>CM035776.1:0-10000000 GCA_020466155.1 Pachypeltis micranthus
GCCCTAACCAGCCCCAACCAGCCCTAACCAGCCCTAACCAGCCCCCAACCAGCCCTAACCAGCTCCTAACCAGCCCCTAACCAGCCCTTAACCAGCCCCAACCAGCCCCTAACCAGCCCTCCCAACCAGCCTTAACCAGCCCTTAACCAGCCCTTAACCAGCCCTCAACCAGCCCTCAACCAGCCCTCAACCAGCCCTCAACCAGCCCTCAACCAGCCCTTAACCAGCCCTAACCAGTCCTAACCAGCCCTAACCTCAGCCCCAACTAGCCCTAATCCAGCCCTAACCAGCCCCAACCAGCCCTAACCAGCCCCCAACCAGGCCCTAACCAGCCCTAACCAGCCCTAACCAGCCCTAACCAGCCCTAATCCAGCCCTAACCAGCCCTAACTAGCTCCTAATCCAGCCCTAACCAGCCTCTAACCAGCCCTAACCAGGCCCTAACCAGCTCCCAATCCAGCCCTAACCAGCCCTAACCAGCCCTAACCAGCCCTAACCAGCTCCCTAACCAGCCCTAACCAGCTCCTTTAACCAGGCCCTGCAACCAGCCCTAATCCAGCCCTAACCAGCCCTAACCAGCCCTAACTCAGCCCCTAACCAGCTCCTAACCAGCCCTAACCAGCCCTAACCAGCCCTAACCAGCCCTAATCCAGCCCCTAACCAGCCCTAACCAGCCCTAACCAGCCCCTAACCAGCCCTAACCAGCCCTAACCAGCCCTAACCAGCCCCCAACCAGCCCTAACCAGCCCTAACCAGCCCCAACCAGCCCTAACCAGCCCTAACCAGCCCTAACCAGCCCTAACCAGCCCTAACCAGCCCCTAACCAGCCCTAACCAGCCCAACCCAGCCCTAACCAGCCCTAACCAGCCCCAACCAGCCCTAACCAGCCCTAACCAGCCCTAATCCAGCCCTAACCAGCCCTAACCAGCCCTAACCAGCCCTAACCAGCCCTAACCAGCTCCTAACCAGCCCTAACCAGCCCTAACCAGCCCTAACCAGCCCTAACCAGCCCTAACCAGCCCTAACCAGCCCTAACCAGCCCTAACCAGCTCCAAACTTGTCCTAACCAGCTCCAAACCAGCCCTCCCAACCAGCCCTAACCAGCCCTAACCAGCCCTAACCAGCCCTAACCAGCCCTAACCAGCCCTAACCAGCCCTAACCAGCCCTAACCAGCCCTAACCAGCCCTAACCAGCCCTAACCAGCCCCAACCCCTAACCAGCCCTAACCAGCCCTAACCAGCTCCTAACCAGCCCTAACCAGCCCTAACCAGCCCCAACCAGCCCTAACCAGCCCTAACCAGCCCTAACCAGCCCTAACCAGCCCTAACCAGCCCTAACCAGCCCTAACCAGCCCTAACCAGCCCTAACCAGCCCTAACCAGCCCTAACCAGCCCTAACCAGCCCTAACCAGCCCTAACCAGCCCTAACCAGCCCTAACCAGCCCTAACCAACCCCTAACCAGCCCTAACCAGCCCTAACCAACCCCTAACCAGCCCTAACCAGCCCTAACCAACCCCTAACCAGCCCTAACCAGCCCTAACCAGCCCTAACCAGCCCTAACCACCCCTAACCAGCCCTAACCAGCCCTAACCAGCCCTAACCAGCCCTAACCAGCCCTAACCAGCCCTAACCAGCCCTAACCAGCCCTAACCAGCCCTAACCAGCCCTAACCAGCCCTAACCAGCCCTAACCAGCCCAGCCCTAACCAGCCCTAACCAGCCCTAACCAGCCCTAACCAGCCCTAACCAGCCCTAACCAGCCCTAACCAGCCCTAACCAGCCCTAACCAGCCCTAACCAGCCCTAACCAGCCCTAACCAGCCCTAACCAGCCCTAACCAGCCCTAACCAGCCCTAACCAGCCCTAACCAGCCCTAACCAGCCCTAACCAGCCCTAACCAGCCCTAACCAGCCCTAACCAGCCCTAACCAGCCCTAACCAGCCCTAACCAGCCCTAACCAGCCCTAACCAGCCCTAACCAGCCCTAACCAGCCCTAACCAGCCCTAACCAGCCCTAACCAGCCCTAACCAGCCCTAACCAGCCCTAACCAGCCCTAACCAGCCCTAACCAGCCCTAACCAGCCCTAACCAGCCCTAACCAGCCCTAACCAGCCCTAACCAGCCCTAACCAGCCCTAACCAGCCCTAACCAGCCCTAACCGAATGGGGAAACGGGCCAGGCCACTTATGGCCTACCGGCTCGTTGGTGCTAAGGGGGGGGTAAAGGTTTTTCATGACCAGCCCTGGTCTGATGGGATTGCCTCTCGTTCAAGTAGCGGCTCTAGAAGGTGAGCTCGAGTTAGAGTGCGGTGGCCTTATGGTAGGGGGGGTTGTTGGGGAGGGATATCGGGAGACCAGTATTCAAGCTGTTTTCGCCTTGCCGCCCACGCTTGAGCAAATATGGCGAACCTGCGCCTAGCCGCTCTGCTGGACAGGAGCGTCGCTGCACTCTCAGCAGGGGGAATCAGCGCCCTCGCTCGCACATCATTATAGAGCGGGCAGGCAAAAATGACGTGTGCTGCGTCTTCGCTGACGTCTTCTCCGCACGGGCAGAGGTCGAAGGTGCGCCGTTGGAAGAAGTGAAGGCGTCGGTTGAAAGCTCCGTGCCCTGAGAGGAGTTGGACCGCTGGGAAGGTCGGATGCCATCCGTTCATTCCCAGGCGGTCCCGGACTGAAGGAATGATAGAATGGAGATGCCTCGCAGTTGGGTCCCCATCCCAGCGCGCTTGCCACTGATCGAGGGCTGCCTCGCCTGCTAGGTTGAGGCAGCGCTCAGTGGAGGCCTCAAGCAGGAGAGCGGGCACCTGTGACTCAAAGGCTCCCCGGTAGTTGTTCAGGGCTCCTCGCCGGATGGCAGTCCGCAGAGTGGCGAGATCCAGGCCAGGTCGAGGGGGAGAGTCCCCGCAAGCACCTGCAGTGCCATGTGGGATGTGGTTCGGTACGCAGGCATAGTCACTAGGAGAAGATCCCTTTGTATCGTACGCGCCCTCTGCCGATCGCGTTCCGAGGGGGCGATCCACCATGTAGATGCAGCCTACAGTATGATGGGGAGAAAGACTGCATGGTAGTAGCGGTAGCGAGCATGCGGGGACGCTCCCCATGTTGGTCCACAGAGTGACCTGACCTGAGCTGTTAGGACGGAGCACTTGGCCCTGAGTAGGGCAAGGTGTTGGGTGGGGCTGCCTCTGGGGGAATAGACGATGCCCAGGTACTTGGCTGTTGTTGCGGGGGTGACGGACATTCCAGGTGCAAGCTCTAGTTGATGGGGGGGCAGATGGAGATTTGAGCGGAGAACGACAAGCTGTGTTTTCTGGGAGGACAGCTGCAGGCGTTTGCGAGTGCACCAAGCAGTCACGAGTCGCGTGACTCGTCATAGGTGGAGCTTGGCCAGTGCCAAGTGGTCCGCTTCCACCATGACCATGAGGTCATCGACGAATGCTATGGGAACGTAGCCTCTGGTTTGCAGCAAGTGAAGGAGGGGATCCAGAAGCGCTGCCCATAGAATGGTGGAGAGCACGGCTCCCTGTGGGCAGCCAGCTGTAACGGTGAGTCGAGCCCGCTGTGCTCCGGATCCGGTGGAGGCAGATCGATTTTGGAAGAAGCTCACTATGACCTGATATATGTTGGGTGGGAGCGCCAGATCTCGCAAGGAGCGGAGGAGGGCTGGCCACCATACCGTGTCGAAGGCGCCCTTGACGTCAAAGAATAGTGCCATTACGACTGGGTGTGGACTGGATTCGGTCTTTTCACGGAGACAGCGAATCGCGTCTTCAGTGCTGCGCCCCGGAACGCCTCCAAATTGGTGAGGATGCAGGGAGGGATGGATGATGGGTGTGAGCGAGGCGAGGATCAGTCTTCGAACCACTTGCCCTCAGTGGGCAGAAGACTGATAGGCCTAAGGGTAGCGGGCGCCCGAGAGCCCGGTTGCAGCTTCTTAGGGAAGAAGACGACTGAGGCGCTTTTAAACAGTCGTGGGAAGTAGCCGATGGTGAGGCAGGCATTGAACAAGGCTGTGAAGCGTAGGGTGATGGAGTCTGGCGCATGTTGATATGCAGTGGCGTAAGTGGCAGTTGGCCCTGGTGCTTTGTGGGGAGCCAGGGTGCGTAGAGCTTCTCGGACTTGGTCGGGAGTCCAAAGGGGGTGGGGGGCGCCATCGTAGGGGAGGGATGCGGCCATACGGTCTTCCCGGTCTTGTTGGTCGTCGAGAGCTTGGTTATCCTGCGGGAAAGCTGTGGTGAGGAGGGACATGTTCGCGTCCTGTATGGAGGCGGTAGCTGAGAGCCCTGGAGGGAGAGATGCAGGTGGGAATTTTCCAACTGCTTTCATTATTTTGTAGGGGGAAGTCCAGGGATTGTGGGTGAGCTCACTAGTCACAAAACGGCGCCAGGAGGCTCACTTAGCCCGTCTGATTGCACGTTTGAGCTCGCGCCTGGCATCGCGATAACGTGCAAGCCGCAGCTCTCGGGTGCCAGGGGTGGCGCGTGCTGCAGCCCTGCGTAGGCGGCGTACCTCAGCACAGGAGAATTGGACTTGTTCGTTCCACCAGGGGGCGCTCGCCCTAGAGGGAGCGGACTGAGTGGGCACTGTCCTGGCGGTGCACGTTTTGATCAACGACGACAGGGCCGTGAGTTCCCTGTCAATCGCTTCCTCTGTGGAGAGGGCTGTGCTGGTGGGCGGGGGCGCTAAGGTTTCGACGAGGCGTGTGAAGGCTTCCCAATTTGCTGCGGCGAAGAGAGGTCGGCGTCGGCTCTTGCTGGCAGGAGTGCGAATGCGACCAGGTCTCTTGTGGACCCATTCGAGCATCATGTGATCCGCGCCATCCACGTGTCTTTGCTTCCAATTGGTGGCTGACATGGCTGGTGAGGTGGTGAGCGCTGCATCGACATAGGAAGATCCTTGAGTGCCAATGAAGGTGGGCTCATTTGGTGTGCCCAGTGGTTATGAGGCCACACGCCGCGAGGACTGTCGCAGCTTCCAAGCCCCGCACATTGGCGTGGGGGGCGCCCCAAAGCGGATGGTGGGCGTTGAGGTCGCCCGCCACCACCACTGCAGCAGGCGCCAGACCTGCTAAGGTCTCCTGCAGGTGAGTGAGGATCGGGCTTACATCTGAGGGGTGGGGTGGGAGGTAGAGTGAGAGAGCGTAGAACGTTTGGGTCCACTCGACTCGCACTGCGGTGAGGTGTGCAGTAGATATGTGAGGGAGAAAGTGGGCTGGAATGGAGTTGTGTAGGGCTATGGCCGTGAGTTGGGGGCGGTTGGTGAAGTTCGGTGGGGATATAAGTTGTAAGGGATGGGAAGGTGATATGTCCTGTGAGGGCCCCTAGGGGCTCCTGTAGGAATAGTAGGTGGAAGGGGTGGTAATGGCCTCATGATGTAGAAGGGAGTGTGGGGCGTAACGTTTACCCAAGTTGATGGAACCAAGCCTCAGTGCCGTGCTAGAGCTCCATTGATCCATGGTCGTGGATTAAGATCCCTTCCTCCTGGGGTGGTGCGGTGGATGCGGGTATATGTTGGGGCGGTGAGACGGGGGTGTGTGTGACGCCATAGTCGACACGCCGCACGGAGGCCCGGAGTGCTGCCAGGTAGCTCGGACAGGTGTCTGCTGTCGCTGGATGGTCTGCCTGTCGCTGTGACCTGGCGCAGTTGGCGCAACGTGATGTGGTGCGGTCTGGGCAATTTTCAGTGGCATGGTTTAATGCACACTGTCCGCACGTGGGCTTGGCAGTGCACTTCGCTCTACTGTGTCCAAATCCCTGGCACTGGTGGCACCGTGTGAGGGAGATATGGTCTTTCACGGGGAGAACCAGCCAGCCCAGTCGAAGCTTTTCTTTGAGAAGCGTTAGACGGAGGGTCTGAGAAACTTCAAACACCCAGGAGGTGTGGGCAAGTCCCCTGCGGCCTGTTCGGTAGATCGGCTGGAGATTGTCATCGCTGTCCGCCAGGAAGGGGTTGCTCTGGCGAAGATCTCGTACGAGGTCATCGGCTGAAAGCGTGGAGAAAACGCCTCGTAGAAGCATACGCGGTCGCTTGGATTGGACAGCAGAGGCTTGAACTCCATTCACTTCATTGGCGAGAGTGAGGAGTTTGTTGGCATCTTCTAGGGACACGACCTCAAGGGCCACACCCGACCCTGTGTTGCGCGAGCGTTTTACGTGGATGGAGGCCGAGTCTGTAGCTGCTATGGCGTTATACCACGTGGCTGCATCAGTGTGTGGATCTGTAGGGCGAACTATGACCGTGGTTGTTGCACTCTCTCGAGGAAGGGGCCCACCCCGCTGTGATAGGATCTCGCGAATCTCGTCCTTCGTTGAGCTAACAGTGGGGGTTGGCCGGGACGCGTGCGAGAGGGAAGAGTGACCACCCGTTTGATGGCGCTGATGTAGGGAGTCCGGTGTCAGGAGAGTGATCCACGGGAGAGTTGGCTGGGGTGTTTTGTTCGGCCAGTGGCGCAGGGAGCATTCGCTCTTCCATTGCTCGCAGGCAGTCGGAGATCGGTGCTATGGCTCCTTCGACGGCGGTTTTGAGGGTGGCCAGAATCTGGAGAGAATCAGGAGTAGTATCGTTGGTGGACGGGGGAGACACGGGAGTGTGATCCTGAAGGAGGGTGGATGAGGAGGTGCTGTCTGCAAGATGATGAGCGAGGCAGACTATAGCGTCAATATGGTCCGTCAGCGAGCTGAGGACTTGCATGGTCCTCTGTCGGTTCACGAGGGAGGCCATGACGCGGTGTCTCAGCTCGTGGATTAAAGTGGGCGTGTCGGCGGCATTGGGTGGTGGGTCAAGACCTATAGCACCGAGTGCAGAGGGGTCATGGTCAGGTGGGGGGGTTTCCACTGCAATTGAGCGGATGTCAGACTTTTTCTAGGCGCAGCCTGAGGTTCGTGACCTCGGGCGGGGATTTAAGGATCGGGGGTTGGCAGAGCTAGGTCGTGGTTGAGAAGGGGGAGTGGGGGGCGTGTGGGGCTTAGAAGCCGGGCGCTTAAGGGTTGTGCCCCTAGGAGTTGATGACAGCGTAATGGAGGAGGACGAAGAGGTGCGGGAAGATGCGCGTTTTGCGCTGGGGGAGGTGGTGGGTTTGGGAGAACCCGAAGGAAGAGAAAGTGGTGGTGATGCTGATTTGCGTTGATTTGGAGTAGAGATCATAGAAGGAATCATAATAGGTCAAAATTTAAAAAAAATATATCTGGTGCGTTGCAACACACAACTTTCCTTAGCTCTACGTCAATTCACTTTGTACATGGCTAATTCTATTTAATCAATTCATATATCACTCAGTTCCTTTGAACTTAGTCAAACAACACATCAACGCAGCAGGAAGCGGTAGCGCCTAGAGTTCTGGAATTTATTGTGCTGCTCATACGCATTTCAGGACCATTATTGAGCAATAGATACACAGAAAATTAATGAGGCTGTAAACACGAATTTTTTAAAGAAGGGTAGTAATCACTTTGGCCGAGTTATTGGGTAATAACTGCTAGAACTGGTAGTAAGCGAAACGGCGGTAGTTGACATTCAGGAATTTCTGAAGTGAGCCCCATGTACCTCATGAGCGTTTTTAAACACTCACACCTTAGGTATTGGATTGGACTACAATACCAATTTTCTTTAACTTTCTACTAACATTCCAGCAGAGTTTATAAGGAAAAAACTGCGCTAAAAACGCTTTTCGTCGAAAATTTTGATTATTTATTGTGCTGCTCTCGTCATTTTTCCAAGAATGGGAATTTTATGGTGTGATTGCCATATTGAGAGCTATCAACATAAAAAATTTAATCAAAATCGTTACAGCCGTTTTTGAGAAAAAAATTTGCGTTTTTATCACTATGATGACTATAGTTAGCTTTCGGTAGATTTTGCTCATACCCTTATTTTGGCGTCCCATGGTAACCTGCGGGCTAGATATCAAGTTTGAGTGGATTTGGTACCGTCGTTTTCTCTAAAAACCACTCTAAAATCTATTACGTCGAAAGTTTTGGTAATTTATTGTGCTGCTCTCGTCATTTTTCCATGAATGGGAATTTTATGGTATACTTGCCATATTAAGAGCTATCAATATAAAAAAAATTAATCAAAATCGTTAGAGCCGTTTTTGAGAAAAAAAATATTTGATGTTTTGATCACTGTGATAACTATAGTTAAATTTCAGTGAATTTTGCTCATACCCTTATTTTGGCGTCCCATGATGACGTGCGGGCGAGATATGAAGTTCGAGCTGATTTGGTACTGTGGTTTTCTCTAAAAATCGTTCACAGACACACATATACACGCACAGACACACACACACACACACACACATACACACAGACCATTTTCCCAAATAGTGTTTTTCGGACTCAGGAGCGCTGGGACTGGTAGCATCGTGTGAGGGAGACATGGTCCCTCATGGGAAGCACCAGCCAGCCCAGTCGTAGTTTATCCCGCAGAAGACATATGAGGTAGAGAGGGTTGGGGGTAGCCCCATAGTTCGCAAGGTGAGGGTTGTCCTGCATGAGATTGCTACTTAGTTCCTCGGGGCTCATGTCGGCTGGGACTCCTCGTATAATCATTCGAGGGAGTCTCCTAGAGACCTGAGCTGCCATGATGCCTCCCATATCCCTGGCGAGGGACAGGAGTTTCTCAGCGTCTGCAGGTGCTGGGACTTCTAGTGCTACTCCTGATCCAGTGTTGCGGGAGCGTGTGACTCTCGCACCATTGAGGTTGGTGCCGGCTATTTTGCTGTACCAGGCAGTGGGGTTTTCAGTTGGGTCTGTGGGGCGCAGGATTATAGTTGCCTTGCCATTTTGTTTGGGTAGCGGGCGTCCTCGCCGGGCTAGTAACTGCCGGATTTCTCCTTTGATCATTTGGACAGTTGGGGTCTTGTTGCTGGAGCTCGTGGGAGTGAGGGTGGGTGCTGCAGGCCCAGATGGGGATGGTTGGGGTTTCTTTGTTGTTGGTTTCTCCTTTCTGCGGTGCCTCTTCCTTGATCGTCTGTGCTGCTGCCAGTCCACAGAGGGGGTTCTCGCAGGGAGGCCAGTGTCGTCCTCTGGGGTGCTTTTTGTTTTAAACGTTTCCGTTTGTACTGCCTGGGGAGGGGTGGGAGGCAGTCTCTTCTCAACCACTTCAAGGCACATTACCAGTGGTGCTAGCGCATCAAACAGGAGAGTCTGGAGTGTAGCTGTGAGTTCATGTTGGGAAGTGGGTGGGTCGGGGGGAGGTTCTGCCATTGTGTGGTGCTCCAAGAGCTCATTGTTGACTGGGGGGCTTTCATCAAATTCCTGGGCTAGTCTTTCAGCTAGGTGCACCATGCAGTCTATGTGGTCTGCTAACGATCTCAGCACCTGCACTGTGCGCTGTCGATTGACTAGAGCAGCCATGACTGTGTCCCTGATTTGCCTAATCCTTGCCATGGTTTCCTCAGCATTTTGGGGTGGGTCTGGCACAATAGATTTGTGTGCAGAAGGGTCATACTGGGGGAGGAGTCTCAGCCAATATGGCTCTTATGTCTTAGGAACCATACACAGCTATTGTCGGCCGAGATGTGGAACTTGGATGTGTGGCTGGTGTTCGTCTTGGTATGTGATAGTGTTGCTTGAGGTGTGTGGCGTTTATTGTGTTTAGGTGTTGTGTGTGTGGTGGTGTTGTGTCGCCAGTGTTTTCTGTTGATAAGGATGTGGGTGTTGTGGCAGGTTTTGCAGGCAGTATTATTGCCGCCTTGCCCCTGGTCACCGGAGGTGAGGGTTCCAGTGTCTTACGTACTGCGTTAGCGAAAGAAGAAGTGAGAGGGGTGGGTTTGAGAGAACCCGAAGAAGATGTGTGTGAGGATGCTGATTCTTTGATATTTGTATTTCTCATGTTGGTTTGGTTGTAGTGAATGTGCGATGGGGGGATAGAAGGAAGGATGAGCTGACGCCGACAAACCGGAGCCTCGCAAGCGGTGCTCCAAGCCCAACGGCGTGCGGCAGCCTCAAACCATCCCTAAACCAGCCTCAAACCAGCCCTAAACCAGCCTCAAACCAACCCTAAACCAGCCTCAAACCAACCCTAAACCAGCCTCAAACCAGCCCTAAACCAGCTCTAAAACATCCTCAAACCAGCCCTAAACCAGCCCTAGAATGCAGCACAAACATATCATGTTCCTAATGCGTTAAAATTGTCTGCGAGTTGAACAAGGAGAGGTTTAGCGTGGGGGTGAGCAAATCTTGTACCATTTGAAAGACCTCAGTGTCTATCACTCTTTGACGAAATAGAGTAAATCTTGGGGTGGTCAAAGTAAACTGTGCTGCTTCAGGGAGCAGGCCTGCCCCAATTAGTTCAACTGAGGATTGAGGGCCTTCACCACATGACATGTTCATCTGTAGTATGGAGTCTACTGAAAACATCCATGAGTCGGCAACGAATTTGAAAATGGGTCTTTGCGTTTTGGACAAAAAACGCTCACACCTTGAGATGTCGCCACTTAGTAAAGCAAGCTTGCAGTGTTTTGACTCGTTTTTGTGGAGAGGAAGACGGATTGTACAAATAGCTTGGACTCCGCCCACACAGTTCTCAATGTCACCCGCGTTCATGAGGATGTAGTGGACTCCGTCACCACTAAGGGCAATGTATTCATATACATCCCCCCACGTGACCCATGTGTGGATGGCTGGAGCATAGACGGGGACTGTGTGGATCCTGTACAGGTCAAATGTGTTTGAAGACTTCAGGAGTAGTAAGGAGACAATGTAAACGAGATCGTCTGGACTGGTCGCAACCTTCACGGTAGCCACTTGATAGAACCAAAAAAGTTCTTCAGAGTCCTCCACTGCTCGCAAAACACGTTTTAGGTCTTCAGGGGGCAGTAAATCGGGGGTGAAATTACCCTCGCCAGCAGCCTGAAGAGCTGCTTGGAAGCGATCCAGAGAAAGCAACTGCCCAAAATATAAACCTTGATATAAAGAGTGAATGCTCGTTAGGCTGATGAAAGTTGTGTAATGCGTCGCACCAGATATTTAGGACTCCTCCACCAGAAGCATTTAAATCGTTAAGATGCGAAGAAAATAAGTTTTGTTCTGCTGATAACATAACTTTTCTTTCTACTCCGTAACACTAAGGAAAGCGAAAAAAGCCTGTGGACAGATCACTACATAATAAATTGAATCTCAGTCGGTAGACCAAGAGATTGTTAAGGTCGGTTTCAACAAATGATGGTTCATTTCACGTAGTCGTGTGGTTTTGGATCTAAGATTTACAACTCAGATTTGCATTATTGCTCTGTTGATGATACTCGTCAAACAATTGAGACACAGATCGAGTTCACAGTAAGGTATGGAAAGACCCAAATAACGCGACACCGTGAGGGGGGGGGGGGGCATAAGCTGGAAAATACATCGTCGGCTCAGGTCAGAAAATTTAAAGAAAGAGAAAGATTGGTAGGGGTAATTTGCAGTTTCCAGCAGCTTCAGGGGGCTTGGGAACTCCTTTGGTTTGAGCACAGTGAGCATCTGAGCAACGTGGGTTGAGTTGAGTTGAGCACAAGGATTTAAATGAATCAAATGCCGTGGTGTCGGGGGGGGACTTGGTTACTTGGTTACCGCGTGACAACTATGGCAGTTTGTCAAATTTTGGTGCCGATATTTCGATCCGAGTTATGCCCGTCCCCAAGTCGTAGACAAGGGAAAGCGACTCCTTGGCCAGACGGCTTCAGGAGCCCACTCTCTAGCCCATAGTTTCTATTACAACTATGGCAGAAACGTGTCGGTCATATCGACTTTTGGCGTGTGCCAAATATTCTATCTCTGTCCTGCACATGACCCAGGGAGCAGAGGAAGTTCCGCAGAACTCCCTGAATTTGAGGGAAACTGAAAGTAGGTCTTTCTGTCTTCCATCTTTCCGTTTCTTATTGTTCTCGCTCTGGATGGCGAAGGCAGGCGATGATACCGACAATTCCACCAAACAAAAATAAGAAATAGTACACAAAAACGACATCCACTTCAATAAATCCCAATTGTAAGCTCTCACTTTACTATCCCAAACTAATTAGACGGCTCGGTGGCAATCAGTGAAAAGGAGAAAGCATCGCCCCGATCAATTAGACAGGCGTTATAGTTACGTCAGGTAGGCCATTCCCAGGCTCAACCTTCTCATAAAACGTCTGGGAAATGTACGAGAGAAGCCTGACCTCTCTGATTTCCCATGTCGACTTTACAACTCTTGTTTAATCGCCGTTCAATCCATCGAGCTAAGATTGCGAGCCCTGTCATCGTCCTTGAGTTCCAAGTTTTCCGTCCGGGCCCCTCCGCCCTTCGCTGAGTCTGATTCTCGTGGGAGCCGAAACACATAAATCATATGCTTAATTATAACCATTAGTTTTAAACCCGCGGGGTACACTCGTACTTTCCTCCACGCAATTGAGGGCATTGAAATCCTCTGAAGGAAAAAACAAAAAAGGTCGTGAGTGTTCCCGGTTTGAAGTCCCCTGAGCCAGACGGCAGTGGATAGTTTGCGACACACCCCGTATGTAGGACTAAGATCGTTAGAGCCCTTCTAGAGAACATCAAAACGCTAACAACAATATTAGTCAGCATATCATTGATTTTTACGGTGGTTGCAGAGAGTTGTCTGATAATTTTAATTTTGTTTTTGATGTTCTTAATGAACACCTCGACGTGTTTGCAATACCACTTTTTTGGTGGGTCACCGGCTGTTCAGGAACGAAACCCTTCAGTATTTCAGTCACGAAATAGGGCGTGCCTTGCGCCTTACGTTTGAGGACAGACGTGAGAAGAATCTCGTGACTTGACCGGACCTACCGCTTGCATTCTCAGGGAGTACCGATTCTCAGAGGAAAAACCCTGCAAATTATTACACAATGGTTTATTATTCTCATGAACAGCTTGACCTAGTAGTACTGCTCCCCCATCCCATTCGATTCAGCATCGAATACTAGTAAACCATACGAAACATGACCTGACTACAATGAAACTAAATATTCCCCCGGCGCCAGGCGCCCATAAACGTCTGATCCGATGGAGGGGCGGGACGAGGGCTTCCAGCGAACCCTCGCTCGGCAATTGGTAGGACGTTGCGAGTCCAAAGGGCGCTGCGAGTCGAGCGGGCCTTGAAAACAATACGAAACACGGCTTATTTGCGGTTATAGTGCGTTTCGTTAATTTTTTTAACTATTTTTTGCCCATAACAACCATGGGCTTCGTTCGATCGAATTGCCAAGATGGCGGGCACAACTAGATACCAAATGGGATTTTTGTGCAAAAGAACGAATTTTTTAGACCACGTTAAAGGCACAAAACGGCCCGGACAGCGGACGGTGGATGGGGGTCAGTGGACGGGGGACGGAGGACGAACATTGCAGATTTGGAATCCCCATGTCTTGAAACGTAAAGTATCAAATTTTGAGGGAGGGTTGTAAAAAATTTTTCGTGACCGAAAACATAGGGTTATTATTCAGAATGAATAATAAACCAATACGCTGCAAATTATTACACAATGGTTTATAATTCCTTTGAACAGCATGATTGTGACCCACCCTATTCAATTCAACGTCGAAAAATATTAAGAATATAACATGCCTATACCAACAATCCAGGAGACAACTCATTGGCAAATGACAATGTCAATCGATTCAGCTTGGAAAATACAAGCAAATGATGACAGGATACAGTATGGAAGATGAGCGCTAGAGAAATGATGATTTTTGCTACATTGTCGCAAATTCAACCCTTCAAGTGATACACCGCTGAGACCCGTCCAATCGACTGAGCATCGAACAATACCTATGGAATGATTCAAAAATCGACGTAAGTGCAGTAAAACCTAATTTTTACTTTCCGCTACCCCAAACGGAAAGAAAAGTATAGTAATCGTGTAAAAAAAAATTTGGGTTTTCTTCAGATCTTTCTGAGTTTAGAAAACATAATGTCGGCGTGTGGTCCGTGTGTGTGGGTGTGTATGTATGTGTCACCCTGCAGTTGGGGGTCCGGAATACCACTGCCGTATTCCCTGCGTTTCATATGAGCCAACTAAAAGGGACAGCTGGGTAGGCCCAGCCGGAATGATAACCTCACCTCTCCTAGGTCCCCGGCTGGGCGTCACAGTATACTTGTCGCCACACTGTGCTAACCCTGCAGTTGGGACACCAGAATTCCACTGCCGTTTTCCCTGCGTGTTCGTATGAGCCGAACTTAAAGGGACAAACTTACACTTCTTCCGCATACATGACATACTGGGAACCCACTACCTAGAGCTGGGATCACAGAACATACCCCCCGCAGAAAGGGGGACAGAATTCTCCTGCCATATCCTGTGCGTGGCCGTAAATGCCGGCCTTTAAGGGGCTTAAAGCACACTGCACTGACATACGCAACATATTCCAGATACAAACAACACTGCTAACCACTTACGTGGCAGAGCACATGGACTTAAAACACTCATAATGAGCGAAAGACATTCCTGGAAGTAGCTCACTTAAACCTACGAGCGATCCCGTATATCGGTGCATCCTTCAGAATGAGGACGGGGAAAAACCAGGTTTGAGCGTTCCTGGGCAGCTGATAGCGTGTGTTCCGCTCACCACATGAGGGCTGACTCTGAGCAGCAGCTGAAAAATCCCTCATGCGTCTTAGTCCTGGTGGTGGGTGGACCAGCGAAAGGGGCTAGATCAATATGCCTGAGGGGGAGCTTCCAGGACACTGCTTCGAGCACTGCTCACTCACACCACAAACACACACAACAAATGAACTCACAAGGGTACACAACATCAGTCTGCTTCTTTAATGCCCCCCCCCCTTGTGAAAACAACATGACAAAGTAAGTTAAAACATCAGCAGGTAATAAAACGCCACCTGCGCGTCTTCCTCGGATTCGCCAAGCTCCACTCCTCCTTCTTCAGATGATGAACAACCTAATTAGTGTCAATTTCCCAGCAGCCAGGGCCAAGCTCAAGGACCTCCAACGAGCCAGGGTAGTACCCCAGGCCCCTTGTATCCAGCAGTAGCTGCTACTGAGGCCTCCTCCCTCCCTCATGGAGCCGATGCTGAATGGCAGTCTGCCAGGGCTGTCCTTCCACCCCTGATGCAATGTAAGTGGTGATGGGGGTTGTCTCTGATAAGGACCTCCAAGCACTAAGCTACCAAGTGCACGGAAACTCCGGAAATGGCCAAGGCGCTTACGAGCCAGACTTCCACGAAGAAGGAGTTGAAGCTACATGCATCATTCCCCATGGGTCGCTTCCCACGCCTGCTATTGTGCGACGTGTGGACTGACCTACAAAAAGAGGACCTGGCCCAACAAGTTGTCGAGCTCAACCCTGGGTTAGGCTTGCAGCTGCCGCACGTCAGGCCCCTCTTCACAAAAAAGCCGAGTTATAACTAGAGGGGGCAAGGCACCTCCAAATAGCCTGGCAGCGGTGTGCCATCTGTAAGTACCAAGCCCCCCACACAGTGCTACAAATGGCAGCGTTCAAGGCCACCTGGCAGTAGCCTGCTCGAGACCTATTGTGTGCGCCTGGTGCTCCATGTCACATCTGAGCAAGGAATGCAAGCTTGAGGCTACCCTCAAGTCTGCTAATTGCGTCAAACGCAAAATACAACAGGTCTCATGCTCTACACGAGACGCACGCTGTACCATTCATCAGTGAGCAATCGCCCTCCAAAAGTCACGAGTGGATTATGAATAGGTTAAAAACATTTCCGATCCTTCAGCACAACACAAATAAGAGTTCCCCAGTTATGGCTGAGTTGCTGCAAAGTGCACTCAAGAAACACTGCAGTGTTCTCGTCATACAGGAACCATACATAGGATCCAAAACTCCTGGTCTGGGATCACAGGCGGGAGTGGTGGCTGGAACAACAACACAAGGTAACACAACAATGGCCTGCACTGACCCGTCCATCGACATGCTCGCACTCACCCACCTGAACAGTCAGCACTTGGCCACTGTGCTCATCCGAGCTGGTGGCTTTGAACCACAGCCTTCAACCACTCGAGCGGGCTCTAGCAGGCCTATCAGGACGACCCTGCATAGTCTGTGCTGATGCAAACGCCAGATCACCATTGTGGGGATCCCCAACCCTGGATGGGGCGGGCGAGGCGTGTATAGAGTTACTCACCAGGTACAACTTGGTTGTTGCCAACGACCCCATGACTGAGGCGACCTATGATGGACCGGGAGGAAGGTCGTGCATACACGTCACTGCTGTGTCTCACCCGCTGCTACGCAAATTGCGGGGTTGCCGTGTTGTACCAGGTGCAACGCAGAGCGATCATATGGTTATTGATTTTGCCATCGCAAATGACAACATCCTCTGCAAAAACACGTGTGAATAGCGATTCGGCACCAACAATGCTGACTGGCCTCAATTCTGTAGGGTACTGGAAGGTGAACTGCGTGCCACAGACACTGACCAGTCCTTACCACAAACGTGTGACCAGTGCGAACAGTTTGAGACGTTCTCCCAATTCTCCTTTTTTACGAGTTTTTTGGTGGCCACTGCTGTTCGCGGGCATTCCAAACGCTAGTTTCGACGTTCGAACAACTATTTGCTGTGCAAATTCACTCCGTAGCCTGTGTTTCACAAAGTTTACAAGGGTCCACGTTCTGACATCTGTCTGGATTCCAGGTCAGTCCGATCCATTTTCTACGATCTGCTACAACTTCTCAGAAACCATCCCGTTCAACCGCCAAATAAACGTTCCGTGTTCTAGTTTTTATATAGTAAATTATTCATTGTTAACTGTTTTCCCATAATTTATTCGCATTTCCCTATCACATACAGTCCACACATTTTCATAACTTGTGGGGTTAATATTCAGACGCCCAGATTTGGTTGGAGCCTTAGAGTCTACATTCCCGCACAAAACAACAGCACTGCACTCAGTGGGGCTCTCTGTACTTGGGCAACAGAAGTACAGGGTGATCGAAGTCCCATGGTGGACGGAGGAACTGAGGAACTTAATCCCCTCAAGCAAAGTGTAAATAGAGCCAGAAAGAAGTACCAACACACTCGTGACCCTGATGCCAGAGCCACACTTCGAACTGCTTTCATCCAAGATAAGAAGGCCTTCCACCGTGCCATACAAGCCAAACGGCAAGGCTGGCGAAATTTAGTGAAAGCGGAAAGCGCTGAGAACCCCTGGGGCAGATATTACCAGTTCTCCGTAGGAAAAGCAAAAGTAGAGCAGGTCTTAGCTGCAGCGCCAAATGAGTCAGGAGAACAGCAGGCGACCTCGGCGGGGCCCTTGCGTTTTTAAAGCCCAACAAACCTGTTGGGCCAGAGATAGAAAGAAAGCAATTTGCTAAGGAAGGCTGAGCGGATAATCTCCAGCGGCCTCCTTAATTTATTTAATGACTGTCTGCAGGTCGGACAGTTCCCCACTCAGTGGAAGTCTGTGCGTGCTGTCACTCTTCGAAAGGTGTGACACGCCGAATCTCGACAATGACATCCTGCGTGGACCTTCCTTTAGTAGACCTGTATTGCCTGCCTGTGAGGTTGCGGCCAAAGACTCCTTCGAGGGACTGCAACATCAAGATTTCTAGTGTTTTGCCTAATATGGAAAGAAGGCTGAGTGGTCTCCATGATCGCGGGTCTGACTGATTGCGGTCGCCTCCCTTTTGAAGAGTGACAACACGCGCAGACTACCACTGAGTGGGGAACTGCCCGACCTGCAGACAGTCATTAAATAAATTAAGGAGGCCGCTGGAGATTGTCCGCTCAGCCTTCCTCAGCATATTGATTTCTATTCTATCTGTCCCAGGAGATTTGTTGCGCTTTAAGGTCGCACGGGCCCTGCCGAGGTCGCCTGTTCTCCACAATGGGATGTCGGGCTCGTTCGGAGGGCCCATGATCAGCTCCCTTGCTGCCCTCTGGGCTTCAGTGTCTCGAGCTACTTGGTCATCTGGGAACGCCTTCTCAAGGTTTCCAGTGAACTTTCGATGCAGCAGGCCCAGCATCCCAAGGGCATTGCAGCTAAGACCTGCTCTACGTTTGCTTTTCCTATGGAGGACTTGTAATGTCGGCCCCAGGGGTTCTCAGAGCTCTCCGCTTCCACAAAATTTCGCCAGCCTTGCCGTTTGGCTCGTTTGAAGGCACGGTGGAAAACCTTCTTCTCTTGGATGAAGGCAGTTCGGAGTGTTGCTCTGGCATCAGGGTCACGAGTGTTTTGGTACATCTTTCTGGCTTTATTTACGCTTTGCTTGACAGGATTAAGTTCCTCAGTCCACCATGGGACTTTGATTGCCCTGTGCTTCTGTTGTCCAAGTACAGAGAGCCCAGCAGAGTGCAGTGCTGTGGTAAATATGTCTACTTTGCTGTCCACCTCCTCAGGTGTGGATGCTTGCACTATTAGGTCGGTGTCGGCGGCACGCAGTTCACCTTCCAGTACCCTACAGAATTGTGGCCAGTCAGCATTTTTTGTGCGGTATCGCTTTTCACGCCTTGTTAACGCCTAACCACTGCTACCGGAAAACATAAAAAAAAGGAGAAATGAAGGAGTTGAACACGGACTCGATCGTTGGATGGGAGTTGGTGACTCATCGTCCACCACCACTGTTGACGCTGGCCAGTGGCATGGGACTGCACGCATCTCTTCTTCACTTGCTCTCTTCTGCCATCTTAGGTAAGCCGCATCCTACGAGCGCTCGTCACCGAATTTGCCTTTTTTATTTTTTGGGTCATCAGCATCCCATTACCACCCTTTTTGGATCATCAGCATTCCAATTGGTGCACCTACCATCAAGTGAAGTTTCTCTTTTCTATCTTCAGCGGAAGGAAGATATATCACCATCAGCATCACGGTCAGACTTTTAGTTCAATTTATTTTTCGCGTCAAAGCAGAACTATTAATTTTCTCGTGGAAGAAGTGTTTAATTTATTGAGTTCGTTCGTTCTTTATTCCAAATTTCTTCTCTTTTTTCTCTCTCAATTTAATTAAACGACTTAGGTTCAATTCTATTATTTTTTTCTGCTTCTCTACCTTTTCAAGAACATTTTTGGTAGCAGAGCGTGGTTCAATAGGACTTATAATTGAAAGTATTTTATGCAATAATTATTACAAGTTCTGTTTTCACGATTCGCCCGAATTACCACTGTAAGCAAGTGTTAATAGTCATTAAAGTTGGCTGAAACGTAGCGTCCGCGATCGGTTTTTTCGGCCCATTACGACCAAGCGACCAAGCGGTAAAACTAGAAGACAAAATCATCTCGACAGGTGAGGTTCGGAGATTTGTTCCGGCACATCCCTTATCGCTCTGACCTTGGCACCATTGACCCAGTTTCTCACGCCTTCTTCCGGCATTCCTTTGCACCTGCCCTTCTCGTCCCTTCCTAGTTCTTACCACTCCGGACACAATGACGGAAAGTAAACAACGGACCATCGCAAAAACCAAGCGACAACTCGACACGGCTCTAACAGAACACGTCGCAATTTTAAACATCGCCAGACGTGCCAAACTTGAACCCAAACAATACCTAGCACAACTAAAAGGGATGTACACTGCGTGGAAAAATATTTTTCCATGTTTGAAGATGCATATATGTTAATGGGTGTTTTTTCTGACGAGGAAGGATCTGAACCGTTGTTTCCTTCGGAAAAGAATAAATCGGATTACGAAGGTGCGAGAAAGGCATATTATGAAATTAAAACTATTTATATTGCTTCAACAGAAAGTCCACCTCAAGCCGCTTCAACACGCACACCTTCATTAGGTGACAGTACTGTTCACGAAACTACCGTAATTCACGAGAGTTCTTGCTCTCATTTGCCTGAAATTAAATTGGCTCCTTTTGACGGGGAAATACATACTTGGCCCAAATTTCGAGATGCTTTCATCTCTATAGTTGTCGCCAATTAAAACAATTTAATTACTTCATTAAGAGGCCCAGCACATTCTATAGTCAGCGCTTTTCAAATAACAGACGCCAACTATCAGTTAGCTTGGAAGGCTCTGACCGATACTTTTGACAAGCAACGTCTTCTTGCCACTGCTTACCTCAATCGCGTCCTCAATTTCCCGCCGATTCAGGAGCCATCTGTGGAATCGTTTAGGTTGTTCTTAACTAACGTCTGTGACAGTGTCTCGTCGTTTCAGCTTCTCAACATTCAGAACGAATCCAAATTCATATTGTTTCATCTGGCTTATAGGCTGTTGGACCAATCCACCAGAGAGCAATTTCAAAACGCTCACAAGGACGTTGAATTCCCAACATATGCACAATTGTTCAAATTTGTGAAAGACAGATGTTTTTCTATGCAACTTTCAGCTGAAACTAATGTTAGATTCGATGCTTTCCCCAACACACCGAAGTTGAAATCAACGTTTACTAAAACCAAGGGAAATAGATATCATGGAAAATCCAGTCTCGTTGCCCGTGATTTCAAGAATTCCTTCTCATCTGATAAGCAACTAGACGCTCACAACTCAACCCCTTGTTTTATATGCCAACAGGCACCTCATGGACTGTTGAGCTGCAGACGCTTCTCAAGTGCTGACGTAAATCAGCGCATTTCTTGCAGACTGGGCAGGATGTAATAATTGCCTCACGGTTAAGCATAAAACGAATGCCTGCAAATCCAAATGGAACTGTCGCTGGTGCAAAGGTAGACACAATTCCCTTTTATGTAGGTCAGACTCGGGTGCAAACAGCACTCCTGTTACACATGCCTTATCCTCACACTCTGATCCCAACTCTGGTGGATATTGTACCACTTTAGATTCCACTTCAACCCAACCAGGAGGTACCTACACTGCCACAGCAACTAATGATCCTCAAATAGTTCTCGGCACAGTCATAGCTGAAGTTCTAGATGCAAGAGGAGTTTATCAGACAGCTCGCCTTGTTGTAGACTCTGCCAGTCACTATTCCTTCATGGCCTATGGATGTACCAAACGCTTGGGCTTCAGTTCAAATAGTTGCAATTTGACAATAGCTAGAATTGGGCAGAGCCAAAGCGATTCCAAAGGTTTTGTCAATTTCACCATCAAACCCATGAATAAATAGACTCCTCTCATGAACGTGAAGGCGTTACTACTAGGGTCAATCACGTCCACACTTCCAACAGTCTCGTTGCCTCGCCAACTTTGGAGAAAATACATAAAATTCCCCTTAGCAGACCCTACCTTCTTTGAAAGTAAACCAATTGATATCCTGCTTGGGGCGAATATTTTTGCAGAAATCTGGTTGGGAAGTCCAATAGAATTGGATGTTAAGTCACCCAAGCTGTTTCCAACTATTTTTGGCCATCTCGTTATTGGACAGTTTACTCCACCATTATCCGATACCTCTGCAGGAGTATCTCTTATCGCTACAGATCCAATTGAGGATATTAATAGAAATCTCCGTAAATTTTGGGAATTAGAGGAACCAAAATCCATTCAAGTAGTCAATCCCGAAGAAAAATACTGCGAGGAACACTTCCAAACTACTCATTACCGAACAGGGAATGGAAAATACGGTATTAAAGAAATTGGGTTATGTCCGCCAGTAGGCAAATTACTAAAGTTAACGTACCTGTTAGGTGAGTCCGTCAGTACTGACTTAACGGCCAGACGATGATGTCTTTACATCGAAAGCGCTTGCCCACAGTAACTCACAAGCCAGAGGAGACGGACTCACCTAACACGTTAACTTTAGGAAAATACGGTGTTTGATTACCATTCCGTTCAACGCCTCCAGATTTGTCAGACATTGCTCCTTTGTCTCACCGACGGTTTCAATGCCTCGAAACACGTCTATCAAGGAACAAAAGCTTGCGTGAACAGTATCACGATTTCATAAAGGAGTATGTGCAGTTAAGCCACATGACTGTCACATCTAATATTCCAGCATACATAATACCGCATCATCACGTCACAAAACTGGATAGGAACATAGAAAAACTACGTGTAGTATTTGATGCTTCTGCCAAATCGTCAAACGGTTCCTTAAATGACTATCTGCTTGCTGGGCCAAAACTTCAAACCGATATTCGGGATATTCTGCTGAATTTTCGTAAACACAAGGTCGTTCTAGTGGCTGACGCTGTGAAGATGTTTCGGGACATCTGGGTTCATCCAGATGACCGAAAATATCAACATATCTTTTGGCGCTTTGACCAATGTGACGCCCTGCACACTTGTGAGCTCAATACTGTGACATATGGGCTCACAAGTAGCCCTTATCAAGCTAATCGTGTAATAGAAAAACTGGTTGAAGAGGAAGGTTCGTCGTATCCCCTAGCCAGTGAACCGTTGAAATGTGATAGGTATGTAGACGACATTGCTTCCGGAACAGACTGTGTTTCATCGACAAAGGAACTAAAACATCAGCTTATCGCACTGATGGGCAAAGCTGGATTTCAGCTAAGCAAATGGGCAAGTAACTATCCAGAGGTGTTAGAAGATGTCGCTAGTTCTTCCTCAAATAATCCGATATCGCTGATTTCGAAGGAAGATTTGTCCATAAAAATCCTAGGATTAGAATGGAATCCTAAAACGGATTGTTTTAGTTATAACTTGAAAGCCTCATATGTCGAGCCCACTAAACGTTCGATTCTGTCCATGGTTTCCAGAATCTATGATCCATTGGGTTTTATTTCTCCTATAGTAATCACTCTAAAACAGTTTATGCAAGAACTTTGGATCCTGAACATAGACTGGGACGAAAAGGTTCCTAACATAATCTCTGTACGATGGCATGAGGCGATTAAACAACTCTCTACCATTTCTCAATTACAAATTCCTAGATTTCTGGGAACTTCTCATAACTCAACCTATCATGTGGTCGGTTTTGCTGATGCCTCGGAAAACGCATATTGCGCAGTTATGTATATTCGAGTTATTGGTGGAGATAATACAACCAAAGTGCCACTTATTTCAAAAACCAGGTTGGCCCCATTGAAAAGGCTGACAATTCCGCGTCTAGAGCTCTGTGCTTGTTTTCTTCTCGCTAGTCTTTATCAATCATTATACTCATTTCTCGAACCTCTGACTGCCTATAAAGGAATGCAACCTAAGTTCTTTACCGATTCAACCATTGCTCTTGGTTGGTTGCAAACCCCCACTTATAAATTGAAAACGTTCGTTTGTAATAGAGTGAATGAGATTTTGCAAGCCACGTCATCTTCCCAGTGGCATCATGTGCCTTCCTACGAGAACCCAGCAGATCTTGGTTCAAGAGGAGTATATCCAAATGACCTACTGAAAAGCACCCTTTGGTGGACAGGGCCACCCTGGTTAGCACAGCCTTTTAACACTTGGCACTTGGCTCCTGTAGCTGTGCAGCTGGACAGTACGGAAATAAAAAGAGACAAAACTGCTCTCATTTTGGTAGAAGTTGTTCCTGTTAATACGGAGTTTCTGATCAACTTGGTTTCAAAATTTTCTTCACTGTATCGACTTTTACGCACTTTGGCGTATATTCGTCGGTTTCACATAAACTCACTGAGAAAAAGGAGTCCGCTCTTTGGCCCAGTGAAGGTTGACGAAATCACATCATGCCGAACGCTTAAAATCAAAGCCATACAACAGTTATACTTTTTTAACAACGACCTTTCTGAAGAAAGTCAATCGAAGGTTTGGAGGAGGTTTGAAAAACTCAACCCTTTTTTTGATTCAGTGGGTGTCCTCAGGGCGGGCGGCAGGTTATACAATGCCTCCTTACCTTTCAATTATAAGCATCCAGTTCTCCTCCCTGCTGAATCACATTTTTCCGTCCTAATAGTGGATCATTTTCATAAGATTTATTTACACCCTGGACCTTCCTTGTTACATGCCTTGGTTCAAAGAGAATACTGGATTCTCTCTTTAAGACGTTTAAGCCTGCAACGTGTTTTCCAATGCGCTCGATGTTACAGGATGAAATCCTGGAGTTTCATTCCAAAAATGGCTGATTTGCCATCTTACAGAGTTCAAGCTGCCAGAGCATTTTTGAAGACTGGTACAGATTTTGCAGGACCTTTTCATATAAAGGAAGTAAATCGACGAAGGAATCCACTCATCTCCAAAGCGTACCTCTGTCTTTTTGTCTGCATGGCAACTAAGGCCATACATCTAGAGGTTGTCTCTAGCCTTTCAGCAGATGGATTTCTTGCAGCTCTCGACCGCTTCATAGCGTTACGAGGAATGCCACAGGAATTGTATTCGGATTGTAGCTCGAATTTTATAGCTGCTGCTAGAAAGCTCAAGGAATTTTATCATTGGTTCACAAGTAAGTCTACTCAATCGAGAATTACTGACGGTGCTACATTACGCAACATATCGTGGCATTTTAATCCAACCCATGCCCCTCACTTTGGAGGAATATGGGAAGCTGGCATAAAATCTGCCAAATCTATTATGCTTCGCACAGTAGGGGAGACAACACTTACTTACGAAGAGCTTACGACTCTTGCAAAATCAGTGTAATACTGAATTCTCGCCCAATATGTTCACTATCCAATGACCCAACGGAGTGCGGTTATTTATCTCCAGGTCACTTCCTTATTGGGGAAGCACCACTTACCATCCCTGAGCCCTCTCTCTTGGATGTGGCACAAAATCGGCTTGATAGGTGGCAAATAGTGAAGTACATGTCCCAGTACTCTTGGGACAGGTGGCACGTACAGTATCTCAACATGCTTCAAGTGCGACACAAGTGGAACAAAAACCCACCTAATATCAAAGTTGGGGACTTAGTATTCCTAAAGGATGAAAGGCAGTCAGTTCTTCAGTGGTCCCGAGGGAGAGTAACTGCAGTCCACCCAGGCAAGGATGGAAGAGTTAGAGTGGTAACGGTCAAAACCGCAAAATCTTCGTTCACTCGTCCAGTGGCCAAGCTTGTACCTTTGTTTACTACTGATCAGAAGCATGCCACAAGCAATAGCACACATAACCATAACTAGTCCACACGTTACTGTCATAGAGTGTCTTCCTATTGTGGTTTATTATCCTGTTTATCACTTTTCCCATACCATTTCCTCATATTTTTCGAAGGCAATACAATTTCACAACAAAAAAAAAGCTTTCCTTTTTTTTTGGCGGGCGGAATGTTAACGCCTAACCACTGCTACCGGAAAACATAAAAAAAGGAGAAATGAAGGAGTTGAACACGGACTCGATCGTTGGATGGGAGTTGGTGACTCATCGTCCACCACCACTGTCGACGCTGGCCAGTGGCATGGGACTGCATGCATCTCTTCTTCACTTGCTCTCTTCTGCCATCTTAGGTCAGCCGCATCCTACGAGCGCTCGTCACCGAATTTGCCTTTTTTATTTTTTGGGTCATCAGCATCCCATTACCACCCTTTTTGGATCATCAGCATTCCAATTGGTGCACCTACCATCAAGTGAAGTTTCTCTTTTCTATCTTCAGCGGAAGGAAGATATATCACCATCAGCATCACGGTCAGACTTTTAGTTCAATTTATTTTTCGCGTCAAAGCAGAACTATTAATTTTCTCGTGGAAGAAGTGTTTAATTTATTGAGTTCGTTCGTTCTTTATTCCAAATTTTTTCTCTTTTTTTTCTCTTAATTTAATTAAACGACTTAGGTTCAATTCTATTATTTTTTTCTGCTTCTCTACCTTTTCAAGAACACGCCTGTCTTTGCAGAGGATGTTGTCATCCGTGATGGCAAAGTCAATAACCATGTGATTGCTCTGCCAACCATGCAATTTGAGTAGCAGGGTGTGAGACACGGCTGTGACGTCTATACACGACCTTCCTCCCGGTCCATCATAGGTCGCCTCAGTCATGGGGTCGTTGGCAACAACCAAGTTGTACCTGGTGAGCAGCTCTATACACGCCTCGCCCGCCCCATCCAGGGTTGGGGATCCCCACAATGGTGATCTGGCGTTTGCATCAGCACAGACTATGCAGGGTCGTCCAGATAGGCCTGCTACAGCCCGCTCAAGTGGTTGAAGGCTGTTGGCAACTGGTGCGCCAAATTGCCTGTAAAATGATATTACAACCAGCTCAAAGCCACTGGCTCGGATGAGTGTGTTGTGCTGTAGGATTCGAACTGTTTTTGACCTACTCATAATCCACACGTTAACTATAGTTATCACAGTGATCAAAACACCTAATGTTTTCTCTCAAAAACGGCTCTAACGATTTTGATTAATCTTTTTATGTAGATAGCCCTCATTAAGGCAATGATACCATAAAATTCCCATCTGTGATCTGTGCGGGAAAATGACGAGAGCAGCACAATAAATTATCAAAATTTTCGACGAATAGCATTTTAACGCAGTTTTTTCCTTATAAACTCCGCTGGAATTTTCGTTGAATGTTGAAAAAAATTGGTATTGTAGTCCAATCCAATACCTAAAGGGTAAGTGTTTGCATATACATGGGGCTCACTCCAGAAATTCCTGAATTTCAACTACTGCTGTTTCGCTTACTACCAGTTTTTAACGTTTTTACGCATTAACTCTGCAAAAGTAATTACTATCCTTCTTCAAAAAATTTGTGTTTACAGCCTCATTAATTATTGCTCAATAATGGTCCTGCAATGAGTACGAGCAGCACAATAAATTCCAGAACTCTAGGCGCTACCGCTTCCTGCTGTGGTGATGTGTTGTTTGACTAAGTTCAAAGGAACTGAGTGATATATGAATTGATTAAATAGAATTAGCCATGTACAAAGTGAATTGACGTAGAGCTAAGGAAAGTTATGTGTTGCAACGCACCAGATATTTTTTTCAATTTTCCTACTGATTTTACCCGGTTGCAATGTCGCCGGCGATGATTCCGCTCTTACACTAATACAGTAACCCAATTCAGGAAACTGACAGCGAACTACCCGAGTATGAAGAATAAACCGGCTTCTCTACAAGAAGCTTCTCGCCGCCTAAACGGATCAGTGGTTTCACAAGCTGGTTCCATTTTTCAGGAGCGCCATTCACTGAGAACTTAAGTACGCTACTGTTAACTTGGTTAACTTCTGTATTTCGTTCTGTGGGTTGGCACTTCCGTTTAGGAACTACGTGACGCTGAATGAACCTGTTATCCCAACTAAGTGGCTGAAAGAGAGAGAAGGAGATAAGTAGGACGGGATTTAACTTCGAAGGTCCTCGAAATTAAAACAAACGTTGGACAAAGGAGAAGAAGAAGAAAACAGTGGAAGGTGGTTTCGAGCTGCCGAGCGTGAAATATACTCGTACTCCATTGTCAGAGGAGCGACTGGGGATCCATCCGTTTGAGAAAAGCCTGAGGCCCTCCTGACTGAGATCGCTATCGTGTGACGCTCACAACGTGGGGTATGTTCTCGGACGAATTTGCACTTAACTCGACCGTAAGAGAAAATTGCTCAATGAGACTATGAAATCCAGTAGTTTAAATAAACTGCTGACCTAATTCTTAATTTGCAGGCCTTTTCCTACTACGCAACGGAAACACAGTGTGGCGGTTGGCCTTTTGGGGGGAGCTATGTGGCGGCCAGCCGCCACTCTCCACAACAAAAGCCGCCTCATTCCGACAGAGGGCGCTAGCCGAAAACCACCCCTGGAGAGAACAGCAGGCGGCCAACCAGAGAAGGCGACTCCCTCCAGGAGCAGGTATATAAGGGCCTGCCTGCTCAGTCATTCAATTTGTGGAAAGAGGCCACAATCATCTGCATCCCCAAGGCTGGAAAGCCTCTGAACAAAGCTACTAGCTACAGGCCCATTAGCCTTCTCTGCACCCTGAGCAAGATAGCCGAGGCCATCATTTTAACCCGCCTCATTGAGTTCATGGCCACCAACAAGGTTCTCCCAGACTTCCAACATGGCTTCAGACACCATCACGGAACCTGCCACCAGCTCCTCAGGGTGACTGAATACATAGCTGAGAGCCGGAACAAGCATCGGCACACATCCATGCTTCTACTGGACGCCCGCCAAGCCTTTGACAGGGTCTGGCACGAAGGGCTGATATACAAGCTCATCCTGCTTCGCTGTCCACCCTCTCTCATTGGTCTGATTCACTCCTTCCTCACCGACAGGACCTTCAGGGTGAGAGTTGGCAAAACTCTATCCACCACCCACCGCATCACGGCTGGCGTACCCCAAGGCTCAAAACTCTCCCCAGCCCTCTTCAACATCTTCTGCCATGACATACCAGTCCACGAGAAGATCGTCACTGCTCAATATGCGGACGACGTAGCTCTCCTCTACACCTCCAAAACCAAGCTGCACTGTGCCACAGTCATGAATAAGTACCTGCCGTCCCTGCTCAGCTGGTACCACAAATGGGGACTACGCCTCAACGAATCCAAATCAGAAGCCGTCTTCTTTTCCCGCCGTAACATCCCCCCCCCAAACATCCAAGTGGGGAACCATCCAATCCTGGAAACACCAGGCCAAGTACCTCGGTGTCATCTTCGACAGGAAACTCAACTGGTACAGGCAGACCCTCGCAGTTCGCGCCAAAATCAACGGAGCCTTCATTGCTCTCCGGCCATTCTTCAACAACAGAAAG
This sequence comes from Pachypeltis micranthus, assembly GCA_020466155.1. Taxonomy (NCBI): domain Eukaryota; kingdom Metazoa; phylum Arthropoda; class Insecta; order Hemiptera; family Miridae; genus Pachypeltis; species Pachypeltis micranthus. The sequence goes on from CM035776.1 coordinate 28,381, forward strand.
GTCTCACATCCAACGAAAATCCGTATCTTCAACGCCATCATCAGGAGCATCAGCACCTACGCTATCCCCGTCTGGGGCACGGCCTCCTCCTTCGCAAACTCGAGGGCACCTACATGAAGTCCCTCCGAGGTGTCCTCCGCTCACCCCGCTACATCAGAAACCAGCAGCTCCTGAAGGAAACAGGCCTCCTCGCTCAGTGCGGCCGCCTCAACCTATGCCCTCAACCTCCGCAACTCGGTGGCGGGTCACCTAACCCGTCCATCAGCTGCCTCACACAATATGCCCCCAACCCTCGGACATCATCCGTAGGCCCTGCTCCCTCATTCCACGCTAACCCCGTCCCGTTCCTCCCGCATCGCACATGCGCATGAGTCTTCCTGCATCTGCAGGCTGGCCTCCCATCCTTCTGGTTTAGAACCGCCGGGTTGGCAACCGCGGGGGAGGGGTTTTATTCGGTAAAAATCCGACACTACCCATTTGGGTGTCTTTTGAAGATTTCCCCACCCGGAAGCGTCCGAAAAAAAAAAAAAAAAAAAAAAAAAACAATCATTCAATTCATTCAACCTTCTGCTCTTACACCGTCCACATCCTCTGACGACAACCGTCCACCTTCAGCGGCTCCGGCGGGGACAACCGAGTCCCCCTCGCGTCAGAAGAAGAAGGAGCGACGATCCAACCGGATCCCTCACCGAGAGGAGCTACGCTCAACCGAGCCCTTCAAACGACGCTTCGACGCCTGAGGAACTCGTCCCTCGACCGCTGCTCGACCGAACAAACTGACTCAACCCTCATCTCGCGTCTACGACAGAAGGAGCGACGATCCAACCGGATCCCTCACCGAGAGGAGCTACTGCTCAACCGAGCCCTTCGACCTAACGACGCCCGAGAAATCCGATCTTCACCTCACACACTCTCTACCGACAAACAGAAACAACACACACACAACAACAATATTTCGTCGGCCCTTTTCAGGACCTCACACACAATCAAGCAGCGCAACATCTTGAAAAGGGAGGCCCCGACACACAGAATTATGCATTCATTACAGCAAGGTTAGGCTCTAACAGAAGCACAAGGAATACAGCAGTGGAATTTCAGACCCCCAACTGCAGAGTGAATGCAGTGTTGCAACAGCATAGGTCCATTTCCTTATCAAATGATCCTGAACCGTCGAAGAGGTTTATATCAGTTGCTCAGCTATCAGTTAAGCCTCGCTGATTGGATGTTGCTCTTTTTACTTTCCGCTACCCGAAGGGAAAAAACCAGGTTTGAGCATTCCTGGGCCGGCTGATAGCGTGTGTCCCGCTCAGCACATCACCAGTGGCCGAGGGCTGACTCTGAGCAGCAGCTGAAAAATCCCTCATGCGTCTTAGTTTCGGTGGGTGGCCAGACTGGCAGCTGTGGCGCATGTGGGGGCCTCCCTTTGACCCTCAACGGACCAGCAAAAGGGGCTAGAATCAATATGCCTGAGGGGGAGCTTCCAGGACACTGCCTCGAGCACCTCTCGCTCATACTACTAACACACACAACAAATGAACTCACAAGGATACACTACATCAGTCTGCTTCTTTAATCTCCCCCCCCCCACCAATTACTAAAAATAACATGACAAAGTCAAATAAAACAATAGCAGGTAATAAAAACGCCACCTGCGCCTCTTCCTCGGGCTTGCCAAGCTCGACCCCTCCCTCTTCGGACGATGAGCAACCTACTCGTCGTCCAAACAAGCAAGGGCGGAAACAACCTGGCAAACCGCGTTCATCTCCCCCTTCTCCCACTAGTAGCCCGGGCAACCTGGCTACTACAAGTGTTAGACACCCCGTGGACCCTAACCTGTCGGACATGGAGCAGATTTGTGCTTATGTCCAAATCATCCACAGCCAGCTGGCACGGATGAAGCTCAACGCGACAGGACCTATGCGGGACCTCGTCACTAGCTGCCTCTTCGAAATATCGAAGCAGGCTATCAAAGCTAGTGCCCCCCCAACGACATCGCCCCCTGCCACTCCCCCCCTGCAAGACTGTGGCGGCTGTCGTGAGGGAAGAGCTGCGTAGGGCAATTGCCCAGCAGCCAGTGCCACCAACCCCCAAAACTCAAGGAGCTTCAACGAGCCAGGGTAGTACCCCAAGCCCCTCATATGTGGCAGGAGCCGCTACTGCGCCCTCCTCCCTCCCTCATGGAGCTGAGGCTGAATGGCAGTCTGCCAAGGCCAGGAAGCGCAGGGAGAAGCGGAAAAAGGACCCAACTATGCAGGAGGTGCAGGCAGAGGGCAGCGCCCCGCCTACGCCTCCGTCCAAAAATAAGGGCAAAAATAAAAAGCCTCCACCGCTTGCCAAACTCCCCCCTAAAAACCCACGACAAAACATGGTAGTGGTTAGGCGTACAAGTGAGGAAGGAGAGGCTGGTCCCTCCAACCCAGATGCAATGGAAGCGCTGATGCGGGGTGTCCCAACTACAAACCTCCAAGCTCTAAGCGTCCGCGTGCTAGACATCCTCACCCCAGTAGGAGGTGGCGCCGTCATTGTGATGGAAACGCCAGAAATGGCCAAGGCGCTTACGAGCCATATCGTCACGAAAAAGGAGTTGAACCTACAAGCATCAGCCCCCCTGGGTCGCTTCCCACGCCTGCTGCTGTGCGACGTGCGGACTGACCTACAAAAAGAGGACTTGGCCCATCAAGTTGTTGAGCACAACCCTGCGTTAGGCTTGCAGCCGCAGGACGTCAGGCCCCTCTTCACCAAAAAGCGTGGCAGACAAAAGGATTGGGTGATTGACGTATCACCCAGCCTATACAAAAAACTAGAGGGGACAAGGCACCTCCAAATAGCCTGGCAGCGGTGCGCCATCCAAATGTACCAAGCCCCCACTCAATGCTACAAATGCCAGCGCTATGGCCAACTGGCAGTGGCCTGTACAAGACCTGTTGTGTGCGCCTTGCCACATCTGAGTAAGGAATGCAAGCGTGATGCTCCCCTCAAATGTGCCAATTGTGTCGAACGCAAAATCCAACAGGTCGCACACTCTACACAAGACGCACGCTGTACCATTCGTCAGCGAGCGATTGCCCTCCAGGAGTCACGAGTGGATTATGAATAGGTTGAAAACAGTTCGAATCCTTCAGCACAACACTAATAAGAGTTCCCCAGTTATAGCTGAGTTGCTGCAAAATGCACTCAAGACACGCCGCAGTGTTCTCGCCATAAGGAACCATACATAGGATCCAAAACTCCTGGTCTGGGATCGCAGGCACGAGTGGTGGCTGGAGCAAGAACAGGAGCCAAGGCAGCAGTAGCCTGCATCATCGTAGGATTACATCCAACGAGGCTTAACTGTGGCTGGGCGTCACAGTGTACTCTGTCGCCACACTGTGCTCACCCTGCAGTTGGGGGTCCAGAATTCCACTGCCGTACTCCCTGCGTGTTCGTATAAGCCGGACTAAAAGGGACAGGTCTGTTTCTTTATTTGGCGACTGTACCTAAACCCTCGACGAGGATTATATCAGTCATAGAAGTTGCGGTTTCGCTAATATGCAAGAGGCCGGCCCCTGCAGCATCCACCGAACTCAGACCTGTGGAGGTACGGCAGGTATTTGGTCGTTAGCCAGTCTCACCGTAGAGAGCTGTTGCCCGTGTGTTACCGCGCGGAGGTTGACCACCTGAGGAATCCCGTACCATCTGGGAGTATTTCATAATCTGGTTTCCTACCTGATCTTACTTTTTACTTGGGTGGCAAGTTTCAAAAGGACTGATCAACTATAACCACGTTTCTTAGCCATTACCTTCTTTGCGAACTTTGCAAAATGGTTATAGGCTTCCTTTGTAGCAGTCAAAGCTGCTAAGTTCGTTTGCCCTCCCAACAACCGTCGCTCACTGTTGTAGAAACTACAGTGGAGCAGCACATGGTTTCTTGTTTCCTCCGCACTGGAGGCACAAGACGTGCATAATGGAGAGTCTTTCAGGGAAAAGAAGTGGAGCCGCGCATTGAAGTCACCATGTCCCGTGAGGAACTGACTCGTCCAGTGGTCTGGCTCAACCCATTTTCTAGAAAGACGTTCACGGATGTTGGGGAAAAACTCATACGTATCACGTCCTTTTGACGAGGATTCCCATCTCGCTTGCCATTTCTCTAGAGCCCATTCATCGATGGCGGCAAGTTTCTGTTCTGTGGTGAGATCCGCACGGAGTTCAGCCCAAAGCGGGAAGCTCCCGTTTCACTCTCCACTTGTCAATCATGCACTCGACAGCCAAATCAACTGGTAACTGACCAGTGATCACCTGGAGTGCTTCCGTTGATACAGTCTTGTAGGCCTTGGTGATCCACAGGAGCGCAGCTCTCTGGGATTGGGCCAATACTCTCTTTTGATTGACTGTTAGTTTGCTACCCCAGACAACGGGGCAGTAGCCAATCACACCTAAATAGATGGCCTTATACATGAGGATGGTGTCGTGGTAACACACACCCCAAGTGGCCTTAGTAATGGCACCCAGTGAGGCAAACCTTGCAATGGTAGTGCCTTTAAGGGACTGGAGGTGTTGGTTGAAACCACACCTCTCACCTATATTCACTCCTAAATACTTGACGTGCTTTTCAAGAGGGAGCCTGTGGCCGCCAAAGCGTATTGTGGGTGGATTATTCACTTTCCCCTTCAAGAGGATTAGCTGGGTTTTTTCCTCAGCCACCTGCATCTTGACGTGCTCGCACCATTGGTTGACAGTGCGGAGCACGTGGTGGGTTTTTTCTTCAATTTGGCGGACTGACTCTGCAAAGATCAGCACAGTCAAGTCATCCACATAGGCGTACGGCTCGCAGTCAGTCTCCATGAGTTTCCTGAGAAGACCTTCGAAGAAGGCATTCCAGAGTGCTGGTCCTAGGACCGAGCCCTGTGGGCACCCCTTCTCAATCTTTCTCCGGACGGAGACATGCCTACTTTCGATCGTAGCAGTTCTGTCTGTCAGGTAACTTCTGACGAGCAAATACAGGTTGCGGGGGATTCCCCTACCTTTGAGCTCATTAAGGAGCGCTGGCCACCAAAGGTTGTCAAACGCTCCTCTGATGTCAATCAGAACTGCTACGACGTACTTAGCCGGTGCCAGCAGGGAAACACGCCGAATCTCTACAATGACATCCTGCGTGGACCTTCCTTTGGTACACCCGTATTGCCTGCCTGTGAGGTTGCGGCCAAAGACTCCTTCGAGAGACTGCAACATCAAGATTTCTAGTGTTTTGCCTAATATGGAAAGAAGGCTGAGTGGTCTCCATGATCGCGGGTCTGACTGATTGCGGTCGCCTCCCTTTTGAAGAGTGACAACACGCGCAGACTTCCACTGAGTGGGGAACTGTCCGACCTGCAGACAGTCATTAAATAAATTAAGGAGACCGCTGGAGATTGTCCGCTCAGCCTTCCTTAGCATATTGCTTTCTATTTTGTCTGGCCCGGGGGATTTGTTGGGCTTTAAGGTCGCAAGGGCCCTGCCGAGGTCGCCTGTTGTCCACAATGGGATGTCGGGCTCGTTCGGAGGGTCCATGATCAGCTCCCTTGCTGTCCTCTGGGCTTCAGTGTCTCGAGCTACTTGGTCATCTGGGAACGCCTTCTCAAGGAGGGTTTCCAGTGAGCTGATGCTGCAGGCCCAGCCTGACTCATTTTGCATCGCAGCTAAGACTTGCTCTACGTTTGCTTTTCCTATGGAGGACTTGTAGTGTCTGCCCCAGGGGTTCTCAGAGCTCTCCGCTTCCACAAAATTTCGCCAGCCTTGCCGTTTGGCTCGTTTGATGGCGCGGTGGAAGGCCTTCTTCTCTTGGATGAAGGCAGTTCGGAGTGTTGCTCTGCCATCAGGGTCACGAGTGTTTTGGTACATCCTTCTGGCTCTATTTGCACTTTGCTTGAGGGGATTAAGTTCCTCAGTCCACCATGGGACTTTGATCGCCCTGTGCTTCTGTTGGCCAAGTACAGAGAGCCCAGCAGAGTGCAGTGCTGTGGTAAATATGTCCACTTTGCTGTCCACCTCTTCAGGTGTGGATGCTTGCGCTATTAGGTCGGTGTCCGCGGCACGCAGTTCACCTTCCAGTACCCTACAGAATTGTGGCCAGTCAGCATTTTTTGTGCGGAATCGCTTTTCACGCGTGTCTTTGCAGAGGATGTTGTCATCCGTGATGGCAAAGTCAATAACCATGTGATCGCTCTGCGTTGCACCTGGCACGACTCGCCAACCCTGCAATTTGAGTAGCAGGGTGTGAGACACGGCTGTGACGTCTATACACGACCTTCCTCCCGGACCATCATAGGTCGCCTCAGTCATGGGGTCGTTGGCAACAATCAAGTTGTACCTGGTGAGCAGCTCTATATACGCCTCGCCCGCCCCATCCAGGGTTGGGGATCCCCACAATGGTGATCTGGCGTTTGCATCAGCACAGACTATGCAGGGTCGTCCTGATAGGCCTGCTAGAGCCCGCTCGAGTGGTTCAAGGCTGGTGGCAACTGGTGCGCCAACACACACACACACACACACACACACACACACACAGGTCTGTTTCTTTATTTGGCGACTGTACCTAAACCCTCGACGAGGATTATATCAGTCATAGAAGTTGCGGTTTCGCTAATATGCAAGAGGCCGGCCCCTGCAGCATCCACCGAACTCAGACCTGTGGAGGTACGGCAGGTATTTGGTCTTAGCCAGTCTCACCGTAGAGAGCTGTTGCCCGTGTGTTACTGCGCGGAGGTTGACCACCTGAGGAATCCCGTACCATCTGGGAGTATTTCATAATCTGGTTTCCTACCTGATCTTACTTTTTACTTGGGTGGCAAGTTTCAAAAGGACAGATCAACTATAACCACGTTTCTTAGCCATCACCTTCTTTGCGAACTTTGCAAAATGGTTATAGGCTTCCTTTGTAGCAGTCAATGCTGCTAAGTTCGTTTGCCCTACCAACAACCGTCGCTCACTGTTGTAGAAACTACAGTGGAGCAGCACATGGTTTCTTGTTTCCTCCGCACTGGAGGCACAAGACGTGCATAATGGAGAGTCTTTCAGGGAAAAGAAGTGGAGCCGCGCATTGAAGTCACCATGTCCCGTGAGGAACTGACTCGTCCAGTGGTCTGGCTCAACCCATTTTCTAGAAAGACGTTCACGGATGTTGGGGAAAAACTCATACGTATCACGTCCTTTGACGAGGATTCCCATCTCGCTTGCCATTTCTCTAGAGCCCATTCATCGATGGCGGCAAGTTTCTGTTCTGTGGTGAGATCCGCACGGAGTTCAGCCCAAAGCGGGGAAGCTCCGTTTCACTCTCCACTTGTCAATCATGCACTCGACAGCCAAATCAACTGGTAACTGACCAGTGATCACCTGGAGTGCTTCCGTTGATACAGTCTTGTAGGCCTTGGTGATCCACAGGAGCGCAGCTCTCTGGGATTGGGCCAATACTCTCTTTTGATTGACTGTTAGTTTGCTACCCCAGACAACGGGCAGTAGCCAATCACACCTAAATAGATGGCCTTATACATGAGGATGGTGTCGTGGTAACACACACCCCAAGTGGCCTTGCTAATGGCACACAGTGAGGCAAACCTTGCAATGGTAGTGCCTTTAAGGGACTGGAGGTGTTGGTTGAAACCCCACCTCTCACCTATATTCACTCCTAAATACTTGACGTGCTTTTCAAGAAGGAGCCTGTGGCCGCCAAAGCGTATTGTGGGTGGATTATTCACTTTCCCCTTCAAGAGGATTAGCTGGGTTTTTTCCTCAGCCACCTGCATCTTGACATGCTCGCACCATTGGTTGACAGTGCGGAGCACATGGTGAGTTTTTTTTCAATTTGGCGGACTGACTCTGCAAAGATCAGCACAGTCAAGTCATCCACATAGGCGTACGGCTCGCAGTCAGTCTCCATGAGTTTCCTGAGAAGACCTTCGAAGAAGGCATTCCAGAGTGCTGGTCCTAGGACCGAGCCCTGTGGGCACCCCTTCTCAATCTTTCTCCGGACGGAGACATGCCTACTTTCGATCGTAGCAGTTCTGTCTGTCAGGTAACTTCTGACGAGCGAGTACAGGTTGCGGGGATTCCCTACCTTTAAGCTCATTAAGGAGCGCTGGCCACCAAAGGTTGTCAAACGCTCCTCTGATGTCAATCAGAACTGCTACGACGTACTTAGCCGGTGCCAGCAGGGAAACACGCCGAATCTCTACAATGACATCCTGCGTGGACCTTCCTTTGGTACACCCGTATTGCCTGCCTGTGAGGTTGCGGCCAAAGACTCCTTCGAGAGACTGCAACATCAAGATTTCTAGTGTTTTGCCTAATATGGAAAGAAGGCTGAGTGGTCTCCATGATCGCGGGTCTGACTGATTGCGGTCGCCTCCCTTTTGAAGAGTGACAACACGCGCAGACTTCCACTGAGTGGGGAACTGTCCGACCTGCAGACAGTCATTAAATAAATTAAGGAGACCGCTGGAGATTGTCCGCTCAGCCTTCCTTAGCATATTGCTTTCTATTTTGTCTGGCCCGGGGGATTTGTTGGGCTTTAAGGTCGCAAGGGCCCTGCCGAGGTCGCCTGTTGTCCACAATGGGATGTCGGGCTCGTTCGAGGGTCCATGATCAGCTCCTTGCTGTCCTCTGGGCTTCAGTGTCTCGAGCTACTTGGTCATCTGGGAACGCCTTCTCAAGGAGGGTTTCCAGTGAGCTTTCGATGCTGCAGGCCCAGCCTGACTCATTTTGCATCGCAGCTAAGACTTGCTCTACGTTAGCTTTTCCTATGGAGGACTTGTAGTGTCTGCCCCAGGGGTTCTCAGAGCTCTCCGCTTCCACAAAGTTTCGCCAGCCTTGCCGTTTGGCTCGTTTGATGGCGCGGTGGAAGGCCTTCTTCTCTTGGATGAAGGCAGTTCGGAGTGTTGCTCTGGCATCAGGGTCACGAGTGTTTTGGTACATCCTTCTGGCTCTATTTGCACTTTGCTTGAGGGGATTAAGTTCCTCAGTCCACCATGGGACTTTGATCGCCCTGTGTTTCTGTTGGCCAAGTACAGAGAGCCCAGCAGAGTGCAGTGCTGTGGTAAACATGTCCACTTTGCTGTCCACCTCTTCAGGTGTGGATGCTTGCGCTATTAGGTCGGTGTCCGCGGCACGCAGTTCACCTTCCAGTACCCTACAGAATTGTGGCCAGTCGGCATTTTTGTGCGGAATCGCTTTTCACGCGTGTCTTTGCAGAGGATGTTGTCATCCGTGATGGCAAAGTCAATAACCATGTGATCGCTCTGCGTTGCACCTGGTACGACTCGCCAACCCTGCAATTTGAGTAGCAGGGTGTGAGACACGGCTGTGACATCTATACACGACCTTCCTCCCGGACCATCATAGGTCGCCTCAGTCATGGGGTCGTTGGCAACAATCAAGTTGTACCTGGTGAGCAGCTCTATATACGCCTCGCCCGCCCCATCCAGGGTTGGGGATCCCCACAATGGTGATCTGGCGTTTGCATCAGCACAGACTACGCAGGGTCGTCCTGATAGGCCTGCTAGAGCCCGCCGAAAGTGGTTCAAGGCTGTTGGCAACTGGTGCGCCAAATTGCCTGTAAATGATATTACAACCAGCTCAAAGCCACCGGCTCGGATGAGCACAGCGCCAAGTGCTGGCTGTTCAGGTGAGTGAGTGCGAGCATGTCAATGGACGGGTCGATGCAGGCTACTGCTGCCTTGGCTCCCGTTCTTGCTCCAGCCACCACTGCGTGCCTGCGATCCGAGACCAAGAGTTTTGGATCCTATGTACGGTTCCTGTATGGCGAGGACACTGCAGCGTTTCTTGAGTGCATTTTGCAGCAACTCAGCCATAACTGGGCAACTCTTATTTGTGTTGTGCTGAAGGATTCGAACTGTTTTTGACCTATTCATAATCCACTCGTGACTCCTGGAGGGCTATCGCTCGCTGACGAATCGTACAGCGTGCGTCTCGTGTAGAGTGTGCGACCTGTTGGATTTTGCGTTCGACGCAATTGGCACACTTGAGGGAGCATCGCGCTTGCATTCCTTACTCAGATGTGGCAAGGCGCACCAGGCGCACACAACAGGTCTTGTACAGGCCACTGCCAGGTGGCCATAGCGCTGGCATTTGTAGCACTGAGTGGGGGCTTGGTACTTTCGTATGGCGCACCGCTGCCAGGCTATTTGGAGGTGCCTTGCCTCTAGTTTTTTGTATAGGCTGGGTGATACCTCAATCACCCAATCCTTCTGTCTTCCACGCTTTTTAGTGAAGAGAGGCCTGACATCCTGCGGCTGCAAGCCTAACGCAGGGTTGTGCTCAACAACTTGTTGGGCCAAGTCCTCTTTGAAGGTCGGTCCGCACGTCGCACAGCAGCAGGCGTGGGAAACGACCCAGGGGGCTGACGCTTGAGCTTCAACTCCTTTTTCGTGGAAATGTGGCTCGTGAGCGCCTTGGCCATTTCTGGCGTTTCCGTCACAATGACGGCGCCACCTCCTACTGCGGTGCGGATGTTCAGCACTCGGACGCTTAAAGCTTGGAGGTCCGTAGCAGGGACACCCCGCATAAGCGCTTCCATTGCGTCAGGGTTGGAGGGACCAGCCTCTCCTTCCTCACATGTCCGCCTAACCACTACCACGTTTTGTCGTGGGTTTTAGGGGGGAGTTTGGCAAGCGGTGGAGGCTTTTTATTTTTGTTTTTCTTTTTATTTTTGCCCTTGTTTTTGGGCGGAGCCGTAGGCGGGGCGCTGCCCTCGGCCTGCACTTCCTGCTTAGTTGGGGCCTGTTGCTGCTTCCCTCTGCGCTTCCTGGCCCTGGCAGGCTGCCATTCCGCCTCAGCTCCATGAGGGGGGGAGGAAGGCGCAGTAGCGGCTTTTGCCGCATATGAGGGGCCTGGGGTACTACCCTGGCTCGTCGTTGCTCCTCGAGTTTGGGGGGCTGCTGGCACTGGCTGCTGGGCAATTGCCCTACGCAGCTCTTCCCTCACAACAGCCGCCACAGTTTCCCGCAGGGGCGGAGTGGCAGGGGGCGATGTCGTTGGGGGGGCATTAGCTTTGATTGCCAGCTTCGAAATTTCGAAGAGGCAGCTAGTTACGAGGTCCCGCATGGGTCCTGTCGCGTTGGCCCTCATCCGTGCCAGCTGGCCGTGGATGATTTGGACATAAGCGCAAATTTGCTCCATGTCCGACAGATTAGGGTCAACAGAATGCCGAGTGCTTGTAGTAGCCAGGTTGCCCGGGCTACTAGGGGGAGAAGGGGGAGATGGACGCGGTTTGCCCGGTTCTTTCCGCCCTTGTTTGGTTGGACGACGAGTAGGTTGCTCATCGTCCGTGGAGGGAGGGGTCGAGCTTGGCGAGCCCGAGGAAGAGGCGCAGGTGGCGTTTTTATTACCTGCTGAAGATTTAGTTGACTTTGTCATGTTTTTCACTTATTTGGGGGTGATTAAAGAAGCAGACTGGTGTAGTGTACCCTTCTGAGTTGATTGGTTGTGTGTGTTAGTGGTATGAGCGAGAGGTCCTCGAAGCAGTGTCCTGGAAGCTCCCCCTCAGGCATATTGATTCTAGCCCCTTTTGCTTGTCTGTTGAGGGTCAAAGGAAAGCCCCCACATGCGCCACAGCTGCCAGTCCAGTCACCCACTGGGACTAAGACGCATGAGGGATTTTTCAGCTGCTGCTAAGTCAGCCCTCGGCGACTGGTGATGTGGTGAGCGGGACACACGATATCAGTCGCCCCAGGAACGCTCAAAACTGGTTTTTCCTCCTCATAATTCCGAAGGCAGCACCTATATAGGGGATCGCAAGTGGGTGTTGGTGAGCTACTTCCAGGACTGTCCTTCGCTCAATATGAGTGTTTTGAGTCAATGTGTTCTGCCACGTGAGCCGTTGCAGTATTGTTTGTATCTGGAATATGTTGTGTATGTCAGTGTCGTGAGCTTTAAGCCCCTTTAAGGCCGGATTTAACGGCCACGCAGAGGATATGGCAGGAGAATTCTGTCCCCCTTCCTGCGGGGGGTGTGTTCTGCGATCCCAGCTAAAGGTAGGGGGTTCCCAGTGTGTCATGTATGTGAATGAAGTGTAAGTTGTGTCCCTTTTAGTCCGGCTTATACGAACACGCAGGGAGTACGGCAGTGGAATTCTGGACCCCCAACTGCAGGGTGAGCACAGTGTGGCGACAGAGTACACTGTGACGCCCAGCCACAGTTAAGCCTCGTTGGATGTAATCCTGCGGGGACCTCGTAGAGGTGAGGTTGTCTTTCAAGCTGGGCCCACCCGGCTGTCCCTTTTAGTCGGCTCATACGACACGCAGGGAATACGTCAGCGGAATTCTGGACCCCCGACTGCAGGGTGAACACACACACACACACACACACACACACACACACACACACACACACACACACACACACACTGGTCTATTTCCTTATCAGATGACTGTCCCTGATCCCTCAAAGAGCGTTATATCAGTCGACTGTCATAGAGGTTGTGATTTCGCAATCAAGAGGCTGGCCACTCAATCAGTATCCACTGATCCCAGATCTGCTGAGGCACGACAGGCTTTTTACTTTCCTTGGCTCTCCAAAGTAGAAAGGAAAGTTATGTAATCGGCTGAAAAAAAAATTTGAGTTTTCTTCAGATCTTTACGTTTCAGACCCTCCTGAGTACGAAAAACACTATTTGGGAAAATGGTCTGTGCGTGCGTGCGTGTGTGTGTGTGACTGATATATAAGCCCTCGTCGAGGGTTTAGGGTCTGTGAACGATTTTTAGAGAAAACAACCGCACCAAATCAGCTCAAACTTGATATCTCGCCTGCGGGTTACCGTGGGATGCCAAAATAAGGGTATGAACAAAATCCACCGAAATTTAACTATAGTTAACATAGTGATCAAAACACCAAATTTTTTTTTTCATAAAAAGTTTTTGAGAAAAAAAAAATTTGGTGTTTTGATCACCATGATAAGTATAGTTAACTTTCGGTAGATTTTGTTCATACCCTTATTTTGGCGTCCCATGATGATCTGCGGACGAGATGTCAAGTTTGAGCTGATTTGGTACGGTGGTTTTCTCTAAAAATCGTTCACAGACACACATACACACACAGACCATTTTCCCAAATAGTGTTTTTCGGATTCAGGAGGGTCTGAAACGTAAAGATCTGAAGAAAACTCAAAAATTTTTTTTCAGCCAATTACATAACTTTCCTTTCTACTTCGTAGAGCCAAGGAAAGTAAAAATTGGTGTAGTAGTCCAACCCAATACCTAAAGGGTGAGTGTTTAAAAACGCTCATGAGATACATGGGGGTCACTCCAGAAATTCCTGAATTTCAACTACTGCTGTTTCGCTTACTACCAGTTTTGAAGGAACTCTGCAAAAGTAATTACTATCCTTCTTCAAAGAATTTGTGTTTACAGCCTCATTAATTATCTGTGTAACAATTGCTCAATAATGGTCCTGCAATGAGTATGAGCAGCACATTAAAATCTGGAACTGTAAGCGCTACCGCTTCCTGCTGCCGTAAAGCGTTGTTTGACTAAGTTCAAATTAACTGAGTGATAAATGAATTGATTAAATAGAATTAGCCATGTACAAAGTGAATTGTTGTAGAGCTAAGGAGAGTTGTGTGTTGCATCGCACCAGATATTTAATTTGACAGTCCCCAGGTAGAGAGTTGTACCTGTGTGTTACCGTGGAGCGGTGTGACTCGTGGGGAATGCCCATCTAACAGGACAATATCCACTCACACCTAGATAGATGGCCTTGTACATAAGGATAGTGTCACAGTAAAACACTCCCCATTTGGCCTGAATAATTGCTCACAGTGAGTCAAACCTTCCAATGTAAGGTATGAAGAATGAATGGTATGAGCCCCCTGGCTTTTCAGAGTACTGGTCCTAGGACTGACTCAATCAATCTCTGAAAAGAGACATGCCTGCATTTCATTGTAGCAGTTCTATCTGTCAGATAACTTCTGACGAGCAAGAAGAGGCAACACGGGATTCCCCTACCATACAAACTATGCAGGGTCGTCCTGATGGTTCAGCTTGGGGTCACTCGAGTGGTTGAAGGCTGTCGACAACTGGTGCACCGAATTGGCAGTAGAATGATACAATGAACAGCTCAAAGCCACTGGCTTGAATGACCAGGGGCTAAGTGTGAGCATGTCCAGGGGGTAAAGTTTTGCCTAACATGGAAAAAAGGTTGAGATGACTTGGCGTATGTTTGGCGTCAATCGCTACGACCACCCATAACTTCAGGGCAAATGGTCAAAGTTTCGATTGTAAATATGTAGCTAACTTCACCCCTGTGTTTATGAAGAGCACGACACGTGCGGACTTCCACTGAGTGGGGAATTATCCAACCTCCAGACAGTCGTTAAATAAATTAAGGAGGCCGATGGAGATAATCCGCTCAACCTTCCATAGCATATTGTTTTGTATTCTAGCTGAGCTAGTAAGTTTGTTGGGTTTTAAGGTCGTAAGGATGCTGCTGAGGTCCCCTGTAGCCCGCAATGTGATGTCTGGCTCGTCGGGGGGTCGTTGATTAGCTGCCTTGCCTCCCTCTGGGCTTCAATATCAAGAGCTAAAACTTAGGAACGACTTCGAAAGGAGGGTTCCCAGGCCAAGTTCGATGCTAAAGGCCTAGCCTGACTTTGCATCGCAGTTAACACCTGCTCTATTTGCTTTTCGTATGGAAGACATGTAGTGGTTGCCCCAGCGGTTTTCAATGCTCTCTGCTTCCACAAAATTCCGCCAAGTCTTGCCATTTCGCTCGTTTGATGGCACAGGCGAAGACCTTCTTCTCTGGATAAAGGCTTCTCTGACTTCAACGTCACAAGTCTGTTGGTATATCCTTTTGGCTCTATTTACACTCTGCCTGAGGGGATTAAGTGCGTCAATCCACCAGGGAACTTTGACCACCCTGAGCTTGTGTTGCCCACGTACAGAAAGTTCAGCAGAGTGCAGTGCTGTGGGGATAATGTCCACCTCTTCGGGTGAGACAGCTTCCACTATTATGTTGGTGTCTGTAGCGTGCAGTCCACCCTCCAGTACGCCAGAGAATTGAGGCCAGCCAGCGCTTTTTGTATAGAATTACTTTCCTGCAGATAATGTTGTCGTCAGCGAAGGCAAAGTCCATTACCATCATGGTGATTGCTTTGTGTGGTGCATGGTACGATCCACCAACTCAACATTTTGAGTAGTAGGGTGTGAGACACTGCTGCGACATTTATTCACGACCTTCATCCAGGCCCATCCTAAGTCACCTCAGTCGTGGGATCGTTGTGGGCAACAACCAAATCGTAGTTGCTTACAGCTCTATATACGCCACACCACCACAGTGGTGATCTGGCGTTTTGCGTCATCCTGATAGTGCTGCTTGAGACTCGGTTCAGCTGTTCAGGTGGACATGCAGGAACGGGTCAATGCAGGCCACAGGTGACTCGAACCACCAATCATGCCTTCGATTCTAGACCAAAGGTTTTGGTAACTATGTATAGTTCTTGGTAGGGAACGTTGCAGCGTTTTTTTAGTGCAAGTTGAGTTGCGCTTTGTAGCAACTAAGTGAACTCTCGTTCACTCGTGGACTCCTCGAGGGCATTGCTCGCTGACAGATAGTGCAACGTAGATGTAGAGTGCGAGACCTGCTCTACTCTAGTCTGTATTCAACGCAATTTGCACACTTGAGGAGGGCCTCACGCTTACAGTCTTTACTGAGATGTGACATGGTGCACCTGTTGCACACCATAGATCTCGAGCAGGGTACTGCCAGCTGGCCACAGCGCTGGGATTTGTAGCACCGCGTATTTACACATGGCGCACCGCTGCCAGGCAATTTGAAGGTGCTTAGCCTCCTACACACACGCAGACAATTTTTCCAAATAGTGTTTTTCCGACTCAGTGGTGTCTAAAGCGACCCCTACACGGTGAGTAATAATGATATTACCTTATCAAAATGACAGTAATAATGATCGTGTAAGGTGGACAAAGTTGGAATGACGAAAAGTAATGATGTGGATCCGGATTTTCTGATCTCAGCTACATCATTACCGAAAATGGAGGGGATACTGTCATTAGTAATGATGGTGTAGCGAGCGCTCCTCATTACTGCATCATTACTCAGTCTGTCTCAAGCTGCCGTCGAGGTCAATGTGTGCCGACGAATCGCGGACCCGTTTTTCTTAACAATGGAGAGTGTTTGTGAAGAAGACAACATTGTTGACAACGATGCCATTCTTCGATCGTTCATCGACATGTACGAGGGGCTCCCTGAGTTGTGGAACCCGTCGGACCCCAACTACATGAATAAAACTAAAAGAAATGCTGCGCTGGATAAACTTGTTTCTATTTACAACAAAACGAAACCAGGAGCAACTAGAGCTGACGTGAGACGTAAAATAAATACACTGCGCAGTAACTACAGAAAAGAGCTGAAGAAAATTGAAGATTCGAAGAGATCAGGGACAGGTACTGATGATGTTTACAGACCAACATCATGGGTATTTTACTCATTGCAGTTCATGAATAAATTTCTTCACTGGTCAATTATTATTCCACTTTTCAATGAAAACTTATTTTCAATGTATCTACTTGAGATTTTTTCCCCACTTTTCTTTTAGATTAAGTACTTTTTTAACTATAAATAGGTACTACATTGCTTTGTGTAATTTGGAACCCTATTGAGAATAAAATACGTTGTAAGAGTTCTTACCTTCATGTAATCTTGAAGAACATGTATAAGCACCTCACACGTTTCAATTACAGCAGCGCTTATTGATGATGGTGACATAACTGCAGTAAACTTAAGATCTTCAAAGTTCCTCCCATTGGCAAGATATCTCAAAGTTACTGCTAGTCTTTCCTTCACAGGCAAACACTGTCTCATATTTGTATCTTTTCGGGTTAAAAAAGGTGTAACTAGATTGAGTAGGATTTCCAACGTAGCATCATTCATACGAAAATAGTTTTTGTAATCATCTGGATCAGAGTTTCGAATTTCAGTCAACAACAACATGTGGGTATACTGTTCACGTTTTTTCAGCCACTCCTTCATCCATCTTGAACGTTTCACATGTTGTTTTGTGGCTAGTGCCATAATTATAGCAACACAGGCTAATTAGCGAGGATCCATTATTATCGACAAAACATCTTCGTCACACGGAGATCATGCAATACTGAGGAAAAAAATGTGAATGGGAGCAGTTTGAATAGTAATGACATGACTGATAATGTCATTATTACTGACAGTGTAGGGGCCGCTATTTTTTCTGGTCTCAGCTACATCATTACCGAAGCAGTAATGACATTACCAGTAATGTCATTATTCATTATTACTGACCGTGTAGGGGCCGCTTAAAACGTAAAGAACTGAATAGAACTCAATTGATTTCGTAACTTTCCTTTCTGCTTACTTCGCAGAGCCAAGGAAAGTAATATTTAGAACATTGAGTAAAAATAATTTTGATATTGCATCAAAATTGTTGAAAAGTCGAGTATACGTGGTAGGAATGTAGAGTAACAATTATCTGGGCGTCGATTTAAAATATTTGGGAAAGTGAATAAAACGCTTTGGGAACAGAATAGAAATAGTCAAGATATCGTAAGGAAGTAAGTAGAAAATTTGATTCTGAAGTTAAGTAAAAAAAATTGGGTATCGGAGAAATGGTAGAAGAGTTGAATAAACACCGTAGGATAACGAAATCAAAATAACTGAAAAATGTGTAACTAATTCTGAAAGAGTTCAATATTACAATGAGATTTTAATAACAAGATAATTTGCAGCAACCCCAGTGCGGACTCTAAATGCTAAATTAAAACTCATATTGTGAGGTATTACTGTAGTGCTGCGGAGGTGTCGAATTTTAAAGGGAAAAAAGGAAACAGATAGGAACCGGACGGTATAAAGAAAGGATGGAAGAGATGAATGATGGAGAAAGGAGGCAATCACACGATTTGTGAGCCTACAAAGGGATATTCTTAGCAACAACTAATAATACTAAACGCACGACTCGATGGGATGATTGATCTCTCTGCGATCCGAAAACAGAATGAGAAGCAGGCGGCGGCAAGGAATGCGTGGGCGTGAGGGGACGAGCGTCGAGCCTTTGCCTAACTGAGCGGAACAAAGGCGCTACGACACCCGGGATTCTGAAATTCAAACCGCCGCTGTTTCACTCACTACATTATCTCACAATTTGTACCTGATAATTCCGAAACAGTCAACACGATCCTTGTAGAAACAATGAAGTGGACAAGCTCATACGTCTCCTATGCAGTGATTGCTCAATAATCGCCGTGGTATAAGTTAGAGCAACTCGATAATTCCTGAAATGATTAAAATTTCTGAATGTACGTGGGGGTAACGAAAGTTGTGTGATGCGTCGCACTAGATATTTTTTAAGTAAAATCTTATTCAGGCTTTTCTGAGTTTTTGCTAGGGGATTAAGTTTAATTGAAATGTTAAAACTTTAAAAGTGTATGCCTGTAGTCCATTTACCGACAAGGAATAAACTGTTGTGCTGTGAATGTTGACGCCGACGGAAATCGCCAGAGATGTTTAACTGTTTGGCGACCCCAACTGAGTTCCTCAAGGTCTCCGATCCCCAACAACGTGCAACTCGCACAAACTCGTTGGCCACATCCCCACAGCCCCAGCCTCATTGCCGGATTTCATTGCGCCCACGATCGGCAACGTGAACTGTTCCTCCTTCGTTTCCATTACTTTCAATTCCCGGTCTCTGGATCCGAGGCTTCTCACGATAGCCAAAACTACGGACATTTTGGACAAGGTAATGTGCCATTCAACCCCGATACATAATATGACTCAATCTATCTCAATCCCTATTAAATCCTTTGTCTGGTCTTCCTCCAGGAACACCTGAAAGCGTGGAGAAGACCAACCAGATCTCCCTCCGCTTCCATTCGTCTCCTACCAAAAGTCTTGATCAGAAAGTATTCAGTCTTTATTTTCTTTAATTCCCGAATAATTTCATTTAACCCGTATTGGACGAGAGCATTATTCTTTTTATTTCTTTACGTTCATTTGTACAGAGCTCTTAGCGACATTTTATTTTAGTTTCCATGATACCACTACGCCTTTGTGTAAATACAGTCCACTTTTACTTTTAATTTTGCAGTTGCTTTTTTTCTCCGATCTTTTCTCACTTTTTGCAGTACAGTTTTCGTTCTCTTTCCTTTTTTTTTAAACAGGCGTCAGATTGAGCGTAGCCCATCTACCGGCTACACAATTTACGCCACAGTGAAATCATTACAGCCATACGCCCTCTTTCCCAGCTTCCTCAACCTTTTGTCCAAGTCAAGTTTCTTAACATGAACCCATTTATTGGTAACCAAGAGATATGTTCGCACCAAACGCATGGAAACAAAAAAAAATGCTGTTGACATCAGGAGAAAAAAAGGATCTCCGTGTGACAATTTACGAGTATTACAAGGGTACAAGGGACAATATCTCGAATCCTGTCTTTTTTGATCCGATTTTCATGGCTCTCATCCACGCTGGATTAGTTAACAAAAATTGTTGCTCAAATGTACATGTGGCAGAGGAAAGTTATGTAATGAGCCACGCCAGATAATTTTGTAACCAATGAGGGCCCAAAAAAGGGATGTGTTGCTGCAATCGATGATTGTGAGACCAGAATGAATCGGCGAGTTGAAATTGAGGTTGAGGAAAGTTACATGTGGCTAGGTAGCGATTGTTCTAGCTTTCCACCTCCAACCGCCCGCCCTTCAAAATCCACGTCTACCCCACTCAACCATCATCGGTTTCAGGTTTCTACCGCGTCTCTTCGTACTTCAGTCTCCTTTCGGTTCTGAACCTCGCGCGCTACACGCAATGCAATTTCACCCTGTCCTCTTCCTCATCGCCATTCTGGCGTCGTCGTCCGCTACCCCTTCGGTTGACAACGAATCGCTGTCCACGACACCTCGACTCCCGGTCGATCTCAGGACGAACACGACCCCCTACGCCCCACACCGGTTTTCTAAACGCCCGCGGTCGTCCCGAAAAGATTTACATCGTCACAGCACCAAAGTCGATGTCTCCAATGTGCCGGTTTTTCTTTTGCCTCCTTCTTTGTCTCACGACTTCGAGAACATGGCGGTCGTTACGACGGCTCTGTCGGCATTCAACGAAGCCCCTCCTTTCGTTGATAAAAAAATCACGGCGATGAAAAATTTTGGCAAAAAAACGAACGACAGTTCGAGCGGGAGAATCAAATTTGAAGGGGACCTCGCTGAATTCAAGGCTCGACCGTCAGTTCCTCAGAGTCAAAGAAGAATATTCCGCAATCGATCGACGACTAAATTGCCGTCCACAACTACTACAGCGACAGTTTCATTGACGTCTTCAAATCCAATTATAAACCCACCCATTACGCCTGCCCGTCCAGACGTCGACGTCTCGTCGTTGAGTCAAGTACTAAATTTCGATATTCAACGATCTTTCCAGCGCCAGGAAGCATCGGCTACTTTCGACAACCAGAATACGTTCGGCAAAGCCAACTTTTGGACTGAAGTGACACCAACAACTTTCGACTATTCTGAAGCCACTAGCGAAAATTCTTCGTCGTCGAGAATTGAAGTGAATGTCGCGACGTCGACTTCTAGGCTCGTCGAAAGCCCCTCGACCGACTCTTCGAGCCACTTGGACTACCGTCAATTGTTATTTCAACCCCTAACGATTTTAGCACCTCCGTTTTTAGACGACCCGTTTCACAACGAGTTGGGACAAGTGATTGTGAATTCGTCGACAACTACTGACAACTTCCATAAGAACGTGGTCAATTTGACGACTGAAACTGAGCCGAATATCGAACGAACCCCTCCGAAGAGGGGTGAAACAGTTGCACTTTCGACAACGGAACTGCCTAGCGAGGGCGATGCCGCGGCGCCTAGACCGTGGTCCAAACTCTTGGCGGCGGACGTCAAAGTGCTGTCTCAACAAGACGGTGTCGCTCTCATCAACGAAATGTACGAGAATTTGTTGAGAGTTTTGGAGGGCGGAGCCGACTATTTCGACCTGAGAAAGAACGCTCCATCGGAGACACAAGTCGAGAGGAATTCCCTGACTGCGGAAGAGACTGGAGATTTCCGAAACGCCGAGTGGCGGGTGCCACAGGAGAACGCCGTCGCTCCAACGCCCCGCAGGGCTTTTCGCAGAAAAGGTAACGTTACCAGTTTTCGGTCATAACTTCGTTTACGTGAGGCGAAATGAAAGTCGATTACGATGTAAAGCGAAAAAAGTGATGACGATGTTAAGCTGCTGAGGAAGTTGAGTGATGTTCCACGCCTGATTTTTTATTTATTTCGTGTGGATACAGGTCGTGTCCAAAACACAAAACGAAAGTGCAGTGCATCAGGGAGGAAAGGGAGAGATTGAAAAGAAAAATAAATAGGTAACACTTTCCCTCCCTGGTTAAGGCTAAAACTAAAGAAAAAAACGGTAATGCGAAAGGGAGATGGGAGATGGTAAAGAGGAATCTGGGACTTAACAGTGGAGAATGACTAAGTAAAAAGTTGAAGGTGGGGAAGGGGTGTTAAAGGAGTGGTGAGAAGGTTGACTTTTCTGGTGATGGGGCAGAAGGGACTGGTGAGGAGGTTGGCTTTTCTGGTGTAAAGTAAAGATTGTGCTTTTCCTGCACATGGTGAGGTGCAGGAGAACCCACACGGGAAATCGAGAAGGATGCCGAAGTCTGTATCAGGTTCAGCACAGAGTGATCGCATGGTCATTGAATTGCCATTGCAGGTGACAACATTATCGGCCAAAACACGCGTGAAAAGCGATTTCGCACGAAAAATACTGACTGATCACAATTCTATAGGGTACTGGAAGATGAACTGTGTGCTGTAGACACCAACTGCTCTCTGCTGTGTTCTCTGTACTTGAACAACAGAAGCCAAAGTCATGGTCATCAAAGTCCATGGTGGTGTAGCGGGACGAACCAAACTCTCATTCAGCGGAGGCTCTTCCAGAGCATTTTTGCTGACTGGGCATCTCAAATGCCCCGATCCGCTCTGAAACTTTGCTGCCGTCTGTTGTAACCGAACAGTTCCCCCGTCGCCGGCACTCGCGTTCGCTCCCACCCAGTTCTCTGTTTGGGGTGGTTAAACTTCCCCGAGTGTAATTGAGAATAAAACTCAGTGTTCGAATTGCGTTAGTACCACCACTGAAATATGCCCCGTAACATTTGCGCCCAACTAGTGGTCGAACTTTCACTACATTAGTTCGCGATGCCAGTACGCAGGTTCTTCTAATGCAATGGGCATTTTTGATCCCCCACCTTCAAATTTTCTGTCCTACTGCTGTGACCTACTCCCTCGCTCGTCATTATATTCGAACGTTGTCCGTTGTTGAAGAACAGTTGAACACAGCTTTGTGTTCAATCGACGACGGCTGCTTCGAAGAAAGCAGGACAGATGGTCTACCAGCATCTCGCTCATATATAAATAGAGACGGTCAATGCTTACCTATCATCGTAAATCTTCTACTCAGCGGAAATCTACTCACCCTACACCTCACAGTGTCTCAATCCCCCAACCTTTACCAACATCGACATGTTACCACGTGTCTGTCCATCTGTGCACGAATTGTCTGGCAAACTCATATACACTCAAGAGCTACCACTCAACATACACGTGTGAATGCTGTCAACACAGGCATCACACGCTGCTACACACCATGAGCCGGGGTGCAACTAATCAGTGCACAGTAGACACAGCATCTTCGCTCAGAACTTTCCCTTCTGGAACACCTGAGGGCAGGTGACCTCTGAGGAGGAGGGAAGCTCCGACTCCCCCTACTGATAGAATCGTCTTTCGCCAAGAGGTGGACTGATTCCCTGAACCGTGGATGTCGCAGCTGTGTGGAACGAAGACGTATAATCCACAGAAGAAGTGTACGCCAGAGACGTTGTGAGGTGAATGTTTATTTGTAGTTCTTAATTCACTACTCCCACCTTTTGGAACTTTAATCAAAATTCTCTCTCTCTTTCTCTCTCTCTCTCTCTCTCTCTCTCTCTCGCTCTCTCTTTCCCTTTGTTGGGTGGACAGCAAAGCCCTGATTGCAGTGCATGGTAAGTAACTGCAGTGCTTATGGGTACCTGAAGACAGGCACTTCATGAAGGGCGGAGTTATGTACTGGGACGAACCAAACTCTCATTCAGCAGAGGCTAGTCCGGGGCATTTGTGCTGACTGGGCACCTCAAATGCCACGATTCGCTCGAAACTTCGCTGCTGTGTTGCTGGGTTCCACCGTCGCCCGCACTCGCGTTCGCTCCCACCCAGTTCCCAATTGCTGGAGTGGGATTCTGAGTCTGTTTGTATCGGCGTTTCGACGGACTCAAAATCGCGTAATCAGCCACTGAGAATTTTCTCACAGTTGAAATTACTGGGAGCCTGAGACGTTCGGAAGTCAAACCATTTTCCCAGATCTTGCGCTCCGTTCAGTTGAGCGAATAAGAAATGTTATCCAGTGAGAACAAAATAAGGAAACCTCTGTGGTACGGAATTAAGGGTGCTGTGTCGGGTTTCGTCAATTTTTTGATCGGGAAACTTGTTTTGTCAGTTCCTCGATAAGCGGTTGAGGCGTTTGGGAAGGCTATCCCGCTCAAATACATTTCTGATGCTATCAGTTTCATCACTAAGGAACTAGGCAGAGAAATGTGGAGGAAGCGAGTATCAAGAATTGTCAGAAAGCTTCACACCAAATATTTTCGATTGAATTTAGACTCTGCGGTGATAGAAAAGTTCAGTAGATAGTAGATGTGTGTCATACAGTTTGAGGAACCAGAGCTTGCTAGAACTTTGCTGAGGCGCTGGGCACTGCTATTGAACAGTTGATACCATCAACACCGTCATTGCCAAATGTGTGGCGTTGAGATGCACCTTGTTAAATACGTTTGGAGAAAGGCTTTTATCATGTATATCTGCGAACACTTATAACTTCTTGGCAAACGTTAAAACTTTTCGCCAGGTTGTTAATTTTGGATAGGGGGCCAAATTCCAAAAATTTTAAATTGTGCCACGCAGATGTTCTTCGGCTGATATCAAAATTGTGTCATACTGTATTTGCCAGCGCATTTACAACTTCTTGGCAAACGGTTACAATGATGTCAACCTTAGTCGGGACAACCTGCATGAAAGCTTCCGTGACATTCGGTAAGGAGGGACCATCCTCTCCCTCTTCACACGAGGGCCTTAGTTACCACTACCAAATTTTGGCGGGAGTTTTAAGGGGATATTAGGATGGTGGCCCTCGCGGGTTCCCTTGCCTAGCAGTCTCGCTTCTGGCCTCCTTTTTATTTTTGTGCTTCTTTGTCTTGCCAAGCTGGCATTCGACCTCCGACTCCTTTCGGTGGGATGACGGCTCGGTAGCAGCTAGTGATGCATATGAGGGCGCTGGGTTTGGGGGACTTTCATATGCGCATGTGGCCTTTCCCATTTGAGAGGACAGGGCAGTACCTGAGTGGGCTGCTGGGCAGTTGCGTTGCTCAGCTCCTCCCTAACAACTGCTGCCATGGCTGTGGCTTGGGATGCGGAATCTTGGAAGCTACCCGTATTTGTAGCTAGGGTTTGCCTGGTAGCTGGTAATCTGGTCTCGCATCACAATCGTAAGTTTGACCATTTGCCCAGTGGTCTTGGATGGTCGCAGTCATGAATATCAAACCGATTTCCCATCTAGGGAAGAATATCTTGGTGGGACATTTTTCAGCTCTAAGTTTGGCCCCATTCAAAATGGGCAATCTAATTTACCCAGAAGGCATGGATGGGTATGTTCCCTGTTATATATATGAAACAAATTGGAAATCACTTGAAGAATATCCAGGTGGAACGTTTTCCATGTGTCGAAATTTGGCCACGTACACCCCAAGATTTTGACCATTGGCCATATATATGAAACAAATTGGAAATCACTTGAAGAATATCCAGGTGGAACGTTTTCCATGTGTCGAAATTTGGCCACGTACACCCCAAGATTTTGACCATTGGCGAAAAATCATGGACGGCCGAAGACATTAATATGCCACCAATTTGAATTGTTTCCTATTCTACGGAACTTGGCCACATTCAAAATTGGCCACCTAATAAAAACTTAGACCGTTCGTTATGATCACAGGAGGAATATGCTGGTTGGTCTTTTTTAAATTTTCAGTAATTTGCTCAGTTCAAAATTGGCCAGCCAGTTGGCCCTGACATCAGTGAAGGTCGTAGCCATTGAAACAATTTGAATTTGAAATCAAGGATAAAATATCCAAATGGGAACTTTTTCAGTTCTTCAGAATTTGGCCCCATTCAAAATTGGCCATTTATTTACCAAGAAGTCGTGAATGGTTGCTGACATGAATATGAAACCAATTTGAAATCGGGGAAATAGTGTCTGGGACGGACGTTTTTCAGTTTTTAGAAATTTGCACCTTTCAAAAGTAGCAATCTAACAAAAAGTTTGAACGTTTGTCAAGAACTCATGGGTGTTCGCAGATATAAATAAGAAACATATTTAAAATCGGGGAGAGAGTATCTAGGTGTTTCAGTTTTTAGAAATTTCACCTAGTTTAAAGTCGGCCAACTTAATCCATGTCTGTAAATGGTGAAATCTTCGATAGCATACGAGTATTTTGAACCGGTCCAAATTACATCCATTAACCATTCCTTTCTGACGAAGATTGAATTTTTAGTAACTTTGTGGAGCTCTGTTAATGTCTCTCTTTATGGAGACAAAGCTGGAGGATGACTGCTTGTGAGGAATTGAACATACGACTTGTTTTTAGGTATTTAGAGTTGTGTACTTAATAGGACCTAATAGATTATTGTATCTTAAGAAAGTGTGGTGTTCGAGAAACACTTCAGGACTCTTTCGATGACGCAGTCTTCCACTGTGACGTCGTTGCCGCCTCTCGTCAACCACCTTCTCCGTCGACCGCAGCGAGCGTGCGTTTAGTTTTGCTGTCGCCGGTTTTTACTTTCCTTAGCTCTACGAAGTAGAAAGGAAAGTTATGTATTTATACTGCGTTTTGGTTCAGGGTTTTTTGCTTTCGATTTACCGGCTATTCTATTTCTAATTACTTCTGGTTTGAAAATTGATGTTGTATTTGATCAGCACCCGATATAACACATCAGCCATCCGTAACGATTTTATATCGTAATTCTAGTTTTTCTAGTGTCTTTTATTTTTTCTTTATTTGAGTTTTTCACAATTCATTAAAACGTTACGCCCACTAGCCAGCGAATTATTGAAACGCCCACACATACTAGGGAAACATATGGTGATTGCCAATCTCTGACGACAAAAGCTGAAGACAGGATTTAACGTATAATTTTTAAAACTAGATATTTAGAGTTGTCTGCATTAGGCTCCTAATAGATTATTGAGTGTTAGGAAAGTGTGGCGACTGCCCCTCTCTGAGGATGCAGACGGGTGCTGGTCAGAGGAGAGGAATGAAACGTACGATTTTTCAAAACAGACATTTACTCATAGATTTGTGCGCTTTAGGCTCCTGCTACGAGTAGGTTATTGGATGTTAGAAAAGTATGGCGATCGCCTCTCTCTGAGGACAAAGGCGGAGCATTACCAGGGCGCAGGAATTAAACGTACTATTTTTAAACCGATATTTGCATTTCTGTACTTCAGGCTCTTAGTAGAATGCACCCAACTGATTGAGTTTATCTTAGGAAAGTGTTGTATTTGCCTCGCCAGAAAATATTGGAACAGGAGTCGTTTTTAATAATGGAAATTAACTCGAGAAATATTTCGTCAGTTCATTCACTAAACCTCAATTGCCAACTTCGATGTAAAACTCTTTTGCAAACCTCCATTGCGAGTGTTTTTGTGAAATAGGTAATAGTGGAAATCCCATTGACCGTCGTTATTGTGCTCTCCAAGACATCGAACCGGAGCGCTTAACGAGCGACAAGGACAGCCGGAGTCGTTATTGTACCCTGGCTATGTATAGAAATCCCTCAATTACTCGATAGAGAAGGAGCAAGTCAACTTATATTGGTAGTTAAACAGTTTTCCTACAATTCTTCCTACGAGCGCTTCTTCGATGTGCCCTGACACTTTTTTTTTTTTTTTTTTTTTTTTGTGACAGACGTCCACAACAAGAACCAGCACTTGAAGCAGATCAAGGTTCAGAAGAAAGCAGCGTCTCTGTGCAATTCCAGATTGGGATACGTTGCTGATGTTTCTTCTGGGTGCAAGGTATTTATTTATTTATTTAAGAAAACTGGTGCCAAAACTTCATCAGCAGGCATGTGACAAGTAACAGTAATTTCTGAAGACATAATATGTGAAGGTATGAAAAATAATTATGAAGGGAAGTGCGAAGGATGAAAGGTATGCTTGGACTTATGGTCGAGTGTCCACGCCCAGTTTCCTGAGCCAATCTGAGCTGAAAAGGCCTTTTGTTTGCTTCCTCTGCCAGTTTAGGGTTCTGGAACTCCTGCACATGACTTACTTACCTCCCAAAGCATCATACGATTTCTTTCAGGTCGTTAAGGAACAGTCAGTACTTGAAGGAAACAGACCTGCGTTTCGATAGTCTAATGTGTGAGAAAAAAATTATGCTGATTCTCTCTTCGTTTGTTTTTGATTTCACGAAGGAGAGAAAGCAAGGATTTTTACCATTTTTCTTAAAAATTATTCGGCATCAAAATTTTCTCAAAATGAAGAATAAATATATAGTAACCAATTATTAAATATTTAGAAAAAATCTATTTTAGGACAATTTTTCAGCATCAATCACTCTCATATGAAAGGTTGAAAGCGTATGCCATCCAAACAAACATTTGCCAGAACGATTCCTCTCCCATACTGCAGCAGCCATTAAAGCCCTGCGCCAGAAGCCAGTGTAGACACAGGTACCGGAGAGTTGAACATCCACAAATAGCAGCCATGCTGAACCGAGCTACCCCACTGTAGATGTGGATCAGCAGCCCACTGAACACTGGGAAGACCCAGCAACCTCAGACACCTAGTCCCTTTTGAGGAGTGAGATTCTGAGGCTTGCTGAGCAGGTGAGTTGAGTGAAAAGTTGAAAGAATCTTCACCTGCAAAGTTCACAACCTTTGAACTGCAATTTCCAGGACCCAACCAGTGTGGGGGCTCAACACCGAGATTTCTCAAATCTGTCACCTCCAAGTGCTGATTGGGCAAAGAATGAGACCTATGGAGCACCAGTGTGTCCATAAGCTGTGGAGGAGGTAGTTGTGGCTCAGGGGCTGAAGGGCGAAGGGCATGGAAAAGTTCACCCTCCTCTTCAGGAGTTTGAGGCGCTTTGAGAGCCTCTCATGACTTCTCCTAGCCACACCCTTGAAGAGTGTGAGGTGCCATCAAGGGAATCCTTAGCCAGCGTGTACCATACCCACCATTAGTGCAGCTAGTGGCACTGGATACCGATGGGTCGATTCATAAGGCTGTGCCTCTGCCCCCACCAATTATCTCCGTGGTCGTTTGTTCCCTTTGTTCTATCGCCATTATATTCCGTTCTTACAAGTTGAGTACTGCTTCTCATTTCCCTCTGATTCCCGATACATCACAGTGGTGACAAGGTTGTTTTTATTGATTTATCCGTTAAGTTGGAGTTTTTTATTTCTTTCTTTTGCGAAAATCATTCCGAAATCGAAATGACTGCACCGCTCCTTGCAGGGTACGGCACTGGGCCACGTTGACTATATCGGCACATTGCCCACGTTTTCCCCAAGAGTAAATCAATGGGCCATCACGAAGCCGCGTATGATCAGTTTTTTCACCGCAAATTCCATCGACGACGAGGAAGAAAACATCGTTACTCCTTAACTCGTTGGATGAAGAGGGATACCAACTAACCGCTAACCTAACTGTACCCAACACGCCGGAGGAGAAAACATTCGACAATCTTATTACTCTTTTCGATAAATACTTTCTTCCTCAGGAATCCGTTTTTGTGGCTCGTCATAAATTCATAAACTCGGCGAAAGATCCAAATGAGAATGAGAACGCTGTTTGTGGCATCAAATTGTAGATGCAACAACAACAATATGATAACACATGATAATATAAATGGTGCCGTTCCGGGATATGTTACGTGCTTTTAATTACGAATTTATACCCCTATCTACCAACTAATGGAATGATACTATTTAGTATTATGTTCTTCAAACATGGTGTCAGGTGCGGAGTAATATAACTTGCGTGTTCCGGGAAATCGTTAGCCATCGGTGACTTAATTATACTGTCAGCTTTGTTATCAGTGTTAGAAGGAAACCCTCCTGAAATGGCTTCAAACGTTCCACTCCCATGGAAGATGTCGACGGAAGGAAATCCGAGCGAGAACTGGATGTATTTTAAAGAGGAATGGGAAAATTATACCATCGCATCGGGATTAGACAAAAAGGAGGCTCCTGTTCAGGTGGCGACTTTGAAATGCCTTCTTGGAAGGGAAACGTCTCAAATCTTAAAAAATTTGAAGCTTGATGACACAAAATCGAAAAATGTAGCAGAGATTATCACCGCTCTAGGTGCGTATTTCATTCCTAGTGTTAATGTTATATATGAGAGATACATATTCGGATCGGCAACCCAAGGGCCCTCGGATACGGTAGACCAATATGTAGCGCGTCTTCGAAATCTGAGCTCGACTTGTGCGTATGGCACCTTGGAGTCTGAAATGATAAGAGACTGTTTGGTACTAGGAATCTGCGATGAGGAAACGAAGAAACAACTAATTTGCGATGCAAAACTCACATTAGAATCGGCTATCACGACGTGTAGAGTTAACGGGCTCAGATGAAGTCCATGCAAACTACCAACGCTCCGGAACAGGTTAATAAAATACAAAACCGGGGAAGATTTTGCAATTCAAGGTCTAACAAAAAAATTAAATCGAACAGCTGTTGGTATTGTGACACAGTTCATTCCCGAGGCAAATGCCCTGCATACGGGAAACGTTGCAATAAATGCAACAAATTCAATCATTTCGAGAGCGTTTGTGAATCACTATGTAAACGCAGGCACAACAACCGACCTCGGACCCAAAAACACTGGCCAGAACACTCAGTCAAAAGATTGGATGAGAGTGACTCAGATTTGGAAAGCGAAGCAACCTATGACAGCGAAGACATTTCATACAGTTCAGACGCATTCAAAATAGAGGTTGTCAATAACTTTGATTCCAAGACTAGGCGAAAGTGGGTAGCCAAATTGGATTTCTACAGCAAGAATTATGTCAAAGCTATAATGTGTCGACTGGATAGCGGTGCCACTGTGAATGTTTGCGAGGCCAGCACATTGAGGAAGGTTTTTGGAAATAAAATAGAACTAAGGAAAAGCAAAACAACTATAAGGTGCTTCGGTGGTAGCACAATCAAACCAATCGGTGAAGTGATTTTGACAGTCGCTAGCAAGAATGCAAAATGTGATCTTACATTCCAAGTGGTGGACAACCACAAGCATGGTGAAGAGATGCCGATAATATCCGCTGAGGGCTGTGAAAAATTAGCTTTAGTCCAACTAACAGCCGACGTGAGACTTATGGGCAACACTGATGACGCTCAGAGTATTTTGGATGAATACAAGGATGTATTTAGAGGCATCGGGTGTCTAGAAGGAGAATGCACCCTTAGTGTAAACCCAAATGTACAGCCAGTGAAACAAAAACCCCGTCGCATTCCAGTTCCTCTGAGGGAGGAGGTAAAGAAGAAATTAGACGAGCTACTAAAGAATCAGATTATAACAAAAGAAACAGGCCCAACGGATTGGATAAGTAATCTGGTTGTCGTGAAAACACCTAAAAAATTACGTCTCTGTCTAGATCCTTTACACCTGAATCGTGCCCTGCGCCGCACTGAATACGAAATACCCACGATTGAGAGCTTGACGCCTGAGCTGAATGGAGCGCGTTTATTCACTGTGGTTGATACCAAGGATGGATTTTGGAACTTGAAACTAACCACTGATAGTTCGAGACTAACAACTTTTTGGACTCCATTCGGCCGATACAGATTCCTGAGACTCCCATTTGGTCTAAGTGTTTCTAGTGACATATATCAGTGCAGGCTACACGAAGTTTTTGAAGGGGTGGAAGATGTGATCGTCATTCAAGATGATATACTTGTGATCGGGAGAGGTGATACGGATGAAGAGGCGTCAGCGAACCATGACAGAGCACTCAAGAAACTCCTGGCAAGGGCAAAGCAGGCGAACCTTAGATCCAACAAAGATAAAATAAAATTGAAGCAAAGAGAAGTCCGCTATATGGGGCATATTATCACTCCAGATGGACTGAAAGCAGACCCAGGAATAGTGGCAGCCATTGAACAGATGCCTTACCCTGTAGATGTCACTCAGGTGAAAAGCTTCATTGGTATGGCGACGTATCTATCAAAATTCGTGCCACACTTGTCAACTCTCTGTGAACCTCTCCGGTCTTTGACTAGAAAGGATCAAGAATGGATATTTGGGGAAGAGCAAAAACAGGCGGTAGACATGGTAAAAGAGATCATATCTAAGGCCCAATTCTGGCTAACTTTGATCCAACAAAAGCCATCACATTACAAAGTGATGCATCAAATGACGGACTCGGGGCAGTGATCCTACAAGATGGTCGTCCAGTGGTATACGCCTCACGAAGCCTTTGCCCAGGTGAGCGGCAGTATGCACAGATTGTGAAGGAATGCTTGTCAATCCTCTTTGCTTGTACCAGGTTCTCTCAGCTTATCACGGGGTGCGGCGGAATCACAGCTCTGACAGACCACCGCCCACTTGAAACAATCTTTGAGAAGTATATCCTAGAAGCCCCGATCCAACTTCAAAGATTGATGATGAGGCTCCAGCGCTACAACTTGAAAGTAAAATTCATAAGTGGCTCTAAGATGTTTCTGGCAGATCCCTTATCAAGAATGAAGCTGCCTGACAGTCAACAGGAGGGACGACTAGACGAGGTATACCATATAGAGGAGAGAATCGCCACGGAAATTGAGTCCATCAGAATTCCCGATAATGTGAATATGACCCATATGAGTTTGGATAAGGTAAAACAAGCAACAGCTACAGATGATGTCTTGCCTCTGTTAGCATCAGTTATAAAAGAGGGGTGGCCCGTAGTGAAGGAGAGACTACCAGACAACTTACACGAGTATTGGGACATTAGGAACGACCTGGTAGTACAAGATGGGGTAGTCTTCAAAGGCAACCAAATTGTTGTGCCAAAATCTCTAAGAGCGGAATTCATTAGAAAAATACACCTATGTCACTTGGGTTAAAACGCCTCGCTGAGAAGAGCTAGAGACACACTCTATTGGCCATTCATGAATTCACAAGTGAAAGACGTCATAAAAAATTGCACTACATGCCAAGAGCTTGCCCCAAGTCAAACCAAAACACCAATGAAAACGCACAAGATACCTGCCTTACCATGGGAAAGGGTTTCTATGGACACATTTGAATATCAGAAATGTCAGTATATAGTCATGGTAGACGCATACTCAGACTATTTTGAGGTAGATTGCTTGCCAAACATCACCACTAAAGCCATAGTAGAATTTTGCAAAAGTTACTCATTCCAGAGATCGTCCCAGAAGTGCAGGACATGATCGCACAGAAGAGACGTCGGACAAAGCATCATTACGATAAGACAACTAAGTCTTTACCAGAGCTGGAAATTGGGCAAGAGGTTTGGGTGAAGCCAAGTGAGGGAAGATTATGGAAACCTGCAGCGGTAGAAAAAAAATTCGGAAACGGAGCATCATATGCCGTTCAGACAGATGGTAAATTGGTCAGGAGAGATAGGACGTGGCTAAAACTACAAAATAACTCACCCAATCTCCTCCCACGAAGGTCAATCAAAATACAAAACTCTCCAGAGAAACCAAGAAAGGAAGAAACGCTTATTGAGAATAAATCGAGTTCGACAACGCAGACATCTCCAATGACATCATCGAAGAGAACTTCAACCAATTCGGACTCCAAACCATCCAAATATGAAACGCCACCCTCTAACACAATACAAGACCAAAAAGTCAAGCCATCCTCTGCACCAAAAGAACAACCAAAAGTCAGCAGATATGGAAGACATTACGTCACTAGCAAAAGACTGAAATTTGAAAAATAACCATAACATTTACAATCATGTCTCTGTATAGATATTTCAAAAAAAAAAAATAATAATAATTCAGCCAAGTTTCAATATAATTTAATGTAGTTAATCATTCCAAATAATACAGGTTGTCATTTGTCGTTTATACACTTACTTAACTGAATATTATCTTGATGCATGTAACGTGTTTATATATATATATAAAAAAAAAGGAATTGTTGGGGGCATCAAATTGTAGATGCAACAACAACAATATGATAACACATGATAATATAAATGGTGCCGTTCCAGGAGATGTTACATGCTTTTAATTACGAATTTATACCCCTATCTACCAACTAATGGAATGATACTATTTAGTATTATGTTCTTCAAACAAACGCTGTGCGTACGGTTAAACGAGCTATACATTCAGCGTTGGGGGAGGGGGATAATTTGGACGCAATTCTTCAAAGATTTCTCATTGACCACCAAAATACTGAGCATGCAACCACAGGCAAAAGCCCTGCTGAATTGCTCCTGGGTAGGAAACTTCGTACCAGATTTGACCTTATTAGGCCTCCAACGACTGAACATATAGTCCAGAAAAACAAGAAAGGCAAATTGATAATCATGGGGATAATAACGAACCAAAATGGTCAATAGGAGCTCTGATCTGGGCTCGAAATTATAGGTTAATGAGAGTAAATGGATTGAGAGTGTAGTGGAGAAGATTCAAGGTCCTAGAAGATTGGTGGTATTTATTCCTAAATTAGATCTGCGCTGGACTAAGCACATTCACCAAATTCGTGGACGTAGTGAATTAATGAGTTCTAATGTAAGTTAAGTGGGCTCAAACTTTTTGCCGAATGCATATGCTCCTTTTTCATCGCTGCGTCAGGCGATAGTAGACAGAGCCAGGAAACTCAAACTAGTCCCGTATTAACTGAAAAAGCTGTTAGTCAAAGAGCATCTCAAACCAGTCCTATATCTAGTAAATTGAAATTTTCGAGCCGTGGTCGATTTATATCATCACCACAGCGTCTTATTACTGAATTCTAATAAATGGAAAAAAATAAGAATAAAAATGTAGGTACCTTACAAATAGCGTACACCAAAAAAAAAAAAAAATATATATATATATATAAATTATGTTTGCCCGAAGGGAAACTGAGTTTTTAAAAAAAACTTAAAAAATTTATTACGGAAGAACGTGGTTTACAAAGGGTACAACGTTGGAGACGGCTAACACAAAAGTGAAGTTTCTCAAGTGCTGTAAGTGAAATACAGTTAGAAATACAGTTAGGATAGTATACGAAACCAATATACCAAATATAATGAACATAATTACAATCCATTTTGTTCCAACCGTTTGATTGTGCACGTGAGTTATAGGGGTTTGGATATGTCGAAAACATCCAACTGCTCCAAGTCAATTTCTTTCAACTTAATTTGGTTTTCCGAAATATTTAGCGAATTTAACTTTAGCTGAGGGAGACTAAGAAGCTTCGGGCTGGACCTTTTAGTGTTATTATTTCTGTTTGGCTGCTGCTTCTTATTTCAATGTTGTCCTCATTAGGAATACTAATAAAAGGTGATTAGTTTCGGGTAGAAGAGTAAAATAGTTTTCTGATATTTCTAGTTGAGCAAATTTACAATGTTGTGTTGAACTATTAATCATTATTCCGGTCTCACACAGTAGTTTTTCGTGGGATATTAGATTGTTACTGCAATAAAATATATTATTCCTTTGGCACTCTCCTTTCAAGATTAACATGGTATTATCCTCGGAGTTAGAAAGTACAAACCTGTATTTGGGAAGAACAGTTACATATTGGTTGTTTGTCTGCCAAGGAATGGAGAATAAATAAAAGAGGGTGAATTTGGTTTCTTTGTAGAGTGGGGTATTGAGAAAATAAATTATTTTGTCGTTTGTAATTTTACAGTTGACTTTTATGAGGGCTTCGTATTCGACGGGGTTAATTTCTGATAGTGCGTGCCTTGAACGTATGCTTTTTATTTCACTATCCAGTTCATTCGTGTTGATTATGCTCGGGTGTAACGTACCGAGTTTACAAAAGGTGACAGATATCTCGATTTCCTGGACAAGGGTTAAAATCAGATTTAACGTCGCCTGAAAATGGGATATAATATCTCTGTGTCGAATGCTCGAAGAACCTGAATTAAGGACGCTGCTTAAGTGGTACAATTTGGCTTTAATTTGTTTATTGTTAAAGTCTAACGTTTTGAGGGTTTTATTATAGGATTTCATTAATTTGACCGAGAGAGAATATTGGGAGTTTACTGTGGATTGCATTTCTTTTTGTTCGGATTGAATATTTGCCAGAATATCATCGTATTTATTTTTATCGTCGTTGTCCAAATTGCCGGTGATGGCTTTTACTAAGGAGCCCAAACCGTTTATTAATCCCCTTTTAATTCGGCTGTTTTCGTTGTGAGTTCGGAGGTGTGATAGTTTTTGATCGAGAATTTCGTAGGTGTGATTAAATATACGGCAATACTCGTCAATTTCGTTTAGTATTCCTGTATCGGATTTGATGCTTCGTAGGTAGGCAGTACAGGAAAGGTTTAGTTTGTCAGTTTCGTCATAAATCCCTTTTAAGTCATAGTAGTGCGTAAGTATGTGTTCTGAGTCCTCCAGTTTCGCAAGTCCCAAGTTGATCGGAATTATTCCGCCGTTTCTAGTCAGGTCTTTGATTTCGGCGCATAATGAGGTTGTTATTATGGCTGATCTGGAACATTAAAGTTAATCACTCTCAGTGCCTGATTCTAGAGGAGTTGTTTTTGAAGTACTGGGTATATTAGGGTCGAACTTTTTCCGGGGTCGTTTCAAGTTGGAAAGGTGAATTTTTGTCTTAGTATTATGGTGTCGTGGTTTAATTTGTGCTGTCTTTTGTTTTTCGTTGACGGAGTCGACCGCTTCTTTATTATATAACGGTTTGGTTTTACTCTGAATTTGTTTAGTTCGGACAAAAATGGTTTCCGGTATATTAGGGACGTCTTCGCGGGTTTTGTTTAGATTGTCAATCGTCTTGGTTTTTCTCTCCAATTCTGTTGCTTTGATTTTATCGTAAAGCAATGACAATTTGTTTTTGTGGTCGCTGACATAGTTGCTCATGATTCGATGACTAATGTCAGTTTCGAGGAGAGCGCCGTTACCGATATGACCATTGATAATTTCATGAGGCGTGAAGTTTGTAGCACTGTGAATGCTGTTGTTGTATGTAGAGCATAATTAATTTTGTCTTCGAATGAATCGTTTTTATACAGAGGGTTGTTTATCAATTTCAGATGTTCAATTAGTGTGGAATGTAGGCGTTCAATGGGTGAGTTGCTGTTAGGATTTTGAGTGCTGGTGAAATGGATGTTTATTTTGTGAGTCGACAAAAGTTCTTTTAACAGTACGTTGTTAAAGTCAGTTCCGTTATCGCAAACTATCTGGTCTGGAACTCCGTGGTGACTCATGAATTTTAGTAGCTTGTTTACCGTTTCAATACTTGTGGATGACTTCATTACATAGCCCTGTGTGTATCTGGAAAATTTATCAATGATGGTCAGTAATTTTTTTCCATCTATTGTGATCTTGTCAATGTGAAGAATATCGAATGGTTTCGAAGGTGTGGGCGTGATATTGAATTTAGTTTTAACGGGCATTCTTTCGTATTTACAGGCAAGGCAGTTCTCGCAAGAGTTGATGAAGTTTTCAATCGTTTTCTTTAAATTTGGCCAATAATAATGTCGCTTAACGTGTTCATAAGTTTCATTAATTCCCCTGTGGTTATTTTTTCCAAGATGATAGTTTTCGATTATTTCCTTTTGTTCATCCAGGTCTTCAATGTCCATTAATTTAGAGGTAAACTTGCACAATTTCATTTGACTTGTCTTAAAGTGTTCGTTAATGGTTTTTGCAAATATCTCGTAGATATCAGTAACGAAATAGAGTCCATAACGTTCACCAGGCCTTACAAATTCCTTGACAAAGTTAACAATTTGCTGTTCTAGGTTGTTCTCACTAAAATCCACTGTGATTTTTGTTTTTGTTCCGAAAATTTTCCTAATTACTGGTCTATTACTAGTTGGTGTGATCCTGACGTATATTTGTGTTTTGCAATGGTTGATGGGTTCGTCTTTGATAGGTACTTGACCGTTCGTGTTTCCTAAATAATTTGAGTGTACCGTGGCGTCTGTGTCAGAGTCGTCGTCTAATTGGTCAATATTAACGGCGAGAGATGAGTTATCATTTTCGTCATTACCAAAATAACTGGACACTATGTCTCTCAAATCGGGTAAAGGTTGAAGTGTCGTTTCATTTGCGTTAAGCTCTATACGAGATAAAGCGTCAACGTTTGAATTTTGAGAGCCCTTTTTATATTTAATATCGTAGTTGTATTCTCCCAGTTTTTCTTTGAAACGGAACAATTTGGCAGAAGGTTCTTTTAAACTATCTAACCATTGGAGAGGTTTGTGATCCGTTACTATGGTAAACTTCTTGCCATAAAGGTACGGTCTGAAGTGTTTGGTACCCCAAACTACGGCTAAGAGTTCTCTCTCTATGGTGGACAATTTTTGTTCTGTTTCGTTTAATGTACGACTTGCGTGCGCTATGGGATACTCTTTTCCATTCGTTTCTTGTGCGAGAATCGCACCAAGAGCCACTCCAGAGGCGTCTGTGGTCAAAATGAATGGTTTATCGAAATCTGGATATTTTAAAATGGGATCGTTCGTCAAAACGTTTTTACAAATGTCAAGACATTGCAAGTATTCCGGGTGCTCAGGGTCTATTTTTGCATTTTTTTTCAAACGGGCGGTTAATGGTTTAGTTAAGTCGGCCATATTTTTTATGTATTTTCTATAAAATCCGATCAAACCTAGTAGTCCCTTTAGCTGTTTAGTTGTCGTTGGCGTGGGATAATTTTTTATAGCAGTTATTTTTTCTGGATTAGGTCTTACTCCTTCAGGGGTGACAATATGCCCTAGATAAGCTATTTCTTTTTGCAGGAATTCGGTTTTATCTAATTGAATTTTTAGATTTGTTTCCCTGAGCCTATCAAATACTTTTCTCAACCGATCGAGGTGTTGTTGGAGGCTGCTGCTGAATACTATGATATCATCAAGGTATACAGTACAAATTTCGTTCTGCAGTCCTCGGAGACATGAGTCCATTAGTCGTTGAAAAGTTGGAGGAGCATTTTTTTAGACCGAAGGGCATCCTAAGAAATTCCCAATGACCGTTTTCTGAGCTGAAGGCTGTTTTCTGAATGCTGTGCTCATCTAATTTTATTTGGTGAAAGCCGGAAACTAAATCAAGAGTGGTAAAGTATTTACTGCGACCAAGTTTATCCAGTAAGTCCTCAATGTTCGGTAAGTTATATTTGTCGTCTATCGTTTTCTCGTTAAGCTTACGATAATCGACGACCAACCTGAACTTCGGTTTTCCGGAGGCGGCCATTTTTTTTGGAACTACCCAGAGGGGCGAATTATAGGCCGAAAAGCTTGGCCGGATAATTTTTTGGTCTAGCATTTTGTTGATTTGTTGCTTGACCTCCTCTTTGAAAACTTGAGGGTACCTATAAGCTTTGGTGTAAATGGGTACTTCGTCGGTGGTTCGAATGTGGTGTTTAATTTGTGTAGTGGCCGTAAGACTATCGCCCTCTTGGTAGAAAATGTCAGGATATTGGTTGACAAGTTTTATAATAGCTCTTTTTTCTTCCAAGCTGAGGTGATTGAGTCTCAATTCAGCGGCGATGTTGCGACGGGAATGTGTTTGAGTGTGATTGAGATTAGCATTCTGTTTAAATTTTCTTTGTTTGTCGATTTCAGCTTCAAATGTAAAATTTTCTGGCAAGGGTTCGACTACTGCTTTTCTTAGAATTTTAATTTCTTTAGGTTTCTAATCTTTGTTGAACACGAGACAATAAGCCTCTGAATTGTTGATATTCACGAAGCATTCGGGGATTTCGATGGGGCCGATGATAGAACGGGGGAGTATAGCCTGACCTTTGACCATGTTTTTTATTGGGATTTTAATTTTTTTAGCTGTTCTTCCTTGAACTAAATGCGTGTCCACTCCAGTCTGTTCATAATAAACAGGAAGCTGTGTTTCTGGAGTAGTTAGAGTATGCTTTAGCAGGTCTATTGTTGCGTTAATGAGTTTTAAATTATCTAGTCCGAGTAAGAGATCGAATTTTTTATGGAACTGGAATACGTGGAATTTTAAATTTAAATTTCGTTTGTTGAACAGTTCTCCACAAGGAATCATCGTACTATAATTCTCTTGGGATCGACCGTTTGCCGTGATGACCTCGAAAGGGTCGGTTTTTAACTTTTCTCGATATAAATTGAACGCGATATCGGGGTTTACGAACGATTTCGTACTCGCCGTATCTATTAGAATTTTTAATTTGGTTTTATGCATGACTATGAATGGGAGTTCGTTTTTGTTTTGGGTGAGACTCATCAAGTTGAAGACTCGATTGTCTCCTGGCCCATCTCTAAAAAAGAATTATCTTTATCTACGGTCGGGTCTTGAGGACTTTCAGAATTTGAGAAATCTTCGTATGGAAGATCTTCATAACCATGGTCGATAATATCATACGGGTTCTCTGATTGCTGGACTTCGGTGTTCCTCGAATGAAATTGAGGCCTGTAGGTGTTGTTAGTCGACACGCTCATCGG
This sequence comes from Pachypeltis micranthus, assembly GCA_020466155.1. Classification (NCBI taxonomy): domain Eukaryota; kingdom Metazoa; phylum Arthropoda; class Insecta; order Hemiptera; family Miridae; genus Pachypeltis; species Pachypeltis micranthus. The sequence continues at coordinate 68,102 of CM035776.1, forward strand.
TGTCGGCGAATAATTTTGTTGTTGCGGCGAGTTGTGTCTCGGTGTGTAATTATTTTGCGGGGGGAAATTGTTACGCTGATGTAGAGTTCTAGGCGGGGAAGATACCGGACGGTTGGGAGTCTGTTGACTCCTCATAAAAGATTGCGCATGCTGCGAGTTCTGGGAATACTGCGATTGAGGGAACGGCGGCCGGTGTTGTTGGAAATGTGCGGACGACGCATGAGGCTGACCTTTCCGGGGGGGAATAAAATTTGTTTTGCTATTACTCGAACTGTTTCCGCCTGGTTTTCCGAACGCGTACTGGTACCTAGTCATTCGTCATGAGACTCAGTACAGCCGGCAAATCGGGGGGATTTCGGGCCTGTAAAAGGCTAGCAAAAGGCTCTTTCAGTCCTCTTAGAAACGCTCGTAATGCGAGCCCTTGAAAGAATCTTTTCTGCTGGTCGATATTGGGGACCAGATTATTGGCTAGGTAGACGATCTGAAGGTTCAGATGCTTTTCGATTCTTTCAAAGAATTGAAAGGGTGTTTCGTTATTTTGTTTTAGGTCCGTCATTTCTAACGTTAGGGTGTACAAATCGCGTTTGTCCGCGTAGCCTCTAATTAGGGTATTTTTAATGGTTTCCCAATTGTTATAGTCGCACCCGCACAAAAGTTTGGCTGCTGGTCCTTTTATTTTCGCTAGGATTGATGTAATTATAGATATTTGTTCCTGAAATTTGTAATATTATTGTGGCCGTAAAAGGATACTATTAAATCTTGAGCTATCTCGAGGAACCGAGGAAGGATTTCAGGTTCTCCTGAAAATTCAGGGAGCATGCCCAAATATTCCTTTTTCAATTCTGGGGTAGTCATTTTTAAATCGGAAATTGTAACTTGGCTAAAGTCAACCGAAAAGTTTCTGTCTTTTTGGAGCTGATCGTTGGTGTACTTCGGTTCTTCCTCTACGATAGTTGGAAGTTTCCTTTTAGGTTTACGAAAACTAGGAAACATGTACCGAAGGTGTAAATTATGTCTTGTGTGTTGGTTTCGTATGTACAAAGATGTAAATATATTAAAATATTAAAACTATTAAAATTCGAATAAATTTAAAATTGAAAACGATATTAATTCAGATCCAATTTTTGAAAATGCAAAATCACTACGTTAGAGAAATTGAAATTGAATTGAAATTTAAAATTGAAAACAATATTAATTCAGATCCAATTTTGAAAATGCAAAATCACTACGTTAGAGAAATTAAAATTGAATTGAAATGTTAACTTGAAAACAAAATTAATTTAAAAATTGTCTTACAAGAAGGCGGCGATCGTAGTCGTCTTTTTCGTATGGTTTCCAATTCTTCACGAGGTGGGTCAGAGCCGGTGTCTTCCTGGTTGATTGGTGAATTCGTCTTCAGGTGGGTCGAAGCCGGTGGCCTTAAGACGATTTCAGAGAAATTTGATTTTTGCGAGGTGGGTCGGAGCCGGTGTCCTCTTAAACGGTGGTGAATTGTCTTTAGGTGGGTCAGAGCCGGTGGCCTCAGAAATCTGGATAGCAAAATTTGCTACGAGGTGAGACGATGCTGGTGTCCTCGTTGGCAGTGTGTGAAATTTTAATTTTTTTGTGACTAGTGCGTAGCCGTCCTCCTTTTTCCCGATGGTTTGTGAAAAAAGGTGAAGTCCGAGTGAAACCAGTAGATCCGTGGGCAAGTTGTAAATCGTAGAGACGATCCGCTGATATGCCTTCAACGTCAACTTGTCCTACTGACTGCGCCAATTATGTTTGCCCGAAGGGAAACTGAATTTTTAAAAAAAACTTTAAAAATTTATTACGGAAGAACGTGGTTTACAAAGGGTACAACGTTGGAGACGGCTAACACAAAAGTGAAGTTTCTCAAGTGCTGTAAGTCTAAGGACACCTCGTAGGGAGGTGGATACTGCTGAGCTAGTCTTTTAATCCCGAGAATCGTCGGGTTAAAAGTTACACACTACGCAAACATCTTCTCGTAACTTATATATATATGTATATATTTGTGATAATTAAACACATATGTAGGCATGTATGCACTTAGTCTAACTTGAGAGGAAATTTAGAATAAATGTGAAGTAAAAGTGAATGAAACTGACTTACTGAAATGTAAATAATATGAAATAATATTGTAACTTATCTCTAGGAAGGGTTTGTAATGTGCAATATTTTTGTAAAATGGTAATGTTGTAATGCAAATTTAATTTAAGAATCAAGATTTAGGGGGGAGAAGTGTACCATACCCACCATTAGCGCAGCTAGTGGCACTGGATACGATGGGTTGATTCATAAGGCTGTGCCTCCGCCCCCACCAATTATCTTCCCAGTCGTTTGTTCCCTTTGTTCTATCGCCATTATATTCCGTTCTTACAAGTTGAGTACTGCTTCTAAAATCTCTCCGATTCCCGATACATCACACATACGAATTGTGGGATTGTGGGTGGAGAGACTTAAGGATGACGACACGTTCTGATCTGAAGAGCATATTTGATGGAGCTGGTTATGAACTGTTCTTGCAACTGTTTTGTAGCTCTTCTAATAGTACTTTTAGTTCAGGATCATTTGCTCTGGCATTAACAATGTTGCCTACAGTGATGGCCAAGCTGGATATTTGTGGTATTGTTTCAGCATGCAATGCATTTATCTCTTCATCGATGACAATCTGTTATGGGTGGTTTAATGTGAGTGGAGCATGTGACAACTAGTCAACATTTTCATTGTCTTCTTCTTTCTTGTATCTGACATTGTAATCAAAACCACTGAGAAAAGAAGCAAATGTTAACATGCGAGCTGATGTCACCTGTGGCAGTGACTGGTTATGATGCAAAATACGTGATAATGGACCATTTTCAGTGACAAGCACAAAAGGTTTGCCAAAAATATAATGGATAAAGTGTGAGGCTGCGTAAACGACGGCCAGGGCCTCTCTGTGAGGGAGAACGTGAAGCATATGCGTTGGCTTTTCGCATCCATCAATTTTGTGAATTAGAATTCCTGTGGGGCTGTTGTGAGCACAACTGGTTTTGAAGGGTCAAATGGAGTTAGGACACGATCTAAGATAATTCTGATTTGAGACTGAAAAATGAGGCTTCAGCAGGGAAGTTCCAGTACTCCTGGTTCATGTCTGTTGATCTTTTGGTTACCAATTATTTGGCCCACGCAACGAGGCTGAATATGTTTGACCAAGCCCCAGTGGCAACAGAATTAAGGGAAACGGGCGGAAGTTCTGAGGGAGGAGCTGTAAACAGCAATCGCTCTCTAGGCAACCCCGTCACAATCGCTGACATGTACTTCTGGCTCCTACCAGAAGCCACACTTTGTAAGGCCACAGAGTAGCCCTTCTGATCTTCTGCTTACCCAGCGACTCTACTCAGTCTTGCCCATCAACGATGGCGGGACAGTCCAGTACACCCTGTTCAAACTCCGGACCCTCATATGCAGTGTTAGCCACAGCTTCTCTTCCCCCTCTAAAGGGTGGAAAGCTCACTGGTGACAGCCAAGGCAAAAGGAAAACTGAGAAAAGAAATACGAAGTGGGACATCCAGACTGAGGGCAATGCCCCACAAATGGCCAATACAAAAATAAGAGTCTATACCAACTCTCAATCTTTCCTCCCCAAAAAATCAGGTATGGAGGCCTTAATGCGAGCACGATAAGCTGCCTATCAATGCCTATGTGGATGACCTGAGTGTGCTGATCTGTGTACAGTCAATCCACTGAATCGAGGCAAAACCTTCACTTGTTTTCATGGCTTTTGCCTCTAACTGAGTTTATTTTTCACATACTTCATTTGAACTTCGTATATCACCACTTTATGGCAGCAGAAAGCGGTAGCGCTTACAGTTCCAGAATTTATTGGGCAGCTCTGGCTCATTCCTGGACCATAGGCTGTATAAACGATTTTTTGTGAAAAGTGTAATAATCACTTTTCCCGAGTTATCAGGTAAAAACGTTTAGAAATGGTATTAAATGAAATGGCAGTAGCCCCTATATATTTTCGTCGAAAAGTTTGGTAATTTTTTGGGCTGCTCTCGTCATTTTCCCCACAGATGGGAATTTTATGGTATTGTTGCTTCATTGAGAGCTGACCGTCTATACAAATTTAATTAAAATTTATAGCCGTTTTCGAGAAAATAGTGTTTGGTGTTTTGATCGTCATGATAACTATGGTTACTTTCGAGCAGATTTTGCTCTTACCCTTATTTTGGCGTCCCATGTTAACCTGTGGCTAGATATCAAGTTTGAGCTGATTTGGTTCTGCTGTTTTCTCTCGATCGCATTCACAGACACACTTTTTTCCCTCGAAGCTCACTGTATATGGGACCCATAAAGGAGAAACAAGATTTTAGAAATTAAGGAAACAGGGAGGGCCCCCAGACTACCCTACGCGAGGAAGAACAGAAGGATAAGAAGATGTTCCACGGTTGAACGAGCTTCCAACACTGCTATACAAAGATCCCTCCTGTCATACTTATTCCTCTTATCTCCCATCTGCCAGATACTCCTATGACATCCAGGATCATCGCATACAGCCTCAGTCCTTCTCCAGAGACAACCCAGTAGTGCCGCTCCCTCTCTACTTACCAGTCCTCAGATGAAAACGCACCAGCAACCTGCTTGCAGACCACATCATGGTGCTTGACACTGCCTCCATGAGTACGTACACACACCTGCACCACATGATTGAGGGGCGCAAACCAGCTACCACTGGCATAACACCAGGTATTCACAACATTATGATCCCAGCCTCTTGTACACCTCATCGCTGTAGGCAGTGAAGCCACTGGAACTGCATGATAGTGCCGGTAATCCCTTCCATGGAGCCCTCTGAAGCCCACTCAACCCATGTAGAACCATACAGAGCAGCCGCGAACTCCGAAGGCTTGCTGAGTTTAAAGGCTGGTGGAATAGCCATGTCACACCACCACAGCTGGCTCTGAATGAATTCAAGACCAACCGCAGCGCGTGCAAGACAGAGTCCCCCAGGTCAAAAGTGGAGCGTGAATGTACACCCATTGGACACTATGTGGGAGGCTGATCCAAGGACAAACAGCAGAGCACACCATTCTATCCTGACTTATTAGCCTTTGGACAGTAAACCTCCAAAAATTAGTCCGTAGGTTAGCTATGGGAGCAAGTACCTCTGAAGGCCGCGTAGCTTCAGTGGAGCCTTGGCAACTTTCCGAAGATAATCACCAAGGTCTAGCAGCTTCCAACTGAGAAGGTTGCACTGAGAATCTCGAGCCCAAGGTATATCTCGACAACGCCTCTAGCTGGAACTCAGAATTCACCAACACGTATCCATGACCTTCACACTGTAATATAGAAAGGACTGCACCAAGTAAACCGAGCCAGACTTCTCAGGATTCACCCCCTACCCACAAGCCTGCCTAGCAGCCTTACGAACTTATGAAGAGCAATCTGCATGCCCAGCTTAGTACCAGCAAGGAGAACGACATCATCTGTGAAGGCTAATGCGCCCACCTGCACAACTGGGGGAGATCAAACCCTACTTCTAGGGGCAGCTTACAGGGGCAGGGTAAAGATCTGAAGGGTACTCGACTTTTTTCCCCAGTCGATAACATAACTTTCCTTTCTACTTCTTAGAGTCAAGGGAAGTAAAAATGAACACAGAAAAGAATGATATCCTCAGATTCACTGATGAGGTGTGAAGTTCCAGTATAGAGGCGAAGTGATGACTGCAATGTTGTGGGAGAAAAGTAGGCTCCATTTCTTTGTTGCCCTCATGTGCGAGTTGGCATTAAAGCTTCGATATGGTTACACGTTCTTCAAATCTTTTATCAGATTTTTGAGGGACTAGTTCAAGATCCATTCATTGAAGTCGTCTGCTCCAGGAGCAGTGGCTAACGGGTGATTGGGGAAATGTACTGCCTACTCTGAATGTTGGCACCCCAGTGATCATAGCCTAGTAGTTATCTGAGGAAACTTGGGGGTACAGGATCGGAGATTGGAATCACTCACTTCTGACACTATTTGTTATGAGGGGATTGGAAATGTTGGACAGTTGTTGCCTACAGCAATCCCAAGCTCTGATCTTATATGCTGAGTTTCCTCAGATTATGAATCTTCGTCTTTGACGATAACTGGGATGGTAGCCAGACTACTGCAGTAGCTCGGAAAAATTAATTTTATCATAAGTTGTATCTAACGATTCCGATCTGACTTACAGTACACTTAACTAGGAACTACATGTAGTGCGTTGGATAAATGGAAAAGTGTCTCAACATTAATAGATCACATTAATTTTGCAAGGAGAATATTACAATTTGCTCTTTAATCTTTTCTCTGATCGACAGATGTTCTACGTCTGCACGGAATATGGCGTTGGTGAATCGATGAACTGCCCAAATGGAACCCTCTTCAACCAGGACTATCTTGTTTGTGACTGGTGGTACAATGTCGAGTGCTATTGAATTTATACTACGATCTCGCTTAGCCAGCGTGTAAGTGACGATAAGAATGAATTGATCAAAACAATGAGAGCTGTGATGGTTGCTAGGAGCGAGTACAAAATAATGGAATGATGAATGTGGAACAGAACATGCTGTCCTCGTATAAAGTAATAGGTTATGCAAGATCCAGGAAAACGACTCCTCGTCCTTCCTTTTCGTAATTCAAGGAGTGTGAGGTTCTCTACCAGATCCATTACAGTACATGTTCAATAAGCATCCAGACTCAAAGGGATTCTTTAAAACGACAGCCCCAGCCAAATGACAAAAATGGGTTAGTGTACTACTCTTGATGGAACACTGTCATGTCTTGGGGTTTCTAATGATATCTACCATGCCAGATGGCAATTCTTCCTGTGAAATCCAACTTCCATATATCTGGCGCAAAGCGTAGAAAAACTTTCTCCACCTTATCAATTCCATATATTGTTTACATGGAAGATACATTTTCGTTCAACGCATTTTTAGAGAAAGATTTATTTATAACAAAATGTACGCACTAGTTGGCTAATAGTGCCAGATGAATTTGGTTAAAATCATTCGTACTGATCAATCCAATCAATTTCCGCTGTACCAAGCCTTATTTATTTGTTCGAATAATAAAAACTCTGCAAATGATTACAGAACGGTTTATTATTATCTTGAACAGCTTGACCTCTCACACCTCCGAGACCCATCCCATTCGATTCAGCATCGAAAAATAACAGTGAACCGTAGGAAGCATGACCTAACTACTACGGAACGACGAAAACTAAATATTTCAGGCACTCATAGGCGCTTTAAATGCAATTGGCACAATGTTGCGAGTCGAGCTGGCGGGTGGTTTTAATGAGACGAGAGGAAAGGAGTACAAATGATCAGACGATTACTTTCGCTGTAGTAGTAGTGGGGGGTAATACAGTATGAAAATAAACTGGAAAAACAATTCTCCTCCAGAGGTATACAATTTAGGCGATCACCCAGCTCACTAGCGATCGGCCAACACTTCGGCACTTAAACAGAGACTGAGCTCACTGGCTCAGGGCCCTCTTCATTGATAAGACGGCCTGGCCTCCCGAGTCTGGAGGTCGTGACACTGTCACACCATCCTTCCTCGAGTAGGCCCTCGTCGCTGCTGATGTTGCTGCTGGCCAGGTTGGTTCAACACACTGGAACTTGGCGTAGAATGCATGCCAGCGCAATACGGTGCTGGGTTAGTGCATGGCTGGTCATAGGTAGAGTCGTTGCTAGGTCGTCGCTGAGTCCTCTCTTCTGCGACAGGGTACCTTCATTCCCAGGAACCCAGATGCTCCAGCGATGACGAAGACAATGGTGTGGTCCGGATGGGTTGTGTTGGCAGATTAAATTGTCGTGAAGGGTGGGCTGAGTGCAAGTGGCGATCGACATAATGTGAGGAAGATAATGATGGTGTCTATTGTCGGGAGGGTATGCATTTTTTTTAAATGACTGACGGTGATTTTTATGTTCGCAGGATCTGCGACATTGGTCAGTTCATATGACACAGGTGAAAACTGTTTCATTACCTGGAAGGGGTCTGAATATTTAAATGATAGTTTGGTTGCTACGTGTTTCACTTTGCTAGAGAGTATGTGCGTCTTTAATAATACATGATCTCCTACGTTGAAGGTTTGCCTCGCACCGTATGCTAGCTGCAAAATCTGGTGTACCCTTACGAGATTCTCATACACTGTCTTCCATAGGTCAGAGGTCTGGGTGCTGTTTTGGCTAGTGCAAGCTGCCTCATCCCAATGCAAGTGCAAAGGTGTTCGGATCTCGCGCCCTAAGAAGACTTTTGCTGGAGTAAAAGCTGCGCTGGACCGTTGCTGAATTTAGCACTGCTTGGATAAATGGCAGGCTGTCTGACAATTTGGTTTGGTCATGGGCGTGATAAGAAATTATTGCACTTTTCACATTTTTCATTTGCCATTCAGCGAATTTGGGGTTGGAGTAATGAGGAATCAGGGGTAGATGTTTGATCCCTAGATTGGACAAAAAAGTAGTGAACGATTTGCTAGTGAACACTGAGCCATTGTACGTGCAAACTTAGTGCCATAACCCGAAGTTACTGAAGATCCTGGTGAGTAAGCAAGATATGACCGTGCTGGAGGTCGCTCGCCGGAGCGGGCTGAAGAACACAAATCGGCTGAATACATCCACAGCTATCAGAATTGAAGTGTAGCCCTTGGAAGTAGGGAGAGCACTGCAATATCCCAAGAAAGTTGTTCGTTCGGCTTTTCACCGGTGGCAGGTGAGACACTGTTGCAATTTGGTCTTGACAAATTTGTGCACTCCGGGCCAGTAAAAACCCCGATTGTATTTTTTTTTTGTTCTCGCTGCTCCTTGATGGCAGCCATATCTGGACTCATGAAAATAATCAAACACGAAGTTTTTTAGGTGCTCGGGAACACCTAATAACGAGGGCTGAGGGTCGTCACTAAGGGAGGGTACTGATCCCATCAATATCCAAGCTAACTGGGTAGTCATGGCCGAGGCCGATCCTTTTAAGTGTGGCGATTCTCCAGTCAAAATATCAAAATAATTTTGAACACCTAAAAGGACATCGACGGGAGCGAGTTTCCCGAATTCAGGGTCCGCCAAAACCAAATTAGAAAACTGGGACGGCAAAGAAGTTGCAATCTCAACTGTGGGTAAATCTGACGTGATTTTAGAAACCACAGCTAATTCTAGGGGAAGCTGAAAATTACTGTTGAAGTGAGGTGAAATTTGAGTTCTCACCAAGGTCTTGAGACGTAAACGACGTCCCATTGCCGATCCCACTAATCTGGTATGGACATTTACTTCGGGGTAATCTCAACTGAGCAGTCAACTTCGTAGTAATGAAGTTTACGGAACTCCCAGGGTCTAGGATGAGCCTAGCTCGGTGCCACCGTCCATCCGCGGCCAAAATGTGCACTTGGGCTGTGCCTGACATTCCAACATTCGTCTTCTGGACCACAGTTGTTGAGGAATGACATGCAGCGCCCAGGGAGGTGGAGGGAACTGCCCCTCTATTGTCTCCAGTCGAGGGAAGCGACGAGTGAGTGGAAACTGCAGGGCCACTACTTGCTAGGGAATCCCCCCCTTCCACTATAGAATCAGACGAATGGAGAACGGTAGCACACCTGACACGTACCATGCTGACGACAGTTATTAGCCATGTGAGGGTTCAAGCAGATGAAACATCTTTTGAACCGTCTAACCACCGTAAATTGGTAGAGAGATTGAGAATCGCCACACTTAAAAGGAGAACCCTCGGCCATGAATACCCGGTTAGGTTGGATATTGATGGGATCAGTACTCTCCCTTAGTGACAACCCTCAGCCCTCGTTATTATGTGTTCCCGAAACCACGGATGAAATTTTAAGGGCCTTTTGGGAGCCGGAGGTAGTTTTCAACCCTATTCCTTTATCACCCGAGGATGAATATTGTCTTCAACATTTTTCGAAAACTTACGCTCGGAATCCTCTTAGTGGAGAGTTTACGTTGAGGCTGACATTTCGTGAAGGCGTCCGCAATTGGGTTCGACTCGCTCGTTGGCACTTGGACGTCTTGAGCGACTGGAGCATAAATGTGTGCGAGATCCCGGTTACCAACAATTGTATGCCAATAATTTCAAGGAGTATTTGAACGAAGGCCATATGTGCTTAGCATACCCAGCATACGTGATGACTGACCATGGAGTTCCTAAAAGCGGCCCTTCAGGACAAACTGTTCGGGTTGTCTTTTCTCCTGCTGAATTGGATCCAAGTGGGCGGAGTCTCATCTCCTATTTGTTACCCGGACCCAAACTGCGGGAAGACGTAGTACAAGTCATTACCCGATTCCGAATACATAAGATAGCCTTTAGTTGCAACATGAAGAACATGTATCGGATGATTGAGATTCACCCGGAAGACCGCATTTTCCAACACGTGTTTTGGAAAGACTCTATTGGCCGAAGTTGGGGAATACGAGCTCACAACAGTGACGTTTGGAATTGCCTGTAGCCCCTTTTTGGCCCAGCAGACGATTCGACAGCTAGTGTCTGAGGATGGCCATAAATGGCCCGGAGCAGCTCGAGCGTTGACCGAATCCATATTTATGGATGACAGCTTGAAGGGAGCAAAAACGGTTGTGGATGCTACCAATCTTCGGAGCGAACTAATTTCCTTGCTTAGGGGAGTTTGTTTGTGTTTGCTGGGCAAGTGGGTCAGTAACTCTCCCGAGGTGGTCAAGGATTTGGCATCTCCCATTTGTGAGCTCCTTCATTCATGATAGAGCACTGCATAGTGCCGAAATTTTTAATTGCGCAAATCCGAAAAAAAATATATCAGGCCCGGAAGACCTCTACAATTAGGGACTGGTTATGTTGAAAACATGCCGGGGTAACCAACCCTAGTTGTCTTAATTAAAAGCGGACTGCATTATCCAACACCCCAGATCCGATAGAATTAATTTCTCCCCCTTGTCTGCAAACTGTGCGCCGATGCCGAGACCTCGCCGGCCTGAAAAGGGATTAACTACAGGAACGGAGAAATAGGAAATCAAGGGACTCACCTTTATGAACGTGACAGACGCTTTTCCCCGACCGGGAAACCCTGAACTTAGCGACAGAAACCACTTCGTCGCGTCACAACGATACTTAGCGGAAGCTTCACAAAAGGGGCATTGAAGATTGTTAGTAGGTGCAATTAAAACCATGAAAAACTTGAGGGCTCTGTCTTGATCGCCCGCACGATGGAGAGTAATAGGTTCTCATAGTGGAGGTTCTCGTAGTACCTGATCTACCGGTTGACTGCATACTCGGATAACAATTTTATGAAACATACGAAAATGAGTATCACTCCTAGTAACGCAACTTATTCATTCCAATTCTCTAAGCAGGTGTATATACTGCAGTTACTTCCTTCCACTGTCTTCTGCCCATTTCCATTCACAAGGAAGACGCCATTGACGTCCCTGCCTTGGTTAGGACTTTGAAACATGAATTTCCTTCAGTATTGACAGACAAATTAGGGCACTCAACTTTAATGACCTACCAAATTACACTAAAACAAAACGCAATCTTAAACCCGTGCAAAACAGTATACCAACTAAGTCCGCCAAAACTGAAAGCAATGAAGCACATAATCGATGAACTTCTCTCATCAAAACCACCCGCCCGCTCAAATCGTCACGTGCCAATTGACAAGGGTTCGCTCGGTTCGAGGTCCCCCGTCCCAATTTCCCCGACTCTTTTTGCCCGACAGGGCTAAGAAAGGTTAGGGCCACTTCCTCTGCACACCCCTACAACGGATCATAAATGCCTACAGACGCTTACGGGCGCCTGGGGAATTTTTAGTTTCTGTAGTTCCATTGTAGTCAAGTCATGTTTCGTATGGTTTACTAGTATTTTTCGATGCTGAATCGAATGGAATGGGTCTCGGAGCAGTAATACTAGGTCAAGCAGTTCATGAGAATAATAAACCGTTGTGTAATAATTTGGAGGGTTTTATATTATGTTTCATTGATATTAATTTATTCATCACTGTCCCGCTAATACAACTGACTGACGCCCCCGTGTCGGCAACCGCGAAGAATGGTTGTTTGTGAAAGCAAATCGTTAATTTATTTTTCACCTCCGTTGTTGCGAGCACCGGGTGCTCACTTGTACTTAGTTTTTTGGATTCTTGCGTTGCGCTTTGTTTGATTTATCTTCTTTACTTTTGTCATTGTCTGATTGAGGCGTGTTCCCCAGCATCAATTGGTACGGATAGGGCAACAATGGGAAGGGATAGGTCCATGGGGGTAGCTGTCGTCAGTGTACATGTAATTGGCTGTCTCTTGTTTACATTTTTTATTTCCTTTGTTATGCGGTCGATGATGCCTCAGGGGCCATTCAAACCGAGCGTTGGAAACGGGGATCAGGGCGTTGGTTTGCATGCTTCGCGATGGAAATGCAGCAGGAGGGACTGGCGTATGCGAACCCCACTGCTAAACCTGGAGAATGCCTAAACAAGCTGGGTGAAGCTCAGTAGGCAGCTACGAAATGTGTGAAACAATTGCCCCTTGTATTTAAATGGCCGGCAGTTTTAAGAAAATATTATAAATATTCGTTCGTGTCGCGAAATACGAAGCAAGCCAGTTTTTTGTTTTGATTGGTTGCCAGTTTTAAATGTTTGATTGGTTAAGATCTGCGAATATTTCTTTTACTGTAGAGAAGAAAAAGAAAATCATTTTTTCTCTGCTACCAGTGTCACTTGTTGACAAGGAAATAACAAATATTTCCTCGACACGTGTAGAAAATAAACAATTTATTTTAAAAAATTATAAAGTGAATTTACTTCTTTAGGGTAAACAAGGGGGAATACATTTGAAATATGGAAATAATTGCCCTCCCGACGTGCAATTATTATAGGGGCAATCACCAGGTTTGCTAGCAACTACGAGACCACTTCGGCGTCTAAATGGAGACAGCTGTCTGACTCTGAACCCTTGAACTTAGATAGGAGCGGTATTGCCAACCGAGCCTGTAGGCTTTGTCATAGTCGTTACCACCATAATGTTTATTTCTAGGTACCAGATCTAAGGGGGAGGGGGACGAGAGCTTCGAAATTTTAGATTAAAAAAAACACTCGCCAATAAGCAAACGCAAGAGGCGCTGTGTTCCATTTACAAACGGACTTTTCATGCCATTTGCGTCGGCTACACTCGGGAGAATCGGTCAAAAGAGGGCCGAAGAACGGCCGTGGGGATGTGCACCCAGTGTACTGCTTCACCAGCCAGTAAACTAATAGGGCAAATGCAAACTGATCAAGAAACAAGTTCAGGCCATGGAAGAGCGTCTCAACCAGGTGAAAATCGTTCTCGATGACGTTTGCCAATAGAACACAAAGACTGCAACAGTTGGAGCTTTTAGTACGAAATAATACCTCATTATTATCCTTGACTCGTATTGACTCTGCTCCCTGCCCGTACTCTCAATTCGTTTCCTTAAGTTGCTCACTATTACTTTGGAAACATTACATTTTATCGAAGAAAAATTAAAATCGATGCCATACTAAAAGAGCATGACAATACGAGCATCGTACTATTTTTAAGCTCCTAATAAAACTTAAATATGGTAAGCGATAAATATTTAATGTAGTGAGCTTCACCACAAGTTATGAGGGGGGGGGGGGTGTTACTGTGACACTATTCTTATGCGCAAGACCATTTATCTAGTCTGACTGCCTTGTTGTCTGGGGTAGCAAACTCACAGTCAATTAAAAGAGAGTACTAGCCCAATTCCAGAGAGCTGCTCGTATGGATCACCAAGGCCTATAAAACAGTTTTGATGGAAGCACTCCAGGTGAGTTCAGGTTGCCAGTTGAGTGGGTGGTTGACAAGTAGAGAATAGAACGGGAGCTCCTCCTACTTTGGGCTGAACCCTGTGCAGATTTCTTAGTTGAACAAAAACTTGCTGTCATTGGTGAATGGGCATTAGAGAAGTTGCAAGCAAGATGGGAATCCCTGTCATTCCTTCAGAGGAAGTGGGTTGAGCCAGACCACTGGATGACCCAGTTCCTTACAGGACATGGCGACTTCAGGGTGCAGCTCCACTTCTTTTCACTTGAGGTATTGCCTCACTGTAGTTCCAACAACAGTGAGTGACGATTGTTTAAGAGCAAACAAACCTACTGGCATTAACTGCTACCAAGGCAACCTATAACCGTTTTGCCCTGTTTGTGAAGAAGATCAAAGCAAGGAAACGTGTTCAAAGTTGATCTGTCCCTTGAAACATGCCATCCAAGTTGGAGAAACCTAGTAAACAATGTCGTGGGCATCTTATTTCCTGCCCTTTTTGTCGGCGAATCGCTCAGTCTCGATCGCCCCTTATCGCCAGCGATAAACTTGGTCTCGGAGACTCGAACGTTTCGCCTTCTTTTGTTCCCTCAGTTCGCTACACGCCGCGTTGTGACTGTGTAACCCGCTTTGTTTCCGACGCTCGATTTAAACGCTATATTCAGTTTTACTATTCTGCTCCAAATCATTTTTTCCAACCGTTTGGCATTTCGTGGCTCTGGCTGGGTAATAGGAGACTGCCGACCAACGCTGTGAACCAAGAAGGGGGCCCCCGAGATCGAGACTCCGCCAAGCAAGGTAAGCCCTTTTGCCTTCTCAAGTCCGGGCTAAGTTGGGTGCCAGACGGTGATTTGGAGCGTAGGTGTTGCCTATATTGGCGCTAACATCATTTCATGGTCCTCCAGTCCCAAGATAATTTATGAACGATAATTGCCTCAAAACGAATTCAGTACGCGTCGTTTAATTGTACCAACTTGCGCATATTTGTTCGCTCTTGCGACTAGGGCACACAAACCTTATCCTCGCCTTACCTTCTTCCTTTTTTCTCCTCAATCATGGCGGATAGTGACAAAATCCGAATCGACGCTCTCGAACGTAGGCGACAAAAATACATGTTGCGCCTCACGGCATTACATGAAATTGGGGTAAAATGTAACGAGGCAGTCAGTCAAAATCAAGAGCCCCTACAAAATGACGTAGATTCATTCAAATGTCGCTACAAGTTTTTGGAAAATGACTTCAAAATTTTCGACGAGTTAACGGATGAAATAGGTGACCTTAATGTAAATCTTCCTTCGCACAAGCAGACCAATGTGATCGGTCCGTACACCAAATATGAAGATATGTATTTTGCAGTACAATCTATTGCCAATCACCTACCATTAGATGATCTATCCCAAAGTACTGACGCCCAAACCAACGAGGCCACCTTCGGTAGTGTCGAAACCTCAGTCTCTCAATGCCGTTTACCTAAAATCGCGATTGAGCCGTTTGATGGGAACATAGAAAAATGGCCAAATTTTCATGCTCTATACACTACATTAATCCACAACAATAAAACGTACTCTAAAATAGAAAAATTCACGCACTTACGCAGCTTATTGAGGTCGCACGCATTGTCATTGGTAGAAAATCTGCCGATAACGCATAATAATTATTTAATTGCATATGATACACTAACCAACCGGTTCCAAAACGTACGATTGCTGGGTGCTCACTATGTAGATAAAGTGTTGGCATTTAGAACCATGACCAACAGCTCGCATGCTACTCTCATACAATTCATCGAAGTTTTCAGTACAAATATAAACGCACTGAAGATGTTAGGCATAGACAACCTCTTTGATTTTTTTATACTACAAATTGCCCTTCGTGCACTGCCGGAAAAGGTACGAGTGGAATTTGAGAATAAGAATTCATCCACCGCTACACCCAAGTTCGAGGATTTGGTCCAATTCATTCATGGGCAGATACGCATTTTAGAACTCGCTCCAGAAACGACAAAAATCGCAGAAAAAAGCAATAGGTCCAAGTTCACGGAAAAACCAACGAAAGGTTACTCCTCCAAAACGACTTTGATGACTATGGCGGATTCTAAGAGGGATTCGACGAAATGTCCCAAATGTTCTGGGTCTCACAAGTTGTATGGGTGTCCTGATTTTAAAAAACTTTCTGTATCGGATCGCCATTCTTTCGTCAAGGTAAACAACTTGTGCTTCAGTTGCATGGGCGTCCACAGGAGGTCACAATGTCGTTCCAAATCAGTTTGTGGTGAGTGCAAGGCCAGCTCACACCACACTCTGTTGCACTTTCAGTCGCACCCACCTGTGAACACCCAAGGAGTGTCCAGTATGGGCGGAAAACCGCAGACCTACGTAGCGGAACAGGGTAGTTCTCGCCTCAACGTTGAAGCACAAACGGTACCGTTTCCAGGCACGCAAGCATCTCTGGCGTGCAGTGCTAACCCAACCCACCTGCGCAAGCGCGTGTTGTTGAGTACTGCAATAATCCAAATCACGGATAAACACGGAATACCCCGCTCGGTAAAAGCCGTCCTGGACACGGGCTCGCAAGTAAGCCTGATTTCCGAGTCCTGCGTGCAGAAACTGGGGTTGCCAAGGAGACATGGTACCCTCGCAATCGTGGGTGTTGCTAGCACTCCCTCCTTACCAATCAGAGGCGTGATCACATGCACCGTTACCTCCTCTCGATCTCCCAAACATACTTTAACCGCTGAGGCCCACATTTTGCCGCAAATCTCGACCGCCCAACCGAATTTTCAAGTTGATGAAAGCGTGTATCGGAAATTCAAACATCTCTCGCTTGCTGATCCTACTTTCCATCAGAGGTCGGCCGTTGAATTCTTGATGGGGGCAGACCTGTTTGCCAGCGTTTTGACTGAGCCCTGCAGTTTCATAAAAGGTGAACCTGCAGCTCTCAACACCATCTTCGGGTGGGTTATTGGCGGGCCAGTGCCTCCTACGCAAGCTCCGTGTACTGATGCTTCGATCGCACTCCTAGCTTGCTGCGAACAACTTGATCACTCGATCCGGAAATTTTGGGAGACGGAAGAGATTACCGCTCTTCCCCCAGAGGATCCTGAGGATCAATTCTGCGAGAAACATTTTCTCGACACATATTCCCGCGACGAGTCAGGCCGCTATATGGTGAGGCTCCCTTTCAGCACGGACAAAATCATTCTTCCGAGCACGAGGAATCATGCGTACAGGTGCCTGCTATCATTAGAACGCAGATTGAAACGCCAGCCGGAAGTGTTCCGTGAGTACCGCAATTATATGGACGAATTTATCGAGTTAGGTCACATTACCCCTGCGGTGAAACCCAGCAGGTACGTCATACCCCACCATTGTGTCCTAAAGGCTGACAGCAGCACCACAAAAGTAAGGACGGTTTTTAATGCATCCTTCCGTCCTGACTCAACATCTTTGAGTCTCAATGAAGTGCTCTTACGTGGGCCGAAATTGCAAAAAGAAATAAGCAATATTCTCAACATCTTCCGCCTAGGATCGGCAGTAGTATGCTGTGATCTCCGCCAGATGTATAGGCAAGTAATGGTGCACCCGGATGAACGCCAATATCAACACTTGTTTTACCGCCCCCAGTTGGAAGGAGGAATAGTCGAGTACCAACTGAATACGCTCGTGTTTGGCGTGAAACCTAGTGCGTTTCTCGCACAGCGCGTACTTGTGCAATTGGTACGGGATGAGGGAGAGAGATATCCGCTGGCCTCAGAAGCCACCCTCCACCAAACGTTCGTCGATAATGTATGTCAAAGCGTCAATTCCGTTCAAACCGCTAAGACGCTGCAACGACAATTGATCGAGCTCTTTGGTTTGGGAGGGTTCTCGCTGCGAAAATGGGCGAGTAACCGGCAAGAAATTTTGGACATGGTACCCGCTGAACACCGTGAGCATACTTTGGTCGTCCGTGACAATGATGAGGACCACTGTGTTAAAATTCTAGGCCTTCAGTACGAACCTTCTGACGACTCGTTTTCCTACGTCATTTCTCCTAAGGACCCCATCTTCACCAAGAGAGGCTCATCATCCCAAATAGCCCAGATCTATGATCCACTAGGTTGGTTGACGCCAGTGGTATTCATGGCCAAGTGCTTGATGCAACGCACCTGGCAAAGGGGTATTGGGTGGGACGAACCCCTACCTCCGGACATAGGTTGCCGATGGCGAAGCTTGCTCGACGAGCTTCCTCTGCTATCGCAAGTACGTATCCCACGCCACATGCCAATCGATTTCCCAGGCTCCGCTACGCAACTGATTGGATTCTGCGACGCCAGTGAACAGGGGTATGCTGCAGCCATTTACCTACGCGTTGAAGCGCGTTCACACATCAGTATGCATTTGGTGACAGCGAAAAGCAAACTAGCTCCCCTCAAAACTCTTAGCATTCCCCGCCTAGAGCTCTCAGGGGCCGTTCTACTTACTCGATTACTGAGCTCAGTGAGTGCTCTGCGCGAACATGTGAGGGTTTCCTCTGTGCATCTCTTCACTGATTCATCCACAGTTTTGTCCTGGATCCGCACCCCTCCGCACAGACTCAAGACTTTCGTAGCTAATAGGGTGGTCAACATACTCGAGCTCTCACATCCTGATCAATGGGGTCACGTACCGACACGGGAGAATCCGGCTGACAGTGCAAGTCGTGGCATAACTCCCCGCGAGTTTCTAGCTTTAACCTCATGGTGGGCGGGACCCAGCTTCACACATGATTCGCTCCAGCTGTGGCCGACAACCCAGATAACCCTTGATGATGAAAAAATTAGCGCTGAACACAAAAGATCCCCTGAGAATGTGTTGCTAACATCTACTCCCAACAAGTCCATCTTCCTCGAACTCATGGAACGAGTCTCCAATTTGGCGAGTCTGCAGCGTATAGCCGCCCACGTCTTGCGGGCTGTTCGCCACTTCAAAGCCAGGCCTCCTGATAAAACCGACACTGGACCTATCACACCCTTGGAAATGAGAGACGCCTTGAACGCCTGTGTAAAAGCAACTCAACAATTTTATTATGCCCAAGAGATCGAGAAGTTGAAAGGAGGTTCCAAAATGTCAACCGCATTAATGAAGCTCACACCCTTCCTCGACTGTTTAGGCTTCATGAGGGTGGGTGGAAGACTCCGCCACTCCTCCTTGTCCTATTCGGCAAAACACCCCCTCCTGCTTCCACGAAAATCCCGCTTGGCCGAAATGATCTGTGATCATTTACACAGGATCACTCTTCACAGTGGCCCCAGACTAATCCAATCTCTAATACAACGTCAATTTTGGATAGTATCGATTCGACAGCTGTTGAGGCAGCGGCTTCATAAATGCCTACCCTGCACCAAATTAAGGGCCAAGCCCTTGGAACCGCTCATGGCTGATCTACCCGCTGTTAGAATTCGCGAATGCCGGCCTATCTTAAATACGGGCATCGACTTTGCAGGACCTTTAACGATAAAGGAGAGCTCCCGGCGGAAATCGCCACGCTCGAAAGGCTACCTGGTAATATTTGTGTGCATGTCGACTAAAGCCACCCATTTAGAGTTCGCATCTTCATTGTCAACGCCTTGCTTCCTCGCCGCTCTGGACCGCTTCGTCGCTAGACGGGGACTGTGCGCACAAATTTTCTCGGATTGTGGCACTAATTTCAAAGGTGCCTCCAACCACTTTTGCGTAGTGCGGCGTTTTCTGCGTTCAAATGAAATTTCTATTTCCGAATATCTTTCGGCCCGCTCTATAAAATGGAACTTCAACGCGCCGGCTGCCCCTCACCAAGGCGGGCTATGGGAGAGTGGCATCAAGTCCGCCAAGCATCATCTCGTTCGAATAATTGGGACACTGGTTCTCACTTTCGAAGAAATGACGACCCTGCTCACCCGCATAGAAGCAGTGCTGAACAGCCGCCCACTTGGGGCCTTGTCATGCGACCCTAATGACGAAACCGACTACTTAAGCCCAGGTCATTTTTTGGTTGGCACGCCATTATTGTCCCCGCCAGAGGTAATCATAGATGAACCCATCATGAAGCTACGGGACCGCTACGAAATATTGCAGAAGGCAGCTCAATGCTTTTGGAAGAGGTGGTCGAAGGACTACTTACACACGCTCATACCTCGCAAAAAATGGGCGGAAGTGCAGCGGAATGTGCACATAGGTGACGTGGTATACGTAAAAACGCCGAACACCCCACCACTCCAATGGCCCATCGGCCGAGTGGTGGAAGTGTACCCTGGCCAGGATGCCGTTGTCCGCAACGTCAAAGTGAAGACCTATGGTGGCACCTACGTTCGCCCGGTGCAAAAATTAGTCGCGCTGCCCTTTCTCACAGACAGCGCTACGCCTTCCCCATGATCGTTTGTTCTCTAAACCTATCCTACTGCTTCCTTTCACCATACATGTGATACCAGTTTTCCTTGTTCTTTACTAATTTATTCATTGTTATTTAATTGTTAAATCTAACCCGCGTTATTTAGTTTGTTACTAAAATCCCCTAAAGTGTTGTATGCATAATAACCACGCTGTATGCCCTCTCCCGCCCCCTCAAAGACATGTACCCACGCCTGTCGCTAAAATTCAAATTCTCCTTCAAAAATTTGTATATTAGGGTGGGTGGATTATGGAGAAACCTAGTAAACAATGTCGTGGGCATCTTATTTCCTGCCCTTTTTGTCGGCGAATCGCTCAGTCTCGATCGCCCCTTATCGCCAGCGATAAACTTGGTCTCGGAGACTCGAACGTTTCGCCTTCTTTTGTTCCCTCAGTTCGCTACACGCCGCGTTGTGACTGTGTAACCCGCTTTGTTTCCGACGCTCGATTTAAACGCTATATTCAGTTTTACTATTCTGCTCCAAATCATTTTTTCCAACCGTTTGGCATTTCGTGGCTCTGGCTGGGTAATAGGAGACTGCCGACCAACGCTGTGAACCAAGAAGGGGGCCCCCGAGATCGAGACTCCGCCAAGCAAGGTAAGCCCTTTTGCCTTCTCAAGTCCGGGCTAAGTTGGGTGCCAGACGGTGATTTGGAGCGTAGGTGTTGCCTATATTGGCGCTAACACAAGTAAATAGTTAGATCAGGTGGAAAACCAGATTAAGAACTCCTTCCAGATGGTACAGGATTCCCCAAAAGTCATTCCTCCGCACAGTTCAACATTGTCAACAGCTAGTTCTCCACTGGGAGACTGGAAAAATACCAAAAACCCGCTGTACTTCCAAAGGTCTGGGTTCAATGAATGCTGAGTGAGTGGCTGGCCTCTTTCAAGGTAGCGAAACTGCAACCTCCACGACAGTAGACTGATATAACTCTCTCCACAGGTGCAGGAACAGTGAATTTAATAAGGAAACATACTTGTGTACGTCTGTGAACGTGGTTGAAAATAAATCTCTAAACCAAATCATCTCAAACATGATATCTAGCCCGCAGGTCCCCCATTGGACACCAAAATAAGGATAAGGAATTCTCCTAAAACTAACTAAAGTTATCATAGTGATCAAAACATCAAATATTTTTTCTGTCCAAAATGGCCCTAAAGATGTTGAATAACTTTTTTATATACACCGCTCGTAATGAAATGACAATACATAAAATTCTTATCCCAGGGAAAATGACGAGACTAGCTGAATAAACTATACCTAACATTTTGGCATCAATCGATTTTAGTGTAATTGTTTCCTTTTAAACTCCGCTAAAATATTACTTATTGTGACGGGTGGTCGAGAACGTTACTTATTGATTGATTGTACGCATATACGTATGTTTGTTTAATGAATACAGATATGAATAACGGAGGCAAGTTACATGGGGGATGGTCGCAACTGGAATGAATTGAATAGAGGTGGGGGAAGTCGTAACATAGCAGGTTACACAGGAACAGTTCACAATATTCTTCCCAACTTAATTAAGAAGTTTATACATAATCTTTTAGATACTTTGGAGGACGATTTTGACGAGACGATCTGTGAGGGTGGTCTCTGATGGGTTGTGTCCAGTTCTGCTGGTGCCTGTTGGAGGGGATTACCCCTTGGTGTTTCCCGTTGATTGGCAAACTGGCATGTGTAGGTCTGGAACACCTTGTCTTGGAGCTGGGTCTGGTTGAGGTGTAAACGTGACCTGTTTCTTCTGGACCATTGTTGAGATAATCTGCTTGATGTGTCGTTTCAAACTTCGGCCCAAATCCAATTCAACTATGTAATGGTACTGACTGAGTTTTTGTTTCACACAACCAAATTGCCAGATGTCGTGGTTATTTTGGTGCATCTTTGTCCGGATTCTCTCTCCCACTTGAAACGAGCGGACATGACAGCTGCTGCGACTTGTTGGCGTACATGCTTTTGTATTAGGCAGGAGAGCGTCGAGACGTATTCTAATCTTTCTTTTCAAGTAGATTTCTGCGGGTGATTGGCCTGAAGCCAATGGTGTGGCATGGTAGCGAAAAAGAATCTTTTGTAACTTTGGCACTATTGATGTGGGGTCATCCGCTGCGGCTTTTAATATTCTTTTCAAGGTTTGTATATTCCTTTCCAGGCCATTGGTTGATGGGTGACCTGGTGCTATGAATTTCTGGAAGATTCCTCTTTCTTTACAGTGCCTTTGGAATTCTTCACTTTTGAAGATGGCAGCGTTATCTGATACTAGGACAGATGGGTAGCCATGGACAGAGAAAATATTTTCTAGAAGAGTGATGATTGATGATGATGAAGGTGCCTCCCTGAGTATACGTACTTCTGCCTACTTGGACTTAGCGTCAACACACATTAAGAAGTAGTGGTTGTCCAAAAGGCCATAATCAATATGCACCCTCTCCCAGTTATCGTCAGGCTGATCCCATGGATGAATTGTGGCTTTCTGTGGGTTGTGGCGGACTTGAGCACAGGATCCACAGCTTCTAACGAGCTGT
This sequence comes from Pachypeltis micranthus, assembly GCA_020466155.1. Classification (NCBI taxonomy): domain Eukaryota; kingdom Metazoa; phylum Arthropoda; class Insecta; order Hemiptera; family Miridae; genus Pachypeltis; species Pachypeltis micranthus. The sequence goes on from CM035776.1 coordinate 90,796, forward strand.
TCTATGTCTTTGTCCAACCCTTCCCAATAGACATATCTTCTGGAGAGCTGTTTCATCTTGGTAATTCCCAAGTGTGAGGCATGCAGTTCTTCCAGGATTGGGCGTTGTAGAGACTTTGGAATGACCAAGCGGTCCATTCTGAAGAGCATCCCATTAGAGATAGTGAATGGTTCATCCCGTCGACTGTTTCTGAGGATGGTCGTAAGAGCTTGTAGGTTTGTATCTTTGGCAGTTTCTTCAGCAACGGTTTCTGTGGTTATGGCTGCGTTGGAGATTTGAAGTAGAGTTTCAGCATACAGCACATTGACTTCCTTATTCATCCCTGTTTCAGGTGTTCTGACTGTTTATGGAGTTGGAGCTCGAGAGAGACAGTCCACATTCTCGTTGTCTTTTCCTTTTTTGCAGCGTACTTCGAAGTCCAATCCACTTAGAAAGGAGGCATAGCGTAAAAGGCGAGCAGACGTCATCTGAGGTAATGCACGATGTGGATGAAAAATGCGTGACAGTGGTTCATTGTCGGTGACGAGTGTGAAGTTTCTTCCATAAACATAGTTGTAGAAGTGGGTGGCAGCATAGATGATAGCTAATGCTTCTCTATCAATTTGACTGTAGTTGCATTCTGCTTGTGTCAGAGCTCGAGAGGCGTCAGCAATTGGTCTTTCGTGGCCTTCCACTTCATGACTGAGTACAGCCACGATACCTGTTGGGTTGGCATCTGTTGTGAGAATCACGGGTTTAGCTGGATCAAACGGAGTTAGTACTTTTTCACTGTACAACTCTGACTTTAGGTTTATGAATGCAGCTTCAGTGGAGGCTGACCACGAGAACTCTCATCTTTTTTGAGTAAACGTCGTTGGTGGTATGATTTTGTGGAGAAATCTGGGATGAATTTGGCATAATATATCACCATGCCCAAGAAACGTCTCAATTCTTCTACATTTTTAGGACGTGGTATTTTGAGGCTTGAACTTTCTCTGGTGACTTTTGGGCTTTATTGAATGAGACTATGTGACCCAGATAATTAATGCTTTCTTTGAAGAAGGAACATTTGCTCTTGTTTAAGTGGAGGTCATTTTCCTTCAGGCGGTCAAGGCAAGCAATCAGGTTTCTTGTGCATTCGTCCATTGATGAGCCATGGCATATAATGTCATCAAAATATGCTTCAACCTTTGATAGGCCATTTAGAATTTGTGACAATATTCGATTAAATTCAGATGGTGCTATTTTTATCCCAAAATTGAGGCAGTTCATTTGAAAAATGCCTTTATGTGTGGTGATCGTTTGGATTTTTCGTCCTTCCTCATCTACTCTGAGATGTAAATAGGCTTTGTGCAAATCTAACTTGCAAACATATCTTGAATTTCTGAGGCTATGAAGTACTTCATCGATGCGGCGAATTGGATGATTGGCTGAGACTAACTTTGCGTTGACTCCGCATTTGTAGTCATCTCACAGGCGAACCCCACCATCAGGTTTGGGTATTACCAGGGGTGGCAATCCCCAGTCGCTTGATGACTGGAGTGATGACCCCTTGTGACTCAAGTGTTGCAAGCTCTGCCCCAAGTCGGCGCAGTGCAAAAGGAACATCACGTTCACGAATGAAAACTGGTTTTACTCCTTCTCTGAGTTGGAGTTTTACTTCCAGTTTTGGCACACAACCTATCCGTTTTTCGAAAATGGAAGAGTATTATGCAAATATATCTTCCAGAGGGGTGATTGCCTTGATTATAACTGTGTGCTTGGATCTGTGATGATCTCTATCGATTTCCTTGAGATCAATTCCAAGTGCCCGAATCCATACTCTTCTCAGGAGTGCATCAAAACCTGCAGGAACAATGAATAGATCCGCGTCAATTTTCTCATTCTTATATTCGACGGAGAGTGAGACTTTCCCAAAGGGCTTGATTACATGCGCTGAATATGAGCGGAATGAGACCTGTGTTGGCTGCAGTGTGATGTTGAGACCAAGGCAGTTGTATTCTGTCTCTGACAGAAGAGAGAATTTTGCTCCTGAGTCCACTTCAAATTTTTGAGGTTTGTTGTTGAGACAGACTGTGATGAAGTATTTGTCAGGATCTGGTCTGACCTCATACAAGTCTTCAGTGCAATTGATGTGACCAATACCATATTCCGAGTCTGAGTATTGATCATCTTGAGTATCTTGTGAGGAGATGGCATTTTTCTTTGATTTCTGAAGCAGGGTGGTGATGCAAACCTTGGTCACATGACTAATTTTCTGGCAGGAACCACATTTTAGAGAGTTGCGCTCGATTCTGCAGTCCATTGACTTGTGGTTTGACCGACCACATTTGAGACAAAGTCCATCAACACCTAAGGAATGATAGTCAACTCGTCTCCTGTTGTGTTGAGACTGTGAGCGTTTGTGGTGAAACTGCTGGTGTGTATCCGGACTTGTATTTGTTTTTGAGACTACAGTAATAATAAAAACGCTCTAAATACGAAGTAAATTTTTCCTTCTTGGCATCATATGCTTCAAATGGTGTGATTTGGGGAGTTGAAATAGATTTATTTGCTCCCACTGCAGCAGTAAAAACTGAGAGAAGTCGTTCAAATTGTTGTTGATCCATTATTTAATAAAAGGGAACGATTGAGATCAGTGAAAAAATGTGACTAAAACAGTGTAAATTGCGGTACTGTAGAGAATGATGTAACTGCTCCAAAAGAGACTCGTGACGCTTGGGTAATGGCGGCGTATTTTCGCCTGTGATTTGCTTTTCGCAACCACTTCTAATGGTTTCACAACCGGGTTAGTGACTTCGTACTAACAGAAAATTCTACATTCGTATCTCCAATGAATGCGAACATAGGTGACTACTTGCGGAAATACGTCGAATTCGTGCTGCGATTGTGGCTGGAACGGCGTTATCACTGAGACACTTCGATTTTCACTCCGTGGCGAAATTCTGCCGAATTCTTAATCCTCGTCGCCAACTTATTGTGACGGGTGGTCGAGAACGTTACTTATTGCTTGATTGCACGCATATACGTATGTTTGTTTAATGAATACAGATATGAATAATGGAGGCTAGTTACATGGCGGACGGTCGCGACTGGGATGAATTGAATAGAGGTGAGGGAAGTCGTAACATAGCAGGTTACACTGGAACAGTTCACAATATTTTAGTAGAACTTCAAGAAAATTGAGGTGATACCTATATCATGAGCGTTTAATAACTCTGATAAAATATACAGAGGTTACTCCAGAAATTCTGAAATGTCAACCTCTGCAGTTTCACTTACTTATTACCATTTCTAAGTTTTTTCCCTATAACACTGGAAAAGTGACCATTATCCTTTTCAAGAAAATCGTGTTAGTGCCTCATTAATTCGCTGTGTGCCAATTACTCAGTAATTGTTAGGGCATGAGTACGAGCACAACCGCTTTCTGCAGCCTTGAAGTGAAGTTTCAGATAAACTGAGCAAATTAAGTTTGTTGAAAAAGCCATGAACACAAGTGAATTGGTGTTGAGCTAAGGAAAGTCGTATGATGCGGCGCACCTGATATTTTATATACTGTTTTGTTGTGACTTCCGTTTGTGCGCCTTCTACTTTTGAATATACCAAACAGAACACACCATTCATTTTTATTTGAAATTATTTGATTTGCGAAACCCTGTTTCCCTGTCAGTTGTAATATGAACCAACGTGTAGTGAACTTAGCTTTAAGATAATCATTGTAATCAACTTAGCTCAAGTACACAACCAACAAATAATATTTTTTTAAATTATTTTATATCAAACTATGGAAATACGTTGGAAATAAACCACTGACAGAAGGTCATCCACCTGGGTTTCCCCTGGGCCCAGGTCAACCCCCTGAGAACACTGGGGGATTCCCCAGCGCACAAAGAAGGGGGTACCTCGACCTGTATAAATATTGGAAGGGCCTCTAGCCACTTCAGGCAGTCCCATTCCAACCTCCTGTCAGTGGCTACTCAAAAAAACCTCTTTTCATTTTTTAAACCTAAAAAAGAAAACGACTCTTTGCTTATTGAGTATAGCTGTTACTCTACCCTGTAGAGTGTACTTGTCTTCCCAATAAACTGGTGTAGCTGTTACTTTCCATCAGAAAGTGTACTTGCTCCCGGTAAAATTGTAGTGCAGCTGTTGGCTCACCAAGGACCGTAGAGTGTACTTGTCTTCCCAATAAACTGGTGTAGCTGTTACTTCCCATCAGAAAGTGTACTTGCTCCTACATTAAATTGGTGCAGCTGTTGGCTCACCAAGGACCGTAATCAGTTCCCTGAGATATACTGAAAAGTGATGACGACATTTATGGCTGGGTAATCTTGAATAGCTCTAAAGCAGGAAGACTACATGGTACTGGGAAAACCCAACTGCAGCCACACGTAGGCCTATTGTGTGTGTGGGCATACAAGTACATGTCCCCCAGTTCCACCCCCCACCTCCTCCTCGTTGGCATCCGATAATTATTAGAAATTATGATTTGCCCTAATTTGATCTCTTGAGGGCTGGGCATTGGCAAGATGTAAGGTTATGGGGCTGTTTATGTTAACATAACAATCGTTTGCAATATGAGTTTTTGTGTAGATGCATAATAACCAAATCTTCGAGTCTTTTGTGGTGGGTGTACAAACCTCTTCTGGCTCTCATTAACTTACTTTCTTTTTTATTAAAATAAATATTCTGTACATATTTATAAAAATACATATTTCAAAGAAATGGCATTCACAAGTTGACAAGGCTTCAATAAATACGGACTTCGTTAAAAACGTATACGACCCTTTCACTCCTCGTGTGAAGACTGACAGTAGCATTGAAGATTTACTTTTCTCTAAGCTGTAATAAAAGTCTTCGTGTGTTGAGAAGTTGGAAATGTTGGGAAGTTGCAAGAAGGGAGATGTGAGGTAACCCAGTTTATGACTGGATTTCTCTACGTTGAGCATATCAATATTTTGGAGGCTCCTCTGAGGTTTTAGTACCTTCCATAACTACAGCTGGCGTTTCTCCTGCAACATGTACGTTTACGTAGTCATTTAGCAACGAAGAAATAGATGTCAATATGAAACCATATCCCATAGGCTAACTACTAGGAATCATCAAGGGACCAATTAACAAGTACTATCAAAGGTATAATTGCCCAATGGAAGCATAGCATTTTTTTGGTTTATTATTCATTCTGAATAATAACCCTATGTTTTCGGTCTCGAAAATTTTTTTACAATCCCCCCTCAAAATTTGATACTTTACGTTTCAAGACATGGATATTCCAAATCTGCAATGTCCGTCCGCCGTCCACCTTCCGGGCCGTTTTGTGCCTTTAACATGGTCTAAAAAATTCGTTCTTTCGCACAAAAATCCCATTTGGTATCTAGTTGTGCCCGCCGCCATCTCGGCAATCCGATCGGACGAAGCCCATGGTTGTTATGGACAAAAAAAGGTTAAAAAAATTAACGAAACGCAGTATAATCGCAAATAAGCCGTGTTTCGTATCATTTTCAAGGTATTTTTACATCCTGGGTCGAATGGAATGAGTATCAGACGTGTACAACTGCGTATAGGGAAATCACAGTAACTATTAGAGTCAACTAAGTGCAAGAACTCGCGGGAACTACAGCAGAAGTCAATGTTTCGTCGTTAGTACTCCCTCCCTCCCTCCCGTCTCATTAAAACTGCCCGCTCGCCTCGCAACGTTGTGTCAATTGCTGAGGGTTCGCTGGAAGTCCCCGTCCCAATTTCCCGACTCTCTGTTTGCCCGACAGGGCGGAGCAAGATTAGGGCCACTTCCTCTGCACACCCCTACATCGGATCATAAATGCCTACAGACCTTTATGGGCGCCTAGCGCCGGGTGAATATTTAGTTTCCGTAGTTCCATTGTAGTCAGGTCATGGTTCGTATGGTTTACTAGTATTTTTCGATGCTGAATCGAATGGAGTGGGTCTTGGAGCAGTAATACTAGGTCAGGCTGTTCATGAGAATAATAAACCATTGTGTAATAATTTGCAGGGTTTTGGAATTTGGATGATATCCCGCCAGATGGAGCCAATGCACCCACTATCACACGATTGCAAGTTGCCGATAGTCCAAATTGACGCTGATGCATGAAAGCGACTGTCTTAAAAGTGGTCAACATTCTACCCATACTCGTAAAGCATTATCTCGTTGTCGTAGAATTTTTCCACCCTGAATTTATTAAATATCGCCACTTACTTGGCCTACCAATTTTTTCCGCTTGTTCGACATCATCTGGAAGATCGGTTCCCATGGTTTCTGGTAGGAAGAGAACCATGGCAGCAGCTATAAGGGCGGTTGATGCAAATATTAGTATCGGGTTCACGTGTTTCTCCTGAAATAAACATCAAAGTAACTGCAGTGCTTTCCAAACTGGTGTTGATTCGTCGACTCACATTAAATTATGCAGAGAATGTTTGGTAATAGAGAAAAGCTGACTGAAGGGTGAAGGAAAACTCGTAAATTCAAGTCCTTGAGTAGAATGTACTGCATTACTGTCGGTTAAGGTAATATGAGCACAAGAAATGTAGAAACGAGTATGAAAGTTCAGTATCACACGTGACTCTTTTAGTGAAAATATTGTCTCCAAAACTAGTGCGAATTAGCAGAGAGGTGTTGAATTGAGAACTTACTGGAGAGATGTGAAACGAATATAACAAAGGAAATTTGATTTATTAAAATGAGCTGAATTGGAATGTCTTAGTATAGTAGTATATTTCTTCAAATCTTCACGTTTGAAATGCTTCTGAGATCGGAAATGCCATTTCTGCCGTGTGAGTCTGTCGTTGGGAGTTAAAAACTATGTATAATTGTCTTGGTGATTAAAACGGTAAAATTATTTTTATTCTCAAACACGCTTTTGATAAAAATTTAAGTGAGCGCATTTCCAAATAAGACAAAAATTATACACGTTTGCCATTTTCGGTAAAATCATGAGAGCAGCTCAATAGTTTCGACGAAAATTGATTTCGGTGCATATTTGGCATGGAGTCATCATGTTACTGAAGCAAATTGTCATGTTTTGTTGGAAAGTTAAATTAGCCACAATCCCCTTTCCGCCTAGCCCCCTTTATACCTTCCCAATCACCCATCACAGCCTACCCCACCTGTGCACACTAGAGAACCCAACGACGCCAAAACTACCTAAAACTCCTGCCAACAGAAACAGAGAATGGATACTGCGCACATCTTGAAAAAATAAAAACCATTTCGCCAACTAACATTTTCTCAAACGATGCCTGAACGCTAATTTAACAATAATCGTTTTATGGAGTCAAGATACTAAAAAAAATCTGCAATCAAACAATGCTCCATGCTGTCGAAGCTTCGCTGTAAGTGGCATGCATCCTGTGGTCCAGGGTGCAGAGCCAATTGTGAGGACCAAAGGGCCGAGTTTTTCCTCATAAATCCAGCTTGTATGACATAACTATCTCATAATTATATGACTAAAAAAATCCTGTTGGTTGTTCATAAAGTTATCTGCACAATGAAAGTTAATGAACGGTTATGAAATCCCCAAAGTTCTGGAATTCAAAATAACTTCATTTCTATTAATAATTTTTTTATCTCTAAGTCTAGAACTACGAACGTGAACGTTTCCAAAAACAAAAACGGTCTTGACTGTCGCAAAAGTTACGTATGCAGTTGCAAAAGTGTATACAGTTGCAGGTAGTAACTGAAACAGCGGTGGTTTAAATTCCTATATACGTTATGAACCATATTAAACACTTTAAATCGTTATATTAGGTAACTGATTAGACTACCACTTGAATTTTTCTGATGGTTCTAGTAGCACTTGAGGAGAGTTTATAAGAAAAAAACTGCACTAAAATCTATTTTCGTCGAAACATGTGGTAGTTTATTTTGCTGCTCTCGCCATTTCCCCACGGATGAGAATTTTATGGTATTGCCGTGTTAGTTTGAGCAGTCTATACAGGAAACCTAATCAACATCGTTAAAGCCGTTTTTGATTTTAAAAAAAAGTATACTCAGTGTATTGATTCCTATGATAATAGATTTTGGTTCGGAGCCCTCTGATGACAGAGCACCAGGAACTTGCTTGCAGACCCATGCCATTTTCCCAAATAGTGTTTTCAGACTCAGTAGGGTTTGAAACATAAAGATCTGAAGAGAACTCAATTTTTTTCAGCTGAGCTTAGAGCCAAGGAAAGTAAAAATGTCTAGGGCCCGCCTACGACACCAAGAAGCACCCTTAAAAAAAACTTGCTTAACCAGAAGAGGCATGAGAGGAGCTGCCATTGAGCCGATGCGAGCGATCATCGAGCAAGTTCCCATCAGGGAGTGTCTAGCGTTTGTAGGAAACATTTCCGAAGCCAAGACGTATAATACCGTAAAGGACATGGTAATGCTGCTTTTCCCCAACATGTACATGAACATAGTAAGGAAAGTCATATCTGAAAAAAATAACGAATTTGCAGTAATTTTCAGTGCGCAGTGTAAATTCATTGTAAAGTGTTTTTGACATTTTATGTCTTTACTTTGCTACATAAACTCGAAAAGTGTAACGGCCAATCGTCACGAAATTCAACCTTGAGGCCGATTGGACAAGGCAACGTTTTAACCCGAGTTGCAACCACACCCCCTTTGGCTTAATGCATAAGGCATCGGTCTCCTTAACCGGAGGTTGTGAGTTCTAGTCCCAACAGGGTTACGATTTTTTGTTGTTGACATTTTATGTCTTTACTTTGCTACATAAACTCGAAAATGTAACGACAGATATGTAACGAAGAAGCGTCACTAAATTTGTGTTGGGTTAAGTGCATGGTAACGTCTGTTACAAAATCTAATGCTTGGTAACATCACACGTTTTAATAACCTCAGTGACTAAGGGATGATGTCAATTGCAATTGACGCTGCCATTATATCGAAACCATCAACAAGCACAATCAAACGTAGTTATCATTGCATAAAAAATAAAAGAGATAAAATGTTCCTAGTGGTTGCGTAATTGTTTGAAAGCTGTACCCACCGTTTGTGTAAAGGTTTCTTTCGCGCCCGCCAACCTCAACGTTTCCAATCACTCATAAGGAAACGCATCGGAGGAAATCGAGGTTTAGTTTAAAGAAAAAGACATAAAATGTCCCTCGTGGTTGCATACTTGTACGAAAGCTGTACCCACCGTTTGTGTTTCGTTTAACATTTAAATATTTAGAAAACCTACTGCTACCGACCGACACAACCATACACTATACAACAAACCACCCACAACAACAAAAACTAAGTGCATTCAGATACATGATACGGAGACTAGTAACCATCCCACTATCTGAACAAAATTACAAAAATGTTTTTGACTCACTGCGCCAAATGACCCAAGATTTGATGATTTGAATACGTTTTAGTGACGATCTGATTTTTAACTTTCCGCTGTACAATGGGCAAGAAAACAAATTGTGAGTTTAGGTTGCTACAAGACACCTCGTAATGCTGATAAAATCCAATAACGCAGTTCACAAAAATGTTCAAAAAAAGTGGGCCGATTGTTCAAAAACCCTCGCGGCGGAAATAGGAGCGCTACTAGATTAAAAGACGTAACTATAACTCCAAACACTAGATTGGTATCATTTGATATAAAAAGCTTATATCCCTCTATACCAATAAAAGAAACCATTGACATACTACAAACCAAACTAAGACAAATAGACACGACAACCACTAGAAACGTTACCAACTTCACTAAACTGACACTCGGACAAAACTACTTTCAAGTTAACAATAGCATATACAAGCCAAAAGATGGATTAGGTATGGGAAACCCTACTTCGTTTACATATTTACCAAAAGTTTAGATAAAGTTGAACGTAAAAAAATTTTGTCTTTATTTTGATTTGTTGGTGTATGTAAAGACACTGAAAGAGAAAATTATATAAATGTAATAAAACTCATCAATTTTTTTCTAATGAATTCAAAATAAAAAACTAGTATAGTTATTGGACGTTAACTCTGGTGTGGATTCTGGGGAGTCAGTCAGACCGAATCACTAATCAGACTGGCTGACTCAAGAATCCACACCATAGCAATTTTTACTACCACAAATAATTATAAAAAAAATAATTGTGGCGACGGATAGGAATGATTTAAATTATTTTGTTTCGAGTTCGACTTGGTATCAAACTGAGGTGCTAAATTGCTAACGTCAGAAATTGATAAGCATTCTCTCATCTGCATTTCGGTGCTCCCGTTTACGCCCAACTGTTAGATACATAATACTATTTAAAGTTAATAAAAAATAACTATTTTATACTTTTAATTTTTGGCTGCGAACAAGCTTCTCTCTCTCGGTCCTCCCCACAGCTCCCTCTAGGTCAGATCTACCTTCCTTCGTTTCTTTTTAGTTCTCTACTCCTCGCAATCACCACCCGGACCTCAGAATCTCAACATTTTGAATATTGTATCTGACTTGATCATACTCCTGGCGAAACAAGCACTCTCTCTACTATATCTATTTACACACATTTTAATGACACAAAAGGTCTCAAAGTTGCACCATAGTTGGAGTCCATGTTTCAAATAGTGCATGGTTGTTGCATTCTGACTCATTGAGGGATAAACTCTGCAGTTTTATTTTATATTGTGTCCATCTGAATATCTTACTCGATCATAACTAGGTTCCTGAAGAAATCCAAGGCATCTCCTGAAAGGACTCTTCTAGGCATTCATCCCAAGAGCCAAGAAGTGATGCCACACTTGGCCTGCAGGGACTTCGCTTGACACATACCTAGTCATGATATTCCGGGAACTTTCTCATTAGTGAGTAATTGAAATGATTCGGGAGTGGCTTACTGTGGGTGCCAGAAGGTTAAATAAAACGTTCTGGTAAAACGATGTATCTAGGAGTGAAGAAGACTGCATCAAATTCTCATAATAACTAGAAGGTAAAGTGATGGTTGGAAGTGTAGGTCCCAAGATAGAAGAGGAGAGGAGTGTGAGGTGATGAAAAATAAACCCGAGTCGACTCGTAGTTAATTCATTTCAACGAAATCAAATAGTTTAGTTGGTTCATTCATGAGGTAGTCAACGACGACTGAACGAGTTCATTTAAGTAAACGAATGACTTCGTTCAATGTGTTCAATAAGATGTGGATACCCTGAACCCAGATGGGAAATAGGAAGGATGTCATTATTAGAATAGAGAGGAACAATCTGGAAATTTCATCAGTACAACCTTACTTCCTGAACAATAAAAAGGCGCTCACGTTATAAAAAACTGTCACTTATTTATTCTACTCTAACCTTTAGAAATGAAGCAGAAAGCGATTAGAGAAAGTCCGCTGACAGCTAAAGAACCAGACTGAGAAAGCCTACGACCAAGTTTTCCCAAAATTATAGCAGATATAATGTAAGCTGGAATTTCTGCGATTGCTGCCAAAATGAAATTCACATATTTGTCTCCGTTGATTGAAACAGAGTTTAGTGCTAGGCCATAGTAGACGAAAGCATTTGTCGCCCTGAAACATAGCATACGGAAATATGTTTAGTTTAAATTTTGAAGCTGTGGGAACTCTATCGAATGATGTAATCATTACTATTTTTGTCAACATACTGTGGGGTGATCTCACCCACAACCTGCATGCAAACTGCTCTACATTGTGAAATATGCTAATTAAAAGCAGTTAGTCATAGCGTAGTACATAGTAAGCATAGTGCATCATGAATTTTACGAATCATTAATCTGTCTGACCCCAGAAGTTTCATCAATCATCGCACAACCAACTGAACTGAGGAGAACTAGGTTGAGATTACACAAATTATTGAAACAAAGATTGAATACATGCAAGATAAATTTGTAGAACGTGAGATTTTTTTTTTTAAAAGTTTTTATTCAAATTCCCACTAGTGCTTTACAATAGAAACACACGAACTACGGAGATGGAGTGAAAGAAGTTAACAGCATCGTAGGAGGGAAACGACTGCCCCGATGCAAGGAGGCGTCCTAGCGATGAAAGGTAGCCAAAGGGGGGAAATGCACGAAGTTTGTACTCAGCTTTTTATGGCAATCCTCCCTCCTTATGATACGAAAAGAAAAGAAAAGGTAGATTGCTGGGAATTAAGATTTTATACAGGTTGTGAAACTGTTAACTTCCTTTTTCATTGACAATAGATAATAATATATGTTGAAACACGAAGAGTGGTGTGAACCTCAGTTGGTTACAATCAGCACTCACGGCTCACAAAAATATAGAGACAATGGGGAGTAACAAAAGGAAATCAAGTAAAGGAAATATAATGATGAAAAAATAATAGAACTAAAACAAAGGGTTATAAAACTGAAAAGAACGCTCTAGTTGTGAAATAAAGATAAATCTTAAACAAGGAAACATACAAAATGGGTACCCAAACCTGGCCACTATACAATCGGGCGTGCACGTTTCGAAAATAATTCCGACTCCGGGAAAATCACAAAAACAAATCGAAGTCTCCGTAGTCGAGAGGAGTAGCTGCAGACCAGGCGATACGTCGAATTGCCTTGCCCAAAATCGTTGATGGGGAAGAAAACTGGTTGTAAACGCTGCCTAATGTCGACCAGGCAACACCGATAATAATGAGACAACAGATCTCCACGACTTGTTTTGATCAGGCGTGATAGGAAGATCGCATGGAGATCGAGAGAGAGAGAGAGAGAGAGAGAGAGAGAGAGGGAGAGAGAGAGAGAGAGAGAGAGAGAGAGAGAGAGAGAGAGAGAGAGAGAGAGAGAGAGAGAGAGAGAGAGAGAGATTGAAGGTTTTTATTTTACAATCAGGGTAGGTTAGGGCCTTAGGGCCCTCTCTTCCACCTACCCTGAAACAATTTACAAGTTTTTCCTCTTGAGTACTTCAATTAATAACTATTAAGAATTCCTGCGTAAAAACAAAATAATTTCTCATCTTAATACTAAATTTGGTACTTTTCCAATAGCATTGTTTTAAAATTGTTCTTGAAAACATCAACATTCAAATTGAGGTCAAACATTCCGAGGTTCTCATCGTACAATTTTGATGCTTGAGTCGAGAGGGTTCTCCCGAACAGATTCGTGCGATGTGATGGTATAAGGAGAACTTTATTTCTGCCACGCGTATTCCGGGAATCGAGGAAGTTAAAATTTTGAAGGATGTAAGATGGACGGTGGTGCTTGAAAGTTTTGAAGATCAGAGTAGCCATCAGGAGTCGTTTTCTCTCTTTTATCTTCAACCAACCAAGCCGGGAGTTTACATGCTCATCAAGGCGGAGTCTTAGAGCAAAACGGAGTGCTGCATTTTCAGCCCTCTGCAGCTTGTCCATTTGGGCACCATTCAAGTCACAAGTTGCCGCTCCCTTGGGGTGATCCTACATCAAGATCTCCCCATCTCGACAACTCGCCATTGTTTCCTTTTACTGCCAGAAGCCTTCCTGATAAATACGATTCAAACCACACCAAGAGTGAGCCTGGCACGCCGACAGATCGCAGTATAGACACAAGTATATCTCTTCGGATAAGGTCGAACGCTGCTGAGAAATCTACAAGTACCATAATAATCAGTTTCTTCGAGTCCATCGCCAATCTAATGTTATCCAACATTCCAACGAGCGCCGTCTCCGTACTGAAACCATTCCTATAAGCTGACTGGAAAGGATCTAGAATGTTGTGCCGATCTACGTATGCCCGCAGCTCCTGATACACCAGCTTGTCGAGAACTTTACCCATCGCACAAAGCAGTGATATTGCACGAAAATCATTAACAGAGCTCAAAGATTTCGACTTTGGAATGGGTTTAATTATGGCTTTTTTCCATAAGTCCGGGTATACGCCAGTCTGCAATGATTGATTAAAGATATGTGTGAGGGTGGGGATGATAGCATCTGCAAGTATCTGAAGGACTTCAACTGAGATCCCATCGGCACCAACTGCTTTTGATTTCACGTTGAAGAGAGTTTTTCTAACCATTTCCTCGGAAAGGGTAGGCATTACAAGTGGCTCGCGCTGTGGCTTCTGGTTGTCGTACCGATTGAAGATGTCAAGAGAGGCTGGCCTATTCGAGAAACGACAAAAATGCTGGCACAGTTCGTCGGGCGAGACCGGAAGTTCAGTCTCTACCTCCTTCACCCCGATACCAATGTTGCGCACGATCTTTCAGAACTTCTTGGAATCTTTGTTTGTTTTGAAAAGATCGTGATAGTATTTTATTTTGGCATTTCTGAGCATTTGTTTGGTTTTGTTTCGGAGTTTTTTATATATACTATGCGCCTGCTGATCTTTAGTTTTCCGAAATTTTGCATATTCTTTATCGCGTTCCGCCATTAATTCACGAATTTCAGAGCTGATCCAGGGGGCGGGCCGATGTTTAGTTTTGATGCGGACCAATGGACAGTGTTTATCATATATTTTCAGGATTATGTCGTTGAACAGCCTGACCTTATTATTCAAATTTGGCTCGTTATGAACTCTCACCCAATCTACTGAGTTTGCATCTTCTAGAAGGGCCTGTCTATCAATATCACGCCTGTTCCTGATCTCAATGTATTTGCGTTCTGCCTTGTTCGATTTTAAACATAGACAGCAACAAATTAGATCATGTCGCGATAAACCGGGTGCTGGAAGCTGTGAAAAATTATTGACAATATTCACATCATCTACGATGATGAGGTCAAGAAGTGTACTGGAGTTGGCCTTGTGATGGGTTGCGCTGAGAGGAAGATGTTCCAACGAGTGTATTTTTAAAATTCCACGAAACTGGCGGCTGTAGGCGATTTTTAGGGGGCGATAAACAACTCCTACAACCAGTTTTCCAGTTCTGTGCTCCAGCTCTATGAATATGAATTCTGGACTCTTTGAGTAGATTGAAGGTGAGCTGCAGAGAATTTTAAATTTAAGCTTGGAGTGGACTAGTAAGGCTACACCACCCCTTGCAAGGCCTGTACGATCGTTCCGCACCCACGTGTAATCGTGGATCTTGACAGAGTTCAAAGGAATACCAGGTTTCAAAAAAGTTTCGGAAATAGCAATGACGTCAAACAAATTTCCTTTGAAAATTTCTCTTATCTCTTCCAAGTGTGAAATAACAGACTCAGCGTTAACATGGGCTAAATTAACATTTTTCTGACAAGCCCCAAATTGCGCCTGTAAAACTCTGTTTATCCCAACCATGGCGAAGCATTGAAGGGAAGCGCAACCTTAGGGGACCGATAATATTCTGTCCCGACGATTTCTCGACATTACAGGATGTTTGCACAAAAAACAAATACAATACAAAAAAACATATTGACTTTGATGAGCTCAGTAAAAAAGCAGGATCGAAGCCGTAAAACGAAAAAAATATACGGGGGTCTCAAATTGAAAGGGGGGTCACCTTTGGGGAACTCCCGTTTTTTTGATGGAGGGTTCATCAGATCGTGTGCCAAACGAATCAGCAGCGGCTGAGCTCCCTCTTCCTTTTTCAAATAAATGTTGCCATTCGAGACCCAAGCAAATTTGAAGCCCCACTCCTTCTTTTTGATTTTTGCATCATTTAGCAACTTTCTTTTTGAAGAGCACAAACTATGATTAATGAAGATGCGTTCAGCATCTCCTTCTAAAAACCCTAAGTCTCATGTGGTCAAATTACTTTTACGTCGTGAGGCCGCCATAAACTGGTCTTTATCAATTTTTCTCAAAAACGTGACAGAAATTGATCCGGGAGAAGATCTTCCAGGAGGTTGACGTCTTCGAAAACAATTGTCAACCATATGGTCTGGAATATTGACGTTTAAAGTGGTGCCAATGCGATGAACAAGGTCGAGTACTTTCTCATTAGGGAGCACGGGAATCCCGCTTATCTCAACGCACTTCGTTAAGTTTTGTTGCTCATTATCGGCGACTTTGACCTCAAGTTGCCGAATACAGGCTTCCATTGTGGCACATTTCTCGGAGATATCTGTGAAGGTAGCGTTAAGAGAGATCAGTTTCGAATCTAGTGAGTTGATCTTTGTACTGTTTTCTTCTATTAAGTCAGAATATCGGTTAAGGTGCTCTTTCAGGTCTTTAATCTCGACTTTGACCTCTGAGAATTGCAACTCGAACCGCTGGGCGGCTGCCTTCGACTCCGCACGCATTTCATTCATCACTTTAAGGGCCGCGTTCACCAACTGCGTTGATCTCATTTAGAGACGATTAACAGCACCTAACCCGCTCCCGCCACAAAAACGGTGTTCACCAGACTGGGTTAAGCTCTAGCCCTGATCAAGCGCTAACCCCAAAAAATTGTGCGTTTTGGCCCGGTTAGCTGTTATCTTTCTTTATCATGTTCTGATATTTGTTCTGTATTACCTCGCACTGCCGAGTATTCGCTTCTGTTATTGTGAATAATTTACGTATATTTTGGAATAATGATAATAAACAAAGATACTGTTTACTAGTGCTCAGTTATTTCAGTTGCTATTCCACTACGATGATAATCTAATATGTCGGGTTTTCGTCATCTCACCCGGCGCCTCAAATGGCTATGAGCAGGATCCGACGACTTCTAGAAGTATGAATTTAAATTCTGTTGTGAACAAAAGTATTACGATCGTCGAAAACAAGTTGTTGTTTGCGTAAAATACGCGCTGAGCAGTTTCTGAAAAAACCAGTCGTCATATTGCCGTGTTAGAAAACACAAACGGCTTACCTGGGCGGATTTAGTAGCAGATAGGTAGGAAATGTTAAATAATACCACACTTTTACTCACACATTAGTGTATTAAACAACTTTTATTAAACACGACAATTCTCCCTTCCTCATAAAAGTTCCTTGCTTGTAAAAGTTGTAACCTCATAATTTGGGTTTTTATTATTTTTTGCTCAGTTCTCATTTTCTTGTAGCGCTTCCGATTTTTCCTACACGCAAAAAGCATTTTCCCGGACTAATTTGGCTTATTCCTGCAGCTCTTGCAGTTGTAGTACGCGTATTTTCACTTTAAGCTCCTCACAAAATTCAGCTTCGGCAGAGGTTAATGCGGCCACTTTGGTGTAAGACAATAATTTGGTCAAATCCAGATTATTGAGCATTGGGCATCTACGGGATACACGGTTTCGCGGCCGTTTACGTTTACATGACACTTGTTTACGGGACGAGATGTTGAACACACGTCCAATTTCTTTACTTAACTGAAACCTCATGAGTCCACTGCCTTCTCGATACGGCTTAATCGCAGCGTAATCACGTCTATGCTAACCGCATCCCACAGTGATCTCGGCTAGTGTGGTGGACACGAAAATGACTAGCCTTGATCAACTTATCTAGCCCTGATCAGTTGGATCACGATCAGTGGCGTTTTGGTGAACGCGGCCCTAAGTAATTCAAAAGAACTAACCTCATCAGTCGAAACTTGACTCAACGCAGTTTCTACCTTTGTGCCGATTTTATCCCCCGTCTCAATACTTGATAGTGAGCCCCTTCTCCCTTTGTTACACGAGGTACAAAAAAATGGCTTCTTACTGTCTTTAAAGAAAACGTAGTCTTCTTTCCTCAAATGCTGACCGTCAATGTGGAAAGGAAGCAAGCAGGTTTGACACTGGACTCGATACGCATTATTCGCGAAACCTTTAGAACACGAACCACAATGTTTAGAACTCATTTTACTGGGAATGTTGAAAGAAATCACGGAGCGTTTTGACAACGATGCTTACTCAACGATGGCAAGAGAACAACTGAGAGAGAGAGAGAGAGAGAGAGAGAGAGAGAGAGAGAGAGAGAGAGAGAGAGAGATTGAGATTTTTATTTAACAATCAGGGATGAGTTAGGGCCATGAGGCCCTCTCTTCCACTCTCCCTGAAAACATATTTACCATATTAAAAGTTCTCTTATAACATAAAATAAACTAGATATCGCTAAGTAAATAACTAAAAACAGACAAAAACAGTTCAACTGAAACAAATAAATCAAATTCTATTTTACTTCAAAGTTTCTCTTGTACGAAAAGTCCTTATTTAATATAGCCTCAACAGTTTATTTTTAATTTATTCCCTAAATTCTACCACTTTTTCTTTCATATCAAACCACTCAACATTGTCATTGTATATCTTGCACCCCTGAATTTCAAAAGAACGCGCAAACATTTCGGTTCGATGCTGAGGCGTCCGAAGCACTCTATTGCGGTTCCGTGTGTCTCTTGATGCTAGGAACTCAAATTTGCAGCGAAGATATGCCGGTTTGCTGTTTTTCAATATTTTGAACATCATTGTGGCTACGTGCAGTCTCTTCCTTTCGCTCATTTTCAACCAGCCAATCCGACGATAGTGAGGGGTGACGTGATTGTCCATTTTTAGCCTCAACGCGAAACGGAGTGCTGCATTTTGGGCCTTCTGTAACCGACTCAGTTCCTCGCTCTTGAAATCACACAATACAGCAGCAGCGTAGTCCAAATGAGGCATTATGAGGCTTTGAACAAGCTGGACCCTTACATGCTGTGGAAAGTGTGCAGCTGTCCTCCTTAGTTGGTAGATGGTCCTAAATGCTGTGTTGCATGTGGCTGTCACTTGATTACTCCAGCACAAGTTGCTTTGCATCATGATTCCAAGACTCTTTGCTGCGTTTACGTATTCTATTTCCACGCTACCACAGGTAACTCTAGTGATCGTACTCATATTCATTCTGGCCAAAATCTTCGGGTGCCCAAGCAACATTGCCTTCGTCTTAATGGGATTAATTTCCATTCCATGGTTTCGGCACCAGACTTCCACTCTTTCAAGATCTTTGTTCAGCTTTTCAATTGTGCTACACAGGTTTTCCACATTGCAAGCTCGGTAAAACTGTAAGTCGCCTGCGTATGAAATGTGTCTTGTTCCTTCTGCGAAAACTTTGGGTAATGTGGTTACATACAAAATAAAACATAAGGCAGATAAAACAGAGCCTTGTGGTGTGCCGACAGGTACCGTTCTCCAGGACGATAGTTCACCATTATTACCTCTGACCGCTAGCTGTCTTCCAGTCAGATACGACTCAAACCAAGCCAGAACACTGTCTATGACACCGACTGACTCAAGAATCGCCAATAATATGTCCTTTCGAACCAAATCGAATGCTGCTGTAAAATCGACCATAATCATAACAGTCACTTGTCTGTGATCCATTGCTTCTCTAATGTCATCCAGGAGTCTGATGAGAGCCGTCTCGGTGCCAAAGGAGGAGCGGTACGCAGACTGCTTGTCATCCAAAATGTTATCGCTATCAACGTAATCTCGCAGCTCATTGTGGACGATTTTATCTAGAACCTTTCCCATTGCGCACAACAAGGAGATGGCGCGGAAATCTCTGGGTGAAGTGGGCGTTTTAGACTTTGGGAGTGGTTTCACAACTGCTTTCTTCCATATCTGTGGGTATTCTCCAGTTTGTAGTGACACATTAAAGATGTGAGTCAATACAGGCAGAATTGCGTTGGCAAGTAGGTGAAGTACCTCAATTGATATCTCATCTACTCCTATTGATTTGGACTTGATGCTGAACAGAGACTCCCTCACTTTCTCTTCATATAGCGGAGGTATGGAAAGGTTCATACAAAGGTCTAGACTTGCGGTATCTTCCTATTACCTCTGGAGAAGACGGAGTCTCAGGGAAGCGGCTTAAATATTGACCTAGTGCTTCAACAGACACATTTATTTCTGATTCAGACTTCTTGCCGCAGACACCCCGACCTCTCATAATCCTCCACAATTCTGCACGATTCTTGTTTTCCTTGAAAAGATAATGATAATATTTGCTTTTTGAATTTCGCAGCATTTGTTTTGATCTGTCCCAGAGCTTCTTATATTTATTGTGACTTTCTCGATCCTTCGTTTTGCGGAAATTACTGTACTCTTCATCCCGTCTCTTCATAAGTACCCTTATTTCCTCGGTAATCCATGGAGCTGGCTGGTGTTCTGTCCTAATACGGATCAAGGGACAATGCTTATTAAATAGATTCACTATCATACGATTGACAGTTTCCACTTTCCTGTTTAGGTCATGCTCTTCGAAAACTACACTCCAATCTAGCGACCTAGCATCATTCAACAGTGCTGTTTTATCGAGATTTCGTTTATCTCTCGTGTAGATATGTCTACGATCCGATTTGGCTGCTTTCAAATTCAAGGAGCAGTAAATCAAATCATGTCTGGAAAGGGCACAAGCAGGGAACTGGGCAAACTTGCGAACCAGGCTGACGTCATTCACAATTATCAAGTCAAGGAGCGTGCTGGCGTTCACAGCATGGTGGGTGGAGCCAAATGGAAGGTAATGCAGACCAAGTGAGTCAAAAATTCTACGGAGTTGAGAGCTGTAGGTGTTGTTGGAGAGCATATCTGAGTTGAAATCGCCCAATATGATCACATGGGTATATGCTGCTAATAACTTGGCAACTTCGTTGAACACTTCCTGAATCTTACCAACCTTCGGAGGCCTATAGACGACGCCAACCGCCAATTTCAAGTAGCCATACTCAAGCTCAATGAAAATGTATTCAGGACTCCTTGAATACTGCGAAGGCGAGCTACATATAATTTGGAACCTCTGCCGAGTACTTACCAACAATGCAACACCTCCTCTTCCATAATCTGTTCGATCGTTTCGAATCCAGCAATAATCTTTGACTTTGATAGACTCTGAGCAGATATGCGGTTTGAGGAAAGTCTCACTAACGGCAATGATGTCAAACAAGTCCCCTCTGAAAATTTCTCGTATTTCGTCTATGTGAGCAGGAACAGACTCAGCGTTAATATGTGCTAGGTTGACGCACCTACGAGTATTTCCAATGTGGGCACGGATCGCATTATTTAATTCTGTCATTGCGAGTTGAGTCGAGAAGTGGAGATGAGCCGTCAAAAAGTAGTCTAGGCAGCCGTATGCGAGGCGGCAAGATTGCTAACCGAAAGCAAATGAGGCGTGAAGCGAAAAAATACAGAGTGACAACCAGGCAGTGACATTGTACAACAGAACTGTGATAAGAAATAGCCAAAACTACTTGAACCAAAGTCCAGTGAATAACGTCGCAGAGAAACCAGACAGATATAATTATAGAAGTTATGGCGAACGGGTAAGGATTGAAATAGTATTTGGCCACTGTACTTAGACTGCATTTAGCTCTTGGACCGGAACAGCAATAAAGGACGAAGACTGAACAATAGCTGGAGACAGAGAGACACGTTTTGACTTTATGATTGTTAATAGAAGACATATAGTATTTTAGGTAGCAATGTGTGACCATGTTCATGCCAGGGACTGAAAGGTTCAGAGTATAGATTTTGATAGGTTCATTGAAAAAGCGAGATCGAAGCCGTGAAACGAAAAAATACATGGGGAGTCTCAAGTTGGAGGGGGGGTAACATTTGGGAAACTCTCGTTTTTTGACGGGCGGTTCATCAGATCGCGTGCCGAACGAATCAGCAGCGGCTGAGCTCCCTCTTCCTTTTTCAAATAAATGTTGCCATTCGAGACCCAAGCAAATTTGAAGCCCCACTCCTTCTTTTTGATTTTTGCATCATTTAGCAACTTTCTTTTTGAAGAGCACAAACTATGATTAATGAAGATGCGTTCAGCATCTCCTTCTAAAAACCCTAAGTCTCTTGTGGTCAAATTACTTTTACGTCGTGAGGCCGCCATAAACTGGTCTTTATCAATTTTTCTCAAAAACGTGACAGAAATTGATCCGGGAGAAGATCTTCCAGGAGGTTGACGTTTTCGAAAACAATTATCAACCATATGGTCTGGAATATTGACGTTTAAAGTGGTGCCAATGCGATGAACAAGGTCGAGTACTTTCTCATTAGGGAGCACGGGAATCCCGCTTATCTCAACGCACTTCGTTAAGTTTTGTTGCTCATTATCGGCGACTTTGACCTCAAGTTGCCGAATACAGGCTTCCATTGTGGCGCATTTCTCGGAGATGTCTGTGAAGGTAGCGTTAAGAGAGATCAGTTTCGAATCTAGTGAGTTGATCTTTGTACTGTTTTCTTCTATTAAGTCAGAATATCGGTTAAGGTGCTCTTTCAGGTCTTTAATCTCGACTTAGACCTCTGAGAATTGCAACTCGAACCGCTGGGCGGCTGCCTTCGACTCCGCACGCATTTCATTCATCACTTTAAGTAATTCAAAAGAACTAACCTCATCAGTCGAAACTTGACTCAACGCAGTTTCTACCTTTGTGCCGATTTTATCCCCCGTCTCAATACTTGATAGTGAGCCCCTTCTCCCTTTGTTACACGAGGTACAAAAAAATGGCTTCTTACTGTCTTTAAAGAAAACGTAGTCTTCTTTCCTCAAATGCTGACAGTCAATGTGGAAAGGAGGAGAGAGAGAGAGAGAGATTTTTGATTTGATTTGAATGATTTTATTTACCAAGGGAGAATTAGGGTCATGTGGCCCTCTCTTCCATTCTCCCTGGCTACATCACACTGTTACAAATCCTCCTACATTCGTCGTAACTCATGTAATTTATAAATACATTCCAATCACACCAAATAAATTACATTCATACACTAACACACTCGTCCATACATAAACACTTACTGACACAAACACTCACTGCCCCGACTTTAGAGAAGGGTGAGTACTTTGATATTCCTCCCCTTCTCCGCAGTGGATATCCTAATTCTAATATTTGACAAACACTTAACAAACAAGAAACATATAACGATTGACAACAAACTATTTACAATATAGGAGTGCGTGAAGACTAAATAAATAATATTAGTAAAGGTCCAACTAGAACACAACAACGATACAATCTAGTAGCTCTCAATTAATATTTTTTTAAACTTTTCTTTAAACACTTCTATCCTACCACACTTTTGAAACAGCTCTACATGCTCATTATGTATTTTTGTTCCTTGGACCACGAAAGATCTCGCCAACATGTTCGTCCGATGGGCAGGAATCTGAAGAGCACTGTTCTTGCTCTGAGTATCGCGCTGTGAGAGAAACTCGAACGATTGGTAAAGATATTGCGGTCTACGATGTTTCAATATCTTGAAAGCTAGACAGGCGATATGTAGCTTTTTACGTTCTCTAATCTTCAGCCATCCTAATCGCTTATAATGGGGTGTAACGTGCTCGTCCAGGCGCAGTCGCAAAACAAAACGTAAAGCCGCGTTTTCAGCCCTCTGTAATCGATCAAGCTCGCCACTCTTCAAATCGCAGATGGCCGCAGCTGCGTAGTCGAAATAGGGCATCACAAGACTATGAACGAGCTGAAGGCGCACATGATTTGGGAAATCTGATGCTAAGCGACGTAGCTGGTATATTGCCCTGAAAGCGCGACTGCAAGTGGCCGCAACTTCTTCGTTCCAGGACAATGAGTCTCCAACGAGGATGCCAAGGAGCTTTGTGGATCGGACATATTCCAAGGGCGAATCTTTCAACATCACTTTAGGCACCGCTGCCATGTCTACTTTTTTTAGGATCTTAGGATAGCCAATGATCATTGCCTTAGTTTTGTCCGCATTAATCTTCATCCCATGCCTATTACACCAACCCGCCACACTCGCTAGGTCTCTGGACAATAGGCTCACTGTCTCCCTTATGTCGTTTACTTTGCAGGACCTGTAAAACTGTAGGTCGTCTGCATATTCCATGTGCGAAGTGCCCTCTGAGAACGTTCCAACTAGCGATGTCGTGTAGAGTATGAAACACAGAGCTGACAAAACTGATCCCTGTGGGGTTCCCACGTCCAGAGCCCTCCATGCTGACAGCAAACCGCCGTTTCCCTTTACTGCTAAAAATCTTCCAGACAAGTATGAGTTGAACCATCCCAATGTGCTCCCCGACACCCCGACCGACCCGAGAATCGCCAGCATTATATCCCGTCTTAACAGATCAAACGCTCTAAGTCTAAGTCCATACACTAGGAGTAATAATATTTACAAGTTGATTATGGAAAGGCTTAAACTGTTGAATAGGTACATTGTTAAACATCGAATTTCGTAATTTTAATTTTACACCTGGGATCTCCTTATTAGGTTTATTTAACTTCATATTATTTACTAACAATCTTCGACCATTAGTTTTCGCAAATGAGCTTACTAAAGTTTGGTTTCTAAACAAAACTCTGCTGTTTCCAGGTTTAAGGAGATATCCTTTCAAATTATGGACTTGGGCGTCACTTGCTGAAATTATTTTAATTTGTTCTTCTTCTGGAAGGGCTAAAAGGCTAATATCGTTAATGAAATCGACATATTCACCATCTATTTCTAAAGGAATAAAATTGCAGTTAGAACTCATTTCTTCAAACAATATTTCCTGTTCACATTTAGTGGTTGCCGTAATTATTAACTGACTTTCGCACAGATAAATTAGACCTTGTTCGCATTGGTCATTGATTAATTTTATTTCTGACCCATGCCTAGATCCTAAGACATGGTGAACAGAAGGAGTAATTGTAAGGTAGCGCTAATCAATTACGGTAGGTATTGGTTGCATGCGAAATAGATCATAGTCTTCTGAGTCAACTATTGGGACGTCTATAAAGTAAACAATGTCTTCCTTACAAATATAACATTCTGTTTTCATAATATTGAGATAATTGGTCTACTTCTTGATGCAACAAAGAGGGCTTAAAAATACTTGGGTGACGTTTTCTCAAACGGCAAAAAGTGATGGAATTTTCTATATCTTGCATGACGTCCAATATTGAGTTCAACATGATTTGATGATGATATAAAGTAGTTTCCACATTTCTGACGTGACTTTCCATTCCATTTCCTTTAGTTTGTAAATTTCGGACTCAATTATTTCGTTATTACGATTAATATTTTCCACTGTTGTGTTGAAATTTTCCAAAAGGGCGTAACTAACTCAATAATTGTGTTTTATTTGTTCGTCTAATCCTTCAAGTTTATTCGGGAGGTTTCCAATAATTTCGTTGATTTTTCTCCATCGTTTGCATCTAAGTTGCCAGTAATTATTTTTATGATTGATCCTAAACCATTGAACAGTGCTGCTCTTTTGCCTCTTTTCGAGATTAACAAGTCAATTTTTCCTTGTACAAGGGTGATGGAATGATGAAATTTGATATTCTCAGTTTGTTTTATAATCTCTCTGACATTATAAAAATGGGTGGTGGTATGATAGAATTGGATAGTTTTAGCGGTTCCTACTTTGATGGGTAACAACCCATCGAGGTTCGAGTTACGTCTGCCATGAAGGACCTGCAACAGGTTCATCAGGGTCAGTTCTTATGTCTGAATGGGTTCCTGGTAATTTTCGTGGTCGTTTGATGTTGGACAGATGAATTGTGATTGATGACTTTACGTTTCAGACCCTCCTGAGTCCGAAAAACACTATATGGGAAAATGGTCTGTGTGTCTGTGTGTATGTGTGTCTGTGAACGATTTTTAGAGAAAACCACCGTACCAAATCAGCTCAAACTGGATATCTCGCCCGCAGGCCTCCATGGGACGCCAAAAAAAGGGTTTAAACAAAATCGACCGAAATTTAACTATAGTTATCATAGTGATCAAAACACTAAATATTTTTTTTCTCAAAAACGGCGTCAACGATTTTGATTAAGTTTTTTATATTGATAGCTCTCAATGAGATAATTATACCATAAAATTCCCATTTATGGGAAAATGACGAGAGCAGCACAATAAATTACCAAAACTTTCGACGAAATCGATTTTAGCGCGGTTTTTAGAGAAAACCACCGTACCAAATCAGCTGAAACTTGATGTCTAGCCTACAGGTTACGATGAGACGCAAAAATAAGGGTATGGGCAAAATCCACCGAAAGTTAACTATAGTTATCATAGTGCTCAAAACACCAAATATTTTTTTCTCAAAAACGGCTCTGACGATTTTCATTACATTTTTTATATTGATAGCTCTTGATAAGGCAATTATACCATAAAATTCCCATTCTTGGGAAAATGACGAGAGCAGCACAATAAATTAACAAAATTTTCGACGAAAATCGTTTTTGGCGCAGTTTTTTCCGTTTAAACTCCGCTGGAATTTTAATAGAATGTTAAAAAAAAAATTAGTATTGTAGTCCAATCAAATAGTTATAGAGTGAGCGTTTAAAAACGCTCATAAGATATAAGGGGGTCACTCCAGAAATTCCGGAATTTCAACTACCGCTTTTTCGCTTATTACCAGTTCTAAAAGTTTTTACCCAATAACTCTGCAAAAGTAATTACTATACTTCTTCAAAAAATTTGTGTGTACAGCTCATTAATTATCTGTGTACCAGTTTCTCAATAATGGTCCTGCAATGAATACGAGCAGCACAATAAAATCTGGAACTGTAAGCGCTACCGCTCCCTGCTGCCGTAAAGCGTTGTTTGACCAAGTTCAAATTAACTGAGTGATAAATGAACTGATTGAATAGAATTAGCCATGTACAAAGTGAATTGTTGTAGAGCTAAGGAAAGTTGTGTGTTGCAACGCACCAGATATTTATATTAGATTTCGAAATCGAACTCTAATATTAGTCTCCAACGAAACAATTTTGAGTTCGGCTCTTTCAAAGAAAATAGCCATTGTAAGGGTTTATGGTCTGTGAATAATTTAAATTCTTTACAAAAAATATACGGTCGGAAATAATGTGTTGCCCACACAGAGGCTAGGCATTCTTTTTCAACGTACTTGAATTTTTCTCGCGTTCATTTATAATGCGACTGGCGTATGCAAAGGGTAAGTCGCCTCCGTTCCTATTCTGGCTCAGAACGGCACCCAACACGACGTTACTTGCGTCCGTCGTTAGGTTTTGAAAAGTCGGGATTCTGAAGTATGGGTTTGCTGATAAGAATATCATTGCATTTGTCAAAACATTCTTTATGTTCGGGGTTATCGGGATTTATTTCGGTGCCTCTCCTCAAACACTGTGTAAGGGGCTTGGTAACCTGGGCAAAGTTTTTGATGAATTTACGATAATATCCTATAAGTCCAAGGAAACCTTTAATTTGTTTTGGCGTTCGTGGTATCGGATACTTAGAGATCGCTTCAATTTTTTGGGGATATGGTTTGACTCCATCGGGAGTTATTAAGTGTCTTAAGTTGACACATTCCCTCTCGAGAAATTCGGTTTTGTCCATTTGTATTTTTAAATTGGCTTCTCTAGTGCGTTCGAAGAATTGCTTTAGCCGAGGTAGGTGTTCCTCAAGACTTGTACTAAAAACGATCACATTGTCAATGAAGACGGTTTCAAATCTCGTTTTGCAAACCACGGAAGACGTTGTCAACGAGGCGGTGAAAGGTCGGAGGAGCATTTTTTAGACCATATGGCTTTAGGGTGAATTCCCAGTGACCATGTTTCATTGAAAAATCCTTTTTCTCCATACTGTACGGGTGCACGTTTATCTGGGGGAAGGCCCTTTACAAGTCTATGCATTAGAAGTACACACACCTTCCAAGTTTGTCTAAGAGGTCGGTAATGTTAGGTAAAGGGTACTTGTCGTCTATTGTTTTTCCGTTTAAGGCTCTGAAATCAATTACTACGCGATATTTCTTTTTGCCTGACGCGACCAGCTTTTTGGGGATTTCAAGGGCTCGAACTCGCTTTTATTATCTCTTGCATTTCCCTGACTTGTGAATTTATTTCTTGTTTATAAATTTCAGGGTATCTATAATTGCGGGTGTACACTGGAATTTCGTCTTTTGTTATTATGTGGTGTAGTATTTTGTGGGTTGATGTCAGTTTGTTACCTTCCACGTGGAACAAGTCTTTATAATCGTGTGCCAATTTGAGAATTGCCGTCCTTTCAGTGATCAGTTCTGAGTTTTGAAGGGTCAAAGACATAGTTGTCAGTATCGTAGTAATTAAGTCGTTCGAATTTTCACAGTTAAAATTCCGGTTTTCGGTGTGATTAATTTGTTATTGATTAAATCAATTTGTGCTCCTAGCTTTTTCAGATTTTCCACACCTAATAATAACACGAAATATTAACGAAACTCACATACTTTAAATTTTATTTTTAGATTTCGAATGCCAAAAAGGTTTCCACATGGGATTTTTATGCTGTATTTTCCGTGCATAATCCATTGGGCTGTTGTTACTTCGAAAGGGTCTAAATCTGTTTTACTCTTGAAAAACTGTTCGATGCATTTGGAATGGACAAAACAACTGGTGCTTCCCGTGTCAAATAGGATTCTGATGCTGTAAGGGTATTATGTACGGAAGAGGAGTTTGGTAGAATTGAGATGCATCAAGTCGAATTTAGGGTTTCCGGATTCTCCTCTAAAAAATAGTTGTCCCCGCCATTTTCCGTCTCGACTGCAAGGTTCTCGTTCTTTTCTTCATAATATTGTGGTTTTGGAACGTCGTCCGAAATGAAATTGAAGTTTGGATTAGTCGTCTGCCAGGACATAGGGGTGCTTCTATTCGTATTTTGATGGGAAGGTCCCGGCCTATTATTGTTGGGGAATCTATTCATCGGTGGTGCTGATGATTCGAAATTTTGATTAGGGAGTCTTACATTAGGAGTCATACCTTGGTTAGGGGAGTATTGTGGTCTAGGATTTGGGTTTTGATTCGGAGTATATTGGGGTCTAAACTGATTTGAACTTTGATTGGGAGTATATTGAGGTCTAAACTGGTTTGTTCCATTCGTTTGTAATCGTTTGAATTTCGGTGTTGAGTTATGAAACGTTCTTTGAGGTTTCGGGGGGTTTGTATTTTTTCGACTGGACCAAGTTTGGTAGTCGTTCGTCATCCATGATAGGGCTTGTCCTAAACTTCCCGGTTGGCGCGTTCTGAGTTGACTTCCCAGGGGTTCTCTGAGGTGAAACGTCAGAGTTCGTAGGACTAGTTTCTCATAATGCTCCATCAGGGTACTTTGCTTATTTAATTCCACATGGTTCTTTATATACGCTAGAGTTACATTTAGAATATTTTTTATCCTTTCATGAAACGAAAAAAGGGCTTTCATTTTCTCCCTGTCTCATGGCAGTCAAATCATGACACAGTGTATACAAGTCTCTCCTGTCAGTATATCCTTCGATCAACGCGTTTTTGATTTGATCGAAATTTTCAAAAGAATAGCTCTGAATTAGGTCGGCAGCTGGTCCTTGTATTTTAGACAAAATCGCGCCTATTACCGTGATTCTGAAAACAGTCGGGGACTTGTTCATCTACAAAACGTTCAATCAGAGTTTCGCACATGTAAATAAATCTTTGTAGTGTTTCTGGTTTTCCGTTGAAAGTAGGGATCATGTCGGAGTGTTTTCTTTTGAATTCCGGCATTCTAGGTAATCTCGAATTACTGGCTAAAATAGTTTGCACTTGTTGTTGGACTCTTTGGTCGATAATTTCTTGGAGAGCTCGATTCGATTTGTTCTTCTGCGTTCATGTTGTCGGGTTTTTTAATTAATTTACTGTTTAGTGTGTGTAACACAAATTTTTTGAGTGATTTAGGAATATTGGCAAGATTGGTCAGTCACTCTTTGAAATGTGGGTACTAACGGCTGAACTTAATTCAAAACAATAGAAATACAACACAATAAGAAAGTAAATTAATTAACAAGTTAATAAGAAATATAAGATACGTTTTTATAATAAAATGAAATTTACACAAGTTTCACTCTCGGATCTTTCGCCAGTTAACGAGGGGTATGAAACGAAAGAATCCGATGAGCCTAATTAAAATTTTTACAAATTTTTCTAGAGACTTTTCGCCAGGTAACGGGGGGTATGAAACGAAAGAACTCCAAGGAATTTTGATTTAAAATTAAAATAAATTCTTGAGATTTGCTGTTCAAAGTCTTTCGCCAGGTAACGTGGGGGGGGGGTATGAAAAGAAAGAATTTGACAGTCGAAAATCAATTTAAAATGACAAAAATAGTAAAATAGATTCTTGTAATTATCGCTTGAGTCTTTCACCAGGTAACGGGACGTATGAAATGAAAGAAATGTCGACGGCGGTTTTGACGAGACGAGAGATCCTTTTAAATTATTGTTGAGAACTTACAGAGCGAAGGTGACGGCCAGTTGAGCGAACATCAAGAGGGTCCTTTTCGCAGAGTTTGCGTCTCTAGGATTGTCTTCCAGGAAAGATGAAGGGGTTCTCTAGGTCCCGGGCGAGTCGTTCCAAAGGAGGTAGTGAATTTCCCGCTTCTTAGAATGTTTCTTCTGGTTAAAGACGTTCGGTATTATTATTGCCGATATTTGGAGTCGTATTGATAGTAATTCTTCTTAACTGCGGGCCTCTGATTTTTCAGACAGGTTCTTCGGTAAAATAACTAGATCGATGAATTTGGTGATTTGTTTCTTCCCGAATCCAAAATTTTGGAGGTCCAAAAGACTGCGCCAGATAAATTCGTTGAACGTGAGATTCGTTTTTTAGAAAGGTTTTATTCGAATTCCCACAAATGCTTTACAATAGAAACACACGAACTATGGAGATGGAGTGAAAGAAGTTAACAGGATCGTTGGAGGGAACCGACTGCCCCGATGCAAGGAGGCGTCCTAGCGAGGAAAAGTAGCTTAAGGGGGGAAAAATGCACGCAGTGCATTTTTATTTTGTGTTCAGCTTTTTATGACAATATAACTTATATATATAAAGTTATGTAGGCGTAATAAGAGGGAGATTTAATAACAAAAGGGGCTGCATCAGCAGAAATCCCTTCTCCCAACTTCCATCAAACTGCACCTCGCTTCTCCAGGAGAGAAGCTCAGTGCAGTCGTCTACCATCTTCAGCTGTCGCTGGTTGTCATTAGCAAACTTCCCCGTTTCACCCCGTATAAGCTCAGTCCGTACTTGGGATATTTTCCGCGTGTTAGCCCGCACATCTTTCTGTACTACACAAACTTTCAATTGTTCACCAAAAATTAAATAAAGTTTTTTTTAAAAACTAAATCTCTGGAATAAAGAACATAACTTATATAAACGCTTAAAGCTGTCCTTCCCTGTTATTCCATCACCCCATCATTCCTAAAAGTATGAAAGTAGGCTCATTCCCTCCTGCTCTGAGTAGCACCGAAAGGTAATCAGTTGGGGGGTGATATCAACTCAAATTAGTTCGCTATTTGCCTAATAAATATTAACACATAACACACGAAAATACTTTATAAATAAATCGAAACTTGTATTTGTTCAGTTGTCCACACTTACCAACAAAACGAACACACAAATATCCTGAGCAACATAATTTTCGACTTCAGGACGCTCCAAAAAGGATTCTTATTCTTTTTCATTTTGACGCTCGGAAAGATGTCATTTTGAATCTGAAACACCATCAAACGCAATTAGTAGAAATTCCCAAAAGAGCAGCCTGGTTGAAGTTAAGACAGAGAGAAAAAAACTGAGGGGATCAATATTTCTCTTGCTAAGATTAGCAACAAGTAGGTGAAGCACGTCTTAAACATGCTCCAATACCGCATCCAGTTGCAATGAACTCCCATTCCTGATGGATGAGGCGCCGTTTCCGTCGGAAGGAATGAACCTTGACGAACCGGTAACATCCAAGTTCAAAAAAGTCAAAATAAACTGACTCACCTTCCTGACTGCTAACTCCCCCTTTATGCAATATCTGTTCTGTGGTCTGTTTCCTCGTCAAAAAGATTGTTCCTTTACAGTCCTAAAAGAGTTATATCAGCTGTTCGTCACATTGCGTGATGTAGGAGGTCCTCCTGAAAACTACGAGCCTTAATGATCTCGGTAGTATCCAAACTGCCTTCGTGGTGACCGTTTGCGTGAACATGTCGATAAAAAAAATCCCACCAAGTGTGAGGTGTCATCTAGTTCCTTGTCACAGAGGATAAAACGCCAACGAAAATTTTTTCACAGATCAAAGGGTTTTATGGCTAAGGTGTCATGAACAGAACGAACGTTTTCAAGTGGTGTTGTGAGTTCAGCGAAGGAAGAACGAATGCTCACGACGATAAAAGGCTTTCCATTTTGGCTGATGAGTTGGTGGAACAAATCGAGGGTGCTGTTCATGAAGACCACCGTCTGACAGTGGATGAACTTGCAGCAATGTTCCGGAGGTTTCAGTGTTTGTTTCGTGCACGAAACAATCACTGAAGCCTCCGGATTCAGACAATTGTTTGCAAGGTGGGTGCCTTGCTCGCGAGTTTCTTGAGCAATTTGAATTGGAAGGTGAGGAATTCCTTAGCTCCATTGTGACTGGAGATGAGACCTTGGTGGCTCATTATGAGTACACTCGAGAGTCGAAAGGCAATCATCTCAGTGACGACACACGTCACAACAAAAAATTCAAGACCTCCATTTCAGGCAAAAAAATCATGGCCACCATGTTTTGGGACCAAATAAAATCATTGCCCCAGGGGAAGACGGTTACTGCAGTTCGATACTGCGAATTCCTTAAAAAGCTCAAGAGAGCAATCCAAAACAATGGAAGGGGTATTCTGACAAAGGGAGTGTGCTTGGTGCACGACAACCCTCACAAGCCGTCACCAAAGGGCATTGTGAACCACCCTCTGTAATCCCGTGGCATGGCTCCTTCCGATTTTCATTTTTTCACCTCCTTGAAGGCTCATGTGGGTGGAAAACGCTTATCAACCGACAAGGAAGTGAAAAAAGAAGTCCTGAACTGACAGAAAGAGTTGGTGGGAGAATTCTTCGAACAGGGTATCAACAAGCTTGTGCTGAGGCTCAAAACTTGCATAGAATGGGAAGGCGATTATGAAGAAAAGTAAGTGAGATGTTAACCCACAAAACCCTGTTTTTTTTTTTAAACAAAAGAAAAATCTAGTACTCTTACTTTCTGGACGTACTTGACTTGCTTTTCAAGAAGGAGCGTGTGGCTGCCAAAACCTATTGACGGTTGGCTATTTAATTTCCCCTTTAACCAGCCGATAAGTTGCATTTTTTCTCAGCCAGCTGCATCTTCAGTGACGGTTTGGAGCGCTTGATGAATTTTCGTCTCAATTTGGTGGATTAACTATAACAGATCAGTACAGCCAGGTCTTCCACATACGCATATGGCATACAGCCAGTCCCATTTGGCTCCGGAGACCTTTGGAGAAGTTGTTCTAAAGTGCTGGTCTGTGGGTACCAGGAGTAAGCAAACCTGGGTGGGTAATTCCAAACCTTCAAGCTCGTTGAAAAGTGCTGGCCACCAAAGGTTGTCAAACTCTCCTTTGATGTCAATGACAATTGCTAAGACATACTTACCTAGTGCCTCCAGGCAAACACTGTGGATTTCAACAATGACACTCTGCTTGGACGTTCCTTTAGTTCACTCATATTGTCAGTCTGTGAGGTTATAGCCAACAATTAATTTGACTGACTGCAACATGAAGGTCTCTAACGTTTTGCGTAATATGGGAAGAAGGCTGAAGGATCTCCATTATTATTGGTCTGTGCTTCTGTATCTAGAGCTATAGTGTCATTGGGAAATGCCTTAGAAAGGAAGGTTTCCAGCCAACCTTTGACGCCACAGACCTAGCCTGAGTCACATTGCATCATAGATGTAACATGCATGATTGGAACCTGTAGTGACAAAGGAACAGAATGAGGTTTAGTTCACTGAAACCCTTCCTGGTGTACCATCTCACTCCCATTGTAGGAGCTCGAATGATCGTAGTCAAGTACTCAAAGACTAAGATTCATTTTCTGATGACAGTTGGGCATTGGATCAGAGCTCACTGTAATTTTTGCATGAGTCAGCGGCTCTCCAAACATTTCCAAACCTCTCGTAACACTGGGAACTTTGGACGCCAAAAGTGAAGACGGAAGCTGAGGTTGCCACAATCTGCAAGCTTCTATTCCAATTCAACTATGGGACTGGAGAGCAACAACTTGTGTAAAGCTTCTTCCCACCAACGTACCCACTCGGGTAATCGTTTTCAAGCCCCCTCCAGGCAACATCGTTCAAAATCCAAACCAAGATTAAATTACAAGCACCTCGGAATTGATAACCGTTGCTTGAGATGTGGACGTTCTAATCATGAGACCCAAGACTGTTATTATGATAAGGCTAAATTATATTGTAATTCCTGTGAAAAATCTGGCCACATCTCATCAGTATGTATAACCACTCATATGCGGGGAGAAAACATCTAAAGATTATTCAAAACCCCAGTCCAAGTTGATATTACCGCAATTCATGATGTGAGTGGAATCAACAATGTGGTAGAAATATTCAACAGTGACGTAGAGAAATACACCGTTGTGGTTCTAATAGAAGGGAAGCCAAAAACCTTCGAAGTTGACTCAGGAGCCGTTCTTACCTTAATTCTGATTTCTGACTTCAAAAAGTTGAATCTTCATAATATGAAACTTCAAAAAACGAATGTCCAGTTTCGTTCGTACACATCAGGAAAATTCAACCCCTTAGGGAAAGCTGAAGTGAGAGTCAGTTATGGCAACCAGATAACAACTGAGGATTTATATATAGTTCCTAGCCAATTTGCACCACTGTTAGGGAGAGCATGGATAAGGCATCTCAAAATTCGGCTAGAAGATCTTGACCCTCCTATGTCAGCTCATTCAAATATCAATTTAGTCGATATATTTGCAGAAATCATGCATGATTTCGATGTCATATTTAAGCAAGAAATTGGATGTGTTCAAGGAATCACCTGCTCTCTAGAATTGCGACCTGGTTCAAAGTCGGTCTTCATCAAGTCCCGACCTGTTCCATACGCCTTACTTGGCAAAGTAAATGAAGAACTTGACAACCTTGAAAAAAGCGGGATTATGTGTGTGGACTACGGAGTAAGCGTCAACAAACAGCTAAATTGGCTCATCACCCCATTCGGAAAATAGATGATATCCTCAACAGTCTTCGGGATTCATCCTACGTTTGCCATCTGGATCTGTTCAAGGCATATGTGCATGTGCATGTTTGTGATGATAGCAAAGCAATACAGACTAGCTCCACACACCAGGGTACATATCATAAGAACAGACTTACATTTGGCATCAAAACGGCACCCAGCGAATTCAACAGAATTTTAGACCAGATTTTGGGAGACCTGGAAGGCGTGATGTCTTATTATGACGATATAAGTATACATGGGCCGTCACCAGAGGAACGCCGCCTAATTGCAGGTTTGACACGACTAAAAAAATATGACCTGCACATCAACTGATCAAAATGCACATTTTTCCAGCCAAAAGTAAAATATTTGGGGTATTGCATCAGCCATAATCAAATTTCGAAATGTCCAAAGTAGACTGAAGCCATAGCGTCAATGAAGAAACCTGAAAACGCTGATGAGCTACGTCGTTATCTTGGAATGGTGACATATTACGCTAGGTTCATTCACAACTTTTCATGTATTACATACCCTCTCCGTAGACTCCTACAAAAAGGGGTTAAGTGGGTGTGGAATAAAAAATGCAGCAGGGCGTTTGAGCAACTGAAAGCTGACATTCTCAGTGACAAGGTTCTCATTCCTTATGAACCAGCTCTTCCAGTGACCTTGGCATGTGATGCATCATGTTCACGTAGATTGCCTTTCAAGAGCTAAGCAGTCAAACCATAATACCAACTTGGCAAGTGATTATATTCTCAACATGGAGGTCAAAACTTTGGAAGATAATCCTGAGTATAGCATCTCCAGTGGAATCATTTTCAAAAACAATAGAGTCCTCATTCCAGAATCTGTAAAAGTGAATGTACTCAAGGAACTTCATCGAACACATGTCGGGATCGTAAAGATGAAACAATTAGCCCGAAGACACTGCTACTGGAAAACTATCGATAAAGATATAGAGCGGATGGTAAGGGATTGCAGAGAGTGTGCTCTAAATCAGAAAAGCCCGGCAAAGGTTCCCTGTCATCTCTGGGACGAGGCCACTCAAAATTTCGAGTGAGTTCATGTGGATTACGCTGGACCCTTCCTCAATCACAATTTTTTGGTTCTGGTTGATTCTAGATCAAAGTGGGCAGAAGTTCGTATAATCAAGGATACTCCCACAACTGCCATAACCATCGAATTGCTCTTGGACATATTCTGTACCCATGGATTTCCCGATGCAGTGGTTTCCGACAACGCTACAATATTTCGCAGTGAATCATTCTCAAAATTCTGCCAAGGTGCAGGAATTAGCCAGAAATTCATAGCACCTGACCATCTGGCTACGAATGGCCTGGCAGAAAGATACATACAAACATTAAAAAACAAATTGATGAGCACAACAAGATTCAATTCAGCACAAAGTAAGAGAAATTTTTTTCAGATATAGAGCAACTCCACTAAACAATGGGAAAACCCCAGCAGAGAAATACCTCCACAGGAACATCAAATGTCAGCTAGATGTGTTTAGACCCTCTGTAGTGAAACCAAAAAAACGTGTAACTTTTGATCTGCTCAAAAACAGGCAATTCCAAAAGGGTGACAGAGTAATCGCAAGGTGGCATACTAACAACAGAAATTCATGGAAAATGGGGGAAGTGAAGAAGAAATTGGGAAAATTACACTATCAGATTGAGCTTGACAATGGCTATAGGCTGAAGCGTCACACTAACTGGCTGAGGAAGACAACAGCTCCCCTAGACTGAATGCAAGCTCCGTCGCAGAGCCAACAGGAACTAGCAATGTCAACAGAACTTGACAACCAAAGCACTCTAGAATCAGTTTTACCAAAAATGATCTACCCCAACACTAACCAGCTTTACAGCACCCAGATCTTCAGGATACACCATCACACACAGAGCTATCGTGTAGCACTCCTCCACTAGATGATGAAGCCCCTCGTTGTTCAGGCAGATTACGTCGTCCTCCTGCTCATTTAGACGACTGTGTGCAAACATTGGTGTCGGGGTCCCCTTTTCAAGGGCGTGTGTGGCCTTAAAAAGGGCTGACGAAAGTCTCGTTGGTACTGCCTCTGCCAGTTGGCAAAGTGTGAGGCGAGGGACTCGGTTGAGTCGATGCTCCTTCTCCTGCAGGCGCGAGGCGAGGGACTCGGTTGAGCCGGAGTGTAGGTTGAAGAGCTCGGTCGAGCGGCAGAGCCTCAAGGCGAGGGACGAGTTCCTCAGGCGTCGGAGCGTAGGCCGAAGAGCTCGGTCGGGCGGCAGATCCTCAAGGCGAGGGACGAGTTCCTCAGGCGTCGGAGCGTAGGTCGAAGGGCTCGGTTGAGCTGTAGCTCCTCACGGCTGAGGGACTCGGATGAGTCGAAGGCCCAGTCGAGCAGTGGCTCCTCGAGGTGAGGGACTCGTCGTCTCCGCTGGCGCAGTCTTCAAGTGTAGTCTCTGGTCAGTTGATGTTGGCTCCTTGAAGTCGGAAAAAGGAATGAATGAATGTCCTTGCAGGCAGACCCTTATGTACGTTCTCTTGGGGGGTGTAGCCCTCTCTCATTGGCTACCTGCTATCCCCTCCAAGAGTCGTCTGTGGCTCGCGGCTAGCGCCCTCTGTCGGGATGAGGCGCCTTTTGTTGTAGAGAGTGGCCAGCTGCCACATAGCTCCCCCCAAAAGGTGCCTTGGTAGAAGTTATAGGTCGAAGCGAACTGTTTTCTTGATTGGGCGTCCTGATCGTGTTGTCGTGGTTGGTGCTGGGGTCGTCTGGTTGTCCTCAGATGTTGTAGTTGGGGTGTCGACCGTCGTTCCGGGTGTGTCCTTGTCTGAAGCGTCGCCGTACGCTGGCTTCACACAGTCAATGGAGACTGTGGTTTCCCGGTCGCCGAGCTGTAGCTTGAAGGTCTTGTCTGTACGCTGTATGACCTGGTAGGGGCCTGCGTAGGGAGGCGTTAGGGACTTCTTCATCCCTTCGACTCGGAGAAAAACGTGGCTGCATGTCTTGAGGTCTCTTGGTAGGAAGATTTTCGGTGTGGTGTTCCTCGAAGAAGTCGGTCGAAGTGAAGACATGAAGTCCTGGAGTTGTTGGACGAAATCCTCTCGTTTAGTTGGCTCTGACGGTACGAGTAGGTCACCTGGGAGACGTAGCATAGCTTCGAAAGTCATTAGTGCCGGGCTCTGGTTCTCGTCATCTATTACTGAGCGTAGCCCCAGCAAAACGAGTGGAAGGTGCTTTGTCCAGTCTCCATGGGCGTCTCTTGCTGCTAGGGCAGCCTTCAGGGTCCTATGGAACCTCTTGATTCGTCCATTTGCTTGAGGATGGTATGGCGTCGTCCGAAAGCGTTGGATGCCAAGTATCTCTGAAAGTTGTCTGAAGAGGTTTGACTCGAACTGACGACCCTGATCCGTTGTAATTCGCAGAGGCGTGCCGTATCTTGCAATCCAAGTATCGACGAAAGCTCGAGCGACTGCTTCAGCGTGGATGTCTGGCAGAGGTACTGCTTCAGGCCAACGAGTGAACTGGTCGATCATAGTGAGACAGTAGGCCTTGTGATCAGATGACGGCAGAGGTCCCACTAGCTCCAGGTGTACATGTTCGAAGCGGGCCAAAATCGGGAACGTGCCGAGGGGTGAGACAGTGTGTCGAGAAACCTTGGCTTTTTGGCAGGCAGTGCAGGATCTAGCCCATTTTCCAGCGTCGGTATTCATTCCTGGCCAAAAGTAGCGGCGGGCAAGCATTCTGCGGGTGCTTTGGATCCCTGGATGGCTAGGCGCGTGAATACGGTCAGAGGCGGCTTGTGGGAAGGAGGTAGGAAGGTATGGGCGAGGGTTGGAGGTCGTAGTCTCGCGTAGGATCGAAGTCAATGATCCAGGAATTACTATCCGTTCGAGTTTGAAGGATCCTTTGTTCGGGAGAGTTCCGTTCTCCTCTTCGCTGGCTTGCGCGGTGGCTAGTGCTTCCCAGTTGTCAGGTTGGTCTACCTCATCCAGTCGAGAAAGAGCGTCAGCCACTGGGTTGTCGATACCACTAATGTGCCTTATGTCTGTAGTGAATTGCGAGATGAACGTCATGTATCTTGTGCGGATCGGCGAGCAGTCAGCTGATGGCTTCGTGAAGGCGAATGTGAGAGGGCGACGATCCGTTCGAATCGTAAAGATCCGTCCTTCTAGGAGAGGTTGGAAGTGTCGCACTGCCAGGTAAATTGCCAGAAGTTCTCTATCAAAGGTGGCGTATTTTTGTTGTACTGGCGATAGTGCTTTGGAAAAAAATCCTATGGGCACCCATCCATTGTTTTCCTTTTGTTGCAGGACTGCGCCAATCCCAACGTTTGAAGCATCGCAGTCGAGGGAGATCTCACTATTAGGCGCTGGGTGTCCGAGGCGGATGGCATCCCGTAAGGCCTGCTTGGTCTTCTCGAAAGCTTCCGACGATTCTTGTGTCCATTCAACAGGTCGCTTGTCGTTCTTTGTGCTACCTTTTAGGTAGGCGTTTAGTGGACGCTGGATTTCGGCAGCGTGAGGAAGGCAGCGTCGGTAGAAGTTGGACATCGCTAGGAATCGCCGGAGTTCTTTAATCATCTTGGGTTTTGGATAGTCAGTCAGGGTGTCGACTTTGGACTTGACCGGAGCTATCCCGTCGGCGTTGACGTCGTAGCCAAGAAATGTGACCGAACTGTGTCCAAAAACGCATTTTTACTTTCCGCTACCCGAAGGGAAGGAAAGTTAGTAATCGGCCCAAAAAAAAAAATTGGGTTTTCTTCAGATCTTTACGTTTCAGACCCTACTGAGTCTAAAAAACCTAATTTCGGAGAGAGGTCCGTGTGTGTGTATGTCTGTGTGTGTGTGTGTGTGTTCACCCTGCAGTCGGGGGTCCAGAATTCCGCTGACGTATTCCCTGCGTGTCGTATGAGCCGACTAAAAGGGACAGCCGGGTGGGCCCAGCTTGAAAGACAACCTCACCTCTATGAGGTCCCCGCAGATTACATCCAACGAGGCTTAACTGTGGCTGGGCGTCACAGTGTACTCTGTCGCCACACTGTGCTCACCCTGCAGTAGGGGGTCCAGAATTCCACTGCCGTACTCCCTGCGTGTTCGTATAAGCCGGACTAAAAGGGACACAACTTACACTTCATTCACATACATGACACACTGGGAACCCCCTACCTTTAGCTGGGATCGCAGAACACACCCCCCGCAGGAAGGGGAACAGAATTCACCTGCCGTATCCTCTGCGTGGTCGTTAAATCCGGCCTTAAAGGGGCTTAAAGCTCACGACACTGACATACACAACATATTCCAGATACTAAATACACTGCAACGGCTTGCGTGGCAGAACACATACACTTGAAACACTCATAATGAGCGAAAGACAGTCCTGGAAGTAGCTCACTAACACCTTTGAGCGATCCCCTATATAGGTGCGGCCTTCGGAATGAGGAGGGGGAAAAACCAGGTTTGAGCCTTCCTGGGGCGGCTGATAGCGTGTGTCCCGCTCACCACATCACTAGTGGCCGAGGGCTGACTCTGAGCAGCAGCCAAAAAATCCCTCATGCGTCTTAGTCCCAGTGGGTGGCCGGACTGGCAGCTGCGACGCATGTGGGTGCCTCCCTTTGACCCTCAACGGACCAGCGAAAGGGGCTAGAATCAATATGCCTGAGAGGGAGCTTCCAGGACACTGCCTCGAGCACCTCTCGCTCATACCACTAACACACACACCAAATGAACTCACAAGGATACACTACACCAGTCCGCTTCTTTTTTTTTTCTCCCCCCCCCCCCCAAATTAGTAAAAAAAAAACATGACAAAGTCAACTAAATCTTCAGCAGGTAATAAAAACGCCACCTGCGCGTCTTCCTCGGGCTCGCCAAGCTCGACCCCTCCCTCTTCGGACGATGAGCAACCTACTCGTCGTCCAAACAAACAAGGGCGGAAAGAACCGGGCAACCCGCGTTCATCTCCCCCTTCTCCCCCTAGTAGCCCGGGCAACCCGGCTACTACAAGCACACGACACAGCGTGGACCCTAAACTGTCGGACATGGAGCAAATTTGCGCATACGTCCAAATCATCCATGGCCAGCTGACACGGATGAGGGCCAACGCGACAGGACCTATGCGGGACCTCGTAACTAGTTGCCTCTTCGAAATTTCGAAGCTGGCTATAAAAGCTAATGCCCCCCCAACGACATCGCCCCCTGCCACTCCCCGGCGAAACTGTGGTGGCTGTCGTGAGGGAAGAGCTGCGTAGGGCAATTGCCCAGCAGCCAGTGCCACCAGCCCCCCAAACTCGAGGAGCAACAACGAGCCAGGGTAGTACCCCAGGCCCCTCATATGCGGCAGTAGCCGCTACTGCGCCTTCCTCCCCCCCTCATGGAGCTGAGGCGGAATGGCAGCCTGCCAGGGCCAGGAAGCGCAGAGGGAAGCAGAAACAGGCCCCAACTAAGCAGGAAGTGCAGGCCGAGGGCAGCGCCCCACCTACGCCTCCGCCCAAAAACAAGGGCAAAAATAAAAATAAAAACCAAAATAAAAAGCCTCCACCGCTTGCCAAACTCCCCCCTAAAAACCCACGACAAAAAGTGGTAGTGGTTAGGCGGACATGTGAGGAAGGAGAGGCTGGTCCCTCCAACCCTGACGCAATGGAAGCGCTTATGCGGGGTGTCCCTGCTACGGACCTCCAAGCTCTAAGTGTCCGAGTGCTGGACATCCGCACCGCAGTAGGAGGTGGCGCCGTCATTGTGACGGAAACGCCAGAAATGGCCAAGGCGCTCACGAGCCACATTTCCACAAAAAAGGAGTTGAAGCTCCAAGCGTCAGCCCCCCTGGGTCGTTTCCCACGCCTGCTGCTGTGCGACGTGCGGACCGACCTTCAAAAAGAGGACCTGGCCCAACAAGTTGTTGAGCACAACCCTGCGTTAGGCTTGCAGCCGCAGGATGTCAGGCCTCTCTTCACCAAAAAGCGTGGCAGACAGAAGGATTGGGTGATTGAGGTATCACCCAGCCTGTACAAAAAACTAGAGGGGGCAAGGCACCTCCAAATAGCCTGGCAGCGGTGCGCCATACGAAAGTACCAAGCCCCCACTCAGTGCTACAAATGCCAGCGCTATGGCCACCTGGCAGTGGCCTGTACAAGACCTGTTGTGTGCGCCTGGTGCGCCTTGCCACATCTGAGTAAGGAATGCAAGCGTGATGCTCCCCTCAAGTGTGCCAATTGCGTCGAACGCAAAATCCAACAGGTCGCACACTCTACACGAGACGCACGCTGTACCATTCCTCAGCGAGCGATTGCCCTCCAGGAGTCACGAGTGGATTATGAATAGGTCAAAAACAGTTCGAATCCTTCAGCACAACACAAATAAGAGTTGCCCAGTTATGGCTGAGTTGCTGCAAAATGCACTCAAGAAACGCTGCAGTGTCCTCGCCATACAGGAACCGTACATAGGATCCAAAACTCTTGGTCTGGGATCGCAGGCACGAGTGGTGGCTGGAGCAAGAACGGGAGCCAAGGCAGCAGTAGCCTGCATCAACCCGTCCATTGACATGCTCGCACTCACTCACCTTAACAGCCAGCACTTGGCCGCTGTGCTCATCCGAGCCGGTGGCTTTGAGCTGGTTGTAATATCATTTTACAGGCAATTTGGCGCACCAGTTGCCAACAGCCTTGAACCACTCGAGCGGGCTCTAGCAGGCCTATCAGGACGACCCTGCGTAGTCTGTGCTGATGCAAACGCCAGATCACCATTGTGGGGATCCCCAACCTTGGATGGGGCGGGCGAGGCGTATATAGAGCTGCTCACCAGGTACAACTTGGTTGTTGCCAACGACCCCATGACTGAGGCGACCTATGATGGTCCAGGAGGAAGGTCGTGTATAGACGTCACAGCCGTGTCACACACCCTGCTACTCAAATTGCAGGGTTGGCGAGTCGTACCAGGTGCAACGCAGAGCGATCACATGGTTATTGACTTTGCCATCACGGATGACAACATCCTCGGCAAAGACATGCGTGAAAAGCGATTCCGCACAAAAATGCTGACTGGCCGCAGTTCTGTAGGGTACTGGAAGGTGAACTGCGTGCCGCAGACACCGACCTAATAGTGCAAGCATCCACACCTGAAGAGGTGGACAGCAAAGTGGACATATTTACCACAGCACTGCACTCTGCTGGGCTCTCTGTACTTGGCCAACAGAAGCACAGGGCGATCAAAGTCCCATGGTGGACTGAGGAACTTAATCCCCTCAAGCATAGTGTAAATAGAGCCAGAAGGATGTACCAAAACACTCGTGACCCTGATTCCAGAGCAACACTCTGAGCTGCCTTCATCGAGGAGAAGAAGGCCTTCCACTACACCATCAAACGAGCCAAACGGCAAGGCTGGCGAAATTTTGTGGAAGCGGAGAGCTCTGAGAACCCCTGGGGCAGACACTACAAGTCCTCCATAGGTAAAGCAAATGTAGAGCAGGTCTTAGCCGCGATGCAAAATGAGTCAGGCTGGGCCTGCAGCATCGAAAGTTCACTGGAAACCCTCCTTGAGAAGGCGTTCCCAGATGACCAACTAGCTCGAGACACTGAAGCCCAGAGGGCAGCACGGGAGCTGATCATGGACCCTCCGAATGAGCCAGACATCCCATTGTGGACAACAAGCGACCTCGGCAGGGCCCTTGCGACCTTAAAGCCCAACAAATCCCCTGGGCCAGATAAAATAGAAAGCAATATGCTAAGGAAGGCTGAGCGGACAATCTCCAGCGGTCTCCTTAATTTATTTAATGACTGTCTGCAGGTCGGACAGTTCCCCACTCAGTGGAAGACTGCCCGCGTTGTCACTCTTCAAAAGGGAGGCGACCGCAATCAGTCAGACCCGCGATCATGGAGACCGCTCAGCCTTCTTTCCATATTAGGCAAAACACTAGAAATCTTGATGTTGCAGTCCCTCGAAGGAGTCTTTGGCCGCAACCTCACAGACAGGCAATACGGGTGTACCAAAGGAAGGTCCACGCAGGATGTCATTGTCGAGATTCGGCGTGTTTCCCTGCTGGCACCGGCTAAGTACGTCGTAGCAGTTCTGTTTGACATCAGAGGAGCGTTTGACAACCTTTGGTGGCCAGCGCTCCTTAATGAGCTGAAAGGTAGGGGAATCCCCCGCAACCTGTACTCGCTCGTCAGAAGTTACCTGACAGACAGAACTGCTACGATCTAAAGTAGGCATGTCTCCGTCCGGAGAAAGATTGAGAAGGGGTGCCCACAGGGCTCGGTCCTTGGACCA
This sequence comes from Pachypeltis micranthus, assembly GCA_020466155.1. Lineage (NCBI taxonomy): Eukaryota > Metazoa > Arthropoda > Insecta > Hemiptera > Miridae > Pachypeltis > Pachypeltis micranthus. The sequence continues at coordinate 134,653 of CM035776.1, forward strand.
GCACTCTGGAATGCCTTCTTCGAAGGTCTTCTCAGGAAACTCATGGAGACTGACTGCGAGCCGTACGCCTATGTGGATGACTTGACTGTGCTCATCTTTGCAGAGTCAGTCCGCCAAATTGAAGAAAAAACCCACCACGTGCTCCGCACTGTCAACCAATGGTGCGAGCACGTCAAGATGCAGGTGGCTGAGGAAAAAACCCAGCTAATCCTCTTGAAGGGGAAAGTGAATAATCCACCCACAATACACTTTGGCGGCCACAGGCTCCTTCTTGAAAAGCACGTCAAGTATTTAGGAGTGAATATAGGTGAGAGGTGGGGTTTCAACCAACACCTCCAGTCCCTTAAAGGCACTACCATTGCAAGGTTTGCCTCACTGCGTGCCATTACTAAGGCCACTTGGGGTGTGTGTTACCACGACACCATCCTCATGTATAAGGCCATCTATTTAGGTGTGATTGGCTACTGCCCCGTTGTCTGGGGTAGCAAACTAACAGTCAATCAAAAGAGAGTATTGGCCCAATCCCAGAGAGCTGCGCTCCTGTGGATCACCAAGGCCTATAAGACTGTATCAACGGAAGCACTCCAGGTGATCACTGGTCAGTTACCAGTTGATTTGGCTGTTGAGTGCATGATTGACAAGTGGAGAGTGAAACGGGAGCTTCCCCCGCTTTGGGCTGAACTCCGTGCGGATCTCACCACAGAACAGAAACTTGCCGCCATCGATGAATGGGCTCTAGAGAAATGGCAAGCGAGATGGGAATCCTCGTCAAAGGGACGTGATACGTATGAGTTCTTCCCCAACATCCGTGAACGTCTTTCTAGAAAATGGGTTGAGCCAGACCACTGGACGAGCCAGTTCCTCACGGGACATGGTGACTTCAATGCGCGGCTCCACTTCTTTTCTCTGAAAGACTCTCCATTATGCACGTCTTGTGCCTCCAGTGCGGAGGAAACAAGAAACCATGTGCTGCTCCACTGTAGTTCCTACAACAGTGAGCGACGGTTGTTGGGAGGGCAAACGAACTTAGCAGCATTGACTGCTACAAAGGAAGCCTATAACCATTTTGCAAAGTTCGCAAAGAAGGTAATGGCTAAGAAACGTGGTTATAGTTGATCAGTCCTTTTGAAACTTGCCACCCAAGTAAACAGTAAGATCAGGTAGGGAACCAGATTATGAACTACTCCCAGATGGTACGGGATTCCTCAGGTGGTCACCTCCGCGCGGTAACACACGGGCAACAGCTCTCTACGGTGAGACTGGCTAACGACCACATACCTGCCGTACCTCCACAGGTCTGAGTTCGGTGGATGCTGCAGGGGCCGGCCTCTTGCGTATTAGCGAAACCGCAACTTCTATGACTGATATAACCCTCGTCGAAGTGTCGAGCTCGGTCAGGCGGCAGATCCTCAAGGCGAGGGACGAGTTTCTCAGGCGTCGGAGCGTAGGTCGAAGGGCTCGGTTGAGCTGTAGCTCCTCACGGCGAGCGGCTCGGTTGAGCCGGTGCTCCTTCTCCTGCTGAGTCGGCTGAGGGACTCGGATGAGTCGAAGGCCCAGTCGAGCAGTGGCTCCTTGAGGTGAGGGACTCGTCGTCTCAGCTGGCGCAGTCTTCAAGTGTAGTCTCTGGTCAGTTGATGTTGGCTCCTTGATGTCGGAAAAAGGAATGAATGAATGTCCTTGCAGGCAGGCCCTTATGTACGTTCTCTTGGGGGGTGTAGCCCTCTCTCATTGGCTACCTGCTATCCCCTCCAAGAGTCGTCTGTGGCTCGCGGCTAGCGCCCTCTGTCGGGATGAGGCGCCTTTTGTTGTAGAGAGTGGCCAGCTGCCACAATTGGTTTTGAGAGATAGCATGGTTGAATGAGACTGTCGAACTGATCAAGAAAATTGAAACATAATGTTGTTCATGTATTTCAAGTCTAATTTTTATTTTCATATCGTTACAGAAATTATTGTGGGGGGAGACTGATATACCGATTAATCAGAAGTTACCTTCTAAAAAGGTTATCATTCATTCAAGCTTCATGCATGCGACTGCCTACACTTCTCCAGTACCATTTTGTATTACGAATATTAGTTCCAATAAATAATCAATCAAATGTCTACGGAGTGACTTCCCCCCGGGTCATATTCGAGATATAACAGGCTTAAAGGTTTTTGTGGATTACATCATCGTTATAAGTGGCCTAATTTGGTCTTAAACCCGACATGCGGCTGGTGGTAGTAGCTGGTGGGCAGCTGGGCAATTGCTTTACACTGCTCCTCACTAACCACTGCTATCAAGGTTGCACACAATGGGGCTATGGCCAGGAGTACCAATGTGTGGTTGTACCTACCTTCGGTACCCAGTCTGGTTATGTGTCAGGTAATTGGAAAACAGTTTCTTTTATTTGGACATGAGAGGTTCACTCTAATACACGCCAGCTGACAGTGAATCAGCTGGGCGTAACTGCAGATTTGCTCAATTTCAGTTCCATTTGGATCCACCACACATGGATCAGTACTTGTAGAAGCCGGGTTGCCTAGACTATTAGTAGAGAAAGGAATTCGTTTAATAGATGATAGGAGAAATATTTGTGAAGAACAATATGTGAGTATAGATCAGTAGAAGGCAATCTGTCAGTTTGGTCAAAGTGAGTTACTCGGATAATGTGGAGAGTCGAGATTTTCGTGAATGCTAGAAACTCGTTCTTTTTTGGCTACTTGAATTACTATAACTAATGCGTCTTTCCCTACCCACCGGATCCATAAAATCATACACACAAAGAGTACAATTTTCTACGGACTCCAGTACTGACTTAACGGCCAGACGATGATGTCTTTACATCGAAAGCGCTTGCTCACAGTAACTCACCAGCCAATGGAGACAGACTCACCTAACAGGTACGTTAACTTTAGTAATTTGCCTACTGGCGGATATAACCCAATTGTTAGAATTACTTGATACCCTTTTACAAATCTTGTCGTGATAACGTTAATAGTGAATGATAACTATTAAGTATTAACAAAAGTACACGTTCTCATACCTGTAAGTCATCTTTAATAATTTCCGTTTCCGAAGATCTGAGAGCTTTCATCATTTTCTTGGTTTCAGTGGACAAGGGCTTCTTGTTGACCCTCGAAATAGTTTTGATCAAATTGCAAGCTCTGTCGTACTTCTTTTTAGCCAATAACCACCTAATTGACTCTGGAACGAGCCTGAAAAGACCTTGAGATATGAACCCTTTTATTCGTGAAATGCAACAACTAAATCACGTTGTCGGTGAACTCAAGGTAATCTTACCATATGTAGAAAATGAATAAAAACCCGGGAGCATATATAACTCTGAGGTACCACCTCCAGTCCTGGATGTACATCGCCACGATTCCCATAATGATCTCACCTATGGAATAACAAGATGCAGTGAAGGCTCCACCCATCACTCTCTTGTCAGGGCCTGTGATTTCCATTGCTGAAAAATTGAGTCACTAATTATTTTTCAATCACTTTATAGGTGCGTTTTCTAACCAGTGGGCTGTTTTATTTAATGTACAGGAGGCATTTTATAATATCCACTTTGCATCTATCCAGCAGACAATGAGAGCTAGAGCAGTAGAGAACAATTTAATAGACTGATGTAACCTACTACTGAGCAGTAGGGAGGTTGAATGCACAATAGGGAACAGCACGAACAAACTTACTATTACCAGAGGCACACCGCAGGGTGAGAGTTTATCCCCTCTCTTCTGGTGCCTTGTCATAGATGATCTAATTAATAGAATTAATAACACTACTGCCAACTTTATGCAGACAATGGAGTTATCCTCGCCAGCCACAAAAACCTAGATTCTGCTTGCAATTTAATAAGTGATGTCTTGAAACTGGTAATAGACGGGTACCCAACACATGGCTTTTTTTTTACCCTCACTGCAGCCACAAACGGGCCTATTGCAAGGGCATCCATGATCCTCAGATCATGCCCTGCACCACCCCACGGCACTGGTCTCACTTGGTGTGACGTCACCTATGCGCCCCCAACACCCCCGCACAAAGCGGAGGATATCCGCAAGTTCTGCATTCGCCACCTCTTCTGGCTGAAGAAAGGGCCACCCAAACACATAACGGCGCGATGCCCCAAGTCCATCGCTTACACACAGCACATGCTCTGCCGTCTCTAGCCCAACCTCTCAGAATGTGCATACCTGTACCTCGCACTTGCCAATGTTTGCAAGGTGGTACCTCAGAGGACAGTGACCTGTGAACAGGCCACATATGATCCTCATATCCTTCCTCCCCAGTGCAAGCACCTCCTTGGCCCTCCCTCTGGAGAGTCAGATGAAGAGTTTTGACTGTCTAAGGCCAGGCAGCCAACCTCTCTACGTAGGTGGCTTCGGTAGGCCCAACAAAGGGCTCAGGGCCAATAGGGGTATGTGCCGATCCCTTCTTAGCCAACCTATCAGCCCGTTCATTTCCCTCTATACACTGATGCCCTGGCACCCAGCACAGTGTTACACTGTTGTCCTCTGCCATGGCCTTCAGTCCAGTCAGACACTTCCACACCTGCCGCGATGTAAGACAGTGTGAGGCTAAGGCCTTGAGAGTGGCCTGACTGTCCACCATGGTGTGGATTCTCTGCCGCTTCAGTCCCCTCTGCAGCAGCCGCTGCACGCAGACCATCACCCTCTGTCTGGAACACCGTAGCCAGCAACCCCAATTGGATCGTCACTGTGATTCTCGGCCCAAAGATGCCTGCCACTGCAAGGCCACCCTGCACCAAGCCATCAGTGTAGTGTACCAGGGCCCCAGCTTCGAAAGCGGGAACTCCCCCTTCCCACCTGGATCGCTCATGAATGAGAGCCAAGACCACACAGCGGGACCCTAAGTCGCCGCCACCTGCAGTCCCCCGGCCAGCAGCCACCCCACCCAACACCCCCGCAGCAGGAATGCTCCCTCTGCCCCTTCCACCATCTTCAGGGGCACTCGAGGAAGGCACAGTCAAGGTAGGCACCTCTCCAGAGCCCTGCTTCCTCACCCTAATACTGCCTCGCCTCAGCTTAATGGAGACCTCCAAGCTTCCAAAGCCTGGGCAGATTGCTCATCTATCGTCCTCACACCCCGGCAGGTATGCCACGGCCCTCCTTGGTCTTGGAAGGTCATTGCCTTCACTGACCTTCAGCCTGGCACCCCCCCAGGGCTGTGCGGTGGCAAAATGCTCCCTCAGCCATGCTGTCTGCCCTCATCCTTACAGGTCACTGCGTACCATCCCCTCCTACACATGGTACCAGTGATCCCTTGCTCCAGCCCCTCATCCTCGTCAAGAGCGAACACGGCGTCTGCCATGCTCTTCTCCACGGCCTTCATCTGCTCCACTCTGAGGAGCTCTGCCGGGTAGTCCTCATGGAACACCCCCAGCTTCACCCCCAACACAGCTAAGCAATACGAGGCCGGTCGTCTCCCGCCAAGGCTGCCCTTATGCAATCCACCAGCCCCACCAAGGTGGATTGCAACCTCACCTTCTTCCTCTCCAGGGGAAGGCTGCTCTCTTTTTTGGCCAATACGTGGCTTATAAGGTGGAAAAATCAAATAGCTAGTCAATTAAAGCAATTGGTGAGTCTGTCTCCTCTGGCTGGTGAGTTACTGTGGGCAAGCGCTTTAGATGTAAAGACATCATCGTCTGGCAACCAGGATTATATAACTATGTCAATCACCGGGGCATTTCCCAGTACGGCCAATATCATAATGGCCATAATGGCAGTAGTGTAACCGATGAAATGGGAAATCACGCAAGAAGCTATGAGAAGGACACTAAGGCTTAGAAAGAATGGAGACTGGTGGCGCTCACATAATCACGGCCACGGAACCATTTGGACAAGCATCAAAAACAGTCTACCAGAGGCAAATATTCCAATGGATGACAGGAAAACGATATACTATTTCCAGGGAAACCTCCATACTAGAATAGGATCTAGGCAAATGTGGGATAGTAGATCCACAGCGGTAGATGATTCAGAAATCGCCTGCTACACTGATGGCTAAAAACCCAAGGGGTAATGCAGGGACGAGAGCTTGCATTCCCATGTTAGAATGGGAGGAATTACTCCCATTAGGTACAAACACCTTAGTATATCAAAGCGAAATTATCGCGATAAACTCATGTACTAGCATGCTTGAATCGAGGAATATTAGAGACACCAGTGTAGCCATTTACACTGACAATCAATGTGTCATAAAAACATTAGGTAACCCAATAGTTAGAAGTTCCCTCATCGAGGAAACAAAACACAAAGCTGGGAAACTCTATCCTCGAGGGAATACAGTTATTCTAAAGAGGATACCCAAGCACAAAGGGTATTTAGGGAACAAAGGAGCAGACAACCTGGCCAAGGCAGGAGCCATGGAACACTTCTGTGGGCTAGAACAATTCTCGCTTAAAAAGATAATAAATGAGAAAATGTGGAATAACGTTGGGGATGAAATAAATAACCATGAAGGGTACCAATAAGGCAAAACTACAGGTACAACTGAGCTTGAGCAAAGTACGACTACGAAAAATTATTGGTATGCTATGTGGGCACTGTGCGATGGGAAAGATTCTTAACAGGATCAATTCTAATATCAATGCTATGCTAAGTGCCCATGCGGGGAAATAGAAACTGTGGATCACTGTGTTAGAGAATGCCCATTATGATTCGGTGCTAGAATTGGTAACTTAGGGGAGAGAATGTTGCACAACACTAGCTGGAGAGAAATCGAGTGGAAAAAGATCTTTGAATTTGTCGTGGGAACTTCTTCTTCAAGCCAGCCTTACTAGGAATGTGTGGCGTGGTAGATGTGGAATGTGAAGGGGGGAGTCTGGTACGGTGGTATATAAAGTAAGCCCATCCTCGTAGTTGGCGATTTGAGTTGCCCAAACAGGTGAATTGAAAATTTCAGTGGACTAATTCTAAGTGAACTGTATTTAGGGGGGTAGAATCCCAGAACAGTGGAAGCAGGGAAATTTGCGGTGGAACTTCAGTTCGTAATTCGGAACGCAGATGTACCCACATCCATTGTTTTGGGATTCAACCATGGGTGAATTCAGAAAGCGGTAAATGAAGTCGTTATTCTTGATGAAAATAAAACAATAACTAAACTTCAGGAACCGCAAATTTCGAATGATTAAGTTCCAACACACTCTCCTCATTATGCCCTCCAAGATTATTAGGTCCTTCAAGGTAACTGGCACAGCTGGATCCTTGTAGTAATGACCAGTAGCTCTCTTTATTGTTGCCACTGTTGCGGTTGAGTTCTTCCCTAGGCCCACTGGGTCAGGGACACATGGTCGTCTCTCAGCTACACCAAGTCGCCAATTTTCAGGTTGGGAACCCTTACGTCCCACTTCTTACAGAGTTGAAGGGTGTTAAGGTATTCCTTAGACCACCGATGACAAAAAAACTGTACACGTTCTCGAATCAACTGCCAGCGGGTCATGTCTCCAAGGTTAGGTTTGGGTAGCATGATGATGGGCTGGCCAATGAGAAAATGGATCCATGTGGTTGGGGGGGGGGGGGGGGGCTGGATATTGCCTGAATTGGCCAGGGACTGAGAATACCCTCGATCTTCGTAAAGGCCATCATAACTTCCGGTAGTGTCAAAGAATGGTTGCCAAAGGTCTTGTGAAGGAGACCTCTCTATCCCAAAAGCCACCTCCCATCCTCCACCAAATTGTGGAGATGAAGGGGTGTTGAAATTCTACTTTAGGTTGACGTGTGTAGTGCTGTCCCCCAGTGGGGAGTGAGTCTCTTGCTGCTGGAAAAACTCATGATCTCCTGGAAATGAAATTTAGTTTTACCGTTAGAGAGCACCTCAGGAGTGTCAAAGAATGGTTACCAAAGGTCTTATGAAGGAGATTCTTCTCTATCCCAAGAGCCACTTCCCATCCTCCACCAAATTATGGAGAGGAAAGGGGGTTGTTGAAATTCTGCTGTAGGTTGATGCGTGTAGTGCTCCACCAGTAGGGAGTGAATCTCATACTGCTGGGAAAACTCATGATCTCCTGGAGATAAAATTTAGTTTCACGATTAGAGAGCATCTCAGCGGGTAGCCCTTGTCTTGCAATGAACCTGTCGACAGAGAAGAATCCCACTACAATCTGTCACTGGTTCTCTTCAGGTGGTGGATCTCTTTGTGGGCAGAGGCATGCCCACTTCCAGATATAGTGCTCGGCAGGATATGCAAATAAATAGGCGTAGATAGGATTTCTCCACTTTGATTTTTCAAGTGGTGGACACCTGCACGAAGGGTCAAATCCTCTGGAAGCGAGACTTTGAAAGGTCACCCATAAAGGTGATGACAGCAGATTTCCTGAAGCGTACAAACACCACACATTGATGCTGTATCAGTTTGGTAAGGTTGTGTTCCTTAGGAATCCAAAACTTCTGCTGGAGTAGTGTAGCTGGTCCAGCATGATGGTTCTGAAGATAGTAGTGATTCACATGTTATAGAATGGATTCGGATCTCTCTAAATAATAACTTCCTGCCTTCATAACAGGGTATATTTGGGTCCAAGTACACAAGTCTATTCCATTCACTGTATAGCCCACAGATAGAGAGATAGAAAGAGCGAAGCGAAGCCCCAGGCGTCTGGAAGAGGAATAGGCCGATCGTCTCGTGCTCCGCAAACCCGATTTTCCTAACCTCCTGATCGTGGCAATGTGCCCCCCCCCCTTTGTCTTTCGACCGTTTTCTTCTTCTTTCAATTTAATCAGGTCCAATCTGCTGCAAGGAACGGCTCTGCCTCGTATATGCGGCTTCCCGTTCCAGGTCACGGCTTAATCCAATCATGCTCGTAACACACGACTGAGTTCATTTAATACGATTGTGTGGGCATGAGAATGGTATGTTATTGTTCAAAGGAAGTTGGTGCGTTGATTAATCGTCTTCCAACTTGACCCAATCCTCGAGGGTCACTGAGGATATTGACAGTTGCTGCAGCTCCTCTGTAAAGAGATGCCAAGATTCCTGGACATCATTTGGCACTTCCTCATCCCAACCCATATTCAGGTGCCATGTGTGTTGCATGATGCGCTTTGCATGAAATATTATCAGGGAGAAAAAGCCAAAGGGGTCATACAATCTAGCAATGGTGGAGAGCAATGGTACTGATCAGTAAAATTGCTGCCATGTTGACGCAACACTCTCTGAGCCAAGGAGGTAGAGGAGGACATTCTGAATGGCATGGTATTTAACTCAAAGAATCTTGTGAGTTCATCAGGCGTGCTTCTCCACAATGGTCAGTGGGGATCAACCATATTTGCCAGAACGTTTTCATGATATCACACAGAAAGACATAAGAGTAGCAACGAAAATTTAAGAGTATGGATGTCTGATTGCAGCTTAGGTCCAGTTAGCAGGTGGTCATTAAGACTACTAGTCACTCTTGAAAAACTAGTTTTTTTTAAAACGATATTTATTACAAGAATAATATCAATAACATAACAACTGAACATTATAGGCCCATCAAGTTAATTTGTCTTCATACATTTATTAGCAGTTTGTAGAGTTGATAGCCCAATGGCTATACTCTGGATGGCACCCATGCACTACTCTGAATCACTAATCACGTGATGTCACGAGGTCCAAGGATTTTTTTCCTATCAAGCCGCCAGATGACGTTGCTGTTGTCTAGGAGGTGAAGCGCTGCAGGGCTTATGTGTGCATGAAGTCGCTGTTCGTGTTTGATTGCACGCTGCTTAATTACTTCGCTCACTGTTTCCATTCTAAGGTCTCAATGGAGGTCGTCGTTACAAATGTACCAGTGGGCATTGACTATACTCCTTAGCACTTTATTCTGAAAAGTTTGAATCATCTTAATGTTTGTATTTTTTGTACAGCCCCTGAGCTGTATCCCAACGTCTACACTGGTTTCAGAACTTGCTTGTATATAAGCAGTTGAGCAACCAAGACAAACTTCTAAACTTTATCTTCAGTTCTTCATTTTTCTTTTTGACGTGCTCCTTCCACTTCAGCTTGGTGTCAATAATCATTCCCAGGTATTTGGCGGTGTTAGCTATGGGTATCACTCGTTCATTTAGCATTATGAGCAATGCAGTTACTTGTTTGTTAGTAAAATTAATGTGAGACGATTTGAGCTCACTAAGTTTGAGTCGCCATTTCTTGGTCCATTCGCTTACCTCATTAACGATATACTGCAGTTTTGAAGTTGCTTCTTCAACGGTTTCACCAACTGCCAGAAGTCGCAATGGTTGTGTTTTCATCACGTGGGTGAGGCACATCGCTCATGTACAGGAGGTATAGCAGTGGCCCAAGAACCCTTCCTTGAGGAACTCCTGCCCTAGTATGCCCCCTCATGCTTTACTCTAAGATATCTCTCTGAAAGATATGATTTCAACAATATATAGAATTCTTCTGGTGGATCTATTTTAAGTTTATAGTGAATTCATTCATTCCAGACCTTATCACACAGAACACATCCAGAAAAACGCTCGCACGGACTTGTTTCTTTTCAAGACAGCTTTCAATTATATCAGTGATATGATGAACTTGATCTATAGTTGAATGTTTTTCTCTGAAACCGAACTGATGATTTGAGATGAGCTCCTTTTCTTGGATACTAGTTTTCAGTCTTTTTATCAGTAACCTTTCAAAAAGCTTGGAGATCACCGGTAGCAATGATATAGATCTATATGCCGTTTTATCACTAGATTCTTGGCCTGGTTTCAGTATCATGATGACTTCCGCCACCTTCCAACAGCGAGGTACATTTTTCGGCCGTAGAGTTGTATTTATGAGATATAGCAGCATTCGCGTCCCTTCTTCTAGGAGTTGTTTGATGATGTTCCCTGAGATGAGATCATACTCGGGTGCTTTATTTTTTTGAGGTTCTTTATTTCCTCTTTGAGTTCATTAAGTGTCATCAGCCTTATATACCGTAAACTTGCTGATGAGGGCAGAATTGGCCTAACCAGCCCTAATCGGCAAATCTTGGTCAGCAGATCTACCAGGGAATGGTGCAAATGTGTTTTCAAGGTACTCCGCAAACAGCTCAGCTTCCTCCTTTGGACTTTTCGCCCATTAACAATCTTCTTTTCTAATTGGTGGTATGTGTTGTTTGGGCTGCTTGACTGATTTAGTAACTGTCCACAGAAAATATTCCGTATCCTTTTCAGGTGTTAACCCCATGAGTAGTTTTGCGTGGGTTTCTTGCTTCATTACTTTGAAAAGAGTGCCAAGCATATTCTTTAGTCTATTCAGCACTGTTTTGTCACATGAAGCTCTACTATTCTGCCAGACTCTTCTCACTTTCCTCTTTTCCCTGATGAGCTCTCTGATTTCACGAGGGTATATGCCGTTATTTTTGTTGCGGATTTTTCCTCTAATGGAGTAGCAGACCATGCAGCACGTTGAATGCACTTGAGAAAGTTCTTAGCTCATCTTCAAGTTGTTCAAGTGATTTTAGCGGAGCTGATAGGTTAATATTAGTCGATACTCTCCTTGAAAGCCTCCCAATTTGTTCGATGGGTCACTAATTTTGGTACATCCTCTATCATTATTATGGTTTCACTAATTGTTAGAACAATAGCGGAATAATCTGACATTAAATTCCCACAGTCTTCGATGTGGATGAAATTATTTGATACTTCTTTTATAACGAAAACATCCTGGTTCTGGGTTCTCTTCCCAGGAGCACGTCCATGCTACCAGGCGCGACAACAGGCTGTGGATAGTGGAACGACTGAATAAGCAGCCGCGAACAAGGACAAAACCCAATCCACAGTGGAACAGCGTACGCCAAGGATGCGTGGCCAAGGGGGAGCTTGGTCTCTAGTACGCGGACTCTGGGCACCGGGCGACCCCAAATTTTAAGTAGCCTTCCTGAGGCATGCGAGGCTCTGTCTCAGGCGACCGTTTGTTTCCCTAGCTGCTCGTGGGACCTATATGGATACCAAACAAAATAATAAACAAAACCAAGAGGAAGAAATCGCCTCAAGGATTGAAGAGGATCTGCTGCTGTGTTCCACGCCAGACCTCGACGATCAGATGGTCGTTGATGAAAATACAACGACATCTGGAGAGGCCATTGCCTCACTGCAACCAGGAGCATTATCTCCAGCAAGTATGGAGGGTCTCCTTGCGGGCCCTATAGCCCTACCCTTGGTGGAGGGCACCCCCTCGCTATTGGCCCGAGAGCTGGGGGGCCATGCGGCCGAAGGCTGTGTGGCCTCCGGGGAACCAGCGGTGGATCACCGCACAGGGGCTGGCGAAGGTGGGAAGGAAGAGGGTGTAGGAGAGACCTCTGGGGCACGACCTGACGGTGCCAAGATGGAAGGTGCAAGGAAGAAGCGGTACCACCACTTCATTAGGCGAGGGCTTGCACCGGAAGAGGCCTTGAAGGCCTCCGCCATGACCGTCAGAGAGAGTAGGAAACGACCCAGACCCCCGACTGGATCAACTCCACAGAGCCAAAAGGGCGGGGATCAGAAGGGGGGGGGGGCAGCGCCTCAAGACGGATCTCCTAAACAACCCAAGCAGAGGGCCACCCATCCGCAGCTGTGGGGGACGATGTCTGGCCAGCATTTCAGACTGCAGTACGCAGGTCTGGCTGGCTCCTGATACCCTGTCAGGACAGGGGCACTGCCGAATGGCTAACGGCCATTGCCGCAGGCGCCAGGTTGCTCGGGGACATCCCTCTCAGAATTGTTGAGGGGGATGAAATCCCGGGGCACCAGGTGGCGGTGGGGCACTTCCCCAATGCAAGAGAGGTCGACAGTGACCTACCGAGGTAGCGAGCCAATTATAGGTGGGGGGCTGTTAGCCTCAGGCTGTCCCAGATGAGGGATGGCAGGAGAGAGGCAAAGGAGGGGATGAGTGCAGACCGGGAGGAAGGGCCAAGCACCTCAGGCAGCGTGCCCCTGGTCGGGTGCTCAGACTCCGTCCCTGCAATGGTGGCGCCAAAAGGGAGGGGAGACACGCAGGAGCAAAGGCGTCTTGCCCCGTAGGAGTTGCGGGCCCCTCAGGACTGGCACAGACCACGGCACAGAGGCCAAGCCTCATCATCATTCCCCCTCGTCACGGGACTACTCAATGGGAGCCTTCAGACAGGGGCAACGAGGAGCAAGGCTCCAGCGCTCCAGCCTCAGCCACTGCGCGACCTCCCCGGCGCCCCTCCGAAGGCCAAAGACCGGAGGCGGGGTCGTCCGGGCGGGGAAGCGCGGGCAGGGGTGGGGGTTGGCGCTCTCCGACGACTCGTCAACAGCAGTGGGGAGGTCGCTCTTCTTACAACAGGCTTTCAAGGCCTGGTAAGAAGGGCGGCCGGAGGGGACAATGACCCCATCCACGCTCCACCTTCTCCAGGTCAACCTGCATCGGTCCCAGGCAGCCACGGTCGTTCTCAGCAGGCACTTTGACAAGAGGAGGTGTGATGTAGCCCTCGTCCAGGAACCCTGCGCCTGGGATAAGAAGATCCATGGCCTGCCAACACAGTCAGGTAAGGTAGTGTATGATAAAAGTAATGATCGATGCCGTGCGGCAATTGTGATTAATCGAAATGTAAATTACACGGTCATGCCTAACTTTATCTCTAGAGATGTTACAGCTATTATGGTAAGAGAGAACTCGCCAGAGGGAGCAGTCAAGATGGTGTTGGCATCTGCCTATTTCCCCCATGATGCAAACTCCCCACTGGAAGTGGTTCGAAGATTGGTAAGTTATTGCAAAAATCACCAACTTCAACTCATAATTGGCTGTGACGCAAACGCTCATAACGTTGTCTGGGGGAGCACGAACACTAATTTAAGAGGAGAGTGCCTCCTGGACTATCTTGCAGGGCAAGAACTGGAGATCCTCAATAGGGGAAGCGCCCCCACTTTCGTAACGAGGATAAGGGAAGAGGTACTTGACCTCACCATTTCCAGTCGTTTCATAGTCAGCCGAATTGAAGGCTGGCAGGTCCTGGATGAGCCATCACTATCAGATCATAGGATCATCTCGTTCGGCCTGGGTTTTGGCACGCAGGTACTTGAAACCTATCGCATACCCAAGAATACAGACTGGCCACTTTACCAAACCCAACTCCACACAGAGTTGGGAGGTATGGACAGGGAGATCCACACGGTGGAAGGACTGGACACTATGGCCAGTCTTATGCAAGGGGCGATCATTCGCTCCTATGAAGACAACTGCCCTTCCCATGCCCGCAGGACCAATGGCGAGGCCCGCTGGTGGAGCGAGGAGCTGGGGAAGCTAAGGTCTTCAACGAGGAGGCTCTTCAACAGGTCCAAAAGAACAGGGGATTGGGAGGCCTACCGACAATCCCTTACAAGTTATAGCAAGGCCATCAGAAGAGCAAAGAGGAAGTCCTGGAGGGACTTCTGCAGTGGTGTAGCAAGTGTCTCTGAAGCCTCCAGGCTGCAGAGAGCGCTCTCCATGGACAAACCTCAGGAACTAGGCCTCATAAGAAGGACGGACGGAACTTTCACGGAAGATGCCAGGGAGACCCTGGAGGTGTTTTTTAATACCCACTTTCCAGGGTGTACCCTTGTTGAGGAAGGGCTTTTGCCCCGCCCCGGGAGCCAGGCAGGGAACGTCCGCACTCGCGTAGGCTCCTAGGGTATGCGAATCGCATCTTCTCCCCTGAAAGGGTTAAATGGGCAATAAATACCTTCAAACCCTACAAGTTCCCCGGGGGGGACGGGGTCTTCCCGGCCTTGCTTCAGCAGGGCCTGGGGACCCTTCTACCCCTCCTGGTGAGAACTTTCAGAGCCAGCTTCCTGCTGGCCCATGTGCCCTACTCATGGAGAAGGACCAGGCTTGTGTTTCTACCTAAGGCAGGCAGTGACTCCTCGACTGCGAAATCACAGAGACCCATAAGCCTCTCCTCTTTTCTCCTGAAGGCAATGGAAAAGATCATAGATCTGGTCTTCAAGGACACACTTGAGACCATACCCCTCTCGAAGGCACAGCACAGCTACCTGAGGGGCAGGTCGGCTGAGACTGCGCTCATGGAGCTGGTCTCACTGATCGATGAGGCTCTTCAGACGAGAGAGGTGGCGTTGTGCTGCTTCATGGATGTGGGGGGTGCTTTCGATAACACCTCCATCAGCTCCATAGAGGCAAGAGCAGTGCAAAGGGGTATAGAACCTCAGGTCGTGAAATGGACTATGTCCATGCTAAGGTGTAGGGAAATCACGGCCAGTTTAGGGGAAGACAGCGTCACAGTAGTTCCCACAAGAGGCTGCCCTCAAGGGGGGGGGGGTACTTTCTCCCCTCCTGTGGCTACTCGTGGCCAACGAGCTGCTGGAAACAGTGCAGCTTGAAGGCTATGAAGTGGTCGCATATGCGGATGATCGTGCAGTTCTGGTGAGAGGTAAATTTGCCACCACTGTGTCAGAAAGGATGCAAGGAGCTATAGATATCATCCAAGGATTGTGTGATAAGGAGGGATTGCACATAAACCCAACCAAGATCACCATGGTTTCATTCACCAAGCGAAGAAACCTAAATATAGTATCACCCCCCATGCAAGGAGCAAGGCTCCATATAAGTACAGAGGTGAAATACCTCGGGGTGATACTGGATAAGCAGCTCACTTGGAATTCACATGTGAGATATGCGCTGCACAAGGCAACTGCAGCCCTGTGGGCATGCAGGAGGCTGTGCAGCAAATCATGGGGCATAACTCCAAAAATGATGGAGTGGCTCTATAAGGGGATAATATGACCCCACGTCACCTATGCCTCCACGGTGTGGTGGAAGGTAACATGCCGGCTAGCAGCTCAAGGGAAACTCCAAAAACTGCAGCGACAGGCATGCCTAGCTATTGCAGGGACAATGAATACGTGCCCTACTGCTGCAATGGAAGTCCTTTTAGACATCTCACCTCTCCATATACATATTCAGAGGGCTGCTTACCTGGGAGCAGTAAGGCTTTTGCAGACAGGAAACATCTCCACCAGGGTTAAGGTAAGCCTCCAAAGAACAACTAGACAGTTCAAACTGGAAGAGGCAGTGGTCCTTGCTACCAACGTTATGTCAGTGCGAAAGAACTTTCGGCTGCCATTCAGGGTAAGTATCCACTCGCGGGAACGATGGGAGCAGGAGACGTTCCGGACCGAGGTGGGCGCCCTGCGGTGGTACACCGATGGTTCAGTCATGGGAGGCAGAGCTGGACTGGGCATTGTTGGGCCCAACTACAGTCTGGCTAAGCCGCTGGGGAAGTACGCCACGATTTTCCAAGCTGAAATCCTAGCTATAAAGATCTGCGCGGAAGAGATCCTGTCTAAGGGACTCAAGGGCAAGCAGATCTACATATTCTCGGACAGTCAGGCCGCATTTAAGGCCATCGCGGCCTATAGTTTTAGGTCCAGGCTGGCATGGGAATGCCTTCATGCTCTCAAGCAGCTCGGCGCCCACAATAGGCTTTCCCTCATCTGGGTGCCGGCTCACAAGGGGCATGAGGGCAATGAAAAGGCTGACCACCTTGCAAAGAAGGACACAGAAGCCCTACCCATTGGGCCTGAACCTCACATAGGTATGACCAAAAGTCACCTGAATCGTTTGGTGGCTCAATGGGAGACACAGGAAAGTAGCGCCCATTGGCATCGCCAGCCACGACTTAGACAATCAAAAAGGCTTGTTACGCCTTCTGGTCAAAGGGCAAAGACGATGCTGACACTCTCCAGGAGGGATTCAAGGGTCTTGATTAGCTTCCTCACCGGACACTGCCCACTCAGGTATCACCTCAACAAGATGGGCATCTCAGAGGCGGTGGAATGCAGACTCTGTGGTGAGGAGGGCGAGACGGCGAAGCACATCCTATGTGAGTGCCCTGCCTTAGCAGTCAAACGCTTTGGATACTTTGCCCAGGGGATTATTGAGCCCCATATCATAGCGGAAGCTGCGGTGAAGGACATACGCGGCTTCATAAAGGGGACGGGTATGTACGACGCCTTTTACTAAGGAAGGGCTACAGTCACAATAGGCCCACACATGGCCGCAGTGACAAAGGGACTTGTCCCGCTTGCCCTCGGGGGAAAAAAACAAAAAAAAAAAAACGAAAACATCAATGAAAGGAGTCTTCGACCTATCAGATGTCCAATATGTTGGTTTCCCTGAAGAATAAAAGTCACTATGGATTCTTTTCCCCACCGAGAATAACTCATGGCCTTTGGATGTTGTTAGGCGTAAACCCCAATATGTATTTTTTGCATTGAAATCGCCGCCAATGACAAAATTAGGACCCAAACTTGTCAAGAGATACTTAATCCACTTCTTTTAGCAGTGAGCAGTAGATAGCAGATATGTTGCCGTTTTTGTTGTTTATTTGAACGCTTACTGTTGTTACTTGTATACATTCCTCTTGGATATTTGGTTGTGCGTAGTGTCCAATAACACTCTTAATAAAGATAGCTGAGCCCCCTCTAGCTATTCTAGCAGGGTGGTCCGTGTGATAACACGCATATCCTTTGATTTTGATGTGGGATGACATTGTGAAATTTGTTTCTGAGACCAAACAACTGTCGATTTTCTCTTGGTTCAGAAAAATTTCAAGTTCTGAAGCACGTTTTCCAAATCCATTAGCATTCCAAGCTGCTGTTCTTGAAGTAGCCTACCGTTTCATGATTTTGCAAGGGTTAATTTACTTTTCATACTCTTTTCAAGTACGTTTACTCTCGCGATCAGAGGTTTATTAGTTATATTTTGTTCATTTACCATTTCGAACAGCAAAGTGAGCATTTTGTCCACTGGAGAGCTGCATGATGACCACTCACAGCATCAGCGTAAGACGCTGCTTTTTTGCTCGTTTCAACTTTTTTCTGGTTACTAACTACTTCGCCTTGGTTTATTTTGCCACTCCTAGTAAGTTTCTTCTCGTCAGACCTTCCAGCCTTCGGGCCTTTCCTTCGGGATTCTGCAACTCTCTGGCTACCGCACATCCATGATAACTTGCAGGGTGGGCATCGCCACAGTTGATGCACTTCACTGGGGCCTCAGCGAGGGTGCAGTACTTGGCATCATGCTTCCCTGCACACTTTACACACCTAGTTTCCTGCTGACAATAGGTTTTGTTATAATTAAACCCCTGGTAGTTTTTACACTGCGGAATCAGGTTTGTGATTTTCTTCAGAGGTTCAATCTTGACTTTCATTTTAAGTATTGACAGGATCGTATATATCTGTTCAATCTCCTCCGTGTTCTCGAAACTAAGAATGAAAAGCGCAAGGTTATTCTTTATTAGCACTGAACCGCCGTTATCGTCATGTTCCCTGGTTTTTTCAAATGATTTTAAAACCTTTTTCCCGGAGGTCAGATACTATTTCATCCGTAGCTCATGAGTGGTGCAAACCGCTTGCGACTGTTCTCATTTGTATTCTCATGAGTAAACCATTGTATGCTTTCTTCTTTAAGCCTCTTACTGAGGGCTCAGTACGAGCCACTATCTGAGCAAAGATTTTTCACACATTGTTTGATAATGCCTTAATAGAGCACTCTTTTGAAGTTTGAACTTTATTAATTATATTTTTGATTCTGCTATATTTAGCAATACCAGTTACAGTTATTTGTGGGGGCAGCAGTGCTTCTTTTTTAGCATTTTCAAAATGGGTTTTCGAAGTTCCAGTAGTATTCAGTTTGCTTGTGTCATTACCTACTTCCAGAGAGGAAGATGCTTTTCGTTTCTTATTCTTGTTCTTTAAGATCCAGTTCGTCTCACGTTCGAGCTCGTCCTCGTCCGTAGCCTACCCGATTGGTTCATTGCAAAAATCTTTTTTATTTCACCTAACAGTTCGCTAACTTTTTCATCAGCTTGCTTCAGGTGTTCGCACAAGGAAACGATAACGTTATATAACTCACCAAAAGCTGTGTTGACGTTGCCGTCTTGAATGCAAAGCGCAGCGATACCAATGCAGTGTTGCACAACCAGTAGCTTTGTTTTGTCGACAATCTCGGCGATCGTCTCGCCACTGACTCTATGTTCGTCCATCTTTACTGTAAAATCATATCCCGCAGAATTATTACCAACTGTTTACGTTTCTCGAGAGCTCTGACCGAAGTTACCTACCAGCTGAGAGATTCGCATAAGACTGCGGAAAACTAGTATCATAGATCTTGCTCAGCCCATCTTCTGTCTTGAAAACCACATGAGGTGGGATAAAATACCGAGGCAGATCCACAGCCAGGCTCATGTACCCCAGTGTCAAATACTCTTTTATGTGGACTGCATATGCCCGTCAAAGCTCCTCATTCTTCGCCAATCTTTACTCGAGGGCCAGGAAGCAGTTAATCACCTAATGAGTTTGGAACCAGTGCTGGTTTTGGAACTTGAATGGTAAGGATACCACATATCTGCCATCCTCCCCACTCTAGTGGATCGTGAGAAAATGTTGCTCATACTGGTAAGAAAGTAGTGTTAGAAAAGTCGTGTTCCACCAATTCCCAAAATTTCACGACCAATGATGAGATGTCGGTAAGAGTCATGAGGAGAATATGGCAGAGCTTGGAACATCAGCCTGGAAATCAGCAAAACGACCCATGATGCTGTATCCAAAAATGGTTGGTATGACAGATAGTGTACTGCACACGCCTCCGCCTCTCCACGACCAAGACCCAGCTCATCATGCTGCACACAGGCGCCCACACAGGCTTCCTCCACGAATCGAGCTGGCTGAGGGGTCACCCTAGGGGCCACTGCCTCATATTTAGGCATAAAATTCTGCCCTCCCGGCTGCCCTACGCAGCACCTTACCTTCCTGAGGCAAGTGCTCTGAGCTGTGCATCCGCTGTGGGAACTCAACCCCCACTACCCTAGTGTAGAGGCGCATGTGCCCCTCGCAGACCAACGTGCTGGTAGGCCAAGCCAGGTCTGGCTCGTTACCCTGTTGGGTATGACACTATCCTCATGTATAAGGCTATCTGTTTAGGCGTGATTGGCTACTGTCCCGTTGTCTGAGGTAGCAAACTAACAGTCATTCAAAAGAAAGTATTGGCGATATCCCAGAGAGCCGCGCTCGTGTGAATCACCAAGGCCTATAAGACTGTATCAACAGAAGCACTCCAGGTGATCATTCATCCTCTCCATCGTTCACGTCTTGTGTGGAGGAAACAAAAAACCACGTGCTGCTCCATTGTAGTTTCTACAACAGTGAGTGACAGTTGTTGGGAGGACAAACGAACGTAGCAGCATTGACTGCTACAAAGCAAGCCTATAACCATTTTGCCGAGTTCACGAAGAAGGAGATGGCTAAGAAACGTGGTCATAGTTGATCTGTCCTTTTGAAACTTGCCACTCAAGTACATAGTTAGATCAGGTGAAAAACCAGATTAAGAACTCCTCCCAGATGGTACAGGATTCCTCAGGTCACCTCCGCGTGGTCACACAGGCAACAGCTCTCTACCGGGAGACTGGCTAACGACCAAATACCTGCCGTACCTCCGCAGGTCTAAGTTAAGTGGATGCTGCAGGGGCACATCACATTAGCGAAACCGCAACTTCCATGACTGATATAACCCTCATCAAGGGTTTAGGAACAGTCATCAAATAAGGAAACGGACCTGCATGTGGCAGAATCCATTTTCATAAATTGTGAGCTCCAATTACCACATCAGGATACAAATCAGCCTCAATGAGGAATGAGATTAAACCCGGCTGAGTGAAGTTTGAATCACTCAAGTCATACGAGTGACAATCCTCCCACATGCTGGAAACTAATGACATTTGTGGAAATAGTGTAGTTACAGAGGGCATAATAATGGCTTCCATGGTCAAAGAAGGGTGACAGGGTTGAGGAAGGACACTAAAACTTGCCCCATGACATGTTGAAGTGGTGATTGATTCACTCCTGCTATGACTCCATGAAATGGCTGAGAGAACTTCCTCATTCCCCTCAGTCAGGAATGAAAAGTGAAACTCTGCATCCAGAGGTCTCACATTTACATTTGGTATCCAGGCAATAGCTGTGCTAAGCAGTACTGGGCATTGGTGCTTGCAAAGCCTGAATCCACAGGAGGGGTTAATTCCATGTTGGCATAAGTTGTGGAAAGGTGTAATAGGATGTGATGACGCTTATTGCACTCCTTGTGGATGTATAGTTCTCGTTCTTGTGAGCTAGATTGAGGCAGTTTTGGCAGCCATTGAAGCGTGACAAAAAATCAATTCACTCAACCAGAGAAGAGTTCAGGAAACGAGGAAACTTCAAGGTCACATGATTTTCTTTGCAAATATAACGTGTCCTGGGTGTGTCAGAAGATTGGTCCGAATCAGACCTCCTAGCCATCAATGTTGGCTGCTGGGAAGCTGGCGGTTTGGGAGGTGTAAGGGGATTTTGAGTGAAACAGCTCATGAGGAACCACCCACAGATTGGTTGAGGTTCAAAGCAGCACTACCGCAGAGCTCAGTGTAAGCACAAATGTTCACTTGATCCATTAGGGCAATATGAAAGCCTTTAATATCGCAATATGACCTTTCTTTATATTTATTCGATTTTCGAATATTATTAAAACAGTTTTTACTGGAACTTTCCACAATTTGTATGCATTTTCCCAACAACTTTCAATCAATTTTTCAACAGTTTTACCGGAGCATTTTACAATTGTATGAAATTAATATGCATATCATAACCATGAGAAGCACGTCAGGGTATACATTCAGTAGTGTTACTCCATTAACACTATGACCATTGGCCATGACCATGGGCCGTGCCCATTGACCATGACCATTGATGGATAAGACCATTCAACTCAGTGCTGTAATGGCTGCAAGAATAAAAGATTAGAATTACTGCGCTAGATGGTTAATGGTATGGCATACCACAACCCTCGTAGCTAGCGATTCAGTAGCAGTGTTTACTGGCTTTTCTACAAACGTTTACATCATTTGCCGACTCTGAATTGGAATTATATATGAAGGGTTAACGGCCAATTCCCAACAACCCGATTTCTCTACACTTTGGAATCAGTTTCCCAATATAGTTGAAGCAATTTTACAAGAACTTTTCAACGATTTAAAAAAATTAGTTCCCGATTAATTTTTATTTTTCACACAAAGTTACTTCAATCTTCCAAAGATTTTACGAAATTGATTTCAATCATTTTGATCGAATTTTGCGAACTATGTTTACACAGTTTCCAACGGTTTAAAGTCAGCTTTTCAACATTTTTATAAAACTAACATTTTCGCTCGACGCTGAATCGTTGTACACGTTAGAATGAAAAGGATTACCAATAATGAAACAGGCGCTGTACGTTCCGCTGGCAATGACTGCGTCCAAAAATTCAAAGACGATGAACCATAGGTAAGAAGGCGCAAATGACCTGAGGAGCCCCATCACTCCTGAGAGCATCATCGCAGCTATAAGAGCCGATTTCCTTCCGAATCTGTAAAACAGTGAAACGTTGATTCAAATAATTTATTTAATGGTATTCTTACTCATAAATGTTTGGAAAAATTTATTGTCATTTGGATAGGTTCACGCAAAAATGTCAAACTCATTACAGCCGTTTTTGAGAAAAAAACTGGTGTTTTGATCACTATGATAACTACAGTTAGTTTTAGCCGATTTAACACAAACCCTCATTCTGGTGTCCCATGTTGTTCTGGGGACTAAACATAAGTTTAAACAGATTTGGTTCTGCTGTTTTCTGTCAAAAGTGATCAGGCACAAACCTCTATCTCAAATGACAATTGTATTGCTTCAAGAGAATGAAAAAAAAACTGTTGAGCTGATTACATAACTTTTCTCGTTACTTTGTGGTTCTGTGAAAATAATATATGTATAAATTTTTACAAATGTATACTAGTTATATTGTCAGCTGAGTTGACTTCACGCCGACCCTATCATGGATGACGAGCGACTACCAAACTAGGTCCAGTAAAAAAAAACCCCTGAAACAACTAAACTTTTAATAACTCAGCACCGAAATTCAACAGATTACAAACGAATGGATTAACCAGTTTAAACCTCAATATACTCCCAATCAAAATTCAAATCACTTTGAACCCCAATATATTCCGAATCCTATATCACAATACACTCCTTGTTGAATTCTACAGGTTGAGGATAATCCTCATTAGCATCTCACTACTGTCCCTAGAACCTAATCAGGCCTTGGGTCCTTTCCCCCCTTTTTTGGGTTCTTATTATTCGGTTGGTCATCGCCATTTGTACTTCTCTCTCTCGTTCATTCGCTGTGCTTGTCTTAATAAATCCTGATTTCCGTCACGTGTTGTGCCTCTACTTTTACCATAATCCAACAGGTTATGGGCCCAGAGGAAAATTAGGACAGTTTAAAAATTTGTGCGGGAAATAATCATAGTATACAGTGTCGTGTGTTTTACCGGTCACCCATTTGAACAGTGGAAACTAGGTCAGGGAAGTCGCGGTCTCGCACTTGTTCCTACCTAATCTGTCAACCTGCCAGTTTTGCACAATGTTGGTTAATTCAATGACAGCACAACCCATCAACATCAGATTATTTGATGGAACTAATTTCGATAACTGGATGTATCAAATCGAGAGGATGTTGGCCCGGAATCAGTGCAAGACGCCATTGGACACTGAGCGACCAGTAGACGAAAGTTTGGCGAAACTTTGGGACAAGGATGACGCAAAAGCGATGGATTTAATCGTGCAATGTATCGCTGATTGCTGCTTGGAACTGGTCAAGCCCCACAAAACGACGAGAGCTATGATAAATGCCCTGAAAAATACTTACGTGCAAAAGGGAATGAGCTCACGTATTGACCTTGACAAGCGCTTGCGGAACATGAAGTACGTCATCGGGACACCTATGCAAAATTTCTTAATGGAATTTGATTCAATCATTCAAGAATTGGGAGAACTCGGTTCGAAAAAGGATGACGAGGAATACGTCACACAACTGCTCGCCTCCTTGCCAGATGAGTTTGATTCCCTAGTTAGAGCCGTCGATATCCTGTTCACTTTCTCAGAAGAAAATAAAAAACTCGTCACTCGGGAATACCTTAAACAGAAACTTCTAGCGGAAGAGAAAAACATCAATCAGAAAAGAGAAGGAAATTCCGAATCAACGAACTCAGCGGTTAACAGCAATGTGTTCGTCAGTCGAGGGTTGCGTGGAAATTCTCATCGAGTTTCTGGAAGCCATTTTCGTGCCGGAAAGAGAGAAAGATATATATCACAACCATTTAATAAAAAGTAAAAAGTTAAAGTAACGTAACGAAACACTGCAGTGTTCTTCACTCTCATCGAGGATCGGTAGATGCATGTTGCAGTTAACAGTCATGAAGTCGTGTGGGACCCTCCCCAAGTTGCAGCCTGACCCAGAGCCACCTCAGGATTTATTAAGACAAGCACAGCGAACGAACGAGAGAGAGAAGTACAAATGGCGATGACCAACCGAATAATAAGAACCCAAAAAAGGGGGGAAAGAACCTGTTATATCCATGTACGTAAAACTGGATGAGACAACAACAACAACACTGAGTTAGGGGCCATTTTCAAGTGTTGTTCGTTCAATTCAAAATATGTGATATATCAACACCGTCCTTTAAAATAAAGTTCGATTATAATTAATGCGTGCTTATTCAAAACACAACAATATTGGCGACGAGTTTGAAAGCAAGATTTAACTGAAGTCATCTACAGCGACGGCGGTGAGTTTGTTCCATGTACACTTGCTGCATGAACGACCGATTGTTGCCGGGTCCCGTTTTCCAGCTTCAACCTGTTGATTCAACCCTTTTCTCGAGCCCCATTTAGTCACATTTGGTCATAATGGATGGGGATCAATTCAGATTGTTTATGGAAGAATTCTCGAATCAACAAAAAGCTTTGGTTAGCATGATCGAAAAAGTTACTAACCATGTTCGACCGTCAACAACCTCAGGTCACAGTAGCACTTCAATCAGTTCAAAATCTACAAACCTTGCTCTGATTCAACCCTTCGAAAACTTCGATTCGAGCAAAGAATCATTCAAATACTACAAACAGCGATTCGAAAACTACTTGAAGTTGAAAAGTATTTGGACAAATAAAGAATTATGTGCCCAATTACTTCTGAATTCGGTGGGTTCTACCAATTATAATACCCTTGCAGCCCTGTTTGCGCCGAGAATCCCCACTGAACTTCTATATGATGAGCTAATTACTGCCTTCGAAACTCATCTATGCCCCCCACGTAATATAATGGTAGCTCAGCATCAATTTTTATCCACCTACCAACAAGATAATCAATCGGTTACTGACTATGTTACTACTTTGCGACGCATTGCTATTGATTGTGATTTCAACTCACCTTGTGCATGTAATCAATCCATAGTCAACCTTTTCCTGCGCGCTCAATTCGTCCGCGGGTTGCGCGAAAATTCAATTCGCGAACAGATTTTACAATCTGATGAAATCGATTTTGATACTATTATAAAAAAAGCACTGGCCCTCGACGCATCCAAGGCGGATAGTCGGGAAATTTCTCAACAAAAACCATCGACGTCAATCGAAAGTGTCAACAAGCTTCCCATGCACGGTCATCCTCTCAAAGTTTCAACAAAAACGTCAATCGCCCTCATTCCAGTTCTAGAAGATATCAAAATTCGAAACCATCTTCGAAAATAGATTTTGCCAAATTAGGGCTTCAAGATCTCTGTATTCGGTGTGGTCGAGACAATCATGTGTCAAAGGATTGTAGAACTAACCCCAACAAATTGAAATGCACATTTTGTTCTAAATCCGGTCACATCAAAAATGTTTGTATCAAGGCAATTCTCGATTCTCGGAAAAATTCACAAACTAAATCGACTCATCACGTTGAAAACGATGATTATTCCAGTGATGATGCCTTAGATCAATACAGTGTCAGCCAGATCATCGACATTTTTCAACATAAAAAATTTTCAGCCCCTGACCTTGAAAAATACTTTGTAACTGTCCAATTGGAGGAGCAAAACCAGATATTCGAAGTTGATAGTGGCGCAGGATTTTCGTTTGTTCCCAGGGATCAATTCCGCAACCTCAAAATCTCCACACCTCTTCAAAATTCCAATATAGCATTTCGGTCATACACTGGCGATGTTTTTCGTCCTGATGGGTTCGTCAATGTCAAGGTTGGTTACAAGGGAAAGATATCGACTGAACAATTATATGTTGTACCAGAAAATTACGATGCTCTATTGGGACGAATTTGGATTCGCCATTTAGGTATAAACCTTCAAGATATTGATTCAAAAATTTCAACTCAGTCTAAAATTCATCAAATTCAATCCCTTGACACCATGGAAGCCGTTGTTTCAAAATTTCCAGACATTTTCAAGGAAACAGTGGGGTGTGTTCCAGGTGTTACTGTGTCACTGCGCCTCCGTGATAAGGCCAAACCAACCTTTTTTCAAAGAACGTGAGGTACCTTATGCACTCCGCGAAAAAGTGGATAAGGAATTGGATAATCTGGAAGCCCAAGGTATTATTTCAAAAGTGACTACCAGTGATTGGGGATCCCCCCTGGTAGTAATACCTAAGGCTGACGGCACAGTTCGTTTATGTGTGGATTATAAAATTGGAGTTAATGCTCAAGTGGTTAACTCAAGCCATCCAATTAGAAAAATTGACGAAATTTTAAACAGTCTTCGGAATTCAAAATTCTTTTGTCGTCTCGACTTGTATAAGGCATATCTACACATAAAAGTAGATGAAGAAAGTAGTCAAATTCAAACGCTCACAACTCACAAAGGTGCCTATTCAATGAATCGACTCTCTTTTGGCATTAAAGTTGCACCAAGTGAATTTAATCGAATAATCGACCAAGTTCTTAGTGGATTACCCAAAACATTGTCATATTTTGATGACATTTTGGTGCATGGAACCACTAAACAAGAATGTCAACAAAATCTAGAATTATGCCTTCAACGACTCCAAAAATATGATCTTCATTTAAATAAACGAAAATGTTCATTGTTTCAAACAAAAATCGACTATTTAGGACATGTCATTGAACACAATAAAATTTCAAAGAGTCCAGATAAAATTGAGGCGATTGTTAACATGTCTAGACCAAATAATCAAGAAGAACTACGTCGATTCTTAGGGATGAGTACTTATTACTCGAGATTTATACCAAATCTTTCAACCATCACGTTCCCCCTTCGCGAGCTATTAAAAAAAAATTATACATTTAAATGGTCAGCACAATGTGAAGCAGCCTTCATAAAACTTAAGGATGAAATTACAAGTGATCGTACACTCACGCCTTACGATCCATCACTACCTATCATTCTTGCATGCGACGCTAGCCCATATGGGATAGCTGGTGTTCTTTCACACGTCATCGATGAACAAGAGAAACCAATTGCATTCGCATCAAGGTCATTGACTCCTGCAGAACGTAATTACTCCCAACTTGATAGAGAGGCTCTCTCTATAGTATACTCAGTTGATCATTTCTTCAATTATTTATATGGACGTCACTTTAAATTGTTAACAGATAACAAACCATTGACTCGAATTTTTCATCAACATGCCAAAATACCACCCATGACGTCAGGACGTTTGTTGAGATATGCTACGTTCTTATCTGCCTTCGACTATGAAGTGGCCTTCAAAGAGGGACATCTCAACGTTAATGCGGACTGTCTGTCAAGATCACCAGTTGCTCAAAAGCAATCATCAAGTGACATGTCAATCAACGCCGAAGTTCAAGGAGTTTGCATGTCATCAATAAACCAGATTTCGACCAACACCCTTAATGCAGAAGCTATCCAGAAAGCAACAAAGTCTGATGAACAACTTCAGAAAATTATATGTGAGATGGAAACTAGCCCCGATCTCTCCTGTGAGTATACTTTCGACAGTGGCATTCTTTTCAAAGGCCAGCGGGTGATAGTGCCCAAGACCCTACAGAAATATGTACTAGAAGAACTTCATCGTACTCACCTTGGAATAGTCAAGATGAAACAGTTGGCAAGACGCTATGTACATTGGCAAGGGATAGATAGAGATATCGACCGCCTGTCAAGATCATGTGAACCCTGTGCAAAGATAAAATCAAGCCCTCCAAAAGCTCCATTGCATCCTTGGGATGAACGAATGCAGAACTGGGATCGCGTACACTGTGACTACGCTGGGCCTTACCAAGAAAATTTCTTCTTGATTATGATCGACGCAAAATCGCGATGGGCTGAGGTTAAGATCACCAGAAATGCGCCAACAACCTCTTCAACAATTGAAATGATGAAAGACATATTCGTCATTCATGGATTCCCTAGAGTTATGGTGTCTGATAATGCATCTATTTTTGCCAGTGAGCAATTCAAAGACTTTTGCTCAGAAAATGGGATTGTACAAAAATTAATTGCTCCTAGTCACCCTTCTACTAATGGGTTGGCAGAGAGGAATGTACATTCTCTTAAAAGAAGATTAGCTGCCATGCGTGATGATTCAGCCCCTCTACATGCAAAGGTCCGTGAGATCCTCTTCAGATATCGAGCAACGCCACTGGCTTGTAACAAAACGCCAGCGGAACTTTATCTACACCGTGAATTCCGCTGCCAGTTGGACGCATTGAGACCTATTAAACACTCCAAGAATAGAGATTTTCATATAAAGGTCAGACAACTGAGCGTGGGAGATAGAGTGCAAACTCGATTCTATGCAAATAATAAAGCAACATGGAAATTTGGCACGATAATCCAAAAGTTTGGAAAGTTACATTATCAAATCAAAGTTGATAATGAAAATGGCTCTATTAAACGTCATATTGACCAATTGCACCGAACAGAGGTTTCAAAAAAGTCAGTTTCGTTCGCTCCTGAGTGCTCCAGTCACAGTTCAATCAGAACTGATCAACCAGCATTACCATTGGTTGAACTGATACCACAGCCAGAGCTTGAACTGGATCAACAACAACCCGAACCAGGCCTCCAAGAGGTCCAGGCTCAGCAGCCACCACAGCCAGAACTTCGTCGATCTTCTCGTACCCGGAATGTGCCATCATATTTACAAGATTATATACATTAAATATTTTAAAATTGTTCAAATTAGCGTGGGAGAACTGTTATATCCATGTACGTAAAACTGGATGAGACAACAACAACAACACTGAGTTTGGGGCCATTTTCAAGTGTTGTTCGTTCAATTCAAAATATGTGATATATCAACACCGTCCTTTAAAATAAAGTTCGATTATAATTAATGCGTGCTTATTCAAAACACAACAGAACCCAAGGCCTGATTGGGTTCTGGGGACGGTAGTGAGATGCTAATGAGGATTATCCTCAACCTGTAGAATTCAGCAGTCCCCTCACACTCTTGAGGATATCAAGATCACGCAGAAGCCGGAGCTGGTTCGTCTAGCGGAAAGCTGTCAGATGCTAACGTTGTGAACAATTCGTGGGTAAACTTCCAGTTTCGGAAAATGCGGGAGATGTGGCGGAAGGGGCCACGTTCGCAAGGTATGTCCGTCACGGGCAGTAGCCAACACCACTCAAATAGAAACCGAAGAAGAAGAAGAAGTAGCCGTGCTAACCTGCGAGCCGCCTTACCCCGTACATAATCTGACTTCAGAAAATGTAACTTTTGCTGCCGCTGAAGCTGTGATTGAGTTTATTGTGGATAGCGGTTCAACTTTCCATATAATTCAACCAAAATTTGAAAGGTTTCTCGAGAACTGTTGTGCTGCGGATCACCGGATTGGTGTCGCGAAAAAGGGCGAGTTTATTGTTGCCAAAACAATTGGTGTTCTTCCGGTTCTCACTGAACAGAACGTTTTGCTTTCAATTAAGCGTGTTCACGTTTGTGAAGAATTGTTATGCAATTTGTTGTCGGTTAAACAGATGACAGAGAATGGTCTCGATGTAGTGTTTGAGAATGACCGCGTGAACGTCAAGAAAAACGGTCGTGTTTTGATGATTGATGAAAGACGTGGAAGCCTCTATTACGTAGTCGTTAGACTAAGATCGCCGGCTGTAGCAAACATGACTATAGATCCTACACTTATACATCGACGAATGGGACATTCAAGCAGATATCCGGTAAGTGGAGTTTGTGTTAGAGCTAAACAAGCTAGAGCTCCATTCTCAGAAACCCCTCATGACAGAAAGGCTACGTTTCTGTTGCAAATCGTTTCAACAGAGGTCCTTGGCAGAATGACCCCCACAGGTTATGCTGGTTATCAGTATTATTGCTCCTTTATTGATCATTACACCAGTTTTGGTATGATTTACCTAATGAAAGAAAAGAGTGAAGTGGAAGCTTGCCTAAGGAAGTACGTGAGTCTTGTGGAAAACAAATTTGGCAGATGTATAGAAAATCTGAGATTGGATAATGCTGGAGAAAACAGCAGTTCCACCTTCCGTAAGTTTTGCGAGGAAAAGGGTATAAATTTGATATATACTATCCCACGGAATCCCGAAAACAATGGACGGTCAGAAATTTATAATAAAATGGTCATGCAGATGGTGCGCTCGTTATTATTTGATAGTGGGTTACCAAAATTTCTCTAGGACAAGGCAGCATTATGT
Source organism: Pachypeltis micranthus (assembly GCA_020466155.1). Taxonomy (NCBI): domain Eukaryota; kingdom Metazoa; phylum Arthropoda; class Insecta; order Hemiptera; family Miridae; genus Pachypeltis; species Pachypeltis micranthus. Next base: position 165,105 of record CM035776.1, read on the forward strand.
TCAGTATTTTTAATAAACAGGCTGAAAACCCGCTCACTTAGTAACGGCCTCACTCCAGCTGAGATGTGGTTTGGCTACAAGCCAGATCTCCGAAAAATTCGCGTTTTTGGGTGTACAGCGTACGCTCATATTCCAGAGGAAGACAGTCAAGGAAAACTGGCACCTAGAGCGACACGTATGCAGTTAATTGGGTACACCAACAACCATGGTTATCGGCTATAGGGCGCAACCCATCACAAGGTAGTTACTGCACGGTCAGTCATCTTCGATGAAACGCCACCGTTACGCCTTGTCGAGTTTGAGGATACAGAGAATTCTGCGACGCCTAACAGCTCACCTCAAGGAACCCCAGTAAAGACGTCATCGCCGAAATGACCAACCCAAAGCCCAAATTTCAACACTGGGACACCTCTACGACAAAGTGATCGTGAGAAAAGACCCCCAGTTCGACTCGTTGACTATGTGACGTCATTGGCGCTCTCTACGTGTTTACTTGCCGATAATGATGCTCCAAACTCGTACCAAGAGGCAATTGAGGCAGACGAAGGATGGAGACTTGCAGTCAACAAGGAGCTGGCATCTCTAGATCAGAACGGCACTTGGGAACTGGTACCACCTCCAGCTGACACACCCATAATCGATTCTAGGTGGGTTTTCACCAAGAAGAACGTCGAAGGGGACACACAAATGAAAGCAAGATTGGTCGCCCGAGGTTACCAACAGCCTACCGTCGATGATGACACCATCTACTCTCCTGTTGCCCGAATGCTAACGCTGAGGTCATTGCTCGCTTTAGCAGTGGACAACAATATGAAAATCGAGCAATTAGACTGTAAATCTGCGTTCCTCTGATCAAAATTAAGTGAACCTGTCCATATGAAGCCTCCTGCTGGTCTTAAAAACTCAAACGGTCTTGTTTGCAAATTAATTAAAAGTCTATATGGTCTGCGTCAGAGCCCAAAATGTTTTTACGACTACGTTAATGAAAAACTTCGTTATTTAGGATTTACACAATCGAAGATAGATCCTTGCCTTTACTTTAACGCTAATTTGTGGATTCTGATCTGTATCGATGATTTCCTTGTTTTCTCACAGTCTGAAAAGACACTTGAAAATGTGAAGTCTTCATTGAAAGCTCACTTTGAGTTGAAAGAATTTAAAGTTAAGAATAATTTGGTATATCTTGGTTTGGAAATTAATATTCAACCTGGTAAGATTATCATAACTCAAAATAATTGAATTAATAAGGTCATAGGTCTTTTCAACTTGCAAGACGCAAAATCTACAAAAGTACCGATTTCACCAAACTTGAACTTGTTAAAAAATGAAACTTGTAATTTAAATGTTCCATACAGAGAGCTCATAGGTAGTCTCATGTACATTATGTTAGGCTCACGCCCTGACATTTGCTATTCAATTTCGTATTTTGGCAAATTTCAGAATTGTTTTTCTGAAACCCATTTTAACCATTTAAAAAATGTTGTACGCTACATAAAATCAACGAAGAATATGGGGTTGACCTTTTTGAAATGTAATTCTGGAAATAATTCAATAACAGCTTTTGCTGATTCGGATTTCGCTTGTGACTTAGAAGATAGGAAAAGTGTATCTGGCTTTTTGATCAAGTTGAATGATAAAATAATAACATGGCAGTCAAAGAAACAAGCTGTTGTCACACTGTCTTCCTGTGAAGCCGAATATGTGTCGCTTTCGGATTGCATAAAAGAATGTATTTTTCTCAAACAATTACTTAATGAAATAGCTACTTGCTACCAACCCATTGTAGTCTTTGAGGACAATCGATCCCGTATAAAGATGGCGAAAACATGGGAAACAAAACGTTCCAAGCACATAGACATGCGCTTTCATTTTGTTAAAAAATTGGTCGACCAAGGTCTATTCAAAATCCAATACATTACCACAGCAGATCAGCCAGCTGATATTCTTACAAAAGGTCTTTCCTCATTCAAGTTTGTGAAGTTTAGAAAATTATTGAATGTAGATGAAGTTTAAAATTGAATATCCCTGATTATAAATTATGCTTCTGGTTTATTGTTGTTATTGTAATTGTGTATTGTTTAACATTTGTTTGTTGGTAAAACATGAAGATGCTAATAGAGGATTAAGGGGGACTGTTGAATTCTACAGGTTGAGGATAATCCTCATTAGCATCTCACTACTGTCCCTAGAACCTAATCAGGCCTTGGGTCCTTCCCCCCTTTTTTGGGTTCTTATTATTCGGTTGGTCATCGCCATTTGTACTTCTCTCTCTCGTTCGTTCGCTGTGCTTGTCTTAATAAATCCTGATTTCCGTCACTTGTTGTGCCTCTACTTTTACCATAATCCAACACTCCTTACCAAAGTACGACCCCTAACGCAGGACCCCCTACTCAAAATTTCAAACGATCAGGACCACCAATGGATAGGTTCTCCAACAATAATAGGCCCGGACCTTCCCATCAAAATACGAATAGAAGCACTCCTATGTCCTGGCAGACGACTAATCCAAACTTCAATTTCATTTAAGACGACGATCCAAAACCACAATATAATGAAGAAAAGAACGAGAATTTTACAGTCGAGACTGAAAATGCCGGAGACAACTATTTTTATTTAGAGGAGAATCCGGAAACCCTAAATTCGACTTGGTGCACCAAACTTCCCCTTCCGTACATCATACTTTCCCCTTACAATATCAGAATTCTAGTTGACTCGGGAAGCACCAGTAGTTTCATCCCTCCTAAGTGTATCAAACAGTTTTTCAAGAGTAAAACAGATTTGGACCCTTTTGAAAACAACGGCCCACGGGATTAGGCACGAAAAATCCCATGTGGAAACCTTTTTGGAATTCGAAATCTAAATCTAAAATTTAAAGTATGTGAGTTTCGTTAATATTTCGTGTTATTATTAGGTATGGATAATCTGCAAATGCTAGGAGCACAAATTGATTTAATCAATAACAAATTAATCACACCGAAAACGGAAATTAAAATATTTAGATCCCCACAATTTAACAAATTCTAGTCGAGATGAAAACCAAGCCAGCTCTCATATTAAACTAAAACTTCACCCTAGAGCCAACTCTAAATTAAAAACTCCAGTCACTGTAAGGGAAGGAGAAGAAGCCATATCTTACCTTCGTGATGGACCAATAGATAAACCTGAATACCTACTGAAAGTTCAAAACGAATGCTACTTAGGTATCCTAAATCAAAATGAGGAGGGAACCTTGTTTGAGCTCAGATCACCCCTTAAAGTAGAAGAACTTAATTTTAACTCTGATAATTTGAACGGCTTAATTACTACGACACTGACAACTGTATCTTCGACCCTTCGAAACTCAGAACTGATCACATTCATGAGGAAGAAAGGACGGCAATTCTCAAATTGGTACACGATTATAAAGACTTGTTCCACGTAGAAGGTAGCAAACTGACATCAACCCACAAAATACTACACCACATAAGAACAAAAGACGAAATTCCAGTGTACACCCGCAATTATAGATACCCTGAAATTTATAAACAAGAAATACATTTACAAGTCAGGGAAATGCAAGAGCAAGGGATAATAAAAGCGAGTTCCAGCCCTTGGATTCCCCAAAAAACTGGTCGCGTCCGGCAAAAAGAAATATCGCGTAGTAATTGATTTCAGAGCCTTAAGCGCAAACCAGTAGACGACAAATCCCTTTACTTGACACTACCGCCCTCCCAGACAAACTTTGAAGGTATATGTACTTCTCATGCATAGACCTGAAAAGTGGCTTTCACCAGATAAACATGCATACAGATAGTACGGAGAAACCTGCATTTTCAACTGAACATGGGCACTGGAAATTCACCCGTATGCCATTTGGTCTAAAAAATGCTTCTCTGACCTTTCAACGTCTCGTCCTTCGCAGCTTGCAAAACGAGAAATTGTACCGTCTTCAATGACGATGTCTTCGTTTTCTGTACAAGTCTCGAGCTTTTTCACTAGAATTGTTGACTGACACGGATAAGTTTTTGAAGAGGATAGGTTGTTGTGAAGAAGCGGGAAATGAACCGAGAATACTCGTAGTAGGTAAGCATTCCCAAAAATCGTTTCACGGTGTTACCATTTTTTGGACGAGGCATTTAGGAAATGACATGTGCTTTTCTAGTGACTTCATTATTCAGTTATTCTGGATCGTAACCTAGGTCTTCCACTACCTGAGGAAAAATGCTTTCATTTTCATCGAGGTACGGATTACATTTAGACAACTGCTGAAGGCAAGCTCGTAAATTTCGAGCGCATTCATTAATTATGATACCAAGGCCTATCAGATCATCGAAATAGGCGGCACACTTGAGAAACTCTTGTAAAATTTGTGACATAATTCTAGTGAATTTGGCAGGTGCTACTTTTATTCCAAAACTGAGCCGTTTCATACTGTATACGCCTCACTTTTTGAAACAACTAGGAATGGTGGCCCCTAAGCACTGGTCGCTAAGGGCGTTATTATATCTGCAAGTCCCAAAACGTCCACCTTATGTTGTAACCAGGTCTGAGAGTTATGGAAATTTTTACTTTCCTTGGCTCTACAATGGAGAAAGGAAAATGATGTAACTGGCTGAAAAAAAAAATTTGAGTTCTCTTCAGACCACCCTGAGTCCGAAAAAAACTAATTGGGAAAACAGTCTGTGTGTGTGTGTCGTCACCCTGCAGTCGGGGGTCCAGAAGACTGCTGACGTGTTCCCTGTGTGTCGTATGAGCCGACTAAAAGGAACAGCCGGGTGGGCCCAGCTTGAAAGACAACCTCACCTCTATGAGGTCCCCGCAGGATTACATCCAATGAGGCTTAACTGTGGCTGGGCGTCACAGTGTACTTGTCGCCACACTGTGCTCACTCTGCAGTTGGGGGTCCAGAATTCCACTGCCATACTCCCTGCGTGTTCATATAAGCCGGACTAAAAGGTACACAACTTACAGTTCATTCACATACATGACACACTGGGAACCCCCTACCTTGAGCTGGGATCGCAGAACACACCCCCCGCAGGAAGGGGGACAGAATTCTCCTGCCGTATCCTCTGCGTGGCCGTTAAATCCGGCCTTAAAGGGGCTTAAAGCTCACGACACTGACATACACAACATATTCCAGATACAAAATACACTGCAACGGCTTGCGTGGCAGAACACATTGACTTAAACACTCATAATGAGGGAAAGACAGTCCTGGAAGTAGCTCAGTAACACCTATGAGCAATCCCCTATATAGGTGCGGCCTTCAGAATGAGGAGGGGGAAAAACCAGGTTTGAGCGTTCCTGGGGCGGCTGATAGCGTGTGTCCCGCTCACCACATCACCAGTGGCCGAGGGCTGACTCTGAGCAGCAGCCGAAAAATCCCTCATGCGTCTTAGTCCCGGTGGGTGGCTGGACTGGCAGCTGCTGCGCATGTGGGGGCCTCCCTTTGACCCTCAATGGACCAGCAAAAGGGGCTAGAATCAATATGCCTGAGGGGGAGCTTCCAGGACACTGCCTCGAGCACCTCTCGCTCATACCACTAACATACACAACAAATGAACTCACAAGGCTACACTACATCAGTTTGCTTCTTTAATCTCCCCCCCCCCTCCCAAATTAGTAAAAATAACATGACAAAGTCAAATAACACAATTGCAGGTAATAAAAACGCCACCCGCCTCTCCCTCGGGCTCGACCCCTCCCTCTTCGGACGATGAGCAACCTACTGGTCGTCGTCCAAACAAACAAGGGCGGAAAGAACCGGGCAAACCGCTTTCATCTCCCCCTTCTCCCACCAGTAGCCCGGGCAACCTGGCTACTACAAGTGTTAGAAACCCCGTGGACCCTAATCTTTTGGACATGGAGCAGATTTGCGCGTATGTCCAAATCATCCACGGCCAGCTGGCACGGATGAGGGTCAATGCGACAGGACCTATGCGGGACCTCGTCACTAGCTGCCTATTCGAAATATCGAAGCTGGCTATCAAAGCTAGTGCCCCCCCAACGACATCGACCCCTGCCACTCCCCCCCTGCAAGAAACTGTGGCGGCTGCTGTGAGGGAAGAGCTGCGTAGGGCAATTGCCCAGCAGCCAGTGCCACCACCCCCCCAAACTCATGGAGCTTCAACGAGCCAGGGTAGTACCCCAGGCCCCTCATATGCGGCAGTAGCCGCTACTGCGCCCTCCTCCCTCCCTCATGGAGCTGAGGCTGCATGACAGTGTGCCAGGGCCAGGAAGCGCAGGGGGAAGAAGGAAAAGGCCCCAACTAAGCAGGATGTGCAGGCCGAGGGCAGCGCTCCGCCTACGCCTCCGCCCAAAAATGAGGGCAAAAATAAAAATAAAAAGCCTCCACCGCTTGCCAAACTCCCCCCTAAAAACCCACGACAAAACGTGGTAGTGGTCCCTCCAACCCTGATGCATTGGAAGCGCTGATGCGAGGTGTCCCTGCTATGGACCTCCAAGCTCTAAGCGTCCGAGTGCTAGACATCCGCACCGCAGTAGGAGGCGGCGCCGTCATTGTGACGGAAACGCCAGAAATGGCCTAGGCGCTTACGAGTCACATTTCCACGAAGAAGCAGTTGAAGCTCCAAGCGTCAGCCCCTCTGGGTCACTTCCCACGCCTACTATTGTGCGATGTGCGGACTGACCTACAAAAAGAGGACTTGGCCCAACAAGTTGTTGAGCACAACCCTGCGTTAGGCTTGCAGCCGCAGGGCGTCAGGCCCCTCTTCACCAAAAACCATGGCAGACAAAAGGATTGGGTGATTGAGGTATACCCCAGCCTATACAAAAAACTAGAGGGGGCAAGGCACCTCCAAATAGCCTGGCAGCGATGCGCCATCCGAAAGTACTAAGCCCTCACTCAGTCCTACAAATGCCAGCGCTATGGCCACCTGGCAGTGGCCTGTACAAAACCTGTTGTGTGCGCCTTGCCACATCTGAGTGAGGAATGCAAGCGTGATGCTCCCCTCAAGTGTGCCAATTGCGTCGAACGCAAAATCCAACAGGTCGCACACTCTACACGAGACGCACACTGTTCCATTCGTCAGCGAGCGATTGCCCTCCAGGAGTCACGAGTGGATTATGAATAGGTTAAAAACAGTTCGAATCCTTCAGCACAACACAAATAAGAGTTCCCCAGTTATGGCTGAGTTGCTGCAAAATGGACTCAAGAAACGCTGCAGTGTTTTCGCCATACACGAACCATACATAGGGTCCTAAACTCTTGGTCTGGGATCGCAGACACGAGTGGTGGCTGGAGCATGAATGGGAGCCAAGGCAGCAGTGGCCTGCATTGACCCGTCCATTGACATTCTCGCACTCACTCACCTGAACAGCCAGCACTTGGCCGCGGTGCTCATCCGAGCCGGTGGCTTTGGGCTGGTTGTAATATCATTTTACAGGCAATTTGGCACACCAGTTGCCAACAGCCTTCAACCACTTGGGCGGGCTCTAGCAGGCCTATCAGGACGACCCTGCATAGTCTGTGCTAATGCAAACGCCAGATCACCAATGTGGGGATCCCCAACCCTGGATGGGGGGGGGGGCGAGGCGTATATAGAGCTGCTCACCAGGTACAACTTGGTTGTTGCCAACGACTTATGATGGTCCGGGAGGAAGGTCGCATATAGATGTCACAGCTGTGTCTCACACCCTACTACTCAAATTGCCGGGTTGGCGAGTCGTACCAGGTGCAACGTAGAGCGATCACATGATTATTGACTTTGCCATCACGGATGACAACATCCTCTGCAAAGACACGCGTCAAAAGCGATTCCGCACAAAAAATGCTGACTGGCCGCAATTCTGTAGGGTACTGGAAGGTGAACTGCGTGCTGCAGACACCAACCTAATAGTGCAAGCACCACAATTAATATTAATAAGCATCCACATCTGAAGAGGTGGACAGCAAAGTGGACATATTTACCACAGTGCTGCACTCTGCTGGGCTCTCTGTACTTGGGCAACAGAAGCACAGGGCGATGTCCCATGGTGGACTGAGGAACTTAATCCCCTCAAGCAAAGTGTAAATAGAGCCAGAAGGATGTACCAAAACACTCGTGACCCTGATGCCAGAGCAACACTCCTTCTGAGAAGAATGCCTTCCACCGCACCATCAAACGAGCCAAATGGCAAGGCTGGCGAAATTTTGTGGAAGCGGAGAGCTCTGAGAACCCCTGGGGCAGACATTACAAGTCCTCCATTGGGAAAGCAAACGTACAGCAGGTCTTAGCTGCGATGCAAAATGAGTCAGGCTGGGCCTGCAGCATCGAAAGTTCTACAAGTGTCCTAGATGACCAAGTAGCTCGAGACACTGAAGCCCAGAGAGTAGCAAGGGAGCTGATCATGGACCCTCCGAACGAACCCGACATCCCATTGTGGACAACAGGCGACCTCCGAAGGGCCCTCGCGACCTTAAAGCCCAACAAATCTCCTGGGCCAGATAAAATAGAAAGCAACCTGCTAAGGAAGGCAGAGTGGACAATCTCCAGCAGCCTCCTTAATTTATTTAATGACTGTCTGCAGGTCGGACAGTTCCCCATTCAGTGGAAGTCTGCACGCGTTGTCACTCTTCAAAAGGGAGGCAACTGTAATCAGTCAGACCCGCGATCATGGAGACCACTCAGCCTTCTTTCCATATTAGGCAAAACACTAGAAATCTTGATGTTGCAGTCCCTCGAAGGAGTCTTTGGCTGCAACCTCACAGGCAGGCAATACGGCTGTACCAAAGGAAGGTCCACACAGGATGTTTATAGACGACCTTCCTCCCGGACCATCATAGGTCGCCTCTGTTATGGGGTCGTTGGCAACAACCAAGTTGTACCTGGTGAGCAGCTCTATATACGCCTCGCCCGCCCCATCAAGGGTTGGGAATCCCCACAATGGTGATCTGGCGTTTGCATCGGCACAGACGGGTCCTCCTGATAGGCCTGCTAGAGCCCGCTCGAGTGGTTAAAGGCTGTTGGCAACTGGTGCGCCAAATTGCCCGTAAAATGAAATTACAACCAGCTCAAAGCCACCGGCTCGGATGAGCACAGTGGCCAAGTGCTGGCTGTTCAGGTGAGTGAGTGCGAGCATGTCGATGGACGGGTCAATGCAGGCCACTGCTGCCTTGGCTCCCCTTCTTGCTCCAGCCACCACTCGTGCCGGCGATCCCAGACCAAGAGTTTTGGATCCTATGTATGGCTTCTGTATGGCGAGAACACTGCAGCGCTTCTTGAGTGCATTTTGCAGCAACTCAACCATAACTGGGGAACTCTTATTTGTGTTGTACTGAAGGATTCGAACTGTTTTCAACCTATTCATAGTCCACTCGTTACTCCTGGAGGGCAATTGCTCACTGACGAATGGTACAGCGTCCGTCTCATGTAGAGTGTGAGACCTGTTGGCATTGGCGTTCAACGCAATTGGCACACTTGAGGGGAGCCTCATGCTTGCATTCCTTGCTGAGAAAGGAAGGTCCACGCAGGATGTCATTGTTGAGATTCGGCGTGTTTCCCTGCTGGCACCGGCTAAGACATTTCGCAATTTAACACCTCACCAACGATTTGATTCATTGTGGAATTGGCGCGGTTGCAAAAATTGCTTGTCGGATGCACATTTTACTCAAAATTGTAAATCTTCATCACTGTGTCGAACGTGTTCAAAGAAACATCACACCTGGCTACACTTGCCATCCGATTCTGACGGTGCTTCCGCTCCCTCCCACGGTGACAACATAAGTACGCCTTCCACCTCTACTAGTTCTCCTTCCAATTCAGATAGTCGCTCTGTTAGGGGGGACTATGGAATCTGTTGGGGTTTTGCTTGGCACAGCAATCGTCAACATTGTTGACGTTAGGGGCGTTCCACAGTCAGTGAGAGCCGTAGTAGATAGAGGCAGCCAGTTTTCATTCATAACTAACGAATGTAAAGTTCGGCTAGGTCTGGACTCGCGAGGTTATCACAAAACCATCACTGGCCTTGGGGAATCGCAACTGGGCAATGTCAAAGGAGTACTTGACTGCACACTACTGGCTAACGAAACCTCTTTTGAAACAGAAGCGGTGGTGGTGCCTAGTATCACTAGATACCTTCCTCACAGCTCTCTACCTCGGCACTTCGTTAACTCCCTTAAAAATTTTGTTCTGGCAGACCCCTCATTTCACAAGCCTGGTCCAATAGAATTTTTGCTTGGGGCAGACTTGTTTTTTGAAATCATCGTAGGCCCACATGTGACGGTGTGCAGTGACATGCCTAAGTTGCTTCCAACAGTCTTTGGGCACATTGTGGCGGGTAATATCAACGCTCAGCAGTAAGAAAGTCATGTCTCTTTACTAAACAATCGTCGGACATATCCGATCTTATTTCAAAATTCTGGTCAGTCGAAGAAGTCGCCACCGTTCCAGTAGTCTCTGACGAAGATAAATGGTGTGAGGAGCATTACAAGACTACTACGGTTAGAGAAAAGTCAGGCAGATATGTAGTCAAATTACCCTTTAAGCGTTTCCCACTACCAGATTTGAAAGCCTCTCATCATATTGCTCTAAGACGATTCTTGAATTTAGAAACAAAATTGTCGAAAAACCCAGATTTTAAAAAATCGTACGACGAATTTATGAGAGAATATTATGAAATGGGCCACATGAAAGCTTCTCCTACAGTGGGGGACGTTATCCCACACCACGGAATTTGGAAGGCTGAAGGGTCGATTAAGAAACTACGAGTCGTGTTTGATGGCTCCTGTCAAACTGTAAATGGATCTCTCAACGAAAACCTCCATACTGGTCCCAAATTGCAGAAAGATATTGCTGATCTGGTGTTAAGGTTTCGGCTTCATTCGGTTGCGTTCACAGCAGATGTGGTTAAAATGTATAGGCACATTTTAGTGAATCCAGCTGATTGCAAATATCAGCATATTTTTTGGCGTCAAGGCCCCGACTCACAACTAACTGAGTATGAGCTCAACACCGTCACCTATGGTCTTTCATGCTCTCCCTACCTTGCTCTTCGTACCATTCAACAGCTAGTGTTGGACGAAGGGTCCAAATTCCCTCTTGCCTCGGATGCATTAACCAATGATGTTTTTGTGGATGACATCGTAACAGGTAGTTCGAGTTTAACCGATGCACTCGCTCTACAATCCACTTGTGGAAATGCTTGGTAAGGGTTGCTTTACTCTTAGTAAGTGGTCAAGCAATTCACAAGAAATTCTGAATACCGTCCCAGAAACCTGCACGAAACCCTTGGACTTTGATGGTGACAGTAATGGACTCGTCAAAATTTTGGGTCTTCAATAGGAGCCCACCCAAGACGTCTTTCGTTACAAAATATCACCTCCGTTACTTATTTACACGAAAAGAGGAATTCTGTCAGCCATTGCGAAAATTTACGATCCTTTGGGTTACATGTCACCAGTCCAGTCGTTATGTATGCTAAGATTATTCTCCAGGCGTGTTGGCAACTTGGAACTGACTGGGACGTTCAGGTACCCCCGTCGACAAAACAGAAGTGGGATCGTTTTATTAAAGATTTACCTGCGTTAAATTCATTAGAAATACCCCGTTTTATATCCTTTAATAATGCCCTCAATATTAAACTGATAGGATTTTGTGATGCGTCCACGTATGGGTACAGTGCGGCCATTTACATCCGGGTGGAATATGACGATCATGTTTATGTTTATTTGCTCAAGGCAAAAACTAAATTGGCTCCCATACGAACCATCACAATCCCTCGTTTAGAGTTATTAGCTGCTCAATTATTGTGCCAACTTTACCAGTCCTTGCAAGGCTGGATAAAAGAGGTAGGTGTGCAACAATACTTCTGGTTCTCTGATTCGCAGTTAGTGCTGGGTTGGCTTAAAACAGCCCCTCATCTACTCAAAACATTCGTCTCACATCGTGTGGTGGCTATCACAGACAAAATGGAAATTAATCATTGGCATCATGTTCCATCATTAGAGAATGCTGCTGACCTGGCTTCAAGGGGATGCCTTCCTTCTGAACTTATAACCCATCTCAGTTTTTTAATGGTCCACCATGGTTAACATGCCCAATGTCTACATGGCCTGTCAAGCCGATTCAGCTGGTATCTTGTGGAGATCTTCCAGAAATGAAATCAGGTGAACCAGTGGTGCTCAACATTCATGAAAGCCCTTCACTAATAAGGTGGCTGGAACGCTTTTCTAGTTATGGCACTCTGGTTCGTGTATTTGTGTATGTTTTGAGATTTGTGAGGGCCATGTTTAGCTCATATTTCTCTAAGAAATCACACACTTCTTTACTTTGGCAGGCCCCTTATAATCGACCAGTCAAACCAGGTTTAATTCTGGTTAGTGAATACCACATGGCTAACCTCACCGTCATTAAAATTGTTCAGGAAAATCTAATAATCAAGGAATGTAAAAGAAACCAGGGTCACTTTCCATCCCCATTTCAAAGATTGAACTGTTTCATAGATGAACTTGGAGTTATGAGGGTGGGCGGTCGCTTACAAGAATCCTCATTACCCTTTAAGACAAAACACCCAATTGTGCTCCCGGGAAAGTGTCATTTTGTAAAACTGCTTGTCGACTACTATCATCGGAATTATCTACATATAGGACCATCTGCTCTTCACGCAATGCTGCAAGAACGTTACTGGATATCATCGGCTCGAACAGTAATTCGTCAGCGACTGCGCAAATGTTTGGTTTGCTTCAAAACCACTATGAAGACCAGCACCACGTTGATGGGAAATTTACCTTCTTCAAGAGTCACTGAAGGGGGAGTTTTTTGCCATGTGGGAGTGGATTATGCTGGTCCATTCTCTATACGCTTCTCCAAATACAGGAAAACGTCAGTGAGCAAAGCATACCTATGCTTATTTGTGTGTATGCCCACTAAAGCTCTCCACCTCGAACTAGTTTCCGATTGTACCACCGATGCGTTCCTTGCCACGCTAGATCGATTTATTGCACGTCGTGAGAGCCCCAACTGCATGTACTCTTGATTGTGGTACGAATTTTGTTGGAGCCAGCCACCAGCTAAGGGAGCTCTACTGTTGGATGAAACGTGACGACGTTTCTGTCACAGTCCATCAGCACTTGTCATCTCAAGGAATCGACTGGTCCTTCAATCATGCTCAAGCACCACATTTTGGTGGTCTGTGGGAAGCCGGCGTGAAGAGTGTGAAGACAATTCTGAAAAAAAATTATCCCCAGCGCCCCACTAACGTACGAGGAACTGAGCACATTGATGGCACGCATAGAAGCCATCCTGAATTCTCGTCCTCTTAGTCCAATGCAGGATGACCCCTTCAGCCTTGAATGTCTGACACCCGGACACTTCCTGATAGGGCGCCCTTTAATTGCTCGACCAGAACCCTCTCTGCAGGACATTCCTCTTAACCGCCTCCAACGCTGGAGACTCATTCAGAGGTTAACTCAGCATTTTTGGCAGCGCTGGATGAAAGAGTATTTACTTCAATTGCAACAACGGCGTAAATGGAATCGTACTGGTACAAACCTCACAGAAGGAACAATAGTGGTATTGACTGATCTGAAAACTCCGCCTACCCAATGGCCGTTGGGCAGAGTTTCCAAAGTATATCCTGGTAAGGATGGGCTGGTACGAGTTATTGACGTTGATACTCTACACGGGACATTCCGACGCCCAATCACCAAGGTTGTCTCTCTCGCCCCAATAACGCAGCCATCTTCACACTAGTGTGCAAGGAATTAAAATTTCCAAAGAAATTTTGGTGGGCGGTATGTTCACCAATGTTGATTTCAACTCCTTTGCTCAGTCTTCCGCGTTTTCGGCAAAGTTCACTTCCGTCAGTCGAGCAAGTGCTGCATGAGTCACCACCCAAGCCCGATCCATCATGACACGGGCCATCATTACGTCACCCCATTACCGAATCTCATCTTGCTTCATTTTTCTCGTCATTCGCTTTCTACAACTCGTATCGTTCTCTTACTTTGTCCACCTCGCTCTTCCTCGCCTTATCCTATCTCCAGGAGGCCACGCTCGTGAAGACGGGTAAAGTACCTTTGGCACATTGCCTGGTACCATCAAATCAAGGTATTGTGCTGAATATATAAGCTATTCTCGTCACGTCCGCAAGTCACCACCTCGCTCGTCTTTTCGTCCGCGACGTCACGACACACCACAAACATTCATCTTTATTTTCCGATTGCGTTGCCTTGTTTATTTTTAAAGAAAGTGATTTTATTTATTTTTGTGTTGCCTTAAGTTATACCTTCGGTGGGCCCACACAATATCATTGGTTTTGCTTTGTACAAATACAGTCCACACATCACACGTTGAGAAGTTTCCTTGGGCGTATAGCTCGTCCAATCCTAGATCAACAAACACCCTGCATCAGCGCTTCCATTGCATCGGGGGTGGAGGGACCAGCCACTCCTTCCCCACACATAGGTCTAACTACTACCACATTTTGTCGTGGGTTTTTAGGGGGGAGTTTGGTAAGGGGTGGAGGCTTTTTATTTTTGTTTTTATTTTTATGTTTGCCCTTGTTTTTGGGCGGAGGCGTGGGTGGGGTACTGCCCTCGGCCTGCTCGTCCTGCTTGTTTGGGGTCTTTTTCTTCTTCCCCCTGCGCTTCCTGGCCCTGGCAGACTGCCATTCAGCCTCGGCTCCATGAGGGAGGGAGGAGGAATATTGCTCATTCGTGCAGCTGGCCATGGATATATCCTTGTGAGTTCATTTGTTGTGTGTGTTAGTGGTATGAGCGAGAGGTGCTCGAAGCAGTGTCCTGCAAGCTCCCCCTCAGGCATATTTATTCTAGTCTTTTCGCTGGTGCGTTGAGGATCAGTAAAGCTCTGAAGAAAACCCAACTTTTTTTCTGACACGATTACTATACTTTCCTTCCCTTTGGGTAGTGGAAAGTAAAAAGTGAAGTGAAGTAGAGCCAAGGGAAGTTGTGTGTTGCAACGCAGATATTTATATTTGGGACCCACCCTACTGTTTCTGAGAATATATCTTCGAACTCAGTGAAAATATCTTCCTCTTGCACAGTAAAGGAAGCTGAAGGTACACAAGGGGAGGAATGATCAATCAATTTCTCCTGTTCAATTTTTTTGAAGTCGAAGCCTAAATAAAATCTGAATGAGATCTCGATCTGTTAGGCAATCGTGCCTAGTTGGTAAGATCTACATTTCGGTTCTTGCTGATTTCTCTTTGTAACTTTCCGCATGGTACATTTTTCGAAAAAGATCTGAAACTGACGGATGTTGTCTCTAATGGTGTATTGGAGTTTAAATTATTGTCAGAGTCTTCAGAGAAAATTGAAACAATGAGACAACTGGTCTGAACGAAAGTTAAATAACAGTTCACTTGTATATAACAATCTTACCCCTCTAATTGAGTCAATAAAATCATAACTCGGAAAACACTGCTTGAGTCCCAGTGTGTAATATGTTATCACGAGGTAGGCAGGTTGTTGCTTAACACATATTCTTCGCTGTGGCTGTTCTTTAGGTTCCCTACCAATGCAACAGAGTGCAATAAAATGCCGTTGAAAGTAATGTCTTGGTACCAGAACCCAACATAACTGGGAAATAAGCAAATAGGCCTTACCTTCTGTACTTTTCTTCTTTTTAGACATCCCTGGTTGCCATTGAAACTGAACAAGACTGTTTCAAGCGTTCGCTAATTATTCATTGCACACCACATGAAGTAGGTACTTAATAATTCTCAAGAAAATTATTAATTGTAAATCATTTTACCGATCTGATAGAACGCCGATTATTGTCATCCCGACAAACTGTCCTGCATTGTTGACTGTACCAACGGACGCGAGTTTCCACCGGTTTTCATCACAAAGTAATCCAAACTGTAAAACCAAGAATGAGCTGACTAAAACAAAAACTAAATAACAATCTGCACTTGAAATGAACTAAAATACGGTACAAAACACCTGCGGGCAAGGGAGTCACACAGCTCTCATCTCTATTTCTATGTTATTCAGAGGGTCCTAAAGCAGGCGCATTTTGCTCCCTCTCCCCACAAGAGTCTCAGTACTGACTGAGTTTCGTAAATGTAGAAGAGAGTTTTAGATTTTTTTGATTTTTATTTTTTTAGCGCTCACTACAGTTTTCACCAGCTCAGTGCAGTACAAAGTTGGCTGGAGTGCAGAGGTATGGGACTCCCAAAATGGTGAAAACATATTGATCTCAAGCCAGCTGTTAGTCAGTTGAGGGTTTAATCCCTAATTTATCTAGTAAGAGTAAAATGTAAGAAGTTGTACAGCAGAAAAGAAATGGTGAATGACATTGCTCAGCAGGAGATGCCTATGAACGCTCCAGGAATGTGAGAAGCTAGTTAGATAGGATTTGTTTGGACCAGGATAGACGTGAATGAAACTCGGAGACGGGGTATTTACTGAGCACAAACTTGTAATTGGTGAGCTGGTATATCACAAGATTTGAGGACTTCAATGTACAAAGAGGTGTATGAAATCGCGAACAAAAAGGGCTCTGAAGACGTGAAAAACTGGTTGTACTGGGAAGGAGGGAGAAAGCCGAACGAGAAGTCGATGAGAGGTGAAGGAGGTATCCGTTGGGAGCATTGGAGACGGCCGTATCGCGAAAGGTATTAGGAAATAAGTGTTGGGAGAACTGGAGACGACTCACTTCGGCGACACTTCGTAGCAGAGTGAATATTTGGGAGAAGGTATCTGTTGTGGAGAAGAATCTTAGAAGGGTGGAGAGGGGAAGGATGGGAAAACCACCTTGGAAATATCCGCCGATTTGGGATTTCCATGGGCGCAAAGACCTTTAGAGGAACAATGACCTTGCCACAGGAGCCCGTTAGGCAAGGAGCGGAAATTCCGAGGTCAAAAGTCTGGAGGGATTCGGCGCTTGCGCCGAACAGGATTGTAGAGCACAGATATGGCCTTTGATACCACCAAATTAAGTATATCTCTTTCAGGCGTTTCCTTGCACATCAAAGGGAGAATATTTACTGCTACTGCTACTGATAGAGGCGCCATGGACATGTAGGTTAAGTACTATTTGAGGTGGACAGCTGGGGGTTATGTTATTTAGTTCGTTTTAGTCATACATGAGGCATACTGTTTGGTCATTTATGGCGGGGGAAGGGCAATGAAGAGAGTAAGGAAGCCATTAGCAAGGGTCCCCCCTGATTCGCCAGAGCACCAGTTATCCATCCTAGGGGGAAACGAGGAACCCCTGCATAAAGGTCCATTGAAAGGAGTCCTTTGGGGTTACCATCGACCACCATGAGAAGGTTGGTGATGGCTATGTCTGGCCAAGACATGGCTGCACCTCTTTGATCGACAACACATATACACACGGACCATGGGCTGAAATCAGGTTTTTTGGGTTCAGTATGTTACGGGGGGAAGGAAGTTTGGAGATGCTTTTGTAGAGCTGCTGACTCAGGCAAAAATTACGGCAATCGCGCCGGAGATTCGATTCACAACCCTCGACTTACGTCGAGACTTATGAATCGTCTGTCTTGACCACTAGACCACGATCAACTGCTTGCCTTTAAGTAGGAGTCAGTCAGCACAAGTATACCTCAAAACGTACAGATCTGAAGAAAACTCAACTTTTCTACTTTCTGCTACCCAAAGGGTAAAGTATTGTAATCGTGTCAAAAAATATCTGGCAACACAAAACTTTACGCCACCCCTTTAAGTTCGAACACCACCTACATAGGCAGGCGCTATATCTTCGTTCAACGCATTTTTATAGGAGCATTTATGAGGAACAAAATGTAGGGACTAGTTAGCTGAGAGTACTCCAAAAGTTTGATCGAAATCGTTAGAGCCGTTTTTGAGAAAATTGGAATACCGATAAATTAATATTCGACAAATCTCCTTTTCTGAGTTAACTTGGGCTTATATCTCCGTTCAACATATATATATACAGAAATAATTATGGGGAACGAAATGTGGGTATGGGTGACTAAAAGACACTCCATTAGAATTTATCACATCTGGTGAAGAAGTTACCCTGAAATTTACGGAAACGTTCGAAAAAACGTTATTTTTGATACATTTTGATTTCTATCTCTGTTCAATGGACCGTCACATGAACATTTATTGGAAAGAATATGTAGGTATTCACTATTTGAAAACATCCTGTGAGTTTGGTGAAAATCGCTGAAGCCGTTTTGCCAAAAAGCGTAAAAAACCTATTTTTGCTTCAGGGGCCCATATCTCCGTTCACCGTATTTTCATGGAGATATGTATGGAGAGTAAAAGTTAGGTATTGATTAGGACAAGATAATTTGAAAGTTTAATCAAAATCGTTAGAGCCGTTTTCGAGAAAAATGCGAAAAACCCTAGTATTTGGTACATTTTCGTCCCCCACCCCCACCCCCCTTCCCATCGGCCGAAATCGTCCATAACCTTATTTAGGTGTCTACAAAAAATAACGAACAAAACAAAAAAAGAACCAGCTCAATCGGATCAGCCGTTCTCCCGCAAATCGAACTACAGACACACACAGGTCTGTGTCTTTATTTGATGACTGTACCTAAACCCTCGACGAGGATTATATCAGTCATAGAAGTTGCGGTTTCGCTATAATGCAAGAGACCGGCCCCTGCAGCATCCACTGAACTCAGACCTGTGGAGGTATGGCAGGTATTTGGTCTTAGCCAGTCTCACCGTAGAGAGCTGTTGCCCGTGTGTTACCGCGCGGAGGTGACCACCTGAGGAATCCCGTACCATCTGGGAGGAGTTCTTAATCTGGTTCCCTACCTGATCTTACTGTTTACTTGGGTGGCGAGTTTCAAAAGGACAGATCAACTATGAACACGTTTCTTAGCCATCACCTTCTTTGCGAACTTTGCAAAATGGTTATAGGCTTCCTTTGAAGCAGTCAATGCTGCTAAGTTCGTTTGCCCCCCCCAACAACCGTCGCTCACTGTGGTAGAAACTACAGTGGAGCAGCACATGGTTTCTTGTTTCCTCCGCACTGGAGGCACAAGACGTGCATAATGGAGAGTCTTTCAGAGAAAAGAAGTGGAGCTGCGCATTGAAGTAACCATGTCCCGTGAGGAACTGGCTCATCCAGTGGTCTTGCTCAACCCATTTTCTAGAAAGACGTTCACGGATGTTGGGGAAGAACTCATACGTATCACGCCCCTTTGACAAGGATTCCCATCTCGCTTGCCATTTCTCTAGAGCCCATTCATCGATGGCGGCAAGTTTCTGTTCTGTGGTGAGATCCGCACGGAGTTCAGCCCAAAGCGGGGGAAGCTCCCGTTTCACTCTCCACTTGTCAACCATGCACTCAACAGCCATATCAACTGGTAACTGACCAGTGATAACCTGGAGTGCTTCTGTTGATACAGTCTTGTAGGCCTTGGTGATCCACAGGAGCGCCGCTCTCTGGGATTGGGCCAATACTCTCTTTTGATTGACTGTTAGTTTGCTACCCCAGACAACAGGGCAGTAGCCAATCACACCTAAATAGATGGCCTTATACATGAGGATGGTGTCGTGGTAACACACACCCCAAGTGGCCTTAGTAATGGCACGCAGTGAGGCAAACCTTGCAATGGTAGTGCCTTTAAGGGACTGGAGGTGTTGGTTGAAACCCCACCTCTCACCTATATTCACTCCTAAATACTTGACGTGCTTTTCAAGAAGGAGCCTCTGGCCGCCAAAGTGTATTGTGGGTGGATTATTCACTTTCCCCTTCAAGAGAATTAGCTGGGTTTTTTCCTCAGCCACCTGCATCTTGACATGCTCGCACCATTGGTTGACAGTGCGGAGCACGTGGTGGGTTTTTTCTTCACTTTGGCGGACTGACTCTGCAAAGATCAGCACAGTCAAGTCATCCACATAGGCGTACGGCTCGCAGTCAGTCTCCATGAGTTTCCTGAGAAGACCTTCGAAGAAGGCATTCCAGAGTGCTGGTCCAAGGACCGAGCCCTGTGGGCACCCCTTCTCAATCTTTCTCCGGACGGAGACATGCCTACTTTCGATCGTAGCAGTTCTGTCTGTCAGGTAACTTCTGACGAGCGAGTACAGGTTGCAGGGGATTCCCCTACCTTTCAGCTCATTAAGGAGCGCTGGCCACCAAAGGTTGTCAAACGCTCCTCTGATGTCAATCAGAACTGCTACGACGTACTTAGCCGCTGCCAGCAGGGAAACACGCCGAATCTCGACAATGACATCCTGCGTGGACCTTCCTTTGGTACACCCGTATTGCCTGCCTGTGAGGTTGCGGCCAAAGACTCCTTCGAGAGACTGCAACATCAAGATTTCCAGTGTTTTGCCTAATATGGAAAGAAGGCTGAGTGGTCTCCATGATCGCGGGTCTGACTGATTGCGGTCGCCTCCCTTTTGAGGAGTGACTACACGTGCAGACTTCCACTGAGTGGGGAACTCTCCGACCTCCAGACAGTCATTAAATAAATTAAGGAGGCCGCAGGAGATTGTCCGCTCAGCCTTCCTTAGCATATTGCTTTCTATTTTATCTGGCCCAGGAGATTTGTTGGGCTTTAAGGTCGCAAGGGCCCTGCCGAGGTCGCCTGTTGTCCACAATGGGATGTCGGGATCGTTTGGAGGTCCATGATCAGCTCCCTTGCTGCCCTCAAGGCTTCAGTGTCTCGAGCTACTTTGGTCGTCAGGGAACGCCTTCTCAAGGAGGATTTCCAGTGAGCTTTCGATGCTGCAGGCCCAGCCTGACTCATTTTGCATCGCGACTAAGACCTGCTCTACATTTCCTTTTCCTATCGAGTACTTGTTATATCTGCCCCATGGGTTCTCAGAGCTCTCCGCTTCTACGAAATTTCGCCAGCCTTGCAGTTTGGCTCGTTTGATGGTGTAGTGGAAGGCCTTCTTCTCCTCGATGAAGGCAGCTCAGAGTGTTGCTCTGGAATCAGGGTCACGAGTGTTTTGGTACATCCTTCTGGCTCTATTTACACTATGCTTGAGGGGATTAAGTTCCTCAGTCCACCATGGGACTTTGATCGCCCTGTGCTTCTGTTGGCCAAGTACAGAGAGCCCAGCAGAGTGCAGTGCTGTGGTAAATATGTCCACTTTGCTGTCCACCTCTTCAGGTGTGGATGCTTGCACTATTAGGTCGGTGTCTGCGGCACGCAGTTCACCTTCCAGTACCCTACAGAACTGCGGCCAGTCAGCATTTTTTGTGCGGAATCGCTTTTCACGCATGTCTTTGCCGAGGATGTTGTCATCCGTGATGGCAAAGTCAATAACCATGTGATCGCTCTGCGTTGCACCTGGTACGACTCGCCAACCCTGCAATTTGAGTAGCAGGGTGTGTGACACGGCTGTGACGTCTATACACGACCTTCCTCCTGGACCATCATAGGTCGCCTCAGTCATGGGGTCGTTGGCAACAACCAAGTTGTACCTGGTGAGCATCTCTATATACGCCTCGCCCGCCCCATCCAAGGTTGGGGATCCCCACAATGGTGATCTGGCGTTTGCATCAGCACAGACTATGCAAGGTCGTCCTGATAGGCCTGCTAGAGCCCGCTCGAGTGGTTCAAGGCTGTTGGCAACTGGTGCGCCAAATCGGATGAGCACAGCGGCCAAGTGCTGGCTGTTCAGGTGAGTGAGTGCGAGCATGTCAATGGACGGGTCAGTGCAGGCTACTGCTGCCTTGGCTCCCGTTCTTGCTCCAGCCACCACTCGTGCCTGCGATCCCAGACCAAGAGTTTTGGATCCTATGTATGGTTCCTGTATGGCGAGAACACTGCAGCGTTTCTTGAGTGCATTTTGCAGCAACTCAGCCATAACTGGGCAGCTCTTATTTGTGTTGTGCTGAAGGATTCGAACTGTTTTTGACCTATTCATAATCCACTCGTGACTCCTGGAGGGCAATAGCTCGCTGACGAATGGTACAGCGTGCGTCTCATGTAGAGTGTGCGACCTGTTGGATTTTCGTTCGACGCAATTGGCACACTTGAGGGGAGCATCACGCTTGCAGTCCTTACTCAGATGTGGCAAGGCGCACCAGGCGCACACAACAGGTCTTGTACAGGCCACTGCCAGGTGGCCATAGCGTTGGCATTTGTAGCACTGAGTGGGGGCTTGGTACTTGGGAATGGAGCACCGCTGCCAGGCTATTTGGAGGTGCCTTGCCCCCTCTAGTTTTTTGTACAGGCTGGGTGATACCTCGATCACCCAATCCTTTTGTCTGCCACGCTTTTTCGTGAAAAGGAACCTGACGTCCTGCTGCTGCAAGCCTAATGCAGGGTTGTGCTCAACAACTTGATGGGCCAAGTCCTCTTTTTGAAGGTCGGTCCGCACGTCGCACAGCAGCAGGCCTGGGAAGCGACCCAGGGGGGCTGATGCTTGTAGCTTCAACTCCTTTTTCGTGGAGATATGGCTGGGATTTTAGAAGGGAGTTTGGTAGGCGGTGGAGGCTTCTTCTTTTGGTTTTTATTTTTATTTTTGCCCTTATTTTTGGGTGGAGGCGTAGGCGGGGCGCTGCACTCGGCCTGCATGTCCTGCTTAGTTGGGGCCTTTTTCTGCTTCCCCCTGCGCTTCCTGGCCATGGCAGACCGCCATTCAGCCTCAGCTCCATGAGGGAGGGAGGAGGGCACAGTAGCAGCTACTGCCCCATATGAGGGGCCTGGGGTACTACCCTGGTTCGTTGAAGCTCCTTGAGTTTGGGGGGCTGGTGGCACTGGCTGCTGGGCAATTACCCTACGCAGCTCTTCCCTCACAGCAGCCGCCACAGTTTCCCGCAGGGGGGGAGTGGCGGGGGGGCGATATCGTTGGGGGGGGGGGGCATTAGCTTTTATAGCCAGATCCGAAATTTCGAAGAGGCAACTAGTGACGAGGTCCCGCATAGGTCCTGTCGCGTTGACCCTCATCCGTGCCAGCTGGCCGTGGATGATTTGGACATACGCGCAAATCTGCTCCATGTCCAACAGATTAGGGTCTACGGGGTGTCGAGTGCTTGTAGTAGCCGGGTTGCCCGGGCTACTAGGCGGAGAAGGGGGAAATGAACGCGGTTTGCCCGGTTCTTTCCGCCCTTGTTTGTTTGGATGACGAGTAGGTTGCTCATCGTCCGAAGAGGGAGGGGTCGAGCTTGGCGAGCCCGAGGAAGAGGCGGGTGGCGTTTTTATTACCTGCAATTGTGTTATTTGACTTTGTCATGTTATTTTTACTAATTTGGGTGGGTGGGGGGGGGCGGAGATTAAAGAAGCAAACTGATGTAGTGTAGCCTTGTGAGTTCATTTGTTGTGTGTGTTAGGGTGTATGAGCGAGGGGTGCTCGAGGCAGTGGGGGTGTGTTCTGTGATCCCAGCTAAAGGTAGGGGGTTCCCAATGTGTCATGTATGTGAATAAAGTGTAAGTTGTGTCCTTTTTAGTCCGGCTTATACGAACAGGCAGGGAGTACGGCAGTGGAATTCTGGACCCCCTACTGCAGGGTGAGCACAGTGTGGCGACAGAGTACACTGTGACGCCCAGCCACAGTTAAGCCTCGTTGGATGTAATCCTGCGGGGACCTCGTAGAGGTGAGGTTGTCTTTCAAGCTGGGCCCACCCGGCTGTCCCTTTTAGTCGGCTCATACGACACGCAGGGAATATGTCAGCGGTATTCTGGACCCCCGACTGCAGGGTGATGGCGACAGAGTACACTGTGACGCCCAGCCACAGTTAAGCCTCGTTGGATGTAATCCTGTGGGGACCTCATAGAGGTGAGGTTGTCTTTCAAGCTGGGCCCACCCGGCTGTCCCTTTTAGTCGGCTCATACGACACGCCAGGAATACGTCAGCGGTATTCTGGACCCCCGACTGCAGGGTGACACACACACACACACACACGCGCACGCACACACACACACACACACACACACACATCACACTCCGATATTGGGTTATTTTAGAATCAGTAGGGTCTGAAACGTAAAGATCTGAAGAAAACCCAAATTTTTTTTTTTTGGGCCGATTACTATACTTTCCTTTCCTTCGGGTAGCGGAAAGTAAAAAGTAATAATTAGGCCAACTCATTCCGAAAACTTTTTTACTTTCCTTGCTCTACGAAGTAGAAAGGAAAGTTATGTAATCGGCTAAAAAAAAAATATCTGGTGCGTTGCAACACACAACTTTCCTTAGCTCTACGTCAATTCACTTTGTACATGGCTAATTCTACTTACTCAATTCATTTATCACTCAGATAATTTGAACTTGGTCAAACAACACGTCACAGCAGCTGGAAGCGGTAGCGCTTACAGTTCCGGAATTTATTGTGCTGCTCATACTCATTATAAGACCATTATTGAGCAATTGGTACACAGAAAATTAATGAGGCTGTACACGAATTTTTTGAAGAGGGATAATAATCACTTTTGCAGAGTTAATGGGTAATAACTGTTAGAACTTGCAGTAAGTGAAACGGCGGTAGTTGAAATTCAGGAATTTCTGAAGTGAGCCTCATGTACCTCATGAGCGTTGTTAAACACTCGCACTTTAGGTATTGAATTGGACTACAATACCAATTTTCTTTAACTTTCTACTAACATCCCAGCGGAGTTAGGGTGAAGTCACCAGTAATGGACCAGCCCCAAAAACATCCCTAGTAATAGACCACCTACCACAAAAAAGTAAATATTAAGCTTTCAGATAGAGGTTTCACATTCAAACTGGGCGGGGAAGTTCATTAGAGCCTCATACGGAAGATATCTGAATTACAGAGTGGTAGTGCTACCTAGTGTGAGACAAGGTGAACTTCTCTACAACCAACTATACCACAGTCTGCAGCTGGGGCGTTTGTTGAGCGTGGTGATAAGGAGGTAAGTTACGTTTATAAGGATATATTGGTTGTGTTTGATGGGGTTTTGATGTCAGAGGGCTTAATTTCAGATAATTATTATACTTAGAATCGAAATACATCATCAGTTTTGCGATTAAACTTCAACTTGATTTAATTTCTCGGTGGTCTGATATTGGTCCTTTGATAAGATGAAATGACCAGTGTTGGACCGCCCGGTCCAATAATGGTTTTCAGGTCTATTTTTAGCTGTTGCTTTTATTGAATAGCTTTCACTAAGAACAACATTTCTTTTAAGTTTAATTGCAGTCAGATGACGAGAACTAGTATTTGACCGGGTGGTCCAACACTAGTCAATACTTTCTTCTATAGGGACCAGTATTGGACCTAATCAGGGCATTGATCCTTAATGTGTTTAAGCAGTTTTGTCTTGATATTAACCGAAAAAACACGATCAATAAATAATAATTTGGACTTTTCTTTCAGGAGCCAAAATGCCTAGATTTAATTACACGGAAATTGACATGATGAAGGCTATCGAAGACGTCAGAAAAGGGACACCAGTGCGGACAGCTGCAAAAGAGCATCAGGTACCAAGAACTACTCTTCGGTTAAAGGTCGTGGGCTCTTCACCCCTAGAAAGGCATATGGGACCACCATCAATTCTCAACAAAGAAGAGGAGGCCATTCTAGTGAAGTGGATTTGCACTGCTGCAAGCGCTGGGTTTCCAGTCACTAGAGATGATTTGCTCGACAGTGTTCAAGTTTTGATGAGGAACCTTGATAGGGAAAATACATTTAAGGATGGCCGACCAGGAAAGTCGTGGTTTAAATCATTTCTCAAAAGGAATCCTACCATTACTTCACGGATTAGTGAAAACTTAACTCTTTCCAGAGCAATGGTCACAAAAGAGAGTGTAACTGGGTGGTTCAAAAAAATTTTCCAGTATCTCGAAAATAATGGTTTTCTATCTATCCTCGAGGATCCTACAAGGGTATTCAATTGTGACGAGACGGCTTTTTTTTTAAACCCCAAGGGCGGTCATGTGCTTGCCAAGAAGGGCCAAAAAAATGTATATCAGATAGCTAATTGTGATGACAAAGAGTGCTTAACGACTCTCATAGGTGGTAATGCACAAGGAGAGTTGCTCGACCCCTTCATTGTTTTCAAGTATGAGAGGCTCCCTCAAGACATAGCATTTAGCATTCCTCCCTCATGGGGTATCGGTAAGTCTCCATCAGGGTGGATGACTGGCGAACTGTTTTACTCTTACATAGCCAATGTTTTTCACACCTGGATCACGGAAAAAAATATTGAGTTGCCTGTAATCCTTTTTCTCGATGGTCACTCTTCACATTTGACACTTGAGACTAGCCAGTTTTGTGAAAGTCATAAAATTATTCTTGTGTCTCTGCATCCCAACGCCACACACATTCTACAACCCATGGATGTGTCCGTTTTTCGAGCTCTGAAGGTTTATTGGAAGGAGGAAGTGCGTCTTTGGCGAATTGATGTCAATAATACCGACGGTCCAACGATTAAGAAAAAACATTTTGCCCCTTTGCTGAAAAAAGCTCTGAGTAAAATATCAACAACTACTATCAGAAATGGTTTTAAAACTACTGGACTCTTCCCATGGAACCCGGATGAGCCTTTCCAACCCCCAAAGGAGGAGAAAGTGGGCAGCAACTTGAAAGAACAGGTAATCCAAGAAAATGAAATTGCCTTGAAGCAGTTGGAACGGATTATCGGCGAAGAAAAGGTAAGATTATTCTCACAAAACGAATCATGGGCTGGGAATGAGGAGGATACATCTCTTTTTTTTGTGTGGAAAAAAATCAAATCTTCAGTCAAATTTTCGGAAGACAGAAACGAAAACTCTATCATTCATGGAGATGCAACCAATGCCATTTATGACCGATTTAGCGACCATGATGCTGGGAAACAGGATGAAATTGAAAGGGAGTTGGAAATTCTTGCCAAGTTGGATAAAACAAGCGCCGAAGGACTTTCCCAAAGCATCATGCCTTCAGTAATGTTCTCGGAAAACGGCAATGAAAATTCAGTCATTGATGAAGACATAACAAATGCCTTGCTTAACACCATTGGCGATCATGATGCTGCGGAACGAGGTAAAATTGAACGAGAATTGGAAATGCATGCCAAGTTGGATAGAACAAAAGCCGGAAGTCCTGAAATGGAGCCAGTTACTGAGGTTTGTACCACCAACTCCGGGATCGTTCAACACCAACATGCAACGGGATCGTACAATGAACACATCAACACTGAGATGCAAGCTGACGGAAACAGAACCAATTCAACTAACTCACAGCCACAGACTAATAATCCAGCGAATGATATACAAAACGAAAATGATGTTCCCAGATCAAGAAGCTCCCTCAGCCTGTCATTTATGGAGCACCTGGAAACGAAAGGATGTTCAACATTCCTTAAACTTAAGTTCCTACCTAGCGATTAACAATGATCTCGTGAGTTCCTACTAGGAAAATACAATGTTTATTGAAAATTTATCCTGTGGTCCGTTATTAGTCCCAAAATGGTCCATCACTAAACCCTCAGATATTCTACCGGTCCATTACTAGTGCACGTTAATTTTTTTTTTAATTCAAGAAAAAACAATTCTTTTTGCACTTCGTTGAACATTTTTAGAGTCAGGTAGGAGGTAGAGACCTTGCTGAATCTGTTAGAATGCTTTAAAACGGTCCAAGTTCATTAGAGGTCATGTGTAATACAAAATACCAGCCGTTTGTTCTTAAGGGTGGTCCATTACTGGTGACTTCACCCTAATAAGGAAAAAAAAACTGAGCGAAAAACGCTTTTTGTCGAAAATTTTGATAATTTATTGTGCTGCTCTCGTCATTTCCCCACGAATCTGAATTTTATAATATCATTTCCTTATTGAAAGCTATCAATATAAAAAATGTAATTAAAATCGTTAGAGCCGTTTTTGAGAAAAAAAATTTGGTGTTTTGATCACTATGACGACTATAGTTAACTTTCGATGGATTTTGCCCGTACCCTCATTATTGCGTCCCATGGTAACCTGTAGGCTAGGCATCAAGTTTCAGCTGATTTGGTACGGTGGTTTTCTCTAAAAACTGCGCTAAAATCGATTTCGTCGAAAGTTTTGGTAATTTATTGTGCTGCTCTAGTCATTTTCCCACGAATGGAAATTTTATGGTATAATTGCCTTATTAAGAGCTTTCACTATAAAACATTTAATCAAAATCGTTAAAGCCGTTTTTGAGAAAAAAAATATTGGGTGTTTTGATCACTATGATAACTATAGTTAATTTCGGTGAATTTTGTTCACACCCTTATTTTGGCGTCCCATGATGACCTGCGGGCGAGATATGAAGTTTGAGCTGATTTGGTTCGGTGGTTTTCTCTAAAAATCGTATACAGACACACATACACACAGACCATTTGCCCAAATAGTGTTTTTCGGACTGAGGAGGGTCTGAAACGTAAAGATCTGAAGAAAACGCAAAATTTTTATTTCAGACGATTACATTACTTTCCTTTTCTACTTCGTAGAGCCAATGAAAGTAAAAATGTTGAGTCTTATTCAGATTTTTACGTTTCAGACCCTCCTGAGTCCGAAAAACACTATTTGGGAAAATGGTCTGTGTGTGTGTGTCTCCGTGAACGATTTTTAGAGAGAACCACCGTACCAAATCCACTCAAACTTGATATCTAGCCTGAAGGTTACCATGGGACGCCAAAATAAGGGTATGAGCAAAATCCACCGGAAGCTAACCATAGTTATCATAGTGATCAAAACCAAATTTTTTTTTCTCAAAAACGGCTCTAACGATTTTGATTATATTTTTTATGTTGATAGCTCCCAATATGGCAACTATACCATACAATTCTCATTTGTGGGAAAATGACGAGAGCAGCACAATAAATTACCAAAACTTTCGACAAAATCGACTTTAGGGCGGTTTTTAGAGAAAACTACCGTACCCAATCAGCTGAAACTTGATGTCTAGCTTACAGGTTACCATGGGACGCCAAAATAAGGGTATGGGCAAAATCCCCCGAATGTTAACTATAGTTATCATAGTGATCAAACACCAAATTTTTTTTCTCAAAAACAGCTCTAACGATTTTGATTACATTTTTTATATTGGTAGCTCTCAATATGGCAACTATACCATAAAATTCCCATTCGTGGGAAAATGACGAGAGCAGCACAATAAATTATCAAAGTTGTCGACGAAAAGCGTTTTTAACGCGGGTTTTTCCTTATAAACTCCGCTGGAATGTTAGTAGAATGTTTAACAAAATTGGTATTGTAGTCCATTCCAATACCTATAGGGTGAGTGTTGGAAAACGCTCATGAGATACATAGGGCTCACTCCAGAAATTCCTGAATTTCAACTACCGCCATTTCGCTTACTACCAGTTCTCAAAGTTTTTACCCAGTAACTCTGCAAAAGTGATTACTATCCTCTTCAAGAAAATTAATTTTTACAGCCCCATTAATTCTCTGTGTACCAATTGCTCAATAAAGGTCCTGCAATGAGTACGAGCAGCATAATAAAATCTGGAACTGTAAGCGCTACCGCTTCATGCAGCCGCTAAGTGTGGTTTGACCAAGTTCAAATGAACTGAATGATAAATGAATTGATTAAATAGAATTAGCCATGTGCAAAGTGAATTGTTGTAGAGCTAAGGAAAGTTGTGTGTTGCAACACACCAGATATTTTTTACAGAATTACAATATTTCTCCTACCCTTTGGGTAGTGGAATGTAAAAATGGATCGCAAACTCCAGAATTTCTAAGGAAGCTCCTAATTACTACCATTGCACTGTTAGCTCATTGTGCTGCCACATTGCTTTCACTTTAATTTTCTCTACGAAGTAGAAAGGAAAGTTATGTAGTTGACTGAAAGAACGTTTTTTAGTTCATTCCAGATCTTTACGTTTCAAGGACTACTAACGCCTATAAGACTGTATCAACTGGCTCCACTTCGTTTCCCCCAAGGACACTTCATCCTTCACGTTTAGCGCCTCCAGTTCAGCAAGAAACCACATGGTGCTCCATTGTAGTTCCTAGAACAGTGAGCAACAGTTGTTGGATAATCCTCTCAAACCTTCCAGCGTTCACTGTTACTAAGGAAGCTTGCAACTGTTTCACCGATTTTTGCCCAGTTTGCGATAAAGGCTATGAAAAAAAACGTGACCCTTTGAAACTTGCAAGTAAATGGTTAGATCAGATGGGCAACTAGATTAAGAACCCCTCCATTCCCAGGACACCTCAGGGCCAATCCTCTGTCAGGTTGCATGCAAGATATTTCTTCCGACCCGAAAAGTTGGTTTTTAAAAATATTTATTTCTCTAAATTCACAACACTCAAAAATTAATACTTGGGGAAATGTACAATTTGGAGATGACAACAGAACAACTGCAACACATGAAGGCAAACCGACAACTGAAGAGCCAAGCGTTCGGGGCGAGCTTTTATAATACTGGAATGCTGCGTCAGCAGACTTAAGAGGTGCAGAGTGTATAACTTACGTATGCTCAACTGCTCGTTACAGTAAGAATGGCTAATTGGCAACCTGCCACAGGTCTGAGTTCAGTCGATGCTGAGTGGGTGCCCGACCTAATGTATGCTAGCGAAACTGCACCCTTCATGACTTTCTACAGACATAATCCCTCTTACGAGTTTATGGAACATACATTTTGATGAGGAACCAAACCTCTTTTCTGAGCTCGTAGCCTGCAAATCCTCAAGATGCCTCAAGATGAGATGGACTTGGTGCCTGTCGATTAGTAGCTTAAATCTTCACGTACTAAAACGCCAAGATGATGGGTCAGGATAAGGAAACAGACCTGTGTCTGTGGACTCAATTTAGAGAAAACGGCTGAACCTAATCAGCTCAAACTTGATGCATGACCCACAGGTTACCATGGGACGTCAAAATAAGGATGTTTCAACCAGGATAGACGTGAATGAATTTCGGAGATGGGTTTTAGTTGAGCATGAACTTGTAATTTGAGGAGTTGGTATATCACAAGATTTGGAGACTTAGATGTACAAGAAGTCACCTCTTCTTATACTTCTAAGTCTAAATAGGATATGGTTTGAGTATACAAGCGCGAACAAAGAGGGCTCTTAAGATGTGAAACTGGTTGTACGGGGAAGGAAGGGAATCTGAATTAGATGTCGATGAGATGTGATACAAGCGTCTGTTGGGAGAATTGGAGACGACTGTATCGCGAAAGGTGTTAGATGACTGTGTTGGGGAGGAGCTGTCTGTTGTGGAGAGGAATGTGAAAAAGAGGGGAGGAAATGATAATTCGGAATGTCCAGATGAAGTGGGAAATCCGTCGTCAATTGGAAATAACGGAAGGGGTAGAATTTCCATGGGTAACAATAAGGGTAACAATAATACTCGTAACATAAATTTCAAGTTTCAACTACGTAGGTTATTTTTTGACCAAAATTTCGTCAAATTTTGATGTCGTCTGCACGAAAGAGTCCTCAAAATGAGGAAAGCAGACTAGGTAATTCTTAAAGTACTCCACTTCACCTACTCGTAACATAAATTTCAAGTTTCAACTCCGTAGGTTATTTTTTGACCAAAATTTCGTCAAATTTTGACCTCGTCTGCACGAAAGAGTCCTCAAAATGAGGAAAGCAGACTAGGTAATTCTTAAAGTACTCCACTTCACCTACTCGTAACATAAATTTCAAGTTTCAACTCTGTAGGTCATTTTTTGACCAAATTTTCGTCAAATTTTGACTTCGTCTGCACGAAAGAGTCCTCAAAATGAGGAAAGCAGACTAGGTAATTCTTAATGTACTCCACTTCACCTACTCGTAACATAAATTTCAAGTTTCAACTCCGTTGGTCATTTTTTGACCAAAATTTCGTCAAATTTTGACCTCGTCTGCAAGTCGAAGTCCACGAAACTATTGTGGCAGACTCGGGTTTTTCGACTCAGTGACTTGATGCGAATCCACCATACAAATTTCCAATGTCAACTAATAAGTCAAAATTTGGTTCAAAATTCGACGAATTTTGATTGGCTCTGCAACTTAATGGCCAAGCATAGGAGGTAGCAGAGGTGTGAATTGGGAAAGTACAAGCCAATTCCTCAACTGTGGTAAATATTGTAACTATCAACTAATAAGTCAAATTTTGACTTTTTTGATGAGCCGCCATTTTCTTAGTCCATACTTCTGAGAGAGCAGACTTGCGGGGTGTTACCATACATTGAGGGTACTTTCAGAAAAAATAGTAACCAACTTTCAACTCAACGGTCAACGTTTTTAGCCCTCGGCTCCTGGACTATAACGTGAGGCGGCAGTGACAAATGGACGTGGTCCTGTGTGCCCTGGTGGGGGTGGGGATGTACATGTGTGTGGACAAATAACTATGAAGTTATCTACTTTGGGCTTACCAAAATTGGTCATCTTGCAGTTCACCCTATTTTGAAAGTCGGCGTTACTTCTGAAGACAGTTGCGATTTTTGACTCGGATGTACATAAACGCCATAGATGAGTGGCGCCATTATTCAATGATTATGAAAACTGACAGTGATGATACAGGGAGTTCCGCAGCCCAATACAAGTTTCCACAACAAGTTTGCTGTTTTCTCGGTCTAGTCAATCGCAGCAGAAATCCCCCCACCGCACCACAACCCATGTGCACTTGACGCTATTGGCCTTCATGCCCCCCATGATGCCGCGGAGATGGTCAGCTTGATCCATGAGCTGAGGGATCGTGTCATGGCGGCCCTTGTGGATTGCCAGAGAGTCGTACAAATCGTCGGCTCGCTGGCAGACCATGTTGACACAATAGTCTGCCTCACTGCACACCTCACCGCCTGCACCCCCTTAGAATTCACACCCCCCACCCAACCGTCACTCCCGTGCCTCCCCTCCCCACCCACGATACCCCTCCAGAATCGTACCAACTCCTATCCGTCCTCAAAACCACAGTCCAGGGAGCCATAGCGCCAATCTTCGACCACCTGCCTGCGAGTGTTGGAGGAGCGTGTGCTCTCGGCGTTGCGGGCTCGGCTGAACGCCTCAACCAATTCTCCTGCGGACCAGATATTCCGGAATTTCAACCACTGCCGTTTCACTTACCCCCCATTCCACTGCAACACTGTAAAGTAGTGTTTTACCTGGTTCAAATGAAATGAGTGAAAAATACATCGAATTAGCAAAAGCCATGAAAACCAGTGAATTTATGTAGAGCTAGAGAAAGTTGTGTGATGCCCATCGATATCTTTTCAGTTGATGATAACTGTTCTTCGTATATCGTAGGACTAAGGAAAGTATAAAGAGTACTGTGTTTCCATGCTACAAATGGAATGGATGAATTGAAACACGGCTGAGATTCATTCAACTGTTCATAATGAGATAAATAAGCGAGACGTACTTCTTTGGCTATGGTGTTTTCTTTGGAAGCGAACACAAACTGTTTACACCTTTCAGTCTTGTTCCGTTTAAAAGACCCCTCGCTGCAGGAGTCGCCTCCCTGGAAGTCTTTATTGGACAAGTATCTCGAACAACTGCAACAGTACTGGATTATTTTTTTTTTTAATTCTCTAAAATAGTAACATTTAATTCACAAAAATCTTGCTGGCGAAACTAATGATTTCCATTAAATGTCAGTATAAGGTTTCTGCCCTTCTACTGTTAGATTGAATCATCGTTTTTGCTAGTTGGAGTAGACGTTGGGGGAGACATTTTACACCAAAATTCGTTTCATGGCTCTCTGCAAAATTTACAAAGTTTGTTCGCTAGAAAATTGTCTCCTGTTGACATTAACAAAAGCTTATCGAAATCTGTTGTTTGAAGAAAATTATGGGTCATTGCATCTTATAGCAACATGCACGTGAATGAAGAACTTGCAACAATAGGATGCTTGGAACCGCACTCACCTTGAAAGCTTACCATTTTCATAAGGGATGCTTCTGTTGACCCACGGAGCGCTGAAGGTCGAGTTTATATTTTCACATTCCGGTACCAAACATCTGTAAGATAATGAAATCAATTAGACGGTGTTATTGCTTTTACAAGGCAGGATTTTCGCTTGAAGAGTCAAGAAAGTGCTTTGATTGCACAAAAAAGTTGAACATTCATTATGTCAACTAATTCTAGAAACCTAATTTTAGTTCGCGGTCTGTGTGTGTGTGTGTGTGTTGTCGACCAATCACCCTGCAGTCGGAGGTCCAGAATACCGCTGACGTATTCCCTGCGTGTCGTATGAGCCGACTACAAGGGACAGCCGGGTGGGCCCAGCTTGAAAGACAACCTCACCTCTATGAGGTCCCCGCAGGATTACATCCATCGAGGCTTAACTGTGGCTGGGCGTCACAGTGTACTCTGTCGCCACACTGTGATCACTCTGCAGTTGGGTGTCCAGAATTCCACTGCCATACTCCCTGCGTGTTCGTATGAGCCGGACTAAAAGGGACACAACTTACGCTTCTTCCGCATACATGACACACTGGGAACCCTGTACCTTGAGCTGGGATTGCAGAACACACCCCCGCAGGAAGGGGGACAGAATTCACCTGCCGTATCCTCTGCGTGGCCGTTAAATCCGGCCTTGAGGGGCTTAAAGCTCATGACACTGACATACGCAACATATTCCAGATACAAACAACACTGCAACGGCTCACGTGGCAGAACACATTGACTTAAACACTCATAATGAGCGAAAGACAGTCCTGGAAGTAGCTCAATAACATCGACGAGCGATCCCCCATATAGGTGCGGCCTTCGGAATGAGGAGGAAGAAAAACCAGCGTTCCTGGGGTGGCTGATAGCGCATGTCCCGCTCACCACGTCACCAGTGGCCGAGGCCTGACTCTGAGCAGCAGCCAAAAAATCCCTCATGCGTATTAGTCCCAGTGGGTGGCTGGACTGGCAGCTGCGGCGCATGTGGGGGCCTCCCTTTGACCCTCAACAGACCAGCGAAAGGGGCTAGAGGGGGAGCTTCCAGGACACTGCTTCGAGCACCTCTCGCTCATACCACTAACACAATCAACTGTTATGAAGAAAGTTTGGAGATGCTTCTTGAAGAGCTGCTGACTCAGGCAAAAATTACGGCAATCGCGCCCGATTTCCGATCCACAATCCTCGACTTACGGCGAGAATTATGAACGAATGTCTTATCCACTAGACCATGATATCACCTGGTGCCCTTAATAGGAGTCAGTCCCTCTTCGGGCGATGAGCAACCTTCTCGTCGTCATAACAAACAAGCACGGAAAGAACTGGGCAAACCGCCTACGTCCCCCCCTTCCTCCTAGTAGCCCGGGCAACCTGGCTACTACAAGTACTAGACACCCTGTGGACCCTAATCTGTCGAACATGGAACAGATTTGTGCTTATGTCCAAATTATTCACGGGCAGCTGGCGCGGATGAGGGTCAACGCGACTGGACCAATGCGTTACCTGCGGTACCTGTGAGGGAAGAGCTGCACAGGGCAATTGCCCAGCAGCCAGTGTCGCCAGCCCCACAAGCTCAAGGAGCTCCAACGAGCCAGATTAGTACCCCAGGCCTCTCGTATGCATCAGTAGCTGCTACTGAGCCCTCGTCCCTACCTCATGGAGCCGAGGCTGAATGGTAGTCTGCCAGGGCTAGGAAGAGCAGGGGGAAGAAGAAAAAGGCCCCAAATAAGCGCCCCACCCACGCCTCCGCCCAAAAACTAGGGCAAAAATAAAAATTAAAAAAAAACGAAATAAGGAGCCTCCACCGCTTACCAAACTCCCCCCTAAAAACCCACGAACAAACGTGGTAGTGGTTAGGCGTACGTGTGAGGAAGGAGAGGCTGGTCCCTCCACCCCTGAAGTAATGGAAGCGCTGATGCGGGGTGTCACTGCTACGGACCTCCAAGCACTAAGGGTCTGAGTGCTTGACATCTGCACCGCAGTGGGAGGAGGCGCCATCATCGTGACAGCAATGCCGGAAATGGCCAAGCACATACGAGCCGTATTTCCACGATGAAGGAGTTGAGGCTACAAGCATCAGCCCCCCTGGGTCGCTTCCCACGCCTGCTATTGTGCGACGTGCGGACCATCCTACAAATAGAGGACTTGTTGGAATAGAGAAGGTTCAGCACAACCCTGCGTTAGGCTTGCAGCCGCAGGATGTCAGGCTCCTTTGCACGAAAAAGCGTGGCAGACAAAAGGATTGGGTGATCGAAGTATCACCCAGCCTACACAAAAAACTATAGGGGGTAAGGCACCTCCAAATAGCCTGGCAGCGGTGCGCCATCCGCAAGTACCAAGCCCCCACACAGTGCTACAAATGCCACCGCTATGGCCACCTGGCTGTAGCCTGTACGAGACCTGTTGTGTGCGCCTGGTGCGCCTTGCCACATCTGAGCAAGGAATGCAAGCGTGAGGCATCACAGATGACAACATCCTCTGCAAAGATGCGCATGAAAAACGATTCCGCACCAAAAATGCTGACTGGCCACAATTCTGTAGGGTACTGGAAGGTGAATTCCGTGCTGCAGACACTGACCTAATAGTGCAAGCATCCACACCTGAAGAGGTGGACAGCAAAGTGGATATATTTACCACAGCACTGAACTCTGCTTGGCTCTCTGTACTTGGGCAACAGAAGCACAGGGCGATCAAAGTCCCATGGTGGACTGAGGAACTTAATCCCCTCAAGCAAAGTGTAAATAGAGCCAGAAGGATGTACCAACACACTCATGACGCTGATGCCAGAGCCACACTCTGAGCTGCCTACATCGAGGAGTTAGAAGGCCTTCCACTACACCATCAAACGAGCCAAACTGGAAGGCTGGCGAAATTTCGTAGAAGCGGAGAGCTCTGAGAACCCATGGGGCAGATATAACAAGTACTCGATAGGAAAAGCAAATGTAGTGCAGGTCTTAGCTGCGATGCAAAATGAGTCAGGCTGGGCCTGCAGCATCGAAAGCTCACTGGAAATCCTCCTTGAGAAGGCGTTCCCTGACGACCAAAGTAACTCGAGACACTGAAGCCTAGAGGGCAGCAAGGGAGCTGATCATGGACCTCCAAACGATCCCGACATCCCATTGTGGACAACAGGCCCACCTCGGCAGGACCCTTGCGACCTTAAAGCCCAACAAATCTCCTGGGCCAGGTAGAATAGAAAGCAATCTGCTAAGAAAGGCTGAGTGGACAATCTCCAGCGGCCTCCTTAATTTATTTAATGACTGTCTGCAGGTCGGACAGTTCCCCACTGAGTGGAAGTCTGTGCGTGTTGTCGCTCTTCAAAATGGAGGCGACCGCAATCAGTCGAGATGGGAATCCTCATCAAAGGGACGTGATACGTATGAGTTCTTCCCCAACATCCGTGAAGGTCTTTCAAGAATATGCGTTGTGCCAGACCACTGGTCGAGCCAGTTTCTTCACGGGACATGGTGACTCCAATGAGCGTCTCCACTTCCTTTCTCTCTCCATTATGCACGTTTTGTGCCTCCAGTGTGGAGGAAACAAGAAACCATGTGCTGCTCCACTGTAGTTGTAGCTCGCCAACCTCAACGTTTCCTAACACTCATAAGGAATCGCATCGGAGGAAATCGAGGTTTAGTTTAAAGAAAAAGACATAAAATGTCCCTCGTCGTTGCGTACTTGTACGAAAGCTGTACCCACCGTTTAATTGTATGAATTGGGTTTCAAAAAAATATTGTGTTCGCATCAATTTACTCTCGCTACGAAACTAGAAAAAATCCTCAGTAATGCTTTTTCCTCATCACGCTGAAACATTTATGAGCGATCTGAGTTCAGTAATTGCCTGAACTAAGGATTTTTTTCAATACTGGCAGTGGAGTGGACCTTACTTTGAACGTTTAGGCCCTGTTGTGAAGGTGTCCAAGGAATGCACAGTGGAGCCTCCACGATTGAAAAACGCTGCAAATTATTACGCAACGGTTTATTATTCTCTTGCACAGCTTGTCGTAGGTGCACACCTCTGAGACCTACCCCTTTCGATTCAGTATCGAAAAATACCAGTAAACCACACAAAAAAATATCTGGTGCGTAGCAACACACTACTTTCCGCCACCCCTTTAAGCTCGAACACCACCTACATAGGCGGACGCTATATCTTCGTTCAACGCATTTTTACAGGAACATTTATGGAGAACTAAATGTAGGGACTAGTTAGCTGAGAGTACTCCGAAAGTTTGATCGAAATCGTTAGAGCCGTTTTTGAGAAAATTGGAATACCGATAAATTAATATTCGACAAATCTCCTTTTCTGAGTTAACTTGGCTTATATCTCTGTTCAACATATATATACAGAAATAATTATAGAGAACGAAATGTTGGTATGGGTGACTAGAAGATACTTCATTAGGATATATCACATCTGGTGAAAAAGTTACCCTGGAATTTACGGAAATGTTAGAAAAAACGTTATTTTTTACACATTTTGATTTTTATCTCTGTTCAATGGACTGTCAGAGAAACATTTATTGAGAACAACATGTAGGTATTAACTATTCGGAAACATCTCTAAAGTTTGGTGATAATCGTTGAAGCCGTTTTGCCAAAAAGCGTAAAAAACCTATTTTTGCTTCATGGGCCTATATCTCCGTTCACCGTATTTTCATGGAGATATGTATAGAGAAGAAAAGTTAGGCATTGATTAGGAGAAGATAATTTGAAAGTTTGATCAAAATCGTTAGAGCCGTTTTCGAGAAAAATGCGAAAAACCCTAAATTTTGGTACATTTTCGTCCCCCACCCCCCCTTCCCATCGGCCGAAATCGTCCATAACCTTATTTTGGTGTCTACAAAAAATAACGAACAAAACAAAAAAAGAACCATCTCAATCGGATCAGCCGTTCTCCCGCAAATCGAACTACAGACACACACACACACAGACATACACACGGACCTCTCTCCGAAATTAGGTTTTTTAGACTCAGTAGGGTCTGAAACGTAAAGATCTGAAGAAAACCCAACTTTTTTTTTTGGGCCGATTACTATACTTTCCTTCCCTTCGGGTAGCGGAAAGTAAAAATGAGCTGATTACAACGGAACGACGAAAGCTAAATCTTCCATATGCTTGTAGTCATTTGTGAAAGTGCTGGGCATACACCCATGGCCTTAGAGAGAGTACCTGGCCTCATGGCCTAAACCCAGCCATCCTGCCAGCACCAAAAACCTTTCTATGGTAATTCCCAGCGAAACCATTGCCCACACGAAACCAAACCCATGGCTTCACGACTGACAGCGTCACACCCCTAAGGGCTCCACACTGCCGGCCGTGGGCAGAAGCCCCCGTGTTACCCATTTTATTTGGCTGCAGCTTGAGCAGCCTACTCACCTGAATGGGTAGCAGGCCCCGGTGCTGGAATTGCCAAAAGGCGTTCCGGGGATTGGACTTGCCCCCATACGTCCCATGGAAAAGGGCGTCAGGCGGGAAGGGTGAGGCGGGTGAGGCGTGGGGTGCTTGTAGGCAATTGGCACAACGTGACGAGTCGAGCTGGTGGTTGGTTTTAATGAGACGGGAGAGAAGGAGTACAAACAACGAAACAATTACTTTCGCTGTATTGTTCCGTGAGTTCTTTCAACTAGTAGACTTGTGCTCACTAAAATTACGGTGATTTCACTATTTTCGGTCAAGACGCAGCTGTACACCTCTGAGCATCTTCACTCAGCATCTAAACACTAGAAAACGATACCAAACATGGCGTATTTGCAATAAAACAAAAAAAAACAAAATGGCGTTTTTGTTAATTTTTTAAACCATTTTTGTCCATAACAACCATGGGCTTTATTCGATCAGAGTGCCGAGCAGGCGGGCACAACTAGATACCAAATGGGATTTTTGTGCGAAAGAACGGATTTTTCAGAACACGTTAAAGGCACAAAACGGCCCGAAAGGCAGACGGCGGAAGGAATTGCAGATTTGGAATCCCGATGTCTTGAAATGAATGAATAATAAACCAAAACTTATTATTACGCAACGGTTTATTTTCTTGTGCAGCATGATTGGGACCTATCCTATTCAATCCAACCTCGACGAATAGTAGAATATAACATGGGTACATCACCAATTGAGAAAAGTGGTTCCAGTGAGGTGGGAGGCTGTGCGGGAAATGAGCACAGGCCGGGCTGGAACCATAAATTTCTCTATATTTTTCCTTTAACTACGAGTACTAGAATTTACTGTGATTTCACTGTTGTCCATCAAGACGCAGTCTTCCGAGACGACCCGTTCTATTCGACTCAGCATAAAAAAATACCACAAAAACGATACCAAACATGACGCCAAGGCAATAAAACCCCTTTTTTGCCCATAACAAGGAGTGGTTTCGTCCGATCGGATTGTTGAGCAGGCAGGCATGACCAGATACCAAATAGAATTTTTGTATGAAATAACAGATTTTTAGACTACTGTATAGGCAAAATATAGGCTGGACGGGCGCCGGACATTTGGAATTTCGATTTCTAGAAACGTAGAGTCACATTTTTACAGGGTGGAGATCGTAAAAACATTTTCCCAACCGAAAAAAGATGTATCATTCAGAACGAATAAAAAATCAAAGTGAGTTCTACGACAAAAGTAAAAAAAGAAATTTCTTTGCTCAAGAGTCATGATTAAATACTTCATTTGCCAATCGGCGACTTGCAGGAAAATACTAAGCGGAGATGATTTCAATTAGCGGGGCTCTATTAAAATGAAGAATAAAAAACACAAACGGTGGGTACAGCTTTTGTACAAGTACGTACCCACGAGGGACATTTTATGTCTTTTTCTTTAAACTAAACCTCGATTTCCTCCGATGTGATTCCTTTTGAGTGATTGGAAACGTTGAGGTTGGCGGGCGTGAAAGAAAAACTTACACAAACGGTGGGTACAGCTTTCGTACAAGTATGCAACCACTATGAACATTTTATCTCTTTTATTTTTTATGCAATGATAACTACGTTTGATTGTGCTCGTTGATGGTTTCGATATAATGGCCGCGTCAATTGCACTTGACATCATCACTTAGTCATTGTGGTTATTAAAACGTGTGATGCTACCAAGCGTTAGATTTTGTAACAGACGTTACCATGCACTTAACCCAACACAAATTTGGTGACGCCTCTCCATTACATATCCCGCGTTTAGCAAGAGTTTATGTAGCAAAGTTAAGACGTAAAATGTCAAAAAAATAATCGTAACTCTGGTGGGACTCGAACCCACAACCTCCGGTTTAGGAGACCGATGCCTTATGCATTACGCTACAGGGGCTGTGGTTGCAACTCGGGTTAAAACGTTGCCTTGTCCACTCGGCCTCAAGGTTAAATTTCCTGACGCTTGGTCGTTACACTTGGCCGTTACATTTTCGAGTTTATGTAGCAAAGTAAAGACATAAAATGTCAAAAAACATGGAACGAAAATTGTACGACGACAAGGCGAGACCACAGCTGGTCGAATACGAGAACATATATTTCGAAGACTCGAGAATAATAACGCCCACGAGTAGGCATAAGCCATCTCCAACAATTACTACGCAATTTCAAGTTAGAATGATTCGAACAAAAAGTTGTACGCGACGAGGATGGTTGGCAAATAAGACCAGACTGCAGAGACTCAGAGGAATGGAGATTGTGGCGTACCAAAGCAGGAAGGATCAAGTTTAGTCGAGTCAACAGGATGTCACTTGCATGTGAATGCCTGACTGAAACTGATACCAAGATCGAGTCGAAAAGACG
This sequence comes from Pachypeltis micranthus, assembly GCA_020466155.1. Classification (NCBI taxonomy): domain Eukaryota; kingdom Metazoa; phylum Arthropoda; class Insecta; order Hemiptera; family Miridae; genus Pachypeltis; species Pachypeltis micranthus. Next base: position 206,514 of record CM035776.1, read on the forward strand.
GCCGTGAAACAGGTCCTGCACTAACCTCAAACCCCAAATTGTTGAAGACGTTCAATTAAGGAAAAGAATTGCAAATGTGGAGGCTTAACTTATGGGACCCCCACAAATCTCATCCAATCTACACCATTATGCAGTACTAAAAGCTGCGTGATGCTTTCTCACTGTATATTTGTCTTCGCCTGTTCGATACACGGCAAACTAAGCGGAATAAGACGAAGTAACCGAAAATGTGAGAGGACTGGGCAAAGGGTTTTTATCCCCCGAATAAATTCGCTGGCTGCACTTGGCCTCAGCTCATGAATTTAACATGAGGCTTCGGAGGGAAAGATTATTGTAGTTGACGTCACTAGGACCGGCCTGATGCGTTACCTCGGGGAAAGGGTTAAAATAAATAATTATTGCCAGTGTAAACATATTTAGTGTTTACAAAACATCGTATTTTGCAGCCCATATTCGCTTCTTCCGCTCGTCAACAAATTTATGTGACTGGAAGATGGTTGGAACTTTCAAACCGGATTACTGCTTGAACAGCTTGACCTAGTGGCACACCTCTGAGAACCATCTCATTCGACTCCGCAACGAAAAATACCAATAAACCATACGAAGCTAACTACTACGGAACGACGAAAATGACAAATTCCAAGCTCCTATGGCACGACGATGTGACGCGTCAAGCTGACGGGTAATTGGTGTGAAATGATGAAACAATTACTTCCGCTGTATTGTCCCGCGAGTTCTTTTAATTGGCAGACTTTGGCTCACTATAATTAATGTAATGTACATCTCTGATACTCATTCCAATCACCCAGCATCTAATAATACCTTGAAAACGATACCAAACACAGCGCACTTGCGTTTTTGTTAATTTTTGACTTTTTATGTCTTTACTTTGCTACATAAACTCGAAAATGTAACGGCCAAGCGTCACGAAATTTAACCTTGAGGCCGAGTGGACAAGGCAACGTTTTAACCTGAGTTGCAACCACAGCCCCCGTGGTGTAATGCATAAGGCATCGGTCTCCTAAACCGGAGGTTGTGGGTTCGAGTCCCACACCTGGGTTACGACTTTTTTTTTGACATTTTATGTCTTTACTTTGCTACATAAACTCTTGCTAAACACAGGATATGTAACGAAGAAGCGTCATTAAATTTGTGTTGGGTTAAGTGCATGGTAACATGTGTTACAAAATCTAACGCTTGGTAACATCACACGTTTTAATAACCACAATGACTAAGTGATGATGTCAAGTGCAATTGACGCGGCCATTATATCGAAACCATGAACGAGCACAATCAAACGTAGTTACCATTGCATAAAAAATAATAGAGATAAAATGTTCCTAGTGGTTGCGTACTTGTACGAAAGCTGCACCCACCGTTTCTGTAAAGGTTGATGGTTTCGATATAATGGCCGCGTCAATTGCACTTGACATCATCACTTAGTCACTGAGGTTATTAAAATGAGTGATGTTACCAAGCGTTAGATTTTGTAACACATGTTACCATGCACTTAACCCAACACAAATTTAGTGACGCTTCTCCGTTACATATCCTGTGTTTAGCAAGAGTTGATGTAGCAAAGTAAAGACATAAAATGTCAAAAAAATAATCGTAACCCTGGTGGGACTCGAACCCACAACCTCCGGTTTAGGAGACTGATGCCTTATGCATTACGCCATGGGGGCTGTGGTTGCAACTTGGGTTAAAACGTTGCCTTGTCTACTCGGCCTCAAGGTTAAATTTCGTGACGCATGGCCGTTACATTTTCGAGTTTATGTAGCAAAGTAAAGACATAAAAAGTCAAAAATTAACAAAAACGCAAGTGCGCCGTTTTCAAGGTATTATTAGATGCTGGGTGATTGGAATGAGTATCAGAGATGTACATTACATTAATTATAGTGAGCCAAAGTCTGTCAATTAAAAGAACTCGCGGGACAATACAGCGAAAGTAATTGTTTCAGCATTTCACACCAATTACAATGTCAAAATACACATCTTTACTTAGATACAATTCCACTGGTTCCTATAGGATATACTGTAACGTACAAGTATATCACTTCTTGTAAAAGTGAAGTCGACGTATTATTCTGTAGGATATATTTTACCTGACTCAACGTTCGTGATTGTAAAACATGAAATATTAGGTGAACATTTGGAGTGTAGCGGAGCAACATGAAAATGCCGCGTTGATTTCATGAGCGTGCAAAGCACTAAAAACTCCGGTTTGTAGCTGCGAGCATTTTTCCCCGAACCTCTTAAATTAGACAATCTGCTAGGTATACGGGTTCTCTCTATATCTTCGTTTAACGTAAATCGTTAAGTTCACAGAATTATCACAGAGATATTTATGGAGAATTAAAGTTCCGGTACAGTTTAGTAGAAGATAATATGAAAAGTTAGTCAAAATTGTTAAAGAGAAAAATGCGATAAACCCAAATTTTTGTACATCCCCCCCCCCCCCATTACATCTTTGCATTGATGGAAATCGCTCGTATCCTTATTTTCGGCCCTTGAAATAATCACGGGCAAAACAAAAAAGAACCAGCTCAATCAGTCCAGCCGTTCTCCCACAAATTGTCTACAGATACACACACAGACCACGAGCGAAAAGGCGAGGTTTTTCGACCAATTTTCCAGACTGAATTCGACCGTAAACGTTTCTGGGCTTAAGTGGAAGCGGAAATTTAGTTTCTTGCCGAGGTGAGGCGTCGATGGGGGAGTTGGAACAGCGAGATGACGAGAACCCAACCCCGTTAGGAAATTGATATAGTGGAGATTTTATAATTCAGCACACTAGTCTTAGTGAGTATTCCTTGAACACCGTATAAACCAAACTCATACAGCGCTCAAAAAAGTTGGTTGTAACTAACTGGCTCTGAACATGAAATAATGAAACTGTCGACTAACATCAAGCCCCCCCCCCCCCCACATACTGACAACTTAGTTATACAACCCAATTCATGCCCTGCAACCGGCCGAATTCAAATTATCCGTTTCACTAACTAGCAGTGGAATTGTTATTGAGTAAAACGGTGTTTACCGACGTCCCGGAAGTGTGACGTGACAGGAAAACGTCGGAACTGGTCAAAAACCGCAGAAACGTTCGAGAAACTGGATTTGAACGCTTCGAAAGATCAGTGGGTTGTTATTTCTCTAGGTGGATTGTTATTTCCCTTATCCCTTCAATTCCTGATATGAACATCATCTACGAAATAGTCACGCAACATTTCTCACTCACATACGTTTTAGACGCCCAGTGATATAATCATTTAGCGTTCATATCTTCGTTCAACGAATTGTCAGCGATAAGGTAATGGAGAATAATACAAACATATTCGGTAGTAGAAGAAACTTTAGGAGTTTGATACAAATCGCTTGGGCTGTTTTGAAAACAACTATGACAAATTTAGACAGAGTCAAATTTAACTTACTTTTCACTTTATTCACGCGTCGTTACATTTACATGTAGAATTAATACAGAAAGAACGTCGTGAGTTTTGGAACTTGCGCGGTTTCGCCTATAGAAGATAGCATGTTCCCTTCATCATCCATCTGTTTAGTTTGTGATCCATTCATTCACAAATCACCCTGTAGTTATACGTATCTGAAGGTGCGTATCGTTAGTTCCAAACTATCCACACGTTTAAAGAAATATTTTTGCTTCAAAGGCCTATCTCCATTTACTAAATTTTTACAAATTCATTTATGCAGAACAAACGTTACGTACTGATTAGTAAAAGATAATTTGAAAGTTGAGTCAAAATCGAAAGAGCCGGTTCTTAGAGAAATGCAAAATCTCCCATTTAAGGTGCATTTGATCATGCTAAAATCGATCTTTGGTCGATCGATTTGGTAATTTATTGTGCTGCTCTAGAAATTTCCCCACGTGAGAATTTTATGGGATTCTCGTGTCCTGTGAAACTGCCTATGCAAGAAATTTAATCAAAATCGTAAAAGCCGTTTTTGAGGAAAACCCCCAATTTGTTCTCTTGATCACTATGATAACTGTAGTTAGTTTTTGGTGGATTTTACTCATACCACTTTACTATGAGATATCCAAATATCAAGTTTGGGTTGATTCTGTTCAGCTGTTTTCTCTCAATCGCCGGACAGGGCCGTGGACAGCGACGTCGGCCTCCTTCCCTTCCTCATCTTCTTCCTCTTCTTCGTCCTACCCTTCCTCCAACACCACCACGATAGATGACTGCCGGTGCTGGTACCGTGGCCGGGCATTCAGAAACGCCAAAGGCCTGAAGGCCCACGTCTGGCAGAAGCATCCTTCCGAAAGAAATGATGAGAAAAATGCCGATAGGACTGTATACAGGTATTCATCGGAGGAGATGCGTCTCATCGCAGTTGCTGAGGCGCAGACTGCAAGGGAGCGGGCACTCTGTGTCAATAAATATCTAGCAGAGCGATTCCCCTCCCCTAGTTCAGCAGCCATAAAAGCCCTGTGCCGGAAACTTCAGTATAGGCAGCTTATGGATGGTCAAACCTCCACGAATAGCGACTGGGCTCTGCCAAGAAGTGGGTCAGCAGCTCTCGGATAGCTCGCCAGACCTAGCAGCCTCAGACTCCTTGTATTTTTTGAGAAATGAGATTCTAAGGCTTCCTGAGCAGGTGAGTAGAGTGAAACGTTATGAGAATCCTCGCCTGCAGAGTCAGGCTGAAAGGGCTGTTTTTGGTCTTGGCGTTTCTGTGCACGAGGTTCCAGATTATCTGCGCTTCATTTTCCCAAGAGTTGAGAACCTGACCGGGGTGGGGCCCAGAACCGAGACTTCTTGAATCTGCCCCCTGCAAGTGGTCGTAGGACAGCTAAAAGGATGAGGCGGGTGGAGTACCAGAGGGCCCAGAAGTTGTGGAGGAGGTATCCGGGTAGAGTTGTGCTGGAGGGTGCAGGGCATAGTAAAGTTCAGTCTACTCTTCAGGAGTTTGTGGCGTTTTGGTAGCCTCTCATGAATGTTCCCAGCCACATTCCTGAAGAGTGTGTGGCGTCCTCTGTTCCCTATAGGGAGTCCTTAGCCAGCGTCATATATTCCCCCGTCCTCGAGGACGAGGCACAAAACTGCTGAGTTAGTAACTCTTCCTCAGCTGGACATGATGGGGTTTCAACACGCAGATGGAATAAGGCCCCGAATGCTGTCAAGCTGCTGGTTCTCAACTTACTTCTCTTCATGGGAAAACTTTCTGCTGGATTGTCCCATACCCAAAGTGTCTTCGTCCCCAAGAAAAATGGTGATGGGCCAGGGGACTACAGACCGATTTCAGTATCGTCTGTGGTCTTTCGGCTCTTCCAAAAAGTGTTGGCATGCTCGCTGTTGTGCCTGTGGTAACCTGTTTGAATAACTGAATCATGTGGTGCAGGTGTGCCACATACTCATGATGCTGCATCAAGCGTCATGACGTAGTCTGCAAGCAGGTTGCTGGTGCACTCTCATCTGAGGGTTTTGAAGTGGGGAAAGAGCAGTACTACTGGGTTGTCAATGGAGAAGCACTAAGGCCTGATACTGTCACTGTGATCCTGACCAGTCTGCAGTGATCCAGGTAGTATCTGGCAACCGGGAACTTGCGCTGACTTGGCAATTTCTTAGCCTTCTATCCATTTCCCTCATTAATTCTCTGTGCACCAATTGCTCAACAATGGTCAGGGAATGAGTACGAGCAGCAAAATAAATTCCCGATCTGTAAGCGCAACCGCTTTCTGTCGCCGTTATGTGGTGTTTCAAATAAACTGAGTGAAAAATAAATTTAAAGCAATAGGGTTATGTCCGCCAGAAGGCAAATTATTAAAGTTTACGTATCTGTTAGGTGAGTCCGTCTCCTCTGGCTGGTGTGTTGCTGGTGGCAAGCGCTTTCGATGTAAAGACATCATCGTCTGGCCGTTAAGTCAGTACGGCCAGACGATGATGTCTTTACATCGAAAGCGCTTGCCACCAGCAACACACCAGCCAGAGGAGACGGACTCACCTAACAGATACGTAAACTTTAATGAAAAATAAATTTAGTTCGTAAAAGAGCCATGCACATAAATAAATTTTCGTAGAGCTAAGGAAAGTGGTGTGATGCGGCGCACCTGATACTTTTTTAATGTGAAATCATCATCTGAAGTGGTTGGATGTTTGAAAACACTGCAAATTATTACACAATGGTTTATTATTCTCATGACCAGCTTGACCTAGTATTAATGCTCCGAGACCCATTCCATTCAATTCAGCTTCTAAAAATACTAGTAAACCATATGAAACATGACCTGACTACAATGGGACTACGGAAACTAAAATTCCCCCGGCGCCAGGCGCCTCTAAACGTCTGCAGGCATTTATGATCCGATGTAGGGGTGTGCGGAGGAAGTGGCCCTAACCTTCCTCCGCCCCGTCAGGTAAAAAAAATGTCGGGGAAATTGGAACGGGGAGTTCCTGCGAACCCTCAGCAATTGAAACAACATTGTGAGGCGAGCGGGCGGGCGGGTGGTTTTAATGAGACGGGGGGGGGGAGTACTAACGACGAACCGTTGACTTCCGCTGTAGTTCCCGCGAGTTCTTTCAATTAGTTGACTTAGGCTCACTATAATTAGTGTAATTTCCCTATACGCAGTTGTACACGTCTGATACTCATTCCATTCGACCCAGGATGTAAAAATACCTTGAAAACGATACGAAACACGGCTTATTTGCGATTATACTGCGTTTCGTTAATTTTTTTTAACCATTTTTTGACCATAACAACCATGGGCTTCGTCTGATCGGATTGCCGAAATGGCGGGCACAACTAGATACCAAATGGGATATTTGTGCGAAATAACGAATTTTTTAGACCACGTTAAAGGCACAAAACGGCGGACGGACATTGCAGATTTGGAATCCCCATGTCTTGAAACGTAAAGCATCAAATTTTGAGGGGGGTTGTAAAAAATTTTTCGTGACCGAAAACATAGGGTTATTATTCAGAATGAATAATAAACCAAAAGGGACATGCTTGTAAGCTGATTGATTCTCGTTGTCCGCCTTCTTATCGATGAAAGTCGCACCTTGGATTTGCGAACCTCTGAATAGAAACGACATTCCTTTGGGAGGCCTTCCAGTCTCTCGAGAGCCAAATATTGGCAAGGGTGAAGCTGACCTGGTAGAGCATTGAAATTTTTACTGTCATGCTAATCCTCAAAAACTGGTTTAAGAGGCCAAAGGAAACCACTTCAACCGCGAGAATAAAAGAGGGAGCGAACTGCATTTTTCTTCTCAAGTACCATTTCTTCAAATTAGATCATAAAACGCCCATCTTCGAGGAATAACTGGGATTCGTATTTTCGCCATCTCCTAAGGTCACTTCACAGTTGAATCGTATCACATATTCCAGCGGGAGATCAACTGTTGTTATTTGTTTTCATTATTAGTAATTTGAAGAGATTTCGTTGCGTTTATGAAACCGGCGTGGCCCAACTCCGTTATCCTCGGGGAACACTGACGAATTTTGATCAACCTGACCAAATGTATTTTACCAATATTTACTCACATTTTGTTCCTCACAACTATTTTTGTTACGACTGTCATTTTTCTAATTTCCTAGGAAACGGCTCAAATTGTTTCGATCAAACGTACCGGGTACTATCAGCTAACTAGTATCTACAGTTTGTTCTTCATAACGTTTTCCGTAGAAACGCGTTGAACGAAGATGCAGCAGGTCGTCGAATTGAGGGACTTAAGGGTTTTTTCGATGTAATCAGAAAATATAAAAGCAAATGAATAATATAAATATCTGTTGTGTGCTGACTGACTCCTATCAAAGGCAAGCGGTTCATCGTGGTCTTGCGGTAAGACAGTCGATTCATAAATCTCGACGTAAGTTGAGGGTTGTGGATCGAATCCCCGGCGCGATTGCCGTAATTTTTGCCTTAGTCAGCAGCTCTTCAAAAGCATCTCCAAACCTCTTCGTCACAGTTGTGAAGCATCAGATTTTTCAGCTTTCCCCACTTCCTCGTAAATCTATAGATAAACTACACACCCAAGTGCATAAAAAAGCTAAATACAACGCTGAAAGCTGAAACGAAATACAAGATATTGACTACCGTATTACATTTTTTGACTAACGTCAACTCAGCTTTACGAAATACAAAGGAGAGTTACGTGATCGGCTGAAAAACAAATTTTGAGTTCTTTCCTGATCTTTACGTTTCAGAGCCTACTGTGTCCGAAAAACACTGTTAGGAAATATCTGGTGCATTGCAACACATTGCTTTCCTTAGCTCTCCGTCAATTCACCTGAACTTGGTCAAACATCACTTCGCGGCGGCAGATAGCGGAATCGCTCACAGTTCCGGAATTTATTGTGCTGCTGGCACTCATTACCGTACCATTATTGAGCAATTAGTAAACAGAAAATTAATGAGGCTGTACACACAATTTTTTTGAAGAGGATAGTAATCACTTTGGCAGAGTCATTGGGTAAACACTTTTAGAACTGGAAGTTAGTGTAACAGCGGTAGTTGGAATTCCGGAATTTCTTTAGCGATCCTATATATCTTATGAGCGTTTTTAAACACTCATTATATAGGTATTGGATTGGACTGCTACACCATTGTGGTAACATTTCAGCCTAGTTTTTAAGGAAAAAACCGCGCTAAAATCGATTTTCGTCGAAAAATTTAGTAATTTATTGTGTTGTTCTTGTCATTTTCCCACAAATAGGAATTTTATGGTATAATTGCCTTATTAAGAACGATCAATATAAAAAATTTAATCAAAATCGTTAGAACAGTTTTTGAGAAAAAAAATATTTGGTATTTTGATCAATCACTATGATATATATAGCATTCTGACTGTCCCACAGGTGGTATATGCACCACGACCAATGATAACTATGGTTAACTTCAGGTGAATTTTGCTCGTACCTTTATTTTGCCGTCCCATGGTAACCTGCGGGCTAGATATAAAGTTTGAGCTGAGTCAGTCGTTTTCTCTAAATATCGTTCACGGACACATACTTTTTTGTTTCGAAACTCACCGTAAAAACGGAAAAGGAAAAACTAAATAAATATTAAGTAAGGAAAGGGGGCGGGCGCCCAGACAACAACATGCCAGCCCAAGGGATAGAAGGATTGGGATGGGGAAGAAAAGAAGGATAGAGGATGTTCTACGATAGAACGATCACCAGTCGACACATCTCCTCAGTACTTTTCTTGCATCACACACCATGCTAGAGCACGGTCAATGCTGCAACCCTGATGCTACCTGCCTTCACTCCACGAGCTTCCATCACCGCCATACGAAGATCCATCCTGTCGTATTTGCGCATCTTGGCTTGCCTAGTCAGCACAAGATCCTGGCTGCCAGATACTACCTGGACATCTGGGATCACTGCAACTGGTAAGGAGCTACAGCGACGATGTCAGGCCTCAGTCCCTTTTTAGAGACAACCCAGTAGTGCCGCTCTCTCTCCACTTCCAAATCCTCAGATGACAGTGTACCAGCAACCTGCATGCAGACTGCGTCTTGACGCTTGATGCAACCCCTTAAGTACGCGGACACACCTGCACCACATGATTCAGTGACTCAAACAGGTTACCACAGGCCCAACAGCGAGCATTCACAACATCACGATACCAGCCCCCTCGCTGTAGGCAGTGACGCTACGTGAATGGATGCCCTCTGAAGCCCACTCACCCACGCAGAACAGAAGGGGGAGTCAACTCTGAAGGCTTACAGGTCTTGGAGGCAGACTGAGTCGTCATGTCACACCATCGCAGCTGATCCTGAACGAATGCAAGACCAACCACAGCCCGTGTGACATCCCAGTCAGACGCCTGCAAAGCAAGCAGGCTCTTACGGCGCAAGAACAGAATAGTGGAAGAGAGAGATGGAACACCGAGTCCCCCAGATCGAACCAGAGCGTGAATATACACACATGGAACGCTATGTGGAAGGCCTAGCCAAGCACAAACAGTAGAGCGCACCATTCTATCAAGGCTTATCAACCTTGGGACAGTCAGTCTCCCAAAATCCAACCCGTGGGTCAGCTTCGGGGTACGTCTGAAGGAGGCGTAGCTTCTGTTGTGCCTTCAGGGGACCTTGGAAACTTTCCGAAGAGATTTGCCAAGTTCCATACGGCTTCTGGCTGAGGAGGTTGCACCGAGAAACTCGATCCCAAGCTCGATCTAACCCTACTTCTTGAGGCAGCTTACCAGTATCAATCACAAGATTGAAGAGTATAGGAGACAGAGTCCCCCTGCCGAACGCCACACCCTATTGCCTTGCTCGGTACCTGCAAGGAGGACGACAATATCTGTGAAAGCTAATGCGCCCACCCGCACACCTGGGCGAGATCAAACCCTACTTCTTGAGGCCTTATGAGCCTCATCCTCGAGGACCAGGGAACACATGACGCTGGCTAAGGACACTCACACACACATACATATGGACCTTTTCCCCAACTAATGTTTTTTAAAACGTCAAGATCTGAAGAGAACTCAACTTTTTTTCTTTTTTTTCAGTCGGCTACATAACTTTCTTTTTTTACTTCGTATAGCCAAGGAAAGTAAAAATATCTGATATCATTTCGGAAAAATCAGTCGTCACGGGATCCATTCATGATTACACCACAATTTTCCTCGAAGGAGCCCACTTTTAAACATTCTCAATTGGAGGTGCTAAATCAGTTATGGATTTTAATCATACGTAATCTCTCACAACAAATTCGACTCCAAACCATGTCAAACCCGCTAGGCAAAAAAGTGGTGAGCATTTGTTGTATGAAGTGTCGAACCAATTTCTTTATAGTAAAGTAGTATTTCCAGTTGTTGAGAAATCTCCAGTAAGTTATTATTACTACAGCTGTTCTGAGTTCAACGGTGTTCTTCGATAAATTATTTTTCAGTCGCGTTCTTTAACTACACTCGAGGTTTTCTTTTTTTCTCTTACAAATAAGATTATCCCATATCCTCGACATTTTTGGTACCCCTGGTGAAGACATGGAAGGGATAATCAGGAAAAGAAACATTCTAAGGCGGATAGTCAGGGAGGCTATCGTAACAGTGGAAGAAGCGATTGCTAGAGGCGATGGTTCGGCCGTCCATCGAAGTTTTGGCGTCATGCAGAGCAGAGAGGAACGAATGTTTGCTCTTGATGAAGACATTTCGGCAACAATTATTGAAGATACAACGGTGATGAGTACGGCAGAAATTGACAAGGAGCTGGAGGAAATTGAAATGGCGCACAGCAGCGTGGTAGACGTAAGGGTGCAATACGATATGTACCTCCAAAGTACGACGAGTAAGTGATGCAATATTTAGTATTGTAGGACCATCGAAGAATATGAGGAATTTACAACTTCCAAAAATTGAGCTTAGGAAGTTCGATGGAGACATTAAGAATTGGTTGGCATTTTGGTCTCAATTTTCGAAGTTGGATGAAGATGAAAGTTTGTCTGCTGTTGATAAATTTTCTTATTTGCGAGATGCAATGGTTCCAGGTTCTCCAGCAGCTGATTTGGTGAACAGTTACGTACTTTCAGAGCAAAGTTACCCCAAAGTGGTGCAACATCTGAAAGCAAGATTTGCTAGAGATGGCTTACTTATTGAAACTTACATGCGTGAGCTATTGTCACTAGTAATGCAAAATCAGAATGGACGAAGTATAGGTATAAGACCTTTTTTTGACAAACTAGAAACACAACTAAGGGCTTTAGAATCGCTAGGTCTATCGTCGAATAAGTTTGCTGCAATGTTGAAGCCACTAGTAGAGTCAGCACTTCCAGAAGAAATTTATAGGGCATGGGAACGATCTCGGACACTCCTCAGATTCGAAGATAATTCAAATCAAGAAGGTAGCGTGGTTAGAAGCTTTATTGCAATTTTTACGAGCTGAAGTAGAGAGTGAGCAACGAATATTACTAGCAAAAACAACTTTCGGAGAATCTAAAGAGCTTAGTATGCCTTACTCTGCCTCTTCATTTCATTCAGGTTCCGGTTTTAAAAAGGGAAATAAACCAGGGGGTAGTTCTCTTAATAAACCAGGAGCTAGTTCATATTCTGAAGCACAGAGTTCTAAAACGAATAGGAAGAGGGTCACAGGACAGGAATGGTCCTGTGTGTGGTGTGAGCGCAACTCCCATCAGTCTACAGAATGCTGTAAGACCCGCAGGTGGACTCTTACTGCGAGGAGAGATTGGCTAAGTAAAAAAGGAGCGTGCTTTGTTTGCCTGAAGCTAGGAGGGCATTTAGCGTCAAATTGTAAGGCATTCGTTCAGTGTATGCTCTGTCCTGGTCGCCATTACACGATTTTGTGTTCAAAACTTGTTGCAGCGTCAGATCAAAACACAACTTCGGTAGAGGATGATGGGGAAAGGGAAGGTTCTGCAGTATTGTTGTCAAATCAGATGAGTCCCACGCTACTGCAAACATTACAAGTCACAATCAAGTCGAGAATGAAAGTTCAAATTGTTAGGGTTTTACTAGATTCGGGATCTCAAAGAAGCTATATCACAAAAGAGTTGGCAAAAAAGATGAATCTTGAGGCTGTAGGAGTAGAAAATTTAAGTCATAGTCTCTTTGGTGGGTTAGAAACCAAAGTTAGAACGCATAAGAAATACAGAACTTCCCTGCAGGGTTTGAATCGGACAACTGACTTCATCTGTTCAGTATTAGACGAAGACAAAATATGCAGCTATGTGCCTCGATTAGCCGACAAGAACGTAATAGATCGTTTACGTCGGGCGAATATAATTTTGTCTGATGTTGGCCCAGATTCTCCGCCTATTGACATATTACTCGGTGCGGATGTAATAGGAAATTTGATGATTGGCACAATCATGCATTTAAATGATAATTTAATGGCTATTGAAACTTCTCTTGGTTGGACAATAATGGGCCCTACATTTAAAAACGCAACTAGGACAAACACAATAGGAATGGCTAATCTCTCGTTCGAGTTACAGGATCTATGGCGTTTGGAAACCCTCGGGATATGTGATACAGATGAATGTGACAAGGATATAATCAAAAGGGAAGAGGCCACAAATCTGCTCAAGATACATGTAAACGAACAAGGCCGATATGAAGTTGCACTGCTGTGGAAGGCCAATAAACCCGGTGTTATATGTAACAGATTAACAGCGGAAAAAATATTGATATCGACAACTAAGAATTTATTGCAAACGAGTAAAATCCTAGACTACAGTAAAGTTTTGTTGGAGTGGGCAGAGTTAGGCATTATTGAGCTGGTTCCAGATACAGAAGACAAGCACACAGGTTTCTATTTACCTCATAGGGCAATTATCAAGGAATCTAGCCAGACGACAAAACTTCGACCAGTCTTTGATGCTTCCGCTAAAGACTATAATGGAGTTTCATTGAATTCTCAACTTGACAAAGGGCCTAATTTAATCAAGGATATACTGAAACTCTTATTCCTCTTTCGTAGAAGGGCTATTGGTGTTACGGCTGGCATTGCCAAAGCGTTCTTACAAATAAGTATTTTGCCAGAACATAGAAAATTTCTTAAATTTTTGTGGTGGGAGAACGAGGAGAGAAATAAAATGATAGAATATTGGCATACAAGAGTAGTGTTTGGAGTCACATCAAGTCCTTTCATTCTCAACGCAACCATTGAGCACCATATTAAAAATGCTCCTAATGAATTCAAGGAAGTAGCTAAAAAACTTCAAGGGACTTTTTATATGGATAATGTTGTGACAAGTGTGGATACCAAGGATGAACTCATACAGCTTATGGACCAATCGCAAAAGTTAATGGAGCTCGGAAAGTTTGAGTTGAGGCAGTGGGCTAGCGGACCAATCTCGATAGGGCCTCCGTCTAGTGAGGCCTTATCGATATTAGGAGTTCATTGGGATAGAGCTAATGACGAGTTACTCGTGAACCGTAATCCAACCCATTCTTTAGGGCAGATCACAAAAAGAACAGTGTTGTCCATGGTTCATGCTTATTTTGATCCACTAGGGCTAATTTGTCCGTACACATTGTGGCCAAGGTTGGTATTACAGGATGCTTGGGCGTCAAAAGGAGACTGGGATGATGATATAGCGCTACATTTAAAGAAGAGGATAACTTCTTGGGTCCAAGGAGCAGAACTAATATCGCAATGTAGGATAAGGAGAAGACTGACATTCGAGAAATGGGAGCAGGCAAGAGCGAGTCTTCATGTTTTTTGTGATGCCAGTCAGACTGCTTATGCAGCTTGCATTTTCCTAAGAAAGAGTTTTCAAGATTCTGTGCAAATACAATTCCTACAAGCCAAAACCAGGATTGCACCTAGGAAACACAAGTTGTCAATTCCTAGGTTGGAGCTTATGGCTGCACTCATTGGCGTTAGAATGTGGCGGAACTTAACTCAAGCATTGGAGTTCCCGGATTTCCCTACCTATTTTTGGAGTGATTCAAGGGTTGCACTGCACTGGATCAAAGGAGCTAGTGATTGGTCGGTATTTGTGACAAATCGGTGCGCCGAGATAAGAAAATTGTCGAAGCCAAACCAGTGGTTTCATGTTCCTGAGGCGATAAATCCTGCCGACTTACCATCCAGAGGGTGTACCGCTAGAGTTTTGTTTGAGTTGAAATGGTGGGAAGGACCAGAATGGTTAATGTTGGAAGAGAATTGGCCCAAGGATAATACAGAGCTTGGTGAGGGAGACCAAGAAGAGGTCAATAGAGAGGTCTCCAAGGGTAAAGCTGCTAATGTGTTGGTAGCAGGGAGTCAAAACATAGAGTGCGGTCTACCTGAATTTTCTAAGTTCGTGAGAATTGTTACGTCTGTAGCAAGAATGTTAAGGTGGAAGACTCTCAAGAGAGGAGAACGCACTAAGCCATTTACTAGTGAAGAGTTGGCTGAAGCCGAAAAACGTGTTTTTAGAGTAGTTCAGAAAGCTTACGTTCGAGGGGGAAGAAATTTTAAAAAAGATTGGGAAACATTTTGGGACGTAGAAGGACTACTAAGACTGAAAACTAGGTTGGTATTCAGTGAAGAGCCAGACGATTTTAAGAACCCTATTTTGCTACCAGGGGGAAACCGTGTAGTACAAGCATTCGTTCGAGAACAACATTTCGCACTTCACCATGCAGGAGTTCGAACAATGATGTCAGTGTTGCGCGGCAGATTCTGGATCACAGATATACGCAGAATTCTCAAACGTGTCATTATAAACTGCAAAGAATGCAAACGGCAAAGTGCTAAGCCAATAGAGACTCCTTTTGCACCGTTGCCAAAGGATAGAGTTCGGCAATCAGCAGTTTTCGAAGTAACAGGGATTGACTACGCCGGACCTCTATACTTGAGGGGAGGAGGGAAAGCTTGGGTAGTGCTTTTTACTTGTGCAGTTTATCGGGCTGTACACCTGGAGGCAGTTACATCTTTGTCCACCCAAGGTTTTTTGGAAGCACTGCGACGGTTCATTGCACGCAGAGGGCATCCATCCGTGATATATACAGACAATGGCACACAATTTTTAGGAACAAATAACGCGTTGCTCAAAATTAACTGGGAAGTGGTAATAGCAGGTGCAAATGTTAGAGCCATCAAATGGAATTTCATTCCGCCCGCCTCGCCTTGGTGGGGTGGTTTCTGGGAAAGGATGATTGGCATGATGAAACAACTGCTGAGACGCAATTTAGGAAGAGCCATCGTAACATATGAAGAGATTGTTACAATTCTTTGTGACGTGGAGGCAACGGTTAATGCAAGGCCGTTGACTTATGTGGCAAAAGACCAGCTGAAGCCACTTACACCAGCGCTATTCATACAAGGTGTTCAGGCTACTGGTGTTCAAGATCTGGACCAAATCGTGAAGCAAAGCTTGAATGGTCGTCTGAAGTTCCTCCACAAGTTAAGAGAGGGTCTGAAGGAACGATTCAGGAACGAATATCTTGCTCTGCTGATCAACCGAGGAAAACGTCAACCTTCGCATGTTCAGTCAGGAGACGTCGTACTTGTGAAATTTGAAGACAAGAAGCGTGTTGATTGGCCAATGGGACTTGTTCTCGAAATTCTGCCAGGCGCTGATGGGCACGCCCGAGTTGCAAAACTGCGTATGTCGGAAAAGCGGGAGCTCGTACGTCCTCTTCATTGCTTAGTTCCTGTCGAAATCGCGTCTGAAGAAAAATTGTGGCCAACAAGTGTCAAGAACGAAGAACGAAGAGTGGCGGAAGAGGGCGAGGAATCCATTGAAGCAACAGTCCAGACGAAGAGTGGAAGAAAGATTCGGAAGCCTGAGCGATTTCGATTATGATTTTTTTGGGGGGGGGTGGGGGGAATTGTTGAGAAATCTCCAGTAAGTTATTATTACTACAGCTGTTTTGAGTTCAACGGTGTTCTTCAATAAATTATTTTTCAGTCGCGTTCTTTAACTACACTCGAGGTTTTCTTTTTTTCTCTTACAAATAAGATTATCCCATATCCTCGACACCAGTTATAGTAAAAGAAAAACCACGTTTAGCACTCTCAATTTGTAGCACGGACCTGGTCATGATATAAATCATAGGGAATAGTCTTACTCCTTAGGTCTACTCCTAACTATAGATAAGCATACATACGGCCACTACGTATGCGATTGGTTAAGAAGGAAGTTTAGTTCAGCGATCCTCCTGATAACGATTTAAATCATGGGAACTGTCAATGTAAATTTGAACACAAACCATGTCGACTCATGGTAGTTAGAATATTATTTATGGTTTGTCAGTTACTAGTACTCGCCTGATCACGATTTAATTCATTTGAAATTTCCAAAACGCATATTCCTTATATCTCATGGAAGTGAGTACAAACGATTAAATTACTCGAACTGGATTTAAAAACAATTTTACGGTTATAAATGTGTTCACTAAATTATAAATAAGCAAATAAAGGCCCCATAGATTTAAACGCAAATGATTCAGGCACCAACATCTGTCAAAAAAGTTCTATGTTAACGCACTTTCACTTGATAGTACTGGGCCGATCATAATTTCGATTATAGTGAATTGCCAAAACGTCGATCCCTCTCGTCACACGAATGAAAACACATCAGTTAATTCGCGAGATTGCGGTGAAAAAAAAGTAGTGATCATGGCGAACATCATAAAGAATCAATTAAAAATCTAGCTCAAATTAGCCAACTTATGCGTTAATAAATGTCAAGTCATGCGAGATAGCTGTGAGAAAAGGATTACACTTACACATCTCTCGTTGGCAATGTGACTTAATCATGATTTAAATCATAGGGATTCATAGATTTGCTTTAACATTAAGTATACGGGTTTGATTAAATCAAAGGGATTCATCCAAGCATCCCATAGATTTGCTTTAACATTAAGTATACGGGTTTAATTAAATCATAGGTAATTTCGAAAACCTCAATCCTTACCAGCTCATATACATAAGCCGAAACGAATAATTCACGAGACTTTGCTGAAACCCCCACAAAGCTTACAGTTGCTAATGCGGACCCAGTCGTGGAGATGTTTAGCTAATTTCGGCGATCAAATACCTATAAATTGATATTTTGTCTTCGTTTTGAACACAATTGAGCGCGAATTGACGTTAAGTGCGGTGAGACCGATATAATAATTGTTTCTATCGCATGACACCGTAGCACAATTCAACGGTAATGATGAAAGTTTAGCACAATGTGGTGCTCGGTAAAAAGTGAACGTGTTCGAGATGTACAAAATACACACAATTCACAGTGTGCTGAAACTGAGTAATATAAGTGACGGTGACTCACCTGTACTGCACATTGGCGGCTGTGAAGACGAAAGTGAGGGAGAAAAAAGTTGTGTAGACGATCGAGAAGAAAAGGAGGGCAAAAACGAAAATTTGATAGCGTCCGAACTGTCCGACTTCTCTAAGGACGTTGTCCAAATCCATGGCCTCAGATTTTGGACTTGGACTTGAGGGAGTCAGGGTCCCCTTCACGCAACCGGATATTACGTGTCGCCCTTCAGTGTCTTCAACGTTTCACGAGTCAGATTTGTCGAGCGACTAGACAGAGGTTAGAGGGACAGCCGTTCACCCGAGAACTGTCGGCCCTCCCCCTTCTACCGACGCAAGAGGACCCGACGTCGACGATCAACCCCTCCCCGTCGACGACATAAATGACCGAATTTCAAGAGCCCAGTCGACGATGTCGAATCGCACGGAGAGTCGCGAAAAATGTCGGAAAACGTCGACGACTCAAATGGGGGAACATCGTCCGACTTCCGAATTTCGGTTGACTTGGAATTTGGATATGAATTCGGAATGCGAATGGAGAATTAGAATATTACCAGTGCTAATCCACTCGAATGCTACACGTAGCAACTGAACAACATCTTGACAAAGTAATAACTCGCAGAGTGCAACTATTGTGCACCTGGTGAGACAAACAATTGTGCATTGGCAGGGGGACTGAATTAAGCACGATCAGGGGGCAACTGCTGAACACAATTACAGTGTATCCAGTACATGGTAGGAGGATAACCATCGTGGAAAGCAGCTGTTGTGGTGGAGGATGGATAGAAGAGCACTCTAGTGCATTATTTGTTGTGATGCGGGGGGGAGGGGTATCCCTAGTAGTCAATGTGAGGGTAACTCACACACTTCTGTGCACCACCCTTGTGCGTATGTGAACTATTACCAACTGTGTGAAAGTACTGAGCACCTGTAGGAAGTTAGATGCCAAGTGCAGTTCAGTAGAAGGAGGGCAGCTATTGCACTTTGCAGGAAACCACTATCGTATGTCGTCTGGGGACTGGCTACCACCACCGGCACCTGCTGCAGGCGTAACATTGGGCAGTAGCATGATGGACAGCTGACTGGTGTATATAGGGCCCTATCATACGCTAGCCTAGGCAACTATAGGTTACCAGTGGGAGATCTTTTGTGTTCCGTTTTTTATATCCCTTCGCTGTACGAAGTGGAAAGAAAAGTTACATAATCGACTGAAAACCAAAATATGAGCTCAGATCTTAACGTTTGAGACCCTACTGAGTTCGACAAACATTATTTAGGAAAATGGTAAGTGTGTATAGAAAAGAAAAACAAGTGTGTGTCTAATCATCCTGTCATCCTGCAGTCGTGTGTCCAGAATACCGCTGACGTATTCCCTGCGTGTCGTATGAGCCGACTACAAGGGACAGCCGGGTGGGCCCAGCTGGAATGACAACCTCACTCTATGAGGTCCCCGCAGGATTACATCCATCGAGGCTTAACTGTGGCTGGGCGTCACAGTGTACTCTGTCGCCACACTGTGATCACTCTGCAGTTGGGTGTCCAGAATTCCACTGCCATACTCCCTGCGTGTTCGTATGAGCCAGACTAAAAGGGACACAACTTACACTTCATTCACATACATGACACACCTACCTTGAGCTGGGATCGCAGAACACACTCCCCGCAGGAAGGGGGACAGAATTCTCCTGCCGTATCCTCTGCGTGGCCGTTAAATCCGGCCTTGAGGGGCTTAAAGCTCATGACACTGACATACGCAACATATTCCAGATACAAACAACACTGCAACGGCTTACATGGCAGAACACATTGACTTAAAACACTCATAATAAGCGAAAGACAGTCCTGGAAGTAGCTCACCAACACCTACGAGCGATCCCCTGTACAGGTGCGGCCTTCGTAATGAGGAGAGGGAAAACCCAGGTTTGAGCGTTCCTGGGGCGGCTGATAGCGTGTGTCCCGCTCACCACATCACCAGTGGCCGAGGGCTGACTCTGAGCAGCAGCTGAAAAATCCCTCATGCGTCTTAGTCCCCCCCCCAATTAGTTAAACCAACACGACAAAGTCAATTAAAACAATGGCAGGTAATAAAAACGCCACTTGCGCCTCTCCCTCGGGCTCGCCAAGCTCGACCCCTCCCTCATCGGACGATGAGCAACGTACTCGTCGTCCAAACAAAAAAGGGCGGAAAGAACCAGGCAAACCGCCTTCATCACCCCCTTCTCCCACTAGTAGCCTGGGCAACCTAGCTACTACAAGTACTAGACACCCTGTGCACCCTAACCTGTTGGACTTGGAACAGATTTGTGTGTATGTAAAATTATCCACGGCCAGCTGGTACGGATGATGGTCACCGCGACGGGACCAATGTGGGGCCTCGTCACAAGCTGCCTCTTCGAAATATCGAAGCTGGCTATTAAAGCGAATGCCCCCCCCCCCCGATAACGCCCCCTGCTACTACCCCCCTATGGGAAACTGTGGCGGCTGTCGTGAGGGAAGAGCTACATAGGGCAATTGCCCATCAGCCAGTGCCGCCAGCCCCTCCAGCTCAAAGAGCTCCAATGAGCCTGATTAGTACCCCAGGCCCCTCGTATGCAGCAGTAGCTGCTACTGAGCCCTCTTCCCTCCCTCATGGAGCCGAGGCTGAATGGCAGTCTGCCAGGGCCAGGAAGCGCAGGACAAAAAAGAAAAAGGCCCCAACTGAGAAGGAGGTGCAGGCCGAAGGCAGCGCCCCGCCTACGTCTCTGCCCAAAAACAAGGGCAAAAATAAAAATCACAAAAATAAGAAGCCTCCACCGCTTACCAAACTCCCCCCTAAAAACCCCCAACCAAACGTGGTAGTGATTAGGCGTATGTGTGAGGAAGCGCTAATGCGGGGTGTCGTTGCTACAGAACCCCAGTAGTAAGCGTCCGAGTGCTAGACATCCGCACCGCAGTGGGAGGTGGCGCCGTCATTGTGACAGAAACTCTGGAAATGGCCAAGGCGCTTACGAGCCATATTTTTCACGAAAAAGGAGTTGAAGCTACAAGCATCAGCCCCTCTGGGTCGCTTCCCACGCCTGCTATTGTGCGATGTGCGGACAAGTTGTTGAGCACAACCCTGTGTTAGGCTTGCAGCCACAGGATGCCAGGCCCCTTTTCACCTAAAAGCGGGGCAGACAAAAGGATTGAGTGATTGAGGTGTCACCCAGCCTACACAAAAAACTAGAGGGGGCAAGGCACCTCCAAATAGCCTGGCAGCGGTGCGCCATCCGCAAGTACCAAGCCCCCACACAGTGCTACTAATGCCACCTGACGCTGGATGTTGTCATCTGCAATGGCAAAGTCTATAACCATGTGATCGCTCTGCGTTGCACCTGGTACGACT
This sequence comes from Pachypeltis micranthus, assembly GCA_020466155.1. Taxonomy (NCBI): domain Eukaryota; kingdom Metazoa; phylum Arthropoda; class Insecta; order Hemiptera; family Miridae; genus Pachypeltis; species Pachypeltis micranthus. The sequence goes on from CM035776.1 coordinate 227,565, forward strand.
CGCCAACCCTGCAATTTGTGTAGCAGTGTGTGAGTCACGGCAGTGACGTCTATGCACGACCTTCCTCCTGGCGCTTCCTCCTTCCTCAATCAGTGCGCTATGGCCACCTGGCAATAGCCTGCACAAGACCTGTTGTGTGCGCCTGGTGCACCTTGCCACATCTGAGCAAGGAATGCAGGCGTGAGGCTCCCCTCAAGTGTGCCAATTGCATTGAACGCAAATGCCAACAGGTCTCGCACTCTACACGAGACGCACGCTGTACCATTCGTCAGCGAGCAATTGCCCTCCAGGAGTCACGAGTTGATTTTGAATAGGTTAAAAACAGTTCGAATCCTTCAGCACAACACAAATAAGCGTTCCCTGGCTATGGCTGAGTTGCTGCAAAATGTGCTCATGAAACGTTGCTGTGTTCTCACCATTCAGGAACCATACATAGGATCCTGAACTCTTGGTCTGGGATCGCAGGCACAAGTGGTGGCTGGAGCAGAAACAGGAGCCAAGGCAGCAGTAGCCAGCATTGACCTATCCATTGACATGCTCGCACTCACTCACCTGAACAGCCAGCACTTGGCCGCTGTGCTCATCCGAGCTGGTGGCTTTGAACTGGTTTTAATTTCATTTTACAGGCAATTTGGCGCACCAGCTGCCAACAGCCCTCAACCAGGTCTGTTTCTTTATTTCATGACTGTACCTAAACCCTCGACGAGGGTTATATCAGTCATAGAAGTTGCGGTTTCGCTAATATGCAAGAGGCCGGCCCCTGCAGCATCCACCGAACTCAGACCTGTGGAGGTACGGCAGGTATGTGGTCGTTAGCCAGTCTCACCGTAGAGAGCTGTTGCCCGTGTGTTACCGCGCGGAGGTGACCACCTGAGGAATCCCGTACCATCTGGGAGTAGTTCTTAATCTGGTTCCCTACCTGATCTTACTGTTTACTTGGGTGGCAAGTTTCAAAAGGACTGATCAACTATAACCACGTTTCTTAGCCATTACCTTCTTTGCGAACTTTGCAAAATGGTTATAGGCTTCCTTTGTAGCAGTCAAAGCTGCTAAGTTCGTTTGCCCTCTCAACAACCGTCGCTCACTGTTGTAGAAACTACAGTGGAGCAGCACATGGTTTCTTGTTTCCTCCGCACTGGAGGCACAAGACGTGCATAATGGAGAGTCTTTCAGAGAAAAGAAGTGGAGCCGCGCATTGAAGTCACCATGTCCCGTGAGGAACTGGCTCGTCCAGTGGTCTGGCTCAACCCATTTTCTAGAAAGACGTTCACGGATGTTGGGGAAGAACTCATACGTATCACGTCCCTTTGACGAGGATTCCCATCTCGCTTGCCATTTCTCTAGAGCCCATTCATCGATGGCGGCAAGTTTCTGTTCTGTGGTGAGATCCGCACGGAGTTCAGCCCAAAGCGGGGAAGCTCCGTTTCACTCTCCACTTGTCAATCATGCACTCAACAGCCAAATCAACTGGTAACTGACCAGTGATCACCTGGAGTGCTTCCGTTGATACAGTCTTGTAGGCCTTGGTGATCCACAGGAGCGCGGCTCTCTGGGATTGGGCCAATACTCTCTTTTGATTGACTGTTAGTTTGCTACCCCAGACAACAGGGCAGTAGCCAATCACACCTAAATAGATGGCCTTAAACATGAGGATGGTGTCGTGGTAACACACACCCCAAGTGGCCTTAGTAATGGCACGCAGTGAGGCAAACCTTGCAATGGTAGTGCCTTTAAGGGACTGGAGGTGTTGGTTGAAACCCCACCTCTCACCTATATTCACTCCTAAATACTTGACGTGCTTTTCAAGAAGGAGCCTGTGGCCGCCAAAGCGTATTGTGGGTGGATTATTCACTTTCCCCTTCAAGAGGATTAGCTGGGTTTTTTCCTCAGCCACCTGCATCTTGACGTGCTCGCACCATTGGTTGACAGTGCGGAGCACGTGGTGGGTTTTTCTTCAATTTGGCGGACTGACTCTGCAAAGATCAGCACAGTCAAGTCATCCACATAGGCGTACGGCTCGCAGTCAGTCTCCATGAGTTTCCTGAGAAGACCTTCGAAGAAGGCATTCCAGAGTGCTGGTCCTAGGACCGAGCCCTGTGGGCACCCCTTCTCAATCTTTCTCCGGACGGAGACATGCCTACTTTCGATCGTAGCAGTTCTGTCTGTCAGGTAACTTCTGACGAGCGAGTACAGGTTGCGGGGCATTCCCCTACCTTTGAGTTCATTAAGGAGCGCTGGCCACCAAAGGTTGTCAAACGCTCCTCTGATGTCAATCAGAACTGCTACGACGTACTTACCCGATGCCAGCAGGCAAACACGCCGAATCTCGACAATGACATCCTGCGTGGACCTTCCTTTGGTACACCCGTATTGCCTGCCTGTGAGGTTGCGGCCAAAGACTCCTTCGAGGGACTGCAACATCAAGATTTCTAGTGTTTTGCCTAATATGGAAAGAAGGCTGAGTGGTCTCCATGATCGCGGGTCCGACTGATTGCGGTCGCCTCCCTTTTGAAGAGTGACAACGCGCGCAGACTTCCACTGAGTGGGGAACTGTCCGACCTGCAGACAGTCATTAAATAAATTAAGGAGACCGCTGGAGATTGTCCGCTCAGCCTTCCTTAGCATATTGCTTTCTATTTTATCTGGCCCAGGAGATTTGTTGGGCTTTAAGGTCGCAAGAGCCCTGCCGAGGTCGCCTGTTGTCCACAATGGGATGTCGGGCTCGTTCGGAGGGTCCATGATCAGCTCCCTTGCTGCCCTCTGGGCTTCAGTGTCTCGAGCTAGTTGGTCATCTGGGAACGCCTTCTCAAGGAGGGTTTCCAGTGAACGTTCAATACTGCAGGCCCAGCCTGACTCATTTTGCATCGCAGCTAAGACCTGCTCTACATTTGCTTTTCCTATGGAGGACTTGTAGTGTCTGCCCCAGGGGTTCTCAGAGCTCTCCGCTTCCACAAAATTTCGCCAGCCTTGCCGTTTGGCTCGTTTGATGGCGCGGTGGAAGGCCTTCTTCTCTTGGATGAAGGCAGTTCGGAGTGTTGCTCTGGCATCAGGGTCACGAGTGTTTTGGTACATCCTTCTGGCTCTATTTGCACTTTGCTTGAGGGGATTAAGTTCCTCAGTCCACCATGGGACTTTGATCGCCCTGTGCTTCTGTTGGCCAAGTACAGAGAGCCCAGCAGAGTGCAGTGCTGTGGTAAATGTGTCCACTTTGCTGTCCACCTCTTCAGGTGTGGATGCTTGCACTATTAGGTCGGTGTCTGCGGCACGCAGTTCACCTTCCAGTACCCTAAAGAATTGCGGCCAGTCAGCATTTTTTGTGCGGAATCGCTTTTCACGCGTGTCTTTGCAGAGGATGTTATCATCCGTAATGGCAAAGTCAATAACCATGTGATCGCTCTGCGTTGCACCTGGTACGACTCGCCAACCCTTCAATTTGAGTAGCAGGGTGTGGGACACGGCTGTGACGTCTATACACGACCTTCCTCCCGGGCCATCATAGGTCGCCTCAGTCATGGGGTCGTTGGCAACAACCAAGTTGTACCTGGTGAGCAGCTCTATATACGCCTCGCCCGCCCCATCCAGGGTTGGGGATCCCCACAATGGTGATCTGGCGTTTGCATCAGCACAGACTACGCAGGGTCGTCCTGATAGGCCTGCTAGAGCCCGCTCGAGTGGTTCAAGGCTGTTGGCAACTGGTGCGCCAAATTGCCTGTAAAATGATATTACAACCAGCTCAAAGCCACCGGCTCGGATGAGCACGGCGGCCAAGTGCTGGCTGTTCAGGTGAGTGAGTGCGAGCATGTCAATGGACGGGTCGATGCAGGCTACTGCTGCCTTGGCTCCCGTTCTTGCTCCAGCCACCACTCGTGCCTGCGATCCGAGACCAAGAGTTTTGGATCCTATGTACGGTTCCTGTATGGCGAGGACACTGCAGCGTTTCTTGAGTGCATTTTGCAGCAACTCAGCCATAACTGGGCAACTCTTATTTGTGTTGTGCTGAAGGATTCGAACTGTTTTTGACCTATTCATAATCCACTCGTGACTCCTGGAGGGCAATCGCTCGCTGACGAATGGTACAGCGTGCGTCTCGTGTAGAGTGTGCGACCTGTTGGATTTTGCGTTCGACGCAATTGGCACACTTGAGGGGAGCATCACGCTTGCATTCCTTACTCCAGATGTGGCAAGGCGCACCAGGCGCACACAACAGGTCTTGTACAGGCCACTGCCAGGTGGCCATAGCGCTGGCATTTGTAGCACTGAGTGGGGGCTTGGTACTTTCGTATGGCGCACCGCTGCCAGGCTATTTGGAGGTGCCTTGCCCTCTAGTTTTTTGTACAGGCTGGGTGATACCTCAATCACCCAATCCTTCTGTCTGCCACGCTTTTTGGTGAAGAGAGGCCTGACATCCTGCGGCTGCAAGCCTAACGCAGGGTTGTGCTCAACAACTTGTTGGGCCAAGTCCTCTTTTGAAGGTCGGTCCGCACGTCGCACAGCAGCAGGCGTGGGAAACGACCCAGGGGCTGACGCTTGGAGCTTCAACTCCTTTTTGTGGAAATGTGGCTCGTGAGCGCCTTGGCCATTTCTGGCGTTTCCGTCACAATGACGGCGCCACCTCCTACTGCGGTGCGGATGTCTAGCACTCGGACACTCAGAGCTTGGAGGTCCGTAGCAGGGACACCCCGCATAAGCGCTTCCATTGCGTCAGGTTTGGAGGGACCAACCTCTCCTTCCTCCCATGTCCGCCTAACCACTACCACGTTTTGTCGTGGGTTTTTTGGGGGGAGTTTGGCAACTGGTGGAGGCTTTTTCTTTTGGTTTTTATTTTTATTTTTGCCCTTGTTTTTGGGCCGAGGCATAGGCGGGCCGCTGCCCTCGGCCTGCTCTTCCTGCTTAGTTGGGGCCTGTTTCTGCTTCCCTCTGCGCTTCCTGGCCCTGGCAGGCTGCCATTCCGCCTCAGCTCCATGAGGGAGGAAGGCGCAGTAGCGGCTACTGCCGCATATGAGGGGCCTGGGGTACTACCCTGGCTCGTTGTTGCTCCTCGAGTTTGGGGGCTGGTGGCACTGGCTGCTGGGCAATTGCCCTACGCAGCTCTTCCTCACGACAGCCGCCACAGTTTCCCGCAGGGGGAGTGGCAGGGGGCGATGTCGTTGGGGGCATTAGCTTTATAGCCAGCTTCGAAATTTCGAAGAGGCAACTAGTTACGAGGTCCCGCATAGGTCCTGTCGCGTTGGCCCTCATCCGTGCCAGCTGGCCGTGGATGATTTGGACGTATGCGCAAATTTGCTCCATGTCCGACAGTTTAGGGTCCACGCTGTGTCGTGTGCTTGTAGTAGCCGGGTTGCCCGGGCTACTAGGGGAGAAGGGGAGATGAACGCGGTTTGCCCGGTTCTTTCCGCCCTTGTTTGTTTGGACGACGAGTAGGTTGCTCATCGTCCGAAGAGGGAGGGGTCGAGCTTGGCGAGCCCGAGGAAGAGGCGCAGGTGGCGTTTTTATTACCTGCTGAAGTTTTAGTTGACTTTGTCATGTTTTTACTTATTTGGGGGTGATTAAAGAAGCGGACTGGTGTAGTGTATCCTTGTGAGTTCATTTGTTGTGTGTGGTCGTGGTATGAGCGAGAGGTTCTCGAGGCAGTGACCTGGAAGCTCACCCTCAGGCATATTGATTCTAGCCCCTTTCGCTGGTCCGTTGAGGGTCAAAGGGAGGCCCCCACATGCGCCGCAGCTGCCAGTCCGGCCACCCACCGGGACTAAGACGCATGAGGGATTTTTCGGCTGCTGCTCAGAGTCAGCCCTCGGCCACTAGTGATGTGGTGAGCGGGACACACGCTATCAGCCGCCCCAGGAACGCTCAAACCTGGTTTTTCCCCCTCCTCATTCCGAAGGCCGCACCTATATAGGGGATCGCTCAAAGGTGTTAGTGAGCTACTTCCAGGACTGTCTTTCGCTCATTATGAGTGTTTTAAGTCAATGTGTTCTGCCACGCAAGCCGTTGCAGTGTATTCTGTATCTGGAATATGTTGTGTATGTCAGTGTCGTGAGCTTTAAGCCCCTTTAAAGCCGGATTTAACGACCACGCAGAGGATACGGCAGGAGAATTCTGTCCCCCTTCCTGCGGGGGGTGTGTTCTGCGAGCCCAGCTAAAGGTAGGGGGTTCCCAGTGTGTCATGTATGTGAATGAAGTGTAAGTTGTGTCCCTTTTAGTCCGGCTTATACGAACACGCAGGGAGTACGGCAGTGGAATTCTGGACCCCCTACTGCAGGGTGAGCACAGTGTGGCAACAGGGTACACTGTGACGCCCAGCCACAGTTAAGCCTCGTTGGATGTACTCCTGCGGGGACCTCGTAGAGGTGAGGTTGTCTTTCAAGCTGGGCCCACCCGGCTTTCCCTTTTAGTCGGCTCATACGACACGCAGGGAATACGTCAGCGGAATTCTGGACCCCCGACTGCAGGGTGAAACAGCCCTCAACCACTCGAGCGGGCTCTAGCAGGCCTATCAGGACGACCCTGCATAGTCTGTGCTGATGCAATCGCCAGATCACCATTGTGGGTAGTTCACCAACTTGGTAGTTGCAACCGACCCCATGACTGAGGCAACCTATGATGGGCCGGGAGAAAGGTCGTGCATAGACGTCACTGCCGTGACCCACACGCTGCTACACAAATTGCAGGGTTGGCGAGTCGTACCAGGTGCAACGCAGAGCGATCACATGGTTATTGACTTTGCCATCGCAGATGACAACATCCTGTGCAAAGACATGCGTGAAAAGCGATTCCGCACCAAAAATGCTGACTGGCCATAATTGTGTAGGGTACTGGAAGGTGAATTGTGTGCTGCAGACACGGACCTAATAGTTCAAGCTGCCACACCTGTAGAGGTGGACAGCAAAGTGGACATATTTACCACAGCACTGCACTCTGCTGGGCTCTCTGTACTTGGGCAACAAAGGCACAGGGTGATCAAAGTCCCATGGTGGACTGAAGAACTTAATCCCCTCAAGCAAAGTGTAAATAGAGCCATAAGAATGTACCAACACACTCGTGACCCTGATACCAGAGCCACACTCCGAACAGCCTTCATCCGAGAGAAGAAGGCCTTCCACCACGCCATCAAATCAGCCAAATGGCAAGGCACTGGAAACCCTCCTTGAGAAGGCGTTCCCTGAAGACCAAGTAGGTCGAGACACTGAAGCCCAGAGGGCAGCAAGGAAGCTGATCATGGATCCTCCGAACGAGCCCGACATCCCATTGTGGACAACAGGCGACCTCGGCAGGGCCCTTGCGACCCTAAAGCCCAACAAATCTCCTAGGCCAGATAATATAGAAAGTAATATGCTAAGGAAGGCAGAGCAGACAATCTCCAGGGGTCTCCTTAATTTATTTAATGACTGTCTGCAGGTAGGACAGTTCCCCACTCAGTGGAAGTCTGCGTGTGTTGTCACTCTTCAAAAGGGGGGCGACTGCAATCAGTCAGGCCCTCGATCATGGAGACAACTCAGCCTTCTTTCCATATTAGGCAAAACACTAGAAATCTTGATGTTGCAGTCCCTCGAAGGAGAACCTCAAAGGCAGGCAATACGGGTGTACCAAATGAAGGTCCACCCAGGATGTCATTGTCGAAATTCGGCTTGTTTCCCTGCTGGCACTGGCTAAGTACGTGGTAGCAGTTCTGATTGACATCAGAGGAGCGTTTGACAACTTTTGGTGGCCAGCGCTCCTTAATGAGTGGTGTGTGTTACCATGCCACTATCCTCATGTATAAGGCCATCTATCTAGGTGTGATTGGCTACTGCGCCATTGTCAGAGGTAGCAAACTAACAGTCAATCAAAAGAGAGTATTGGCCCAATCCCAGAGAGCTGCGCTCCTGTGGATCACCAAGGCCTACAAGACTGTATCAACAGAAGCACTCCAGGTGATCACTGGTCAGTTACCAGTTGATTTGGCCGTTGAGTGCATGGTTGGCAAGTGGAGAGTGAAACGGGAGCTTCCCCCGCTTTGGGCTGAACTCCTTGCGGATCTCACCACAGAACAGAAACTTGCCGCCATCGACGAATGAGCGCTAGAGAAATGGGAAGCGAGATGGGAATCCTCCTCAAAGGGACGGGATGAGGGCTGGTGTGGTCCCACCAGTGTTTGCCGAAGCGTATTGTCGGTTGGCTGTTTAGGTTTCCCTTTAAGAGGATTAGCTCGTTTTTTTTTCTCAGCCATCTGCAGTTTGACATGCTTGCACCATTGGGTGACAGTGCGGACGGCATGGTGGGTTTTTGCGAATTTACTGTGCATAGATTAGCACATCGGAAACGAACGGAAATTCTCGTGATCGGTCAAGTCTATTAGTCGTATTAAAACTTGGCTTGTTGTGTGGCGCCTCTTATTTGATATGCAGACTAAAAATTAGCACTTTGGTCCTTCACGAATTAATAACAATTAATAACTAGCGTGTTGATTACGACGTCAGCGTTTTGTTACCCCGCGCGAAATCCACGATGGATGGTGTTTCGAATGCGACATAGACAAACATTGGGGAGAAATACGTGGTGTTGTTGTCGGTGTATTGATTTTGTTATGATGTCCCGGAAGGTCGCAAGGCGAGTTCTCCGCATCGGGCGTCTGCTCTGGAAACGTATCTCGCGTTCCAATTATCGAAGATGAAACCAAAGGGGCGAGTAGCTGGCCCGCTCGCTACCGATTAATGGGATTGATACAAAGGTCCACGCCCCAGACCTTCCTCTCGCCATACCGTACTGTAACATTTACCAAAGATAGTTATTAATTTGTAACAGTACCATCATTTATCAACTGCAAAACAGTACAGTACTCCCGATAAGTTTTCTTTATACCCGGATGTGTGTTACATCCGAATACTCATCCTTATCAAAGTTTGGTGCAGTTTAATATCTATTCAGAAAATGTCAGAGAAGCGATTGACGACAGCCGAGTCGAGGTTATTGTCAACTAGCTGCTTATGTCCAATTTAAGATAAGCAGCAGATACTGTTTCCTTTTGGCGCATACTAAACTGGAAGGGCTACACCCCTTGCCTGCAGAGCCTAGGTGAAAATTCCGAAAACAAATTGGATCGCAATCGCAAAGACCCGCAATGTAAACTAGCAGCTGATGATCGATAGCCAGAGTAAAATGCTAAATTTGAGATGGGGGCCTTCGTGGATTTGAGCGTGGTCTTTGGGGATACAGTTGTAAAGTCGAATGGAAGGTATGGGATGGAAACATGGTGTTTACAAGTCAAGGATGTAAACAGGTGGCATTTGGGGTGCGCCATTGGTGCGTCTTTTCTAAACTAACCACTTTTCCCGTTCCGAATAAGAACTTTATTACATCTTTATTTAGGTTTCTAAAACCTAATTAAATATTCTCAGAGCGTAATCGAACAGTTTCCAAATGAAGGTAATAATTTGCTTGTCAAATGAAGAATTTCCCATTTCGAATTGAAAATTAAACCATTAGAACAGGTTCAGGAAGTTTCATTTTTACTTTTAAATTATACCTTTTTTATTCGTAGGTTACACTAGCTAAACTGACAATTTCCCGTCTGCAGTAATACTCGTAGTGTGTACGAAGATGGAAGAGAAATGAAAATTTGATCTTCAATTCAGATGAGCTCTGATACGAGACCTATGGTGTTATACTTATTTTCACTATACGATATATGTCATGATATGTTCATTCGTTTCGAAGTAGAATGCTTTAACGTAATGTGAGATTGAGCTGCCAAGGTTGGCGAAATGTAGAAGAGTAAATCAGAAGGGGGTAAAGTGTTGAGGCACTGTCCTTGCCAGTAGATTGACAAGAGGCGGGAGGCAGGAAGACGGTCATCTAGCAAACTTGCCCTTCCATTTAGCTAAATATCTAATAGGTCCATGTGGACGAGGGAAAAGGGCGAACAGTAAACGTCCCAAGGGGAACAACATTAGATGGGCCGACGTGAAAGACGTATTAGTGACGTTAGTGTTACACCTCTGCCTTCTCTTCCAGTAAACTTGGGCAGCACACAGGCAATTATTCACTTTCATTACTTTCCTTAGTCCTACGACGCAGAAGGGAAAATTATATGATCTGCTCAAGAATAATTGTCTCCCGATCTTTTTGTCTTCTGAGTCAGAAAAACACCATTAGAGAAACGATCTCTGTTAGTGAAGGTGACTTAGAGAACGGCTGACCCAAATCAGATCAAATGTTATATTAAGCTTGAGGATCAACGTGGGATGCCTAAGTATGGTTTGATGAAGATGTTGTTATCAAGGTAATCAAAACACCAACTTGTTCTTTGAAAATTCTTTGTTTCGCCAAACAATAGGAAATGAAATATTCCTTGGTGAATTAAGGGGTTGGAACAATAAATCATCGACAATTTCGACATAACCAGACATTAAAATGTGTTTAATTCACGCTCAATTCAGAGCATCGGGCTAAAATCGGATCGGTAGCCCAGCGACGTTCAGCGAAGGCTATGAAATTCTGGAATGCACGCAACTATCTTCTTCGTGACTAACTTGTTTCACAGTGTCTTCCAGAGAATGTCAGGAAAGTAAACTGAACCTTATCCAAAATAACCCACTTAACAATCCAATGAATCATTTACATACCAACTTTCTTCCGCCCCCCTGTAGAATGATCATGATTGTGAGTTTTAGGAGATACTGCCGAATCTACTACGTGAAGTTTTAGTTCTTTTGAAGAAGGTGGATGTTGGAGCTCCTTTAGCTGCTGCGAGTTGGCGAAGAAATATGGCACTGGTGACTACATGCCACTGAGTGAAGGGTACTGGGAGTCATAGGGGTTGGTAACAAGAAGCACTAGCTCAGGCAGCAGTGAAGAGATGAGGCGAAGATGCGATGGGTATGAGATAACCAGCAACGAGCGAGAGGAGCAGATGTGCCCCAACGTACCCCCAACTAGCACTTACATAAATGTGACGTATACAGTGGATGTTGAGACAATATAAATTTGGTGTGCGATGTAATACAAATGAAGAAGAACAAGAAAGTAGTAGAGATGACCGGAGAGTAGTATCAATAAACTAAGAGAAATATAGTAAGAGTACTGGGAAGACTAGACTTGAAGACGAGTGTAACAAGAGTGCAGTAGAAACGCATTTCCTTACTGAAGGCTACAAAATGACAGGTTACTAAAACATGCTAAATAAATTCGTTACATACCCAGTTCTACAAGTACTTAGGTTGTCTTCTTACTCCAACTGCCTTATGGTACCAGTACTCAATTCCAAGCCCCAAGCTGATTGGCTTTTCTTGGAGCTAATTTTCCACAGTTACCTGCCTTGGAAATCCACTTGCTATTACTAATCAACCCATTTATCACATGTGAATCCCCCATGAAGTAACATGCAGTATGTAACCCCAACACATGTTGACTGCTCTCCCCCTCCGTGGGAGCTTTGCCCTCGAAAGCTAGGAATTCTCAAGAAGGGAATGAAAGGGGGTGAGGGAATGGCTTGTTGCACTGCATGATGTGTGGTTATCTGCTTCAGAGCATGCATCCCAAATTGCACAGAGCAGTAACACAAAGAAGAAGTTAGTGCGAAATTACTCGTCCCATTATGGACAGAATATTTTGGGTTTAAGGACAGAGTATAACGGGGAAATTTTATTTGAGTTTTCCTTATCGTCTCTCAACAGATAAGCGATATCAACTCATCTACAACCCTATTTATTTCTGTATAATAAATGTATAAAAATGCTTTCTGTATAAAGATGATCCTACAGTAGCAGCAAATTACTGTTAACCCTCCACTCTCAGAGATCCACCCTCCAACTCTTACTTCGAATCTTGTACCTTGGCACCTTTGATGATCATGCACTGGGAGTGTAGCGGAAAGTTGTGTATTGCTACGCACCACATTTTTTTTGCCACAATTTCATTACTTCCCTTACCCTTTAGGTCATGTAAAGTAACATACTCGTATGTGTATGAACAAAATAATACCAGGTTTTCCTTATTGTTCAAGCAGTCTTAGTCCTGCACATATAAACGTAGTTTTATCATTTCAAACCACACAAATTTCCGAACTGTTCATAATAACACGAACGCTCTTTGTAGGTATTTAATAAAACTTACAAACCCTTACGAGAATTGAATGTGGAGGGAGGGTGTCGTAGACAGCAGGGATAATAATACATACCTTAACTGTGATAAATTCTCGAACGTTCAGGAAGGGATTCATTAGTACCGATCTCCGAAACAAGAGCATTCTTTAAAACGGTATTGTTCCTTCCGTATCACAATCAGTTGAAGAACGCAAGTATTAAAATCGTATACAGTTAAACATCACGTAATAATCTCCAATCGCACAAATGCGCGTGCAGCTCAAAACGAAACTTCGGATAACGATACGGAATACCAAGCGAAGGCTGGATCCACATTTGCGACAAAAAAGTTATATTAATTCAGCAAAATCAGTTACAAATACAGATATTGAACTGACTGTGGTTCACTTCCGCAATATGGAAAAGTAACAAAATAACAAATAGGAAGAAGTACTCAAAGAAGGTAGGAGCAGTTTATTTATATATATTCTTAATAATGGGCTGGCGAAATTAACAAAAAAGTAATAGTGAGGATATTCAGGAGGTGGATACTTTGGAAGAAGTCTTTGAAATTACGTCTCGGGACGTAAGAAAAAATCTGATAACCGGCATTCTCAGCACTATCCACTCTGCCTGCAATAGAGACGCCACAATCCTGCTGCTATTTTCTGTTCATGGCTGTACAAATCATTTTAACAGAGAAACAATCATATCTATCACAGGTTAGGTGCACCACCTGCAGAGTGAGTGCCTCGGCCTATACATGACAGCATACCCTCCCTATCAACTCATAAACACTGAAAATCCCTCCTATTTGGGCGAAATGATTCCTGTCAGTGGATTAGGTACAATCTGTATGAGGTGAACCAAGTCTAATGGAGTTTGTCTGCCTTGTCCATCCCGTTGGAGTGAGCCCCGGCCATTATTGAGCAATTGGTACACAGAGAATTAATAAGGCTGTGAACACTATGCTTTGAGGACAATAATTACCGTTCCAGAGTTATCGAGTAAAAACGTTTAGAATAGTAGTAGGAAAAATAGTGGGGGTTGTAATTCCGCAGATTCTAGTAACGTATGAGAGGAGTTGGTAAGCAAAAAACTGCGCTAAAATCCATCTTCGCTGAAATGCTAGGTAATTAATTGTGCTGCCCACGTCATTTGGATGGGAATTTTACGGTATTGTTGCGTCATTTGGAGCTGTATATACAAAAAATGTAATCAAAATCGTTAAAGCCATTTTCGAGAAAAAAAACCTTTGACCACTTTGATAACTAAAGGATTTTGCGTATACTCTCGTTTTGGCGTTCCACTGTAACATGCGGGCAAGATAATAAGTTTGAGCTGATTTGGTTCAGCCGTTATCTCTCAATCGCGATCGCAGACACACATACCGTTTTCCCAAATAGTGTTCTTCAGACTGAAGAACATACCTCTAAGGCTCTGAAATATAATCATTTTAAAAGGACTCACTTTTTTCAGTCGATTACATAACATTTCTTTCTATGTGGCTGAGCCAAGGAAAGTAAAAACACAATACAGGATGAACTGGCAACCTAAAACTACGTCTGGCTCGACGTTTGCAGCGTATTTAACCAAGTTGAAAGTGATAGATGCGAACTGTTAACGTGAGGGACATCATGCTGCATGCTTACGAACAAGAGCGGCAGATCGTATAAAAAAGGGTTAGTGATTAGCAAAAGTCGCTGGTCGAATTATTTAGCGCGCTGAATGAACACGGAAACGGCTCAGTCGTCCAGTTGAATGAGTTGGCTAGTGGTCGGTGTTTGTTCCGTCCAATTTCGCTGTATGTCAAATGCGGTAATCTACAAGGTCTTGAATTAGCTAAGGGACGAGGACGACTGGGTCGAGTTTGGCCGTAAAACGGCCTACAAGACACGGCTCGTCGTGCTCCGCTTGATAAAGCCTTTGTTGTTTCCGGGGGTCCTTCCAGTACACCCTCTTCAATGTACAGCCGATTGAGTTGTAGAGGAAGAACGGAACGGCTGAAGGTTGCTCGGAAGCAACAGTCAAGAATCATTTCTCGTGCACGAAAACGTCTTACTTTAAACTTTTCTGAGAAGCATGAGTTATACAAACAAGATACTGCTTAGTTTAACGTATCAAATTAGAAAATGTTTGCTCAATCTCCACTCAAAAAATAGCTTCCCTTACTTCCAGGCTCATCGCCTGAACAATACCTCTGTCGATCAACGTTCTACGTAAATTCCGTTGAGCTCAGCCCCAAAGCAATCTTTAATTCAATTTCATTCTTGGCTGTTTGATATGCTGTAATGACATTTGAATAATAAGTAAGAAATGAATAGCAATGACGAAAAATAATGGCACACGATGTAAACTCAGGAGCTTCCGGAGCAATAGTGATTTTTATTGATTACGAGGCACGACACATTCTAGAGTTATGTGCCTTAGCCAAACGTTGCCCAACTATCGATTCACAAAAATACTAATATTTTCGGTTGGTACGAGTATAAACCTGAATAATATGCTCACAGATGCAGGTAAGTGACGATGCGGAAAACTGACCACTACCTTCATATTCTATTAAAATAAGTGTCAAATAGAAGACAATTTAGTGTATATGTATGGTTACATCGTTTGGAAACAGTCTAGCGATTAATGACAAAACTAGGAAAAAATACTAGTATACTCGTATGACGCAACGCATCACACAACTTCCCTCGGCGATCGTAATCGCTCTAGCAACTGATCTAACTAATGTTTCACTCAGTTTATATGAACCTTAACTTACAGGAAGTGTTAGTGCTCAATGTTCTGGAATCCATAGAGTTACTTCTACTTATGGCACGACCCTTATTAAGTGATCAATCGATGAGTAATCACTGTTTTTAGAAGATTCGTGTTTTGGAATTATTGGGTAAAAACTTAGAGGTATGCTAGTTTTAATTCCGGAATTTTAGGGGTGGCTCCTAGTTATTTTATGAACGTTACTGCACGCTGACCATATAGGTAGTTTATCGACGTACCACTCTGATTTTTCTGCGAACGAAATGAGAGCGGGATTTATCATAAAAAATTGCGCTAAAATCATCGAAATACTTCATAATTTATTTTGCTTTATTGCCGTTTTCATTTGGAACTGTCCATACAAAAAACAGGTAAGTGTTTATCTCTGGTCTGATTTCAATATAGTCTATTTTGCTCTCGTATACTTCAAATGTTTTTTCTCTGCCTGAACTTAAACATCTCTCTTTCTCTTTTCACAAATTCATAATTTGGAAACCAGGAACAAACTCTTAAATTATCGGTTACCATGTTGCTACACCACTGCCTACTAACTGTCCATCGTACAAAGCATCTCATATAATAACAGACTCATCAGAAATAAAATAACTAAAAGTCCAAGTAGATTTGAGAAATGTGAGAGAATATTTGCAATCCCTTAATTTAATACCTGAAAAAATGTTTTGACGCGACAAGCTTTGTAAATAGTACATTTGTAGTTTGTACATTTGAATCTCTGTCCGAAAAGAAAATTATGCTAACAAATAATTTTATTTAAAAAGAAAGTCATGTTTATGAAAAACTTTGTTTAATTAGCTTGTAATAAGAAGAAAGGAACACCGCATGTATTTCTGGTCCCAGCTTCACCAGATCACTCTCCCTCACACACACACTCTCTCTCTATTCTCTCCTCTCCTCTCAATCCGGTACATGCCGCCAACGTGGTCACAGCGCCATTAGTGAAGCAACTAAACCGCTCGCTCGTTGCATCGTAGTTTCCATATCAACATCCCACAAAAGCATGTTATCGCATCAAATACCGCCGTTTTCTGGTCGCGTTCTTAGTTCACCGTAGAAATGACTTCACCGCCGCAATCGGACTAAGAGCGATAAGTTACGGCTAGTCGGTGGGAAACGAGCAAGAAAACAGCGTTTACTGACGTCACAGCTTGTCAAGCTATCACGTGAAACTCACTTCTTTCGTCAGTTCCAGTCAACTGTCAACTGTTTAAATTATAAGTTGGCGAAAACACGGAGAAACGTCGCAGAAATGGCCTCAAAACAGAGAGTTATAAACTTGAACTTACCTGGGAGGAATTCCAATTGTTTAGCCGTTTTCCCTAACGAAAATTGCAAAATGATGCCTGCAAGCTGGAAGACTTTTTTTCCAGTTTCAGAAATTCACCTACAGCGCTACAAGCATTTTAGAGGAACCTTTACAGCTTCATGCGCTCATTATCTTCTTAGCTAAGGAAAAAAAGAATCCTTCGTAAGATTTCCTACAATTAAAGGAAGGTCTGGTTCCTGATCAAATGACTGTTTCTGAACCCTTGAAGAGAGTTATATCAGTCTACTGTCATGGAGGTTGCGGGTTCGCTATCATGCAAGCGGCTGGCCAACCGCACAGCATCCATTGAACCCAGGCCTGAGGAGATGTGGATTGGGTCGTTCGGCATTCTTTCAGTGGAGAGCTGTTCCACATGTTTTACGATGCGGAGGATTCCGTACCTTCTGGGAGGAGTTCTTAATCTGCTTTCTCATCTTGTCTAACTACTTACTTGGGTGGCAAGTTTCAAACAGATAAACTGTGATCATGTTTCTTTGCCATCACTTTCTTCGCAAACTCGGCGAAACGGTTATAGGCTTGCGTTGTAACAGTCAATGTTGCGAGGATTAGCACGTGGTTTCTTGTCTCCTCTGCACTCGAGGCGCAAGATGTGCATGATGGAAAGTCATTGATAGAAAAGAAGTGAAGCCACGGATTGAAGTCGCCATGTCCCGCTAAGAACTGGCTCAACACACCCTCTCTCAAGACGTTCACGGATGTTGGGGAACTTTTGACGAGGATTCCCATCTCGCTTGCCATTTCTCTAACGCCCTTTCATCGATGGCGGTAAGTTTTTTTTACAGTAGTGAGATCTGCATGAAATTGAGCCCAGATTGGAGGAAGCTCCCATTTCTGTCTTCACTAGACTACCACGCACTCGATGGCCAAATCAACCAGTAACTGAACAGTGGTCACCCAGAGCGCTTCTGTCGATAGTACCTCATAGGTCTTGGTGATCCACAGGAGGGCAGCCCAATACGTTCTTTTAATTGACTAAGTTTGCTACCCTACACAATGGGGCAGTAGCCAATCACACCTAGATAGATGGCTTTGCACCTAAGGATTGTGTCATGGTAACACACTCCCCAAGTTGCTTTGCTAATTGCTCATAGTGATGCAAACCTTGCAATGGTAACGCCTTTGGGGGACTGAAGGTGTTGGTTGAAACCCCACCTCTCACCTATATTCACTCCTAAATAGTTGACGTGCTTTTCAAGAAGGAGCCTGTGGCCGCCAAAGCGTATTGTGGGTGGATTATTCACCTTTCCTTTCAAGAGGATTAGCTGGGTTTTTTCCTTAGCCACCTTCATCTTGAGATGCTCGCACCATTGAGTGACGGTGCGGAGCACGTGGTGGGTTTTTTCTTCGATTTGGCGGACTGACTCTGCAAAGATCAGCACAGTCAAGTCATCCACATAGGCGTATGGCTCGCAGTCGTCTCCATGAGTCTCCTGAGAAGAAGAATGCGTTTCAGAGCGCTGGTCTGAGAACTGAGTCCTAGGAGTACCCGTTCTCAATCTTTCTCTGAAACATGCGTTTGGATTCAATCTTAACAGTTTTGTCTACCACGCCATGCGCCCTACGCTCCATTAGTCTCCTACTCACGAAGGGTAAATGGTTCGAGAGGTTAATATTATTCTCTCTATGCAGCACCATCCTCCCCTCCCTGCAACCCCATTAATACGAAGACATACTGGAGCACTGTACTAAAGCCACCATCTGCTGCTTCTGTGAGGGGGCCCAGGAGAACCCCACTGAATCGTGCTCCTGGCCTTCTTTGATATTTGAGGGGCTTTCCATACAGTGTTGTGGCTGGCTGTTTCACGCTCCCTGCAGAACCATTCGAACCTCTTCCAGCGCATGGTGAGCGTTTTTCAGGAAAGGGCTATTGTGTCCCACATGGGGAGCCTCCCCGCATACCTAGTTGCTCTATTATAGGGCAGTCTTCCTGCCGTACGTTACACTGCTGTAACTTAGTGGCTCGACCCGTCACAACGAGACAGACAAAGAGTGAGCACTATCCAGTGAGACATCCTCCTGGGGCCCTCTTGCCAGCTACCACTCTACCTCCCACCTTGGCTGCCATTGCTTGATGGCACCCCCCCCCCCTTGCGCTTTTCCAATCCTAGATCCGATTACTGAGAAGCATTGGCATCCCTGATTCTAGTGCTTCAGCAGGACGACTCAACTTAGCAGAGTCTAGTCATGTGGCAGGCACGGTGGGACGTGGGCCCACAGCCCATCGCCTATGCTCCATAATCCTGTCAGTGCGGGATTGCAGATGCACGAATAGGTATCACCTGTCCCTTGCTGCCACCTAGCTCTGCTCCAATCACACCACCTTCAATATGCACCTCCGGTTCTTCAGATGTTGAGCTTTTGACGACTGCCCTTGTGAGACTGGGGGGGACACTCGCCATGTGTTGTTTGCCTGCTCCATCTACCTGGATAGCAGCAGTAAATATAAAAAATAAACCCTCAAAGATAGCAGGGTGGCAGTAAATAAATTTGCCATGTTTGTACAAGTATGGGACCTTTGATGCTACAGGCTCAGCCTGAATCACTTGGCATTGCAGCTAATGCCTGCTCTACGCTCACTTTTTCTATAGAAGACCCGTTTGGTCTGTTTGATGGCGTGATGGAAGGCCTTCGCTTGGAAGAAAGCAGTTCAGAGTGAGGCTCTGGCATCAGGGTTACGAGTCTGTTAGTATATCCTTCTGGCTATATTTACACTTTGCTTGAGGGGATTTAGTTCATCAGTACATAACGGGACTTCGATTGCCTTGAGCTTCTGTTGCTCAAGTACAGAGAGCCCAGCAGCGTGCAGTGCTGCGGTAAGTATGTCCACTTTACTGTCTTCCTCTTCTGGTTATGCAGCTTACACTATTAGGTTGGTATCTGCAGCACACAGTTCACCCTCCCCCCCCCCCTAGAAAATCATCATTTCACCCTAGAAAATGGAAGCCTGTCAGTATTTTTAATGCGGAATTGCTTTTCACGAGTCTGTGTGAAGAATGCCTCTGCTGCTGCCTTCTTGCTCTTGCACTGTTCTAGCCGTTCTAGCTTTTTGTTCTTTTTTCTGTCTGCGCCGTTTTTTTGTGAAAAGCAGACAAACCTCATGCGACTGCAAGCCTAGCACAGGGTTGTGCTAAACAAGCTGTTAGGCGAGGCCCTCTCGTTGTAGGTCTGCATGCACGTCACAGAATAGCAGGTGTGGCAAGCGACGAAGGGGGTGTGGATCTTCATCTCCCTTTTAGTGGAGATATGGCTCGTAAGCGCCTGGGCCATTTTACCCAGACGCTTAGGGCTTGTAGGTCCTTGGTGGGACACCCTGCTCTCATTGCATTTGGATTGGATGGATCAGCCTCTCCTTCCTCGCACGTGGGTTCTTTGAGAGGAATTTTTCAAGGGGAGGGGCCATTTTATTGTTAGGTAGTGGCGTGTGTGGGGCACTGCCCTTGGCCTGAGTGTCCCGCTTTTTGTTGCTCTTTTCCCTCTTGCAGTTCGTGGCCCTGGCAGGCTACCAGTTGCCCCAGCTTCCTGAGGTATGGGGAGGGCTCAACAGCAACTACTGCGGTATATAAGGGTCTTAGGGCACTAAATGCAAGCAGCCCTGGCCTGGCTGGTTTATGAAACTAGAAGGCACTGATTCTGTAACTTTTTACTTTCCTTGCTCTACGAAGTAGAAAGGAAAGTTATGTAATCGGCTGAAAAAAATATTTTGAGTTCTCTTCAGATCTTTACGTTTCAGACCCCCCTGAGTCCGAAAAACACTATTTGGGAAAATGGTCTGTGTGTGTATGTGTTGTGTCTGTGAACGATTTTTAGAGAAAACCGCCGTACCAAATCAGCTAAAACTTGATATCTCGCTCGGAAGTCACCATGGGACGCCAAAATAAGGGTTTGAACAAAATCCACCGAAAGTTAACTATAGTTATCATAGTGATCAAAACACCAAATATTTTTTTTTCTCAAAAACGGCTTTAACGATTTTGATTAAATTTTTTATATTGGTAGCTCTTGATATGATAATTATACCATAAAATTCCCATTTGTGGGAAAATGACGAGAGCAGCACAATAAATTACCAAAACTTTCGACGAAATCGATTTTAGCGCAGTTTTTAGAGAAAACCAACGTACCGAATCAGCTGTAAAATGATGTCTGGCCTACAGGTTACCATGAGACGCCAAAATAAGGGTATGGGCAAAATCCACTGAAATTTAACTATAGTTATCACAGTGATCAAAATACCAAATTTTTTTTCTCAAAAACGACTCTAACGATTTTGATTAAATTCTGTAGATAGATAGCTCTCAATAAGACAATTATACCATGAAATTTCCATTCGTGGGAAAATGACGAGAGCAGCACAATAAATTATCAAAATTTTCGACGAAAAGCGTTTTTAGCGCAGTTTTTTCCTTATAAACTCCGCTGGAATTTTTGTAGAATGTTAAAAAAAATTGATATTGTAGTCCAATCTAATACCTAAAGGGTGAGTGTTTAAAAACGCTCATGAGATACATGGGGCTCACTCCAGAAATTCAAGAATTTCAACTACTGCCGTTTCTCTTACTACCAGTTCTAAAAGTGTTTACCCAATAACTCTGCGAAAGTACTTACTATCCTTCTTCAAAAAATTTGGGTTTACAGCCTCATTAATTATCTGTGTACCAATTGATCAATAGTGGTCCTGCAATGAGTACGAGCAGCACAATAAATTCCGGAACTGTAAGCGCTACTGCTTCCTGCTGCCGTAAAGCGTTGTCTGACCAAGTTCAAATTAACTGAGTGATAAATGAATTGATTAAATAGTATTAGCCATGTACAAAGTGAATTAACGTAGAGCTAGGGAAAGTTGTGTGTTGCAACGCACCAGAGCTTTTGCCACATAAACTCTGCTGGAATGTTAGTAGAAAGTTAAAGAAAATTGGTATTGTAGTCCAATCCAATACCTAAAGTGTGAGTGTTTAAAAACGCTCATGAGGTACATGAGGTACACTTCAGAAATTCCTGAATTTCAACTACCGCCGTTTCGCTTACTACCAGTTCTAACTGTTATTACCCAATAACTCTGCATAATTGATTATTCTCCTTCTTCAAAAAATTCGTGTTTACAGCCTCGTTCATTTGCTGGGTACCATTTACTCAATAATGGTCCTGGAATGAGTACGAGCAGCACAATAAATTCTTTAACTGAAATCGCTGCCACTTCATGCTGCCGTAAAGCGTTGTTTGACCAAGTTCAAAGGGACTGAGAGATAAATGAATTGATTAGATAGAATTAGCCATGGGTATGGGGAGGGCTCAGTAGCAACTACTGCGGTATATAAGGGTCTTAGGGCACTAAATGCAAGCAGCCCTCCCATAGCCCTTGGCCTGGTTTATGAAACTAGAAGGCACTGATTCTGTAACTTTTTTTCTTTCAATTATGTCTGAAGTAAAGGTTCAGTCATTAGTCTTCCAGTCTTCGGATTTATAATGAGCCTGTCACGAAAACAGGGTGTCCAGTGAGAAAACTTTATCTTGACCGTCTATTCGACAGTACTGTCCGATAATCAGCCTGCGAGTGTTGCTTTAATCTTATCCCTGGATGTCATCACCGTCTTAACAGGGGAAGAAGACACGTGTTGCAGACATTGCTGAAACTAGTTCAAAAAAGAAAGCTACGATACTCCACAGGATTCAGAGTTAATCCAGAAAAAGACTTTGCCAGTGACAGGCACACAAGACATTCCCGTCAAACCGTCACAAAACACGATGAGTATCAGTCCGAATATTTCGCTCCTAGAGATAGATGGTGTCACCAGTGCTAATCTTTTTCTAAAATGGAGAAATTAGATAAAACAATTTCGTCTTGAAGTTGAATCCGACAAACGTAAAGTCGCCCTTTTTACTTTCCGCTACCCGAAGGGAAGGAAAGTATAGTAATCGGCCCAAAAAAAAAAGTTGGGTTTTCTTCAGATCTTTACGTTTCAGACCCTACTGAGTCTAAAAAACCTAATTTCGGAGAGAGGTCCGTGTGTATGTCTGTGTGTATGTCTGTGTGTATGTCTGTGTGTATGTCTGTGTGTATGTCTGTGTGTGTGTGTGTCTGTAGTTCGATTTGCGGGAGAACGGCTGATCCGATTGAGCTGGTTCTTTTTTTGTTTTGTTCGTTTTTTTTTGTAGACACCAAAATAAGGTTATGGACGATTTCGGCCGATGGGGAGGGGGGGGGGACGAAAATGTACCAAAAACTAGGGTTTTTCGCATTTTTCTCAAAAACGGCTCTAACGATTTTGATTAAACTTTCAAATTATCTCCTACCAATCAATATCTAACTTTTCTTCTCTATACATATCTCCATGAAAATACGGTGAACGGAGATATAGGCCTATGAAGCAAAAATAGGTTTTTACGCTTTTTGGCAAAACGACTCAAGCGATTTTCACCAAACTCACAGGATGTTTTCAAATAGTTAATACCTACATATTCTTTTCAATAAATGTTCCTGTGACGGTCCATTGAACAGAGATAAAAATCGAAATGTGTCGAAAATATAGTTTTTTCGAACATTTCCGTAAATTCAAAGGTAACTTCTTTACCAGGTGTGATAAATCCTAATGTAGTGTCTTTTAGTCTCCCAAACCAACATTTCGTTTTCTATAATTATTTCTGTATATATGTGTTGAACGGGGATATAAGCCAAGTTAACTCAGAAAAGGAGATTTGTCGAATATTAATTTATCGGTATTCCAATTTTCTCAAAAACGGCTGTAACGATTTCGATCAAACTTTCGGAATACTCTCGGCTAACTAGTCCCTACATTTAGTTCTCCATAAATGTTCCTGTAAAAATGCGTTGAACGAAGATATAGCGCCCGCCTATGTAGGTGGTGTTCGAACTTAAAGGGGTGGCGGAAAGTAGTGTGTTGCTACGCACCAGATATTTTACTTTCCGCTACCCGAAGGGAAGGAAAGTATAGTAATCGGCCCAAAAAAAAAAGTTGGGTTTTCTTCAGATCTTTACGTTTCAGACCCTACTGAGTCTAAAAAACCTAATTTCGGAGAGAGGTCCGTGTGTATGTCTGTGTGTATGTCTGTGTGTGTGTGTGTCTGTAGTTCGATTTGCGGGCGAACGGCTGATCCGATTGAGTTGGTTCTTTTTTTGTTTTGTTCGTTATTTTTTGTAGACACCAATATAAGGTTATGGACGATTTTGGCCGATGGGAAGGGGGGGGGGGACGAAAATGTACCAAAAACTAGGGTTTTTCGCATTTTTCTCAAAAACGGCTCTAACGATTTTGATTAAACTTTCAAATTATCTTCTTCTAATCAATACCTAACTTTTCTTCTCTATACATATCTCCATGAAAATACGGTGAACGGAGATATGGGCCTCTGAAGCAGAAATAGGTTTTTTGGCAAAACGGCATCAGCCATTTTCACCAAACTCACAGGATGTTTTTAAATAGTTGATACCTACATATTCTTCTCAATAAATGTTCCTGTGACGGTCCATTGAACAGAGATAAAAATCAAAATGTGTCGAAAATAACGTTTTTTCTAACATTTCCGTAAATTCCAGGGTAACTTCTTTACCAGATGTGATAAATCCTAATGGAGTGTCTTTTAGTCACCCATACCAACATTTCGTTCTCCATAATTATTTCTGTATATATATGTTGAACGGAGATATAAGCCAAGTTAACACATAAAGGAGATTTTTCGAATATTAATTTATCGGTATTCCAATTTTCTCAAAAACGGCTCTAACGATTTCGATCAAACATTCGGAGTACTCTCAACTAACTAGTCCCAACATGTTGTTCTACATAAATGTTTCTGTAAAAATGCGTTGAGCGAAGATATAGCGCCCGCCTACGTAGGTGGTGTTCCAACTTAAAGGGGTGGCGGAAAGTTGTGTGTTGCTACGCACCAGATATTTCTAATTAGAGAACCAGGCATGGGTTTTTCAACACATTCAGCCTCGACGACGAAAAATCGCCACTAGCTGATGTCGTTAAAAAATCTGATTTACATTTTAACCCCACACCTGAAACCATGTTTTTTTACGGTCTCAATATAAATGCAAAGACTGTAAGACAAATGACTGAACCATTACTTCGGACATAATAGAAACAAAAAAAGTTACATAATCAGTGCCTTCTGGTTTCATAAACTACATAACTTTTGAGGCTCTGCAATAATACTTTTTAGTATTAATTAATTATAAAATAATACTCTTCCTCAATAAAAATAACATTTCCACAAACACACAATGTGAGGGCGAAGGCATTCGTGGGATGTACATGATGGAGTACGTAAAGAGTCATTGACGACTTTTGAATGTAATGAGGAGATTAATTTAACTGTTGAAAGGCATAACTTCTTTTCTCGTCGGCAGAAATGTAAGGAAACTGTCGACGAATTCGTCACGGCGCTAAAAATTGAAGTTCGACTTGTGCTCTGGTCAAATTAACCGATTCTCTCGTTGCTGATATTTTGGTATTATGCGCCACGCGCTTTTTGATATTTTTCGAAAAGATAACGTCCACATGAAGAAACGCCTTTTCCAGGAGGAAGACTCGTTTTGGAAAAAGCCATACAAATATATCGGAGTCTCGAAATGGCTAAAATACAAACGTGATCAACATTGTCAACGCAGTACCTCGCGAACGCACCCATATGAAGTCACGACGGAATCCTAGTGATGAAATTTGTGGACGCTGTGGGCAAGTTCATCGTTATAAATGTCCAGCTGAAAGTGTACAATGTGCGAAATGCAAATTTTATTATCATTACGCGAAAATGTGCCAGTATCGTATAGCAGTTCGTTTACTCACTGTTGATGAAATCAATGATAACGTTAGTCAAACTACAGAGGAAGGAGAATATTTCGTCTGCATCGTCAATAATCGTAAGGAAAATTACCCGTTATCGTCAACGTCAATACCAGTGAGTCAATCCTGGAATTTTAATGTTAAAATAGGAAACCAGAACATCAAATGTCAGTTAGACACAGGTGCAGGAGTGAACTGTATGAGTTTATCTGTATTTAGGTCTCTAAATCTGAGTACTAATAATCTGATCCCGTCAAATGCAAAAATAGCTTCTTACTGTCGTACGTGATTACCCAATTGCGGTCGTGCCAACTTAAAGTGCCTTTTAAATAACAAATCGTGTCTCATTTCATTCAATATCATTGATATGAATTGCCCAACTCAAGGTTTAGACACCGGTCAACAATTGAATTTAATTAAAAGAGTCCAGACATAAAAGTCGACCCCCACTCACAAACTGCTACTTGAGTATAAAGAATGTTTTGAAGGTCTAGGATGTTGGAAAGCCCCCCATTAATCCGTAGTTTGTGGATCCATAAATTCTATAATGTTCTGCAGGAGTTCTGGTCTAACACAAAAAATTCACACCATGTTAATTAACACTTTGAAACACCCTAGAAATAGGATCGTGGAAAATACATAACGAAACCATCTAAGCATTTTATTTCACTTTGTTAATAAAAATTTCGAGATAAGTCTTACACAATTTATTCTTCTCCAGCTTATATTCACGATTACGTTAAACCGCAGATCTGACTGACGTTCAATGGCATGTATAAATGCACGAGCGCTTGCCAGAGCCATTGTGGCTCTGCAAGTTGGGAAAAAAGTAACTATTCCATTTATGAGATTATCAGTCCACATTGGGTTTAATGTGTATTTATATACAAAGGCACTTGCTCAGCGAAAATTTTGTCTACGCAAATAATACAAAAAACTTCATTTAACTGTACTGTTAGACAAATTCAGTTTCCCGAGTTCTTTTGATGAGGAAATTACGAAACAACTAAAGCACCAAGAGAAGGTCAAATGTAACTTTAATACTCTATTACTCGGTTTGATCCCCAATACAGCAATACAAAGCATTTCCGAGTAAACCTGAATATTTCCAAACCTATTTCGGTATATTCCAAAGCGATTTGAACATTTAATTAACTTGAAAAAAATCTCATTCGTCTGAAAAAAGACTCGATTGGTTTGAAAGACGTTGAAGTAACTGCAAAAGATTAAATTACTTTGGATGAGAACCAAGTCATTTAGGGGAATGAACAAATAGATGTGTAAAAATGTCCGCAACGCTTCACAAAATATTCAACACTGGTTAGTTAAAAAAATATCCATATTGGTTTAGATTGATGTCCGATTAGCGCATAAAATGTTCGAACAGGTTAGAAAATATTGTGATTAATTTTTATAGAGTTTAAGGAATTTAACAAGTTAAGTACGTTTACACTTTCCAAGCTAAGTAGTTCAGAAACGGGGAAATGATTTGTTTAGAAGATCGAAATTAATAACTGATTTTAAATCCATTCAGTGAACGCACCAAAGCTGTTTAGAAGTGAATGAATCGTTAAAAACATGTAAAATTGGTTTTAATTAGATATTAATCACTGATAACTCTTACAAATGCCACAGCATGCTCAGTTTGTAGAATTGTACGAATTCTTTAGGAAACAGTTCAATAGTTTAGTAGTTTGGTCATTCAATGTTTAGAATTACGAATTAGTTTAGAAAAAGTACAAATAATTTTGAAGTGTCCGTAGGCTATTACGTAGATTCCAAATTTGTTTTACACTTTTAAACAGGTTTGAAAGCTGTTAAGAAAAAGGCCGAATGTAGTCGTAGCACGTCCAACTCAGTTAAAAATAAATCCAAATGGATAACGGATTAAATAGGTTTAAACCCCTAAATCGATTCAGAAAAGACCCAAACACACTGGTTTAGACACTGTACTTAAAAATTGCCAATTTGATTCAGAAAACGTTCAAACCTAATATAAAAATGCCCAAATTAGTTTGAGACAAAGTTTAAAAGGGTAAAATAAGTTGAATAGGTTACAACAACCATAACAGTGTGGAAAAGGTAAACTCCCAAATAGGGTCTAATGTGGTCAAATAGCTCATCTAAAGTAACAAGTTACATCTCTCCTTTTGGACATATACATAATAATAATATACATGTTCTAAATAGATTCCAACATTTTGAATTGTTAAGGAAGACTGCCAAATTACTTACAAACATCAGCGAATTCACCACAACTCTGGGATATTAAGGCCAAATGCGCTGGAAGTTATCTGGTTAGTTAAAAAAAAAAAAAATCTATAACACTGAGATACGACTCGTTGACGTTGAAGAGATCATACTTGAACAAGAACCGACCATGTCTAAATCGCATTCTAGATGAGCAAAAATGAATTAAAGTAATAAAGAGAGTGTGCAATGAGTTGAAGTACAGTTTGCGCTGCCAACAACACGAAAGATGTCTCACCACTCCAATGGCTCTGGGTATTCACCAGTCAAACACGCAGTGCAGTGGCCTATGCTTTTCTCCTTGATGTTCATTTGGACCGCCTTTTTCAAGCCTTCAACTGATAAATACGCAAGAGTGTCGGCTCCTGTAAAAGAAAAAGAGTGTAAAAAGACCAGAAGCGTTGGGGGTGATTGAGCAAAACCTTTCTAACAAAATGCATTACCTGTATGAGATGCCAGGTTCGTACTATCCAACTTGTTGGCAATGAGTTCTTCTCGAGTTGGGATGTTGATTCCCATAAAACATGGGTATCGCAGAGGAGGAGACGCTATTCTGACATGGACCTGTAATTGAGTTAAATGTTGTTTTCAAGAACAGACAGGGTACAGAGGAGTGTTATGCTACCAAGAAATCCATCAGCAGGTATTTAGGTGATTGGGTTAGTTCTTCCAGTACAGGCTCCCCAAACAGGTACGTTAACATTAACCAACAGTAGGTCTTCAGCTGTCTGAAAGTCTACCTGAGCTCAACCGAAGGCGAGCCCAACACTACCCAATCAGGTAACACGGAATTAATCACATGTAATCAACTTCTAGAAAGTGCATCCCTAGCCAATAGCCTGCCAGGGAGCCCATCACCTAACTGCCAGCAGATCATAGCCATCTTACCACAATGGATGACAATGGGTATGAAATGGATTGAGAATGAGCTGCATTTTGGAGGGAAGAGTTGAAATTCAAATTGTAAAATAAATTATCATTCGTTCGTTAATAAGCTTCAAGCAAATAAGTATTTTTACTCGAGTCATAATAGTTCATGCCTTCGAAGCCAAAGAAAAAAGTAGATAAGTACAGTAGCACCTTTAAGCCTTAAACTGTCGTAATTTCAAATTCACATACGAATCTTTACCGGCCCAGAACATTTCATTCCTACAGGCCAAATGGTCTTCTTGGAAGCCGTTTTTAATGGTACATACCAGCATCAGGCCTTTCGGAAAAATCGGAAGGTAAGTAAATTAGTACTTTAATTCACACACTTGAAGAAAAAGTTGACTGTGGTACAACCCTTTTCCTACAAAAGGCGCCTCGCTGCTCGACCCCACTGCTCCTCCCGGCAAGCTACTCCTGGAGGGGATAGCATAAACACCAATGAGAGAGTACTCCCCCTTTCAAGAAAACATGTATAAGAGCCTGTCCTCGGCTGTGAAAGCCCCTCACTCTCTGCCTATCATTATCAAGCAGGCAGAGCACTGGCCCAACATCCATGCCTACCTTGGAGCGGAAGGCATCACCCACCATCACTGCATCAACTCACATGCAGGACTGAGGCTTTACCTCAACTCTGTTGAAGAATTCCCACCTTCTCACCGCAATACTCCATGATGAATCTATCGAGTACGCTATCCATCAGGTCTGCCAAGATCAAGACCTGGAAGTGGTCATCCGCCACATCCCTACCAACTACCCACTCAAAAACCTTCAATGCGGTGTGGAGAACAGAAAGTTCCCAATTAAGTCTGTGTACCACATGCGAACTGGAGACATTCTGTGTTGAACCCCATGCCGCCGCCACTTGCCCAATTAACGACTCCCCGCAGGCAGCCCACTTGTGCTAACTGCAAAGGTTCCCACTGGGCCACCTACAGGGGATGCCTTAAAGCCCCAAAGAAGCCCTCACGAAGGAGGAATGGAGACTCTGTACCTCCCCAGCCAGCCATCGTCCAGCCCCCTCAACCAGTACCAACACCAGCCCCTTCTCATACGCCAGGGCCGCTGCGTCCAACTGTCAGCATAGCCCACTCACAAGCCTCCCTGCAACCACCAACACAACAACAGAAGAAACTCTGCCCTAGCCTCTCCCAGCTCTGCCAGAGCCCCAGCTGACACCGTCGCAGCTACTCCCTCAACCTTGCCTGCCCAGGGATGGGACTGGACTCTTCGTGACATCGCTTTATGCCTCTCCCAGGCCATCCTCCCCCTCCAGAGCCTGTTCACCACCAACCCCTAAGGCAACAACCATTCTCAACTGGAACGCCAATGGCATCTTGGCCAGACACCGTAACTAAGTTGCTGAGCTCAGTGACCTCTAACAGGAGCTATCAGTGGATGTGGCATGCGTCACTGAAACCCACACACAGCCTACCGGCAAGCTCTTCATCCTTAATTCTCGGTGTACAGATGCAACCACCCTAGGTCCCAAACTGGGGGAAGAGTGGCCATCCTGGTCTGCAACCCCCTCAGACATCAAGCCTTCAGCACCTCTACACTATCTCTCGAAGCCTGCGGAGTTGTAGTTCAACTAAACACCGATCCGCTACATATTGCTTCCTGCTACTCCCCACCCAACACCAACAATTTGGACGAAATTGTCCCCCTACTCAACTCACCACACCCAACTGTGCTTGCAGGTGCTTTCAACGCCAAGCACCAGTCCTGGGGCTGCCAAACTAAGAACAGGAAAGGATCCTCCCTTCTCCACCTACTGCATCGACACAACTTCTCTGTATGAGCTCTGATCCAGAGGAAGAACCGCTTGTGCAGGCTGTCCCGGCGAACCCATCTTTCATGCCTGCCAAAAAGCCAAAGTTTCTCAACACACCCTCTCGCCCCTCAGCACGTTCCCAACTTCGCTCGCTTCGAACATGTACACCTGGACCTGGTGGGACCTCTACCTTCATCTAATCACAAGACCTACTGCCTCACTATGATTGACTGGATCACTCGTTGGCCTGAAGCTGTACCTCTGAAAAAGTCGCCCGAGCTTTCGTTAATACTTGGGTCGCAAGATACCTCTGCAAACTACAACAGATCAGGGTCGTCAGTTCGGGTCAAACCTCTTCAGACAACTGTCAGAACTACTTCAACTTTTCAGACAACACTATACCACCCTCAAGCAACCGAACGAATCGAGAGATTATTCACCTCGTGCGAAAACTTGTGAAGGCGGCAACTAAATTATGAAATGGCCGTGATGATACATATCCGTCAATTTACTAGTTACTTAGCTTCACTTTCATCTTTAAGTTGTCACGTGTGTTCGAGGGCATACAGCCATTTTTCCCTCATGTAAAATAAAGACTTTATTATAGGAAATTATAAAAAGAAAATAACTGCTTCGGTTTAGGTAAAAGGGGTAATAAAATATAAAAGTAAACAGGAAAAATAGTTCTCCTCCCGACGTATATGATTTAGGCGCTCACCCTGATCGCTAGCGATCGGTCAACACTTCGGCGCTTAAACAGAGACTCTCCGGCTCAGGGCCCTCTTCATTGATAAGACAGCCTCGCCTCCCGAGACCGGAGGTCGTGACTCTGTCACACCATCCTCCTCTCGAGTAGGCACTCTTCGCTGCTAATGTTGCTGCAGGCCAGGTAGGTTAGGCGCACTGGAACTCAGCGACAAATGCATGGCAGCACGATACAGTGCTGGGTTAGTGCACGGCTGGTCGTAGGTAGAGTCGTTGCTAGGTCGTCGCTGGGTCCCCTCTTCTGCGACAGGGTACCTTCATTCCCCTGTCCCCTGGGAACCCAGATGCTGCAGTGATGACGAAGACGATGCTGTGGTCTGGATGGGATGGGTGGGCAGATTAATTTGTCATGAAGGGTGAGCTGAGTGCAAGACGAAGGAAAAAATATTTTCGGAACCAGGTTGTTCATGCTCCTCACCGGTGAGCGGTTCATCTATGAGAAACCGTGACAAATAATCAGCGAAATTGTTTTTGGCTCCTGAAATGTGATGCGGCACGAACCTAAATGGCATGAGTTGGAGTTGCCTCCTTATCAATCTACTTTCTCGAGCTTAATTTTGGTTAGTGCTGTTAATGCCTTGTGGTCCGTATACAGGTTGAATTCTGAGTGTTCGAGGGCATACAACCAATTTTCCCTTGTGTAAAATAAAGACTTTATTAAAGGAAATTATAAAAAGAAAATAACTGCGTCGGTTTAAGTAAAAGGGGTAATAAAATATGAAAGGAAACAGGAAAAATAATTCTCCTCCCGACGTATATGATTTGGGTGCTCAACCTGTTCGCAACACTTCAGCACTTAAACGGAGACTGAGCTCTCCAGCTCAGGGCACTCCCTCTTCATTGATAAGATGGCCTCGCCTCCCGAGTTCGGAGCTCGTGACTCTCACAAAGTTCATTTCGACGATTATTTTACCATTACTGGGTAACATCAGCTGTTTTAAACAATTAGAACTCTCGTGCCTCGTCAGCCAGTTTGTCATAAAGTTGTAGAAAAGTTCTCGTGAAGCTAAAGTGATTCCAGTCAATTAACAACATTCATTCCGACGCTTAAACGATTAAAGCTTAACGTTCAAGACTGTAAACCGTTGCCGTTGCCTTCGTTATTTATGGCAACTTAATCAAATAAAATGAATAAACTTCATTGGCCAGACAAAGTGGACACAGACCCTGACTGTTCTACGGCCCAACACAAATGGATGAAAACTTCATTGAGAAGGCCAACAAAAAGATGCCAATAGTTTGAAGGTGTTATCGAATTTCCTGTCTTCGAATGTATTCAAATACATAAAGTATTGCACAACTCAGCATTGGTCATTCTTGCTTCTTTTTACATCCAACCGAAAAATATGCTCGACATTTGCTCTCTACCAGATAACAACTTCCCTCAGTAACTTTACTGTAACTCAGTACAGCATGGCCCTTAAATCACTAGCTAAGGAGTGTGATTTGAAGGCCATTTGTGCAGAACAAAAAAAAAACGATCATATCAGAGACGCTTCCATAGCTGGTCTGTTGCCCCCTCACATTCGTCAGAGGCTTTTGGAAAATAGAACTTTTACAACTAGCTGAGGCTGAAGAACAAGCTCGTTCTATCAAAATAGCTAAAAAAAATCGCTGAGTTCTACGCTCAAAACAAACCAATTCCTGACACCTCAGATAACCAGTGCATCGAATTATTCTGGTTCAATTATGACATTTCCTACCGACCTGGAAAACTAAATAAAGTTGCAGATACTCTATCAAGAGTTTGTGGAGCTACAAGTAACAACAACCTTCTGAATGTCCACCAATCCCTTTGTCAAGTCCAAGAATTTGCCATTCCCCCTTGATTATGTCAAACGAATGACTACCACCTGTCCAGTCTGTGCGGAACTGAAGCCCTTCTTCTATAAGCCAGTCAACAATCATCTGATAAAAGCTACGCCCCCTTTTAAAAGGTTGAACGTGGATTTTAAAGGGCCAGTACTTCAAGCACGAGTAACCAATACATATTGATTAACAATCTTGGATGAATATTCCAGATTCCCCTTTGGATACCCTTGCAGAGATACGACTTCAGTAACTGTGAAGAAACACCTGGATACTTTTTCACAATCCTTGGAGCTCCGGCCTATATCCATTCAGACAGGGTAACTTCATTTCTTTCATTAGATCTGACTGACTACCAACATACTCAAGGGATTTCCACCAGTTAAGTAGGATGCAAAGGAGTAGACACGTCACACTGGGAACAATTCCTGCCAGAATCTCTCTATGCTATCCGTTCACTCTTGTGCACCTCAATCAATTGCACTCCTCACGATCGACTGTTTACACATGCCTGACATTCGACTGTTTACACATGCCTGACGTTCGACTGTTAACACATGCCTGATGTTCGACTAATGGAATAGCTATTCCTTCATTGCTAACAAACCCTGTAAACATTCTACTGAAAATTTAGACACGCACTTCAAAGTACAGCCCACTAGTGGAAGAGGTGGACCTTCTTGAAGCGAATTCTCAGCACTGTCCCCCTGAAGCATCTAGCTCCAACAGGGGATGACTCCATATCTGGGCATGACGAGACGGAGATGAGTCAATCAACACCCAACAGGATCATTCCTACAGGCAGCAACCAAACTCGATCAGCGTGTCCAAACCAAGCTACCTTGACGGCCAGAAGCTTCCCACCTCTAGTGCAGCCACCACCAACACTTCAATCACAGGCGTCAAAGTCTTCAGCTTCTCCTTCGCCTTCAAGTACCAGAAGCTATGACCCTTCAACAGTATTGCCAGCATCGGCACCAAGCACATTGGAGATCAAACGATCTCACAGAACTAGACAACCTCCAAGTTATCTTCAAGATTACGTCCCGAAATAATGGAGGTTGATGGGGGGGGGGGGGGGGGGGTATGTTGTACTAGCCTTTTGCTAACTACGCGTTCTCCTTAGCTTTCCAAGTGTTCCATAGTTAACTACATAACCCTCTTCTCAACTTTGTAGTTACGTTTTATTTTATTAAAGCATTATGTTCAAATGGTATTAGTTATGATATTTCTCAAACTCCCTTCTAGTATAACAAAACATAATTAACAAAACCTTCAAAAATCTATGAAAAAATTCTTGCAGACCAATCCAACGTACCTGTTCACATGAATGATATTCTTGTTTGGGGAAATCGAAGGCTGAGCATGAGAAAGTAATACAGGTAAAAAGTACGCATGATATTGAAAAGAAGAAAAAAACTATTCTGCCAACTTCTATAAAATATCTGGGACATCTCTGGAAAGCCTTTTGATAGATTTAGACAAGGCATCAACAATTATCCACGTGGGTCATCTACCAAATGTCCCATTTGATTGGAAAATGTCTACCTGAAAAGGCAAGCACAATGACTCCTATTAATTCTTTACTGCAAAGTAGCGTTGGGGAGAAGAACAAGAAGAAGCATTCTAGTGAAGAAAAACTCTGTGGGCTTCACCACTGTGTCTTGCTACGTGTGACGTTAATGGGAAAACTATTTTTTCGTGTCACAGAAAGGATTAAGCGCTTTGCTATTTCAAAAGCAAAAAGATGGGACTATACGTCCAGTGTCATAAGTATCCAGAACGCTCCAGCCTGGCGATAAAAACTATGCAAACATTGAGAGAGAAGCTACCACTGTTGACTGGGGATGTGGGAAGTTCAAAGAATAAATAATTGGTAAACAACTCGCTATACACACAGAACACACAGCTCTCGTAAACTATTAAAAACAAAACACTTGGATGATTTGTCCCCAAGAATACAATGCATACGTATACGTCTCACGAGATATGGTTCTGGGGGAAAATCGTTTAGTTGCTGATGCACTCTCTCACTCATCAGGTCAAGAATTAGATCAAATTAACTACAAGAAGAAGAGCAAATTATTACACAAGGGTTTATTAATCTCATGAACAGCTTGGCCTAGTCTCACACTTCAGAGACCCATCCCATTCAGCATCGAAAAATTTCAGTAAATCACACGAAACATGACCTGACTACAGTGAAATGACTAAAACTAAATATTTCAGGCACTCATAGGCGCCTTAAATGCAATTGGCACGACGTTGCGAGTCGAGCTGGCGGGTGGTTTTAATGAGACGAGAGGAAAGGAGTACAAATGTGCTTTCCCTAAAAAAAATGAGTTCGCTCCAGGAGTAGCGGTTAATAGACGAGGGGGGAGATGTGCTGACTGACTCCTATCAAAGGCAAGCGGTTCATCGTGGTCTTGCGGTTAGACGGTCGATTCATAATTCTCGACGTTAGTTGAGGATTGTGGATCGAATCCCCGGCGCGATTGCCGTAATTTTTGCCTTTAGTCAGCAGCTCTTCAAAAAGCATCTCCAAATTTCCTTCCCCCCGTAACACAAATGATCAAACGATTACTTTCGCTTTAGTTATTATCCCTCGTGTTCTTTCAATTAGTAGACTTTGGCTCACTATAATTACTCTAATATCACTATAGCCAGTTGTACACGTTTGATACTCATTCCATTCGACCCAGGATCTAAAAATACCTTGAACACGAAACCAAACACTATTTGCGATAAAACTGCCAAAATTGCGTTTTTGTTAATTTTCTTAACCATTTTTTTGTCAGTAACAATCATGGTCTTCGTCCGTTTGGATTGCCGAGCAGGCGGGCACAACTAGATACCAAATGGGATTTTTGTGCGAAAGAACGGATTTTTCAGACCACGTTAAACGCAAGGAAGGAAAGGACTTCGAGACGAGCTAAGTGTGTCTGATGGTATAATCCTTTGTTGATCTAGATTATTTAATCCTCAAGAACTATGGCCTAGGGCTCTCAAAAGAGTTTACAAAGGTCACTTTAGACTGCCTAAGTGTAGGTGGAGAGCCAGAGAAAGTCTGCATGGTGGCCAGGAATATCCACTGACACATAAACTTTAATACAAAATTGCCCTCAACGCATCAAAATTCTAACAACCACCACGGCTCATTAATACCATCAGAATTTCCTTCAAGGCCTTGGAAGACGTTGGCTATAGATCTGTTTAAACTAAATAATGTTTGATTTATAACAATGACTGACTTCTTTTAGAGATATTTAGAAATGGCTGATTTTAAAACAGAAATAATTCAGAAATGTTAAGGTTTTAAGCAGACACGGAATTCCAGAGGAGATGAGAGCAGACTACAGCTTGCAGTTTCAAGTTCTTCCAAATTCAGAATTCAGGTTTTTTTTTTCTTCGAAGAATACGGTTTAAGATACATAACATCCATTCCACAATTTGAATGAACGGCCAAACTTCGAAAATTTGAGAGCAGAAGAGGAATTATACCTAAATAATTACGGACGTGTGTGCGATCGGAGATACCAAACTTCACCCTTGATACCCTTACAAGTGGGCTATCATGTGTGGATCACAAATTTACGACGTCACGCTAGAGTGATTGAAGCTTCTGGTGCCCTGAGATCGATTGTTGTCGAGACAGATAAAAGGAATATCAGAAGAAACAGGTTTTATTTGAAGCTGGCTACACATATTTTTGCAAGCTCATTCCAGAGACAGTGTGAACAACAGCAATGCCGACCTGGGAGCTGCTCGTTTACCAGATATTAACGATTATATACTAAACGCCTACTTGCCTAACACTCTTGGCCCGGTTTTATACATATCATCATACGTTTAAATACCAGCTGTTTTCGGTCTGTAGAAGAATCAAATTGTAAAATAAATTGTCATTTGTTCGTTCATTCACTCCAAGCAAATAAGTATTTTTATTCAAGTCAGAATAGTTCAAATGGGGACACAGTCGTGGCCCAGCTGTTTGATGTCTAATGTAGATTCCACTTAACACTCTTGATATATAATAAAGTTGCTCACCTCTTTAGCACCAGCGTCCTTCAAAAGTTTGACGATCGGGCCAATCGTGTTCCCTCGCACAATCGAGTCATCGATGAGGATGATCCTTCTATTCTGGACGTTCTCTGAAAGAGCTCCGAATTTTTTGGCCACACCGAGCTTCCGCAATCTAGTACTAGGTTGAATGAAAGTCCTTCCGACATACCTGTTTTTGCACAAAACTTCTGCAAACGGTATCCCAGCCTGAAAGTATTGGAAACATTTGAGAAATGCCGTTTTCCAAAAACGTTCAATGTACGTAAACGAATATTGTTGACGTACTTCTCTGGAAAACCCATGGGCTGCAGCAGTTCCTGATTCAGGCACAGAACTGATAATGTCTGCTTCAACGAAAGCTTCTCTCGCCAACATCTG
This sequence comes from Pachypeltis micranthus, assembly GCA_020466155.1. Classification (NCBI taxonomy): domain Eukaryota; kingdom Metazoa; phylum Arthropoda; class Insecta; order Hemiptera; family Miridae; genus Pachypeltis; species Pachypeltis micranthus. The sequence continues at coordinate 264,507 of CM035776.1, forward strand.
CCCACAGCGCATCCGTACACTGTACACCATCTGACCTGTACAACAGGGTAACTTGTGATTAAGTAATAGAATTTCGTTGTGACCGTAATTCACTAAGACACATGAGTACACTCCATTACAAAATTAGAGCCTGGTTGAGCTCATAAATACTGGAGTTGTAAGGTGATTTCTACATGCCATAATGTAATCATGACTCTTGAGGCTAACTTGTTTCCATGGTTATCAACGGGGCAGGGGGGTTAACGCTACACACAACTCAGTAATCCCAGGATGCAACAGCTAGAGGCATACTCCTCTCTAACCCCTACCCCTAATATTACTAATTGACCATCCCGTATTCCCTATTTCTTTTTCCCATTTCTTTGCTTGTCTTATTATTTTTTTCATCGTCCCTCATGTGCAACAGATTGAGTCGTCCCAGGGATGTACAGAATTTCTTTTGATGCAACAAATTTTGATGTCTGGCTGAGTAGAGCATAAGGTTAGGGTTTCATCCATGATGTAGCAACGATTCCCACGAAGAGGAGAGGAAAAGAAGTTTTGTAGGCCATCATCATTATTTTTACTGCTGTATCGGTGAGTAGTGGTTAACAGAGTTCTCATTGAAAACTGTTTCATGTCTTTGTTCCATCATTTAAACTAGAAGGTTAGTTAACCAAACGGCATTTTATTGATTTGACTGTGAATTGTGTATTTGTCCTATTATTTAGTAGTCAATCCGTTCAATTCATCAATCAATATGAGCAATTAGATATTTATTTGATCATATTTTTGCTTTTATTTATCAAATTAAAGTGAGTACGTTTTTTCTTAGAGATGTTATTCAGTTAGGTTTAATTTGGGTAAATTTGCGTTTGTACCTTTCATTTCTGGTTTTGAAAACGATTCTCAAAACCTGAAACTCCCATCCACATCACAAATACGGCAAAGAGCAACTGCCTGAGAAGAAGATTGTTTACTATTGATGGCTGATTTCATTGTCAATCACTGAGCAGAAGAGTATGAGTCAAGGAGGAGCTGAAGGTCTACATCAGTCATGTACTATCAGTCATATGTAGGTCATCAGACGATCTACAATAGACGAACTGAACAGATAACTACACCCCAAACCTGGTTACCTTCGAAAATTGAGTCTGAACGAGCGAAATAGACGTATTCGAAAATGCAGAAAGCCAAAGACCGATTTTCTGGGCGTTCAACAATTTCCACTGTTCTAACACCAGAGTTCGTGATTTCAACTACTTCTCCAGGTAGAACTTCTCGAACGTAACGGGCTCCAATTGACAAGAAACCACAGGATTCCGAGGATATGACCCAGCCTTCTGCTTCAGCGCCACCTGCAAAAACACAAAGTTTGGATACTTTGACGAAATTCGCCTTCTCCTGTAGACATTTTCTTTGAACGACATTCATTTCACCTGTAGAAGTGTTCAAAGGCACGATTTTTCCAAGACATAGTGGTCTATTCCCAAAGGCATCCCTCACTCCGAAGATCCTATCCTTCATCATGATGACTAAGGAGTAAGAAAGAGGAGCCAGTTGCATCAAATGTTTGATCCTAGCAGGCCAATCAGGGCCATTGTCTTCCTCGCCATCAGGAGGGCTCAGGCAGAGGGCTTGGGTGATTAACTCACTGTCTGAATGCGTTGAGAGACCAACACCGCGAGATAACACCTGAAAAAAAACGACATTCAATAATAATTTTAATTTTTCTGGAGTTGACAATTAATAAAATTAAGTGCTGACCTATGATCTTAGGCTAATTGCATTCTTAGGCACTGTACAACATTGTTAAGGATGTATGAGTACTTTGGCCCTATCTTTATTCGGATAAATAAATCATTCATTTAGTATCTCCTTACTTCTCAGCCTAAAACGATAAGGCACCAGAAACCCCCTTGAAGAACGACTCCTAGTGATCTTATGATAGCTGAATTTTGTGACTCATAGAGACTCTCACTCATTACAAAACTGAAATCTTGAACGCCTTATTGCCGTAAGTCATAAAGCCACTCAAATTGTATGTTTGCTTTAGGAAATTAAAGTGGAAACTAGAAGAATGTAACATTCTACTAGTCACTGCTCATCGCTCAACATGTGGGTTGAGCAGGCAAGAGAACTCATGAGGCTTTGGGGCAGATAGAGCTACCTGCTACACTGAAACGATAATACAAGCTAATGATATTCCATCTAGACGTTTACGAAGCAATCAGACACTAGGATAACTGTAGAGCAAGCTGGTGCTTAAGTCAAAAGAAAGGAATTGTGGCAGAGACAGAATACAGGCCTCCACATCCAACTGATGTGCATTCCTGTTGCTGCGTAACATGTGGGTTTGAGTTTCAATTCCACTTAAATTACCCAACTTTCCTGAACTTCATCTGGTCGAGGTGAGAGTGTTTACATATACTTCAGTTGGCTTAGCAACTAGTTCCCTAAAAAATAGTTACCTGTCGAATTGTGTATGGTGAATCACATGGTTTTCAACACTCTCTGACATGGTTTTCGATGTGAAGACATATTCTGGTTACAATTCAGCACTGATGTACTGCCCCTGAAGGTGATGTATTTATATGGAAATCGTAAATTACCAGATAAGGTAAATGAACTCAGCCAACAGGTACGCTGGCTAATAACCTACTTTTACCGTAATTAACAGCACTTTCCTAGCTCGGCAAGAAGGAACTTTTAAAAAGTTGTTTGTGTTTCTTAATAATCCAGAGTAACCCTTATTTATTTTTCTGAAGGGAGCATTCAACAATATCGCCTTTGATAAATGACAACAAGTCATCCAATCCAATAGAAAACGTACTTGCTTTCTCAATTTATCACAGTTCACAAGTTCTCCGTTGTGAGCCACAGCCAACACTCCATGGATAGTGTGGACAACGAACGGCTGGCAGTTGACTTCTTCGGAAGCCGCGGATGTCGAGTACCTTGTATGCCCAATTCCCAAATTACCTGGAAAGACAAGGTTTAAAACAAAATATTTGATGCAACACACAACTTTCTGCCACCACCCTAAATTCTGCAGTATATACGGGCACCTTATCTTCGTATAACACATTTCTACAGAAACATTTACTGAGAACAAAATGTAGGTAGTAGTTAGTTGAGTGCACTTCGTAAGTGTGATCAAAATTGGAAAACCGATAAATTAATATTCAACATAACTCTTCTTCCGATCTATCTCCGTTCAATAGATGGATACTGAAATAATTATGGAGAACAAAATCAAGGTATACGTTGCTAGAAGACACTCTGTAATATTGATCAAATCTAGTGAAGCAGGTACCCAGGAAATCTAGTGAAGAAGTTACCCATACGAAAGTGTTCGAAAAAACATCATTTTCAACATTTTGATTTTTATCTCTGTTCAATGGACATGTACATTATTTTCAACATTTTGGTTTTTATCTCTGTTCAGAGGAACATTTATTGAGAATAATAAATAGGTATCAACTGTTTAAAATGATCCTGTGAGTTTGGTGAAAATCGTTGAAACCGTTTGCAAAAATGCGAATAACCCGACTTCTTATCGAAGTGCCTTACCCATAGAGGGCGTAGGCGACCTCTCAGATATACCTTCTCTGTGTATCATTAACTGTTATACACAGGTATATGAGACCTACAGTTTATCGCCGGTTCCGGATGGCACTATTTTGAGAAGCTTACTAGGCAAGTATACTCGTGGTGTATGCCATTGGCTTCCACGAGGTGACAGCCGCAAATTATTAGGTGTTACGCTCGGGAATCGAACCCGAGTATTTGGCATGGTAGGCTGATACACTAACCTCCACGCCACGGCTGCCACCGAATAACCCTAGTTTTTGTTATATTTTCGTCCCCAGCCCCTTTCCCATCGATCGAAATAGCCCATAACCTTATTTTTGCGTCTACAAAAATCACGAGCAGAACAAAAAAAGAACCAGCTCAATCGGCCCAACCATTCTCCCCCAATTCGACACACACACAGGCCACGCGCGGAAATGAGGTTTTCCGGACTCAGTAGGCCTCAAAACGTAAAAATCTGAAGAAAACCTTCTTTTTTATTGATGATCCAAGTAACCCAAGAAAATGATAGGTGAAAATGCCGGAGTGTGATACCTTAGGAATCAGTACCTACGACTTTCACGTTAATACTAATATTCAACAATAGCAATGGCGTCATAAATGTTCAATATAATTATATAATGTACTTCTTCAATATAATTATAACAATAATTCTTCAATATAACTATACAAATAATTTTAATAACTAGTTAAATATTAATCGTAAGTAATCAAATGTAAATTACCTACTTGTAAGTCTACTTATAACTAATGAGCTTATGCTACTACAGTATATTGCTACTTAGAATTCGATTAACTTTACCTCTTCGTCAAAGAGATTGTCTTGGGAGTGGCAAGTGATGGTGGCAGTAGTGAGTTACATGGTGTTGAAGATAGAGTGGGCGTGACAAAGGCGAGTGGAGGCAGGAACCGGTCTTGACATTGGAGAGTTTGGATTTGGTGAAGACGCTTAGGTGACGAGACACTTCGGTAGTGTGGCAACAGATAGGCTAGGTCCTGGGGGACGAACCAATCCTGACTTCCATGCAGTGTCCCCCGGAAAACGCTCACTTACGACTGAGTAGGCTAACAGGGATTGGAACACCCAAGCCAAGGTGTAGGGAGCTCGTGCCAAGGCTGAATGGTACAGGGTGTTTAAACATGTGTATCGCTAACGACCCACTTGGGGCACCAGGCGACACCCCATTGTATTGTAGCCTTGCACAGGCATAGGGGGCTCTGCCTGTGGTGACCTTTTAGCTCCCCCGTACTCGTGGGACCAAAAATGGATACCAATTTTAATAACAAAAAACTTATAAATATTGAGGACTCCTCAACAGCGGAGAAATCCGATGATATCCAGTCAGTCATTGACTCAATGGCTGCACTGGAAAAGGAAGAGGGCTCTAGCGGGGGGGTTGAGGTGGAATCTACACCCAAACCTAAACCCCTGCCAGGCTCATCAGTTGAGAGACTTCCGGACGAGGCTTGGGGTGCCATGTCACGCCAGCAGAGACGGAAGTTTCTCAAAAGGAGGAAGCGGAAGAGTTCCACCCCTGCTCCTGTCAGGAGAGAAGGGGGTAGAACTCCTGCACCTGTTAGGAGAGAAGGGGGTGGAACTCCTGCACCTGTCACCAGGGAAGCGAGTTCAAAGCGTCCCCGGGCCCAGAAGGGGACTCCCTCCCCTCGCAACGAGGGAAAAAAAAGGAGGGTAGGACCCCTATACAGTCGGGCAGTGAGCACTATTAAGGTGGCGGTGGTCTATGAAGACTACCCCACCAGTCTCCTGACACAGGACACTGCCAATAAGATTATGCTCCACCTTATGGTGGAACTTCGTGGCCTCAACCCGGAGGAGCTAGCGGTCCACTTCAGTGGGCACTCCCTGCGGAATGGTGGGCTGGTCGTGAGCTGCGTAGACGAGCTGTCGAAAGATTGGCTCATACAAAGCATCGCGCGATGCCCCCCGTGGGAGAGTGGTCGGCTGAGGACTTGTGACCCTAGCCATCTGGAAGGCTTCAAGAGGATTGGTGCGTTCATCCCTAATCCGGTGAACGACATCCAAGACTGTTTGGTGCTCAGAACTCCAGCCTCAAGGTTGAGCGCTGGAAAGTTCTGGGCAGCAAACAAGGGGAAAGGGGGCTATATTTAGTGGCCTCCATCCCCGAGTCACAATACTTGCTGGTGGAGAGGGTGGGGTTCTGTCTCTACCATGGCTTTAATAGCGTGGAGGTCAGAACCCTCAGCAAAGAGGCCAACCCGGACGCCGGGATGGATGTTGAGGAGCCGCCGGACGATGCTACGGTGGCGGTGGGGGGCGTCTCTGCCCCGGGTGGGTCGGGGGTCTCGGTGCCTGGAGGTGCTGCGGCTGGTAGGATGGCCGCATTGGCCCACCAGTCAGCGGCCGCAGGTTCTGGGGCCCCTGGGGGGTCGCGGCGGTCCCCCTGCTTGCCCCAAACGAAGAGAATGGCAGACGCAGGCGGGGACACCCCGAAGGAAGAGGACCTGAGGCATGCTTAGGCTGCTTCAGGTCAATCTGCACCACTGCAGGGGTGCATCATGGGCGCTGCAGCAATATATGGTGAGTCAAAATATTGACATTGCATTAATTCAAGAACCTTGGATAGTTAAGAGCAGGGTGGCGGGTCTTGGGGTGCCGGGTTATAAGGTATTGTACCATAACAGCAGGCGCCCCAGGGCTTGCATACTCATTAAGGCTAGTATTAAGTTCCTTCCGCTGTGGTCGCTGTTTTCCGGGGACTCAGCAGCGGTCAGGTTAACTCATGAGAATAGGGATGTAGTGGTAGCCTCGGTCTATCTCCCCTATGAAGACGACGTCCCAACCACAGGATTAGGGAAGATAGTCGATACAGTCCAGGACAATGATATCCAAGGGATTGTGGCAGTGGACTCCAATGCGCATCACACCATTTGGGGAAGTAAGGACATTAACCGCAGAGGTGAGTGTCTCTTTGAATATCTCGTTACTAACAATGTGGATATACTGAATCAGGGTAATAAACCCACGTTCGTTATTGCTAACAGGGAGGAGGTTATCGACCTAACCCTAGCTCTAAAACTCTCTGGGGGGATTAATGTTTCCAACTGGCATGTCTCCTCAGAATTCTCGGGATCTGATCATAGGTATATTAGATTCAATCTAGAAATGGCAAGGACAGAAGCCATTAGGTTCAGGAACCCGAGAAACACGGACTGGCAGAAGTATGGGGACAGCCTCAGGGATGCCCTGACAATGCCACACGTCCGTTGGAGATCGAGTCACTGAATACAGCACTGACACAGGCAATTAGGTCTTCATTTGAAAACAACTGCAGGCAAACCACAAAGGCGGACAGCAATAGATGCGTACCCTGGTGGAGCAATCAACTGGGAGCACTAAGAACCAGAACCAGAAGACTCTTTAACAGAGCCAAAAGAACAGGAGAGTGGGAACCATACAAGCGATCCCTAACTGAGTATAACAACGAATTACGAAAGGCAAAACGAGAGGCGTGGAGAAGGTTTTGCCAGGAAATTCACGATACCCGAACGGGAGCAAGGCTCAGCAAGGTGTTCTCGAAAGGGAACATGCATCAGGCGGTAGGCTCTATTAGGGGGCCGGATGGTGACACCTTGGACTGTCACCATACACTAACCACTCTGCTGAACACACACTTTCCTGGTTGTAGAACTGACCCTGGGTTATTGGCAGACGCGGGGATTGCTATGAGGCGGACAGGAACTCCGGACTGGGAACTCGCCAGGGCAATTATAACCCAAGACGCCGTACACTGGGCAGTAAACTCGTTTAAACCATTCAAGTCGCCTGGACCAGATGGTATTTACCCGATTCTCTTACAGAAAGGGATAGAGCGCATCCTACCCAGCCTCTTAAGGCTATTTAGGGGCAGTGTAGCGCATGCTTACGTACCTCAGGGCTGGAGGAAGGTTCGAGTAACCTTTATACCGAAACCTGGCAGGGACTCATACGAGGAAGCCAAGTCCTTCCGACCAATATGCCTCACATCTTTCCTGCTCAAGACTGTGGAGAAAATCCTTGACAAGTACTTGACAGACGGATGTTTGAGACTGACCCCCCTGGCAGATGGCCAACATGCCTACCGCGCAGGGAGATCATGTGACTGCGCTGCATGCACTAGTAAGGAAACTAGAAGAGTCAATGGGTAATAGGGAGATTGCCTTAGGGGCCTTTCTGGACATAGAAGGGGCCTTTGACAATACCTCCATATGTAGCATTGAAAGGGCGTTGATGAAATTCAATGCACACAGCAATGCAATAAAGTGGATCATCGCTGTATTGGAAAGCAGAGAGATCCAGACTACGCTAGGAAACTGCACAATCAGGGCGAGGACTGTGAGGGGATGCCCTCAGGGAGGGTTCCTATCTCCGCTCCTCTGGAACCTAGTGATTGACTCCCTACTGGGGAGACTAAATGCGGCGGGGTTTTACACCCAAGGATACGCTGATGATGTGGTTGTGCTCATTCGGGGCAGGGTGCAAAGCGTGTTGTCGGACCTGATGGGGGCGGCCTTGCGGATGGTGTGCCTATGGTGTGGGGAGATGGGGTTATCCATCAACCCAGCCAAGACGGTCATCACAAGGCTCAGGCAACTGTCAGGACTGAGGCCGCAGTTAGTGATGGGCAAAGAAATTCAGCTCAGCGAGCAAGTCAAATATCTGGGTGTGATTGTGGATCGGAAATTAGTCTGGAACAACCACATCAGATACGTGACCAAGAAGGCGACAACGGCCCTGTGGACATGTCAGAGAATGTGCGGGAGGACATGGGGTGTAAAGCCCAGAATGGCCTGCTGGTTTTATGAAGCCATAGTGAGACCAATAATCTCATATGGGTCAATCGTGTGGTGGCATAGAGCTGCCATTGGAGTGAATGGCAGCAGTCTAGCCAAAGTACAAAGGCTGGGTTGCCTACTCATAGCGGGGTTGATGAAGACTACACCCACTGTCACCATGGAGAAACTGTTCGATCTTCTTCCTCTGGACATTTATGTCAAAGCAGAGGCGATGAAGGTGGCTTACAGACTCCCTAAGCTCGGAATAGCTAAGGTGCCTCAGGCGACTAATGGACACCTGGCTATATTTAGGGACTTGGAGACCTTCGAGGAGCTCAGCATGATCACAGACGCAATTGTGCCCATGTATGAGCTCGAGAGGAAATATAATGTTCAGCCATTCGGAGGTCCATGGAACAGCGATAGCCGCCAGTTTCGGCCTCCCAGTGGCGTCAACATCTACACAGATGGATCAAAGACCCCAGAGGGGACAGGATCCGGGGCAAAGTGGCTCTGGACGGAGTGGGACTTATATTGCCCTAGGCTCCACTCCATCAGTTTTTGAAGCAGAGATTTATGCTATTATTGCTGGGGCAATCCAAATGCATGAGAAAGGCTATAGCAATAGAACTATCAATATATTGACCGATAGTCAAGCGTCCTGTAAAGCGCTACTGAACTACTGCACGACGTCAAAACTGGTGCAAGAGTGCAGGATGTGGCTTAACTCCCTAGCAAGTGTGAATAGAGTTAATGTGTATTGGATTCCAGGACACAAGGGGATCATTGGAAATGAGAGGGTGGACCATCTGGCCAGACGTGGTTCGTTCACAGTACCTATTGGGCCACCGCCCCACTGCGGGATTTCTCTGTCACTGGTCAAAAGGACTGTGAGAGAACACGCCAGAAGACTGCATCAGACAATCTGGAACGCTGCAGGAGTAAGACACTCCAAACGATTTGTCTCAGAGCAAACAAGTGAGACGAGAGACACCCTTCTGAGGATGGAGAGGAAGGACTTAAGGCAGGTTGTTGGGATCATAACAGGACACTGCAGAATGAACACACACATGTATGTTATGGGTATAGCCAAAACCCCTCTATGCAGGTGGTGTGGCACGGATGAAGAAACTCCCTACCATGTTCTGGCCCAGTGCTGAAGACTTGAGAGGGAGCGATTTTTGGTCTTTGGCACCACTTCTCCCAGGATGGATACCAACGAGGACTCCTTCAGGAACTACCTGGCTTTCCACAGGAAGCTAGGCATAGACCTGTAAGACACTAGGACTGGCACAATAGGTCATATGGCCGCGGTGCACACCCCATTACTGGGAGTACAGTCAGAAGATTATATATATAGGCTAGGTCCTCAACGGATGCGAATAAGCAGGTTCAGGAGTCAGTGGTCGTTGGAGGAGAGAGTGGCGAAGAACGATCGCGTGTCACACAGTTGAGTGGGAGCAGGGAGGCAGTCGAGTGGGATTGAGGTTCCTCCATAAACGCCGAGTTGTGTTTTGCTTCATGTTCAGAAATGACTAGCAGAGGCAGTGGTTGTGGGTTCCCAAATGGTGGCGAAGAAAGAGCAGGTGGAAGAGGTGGACAGGTTGTGCAGTTGGAGACAGTGGGGCTTGGAGCATGGAGGAGGGAAACGAAGATGGTCAACAGGCGAATGTACCTTTCGCTGAACTCAAAATGCTCCAGAGCATCCAGTGTTGGGAACGCCTCAGCCTCTGCGAAGAGCTTGACAATTTCTTGCGGCTTCACTTTCTCATGTTGAACAACGGGGGGAAAGTTGTGATGAGTTTTAGTATATTTAACAGCAAACAATTCAACTAGCTGCAGGCTGGCATGAGCCAATCCATGGCAATACTTACAGTCGTGATCAACTGCAGGTGGAGACTCCATTAGGGGTAACGTAGGTGAGGGGTTCTGAGCAGGGGAGCCATTGGAGGAGCCAGCGTTGGCCATTCCGTTAATTTTTGGACCTGGTTGCGCGAAAATTAAGTGTATATCTGGCCCGGAGGACCAAATGTTAGGTGCATGAAAAAGTAAAAGAAATCGGCACACGAATTGAACGATACATAGAATTGTATTGAAGATATTTCTTCGGACCCGAACAGTTAGTTTTTTAAAAATTTATTTTTTTAAATTTACAGCACCCAAAAGTTAATACTTGAGGAAATGTACAATTTGGATATGACAACAGAAGAGCCGCACACACGAAGACACACCGACAACTGAAGAGCCAATCGTTCGGGGCAAGCTTTTATAATATTGGAATGCTGCGTCAGCAGACTTAAGAGGTGCAGAGTATATAACTTTGATAGACTTCCTTAACATGATGGAGCTTTGTTTACGCGCCACTTGGTTAGACGATAGTTCTGTGAATATAGGACTGTACTGATACACTTGATATGTGGACTGGTGGCGAGAGTCAGTAGAACGAGTGAGTAGCATGAGAGTTGATCATGAGAATTTAGAGATAAGTATCAATTGCAAGAACTGAGAAATGAGTGTTGATTGCGAGAACTGAGAGACGAGTGAGTTTGGGAAGAGCAATACGTGTGTTGTGCACAGGAAGCAAACCAAGAGGGGGGGGGGAGGATATTGTGGGAAGTCCAGAAAGGGAAAAACCAGGCATCAGCTTAGGCAACAATTGAACGAGCAGACTGGACTTTCTCACAGCTACAAACAAAAGGGGTCAGGAAGGGTTAGACCCGATTTTTGAGGAAGGCCTGCAACAAGGACTTCCCATCAGGGGCAAGTGCGTAAGTTTTAAGCTCCAAATACCCACTAATTCAGCCTGTGCCGAATTGTCGTCTTTCAGTCCTTCAGCCTAGATTCGGAAATGATTGCATATAAAGAACTGGTTCGAAAATTCAACAATCATTTTACTAAAAAATATCTTGTGCAACGCATCACACAACTTTCCTTAGCTCCACATACAATCCATGATTTTTATGGCTCAAGTTACTAATTCAATACGTTCTTCATTCAACACTTGCCTGTTTCAACTTTATGTTAAGGACTCGACATTCTATAAGGAGAGGCTATAGGTACTAGAAACGTAAATTGTTCGGTTACGCTAGTCGTTGGGGATTGGAAATTGTTGACATAAAATGTCTTGAGGATTCATATTGTTGAAAATTTATCTAATTGCACCTGATTTTATTATGGACATTATGAAACTGTAATCGCAGGTACTCAACTGGACTATCATTTTGACTTTTTGTGAAATTTGTTATTTTATGTGCTGCTCTCGTCAATTTGTAGTCAAAATGTTATAATAGCCTTGCACCATTTTGATCTGTGACAACAAATTTAATCAAAATTCTTAACAGCCGCTTTTGAGAAATAAATTATATTGGTTGTTGATCACTATGATAACTACAAAATACTATACTACGAAGAGCCAAACGGTGCCTGATAACGATTTTCTGATTTGTAATTCGTATCCAGCATACTTAAAAACGTGGATAACTAAATTTCATAGGTGGTAAGGATTTTGATGTGTAAGTGAGAATTTGAAATTATTTCAAGAGCACCACAACGCAAGGACATGGCCCATCGTCGGCAAATGGTCGTGGATGCTATTTCCACTGCATTATGAAAGGAAGCTATTTTTACCGTGTACGAACGGTGTATATATGATATTACTGTACACCTCATCGTACAGGGGGCACCATTTAAATTTTTCAGAACATCCTAGTACCATTTGAACGGAGTCTACAGGTAAAAACTGCTACAAAATGGATTTTCGTCGAAATATTTGGTAATCTATTGTGCTGTTCTCGTAATTTTCCCACAGATGGAAATTTTATGGCATTGTCGTTTCATTAGGAGCTGTCTACATAAAAGATTTAATCAAAATCGTTAGTGCCGTTTTTGAGGGGGAGGGGGGAACTTGGTGTTTTTATCACTATGATAACTATAGTTAGTTTTAAGTGGTTTTGGTTCATACCCTTATCTTGGCGTCCCATGGTGACCGGCGGGCCAAACTGTCTGTTAATGATCATGACGTTTGGGCTCAATTAGATACTGGGGCACAAGTTAATTGTATGTCTTTCGTTCAACTTGAGAAATTGGATTTAGGTCAGTCTGCCATAGGTCCATCGAGTAGGAAACTGACTGGCCTACCTAGTTCGCGGTGCTGCATGCTTCCCTGTACAATCAAAGGGAAACTAAATCAGTTGGCGTTTAACCTCATCGATAGTGATGTCCTTACTATACTAGCATTTCAAACCTGCAAGGAATTGAATTTAGTAAAGTCTTTAACGTTGTATATGTAAACTAACACTAAAGCCTAACGCAGTCCCAGTCATTGATCTTCCTAGGCATTCACCATTTAAATTGTATAAACGGGTAGAAGAAGAGTTGAAGAGAATGAAATAAGGTAATACAACGAGTCACTGAACCAAGTGAGTGGGTCATTTCAATGGTTGTGACTGGACGCAAGCCGTGTGCATTAAGGATCTGCATCTATCCAAAAAACCTAAACCACAATCTTCGATGGTAGCACTATCAATTAACAACTATTGGTTGTCTATTGGTTTAGATCACAATTAAATGGGTCACGAATTTTCTCCTCGTTAGATGCAAATACAGAGTTTTGGAATATCTGCATGGTGGCTGATAGCGTGAAACTATTAACCTTTGGCACTACTTTTGGAAGATTCAAGTTTTTGCGCCTGAGTTTCTGTGGCACCAGAAACTTTTCATAGAACTATGACCACAAGTTTTGGTGACTTGGAAGGGGTGCGTATTTATCAGGATGATTTGATGGTGCATGCCAACTGTAAAGGAACATGATGCACGATTAATTGGAGTATTAGATCGGGCTCGTCGTCTTAATATTAAATTTAATCCGTCAAAATGAAAATTTAGCCAACTAGTGTCAAGTACAAGAGTCACATATTTTCGAAAGATGGTATGATGACAGATTTGCTCAATGAACTGACAAAAAAGCATTCCACAGGTTCATTGGGATAGTTACATACACGATATACTCATTTTAATGACTAGGGACGTGGAATGGCTAAATCAGAACTAACTTTGCGATCACCCAATGGTGACCATATCTGTACACATCTATTACACCTTACACAATGAATACAAGTTAACAACTTATGGACAATGGACGCCTTTGACTCATTCGAACGTCGCAATCCAACTCAAAGGATATCAGCCTGCTGACTTCGCTGATCTCGCCAGCTTCATCAGCTTCGTCGCAGAAATGAACAATGCCCCCTAAGTTAGAAAAACTTACATAAACCCTCTGCAATATTAAGCAGCAGCTTCACTTCCATCCCGTCTCTTATAACGTAATGCTGTCAGTGTTGAACTTTAAATTTTGTATTAAAGTAATAAAGTACTTTTTAAAGACGTTAAAAATCACAGGACATCTTCCCCGAAGTATCGCACTTACATTACGTCTCAACGTTTTAGGAAGATCCTATACCCCCTGAAGAGCTCGAACGATTCTTCAACACGGCAGGACGGGACCACAGGAAGGACGCCCGCTCAAGCTTAAGACGTGGCAATCAACCACGACCTTACGCAGTTCCTAGACGAGATGATCACTCTCCTACTGTAAGTACAGAACCTACAGTTAACCCGCTTCTCGATTCAGTCTCGCCTATTTTGCCTGAGCAACCTTTGACGTCTGACTCTCAGACCAACAATATTCCTGGATCCGAAATAAATTCGCAACCGTCAGCAATGACAACTCCAGTAATAAACGCTCCTTTGATGTCAGTCAGAACTGCTACAACGTTCTTAGCCAGTGGCAGCAGGGAAACACGCCGAATTTCGACAATGACATCCTGCGTGGACCTTCCTTTGGTACACCCGTATTTCCCGCCTGTGAGGTTGCGGCCAAAGACTCCTTCAAGGGACTGCAACATCAAGATTTCTAGTGTTTTGCCTAATATGGAAAGAAGGCTGAGTGGTCTCGCCATGATCGCGGGTCCAACTGGTTGCAGTCGCCTCCCTTTTGAAGAGTGACGACACACGCAGACTTCAACTGAGTGGGGAACTGTCCTACTTGCAGACAGTCATTAAATAAATTAAGGAGACCGCTGGAGATTGTCTGCTCAGCCTTCCTTAGCATATTGCTTTCTATTTTATCTGGCACGGGAGATTTGTTGGGCTTTAAGGTCGCAAGGGCCCTGCCAAGGTCGCCTGTTGTCCTCAATGGGATGTCGGGCTCGTTCGGAGGGTCCATGATCAGCTCCCATGCTACCCTCTGGGCTTCAGTGTCTCGAGCTACTTGGTCGTCAGGAAAGCCTTCTAAAGGAGGGTTTCCAGTGCCTTACCGTTTGGCTCGTTTGATGGTGCGGTGGAAGGCCTTCTTCTCCTGGATGTAGGCAGCTCGGAGTGTGGCTCTGGCATCAGGGTCACGAGTGTGTTGGAACATCCTTCTGACTCTATTTACACTTTGCTTGAGGTGATTAAGTTCCTCAGTCCACCATGGGACTTTGATCACCCTGTGCTTCTGTTGCCCAAGTACAGAGAGCCCAGCAAAGTGCAGTACTGTGGTAAATATGTCCACTTTGACACCTCTCCAGGTGTGGCAGCTTGCAATTATTAGGTCGGTATCACTAGCACGCAATTCACCTTCCAGTACCCTACACAATTATGGCCAGTCAGCATTTTTGGTGCAGAATCGCTTTTCACGCGTGTCTTTGCACAGGATCTGGTCATCTGTGATGGCAAAGTCAATAACCATGTGATCGCTCTGCATTGCACCTGGTATGACTCGCCAACCCTGCAATTTGAGTAGCAGGGTGTGAGACACGGCTGTGACGTTTATACACGACCTTCCTCCCGGACGATCTTAGGTTGCCTCAATATCGTGGGATCGTTGGCAACAACAAAGGTGTACCTGGTGAGCAGCTCTATATACGCCTCGCCCGCCCCATCAAGGGTTGGGGATCCCCACAATGGTGATCTGGCGTTTGCATCAGCACAGACTATGCAAGGTCTTCCTCGTAGGCCTGCCAGGGCCTGCTCGAGTGGTTGAAGGCTGTTGGCAACTGGTGCGCCCGTTCTTGCCCCAGCCACCACTCATGCCTGCGATCCCAGACCAAGAGTTTTGGATCCTATGTATGGTTCCTGTATGGTGAGAACATTGCAGCGTTTCTTGAGTGCATTTCGCAGCAACTCAGCCATACTCTTATTTGTGGTGTGCTGAAGGATTCGGACCGTTTTTAACCTATTCATAATCCACTCGCAATCGCTCGCTGACGAATGGTACAGCGTGCGTCTCGTGTAGAGTGCGAGACCTGTTGGCATTTGTGTTCGACGCATTTGGCACACTTGAGGGGAGCCTCACGCTTGCATTCCTTGCTCAGATGTGGCAAGGCGCACCAGGCGCACACAACAGGTCTTGTACAGGCCACTGCCAGGTGGCCATAGCGCTGGCATTTGTAGCACTGTGTGGGGGCTTGGTACTTTCGGATTGGGCACACCACTGCCAGGCTATTTGGAGGTGCCTTGCCCCCTCTAG
Source organism: Pachypeltis micranthus (assembly GCA_020466155.1). Taxonomy (NCBI): domain Eukaryota; kingdom Metazoa; phylum Arthropoda; class Insecta; order Hemiptera; family Miridae; genus Pachypeltis; species Pachypeltis micranthus. The sequence goes on from CM035776.1 coordinate 280,381, forward strand.
TTTTTTGTGTAGGCTGGGCATTACCTCGACCACCCAATCCTTTTGTCTGCCACGCTTTTTCGTGAAAAGGTTCCAAGCCTAATGCGGGGTTGTGCTCAACAACTTGTCGGGCCAAGTCCTCTTTTTGTAGGTCAGTCTACGCGTCGCACAATAGCAGGCGTGGGAAGCGACCCAGGGGGGCTGATGCTTGTAGCTTCAACTCCTTCTTCGTGGAGATATGGCTCGTAGCGCCTTGGCCATTTCCGGCGTTTTTGTCACAATGAAGGCGCCACCTCCCACTGCAGTGCGGATGTGAAGCACTCGGACGCTTACTGCTTGGAGGTCCGTAGCATGGACACCCCTCATCAGTGCTTCCATTGCATCAGGGGTGGAGGGACCAGCCTCTCCTTCCTCACACGTACGCCTACTGCTACCACGCTTTGTGGTGGGTTTTTAGGGGAGGGGTTTGGTAAGGGGTGGAGGCTTCTTATTTTAGTTATATTTTTATTTTTGCCCTTGTTCTTGGGCAGAGGCGTGGGCAGGGCGCTGCCCTCGGCCTGCACGTCCTGCTTAGTTGGGGCTTTCTTCTTCTTCCCCCTGCGCTTCCTAGCCCTGGCAGACTGCCATTCAGGGAGGAAGGAGGGTGAAGTAACGGCTACTGCTGCATATGAGAGTCCTGAGGTACTACCCTGGCTCGTTGGAGCTCCTTGAGCTTGGGAGGCTGGTGGCACTGGCTGCTGGGCAATTGCCCTACGCAGCTCTTCCCTCACAACAGCCACCACAGTTTCCCGCAGGGGGGGAGTGGCAGGGGGCGATGTCGTTGGGGGGAGGGGGGGGGGCACTAGCTATGATTGATATTTTGAAGAGGCAGCTAGTGACCAGGTCCCGCATTGGTCCCGTCGCGTTGACCCTCATCCGTGCTAGCTGGCTGTGGATAATTTGGACATACGCACAAACCTGCTCCATGTCTGACAGGTTAGGGTCCACAGGGTGTCTAGTACTTGTAGTAGCCAGGTTGCCCGGGTTACTAGGGGGGGAAGGGGGAGATGAACGCGGTTTGCCTGGTTCTTTCCGCCCTTTTTTGTTTGGACGACGAGTAGGTTGCTCAATGCCCGAAGAGGGAGGGGTCGAGCTCGGTGAGCCGGAGGAAGAGGCGCAGGTGGCGTTTTTATTACCTACTGTTGTTTTAATTGACTTTGTCATATTGGTTTAACTAATTTGGGGGAATTAAAGAAGCAGGCTGATGTCATTACATTTACCCTTGTGAGTTCATTTGTTGTGTATGTTAGTAGTACGAGTGAGAAGTGCTCGAAGCAGTGTCCTGGGAGCTCCCCCTCTGGCATATTGATTCTAGCCCCTTTCACTGGTCCGTTGAGGGTCAAAGGGAGGCCCCCACAAGCACCGCAGCTGCCAGTCCAGCCACCCACCGGGACTAAGACGCATGCGGGATTTTTCAGCTGCTGCTCAAGAGTCAGCCCTCAGCCACTGGTGATGTGGTGAGCGGGACACACGCTATCAGCCGCCCTAGGAACGCTCAAACCTGGTTTTTCCCCCTCCTCATTCGGAAGGCCGCACCAATATAGGGGATCGCTCGTAGGTGTTGGTGAGCTACTTCCAGGACTGTCTTTCGCTCATTATGAGTGTTTTAAGTCAATGTGTTCTGCCACGCAAGCCGTTGCAGTGTATTTTGTATCTGCAATATGTTGTGTATGTCGGTGTCATGAGCTTTAAGCCCCTTCAAGGCCGGCGTCTACAGCCACGCAAAGGATATGGCAGGAGAATTCTGTCCCCCTTCCTGCGGGGGGTGTGTTCTGCGATTCCAGCTCAAGGTAGGAGGTTCCCAGTGTGTCATGTATGTGGAAGTGTAAATTGTGTCCCTTTTAGTCCGGCTCATACGAACACACAAGGAGTATGGCAGTGGAATTCTTGACCCCCAACAGAGTGGCGACAGGGTACACTGTGACGCCCAGCCACAGTTAAGCCTCGTTGGATGTAATCCTGCGAGGACCTCATAGAGGTGAGGTTGTCTTTCAAGCTGGGCCCACCCGGCTGTCCCTTTTAGTTGGCTCATACGCAGGGAATACGTCAGCGGTATTCTGGACTCCTGACTGCAATCCAATTCTATCATACCATCACCCATTTTTATGATATCAGAGAGATTATAAAACAAACTGAAAATATCAAATCTCATTTCCCTGAAGTACTGTAACTGTAAACTGAGAAGTGAAGTGAAGTAACTGTAAACACCAATTCAGAAGTTCGAAAAAAGTGGCCAACCCATCTCAATTAGTCAACCATTCCATTGTCCTTATACAAGAAAAATTGACAATACGTTAATCTCAAAAAGAGGAAAAAGAGCAACACTGTTCAATGGTTTAGGATTGTGGTGTACCAGTGGCAACCCTGCTCTTGTAGGCTCCCCCACCCCTATCATTAGTTCAGCTATTCATTCTTGTGGGCCTTGTTCTCCCATTAAAGTCGTATCGTTAATAGTCGTTTATGTTTTCTTTCAAAGGACATTACATTGGCGACGAGGATAGGTTTGGTGATAAAAATGGATAATTGTGCCGGTGAAGTGTCGATCGGATTGTGTTAAAGTATTCGCTAAAAACTTGGTTGCTCAGGCGAATTTTTTTTTCGCTTCTCGGAACTGACTACGAGGCGACGCCATGACTGCTCCACCTGTTGCTTTGTCCTCACCTGTTCAGCACACAGGATTTGTAGGGACGCTACATACATTTTCACCATCTAAGAATGAATGGAAAATAGCTAAACCTCGAATGAACAACTTCTTCTTGGCAAACAACATTACCAATGATAACACCAAACGAGCCTTGTTCCTGAATTCTCTCGACGAAGAACGGTATCGGCTAATCACTAATCTGTGCGTTCCACTAGAGCCTGAGGACAAAACTCACAAAGAGTTGATGGAGTTTTTCGATTCTCATTTCCTAACTTACGGATCAGTTTTTTCCGCGAGATTCAAATTTGCAAATGCAGTAAGGGAACAGAGAGAATCACTGAACGAATGGTTAGCTCGGCTTCGCTCGCTCGGTGGACCGTGTCAGTTCAAAGATTTGGACGAACAGTTGCTGGACAGATTCGTTTTGGGACTCTCCAAGGGCCCAGTCAAAGATAGACTTTTCGAGGAGGACAGGTTAACGCTGAAGTTGGATAAGGCCATGAAGATAGCGTCTGGGAAGGAGGCGGCAGCGAATCAGTATGCCATGGAGGTATCATCGGCTGTGAACGTGAAGGCGGAGCCTGTTAACCGAAATTTCAGCTACCCCACGAGGACCATGGTAGGCGTTAAGAAGACGTTGAAATGTCAAATCTGCAGGGGCCACCATCCGAACGGTTGTTGGTATAAGGAGGTGGTATGTGATGTTTGTAAAGGCAATCACTTGAAAAGGTTATGTACTGAAAATGTGAGTTATTCTAATGAATCTTCGAATAAACAAGGTTGTGATACTAAAAAGGTTAATAACAGAAATGGTAAGAACAAATTTTTACATTGTAGTAATTATGTAGCAGAGAACGATTTTGTAGAAGAATCATTGTTTCGTATTTCGGAAAACTGGCCAGTGAAACCATTCACTGCAAATGTTAAAATTAATGGTATAGGTTGCGAATTTGAAATTGACACTGGTCGTGGCTCAACGATTATACCATTTACACTTTACCAGAAACGCTGAGTTGGAACCTTCTAATAAGACATTTTTGTCGTATTTTAATGTGAAAAGTAAACCTTTAGGAGTTGTTAGTTTACAGGTAGTTTTCAATGATAAAAATGTTGGTAGATTGCCAATTAACGTGGTTGATACTAAGGGTCCGCCTCTACTTGGAAGGGAATGGTTCAATAAATTAGGCTTTCAGTTATCACTTCGAAGTTCAGTAAAGAACCCTTGTTATTATAATGGTGATTCTGATTTGTTTACTTACTTGAAACATAAATTCAAGAAAGTGTTCTCCTCTGAATTGGGTTTATTCAATAAGGGAAAGGCTCATTTGGAAATGAAACCAGGTTTTGACCCCAAATTTTTTCGTGCTAGGCCCATACCTTTCGCCTTGAGGGAAGGAGTAGAAAAAAGAGTTGGATAGGTTGGTTGGACAAGGGATTCTAGAACCAGTCGACTATTCCCCGTATGGTATACCTATAGTACCAATTTTGAATTTGTGGAGACTATAAAATAAGTGTTCGGACCTTGGTCCGATAATCTGGTAATCTTGTTTCGCTCGGTGGCAGGGGCTTGGCGATAGCGCCCCTCCTTTTTCCTCATCCTCAGCCTCCCATCGCTCCTTTTGCTCGGATTCATTAACATCGTGCGTGCGGCTCCGGCATACGAACAATCGGACACCTCTCGGAAACAAATAATTGTCTCAATACAAATACGAAAAAAAGACGGAAATCAAACGGTCGGAGTGCGTCAACTACTCTACTACAAAATTGGGACATCGGATTCGTGCAGCCGGCCGGCTCCATCTTCACTCGTCGCGAACTTCGAGGTAAGCCCAAACTCACCCATTCCTTCCCAGCAGAATCCTCGCTCCTCTGCATTAACTTGCTGCCTATCGATTAACCCGCCATCGAACAACCAATAAAAAAAAGAATAACTAGAATACTCAAGAAAAATAATTCATACGTCCACCAGGAAAACCGAACATAAGTTAACCCTGGGCTGATAATAGATCAGCATCCTCTCCCTAAAATCGAAACCTTATTTCAAAATGTTGAGGTCTGCAGAGTATTCGCAAAGTTAGACCTTTCTCAGGCCTATCAACAAATGAAATTAGACGAGGAGAGCAAAAAGTTGGTTACTACCAGTACACATAAGGGATTGTTTAGGTATACGCATTTACCATTTGGGGTAGCGTGTGCACTTGCGAAATTTCAAAAAGTTTTGGACACCTTGCTGGAAGGAATAGAGGGCGTGGGGGTCTTGCTTGATGATATTTTAATTGGTGGAAAAGATAAGGATGAATTAGTTTCTCGTATCAAGGAGGTTTTGTCACGTCTACAGGGTGCAGGGCTCATGCTCTCAGAAAACAAGTGCGAGATAGGTAAAGAATCTTTGATTTACCTTGCGTTTAGAATCGGGGGGGGGGGGGGGGTTGCACGCAATGGGTTCGTGCAGTGGTGGAGGCACCAAGGCCAGGTAACGTTAAAGAACTTCAAGCGTTCTTAGGTTTTGTGTCCTATGTTTCTAAGTTTTTGCCAAAAGTAGCTGAGGTTTTGCCCGCCCCCCCCCTCCTATATCAATTGCTTAAAAAAGAGGTTCCCTGGAGCTGGAGCCAAAAATGCGATGAAGCATTTGTAAGTATCAAGCAATTAATGAAGAGTTATCGGTCTTTAGCCCATTATGACCCAAATATTCGTCTAAGGTTGACTGTCGATGCTCCTAATCGAGATGTGGCAGGAGTTCTATCTCAGATACAGGATCAAATAGATAGGTCAATCGCTTTTACTAGTAGGACTTTGTCCAGCACAGAGGAGGCTTACTCTTCTATACATAGGGAAGCCTTAGCAATAATACATTGTGTGAGGAAATTTCATATTTATCAATTTGGGCAAAAATGGACGCCTATTTCAGATCATAAGCCGCTATTAACCATTTTTAATAAAAATGGTTACCAATTTGTGCAGCAAATAGGTTACAGAGATGGGCGTTGTTTCTATCTAATTATTCATATTAAATGGAGTATGGGGCTTCCAAGCATAACTCAGCAGATTGGTTGTCAAGAGCGCCTTTGTCCGATACAGTTCCAGAGAATGAAGATTTTGATTCAACTATAAATTATGTGTTTGATAATAATTCTGATTTACCATTAAATATTCACGATATTCTACGAGAATCTAAAAAAGAAAAGTTACTCAATAAAGTTGTTGCTTACACACAGTTGGGTTGGCCAGATAATATTAGTCAGGAGCTCTTAACTTTTTATAGATACAGAGATCAACTACATATTGAAAAAAATGTGTTACTCTGGGGATACTGCGTATTAGTTCCATCCACGCTACGGCAAGGAATTCTACAGGAGCTCCACAGATCCCACATGGGAATAGTGAAGGTGAAATCGCTTGCTCGTTCTTATGTTTGGTGGCCCAAAATTGATGAAGAGATTGAGGTAATCGTTAAAAGTTGCGATAAGGATAGCACACCTAAAAATCCGCTCATTCCGTGGCTATGGCCAGATAAACCATGGGTTCGTTTGCACATGGATTATCTGGCTCCCATACATAACCATTACATATTAGTGATAGTGGATAGCCATTCCAAATGGATAGAGGCTTTCACTACAAAGAACATGACAGCTCTAGGTACTGTTAATATTTGCGAGAGACATTCGCTAGGTTTGGGTTGCCAGAGGTAATTGTAGCTGACAATTTTTCAGCATTTACTTCGGAGTAATTTCAGACCTTTTTGAGTAAAAATGGTATAATTTTCAAATCAGGGGCACCATTTAACCCTAGAACTAACGAAGCAGCTGAAACCTCTGTACGTACTATTAAGATAGCAATTTTTTCTGCCATGGGTAAAGTTCATGAAAATGAAAATCTCCACATGGTATTACAGAGGTTCTTATTAGACTATCGTAATACAAAACACATTACTACGGGTGTTTCTCCAGCAGAAGCTTTACTAGGGCGGAGCTTAAGGAATAGGTTGGACTTGATCCATCTCCAGCAGCAACTCAGGTTGCTAAGCAGGTCCAATATCATGGTGGTGACAAGTGAAGTTTGGGAGGTTAACCAGCCAGTATGGGCAAAGAATTATATGAAGGGGGAGGAACCTTGGATACAAGGGATTATTGAGAAAATGTTAGGGCCTCGGAGAGTAAAAATAATGATTCCTAGCTTAGGTCTGACCTGGATCAGACATTACCATCAGATTAGGAACAGAATAGTTGCTCCAACCCTTACCACGAATGTGGGGACGCCTTCTCTGGGAAATGTTTCCCAGGTCACTCCACATACCTCAAGAACGAGTGTGGATATGTCTTCTCCAAGTAATGTTCCACAGGTAACTCCACATATCACACCTGAAGTCCCTCCCTTAAGAGATTCAAGCGTCTCTAACAAACCCCCATCTCAATCAGCAATAGATGAGATGAGGCACAAGGATGAGATTCATACACGTGTGGGTAGAATAGTTAAGAAAACTAGAAGGTTGGTGGAAGAAGTTTGAAAGAATAAAGATCTATACAAATACATATACAAATAAAAATGTATTGCAAAAATTGTGTTGAAAATGTATGATTAATAATAAGCTTATTGTCTGTATTTTCATAAACATTTGTAATAATCTTTTGCGTGTATAATTGTTAGCTGGTTGGTTTGGATTGGAGGTTTTTACTATATAAATTTGAAAATCCTATATATTTCCAAATGGGGGGAGTAGTGTGGTGTACCAGTAGCAACACTGCTCTTGTAGGCTCCCCCACCCCAATCATTAGTTCAGCTATTCATTCTTGTGTGCCTTGTTCTCCCATTAAAATCGTATCGTTAATAGTTGTTAGTGTTTTCTTTCAAAGGACATTACAGGATCAATCACAAAAATTATTACTGGCAACTTAGATGCAAACGATGGAGAAAAAAATCAACGATATTCTTGGAAACCTACAGAGTAAACTGGAAGGATTAGACTAACAAATAAAACACAATTATTGAGTTAGTTACGCCCTTCTAGAAAATTTCAACACAACAGTGGAAAATATTACTCGTAATAACGAAATAATCGAGTCAGATATTTCCAAACTGAAGGAGATGAGTTTCCTGGAAAGTCACGTCAGGAATGCGGAAACTACTTTATATCATCATCAAATCATATTAAACTCAATCTTGGATGTCATGCAAGATATAGAAAATTCTATCCCTTTTTGCAGTTTGGGTAAACTCCACCCAAGTATTATTAAGCCCTCGACGTTTTATCAAGAATTAGACTGTATCTAAATATTATAAAATCAGAATGTTACATTATAACAGAGAATACCTTTGGGAATTGCAATCCCATATCAAAGTCAAATGTTGTATTAGTAAAGAAGAAATTGATTACTTTATGGACGTTCCAATAGTTGATTGTGAAGACTATGATCTATTTCACATGCAAACATTGCCTACTCTAATTGATGGACTCCATCTTACAGTTACTCCTTCTGTTAACTATGTCTTAGGGCCCAGACGTGGATCAGACATAAAATTGATCAAAGATCAATGCGAACAAGATCTAATTTATCTGTGCGAAAGTCAGTCAATAATTACGGCAACCAGTAAATGTGAACAGGAAATATTGTTTGAAGAAATGCGTTCTAACTGTGATTTTATCGCTTTAGAAATAGATGGTAATTATGTCGATTTTATTAACGACAGATATTAGCCAATTCCTTTTAGTCCTTCCAAAAGAAGAACAAATTAAAATAATTTCAGCAAGTGACGCCATAATTTGAAAGGCATCTATCTCCTTAAACCTGGAAACAGCAGAGTTGTGTTTAGGAACCAAACTTTAGTAAGCTCATTTGCGAAAACTAATGGTCAAAGATTGTTAGTAAATAATATAAAGTTAAACAAGCCTAAAAATGAGATCCCAGCTGTAAAATTAAAATTACGAAATTTGATGTTTAGAAATGTATCTATTCAGTAGTTTAAACCTTTCCATAATCAACTTGTAAATGTTATTACTTCTAGTGGACTTTAAGAATTTATGTACTATTGATCGCTTTCGTCACATATATTATTATTACCTATTGTCGAGGAAAAAGGAAGTTAACAGTTCCAAAACCTGTATACAATCTACCTTTTCTTTTCTTCTCGAAAATTCTTCCATAGTTTTCGATCTTAAGGAGGGAGGAGTTATATTGTCGTACAAAGCTGAGCACAAAATAAAAATGAACTTCGTGCTGGGGAGGTCATGCACCTCAGGGGAAACTCACTAGAGGTGAAGGGAAAGGAATGTGAGTATTGTACGCCTTAAATAGTCTGTCAGTTGTCGAACTCTTTTGTACAGGGTGGTCTGTAAATCTGTCACTTGGTTGTTTTCGTTTGTGTAATGTTTTGAGTGGTGTGAATATGGCGTCGCATTTTGTGTTGATTTGTTCGTTTATGATCTGTGCATTGAAGTGTTTCTATTTATAGATTTCCATGTTTTATAATATGTTCAGATTTCGTCCTTTGTATTGTTTATGTAGTAAGATGGCGCACTCCTGTATTTTGGTAAGTTCATGCCCAGTTGTCTTAGGTGGTTGGCACCCAATTGCTTCAATACCTGGTTGATAGGTGGTAGTAAAACCGGCGAATAATAATAATTGTGATTAAGGGAATGATTAGAATCAGAGGGCGGGAAGAGGTCTCAGGTGATGCTAATAGCAAGAAGGCAGCAGAGGCTCCCCCAAGGTTGCCATCCTTAACTGTCTCTGTGTCTGTCCTGCGACTCCAACTCAACAGGAAATAAGGTAATATAATAGGTTATATAAGGTTATATAATTTATATAAGGAAATAAATAAAGTTAAAGGAAAGGAGGGACAGGTCATAAGAAAGAAATTATGGGGTAAATTTTCTCGCTTGAACAATAGCATTCTGACTGTCCCTCAGGTGGGATATGCACCACGGCCTACATCTACTGTGCCAGTCCAAATGTCTCACAAGTCGATGCCTAGCCTCCTAAGGAATGAAAGGTATTTCCTGCTAGTCTTCTTTGATGTTCACCCCAAGGGAAATGGTACGAAAGATCAGAAATCACTCCCCCTCAAGTCTCAGGCACTGGGCCAGGACATGGTAGGTAGTCTCGTCAGGGCTACACCACCTACACCGAGGGATGTCAACTATACCCATAGCATACATGCGTTGGTTCATTTTGCAGTGCCTGGTCCTTCCTCTCCATCCTCGAAGGTTCTATCTTATCTCACGTGTATGCTCTGCTGCTGCAGCATTTCAGACTGTCTGATGCATTCTTTTGGCATATTATCATACAGTCCTTTCAACTAGTGACAGAGATCTCCCACAATGGGTCTGGCCAGATGGTCCACCATCTCATTTCCAATGATCTACTTATGCCTACGAATCCAATACACATTTAACTCTATTCGCATTTGCAAAGGAGTGAAGCCATATCCTGCACTCTCGCACCAGTTTTGATGTTGTGCATTAATTCATCAGCACCTTAAGTTCTATTGCTATAGCCTTTCTCATGCGTTATGATTGCCCTGGCGGTGATAGCATAGATGTCTGCTTGAAAGACCGTTGGAGTGGGGCCCAGGTCAATTTACATTCCACTCCCCCCAAAGCCACTTATCCACACCCCAGAGCCTGTGCCCTCTGGAGTTTTCGATCCATCTGATAGATGTTGAGGCCAAAGCTGACGTCTTTCGCATAGGCTTCCTACTGGTTGCACATTGTATTTCTTCTCTCTCATCATTAATATGTAATGTGGCATTTTTCATCTGGTAAGTGGTTTTTGTTTGTTCATTTTATTCTCCCATTTCTGCTATTACAGATTGTAGTTGACAGATCCTCAATCTCCTATCACTCAATTAACCTGGTTCTGGGTTATCTTCCCAGGAGCATGCCCATGCTACCAGGCGCGACCACGGGTTGTGGATAGTGGAATGGCCACGGCATTGTCCCCAGGGGCATGTCTGCGGCCAGCTGTGAATAAGGACAGCATGCTGACTGAATAAGCAGCTGCGAACAAAGGGCAAAACCCAAGAGATCCTGAACAAAGGACTCAAGGGCAAGCGGATCTACATTTTCTCAGACAGCCAGGCCGCCTTAAAGGCCATCGCAGCCTATAGTTTTAGGTCTAAGCTGACATGGGAATGCCTCCATGCGCTCAAGCAGCTCGGCGCCCGTAACAGGCTCTCCCTCATTTGGGTGCTGGCTCACAGGGGGCATGAGGACAATGAAAAGGCTGACCGCCTTGCGAAAAGGGGTACAGAATCCCTACCCATCGGGCCTGAACCACACGTAGGTATGAAGAAAAGTCACCTAAACCGTCTGGTTGCTCGATGGGAGATACAGAAAAACCCTGCAAATTATTACACAACGGTTTATTATTCGGATAAACAGCTTGACCTAGCATTAATGCTCCGAGACCCATCCCGTTCGATTCAGCATCGAAAAATATCATAATGAAACCCCAAAAAAGGTCGAAAAGAACTGAATCGTAATATTAAAATAAACAAAAAAAAACGAAAGTATCTAGAAAAAACTGAATTTTAATATTAAAACATGCACGCTAAATATTAATATCAAAATGTAACCAAAAATCTATGAAAAAACCAAAATGAGAATGAAACGAAAGAATCTAAAAAATTGAATTGTATTAAAACCAAAAAAAATGAAACGAACGAACTATTAATTAAATAAACCAAAAATAAACGAATAATGAAAAGCTCAATCGAAGATAACAGATATTTTGCTAACGTAAATAGTTGAGACGAGCGGTTTCGCGGGTTCGGACTGTTTAGTCATTTGTGGAGGTGAAGACGAGAACGAAATACGAAACACGAGTCGGGGGGGCTTCCAACGAGTAGAGCAGGCGGCAGCGGCGTTGCCAGTCGAAGCGAGCGATTTCGATGAGACCGAAACGTTGACTCCGTTTCGTTAATTTTTTTAACCGTTTTTTGCCCATAACAATCATGGGCTTCGTCCGATCGGATTGCCGAGTTGGTGGGCACAACTAGATACCAAATTGGATTTTTGTGCGAAAGAACGAATTTTTTGGACCACGTTAAAGGCACAAAACGGCCCGGACAGGGGACGGCGGACGGACATAGCAATTTTGGAATCTCCATGTCTTGAAACGTAAAGTATCAAATTTTGAGGGGGGGTTGTAAAAAATTTTTCGTGACCGAAAACATAGGGTTATTATTCAGAATGAATAATAAACCAAAATGGCGCCCATTGGCATCGCCAGCCACAACTAAGACTGGCGAAAAGGCTTGTCACGCCTTCCTGTCAAAAGGCAAAGGCGATGCTGACACTCTCTAGACAAGATCTGAGAGTACTGATAAGCTTCCTCACCGGGCACTGCCCACTCAGATACCACCTCAGCAAAATGGGCATCTCAGAGGCGGTGGAATGCAGACTCTGCGGTGAGGAGGACGAGACAGCAGAGCATATCCTATGTGAATGCCCTGCCTTGGCAGCAAACCGCTTTGAATACATCGGTCAGGGGACCACTGAACCCCAAACTGTAGCGGACTCTGCAGTGAAGGACATACTCAGCTTCCTAAGGGGGGTGGGTATGTACGACGCCTTCTACTAAGAAAGGGCCGTCACAATAGGCCCATATGCGGCCGCAGTGACAAAGGGACTTGTCCCAAACGCCCTCGGGGGAAAAAAAATCACTCAATTAAACAAATGTTTTGGCCTAATGTAAATTTTTTATTTACGTCCTCGTGTAATCTAACCACATAAAAATAATCTAAAGATCACAGACAACCAACCTTTGAGTTTCTTCATATTCTCGTCGTTGAAAATCGTGCTAATCATCCCCATTCCTTTCTTCACATGCAGATGAGTTGAACTGTTCCCTTCGCTTGTGACAATACCAGCACTTTCTTGGCCTCTACGAAAACGTAAGTTGTCAGAGACATAGATAATAGTTTTCTGAGCAGCCTACCAGCCTTCACGTAAGTTCATCGTACCACCAACTGCCAAATTGGAAAAGTAGGGAAACGTTTCTAAACACTTTTTGGTTTATTATTCACACTCAATAATACACCTGAGTTTTTTTACACCTGACATTGTAGAAAAAATTAGCAAAAACGAAATTTTGGTAGTTTTATTACAATGACGTTGTGTTTGATATTGTTTCCAAGGCACTTCTCAATGCTGAACCAAATAGGACGGACCTCGGAGGTGTAGGGCTGAGTTTAGATGGACAGTGAAACCGCAGTGAATATAGTGAGTTAAATTCTACTACTCAAAGGAACTCGCTGCACAACATACCGCAAAATTACTGTGTTTCCCCTCATTTCCTGGTTTGCCACCCTTCTTACTCCAACCACCCGCCAGCTCGACTCTAAACCTTCACATTCCCAACAAAAAACGTACCTATGCTGTAAAGCGACAAGCCCCAGGCAAATAACTTGACCAACATCGATCTGCCCTGGCCAAGGAGAAGCTGCCATACAACCGAAGACACCACACTCATGTTTCATCCCTGTTAACTCTTCTTCACCAGCCATAGCGCTTGTTGATGGCGCTCAACTTCTGCAACAAACAAAATGAAGACAATTTCAGTCCAGCTGGGAAAATTAGAAAGGTGAAGAGCTTTTGCACCGAATCATCAATGCATAATACATAGAATAGAAATGAGCGTTTTCAAACAGTGTTTGTTTCATCATAAATAACCAATTCAAATGCGTTCGATAAAGATGATAACCATCACAATGATGATAATAATATTCAGAAACAAAACATAGACATTGATCTACCACCTCCCACCAATTCTTAGGACCCGCCAATAGCGCAAATCTTGAGGCCTGCGTGAAGTCTCAGAAGCCACTTATACGACAGGGCACAAATGGACTTCAACCATTTCTTCTGCACTAAGCCAAAACACAGTTTACTGTTCACCAAATGTGTAACTTAATTAACGACCTCTCGCCATCAACACATGGTTTCCCAAAACCCAAGTCACTGAACCCTGATTGAACTCTTCCATACTATCATTAAATTGGATTTCCCCGCTGACACATTCCCCCTCCCTCCAATTCATTACAACTCATACAAATTCTCCCTTTGGTACAGTCATTATGCGCGATGTGATAATTACCGCAATGATCGAACTAGGGAGAATTGACACAAAACAGAATTGACACAAAACTTGCTTTTGTAATTCATTGGCCAAGTTCGTTCACCAGCTGTTATGATGGGTTAAGAAATGTTTGGAGAGCCACTGACTCAAGCAAAAATTACAACAGTACTAGGCTCCGATCCAATGCCTGCATTTACACAGAATATGAATCCTCCTTTGACCACTAGACTACGACCATTGGGGTGTCAACAATGGGTCAGGCGGTACATTTCCCCCTTCACTGTTAGCTGCTGCTCCCAGGGCCGACGACTTAAATGAAGAGATTTTTGAGAGTTGGAGTGAATCCCCGGAAAATCCGATCAAAGATTCGAAGAACGATGCGTGGCTTTTAGCCAAGCCAAAGAGAGGGCGATTAGGAAAGGGCGTCTACTTATTCGTTACGGCAAGTCCTCCAAATTTGAGTTGAAATAATTCAACAGCTTCAGCTCTATGAATTTTTACTTTCCTACACTGTAAGAACTAGAAAAAAAGTTTTCCAGGTCTGTCTCTTTATAAATATGACTGTTCCTTATTGATTAAGAAACATACCTGTCGGTGTATGTGCATCTGCGAACGTGATCAAGAGAAAATCAGCTAAAACTTGATATGCAGCCCGCAGCTCACCATAGGATGCCAAAATAAGGGCATGGGCAAAATCCGCTCAAAACTAACTATAGTTTTTAACTAGTGTGGATTATTGGTGCCAGTGTTCATAGTCATTAAAACTACATTTTTTCTCAAACGGCTCTTATGATTTTGGTTAAATTTTTTGTATAGACAACTTTAAATAACCAGAAAAATGGAAATACCATAAAATTACAATCACACAGACCATTATCCCAAATAGTTATTTTCAGGCTCAGTAGAGTCTGAAAAGTAAGGATCTGAAGAAAACTCAAAAAATGTTTTTTCTGCGGATCACATAACTTTCCTTTCAACTTCGTAGTGTCAAGGAAAAACTTTTTTTCAGATTTTGAGGCCTGTTTAATGAAAAACTCTACTTTCGGTGCAAGGTTTGCCTCACTGCATGCATAAGGCACTGCTTAATAAGGCTACTTAGAGTGTGTGTTGCCATGACACTATCCTCATGTACACGGCCATATATCTATGCGTGATTGGCTACTGCCTCCTTGTCTGGGGTAGCAAACTAACAGTCATTCAAATGAAAGTATTGGCCCAATCCCAGAGAGCTGCACTCCTGTGCACCTATAAGAGACCTATAAGACTGTATCAACAGAAGCACTCCAGGTGATCACTGGTCAGTTACCGGTTAACTTGGCCGTTTGAGTGCATGATTGGCAAGTTGAGAGTGGAATGGGAGCTTCCCCCGTTCCGAACTCCATGTGGATCTTAAGACAGAACGAAAACTTGCTGCTATCACCAAATGGGCGTTAAAGAAATGGCAAGCGATATGGGAATCCTCGTCAAAGGGTTGTGACGTGCATGAGTTATTCCCCAACATCCGTGAACGTCTTTCTAGAAAATGGGTTGAGCCAAACCACTGGACGAGCCAGTTCCTCACGGGACATGGTGACTTCAACGCACGGCTCCACTTCTTTTCCCTCAAAGACTCTCCATCATGCACGTCTTGTGTCTCCAGTGCGGAGGAAACAAGAAACCACAGTGTGTAGTTTCTTTAACAGTGAACGATGCTTGTTGGGTGGGCAAACGAACTTAGCAGCATTGACTGCTACAAAGCTAGCATTTAACCATTTTGCAGTGTTCGCGAAGAAGGTGATGGCTAAGAAACGTGGTCATAGTTGATCTGTCCTTTTGAAACTTGCCACTCAAGTACGCAGTTAGATCAGGTGGGAAACCAGATTATGAACTCCTCTCAGATAGTACAGGATTCCTCAGGTGGTCACCTCCGTGCGGTCACACACGGGCAACAGCTCTCTACTGGGAGACTGGCGAACGACCAAATACCTGCCGTACCTCCACAGGTCTAAGTTCGGTGGATGCTGCAGGGTCCGGCCTCTTGCATATTAGCGAAACTGCAACTTCCATGACTGATATAACCCTCGTCGAGGGTTTAGGTACAGTCATCAAATAAGGAAACAGACCTGGTCATCTCCACACAGTAATACACAGGCAACAGATTTCTACCGGGAGACTGGCTAATGACCAAATAGGAGCTATTAGATTATTAGTAGGAGCTACGGAGCGTACCTCTGCAGGTGCGAGTTCGGTGGATGCTGCAGAGGCTGGCATCTTGCTCAACTTCCATGACTAATATAACCCTCATCGAGGGTTTAGGAACAGTAATCAAATAAGGAAACAGATCTGTTTTTTATTCATTTATTAGCGCTAGCGTCTGCAACGAAAACTATCAGTGAGTGTGCGATTAGAATACACATTCTGCACTGTTACAAATATCGTCAATTACACAAACAAAATGGTTACAACATGAATCAAGATGGCAGTAGTAATCCACACTAGTTAAAAACATAGACAGCTCTTATAAGTAAGTAGGAATAAAAAACGAGCATACACCAACCTCGCAGTGCTAGCCAGGTTTTGCTGACTACGGGTACTGAGAAACGATGGTGATTAATTAAACCTGCAGAGATAAGACTGTGTCCAGCCAAACCCACAGAGCAGCATGATCAGCTCCAACCTGTCTTTAATTAGCGGGGAAAACTTCCTCGTATATTTCCCGTGCGCTGTTGAGAGACCAATAGGCTCCCACTCGCCAACGCCTTAGCCAGAACCTCCTTCTTTAATTTAGACTGTGGCTAGGGCAGAAAGAGACGAATCTGTTGGTTAGGTGTGTGTGTCTCTCTGAAGTGCTAAGTGCGGGAGAACTGCAGAACCAATTGAGCTAGTTCCTTTTTAGTTTTGTTAGTAAATTTTCGAAGAGGTGAAAATAAGATTGTGAGCGATTTCCATCGAACAGAAAGAGGGGTAGGTAGGGCACCAAAATATAACAAAAACTAGTACTTTTCGCACCTTTCTCGAAAACGGCTTTTACGGGTTTGATTAAACGTTCAAATTATC
Source organism: Pachypeltis micranthus (assembly GCA_020466155.1). Classification (NCBI taxonomy): domain Eukaryota; kingdom Metazoa; phylum Arthropoda; class Insecta; order Hemiptera; family Miridae; genus Pachypeltis; species Pachypeltis micranthus. The sequence goes on from CM035776.1 coordinate 297,154, forward strand.
TTTCAATAGTTAGTACCCAACAGAAAATGGAGGTATAGGCCTGTATTCATTATTTCGGTAAATGGAGATATAGGCTGATGAAGTCCATTGAACAGAGATAACACCCAAAATGTTCCGGGAATAGTTATTGAACATTTTAATAATTTTCAGAGTAACTGCTCAAGTGGATTTGATCAACCTATACCTATATTTTGTTCACCGCCATTATTTTTATATCTATGTGCTGAATGAAGAGTTATGCCCAGACAGCTCGAAAAACGAGATTTGTCTGACATTAATTTATCGCTTTTTCTATTTCTTCATAAACGGCTCCAACAATTCTGATCAAACTTACGGGGTACTGTTACCTAACTAGTAGCTACATATTGCTATCCATAAATATTTTCTTAGGGCATTTGTTTGTTTATTATTCTCGCTAATATGATATAGCGTTCTAAGAAAAATCACGATGGTAAATCCAATAAACTCTGCCTATAGTGTTGAGTTGCTAGCTAGATTAGAATTACTGAATGTAAGTGAGGCTGAGGAAAATTGTGTGTGTTTAATAGCTTAAAATAACAGAACGTTAACATAAAACTTTCTTTCGCTAGAAAATTAGAGCACCACAATAAATTATCAGAAATCTATAAATCAATCTATTTTAGTTCAGCTTCATAAATCCCTCTCATATGATTCGTTTCCAAAAACAATCACTGTGGTAATTGAATAAACTATAAATTATGGAAATTTAACAATGGTCCCAAAATAGTCAGGATCAAACTGACCACAAGATGACTGATTCCTGGAATTATCTGTTTGTAGGTTAAGACCCCATGATGATATTTAAAGGGTTATTTTTGTATGCTCCCAGCCAGACATAAGAATATATTTGGTTATATAAAAACCATTTGGAATTGGATCTCTGAACTTATTTGTTCGCGTTTTCTTTTTATTAAGTTAGGAATTTCAAGAACCTCGGCGGTTTCATACGTTGCAACATTTACGAGAAGGCGTTGGACATAGATCTGAATAGAAATTGTAGTCAAAAGGTCTAGACAGAAACGGTATTGCAATGATCAAGGTATTGTGTCAAACAGCTGTAAAAAAATGTAGCAGTACATCAACTGAAGCAGCAACCACTAGCATCTAGGTCTGGATGCAAGTGATGCCCCTTTTCACTACCTGAATCGATTTTTTATTCATTTTCAGAATTTCAGCTCAATTGGCACATTCTTGCCAAAATCATCTTGATAGTTCGATAACCTACCCACATATAAAGTCTAACAAAACTATTATAGTACTCTGCAAACGGCATGAGAGTTGGGCTTCCTACCATCAGCATTAATTTGTACTCATTGGTACCTGTAAGTTAGTATATTTTCTTCTCACGATGTGTCAAGTATTAATTTCTTTTCCGCAGTACTTCTTCCATGGTAGTAAAATATTTGAATTAAATCTGAAAATTCACAATTCTTACTCTTGTTCAATGCCAGGTCCGGTTAAATCGCAAATTACCTCATTAACATAATGCCAAAATCAACCGAATACCTACAAATTGATGGGCTATTCACGAGACCACGCAACTTTTTTTGTAGCTAACAGATCAATTAAAGCGGCTTCGTCACACAGTTGTCGACTCGAAGCCTCTTGTTCAAACATAATATTACGAGTGACATTGACGAGTCTGAACTAGGGCAAACGCTGTGCCGGTTTTGAAAGTGACCGCCAAATGCTATTCCATTTTCGTCGAAATAAGGACGCGACCAAAACAAACACGTTTAGTCATGTGTGGATTTCATTTTGAATAATAGTATTTTTGCACTTCTATAAGTGTTATGAAATTGAATAGAAATTTTGAACACCAGGGAGTATTTGTGATACGGGAAAAACGGATTACGACCTTCTCCGTAACACTTATAGTGTTAATCGAAATAAAAGGAAGCGTGGACTGTAATGAAAACGGCCAATGGAAAAATTAATTTAATAACAAAGAGAAAATAAGAACTGAAACTTAAGCTACATGAAACAACGAAAAAACTAAATTAAAGTTATCCAACAGTTGAAAATAAATGGCAACAGAGGTGATGTTCGCAGACGGATGGTGAAAAAGAACGGGGTTACCTGAGTCACTGTATACTCCATTAAAATTGTGGCAAGCTGGATAGACTTGACACAATCCCAATAGCCAAAATTGGAAGTTTCGGGGTCCAGGCGCAAAGTTGCATTGACCACAACACAGGTCAGTAAAGACGCCGGCGATCACGAACGGGAACTGGTCGCAATCAATAACACTGAACCAAAAGATAACTCGAGTTGCAGGAGTTATGGGCAAGACTGGCTGGCCAAACGTTGCCGGAGATGGATTTCAAGCGCATGAACAAAAAATCGCAACATATCCTGAATTTGTTTTAATACGATTACTACCAAGAGCAGCGATTGAACAATCACCTTACTGTATTACCCGATTTTAGAATTTCCTTGACTGAACTGTTTTAATTTTAGAGAAGCGAAAAATATTTGAGCTCCAAAATGTCCGCATGCATTGATGTTTTAGACTACTTCAAACAATTATTAGCGAGTTGTGTATCTAGAACATTTCTCGTAATTGAATTATTCCAGTCTGGTAACCTCTTGATGAAAACATTTTCGTTAGGCTGGGTCTTCGTAGAAGCAGCCAACTTATTCTGAAGAAAGTAGTCATTTTCTTAAACGCGATCAATCATTTACTATGTTGCTACACTCACAGAAATCAGGTAACATTTAATTTGAAGTAAGCTCAGTTTACAATGGCCAACATGTTAAATATCTAATCGATAGCAACAAGAACCAGACCACAGAAACATAACGGCAGAGTATTGACTTATCAAACTTTAATGAGCGCCCCGCCCCATCCCAAACTCATCCAAATTCGGCGTAAAAACAATACTGTTTTAAATGGGTTCCGGCGAATAAATAAAATGATCAAACGTTTTTAAGACTGTAATGAACGACTGGTGCGGAAGCAAAGATGGTAATAGCGACTTCAACAGACTGGGTTGACTTGTACAATTGGCACTGCCATATAGATATACTACAGTATTAGGTACAATATAATTTTAAGTAGTATTAGTTTTAGACATTAATTATATATTTTTTATACTTAGTAATTTTATAATTAATATTAAAATTACTGTACTTGTTGAGAACAATGAGGGGGAAGTAGTCACTCCTTTTTGCCTATTATGAAGTGGACTGTATTTTAATGACAATAAAACCATAGGCAAAGTGTCCCCCAAATATTGTGCTGGGTTTACCCTCAGAAACTCCAATCCGGAAACCAATCACCCGGAGAACCACCCCCAATAATCCACAAACTAGGAAATAAATTATGGGACTCACCAATCTGCGCCAAACCTTCAGTGTTCCCCAGGATAAAAGAACAGGTCTCAGTCTTGGAGGTGACGTAACTCCACAGCACAAATAAAAAATTAGCTTTCGTCTTGAAAAAAGTACAATGCTGGCGAGCGGCAGTCGACGAAATGGGAGTGAAAATTGGAAGTAGAAAGGTAAGAGAGGGGACATGCGAAAGGGAAAGGGATTGTTTGTAAATACAGAGGACGACTCCCCGGGCAAAAGGCATCGAACCAATCGACCTCCGAGAACAAACCCAACCAGTACTCATAACAAATACATAGAATGATACCAAAAAAACTGGCCAGCGAATGAATATACGTGTAGTTTAAAAACGGAGAAAGTTCGATTGTCTATTTCCACCAAATTTGAGTTACTTAGTTAGATCGATTTTGACGGTTAAGTCATCACCTGAAACAAGAACGCAACTGAACAGGACGCACAGAGAGAACATCCTATATACCAAAGAGTGAAAGGTCGATGTCGGGGCCCCCCCTTTTCAGAAGTTGCGCTGTTGTTGCTTGATTGTGTGGTCGTTTAAAGGGGCCGACGAAATATTGTTGTTGTGTGTGTGTGTTGGTTGTGTCTGTCGGTTGAGCGTGCGTGAGGTGAAGAACGGATTTCTCGGGCGTCGGTAGGTCGAAGGGCTCGGTTGAGCAGTAGCTCCTCTCGGTGAGGGATTCGGTTGAATCGTCGCTCCTTCTGTCGTAGACGCGAGATGAGGGACTCGGGTTCTGTTTATCGGTTGAGAGTGTGTGAGGTGAAGAACGGATTTCTCGGGCGTCGTTAGGTCGAAGGGCTCGGTTGAGCGGTAGCTCCTCTCGGTGAGGGATCCGGTTGGATCGTCGCTCCTTCAGTCGGAGACGCGAGATGAGGGATTCGGTTGAGTCAGTTTGTTCGGTCGAGCAGCGGGCGGGGGACGAGTTCCTCAGGCGTCGAAGCGTCGTTTGAAGGGCTCGGTTGAGCGTAGCTCCTCTCGGTGAGGGATTCGGTTGAATCGTCGCTCCTTCTTCTGCTGAGTCGGCTGGGGGACTCGGATGAGTCGAAGGCCCAGTCGAGCAGTGGCTCCTCGAGGTGAGGGACTCGTCGTCTCCGCTGGCGCCGCTGAAGGTGGTCGGTTGTTGTCAGAGGATGTGACGGTGTAAGAGTGGAAGATGGAATGAATCTTTTTCGTTTAGGCAGGCCGTTATATACCTGCTCCTGGAGGGAGTCGCCTTCTCTGGTTGGCCGCCTGCTGTTCTCTCCAGGGGTGGTTTTCGGCTAGCGCCCTCTGTCGGAATGAGGCGGCTTTTGTTGTGGAGAGTGGCGGCTGGTCGCCACAGTCGAGCTGGTTTTCTGGTGCCCATACATAAGTTCATCAGGATGTACTACTTGCAACAGAAGAAACCCTACGGAACAGTGAAAGTCGTCGGTTTTGACCTCCTAATGGTATCAACATCTACACAGAACGATAGAAAACTTTGGACTCTGGGGTATGGATAAGTGGCTCTTGGGGATTGCTTGGGTCCTACTCCAATTGTTTTTCAAACAGAGAGTTATGCTATCATTGCCTATCATAATGCATGAGAAAGTATATAGCAATAAAACTGTCAACATAATGATAACCAACGCTGTGTAAGGCATCAGGGTCACGATTCTGTTGGTACTGTTACGGGCACAATTGGCTCCCCTCCAACGCAAACGCCAACAACTCACAGGAGCGACCTACACAGCAATCTGGTGCAGCACGCTACAACCACTGTAGCTCCAGACGCCCTACGAAACCACTATGAATTATTTTGATGTAAATAAATGCCACATGTATACTTGGGGGGGGGGGGTATCTGTTTATCTACACTCTCATCACAGTACTCTCTTTCAGCAGGATAGCCAAAGTCCCACTAATCATGACAATTTTCCTAGCAATGGCTGCAGCCCAGTCCTAGCTTCGATCAGGAATGCTCTTGGAGAAGCTGCAAACACTAACGATAAGCAGCTCTTCATGGCACATTGTGCTGCACTACAACCTGACTGAGTTATTCTCAATGGGTAAGCTCCTCCATTCAGGTGCAGCTTCAGGCAAACTTGGACCTCGCTATAGTAAAAGGGCGTCCAAACATTCAGTAGGAAATACATTGGCTAGTATCACATGCAAAGACTTATTCGGAGAGGCTAGACTTTTTAGCACACTCCCTGCACCAGCACAACATAAGAAAGGGATCACTCCCTCTAGAACAAGCGAACCACTACCTCATGATAGCTCTGGACAATGAAGTCAACCATTTCAAGTGTGAATTGAAAGATCAACAGGTTTGTGCATGTGAGGAAAGCGCAGCTCTCAATCATAAAGGACGAAGAAGAACGGATTACATACTCTGAGGTCTGCTGAATGTGACTCAATATGACGGTCTTACAGGAAAACATTGATAACCTGGACACTGCGTGGGCTAACAATGTAGTGATTTTAGCCTGGAGTACGCAGGTTACTGATACATTTATGGTGTTCAACTCAGCCACCTAGAATTTGGCTGCGCTGCAAGCTGCAATTGCTGCAGCCAGTAACAGAAACCTTACTCCCGAGCTGCTGAAGCCCAGTGAGTCAGGAATTTACTCCAAAAGGTTTAGGGTCAGCTCGTCAGTAACCAAAGCCTCGCATTCAACCCCGTCAACGAAAGAGTTCTATTGGTATTACAGTGTGGCAAAAGTGACTATAGGCACAACAGCTGATGACATTCCACGTGCCATTAACAGTCCCACTGCTAAGCGCAAGGATGTCATTCCAGCTCTACAGGCTTCACCCCCTCCCGCTGTCTGATGAAACAATAAACTCATGGGTGACCAGGGAAACGCTACATGCATATATAGCTTGGTCTACAGATGCCAGTCTGTACTGTCCTTTGAATTACAGACCTACACCTCTGAGACCCCAGCTATTTACCAAAATTCACTTCCATTCTCGCCTGCTACAAGTTCCAGTTGTGAATTTTCAGTGATGAATGGGAACCTGTTGCACTGTCCCAGGTATATTTCACATTACCAACGCCATATAAAAATTTGCTGGCAACCGTTGGATATACTCTGTTTGGAACAATGTAAACCCAACATTGAACTGTCCCTCTCAGGCTCCCAACACATTGTCTATCCAGAAGTGTGGGGAAATCCCTCAATTGCCAACCTGCTCCATTGAGGGTCATCACCCTCAGCTCCCCACCCTTCTCTCCCTACTGATGGTCGCTGACAGGCAGCCACATGTATCTGACAGTCCCTCCTAAAAACAAGCGCAACTGGTGTCAAACGCGCTGGAATGTTGGGGAACTTGGTCTATACATCTAATTCGGGATACTGTACATATGCTTATCCTGTTCCTATACCTGTCCTTCGGAGCTTGGTCACTAATTCTGACTATGTTACAGACTACGCAATTTATAATAACATTTTGTACTTCTTGCACCAGGACAGGTAATATCTTGATGGTTATATTGAAGAAGTATACCTAGCCATCACCCAACAGGTAAGCCCTTCATTTCATGTACAACTTTCTTAATTCCTGAGTCTTTTAGGAAAATGGTCCTACACGCATTGAAGTTCCCATGCTACTCTACTCGTCACTGAGCCCGCAGCAAATCAAGGATGGGTGCCTTGTGGATATGTATTTTTACTTTCCGCTACCCGAAGGGAAGGAAAGTATAGTAATCGGCCCAAAAAAAAAATTTGGGTTTTCTTCAGATCTTTACGTTTCAGACCCTACTGAGTCTAAAAAACCTAATTTCGGCGCGTGGTCCGTGTGTATGTGTGTGTGTGTGTGTGTGTCTGTAGTTCGATTTGCGGGAGAACGGCTGATCCGATTGAGCTAGTTCTTTTTTTGTTTTGTTCGTTATTTTTTGTAGACACCAAAATAAGGTTATGGACGATTTCGGCCGATGGGAAGGGGGAGTGGGGGACGAAAATGTACCAAAAACTAGGGTTTTTCGCATGTTTCTCGAAAACGGCTCTAACGATTTTGATTAAACTTTCAAATTATCTTCTACTAATCAATACCTAACTTTTCTTCTCTATACATATCTCCATGAAAATACGGTGAACGGAGATATAGGCCCATGAAGCAAAAACAGGTTTTTTACGCTTTTTGGTAAAACGGCTTCGGCGATTTTCACCAAACTCACAGGATGTTTTCAAATAGTTAATACCTACATATTATTCTGAATAAATGTTCCTCTGACAGTCCATTGAGCAGAGATAAAAATCAAAATGTGTCGAAAATAACGTTTTTTCGAACACTTCCGTAAATTCCAGGGTAACTGCTTCACCAGATGTGATAAATCCCAATGGAGTGTCTTTTAGTCTTCCATACCAACATTTCGTTCTCCATAATTATTTCTGTATATGTATGTTGAACGGAGACATAAGCCATGTTAACTCAGAAAAGGAGATTTGTCGAATATTAATTTATCGGTATTCCAATTTTCTCAAAAACGGCTCTAACGATTTCGATCAAACTTACGGAGTACTCTCAGCTAACTAGTCCCTACATTTTGTTTTCTATAAATGTTTCTGTAGAAATGCGTTGAACGAAGATATAGCGCCCGCCTGTGTAGCTGGTGTTCTAACTTAAAGGGGTGGCGGAAAGTTGTGTGTTGCTACGCACCAGATATTTTTAATCTTTTGGGAATGTTTTTATTGTTTTATGGCCCTGCACCTGTTTTTTTTTTTTACGTGTACACGTTCTGTTTAAGATATCTACACTCTCTCCGCCTCTACTTCCCTCTCCTTCAGGGAAATTTGAACTTTCGAAGGCAAAAGTTATATTTGGGGGGAGGGAAGGCAGACAATATGTGTTTGGACTGCATACTGCATGTTACAGAAGGGGTTTAAAGGGTGTACAGTTTTGGAGGATGTCTAATTCAAGGAGATAACTGTGGATAACTAGCTCCAGAAAAGCCATTCTGCTTGGGGTTTGGAGCTAAGAGCTAGTACTATAAGGAAATTAGAGTATTAAGGCAACATTCGTACTTGTGAAACAGGCCAGGTAACGAATTTATTGATAGCGTGCCATGGAAACTTGTTTCAAGCCATTGCCTTGTACTGATGTACTTTCTACTTTACTCTTGTTCTTATACTTAAGTCAAGTCTTCCCCGTATTTTCGCATAAGCCAGCCAGTACTACTCTCCTGTATCTTTTCTTGTAAGGCACCACCATTGTATAACATCACTCTAATATCACATCTGTACTTGTTAGAACCTTGGGGTGCGTCCATTCCCACTACCACTTGTCTGTTTCCGCTGCTGCTCCTTCATTTGATACCAGTGGCAACCCCCCCCCCCCGCCACCTGCTGCTCATGCTGTACATATCTATTTTGAACGGACATTTACTCTCTGCTTGAGGGAATTAAGTTCGTCAGTCAACTATGGGTCTTTGATCACCCTGTGCTTCTGTTGACCAACTGCACTTGCCCACCAGCGTGCAGTGTTGTTGTAAGTATGTCGACATTGCTGTCCACCTCTTTGGGTGTGGCAGCTTGCAATATTGATTAGTGTCTGCAGCATGCAGTTCACCTTCCTGTACCCTATAGAATTGTGGCCAATCAGCATTTTTTGTGCGAAATTGCCTTTCATGCGTGTCTTTGCATAGAATGTTGTCATCTGCAATGGCAAAGTCAATAACCGCGCGATCATTCTGCATTGTACTTGGTATGACACACAATTTGAATATAGGGGTGTGAGACACTACTTTACGCTTCAAGACATCAGGATTCTAAACCTGCAATGTCCATCCGCCGTTTTGTGCCTTTAACATGATCTAAAAAATTCGTTCTTACGCACGAAAATCCTATTTGGTATCTAGTTGTGCCCGCCTGCCCAGGGTTGTTATGGCAAAAAACCGTTAAAAAAAATTAACAAAAACGCAATTTTGGCAGTTTTATTGCAAATACGCCGTGTTTGCTATCGTATTCAAGTTCTTTTTAGATCCTGGGTCGAATGGATTGAGTATCAGACGTGTACAACTGCGTATAGTGAAATTACAGTAATTATAGTGAACCAAAGTCTACTAATTGAATGAACTCGCGGGACAATAACTGCAGCAAAACATAATCGTTTCATCGTTTGTACTCCCTCCTTCCCGTCTTATCAAAACCACCCGCCCTCTCGACTCGCCACGTCGTGCCGATTGCCTACACCGGCGCTTACGAGCGCCTGGAATATTTAGTTTTCGTCGTTCCGTTGTAGGCAGTTCGGGTGGTTCACCGGTATTTTTCGATGCTGCATCGAATGGGGTGGGTCTCGTAGGTGTGCACCTACGTCAAGCTGTTCAAGATAATAACAAACCATTCTGTAATAATTTGCAGCGTTTTGTATTATGGAAACAGTCCATTTAAACAGAACAGAAACTAACCCTAAAAAGACGCATAGGTGATCATCCGACATTACAGGCAGTTCCTATCAAATTGTCGAAGATTCAAGTACTTCTGGAAAGGCCTCTTTGAAACTGAAAGTAATAGAATATTGTAGCGGTTCTTAAGTTGAATCTTGACATTTCGTAAAGAATAAGTTGTACTAGTTAGTAATACTTTTTGTATTCATGACAACTCCAAATGACTGATCATCTCTACTTACGTGAGTAAATTAAGTCCAAATTCAATTCACTCGGCATTTGTTTACCCCATTCGCGATGATCCTGTAACGACTATCATGCAAGCAAAATGTGAGATTTCCGACAGCTATTACGGTGGTCCCACCTACAATTTCCGAAGTATACATCCTTCCTTAATTCCTGATCACTGTTGCCTGATGGTCATCCTAGTCACTGCGATTGTCTTCGATTCATTCGTAAGCCAAAAATGAAAATATGTATCCAGCGTCAGTTAAGGTAACATTCAAACGTGGATCGCTTGCCCCGAATTCGCCCTGAATAACGCTCCATCAGCATCGTATCAAACCAGATCCTACTGCAATAGTCCATAATAAAAAAAATTCGACTCCTATGAGACTCAAGACCCGCGTGTTACAATAAACAGTTTTCTAATAAATTAAACGATTACGGCACAAAAATGTCAGCATTCCAGTTGAAGGCTCATTTCAGAGAAAAATGCAAATTACGCAACAAATAACGCCAAATGCGAAGGAAAGAGAGCCACGCCGCCTCAAAAACAATCCTGATTACGTAATGGAAGGTCCTGCCGATAAACGCAAAAACATTTTCCCGCTTAAAATCAATACATTTACAACTGTGCGAATCGTGTTTTCATTTGTGAGAACAAGGCTACTTGTCAAAATAAGGATGGCGTTTATCAACGCAAATGACATTGACGTAGAAAAACGTGAAATGAAACACAGCTCAGAACGTTGATTTTAAATAAGTGATAGTTGAGTAGATGAAACTCATTTTTTATTAGCTGAATTATATGAAATGGGGAAGAAAGTCCCCGGCGAGTGTACGAGTATGCATCTTGAGGAGTGAAGCATGAATTTAATCGTGTAACCTAATTTATATACGGTAAGTACGGATTTCAATTAACAATCTTTGACGAGGCTAAAATTCGAAAGATTTCAATCAAGTTAGGGTTGTTTCAAAATTATATTCATTGATATTAAAATTAGTATTAATGTTTTAGTGTTGACACGCTCGACGTTTGGTATGTTGTCAAAAACACTTAACAAATTAGCTAATTGCAAGAAATAAAAATGCTCATTTGAGACGGATAGCACCAAAGAGGACAAAATAAAAAGAGCCTACCGTCTAAAAAACAACCGATGAGTCTCGAGCGGCAAGAGTTCCTGCGCAGTCCGAGTTCAGCCACGTGAAGGAATGGTTTAGGAAGCAATCCGCTGTGAGTTGTATAACTCTTGATGTCCCCTAAATGTAACAGTAATTGCTGAAGGAAGGGGAAAAACTGGAAGCTAATTGGTGGGGAGAGGGTTTAAAACCTATCAATGATAAGTGCGATAACAGGGTTCACGCTGTCGGCTGCTCAGTCCCATTTGGATTTGTGTGGTCATCTCTGAGGATCTTGCCGTATAGTTTTTCTGCACAATGACTCTGCAAGGTAATTTTAATTGTATTGTTCTGTTTTGAATGTCATTTGGTGCAGTTTGAGTCGAGTTTGTTCAGCGAGAACGGAGGGAGACGCCAACGGAACCGTCCCCTGAGCATGGCGGCGGTGTCCCAGCGCAAACACTTGTGGAATGTCCGGTCCTTTATCATCCCAAAAGTCTACTCTTATTCCTTGAATTGATAACCATTGGGACCCAACTCTGAACTTGAAATAGTTGTCTGAAAAACGGATTACTCTGTAATCCGAACTTCTAGTAACTGGTTTTTGTTTTTTTACTCAGTATTATGTAACAGGTTTCTAATGCAAATGCCGTCGCCGGTTTTTGTAGGGCTTCTAAAATATTATATCAACCAAACCTCCAGCTCCAGGGGCCTCACTAGATTGAAAGCCTATTACGGTTAGAGAATTTACAGAATAAGAAATAACATAGATGTTTTAGGAAGGTTTCTGTATTTAGATAAACTCGAATAAAATTGTGGAGCAACCCTTCGGTTTCTAAAATGTCAGTTCATTCTAAATGAAAAAATTAAGTAGAAACTATCAGAGCTAAACTTACCAAATTAACACTTTCGTAATTCTTATCGTTTGCCCGAAAAGTTGGGTGAATTAGTGCTGGAGGAATGTTAGAATATGTCTTCTACAAGCGGGCGAAGTTATTGTGTAGCCTTTTCTCCTTGGGCTACCGAGAGTAATACCTCAATTGATGTACATTTTCTAGTTGTCCTCGGTTGTAAGAATCGTCGACATCAAGATTGAGTGTTGTATATATTCATAAATCAGACTACTAACCAGGTGATCGTTGCTTTGTGTTGCGTTTGGTGTGACTTGCCAACCCATCATTTTGAGCTGTAGGGTGTGTCACAGCTGTGACATCTCTGCACAATCTTGTTCCTGGCTCATCATAGGTTGCCTCAGTCATGGGGTTGCTGGCAAGAACCAAATTGCACTTGATGAGCAGCTCTATATACGCCTTACCCACCACATCCAGAGTTGGGGATCCCCAAAGTGATCTGGCGTTCGTGTCAGCACAAACTATGCGGGACCATCTCAATAGCCCAGCTTGAGCATGCTCAAGTGGTTGATGGCTGTTAGCCACAGGTTCACCAAATTGCTTGTACAATTGCTTAACAACCATATTCAAGCCTACAGCTTGAATGAGCACAGCCGCCAAGTGCTGGTCATTCAGGATGTCCAGGGATGGCCACTGCTGCCTTGGCTCTGGTTCTTGCTTCAGGAACTACTTGTGCCTATGATCACCGATTTGAACTGCCAGGGGGCTATAATGCTGGCACATGTAGCACTGCGTGGGGGCACTGGTGCCAGGCTATCTACAGGGGCATACCCCCCTCTAATTTTTTATGCAGCCTGGGTGACACTTCTATCACCCAGTCCTTTTGCCTTCCCCACTTCTGTGTGAAAAGGGGCCTAACATCTTGCAGCTGCAAGCCTAGCTAAGGATTGTTTTCTATGAGCTGTTCAGCCAGGTCCTCTTTTTGAAGACAGTTCACACGCTGTGCAAGAGGAGGCGTGGGAAGGGGGGTTTCAAGGGAGGAGCCCTATTATTTTTGTTGGCCAGTCTGGTTATGGTTGCCAGGTACCTGGTCACCAGGTCTGTCATCAGACCTGGGGCGTTCACTTCCATGTGTGCCAACTGAGAGTGGATCAGCTGGAGCCTCAAATTTTATCCATTGCAGATATACATGTAGTATTAGGGGGGGGGGGGGAGTGAAAGGCCCATTGGCCTGGTCTCTTCCGCCTTGCCTTTTTGGACGACAGGCAGAATGCTCGTCAGCTGACAGGGATGTGTCGAGCTCGACCAGCCCGAGGACAGCACACAGGCGGCATTTTTATTACCTGCTTGTTTATTTTGTTACTTAGTCAGTTTTTTACTTTGTTGATTTTTAGTGGGGAAGCGGACTGATGGGGTGTACCCTTGTGAGTGTAATTGTGGTATGAGCTCCTCTTCCAACATATTGATTATAGCCCCTTTCGCGGGTCTGCTGAGGGTCAAGGGGGGCCCTCACGTGCGCCAGAGCTGTGAGTCTGGCCACCCACCAGGACTATAGCACATGAGGGATTTTTCGCCTGTTGCTCAGTCAGCCCTCTGCCACTGGTGATGAAAGAGAGACAAAATTTAATTGGCAAGTCTATAGTACAAATCGGCCTCATGGGCCCTCTTAATATGTACTGTAGAATTTATCTTATATCAGAAATTAATTCCGGTCTTATATAACATAAGATTTGATGAACAAAAATTATGAATGTAGAAAAATAAAAACAATTTTAAAAAATTAGTAATAAAAATTGCGGAAAATACATGAAAAAGATATCGGTGGTTGGTACATTATCGAATGAAAAACAAACACCATGTACGAGGTCTGATCAAAAAGTTCCAGGACTCTCTCAAAAATACTTTATTAAATTATCTTTAAAATTATTCAAAATTATCCCCTTCGAAGTATATACACCGAGAAAACTCATCTCCTGGGATGCTGCATAGCTGTTCCTGCGTTTTTTGCTTTTTGCTCTATCGTCTGGAATCGCTGTCCTTTCATAAGGTATTTGAGTGTGGGGAACAGGCAGAAGTCATAGGGAGCCAGGTCAGGAGAGTAGTAGGGCTGGGAAAGGGGTTTCATGGAGTTTTTGGCGAAAAATTCACGAATGTGGAGCGCGGTGTGACAGGGCGCATTGGCTTGGTGGAAAAATCTCCTGTCGCCCACAATTCTGGCCTCTTATACCAAATCTCTTGACGCAAATTGCACAATGTTTGAAGGTAATGAAAACGATTAATTGTTTCACCTTGTGGTAGGAATTCGTAGTAAACAACGCCCTTTGCATCAAAGAAATCAGTGAGCATGACTTCGACCCTCAATCTCACCTGGCGAGCTTTTTTGGGTCGTGGAGAGGTTTTCGATTTCCACTGAGATGACTGAATCATGGTTTCCACGTCGTAGCCGTAAACCGAAGTTTCCATTGGAGTTGGCCATTTCCAAACGCTCCTGACAAACCTCCATTCTGTGCGCCTTCTGATCCTGTGTAATCAGTCGTGGAACGAACTTGGCTGCAACCCTTCTCATTTCCAATTGTCTGGTCAAAACCTCCTGACACGACCCAAATGAAATGTTGCACTTCTCCGCCGTCTCTCGAATCGTTAAACGACGATTGGAACGTACAAGGGCATTTCGGTGAGGTAATTTCGGCTGAGCCTGCCCGCCGCATACGTACAGACCATTTACCCAAGTTATTTGTACTCTGTATACCTTAAAACGTAAATGTCTGACGAGAACTCAATTATCTCTTTCCTTTCTACTTCGTAGAGCCAAAGAAAGTAAAAATTCGAATCTGTAGGCGTCACTAATTGATCGAGGTTAGAGCCGCTTTGCATTCTGTTTAAATGATGGAGCAAGTTAAAGATGAAATTCAGGTTCCAGGGCTTTCCCCAAGGTGCTCTGTCTAAACAGCATAAATATCCCTAAATGGTAATACTGAGGACTGTACGCATTTATTTGGCCCCTTCAATAGACGTCTCTTCAGCGACTAGCGACGATCAACACATTTAGGAGGACTTTCAATTACGGCAATTTTTTGAAACACCCTTCACATCGATAAAGTATTTATCGTACTGATTGTTGTATTTTATCGCAAACTGGTTGGCTCCCATTGTATTCTTGGAAGCTCGTTACGTAATAGTTTCAAATTAAAATGAAGGGGTTAAAACTGTTACGTGATTATTACGTAATTTAGTCGATATAAAATTCATTCGAAACGACGCATTAGCTAATCGTTGAAAATTCATCATTGCTTTTGAAGATTAAAAGGTTGCTCTTTAATGTTAACTCGGCAGTTTCAGGATCACAAAAACGCCTTTCGAAACAATCGTGTTTGCTTAACACAAATGAGCGAAAACGGGTACGTGAGGTCGACTTAAATCTTGTATTCATCAACCGTACTGTTACCACGGGATGCCAAAACAATCTAAAATGGCAAAATGTAATCCAAATCAATTTTGGTTTGTTATGCATTCTGAATTATACTTCTATGTTTTCGGTTAGCATAATGTTCTTACCCCCCCCCCTTCCCTCCCCCCAAAGTTTGGCACTTGACAATTCAAGGTATGGAGATTCCAAATCTGCAATGTCCGTTGCCGTCTTAACCATATTTCAATCTTTAACGTGGTATAAAAAATCCGATCTTTCGCATAAAAACTTTATTAGGTATCTAGCTGTGCCCGCCTGCTCGGCTACCCAACTGGACGAAACCCATGATTGTTATGGCCAAAAAATTAGGCGAAAACGAACCTTCGGGAATTTTTTACATTTACTCGTACGTCATGTTTGGTATCGTTTCCTAGGTATTTGTTGATGCTGAGGCGAATAGAGCGGGACTCAGATGTGTAGGACTGTGCCTAAATGGAAAACAGTGAAATCACAGTAAATATATCGAGGCAAATTAGGCTATTTGTCGGAACTCACGGGATTGTTCGAAAGTTATCTTTTCTCCCTGGCTTTGCACTCAAGAAGAAAAGAACTATTCACAGGAAGAAAGAAAGAGTGTCAGCGATCGGATAGGAAATGGTCCAATGGGCCAATGCTCACCTGAAAAGTTCTACAGATGAGGCACTGGAGACAAAGGAAGGAAGGTGTGCATGTCCTCAAGCAACTACGACTGATCGGCTCCTGGCACAGGCTATTTGTTACAAGGAGATGATGTAGTCCCGATTGGAGTCTCCTGATGAAATAAGCCCAAAGTGTTCTGGGCGGAGGAACTGGGAGCAATTCTGAATATCTTTGTAGTTCAAACAGTAATCTAGAAAAGGCGATTTTCCCCCCATAGTGGAACAAAGGAGTAGCAATGACTTAACTGCGAAGGTACAATGAAAGACGTTACCTAAATGACGCAAAGTGGATATAGAAAAATAAACTTATTTTTAGAGTTTTATAAAATGCCATTAATCTGCTACTGGAGGTAAAACTGTACGAGGTTGGGGGATAAAAAACGGTTGAGATCAGGAGTAAATTATAACTTACACGTTGATAGAAGGACATTTCTATTTTATGTTCCTTATCTTCCTCTCACCGTAGTCAAGGCAGTTTTATAGGTCAATTTTGATTATTTCTTTTTCTTATATACATCATTCTATGATAGAATTAATTAATATTTGTTTTATTTACTGAAGAGTTTCCTCTATTATTAAATGCAGAAGTTACTGCAATCATCCCCTTTTGTATTTTTTACTTTCCTTGGCTCTACAAAGTAGAAAGTAAAGTTATGTAATCGGCTGAAAACCAATTTTGAGTTTTCTTCAGATACGTTTGAGACCCTCCTGAGTCCGAAAAACACTATTTGGGAAAATGGTCTGTGTATGTGTGTCTGTGAACGATTTTTAGAGAGAACCACCGTACCAAATCCACTCAAACTTTATATCTAGCCTAAAGGTTACCATGGGACGCCAAAATAAGGGTATGAGCAAAATCCACCTAAAGCTAACCATAGTTATCATAGCGATCGAAACACCAAATATTTTTTTTCTCAAAAACGGCTCTATCGATCAATTCATTTATCACTCAGTTAATTTGAATCTTGGTCCAACAAAGCTTTACGGCAGCAGGAAGCGGTAGCGCTTACAGTTCCAGATTTTATTGTGCTGCTCGTACTCATGAATTGATTAAATAGAATTAGCCATGTACAAAGTGAATTGTTGTAGAGCTAAGGAAAGTTGTGTGTTGCAACGCACCAGATATTTCCTTATAAACTCCGCTGGAATGTTGGTAGAATGTTGAAGAAAATTGGTATTATAGTCCAATCCAATATCTATAGGGTGAGTGTTTAAAAACGCTCATGAGATACATGGGGCTCACTTCAGAAATTCCTGAATTTCAACTACCGCCGTTTTGCTTACTGCCAGTTCTAACAGCTAACACCCATTAACTCTGCAAAAGTGATTATTAT
The DNA here is from genome assembly GCA_020466155.1 of Pachypeltis micranthus. Classification (NCBI taxonomy): domain Eukaryota; kingdom Metazoa; phylum Arthropoda; class Insecta; order Hemiptera; family Miridae; genus Pachypeltis; species Pachypeltis micranthus. Next base: position 314,503 of record CM035776.1, read on the forward strand.
CCCTCTTCAAAAAATTTGTGTACAGCGTCATTGATTATCTGTGTACCAATCGCTCAATAATGGTCCTGCAATGAGTACGAGCAGCACAATAAAATCGAACTGTAAGCGCTACCGCTTCCTGCTGCCATAAAGCGTCGTTTGACCAAGTTCAAATAAACTGAGTGATAAATGAATTGATTAAATCGAATTAGCCATGTACAAAGTGAATTGATGTAGAGCTAAGGAAGGTTGTGTGTTGCAACGCACCAGATATTTTTTTAATGACTTCGTAGAATATAAATGGGTTGAGATTCTTATAGAATCCTCTGCAGTTACCATTCCCTGCTCTTCTGCATTATTTCTGATATCCCATATCGAAAATATCTTGATATTTCTGATCACACCAAGTTCTTTGAAATGAGGAGGAACACATTTAAATATCTGGTGCGTTGCAACACACAACTTTCCTTAGCTCTACAACAATTCACTTTGCACATGGCTAATTCTATTTTTAATCGATTCATTTATCACTCAGTTAGTTTGAACTTGGTCAAACAACGCTTTAAGGCAGCAGGAAGCGGTAGCGCTTACAGTTCCAGATTTTATTGTGCTGCTCGTACTCATTTCAGGACCATTATTGAGCAATTGGTACACAGAGAATTAATGGGGCTGCAAACAAGAATTTTTTGAAGAAAGATAGTAATTACTTTTGCAGAGTTATTGGGTAAAAACTTTTAGAACTGGTCTTAGTAAGCGAAACGGCAGTAGTTGAAAATCTTGAATTTCTGGAGTGACCCCCATGTATCTCATGAGCGTTTTTAAACACTCACCCTAAAGGTATTGGATTGGATTACAATACCAATTTTTTTCAAACATTCTAGTAACATTCCAGCAGAGTTTATAAGGAAAAACCGCGCTAAAAACGCTTTTGGTCGTACATTTTGATAATTTATTGTGCTGCTCTCGTCATTTTCCCACGAATGGGAATTTTATGGTATAGTTGCCTTATTGAGAGCAATCAATCATTCAAATTTAGCAATCAAATTTATCAATATGAAAAATGTAATCAAAATCGTTAGCGCTGTTTTTGAGAAAAAAATTTGGTGTTTTGATCACTATGATAACTATAATTAACTTTCGGTGGATTTTGCCCATACCCTTATTCTTGCGTCCCATGATAACCTGTAGGCTGGGCATCAAGTTTCAGCTGATTTGATACGGTCGTTTTCTCTAAAAACCGCGGTAAAGTCGATTTCGTCGATAGTTTTGGTAATTTATTGTGCTGCTCTCGTCATTTTGCCATCAATGGGAATTTTATGGTATAGTTGTCATATTGAGAGCTATCAATATAAAACATTTAATCAAAATCGTTAGAGCCGTTTCTGAGAAAAAAAATATTTGGTGTTTTGATCACTATGATAACTATAGTTAAATTTCGATGGATTTTGTTCATACCCTTATTTTGGCGTCCCATGGTGACCTGCGGGCGAGATATCAAGGTTGAGCTGATTTGGGACGGTGGTTTTCTCTAAAAATCGTTCACAGACACACATACACACACACAGACCATTTTTTTTTTTTTTTTTTTTTTTTTTCTCCTTTGAAACGGTGGATGCAGGCCAACCCCTCACTCCAGCCCCAAACGGGCCTATTGTAAGGGCGTCCATGATACTCGGATCATGGCCCACCTGCACCGCCCCCAGGCCCCACGGAACTGGTCTCACTTGGTGTGACGCCACCATGCGCTCCCACCACCCCGCACATAGCGGAGGATATCGGCAAGTTCTGCATTTGTCACCTCTTCGGGCTGGAAGAAAGGGCCTCCCAAACACAGAACGGCGCGATGCCGCTGAGTCCATCGTGACACAAGACAGCACGTGCTCTGGCCGCCTCTAGCCCTACCTCGCAGAACCTGCATACCTGTACCTCGTGACTTGCCAATATTTGCAAGGTGGTACTCAGCGGACAGTGACCTGTGAACAGGCCACATATGATCCTCATATCCTTCCTCCCAGAGCAAGCACCTCTTGACCTCTCTCTGGAGAGCCGGATAAAGAGTTTTGACTGTCTCAAGGCCGGGCAGCCCCTGCCAATGAGCAGCTCCTGCACCTATCCTCCCATTTGCCAACCTCTCTAATGTAGATGGCTCCTGGTAGTCCCAACAAAGGGCTCAGGGCCAATAGGGATCTGCTCTGATCCCTTCTTACCCACCCTCTCAGCCCGTTCGCTTCCCTCTATACCCTGATGCCCTGGCACCCAACACAGTGTTACCCTGTTGTCCTCGGCCAGGGCCTTCAGTCCAGTCAGACACTCCCACACCTGCCGCGATGTAAGACAGTATGAGGCTAAGGCCTTGAGAGTGGCCTGACTGTCCACCATGATGTAGATTCTCTACCGCCTAGTCCCCCTCTGCAGCAGCCGCTGCACACAGACTGTCACCGCAGCCACCTCTGCCTGGAACACCGTGGCCAGCGACCCCAATGGGATTGCTGCTCTGATCCTCGGCCCAAAGATGCCTGCCCCTGCAAGGCCACCCTGCACCGAGCCATCAGTGTAGTATACCAGGGCCCCAGCTTCGAAAGCGGAGCTCCCCTACCCACCTGGATCGCTCATGAATGAGTATCCGAGAAGGGTAGCGCGGTTGAACCTCGGGCATTGAGTCTACCACATGCAGTTCAGGCCCCCACCTTCACCTTGTCAAGGATCAAGTGGCAGGAACTCCTCCTCCCCGCATGATCAGACCCAACTCCAACATACGCCGCAGCCTGGAGGAACGCCATCCTTTTTAACATGTATGTGGAGTGGAGCTAAATCTAGCAAGACCTCCAGTGCAGCCGTGGGGCATGTTGTCATACAGCCTGTAATGGCTAGACACGCCCACGCTGCAGTTTATTTAGCTGCAACTGCACTGTTTTGTTTTCCACCCTAGTCCACTCAGACCAGGGCTCCATAGGTGACTACAGGCCTAACAACCGCAGTGTACAACCACCGGATCATCCCAGGCCTCAGCCCCATGTCTTCCCCACCATTCTTTGAGCTGCCCACATCACCACCGACGCCCGCTGTAAGGCTTCTTTTCACGTGTGGCCCAAGAGAGCTTTCCATCAAGAAAGACTCCAAGTACTTGATCTCATGCTGGATCTTCACCACCTTGCCACTCAGCCTGAGTTCCGCAGCGTAGGCTGCGCCTTCTGGTGAATGGGATCAGGCTCGTTTTGTCTGGATTGACAAACAGTCCCTGCCCATTGCACCATGTCTGTAAGGTATTCAGTGCATGCTGCATGCATTCACTGATTACATTCGCGAATTTACCCTGACTATAATTACCAGGTCATCCGCGTATCCTATTACCTTTGTAGCCCTCCTCCTCCAGCAGCCTCGAGAAGGGTATCAGCTACCAGTAACCAGAGGAGAGGGAGAGCACCCCCTGCGGGCATCCCTGGTGGGCACCACAGAGAGTGTCTCCCCAACTCCGAGAAGACCACCCTGCTACTCAGCATCTCGTTGGTCCAAGAGATTGGGTAAGGATCTACACTCCTTCCTACCAGCCGCAGCCGTAATTGAGGCATACGACGTATTGGTCGAAAGCCCCCCCAATATCCAGAAAGCAGCACAGCGCAATCTCTCCGGATCTCAGAGTATCCTCCAGCACTGTTGCCAGTCTGCTCAGAGCAGTCTCAGTGGATCTCCCCCTCTGATAGGCATGCTGGGAACTCCAGATGGGGTTCTGAGTTAGATAGTTCTCCTTTATTGATAGGCACACTATCTTCTCCATTGTTTTCAACACGAAGGACATGAGACTGATGGGGCGGTAGCCCTGTAGCCAGGGCCGAGGAGCCACCCGGCTTTGGTATAAAGACCACCTTCACCTTCCTCCACATAGTGGGTATGTACCCAAGGACATAGCTCGCCTGAAGAGCCTCACCAGTATCGGACCCAGAGCCTCCCTACCATGCTGCAACATGGCTGGGAAGATCCCATCCGCACCTGGCGCCTTGTAAGGTTTGTAAGGTTGGTTCATATAGCCCATTTAACCTTATTAAGTGTGAACATTTCTCTGGAGGCTGCAGCTAGCAGTGGGTTCCTTGATTGCCCATGACAGGTACCACCATCGGGCGCCAGCTGATGGTGGTGGCTATATCTCCCCACCGCAGGCTTTGAGACCCTGGGAAGTGAGCTGTCAGTAGCTCCTCCAAGGTCTCCTTGCTGCCCCTTGTGAATGTTCCTCTGCCTTTAGGAGAAAACCGATTTGGTGGTCTCTCTTCTCTAGAGAGGATCTTCTGTACCTTGGACATGGTAGACAAGTCTTTCATGCCCCCACAGAAGTCTCTCCAGGATTTCCTTTTAGCCTGTCTAAGGGCTTTATTGTATGCTGTGAGGGAACCCCTATATGCGTCCCACTCACCCTTCTTTTTTGCTCTGTTAAAGAGCCTCCTCGTTTCTTTCCGAAGCCTTTCCAGTTCCTTGTTCCACCAAGGAACCTCCCTATTGGATCTTCGGGTTTTCAACTCGCAGCTTTCTTCATACGCCTCTACCATAGCTGCGCAGATCTCCCCTGTCGCCCTTTCTACACCTTCGACAGTTTGCACACAGACCATTTTACCAAATAGTGTTTTTCGGACTCAGGAGGGTCTGAAACGTAAAGATCTGAAGAAAACTCAACATTTTTTTTTCAGCCGATTACATAACTTTCCTTTCTACTTCGTAGAGCCAAGGAAAGTCCTTGGCTCTACAAAGTAGAAAGGAAAGTAAAAAGCACACATTTACAGGTGTTATTGGGGGGAAAAGTAAATGTAACGTTATGTTATGCTGGAAAATAATCATTATGATTAATTGTAGGGTCACTAAACCTCAAAATTTTTTTTTTAATGAAATGATCATATCGGTAGCAGCACACATTTTTTTTCATCATGGGGAAATGAGTTGAGATCCAAATAGGGTCAGGAATATAAACCAGGATATGTTTGTGATGCCATGTTTATGAATTCAATACTTTTACCGCCAGCGTTAATGTTTTGCTTGTGAGCTTGTTTGGTGGTTGTGTCAATTTTTCACGCTTCTGTGTTGTCAACTTTACAGTTGGAGGTTACAAACTTGGGAAAGTGGTCATTGAGGGGAAGACAAAAAAGGTATACGAAATTGACTGTCAGCCAACTGAAGTTTTACTAGTCAGTAAGGACAGGATCACTGCTGGAGATGGAGTGAAATCCCATGAACTTCGAGGCAAAGCCGCTATTTCCACAGCCACCAATGCCAAAGTTTTTGAGTTTCTCAATAAAATCGGTAAGTTTTTTTTAGTAATGTGTAGAATACTGGCCTAAACTGGAGGAGGACACAAGTTGCAGGCACTAATTCACGAAATAAAGTGTCCTGTTTAGTGATCTCAATTTGCAGAGGTAAATCGGGATGTCCAAGTTAGTTGGTACCTCGTATATACGGATTGTTTGTCGAAAGGTGTCAGGGAACCAGCCAAAGCTGATGGAACAATGACTAAAGTCATGGCTAATTGAGACCATTTTCCCATCTATAGGGTTTATGGTAGTTGTGGCTACTCAGAACGCGTGCCAGAATCTTCCGGTCCCATCTTCGTATTTGAAGTTCTTTATCCATTCCCTTTCCCTCATTTTTTCGCTTTGTAGCATTCGTTCGCCCAACTAGTCGGTTCTAGTTCCAAATCACAATGAACTCTAACACAGTGTTCCACTGTTTCTGTCTCGCCACATGGCCTCCGTGCATTAATATTGGAATTGATTCTATGTAGAACCTGTCCGATTGTGTAGTGTCCAGACGGTATCTTATTTTTTGTCAGTGCCCAGTTAGTCAATTTTTCATTGAATTTGGTGGTACCCATCAATCTGGGTTGTTAGAGAAGTCTTGATTCATTCATGCTCAAAATCATGTCAGCGGAGTAGTGATCAGTTATCACAAAGTGATATTTTTTCCTCATTCTCATTCATTTTTCGTTTCTTCAGCTTGCAGTATGTTGCCGTACTGTTTTACACATGGCGAACTTGGTGTTCGAAGACACTTCCCTGAATGTAGGGAACTTGATTTCCACATTTACCTCATTCCCTTCTTCAGAAATATTGACCACAAGATACTTCCTTTGTATGGTAATTGACAAATCCTTCATTGCAGCCAAAACCAAAACAAAAGCAACTTCAGTGGCTGCAGTGACAAGGTATTTGGTATTTTGTCGTCAATCTCCTGGCCATCTATTTTTTGGGTGTGTACACTGAAGTTGATTTCTGTTATCCTCGTCGGGGGTTTACAAACAGTCATCTAATAAGGAAATGGACCTGCTTTTATCCTACATCAATGATTTGACTCGGCGATATAACATATAATAAGTCTGCTATGAACAATTGACCCCCAACTACGGCTGACTAGTGATCACCTGCCTTACTGTTAAACATTTTTCGGGAGCAATGACTTATAGAACTGGAGTTTTTCAGTGATTTAATGAGTTACTCAAGTAGCAAGGAATTTGCTTAGTTTTCCCCGAATGGTATCAGCTTGACGTTATGAAAAGGGAGGAAAGAAGGGGATTTGACTGTGTATAGCCCCTAGATATCCTAAAAATGAAGATATTCTCATTCCAGCATGGAGGTAATATTCTTTGCTGTCCCTTTATTGCAATCTTGTAGGAGGGAACCACCAAAGTGTTCTATAATCACAAGGCCTGAACTTTATTACCATGGAATTAATTCATCCAGATTCGTCACTCCAAACTTTTGCATTGTTGACTTAGTACAATGCAGCAATCAAGCCTACTAAGCAAATATTTGAATAGTAGCGCCTCCCCACCTCTGCGTTTTCGCTTCATACGGAGTGACCTTTCAAACATCCTGCTCTGATTTGAATCTATTTTGTAGCAAATATAATTCGCCCCAATTGTTCTTTTCTTCTGTAGGTTTGAAAACTTCGTTCATCAAAAATGTCTCGGACACAGCATTTTTGGCGAGGAAGTGTGAAATGGTTCCGATTGAATGGGTGACTCGTCGTTTGGCGACTGGCTCATTTTTGAAGCGGAATCCCGGCGTCAAAGAAGGCTACAGATTTTATCCGCCCCTCCAGGAAACATTTTTCAAGGTAACTAAAAACTGATTTCTGCACACTTTAAATTTGCATACTTTCGCTAAATTTGCAAATAACTGTGTGGTTTACTAGATCTCCCCATCTGAAACCATAGATGCTCACGTGAGCCCTTGTATCCCAATATTCTTTACATTATGTCAATCAATCAAACTGCTACTTTTGAAGAATCACAGATCTTGAGCACTCTATGTGGAACAATGAGGAGCTCGTCAGCTAGAATTCACACTAAATCGGGGCATTGAGTTCGTTGCAGTACGTTTTCCCTATGGAAAGCATCACAAATACTTCATTTCATAGTATGGTGTGTTACCCCCTTCGAAGATAATACCATCGTCAATATATGTGCCATAAAAGAAACCATGGGGCCAACACAGACAGGGCAGGGGGAGAGGGACGTTTATCTGAGGATTTCTAACCTTTATGTCAATAATACTCATGCTTTGTTGTGATCTCACTACCACTGTCAGAGCTTCCCAGTTCCTCTGATAGAACAGAATCCCTGTGATTGTTAAGCAGGTTCTGTAAATTGTCAAAAACTACCTGCAAGATGAGTGTTCGAGGAGGAGCATGGTAAGAAGTGACCACTAATAGGGGGGGGGGGGGGGACTGTTAGTAATTCAACAGACCAATGGGTTCCAGAGTTGACCACGAGCAACTATCCAGAACCTCCCATGAAGGGGATGTTTGTAGAGGGTATAAAGACCAGACAGAAATTCCGTGAGGGATCTCCAGCTCAACCTGATGTTAATGTGATAATCAGTTCCAAGTTAGAATTGTGCTGGGATTTTGGCATGTTACTCTGTTGCTGGGTACTCGTTGAGTCATAGCTCCCTTCAAGGAAAATTCTGTGATGTTGGCTACAAGACGCTCGTTTCTTCTTTTGCTATTGAAACGCATCAGATCTACTTACACTGTACCATTGTATAGAAAATATTTTTTTACATGTGTTTATCAGCTGATCAATTGGATTTAAAGATGGGGTTAAGGCGTCAATGAGCAGCTATCTTGACGATTGTGAACTACACCTTCGCTACAGTTTTTTTTATTTTGAATTTATTGTTCCAACATCGTCAGAGAGGAGATATCAAGGGAAGAAAAAAGTGACTTCTTATATCTGAAATGACCCACAAATACTCGATAACAGACGTCTTCTTCGTCAGCGTTACCTAATTATTACCAGAGGGATCCATTACACAGTCCAGTAAGGATCATCCACAACATACTACACCTTATAATGTGTTTTTCTTCCTCCAATTGGGGGAAGGCCTGCTTGGTGATTACGCTGTGATTAAGCCATATCGAGAAGGGAGTGGACTAATGAGGTTACAGAAAAGTAAGGAAATTGGACATCTGTTTGACATCTCGTCCCTTAAACACATGTCATGTAAACGTAAACGGCCGCGTGTATCCCGTAGGTGCCCAATGCTTAACAATCCGGCTTGACCAAATTATTGTTTCTAATTATTGTCAGACTCCTAAGTGATCGCATTAACCTCTGCCGAAGCTGAAACTGGTGAGGAACATAAAGTGTATTGCGTAAAGTTTGTGCGTACGCCAACTGCAAGAGCTGCAGGAAAAAGTGAAATTAGTCCGGGAGAATGCTTTGTGCAAACAGGATAAATCAAAAGCGGTACAAGAAAATGAGAGCTGGGCAAGAAATAATAAAAACCTAAATTGTGAGGTTACAACTTTTACAAGCAAGAAACTTTAGAAAGGAAGGGAGAATGATCGTGTTTAATAACATTTTTCTAATACACTAATGTGTGTGTAGAAGTGTGCTATTATTTAATATTTCCTACCTATCTGCTTATAAATCCACCCTGCCAAGCCATTTGGGTTTTCTAACACGGTGATATGACTTCGAGTTTTTTCTAAACTGCTCAATACGCACTTTACACGAACAACTTGTTTTCAACGATCGTAATACTTTTGTTCGCAACAGAATTTAAATTCGTACATCTTGAAGTCGGAACGCTCTCATATCCATCTGAGGCGCCAGGAGAGATGAAGAGAACCTAGTATATTAAACCTGGCTTTAATTTCAGTTTCAATATTTTCGATTTGAGCTGTAGGTCACAATCAGGCAGTCAACTGTGCAACAGAAGCGGTGCAACCCATTACAGTGAATTAAATTTGCTTGGCCCACCGCTTTTTTCCAAATTCTATCTGCTTACGTGTGGAAATAAGTCGCTCACCTTAAACTATTTGTTTCTTTCCCCTTCCCACACTCCCAAGTATTTGACTGATTTTGTACTCAGATTTGACTGAATTTAATTTTGTGCAGGATGACGCCAATCATGATCCACAATGGTCCGAACACCAAATCATTGCTGCTGATTTCGTACTCAATGGAGTGACCATCACAAGGCACGAGGTTGACATCATGAGGAAAACGGCCATAACTGTTTTCGAAGTTTTAGAAAAAGCTTGGGGCTCGAGGAATTGCGCTTTGGTTGATATGAAGATAGAATTTGGAATCGACTCGAATGGTGACCACTTCCTACATTTGTTCCAAATACTAACGTACTCTAGAAACAAATTCTGTTGGTTAAGTGCGAATTCAGCTTATCACTTACACATTTTTGTAAAACCTGTCCGTCTCTTCCAAAGTACGAGTGGAATAGCTGTCGACACTTCAGCGCAAGGCTTCATACTCAATAGGACTCACTCATCAAAACCTTCAGACCAAGTGTTCTAGGAACTTAGCTGAACTCCTTACCTGTCTGGGTGCTAAAATATATCTAAGGCAGTGCAAGTAGGTTGCACTGCTCTTTGGAAGTTGCACTCGTTTTTGCTCAGTATATTTCCACTAAAGCAGTTTAATTTGGCCGCATATAAAACAGTAATTGAGGTGCACTTGTTCCTGAATTCTAATATTTATCCTCGAAATTATCAAATAACGTGTATTAGTCATGGGAAACTTGAAATATATTTTGAAAATATCTGGTGCAACGCATCAAACTTTTCTTTGCATTATCGTGAATTGAATGACTCATGAAACTAATCAAATCTGTTTTTCATAATATTTATAATGACGTTCTACATGACAGCGGGAGGCGCTTATGGTTCTGGAATTTATAGTGAAAATTCTGGGATTTCTGGAGTAGGTCCTATGTATCTTACGTGCATTACCAAACGCTAATCGTATAGGCACTTGATTGGACTAGTTCGTCAATTTTTCGGAAGATTCCAGTAACAGTTTTGGGTGGATTTTGCTCATAACCCTATTTTGGCGTCTTATGGTGACCTGCCGGCTAAATATCGAGTTTGAGTTGAACCTATTCAACTGTTTTCCCTCTGTTAGCGCCAATATAGGCAACACCTACGCTCCAAATCACCGTCTGGCACCCAACTTAGCCCGGACTTCAGAAGGCAAAAGGGCTTACCTTGCTTGGCGGAGTCTCGATCTCGGGGGCCCCCTTCTTGGTTCATAGCGTTGGTCGGCAGTCTCCTATTACCCAGCCAGAGCCACGAAATGCCAAACGGTTGGAAAAAATGATTTGGAGCAGAATAGTAAAACTGAATATAGCGTTTAAATCGAGCGTCGGAAACAAAGCGGGTTACACAGTCACAACGCAGCGTGTAGCGAACTGAGGGAACAAAAAAAGGCGAAACGTTCGAGTCTCCGAGACCAAGTTTATCGCTGGCCATAAGGGGCGATCGAGACTGAACGATTCGCCGACAAAAAGGGCAACGCGGTCCCTCCCCTCTCTCTGTTCATCAGCAGCTATCTTCCTCTTCAGATTTAATCGGAGCTGCTTCAAGTGGCTCTGCCCGATAAAAAGAAGCTCCGGAATTCCGAGTCACAGCTCATTCCGATCGTGCCCGTAACATCACTCCCCCTTGCGAGAAGATCATGTCCTCATGATCAGGTGGCAGTGGGGGTGGTTAGGCGTTTTCCCAAGATAGGTCCTCTTCTTCTCTTGAGCGGATAGTGAGGAGGCGCGACGTGCGGTGGCGCAAGCAGGTGGGAAGGTACACTTGTGATTGCTGGGCACGGAGCGATTGGGTACTTGGTGGCTGGAGTGTGCTGGAGCATGAAGCACTGGGCATGAGCGGCGCAGGGCCTGGTTAGGCGTTCGGCGGAGGGCCTGGTTAGGCGGCAGTGGAGGGCCTGGTTAGGCGTTTGGCGGAGGGCCTGGTTAGGCGGAAGCAATCCGACATCTGTTGAGGACGCCCCGGAGTGATGGGCCTATGCAGCTGAAGCGAAGGTCGGCGCCCGTGGAAAAATGTAGGCCATGGAGCACCGAGCCTGGGTTGTGGGCCAGTTGGCAGGAGGCTGGCGACCATGGGAAGCGTAGGCCCCGGCGCTTTGTGCTGGAGAGGAGTGGGAGAAGGTGCGAAGGAGGTCGTAATCGTTACGGTTGAAGGCGCGGCGGCGGGCACGGACGAGCGGTAGCAGACAAACGGAAGCGGACGGGCGGTAACGGACGGTTCAAAACGGACGCGCCCCAAGGTACCCCCCTACTAATTTGTACAAATTGTGATGTTTACAGTATTGAGTAGTTGATGACTAGAGTAGATACAGAGAGAAAGTGACAGAAGAGTAGTACCGACAAGATATCACGGGGACAAGTAGAGTACAGCGAAGACTAAACGTAAGTCTAAGAACAAGAGTAAAGTGGAAAGTGCAGATAGACGAAGGCCTACCGAAGACGTCGACCCGAAACTGGTCTTGAAGGCATGCAAACAACAAATTCGTTACCTGGCCTGTTCCACAAGTACTCCTGTTGCCTTCATACTCTAATTTCCTTATGGTACTACCTCTTAGCTCCAAACCCAAGCTGAATGGCTTTCCTGGAGCCAATTGTCCACAGTTATCTCCCTGTAAACGCACTTAGCATTAGACATCAACCCAAAACTGCACAAAGCATTTGTTATACACAAATTGACAAATTATTGATTAATTGATACATATAGAACACAACCCCTTATGTCTAACATGCGGTTTGATTACGATTGGGAAGTTGAGAGGGTAGTGATGCTTTTAGGACACAGCATTGAAGAAAGCGAAAGGGTTGGGCAAGAAAAAGATGGATGTGAGAGACATAAAGGCATTGGGACGTAGAATACTAGAGGTGAGGGCTTGGTGAAATTGTAAGAGGAGAGAAACAGGTAGAAATCTAAACTAGGAGAGAGTATAAAGAAGTTGTTTGAGTTTAGGGTGTGGGTCACAATTCTTAAATTTTCGGTTATGGGCTTGAGGGGCTGAAGCAATAGTTTGTGCTGAGGGCCTTGTAGAAACGATTTGAGTTTGGGCTGCGTGGGGCTTTGAATGTGAGCAATGAGTTGGAAAAATTAAGTGGGGATCTAGAAGGGCATTCTCTGCAGAGGAAGAGCTGAAGTGTCCCTCCTATATTCTACGGTGGGGAACCAGTTCACATAATTCAGAGACATACCTTGAGTTAAGTGGTTGGCGAAATGGACTCAGGTGTCATGGGGCTTCGTTAGGATCGAGGCAGTTGAAGGTTTGCAAGAATGGGGCTATTGAAAGCAGCGAATTGGTGCTTGGGTGGTGAGGCAATCCAGTTATGGAGTGAGAGACTTGGAGGTTTTCTTATCTGTCAAAGAGATTCCCTCCGAGTGGCGGCTGGCAGCAGCAGTTGTGAGTTACTACATGGTTTCGAAGAATGGATGGTGGAGGCAGACAGGATGTGATATTGGAGCGTTTGGGGTTGGTGGGGGTTTGGCCTCAGGTGGTGTGTGCTCGCCTCGGATAATCTTGTAGGTCAGAATCGCATTGTGCTACTGTTTCCATATGAGGGTGGCAACACATAGCCCCAAATACAGAAGCCAGAGGGCGATCATGGAACCCTTCAAACAAGCCAGACATCTCATTGTGGACAACAAGCGACCTTAAAACACTTCTTTCCATATTAGGCAAAACTAGAGGTCTTGATGTTGCAGGTTAGAGGTCTTGATGTTGCAGGTGGTTTTAATGAGGTAGGAGGGAGGGAGTATAAACAATGAAACAATTACTTTCACCGTATTGTCCCGCGAGTTCTTTCTATGAGTAGACTTTGGCTCACTATAATTACTGTGATTTCACTCATTTCGATCTAGACTCAGTTATACACCTCTGCGAGTTGTTTCATTCGACCCAGCATCTAAAAATACTTGGAAAACGATCCCAAACACGGTGTATTAGCGATAAAACTGCCGAAAATTTCGCTTTTGTTCATTTTTTAACCGCTTCAGCTTCGTCCAGTCGGATTGCTGAACTAGTGAGCACAGCTAGATACCAATCGGGATTTTTGTGCGAAAGAAAGGATTTTATAGACCATGTTAAAGGCACATAATGGCCTGGACAACGGCGGACGGACATTGCAGATTTTGAATTCGGATGTCTTGAAACGTAAAGTATCAATTTTTGATGGGAGTTGTAAAACATTTTTCAGATGAAAAATTAATTTAATAATTAATTTATAATTAATGAATAATTAACCATGCTACGGATTTCCCTAGGGCATACGTCCGTATGGTAACACATGAACAACAGCTCTACTGGGAGACCAATAACCACCTGCCGTACTTCCTGAAGTCTGGGTTTGGTGGATGCCGAGCTAGTGTCCAGGCCCTTGCATGCCTAAACTGCAACCTCCATGACTTTGATTGACATAACTGTCTTATGAGTGTTAAGGAATAGTCACTTTGGTAAATAAACAGATCTCCTAGCCCCTGCACTCATTTACTACACATCAACGTAAGGGCTTAAAATACTGCTAATTCCCATGTCTTAACGTTAACAAAAACGATAACAAAGCTCATATGAACTGCTACAGAATTGACTTACAGCTGCCATATTAGAAGCTTGGAAGGGTTTAGCTACAACCCTCTCTTTATCAAGAATATTGTTGCATCCCCTTCTTCTTGCCACTTTATGTTGTGCTTTCACCCCTCCCCCTCTTTCCATCCCCTCCAGTTAGTGGTCGTTGTAAGAATGAATGCACATTTCTTCAAGAAACTTGAACATCTGCATCACGTTTTGTTTTTTTTTCTTATTCCAGGTGAAATTCTGGTATCCGACATAATAGACTCTGACTCCTGGAGGTTGTGGCCTAGTGGAGACAAGCGCCTGATGAAAGACAAGCAAGTGTACCGTAATTTGTCTCAAGTGACTGAACAAGACCTCGAAACCATCAAAAGCAACTTTCAATGGATCGCGGACCAATTGGAACATTTCTCACAAGGCACCAATGGATTGGTAACCTTTATTTATGGAATTAAGCCATGTATTCATGTGGCATCTACTTTCACCCTGCAGTCGGGGGTCCAGAATACTGCTGACCTATTCCCTGCATGTCGTATGAGCCGACTAGAAGGGACAGCCGGGAGGGCCTAGCCAGAATGACAACCTCACCTCTACGAGGTCCCCGCAGGATTACATCCAACGAGGCTTAACTGTGGCTGGGCGTCACAGTGTACCCTGTCGCCACACTTTGCTCACCCTGCAGTTGGGGGTCCAGAATTCCACTGCCGCTCTCCCTGCGTGTTCGTATTAGCCCGACTTAAAGGGACACAACTTACACTTCTTTCACATACATGACACACTGGGAACCCCCTACCTTGAGCTGGGATCGCAGAACACACCCCCTACAGGAAGGGGGACAGAATTCTACTGCCGTATCCTCTGCGTGGTCGTTAAATCCGGCCTTAAAGAGGCTTAAAGCTCACGACACTGACATACACAACATATTCCAGATACAAACAACACTGCAACGGCTTACATGGCAGAACACATTGACTTAAAACACTCATAATGAGGGAAAGACAGTCCTGGAAGTAGCTCACCAACACCTACGAGCGATCCACTATAAAGGTGCGGCCTTCAGAATGAGGAGGGGGAAAAACTAGGTTTGAGCGATCCTGGGGCGGCTGTGTGTCCCGCTCATAACATCACCAGTGGCCGAGGGCAGACTCTGAGCAGCAGCTGAAAAATCCTGCATGCGTCTTAGTCCCGGTGGGTGGCCGGACTGGCAGCTGCGGTGCTTGTGGGGGCCTCCCTTTGACCCTCAACGGACCAGTGAAAGGGGCTAGAATCAATATGCCAGAGGGGGAGCTCCCAGGACACTGCTTCGAGCACTTCTCACTCGTACCACTAACATACACAACAAATGAACTCACAAGGGTACACTACACCAGTCTGCTCCTTTATCCCCCCCCCCCAATTAGTAAAAAATAACATGACAAAGTCAGATAAAACATCAGCAGGTAATAAAAACGCCATGCCAAGAGGCGCTTCCTCGGGCTTGCCAAGCTCGACCCCTCCCTCTTCGGATGATGAGCAACCTACTCGTCGTCCAAACAAAAAAGGGCACAAAGAA
This sequence comes from Pachypeltis micranthus, assembly GCA_020466155.1. Classification (NCBI taxonomy): domain Eukaryota; kingdom Metazoa; phylum Arthropoda; class Insecta; order Hemiptera; family Miridae; genus Pachypeltis; species Pachypeltis micranthus. The sequence continues at coordinate 329,904 of CM035776.1, forward strand.
CCAGGCAAACCGCGTTCTTCTCCCCCTAGTAGCCCGGGCAACCTGGCTGCTACAAGTACTAGACACCCTGTGGACCCTAACCTGTCAGACATGGAGCAGATTTGTGCATATGTCCAAATTATTCACGGCCAGCTGGCACGGATGAGGGTCAACACGACGGGACCAATGCGGGACCTCGTCACTAGCTGCTGCTTACAAATATCGAAGCTGGCTATCGAAGCTAGTGCCCCCCCCCCTCACCAACGACATCGCCCCCTGCCACTCCCCCCCTGCAGGAAACTGTGGCGGTTGTTGTGAGGGAAGAGCTGCGTAGGGCAATTGCCCAGCAGCCAGTGCCGCCAGCCCTTCAAGCTCAATGAGCTCCCAACGAGCCAGGGTAGTACCCCAGGCCCCTCATATGCAACAGTAGCTGCTACTGCGCCCTCCTCCCTCCCTCATGGAGCTGAGGCTGAATGGCAGTCTGCCAGGACCAGGAAGCGCAGGGGGAAGAAGAAAAAGGCCCCAACTAAGCAGGACGTGGCCGAGGGCAACGCCCCACCTACGCCTCTGCCCAAAAACAAGGGCAAAAATAGAAATACAAAAAAAAAAGAAGTCTCCACCACTTACCAAACTCCCCCCTAAAAACCCACGACAAAACGTGATAGTGGTTTGGCGTACGTGTGAGGAAAGGAGAGGCTGGTCCCTCCACTCCTGATGCAATGGAAGCACTGCTTCAGGGTGTCCCTGCTACGGATCTCCAAGCGCTAAGCGTCTGAGTGCTTGACATCCGCACCGCAGTGGGAGGAGGCGCCGTCATTGTGACGGAAACGCCAGGAATGGCCTAGGCGCTTACGAGCCATATCTCCACGAAGAAGGAGTTGAAGCTACAAGCGTCAGCCCCCCCTAGGTCGTTTCCCACGCCTTCTATTGTGTACGTGTGGACTGACCTACTAAAAGAGGACTTGGCCCAACAAGCACAACCCTGCGTTAGGCTTGCAGCCGCAGTACGCCAGGCCCCTTTTCACGAAAAAGCGTGGCAAACAAAAGGATTGGGTGATCGACGTATCACCCAGCCTACACAAAAAACTAGAGGGGGCAAGGCACCTCCAAATAGCCTGGCAGCGGTGCTCCATCCGAAAGTACCAGGCCCCCACGCAGTGCTACAAATGCCAGCGCTACGGCCACATGGCAGTGGCCTGTACAAGACCTGTTGTGTGCGCCTCGTGCGCCTTGCCACATCTGAGCAAGGAATGCAAGCATGAGGCTCCCCTCAAGTGTGCCAATTGCGCCGAACGCAAATGCAAACAGGTCTCGCACTCTACACGAGATGCACGCTGTACCATTCGTCACGAGTGGATTATGAATAGGTTGAAAACAGTTCGAATCCTTCAGCACAACACAAATAAGAGTTCCCCAGTTGTGGCTGAGTTGCTGCAAAATGCACTCAAGAAACGCTGCAGGTTTCTCGCCATACAGGAACCATACATAGGATCCAAAACTCTTGGTCTGGAATCGCAGGCACGAGTGGTGGCTGGAGCAAGAACAGGAGCCAAGGCAGCAGTAGCCTGCATTGACCCATCCATTGACATGCTCGCACTCACCCACCTGAACAGCCAGCACTTGGCCGCTGTGCTCATCCGAGCTGGTGGCTTTGAGCTGGTTTTAATATCATTTTACAGGCAATTTGGCGCACCAGTTGCCAACAGCCTTCAACTACTCGAGCGGGCTCTAGCAGGCCAATCAGGACAACCCTGCATAGTCTGTGCTGATGCAAACGCCAGATCACCATTGTGGGGATCCCCAACCCTGGATCGGGCAGGCAAGGCGTATATAGAGCTGCTCACCAGGTACAACTTGGTTGTTGCCAACGACCCCACGACTGAGGCGACCTATGATGGTCCGGGAGGAAGGTCGTGTATAGACGTCACAGCCGTGTCTCACACCTTGCTACTCAAATTACAGAGTTGGCGAGTCGTACCAGGTGCAACGCAGAGCGATCACATGGTTATTGACTTTGCCATCACAGATGACAACATCCTCTGCAAAGACACGCGTGAAAAGCAATTCCGCACCATTTATGCTGACTGGCCACAATTCTGTAGGGTACTGGAAGGTGAACTGCGTGCTGCAGACACCGACTTAATAGTTCAAGTTGCCACACCGGAAGAGGTGGACAGCAAAGTGGACATATTTACCACAGGACTGCACTCTGCTGGGCTCTCTGAACTTGGGCAACAGAAGCACAGGGCGATCAAAGTCCCATGGTGGACTGAGGAACTTAATCCCATCAAGCAAAGTGTAAATAGAGCCAGAAGGATGTACCAACACGCTCGTGACCCTGATGCCAGAGCCACACTCTGAACAGCCTTCATCCAAGAGAAGAAGGCCTTCCAACGCGCCATCAACGAGCCAAACGGCAAGGCTGGCGAGATTTTGTGGAAGCGGAGAGCTCTGAGAACCCCTGGGGCAGAAATTACAAGTCATCCATATGAAAAGCAAACGTAGAGCAGGTCTTAGCTGCGCTGCAAAATGAGTCAGGCTGGGCCTGCAGCATCAAAAATTCACTGGAAACCCTCATTGAGAAGGCGTTCCCTGATGACCAAGTAGCTCAAGACACTGAAGCCCAGAGGGCAGCAAGGGAGTCCGACAGCCTTCTTTCCATATTAGGCAAACACAAGAAAAGAAAGAAGTCCCAGGCAACAGGTCTTCTCTGGAAACTCATGGAGACTGACTGCGAGCCGTACGCCTATGTAGATGACTTGACTGTGCTGATCTTTGCAGAGTCAGTCCACCAAATTGAAGAAAAAACCCACCACGTGCTCCGCACCGTCACCCAATGGTGCGAGCATGTCAAGATGCAGGTGGCTGAGGAAAAAAAAACAGCTAATCCTCTTGAAAGGGAAAGTGAATAATCCACCCACAATACACTTTGGCGGCCACAGGCTCCTTCTTGAAAAGCACGTCAAGTATTTAGGAGTGAATATACGTGTGAGGTGGGGTTTCAACCAACACCTCCAGTCCCTTAAAGTCACTACCATTGCACGGTTTGCCTCACTGCGTGCCATTACTAAGGCCACTTGGGGTGTGTGTTACCATGACACTATCCTCATGTATAGGGCCATCTATCTAGGCGTGATTGGCTACTGCCCTGTTGTCTGCGGTAGCAAACTAACAGTCAATCAAAAGAGAGTATTGGCCCAATCCCAGAGAGCTGCGCTCCTGTAGATCACCAAGGCCTATAAAACTGTATCAACAGAAGCACTCCAGGTGATCACTGATCAGTTACCAGTTGACCTGGCCGTTGAGTGCATGGTTGACAAGTGGAGAGTGAAACGGGAGCTTCCCCCGCTTTGGGCTGAACTCTGCGTGGAGCTCACCACAGAACAGAAACTTGCCGCCATCGACGAATGGGCTCAAGAGAAATGGCAAGCGAGATGGGAATCCTTGTCAAAGGGACGTGATACGTATGAGTTCTTCCCCAATATCCGTGAACATCTTTTGAGAAAGTGGGTTGAGCCAGTTCCTCACGGGACATGGTGACTTCAATGCGCGTCTCACGTCTTGTGCCTCCAGTGCAGAGGAAACAAGAAACCATGTGCTGCTCCACTGTAGTTTCTACAATGGTGAGCGACGGTTGTTGGGAGGGCAAACGAACTTAGCAGCATTGACTGCTACAAAGCTAGTCATTAACCATTTTGCAGAGTTCGCGAAGAAGGTGATGGCTAAGAAACGTGGTCATAGTTGATCTGTCCTTTTGAAACTTGCCACCTAGGTAGGAAACCAGATTGTGAACTCCTCCCAGATGGTACGGGATTCCTCAGGTGGTCACCTCCGCGCGGTCACACACGGGCAACAGCTCTCTACCGGGAGACTGGCTAACGACCAAATACCTGCCGTACCTCCACAGGTATGAATTCGGTGGATGCTGCAGGGTCCGGCCTCTTGCATATTAGCGAAACTGCAACTTCCATGACTGATATAACCCTCGTCGAGGGTTTAGGTACAGTCATCAAATAAGGAAACAGACCTGTGGCATCTACTTAAAAACCTCCAAAGTGAGGATTGGCAGCTGTAAGTAGCAATGCCAAGTGTTGTCAGGAGTGAGCTGATGAGTTTGCTGTGTAGATCCTCCTCCGCTCATGCACCTTACTACTACAGGCTGCAACTGTCAAAACTAAGGTGTTAGTGGGTTAGAGGGGAGAGCTGTCACCACTACATGGGGAGGGGTGTTGAACTGAGCAGGTAGCGAACGAGTGTGTGTAGAGATGAGTGCTGCAGTTTGAAGGATGGGTGAGCTCCGGTGAAATGACATCACCTCCAAGATGGTTCCTGCTGGATTCCAACTGACGAGGTTTCTTTGAGGATGGGCATTTACAGTGTATTGTTGCCCATTGTACACTCATAATGAGCAGAAGAGAGTCCTGGGAGTACCCTATATAGGTGTGGCCTTTGGAATGACGAGTGGGAAAAACTGGATTTCAGCGTTCCTGGGGCGGAATGATGGCATGTGCTCCACTCTCCCCACAACCAGTGGCAGAGGGCAGGGTGAGCAGCAAGCAAAAAGTCCCTCTTGCCTTTTTGTCATGGTGGGTGGCTGGGCTGGCAGCTGGGGCGCATGTGCCCTCCCACCCTTGACCCTCAATTGACTGGTGAAAGGGGCTATAACCAATATTCCTGAGGGGTAGCTCACATGACACGGCTACAAGCAGCTGTAACTCATACCACTACCACATACAACAATTAGGCGAGCCAGTAAATGCTCCTTCACCCTTTAGTGTGGTGGGTGTGAATATATCCGCGATGGATCACATTTCTGGCAACCACCAGCTGATCTATTGTTAGCTAGCAAGCATAAAAATAAATGCCACAGGTCTGATAAGAGATCTGGTGATCAGCTACCTGACAAAAACTACCAGTCTGGCCACAAACGCAGGTAGCTCCCAGGAATCTGCGCTCCAGGGCATAGTCCCTTTGTGGGGAACTGAAGCATTAATTGTAACAGAGGAGTTGCGCAAAGAAATTGCCACGCAGCACACCCTGGCAGTGCCACTGGCACCGAAAATGGATAGGGCCCCAAGTTCAAACTTAAGTCTCCCAAACCCAGAGCCATGGTATGTGGCAGTGGCCACTACCAAGCTGGAACCAGCCTGCCAGGGCCAGGAAGCATATGAGTAAAATAAGAACCTTAAAGCGGGACATATCAGGCCAAGGGCAGGCCTGCAAGTGCCATTGCCGAAAAATGGCTGAACCAAAAACAAGAGGGCTCCTGTCTTGAAACTCCCTGCTGAAAATCCTCGTCAAAATGTGGTGGTAAGGCCTATGTTTGAGCAAGGAGAGGCTGGTCGTCCTACAATTACCAAAGAAGCCTTGATCCTTGTTCAGGGCCTAAAATTCCTCAGTGCCTGGGGGCTCGACCTGCACACTGCAGTTGCTAACGCAAGGCTTCCCCCAAATGTGTCAGCTGTGTTGAACGCAAAATTCTACACAAGACAGTGAGCAATTGCAATTGCCCTCCAGGAGTCACCAGTGGACTATGAATAGGTTAAAACGCTGCAAATTATTTCACAACAGTTTATTAGTCTCTTGAACAGTTTGACGGAATCTTGCGAGAAATGCGATTCAGTAAACCACATGGAACATGACCTGATTACAAAGGTACGACGAAAACAAAATATTCCAGACGCCTGTAGGCAATCGGCACAATGTGACGAGTCGAGCAGGCAGATGGTTTTGATGGGACGGGAGGAAGGGAGTACAAACGACGAAACGATCACTTTAACTGTAGTCATTGTCCTGTGAGTTCTTTCAATTAGTAGACTTCGGCTCGCTATAATTACTGTAACTTCACTATACGCAATTGTGCACGTCTGATTCTCATTCCATTCGACCAAGGACCTAAAAATACCTTGAAAGCGATACCAAACATCGCGTACTTGCGATAAAACTGCCAAAATTGCGTTTTTGTTAATTTTTTAACGGTTTTTTGCCCTAACAACCATGGGCAGGCGGTCACAAATGGGATTTTTGTGCGAAAGAACGAATTTTTTAGACTACGTTAAAGATACAAAATTGGCCAGACGACTGCGGATGGACATTGCAGATTTAGAATCCCGATGTCTTGAAACATGAAGTATCAAATTTTGAGGGGGGGATTATAAACAAATTTTGCTGATCGAAAAGATAGGGTTATTATTCAGAATGAGTAATAAACCAAAAGTGCTTGAATCCTTCAGCCCAACACAAATAAGAGTTCCCTGTTTATGGCAGAGTTGCTGCAAATTGCACTAAAAAATGATGCAGCATTCTCGCCATTAAAAAACTGTACACAGGTTCCAAAGCCCTTGTCCTGGCCTAGTAAAGGGATGTCACAGCCCGTCAGGAAGGGGCTCGTCAAATGGACTGGCTCTACCCACTTTCTCTTGAGATGTTCACGAATGTTAGGGAATGGGGGGGGGGGACATGTCACGCCCCTGTGATGAGGATAGCCATGTGACTTGCCAAGATTTCGTTCAGTAAGGAAGTCTACACAGAGTTTGGCTCAGAGTGGGGGAAGTTCCCTTTTCCCCCTGCATCTGTCCACCATGCATTCAATGGCCAAGTCAACTGGTAACTGACCAATGATCACTTTGAGCGCTTCAGTGGAAACTATCTTATAGGCCTTGGAGATCCACAGGAGCGCAGCCCTCTGAGATTGGGCCAGTAACGCTCCAGTGATTGACTGTGAGTTTGCTACCCGTCATAGCCCGTAAGTGGCTTGTTCAGTGGCCTGGCTCAACCCACTTTCTTTTAAGATGTTCGCGAATGTTGGGGAAAAACTCATACGTATTACATCCCTGAGACTATGATTTTCATGTCTCCTGCGATTTATCTTATGTCAATTCATGTTGGGCTGTAAGTTTTCATTCAGTACAGAAGTCTGCACGCCAATGGTTAAGTCAATAAGTAACTGAACAGTGCTTCGTGGGTCTTGTAGGCCTTGGAGATTAACAAGAGCACAGTTCTGGGGCTTGGGTCAGAATTCTCCTTTGATTGACTGCTTGCTCTGATGTCAATGAAAACTACTGTTCAATTTTGGAGAAAACCCCGTTTATTTTGACGGTAGGCAGAAGAGTTGCTGGATGCTGGGCCTGCTGGGAAGGTTCGCCTCTCCCCCTCTCTTCCCTCTTCCAGTTTCCTCATCCTCTCTGATTGTTCACACTTTTCAAATTTTTTGTTCATTTTGATCCAACTTCCTTCGAAGACAAGAGCCGTTTTATTCTCTTTCCCTTTCATCCTTTTTCAATATGTAAAAGTGCAACTGATTCGGGTTTCTTGTTGTAAACCCTTCTGTGGTTGCTCCCGCTGTGCCTGCCCACGAATAACTGTGGCTTTTCCTAAAAGCCTTGGCGGAAATCGAAGAGCTAGGAAAACTTTGGTGAGTCCTTTCATTTCTTCATTCCACTTACATTTTTCCCGGGTGTGTCTAGTTGAGGGTGATCCATCCAGCAGTCATAATCACAGGAGTGGTATTAAAGTTCCCATTATAAGGGAAAACGAATAATTTTATTATAATTGCCAACACCCATGTTAATTGTCAATTCTGGGTTATTTTGCGCCTCACAGTGATACAGTCTACCATGCTATTTGAGCACAAAAAATATTTTCCCTGAAGAACTTTTGCACTACTATGACGCTCTAAATACCTCCAGGCAAACATTATGCCAGCTTCCGCATTTGCTTGTGTGACAACATGCCTGTCAGAGGGCTTGACAAACAAGAGGAAGTGGCGCATTTGGTGTTTTTTACCTGCATTTATTTTTTGGGACTTAGTCATGATTTTTATTTCTTGGTCGTGGAATGAAGAAAAAAAACAGAACGATGTAGTGTACTCTTTTGAGTTTAATTGTTGTGTATGTTAGTTCTGATCAAATTAAATATTACCCGCTCTCCATCGTAGTCGTCCTAAATGGAACTTTTTTATTCCCAGGAAGACCACTGCTGTCTAGGGCTGTGTTCCATCGAACCTGAAACAGCAGACGAGTTCCCACCACTCTAAACTAGCATGCAAAATGAATAGGAAAGTTCAGAATGGTACCTGGGCAATGAAACGATCGATTCTGTGTCAGAATCCCGTATCATGTCTGGTTGAGTCCGTGCGAATAATGCCGACACGGAGACAAAATAAAATATCGAGGGTTGCACTTTAGCAGTAGATGATTTAAGCTGGGGAAAACGAATAAACAATGGGAACGATGGCAAGGAAGTAAGTGCAAAAAGAGGTGCGCCAATCAAAGCAGGGTTGGGCTATGCTGAATTTCATAGGCTGTCATTTTTGTTATCAAGTTAAGTAATCAATCATTTTAAATTCTCTTCGAAGGTTGTTACTCTAATGGGTTCGCCATCAGATGAAGAGCATGCTAGGAAAATCGAGAAGACTTGCGAAATCATAGGCGTTCCTTGCGACTTGAGAGTAACATCAGCCCACAAAGGTACTGAAGAGACATTGAAAATCGCTGCAGAATATGAGGGCTCTGGAAGAGACGTCGTTCTCATTGCAGTTGCTGGTAGAAGCAACGGTCTTGGCCCTGTTCTCTCTGGCAATACGACCCTGCCCGTCATCAACAGTCCTCCTGTCAACAACACAAACGTCACTCAAGACGTCTGGTCATCATTGTGCACACCTTCAGGTAAGCTAGTCGATTTATTCGCTTTTGGTGAACCTGATCATTTTGCTTTCCCTTCGTGCGGCATTTCTTGAACATGAACCTTCTTCCAACTCTTCTACAGTAACCCTTGACCAGGCTTGTAAACCTTATCAAGCCCTGAGTAGAGGAGCTATGCTTAGTGCAGTGGTTTTATCAGTAGACAGTGTGGTGCACTGAGGTCAGGCCTAAGTGGCTCTACAATGTCTTCCTGGTGCAGATGAATGGATGACCTTCATACACTGACTCTTAGACTTATGCTAGCGTTGGAAGGGACTATATACTGGCTGCTTGAACTTGATGAAAAGAAGTAAATGGCAAGGCTTGGCACAAAACACCACCTCCTTGCAGGTCCTCACTGGTCCTAAGGAGCCCTCTCCTATTGGCAGTAACTCCCAGCTCACAGTATGCACCCTTAAGTCTCCATTCGTGAGCAATTCTCTTCGTCTATGAGGTAGTCACAGACCTGGCTCGTTAGTTCCAAATAATCCATTGGAGATGAATCTGCAAGCAGCTGCCCCATCTCAGAAATCATATTAAGCTTACCTAGTATACGTTTCATTACAGCTCCCATGAATTCTTAGATGAAATGCGTGGTGCGACACATCACACAACTTTCCTTAGCAAATTCACTGGTTTGCGTGGCTTTTGATGCAAGTGCAATTTATTTTTCTCTCAATTCATTTGAACTTAACTTAATGGTGTTGAAAAGTGATAGCGCTTGCATTCCAGAATGTATTGTGGTGTTCCTACTCGTGCCACGACCATTATTAATTAATGAGTGCACAAAAAGTTGAAGAGACTATGAAAAAAATTCTTTTTGAGAAGGATATTAATCACTGTACCAGAATTATTGGGTGAAATGTGTGAGACATGATAGTATGAGAAATAGCGGTGGTTCACATTCCAGAATTTCAGAAGTACCTCTTACACTTGTATGAGTGTTATTATACGCTCATCCTACAGGTACTTACTGGACTACTGCCTCAATTTTTCTGAAGATTGTAGTAACATTTGAGCAGAACTTATAAGGAATAAGCTGCACTTGAATGAATTTTCTTCGAAACGTTTGGTAATTTATTGCTGCTCTGATTGCTGTTACCTCAAGTGGAAATTTTACGGGAGTTGTGTCATTTGGAGCAGTCTATACAACATGTTTATACATGTTTTACAATACCATTAAAACGATACCAATTTCAACATAATTGCAATAAAATGTTTCCATTAATTAATTACAATGGGAAAATTTCCGTTTTGTTAATTTATTGAACCATTTTCTGCCTGTAACAACGATGGGGTCCATTCAATCACATTGCCGAGAAAGCCACAACTAGATACCAAATGGGATTTTTGTGCGAAAGAACGGATTTTTTATACCATGTTAAAGGCATAATATAACCCAGACAGTGGCAGACATACATAGCAGCTTTGGAATTCTGATGCTTTGAAAGCCTAAGTGTCAAATTTTGAGGAGGTTGTAAAAAAAGTTTCCTGCCTGAAAACATTGGTTATTACAAGCCTTGCAACAACGAGACTATGTACAGATTCCATTTCTACCAGTGTCCTTCGCCCATTTCCACGGGTTTCTTTGTCTTGTGACACTCTTCTATGTGGGTTCCTTTGCTGTGTACCAATTCACCATGTTCCAGCATTGCATTGCGTTAGCTTGTGCTAGAGATTGCTTCACTATTCAGGTCTGGAGGTGAAAAGTTGGACAACCCCACCCAAACCTCAGTACAAGTTTAAGCCCATATGAATCCTAGAGTTGTTTTTGGGTTTGTACTGCAAACCGTTAACGTACTAGCATGTCTCACTGCGTTTGTCATCAGGCTTATCAATTGTAAATATATTGCTAAATGATTCGAATAACCAGGAACAATTTGAGACTAGCCAAGTAACTACCAACATGTTATGGTGATTGGAAGGGCAATCAACGAAAGTATGAAAGTATATGAAATGGAGTCATACTCCTTCATGGGTGTAAACAAACATTGATTGAGAATTAAATCATTCGCGAGGATATTGTGGAAACCCATTTCATTAAAAAACAGAATAAACAATAAATTGTCTATATTTCCACAGAAATAATGAGCACAATTGTTAAATCGATTTCGACGGTTAGGTCATCATCAGTAACAACAGTTCATGTTTGTTACTGATAATGACCTAACCGTCGAAATCGATTTAACAATTGTGCTCATTATTTCTGTGGAAATATAGACAATTTATTGTTTATTCTGTTTTTTAATTGGTTGAGACTTTAGCTGGGCTCCTACTCAGGAGTGGCTTTCCTTCTAGCTTGATCCTCCTCTGAACTGTCCCTGTCCCTGTTTCTAGTATGTTAATCTGGCTGCATATGAAACAATTACACTGCATAAACTAATAAAATGATGTTCTTTGTCATAATAACTATTTCTGCCAACTTCTAACAGCCAATTTCCAATCTGTTCAATTCACACATTATCTAATTTCTCCGCGTTTTTAGGGCTGTCATGTACCACCGTCCTTTACCCTGAAGCTGCTGCACTCGCTGCCAGTCAAATCCTGGCAATGACCAACCATGTCCTTTGGGGAACGTTGAGAGTGAAAAATCTCACCAACTATCTCGCTCTTAAGAAAGGAGACCGTCGCATGGGCGCCAAAACGATTTAAGCAGCAATTCACAAGTGAGACACTGGTTGAACGATTCACTCAACAGTATCATAACTTTTCTTGAGGATTGTTAACATTTTTGAAACATTTATTATAAAGAAGTTTATACATTATTCTCTGAATTTTCGCGCTCTGTTTTTTATTTTAACTCCTTTTTTCAAAAACGAAAACAAATTGTTCGTGATTAATGATTCACTGTCACTAACTGTTGTCTGTGGCTCAAACCCTACAGGCTGTGCTGGCCTCTTTATCAGTATCAGGGTTCAGAGATAAAGAGATAGAGAAGTTAAACCTGTGAAGTTGATAGTTTGGTTAAGCAGCTTGTGGTCGGAGTTCTCAACCCTTAGGGATGTCATGCACCACAGTCAATGTACCTGGTGGGTGAGTCGGTCTTCCCTGGTTGGTGGTGTAATGGGGTGAGCACTTAGAATGTAAAGACATCATTTTCAGACTGAAAGTCAGTCATGTGCTTTATATAGGATGATAAAGGGGGGTAAAAAAGGGGTTTCCTTCCTCCTTAGTATCCTACTAAATTATTATTATTCATCAGCTGACATTAGTCAATTTTTCATCCGCTGCATCTCGCTGGTTGGCGTGGGTGAATGAATTCGAGGTTTTTATCATAGCTGCAGATGTAACTAACGATTTGCGGAAAAGGGCTTTGCTTTTAAACTCCACTGGTAGCGAAGTACAGGAAATATTTCGTAATTTACCGGATATTGGCCCTTCTTATGAATACGTGAAAACGGAAACTATTTTACTCCAAAGAAAAATATTCTATTTGAAATGATATATTGGTTTTAAATTTCGTAAGATGGAGCAAGAACCATCCGAATCAATAAAAGAGTATTATGTGAGGTTACACAAAATGGCTTGTTCCTGTAACTTTCATTATATGAATTTGAGATCAGTGTTCAAATTCTTATGGGTACATCATCCGATAGATTACGTAAAGAACTGCTAAAGAGAGGAAACATGACTCTTGACGAAATTCTTGCATTTGGGTAGTGTAAGTACAGATTGACTCCTTTTCTAAACCTCATGATTCCGTTCACCAATTGAATACACCAAAAGCAACTACATGTTTTTGCTGTGGTAGTAATTGGCCACGCAAAAAGGGGGAAGTTTGTCCGGCTAAAGGCAAAAATTGCTCCACATCTGGTGTTGTCATGTTTTGGAAAGCGCTTGGTGTCGATGTGCACTATCTTTCTTTATTATATACACTCCTCTTAAGTTACTCGTGCACAAAATCTGATACAAAAAAACGACTTATAGTCAATCAAACTACATCTAATGATGATGACCAAGAGTAGTCAGATGTTTCATTAAATTTAATCAGCTTGTCTAAATCAAAAGAAATTGACCAAAGTAACTAGGTACAAAAGTTGATTTTATTGTCGACACTGGAAGCAGTGAAAATATCTACAACTCATAAATTGGCGCACCATTACTACGCCAAACAAGTTGTTCGTTACGGGCTTACCAGAATAAACCCGTTAACCTATTATGGGAATTCATCTGCCAATTCAAATTTAAGAATAAGTGTGCAAGTGGAAAAGTGGTAGTAGTCAAGGAAGGGGACTCGTTGTTAAGCTGTGAAACTGCTAAAGGAATCGTAGCTCTAGTCCTGCCAATTGACGATGTTGCATCCACATCTAAAACCAATCTCATGCCACTTACCTGCGGGATTCGGCAGATATTATTTTCCGTGGCCACGGGTATTCACTCGAAGTTCGTCGATGACGCGTTGGGAAGCCGCGAGGGCGCGAATTATACGTAATCCCGGGTTTGAATAGAGCAGTTTGCCGGACACAGGTTCGGAGCGCGGCAGATTCACAATGACAAGAATGGCGCGAGAAGACGATGCTCCTGCCCCGCAAAGGTGGCAAGGAGGGGGTTTAGATTAACCTTTCCTCACCCCAATATTTGGGCCAAAGTGCATGAACACTATTTAATCCATTCATTTATCACTCAGTTAATTTGAACTTGGTCAGACAACGCTTTACGGCAGCAGGAAGCAGTAGCGCTTACAGTTCCGGAATTTATTGTGCTGCTCGTACTCATTGCAGGACCACTATTGATCAATTGGTACACAGATAATTAATGAGGCTGTAAACCCAAATTTTTTGAAGAAGGATAGTAAGTACTTTCGCAGAGTTATTGGGTAAACACTTTTAGAACTGGTAGTAAGAGAAACGGCAGTAGTTGAAATTCTTGAATTTCTGGAGTGAGCCCCATGTATCTCATGAGCGTTTTTAAACACTCACCCTTTAGGTATTAGATTGGACTACAATACCAATTTTTTTTAACATTCTACAAAAATTCCAGCGGAGTTTATAAGGAAAAAACTGCGCTAAAAACGCTTTTCGTCGAAAATTTTGATAATTTATTGTGCTGCTCTCGTCATTTTCCCACGAATGGAAATTTCATGGTATAATTGTCTTATTGAGAGCTATCTATCTACAGAATTTAATCAAAATCGTTAGAGTCGTTTTTGAGAAAAAAAATTTGGTATTTTGATCACTGTGATAACTATAGTTAAATTTCAGTGGATTTTGCCCATACCCTTATTTTGGCGTCTCATGGTAACCTGTAGGCCAGACATCATTTTACAGCTGATTCGGTACAGTTGTTTTCTCTAAAAACCGCGCTAAAATCGATTTCGTCGAAGGTTTTGATAATTTATTGTGCTGCTCTCGTCATTTTCCCACGAATGGAAATTTCATGGTATAATTGTCTTATTGAGAGCTATCTATCTACAGAATTTAATCAAAATCGTTAGAGTCGTTTTTGAGAAAAAAAATTTGGTATTTTGATCACTGTGATAACTATAGTTAAATTTCAGTGGATTTTGCCCATACCCTTATTTTGGCGTCTCATGGTAACCTGTAGGCCAGACATCATTTTACAGCTGATTCGGTACAGTTGTTTTCTCTAAAAACCGCGCTAAAATCGATTTCGTCGAAGGTTTTGGTAATTTATTGTGCTGCTCTCGTCATTTTCCCGTATATGGGAATTTCGTGGTATAATTGCCTTATTGAGAGCTAACAATATAAACAATTTAATCAAAATCGTTAGAGCCGTTTTTGAGAAAAAAAATATTTGGTGTTTTGATCACTATGATAACTATAGTTAACTTTCGGTGGATTTTGTTCAAACCCTTATTTTGGCGTCCCATGGTGACCTGCGGGCGAGATATCAAGGTTGAGCTGATTTGGTACGGTGGTTTTCTCTAAAAATCGTTCACAGACACACACACAGACTGACAGACACACAGACCATTTTCCCAAATAGTGTTTTTCGGACTTGGGAGGGTCTGAAACGTAAAGATCTGAAGAAAACTCAAAATTTTTTTTTCAGCCGATTACATAACTGTCCTTTCTACTTTGTAGAGCCAAGGAAAGTAAAAACCCTGCAAATTATTACACAACGGTTTATTATTCGGATAATCAGCTTGGCCTAGCATTAATGCTCCGAGACCCATCCTGTTCGATTCAGCATCGAAAAATATCATAATGAAACCCAAAAAAAGGTCGAAAAGAACTGAATCGTAATATTAAAATAAACAAAAAAAAACGAAAGTATCTAGAAAATATCTGGTGCGTAGCAACACACAACTTTCCGCCACCCCTTTAAGTTCGAACACCACATAGGCGGGCGCTATATCTTCGTTCAACGCATTTTTACAGGAACATTTATACAGAACAAAATGTAGGGACTTGTTAGCTGAGAGCACTCCGAAAGTTTGATCGAAATCGTTTGAGCCGTTTTTGAGAAAATTGGAATACCGATAAATTAATATTCGACAAATCTCCTTTTCTGAGTTAACGTGGCTTATATCTCCGTTCAACATATATATACAGAAATAATTATGGAGAACGAAATGTGGGTATGGGTGACTAAAAGACAGTCCATTAGGATTTATCACATCTGGTGAAAAAATTACCCTGGAATTTACGGAAATGTTCGAAAAAACGTTATTTTCGACACATTTTGATTTTTATCTCTGTTCAATGGACCGTCACAGGAACATTTATTGAGAACAATATGTAGGTATTAACTATTTGAAAACATCCTGTGAGTTTGGTGAAAATCGCTGAAGCCGTTTTGCCAAAAAGCGTAAAAAACCTATTTTTGCTTCATGGGCCCATATCTCCGTTCACCGTATTTTCATGGAGATATGTATAGAGAAGAAAAGTTAGGTATTGATTAGGAGAAGATAATTTGAAAGTTTAATCAAAATCGTTAAAGCCGTTTTCGAGAAAAATGCGAAAAACCCTAGTTTTTGGTACATTTTCGTCCCCCACTCCCCCTTCCCATCGGCCGAAATCGTCCATAACCTTATTTTGGTGTCCACAAAAAATAACGAACAAAACAAAAAAAGAACCAGCTCAATCGGATCAGCCGTTCTCCCGCAAATCGAACTACAGACACACACACGGACCACGCGCCGAAATTAGGTTTTTTAGACTCAGTAGGGTCTGAAACGTAAAGATCTGAAGAAAACCCAAATTTTTTTTTTGGGCTGATTACTATACTTTCCTTCCCTTCGGGTAGCGGAAAGTAAAAAACTGACTTTTAATATGAAAACATGCATGCTAAATACTAATATCAAAATTTAACCTAAAATCTATGAAAAAACCAAAATGAGAATGAAACGAAAGAATCTAAAAATATCTGGTGCGTAGCAACACACAACTTTCCGCCACCCCTTTAAGTTCGAACACCACATAGGCGGGCGTTATATCTTCGTTCAACGCATTTTTACAGTAACATTTATAGAGAACAAAATGTAGGGACTTTTTAGCTGAAACTACTCAGTGAGTTTGATCGAAATTGTTAGAGCCGTTTTTGATAAAATTGGAATACCGATAAATTAATATTCGACAAATCTCCTTTTCTGAGTTAACTTGGCTTATATCTCCGTTCAACATATATATACAGAAATAATTATGGAGAACGAAATGTGGGGATGGGTGACTAGAAGACACTCCATTAGGATTTATCACATCTGGTGAAAAAGTTACCCTGGAATTTACGGAAATGTTAGAAAAAACGTTATTTTCGACACATTTTGATTTTTATCTCTGTTCAATGGACCGTCACAGGAACATTTATTGAGAGGAATATGTAGGTATTAACTATTTGAAAACAAATTGTGAGTTTGGTGAAAATCGCTGAAGCCGTTTTGCCAAAAAGCGTAAAAAACCTATTTTTGCTTCAGGGGCCCATATCTCCGTTCACCGTATTTTCATGGAGATATGTATGGAGAAGAAAAGTTAGGTATTGATTAGTAGAAGATAATTTGAAAGTTTAATCAAAATCGTTAGAGCCGTTTTTGAGAAAAATGCGAAAAACCCTAGTTTTTGGTACATTTTCGTCCCCCCACCCCCCTTCCCACCGGCCGAAATCGTCCATAACCTTATTTTGGTGTCTACAAAAAATAACGAACAAAACAAAAAAAGAACCAGCTCAATCGGATCAGCCGTTCGCCCGCAAATCGAACTACAGACACACACACACACAGACATACACACAGACATACACACAGACATACACACAGACATACACACAGACATACACACGGACCTCTCTCCGAAATTAGGTTTTTTAGACTCAGTAGGGTCTGAAACGTAAAGATCTGAAGAAAACCCAACTTTTTTTTTTGGGCCGATTACTATACTTTCCTTCCCTTCGGGTAGCGGAAAGTAAAAATTGAATCGTATTAAAACCAAAACGTCGGGGAAATTGGAACTGGGGCGCTCGAAGGGAAAGGCGAACGGGGAGTTGAGGCGAGTTGAGTTTAGCCTCCCGCCGCCCGCGAGGCGAGGACGCCCCCCCCCCTCCCGCCATCGGTTGTTTGGTTTATTATTCATTCTGAATAATAACCCTATGTTTTCGGTCACGAAAAATTTTTTACAACCCCCCCTCAAAATTTGATACTTTACGTTTCAAGACATGGAGATTCCAAATTTGCAATGTCCGTCCGCCGTCCGGGCTTCTTTCGTTTCATTCTCATTATGTTTTTTTCATAGATTTTTGGTTAAATTTTGATATTAGTATTTAGCGTGCGTGTTTTCATATTAAAATTCAGTTTTTTCTAGATACTTGCGTTTTTTTTTGTTTATTTTAATATTACGATTCAGTTCTTTTCGGCCTTTTTTTGGGTTTCATTATGATATTTTTCGATGCTGAATCGAACAGGATGGGTCTCGGAGCATTAATGCTAGGTCAAGCTGATTATCCGAATAATAAACCGTTGTGTAATAATTTGCAGCGTTTTTATTCTGACGGGAGGGACGCGTTGTACTGCGTTTCGTTAATTTTTTTAACCGTTTTTTGCCCATTACAACCACGGGCTTCATCCGATCGGATTGCCGAGATGGCGGGCACAACTAGATACCAAATCGGATTTTAGGGCGAAAGAACGAATTTTTTAGACCACGTTAAAGGCACAAAACGGCCCGGACGGGGGACGGCGGACGGGCATTGCAAATTTGGAATCTCCATGCCTTGAAACGTAAAGTATCAAATTTTGAGGGGGGGGGTTGTAAAAAATTTTTCGTGACCGAAAACATAGGGTTATTATTCAGAATGAATAATAAACCAAAAAGAGTCACAATGGAAATGGACTAACCTGGCCTTTGGGGAGATTAAGAAAAAGGTCACTGAACCAACAAATATTTGGATACTACCAAAGCGCTCCATTTGTATACAGATGCAGAGCCCGAAGGTCTTGCAGTCATACTAGCTAATATAATATCATGCGCAAGTGTGAGCTTGTCTGATGTACAAAAGAGATATTCCCAAATTGAAAGAGAGATGTTAGGGGTTTCATGGCGCGTTGCTGCTCATTTTCACGTTTTCCTAGTTCGGTAGTGGGGTCGTTTTGTAATACATACCTATCACAAACCATTAGTATCCCTTCTCTCTCGTACCAGGCAGACAGCTTCGCCTCGTTTAAACAGATTGTTTTTCAAATTAATGGGTTATAATTTTTCAGCAGTCCACATATCTGGAAAAGAAAATCCATCTGACTACATGTCATGTCCCCCTTGTAAATGAAGACTATGTGCTCCAGAAGATGATTTCATTAATCTCATAACCGATTCTGCATTACCATCGATGATTTCACGGGATACTTTATCAAAGGCAGCACGTTGAAAGATGAGCAACTGTGTTTAGTAATGAAGGCTATTGAAACGGGGGGTTGGTCAAATCCAGTTATTGATAAATTTAGAACTGTGAAAGGAGAACTGGCAGTAACTACAGATAAAATTATTCTCAGGGGCATTCGTCTTGTTATCCCACAAAGCCTGCATGGCTCATCGCAGCCATCAAGGTATCACCAAATCAAAAGAGTTACTTCGAAGCAAGGTTTGGTTCCCTGCTACGAACACTTAAGTAGAAAAGGCGGTGAAAAGTCGTATTCCTTGCCTGTACTGCCAGAGTTTTTAATTCAATACCGTGCTACACCTCACTGCTCTACACATATTTCTCCAGTACAGGCTCTTTTACTAAGTAACTTCAAATCATTTCTTCCCCAGATTGTTACGGACGTTTATGAATAAGATATTGATGAACATTTAAGAACCATGGATGAAGTAAGTAAGGAAAAGATGAAGCAGTATGCTGATTCCAGAAGAAACACGAAAATGAAGTGTCACTCTATTATTTAATTATAATACACATAACACCACAGGTGATAAATTGGACATTGCCTACTTAGAATAATCCACGGGTCCAATTATAGGCAGTTTAATTGGCCTGCAGCCCAAAGATGATCACATCGAAAGCATTAGCCCAGTGCTATACCAGACTGGGAAGAAAGGCTCACCCAACAGAACGTACTCCTACTGGCCAATAATAAAACGGAGAAAGAGCTATTGTCTATTTCCACCTTTATTGCGTTCTTATTACTGATGATGACTTAACCGTCAAAACCGATCTAACATTGTAACTCAAATTTTGTGGAAACATTCAATCTTTCTTTCTCCGTTTTATTATTGAAATGGATTTTCAGAACTTCATCGCGAGTTGGTTCGTCAAACTGAAGAGGCGCAATGCTGTAGATGAGAGGAACAATTTTGTTTAGTGCTTACAAGGCCCTAATTCCTGGGTATGTGAAAGTAAAATGTAGCCATCCTTCTAAGGCACTACCACATATTTTGAAGGAAGCTCTGCTCAAAATTATGAGGAGTGAACTTCACAAGTGGTACAGCATTAGGATACAGCAAGAGAAAAGTTGAATTTTATGTCCCAAGAGCTGCCAACCCAATATGCTTCGTGTGAGTGGGATCTCATCGATCAGCATGCTGTGGAAGAAGCACAATCCGGTGATTTCATTTGCCTCTCCAACCAAGAAGAGAAGAACGATTGGTGACGGAATTAAAAGAGTCCCAAGAGAAGGTAGTAGCCCTTAAGGCTGATAAAGGTAATGCTACTTGTTGGAAATGTAAGCTGCGTCCTGTCGAATCGCCCAGGCCCGCTAGCCAGACTTTATCGCCTTCTTTTTCTGAACAGAGGCTAGCTCACCTCTCAAGACCCTAACCCTTATTCTACTTTCCATCGAGCGGTAGATCCCCCTTAAATTTATGTTAATTGCGCATATTCATAATCGTCTTTTACCACCTTCTGTGACTTGGAAGTAAGGCTTCCACTACGTTTCTTTCTGACACAACGAAGTGGTTCTCGTTGCTAATTCCAGGGTTTCCAGGCCAGAGAAAAGCGTCCATCACGTGAAAGAAGGTGAGTCCTTTGATTGCCTTGTTTTTCCGTTCCAGCATTTATTCCTTTTCAGGTCGGCGAGGTTTTGGCACAGGCACAGTTTCCTGCCACTGGGGGGGGGGGGATTGATTCTGTCGGATCCGGGGTATAGTTATTGGGTAATACAGTAGAACTCACATTATACCCAACTGTTAGTTACCAAGACATAACAGAATCATTAGGTGGTTTAGTTCTGCCAGTAAGTTTACTAAAGTTAACGTACCTATCTGGTGAGTAATCATTCCATGCACCTCTATACATCTAGGATCGAATTGCTTTCAGTTGTTAGTACAGCAGCCTGCACATCATTTAGCGTGGGGTGTTACTTTGCAGCTCTGATACATTTTTCATTCACTCCATACACCTCTGCATCAAATATCTATGAGCTGGCAGCACTTCTTTTAGCATGGGGTGTTTGTATTCAGAAACGGCATAAGCCTGATGGCCCATATCTGGCAGAAGCATCCTTTTGAAAAGAATGAAGAGATTAACATCAGCAGGACAGTGTACAGGTATGCTTCTGAGGAGATGCGCTTCATTGCAGTTGTTGAAGCACAGGCTGCAAGAGAGGGGGGGTCTGCCATGTCAACATACATCTGGCAGAATGATTCCTCTCCTATACTGGAGCAACCACAAAAGCCCTGCACTGGAAGCCGAGTATAGGCAGCTTGTGTAGGGTCAAACCTTTGCAAAGAGCGACCAGGCTTTGCCAGACTCTCCCGTTCTAGAGTGAAATTTTATGAGAATCCTCACCTGCAGACTCTAGCTAGGATGGCTGTTTCTGGTCTTGGTTTTTCTGTGGACATGGTTGCAGATTATCTGCAATCCATTTTCCCGAGAATTGAGAACCTGGCTGGTGTGGGAGTGAGCAACCGAAATTTCTCGCATCTTCCCCTTGCAAGTGGATGTAGGTCAGCTAAAAGGCTGAGGTGGTCAAAGTACCAGCCGGTCTAGAAGTTGTGAGGGAAGTATACCAGTACAGTCACGGCTGAGGTGTTGGAGGGTGCACAACATGAGAATGTTCAGCTATTTTGTGAGCTTCTCATGACTCCTCCTTGCCACATTCCTGAAGAGAGTGTAGTGTCTCCTGCTGCCTCTAGGGAATTATCCTTAGTTGGCATTATTATTGAGTACGAGGTACGTAAGCGCTTAGTCAGTAACTCCATTTCAGCTGGACCTGATGGTATTTCACCCCGCAGATGGAGTAAGGCCCCGATGGCTGTGAAGCTGCTGGTTCTCAACTTACTTCTCCTCATAGGAAAACCTTCTGCTGGATTATCGTGTACCTGAGTTGTCTTTGTCTCCAAGAAAAGCGGAGAGCTCTGAGAACCCCTGGTGCAAGCATTAGAAGTCCTCCATTGTAGAAGCAAACAATCAGCAGATGTTAGCTTCGATGCTGAGTGATTTAGGCTGGTCCTGTAGCAACGAAAGCACCCTGGAAACCATCCTTTCGAAGGCATTCCCCAGCGACATAGTAGCCATAGATACAGAAGCCCAGAGGGCAGTGAGAGAGCAGATCATAGACCATTTGAACAAGTCAGATGCCCCAGTGTGGACAACAGGCGACCTTGACAGGGCCCTTGCGACCTTAAATCTACAGTGGCCTTCTTAATCTATTTAATGACTATCTGCAGGCCAGACAGTTCCTCACTCAGTGGAAGTGCGTGTGTGTTGTCGCTGTTCAATAGGGTAGTTACTGCAATGAGTCAGACCCACGATCATGGAACCTGCTCAGCCTTCTTTCTATATTATGTAAAACGTTAGAAATTGTGATGTTACGGCCCCTTGAAGTTCGAGTCATGGGCCGCAACTCCACAGGCAGACAATATGGGTGTACTAAAGGAAGGGCCCATGCTAGATGTCTTTGTCCAAATCCACTATGTTTCCCTGGTGGCACCGGTTAAGTTCCTCGTAGTAGTTCTAATTGACATCAGGGTAACATTTGACAACCTTTGGTGGCCAGCGCTCATCACTGTGCCTAAAGGTAGGGAAATCCCTAATCTATACATACTTGTCAGAAGTTACCTGACAAATAGAACTGCTATGATCGAATGCACACATGTCTGGAGAATGATTGAGAAGGGGTACCCACAGGGCTCGGGTCCTCAGATCAGCACTCTAAAATGCCTACTTTGAAGCTCTTCTCCAGAGGCTCAAGGAGACTGGTTGCGAGCCATTCGCCTATGTGAATGATCTGACTGTCCTGATCCATCAAATAGAAGCAAAAACCCACCATGTGCTTCACACCGTCGCCCAATGGTGCAAGCATGTCAAGCTGCAGGCAGCTGAGGAAAACCCCCAGCTAGCTAATCCTCTTAAAGGGAAAAGTAATCAGCCAACCAATACACTTTGGTGGCCACAGGCTCCTTAAAAACATGTAAAGTACTTACAAGTGAATATAGGTAAGAGGTGGGGCTTCTGCCAACACCTCCAGTCCCTCTAAGGCACTACAATCGCCATAAGTAAAGCCATTCCGGGTGTGTGTTACCATGACACCATCCTGATGTGTCATTTATATAGGCTATATTGGCTGTTACCCCGTTGTCTGGAACTCACAGCCAAACAAAATAGAGTATTGCGCCCATCATCAAGGGCTATAAAACTTCATTGAGACAAGCACTCCAGGTGATCATTGGTTATTTATCGGTTGACATGGCCGTTGAGGGCATGTTTGACAAGTGGAGAGCGAAACAGGAGCTTCCCCTGCTTTGGGCTGAGCTTCGTGCGGATCTCATCACAAAATGGAAACTTGTCGCCATCGACGAATAGGCGTTAGAAAAATGGCAAGCGAAATGGAAATCCTCATCAAAGGGACATGACAAGTCCCTTCCCCAACATCCATCAACGTCGTAGGAGAAAGTGGGTTGATCCAGTTTCTTAACGGATGCAGCGGGCGAAGCGTATATGGAGTTGCTCACTAGTACTGAGGCGACCTATGACGGGTTGGGAGGTAGGTCGTGCGTAGATGTCACAGCGATGTCTCACACCCTACTACTCAAATTGCAGGGTTGGCGAGTCGTGCCAGGTCCAATGCAAAGTGATCACATCCCTTATAATCTTCTGACTGTAGTCCCAGTGCTGGGATGTGCACCGCGGCCAGATGGCCTATTGTGTGATCACATGGTTATTGCCTTTGCCATTGTTGATGACAACACCCTCTGCAAACACACGTGTGAAAAGCGATTCCTCACAAAAATTCTGACTGGCCACAATTCTGTAGGGTACTGGAAGGTGAACTGCACGCTGCCGACACTGACCTAATAGTGCAACCTGCCACATCTGGAGAGGTGGACAGAAAATTGGACATATTTACCACAGCACTGCACTCTGCTGGGCTCTGTACTTGGACAACAGAAACACAGAGCAATCAGTCTTATGGTTGACTGATGAACTTAATACCCACAAGCAATGTGTAAATAGAGCCAGAAGGATGTACCAACACACTCGTGACCCTGATGCCAGAGCCTCACTTCGCACTGCCTTCATTCAAGAAAAAAGCCTTCCATCACACGAGCCAAACAGCGAGACTGGCCAAATTTTTTGGAATCCGAGAGCTCTGAGAACCCCTGGGGCAGACATTACAAGTCCTCCATGGGAAAAGCAAACGTAGAGCAGGTCTTAGCTGCGATGCAAAATGAGTCTGGCTGGGCCTACAGAATCGAAAGTTCTCTGGAAACCCTACTTGAGAAGGTGGTCCCTGACGACCAAGTAGCTCGAGATACTGAAGCCCAGAGGGCAGCAAGGAGCTGATCATAGACCCTCTAAATGAGCCCGACATCCCATTGTGGACAACAGGCGACCTCGGCAGGGCCCTTGCGACCTTAAAGCCCAACAAATCCCCTGGGACAGATAAAATAGAAAGCAATATGCTAAGGAAGGCTGAGCGGACAATCTCGAGCGGCCTCCTTAATTTATTTAATGATTGTCTGCAGGTTGGGCAGTTCCCCACTCAGTGGAAGTCTGCGCGTGTTGTCACTCTTCAAAAGGGAGGCGACCGCGATCATGGAGACCACTCAGCCTTCTTTCCATATTAGGCAAAACCCTAGAAATCTTGATGTTGCAGTCCCTCGAAGGAGTCTTTGGCCGCAACCTCACAGGCGGGAAATACGGGTGTACCAAAGGAAGGTCCACGCAGGATGTCATTGTCGAAATTCGGCGTGTTTCCCTGCTGCCACTGGCTAAGCACGTTGTAGCAGTTCTGACTGACATCAAAGGAGCGTTTGACAACCTTCGGTGGCCAGCGCTCCTTAATGAGCTTAAAGGTTGGGGAATCCCCCATAACCTGTACTCGCTCGTCAGAAGTTAACTGACAGACAGAACTGCTACGATCGAAAGCAGGCATGTCTCCGTCCGGAGAAAGATTGAGGAGTGCCCACAGGGCTCCGTCCTTGGACCAGCACTCTGGAATGCCTTCTTCGAAGGTCTTCTCTGGAAACTCATGGCGAGCCGTACGCCTATGTAGAAGACTTGACTGTGCTGATCTTTGCAGAGTCAGTCCGCCAAATTGAAGAAAAAACCCACCACGTGCTCCGCACTGTCAACCAATGGTGCGAGCACGTCAAAATGCAGGTGGAAAACTGCATGGGGAAGTGCAGGAAATGCAGGTGGGGAACTGAGGAAAAAACCCAGTTAATCCTCTTGAAGGGGAAAGTGAATAATCCACCCACAATACGCTTTGGCGGCCACAGGCTCCTTCTTGAAAAGCACGTCATGTATTTAGGAGTGAATATAGGTGAGGGGTGGGGTTTCAACCAACACCTCCAGTCCCTTAAAGGCACTACCATTGCAAGGTTTGCCTCACTGCGTGCCATTACTAAGGCCACTTGGGGTGTATGTTACTACGACCATCTATCTAGGTGTGATCGGCTACTGCCCCGTTGTCTGGGGTAGCAAACTAGCAGTCAATCAAAAGAGAGTATTGGCCCAATCCCAGAGAGCCGCGCTCCTGTGGATAACCAAGGCCTACAAGACTGTATCAACAGAAGCACTCCAGGTGATCACTGGTCAGTTACCAGTTGATTTGGCTGTTGAGTGCATGGTTGACAAGTGGAGAGTGAAACGGGAGCTTCCCCCGCTTTGGGCTGAACTCTGTGCGGATCTCACCACAGAATAGAAACTTGCCGCCATCGACGAATGGGCTCAAGAGAAATGGCAAGCGAGATGGGAATCCTCGTCATAGGGACGTGAGACGTATGAGTTCTTCCCCAACATCCGTGAACGTCTTTTTAGAAAATGGGTTGAACCAGACCACTGGACGAGCCAGTTCCTCACGGGACATGGAGACTTCAATGCGCGGCTCCACTTCTTTTCTCTGAAAGACTCTCCATTATGCACCTCTTGTGCCTCCAGTGCGGAGGAAACAAGAAACCATGTGCTGCTCCACTGTAGTTTCTACAACAGTGAGCGACGGTTGTTGGGAGGGCAAACGAACTTAGCAGCATTGACTGCTACAAAGGAAGCCTATAACCATTTTGCAAAGTTCGCGAAGAAGGTGATGGCTAAAAAACGTGGTCATAGTTGATCTGTCCTTTTGAAACTTGCCACCCAAGTAAACAGTAAGATCAGGTAGGGAACCAGATTAAGAACTCCTTCCAGATGGTACGGGATTCCTCAGGTGGTCACCTCCGCGCGGTAACACACGGGCAACAGCTCTCTACGGGAGACTGGCTAAGACCAAATACCTGCCATACCTCCACAGGTCTGAGTTCGGTGGATGCTGCAGGGGCCGGCCTCTTGCATATTAGCGAAACCGCAACTTCTATGACTGATATAACCCTCGTCGAGGGTTTAGGTACAGTCATCAAATAAGGAAACAGACCTGTGATGGTGCGGAGCATGTGGTGGGTTTTTTCTTCGATTTTGCGGACTGACTCTGCAAAGATCAGCACAGTCAAGTCATCCACATAAGTGTACGGCTCGCAGTCAGTCTCCATGAGCCTCCTGAGAAGACATTCGAATAAGGCATTCCAGAGTGCTGGTCCAAGGACCGAGCCCTGTGGGCACCCCTTCTCAATCTTTCTCTGAACAGTGACATGCCTGCTTTCGATTGTAGCAGTTCTGTCGGTCAGGTAACTTCTGACGAGCGAGTACAGGTTGTGGGGGATTCCCCTACCTTTAAGGTCATAGTGGAGCGCTGGCCACCAAAGGTTGTTAAACACTCCCCAGGTCAAAGCAGAGATTCGGCATTACAGAGAGCTCCACTATTGGGTAAGATTGGCCAGGCATGGTGATATGAGCCCTACACTTACCGATGATGTCCGCATGGTGACTCTTAGACGCTAATGCTACTCTGTTAAATGTTTTATGGATTACTACACCAAAGACCTTATCAGTCACCTCATTTATGATACTAATATCATTACCTGAGTCTATCATACTACAAACATGATGGCCATCAACTAGAATTGACGTTTTGAGTACCCCAGCTGAACAAATTGGGAGTGCGGTCACAACTGAGGTAGACATCGTACTGCTTGGCCTGCCAGTATTATTAGAGCGACAAACGCCCTTCCAGTGCCCTATCTTGATGCAGTTCCGGTACCTGTCTCAATGTTGGACAGGAGAAGCAAGAGTGGTTTGACTTACCACAGAAATAGCAGCGTTTACCGCTCAATGCATTAGCATATAGTGTTTCACCAGCAGCTCTATCAGTGTGTGGACTTGAGTTGGAGGTGAGACAGGGTTCACAGTTGGACTAGGCCCGTCATAAGCCTGGGTGTAGGCAGCTGCAAGTTCTAAGGCCCGTGCTTGGAGGGGTGCTTCATCCAAAGTGAACGTCCTATTGTCAAGCAGCCATTGACAAGCAGTTTTGTTGAGGAGCTGCGAATGCTCTCATTGCGGTATGTCTCAGCCTTTACTACCCAGAACTGGCAATCCCTGCTCATTAATTTGAGGGAACTCTTATACGGATCAAAAGACTCATTAGGTTGTTGGCTCCAGCTGGAAAGTAAGTCACAACAACACAATCTCGTTTGGTGGTTTCTCAAATATCCCATGAAGAATCCGTACTGCATCACTGTATGTCTGTGACTGACTTATAAGCTCGAAGATTCCCAAAGAGATGTAGTTTATGAGGATGCATAACTTTTCTTCCTCAGTATTGTCCATCGAGCGAAGAAAGTTCTGGAAACTATAGCAGTGGCGCACCAGAGTGAAGGTGTGGAAGGGACATCTGGCTTAAGGTCCAACACTGAAGGTCGTAGCACACGATCCATCGAGTGGCTTTTGACGAATAAATTGTAGTAAAATAAAGTAGAATGTTTCGTTAGACTTTACTCGTCAAAAGCAACTGAAAGAATAAATTGGGAATCCAAGGGGAAAAGTTCGTAGTAACGGATACACGACATGACACATGGATAATAATTAAGTCACTTCATTTGATGCAATACTTGGTACATTCAAGGGCTTCGGACAGAAACGTCAACCGTCAAATATTGAATACATTTTGCGATTTCATCAGACAGTACACGTTTCGTTTAATGCAACGCAAAAGTAGGCAAGTGAAAAACCAGAGAATGCCCCGCCTCATCAACTAGGACTGCTGTCGTTGGGTCCTAGTGTCTGGCTGTCGTTTTTACTGTTGACGAAAATCCTCGACATCCGAAGAATTTTATGCGTTAAGCAGGAATATTTGAGGGGAGAAACGTCCTGTTCGTCAAAGAACATTTCGGAGTGCTGAGGGCTATCGTCCACCTCGAAGAACAATTGAGTTCCAATGCTGTCTTTCCAATCCCCTTGGAATACCTGAGGACAATTACAGTAATATTGAATTTAATTTATTAGACAAAATATCTGCTCAGTAATAATTAGCAACGACAACTAATATCAGTACACCACACACCATATTTCCTCACACACCCCTCTGTCCCTTTCATGATACGCTTAAAAAGCAATATGCAAGTGCCGTGTCTACTGTATCGTTGCTGTATTTAACGCATATCTATGGAAACATTTATAGAGTATAAAGAACAAAATGTAAGTACTTCTCTCGTCGAAGAAGTTTCTGAGAACATTTGAAAAACGACCTTCTAATGTTAGGAGAATCTCGTTTCCTGGTGTATTTTGTCTTATACTATATTTCAACAGATAATTGCCGAAACAGGTGTGGAGACCAAAATACGGGTATAGGTTGCTCAAAAGTCGCTCCATCAGATTGATCAAACTCAGTAGGGCTTTTGCTGAGAAAAACTTGAAAACGTTCAAAGAACAATTATTGCGGGAAATTTGTTGCATTTTATTTCCGATCTATTAACTGCCCGAAGAAGAATAAAATATAGCTATTGACTAATTGAAAACATTGTGTGAGGTGGGTCTTAATCTTTAAAACCGTTTTTGCAAAAAGTAAAAGACAAACCACATTTGGATTCTGTTGGACAGGAAACGCGCAACTGAGAAAACAGCGGGCTGCAACAATTTGAGAGAACCGGAGCATGTGGATGGATGATCCCAATAAATAAATAGCCCTAATTCGTAGGGTGGAAAAGAAGTGTCAAGAGACTATTTAATTCAAGAGCTCCATGGGGAATCACAAGTAAGGCTGCTCAAACTCTTGCCGTGTCAATTTACAGTGGACTAGAAAGCTACCAGGACAACTTACTGCTTAGTCAGCAGACACCATCTCTTTAGGCCTTCCTGAAACTGCGGGGACTTAGGAGAGTGAATGTACATGCGTTTCAACATCTCTTCCCCATTTCCGATGTTGAACCATTTGGATGACTTCTGGGGTAGGAGCTTAGATCGAATTTTATAAGTTAAGCCTACGTTGGAGATTTCTGAATGTGGGTGGGATTGAGCGACGAGCTTCCCCGAGCTCCGATTAGGACTCATGTGAGGCGTCACAAGGTATGACTCAAATTGAACGATTGGCGGGAGAATTGCATTGCGTGAGAGCTGCTGCTTTTAAATGTTCCCCTGACTAGCTCATAATTCCGTCATCGTCAAGTTGAACTATTGAACTTTTCGCACTAACCTCTTAGCGTTTTGTTTTTCCGATTTTTCGACAAGCCATGAATTTTCACACACACATCAATCGAGAGTGCAAGGCCTCCTCTAATACCTGGTGTGTAGCTACACAACTTTCCGCAACCCTCGTAAAATCAACGACCTTCTGTACACACAGACACTGTACCTTTATTCAATGCTTATCTACGGAAAGATTTATGTAGTACAATATGTAGGTGCTAGTTAGTTAAGAGTACTCCGTAAGTTTGATTGAAATCGTTAGAGCCGTTTTTGAGTTAACTCTAAAAGAATAAATTTATGTTCAACAAATCTTGTTTCCGAGCTGTATTCTTCATGAAGATTTTTATGGGGGAGAAAAGTTACATACTAACTAGTAGACGACACTTCGAAAGTTTCATCAAAATCGTTGGAGTGTTTTCGAGAAAATTGCGAAAAGCCTTACTTTTGTTACATTTTGGTCCCCCACCACCACTTTCCCATCGATGGAAACCGCTCATAGCCATATTTTCATGAGGTCAAAAATACGATCAGCTCAATCTGTTCAGCTGTTCTCCCGAAAATTGAACTACAGCCACATACATCACAAAGGTCGAGAGTAAGGGCCGTTTTCACCAAAACAGCACTGATTGTAATCCAACTGATCACGGCTAGGTAAGTACATCAAGGCTAACCTGTTTCGTTTCCACTACCCTAATTAAGATCTTTGTGAACTGCTGTTAGGATAGCCATGATTTAGGGCCGTTTTCACCAACTGCCTTTATCCTGTCAATACTCAACCAACAGTACTGAACTGCCTCCCTCCACAAAAACGGGTTTAACCACATTGGGTTAAGCTCTAGCACTAGCACTGATCAAATGTTGACCCCAAAAAATTGGGCAGTTTGGTCCAGTTAGCACTCATCTTTCGTCATCATATCCAGATATTTGTTCTCCATTACCCAATCTAGAGAGTATTCTCTTCTATTATTGTGAATAATTTACATATGTTTTGGAATAATAATAATAATAATAAACAAAGATGCTGTTTACAAGTGCGCAGTTACTGCATTTGCTTTTCCACTATGGTGATAATCTAATATCTAAGGTTATATTCATCTCTTCTTCCGCCTCAGGTGGATATGACAGCGTTCCAACGACTTCAAGATGTATGAATTTAAACTCTGTAGCGAACAAAAGTATTACGAGCGTCGGAAACAAGTTGTTGATCATGTAAAGTGTATGTTGAGCAGATTTAGAAAAAACTCAAGACGTCATATGGCCGTGTTAGAAAATCCAAATGCAAATGGCTTACCTGGGTGGATGTAACAGCAGATAGGTAGGAAATGTTAAATAATAACACACTTCTACACAGTTCCTTGCTTGTAAAAGTTATAACCTCACAATTTCGATTTTTATTATTTCTTGTTCAGTTCTCATTTTCTAGTACCACTTTTGATTTTCCCTATTCACGCAAGCATTCTCCCGTACTAATTTGGTTCTTTTCCTGCAGCTCCTGAGTAAGTTTATTTTCACTGTATGCTCCTCACCAGTTTCAGCTTCAGCAGAGGTTAATGTGGCCACTTAGGCTTCTGACAATTATTAGAAACAATTATTAAGTCAAGTCTGGATTGTTGAGGGTTGGTCATCTACTGGATGTACAGTTTACGTTTACACAACACATGTTTACGGGACAGGATGTTGAACAGACGTCCAATTTCCTTACTTTACTGTAACCTCATTTGCCCACTACCTTCTCGATATGGCTTAATCGCAGCGTAATCACATCTATCCTAACCCCATCCCTCAGTGATCTCGGCTAGCATGATGGGAACGGAACAGGCTAACCTTGATTTACTTAGGGTCGTTTTCACCAACTGCGTTGATCCCGTTTAGAGTCCATTAACAGCACCTAACCCACTCCCGCCACAAAAACGACCTTCACCAGATTGGGTTAAGCTGATCAAACATTAACCCAAAAAGTTGGGCAGTTAAGTCTAGTTAGCTCTTATCTTTCTTTATCATATTCTGATATTTCTCCGTCATTACCGTGCTCTGCCGAGTATTCGCTTCTATTATTGTGAATAATTTACGTATATTTTGGAATAATGATGATAAACAATGATCCTGTTAACAAGTGGGCAGTTATTTCAGTTGCTATTCCACTACAATGATAATCTAATATGTTGGGTTATCGTCATGTCACCCGGCGCCTCAGATGGCTATGAGCAGGATCCGACGACTTCTAGAAGTATGAATTTAAATTATGTTGTGAACAAAAGTATTACGATCGTCGAAAACAAGTTGTTGTTTGCGTAAAATACGTGCTTAGCAGTTTCTGAAAAAACCAGTCGTCATATTGCCGTGTTAGAAAACACAAACGTGTGACTTTGTACAGGTATGCAGGTTCTGCGAGGTAGGGCTAGAGACGGCAGAGCATGTGCTGTGCAATATGCGATGGACTTGCGGCATCGCGGCGTTGTGTGTTTGGGAGGCCCTTTCTTCAGCTAGAAGAGGTTGCGAATGCAGAACTTGCGGATATCCTCCGCTTTGTGCGGGGGAGGTGGGGGTGCATAGGTGACGTCACGCCAAGTGAGACCAGTGCAGTGGGGCCTGGGGGTGGTGCAGGGGGACCATGACCTGAGGATCATGGACGCCCTACAATAGGTCAATTTGTGGCTACAGTGAGGGTATCACCTGCATCCACCATTTCAAAGAAAAAACAAAAAACTCATTAGTTCACTGCCACCTAGTTCAAGCCATATTAATCGCAGCGTAATCAAGTCTGTGCTAATCACATCCTACAGTGATCTAGGCTAGCCTTGATTTACTTATCTAGCCCTGATCAGTTGGATCACGTTTAGTGCTGTTTTGGTGAAAACGGCCCTTATCTAGCCGTGATCATTTGATTATGATCAGTGCTGTTTTGGCGAAAACGGCCAATCAGCGTTATCCTATCCTTCCGTCATTATCCTTCTCAAAAAAATGTTTCAACAACTTGGTGTACTAACTGCTCAGTAACGGTTGTGGTATAAGTAGGGGCACCACAATATATTACGGAATACGAGCGCTATCACTGTCTTCTACCGTTTAGATATGTTTGACAAAGTTAAAATGAACTGAGTAAAAAATAAATTATACTACTAGCAAAAGCCCTATAAACCAGTGAATGTATGGAGAGCTAAGGAAAGTTGTGTGATGCGTCGCACACGATGTTTTACCAAGAAATCTTAGATAACATAAGGGCCATTTTCACCAAAACAGCACTAAATGTGATCCAACTGCTCAGGCTAGCCCTGATCAGTTGGATCACGATCAGCAGCATTTTGGTGAAAACGGCTCTTGGGCTAACCTCGATATGGCTTAATCGCAGCGTAATCACATCTATCCTAACCCCATCCCTCAGTGATCTCGGCTACAAAACAGACTAGCCTTGATTTACTCAAGGCCGTTTTCACCAACTGCGTTGATCCCGTTTAGAGTCCATTAACCGCACCTAACCCGCTCCCACCACAAAAACGGTCTTCACCAGATTGGCCCTGATCAAACCATAATCCCAAAAAGTTGGGCAGTTTAGCCAGGTTAGCTCTTATCTTTCTTTATCATGTTCTGATATTTGTCCGCCATTACCGTGCTCTGCCGAGTATTCGCTACTATTATTGTGAATAATTTATGTATATTTTGGAATAATGATAATAAACAAAAATACTGTTTACTAGTGTGCAGTTATTTCAATTGCTATTCCACTACGATGATAATCCAATATGTTGGGTTATCATCATCTCACTCGGCGCCTCAAATGGCTATGAGCTGGGTCTGACAACTTGTAGAAGTATGAATTTAAATTATGTTGTGAACAAAAGTATTACGATCGTCGAAAACAAGTTGTTGTTTGCGTAAAATGTGTGCTGAGCAGTTTCTGAAAAAACTAGACGTCATATTGCTGTGTTGGAAAACCCAAACGCAAATGGCTTACCTGGGTGGATTTAGTAGCAGATAAGTAGGAAATATTAAATAATACCACGCTTTTACACACACATTTACAACTTTTATTTAACACGATCATTCACCCTTCCTCATTAAAGTTCCTTGCTTGTAAAAGTTGTAACGGGTGAAACAAAGAATATAGACCGAGATAACGCTACGACTGCATGTATCGATATGCGTCACTGGCGCAGTTGGCGGGAAGAGACTCAGAGACTGCAATGAACTCTGAGAAAGAGTGAGAGCGATAACAGAATGAGAAAGAACAATAACCGTAGTTGAGGAGGTTGTTTGACCCTTCCACCTTATTCCCTGTTCCCTCCGCCTTTCTGTATTCCTCAGTTCGTTAATGGTTCTAGTGCTGGTAGTTCATGCCTTACCTTCACGTTTTACCTTTACCACCCTTCAAGTTCGTGCATTTCTATTTTTTCTACATTTGAATCGTGTGAAAGCCTTCTGTCCTGCTCTATATTTACTCTTCCCAACTTTATATTCATGAGTTCTCAAAGACTTACAACTTTTTCCATCGTTTGAGTGTGAAATCTCTGATCCTACCGCTACCAACTGGATGATGTTTTGTCGTGAAGTATGTATGGAAGTGTATCGTGATCAAGCGTGCATGAAGTTAGGTGGCGATGGAAAAGTTATTGAGATTGACGAATCTAAATTTGGTAGGAGGAAGTTTAACAGGGGCAAATCGGTAGACGGACGCTGGGTGTTTGGTGGGGTGGAGCGAGGGTCCCAAAAGTGCTTTTTCTGGGTCGTTGAAAACCGAGGGCAGGAAGTCCTCCTCGCAATCATAAAGGAATTCATTCTTCCGGGCACGAAAGTGTTCTCCGATTGCTGGAAGGCCTATGATTGCCTGGAGGACGAAGGTTTCCGTCACCTAACCGTTAACCACTCCTTGTTTTTCAAGGACCCGGCAACAGAGGCCCACACAAATTTGATCGAGAGAACATGGGCCGCTATCAAGCGAGGGATTCCCTCTAGATCAGCCACAGATCATTTTGATTCGTACCTCTTCGAATATATTTGGAGAAGGACAAGAAGTGACAGTGATGATCTGAGGGCATTTCTGAAGGATGTGGTACAGGTGTACAAAGTGAACGGTGGAGGAGAAGAACCATCTGGCAGTTCGTCAGGGACTTCCTAGAACCTGTGAGTACACAATGTCGTTATTTCTAATTTCAAACATGGCGCCAGAGCCTACGATGTCGGGCATATCAATAACCTGACCTCGGTCGTGATATATATCGATAGATTACCTTATCAGAGGGAGCGGTCCATGTTCTTTGCTTTTACTGTTGCAACCTCATAATTTCGGTTTCGGCCGCGTAACCGTGTATCCAGTAAGATGCCCAATGCTAAATAATCCGGACTTGACCAAATTATTGTTTCTAATTATTGTCATACACCAAAGTGGCCGCATTAATCTCTGCTGAAGCTGAAACTGGTGAGGAGCTTAAAGTGAAAATACGCGTACCACAGCTGCAGGAATAAGCCAAATTAGGCCTAGGAAAATGCTTTGTGCGTGTAGGAAAAATCGGAAACGCTACAAGAAAATGAGAACTGAGCAAGAAATAATAAAAACCCAAATTATGAGGTTACAACTTTTACAAGCAAGGAACTTTTATGAGGAAGGGAGAATTGTCGTGTTTAATAAAAGTTGTTTAATACACTAATGTGTGAGTAAAAGCGTGGTATTATTTAACATTTCCTACTTATCTGCTACTAAATCCACCCAGGTAAGCCGTTTGTTTTCTAACACGGCAATATGACGACTGGTTTTTTCAGAAACTGCTAAGCACGTATTTTACGCAAACAACAACTTGTTTTCGACGATCGTAATACTTTTGTTCGCAACCGAATTTAAATTCATACTTCTAGAAGTCGTCGGATCCTGCTCATAGCCATCTGAGGCGCCGGGTGACATGACGATAACCCAACATATTAGATTATCATTGTAGTGGAATAGCAACTGAAATAACTGCCCACTTGTTAACAGGATCATTGTTTATCATCATTATTCCAAAATATACGTAAATTATTCACAATAATAGAAGCGAATACTCGGCAGAGCACGGTAATGACGGAGAAATATCAGAATATGATAAAGAAAGATAAGAGCTAACCGGGCCAAAACGCACAATTTTTTGGGGTTAGCGCTTGATCAGGGCTAGAGCTTAACCCTGTCTGGTGGACACCGTTTTTGTGGCGGGAGCGGGTTAGGTGCTGTTAATCGTCTCTAAACGAGATCAACGCAGTTGGTGAACGCGGCCCTAAGTGTGGTTTGGTTAAACGAGTAAAAAAACGTTCAGAATCGTGAGCCGAAGTTCCAGGCAAATGTACCCGCGGCTACTATTTTAGGATTCTACCAAGCACAGTCCCCATTTTTCGATTGAGTTTACCTGTAGCTACTGCTACATACGCACCAACTATTCACCTGATTTCCGAGTTGTAAAACAGGAGCGTCAGATTCCATACCAACGAGCTTAAACTCGTTATCTCCCGAGATGAGCTCGTCGTCCAGTTTAGAGTTGAAATCCATGTACACGAGCACTTCGCTCTCCTCATACTCCTCTATATCGTCACTCATTTTCTTCACCTAATTCTCACTGTTCGCACATTAATTGTATGTGGGGAAAACACTCACAATTAATACATGTGCACCTGCCGTGGCTGAGGGAACAATGACCGAGGTCGTGGCCAACCTAGGCCTATTTCCCATCTCTCCAGAGTTCAAGGGATTTGGCTACGCAGAACTGCAACACGGTTAGCGTGTTTTCGTTTTCAACATGCTAATCGGTTAGACAAGCCACGATTAAAGCAACTTCGCTGATGAGGTTATAATCCATGGCACGACGTACGGCGGTTCGGCCTAAAGTAGCCATCAGATAAAATGAATCAGTGCTATTTTGGTGGCCAAAGAGTAGTGATAATTAGGAGTCTGTTCAACATCCCGTGTCGTTATGTAAACATAGACGATAACCCTTCAAACTTACATCCCGTCGACGCCCAGCCCTCAACAGAACAGATTAAAGCAAATTATAATTTCTAACAATTATTTTGGTGAACGCGGCCCTTAGAAGCCAAAGTAGCCACATCAACTTTGCCAAAGCTGAAACTCGCGAGGAGCATAAAGTGTGAATGTACTCGAACTACAACAGCTGTAGGAGAAAGCTAAATAAGTCAAGGGAAATGGGTTTTTTCCTTTTTTTAAATTCGATGTTTTATAGGATGGTTATTCGGGCGTCTATCTATAATAAACACTTCCTTTCAAATATATCCGTGTAATAGGGTCCGTTTCCAGAAATATAGGTAGCCCACAGGTATAGAGATATAAAGATGAGCTAAGTGTAGTCGAAGACATCCGGAAGAGGAATAGACTGATAGGGTTCTTGGTGGTCCCTAGAAAAGGCTCAGGTCCCACTGGGAGAAGTGCAGATCCTTCTCTCATTAGTTTATCGGACTCCTCATTCCCTTCTATCCCTATGTGACTAGGCACCCAACACAGAGTTAATGTGATGGAACAGCATACTCCAAGGATGCATGGCCAAAGGGAGTTTAGTCACTAGCATGCGAACTCTGGGCACTGGGTGACACCTAGTTTTAAGTATCCTTCCTGAGGCATGCGGGGCTCTGTCTCAGGCGACAGTTTATTTCCCTGGCTGTTCGTGGTACCAACATGGATACCATACAAAAAAATTAAATACAACGAAACCAAGAGGAAGAAATCTCCGCAAGGATCAAAGAGAAGCTTCTGCTGTGTTCCACACCAGACCTCGAAGATCAGATGGCCGTTGACGAAAATATAATAGCATCTGGAGAGGCCTCAGTCTCAGTGCAACTAGGAGCGCTGTCTCCAGCAAGTATACAGGGGACCCAAGAGCCTTCCCTCTGGTGGAGGGTACCCCTTCATTACTGGCCCGTCAGCCGGGGGCAACACAGCCATCAGCTGTGGTGCAGGAAGAAAGAGGGCGAAGCGGTGACCTCTAGGGCAGGACCTCAACGCTCAATGTGCAGGAACTCAACCGCTCGTACAACTGCTGCAGATGTGCTGTGTGTCTCTCTTCTGACGCAGATGCAATTAAATGTCGCCCTGATAGACGAAGGACCTTAGTTCCCTTAGGCCGTAGGGCCTTCTCTTCGATCCTTGCAGAGATTTCTTCCTCTTGGTTTCGTTGTATTTAATTTTTTTGTATGGTATCCATGTTGGTACCACGAACAGCCAGGGAAATACGGTCGCCTGAGACAGAGCCCCCCATGCCTCAGGAAGGCTACTTAAAACTAGGTGTCACCCAGTGCCCAGAGTTCGCATGCTAGTGACTAAACTCCCTTTGGCCATGCATCCTTGGCATATGCTGTTCCATCACATCAACTCTGTGTTGGGTGCCTAGTGGTAAGCTCATACCTAGTCAACTTTGGTGAACACATACTTCCCTGTGAGCTGCGCATTGAAGTCCTGCAAGTTAGGTATAGGGTACTTGTCTAGTACTGTAACTGCATTCAGATTCCTGAAGTTTTCACAGCGTGTCCAAGAACCATCCTTGTTACGGATTTCAATCAGAGTTCAAAAACGTCACCAAGATCGATCAATTGAATCTAATACCGATGTACGATTATTCGATAGAAATTATCGATACATTGTTGTCGAAACTTAGGTAATCTGCTGCGAATATATGAGCTGAGTTTATGTCCCGCAATCCGTCTTATTTTCCTATTTATTTTCCCGTTTTAAATTGATACTTTATTGGTTTTGATCTAATGGCACAAGTTGCCTTATCCTTACTTTCCCAAGTTCTGTATTCGCTTATTCAAACGATGTGATGTGCATAATACACTCGTATTCTTCCCATTGAACTCTTTCTGTCGTCAACTTACTCTTCCCGCAATCCAACAGGTTATGGGCCCAGGTCGCGATGTAAGTTTGATGTCAGCAAAGTGAAGTGCTCAATTCTAACCAACCTCCATTCTCGCGATCATTTTTTTTCGACGTGTTACACTTTCTTTAAAGTCGCGCTGTCTCCTACGTCTATCAAAAATAATGACCTCGGAATTCAGCAACGGATCGTGTTCACCAGTCGCGCAGTTCGAGATGTCACCGAAGTGTTAACCTCTTTCCACGTGTCTCGCCTGTTGAACTTTCTATCAAAGTCGTGCGAATCCTACTAAAAATTATGGATAGCAGTGGATCATATCTACAGGTAGCCGAAAGGCTTCGAGGAAGTGAGAACTATAGAACATGGTGTTTTCAGATGACCAATATCCTGAAACACGAAGCTCTGTGGGTGTGCGTTAAAGGCTATCCTGAAGATGATAGAACGCCAGCCGACCAGAAGGCTCGAAAGGAGGAAAAGACGTCGAAAATAAATTTATCGCTCGACAAAAGCGTCTACGCTCACGTAGAATCAGCTCTCAAGGATGCTTGGGAAGGTCTGAAAGCTGCCTTTGACAGTAAAGGTTTGTACACCTCGTTATACCTACTTAGGCAACTTTGCGCGTTGAGGCTAGACAACCGTTTCAAATCGACTGAGGATTATGTGAACGAAGCCCTTAGTATCTCGACTAAGCTCAAAGAAGTCGACGAGCCAGTCAATGATAAGTTCCTAGCCGCTGTCATCCTCCAAGGTCTCCCAGATTCGTATATGCCAATGATCATGGCCTTAGAAAATTCTGGCCAACAAATCTCGTTTGATCTAGTAAAAACCACGCTCCTGCAAGACAGTACCTGGAAAAATTCCAATGGTAACAGTTACAATTCTGGCGATTCGTCATCACATGCTCTCTATACGTCGTTCAATCGTCATGGTGACTATAAGAAGAAACCGTATTGCTCATTTTGTATGAAATCGGGCTCCCACTGGACAAATCAGTGCCGTCATTCTTCCGGCGATCAAAACTGTCATTCTTCCGGCGATCAAAACCGTTATTCTTCCAGCGATCAAAACCGTTGTTCCTCTGGCGATCAAAACTGTCGTTCCTCTGCCAATCGTAACCGTCCTTCCTCTCATCACAAGAAAAAGACCGACTCCTCGTCACAATACAAATCGAAAGGTAAGCTAAAAAATAATGCCCTTTTCGCAGCCTATGGCACTGCAAATGCGTCGTTGGATGAAAACCCCGACAACAGTTGGTGGATAGACTCGGGCAGCTGTTTTCACATGTCTGGGCGAAAGGACATGCTTACAGATCTAGTCAAAACTCAGTCAAATAGCCAAATTCTCGTGGCTAATGGTCAAAAGTTAAATATTG
This sequence comes from Pachypeltis micranthus, assembly GCA_020466155.1. Classification (NCBI taxonomy): domain Eukaryota; kingdom Metazoa; phylum Arthropoda; class Insecta; order Hemiptera; family Miridae; genus Pachypeltis; species Pachypeltis micranthus. The sequence goes on from CM035776.1 coordinate 369,155, forward strand.
AAGCCTGTGGCTCATCCCACATTGTTCTAAATAATGGTGAGCGGGCAATAACAGACGTCAGGTACGTTCCAAACCTTCGAGCAAATTTACTCTCAGTCAGCAATTTGGCAAAGAAAGACTACCGTGTCATTTTCGCTGCTGATGGTTGTGAAATTTACGATGAGGATGATTTTGAGGTTGAGGGAGAGCTCATAGCCACCTGAAAAGTTGAAAACGGGCTATACAAGTTGAATGCTAGCGTTTTGATGTGTGCTAACGCTGCTGAGCTCCCAGCAATCAACAGTCACACACTATGGCACAAACGCCTAGGCCATTTAAATCACTACAGTATGTCTCTTTTAAAAAATGGTCTCGCCATAGGAGTACATTTTTCTGAGGAAAATAAACCAGAATTGTGTGTGAGCTGTGTCAAAGGAAAACAGTCCAGGAAACCTTTCCCTGTAAACAAAAATAAAGATCTAGCTAAAAACCCTCTCGATTTGGTTCATTCTGATCTCGTTGGTCCAGTAGATGCGTCTTTCAGCAACAGGAAGTACCTACTCACATTTATCGACGATTTTTCAAGGAAAATATTCGTCTACTTCCTCAAATCAAAAACATGAAGTCGCCCACTACTTCGAAATTTTTCGAGCGCTTGTTGAGACTGAAACCGAGCGAAAAATGAAAATTTGGAGAACCGATAACGGTCTGGAATTCTGCAACCAAAAGATTCAATTGATCTGCGAAAAACATGGTATAAAACACGAACAATCAGCTCCGTATTCACCGAGCCAAAATGGCCTTGCGGAAAGAATAGGACGTTCTATCATAGAAAGGACTCGTTCTATGATGGAAGATGCTCAGCTAAACGACAAACGTTATTGGGCACAAACTGCGGAAACTGCAGTCTACCTTCTAAATCGTTCCCCTGTCAAGAGATTGAAAAATGCAACTCCCGAAGAAAAATGGACGGGAAAACGCGTAAATCTCAGCCATCTCAGAGTTTTTGGTTGTCCAGCCTATTCTCACGTACTGAAAGAAAAACGTCGTAAGCTCGACTTGAAAAGCAAAGAATACATATTCGTCGGGTATAGTGAAACTACCAAAGGCTATAAATTGATGGATCCGAAAACGCATGAGGTGTGTATTGCTCGCGATGTCATCTTCAATGAAGAAGCTATTCTCTTTCTGAACAAAAAGGGCGTCGAACGGGTTTGCTCATCAACCAATAAATCTCAAGAATCCGTCACCCTTCATCGTTATCAAGAAGAGACGCCAACATGCGAACTTTCAAGCCAGGACCTCTCAGAAGACAAAGAAGGAGATCCTGAAAGCGAACTCTCTGAAACTCTTCGTCCCATCTCCGAAAACTCAGAGGTCAGCCAATACGAAGAAGCAGAGGATACTCCGGGCATACCCACTATAGACCTGAATACAGACTCCGACTCCGACCAGGTAACTCCTGTTATTAGTACCCCAAAACGTACTCGTATTCCAAATAGAAAATTTGATGATTATGTCTTAGACATTGATAAAGCCTTCGCAGTGTTTAATTATGAGTCCGAGCCTAGCACTGTGGCAGAAGCCCTTGCTAGCCCTTGATAGTTTCAAGTGGCAAAAAGCCATGGAAGAAGAATTGAAGTCTCTAGAATTAAATAAAACTTGGACTCTAGTCGGGAAGCCGGAAAATGAAAATATAGTCAGCAATAAAAAAAAATTCAAAATATTCAAAATTAAGCGTGATAAAGACGGAAATATTGCTAGATATAAGGCACGGTTAGTCGCCAAAGGCTTCACCCAAAAATATGGTCATGACTACAATGAAACTTTCTCACCAGTCATTCGTTACAGTAATTTAAGGTTACTTTTTGCTCTTTCAGTGGAATTAAATTTAGAAACGTCTCATCAAGATGTGGAGACTGCTTTTTTATATGCTGATTGTGATGAAACGATTTATATGCGTCAGCCAGAAGGCTTTGAAGTTCCAGGCATGGAAAGTTAAGTATGTCTTCTAAAGAAATCAATTTATGGTTTAAAACAAAGCTCGAGGCTGTGGTACAAGAAGGCTGATGAAGTTCTAAAAAGTGCAGAATTTAAACAGTCTGAAATTGAACCTTGTATCTATTTTAAACTTCCTAAGCATTCAATCGTGATTATAGGACTGTGGATTGATGATTTTTTCATATTCTATAATGATAAGGAAGAAGCTGATAAATTGAAAGGTATACTACGGCAAAACTTTAAAACCAATGACCTAGGACCTATCACTCATTGCTTGGGTATGAAAATACAACATGACAAGCAAAATAACACTTTGAAGATAAGTCAGGAACAATATGTTGATAAAATTCTTAACAAATTCGGTATGTCGAATGCCAAGCAAGTTCGCAGCCCTTTGCAACCAAATAATAAATTTTCACTTGAGGGAGAGAATTACGATTTTCCTTATCAACAATTAATTGGCTCACTCTTGTATTTATCTGTGTGCAGTCGCCCAGATCTTAGCTTTGCTGTGACCAGTCTGAGTCAATTTAACATGAATCACACTAGAGAGCATTGGCTCGCTTGCAAACGTATTTTGAGATACCTAATAGGCACTAAATCGCATGGTTTAGTTTATGAAAAATCAGGTAAACCTCTAACTTGTTTTGTTGATGCCGATTGGGCTAACGACTCTACTGACAGTAAGTCATTTTACGGTTACGTATTCAAATTAGCAAACTCTGCAATATCTTGGGAATGCCAAAAGCAAAAATGCATAGCTCAGTCTTCAACTGAAGCAGAATACATAGGAATAAATGAAGCAGCAAAGGAATCAGTTTATTTTCAGAATTAAATGTTAGAACTCTTCTCGAATGCCGACTTGCCTAACTCAGTTTGCAATGTGAAATCGATTCCTATTTTTAATGACAATCAAGGCGCACTTGAGCTATCTAAAGATCGTGTTTTCCGCAAACGCACCAAACATATCCAAGTAAGATACCATTATATTCGAGATTTAGTTGCAGATAAAAAAGTTGAACTTATTTATCTCGAAACTGAAAAAATTATAGCCGATATTTTTACAAAAGGTTTAGGTCCCTCTAAGCACAAACTTTGTTGCGAGGGCATGAATTTGAAAAATTGATTTTGATTATTAGCCATATGTATTTTGTTCAAACTTTCGTTCTGTATGTTAAACAACGCTAAATTCAATGTTTACTTCTGTAACAGCTGTTTCACTGATATGATAAGCCTCAGTACTGCCAACTTTAGTTTGTTGTTTGCGTGGCAATGCTTGTTCCATTAAGGGAGAGTGTTGGTTTTGATCTAATGGCACAAGTTGCCTTATCCTTATTGTAAAGGGATTCAGGAGGCTGTGCTCCCATCTCCTCCATGTTCCGTTCATTGTGATGTTACCTTCTCGTCTCCTTCTTTTTCCCAAGATCTGTATTCGCTTATTCAAACGATGTGATGTGCATAATACACTCGTATTCTTCCCATTGAACTCTTTCTGTTGTCAACTTACTCTTCCTGCAATCCAACATACTTAGTGCACAACTTCATAACGAAACATGGCGTCAGGTGTGGGGAAGCATGCAACGTTCTGGTACTTAGTACTTGGCGTGGGGAACACAAATGAAGAGGCATTAGCAACGCAGGACCAGGTCGTAAATGAGTTATTGACAAGAGCAAGAAAGACGAACGTGAAGTTCAATAAGAAAAAAACCAAACTTATGATGCGCGAAGTTAAATACACGGGGCATATTATCACAAACGAAGGAATCAAATCGGACCCAGAGAAAGTAAAAACTTTCCAGAGCATGAGATACATTGAGAATGAGAAGGAAGTGAAAAGGTTTTAAGGGTTGGCGACATACCTGGCCAAATTTATCCCTCATTTGGAGCAGCGGAGAAGAAAGCAGTAGACATTGTAAAAGAAATGACAATATCGGCCCCTATCCTATCATACTTTGATCCGAGCAAGGCAGTCATGATCCAAGCTGTGGACTAGGATGCGTCCTTTTCCAAGACAACCACCCAATAGCGTTCACATCCCGAAGCCTCAGCCTAAACAAACGCACTTGGGCGAATTTTGAGAAAGAGTGCAGGGCCATCCTATTCGCCTGTGACAGATTTTCATCAAGGCATAATGGCCAAAACAGTCCATTGGAAAACATTTTTGAAAGCCTCAATACGCTTACAGAAGATGTTCTGAGACTACAGCGATACGACCTCAAGATCAAGTAGATCAAAGGGAAAAATATTTACATTGTTGACGTCCTCTCACGACTTCATTTGGGTGAAGGGGAAGAAGCCAAGCTTGAAGAAGTATACTGCATCGAAGATCCCATTTACGAAGGATTAGACTCCATGCAGTTAGCCATGGTTGGCCCACAAACAAGGAAAAACTACCTCTGTCGATCCACCCCTCTGAGAATTCAAGGATCAGATGACTATACAAGATGCGGCGTCTGATGAAATTCTGCAAAGAAAATGTCGCCTGTTATGGAATTCCAAACATTCTAACATCCAATAATGCGCCTCAATTTGTGGGTCGCGAGTTCTATCTGTTCTCTAGGAAACGGGAATCCTCACATGGAAAAGTAGAGTCGACTGTAAAAATTGCGAAGTCATTACTGAAAAAGTGTGACAACAAAGGCTGTGTTGGGACATAACATAATTTATGAAATAATTATTTACAGATCCAACCTATTGGGTCTGTGAATAGAACGTCCTCGTCGAGTCACAATATTATCGCTGGAGCGTGGGTCAGCATCAATGACTGGGCCTTGGTTGTTGTCCACTGCAGAGCAGGAATCATCTTTAGAGGCCAAATCTTGCCGGAGGTGTTCACCAACTTCATCACAATCCGAGGCCAATGACCAGGAGCTTCTTTTAGCCAATTAGGCCCCTCCCACCATCGACACTGAAGTAACTTCTTCACTGTACTTCCTCTAGATGGAAGGTCTGCTGGATTCAAGCTCCCAGGAACATGATGCCAGTCACAACCCTCAGACAGTGTGCGGATTTCCTTCACACGATTCATAACAAAGATATCCCAAGGCTCACTTCTCTGAATCCAGGCCAGGACTGTGGTGGCATCAGTCCAGAAGATAGTTTTCACATCTTGTAGTCCATAATCCTCAATAATTGACACAAACAACCGAACTGCTATGGATGCTGCTAAGAGTTCCAACCTGGGTATGGTCATTCTTTTGTTGGGATTTGCAGTAGGGGCCACTCTGGCCTTTGCACCAACTAGCTGGACTGTAATTTCACATTGATGCTCAACACGCAGAAAAGCAGCTGCAGCGTATGATGACTGACACGTATCTGCAAATATGTGAAGTGTCCAGTGGGTGCCAGGTTTGTTGCATTTAGACACCCAACGTGGAATCTCCACTCAGGTCAGAGTGGAGACTTCCTCCATCCATCTCAGAAATTTTTCCTTGATATCGACATTTACTTCCTCCTCCCATGACATGCTAAGTTCCCAGGTTTGTTGAAGGAGGAGTTTAGGTATCAGAGCAAAGCTACACGTCACTCCTATTGGGTCAAAAATTCTATGTGCAGCACTCAAGATTACCCTTTTTGTTACTTTTTCTATGTTCAACGATAGAAGGCTTTCAACATTGATCAAAAGAGTGTCTGCAGCTTTGTTCCAAAGGAGACCCAAAACGTTTGTAGGTATGGTGGAATTCATCTCACCAGTCCGCTCCCACCCACGAAGTTCAAATTGACGTTCTTTCATAATGATTGAGGCAGTGTCAATGAATTTATCAGCTTGTTTCATATCGTCTAGGCTGGTTAAACAATTATCAACATAAAAGCTTTCAGCGAGTAATTCCACCAAACTCAATTCCCATTGAGACTGACCCTGCTTGCAGTGTTCAATCACGTTAGCCAAATGAAGGTTAATACACGATTCCAATAAGAATGGACTGGAGGACACTCCAAAAACTACTCGACAGTGTCTAAAAATTTTCAAAACTCCATTTTGGTCAATCCATAGGAAACGTAGGAAATTCCTATCCTTTTGAAATCCTATCCTTTTTGTAAATGCTTATCTGAAGAAAGGCTCTCTTAATATCGCCAACTACTCCCACCTTCTTTTGTCGAAAACGTCCAAGACAAGAAGGTATTTTCTCAATGAGATTGGGGCCCTTTTGCAAACACTGATTCAAGCTGGGTTGTCTATTTTCCTTGGCCGAAGCATCAAAAACAGGACGCACTGGAGTTGTAGAACCAGGCTTCAAAACATGACGATGAGGCAGGTAATGGCAAACCTCCTGTAGTTCCTCCAGTGGCACCTCTTCAACAACACCCTCATGCAGCCAGTCATCCAGAATTTCTTGGTAAGCATTGTAGTAGCCGTCACTCTTCAATTTCCTTAGAGTGGTCTGCAGCCTTTTCAAAGATAGCTGGTAATGATCAGGTAAAACAGGGTGATTGGCAACCCATGGCAGATGAACCACAAAACGTTCTTCTTCATTTCCAAAAACGGTATTCAAAAAATGTTGCTGGGTGGCCTCTTCCATTTCTGCCTTTTTCATCTTTTCAGTTGGGTCCAAAATTCCCACTGTATCCAGAGCCCATAGATCATTTATAGTAGCTTCTCGGTTCAACATAGTAATCACCACTGATGCGAGGGTTGCTTTTCTTGGGATTGAAACATCTGCAACTCTACCTGATAAAGTCCACCCAAGTTTTGTTTCCATTGCAACCAATCCTGAGCTCAAGTGTATACGCCTTCCTGTCCACAGTTTGGCAGCAACATCTGCTCCCACCAAAATTTCAATGTCTGTTGGGGATCCCATATCGCTCAACACAATATTCTTGCTAGCAAGTTCCTGTATCCAGGGTCCTTCTGGAACAGTAGATATGTGTCCACAAATTTTGGGCTGATCAAGCACGACAAAATGGCAACTATACGAATAATCAGGCTTGGAGACATAAAGCCGGAATAACCCATGATCAACAGCACTTGTCGTAACTCCTCCAAAAAGTGAGTGCTGAATGAGTTCTTTTCCTTCAGGTGTGTAACCCATTTCCACTGTAGTATTTGACAAAACATACGATCGTTGTGACCCTGTATCTATCAGAAGTCGGGCTCTCTTGAATAGGTTATTTTTCCCTTGTTTGTGAACCGAGAGTGTCTGCATGAGAACACCACAATGGCCAGCCATCGATGCCAAGGCTTCACTATTGTCTACTGTGACTGCTGCAGAGCTTGAGTTTGGAATTTTACTTTGTTTCCCTGGCTCCACAACCTGAACTGCCTGGCTGCACATGAACTCAAAGTGGTTCTTTGAACACTGATGACATCGTGGGGGTCTATTTCTACACCGTGCTGCTATATGACCAGTAACCAAACAGCGAAAACAGGCTTTGCTGCTAGCAACACATTCACGGCGTTCTGCAAGGGTCAAGTTCAAAACTTCCTTGCAGTTCTGGGGTTTGTGATTAGCTGAGCAAAAAATACAGTGTGCTTCAGCTTTACCTTTTGAGGAGTTCAGCAATCCAGAAGCAGTAGGACACTCTCCAAATTCAAAATATTGCTTCAGCTCCTTCCTTCCTTCCTTCAGTTCCTTCCGTCCCCTTAGTAGTAGGGTTTCTACTTTGTTCAGATATACCAAATCCTGATTTAGCCATCTCCACCTTTTGTTCTCCCTGAAGCTCATTTTCCAAAAAGGACAACAAATTTTTCAAGAAATCCTTTGAGGTGGCAGTAAGAGTGGCTGACTTAAGTTGTGGAACACTACTTCTTTCCCAAATTTGAAGCATTTCTTTGGGAAGACAGGAGGAAACTAGAGGCATCAAGATTGGGGCACAATTCTCTGCAGAAACACCCAATGTCTCTAAATTACGAAGGTGACATTGTAATTTATCATAAAGGACTGATACGGGAAGTTTTTCTTTTGAGGAGGTATTCTGTAGAATTAGTTTCAACATTTCTCTAATATAATATTCTGTCAAAAGATCCTCTCTTCCAAAACGCTCCTTAAGTGCTTTCACAACTAGTGGGTACATCTCCCTGGTCGCTGGATAACTATCCACAAGAACACGAGCAGGTGACCCAGGGGTCATTGACATTATTAGATACCCCAATTTATCAACGTCATCAAGTTGTGAGTCTTCGTCAATTTTTCTAAACTGAGACCAGAAAGGCATAAAATCTTTCAAATCCCCATTAAAATCTTTTAATTTCAACGTGGGGAGTTCGTACTTACTTTTAACATTAGTGCACGAAGAATTGATAGAAGAAGCTATTTCATCATGACTAGAAGGGATGATAACAGGTTCAACCCCTTTCCTTACACGAAAATATTCAAACGAATACTCATCAATCTTATCTTGCTCTTCCTCTAGAATTGACTCTTCTGCATCACTTTCAATTAGTAAAAGCGAAATGATCGAATTCTTACTATTCAACTCCTCGTATCTTGTCTCAAGAATCACCATTAGGGGTTCGAGTTTTTCCTTCAAGTCCAGCGGCGTTGGGTTCGTTGTCATCAACTCGTCGATCTTCCTGGTCGTTTTGGTAAACGACGATCGAAGCATTCTTCTTCCCTTAATTTCCAACGATAACTGAGACATCGCGAAAGTGTCCACAAATCTACGAACGCCCGAATACTAGTCGAAAACTCCCGAAAAATCACTTCGTAAAACCTGGTCAACACACTAAGGCGGTTTTCTCTCACAGTCCTGTCATGGTCGCCAAATGTTGGGAATTAATATAAACAACACGTATCCCACTTTAACTGAAACGTTTATTGCCTTAGCGTGAAGACTCTTCTATACAAATGGTTTAACGGTACTTCTAAACAACAAGTTACTTCGAACTGAAAACGGCGGCTCGCGGCCATATGCACTATTGGGAAGGTAACTAAACTTGCAAAAATGGCCACTAGTGCCAGCGTCAGATCACCCTGTTCCGGAGGGTCTAGCGACAGCACCGCAACATGAATTCGCGCCTTGATTCAAACGCAACAGGCTGTGACTTATAGAGCAAAATTTCTCATTTACGCAGGGAACAAACTTAAAAAGGAAAACAAAGTTGAAGTCTGGTAAAAGGTAATTTTTAATGGGACGACAAGCACGCGGACTGAACAATACAACATCGACTGCTAGGTGGCACAAAGCAAAAATTGCTGCCAACATGACAAAAACAAAAGTGTAATTACAGTAGCGAATGAACTTAATTTCACACAACTTATACACTGCCCTTCTAGAGTGGAGGAATGTGCCCAATGAGGGCAAGCCCAGTCCAAAGACCAATGTCCACGCAAACAAGAACGACTATACCGATAGCAACAAGGCCGTTCACTCCTGAGGTAGCCACAGGAGTTGTAGAATCCATAGAACTCAAATGTCGGCAAGCCAAAAAGCACCATGACCCCACAGCCAAAAAATTACCCGAACTACAAGTTGGAGAAGACCTTTGGTAAAGACTACCTACACACAAGAACAATGGTCTATGGAAGATATTACCAGAAAAATAAATAAGTCATCATACGAAGTGAGTGTCGACGGGAAATGGTACAGACGAAATTGCTCATGGCTGAGACCATTCCATCATAGTTCAGAGCCCGCTCATACACTTCTCAATGCAGCGTAGATAGCCATGACCTCCAAACCCGAGCCTTAGCCAACTTCCTAGAAGCCCAAAGTCTCCAAAAAAAACCAATCCAACCTCACTGAAGTCAGAGCGGCCTCTACTGGAAAATAGAGAAGACAACACGACTGACCCCCAAGGCAACCATCCATCAAGACAAGATCCGGAAAAGCACATTCAGGCCAGACCAAGCCTTCACCAAGACCTTCCTCAACCTCCAACTGGAAGCCAACAGAGCTTTCAAGTTCTCTAATACGCACGAAGTCAACAAGACCTCATAGGGGTGGCAAAGCTCCCAAATGCTTCACGTTTTCAGACAACCCAACAGAAGCCAAAAAGTAATATGATAATAGAAAAAAAAGAAAAAATATCTGGTGCGTTGCAACATACATGTTTCCTTAGCTCTATGTCAATTCACACACTTCTGCATGGTTTTTTCTACTTACTCCATTCATTTATCACTCAGTTCATTTGAACTTGGTCAAACAACACTTCATGGCAGCAGGAAGCAGTAGCGCATACAGTTCCGGAATTTATTGTGCTGCTCTCGTCATTTTCCCACAAATGGGAGTTTATGGTATAATTACCTTATTGAGAGCTATCAATATAAAACTTTTAATCAAAATCGTTATGGCCCTTTTTGAGAAAAAAAATTTAGTGTTTTGATCACTATGATAACTATAGATAACTTTCAGTGGATTTTGCTCTTACCCTTATTTTGGCGTCCCATGGAAACCTGCGGGCTAGATATCAAGTTTGAGCTAATTTGGTTCGGTCGTTTTCTCTAAATGCCGCGCTAAAATAGATATCGTCAAAAATTTTGCTAATTTATTGTGCTGCTCTCGACCAGGAGTGAGTGCCATGTGATAATTTAGTGATGAAGAAAGGGGGGTTAGAGGCCATGAATTTAAGATGTCCTCTAATCGCACAAGTTCAGGTCTGTTTCCATATTTGATGACTGTTCCTAAACCCTCGATGCACAAGTACAAGTCTGTTTTCCTATTTGATGACTGTTCCTAAACCATCGACGAGGGTTATATCAACCATTGTATCCATCGCGTTGACCCTCATTCGTGCCAGCTGGTCGTGAATATCTTGGACATAGGCACAAATCTGTTCCATATCTGACAGATTAGAGTCCACTGGGTGTCTACTACTTGTAGTAGCCAGGTTGCTCAGGCTGCTATGGGGTAAGGGGGAGGTGAAGGTGCTTTGCCTGGTTCTTTCTGCCCTTGTTTGTTTGGACGACGAGTAGGTTGCTCATCGTCCGAAGAGGGAGGAGTCGAGCTTAATGAGCCCGAAGAAGAGGAACAGGTGGCGTTTTTATTACCTGCTGTTATAGCAGAATAATGTAGTGTACTCTAGTGAGTTCGTTTGTTGTGTGTGTTTGTGGTATGAGTGTGAGGTGCCCAAAGCAGTGTTCTGGACGCTCCCTCTCATGCATATTTATTCTAGCCCCTTTCACAGGTCCGTTGAGGGTCAAAGAGCCTCCCCCTCCCACACCTCCACTTCCCCCGGCAGTACAGAACAGAACAGGTATGTTTCCTTATTTGATTACTGTTCCTAAACCCTCAACAAGGGTTATATCAGTCATGGAAGTTGCGGTTTCGCTAATATGCAAGAGGCCAGCCAGTGCCGCATCCACCGAACTCAGACTTGCATAGGTACGGCAGGTATTTGATCATTAGCCAGTCTCCCGATAGAGAGCTGTTGCCCGTGCGCTACCCCACGGAAGTGACCATCTTACGAATTCCATACTGTCTGGGAGGAGTTCTTAATCTGGTTTCCCACCTGATATGACTATTTACTTGGGTGGCAAGTTTCAAAAGGACAGATCAACTATGACTACATAGGCCATAGCTTCTTAGCCGTCACCTTCTTCGCTAACTCTGCAAAATGGCTTATAGACTTGCTTTGTAGCAGTCAATGCTGCTAAGTTCGTTTGCCCTCCCAACAACTGCTGCTCACTGTTCTAGAAACTACAGTGGAACAACACGTGGTTTCTTGTTTCCTTCACACTGGAGAACGAGACGTGCATAATGGAGAGTCTTTCAGAGAAAAGAAGTGGAGCCACGCATTGAAGTCACCATGTCCCATGAGGAACTGGCTCGTCCAGTGGTCTGGCTCAACCGATTTTCTCGAAAGACGTTCACGGATGTTGGGGAAGAACTCATACGTATCACATCCCTTTGACGAGGATTCCCCTCTCGCTTGCCATTTCTCTAACACCCATTTGTCGATAGTGTCAAGTTTTTGTTCTGTGGTGAGATCCACACGGAGTTCAGCCCAAAGTGGGAGAAGCTCCAGTTTCACTCTCCACTTGTTAACCATGCACTCAATGGCCAAATCAACTGGTAACTGATCACCTGGAGTGCTTCTGTCTCATAGGCCTTGATGATCCTCAGGAGCTCTTTTTGATTGACTGTTAGTTTGCTACCCTAGACAATGGGGCAGTAGCCAATCACCATCATGGTAACACACACCCCAAGTGGCCTTAGTAATTGTACGCAGTGAGGCAAACCTTGCAATGGTAGTGCCTTTATGGAACTGGAGGTGTTGGTTGAAGCCCCCACCTCTCACCTATATTCACTCCTAAATACTTGACATGCTTTTCAAGAAGGAGCCTGTGGCCGGCAAAGCGTATTGAGGGTGGATTATTCACTTTCCTTTCAAGAGGATTAGCTGGGTGTTTTCCTCAGCCACCTGCATCATGACATACTCGCACCATTGGGTGATGGTACGGACCACCGTGATGAGTTTTTCTTTTGGCGAACTGACTCCGCAAAGATCAGCACAGTCAAGTCATCCACATATGCATATGGCTCGCAGTCAGTCTTCATGAGCCTCCTGAGAAGACCTTTGAAGAAGGCATTCCTGAGTTTTGGTCCAAGGACCGAGCACTGTAGGCACCCCTTCTCAATTTTTCTCTGAACGGGGACATGCCAGTGTCGATCGTAGCAGTTCTGTCTGGCAGGTGACTTCTGACGAGCGAGTACAGGTTGCGCGGGATTCCCCTACCTTTAAGCGCATTAAGGAGTGCTGGCCACCAAAGGTTGTCAAACGCTCCCCTAATGTCAATCAGAACTGCTACGACGCACTTAGCTGGTGCCAACAGGAAAACATGTCGAATTTCGACAATGACTTCCTGCGTGGACCTTCCTTCAGTACACCAGTATTGCCTGCCTGTGAGGTTGTGGCCGAAGACTGTTGTCCACAATGGGATGTCGGGCTCGTTCAGAGGAGTCCCATTAGCTCCCTTGCCCCTCTGGGCTTCATTATCACGAGCTATTCGGTCGTCAGGGAAATCTTTAGAAAGTTTTGCCCCGCCTGACGCATTTTGGATCGTAGCTGAGACCTGTTCTACGTTTGTTTTTCCTGTAGAGGACTTGTAATGCCTGCCTCATGGCTTGTCACAGAGCTCTCCCCTACCAACAAATTTTGCCAGCCTTGCCGTTTGGCTCGTTTGATGGCGTAATGGAAGGCCTTCTTCTCTTGAATGAGGGCAGTTCGGAGAGTCACTGTGGGATTAGGGTCACAAGTCTCTTAGCACATCCTTCTGTCTCTGTTTACTTCTCTGCTTGAGGTGATTAAGTTCTTCGATCCTCCATGGGATTTTGAAAGCCCTATACTCGTGTTGCCCAAGTAACAAGAGTCCAGCAGTGTGTAGTGTTGTGGTAAGTATGTCCACTTTTTCTGTCCACCTCTTAGGGTGTGGCATGTTGCTCTGTTAGATCGGCGTCTGCAGCATGCAGTTCACCATCCAGTACCATAGAGAATTGTTGCCACTAAGCATTTTTTGTGCGGAACCGCTTTTCACGCATATCTTTGCAGAGAATGTTGTCATCTGTAATGGCAAAGTCAACAACCAAGTGATCACTCTGCATTGCACCTAGTATGTCTCGCCAACCCAGCAATTTCAGTAGTAGGGTGTGAGACTCAGCTGTGACGTCCATGCACGACCTTCCTCATGGCCATCATTTTTCGCCACAGTCAATGGGTCATTGGCATCAACCAAAATGAACTTGGTGTGCAACTCTGTATACGCCTCACCCTCCCCATCCAGGGTCAGGAATCTCCACGATGGAGATCGGGCATTTGCATCTGCACAGATTATGCAGGGACATCCTGATAGTCTTGCTAGAACTTGCTGTGGTGATTGAAGGCAGTCAGCCACTGATGCGCCAAGTTGCCCGTAAAATGATATTACAACCAGCTCAAAAGAGTACAGTGGCCAAGTGGTGGCTGTTCAGGTGGGTGAGTGCGAGCTTGTTTACAGACAGGTCAATTCAGGCCACTGCTGCCTTGGCTCCTGTTCTTGCTCCAGCCACCACTTGTGCCTGCGATCCAAGATGAAGGGTTTTGGAACCTGTGTGTACTGCTCTTGTATGTCGAAAATGTTGCAGTGTTTTTTTAGTGCACTTTGTAGCAATTCAGCCATAGTCAGGGAACACTTATTTGTGTTGTGCTGAAGGATTCGAACTGTTTTTAGCCTATTTGTAATCCACTCGTGACTCCTGGAGTGCAATTGCTCACTGAGGAATGGTACAGTGTGCGTCTTGTGCAGCTTGCGAGACCTGGTCAGTTTGTGTTCTACACAATTAGCATACTTGAGGGGAGCCTCATGCTTGCACTCCTTGCTACAATGTGCTTTGCCCCCTCTATCTATTTATGTTGGCTGGGCGATACTTTGATCACCCAGTCCTTCCGTCTGCCTTGCTTTTTTCTGAAAAGGGGCCTGACCTGGCAGCTGGAAGCCTATTGTTGAGTTATGATTCACAAACTGTTGGGCCAGGTTCTCTTTTTGTAGGTTGGTTCGCACGTTGCAGAATCGTAGGCATGGGAAGCGACGTAAGGGGCTGTAGCTTCAACTCCTTCTTGATGGAAATGTGGCCATTACCAGAGTTTCTGTCACGATGATGGCACCACCCCTGCTGAGGGGGGCCTTTCAATGTGGATGTCATGCTTAGCGCTTGGTACGCTCAATAGCAGAGGCACCCACATCGGCACATCCAATGCAGTGGAGTTGAAGGGACCCGCCTCTCCTTCCTCACACTTAGGCCTCACTACCTCTATAGATTTTGTCGTGGGTTTTTAACGGAGAGGAGCCCTCTTATTTTTATTTTTGATTTGTGGTGCCCAAGAATGAAGGCGTGAGCAGGGCACTGCCCTCGGGCCTGCTTTTTGGGGTCTACCCCTATGTGCTTCGTGGCATTGGCAGGCTGTCATTTGGCCTCAGCTTCATGAGGGAAGGAAGAAAGGCTCAGTAGTGGCTACTGCTGCATATGAGGGGCTTGGGGCACTTAGCGGGCTTGGTACAGCTCCTTGAGCATGGGGCACTTAGCAGGCTTGGTATGGCTGTGTGTGTGTCTGTGAACGATTTTTAGAGAAAACGACCGTACAAATCCATTCAAACTTGATATCTAGCCCACAGGTTACCATCGGACGCTAAAATAAGGGTATGCGCAAAATCCATCGAAAGCTAACCACAGTTATCATAGTGATCAAAAGACCAAATTTTTTTTGCACAAACTGTTTGCAGCCTCATCAATTATCTGTGTACCAATTGCTCAATAATGGTCTTGGAATGAGTACGAGTAGCACAATAAATTTCGGAATTGTAAGCACTACTGCTTCCTGCTGCTGTGAAGTGTTGTTTCACCAAGTTCAAATCAACTGAGTGGTAAATGAAAGTTATATTGTACCCATATCACAACATAATGCTGACTATGTGACCCTTCAGGCAACCAGCTGAGTTTGCAACTCAGAGGCTATAAGTAGTGGTACCCGAACCATCGGGAGTCAGTCCTCTTTCACCTCAGTCTTAAGTCACGTCTGTAGCACTTTATTTCTGTGTAAATAAAAGTTTTTGCTTTTTAAAAAGCCCTTCCGGCATACACGAAACATAACTTGAATGGATTAAGTAGGCAAAGCCATATAGAATGTGAATTGATGTAGAGCTAGGGTTGTGTATTGCAATGCACCAGATATTTTATTCTCGTTTTCCTTCAATGAATCAGAACGTGTTAACTTCATAATCACGTATGTTAGAGAAATGATATTTATTTAATAAATATTTGAGTTATCTTCGATGGGGAGAAAGTTGACTTTTTGAAAAGAACTTAACTTTATTTACACAAGACACAGGCAGTATGCAAGTACAGGGCTAAAGAGACTGGCGAGACGAAGCTCTATCACTTCTACTTATAATAGTTTGACAGTCAGTGCCCGAAGGGTGCTTACATTTCTTTATATTGTGATTACAGCGACCCATTAAAATCTGAAGTTTGTTATGGTTGCTGCGAAATTAATTCCTACGTGGCCTTCTTTGGAACTATTGCAATAACTTCTATGAAAATTTGCTAAACATTAAACAAATAAAGAGGAAGTCAATGTCTCATCAATGAGTCTTATGAGTACTTTTTTTTAAAGAGGAAGTACAAAATAAACCTATTGTACAAGGATTATAGTGGTTAAGGTTACTGTTTTGCACTTCTTTCGACCCTAACGTACGATAATTTTGTGTTGGGTTGTAACCTTCCCTCAAATTTTCCCGCTTCTGTTCCCGCTTTTTCAGCCTTACTTCTTTCGCAGATCACCCACGCCTCTCTCTTGCTCGTCACCTCGCTCCTCAACGTAATATCGGCCTCTTTTCAAACTTGAACAGTTTGTTTCTTAACTTATCAAAATGTTCGAAGCTCGTCTCGTCCAAAGTTCCATTTTGAAGAAAGTCCTCGAAGCGATCAAAGATCTGCTCAACGAGGCGACTTTCGAATGTTCCGACTCGGGAATTCAGCTTCAAGCGATGGACAATTCTCACGTGAGTTTGGTCTCATTGAATTTGAGAAGCGACGGTTTCGACAAATACCGATGCGACAGAAACCTCTCGATGGGAATAAACCTCGCCAGGTGAGTCGACATACGCACATTCTGTTTTCCTGTCATTTGTGTAATGGTATTCGGTGTTAATTCGTTTAAAGCAGCCTCCACTTCTCTTTCGTCCTGCGACATAAGTGTCAATTTGTTACTCGACCCATCAATGGTACTTCTCGAGACTTCTCGTCGTTGTGCTGTCGGAAGTGCGTATTGTTGTGTTGGGTTTGGGGTGACCGGGGGTAACAACGAAACCTACCAGCGTGAGTACTGGGGTCGATTGGCAATGCTTCGACCTATCAATCCTTGGAGTGGATTGTAATAAGATCCCCCTACTGCTGGCTTCACTACCTCTACTAGTGACCTCGTCTCATTGTAGGAATGCAAATTCATTAATTCCTAGTGACAGTAGGAGTACTGTTTTTTTTTACAGCATGTCGAAAATTATGAAGTGCGCCGGAAATGATGACACATTGACGATGAAAGCTCAGGACAGCGCTGACACTGTGATGTTCATGTTCGAATCCCAGAATCAAGAAAAGGTATCCGATTACGAAATGAAGCTCATGGACATTGACCAAGAGCATCTCGGCATTCCTGTTAGTATTCCCCTCTGTATACCATACGTTTGTCGTCAGCTCTTTATAAATTGTACTAAGTATACGAAACGTCACGATATTTTGTTTGCATGTGCTCAGGAGACGGATTATTCATGCGTTATCCGATTGCCCTCTGGCGAGTTTTCGAGGATTTGCAAAGATCTGAGCCAGTTTGGGGAGTCAATGGTCATTTCCTGCACGAAAGAAGGCGTTAAATTTTCAGCTGCTGGAGACATTGGATCAGGTACGTTTGTATCCTCGCATGAATATCTAACATTTTATGATAGAAGCTTGAACGATCCGATGAAATGAGAAGAGTGAAGTGACACGGGAAAGAACAGGGGTGGTGGGAAAGCGGGAAACAAATGGTGCTAAATCTTCAGTTGTGGGTCCTGAGAGTTCCTGCCTTCTCATCTGGTGGCTAAACGCCAAAATATAAGCATTAAGTTGCTGGTAAGGGATAGGTGATCTTCAATCCCTCCATCTTATAAGGATACTTCTCTGGAAATGAATATACAATGTTCATCACGGAATTTGCTAACCACGTTCTTTACAAATGACGTTCACCACTCACATATTCATTGCACATTTTGAATAATATCAGCCATCTTCTTGCTGTATTATTGAGGTTACTGTGTTCATCATTGAGAAGTCGAGGACTGTGGCAATCTAAAACCATGTCTCCTGTGAGAGCCAGAGTTTTGTGACTGTGTAGATACACCAGGGGATGAAGGAAACTTTTGTATTGTCCAGGGTCTAATCATGAGTGTGGGTGCCAGTTTATAGAGATCATACTCACCTCACAAATTTTAAAATGTGCTACGATGCAACTCAGTGATGCTTATAAAAGTATTCGGCATTAAATGGCGTGTGCAGTTACCTATTTGTGTCCCTAAATCATGTGGTGCAACCATTTTTCAGATGGGTTCATGGGTATACCAAGCAGCATGTTGCCTAATACAATGAGGTGTGATATACAAAATTACCTGACACGACGCACCACACAACATTCCTCAGCACTAAGTGGCATTTATCTGTTGCTCAACATACTAGTACAACCCGTTTGTACTCTGTTTGCACAAACTTGGTAACATTTGACGGTCTATTTGCTCCTAATTTTCTCACAACCTTTAACACATTCAGCCCAAGGGTTGCTGATTGGCGTCCTCCTGGCAGGGTACACGTGGCTCTGCTATTATTGTCGCTACTTAGTGTAGTATTTACTTGATCCTATTTTTTATTTTTACGTAATAAAGTGACCTGAACCAAGTTCCTTCGTCCTAATCAGCAGTCGTGCTCCGGGAAGTGCTGAATTTTGTTCACAACCAAGTTATTTGAGGTTTGATATTTTCCTCTCTTGTGGCACCTCTTCACAATTCGCCATCTCTGTGGGCTATATTTTCACGTTTCATATCCGTTGTGATGGAGTGCATGCAGTCGCTCTTCATGTAAGAATTCCCTTCTTCGGGAGGATTCTGTTTGATTTGCTTTGCATTTTAGCTGTGCGGGTCTTACAGAATCTAATTTTCGTAAACCCTCTCAAGCTGCCTGAAACTCTTGGAAATGTTCTATGTGTAAGTCCTCACACTCCTCTTCTCTGGACGTGGGCTTGCATCTTACCAAGAAGGATTTTGTGTCTTGATGGAAAAAATATAAAGTCACAGTTGAGTTTGACTCATACAAGGCCTCCTGTGGCTTCTGTCGCCAGTGATCTTGCTGCCACTCCAACCTTGGGTGCCAACACTTCTGCCTCCTTCAGATTTTCTTTAATGTTAACAAGTCTGACTGTGCCTCAGCAATTGATCAAGACTGTTCTCATCTTCAGGAAGTGTTACTCAGCTAGAGATTGATTTTACAGGCTCCATCCATGCCATTTCGTTGGCTACACATCAGCCCCGTCCTCTTTTGGTTCATGTGATGCCATTGCCTCTCATCTGCTTATTACCAATGGCTGTATTTCTATTCTAATTTTTCTTAAGTCAGCGGCTCTCCAAACATTTCCAAACCCCCCTTGTAACAAATGGTGTTAGAAGTTCTTAACTCCAACACGCTCCTTAATTCCAAGAAAAATGTGAGGGCCAGAGAGAAGTTTTTTTTTTAAATTAAAGAGCCGAAGTCTCGTGTCCGAGATTCGCTGACGCTGTGAAAGTTCCAGCAAAGAGAAGAATGGTGACGCACCTACTACGACCTTTATCGGGATCTTCAAAGAATTCTTCACCTCCAAAACAGCTCTCACAGATTTTACAGCCAACAGGCCCATCCAAACAGTGACTATCCTTTATCCTCAATATTAAACTCTGTGTAACTCATTTATAACTAACCCTGATGCCCTCATCTCGATTGAAACTTGGCTTAATGCATTTGTCCACTCAGCTGAGCTTCGTCTCTGTAACTACTAACTATTGCTGCAACTGCTCCCCTTCCATCAACCAACTGAAGCTGAACTGGAGGTGGGGTTCTCATTGCTGTTTCTTCCCGTCTGCTCTCCTAAGTGCACGTTATCCCTGACACCATCGAACAAATATTCGTGATTTTGCCCGATCTTAACTTCGTCCTTGGTGCTGTCTTCTTTCCATCTTACTCACCCTCTCTGCTTTCCAGCAGCACTTCGAGGATCTTGAGTTCATGGCAGCGGCTTTGCCCGACTACCATATTGTTTTGGGAGGTGATTACAACTTGGCTGGCATTTTTGCAAGTACTGGAACCATGAGACTCCCGTTCGTCAGAGCACTTCAAGAGCTTACAACGTTTTTGAGTCTATCCAGCTCCTCAACGTTTGATAGTGCAACACCATGCCTAATGTCCACGAGAATATTCTCGACCATCTTTACAGCCCCTTAAATTAGGCGTTGCTCTTATCATTCCTAGGACTGTCATGCTCACCAGTTCCTCGATGGTTTTCTTCTGAGGTAATCCAGCTCGTCCGCCGCAAACAATTTTCCCACTACTGGTACAGGGCAACATTTATTGCTCAACCTCCTCTCAGCTTTGTCCCAGATGTAAACTGTGATCATGGGAATTCCACCCTAGTTACCTCCAATCCATGACTCGGGACTCCCACCCCAAGCTACCATGAGATCTTCTGGAACTATATCAATTACTGAGACAGAGGGTTCCCCTTGTCACATAACTTGCACCTGGGCTCTAGTACTGCTGACGCCTGCAGGCGACCACCAATCTCTTAACGTCCTATTTTGCGTCAGTCTTTGATCCTACCCGAGGCCCTATACTGCTTCTGGAGTTCCTCAAGGCTCTCAACTCAGTCCTCGTCTCATCAACCGGGCGATCAATGGAGTCATCTCCTTCCTTCACTGCACTGAGTTCCTGATCTACGCTGACAACTTGAAGCTTTTCATCTCCATCCGACACCCCTCAGACTGCCTTTTCCTCCAACAGAACCTGGATGCCATCTCTGAGGTGCAATCAAAATCGTCTGACCCTGAACCCATCAAATTGTCCAGTCGTCTCTTTCTATTGCTCCCACTCTTTTGTAATTCAGCCCTATTCTATTAACAGAGTGGCACTTCCCCGTAAGGATGGACCTCGGTATGCAATTGGATTCCCAGCTCTCCTTTCCTGACTTTTAGTTCAGGGTGGCGTGCTGCAGTGTGTATGCGCTGGGCTTAGTACAGCAACCCAGGATTTTCCTCGGACACCAGTGCTGGTGGCACTCTACAGGACTCATACAGCCAATCCTGGAGTACACATCGGTAATCTGGAGCCCTTTGTAATATTGCCATACCGTGCAAATTGAGCATGTTTTCAAGCCTATCTTCTAGTGTCTCATGTACAAGCTCTCCATTCCTCTCAAGAATTTAGCCAATGTCGAGCTAGCTCGCCGCTTCAACTTAATCGCTTGTGTTCCTACTTATCTTTCCTCCATGATCTGCTATTGGGACGGATTGATGCTCTGGATATGGATATCCTGGCTCGTGTCGGTTTTCTTCTGCGTCACTTTGCTTCCCATTCAGCCATGCCTTTTGCAGTCCCCTTTTCTGCAACAAATTACTTGGACCATCGTCCATTGTGTCACATTTCTCACCAAGCAAATCTCCTCTCCACATCCCCTGCCTTCATTGTCATTCTATTCTTTCCTCGCCTCTCACAACTATCAAGACTCTTCTCTTACACCATCTTTACTCTGAACCTCCCAACGTCAGTGCCCAACTGGGCTTTATACATTCAGTGCCAGTGTGTTTCTTCTTGTTTTCAATTCTCTACTTTGAGTGATCTGTGGAAGCATTGTATGAGGCCATTGCTTCGTGGGTGGAAACTGTTGGCTCTGTACCACTGAATGCCCAAGGTAGAAGAAAGGGCGTTAAAAGGACTACTCTCAAACTGCCTACCCTGATAGGAAGTGATTATCCGCGGGATCCATATCGTGAAATCCATTCATTGTAGAGTTGGTGAGCAATGTTGGAAGCTTTGATGTTGGAGAGACGGACACATTCGAACCAGTTTGTCCATCTACCTATGATGGTGATAGAGTACTTGTACCCATGGGATGGCAGCAGTAGACCCTCAATGTTGATGTGTATGGTTTCGTATTTTCCGCCTGTATCAAGAGTTTCGAAAAAAGGACCGTTGGTGGTTGTAAATGTCTGGCACCTGTGGCCCAGTTCTTGATATCAAAGTGCATGTTTCGTCAATAGTAATAGTTGGCAATTAATTTGCGAGAGGCTTTTATCCCTGGATGACTGAGCCCGTGTAATTTATCAAAGATTGGTTGGTGGAACGGTTCCAGCACCGGAGGTCTAATTTTTCCGCCTTCAGTGCTGCAGTACAGGTTGTAGTCGGTACCATCAAAGGCTATGAGTTAGATGGAAGGCTTCGTTGCAGCGAATGCCTGTAGTTGAGTGTCTTTTTGTTGCTCTGAGTGAAGGAGTGCGCCAAAGTGTAGAACAGTCTCGCTAGTCTGCTAAGGGTGTCTGACGACGTTAGTGTCACCTTTATACTCAATCGCATTTACAAATTGAGAGATGAAATTCTTTTATCGAATGCATTGGGGGTAGCCATTTTGGGGTTTTGAATATTCTGCGTGGTGAGGGTTGTAGTTGTGGTCAGTACGGAGTTGGAGGTTGCGGCCTTCGACGAGATCACAGGGTGAGAGGGTCTTTGAGTAGAAGGCGATCGGTTCCAAAATATGTTCCGATACTGCTGTAGCACCCTGATGCCAGTGGAGCTCACGTCTGTATCGAGGACGAGTTGGCTGGCAGCAGGAGGTGCCGTGTTTGCTACAGCGGATTTGAGGTTGCAATGAATCATTGTTCCAAGTAATCGGAGACCTGTCCTTTTTCTTGGAGATCGTCAGGTAGCAGTTAAGGGGCTCTTGTATGGAGGCAGTGTTCTTTATCCAGCGGCAATAGACACTGATCATGCTAAGGAAACGGTGGAAGTCGTTGACTGCCTTAGGTGGAGCCATACCTGTTATTCCCTTGACTGGCCTTGAGAATTGATTAAGAAAGTTGAGTAGGAGCACCGCAGTCACTCTTTGTTTTCATTTTTTTGGATGGTTTTTAATGACAGTTAGGTACTACCTGTTTTCTCACTGTAATTAGGCTCGTCCCCTTTCCTCAAAATAAATGAATAAAGGCTCACGAACTGACAATCGATGGCCCTGTTTCATTATATTTATTTGCAACCTGGCTTGGACTCGACTTGAGTCTCGTCTCTTAGTACCCTTCTAGACTAGACTAGAGAATTAGCCGAACAAGGTCACGGCCCCTAGCTCTATCGGGAAAGCTCCTGGGTGCGAATTTTTTCTTACCTCCAGGGAGTTTAATTAACCTAGGGTAACCACTGGATTCGCCTTCGTTACTTCCAATTCTCACCAAAGTTCACATATTTTTGTACTTCTTGTATATTTTATTAACAATTCTTGGTAAATTCTCCCATTTGCAAGTCTTTCAAGTTCCTATTATGTATTCCGTCGCGCGTAAGTTTTAATTTTAGTCTGCATAAAATAAAAATTAGGCTTTTCAATATGGTTTTTAGTTTGCCTCTTCTTTCCTTTTTTGTAGGTAAGCTGAGAAAATGAAGAAAGCTCGGTATTGCAGGATTTGCGTTAATGAACTTGAATGGCCTTGGGCCCAGAGCTGAGGGGCCACCAGTCGGCATCCATTTAGAATTTACATTTTAAAAATAATTTATGATGAATAAATCATTTTACAACATACATCATTTTGGCAACATTACATATTGCCATTATTGTGGTATTTTTCACTAGCAGTCCTGAGGTAGAACAGGTAGATTTAGGCATGGGTTGAATGTGTTAATGCATTCTCATCGTGTAGACTACAGAATTGATTTCTGTGAGAGTGCTATATTCATATGAGTGGGGTTTTGAGCAAAACTTCAAAAATCGATTGTGCTGCTCATGTCGTTTTCTCACGGATAAAAAGGCTACATTAATATTACGTTAATTCGAGCTACCCACTCGAAAAAAATTACTAAATTGTTATAGTCTTTTTTGAGAAATTAATATTGGGTGGTTGGATTCACTAAGATAATTATAGTTAGTTTTTGGTGGATTTCGTTCATTATCTTATTTTGGCGTTCTGTTGTACAAGCTAAGTAACCAATTTGAGATGATTTGGTTGGTTCAGCCAGTTTCTTTCAATCGAATTCACAGCTAGGGCAGTTTTTTGGGACCAGGAGAGTCTTCAAAATGTAAAATCTGATGAAAACTAATTTTAAAAAATTTCAGACGATTAGCCTAACTTTTCTTTTTACTAAGGATTAAGAAAGTAAAAATGGGGTCATTATGTGGTGGTTGTGGTTACCTCTCTGAGTCATGGCATCAGGACTCAGGGGCATATGATGCAGGCCGAGGACACCATATTGTGTGAAGGTGAGCAGCAATCTCATTTTTTCTGGAGAAGGCCTTTTTGGCAGTCATCATTTGCACCAGCCAGCCTACTGTGTTCTTGGATGGTTAAGTGATCTCCAGAGCCCTGGATCTTGGTCACACTTGGCGAGCCACTGACCAGAAATGTGACCGAGCTGACCAGTGGCTAGTTTTCTTATGCAAGAAGATATCCGATGTAATGTGTTGTCCCATTGGTAAAAAGATTGCATCTGAAGTAACCATTGTATTGGCATTTTACCTACTATTCCTTTTAATTTTCAGCCAATATCAAACTTGCTCAAACGTCCAACGTCGACAAAGAAGAAGAAGCTGTGATAATTGAGATGCAGGAACCTGTCACACTGACCTTTGCATGCAGATATTTGAACTCTTTCACGAAAGCAACACCTTTATCAGCTCAGGTATGTTACAGGTTGCTTGGTATGTACAAGTACAGTTTCACCTTGTAACTCTGGTCTCAGATGTCACACACTGATGAAACTAATGTTGTTACGTATACCTCCAACGTTCCTGCAGCAAATACAATTCTCGTTTGTGAACGTGTACTAGAAGAGTGTTGTCTGTCGGGAATATGAACCATTGTCTTAACCACAAGACCGCGATCGCCCGGTGCCTTTAATGGGAGGCGGTACGTCTCCCCCCCCCCTCACCATTAGCCGATGCTCCTGGAGCAGACGACTTTAATGAATGGATTTTTGAGAGTTGAGGGAATCTCTGGAAAATCTGATCGAAGATTCGGGGAACGAGGGGGTGACAAGGAACGGGCGCTTACTCTTCATTGACCATTTATCCGCTGGAACTTTCACAGTGTTTCTCTCAGGCCCTCTTCTTTTTCTTGGAATGAAGGAGCATGCTCTTGTTCGCAGACCACTGCCACCAATGTTACAAGGGGGGTTTCAGAAACGTTTAGGGATCCGCTGACTCAGGCAAAAATTACGGCAATCGGGCGGAGCTCCGATTGATTATTGCCCGATCAAGGGAGTCAGTCAGGTGGTACACAACAAAAAATGGAGAAAGGTTACAAGGAAGCCCACAGAAACTAGGGAGAAGTACATTAGCACCCTACTGATGCAGTTTTTTTTGAGTGAGTTCTCAATAACGGCCTAAAAGAAAGTGGTTGTTGGTTGACAGTGGTAGGGCAGCTCATTCTCAGAAACCCCTGTATTTAAGGCCCGACGACGTCCATCATAGATGCGAATTTTCGGCTCAATGGGGGAAACCAACTAGCACAAATAGAATATATTTTGACACGACCAGAATTTGAAAATAGATTTGACTGTGAGTAAACAAAACAAGATTTCATTTTATTGTTCTTTTCAGGTGAGTCTATCCATGTCAGCTGACGTGCCTCTCGTCGTTGAGTACAAGATCGGAGATATTGGCCAAATCCGATACTACCTGGCTCCAAAGATTGAAGATGAAGACAACTAGAAATGCTGTAGACACTTCGCTTTTATTTTCTGTAATTTCGTACCTAAATTGATGCAACTTGTACATATTTTTCATTATTCCTGTTTTGCTTCAAATACATCCTTTTCAACTCAGGCCATTTATTCACTCCAAAAGGTTAGTTTTGTTTTACACAAGTGCTAGTGTGCATAAAGAGTTGGTGTGAAAAAGAAATCAGTCTTTGATTGACTCACGAGTCAACTATTGGATTTTGAAAAGGTGGATGCTAGCAATACCCTCACTGTTGCCACAAACGGGCCTATAGTAAGAGCGTCCATGAGCCTCAGCTCATGGCCCCCCAGGTACACTTGGTGCAACGTCACCCATATGCACCCACAAGTAGAGCAGAGGACATCCACAAGTTTTGCATTTGCCACCTTCCGTCCCAAACACATAACGGTGCCAGTCCGTCGCATATGCACAGCACATGCCCCCCTCCCCCTCTAGCCCCACCTTGCAGAACCTGCTTACCTGTACCTCAGCGGACAGTGACCTGTAAACAGGCCACATATGATGCTGATATCCTTCCTCCCCAGTGCAACCACCACCTTGGCCCTCTCCCTCTGGAGAGTTGAATCAAGAGTTTTGACTGTCTTCCAATGGGCAACCCTACATCTTTCCTCCCATTTGCCAACCTCTCTACGTAAGTGGCTTCTGGTATTCCCAACTATGCTTGGACAAGGTCAAGATAGCTGCATTGTAGCGTTACATAAACTTGAGATTGTTCATCACATTAATGCAAGGTTGAATTGAAGCATAAGGTCAGAGAATCATCAATGACACAAATAAAAATTTACTGTCACAACCAACAAAATATAGCAAGAAAAATTATCTAAATAAATGAAACATTAATAGTGAGTTACTGTAAGATAACATAGTTTGCTGGGAACAAACCATACTGTCCATTGCAATTTCCCCGCCACCAACCTTCGTCGATCTGTGAACAAATTTCATTCCAGCGATTTCAAAATTAGTTACATACAGGGTTCTTGAAAAGGTTGTCTTGGTAGTTCAATGGGTCCATTAAGTGCCAGGGGACCAATACAAGAACTTGGGATTGGAGGTGTAACAGATCTTTGACACGCTTATTACGAGACAGGAATGATAGAGAGCACCAAGAAGGGTGGGGGTCTTGTATATTCTATTTCCACTGTCAGATAAGTTGCGGATGAGTAAGCAAAACTGCGTGGACGGTTGGTTGTACATAACTTCCGACAATTGAACATATTTACAGCATCTAGCTCAGTGATCTCCCTGCAGTTCTACTGGGTTCAGTGTTCACACCCCCTTGGAGCTGTTTCCCCCACATGTATGGAGAAACAAT
Source organism: Pachypeltis micranthus (assembly GCA_020466155.1). Classification (NCBI taxonomy): domain Eukaryota; kingdom Metazoa; phylum Arthropoda; class Insecta; order Hemiptera; family Miridae; genus Pachypeltis; species Pachypeltis micranthus. Next base: position 395,842 of record CM035776.1, read on the forward strand.
ATCAATGCTTCAGCTCTGTTGTAGCTAGAATATGTAAATCCTATTAAACCATGAAGTGACGCCCAAGTGGCTTCGTTTTTCAAGGAAAAACTAGCTTTGGCGCTTATGAAGTATCAGATCACCGTCGTGCATTTCATTTTAGGGCCTGCGGGAAGACTGATAAATAGTAGAAGTACATACTTTGTCCGAAGGAGTTAAGCGAGTTCAAAGGGGAGCAGATGGAGATGCATAGCATCATCCTCAAGCAGCTTTCCGAAAATTACGTCAATTCGATGACACCATACATACAAATGCTGTATCTTCGTTCAACGCATTTCTGAGGAACAGTAATCGACAACTGTTGATATTAGTTAGCGGAGAATACCTAGTAAGTAATCTTGGGTTATACCTCCATTCACCGAATTTATGAAGAAGACATTTATACAGAACAAAATTTAGATGCTATTAACAGAACATACTGTAAAAGTTTAACTAGTTTTTTAAATAGAAATCTTTAAAGTGAGAAAATCCTTGATTATGGTCCATCCTACCAATAACATCAATGAAAATTGCTCATAACCTTATTTTTGAGCCGTCAAAAACTCTGGAACAAAACAAAATATCTGGTGCGTAGCAACACACTACTTTCCGCCACCCCTTTAAGCTCGAACACCACCTACATAGGCGGACGCTATATCTTCGTTCAACGCAGTTTTACAGGAACATTTATGGAGAACTAAATGTAGGGACTAGTTAGCTGAGAGTACTCCGAAAGTTTGATCGAAATCGTTAGAGCCGTTTTTGAGAAAATTGGAATACCGATAAATTAATATTCGACAAATCTCCTTTTCTGAGTTAACTTGGCTTATATCTCTGTTCAACATATATATACAGAAATAATTATAGAGAACGAAATGTTGGTATGGGTGACTAGAAGATACTTCATTAGGATATATCACATCTGGTGAAAAAGTTACCCTGGAATTTACGGAAATGTTAGAAAAAACGTTATTTTTTACACATTTTGATTTTTATCTCTGTTCAATGGACTGTCAGAGAAACATTTATTGAGAACAATATGTAGGTATTAACTATTCGGAAACATCTCTAAAGTTTGGTGATAATCGTTGAAGCCGTTTTGCCAAAAAGCGTAAAAACCTATTTTTGCTTCATGGGCCTATATCTCCGTTCACCGTATTTTCATGGAGATATGTATAGAGAAGAAAAGTTAGGCATTGATTAGGAGAAGATAATTTGAAAGTTTGATCAAAATCGTTAGAGCCGTTTTCGAGAAAAATGCGAAAAACCCTAAATTTTGGTACATTTTCGTCCCCCCCCCTTCCCATCGGCCGAAATCGTCCATAACCTTATTTTGGTGTCTACAAAAAATAACGAACAAAACAAAAAAAGAACCATCTCAATCGGATCAGCCGTTCTCCCGCAAATCGAACTACAGACACACACACACACAGACATACACACAGACATACACACAGACATACACACGGACCTCTCTCCGAAATTAGGTTTTTTAGACTCAGTAGGGTCTGAAACGTAAAGATCTGAAGAAAACCCAACTTTTTTTTTTGGGCCGATTACTATACTTTCCTTCCCTTCGGGTAGCGGAAAGTAAAAAGGAGCAGCTCATAAGGTCGAGGCGTTCTCTCACAAATCTGACACCACACCACGAGTCGAAATTGGGTTTCTTCAATTCAGTATGCCTCATAACGTCCTTTGTTTTTGCTCGATTAAAATAATTTTCTTATTTCTTACTCTTTGGACAGGGGACAGTACAAGGACGTGTTGATAGAGAGAAGTAGAAGGCATACTCTTGTAAGGCAGCTGAAAAACAAGAAGAGGACCCACGTTACACTGTTCAGACAAGTGTATCAGGCGCCAGGCACATTGGTGGGATTCCCTAATGCGATTAGTTTTCCATTAGTTAAGAGCCCCTGCAAAAAGTAGATTGGGGTTGCAGGATGGGGCATTGACAGTAATTAGATTAAACCTGTGGACCACTCCTCAACACTAATCATGTGTAGTTCAGTCCGTGTGTAAAGGTAATGATACCTACCAGACGAGATTAAACGCCTCAGAAATAAGCTATGGCACTTAGATCATTCTTCATCATTGGAGGATGTAGATGCTCAGGCATTTGTATGGTGCTTAACATAGCATAGTATACATGCTCACCCAGGCACCTCAGGCTAGGACATTGAGCTCTGCCTGGCAGTTATGTAATACACATGCCTGCTACACAACCACTGTTACTTCAGGCGCATTGAACTGTGATTTTCCAACAAGTTAAGGTATCTTCACAGGCGCTCCTCCCGAAGATAGAATCTTCAGGGAAACAAGTGGTACCTATGTTAAAAGGGTCCCCTATCCCACTGCTCGAGTGGTGGCAACAACAACGTAGAAGAAGCAATCTAAGAGGTTGCCTTGTGTTCGTCGGAGTTTGGGAGTTGTGAACGGCCATTTACTTGTTGATTTATTACAAATGCTACCAAGGTATTGTTCAGGGCATGCTTCATTATTAAATTGGTATCAACTCTTAAATGAACTACTGAGTGTTCTGCCCTCATTCTACTAAATCTCTGCTCCAGCAGTTTCCAATAGATTTGGAATTCAAAGAAGATAAGCTTTCTGACAATAATCACCCTGTTTCACCTAGGTTTGGTGAAATACATAAACGTACATACAACTAGTTAAGAGGTCCAATCACTATAAACCCTTGTGGTTGCATCACATACTACCCTTTAAAAAAGATGATAAATGAAAAGTATGGCGTATGAACAGGTAAAAGAGTGTTTCGGGGGTATTAGTACTGTAGAATATCTCACCATATCAATATTGGTGATGACATCATCAGGATCGAAAGAAATTTCATCCTCCGCAGCTGAAAATAAAACCACACAGTCAGGCAAACCAGCATTCGTTGACTACAAATAACAAAACAATCCCATACCATCACTCACCAGCCTGATAGTCGTATAGAGCTATTGCCGTGTATCCAGTGTCCTCTTCAACAGGAGAAGGGTCGCTCGAAATATTGGCATTAGACGCAGACTCTACTCCAGTGGCATGTTGAGTTGGAGTTGTGGCGTTGTGAAGTACGCTGCCAGCCTGTAAAAATACAGAAGTTAAGAGGTCACCATTGTTGAGCAACGACGATTTGGAATAGAATGGCTATCAATAGGGATATATGTTTAGAAGGCTAAACAAAGACTTTTATAGAAGAACGTTTATCATAAAGAAGTTTATCCATGGGTACATTTATATACTCTTGAAGCTGCAGCAAAGTAAAGTGAGATTTTACTTCTTCTTCCTGTAGTGCCATCACTGAAGGTTGGCGATCATTTCTGCAAACCATTCGCGATCTTGCGCCAGATGAAAAAGATCGGCCACTCGGTTTATCCCCATCCAGCTGCGAATGTTAGACAACGAAGATGCTCGCTTTCTGCCTACTCCCCGACGTCCGCTGATCTTTCCCATCATAATCGTCTGCAATAGGCTATACTTAGGACCCCGCATAATGTGCCCCAAGTATGCAACTTTTCGTTTCTTTAAGGTTATCAACAGCTCACGTGTCAGAGATTGTGTGAGATTTTACAATCGTTAATAAATCTGCGATCTGTTATCTTCAGTACAATCGTCGTTTGATCCAGACCCCTACATCAGTTTTCCCAGGAGTTCAGTACATAATCAAATCTCGGCTCGAAGTGGGTCACCAAAATCCCGCCTTTCCATAGAGCTTCCATGTCTATTTTCTACCTGTTTTCATCTACCTTTTTTAATCTCTTCATGTAAAATACTTTCGGGCAAAAACTCACGAAAATAGACCATTCTGCGGCTACATAAAACTGAATATCCAATGCGAGAAAAGTGCTGATCAATTTTATTAAATTCATGGCTCGGTGGCATTCTTTTCGTTCTTACCCAATTGCTGAAGTCCTAACTTCAATCACATCAAGGTTTGTGTCTTCATTCCCGCCTTCTCAAGGTCAGAACTTTCCTTTCACTTGTCAAAGTTATTTCGTAGATTTTAAAAATAATAGTTTAAACAAAGGACTCTGGAAAACTCTAGTAATCAATGATTGGATAACAGAATTATTATGAGGGCCATTGAAAGTCAGGACCACCTGTCATGCTGCAGCAGCCATTAAATTCCTATGCCAGAAGACCGTTTATAGGCAGCTTGTGGTGGGTCAAACCTCCACAAATAGTGACTGGGCTCTACCAGGCTCTCCGATTGCAGATGTGTCAGTAGCCCCCAGAAAATGTGCTATACCTAGCAACCTGAAACGCCTTTGACATCTGAGGAGTGAAAGCCTGAAGCTTGCTGACCAATTGAATAGAGTGAAAGGAGCAGCTTCTGGGTCTAGGGTTTCTGTGGACTCTATACTGCTCTAGCAGCATATTTGCATGGCATTTTCACGAAAGTTAAGAACCTTACCCTTGTGGGAGCATAGAACCAAGGTTTTTCATATGTACCCCCTGCAAATGGTAGTAGAGCAGCTAAAAGAATGAGGCGGGTGGAGTACCGGTGTGTTCAGCAGTTGTGGAGGAGGTATCTGGGTCAGGCAAAGAAAAGTTGAGCATACTCTTCAGGGGTTTGTGCCATTGTGGGAGCCTCTAATGAGTGCTTCGAGTCACATCCTTGAAGAGTGTGTCGCTCCCTTACGGGAATTCTTGGCCAACGTTGTCTTCCTCAGTACTTCGGGGTACGCCAGTACAGAAAAACATTAGTGCTGTATCAACAGCTCCACTTCTGCTGGACCTAATGTTATTTCACTCTGCAGATGGAAAAAAGCCCTTAAGACAGTTGAGCTACTGGTTATCAACATTCTTTTTTATGTGGGAAAACATTTTGCAGGATTGTTCTGTACCCAAACAGTCTTCGCTGCAAGAATTGTGAAGGCACGCTGGAGACCAACAAACGTCTTTCAGTCTTCTGGCACTTCCTAAGTGCTGCCATTGGTGATGTCTAGTGGGCATCCTGGTCAGTGGATGGTACTGCTGAGAATCTACAACTCAACAACAAAGAATCTACAATCTTACAATTCTGCACAAAGTGCTGTTCCTGGCCCAGAAGAAAAATAAGTAATTGCATATAGTTGCCCTGGATATTGTGAAACCTTTGACACTGAGTCGCCTCCAGTGTGTTGGTGCCAGGGTGTGATGGCCCTGCGAGATCATGAACTGCCTTCATCTTGAAGCATCTCACCTGACACTCTCACAATTAATATTTGATCTCAACAATCACAGTCGTCTTGGAGTGAAATTTGAAGTTGAATTTTTGAAGAATTGAAGCTCACCTTTTCTAGTTCAGCGAATAGTTCTTTTTCTTGTTTGTCAACTTTGGCGTTAATGTCACTCAAATTAGGCTCTTTCTTCGGAGAGCTTGTCTGAGTAAAGGCAATTGGTTGAGGGACGTTTACAACCTGAGAAAAGGAATATTTATTGCGTTTAAAACATTTTCAATTAAGTCAATGACGACAATTCAGCGTAGGATAGAAAGTAAAACTTACAAAAGAGGTGGGGGGTTCGATGCTGTGGTTATTAGTAAGCAGTTACATGTAAATTTCACCAAATAAGTGTCAGTCTTCTTGAAAAACGAACTTTTAACGTTTGGATAATCGCTTGGTTTATTATTCATTCTGAATAAATAACCCTATGTTTTCAGCCAGGAAAAATGTTTTACAACCCCCCCTCAAAATTTGATACTTTACGTTTCAAGACATGGAGTTCCAAATCTGTAATGTCCGTCCGCTGTCCGGGCTGTTTTGTGCCTTTAACGTGGTCTACAAAATCCGTTCTTTCGCACAAAAATCCCATTTGGTATCTAGTTATGCCCGCCATCTCTGCAATCCGATCGGACGAAGCCCGTGGTTGTTATGGACAAAAATGGTTAAAAAATTAACAAACTGCAGTACGATCGCAAATACGCCGTGTTTCACATTGTTTTCAAGGTATTTTTAGATCCTGGGTCGAAAGGAATGATTATCAGATATGTACAACTGCGAATAGTGAAATTACAGTAATTATAGTGAGCCAAAGTCTACTAATTGAATGAACTCGCGGGAACTACAGCGAAAGTCAACGTTTCGTCATTAGTACTCCCTCCCGTTTCATCCAAACCACCCACCCGCCCAACTCACCACGTCGTGCCAATTGCCTACAGGCGCCTGGCGCCGGGGGAATATTTAGTTTTCATAGTTCCATTGTAGTAGTCAGGTCATGTTTCGTATGGTTTACTAGTATTTTTTGATGCTGAATCGAATGGGATGGGTTTAGGAGCAGTAATACTAGGTCAGGCTGTTCATGAGAATAACAAACCGTTGTGTAGTAATTTGCAGGGTTTTTTGACATATTTCAATTCATTTTTTCCTTGAACTACAGTATTTTGAATTTCGGAATTTATCGAGTACTCTTGTTCATCTCAAGACAATCGTTAAAAAATTTCATCGCATAGGTAGCACGTTGGACTACTGGCACGATTTTTGTGAGAAGACTGGTGATTTCATATGAGCGGATTTATGAGGAAAATCTTTACTAAAATCGAATTTTGTTATGATTTACCGTGCTGCTCTTCTCATTTCCCTGAGGATGAAAATGTTATTGTTGTTGTCCTTACTGACTACCACCTCTGTCAGTTGCGCAAATTTCACAAAAGTAACTCAAGTTTGTTGAGGGGAGACGGAAAATCAAATGCCAGTATTCGTCAGTTTGTGTGACGGACATGAACCTCAACTCAACTTAATTTCGTTAAGAAAGGAAAAGAGATATAAAACTAAAAAGTCAAAATAAATAAAAACAAACGAATGGCTTACTTTGTTGGGAGGCTTGACATTATCTTTTATCTTTGGCGTCTCATCAACAACTTTAGGGGGCCCTCGCTCAATAGGATCAATTGGTTCAGGGTCGTAACTTAACCTTTCTGGTTTCACCGCTGGAGCTTTAGTTAACAATATTTCATTAGTAGTGGCATTAGTCAATGTTTCTTCTATGGGAGTGTTGTTCATCGACTCAATTTTCTTCAATTCAGCCAACCTCTTCTCCTCCCTCATTTTATCGTTTTTCTTCTCTTGTTGCTCCCGATTCAACCTTCTGATTTTCTCCTCTGCCGCTTTCCTAACTGCCTCTTCCTCACTTTGTTTCGCCAAGCCTTCAAATTTCTGCCTCAAATTCGACGGTTTCATGGAGCCTAGCCAGGTCAAGGGGGTGGACAAATCAAATGAAACAAAACAAAACGGAATTTAACCAAATTATAAACGAAAAAAACGGCAGTTAAAAAAAACGATAACAAGGTTCAACTCTGAGTTACCTATCTCTGGTTTAACCTTCTCGTAATTGGTGCCAACTTTGTCATTGGGCTCAGAAAAATTGTGGGCGGACTTATCAATGCGATCCCTCTCGACACCAAATTTTCCTCCAAAGCCCTGAAAATTGAAGGTTAGAGGTGGCACATATTAGAATGAAGACAGAGAGAGGTTCACAGATGGTGAACGTGATTTGATTAGGCATGTAGAGTGTGTAAAATCTGTCGACAAATAGGTGCAGCTCATCTTATCCTCACTGTCTCCTAATTCGATAATGTGGTATATGTACAAGCTCCGTTCAGTGGTATGGAATACTAAGCCTAGGCCTCATACACAGATGTACCTCTGCATTAATCTGGTTAATTCTGCAATCGCCTCACATGGCAGTTCCTCTTACTCGAAGGTGGCAATGTGTTGCTGCCACTACTTCAAAATACAGATTCGATTCTGGAATCAACTGAATGGGAACATCTTGCAAATGTACTGCTCACATTCAGGTCTACTGCTGCTTCTGATGGGATGGTTCTAGGTCGAACTGAAGTGGTTCAACACACCATAAACACGGGCGACTGACCACCTATCAAACAATCTCCTCGACAAATCCCATTTTCATAAGATCACATTGATCTCTTACCCGAGACATGATTTTCAAGATGTGATCAAGCCTTCACAAAGTCCTTGGGCTTGATCAGTTGTACTTGTGTCTAAGAAGGACGGCAACACCACACGTTTCTGTATTGATTAAAGGAAGCTGTATCTGGTAACAAGGGAGGGTTCTTATGCATTAGGGTAGGGGTGCAGGGTGCATTCTTTTTAACGCATTGAGAGATTCGAAATGGTTCTGCATCCTTGACCTAAGGATTTCAATGCATCCAAAGAACACTGGGAAAACTGCTTGCTCAATTCACCGACAGGTATTGTAAAGTAATACTCTTTGGATTGTGCAATGCACCAGCGATATTCAGAAGATTGATGGAATGTGTGATCCCTCCTGATTTGATCCTCGTTTACTTAGACGATCTCATCGAGGTGATGATTTTCACATTGTCCTCAAGAAGCTTCAAAAGGTACTTCAATGCCTTCAAAACGCCCACAACCAGATCAAATAGAATAAATGCTCCTTCTTCAAGGAGACTAAATATTTGGGGCATATTATATCTGCAGGTATTTGAACAAACCATGATTAAGCGAAGAATGTTCAACAATGGCCTGTCCCAAGAAGCAAAAAAGAACTAGTTTTCTCAGGTTTTGCTCTAACTACCAGCGCTATACGCAAAATTATGCTGACATTGCTAAACCTTTCACTCACTAACTGAAGCTCTGACACCATTTGAGTCGACCAACGAGTAGACTCTTAGTTTCAATGAACTGGAGACAGGTCTCACTACAGCTCCAGTTATGACCTACCTAGATGAGTCAAAAGATTTTCTCCTTGACTGTGACGCTAGCGCCAGTGCTGTAGACACTGTTCTCTCCCAGAATCATGACGGAAAGGAAGAGGGAGTAGCTTTCTACAGCCAAGCTTTAACGAGCGCAGAATGAAATTATTGAGTCACATGCCCCATGAACTTCTGACTGTAATCAAGGCTGTCTGTCACTTCCACCCATACCTTTATGGGAGGCAATCCCACCTTCGTACTGTCCATCCTTCATTGACATGGCTTACAGCGTTTAAAAACCCAGAAGGGCAACTCGTGAGATGGCTAGGACTCTACAATCGTATGATTTTATTATCAGCCACAGATGAGGACAGAAGCATAAAAACGCTGATGGATTGTGTCTAAGGCTTTGTCATGATGATTGTGGGTACTGTATTTGACCTGAGAGAAATGATATACAGATAAATCTGGTACGAACAGCCAACTCTGATATTGGAAAAAACAGCAGCTGGATCACAAAATCCAACGACTTCATCACTTGAAGAAGATCAACAATCGACCAGATCCAGCCTTATTGTCCGAAGAACCTCGATTCTGCAAGCTAATAACTCGATGAGAGCTATTAGAACTTCGAGTTGGGGAACTATTTCATCGGTGGTCTTCTTGGTGCAAGTCCTGCATAGAACCCAGAATCACCAAACCAGTTCCACTCCAGTAGATGGCAGTTAGCGCTCCATTAGAGGATGGGAGTTGATATCTTGGAACCATTCCCTCCCACCAAGCATGGGAACTGGAATGTCGTCGTAGTAGTCTTGTAGGTCTTGTAGAGCGACTGAACAGAACGCTTTCCAAACACGTGGCAATGTTTGTAAACAAAAATCTCGGTTCCTGGTGGCATATGGCTGTGCACCCCACCATGCAACTGTCTTTCCTCCTGCTCAACTAATATACGATCAGGATCTATGTGTCCCAGAGGAAATGATCCTGCTGATCCCACCACTGCTGAAGCAGGCAAGTAAAACAGAACTCGCCTTTGACCTTCAGAGAACCCTGCAGCAAGTATGGGAGTTTGCTCGAAACCAAGCCAGGTTGAAGATGTGAACTCCAAAGGAAGCATTTGGTCGTAGGGCTCAATGACCTACCTTTAAGGAAGGCGACTGGGTTTGAGTATACGGCCCAAAAAGGAAGAAGGGGTCTGCCCAAAGCTCAACCCTACCTGGACAGGCCTGCGGGTCATCGAAAAAAAGCATCAACGATGTGCAGTTTGATGTGAAGCTTGGTCACACTAAGCGGTTACGTATTAACCATATAGCACCTGCGAACGTCAGGCCAATTAAAGAAGAGTAGGATATTGTTGCTTCAGTTGCCTGTGTTATCACAGATGTTGTTTGTGGTGACTCGTTATAAAGTAGAGAACATTGTCATTGATTGAAACAACCACCTTCTTGTTAACAACTTTACATTACTTTACTTTATATTACTTTTTTTGCACTCAGACTTCATTTTTGGCATGGAAATTTGATTAACAGAATAGGAAAAGTGAAAACTTGTTTTTGCTCAAGTATGGCCCTGTACTACTAGACTCCTATTGTAGGCACCCCAGTGATCATAGTTTAGTGGATAAGACGAAGATTTATATTCCAAGGAAACTCGGGGTGTACTGAGCTTGAGAACTGGTTGGAAAAATAACAAGAAATGAGACCTCTTTTTCGTACGCAGACAAAGTAATAAAATGAATAAATCTTAGATATTAACTTATAGATAAAATAAAAAGAACGTTTTGACCAGCGGCGAAAAAAGAATAAGATGAAAAGTGAAGTTGGCAGAAGAAAAACGAGTGCGACGTCAGGAACAGGGCTGCAGATATCCATCTGGTTTCTATGGCCGAAGAAGCTGGAAGGTGAAATTAAGTTGATATTTCAGTCAGTTTCGTAAGTTGGGGGAGATGAAGGCGGCAATGGTTGGTGTTGAGATGAGTACCATCTAATTGTCCAGTGAGTTGCCCAATTGCGAAGAGATTATTAAAATGGGTAAATGAAGTATAGAAAAAATTGGAAAACTTACTGCTGACCCAGTTTAAACGGGAGTTTGGCGACGGACGAACCTTTTGGTTGCAGCAGAGAGTGTAAGGTGACAAATGCGAGATTATTCAGTGGTTGGCCGAGAGAGACTGAGATTGCAGCGAAGAGTCAGCTATGACGCCCATTAAGCGGGGGGGGGGGGAGCACCCACTGTTCTGATTGGAACACTCGTGCACTGGTAACTTCAAAATACTATTTGTTGTTTTGTGTTCCTACACAGGGACCAGGGGGGAGGGGGGGGTGTAATTTTTGCAGCCTGGGAGGCTTCCAACATTTCCAATCCCTTCATAACAAATGGCGTCAGAATTTTTGCACTGCAACACCCTCTCCTTCATTGCAATTAAAAACGATGGCCAGACACTGTAATCCAGCAAAAAGTCCGAGTAAAAATATCTGGTGTGTAACTTTCCTTGACTCTATGTCAATTCTCTCGTGTTCATGGTTTATTCCACTTACTCAATTCATTTACCACTCAGTTCATTTGAACTTGGTCAAACAACACTTCGTGGTGGCAAAAAGCGGTAGTGCTTTCAGTTCAGGAAAATATTGGGCTGCTTGAACTCATTCCAGGACCATTATTGAGCAACTGGTACACAGAGAATTAATGAGGCTGTACAACACGATTTCTTTGAAGTAGATAATAATCACTTTTCTTGAGTTGTAGGGTAAAAACGATTAGAAATGGTAGTAAGCAAAATGGCGGTAGTTGAAATTCGGGAATTTGAAAACGCTCAATCTATAGGTCTACCAATGAATTCTCAATCTTGGAATGGACTACCACACCAAGTTTTTTGAAGATTCTAGTAACATTCCAGCGGAGTTTATAAGAAAAAAGTTAGTGCAAGATTCCCACTGCCAGATACTAGCTGGTCATCCAGGATCACTGCAGACTGGTTGGGTGGGACCAACGATGTCAGGCCTCATTCCTTCTCCAGAGACCACCCAGTAGTGCCGCTCTCTCTCTCCACCTCCCAGCCCTCAGATGACAATGCACCAGCCTGCTTGCAGATTGCGTCGTTTCGAGATTCGACTCGAACAGGATAACACAGGCACTACAGCGTGCATACACAACGTTACAATCCCGACCTCTAGTACACCTCATCACTGTAGGCAGTGACGCCACACGAATGGCGTGAAAGTGCCGGTAATCCTTCCCATGAATGCCCTCTGAAGCCCACTCCACCCATGCTGAAGAGAAAGAGGAGTCAGGACACTGCCTGAGTTCCCATCTGTTAACTGAACCATGTAGAGCAGCTGCAAACTCAGAAGGCTTACTGAGCTTGGATACAGATGGAGTCACCATGTCACACCCCCGCCGCTGATCCTGGACGAATCCAAGACCAGCCTCACATCCCAGCCAGATGCCTGCAAAGCAAGCAGGCGCTTATGACACAAGAACAGAATAGCAGTAGAGAAAGATGGAAGACCGAGTCCCCCAGGACATGAGACGCTATGTGGAAAGCCTAGCCAAGCATGAACAGCAGAGTCGACCATTCTATCAAGACTTAACAGCCTTCAAACAGTAAACCGCCCAAAAACCAGCCTCATAGGTCAAAATTGGGAGCAAGTACGTCCAAAGGAGGCCCAGCTTTTACTGTGTCTTCAGTAGAGCCTTGGCAATTTTCCGAAGATAATTACCAAGGTTCACACGGCTTAGGGCTGGGGAGGTTGCACCGATAAACTCGATCACAAAATACTGCCACATCTTGAGGATGCCTCTAGCCAGGACACGGGACTTGCCAATGATGAAACCTGCATTAACGACCTTGATGCTGTAACCTCAATAGAACAGGCTTCACTCTATCCACACACACCTAGCTGCTTTACAAACTTGTCAAGGGCCATCAAGCCCTGCTTGGTACCTGCGAGAAGCATGCGTCGTGTAGAGCATAGTAGAACATGTGGACTATTCTCAGTTTTTTCGTAGAGTTTTTTTTTCATCATTTGAAATTATGTAAATCTTTTAGAGGAATTAGAATCAATAACTTTAGCTAAAACAACTGATTTAAAACCGGTACTCGAACGTACCTTGCTGTGATCAACTTGACTGTGGTGCTGTGGAATCTTTTCAATGTGGTCCCACCCGAGTGCTGACTTGTCTTGACGGTCAGCTTGGACTCCGTACTTTCCTCCAAACCCGATGGCGTAGTCTGCAGAAAAATTAAAATCACGACTGACTGACTCCATGAAATGTTGACAAATGTCTTAAATTTAAACGAATGTGACGTGTCTTAAACTAACAGCTCCTGGATTAGTTGGAGAGAAACGGGAGAGTAGGAAATTGAAAGTTGAACACACAGTTTTCCTCCGCCCCTCTAAATGATACAAGCCATGTATCTTTGTTCAAAGCATTTCTGTGGAAACTCTAATGGAGAACAAAATGTGAGCACTTGTTATTTGAAAATAATCGGTGAGTTTGATTAAAATTGTCAAAGCCCTATTTGAGTAAATTTAAAAAACGAAACTTTTAAAGTTCACAGAAGCTCATCTTCCGGTGTATCTGAGCTTATATCTCATTGACGTCCAACAGCTGATCAGAAGAACGAACAGTTGAAGTGTACAAAGTATGGGAATAGGTTGCTGGGAAACAACCCGTTCTAGTTTGCTAAGAGACATTTAGTTTTTGTGGCACTTTTGGCAATAGAAACTTCATTTCCGTTTATTCAAAAAATATCGAATGAAACAAATAATGAACGAGCCCTGTCAGCTCAGCTGCTCTCCAACATGGCTAACTACAGTCCACTTGCCGAAAGAGGGATTTTCGGATTCAGTAAGCATATAAGGAAAACTCAAATTATTTTTGCATTACTGCAATACTTTCCTTTCCTTTCCTTTAGGGGCTTCGTAAACGTAAACTAAAACGCAACCAATTATTAAACAACGGTTCATTATTCCCTTGAACAGCGTGACGAAGTATGACAGCTCTGACACCAGTAAACCACACAAAACATGACCTGATTACAACGGAACGACGAAAACTAAATACTCCAGGCGCCCGTAAGTAAATGACAATTGGCGGGCAGTTTCGTATGGACGGGAGGGGGAGGGGGGTACGAACGAACTATTAGCTCCGCTGTAGTTAAAGTCCCGCAAGTTCTAGTAGAGTAGTACTTTGGCTCACTATAATTACTGTAATTTCTCTATACGCAGTTGTTCACATCGGATACTCATTCCATCTAAAAATACCTTGAAAACGATACCAAACATGGCGTATTTGCGATTAAACTGCCAACATTGCGTTTTTGTTAATTTTTTAATAACAACCATGACAACCATGGACTTTATCGATCGGATTGCCGAAGAGGTGGGCACAACTAGATACCAAACGACATTCTTGAGCGAAAGAACGGATTTTAAAGACCACGTTAAAGGCACAAAGCGGCCTGACATTGCAGATTTAGAACCCCGATGTCTTGAAACGTAAAATATCAAATTTTGAGGGGGGGGGGGGGATGCAAATTTTGCTGACCGAAAACATAGCGTTATTATTCAGAATGAATAATGAACCAAACGGATGAGAAGGGTTGCTGGACACAAGTAGCTATGACAATTCGGGATAAAGCGATGTTTAAATCACTCTCTAACTACGTGTTTCATTGTAGACTAACCTGTTTGAGATTCGTGTTTGTGAAGTTTCTCAACGTGGTCCCAACCAACTGCAGATTTATCTTGCCTGTCGCTTTGAACACCGAATTTCCCTCCAAAGCCGGTTCGATAATCAGTTTGCGACCCGTGTTTCTGTGGAGCTTCTTTGTGTTCCCAGCTGACAGCACTCTGTTCATAAAACATACTATCAACACGTGTAAGGTAGTACCACAAGACTTGTGAGAGAGAGCCATCTTTGGGGAGAGTATCCATCTTTGGAGATTTAAAATTTAATGAGCAAAAAACTAAGTCGTGTTTGGATAAACGAGGAGCTGGTGTTTGTCCTAATTCCTTTACAAATTCAACATCATTGACCAAAATTAAATGTAAGAGAGAGCTAGAGGACATTGATTGATGTTTGAATCGGGGAGAAAGGTAAGTATTCTAGATTATGGGACTCTAACAGATTTAAATTGACGGTTATAGGAAGTGGTTTAAAGCATATCAGTGTTGAAATCACCGAAAAACTACATGATTATAGCTTGTGACTAATTTCGCGATTTCTTCGAATACTGCGACAATTATCCCAATTTTGGGTAGACGATAAGCAACACATATTGCTATATGTTAAAAACATACCGGGGTAGCCAACCCTAATTTCTCTTGATAAAAAAGCGGACTGTATTCTCAAACACCCCGGATCCGATCAAATCAATTTCTCCATCCTTGTCTGCAAACTATGCCTCAGCCGATGCCGAGACCTCGCCGACCTGAAAAGGAAACAAATGCAGGAACGGAAAAATAGGAAATCGAGGGACTCACCTTTATGAACGTGACAGACGCTTTTCCCTGGCCAGGAAACACTGGACTTAGCGAGGGGAACCCTTTCGTCGCGTCACAACTATACTTAGCGGAAACTCCACAAAAGGGGGAGTAAAAGATGGTTAATATGTGCAATTAAAAACACGAAAAACTTGAGGGCTCAGTCTCGAACGTCTCAGAGAAGTGAGGTGGCCTCCGTGGAGGGGAAGAAGGAGATAAGGTCCGGCCGGCGGGCCCGGCGATTCGGTAGGACGAACTTACGTTTCCAACACTATACTTTACACTTTATTTTGCACTTCAATAAATAGGTACTCAGGAATCTTAGAGTACTGTTCCAGGGACTTACATATAACTTTACATTCGAGTTAGGAGTGAATTAACAAAGCTACTCCCCCTCTTCCAAGACCTGTTCGATCGTTTCGCTCCCAGACATCGTCTAGAATGGGAAAAGAATTGGAAGCAATTTCTGGCTTCAGGAAGGTTTTGGATGGACATTTTCTAGATAAGCGTAGACTACCATTCATTCGGCATTTACACGCGCAATATTTAACGATTTTTTAAAGACCTTTTAACTGGGACACGAGAAAGTTATGAGTAGAGGAGAGGGCGAGAGAGAGAGAAAGCGAAAGAGAGAGAGAGAGAGAGAGAGAGAGAGAGAGAGATTGATTGATTGATTGATTAAGCGGTTTATTTAACCAACCAGGGAGGATTAGGGCCATAAGGCCCTCTCTTACATCATCCCTGGCAAACAGTATTGGTTACAATCGGTTGGTCTTGTGCGGTGTACAGAGTAAAAACAAGAAAAAAATATAAACATAAATAAATCACTTCTGGATTGTCCTTTCTTTCTCTCTTCTGTCTTTCTTCTTCTTCTTGTCACTTCTACGACTTCTGAGTGCTATTTCGTCCTTTCCTACTCTTCGCGTTCCTCTAGAAGCGCGTTCTTGTAAATACTCTTGAAAGACATGGAGGTGTCAAATAGGGCTGGGTTTTCATTATAAATTCGAACAGCTGTGGCAGTGAATGATTTATTGAAGATGGTGGTTCGATGGCGAGGGATTTGAATTAGGCCATGTCGTGTCTCATGTTGGTGAATTGAGTGGAGGAATGCAAATTTTTCGGCGATATAGGGAGGGTTATGGAATTTTAAGCTCTTAAATAGGAGCAGAGCAACAGTGTATCTGATTTTTTGTTGGATCTTCAGCCAGCCTAAGCTTTTATAGTACGGTGTAACGTGTTCGTCCAACTTTAACCTGTAAACAAATCGTACTAAGGCATTTTGTGCTCTCTGGACCAGTTGCTCGCCATTGAGGTCACACAACGCCGCCAACCCATAACTGAGGTTATGGGCGACGAGTGCCTGTACTACCTTGAGTCTTACATGGTACGGGGATTCTGTAGCGAGTCGTCGAAGTTGGTACAATGCTCTAAAAATTTTCGCCGTTGTCTTGGATACCTGTGGCCACCCACCAAGAGAGTGTGTGGGTCATAGTGATTCCAAGGTTCCTAAGTTCAGTACTGTATGGCAGGCTCTGGTTGCTTATGTGGACAGAAGGAATATCTGAGAGAGAGAGAGAGAGAGAGAGAGAGAGAGAGAGAGAGAGAGAGAGAGAGAGAGAGAGAGAGAGAAAGAGAGAGAGAGAGAGAGAGAGAGAGAGAGAGAGAGATTGATTGATTGATAACGTCTTTATTATTGAATCTGGCGAGGTTTGGCCATACATGGCCATTCTTCCACCTAACCAGAACTTTTCAGTCAACAAGTTACGAGCACAGATTGGCACAAGGCCACATTACATGGCAATCTATTTTGTGTTACAAAATTCTCCAGCTTTGTGTTTAAGAAAAAACTACTACTAATAAAAATAAAAAAAAGATAAATAAAAGTAAATAAATGTCTTCTTTACTGCATTCCACATAGGTAATTACGTCCTTCATTTTTCATTCAGTATAAAAAGATAATAGGTATTCCTTCAGATGTTTCTTGAAAGCAGGATAACTGGTCAATTTCTTGAGGTCAGGTGAAAGTCCGTTGTAATATGAAGTGCTCTGCATAAGGAATGACTGGCGATAGGCTGTAGTGCGGCACGGCGGCAACCGTAACATATATCCTTATTCCGGGTTTCAAGGGTGTGAATTTGGGAAAACATCTGATATCTGTCAGCGAGGTACCTGGGCCTTCTTGATGAGGTTATTCTAAACATCGTGATTAGAACCATGTACTGGATAAGCTCATCAACTTTCAGGATTTGGAGATGTCGATATTTGTCGTACACCCTGTCGTCGTATTTAAGATTTAAAATGTACCTAATACAGGTATTTAAAGCTCTCTGCATTTTGAGCCGACATCCAGAGTCCAGATCGCAGGCGACTGCAGCACCATACATGAAGTAAGGTAGGATCAATGTCCTGAACAAGGTCGTTCTAAGGCTTACCGATTTACAGAAAACTAAGTTCCTGAAAGCGTAGAGCAATGAGTGAACCTTCCCCACAGTGGCATCAGTTTGAGAAGTCCAAGACAGATCATCGTTCAATATAATCCCTAGGCATTTCATTTGCTTTACATAGGCAATCTGTACATTTTCAACTGCCAATTTTGGGATTCCACTGAGGGAGAAATTGCCAAGCAATCTGGCATGCCCCATAATCATGGCACTACACTTGTTCGGATTCAGCACAAGGCCATGTCCACTGAACCACCCTGAAAGATTCTCCAGGTCCCGATTGACAGCGCTGACAGCCTCATAAAGTTCCTCCCGTTTGCATGATAGGTATATGTTCAGATCATCGGCATACATCCCCCTTTCACAGACAGATAGAGAATCCGCTAATCGATTTATGTACAGAGCGAACAATACTGCAGAAAAAGTCGTTCCCTGAGGGGTACCCCTTACCAACCCCACCCACGAAGAAACCTCACCAGTGCTCCTTTTTACGCATTGCCGCCGTCCCACCAGGTACGACCGGAACCACAAGAGTGCCGAGTCATGGCAGCCAATGGATCTCAAGATGGCGATCATCAACCTGTGGTCTATGCTATTGAAAGCATGACTAAGATCAAGGCTTGTGAAGACAGTCAGTTTCCTTTCATCCATCGCCCTTCTTACATCATCAGTCACCTTAATTAGAGCGGTCTGCGTGCTATGATTCCTTCGGTAACCCGACTGGTAGCTATCGAGGATATTGCCTTCCTCTATGAACGCTGAGAATTGTGCAAAGGTTATTCTATCGAAAATTTTTGCTAGGACACTAATAACAGAAATTGGTCTGAGATCGCCAAACTCAAGGGCCGGGCTTTTCTTGGTTATGGGTAGAACGAATGCGCTTTTCCATTGATCTGGATAAATGGATTTTTCGATTGAATAATTGAAGATGTGGACAAGGATGTCAGCGACTTTCTCTGATATGATCTTCATTAGGATTGGCGAAACGTTGTCTGGCCCTGTCGCATTTGAGGAAATATCCTTTATGGCCTGTTTCACACTGTCAGTAGTTACTGGCAAAAATCGAAATCTCGGCGTACATGTGGGCTCTAAGTTTTCATAAAAAGAGATTAGGGAGTGATCGATTTCATGTTGTGTTCCTAAGTTACAGAAGAAATTATTCAAACCATTGGTATCAATATTAGGGATGTCGTCAACCGTGCGCTTTCGCTTACCAATCCCCTGCTGTTTTACAATTTTCCAGAATTTGCTCGGATCTTTTACATTTAATAGTTGATTTTTTATAAATTTAAAACGGGCGTTTCGAATAGCATTTTTTACTTTATTTCTCAGCTTCTTGTACGCTAATTCATCTTCTGTCGAACCAGTCCGTCTGCTTTTTCGTAGGATTCTGTTCCTCTCCTCCTGGAGTCTTTTGATGGTGGGTGTCATCCATGGAGTGGGTGGTTTCGTCACACGGATCTCACGCAAGGGAAAATGCTTGTCCATTAAACCCTCGAGGAGAACAGACACTACTGATACCTTTTGGGCAAGATTATCGGAGTTATACACCTCTGAGAAGGAAATGTCACTAAAATCATTTACTATCAGTTCTTTGTCGTAGTTTTTGAAGTTCCTTGTTTTTATGAACCTATGAATTTTGTTGCGATACAATAACGGGAGGCAGCAGTAAATCGTGTCATGAGCTGATATTCCGGCTGACGGAAATTGGCCAAAATTGTGCACTTTGTCGGGGCTATTAACAATTAGTAGATCGAGAGTGGAGTGCACAGAATTTCTATGAAAAGTAGAACTAAGGGGAAGAATGTGGAAGTCAAGGTTTTGCACTAATCTATATAGCTGGGATCGGTATGAGCTCTGGGAGAGAGAGAGAGAGAGAGAGAGAGAGAGAGAGAGAGAGAGAGAGAGAGAGAGAGAGAGAGAGAGAGAGAGAAAAAGAGAGAGGAGAGAGAGAGAGAGAGAGATAAAGAGAGAAGAGAGAGAGAGAGAGAGAGAGAGAGAGAGAGAGAGAGAGAGAGAGAGAGAGAGAGAGAGAGAGAGATTGAAATGATTTTATTTACATTAACCAGGGGCAGTTAAGGCCATAGGGCCCTCTCTTCCACTGTCCCTGGAAGCATTAATTAATTATTTAACATTAGTAATTATTAACAACAAATTATCGCTTCATATTAATAAAAACGAACGAAAAATAAACGTACAAAAAGATAAAAAAGAAATAAAGATTTTTTTTTTTTTTTCTTTGCTAGGCACTTGCACTGTACTTTTGCAACAGTAAATTTGAAAAAGTATTTTTGAATATTCTCACGCTTTGTTCTGGTCTGAAGGAGTCGGGATTGTTGTTGTAGATGCGTATGGCTGTGGCTGTGAATGATTTGTTGAATATTGTTGTTCGGTGGAGGGGTATCTGTATGAGACGCTTTCGAGTGTGATGCTGATGACAATCCTCCAGGAACGCAAACTTCTCCGCAAGGTATTGTGGTGACCCAGACTTAAGAGTCTTGAACAGCATCGTTCCGATGTGCAACTGCAGCTGCTCCTCAATCTTCAGCCATCGAAGCTTGAGGAAGTATGGGTTGACATGCTCATCCCATTTCAGTCTGAAAATAAAACGAACTACGGCATTCTGGGCCCTCTGGAGTATGTTCATCTGCTCGCCAGTCATGTCACTGAGGGCACACAAACTGTATGCAAAGTTGTGCATAACCATGGACTGGACAAGCTGAAGCCTTGCCCTGAAAGGAAAGTCTACCGCTAGCCGACGGAGCTGGTACAAAGCCCCATACACCCGTCTAGAGACTGCAGACACCTGGGAGTTCCACCTGAGTGAGGGTTCCATTAACACGCCCAAGTTCTTCAATAACGACTCATATCTGAGCGTCATACCACCCACTTCGATCTGTGGAAGCTCTACAGCATTAAGCCGTGAAAGCAGTCTTGGGTACCCCATCACCATGGCTTTGCACTTAGACGAGTTTATCACCATGCCGTGCGATGAACACCACGATAGAAGGCCAGCAATCTCGGCGTTCAATGTCTCTATTGCTTCCTTAACCCGGTCAATCGGCGAACTTATGTAAATCTGCAAGTCATCAGCGTAGACCATAAATTTGCACTGGTGGAAGACTGAGGTTGCATAATCAATTGCAAGAACAAATAATATGGCTGATAATACCGACCCCTGCGGGACTCCAGTTTTGGTGACTGACTCTTTTGATAAGCTGCCATCAGGGCTCTTAACCTTCTGCGAGCGATCAGAGAGGTATGAGGCAAACCACTGAACCATCTGCCGCGATATACCCACTGAAAAAAGAATCTCCAGCAGTACGTCACGTCTCACTCGATCAAAGGCCCGAGAGAAATCGATCATCACCAAAAACGTGACTTCCTTTTTGTCCATCGCAAACCTGATATCGTCGAACACCCGGATCAGTGCTGTCTCCGTGCTGAAACCAGTGCGGTACGCTGACTGCATGGTGTTCAGTGTCCGATTTGCTGTCAGGAAGCTGTTGAGGTCCTAAAAACTAGTCTGTCAAGTACTTTACCAGGAGCACAGAGAACATTTATCGGCCTAAAGTCACTTGCACGCAGCGGTCTAGAGGTTTTTCTTATTGGAGTGATAACGGCCTGCTTCCAACGGGATGGATACTTCTGTGATTCCAAGGAACTATTAAATAGATGAGCAAGCACTGGAGAGACCACATCAGCTAGCATTTGGAGCGTCACAATTGATATGCCATCACTTCCTTGTGCTGATGAGTGAATGCTCATAATCACTTCCTTAACTCTCTCCTTGGTTACCGGTTCCATGAAAAATTCATCTCGAGGCCTGGCCTTTAGTTTATAATGAAAGAGGACATCTGGGTCCCAGGGGGCCATATCGTCTCGACAGAAGTAGTCATTCAGTTCGTCAATGGGAATAGGTAGCTCAGTAGTCTCCATCTTTTTTTTACTTCCCAATCCACATTTCTTCACAATGTTCCAGAAGTCTTTGGACTGCCTGGCCGACTTGAAGAGATCGTAGTAGTGCTTGATCCGTGCATTTCTCAATAGCTGCTTCGCGCGATTTCGTAACTTTTTATAAGCGTTCTTGTTTATATCAGTTTTATTTTTCGTGAAAGCTGAAAACGCCCTGTCACGTTCGACCATAACCTTTCTAATTTCAGGAGAGATCCATGGCGCGGGGGTACGTTTAGGCTTCACTCTCACCAAGGGGCAATGCTTATTATAAAGATTAGAAATAAGAGTATTGAATTTTTCAACTTTCAAGTCCACGTCCGGTTCAGAGTACACCTGGCACCATGGTAGACCAGCAGCATCTTTCAGGAAGTCTTCTTTTTTGAAGTCTCTCTTCGACCTCACAAGCACGTATTGGTTTGGGCTTCCCTTCAGTTTATGATTCAAGACGCAGTACACAAAATCATGGTTAGACAACCCGGGCGCGTTAAATTGACCGTATCTGACAACCGAGCTGATATCATTCACCATGATCAGGTCGAGGAGTGTGGCTGAGTGGGACGTATGATGGGTGGCTAAAAAGGGTAAGTGTTGAAAATGGTGGGTCTGCATTAATCCGAGAAGTTGACGAGAGTAGGCATTGCTGGTCAGAAGGTCAGCATTAAAATCGCCCAGCAGCACAATGTCTTGATACGTTGCCTGCATCTTACTGATAATCTCGAATACTTCATTAACCCGCTTATGCTTTGGCGGTCGATACACAACACCAACAATAACTGACTTTACCTTATTCTTGATCTCAATGAAAATATATTCGGGGCCTCGTGCGTACTCAGACTGTGATCGAGCCACCTCCACAACCCTTAGTTCGGACTTGACAACCAGGGCCACTCCACCACGGGCCCTTCCCAGCCGATCATTGCGAATCCATCGATATGCCGGGATATCAATTGCAGTGTCCGCAATGTCTGGTTTCAAAAATGTTTCAGATAGCGCTACCACATCGAAGATCTGTTGAGACATAATGAGACGAAGCTCGTCGAGGTGAGCCACCGTTGATTCTACATTTGCGTGTCCCAACTTTAGCCCTTTAATATTGCTTAGCTCCCTTAAAATTTGATTATTGTTCTCCATGATAATGATAGCAGGAAGACAAAGCTGAGATAAACACAAGTCGTGGGGGCAAGGCTGGTGTGGAGTACGGCGGTACAGCGGTAGGGCGATAACAAGCGGGGATACGTGAGCGGGGGCAGTTAGATTTGAAATAATGGGCGTGGAGACGTGCAACAATAGATATTTGGGCTATAACTTGAAAAAATTCGAAACGAATATTCTGTTGTTCATTCATCGTAATATTGATGGCAATCATTGTGTAAGCGACAGGATAACTAGAGCTGGGTGTGTAGGTGTTTACGGTTGAGATGACGGAGGTGAGCTTCCCTCGTTTTTTGACAGCATCGCGATGTCATTCAGACACCTGACAACAATCATAGACGAGTTCTCATCTTTTTTAACACAAATTTGCCCGTTCCTCACCCAAACAAATTTATATTTCTTTTCGACTTTAAACGCTCGAGCGGCGTTCAGAACCTTACGTTTTTCCGCCGTCAAACTGTGATTTATGTAAATCCTAGATGATTCTCCCGCAATATATCCCAGATCCCTCGTGGAGAGATTAGGACGTTGACGCGAAGCTGCGATTATTAAGTCCTTATCTAGACGACGAACGAAAGAAACATGAATGGATGGTGGGCGCGATGATGAGGGGATCACCCGGCGCCGATAACAGTTATTCAACATCAGCTCGGACACCTGAATTTTCAAGGCCGCACCAACCTTCTTAATAAGCTCGACAATGTTCTCGTCCTTGGACATTGGGACTCCACTTATTTCGATACTATTAGAGAGCGATTCTTGATCCCTGTCAACTAAGATGAGCTCAAGTTCGCCAACACGTCTCTCCAGGACAGCGCATCTCTCCTTCAAATCACTGAAAGATCCAGATAACGTATTGACCTCTGAGTTTAGCCTATTAATCGATTCAGTGTTTCTCTCGAGTGAGTCGGAATAATGATTGAGGTGTTCTTTTACATCCTGCAGCTCAGAGGCGAACTTTGTGTTCGCATTCCTCATTTCAGAGCGAAACTCATTCAGGAGCGCTATTATTTCCAGGTTATTATTAATCTTTTGATCTTTGCCTAATTTGTCATCGGAGAGAGAAAGAGAGAGAGAATGAATGATTGAATGATTGAATGATTTTATTTACCAAGGGAGAATTAGGGCCATGTGGCCCTCTCTTCCATTCTCCCTGGCTACATCACACTGTTACAAATCCTCCTACATTCGTCGTAACTCATTTAATTTATAAATACATTCCATTCACACCAAATAAATTACATTCATACACTAACACACTCGTCCATACATAAACACTTACTGACACAAACACTCACTGCCCCGACTTTAGAGAAGGGTGAGTACTTTGATATTCCTCCCCTTCTCCGCAGTGGATATCCTAATCCTAATATTTGACAAACACTTAACAAACAAGAAACATATAACGATTGACAACAAACTATTTACAATATAGGAGTGCGTGAAGACTAAATAAATAATATTAGTAAAGGTCCAACTAGAACACAACAACGATACAATCTAGTAGCTATCAATTAATATTTTTTTAAACTTTTCTTTAAACACTTCTATCCTACCACACTTTTGAAACAGCTCTACATGCTCATTGTGTATTTTTGTTCCTTGGACTACGAAAGATCTCGCCAACATGTTCGTCCGATGGGCAGGAATCCGAAGAACACTGTTCTTGCTCCGAGTATCGCGCTGTGAGAGAAACTCGAACGATTGGTAAAGATATTGCGGTCTACGATGTTTCAATATCTTGAAAGCTAGACAGGCGATATGTAGCTTTTTACGTTCTCTAATCTTCAGCCATCCTAGTCGCTTATAATGGGGTGTAACGTGCTCGTCCAGGCGCAGTCGCAAAACAAAACGTAAAGCCGCGTTTTCAGCCTTCTGTAGTCGATCAAGCTCGCTACTCTTCAAATCGCAGATGGCGCAGCTGCGTAGTCGAAATAGGGCATCACAAGACTATGAACGAGCTGAAGGCGCACATGATTTGGGAAATCTGATGCTACGCGACGTAGCTGGTATACTGCCCTGAAAGCGCGACTGCAAGTGGCCGCAACTTCTTCGTTCAGGACAATGAGTCTCCAACGAGGATGCCAAGGAGCTTTGTGGATCGGACATATTCCAAGGGCGAATCTTTCAACATCACTTTAGGCACCGCTGCCATGTCTACTTTTTTTAGGATCTTAGGATAGCCAATGATCATTGCCTTAGTTTTGTCCGCATTAATCTTCATCCCATGCCTATTACACCAACCCGCCACTCTCGCTAGGTCTCTGGACAATAGGCTCACTGTCTCCCTTATGTCGTTTACTTTGCAGGACCTGTAAAACTGTAGGTCGTCTGCATATGCCATGTGCGAAGTGCCCTCTGAGAACGTTCCAACTAGCGATGTCGTGTAGAGTATGAAACACAGAGCTGACAAAACTGATCCCTGTGGGGTTCCCACGTCCAGAGCCCTCCATGTTGACAGCAAACCGCCGTTTCCCTTTACTGCTAAAAATCTTCCAGACAAGTATGAGTTGAACCATCCCAATGTGCTCCCGACACCCCGACCGACCGAGAATCGCCAGCATTATATCCCGTCTTAACAGATCAAACGCAGCACTGAAGTCCACAAGGACCGTGACTGTTAATTTCTTGTGGTCCATCGCCTCTCTTACGTCATCCAGTACCCTGATGAGCGCAGTCTCTGTGCTGAAACCAGTGCGGTAGGCAGACTGCCTGTCATCGAGGATTCTGTGCCGGTCTACATAGGCTTGTAGTTCTCTATAGACAATTTTATCTAGGACTTTTCCTGTGGCACATAGAAGCGAGATCGCTCTAAAATCGCTCGGGGTGTCAGGTGATTTCGATTTTGGCAATGGCTTAACTATGGCCTTCTTCCAAATATCAGGGTAAACTCCGGTATGCAACGAATGGTTGAAAATATGAGTCAAAATCGGAATCACAACGTCAGCGAGAACCTGTAGCAGCTCAATTGATATGCCATCCGCACCTACTGACCTCGACCGCACACTGAACAAAGCTCCTCTAACTGTTTCATCAGTAATGGCGCGCATGACGAATGATTCACTAGGCGGTCTCAAACAGCGGTAATGGTTAATTATTTCCGGACATGCAGGGGTCTCGGAGAAACGACAAAAATGCTGGCACAACTCGTCAGGTGAGACATTCAACTCGATTTCCGGATCTCGTCCTCCAATGCCCAGACTCCGTACTATCTTCCAGAACTCTTTTGACTCCTTGGTCGTTTTGAACAAATTATGGTAATACCTAATCTTGGCGTTTCTGAGCATTTGCTTAACCCTGTTTCTTATCTTCTTGTAGGCGATGTGCGTTTCCTCATCTTTGGTTTTCAAGAATTTCTTATATGCTCTATCTCGTTCCTTCATCAGCTCTCTTAATTTTATATTTATCCATGGTGCAGGTCGATTCTTGGTCTTCATCTGAATTATTGGGCAGTGTTTATCATACAGTTCGTGTAATGCCCGATTAAATAATTCTATCTTTTTGTTCAAATTTTCCTCATTGTAGACGCTCTCCCAATCGAACGCTCGGGCCTCTTCTATAAAAGACGGCCTGTGAAGATTTCTTCTATCTCTGACCTCGATGCACCGTCGGTCTGCTTTGTTCGACCTTAAATTTAACGAACAGAAAATTAAGTCATGCCTGGACAATCCGCATACAGGAAGTTGAGCGTACTTGCTCACCACGCTCATATCATTTACGATGACCAAATCAAGCAGCGAACTCGTACTCGCTGAATGATGGGTGGGACCAAAAGGAACATATTCCAGGTCAAGGGAAGTAAGAATTGTACGAAGGTGTCTGCTGTAGAAAGAATCCGTCATCAAATCTGAGTTGAGGTCCCCAAGAATAGCAATGTGGTTGTACGCGGGCAGCAACTTGGCGACCTCATCAAACACCTCATCAATTCTTCCAATCTTAGGTGGGCGATAGATAACTCCAACTGCCAACTTCGAGGTGCTATGTTCAAGCTCGATAAAAATATATTCTGGACTCTTAGAATATTCCGATGGGGACTTGCACAATACCTTGAATTTGAGCTTTGAATGAACAAGCATAGCCACTCCTCCCCTGCCACAGCCCGTGCGATCGTTCCGTACCCAAATATAGTCTTCAATTTTTATCGAGTTTGGGGAGATGCGTGGTTTCAGAAACGTTTCACTTATGGCAATCACATCAAACATGCTTCCTCTGAAGATCTCCCTAATCTCATCTAAATGAGCGACCACGGATTCGGCGTTTATGTGGGCCAAGCTAACATTTTTACGCACACCACCAATCTGAGAGAGTATTGCACTATTTGTCGCGGTTATAAGGATCAAGGGCAAAGTGGCCAATCCAGGGGCCTATAAATGCATAAACACATGCAGGGACAAGAGAAGCAAGACTGTATCGTTGACTAACTATAAATATATAAGCGCATGCAGAAACAAGAGAAGCAAGAGCGAATCCAAGTTGATACCATCCAAGGAGCACGGCCCAGGTACACGTGCTCAGCGAATAACTGGATCTTCCCCGTTTTTTGTCGGAATCATTCTCAAATCAGAAACCGTACGAATTAAGAACGGATGGGCACCCTCCTCCTTTCTCAGGAAAATATTCCCATTCGAAATTCACAAAAATTTAAAGCCGCGGTCCCTTTTGAACAGTTTTGCGGCATTGAGAATTTTCCTTTTTCCAGAACACAAACTATGGTTTATGAAAATGCGTGACAGGTCGCCGTCCATGAATCCAAGGTCTCGATTTGTCAGGTTGCGCTGTTTTCGGGTCGCCGACATGAAAATATCTTTGTCAATTTTCCTCACGAAGGACAGGAAAATAGAGGCCGGCGACGGAGCCTGGGGCGACTGGCGGCGTCTGTAACAATTGTTAATCATGCCTTCCGTCAGGTCGACTTTTAGTCCAGATGCAACTGCCTTGACCAGGTCAATAACATTTTCGTTCTTTGTCAAAGGGATTCCGCTTATCTCAACGCAGTTACTCAATGACAACTGTTCACAATCGGATATGAGACCCTGAAGTTCGATGTTTCGAGCCTCGATCGCTCGATACCCCTTTGACAACTCGTCCACGGACTCTGACACGCCCCTGAACTCCGTCTCTAAAGACTCAATCCTGCTCGTATTTTTATCTATGACATCCGAATATTTGTTTAGATGTTCCTTCAAGTCCTTTATCTCCTCCTTACACTCTCTTAGCTGTTTTTCGAACGCCTCATTCGCTGCCTTAACGTCTGATCTAAGAGAGTTAATTGCTTGGAGCACCTGAGATAAACTCACCTCTGGCGGTGCGGGGGAGCTCCTCCCGGAACTTGCAGCGTGAGATCCGATTGATGAAATCGACCTTCGACGCTCTTTCGAACATGGCGGACAGGTGTAGGCCTTTTCGTTGTCGCGCAGATAAAGAAAGTCTTCTTTTGCAATATTCTGGCACTCAATATGATGAGTGAGTTTACAGACCGCACAAGTGACCCGATAAGCGTTGTATGCGAAGCCCTTATGGCAAGAACCGCACTTGGAACTCATGATCGATCGACAAAATGAAACCAACCATCTACACTTGACGAAAGTCTGAGGACGAGAGAGAGAGAGAGAGAGAGAGAGAGAGAGAGAGAGAGAGAGAGAGAGAGAGAGAGAGAGAGAGAGAGAGAGAGAGAGAGAGAGAGAGAGAGAGAGAGAGAGAGAGAGAGAGAGAGAGAGAGAGAGAGAGAGAGAGAGAGAGAGAGAGAGAGAGAGAGAGAGAGAATGAATGAATGAATGAATGAATGATTTATTTAACAACCAGGGAGAATTAGGGCCATTAGGCCCTCTCTTCCATTCTCCCTGGAAAACAAACATAACTGCATTACAGCAACAAAGTACATTTAACATTTAACAACAAAGTACATTTAACATTTACAACACTTCTCCATCTTCATCATTTTGGGCGAGTAGGTGTTTCTGAAACTTGTCTCTGAATACCTCTGTTTTTAGTCGTAAATCAAACAATTCCCTATATTTATTGTATAAACGTGCTCCTTGAACGGCAAACGATCAGTTATACAAACAGGTTCTATGCAACGGAATCTGCAACAAATCTTCCACGTTCCTTGTGATCTTTGAGTGCACATCTCTCATATAGACAAAGCTCCTACTCAGGTATTCTGGTTTCCTGAATTTCAATATTTTGAAAACCATTACAGCGATGGCCAGCTTTTTCTTTTCTTTCATGGTGAGCCAGCCCATCCGCCTATAAACAGGTGTGACATGTTCATCAACACGTAGTCTAAAAATAAAGCGTACTGCTGCGTTTGCGCTTTCTGGAGTCTTCTGATGTGCTCACCATTCAAATCACACATGGACACTGTCGCATAATCTAAGATCGGGAAGATCAGCGATTGCACAAGCTGCTGTCGAACTCGCGTCGGGAAGTCGATTGCAATCCCTACGCAACCGGTACACGCCTGAAAACACCCCTTACACATGTTTGTGACCTGCAGATCCCAGGATAGTACATTCTGAACTACGATCCCCAAATTCTTCACATCCTCTACGGATTCTAGGGCTGTTTCCTCGAGGCATACCCCTGGCTGCAGGCTACCTGTCGAGTCGGGCCAGAATTTTGGGTTCCTCAAGATACATAACCTTTGTTTTAGCCTTATTCAATTGCATTCCGTGCTCTTTACACCAACCAGTTAGAGCCTGGAGATCCGAGTTAAGGCTGTCTATCGCCGGTCCAATATCCTCTACCCTACACGATTGATACATCTGCAAATCATCTGCATAAAACATGTATTTAGTTGCAGCCGAAAACAAGCTTGGGAGCGAGGCAAGATATATTATAAACAATAAGGCCGACAGAGTCGACCCTTGCGGAGTGCCCAGATATGTGTCTCTCCATGCGGTCATTGTACCATCCGGTCCCTTAACACACTGCTGCCGATCGCTTAAATAGGACGCGAACCATGACACCATCTGATCGGAGGTTCCTACCGCTTAAAAATGGCGATCATGACATCTCTCCTGAGCATGTCAAACGCAGCTGAAAAATCCACCAGCACTAGTATAGTGATTTGCCGTTTATCCATGGCCGCCCGAACATCATCCAATACCCTTATCAAGGCAGTGTCTGTACTATACCCTGTCCGATAGGCTGACTGATAAGGATCCAAAATGTGTTGTTTTTCCACGTATGCAACCAGTTCCGAGAATACTATTTTGTCAAGTATTTTCCCCATAGCACACAGCAATGAAATCGCCCTAAAGTCTTTAACCGTTTTTGGACATTTAACTTTCTCTAATGGTCGTATTATCGCCCGCTTCCATATTCGAGGATAGCATGCTGTGGACAGTGAGTAATTATAGATGTGCGTTAGCACCGGAAGAATGACTTCCACCAACATCTGAAGAATGTCCACCGGAAGAATGACTTCCACCAACATCTGAAGAATGTCCACAGCAATGCCATCTGCTCCAACTGAATGAGACTTGCTGGCCAACAGATATTTCCTCACCACTTCCTCACGAATCTCTGGTATACGAAACTTTTCCCTTTCCGACATCCTGCTCAAATACTTTCTTATTATTTCTGTGGAATCATACCCGTCCTCTTTTCCACAGAACTGCTCATTCAACTGTTCCAGATATATTTTAGCCAAGCTACTCGTACCTTCTGATTGCCTAGACTGCACGCCGCACGAACGGATAATCTTCCAGAACTCGCCTGGCTTACGATTGGAATTGAATAAGTCATTGTAGTGTCTAATCCTAGCGTTCCGAAGAACCTGTTTAACTCGGTTTCTCAGCTTCTTATACGTATTATGTAGCTCTCTAGTCCTCAACTTTACATACTTCTTATATGCTGCGTCCCTTTCCTTCATCAAACCACGAATGTCATCATCTATCCAGGGGGCTGGGGCATGTTTAGGTCTGATCTTAATAAGTGGGCAATGCTTGTCATACAAGTCGGCTATACTCTTGTTAAGTTTTTCTACTTTCAGATTGACATCTAGTTCTTCATAAATCTCGCTTAAATCCAAATTCTTGAATTCTTCAACAAATGATTCCTTGTCAAACACCTCGCTTGTTCCTCACTGTAATATACTTTTTCCCGGGAGAGAGAGAGAGAGAGAGAGAGAGAGAGAGAGAGAGAGAGAGAGAGAGAGAGAGAGAGAGAGAGAGAGAGAGAGAGCGAGAGAGAGAGAGAGAGAGAGAGAGAGAGAGAGAGAGAGAGAGAGAGAGAGAGAGAGAGAGAGAGAATGATGATGATGAATGAATGATTTTATTTACCAAGGGAGAATTAGGGCCATGTGGCCCTCTCTTCCATTCTCCCTGGCTACATCACACTGTTACATATCCTCCTACATTCGTCGTAACTCATTATGTTATTTATAAAAGTTACATGTTCCCAACCCCTCTGATGTCAACAAATAAAAAGCTGTGTAAGCACCCTTCAGGTGCTAACTGCTGAATGTGCACGGGCGAATGTTTAAATAGAGGTGTAAGAGCCAGGGCTATTCAGTTCTCTTCAGCCCTGTCTCCTTGTTTGTACTCAGTGTCTTTGTAAATAAAGTTCAGTTTCTTTTTAAAAAGTCGAACTTCCCCCCTTCAAACATAACTTAAATACATTCCATTCACACCAAATAAATTACATTCATACACTAACTCACTCGTCCATACATAAACACTTACTGACACAAACAAACACTCACTGCCCCGACTTTAGAGACTTTACTTTGATATTCCTCCCCTTCTCCGCAGTGGATATCCTAATCCTAATATTTGACAAACACTTAACAAACAAGAAACATATAACGATTGACAACAAACTATTTACAATGTAGGAGTGCGTGAAGACTAAATAAATAATATTAGTATAAGGTCCAACCAGAAAACAACAACGATACAATCTAGTAGCTCTCAATTAATATTTTTTTAAACTTTTCTTTAAACACTTCTACCCTACCACACTTTTGCAAGCACCCTGTGAGTAAATTTCAGAAATTTAAGAATTTCACACTTTTGCCCCACCCGCGGCAATTTGATCAGTCCGAAAACTTAAGGACAACAATTTTTGGTAAACGCCGTCTGCGTTACCAAAACCTTTCTACAAGCAACCAGCTTAAATAAGAAGAAACTTTTCTTCGCAACAGTGCGAGCTTCCCGGCAAATTCTCTCCTTCTCAATATTTCGCTGCCGCACTCGTATCTGTTTTTCTCCGACTGACCCTCGCCCGCATATCGAGGAGATCACATTCAACTTCTTTCATCATTTTATTATCGCTACTTGATTCTTTGCTTCGCTTTCATCCAACTGGAGCCCGCTTCGTCGTAATCTCGCCGGCCGAACACCAGCGCAGATTCGTAGAAAGGCCTTCAAGGATCTTCCGACACTTCCTTACCAACTAAGTTAAACTTTTAAGAATTACTTGATTTATATTTCCTAACTGTTTGTACGTAATAATCGACTTTATCCACAGCACACAATTCATAAAATTCCGGTCTACAATTTTCACACACAGCACACACAACCGCCAAAATTCCGAAAACACTAAAACAGTACGTCCACGCCCGTCTTGGGAAGTACAAAAACCCCCTTCCCGTCGTTCCCGAAAATCAAACAATGGAACACACCCCAATACCTCCAACACATCCCCAAACAAACTCCCAACGAAAACATGCTATTTATTTCACATCAACAGACGCAAATCAATCAACTCCAGGAGATGGTGCAGCAACTTCTTGTAAATCAAGTAGTAAGCGGCAACACCGCTTCCGCTCCAACCAGACAATACCAAAATACGGACTATGACAACAGGAGAGAATACCTCCACCTTATCCCCACATTCACCGGCGAACCTGAAACATTACATGAATTTCTTCAAGTAACTCAAACGTTACACGATAAATTCTATAACACTCAGGATCCCGGAAGCTTTCAAAATTACGCTTTAATCATGGCGGTTAAAGCCAAAATATTACCACCCGCATCCACGCAGATATTTTCCAGTAGCCTGACGACCTACGATCAGATAAGAGAAGCTCTTCTCAATGCTTACTCTGATCGTAGAGACGACATCACACTCGTGATGGAACTAATAAATACCAAACAGGCGGAAGGAGAAACGCCATTCAAATTCTACGATAGAATACACAAATTATTAAACCTAACGATAGCATACGTACAAAACCACGAGACACAAAATGCGCAATTCCTTATCGAAAAATACAAGAAGTTCGCGCTCAGGAGTTTCTTACAACAATTGAAGGATCCCCTGGGAAGCAATCTAAGAACTAGGCAACCGCCCGACCTAAACACAGCCTTATCATGGCTAACCAACGATTACCAGTTGCTGTCGAGCAATAAACCAAAAACCCAAGCAACCTTCAAACCCATGACAAACCACAAACCGATGAATAACTTCCGGCCACAAACTAACTACAATAACTTCAGGCCACAAAATTCCTTCCGTGCTAACTACAACCCCCCAAATAAAACGCCCCCAGAACCCTCTCAACAAACGCGCAATCAGACATTCACGCCAAAATTTACGGCAAATACGACCGTCAGACCGGACTCTACGTTCCAAAAGGGGACTAGTTCAAGGAGCGTAGTCCCAATGTCTTGGCGTTCTGCCAACCCAAATTTTCATTTCACCCTGAACCTTGGTCCAGACAATAATGACCAGCCCAGTGAAGGAGACCCCACGAACGAACATTGCGAAAACGAACTAGACGAACAAGACACTCACTCTGAGACGGACGATTCTTTTTTAGGAGAAAGCTGCCTCCAACACCCCCCAGATTCGAATTAATGAATCTGGAACGCAAAACAATCAGCGAACTACCATACGTTGAAATCCCTAAGTTAAATTTAAAATTATTAATAGATACCGGCAGCACGAAGAGCTACGTAAACCCGAACGTAGCCGAAACCTTATTCCCCAAAAACCTAAAGAAGGAACCATTTGTGGTTAAAACCGCACATGGATCATCCGAAGGCAAGTACACCACCGTACCCTGCGGCGAATTTTTCCGCAACCGCAACCTGAACTTGAAATTCAACGTTTTCAAGTTCCACGCTGCGTTTGATTGCCTCTTAGGTTTGGACAACCTCAAAATCCTCAAGGCCGATATCGACCTGAGAAATAATCTTCTAAAAACCCCAAAAATAAATATCCCCATTAAATATTTAGACTCCAAATTTGCGAACCTCAATCTGATCGAAGCAAGATCCCTGCAGCAAGTCAGGCTCAGAGTAAAAAACGTGGAAAACGGAGACGCCATCATCCCGTATAAAAAAATAGGAAAAATCGAAATTCCTGAATGTTTGGTGCGCGTAACCAACCACGAAACCCACGTCAGAGTCCTGAACCCCAGCAACGCAGCAGAAAAACTTG
The DNA here is from genome assembly GCA_020466155.1 of Pachypeltis micranthus. NCBI lineage: Eukaryota > Metazoa > Arthropoda > Insecta > Hemiptera > Miridae > Pachypeltis > Pachypeltis micranthus. Next base: position 429,954 of record CM035776.1, read on the forward strand.
TACAGATCAGACCAGTCCCCGTAGAACCAGTCGACGAACTAGTCAACAAACAAATTGACGAACTAACTACTCAAAACTTAAACAATTATTTTACGGACGAAGATTTTACATTCAAATTCGACCCATCAAAATTAAGACTTGACCACATGAACGCCGAAGAGAAACACGAAATCGTAAACTTAGTCACGAAATACGCCGACATCTTCCACAAAGACAAAGAACCCCTAACATTTACAAACAACATCAAACACCAAATCAAAACTACAGATGACAGACCAATTTTCACCAGAAACTACCGATTTCCAGAAATTTTCAGGAAAGAAGTAGATAAACAAATTCAGGAAATGTTAGACCAGGGAATCGTTAGACACAGTGAGAGCGGATACAATAGCCCCATTTGGATAGTCCCAAAAAAGGCCGATGCTAGTGGAAAGCCTAAATTCCGGATAGTAATCGACTATAGGAAGCTCAACGAGAAAACTATAGAAGACAAATATCCGCTTCCACAAATATCCGAACTTCTCGACAAACTTGGTCGAAGCCAGTATTTCAGCGTCATCGACTTAAAGTCTGGTTTCCATCAGATCGAGATGCACCCGGAAAGCATCGAAAAAACGGCATTCAGTACACCAAACTACCACCTGGAGTTTACCAGAATGCCGTTTGGCTTAAAAATTCCCCTCCACTTTCCAACGCATGATGGACTCAATCTTGCGCGGTATTGCAAATGAGTACTGTTGCGTGTACTTAGATGACATCATCATCTTTAGTACAACCTTGTCCGAGCACTTGTTGAAATTGGAAGAAATCTTTAAACGCCTGAGGAAAGCGAACCTAAAAGTTCAGCTAGACAAAACCGAGTTTCTACGCAAAGAAATCGCGTACCTCGGTCACGTCATATCAGCTAACGGAGTCCAACCGAACCCGGACAAAATCCAAGCGATCCTCGATTATCCCCTGCCCAAAACTAATACCGAAATTAAATCCTTTTTGGGCCTGCTAGGATATTATCGCAAATTTATTAAGGATTTCGCCGCCATAACAAAACCATTCACAAGGTGCCTCAAAAAGGGAAATAAAATCGACCTGTCAAACCCTGAGTATTTGAAATGTTTTGAAACCTGCAAAACGATCCTAACGAATAACCCCATTCTCCAATGCCCTGATTTTTCTAAACCGTTCCAACTGACGACAGACGCCAGTGGCATTGCCATCGGTGCCGTTTTAAGCCAGTCCACCGATGGAGCGGACCTCCTATAGCGTACGCTAGTCGCACGTTAAATGATACGGAGCGTCGACTCTCAACCATTGAAAGAGAACTGCTAGCCGTCGTGTGGGGAGTACAATATTTCCGACCATACCTCTTCGGAAGGAAATTCCGCATTTTCTGCGACCATAAACCTCTCCAGTGGCTATGGTCCATCCGAGAACCAAGTTCGAAACTCTTCAAGTGGAGAACCAAACTGGCGGCGTACGATTTCGACATAGTTTACAAAAAGGGCTCACTAAATTCCAACGCCGACGCCCTCTCTAGAATAGAACTATTAAACAACAACGAAAACGTAGACGACCCCCTAGATGACAACGCAGCAATAGAAAATGCACTGGACGAATTTTTCGCCTCATGCACCCCAAAAACCATGGAAAACATCACCAACCTACCAATAACGGATTTAGACGAAACTGACTCAGTAACAGCAAACATCGACCCAGACGAAAAACTCGAAATCAAAGACGATGAGACAAACACAGAAGTCACGGCCCATTTCGACGTAATTGGTCACGCCATAGTCGCCATCCCCATCAAAGACGAAGCTGTAAATTCTTGTAATCACCAAATCATCATAAACACTGTCAAAATGCCAGTACCAAACCCTGTGACAGTAGAAACAACATTTGGCAACAAATCAAGAATAACAGTACACTTTTCAATCCCTAAATTCGAACAAGAACTCAAAGAATTCGTAAAAGAATACGTCGTACCCAAAATTAAATATGGACTCTTTTTTACAGACGACATATACACAGACTTCACCCGCCTCATGACCAAACATTTCTCGTTCTCGGAAATCGTAATGACTAAGTATAAAAAGAAACTCATTGACGTCACTGACGAGACTGAACAAAAGGAACTCGTACACAAATACCACGAAAGTTACACTAACCACAGAGGAATAGACGAAACCCATGAACGCATTAAGAGGACTCACTATTGGCCTAACATGAGAACTACGATCCAAAACTGTATCAACAACTGCGAAATCTGCACCCGGTGCAAGTATGATCGTAAACCATTAAAAGTTAAATACAACATTACGCCAACAGCCTCACGACCACTAGAGACAATTCACATAGACACCATAACACTAGATGGGTCCAAATTTTTAACTATCATCGATTCTTTCTCCCGCTACGCCCAAGCGTACCCACTGAAAACCGCCAACTCAACCGAAATCATAGACGGATTACTAAATTATTTTACACATCATGGGATCCCAGTTACCCTCGTCATGGACAATGGACCTGAATTCCAAAACTCCCTCGTTAGAGAATTCCTACTACTACACAAGATCAATGCTCACTTCATAGCCTCCCAACATCCTGAATCCAACGGGCTAGTAGAAAGATTCCACTCCACCCTGATTGAGCACATCAGAATTCTCAAAGAGAGGAACGAGTTCAAAAAAGAAAGAATTAAGTCTAAAGTCACCCACGCCATTCTAGCATACAATAACTCGATACACTCGATCTCCAAGTTGACTCCGTTTGAACTCCTATTTGGCCACACTAACAAAGACACCCTACTAGACATGGATATTAACCAAGTATTATCGAATAATTACGTTACGCTCCACAAAGAAAAGATGAAAATCTTATACGCTCAAATCAAAGAAAAAATGCACTCCGATAAAACAAAGATAATAGAAAAACGAAATGTAGACAGAGAGGATCCCCCAGATATACCAACTGAAATATTCGTTAAAACCGTGCAAAAACAGTCAAAAACTAAACCAAAGTACAACAAAGAAACTATTAAAACGCTTAACAGAGAACTAAAAACCGCACAAATAACACCGCGACACCACAACACTAAAGAAAAGATCCACTTTAATAACATCCGCCGTCCAAAGAAATTTTCAGGTTCAGTCGCGAACGCTTGGGACGAATCATTACACGAATCGGAAATCTTAACCAACAAATTCGGGCTTAAGTTGACTAGAGCAGATCTCTTAACTTTAGAAGACAACAATTGGCTGAACGACAATATAATTAATTTCTACATGGAATTACTGGACCAAAGAAGTAGGCAAAGCCAGAAATTTCCCTCCACCTTTTGCTTCAACACATTTCTGTACGTATCTTTAATAACTGGAGGCCACCAACGAGTGAAGAACTACACTCGTAAATCTGATATCTTTGAAAAGGATATCGTCGTAATTCCCATATTCAAGTCCTCCCACTGGAGACTAATAGTGATCAACATGAAAACACGAGAAATGCAATATCTAGATTCCCTTGGGTTGGATGGCACCGACATATTAGAGAAAATTAAATACTACCTTAACGAGGAACACAAACACAAAAAAGGACTCCCCCTGGAAATCACTTCCTGGAAATGCTGCCAACGAACAGACATCCCACTCCAAAATAACAGCGACGATTGTGGAGTATTTATCTGCCAATACGCCAAAGCCCTAACCTCTTCTGACGAACTAACATTTGACCACAACGACATCCCAAACCTTAGGGAAACGATGTGTTTAGAAATCGTCGAAGCTTGCCTAAAATAGCCACAACCTCTGACAACTTGCATTCCATGTTTTACAGCACCACCCTCGCCATCATCTGGGCCCAAATATCCTTGGGGATTAAAATCACGGACATATCGAACAACCTGGGGATAATACCGATCCACCTAGGACCAGCCAAGAAAATTGAGGACTACCATACCATCGCCCACTTTTACCAAACAAACGGACTAAAAACCCAACTAGAAACAATACGCTTGCATTTCGACGACATATTACATACCGTCAACTCAGATCCTGAAGTCGAGGAAGCCGTTCACGTTAAAATACAATTGATAAACCATCTACTTTCATTGGCGCAGGACAAGTTAAATGAATCCGTCCTGCCAAAACGACGAAGTCGCGACCTGATCGACGGACTTGGTTCGACCATCAAATTTATCACTGGCAACCTCGATTCCACTGACAAAAAGAAATACGACTCCATTCTCAAACAAATCAAAACCAAACAACAAACTCTCTCTAAACAAATAGAACGACATTACACCATAAACTATTCACTCGCCAATCACTTAAACTCCACTATAGAGTCAATCAACAAAAACCACAAAACACTGACTCGAGAAATTGAACATCTTAGGGACGCCAGTTCATTCCACACCCACGTCCTTCAAGTTGAACGCGCACTAGACCACAATCAAATACTGCTACAATTACTCCTGGACCTAACACAAGACATAGACAACTCCGTTACATTTTGTAAGCTAGGAAAAATCCACCCAAGCATCATAAAACCAGAGACTTTACTGGACGCCCTACGTGAACTAAAAGCCCACTACAATAACCGACTACCTGATTTTTACGGCAACGCCTTATTTGAATTACAGACACACATCAGAGTAAGGTGCTACATCGGAGAAAGTGAAATCGTATATTTCCTAGATATACCGATTACACACCCGGATAGTTTCGATTTAATATTTTTACAACCCGTTCCCTCCGTTCTTTCGGGCACCTTCGTTACTGTATTGCCCTCCACTCAATATGTACTCAAATCAGGCACCACTCAAGAGACAAACTTCCTTAATGAAAAATGCGAGTACGGTCCAACCTACACCTTGTGTCCCAACAATTTCGATTTAACAAGTAACTTCACTTGCGAGCGCGGCATCCTCATCGATGGCACAAACGATCATTGCGACACATTCAAATTAGAAATAACCGACAACCGAATAGAGTACTTGAAACAAGCAAAACAGTACATAGCCATTTTTCCTTCAGAAGGAAAAATAACAGGCTCACGATAACAACAGGAAAAAAAATTGAATTTAGAGATTTGGTAGGAATCTTCCTCTTTGAACCAGATTCTAGCCAAATCCAGTACCGAAACAGAACATTAATAATTCCATCTACAAACACAACGAGAAACCCTGTAGTAATCTACCACTCGAAACTAGATTGGGTTTTTGAACATACACCAAAAGCCTCGATCAAACTCAAAACAATTAACTCTCTGACACTACCGGCTCAAACCATCACACCCATAGAAAACACTATCACCCAGTATGTGAGACCCAGTGTATGGACAATCTTACTGTATGGATTATTAATTACGTCAATCGCTTTCGTTTGTATTGAATGGCGTAAAACTGTTGAAATAAACTCACAGCCGAGCGTGTGAAATGTTGTAAACAAACATTACTAATATCATTGTAACTATCCGTTATAGCCTCTCAAAGGCTTACCCTGTAATGTAAAAAGTAATCCGACCAAAATTGTACCCCGTAATTTTACTCTCCGGGAGGGACGAGTTACATGTTCCCAACCCCTCTGATGTCAACAAATAAAAAGCTGTGTAAGCACCCTTCAGGTGCTAACTGCTGAATGTGCACGGGCGAATGTTTAAATAGAGGTGTAAGAGCCAGGGCTATTCAGTTCTCTTCAGCCCTGTCTCCTTGTTTGTACTCAGTGTCTTTGTAAATAAAGTTCAGTTTCTTTTTAAAAAGTCGAACTTCCCCCCTTCAAACATAACTTAAATACATTCCATTCACACCAAATAAATTACATTCATACACTAACTCACTCGTCCATACATAAACACTTACTGACACAAACAAACACTCACTGCCCCGACTTTAGAGACTTTACTTTGATATTCCTCCCCTTCTCCGCAGTGGATATCCTAATCCTAATATTTGACAAACACTTAACAAACAAGAAACATATAACGATTGACAACAAACTATTTACAATGTAGGAGTGCGTGAAGACTAAATAAATAATATTAGTATAAGGTCCAACCAGAAAACAACAACGATACAATCTAGTAGCTCTCAATTAATATTTTTTTAAACTTTTCTTTAAACACTTCTACCCTACCACACTTTTAAAACAGCTCTACATGCTCATTATGTATTTTTGTTCCTTGGACTACGAAAGATCTCGCCAGAGAGAGAGAGAGAGAGAGAGAGAGAGAGAGAGAGGGAGAGAGATTTTAATTATCAATCGGAGAAGAGTTCGGGCCAGGAGGCCCTCTCCTCCATCCTCCCTGATACATATTGTAAGTTCTCCTGTGACATACACAAACTATCACTTTAACTACCTCGCATTAACCAAAACAAAAAGTACTGGAAGTATGGAGTAAACTCCATATTGTCATTACATTATCTGCACTCCTGAATCTCGCATTTTCGGCTTTCTGCAACTGACACAGTTCCTTGCTCCTTATATCACACAATGCAGCAGCTGAGTAGTTACAATGAAGGCTTTGGCCCACCTGGACCCTTACATGCTGTGGAAAGCCCACAGCCGTCCTCCTTAGTAGGTGGATGGTCCTAAATGCAATGTTGAATGTGGCTGTCACTTAATTGCCCTGGCACATATTGCTTTGGATGATGATTCCAAGATTCTTTGCCGTGTCTACATATTATACTCCCACGCTACCACAGGTAACTCTAGGGATGGTACTCATGTCTATTCTGGACAAAATCTCTGCGTACCCAACAACATTGCCTTCGCCTTAACAGAATAATTAATTAATTATTAATTTTCTTGCCATGATTTCGACACCAAACTTCCACTCTTTCAAGATCTTCATTCAGCTTACCAATTGTGCTACACAGGTTAGGCCTAATGACCTTCTCTTCCATTTTCCCTGGCAAATAAGTATTGTTATATTTTTATATTGTTACATTTCCTCGTCAACAGCATTATGGATCACATGACTGCAGTTGACAACATTTGATTGAGAATAATTTTTTCCTGAATCAGGGTCTCTCCAAACATTTCCAAAAACCCCTTCGTAATAATTGGTGCAGTCAGTAGGACCGCTAGAGAGAAAAATTTTAAAAAAAGAAAATGAAGAGAGAAATAATGAGACGAATTCTCGGGTCTGAGATTTGCTGACGCTGTGAAAGTTCCAGCGCAAAGGGAAAAATGGAGACGCGCCTACTACAATGTGAAAGAAAAACCTTTCCTTGTAGCCCCCTCATTCCTCGAATCTTTGATCGGATTTTCAGGGGATTCGCTGAACTCTCAAAAACCCGTTCAATAATGTCGTACGCTCCAGGATCAGTGGCTAACAGTGATGGGGGAGATGTACCAACTGACTCCCATTAAAGGCACCGTAGTGTAGTGGTTAAAGACGATGGTTCATAAGCCCGACGAAATTTGGGCAATGGATCGGAGGAGCTCGCATTTGCTGTAATTTTTGCATGAGTCCGCGGCTCTCCAAACATTTCCAAAAAACCCTCATAACATAATAATACATCATGCATCATAAGTGGTGAGAAGACACTTTCCAACTCACTTTGCACGCTTCAGTATTTATCCATAAATCGAAGAGCTCGATGTATCTGTTACACAACTGAACCCCCAGTACTGTGGCATGTTTTGGGATCTGCATAAGCCACGCATTTCTCGTCTGTGTATCACGCTGATCTTCCATATATCTGATAGCTTCGTGTAGGTAGCTAGGCCTTTGGAACTTAAGCAATTTACCGCTAGTTTTTTCCACTTCGCCATTAATGAGCGTAATCCAGGGTTGGGAAAATGAGTGCTAGTACCAACTGCTGCCGTACATGGGCAGGGAAGTCAGCTGCTATCCTCTGTAATAGGTGAGTGCTTCAGTACTCAGAGTTGCATACATTTTCTACATGTATATACGTAAGATTTTGCTGAAACATGATACCCAAGTTTTTAGCAGTGGTCACTGCTTCAAGTGGTTTCCCTTCAATTCCTTGAACTTCCTAGAATTCGAGCAGGGATCTTCTTACACTACACTCCCAGTTCACCCAGGTCAGAGTTGATCTCCTTTACAACCTTGTCAAAATTGTATTGTAGGATTGATGTACTTGAAGGTCGTCTGCCTAGAACATGTACTAAGTGTTCTCAGAGAACCCTTTAGGCAGCGAGCTCGGGTATAATATGAACAATAGACCTGGAATGGAAAAGGTTATCAAGAGCCAGCCTGCTCCAGAATATCAGCAGGAGGACCCTACTAAACGGAAGAAAGATGCGACCAAAAAGCCTCGTCAAAACAACAATCAGAAAGAAGATAGAAGGAACTGGTGGTTTTTCTTGGGTGATTCAACTGTCACGCCTCAGACTTCTATGCTGGCTCACCAACATTGTGAACTAACAGTCAACGAAAAATACCAATAACAAAATGGTTAGCATTGAATATTGGTACTCACCTTGTCAATTCTGTCAGTTTGTACTCCAAACTTCCCACCAAAACCAGAAGCGTAATCAGTTTGGGAAACGTGTTTTTCAATGTTTGCGACATAATCGTGACCAACAGCTGAGGAGTCCATTCTGCAAAAACGGGCAGAACCAAGGAGTTGGAAAGATGATAAATCACGCAATGAAACTCTTTCGTCCAAAAGAGCTATATAATAGAGAACAGAAAGAAGGTGGGTTGTGTTATGTGTCTGGGGTTTTCTACTCTTGTAGTGGAAGTTCGTGCCTGGACCCAATATATTGAATCAGACAAAAATATTGAAACTCACCTTAAGTCATTAATAGAAAAATAACACTTTTTGGGGAGAAAGTAAGGAAATGAAATTAAGGACATAATGAGACTCCCTCGGAATTTAATCCGAAAGATAGATATGAAATCAATCCTTTTCAATATTAAATCGAAGTAACCTAATAGAGTAGGGGCCTGCAGGGGAAAATAATATACATAATGTCAAACAGTCAGGCTGCACTCAAGGCCCTGGCTCCCTATACCTTCACGGGACTGGTTTGGGAATGCCAGACGGGCCTGAACACCTTGGCAAAGGAAAACACGTTAACACTGTGTGGAGTGCCAAGTACTACAGGAATAGAAGGGAACGAGAAGATCGACAAACTGGGGATGAAAGGATATGCACTTCTTTTGGGAGAAGTGCAGGGCTGCCTATTAGAGGGATGTGCTTGGCCAAAGGCAGTCAAGGCTGTTAATCAGACTCTCCAGGGAGCGACCGAGAGCGATCCCCAGTCTAGAGAGATGTACGATACAGATGGTATTTGGCCTGTTTACAGGTCACTGTCCACTGAAGTACCACCTGGCCAGTCAGCGGTTGCTGGTTCATCAGCTGTGGCTGGAGGAGGTTGCAGGGATGGACCTCAATGTTCTCTTGCATTTTGTGTAAGAATGGTGGGGACGTTGCATCAGAGAATATCAGCTCCATAGGAGCTGGGAGTGGAACTACAACATGAGGGAACTCATGTTCACCCACACAATAGGCTCCATTGCGGCTGCAGCGTAGGTTTTCCCAGTGCCATCGAGAAAGGAAAAAAACAAAACTTAATAGCTCGAATCCTCAGTAAGGACCATAAGGGGAGATGGAATTAATATACCAGGGATTTGCCCACCTTTATCCAACAATATTCAAGTGGGGGGGAAAAGCACTGAAACTATGGAGAGTTGGCAGAAACGAAGGTTACACTCGTAATATACTTCAGAGTTGTAATTTTTGGAAATTATACGGTATCATGCTAGATGGAGCCAACCAATCCACCCCACCAAGTTGCTGATAGTTCAAAACGTACACCAACAAGCACATTGGTATTCTGTAATATTATGCCATTAGTTAACTCTATTTTCATGATTTTATTGCGAATGAGGAATCATTCTAGTAGACAACGTCCAATACAACTACAATCTGAATATAATTCACATCAAAGGCACAAATCTGAGTATCTTTGAGTTAAATTACATAGAACCGTCGCGTGACACAGTGGTTTGCTGAGACTTGCCATTTTTTTGCTAAGGAGACAGTGATTTCAATGTGTGTGCCACCATGACCATGACCAGGGGCCGGCCTCACAAAAATCTGATTTGTAGCTCAACGATCTAACTCACAAAAATGAAGTTGAATAATGGTTATAACGTGCAAAAAGTACCTATTTACTCACTAAAGGGCTGACCCAATAAATTCCTGATCGGAACGCCTAAACACTGCTTCAGTTTCAGCACTATTACAAAACTAGCCTTTTGACTATAAAATAATCGCGTAAAACAACGAGATAAATTGGTCTAAGTTAGGATTGTCACTTTTAGAGTAAATCAACGTATTAATTACCTATCTTTTTCAACGCCGAATTTCCCACCATAACCAAACGCAGAGCCTCTGCCTCCTTCTTGAAGTTGTTTTTTCTTGTGTTTGGCGTCTGATTCAGCAACCTCTTCTCTCAACTTCTTCATGCTGCAAAATACTGAGCTCATTATACACAATGTGACAAAACGAAATTTGGAGTTCTTGGTTAACAATTAAAACATTTTTGAATTTACATTTGAGTGTTTACCCACCAACGTCATTTACATGAAGCCCCTGTCCTACCATTCTCTCAGTAGTTTTGGTTTATGTATTACTCATTCCGAACGTTTTCGGTCAGGAAATTTTTTTTGAGAAACCCCTCAAAATTTACCACACAACGTTTCAAGGCATGGGGATTTCAAATCTGCAATGTCTGCCCACCGACCAGATTATTTTGCCTTTACCATTGTATAAAAAACCGATCTTTTCCTAACTGAATACTCGGGACAAAGTTGTGGAAATAGACAATAGTTCTAACCCTGTTTTATTATTGAAGGCCCTGCTCTGGGCTAAACTCCATAAAGCCGTATTGAACGAAAACCAGAGGAATAGACATTAGATAAATGGCAAGCAAGAAGTCGTTGTCAAAGAGACACCCGTGTCAACACGTATGAGTTTTTTCCCAACATCCGTGAATGTCTTAGGAGAAAATGGGTCGAATCAGAACTCTGGCGAGCCAGTTCCTTGGCGACTTTAATGCCAGGCTCCACTTCTTTTCTCTCAAAAACTCTCCATGAAAGAATGACAGTTGTTTTTAGGAGTAGTCAAACCTGCCAGCTTGAAAGCTACTGAGCGGGCTTATAACCATCTTACCCAGTTTGCGATAATGGTTGTGAAAAAAACAAAACAAAAAACCTGTGGCTACAGCTCCTCCTCTCTACCGGATGAATGACTAAATGACAACCTGCAGTACCTTCTGAGGGTCTAGGTTTGGTGGATGCAGAGAGAGTGCCCCACCTCTTGAAACCACAACCCTGACTGATATAACTCAGCAACATCAGCTCAAACTTGATATTTAGCCTGCAGGTGACCATGCGATGTCGAAGTAGGGTTAGGAGCAAAAACTAACTTTAGTTATCATACTGATAAAAACATTAAATATTTCTCAAAAACGGCTGTAACGGTTTTGATTAAATGGACATCTCCAAATAACACAACAATACCATCAAATTCTCATTTGTAGAGAACTGAAGGGAGCAGCACAATAAATTACAAAACATTTTGTTGAAAATAGCTATTAGCACAGATTTTCCTAATAAACTCCCCTCAAAGGGCTATAAGAATCTTCAGAAAAATTCAGGTGGTAGTCCATTGAGTATCTATACGACGAGCTCATAAGGTATATAGGAGGTACTTTCAAAATTCCGGAATTTGATGACCATGGTTTAACCAATTACCATTTCTCAGTTTTTACCAGAAATTCTGGAACAATGAATATGGCTCTTCTCAAAAATGTTGACAGTCTAATTAATTCTCGGTGTACTTATTGCACAATTGTCGTGGCATGTGCAGCAGCACCTCACTAAATCCCAGAACTTTATGCATCTCCACTTTTCCCTTAAATCGTGAAGTTTTGTTTTACCATGTTCAAATGAACTAAGTGAAAACAAAAAATTGAATTAGTAACGAAAAACCTGTGACCAGAAACAAGAAAGGAACGAGAGCGCAGGTGACAGTGGACACCTCGAGGCAGCGACTAAGTTACAACTGTCATCGTTGTTAATCAGAACACCAGAATTTTGAGGTAACCCGTCAGCAAAACAGCCGCTGTGCGACCGATCACTACATCAGTTCGTTTGGTTTGTCATAGGCCGCTGGAGATGCTGAGTACAAGCGTCGCGACGTTTGTTGGGTTCACAATTAGGAACAATCTTTCATCGACTCCAAAATTCGTTTTACGGAAATACGAGACAAAGTGTATTACTCACTCAATAGACCCGGCGGTCCTCCCCGACCCGGTGACTGTCCTTGAACCCCATCTCTGCTCTTCTTCCGACACATCGTTGATAAAGTCCGGGTCTGTTTCCCAATCGTCGTCTCCGTTGTCGACTACTTCTAATTTGGCTCCGGCAGCTGCTTTCCACATGATGAGCGGCGATACGAGTGACAAAAAGTAAAGTTTGGCCTGACAAAAAAAAACGCTCTTGTCACGTAAAACACGAGAGATCGGCAAAATAAAAGTTTAAAAAATAATGATAATAAAGAAATGAACGACGTACCAAGTCACTTACTTGAACATTCAATCCAGCACTAACTCCCGAATCTTCCCAGAAACAGGTAAACTCACGTTAAATTCAAGCCGAAGGCTGACGCTTGACTGTTATGTATAAAACAAAAAGAGCAACAACTGACCAGTGCGGTTTGGTTTCCTCTTATCAAACAGCCTTGTGATATGAGTCATCCTTATTACGTTGAGCTCTTCCTCTTCTTGAAACAAGTAGGATAGACGTCCCCTAAGGAGAAATCCCCTAGATTCCGGAGCATGGTCCGTGTCTATCTATATCTGTAGTTCGATTTCTGGGAGAGCAACTGAACCGTTTGAACCGGTTCTTCTTTCGTTTTGGCCATGATTTTTTGAAGATGCGAAAATAAGGTTATGAGCGATTTTTATCGATTGGGAGGGGAGAGAGGGGGAAAAACCACTAAAAATGGCTCTAGCTAACAATTGTTTTGATTAAACTTTCAAATTATCTTCTACTGGTCAGCATCAAACTTTTCTTCTCCATGAACACTCGTAAACGGAGATAAAGGTTAATAAAGCAAAAATAGGGTTTTTATGAAGCTTCTGGACAAGACGGCTTTGATCATTTTCGACCAACTCACAGGATGTTTTAAAATAGTTTATACCTACTAGTATATATTTGGGAGAAAGGTATTTGTCAAATACTAATTTACCGTTTTTCTAATCTTCTCAAAAACGGCTCTAACAATTTGATTTAAAAAACTAACGAGTACCTACATTTTGTCCTTCATAAATGTTTATGTAGAAATGAGTTAAAAAGATACAACGCCCATATATATAGCAAAGTAATTGAATTTACGAGGGTTGTGGACAGTTGTGTTACTAAGCAACAGATATTTTTGAACCGGCAAACTGAATGAACAATGAACTTGAAAATTTGTCAAATCTTGTCTCCACGTTTTTAAAACTCTAATTGTTACCTTAATTTGGCATGTGAATTTTTGCCTATAAGAAAAAAGTTGTGAAAAAATTATCAGCTTTCCAATTATTATTATTTCCACTGACTCCTATTGGAGCATAGGGCTTCGACGAGAGTCATGCATTCGTTCCAGTTGGCGGTGATCCTCTTTGCTTCTTCCCATGTTTTGCCGACCTGGCCTTGCTCCCTCTCTGCAGACCTGCGCCACGTCTCCCTGGGTCTTCCTCTTCTCCTCTCTCCCTGGGGGTTCCACTGTAGCGCCACCTTCTCCACAGAATCGTCGGGTTTGCGTAGGCTGTGTCCCACCCATCTCCATTTCTGCCTCTTAATTTGCAAGCGGATCGGAAGCTGGTTAGTGGCTCTCCATAGTTCTTCATTTGAGATGGGCTCTGGCCACCAAATACCCACGATTCTTCGTAGGCACCTGTTCACGGAGGTCTGCAGCGGTCAGGTGATGCTCTTTGTGACTTTCCATGTTTCACTGCCATACAGCAGGACCGATTTCACGTTTGTGTTGAAGAGCCGTATTTTCGTGCTCCTGCTCTTCCAAACTGGATAGAGCTGAACGAAAGCCCCATTTTCCTTTTTTATACGGCTTTTAGCACCCTCCGATGATCCGCCCCCCCTTCGTGACCACGCTTCCCAGGTAGGCAAAGGAGTCAATCCCCTCCACAGTGCCGCTCTGCAGGACAAGATTGTCCCGGCACCGCTCATTCACTATCATTTCTTTGGTCTTGTCTAGGTTGATTTTAAGGCCAACACGGCTTGCGCTTCGGCTCAAAGCATCCAGCTTGTCCTGCAGATTGCCAAACCTCTGAGACAGGAGACAGAGGTGGTCGGCAAAATCCAGGTCTTCCAGTCTTTCCCGCAATCAGTCACAATCCTTCAAGTGACGCCCTCATTATGCTGTCTAGGACTACAATAAAGAGAGTTGGTGACAGTACACACCCCTGCTTCACCCCAGTTTCGATCTTAATGGGGTTTGAGAGCGCTCCTTCATGTACGATCTGGCATTCGTACCCTTCGTAGTGGCTCCTTATAAGGTTAATAATCTTGCTGGGGAGCCCGTACCGTTCCAGTATCTTCCACATGGTAACCTGGTTTATGGAATCGAATGCCTTTTCAAAGTCTTTCAAAGGCTCCAACACTATTCTCAGGGTGTTGATGAGATCGGTGCAGCTACGGTGCTCCTGGAAACCAGCTTGCTCTTTCTGAAGACGTTGCTCAACTGGCTGTTTGATTCTTTTCAGGATTATTCGGTTCAGCACCTTGCTCAGTACTGGGAGCAGAGTAATGCCTCGCCAATTTGTGCACTCCGAGATGTCGCCTTTTTTTGGGATCTTCACTATAAGCCCCTTTTTCCAGTCTGCTGGTACTGCTTCCTCATCCCATACTTTCCTGAAGAGAGGTTCGATTATACTCGCCAGGGCTCTTGCATCGATTTTCAGGATTTCCGCAGGTATGCCATTGATTCCAGGGGATTTTCCGTTCTTCATTTTTGACAGGGCTTCGGCAATTCGGCGACTGAGGGAGGAGACTGATCGATCTCAGCTGTACCAGTGGCTGACATCCGAAATTGTGGCTCCTCTGCATCCTCGTACTTATGGTTTAGCACCTCTGAGAAGTGTTCTTCCCAGCATCTCAGCTGCTCTGCTTGTGTGTATAGGGGGATACCATTCTTGTTCTTTATTTGTCGGGTCTTGCAAAATCCTTTCCTAGACAGGGTTCTTGTGATGCTGTACAGCTCTTTCGCATCCCCAATGTGGGCTGCTTCTTCTGCTTTCTCAGCTAGGTCGTTAATCCACTGTCTCTGGTCATTTCGCGCTTTCCTTTTAACGGGTTGGAGTTTGTCCAGTAGCTTGACTCTGGTATTTTCTCTTGTCTCTGGTATCTTCAGCTTCTTCACATTCAGCCGTTTCTTTTTGGTCTCTATTTTGCTGGCTGCTGAAGTGATTTTCAGGCGGAGGGTTGCTAGCATGAGGTGGTGGTCACTTCCAGCATCTGCTCCCCTCTTGTTCCTTATGTCCATCAGCGATTGACGGAACTTCCTGCTGATGGCAAAGTGATCAATTTGGTTTTCAGTTGTTTGGTCTGGGATACCCACAAGATCTTATGGCAGTCCCTGTGAGGGAATATTGTGCCACCAACCACCAGGTCATACTTAGCACAGAGGCTTTTGAGCATTTCACCATTTCCATTCGCCTGCCCTATGCTGTTCTGTCCCATGATGTGCTCAAGTCCTTCATTATCTGTGCCGACCTTTGCATTCAGATCTCCCATGACGATTACTATGTCTCTTCTAGGTAGTCTGATAATGGTGTCCTTCAAGGAACGATAGAACGCTTCCTTTACCTCTTCCTCAGAAGTTTCAGTAGGTGCATAACATTGGATGACACTTATATTTCGAATTTTAGATTTAAAGCAGGCAGTTAGTATTCTTTTCGAAACTGGTCTCCAATCTACTAGGCTTCTCCAGGATTTCATTGTCAAAAGCAGTCCGACACCTGACCTGTGTTCAGCTCCCTCTCCAGTAGGTCCTGAGTACAACAGCACTCCACCATCTCTCATAGTTGCTTCGCCATGATCTAGCCATCTTACCTCGCTGAGTCCGAGAATGTCGAGTTTGTAATTTTTCATTTCTTTCTCCACTTGTCTGACCTTTCCTTTCTCGTATAATGTGCGTACATTCCAAAATCCGAATCGAGTTGTCAATTTCATGCCAAAGATTGTCGCCGTATAGTCTGTCCGGTTTTCTCTCGTTTCTGTAATATGGTTTATTTAAGAAGTGCGGGTTATTGGCCCACAGCCTCCGAGTACCCATCATGGGGCTGCCACAACCTGGGTACGGGCTGGATGTTTTCTGTAGGGGTGCCTACCCTTAGCCTTTGGGTCAATACCCTACCCCCAAGGCAGAGGGGCTCAGCTCTTCCGCCTCCTCAGCCGTTGGATCTTAGCAGTCTCGTCCGCCGTTGGAGTCGGCTGTTGGCGTACCTGTTGGTCCGCGGGAGATGTCCTCCTACCTCCCATATCTGGGAGGCTTTCCCCTATCTCGGTTCGACAGATAGATACCGAAATAATTGAGGGGAACAAAATATGGGTATAGGTTGCATAAAAATACTGTTTACTTGCCGCTACCCAAAGGGTAAGGGAAATATTGTAATCGTGTCATAAAAAATAAAGTTTTTTAAAAACATTTTCGTAATGTCCAGAGTAACTACTTCACTGGGTTTGATCAATTTTACAGTGTCTTCGAGCAACCTATACCCACGTTTTGTGCTCTGGCAATTATTTCTGTACCAATCTGTTGAATGTAGATATAAGCCATGATAGCTCAGAAAAATAGAAAGGTTTAATTCGCCATTTATCCTGTTTTCTCAAAAACGGCTGTAACGATATCAATCAAGAGAGACTAAACTAACGGGTACTGAAATTTTGTTCTCCATAAATGTTTCCGTGAAATGCGTTGAACGAAAATACAGCGCCCGAATATACGGCAAGTCATCGAATTTATCGCAAGCTGTGTGTTGCTACACACCAGATATTTTTTAAAATGTGATCACTATAGTTCCCTTCCCTTTAAGTAGCAGAATGTAAAAATCACGTAGGCAGTCTCTTAAATCGCCTGCGAACTGATTGCCCAATAATGATCGTGGCACATGTTACACCAGCAAAATAAACAATAAACAGCACAATAAATTCCAGAACCATAAGCGCTCCTACTGGCATGTAGAACATTGTCATAAACAGCATGTAAAACAGATTTGATAGATTGCTAACTCGAGAGAATCACTGAGTGCACATTAGGCCAAGGAAAGTTGTGTGATGGCCTATGGCCTATATCTGCGTCCACTGATTTTTCAGGGGGATATTTATAGAGAAGAAAAGTTGGGCAATAACTATCAGAAGATAATTCGAAAGTTTAATCAAATTCCTTCTACTTGTTTTCAGGAAAAAATATTTTTAAAACCCTAGGTTTTGGTACACTATGGTCCCCGCCACCCTTTCCTTTTACATGTATTGTCTGTTCTGTAATTCCAGGTCAGTTAGGGATGCCATAACGGTCTATCACTACTGCAGACGTCTCCAACCCTTTGGTTCCCGACAAACTGGTGGTCCCCATACACATACATATCAGTGCAGGAAACACCTTGTATTCTGTAAATGGTTGACCACATTGTGACCCGCTTGTTTGTTGATTAGTCTAAGTGAACTGTGAGCGTCGATAACGTAAGGTTTTTATGATTTGTGAAGTTCACTCACTCCCCCCTCATACTGTGAAACCAAGTTACGAGGGCCCATATTTGGTTCAAGGTGCCGAAATTCAAAATGCATCCGCACACTTAATTTTGTTTTTCATCCAAACTTTGCAACATTATCTTTGAAAACTCGAAGATAAGCCAAAACACATCAAACCAAAATAGCTGTCAACAACTAACGAAAAATTCAAAATGTCAACCTTGTTAGGATGAGCATCAACAAAACGCCATAAAAATAAAAAATAAGTAGCCTGCATAAATTCAAAATTCGCAATACTTTTCAAATGGGACCTTTAAAAAAATTCCGGTTGTACTCCAATCAAGTACCTACACGATTAGCCTTTAATAAAGCTCATTAGATATACTGGGAATATCTTACCAGTAATTCTGGTGTTTCGGATACTCCCGTTTCACCTAGTATCATTTCTAAACATTGTTACTCGATAACTCTGGAAAAGTGATCATCATAGTTGAAAACTGAGTAGGCACTACATGACTATATAAGACTTATTCAAAATGGCACGTGATATCTGCTATTGACCTAAAAGACTACAACATGCATCATGCTCCTCAGCTTCGCTTCAACTAATATCATCTCTCATTTGTGTCAAATCCAGCATCACATCACCCCCCCCCCCCCACTTCAGCTAAAAGGCCACTTACAAAGATGGCTACTTTGAAAGAATTATACTGGAGGCCCTGGAGGGGCACCTTTAAGGTAATTGAATACTTACTCCAGGCAATGAGAAGCTATCTGCGGGGTCGCAAATATCGTGCCTAAGAACGGTGCAGTTAGGATGTCACTGCAGGAGGTGCCCAGGAGTCTACGTGGACGATGTCCTACTTCGTCTCAAGATGCCCAACAACGCGATCTTGGTGGGGTATGCGGATGATGTGGCTGTAGTAATTATTGACTCCACGCTAGACTCAGCCCGCATGCAAAGATGGACTCGGTAATGTGGTGGATGTGGGGTCAATGCTTGGCCACGATTGAGGAGGTTATGGTTCTGTGATAGCGTCACACGAAGATTCACTTGGTCTATTCCCCTCCAGGCGGCTTCTGTTGTGGACTAATAATGTGAATAATAATTATAACACGCAAACTCGATAAACGTTTTTATAATACTGACTAGAAAGCCAGAACTGTAACTTGGAGATTGATACACAGCTTACTAGGAAACGACTTGCAGTAACCTGCTCAGGCTCCTCATCCTGAGCTGGCAGAGTAGATAGTTCGGTTGGTTGCTGCAGAACACAAATAGGTGTAGGGTGCTAAATGTTGGTGTGTTCTGGTGGGTGTTGTAAGGGTTGATTGTTTTGATCTGGGGCACACGTTACGTGTACTGGTTTGTTGTTAGAAAGTCTTAATTGATCGATGTGTCGCTTAAATATGTGGTTGTTGTCCAATTTAACAGAGTAATGGAGCTGTCCAAACTTGGAGACAACAACCTCAGGTTCCCATTGTAGCTTGTTGTGAAAATAGCGAGCCTGCACGCTGTCACCAACTGAGAGATGTCTGGCTGGTCTGGTCAGGGGAGATGGTGTTTTGATGGTTGTTGGTTTGAGGGCATCCAGCGTAATTCGAGTTTGTCGATGCATAAAATTTTCCCTGGGTGTTTTTCCGTCGATGAGTGGCGTTGCTCTATATCGGAATAGAATTTTGAGGATTTTCTTTTTCATAGGAAGAGGCTCAGACTCCATTGCAGCAAGACGATGCTTCAAGGTCTGGACATTTCATTCAGCTACGCCATTAGTCGATGGGTGTCCAGGAGCAATGAATCTTTGGGCAATACCAGAGGCCAAACAGAAGCTTTTGAATTGGTCACTGGTGAAGATGGTAGCGCTGTCACTAACGAGGACACCAGGGAATCCGTTTCTGGAAAATACTTCCTGTTTGAGGTCAATAGCTGAAGTAGATGTTGGTGCCAATGAGCAGGGTAGGACTTCAGCCCATTTAGATTTGGCATCCACCATTATGAGGAAGTGATGATTTTGATAAGGACCGGCATAATCAACATGGACACGTTGATAGTTGCCTTCTGGGCTCATCCATGGATGGAGGGGAGCCTTTGGTGGGCTATTTTGAATCTTAGCTCAATCCGAGCATTCTCATACTAAACGCTCAATGTCTTTGTCAATTGACTTCCAGTAAACGTAGCGTCGGGCTAATTGTTTCATTTTCGTGGTTCTTTTATGTGTTTGATGAAGTTCGCCCAAGACCGCGGATTGCATTGATTGAGCAATCACGAGGTCCAAGGAAGAGGATGTCACCATCTATGGCAAATTCTGAGTCGTCAGCTCAGTTTTGACGGAGTTGTTGGAACAAAGTTGGTAGATCATCGTCTTTCTGGGTAGCTTCTTTCAGAGCCTGGTACGTTAAGGTAGGTGATTCAATCAGGTGTAGTGAGATATCGAAAAGTTGCTTGACTTCATTGTTGATTGATGTATCTGTTTTCCCAGGGACATTGATGGGTGCTCTGTACAAGCAATCCAAATTTGTTCAATACCCTTTTTGAAAGCGACTGAATAATTAAATCCTGAGAGGAATGCCGCATATCTCTGTAAGCGTGCTGATGTCATTTGGGAATTTTGGCATTCTGGTGGAAGATTCGAACAACAAGTGATTTTGTTGATATCAGCGGGTATGGTTGGTTTAGGAGCCCGTACTCGCGATACGATTTTGGACGTTTCCAACGCAATGGCATCCGTCACTATTTCGGAGAAACCGTTTTTTTTCCCGATTGGAGACCCCGCAAATGCACGCTTTAGGCTGAACATATTGAATTCTTGGGACATCTGGTGCGCTTCAACAGTATTGAAAAATCTCTTAAGAAGATTGCAGCTATTGTCAACATGCCCAGGCCAACATCTCTCGAAGCCCTAAGATGATTCCTTGGCATGGTGACATACTATGCTCGCTTCATCCCTAACTGCACCACTTCGAGAATTGATCAAAAAGAAAACCTCATTCAAATGGACAGCAAAACAAGAATCAGCTTTCATTAAACTCAAGCAAGAAATCGCAAGTGACAGGGTGCTTGTGCCTTTTGACCCTCATCAAACAGTTCAACTCGCTTGTGAGGCCAGTCCCTATGGTATAGCCGGAATCCTATCCCACATCCTTGATGGAACTGAACGTCCTATTGTCTTTGCATCCAGATCACTACACCAGCTGAGCAAGGGTACTCTCAACTAGACTGAGAAGCACTGGCCATCATATTCTCAGTGGAACATTTTTATCAAGACTTTTTTTCCAGACCCTTCACTCTAATCACTGTCAATGAACCTCTTGTTCGAATCTTCCACCAGAATGCCAAAATTCCCAAAATGACGCTTACAGAGATACGTGGCATTCCTCTCAGGATTTGATTATTCAGTCGCTTTCAAAAAGAGTATTGAACACTCAAATGTGGATTGCTTGCTCCCCACAGTAGAGTTGGAAGAGCAAAGTAGTTAAGAAGGCGTACAGAGGAGAATAGACCAAATGAATCATCGCAAGATGCTATCGTGAAACTGTAACCTCCTCATTTGCCACCATGCAGCCCCCCCCCCCCTCACCATTCATTGGCCGCCTTCGTTGTCATCACCATGAAGTGGTGTTTTACCAAGTTTAAATGAACTACTGAGTGAATTCAATTAGTAGCAAAAGCCACGAAAACCAGTGAGTTTATGTAGAGCTAAGGTAAGTTGTGTGATATCTCACACATGATATTTTTCATGATATCTGTATCAAAGTTTATTTAATCCAGTAAATCCATTTCATTAAATGCTAACCTGAACACAATATGTTCCTTGCCCTTGGGATTTCTGAAAGTTAAAATTGGCAGTAACAAAAATTGAGGGGTAACAAGAAGGATTGTGGGAAACATAATAAATGTAAGCCAATATAAGTGCAGAATTAAAGGGCTACCTTCATGTTTCATCAGGTATTTGAGAGTCCTCAACCTCATTAGTGGCAGGATAGAATACTTTGAACACAAAGTCGCCTTTAGAAAAAGGACCTGGATTCACAACGTGGCAATTGTTGTATAGTTCTGAAAAAGCTTTGTGTTGATCAGCCACAACTACGACGTCTGGACACGGATACAGTTGCAATGCAGCATCAAAATCCCAATAGATAGGACAAACGTTTAGAGACAATGGAACTAAGTGGGCCTGGCTGACAATAGTCTTGGCAAAGTGGTTACCGATGTTCTTCATTACAGGGAAGTGAATGCTGTTACGGCACAATTTGGTCACCAGGTCCTCTCTGATCACGACAATCTCTTGAGTGCAGTATTGTATTCGACAGGGGTTTGTAGCAAGAATGGTTGATTGGACTCGACTCTTCAAACCAGCGACTAACATCTCAGGAAGCGCTGGTCGAGGTAGAATGTTGGCTGCAGGCGAATCCATACTTCCAGGCACGATAATGAATTTCGAGGACTTGGCCAGGTCAGGCGACTGAGCAATAAGGTCGCCCAAACTACTAAAAGCTTCCGTCACCGCCATCATGTGTTGAGGTCCTTGGTGAGAAGACATGAAGTTTCCTATGAGAACGAAAGCAGTTGGAGGTGAATGTGCATAGCCTCGAAACAACACTCCTAACTTCTCGAGCACTTTAGGCTGATCCAGCCAACAATCTGAAATGAACACAAACATAGTTTCCGTCAATTTCTGTTCAATTCGTTTCAACCGCTCGTTGTTTCGTAGGGACTCCTTTGAAGGACCACCGAACGTATTGGCGTTGCCAAAGTACAATCGGCTAACAGCTGAATTCTCTCGAGGTGGAAGCCCGATCGCTTGAACCGTCAGAACTTCGTCCTGGTAACTTCCTTCGGCCAAAACGAAAGAAGAATCAGCGAAAAATCCGTCATGGTAAGTTGCATCCGTCAAATCCAACTCCACGGCTCCACTCGGATCCTCTAAATAAAATTTACCTTCCTTCAATTGCGTCAAAAACCCCAAAAGCACCACGTTCTCAATTTTCTTGTTAGTGCTCAACAAATATTCGACGGGTCGTAGTTTAAATTGCGTTATATCGTTGGCTGCGTTATGAAATAACTTATTCCTCAATGTCCGTTGATACAAAATGGTATAGCGCTCTTTATACAACGCACCTTTTATTGACGAATCGCAGAATAACTCTCTTTTACGGCTACATGATAAAAACTTCTTACGATCGGGATTGTATTTAAATTTAGGCACGTGGAAAGCGGATATCACAGTCAATAATTGTTCCTCCTCGTCTATTTCACTTTTACAACTATCAATGATCGCGGATTCTACTAAACTTTTTTCGACGATCGGAGCACTCAGCGGTTGTTTTTGACAGTAGTCGGTGATTTTTTCGAGCCAATTTTCCCTTTCGGCCTCATTTAAAGGTGAAATGTTTATAAGTAAAAAATCCGATGCTTCGGCTCGAATCGTAAATCCGTTCAACTGAAACGTAGAAATAATCCGTTTTCTGAGTGCAGCAGAGCCCAACATTCTGAAAATGTGTGAGGTGCAACTACCCCGAGCCACTTTCAAATGTTATTAGGAGTAACGCACTAAAAATTAAATTGCGCTTAATAAAACAAATCACCATACGTCTTATCGAACCACCATACGTCTTGTCTTATTTAACCTTTTTTGAGCGGCAAAATCTTCTTCGTCAGGTTCTTCTTTGTTGTTGGCGGAAAAATTTGTGACTGTGTTCTCCCACACAGTACTCTGGTTGATGCGATTGTTCAGAAAAGACAACAGACCGCCCCTCCTACGTCCCCTGTTGTTATAATTTGGACAGTTAAAAACTCTGCAAATTATTACACAATGGTTTACTATTCTCAAGAATAGCTTGACCTAGTATTACTGCTCCGAGACCCATCCCATTCGATCCAGCATCGAAAAATACCAGTAAACCATATGAAACATCACCTGACTACAATGGAACGACGAGAACTAAATATTCCAATCGTCCTTAGGCGCGAAGTGGTGGGTCGAATGGGTGGGTGGTTTTGATGAAACGGAGGGAGGGAGTACAAACAACGAGACATTTACTTTACCCGCGAGCTCTTTCAATTAGTAGACTTTGGCTCACTATGATGACTAATTTTACTATTCGCAGTGGCACACGTCTGATACTTATTTCCTTCGACCCAGAATCTAAAAATACCTTGAAAACGGATACCAAACACGGCGTATTTGCAATTAAACTGCGTTTTGTTAATTTTTTAAACCATTTTTTGCCCATAACAACTCCTGGCTTCGTCCGATCGGATTGCCGAGATGGGGGGCACAACTAGATACCAAAGTGGATTTTCGTGCGAAAGAACAGATTTTTTAGACTTCATTAAAGGCTCAAAACTGCAGACGAACATTGTAGATTTGGAATTCTCATGTTTAGAAACGTAAAGTATCACATTTTGGGGGGTGGTTGTAAAAAGTTTTCCTGACCGAAAACATTAGGTTATTATTCAGAATGCATAATAAACCAAAACAGAATAAAAATATGGGATACAGAACATGGATATATGCCATTCCAGTTTGGTAAGCAACATGGAACGCACCGAACGTTTTTGGTTTATTATTTATTCTGAATAATAACCCCATGTTTTCGGTCAGGAATAATAATATTCAGGAATAATACTAGCACTTTTATTACGAAAGAATGTGCTATATTCAAAATGTAAAGGGTGTATATGGCAACACGAAATAAAGAAATCTTGCTCAATGAGTGACTCAAAAATAAAAAGAGCAGATGAACAAAATCTGATGAACTTTTTTTTATTACAAAAATGGTGATGTGTGACTGATTTTTTCCTTTATGCTTCTTATGACCGTAGTGTCATTAGTGTTGTTGATTTTTTTTTTTTTTACCATTCTCTGTCAAAAAAGAGTTGGGTGAATAGCAGTATCCAGTTCTGTTAGGAACAGATAGAAAAGCCCTGGTGGGCTAGGCTTTCTGCATCCACCCTAGAGTAATACTCCTGAGGCAGGGAGTAAGCTACAGAGTGTATTAAAAAAAACCTTTAATGAATTCTGGAACCTTGAGCTTCATATAGAGTTCTACTTGGTTTGCATTAAAAAACAGATTCGACCTGTTATTAGGTGACATATAAATCACTGAGGAAAGTTATGTGACACCCTGTAGGGGATATCTCATCCTCTTTTTAGACTGTTGTTAGTGAAGCAAAGGGATTTTCTGAATGTATTGAAATAACGTTCCGATATGTTTTACCTAAGTTTTAAAAATTAATGTAAGTTGAGACAAAATTGGAATAAAGTGGTATAAAGTTTACAGTAGGTGTCACGAGGGCGTTCCATTTAGAAGTTTAACCTGTTGTGTAATTGTGGAGAGAACACAACAACAATACCTAGAAGGGGTTTGGAATGTTTCCATGAATTGTTTGTTAGGACCTGTGAAGCGGTTACATGGACGAAATATACATAGTACGCAGTTTAAAAAGTTACGTGATTTTTTACGCTGTCATATTCATTTTTGGTTTTTTTGAGTTCTCGTAATGAGGTTTCGTTAACAATATTCGTTAACCCGTCTAGTAGATACGGTTACATGTGCTTTCCGCCGAATCTACATAAACACCTCAATGAATAACATTAATTTACAGCTTTTATTTGTGTTTTGTTCGGTGTAACTAATCTTGACTTTGTCTTCCGTTGATATTTATAAATTCTCTTCGAAATGGGGGAAGATCAAACGTTGGTAACTGAAGTGCCTAGTAGCTTGAAACAACTTGCTCGTCTAGTAGTGCGTGGATTTTATTCGATTGAAGACACTCTCATCGTCGACATGCTCGTCAGAAATCCTTGTATGAAAGAAGACGACATTTGCGAGTTGCTGAAATTTGAGAAGAAGATGCTTCGAGCCCGAGTGGCCACCCTCAAATCTGACAAATTCCTCCAAGTTCGATTACGAATGGAAACCGGAGAAGACGGAAAGGCTCAAAAAGTCAATTATTACTTCATAAATTACAAAGTAATTGTGTTTTTATGTTCCTATATTCATAGACATTGGCTAAGTTATTATGGTTAACGTGAATATTGATTCAATCACGTGTACGAGAAACTAAGAGAATGAATGCTTCTGTTTAACGACTAGGGAGAATTAAAGCTGTCTTTAACTCATGTTCTCCCAGGTCACAATGTGCAGGGACGTTTCCATGAACATCCTAACTACATTGTACTGTCCTCTCCACGCCGCTCATACTTCTAATGCATTACAACGTATCTGCACTTTTCTGATCCGCAATTCATTATGGAACTTGCTATATTATTATTTTTTTCTTTTAAATAAAGAATAAAAATAACTCAAGGAGTGGACGTTGATGACAGGTAAAAAGGTGGTTTATCAGCGGGTTATAAGTGCGGTATAATATTTAATATAAGAAGAAGAAAAATAGCTAAGGAAAAAATTTAATCTTTCAAATCTATTCTCAACAAATGACCCCCTTACAAGTTTCTGGGGGTCCCTTACTAGGATCACCTCTAAAAATATCAGGTGTGCTGCATCACACAACTTTCCTTCAACTACATAAATTCACTGGTGTTCATGGCTTTTGCTACGAATTCAGTTCATTTGAACTTGGTAAAACACCTCTTTACAGGGGCAGCGCTTACAGTTCCAGAATTGATTGTGCCGCTCGTACTTGTGCCTGACCATTATTGAGCAACTGGAACACAGAAAGTGGATGAGCCTGTAGACTCAATTTTTTTAATAGGACGATAATAACTTTTCAGAGTTATCGGGTAAAAACGCTTAGAAATTATTGGTGAAACTGCAGTGTCTGAAATGGCCGACTTTCTGGTGTAGAGCCGCTTTATATCTTATAAGCGTTCAAACTATCATTGCATGGTAATTTATTGTGCTGCTTTCGTGATGTTCCATCAGATGGGAATTTTATCGTATTCTTGCGTCATCTGGAACAGCCCATACAAACAGTTTAATAAAAATCGTTAAAGGCCTCACCTCACAACCTGCACTCCACTGCCTCTTAGATGCCCATCTTATTGAGTGATACCTAAGTGGGCAGTGTCCAGTAAGGAAGCTAGTTAGGGCTCTTAGATCCTGTCTGGAGGATGTCAGCATTGCCTTCGCCCTTAGACAATGTTGTTGGGCAGAGTGAAAAAGAAAAGAAAGAAAAGATTTTTAATTGAACAACGTGAGAACACAATACGTTGCCTTTTCAGTGGCGGCACAGACCAGAATACAATTATGGACACAACTCAACCAATCGAGGTAGTTAAGAGGAGGGGGAGGGACTCTTCAGTCCCTAGGTACAGCTATTGGAAGCTAATTGAGAATTACCTGTGTCAGCAGACAAGAAGGCGTAATGACTCTTTTGCCTGTCTTAGTTGTGGCTGATGGCAATGGGCGCTACTTTCCTGTCTCCCATCAGACCACCAGACGATTCAGGTGACTTTTCGTCACTCCTATGTATGGTTAAGGCTCGATGGGTTGGGATTCCATACCCCTTTTTGCAAGGCAGTCAGCCTTATCATTGCCCTCATGCCCCCTATAAGTCAGCACCCAGATAAGAGAAAGCCTATTATGGGCACAGAGTCGCTTGAAGGCATCTACATGTTAACCTGGATTAGAAGGTGTAGGGTACAACAGACTTTAGAGTGGCCTGGCTGTCCGAGAATATGTAAATCCGCTTGCCCTTGAGTCCTTTAGTCAGGATCTCTTCCGCGCAGGTCTTTATGGCTAGAATTTCCACTTGAAATATAGTGGCATACTCTCCTAGTGGCTAAGCAAAACTGAAATTGGGCCCTAGGATGCCCAGTCCATCTCTAACCCCTACCACAGAATCGTCAGTATACCAGTGCAGGGCACCCACGCTAACACCCACATGCTGAATGGCATCTGAAAGTTCTTTCACTCTGGTATGACGTCAGTGGCTGCTGCCTCTTCTAGCTTGAACTGTCTAGTCGTTCCTTGGAGGCTTGCCTTAGTCCTGGTGGAAACATTTCCTCCCTGCAAAAGCCTTACTGCTCATGGGTATGTGGTCCTCTGAATTTTTTGTAGAGGTGAGATTTTCAAAACGACTTCCATTGCAGCAGTGAGGAAGGTACTCATTGCCCTTGTAATAGCAAGACAAGCATGTCGCTGGAGTTTCCCCATAACTGTCAGCTGGCTCGTCACCTTCTACCACACAGTGGTGGAGGCATATGTGTCCTTTTTTGTTTTTATTAATATTGACATTACAGTTGAGCAAGAATTTTGTATAGTGATTCATAATTAATTTACGTGACACCTGCTCTTGGTGCAGCTCATTGACTGTCCTATATCAGTACTATTTATGTTGGTTTTAGGTAGATAAACGTTCGGTTAAATCAAATAAGTTATGATAACAAAAATAAATATGTGTGACGACAGACAATTCTAAAACTAGATAACAATTGATGTAGGCAGATGGATTAGTTGATCAAATTGTCCTGCGGCCTTTTCCTCTTGAGTCTCCTTCTTTCTGGTGGTGGAGGTGGGTTCTGCGGGATGCTCACAGTCAGTGAGCTTTCATGTTCTGCCATGTTAACCTCTAGTCTCCTGTATTGGCTTTGTATCACTTCCTGTATAGTAGGTATATCCAGGTCATTATGCAGAGTTGTATTGCGAATGTACCAGGGTGCTCCAGACATGATGCGAAGGACTCGATTTTGGGTCACCTGTATTTTTTTGACATGGTTAGCAGCAGCGGATCCCCGAGGTCCACAGGAGTCTTCCCAGATAGGCTGGATTAGGGAGAGGTTGAGAAGCCGCTTTGTTATCAGACTCAGTAAGGAGCAATCAAGTAGAAGGGGCTTCAGTTGGTGGATTCGCTGTCTTATTTTGTTGATTAGGTACTTTATGTGGTTTTCCCAGGTCAGGGACTTGCCCAAGAAGACACCCAGGTATTGAACTTTCGTGTCCTGCGGTATTGGGTTGTTCTTGATGAGGGTATCCTTAAAGTTGACTCTTCGCTTAGTGAATGGAATCACGACAGACTTTGACGAGTTCATCCTGACTCTCCACTTACAGCACCATTCGCTGGTTGTATCAAGTGTGGATTGGGTTTTGGTGATTGCTTCCTCAAATGAGTCGTCCACTTGAAGGAAAGCCACATCGTCTGCGAACTGTGCTAGCGTTGCACTCTCCGGTTGAGGCAGGTCATGTGCATATATGAGATAAAGGAATGGCGCAAGGATGCTCCCCTGGGTGACTCCTGCCAGTATTGGCTTGGAGGAGGACACAGCGTTTTTGTACCTCACCGAGAAAGTGCGTCCTGATAAATACGATTGCACAAGTCTTTAATACGTGTCTGGTAGGTGGGGTTTGATTTGGTAGAGGAGGCTTTCATGTACTACCTTGTCGAAACATTTCTCCGTGTCAAGAAAGATACCCAAGCACACCTTCTGTGATTCGTATGCTTCCAGAATCTCGTCTATTACTCTGTGGAGCTGTATGGGGCAGGAGTGAGACGGTCTGAAGCCGAACTGTGGGTCTGGGATTAGAGCATTTAGGTTTCGAGGAGTTTAGGTAGTAGGAGTCTCTTGAATAGCTTGGAAAACATGGGAAAGAGGCTAATCAGTCGATAGCTGTGTGGTTCGTTGCTTCTCTTGTTGGGTTTTTTTGATCATAATTATTTCGACATGTTTCCATTTCCTAGGTTTTTTGTAAGTTGAGGGGTATTGAGATCGGCTCTGGAGATTTTTGGTTTTGTTTGCTGTTTATTGCGTGTCTGACGTCACCAGGACTGAAGAAAGTCGAGAATTTACTGAGTTCCAAAGGTTCATCGAGCTTTTGCAGTATCTGTTCTGTGAACGTCGTTTGTCTGGGTTTGGCGAGCATCATTCAGTAAGAATTGTTGAGAAGATGTCGGCTTTCGCCTGTGCTGTAGTGTGCCATTGCCCATCATATTTCAGAGGAGGTATAACTGCGCTCTTTTGTTATGCTCTTGGTTTTGAGCCATAGAGAGTTCTTGGGTGTTTAATTTTTTTAACTTGTTCATTTAAGCATTATCAGATTCTTCTTTTTTTGCTAGTCCAAGTTGTTGTATCTGTTTTTGTCCTGCCGATGATTAGTCAGCTCCCATCGTCTTCTTGCTACTTTCTTGTTGTGTAGTAAATCCTTAATTAATAGCGAAATGTAATTGTTTATACTGTTGTGGATCGATATTCTTTTTGGTGATGAGGCTGATTCTGCTGCAACTTGTATTATATTTGTTAGTGTGGATGCAGCAACGTCTATATCAGTTGGAGTTTTTAAAGGTATCTGTAGGCTCACCAGGTTTTGGATAGTAGTTTTGTATCCATCACAGTCGACTGGGTAATTTACCAGTGAGCGATGGTCGTGCATGATGGTTCCTTGTATTTCAATGAGCACGGGATAGTGGTCAGAGCTCGTTTCGTGGAGAACTTGTATACCTGTTGTATGCGCTTTCAAAACACGTACATGATTTTTCTTGTCCAGGCTCGGACAAGAACGGCTCGGTTAGTCACTTCTTGCTCTCCCCCACTCTTCCCACTCTCGACAGGTTCCAAACCGCTTCGACACTTACTGCCCTTCATTGATGAAGTAGGTCTTCTTAGGGTGGGCGGTCGGCTCCAGCAGTCTCTACTTCCTGAAAGAAGCAAGCATCCAATTATTCTTCCTAAGGAAGCCCCCTAAGTCGCCTAATCTGTGACCTTTTTCATATCAAGATGATACATTCAGGTCTACAAGCAGTTCAAGCAGCAATACAATGTCAATATATCCTTTGTCTGCGCTCACTCCTTCGACATCGCATTTGGCACTGTCACATTTGTGCTAAGGCTCAGCATCCAGTAATAGCGGAACTTCCTTGAGTAAGGGTGACTCCGAGTAGCCCATTCAGCACTGCCTCCGTTGATATGGCTGGACCATTGTTCATTAAAGAATCCACCAGACGCAATGCTAAGATTAATAAGGCTTACTTCGCCACATTCGTTTGTCTGAGTACAAAGGCTGCACATTTGGAGCTTGTGGGCAACTTGAGCACGGAGTCATATAAGGCAGCACTTGACTGATTCATCGTAAGACATGTCCTATGTCAAAAGTCCACTGCGATAATATCACACACTTCCAAGGAGCAGCTAGAGAAGCAAAAGAGGTATTGGACTTCCTTCAGTCCTCAGAACCAACCCTGCAGGATTACCTATGCACGCTCGATTGCTTACGTATTCAATCCCCCTGGGGCTCCATGGATGGGTGGACTCTGGGAAGTCGCAGTTAAGGCTACAAAACGGCTACTTTCAAAAGTAACCTTTAACCGCTTCTTTACATTTGAGGAGATGGCTACACTTCCGTGCCGAGTAGAAGCTGTTTTAAATAGTAGACCTCTCTGTAAAACTTCTTCTCACCCTCTCGACGACCCTGAAGTTCTTACACCTGGTCATTTTTTTAATTGGAGCTCCCTTTCTATCACCGCCCGAATGTGACTTACAACAAACTCCAATCAACCACCTTTCCCGTTGGCAGGGTGTTCAGAGGGCCTCTTAAGAATTTTGGAGGCAGTGGTCTAAAGGTTACTTGCAAGCTCTGACAGTTCGCCCCAAATGGCAGAGCATGTGTGTTGCATGTGCGATGGACTCGTGGCATCGATTCTTCTGATTCAATTTGGATCCGCTATCTACATGATCATTTATAATCTCGAATAGCGTTAATTTGGTGGTTGGGTGTATTCAATTACCACGTACAAGATTTGGTTTTTAAGCTTTCGGATTTAAATTCGTCTCGGTTGTTAAGGGTTCTAGTCTTCTAATGTGTTGAATTACGGTGGAATGAAATTTACTCAATTAAACCGTTAGACTCTGGGGGTTGTTCTAATGAAGTCATCTTTAATTTTATGTAAATTAAGTCTTTTACCAGGTTCTGCTTCATTATCACCGACAATTGAGTGCAGAGTGGTGACTGAAAAATTGGATAAGTCCCTTTATTACTTCAATACTATTAGAGGAGTTTACCTTTTATACCTGAATGTTCCTAAAAAATGATTTGTACATGATTTTTATTGGCGTTTTTTAATAACTACGATTTGACGTAGCTCACAATTGTTAATGTACATTTGTAGCGATTTTTTAAGGTTGGGCCAAAAGTAATTCCTTTTCAATTTTCGTGTGTGTTTTCTATACCTCAGGGATTAGTTCTCCCTGAATAGTACTAATCGATAAGTTCTTATCTCTCTGATTCATCTAGAACATCTGCTGCATTGATGAGCATTTTACAGTATTTATTTGAAAATTCATAACATTTTCGCTTCGTAAATGTTGAGTTTAAAATGGAGTGTGTTAAGTTTAAAGTGCTTGAGTTTTAGAGTTACATACGATTTCCGTTTCTAAGTTCTCTTCACTAATTTCCCCAGTTATTCACATTTTTGAATCAAAAAGTTCTTCCATTTTCGGAGGACATGGTATATGTTTGTGGTGATCATTACGATGTTATGTTTTCAGTGGTTCACTGGACTTACTGAAATTGGAATGGTTAATATTTCGTTTTCTACGAAATTAGAATGAACTGTATCATTTGATTCTTCTGAATCGTCAAGTGAACTGACGCAGCTAGCACTCAAGTAAGCAGTCGAGTGGTTTCTCCTGTTGTGTGTACTCTGTGTCTTCTGGGCCTAATATTTGAGTAATTTCTTGTGCGTCCGTGCGGAAATCAGATGTTATTATTTCTTGTAATACTTCCTCCTGGTTTAACACCTTATTAAGTATTTCTATTCTAGTATTAGGGGTGTTTTGAATGCGTCAAAAGGGTCTTTGTAATCCCAGTCCTCCAAGTCGGTTTTACTGTGTTTCTTCAATCTTTGTGTTATTGGTTTCGTGATTTCGACTAGGTTTATCAAGCAACGATGTTAGTGGCCCAGTAAGCAGATGAAGCTTTTAGTTTCAGTTTTTGGAATTGGTTTTGCAAGAATCGCCTCAATCTTTTTCTGGTCCAGCTTGACTCCCTCAGGTGTTATCAAATGGCCTAAGTAATGCGCTTCTTTGCTTAGAAAAATTGTTTTATCTATTTTGACTTTCAAGTTAGCATTTCTCAGCCTATGAAATACTTTCTGAACGCTCTCGATGTGCTCGTGTAGGCTAATGGAATACATGAGTACATATTTAAACAATTTATGCTTTCCAAACCGTAAAAACCTAACTTAACAGCAGAAAACAAATGTGGAGTTAGTTAGTTCCATCCATGACCATTAGGTCTGACCTCTGCCTTGGTTATAAGATTCGCATACAAACGGTGTTTCAAAATGGCCGAAGTGTTGGACAAACAGCTTTTTAAATTTGGCTATTGAACACTTGTACCCAATTGCCTTCTTTGAATGACAACACCAATGCTCGTCAGTCATAAACCTCTTTCCGTGAGCACATTTTTAGTTAATCTTTTCTCTCACGAACTCGTTAAGTTCTTCAAGTTTTCTTCGTCGGTCAAGGCATATTCTGTTCTTGAGACAATCTATATCGCAGCCAGCTTCTGGTAAATGAAACAATGAATACTGAAAAACAGTTGTATGATGAGGATCTGGCCTGTACGTCATTAAGAATAATGGTACCTTGGTGTCCCAATCATCTTGACATTTATTCACAAATATTGCCAGATATTTTGTGAGAGACCTGTTCATATATTCGCATTGGGGAGTGCCTGGGAGAAGCGATAAATTTCCCCATGTGGTGTTGCGAGTTCATTAAAGTAGAAGAAACCCTCACTATATTTACTGTGGTTTCACTGTTCATTTAGGCAGTGTGAGACTCGTTCTATGCGACTCAGCATCGAAAAATTCTTCGAAAACAACGTAATTGCGATTAACGTCAAAGTTTCGTTTTTGGCTAATTTGTTAAATCATTTTCGCCTATGACAACCATGGGGTTGTTTGATCGAATTCCGGGGTAGGCAGGCACAACTAGATGCCTAATCGAATTCATATGCGAAAGAACGTTAAAGGTAAAATGTCGCCCAGACGCTGGACACACAATCTAGATTTACAACCCCCATCCCTTGGAACGTGAAGTATCAAATGTTGAGGGGGGAGGGGGCTGTAAAATGAAGTTCTTGACCAAAAACATAGGTGTTGGTGTATTATTCAAAATAATAAACCGAAAAGTGGAAAAACTTTTGCATGTAATGTTTTGGTTATCAAGTTGTGCGATTCAATTGTTATATTATGTGTACTATAATTAAATAATAGAACGACACTTCATTTAAATAGGTTCAATGAATAATGATTTATTGTTACAAAAGTCCCCTTCCCCTAATATAATAAAGCAAATGGCTTTCTCGATCGAAAATGGTCAATGGGGATTTCTCCGAATGCAATTTTTTGAGTCATCATTATACCATACTATAACTTGTACGTTTATATGTGTACCAACTGACCCGTGATCCTGATGCCAGAGCCACACTCTGAATTGCCTTCATCCAAGAGAAGAAGGCCTTCCTACGTGCCATCAAACGAGCCAAACGACTAGGATGGCGACAATTTGTGGAAGCAGAGAGCTCTGAGAACCCCTGGGGACATCCATAGGAAATCGCTATCAATAAATGGGCATTAGAGATCCTTGTCAAAGGGTCGTGACACGTATTAGTTCTTCCTCAACATCTGTGAACGTCTTAGGAGAAAGTGGGTTGAGCCAGACCACTGAATGAGCCAGCTCCTCACGGGAAATGGTGACTTTAATGCGCAGCTCCACTTCTTTTCCCTCAAAGACTCTCCGCCATGCACGTCTTGTGCCTCCAGTGCAGAGGAAACAAGAAACCACGTGCTGCTCCACTATATTTTCTACAACAGTGAGCGACAGTTGTTGGGAGGGCAAACGAACAAAGCAAGCCTATAATCATTTTGCAGAGTTCGCGAAAGAAACGTGGTCATAGTTGATTTGTCCTTTTGAAACTTGCCACCCAAGTAGTTAGATCAGTGAAACCAGATTAAGAACTCGTCGACGGTTTAGGAACAGTCATCAAATAAGGAAGCAGACCTGTGTGCGTATGTGCGTCTGTGAACAGTTTTTAGAGAAAACGACCCAACCAAATCAGCTCAAACTTGATATCTAGCTCGCAGATTACCATGGCACGCCAAAGTAAGGGTATGATAAAAATCCACTGAAAGTTAACTATAGTTATCATAGTGATGAAAACACCAAAAAACGTTTTTCTTAAAAATGGATTTTGATTAAATTTTTTAATATTGATAGCTCTCAATAAGATGACTATACCATAAAATTCCCTTTCGTGGGAAAAATACGAGAGCAGCACAATAAATTACCCAAATTTTCAACGAAACCGGTTTTAGCGCGATTTTTTTCTTATAATGTTACTAGAATGTTTAAAAAACTCGTGTTTAAATCACCCAATAACTCTGCAAAAGTAATTACTATTATAGGATTTAGCACCAAACAAAATATTATTATTGTTGCTACGAACATTTTAATTTCTCAACAGTACTTAGTTTTGTATAAACTTGAAATAAAGTTAGTTTAGTTTCTGCTTTCATTCATGAATCTTACTTATTGTAATTCCTTTAACTATCCTTCTTTTAAAAAGATAAAAAATTCCTTATGAGTGATTGGAAACGTTGAGGTTGGTGGGCACGAAAGAAACCTTTACACAAACAGTGGGTACAGCTTTCATACAAGTACGCAACCACTAGGAACATTTTATCTCTTTTATTTTTTATGCAATGATAACTACATTTGATTGTGCTCGTTGATGGTTTCGATATAATGGCCGGCGTCAATTGCAATTAACATCCTCACTTAGTCACTGAGGTTATTAAAACGTGTGATGTTACCAAGCGTTAGATTTTGTAACAGACGTTACCATGCACTTAACCCAACACAAATTTAGTGGCGCTTCTCCGTTACATATCCTGCGTTACGTTTTCGAGTTTATGTAGCAAAGTACAGACATAAAATGTCAAAAAAATAATCGTAACTCTGGTGGGACTCGAACCCACAACCTCCAGTTTAGGAGACTGGTGCCTTATGCATTACACCACAGGGGCTGTGGTTGCAACTCGGGTTAAAACGTTGCCTTGTCCACTCGGCCTCAAGGTGTGACGCTTGGCCGTTACATTTTCGAGTTTATGTACCAAAGTAAAGACATAAAATGTCAAAAATCGTGTTTACAACCTCATTAATTCTCTATGTACCAATTGCTCAATAATGTTCCGGTAATGAGTACAAGAAGCACAACAAATTCCGGAACTGTAAGCGCTACCACTTTCTGCTGCCGTGAAGTGTTGTTTGACCAAGTTCAAATGAACTGAGTGATAAATGAATTGATTAAGTAGAAAAAGCCATGTAAAAAGTGAATTGACGTAGAGCTAAGGAAAGTTGTGTGTTGCGACGCACCAGTATTTTATTTTATCGTCTTCGTGTGATTTAATTGACTGCATTGTGAATTTAATGTTTGATCATTTCAGACTTTCGTCAACGTTGTCAAATATAAGTTGGACTTGATGAGAAAACGGATGGAGACTGAAGAGAGGGATGCAACGAGTCGTGCCAGTTTCAAATGCCCCAAATGCGCCAAGACATTCACTGATTTGGAGGTACTGGTACATTGTTACCGATTTTTCGCATAAATCTCGCTCGTATGAAATTTGCCTTCTCACAAAAATCGTGCATTTATCCCAATGTGTTGACTATACGATGAAGTTTGAGCGATAGTCGTGAGATAATTAGGCGAAAGCCGATAAATTCCGGAGTTAACGTCGTTCCATGCTCTTCCTCAATCTCAAAACTGTATTATTAATCGTTGAAAGTCGGCAAGTTATTAAGAATGTGCACCCCAGCAGAGAGTCCTGCTGCTGGTTCATGCGGTAAAGGGTCAATCTTGAACAATAATTTGCCACCAGGTAGGAAAGCATAAGAGGGGAACACGAAATATTAATAAGAATGAACTTGGTAACACAAAAAAACGAGGACTTCCCTTCGTCCAACTTGCGATAATTCACTCTGAAGTTGGGGGGTACGAGAAAAGGAGTGGAATTGATAGCGGTTCACATGGGAGCTCGTCCTGCCGAAGGCTACGAAGGGTTCTTTGCTGGCCAGGCTGACAGGTGGTAGCACCTCCTGGGCCTAACTTTGGCTGATAATAGTAATATCCTTCTAAAACTAACTATGGTTATCGTAATGATCAAAACGACATGCATTTTTTCTCGAAAATGGCTGATGATGATGAAAATGATTTTGATTCAATTTTTTATATACACAGCTCCTAATAAGATGACGATATCATAAAATTCCCGTCTGTGGGAAAACTATAAGAGCCGCACAATAATTTACCGAACATATCGTCAAAAATCCAGTTTAGTGTGTAAAACTCCAGGTCTATAAATGAACGCATGTGGTCGCTTCGTCACCAAGGATACGCGTCATCGCTTTTAATTCCCTTTGAGAATTCATTTGTTCGCTCGTTTCGTCCATTTTAACAATTTGCCGTAGAAGAGACTACTTCGTTGAAAGAAGGCTTGTTTGTTTCGATTCGCTTTCAGGTATTCTATCAAACTTCACTGCTAATGAACATTATTTATATTACTATCATGAGATTAATTAATGAAACGCTTTCAGAACCCATCGCAGTTGCCTTGTTTGGTTTTCACGCTTATAAATCGAAACAACAATTCGCTACTATGGAAGAACCTGGACTTACTGTTGAACCTAAAAAAATTAAGATTTTGTATTACCGTAGAGCAAAATCCTAATGAATCTAAGATATGGCTTCGCTGTCTGAAATGGATCGAAGCACAAGAATTCCCGTTTCAATATCAGCAACTAAATGCGAAACACATATATTTACTTCAAATACTCACAGTAAGGAATGTCCAGAAGTCGTTATGCAAACATGGCTCGTATCGGATAATTTCTGTGACTTTACCTGCTGAAATCGTCTCTATATACTTTCATGGGGAAACGTCGTTTTCGAATAATATTTCCTGACAGAGAAAGACTACCAAACTTGGAAATTGGATATGTTCCCTCCGCTTCCATCAACATCAGATGCTACGAATGCGGCAATATTAGATGTTTTACAAAAGCTGACCCCAAGAACTGATGATCCTCAACGTCTAAGTCTTACAAAATTGAAATCAGATTTTATTTTAGAAAATGTTGATGGTAGGAATTGTGAGGTGGGACGATGGATAAATATCTTTCTTCACGAATGTGAGCGATGCCAAGTTACTTATTCAGTAAATAAGGTTCTAATTTTACGTTTATCTATGGAGGGGATTGCCAAAAATTGGTACTCTTCAACATTAATTGAATTAGGACTGGACAACGACTTCACGGATTGGGAATTGAATAGGAAGTATTTAAAGAACAAGATTGGAAGAAAATTAGTGAAGCGTACAACTTTCGGTACATTGGAGGTCATTTTGATGATTATGTTCTACGAAAACAGAGACTTTTACTGGAACAAGAGCACGAAATAGATAACATGATTCAAATAAGTTACGAGAAGATATTTGTGTAGTAGGTAACTTTTAACCCGAAGATTCTGGGGATTAAAAGACTAGCTCAGCAGTATCCACCTCCCTACGAGGTGTCCTTAAACATACAGCACTTGAAATACTTCACTTTTGTGTTAGCCGTCTCCAACGATTGTACCCTTTGTAAACCAAGTAATTCCGTAATAAAAGTTTTAAAGTTTTTTAAAAACTTGGTTTCCCTGTACTGAGGTAGTTTGGAGATGCTTTTTGAAGAGCTGCTGACTAAGGCAAAAATTACGGCAATCGCGCCGGAGATTCAATCCACAACCCTCAACTTACGTCGAGAATTATGAATCGACTGTCTTACCACTAGACCACGATCAACCGCTTGCCTTTAATAGGAGTCAGTCAGCACATCCCTTTGGGCAAACATAATTAATATAAACCTTATTGTTATGGGGCTACCAGCCAATATACAAGACAAACTTGGCCGGTCTAAAATTAATTCAATCGCAGAATTATTAGGAGAGCTGAGGAAAATAGAGCCTTCATCTCTATCACCACAAAAAATCTTTCTCTTCCAGTAATGTCGCACAAATTAAAAAATTAATTATAACAACTGAGACCAAAAAGCCTTGCTCCACCGAGGAAGGATTCATCCTGAGGCAGTATGTCATAATCATTATCTGCCAGTGGTTCTCAACCTTTTATGAGGTATTGCCCCTTAGTGGAAGACGACTCACCCCTGTCGCCCCCCTTCTCTTAGTACGGTATACCCTTATTTAAATGTAAGAAACGTGTTGTTGTAAAAATAATAGACTGAATTATTATGTTAAATGATTTATTATTATATACAATTATTATTTTTCAATTAATTAATTTACCGTTTTAATGGCTCCCTTGTGCTTGGTGGACTGCAGACAAAGCCTGAATATCCGGCTGTATGTTGGTCAGGTGAAGGCGCAGGTCTCCTTTGGTGCAAACATCCAATTTGTTCCTTTGTTTTGTGAGGAGCTGGACGACAGAGCTGAATCCTTTTTCCAATAAATATGTGGATGGAAATGAGATTAGAAGGGATTCAACCATTTCCCACAGTTTTGGATAAGATTCCATGAGTTTTACCCAGGCTAACTCGTAACCATGCTGCTTAAAAATCATCTTTGCCTCACAGTCATATTTCAGGTCCAAAAACTCTGTCTGCAAAATATGTTCAAGGGTGTCCACCGCGTCAAACGAAAATGGATCAAAAACCCAATCTGGAATTTTAAGATTGGCAATGTCTTCAAATCTTGATTTCTTGGCAAACTTGGCAATGAACGAACTGATAATGCCTTTTGCTTTGATAAGATTCATCTTATTTCCTTGCAGCTTCATGTTGACCTCATTGAGTTTTTCGAAAATATCAGTCAGATATGCAATCTCGAATTTGCGAAGTCTCAACGCTTGGCTCAATTCAGGGTCACAAGAATCGAGAAATTCAGTCACTGTTTCGAACAATTCAAAAAATCGCCGCAAACAGTTTCCTTTTGAAAGCCACCTCACGGCCGTGTGAAGGAGCAACCGCTCAAATTCCTCATCATTTCGGTGGCACAGTTGTCGGAAGAGACGGTCATGCAGGGCACTGGCTTTTATCTTATTTACGCCATTAATTACTAGTTGAAGGGTTTCATGCAGTATACCACTTAATTTTTTTTTGCCCATAATTTTCTTAAAAACGAGTGAATTTGTTTTTAAAACGCTACCACGTTTCTGCGACACTTAAGATTCTACTCTACAGAAGAGTTAGTTTATTTTTTCTGCCTTTTCATACTGATCGCCCCCCTTAGAACCCAAATCGCCCACCGGGGGGCGATCGCCCCCAGGTTGGGAACCACTGCTCTAGTCCGACGACAACGCCATACTCAAGTCCGATGACAAGCCCGACATCATCGCCGAGTCCTCAGAGCTCTCTAATACCTACGCTACAAACGACCACTCGTTCAGGAAGGACTGTCAGTAAACCGAAACATCTACGAGACTATGATGTCTATCAAGCATACTGTATGCTTACTTCAAATACAGAAGTACCACGAAACTTCGAGGAAGCTTCCAAGTCATCCGAGTGGAGTCTTGCGATTCAACGAGAACTGGATGCTGAAATCTAAGTTGAATTACGCAGAGTATTAGAATTAAGAGTTTGATTGAATGAAAACGAACGAAACAGAGTTAAGAACCGGTGGAGCGCACATGTCGAGAAAAACGAATAGAGTGGAAAAGGTTAGAAACATACGAAGATCACCAGTCATTTTCAACACTTTCCTTGATCTGAGTATTCTAGGACAAACCAAGGGCTCTACGGAGAGCTTGAAGTCGAGTGGCTTCGTTAGAATATCTGCTAGTTTACGATCAGTCCCAATATGCTAAACGATCAGCATTCCCCTCTTAATCCTGTCGCGAATTAACAAATATTTTCGCTGTATATGTTTGGTACGAAAAATATAATTATTAAAGCAGCCTTTTGTTGTTGGTTGACGATCGAACATCTACGAAACCAAACGCGATTGAACAAAACTCATAACGTGCGACAAGTCGCAGACGTCGTCGGCGCCTGATGAATAAACGTCTTGAACGGGAATTCGCATGAGAAGATGTATGAAAGTTAAGTTACCAAAAAATGCGTAGTCACAATAATAAAAATGCTTAATAGGTAAAATCCCCTCCCGGTCTCGTCTCACGATCCGTGAGACTCAACCGAGAAGAGTCAGTCTTGATTGAGTTGCGTGCTAAAGTCGATCCCTTCTCCGTTCCGTAAATCACAAGTTACAAACCATTAATTTCAAAATTAGTTAATTGTGGGTTGAATAAATTGTGCTTTTTAAAAACGGACTTCTCAAGCTCCCACCCATAACTGGCGCAGTCGGATCGGACAAATTTTGAAACAACAATTTTGTGAACGAACATCACAAAAGTTTCAAACGAACAACAAGAGAAGAGAAACGAAAATCGAAATTTCATCCAGCACACTCTTCTTCGCTCGAAAAGAAGCAAAGGCATATTGCGACCGTCGAACCGAAGAGAGAAGACTAGCCCTGACGAAGGCATATCATACTGAGAGCTGCCGCTGAAAATTTGGACTCGTTGGACGAGGGAATGTCGTACCCGACCAAATCTACGCAAGGCGACCCAATCGGACTCCGGAGATGAATCAGTGTCTTACGACACTGTAAGTACACTTCTCTTCGTAAATTAGAGTAAGGAAAGAAAATTAATTGAAAGAAAATAAAAGAAGAAATAAATTAAAAATTTTTTTACTTAGGAAAGTTAAAGTGAAAGAAAAGAAAGAAAATAAATAAATTGAAAATTTTGTAAATTAAGAAGTCGTACATTAAGAAGTTATTGAAAGGAAAAAGAAATAATTGAAAATTGTAAAAAAACTAATACATCATATTATAAGAAGTTAAAGGAAAAGAAAAGTAATTATTGCAAATTTAAAGTTAAAATTGAGTAAGATAATCTAGAGTATAAGAATTTTTTTACTTTTATCTTCCATTTTATTATATTTCGTTTCATTGTTGCACATTTCACGTAGACTGTAAGTATTGATTTTAATTGTGGTTCTGTATCTTTAAATTAACATCCGAGTTCAAGACACATTTCAAAATTCCTAAAATCAAAGAAAGTAGGGCTCATCCGTCACCCTCTACCTCTACCACACATCTATTTAGAATAGACTTCGCAGAGGAAATGGCCCAATCAACAGACTCATCCGTTGCCGAAATCCCCCTCCCCCAAGTTCCTTTTCCTCAAATGTCTAATTTTGGGAATATCCTCCCGCCAATTAGGGAAAATCCCGAATCGCACCCAAACAGCCCTTCGGGCATAAATCATAATAATCAAACATTTATCACCTGTCCCGAATTAAGAGCGGAATATCTGAAGATGATACCGGACTTTAAGGGAGAAAAATTATTACTTAACATGTTCATAAAAAATTGTCTTTATAGTAAATTTCACGATCCCAACGATGAAGATTGTTTTCAGAACAAATATCTTTTTTCGTCAATTTTGGCGAAAATTAGCGGAGACGCTGTCTTCTCCAACAACGTGGAGACCTACCCCCAACTCAGAGAGGTTTTGTTAAATGCATATTTAGACAGGTCAGGTGTCTATACGCTCACATTGGAATTATGTGATTTGTGGCAGAGACCTGGCGAGGATTGCTTCGAGTATCATGAGAGAGTGATAAGAGTCCTGAACTCGCAAATAGCCTACATTCAAAATCACTTGCCCTGTGAGGCACCAATTTTAATACAATTTATACAAAAATTGGCCCGGCGAACATTCCTGCGCGGGTTGAGAAACCCGTACGGCGAATCCTTACGAACCAAAGGCCCTCATAACTTAGACGAAGCAATTAATATGTTAACTAATGAACCGAAAGATGAAAGAAGAACCGAGGCTCGGGAACAAATGCATTTCCGCTAGCCTCCTCAACCCCAGCCACAGCCCCGTCCTCCACCTGGGCACGTGCACACGTAGCCTCATCAATTCCAGAGAACACAATCATACTCGTACAGACACCCAAGCAGTTTTCCGAGACCGTCGTCACAATTTACAACCACACAGCAGGTTCCCCCACGTCCCTTTTATTCTATTCAGTCACCGCGACCCAACCAGCCCAATAGGAATCAAATTACTCCTATGAGAAGTCATCCGATGAGTTCCTGGAACTCAAACGCCAACTTATCAAATATCAGTGAAGAATTGTCACAACATTACGAAACGACACCTCCATACGAACGTGACGTAAACACTTACGAGTACGACTATTATCACGACCCGCAGTTCGACGAACAAATACAACAAAATTTCGACAATTTAAATCTAGATGAAAATAACCAAAATCCTCAAACACCACAGCAATCGGAACATTTTTTAGGAGACACTGGTCCCCCAAACAGATCCACTAAATGAATCTGGACAATAGGATAAACGAACTCCCGTATATATTGTCCAAACAGAATTTGAAAATCCTAATTGATATGGGCAGTTCAAGAGTTACGTTAACCCCAAAATATCCTAAAAATATTTCCCGTCGAAAATGAAAATAGAACCATTTTTCGTTAACACGGCCCAAGGAACTTCCCGAATAAATTTCGTCACGAACATTGAATGCGATGATCTCTTCAAGACTCACGCGTTAGCCTTGCTATTTCACCTTTTTCATTTTCACAACAAATTCGATTTGCTTTTAGGAATGGACAGTTTAAAAAAATTAAACGCGATGATAAACCTACAGAATAATACCCTAACAACACCACAAGTCGCCATACCACTTTTATATTCGGAAATTAGGAACCCAGAAACTTGGTTACTTGAACCGAGATCAATAAAACAAGTAAAAATTCAAATTGGTAATATGAAAAATGGGACAGGAATATTGGAGTACGTAAAATTAACATCTGCAGAAATTCCACGACGTATTGTTAACGTTACTAACTCTTGGACACACATGTTCACATTTTAAATTCCTCCGAAAATCAGGTATCTGTAAAACGATTAAAACCCCTAAATGTAGAATCATTGCCGCCTGAAATTACAACATTTAACTACCTAAATTATATGGAAAATTCGAATTGTAAAAGATCACTACTTAAACCGAACGTAGACTTTTCAAAAATACGATTAAATCACCTAAATGTTGAAGAACGAGAAGCAATAATCAAACTCGTAAATGAATACGCTGACTTGTTTCATGACGACAACAAAACATTAACATTTACAAATCAAATTAAACACCATGTAAGGACATCCGATGAAATTCCAGTGTACGCCAGTAGAATAAGAATGTACCTTCTAGGACACCATGGGGCTCAGAGACGAGGGAATCACAGCCTCGCACTCCTCACACGCCACTTAGGGGGTGGTGTGAGGGGAGGGGGGGGGGGTTTCGCGCTTCCTTCGCGAGAGGAAATCGCGTATCTTGCCTCGCACTAATCAATTATCGCCTGTTCGCGACTCATAGGCAAAGCAATCGCGTAGCT
This sequence comes from Pachypeltis micranthus, assembly GCA_020466155.1. NCBI lineage: Eukaryota > Metazoa > Arthropoda > Insecta > Hemiptera > Miridae > Pachypeltis > Pachypeltis micranthus. The sequence continues at coordinate 474,126 of CM035776.1, forward strand.
TGCCTCACACTCCTCAACCCCTTTCCCCCTCACCCCCCACACCCCACCTCATCACCACCCCAACTCCACCCTACCCCCCCCCCCCCTCACGCCACACCATCCCCTCCCCACCACTCCACCCTATCCCTCCCCTTCACCCATCACCACCTCTCTTCCCTACACCCGCCTCCCTTCCCTCCACCACCTTCCTTCCCCTCGCCACTCCTCCCATGCCCCCTCCACCATCCCCCCAATCTTCCTGTCACACCTTCCTTCCATCGCATTCCCGAAGGAAATTATATAGATTACACGACACCATACTATTGAATCGTCGATTCTTCTTCACGTATACTATCTGACGTAATCACGTAGCTTGCCACACACACGCGCGCGCACACACACACACACACAATCACCACTCCACCATCATAATCACCAGCATCACCATCACCATCACAATCACCATCACCCCCACCATCACAACCACCACCACCATCATAATCATCAACACAACCACCATCATAATTATTACCTCCATCACCATGACCACCACCATCATAATCATCAACACAACCACCATCACCACCACCACCATCATAATTATTACCTCCATCACCATGACCACCACCATCACCACCACCATCATAATTATTACCTCCATCACCATCACCACCACCATCATAATTATCACCTCCATCACAACCACCATCATAATCACCACATCCATCAAAACCACCATCACCACCACCGCCACCACCACTATCACCATCACCACCACCATCACCATCTCCACTACCATCACCATCACAACCACCATCACCACCACCATCACAATCACCACCACCACCATCACAACACCTTCACACCCACCACTACCATCACAACCACAATCTCCATCACCACCACAACCACCGCCACCATCACCCCCACCATCATAATTATCACCTCCATCACACCCACCACCACAACCACCACCATCACTATCACCACCACCATCATAATTATCACCACCACCACAACCACCATCACAACCACCATCACCGCCATCATCACCGTGGTGGTCATCATAATCACCACCACCATCACCAACACCTTCACAACCACCACTACCATCACAACCACAATCTCCATCACCACCACAACCACCGCCACCATCACCACCACCATCATAATTATCACCTCCATCACAACCACCACCACCACAACCACCACCATCACTATCACCACCACCATCATAATTATCACCTCCACCACAACCACCATCACAACCTCCATCACAACCACCATCACCGCCATCATCACCGTGGTGGCCATCATAATCACCACCACCATCACAACACCTTCACAACCACCACTCACAACCACAATCTCCATTACCACCACAACCACCGCCACCATCACCACCACCATCATAATTATCACCTCCATCACAACCACCACCATCACTATCACCACCACCATCATAATTATCACCTCCACCACAACCACCATCACAACCTCCATCACAACCACCATCACCGCCACCATCACCGCCATCATCACCGTGGTGGCCATCATAATCACCACCACCATCACAACACCTTCACAACCACCACTACCATCACAACCACAATCTCCATCACCACCACAACCACCGCCACCATCACCACCACCATCATAATTATCACCTCCATCACAACCACCACCACAACCACCACCATCATAATTATCACCTCCACCACAACCACCATCACAACCTCCATCACAACCAGATCTGTTTCTTTATTTCATGACTGTACCTAAACCCTCGACGAGGGTTATATCAGTCATAGAAGTTGCGGTTTCGCTAATATGCAAGAGGCTGCAGCATCCACCGAACTCAGACCTGTGGAGGTACGGCAGGTATGTGGTCGTTAGCCAGTCTCACCGTAGAGAGCTGTTGCCCGTGTGTTACCGCGCGGAGGTGACCACCTGAGGAATCCCGTACCATCTGGGAGTAGTTCTTAATCTGGTTCCCTACCTGATCTTACTGTTTACTTGGGTGGCAAGTTTCAAAAGGACTGATCAACTATAACCACGTTTCTTAGCCATTACCTTCTTTGCGAACTTTGCAAAATGGTTATAGGCTTCCTTTGTAGCAGTCAAAGCTGCTAAGTTCGTTTGCCCTCTCAACAACCGTCGCTCACTGTTGTAGAAACTACAGTGGAGCAGCACATGGTTTCTTGTTTCCTCCGCACTGGAGGCACAAGACGTGCATAATGGAGAGTCTTTCAGAGAAAAGAAGTGGAGCCGCGCATTGAAGTCACCATGTCCCGTGAGGAACTGGCTCGTCCAGTGGTCTGGCTCAACCCATTTTCTAGAAAGACGTTCACGGATGTTGGGGAAGAACTCATACGTATCACGTCCCTTTGACGAGGATTCCCATCTCGCTTGCCATTTCTCTAGAGCCCATTCATCGATGGCGGCAAGTTTCTGTTCTGTGGTGAGATCCGCACGGAGTTCAGCCCAAAGCGGGGGAAGCTCCCGCTTCACTCTCCACTTGTCAATCATGCACTCAACAGCCAAATCAACTGGTAACTGACCAGTGATCACCTGGAGTGCTTCCGTTGATACAGTCTTGTAGGCCTTGGTGATCCACAGGAGCGCGGCTCTCTGGGATTGGGCCAATACTCTCTTTTGATTGACTGTTAGTTTGCTACCCCAGACAACAGGGCAGTAGCCAATCACACCTAGATATATGGCCTTATACATGAGGATAGTGTCGTGGTAACACACACCCCAAGTGGCCTTAGTAATGGCACGCAGTGAGGCAAACCTTGCAATGGTAGTGCCTTTAAGGGACTGGAGGTGTTGGTTGAAACCCCACCTCTCACCTATATTCACTCCTAAATACTTGACGTGCTTTTCAAGAAGGAGCCTGTGGCCGCCAAAGCGTATTCTGGGTGGATTATTCACTTTCCCCTTCAAGAGGATTAGCTGGGTTTTTCCTCAGCCACCTGCATCTTGACATGCTCGCACCATTGGTTGACAGTGCAGAGCACGTGGTGGGTTTTTTCTTCAATTTGGCGGACTGACTCTGCAAAGATCAGCACAGTCAAGTCATCCACATAGGCGTACGGCTCGCAGTCAGTCTCCATGAGTTTCCTGAGAAGACCTTCGAAGAAGGCATTCCAGAGTGCTGGTCCTAGGACCGAGCCCTGTGGGCACCCCTTCTCAATCTTTCTCCGGACGGAGACATGCCTACTTTCGATCGTAGCAGTTCTGTCTGTCAGGTAACTTCTGACGAGCGAGTACAGGTTGCGGGGGATTCCCCTACCTTTGAGTTCATTAAGGAGCGCTGGCCACCAAATGTTCCTCTGATGTCAATCAGAACTGCTACGACGTACTTAGCCGGTGCCAGCAGGGAAACACGCCGGATCTCGACAATGACATCCTGCGTGGACCTTCCTTTGGTACACCCGTATTGCCTGCCTGTGAGGTTGCGGCCAAAGACTCCTTCGAGGGACTGCAACATCAAGATTTCTAGTGTTTTGCCTAATATGGAAAGAAGGGTGAGTGGGCTCCATGATCGCGGTCTGACTGATTGCGGTCGCCTCCTTTTCAAGAGTGACAACGCGCGCAGTCTTCCACTGAGTGGGGAACTGTCCGACCTGCAGACAGTCATTAAATAAATTAAGGTGGCCGCTGGAGATTGTCCGCTCAGCCTTCCTTAGCATATTGCTTTCTATTTTATCTGGCCCAGGAGATTTGTTGGGCTTTAAGGTCGCAAGGGCCCTGCCGAGGTCGCCTGTTGTCCACAATGGGATGTCGGGCTCGTTTGGAGGGTCCATGATCAGCTCCCTTGCTGCCCTCTGGGCTTCAGTGTCTCGAGCTACTTGGTCATCTGGGAACGCCTTCTCAAGGAGGGTTTCCAGTGAGCTCTCGATGCTGCAGGCCCAGCCTGACTCATTTTGCATCGCGGCTAAGACCTGCTCTACGTTAGCTTTTCCTATGGAGGACTTGTAGTGTCTCCCCCAGGGGTTCTCAGAGCTCTCTGCTTCCACAAAGTTTCGCCAGCCTTGCCGTTTGGCTCGTTTGATGGCGCGGTGGAAGGCCTTCTTCTCTTGGATGAAGGCAGTTCGGAGTGTTGCTCTGGCATCAGGGTCACGAGTGTTTTGGTACATCCTTCTAGCTCTATTTGCACTTTGCTTGAGGATTTAGTTCCTCAGTCCACCATGGGACTTTGATCGCCCTGTGCTTCTGTTGGCCAAGTACAGAGAGCCCAGCAGAGTGCAGTGCTGTGGTAAATATGTCCACTTTGCTGTCCACCTCTTCAGGTGTGTATGCTTGCGCTATTAGGTCGGTGTCCGCGACACGCAGTTCACCTTCCAGTACCCTACAGAATTGTGGCCAATCAGCATTTTTGTGCGGAATCGCTTTTCACGCGTGTCTTTGCAGAGGATGTTGTCATCCGTAATGGCAAAGTCAATAACCATGTGGTCGCTCTGCGTTGCACCTGGTACGACTCTCGCCAACCCTGCAATTTGAGTAGCAGGGTGTGAGACACGGCTGTGACATCTATACACGACCTTCCTCCCGGACCATCATAGGTCGCCTCAGTCATGGGGTCGTTGACAACAATCAAGTTGTACCTGGTGAGCAGCTCTATATACGCCTCGCCCGCCCCATCCAGGGTTGGGGATCCCCACAATGGTGATCTGGCATTTGCATCGGCACAGACTATGCAGGGTCGTCCTGATAGGCCTGCTAGAGCCCGCTCGAGTGGTTCAAGGCTGTTGGCAACTGGTGCGCCAAATTGCCTGTAAAATGATATTACAACCAGCTCAAAGCCACCAGCTCGGATGAGCACAGCGGCCAAGTGCTGGCTGTTCAGGTGAGTGAGTGCGAGCATGTCAATGGACGGGTCGATGCAGGCCACTGCTGCCTTGGCTCCCGTTCTTGCTCCAGCCACCACTCGTGCCTGCGATCCCAGACCAAGAGTTTTGGATCCTATGTATGGTTCCTGTATGGCGAGAACACTGCAGCGTTTCTTGAGTGCATTTTGCAGCAACTCAGCCATAACTGGGCAACTCTTATTGGTGTTGTGCTGAAGGATTCGAACTGCTTTTGACCTATTCATAATCCACTCGTGACTCCTGGAGGGCAATCGCTCGCTGACGAATGGTACGGCGTGCGTCTCGTGTAGAGTGTGCAACCTGTTGGATTTTGCGTTCGACGCAATTGGCACACTTGAGGGGAGCATCACGCTTGCATTCCTTACTCAGATGTGGCAAGGCGCACCAGGCGCACACAACAGGTCTTGTACAGGCCACTGCCAGGTGGCCATAGCTCTGGCATTTGTAGCACTGAGTGGGGGCTTGGTACTTTCGTATGGCGCACCGCTGCCAGGCTATTTGGAGGTGCCTTGCCCCCTCTAGTTTTTTGTATAGGCTGGGTGATACCTCAATCACCCAATCCTTCTGTCTGCCACGCTTTTTGGTGAAGAGAGGCCTGACGTCCTGCGGCTGCAAGCCTAACGCAGGGTTGTGCTCAACAACTTGCTGGGCCAAGTCCTCTTTTTGATGGTCAGTCCGCACGTCGCACAATAGCAGGCGTGGGAAACGACCCAGGGGGGCTGATGCTTGGAGCTTCAACTCCTTTTTCGTGGAAATGTGGCTCGTGAGCGCCTTGGCCATTTCTGGCGTTTCCGTCACAATGACGGCGCCACCTCCTACTGCAGTACGGATGTTCAGCACTCGGACGCTTAGGGCTTGGAGGTCCGTAGCAGGGACACCCCGCATCAGTGCTTCCATTGCATCAGGGTTGGAGGGACCAGCCTCTCCTTCTTCGCATGTGCGCCTGACCACTACCACGTTTTGTCGTGGGTTTTAGGGAGTTTGGTAGGCGGTGGAGGCTTTTATTTTGCTTTTATTTTTATTGTTGCCCTTGTTATTGGGCGGAGGCGTAGGCGGCGCTGCCCTCGGCCTGCTTAGTTGGGGCCTTTTTCTGCTTCCCCTGCGCTTCCTGGCCCTGGCAGACTGCCATTCAGCCTCAGCTCCATGAGGGAGGAAGGCGCAGTAGCGGCTACTGCCGCATATGAGGGGCCTGGGGTACTACCCTGGCTCGTTGCAGCTCCTTGAGTTTGGGGGCTGGTGGCACTGGCTGCTGGGCAATTGCCCACGCAGCTCTTCCTCACAACAGCCGCCACAGTTTCGCAGGGGCGGAGTGGCAGGGGGCGATGTCGTTGGGGGGGCATTAGCTTTGATTGCCAGCTTCGAAATTTCGAAGAGGCAGCTAGTTACGAGGTCCCGCATAGGTCCTGTCGCATTGGCCCTCATCCGTGCCAGCTGGCTGTGGATGATTTGGACATAAGCGCAAATTTGCTCCATGTCCGACAGATTAGGGTCAACGGAATGCCGAGTGCTCGTAGTAGCCAGGTTGCCCGGGCTACTAGGGGGAGAAGGGGGAGATGAACGCGGTTTGCCCGGTTCTTTCCGCCCTTGTTTGGTTGGACGACGAGTAGGTTGCTCATCGTCCGAGGAGGGAGGGGTCGAGCTTGGCGAGCCCGAGGAAGAGGCGCAGGTGGCGTTTTTATTACCTGCTGAAGATTTAGTTGACTTTGTCATTATATTTTTACTAAGGTGGGGGGGGGGATTAAAGAAGCAGACTGGTGTAGTGTATCCTTGTGAGTTCATTTGTTGTGTGTGTTAGTGGTATGGGCGAGAGGTGCTCGAGGCAATGTCCTGGAAGCTCCCCCTCAGGCATATTGATTCTAGCCCCTTTCGCTGGTCCGTTGAGGGTCAAAGGGAGGCCCCCACAGGCGCCGCAGCTGCCAGTCCGGCCACCCACCGGGACTAAGACGCATGAGGGATTTTTCGGCTGCTGCTCAGAGTCAGCCCTCGGCCACTAGTGATGTGGCGAGCGGGACACACGCTATCAGCCGCCCCAGGAACGCTCAAACCTGGTTTTTCCCCCTCCTCATTCCGAAGGCCGCACCTATATAGGGGATCGCTCAAAGGTGTTAGTGAGCCACTTCCAGGACTGTCTTTCGCTCATTATGAGTGTTTTAAGTCAATGTGTTCTGCCACGCAAGCCGTTGCAGTGTATTTTGTATCTGGAATATGTTGTGTATGTCAGTGTCGTGAGCTTTAAGCCCCTTTAAGGCCGGATTTAACGGCCACGCAGAGGATACGGCAGGAGAATTCTGTCCCCTTCCTGCGGGGGTGTGTTCTGCGATCCCAGCTAAAGGTAGGGGTTCCCAGTGTGTCATGTATGTGAATGAAGTGTAAGTTGTGTCCCTTTTAGTCCGGCTTATACGAACACGCAGGGAGTACGGCAGTGGAATTCTGGACCCCCAACTGCAGGGTGAGCACAGTGTGGCGACAGAGTACACTGTGACGCCCAGCCACAGTTAAGCCTCGTTGGATGTACTCCTGCGGGGACCTCGTAGAGGTGAGGTTGTCTTTCAAGCTGGGCCCACCCGGCTGTCCCTTTTGCTGTCCCCCCCTCCATCACAACCACCATCACCGCCACCATCACCGCCATCATCACCGTGGTGGCCATCATAATCACCACCACCATCACAACACCTTCACAACCACCACTACCATCACAACCACAATCTTCATCACCACCACAACCACCGCCACCATCACCACCACCATCATAATTATCACCTCCATCACAACCACCACCACCACCACAACCACTACCATCACTATCACCACCACCATCATAATTATCACCTCCACCACAACCACCATCACAACCACCATCACAACCACCATCACCACCACCATCACCACCACCATCACGGCCAACTTCACCGTGGTGGCCATCATAATCACCACCACCATCACCAACACCATCACAACACCTTCACAACCACAATCTTCATCACCACCACAACCACCGCCACCATCACCACCACCATCATAATTATCACCTCCATCACAACCACCACCATCACTATCACCACCACCATCATAATTATCACCTCCATCACAACCACCATCATAATTATCACCTCCACCACAACCACCATCACAACCTCCATCACCATGGTGGCCATCATAATCACCACCACCATCACAACCACCACCAACATCACCACTAACATTACCTTGGCAACTTAGTTAATGATGTAGCTTACTTTGCGATCTTCAATCCCTGGTGCAACACGAGTTTTTTTTTTACTGCATCTCGACATTTGTCACAATGACGGCGCCACCTCCTACTGCGGTGCGGATGTCTAGCACTCGGACGCTTAGAGCTTGGAGGTCCGTAGCAGGGACGCCTCGCATCAGTGCTTCCATTGCATCAGGGTTGGAGGGACCAGCCTCTCCTTCTTCACATGTGCCTGACCACTACCACGTTTTGTCGTGGGTTTTTAGGGGGGAGTTTGGTAGGCGGTGGAGGCTTTTTATTTTTGTTTTCATTTTTACTTTTGCCCTTGTTTTTGGGCAGAGGCGTAGGCGGGGCGCTGCCCTCGGCCTGCGTAGTTGGGGCCTTTTTATTCTTCCCCCTGCGCTTCCTGGCCCTGGCAGACTGCCATTCAGCCTCAGCTCCATGAGAGAGGGAGGAGGGCGCAGTAGCGGCTACTGCCGCATATGAGGGGCCTGGGGTACTACCCTGGCTCGTTGAAGCTCCTTGAGTTTGGAGAGCTGGTGGCACTGGCTGCTGGGCAATTGCCCTACGCAGCTCTTCCCTCACGACAGCCGCCACAGTTTCCCGCAGCGGGGGAGTGGCAGGGGGCGATGTCGTTGGGGGGGCATTAGCTTTGATTGCCAGCTTCGAAATTTCGAAGAGGCAGCTAGTGACGAGGTCCCGCATAGGTCCTGTCGCGTTGGCCCTCATCCGTGCCAGTTGGCCGTGGATGATTTGGACATATGCGCAAATCTGCTCCATGTCCGACTGATTAGGGTCAACGGGATGTCGAGATCTTGTAGTAGCTACTAGGGGGAGAAGGGGGAGATGAACGCGGTTTGCCCGGTTCTTTCCGCCCTTGTTTGTTTGGACGACGAGTAGGTTGCTCATCGTCCGAAGAGGGAGGGGTCGAGCTTGGCGAGCCCGAGGAAGAGGCGCAGGTGGCGTTTTTATTACCTGCTGAAGATTTAGTTGACTTTGTCATGTTTTTTCTAATTGGGGGGGGGGGGGGAGAAAAAAGAAGCAGACTGGTGTAGTGTATCCTTGTGAGTTTATTTGGTGTGTGTGTTAGTGGTATGAGCAAGAGGTGCTCGAGGCAGTGTCCTGGAAGCTCCCCCTCAGGCATATTGATTCTAGCCCCTTTCGCTGGTCCGTTGAGGGTCAAAGGGAGGCCCCCACATGCGCCGCAGCTGCCAGTCCGGCCACCCACCGGGGGGATGAGGGATGAGGGATTTTTCGGCTGCTGCTCAGAGTCAGCCCTCGGCCACTAGTGATGTGGTGAGCGGGACACACGCTATCAGCCGCCCCAGGAACGCTCAAACCCGATTTTTCCCCCTCCTCATTCCGAAGGCCGCACCTATATAGGGGATCGCTCAAAGGTGTTAGTGAGCTACTTCCAGGACTGTCTGTCGCTCATTATGAGTGTTTTAAGTCCCACCATCACCAATACCATCACAACACCTTCACAACCACCACTACCATCACAACCACAATCTCCATCACCACCACAACCACCGCCACCATCACCACCACCATCATAATTATCACCTCCATCACAACCACCACCACCACCACAACCACTACCATCACTATCACCACCACCATCATAATTATCACCTCCATCACCACCACCATCACCACCACCATCACCACCACCATCACGGCCATCATCACCGTGGTGGCCATCATAATCACCACCACCATCACCAACACCTTCACAACCACAATCTTCATCACCACCACCACCACCACAACCACCGCCACCATCACCACCACCATCATAATTATCACCTCCATCACAACCACCGTCATAATTATCACCTCCACCACAACCACCATCACAACCTCCATCACCATGGTGGCCATCATAATCACCACCACCATCACAACCACCACCAACATCACCACTAACATTACCTTGGCAACTTAGTTAATGATGTAGCTTACTTTGCAATCTTCAATCCCTGGTGCAACACGAGTTTTTTTTTACTGCATCTCGACATTTGTCACTTTTAGGTAATATCGTAGCTTATCTCACACACCTTTCGTCGACAATGAGGAAATGGAGGAGGATGAGGAACAAGTTTTTGCATGTCCAGACTCGTTCTATCATGTTTCAACTAGCTTTGACCACTGTTACTGTCACTGTGACGAGGTCATCGCACAATTTATATCGCCTTTATATTATTCGTTTAGATTTATTCACACCCCTTTCTCTCTCTCTCTCTTCTTCTCCTTCTCCTCTTCCTCCTCCTTCACACTCATCTCGCCATTCTCTAATGATTCCGGCGCTTTGGGGTTGCCATCAATAAAAAATGGATAAGAAGAAAACGCTTTTCTTTTAACAAAATAAACGGAAACTTTATTCAAATTTAAAACACAAATTTTTTCTTTCATTTTCGTCGAATAAATTAATAAACGAAAGTAGCTCCTTCTCTTTATTAAATTAACAGTTTCTCCTTCTTAGACGTTATTCCTCTTTGTTTTTACCCTATTTCTTCTGAGGTTTGTAGTCTTATCCTTGTATATTAGTCATTGACAAAATTCGATATCATGCCTACGATTCTTCATTCCTTTGTAGACGAGGAAAAGATGACGAATTTGAGTGGAGTTGAATGACTGTATTTGATCGTCGGTAATTCCATCATTGAATCGTTTGGGTAGGAAGACTTTTGTCGATTCGTCGTCGTAAGTTTGAGAAAAAGGTCGCACTTCAGCAATAACTGTCTTCCCATATTGTGTTTCAATTCTCTCGAAAGATAGAACTTCGTACGAAGTCCCAATATGCAAATCCCTCACGTTCAATATACCCGAGTTTTGCGTATTTAGTCTGTTTAGGATTGAAGCGTGCAACATCTGGAAAAATTGAGAAACGAGAAATAATAAATATAATTAGAAGAATACGTTTACAAGAAGAAATAGCTAACGAAATGAAATGATTAATGATACTTACATTGACGAAGTGACGACGGGCGCAATGTTGTGCTACTACGGCGGCCGAAGAACGATTGACTAGAGAAGAACTCTCGGCGTAGCGGAGGTGGGGTCGCCGGGAACGATCGAGCGCTCCGTATGCAAGTATCAACTTGTCGAGGATTGCACTCCGCTACATTGGTGAAATACGTTTTGCTCAGGATTCAACAATATCCGACATGCGAAATTGAGTTAGGTCAACTTACCTCAACTAACTAACGTACACCATTCCACCTTTTTGCGATCCCCGTGAAATTATTTATACGTAATCGTTGAAAAATCAGTGGGGAAGCGGGATCGTGGGATTAATTTCATTACTCTGATCAACTTCCGCCTTCGTCCACACAGACATATTGTGAGGCTGAAGTACCCAAATGTAAATGTCTGTTTTAAAAACCGTACGATAAATTCCTGATCAACCTCTACATTTCTCCTCAGAGAGTGGCAATCACCACCACCTATCTAACATCCCATTAGGAGACTAATGTACACGAATCTATATGTCTATTTTGAGGAATCGTGCGTTTAATTCCATTACTCCACACATTCCTAGCATCCTATTAGGAGAGTGATGTACCCAAATGTAAATGTCTACTTTAAAGAACCGTACGATTAATTCCATTACTCTGTTCAACTTCCGCCTTCGTTCTCGCCTAAGTGTCAATCTCCACACTTTCCTAACATCTCATTAGGAGGGTGAAATACCCAAATGTACATGTCTGCTTTGAAAAATGGTACGATAAATTCCTTTACTGCGATCAACTTTCACTTTCATTTTCACGGAGTGGCATTCACCATACTTTCCTAACATCTTATTAGGAGGGTGAAGTACCCAAATATACACGTTCGTTTTAAAAAAACGTACGTTTACGTATTCCGAGTACTCTGATCATCTTCCGCCTTCATCGTCATGAAGTGGCATTCACCATACTTTCCTTACATCCTATGAGGCGGGTGAAGTACCCAAATGTACACGTTCGTTTTAAAAAAACGTACGTTTACGTACTTCGAGTACTCTGATCATCTTCCGCCGTCATCGTCACAGAGTGGCAATCGCCACACTTTCTTAACATCTCATTACGAACCTTAAGTATCCAAATGTAAATGTCCGTTTTAAAAATCGAACGATAAATTGCTTTACTGCGATCAACTTTCACTTTCGTTTTTCACTGAGTGGCAATCACCATACATTCCTAACATCCTATTAGGTGGGTGAAGTACCCAAATGTACGTGTCCGTTTTAAAAAATCATACGATTACGTGCTTCAAGTACTCTGATCATGTGCCGCCATCATCGTTACAGAGTGGCAATTGCCACACTTTCCTAACATCCTATTAGGAAGGTGAAGTACCCAAATGTACATGTCTACTTTAAAGAACCGTACGATTAATTCCATTACTCTGTTCAACTTCCGCCTTCGTTCTCGCCTAAGTGTCAATCTCCACACATTCCAAGCATCATATTGTAAATGTCTGCTTTGGAAAATCGTACGATAAATTCCTGATCAACTTCCACCTTCATCTACACAGAGTGGCAATCACCACACGTTCCTAACATCCTATTAGGAGCCCCAAGTACCCAAAGGTAATTGTCTGCTTTAAAGAACCGTACGATTAATTCCATTACTCAGTTCAACTTCCGCCGTCATTCGCACAGAGTGGCATTCCGCCGTCATTCGCACAGAGCGCCAACACTTTCCTAACATCTCTTTAGGAACATTAAGTACCCAAATGTAAATGTAGGTTTTCAAAATCGTACGATAAATTCCTGATGAACTTCTACATTTCTCCTCAGAGAGTGGCAATCACCACACATTCCTTAACATCCTAGTAGGAGCCTAAAGCACACAAATCTATATGTCTGTTATAAAAATCGTACGATCCTAACACCCGATTGGGAGACTAATTTACACGAATCTATATGTCTGTTTTAAAAAATCGTACGTCTAATTCCATTACTCTGATCAACTTCCGACTTCGTTCTCACAAACTGTCAATCTCCACACTTTCCTAACATCTCATTTGGAGGGTGAAATACCCAAATGTACATGTCTGCTTTGAAAAATGGTATGATAAATTCCTTTACTGCGATCAACTTTCACTTTCATTTTCACTGAGTGGCAATCACCATACTTTCCTAACATCTTACTAGGAGGGTAAAGTACCCAAATGTACATGTTCGTTTTAAAAAAACGTACGTTTACGTACTTCGAGTACTCTTATCATCTTCTGCCTTCATCGTCAACGAGTGGCATTCACCATAGTTTCCTAACATCTTATTAGGAGGGTGAAGTACCCAAATGTACACGCTCGTTTTAAAAAAACGTACGTTTACGTACTGCGAGTACTCTGATCATCTTCCGCCTTCATCGTCATGAAGTGGCATTCACCATACTTTCCTTACATCCTATGAGGAGGGTGAAGTACCCAAATGTACACGTTCGTTTTAAAAAAACGTACGTTTACGTACTTCGAGTACTCTGATCATCTTCCGCCATCATCGTCACAGAGTGGCAATCGCCACACTTTCTTAACATCTCATTAGGAACCTTAAGTATCCAAATGTAAATGTCCGTTTTAAAAAATAGTACGATTACGTACTTCGAGTACTCTGATCATCTTCCGCCTTCATCGTCATGAAGTGCAATCACCATACTTTCCTAACATCCTATTAGGTGGGTGAAGTACCCAAATGTACATGCCCGTTTTAAAAAATAGTACGATTACGTACTTCGAGTACTCTGATCAACTTCCGCCGTCATCGTCACGGAGTGGCAATCGCCATACTTTCTAAACATCTCATTAGGAACCTTAGGTACCCAAATGTAAGTGACCGTTTTAAAAATCGTACGATAAATTGCTTTACTGCGATCAACTTTCACTTTCATCCACACAGAGTGGCAATCACCACACTTTCCTAACATCCTATTGGGAGGGTGAAGTACCCAAATGTACATGTCCGTTTTAGAAAATCGTACGATAAATTGCTTTACTGCGATCAACTTTCACTTTTTTTCACTGAGTGGCAATCACCATACTTTCCTAACATCCTATGAGGAGGGTGAAATACCCAAATGTACATGTCCGTTTTTAAAAATCATACGATTACGTGCTTCAAGTACTCTGATCATGTGCCGCCATCATCGTTACAGAGTGGCAATCGCCATACTTTCTTAACATCTCATTAGGAACATTAAGTACCCAAATGTAAATGTTGGTCGCAGTAAAGCAATTTATCGTACGATTTTTAAAACGGACACTTACATTTAGGTACCTAAGGTTCCTAATGAGATGTTAAGAAAGTATGGCGATTGCCACTCTGTGTAGATGAAAGTGAAAGTTGATCGCAGTAAAGGAATTTATCGTATAATTTTTCATAGCTGACATTTACATTTGGGTGCATAGGGCTCCTAATGTGATGTTAAGATAGTGTGGCGACTGCCACTCTGTGTAGATGAAAGTGTAAGTTGATCGCAGTAAAGGAATTTATCGTACGATTTTTAAAACGGACACTTACATTTGGATACTTAAGGTTCGTAATGAGATGTTAAGAAAGTGTGGCGATTGCCACTCCGTTACGATGACGGCGGAAGTTGATCAGAGTACTCGAAGTACTAATCGTACTATTTTTTAAAACGGACATGTACATTTGGGTACTTCACCCTCCTCATAGGATGTAAGAAAAGTATGGTGAATGCCACTTCATGACGATGAAGGCGGAAGATGATCAGAGTACTCAAAGTACGTAATCGTACTATTTTTTAAAACGGACATTTACATTTGGATACTTAAGGTTCCTAATGAGATGTTAAGAAAGTGTGGCGATTGCCACTCTGTGACGATGACGGCGGAAGATGATCAGAGTACTCGAAGTACGTAAACGTACGTTTTTTTAAAACGAACGTGTACATTTGGGTACTTCACCCGCCTCATAGGATGTAAGGAAAGTATGGTGAATGCCACTTCATGACGATGAAGGCGGAAGATGATCAGAGTACTCGGAGTACGTAAACGTACGTTTTTTTAAAACGAACGTGTATATTTGGGTACTTCACCCTCCTAATAAGATGTTAGGAAAGTATGGTGAATGCCACTCCGTGAAAATGAAAGTGAAAGTTGATCGCAGTAAAGGAATTTATCGTACCATTTTTCAAAGCAGACATGTACATTTGGGTATTTCACCCTCCTAATGAGATGTTAGGAAAGTGTGGAGATTGACACTGAGGCGAGAACGAAGGCGGAAGTTGAACAGAGTAATGGAATTAATCGTACGGTTCTTTAAAGTAGACATTTACATTTGGGTACATCACTCTCCTAATAGGATGCTAGGAATGTGTGGAGTAATGGAATTAAACGCACGATTCCTCAAAATAGACATATAGATTCGTGTACATTAGTCTCCTAATGGGATGTTAGATAGGTGGTGGTGATTGCCACTCTCTGAGGAGAAATGTAGAGGTTGATCAGGAATTTATCGTACGGTTTTTAAAACAGACATTTACATTTGGGTACTTCAGCCTCACAATATGTCTGTGTGGACGAAGGCGGAAGTTGATCAGAGTAATGAAATTAATCCCACGATCCCGCTTCCCACTGATTTTTCAACGATTACGTATAAATAATTTCACGGGGATCGCAAAAGGTGGAATGGTGTACGTTAGTTAGTTGAGGTAAGTTGACCTAACTCAATTTCGCATGTCGGATATTGTTGAATCCTGAGCAAAACGTATTTCACCAATGTAGCGGAGTGCAATCCTCGACAAGTTGATACTTGCATACGGAGCGCTCGATCGTTCCCGGCGACCCCACCTCCGCTACGCCGAGAGCTCTTCTCTAGTCAATCGTTCTTCGGCCGCCGTAGTAGCACAACATTGCGCCCGTCGTCACTTCGTCAATGTAAGTATCATTAATCATTTCATTTCGTTAGCTATTTCTTCTTGTAAACGTATTCTTCTAATTATATTTATTATTTCTCGTTTCTCAATTTTTCCAGATGTTGCACGCTTCAATCCTAAACAGACTAAATACGCAAAACTCGGGTATATTGAACGTGAGGGATTTGCATATTGGGACTTCGTACGAAGTTCTATCTTTCGAGAGAATTGAAACACAATATGGGAAGACAGTTATTGCTGAAGTGCGACCTTTTTCTCAAACTTACGACGACGAATCGACAAAAGTCTTCCTACCCAAACGATTCAATGATGGAATTACCGACGATCAAATACAGTCATTCAACTCCACTCAAATTCGTCATCTTTTCCTCGTCTACAAAGGAATGAAGAATCGTAGGCATGATATCGAATTTTGTCAATGACTAATATACAAGGATAAGACTACAAACCTCAGAAGAAATAGGGTAAAAACAAAGAGGAATAACGTCTAAGAAGGAGAAACTGTTAATTTAATAAAGAGAAGGAGCTACTTTCGTTTATTAATTTATTCGACGAAAATGAAAGAAAAAATTTGTGTTTTAAATTTGAATAAAGTTTCCGTTTATTTTGTTAAAAGAAAAGCGTTTTCTTCTTATCCATTTTTTATTGATGGCAACCCCAAAGCGCCGGAATCATTAGAGAATGGCGAGATGAGTGTGAAGGAGGAGGAAGAGGAGAAGGAGAAGAAGAGAGAGAGAGAGAAAGGGGTGTGAATAAATCTAAACGAATAATATAAAGGCGATATAAATTGTGCGATGACCTCGTCACAGTGACAGTAACAGTGGTCAAAGCTAGTTGAAACATGATAGAACGAGTCTGGACATGCAAAAACTTGTTCCTCATCCTCCTCCATTTCCTCATTGTCGACGAAAGGTGTGTGAGATAAGCTACGATATTACCTAAAAGTGACAAATGTCGAGATGCAGTAAAAAAAAAACTCGTGTTGCACCAGGGATTGAAGATCGCAAAGTAAGCTACATCATTAACTAAGTTGCCAAGGTAATGTTAGTGGTGATGTTGGTGGTGGTTGTGATGGTGGTGGTGATTATGATGGCCACCATGGTGATGGAGGTTGTGATGGTGGTTGTGGTGGAGGTGATAATTATGATGGTGGTTGTGATGGAGGTGATAATTATGATGGTGGTGGTGATGGTGGCGGTGGTTGTGGTGGTGGTGGTGATGAAGATTGTGGTTGTGAAGGTGTTGTGATGGTGTTGGTGATGGTGGTGGTGATTATGATGGCCACCACGGGGATGATGGCCGTGATGGTGATGGTGATGGTAATGGTGATGGTGGTGGTGATGGAGGTGATAATTATGATGGTGGTTGTAATTATAGTGGTGGTGGTGATGGTGGTTGTGATGGAGGGGATAATTATGATGGTGGTGGTGATGGTGGCGGTGGTTGTGGTGGTGATGGAGATTGTGGTTGTGATGGTAGTGGTGGTTGTGAAGGTGTTGTGATGGTATTGGTGATGGTGGGACTTAAAACACTCATAATGAGCGACAGACAGTCCTGGAAGTAGCTCACTAACACCTTTGAGCGATCCCCTATATAGGTGCGGCCTTCGGAATGAGGAGGGGGAAAAATCGGGTTTGAGCGTTCCTGGGGTGGCTGATAGCGTGTGTCCCGCTCACCACATCACTAGTGGCCGAGGGCTGACTCTGAGCAGCAGCCGAAAAATCCCTCATCCCTCATCCCCCCGGTGGGTGGCCGGACTGGCAGCTGCGGCGCATGTGGGGGCCTCCCTTTGACCCTCAACGGACCAGCGAAAGGGGCTAGAATCAATATGCCTGAGGGGGAGCTTCCAGGACACTGCCTCGAGCACCTCTTGCTCATACCACTAACACACACACCAAATAAACTCACAAGGATACACTACACCAGTCTGCTTCTTTTTTCTCCCCCCCCCCCCCCCCCCCAATTAGAAAAAACATGACAAAGTCAACTAAATCTTCAGCAGGTAATAAAACCGCCACCTGCGCCTCTTCCTCGGGCTCGCCAAGCTCGACCCCTCCCTCTTCGGACGATGAGCAACCTACTCGTCGTCCAAACAAACAAGGGCGGAAAGAACCGGGCAAACCGCGTTCATCTCCCCCTTCTCCCCCTAGTAGCTACTACAAGATCTCGACATCCCGTTGACCCTAATCAGTCGGACATGGAGCAGATTTGCGCATATGTCCAAATCATCCACGGCCAACTGGCACGGATGAGGGCCAACGCGACAGGACCTATGCGGGACCTCGTCACTAGCTGCCTCTTCGAAATTTCGAAGCTGGCAATCAAAGCTAATGCCCCCCCAACGACATCGCCCCCTGCCACTCCCCCGCTGCGGGAAACTGTGGCGGCTGTCGTGAGGGAAGAGCTGCGTAGGGCAATTGCCCAGCAGCCAGTGCCACCAGCTCTCCAAACTCAAGCAGCTTCAACGAGCCAGGGTAGTACCCCAGGCCCCTCATATGCGGCAGTAGCCGCTACTGCGCCCTCCTCCCTCCCTCATGGAGCTGAGGCTGAATGGCAGTCTGCCAGGGCCAGGAAGCGCAAGGGAAGAATAAAAGGCCCCAACTACGCAGGCCGAGGGCAGCGCCCCGCCTACGCCTCTGCCCAAAAACAAGGGCAAAAGTAAAAATAAAAACAAAAATAAAAAGCCTCCACCGCCTACCAAACTCCCCCCTAAAAACCCACGACAAAACGTGGTAGTGGTCAGGCACATGTGAAGAAGGAGAGGCTGGTCCCTCCAACCCTGATGCAATGGAAGCACTGATGCGAGGCGTCCCTGCTACGGACCTCCAAGCTCTAAGCGTCCGAGTGCTAGACATCCGCACCGCAGTAGGAGGTGGCGCCGTCATTGTGACGGAAACGCCAGAAATGGCCAAGGCGCTCACGAGCCACATTTCCACGAAAAAGGAGTTGAAGCTCTAAGCGTCAGCCCCCCTAGGTCGCTTCCCACGCATGCTATTGTGCGACGTGCGGACTGACCTTCAAAAAGAGGACTTGGCCCAATAAGTTGTTGAACACAACCCTGCGTTAGGCTTGCAGCCGCAGGATGTCAGGCCTCTCTTCACCAAAAAGCGTGGCAGACAAAAGGATTGGGTGATCGAGGTATCACCCAGCCTATACAAAAAACTAGAGGGGGCAAGGCACCTCCAAATAGCCTGGCAGCGGTGCGCCATACGAAAGTACCAAGCCCCCACTCAGTGCTACAAATGCCAGCGCTATGGCCACCTGGCAGTGGCCTGTACAAGACCTGTTGTGTGCGCCTGGTGCGCCTTGCCACATCTGAGTAAGGAATGCAAGCGTGATGCTCCCCTCAAGTGTGCCAATTGCGTCAAACGCAAAATCCAACAGGTCGCACACTCTACACGAGACGCACGCTGTACCATTCGTCAGCGAGCGATAGCCCTCCAGGAGTCACGAGTGGATTATGAATAGGTCAAAAACAGTTCGAACCCTTCAGCACAACACAAATAAGAGTTGCCCAGTTATGGCTGAGTTGCTGCAAAATGCACTCAAGAAACGCTGCAGTGTTCTCGCCATACAGGAACCATACATAGGATCCAAAACTCTTGGTCTGGGATCGCAGGCACGAGTGGTGGCTGGAGCAAGAACGGGAGCCAAGGCAGCAGTAGCCTGCATCGACCCGTCCATTGACATGCTCGCACTCACCCACCTGAACAGCCAGCACTTAGCCGCTGTGCTCATCCGAGCCGGTGGCTTTGAGCTGGTTGTAATATCATTTTAATGGCAATTTGGCGCACCAGTTGCCAACAGCCTTGAACCACTCGACCGGGCTCTAGCAGGCCTATCAGGACGACCCTGCGTAGTCTGTGCTGATGCAAACGCCAGATCACCATTGTGGGGATCCCCAACCTTGGATGGGGCGGGCGAGGCGTATATAGAGCTGCTCACCAGGTACAACTTGGTTGTTGCCAACGACACCATGACTGAGGCGACCTATGATGGTCCGGGAGGAAGGTCGTGTATAGACGTCACAGCCGTGTCTCACACCTTGCTACTCAAATTACAGAGTTGGCGAGTCGTACCAGGTGCAACGCAGAGCGATCACATGGTTATTGACTTTGCCATTACGGATGACAACATCCTCTGCAAAGACACGCGTGAAAAGCGATTCCGCACAAAAAATGCTGACTGGCCGCAATTCTTTAGGGTACTGGAAGGTGAACTGCGTGCCGCAGACACCGACCTAATAGTGCAAGCATCCACACCTGAAGAGGTGGACAGCAAAGTGGACACATTTACCACAGCACTGCACTCTGCTGGGCTCTCTGTACTTGGCCAACAGAAGCACAGGGCGATCAAAGTCCCATGGTGGACTGAGGAACTTAATCCCCTCAAGCAAAGTGCAAATAGAGCCAGAAGGATGTACCAAAACACTTGTGACCCTGATGCCAGAGCAACACTCCGAACTGCCTTCATCCAAGAGAAGAAGGCCTTCCACCGCGCCATCAAACGAGCCAAACGGCAAGGCTGGCGAAATTTTGTGGAAGCGGAGAGCTCTGAGAACCCCTGGGGCAGACACTACAAGTCCTCCATAGGAAAAGCAAATGTAGAGCAGGTCTTAGCTGCGATGCAAAATGAGTCAGGCTGGGCCTGCAGCATCGAACGTTCACTGGAAACCCTCCTTGAGAAGGCGTTCCCAGATGACCAAGTAGCTCGAGACACTGAAGCCCAGAGGGCAGCAAGGGAGCTGATCATGGACCCTCCGAACGAGCCTGACATCCCACTGTGGACAACAGGCGACCTCGGCAGGGCCCTTGCGACCTTAAAGCCCAACAAATCTCCTGGGCCAGATAAAATAGAAAGCAATATGCTAAGGAAGGCTGAGCGGACAATCTCCAGCGGCCTCGTTAATTTATTTAATGACTGTCTGCAGGTCGGACAGTTCCCCACTCAGTGGAAGACTGCGCGCGTTGTCACTCTTCAAAAGGGAGGCGACCGCAATCAGTCAGACCCGCGATCATGGAGACCACTCAGCCTTCTTTCCATATTACGCAAAACACTAGAAATCTTGATGTTGCAGTCCCTCGAAGGAGTCTTTGGCCGCAACCTCACAGGCAGGCAATACGGGTGTACCAAAGGAAGGTCCACGCAGGATGTCATTGTCGAGATTCGGCGTGTTTCCCTGCTGGCACCGGCTAAGTACGTCGTAGCAGTTCTGATTGACATCAGAGGAGCGTTTGACAATCTTTGGTGGCCAGCGCTCCTTAATGAGCTCAAAGGTAGGGGGATTCCCTGCAACCTGTACACGGTCGTCAGAAGTTACCTGACAGACAGAACTGCTACGATCGAAAGCAGGCATGTCTCTGTCCGGAGAAAGATTGAGAAGGGGTGCCCACAGGGCTCGGTCCTTCGACCAGCACTCTGGAATGCCTTCTTCGAAGGTCTTCTCAGGAAACTCATGGAGACTTACTGCGAGCCGTACGCCTATGTGGATGACTTGACTGTGCTGATCTTTGCAGAGTCAGTCTGCCAAATTGAAGAAAAAACCCACCACGTGCTCCGCACTGTCAACCAATGGTGCGAGCACGTCAAGATGCAGGTGGCTGAGGAAAAAACCCAGCTAATCCTCTTGAAGGGGAAAGTGAATAATCCACCCACAATACGCTTTGGCGGCCACAGGCTCCATCTTGAAAAGCACGTCAAGTATTTAGGAGTGAATATAGGTGAGAGGTGGGGTTTCAACCAACACCTCCAGTCCCTTAAAGGCACTACCATTGCAAGGTTTGCCTCACTGTGTGCCATTACTAAGGCCACTTGGGGTGTGTGTTACCATGACACCATCCTCATGGATAAGGCCATCTATTTAGGTGTGATTGGCTACTGCCCCGTTGTCTGGGGTAGCAAACTAACAGTCAATCAAAAGAGAGTATTGGCCCAATCCCAGAGAGCTGCGCTCCTGTGGATCACCAAGGCCTACAAGACTGTATCAACGGAAGCACTCCAGGTGATCACTGGTCAGTTACCAGTTGATTTGGCTGTTGAGTGCATGATTGACAAGTGGAGAGTGAAACGGGAGCTTCCCCCGCTTTGGGCTGAACTCCGTACGGATCTCACCACAGAACAGAAACTTGCCGCCATCGATGAATGGGCTCTAGAGAAATGGAAAGCGAGATGGGAATCCTCGTCAAAGGGACGTGATACGTATGAGTTCTTCCCCAACATCCGTGAACGTCTTTCTAGAAAATGGGTTGAGCCAGACCACTGGACGAGCCAGTTCCTCACGGGACATGGTGACTTCAATGCGCGGCTCCACTTCTTTTCTCTGAAAGACTCTCCATTATGCACGTCTTGTGCCTCCAGTGCGGAGGAAACAAGAAACCATGTGCTGCTCCACTGTAGTTTCTACAACAGTGAGCGACGGTTGTTGGGAGGGCAAACGAACTTAGCAGCTTTGACTGCTACAAAGGAAGCCTATAACCATTTTGCAAAGTTCGCAAAGAAGGTAATGGCTAAGAAACGTGGTTATAGTTGATCAGTCCTTTTGAAACTTGCCACCCAAGTAAACAGTAAGATCAGGTAGGGAACCAGATTAAGAACTACTCCCAGATGGTACGGGATTCCTCAGGTGGTCACCTCCGCGCGGTAACACACGGGCAACAGCTCTCTACGGTGAGACTGGCTAACGACCAAATACCTGCCGTACCTCCACAGGTCTGAGTTCGGTGGATGCTGCAGGGGCCGGCCTCTTGCATATTAGCGAAACCGCAACTTCTATGACTGATATAACCCTCGTCGAGGGTTTAGGTACAGTCATCAAATAAAGAAACAGACCGGTGTGGCAAGCTATGTGATTACGTCAGATAGTCCAGGTGAAGAAGGATCGTCGATTCAATAGTTTGGTGTCGTGTAATCTATATAATTTCCTTCGGGAATGCGATGCAAAGGACTGTGTGACAGGACGATGGGGGCGGTGGAGGGGGGGGGCATGCGAGTTGTGAGGGGAAGGAAGGTGGTTGAGGGACGGGAGGCGGGTGTGGGGAAGAGAGGTGGGGATGGGTGAGGGGTGGGGAAGGGCGGAGCGGTGGGGAGGGGTGGTGTGGTGTGAGGGGGTGGGTGAGCGGTAGGGTGGATTGGGAAGGGTTGAGGAGGGGTGCAGTGAGGGGGTGCGAGGGGAATAGGTGGTGAGGAAGTTGGGGGTGTGAGGGGGGTGAGGTATGATGGGTGATGGTGGAAGGGGTTGAGGAGTGTGAGGCAAGCTACGCGATTGCCTTGCCTATGAGTCGCGAACAGGCGATAATTGATTAGCGCGAGGCAAGCTACGCGATTTCCTCTCGCGAAGAAAGCGCGAAAACCCACCCCCTCCCCTCCCACCACCCCCTAAGTGGCGTGTGAGGAGTGCGAGGCAAGCTTCGTGATTGCCTCTCACGCGTGACGCGACACTGTCCAACTCCCACCCCTCCCACCCACCCACCACCCCCTGTGAGGCGGGGGAGGAGTGTGAGGCAAGCTTTGTGATTCCCGCGCATGCGCGAAGCGACGCCGCCCCACCCCCACCCCTTTCAACGTTTGATGAACAATGTATTACGAGGTATTAACAACGAAATATGTTTGGTATATTTGGATGATGTCCTTGTCTGTAGCGCCAGCTTACAAGAAAACCTTGTGAGTTTGCGAAAGGTCTTCGACTGATTGAGACATGCGAATCTAAAAATCCAATTACACACAAGGAAGTAGGGTACTTAGGCCACATGATCAGTGACCAAGGTGTAAAACCCAACCCGGACAAAATAAAAGCCATCGCCAATTTTCCCCTTCCTAAAACAAGAAAGGAGATAAAAGGATTTTTAGGACTTCTTGGGTATTACCGAAAGTTCATCAAAGATTTCGCTAAAATTACCAAACCTTTCACCCAGTCGCTAAAAAAGGGAGCCATAATAGACCCATCGAACCCGCAGTACTTGGAATCCTTTGAAACCTGCAGAAATTTACTGACCAACGAACCTATACTGCAGTAACCCGATTTTTCCATACCGTTTAACTTAACAACTGATGCCTCAAATGTAGCTCTAGGTGCTGTACTCAGTCAAATAAAAACCCTGCAAATTATTACACAATGGTTTATTATTCTCGTGGACAGCTTGACCTAGTATTACTGCTCAGAGTCCCATCCCATTCAATTCAGCATCGAATACTAGTAAACCATACGAAACATGACCTGGCTACAATGGAATTATGGCCCCCGTCAGGCAAAAAGAGTCGGGGAAATTGGGACGGGAACACAACGTTGCGAGGCGAGCGGGCGGGTGGTTTCAATGAGACAGGAGGGAGGGAGGGAGTACTAATGACGATACGTTGACTTCCGCTGTAGTTCCCGCGTTATACTGTGTTTCGTTATTTTTTTAACCAGTTTTTGCCCATAACAACCTTGGGCTTCGTCCGATCGGATTGCCGAGATGGCAGGCACAACTAGATACCAAATGGGATTTTTGTGCAAAAGAACGAATTTTTTAGACAACGTTAAAGGCACAAAACGACGCGGACGGACATTGCAAATTTGGAATCTCCATGTCTTGAAACGTAAATTATCAAATTTTGAGAGGTGGTTGAAAAAATTTTTCGTGACCGAAAACAGGGTTATTATTCAGAGTGAATAATAAACCAAAACGGACAAGACCTTCCGATCGCTTATGCGAGTCGAACCCTAAATGAGTCGGGAAAACGACTTTCGACCATAGAAAAGGAATTGTTAGCAGTTTTATTTGCTACGAAAACATTTAGGCCTTATCTGTATGGGAGAAAATTCACACTATATACAGATCACAAGCCCTTACAATGGCTTAACTCTTCCAAGGAACTAACTCCTAAATTATTTAGGTGGCGATTGAAATTGGAAGAATGGGTTCTGCCAATCATGTAGCCGACGCGTTATCCCGAGTTGAATTAAATACCAATGAAATCAGTCCAGTAATAGAGCTAAATGCAGACGAGCTATTAGATGAAATGTAACAGGACGCATACGCGAAATTTTTTCCTCTTCACCCGCCAACCAAATAAGAAGCAAACCGTTCGAGCACAGGCCGGATCTACAGACAACAGTGATACGTTAGCAG
Organism: Pachypeltis micranthus; assembly: GCA_020466155.1. Classification (NCBI taxonomy): domain Eukaryota; kingdom Metazoa; phylum Arthropoda; class Insecta; order Hemiptera; family Miridae; genus Pachypeltis; species Pachypeltis micranthus. The sequence goes on from CM035776.1 coordinate 499,183, forward strand.
ACGATACAAGTTCAAATTCAGAGTTTAATTTTTCTATCCCGATTAATGAAGGAGCTGTTAACCAAAACACAAATCAAATAATAATAAAACTAGTTAAAAACCAACCTAAGCCAGTGACATTGAAAAACTATTTAATTCGAAAACGAGGATACACCTAGAAATCTCAGATTCCCATATTGAAAGTGATATAGTAAATTTCGCTAAACAATACATTCAATCCAAAGTTAAATATGGGTTATATTTCGAAAATGACATTTTCCCTCAATTCTCTACTATCATGAGTTTAAACTTTAAAGAATCCGAAATCAACTTTACAAAATACTCAAAACCCTTGGAACACATACAAGACGAAAGTAAAATCCGTGAAATAATAAATAACTATCATGTTGGAAAATGCAACCACAGAGGAGTGAATGAAACGTATGAAACAATTTCTAACAATAATTGATACCTTTTCTAAATATGCTCAAGCATATTTGTTAACATCAGGAAATAGATTAGAGCTTGTGAAAAATTTGGTTAAATACTTCGCCCATCATGGAACATCCGAACTAATAAACATGGATAATGCCGCTGAATTCAATTCATCTCTACTGAAAAAGATGCTGGAACTTCATAAAATCAACATCCATTTTATCAGTTCTCAACACCCTGATTCCAATGACCCTATAGAACGTTTACATTTGACTCTAATCGAACATTTAAGACTATTAAATAACTGAAAAGAATTTTCATGCGACTCAGTGAAAAGTAAAGTAGACTATGCTCTTATAGCATATAATTCCTCTATCCATTCAGTAACCAAACTAACCCCATTTGAAATCATTTATGGTCACATTAACAATGACAATCTTTTAGATATAAACATAAAACAACGAATTATGAACAATTACGTAGACCAACACAAACAAAAAATGAATATTTTATATTCCGAAATTCACCAACGCCAATTGCAAAATAAAAATACTGTAATCGATGAAAGAAACAAAAGACGAGAAGAATTACCAGAAATTCCCTCTAACTTTCACGTAAAAAATAAACAATTCCAAAGAAAAACAAAAAATAAATACAATAAGGAAACTATAGTAAAAGTCGACGAAATTACGAAAACAGCTCGGAGCATTCCACGTCATTCCAATACACGAACAAAAATTCACTTAGCTAATATTAAATGCCCGCGGAAATCAATAAGAAAAGGGTCGAGTCTGATTGAAGAACACTCTTCTCTTACAGATTCGTTGCCATCCTCGCCTCAGCCAGGATCTTCGAATTGCGCCACTTAAACGAAATCCCGGCATACTCCCCATAAAACTAGGCAATGCGAAAATATTACAAACCTATCATACTTTGACTCATTACTACAAATTAAAGGAACTAATAGACCAAATTAAAATTGTTAAGGAAAATTTCAATTCAATAATCGACTTAGTAGAAGAGGACCAATCAGTATTGGAACGTATTCAGATGACCGTTGATCTCGTCAATCATTCGATTGCCGTGGTAAACGAAAAACTATATGACTCATTAATTATAAAAAGACAGAAACGAGGACTACTCGACGGACTAGGTTCAGTAATAAAATTTGTTACGGGAAACTTGGACGCCTATGACGCAGAAAAATATGACAATATAATATCCCATCTCCAAAAGAATCAAGAAGGAATTAAAGAACAGCTAGACCACCATTACTCCCTTAATGAAAACCTGTTGATCCAATTTAACGAAACTCTCGAAACAATTAAATCTAACAACAAGAAAATAGTCGAAGAATTCTCTCGCCTAACTCAAGCCTCTTCTTTTGAGCTTCACGTCCGCCACACAGAACACACCTTAATACATCAAAATGAAATTCTCCAAATCATCTTTGAAATTGCTCAAGATGTAGAAAACTCTATTGCGTTCTGTAGGCAAGGCACATTACATGATCCTCGCCCGATCCGTAAAACGCTGTAATTTACAGCAAGAAACTACAGACTCTGAATAAGAGCTGCTGCTCAGGCTATCCAAATCTTCACTAGGATCTGGGGTAGTAGTTAGTAGGCATGTCGAAACAGTTGGTGTATTGACCAGGATAGACTTAAATGAACACGGTTTAAAGAAGCACAAAACGTGTAATTGGAGAGTTGAAGTTACAACAAGGTTCGAACACTTGAAGGTACAGACGAGAAGTGAGTTAACATAACATAAGGTAAAATCGTTCTGAGTGCCGTGACAGGGGGGGGTGGGACTGTCGCTTTGGAAGGGGTATAAATTCTTCCGATTGGTTGGTTTCGTATTGAGGATGGTTGTGACCAGAGGAGGGGTGACTGGATGGGGACAGTAAGTATTTGAGAAAATGAAAGCTCGTTAGTCGGGGGCTCTATTGTGTTTTGTGGTATTGGAATCTGAAGCCTATTGTTGCAAAGTGACAAGTAGGAACGGTAATCCCAGAGGTGAGGCATTTTGAGGCGCTTGGAAAACTAATTGGGGAACTCCAAGCGTTAAGAGCTGGACGACTCGCAGGTATAAGGATTATCGGATCCAAAAACGGAAATGTTGTGATGTTGGGAAAAACTGAGGTCAATGTATTTTGACTTGCTCAAAACAGTTGGTGTCTCTTTAACCTTCTCGTAGTTGGGTATCACAATTATCCAATCTTTCAAGAAAGACTATGTCACGCGAGACAATGACATTTCTTTTCTCAGGAGCATAAACACGATATCTTTCGTCACCATCATATCCCACGAGATATCCAACAATTGCCTTCTTGTCCATCTTTCGTCTTTTCTGTGCAGGTTGATGGACAAAACATTTTGAGCTGACGATGCGCAGATGCTTAATGCGAGGCTTTTGACCGAGCCATAGTTCGTGAGGCGATTTGTTGGCAACTGACGACTTTCCAACACGATTGAGAATGTATGCTGCCGTCGTGACGAGTTCAGCCCAAATTGCTGCTGGGAAGTTTGCATCGGGATTTGCATACTTGAACGTTCGAGCAATTTCAACAATTGAACGATTTTCACGTTCAACAGCCCCATTCTGCTCTGGTGCATATGGAGCAGTTAAACGCTGGTTAAATCCATATTCTCTGAGAATGTACCGAACTTCGTCATTATCGAATTCGCTTCCATTATCGCTTAGGAATTCTTTTACTTTATGTCCAAGGGTTTTGGCCTTGGCAAGCACTTCACGCAGTGCATCCTTTATAGCCGATTTTTCATGGGAAACGAAAGTATACCGGTACTTTGTAAAGTGGTCTTTTATCACAATTAGATAACGACGACCGCCAAACGATGGACCAATGGTCCACTAGCTCACCAGGGACTGATGTTGGCGCTCGAGTACCGAATGGCAAGCGATGAGTTTTTCATACTGACGTGGCTCACAGATTTCTTTGTAAGTGGGGACCTTGATATTAGTAGTTCAGATTCGAGTTTTGAACGTATGTAACATTTATCCATATGACCCCAGCGTTGGTGGTAGAGTTTGGTTGTCCTCAGAAACATTAGCGCATACCTCTGATGGTTGAACAGCATGAAATGAGGCACAATATAGTGTTTCACCTGGACTTCGAGTACCACTGAAAACAACCAGATTGTTGATACTGAAATTGCATTCTGAGTCATGTGACTCAATCTTGCTTCCAGGGTTGCGGTCATGAGCTGCCAGAACTGATACAAGATTCTGTGAAATTTCAGGAACATACCAGACGTCATTTAGAGTGAATGTGTTAAGCTTACCACCAGTGCAGTTGACGACTTCGATAGTTCCACTGCCGAGGGCTTTGATTACCTCTTTTCCCGCTGCTTTTACTGACGCATTTGAACTTTCAGGGAAGGGTTCATAAGCCGTGAACCAGTTCAAATTCGAGGTGATGTGGCGAGTTGCCCCATTGTCAACCCACCATGTGTCGTTTGTGGTTGCGACGTTAATGTCCCTGCTTATCGAGATCAGGGCAATTTCCGAATTTGGCTCAACCGTGTTTGAGCTTGGTTCACCTTTACTTCTGTTGTGTTGGGTTTTGTCAGGATAATTGGCACGAGCTGGATACAGTGGACTTCCATCAGCTTTCCACTTGACACACTCCCGGAGCCAGTGTCCCTTGCCCTGAACAATATTTGCAAGTCGTGGTAGCCTTTGGTTTGCTTGGATTACCCCTGGAATCATTTTTATGACCGAATTTGTCCTTTGCGTAAAGAATATCACTTGACTTTGAAGTCAAGGATGACTGTCTTAATGTTTCGCTCATGAAGAATTAGAGCCGACGAGATATCCTCCATTTTCTTTCCTGTTAGCTTTCATGAGGAGGTAGCTAGATTTGAACGATTCAAACCTCTTCGGGAGTATGTGGAGAACCTTGGAGACGAATAACAACTCGAGAAGCTCATCAACAGTTTCCACTTTACGAGTTTTAAATCCAGCTGCAAATTCACGATATTGATTTTTAACACGGGTAAGTACCGATGGGCATCCTCTGATTCGCCCCATTCCGTGTTAAAAAAGTCAAGACACTGACGAAACAGTTGATCTTCTGCCTTACTATCGAACTGAGATTCCAAAATATCCCAAGTCTCCTTAGCTGATAACCTACCAGAAATTTGTTGATGTAAATCGTCACTTACACATTGAGAGATTACGATCTTTGCCTGAGAAGTAGCTTTGTTGAATGCATAGAGCTGCTCTCGTTCTGCTTTAGTAGATACCTAGACAAACCCACCGAGTCTACTTGGAAGGCAGCAAAAAGGATCGTGAGGTACCTCAGTCACACCAAAACATTGGGTCTCCGGTTCGCCAGAAGTTCAACAATAACGGGACTCCAAGCATTCTCAGACGCTGACTGGGGTGGCGACCGCCTAACATGGAAGTCTATTAGTGGATTCGTCGCCTACCTTGATGGGAATCCGATCTCTTCTTACTCCAGAAAACAGGACTGCATTGCACTATCTACCATGGAGGCTGAGTACATTGCCCAGGAGTTGGTGAATTTGAGTGGAATAGTGTCCGAATTTGTTGGTGAAAGTGTATCTATATCTCGGATATTTTCACCAATGCTCTAGGTAGGGAGAAATTCGTTTATTTCAGAGACAGAGTTCTCAACTTGTAATTTATTCTGTTCATCATTTATGATGAAATTAGGTTTTTCTATTTAGGACATAGCATGCAAGTTCCTACCCTATATGTGTCATCTTTACTAATGAATTCATATTCAAGTTTTGATTTGTTTTACAAATTAATCTAAAAAAAAAATTCAAATTTAATGGTCGATTAGATCTTTGTTTACATATGACATCACTTGTTAGTAATTATTGTCATATCTTCTTCTTCTTCATTGTATACTAGTGAATCAAGGAAAATCCATCTAGAACTCTAACTAACATGGAACTGCGTTCCATTTTATTAAGCAAAGAGATCAATCGAAGGTTGTGTGATGTGATCCAATTCTGAGTGGGTGGAGTCGTTATCACTTCATATCTTTTTTTTGTCGTCTTCTCATTTTTTTGCGCCATTATTAATTCATGCGTTCGTTTTCCTTAATTTAAAATGTTCTTTTATCGAGTTTCGTGTATAATAATTTATTATAGCCTAATTAATCCATATCATAAAATAATCTACCAGCAACCAACCTCTAAAATTGAATAATCCGAAGAAACAAATGAAGACATTGAAGAGTCAATGACTACAGAAAGACCTACAAACAATGATGATGAAGAAACAAGACCTCAACGAAACAAAACCCTCCGTCCAAATTGGTTTTCAGACTATTATACATCTTTTCTTTCTGAGAATGGCGATTTCTTATCTGAAAATGCTCCTGAATGGAATGAAGCAGTAATCCAAGAAATTAAGTTCCACTTAAAATATGGAACATGGGTTCTAGTGGATAAAAACCCAGAACACAAACCAATTGCGTACAAGTTTATTCTCAAAGACAAACATAATTCAGATGGTACTTTAGAGCGAAAGAAAGCACGCCTTGTAGCTTGCGGATATACTCAGTGGTTGAACGTCGATTATTCCACCAGTTACAAGAATGAGTTCCATTCGCATGCTCCTTGGTGTTGCTATCGAAGAAAATCTCAAAGTCACACACATGGACGTATCCATAGCATATCTCAATGCTGAACTCGAAGAAGAGATCTATATCGAAAAACCTGCCTGCCTTGAAAAGTTTTTGGCAAACATAATTCTTCAAGAGAGTTGAAAATTCGGAACTTTTGGACAAGGCGAAACAAATGTCATCAGACATGAAGAAAGGGAATAAAGAAAAAGTTTGTCTTTTGAAACGAGCTCTCTACGGTCTGAAACAGGCGGGGAGTCAATGGTTTAAAAAACTAGACGACATCTTGAAGATAATAGGTTTCAAACCATTCAACGCTGACCCCTGCGTATATATCCAGACCAAGAATAATGAAAAAATGATCATTTCAGTCTAAGTTGATGATATCGTTGTTGCAAGTACAACGTTTGCTGAGAAAATTAAGAAGCAATTACAAAAATCACTTGAATTCGAGAAATGGGTGATCTAAATTACTGTTTAGGGACTCAGTTCTAAAATATCTGGTGCGTAGCAACACACTACTTTCCGCCACCCCTTTAAGTTCGAACACCATCTACATATGCGAGCGCTATATCTTCTTTCAACGCATTTCTACAGGAACATTTATAGAGAACAAAATGTACGTACTAGTTAGCTGAAAGTACTCCGCAAGTTTGATCGAAATCGTTAGAGCCGTTTTTGAGAAAATTGGAATACCGATAAATTAATATTCGACAAATCTCCTTTTCTGAGTTAACTTGGCTTATATCTCCGTTCAACATATATATACAGAAATAATTATACGGAACGAAATGCTGGTATGGGTGACTAGAAGACACTCGATTAGGGTTTATCACATCTGGTGAAGAAGTTACCCTGGAATTTACGGAAATGTTCAAAAAAACGTTATTTTCGACACATTTTGATTTTTATCTCTGTTCAATCGACCGTCACAGGAACATTTATTGAATAGAATATGTAGATATTAACTATTTGAAAACATCCTGTGAGTTTGGTGAAAATCGCTGAAGCCGTTTGGCCAAAAAGCGTAAAAAACCTATTTTTGCTTCAGGGGCCCATATCTCCGTTCACCGTATTTTCATGGAGATATGTATGGAGAAGAAAAGTTAGGTATTGATTAGGAGAAGATAATGTGAAAGTTTAATCAAAATCGTTATAGCCGTTTTCGAGAAAAATGCGAAAAACCCTAGTTTTTGGTACATTTTCGTCCACCACCCCCCCTTCCCATCGGCCGAAATCGTCCATAACCTTATTTTGGTGTCTACAAAAAATAACGAACAAAACAAAAAAAGAACCAGCTCAATCGGATCAGCCGTTCTCCCGCAAACACACACACACACACAAACACACAGGTCTGTTTCTTTATTTGATGACTGTACCTAAACCCTCGACGAGGGTTATATCAGTCATAGTAGTTGCGGTTTCGCTAATATGCAAGAGGCCGGCCCCTGCAGCATCTACCGAACACAGACCTGTGGAGGTACGGCAGGTATTTGGTCGTTAGCCAGTCTCACCGTAGAGAGCTGTTGCCCGTGTGTTACCGCGCGGAGGTGACCACCTGAGGAATCCCGTACCATCTGGGAGTAGTTCTTAATCTGGTTCCCTACCTGATCTTACTGTTTACTTGGGTGGCAAGTTTCAAAAGGACTGATCAACTATAACCACGTTTCTTAGCCATTACCTTCTTTGCGAACTTTGCAAAATGGTTATAGGCTTCCTTTGTAGCAGTCAAAGCTGCTAAGTTCGTTTGCCCTCTCAACAACCGTCGCTCACTGTTGTAGAAACTACAGTGGAGCAGCACATGGTTTCTTGTTTCCTCCGCACTGGAGGCACAAGACGTGCATAATGGAGAGTCTTTCAGAGAAAAGAAGTGGAGCCGCGCATTGAAGTCACCATGTCCCGTGAGGAACTGGCTCGTCCAGTGGTCTGGCTCAACCCATTTTCTAGAAAGACGTTCACGGATGTTGGGGAAGAACTCATACGTATCACGTCCCTTTGACGAGGATTCCCATCTCGCTTGCCATTTCTCTAGAGCCCATTCATCGATGGCGGCAAGTTTCTGTTCTGTGGTGAGATCCGCACGGAGTTCAGCCCAAAGCGGGGAAGCTCCGTTTCACTCTCCACTTGTCAATCATGCACTCAACAGCCAAATCAACTGGTAACTGACCAGTGATCACCTGGAGTGCTTCCGTTGATACAGATCTTGTAGGCCTTGGTGATCCACAGGAGCGGCTCTCTGGGATTGGGCCAATACTCTCTTTTGATTGACTGTTAGTTTGCTACCCCAGACAACAGGGCAGTAGCCAATCACACCTAAATAGATGGCCTTATACATGAGGATGGTGTCGTGGTAACACACACCCCAAGTGGCCTTAGTAATGGCACGCAGTGAGGCAAACCTTGCAATGGTAGTGCCTTTAAGGGACTGGAGGTGTTGGTTGAAACCCCACCTCTCACCTATATTCACTCCTAAATACTTGACGTGCTTTTCAAGAAGGAGCCTGTGGCCGCCAAAGCGTATTGTGGGTGGATTATTCACTTTCCCCTTCAAGAGGATTAGCTGGGTTTTCCTCAGCCACCTGCATCTTGACGTGCTCGCACCATTGGTTGACAGTGCGGAGCACGTGGTGGGTTTTCTTCAATTTGGCGGACTGACTCTGCAAAGATCAGCACAGTCAAGTCATCCACATAGGCGTACGGCTCGCAGTCAGTCTCCATGAGTTTCCTGAAGACCTTCGAAGAAGGCATTCCAGAGTGCTGGTCCTAGGACCGAGCCCTGTGGGCACCCCTTCTCAATCTTTCTCCGGACGGAGACATGCCTACTTTCGATCGTAGCAGTTCTGTCTGTCAGGTAACTTCTGACGAGCGAGTACAGGTTGCGGGGATTCCCTACCTTTGAGTTCATTAAGGAGCGCTGGCCACCAAAGGTTGTCAAACGCTCCTCTGATGTCAATCAGAACTGCTACGACGTACTTAGCCGGTGCCAGCAGAAACACGCCGAATCTCGACAATGACATCCTGCGTGGACCTTCCTTTGGTACACCCGTATTGCCTGCCTGTGAGGTTGCGGCCAAAGACTCCTTCGAGGGACTGCAACATCAAGATTTCTAGTGTTTTGCCTAATATGGAAAGAAGGCTGAGTGGTCTCCATGATCGCGGGTCCGACTGATTGCGGTCGCCTCCCTTTTGAAGAGTGACAACGGGCGCAGACTTCCACTGAGTGGGGAACTGTCCGACCTGCAGACAGTCATTAAATAAATTAAGGAGACCGCTGGAGATTGTCCGCTCAGCCTTCCTTAGCATATTGCTTTCTATTTTATCTGGCCCAGGAGATTTGTTGGGCTTTAAGGTCGCAAGAGCCCTGCCGAGGTCGCCTGTTGTCCACAATGGGATGTCGGGCTCGTTCGGAGGGTCCATGATCAGCTCCCTTGCTGCCCTCTGGGCTTCAGTGTCTCGAGCTAGTTGGTCATCTGGGAACGCCTTCTCAAGGAGGGTTTCCAGTGAACGTTCGATACTGCAGGCCCAGCCTGACTCATTTTGCATCGCAGCTAAGACCTGCTCTACATTTGCTTTTCCTATGGAGGACTTGTAGTGTCTGCCCCAGGTGTTCTCAGAGCTCTCCGCTTCCACAAAATTTCGCCAGCCTTGCCGTTTGGCTCGTTTGATGGCGCGGTGGAAGGCCTTCTTCTCTTGGATGAAGGCAGTTCGGAGTGTTGCTCTGGCATCAGGGTCACGAGTGTTTTGGTACATCCTTCTGGCTCTATTTGCACTTTGCTTGAGGATTAAGTTCCTCAGTCCACCATGGGACTTTGATCGCCCTGTGCTTCTGTTGGCCAAGTACAGAGAGCCCAGCAGAGTGCAGTGCTGTGGTAAATGTGTCCACTTTGCTGTCCACCTCTTCAGGTGTGGATGCTTGCACTATTAGGTCGGTGTCTACGGCACGCAGTTCACCTTCCAGTACCCTAAAGAATTGCGGCCAGTCAGCATTTTTTGTGCGGAATCGCTTTTCACGCGTGTCTTTGCAGAGGATGTTATCATCCGTAATGGCAAAGTCAATAACCATGTGATCGCTCTGCGTTGACCTGGTACGACTCGCCAACCCTTCAATTTGAGTAGCAGGGTGTGGGACACGGCTGTGACGTCTATACACGACCTTCCTCCCGGGCCATCATAGGTCGCCTCAGTCATGGGGTCGTTGGCAACAACCAAGTTGTACCTGGTGAGCAGCTCTATATACGCCTCGCCCGCCCCATCCAGGGTTGGGGATCCCCACAATGGTGATCTGGCGTTTGCATCAGCACAGACTACGCAGGGTCGTCCTGATAGGCCTGCTAGAGCCCGCTCGAGTGGTTCAAGGCTGTTGGCAACTGGTGCGCCAAATTGCCTGTAAAATGATATTACAACCAGCTCAAAGCCACCGGCTCGGATGAGCACGGCGGCCAAGTGCTGGCTGTTCAGGTGAGTGAGTGCGAGCATGTCAATGGACGGGTCGATGCAGGCTACTGCTGCCTTGGCTCCCGTTCTTGCTCCAGCCACCACTCGTGCCTGCGATCCGAGACCAAGAGTTTTGGATCCTATGTACGGTTCCTGTATGGCGAGGACACTGCAGCGTTTCTTGAGTGCATTTTGCAGCAACTCAGCCATAACTGGGCAACTCTTATTTGTGTTGTGCTGAAGGATTCGAACTGTTTTTGACCTATTCATAATCCACTCGTGACTCCTGGAGGGCAATCGCTCGCTGACGAATGGTACAGCGTGCGTCTCGTGTAGAGTGTGCGACCTGTTGGATTTTGCGTTCGACGCAATTGGCACACTTGAGGGAGCATCACGCTTGCATTCCTTACTCCAGATGTGGCAAGGCGCACCAGGCGCACACAACAGGTCTTGTACAGGCCACTGCCAGGTGGCCATAGCGCTGGCATTTGTAGCACTGAGTGGGGGCTTGGTACTTTCGTATGGCGCACCGCTGCCAGGCTATTTGGAGGTGCCTTGCCCCCTCTAGTTTTTTGTACAGGCTGGGTGATACCTCAATCACCCAATCCTTCTGTCTGCCACGCTTTTTGGTGAAGAGAGGCCTGACATCCTGCGGCTGCAAGCCTAACGCAGGGTTGTGCTCAACAACTTGTTGGGCCAAGTCCTTGAAGGTCGGTCCGCACGTCGCACAGCAGCAGGCGTGGGAAACGACCCAGGGGCTGACGCTTGGAGCTTCAACTCCTTTTTTGTGGAAATGTGGCTCGTGAGCGCCTTGGCCATTTCTGGCGTTTCCGTCACAATGACGGCGCCACCTCCTACTGCGGTGCGGATGTCTAGCACTCGGACACTCAGAGCTTGGAGGTCCGTAGCAGGGACACCCCGCATAAGCGCTTCCATTGCGTCAGGGTTGGAGGGACCAGCCTCTCCTTCCTCACATGTCCGCCTAACCACTACCACGTTTTGTCGTGGGTTTTTAGGGGAGTTTGGCAAGCGGTGGAGGCTTTTTATTTTGGTTTTTATTTTTATTTTTGCCCTTGTTTTTGGGCGGAGGCATAGGCGGGCGCTGCCCTCGGCCTGCACTTCCTGCTTAGTTGGGGCCTGTTTCTGCTTCCCTCTGCGCTTCCTGGCCCTGGCAGACTGCCATTCCGCCTCAGCTCCATGAGGGGAGGAAGGCGCAGTAGCGGCTACTGCCGCATATGAGGGCCTGGGGTACTACCCTGGCTCGTTGAATCTCCTTGAGTTTGGGGGCTGGTGGCACTGGCTGCTGGGCAATTGCCCTCACGCAGCTCTTCCTCACGACAGCCGCCACAGTTTCCCGCAGGGGGAGTGGCAGGGGCGATGTCGTTGGGGGCATTAGCTTTATAGCCAGCTTCGAAATTTCGAAGAGGCAACTAGTTACGAGGTCCCGCATAGGTCCTGTCGCGTTGGCCCTCATCCGTGCCAGCTGGCCGTGGATGATTTGGACGTATGCGCAAATTTGCTCCATGTCCGACAGTTTAGGGTCCACGCTGTGTCGTGTGCTTGTAGTAGCCGGGTTGCCCGGGCTACTAGGGGGAGAAGGGGGGAGATGAACGCGGTTTGCCCGGTTCTTTCCGCCCTTGTTTGTTTGGACGACGAGTAGGTTGCTCATCGTCCGAAGAGGGAGGGGTCGAGCTTGGCGAGCCCGAGGAAGAGGCGCAGGTGGCGTTTTTATTACCTGCTGAAGTTTTAGTTGACTTTGTCATGTTTTTACTTATTTGGGGGTGATTAAAGAAGCGGACTGGTGTAGTGTATCCTTGTGAGTTCATTTGTTGTGTGTGTTCGTGGTATGAGCGAGAGGTGCTCGAGGCAGTGTCCTGGAAGCTCCCCTCAGGCATATTGATTCTAGCCCCTTGCGCTGGTCCGTTGAGGGTCAAAGGGAGGCCCCCACATGCGCCGCAGCTGCCAGTCCGGCCACGCACCGGGACTAAGATGCATGAGGTATTTTTCGGCTCCTGCTCAGAGTCAGCCCTCGGCCACTGCTGATGTGGTGGGCGGGACACGCCCTATCACCCGCCCCAGGAACGCTCAAACCTGGTTTTTCCCTCCTCATTCCGAAGGCCGCACCTATATAGGGGATCGCTCAAAGGTGTTAGTGAGCTACTTCCAGGACTGTCTTTCGCTCATTATGAGTGTTTCAAGTGAGTGTGTTCTGCCACGCAAGCCGTTGCAGTGTATTTAGTATCTGGAATATGTTGTGTATGTCAGTGTCGTGAGCTTTAAGCCCCTTTAAGGCCGGTTTTAACGACCACGCAGAGGATACGGCAGGAGAATTCTGTACCCCTTCCTGCGGCCGGTGTGTTCTGCGATCCCAGCTAAAGGTAGGGGGTTCCCAGTGTGTCATGTATGTGAATGAAGTGTAAGTTGTGTCCCTTTTAGTCCGGCTTATACGAACACGCAGGGAGTACGGCAGTGGAATTCTGGACCCCCTACTGCAGGGTGAGCACAGTGTGGCGACAGAGTACACTGTGACGCCCAGCCACAGTTAAGCCTCGTTGGATGTAATCTTGCGGGGACCTCATAGAGGTGAGGTTGTCTTTCAAGCTGGGCCCACCCGGCTGTCCCTTTTAGTCGGCTCATACGACACGCAGGGAATACGTCAGCGGAATTCTGGACCCCCGACTGCAGGGTGAACACACACACACACACACACACACACAGATCTGTTTCTTTATTTCATGACTGTACCTAAACCCTCGACGAGGGTTATATCAGTCATAGAAGTTGCGGTTTCGCTAATATGCAAGAGGCCGGCCCCTGCAGCATCCACCGAACTCAGACCTGTGGAGGTACGGCAGGTATGTGGTCGTTAGCCAGTCTCACCGTAGAGAGCTGTTGCCCGTGTGTTACCGCGCGGAGGTGACCACCTGAGGAATCCCGTACCATCTGGGAGTAGTTCTTAATCTGGTTCCCTACCTGATCTTACTGTTTACTTGGGTGGCAAGTTTCAAAAGGACTGATCAACTATAACCACGTTTCTTAGCCATTACCTTCTTTGCGAACTTTGCAAAATGGTTATAGGCTTCCTTTGTAGCAGTCAAAGCTGCTAAGTTCGTTTGCCCTCTCAACAACCGTCGCTCACTGTTGTAGAAACTACAGTGGAGCAGCACATGGTTTCTTGTTTCCTCCGCACTGGAGGCACAAGACGTGCATAATGGAGAGTCTTTCAGGGAAAAGAAGTGGAGCCGCGCATTGAAGTCACCATGTCCCGTGAGGAACTGGCTCGTCCAGTGGTCTGGCTCAACCCATTTTCTAGAAAGACGTTCACGGATGTTGGGGAAGAACTCATACGTATCACGTCCCTTTGACGAGGATTCCCATCTCGCTTGCCATTTCTCTAGAGCCCATTCATCGATGGCGGCAAGTTTCTGTTCTGTGGTGAGATCCGCACGGAGTTCAGCCCAAAGCGGGGAAGCTCCGTTTCACTCTCCACTTGTCAATCATGCACTCAACAGCCAAATCAACTGGTAACTGACCAGTGATCACCTGGAGTGCTTCCGTTGATACAGTCTTGTAGGCCTTGGTGATCCACAGGAGCGCGGCTCTCTGGGATTGGGCCAATACTCTCTTTTGATTGACTGTTAGTTTGCTACCCCAGACAACAGGGCAGTAGCCAATCACACCTAAATAGATGGCCGTATACATGAGGATTAGCTGGGTTTTTTCCTCAGCCACCTGCATCTTGACGTGCTCGCACCATTGGTTGACAGTGCGGAGCACGTGGTGGGTTTTTTCTTCAATTTGGCGGACTGACTCTGCAAAGATCAGCACAGTCAAGTCATCCACATAGGCGTACGGCTCGCAGTCAGTCTCCATGAGTTTCCTGAGAAGACCTTCGAAGAAGGCATTCCAGAGTGCTGGTCCTAGGACCGAGCCCTGTGGGCACCCCTTCTCAATCTTTCTCCGGACGGAGACATGCCTACTTTCGATCGTAGCAGTTCTGTCTGTCAGGTAACTTCTGACGAGCGAGTACAGGTTGCGGGGGATTCCCCTACCTTTGAGTTCATTAAGGAGCGCTGGCCACCAAAGGTTGTCAAACGCTCCTCTGATGTCAATCAGAACTGCTACGACGTACTTAGCCGGTGCCAGCAGGGAAACACGCCGAATCTCGACAATGACATCCTGCGTGGACCTTCCTTTGGTACACCCGTATTGCCTGCCTGTGAGGTTGCGGCCAAAGACTCCTTCGAGGGACTGCAACATCAAGATTTCTAGTGTTTTGCCTAATATGGAAAGAAGGCTGAGTGGTCTCCATGATCGCGGGTCCGACTGATTGCGGTCGCCTCCCTTTGTAAGAGTGACAACGCGCGCAGACTTCCACTGAGTGGGGAACTGTCCGACCTGCAGACAGTCATTAAATAAATTAAGGAGACCGCTGGAGATTGTCCGCTCAGCCTTCCTTAGCATATTGCTTTCTATTTTATCTGGCCCAGGAGATTTGTTGGGCTTTAAGGTCGCAAGAGCCCTGCCGAGGTCGCCTGTTGTCCACAATGGGATGTCGGGCTCGTTCGGAGGGTCCATGATCAGCTCCCTTGCTGCCCTCTGGGCTTCAGTGTCTCGAGCTAGTTGGTCATCTGGGAACGCCTTCTCAAGGAGGGTTTCCAGTGAACGTTCGATACTGCAGGCCCAGCCTGACTCATTTTGCATCGCAGCTAAGACCTGCTCTACATTTGCTTTTCCTATGGAGGACTTGTAGTGTCTGCCCCAGGGGTTCTCAGAGCTCTCCGCTTCCACAAAATTTCGCCAGCCTTGCCGTTTGGCTCGTTTGATGGCGCGGTGGAAGGCCTTCTTCTCTTGGATGAAGGCAGTTCGGAGTGTTGCTCTGGCATCAGGGTCACGAGTGTTTTGGTACATCCTTCTGGCTCTATTTGCACTTTGCTTGAGGGATTAAGTTCCTCAGTCCACCATGGGACTTTGATCGCCCTGTGCTTCTGTTGGCCAAGTACAGAGAGCCCAGCAGAGTGCAGTGCTGTGGTAAATGTGTCCACTTTGCTGTCCACCTCTTCAGGTGTGGATGCTTGCACTATTAGGTCGGTGTCTGCGGCACGCAGTTCACCTTCCAGTACCCTAAAGAATTGCGGCCAGTCAGCATTTTTTGTGCGGAATCGCTTTTCACGCGTGTCTTTGCAGAGGATGTTATCATCCGTAATGGCAAAGTCAATAACCATGTGATCGCTGTGCGTTGACCTGGTACGACTCGCCAACCCTTCAATTTGAGTAGCAGGGTGTGGGACACGGCTGTGACGTCTATACACGACCTTCCTCCCGGGCCATCATAGGTCGCCTCAGTCATGGGGTCGTTGGCAACAACCAAGTTGTACCTGGTGAGCAGCTCTATATACGCCTCGCCCGCCCCATCCAGGGTTGGGGATCCCCACAATGGTGATCTGGCGTTTGCATCAGCACAGACTACGCAGGGTCGTCCTGATAGGCCTGCTAGAGCCCGCTCGAGTGGTTCAAGGCTGTTGGCAACTGGTGCGCCAAATTGCCTGTAAAATGATATTACAACCAGCTCAAAGCCACCGGCTCGGATGAGCACGGCGGCCAAGTGCTGGCTGTTCAGGTGAGTGAGTGCGAGCATGTCAATGGACGGGTCGATGCAGGCTACTGCTGCCTTGGCTCCCGTTCTTGCTCCAGCCACCACTCGTGCCTGCGATCCGAGACCAAGAGTTTTGGATCCTATGTACGGTTCCTGTATGGCGAGGACACTGCAGCGTTTCTTGAGTGCATTTTGCAGCAACTCAGCCATAACTGGGCAACTCTTATTTGTGTTGTGCTGAAGGATTCGAACTGTTTTTGACCTATTCATAATCCACTCGTGACTCCTGGAGGGCAATCGCTCGCTGACGAATGGTACAGCGTGCGTCTCGTGTAGAGTGTGCGACCTGTTGGATTTTGCGTTCGACGCAATTGGCACACTTGAGGAGCATCACGCTTGCATTCCTTACTCCAGATGTGGCAAGGCGCACCAGGCGCACACAACAGGTCTTGTACAGGCCACTGCCAGGTGGCCATAAGCGCTGGCATTTGTAGCACTGAGTGGGGGCTTGGTACTTTCGTATGGCGCACCGCTGCCAGGCTATTTGGAGGTGCCTTGCCCTCTAGTTTTTTGTACAGGCTGGGTGATACCTCAATCACCCAATCCTTCTGTCTGCCACGCTTTTTGGTGAAGAGAGGCCTGACATCCTGCGGCTGCAAGCCTAACGCAGGGTTGTGCTCAACAACTTGTTGGGCCAAGTCTTCTTTTGAAGGTCGGTCCGCACGTCGCACAGCAGCAGGCGTGGGAAACGACCCAGGGGGCTGACGCTTGGAGCTTCAACTCCTTTTTGTGGAAATGTGGCTCGTGAACGCCTTGGCCATTTCTGGCGTTTCCGTCACAATGACGGCGCCACCTCCTACTGCGGTGCGGATGTCTAGCACTCGGACACTCAGAGCTTGGAGGTCCGTAGCAGGGACACCCGCATAAGCGCTTCCATTGCGTCAGGGTTGGAGGGACCAGCCTCTCCTTCCTCACATGTCCGCCTAACCACTACCACGTTTTGTCGTGGGTTTTTAGGGGAGTTTGGCAAGCGGTGGAGGCTTTTTATTTTGGTTTTATTTTTATTTTTGCCCTTGTTTTTGGGCGGAGGCATAGGCGGGCGCTGCCCTCGGCCTGCACTTCCTGTAGTTGGGGCCTGTTTCTGCTTCCCTCTGCGCTTCCTGGCCCTGGCAGGCTGCCATTCCGCCTCAGCTCCATGAGGGGAGGAGGCGCAGTAGCGGCTACTGCCGCATATGAGGGGCCTGGGGTACTACCCTGGCTCGTTGTTGCTCCTCGAGTTTGGGGGCTGGTGGCACTGGCTGCTGGGCAATTGCCCTCGCAGCTCTTCTCTCACGACAGCCGCCACAGTTTCCCGCAGGGGGAGTGGCAGGGGGCGATGTCGTTGGGGGCATTAGCTTTATAGCCAGCTTCGAAATTTCGAAGAGGCAACTGAGTTACGAGGTCCCGCATAGGTCCTGTCGCGTTGGCCCTCATCCGTGCCAGCTGGCCGTGGATGATTTGGACGTATCGCAAATTTGCTCCATGTCCGACAGTTTAGGGTCCACGCTGTGTCGTGTGCTTGTAGTAGCCGGGTTGCCCGGGCTACTAGGGGAGAAGGGGAGATGAACGCGGTTTGCCCGGTTCTTTCCGCCCTTGTTTGTTTGGACGACGAGTAGGTTGCTCATCGTCCGAAGAGGGAGGGGTCGAGCTTGGCGAGCCCGAGGAAGAGGCGCAGGTGGCGTTTTTATTACCTGCTGAAGTTTTAGTTGACTTTGTCATGTTTTTACTTATTTGGGGGTGATTAAAGAAGCGGACTGGTGTAGTGTATCCTTGTGAGTTCATTTGTTGTGTGTGTTCGTGGTATGAGCGAGAGGTGCTCGAGGCAGTGTCCTGGAAGCTCCCCCTCAGGCATATTGATTCTAGCCCCTTTCGCTGGTCCGTTGAGGGTCAAAGGGAGGCCCCCACATGCGCCGCAGCTGCCAGTCCGGCCACCCACCGGGACTAAGACGCATGAGGGATTTTTTTTTGGGCCGATTACTATACTTTCCTTCCCTTCGGGTAGCGGAAAGTAAAAAATAATGAAATTTTTATGAGCCTAACCAAATATATCGATGAACTTCTCCAAAAGTTTAACATGAAAAATTGCAAGCCAGTTTCTTCACCCATGGAAGCGGGACTCAAGCTCGAAAAATCGACTTCTGAGAAAAACACCAATCTGCCCTATCAAAATTTATTTGGCTCATTGATTTATCTGGCCGTAGCAACACGTCCTGACATAGCGTTTGCTGTAAGCAATCTCAGTCAGTTCATCACCTGTCATGGATGTTGCCTTAGGCGCTGGTGGTGAACAGGTTCTGGAGGAGGAGGACGGCCTGGGAGAGGCAGGTGGTGATGTCTCGCAAGGCGTGGTCACAGTCTTCAGAGGGGATAGTTGATGGGGTGGCTGCAGCTGTCTTGGGTGGAGTACTGGCAGCAGCTGGGGCTAGGGTGGAGAGGTCACGGCTGTTGGTGGCCAGCGAGGTTGGGAGGGGGCTGCGCTGGGGCGTATGAGAGGGCAGGGGTGACCAGTGGAGCTGGTGTTTGGACTGGTCGGGGGGGGGGGGGGCTGGGTGGTGACTGGTAAGGGAAGAGCAGGGACTTCCTTCCTCTTTTGAGAGGGCTTCTTAGGAGCTTATGAATGTTCTTGCAGGCAGGCCCTTATGTACATTCTCTTGGAGGGTGTAGCCCTCTCTCATTGGCTACCTGCTATCCCCTCCAGGAGTCGTCTGCGGCTCGCGGCTAGTGCCCTCTGTCGGGATGACTTTGCTGTGAGGCGCCTTTTGTAGTTAGAGGGTGGCCAGCCGCTTCAGAAGGTCATACACTGGCTTCTGTTTCATTTACTCTGGAGGGCCAATAAGTTGGGAATCTCGAAAGCAGAGGACCACCAAAGAAGCGATTCATTTGACGCAATTAGCAAAGCACTTTGGAATATCTCAATCAAAAATTGAAATATTTAATGATAACCCAGCTTTTGATGTATATCTACCAACCCAATCGTGAGTTCGAAGTCGAAGCACATCAGCATCTAAGAGCATTTCGTTCGTGAAGCAGTTCAGACAGGCATCATCAAGCTTAGTTATCGGAAGAGCGAAGACATGGAAGCTGACAACTTTAGACAAGCTCTCGGGGGGCCGAAGCACAGAGAATTCCGAAGAAGCTTGGCATTGTTGTACAGTAATACTCATGAGTATTGGAATTGGACACTCGTCTCGTTTGTTATTCCAACGCCTTACTCATCGCCATTGGCAACGCATTTATTTATGCCCGCTGGATCTTCTTCAATTCGTCTTTCAAAAAAAAAATCTCGGTAAAATGGTGTCGTGTCGTTTATCTCGTTCTTAAATGTTTTCCTTTTTGCATTCTGTTTGAAAATACAAATTTATTACTTTAAAACAGTGATCAAATTTCAATATAGTTGCTCATGGAGAACGAATGCAGCCCTAAAAGAAAGGTACTGTAGTAGTAGCTTGCCATACTGTCAACGAATATTTCTTCACCATTCAATGATCATTAATATACGAGTATAATGGATTAGCGAGATAAATATCATCGAACTAACATTCATGTAAAACAACTGATATGATTATTGATATTTTTGAAATTTAATTTGCACCTTTGGATGAGACTATGAATTTGATTCACCTTATTGAAATAGGAGAAAAGATTGTTGTTCGCGCAACATTAGTGACTCGCGGGATTGCCCTACTAAGGGCTACTTGCAATGACATCTGGAAGATGGCCTTCGCATGTTCATTGTTAACATTTACGTATTCGTGGAGACTAACCTGCTCTTTCGAAAACACCCGGAAGTACTTCGGTGATTCTAAATCAAATTCCGCCAGACTTCTTTCTCAACCATAGTTGTACGTTTGACTCGGACACATCTACCAAACGTTTGTGTCTTTATTGGGAAGCCAGTGTCGATTTTTTCACGTTTTCTTTGAATTCAGATGAAGCAGGTTGCACCATAGGCTGTCATTGTCAACTGTGGCCAGAATATTTGATCCCCTAGAGCTGTTGTCGCCTGTTACAATTGTAGCAAAAATGTTGGTCACAGCACTTTGGGCAGCAAAAATAGAGTGGGATGACCCAATCCCACCACGAATTCAGGTGGCACTCCTTTACTACTGTGTTTTCATGTTTAGGATTGTTAACAATCCCTCACCCAGTCAGGCCAGGGTTGAGGTCTACCTTGATCAGATTTACTGATCTGTCCGAGCAGGCTTGTGATTTATATCAGAACCCGCGCAACCGAACGAGTGGAAGTGAATATGCATTTGCTGTGTGTTGCACCCATGAAGGTCCTCTCGATTCTGCGTCTTGAATTATGTCCAGCCTTGTTATTTTCTAGGCTATTGAAGTCAGTGATGACAACCTATCTCGATATACATACCTTTACCAAAGTCTACGCCTGCTCAGATTCAACTGTTGTGTTACAATGGCTTAATTCCCCTCCCTCGAGGTGGAAAACATTCGTCTCGAACAGAGTAAGTGCTATTCAAGACAAGATTTCGACAGCACAGTGGTATCACGTCAGAGGAGAGACTAATCTTGCTGACTGCCTTGGTCGAGGCGTTGATGGCAGTCAACTGAGGGAATACCCCCTGTGGTTTGCGAGTTCTCCTTGGTTTCAAGCGGAGGAATCTGTATGGCCAGTCACATCTTGCTCACGACGTCTGAAATACTGTGAGCTGAGTTGCTTTGGTTGCAACAAATCCAACGGCAATATTTCTCAGACATCCTCCACAACTTGAAGTGTCCCAGAACAAATCAAGAATATCCAAAAGCAATAAGATACTGATTCAACGCCTCCCAACAACTTCATATCTCGACGTTGACGTATGACCAACCAGGAACTTTATGTGGCTTTGCTGGTAGACATGGTACATTGCGATAATTTACATACTGGGCCTCATTTATTTTTGTCAATTCTGAGAAGTAGATATTGGATCCTATCCGCTTGAGATTTAATTAGAAGCATTGTGCACAGTTGTTTCGAGCTCACCCAAAGCCAAGCTATCTTAAATGGATCCGCTTCCAACCTGTCGCCTTCAGCAAGCCAAAGCATTTTCCAACTGTGGGGTAGATTATGCTGGCTCTCCGGGCATAACCATTGTCCACAAGAGGACGTACCAGCCAAAAGGCATACTTGTGTATATTTGTCTCCATGGCAACAAAGGCTGTGCCCTTGGAGCTTCTAGCTTTCAACTTCTTGTTTCTTGACTGCATTCCGGCGTTTCCTTTCACGTTGTGGTCTCTGTTCAGTAATGTATTCTGACCAGGGAACCAATGTCATTGGTGCTCGCACCTATTTGAAGGAACTCTACTCCCATGTTGGTTCTCAAGAGTACTGTCAAGATCTCAATGAATAACTCACTCGCCAATCAGTCACCTGGAGAGTGAATCCTTCTGCAGGCCCTCACATTGGTGGACTGTGGGAGTCCAACATCAAGAGTGCCACGTCCTTGTTGAAAACTATTGGGCAACAAAACCTCATATATGAGATGATCACCTTGCTTACCCAAATAGAAGCACTTCTCAACAGCCACCCACTCAGTGTACTTAGTGGAGCTCCTACTGCTCCTCCTGCATGCTTTCGCTTTACCCTTGATCATCTCCCTGCCAAGGACGTCTCCGAAATCCCTGTGAACCGATTGGAACACCTTGAAAGGGTTAATTGTCTTGTGCAGCACTATTGGCAGCATTGGAGCCAAGAATACTCGCACACACTCCAGTACTGTGCAAAGTGGGGTCAGGATGTTCCTAGTATTGTTGTTGGCCAGGTAGTCACCCTAAAGATGGTGTTTGACAAGTTGCTCAAGTTAGGGTTGGACGTAGTCTACTGGTGAATTTATGCATAATTCACACACAATAGCTTATCCCCTACCATCTTAATGTTACGATTGTTGTTGTTGATTGTTCATTGTGATACATAGGTGGATGAGAAGCAGGTACAGTGTTTCCGATGGTCATCCATGCTAATGGAGGTTTGGCCAGTCCTTCCAGGGTCGGCAAAAATGTTTGTGTGACATTAGCATCTCCGAGGGCTTGCCCTACTAAGAGCTACTTGCAATGACATCTAGAAGATGGATGGGATTTTCATTTTCATTGTTAACAGTTTCGAATTCGTGGAAGCTAACCTACTCTTTCGAAAACACCACGAGGTAGTAGTTCTGAAAATAGACCCGTGCCTGTTTCGTCCCTGTCCAACATCGCCGTTTTGTTACAATTGGAAATTGAGTTCGTTGTGTCAATATTAAACTGCAAAACTCCTTTCATTCTTTTCTCTCTCCTTTTCCTTCCTTCCCTTAATTTTTTCGTAGTTTGACATTCGTTGTAAGTTTAGTTGTTATTTATTTATATTTCAAACATAAAGTCCACTTTATTTTTGGCTCGGTTACTTTATTTTCGCGTAACCAATTGTATTAAACAAGCGATGATGATCTTGCCTCAATAAATGTGTGTTAATAACTAATAACAGCTTCACAGATTATTGTACTTGAAGCATCCTACAAGTGTACCCCACATTATCAATCATTACAGCCTACACTGGGGCTGCACACTTGTTAATGCATCAAGTGTTTAGTAATTGTCGTTATTTCTCAAAAACAGGCTGACCAATTGTTCGACCCAATGACTGGAGATTTCCGATGTACGTACTGCAGGGAAATCGTCGAAGAGGACCTCAGTGCTCTCCCAAAAAAAGATTCTCGAATGCAATTGGCTCGATTTAACTCTCAAATAGAACCTCTGTACGAGCTCTTGCGTCAAGTCGAGGGAATTCGTTTGGCTCCTGAAGTCCTCGAACCGGAACCCGTAGACATTAACACCATTCGAGGGTAATGTTGTTTTCAAGTTATGCAGATTTGCGTAAAATTGTTGTTAAACCGAGTGAACGAGCCCAAAATTGAAATAAACTGTTTTCTGTTCTCAGTTTGGACACGAAACGGATCCAAGGAGGTCAGCGACCAGGTGAAATCTGGTCTGGGGAAGCAACCCGTGGTCAAGGTTTTGTTGTGGAGGAGGCTCGTGTGGATGTGACGATCGGTGAAGCTGAAGAAACCACTGGTGCTAACGACCGTAAAGAGCAACCCATATGGATGGTGGAGAGCACTGTCATTACCACAGATACCCAGGTATATACCATCTGTTTTTAGCTTCTAGATCAGCTTCGCGATTTTTAAAAAACAAACAGATTGGGAGTTTAACATGTAAATCGAATATTTTTATTTAAATCGGGTTTTTAAAGTTCAGTTGGGATTTTAAAAATTTGAATCGTATTTTCTTAATTCAGATCAGGAGTTTCCATTCAAATACAAACTTATAATTTTAACAACAATTAATGTAAAATATAAGTATATAAAATAACAGATTTTCATTCTATCATTTACATTATTTAATTTAATACAAATTAAAACGAAGTAAGAATTCGAGGTTCACCTACTTCTAGGTCTGCCAGAAAGTGCACTTCAACACTGACTATATCGTAGGGGGTTTATTCACAAGAAAGAGCGTGTGAATACCAATGACTACTTCACAATAATAAGGATTGGTGCATCTAACTCCGTGTGATGACCTCTCATGAACGTCCAATCAGTAACAGAGCCAGGTTCAACTACACTGGCGACCAAACTGTGTTATGGCCTGACGCCACAGTGTTAAAATGTGAATGCTTGGGCCTAGAAAAGGTTGTGCCCGAATAAAAACCTTCTGGACAGCAACAAGCTTTAATGAAAAAAATTTGAAATAAAATTTAATTTCAACATTTAAGTTAATTATTTTGATAAAAATGAAGATAAGTTCCTCTGACGGTCCAATGAGCATTGATGAAACCCAAAATATGCCAATAAGACGTTTTTTAAAACTTTTTCACATCACAGCAAAACTGAATTTTGTCAACCTGAGGAAGTGTTTTCTAGTGTAATGTTCCAACGTGGCCAAAACTGAGAGGTCGAGGGTTAACGATAATAATAGAGAATTGGGAAAGGTCTAGGAGACTAGGAAAGAAGAACTTGGGAGACAAGAAAAATACTTGTGCATTACGAACTTACGGAATGGTAACCTGCATTTTGGGGACGGAAATGGAGAGAGACCTCAGGTTTTGGTGGAAGGCTTGGCGGTTGTCCTCTGCTGAGCCAGCGCTCTCATTCCGGCTTGCTCCATGTTTGGGCCACTCACCACCTCGAATTTGGTCCTCGAGCTGGGTACCCTATCGCTCCTTGCACCGGTGATATGGTTAATGGCAAGGAGGAGAAGCGATAGTGAAGCCTTCTCTCTAGGGGGAGAATGTTGATACTCAGGAACAGCCCTTCCTTCCTAGAGGGAATTTTCTCTTTCTGGGAGGGAGGTACGGGAGTTTACTATTGTTAAGTTCCGAGTTAGATGAATCATATTAAGTAGAGAAATAAAAAGGAAATCAAGCAAACACCGTCTTGGATGAAAACGCAGTCCCTAAAACGTGTTATCTTGCGTAGAACAGCAAAAATGGTTGACATCGATATATAACAGTCTCCCACGCTGCACTCCAGATTGGTGTTGGTTTTTTGGCATTGACTCTGGATGATCTGAGTTTTGCTCCTGTGGTGGTCGGCTCTCTGTTTCATGAACCGTGCTTAGTGATGGAGCAAATGTCACTGTTTTCTTGGGTGACGTTTTAATAGAAATAAACAGCAATTGGTTGATATGTCGCTTTATGGAATATCCATTTTCATTGAGTTTCACAATGTAGTGGAGTTTTCCAAGCTTCTGGACTATTGTTCCGAGTTTCCACATTGGCTTACCAGTGGGAGGGTACCATCTTGCTTGTATCCCATCTCCCACGCTAAGTTGACGTGTTCCAGGTGAGATGTCGAATGAGGATGGTGGCATTTGTGGTGGTGGGTGTAGAAGGTCAAGTTTAATACGTAATCGTCGTTTTAGATGTAATTGTGCTGGAGATAAGCCTGAAGAGAGCGGAGTAGATCTGTATCGCATTAAGATTTCTTGGATTTTCCTTTGGAGAGGTAGTTTTGATGATGTCATTGCTTGTAATTTTTGTTTGAAAGTTTGGACATTACGTTCTGCTAATCCGTTGGTAGCAGGGTGACCTGGAGCAATAAACTTTTGGAGAATGCCCTGATCTTTGCAGAATTTGGAGAATGTTTCGCTTTTAAAAATAGTTGCATTGTCAGAAACCAGTGTCTTTGGCAATCCATGAGTTGAGAATATATCTTGAAGATATTGAATTGTTGATTCTGATGTAGGTGCAATCTTGGAGTAGCAAACTTCTAACCATCTTGATTTAGCGTCAACTAATAGAAAAAAGTGATGATCCTGAAATGGGCCGGCATAGTCCATGTGAACCCTTTCAAAATTTTCCGAGGGTTCCTCCCAGTGATGGATGGGTGCTTTGGTGGGATTCTCTTCTCTTTTATTTGCCCACATTCGTGGCAATTGCGAACAAGGTGTTCTATATCTTTATCTAAGTGTTGCCAATGGACATACTGTCTCGCCAGTTACTTCATCTTAACAATCCCAATGTGTGCATGATACAGTTCTTTGAGGACTAACTGGCGCAATGAAGGAGGTATGACTACCCATTGCCCTTTGAAAATAATGTCATTTTGAAGGTAATAATTGGAGTCATAGTTCTTACCATTCAAGAGATCTGATTTTAATGCTGATAAGTGTTCATCACGGGAGGTCTCCTCTGCAAGGGTTTTGTAATTCTATAGATTAGTTCATTAGAAATGAGAGAGACTTCCTCTTCCATCTTTTGTTCAATGTAAGAAATATTTTCTTGAATGGGCGATCTTGATAAATAGTCTGCATGAACATTATCCTCAGCCTTTTTGTGTCGAATTTGGTAGTCGAAATTTGCGAGCCAAGTTGCATATCTCAATAGTCTTGCGGATTTCATAGCAGGAAGTTTGGAGTTTTCATGTAGAATGTGAGTTAGTGAACGATTATCGGTATATAGAGTAAACTTTTTTCCATAAATGAAGTAGTAGAATTTTTTCAGGGCGAAAACGATTGCCAAGGCCTGTCGATCTAGTTGGCTTTAATTCATCTCCGTTTTGGTCAGTGCTCGAGAAGCGAAGGCAATTGACTTTTCTACTCCATCTATGGAGTGAGAGAGGATTCCCGAAACTCCTGTTGGAGAGGCATCGCAGTTTACTGTCAGTGGAAGCTCGGGATTAAATGGGGTCAAAATGCGTTCACTTGCTATTTCGTTTTTTAGTTGTATGAATGTGTGCTGGCTGACTCCTATTAAAGACACCGGTTGATCGTGGTCTAGTGGTTAAGACAATGGTTCATAATTCTCGACGTAAGTCGAGGATTGTGGATCGGAGCTCTGCGCGATTTGCCGTAATTTTTGCCTGAGTCAGCAGCTCTTCAAAGCATCTCCAAACCCTACCTCGTAACAATTAGCGCCCAACTAGTGGTCGAACTTCTTCATTCCAGAAATAGAAGAGGCCAGGAGAGAAAAATAAAAAAATTAAGAGAGAAATAATGAGACGAGTTCTCGGGTCCGAGATTCGCTGACGCTGTGAAAGTTCCAGCGCGAGGGAAATAAAATGGGCGACGCGCCTACTAAAAAGTGAAAGAAAAAGCTTTCCTTGTAGCCCCCTCGTTTCTCGAATCAAAGATCGGATTTTCCGAGGATTCGCTCAACTCTCATAAATTCGTACCTTAAAAGAGTCCGCTCCAGGAGCAGCGGCTAGAGACCAGAGGGGAGATGTGCTGGCTGACTCCTATTAAAGGCACCGGTTGATCATGGTCTAGTGGTTAAGACAGTTGATTCATAATTCTCGACGTAAGTCCGAGGATTGTGGATCGAAGCTCCGGCGCGATTGCTGTAATTTTTGCCTGAGCCAGCAGCTCTTCAAAGCATCTCCAAACCCCCCTCGTAACAAATGCTGCCTCACATTTTGTGGACCAATGGAATTTACGGTTTTGTTGAAGCAAGAGTTTCAGTGGGTAGGTGAGGGTTGAGGTATCCGGTATAAATTTAGCATAATAAGTGACCATTCCTAGGAATCTTTTAACATCGTTCTGGTTTGTCGATCTGGGAGCATTTTTGATGGCCGTGACTTTAGTTGGGTCTTTTGCAATCTTTCCATGTTCGATGACATAAGTATCCTAAGTATTGCACTTTGGTTTTTTAAAAATCGCATTTCTCCTTGTTAAGGTGTAAGTCAAACTGTTTTAGTCTGTCGAGACAAGCTGTTAGGTTGATGCAGCATTCTTCTCTCGTTTTTGCGTGCACTATTATGTTGTCAAAGTATACCGTAACCCCCTTTAATCCTTCTAAAACCTTGTCTATGATGAGGTGAAAATCGTTTGGAGCAGTTTTGATTCCAAATAAAATACGATTAAAGGTGTAACTTCCTTTATGAGTAATGATCGTCTGGATTTTTGCGCTCTCCTCGTCAACTGGTACATGTAAGTACGCTTTTACCAAGTCCAGAGATCAAAAATGTAAGGAATCGTTAAGTGCTATAAGGAGGTAGTCTATTTTGGTTTATTATTCATTCTGAATAATAACCCTATGTTTTCGGTCACGAACATTTTTTTACAACTCCCCCTCAAAATTTGATACTTTACGTTTCAAGACATGGAGATTCCAAATTTGCAATGTCCGTCCGCCATCCGGGCCGTTTTGTGCCTTTAACGTGGTCTAAAAAATTCGTTCTTTCGCACAAAAATCCCATTTGGTATCTTGTTGTGCCCCCCATCTCGGCAATCCGATCAGATGAAGCCCATGGTTGTTATGGGCAAAAAATGTTTGAAAAAATTAACGAAACGCAGTATAATCGCGAATAAGACGTGTTTCGTATCGTTTTCAAGGCCCGCTCAACTCGCAACATCCTGCCAATTGCCGAGCGAGGGTTTGCTGGAAGCCCCCGTCCCAATTTCCCCAACAGGGCGCCAAGGCCACTTCCTCCGCACACCCCTCCATCGGATCATAAATGACCACAGACGTTTACGGGCGCCTGGCGCCGGGGGAATATTTAGTTTCTGTAGTTCCATTGTAGTCAGGTCATGTTTCGTATGGTTTACTTGCATTTTACTAGTATTTACTAGTAATACTAGGTCAAGCTGTTCATGAGAATAATAAACCATTGTGTAATAATTTGCAGGGTTTTTGGTATAGGATAGTGTGTGTCTTGAAGTTGAGGGTTCACTCCAATTTTAAAGTCGACGTATAAGCGAACTGTTCCATCATGCTTAGGAATCACGACTAACGGAGATGCCCAGTCACTTTCTTGTACTTTGATTATGATGCCTTGGTTTTCGAGAGACTCAAGTTCTTGTTCTACTTTTATTTTGAGGGCATGAGGAACTGGTCTTGCTTTCAAAGCTGTCGGTTTGGCGTTTTTTCTTAGTTTCAGGGAAATTGTTACATTTTTGCATTTTCCAACCCGTTTTTCAAACAGTTCTGAATACTTGTCTGGATTTCCTGCTCAATATTCATAGGTAATATAGAATGTATGGAGTTGGTTTGTACTCTTTTGGTGTCAATATCGTGTAGGTGGATATCTAAATGCCTTATCGATGCACGACCTAAGAGTGGGGAAAAGTTATCTGAAACCACATAAAGTCGTTCAGTAGATTTTTCGTCCTTATATTGCACGTTCACTTCAGCAACACCTGGGGGGTTGAATATTCAGGTTTAGTTTGTCGAAATTTGATTTGTTTAGAAGCGTCTGGCCAGCTCCAGAGTCTACTTCGAACTGTTGTAGTTGGTTATTTATTTTGACTTGAATTAGGTATTTTTCCGTCTGGGCTGCTAATATCATACATTGTGAACTGATCTTGGAGGAAAGTTTCATCTTCTGTGTCTACTACTTTTACGCCTTTCTTTTCCGACATTAGTCTTTTGCGACACACTTTTCTGACATGACTGCCTTCCTGGCAGTACTTCCATTTTAGTCTTGATGGGTCAATTCGACAGTTAGAAGAGGTGTGGTTATTTCGTGCCCACTTTAGACATAGACCATCGATACCTGAATGTTTCAGGTTAAGGCGAGGTTTGAAAGTGAAACATTGGGAGGAGCGTGATTGGTCTCTGTAATGATTTGTATTTGCTGAATCTCTAGGGTTCAAACTGTACCCACTGGCGCTCTTACTTCGTGATCTGGAAATTCTGTGTACCTCGGGTGCCAGGTTTTCAACTGCGGTATCGAATTGTCGGTTATCAAGAAACGATGCTTCTAAAGTTTGAGCTTTGGCTACGGCATCATGAAACGTTTTCGAGTTATCTATCAGTACCTGGTGACGTATGTTTTGGTTGGAAAGTCTCCTAATGAATTGTGAAAGCAGAAATAGATCGACTACTGATTTTTTACATTCGCATTGGAATTAGCATGTTAAGATAAATTTGCGTAATTGTGTCACGAAATCTTGGATTGTTTGGGAAGATCCCTGCTTTTGTGAAAGAAACTTATGCCTCTCTACTAGCACGTTTTTCTTTTCAGTTAGTTGATCATTCAGGGCTTGTGTGACGTCCTCGTAGGTAAGGGTATGTAGATCTTTGGGTGCTACAACTAGCTTTAATAGCTCAAAATATTCAGCTCTTATGCTGTTTAGAAGAACTGTTTTTGATGCGTTCTTATCATATCCTTTCATTAGTAGAAAGTTATCAAATCTTTCTAAATATTGTTGAAATGTTTCCTTTTCTTTATCGAAGTGTTCCAATGTACTTACATTATGTTGAATAGTCTGTTGTGGGTTTTGATTAGTCGAAAATTGTTGTAACATGATTTGACAATTTTTCTGTGCAAAACTGTGCAAATTGATTGGCGTCCATTGTGATGTTACGATTTTTGTTATTGCTTTTCGAAGTAATCAATTTTTAAGTATTTAAATCATTGAGTGAGGGACTGTGTCAGCTTACCCGATGGAAATGGATGCCGTTCTCAACACAAACACGCGTAACCGAAAGAGAGTTTGAAACTAAGGACACGCGACAACATAATGTTTTTCTTTTCTTTTCTCCTCGTCGCCACTGTTAAGTTCCGAGTTAGATGAATCATATTAAGTAGAGAAATAAAAAGGAAATCAAGCAAACACCGTCTTGGATGAAAACGCAGTCTCTAAAATGTGTTATCTTGCGTAGAACAATAACAATGGTTGGCATCGATATAGAAAATAATCGATATATAACAACTATGTACTGCTAGTTTTACTTTGAAGAAGAATTTTCTCCAATTCATCCAATTTACCACGAATTTCAGGGCAGCGCAACTAACTGCTTATTTGTGTTACTTTTCACAAATACTGAACTTTTAAATTAACTTAAATAAAAATAAAATTATAAAAATGATTCCTTTATTATAAAAATCACTAATCACTAACGCAGCCTTAGCACGTTTCTTGTCTCGCATGCTGCGCCACAACATGGTCAATGCTGCAACCCTGATGTTTCCTGCCTCCACTCCATCAGCTTCCGACAATGCCATAGGAAGGTCTGTCCTGTAATATTTGTGCGTCTTGTCTTACCAAATTAGAGTAAATACCAGCAGCCAGATACTACCTGGACATCAAGGGTCACTGCGAACTGGCTGGGACCAACAGTGACGATGTCAGGCCTCAGTCCTTCTCCAGATACAACCTGGTAGTGCCGCTTTCTATCCACTTCCCAGCTCTCAGACGACAATGTACCTGCTATCTGCTTGCAGATTGCGTAAACCATCATGACACGGACACACCTGCACTGCATGAATCAGCAACTCAAACTGGTTACCACTGGTAGGAAGTGATACCACACGAATGGCATGAAAGTGCCGGTAATGCCTTCCATGGATGTCGTTTGAAGCCACTCCACCCATGCAGAAGAGTAGGAGGCGTCGGGACACTGCCTGAGTTCCTGTTTGTCTTCAACTGAACCATGTACGCACACACACGGACCAAACATGGAAATTATGGTTCAAAACATGAAGATCTGAGAGTACACAACTTTGGTCAGCGGAAAGTAGCAAAAGAATACTGCAAGTTGATGGTCGATGAATGACCAAACGTGACTGATGATGGAAGTGACACGGACTAATAACGGTAGAGCAGGTAATATTTCGCGTGGCAGGCATGATATTCGGAGATGGGGTTATGGGGGTGTTTCTTGTCCTAAACTCACATCTTATGGATGTAATTAGTACCAACATTTCTTCAAGATATTCAAGAACTTGGCTTTAGAAGTTGTTGAATAAAGATACAGTGGCTGTCGCCAAATTTACAGGAGAATGGAGAAAGTTGAGTGGTGCGTTTTGTCAGATATTTAGCTGCTTTAGTTATTTGTGAACTTATAATTTGAAGTTTCCTGTGGCGTCAAAATGTGAACGCTTCACTTATTGTTTGTGTTTTTTTAGACTGATACTCTCGTCGGTGCGAGTGCCGAAGCTGAGAAGACCACTGTGCAGAACCCCAAGAACAACGACGACATTATGTCCGTCTTGTTAGCCCACGAGAAGAAGGGTGAAACGGCTGCTAGCGCCGCTGTTAAAGCAGCTCTTCCTGACGGCTCAGACTCCAGTGACGATGAACAGTCCAAAGACGAAGATTCCCCTCCACCGAGTCTGGGTGAGCTACTGTTATATACTGTTCAATGGTTACCCTACATTGTAAAAAGAAAACTTGTGCTATTCGCTAAAATTAAAAAAAAGTGAGGTCTTCAAATCTTAATGCATCAAAGAATACTGAGTCTGAAAAATATTTGATTAAATTGTCTGCGTCTGAGAAAGAGATTGGGAGAGAACTGCTGAACCTAATCGAATGAAATGTGATATTCAGCCTGCAAATTACCACAAGACACCAAAATAAGAGTATGAGCAAAATCTGTTGAAAGCTAACTATAGTTATCATACTGATGATAAAACATCCAATTTCTCCCCCCCCCCCCATACATTTCTGGAGGACAGAATTCTCCTGCTGTATCCTCTGCGTGGCAGTAAACGCTGGCCTTAAAGGGGCTTTAAGCTCATGACACTGACATACGCAACATATTCCAGATACGAACAACACTACAACCGCTTATGAGGCAGAACACATTGACTTAAAACACTCATATTGAGCCAAATACAGCCCTGGAAGTAGCTCACTAACACCTATGAGCGATCCCCTATATCATTGCGTTTCCTGCAGGTGTAGGGGCAGCTGATAGCGTGTGCCCTGCTCAAAACATCACCAGTGGCCAAGGGCTGATTCTGAGCAGCAGCTGGAAAATCCTGCATGCCTCTTAGTCCCATTGGATGGCCGGACTGGCAGCTGTGGCGCGAGTGGGGGCCTCCCATTGACCCTCAACAGACTAGCGAAAGGGGCTAGAATCAACATGCCTGAGTGGGAGCTTCCAGGTCACTGCTTCGAGCACCTCTCGCTCATACCACTAACACACACAACAAACAAACTCACAAGGGTACACTACATCAGTCTGCTTCTTTAATATCCCCTCCCCCTCACCACCCCCTTCTCCCACTAGTAGCCTCAGCAACCGGACTACTACAAGCAGTAGACACCCAGTGGACCCTAATCTGTCAGATATGGAGCAGACTAGTGCCTATGTCCAAATTATTAACAGCCAGCCCATCGTCTATATAGATATTGTTGGGATCATCGACAGTGGATGATGCTTTAATCATTTGGGTTTACGTAGCAACTATGTTTGTGTGTTGCTGTCCTTCCGATATCAAAAATTAAAAAACATTCATTCTTGTGTAGTTCTCCAACCAAGCTAGTTGTGTCTTTTTGCTATTCTTAACATTGGTGGCAGCGGTGGGATGTCAACACGCTCGGGTTTACCATACCAACAACAGGAAGAGATTGGTGTTGAAACACCTCCTGAAGGTCCGTTGTGCCATGAAGAGGAAGTCTCTGTCATTGAAGAACCGGCACTACATCTTAATAGTCAGTTAGTGGAAATTAAGACTATACTTGATCGGGAAATAGGAGAGCAAATCAACGAATCTATGAGAGAACTTCGCAACGCTTTACGTGAAGATTTGAGGAAGGAACTGCATTCTGCATTAAGGCAGACTTCTTCATGGAGCCATTCATCTGTCCCTGCAACCAATCATCAGTCAGTACAACAGTCCTTTGAACCAACTCCTAGTGGTTCCAGGATTTGGAAACCTCGTTTGTTTGATGGAAGTGCTGACTGGCGGGCCTACATTAGACAATTTGAAGCTATAGCCCAAACAAATTGCTGGTCAAACCGACAAAAGGCCATTGCACTTGCAGCAGCTCTTTCAGGATCTGCACTAACCACCCTTGTTGAGATGCCACTGCAGTTTACGTATGAAGATCTTGTTGCCGCCTTAGATGACCGCTATGGCATACATAACCAAGCTGAACTTTGTCTGGCTCTTCTCCAAAGCAGAAAACAGCTACCAGCGGAAGACATTGCGACTTACTTCCAGGAGATCAAGGAATTAGCTCGCAAAGCTGGCCTGGATGCCAAGAGAGATAATGAAATTGCCTCTTATTTTTCAGGGGCTTACGAGATCCTAAACTCCGGGAATGGGTCACAAATGTGTGGCCAGCTAGCAGCAAAACCGCTTTAACAGACGCGCTGGTACTTACTCTGCGTATGCAAGTTGCAGGCAAGGCAACTTCTGTTAGGTGTTCTTCGGTCGAGGAGGTATCACAGCAGCAAGGAGTTCAGCTCTATCAAATCACACGTTCATCTATACGACCAAAACTGTGTTGGCGTTGTGATTCTCCCGACCATATATTTCGCAATTGTCCAACACGTCGTCTACAGCAAACTTTCAGCACTAATCAGAACCAGCTGGAAGCGGGAAACGCCAACCGGTCGGCTTGAAGGGTGCTAAGCCAACCGGTGCATCAGATGCACCCACATTGCATTCAATCACGAACACAGAATGCCCATGCTCAACGAACGGTATTTCAGAGCCTCCTTCTAATTCATTTCCTTCTTTTATTCATAAAAATATTGAAAATAATGATGTCGTTTACAGAGTCTCATCCTTCATGTCTTTGGCGTTATCGGGCAAAATCAACGGTGAACCTTGTAAGTTGGTAATTGATACTGGTGCATCTCGAACAATTGTGAATGGCGATGTAATGCGACGCTCTGGTACTCATTTGAAGTCAGCTGGTACCTTATGCCTGAGAGCTGTTTCTGGTGATAGGCTTCCTGTTCTAGGGGAGGCTGAACTAGAGTTTGACATTGGAGATGGGAGAAACAGGAAACATACAAGTTTGGTGGCTAATATTCAGGAACAATGCATCTTGGGATTAGACTTTCTAACTGTTCATAGGTGCATAATCGACCCAGCAAACTTCGAAATTCAAGTAAATGGGAAGCGGTTGACAGTATTAGGGGCAAGTGAAGAAAAGTCTTGTCTGATACAAGAGCAAGAAGTTTGTGACGGTTTCGCCGCTCTGGAGGATGAATTGGAAACTAGGGAATTCTTTAATTATACGTCAGAGACTATTGGAGGTTTCCCGAACTACATCAAGACCCTGGAATTAGGGCAGGAACTATCGCCAGAACAGCTGGAGGAGGTGAAGCAACTGATTATTGAATTTGCTGATATTTTCTCCAAGGAGGCATCCGATGTGGGAAAAATTGAAGGATGTTTTCACGCAATAGATGTTGGCGAAAGTCATCCGATTCGGCAAGCCCCTCGACGGATACCACCTATTCGTCTGGGAGAGGTTGACAGGCTTGTTGCACAAATGGAACGAAATGGCATAATCGAACCATCCAAAAGTCCGTGGGCAAGTCCAATCGTGTTGGTAAAAAAGAAAGATGGTAGTACCCGTTTCTGTATCGATTATCGTCAACTCAATGACATCACAAAAAAGGATTCTCACCCATTGCCCAAGGTGGATGAACTAATTTGTGGTTTGAGTGGAAGTACCTGGTTTTCGACTTTAGACCTTCAGAGCGGGTACTGGCAGATTCCTATGGCCGACCAGGATAAGGAGAAAACTGCGTTTTGTACCCTTGGGGACTCTGGCAGTTCAGAGTGATGCCGTTTGGTCTCACAAATGCACCTGCTACTTTTCAGAGAGCAATGGGAAGAGTGCTGCATGACTCCATTCGGAAAGGAAGAGTAAAGGTCTACTTGGATGATGTCCTCGTGGATACCAGAACCTTCAAAGAACACGTGTGTTGGCTTAGAAAAGTCTTTGAAACATTACGAACTGCTGGAGCCAAGTTAAATGCCAAGAAATGCCGACTTTTTGGACGTACAGCATCATATCTCGGGTATGTGATATCAAAGGAAGGAGTTGCCACCGATCCGGTAAAAGTTGAACAGGTTATGAATTGGCCAATTCCACGGACGCAGAAGGAGCTTCGTTCATTCCTGGGGTTTTGTTCATACTACAGGGCTTTTGTCCCAAACTTTGCTAGAAGAGCAAGCACATTATATGGATTACAGGATCAGCCATCATTCATTTGGAATGAAGAAGCCCAAGCAGCATTCGAGGATGTAAAAACAGCACTGGCCAAGCCACCTGTTTTAGCCCATCTAGACCCTACAGCCCCATTCATCCTCGATACAGATGCCAGCGATCAAGCCATTGGAGCAGTACTCTCCCAAGATCAGGACGGATGTGAGAAAGTTCTGGGTTATTTCAGTCGATGCTTGAAGAAAGAAGAGCGAAGATATTGCACAACCCGCAAGGAACTGTTCAGTTTGGTTGAAGCTCTGAAGCATTTCAAGTCATTTGGTCTGGGTTGCGGAGCTCCATTTAAGGTGAGAACAGATCATGCATCTTTACAATGGCTCAGGAACTTCAGGGAGCTGGATGGCCAACTGGCCCGATGGTTGGAGGGGATTGCCTCATTCAATTTTCGAGTGGAACATCGGCCAGGCCAGAGGCACCTCAACGCTGATGGTCTTTCTCGCAGACCCTGTGCAGCTAACGACTGCAAGTACTGTCAGAGACAGGAGCAGAAATTTCTGAGCGAAAGTGTTCCAACTTATCTCACTCAAATAAAGCCATCATTGGAGGAATGGATAGACAGACAGAGAGAAGACGCAGTATTGGGTCAAGTTTATTGCTGGGTACGTGAGAAACAGCGCCCAAATTGGCAGAAAATCGCTGGTTATGGGGAAGAGACAAAAACGCTGTGGGCCATGTTTGACACTCTGTATTTAAAAGACGGTCTGTTGGTTCGACGTTGGGATGACGAGAAAGGCCTCCAGCACTCTGATCAAGTTCTTGTACCAAAATGCTTTCAGCAAGAAGTGGTGGGTCATGCTCACAACCTCGGTCATTTTGGTAGACGGAGAACACAAAACCTTGTTCGTCAGACGTACTATTGGCCTAGGATGTCGAAGGATGTGAAACTTGCTTGTGCATCATGCGATACTTGTGGTAAGCGAGGCAAGTCACATACGTCTACGAAGAAAGCTCCTTTGCAGTCTTATCGTACTGGCGTTCCCTTTGAGCGGTTGTTTATAGATGTTGTAGGGCGCTTGCATCAAACAAAACGAGGGAACCAGTACATTGTTGTCGTAGCTGATGCGTTTACGAAATGGCCTGAGGCATTTCCAGTTCCAAATCTGCTGGCTGAAACTGTTGCTAAAGGTCTGGTGGAGACAGTAGTCTCTCGTTTTGGTGTGCCTCGAGAGTTGCATTCTGATCAGGGTACAACATTTGAGTCGGCAGTTTTCCAGGAAATGTGCAAGCTGCTCAACATTCACAAAACGAGAAGCACGCCTATGCACCCACAAAGCAACGGCCAAGTTGAAAGACTAAATCGAACGCTAGTTGATATGCTGGCAAAGTTGGTGAATTCAAGACAAGATGACTGGGACGAGCATTTACCTTGGGTTCTGTTAGCATACCGTGCATCAGAGCATTCTGCTACTGGTTTCTCACCTGCTAGCCTGGTTTTGGGACGAGAAGTTACACTTCCCATGCACTTGCAAACAGGTACTCCTCCAGATGCTGCGCGTACAGTAACTCAATATTGTCAGAACCTACAACAACAGCTGGATGAATCGCACGAGGCAGCGCGCCAACATTTACTCAAATCGTTTGAAGGAACCAAACGCCGATACGATGTCCATACAGAGGTTCCACGCTACCAGATCGGTGACAGGGTGTGGTATCATTGGCCCCGACGGAGAGTTGGAATCTCACCGAAACTGCAGTCACCATGGGTAGGGCCTTGTTTGGTGTTAAAAAAGATTTCGGACGTCATCTTCCGTATTACGACTCCGAACCACCGGAGAAGAATCGTTCATGCCGATAAATTGGCCCCCTATCAGAATGACGTGCAGTAACTCTGTCAGAAGAAGGAGGGAAGTGTTGGGATCATCGACAGTGGATGATGCTTTAATCATTTGGGTTTACGTAGCAACTATGTTTGTGTGTTGCTGTCCTTCCGATATCAAAAATTAAAAAACATTCATTCTTGTGTAGTTCTCCAACCAAGCTAGTTGTGTCTTTTTGCTATTCTTAACATAGCCCATATTTTTTTGTCTTAGCCCATCGTCTATATAGATATTTTGTCCAGAATACCGCTGACGTATTCCCTGCGTGTCATATGAGACGACTAAAAGGGACAGCCGGGCGGGCCCAGCCGGAATGACAACCTCACCTCTATGAGGTCCCCGCAGGATTACATCCAACGAGGCTTAACTGTGGCTGGGCGTCACAGTGTACTCTGTCGCCACACTGTGCTCACCCTGCAGTTGGGGGTCCAGAAATCCACTGCCGTACTCCCTGCGTGTTCGTATAAGCCGGACTAAACGGGACACAACTTACACTTCATTCGCATACATGACACCCTGGGATCGTAGAATACACCCCCGCAGGAAGGGGGACAGAATTCTCCTGCTGTAACCTCTGCATGGCCGTTAAATCCAGCCTTAAAGGGGCTTAAAGCTCACGACACTGACATACGCAATATATTCCAGATACAAAATACACTGCAACGACTTGCGTGGCAGAACACATTGACTTAAAACACTCATAATGAGCGAAAGACAGTCCTGGAAGTAGCTCATTAACACCTATGAGCGAACCCCTATATAGGTGCGGCCTTCGAAATGAGGAGGGGGAAAAACCAGGTTTGAACGTTCCTGGGGCGGCTGATAGCGTGTGTCCTGCTCACCACATCACCAGTGGCTGAGGGCTGACTCTGAGCAGCAGCTGAAAAATCCCTCATGCGTCTTAGTCCCGGGGGGGCCTCCCTTTGACCCTCAACGGACCAGCGAAAGGGGCTAGAATCAATATGCCTGAGGGGGAGCTTCCAGGACACTGCTTCGAGCACCTCTCGCTCATACCGCTAACACACACAACAAATGAACTCACAAGGGTACACTACATCAGTCTGCTTCTTTAATCCCTCCCCAAATTAGTTACAACAACATGACAAAGTCAAATAAAACAATAGCAGGTAATAAAAACGCCACCTGCGCTTCTTCCTCGGGCTTTCCAAGCTCGACCTCTCCCTCTTCGGACGATGAGCAACCTACTCGCCGTCCAAACATACAAGGGTGGAAAGAACTGGGCAAACTGCGTTCATCTCCCCCTTCTCCCCATAGTAGCCCGGGCAACCTGGCTACTACAAGTGTTAGACACCCCGTGGACCCTAACCTGTCAGACATGGAGCAGATTTGTGCGTATGTCCAAATCATCCACAGCCAGCTGGCACGGATGAGGGTCAACGCGACAGGACCTATGCGAGACCTCGTCACTAGCTGCCTCTTCGAAATATCGAAGCTGGCTATCAAAGCTAGTGCCAGGTATTAAAGCAATAGGGTTATGTAAACTTTAATAAAGCTAGTGCCCCCCCAACGACATCGCCCCCTGCCACTCCCCACCTGCGGGAAACTGTGGCGGCTGTCGTGAGGGAAGAGCTCCGTAGGGCAATTGCCCAGCAGCCAGCGCCACCAGCCCCCCAAACTCAAGGAGCTCCTACGAGCCAGGGTAGTACCCCAGGCCCCTCATATGCGGCAATAGCCGCTACTGCGCCCTCTTCCCACCCTCATGGAGCTGAGGCTGAATGGCAGTCTGCCAGGGCCAGGAAGCGCAGGGGGAAGAAGAAAAAGACCCCAACTAAGCAGGACGTGCAGGCCGAGGGCAGCGCCTCGCCTACGCCTCCGCCCAAAAACAATGACGTCAGGCTCCTATTCACCAAAACGTGTGGCTGACAAAAGGATTGGGTGATTGAGGTATCACCCAGCCTATACAAAAAACTAGAGGGCGCAAGGCACCTCCAAGTAGCCTGGCAGCGGTGCGCCATCTGAAAGTACCAAGCCCCCACTTAATGCTACAAATGCCAGAACTATGGCCACCTGGCAGTGGCCTGTACAAGACCTGTTGTGTGCACCTTGCCACATCTGAGTAAGGAA
Source organism: Pachypeltis micranthus (assembly GCA_020466155.1). Taxonomy (NCBI): domain Eukaryota; kingdom Metazoa; phylum Arthropoda; class Insecta; order Hemiptera; family Miridae; genus Pachypeltis; species Pachypeltis micranthus. Next base: position 538,586 of record CM035776.1, read on the forward strand.
TGCAAGCGTGATGCTCCCCTCAAGTGTGCCAATTGCGTCGAACGCAAAATCCAACAGGTCGCACACTCTACACGAGACGCACGCTGTACCATTCGTCAGCGAGCGATTGCCCTCCAGGAGTCACGAGTGGATTATGAATAGGTCAAAAACAGTTCGAATCCTTCAGCACAACACAAATAAGAGTTCCCCAGTTATGGCTGAGTTGCTGCAAAATGCACTCAAGAATTGCTGCAGTGTTCTGCATTGACTCGTCCATTGACATGCTCGCACTCACCCACCTGAACAGCCAGCACTTGGCCACTGTGCTCATCCGAGCCGGTGGCTTTAAGCTGGTTGTAATATCATTTTACAGGCAATTTGGCGCACCATTTGCCAACAGCCTTCAACCACTCGAGCGGGCTCTAGCAGGTCTATCAGGACGACCCTGCATAGTCTGTGCTGATGCAAACGCCAGATCGCCATTGTGGGGATCCCCAACCCTGGATCGGGCGGGCGAGGCGTATATAGAGCTGCTCACCAGGTACAACTTGGTTGTTGCCAACAAACCCATGACTGAGGCGACCTATGATGGTCGGGGAGGAAGGTCGTGTATAGACGTCACAGCCGTGTCCCACACCCTGCTACTCAAATTGCAGGGTTGGCGAGTCGTACTAGGTGCAACGCAGAGCGATCACATGGTTATTGGCTTTGCCATCACGGATGACACCATCCTCTGCAAAGACACGCGTGAAAAGCGATTCCGCACAAAAAATGCGGACTGGCCACAATTCTGTAGGGTACTGGAAGGTGAACTACGTGCCGCAGACACTGACCTAATAGTGCAAGCATCCACACCTGAAGAGGTGGACAGCAATGTGGACATATTTACCACAGCACTGCACTCTGCTGGGCTCTCTGTACTTGGGCAACAGAAGAACAGGGCGATCAAAGTCCCATGGTGGACTGAGGAACTTAATCCCCTCAAGCAAAGTGTAAATAGAGCCAGAAGGATGTACCATAACACTCGTGACCCTGATGCCAGAGCAACACTCTGAACTGCCTTCATCCAAGAGAAGAAGGCCTTCCACTGCGCCATCAAACGAGCCAAACAAGGGAGTTGATCATGGACCCTCCGAACGAGCCCGACATCCCATTGTGGACAACAGGCGACCTCGGCAGGGTCCTTGCGACCTTAAAGCCCAACAAATCTCCTGGGCCAGATAGAATAGAAAGCAATATGCTAAGGTAGGCTGAGTGGACAATCGCCAGCGGCCTCCTTAATTTATTTAATGACTGTCTGCAGGTCGGACAGTTCCCCATTCAGTGGAAGTCTGCGCATGTTGTCACTCTACAAAAGGGAGGCGACTGTAATCAGTCAGACCCGCGATCATGGAGACCACTCAGCCTTCTTTCCATATTAGGCAAAACACTTGAAATCTTGATGTTGCAGTCCGTCGAAGGAGTCTTTGGCCGCAACCTCACAGGCAGGCAATATGGGGGTACCAAAGGAAGGTCCACGCAGGATGTCATTGTCGAGATTCGGAATGTTTCCCTGCTGGCACCGGCTAAGTACGTCGTAGCAGTTCTGATTGACATCAGAGGAGCGTTTGACAACCTTCGGTGGCCAGGGCTCCTTAATGAGCTCAAAGGTAGGAGAATCCCCCGCAACCTTTACTCGCTCGTCAGAAGTTACCTGACAGACAGAACTGCTACGATCGAAAGCAGGCATGTCTCCATCCGGAGAAAGATTAAGAAGGGGTGCCCACAGGGCTCGGTCCTAGGACCAGCACTCTGGAATGCCTTCTTGAAGGTCTTCTCAGGAAACTCATGGAGACTGGCTGCGAGCCGTACGCCTATGTGGATGACTTGTGTGTGCTGATCTTTGCAGAGTCAGTTCGCCAAATTGAAGAAAAAACCCACCACCTGCTCCGCACCGTCACCCAATGGTGCGAGCATGTCAAGAAGCAGGTGGCTGAGGAAAAAACCCAGCTAATCCTCTTGAAAGGGAAAGTGAGTAATCCACCCACAATACGCTTTGGCGGCCACAGGCTCCTTCTTGAAAAGCATGTCAAGTATTTAGGAGTGAATATAGGTGAGAGGTGGGGTTTCAACCAACACCCCACCCCCCTTAAAGGCACTACCATTGCAAGGTTTGCCTCACTGCGTGCCATTACTAAGGCCACTTGGGGTGTGTGTTACCGCGACACTATCCGCATGTATAAGGCCATCTATCTAGGTGTGATTGGCTACTGCCCCGTTTCTGGGGTAGCAAACTAACAGTCAATCAAAAGAGAGTATTGGCCCAATCCCAGAGAGCTGCGCTCCTGTGGATCACCAAGGCCTATAAGACTGTATCAACAGAAGCACTCCAGGTGATGACTGGTAAGTTACCAGTTGATTTGGCTGTTGAGTGCATGGTTGACAAGTGGAGAGTGAAACTGGAGCTTTTCCGCATTGGGCTTAACTTCGTGCTGAAGTCACCACAGAACACAAACTTGCCGCCACCAACGAATGAGCATTTAGAGAAATGGCAAGTGATAGGGGAATCCTCGTCAAAGGGACGTGACACGTATGAGTTCTTCCCCAACATCCGTGAACGTCTTTCAAGAAAATGGGTTGTGCCAGACATGGACATGGTGACTTTAATGCGCGGCTCCACTTCTTTTCCCTCAAAGACTCTCCGTCATGCACATCTTGCGCCTCCAGTACAGAGGTAACAAGAAACCATGTGCTGCTCCACTGTAGTTTCTACAACAGTGAGCGACGATTGTTGGCAGGGCAAACGAACTTAGCAGCATTGACTGCTACAAAGCAAGGCAATAACCATTTTGCAGAGTTCGCGAAGAAGGTGATGGCTAAGAAACGTGGTCATAGTTGATCTGTCCTTTTAAAACTTGCCACACAAGTAAATAGATAGATCAGGCGGGAAACCAGATTAAGTACTCCTGCCAGATGGTACGGGATTCCTCAGGTCGTGCGCGGTAACAAATGGGCAACAGCTCTCTTCCAGGAGACCGGCTAACGACGAAATACCTGCCGTACCTCCAAAGGTCTGAGGTCGGTGGATGCTGCAGAGGCCGGCCTCTTGAATACAAGCGAAACCGCAACGTCCACGACTGATACAACCCTCGGCGAGGGTTTAGGAACAGTAATCAAATGAGGATGCAGATGTACCAACAACTAGTTTTTCGCATTTTTCTCGAAAATGGCTCCTTCGATTTTCATTGAACTTTCAAATTATCTTCTACTAATCAATACCTAACTTTTCTTCTCGGTACATATCTCCATGAAAATACGTTGAACGGAGATATAGGCGTATGAAAGAAAAATATTTTTTTTTACGCTTTTTGGCAAACAGGCTTCAGCGGTTTTCACCATAATCTCAAGATGTTTTCAAATAGTTAATACCTACATATTGTACTCAATGAATGTACCTCTGAATGTCCCTTGAGCACAGATAAAAATTAAAATGTTTCGAAAATAACGTTTTTTCGAACATTTCCGTAAATTCTGGGGTGACTGCTTCGTAAAATGTGATCAATCGTTCAGAGTGTCTTTTAGTCACCCATACTCACATTTCGTTGTGTATAATTATTTCTGTATATAGCTGTTGAACGTATATATAAGCCAAGTTAACTCAGAAAAGGAGATTTTTGTCGAATATTAATTCATCGGTTTTCCAATTTTCTGCAAAACCGGTCTAACGATTTTGATCAAACCCATGGAGTATTCTCAGCTAACTAGTCCCTACATTTTGTTCTGCATAAATGTTTCTGTAGAAATGCGTTGAATGAAGATATAGCACCCACCCGCATGCATATGCAGCTGGTGTTCGAACTTAAGGGGATTGTGGAAAGTTGTTGTTTGCTACGCACCGCTGGTTTCGTCATTAATCTCGCTCACATAAGACTAGCGTTCTCAATAAAATCAGAGTGGTAGTCCAAAAACTGCTTATACGATGGAAGTTTAATAACAGTCATATGATAATCGTGATGATTGCGACGTTTTTCCTTGTCCCTGGATATTTATTAATCGGATTTGGACTTGTACCTTCAAAATAGATGAAGGCCAGATCAAAATCTTGATCGATTTTATCAACGCCGCTCAGGTCCAATCAATAACTTTGATAACCAACTTGGTTGTTCTACTTCGTGGCTCCGTACCTAAGATAGCCCAAGGTAATATTAGACTAGTGTTTGCCAATTCGAAAAAGACTAGGAAGCAGCCTAGTGTTAGCCTAGGAAGGAAAAGTTCTCGTGTTACTTAGAAAGGTCGTCCAGTTAGGCACAGCTAATTTTGTGTTTGGCTCTCAATTAGTGGAGGTGTTCGCATGATAATGTCTCGTGGGCTTGCAATACTTGCTTCTCTAATTGTAACGACATCTGGAAGATGGCCTTTGTATGTCCATTGTCAACCTGCACATTCTGAAACCATCTTTCTTGAGGGAGGTTCGAAAACGCGACCTAGTCCGCTTTCGCCCTGTCCCATATCTTCAATTTGTGGAAATTTGAAATTGTGTTCTATGTTGCCCATGCGTCACTACTGAACTACAAAACTCCTTTTTACAACCCCCCCTCAAAATTTGAAACTACGTTTCAAGACATGGGGATTCCAAATCTGCAATGTCCGTCCGCCGTCCCCTGTCCGGGCCGTTTTGTGCCTATAAGGCGGTCTAAAAAATTCGTTCTTTCGTACAAAAATCCCATTTGGTATCTAGTTGTGCCCCTCATCTCGGCAACCCGATCGAACGAAACCCATGGTTGTTATGGACAAAAAATGGTTTAAAAAAATTAACGAAACGCAATATAATCGCAAATAAGCCGTGTTTCGTATTATTTTCAAGGTATTTTTACATCCTGGGTCGAATGGAATGAGTATCAGACGTGTACGACTGCGTATAGGGAAATTACAGTAATTATTAGCGTCAACTAATTGCAAGAACTCGCGGGAATTGTTAGTACTCCCTCCCTCCCTCCTGTCTCATTAAAACCACCCACCCGCTCACCTCGCAACGTTTGCTCGACTCACAACGTGGTCATGTCAATTGTCGAGGGTTCCCCGACTCTTTTCTTTACAGAGGAAGGTTAGGGCCACTTCCTCCGCACACCCCTACATCGGATCATAGTTTCTGTAGTTCCATTGTAGTCAGGTCGTGTTTCGTATGGTTTACTAGTATTTTCCTATGCTGAATCGAATGGAATGGGTCTCAGAGCAGTAATACTAGGTCAAGCTGTTCATGAGAATAATAAACCATTGTGTAATAATTTGCAGGGTTTCTCTTTCATCTCTCCTTTCCCTTCCATTCCTTAACTATTTAGTTATTTGACATTCACCCAACCTCTGCGCACAAGTGGTAAGTTTAATTTATTTTATTCATTTTTTCATACATACACTTTGCTTTATTTTTGTCTTGGTTAATACTTAATATCGTGTAACCAGGGAGAGAATATCGTATCCCCTTAAACATTGTACATAGCTACCTCAGTAACTTAGTGCTACTCATATTATCAATTATGAAATGTTTAGCATTCAATTGGTATGTGTGCTTCTTCTTTCTCTCTTATTTTCAATAATAGGAGACATAACAGACACTATCATTTTCAATAAGAACATTACAGAAATCTAACTGGCTGAAAAAAACAGTGTTCTTTAGATTCTACATTTCAAGGGCTGCTGAGTCAGTGTGTGTGAATACGACTGGGAGACAACGGCTCCAACTGTATATTTAGGGACGAACCAATTTTCGTGGGACGAAAAAATAAAGTGTATGGGCATAACTGGCTTACCTGAAGTTATTTTAGTGATCAAAACGCCAAACGATTTAGCCTGATGTTCAGTCAGGGCAATTTTATTTTTACAATCCCTTCTTAATTCGACATATTGAGTTTCATGGGGATTCCAAATCTGCTATGTGCGTTCGTCGTCCATGTACGTACGTCGTTATATTCTGCCCGTAACGTGGTCTAAAAAATCAGTACTTTCGCAACGCACGCTGTTTGGAATCTGGTGGTTGCTCGAAAATCTGATCGGTCAAAACGCATGGTTGGAAAAATTAGTCGAAAACGAAATTTTGGCAGTTTCATTGCATTTACGTCATGTTTGGTATCGTTTCCTAGCTGAGTCTCTTCATTTCGATGCCAAATAGGACTGTGTACGACTGCTTCTAGATGGACCACAGTGAAATCTCGGTAAATATAGTGAGGTGGATTCTAGTAGTTGAAGGAACTCGTGGGACAATGGAGATAATGTTATCTTTTTCCCCTGGCCTGCCCTCATTTCCTCTCTTCGCCTCCCAACTTACTCTAACCACCTGTCAGCTTCTACTCATAATTCTCTTTGTACTTAAGTCTCAATAATGCTTGTATCATGAGTAGATGCACCAGAATAAAGTCTGGAAGAATAAGGTCTGCACTTGCTTGTTTTACGAAGTAGGAATGAATGGAGTGAAAAAATGATTGCATCAGTAGCTGAAAGTATGTGGGGTTAAGCACAGTTGTGTGGTACGTCACAACAAATATTTACTGAGGGTTTCCCCTATACTTCCAGAACTATTAAAATTAACCTCCTTTGCAAATCGTGTTGACAGTCCCATCAATTACTGTATACGTTGGTTTTTCAATGAAGGTCGTGGCGTCAGTAACGTCAGTGGCTTCCAGAACTTTGAGGACTACTACTTTCTACGTAGAATGTTGCGTTGTGTTTTATGAAGTTTTTATGAGCTGAATAAAGATTTACTGTGTGAATAACTAGCGCATGTGGTTGAGGTAACAACAAATATTTTTGCCTGCAATGGGATGATTTTGTCAAAATTGTTTTTAGCAGGCCGTACTTTGATAGCGTTTTTCATCATTGTCATTTGAATTGGTTTCCAGTTGGCGAAATTGCGGATTCTGACGAAGACGATTTGTTGCCGATGGTCAACGTGGGCAACAAGTCGGTTCCCATCACAGAAGTGGACGACAAGCTCATCGCAGAAATGACGCCTCACGAAAAGGAAGCCTACATCCAAATCTATCAAGAGTACTACTCTCACATGTATGATTAAAATTTCGTTCGCATATCGACAATTTGTAATTGCGAGTTTTGGTGTTAATTTCCTCTCATTAGTCGTTGATTATTACGCTTTCAGAGCATTCTCGTTTGAGGTTGGTGAGTATTATTAATTATTTTATAGCCGTTATTAAACTACCCTTTTGAGGAAGCTAAATAACTTAATAATAGCATTTTTGTTAGAATGTTAGAGTCAATCGAGTGGAATGTACAAGGAAAAATTGTCAATAAAATCAATTTTCGTCCAGATATTTGGCGGATAGTCACTAATTGTTTTATAATCGATATTAAATTCATTGGACGATCAGGAGAATTTTTTAAAAGAACTCATCATCATATAAGCAGGCCGTAATATCGAATCCACCACCATTTTAAAGATAGTGAGCTGATTGATGGCGCAATGTATTTGTTTGGCAAAGAGTTTCACTTCTTTGAGCAGATGCATCACTTTGCAGTTGCTCCAGCTTAGAATGGGTTGCATTGACATCTGGATGTACTGGAGAGGAATGGCAGTGGTGTTCTCTCATTAAAGTCGAGTTTCTGGTTCAGGTTTGTTGTGTGAAGAGCAACTAGTTTGAGTGGGTCCTGGACATATTTTCGTATCTTCCGTCAAATCTGTTTTGGTTTATTATCCATTCAAAAAATACACCTGTTTTCAGTCAGAAAAATTCGTCGTCCGCCGTCTGGGCCATATTTTGCCTTTAACGTGGTCTAAAAAATCCGTTTTTTCAAACAAAATCTTGTTATGCCTGCCTGCTCGGCAGGCCAATCGGACGAAGCCAATAGTTGTTATGGGCGAAAACTGGTTATAACAATTAACAAAAACTCAATTTTGGCAGTTTTATTGCAATTACGTTGTTTTAGGTATCGTTTTCTAGGTATTTTAGGATGCTTGGTGTAATGAAAAGTCTCAAAGGTGTACAATTGCGTCTAGATAGAAGACAGTAAAATCAAAGTTATTATAGTGAGTTATTATAGGACTCACGGGGGAATATAGCGAAAGTAATCGTTTAACAATTTGCATTCCCTCCCGTCCTGTCAGCTCATCTCGTCACGTGCCAATTGGCTACTGGTGCTGGAATATGTCATTTTCGTCATTCTGTCAGGTTAATCGTATCGATTGAATCAAATGGAATGGGTCTCGGAGGGGTGATACTACATTAATCTTCAAGAGAATAATAAACTCTTGTATAATGATTTCAGCATTTTCTTAGTTGATTCGTGTGACGTGTCAATCTATAGTTATTCTTTGGACATTAGTCCGATAATCTTTGTTTCGCTCGGCGGTGATCGCTTGGCGATAGCGCCTCTCTTTTTTATCCTCAGCCTCCTATCACCCTTTCCTTCTTACCTACAAAGTGCGTGGTGGCTCTGGCGAAGAACATTCAGAAAAATCTCTCCCAGCTCGTTATTATTTTAAATACCTAAATCCGAAGACAGTTTTTTTTCGATTGTTCAGACAAGTGGCGAAAGAGTGTCAAAACTCTTAGAAAATCCGTTGGTTCAGATTGTCATTGGTCGGCCAGCCAATTTTTCTATCTCCCAGAATTCACGGTAAGCCCAACGCTTCTTCCCTTGGTCCCTTCCCTCACAATCCCACCTCTCCTGGAATTCCTCATGGAATTACTCTCCATCTTCTTGGTCTACCCACAAGAAAAAGTAAATTATTTTCATACAGTCCACGCTAAAATCCTAATAATTGGTCAATCAGTGCCAGATTTATCAGCCATTGCATTATTGCCTAATTGGTTATACATATATGTGCTACGCTTAAGTATATGCTGTCCTGTTACACTTTGTGGAATTGTCTGCCATTTTCTATCAATTTCTGTGTTCTTGTCTGACGTCGATCTTGCAAGTGGGTACAATCTTGTTGATTGTTGTGGTGTCTGCATTGCGTTATTCGTTGCTCACCGGTAACAGCTGGGATTACCATAGCGTCAAGACAAGATAAAAAGAGTTTCAAATCGTTGAACAGTCGTCTCGTGCGTCTATGGTGACAGGTTGAGAAGGCTCACAACTTAGTAAATACGCTTCCTGTTGGTTTGGAGCGATTCATTGTGCAAGTCGATCAAGTTGTCAGTACATACGCCAAATTCAATGATGCTTTATCGGCATTGGCGGAAATGAGTGGGATGGGAAAAGAGTATGAAGTTAACGTTTTGCAGAAAAGCGAAGCATTTGACTAGTTATTTTCTGTGTACTGATTGCTCAATACTGGTGTTGGTAGAGGTAGAGGCACCACAATAAATGCCGGGACACGATAAACACCATCATTTTCTACCACTGTGGAGTAATCTTTGAACAAGTTCAAATGAGCTGAGTGAAAAATGAATTGAATTAGCAATAAAAGCCATAAAAACAAGTGAATTTAGGAAGAGCTAAGGAAAGTTGTCTGATGCATCGCACCCAATGTTTGTAAAATGACATTGTTGTCAAAATCTTGCAGGAATGCCGCATATCTATGGATCAGTCTGATTTCAATGATGGCAATGCTGAACGCTGGGTGAAAATTTCGAGTGAGTGGTTGGTTGTTTACAATCAAGGCGAGCGTTTTCACTGTGTGGTACATACTTGTATGTAACGTTGAAACTCAGCACAGAATCACAAGAGCTTCACAATCAAGCTGTGATAGACAAAAAAAAATGCTGGGTCATATAGCATAAGGATATTTTAGCTGAGGATTTCAGATTGCAGTCACTAGAACGCTGTTTATGTCATTTGCTGTTTGAAGTCCTCTCGGTTCCTGTTAGGGGAAATAATAATATACAATGCGCTGGTAGGTGGGGCAATCTGTCATCGAGGATAGGCTTCCACCGTTGACGCGGTTTCACTTCGTTGTTAGCGCTCGTCCGCCCATTTTCGTATCCCCGATTTTGATTATTATTTTGTTTTCTCATTACTCATACATTTATTAATGTATTTAAATATAGTAAAACGTAGGTCTGTTCTTCAAGTGGTCATTTTATTTTACGTTGGCAAATTTAACTGTTTTCTCCATTGTCACCCCCCCTTCGTCTCCCAGCCGGGAAGATCGTCTGCAGCTTCAAACCGTGAGTACACTTTCTTATAAATTTTCCAACCTTGTATTATTAATTAAGTTAATTTACGTTTTTCTTTTCTTGTTGTCACTTAACTTTTTTTTAAATCGACAATTCAGCGCCCGGGTTTTAATTCCTTTAAAATTGCACTAGAGGAACGATTCGGCCAGCGCAAACAGTTCCTTTTTAGAGTAGCTGGTGAAGGAGGTGTGAATTGTTGAAAGGTCATGCACACGTTTGACATAATATATAACCATACTGGGAAAGCGGTGGAGTTCGTTCGATTTTCTTTGGTTTGTTCATCATGGTAATAGCTGCTACTTTCTTTGGGCATTTGGAAATTTTAATGTGACTGATTTGATAACCCAAATATTGTACTTGATGTATTGTGCAAAAACCCAGTGGTCACATAATCAAGACGTGCACCATCAGTCAGCAAGCAATTACCATTTAGAAGTCAAGACTGGATTATGAATAGACTTAATCCAGTTCAAATCTTTCAGCACAACAGTAATAAGAGTTCCCGAGATATGGTTGAGTTTCTGCAATGTGCACTCAAAAAACGCTACAGCGTTCTCGCCCTATAAGAACCATTCAAATTATAGATTGTACCCACACGGATGTCTTTTTAAAAAGAAATTTATTTGTTACGGACACAACACATTCTATATGGTGACTAAAGACTGAGAGTCAAGCCTCTCCTACTTATAGGGGCGCTTTGCATCATCAGCACTAGGCGTCTGCTAAATGCTCACACAGCTCTATAGGTGTTGATACATCGATTTAGGCATATGTAACTTACATAGGTTCCAAAATTCGGGGTCTGGCATTGCTCACTCAGGCTTACAGCTTTGGTATGGCAAGCAATATGGCGTACAAGTGGCCAACAGCCTGTAACCACTCAAGCATGCACTAGCCAGACTAATAGGACGACCCTGCGTAATGGGTGCCAACACAAAAGCCAGATCACCACTTTGGGGATCTCTAATGAGGCAGCCGAGGCCTATATAGAGCTGCTTGCCTAGTACAATTTGGATGTTGCGAACGACCCCGTGACTGAGGCAAGCTGTGGGCGAGGAGGGAGGTTGTGCATAGATGTCACAGCTGTCTCTTACCTTACTACTCAAAATAATGGGTTGGCGAGTCATACCAGGAGCAACACTGAAGTAATCACCTGGTTATTGGCTTTGCCATTGCAGTAGAAAACATTGACTGCAGAAACACACATGAAAAACGATTAGGTACTAAAAATACTGACTGTCCTCAATTTTCTAGAGCATTGGAAGGTGAACTGCGAGCTGCCCATACCCACCTAATTGTGAATCGGGCGTTATTTTTTTATCTGGCTAAACTTTTTGTCGGTGATAGGTTGGCACTATGTTTTTGTTATCAGATAAATTCTGTATCTTCGTCCACTCATTCAAGTATAATTTTTTCGCTGTCCTATATTTTTCATTGAAAACGATTCCTAGTGACTTAGAATCAGCAACTTATGCCCGCCAGCTTGTTTTACCGTGCTAGCATATGCTATTGTGATTAGAATTGTGAGTCATTGTTGAAACTAGGATACTGCACACGATCATTTTCTGACGCCTGTTCCCAGTTGTGTTATTGTTCGCATTTCAAGTTCGTCCAGCTTTATACATGGAATACGCTAAGATTATTAAACCACTGTATGTAGCAGAATACTGGCTGACGGAAAGATCGAGTTTTCAACATTATTGAGTTATTTGAAGCAGTTAAAATTAATGAGGGCACGAGAGAGCAACCTAGTGTTTCTACACCTCCGACTAATGACGAGAATTCGCTGCATTCAATAAATCTGCTACTCCAGCGAAAATCGTGGTTTCTCAGTGTGTGTGACGAAATACACCAGCGAATAACAGGTAGATTATCAGCTAAGGAAGCATGGGACGTTTTAGTTCAGCACTTTGATAACAAGGGTGAAGACCAGATGTTTCGTCAATGCCTAGATTTTTTTAGCATGAAATGGGATGATTATCAAGATTCCCCATCCATGTTGTCACAAGTAACGAATCAGTATCATGAATTTGCCGCTGGCCAGAAAACTCGTAAAATTGAGACGGCTGAAGCCTTCCTAGAGTTGCTTTTGTCTCAAAAGTCATGCATATTTTCCTTAGCGTGTAGAATATTTTAAGTCAAGCTACCTTTTGTTGAAAGTGAATGAAAATAAGACTGGAATGGAAGATATCTCTTCATTATATAAGCGAATGTTGCATCTACGTCAAAATCTGGTGATGTTCTGAGTGCCACCAATACCACCATAATCACCGTAAGAAGAAGCCACACCATACTACGTACAAGTATTGTAATACTAAGGGCCACTGGGTGCGCCAGTGTGCAGAATGGAAAGCTGATGGAAAACCTCCACTGTAACAAACGCTGATGGTCGTGAGTGGACGCTCTATATTGTTGCCCCTAGCAGCCTCCTCTCTCACTGAGACTCAGGTGAACGAAGAAGGCGGCGGCAGCCTTGGCCTTCGCATCATGCCAATCGTTTGTCCTTCCTCAAGCGGCCGAAGAAAATATTAATTGTTGTTATAATAAATCCCCGTTTGGACTCCGTGCCTCCCGCAGTTGTCAGGAACCGTACCAGGAGGCACCTCGTCCAGGGATAGACTACAAGCTCGAACTTCAGTTCTACTCGTCAGGTGGGATTGACGACTTGAAATATTTAATGTTTAAAAATATTTCGAAGGAGATTTACCACCTCTACGTCGTCTGAGTCGCCGGAGACCTTATTTAATTTTGATTCATCATAGATTTTTTCTTTGATTTGTTTTTTTACAAGTAGTAATTTATTACTTTAAATTTTTTTTAAATTTTGTGAAGGGTGGCCACTCTGATCTATATTTAAGCAATTTTGACGGAAATTAAATTCATTTCTTTTTGGGTGGAAATTTCTGACAAGAACTTCTTTTTTTTTTACTTCCTTCTTTGAGGCCCATCCCTCCTCCACGAGTTGGTCGAGGAATATCTAAATTTTAATTATTGTGCAGCCGAACCTTTTAGCTTAGTTTTTTGTCGCTACAATATTGGCTCCCAACGTGGGGCCTCTTTGGAGTTGTTTATGTTTGCCAGAAATTTCCATGCACCTGAAATATCGTGGAAGCTAACGAGTTGTCGTAGCTTTTGTTTAGGGGGTTATCTAAATGTATCCTAGCTTTAGAAAGGTCTTTTCAGAAACAACTGCAACAGTATAAATTATCATTATTGGTTTAGGGATAAAAGTGGATCCTCGTCAATCTGTAGCTTCTAGGATCTCTTATCAGATCTTCTTTTTTCTTCTTGAGACTCATTGTTCTATCTCGGGCACATTTTTTTATTTCTAACGATGGAAAGGAAACACGTCAATCGTCTTGATAAAGACGAGCTACGTTGCGAATTGAGTTATAGGGGAATAATGGACTTTGATAACTATTCCATTGATCAGATGCGGAAACAATTTCACACTCGCTCAAGCTAGAAGACCTCGTTTTCGCCAAAGGGGAGTTTCAATGCTGCTGACGAAATTGCTAGGAAGTTTGAGTTTGTTACTGGAAAAATTAAGTCCTTATCGGGGGATAATCTCAAATCATTCGCACCAAAAGCGGACGCAAAATTAAGCCATTTTCTCATATGCTTAGCTAGGATCAACGCTAATATGAATGAAACAATTGCTTCGCGAGGGGTCGACCTTATGACCCAAGCTAATGACATGTTCGGACCCTTAAAGATATTTTTGTTGCGTCTGGTAATCCTCCAGAGAGAACGCCGACTTCTTGTCGTGAGGACTAGAGTTTCTCTGACAGCTCGTCAGTTACCTCTGGGGGATACCGGTCGGATGCTCGAAGCATGTTGTCGAGTTCGAGTGAAGAGACGGAGTTCCAGGAAAGGCGCCCAAAATCAAAAACAGATAAAGCAGTGAGCTTGCGCAGACTACCCTCTCAGATAAATATCTGGTGCGTTGCAACACACAACTTTCCTTAGCCCTACATCAATTCACTTTCTAACATTTCAGCGGAGTTTAAAAGAAAAAAAACCGCGCTAAAATCGATTTTCGTAGAAAATGTTGAAAATTAATTGTGCGGCTCTCGTAATTTTCCCACGAATGGGAATTTTAAGGTATAATTGCCTTATTAAGAGCTATCAATATAAAAAATGAAATCAAAACCGTTTGAGCTTTTTTTGAGAAAAAAATTGGTGTTTTCATCACTATGATAACTATAGTTAACTTTCGGTGGATTTGGCTCATACCCTTATTTTGGCGTCCCATGGTAACCTGCGGGCTAGATATTAAGTTTGAGGTGATTTGGTTCGGTCGTTTTCTCTAAAAACCACTCTAAAATCGATTACGTCGAAAATTTTGGTAATTTATTGTGCTGCTCTCATCATTTTCCCAAAAATGGGAACCTTATGGAATAGTTGACTCTTTGGGAGTTATCAATATCAAAAATTTAATCAAAATTGTGTGAGCGGTTTGTGAGAAAAAAAATTTGGTGTTTTGATCACTATGATAACCATAGTTAACTTTTGGTGGATTTTGTTCATACCATTATGTTGGCGTCCCATGGTAGCCTGCGGGCGAGATATCAAGTTTGAGCTGATTTGGTACGGTGGGTTTCTCTAGAAATTGTTCAGTGACACACAGACCATTTACCCAAATAAAATAATTTTCGGACTCAGGAGGGTCTGAAACGTAAAGATCTGAAGAAAACTCACAATTTTTTTTTCAGCCGAGAACATAACTTTCCTTTCGTATAGTCACCTAAAAGGGGAAGGAAGATACGCCCTGTGATATTAGGGAGAATTCGTACTTCAGGTGTCCAGTCTCCAAGTGGGGTATTACGTTCTCAGGTGAAGATAACGAAATGAGTATCCGTCGTTTTTTTACCTAAGTTCACGATTGTAGAATCGTATGACCAAGGCTGACTTGTTCTCAGAATCAAAATCCCTGTTCCAAAAGCCTGCCTTAGACGTTTTCAGGTCTTGCCGTAGGACATGTAAAACATGGGAAGCTGGGAGCTGGAATACCGCTTGGTTCTCGCCTTCACTGATCCTACTTACGAGAGAAGGTGGAAACGTGAGATTAGTGACCGTAAGCAAGGTGATGACGAGCCTGTGCTCGTGTACCTGTCCAAGATGGACAACCTATTTAATCTTCTCTCAAACCTCTTCTCTGAGGAGGATAAGCTAGAGGCGATTGAGAGTAATATCTTACCAGAGTACCACATGGCTCTAAGTCTTCACAAATACAACACCCTTTCTCGATTAGAATATCTACTCATCAAACTTGAGAAGAGCAGAGCATTAGCTTTCCTAGGTCCCAACAGGGAACATTTTTAGAGCCTAGTCTACAATGTACGTCTGGAACCCCATACACCAACAGCAGAACAACCGCTCCCTATACACCAGAGCAGAATGGAGCAGTTGAGCAAGACAATAGAACTATCTCAGAGATGACGTTGTTCAAGTTAGCGTTATTTACAGGCAGAGGCAAATTTGAAGTAAAACTTACTAGTAAAGAAATGGTAAGATTGTATATTGGCAAAGAAAAATTAATTTTAAATTAAGGAGCCCCTTCACAAACAGGACTAAAAAATTAAATAATAAATTAAACCAGAAGTCCACACTGCTGGAGATTAAATTATTAAAATAAATGTTCTGACTGTATATTGTGTCGTTGATTAGCTAATATATAGGAAGGATTCAGGGAACTGGTGATCGAAAAAACGGTAGCTTCGTAACGTGACCATCTAATACAAAAAATGCTGTAACGTGAAACGTGGCAAGAAGAAAAAAGGTTAACATAGTGTTACCCGTAGGGGAGGATTCGACATGGACACCACATTCTCCCCCACTAATCTCAAGAATCCAATATTAACAAGAACAAAAACTAGATTTCAGAAAGTAGATGGGTACGTAAGAGCCTTCTAACTCATCTACAGGGAATTTGAAAAACATCATCTGGGGTGAGCACTTAGGGCAAAATCACATTAGGGTCCCTGCATCTTGCTGGAAGATGACAGGGTCGGACAGGCGGTGCAATAGGTCTCTGTGGTGTAGATGGCACTGGAGTAGGACCTCTTGACGCTGGCGAGGTGGGTGGCGAGTAGTGCTGTGGTGTAACTTGAGTGCCTTCAGAGCTGTGTGATGACAGGAAGTGATCACTCTGATAGGGAAGCCGTGGAACCGCAAAAGATTGGGAAGGACCAAAAGTAACACTTTTCTTTGGCTGAACAAGCGTACTATAACTTTAACGATAACTTACTACGATCAACTTTCGCCTTCAACCTCACGGAGTGGCAATCGCCACACTTTCCTAACATCTTAGTAGGAGCCTAAAGTACACAAATTTAAATATCTTTTTTTTTAAATCGTACGTTCAATTCCTTTACTCTGATCAACTTTCGCCTTCGTCCTTCTGAGTGGCAATCGCCACACTTTCCTAACATCTTAGTAGGAGCCTAAAGTACACAAATTTAAATATCTTTTTTTTTAATAGTACATTCAATTCCTTTACTCTGATCAACTTTCGCCTTCGTCCTCACTGAGTGGCAATCGCCACACTTTCCTAACATCTTAGTAGGAGCCTAAAGTACACAAATTTAAATATCTTTTTTTTAAATAGTACGTTCAATTCCTTTACTATGATCAACTTTCGCCTTCGTCCTTCTGAGTGGCAATCGCCACACTTTCCTAACATCTTAGTAGGAGCCTAAAGTACACAAATTTAAATATATTTTTTTTAAATAGTACGTTCAATTCCTTTACTCTGATCAACTTTCGCCTTCGTCCTCAGTGAGTGGCAATCGCCACACTTTCCTAACATCTTAGTAGGAGCCTAAAGTACACAAATTTAAATATCTTTTTTTTAAATAGTACGTTCAATTCCTTTACTCTGATCAACTTTCGCCTTCGTCCTTCTGAGTGGCAATCGCCACACTTTCCTAACATCTTAGTAGGAGCCTAAAGTACACAAATTTAAATATCTTCTGTTTTAAATCGTACATTCAACTCCTTTACTCTGATCAACTTTAGCCTTCGTCCTCAGTGAGTGGCAATCGCCACACTTTCCTAACATCTTAGTAGGAGCCTAAAGTACACAAATTTAAATATCTTTTTTTTAAATAGTACGTTCAATTCCTTTACTCTGATCAACTTTCCCCATCGTCCTGAGCGAGTGGCAATCACCACACTTTCCTAACATTCTGTTAGGCGCCAAAAGTACCCAAATCTAAATTTCTGTTTAAACAACCGTACGTTTAATTCCTTTACTCTGATCAACTTCCATCTTTGTCCTTAGAGACGGAATCTAGACACTCCTAATATACAATAATGTGATAATTGCTATCATGTACACAATTCTAAATATCTACTACAAGACGTACGTTTAATTCCTGACAGTCATCCTCCACTTCAGTCTCCAAAGAGGAAGATGGAGCAGAGAGCGTGATGGGAGGGAGGAAGAGAGATTGAGAGAGGCAGCTAGATTTTCTCTCCTTGATTTCAAATTGGTCACATATTCATGCCTGCAACCATTCACGACCTCTGGGCCAATGGTCAAAATCAAGTAGCCAATTTTGAAAGGTTTCAAATTCCGATGAACTGAAGAAGGGCCTACTTAGGTATTTTATCCCTGATTTAAACTGCATATTGTTTCATCCTTCCATGACGTCTGGGCAAACTAGGTGACCGATTTTGAAAGTGTACAAGTTTTGGTGGCATGTTCATGTCTTTGACCATCCATGACTTCTTTGCCAATGGTCAAAATCTAGAGGTATAGGTGGCCAGTTTTGAACGAGCGATTTGTTTCATATGTATGTCTGAGAACATATATATGCTTTCTGGGCGGATTAGGTGTCCAATTTTCGATGAGCCAAATTTAAAAGAACTGAAAAATGTCCAACCAATATGTTGTTCCCCCGATGACATGAAAATGAAACTTATTCGAAATCAGGGTTTCAAAATTTGGCCTCGTTCAAAATTGCCTACTAGATTTTGACCATTGACCAAGAAGTCGCAGAATGTCCCAGACACACACATGAAACAAATTGGAAATCAGGGGAAGAACATCCAGGTGAAGTTTTTTCCTATTTTACGAAACTTGGCCACGCTCATAATTGACCACCACAAAAACTTTGACCGTTTGCCAAGAAGTCGTGAATGGTCCGAAACAAAAATATCAAACAAATTGGAAATCGCGGAATGAATATCGAGGAAGGACTTTTTTCAATTTTCCGTAATTTACCCAGTTTGAATTGGCCACCTACTTCGCCCATACGTCATGCAAGGTCGCGGTGATTGATATAACACATATTTGAAATCAGCGGAAGGATATCTGGTAGAGACGTTTTCAAGTTTTTCAAAATTTGGCTCCTTCTAAAATTGGTACTCTAACAATAAGTTTGAACATTTGCTAAGAAGTAATGGATGTTCACGGACACGAATATAAAAGATATTTGAAGTCACGGAAAGAAAATCTAGGTGGGAATTTTTTAGGTTTTCGCAATTTTACCTAGTCCAAATTCGGGCAACTAGCATGGTATGTCAAGTAGGTCTTATGGAATGCGTCCAAATTATATCCCTCAAATTACATGTAATACCATTGAGTACTGACGAAGATTGACTTTTTAGTAACTTTGTAGAGCAGTGTTAATGCGTATCCTTATAGAGACAAAGTTGGAGGATGACTGAGAGGAATTAAACTTACGACTTGTATTTAGGTATTTCGCGTTGTGTGCTTAGTAGTACCTAATAGATAATTGTATCTGAAGATACTGTGGCATTTGAGAAACACTTCGTTACTCTTCTGATGACGCGTTCTTCCACTGTGACGTCGTCGCCGCCTCTCGTCTACCTCCTTCTCAGGCGACCGTAGAGGTTCGTTCTTATAATTTTGCCTGTCACCGGTTTCGTACACTGCGCTTTGGAGTTTTTCGCTTTCGATTTACCGGCTATTCTCTTTCTAATTTTTGTTCTATTCGGTCATCAGCATCTGATGTAACACAGCAGCGACCCATTCCTATTTTATCTCGTAACTGAGGTGATATTTCCGATTTTCTGAATATTTTTTTATTATTTGTGTTTCTCACACGTCATTAAAACGATACGCCAGCTAGCCAACGAATTATTAAAACACCCGCTCCTACTGGAGACACATGGAGTCATTGCCTTTCACTGACGACAAAAACGGAGGCCAGGAATTAAACGTTCAATTTTTAAAATTAGATAGTTAGAGTGATGTAGTTTAGGCTCCGACTATTTCATAACGTTACGAAAGTGTGATTAGTGCTCCTCAACGACAAGAGGCAAGGAATTAATCTTTGGATTTTTCCAAACAGACATTTGAGTAATCTTGACTCCTGTTAGGTGAGTCCGTCTCCTCTGGCTGGTGAGTTACTGTGGCATGCACCGTAAAGACATCATCGTCTGGGCGTTAAGTCAGTGCTGAAGTCAGTCAGTTGGCCGTGGTCTTTATATACGAAGAAAAGGTAAATGGGATGATGATGGAGCATCGGTGAAGGGTGGGGGGAGGAGGTCATGTACCTCTGGGGGAAAAACCCCTTAGAGGATAATGGAACGTCTTGAATGATCTCTTAATTGTGAAATCTACGTATTTTTCGTATAGGGCGGTCTGTAAATCCGTCAGTTGGTTGTTTTTCGTTTGTGTAGTGTTTTGAGTGGTGTGAATATGGTGTGGCATTTTGTGTTGATGTGTTCATTTATGATCTGTCCCTTGAATTTTTTTGTTTATAAATTTCCATGTTTTCTAATATGTTCAGTTTTCTTCCTTTGTATTGTTTATGTAGTAAGATGGTGAAGTCCTGTATTTTGGTAGGTTCATGTCCAGTTGTCTTGTGGTGGTTGCCAAAGTTTGAATCGTCTTGATTACTACTAAGAGATTTAATGTGTTTTGAATATGTGGTCCGTATTTTTCGTCCTGTCTGTCCCATGTATGCGTTTTTGCAAGTACAGGTTATTTTATATACCCCACTTTGGTCGAGTGGGATCGTCTTTTCAGTCTTTGCAGTTAGTTTGGTTCTAAGTGTGTTGTCTGTACGTAGTGCGATTTGTATGCCTTCCTTTCAGAGGATGTTAGTTTCCGTATATTTTTGGTCCTGTGTACGTAAATGTGCAGCATCTTGTCAAAGTCTGCGTGTTTTGTGTTTTTGAGTCGTGTGTTTTGGAATCATCTTGTCTTATTATTTTTGTTTATTGCTTTTTGGAGTAGCCGTTATTTTTGCATTGGAATAGCCAACATAATCCTATTGCTTTAATACTCTTGGCTCCTTGGGTGATTGCCCCTCTCTGGGAACAAAGGCAGATAATGACTAAAGGAGAGGAATTGACCATACGATTTTCTAAAACAGGCGTGTAGATTTGGGTACTAATAGTATGTTAGGAAAGTGTTGTGATTGCCACCCTGTGAGAACAAATGCGAAAGTTGGTCAGAGTAAAGTAATTGAACGTACGACTTTTAAAACAAACATTTAGTACATGGGGCTCCTACTAAGATGTTAGGAAAGTGTGGCGATTGCCACTCAGTGAGGACAAAGGCGGAAGTTGATCAGAGTAAAGTAATTAATCGTACGTTTTAAAATAAAGACATTTAGATATAAGTTCACTCTACCTAATTTGCGCAGAGTAATAAACCAGTAATCCGGCAATACACTTTATTGCTACTAAAACGGTAAATCACAAAAGCGAAATTAGAATTTCAAGTAAATTCGTGAAGAGTGAAACTTATGCGTAATGAGAAGCGACTGGTTAGCGATAACATAAGATAACACAAGCCGCGTCTAGGCGAAGAACAACGAGGTGTTCACTCTCGTGAGATTGGTTCTGGGCGAAGCTCAGAATGCGGCGATCAAATAATGAGAACTTATTATTACATCCCCACTTTTCGAGAAAACAACCAGGGGGGGGGGTTTGCAACATAAACAAAAAAAAACATGAATGTACATTAAAAAAAAAGATTACAATGAGCGACCGTAGAGGTTCGTTCTTATAATTTTGCCTGTCACCGGTTTCGTACACTGCGCTTTGGAGTTTTTCGCTTTCGATTTACCGGCTATTCTCTTTCTAATTTTTTGTTCTATTCGGTCATCAGCATCTGATGTAACACAGCAGCGACCCATTCCTATTTTATCTCGTAACTGAGGTGATATTTCCGATTTTCTGAATATTTTTTTATTATTTGTGTTTCTCACACGTCATTAAAACGATACGCCAGCTAGCCAACGAATTATTAAAACACCCGCTCCTACTGGAGACACATGGAGTCATTGCCTTTCACTGACGACAAAAACGGAGGCCAGGAATTAAACGTTCAATTTTTAAAATTAGATAGTTAGAGTGATGTAGTTTAGGCTCCGACTATTTCATAACGTTACGAAAGTGTGATTAGTGCTCCTCAACGACAAGAGGCAAGGAATTAATCTTTGGATTTTTCCAAACAGACATTTGAGTAATCTTGACTCCTGTTAGGTGAGTCCGTCTCCTCTGGCTGGTGAGTTACTGTGGCATGCACCGTAAAGACATCATCGTCTGGGCGTTAAGTCAGTGCTGAAGTCAGTCAGTTGGCCGTGGTCTTTATATACGAAGAAAAGGTAAATGGGATGATGATGGAGCATCGGTGAAGGGTGGGGGGAGGAGGTCATGTACCTCTGGGGGAAAAACCCCTTAGAGGATAATGGAACGTCTTGAATGATCTCTTAATTGTGAAATCTACGTATTTTTCGTATAGGGCGGTCTGTAAATCCGTCAGTTGGTTGTTTTCGTTTGTGTAGTGTTTTGAGTGGTGTGAATATGGTGTGGCATTTTGTGTTGATGTGTTCATTTATGATCTGTCCCTTGAATTTTTTTGTTTATAAATTTCCATGTTTTCTAATATGTTCAGTTTTCTTCCTTTGTATTGTTTATGTAGTAAGATGGTGAAGTCCTGTATTTTGGTAGGTTCATGTCCAGTTGTCTTGTGGTGGTTGCCAAAGTTTGAATCGTCTTGATTACTACTAAGAGATTTAATGTGTTTTGAATATGTGGTCCGTATTTTTCGTCCTGTCTGTCCCATGTATGCGTTTTTGCAAGTACAGGTTATTTTATATACCCCACTTTGGTCGAGTGGGACCGTCTTTTTCAGTCTTTGCAGTTAGTTTGGTTCTAAGTGTGTTGTCTGTACGTAGTGCGATTTGTATACCTTCCTTTCAGAGGATGTTAGTTTCCGTATATTTTGGTCCTGTGTACGTAAATGTGCAGCATCTTGTCAAAGTCTGCGTGTTTTGTGTTTTTGAGTCGTGTGTTTTGGAATCATCTTGTCTTATTATTTTTGTTTATTGCTTTTTGGAGTAGCCGTTATTTTTGCATTGGAATAGCCAACATAATCCTATTGCTTTAATACTCTTTTCTCCTTGGGTGATTGCCCTCTCTGGGAACAAAGGCAGATAATGACTAAAGGAGAGGAATTGACCATACGATTTTCTAAAACAGGCGTGTAGATTTGGGTACTAATAGTATGTTAGGAAAGTGTTGTGATTGCCACCCTGTGAGAACAAATGCGAAAGTTGGTCAGAGTAAAGTAATTGAACGTACGACTTTTAAAACAAACATTTAGTACATGGGGCTCCTACTAAGATGTTAGGAAAGTGTGGCGATTGCCACTCAGTGAGGACAAAGGCGGAAGTTGATCAGAGTAAAGTAATTAATCGTACGTTTTAAAATAAAGACATTTAGATATAAGTTCACTCTACCTAATTTGCGCAGAGTAATAAACCAGTAATCCGGCAATACACTTTATTGCTACTAAAACGGTAAATCACAAAAGCGAAATTAGAATTTCAAGTAAATTCGTGAAGAGTGAAACTTATGCGTAATGAGAAGCGACTGGTTAGCGATAACATAAGATAACACAAGCCGCGTCTAGGCGAAGAACAACGAGGTGTTCACTCTCGTGAGATTGGTTCTGGGCGAAGCTCAGAATGCGGCGATCAAATAATGAGAACTTATTATTACATCCCCACTTTTCGAGAAAACAACCAGGGGGGGGGGGGTTTGCAACATAAACAAAAAAAAACATGAATGTACATTAAAAAAAAAGATTACAATGAGCATAATGCATCTGAATTGACAAATAAATGTGTAATCAAATAACTTCCTTTTTTTTTATAATTTTAAACAACAGTATACATTCTTAGTGTACCGCAGGCTGAAAAGGGTATAATTTCGAGACATGGAAAGCATTTGATTCTACTCGACGAATTCCTGAGTCTACTAGATACATGATATTTGACAGTTTTTTAATAATTGTGAAAGGCCCAGTACGAATTGGCGCCAATTTGTTCTTATTACAAGAATTTCCATGGTTGATATAAACAAGATCACCTGGCTTAAAGTGTATACATTTCCTGTTTTTATTGTATGTCTTTTCGTTGCGTCTGTGGCCGTAAATGGAGTTTTCCAGAGCTATTTTCCTGTCAAGTTGTAAAGTCGAATTATTTTGCAAAATAAAATTTTTGAAAATTTGGGGGGGTACTCCGTTCAAGAGGTAATTAGGGGAAAACCGAGTGACTGAATGAATGGTATTATTATATTCCTCGACACATTCTTTTAAAATGCCAGACCACGGCCGTTTCTTGTTACCAACAGATTCATTTTTTTTGCATCTTAGGCGATTAACTAGAGTTTGGTTAAGTCGCTCATTTAGTCCATTAGAGAAAGGGCAGTCGACTGCAGTGTATAGGAGCTTAATTCCCTGATGCTCGACAAAATTTTTGAAGTCATTCGAGTTCAAAGCAGCATACTGATCACATAGCAGCGTGTGAATTTTATTGCCATCTTTTAAAACTAAATTTAATAATTTTTGAAAGTCAGTAGCGGTCTGACTCTTAGACGTCAATACAAATGCATATCGAGTGAAATGGTCGACAAGTAAATGAATATATTTATGAGGGGAATTATTTCCAGAGAAGCCACCTATGGTGTCTATTGACATTATCTCAAAAGGTTGGGATGCAGGGCCAAAGTGGGACAATAGACCATAGTGCGGGTGAATCCTAGTTTTATTCTGAATGCAAATGGAGCATGACTGGCAGTATGATTTCATGAGCCTTCCAAAACCTTTAATATAAAAGTGAGGAAATAAAGTAAATTCTAGTTGCTTTGCTCCTATGTGACCAAACTGTAAATGGGATTTTTCTATTAGTGCATTAGCAAAACTCTTGCTGATCAATAACCTCTTTTTCCCGTTTACATTAGTGTAAAATATCCCATTTTCCTCAATCAAATTAGTATTACTTTTTATGTTTTCCAGATTATTGTTTTGATCAGTCCTTAATTCTGAGAAATCCAGAAAATTAACAATTTTGAGATCTGTGAAATTATCAGTATGCTCCAGCACCGGATTTCTAGATAGACAGTCTGCTTCCACGTTATCTTTTCCTGGTCTGTATTCTATGTCAAATTCAAACTGTGATATATGCAAAAGCATTTCTCTTAGTTCATCATCGAGCTCACTATTAACGTTCTTTCCCACAAGTGGTTTATGGTCAGTTAGAACTTTAAATTGTATGCCCAAGAGTTGGTGACGCCAATATAATAAAGCTTCTTTAATTGCGAGGCATTCTAAAAACAGAGCTTTTTTCTTTTTATGAGAATCGATTAACTTTTTGGAGAAAAAGGCAACCGGTTTTTCGGTATTATCAGACTGCAACTGCTTCAGAACCGCGCCTATACCGTTAATACTCGCATCAGTATAAACAAACGTCTGTTTATCAGGGTCGAAAATAGCAAGGCATGGGCTATTACAAAGGTGCTCTATTACGAAATCAAAACTTTCCTGACATTTTGGCGACCATTCGAATTTTACATTCTTTTTTAATAGGGTATGGAGAGGTGCCAAAATAGTTGCTGCATTAGGTATGTAGTTGCTATAAAAATTTACTTTCCCCAAAAATTGCCGTACATTTTTCTGATTTTGGGGCACTGGGAAACTCCTTAAGGGAGCTACGTTATCAAATATGGGGGTAGTACAGTTATTTTCTACAATATGACCTAAATACTTTACTCTACTCTTTGCTAGCTCACATTTTGCCAAGCTAAGTCTGAAACCTTCTTTGTGAATTCCAAAAATTAATTTTTCTAAGTGAGCCAAATGTTCTTCAAATGTTTTGGAAAATATTAAAATGTCGTCTATGTAATTGAAAGCAAACTCGTCCAGGCCATATTTTTTTAAGGTGTTCCTTAATATTCTCTGAAAAATAGCAGGGGATGTCTTGAGCCCGAAGGGCAAACAGCGCCAATTGTAATGCCCTGTCTGAGTCACGAAAGCAGTCTTATATCTGTCCTTTTCTCTAATTGGTATCGACCAAAACGCACTATTGATGTCTAACACAGAGAACCACTGACAATCCCTGGCCTTAACTATGAGGTCCTCTATTCTGGGAAAGGGTTGGCTCTCTGGAATAATTAACTTGTTAAGGGCGGTGTAATCGATGCATAAACGGTTTTTGTTTAGTGCCATCAGGCTGTTTTTTAAATGCCAACGTTACTGGAGCTGCAAACGGAGAAGTGGACTCTTCAATGAGCCCCGCCTCCAGTAATTGGTTGATTTGGCACTCGATCTCTTTTTGATCGATCACATTACAACGATAAGGCTTCCTGGATATATATCTGTGTTCTGACAATTTCACATGAGCCTCGTGATTACTGACTCCACCAACATCATACTTATTTGTAGCAAAAGCTTCATTGAACCTAGAAATTAAATTTTTTACTGACAATTGTCTTTCTGAGGAGAGATGGTGTAATGAATCGCTTAACTGACAAAAATGTACATTTAAGTCACTGGAAAGGTTACCTCCTCTGGATTCATGTCTTTCACATGCTAAATTCTGGAAAACTCTTAAATTTTGATCTTGGCACAATTTGAATTCAACAATTAAATCTAAGCCAATCAAAAGATCATGACCGAAATCGGCGCTATCAAGCACAAACACAATTACTTCTTTGGTGAGAGAGAAAATATTTACTTTAATTTTCGCTATGCCCACTACGTTTCCTCGGCCACTAACCATTTTAAACTCTGGGTTTTTCACTTTGAAACAAGTTATTCCCAATTTTTCGACTAAATTCTTATTTATGATAGAAATGTTTGACCCAGAATCATACAGACCTTTGCAAAAAAGACTATCATTTAAAAGACAATTTATTTTAATTAGTGGCCGAATTGCTCGTTTTTTGCTTCCTCGCCAGAACTTTGGGGGGACTCAGCTTCTGCACTATTGGTGGATTTCTTACTTACTCTGTTCCAACAGCTGGTCTCTGGATGATATCTATTAGCAAAGCCTCCCTGCGCAAATGGAGCAAGGCTTTTTAATTACGTTATTCTTCTTTTCGAAATTTTTAGAGGTGGGGTTTGTATTACTATTCGTATTAGAAGGGGGAATTTTAAAATTACTAAACTTTTGATTGGATGGAAAATCCTTTTCCCCAGCTTCGTATTTCTTTAATTTATTGTGCAGCTCTTGAATATTGTTTACTGTGTTTCGATCTAAAGAATTTTGTATGTGATTCGGTAACCCTACTACGATTAAATCCAAAATAACTAACTCAGGCAAATCTCTATCCAACTCCAACAGCATCCTCTCTTTCTTAACAGCGTAATCCAATAAAGAACCACCAAAATGTTTAAATAAATACGCGTACCGGATTGGCTTCCAAGAAGAGTCTGCATATGTTGAAACCAGTAACTCCTTCCACTGCTCCCAATCTCCAGAAATCGATAATTTCCGTTGACCCACAGCGAACCAATCACTCATGCTAGGATCCAGGCAGGATTTGAAAACTTCAATCTGCTTCGTACCTGTTAGGCTGAATCTTGACGACTCCTTCTCGAAGAGTTCACACCACGCCTTCACATTGTGATTTTTCGGCGAGAATTTCTCCACTAGGAAATGCTCCAAAATGTCTTTCACGGACTCCAGTGGCTTGAAACGTTGAAGACATAACGCCAACTCTGCCGTCGTTGGGTCGGGAGGGCGACCTTCGGTACCGACGACCACGTCTTCCAGCATGACGCCTTTGAATACGAAGTTCTCATCTTCGTCGAGATAAGTGTCAGCGATTACCTTAGAAACTGTAACCTTGACTGACCGATGTTGGCCGCGGTTCTTAATAGCATTAAGGGCTGATTTAACTGGACCCACAGCCGCCAATGCGCTATGGTAAGTCGAAACCTTCTGAAAATCTTCAGGAATATGGTACCAAACATCTTCATCATAGATCCTGATTCGTTTGAGATTCACTACTGTTGTCTTCTTATCCGGTGATTCTTCGGCTACGATGAACACGTGGAACTTCTTATCGGTCATTCTCGAACCACTTGAAAATTTTGGTGTCGTTTTTAAAAATTTTTTTTCTTCTGAAATTCTAATTTATAAGTTCACTCTACCTAATTTGCGCAGAGTAATAAACCAGTAATCCGGCAATACACTTTATTGCTACTAAAACGGTAAATCACAAAAGCGAAATTAGAATTTCAAGTAAATTCGAGAAGAGTGAAACTTATGCGTAATGAGAAGCGACTGGTTAGCGATAACATAAGATAACACAAGCCGCGTCTAGGCGAAGAACAACGAGGTGTTCACTCTCGTGAGATTGGTTCTGGGCGAAGCTCAGAATGCGGCGATCAAATAATGAGAACTTATCATTACATAGATTTCAGTATTTTAGGCTCCCAACGAGATGTTAGGAAAGTGTGGTGATTGCCACTCTCTCAGGACGATGGAGAAAGTTGATCAGCGTAAAGGAATTGATCGTACGATTTTTCAATACAGACATTCAAATTTCGGTACATTAGGCTCCCAATGAGATGTTAGGAAAGTGTGGCGATTGCCACTCGCTCAGGACGATGGCGAAAGTTGATCAGAGTAAAGGAATTGATCGTACGATTTTTTAAAACAGAGGTTCGAATTTCGGTACTTTAGGCTCCCAATGAGATGTTAGGAAAGTGTGGTTATTGCCACTCTCTCAGGACGATGGCGAAAGTTGATCAGAGTAAAGGAATTGATCGTACGATTTTTCAATACAGAGGTTCGAATTTCGGTACTTTAGGCTCCCAATGAGATGTTAGGAAAGTGTGGCGATTGCCACTCGCTCAGGACGATGGAGAAAGTTGATCAGAGTAAAGGAATTGATCGTACGATTTTTTTAAAACAGAGGTTCGAATTTCGGTACTTTAGGCTCCCAATGAGATGTTAGGAAAGTGTGGTTATTGCCACTCGCTCAGGACGATGGCGAAAGTTGATCAGAGTAAAGGAATTGATCGTACGATTTTTTAAAACAGAGGTTCGAATTTCGGTACTTTAGGCTCCCAATGAGATGTTAGGAAAGTGTGGCGATTGCCACTCGCTCAGGACGATGGAGAAAGTTGATCAGAGTAAAGGAATTGATCGTACGATTTTTTAAAACAGAGGTTCGAATTTCGGTACTTTAGGCTCCCAATGAGATGTTAGGAAAGTGTGGTTATTGCCACTCGCTCAGTAAAAAATATCGGGACAGTACTCCTTTTTAATAATAGAAATTAACTCGAGAAAGATTCCGTCAGTTCATTCATAAATCCGTTTCCCGCCGAGGACGACGTAAAAATCATTTTCACTCCCTTTTTTCGAGGGTTTTGTGAGATAGGTAGTAGCGAAAATCCCATTGACGAGCGGAGGTGTTATTGTGCTCTCGAAGACATCGCGTCGGAGGTATTATCGAGCGACGGGGACAGGCGGAGTCGTTATTGTCGCCTGGCTATATTTATACAGAAATGATTATGAAGAACGAAATGTGGGTAAGGGTGACTAAAAGACACTCCGAACGATTGATCGAATTTGGTGAAGCAGTTACTCCAGAATTTACGGAAATGTTCGAAAAAACGTTATTTTTTACACATTATTTTATTTTATTTTTATCTCTGCTCAATGGACTGTCAAGAGGAACATTTATTGTGAACAATACGTAGGTATTAACTATTCGAAAACATCCTGAAAGTTTGGTGAAAATCGTTGAAGTGGTTTTGCCAAAAAGCGTAAAAAACCTATTTTGGCTTCATAGGCCTATATCTCCGTTCACCGTATTTTCATGGAGATATGTGTAGAGATGAAAAGTTAGGTATTATTTAGTAAAAGATAATTTGAAAGTTTAATCAAAATCGTTAGAGCCGTTTTCGAGAAAAACCCTAGTTTTTGGTACATGTTCGTCCCCCACCCCCTTCCCTTCTGCCGGAATCGTCCATAACCTTATTTTGGTGCCTACAAAAAATAACGAACAAAACAAAATAAGAACCTGCTCAATCGGATCAGCCGTTCTCCCGCAAATCGAATTACAGACACACGGACCACGCGCCGAAATTAGGTTTTTAGACTCAGTAGGCCTCAAAACGTAAAGATCTGAAGGAAATCCAAATTTTTTTTAGACACAATTACTATACTTTCCTTCCCATCGGGTAGCGGACTAATAATAATTACATAGTAATAATTACACAACTTTTTATTATTCTCATGGGCAGCTTGACCGAGTCTTTTAACTCCGAGACCCATCTTATTCGATTCAGCGTCGAAAAGTACCAGTAAACCACACGAAACGTGACCTGACTACAACGGAACGACGAAAACTAAATATTCCATCCGCCCGTGAGCGCCTGTAGGCAGTTGGCACGACGTGGCGAGTCGTGCGGGTTGGCGATTTTGCTGTGACGTGGTTTCGCTGTAGTTATTGTCCCGCGCGTTCTTTCAGTTACTAGACTTTGGCTCACTATAATTACTGTAATTTCACTATACGCAGTTGCATACGTCTGATACTCATTCCATTCGAACCAGGATATTAAAATACAAGAATTTTTAATAGAAGAAAGAATTTTTCAGAACACGTTAAAGAGCAAAAGGCGGCCTGGACGGCGGATGGCGACGGACATTGCAGATTTAGAATCATTATGTCTTGAAACGTAAAGCATCAAATTTTGAGAGGGGGTTGTGAAACAATTTTGCAGACCGAAAACATGGGGTAATCATTCAGAATGAATAATAAACCAAAAACAGCGCTGAAATCGATTACGGTGTTGAGTCATTTGGTGACTATACAACAAATGTAATCAAAAGGCATT
The DNA here is from genome assembly GCA_020466155.1 of Pachypeltis micranthus. Lineage (NCBI taxonomy): Eukaryota > Metazoa > Arthropoda > Insecta > Hemiptera > Miridae > Pachypeltis > Pachypeltis micranthus. The sequence goes on from CM035776.1 coordinate 568,799, forward strand.
AGTCAATGAAACGACAGTAGTTTGAATTAGAAATTTATCGGGTTGCCCCTAATTATCTTTCGACCACAGTTAAACGATGTTCCTCACGAATTTTATGGTAGTCTTGTGTCATATGGAACTACCTACATAAGAATTTTGATAGAAAAAGGTCAAAGTCAGTTGTCGGGGAGGGTTTGTGTATTCGGTGATTCTGTGGCGCGATTACTTACGTCGCCGCTTATTACCAACTAAGTATTTTAAATAACCGTGTAAAAAATATCTGGTGCGTTGCAACACACAAATTTCCTTAGCTCTACGTCAATTCACGTTGTACATGGTTAATTCTATTTAATCAATTCATTTATCACTCAGTTAATTTGAACTTCGTCAAACAACGCTTTAGGGCAGCCGGCAGCGGTAGCGCTTACAGTTCCATATTTTATTGTGCTGTTCGTACTCATTGCAACACCATTATTGAGTAATTGGTACACAGATAATTAATGAGGCTGTAAACACAAATTTTTTGCAGAGTTATTGGGTAAAAAGTTCAGAATTGGTATTAAGCGAAACGGCAGTTGTTGAAATTCTGGAATTTCTGGACTGAGCCCCATGTATCTCATGTGAGTTTTTAAACACTCAATCTTTAGGTATTAGATTGGACTACAATAATAATTTATTTCAACATTCTACAAAAATTCTAGCGGAGTTAATAAGGAAAAAACTGCGCTAAAAACGCTTTGCATCGAAAATTTTGATAATTTATTGTGTTGCTCTCGTCATTTTCCCACGAATGGGAATTTTATGGTATAATTTTCTTATTGAGAGCTATCTATATAAAAAATGTAATCAATATCGTTAGAGCCATTTTGGAGAAAAAAATTTGGTGTTTTGATTACTATGATAACTATAGTTAACTTTCGGTAGATTTTGTCCATGCCCTTATTTTGGCGTCCCATAGTAACCTGTAGGCTAGATATCATGTTTCAGCTGATTTGGTACGGTTGTTTTCTCTACAAACCGCGCTAATACCGATTTCGTCTAAAGTTCTGGTAATTTATTGTGCTGCTCTCGTCATTTTCCCGCGAATGGGAATTATATTGTATAGTTGCCTTATTGACAGCTATCAATATAAAAAATTTAATCAAAATCGTTGAAGTCGTTTTTAAGAAAAAAAATATTTGGTGTTTTGATCACTATGATAACTATAGTTAACTTTCGGTGGATTTTGTTCATACCCTTATTTTGGCGTCCCATGGTAGCCTGCGGGCGAGATATCAAGTTTGAGTGGATTTGGTCCGGCGGTTCTCTCTAAAAATCGTTCACAGACACACACACACACACACACACACACACACACACACACACACACAGACCATTTTCCCAAATAGTGTTTTTCGGACTCATGAGGGTCTGAAACGTCAAGATCTGAAGAGAACTCAAAATTGTTTTTTCAGCCGATTACATAACTTTCCTTTCTACTTCGTAGAGCAAGGAAAGTAAAAATCGAGTGAGAGCTATAAACCTTGCCCAATCTCGGATGCTGCTCACCATCACACACTATGAGTTGTTCTGAGACACGAACTCAGGTATAGAAAGTTGTTGTCTACTAAGAACGATTTTCGTCCAGTGGCAATATAAAGGTACTTCTCGTCGTGGTTGCGCTGGTGGCTGTTGGGATGGCCAAACCTGCTCGTTGGATACTTGTAAACTAAACTTCGAATCTCTAACTTTTCTAAATTTGTCGATACTTGGAACTAATGGGAATTGTATATTAGAACAAGTGGTACGCATAACATGATAATTTATTCAATCATAGTGAATTCACCCATCGCAATATGTCTGTTGAAGAATTTCCCGGTTCAGGAGATTTTTGGGTAATAACGGTACTCCACTCAGAAGAATATGTTGTACAAAGGGAATTTTCCACTTGAGTGTACATCATATGTTTTTACTCCCCCCAGCTCAATAGAGTAGAAAGCCGAAATATGTAATTGGCTGACAAAAACTGGAGTTCTCTTCAGATGTTTACGTTTTAACCCACTGAGTTTTATTCAGCCAGGCGTATCCATCACATTTCGTTATAGCAACCTGGAGGTGGGTACCCGAATGAATAGTACTGTCTGGGCTTTTGACAACACACATTGTCGTACAGTTGTAATCATTAAATGCAATATAGCGAGTGATTGCCAACTGAGGAATATTTCTTTTCAGATTTCCTTCCTAAAACCTGAAATGTTCGAAGGTATTCAAATTACAGCCAAAATGCGATGGAAACGTTCAGTATTGATTCCATAGTTTTGCTATCAAGTAGGCTTCCAGGTAGACAGGCATTTGATAGCTCTCATTCTGCAACGTTTTTCCAAAATACGTTTTGAATCTGACATAAACAGTAGTGGTAGCAAAAATTAATGACGAGACTGAATGACTTATAAGCCAAGAAGCTCTTTCATAAAGGCCGACTAATAAAAATTTTCTTTCAGTTGCAACATGAAGGTATTTCTAGTTTTGGCTGCGCTGGTGGCTATTGGGTTGGCCAAACCTGCTCATCATGATTCGAGCGACGAATGGGAAAACTACAAGGTGAAGTTCAAGACTAAAGAAGAAGAATCCTTCAGGAAAGGACTTTACTTCAAGACCAAGGAGATGATCAACAGCCATAACAACCGTTATGATGCCGGAATCGAAACCTACTACATGGGAATTAATCAGTTTGCTGACATGGTGAGTCATAACCTTCCAACATCGTACGATTTGAAGAACAACACCAACGATACCAATGTACTTAGCAATGGCATTATTTGTTCATTTAGTTAACCAGCGAAGTCGTTGCGATGCTCAATGGTTACAAGATGGCCGGTGAAAAGAAAATCGATAACTTGTACGAGTTTGACAACCTGATTCTGCCAAAAACCGTGGATTGGAGGAAGAAGGGAGCTGTCACCCCCATCAAGAACCAAGGTCAATGCGGATCCTGCTGGGCTTTCAGTACTGTACGTACCAATTATTACATTTTCATTTTTCAGTAATGTGGCGCTGCTGATCAATCACAAAGGTATAATTTGTATTTTGTATCGGTTCCAGACTGGCTCGTTGGAAGGACAACACAAGCTGAAGACTGGAAAACTCGTGTCACTCAGTGAACAGAACTTGGTCGACTGTTCAAGCGCCGAAGGTAATTATGGTTGTGAGGGCGGACTTATGGACAACGGATTCACATACATCAAGAAAAACAAGGGAATTGACACTGAGAAATCCTACCCCTACACTGCAACTGTGAGCACATTTATAAGTAATGCACAGGACGACATTTTCTAAGTTATTCGTTTGCACTCATTTGACATACAAACCTTTCAGGATGGAAACTGTGAATTCAAGAGGGCTGACGTTGGAGCCACTGACAATGGCTACGTCAACATTCCATCTGGCAATGAAAAAGCACTTCAGAACGCAGTAGCCAAAGTTGGCCCCATCTCAGTAGCTATTGACGCCAGTTTGAGCTCATTCACATACTACGCCGGTGGTAAGTGAGATCTTACAGAAAACATAAGGAGGATTGATCCAGTAAATGCAAAGCTTGAAGCCTGTCCTATCTATATTGTTACACTCAGCTGCATTAGCTAGATGCATCGGCATTTTCCCACAAATAATAGTTGTAAGCCCATTAACAACCAATTATTTGAATGTATGTGTTTTGTCACGAGTCGGTGCCAGTTTTTATTGCAGAGACAGTTGAGCTGATAGATTGAGATGAAAGATGAGTCGCATTGTATTTTGCTCACTATAGTAAATGTTGATTAGTAGCCACTAACAACTCTTATCATTCGCAGGTGTGTACAATGCGCCTGACTGCCTTTCCTCTATCCTTGACCACGGTGTTCTCGCCATCGGCTACGGAGTTCACAACAGCAAAGACTACTGGCTTGTCAAAAACTCCTGGGGTACTGATTGGGGCATTAAAGGCTACATCATGATGAGCAGGAACAAGGACAATCAATGCGGTATTACTAGTGAAGCCAGTTACCCTGTTGTAAAAAAAGCGTAAACTAATTTTTTTTGCAAATGCATGTTTGAATTTTATCATTAAACAGTAAATCTCGCGCAGTTAAATGCTGTGCTTTTCTTCTTCCCAGCGAATTATTGTTAATCATTAGGAGATGTGTTCTACACCTTCCTATGGTGTAAACCTCCACATGGAGCCTTGAGTAAACATGTCTTCTTCTAGGGTTTTCGGTGCAGGCCACTGTCCAGGAATGCTCCTTCTTGAAAAGCACGTCAAGTATTTAGGAGTGAATATAGGTGAGAGGTGGGGTTTCAACCAACACCTCCAGTCCCTTAAAGGCACTACTATTGATAGGTTTGCCTCACTGCGTGCCATTACTAAGGCCACTTGGGGTGTGTGTTACCACGACACTATCCTCATGTATAAGGCCATCTATCTAAGCGTGATTGGCTACTGCCTCGTTGTCTGGGGTAGCAAACTAACATTCAAAAGAGAGTATTGGCCCAATCCCAGAGAGCTGCGCTCCTGTGAATCACCAAGGCCTACAAGACTGTATCAACAGAAGCACTTCAGGTGATCACTGGTCAGTTACCAGTTGATTTGGCTGTTGAGTGCATGGTTGACAAGTGGACAGTGAAACGGGAGCTTCCCCCGCTTTGAGCTGAACTCCGTGCGGATCTCACCACAGAACAGAACCTTGCCACCATCGACGAATGGGCTCTAGAGAAATTGCAAGCGAGATGGAAATCCTCGTCAATGGGACGTGATACGTATGAGTTCTTCCCCAACATCCGTGAACGTCTTTCAAGAAAATGGGTAGAGCCAGACCACTGGATGAGCCAGTTCCTCACAGGACATGGTGACTTCTATGTGCAGCTCCACTTCTTTTCTCTGAAAGACTCTCCATTATGCACGTCTTGTGCCTCCAGTGCGGAGGAAACAAGAAACCATGTGCTGCTCCACTGTAGTTTCTACAACAGAGAGCGACGGTTGTTGGGGGTGCAAACGAACTTAGCAGTATTGACTGCTACAAAGCAAGCCTATAACCATTTTGCAAAGTTCGCGAAGAAGGTTATGGGTAAGAATAGTTGATCTGTCCTTTTGAAACTTGCCACTCAAGTACATAGTTAGATCAGGTGGGAAACCAGATTAAGAGTTCCTCCCCGACAGTATGGGATTCCTCAGGTGGTCACCTCCGCGCGGTCACACACGGGCAACAGCTCTCTACCGGGAGACTGGCTAACGACCAAATACCTGCCGTACCTCCACAGGTCTGAGTTCGGTGGATGCTGCAGGGGCCAGCCTCTTGCATATTAGCGAAACCGCAACTTCTATGACTGATATAACCCTCGTCGCGGGTTTAGGTACAGTCATCAAACAAGGAAACAGACCTGGTAATTGTCTGGACAGACGTGACAATGCATATAGGCCTTATACAAATCCTATTTACAAAAATATTTTGTTCCAAGCAAGCTGTGCAAAACGTCCTCAATTCGACGACGGATAATTGGCCGATACCAGACATTCATTCACCCCACACTTGTAGCCCACGCACAATCTAACCCCCTTGTCAGTCTTGGGAATAACTAACCCCTAATCGCTTGTGATGACGGGTGAAATTCGCCCTGCAGACTCCAAAGCGTCCAGCTCTTTTTCTACATGAGCCTGCAAAGCGTAGGGGACATTGCGTTCTCTGGTAAATGCTGGTTTAGCCACAGCTGCAATTTCACTTCAAAATTCGGGATGCAACCATTTTTCTCTGAGAATACATTGGAGAACTCATTAATAATATCTTCAGGAGTCGTGACATTGCATATGATGGGTTGCAGAGGTCTCAATTCCCTATCGACGTCTATATCCTTCAACTCAATTCCTAAATCCCGTATCCACTGTCGACCCAGTAATGCTGCGTGGCCTTTCGGAACAATAAATAACTTACTATTTATTCCTTTCCCCTTATACTCAACTGTAACAGAAACCTGTCCTTTAGGTTCGATAACATTTCCTGAGTATGATCTGAAAACTGTATTTGCAGGTTGCAGTGGTAATTTTAAATTCAATTTTTGGAAATCGTCCTCGCTCAAAAGTGAAAACCGGGCGCCTGAGTCAACTTCCATGCGCTGCGGTTTATTATTTACCATAACTGAGACAAGGTACCTGTCTGAGTCAGGCATTATCTCAAAGAGATCCACGATTTCATCAGATAATTGTGCTCAGCTTCATCGAGGTTGCCAATGTTTGCAGAGCTAGCTCCCTCTGATCTCGAATTTCTTACTAGTGTCGTAATACAAACTTTCGCTTCATCTTTCCCCTTTTTCTTACAGGCCGAACAGTGGGCAGAATCCCCATTCACCCGACACTCAGAAAGTCTGTGATTATTTTTAGCAGATCTAAAACATAAATCTTGAATGCCCAAAGCTTGATAGTCCACTCTTCCCCTCCGATTGAAGCGACTATTGAATTTAGAAGATCGGGATTCGTCACGATAACAAGGGCTCGATGAATAATTACGACGATTACGTGAATTTGATCTAGCACTTTGGCTGAAACTTCGTCGGGAATGCCTACTAGAGTCTGAGACGCGGTACGTATCAGTGTTACTAGTATCACCACCAGAATTGGATAGTTTTGATAACTCTGCGCTTTCAATGAGTGATGGATGCTTCAAGAGATATCTCCTTCTCCAAAATCTCATCAAACCTGGTTGCAGATGACTGTAAGAAACTTTCTCTAAGCCAACCATCAAGAAGACCTCTAATAAACTGGGCTCTGAGAAATAAATCAGCAACTGAAATGGTTTTGGAGCATTCACAGGTGACAGAAAATTGGCAATCCGCCAGGTCTTGCTGTAAGCTGGCTACGTATTCTGATATCGATTGACGCTCTTTTTGGTGTTGGTTGAAAAAATAATGCTGTGAGACAATGACACTCCTTTTGGGTGTCAGCATTTTTCCAAAATTCTCTTTTAAATTTTTAAAAGCGAGCGTTTGAACAGCCTTGTCTGGCCCAAGAAAAGCAGAAAGAGCATTATAATGAACAGAGCCAATTGAACCACGCAACAACTGAGCCTTCTTTGTGTCAACTACGACATTTTTCATTGCACAATAATTCTCGAATCTTTCCAGATAACAAGAGAATTTTTCCTTTTACGCGTCATTATTTTCAAAGAGACTTACATTGGAAAAGTTATCAGGTTTCACCTCGGGACGAACATGAGTCACTAGGTCGGCCACTAGCTGAGCTTGAGATGTCGTAATTGAGTCAATTAACGCTTTCATCTTTTAGTTTTTTTAAAGTCCGAGAGGCAAATTTAAACACTCCCAGCAGAGAAAGAACGGATAAAACCGGTAAAATTATCTTAGGTGCAATAACGGGTGGTCGGGAGGGACGACAATCGCATAAGCATCCAAACGACAATAACCCCCGGCAAACACTTCGCGACGAAAAACACACTTGTATTCAAACCACTAAATACTTTTTTCTAACTCGTCGCCAATTATTGTGTCGTTGATTAGCTAATATATAGGAAGGATTCAGGGAACTGGTGATCGAAAATATCTGGTGCGTTGCAACACACAACTTTCCTTAGCTCTACAACAATTCAATTTGTACATGGCTAATTCTATTTAATCAATTCATTTATCACTGAGTTAATTTGAACTTGGCCAAACAACGCTTTACGGCAGCAGGAAGCGGTAGCGCTTACAGTTCCGCAATTTATTGTGCTGCTCGTACTCATTGCAGGACCATTATTGAGCAATTGGTTCACAGATAATTAATGAGGCTGCAAACACACATTTTTTGAAGAACGATAGTAATCACTTTTGCAGAGCTATTGGAAAATAACTGTTAGAACTGGTATTAAGCGAAACGGCGGTAGTTGAAATTCAGGAATTTCTGGAGTGAGCCCCATGTATCTCATGAGCGTTTTTAAACACTCACCCTTTAGGTGTTGGATTGGACTACAATACTATTTTTTTTTTACATTCTACAAGAATTCCAGCGGAGTTAATAAGGAAAAAACTGCGCGTAAAACGCTTTTGGTCGAAAATTTTGATAATTTATTGTGCTGCTTTCGTTATTTTCCCACGAATGGATATTTTATGGTATCATCGCCTTATTTAGAGCCATCAATATAAAAAATGTAATCAAAATCGTTAGAGCCGTTTTTGAGAAAAAAATTTGGTATTTTGATCACTATGATGACTATAGTTAACTTTCGGTGGATTTTGTTCATACCCTTATTTTTGCGTCACATGGTGACCTGTAGGCTAGACATCAAGTTTCAGCTGATTTGGTACGGTTGTTTTCTCTAAAAACCGCGCTAAAACCGGTTTCGTCGAAAGTGTTGGTAATTTATTGTGCTGCTCTCGTCATTTCCCATAGATGGGAATTTTATGGTATATTTGCCATATTTGAAGCTACCAATATAAAAAATTTAATCAAAATCGTTAGAGCCGCTTTTGAGAAAAAAAATATTTGGTGTTTCGATCACTATGATAACTATAGTTAAATTTCAGTGGATTTTGTTCATACCCTTATTTTGGCGTCTCATAGTGACTTCCGGGCAGGATATCAAGTTTGAGCTGATTTGGTACGGTGGTTTTTCCTAAAAATCGTTCACAGACACACAGACCATTTTCCCAAATAGTCTTTTTCGGACTCAGGGGGGGTCTGAAACGTAAAGATCTGAAGAGAACTCAAAATTTTTTACTTTCCTTGGCTCTACGAAGTAGAAAGGAAAGTTATGTAATCGGCTGAAAAAAAAATTTTGAGCTTTCTTCAGATCTTCAAGTTTCAGACCCTCCTGAGCCCGAAAAACACTATTTGGGAAAATGGTCTGTGGGTCTGTATACGATTTTTAGAGAAAACCACCGTACCGAATCAGCTCAAACTTAATATCTCGCTCGCAGGTTACCATGAAACGCCAAAATAAGGGTCTGAACAAAATCCACCGAAAGTTAACTATAGTTATCATAGTAATCAAAACACCAAATTTTTTTCTCCAAAATGGCTCTAACGATTTTGATTACATTTTTAATATTGGTAGCTCTTAACAAGATAATTATACCATAAAATTCCCATTCGTGGGAAAATGACGAGAGCAGCACAATAAATTATCATAATTTTCGACGAAAATCGTTTTTGCCGCGGTTTTTTCCTTTTAAACTCCGCTGGAATGTTAGTAGAATGTTAAAGAAAATTGGTACTGTAGTCCGATCCAATACCTATAGGGTGAGTATTCAAAAACGCTCATGAGATACATGGGGCTCACTCCAGAAATTCCTGAATTTCAACTACCGTCGTTTTGCTTAATACCAGTTCTAACAATTATTATCCAATAACTCTGCAAAAGTGATTACTATCCTCCTTCAAAAAATCCGTGTTTACAGCCTCATTAATTTTCTGGTTACCATTTGCTCAATAATGGTCCTGGAATGAGTACGAGCAGCACAATAAATTCTTTAACTGTAATCGCTGCAGCTTCATGCTGCCGTAAAGCGTTGTTCAAAGTGACTGAGTGATAAATGAATTGATTAAATAGAATTAGTCATGTACAAAGTGAATTTACGTAGAGCTAAGGAAAGTTGTGTGTTGCAACGCACCAGATATTTTTTCAGCCGATTACATAACTTTCCTTTCTACTTCGTAGAGCAAGGAAAGTAAAAACGGTAGCTTCGTAACGTGACTATCTAATACAAAAAATGCTGTAACGTGAAACGTGGCAAGAAGGAAAAAAGTTAACACCGTGTTACCCGTAGGGGAGGATTCGACATGGACACCACACTGTGACAACTCTGGCGTGGAGGACGCGCGTGTGCGAAAATTTACTGTTAAGGGCGAAAACTAAGTGGTGTGAAGTTCAGAAATCGAAGAGCTTAACAGCGGAGAGTGGTGCTGCCAAATACATCTTTGGGAAAACAGAATTTGCTGTAAAATTTGTTCATGTTGTTCTAATTCCCTTTCCAGTGAAGAAGGCCTGGTAGTAGTAATTTCTTACATCATAAGCGGTCAATTGGTAAATGAAGGAGTTATTGCAGTTGGGATGCTGATGAGCTTTTGTTCCACAATTCGGCGAGGTACCTGAGAGGCAGACTGAACCAAGGGGAACCGTTGGCGAAATCAGTGGGGGCTGGAGGCGGATCTTTGTCAGCGATAAGGTCTTAGTAACGGGTTGCTTATAAATAAGGGCTAATGGCACAAACAGGCGTGCACCTTCAAGTACACAAACCCAGAAGCCAAATTCCCTATAGCAATTTGGGCAGAGCTGGTCAAAACTGCTGGTTACGTTTTGAACCAAGTGGGAAAATCTTCAATTGCATATGTAACATCATTTGAACTCTGGCTTGGTCATAAACCCTGGTTCAAGCACAGTGGGTTCCAAATGCTCTTCCTGCACAAAAGAGACGGAAAATGGATCCTGTGATCATAAAACAGTCTTGCTTGTCAAACCGGAGGAAGATGGTAAAGTTGAAGAGGTTCAAGGGAAGTCTGTTGAGGATACTTATGACAATGGGTCTAATCCTAGAACAGATGCTTCAGACAGTAAATTTGATGAGAATTCAGAGTTGTTCCCTTCACCTCTGAAAACTCCAATCAAGCCATCAGTTTGGACAAGAAATCCTCCTGATTGGTTGAAGGAAATGTCACGTCCTACTATGCTGAAGTATTTCTGAATGAAGACAAACCAACATCCTTTGATGAATATGTGAATTGTGATGAAAGTGGTCAGTGGAGATCTGCCATAGATCGTTTGGAAGTAGTCCGTTCACTTTTGCCGATTGCAGCTGTGGAAAAGGTGTCAGTTTGACGTCTCAACAGCGTTCCTGTTTGGTGACATTTTGTAGGAAATCTTCGTGAAGCAGCCTCAAACAAGCTCCACGTTGTAATAAGCGGTTTGATGATTTTATGACTGGCTTGGAATCTCTTCAGAGCCGTGAAACCCCTTGTGTCTATGTTTGTCATACTCGAGTTGGAAAAATTATTGTAGTCCTATACGTCGACGATGGTTTGGCCGCAGCCAATAGCCATCTGAAATAGACTTATTCACCAAACTACCTCGTTCGCACTTTGATATTGTGGTAACTCCTTTGTTCGCAATTTGACATTGTTCTGAAAAATGTGTCCTATTTTCTAGGACTAGAAATTGATGTACTAGATGATGATATAATGGTTAGTCGGCTTACATCAAGAAGGTTCTCTCTCAATTTAATATGGAAGGGTGCAATCCAGTTCATACACCAATGGACAAAATCAGTGCTCAATGTCAAGGGAAAGCTTCTAACTTCCCCCGTCGCTAAGCTGTTGGAGCTGTACTGCATGTTGCCCACCAAACCAGGTATAACATTGCATTCAGTGTTAGTGTTCTATCGAGACATTTGGAAAATCCAACAGAAGAGAATGTTGTACAACTAAAACGGGTATTTGCTATCTTGCTGGTACTACTGATTTGTAGTTGGTGTACCGGTGCCAACCTAAAGCTCGTCAGCTGGAAGACTACAGTGATGGTGACTTCGCTGGTGGCCCAAAACACCATGCGCTCAACTAGTCCGCCTTGAAACTTGCTGAGAACTCTGAATTTCTCTTTCAGACGTTCAGAAGAAATACTTGTTCATTCGAGACCCGAAAAGATGATGGTACACAGTCAGTCTGCCTACTCAATGTAAAAACCAACCAAGTACTCCGAATAGTCACCTAATGGTGCAAGCACATAAAGCCACAGGTGGCTGAGGAAAACCCGAGGCTTTTCCTCCTGAAGGGAAAATTAAATAGCCAACTGTCAATACGTGTTGGCGGCCACAGGATTTCTTTCTCTTTTTCTTGCACCCAACAACATATACCATCAGAGTTTTAGTATGTAACGTTAATCCAATAATTAGGAGCTACTCGAGATATAGCAGCATTAAACCCATCTTTATACACGATAATTGTAAAACAGTAAACACGATCCTCCTCAAAAAAACCCTGCAAATTATTACACAACGGTTTATTATTCGGATAATCAGCTTGACCTAGCATTAATGCTCCGAGACCCATCCTGTTCGATTCAGCATCGAAAAATATCATAATGAAACCCAAAAAAAGGTCGAAAAGAACTGAATCGTAATATTAAAATAAACAACAAAAAAAACGAAAGTATCTACAAAAAACTGAATTTTAATATGAAAACATGCACGCTAAATACTAATATCAAAATTTAACCAAAAATGTATGAAAAAAACCAAAATGCGAATGAAACGAAAGAATCTAAAAAAATTGAATCGTATTAAAACCAAAACGTCGGGGAATCAGCGAGCGGGAAGCGGAGTCGTTGGGAGGAAAGTGAGCCTCGAGCGCGGTTGCTTTTTTAATGAGACGGGGAGGGAGTTCAAACGACGAAACGCTGTAGCTCCCACGGCGGACAGGGGACGGCGGACGGATATTGCAAATTTGGAATCTCCGACAACATAGGGTTATTATTCAGAATGAATAATAAACCAAAAAATCACGTTGACCGACTCACAAATCACCTATACACTAATTGCTCAATAGTGGTTGTTCGAAGCTGACAGTATTTATAGTGGCATGTGTCGATGGTTCAGGTGGTTTTCAGGGAGTCTAAGGAGGTTCAAGGAAAGGAATGAGAAGGTCCTACCTTTTCTCGGTAGTGGCGACTCGTTGACAGGAGGGCCCCAAGCTCGAAGTATGCCTCTTCACGCCACTCATGATGACGAACCAAGTTGAAGTGGTTAATTGGAGGCAGCACGACACAGATTTCAAACTCCGAACCGTAAAAGGTAGTAGAGGCACACATGGAGATCGAGCAGCGTTTGGAACTCGAATGAGCATAGGAGGGGGTTAGGCAGGAGAGGAGGACAGAATCAGAGACTGAGCAAAACAACACCGCCCCACAACAATCGAACCAAACAGAGGTCATGGAATAAGTAGCAGGAGTTCAATAAATTCTGGGACCTTACGTGGCGCCAGAACATTGAGCTACATTCCACCAAGTTTATGTTTATTGGATGAAGAAATTATTTGATTAGTACCTGAAGTGATAGAAATCTGTTGAAGACTACAACCTGCTTACAAGTAGCATTTGTAAATATTGTTGTTAAGACAAAGTGTTGTCTTACGCGTGTCATTACATTTTACTTTTATGTTCGAATCTCTATGACTTCGTTTTCCTTAAAACTAACTCGGCTGTAAAATCGATGAATATCCGCGGGGCTTCGGGAACTAGAGGGATGCACCATGCCAAATATTTGCCGCTAAACTCGACGTGTTACGAAATATTAGTTAATTTAAGATCAAAGTGAGTCGCAAGTTAAGAGTACAATACGAGTATTATTGACTCTGAAAGCCATCAAATAGGGCATTGTTGGTCTTCCCCTGCTTCCTGAAGAACTAGGTTCTTCAGTATTGCCGTTAAGATGACCACCACTGCATAGGCTCCAGGATCGATATCCTTCACTTTGCGAGGATCGACAAACATCGATTTCCCGATTCTGAAACAAATTTTATTCGCGCAATTTACTAGATGCTGAGACATAAAAGTGTTACAGTATTAGTATTCGCATTCCATACGAATGATAATTTTACATGATTATTTGGAACTGTATATGTGGCTGATAGCAATACTGTTTAATTTTTTTGGAGTTCGACTTGAATGAACTCTCAGGCTCTATGCTCAACTTGAGCAGTCTAGCCAGTAGCGTCAATTATTAGTTAAGTTAGCGCTCGACCCTAGTACAACTGGGTGCTCATACGCACACGCATGTCTCAGCTTGTACCCCCGCATTCTACCATTATTTAATTTAGAAGCCACACTTTATTTAGTTGTTCAGTTTATAATTATTTTTTCCTACGATTAATTTTCTCTTGTTCGGATTAACTAATGTAGCGTCGACAAGTAACTGGGCTGAAGATAGCTACTTATTCATAATCGAAAATTTGACCGTTTGCCTAATCGTCCTGGATGGTCCCGTCCCAGCCGAAACTAATTAATTTCAAACCAGGAGAGGAATATGTAGGTGGGACTTTTTTAGTGGTTCAAAATTTGGTCATGTTCAAAATTGCCCACCTAATAAAAACTTCTGCCGTTTGCTGTGAAGTCGTGGATGGTCACACACATGAATATGAAATATATTTGGAATCAGGAGGAGAATGTCTCACATACACGACTTCAGGGCAAACGGCCGAAGTTTTTATTAGGATTCCAATTTGGAACCTGGCCAAATTTCGAAAAACTAAAAAAAAAACGAGCGGTGCGTAGCAACACACAACTTTCCGCCACCCTTTCAAGTTCGAACGCCACCTACATATGCGGGCGCTATATCTTCGTTCAACGCATTTCTACAGGGACATTTATGGAGAACAAAATGTAGGGACCAGTTAGCTGAGAGTACTTCTTAAGTTTGATCGAAATCGTTTGAGCCGTTTTTGAGAAAATTGGAATACTGATAAATTAATGTTCGACAAATCTCCATTTCTGAGTTAACTTGGCTTATATCTCCGTTCAACATATATATACAGAAATTATTATGGATAACGAAATGTGGGTATGGGTGACTAAAAGACGCTCCATTAGGATTTATCACATCTGGTGAATAAGTTACCCTGAAATTTACGGAAATGTTCGACAAAACGTTATTTTCGACACATTTTGATTTTTATCTCTGTTCAATGGACTGTCAGAGGAACATTTATTCAGAACAATATGTAGGTATTCACTATTTAAAAACATACTGTGAGTTTGGTGAAAATCGCTGAAGCCATTTTGCCAAAAAGCGTAAAAAACCTATTTTTGCTTCATGGGCTTGTATCTTCGTTCACCGTATTTTCATAAAGATATGTAGGTATTGATTGGAGGAAAATGATTTGAATGTTTAATCAAAATCGTTAGCGCCGTTTTCGAGAAAAATGCGAAAAACCCTAGTTTTTGGTACATTTTTGCTATTCTACACTATTTACTTGGGTGGCAAGTCTTAAAGGGACAGATCAACTATGACCACGTTTCTTAGCCATCACCTTTTTCGTGAACTTTGCAAAATGGTTATAGGCTTGCTTTGAAGCAGTCAATGCTGCTAAGTTCGTCTGCCCTCCCAACAACCGTCGCTCACTGTTGTAGAAACTACAGTGGAGCAGCACATGGTTTCTTGTTTCCTCCGCACTGGAGGCAAAAGACGTGCATAATGGAGAGTCTTTCAGAGAAAAGAAGTGGAGCCGGGCATTGAAGTCACCATGTCCCGTGAGGAACTGGCTCGTCCAGTGGTCTGGCTCAACCCATTTTCTTGAAAGACGTTCACGGATGTTGGGGAAGAACTCATACGTGTCACGTCCCTTTGACGAGGATTCCCTTCTCGCTTGCCATTTCTCTAGAGCCCATTCGTCGATGGCGGCAAGTTTCTGTTCTGTGGTGAGTTCCGCACGGAGTTAAGCCCAAAGCGGGGGAAGCTCCCGTTTCACTCTCCACTTGTCAACCATGCACTCAACGGCCAGGTCAACTGGTGGGTGGATTATTCACTTTGCCTTTTAAAGGATTAGCTGGGTTTTTTCCTAAGCTACCTGCATCTTGACATACTCGCACCTTTGGATGACAGTGCGGAGCACGTGGTTTGTTTTTTCTTCGATTTGGCGGACTGACTCTGCAAAGATTAGCACAGTCAAGTGATCCACATAGGCGTACGGCTCACAGTCAGTCTCCCTGCGTCTCCTGAGAAGACCTTCGAAGAAGGCATTCCAGAGTGCTGGTCCAAGGACCGAGCCCTGTGGGCACCCCTTCTCAATCTTTCTCTAGACAGAGACATGCCTGCATTCGCGTAGCAGTTCTGTCTGTGAGGTAAGCTCTGACGAGCATGTACAGGTCACGGGGGATTCCCCTACCCAGCAGTTCGAAGTGTGGCTCTGGCATCAGGGTCACGAGTGTTTTGGTACATCCTTACGGCTCTATTTACACTTTGCTTGAGGGGATTAAGTTCCTCAGTGCACCATGGGACTTTGATCGCCCTGTGCTTCTGTTGCCCAAGTACAGAGATACCACCAGACTGCAGTGCTGTGGTAAATACGTCCACTTTGCGGTCCACTTCTTCAGGTGTGGATGCTTGCACTATTAGGTCAGTGTCTGGGGAACGCAGTTCACCTTGCAGAACCCAACAGAATTGTGGCCAGTCCGCATTTTTTGTGCGGAATCGCTTTTCATGCGTGTCTTTGCACAGGATGTTGTCATCTGTGATGGCAAAGTCAATAACCATGTGATTGCTCAGCGTTGCACCTGGTACGACTCCCCAACCCTGCAATTTAAGAAGTAGGGTGTGAGACACCGCTGTGACATCTAAGCACGACCTACCTCCCGGACCATCATAGGTCGCCTCAGTCGTGGGGTCGTTGGCAACAACCAAGTTGTACCTGGTGAGCAGCTCTATATACGCCTCGCCCGCCCCATCCAGGGTTGGGGATCCCCACAATGGTGATCTGGCGTTTGCATCAGCACAGACTATGCAGGGTTGTCATGATTGGCCTGCTAGAGCCCGCTCGAGTGGTTCAAGGCTGTTGGCAACTGGTGCACCAAATTGCCTGTAAAATGATATTAAAACCAGCTCAAAGCCACCAGCTCGGATGAGCACAGCGGCCAAGTGCTGGCAGTTCAGGTGGGTGAGTGCGAGCATGTCAATGGATGGGTCAATGCAGGCTACTGCTGCCTTGGCTCCCGTTCTTGCTCCAGCCACCACTCGTGCCTGCGATCCCAGACCAGTTTTGGATCCTATGTATGGTTCCTGTATGGCAAAAACACTGCAGCGTTTCTTGTGCATATTGCAGCAACTCAGTCATAATCGAGGAACTCTTATTTGTGTTGTGCTGAAGGATTCGAACTGTTTTTAACTTATTTCTAATCTACTCGTGACGAATGGTACAGTGTGGGTCTCGTGTAGAGTGCGAGACCTGTTGGCATTTGCGTTCAACGCAATTGGCACACTTGAGGGGAGCCTCACGCTTGCATTCCTTGCTCAGATGTGGCAAGGTGCACCAGGCGCACACAACAGGTCTTATACAGGCCACTGCCAGGTGGCCATAGCGCTAGCATTTGTAGCACTGTGTGGAGGCCTGGTACTTTCGGATGGAGCACCGCTGCCAGGCTATTTGGAGGTGCCTTGCCCCCTCTAGTGTTTGTGTAGACTGGGTGATACCTCGATCACCCAATCCTTTTGTCTGCCACGCTTTTTCGTGAAAAGGGGCCTGACGTCCTGCGGCTGCAAGCCTAACGCAGGGTTGTGCTCAACAAGTTGTTGGGCCAAGTCCTCTTTTTGTAGGTCAGTCCACACGCCGCACAACAGCAGGCGTGGGAAGCGACCCAGGGGGGCTGATGCTTGTAGCTTCAACTCCTTCTTCGTGGAGAAATGGCTCATAAGCGCCTAGGCCATTCCTGGCGTTTCCGTCACGATGACGGCGCCTCCTCCCACTGCGGTGCAGATGTCAAAGCACTCGGACGCTTAGTGCTTGGAGGTCCGTAGCAGGGAACCCTGCAGCAGCGCTTCCATTGCATTAGGAGTGGAGGGACCAGCATCTCCTTTCCTCACACGTACGCCAAACCACTATCACGTTTTGTCGTGGGTTTTTGGGGGGGAGTTTGGTATGTGGTGGAGACTTCTTATTTGTGTTTGTATTTCTATTTTTGCCCTTGTTTTTGTAGGCGTAGGTGGGGCGCTGCCCTCGGCCTGCACGTCCAGCTTAGTTAGGGCCTTTTTCTGCTTCCCCCTGCGCTTCCTGGCCCTGGCAAACTGCCATTCAGCCTCAGCTCCATGAGGGAGGGAGGAGGGCGCCGTAGCAGCTACTGCTGCATATGAGGGGCCTGGGGTACTACCCTGGCTCGTTAAAGCTCCTTGAGTTTGGGGGGCTGGTGGCACTGGCTGCTGGGCAATTGCCCTACGCAGCTCTTCCCTCACAACAGCCGCCACAGTTTTCTGCAGGGGGCGATGTCGTTGGTGGGTGGGTGGGGGGGGGCACTAGCTTTGATAGCCAGCTTTGATATTTCGAAGAGGCAGCTAGTGACGAGGTCCCGCATTGGTCCCGTCACGTTGACCCTCATCCGTGCCAGCTGGCCGTGAATAATTTGGACATACGCACAAATCTGCTCCATGTACGACAGGTTAGGGTCCACAGGGAGTCTAGTACTTGTAGTAGCCAGGTTGCCCGGGCTACTAGGGGGAGAAGGGGGAGATGAATGCGGTTTGCCCGGTTCTTTTCGCCCTTGTTTGTTTGGACGACGAGTAGGTTGCTCATCGTCCGAGGAGGAAGAGGCACAGGTGGCGTTTTCATTACCTGCTGATGTTTTAACTGACTTTGACATGTTATTTTTTACTATTTGGCGGGGGGGGGGAGATTAAAGAAGCAGACTGATGTAGTGTATCCTTGTGAGTTCATTTGTTGTGTGTGTTAGTGGTATGAGCGAGAGGTGCTCGAAGCGGTGTCCTGGCAGCTCCTCTTCAGGCATATTTTTTCTAGCCCCTTTCGCTGGTCCGTTGAGGGTCAAAGGGAAGCCCCCACATGCGCCGCAGCTGCCAGTCCAGCCACCCACCGGGACTAAGACGCATGAGGGATTTTTCAGCTGCTGCTTAGAGTCAGCCCTCGGCCACTGGTGATGTGACCCACGCTATCAGCCGCCCCAGGAACGCTCAAACCCGGTTTTTCCCCCTCCTCATTCCAAAGGCCGCACCTATATAGGGTATCGCTCGTAGGTGTTAATGAGCTACTTCCAGGATGTCTTTCAGTCATTATGAGTGTTTTCAGTCATTGTGTTCTGCAATATGTTGAGTATGTCAGTGTCGTGAGCTTTAAGCCCCTTTAAGGCCGGCTTTTACGTCCACGCAGAGGACACGGCACGAGAATTCTGTCCCCCTTCCTGCGGGTCGAGCACAGTGTGATGACAGAGTACACTGTGACGCCCAGCCACAGTTAAGCCTCGTTGGATGTAATCCTGCGGGGACCTCATAGAGATGAGGTTGTCATTCTGGCTGGGCCCACCCGGCGGTCCCTTTTAGTCGGCTCGTACGACACGCAGGGAATATTTCAGCGGTATTCTAGACCCCCGACTGCAGGGTGAACACACACACACACGGACCACGCGCTGTAATTATGTTTTTTAGACTCAGTAGGTCTCAAAACATAAAGATCTGAAGAAAACCCAAATTTTACCCGATTACTATACTTTCCTTTCCTTCGGGTAGCGAAAAGTAAAAAGGCTCGCCTAGATATTATTCTCTCCAAAAATGTTTCATATTTATGTCATAGGTGGCCAATATTGAACTTGGCCAAATTTCGAAAAACTAAAAAAAAACCCCACTTAGATATTCCTCCCCTGATTCGAAATGTTTTCGTATGTACAGCTGGGACTTTCCAGGACGACTGGGCGGTTATAAATATGTAGCTTAACTTCAGCCCAGTCGGCAACTACTGTGCTTCACATCACCGGCCAGGGACACTTCTAGAACGGCTGCATCGGTGAGTCCAGCTTGCATTATATTATTATTACGAACACAGCTTGTTTGTCTTATACAGTCCACCATCATTAGCATTGTTAGTTTTCATTTTGATTAAACCGCTAGGAGTGAGCGGATGCTTGTTTTCTAACACCAGCGTACAAACTCGCCAGTTTTGGGCGCACAGTATATATTATAAGAAATTCAATCAAAATAGAGTGAGCCGTTTTTGAGAAAAAAAAAGTGGTGTTTCGATTAGTATAATAAGTAATCAGTTTTGAATTGATTTTGTTTGGAAACTGTTTTTGGTGTCCCATGTTCATGTGATGCAGCTCGACTGCACGCACATACACTCTCCAATTTTTCAAACGGCGTTTTGCAAACTAAAATTCCTACTTCGTTGGGCTCAGGATATTAAAAAAAGGTCGGTAATCTCCCTTGTGAACAGTTTTCATGGTAGGCACCTGAGCTTTATGTTGGACTGAGCTGTGAGTCACGAATTCTGGTAGAGTAGATCGTGAGTGAAACTCAAGTTTATTACGCGTTTTAACCTGCAAATATTATTTTTTTCAGTCCTCGAGAAAAAACTGATACTCAGAACAAGTACGCTGGATTACGGCTCGCTTTCTTCTGAGCCACCTTCCCTCCCTCATTTTCTTTCTAGACGTAGATTATTTGGCCACAAGCCCTGGATAGTTCAAATTCGTATCATATTCATGTATACGACCATTCGCGGTTTGTGGGTAAACGAGTTTATGGCGAGATTAAAAGTTTAGATTATGAATACGTATTTAACTACGGGATGGACGTTAACTTTAGTCGGAATGCAGAAGCTCTTTGGTGCAGCACGATAAATTACCAAATATTTCGACGAAAATAGATTTTAGTGCAGTTCTTACTTTTCTTGGCTTTACGAAGTTGAAAGGAAAGCTAATCGGCTGAAGAAACTATTTTGAGTTCTCTTCAGATATTTACTTTTCAGACTCTACTGAGTCGAAATATCTGGTGCGTTGCAACACACAACTTTCCTTAGCTCTACAACAATTCACTTTGTACATGGCTAATTCTACTTACTCAATTCATTTATCACTCAGTTCCTTTGAACTTGGTCAAACAACACGTCACGGCAGCAGGAAGCGGTAGTGCTTACAGTTCCGGAATTTATTGTGCTGTTCATACTCATTATAGGACCATTATTGAGCAACTGGTGCACAGAAAATTAATGAGGCTGTAAACACGAATTTTTTGAAGAATGATAAAATCACTTTAGCAGAGTTATTGAGTAATAACTGTTAGAACTGGTAGTAAGCGAAACGGCGGTAGTTGAAATTCAGGAATTTCTCCAGTGAGCCCCATGTACCTCATGAGCGTTTTTAAACACTCACACTTTAGGTATTGGATTGGACTACAATACCGATTTTCTTTAACTTTCTACTAACATTCCAGCGGAGTTTATAAGGAAAAAACTGCGCTAAAAACGCTTTTCATCGAAAATTTTGATTATTTATTGTGCTGCTCTCGTCATTTTCCCACGAATGGGAATTTTATGGTGTGATTGCCATATTGGGAGCTATCAACATAAAAAATTTAATCAAAATCGTTAGAGCCGTTTTTGAGAAAAAAAAAATTGGTGTTTTCATCACTATGATAACTATAGTTAGCTTTCAGTGGATTTTGTTCAAACCCTTATTTTGGCGTCCCATGGTGACCTGCGGGCGAGATATCAAGCTTGAGCTGATTTGGTACGGTGGTTTTCTCTAAAAATACTTCACAGACACACATACACACACAGACCATTTTCCCAAATAGTGTTTTTCGGACTCAGGGGAGTCTGAAACGTAAAGATCTGAAGAGAACTCACAATTTTTTTTTCAGCCGATTACATAACTTTCCTTTCTACTTCGTAGAGCAAGGAAAGTAAAAAACACTATTTTGTGGAAGTGGTCTGTGCGTATGTGCCTTAACTGTTCGACTATGGTCAATGACTTTTCATTACCTCGGCTTCATAGTGCCAGTTTTTTCACACCCTTCAATAGCTTTGTCCAAAGCGTAGTTCAAAGCCTTCTGCCAATTTTCTTCTCCAAACTCCTTCAGGTAGGAATCAAACCCTAAACAAGCTGGAACCATTGAGTCGAGCTGAAATCCACAAAAATACTTCTTTTTTTTATTTCCGTTGTACTTGTCTCCTTGCTCAGTTTACATGTGGTGGTTTATCAAGATTCTGTAAAAAGAAGAAATAAAACATTCGGCTAATTAATGATACACCCTCGATACACCCTTTTCTCTTCTATTATGGACAGAGGATGACAACTTAATATTAAAATGTATGGCCCATGGTTTATACGGGTATGACGGTTGGGATAGAACAGTTGAATTCGACGATAAGGCAAAAATTGAGTGAAATTTAATATTAATCGTTAGGAAATCAGTAATGAGGGCAATTGACTGAAATTCTCAAGACGTTTTAAAGAAAACGTTTAAATATAAACGGTTAATTTGCCGAAACGCACTTGACGGTGTGTTTTCATTGATAAAAAACACATGACCTGATTAATTTAGTCTACCAATAAAAGTTCACTGAAGTGTCTTCAGTTGTAGTTTGTAACACAAAAAACCCAGCAAATTATTACACACGGTTTATTATTCGGATAATCAGCTTGACCTAGCATTAATGCTCCGAGACCCATCCTTTTCGATTCAACATCGAAAAATATCATAATGAAACCCAAAAAAGGTCGAAAAGAACTGAATCGTAATATTAAGATAAACAAAAAAAAAACACGAAAGTATCTAGAAAAAACTGAATTTTAATATGAAAACATGCACGCTAAATACTAATATCAAAATTTAACCAAAAATCTACGAAAAAAACCAAAATGAGAATGAAACGAAAGAATCTAAAAAAATTGAATCGTATTAAAACCAAAACGTCGGGGAATCAGCGAGCGGGAAGCGGAGTCGTTGGGAGGAAAGTGAGCCTCGAGCGCGGTTGCTTTTTTAATGAGACGGGGAGGGAGTTCAAACGACGAAACGCTGTAGCTCCCACGTTGTACTGTGTTTCGTTAATTTTTTTAACCGTTTTTTGCCCATTACAACCACGGGCTTCGTCCGATCGCCGAGATGGCGGGCACAACTAGATACCAAATGGGATTTTTGTGCGAAAGAACGAATTTTTTAGACCACGTTAAAGGCACAAAACGGCCCGGACGACGGACGGGAGACGGCGGACGGCGGACAGACATTGCAAATTCTGACTTGGAATCTCCAAGTCTTGAAACGTAAAGTATCAAATTTTGAGGGGGGGTTGTAAAAAATTTTTCATGGCGAAAACATAGGGTTATTATTCAGAATGAATAATAAACCAACAGAACTTTAAGCACTAACAATACTAATAAGGTACGGTGAGTGTTACCAGGTCCATATAAATTAAATTAAAAACAGATTTGATTAGTTGCTTAAGTGATAAACATCGCCGAATGCTCGCAGAACTCAGGGAATACAGGCAGTTGATGAGTTGTTTAAACGACACAATACAAATATCTAACTCCTGAGCAGAATACTCTAATCTAGTAAGAATTCCAAAAATAGAAGATTAAATGAAGCTCACCATTGATCTGTCTCCAACTTCGGCGACGGTGTATTTTCTCAACATTTCAACCGCCCCAATCCACGAAGACGCCCAATCTGTGGCACTCTTCGAGGCCCCTAGAAGCATCAAGGAGTATAAAGCTCCAGACATGTTGCCTCCGCAGGTTTCGACCAGCTTAGACATGATCATGAAAGCCATTCCGAGGTTTCTGACTGGTATTGTTCCTACGTTGTTCAAGAGAGCTGAAAGGGAAACTGACTGGCGAGTACTGGAAAGCGTATCACTTAAAAGAATGTTTCGTTCTAAATTAGGAACTTGCTCTATACTATTTCCGCTACCTGCTCATTATCTGTAGACCTAATATTTAACCTATCCTCCTTAAACTTTTCTCTCACAGAAAATAGCTTGTAATATCTAATTTACTTATATTTAATTCGTTCCCTGCTTGTTGGAAAAAATACCTCCAATGTTTCTCAGGCTCAAATGGCTCTTATTCACTTACTAGGTATTAAAGAAATTGGGTTATGTCTGCCAGTAGGCAAATTACTAAAGTTAACGTACCTGTCAGGTGAGTCTGTCTCCTCTGGCTGGTGAGTAACTGGGGGCAAGCGCTTTCAGTACTGACTCAACGTCCAGACGATGATGTCTTTACATCGAAAGCGCTTGCCCTCAGTTACTCATCAGCCACAGGAGACGGACTCACCTAACACGTACGTTAACTTTAGTCTTATTCACTTGCCTTACAAGAATTCGAGCCAGTAAATGCCAAATACATTCTCAATAGTCTTTACATTCTCTCTCTCTCTCACTCTCTCTCTCCGCCCAGGATACTGATCTGATCATGTCACGCCGTATTTCAAGAGATTGAAGTGGTTAAAGGTTAGGGAGCGATTCGAACTCTCCCGTGCAGTTCTGGTATGGAAACTGGTAAAGCTCCGTACCCCCCTCTAATTTAGCCCATAAAATAATCCGGAGAGAAGAAGTCCATGGGTTAACCACGAGAAATGTCAGCGTCCACCTTCAAATTCCGAAATGCAAAACATCAGCCCTCAGTAACTCATTCATAGTACAAGACACAAAAATGTATAACGCTAATCCCAAAATATTTACCCATTCAGTGCAGGAATTTAAAAAGTCGTATAAATTGCAGTTGTTGGAGAGGTATAATTAAGCTTATAATGTTTTCATCCTTTTTACTTGTTATTTCAAGAAACACCAATGTCAGTTGTCAATGTTAACATTTTCTTTTGTTACCTGTTTTTATTCTTTTGTGTAAATAATTATGTTTTCAATTATTTGACTTATTTGATTGTAATTGTAATTTGATTGTATTATTTAAACGTTATGTGTAATCTATGTATTCAGATGAAATGGAAGAGAGGACCACAGGTCCTAATTTTGTCTGATCAATAAAGAAAGTCAGTCAGCCTCTCTCCCCCCCCCCTCCACCTCCCACTCACTCTCTCTCCGCCCATGATACTGTCTACTGCTGTCTCCCTCTGCTCACCCGCTACAAAGTCCATAAATTCATAAAACGCAGAAATTTTAAAAAGTATGATCAAAAATCAATCGAAAAAGATGTTGAGAACTTCGATTTCTGTGCAATATATAACTCGAAAGAAGTAAATGAGAAAGTAGCTCTAGCTTCAAACTTTTTAGGCTCATTGATGGACAAACACTTTCCACTACGAGAAGTCCGTGTGACCAAAGCACCTGCACCATGGATAACGCCCGAGATAAAAAAAACTATGGGTTGAAAGGAACAAATGCTTAAAAGCAAGTCGACGGACAAGACGTGCAGAAGATGAGGCGGCTTATAGAAAGATAAGGAATAGAGTGAAAAATGCTGTGCGAAACGCTCGCTTCAAATTTACCAAGACTCAGCTCCAGGGTGTGAAGGACCCAAGCAAGTTTTGGAAAATCATTAAGCAGCAAGGCATTGGGAAACAGAAAATTTCGTTGGAAGAAAGCCCTAATATCGATCTAGAAGAACTCAACAATTACTTTTGCAAATTAGGAACTCAGCAGACAATTGACTCCTCCTTAATATCACACTACGAAAATATAGCATCAAAAAACATTCCTACGTTTCATTTTCGGCCAATCACTCTTGGAGAAGTGAAAAAAGTAATTAAATAAAGATCATCGAACGCCTTGGGACAGATCTGTTTCTTTATTTCATGACTGTACCTAAACCCTCGACGAGGGTTATATCAGTCATAGAAGTTGCGGTTTCGCTAATATGCAAGAGGCCGGCCCCTGCAGCATCCACCGAACTCAGACCTGTGGAGGTACGGCAGGTATGTGGTCGTTAGCCAGTCTCACCGTAGAGAGCTGTTGCCCGTGTGTTACCGCGCGGAGGTGACCACCTGAGGAATCCCGTACCATCTGGGAGTAGTTCTTAATCTGGTTCCCTACCTGATCTTACTGTTTACTTGGGTGGCAAGTTTCAAAAGGACTGATCAACTATAACCACGTTTCTTAGCCATTACCTTCTTTGCGAACTTTGCAAAATGGTTATAGGCTTCCTTTGTAGCAGTCAAAGCTGCTAAGTTCGTTTGCCCTCTCAACAACCGTCGCTCACTGTTGTAGAAACTACAGTGGAGCAGCACATGGTTTCTTGTTTCCTCCGCACTGGAGGCACAAGACGTGCATAATGGAGAGTCTTTCAGAGAAAAGAAGTGGAGCCGCGCATTGAAGTCACCATGTCCCGTGAGGAACTGGCTCGTCCAGTGGTCTGGCTCAACCCATTTTCTAGAAAGACGTTCACGGATGTTGGGGAAGAACTCATACGTATCACGTCCCTTTGACGAGGATTCCCATCTCGCTTGCCATTTCTCTAGAGCCCATTCATCGATGGCGGCAAGTTTCTGTTCTGTGGTGAGATCCGCACGGAGTTCAGCCCAAAGCGGGGGAAGCTCCCGTTTCCCTCTCCACTTGTCAATCATGCACTCAACAGCCAAATCAACTGGTAACTGACCAGTGATCACCTGGAGTGCTTCCGTTGATACAGTCTTGTAGGCCTTGGTGATCCACAGGAGCGCGGCTCTCTGGGATTGGGCCAATACTCTCTTTTGATTGACTGTTAGTTTGCTACCCCAGACAACAGGGCAGTAGCCAATCACACCTAAATAGATGGCCTTATACATGAGGATGGTGTCGTGGTAACACACACCCCAAGTGGCCTTAGTAATGGCACGCAGTGAGGCAAACCTTGCAATGGTAGTGCCTTTAAGGGACTGGAGGTGTTGGTTGAAACCCCACCTCTCACCTATATTCACTCCTAAATACTTGACGTGCTTTTCAAGAAGGAGCCTGTGGCCGCCAAAGCGTATTGTGGGTGGATTATTCACTTTCCCCTTCAAGAGGATTAGCTGGGTTTTTCCTCAGCCACCTGCATCTTGACGTGCTCGCACCATTGGTTGACAGTGCGGAGCACGTGGTGGGTTTTTCTTCAATTTGGCGGACTGACTCTGCAAAGATCAGCACAGTCAAGTCATCCACATAGGCGTACGGCTCGCAGTCAGTCTCCATGAGTTTCCTGAGAAGACCTTCGAAGAAGGCATTCCAGAGTGCTGGTCCTAGGACCGAGCCCTGTGGGCACCCCTTCTCAATCTTTCTCCGGACGGAGACATGCCTACTTTCGATCGTAGCAGTTCTGTCTGTCAGGTAACTTCTGACGAGCGAGTACAGGTTGCGGGCGATTCCCCTACCTTTGAGTTCATTAAGGAGCGCTGGCCACCAAAGGTTGTCAAACGCTCCTCTGATGTCAATCAGAACTGCTACGACGTACTTAGCCGGTGCCAGCAGGGAAACACGCCGAATCTCGACAATGACATCCTGCGTGGACCTTCCTTTGGTACACCCGTATTGCCTGCCTGTGAGGTTGCGGCCAAAGACTCCTTCGAGGGACTGCAACATCAAGATTTCTAGTGTTTTGCCTAATATGGAAAGAAGGCTGAGTGGTCTCCATGATCGCGGGTCCGACTGATTGCGGTCGCCTCCCTTTTGAAGAGTGACAACGCGCGCAGACTTCCACTGAGTGGGGAACTGTCCGACCTGCAGACAGTCATTAAATAAATTAAGGAGACCGCTGGAGATTGTCCGCTCAGCCTTCCTTAGCATATTGCTTTCTATTTTATCTGGCCCAGGAGATTTGTTGGGCTTTAAGGTCGCAAGAGCCCTGCCGAGGTCGCCTGTTGTCCACAATGGGATGTCGGGCTCGTTCGGAGGGTCCATGATCAGCTCCCTTGCTGCCCTCTGGGCTTCAGTGTCTCGAGCTAGTTGGTCATCTGGGAACGCCTTCTCAAGGAGGGTTTCCAGTGAACGTTCGATACTGCAGGCCCAGCCTGACTCATTTTGCATCGCAGCTAGGACCTGCTCTACATTTGCTTTTCCTATGGAGGACTTGTAGTGTCTGCCCCAGGGGTTCTCAGAGCTCTCCGCTTCCACAAAATTTCGCCAGCCTTGCCGTTTGGCTCGTTTGATGGCGCGGTGGAAGGCCTTCTTCTCTTGGATGAAGGCAGTTCGGAGTGTTGCTCTGGCATCAGGGTCACGAGTGTTTTGGTACATCCTTCTGGCTCTATTTGCACTTTGCTTGAGGGGATTAAGTTCCTCAGTCCACCATGGGACTTTGATCGCCCTGTGCTTCTGTTGGCCAAGTACAGAGAGCCCAGCAGAGTGCAGTGCTGTGGTAAATGTGTCCACTTTGCTGTCCACCTCTTCAGGTGTGGATGCTTGCACTATTAGGTCGGTGTCTGCGGCACGCAGTTCACCTTCCAGTACCCTAAAGAATTGCGGCCAGTCAGCATTTTTGTGCGGAATCGCTTTTCACGCGTGTCTTTGCAGAGGATGTTATCATCCGTAATGGCAAAGTCAATAACCATGTGATCGCTCTGCGTTGCACCTGGTACGACTCGCCAACCCTTCAATTTGAGTAGCAGGGTGTGGGACACGGCTGTGACGTCTATACACGACCTTCCTCCCGGGCCATCATAGGTCGCCTCAGTCATGGGGTCGTTGGCAACAACCAAGTTGTACCTGGTGAGCAGCTCTATATACGCCTCGCCCGCCCCATCCAGGGTTGGGGATCCCCACAATGGTGATCTGGCGTTTGCATCAGCACAGACTACGCAGGGTCGTCCTGATAGGCCTGCTAGAGCCCGCTCGAGTGGTTCAAGGCTGTTGGCAACTGGTGCGCCAAATTGCCTGTAAATGATATTACAACCAGCTCAAAGCCACCGGCTCGGATGAGCACAGCGGCCAAGTGCTGGCTGTTCAGGTGAGTGAGTGCGAGCATGTCAATGGACGGGTCGATGCAGGCTACTGCTGCCTTGGCTCCCGTTCTTGCTCCAGCCACCACTCGTGCCTGCGATCCGAGACCAAGAGTTTTGGATCCTATGTACGGTTCCTGTATGGCGAGGACACTGCAGCGTTTCTTGAGTGCATTTTGCAGCAACTCAGCCATAACTGGGCAACTCTTATTTGTGTTGTGCTGAAGGATTCGAACTGTTTTTGACCTATTCATAATCCACTCGTGACTCCTGGAGGGCAATCGCTCGCTGACGAATGGTACAGCGTGCGTCTCGTGTAGAGTGTGCGACCTGTTGGATTTTGCGTTCGACGCAATTGGCACACTTGAGGGGAGCATCACGCTTGCATTCCTTACTCAGATGTGGCAAGGCGCACCAGGCGCACACAACAGGTCTTGTACAGGCCACTGCCAGGTGGCCATAGCGCTGGCATTTGTAGCACTGAGTGGGGCTCGGTACTTTCGTATGGCGCACCGCTGCCAGGCTATTTGGAGGTGCCTTGCCCCTCTAGTTTTTTGTACAGGCTGGGTGATACCTCAATCACCCAATCCTTCTGTCTGCCACGCTTTTTGGTGAAGAGAGGCCTGACATCCTGCGGCTGCAAGCCTAACGCAGGGTTGTGCTCAACAACTTGTTGGGCGAAGTCCTCTTTGAAGGTCGGTCCGCACGTCGCACAGCAGCAGGCGTGGGAAACGACCCAGGGGGCTGACGCTTGGAGCTTCAACTCCTTTTTGTGGAAATGTGGCTCGTGAGCGCCTTGGCCATTTCTGGCGTTTCCGTCACAATGACGGCGCCACCTCCTACTGCGGTGCGGATGTCTAGCACTCGGACACTCAGAGCTTGGAGGTCCGTAGCAAGGACACCCCGCATAAGCGCTTCCATTGCGTCAGGGTTGGAGGGACCAGCCTCTCCTTCCTCACATGTCCGCCTAACCACTACCACGTTTTGTCGTGGGTTTTTAGGGGGGAGTTTGGCAAGCGGTGGGGGCTTTTTATTTTGGTTTTTATTTTTATTTTTGCCCTTGTTTTTGGGCGGAGGCATAGGCGGGCGCTGCCCTCGGCCTGCACTTCCTGCTTAGTTGGGGCCTGTTTCTGCTTCCCTCTGCGCTTCCTGGCCCTGGCAGGCTGCCATTCCGCCTCAGCTCCATGAGGGGGGGAGGAAGGCGCAGTAGCGGCTACTGCCGCATATGAGGGGCCTGGGGTACTACCCTGGCTCGTTGTTGCTCCTCGAGTTTGGGGGGCTGGTGGCACTGGCTGCTGGGCAATTGCCCTACGCAGCTCTTCCCTCACGACAGCCGCCACAGTTTCCCGCAGGGTGGAGTGGCAGGGGGCGATGTCGTTGGGGGGGCATTAGCTTTTATAGCCAGCTTCGAAATTTCGAAGAGGCAACTAGTTACGAGGTCCCGCATAGGTCCTGTCGCGTTGGCCCTCATCCGTGCCAGCTGGCCGTGGATGATTTGGACGTATGCGCAAATTTGCTCCATGTCCGACAGTTTAGGGTCCACGCTGTGTCGTGTGCTTGTAGTAGCCGGGTTGCCCGGGCTACTAGGGGGAGAAGGGGAGATGAACGCGGTTTGCCCGGTTCTTTCCGCCCTTGTTTGTTTGGACGACGAGTAGGTTGCTCATCGTCCGAAGAGGGAGGGGTCGAGCTTGGCGAGCCCGAGGAAGAGGCGCAGGTGGCGTTTTTATTACCTGCTGAAGTTTTAGTTGACTTTGTCATGTTTTTTACTTATTTGGGGGTGATTAAAGAAGCGGACTGGTGTAGTGTATCCTTGTGAGTTCATTTGTTGTGTGTGTTCGTGGTATGAGCGAGAGGTGCTCGAGGCAGTGTCCTGGAAGCTCCCCTCAGGCATATTGATTCTAGCCCCTTTCGCTGGTCCGTTGAGGGTCAAAGGGAGGCCCCCACATGCGCCGCAGCTGCCAGTCCGGCCACCCACCGGGACTAAGACGCATGAGGGATTTTTCGGCTGCTGCTCAGAGTCAGCCCTCGGCCACTAGTGATGTGGTGAGCGGGACACACGCTATCAGCCGCCCCAGGAACGCTCAAACCTGGTTTTTCCCCTTCCTCATTCCGAAGGCCGCACCTATATAGGGGATCGCTCAAAGGTGTTAGTGAGCTACTTCCAGGACTGTCTTTCGCTCATTATGAGTGTTTCAAGTGAGTGTGTTCTGCCACGCAAGCCGTTGCAGTGTATTTAGTATCTGGAATATGTTGTGTATGTCAGTGTCGTGAGCTTTAAGCCCCTTTAAGGCCGGTTTTAACGACCACGCAGAGGATACGGCAGGAGAATTCTGTACCCCTTCCTGCGGGGGGTGTGTTCTGCGATCCCAGCTAAAGGTAGGGGGTTCCCAGTGTGTCATGGATGTGAATGAAGTGTAAGTTGTGTCCCTTTTAGTCCGGCTTATACGAACACGCAGGGAGTACGGCAGTGGAATTCTGGACCCCCTACTGCAGGGTGAGCACAGTGTGGCGACAGAGTACACTGTGACGCCCAGCCACAGTTAAGCCTCGTTGGATGTAATCCTGCGGGGACCTCATAGAGGTGAGGTTGTCTTTCAAGCTGGGCCCACCCGGCTGTCCCTTTTAGTCGGCTCATACGACACGCAGGGAATACGTCAGCGGAATTCTGGACCCCCGACTGCAGGGTGAGAACGCCTTGGGACCTGATGATATTTCATGCATTTTAATAAAAATAATCTCAGATAAGGTTGCTGATATTCTGGTACACATTTTCAATTTTTCAATAGAACAAAATATGTATCCACAGCAATGGAAGAGCGCATATGTTTTACCTATTAATAAAAAAACCCCAGCACTAGAATACACTGACGTTAGACCAATCACACTAATAAGCGTCCTCGCAAAAGTTTTTGGTAAAGTCGTGTTTCAGCAATTCTCGGAGTTTGTATAGGAGAATAACGCACTCGATATGTATCAATCAGGCTATAGGAAAAATTACAGCACTCAGACTGCACTCATTAAAGTGACGGACGACATAAGGAAAAGCATGGATGATAACAAACTGACAGTTTTTGTCAGCCTCGATCTCAGCCACGCTTTCAACAGCCTGGATCTTGAACTAGCGCTAGCCATTCTCAGACAAATTGGCTGTCAGGATTCCGCTCTCTTATGGTTCCGATCTTACCTGACTGGGAGCAAACAGTGCGTAAAAACAAGCTCTAGACAGTCTTCCTGGGAAAAGTTAGAAAGAGGAACTCCACAAGGAACGACTTTTTCTGCTCTGATTTTCTGCCTATACATTAACAAACTTTCAGATGCAATCTCAACATACAGCAGAATTATATACGCAGATTATCTCAGCATTTACTTAACCTGCAAACCAAAAGATCTCTTTGACGCGGTAGATATAGTCAACCAAGATTTGAAAAATCTGTCGGATTGGTTCACTAAGCACGGCCTAGTTCTGAACCCTAAAAAATGCTGCAGCATGATAATAGGACATGCCAGGCTACGCGCAAAACTTCCTCTGAGCGACTTACCAAATTTGACGATAAACGACAACAAAATACAATATGTTACACAAAGTAAATGTTTAGGAATCGTGCTACAAAATGATCTATCATGGACTTCACAGACAAACATTATAGTAGGGAAAGTGCACTCACTGCTTTATGCATTCAGAAATCTGCTGATATGTAAATCCATCAATGTAAAAAAATTATTGTTTAGAAGCTTGATTATGCCTTATTTTATGTACAGTGTATCGGTTATGTGTGATCTCAACACAACCTGTCGTGTCAAGATGCAGAGAGCCTTAAATAGTTCCATCAGATATATTTTAAATCTGAAATATGATGATAAAATTCGTGATAAATTTAAAAAACAACAAATTCTCAAAATTAATGAATTAATACAATACTCTATGTTAGCAATCATGTTCAAAATTACTACAACTAAACATCCACCATATCTCGCGCGACAATATTTGCAATTTTCACAAATTCATAATTTAGAAACCAGAAACAAGTTCTTAAATTACCGTTTACCACAATGCCGTACGACTGCCTATAGATCATCATTCATCTCACAAAGCACAGTTCCGATCCGATCAGTTCCGATCGGTATTTTGTATGTCCATTGCGTGTAATTTGTGCCAAAAAGGGTACGCGCATAACGCCTATAAGCTGGTGTGCAGTTCGTGCGCGTCTTCTTTTCATATCAGGTGTGTCAACGTGGAAAAAGTTCATTTTCTTTCGCTTCGTTTAAGGAAAGAAAGCTGGTTTTGTGAACGTTGTGAGCGATTACCTGACGTGGACGAGATGAGTAAGAACGCCCCACCAACGCTCTCAAGGTCGAGCTCCCAGTCGTCCTCCTCCCAATTAGAAAGTGACATAATCACGCAAATGAAAACAATCAAGGAGGAGATACTGGCCTCTATCAACACGGAACTGCGAGCTATTAAAGAAGACCTCAAAGGTCTGAAGCATGATATGAGCAAGTACTCTGATGAGATACGCGATAACAATGTTGAGATTGGCCGTCTTGCGTCGGCGATGGATTGTTTACAGAAAAAAGTAAGCGATTTCGGAGATAACCACCAAGTGATTACTCGTCGGCTGGACGAGATGCAAATGAAGGTTGACGAGATCGAGCAGACTCAAAGAGAAAACTTCGTTGAAATAAGTGGAGTCCCACATCGCGATAATGAAGACCTGCTGACAGTCCTCAGATCAGTTGCTCAAGCGGTTGATTTCACGCTGGAGGAATCGATGCTATCCGACTACTTCCGTACGCGTCCGAACCCTCATAGTAGCTTTCCGGGAGTTATAGTTGCGGAAATTTCCAATAATTTTAGCAAAATCCTTGTCGGTGCTGTCTATCGCCCACCAAAGGCTGGTGGCCTAAGTGAATTCTGCGATGAAATTCAAAGGTTTGTTCCTCTTTATAGGGATACAATCCTAGTTGGGGATTTCAATATCAATGTAAATCCAGATGCCCACAGCGCATATAGGACCCAGCTGGATAGTTTTCTTCGATGCCTTAGCTTACATCTTCTACCCCTCAACCCCACATTTCATAGGAATCGGGTGCACTCTAGCCTCGACCTGCTGATTGCTAGCAGCCCGGACAGGGTCCATAATTTCGGCCAATTTCCGTCTGCTGGCATGTCCGCGCATGACACGATTTACTCCTGTCTCCCCCTGCTAAGTAGGGCAAAAATATATAAAATCATCAAAGCTAGAAACTTCAAACGCTACGATGGTAAACTGATAGAAAACGACTTCGATCACCTGGACTTCTCGGCGGCGTATGGTGCAGCTGAGTTGGACCAGAAGGTGGCTGTGGTGTCAGGGCTCCTTGGGGGGTTGATGAACAAACATTTTCCTTTGCGGGAGGTTCGCGTGACAAAACCGCCGGCTCCTTGGATAACTCCCGCGATTAAAGATCTCTGGGAGGAAAGGAACAAGTCCCTACGAGTCTATAGACGGACTGGCTTGGTTGAAGACGAATTGGCGTATAAGAAGCTTCGGAATAGGGCGAAAAACCCCCTTACCTTTTAAATTCCCCTTACCCCTTAAATTTACCAAGTCCCAGCTTCAAAGTGTGAAGGACCCGGGAAAATTCTGGAGGATCATCAGGGGGCAGGGGCTGGGGACGCGGAAGTGCTCGTTTGATGACAACTCGGACATAGATCCTGATGAGTTGAACCGTTACTTTTGCAACCTTGGAACCCAGCATGGCATTGACTCCTCCCTAATATCATGCTACGAAAGTTTAGCGTCCGATGACCGCCCTGTGTTTCAGTTCTCTCCAGTGACCTCTGATTGTGTGAAGCGTGCTATTAAGGAAATCTCCTCCAACGCTATGGGGCCCGACCATATTTCCTGTGTGTTGATTAAGATTATTGCTGAAAAGGTGGCTGAAATCTTGATGCATATTTTTAATTGTTCAGTTGAGTGTAATGTTTATCCAGAGGAGTGGAAGAAAGCGATTGTGCTACCTATTAATAAGAGGAGCCCTGCGCGTGAGTGTTGTGACCTTCGACCAATCTCTGTTATTAGTGTCCTGGCAAAGATCTTTGACAAGGTAATGTTCAGGCAATTTTCAGCATTTGTTGAAGAGAACAATATTCTAGACACTTACCAGTCAGGGTATCGTAGGAATCACAGCACGCAGACTGCTCTTGTTAAGATGACGGATGACATAAGGAAGGGAATGGACGAGAGTAGGTTGACAGTATTTGCAAGCCTCGATCTTAGCCACGCATTTAATAGTATCGAGCGTAGGCTAACAATCGCCATACTTAAATCTATCGGCTGCCATGACTCAGCGCTTCAGTGGTTCCATTCCTACTTGGCTGGGCGCAGACAGGCGGTGAAGTGGGGCGGTGGGGATTTGTCACAATGGGTGGAGCTGGAGAGAGGAACGCCGCAGGGCACAACGTTTTCAGCTTTACTCTTTGCGCTGTACATTAATCGACTGTCGGATTCCATGTCAGCTTGTAGTAGAAGTATGTACGCTGATGACCTTAATGTATATCTCACGTGTGGACGTGATGAGCTCGTAGTTGCCGTCGGTACTGTGAACAGGGACCTGTGCCACTTGGCTGAGTGGTTCAGTAAACACGGGCTGGTGCTGAATCCGAAAAAATGCTGTGCCATGGTTATGGGACATGCGAGGCTGCTTGCCAGTGTATCGCTTAGCGATGTGCCTACTTTGAGGATAAATGATGTGCAGGTTGACTATGTTACGCGGACCACATGCCTTGGGGTTGTCCTAGAGAATGATCTTTCCTGGAATGCGCAGAGCGATAGAACGGCTGGGAAAGTGCATTCGCTGCTCTATGCCTGTAGAAACCTGCTGTTCTCCAAATCTGTTTCCGTCAAAACTACGCTCTTCAAAGCTCTGATCCCTTATTTTATGTACAGCGCAGCAGTCACCTGTGACCTTAATTCTGGATGTAGACTCAAGATGCAGAGAGCTCTGAATAGCTGCATTCGATATATTTTAAATTTAAAGTATGATGACAGGATTCACGATAAGTTTCAGCGATTGCAAATATTGAAAATGAACGATATAATGCAATATTCTATTCTTGGGTTAATGTTCAAAGTAATTTCCTCGAGTAAACCTACATATCTGGCACAGCAGTTTAATACGTTTTCCCAAATTCATCAGCTAGGAACTAGATACAAGTTGTTTAACTACCGGCTGCCAGTGTGTCACACCACTGCCTACCACCAGTCTTTCCTAATGCAAAGTATCAATTTATACAATGGACTTCCCTCTGAAATAAAACAGTTAAAGACTTACCCTACTTTCAAAAAGCATGTGAAACAATGGTTACTTTCCCGATACTAGCATTAACAGCCTTAAATCCATCCTAATAATTAATTCAACAGGAGCAATAGAAGGAAAAGGAGAAAAAATTAAAAAAAAAATAAAAAAAAAATTTAAAAAAAAGAAAAAAAAGGTGTTATTTTTGTCGGTCGTTATTTTTTTGAAGAGAAGATGTTTTATTTTAGTTTATTGCGAAATGTAAGCTTGCCACCAACGGCGCCTGAATCAAACAAAAAATTTATATGTACACAATATTTCTGGTTAGGTGGAAGAATGGCCAAATATGGCCAAACCTCGCCAGATGTGTAAATAAAGACGTTTTCATTCATTCATTCATTCATTCATTCTCTCTCTCTCTCTCTCTCTCTCTCTCTCTCTCTCTCTCTCTCTCTCTCTCTCTCTCTCTCTCTCTCTCTCTCTCTCTCTCTCTCTCTCTCTCTACCTCTCACTCTCTCACTCTCTCTCTCTCTCTCTCTCTCTCTCTCTCTCTACCTCTACCTCTCTCTCTCTCTCTCTCTTTCTTTCTCTCTCTCTCTCTCTCTCTCTCTCTCTCTCTCTCTCTCTCTCTCTCTCTCTCTCCTGGCTTGGTTCGGATCATATTTGGTAGATAGGCGATTGACAGTCAAGGGTGACTTCAATGAAGAAGGGGGGGGGGTCCACTTGAAGAAAGTTGAGGTTGGCACATTGCAAGGCTGCGTTGTCGGCACTATTGATTACTCTATATGTAAACAAGCTACATGAAGTGCATTCAGAAGGTACTTGACATATGTCTTACGCAAACGAATGGCAGCTCTACAGGTTCCAGGGGATGCGGTGATAGTTCAGGAAGGTAGTGATAGGATTAGGCTGGGGCTCAGTGATTCTATTTTTTAAGTTGTTTTCTTTTTTATAGATGTATATGTTAGTATGAGTTGTTTTGCCTTTCTGTCAATTTTTAAGGTTCACTTCAAGACCTCCACTGTCCAACGCTCTGCAAGTAGAGCCCAGAAGACCTGGTGGGTGGGCTCGAGGCATGCTGGGGTTTTCCACCCACCTCAACCAGCTGGTACGAATGTGGCGTGACTGAGTAGAAACTGTGAGTGTTGGTTATTCATTTGGAAGAAAAGTAATTTATTTTGCATGAATGTAATTTATCTGGTATGAATGTGACTAATTACCAGTTATTTGGCATATTGTAAGCGAGTCTGCGAGTACAGAACATATGTTTATGAAACAATTATTGAAATTTATTTATGAGCCGAAAAAGCTGCGGCAATGCAGTACTGTTTGTTTTCCAGGGTAAATGAAGGAGGTGGCCTAATAGCCGTAATTCTCCCTGGTCGTTAAATAAATAAATCATTCATTCAACCACTCTCTCTCTCTCTCTCTCTCTCTCTCTCTCTCTCTCTCTCTCTCTCTCTCTCTCTCTCTCTCTCACTCTCTCTCTCTCTTTCTCTCGCTCTCTCACTCTCTCTCACCTTTACACTATTTTCTTATGCTAACACTATGGTGATACTAATACAATTCATTTTCCTCACATTGGTTTATATCATCTCCTTTGCT
The DNA here is from genome assembly GCA_020466155.1 of Pachypeltis micranthus. Taxonomy (NCBI): domain Eukaryota; kingdom Metazoa; phylum Arthropoda; class Insecta; order Hemiptera; family Miridae; genus Pachypeltis; species Pachypeltis micranthus. Next base: position 605,978 of record CM035776.1, read on the forward strand.
TCTCATTGAAATTTTCTGTAAAGCTACATAATACTCAGCAACACACACTCCGCTTCTACGTAATTAAACGGTGACTTACCGTCTACTATGCTCACAAATGCATCACCACAATCTCCATCTCCGCTCTCGCTGTCTAATTTGTTGAGTTTGTCTTTCTCCTCCCTCAGTTGGCGGCACACTGCGAGTATAGTGCTCTTGAAACTGTTGCCCTCCCTCTCCGTCAACACCATACTGTCAATCTGTAACAAGATTGAGATTTCCTGTTGAGTGTCGGGTCTGAAACCAGCCAAGATGCAGAAGTCATACTGGTAACCTTAGGCCGTACAAGGGAGTGATGGTATGGTGGGGGGGGGGGGCTATCAGTTTCAAGAAAGGTGAGCGTATTTGCAGTAAAGAAATTGACTGTAAGAGGTTTGTAAAGCTTGTGGATCTATTGGAGGACAGTCAATCGCATGCGGCGAGGCCATGAAAGTTTCTATAGGTGTACGAAACCCATCACTGCGGAAGAAAGGATCAAATGTGTTAGATTTGTTTTCGAGAGAATTACAGAAAACCCTTGTTTTAAAATATACTTTATATTCTCTCCCATTTTCCACTCAATAAAAACTGTTCTCGACCTTCTTTTGCCGCAAATCTTTCCACAGACACACATTAGGTTTGAGTAAGGAAAGTAGAAACGAAAGTTCGGTAATCGCCTCAAAAGTTTTTAGTTTACGTCAGTTTTCTTTTTTGGGTGCTACGGTCAGCTTCGTAAAAGAACAAGGTATGCGTTCCCGTCGACATGTTACGAAAGGAAGGAAGTTTGGAGATGCTTTTTAAAGAGCTGCTGACTCAGGCAAAAATTACGGCAATCGCGCCGGAGATTCGATCCACAATCCTCAATTTACGTCGAGAATTATGAATCGTCTGTCTTAGTCTTAACCACTAGACCACGATCAACCGGTTGCCTTTAACAGGAGTCAGTCAGCACATCTCCCCCTTCGTCTTTTAACCGCTGCTCCTGGAGCGGACTCTATTAAGGAAAGAATTTACGAGAGTTGAGCGAATCCCCGGAAAATCCGATCTTTGATTCGAGAAACGAGAGGGCTACAAGGGAAGTCTTTGTGTCGGCCTCCTTCCCATTCCCAATCCTCTTCTTCCTCCTACCTTTCCACCATCCCACCCACATGGAGCCCCAGCTGCTTGGCTATGGCTTATCGATCGAGTACTGGGAAGTGATAAAGAGTTACGTGTTTGTGTGTGCTTAGAAGATATCATTATTTTTACACCGACTTTCAACGATCACATCACATGATCATACTTGTGAAGACGCCAAGCCAAACGCCAAAGACTTTTGACAGCAGGACCGACGGTGAACAAAGAAAAGTGTCCCCAGCTCACATACTTAGAGTACGCGGTAGACGAATTGGGACACAGGGTATACCCCGAAAAAGTAACTGCAATCCTGATTATCCCTCGCCCAAAAACACAGATAGAAGTGAGGAAGTTTATTGGCACGTGTTCTTGGTGAGACTCAACCGGCTTTTCTGAATATCCATCAAGCTCTCGACGAGGTTCTGTTATTGCCTTGTCTTGACTTCACAAAGAATTTGAAGTCCACTGTGACGCTTCAGGCTTTGGACTTGCGGCAGTTCTCATGCAGAGAGAAGACGGGGAGTATGCTAACAGAACTCTGTCCAAGGCAGAACAAACTACTCAGCGATTCAGCGAGAATATCTAGCGGTTGTATGGGGGATCGAAAAATTCCGAGCGTATCGTGAGAGTACTCATTTCACTGTTTACATGGACCGTTCGAGTCTCAAATGGCTGTGTAATTTGAGACCCACAGGGTAGATTAGCAAGATGGGCTGTTCGACTCCAAGTTTATGACAACACTGTTGTGCATAAAAAGGGCGGAGAAAATGTGGTTCCAGATGCTCAACCAAGAGCCCCCTTAACTACCGTCATTGAGACCATAGATACAGATAGACTGGCACCATTCCGAAAGTATGGATGTCAGAATTTGACATTGGGCATTTATGCAAAAGGTTCCTACGGATCAACGTGATGGTATTTTGTACTCATCTCACGACGACTTCACTGCTGGTCAACTAGGTGAAGCTGCCCCTACAACAGTACAGTGACATGCTTTGCCTGTAATCGAAAAGGACACATTCTACCAAACTGCCCCAGTAAGAAGCAGACGACTATGCCAGGAGCCAGAGGAAATAAAAACCAGACAGAGAAGCTGGTCGGCCTATGTGTGGCTAATCCAGAAGGCACATTTACCCACCAAGGTGGTGTATTCAAATAGTTTTTGGATTCAGGGTCGGAGTGCTCTCTTCTCTGAAAGTCAGGCTCAACAAACTTTCAAGATTCCTCATTTGAAAATATTGTTCATTTGCATTGCTTAGGAACAGCAGTAACGATTTCTAAACATCAAAAACAAGTATGTGTCAATATTGACGGATATGACACTCGTATTATTTCATTATGTGGAGGATTTTCCTCGCCAGTAGTTTTGGAGAGGGAAATACTTGCACCAGATATTTGAGTTAGGTGACACTGGTGTTTTTACAAAAGATTTCCTCCAGACGAATCAGATGCACAACAAAACGCCTGATTTTACCTCTGGAAGTTTTTCATCAAATTCCAACGTTTGGAGGCCTTGAGGTATTTTGTTATTGACTCTTGAAAGGCGAGTGACAGGCCAAGCGCTGGCTTCTGTCTCCTGATCCAAGAACCTCAGCCAATCTTCTCTTCCGGTCACGTTCAAAAAAGTCACGTTCAATCCCTTGGTGTCCAGAGTTGACAAGAAATTTCCAACGTACGTCCGAAGAACATTAATCCGTCGTGACCCTTTTCATTCAGTGGGTACACAAATAAAAGTACAACTAATTATTGATAGATCGTTCGACAACTGATGGTTAGCTCAAACAGTGACTTAAAAATATTGAGGAGGGGTCGCCCCTAAGTTCCTCAGATGGTTAAATAAAACGAACAATATCTCTCTCATTACTAAAAACAAAAGTACAGCAACACATAGCTTTCCAACACCCCGTAAATTCGATTATCTGCTATATATACTGGCACCGTACCTTCATACAACGTATTTCTACAGAAACAGTTGTTCAAGACAAAATGTAGGAAGTACCAGTTAGTAAAACGTACCGTTTGACTGTTGAGCCGATTTTGAAAAAGTCAGAAAAACGTTGAGTCAATGTCCTGCAAATCCCCATATTGAACTACAGGTCGCCAGAAGAGCGCACGGATTTCCCGCGAGTAGCTGCTGACAGAATGTAGATCGGGAATGCCATGATAAATAGCGGGCCATCGTGTACACTCACCATGAATTTTTTTGGGTGGGGGTTTTTGGTAGGCGCCCGTAAACGTCTGTAGGCATTTATGATCCGATGGAGGGGTGTGCCTTGGCGCCCCGTCGGGCAAGACTAATCGGGGAAATTGGGACGGGGGCTTCCAGCGAACCCTCACTCGGCAATTGGCAGGACGTTGCGAGTCCAAAGGGCGTTGCGAGTCGGGCGAGCCTTGAAAACGATACCAAACACGGCTTATTAGCAATTATACTGCGTTTCGTTAATTTTTACTTTCCTTGCTCTACGAAGTAGAAAGGAAAGTTATGTAATCGGCTGAAAAAAAAAATTTTGAGTTCTCTTCAGATCTTTACGTTTCAGACCCCCCTGAGTCCGAAAAACACTATTTGGGAAAATGGTCTGTGTGTGGGTATGTGTGTCTGTGAACGATTTTTAGAGAAAACCACCGTACCAAATCAGCTCAAACTTGATATCTCGCCTGCAGGTCACCCTGGTACGCCAAAATAGGGGTTTGAACAAAATCCACCGAAAGTTAACTATAATTATCATAGTGATCAAAACACCAATTTTTTTTTCTCAAAAACGGCTCTAACGATTTTGATTAAATATTTTATATAGATAGTTCTTAATAAGACAATTATACCATAAAATTCCCATTCGTGGGAAAATGACGAGAGCAGCACAATAAATTATCAAAATTTTCGACGAAAAGCGTTTTTAGCGCAGTTTTTTTCTTATAAACTCCGCTGGAATATTTGTAGAATGTTAAAATAAATTAGTATTGTAGTCCAATCCAATACCTAAAGATTGAGTGTTTAAAAACGCTCAAGAGTTACATGGGGCTCACTCCAGAAATTCCTGAATTTCAACTTTTTCCGTTTCGCTTACTACCAGTTCTAAACTTTTTACCCAATAACTCTGCGAAAGTGATTACTATCCTTCAAAAAAATTTGTGTTTACAGCCTCATTATTTATCTGTGTACCAATTGCTCAATACTGGTGATGCAATGAGTACGAACAGCACAATAAAATCTGGAACTGTAAGCGCTACCGCTTCCTGCTGCCGTAAAGCGTTGTTTGACCAAGTTCAAACTAACTGAGTGATAAATGAATTGATTAAATAGAATTAACCATGTACAAAGTGAATTGACGTAGAGCTAAGGAAAGTTGTGTGTTGCAACGCACCAGATATTTTTAACCATGTTTTGCCCATAACAACCATGGGCTTCGGATTGCCGAGATGGCGGGCACAACTAGATACCAAATGGGACTTTTGTGCGAAAGAACGAATTTTTTAGACCACGTTAAAGGCACAAAGCGGCCCGGACGGCGGACGGACATTGCAGATTTGGAATCCGCATGTCTTGAAACGTTAAGTATCAAATTTTGAGGGGGGGGGGGTGTAAAAAACTTTTCGTGACCGAAAACATAGGTTATTATTCAGAATGAATAATAAACCAAAAATGTCATACTCGTACGTCATGGCTGCGCGAACTGAGGAAGTCTCACCACAAGGATCTTAGGAATTATTTAAGGATAAGTAACATTTTTAAAATCTCGTAGATTTAGTATTGCCAATCCTCGTTTGCCCAACGCCCACATTTCTTCAGTCGAACATTTCCAGATTAACTGATAACCAATCGTCAGCCTGTTGATTATATTCAGTTAAACTGGCGGTGCGTGGGATGCTCGAGGGGTGAGGAGACGAGACACTTACTGATCTGCTCTTCAACTTCGAATGCGAGGCCGAACATTTCGATTTGACTACAGGACCCCAGATTGCTGATGACCATTACAATGTCATCTTTGGGTTTCACTACAAATATTCGCAACATTTGAGACAAAATTACTTTGACCAATTCCGACGTTGTAGCGTTCTGGAACAGAAATGTTTTGGTGTAGTGGATTATCTTGAGGCCCTATAGTCGTTACTATCGTCTAGACCTCAGATTCGGGTCTATACTCAAGGGGGTTGGTTGGCTGAATCTAGCGCAGTATCATCCAACCTACAAAAATAGCAACCCTCCAGCAGTAAAATTTAACTTTTAAATATGACCTCCGCTGGAGCTTTTTGTGAGGGCGGGAACAGCGACAGAAATTTAATATAAGTAAATACTTTGAAAGTACATTTATTTTATCTAGTCATCAAAGACAAACATTTAAGTATATGCAATAAGTGTAAATGAACTAATTGGTTTAGGACTGTCTGTAACAAATCCATGCAAGCAGTAAGCAAAAATGTGATTTATGCGATCAAACAAGTTTCGACAAAAATACCGCAACTTGTAACAGGGCAAGTGCGCCGGTGCACCACAAACAAAGGAATACACACATTTTTAATTGCGTTTCCTTCACTATATTTGGCTGAGCGTGGGTTTCGTGCTTCACCTTCCCCCACAGCCTCATTGATATTTTTATTCTTTATTTATATTTTCTAATTATGCTTGTTTACTAAGTTTGATTAAGTCTAAAGTGCCTTTGTGCTGTGCATTGCCTAGCATTTTTTTGGGTATGTTATGATTTTGTTAATGGTCTTTGCATTAAAAGTTTTTAATATAACGTGTTTTTATACTTTTAATTAATAAATTAATAATAACGACTCCTCGGCCACGACCGCATGTAGCAGGATTACTGAGAGAGAGAGAGAGAGAGAGAAAATTAGTGTTTAATTTGTGATTATTAATTGATGATAGATGGACATACAATTGGTGTAATTAATATTGGATGAAAGAGGTTGTCAGAATTGTTGATTTCTTTTAAATTAATGTTTCTTTTACAGTTGAAGATATATGGATAGACAAATTCTAGCGAGCCCCATGTGCAACAGACAGACACAGGAAATAATTTAATTAAAAGACTACTTTGAAGTTTTTTCTATTTTCGTACATTTACTCATTACTAAGGCTTACACCCTGAAAAAAGCCGCGACAGTTTTAAACGTACGTATCTATGAAATAAGAAGGTAAGGCTATCCGCGGCATTGACTTGGATGCTAGCTTGCGTGGGCCAAACTGCGACGAAATTATTTTTTCTAAGAAAAATAAATATTAATCCTACATAAAGTATTACACAAAGATTATTCTAGAAAAAACTTCAAAGGCTGGATTTTGTTTAATATCTTCTCTTTAATACTTCTCTCGATCATGCTGCATCAATATTAACGGAATTAATTAAGTAATTCCGCCAGCGCGAGTAGCATGGAGCAGGGCAGAACGTAAACGCGGAATTACCGAGTTAGTTACGCGCGATCACGCATCATAAAATAGATAAGTTTTACAGAAGATCGCAGCCTTCAAGTTCCTTTTTACTTTCCTTGCTCTACGAAGTAAAAAGGAAAGTTATGTAATCGGCTGAAAAAAAAATTTTGAGTTCTCTTCAGATCTTTACGTTTCAGACCCTCATGAGTCCGAAAAACACTATTTGGAAAAATGGTCTGTGTGTGTGTGTGTCTGTGGACGATTTTTCGAGAGAACGATCGTACCAAAACCAGTCAAACATGATATCTCGCCCGCAGGCTACCATGGGACGCCAAAATAAGGGTTTGGACAAAATCCATCGAATGTTAACTATAGTTATCATAGTGATCAAAACACCAAATATTTTTTTTCTCAAAAACGACTTCAACGATTTTGATTAAATTTTTTATATTGATAGCTGTCAATAAGGCAACTATACAATATAATTCCCATTCGCGGGAAAATGACGAGAGCAGCACAATAAATTACCAGAACTTTAGACGAAATCGGTATTAGCGCGGTTTGTAGAGAAAACAACCGTACCAAATCAGCTGAAACATGATATCTAGCCTACAGGTTACTATGGGACGCCAAAATAAGGGCATGGACAAAATCTACCGAAAGTTAACTATAGTTATCATAGTAATCAAAACACCAAATTTTTTTCTCCAAAATGGCTCTAACGATATTGATTACATTTTTTATATAGATAGCTCTCAATAAGAAAATTATACCATAAAATTCCCATTCGTGGGAAAATGACGAGAGCAACACAATAAATTATCAAAATTTTCGATGCAAAGCGTTTTTAGCGCAGTTTTTTCCTTATTAACTCCGCTGAATATCTTGTTGAATGTTAAAAAAAAATTGGTATTGTAGTGCAATCCAATACCTAAAGGGTGAGTGTTTTAAAACGCTCATGAGATACATGGGGCTCACTCCAGAAATTCCTGAATTTCAACTACCGCCGTTTCGCTTACTACCAGTCCTAACAGTTATTTTCCAATAACTCTGCACAAGTGATTACTATCCTTTTTTAAAAAAATCTTGTTTACAGCCTCATTAGTTATCTGTGTACCAATTGCTCAATAATGGCCCTGCAATGAGTACGAGCAGCACAATAAATTTCGAAACTGTAAGCACTACCGCTTTCTGCTGCCGTCTGACCAAGTTCAAATGAACTGACTGATAAATGAATTGATTAAATAGAAAAAGCCATGTAGAAAGTGAATTGACGTGGAGCTGAGGAAAGTTGTGTATTGCAACGCACCAGATATTTAAAGTAGAAGTGCTTAAGTGTTGAGGTCCGAATATCATTTTTCGTATCTATTATTATGCACACTCCATGTTTTGACTTCCCATTGCGTATTGTTCAACTCATTACATCGTTCAGTAAATTACATTTATACCACCAATGACTAAAACTCCGCATTTCAGACATCAATTTTCATGAAATATAATAAACGATTTTCCAGATAAACGGTTCGGACTAGCTGAACTTAATTTACTAATTTAATCACTAAAACTAATTTACCTGGAGCTTCCCGATGCCAGGTTCGCCGTGCAGGCCTATACCAACTTCTATATTGTTCTCATCAATGACCCACATAGTTTGACTAGCGCCGGGGAACTTGCAAGGTTTTATTCCAATTCCGATTGAACATGTTCGGCAGTTAATGCATCTTGCCTCCAAAACCATTTCTTTGAGGCTTCTTCCGTTTTTCGACAACGCTCCTAAAATCTGCCGAATGCCTCATATCGTGATAATCAACTTGCAAAACGCTCATCTTTAACAGTACCTTACGTTAAATAACTGCAGCTATTTGCAGCAGCAGTGATTACATATGAGGCAATAGGAAATATAAGGTGCAAGATTCCCACTTTACAGGCAAGATAGTTTAGTTTTCGTTCCCCCAATTAGTTTATGTTTTGTGGAGGAAACGAGAGCAGCATGTTTCAAAGCATAAGGATTCCAAATCTGCAATTTCCGTTCGCTGTCCCCTGTCGTTTAACGCCCTTAACGTGGAATAAAAAATCCATTCTTTCACACAAATATCCCATTTGTGCCCGCCTTGGCAATCCGATCGAACGAAGCCCAAGGTTGTTATTGGCAAAAAATGGTTTAAAAAATTAACAAAAACCCAATTTTGTCTGTTTTATCGTAAATACGCTGTATCCTGTACGCTCGCTCTGAAGGCATTTGAGATGCATGATCGAATGAAATGAGACCGGAGTATGGACCGATAACAGTGAAATTGCAGTAATTGTAGTGAGCCAAAGTCTGTCAGGTAACTTCTGACGAGCGAGTACAGGTTCAGTTTCAAGCTCATTACGGAGCGCTGCCACCATAGGTTGTCAGGTGCTCAGATGGTTTCTAGGGAACTTCCGATGCTACAGGTCCAGCCTGACTCATTTTGCATCGCAGCTAACATCTGCTCTACGTTTACTTTTCATATGGAGGACTTGTAATGTCTGCCACTGGGGCTCTCAGCGCTCTCCGCTTCCACAAAATGTTGTGGTGCCGTGGAAGGCCTTCTTCTCTTGGATGAAGGCAGTTCAGAGCGTGGCTTTGGCATCAGGGTCAAGAGTGTGTTGGTACATCCTTCTAGCTTGCTCGAGGGGATTAAGTTCGTCAGTCCACCATGGGACTTTGATCGCCCAGTGCTTCTGTTGCCCAAGTACAGAGACCCCATCAGGGTGCAGTGCTGTGGTAAATATGTTCACTTTGCTGTCCACCTCTTCAGGTGTGGATGCTTGCACTATTAGGTCAGTGTCTGCGGCACGCAGTTCACCTTCCAGCACCCTACGGAATTGCGGCCAGTCAGCATTTTTTGTGCGGAATCGCTTTTCACGCGTGTCTTTGCAGAGGATGTTGTCATCCGTGATGGCAAAGTCAATAACCATGTGATCGCTCTGCATTGCACCTGGTACGACTCGCCAACCCTGCAATTTTGAGTAGCAGGGTGTGAGACACGGTTGTGACGACTAAGCACGACCTTCCTCCTGGCCCATCATAGGTTGCTACAGTCATGGAGTCATTGGCAACAACCAAGTTGAACTTGTAAGCAACTCTATATACACTTGGCCCGCCCCATCCAAGGTCGGGGATCTCCGCAATGGTGATCTGGCGTTTGCATCAGCACAGACTATGCAGGGTCATCCTGATAGTCCTGCTAGAGCCCACTCGAGTGGTTGAAGGCAGTTGGCAACTGGTGCGCGGAATTGCTCGTCAAATGATATTACAACCAGTTCAAAGCCACTAGCTTGGATGGGCACAGCAGCCAAGTGCTGGCTGTTCAGGTGGGTAAGTGCGAGCATGTTGATGGACGACTCAATGCAGGCCACTGCTGCCTTGGCTCAACTCAGCCATAATCAGGGGAATTCTTATTTGTGTTGTGCCGAAGGATTCAAACTGTTTTTAGCCTATTCATAATCCACTCGTGGCTTTTGGAGGGCAATTGCTCGGTGAAGAATGGTACAGCGTGTACACTGCTGCATGGCTATTTGGAGGTGCCTTGCCCCCTCTCTTGTGTAGGCTGCGTGACACCTCAATCACCCAATCCTTCTGCCTGCCACGCTTTTTTGTGAAAAGGGGCCTGACGTCCTCTGGCTGCAAGCCTAATGCAGGGTTGTGCTCAACAGCTTGTTGGGCCAGGTCCTCTTTTTGTCGGTGGGTCCGCACGTTGCACAGTAGGAGGCGTGGGAAGTGACCTAGGGGAGCTGATGCTTGTAGCATCAACACCTTCTTGGTATATATGGCTCGTAACCGCCTTGACCATTTCTGTAGTTACGTCACAATGGTGGCGCTACCTCCCACTGTGGTGCGGATGTCAAGCACTCGTACACTTAGTGCTTGGAGGTCCTGCATCAGCACTTCCATCAGGGGTGGAGGGACCAGCTTCTCTCCCTCACACATAGGCCTTACCACTACCACATTTTGTCGTGGGTTTTTAGAGGGGAGTTTCTTGAGGGGTGGAGCCTTTTTATTTTTATTTCTGCCCTTGTTGTCGGGCGGAGGCGTGGGTGGAACGCTGCTCTCGGCCTGCACGTCCCGCTTTTTTGTGGCTTTTTCTTTTTTCCCCTGCTCTTTCTGGCCCTGGCAGGCTGCCATTTGGCCTTGGCTCCAGGAAGGAGGGAAGAGGGCTCTGTAGCGGCTACTGCTGCACATGAGGAGCTTGGGGTACTCAGCTGGCTCGGTAGAGCTCCTTGAGGTTGGAGGGCTGCTCACACTGGCCCCGCAGACTCCTGGGCAACTGCCTTACACAGCTCTTCCCTCATGACAGCCGCCACAGTTTCCTGTATGGGGTAGTGGCAGGGGCGTTGTTATTGGTGGGGCACTAGCTTTGATGGCCAGCTTCGAGATTTCTAAGAGACAGTGGGTGAAGAGGTCACACGTTTGTCCCGTTGCGTTGCCCCTCATTTGCGCCAACTGGCCATGGATAATACTGCTTGGAGTAGCCAGGTTGCCTGGGCTATTAGAGGGATAAGGGGGAAATGAAGGCGCTTTGCCTGGTTCTTTCCGCCCATGTTTATTTAACGATGAGTAGCTTGCTCATCGTCCAAAGAGGGAGGGGTCAAGCTTGGCAAGCCCGAGGAAGAGGCGCAGGTGGCGTTTTTATTACCTGCAGTTGTTTTAATTTGTCATGATGTTTTTACCAATGTTGGGTGTGGTGGTTGAGGGGGGGGGGGGATAAAAGGAGCAGACTAATGTAGTGTGCCCTTGTGAGTTCATTTGTTGTGTGTGTTAGTGGTATGAGCGAGAAGTGCTCGAAGCAGTGTCCTGGGAGCTCCCCCTCTGGCATATTGATTCTATCCCCTTTCGCTGGTCCGTTGAAGGTCAAAGGGAGGCCTCCACATGCGCCGCAGCTGCCAGTCCGGCCACCCATCGGGACTAAGACGCATGAGGGATTTTTCTGCTGCTGCTCAGAGTCAGCCCTCGGCCACTGGTGATGGTGAGCGGGACACACGCTTTCAGCCGCCCCATGAACGCTCAAACCTGGTTTTTCCCCCTCCTATATAGGCGATCGCTCATAGGTGTTAGTGAGCTACTTCCAGGACTGTCTTTCGCTCATTATGAATGTTTTAAGTCGTTGCAGTGTTGTTTGTATCTGGAATGTGTTGCATATGTCAGTGTCGTGAGCTTCAAGCCCCTTTAAGGCTGGCTTTTACAGCATCGCAGAGGATACGGCAGGAGAATTCTGTCCCCCTTCCTGCGAGGGGTGTGTTCTGCGATCCCAGCTCAAGGTAAGGGGTTCCCAGTGTGTCATGTATGTGAACGAAGTGTAAGTTGTGTCCCCAAATAGTGTTTCTTGGACTCATTAGGGTCTGAAACGTGAAGATCTGAAGAAAACTAAAAAAAAAGTTTTTCAGGCGGTTACATAACTGTCCTTTCTACTTTGTAGAGCCAAGTAAAGTAATAATAAGCCGTTATGTAATAATCTTCAGGATTTTTTATAATAAATCCCCCTCAATGATTCCAGCGTTCTTCAAAAAATTACAGTCATAGTCTATGGAACCTACCTATACGATGATAGTTTAATAGCGCTTATAAGAAAATAATGAGCGATCCCATATTCTTGAATTCAAATCACCACCGTTTTACTTACTACCGTCCTGTGCAGTTTTGCCGGTAATTCCAAAGCATGGTGAAAATCGTTAAAGCCCTTACTAACCATATTTTAGTGGATACTTATTAGATATTGGTTAACAGAAGATACTTTTAAAGTTTAATCAAAATGATTTAGATGTTTTCGACAAAAATGCGAAATCCCCCTCAATTTTGGTACATCCCTTGACTAAGCTATTTTCGAGACCTTCAAAACATGAACGAGCTCGATCGGTTAACCCTCTCTCCCACAAATCTGGTTATAGATACAGAGCACGTGCCGAAATTAGGTTTTTTGACATAGGAGGCATCAAATAGTTATGGGACGAAAAAAAGTAATTTTTCTGCAAGATTGGAATCCTGTACTTACTTATAAGGGTAGCAAGAGGTAAAAAATCATCTTTAATACAGCAATACTTGTTTAGAAAAAGGTGTGTTCTAGGGTATCACAATACATTATTACAAGTTACAGGTTACAATTTCAAATTGGTGAGAAGAACGAAATCTATCAGTTGTTTGTTATTGGGTTATTTCATGGTCTCGATGATTTGTAAATAATAAACTAATTTCGAAGTAAAATATAACAAACAAAATTGAATCAATTAATTTTGCTTTCACGCGCAAAAGAACAAAAGAGGAAAAGAAAGAAAAACTGGCAGAAAACGACAATTACATCAGAGTGCCAAAAAATGGGGAAACGATTTTTTGGGCAAAGAGCATCGATTATTTTGCCTTTGGTGCCATTTTTGCAGTATGCCCAATGCGATAGTTTAATAACGCTTATAAGAAAATAATGAGCGATCCCAGAAATTCTGGAATTCAAATCACCACCGTTTTACTTATTACCGTGGCTCGCATTCATACGGGAGACGCAACCCTACCAGCCCTTGAGCATCTTGATCCATTCAGTACCAAAGTATACTGATGAAAGCGCTCGCAGCTCAGCAGGTGATGATTTTCTATTTTGCAGATGAACAAGGTAGGTTCAGTTTTGTAGGTGTCGAAGTGTTCAGGATTTTCTTTGTTACAGCGCTTTGTCTCTTAGAAGAGTAGTGATCCTGAGCAAACATATTGGTTTTGGAGACATACCTAGGTTCGGGAGGCCCATTTGCCAATCTTAAAAAGACCCATCTACACACTCCTCTCCTGATTCTAAATATGTTTCATATTCATGTTTTGGACCATCCATGACATCAGGGAAAATGGTCAAAGTCGTAGATGGCCAATTTTGAACTAGGCCCATTTTCGAAAAACTAAAAAAAGGCCCAGGCAGATATTTCTCTCCCGAGTCTAAATGTTTGGTGTCAACTGCTGCGACCATACTTCACTTCAGGGCAAATGCTCAAAGTTTCGATTATGAATATGTAGCTAACTTCAGCGCAGTGAGAACCTGAGCCAATCGTCCGTGTAGAGATGGTTGCTGCACACAATGTACACCATGTAGACATCCAAGAAGTAGCCAAAATGAACAAGCAAAATTACTTTGAACATCAAAACGCAGCCACTGAGCCCTCGGCGAGCGAGGTATCCATTTTTAACATCGGCATCCAAATGAGCAACGTCATCAGCGACTAATATCGCTTCCACCTGTTAAAAAGGTATCGAATTAGTGAGTAGGACGTATCAAATAGTTCCCTATACTCTACTTCCTTCAAACATGTGTAGCCAACGTCTAGGGTTGCAAGAGGAGACAAGGCACCTTCAAACATGATAGGGAGCAAAGAGTGCTGGAATAGGCTCCTTTCGTTCAATTCGCTTTGTTCAAGGAGGTTCTCCTTTCGGTAAGACCAGAAGAGGTGGATGATGACAACGGCAGGCACTGCCTTTTCACAATGTTCCCCACACGTGGGACGAATAGATTAAGACAATGACTCAATCCCCATATTGGAATGTGATCTCCGAGGGGAACAAGTCGAAGAGGATCCGTGGTTTTTAGTTGCTCTGTTATTTAGCACCACAGGGAGTACACACCTTTAAGGCTATCCCACAAACATCAACAACCGTACTGCACTACTTAGGTACTCACTTGAATGCCAATAGTTCTGACTGTTTCGATTGCCAACCCAAACATGAGCATGTCTGCGGAATTATTTAGAATAACTGCCAGAATCCCCCCTGAAAGTAAGTTAAACTCAAATTACTTCGAAATAGGTTTGTAGTTTCAGCTTTCTCTGCCTTCTCGAAACAGCCAAAGGAATGTATGCGCAGTCTGAGTGTGTGAAATGGCAGGAAGAGTGGGAGGACCTTGTAATTCGATATAACTAAGCAAAAGATACCTGTTAGAGGGTTCAATAACGGTAGCTATAAAAGAAAATAGATCTGAGCGATAGCCTTTGAACGTCTGCAACTGAAGAACGAGGGATTTTCTCATTGTTCTAAATAAATAAAAATGCAGTTTATCGATTCTACTAATCAGTACCTAATTTTTGTTCTCTATATTGTGAAGGCACAATTTTGGACGCGGAGAAAAAAGCGCGGGAAGCCGCGTCCCCACTGAGCGCCAGCCCCTCCAAGGGAAGGAGAAGCCGGGCCCTGCGGTTGAAGAGGCCGGCGGAGCCTCAGAAGGTTGCCGCCGTCGTCGCCCGTTGTCGCTTCGAACTGCTAGAGAAAATCTGAAAAGGAGATTTCACCGCGAAGACGAAATATTGAGCATTACACTTTATCATCTCGCTTTTTATTTTGAGCGAGAGCAAGGTGAGCCGCAGCAGCTTTTATTTTATATAATTTTTTTCCATATAAATTTGATTTCTTTGTCCATTAAGCCCATTTGTGTGGTGAGACGCCCTCCTTCACGGATCAGGCTCCCCTTTTGTTGAAAAGAATCCCTGGTTGGTTGTCCGCCCCCTTCCCTGAGAAGAAGGAGTTCTCAATTTAGTTCAAATTGGGAAGAAAAAGATCGGCCCCGAACATTACATATTGGCGCCCAACGTGGGGGCTCGATCTGTTAGGCGGGTTCAATCAGGTGCTTGTTCTTGGGAGAAACAAACTCCGTACCGCTCTTGGCTTATCTCAGTCAGAGGTTTCGCGAGAGTAATAACATTGTCGTCCTTTCTATCTAATTATCTCTTTTCGCTTAGATCTTATCGCAAGAATAACGATGGATCAACCGATGAGTCAGCAACTAGATCCAAACGCCGCGGGTTTAGAACAAGAACGCCGGGACAGTGGCATTGAGGTGAGCGCTGTTTTAGCGCAAAGCGGTGATCGGCAGGAGGGCCCCATAGAAGAAAAATTTGGAGATGTCTGGGAGGATAAACTCAATCGGTACATGCAACACATGGTAAAAAAGGTTGAGGAAGTTGTGGATAAGTCGTTTGAGAAGTACATGAAGGAGCAATCGCTGCTGAGGGAGAGTTTGGAGGAGAAAATAAACAAAACGGAGGCCCGGATACAAGAAAGGGTAGAAAAACAGGTGACGGAGACCGAGGAACGATTGAGGGTCAAGGTCGCCGAATGGGGGGAAGGTGTGGCAAACGCAATAGAGCGTAAAATGCTGGAGCGCATTGAAGGTGTCCAGTTGGTGGCGGAGATACCGTCAGGTAGATTAGGGGAGATGGAAAAAAAAATTGAGGTTTTTGAAAATACTTTAATGGAGGATAGAACACGCCGTGAAAACGAAATTCAGTATAAAGAGAAACAAAATTATGTGATGTCGGGAATGGGCACTGTGGCGACAGGTGAGATGGGACCTAGAGGGGGGATACCTTTATCTTCAGAAAATTTAAAGCCCCCGACGTTTTCGGATAGGTTTGAGGAACATCCCATGATTTTCCTAGAGGAATTGGATGATTATTTCGATCATTTTCCACGGGCGTCCGACTGCGAAAAACTCAGAACTTTAACTAAGGCACTGCAAGGCATGCCAGGAGAGTGGTTCCGGCACCGAAAGTCAGAGTTTTCCTCCTTTCAGCAGTTCCGAACTGCTTTCATTAATCAATACTGGGATGGGATGGCTCAATTCGACCTGCTTCATAAAATGTACAAGGGTAGGTTCCGGGGGGGCTCAATGGAGCTTTACGCTCGGGACTGGTTCCAGTTCATCAAGTTCCTCGACCACCCTATAACCGAGTCGGTTGCTATCAGCGCTATTATAGGACACTATTCCGAGGATGTGCAGAAAGAGCTGCAGAGGGCACGAATAAAGGATAGAAGGGATCTCTTTGAGGAGCTCCAAATGATTGAGCGGTGGAACTCGCGAGGAAGGGGATACCATGGGCCCAGGGAGCAAAATGATGGGCGACACTCGAGGGACGATAGGACTCGCAGGGAAGAGGGTTTCCTCTCCAGGAACTCCAGGGAAAGTTTCCAGTATACGAGATACAACAGAACGAACGAGCGTAGCAATGACCGAGGAGCACATCAGACAAATGAGCGCGGGCATAACAATTCGAGCGAACCCGAGTATAATCGATCAGGATCGGTGAATCGCCAGGGTGAGCAGGGTTTTGGCAGCAGAAACATAAGAGGAGGTTCAACAAACGAATACAACGAGAGGTTGGAGTGTGGTCGTCCCAATGCTAACCGTTCGCTACCCACCAATTCGTTGATAACGGAAATCGTTAGGGATGCCGGCGCTGATAGAGATCCACGGGATCACGGAGGAGTTAGGCAGGTCGCATCACTTGCTCCTTTAAACGAGTAGGCGCCTCCTCCGGTACGAAGACGATTTGGGTGCGGAAGGAGGCTGTAGAATGTCGGTCATTAATCCACTTGCCCTTACCGATGGTCTCCGTCGCGACTGTGTTTTGCGATGAGAGACTGAGCATTTTTGACGACCCACAGGAATGGCTCCTCGACGAGACCACTCCAGAAGCCCTTCCTGTTCTGTTACCCGAAATCCCTGTCGTTTTGGGCCAAGTCCAAGTCACTGCGCTCTTGGACACGGGAGCTGTTTTTTCGTGCATCAATGAGGAGTGGTATCAGTCGAATAAAGAATACCTCAATATTAAGAGTAACCTACCAGTGAAGAATGCTCAAGTGGTCACTGCGACGGGTCAGAGGTCGACCGTAATTAGACACAACTTCTACTACCATTACACATCTCACATTTCACATTCTTTATTAACTGTTTGGTCGTGAGGAACCTAGTACGCCCAGTTATTTTGGGCATACAAAGTCTGAGACAAATGAAGGTTCGAATCGATGTGGGTCAGGGAGATATCACTATCCTGAATCAAACGGATTCGCAGCCACATTTCCGGGTGGCATTTCTGAATAAGGGAAATCATGAGGTCTCTAGCTTAACTGCATGCTCAGTTGGTATCATATTACTGGAGCACCTGAAGATACCGTCCTCAAATATAAGGAATCTGGACGAGGCCGACATTACTAGGCTTCTCTATGTTGTCAACAAATACGAACGCGTTTTCTCCAATGTCCCGGGTAGAATCAGGGTTTCAGTATGAGCTTAGGGTAGCTCCTAGTATAGAGGCATTCAAGAAAAAACATTACCAAGTCCCTCTTCCCTTGAGAGAGGCTGTGAGACTGGAAATATCCAAAATGAAAAAATTAGGTATCATTAGGAAATGTAATAGCCCATATATCAATCCTTTAAGAATCGTCAGGAAAACAGATAACTCATTGAGACTCTGCCTGGACGCGAGGTCACTAAATGTCCATTTAATAGATGAACCCGAAGCTCCTCCGAGCCTAGATCACATATTTGCCATTTTTGCAGGCATCAGATACTTTACCACATTCGACCTGACCAATTCATTTTGGCAGGTGTCTCTAAAGTACTCATCGCAAAAGTACACGGCATTCCTATTTGAAAATCAAGTCTACGCATTTAGAGTGGTGCCTTTTGGAATCAAGAGTGCGACGAGTGCTCTTCTAAGGGCCTTAGCCTCTTTATTCCCCCCCGAAACTAGAACGCTCTGCATACAATTTGTAGACGAGTTCGCAATATTTTCAAAGAACGCAGTTGAGCATCTAAAGCATGTAGAGTTCACTCTTCGGACGTTTGCGGATAATGGGATCACAGTAAGGTTAGAAAAAGCCCAGTGGTTGAGGGATGAGATAAAATTTCTTGGTGTAATCCTATCCCCTCGTGGTATACGAGGTGACCCGGAGCGAGTTGAAACGATCCTTAAATACCAACGTCCGACTAATCTATCTCAGCTTCGTTCCTTTTTCGGATTTATAAATTTCTATCGTAGGTTCCATCCAAATTTATCGTACTTTTGCGAACCATTGAATAAATTATTAAAAAAGGGCGTCAAATGGAAATGGACAGAGAAGGAAGAGGAGGCATTCCGTGGAGTCAAGTCGACATTTGCCAGATGCGTTGAGTTGTGCTTTCCGTGCCCCACTGAACCATATTATCTTTCGACCGACGCGAGTGGAAAGGCATTGGGGGCTCACTTGTACCAAATTGTCAGCGGAATAGAGCAACCCATAAGTTTTGTGAGTCGATCTCTGACAGATAGTGAGCGCAATATGACTGTCAGTGAACTCGAACTCGCTGCAGTTTACTTCGGACTGGACAAATTTAGGCGTTTTGTTTATGGAACCAGAGTGATTGTGAGAACGGATCATAAGGCGTTGGAGCACACCAAGACGTGTGTCTTGACATCAACTCGACTATCTCGTTTGATTTTGCTTCTTCAGGATTTCGACCACCAAATAGAGTATGTGCCCTCTAGGTATAATTATGTGGCAGACGCTTTAAGCCGCTTCTGTGGTCCTCCAAACTCCCTCTCGCGAAATGAGGTCTTAATTGCATCTATTGTGGTCCCCGCTGTTATTGACGATATTTTCCAAAATTTTGCCAGCCACCAACATCGGGACCCTAGTCTTGAAAGAATATTTGAGAGGATGGCACGGGATATTCCAGGGGATACTAGACGCTTCATGGTGGACAAGGGTTATCTCTATTTCAAAATGAAAGAAAGATGGAAATTGATGCTCCCGGCCCACGCGGTGAAAGGGGTAGTAAATTTCGTTCATACTTCCTACGCACACTGCGGGGTCAGAAAAACGTTATCGGTCCTCAACGAAACGTTTACTTCAAAAAATCTGCGCTCTCGGGTAAAGAACTGCCTTAAGAGTTGTCTGGTCTGTCAGCGAATAAAGATGGCCCCATGCCTGAAGCACCCAATGCTGACGGTGGCGGCAAAGTATCCCAGAGAGACGATCTCAATAGATTTCTATGGGCCACTACCCCGAACACCACAGGGATTCAGATATGTTGCAGTTTTCCCGGATGTTGCGACAAAATTTGTGAGGCTCTACCCTATACTGAAGGCTTCTGGCGCCGCCGTCCTTGACTGTATTTTCCAGGATTATGTGCCAAACTATGGGCGGATCAAAAGGGTGCTCTCGGATAATGGTTCACAGTTTAGAAGTTCGGTGTGGGTAACTCGTTTGCGGGGAGCAGGGATTCGGATTGCTCGTACAGCGATACGGCACCCAGCGGCTAACCCCGTTGAACGATATATGAGAACCTTCGCTCAATTTATGAGGGCCGCACTGTATGAGCAAGCCCACGACCAGTGGCACCTGCACTTGGAACACATTGAGGTCGCTTTCAATGAAACGTCCCATGGGTGTACGGACACGTTACCATATAGGCTGTTTTTTGGTCGACCCGTTGTGAGATACTGGAGTCGCCACATAACTGATGATGGATCTGCTAGCATAGACTCGGACCAACATAACTTGGAATTGGAGGATGCATCCACAAGATGTACCTTGAGAGCCCTAAAACGAGCGCAAGTTCACCAGCACGATCAGGGTCGGAGGTTTGGTAACGTCCAAATTGGCGATCTAGTTCTGGTGAGGGCGTTGGTAGTGTCCTCGACTCGAGAGAAAATTTACCATAAATTTCTCCCTAAATTTTCAGGCCCTTTCAAGGTTTCGAGAAGTTTCGGAAATGGATCCTTTGAACTGAGCAGTCTCCAAGGGACTCGGATAGGTGTATACCACCTATCTCACCTAAAACGCTTCCACATGGAAGACTAATAAATATTAAAAAAAAAAAAAAAAGGTACTGTCTACTCACGTCATATTTATTTTCTTGTATTGTTTTGTGTTATTTATTATACTGGTATAGTTAGTTTAGGTTTCGGTCAATATGTATTTAATAAAAAAAATAAAATAAAGTAAATAAATAAAAAAAGAAATAAATAAAATAAAATAAATAAAAAAATAAATTAATTAATTAAATTAAATTTAAAGGGAGATTCAACGGTTACTTCTGTTATTGTATTAATGTCCATTAAACGTTGCATGAAAAAAAAAAATAATAATAATAATAATTTAAAATAAATAAAAAATTTTCTTTATGAGTCAAAATAAGTTTAAAAAAAAAAAAAAAAAACCTGATAAATGAATGAGGGGAGTCTCAGTTATGATTATTATGGGCACTAATAAAGTCAAGTTAGGCGGCATTCCCCCCCATGCTCAGACCTCACACGAGAGTCAGGCAGAAGTCCCATCAAGTGCCACCAAAGACCCCCCCCCCCTCCAACCATCGATCCGAGTACTGCCCACGAGGAATGTTGCAGGTTCGCCCATGAAGATGCTCTCTCAAATCGGCATCTTCTCTTCGGGAGGAGGGGTGATGTGAAGGCACAATTTTGGACGCGGAGAAAAAAAAAGCGCGGGAAGCCGCGTCCCCACTGAGCGCCAGCCCCTCCAAGGGAAGGAGAAGCCGGGCCCTGCGGTTGAAGAGGCCGGCGGAGCCTCAGAAGGTTGCCGCCGTCGTCGCCCGTTGTCGCTTCGAACTGCTAGAGAAAATCTGAAAAGGAGATTTCACCGCGAAGACGAAATATTGAGCATTACACTTTATCATCTCGCTTTTTATTTTGAGCGAGAGCAAGGTGAGCCGCAGCAGCTTTTATTTTATATAATTTTTTTCCATATAAATTTGATTTCTTTGTCCATTAAGCCCATTTGTGTGGTGAGACGCCCTCCTTCACGGATCAGGCTCCCCTTTTGTTGAAAAGAATCCCTGGTTGGTTGTCCGCCCCCTTCCCTGAGAAGAAGGAGTTCTCAATTTAGTTCAAATTGGGAAGAAAAAGATCGGCCCCGAACATTACAATATGTAGCTCTGTGAAAATTCAATAAACGCGGATATAGGCAATTGAAGCAAACAAAATTGTTTTTCTCACTTTTAGCAAAACGACTTCAACGATTTGCATGAAAATGATAGGATGTCTTCAACTAGTATCCTATACTAGACCGTTCGAGCTTACCCATTTCCGATACAAGGAAGTGGTTCTCGCGTACTTTAGCAAATGCCTCTCTCGAATGCAACTACTCCGTTACTCGAAAAGACCTGCTAGCTGTCGTCGAGGCCTTAAAATTCTTCGACTCATATGACTTAGAAATGGATCCTTTAATAGTGAGGACTGATCATGCCTCCCTCACATGGATGCTTCGGTTCAAAAATCAAGATGGTCAGATGGCTCGTTGGATTGATCGTTTGAGCCCTTACAATCTTGAAATCCAATATCGACCAGGTTTACAACAATATATAAATATTACTCATCCTGGTTCTGGGTTCTCTTCCCAGGAGTACGTCCATGCTACCAGGCGCGACCACAGGCTGTGGATAGTGGAGCGACCACAGCACTGGCTAAGGGCTTGCTGTGGCCAGTTGCGAATAAGGTTGGCATGCTGACTGATAAAGTCAGCACGCCGACCGAATAAGCAGCCGCAAACAAGGACAAAACCCAATCCAGGGTGGAACAGCATACACCAAGGATGCATGGCCAAAGGGAGTTTGGTCTCTAGTATGCGAACTCTGGGCACCAGGTGACCCCCAGTTTTAAGTAGCCTTCCTGAGGCATGCGGGGCTCTGTCTCAGGCGACAGTTTGTTTCCCTAGCTGCTCGTGGGACCTACATGGATACCAAAAAAAAAAAAACACTTTAAACAATATCACGAGGAAGAAATCGCCTCAAGGATTGAAGAGGATCTGCTGCTGTGTTCCAGCGAGACCTCGACGATCAGATGGCCGTTGATGAAAACACAACCAGCAAGCATGGAGGATCTCCTTGTGGGCCCTAGAGCCTTACCCCTGGTGGAGGGCACCCCCTCGTTATTGGCCTGGGAGCCAGGGGTTCATGCGACCAAAGGTTCTGGGGCACGACCAAAAGACCTCTGGGGCATGACCTGATGGTGCTAAGATGGGAAGTGCAAGAAAAAAGCAGTACCACCACTTCATTAGGCGAGGACTTGCACCGGAAGAGGCCTTGAAGGCCTCCGCCATGACAGTCAGGGAAAGCAGGAAAAGATCAAGGCCCTCAACTGGATCTACTCCACTGAGCCAGAAGTGCAGGGAGAAGGGCAGCGCCTCAAGACGGATCCCTCTAATAATGCTAGCAGAGGGCCCATCCGCCCACCCATCCGCAGAGCAGACCGAGCTACAGGGATGTAGCGGAGGGGGTGAGGATTGGTGTCGTACACCAAAATTGAATGCGCAGCTGGATAGCCTGGACCAGGGCATCATGGACAGCGTCCTGTCAGCTGCAGGGAACAGTTTCTGGCCAGCATTTCAGACTGCAGCACGCAGGTCTGGCTGGCTGTTGATACACTGCCAGGACAGGGATACTGCCGACTGGCTGAGGACCATTGCCGCAGGCGCCGGGCTGCTCAGGGACACCCCTCTCAGAATCATTGAGGGGGATGAAATCCCGGGGCACCAGGTGGCTAGACAGTGACCTCATACTCCGGATGGTATACAACCAGAACAGGGGTTTGAATACCCAGTTCTGGTGTGTCATCCGGAGGGGGGAGGAAAGGGACACGACGGTCCTGGCCTTCTCGGTAGGTGAGGCGTCGGCCGCCGCCATAAGGGCACTGCCAACGCAGCGAGCCAATTACAGGTGGGGGGCTGTCCCGGATGAGGGATGGCAGGAGAAAAGCAGAGGAAGGGATATGTGTTGACCGGGAGGAAGGGCCAAGCACCTCAGGCAGCGTGCCCCCAGTCGGGTGCTCGGACTCCGTCCCTGCAACGGTGGCGCCTACCAGGAGGGGAGACATGCAGGAGCAAGGAGCATCTGGCCCCTCAGGACTGGCGCAGACCATGAAGAAGAGGCCAAGCCTCATCCTCAATCCCCCTCGCCGCAGGATTACCCAACTGGAACCCCAACTGGAAAACCCTGCAAATTATTACACAATGGTTTATTATTCTCATGAACAGCTTGACCTAGTATTACTACTCCGAGACCCATCCCATTCAATTCAGCATCGAATACTAGTAAACCATACGAAACATGACCTGGCTACAATGGAACTACGGAACTAAATATTCCCCCGGCGTCAGGTGCCCGTAAACGTCTGTAGGCATTTATGATCCGATGTAGCGGCGTGCAGAGGAAGTGGCCTTGGCGCCCTGTCGGGCAAAAAGAGTCGGGGAAATTGGGATGGGGGCTTCCAGCGAACCCGTTGCGAGTCGAAAGGGCGTTGTGAGTCAAGCGGGCGGGTGATTGAGTTTGATATGACGGGAGGGAGGGAGTACTAACGATGAAACGTTGACTTCCGCTGTAGTTCCTGCGTTATACTGTGTTTCGTTAATTTTTTTAACCATTTTTTGCCCATAACAACCATGGGCTTCGTCCGATCGGATTGCTGAGATGGCGGGCACAACTAGATACCAAATGGGATTTTTGTGCGAAATAACGAATTTTTTAGACCTTGTTAAAGGCACAAAACGGCCCGGATGGTAGACGGACATCGCTAATTCGGAATCTCCATGTCTTGAAATGTTAAGTATCAAATTTTGAGGGGGGGGGGGAGGTTCTAAAAAATATGTCGTGACCGAAAACATAGGGTTATTATTCAGAATGAATAATAAACCAAAACGATATTTGGACCAGACGGCAGTCGTCAAAGACCTCAAAGCTACTTCCTTCTATCCAAGCCGTTTAATTCAATTTAAATATTAAAAGATAGCTAAATAAGAATTAGGAAATAGCACTAAACAGGTCCTGGAGGACTCATTTTGCTTAGTTGCACTAATTTATTTTTTCAGGAAAGTTGCTAGTAATACAGCATAACTAGCAAGTAGCAGACCTTTGTTTAGTTTGGCGATGTTGAGAAGGGCCGTCGATATTTTTCCGGCATTTGGCGCGGCAAAAAGAGCCCCTCCTATGAACGCCGTTAACATGTTTTCTCCCACAAAACCTGAACAGATATTGACAAGAACTCGATGTGACTTAAACTTCATAACGAGCAACAAGCGTCAGTGAGATATTCTTATGATACATTAACTATTTCAAGCAGGGCAGCAAAATGAAACTTTTAGCTTACAAAGTCCAGTCACGATCGCTGTATACTTTCGTATACTTACAAAGTAGGAAGGAAATGTATGTAATAGGCTGGCACAATTTGTTTTTTTGAGTTTTCTTCAGATGTCCACGTTTTAAGAGTGAGTTCGAAAAACGCAATTTGGGACAATGGTGTGCGTTGCGTTCCACAAGATATTCTGCCATGTGATGTGGACTCCTCAAATGTAGAGGTATCATTAATAGTAACAATAGTCGAATACCTGATCCAAAGGGCTCATGCCCCGCTCCACCAGCTGAAACTAGTGCTACTCTGTTCGCTCTGTCCTGAAACAAAGAAAAGTGTGAGAGGCTATGTTTTTATTGGGAAGTTCTTGCCTCTTCTGGGGGTTCCCGCGCTAAAGTAAGGAGTTCAAGAGTTCCAGGCACATTGTGTTGTCTGTAGAAGGGAGACACCATCGAGTTGTGATGTAGTGGCGTTGCTGACTCACTCAAAGATTCATTTAGTCTTAACTGCTCCTCAATACCTACATGACTCTGGAATGGTTTGAGGTCAACAGTAAGAAAAGGCCCTTCCTTGAAGAATAGACGATATATTTCCATGGCCTTTGGGAGTTCTTCCCCTCTGCTTAGGTGCGCAGATGAGGATGAATGAGTGAGCACACGAGGAAACAATCTGGTGCGTTGCAACACACAACTTTCCCTAGCTCTACAACAATTCACTTTGTACATGGCTAATTCTATTTAATCAATTCACTTATCACTCAGTTAATTTGAATTTGGTCAAACATCGCTTTACGGCAGCAGCAAGCGGTAGCGCTTACAGTTCCGGAATTTATTGTGCTGCTCGTACTCATCGCAGGACCATTATTGAGCAATTGGTACACAGATAATTAATGAGGCTGTAAACACGATTTAAATATACTTTCCTTCCCTTCGGGTAGCGGAAAGTAAAAAGGATAGTAATCACTTTTGCAGAGTTATTGGAAAATAACTGTCGGAACTGGTAGTAAGCGAAACGGCAGTAGTTGAAATTCTTGAATTTCTGGAGTGACCCGCATGTATCTCATGAGCGTTTTTAAACACTCACCCTTTATGTATTGGATTGGACCACAATAACAATTTTTTTTAACATTCTACAAAAATTCCAGCGGAGTTTATAAGGAAAAATATCTGGTGCGTAGCAACACACGACTTTCCGCCACCCCTTTAAGTTCGAACACCACCTACATAGGCGGGCGCTATATCTTCGTTCAACGCATTTTTACAGGAACATTTATACAGAACAAAATGTAGGGGCTAGATAGCTGAGAGTACTCCGAAAGTTTGATCGAAATCGTTAGAGCCGTTTTTGAGAAAATTGGAATACCGATGAATTAATATTCGACAAATTTCCTTTTCTGTGTTAACTTGGCTTATATCTCCGTTCAACATATATATACAGAAATAATTATGCAGAACGAAATGTGGGTATGGGTGACTAAAAGACACTCCATTTGGATTTATTACATCTGGTGAAGAAGTTACCCTGGAATTTACGGAAATGTTAGAAAAAACGTTATTTTCGACACATTTTGATTTTTATCTCTGTTCAATGGACCGTCACAGGAACATTTATTGAAAAGAGTATGTAGGTATTAACTATTTGAAAACATCCTGTGAGTTTGATGGAAATCGCTGAAGCCGTTTTGCCAAAAAGCGTAAAAAACCTATTTTTGCTTCAGAGGCCTATATCTCCGTTCACCGTATTTTCATGGAGATATGTATGGAGAAGAAAAGTTAGGTATTAATTAGGAGAAGATAATTTGAAAGTTTAATCAAAATCGTTAGAGCCGTTTTCGAGAAAAATGCGAAAAACCCTAGTTTTTGGTACATTTTCGTCCCCCCCCCCTTCCCATCGGCCGAAATCGTCCATAACCTTATTTTGGAGTCTACAAAAAATAACGAACAAAACAAAAGAAGAACCAGCTCAATCGGATCAGCTGTTCTCCCGCAAATCGAACTACAGACACACACACACACACACATACACACACGGACCATGCGCTGAAATTAGGTTTTTTAGACTCAGTAGGGTCTGAAACGTAAAGATCTGAAGAAAACTCAAATTTTTTTTTTTTGGGCCGATTACTATACTTTCCTTCCCTTCGGGTAGCGGAAAGTAAAACCACGGCAAAAACGCTTTTCGTCGAAAATGTTGATAATTTATTGTGCTACTCTCGTCATTTTCCCACGAATGGAAATTTCATGGTATAATTGTCTTATTGAGAGCTATCTGTATAAAAAATTTAATCAAAATCGTTAGAGCCGTTTTTGACACAAAAAATTTGGTATTTCGATCACTATGATAACTATAGTTAAATTTCGGTAGATTTTGCGCATACCCTTATTTTGGCGTCTCATGGTAACCTGTAGGCTAGACATCATTTTACAGCTGATTTGGTACGGTTGTTTTCTGTAAAAACCGCGCTAAAATCGATTTCGTCGAAAGCTTTGGTAATTTATTGTGCTGCTCTCGTCATTTTCCCACAAATGGGAATTTTATGGTATAGTTGCCATATTGCGAGCTACCAATATAAAAAATTTAATCAAAACCGTTAGAGCCGTTTTTGAGAAAAAAAATTTGGTGTTTTGATCACTATATCACTATGATAACTATAGTTAACTTTCGGTGGATTTTGCCCGTACCCTTATTTTTGCGTCCCATGGTAACCTGTAGGCTAGACATCAAGTTTCAGCTTATTTGGTACGGTTGTTTTCTCTAGAAACCGCGCTAAAATCAATTTCGTCGAAAATTTTGATAATTTATTGTGCTGCTCTCGTCATTTTCCCACAAATGGGAATTTTATGGTATAATTATCATGTTAAGAGCTACCAATATTAAAAATCAAGGTAGGATCAAGGTAGGGTCAAATGGGAGTATTTTGTCAAAACCTGAGTTGAAAGGGTGAGCACATGCACACAATGGGATTATAGGAGGGATATGCATACAGGCGTGGTGAAAACAGGCTAGCACACTAGGGTGGTGAGTAGGAGAAAGACCACTGAGGTGGTGCAAGTAGGAAAATGCACACTCCAGTGGCGCAGATGGGGCTAGCACATTGGGGTTAGTGCATGTGTGAGAAAGCACACTAAAATGGGCAATAGGGACAAGTGCAGTGAGCTGGTGAAAGTAGAAGGAAGCACACTAAGGTCGTGCAAATGGTGCTAGCGAAATGGGGTGGTGAGTAGGAGAAAGCACACGGAGGTAGTGCAAAAAGGGGTAAGTGCGGTGAGGAGAGGGTACAAATTAGGACATGGGGTTAAGAAGCGAGAGAGACCTAGTGCTGTCTTGGGTTAAATATTAAATGATATGTGGGATGATCACGATTGGGAGGTCGAGAGGGTAAGGAATGCTGCTAGGACAGAACATTGAAGAAGGCGGAAGGGCGAGAAAAGATGACAGGGTGCAAGAGAAATAAGATGAGAGAGGCATAAGGCTTTGGTGCTTGTGATATTAAAGATGAGGGATGTATGAAATTGTAAAAGAGAGAGAAACAGGTAGGAAGAAGGTAAGATGGTAGGGTACAACAGTTAGGGTTTAGAAAAGAAGGATTATAAGACTAGTATTTAGAAAAGTAGGATGTGAAGATATAAAGTGTGTTGGGGCAAGGGGTACTAGAGATGAGGGCTGAGTGGACTCGTAGTAGCAGAAAAACAGGTAGGAGGATGAGACGAAAGGAGGTATAGGTAAACTATGTGAATTTAATGAGGTTGTTCGACGCAAAGCGTCAAAGTTGTCAGAGTCTTTGACCTCGGACTTCCCCACGTCATTGTCTCCGACCACCTAATTGTCCCCAACTATTTCAATACCTGCCCCTCACCTGCGGGCCCCCAGCCCCCTTTCCTAGGTTTTCCCCTTTCTTTATTTCTTTCTCCCAATTTCATTTTCCTATCAATGACAGAGCTCTTCCAAAATCATTCTGCTTCCAACTAACACCCCAGTAACTTCTCACACGGTTGCCCGCGCCAGTTCACGCGTTCCGAGTACTGCCCTTGTGTCGCCCAGTTGTACTCCATCTCACCTCAGTTTCAATTCTACTCAATTCCGTACGCACGTATAATACAGTCCTCCTCACGCTCACCGAGTTTCAGTTTCATTGCGATACTCAGCTCCCCCATTCTTGCACCCAACAGAGGTGGTCAAAAGGGTCTTGGTTATTAACAGCGAATTCATCAGCAGATGAAGATGAAGCTATGGATGTATCCAGACGTGCCCCGCAAAGTCTTAGATTATTAATAGTTTTCGGGAGTAAAATGGCCTTCGCGTTACATCATTAATGATGAAGTCTGAAGGGAGATGGAAGTTGTTACTTACTTCCTTTGAGCTTTCAAATGTAGGCAGAGGCTTGAAGAGGTTTGATGTAGATCGGCGTTGTGATCCAATGCAGGCGAGACGTCCATCATAATACGGTTTCGAACAGGAGAATATGCACTTTTCGAGCTGGACCCAGAATGCTTCACCTGCGAAAATGTTGTTTGTCTATCCAGCCCCGAGGGCCAAAACTTTTCGACCAGGATAGACTTGAATGAATCGCGAAGGCGGGTTTACTTGAGCACAAACTTCTAATTTGAAGAGTTGGTATATCACAAGATTTGGAGACTTAGATGTACAAGAAGAGGTGACTTAAACAGAATATGAGTTGAGTATATAATCGTGAACAAGGAGGGCTCTGAAGGCGTGAAACTGGTTGTACTGGGAAGAAAGGAGAAATCCGAATTAGATTTTGATGAGAGGAGAATTGGAGATGACTGTATCGCGAAAGGTGTTAGATGACAGTGTTGGGAGAAATGGAGACGACTGATTTTTGCGAGACATCATAGGAGAATGAGTTTGGGAGGAGCTGTCTGTTGTGGAAAGGAATCTGATCTAAAATAAAGATGGGAAAACCAGGGAGAAATCCGTGTTCGTTGGAAATTACTGCAGAAGTGGAATTTCCGCAGGTAACAAGGGGGGTTCTGGGAAACAACGACTTTGCCATTAAGGGCCAGGGAGTCCAATTAGGGCAGGTGAGTGAATTCTGAGGGCAAAAAACTGATACAGATTCGGCTTTATGCACCAAACAACTGAATATCGATATCACTGAACTGTAAACCAAGGTATCCTACGTAGTTGGTAACTCTAATTGTTTTATCATCGACGTATGACTTGTTGACATGAATAAGTGATTAATAGCAACTACTATTAACTGGTACTGATCGGTCGCAGACTGTACACAACAACCCATCACTCTCACCTTGTTCAGTAGAATAATTTGATTGTCGACGTCAATGAACAGCCCGGGATAAGCCGTGTGAATCCCTTTCCAATAGGCTTCCACACAGTGAGCAGGTGATTTCATCAGAGTGTCCATTCCTCTTACGAATTTCCCTTAATTACGCGAAATTTGAAAACTAATCTATAGTCTAGTTAAAATTGACCAACTTTGAGAACTGAAAGTAGTTTTCGCCAGGGATGTTTCCATCGCTACCAGGCTCCACTAACAACCAGAGATACACAACAGGATACTGTTAGTAATTAATAAGACTTTGAAAGCATGCAATTCCATCATTCAATTGTGAGGGGTTTAAATGTTAGTGTAATGTAGAAAATAGAGATATTGTCAGTTCAAAATTTCTAAAAAATTCAAGGAGGAATTCCGTTTTACGACATTATCGAACGAGTAGTGTTTTATTAATCTACCAAAAGAAGATTATCGAAAATTATTAGTATTTCATCATGCTTATTTACAAAATATCTGGTGCGTAGCAACACACAACTTTCCTTACCTCTACGTCAATTCACTTTCCACATGGCTGATTCTATTTAATCAATTCATTTATCACTCAGTTAATTTGAACTTGGTTAAACAACGCTTCACAGCAGCAGGAAGCGGTAGCGCTTACAGTTCCGGAATTTATTGTGCTGGTCATACTCATTCCAGGACCATTATTGAGCAATTGGTACCCAGAAAATTAATGAGGCTGTAAACACGGATTTTTTGAAGGAGGATAGTAATTACTTTTGCAGAGTTATTGGGTAAAAACTTTGAGAACTGGTAGTCAGCAAAATGGTGGTAGTTGAAATTCAAGAATTTCTGGAGTGACCCCTATGTTTCTCATGAGCGTTTTCCAACACTCACCCTATAGGCATTGAAATGTACTACAATACCAATTTTGTTAAACATTCTAGTAACATTCCAGCGGAGTTTATAAGGAAAAACCCGCGCTAAAAACGCTTTTCGTCGACAAATTTGATAATTTATTGTGCTGCTCTCGTCATTTTCCCACAAATGGGAATTTTATGGTATAGTTGCCATATTGCGAGCTACCAATATAAAAAATTTAATCAAAACCGTTAGAGCCGTTTTTGAGAAAAAAAATTTGGTGTTTTGATCACTATATCACTATGATAACTATAGTTAACTTTCGGTGGATTTTGCCCGTACCCTTATTTTTGCGTCCCATGGTAACCTGTAGGCTAGACATCAAGTTTCAGCTTATTTGGTACGGTTGTTTTCTCTAGAAACCGCGCTAAAATCAATTTCGTCGAAAATTTTGATAATTTATTGTGCTGCTCTCGTCATTTTCCCACAAATGGGAATTTTATGGTATAATTATCATGTTAAGAGCTACCAATATTAAAAATGTAATCAAAATCGTTAGAGCGGTTTTTAAGAAAAAAAAAAATTGTTGTTTTGATCACTATGATAACTATAGTTAACTTTCGGTGAATTTTGTTCATACCCTTATTTTGGCGTCCCATGATGACCTGCGGGCGAGATATCAAGTTTGAGCTGATTTGGTACGGTGTTTTTCTCTAAAAATCGTATACAGACACACATACACACACACAGACCATTTTCCCAAATAGTGTTTTTCGGACTCAGGAGGGTCTGAAACGTACAGATCTGAAGAAAACTCAAAATTTTTTTTTTTCAGCCGATTACATAGGTAACTTTCCTTTCTACTTCGTAGAGCCAAGGAAAGTAAAAATATATGATAATACGTTACATATATGTGATAATGACAGTTTCGTTGTTCTCCTATCGACAGAGAAATTGAATGGCAGTGCGTTAGTCTCAATTCAGGACCAACATTTAATTAAATCCATAAAATCTATGGTAGGAATGGAATTTGATTCTTAAAATTTACTTTGATCCCTAGAGAAAAGGAATTAGC
The DNA here is from genome assembly GCA_020466155.1 of Pachypeltis micranthus. Classification (NCBI taxonomy): domain Eukaryota; kingdom Metazoa; phylum Arthropoda; class Insecta; order Hemiptera; family Miridae; genus Pachypeltis; species Pachypeltis micranthus. The sequence goes on from CM035776.1 coordinate 637,562, forward strand.
TTGGAGCTAAGAACAAAATACTTGGTGAGAACTATGTGTGTTTCATTTTCACAGCAGTGTTACCAACGTAATCATACAGTTGCAGCAAAAAATGGAGATAGGAAGATCAAGTTTTGCAGAAATGTCACTGATCGGAATATACAAGCTCGAGCACAAATCCTAAGTAGAGTCAAGATCATGGTTTTCAGAAATATGAAATGGTGGCTACAGTTTTCATAGGAGGACCGAGCTTTTGAGACAAAGAAACTCTATTTCTTAATTTGTATAGCAAAGGAAAGTGAAAACATACAAATCAAAGAAAACCGCATTTAATTCTGATCTTGTTTTATATAATTTGAAAAAATCTGAATAAATAGAAAACAATACGGGCTCACAATAATTAAATTAATCTACTTAATTGCATTAGCTCGGGTTATTCACAGAGTAGCTAATATTTATCCAGTACCTAAGTCAGCCACCAATGGGCCATACGGAAATTAGACTGAGAAAGCCGAACACACGTAACTCCAGATATTTGAAGAAACGATGCTTATAAATGATATTTACAAATAATTACATGTCGCAGCCTCACCAACTGAGTGACACAAAATTGACGACTTTGTACAAAATAAAGCAATGATTCACTTTTCGTTTTTCTGTATCCTTCACATATTAAACGGAAAGTTTCCGTTTCTTTCGTCTCTTTAATTCCTGAACAATTTGATTCCAAAGGAAGAGATGTGAAGCTCAACACCAGAGAGTCTTTCTGAAACAAATCGAAGGCATTGAAAGTCGAGCAATTGGCGAATAAGTACATCTTCAATGTGTTTGAATTATTAGACAACTTACTAAACATTAACTTGTGCCATAAAAAAATTCAGACTATGAAAAGATTATTTCAGTCAACAGTCCTAAGCCAAGTTATATCAACATCAACAGATATAAGATATAAGATCATAACAGATCCTTAACTCAGAAAAGGAGATTTGTCGAATATTAATTTATCGGTATTCCAATTTTCTCAAAAACGGCTCCAACGATTTCGATCAAACTTACGGAGTACTGTCAGCTAACCAGTCCCTACATTTTGTTCTCTATAAATGTTCCTGTAAAAATGCGTTGAACGAAAATATAGCGCCCGCCTACGTAGGTGGTGTTCGAACTTAAAGGGGTGGCGGAAAGTTGTGTGTTGCTACGCACCAGATATTTATAGCTCAATTTTGGGAAGAAGAAGAAAAATAGAATAAGTTAGTATACCATTGTGAGTTTAATTGTTGTGTATGTTAGTGGTGTGAGTTGTGTCCTAGGAGTATTAAGGTTTGCAAACTAACAGTCAACCAAAAGAGAGTATTGGCCCAATCCCAGGTTGCTGCACTCCAGAGGATCACCAAGGCCTACAAGACTGTATCAACAGAAGCACTACAGGTGATCACTGGTCAGTTACCAGTTGACTTGGCAGTTCAGTGCATGATTGACAAGTGGAGAGTGAAACGGGAGCTTCCCTCGCTTTGGGCTGAACTCCGTGCAGATCTCACCACAGAACAGAAACTTGCCGCCATCGACAAATGGGCGTTAGAGAAATGGCAAGCGAGATGGGAATCCTTGTCAAAGGAACAGTGAGTTTTTCCCCCAACATCCGTGAACGTCTTTCAAGAAAATGGGTGGAGCCAGTTCCTCATGGGAAATGGTGACGACTTCAATGCGTAGCTCCACTTCTTTTCTCTGAAAGACTCTCCATTATGCACGTCTTGTGCCTCCAGTGCGGAGGAAACAAGAAACCACGTGCTGCTCCACTGTAGTTTCTACAACAGTGAGCGACGGTTGTTGGCAGGGCAAACGAACTTAGCAGCATTGACTGCTACAATGCGAGCCTATAACCATTTTGCAGAGTTTGCGAAGAAGGTGATGGCTAAGAAACATGGTCATAGTTGATCTGTCCTTTTCAAACTTTCTACTCAAGTACATAGTTAGATCAGGTGGGAAACCAGATTAAGAACTCCTCCCCAAGAGTACAGAATTCCTCAGATGGTCACCTCCGTGCAGTAGCACACGTGCAACAGCTCTTTACCGGGAGACTGGCTAACGACCAAATACCTGCCTTACCTCCGCAGATCTGAGTTCGGTGGATGCTGCAGGGACCGGCCTCTTGCATATTAGCGGAACTGCAACTTCCATGGCTGATATAACCCTCGTCGAGATTTTAGGTACAGTCATCAAATAAGGAAACAGACCTGTCCTAGGGGTATTGATTTTAGCCCCTTTTGTTGGTTTGTTGAGAGTCGAGGAAAGACTCCGCATGAGCAACAGCCACCTAGCCACTCTAGGCACCTACTGGGACTGGGACTCACGAGGGAATGGCTGCTACTCACGTCACCCCTCAGCCATTGATGATGTGGTGAGAAGGGCACATGCTATCAACTGCCCCGCGTACCCTTAAACCCGATGTTTCCCCTTCCTCATTCGGAAGGCTGGAGTGTATTCAAGTAAATGTGTTCTAAAATGCACAATTGATGTAGGCTTGTGTTTGGAATATGGTGATTATGTCTGTGTCATGTATATCAAGCCCCAGTTCTTACAGTCATGCAGAGGATACGGCATGAGAATTCTGTCCTCTAACCTGCTAAGGATGTACTCCGTATTTGGTTCGTACCGTCTGCCTTTCAGATGAGGGTCTACATTTTGGTCAGCAGCCGATGCAACGAGTAATAAACCGCAGTGGTGTAGTAATTTTCAGCTTTTTTTGTTATTATTTTTAGCAATTCTAGATGATATTGCGATTTCAAATGTTTGCATAAATTGAGCATTTTCGTGCAAATATAGTTCGATTTATAGGCAATAAAACAAACCAAGTTACATTTCCCTTGATACTGTGTTGAATTTAGGTACAATTTTACAAACATGAAGCAGGGGTGGCTACGAACCATATCAAGTTGATAGGATTCGTATGACAGGTATACCATTAAAATTCAAACCAACTAGACAACTAACGTTTTGTTCTGTCGCAGAGGAGGAATAGCCGGACCAGAGCCCTTCTTCTTGGCCTTATGTCGGTACTTTTTGACGTAAGCTTCAATCAAACGTTGGATTTTCATTGGATTGATCTCTCCGGATCTGCTGTGACATATCTGAGGAATGCAACAAAACAAATCATCAATTACAATTTAAATGTCCAAACAGAATATCTGATGTGGCACGTGCCACAAGATTCCTCAGCTTTCAGGCACATTTAAATGCTCCACCAACTATTCCAATGTGCTTTTCCCTCAGTTTGTACGAACCAGCTAGAACTCGACGTTCTATGGAAACAGGGGGCTGAACTAAAACTAAACGTTCCAAAATTTATTGGAATTGGAAGCTACAGTCAAACAAATTCAACTGATGAGTTCCTCATATTGCAATAAAAAATCTCGAAACTAAGAGTGGTCCTCACACAACTTTGAACGGTATAATATAACTAATGAATTGCTCTTCCAACTCAAAACGAAATAAAGGCTAATGCTGTAGCTCATGCGATCTAAATGTCCAACCATGAACTCTTCCCAGTCGAGATTTACTGCTCTCAAGATAATTTTGACGATGGAGAGTTGAGGAGGATGGAGAATAGAATAAAATGCTAATGTCATCATCGCAGCTTCAAAAGGTTGATAGCAGTGTACTTCTAGTGGATTCAGAAGCACTAAACGAGGAAACTGCTCTCCATGGCCCAGCTGCAACTGGTTTATCCAAAAAAACAACAACCACCAGCCAGGTTGGAATGTATGTGTTGTGTATATGTGTGTTAGTGTTCTGTAGATTAGATTAGGTATTGTAGGGATGGATCCAGGGGGGATGAATATTGAGTAGTCCGCCCCTGGACCATCGGGAAATGTGTGAATGTATTTAAGGGTTAAATGGATTTGTGAGTGTGTAAGTTAGTGTTAGGATAGAGTGAGTTGGGTGGGTTGCGGACGAGGGCGACCGAATATAGAGTAGTCCGCCCTCGTCACGTCGGAATGGGGATCGCAGTTCAGGCCATAAAAGACGGCCTGACACCCTTCTCCTTGGCTGGTGCAGGGGCAAGTCCAATCCCCGTACCCCCATGGAGATAAAGCGTAGGTGCCGGCAGAACGCCTCTTGGTGATTCCGGCACCGGGGCCTGCCACCCATTCTGAGGTCCTTAGGCTGCTCAAGGTGCAGCCAAATAGAATGGGTACCACGAGGGCTTCAGCCTGCGGCCGGCAGCATGGAGCCTTTAAAAGCGTGGCGCTGTCGGCCGTGAAGCCATGGGATTGGCCTCGTGGGGACCGTTGTTTCGCTGGAAATCCCCCCTAGAGAAAAGATAGGTGCTGGCTGGAGAGGGGTAGGCTAGGCACCCTCTCCAACGCCACGGGCAATACCCCAAGCACGACTTACCATGTCATTGGTTTAGTAGGATAGAGTATAAATAACTAAGGGTATGGAAAACCGGATGCGGATGGGCCCCCATATAGTGGGTGGAGGCTTGGGGTCCTTTCAAACCCCAGGGAGGTCAGCAAGTCCAAACTGTCCCACCCTGGGATGAGGAAAAGCCATCAAATGATGGGGCAGGCCTGTGATCATTCTGGCCTCAAGGGCTGTTAGGCACAAAATGGTACCACGGGAATGCACAGCCCGCGGCCTTGCGCTGGTGCACTATAGGCTAGGGTCATGACAGGTGGTGGCAAGGCCTAAGAATACTGGAAAATGCGCTTGCTCTGCAGATATCATGGTGGTTGTGGTATCGCTGTAGTGTAGTAATCAAATCCCTTTCTTCGTTTTTAAACTGTGGGGTCTGAGGGAGGTAGGGGCCACCTGGTCACAACTCCCACAGACATCCCCAAATGCAGAACTGTCATTGGTACTAGTCCCAACTAATCTTTGATTTGTGATGCTTCACAATCTCCACAGCGATTATAATTAGAGGTATTTCAATTAAACCCTAACATTGTAAACCAACAATAATCGTTTCAAAATATGAATTCTTAACATCAACTCACAAGATGATAGCAAAAACCATTCAATATTCTGACCTTAGGAACAGACTTTCGAAGGATTTCTTTGTATTCTTCTTTCGAAACGTGTTTCTTGGCGTAGTGGGGCTTCAACACCAATTTGACTTCTTCCACAACCCGCTCCTGTCTATTCAATTTCTTCAAAAACTGAAGACAAAAAAAACACACACACACACAGAAACAAACATTAATTCAACTTCCTCGAGTGACAGGTAACACAGTTCCACGAAACAACTTAATTCACAACACATGTTGAAATATATTAAGGTTCGAGTGAAGTTGGCGGAGTCAGGGAACACATGTTCGCCAAAAGGAAAAGGAGACCCACCAGCAAACCCTCCTTGCCCTTTGTTGACCTAGGAACTTATCGTGCATCCTTATCCCAGAACTACCTGCTTTGACCAAGGGTCTGGGATTAAACCTTGATCGCGGACAAACTTGTGAGCAGTTGCGATTTCCTGCCATTGCGGAACAGTTCGAGACATTCTCCCAATTCGAGTTTGGTGGCCACTGCTGTTCGCGTGCAATCGAGCTACTAGTTTCGACGATTGAACAAAACGAATTGCTGCACAAATTCAACTCCGCAGCCCTTGTTTCACAGAGGAGTCCTTCGTTCACAAGGTCCACATTCTGACAACTGTCTGGATTCCAAGACAGTTCGATCCATTTTTTCTGCACAATCTGCTACAACTGCTCAGCAACCATCCTGTTCAACCGCCAAATAAACATTCCGTTCCGTGTTCTAGTTTTTATCAAGTAAATTATTTATTGTTCACCGTTACCCATAATTTATTGGCATTTGTAATGGTTTTCGCGGCGGACTGCGCGAGGTGGCAACACTGACCGCCACCTGTGCAGGCCACCACTGTTTATATTAGCGTCGGAGCCGAATTTCGAGATCAGAACGGCTATCGGCTCGTCAGCGAATAATATTCCTGTTATAAGTCAGTGTTTAGCTTCCCCTTTTGATTGTGTGAAGTAAGGTAAGCGATCAGAGCTTTGTGTTTCATTTTCCCAATTGTCCGTTTATTGTCATTTAATACAATCCGAGCATAGGTTATTTATTTCAGTCTAAAAGAAGTTCGTTTCATTTCATTCATTTCGAGTTTTGCCGATTAAATTCAAGTGGGTCTTAATTGCTTTATAATTTCATTTCCCATTACCTTCTTGAGAGTTATTATTTTATTTATTTGATCGAGTGAGTATTATTGAGCGTATTTGATTTATTCTTTTCTTTTAGGCCCAGACACGACTTTCACGAGTGTTCTGTATGCGAGAATTGTGAGACAATTCCCCAAGTACGTCACAAATTGGTAGCAGAGCTTTTCAGATTCAACCACGACGTATTTTCCGCATTTTCGCTCAAAATCGAGCACGTGTTCACGTTTACGTTCCTGTTGCATCCTGTCGTGTTCAGTGCGACCCCCCGTCTCTCTCTGTTCTTGACGATCATTGCAGCATCGACCACTTTGTTCATTCTTGCTCGGATTGTTCAACATTGCCCCATCATGAGTCGATCATCGTCTCCTGGACCCCAAAAATCCCTTGACGACACCCCCTTTTGTGACAAATGCAAATTCGCGCTTCCCCCAACGCAACACTCCTCCCCAATTGGCTGTGCCGAATGTTTCTCCCTTTTGTACGTCTCGTGCGCCGACGTTCAATTTTCGGCGTGGCAAAAACACAGTCACGAAGCACGCCAAAAATATAAATGCCGCTTTTGCCGTACTCCGGCGCCGTCCCTTCCTCTCCTGTCCGCTGACTGTAAGCCAACACACGTCCCCAGCAGTCCGGCGAGTCCTCAGGATCTGCCACGATATTTAGAAGAACCACTCTCTACGATTCCCATATTTTATACCGACAATCCCATGAGTGTCCTCAAATTTTTGTTGAAATTACTCACGATATTCGAATGTGCCCCCGAATATTTTACACAATTTGTACGACGCTTAGCACTGCTCCCCAACTTTTCATATTTGTGTACTATCATCACCTCCCTCTCCCCCGCGTTCACCTTCGAGGAATTTTTGTCGCATATGCTGACAGACCTCCTCCCTGTTCATTCCCGAAACGAGCTCGTTGTGTCCACCTTACACCGACTTCAGGGCCCTCAGGAGAGTTTCCGCCACTATGTGGATGAACTCCTGGCGGTGCAGCGCATCCTACAGGTATACTCAGAAACGGATTTAATTGATCTTATCCTCTCACATGTTAACAATTCCACTCGTCGTACAGTACGTCACACATTTCCCCATCATATGTACAGTCCATGCATTTTTATAATGGGGGGGGGGGGGTTAATATTCAGAAGCTCAGATTTGGAGCATTAGTCTACATTTCCCCATAAAACAACACAAATCGCAAAAATAATGTTTATGAAATCAATTTTTACTTTCCTAGGCTTTACGAAGTAGAAAGGAAGGTTATGCAGCAACCAGCTGGGAAAAAAATTGAGTTATCTTCAGATATTTACGTTTTATGACCCACTGAGTCCGAAAGACACTACTTGGGAAAAGTCTGTGTGTGTGTGTGTGTGTGTGTGTGACCAAAAGGGGCAGCAATGCCTTCGTCAGACCTGGCAGGCGGCCCTAGCCATCACCAACCTCCTCATTGTGGTCGATGGTAACACCCTAGAGGAGTACAGGACTCCTTTCAATGGACCTTGAAGCCTGGTTTCCCTCTGACGAACAAGAGAGGGAAATGAGTGACAGGAATGTTGGCCTCTTTCCCCTTCTCCTTTCTCTTCCTCCTACCCTTCCTTCATCACCACCATGATAGATGGACATGGACCATAGTGCCAGTACTGGGGTTGGGTATTCAGAAACGCTACGACCTAAGAGCCAATGTCTGGCAGAAGCATCCTGTCGAAAGGAATGAGGGGATGAAAGTCGATAGGACTGTATACAGCGTTCCAGGTCTGTGTAGTGTATAGATTCACTAGATTTCTAGAATGTCCGGATGAGCACCCAATTTGGTGGATTTGTGAGAGACAACATGAACACCGGTGTACGTTCAAGATATGGCACCCTTTGGAAATAAATAACAGCTTCTTGGTGATGGGTTGAAGGGTGAATGAACAGCGTAATCTTACAACGTCAAAAATTTGAGTTATCTCGATATAGAGTCTCTCTGGTCCAGGCACAACACAGAGCAAATCGCTGGTTAAAAATAAATGTTGAGATTAAGAACGTTTGAACCAGTCCCTTGAATGTCGCGGTGCCACGGAAGGAACCGAAAGAAAAGGAACCGGGATTGGGAATTGAAAATACTGCAAAGCGCACAGAAAACACGAGGTCGCAAAAATGGGAATAATAATAGGAAGGTAGCAACGACAATCAAACGATAATAATGAAAACGAACGGCAATTGATAATGGGGTAAACAGTTTGATATCGCTGCTCCTAGTAGTTTTTAGAGATGAGTGCGGCTATGAGTGAGTTCCATTTGCTATAATACATGGCGGAAACAAGTATGCTGAGGGAGGGAGTACACCACGTCAATAAACATCGGACAGAGAAAATCCCCTCCCATACTGCAGCAGACATTAAAGCCCTGCGCTGGAGGCTCGAGTAAAGGCAGATAGTGGAGGTTGATACCTCCGCAAGTAGCGACTGGGCTCGCCAGGCTCTCCCATTGCAGGGGCCAGCAGCCACGGAAAGCTGGGCAAACCTGGCATCCTCAGACTACTAGCCCGATTTGAGGAGTGAGATATTGAGGCTCACTGAGCAGGTGAATAGAATGACAGGGACAACCATTGGGTTCAGTAGTTGTGGAGGAGGTACAATCCAGGTAGAGTTGCAGCTAAGGTGCTGGAGAGTACAGGGCATGGGAAAGTCCAACCTACTCTTCAGGAGTTTGCGGCATTTTGAGAGCCTCTCGTGAGTGCTCCCAGCCCAATCCCTGAAGAATGTGTGGCTACCCTGCTCCCTCTAGGGAATCCTTTGCAAGCGTTATGGACCAGATAGTATATCACCCTGTAGATGGAATTAGGCCCAGAAGGATGTTAAGCTGCTGGTTCTCAACTTCTTGGGAAAACCTTCAGCTGGATTGTACTCAAACTGTTTCTGTCCCAAGTGGTGATGAACCGTGGGGCTACAGACAGATTTCAGTGTCATCAGAGGTCTTTCAGCACTTCCAAAAAGGTGGCCAGGTGGCTAGTGTTATTGTCGAAGTCCAGAAGGCATTCTTGCCAGTGGAATCTCACAATTCTGCAGACAGTCTTACCCCTGGCCCGGAACAGAAAGAAGCAATTACATATGGTTGCCCTGGACGTTGCTAAGGCTTTTCACATGGTAAGCCACCAGGTCTTGGCAGATTGATTGCCTTAGTGGTATGAGGGCTCCTGATCAACTCACCAATTATGTAATCTCTGAGTACTAAGGGGGTGTCACAGCTTTTGAAGTTGGAGGGAAAATGTCTGGGGTGGCGGCAATAGGGTGTGGCATTCAGTAGGGGGACCCCTCTGTCTCATATATTCTTAAATCTTGTGACTGATACTGTGCCAGGTATGCTGCCTCAAAAAGTAAAGTTTGATCTCACCCCAGGTGTGTGGGTGGGCGCAGTAGGTTTCATGGATGTTGTTGTCCTCCTTGCAGGTACCAAGCGAGGCTTGCATATTGCCCTAGACAAGTTTGTAAGGAAGCTAGGCTCGTGTGCGTTGGGGGTGAATCCTGAGAAGTGTGGCTCGGTTTCTTCGGTGCCGTCCTGTCAAGGTTACAGGAGCCTCGACGCAGGAGTATCTTGTTATCGAGTTTCTCTGCAGCTGGAAGCCTCGCAGACCTTGGTGATTATCTCTGGAAAGTCCCAAGCCTCCAAAGAAGCCACAGCAGAAGCTGTGCCTCTTTCGGACATACTTGCTCCCAAAGCTGACCTGGGGACTATCCATAGGCTGATAAGTTTTGAAAGAATGGTGCGCTCTACTGTTTGTGCTTGGCTAGTCCTCCCACATAGCGTCCCGTGTGCATACATTCACAGTCAGGTTAGATTTGGGGGATCTCTGTGTTCCATCTCTCTCAACCACTATTCCGTTATTTTGCGCCGTAAGCGCTTGCTTGCATTGCGGGCATCTGGCTGGGATGTTGCACACATTGTGGCTGGTCTTAGATTCATCCAGGATGAGCAGCAAAGGTGTGACATAGCAACCCTTATCAGCCCCCAAGCCCAGTAAGCCTTCAGAGTTGGCGGCTGCTCTACGTTGAGTTGACAGACAGGAATTCAGGCAGTGTTCTGACTTCCCCCTACTCTTCTGCGTGGGTGGAGTGGGCTTCAGAGGGCATCCATGGAAGGGATTACCAGCACTTTCACGCCATTCATGTAGCATCACTGCCTACAGCGATGAGGTGAACAAGTGGCTGAGATACCTTATCCTGGCATGGCATAAAGTGCAAGAAAAGAGATTATGATGATCCTTATAAATAAAATCGTGTTTTTGGCCTCATTAATTCTCCGTGTAATTGCTCAATAATGGCCAGGGCATGAGTGCGAGCAGCACAATAAACTGAAAAATCCAAAGTGCTACTGCTTTCAGTCACCATGAAGTAATGTTTTACCCAGTTCAAACGTACTCAGTGAAAAATAAATTGAGTTAGCAAAGAAAGCCACGAACATAAGTGAATTGATGTAGAGCTAAGGAAAGTGGTGTGATGCAGCGCACCTGATATTTTTCATTTACATTTGTACTTTCACTTTGACCTAGAGAAATCCCTGAAATTAATGTTTGGATAAGAAGATGTGACTTACAAACACATACTATTCTCTTGTGTAGTTGCGTAATAATTCACAGCGTTTTTATGTTGTGTTCGAGATTTTTTGAGGGATTGAACAAGAATATTCTTAATTTTCATTGACCAAAAATGTACAAAATCGAGGAACTGTCACATTTTGTGAAAAATAGCTGCAACAATTTCGATTGAACTTTTAACTGAGTTAGAATTCTGGAATTTATTTATTGCTTCTTCTAAAATGCCATAGTGTTGTAGGTGGATTATTTGACTATCAAATGTTTTTTGTGAAAACGCTAATATCATATGAGCAGGAATTATTAGGCCAAAACTACTGTAATATCGTTCATTGACCTTGTTGATAATTGACCGGGTTGTCATCTTCCTCAAATGAAAATTTTACGCTACAGCTGTAGTATGGAACTGTTCCCACACAAAATGGCTAGTAAGTTTGTTATTTTCAGTCGATTACATAAATTTATATTGTATCCGACCAGTACGAATGGCTAGCTGCTGTGAATTGTAACACTCTAATGAACAAGAGAGAATACTGTCATCGGAGCTGACAATTCAAGTGACAACGCCCTTGAATGTGAAGGATGTAGGAACAGGACCTAGTACGTTTTTTGTAAACGAAACAATGCTCAATCTAGAAATCCGTTAAGTAAAATAAAACATGAGTAGAAGACCCTATTAAGAACTTAATTTAGTAAAACTACCTTATCTTTAACCTGCATTTCCACGGCAGAGTTTGGTAACTCGTCCAATATTTTGAGCTGGTCTTCATCAAGTTTGATTCCAATTTCCTTCTTTCCGGAACCTGCAAAGAGACAAAATTGATTGCAAAAGGATAATTAGTCAATACAACTGATATTAGCATCAATATCGGGTTATTTGAATATGTAGGTCTAATGCTTCATTTCTTTTTGTATCTCTGTGTCTTGCATGTAATATATACGCAGCACAATGAAACAGAAAGATAAGAAAACAGAAGACATTCGTCTTCGAGAAAAATGAAGAATAAGGATAAAAGCGAAGTGAACGGGGTTGCGTGAGAAAAGAAAAAATTATTACACTCATGAACAGATTGACCTAGTATTACTGCTCCCCCATCCCATTCGATTCAGCGTCGAATACTAGTAAACCATACGAAACATGAACTGACTACAATGGAACTACGAAAATTAAAAATATTCCCCCGGCGCCAGGAGCCCGTAAACGTCTGATCCAATGGAGGGGTGGGACGAGGGCATCCAGTGAACCCTCGCACGGTAATTGGCAGGACGTTGCAAGTCCAAAGGGCGCTGCGAGTCGAGCGGGCCTTGAAAACGATACGAAACACGGCTTATTTGCGATAATACTGAATTTCGTTAATTTTTTTAACCATTTTTTGCCCATAACAACCATGGGCTTCGTCCGATCGGATTGCCGAGATGGCGGGCACAACTAGAATACCAAATGGGATTTTTGTGCGAAATAACGAATTTTTTAGACCACGTTAAAGGCACAAAATGGCCCGGACGGGGGACGCTGGACGGACATTGCAGATTTGGAATCCCCATGTCTTGAAACGTAAAGTATCACATTTTGAGGGAGGGTTGTAAAAAATTGTTCGTGACTGAAAACATAGGGTTATTATTCAGAATGAATAATAAACCAAAAGGAAAATCAGACTGTGACTGAGAGAGCTGAGGTAGGTGAGAATAGGGAGTGGCGAAGGGAAAAGTACAAGCAATGAATAAATAGTAATTCTAGGCAAATATTCGTACTACTCTTGACCCAGGTGGAAAACTGTTCTGGCACACAGGATCCGAAGCTGACTAGCATTTCAGGTGTGAAAAGTAATAACTATGAAGGAAGAAGAGAGGAGCAAACTTATACGTGGGAGAAACCATTACTGGAGACAAGAAAGATCGTGAACAGGCCTTAGGAGTAAAAAAAATCCTGACTACGCAACGGAAACCAAACCACAGAGACTACATGTAATATAAACGACTGTCAAGTGCTACTGAACTAATGAGAAGACCAGGCAGGATTGAATGGAACCTCAGTTACCAAGCCAGTATTGAAGTTGTGTTAGAAAGTCACAGTTTATTAAGTGGAGCAAAAGGGCGCAACAGGTAAGGAAGTTCTGATCACACATCTACTACATAGAATAGAAGTAGCAAATGGTAATTACCTTTTTTGGAGTTTTCTTTGTGAGCTTTGCCTGATCTTTTCTTCTGGGACTGAGCAGTCACCTTAGGCAGAGGAAGATATTTGTTGACAGTTGGCAAAGGTAAGCGGGTCTTCGGTTTCGCCACTCCAGCATTTGAATTGAGAGGTTGAGGAGGTTCAAACAAATCGTCACCCTCTGACGAACCAGGAGAATACGGGGAGTCGCCACCCCCTCCAGCTCCACCTCCGCCCCCACCACCACCAGAGTCATCATCAGAGTCTATGGTTGCAGCTTGAAATGGAAGCTGCTTCAGTTTGTCGCTGCCTTCATCAGCCACTTTTGGCGGCGAGTGACGCAAAGGAGACGGGGTTTTCGGCGACTCGTGCTGAGGAAGTTTGGGCGGCGTTTTTGAGCTTTGCAATTGTTGAGGGCTCAACCTTTGGTTCAATTCTGGAGTTGGAGACGGGTCCTGTTCGGCGTCAATGATTTCACAAGGAGTTGGGGAGCGAGATTTGGTGGGCTCAAAAGGATCGTAAGGAACTGGAGGCTCCGGCGGAGTGTTGGGTCCTTTGTGCATTATTTCGTTCGGCTCATCATCTCCGTCGCCTTCCAATTGTTCCAATGAGGAGTCCAACAAAGGGTTCGACATTGTCCGCAGTTGCTGCTGTTTGCTGTTCACAATGTTGAACTTGATATGTGGCTCTGGTGGTGTTTTCGGTCCAGTCACTAAAACTTGCATGTTATTTTCAACTTGAGGGATCTTATCATCGCTGTCGCTGTCTGTAAGGATTATAACTTCCTTTGGCGACGTGAGAGTTTCTCGAAAAGGTGATGCATCCAAATCAATAATTGCCACGGGTTTCAAGTTCCGCGTGTTCAATTTCCTTTTGTTTGAATTTTTGGCAGTTACAATACTACGGACAGTTTGGTTCTCTTTAGACCCTTTGTCTTTTTTGCGGCGAGGTTCGTCGTCTTTTTTGCGTTTGGAGGATACAGCGTCTTTTCGTCGTCCAGGTTCACCAGCTGATGATTTGAAATTCACACTGACTAAAATGTTGTCGCCAGATGTGAAAACTTCTTTGGACGGAACTGGGGAGCGTCTTCTCTGTCGTTTAGGGCTTCTTCCACGCTTCTTGTACTTTCCTTTGTTCTTATCTCTGGCATCATCAACAGCCTCTTCGTTCGGAACAATAACCGTGAGCTTTTTGCTGCGTCGCTTTTCCCGTTCACAGCTGCTGCACGAGCAACTTGAGCAGCTCATTGAGGGAGACTTCTTGCGTTTCTTCCGGTCCCGACTCCCTTTCTCTCTCGAGCGACCTCTTTCTTTTCTTGTTTTGACTCTTTCTTTTCGTGGCTCTTTTTTCTTATTCCTTCCAGGACTTTTTCTTTCTTTACTCCGATCTTTTCCCCCCTTTTCCTTACTTCGGTCCCAACTCTTTTCCCGACTTCTGTCGCGCCCCCGTTCTCGACTACGAGCTCTCTCTTTCAGCCTTTCTTTGCTTCTCGAGCGACTCTTGGAGCGCCGCTTCTTTCCTCGAGACAAACTCCTGTGGTGGTCTGAGGGGCTTTTCCTCCCTCGGCTCAACGATCGACTTGGACTTCGACTGTTGGAGGAGATGTCTCGACCAAATTCATCAACTTTTCTTCGAGGTTTCTCACTAATCAGCTTCCTAACGTCGTATCTTTCCAATTCCTTTCTCTTCTCCTTCTTCTTCAATATTTCCTTTTTCTTTTCCTTATTTTTAGCTTCTTTGTCACCTCTGTAACTCCGATCTTTAGTTCCTTTTGATAGCTTTTTCCATTGAACAGGAACACGCTCTTCAGTCAATATTTCCCCTTCTTCTTCTCTACTCCCATTTTCGACTATCTTTACACTGGATTCGTTTTCAACGGGTTCTTCAACGTTATTTGCTTCTGGTTCTGGAACATCAGTTTCAGCGGGAGGATATTCACAATCAGAAATAGCTTCTGTTTCTAAGCCGTCTAATCCAGCTGATTTCTTTTCTTTAGTGTTGTCTTCCAATTCCCAACTTCGTTCGTAATTGCTCATTTCTTCATCTGTGATGTCAACCAAACCGTCTCTTTCTTCCTCGCATCCGAGCTCCAAAATTTCACCCTCTTGCTCCGTGTCTTTATCAACTCCTTTGGTTGATGAGAACTTATGGGTGGCTTCCGCAATATAACTTCCATCCTCCGAGCCATGCATATGAACAACCTCTCCGCCTCTGAGATCTTTTTCTTCAGAATCTGACATCACTTTGTTGGTCTCAGAATGAAAGGCCTCTTCTGGATGTTCAGTTTTATTTGAAGATGTAGCAGAAGGAGCGGCTTTGGGAGTCTCATCAGAGTCTGACTGGTCGTCACCATCAAGTTCTCCATCTTCATCTCCTTCATTTTCATTCTTTTCTACAACCGACGGAGCAATACTAGTCTCGTCTTCAATGCCATTATTTACAGTTTTGATCGTTTCTGCCAGTTCACCCTCTTCGTATTTATCTCTAATAACTTCGTGCACATCTTTTGAAAGAGTTTCCTCTTTTTTTTCCTCATTCTCCTTGTTGTCAGACACTTTGCACTCTCTCAAAGCATTTGAAGGTACATCATCATCTCTTGGGCTTTCTGTGCTCATGTCCGCCTCTACATCAGAAATATTCATGTCACTTTTCCCTTTGGCAATTTCCATGCTCATTTTAGAGTATATGCCTTGGTTAGGGCACTCTGAGGGAGAATCATCGTCAGGAGGAGTAGGTGGAGGGGGAATGTCTTCTAACGCCACAAAGCAGGAAGCTGCACTGACGCTTGCATCGAGTTTTTTCGAGTTTTCCACAGGAGGTTTACCTGGATAATCAGAATAATTTGACGCTATAAATCAAGAAATGCTTTACCAGGTAACAACAAACCATTATTGATCCGATGCAAGTTTCAGCTCTCCAGCAAACTTTCATGGATCGTCCCAAAATCAGCCATTCTCTGATGTGGTCAGTAACATTAATTTAGGATTAATGTTCTTAAACCAACCCTGGCAATAACAGCTAATACAGTCTTCCAATTGGATGATCAATCATTCACAACAATAACTAATGATTCAAAGTATGTAAGAAATACAGAGGCCACTTACTTCGTGGAGGTGAGGGTGGAGAAGGGGGGGAGGTAGGCATCTCAGGGTCATAGGTGTCATGCCGATCGTCAATAACTAAGCCTGCATCTTCAGGCGAGCTGGCTGCTCCAACATCCTCCTTGTCCTCGCCGTCCATTGCAAAAAGTAATGCTGGTGGCTCAGGCGGTGGTGCTAGTTTGCTTCAGATAATGAAACCCATAATTGGTAATACGTTGAGAACAATAAAATATCTGATGCAAAGCAATAGACAACATTCCACAACCCACAACATCTGTGGAGTCATAGTACACACTTGTCAGGTATTACTCTTCCCCACCTTGTAGTGTTTTAGCAAGCAGTGCCTTAGTGATATGTACCTTCTTGGTCTGTCACATGGTTAGGATGTACAATACCGGCCCTGCTACTCTTTCTTGAAACCATCCAATACAGTAGCTAAATTCCAAGTTAACACGAAAACGTTATTTACTACAACTAAATAAGTATGAAGGGAGTAAACGTTTATTACTTACCTCGGATTCGGAGGCTCAATGTCAGCGTACAAATCGAAATCATCATCTTCATAGAGTTTCGAAGGAGGTTCAGGTGGGGGCTGAAGAGGGTGAAAATTTGACTCACTAGAACCACCTCCACTCCTAGTCCCTCCAGTCCCACCATCTCGATTAACCTGCCTGTATGCAGATGGCGATGCATTTGAACTAGCAGCACCAGCCGTGCTCCCACCTGCTGATTGTCGCACTTTGACGCCTTTGGTGTCTTTGATGATCGCTTTGATATCCCCATTACTACAAAATACAATGAGATTGTATAAGAGAAACTTGATTGGCTCAGCTTGACGCTACCAAACTTTGAAGCAGGGTGATTCTACAACTGATTCTGGGTCAATTAAATAACAGAACTATTCTTCAAATACAGCGAATGGTTTGATGAACAGTGTCATGTTATTCAGTGGGGGAAGCGCTAGCAATGACTTACGTTACTGTATACTGTATAGTGAAATTCTTACTACTGTGAACTACTCAACTAAGTGTGAGGACCCAGCGACGTCTCGTGTCCTATGGCCTCAATTCTCAAGAGGGTATCTCCAATAAAATCCGCACTAACTAGCCCATCTATTTCCTACTTTCGTTAGTACCATGAAGTAAGTAGACAAAAACGTTGAGCTACCATCAGTCACATGTCAGTACATCTAATGCATGCTCCTAACTACTTTTGCCTTGAATGAGTATAAATAAATGAGAAAGTTGGTAGATTGACCAAGACAACAACGGTAACAAGAAAAACAAGAAAATGATAACTACGAAGATAATGACAATAATATCCTGGTTCTGGGTTATCTTCCCAGGAGCATGCCCATGCTACCAGGCGCGACCACGGGTTGTGGATAGTGGAACAGCCACGGCATTGTCCCCAGGAGCATGTCTGTGGCCAGCTGTTAATAAGGTCAGCATGCTGACCGAATAAGCAGCCGCGAACAATGGGCAAAACCCAAGAGATCGCAGAAGAGATCCTGAACAAAGGGCGCAAGGGCAAGCGGATCTACATTTTC
Organism: Pachypeltis micranthus; assembly: GCA_020466155.1. Classification (NCBI taxonomy): domain Eukaryota; kingdom Metazoa; phylum Arthropoda; class Insecta; order Hemiptera; family Miridae; genus Pachypeltis; species Pachypeltis micranthus. The sequence continues at coordinate 655,091 of CM035776.1, forward strand.
TCGGACAGCCAGGCCATCGCAGTCTATAGTTTTAGGTCTAAGCTGGCATGGGAATGCCTCCACGCGCTCAAGCAGCTCGGCGCCCGTAACAGGCTCTCCCTCATTTGGGTGCCGGCTCACAGGGGGCATGAGGGCAATGAAAAGGCTGATCGCGTCGCGAAAAGGGGTACAGAATCCCTACCCATCGGGCCTGAGCCACACGTGGGTCTGACGAAAAGTCACCTTAACCGTCTGGTTGCTCGATGGGAGATACAGGAAAATGGCGCCCATTGGCATCACCAGCCACGACTAAGACAGGCGAAAAGGCTTGTCACGCCTTCCTGTCAAAGGGCAAAGGCGATGCTGACACTCTCTAGACAAGATCTGAGAGTACTGATAAGCTTCCTCACCGGGCACTGCCCACTCAGATATCACCTCAACAAGATGGGTATCTCAGATGCGGTGGAATGCAGACTCTGCGATTAGGAGGACGAGACAACAGAGCATATCCTGTGTAAGTGCCCTGCCTTGGCAGCAAAACGCTTTGAATACTTCGGTCAGGGGACCACTGAACCCCAAACCGTAGCAGACTCTGCGGTGAAGGACATACTCGGCTTCCTAAGGGGGCTGGGTATGTACGACGCCTTCTACTAAGAAAGGGCCAGCATCACAATAGGCCCATATGTGGCCGCAGTGACAAAGGGACTTGTCCCACACGCCCTCAAGTCAAAAAAATGACAATAATAAAAGATGAACTTAGGACATTTGGTGCAAGAGCGTTGCATTGCTTAGTATCCCACTGTCAAATGTTAACATATTTTTATAATACTGTAACATACTGCCTTGAGGAGTCCCACACTAACGCCAGGGGATAAAGGAAGGGGACGGGAATGCAAACTGGATCCCTATGTAAAGTAAACGTTTGATGTAGCATGCAAAGGTCAGGAAGTCTGCTGCATATAAGGAAATTCGTTAAAAGTGCTGAGTGAAAGAGAGACAGCTGAGTTGGCACTCAATACGATGTGAGTTACTATCTTATAATTAATCTGCAGACGATGTAAACATATTAGTTATCGACACTATGTTTGGATATGAGGATATCTGTGCCACACGCACTGCTTGCCCCCCCCCCTCCTCTTGGAAGGTTAAGGAACAGTCACATTGTTGGTCTTAAATCAGTTAAAGACGTTTCTGAAGTCTTGGAAGTGGAAGAATTAGCAATTAAAAGTTCTAAGATGTAGTTCGGTGAAGGCATCGATGCCACACAACTAATTCCTGGTCCGTATATGGCAGGTACAGTTGAAAATGGATGAACCAGATCTCCAACACACTGACCAGAAGTTTTGTTTATTGAAATAGGTTTCCACTATTTCTAGCTATAGATAACTAAACAATGATACCAAACACGGCGTATTTGCGATAAAACTGCCAATATTCCGTTTTCGTTGATTTTTTAAACAATTTTTTGCCCATAACAACCATGGGTGTCGTCTGATTGGATTGCCGAGCAGGCAGCCAAAACTAGATACCAACTGGGATTTTTGTGAGAAAGAACTGATTTTTTAGACCATGACGAAGGCACAAACCAGCCAGGACGGCTGACAGACATTGCAGATTTGGAATCCCTACGTCATGAAACGTAAAGTATCAAATTTTGAGAGGGAGGGGAGGGGGTCGTAAAAAAATTGTTCTGACCAAAAACATAGGTGTATTATTCAGAATAATAAACAAAAAAGATACATCTCAAAATTACCTTGCGGACTGGTAAGAAGTGGTAGGGCTGTGCCATTTTTCTTGTTCTTCGATGATAGACGAAACTAAATCGACAGGAGCTCGTGATACTTCTATTTTAGGAATCGTTCTGCGAGGTCGCGCATTGAAAATTTGGGCCGCAATTTGTTTGCGACTCGCCATGTTGCGAATATTAGTTCGGGAAGCGCGGTGCATAAAAGCTAAGCCCCCGCCTCCACCACCACCATCTTCGTCGAGCTCGTCCTCGGCCTCACAGCTGGAAACCAACAAACAAAACGTCAAAACACCTTACCCTCTACTGGCAATGAGTGGGTCTAAAGGGCCAGATATTCATATTATTATTTGTAATGCAGTTGGGGGTCAGCATTCCTCTGTCTTATTCAATACGTGTCCATAATAAGCTGACTTGAAAGAACCAAAATTACACTTCCTTCACGAACAAAATATACTGTTGCATCCCATTCTTTGAAGTGCGACTGCAGAACACACTCCCGGCAGGATGGGGATCTCTCCTTTTGTATCCTCTGCATGTCCATATAATATGGCCTTATAAGGCTTAACCCACACGACACTGACATAACCCACATATTCCAGAAAACGTTGACTCAAAAACGCTCATAATGAGCAAAATATGGTCCTAGGCGTAGCTCACTAACCCCTACGAGCAATCCCCGGTGAGGGGTACCCACATCCAAACCCCTGCAACGCCCCTCAGCTGAGAGGCTTTGGATGAGGCTTGAGGTGCTATGACACACCGAAAGACGGAAGGAGGAAGCGGAAGAGTTCCACCCCTGCTCATACTCAGAGAGAAGGGGGTGAAACTCCCGCACCTGCTAGCGGGGAAGCAAGGGCCAAGCGTCCCTGGGATCAGAAAGGGACTCCCTCCCCTCGCAATGAGGAGAAAAGAAGGAGGGTAGGGCCCCATGGTTTTTCAAGCAGAGATCTATGCTATTATCGCTGGAGCAATCTTAATACACGAAAAAGGCTGTAGCAACAGATCTATCAACATATTGACTGATAAGCGTTGTGCAAGGCGCTGATGAGTTACTGCACAACGTCACAATTGGTGCAAGAGTGCAGGATGTGGCTTAACACCTTAGCAAGTACGAATAGAGTTAATGTGAATTGGATTCGTGGACATAAGGGGATCATTGGAAGTGCGAGGGCAGACCATCTGGCCAGATGCGGTTTGTCTACGTAACCTATTGGGCCACCGCTCCATTGTAGGATTTCTCTGTCACTAGTCAAGAGGACTGTGGGAGAACATGCTAGAAGGCTGTATCAGACATTCTGGAATGCTGCAGGAGTAAGGCACTCCAAACGCTTTGTCCCAGAACAATCAAGTGAGATAAGTCACAACCTTCTGAGGATACAGAGAAAGGACCATTGACCTACAAGACATAAGGAATGGCACAAAAGGTCATCTGGCTGCGGTGCATATCCCACTTGTGCCGAATCCCGGGTTGTGCCAAATCTGAGCAGCAGCCGAAAAATCCCTCATGCTTCATAGTCCCAGATGGTGACCAGCTGGCAGTATGGTGCATGTGAGGGCTTCCTCTTGGCCCTCAACGGAATAACAAAAGGGACTACAATCCAATTTACCTGGGAGGGAGCTCACAGGACGCTGCTATGAGCAGCTCACGTTCATACCAGGTCTGTTTCCTTATTTGATGACTGTACCTAAACCATCGACGAGGGTTATATCAGTCATGGAAGTTGTGGTTTCGCTAATATGCAAGAGGCCGGCCCCAGCAGCATCCTCCGAACTCAGACCTGCGGAGGTAAGGCAGGTATTTGGTCGTTAGCCAGTCTCCCAGTATAGAGCTGTTGCACGTGTGTTACTGCACGGAGGTGACCAGGTCTGTTTCTTTATTTGATGACTGTACCTAAACCCTCGACGAGGATTATATCAGTCATAGAAGTTGCGGTTTCACTAATATGCAAGAGGCCGGCCCCTGCAGCATCCACCGAACTCAGACCTGTGGAGGTACGGCAGGTATTTGGTCGTTAGCCAGTCTCACCGTAGAGAGCTGTTGCACGTGTGTTACTGCACGGAGGTGACGACCTGAGGAATCCCATACTGTCTGGGAGGAGTCCTTAATCTGGTTTCCAACCTGATCTAACTATTTACTTGGGTGGCAAGTTTCAAAAGGACAGATCAACTATGACCACGTTTCTTAGCTGTCACCTTCTTCGCAAACTCTGCAAAATGGTTATAGGCTTGCTTTGTAGCAGTCAATGCTGCTAAGTTCGTTTGCCCTCCCAACAACCGTCGCTCACTGCTGTAGAAACTACAGTGGAGCAGCACGTGGTTTCTTGTTTCCTCCGCACTGGAGGCACAAGACGTAAATGAGGGAGAGTCTTTCAAAGAAATGAAGTAGAGCCACGCACTGAAGTCACCATGTCCCGTGAGAAACTGGCTCGTCCAGTGGTCTGGCTCAACCCATTCACTTTTAAATACTTGACGTGCTTTTCAAGAAGGAGCCTGTGGCTGCCAAAGCGTATTGTGCGTGGATTATTCACTTTTCCTTTCAATTAGATTAGCTGGGTTTTTTCCTCAGCCATCTGCATCTTGACATGGTCACACCATTGGGTGACGGTGCGGAGCACGTGGTTGGTTTTTTCTTCAATTTGGTGGACTGTCATCCACATAGGAGTACGGCTCACAGTCAGTCTCCATAAGTCTCCTGAGAAGACCTTCGAAGAGGGCATTCCAGAGTGCCGGTCCAAGGACTGAGCCCTGTGGGCACCCCTTCTCAATCTTTCTCTGGCCACCAAGAGTTTTGGATCCTACGTATGGTTCCTGTATGGCTAGAACACTGCAGCATTTCTTGAGTGCATTTTGCAGCAACTCAGCCAAAACTGGGGAACTCTTATTTGTGTTGTTCTGAAGGATTCGAACTGTTTTTAACCTATTCATAATCCACTCGTGACTCCTGGAGGGCAATCGCTCGCTGACGAATTGTACAGCGTGCGAGACCGGTTGGCATTTGCGTTTGACGCAATTGGCAAACTTGAGGGGAGTCTCACGCTTGCATTCTTTGCTCAGATGTGGCAAGGCGCACCGGGCGCACACAACAGGTCTCGTGGCCAGAACGCTGGCATTTGTAGCACTGTGTGGGGGCTTGATACTTGTGGATAGCGCACCGCTGCCAGGCTATTTGGAGGTGCCTTGCCCCCTCTAGTTTTTTGTGTAGGCTGGGTGACTCCTCACTCACACTCATACCATTAACACACACACACAACAATTGCACTCTCAAGGGTACAACATCACCCAAAAAAATAAAACCAATCAACATTACGATGAAGTTAAAAGAACTAAGTGCAGATAACAAAAACGCTACCTGTTCCTCATCCTCGGGCTTGGTGGTCATAAAGCCTACATGCGAGGAAGGAGAGACTGGTCCCTCCAAACCAAATACTTTGAAAGCATTGATGTGGGCTGTCCCAATCGAGGACCCAAAGCCCTATATGTCTGGGTGGTTGATATGCGCACTGCAGTGGGGGGCGGCTCCGGCTAATGATGGCATTAAGACAGAAACATCAGAAACAGCCAAGGCCTTCAACCTCACTAGGAGGGAGTTGAAGGTCGCCTCCCACAACTGGTCCTGTGCAACATGCAAAATGACTTTCAAAAAGGGGATCCGGCCCAACAGCTTGTCGAGCTCAACCCTGTGCTAGGCTTGCAGCTGCAGGAAGGTGGGCCACCCACCAAGAAATGAGGTTGGCAGAAGGACTGGTGATCAAAGTATCACCCAGCTGGCACAAAAAATTAGAGGGCGCTAAGCATCTTCAAAGACTGGCGGCGGTGCACCATCTGCAAGTACCAAGCCCCCACAGGGCAACAAATGCCAGCATTATGGGCACCTGGTAGTAGCTTGCATGAGATCCAGTGGTGTGTGCCTAGTGCATCATGCCACATTTCAAAAAGGGCGGCAAGTGAACTTTCAGTGCTATATAAATAAGAGTTCCTTGGTTATGGCTGAGTTGCTTCAAAGCACACTCAAAAAACGTTGCAGCATTCTCACCATACAAAAACATAGGTTCCAAAATCCTTGGACCAGGGTCAAATGCACGAGTGGCGGCTGTAGCAATAACAGGAGTGGTGGCCTGCACTGACCCATCCCTGGACATGCTCGCACTCACCCACCTGAACAGACAGCCTTTGGGTACTGCGCTCACTCAAGCCGGTAGCTTTGAGGTTGTTGTGTTACCATTTTACAGGCAATTCGTTCCACCAGTGGCTGGCAGCCTTCCACCACTCAAGCGAGCTCTAGGAGGACATCAGTTTGACCAGATTCGCGCATGTACAAGAGGTCAATGCTTTTATTGGTATTATATCGAAGCAACCTATTGGGCACCCTCCTCAGCACAACTCCAGCAACGTTGCTCATCTCCAAAACCTTCTTACTGAACTTTGTAAGTCCTCCAGCATGGGAATGACCCAGAATGACCTCTCTAAAAACGAGACTTGGGAAATTAAATGGTAGGCATAGTAGGCATCGTTAGATCTGCATTCTTGCCCTAGCTACGGTAAAAATCGTGGAGTAAGAAAGTGCCCACGTTTCTTCAAAGCTAGCCTGGACACTAAAAGAATTCACGTGGAAATGAACAATCTGTGCTTCACCCAGGTCTGTTTCCTTATCCAGGCAACATCACACTTCACTTGGCACTTTCGCAAACTGCCACCCAATACAGGTGTGAATACTGTCCACACTGGGAACACACGCTTCTCCACGAAATGGCCACAGGGGTTTCGAAGCGTGCAACTGATCAGTGCACAGTAGTTACAGCATCTTCGCCCACAACTTCCGATTCTGGTTTACCTGAGTGACAAGTGTCCTCTTAGGAGGAAGGAAGATTCCACTCCCTATACTGAGAAAATCATCTTTCGCCAAGACAAGAACAGATTTTCAGAACTTTAGATGTTGCAGTTGTGTGGAACAAAGATGTTCGATCTGCAGAAGAAGTGTATACCAAAGAAAAGGTTGTAAATTGTGTGTATTTACTTTTCAATCAATTTTATCTTGACGTCCACCTCAAACAGGGCCATCTTTTTGGAACTTTAATACAACTTCTCTACTCTCTCTCTCTCTCTCTATCTCTGCTCAAAATTAAGTACTGTTTGGTTGGGTAGACAGTAGCACTCTGCTCGCAACACATAACAGGAAACTGCCAATTTAGCTAAGGCTCGTCCAGGGCATTTGTGCTAACTAGGCACCTCAAATGCCCTGATTTACTTAAAACTTTGGTGTGGGCAGTCTGAATGGAGCTGTTGTCACGTTGAGGAATCATCAGCCATCAACACGCACATTGGCTCCCACCTAAGTTTCCGATTTGTGGTGGCTTGAGAGTCCATGTTCCAATTACATTCAATCGTTATTGTGTATACTTTCCCATACCCTTACAATTCGTAACAATATACTATTGCAACAATACCCAGAGAAGTAGTCTAGTTGAGGTCTGTTTCCAAACAGGTCCAAGGAACGTGATGGACCATCTCCTCCGGCAGTTGTACTAGGGTTGGATGGTCGTTGAATGTTTGCACTCTTCCGGGATCCCTGATTACCAAAAAACATAAATAATGATTTCCCTAATTACATTACAGACACAAATCTACAAGGAAGGGAGACACAGAAAATCACAAGAAACGAAAAACCTAAGAGGTTGCTCAGATAAGGAACTTCCCTTGAACCAAAAACTATCACGAAAATCTTAGTATTTATAACATAGAACCTAAGCCAACAAACAACAGCACTATATACACACAGGCCTTGATTTACCTAAATCAAATTTGTTATAAAATAAAATAACTCGAGAGTAGGAGTTCAAGATTAATTTTTGTGGGATATGCTCCAAACGGATATCGCTTACTGGATAAGAAAAACCGAAAAATTATAATTTCGAGAGACATAAAATTTGAACATAATGAAAAAAACCTCAGATCTGATGAGTTATTTCCTTTAATACGAATTGAAGAAATTGAATCTGAAACAGAGGAATTAATTGAAAATCCTGACGTAAAACAAGAAATATCACGCGTAATCTCTGAAGAAACACACTTTTTGAAGATGATATCTCAGAAGATCCCAGCCTTTCACACCAAGAAGTTGAAAGCGATGATAAAGCCCGTTCAGTAATACGTGGATGTGAGCAGAAGAGTGGTGAAGATTTTAATGAAACTTAAAAGTCGTAGCCACCACTCCACTCAGAATGATGTTTGCTTTAGCAGCAATCAATCGATACCATATAATGAAATTCGACGTGAATACAGCATTTCTATATGTGACGAAGACGTTTGGAGATGCTTTTGAAGAGCTGCTGACTAAGGCATAAATTACGGCAATCGCGCCGGGGATTCGATCCACAACCCTCAACTAACGTCGAGAATTATGAATCGACTGTCTTACCGCAAGACCACGATGAACCACTTGCCTTTGATAGGAGTCAGTCAGCACATCTCCCCCCTCGTCTATTAACCGCTACTCCTGGAGCGGACTCTTTTAAAGGAAAGAATTTACGAGAGTTGAGCGAATCCCCGGAAAATCCGATCTTTGATTCGAGAAAGGCTACAAGGAAAGTCTTCGTTCTTTCGCATTGTAGTAGGCGCGTCGCCCATTTTACCTTCGCGCTGGAACTTTCACAGCGTCAGCGAATCCCGGACCCGAGAACTCGTCTCATTATTTTTCTCTCTTAATTTTTTAATTTTTCTCACGGGGCCTCTTCTTTTTCTTGGAAAGAAGAAATTCGACCACTAGTTGGGCGCCATTTGTGACGAAGACGTTTGGAGATGCTTTTGAAGAGCTGCTGACTAAGGCAAAAATTACGGCAATCGCGCCGGGGATTCGATCCACAACCCTCAACTAACGTCAAGAATTATGAATCGACCGTCTTACCGCAAGACCACGATGAACCGCTTGCCTTTGATAGGAGTCAGTCAGCACATATACAGCGAATTAGATGAGAACATATTTATGGATCGGCCAACAGGTTTTAAACAAACTGGAAAAGTTGTGAAACTTCAAAAAGCCCTTCATGGCTTAAAACAAGCGCCCTTAAACTGGAATAAGAAAATAACTGCTGTTCGACAAACGAAAGGACTTATTCCCAGTAAAATTGAAAAATGTATTTTTATGAATAAAGAGAAGGAAATTTTTCTAGCCATTCATGTGGATGATGGGTTGGTGATCGGAGCAAACAGAAATAAAATGGTTGATCTGCTGACTCAGGCAAAAATTACGGCAATCACGCCGGAGCTCCAATCCACAATCCTCAACGATCGCCCGGTGCCTTTAATAGGAGTCAGTCAGTACAAAAGAACTTGAAAAAGAATTTGAGATGACAACAGTTGAAAATCCGAAATCAATGAGGGAATAGAACTGAAAATTGATTCTAACTGCATAAAACTCCATCAATCAACATACGCCAACCAAATAATTGAAAAGTATGGAATGGAAAACTGCAAGGATGTTAACACTACGATAGTTCTTCCGAAGATTAAAGGTGAAATTTCCTATTGTGGAGAAAAACCGGTCAAGTTCCCATTCAGAGAAGCTATTGGCAGTCTCCCTTATCTCACTAATAAAACAAGGCCGGACAGCATTTGGAGTAAACTACTGCAGCAGGAGGGTCGAAAATCCATCGAATGAAGATGTGTCCAACTTGAAGAGGATTGTTCGCTACGTCAAGAGCACATTACACAATGGAATTGTCTATTATCGTGAAGATGTGTACTGAGGTTGTTTGGAGATGCTTTTGAAGAGCTGCTGACTAAGGCAAAAATTACGGCAATCGCGCCGGGGATTCGATCCACAACCCTCAACTAACGTCGAGAATTATGAATCGACCGTCTTACCGCAAGACCACGATGAACCGCTTGCCTTTGATAGGAGTCAGTCAGCACATCTCCCCCCTCGTCTATTAACCGCTACTCCTGGAGCGGACTCTTTTTTAGGGAAAGAATTTTTACGAGAGTTGAGCGAATCCCCGGAAAATCCGATCTTTGATTCGAGAAAGGCTACAAGGAAAGTCTTCGTTCCCTCGCATTGTAGTAGGCGCGTTGCCCATTCCACCTTCGCGCTGGAACTTTCACAGCGTCAGCGAATCCCGGACCCGAGAACTCGTCTCATTATTTTTCTCTCTTAATTTTTAAATTTTTCTCTCGGGGCCTCTTCTTTTTCTTGGAAAGAAGAAATTCGACCACTAGTTGGGCGCCATTGTACTGAGGTGATTTGGAGATGCTTTTGAAGAGCTGCTGACTAAGGCAAAAATTACGGCAATCGCGCCGGGGATTCGATCCACAACCCTCAACTAACGTCGAGAATTATGAATCGCCCGTCTTACCGCAAGACCACGATGAACCGCTTGCCTTTGATAGGAGTCAGTCAGCACAGATGAACACATATCAGACGTATCTTACATTTTTGAAGCCTACAGTGATGCGGACTTTGCTGGAGATCTTGACTCAAGGAAGAGTACAACTGGATATATCATAATGTTTGGAGAAGGTACAGTGAGCTGGAGATCAAGAAAGCAACTGAGTCAGAATACATAGCATCAACTGCCCTCAAGAAGCCCTATACCTAAAAGGCTTAATAGAATAGATGACTGGGAAACAAGTGAAAGTGAATATTAATATAGACGATCACAGTAGAAGTTGATTCAAAATGGAATAATAAATGAAAGGTCAAAACATATTGATGTGAGGTATCAATTCATCAAAAGAGAAAGTGAAAACCCTGCAAATTATTACACAACGGTTTATTATTCGGATAATCAGCTTGACCTAAGCGGTAATGCTCCGAGACCTATCCTGTTCGATTCAGCATCGAAAAATATCATAATGAAACCCAAAAAAAGGTCAAAAAGAACTGAATCGTAATATTAAAAAAACCCTGCAAATTATTACACAACGGTTTATTATTCGGATAAACAGCTTGACCTAGCATTAATGCTCCGAGACCCATCCCGTTCGATTCAGCATCGAAAAATATCAAAATGAAACCCAAAAAAGGTCGAAAAGAACTGAGTCGTAATATTAAAATAAACAAAAAAAAAACGAAAGTATCTAGAAAAAACTGGATTTTAATACGAAAACATGCACTAAATACTAAACTGCTAAATACTAATATCAAAATGTAACCAAAAATCTATGAAAAAACCAAAATGAGAATGAAACGAAAGAATCTAAAAAATTGAATCGTATTAAAACCAAAAAAAATGAAACGAACGAACTATTAAATAAATTAACCAAAAATAAACGAATAATGAAAAGCTCAATCGAAGATAACAGATATTTTGCTAACGGAAATAGTTGAGACGAGCGAAACAGTCATTTGTGGAGGTGAAGACGAGAACGAAATACGAAACACGAGTCGGGGGGCTTCCAAAGAGTAAAGCGGGCAGCGGGGCGAGCGTTGCCCCTCGCCTCTCAGAGGGGGCGGCGTTGCCAGTCGAAGTGAGCGATTTCGATGAGACCGAAACGTTGACTCCGATGAGACCGAAACGTTGACTCCGATGAGACCGAAACGTTGACTCCGTTACGTTAATTTTTTTAACCGTTTTTTGCCCATAACAATAATGGGCTTCGTCCGATCGGATTGCCGAGTTGGCGGGCACAACTAGATACCAAATTGGATTTTTATGCGAAAGAACGAATTTTTTGGACCACGTTAAAGGCACAAAACGGCCCGGACGGCGGACGGGGGACGGCGGACGGCGGACGGACATTGCAGATTTGGAATCCCCATGTCTTGAAACGTAAAGTATCAAATTTTGAGGGGGGGTTGTAAAAAATTTTTCGTGACCGAAAACATAGGGTTATTATTCAGAATGAATAATAAACCAAAACGAAAGTATCTAGAAAAAACTGAATTGTAATATGAAAACATGCACGCTAAATACTAATATCAAAATTTAACCAAAAATCTATGAAAAAAACCAAAATGAGAATGAAACGAAAGAATCTAAAAAAATTTAATCTTATTACAACCAAAACGTCGGGGAAATTGGAACGGGGGCGCTCGAAGCAAAAGGCGAAAGGGGAGTTGAGGTGGCGGCGTCGTTGGGAGGGACGCGCTTGCTCGCCTCCAGCGCGGTTGCTTTTTTAATGAGACAGGCGGGGCAGGAGGGAGTTCAAACGACAAAACGCGCGCGTTGTACTGCGTTTCGTTAATTTTTTTAACCGTTTTTTGCCCATTACAACCACGGGCTTTGTCCGATCGGATTGCCGAGATGGCGGGCACAACTAGATACCAAATCGGATTTTTGGGCGAAAGAACGAATTTTTTAGACCACGTTAAAGGCACAAAACGTGGTCCGTACGACGGACGGACATTGCAAATTTCGAATCTCCAAGTCTTGAAACGTAAAATATCAAATTTTGAGGGGGGGTTGTAAAAAATTTTTCGTGACCGAAAACATAGGGTTATTATTCAGAATGAATAATAAACCAAAAACAAGTTGATTTCTGTAAAATATTGTCCTACTGCTAAGAATATCGCAGATGGCCTGACTAAAGCGCTAGCCTCAAATAAATTCGAATTATTTAAAAGAGAAGTTGTAAAAAATATTGAGTAGAAACCAAGAATTGAGTATAAAATTAATTTTTAAAAAATATATATATGTGAACCATTTCTATATTTATTTACTGTTATTGTCTAGCTGAATTTATATCCTTTATTGTACTTTTATGTATTTTTATTGAACTTGTGTACCTTTGTTGTACTTACATTTGTGGTGAAATTTATGTTGCGATTGTGAGAAATGTTATTGAATTATATTATGATATGAATCCAATGGGAAATGAATATTGGCAATTTGAAATTAAGGAAGAGTGTGGAATGTAATTTAAATTTACCGCTCTTTCACTAGCGCCCACACTTCATTACGTATTATCAGTACACTGCCTTAATAGAAGCGTGGTGTTTAAAATTTAATTAAAGTGATTATCTTTCGTAAAATAAGAGTGCTTTACATAAAATAAAACCAATAAAATCAACACTGTCTGAGGTAGCATACTAACAGTCAATGAAAAGAGAGTATTGGCCCTATCCCAGAGAGCTGTGCTCCTGCGGATCACTAAGGCCTATAAAACTGTACCAACAGAAGCACTCAAGGTGATTACTGGTGAGTTGCCAGTTGACTTGGCAGTTCAGTGCATGGTTGACAAGTGGAGAGTGAAACGGGAGCATCCCCCGCTTTGGGCTGAACTCCGTGCAGATCTCACCACAGATTGAAATTTTGGCGCTATTGATGAATGGGCGTTATAGCCAGACCACAGTATGAGCCAGTTGCTCGGCTCTACTTCTTCTCTCTCAAAGACTCTCCATCGTGCACGTCTTGTGCCTCTAGTGCAGAGGAAACATGGAACCTCTTGCTGCTCTGCTGTAGTTTCTACAACAGTCAGCGACAGTTGTTGGGAGGGCAAACGAACTTAGCAGCATTAACTGCTACAAAGCAAGCCTATAACCATTTTTCAGAGTTCGAAGAAGGTCATCACTAAGCTAAGAAGACTAAGAAACGTGTTCACAGTTGATCTGTCCGTTTGAAACAGGCCACCCAAGTAAATAGAAACCTCCCATCAGAAACCAGATTATGAACTCCTCCCAGATGGTACAAGATTCCTCAGGTGGTCACCTCAGTGCGATCACACACAGGCAACAGCTCTCTACTGAGAGACTGGCTAATGGTCAATTACCTGCTGTACCTCCACAGGTCTGAGTTCGGGGCTGGCCTCTTGCACATTAGCTAAACCGAGCTCCATGACTGATATAACCCTCATCGAGCTTTGTTCCGATCTTTACGCTTCACACCCTACCGAGTCCGAAAAACACTATTTGGGAAAATGGTCTGTGTCTGTGTTTCCTTATAAACTCCGCTAAAATGTTACTGCAATGATCAAAAAAAATTGGTATAGTAGTCCAATCCAATACGTATAGGGTGAGCGTTTAAGCTCATAAGATATATGGGAGTCACTCCTGACATTCCGGAATTTCAACTACTGCCGTTTCGCTTACTACCAGTTCTAAAAGTTTTTACCCAATAACTCTGCAAAAGTGATTGCTATCCTCTTTAAAAAAAATTATGTTAACAGCCTCATTAATTTTCTGTGTACTAATTGCTCAATAAGAGAGCAGCACAATAAATTCAGGAACTTTGAGCGCTACCGCTTTCTGCTGCCGTCAAGTATTGTTCGACCAAGTTCAAATGAATTGAGTAAGTAGAAAGAGCCATGAACACAAGTGAATTGACGTAGAGCTACGGAAAGTTGTGTGTAGGGCTACAGAATGAAATTACGATAGCTTACAAATTTTTAAAATACCTTGGAACACTTTTTCTTAGATCCCTTTTTCGAATATCTTCTGGCTTTAGTTCGAGTGTTGACAGCCACCTTGACTTCCAAAGTTGTACCATCTTCTACAGTAATCAATTCCACTTTGTAGCGAGTGCTTCGAGGCTTTTGGCGGCTCTTCGACTTTCTGGTTCGGCGCGACGTTTGGCGTCTTTGAACCATGACTGATGAAGTGGAGGGCTGGAAGTGAGTAAAAAATGGAAAAATTGATTAATGAATTGAAAAAGGCGAGACAAGTTGAATGGGCAAGTAATTATTGTCGTAGCATAGGAAGTGTTTACTTTTTGTAATTTATAGAGGTCACATCTGATAAACTGGCCACATTCTGAAGTTGGTTCAACAGCTCACCACCATAAACTTATTCAATACAAGGCAATACACCATAGAACACTACTGGATTTTTCAATCTTTGCAACAACTTCTCATTATGTTTTCACGTTCGTCCAAAATTTTCATTTCTTATGCGTTGATTCATTTTGAATCCATTAATCTACACTCGTCGAAATATACTTAATAAACTTTGATAATAACTATAGCTATTATAATAACTATTGTTGTTCAACATAAGTACCTAAAAGGAAAGTAGGATTGGAGAAGTGAATCAGAGACCCCCCCTTTAATTGTGAAATCAATATCTTGTACTAGAGAAAATCAACAGTTCACTCATAGCACTTGTCATTTACCTGATTGTGCTCACCTTGCCCTTTCTAATTAATTCGTTAGCAGCACTACTGAATGGGGTAGTCTTTGAAATTTGTTACGTTATAATACTGATTTTCCTCCACTACCAACTCAGCCAGAGTACATACCTTGGTGAGAGCCAACTGCTCCTTGGAAGAACGTTTTTTCTGAGAGTTCGAGTTTCGTCTATCCCGGTCTTTAATGTAAGCGGATAAGAAAAGTAGTTTGCATGAGTAGAACACAAAACGCAGGTGATTTTACCCTGGTACGATGAAAGATTGTAGGTCGTGTGGTGAAATATTTGATACTCTGCTTCACGAAATATTTTGATGAATTAAGTTGTCCATCACGCTGCAGCGAGTATTCAACTCGAAAATCGGGCGAATTATGTGCTTAATTCCCATTTTCCGTGCACAAGTCATCTTCAGTACTACTACACATAATTTTATAACGTCTTATGCAGCCACTTCAAAATGCTAGTGCCACTTTCTCCATTACCTGACGATATTTCTCGGCTCTCTTTCCCCATGACACCAGGTCTGTTTCCTTATTTGATGACTGTACCTAAACTCTCGACGAGTCATGAAAGTTGCGGTTTCACTAATATGCTAGTGGCTGGCCTCTGCAGCATCCACCAAACTGGGGAGGTACAGCAGGTATTTGGTCGTTAGCCAGTCTCTCTGTAGAGAGCTGTTGCCCATGTGTTACCGCGCGGGGGTGACCACCTGAGGAATCCCATACTGTCTGGGAGGAGTCCTTAATCTGGTTTCCAACCTGATCTAACTATTTACTTGGGTGGCAAGTTTCAAAAGGACAGATCAACTATGAGCACGTTTCTTAGCTGTCACCTTCTTCGTGAACTTTGCAAAATAGGCTATAGGCTTGCTTTGTAGCAGTTAAGGCTGCTAAGTGCGTTTGCCCTGCCAACAACCGTCGCTCACTGTTGTAGAAACTGCTGTGAAGCAGCACGTGGTTTCTTGTTTCCTCTGCACAGGACTTTGAGAGAAAAGAAGTGGAGCCGCGCATTGAAGCCACCATGCCCTGTGAGGAACTGGCTCGTCCAGTGGTCTGGCTCAACCCATTTTCTTGAAAGACGTTCACGGATGTTGGGGAAGAACTCATACGTGTTACGTCCCTCTGACAAGGATTCCCACCTCGTTTGCCATTTCTGTAACGCGATGGCAAAATCAATAACCATGTGATCGTCCTGCCTTGCACCTGGTACAACTCGCCAACCTTGCAATTTGAGTAGCAGCGTGTGAGAAATGGCAGTGTCGTCTATGCACAACCTTCCTCCCGGCCCATCATAGGTCGCCTCAGTCATGGGGCCGTTGGCAACAACCAAGTTGTACCTGGTGAGCAACTCTATATACGCCTCGCCCGCCCCATGATACCACTCATACCTTGTGATACTATTCATTTTCTGCCAATCATCCAACTAGTAAGCTCGTAATATTTCACCCCAATTTGCTCTAATTTGGCAAATGTTGATGCATTGTAGATCACTTGAGATAATTTTCCAAATAGTTTCATCTAACCACTTTTAATATATCGAACGTGTACTACTGTCCACCTGAATACAAATACTAATGACCTTTGTCATAGTACTGCCTATTTTGTAACTACATTAGTGTGCGTTAAATACCTCATTCAGCGAAGCCTGCCGGTGGATTATGTCAAAAACTCTTTGTGCTCCTCTGGTACGTGGCCCACGGGGAATTCGGGGTTGGAAGGTAGTTCTTCTCATCCTCGACTCAAGAATAACAGCTGCGTCATCCATCAGATCACTAACCTCTTCAGCCAACTCCTGGTTTCATTCGCCAGCCAAAATAATCATAATTTTACTCCAAATCTTACATTAAGATTTCTCAACTAGCAAATTAGAACTTACTACGAAACCTGGCAGTTTTTTCATACTCATTAACATTCCATTCCCCATTATTACTATAAACATACAAATCTTTTTATGTTCACTCTTATAACACCTTGCACCAACCTTTCCCATTTTAACTCAGCTCCAAAATATCAACTCATCCTGTCAAAATACCTCACACCTCAAACATTTCCTGAGCCCCCTGAAACGGTTCAGTACAATTACCCCTCCCTCATAAATAAGTGGACAACTTGGTTAAAAAGGCAACAGACTTCACAAGAAAAATTGGGTTTTCTTCCAAACATGTTCCTCACTACCAACTCCTCTTGGCATGTGTCACACATTTTCGCCCACCCTATCACCCATCTCACAATTCAAACAATTCGTGTGACCAACATGAAAGAAAAAGCCAATAGCTCAAAGTTCTACACAGAAACTACAGGCGCTTAAGGTTTCAAAATTTATTGAGTTGCTACTATTTCTGTCACGACCACCAGTGCAAGTGATTCGGGAAACCGTCAACATGATTTTTCTGAGAACATGATCAGGTAGAAACTGTGAAAAACGGTAGTGAATTGAACAGCAGCATTTTTTATTTCGAAATTTCCGGGGTTGCTCCTAATTATTTCAGCAACGTTACTAAACTGACTAGTTGAGAAGCTATATGAGCACAAGTGATATCTTTTATTTGGAAAAACCACTAAAATCGCTTCTCGTAGACATTGTTGATAATTTATTGAGCTGCTTAGTCATTTTCCCACCAATGAAAATTTTACAGTACTGCCATGATATCTGTAACTGTCCACAAAATAGTTAGTCAGTTTTGAAAAAAAAAAACCCAATATCTGGTGTTTTGGTCACTATAATAACTATAGTGTTGAACTGATTTAGTTTAGTCTTGTTTTGGCATTCTTTGGTGACCTGCGAGCCAAACGCGAAATTCAAGCCATTTTCTCTCAATCGCGTTCACGCACAACCATTTTCTCAAATTGTGTTTTCCAGGTTCAGCCGATTACATAACAATCCCTTACTACTTCTCAGCATAGGAAAGTGAAAAGAGAACTAGCAGTATTTGTAGACATCCTTTTCTGGTTCTAGTAATAAGTAAACTTTTTGTGAGGTTCGAAAGGGGAATGGAATGGCAAGCTCCTGCAAGTGGTGAATTGGTAGAAGATATCGATTGCTCGATTGCAGTGTGTAGACTGAGAATAATAAACTGAAGAACAAGCCCACTCAACAGCTAAAGTAATGTACAGGCCGTTTCAAAGCGGGTTAAAATGAATTGCAAATCGCATATAATTACTTAACAATTGTTACTCAATTTCCTTGCCTTTTGGACACAATTTTTCATTGTTTATTCATTTATCAACTATCTCTCAGTCGATTGGACAACTCCAACTGAAACGACATTGTAGATAGGATTTATTCGACTACTTCTCCTAACTTTTTTGGTTTTCATGTTATTGGTGTTATGGCCTCGTTGGTTCTCATTGAAGAGCAGACAGAGAAAACATAGCCACTCCGAAAGACAGTCAAAACTCAATATTCCTGATTCAGGCCTCAAAATGTGAAGGGAATCAACTTTTTTTAAAAATCTTCCTCTATCTTTAAGGTTGAAAAACTAGAAAGAGGGTCTCAAGGCTCCTAAAAATTAGTAATAAAATGTACTTGGCTGTTAGCTCTCCCTCCGAATGCTTCCCAAATATTGAACCAAAGATGTGACAATGAAGAGGCACAAAAGCCACTTTCCAGGCCACTACTTATAAAATTGGTCCTCTTCTACACAAGTTGGTTAACCTCTATCTAACACTCGAACATCAACATGTTGTTACTGAACAGTGGATAACTTTGTAGGAAACGGTTTTAAAATATTTAGTTGAATTTGAAGTGCTCAAAATAAAATGAATGTACTTGACGAAACAAATAATTTATTGAATCAACAATATTGAAGCTTTTTTCTTGCACGTTACAAATACCTTGATCGTTCAGAGGCCACTTTGGAGGTAGAGCCAACGCTCAAGTCAAGAACATTCGGAAATAATCAATTGGGAATGAAAGTGTAGATTGAAGAGAATATAGATGAAAACGCTTCAAGCAAGGGACTACCATAAAGACTACCTACGTTTCCGAGGTCAGTGCACAATGGGCAGAACCAACTGCCCTCCGGCACTTCAAGTAGAGGAGGAGTGAGACAATTGAGATGGTAACCGGCTTCACACCGATCGCAAAGCAACATTTCGTGTTCCCGGTCGTGTTGGCTACAAACCTGAAAATGCAGTATACATGAGTGCAACTGGAAGGAATAAAATTACTACTCCCATTCTCAGAATTACACAAAAATCTCTAATAGCTACCCAAGGCAGTGATTTTAAGCTCAAATTACAATGAACAATGTGTAGCAACACCCAACTTTTTGCCAAGTTCGAACACCAGCTACATATGCGGACGCTATATCTTCGTTCAACGCATTTTTACAGAACGAAATGTAGAGACTAGTTAGCTGAAAGTACTCTATAAGTTTGATCGAAATCGTTAGAGCCGTTTTTGAGAAAATTGGAATACCGATAAACACAGTTCATTGAACAGAGATAAATAAAGTTCGTGTGGCCGAACTCATGGTGTTCCCCAACAAAGTATCGGCTCGGAAGGTTAGCTTGTAATCAATCCCAGAACTCACAAACTAGTAGGTTTTGCCCAGGATCTGTGGTATACTATTAAAACGTTTTTTTTTCAAACCCAGCCACATCCCTAAGAGTGTGTTGTGTTCACTGCTCCCTCTAGGGAATCCTTAGCCAGCGCTATGTATTCCCTGGGGAAATCATGAATACAAACGGTGGGTACAGCTTTCATACAAGTATGCAACCACTAGGAACATTCTATGTCTTTTTCTTTAAACTAAACCTTGATTTCCTCCGATGCGATTCCTTATGAGTGATTGGAAACGTTGAGGCTGGCGGGCGTGAAAGAAACTTTTACACAAACGGTGGGTACAGCTTTCGTACAAGTACGCAACCACTAGGAACATTTTATCTCTTTAATTTTTTTTTTATTATTATTTTTTATGCAATGATAACTACGTTTGATTATGCTCGTTGATGGTTTCGATATAATGGCCGCGTCAATTGCAATTGACATCATCACTTAGTCACTGAGGTTATTAAAACGTGTGATGTTACCAAGCGTTAGATTTTGTAACAGACGTTACCATGCACTTAACCCAACACAAATTTCGTGACGCTTCTCCGTTACATCTCCCACGTTACATTTTCGAGTTTTCGCTTTCAAGAACTTTTTATAAACAATTGAAGTAGATAATGATTCGACAAATAATTTCTAAATTTGAACGGAATTCAATAAATACAAATTTGAGTCAATTTACGAGAAAATCTCAGATGGTGGTGAGAACGACTAAAAGAGGATCACTTGTTAAATTAGAAACAGACAATCTCGTTGCAAATGATGTGGAGAAATACGACTATTCTCAGTCATCATAAAAGAGAAAAAATTGAGGATCAAGTTAAAAGATGATCCATCTTTTAACCGTCCACTAATGAACAACTTTCACGAAACACAACGTAATAAATGAACAACATTTGATTATAGAAAAGGAAATCAAAGACTTAAAACTCGCAGTAACGAAAATACACACAACATACGAGTAGAGAAAACACTCTATGATCATTCTGTGCTCATGGAGCGAATGGTAAATGCCATTCAAGACATTGAGAGAATTCATTGACATTATTAAATTGGAGAAATTGAAACCCAAAATTATTAAACCTAATGATTTCTAAATGAATTGGAAAAGTTATTCAATTATTACTCAAACGATGAACTATTACACTTTAAAGGTAATTGTGGAACTTGTGGAAGTACAAACACATATCAAACTGAAATGTTACGTTTAGACGATATTTTCTAATGTTCTTTTTGTCGACAGCAGCTATGAACTATTAGCTTAACATTTTATTCCTACGTCTCTTCTTCATGAATATGTAACAGTGATTCAGACTAGTAACCATGTTCTTAAATAAAAATTAAGCCATGTAGTCAAACGTTTAGAACATGCTTGTAGGTTATGGCAACGAGTTTAACTAACATTCTATTATAAGTCAACTTTGCCAATGGTAGTGAGAAAGAAATAGTAGTCAACAATTCCAACAGCAAATGTACACTGGCCAAACTGGATATTGAGAAGACTTTTGTAGAATTCGTATACATTCGAATATATTCCTTTATATTATATTCATTTAAACTGTTTCGGAGGAATTTATTTGCTCAGGCCAGGAGCAATCCCTGTGTCATATGGAAATTGAACAGTAACTTCTGTACTTAGCAAGACGTTTCGACAACCATTGTTAAAGACAAATATATAGTCGAGCTCTCATGTTATTCAAGAACCTATAGAAGTAATGGAACTACGAACTCTTGATGCAATGTCTTTTCTGTGCCTATCAAGGAACCTAAGTACCCATTCTACATCCCTAGTAGCTGGACTAATATTATACATCTCTTTAGCACTTTTAATTGCTTACATTTAATCAAAGTACATTAAACCGAAAAAATTAATCTCTCCGGCCCAAACGAAAATTAAAGTCCCCACATTTTCTTTTCAAGGAGGGAGGAGTTATGAAGGCGTAATTAGAGGGAAAATTAATAATAAAAGGGGATGAATAAACAGAAAACCCCTATCTCGATTCATATCAAACAGCGCCACGAACCTCCAGGAGAGAAGCTCAGTGCTGTCGTCAATACATCTTAGCTTTCGCCGATTGCCTTCAACAACACCCCTCTTGCCTCCCCAGTATTACTCAGTCGATATCAGGGATTTCTCAACGTGTTACCACGCGCCTATTATTCTCTTTGGATCAATAAGTTTTTTAATTAAACCTTATTCGTCGAAACCGAGAAAATAACTTTAATACAATACTAAATCATCAATAATTTTTTATAAAAGGCGATTTTAGTCAGTAATACAGGGTAAGCCATAACAAATGGTGCAGTTTCAAAGGGCGATTTAAAAAAAACGGTGCAACTTAGAAGATTACAGTTTGTTTTATTGAACGCCATACATCACCCCATTTCGGTAGATTAAGTCCTGAAAATTACATCAGGAAGGTGGGCGCCCTCAGCAGCGACGCACTGATGTAGGCGATTCCTGAAATTTTCAGCCGCCCTCTGGCACATTTCGATGGGAATCACGGCGATTTCTTCCCTGATTCGAATCTTGAGGTTTTCCAGAGTGTGAGGTCGATGTTTGAACACCTTTTCCTTCAAGTAGCCCCACAGGAAAAAATCACACGCACTCAAATCTGGCGATCTTGCCGGCCACCCCAAGTCACCCCTGAGAGAGACGAGGCGTGCGGGGAACATCTGCCGCAGTTTCACCATTGAGATTTGCGCTGTGTGGGCCGTAGCCCCATCTTGCTGAAACCAAATATCCCCCAGATCCTCTTCTTCAGCTAACTGGTTCAATTCGGGTTCAAAAAATCTTTCCAGCATGAAAAGATAACGCTGAGCATTGACAGTAACAGTCCTTCCATCCTCCTCGAAAAAATAAGGCCCAATCACCCCAAATTTTGAAATGGCACACCAGACAGTGACTTTTGGGGAGTGGAGAGGTCTCTCGTGAATTTGTCTTGGGTTGTGGTCACACCAATAGCGGAAATTTTGTTTATTAACCGCTCCAGAGAGATGGAAGTGGGCTTCGTCCGAACTGAAAAAAGTGGACGTTGGTGGGATGCGGTTTATCATCTCTTGGCATCGATTCAAGCGGTTTTGGTAGTCTGGAGGTGACAATTCCTGAACAATCATAATCTTGTACGGATGGAATGACAAGTCCATGTGCAAAATCCTCCTTAGTGAGGTGTTAGAGATGTTCAGTGCTACTGCGTGCCTCCGAGCAGAGCGCCGAGGCGACTGTTC
Organism: Pachypeltis micranthus; assembly: GCA_020466155.1. Classification (NCBI taxonomy): domain Eukaryota; kingdom Metazoa; phylum Arthropoda; class Insecta; order Hemiptera; family Miridae; genus Pachypeltis; species Pachypeltis micranthus. The sequence continues at coordinate 677,653 of CM035776.1, forward strand.
CACTGCTGCTCTCACTCGAGCCAAATTTTCAGGTGTTCTTGCGTTTCTTGGTCTTCCCGCACCTCTACGCCTTACTGTGGAACCAGTTTCTTCCAATGCTTGAACCCAACGTGCGATAACATTGCGGTGAGGGACGGGATCACGACGTGGGATGTTGTAACGCAGTCGGAAGGCCTGCTGGGTGGCGATGAACGAACAGCCACTTTCAAAAAACGTGCGAATGACGAAACCTCGTTGCTCTCCGCTCCAAACCATTGTAACGACTGAAAACGGGACCACTGCCCGGGCACAATGAGACCCCTCCCAGGTCGTTAACCCCACTACAAGGCATGCAGCACCCCTTCGAAACTGCACCATTTGTTATGGCTCACCCTGTATTAATGCACGTCTTTGATAATGGTTGTGGTAGTAGAGGTGGAGGTGAAATGAGTTCTAATAATGTTTCACTTTTCAGCAGCACATAAATGCGTAGTAAGTTGTATGCATTATATGTACACTTTTTATTGGGCATTGCTTCCTGCAATAAACATTGTCTTATACTGAAACACATTACCTCACAGAATGTCGCTTGGTCAGGCTCAAAATCCGCATTGTGGTCTTGAGGAGGAGGCGTGGTCACCCTCTCTTGAGAAATCAGTTCTCCTTGAAGGGTCACCTTGTGAATTGATGTGTACTTAACTCTATCAATAGGGCAGGTATTAGAGGTCTGAAACAGCAAATCGTGTACATGTCAACATCATTGTACAACTTATTGAAAGCTGTACAAAATTTTCCTTTCATTGATTCCTTCGACCAACCTTCGACCAAGTTGACAAGCAGACTGGATGAAACTTGTGAGTACAATTTGAAGGATGAGCAAACGGAGGCTTGAGAGTTTTAAAGCAAATGATGCACCTCTCGCCATCATCACTGTCTGAGGAACACGCATCAACCTGAAAGAGTTAAACACTGTAGTGCTATACAAAGATGTTTACCAACTCGATCTTATTTTGAAAACTCGACAAATAACTCAGCAAATATCAGTAATTGAAATAGTCGACATCCTAACACTGTTCCTCGTCATAAAAGGGACATAGGCAATCAGCATGTAGTGCCGTACATCGGTAGCAATCGCTACATTACATTATTAAATTCATTCTGTGTTCTGACGCGTGATCATCAAAATCGAAATCTCCAAACAAATAAGAAATTCAGGAGGATACTGTAATTTGGTACAGAACATCCAAACACATCAAAATTGTTTGGCTGTACCTCATTATCATCCTCCACCTATTTGGTTTCATCATTTGGAATCAGGATTTTACGTGTAAACCATGCTAGATGATAATGATGAGTATGAGCAGTGTTCATATGGTGAATACCTGGGACAATAGACACAGAGGCGCAAGAGCATGTTAGTCATCTTTTTGCACAGCCACCATTAAAAGAGAAGTATTTAGCTATCAAAGAAAGACCCAACAAAACATTCAGTTGCAGCACCTTCTGAAAGAGGCTGAGCTTGGAAACAAGAGACTGACTCCCCAGCTGAGAGAAACGAAGGATGATCTTTTGAAATTGTGGTGGCTCTAACAAATCAAGCGCTGCCTGCACTATCTTATAAGATCCTCGAATTATGTTCATAGCAAAATATTACCAAAATAGCAACGTCAAATATATGAAATTATCCTTTTACCAACACTTTTTTTGAAATGGTGGATGCTGGCGGTCACTGCAGCCACAAACAGGCCTATTGAAAGGGCGTTCATGAGCCTCAGCTCATGACCCCCCAGCACCAGCCCGTCTCCACAGCACTGGGCTTACTTGGTGAGACGTCACCGATACGCCCCCACCACCCTCGCTCAAAGCGGAGGACATCCGCAAGTTCTGCAGTCGCCGCCTCTTCCAGCTGAAAGTAGGGCCTCCCAAACACACGACGGCGCGTTGCCACGAGTCCATCGCATGTGCACAACACATGCTTTTACCAACACTTAGTTGGTAGGTACTCAAGTTGAAGCGCTTTCTAAAGGTAGAACTGAACATCCGTAGAACCCAAAAATATTCAATAAGCCGTGATCGATGCCATTCCCAATCTCTGGATCGCAAAATAGCGTCAAAAGTCTGTTGTGCCTCCAAACAAGGCAGACAAGGTGAAAACAGAATGTGGGCTACTTGCAGCCAATGGGTCGGAGATAGGTTAACGAGGCTGCTTGTGATAGCCAATGTTAATAAACCAATAATTGGTACATTTTTTAAAACATTGTGGTTTGCTTGCAGACTTGCAATAGCACTGTTTGCATGACACCAGCATAATCAGTGATTACGGCCATACAACCGTAGGTATAAATTCGATGTTTGATATACTTCTCATGGAGTTCAAAGACATCACAAGCCATACTTAAAATTAAGCCACCATAACACCAAATTATACATCATGACAACAGGACCTATAGAACCTAGAGCATCCAAGTTCAGCCGACGAGATCCAACCAAATTAGCTTCATGCAGTGGCTACCATGCATTGAATAAGGCTACCAAGCCTGACTGGGATCTCTAACCTAACATCCAGGACCTAACTTCTGACCTCTATGGAAAAACAATTTTCTGAAGAACAGATTTATTGAGAGCCTATTTTCAAATCCCAATGGCCCCTGCAAATATAATCATTCCCATAATCTCATCATTTGGGTTGCTTGAATTCCCATAAACGCATTTTAGGCTATGCAATGCCTAAAAAATTAAAAAAGAGATTCATGAACAAACTCAAAAGAGACCTTTCAAACAAACGTACATGCTTACATTGACAATGGTCTTGTTCCATGCTCTTCAGTAGAAGAAAGTATGAATGACCTGAGAGCGGTATTCCAAAGATTCTGCGAGTATATAAATCCAGTGACATGCGAATTCGAAAAAAAGAAAATCTAGAATTCTTAGGGCACATTCAATTTTGGAGAAAAAAACGTTTATTTTGACGATAGGCAAAGGGGTATTGAGTGCAACAGATTCAGTTGTCAAAAAACCTTTCCGTGTCTGCTAACGATCAACTGAGGCTTTTCTTATAAGCATTGGCGCCAATCGAAGAGCTAGGGAAACTTGGGTGAGGTATTTTTTCATTACCTCATTCCATTTATACTTTTCCAGCGATCAGAATCACACAGCTGGCATCAAATTTCTCATTACAAGGAAAATGTATTAATTACATTATAATTACCCACCCTCGTGATAATTGTTATTTCGGGGTACTTTTGCGCCTCATGTACAGTCCACCAAGGTCTCAGTTTCCTTTAGGGCTAAACGTAATTGGCACAGTCGGTAGGAAAAGTTGACGTTGAAAGCACATCAGCAGATTGTCTCTAAGATTTACAACTTGCCCTCAGATCTACTAGTTTTCACACGGACTTCACCTTTTTCCACAAAGATCACAGCTACGCATCAGTTACCGATCCATAACTAATCAAAATTTCACAAATTGCCAACAAGGCCACCAGTATCGTCACAACTTGTAGCAAATCTTATTACGCACATGTCTGAGGACACTGGCTCCGACCCACCTCACCAATCAAACTTCTCTGAATCGCCACTGGCTTCAACCCCCCTGAGGACAATTCGCCAAACAATTAAGAGGACACTGGCTCTGACACAACTCGCAAAACGTACTTCACTGCATCGTCCTAAGGCCACTGGCTTTGACCCACCTCAAGACAAATTCGCCAAACAATGAAGAGGACTCTGACAGAGGGGTTCTGACCCACCTTGCAAAGAATTGAAAACTTCTCGGAGAAGACGATAATGATCACCGCTTTCCTATCAGCCATAATAACAACTTCATTATGAGCCGAAATCGAAGACCAGACTAGAAACGGCAGAATAATTCCAATCAACATGGGACATGCGAAACTGGAGGACTCAACTGAACAACAAACATTTCCTATAAAAGCAACACACCTTTCATATACTACCTACCTACGAAGTATCAAATCCAATACACGAATAGTAAACGAAATTGACGAGTATTGCCGTATATTTAATCACACCTATGAGATTCTCAACCCTCCAAACTCACAACAAAAACAACCGAATTAATCAACGGTTTGGGCTCCATAGTAAACGCTATCACCTGCAATTCGGAAAACGACGATAAAAACAAATATGACATGTTGGCGAATATGCAAACCAACGTAAACTCCCAACATTCCTTCTCAGTCAAATTAATGGAGCCCTATAATAAAACCCTTCGAAACGTTAGACAACAACACAATAAACAAATTTAAACCAAATTGTACAAATTAAACAAGTGCTCTAAACTCAGGTTCTTTGAGCATACGACACAGAAATATTATGTTCCACTTTCAGGCAACATTAAATCAGATTTTAAACATTGTCCTGGAAATCGAGACATCCGTCACCTTTTGTAAACTCCGGGACATTACACCCGAGCATAATCAACACAAACGAACTGGAGAATGAAATAAAAAGTAAATGTTCAAGGCACGCAAAATCAGAAATTAACCCTGTCGAATAAAAGTCAACCGTAAAATTACTGACGACAAAATAATAAATTTTCTCAAAATAATAATATCCTGCTCTACAAAGCAGCCAAATTCAATCTTTTACTCATCCCTTGGCAGACAAACGACCAATATATAGTAATGGTTAATAGCTCAACACAACATTGTAAATTTGCTCAAATAGAAATATAAGGGAATGATTTTACCCTTCTACCCGAAACCAACTAGCTTTTATTAGTATTCCCAAATGAGGACAACATTGAAGTAAGGAGCAGCAGCCAAATTAAAAGAATAACAGTTAATGGTATTCACCTGGTCAAGTCCACTAATGATCGAGTTTATTACCGTAACAAATTACTCTTGGATCAGAAAAACCTCGAAGAGAAGCCCAAAGCTTCTTATTCTCCCTCGGTTCAAGTTAAATTCGCTAAATGTTTCAGAAAACAAAGTGAAGTTAAAGGAAATTGACCTGAAGCTGTTGGATGTTTTCGACATTTCTAAACCCACACTGACTCACGTGTACAATCAACAGTTGGGACAAAATGGATTGCAATTATATTCGTTATAATGGTTTCGTATACTATGCTAACTGTACTTTCCAACACATGTGACATTTTAAAGCCTCATAACAATTGTGAAACAAATAAATTTCAATAATTTGTTTAATCTAAGAGGGGAGGAGTTACATGACGATACTCACATACTACATAACTTTTAACCCGGAGATTCTCAGGATTAAAAGATTTGTTCAGCAGTATCCACCTCCCTACGAGGTGTCTTTAGATATTCGTAGCTTGGAATATTGAACTTCTATAGAAGGTTCTTGTCAAAAGCAACTAAAAATTCAGTGACACTCACGGACTACTTGAAGGGTCACTCGAGTCAATTCAACTATCCTCTCAGGCTTTGCACGACTTCCAAAAGTGTAATGACCCCAGCTGTGTAATGAGTCAGCTATTATGTTAGTGAACCCCAGAAATGATATACCGTGGTCTTAATTGTTGACGCACCAATGAAAGCGATAGGAAGTTGTGTTCAACAGAACATGTCTAGTGTCTGGTAACCTTCTCTCTTTTCTCAAAAATCGAGTGCGACTGAGCAAGAATATTGCGCATATGATCGCGAATTTTTGGTAATTTTTCTTCACTTACGCACCTTTGATTTACACTTTTGGCCCACAACCAGACAAAGCAATACACCGTCAGGCTCATTCAGTTCTCAACTGATATTCAGCATATTTCTGGCAAGAATAATGAGGTAGTTGATCAACTCGGTAGTCTGGATTCCATTAGTGCTCCTAACTACGATAAGCTCATGAAAGAGCAGAAAGAGAAGATCTACCAAACAGCCATTTCTGGTAGTTCTCTTTACTGGAAACAAATTAAAATACCAGGTTTTCATTTTTTCCTTTATTTTTTAGAGTTTAAGAAAACTTTTGTGGGTGTTCACAATTTGTCTGGTAGAATTCTGGTAGACCATCCATGGCCATGGACAACACACGCTGCGTCAAATCATGTTTTGGATATCAAAAGGAAAAAATCAATAGCCCCACCCGCAGTCCCTGTTGAGCGATTTCATTTCCCCGACAGAACGTTTATCGCATGACCCTTTCAAATGGTTATACATGTGTTAACCGTGATTGATAGATTTTCCCATTGCAATGAAGTTGTTTTTCTCAAAGATATCAGAGCATAAACACTGGTCTTGCTCTGCCTCTTTATCAAGGACGAGATCTAGTAGTGAAGTGTGGAACATGCATAACTTCAAATCAATGCGAAAGATACACCTGTCCATCCAGATACACTGGAACCAGCTTTCTTCTGCCCAAAGGAACAAACAAATTCAGGAATCGCCAACATCCAAGAACAGGAGCCTGTGAAGACCATGTTCAAAACTTAACTTAGCCAAACGATTCTCAAGTATCTCCATCATCCTCAGAACTAGTTGCAGCGCCAGGGCCTAGGATAGATAACTCATCCTAAAATTACCAAGTCTGGCTGAAACATGTGACTTCCAGTTCGTTTTGCCAATCATCCTGTTTGCTCAAATGAATTCATTCACGCCCACAAATCTTCATAAAGACTCTGGAGCGTCGGGACATAGCGAACCGAGGCTTCTTCTGTGTCAGTTGCAAAACTTCATCGTTCAATTAGTGAAGTTCTATGTGACATCATAAGTTTGGAGCATTGTGTTTTGTCAGGTTGAAATGATACGTGACATGGGACCCATAATAATTGACTTACACGTTGAGCGTCAATTTTTATTTCAGACATCACCAACCCAACTCAGCATGCAAACGCAACAAGAGAGACCCCCCTAAGCACATTTTGAAAAACTACCATTTAGTAGTAAGACACAAAAACAAAGCGAAGCAGACTTACTTGACTCTTCTCAAGCTTATCTAGGCCTAGAAGACAGATAAAGATAACGATTAATAAATTAACAAAAGGACAAACAAAAATAACGATTAATAAACGTACAAAAATCGGTTTTATACAATGACTACTAATAGTATAAGAAAGAAGTTTACTAAATAATTATACAATTGAGACATACAATACGTAATATATGGCATGATTTAAACCCCGTCTGTCCGAGCTGATAACCTTAAAGTAATACATAATCATATGAGCTTATAAGTTAAAGAGGCAAGAGGCAAACGAAAGATAATATTATAAGAAAGGATGTCCTTACTCTTAAGCAATAAAATATAAAACCTTCCATGTTTTATTTAGAAAATTTTTTCACGAAGAACCTTATGTACTTCCAGGTAGAGTTCCAAACAAAATAATTACGCGTCTTCCAATCAATAAAAAAAACCATACAAATTATTACACAACAGTTTATTATTCTCATGAACAGCTTGACCTAGTATTACTGCTCCGAGATCCATCCCATTCGATTCAGCACCGAAAAATACTTGTAAACCATACGAAACATGACCTGACTACAAAGGAACTACGGAGACTAAATATTCCCAATTGGCACGATGTTGGGAATCAAGCAGGTGGGTGGTTTTGATGAGACAGGAGGGAGAAGGAGTACTAACGACGAAACGTTTACTTCCGCTGTAGTTCCCACGAGTTGAAAGAACTCAAATAGTGAATTTGGCTCACTATAATTACTGTGATTTCACTATGTGCAGTTGTACACGTCTGATAATCATTCCATTCGACCCAGGATGTAAAAATACCTTGAAAACGATACAAAACGGCGTATTTGCGACTATACTATATTTTTTTAACCATTTTTTGTCCATAACAACCATTCGTCCAATTGGATTGCTGAGATGGTGGGCACAACTAGATACCAAATGGGATTTTTGTGCGAAAGAACGGATTTTTTAGACCACGTTAAAGGCACAAAACACCCTGGACGGTGGACGGACGTGGCAGATTTGGAATCCCCATGTCTTGAAACGTAAAGTATCAAATTTTGAGGGGAGGTTGTAAAAACTTTTTTCCTGACCAAAAACATCTGGTCAAAATGGCTTCATTTAAAGAAATCGTACTGTAGCTAAACGCTAGCCACCTAAATTCTTAAGGAACGTGTCAGACATTAAAGAAATGGAATACATCCTTAGGTTCTAAGTGTTTACACATGCATTCTTCCCTTAAATTGGAACAGACAGAAGGGCTCTGATGGCTTCGCATTTACGTTAAGCAGCTCATAGCATCACTTGAACAGCCACCAAACCCAAATAATTCCCAACCTGAGTTAATATTTGGATCCAGTTCTTTATGTAGTGTATGCGTCTGTGAGTTGCCAACCAGCAAACATTTCGTCCAGTAAATGCACTACCTTATTAATATTGCTCATCAACAGAACATATAACTCCTCAGTGGGTTAGGTAGACAAATTCTAATATAGCTTCCCAGCTGGACTCCTCACAAATAAATTAAGTACAGCTCTAATGATTTCAATTGCATCTTTTGAGAGTTCAGCAAACGAAAATTACTTTCGTTTCTACTGTTGTTTTTGCTAACCTCATGGTAACCTTCCCTACTACCAATACCGTTCATTTTGCCTAACTCTGCGTTCACAAGTAAGCCTTTGCCTCTCATTCAACTTCCTTTTTGGAAGTGCTCGTCAAGGAAACTACTACGGGGTCAAGCATAAACAGCCCCCCCCCCCTCACTAATAGACTGCACAAGATGCTCAACCATTGGTAGGTGTACTTACCGTTATCAAGAGATTCCTCCAAATCTGAAGATATGGTTCTTCTTTTCGGCCTTCGCTGAAACACGATGAAATACCAGTCAAAACTAAATATCTGAGTCATGACTGGTGATTTAACAACACATTTACACAAATGCCGTATTCGGCACTGAGAACTGAGCGTATTCCCCCATATAACTATGATACATTCACCTCTACTAGCGAATTGAGTTTAAACAGATTTATTTATGCCCTTCATACAATTCAAAATATGATGGCTAGCGGTTTATACAATTAGTTATTAACGTCACAACTAATATTGGACAAAGATTGACAACTTAATTGGTTGTTGCTTCTATGATTCCAAATTAACATGTACTCAAATATGAGTAAAACAATAACGCATCTCCTATTTTGTCACCTAGGTTACAAAGAATGTATTGAGGGAGTTGAATGGAGTCGAGGGTTTGTTGAAAGAGAAAACAGGTTATTTGTTGTTCTTACATCATTAGAAGAACGTCGAAGATTCATCTCAATATCCGAGTCGCTAGTCCCACTGCTATCAGAATCACTGGCAGGCAGGACCTGAGAAAAATAGCAAGAGCTAATAAAATTACCAGTGTAAAGTTGTACTGGCTGGTCTTGAAGTACCGAAATCCTAGGAGCGGAGGAATGGAGATTCCTAGGCAACACTGAGGGAATTCTTTATAAAATCGTACAAGGAACCATGAAACATTCACACAAGTATACATTTGTTCAAATATCTATTCGACGTTCCCCCTCATGGCTCCTTAGTCTGGTGTCTAAAAACACTTTCAGTCTTAGGAGTTGCCAATAATTCTTATTAGTGATCTAAATTTAGATTTATGCAGCCATCATGTTGCGAAGTTCATAAAATTTAAGAGTGGAGAACGTGGACTAGAAATCAACAGTGGTCTCGAATTTCTACAACCTGTAATTCAACTTTTATCGATATATTGATAACCTCGGAACACATCACTAAATGCACACAGTCCCTGGAGTCTACAACAATTCGAGTACAACAAATGAAGTGACGTATTTAATTTAATTTGTGCGTTCTTTTAAATGGACTTTTTTTACAAAGGGAAAGTAAGGTGTAAAAGCTATTTTGCTGTGTCTAGCCGTGGCTGGCTTTGCCAATCGGCATCTAAACAAAAGATCACTGAATTTGAAACAAGATCTCTGAACATTCGTTACACTTAATTGACCACTTGGAAATTCGAGTGACGTTCTTAGAATCATGCAATTTGTGGGTGACCACATAACTTTTGTGATATTACACAGTTCCCCGATATTTTCTGGAGTCAAGTCGCCAGAAAAACATGTCTCACACTACATGAAGCAATTGTTGATGGTTGGGGGTTGCTAAAGCATTTACTGCAGCCTCCACCAGGCCTCAGCCACTTTCCTTTCATTCAAATATACTCAATTCCCAATTACGCACTCTGCATTTTTTCCTCACTGGACTGCCAAAGGTACTGTCATCTGATTCAGACAATGAGCTCGGGACCTGTAAATAAACAGCCATGTTTATATGCTTTAATGATATTTATTAGCAATTCAAGTTTACTACTGATGAACACACAGCACAAGTACTGGTCCTGCATATCCTTAACTCACCCGACAGGTTTTTCGGCGCGAGCATGAGGCCACGATGCTGTCTTCTGACTCGGATGAGCTAGAAACCTGAAGGGAATTACCACAATGAATCATCTATCTGTTATAAAATAATAATTTAACTTAACCAATCGATGAGATTAGAGTGAAGTTCTTCAGGCAAAAGATCATAAAAGGAAATTTCTTGAGAGAATCGTGGTTTACGAAACAACATTCTCGCAGTAATGCTAATGATACTTGTAGATTAGCATGGTACTAATAGAATAGTATCACATGAATTAGAGCGAAGTTCTTCAGGCACCAGACTATAAAAGGACGTGTCTTGAAAGAATTGTGGTTTACGAAGCAACAACCTCACAATCATGAGGATATAGAGCTTCAATCCTACATACTTCTGATTACCATTTGAAGATTGATCCAGCACCACATGGTTCACTTGCTCGACTTTATCCAGATGCTGTGGATGCTCGACTACCTGTGGAGCTGACTCCATGTAACTTCAAAGCACAAAGAAAGTTTCTGAGGGTTGCAAGGTGAAGCTGAAGATTACTTTCGTTATGTAGTCATATAAGGAAGAACTGTAAATGCGTCTAATGAATTGGGTTGATAATACTGACAGTGACCACTGTGATAGGTGGGGTACCGTCAGATATGCTTGGATGGGGGGAGCTCCCTTCCCAACTTCGCCATTACTGGTCCAGACTTCACATTCCCTGCTGGACGTAATAACTAACACGGGCAACACCCTGTACATTCACAACACCATGTTATGTTCACTCTACATTTAGGGATCCAGGATTCCTCTGCCACATTCCCTGTGTCTCTACAAGACGCAGTTTTATAGGGGCATGATAATATACACTTATTTTCACATGCACATGCTGCCAAGCCTGCTTCTTTGAAATTGGGACTGCAGTACACATCCCCAGTACGTTGGGGGACAGAACTCTACCATACCATACATGTCCATACGTGCCATAGTGTCTGGGTGATCGTAAAAGCCGGCCATCTAGGGCTTACTGTAGATGACACTGACAGAATCGATAAATTTCAGACCCCACACTACATCGACTGGATTGCAAAACACATCGACTCAAATACGCTCATAATGGGAGGAAGACAGGTCTAGGGGTAGCTCAGTAACACCTACAAGCAATCCCCAACATAGGTGCAGCTGATAGGGCAGCAGCCAAATTATCCCTCACACGCCATAGTCCTAGTGGGTGGCTGGACTGGCAGCTGTGGAGTATGGTGAACCGCAACGGACCAGAAAAAAGGGTCAAATAAAAATCAATACGCCTCTTAATAATACAGCCCCTTGAAGGAGTGTTAGGCTGCAGCTCCACGCGCATACAATGTGGGTGTACTAAAGGAAAGTCCACACAGGGCGTCATTGTCGAAATTTGCAATGTTACATCAGAGGGGGAAACATTTGGTACATTGTAGCAATTATTGACATCAGAGGAGTGTTTTGAGCTTGAAGGTAAAGGAATTCTCTGGCATCTAGGTGGGGCTTCGGCCAACACCTCCAGTCACCCGAAGGCACTACCATCGCGAGGTTAGTAAGGCTGCTTGGGAAGGTGTTACTGTGACACGATCCTGATGTACAAGGCCACCTACCTAGCCCAATCCCAGAGGACTGCACTCCTGTGGATCACCAAGGCCTATGAGACAGTATCCACTGAAGCACTCCAAGTGATCACTGGTCAGTTGACCAGTTGCCATTGAGTGCATGGTGGATAAGTAGAGACAGTAAATGGGGCTCCTCCTGCTCAGGGCAGGACTCTGTACAGACCTCCCTATTAAACAAAAACTTGCTGCGCTAGATGAGTGGGCAATACAGAAATGGCAATCCTCGTGAAAGGACACATGACATGTTTTCCCCCGACATCCATGAATGTCCTGTGAGAAAGTGGGATGACCAATGGATGTACCAGTTCCTTATAGGTGATAAGATATTGTGCTAAGTGAGATGGGAGTGACTACAATATCGCCTGAATAGCAATGGGGTACATGTCCTTCGATACTCATCAAAGGTGCGAAAGCCTGATTCTTAACTTTTGGTAGCGTTCACTAAGAGTAAACTATGGGAGTGAAACAATGGAGCACATAGAGCCAATACGTGAGGCTAACCACGGCATTCACAACTCCCCATTTAGATATTAGGCTCTAGAAGAGACAAAGGAAAAAGTAGCAGAGAGAAAGAAGGAAGACCAATGTGCACTACAGTTGCTATGTAAGCCTGGCCCAGCGAGCAGAGTGGAACATTATTCCCAACAGTCACAAAACCAACTCACAGATCAGTAACAAGCATAATTGTAGGTGCAGCTCTGATCCATGGTCAACATAGGTTTACCCCCAATAGGATAAGGGCATTGAGGCAGTAAAATGTAACACACAGTAATAGTGATACTTCACATACTCGAAAGTGATGTGACTTCCGCCCAGACATACAAACTGAGTCGTCAGAATCCTCTTCTGTCACTGAGGACTGAAACAAAGAATAACTAAATCAGTCAAATTCCAAATTAAGGCGCATTACTTAAAGCAAGTCGAAGATAAACATTTTATTTAATGAATGTTACTCACGAACATCGTGAAGGTAGTTTCACGTAACAACAACTGAGACAGAACGAAATAAGGAATTAGATCAATCATCAAATTGAGGTCCATTTTACATGAAATTACAAAAAAACATATTACGTGAAGATACAACCTGTTGGGAAAAAGGTTGTTGTTAAAAGTGTGAGCACGTCAAAATGTGTCCTAAGACAAAATGAAAAAGCTGCAAATTCTTACACAATGGTTCATAATTCCCTTGCACAGATTGACGTAGTCTCACACATTCGAGATCCATACCATTCGATTCAGTATCGAAAAACAGCAGTAAACGATTCGAAAGATGACCTGACTACAACGGAACGACGATAACTAAATATTCCAGGGACCCGTAGTCGCCTATAGACAATTGGCACGTGACGAGTCGAGCTGACAGGTGGTTGGAATGAGGCGATAGGGAGTGCAAACGATGAAACAATTACTTTTGCTGTATTGCTGCGCGAGTTCTTACAATTAGCTCATTATAATGACTGTGATTTCACTGTTGTAGATGCAGACACAGTCCTACACCTATGAGACTCATTCCATTCGACCCAGCGTCTGAAAATACCCAGAAAACTATAGCAAACACAACATAATTGCAATAACACTGCCAAAATTGCGTTTTTGTTAATTTAGTAACCATTTTTCGACCACAGCAACCATGGGCTTCGTCTGATCGAATTGCCGAGCAGGCAGGCACAATAAAATACCAAATGGGATTCTTATGCACAATACCGGATTTTTTAGACCACGTTAAAGGCATAAAATGGCCCAGGCGTCGGATTCAAAATCTGCAATATCTTTAAGCCGTCCAAGCCATTTTGTGCCCTTAACGTGATCTGAAAATAAAAAATCCGTTTTTGGCGTAAGAATTCCATGTGGTATTTTGTTGTGCCTGCCTGCTCGGCAATCCGATCAGATGAAGCCCATGGTTGTTATGGGCATAAAATGGTTAAAAACTAACATAAAGGCAATATTGGCAGTTTTATTCCAAATAAGCCACGTTCGGTATCATTTTAGATGCTGGTGTGAAACTTCTCAGAGGTTTACGACATCTAAATAGAAAATAGTGAAATCGCTGTACTTATATCGAGCCAAATTCTACTAATTGAAAAAACTCGCGGGACAATACAGCGAAAGTAATCGGTTCTTCATTTGTACTCCCTCCCGTCTGATTAAACCCTCCCGCCAGCACGACTCGTCATGTCGAGCAAATTGTGAATTGAATACTTAGTTCTCGTCGTTCCGTTGTAGTTAGCTATGTTTCGTAAGCTTTACGGGTGTTTTTCGATGTTGAATCGAATGGGATGGGTATCAGAGGTGTGAGACTAGGTCAAGCTGTTCGAGAGAATAATAAACCAGTGCGTAATAATGTGCTGAGTTTTGTATTGCGTTTCGCATGCGTTGTTTGATCAAATTCACTTCCCCTCTCAGTGCCTAGCTTGGCCTCACCAGTTAACCAACTATAGTTCTCCTATCAAAGCCTGTAAACTGACGGGGATTTTACCAAAAGAATTCTCAGGAATTAACCCTCCAAACTTTTCCGCCACGACCGCTTCCTACCTGTTATCCTCATGTCTCCCATCACTTCACCACTGATCACTATAACCACGCTCTCGATCTGTTTCTCATTGTCATCTGGTGAAGTAAAGCGGTAGTCCTCCTCCCATCCCCCCCAACTCAATCTTCGAAAGATAATTGGGAATGCACGACAGGATATAGGTGATATAGCAAATAACAAGATTTTCTGACGTGAAAAGTTAAATTTAAAAGCAACGGTCGATAAACGCAAACGATGAAAATGATGAAGAGGAGGAGGGAAGAACTGCCACCCCAGAAACGGCAACTTCTTAATATAATTCAAAACTGGGCACTTTTGATTATCCCAACACTCAACAATAGATGACATCAACAGTAATTTCGACTGATTAAAAATGGCCGAATGTCACAGCAAGTTTAATCGATTTCAAACTACTTCAATTGATGTCCTTCATTTACGTTGTATTTGTCCGTTACTTAGGTTTCATCATTAGAGTACCAAATTACCTTCCAATACATTAGTGGCTCTCACTAAACCACACATCAAAGTGAACAAAAACAAAATGTATCTGGAGATGCTACTGAAATCGATAACATTTTCGCATTGCACTTCAGCTCCAGCAAACCATAAACTCCTTATCGGGCCCGACCAGATGCAAAATACTAAAAACGAGCATCTTATTGTTGGAAACGCACAAACAAGTTATGCTAGAAACGACAAGGCGTAAAAAACGGTTTCACGGGAGTTCAAGAACCCCTCAACAAAAAGTTCACCACAGCAGAACCGTCAAAATTAGCCAAATTACTGAAAGAAACGGTCATACTTACCCATGCTAACTTTAACCCGATTGACTATAAATTTCCAGTCTCCGCCGAGAAAAGTATCGAGGACAACCGAAAATTACTCAACATTCGGTCGAAAAGTCGCTCGAAGTATACCACCGCAACACTTTTAAACAAAAATGGTTGCCACTTGGCGAGTCTTCCAGCTTCATCAGGAGCTAGTGAAATCCATTGCTGCCAACGTTATGTTGCTGCGCTGTTTTCCTTAAAGAAGGTTTGAAAATACTGGGCTTAGTTCATCTCCAATTTACTGAAGCGCTGCTTATCCGTAATTTTACGAGCGATCGGATGAAGCTGAAACGTGACACACGTTCCTATTATCAATTAGCTATTTCGCCCCCTTTCAAAGTGTGCTATTAGCTGCAACGGTTTCTAACAATTTTGATTAATTGTTAAAATTATCTTCTACTAATCAGTACCTAACTTTTGTTCTGTGCATAAATATATCAGAGAAAATTTGGTTAACATGAATATAAGCCTACGAAGCCAACAGTTTTTCTTTACTTTTTCGAAAAACGACTGTAACGATTTTTATCAAACGGTTGAATACTTAAATATTGCTCTACACTAATCTTCCTGTTATAGTCCACTAAACAGAGAAAAATACCAAAATTCATACTGAAGCCATCCTGGGATGAGCCAGCGTATGGGATTTCTCAAGTGGGAAATCAAAGAACACCCAAAGATCCAAAACAACTTAAGTGGGTTGATGATAATGTTTAATTGAAATTGCTTCTAATTATATCACCAGGTGAGCTTAAGCAGATAAAAAAATGTATTATCTCCGAAGATATTTAGGGCACATTAGAATAGCAAAAGGTCGGCGTCCCCTTTTCAAGGGTGTGTGGCCTTAAAAAGGGCCGACGAAAGTTTGTTGTGTTTGTAGGTCCTGTCTCTGCCGGTTGAGAAAGTGTGAGGCGAGGATCAGGTTTCTCGGGCGTCATTGCATAGTTTGAAGGGCTCGGTTGAGCAGTAGCTCCTCACAGCGAGGGACTCGGTTGAGTCGTCGCTCCTTCTTCTTCAGACGTGAGAGGAGGGACTCGTCGTCTCTGCTGACTGCTGATGGTGATGGGTTGTTGTCAGATGAAGAGATGAATGAAAGAAAGAATGCTGTTTGTCCTTGCAGGCAGGCCATTATATACGTTCTCTGCCAGCCGCCACACTAAGAATCACGTGATATACGAGTACATTACAGACTCCAAGAGAACTAAAAATCAAAATATTGGAAGAAAGCCAAGCTTGAAATGACAATTTTTCAATGCTTTTGATGGTCATAAAATTAATAACCTCAGAAGGTCCTTTGCGACCTTAAAGCCGAATAAATCTCCTGGGCCTGATAAGGTAGAGACCAATATATTGGGAAGGTTGAGCAGACAATTTCCAGCAGCCACCTTCGCATCAAGAGGCAGTAGGTTGAGGAACAACCCAGGTAATCCTTTCAAAGGGCAAATTAAATAACCAACCAACAATACGCTTGGCAGCCACAAGCAAAAGAGCAGCTTGTTAAGCAGAAAGTCAAGTACTTATGAGTCAAGGTAGGTGAGAGGTGGCGCATCTACCAACACCCCTCAAAGTCACTACCATCGCAAGATTTGTCTCACTACAAGCAATTATTACGACTGCTTGGGGAGTGCGTTACCCTGATTGGATATTGTCCCATTCAATAATAAAATATAATGGAGAAAGAATGACTGTCCAAATCTGCTAAATTTGAGTTACAATATCAAATCAATTTCGACAGATGAGTCATTAGTAACATGAACGCAACTGCACTGTTTCTTGCAGGACATGGCGACTACTACACTTCTCTTCTCACAAAAACTCTTCATCCTGCACGTTTAGTGCCTCCAGCGTGGAGGAAAAAAGTAACCAAGAACTGATCCACCGTAGTTGCTACAAAATTGAGCGGCATTAGTTGGAAGTGCAGCGAAACCTTCTACCTTTGACTGGTTCTTATCAAGCTTACAATCATTTCATCCAGTTTGCAAAGAAGGTTATGACAAAGAAATTGGTCACTGTTGGAATGAAACTTGCCACCCAAGTAAATAGCTAGATCCGGTGGGAAACCAGATTAAGAATTAACCCCACGTACACAAGTGTACCCTTTGTTATCCTGCTCAACCTCGCCCCTTGAATACCGAAATGGCGCCTCTATCTGCTGTATGATTTCAACATCGGTTAGACACTGTTAATTGAGTCTAAACGAGATCAACGTAGTTGGTGAAAATGTCTCTTAGAGCTTTTTGGCATTCTGGTGTGGATTACCCAGGACCATTCACGTTATATGGTTTGCTGCAGGGGAGATTCAACCATGGAGGCATGTCGTTTGTTTATTTGCCTTTCCACCAAGACAATCCATTTTGGAGTTGGCCTTGCACCTTTCGACAGACTGCTTCCTGTATCAAAGATGCACTTGTGAAGTTCCGATCAGGTAGCCACATTTATTGGCGCTAATAAGTTGGATGACATGTACCACTTGACCACTTCCAAGCAATTCAATGACTAGGTGGAGGGGAATCTGGCTTCGCTTAATCCTCCTTTGACTCCCCACTTTGGGGGAATATGGAAACGCTCACTTTAGAGTGTTAAAACACACCTACAAGGAATGTTACACCCCCTCTTCCACTCATCCTTTACTCCGGCGGGTTCTTCTCTGCCCCCCTTGATTTTTCCCCCTCCTTCATATTTGAGACCTCCACAGCACAAGTGTAATACCTCACAAATATTTTCCGATACAGCCATACAGTCCACACCGTGTTTTCGTTTTATGCTAATGAAATTATGATTTCACTTTCCTTGGCTCTACGAAGTAGAAAGGAAAGTTATGTAATTGGCTGAAAAAAATGTTGGGTTCTCTTCAGATCTTTAAGTTCCTACCCTACTGAGCCCGAAAAACGCTATTTGGGAAAATGCGGCTCGAAGTTACAGTGTCGTCCTTTGGCCCTTCCATAAAGTGCTGGCGTCTCGTCTCAAGGTTAATTTACAGCGAACAAACAAATTTAAAATATAATAAAATTCAGAAGGGAAATATGGATAGGTTTCTCGGGACCTACAGATTAATTTAGTGTACAGGCAGCATGTACAGTTTTAAATCAAATAAATTGAGTACCTATATTTAGCACAATCACTACCTATAGACCATTTTGTAGGCAATCTAGGACGAGATACAGCAAAGTCAGTTGGACACTACGCTGAGCCACATCAATTTTGGGGTGGTTACAGTTAGTCAGGGACATGTAGGTCAGTACAGCAGCTGTAGGGACCTCCTTGTAATGCACTAATTGTTGATTTTATTAAAGTAATAGCCCACATAAGTGAAACAGTTATCGAGCTTTCACCTGCATGCATTATTGAAGAAGATTGGAACAGCGTCAGTTAATAACACAACTGATATGATGACGTAAAATTCTTACTAGCTGACGGTGGTACATTCACTAATAAAATTAAAGGTGGGGTTATAATTCGAATTTAAAATTGAAAAATGATTGCTTTCTACACGAATTTATTAAAATGTTTTTACGCACTCCATATACTCACTGTGCTTGGGACTTGTCCTGTATTTGACTTCTAATCGATCTTAGTGAAGCTCCGAAGTCGAATGTAGTGGGTGCTTTGCTCCTACACCTTTGCCTTATGAGCCCTCGGCGATGGGACCAACATTGCAAACTGGTTCAAAGAAAGTACAATAGTTGCACGTACACACAGGATTCACGGACTGTACAGACCTGATGGTAATTCACCCCACAGATGGAATAAGGCCCTGAAGACTGTTACCCTGCTGGTTCTCAACATACTTCTTTATGTGGGAAAGGGCGTCCTACCACCACCACCCCCAGTGAGAGTGAAAGGCTAAGTGGTCGAAGGGCATGTATCAACTGCTACCAGTCACTTGCGTTTTGTTTAGATGGGAGTTTACAACTGGCACCCGCCAATATTTACCCCCCTTTACATACCTGCACAAAATGCCCCCCAACAAGTGGAGACAGTGCAGACAGTCCTCAATCTGTTGAAGTGGAAAGGAAAAATTGAGTGCCACCCAATAAACATCTCAGTCTGGTGGGAGATTGGTTCAGGTGGCAGTTGATAGTCGAGCGCGAGCTCCCATAAGTGAAAGGGGTGCCAGTTGATGCCATTAGTGGCCGGACGTTGCAACAGTAAGCCACCAGGCCTTGGCCAGTTGCCTCCGTGGTGTGAGTGCTTCTGATCAACTCGTTGATTATGTGAGCTCTCTGTACTGCAGAGTGTGATGGCCCTGCAGGTTGGAGAGGAGATGTCTGAGGACGTGGCATTTGGCAGGTCAACCCTCTGTCTCCTATGCTCTTCAATCTTGTGATTGATAGTGAGCTGGGTAAGCTACCTCAAGAAATAGGGTTTGATCTCGCCCCAGGTGAATGGGTGGGCGCATCAGCCTTAGCGGATGATGTCGTCTTAATCGCTGGTACCAACTAGGGCTTGCAGATCACCCTTGACAAGTTCCTAAGGCAGCTAGGCATGTGTGAATCGGGGGTGTATGCTGAGAAGTGTGGCTCAGTTTCCCTGGTGTCATCCTACCGAGGTTATAGCATGGAGGTCGTGGATGGCATCCCCTGCTCCATCTAGCAAACCCTTAGCAAGTGTCTGTGTTCCCCCAGTCCTTGACGGTGAGCTGGACCTGGGTGGCTAAGGCTTTTGACATAGTAAGCCACCAGGCCTGAAGTGTGAGGGGGTCCTGATCGACTCATCGATTATGTGAGCTCTCTGTACTGTGGTGGTGTGATGGCCATACAGAGGTTGGAGGGGAGATGTCTGGGGATGTGGCAATATAGCATTCAACAGGGAACCCTCTCTTTACTATATTCTTCAATCTTGAAATTGATACTGAGCTGGGTAAGCTGCCTCGAGAAGTAGGGTTTGATCTCACCCTAGGTTTTTATTAGCCTTTGCAGATGATGTCGTCCTCCTCGCAAATACAAAGCAGGTCTGCGGGTTTCATCATTGGCGAATCCTGGGTACTGCCTAGAGGCGTCGTTAAGATGTGGCGTAACTTGCGGACGAGTTTCTCAGTGAAACCTCCTGAGCTGGACGCCGCATGGACCTTGGTGATTATCTTCGGAGAGTTGCCAAGGCTCCAAGGACTTGGGGTTCCATCTCTCCCTACCACTATTCTGTTCTTGCGCATGATGAGCGTTGATGCTTTGCAGGCATCTGGCTGGGATGTTCCACGTGCTGTGGCTGGCCTTGAATTCGTTCAGGATCAGCTATGGTGGATTACAAATATCTCCAAACCCTCATGCGGTCCGGCCTATTGGGGCCCATATCCTACGAAGTCAGCCGACTGATTGGAGCAATGTTGGGCTGTTCCTCTCTTCGATTTTCGGAGGTGGATGGCAATTCTTGCATGGATGGGAGAGGGGACCCACTCATGCTCCCTGCTCCCACCTATTTTTGTTGTCTCCTTGGCGCCCTCAACCCAAGCTGTAAAGCGAACTGTAACTGGCACAGGGGTTACGGTAACAAATACAGTCTCAAGGATACCAGGACCTCCTTACAGTAATTAGTCTAGTCACGACATGCGGCTGTTTAATACCCTAGCTAATTGTGGAATCACATATGAATGACGTAAGTAAAATAAACCTAAGTATTCAAGAGCTTACCCTAGGTGAGGAAGAGAGACTGCTGTTGAGTCCCTCCTCAGTTATAGAGTAGCAGATCATGGGCAGGCTGAGATCTCCCAATTGAAGATATGAAGTTCATCTGATGCGGATGGAGGTCACATTCTAAGGATGTGGGGCTTCTGGGGGCCCTGGGGAGCGGCTGACCGGAGGGAAGGATGCGGGGCACAAGCGAGTGTGCCATGTGAAGATCACTGGCACACAGAAGCACCAATTCAGAGCACTTTTGTCGGAGAGCAAGAGTGTGGATGATGCCAGGGCTCTTGCAGTAAGGAGACGATAGGTTGAGAAGAAGGAAGGGTGGCCTGCAGACACCCCCAAGGAGAGGAAGAAGGTGAGAGGTACTGCTGCAGCGAGGGCGAAGAGAATGGTAGGGTCCTCCTGGTCCAAGCTGCAGGGAGACCACAGGCAAGGCGCACCTGCTCATCCCACTAGCACTCTGTAGGGACGTAGGGTCCCCTAGTGGTGAGGGGGGGGGGATGAACGCACAACATACCACCTTCCTCCACATCAACCTGCACACGGCCAAGGTAGCGACAGCTGTGATGTGCAGGAGCTACGAAAATTACTGGGTTAGCGAGTCATACCAGGTGCAACTCAGTGCTATCACATGGTTATTGACTTTGCCATTGCAAATGACAACATCCTCTGAAGAAACACATTTGAAAAGCGATTCTACACAAAAAATGCTGACCGGCGACAAAACCTAATAGTGCAACTTGGTGGACTGACAAACTCAATCCCCTCAAGCAAAGTGTAAATAGAGCTAGAAGGATGTACCAACACACTCGTGACCCTGATGCCAAAGCCACACTCCAAACTGCCTTCATCCACTAGAAGAAGGCCTTCCCTGGGCAAGGCTGGCGAAATTTTGTGGACGCAGAGAGCTCTGAGAACCCCTTGGGGTAGACATTACAAGTACTTCATCGGAAAAGCTAACGTAGAGCAGGTCTTAGTTGCGATGCAAAATGAGTCAGGTTGGGCCTGCAGCATCGAAAGTTCATTAGAAACCATCCTGGAGAAGGCGTTCCCTGATGACCAAGTAGCTCAAGATACTGAAGCCCAGAGGGCAGCAAGGGCTGCTCATGGACCCGGGCTGAACAAGCCTGACATCCCATTGTGGACGGTAGGCGACCTAGGCAGGGACCTTGCAACCAAAAAGCCCAACAAATCTTCTGGGCCAGATAGAATAGAGAGCAATATGCTAAGGAAGGCTGAGCGGACAATCTCCAGCGACCTCCTTAATTTATTTAATGGGCTGCAGAGGGGTCTGCGCTCTCCATAGACAAACCTCAGGAACTAGGCCTTATGAGAAGGACGGACAGAACTTTCACGGAAGATGCCAGGGGGACCCTGGAGGTGTTGGTTAATACCCACGTTTCAGGGTGTACCCTTGTTGAGGAAGGGGCTTTTGCCCCGGGAGCCAGGTAGGGAACGTCCGCACCCGCGTAGGCTCCTAGGGTATGCGAATCGCATCTTCTCCCCTGAAAGGGTTAAATGGGCAATAAATACCTTCAAACCCTACAAGTCCCTCGGGGGGGACGGGGTCTTCCCGGCCTTGCTTCAGCAGGGCCTGGGGACCCTTCTACCCCTCCTGGTGAGAACTTTCAGAGCCAGCTGCCAGCTGGCCCATGTGCCCTACTCATGGAGAAGGACCAGGCTTGTGTTTCTGCCTAAGGCAGGCAGTGACTCCTCGACTGCAAAATCACAGAGACCCATAAGCCTTCTTTTCTCCTGAAGGCAATGGAAAAGATCATAGATCTGGTCTTCAAGGACACACTTGAGACCGAACCCCTCTCGAAGGCACAGCACGGCTACCTGAGGGGCACGTCGGCTGAGACTGCGCTCATGGAGCTGGTCTCACTGATCGATGAGGCTCTTCAGACGAGAGAGGTGGCGTTGTGCTGCTTCATGGACGTGGGGGGTGCTTTCGATAACACCTCCTTCAGCTCCATAGAGGCAAGAGCAGCGCAAAGGGGTATAGAACCCCAACATGCTAAGGTGTAGGGAAATCACGGCCAGTTTAAGGGAAGACAGCGTCACAGTGGTTCCCACAAGAGGCTGCCCTCAAGGGGGGGGGGGTACTTTCTCCCCTCCTGTGGCTACTCGTGGCCGACGAGCTGCTGGAAGCACTGCAGCTTGAAGGCTACGAAGTGGTCGCATATGCAGATGATCTCGCAGTTCTGGTGAGAGGCAAATTTGCCACCACTGTGTCAGAAAGGATGCAACTAGCTATAGATATCATCCAAGGATGGTGTGATAAGGAGGGATCGCACATAAAACCAACCAAAACCACCATGGTTTCATTCATCAAGCAAAGAAACCTAAATATAGTATCACCCACCATGCAAGGAGCAAGGCTCCATATAAGTACAGAGGTGAAATACCTCAGGGTGATACTGGGTAAGCAGCTCACTTGGAATTCACATGTGAAATATGCGCTGCACAAGGCAACTGCAGCCCTGTGGGCATGCAGGAGGCTGTGCAGCAAATCATGGGGCATAACTCCAAAAATGATGGAGTGGCTCTATAAGGGGATAATAAGACCCCACGTCACCTACGCCTCAACGGTGTGGTGGAAGGCAACATGCCGGCTAGCAGCTCAAGGGAAACTCCAAAAACTGCAGCGACAGGCATGCCTAGCTATTACAGGGGCAATGAATACGTGCCCTACTGCTGCAATGGAAGTCCTTTTATACATCTCACCTCTCCATATACATATTCAGAGGACTGCTTACCTGGGAGCAGTAAGGCTTTTGCGGAACATTTCCACCAGGGTTAAAGTAAGCCTCCAAAGAACAACTAGACAGTTCAAACAGGAAGAGGCACTGGTCCTTGCTACCGACGTAATGTCAGAGTGAAAGAACTTTCGGCTGCCATTCAGGGTAAGTATCCACTCGCGGGAACGATGGGAGCAGGGGACGTTCCGGACCGAGGTAGGCGCCCTGCGGTGGTACATCGATGGTTCAGTAATGGGAGGCACAGCTGGACTGGGCATTGTTGGGCCCAACTACAGTCTGGCTAAGCCGCTGGGGGAGTACGCCACGATTTTCCAAGCTGAAATCCTAGCTATAAAGATCTGCGCGGAAGAGATCCTGTCTAAGGGACTCAAGGGCAAGCAATACAATAATATGGGTGCACCTGATATTTTTAGTGTGTAATAATTGATAAGTCACTTAACAATGATGAAATTATAGTAGCCAAATTTCAATAAATGCGTTATCACGTGAAAAAGTAAATGGTAACTGGATGTGTAGTCTTCGTTAGTCATAGTGTTCAATGTTTAATGAGACTGTGAGTTGGTCCTGCGTGGGCACTTTGTTTCGATGATGTTGATGTTCTCACTTTCTCAAATAGCCATTTGACGTGTTTTTAATGCCATTCGAAATCTTAGCTTCGGTTTCCAACTGCGGAGTGTAGTACATAGAGTCGATGTACATTTTGGTGAAATCTTCTATAATTGATCGGTCAACAACGGCTTGTGACATGCCGTATATAGCCATCTGGAACAAAAACGATCACCTGTTAATAAGGAACTCTAACAGAATCCTCGAAGAAGATGACTCCTTTGCAGACAATAGGTTTCTAATCTAAACTTGATTCGTCATCAGTAGTTTTGCAATACTGAGATCTTGTACGCTTGAAGATTGACACGAAACCGAATATTACGGAGGGCTGAGAAGGAATCAAAGAGGTTGCAGTGGGTTTTTGCTCGTTTTGTGGGGTTGGAGGAACACATTTTGTCGCGAAATTATGCTCGAGGGAGCTAGATATTTTGGTAAACCTCTGATTCAAAATCAGCTGAAGTTGAGCTACAAAAGTTGGTTGGAAGGAACGACGTTTTGAGTGGACGGTGAATTTAGTTCATATTCGTAAAAAATCTATTGATAAGTAGATTGTACTGCCCGCACCACTGCCTTTGTTGAGGATGCGTAGATATCACTGTTTTGGCAGGAGCTAGAGAGCAGTTAGCGGCGGAACAGCTCTTCTAAGATGGGAGAATTCCCGCCTCCCGCGTTATCAAAACTAAAAAAGAAGTGTGAATCTCTCTCTCATTGTGCACCCGCTTTGTGTCAAATCAATTCACTTTGTGTCAAATTCGACCACCAAACCCCCGAAAATACCGTTTGTGGTGGATCATGCCACATACGTGGTGTTGCTACGCGATCTCCCCTCAACGTTCCCAGGATTCGTCTCACGTCATTGTCGTTGTCCCCCGGTCGGGGTAAGTACCACACAGCAAGCCAGACGAAGTCATCGGGTGAGTCAAGCCCCCCATTTGTATCTCCTGCCTACTTTTGCTTGATTACTTGAACGTGAAACCAGATTCAACCTCCAATTACAGTCCACTGCGTTAGTCTGTTCCCAACAATAACTTTGCTCCTTTGGGCTGCATCTTCATACAGAACGTTTACAGATTCATTTGGGTGATTGAAGGTAATCACGAGTGGAACAAGGAGATCAAAACTCTAAGCAAGAGAGAATAATACAAATTCAAATTTGACATGAGAGTTGAAAATCCAAACAGATGAGGGTAATCAGGAGCCAAATCATAACTTCGTCTGGCCATCAGACCACAACCCTTAAGGAGGACTAGGATAGAATGTTGCAAATGGTTTTCGTAGAAGTGACTGTTTTAACAACATATGAAAATAGAACACTGAATTCAACTTACTTCCCCATTAACTTTGTGATTAGGGTTCTTCATCAGATCACCAACAATCTCCGCCACATCAGAAACGAACTTATCAGCAACCCCTTCTTGTGTGTGCACATGGGTGATGCAGAAATGAATACTTTAACATAAAAAAATGTAGTCAGGAATTAATCAGCAAGTTGTAGTGTTAATTATCATGAGGGGTGATCAACTGCAACGAGTCATATCTCCAAACCACACAGAGCCTCAGTGAACTCTTTCAGATTTGGTTATTTAATATGGCACATTTCTGAGAACCAGGCTCGTTATCATCATGAACAGGGACGAAGTATGCCATGTCAACAAACATATGGAAGATTCCCTTCCCGCATTGCAGAAGCCATTAGAGCCCTGTACAGCAGGGTGCACTGGCAGCTTGTGGAGGGTCAAACCTACCAAGCTCTTCCATTCCAGTCGTGGGTCATCAACCCTCAGGCTCCTGGTCCTTTTTGGAGAGTGAGATTCTGAAGCTTGCTGAGCAGGCGAGAAGAGTGAGAATCCTTACCTGGAGATGATGGGAGGGAGGGAGGGGGGGCTGTTTCTGTGGACGAGATTACAGGAGGGGGCTGCATTTTCCCAATAGTTGAGAACCTGACCAGAATGGGGGCACACACAACTGAGATTTCTCAATCTGCCCACACAAGTGGTCATAGGGCCAGTATGTCTAGAAATTGTGGAAGAGGTATCTGAGATGTAGGCGTAACTTGCGGACGAGTTTCTCAGTGAAACCTCCTCAGCTGGACGCTGTGTGGACCTTGGTGATTATCTTCAGAGAGTTGCCTAGGGCTCCATTGAAGCCACAGCAGCAGCTGCGCTTCCTTCGGGTGTACTTGCTCCCAAGGCTGACCTAAGGGCTGGTTTTTGGGAGGTTGGCCGTCCAAAGGCTAATAAGTCATGATAGAATGTTGAGCTCGGCTGTTCCTTGGCTAGGCCTCCCAAATGCCTTCCCATGTGCCTACATTCACACTCTGGTTCAATCTGGCGAGCCCCATCTCTTTCCAGAGCAGAACAATACAAAGAAAAGTTGAAGTAGTGTAGTTGTACTGAGGATGTTCGGAGATGCTCTTGAAGAGCTGCTGACTCAGGCAAAAATTACAAACAATCATGAGTGTCGTCCAATCGAATTGACGAGCAGTCGAGCACAGCTAGATACCAAAAGGGATTTTTGTGCAAAAGAACGGATTTTTTCGACCACGCTAAAGGCATACAACGGCCCGAATGGTGGACGGATATTGCAGATTTGGGATTCCCATGCCTTGAAACGTAAAGTATCAAATTTTGAGCGTGGTTGGGGGGAGGGGGCTGTAACATATTTTTCCTGGCTGAAAACATAATTGTATTATTTAGAATGAATAATAAATCAAAAAGCGAACATTGAGCAGGTATTGCCTGCGATGCTAAGTGATTCAGGCTAGGCCTATAGCATGGAAGATTCGCTGGAATCCCCATCCCATCTTTCCCAAGCGAACAAAGAGCTAAGATACCGAAACCCAGAGGGCGGCAAGGGAGCTGATCATGGGCTCTTCAAACGAGTCGGACATCCCATCATCAATGTGGAAAACAGGCAGCCTCGCACAACAAAATCTCCTAGGCCAGATAAGATAGAAAGCAAGATGCTAATGAAGACTGAGAGGACTATCTCCAGCGGCCTCCTTAATTTATTTAATGACTATCTGAGCGTGTCATCGCTCTTCAAGAGGGCAGGAGACCACCGCGCTCAGCCTTCTTATCTGGCTAAAGAAAAAACCCAGTTAATCCTCTTGAAGAAAAAAGTAAATAGCCAACCATAATACGCTTTGGCGGCCACAGGCTCCTTCTTGAAATGCAAGTCAAGTACTTAGGAGTCATTATTGATGAGAGGTGGGGCTTCAACCAACACCTCCAGTCCCCCAAGGGCACTACCATCGCAAGGTTTGCCTCATTGCAAGCAATTAGTAAGGCTGCTTGGGAAGTGTGTAACTGTGACACAATCCTCACGTACAAAGCCACCTACCCAGGCGTAGATGGCTAATGCCCCATTGTCTGGGGTAGCAAACTCAGTCAATCACAGGACAGTACTGGCCCAATCCCAGAGGGCTGCACTCCTACAGATCACCAAGGCCTATAAAACAGTATCCATTGAAACACTCCAAGTGATCACTGATTAGTTTACCGTTGACTCGGCCATATTGTGCATGGTGGACAAGAAGAGAGTGAACGGGAGCATACACTACTCCAGACTGAACTCCACATAGACTCCTCCATTGAATGAAATAGATGCACTAGATGACTTAACATTATATATCTCGGGAGGAAGGGAAGAGGGCATTTGGAACAACGACTCACCCCTGGAAGTGGAAGCCACTAGCGCCACCTATCTCTAGGTTGAGCAGCCCTTGGTTGAAGGTCCCAAGACAGGGCTGAAGTACCTGGCAACAAGATTGTGGTGGCAAAGTGTCTAGCATTTCTCCAAAGCGAGAAGTACCCAAATATTGATCACTCAGTTTCACTCATTAGTATCAACTGTGGACTCATTACAAACATCCTGCTGCTTTACTTTAGTTCCTACGATGGTGACAGTTGTTGCGATAACAGCCAATAACCAATGGCCCAGTTTGCAAAGAAAGTTATGGCAAAGAAACGTGGTCACCTTACAGTGTCTTCTACCAACCAATACCCGCCTTTTGTTTTCCGCAATTATTTTTGTATCTATCTGTTGAACGGAGATATAAACCATGATATTTTGAAAAAAGAAACTAGTCAAATATTAATTTACCGTTTTAAACATTTTCTCAAAAATGGCGCTGATTTCAATCAAACTTATGGAGTGCTCTCAACTCCACAACACCTAAATTTTGCGTTTAACAAATGCGTCCGCAAAAATGCATTGAACAAAGATACAGCGTTCACATATACGGTGGGTCGTCAACTTTACGGGGGTTGCGGAACGTTGTGTGTTGCTACGCACCAGGTATTTTTCTCTAAGATATGAGCTAAAATTGTGCATCCTGTGAAAACAAAATCACGAAAATTGCAAGGATTACTTACCCAGGAGGAAATTGCAGCGGGTTAAGACTCCAGCCTCTTTCATGAAGTTTCTCAGATAATTGGTATATGTGGAACTTTTTTGCCCCAATAGCGATCACAGAAGTCATGGGTTTGCCGAAAATAAAAATGCCATTGATTCGCCTCAATCTGGAATGAAGATAAGATGGATTTTATAGTAACATTAAAAGCCAAAGTCTGTTTCCTTATCAAAACGACTGCTCCTTAACACTCATAAAACAGTTATATAACTCGAAAGTCACGGAGGTTGCAGTTTCGCTATCATGTAAGAGCAGCATCTCGTTCAGCATCCTCATGTTACCTCACAGAGATATGACCCTAGGGAATCTGTACCATCTTGGAGGAGCAAGATTCGAAGGGTGCTAAGAACCAGTCTCACCCGTTATAGTGCTGGCTACCACCAGGTGACCATAATGCTGGCACTTGTAGCACTGGTACTTCCTAGGGTTGCCTTGTGACCAAGCTATTTGAAGGTGCTAAGCACCTACATCTTATGAAGGCTGGGCGACACTTCAATCACCTAGTCATTCCATCTACTGAGTTGTTTGATGCACAGGGGCCTATGTCTTGTTTTAACAAGCCTAGCCAGCTCCTCTTTCTCGAGGTCAGTCTCTGCACGCCAGACAAGAGAGTCGTGTGGGGCGGGGGGGGGGGGGCTGATGCATTGAGCTTCAACTCCTGGTTAGTGAAGATGGTGGCTTCTGAGTGCTTTAGGCATTTCTGTTGTTTCCATCACAATATTGCGCATATGTTTGGGAGAGACCAGCCTCTAACTCCTAGCACGTGGACCTCACCACTACCACATTTTGGTGGTGAAGGGGAGGTTAATAGGAGCCCTCTAATTCTTTTATTGGCTAGGTGGGGGCGCGTGCAGGGCTCTGTCCTTAACCTCGATGCTCCTCGTTTTATTTCTTTGTTTATTTTTCCTTTTGTCCTGGGCTGGTTGCCATTAAAGCTCTTACCTTGTAGGGAGAGAGGAGGGCTCAGTTGTGACTACCACTGCAATGAGGGTCCCAGGTTGGAGTATGGCTGTGTAGAGGGGCCAGAAATCACAGCTACTTTGCGGTCTTGGGGAATAGAGAGGGGCTCAACAGGGCTGTGGTTTGGAATTCTGTGGCTACGAGTGCTCAGTCACACAAAGCTTCAGTAGCCAGTCTGGCTATATGGACCAGGTAATTTATAACCAGATCCCTCATCTGATTTGTGTCGTTTATACGTGCCTGTTGACAGTGGATCAGCTGGACGCAGCCTAAGATCTCTTCTATTGCGGGTTCACTGGGGTTCACCACATTGGAATTAGGAATAATTGTACTTAAAGTAGCCAGATTGTCTTGTCTACTAAGGAGAGAAGGGAAAGCACATTCCAGCTTCCACCTTCGCTTGTTTGGAAAACAGGCAAAATGCTGTGCCTTTCCAAGTATAATTGTTATTTGTGTTGGCGATATGAGTGAAAGCTACTCAAAGTAGTGTCCTGGGAGGGCTTCCCCTTAGGTGTATTGATTTTAGCCCCTTTGTGGTTTCGTTGGGGGTGGTGGGAGGCCCCCACATGAGCCACAGCTGCCTGTTCAGCTTCACTGGGACTCATGAGCGCTCATTATTCAGATGCTGGTCAGGGTCTGCTCGTCGTTCTGAAGGCTGAGCCAATATGTCGGGTTGTTCCTAGGTGTTAGTGAGCTACCCCCAGAACATTATGAATGTATTTGAGTCAGTATGTTCTGCAATACACAATCAATGCAGCGTAGTGTATGAAACATGTTGGTTATGTCAGTGTCCGAGGGGCATTATGTCGCCACCTATAAAGCGACATTTATGGCCCACGTAGAAGATACTGCAGGAAAAAAGGTCAGTCAGAATACAACTCGTGACAGATCCAAGTCTTTACATTAACATACACATTTCTGATCACGTGTTTCGGGCAATTACTCCACGTGCCTAATTGTAACTTCCAGAAAAACAGTACTGAAAATAGCTTTCTACTTACTTCTTTTCTATGTACTGCGTTGTGTCTCTTATTTTTCTCGTCGCTTCAACATAACCTTCGAGACCAAAGTACATCATGGTCGCCCAACACGTAGCAATTATACCTTTTAACAAACAGCATGACGACCGTAAATAGGCAACAGAAGAGTTCTAACTGCCCAATGAAGGTTCTTTCAATTACAATGTTCAAAACAATGCGATGAATCAAATGCCTTCAATTAGCACCAGATCTTGGATTAGCAATTTAAGGATGATCCTAATAAAATTCATTGTCTCCAGCAGTTGTAGCAGTACCTGAATGAGTCTCTCTATCTCTTTCTGGTTTATCACAATGCCATATCACCTTCTACCAGCACCCATTCATTGTGATTGTTCTGCACATACACTAATTAACAGGAAATCTCCAGAGATAGATCTGTTAGTGCTACTTTTCCTGCACACACAAGAAGAAATATCTGGTGCGTTGCAACACACTTCTTTTCTTAGCTCTACAACAATTCACTTTGTGCATGGCTAATTCTATTTAATCAATTCATTTATCACTCAGTTAATTTGAACTCCAGATTTTATTGTGCTGCTCGTACTCATTGCAGGACCATTTTTGAGCACTTGGTACACAGATAATTAATCAGGCAGTGAATAAAAATTTTTTGAAGAAGGATAGTAATTACTTTTGCAGAGTTATTGGGTAAAAATGTTTAGAACTGGTAGTAAGCGAAACGGCAGTAGTTGAAATTCAGGAATTTCTGGAGTGATCCCCATATATCTCATGAGCGTTTTCAAACACTCACCCTTTAGGTATGGGATTGGACTACAATACCAATTTTTGTTTTACATTCTACAAGAATTCCAGCGGAGTTTATAAGGAAAAAACTGCGCTAAAAACGCTTTTGGTCGAAAATTTTGATAATTTATTGTGCTGCTCTCGTCGTTTTCCCACGAATGGGAATTTTATGGTATAATTGCCTTATTGAGAGCTATCAATATACAAAATTTAATCTAAATCGTTAAAGCCGTTTTGGAGAAACAAAATTTGGTGTTTTGATCACTATGATAACTATAGTTAACTTTCGGTGGATTTTGTTCAAACCCTTATTTTGGCGTCCCATGGTAACCTACAGGCTAGATATCAAGTTTGAGTGGATTTGATACGGTTGTTTTATCTAAAAATCGTTCACAGACACACAGACCATTTTCCCAAATAGTGTTTTTCAGACTCAATGGGGTCTGAAACGTAAAGATCTGAAGAGAACTCAAATTTTTTTTCAGCCGATTACATAACTTTCCCTTCTACTTCGTAGAGCCAAGGAAAGTAAAAAGGAAGTAGTGGAGTCTGGCCAGATTATCATCTGCCTACATGTAATTGCGCTTGTAGATGATATCTCCCCTCAATACTTGTTGCTCAATTGTGCAGTGACAATCAATTCACAACTTGAAGTTGGCCAATTTCGCAGCTACGATTTGAAGAAATTCTCCCCAAGGTGAAGAATGGCAAGCGTTTCACAAAATAGATTTGGTGGATGCTTATCTACAGCTACAACACAACGAGCACACAAAGAAATTAGCTGCCATCAAAACACGATTTGGGCAGTTACAGTATCAGCGTCTTGCCTTCTGGATCTCGAGCCCACCTGCCATTTTTCAGCTCCCAGTCATTGCAGGAAATATAGTGACTGCGTGAATTCCTCAGGTAGGTATATTGTTAAAGTTAACGTGCCTGTTTGTTGGTCTGTCTTCTCTGGCTGGTGAGATGCTGTTGGCGAGCACTTTCGATGTAAAGACATCATCGCATGCTCGTTAAGCCAGTATTGACTGAGCATCTCACCAGCCAGAGAAGATGGATCCACCAAACAGGTACGTTAACTTGAATCATTTTAGGGATCCCGGGTGGTGAAGTATCTGGAAGACATCATGACAGGGGCGACCAATGGCAACATTAAAGCAATTTACGACAACTTTCCCAATGATTGATGGAACAAGGATGATGTCGGAATAAAACGAAATGCACTTTCTTTCAAAACAAAGTTGAATACTTGGGCAATGTTTTTCAAAGCATGGGGAACAAGCAGATGAAGCAAATGTCAAGGCCATAAAGTAATTTTAAAACCCTCTAATTTGGCAGAACTTCACTTTTTGGGTGAGGCAAAAATTATTGCAACAGGTGCATTCCAAATTTTGAAGGGTGAACAGATACATGTTCTTGGGAACAACTGAAGCCTTATTTCCTCAGACTTCCATAATTATCCAAAGTGGAGTTTTGCTCTTGAAACAAATTTCCCTAGAGCAATCGTTCCAGCAACAGCCTTACATGGCAGCCTTACAGCCATGAGTTTTAAAAATGCTTCATGAAGAGCACGGAGCATGAAGAGGCATGGTTCGTATGAAGCTGATTGCTCATCAAGGGTGTTGCTGGTTAGGCATGGACAAGCAACACCAGAACATTCATGGTAAAGGGTGCAATTGATTTTGCAGGCCCTTTCTGTAACTCTACATGCTATATGTGTTGGAATGAATTCCATTACTTTGGCATTGGTAGTTAAAGCTTCGAGCGGCATTTTTCTAATTGAAGGACTACTCAAAATACTTGTAGCCGATAATGGCCGCCAATGTCTATTGTAGTGTATTCCATCGTTTATTGTACTGTGAAGTTGGCAGGACTGAGACTTGATAAGTTGCTTTGATATGGACAAGTGACATTTATTTTCCAACGTAAATTAAACCGTTTTTGATCGTTAAAAGCACATTAAATTGGCGCAGTCAGTAGGACTTTGTGAATAGAAGCATAGAAAATGCCGAACGATTCTGCACCAGCTCCAATACCGGCTCCGGCAGGTACATCAAGAACTCCGGATCTAGCAGGGGTGATAAGGGCATTGAATACGCAACAGCAGAATATTTCTATTCTAGTTAAGGCGATGTCGACTCAAGGAACGGGTGGACGTTCAGGCGAGGTATCTGTTTCGTTCGATAAATTCGACGAAACGATTGAAACCTACGATGATTTCACGGATAGGGTCGACGCTTATTTTCTTGTTAGAAATGTACCAGAAACTAAACAAGCAGGCACATTCGTAACCCTGTTATCACCCCAACATTTCGCGTTACTCAAGAGCTTATTGTATCCAGAAAATTATACAACAAAGTCATTCAAGCAATTGAAAGACACTTTAAAAAAGCACTTAAGCCCCGCGCCGTTATTGATTCCTAGTAGGCATGCTTTCATCACACGTAAACAACATGAATCAGAATTTCAAGCATGGGTCACTCATCCAGAACCAATGCTGGAGTTACTTATTTAGCGATAGCATCCAGCATCGAATCGAGAAGTAGAATGCTGGGTTAGGACCTTCAAGACACCAGTGAGAAAGACATTAATTGGACCAGCCCCCTTCAAACATTGTTATTTACCTGCATGACAACACCAACTATAAAAGCGAAATCGCCTTCAGAGCAGAAAAAATCACACACGGGAAAACGCATGGAAGGTAGCCATACATTCCGTTGTCTTTTCCTCTCCTAAAAGAGAAAGGATGTCCAGAAACTACGTTTTACTCGTGGGACGAAGGCTTACATTCTTTATTGGGTTACTACGGGAGCTGAGAACCATAAAAACGAATCAGAAGCATCATGTATGAGTTAGAGACCTTGAGAGGAATAGTAAGGTGACATCAAAACCAGTCACGTTCAGCCAAGATACCAAGCATCATTCTCAGAGATGACAGAGAGAGACCAGTGTAACCAACATTGGTTTTGTCACAAGATTTTGGAATCACGACGAGAGGGAATCGTTTTGAGTGGTCACAAGAAACTGTTGAACAGGCACTTTCTGTGGGCCGAAGTCCTGAGGCTGGTGGTAGAGTTGAGCCTTCATCTCAGAAACGAGACAACAGGCTGCTTTGGCCTCACGAAATTCGTGTTACAGGACATCCCATATTACTTTATGTCAGCGCCAGCGCACACATCTTACTTGGTCTTCACTCTCCTGAGACCTTTTTGCTATCTCTTCCGCACACCTTCTCATGTTTTCAATTTGAGTGGTTAAAGAGCGATTTTTATTCTGGGGATCACCCTGCAAGTTCCTCTTTCACCCTACATCGTTTTCTTCAACCCTATGGGCTGTGAGGAACTGGGTCAGCTAGTAGTCAACCACCTCGCTTATATGCTCGTGCCATGGATGAATGTCTGGCATTAGACGCCTGGTTCACTGCCTCTTCTGGATTGTATAACACTTCTCTTGCCACCTCCTAAAGGTTCGTGTTTTTTCTATTACAAACTTACGCAATTCAGAGTTGAAATTCGCATCATGGCGCCTTCACACTCACCAACCAACTTCACCCACTTCACATACTTCAACCACTTCAGGCAAACACGCTCCGAATATTTACGCTATCAGATTAGCAGAATTAACTGATAGCAGTGCTATCAGCCGAACAGCTCTCACTTCTGCCAACCTAATTAGCCTCCATCGAAAAGACATCCCTCCTCAATGAGTTTGCGAGAAGGTTCCCTTTTTTTTGTCTTTGTTATTGTCACTACTAGCGAGCGTTACCCTTTTTCCTTACGAACGTCTTTTTTTGTCTCTCAGCAACTAATACAGTGATACAGTTATTCTCTCTGACAGTTTCATTGCTCCCCCTTTTTTTTTTTGAGTCGTGCTCGTGTGTGCGTTTCTCCTATTGAAGAAAGTGTCACAACGGGCAACAGGGTCCTGCCGTTGTTTCCAGGCGCTGCCGCAGCATTATCAACTTAATAGACGCCAGGGGTTGCTGTGTTGACTATTACTGTTGCGTAGCCGCGATCTTTGCACACTACAGAACTAAAGCTCAGTGGAAGGCAATAGCTATTGTGTTTGTGCCAACAAGCCTGCCTTCATCACGCTAACATTTTGGTCCTCCGGGCCGGATTTGACCAATTCCTAGTGTCACTCAAATCCGTGCTAACAAATACTTGCTACACTTGGGCACTTGCTTCAGTTTCCTTGTACCGTCCTGATTTATGTTATAACGTCTTTGTTCTTGCTATTTATTATTATTATTATTAATTGTTCTTGTTATATCTGTGTTTTGTACAGTATTTGTTTGTATTAGTCAAAACCATGGCTGAAGAAAACAGTGTCGCTTTGAGAGGAATCACTAAGCTGAAGAGTAAAATGAAGACCATTCATTCGGATTTTCTCGCTATCAGGTCTCGAGGCCTCGCTGCTGTCACATCGGCCTCTGATCGGAATATGTTCAACGGCATGTTTGCCACTGTGGATAAATCCTATGAGAGATATATGTCCCTATATGACGAAGCTGTAGATTATTCAGAACAGCATGACCTCTCACCATCGTTTCCGACTGGTGTGGATGATCAGCTTTTGCATCAATTCAAAGCTTACTATTATGATATCATAGGATATCATATACAAATATCAGCTATTTCTGCTGCTGCATCAAGTCCTTCCCGACCTCAGAGAACTTCAGCAGATAGGAGTGAACTTCTGCCACGCCTTTCACGCAATGTCCTCCCAAATATATCCATCAAACATTTTGATGGAAAATTGTGCGAATGGGAGACTTTCAAGCAGCTTTTCGAGTCACTCATAATAAATGAAACCTCTCTTTCCGATGCTGAACGGTTCCATTACTTAGTAAGTTACCTCAAGGGTCCAGCTTATGACGTTGTCAAAAATATTCCTATAGTGGAACAAAATTTCCAACAAGCGTGGGATGCACTAATCAGAATTTATGGTGACAAACGAAAAATAGCATGCTGCTACATTGACACGCTGCTCAATTTCAAATGCACCTCGGGGAAGCCAACTGCTACCTCACTACAAGCTTTCCTCTCGCAAGTTATGGAAAGTATCACTTCATTGGAAAATTTAGCAATCCCTAATTTCGCACAGTATATTTTATGTGAGCTAGCTCTACGTGGGTTGGATCCAGTGACGCGAGAAGCTTTTGAACTTCATAACATTGGTAATACTTACCCCACTTCAGCCGCTTTGAAAACGTACGTTCAGAATCGCGCTCAGGTTCTCCGTATTACTGGTGATT
Source organism: Pachypeltis micranthus (assembly GCA_020466155.1). Taxonomy (NCBI): domain Eukaryota; kingdom Metazoa; phylum Arthropoda; class Insecta; order Hemiptera; family Miridae; genus Pachypeltis; species Pachypeltis micranthus. The sequence goes on from CM035776.1 coordinate 714,329, forward strand.
TGCCGAAGCAATCAGAACCATCAAGGCCTGCGATACCGGCTCACAAGAGCCCTAATAAATACGCGTCGAACACCACATCAAACACAGCGTTCATGGCTCATGGTTCTACCAGCATTATCAAGGCTTGCTACATCTGCTCAGGGGATCATTTGATTGTGAATTGCCCCAAGTTCAGGGCTGCCGCCCCTTCTGAGAGGTTGAATCTTCTCAAGCATTTCTCCGGTTGTCGCAATTGCTTGCATCCGCAGCATAAGACCAAAGACTGCAAGTCTCAGCATAGCTGTCGAGAGTGCCAAGGACGACATCACACTGACCTTCACTTGCCTGTTGGAACTTCAGGCCTTGAGCTAAATGATGTCTCAGCCACTGGTAGCGCGTCATCATTCTCTGGTGCTAGCACTGCCAGCAGCACGGGTGTCCTTCTTGGCACAGTGGTAGTTCGCATCAGGGATGCCGATGGGGGATCCCAAGCATTTCGAGGAGTCCTTGACCCCGGATCACAGTTCACTTTCATAACTGCTGAATGCACTAAAAGGCTGCGCAAATCAACGCGCCCCTTCAATGGCATGATATCTGGCGTCAATAATGCCCCACTCCAGAACGTGAAGGGGAAGACATCCATCACTTTTCTTCCAAACTTCAAGTATGATCTACTTGAAGCTGAAGCGGTTGTAGTTCCTTCAATCACTCCATTCCTCCCACAGACCTCGCTTGAGTCATCTGTGTGGGATGACTATCTTTCGTATGAGCTCAGCGATCCAGACTTTACAAAATCCGGACCCATTCACTTTCTCATCGGAGCAGATATTTATCCTGACATCATTACTGGCATTCCAGTGACGATCCATGAAGAAGGTCCCCGCCTCATTCAGACAGTGTTTGGGTATACTGTAATGGGAAGGTACCATTGGCAGGACGCCACTTCAGATTGTCGAGCTCTTAGTCTCTTGAGTCTCAGCGATATCACATCACTAATTGAGAGATTTTGGGAAATAGAAGAACCAGCTCTGTGTAACCTCACTTCACCTGAGGATGAAGAATGCGAGCGCCATTTCAAGGAGACTCACCGCCGCACAGAGGAGGGAAGGTACGTGGTGTCACTACCCTTCAAATGCATAACACCAACGATTAACCCCAGCAAGCGCCAGGTATTCAATCGCTTGTATTCTCTTGAAATGAAGCTAGCTAAAGATCAAGCCTTGAGTGAGGAATACAGTAAATTCATGGCAGACTATGAGAATCTCAAGCACATGAGCCCTTCAACATCACCCCCATCGTACATAATCCCTCATCACCCTGTATACAGAGTCAATGGAAACGAGCGCAAGCTTAGGGTTGTATTTGACGCGAGCTTCCGATCTACAACCACTAGTCTTAACGACCAGTTGCTCACCGGACCCAAACTACAGGCAGACATTTCTACCATATTGCTCAACTTTAGACGCCATCAATATGTTTTCAGTTGTGGTATAGTTAAAATGTTTCGCCACATCTGGATTACTCCTAAGGACCGTCAATTCCAGCAAATTGCTTGGCGAGCTGATCCAAGCCACCCTGTTCAACTATACGACCTTAACACTGTGACTTACGGTCTCCGCTCTTCGCCTTATCTGGCTAACCGAGTTATCAGACAGTATGCTATGAACTATACCCTGAAGCTGCTGATGTTTACCCTGAAGCTTCAGAAATTCTGTTACACAACACATATGTAGATGATATAGTTGGGGGGAGTGACTCTCCTGAGCACCTATTATCCTTGAAACAGCAACTGGTAGAGCTTCTACAACACGGTGGGTTCGAACTTAGCAAGTGGTGCTCAAACTACCCGCCCCTGCTCGCTAGCAACCTACAGAATCATCAGCATTCGGTCGAGTTTGGTGCGGAGGACAACCTTGTAACCAACATTTTGGGTATGCGATGGGATCCGAAAGGAGACTACTTTTCATATGAAGTGTGTGCACCACCAATTGGCTTCACCAAACGCATAATATTGTCAACCATTGCAAGATTGTTTGATCCGCTTGGCTATATAGGCCCAGTCATTTTTCATGCCAAGTATATCATGCAAAGCACTTGGCAGCATAAATTGGGATGGGATGAGGAAGTTCCACATGACATCAGGGTGGCTTGGGCTCAATTTCTCACTGAGCTTCCCAGTCTTAGCCACCAGAATCTCTCATGCATTTCCCAGGTCTCATGCCAGCTACCAGCTATTATGCTTCTCAGATGCCTCAGAGCGCGGTTATGGTGCGGTAGTCTACCTCAGATCTGCTGAAGGACTAGTGACTCTCATCAAGTCCAAAACTAGGTTGGCTCCACTCAAAACCTTGACTATACCTCGTCTGGAGCTAAGTGGGGCACTGTTGCTTTCCCAGTTACTAAAGTCTCTTGACCACCTGGTACTCAGTCTCAACATCACTCAAGTTAACTGTTTCACAGACTCAATGATTGTTCTCGCATGGTTGAAAATCTCACCTCAACGATTGCAGACATTTGTGGCCAACAGAGTTCAACAGATATTGACAATCACACAGATTGAGTGGTGGCACCACATTCAAGGAAGTGAAAACCCAGCCGATGTCATCTCACGGGGAATTGCCCCTGCCTCGTTGCACCAACACTCGCTATGGTGGAGCGGACCGCGTTGGGCTAGCAAGCCCTGCTCTGAATGGCCCATATCAGCTGAACCATCAACTCTTGACGTCCCTGAGCTACGGCGCTTGGATCTCCCTCTTTCGTTACTTACCACAAGCCCGGATTTCATAGCATTCACAGTTCGCCACTCATCATTCACCCGGCTGATACGGGTAATGGCATATGTTGAACGATTCTTCAACAATGCACACAAGAAGGGACAACGCAGTACTGGCCCTGTTTCACCAGTCGAGTTCAAGCAGGCCAAATACCGATCCATCAAACTTTTACAGCACATTTACTTTAAAGAAGCCTTTACGTCTCAACCCTTTAACCAACTACCGTTGGAGCTCAGACGTCTCGATATTTTTATTAGCCATGAAGGAATCATTCGCGTTGGTGGGAGGCTCACTCACGCACCCCTGCCAGAGGAACAGAAGCACCCCATATTACTACCGGCAAGGTGCCACTTCACTAACCTTGTCATCGATTATTACCATCGTAGCAACCATCACATTGGTCCTGTTGCATTGTTAGCATTTCTCCGACAGGAGTACTGGATACCACGAGTGAAGAGTCTTTTGAGGTCCTTAATGCACAACTGCGTTGTGTGCACGAGGTTCTCCCAAGCAAGAACTACACCCTTCATGGGCAATCTCCCAAAATCAAGATTTGCGGGTGTCAGACCCTTTTGTATTTCGGGAGTTGATTTCGAACAGCTACAAATTGTAGCTCCTAGCACGTTTCTACTATTGAAGAAAGTGTCACAACGGGCAACAGGGTCCTGCCGTTGTTTCCAGGCGCTGCCGCAGCATTATCAACTTAATAGACGCCAGGGGTCGCTGTGTTGACTATTACTGTTGCGTAGCCGCGATCTTTGCACACTACAGAACTAAAGCTCAGTGGAAGGCAATAGCTATTGTGTTTGTGCCAACAAGCCTGCCTTCATCACGCTAACACTTCTTTTTCTTTTTCATGAGGTACCCTGGCAACCCTCTAACAGAGTACTACTGCTCCTTTCTCTGTGGTGTATAGGAATCATGCCCGCAATCGCTAAAAGGGTTAATAACATTTAGAAGAAACCAGTATATGAAGGCAAGTAAACTCACCTCCTGCTCTGGAACCACCAACGCTTGGCGATCCGTAGACACCACCAGGCCAATCTGGAGCAACAGTGTACTGGTAGCTGCGATATTTAGGATGCGAATACAATATGAGGGACGATCCTTTTGGAGCAAAGCCATACTACAAGCATACACCCATAATTTTTTACATTAGAGGCATGTTCTATGATGTTAGATAGTTCAAAGGAAAACAAGTTAACAATTCTTACATTTGAAACGGAGCTAATTTGCTAAATTACTGGCCAAACGTCGTTACCTAGGGAGTGTTCTGTGCAATGGGGGCTAAAGAAATTGGTGTAGAATATTTAGCAAACGGCAAAGCTAACACTGGCCCACCCCAATGCAGTGTGCATGCAAATAGTGGAGTATGTTGTGCTAAACGAAACAATCGTTACTGCAACTCAATCAGGTACACATTTTTCTTTCATGCACAGTAACGTTACATGGCACAAGGAAACAGCTCCTTTCAAAGGCGTTCCCCAGTGACTCTATAACCCTAGATGCAGAAGCCTAAAAGGCAGCAAGAAAGCTGATCATGGGACCGCTGAACGAGCCAGATATTGTGGACAACAGGCGACCAGGCCAATGCCCTTGCAACCTTGAAGCCCCACAAATCTCCTGGGTTAACCTCACAGGCACACAATGTACTTAGTAGTCAATATAGATGATATATGGCGTTTCAGCCAAAACAACGAGTCATTCAAAGGCACTTGGCTCATTGTTTGCCTCATTACGAGTAATTCCAGCAATTCACCAGGTCACTTGGGGTGTGTCTTACTGTGAGACAATTCTCATGCACAAGGCCATTTATTTAGGCGTTATTGGTTACTGCCTTGTTGTCTGTCTGGGGTGGCAACTTTACAGTCAAGGAGAGTACTTGCCCAATCTCAAAGATGAAACACAAGACAGCTTCCACATAGCACTACAAGTTATCACTGGCCAGTTACTTGTTCGTTGAGTGCATGGTGTATAAGTGGAGAGAGAAATAAGAGCTTATCCACTCTGCGCCAACTACAAAGATATCTCCACTGACCGAAAACTTGGCATTAGATAAATGGGAAGTGAGATGGAAATCCTTATCAAGGGGCCAATATGTATGAGTTTTTCCCCCATCATCCTTGAACGTCTTAGGAGAAAGTGGGACATGGTGACTCCTTTTCCCTCAAAGACTTTCTATCCTGCAGTTCCATCGCAGAGGAAACTAGAAACCACATACTGCACCACTATAGTCCTACAACAATGCTGGTTGTTCAAAGAGCAGCCAAACCGTCCAGCGTTGACAGCTACTAAGAAAGCTTATAACTGTTTCACCCAGTTTGTGCAGAAGGTTATGGCAAAAACGGGTGATCTCTCCCATTTAAATCTGTTTATCCCAGTTGGTACTGATTCCCTAGGGCCATACATCCATGCAGTAACCCATGGGAAACAGCTTTCTACTGTGAGACTGTGTGCCTTAATGACAACCTGCTGTACCTCCACTGGTCTGGTTTTTTGTTGAATGATGAGTGAGTGCTTGTGACCACGCAGACTAGTGAAACCTCAATCTTCATGACTTTCTACTGATATAACGCTCTAATGAGTGTTAAAGAACAGTTAGTTTGATAAGGAAACAGACCTGACGTTATATGGCCTCCTAGTATGGGAGCCTAGAATCTGATTACACAACAGTCAGTCGAATTTTATTTCACAATGTGTTCACTTTCAGACTGACTCTGGTGATTTATCACTGTTAAAGAGATCCTCAGCTATAGACTTAGACATATTGAGTCATCAAACACCAAACAGAGGCATTTTCAAAACCCTGGCAGCTGAAGAACTCACTGCATATTAATGATTATGACATTGTAAATGTACCTTATGAGTGTCCGCCGAAATGCTAGTGACCCCAGGAAGTGAAAAGTCAAACGGTGGGATGGAGAAGCCAGCTTTCTCCATAAAAACACTGAGGAAACCTCCTAAGCAACAGTCCACATGAACCGGTATATTGTATTTCCGTCCCAGACCAGCTAAAGATTCAATATCGTCCATTGTACCGTAGGGGTAGTTGGGAGCTGAACCTACTATCTAAAACACAACATGAAAAATGTACTTGAGTAGGAAGAAAAATGATGTAATCGGCTCTGGAGACTGAAAAACAGTTCTTAAGAAAATATTGTGTGCGTGCATTATCGTAATTGAGAGAGAAGGAGGCTAAATTAGCTAAAATTTTACATTGAACCAGCAGATCAACATGGGGCATCAAAATAAGGATTTATGAAAAATCGGTCCAAAATTGATTAGTTTCATGGTGATCATGGTAACTGTGGTGGCTGGCCACTCAACTACCAACAAAAGGCGCCTCATCCCGACAGAGGGCGCTAGCCGGGAGCCACAGACGACTCTTGGAGGGGATAGCAGGTAGCCAATGAGAGAGGGCTACACCCCCCAAGAGAATGTACATAAGGGCCTGCGTGCAAGGACATTCATGCTCCAATCCCCTGGAAACACCAGGCCAAGTACCTCGGTGTCATCTTCGACAGGAAACTCAACTGGTACAGGCAGACCCTCGCAGTTCGCGTCAAAATCAACGGAGCGTTCATTGCTCTCTGGCCATTCTTCACCAACAGAAAGGTCTCACATCCAACGAAAATCCGTGTCTTCAACACCATCATCAGGAGCATCAGCACCTACGCTATCCCTGTCTGGGGCACGGCCTCCTCCCTTCGCCAACTCGAGGGCACCTACATGAAGTCCCTCCGAGGTGTCCTCCGCTCACCCCGCTACATCAGAAACCGGCAGCTCCTAAAGGAAACAGGCCTCCCCTCGCTCAGCGCGGCCGCCTCAACCTCTGCAACTCTGTGGCGGGTCACACCAACCCGTCCATCAGCTGCCTCACACAATATGCCCCCAACCCCTCGGACTTCGTCCGTAGGCCCTGCTCCCACACCGAGTCCCTCGCCTCGCGTCTGCAGGAGAAGGAGCGCCGACTCAACTGAATCCCTCGCACTGCTCGGCCGAGCCCTTCGACGACCGAGGAACTCGTCCCTCGCCTCACACCTCGCTAACCGGCAGAGACAGTACCAACAAGACTTTCGTCGGCCATTTTTAAGGCCACACACGCCCTTGACAGTAACCATTTCGATCACAATTTTTGTGTGATCAGGTACAGATAACAGGGCGCGAACATAAAATGATCATTCTTGGGAGAATGATGAGAGCAGGATAATTAAGTACCAGAAATATCGACGTACCTCGCTTTTACAACATTTATTCATTCTGAATGTGAATCCCATACCATCTAGAAGGAGTTTAATCTGGTTTCCCACCCGATCTACCTATTTACTTGGGCGGCAAATTTGAAATGTACTAATCAACTGCGACCGGGGTTCTTTGTCATAACATTCTTTGCAAATTGTGCAAAACAGTTATACTTGCTTAGTAGCAGTCAAAGCAAGGTTTGGTTTTGTTATTGGACGCCCTGCAGAGTTCATGATGATGCGTGTATTTTCTGTTGTTGCTCCCTTCCACCTTTTCCTTCTGCTCTTCCGTTTTCCTCTTCCCCACCTTTAGTCCATCTGTCGCCACTCTCCGGTAAACCCGCATGAGTGCAAACCCCAAAATCACTTTCCTTTTCCCAAACTCACTATTTCGAACGAAATTGATTGAGTTTCTGTTCTGTGGTGAGATACGGACGGAGTTCAGCCCAAATCAGGGGAAGCTCCCGTTTCACTCTCCACTTGTCAACCATGCACTCAACGGCCAAATCAGCTGGTAACTGACCAGTGACCACTCAATGTGCTTTGATGGATGCTGTCTTATAGGCCTTAGCGATCAACCAGAGCGCAGTTCTTTTGGTTTATGTCAGGACTTTCCTTTGATTGACTATGATTTAGCTACCACAGACAACTAGGCAGTAGCCAATCACGCCTAAGTGCATGGTCTTGTACATGAGGATTGTCTCACAGTAATACACACTCCAAGTGAACTTACTAATTGGTGGCTTGTAATGAGATGTATCTTGTGAGGGTAGTACTTTTCAGTGACTAGAGGAGCTGGCTGAATCGCCACCTCTCGTCGCTACCTATATTGAGTCTAAGGCCACCAAAGCGTATTGACGGTTTCCCTTGAAGAAGATTAGCTGGGTTCACTCCTGAGCCACCTGCAGCTTGACATGCAGACAGTCCAGCTAGAGCAAGCTCGAGTAGTTGAAGGCTGTTGCCCACTGGGGCGCCGAATTGCAAATGAATGTGCACAGCGGCCAAGGTGATTTATGTGAGTGTTCAGGTGGGCTAATGCAAGCATAACCAGGAACTGATCAATACAACCCACCACTGCCTTGGCTCCCATTCTCGCTCTAGCCAATACTTATGCTTTCAGTCCAGACCAATAGTTTTTGAACATAGGTAAGGTTCTTGCACGGAGAAAACAGTACAGCCTTTTTTTAGTACACTTGGCAGCAACTCTGCCATAACTGGGGAACTCTTATTTGTATTGCACTGAAAAAGTCGAACAATTTTTAACCTACTCATTCATGCGTGACTCCGAGATTTAGATGGGAATAATAATTAATTTCAACTCTTGATAACACGTCTGACAAGTTAGTTGTTCCCTTTTGGTTTATTATTCATTCTGAATAATAACCCTATGTTTTCGGTCACGAAAAATTTTTTACAACCCCCCCTCAAAATTTGATACTTTACGTTTCATGACATGGAGATTCCAAATTTGCAATGTCCGTCCGCCGTCCCCCGTCCCCCGTCCCCCATCCGCCGTCCGGGCCGTTTTGTGCCTTTAACGTGGTCTAAAAAATTCGTTCTTTCGCCCAAAAATCCGATTTGGTATCTAGTTGTGCCCGCCATCTCCGCAATCCGATCGGACGAAGCCCGTGGTTGTAATGGGCAAAAAACGGTTAAAAAAATTAACGAAACGCAGTATAACGCGTGACGCCTTTGAAGTCCTCGCTCCCGCCCATCAAAAGCGATCGTCACTGGTCCGCAACACCGCCGCCCGCCACCCCTTTCCACTCGACTCACAGCGTTCGCCCAATTAGCGCCGGGGTTTTTTTTTTTTGTCTTCCTAGGAAGCGCTCGTGTTTCGTATATAACCTTTGGCACTACGATTTGTCTCTTTATCGTCCGATTGCCTTGTTCTCGTCTTCACCTCCACGAATGACTCTTTCTCTCCGTCTCAACGGTAGCAAAATATCTGTTATCTTCGATTGAACTTTTCATTATTCGCTTATTTTTGGTTTATTTATTAATAGTTCGTTCGTTTCATTTTTTTTTGTTTATTTTAATATTACGATTCAGTTCTTTTCGGCCTTTTTTTGGGTTTCATTATGATATTTTTCGATGCTGAATCGAACAGGATGGGTCTCGGAGCATTAATGCTAGGTCAAGCTGATTATCCGAATAATAAACCGTTGTGTAATAATTTGCAGCGTTTTTTATATTGGACTTCGAAATCCAACTCTTCTAATTTTAGTCTCCAACGAAACAATTTTGAGTTTGGTTCTTTCAAAGAAAATAACCATTGTAAGGGTTTATGGTCTGTGAATAACTAAAATTGTCTACCAAAAATATACGGTCGGAAGTTATGTGTTGCCCACACACAAGCTAGGCATTCTGGCTCAGAACGGCACCCAACGCGACGTTACTTGCGTCTGTTGTTAGGTTGAACGGTTTTGAAAAGTCGGGATACTGAAGTTTGGGTTCGTTGGTGAGAATAAATTTGCATTCCTCAAAACATTCTTTGTATTCGGGGTTATCGGGATTTATTTCGGCGCCTTTCTTCAAACATTGTGTAAGGGGCTTGGTAACTTGGGCAAGGTTTTTGATGAATTTACGATAATATCCTATAAGTCCAAGGAAACCTTTAATTTGTTTTGGCGTTCGGGTTATCGGATACTTAGAGATCGCTTCAATTTTTTGGAGATTTGGTTTGACTACATCGGGAGTTATTAAGTGTCCTAAGTAGACACTCTCTCTCTTGAGAAATTCTGTTTTGTCCAATCTCTGATGCGTTCGAAGTCCTACTTTAGCCGAGATAGGGGTTCCTTGAGACTTGTACTAAAGACGATCACATCATCAATGAAAACGGTACAAATCTCGTTTTGCAAACCACGGAGGATGCTGTCAACGAGGCGTTGAAAGGTCGGAGGAGTATTTTTTAAACCAAATGGCATACGAGTGAATTCCCAGTGTCCATGTTCCGTTTGTCTAAGAGTTCCTATTTTCTTACCATAATAGTGTCCGAGTTGATCGCCTTTTCCACTTTTTTTAAAACAACGCAAGTTGTGAGAGGATCAACGTCTATCCTCCGAATGAAAATACTCAAATAAGCAGCAGCTTTGTCAAATGCAGTATGAGCAGTCCTAGGAATAATCATTTCAGGACGTTTGATACCTCTGACATCTCTGGCATAATCTCGGTAGGCTTTGCATGCCATTATTATAGATTCAGTGCCTCCGGAAGTCATCTGAAATCAAAAGAAAGAATTCACACTCTGGCAGTTGTAAAAACCATCTAACTAAACCACTATACACTCAAGTGAAGAATCCATAGATCCTGAGAGACATATTGGTATCGCAATATATCCCATGTTGAGTTTATGGGAACGTTTCCAGCTGATAGTAACAACTGTTGGCAAACACGTCCAGCTGGCTGTTGAGAGAGAGCTGCAGTACATTGAGGAGAAACGGGACAACCTCTCTTCACTAGAAGCAGTACAAGAGAAGAATGGCCGAAGAGTAATGACAGGGGACAGGTAGTTTATGTGTGCTGTATGGTCATTTCAGGCGTGATCGTCACAGCTGCGTCTAATTCTATCCTCTGCTCACCACTGGTTGGAATGAGACCAAGGAAGTGCAGATGAAGAAACGATTACTTTCGCTTATTGTATATATATATAAACCAATAGAGCTCGTATGGGTAGTTCAATTTTAACCGCACTCGTTTGTTATTTTATTCAGATTAAACATGCCTTTATTCTTCAATTGAGAAACTTTATTTTACAACCCCCCCCCCCCTCGAAATTTGATACTACATTTCAAGGCATTGGGATTCCAAATCTGCAATGTCCGTCCGACGTCCGGGCCATATTTTGCCTTTAAAGAGGTCTAAAAAAAAAGTAATCATTTGCACTCCCTTCTGTCTCACTCCAACCATCCATCAAATCGGTTCGTCACATCTAGCCCATTGCCAACACACGTAATTTTTACTTTCCGCTACCCAAAGGGAAAGGAAAGTATTGTAAATGTGTCAAAAAAAGTTGAGTTTTCTTCTGATCTTTACGTTTTGAGGCCTACTGAGTCTAAAAAACCTAACTTCGGTGCGTGGTCCGCGCACCTGTGTGTGTTCCCTGCCCTCATCATTGTCCTTCCCGTGCCATGAGTCAAAGAAATACCCAGCCTCATAGTCCCTGGCTGCCCATTCCCCCAAACAGGGACGTCGGCCTCCTTCCCCTTCCCCATTCTCTTACTCTTCTTCCTCCTACCCTTCTACCATCTCCACCACGATAGATGACTGCCAGTGCCGGTACTGAGGCCGGGCATTCAGAAACGCCAAAGGTCTAAGGGCCCACGTCTGGCAGAAGCACCCCGTCGAAAGAAATGATGAGATAAATGTCGACAGAATACAGGTATACTTCTGAGGAGATGCATCTCATCGCAGTTGCTGAGGCGCAGGCTCGAGGGAGAGGTTACGCTATGTCAATAAACATCTGGCAAAGCGATTCCCATCGCATACTGCAGCAGCCATGACCCCTGCATCGGAAGGCCAAGTATAGGCAGCTTGTGGAGAGTCACACCTCCGTGAATAGCTACTGGGCTGCACCAAGCTCTCCAGTTCCAGACATGGGTCGGCAGCCCTGGGATAACTGGCAAGACCTAGCAGCATCAGACTCCTTGTCCTTTCTGAGGAATGAGATTCTGAGGCTTACTGAGCAGGTGAGTAGAGTGAAAGGTTATGAGAAACCTTACCTGCAGAGTCTAGCTAGAACGACTGTTTTTGGTCTTGGTGCTTCTGTGGACGAGGTGGTGGATTATATGCGCTGCATTTTCCCCAGAGTTGAAAACGCAGCCGGTGTGGGGGCGCAGAACTAAGACTTCTTGAATCTACCTCCTGTAGTGGTTGTATGGCAGCTAAAAAGGATGAGGCGGGTTTAGTACAAACAGGTCCAGAAGTTATGGAGGAGATATCTGGGTAGAGTTGCGGCAGTGGTGCTCATGAGTGCTTCCAGCCACATCTCTGAAGAATGCATGGCAGCCCCTGCCGCCTCTAGGGAGGCCTTAGTCAGCGTCATGTGTTCCTCAGTCCTCGAGGACAAGACACATAAGCTGCCTCAGAACGTAGGGTTTGATCTTGCTCCAGGTGTGCAGGTGGGTGCATTAGCCATTGCGGATGATGTCGTCCTCCTCTCATGTACCAAGCGGGGCTTTGCTCATCACCCTTGACATGTTTGTGAGCGAGCTAGGAATGTGTGGATTGGGGGTGAATCCGGAGCAGTGCAGCTCGGTTTCATTGATGCCATCCCTTCGAGATTAAAGCATGAAGGTCATGGACGCGGGTTTGTCATTGACGAATCCCGGGTCCAGTCCCAGCTAGAAGCGTCCCAATGCAACTATGCGTTATTCCTTTTCAACAGTGCACCATTTCCCACCTCACGCTTACAAGACTATAATCCCCAAAGAACTTTTCGGTTTATGTACACACTAACATAAAGTTAAAGTAACGTACTTACAGTGCCACAAGCAGTTGGCGAACCATGAAACAGACATTTAGACATAGCGACAACTTCAGATTCCATTTTGTTAATTCCTGGGAAAATGTCCAAGTGCAGTGGATTGGTGTAAGCAGTCATTCCGTACACCTTTGCCAACAGTTCTTTAAGTTCGTCAGATTGATAATAAACTGCACCCGAAACACGGCCCCCTTTCCAGTCACTGTCACCTGAAATGTGAGTGAGGTCTGTTAAGTGAGGTATTGGAGTGGTTATAGTCGGGGTAATGAAGTTGCTTTCTACATCTATATATTGTACTGCTTCAGCATAATAAGGTGGATCCGCATAGAGGCGTCCCATGATGACATAATGACCTTCCATGTTTCATAGCACATACGACGATGAATTTTTCACTGTCATCTTTCACATCACTGTACCTATCATCCAACAAATACACACAAAACCTGTAATCCCTGCATCAGTATCAAGGGCGAGTGTATGCAGACCATCTCACGTACATGGGACGAGCGAAGGGGCAAAGACACGATATGCTCTAATGCTACACGAGCGATCCAGTTTCAAACAAACTCCAATAAAATTCCAAATTTTACCTCGAAAAATGCAACGTTTCTCACACCAATTGCAACATTTTTTACCAGAATTGAAAATTCCAAACCAATTTCTATGTTTTAAAAACCCAAATTCAAATATTTTAAACAAATTTAGCTATTTTCCAATCAGTTTTCACACTTCACCAAATCAATTCTTTGTGTTCACAGCAATATCTTGTCTTTCATGGTGAACAATTTTCTATCTTTCTTAACCAGAAATTTTTCTTTCATGAGCTCTCTTCTTTATTTTTCCCTTTAGAACGTTACTGGCAAAAAAGCAACAACGGGCACCAAATGTTTCTTACACTTAGTAGCTAATGTGACGGAGGAAAATGAAGGAGAAATCTTAAATGTAGAGTTGAGCAAAATGGACTGAATTAGAATCAGAACAGACATAAATTCAATATCAGATACAACACTTGTCTTTGAAATTAGTGCAACTAGGACAGAGAAGCATCAGAGTTAGATAATCGGATCAAAGTCAGCAGAAAGTCGGAAACACAGTTTGTATGTAGTGTTAAAAGGGGGGGGGGAGGGGAGAGGGAGAGGACTCAATATTGTTACTGTGAATTCGGGGAAACGACCAGGGACTTTACAGATCTGCAGTTAACTTTTAAGCTGCCGACTGTCAATGAGGCTACTGATTTTGAGCTCCAGAACTCTTTCACCTTCACAAAAGAAACAAACAGGGGTTGAAGAACTTGAGAAATGCTGCATGATATGGCAAACGAAAATGGTGTTGCGTCTGTCTTTTTCTAGAACACGTAGCTTCTTGGAAAGATGTAGATCACTAAATACCCCCGACTTTTCCCCATGCAGTTGACACAAGACTGACACAACTACGAATATATTTATTACTCATTTTGTATTAAACAAATCATCAAAACTTACCCAGTTGAAGGTTAGCCTCCAGTTCCTTCAATATGCTACCCGGATCCATTCTTTTTTCTTTCAGCTGAAGCACAAAGGGAACTGTTGAATATCTTTTGATAGCGGATTTCTCAAATGATTCGGAAACTTTTTGGATTTCAGCGTCGATTTTCCTTCTGACGTAAGGAATTTGTTTCCCAACTCTGAAGACAAATTTCTTAGACCTTTCGTACAAAGCTGAATAAGAAGAAAGAGGATGGCATAGATTTACGTTTGCTTAACTGGGTGAATTGTGAAGGTGGTTTGTATTCCTGATGTAAGTCCAAAACTCTAATTCTCGACAAGCTTATATTTAGTGTAATATTATAATATCAGTAATATTATTTGCGCACAGGGTCAGAAATAATGGCTCATTAGGTAACGTACTCCATATCTTGTGAAGTTAAGATGAGTTGTGCTACCCACTGGAGCATTAAACGATTACACTAGGCGAGTCTCTTAAAATTCGGCTCTTGTTCCATGTGTGTGGCGATATGAACATAACATTTGAAATAACCTGCATGTCTGTGGTTGAAATGAAATGATGGACAAAATCTGCAAAAATTCGATATCCAACGATATGAGATAAGGCCAAAATAACAGTAGGAGCGAAATCCGAGCAAAACTATAAGATCACCTAATCTTTTTTCTCAAAAACGTCCTTAACGATTCTGATTACATTATTTGATGGATAGTACTATACAATTCTCATTTAAATTTTGATGTGGGATAATTGTTCGGTGCAGGCCGAGTTAGTTGGAATCTTGAGCTTAGAACTTCCACACTTGCCCCTGACGAGAAATCCTTGTTTCGGGCCTTGCCGACACCTTGAGTCCATAAGCCCTATGTCGGTAGCTGCGGGAAAGTCCGCCCTGCCTTGTCGGTTATTTCCAAGCGATAATGGGTTCCCCCTTTCTGAACTTTCCAAAATATCCTCTTCCTACCCCAAAATTTACTTCCTCTCCACAACACACAGCTCTTCCCAAAATATTCATTTGTCTCTCAGTTCTCACGACAACTCTCGGTTCACCACTCTACAGCTACTAATTCGCACTCATCTCTCATTCCCCATGTAACCAGTTCATGTATTTAGAACCCCCTTGTACGCGAACTCATATGCTATTCTACATCATCTGTCAAAGTGTAACACCCAAGCTCACCACATTCATTCCTCCTTCCAGATCTTGCGCAAGGCCTCCTTAACAAGACCTCTTTTGTTAAAGGCCCGATCGGTCAATTCCGAAACATAACACCAAAGCAGGCAGGAAACTTTCTTCAAGCGTATCAAACGCCATCACAACAACAAGACCTATCTACCTAAACTATAAACTAGTTCAAACCCTTCCACCCATTTCGCCAGATCTCATCTCACCTTTTCTGCACATTCACGATCGTGTGTCTGCTTCCGACGTCCAATCCGTTTTCGGTAAGCAAACTTGCTTTTTCTCTGCGTCCAATCTCCAAGGGCCCCAACATAATTTCATTATTTTTATTCTTAAGCTCTAATTTAATTTCAATCGCCAACTATTTCCTTTCAGTTCAAATTCGTCTAATAGAAGCCATCCTTTATTTCCGAATTACTTGTTTTTCTTTATTTTCCCAGTACTTAACCTTCATTAATTCGTTTTTTCTTATTTATTTATATGCTAATTCAAGCAGTTGCTTTGGTCCTCCTATATCGTTCAGGCATTGAACAGAAACTCAGACCTTTAGTTTCTTCGCGCCTAACCATGAATTATTACGTGAAGATTCCCATGAGACATTTTGGTTTTAGTTTAAAACTTTGATGCTCTAACAGCGCCTAACCGTTGTGTGGAGATTCGCATGACACATTTTGGTTTTGGTTTAAAAATTCGATGCTCCAATCATTAACATGAATTAAAGCAATAGGCTTATGTCCGCCAGTAGGCAAATGATTAAAGTTTACGTATCTGTTAGGTAAGTCCGTCTCCTCTGGCTGGTGCGTTGCTGTGGGCAAGCGCTTTCGATGTAAAGACATCATCGTCTGGCCGTTAAGTCAGTACTGGAGTCAGTCAGTTGGTCATGGTCTTTATATATGAAAGGAAGGTAAACAAAACAAAAAAACTTCAATGGACAGATCATAAATGAACAAATCAACACAAAATGCGACACCATATTCACACCGCTCAAAACACTACACAAACGAAAACAACCAACTGACGGATTTACAGACCACCCTACACAAAAAAGACGGAAATTCCACAATTGACAGATCATTCAAGACGTTCCATTCACCTTAGGGGTTTTCCCCCTGAGGTACATGACCTCCTCTCTCCGACCCTCCATCATCCCGTTTACCTTCCTTTCATATATAAAGACCACGACCAACTGACTGACTCCAGTACTGACTTAACGGCCAGACGATGATGTCTTTACATCGAAAGCGCTTGCCCACAGCAACACACCAGCCAGAGGAGACGGACTCACCTAACAGATACGTAAACTTTAATCATTAACATGAACATTACGCCCCACGTTTTCCACTATTCCTTTGTTTTTTACACGCCGCTACCCAAAGAATAAGGAAATTATAGTGATTGTGTCAAAAGCAAAATTGATTTCATCTTCAGAACTTTACATTTTGAGGCCTACTAAATCCAAAAAACCTAATTTCGGTGCGTGGTCTGTGTGTGTGTATGTGTCATCTTCACGCAGGTACCAAGTGGGGCTTGCACATCGCCCTTGACAAGTTTGTAAGGCAGCAAGGGATGTCTGGATTGGGGGCTAATCCTGAGAAGTGTGGCTCGATTTCCTTGGGACCTTCCTATGGAGGCTACGGCGTGAAGGTCATTGATGCAAGTTTCATCATTGACGAATCCCAGGTCCAGTTCCAGCTAGAGGCGTCCTCAACATGTGGCGGTACATTGGGATCAATAGGGAATGGCCCGAGCTCGACATTCCAATTAATTCAGCCTGCGCCCAACAGTAACCATTCCAAAACGTCGAGCTCTGTCCATGTGGCAGTTTGTCATGCATTGACCCAGAAAACGCCAGAGGTTTCCACATTCACGGTCAGCCAGCATAGGCCAGCAGGATTCGGTGTGGTGCAATGGATTTTGATCTGTTTGGAATTGCATCGAGCCTCGTCGCTCCACCCAAATCCACAATCGGTTTCACTATTCATGTCGCTCTATCGTGCCATTGGGCACGTCGGAACGCTTGTCAGTGGTGGGCTTTACAAACAATTTCAAGCAAAATGTTTACCATCACAATAAACTGGAAATTCTGGGGATAAACAATAGCCAAACAACAACTAAAAGACCTCACATGAAACTGAGATCATTTATATTAGTTAGAGAGAAAGGGCAGACACATTTGTATATTTGTGTTGAGGCACACTAATACACAGCAAATAATTTAAATTCGACAGAACTAAACGAATCAAGGACTTACTTTCTTGTTGAAAAAGGAAATTCCACAACCAGACACCAATGAGAACTGAAGTAGCAGTTACTGTTGCAGTAGCCAATCTTGCATTATCTCTGGCAACAAAACGGTGGACTAAAGCCCAATATGAATTGAATTTTTCTATTTCCATTCTCCTCGAGGACCACTACCTGTGAAACAAGAAAACGTACAAAAAAACACAATATCAGTATTATGTCAAGGCTGACTTAGACAACAAATATTTAATAAATGTTTGAAGAAGTATTGTAAGAAAGAGTAGGGATTTGAACTCGTATGTAACAGTCAGCCGTTCATATAAGATTTCAACACTTCCGATTTGAATCAGTAAGGGGTTTTTACCACAACTTGCAGTTTGACCCATGTACACAAGGATGGCCACTTATCTTCGAAAGTAAATGAAGCAAAGATGGTGAAACCTACGAGTTTTGAATAATTCTGCGGAGTAGCTAAACTCAGTTCTAAATGGATCCCACGCCACCCAGAACTATTTAAGAATCCTCAGTTGAATAAACCTACCATAAAATGTGCCGTCAGAGCACCTGACAACTGCTCAAATTTCATTGGAACTGCTATCATTCATGAAATTGTTGCTTATTCACTGAAAACTCTAAGCAGAAGGTTTCAGTACGTTTAAGTGGCGTCGTAACAAGGGTGTATCAAACACAAGAAAAGTTTAAGACAATCGATCCCTCTGCTCAATGTTACAGCCATCTCCCTTATAATACATAAAATCATTCGTTCGTAGAAAAGAGGACCAACAATCAATGAGCCAAATAGGAGCCCCGAGTACGACAAGGATAATCAGTTTAGATTCACCACACAAAAAGATTTGGCAACACCAAATGCAATTCCACCTTCATCTTCGTGGACAAGTGCAGCATCACACCCAGAATATAATTTTTATCAGTACCATCGCAAATGCTCTCTGGATATCCCAACTGCCACTTTAGTCAGATGCTAACATTTTCTAAGATCCCAAGAAAAACGCCATGATGTACTCAGATACTCTAACTGAAGTCCTCAAAAAGACAGTCGAAAAATTGACTTTTGGAATGAGAAAAGAAAATAACCCCAGACTTCATAGGTAACTAAAGACAACGGAACAATTCAAACAATAGATTTGTTTGTAGACGTGAATGACAAAGGAACCGAATCAGTTCCTCAAGTTCCTAGAATCCCTTTGTGACAAGAGATGGTATCGGATCAGTCAAATTCTTCTCTGACTTTTAGCAGTTTCAGCCTTTACCGCCTCTGTCGTAACTCCTATTTGCATTGGAAATAAGCGAATACTCATGAGCTCAAAGAAAGTAAAATCCAGGATTGGTTGAACTAACTCTAGGCTCTTAAACTAGCAGCAGTTCTTAACGATTTTTTAATGGCAAAAGGAACAAATCAGCCTTACGAACTAACTGTACACTTCGTCGTTCAATAACCATCTAGAACCAGTACTGCATTTTTTCGTGCTTATTTTATCTACTTAGAACTTGTGTTTCAATGGCTGTCTGACTTGCCTTGACTGTATTTATACTTGTCGCTCAGGGTTTTGTTAAGTGTTGAAACTCACCAAGACTCCTGATTTCTATGAGTCGAAGAGTTTATGAAAAGATGCAGGATATTTTACTGAAAACGTCAACGATGCGACCACTCGGACGAGCAAGAAGACATTAAAACAGGCTCAAAGAACGTTGGCACAAAGCTCTCGAATTAATTGTTCGAAAAACGCTGGCAAACGACAGTGGCAGCCTCTCGATAAGATAACGTCACAAGGTCAACAATGTCCAACGTCGCCTTCCAGTTAGGGATGGGATATCGATATCGA
Organism: Pachypeltis micranthus; assembly: GCA_020466155.1. Classification (NCBI taxonomy): domain Eukaryota; kingdom Metazoa; phylum Arthropoda; class Insecta; order Hemiptera; family Miridae; genus Pachypeltis; species Pachypeltis micranthus. The sequence goes on from CM035776.1 coordinate 733,552, forward strand.
TAATATCGGAATATCGATATTTTCCAAGCGATATCCGATATTTTTGTATCGATATTTTGATTTTGATAATATTGGAATATCGATAATTTCTGTGCGATATTATCGGGTTATTTAAAAATCATAATTGAAAAACCCTGTATGAAGGAAATCATCACAAACGCTTGCATACGGGTCTCCAACACCGCAATTTCCTATATCGGTTTTTTAATTTAATTTTCTTCAATGGTTTTAATAATTTATTGCCAACACCTACTACCCAAAACCAGGAAATTAAATTAACGAAAGGCTAATTCTTGGAAAAATTGGATGAGAAAGAAAAAGCAATTTATTTACAGGAAGTATTTTGTAACAATAATTGGCAATACTTATTCTACTATCATAACTAATATTATCAGAAGAAAAATTCTTCCACAATGGATCGTAAAAACAACAATTTATTCAAAGTGTCATCTTTTAAATGGTTTCTTGATGGCTCCATAATGTTCCCGGCTTGGAAAAACGCGCGTTCTGATGGCACTGAGGTCGATGTGGCCGTCAGGTACCTTCTTGCGATCGCAGTAAGCTGGGAAAACATTTCCACTGAGGCAGGCTGGCACCAGAATGATAAAGGGCACTTTTTGACGTCGACTTCAGGAGGGGCTCTTAAATACAACTCTACCTCATTTGAGCTTGTAGAACATTGTGGAGCATTCTAGGTTCCAGACTTCCAGCGAACCCTCGGCAATTGGCACGACGTTGCGAGGCGAACGGTGGGGTGGTTTTTGATGAGACGGGGGGGGGGGGGGGGGGAAGTACTAACGACGAAACGCTGACTTCCGTTGTAGTTCCCATGAGTTCTTTCAATTAGTTAACTCTAATAATTACTGTAATTTCCCTACACACAGTTGTACACGTCTGATACTCATTCCATTCGACCCAGGATGTAAAAATACCTTGAAAACGATACGAAACACGGCGTATTTGCGATTATACTGCGTTTTGTTAATTTTGTAACCGTTTTTTGTTCATAACAACCATGGGCTTCGTCCGATCGGATTGCCGAGATGGTCCGCACAACTAGATACCAAATGGGATTTTTGTGCGAAAGAACGGCTTTATAAACCACGTTAAAGGCACAAAATGGCCGGACGGCGGACGGACATTGCAGTGAGTGGCCTACTTACTACATGGCCTGGAGCCTAGGGCAGCCAGGACTGCAAATCCGCCACTGAGTGTAATACTTCATGTATAAAGCCATTGGTTGTATTTCCTGTTTGACACAATCTGTTAGTAACACTCTGAGCTATTGTGAATAATTTTCTTGAAAGAATTATTTGTTTTACTTACATTTCTTACGGTTGTAACGCTCAAACCAGAGTTCTTCACAGCCATCTTGATATCGGAGTCCGTTACCAATCCAACATTCAGAAGGTTTGTCAAATCATTATGATATTTGCGTAAATATTATAATTTGGGCTGCGTATATACAAACTTTATTATAATTATAAAACACAGATCCTCGTGTTTGTGTGTAAAGGTGTGAAACATTAATGATGCTATTGAAAGAAGATGGCTCACACGAAAACATGCTTTGACAGTTTTAAACGAATAAAATTGTGAATTTGATTTTTCATGCGTTTGTGTATCAAATTTTTTAAAAATAAGACAATGTTGTTTCTTATTTCTAATGTTTTGTAGAAAACATGTAACTGAATTGCTTATGATTTCGAAAGGTGATTGGCCGATTAAAGATAAGATGTAGGTTAAATGCTTAAAGGATGTCGGTTTTAAGAGATGGGCATTCAGTAGTAACTAACGACTTGTTTGTATCTAAGTCCACAGTTTTCATCCAAATTGGTTAGCGTCTGTTCTGTCGACTCATATTTCTTGATTTATCTTGTCAGTATTGTTAATTATTGTTGATGCGAAAAGCTTGTTGAGCCCTTGTTCGTAATTATAGATTAGTTTCTGAACTCCTGTGTCTGTGTGAGGGGTTGAGATAGCTGCTGCTGCAAGTTCCGAATACCCGATACAGATTGTTGGAAAGTTTGGCGCAAATCTGGTGAGTTGCTCAATATTTAAATATTTTTAATGATTAACTATGAAATCTTTTTTTAAAGTGTCGCAGAAGGTCCACTATTGCTACGTCATGCGTAATTTTGATGCTCGGGCGGCATAATTCTAATTATTCTTAATCCGATTATCTGGCTCTAATTCAATTGAATGTTTGTGACGCAGCTGGGGTAGCGATGTAATGGCATTTTCCCAAGGTGCTCTGACCACATACTGACCTTGAACATTACTGCATTTTATCCCTGTGCTATTACGAAATGACCAATCCTAATCAGCCCTATCCTTTTCAAACATTAAAGTGTTTCTTCCAGATTGTTCGACGATGTTTTCTAACGGCCCCAAATTTCGCTCCGTCTGGGACCATAGTCGTTATGAAACCCCTCAACGGTTTGGAGGTGAGTTTATCCCGCGTTTTCCTAGCGACGAAGTGTTGGCTTTCAAGACGCTTGCAGGAAAACGTCACGCTGAGTGGTACGTCAGTATCCACCGATGAAAAACCCGTCGCTAGGAAAACAAGGCTTAAGTCGGTCGCAGTATGCCTTTGAATGCATTAATTAATTCGTTTTAATTAAAGAATTATTTTAACGATTCTTGAAGCTAACTTGCACAAATTAAATTATTTCCTATCGTGTCATATATGTTGGCGAGAATGTTGAAAATTGTTGCACCAAATGTCCTCAATGGTTCCCAGATTTTTTACGTTTTAGTTTATTTATTTTCCTTGGCTCCACGAAGTAGGAAGGAAAGTGTTGTAATCAGTTGAAGAAAATATCTGGTGCGTAGCAACACACGACTTTCCGCCACCCCTTTAAGTTCGAACACCAGCTACATAGGCGGGCGCTATATCTTCGTTCAACGCATTTTTACAGGAACATTCATGGAGAACAAGATGTAGGGACTAGTTAGCTGAGAGTACTCCGAAAGTTTGATCGAAATCGTTAGAGCCGTTTTTGAGAAAATTGGAATACCGATAAATTAATATTCGACAAATCTCCTTTTCTGAGTTAACTTAGCCTATATCTCCGTTAAACATATATGTACAGAAATAATTATGGAGAACGAAATGTTGGTATGGGTGACTGAAAGACACTCCATTAGGATTTATCACATCTGGTGAAAAAGTTACCCTGGAAATCACGGAAATGTTAGAAAAAACGTTATTTTTTACACATTTTCATTTTTATCTCTGTTTAATGGACCGTCACAGGAACATTTATTGAAAAGAATATGTAGGTATTAACTATTTGAAAACATCCTGTGAGTTTGGTGAAAATCGCTGAAGCCGTTTTGCCAAAAAGCGTAAAAAACCTATTTTTGCTTCAGGGGCCCATATCTCCGTTCACCGTATTTTCATGGAGATATGTATAGAGAAGAAAAGTTAGGTATTGATTAGGAGAAGATAATTTGAAAGTTTAATAAAAATCGTTAGAGCCGTTTTCGAGAAAAATGCGAAAAACCCTAGTTTTTGGTACATTTTCGTCCCCCCCCCCCTTCCCATCGGCCGAAATCGTCCATAACCTTATTTTGGTGTCTACAAAACATAAAGAACAAAACAAAAAAGAACCAGCTCAATCGGATCAGCCGTTCTCCCGCAAATCGAACTACGGGCACACACACACGGACCATGCGCCGAAATTAGGTTTTTTAGACTCAGTAGGCCTCATAACGTAAAGATCTGAAGAAAACCCAAATTTTTTTTTTTGGCCGATTACTATACTTTCCTTCCCTTCGGGTAGCGGAAAGTAAAAATGGAGTTTTCTTCTGATCATAGTCTGAAAAATACCATTTCAGAAAATGGTGTATGTCTATGAACAGAATTGCGAAAGAAGGGCTTTACCAAATCAGCTCGCCCAATTTAATACTTAGCCAGCAGACAAAAACGGGACTCGAAAGTAAGGTTATGAGCAAAACCAATTCATAACTAAGTATAGTTGTCACAGTGATCAAAACACCAATGTTTACTTTCCTTGCTCTACGAAGTAGAAAGCAAAGTTATGTAATCGGCTGAAAAAAAATTTGAGTTCTCTTCAGATCTTTACGTTTCAACCCCCCCCCCCCCCCCCAGTCCGAAAAACACTATTTGGGAAAATGGTCTGTGTGTGTGTATGTGTGTCTGTATACGATTTTTAGAGAAAACCACCGTACCAAATCACCTCAAACTTGATATCTCGCCCGCAGGTCACCATGGGACGCCAAAATAAGGGTTTGAACAAAATCCACCGAAAGCTAACTATAGTTATCATAGTGATCAAAACACCACTTTTTTTTTCTCAAAAACGGCTCTAACGATTTTGATTAAATTGTTTATATTGATAGCTCTCAATTAGGCAATTATACCATAAAATTCCCATTCGTGGGAAAATGACGAGAGCAGCACAATAAATTACCAAAACTTTCGTCGAAATCGATTTTAGCGCAGTTTTTAGAGAAAACCACCGTACCAAATCTACTGAAACTTGATGTCTAGCCTACAGTTTACCAAGGGACGCAATAATGCGGGTATGGGCAAAATCCACCGAATGTTAACTATAGTCATCATAGTGATCAAAACACCACATTTTTTTTTCTCAAAAACGGCTCTAACGATTTTAATTACATTTTTAATATTGATAGCTCTCAATGAGGCAATGATACTATAAAATTCTCATTCGTGGGAAAATGACGAGAGCAGCACAATAAATTATCAAACTTTTCGACCAGAAGCGTTTTTCGCGCAGTTTTTTCCTTATTAACTCCGCTGGAATTCTTGTAGAATGTTTAAAAAAATGGTATTGTAGTCCAATCCAATACCTAAAGGGTGAGTGTTTAAAAACGCTCATGAGATACATGGGGCTCACTCCAGAAATTCCTGAATTTCAACTACTGTCGTTGCGGTTAACACCAGTTCTAACAGTTATTTTCCAATAACTCTGCAAAAGTGATTACTATCCTTTTTTTAAATAATCGCGCTTACAACCTCATTAATTATCTGTGTACCAATTGCTCAATAATGGTCCTGCAATGAGTACGGGCGGCACAATAAATTCCGGAACTGTAAGCGCTTCTGCTTTCTGCTGCCGTAAAGCGTTGTTTGACCAAGTTCAAATTAACTGAGTGATGAATGAATTGATTAAATAGAATTAGCCATGTACAAAGTGAATTGACGTAGAGCTAAGGAAAGTTGTGTGTTGCAACGCACCAGATATTTTTTCTCACAAATAGCTTCAACGATTTTGATTACAATTTTGATCTAGCCAGGTTCCCAATGATGTTACAGCATTATAAAGTTGTGACTTGTGGAAAAATGACGAGACCAGCACAATAAATTGCCATAACTTGTATGCAATTTTTCTTAATTGACAATTGAAAATGTTGACATAATGTGAAATGATGTTCCAATTTCACTCTCAGTATTTTTATACTAGCTCGTGACGACCCAATTCATGACATTCATATATAATCGCAATATTAAAGCAAGAGGGAAAACTGACGAATAAAGCACCGAGTAGGTTCATGAATTACAATTACTGCCGAGTTTTCGACTTGACACCTTCGTCAGCTCAGCTGGGTCTAGGTGTGTGTTGTAATAATCGAAAGAGACACACAACATTCTAAAAGAACGGGAAATAGTGATGTCATAGATTAAGAAAGGCTCCTTGATGGTCAGTCCATGTTGTGCAGGTGTGGGATCACGCTGCGCGACAATCGACTCGGCGCTCCTCTGGCCTTCCGCGCTACTTCGCTCTCCTACAGAGGAATCTGTGCTTTCGAGAGCGAATTTTCTTTTGGGGGAATCTCAGGGTCGTGGGTTTGGGCCCCGCTATGAGCGCCAATGTAATGGCAATAACACTTCCTTTCAGTTTGAACGTATATTCAGGTTCGTTCCCACAAGTGATGTATACAAAGCCTACAGCAGATAGATAGAGCGAGAGTGAAGTAGTGCCCCCCCCCCTCCTCCATATTCTTCGCCCAACTTCATTGTCTTCTGCAGAATGGCTCTGCCCTGAAGGAACAGCTCCTTACTCCTGGACATTGCTTAATCCAATTGTGCCCATACTATAATGCAGAAGGTTGTATGGAGAAAGAGTATTGATTCAGTTTATGTTTTCTGTCCAGGTTATAATTGTCCAAAGGACTAACAATTTCAAAAGCAAACTAGCTGTAAGATCGCATTCATTTAATACGTTTTAAAATGCGTATACATCTTGGCTATACATAAATAACATAATTTTACAATTTATAACTATGTATGTTTCTTAATTCGAACTTAATTGTGTTCAATGTCATGACTTCTGTCCAGGTTATAATCATTCCAACTACCACCAATTTCAAAAGCAAAATGATGGTAAGATCATGTTACCAATTAACCTAGTTATTAAATATACGTATGGTTTATATCTTAGTGTTGTGTACGAGGGCACTCCAAAGTATCCAACCTACCTCGATTTCTCAGGGCTTGGTTTCTGCTTCTTCACCCGGGGAGTGGCATCCTTCATAGTAGTCGCCATTTGATTGAACAAGATGCTTATATTTCACGCTGCAGATGGAATAAGGCCCAGAAGGCTGTTAAGCTGCTGGTTCTCAACTTACTTCTCTTCATGGGAAACCCTTATGTTGGATTGTCGCATATCTGAACTGTCTGGATGTTGCTAAGACTTTTGACACTGTAAACTACCAAGCCTTGGCCAATTGCCACTGTGGTGTGGGGGCTTCTGATCGATTCATCGAAGTACGGTTTCATCATGCCCCAGGTGTGCAGGCGGGCACATTAGCCCAGATGATGGCGTCCTCCTTGCAGGTACTAAGCAGGGCTTACAGATCGTCCTTACAAGCTAGGCATGTGTGGGTTGGGAGTGGATCCTAAGAAGTGGAGTTCGGTTTCCTTTGTGCGGTCCTACAAAGGTTACAGGTCGAAGGTTGTGAATGTGGGTTTTGTCATTGCCAAATCCCGTGTCCCAGCTAGAGGCGTGGCAGAATTTTTGGATCGAGTTTCTCGGTGCAACCTCCTTAGCTGGAAGCTGCATGGACTTTTGTAATTATCTTCATATTAGAGGTAATCACCAAGAGAGAAGCTGCGCCTCCTTCAGCGTACTTGATCCAAAAGCTGATCCAAGGGCTGGTTTTTGGGAGGTTGGCCATCCAAAGGCTAATTAGCCTTGGTAGGATGCTATTACTGCGTGGCTAGGCCTCCTACATAGCGTCCCATGTTTGATTGGGGGACTCTGTGTTCCATCTCTCTCTACCACTACATTGTTCTTGCACTGTAAGCACCGGCTTGCTTTACAGGCATTTGGCAGGGTTGCCACACACGCTGTGGCTCGTCATGGATGTGTCCAGAATCAGCTATGGTGGTGTGACATGGTGATTTCATCAGCCCCTAAATCTAGCAATCCTTCGGAGTTTGCAGCTGAGCTGCATGGTTCGGTTGACTGAACTCTGTCAGTATCCTGACACGCCCTACAGTTCTGCGTCGGTGAAGTGGCTTCAGAGCATTTATGGGAAAGATTACTGGCACTTTCACGCAGTTTCTGTATGGTGTGTCTGGTGTGAGGTGTGCAAGAGGCCATGATCGTAACATTGTGAATGCTCCCTGTCGTGCCTGTGGTAAGTTGTTTGAGTCGCTGAATCAGGTGGTGCAAGTGTGTCCGCATACTCATGGGGGCTGTGTCAAGCATCATGTCACCCTGCAGTCGGGGGTCCAGAATACCGCTGACGTATTCCCTGCGTGTCGTATGAGCCGACTAAAAGGGACAGCCGGGTGGGCCCAGCTTGAAAGACAACCTCACCTCTACGAGGTCCCCGCAGGATTACATCCAACGAGGCTTAACTGTGGCTGGGCGTCACAGTGTACTCTGTCGCCACACTGTGCTCACCCTGCAGTAGGGGGTCCAGAATTCCACTGCCGTACTCCCTGCGTGTTCGTATAAGCCGGACTAAAAGGGACACAACTTACACTTCATTCACATACATGACACACTGGGAACCACCTACCTTTAGCTGGGATCGCAGAACACACCCCCCGCAGGAAGGGGGACAGAATTCTCCTGCCGTATCCTCTGCGTGGCCGTTAAATCCGGCCTTAAAGGGGCTTAAAGCTCACGACACTGACATACACAACATATTCCAGATACAAAATACACTGCAACGGCTTGCGTGGCAGAACACATTACTTGAAACACACATAATGAGCGAAAGACAGTCCTGGAAGTAGCTCACTAACACCTTTGAGCGATCCCCTATATAGGTGCGGCCTTCGGAATGAGGAGGGGAAAAAACCAGGTTTGAGCGTTCCTGGGGCGGCTGATAGCGTGTGTCCCGCTCACCACATCACTAGTGGCCGAGGGCTGACTCTGAGCAGCAGCCGAAAAATCCCTCATGCGTCTTAGTCCCGGTGGGTGGCCGGACTGGCAGCTGCGGCGCATGTGGGGGCCTCCCTTTGACCCTCAACGGACCAGCGAAAGGGGCTAGAATCAATATGCCTGAGGGGGAGCTTCCAGGACACTGCCTCGAGCACCTCTCGCCCATACCACTAACACACACAACAAATGAACTCACAAGGATACACTACACCAGTCCGCTTCTTTAATCTCCCCCCCCCCACCAAATAAGTAAAAAACATGACAAAGTCAACTAAAACTTCAGCAGGTAATAAAAACGCCACCTGCGCCTCTTCCTCGGGCTCGCCAAGCTCGACCCCTCCCTCTTCGGACGATGAGCAATCTACTCGTCGTCCAAACAAACAAGGGCGGAAAGAACCGGGCAAACCGCGTTCATCTCCCCCTTCTCCCCCTAGTAGCCCGGGCAACCCGGCTACTACAAGCACACGACACATCGTGGACCCTAAACTGTCGGACATGGAGCAGATTTGTGCATATGTCCAAATCATCCACGGCCAGCTGGCACGGATGAGGGCCAACGCGACAGGACCTATGCGGGACCTCGTCACTAGTTGCCTCTTCGAAATTTCGAAGCTGGCAATCAAAGCTAATGCCCCCCCAACGACATCGCCCCCTGCCACTCCCCCCCTGCGGGAAACTGTGGCGGCTGTTGTGAGGGAAGAGCTGCGTAGGGCAATTGCCCAGCAGCCAGTGCCACCAGCCCCCCAAACTCAAGGACCTTCAACGAGCCAGGGTAGTACCCCAGGCCCCTCATATGCGGCAGTAGCCGCTACTGCACCTTCCTCCCCCCCTCATGGAGCTGAGGCGGAATGGCAGTCTGCCAGGGCCAGGAAGCGCAGAGGGAAGCAGAACTAGGCCCCAACTAAGCAGGACGTGCAGGCCGAGGGCAGCGCCCCGCCTACGCCTCTGCCCAAAAACAAGGGCAAAAGTAAAAATAAAAATAAAAATAAAAAGCCTCCACCGCCTACCAAACTCCCCCCTAAAAACCCACGACAAAACGTGGTAGTGGTCAGGCGCACATGTGAAGAAGGAGAGGCTGGTCCCTCCAACCCTGATGCAATGGAAGCGCTGATGCGGGGTGTCCCTGCTACGGACCTCCAAGCACTAAGCGTCCGAGTGCTAGACATCCGCACCGCAGTAGGAGGTGGCGCCGTCATTGTCACGGAAACGCCAGAAATGGCCAAGGCGCTCACGAGCCACATTTCCACGAAAAAGAAGGTGGAGCTCCAAGCGTCAGCCCCTGGGTCGTTTCCCACGCCTGCTGCTGTGCGACGTGCGGACCGACCTTCAAAAAGAGGACTTGGCCCAACAAGTTGTTGAGCACAACCCTGCGTTAGGCTTGCAGCCGCAGGATGTCAGGCCGCTCTTCACCAAAAAGCGTGGCAGACAGAAGGATTGGGTGATTGAGGTATCACCCAGCCTGTACAAAAAACTAGAGGGGGCAAGGCACCTCCAAATAGCCTGGCAGCGGTGCGCCATACGAAAGTACCAAGCCCCCACTCAGTGCTACAAATGCCAGCGCTATGGCCACCTGGCAGTGGCCTGTACAAGACCTGTTGTGTGCGCCTGGTGCACCTTGCCACATCTGAGTAAGGAATGCAAGCGTGATGCTCCCCTCAAGTGTGCCAATTGCGTCGAACGCAAAATCCAACAGGTCGCACACTCTACACGAGACGCACGCTGTACCATTCGTCAGCGAGCGATTGCCCTCCAGGAGTCACGAGTGGATTATGAATAGGTCAAAAACAGTTCGAATCCTTCAGCACAACACAAATAAGAGTTGCCCAGTTCTGGCTGAGTTGCTGCAAAATGCACTCAAGAAACGCTGCAGTGTCCTCGCCATACAGGAACCGTACATAGGATCCAAAACTCTTGGTCTGGGATCGCAGGCACGAGTGGTGGCTGGAGCAAGAACGGGAGCCAAGGCAGCAGTAGCCTGCATCGACCCGTCCATTGACATGCTCGCACTCACTCACCTGAACAGCCAGCACTTGGCCGCTGTGCTCATCCGAGCCGGTGGCTTTGAGCTGGTTGTAATATCATTTTACAGGCAATTTGGCGCACCAGTTGCCAACAGCCTTGAACCAGATCTGTTTCTTTATTTCATGACTGTACCTAAACCCTCGACGAGGGTTATATCAGTCATAGAAGTTGCGGTTTCGCTAATATGCAAGAGGCCGGCCCCTGCAGCATCCACCGAACTCAGACCTGTGGAGGTACGGCAGGTATGTGGTCGTTAGCCAGTCTCACCGTAGAGAGCTGTTGCCCGTGTGTTACCGCGCGGAGGTGACCACCTGAGGAATCCCGTACCATCTGGGAGTAGTTCTTAATCTGGTTCCCTACCTGATCTTACTGTTTACTTGGGTGGCAAGTTTCAAAGGACTGATCAACTATAACCACGTTTCTTAGCCATTACCTTCTTTGCGAACTTTGCAAAATGGTTATAGGCTTCCTTTGTAGCAGTCAAAGCTGCTAAGTTCGTTTGCCCTCTCAACAACCGTCGCTCACTGTTGTAGAAACTACAGTGGAGCAGCACATGGTTTCTTGTTTCCTCCGCACTGGAGGCACAAGACGTGCATAATGGAGAGTCTTTCAGAGAAAAGAAGTGGAGCCGCGCATTGAAGTCACCATGTCCCGTGAGGAACTGGCTCGTCCAGTGGTCTGGCTCAACCCATTTTCTAGAAAGACGTTCACGGATGTTGGGGAAGAACTCATACGTATCACGTCCCTTTGACGAGGATTCCCATCTCGCTTGCCATTTCTCTAGAGCCCATTCATCGATGGCGGCAAGTTTCTGTTCTGTGGTGAGATCCGCATGGAGTTCAGCCCAAAGCGGGGGAAGCTCCCGTTTCACTCTCCACTTGTCAATCATGCACTCAACAGCCAAATCAACTGGTAACTGACCAGTGATCACCTGGAGTGCTTCCGTTGATACAGTCTTGTAGGCCTTGGTGATCCACAGGAGCGCGGCTCTCTGGGATTGGGCCAATACTCTCTTTTGATTGACTGTTAGTTTGCTACCCCAGACAACAGGGCAGTAGCCAATCACACCTAAATAGATGGCCTTATACATGAGGATGGTGTCGTGGTAACACACACCCCAAGTGGCCTTAGTAATGGCACGCAGTGAGGCAAACCTTGCAATGGTAGTGCCTTTAAGGGACTGGAGGTGTTGGTTGAAACCCCACCTCTCACCTATATTCACTCCTAAATACTTGACGTGCTTTTCAAGAAGGAGCCTGTGGCCGCCAAAGCGTATTGTGGGTGGATTATTCACTTTCCCCTACAAGAGGATTAGCTGGGTTTTTTCCTCAGCCACCTGCATCTTGACGTGCTCGCACCATTGGTTGACAGTGCGGAGCACGTGGTGGGTTTTTTCTTCAATTTGGCGGACTGACTCTGCAAAGATCAGCACAGTCAAGTCATCCACATAGGCGTACGGCTCGCAGTCAGTCTCCATGAGTTTCCTGAGAAGACCTTCGAAGAAGGCATTCCAGAGTGCTGGTCCTAGGACCGAGCCCTGTGGGCACCCCTTCTCAATCTTTCTCCGGACGGAGACATGCCTACTTTCGATCGTAGCAGTTCTGTCTGTCAGGTAACTTCTGATGAGCGAGTACAGGTTGCGGGGATTCCCTACCTTTGAGTTCATTAAGGAGCGCTGGCCACCAAAGGTTGTCAAACGCTCCTCTGATGTCAATCAGAACTGCTACGACGTACTTAGCCGGTGCCAGCAGGGAAACACGCCGAATCTCGACAATGACATCCTGCGTGGACCTTCCTTTGGTACACCCGTATTGCCTGCCTGTGAGGTTGCGACCAAAGACTCCTTCGAGGGACTGCAACATCAAGATTTCTAGTGTTTTGCCTAATATGGAAAGAAGGCTGAGTGGTCTCCATGATCGCGGGTCCGACTGATTGCGGTCGCCTCCCTTTTGAAGAGTGACAACGCGCGCAGACTTCCACTGAGTGGGGAACTGTCCGACCTGCAGACAGTCATTAAATAAATTAAGGAGACCGCTGGAGATTGTCCGCTCAGCCTTCCTTAGCATATTGCTTTCTATTTTATCTGGCCCAGGAGATTTGTTGGGCTTTAAGGTCGCAAGAGCCCTGCCGAGGTCGCCTGTTGTCCACAATGGGATGTCGGGCTCGTTCGGAGGGTCCATGATCAGCTCCCTTGCTGCCCTCTGGGCTTCAGTGTCTCGAGCTAGTTGGTCATCTGGGAACGCCTTCTCAAGGAGGGTTTCCAGTGAACGTTCGATACTGCAGGCCCGGCCTGACTCATTTTGCATCGCAGCTAAGACCTGCTCTACATTTGCTTTTCCTATGGAGGACTTGTAGTGTCTGCCCCAGGGGTTCTCAGAGCTCTCCGCTTCCACAAAATTTCGCCAGCCTTGCCGTTTGGCTCGTTTGATGGCGCGGTGGAAGGCCTTCTTCTCTTGGATGAAGGCAGTTCGGAGTGTTGCTCTGGCATCAGGGTCACGAGTGTTTTGGTACATCCTTCTGGCTCTATTTGCACTTTGCTTGAGGGGATTAAGTTCCTCAGTCCACCATGGGACTTTGATCGCCCTGTGCTTCTGTTGGCCAAGTACAGAGAGCCCAGCAGAGTGCAGTGCTGTGGTAAATGTGTCCACTTTGCTGTCCACCTCTTCAGGTGTGGATGCTTGCACTATTAGGTCGGTGTCTGCGGCACGCAGTTCACCTTCCAGTACCCTAAAGAATTGCGGCCAGTCAGCATTTTTTGTGCGGAATCGCTTTTCACGCGTGTCTTTGCAGAGGATGTTATCATCCGTAATGGCAAAGTCAATAACCATGTGATCGCTCTGCGTTGCACCTGGTACGACTCGCCAACCCTTCAATTTGAGTAGCAGGGTGTGGGACACGGCTGTGACGTCTATACACGACCTTCCTCCCGGGCCATCATAGGTCGCCTCAGTCATGGGGTCGTTGGCAACAACCAAGTTGTACCTGGTGAGCAGCTCTATATACGCCTCGCCCGCCCCATCCAGGGTTGGGGATCCCCACAATGGTGATCTGGCGTTTGCATCAGCACAGACTACGCAGGGTCGTCCTGATAGGCCTGCTAGAGCCCGCTCGAGTGGTTCAAGGCTGTTGGCAACTGGTGCGCCAAATTGCCTGTAAATGATATTACAACCAGCTCAAAGCCACCGGCTCGGATGAGCACAGCGGCCAAGTGCTGGCTGTTCAGGTGAGTGAGTGCGAGCATGTCAATGGACGGGTCGATGCAGGCTACTGCTGCCTTGGCTCCCGTTCTTGCTCCAGCCACCACTCGTGCCTGCGATCCGAGACCAAGAGTTTTGGATCCTATGTACGGTTCCTGTATGGCGAGGACACTGCAGCGTTTCTTGAATGCATTTTGCAGCAACTCAGCCATAACTGGGCAACTCTTATTTGTGTTGTGCTGAAGGATTCGAACTGTTTTTGACCTATTCATAATCCACTCGTGACTCCTGGAGGGCAATCGCTCGCTGACGAATGGTACAGCGTGCGTCTCGTGTAGAGTGTGCGACCTGTTGGATTTTGCGTTCGACGCAATTGGCACACTTGAGGGGAGCATCACGCTTGCATTCCTTACTCAGATGTGGCAAGGCGCACCAGGCGCACACAACAGGTCTTGTACAGGCCACTGCCAGGTGGCCATAGCGCTGGCATTTGTAGCACTGAGTGGGGGCTTGGTACTTTCGTATGGCGCACCGCTGCCAGGCTATTTGGAGGTGCCTTGCCCCCTCTAGTTTTTTGTACAGGCTGGGTGATACCTCAATCACCCAATCCTTCTGTCTGCCACGCTTTTTGGTGAAGAGAGGCCTGACATCCTGCGGCTGCAAGCCTAACGCAGGGTTGTGCTCAACAACTTGTTGGGCCAAGTCCTCTTTTTGAAGGTCGGTCCGCACGTCGCACAGCAGCAGGCGTGGGAAACGACCCAGGGGGGCTGACGCTTGGAGCTTCAACTCCTTTTTTGTGGAAATGTGGCTCGTGAGCGCCTTGGCCATTTCTGGCGTTTCCGTCACAATGACGGCGCCACCTCCTACTGCGGTGCGGATGTCTAGCACTCGGACACTCAGAGCTTGGAGGTCCGTAGCAGGGACACCCCGCATAAGCGCTTCCATTGCGTCAGGGTTGGAGGGACCAGCCTCTCCTTCCTCACATGTCCGCCTAACCACTACCACGTTTTGTCGTGGGTTTTTAGGGGGGAGTTTGGCAAGCGGTGGAGGCTTTTTATTTTGGTTTTTGCCCTTGTTTTTGGGCGGAGGCATAGGCGGGGCGCTGCCCTCGGCCTGCACTTCCTGCTTAGTTGGGGCCTGTTTCTGCTTCCCTCTGCGCTTCCTGGCCCTGGCAGGCTGCCATTCCGCCTCAGCTCCATGAGGGGGGGAGGAAGGCGCAGTAGCGGCTACTGCCGCATATGAGGGGCCTGGGGTACTACCCTGGCTCGTTGTTGCTCCTCGAGTTTGGGGGGCTGGTGGCACTGGCTGCTGGGCAATTGCCCTACGCAGCTCTTCCCTCACGACAGCCGCCACAGTTTCCCGCAGGGGGAGTGGCAGGGCGATGTCGTTGGGGGCATTAGCTTTTATAGCCAGCTTCGAAATTTCGAAGAGGCAACTAGTTACGAGGTCCTGCATAGGTCCTGTCGCGTTGGCCCTCATCCGTGCCAGCTGGCCGTGGATGATTTGGACGTATGCGCAAATTTGCTCCATGTCCGACAGTTTAGGGTCCACGCTGTGTCGTGTGCTTGTAGTAGCCGGGTTGCCCGGGCTACTAGGGGAGAAGGGGAGATGAACGCGGTTTGCCCGGTTCTTTCCGCCCTTGTTTGTTTGGACGACGAGTAGGTTGCTCATCGTCCGAAGAGGGAGGGGTCGAGCTTGGCGAGCCCGAGGAAGAGGCGCAGGTGGCGTTTTTATTACCTGCTGAAGTTTTAGTTGACTTTGTCATGTTTTTTACTTATTTGGGGGTGATTAAAGAAGCGGACTGGTGTAGTGTATCCTTGTGAGTTCATTTGTTGTGTGTGTTCGTGGTATGAGCGAGAGGTGCTCGAGGCAGTGTCCTGGAAGCTCCCCTCAGGCATATTGATTCTAGCCCCTTTCGCTGGTCCGTTGAGGGTCAAAGGGAGGCCCCACATGCGCCGCAGCTGCCAGTCCGGCCACCCACCGGGACTAAGACGCATGAGGGATTTTTCGGCTGCTGCTCAGAGTCAGCCCTCGGCCACTAGTGATGTGGTGAGCGGGACACACGCTATCAGCCGCCCCAGGAACGCTCAAACCTGGTTTTTCCCCTCCTCATTCCGAAGGCCGCACCTATATAGGGATCGCTCAAAGGTGTTAGTGAGCTACTTCCAGGACTGTCTTTCGCTCATTATGAGTGTTTCAAGTGAGTGTGTTCTGCCACGCAAGCCGTTGCAGTGTATTTAGTATCTGGAATATGTTGTGTATGTCAGTGTCGTGAGCTTTAAGCCCCTTTAAGGCCGGTTTTAACGACCACGCAGAGGATACGGCAGGAGAATTCTGTACCCCTTCCTGCGGGGGTGTGTTCTGCGATCCCAGCTAAAGGTAGGGGTTCCCAGTGTGTCATGTATGTGAATGAAGTGTAAGTTGTGTCCCTTTTAGTCCGGCTTATACGAACACGCAGGGAGTACGGCAGTGGAATTCTGGACCCCCTACTGCAGGGTGAGCACAGTGTGGCGACAGAGTACACTGTGACGCCCAGCCACAGTTAAGCCTCGTTGGATGTAATCCTGCGGGGACCTCATAGAGGTGAGGTTGTCTTTCAAGCTGGGCCCACCCGGCTGTCCCTTTTAGTCGGCTCATACGACACGCAGGGAATACGTCAGCGGAATTCTGGACCCCCGACTGCAGGGTGAACACACACACACACACACACACACACACACACACACACACACACACACACACACACACATGTCGCTTCCAAATTCTTGGTTAAAATGAGTCAAACAGTAGTTTTTGCTCGAACATTTTGAGCTATATACCAAGTAGTCAAGTGATCGTTTTCAATTGCTACTCACACACCTTCGACATTATCCGACGATGTTCCTATTGATGGTCAATCAGAACGAGGATCATTTTCAACAGACGTGTGGCCTTTTTTGAATTGCCCATACCCCTCTTTTATTTGTTTTGCCCATACAGTGGTATTTAAAGGCCTTTCGCAACATTTCAATAGTTTACAAACAACTTTTATTGATATTGAAGCAAAATTTGTATGCAAATTCGCAGTTTGGTTCGTTCCCACGTTTTCAGCAGTATATAGTAGTGACGAATGCAAAAAGTTGTTAACAAATACACGATGTACGGGAACTACGGCATTTTATCGGTATCTAGGGCTACTAATGGGCAGGTTAGGAGTTGCGGTGTATCCTCCAGAGATCACTTGAGCGTCCACGTGAGGATATGAACGGAAGTTTGATATTTGTGGGATAGACCTCGTATGTATGGTTTTTAGTCAAGAGTCAATAAATGACTTTTCTAGGCTAACATGCTCTTTATGTGATTTTTGCTTCCAACACCTTGAGTCTAAAATTCATTGTAAGACTTTAACATCATAAGAGGAGGTGTTAACAGCTTGGTGAAGATTACGCGGGATCCTAAAGGCTTCACTGATCCCTTTTGGTACCACTCGTTTTTCTGGAATCAATTAATGAGCCCTTTATACTCTGAACTCAATCCTTCGTACTAATGAACTATTCTACAACAAGCTCTTGAATGTTAATCAGACGGTGCAGCATTCTTGATGCTAGGTTTCACTCTGCAAGGTTTAGATGTGGTGTTTCATTACTTAAATCAACTAAATGCAAACCTGGCTGCATGAAACCTTGTACATGTGAAGTCTTCCTACACTACACATTCAGGAGCATCATAACCCACCAACTCACACAACACCTCTTTGCTTGGCAGGGAGTAAATTGGCGTATTGTGAAATTCAGTCAATGGAGATGTAGCCTGTGAAGCAAAACGTTTTGGGAAAACGGCTTTGACGATTTTCATTAAACGTACCGGGTGTCTCGTCTCAAACCAAAATGCTGGGGTTTTAAAACGTTTTCGAAACGTTCACTAAAAATATGTAACTGAATTTGATTAGTTCATCTAGTTATCCTGATTAGTCTTCTAGCAGCCTAAACCAACGCGTTGTTCCCCACACCTGTTTCTGTTGCCATCTTTTGAATGAAGATCAGATTTCCCGAACATTAAAAGATCGTTTTTCGAATTTTATCAAATCAGCTTTAATTATTTATATATAATAGTTGTTCTGAATGAATGTTTTTTTGTAACTGCCAATGTTTCATAATGTAATTGGTCTCATGTGGTTTGTTGTAGGGCGTAACCAACAGTTTGCCTTAACACAGTTTAGGTACCCTAGTGTTGGTAAGTCATGTGACTTCAGTGTTTATGTTATGTTAAAATCCGTGTGCCAACTGTCCAGGAGCTTTTTGTTTTAGAGTTTTGGAGAGATGTCGCTCATTCACGCAATGAAAATCTAAACGAAGGTGAGTTTCAGTTATTAAAGAAATTGGGTTGTGTCCGCCAGTAGGCAAATACTAAAGTTAACGTACCTGTTAGGTGAGTCCGTCTCCTCTGGCTTGTGAGTTACTGTGGGCAAGCGCTTTCGATGTAAAGACATCATCGTCTGGCCGTTTAGTCAGTACTGGAGTCAGTCAGTTGGTCGTGGTCTTTATATACAAAGAGAAAGGTGAAGGGAGTGAGTGATGGAGCGTTGGGGAAGGGGCGGGGAGAGGTCTTGTTGGTCAGTCTTGTTAGTAGTACCTTAGCCGGACTGGCTGTGTTAGGTATTAAAGAAATTGGGTTGTGTCCGCCAGTAGGCAAATACTAAAGTTAACGTACCTGTTAGGTGAGTCCGTCTCCTCTGGCTTGTGAGTTACTGTGGGCAAGCGCTTTCGATGTAAAGACATCATCGTCTGGCCGTTTAGTCAATTTCTTTAATACCTAACACAGCCAGTCCGGCTAAGGTACTACTAACAAGACTGACCAACAAGACCTCTCCCCGCCCCTTCCCCAACGCTCCATCACTCCCTTCACCTTTCTCTTTGTATATAAAGACCACGACCAACTGACTGACTCCAGTACTGACTAAACGGCCAGACGATGATGTCTTTACATCGAAAGCGCTTGCCCACAGTAACTCACAAGCCAGAGGAGACGGACTCACCTAACAGGTACGTTAACTTTAGTGAGTTTCAGTTATTCTGTCATTAGGAGATGAATTACTTAATGTTACTTTCGACGGTAGAACCTCTGATGGATTGTGATGTAATGTATAGGGGCACGTCTAGAAGCTAATCCTCAACTATTCTACTGTAATGCTTGCCTAAATTTGCGCTGTTGATCGTTGTTTTGGAAGGATTTTATATTCTCATTAGTCATCGAGTACTGTTGACCTGTGACACATTACAGGCCCCACTACCCAATGTTGGTTATCCTCCATTATGAACTGTAGGAAGAGCATCTGGAACGTACGGGGTCATCTAAATGTATTGTGATTATCTGGAGTCTGCTACCTATGCAATAACCTCTTTAGAATTATAATGTCTTCATCATTGCTCTGATACCAGCAGATCTCATTCAGGGTAAATGCATCGTCTTTACAGCAGAAAATGTGAGACATGTTGCCATGAAAGGTGTCAGGGACGAAGAATCAAGAATGTTTCTATGGTACAACGTCTTTTCCATTTATGGTTTACAATTTTGTGACAGGTTATAGCAGTTGGAACGGTTCATCACAGAGTTGGGAACAGATTGGAAGAAATTCAAATGTGGGGCTCAGAGCACTTGATTATCAACATCATTCTCACAAGTTTGTAATACAATATTTTGCTAAAATTGTGGAATATTCTTATTGTAGGTCTCAGAGACATGTTGGAAATTGTTACTTTCCTTGGCTATACGAAGTAGAAAGAAAAATACCTGGTACGTAGCAACACACATTTCTGCAACCCCTGTGAATTCGACGACCTGCTGTACATGAGCGCTCAGAATCTTCGTTCAATGCATTTCAATGGAACCATTTATGGAGAACGAAATGGAAGTACTTGTTAGTTGAGAGTTTTTGAGAAAATTAGAAAAACGGTAAATTGAGGTTGGACAAATGTAGAAATAATCACGGAGAAGAAACTGTGGGCATAGGTTGCCAAAAGACACTGTGAAATTGATCAAATCCAGCGAGGCAGTTATTCGGGAAATGACAATAATGTTTAAAAAAACATTACGTTCGACATTTATCACTGTTCAATGGGCTGTAAGAGGAACATTTATTCAATACAATATAAAGGTATTAACATATGGAAAACATCCTGTGAGTTTCGTGGAAATCGTTAAAGCCGTTTAACCAATAAGCGAGGAAACCTATTATTGCTTCATAGGCCCCATTCAGCAAATTTTCATGGGAGTTAATAACACAGAATAAAAGTTGGATATTGGCTAGTAGAAGATAATTTGAATGTTTAATCAAAATCGTTAGAGCTGTCTTCGAGAAAAATGCGAAAACCCCTAGTTTTTGGTACACTTTCGTCCCCACCCCCATTTTCACTGATGGCAATCGCCCATGACTTTATTTTCGCGTTTTCAAAAAATCGTTAACTGGGGAGAGAACTGGCTCTTGGGATAGGGAAGGGAAGAAGGATACGAAGACGTTCCATGATAGAACGACCACCAATTCATATAGAATCTGAGCCACATTAGGTGGCAATGTCTCACAGAACGCCCAACACACCCTACTGACGCATCTTATCAGTTCTTTTCTTGCACCTTATACTGCGCCAGGACATGATCAATACTGCAACACTGATGTTACTGGCTGCCACTACGCAAGCTTCCAACACTGCCATGCAAAGATCCATCCTGTCATATTTGCCTCTTGGCTTGCGAAGTTTTTGCATGATCCTGGGTGCCATGTACTACCTGAACATCCAGGACCACTGCAGACTGGTGGGGATCAATAGCGATGGTGTCAGGCCTCAGTGCTTCTCCAGAGGCAACCCAGTAGTTCTGCTCTCTCTCTCCACTTCTCAACCCTCAGATGACAATGCACTAGCAAACTATATGCAGGCCACGTCATCAGGCTTGTTGCAGCCCCCATGAGAACACCACATTATTTAGTGATTCAAACTGGTTACCACAGGCACGACAGTGAGCATAACGCCTTAACCAGCCCTAATCCTGGCCTCTTGTACACTGCCGTGGGTCGTGGCTTTGGGCCGAGGAGGTTGTATCGAGATATTTGATCCCAAGGTGCCACACCTTGAGAGCACCTTTAGCTGGGACACAGGAATCTCCAACGACAGAACCTGCATCCACGACCTTCACTCTGTAACCTGCCAAAACCTGGTGGTGAAAAACACTATTTGGGAAATTTGTCTGTGTGTGTATGTGTGTCTGTGAACGATTTTTGAAAAAAACGACCGTATCAAATCAGCTTAAACTTGATATATAGCCCGTAGGTTACCATGGGACGCCAAAATAAGGGTATGAGCAAAATCCACCGAAAGTTAACTATAGTTATCATAGTGATCAAAACACCATTTTTTCTCAAAAACAGCTCTAAAGATTTGGATTAAATTTTTTATATTGATAGCCCTCAATAAGGCAATTATATCATAAAATTCCCATTCGTGGGAAAATTACGAGAGCAGCACAAAATATTATCACAATTTTCTACGAAAATCGGCCATAGCGTGGTTTTTTTCCTTCTAAACTCCGCTGAAATGTTACTATTATGTTTTAAAAAAATCTGGTATGTTGCAACGCACCAGATGTTTTTTCATGATTTTGTGTACGAGTAGACGCGAAAATGAGGTTATGGACGATTTCCAGCGATTGGCAAGGGGGTAGGGGACCAAAATGCATCAAAAACTAGTTTTCGCAATTTTCTCGAAAACTGCGGTAACGATTTTGCTTAAACTTTCAAATTACCTTCTATTGGTTAGTTTCTCAACCAATTAGTACCTACATCTTCTTCTCTGTAAATGTTTTCGTAGAAGTGCATTGGACGAAGATACAGCATCTGTATGTACAGCAGGTCTTCCAATTTATAGGGTTGCAGAAAGTTGTGTTGCTACGCACCAGATATTTACTTCTCACAACCCAATAGGTACGGAAAGCATTGTAATCATGTCAAACAAAGTTGAGTTTTCTTCAGATATTTATTTTTTTAGGCATACTGAATTCGAAAAACCTTATTTCCACACGAGGTGTGCGTTGACTGCTACTATGGCGTCCTATAACTGATTGCAAAGAAGATCATGGAAAAGAAACGTGGTCACAGTTGAGCCGTCCCTTTGAAACTTGCCACCCAAGTAAATAATTGGATGAGGTGGGAAATCAGATTAACAACTCCTCCAATATCGTATGGGATTCCCAGGGGTCATACATACGTGTAGAGTGAACTCGCGGGCAACAGCTCTCCACCGAGAGGTTGGCGAAGTGACCAAACCTGGCATACCTCAGCTAGTTTCAGTGGATGCTTGAGCAAGTGGCAGGGCCCTTGCATGATGTTGTTTTGAACATTTACGTAATTCCAAGGGTAATTGATCCACTGGATGACAAGTCCTTAATAGTGCTTGTACAATTTATACAAGCTACCTGAGAAATGCCAGAATTTCAACCACTGCTGTTTCACATACTACCATTTCTCAGTTTTTACCTGATACTTCCAGAACAGTAGTTATTACCTTTCTCAAAAAAATCGTGTTTACAGTCTCATTAGTTCTCTGTGTGCTCAATAATGGTCTTGCCATGAGTTGGCACCCAAATAAGTTCCGTTACTGAAAGGGCTATCACTTTCTACCAGTATAAAAGCCATGGAAAGCGGTGAATTTACGTAGAGCTATGGAAAGTTGTGTGATGCGTCGCACCTGATGTTATTTATTTGTTCTAGGTCTAGGGCCCCATATTCGAAGCATCAGTCTCGCGGCTTCTCGAATTATCAGTACGTCGTTGAATGTTTGTTCCTTTCTGTGTGTTTATTCGTATATTTAGGTGAGATTTCAATTGATATTTATGTATGCTTAAAGAGCTCCATACCCAGCGTGGAGCTCTTCCCCCCCCCCTCCTACCACATGTATATACTGGTGGCAACTGAGAAAGCCCTCACTGTGGCCTCAGATTGCATATATTTTGTGGCGTACATGAGCTGCCTCATATCCTCGCAGTTTTGCCTTCAGTTCCCATGAAGCTGGCGTTCCCTGATGCGACATGTCCATCATTCTCCCACGTAGTGCGAGGCTTCTTGAGGTCCATCAACACAACCTCACACGGCTGCAGCTGAGGCGCACAGCAGCCAGCTCCCCCTAATGTACACAGTACAGCCAGGGCAACCTGAATATCTGACATAATATAGATTTTTTTAACGTTTCAGCCCCCCACTCTT
Source organism: Pachypeltis micranthus (assembly GCA_020466155.1). NCBI lineage: Eukaryota > Metazoa > Arthropoda > Insecta > Hemiptera > Miridae > Pachypeltis > Pachypeltis micranthus. The sequence continues at coordinate 756,390 of CM035776.1, forward strand.
TGTTCCACCTAACACCCTTACACTGCTGGTGTGTGTGAGGCACAAGCGTTGCATTTGCCTGAATGATAACTCATGCATGCTCTAGCAAATGTGTTACAGATATTCAACAGAAAAAACTCAATTAAAATTGTATCTATTTGCTTGGTGATCAAACCAGTTCTTGTTAGTTATTATAAGAAAAGAACACCACAGCTGACCTACTTGATTACGTATTTGCATCTCCAGGTACGAGGCATTAGTTGATTCATTGCTCGGTAGTTGCGCCTTTGAGCCCACCCTGGCAGTTTTGCGGCTCGGTTTTCAGGTTGTAATTAGGGACAAGCTCAACAGAGCGCCCTTATTGTGGGTTATCCATAAAAGCTGGACATATGCAATCGCAGACTTTTAAAAACCATTTTAAGGGGTACAATACTGCAGTGAATTAGTTTGATTATCTCATGGGGTTCAGCCAGTATTTCCAATGTAAGCGGGAAAAATGTGTTCATTTACAGCATCGTGTTAGAAACCTTTAGATTTATCAGTGTTTCTATACAACATTACACGTAACATGCACGTATTACACATATAAATCTTCCTCTTGAATCACTATCTGTGAAAAAAAAAGTTTCAAAATCCATTGAGTAGTTTTTAAGATTTAAGCTTAGTTAAAGACAGACAGAGACAGCGACTTTGTTTTATACTATGCAGTGAAGAAGGACACTGTTCAATTCGATTGGGTTAGATGGAGATCTTGAATCTATATTTGCGAAATTTGATGAATATTGAGCCCCATTCAATGATATGGTTATGGAGATATTCAAATTTTTGTTGATTAAACAGAAGGAAGCACTACCTTTTGATCTAATCTAGATCTAAGGCTTTCAGTTCGAAAATGTGAGTATAATGATCAAGAACATTCAATCATCAGAAATCAAATCATTATGCGTATTTCCGATACCACCCTACGCACTAGGCTGCTCAGAAAACCTAATATAACGCTAGGTAAAGTAATAACTACGTGCAGGGCTTTTGAAGTCGGTAAATTGAATGCTTGTCTAATTGATAGAGAAACTAATGATTAGGCTGAGTCTATTGATGCTCTAGAGTCTAAAAATAGGTAAGCGCGCCTACAGCAAGCAAGTTTTTCAGTGCAATAAATGTAGATAAAAGTGGAAGTGTAGATATAAGAGTTTGGAAATGTTTGGAGAGCTGCAAACTCTGATAAAAGTTACGGTGATCCCAAGTTTTGATCGAATGCCAGAATTTCCTCGGAACATGAATCTTCATCTTTAACCACTAGACTGCTATTACAATGGGAGTCAGGAGGTACACAAGCATGCCTTGATAGCTTGCCCTACACACAATAAGAAGTGTGCTAAGTGTCGGCTTCGCCGTGTTTCTAAATGTTGCCCCAAAAATAATGCTCATTATGTAGATGTTGAGGTTGCTGAGTACGAAGATGGTCCTAACATTGTGTTGAGCAATCATGATTCAGCTGCTGTGCTGCTGGTGGCCTCATCACAAATGTTTCTGTAATGTGAAGATGTAAGTTTTACATCAGTTCAGCATCGAATACTAGTAAACCATACAAAACATGACCTGGCTACAATGGAACTACAGAAACTAAATATTCCCTCGGCGCCAGGCGCCCATAATGTCTAGGCATTTATGATCCGATGGAGGGGTGTGCGGAGGAAGTGGCCTTAGCGCTCCGTCGGGCAAAAAGAGTCGGGGGCTCCCAGCGAACCCGTTGCGAGTCGAGCGGGCGGGTGATTGAGTTAGATATGACGGGAGGGAGGGAGTACTAACGACGAAACGTTGACTTCCGCTGTAGGTTCCGCGTTATATTGCGTTTCATTAATTTTTTAAACCATTTTTTGCCCATAACAACCATGGGCTTCGTCCGATCGGATTGCCGAGATGGCGGGCAGAACTAGATACCAAATGGGATTTTTGTGTGAAAGAACGAATTTTTTAGACCACGTTAAAGGCACAAAATGGTCCGGATGGCGGGCGGACATTGCAAATTTGGAATCTCCATGTCTTGAAACGTAAAGTATCAAATTTTGAGGGGGGTTGTAAAAAATTTTTCGTGACCGAAAACATAGGGTTATTATTCAGAATGAATAATAAACCAAAAGAGTAACTCCAATAGGCGCAAAGAAAAGGTTCCTTGTGGAGGTCCACCCACTACACTGCCCTTTTACATCTGACCTGTGGCGTATTCTTCAGGTTGACTTCAATTCTGATGAGCCGAAATTGAAGCGATGGCACTGGACACACGAAGCTGCAAATATATCCAGTTCTGTGGAGCTCATGATTGCGTAAATGTCTGTATGGATTCCTAGTCGGTTGAGGGGAACTGCTCACTTGGGATTCCCAAATACACTTTCTGGGTTACCAGAAAGAACAAAAAGAAAAATGTTCGGATGGCCAGACGAGCTTCTGGGCAAGAACTGACCAGCTTGAAGCGTGAAGGCACTGCACTGAATGTCCATTGTGTGATATAAAAAAAAAAAGAAACAACGAAGGAAACGAAACTTATGACTAAGGACACTCAAGGCAGCAGTGCTTCGCCGAAAAACATTGGCTTTGGCCTATTTTTAGGGCTGGAGTTACTGATGTTTGCAGGAATCATGATGTACATATCATACCCATTGGAACAGGTCTTCCTGGCATCTACGCTTGTTTCTAAGCTTGATCGTGGTGCAGCAGTGGATGTGTGTGTGTGTTACCCTACATAATTAATATCAGCGCGTAGGTGGCGAAATTGCTAACCTACATAAATCAATCATGATTCTCACGTCCTATGTGAACAACTCTTTTAGCATTGGAAACCACTCAGTTGTCATGCCAGCTGCAAAATGGAAAATGTGCGAACACCACATTTGTAGTGGCTTAACAGATGTTAGAGCTGTTCCACTGATGGGATTTGATACACTGAAACAATTTGCGAGTGGAACCACTGCTATTGACGTGATGGGTATTCCAGAGTCTAGCAACCAGCACTCACCAGTCGTGCAAGATCACCAGATGGAAGCACCCAGGGGTTTGAAAAACTCATCATTAGAATGAACAATTTTGTTTCACTATAGCGTAAAGAAGAAAAAAGTAAGTGACGACGAGATGTTAGTTACAAGAAAAGAATCAGCCGACCTACGTAATTACGTATTTGTCAGCAGGTATTGCAGCATTAGTTGTTTCATTGCTGGAAGTTATTGCAATGTTCTCGGCCCCATGCCTAGTTTTTGTATTGTAGAAAATATACTCACGTTATTTCGTTTCAACCTAAAGGTCTACTAGACATATTGTCTTAATGGTAACAGTTCTGCTGGTCTTCCAGGTCTCTGGCCCCTCGTGTTAATTCTTGCAAAAGGAATAACAACCAGTGAGTTCATGTTTTATCGATAATATTCTCCTTATTTAGGTATAATGTATACATAATCACATTAGAAACGCAAATCTGCACTAACTATAGTGATGTTCCACGTAAATGATAGTTTGTCACTGTCATTTAATGTTGTGTTTGTATTGTAAAAAAGGGGCAAAACTATGTTGTTTCCCCTGGTGGTGAGGGTTCCTGTCTTAGCTTTCTCTAGCGGATAAATGAATAAACCCATTGGCAAGAAGAAGAAGAAGATAACAGGGCACCAGCCAAGGCCGAGGGAACAATGACCGAAGTCGTGGCCATTCAGGCCCATTTCCCATCTCCCCAGAGTTATTGGGAGTCGGCTTGGCTTCTTTAAAAGGGGTTACGGAATCTCCCGGTCCCCTCTACGAATTCTAGGATCTTTTTCCACTCGGTTTCTCTCAAACTAGTGCTGTTTATTATTCTTTCCCCTAGTATGTTGAGTCTAGTGCCAAACCATAACGGGCATTCCCTAAGATAGTGTTCTACTGTTTCTATTTCTCCGCATGGACACCTAGCGTTGACGTTCGGATTTATCCTGTTTAGGGTCTTACCCACCGCATAGTGCCCAGACAGCATACCAGTGATTCTTCTTAGTCTTATCTTGCTTAAGCCCAGTACCCAATTGGTTCTTTGTAGGTTATGACTAGTTATACCCATAATTTTGGAGTGTTGATACCCTTCATTGTTGTTGATTTCAACACATACATTTCTCCACATTTTCTCATTTATTTTTGCTTTCAGTTGTTGCATTGTGATAGGCGAGAACGGTTCTGGTCCACAGAAGTGTCCTCTGGCTCCCGCCTTGGCTAGTTCGTCCGCTTTCTCATTCCCCGCATACCCCCTATGCCCGGGTATCCATTTTAGCGTAATTGTGTTCCCTAGTTGTTGGAGTTTCCCAACCTTGTGCTTAGTTTCTCCTATGAGATAGCTCCTGACTATTGGATTGCCCAATGTTTTTACCACAGATTGGTTGTCAGTGTAGATGGCTATATTCGTGTTCCTAATGTTCTTTGTTACAAGTGTGCTAATACATAAATTTATCGCTATGAGTTCGCTTTGGTACACTGAGGTATTGGTTCCTAGTGGAAGTGATTCTTCCCATTCTAGTGCAGGAATGTATATTCCCATTCCTGCGTTACCATTTAAATGTTTGGAGCCGTCTGTGTAGCAGATGATTTCTGATTCATCCGCCACTGACGGCCTGGTCTCCCACACTTGTCTTGAGTCTATCCTAGTGTTGAGGTTTCCCTGAAATTGATATGTCGTTGTCCTGTCATCCATTGGCATGTTTGCCTCTGGTATGCTGCTTGTGAGGGTTGTACAAACAGTTCCGTGGCCGTGATTGTGTGAATGGTTCCTGTCGTTGTTTTTCCTAAGTCTTAGTGCCCCTCTCATTGCCTCTTGTGTGATCTCCCATTTCATTGGTAGCACCCCCGTCAGTACGGCCATTATAACATTAGGTGTGCTATGAAATGCCCCTGTAATTGACATATTGATGACTCTGTCTAACTTGTACAGGGCACTGTTTTTGGTTACTCCTGTCCACCATATCAGTGCTCCATACACAACGCGAGGTCTTACTATCGTTTGGTATATCCATTTCACCAATGTTGGTTTTAGGCCCCATGTTTTCCCTATCAGGCCTTTGATATGCAAGAGAAGTTTCCTTCCTTTTTCTAGTTGACTAGCTATCTGTTGTTTCCACCTAAGTTGTCTGTCTAGTATGACTCCTAGATATTTCACTGATGATGAGAGAGGAATATTGCATCCTCCCATCATCACATAGTAGCCAGTGGTCTCAGTTCTTTTCCTACTAAAAATTGTTGCTGTCGTTTTTGTCGGATTTACCGCTAGTCCATGTGTAGGGCACCATTCCATAACCAGTTTCATCCCCTCGCTCGCCAACTGGCAAGCTGTGTCTAGGGTTTTATGACTGGCCAGGATGACACCGTCGTCAGCATAAAATTGTCAGTAAAGGCCCGTGTTATTTATTCGGTTAATGAGCTCGTCTATGACTAGGCACCAGAAGAGGGGGGATAGGCACCCACCCTGCGGTGTTCCTCTTGTTATGATAAATTTTTTCGTGATATTACCTATTGTGCATTCGACCTCTCTACTACTCAGTAGGAGAGTGCACCATGCTGTCAAGTTGTTCCCTACTTTTCTTGCTTGCATTGTTCGCTGGATGGATGCAAATTGAACGTTGTCAAATGCCCCCTGTACATCGAAAAAACAACCTACCACATATTCTTTACTATTCATTATTTTGTTCTCTACTCTTGTGATGAGGTTGTGGAGTGCTCCCTCGGTCGATTTCCCTATGCAATATGCATATTGTTCTTTATGTAGTGGTGAGTCGGTTAGTATATCATCCCTAATATGTCTGTCAATTACTTTTTCTATGATCTTTATAAAGACGCTACATAGACTTATCGCCCTATAATCCTTAGGCGAAGTGTACTCTCCCTTCCCTGGTTTGGGAAGGAAGAGGACATAGGCTTTCCTAAGCTCTGCGGGGATGTATCCTAGTCTTATCATTGCATGTAGAGAGTTATAGATTTGTGTCTGCAATGTGCTGTTACTTTTCTGTATTAGGGCAGGGAATATTCCATCCGGTCCACCTTTTTTTTGTAACCCATTGGCAAGAATACTCTTTTTATGCCTTTACCCCCTGGTAACACTGTTTCTGGATGTGCCTCAAAATATGACCCCCTCCCGTCGCAGATCTCTTTCCATCTTTCTTGGGGACTTGAAGGGTTCTTTTACTTCATGATATCTATTTTCAGTATTCTGTGTTACTGCTCTTCTGCTTCTGGTGGTTACATTTTTTAAATTTAAAAAAACAATTTTTTTATTCCCCTGTCTCGCTTTACTTGTTTTTCTCACAGTTTACTTGTGCTTGTGCCCGTATCTCCTCGAATAAATAAACAAACCCAACAAGCTGAAATACTTTTGTGTTAGGGTGGAGATATACGATTTCTGTGTAGAGAAATGATACTTGCTTTTTCACCAGGTCTTCCTCAGTCGCCTGCTACACTTGCGGAAAATGCTTCTTAAATAAGCGACAAATGTGGGCTCACAAAGACGAAGTTCATCCGACCCAGAGTTTCTACTGCAAGATTTGCAACAAGCAATTTGGGCGCCTCTGGTCACTCAAAGTCAGTTTGACGTGATTTTAAATACTTCGCTGTTTTTGCAAAAAACTACAATATGTGGTATAAAGCATTACACAACTTGCCCAACCCTCGCGAATTCTATATGTAATACGTTAAGTTCACATTTGGGTGCTTTGTATGTAGGTTATATGTGCAAGCCGCATGTTTACAGAAACGTATATGTAGACAAACTCTGCAAATTATTACACAACGGTTTATTATTCTCATGAACAGCTTGACGTAGTATTACTGCACCCAGACCCATCCCATTCGAACCTTGCGAAAACCCCGTACAATCCAAGCTCGTCTTGAGACGGTAGTAGTTCCATAAGCCCTTTTCAATACAGGTAGTAGTGGGAATGACCCTTCTAAATGAGCGGGGAGTACCCGCTGAGGAGTTCAGGTAGCGACGGTATTCTATTTTCAGTCTGACGAAAGCCTCAATGGAACGCGTTTCTCCTGTGTTTTCGGCAATTTTTTTGTGGTAAGTTATATATTTTACTTTACCATTCTTTTGGTTTATCATTCATTCTGAATAATAACCCTATGTTTTCGGTCACGAAAAATTTTTTACAACCCCCCCTCAAAATTTGATACTTTACGTTTCAAGACATGGAGATTCAGAAATTTGCAATGTCTGTCCGCCGCCCGGGCCGTTTTGTGCCTTTAACGTGGTCTAAAAAATTCGTTCTTTCACCCAATAATCCGATTTGGTATCTAGTTGTGCCCGCTATCTCGGCAATCCGATCGGACGAAGCCCGTGGTTGTAATGGGCAAAAACCGGTTAAAAAAATTAACGAAACGCAGTACAACGCGGGAGCTACAGCGTTTCGTCGTTTGAACTCCCTCTCGCCCCGCCCGTCTCATTAAAAAAGCAACCGCGCTCAAGGCGAGCGAGCGCCTCCCGCTTGCTTCCCTCCCACTTAACTCCCCTTTCGTCTTTCGCTTCGAGCACCCCGACGTTTTGGTTTTAATACGATTCAATTTTTTTAGATTCTTTCGTTTCATTCTCATTTTGGTTTTTTTCATAGATTTTTGGTTAAATTTTGATATTAGTATTTAGCGTGCATGTTTTCATATTAAAATTCAGTTTTTTCTAGATACTTTCGTTTTTTTTGTTTGTTTTAATATTACGATTCAGTTCTTTTCGACCTTTTTTTGGGTTTCATTATGATATTTTTCGATGCTGAATCGAACAGGATGGGTCTCGGAGCATTAATGCTAGGTCAAGCTGATTATCCGAATAATAAACCGTTGTGTAATAATTTACAGGGTTCTTTCTTTTACTGTTAACCGCAACTTTATTTACCGCCTGCGGGATTTGCCCATTTTACTGCAGATCTAGAATGTTCGGGATCTCGACATCACGAGGCGACTCCAACATTTATTACTAATCACCTGCTCGCGCTGTGCGCGGCCATATTCCGTTTCTTTTTACTCACTAACATTTTTACGTTTGTTTGAAACGTCACATCTGTTTAGTTCGTAACTTACCGTCGTGGTTTGAGTCAATCGCGTATCGGAGTTCGCGTTCGGTCGGCGGAATCCGCGACCCATTCACGAAATTACGAACATTTGTGGTATCTGGAACTATATGTACCGTGGACATCCCAGTACGTCAGTGCCACTACGTTAATACCCTTGTAAATAAATACTGTCCACTTTATATTCTCGAGTTCCGGAAGTTTTGTTTTATTTATTCCCCAATATTAAACATGAAGGAATATTACAGGACAGTAATAATGTCTTATTATTATACAGGGTGAGCCATAACAAATGGTGCAGTTTCAAAGGGCGATTTAAAAAAAAACGGTTTACGGTTTGTTTTATTGAACGCCATACATCACCCCATTTCGGTAGATTAAGTCCTGAAAATTACATCAGGAAGGTGGGCGCCCTCAGCAGCGACGCACTGATGTAGGCGATTCCTGAAATGTTCAGCCGCCCTCTGGCACATTTTGATGGGAATTGCGGGCGATTTCTTCCCTGATTCGAATCTTGAGGTCTTCCAGAGTGTGAGGTCGATGTTTGAACACCTTTTCCTTCAAGTAGCCCCACAGGAAAAAATCACACGCACTCAAATCTGGCGATCTTGCCGGCCACCCCAAGTCACCCCTGAGAGAGACGAGGCGTGCGGGGAACATCTGCCGCAGTTTCACCATTGAGATTTGCGCTGTGTGGGCCGTAGCCCCATCTTGCTGAAACCAAATATCCCCCAGATCCTCTTCTTCAGCTAACTGGTTCAATTCGGGTTCAAAAATCTTTTCAGCATGAAAAGATAACGCTGAGCATTGACGGTAACAGTCCTTCCATCCTCCTCGAAAAAATAAGGCCCAATCACCCCAAATTTTGAAATGGCACACCAGACAGTGACTTTCGGGGAGTGGAGAGGTCTCTCGTGAATTTGTCTTGGGTTGCGATCACACCAATAGCGGAAATTTTGTTTATTAACCGCTCCAGAGAGATGGAAGTGGGCTTCGTCCGAACTGAAAAAAGTGGACGTTGGTGGGATGCGGTTTATCATCTCTTGGCATCGATTCAAGCGGTTTTGGTAGTCTGGAGGTGACAATTCCTGAGCAATCATAATCTTGTACGGATGGAATGACAAGTCCATGTGCAAAATCCTCCTTAGTGAGGCGTTAGAGATGTTCAGTGCTACTGCGTGCCTCCGAGCAGAGCGCCGAGGCGACTGTTCCACTGCTGCTCTCACTCGAGCCAAATTTTCAGGTGTTCGTGCGTTTCTTGGTCTTCCCGCACCTCTACGCTTTACTGTGGAACCAGTTTCTTCCAATGCTTGAACCCAACGTGCGATAACATTGCGGTGAGGGACGGGATCACGACGTGGGATGTTGTAACGCAGTCGGAAGGCTGGGTGGCGATGAACGAACGGCCACTTTCAAAAAACGTGCGAATGACGAAACCTCGTTGCTCTCCGCTCCAAACCATTGTAACGACTGAAAACGGGACCACTGCCCGCGCACAATGAGACCCCTTGGGAATTGAGAATGAAAACGAGTTTGGTTAGGCGCTTTCAGTGGTTTGTAAAAGCGTTGTTAGTAACTTCCCTTACCTTCGATGAGAATGTGACAACTCATTATTGTTGTTGTGACGCATTGTTCTGGTGATGACTTAACTGAAACTGGTTTACAATCCTGCTCAAAAGTACACTGCTCATCAGTGTCACTGAATCAAATTAGTTTGGATATTCCTCACATACTCCGCCAATACCTAATGATGCTATTTCAATGACTATTTGCACTTTGAGTAGTCCATATCTTTAAAGCATTCCCATCCTATTATTGTTTAGGAACACGAGAAAACTCACCCAGTTTTCGCCTGTGAAGAATGCCCAGAAACGTTTAGGTACGAGAGTTCTTACGAGGCGCATGTGGCTCACGCCCATCCACCTTCAAGTGGACAGCGGAAGTGGATAGCAGAAACTAACTCAGGAGATTTCAAAATGAAGAGCAGCTCTTTTCAATCGCCTATAGCATCGTCGACACCGTCTGGTTCTTTTGTCGCCAATCAGGAAAATCAGGAAGTGAGTTTTCTAATGCGATTCACTTTGTCGGCTACCACGTAGACGGGTAATGTTTCCACATGTTGCATTTCAGGGAGAAAAACATTTATTTTGTGGAGAGATTGGTGGACAGCTGTCTGACGTGGCTCTCCCATCGTGTCTTTCCACCCTCTTATTATTCCCTTTTCTTTTTACTTTTCTTGCTCTACGAAGTAGAAAGGAAAGTTATGTAATCGGCTGAAAAAAAAATTTTGAGTTCTCTTCAGATCTTTACGTTTCAGACCCCCCTGAGTCCGAAAAACACTATTTGGGAAAATGGTCTGTGTGTGTGTGTGTGTGTATGTGTGTTCACCCTGCAGTCGGGGGTCCAGAATACCACTGACGTATTCCCTGCGTGTCGTATGAGCCGACTAAAAGGGACAGCCGGGTGGGCCCAGCTTGAAAGACAACCTCACCTCTACGAGGTCCCCGCAGGATTACATCCAACGAGGCTTAACTGTGGCTGGGCGTCACAGTGTACTCTGTCGCCACACTGTGCTCACCCTGCAGTTGGGGGTCCAGAATTCCACTGCCGTACTCCCTGCGTGTTCGTATAAGCCGGACTAAAAGGGACACAACTTACACTTCATTCACATACATGACACACTGGGAACCCCCTACCTTGAGCTGGGATCGCAGAACGCACCCCCCGCAGGAAGGGGGACAGAATTCTCCTGCCGTATCCTCTGCGTGGCCGTTAAATCCGGCCTTAAAGGGGCTTAAAGCTCACGACACTGACATACACAACATATTCCAGATACAAAATACACTGCAACGGCTTGCGTGGCAGAACACATTAACATAAAACACTCATAATGAGCGAAAGACAGTCCTGGAAGTAGCTCACTAACACCTTTGAGCGATCCCCTATATAGGTGCGGCCTTCGGAATGAGGAGGGGGAAAAACCAGGTTTGAGCGTTCCTGGGGCGGCTGATAGCGTGTGTCCCGCTCACCACATCACCAGTGGCCGAGGGCTGACTCTGAGCAGCAGCCGAAAAATCCCTCATGCGTCTTAGTCCCGGTGGGTGGCCGGACTGGCAGCTGCGGGGCATGTGGGGGCCTCCCTTTGACCCTCAACGGACCAGCGAAAGGGGCTAGAATCAATATGCCTGAGGGGGAGCTTCCAGGACACTGCCTCGAGCACCTCTCGCTCATACCACTAACACACACACCAAATGAACTCACAAGGATACACTACACCAGTCTGCTTCTTTTTTCTCCCCCCCCCCCCTCAATTAGTAAAAACATGACAAAGTCAACTAAATCTTCAGCAGGTAATAAAACCGCCACCTGCGCCTCTTCCTCGGGCTCGCCAAGCTCGACCCCTCCCTCTTCGGACGATGAGCAACCTACTCGTCGTCCAAACAAACAAGGGCGGAAAGAACCGGGCAAACTGCGTTCATCTCCCCCTTCTCCCCCTAGTAGCCCGGGCAACCCTTGGAGCACTCGACATCCCGTCGACCCTAATCTGTCGGACATGGAGCAGATTTGCGCATATGTCCAAATCATCCACGGCCAACTGGCACGGATGAGGGTCAACGCGACAGGACCTATGCGGGACCTCGTTACTAGTTGCCTCTTCGAAATTTCGAAGCTGGCTATAAAAGCTAATGCCCCCCCAACGATATCGCCCCCTGCCACTCCACCCTGCGGGAAACTGTGGCGGCTGTCGTGAGGGAAGAGCTGCGTAGGGCAATTGCCCAGCAGCCAGTGCCACCAGCCCCCCAAACTCAAGGAGCTTTAACGAGCCAGGGTAGTACCCCAGGCCCCTCATATGCGGCAGTAGCCGCTACTGCGCCTTCCTCCCTCCCTCAAGAAGCTAAGGTCTTCCACCGCGCCATCAAACGAGCCAAACGGCAAGGCTGGCGAAATTTTGTGGAAGCGGAGAGCTCTGAGAACCCCTGGGGCAGACACTACAAGTCCTCCATAGGAAAAGCAAATGTAGAGCAGGTCTTTGCTGCGATGCAAAATGAGTCAGGCTGGGCCTGCAGCATCGAACGTTCACTGGAAACCCTCCTTGAGAAGGCGTTCCCAGATGACCAAGTAGCTCGAGACACTGAAGCCCAGAGGGCAGCAAGGGAGCTGATCATGGACCCTCCGAACGAGCCCGACATCCCACTGTGGACAACAGGCGACCTCGGCAGGGCCCTTGCGACCTTAAAGCCCAACAAATCTCCTGGGCCAGATAAAATAGAAAGCAATATGCTAAGGAAGGCTGAGCGGACAATCTCCAGCGGCCTCCTTAATTTATTTAATGACTGTTTGCAGGTCGGACAGTTCCCCACTCAGTGGAAGACTGCGCGCGCTGTCACTCTTCAAAAGGGAGGCGACTGCAATCAGTCAGACCCGCGATCATGGAGACCACTCAGCCTTCTTTCCATATTAGGCAAAACACTAGAAATCTTGATGTTGCAGTCCCTCGAAGGAGTCTTTGGCCGCAACCTCACAGGCAGGCAGATCTGTTTCTTTATTTCATGACTGTACCTAAACCCTCGACGAGGGTTATATCAGTCATAGAAGTTGCGGTTTCGCTAATATGCAAGAGGCCGGCCCCTGCAGCATCCACCGAACTCAGACCTGTGGAGGTATGGCAGGTATGTGGTCGTTAGCCAGTCTCACCGTAGAGAGCTGTTGCCCGTGTGTTACCGCGCGGAGGTGACCACCTGAGGAATCCCGTACCATCTGGGAGTAGTTCTTAATCTGGTTCCCTACCTGATCTTACTGTTTACTTGGGTGGCAAGTTTCAAAAGGACTGATCAACTATAACCACGTTTCTTAGCCATTACCTTCTTTGCGAACTTTGCAAAATGGTTATAGGCTTCCTTTGTAGCAGTCAAAGCTGCTAAGTTCGTTTGCCCTCTCAACAACCGTCGCTCACTGTTGTAGAAACTACAGTGGAGCAGCACATGGTTTCTTGTTTCCTCCGCACTGGAGGCACAAGACGTGCATAATGGAGAGTCTTTCAGAGAAAAGAAGTGGAGCCGCGCATTGAAGTCACCATGTCCCGTGAGGAACTGGCTCGTCCAGTGGTCTGGCTCAACCCATTTTCTAGAAAGACGTTCACGGATGTTGGGGAAGAACTCATACGTATCACGTCCCTTTGACGAGGATTCCCATCTCGCTTGCCATTTCTCTAGAGCCCATTCATCGATGGCGGCAAGTTTCTGTTCTGTGGTGAGATCCGCACGGAGTTCAGCCCAAAGCGGGGAAGCTCCGTTTCACTCTCCACTTGTCAATCATGCACTCAACAGCCAAATCAACTGGTAACTGACCAGTGATCACCTGGAGTGCTTCCGTTGATACAGTCTTGTAGGCCTTGGTGATCCACAGGAGCGCGGCTCTCTGGGATTGGGCCAATACTCTCTTTTGATTGACTGTTAGTTTGCTACCCCAGACAACAGGGCAGTAGCCAATCACACCTAAATAGATGGCCTTATACATGAGGATGGTGTCGTGGTAACACACACCCCAAGTGGCCTTAGTAATGGCACGCAGTGAGGCAAACCTTGCAATGGTAGTGCCTTTAAGGGACTGGAGGTGTTGGTTGAAACCCCACCTCTCACCTATATTCACTCCTAAATACTTGACGTGCTTTTCAAGAAGGAGCCTGTGGCCGCCAAAGCGTATTGTGGGTGGATTATTCACTTTCCCCTTCAAGAGGATTAGCTGGGTTTTTCCTCAGCCACCTGCATCTTGACGTGCTCGCACCATTGGTTGACAGTGCGGAGCACGTGGTGGGTTTTTTCTTCAATTTGGCGGACTGACTCTGCAAAGATCAGCACAGTCAAGTCATCCACATAGGCGTACGGCTCGCAGTCAGTCTCCATGAGTTTCCTGAGAAGACCTTCGAAGAAGGCATTCCAGAGTGCTGGTCCTAGGACCGAGCCCTGTGGGCACCCCTTCTCAATCTTTCTCCGGACGGAGACATGCCTACTTTCGATCGTAGCAGTTCTGTCTGTCAGGTAACTTCTGACGAGCGAGTACAGGTTGCGGGGATTCCCCTACCTTTGAGTTCATTAAGGAGCGCTGGCCACCAAAGGTTGTCAAACGCTCCTCTGATGTCAATCAGAACTGCTACGACGTACTTAGCCGGTGCCAGCAGAAACACGCCGAATCTCGACAATGACATCCTGCGTGGACCTTCCTTTGGTACACCCGTATTGCCTGCCTGTGAGGTTGCGGCCAAAGACTCCTTCGAGGGACTGCAACATCAAGATTTCTAGTGTTTTGCCTAATATGGAAAGAAGGCTGAGTGGTCTCCATGATCGCGGGTCCGACTGATTGCGGTCGCCTCCTTTGAAGAGTGACAACGCGCGCAGACTTCCACTGAGTGGGAACTGTCCGACCTGCAGACAGTCATTAAATAAATTAAGGAGACCGCTGGAGATTGTCCGCTCAGCCTTCCTTAGCATATTGCTTTCTATTTTATCTGGCCCAGGTGATTTGTTGGGCTTTAAGGTCGCAAGAGCCCTGCCGAGGTCGCCTGTTGTCCACAATGGGATGTCGGGCTCGTTCGGAGGGTCCATGATCAGCTCCCTTGCTGCCCTCTGGGCTTCAGTGTCTCGAGCTAGTTGGTCATCTGGGAACGCCTTCTCAAGGAGGGTTTCCAGTGAACGTTCGATACTGCAGGCCCAGCCTGACTCATTTTGCATCGCAGCTAAGACCTGCTCTACATTTGCTTTTCCTATGGAGGACTTGTAGTGTCTGCCCCAGGGGTTCTCAGAGCTCTCCGCTTCCACAAAATTTCGCCAGCCTTGCCGTTTGGCTCGTTTGATGGCGCGGTGGAAGGCCTTCTTCTCTTGGATGAAGGCAGTTTGGAGTGTTGCTCTGGCATCAGGGTCACGAGTGTTTTGGTACATCCTTCTGGCTCTATTTGCACTTTGCTTGAGGGGATTAAGTTCCTCAGTCCACCATGGGACTTTGATCGCCCTGTGCTTCTGTTGGCCAAGTACAGAGAGCCCAGCAGAGTGCAGTGCTGTGGTAAATGTGTCCACTTTGCTGTCCACCTCTTCAGGTGTGGATGCTTGCACTATTAGGTCGGTGTCTGCAGCACGCAGTTCACCTTCCAGTACCCTAAAGAATTGCGGCCAGTCAGCATTTTTGTGCGGAATCGCTTTTCACGCGTGTCTTTGCAGAGGATGTTATCATCCGTAATGGCAAAGTCAATAACCATGTGATCGCTCTGCGTTGCACCTGGTACGACTCGCCAACCCTTCAATTTGAGTAGCAGGGTGTGGGACACGGCTGTGACGTCTATACACGACCTTCCTCCCGGGCCATCATAGGTCGCCTCAGTCATGGGGTCGTTGGCAACAACCAAGTTGTACCTGGTGAGCAGCTCTATATACGCCTCGCCCGCCCCATCCAGGGTTGGGGATCCCCACAATGGTGATCTGGCGTTTGCATCAGCACAGACTACGCAGGGTCGTCCTGATAGGCCTGCTAGAGCCCGCTCGAGTGGTTCAAGGCTGTTGGCAACTGGTGCGCCAAATTGCCTGTAAATGATATTACAACCAGCTCAAAGCCACCGGCTCGGATGAGCACAGCGGCCAAGTGCTGGCTGTTCAGGTGAGTGAGTGCGAGCATGTCAATGGACGGGTCGATGCAGGCTACTGCTGCCTTGGCTCCCGTTCTTGCTCCAGCCACCACTCGTGCCTGCGATCCGAGACCAAGAGTTTTGGATCCTATGTACGGTTCCTGTATGGCGAGGACACTGCAGCGTTTCTTGAGTGCATTTTGCAGCAACTCAGCCATAACTGGGCAACTCTTATTTGTGTTGTGCTGAAGGATTCGAACTGTTTTTGACCTATTCATAATCCACTCGTGACTCCTGGAGGGCAATCGCTCGCTGACGAATGGTACAGCGTGCGTCTCGTGTAGAGTGTGCGACCTGTTGGATTTTGCGTTCGACGCAATTGGCACACTTGAGGGGAGCATCACGCTTGCATTCCTTACTCAGATGTGGCAAGGCGCACCAGGCGCACACAACAGGTCTTGTACAGGCCACTGCCAGGTGGCCATAGCGCTGGCATTTGTAGCACTGAGTGGGGGCTTGGTACTTTCGTATGGCGCACCGCTGCCAGGCTATTTGGAGGTGCCTTGCCCCCTCTGGGAGTAGTTCATAATCTGGTTCCCTACCTGATCTTACTTTTTACTTGGGTGGCAAGTTTCAAAAGGACTGATCAACTATAACCACGTTTCTTAGCCATTACCTTCTTTGCGAACTTTGCAAAATGATTATAGGCTTCCTTTGTAGCAGTCAAAGCTGCTAAGTTCGTTTGCCCTCCCAACAACCGTCGCTCACTGTTGTAGAAACTACAGTGGAGCAGCACATGGTTTCTTGTTTCCTCCGCACTGGAGGCACAAGACGTGCATAATGGAGAGTCTTTTAGAGAAAAGAAGTGGAGCCGCGCATTGAAGTCACCATGTCCCGTGAGGAACTGGCTCGTCCAGTGGTCTGGCTCAACCCATTTTCTAGAAAGACGTTCACGGATGTTGGGGAAGAACTCATACGTATCACGTCCCTTTGACGAGGATTCCCATCTCGCTTGCCATTTCTCTAGAGCCCATTCATCGATGGCGGCAAGTTTCTGTTCTGTGGTGAGCTCCGCACGGAGTTCAGCCCAAAGCGGGGGAAGCTCCCGTTTCACTCTCCACTTGTCAATCATGCACTCAACAGCCAAATCAACTGGTAACTGACCAGTGATCACCTGGAGTGCTTCCGTTGATACAGTCTTGTAGGCCTTGGTGATCCACAGGAGCGCGGCTCTCTGGGATTGGGCCAATACTCTCTTTTGATTGACTGTTAGTTTGCTACCCCAGACAACAGGGCAGTAGCCAATCACACCTAAATAGATGGCCTTATACATGAGGATGGTGTCGTGGTAACACACACCCCAAGTGGCCTTAGTAATGGCACGCAGTGAGGCAAACCTTGCAATGGTAGTGCCTTTAAGGGACTGGAGGTGTTGGTTGAAACCCCACCTCTCACCTATATTCACTCCTAAATACTTGACGTGCTTTTCAAGAAGGAGCCTGTGGCCGCCAAAGCGTATTGTGGGTGGATTATGTTCTTGAAAAGGTAGAGAAGCAGAAAAATAATAGAATTGAACCTAAGTCGTTTAATGAAATTGAGAGAAAAAAAAAAGAGAAGAAATTTGGTATAAAAGAATGAACGAACTCAATAAATTAAACACTTCTTCCACGAGAAAATTAATAGTTCTGCTTTGACGCGAAAAATAAATTGAACTGAAAGTCTGACCGTGATGCTGGTGGTGATATATCTTCCTTCCGCTGAAGATAGAAACGAGAAACTTCACTTGATGATTGGAATGCTGATGATCCAAAAGGGGTGGTAGTGGGATGCTGATGACCCAAAAAATAAAAGAAGGCAAATTCGATGACGAGCGCTCGTAGGTTGCGTCTGACCCAAGATGGCAGAAGAGAGCAAGTGAAGGTGCGTGCAGTCCCATGCTACTGGCCAGCGTCGACAGTGGTGGTGGACGATGAGTCACCAACTCCCATCCAACGATCGAGTCCATGTTCAACTCCTTCATTTCTCCTTTTTTTTTTTTTTTTTTTTATGTTTTCCGGTAACAGTGGTTAGGCGTTAACATTCCGCCCGCCAAAAAAAAGGAAAGCCTTTTTTCTTTGTTGTGAAATTGTATTGCCTTCGAAAAATATGAGGAAATGGTATGGGAAAAGTGATAAACAGGATAATAAACCACAATAGAAAGACACTCTATGACAGTAACGTGTGGACTAGTTATGGTAATGTGTGCTATTGCTTGTGGCATGCTTCTGATCAGTAGTAAACAAAGGTACAAGCTTGGCCACTGGACGAGTAAACGAAGATTTTGCGGTTTTGACCGTTACCACTCTAACTCTTCCATCCTTGCCTGGGTGGACTGCAGTTACTCTCCCTCGGGACCACTGAAGAACTGACTGCCTTTCATCCTTTAGGAATACTAAGTCCCCAACTTTGATATTAGGTGGGTCTTCGTTCCACTTGTGTCGCACTTGAAGCATGTTGAGATACTGTACGTGCCACCTGTCCCAAAAGTACTGGAACATGTACTTCACTATTTGCCACCTATCAAGCCGATTTTGTGCCACATCCAAGAGAGAGGGCTCAGGGATGGTAAGTGGTGCTTCCCCAATAAGGAAGTGACCTGGAGATAAATAATCGCACTCCGTTGGGTCATTGGATAGTGAACATATTGGGCGAGAATTCAGAATTGCACTGATTTTGGCAGCAAGAGTCGCAAGCTCTTCGTAAGTAAGTGTTGTCTCACCTACTGTGCGAAGCATAATAGATTTGGCAGATTTTATGCCAGCTTCCCATATTCCTCCAAAGTGAGGGGCATGGGGTGGATTAAAATGCCACGATATGTTGCGTAATGTAGCACCATCAGTAATTCTCGATTGAGTAGACTTACTTGTGAACCAATGATAGAATTCCTTGAGCTTTCTAGCAGCAGCTATAAAATTCGAGCCACAATCCGAATACAATTCCTGTGGCATTCCCCGTAACGCTATGAAGCGGTCGAGAGCTGCAAGAAATCCATCTGCTGAAAGGCTAGAGACAACCTCGAGATGTATGGCCTTAGTTGCCATGCAGACAAAAAGACAGAGGTACGCTTTGGAGATGAGTGGATTCCTTCGTCGATTTACTTCCTTTATATGAAAAGGTCCTGCAAAATCTATACCAGTCTTCAAAAATGCTCTGGCAGCTTGAACTCTGTAAGATGGCAAATCAGCCATTTTTGGAATGAAACTCTTGGATTTCATCCTATAACATCGAACACATTGGAAAACCCGTTGCTGGCTTAAACGTCTTAAAGAGAGAATCCAGTATTCTCTTTGAACCAAGGCATGTAACAAGGAAGGTCCAGGGTGTAAATAAATCTAATGAAAATGATCCACTATTAGGACGGAAAAATGTGATTCAGCAGGGAGGAGAACTGGATGCTTATAATTGAAAGGTAAGGAGGCATTGTATAACCTGCCGCCCGCCCTGAGGACACCCACTGAATCAAAAAAAGGGTTGAGTTTTTCAAACCTCCTCCAAACCTTCGATTGACTTTCTTCAGAAAGGTCGTTGTTAAAAAAGTATGACTGTTGTATGGCTTTGATTATAAGCGTTCGGCATGATGTGATTTCGTCAACCTTCACTGGGCCAAAGAGCGGACTCCTTTTTCTCAGTGAGTTTATGTGAAACCGACGAATATACGCCAAAGTGCGTAAAAGTCGATACAGTGACGAAAATTTTGAAACCAAGTTGATCAGAAACTCTGAATTAACAGGAACAACTTCTACCAAGATGAGAGCAGTTTTGTCTGGTTTTATTTCTGTTTTGTCCAGCTGCACAGGTACAGTAGACAAGTGCCAAGTGTTTAAAGGCTGTGCTAACCAGGGTGGCCCTGTCCACCAAAGGGTGCTTTTCAGTAGGTCATTTGGATATACTCCTCTTGAACCAAGATCTGCTGGGTTCTCGTAGGAAGGCACATGATGCCACTGGGAAGATGACGTGGCTTGCAAAATCTCATTCACTCTATTACAAACGAACGTTTTCAATTTATAAGTGGGGGTTTGCAACCAACCAAGAGCAATGGTTGAATCGGTGAAGAACTTTGGTTGCATACCTTTATAGATAGTCAGAGGTTCGAGAAATGAGTATAATGACTGATAAAGCCTAGCGAGAAGAAAACAAGCACAGAGCTCTAGACGTGGAATTGTCAGCCTTTTCAATGGTGCCAACCTGGTTTTTGAAATAACAAGTGACACTTTGGTTGTATTATCTCCATCAATAACTCGAATATACATAACTGCGCAATATGCATTTTCCGAAGCATCAGCGAAACCGACCACATGATAGGTTGAGTTATGAGAAGTTCCCAGAAATCTAGGAATTTGTAATTGAGAAATGGTAGAGAGTTGTTTAATCGCCTCATGCCATCGTACAGAGATTATGTTAGGAACCTTTTCGTCCCAGTCTATGTTCAGGATCCAAAGTTCTTGCATAAACTGTTTTAGAGTAATTACTATAGGAGAAATAAAACCCAATGGATCATAGATTCTGGAAACCATAGACAGAATTGAACGTTTAGTGGGCTCGACATATGAGGCTTTCAAGTGATAACTAAAACAATCCGTTTTAGGATTCCATTCTAATCCTAGGATTTTTATGGACAAATCTTCCTTCGAAATCAGCGATATCGGATTATTTGAGGAAGAACTAGCGACATCTTCTAACACCTCTGGATAGTTACTTGCCCATTTGCTTAGCTGAAATCCAGCGTTGCCCATCAGTGCTATAAGCTGATGTTTTAGTTCCTTTGTCGATGAAACACAGTCTGTTCCGGAAGCAATGTCGTCTACATACCTATCCCATTTCAACGCTTCACTGGCTAGGGGGTACGACGAACCTTCCTCTTCAACCAGTTTTTCTATTACACGATTAGCTTGATAAGGGCTACTTGTGAGCCCATATGTCACAGTATTGAGCTCACAAGTGTGCAGGGCGTCACATTGGTCAAAGCGCCAAAAGATATGTTGATATTTTCGGTCATCTGGATGAACCCAGATGTTCCGAAACATCTTTACAGCGTCGGCCACTAGAACGACCTTGTGTTTACGAAAATTCAGCAGAATATCCCGAATATCGGTTTGAAGTTTTGGGCCAGCAAGCAGATAGTCATTTAAGGAACCGTTTGACGATTTGGCAGAAGCATCAAATACTACTCGTAGTTTTTCTATGTTCCTATCCAGTTTTGTGACGTGATGATGCGGTATTATATATGCTGGAGTATTAGATGTGACAGTCATGTGGCCTAACTGCACATACTCCTTTATGAAATCGTGATACTGTTCACGCAAGCTTTTGTTCCTTGATAGACGTGTTTCGAGGCATTGAAACCGTCGGTGAGACAAAGGAGCAATGTCTGACAAATCTGGAGGCGTTGAACGGAATGGTAATCGAACACCGTATTTTCCATTCCCTGTTCGGTAATGAGTAGTTTGGAAGTGTTCCTCGCAGTATTTTTCTTCGGGATTGACTACTTGAATGGATTTTGGTTCCTCTAATTCCCAAAATTTACGGAGATTTCTATTAATATCCTCAATTGAATCTGTAGCGATAAGAGATACTCCTGCAGAGGTATCGGATAATGGTGGAGTAAACTGTCCAATAACGAGATGGCCAAAAATAGTTGGAAACAGCTTGGGTGACTTAGCATCCAATTCTATTGGACTTCCCAACCAGATTTCTGCAAAAATATCCGCCCCAGCAGCAGGCGTGGGAAACGACCCAGGGGGGCTGACGCTTGGAGCTTCAACTCCTTTTTTGTGGAAATGTGGCTCGTGAGCGCCTTGGCCATTTCTGGCGTTTCCGTCACAATGACGGCGCCACCTCCTACTGCGGTGCGGATGTCTAGCACTCGGACACTCAGAGCTTGGAGGTCCGTAGCAGGGACACCCCGCATAAGCGCTTCCATTGCGTCAGGGTTGGAGGGACCAGCCTCTCCTTCCTCACATGTCCGCCTAACCACTACCACGTTTTGTCGTGGGTTTTTAGGGGGGAGTTTGGCAAGCGGTGGAGGCTTTTATTTTGGTTTTTGCCCTTGTTTTTGGGCGGAGGCATAGGCGGGCGCTGCCCTCGGCCTGCACTTCCTGCTTAGTTGGGGCCTGTTTCTGCTTCCCTCTGCGCTTCCTGGCCCTGGCAGGCTGCCATTCCGCCTCAGCTCCATGAGGGGAGGAAGGCGCAGTAGCGGCTACTGCCGCATATGAGGGCCTGGGGTACTACCCTGGCTCGTTGTTGCTCCTCGAGTTTGGGGGCTGGTGGCACTGGCTGCTGGGCAATTGCCCTACGCAGCTCTTCCCTCACGACAGCCGCCACAGTTTCCCGCAGGGGGAGTGGCAGGGGGCGATGTCGTTGGGGGCATTAGCTTTTATAGCCAGCTTCGAAATTTCGAAGAGGCAACTAGTTACGAGGTCCCGCATAGGTCCTGTCGCGTTGGCCCTCATCCGTGCCAGCTGGCCGTGGATGATTTGGACGTATGCGCAAATTTGCTCCATGTCCGACAGTTTAGGTCCACGCTGTGTCGTGTGCTTGTAGTAGCCGGGTTGCCCGGGCTACTAGGGGAGAAGGGGAGATGAACGCGGTTTGCCCGGTTCTTTCCGCCCTTGTTTGTTTGGACGACGAGTAGGTTGCTCATCGTCCGAAGAGGGAGGGGTCGAGCTTGGCGAGCCCGAGGAAGAGGCGCAGGTGGCGTTTTATTACCTGCTGAAGTTTTAGTTGACTTTGTCATGTTTTTTACTTATTTGGGGGTGATTAAAGAAGCGGACTGGTGTAGTGTATCCTTGTGAGTTCATTTGTTGTGTGTGTTCGTGGTATGAGCGAGAGGTGCTCGAGGCAGTGTCCTGGAAGCTCCCCTCAGGCATATTGATTCTAGCCCCTTTCGCTGGTCCGTTGAGGGTCAAGGAGGCCCCACATGCGCCGCAGCTGCCAGTCCGGCCACCCACCGGGACTAAGACGCATGAGGGATTTTTCGGCTGCTGCTCAGAGTCAGCCCTCGGCCACTAGTGATGTGGTGAGCGGGACACACGCTATCAGCCGCCCCAGGAACGCTCAAACCTGGTTTTCCCCTCCTCATTCCGAAGGCCGCACCTATATAGGGGATCGCTCAAAGGTGTTAGTGAGCTACTTCCAGGACTGTCTTTCGCTCATTATGAGTGTTTCAAGTGAGTGTGTTCTGCCACGCAAGCCGTTGCAGTGTATTTAGTATCTGGAATATGTTGTGTATGTCAGTGTCGTGAGCTTTAAGCCCCTTTAAGGCCGGTTTTAACGACCACGCAGAGGATACGGCAGGAGAATTCTGTACCCCTTCCTGCGGGGGTGTGTTCTGCGATCCCAGCTAAAGGTAGGGGTTCCCAGTGTGTCATGTATGTGAATGAAGTGTAAGTTGTGTCCCTTTTAGTCCGGCTTATACGAACACGCAGGGAGTACGGCAGTGGAATTCTGGACCCCCTACTGCAGGGTGAGCACAGTGTGGCGACAGAGTACACTGTGACGCCCAGCCACAGTTAAGCCTCGTTGGATGTAATCCTGCGGGGACCTCATAGAGGTGAGGTTGTCTTTCAAGCTGGGCCCACCCGGCTGTCCCTTTTAGTCGGCTCATACGACACGCAGGGAAAACGTCAGCGGAATTCTGGACCCCCGACTGCAGGGTGACTCACAGGCAGGCAATACGGGTGTACCAAAGGAAGGTCCACGCAGGATGTCATTGTCGAGATTCGGCGTGTTTCCCTGCTGGCACCGGCTAAGTACGTCGTAGCAGTTCTGATTGACATCAGAGGAGCGTTTGACAACCTTTGGTGGCCAGCGCTCCTTAATGAGCTCAAAGGTAGGGGAATCCCCCGCAACCTGTACTCGCTCGTCAGAAGTTACCTGACAGACAGAACTGCTACGATCGAAAGCAGGCATGTCTCTGTCCGGAGAAAGATTGAGAAGGGGTGCCCACAGGGCTTCTCAGGAAACTCATGGAGACTGACTGCGAGCCGTACGCCTATGTGGATGACTTGACTGTGCTGATCTTTGCAGAGTTAGTCCGCCAAATTGAAGAAAAAACCCACCACGTGCTCCGCACTGTCCACCAATGGTGCGAGCATGTCAAGATGCAGGTGGCTGAGGAAAAAACCCAGCTAATCCTCTTGAAGGGGAAAGTGAATAATCCACCCACAATACGCTTTGGCGGCCACAGGCTCCTTCTTGAAAAGCACGTCAAGTATTTAGGAGTGAATATAGGTGAGAGGTGGGGTTTCAACCAACACCTCCAGTCCCTTAAAGGCACTACCATTGCAAGGTTTGCCTCACTGCGTGCCATTACTAAGGCCACTTGGGGTGTGTGTTACCACGACACCATCCTCATGTATAAGGCCATCTATTTAGGTGTGATTGGCTACTGCCCCGTTGTCTGGGGTAGCAAACTAACAGTCAATCAAAAGAGAGTATTGGCCCAATCCCAGAGAGCCGCGCTCCTGTGGATCACCAAGGCCTACAAGACTGTATCAACGGAAGCACTCCAGGTGATCACTGGTCAGTTACCAGTTGATTTGGCTGTTGAGTGCATGATTGACAACTGGAGAGTGAAACGGGAGCTTCCCCCGCTTTGGACTGAACTCCGTGCAGATCTCACCACAGAACAGAAACTTGCCGCCATCGATGAATGGGCTCTATAGAAATGGCAAGCGAGATGGGAATCCTCGTCAAAGGGACGTGATACGTATGAGTTCTTCCCCAACATCCGTGAACGTCTTTCTAGAAAATGGGTTGAGCCAGACCACTGGACGAGCCAGTTCCTCACGGGACTTCAATGCGCGGCTCCACTTCTTTTCTCTGAAAGACTCTCCATTATGCACGTCTTGTGCCTCCAGTGCGGAGGAAACAAGAAACCACGTGCTGCTCCACTGTAGTTTCTACAACAGTGAGCGACGGTTGTTGGGAGGGCAAACGAACTTAGCAGCTTTGACTGCTACAAAGGAAGCCTATAACCATTTTGCAAAGTTCGCAAAGAGGGTAATGGCTAAGAGGGGTGGTTATAGTTGATCAGTCCTTTTGAAACTTGCCACCCAAGTAAACAGTAAGATCAGGTAGGGAACCAGATTAAGAACTACTCCCAGATGGTACGGGATTCCTCAGGTGGTCACCTCCGCGCGGTAACACACGGGCAACAGCTCTCTACGGTGAGACTGGCTAACGACCAAATACCTGCCGTACCTCCACAGGTCTGAGTTCGGTGGATGCTGCAGGGCCCGGCCTCTTGCATATTAGCGAAACCGCAACTTCTATGACTGATATAACCCTCGTCGAGGGTTTAGGTGCAGTCATCAAATAAAGAAACAGACCTGTCTGTGAACGATTTTTAGGGAAACGACCGTACCAAATCCACTGAAACTTGGTATCTAGCCCGGAAGTTACTATGGGACGCCAAAATAAGGGTATGAGCAAAATCCACCGAAATTTAACTATAGTTATCATAGTGATCAAAACACCAAATATTTTTTTTCTCAAAAACGGCTTTAACGATTTTGATTAAATTTTTTATATTGATAGCTCCAAATATGGCAACTATACCATAAATTTCCCATCTATGGGAAAATGACGAGAGCAGCACAATAAATTACCAAAACTTTCGACGAAATCGATTTTAGCGCGGTTATTAGAGAAAACCACCGTACCAAATCAGCTGAAACTTGATGTCTAGCCTACGAGTTACCATGGGACGCAATAGTGAGGGTATGTGCAAAATCCACTGAAAGTTAACTATAGTCATCATAGTGATCAAAACACCAAATTTTTTTTCTCAAAAACTGTTTTAACGATTTTAATTACATTTTTAATATTGATAGCTCTCAATGAGGCAATGATACTATAAAATTCTCATTCGTGGGAAAATGACGAGAGCAGCACAATAAATTATCATAATTTTCGACCAAAAGCGTTTTTCGCGCAGTTTTTTCCTTGTAAACTCCGCTGGAATTCGTGTAGAATGTCAAAAAAATTCGGTATTGTAGTTCAATCATATACCTGAAGGGTGAGTGTTTAAAAACGCTCATGAGATACATGGGGCTCACTCCAGAAATTCCTGAATTTCAACTACTGCCGTTTAGCTTACTACCAGTTCTAACAGTTATTTTCCAAGAACTCTGCAAAAGTGATTACTATCCTTTTTTTGAAAGATCGTGTTTACAGCCTCATTAATTATCTGTGTACCAATTGCTCAATAATGGTTCTACAATGAGTACGAGCAGCACAATAAAATCTGGAACTGTAAGCGCTACCGCTCCCTGCTGCCGGAAAGGGTTGTTTGACCAAGTTCAAATTAACTGAGTGATAAATGAATTGATTAAATAGAATTAGCCGTGTACAAAGTGAATTGACGTAGAGCTAAGGAAAGTTGTGTGTTGCAACGCACCAGATATTTTATTCTGATCCGACTTTTGTTGTGACAAGAGTACCCTCTCGTTTCACCAACGTTCTTACTGTTTTGGAGAGCTGGTTTTTCAGTTTTATTTTCGTAAGGCTTTTTATAAACATTTTGGGAACCTGGGTGAGTCTTTATCATTTTCTGATTCCATTCATATTACTTCACTCCCTCTTTGGGAGGCAGTTAACATTGCAAACGCGTGGTTTTCTTCAGATCTTCACATTTTCAGGCCTAAATTAAAAAGAAATCATTTTAGCTCGTGTTCGCTAGCTTGATTTGCAACTGTTTGATGTACTCCTTTTGTTGTGTTTGTTAGTTTTTGAAGGCTCAGAGAACCAGAAAGAATGTACCAAAAATATCTGGTGCGTTGCAACACACAACTTTCCTTAGCTCTACAACAATTCACTTTGTACATGGCTAATTCCATTTAATCAATTAATTTATCACTCAGTTAATTTGAACTTTCTATCTTTCTCTATTAAATTCAAAATGGTGGATGCTGGGATCACAGCGAGGCAAACAGAAACGCTGGACTGGACGCCTGCCTGGGCAATTGTAACCTGCGACACTGTACGCTGGGTAGTCAATTCGTTTAAACCATTCAAGTCGCCTGGACCAGATGGTATTTACCCTATCCTATTACAGAAGGAAATAGTGCGAATCCCACCCAGCCTTATAAGGTTATTTAGGGGTAGCTTGGCGATAGATACATACCTCAGGGTTGGAGGGAAGTTCGGATAACTTTTATACTAAAACCCGTGAGGGGTTCATACGAGGAAGCTAAGGCTTTCAAACCAATATCCCTCTCATATTTACTGCTCAAGACTGCAGAAGATCCTTGACAGGTACTTGAGGGACGGAGGCCTGAGATTGACACCCCTGGGGGATGGTCTACATGCCTATCACGCAGGGAGATCATGTGACTGTGCACTGCATGCAACAGTTAGAAAACTAGAAGAGTCAATGGGGAACGAGGAGATTGCTTTATGGTGCTTTCTTGATATAGAAAGGGCCTTTGACAATACCTCCCTACATAGCATCGAAATGGCATTGGTCAAATTTAATGCCAATAGAAATGCTATAAGGTGGATCATTGCTGCGCTGGAAAGCAGAGAGATCCAAACCCCACTGGGAAACTGCTCGCTTATGGCTTATGATGTGGCTGTGCTCATTTGGGGCAGAGTGCAAAGTGTGCTTTCTGACCTAATGGGGCCTCCTGTTAGGACTGAAGCCGCCGGAAGTGATGGGTAAAGTAATTCAGCTCAGTGAGCAGGCCAAGTATCTGGGTGTGATTCTGAATCGGAAACTAGTCAGATATACGACCAAAAAGGCGACAATGGCCCAGTCGACATGTCAAAGAATGTACGGGAGGACATGGGGCTTAATCCATTCAATACGGAGAGCGCCCCAGGGAAGGGCGGAACGCCCCCCAGGAAACGGAACCCAGGGAACGGTGGAAGCCCGTTATTCACTGGCAGTCACTCCTAACAACATTCTGAACATTCTGCAGTTTGCCGTTTCTGAATCTGACGTTTCCTTTAGAAACTGCTGTTCCCAAATTAGGGTAAGTAAAACTCCATTATCTTTACATTTGGACGTATAATTTAAATTTATTACTTAATAATAAGCTAATATATACCTATTTTTTAGCCGATGGTTCGTACTCGAGGAGGAAAAAAGAGGGCGAGTGAGGAGCCACAACCCTCAACTTCATGGTTTGCATATTTTTTACGTTTCACTAACATTAAAATTACGATGATGAATTTGTATCGATTTTTTACTTTCCGCTACCCGAAGGGAAGGAAAGTATAGTAATCGGCCCAAAAAAAAAAAATTTGGGTTTTCTTCAGATCTTTACGTTTCAGACCCTACCGAGTCTAAAACACCTAATTTCAGCGCGTGGTCCTTGCGTGTGTGTGTCTGTAGTTCGATTTGCGGGAGAACGGCTGATCCGATTGAGCTGGTTCTTTTTTTGTTTTGTTCGTTATTTTTTGTAGACACCAAAATAAGGTTATGGACGATTTCGGCCGATGGGAAGGGGGGGGGGACGAAAATTTACCAAAAACTAGGGTTTTTCGCATTTTTCTCGAAAACGGCTCTAACGATTTTGATTAAACTTTCAAATTATCTTTTTCTAATCAATACCTAACTTTTCTTCTCCATACATATCTCCATGAAAATACGGTGAACGGAGATATGGGCCCCTGAAGCAAAAATAGGTTTTTTACGCTTTTTGGCAAAACGGCTTCAGCGATTTTCACCAAACTCACCGGATGCTTTCAAATAGTTAATACCTACATATTGTTCTCAATAAATGTTCCTGTGACGGTCCATTGAACAGAGATAAAAATCAAAATGTGTCGAAAATAACGTTTTTTCGAACATTTCCGTAAATTTCAGGGTAACTTTTTCACCAGATGTGATAAATTCTAATGGAGTGTCTTTTAGTCACTCATACCAACATTTCGTTCTCCGTAATTATTTCTGTATTCATAGGTTGAACGGAGATATAAGCCAAGTTAACTCAGAAAAGGAGATTTTTCAAATATTTTTTTATTGGTTTTCCAATCTTCTCAAAAACGGCTCTAACGATTTCGATCAAACTTTCGGAGTACTCTCAGCTAACTAGTCCCTACATCTTGTTCTCCATAAATGTTCCTCTAAAAATGCGTTGAACGAAGATATAGCGCCCGCATATGTAGCTGGTGTTCTAACTTACGGGGGTGGCGGAAAGTTGTGTGTTGCTACGCACCAGATATTTAGTAATGATAATCATTGTAATAATGATTTTCTCAGCACCAAACAACCCAAAGTTGGTGAAACAATGCAAAGAAAAGTGATGATTGACGAGGAACTTCTTCGTATCCTGTCCAGCTTGTCCTGATACACCTGCTTTATGTATCGAAAATTGTTTTGTAAATTTCCACAAAAATATGACCGTTGATGGAAATTAATTGCTTAATGTTTACCAGTACTATTTACTACCTATGTAAAAATTTACGAACGATTTCTATGTTATTTACTGTATAAATACTTTTTTTTTAAATACTCGTAATTTTATTTTAAAAGTTGACAAAAAATTGTTTTCCTCACTTTATAATCACACCTTGTTCAGTACAACTTACCTTCTGAAAGTACGTTATGGGTTAGTTTATTATTTTTGGCTTGAAATAATTGTTTCGAAATTCCAATGGCCCAATACGTGTTTAAAATGACGAGCGCCTTGAGGCGCTTGCAGTCATAGCTGTTTGTGTTTTGCATGATAGCCTACCTACACATTAGCTATGACTGCGAGCGCCCTGAGGCGCTCGTCAATTTATACACTAATTAGGCACATTAAAATTTTGAAACTATTTTTTCAAGCCCATACAAAGATTAACTAAGCCATATACGTAGAAAAAGTTGTGCCGTCAGTGACGGCCGTTCATGAAAAACTAAGCAGTATACTGCATAGGGATCTCAATGGGGGCCGCCGTATTGAATAGGTTAAAGCACAGAATGTCTCTTGGTTCTTCAAAGTCATTGTGAGACCAATAATCTCATATGGATCGGTTATGTGGTGGCATAGAGCTGCCATTGGAGAGAATGGTAGCAGCCTGGCCAAAGTACGGAGGCTGGGGCGCTTATTAATAGCGGGGGTGATGACCATACCTACGAGCACCATGGAGAGAATGTTTGACCTTCTTTACTCCAACAGTTTTTCAAGCAGAGATCTAAGCTATCATCGCTGAGGCAATCAAAATGCATGAGAACGGCTATAGCAACAGAACTATCAACATATTGATTGATGGTCAAGCGTCTTGTCAAAACTGGTGTGAGAGTGTAGGATGAACTTGATTCCTTAGCAAATGCGAATAGAGTTGATGTGTATTGGATTCCTGGGCATAAGGGGATCATTGGAAATAAGAGGGCAGACCATCTGGCCAGACACAGTTCGTCTAAGGTACCTATTGGGCTGCCTCCCCATTGTGGGATTTCTCTGTCACTAGTCAAGAGAACTGTGGGAGAATATGCCAGAAGAATGCATCAGGCAGTCTGGAATGATACGGAAGTAAGGCACTCCTAACGCTTTATCTCAGAGCAAACATGTGGTATGAGAGAAAACCTTCTGGGGATAGAGAGGAAGGATTTAAGGCAGATTGTTGGGATCATCACCGGGCACTGCAGAATGGACAAACACATGTATATTATGGGCATAATCGACACCCCTCGATGTATGTGGTGTGGCATGGATGAGGAGACTCCCTATCATGGTCTAGTGCTGGAGACTTGAGAGATAGCGACTTTTGGTCGTTGGTACCACTTCTCCCAGGGTGGATATCAAAGAAAACTTGCAAGCATTACCTGACATTCCTTAGGAGGCTAGGCATTGACTGGCACAATAGTTTGGCCGCGGTGCATATCCCACCTGCGGGAGAGTCAGAATGCTATATATATATATTCTATTTTATTTCTCTGAAAGTAACAACACCCACCAGAGTGGGCAGTTGTTAGTTCCTATAGAGAAGCATCAGTTACAGAGGAGGGGAGGGAGGGTCATTCTCAGTTTTCGAATTTTCAGGTTACTGGAAATTAAATGTGACTGAATTCGTTATTCTCGTAATTCGCCAATGTGTACCTCTGAACATTAAAAAAAGTGTTCCTAGATTGATGCTTCTTCTTACTCTCACTTTCTGTAATTCTATTTCACCAGAAATCCCGCAACTCATCAACCGACAGCGGAATAAGCGTCAAAAGCGAAAAATTCTCCTGCCCTCTCTGCATCAAATCCTTCGAAACCGCCGACAGATTAAGCTCTCACGCTCGAATACACACGGAGCTCGCTGGAAGCACTTTGCCGGTTGCTGCCAGCGTTGACACTCCGGGGGTGGAGACCAGCTCTATTTTCGCTTGCCCACTTTGCATCAAGAAGCTCTCGAGCCGCCGCCAACTTCACCTTCACTTGAATTCCGTTCACACGGTCACGTTCTATTGCCCTAAATGCCCAGCTGAGTTTGCGTTTGAAGTCGAATTGAGAGCCCACTCCAAAGTTCACAATTGACGTGGTCGTACTCAAATTGTTTCTTTTTCTTGACCTGCTGATAAGTTTGGGAAAACAGATATAAAATAAAGAAACTACGTACTAAATTCGGTTACCTACATATTAAAATACGTTTCTTTTTTTAAATTTTAACTTAATTTGTAATTTAAAAAAGTACATTTTAAACAAATAAAAATATTTTAAAATACATTTTAAGAAATAGTACAAAAAGTGGATTAGTTGTAAGATTTTTAAATGAGAAAAAAAGGTATGTAGTGGGGGGGTTTCTGTCAGCTGTGATCGGGGAAATTCGTTGTTTTAGTGTACTTTTATTACAATTCAAGAGTTGTTCAAATGTTTATTGAAATAGCAAAAATAAAGGTTATCTGTGTTATTTGTGTTTCATTATTTATACTTCAAATCAATTTTTCGGCCCTACGAAGTAAAAACCCTGCAAATTATTACACAACGGTTTATTATTCGGATAATCAGCTTGACCTAGCATTAATGCTCCGAGACCCATCCTGTTCGATTCAGCATCGAAAAATATCATAATGAAACTCAAAAAAAGGTCGAAAAGAACTGAATCGTAATATTAAAATAAACAAAAAAAACGAAAGTATCTAGAAAAAACTGAATTTTAATATGAAAACATGCACGCTAAATACTAATATCAAAATTTAACCAAAAATCTATGAAAAAAACCAAAATGAGAATGAAACGAAAGAATATAAAAAAATTGAATCGTATTAAAATCAAAACGTTGGGGAAATTGGAACGGGGGTGCTCGAAGCGAAAGGGGAGTGGGTGGAGTGGCGGCGTCGTTGGGCGCCTCCCGCTCGCTCGCCTCGAGCGCAGTTGCTTTTTTAATGAGACGGGCGGGGCGGGAGGGAGTTCAAATGACGAAACGCTGTAGCTCCCGCGTTGTACTTCGTTTCGTTACTTTTTTTAACCGTGTTTTGCCCATTACAACCACGGGCTTCGTCTGATCGGATTGCCAAGATGGCGGGCACAACTAGATACCAAATCGGATTTTTGGGCGAAAGAACGAATTTTTTAGACCACGTTAAAGGCACAAAACGGCCCGGACAGCGGACGGACATCGCAAATTTGGAATCTCCATGTCTTGAAACGTGAAGTATCAAATTTTGAGGGGGGGGGTTGTAAAAAATTTTTCGTGACCGAAAACATAGGGTTATTATTCAGAATGAATAATAAACCAAAAGGAAAGTTGTGATCTCTATGTATGTCTGCTAAAAAAAAAAACCCTGCAAATTATTACACAACGGTTTATTATTCGGATAATCAGCTTGACCTAGCATTAATGCTCCGAGATCCATCCTGTTCGATTCAGCATCGAAAAATATCATTATGAAACCCAAAAAAGGTCGAAAAGAACTGAATCGTAATATTAAAATAAACAAAAAAAACGAAAGTATCTAGAAAAAACTGAATTTTAATATGAAAACATGCACGCTAAATACTAATATCAAAATTTAACCAAAAATCTATGAAAAAAACCAAAATGAGAATGAAACGAAAGAATCTAAAGTAATTGAATCGTATTAAAACCAAAACGTCGGGGAAATTGGAACGGGGGCGCTCGAAGCGAAGCGCGTCGTCGTTGGGAGGCCAAAGGGGTCGTTGGGAGGGAGGCGAGAGCGGTTGGTTTTTTAAAGAGACGGGCGGGGCGGAGGGAATTCAAACGACGAAACGCTTGTAGCTCCGCGTTGTACTGCGTTTCGTTAATTTTGTTAACCGTTTTTTGCCCATTACAACCACGGGCTCCGTCCGATCGGATTGCCGAGATGGCGGGCACAACTAGATACCAAGTCGGATTTTTGGGCGAAAGAACGAATTTTTTAGACCACGTTAAAGGCACAAAACGGCCCGGACGGGGGACGGCGGACGGACATTGCAAATTTGGAATCTCCATGTCTTGAAACGTAAAGTATCAAATTTTGAGGGGGGGTTGTAAAAAATTTTTCGTGGCCGAAAACATAGGGTTATTATTCAGAATGAATAATAAACCAAAAAATGCAGTTTATCTTCCTGTACTTGGTATATTCAATGATGTTCTACATATACATGCAATTTATCTTTGTTTAACACACTTCTACATTTATAGAGAACAATATGTAGGTACCAGTTTCATAGTCTCAAGTTTGATCGAAATCAGTGGGGCCTGGTTCTGAAAAGCGATAATTCAATGTTCAACCAATCTAGTTTTCCGCTAGAAATCTAAAATGGCTCACATATCCGTTTAACGGGTAGATATAGAAATAGTGTGTAACACAATCCCTACGCTGTTTATCACCCAACTATCCACCACACACCTGACAGTTGCACTATTAGAGTGGTCAAAAGCACTGCCCTGCACCCCACTGATGCAGGTCCTATACTGGACCACAGGCCTGTTTCCTTATTAAATGACTATTCCTAAACCCTCTACGACGGTTATATCAGTAATGAAAGTTGCGGTTTCGCTAATATGCAAAAGGCCAGCCCCTGCAGCATCCACTGAATTCTACCTGCGGAGGTGTGGCAGGTATTTAGTCGTTAGCCAGTCTCCCAGTTGAGAGCTGTTGTCCATGTGTTACCGTGTGGTGGCAACCACGTTTGGAATCGTGTACCAAATGAGCGTTCTTAATCTGGGTGTCCATCTGATCTAACTAATTACTTGGGTGGCAAGTTTCAAAGGAACAGATCAACTATGACCATGTTTCTAAGCCATCACCTTGTTCACAAAATCGGTGAAACTGTTATAGTCTGGCTTTATAGTAAGTTTGCCTGCCCTCCCAATCACTGTTGTAGCTCATACTGGACCAGCTGCAACGTGTGCTGTCCATCCTAGCTCAGATCCCAACAATCTTCGTTGGGGATATCAATAAAAGACGAGTTAAAACGAAGTAGTCTTATTTCCACGGGTGAAATAAAAGACAATGATAACTTGTAGTCGCGTTTCGGTTTACTAGACCATCATCAGTACAATACAGAATGAGGAAGTTGTGAGAAGTTTCTTTTATACAAAAGTGAAAGGTGCCTTCTGATGGGCCTGGCATTAGAAAGGTGGCATGAAAGGGAATGTGAAAGGCAAAAAGGTGAAAGGAGATGGGAATTCACAAGAAAATATCAATTAGAGGGGAGCGCCTAATTACATCGAGGTCGTTGACTGATATTTCTAAATTATGAATTTTTTGAATTTCCAAAGATTCTAAAGCATCCAATTTTGGACCTTTTTGGCAAACATGAGCTATCCCAATGGCTGGATTATTACTACCTATCTCATAACTGATTCTATGGTTTTCTTCTGACAAATGCTTTTCAAAAGCTTCCCTACCCCTTCCTAACCTATGATCATCACTGTGTTCCTTCATTCTAATTGTAAATTTCCTTCCCGGTTTGTCCTACATACTGGATTCCGCAGTCACATTTTAATATATATACACCCCCTTTGTCCTCTAAAGGAATCTTATCTTTTTCACTCCCTAATATTTTCTTTGTGGAATTTTGTGAATAAAAACCAACTCTGAAGCCCCTATTTTCTAATAAACGACCTACTTTCTGGGTTATATTTCCATAAAAGGGTAAGCTAACCCATTTCCTATTATCTGGTTCCCTATCTTCCCTTTCCAAATTTGTGACTGCTAACTGGGATTTCTTCCTGCTAATCTTTCCCCAAATTCTATTTATTGTAGCTCTAGGATAACCATTACTCACCGCTATAGAGTAAATGATTTCTTTTTCTTTTTGAAAAGCTACTTGATTCATTGGGACCGATAGTGCCCTATTAATCATACTATAAAATGCCGCAAATTTATGAGATGTTGGGTGATTGGAACTATTATAGATAACCACATCCGTATAAGTTGGTTTCCTATAAACTGTAAATTTATGTTCACCCCTCTCCAATTTTATGGTTAAATCCAGAAAATTCAGCTCACTACCTCCCACTTCCTTATTGAACTGAATGTTCTGATCTATAGAGTTGAGCTGATTAAAGAAGTTAGCTAGTTGCCTATCAGTCCCGTTGAAGAGGACAATTACAAAATCAACATATCGATACCAATATATAACATTGTTTTTGAATTTAGTTTCGATGATGCCTTCTAACTGATCCATATAAACATCTGCTAATAGCGGAGACAATGATGATCTCATAGCTACCCCTGGTTGAGTGAAACAATCCCCATTGAACTTAAAATAATTTTGATCTATACATAAATTCATCAATTGGGACAGCTCATCTTTCTTATTAAAATCTAGTTGTGAATTTAAAATTAATCTATTAACAACATCTTTACAACGTTCAACTGGAATATTAGTAAATAAACTTGTAACATCAAATGATACTAATTTTGAATTATGTGGTACATGGACATCTTTAATTTTACTGATAAGGTCCAAAGAATTTTTAACAGTGAATTTCACTCGGGGGCTCCCACAGCATTGATGCTCGAGGATTGGAGGTTGTTGCAGTGTTCAACACATGGAACCTTACCTTACCTGACCCACATTCACAAGATACCAAGACACCCTGCATGTGCCACCAGTTTCGCTCCTACAAACTGGGACCTTCCACCATGCCTCCCCCTCACATTGAACTCTACCCACATGTCCCATGAAAACCATTGATGCCTCTATTGCAGCCCTCCCATTGGTAGTAAAGGAAGCAACTACCCTCACAGTCCCATCAGTCATATCACTGACAATAGCCAACCCTCCCTACTGGACACCAGACATCCAGATGGTATGCGAGCGAATACTGTGGCTTATCAAGAAGCAAAGCGGGACCTTAAATGGCTGATACGCAGCTCCAAGAGAATGTCATGGAAGCGCTTCTTCACTGCCAAGCTGCTAGAGGAGAGGACCTGTGGAGTTTGCCATATAAGATGATGAGCAAGGTCATGGAGTTTCACCTACCCTTCATCAACTGATGACCCTGGCTGTCCCCAGTGGCATCAATGCGAGACATTTATGCTGGGATTTTCCCTTGTGACTACGAAGAGGGGAGACACAGCACAGGACAAAGAACTCAGGCGAACGTCAAGGCTCCTGTCAGAAGAGCAGGATACCACAGCAAGCATTGAGGAGGGTCTTCACTCGCTCGCACTGAGTAAAGCTCCACGCCCATCAACATCCCCCCCCATCATGAAATGGCTCTATAACGATCTGTTCAACCTATGTCTCAAATTCAACCGTGTGGTTACTCAGGAAATTTTGAAAACATTTTAAAATATCGCGTGCGACGCATTGCACAACTTTCTTAGCTATAAGTTAATTCACTTGTTGTCGTGGCTTTTGCTACTGATTCAATTTATTTTTCATTTTTGAAGAACTTCGTGTTCAAAACCTTCGAATTCATTCCACCATCTACTACCATACCCACCTTTTAACGAACTATTCGTATTGAACGTGAGTTACAATCTCTTTTTTAAATTTTTGTTT
Source organism: Pachypeltis micranthus (assembly GCA_020466155.1). Classification (NCBI taxonomy): domain Eukaryota; kingdom Metazoa; phylum Arthropoda; class Insecta; order Hemiptera; family Miridae; genus Pachypeltis; species Pachypeltis micranthus. Next base: position 792,950 of record CM035776.1, read on the forward strand.
GTATGGAATCAGCCTAGTCTAAAAGCCTGTAGTCTGCTTTGACGAATTCCTACCTCCATCATGCTGCTGCATGACACAGTGCGTAAACTAAGGAGACGACTGGGAAATGAAACTGCAACGAGTTCACATAAATTATTTCATTTTCAACGACAAACGTCCAAATTACTAATAATTCGGCTTAACGCTGGTTTGCGCTTGTGACACAATTGACAAATAATGTTCGCTCACATCAAACAAAAACTTTTAACTGCTTCTACGACTAACACGAATTTATTTACAATCTACAGCTTAAAAGAAATACGTGTAATATTAATTCTTATACAAAACCTTTGGTCAAATAAAAAAAAGAAACTATCACTGGCTACGATTCATCGTCAATTTCGTCACCAAGTGGTTCGTTGAGCAGGAGACAATTGTTTGAACTTGTCAACCCTAAACAGTTCGCGCAATTTTCTATAATATTGTACATGTGTGAACGAATGCGCTTAAATAGTAATTACGTGTAGTTTGAGCACAGATTGAAATATTTTTGTCATGGTGTGCGTGGAGAGGGCTGAGGTCCTGAATGGTGACAGCAAAAAGAGACTAGGGAACTCATTTTTACATTAATATTGGAATGTTTTTGAGAGGGTTGATCAAAGTACTGTCCTCTTTCTATCAGAGGGGTTATCTTTTGCCTTAAAAGTACGTTTTAAATTTAATTCAAGGATTTCTAGAGGGATAACTGACATTGCAGAGAGTTCGTGAATGTTGAAGGAATCCACAGCATTGATCTTCCTCTGGAACGTCAGATTGGAGTGGTACAAGTCTGGGGCTGTGATTTTCACCCAATTTGCTAGATTGTGAGGAGGCAATAGGACCTCAATCAATTCATGACTAGCTGCATTTACTTCAAGCCATATTTCTATAGAGCGGGTAAAGACGGAGAGTAAAGGGCATCTTAGGCAACCCAGAACAATTCTCCTCTTGCCATATACACAGTGCTTCCTTGTGCCCTAGATGGGTTGTTCCCACACAATATTATAGTCCTAATTGTGCGAGAAGTGAAGAGAAAATATCGGGTGCGTAGCAACACACGACTTTCCGCCACCCCTTTAAGTTCGAACACCAGCTACATAGGCGGGCGCTATATCTTCGTTCAACGCATTTTTACAGGAACATTCATGGAGAACAAGATGTAGGGACTAGTTAGCTGAGAGTACTCCGAAAGTTTGATCGAAATCGTTAGAGCCGTTTTTGAGAAAATTGGAATACCGATAAATTAATATTCGACAAATCTCCTTTTCTGAGTTAACTTAGCCTATATCTCCGTTAAACATATATGTACAGAAATAATTATGGAGAACGAAATGTTGGTATGGGTGACTGAAAGACACTCCATTAGGATTTATCACATCTGGTGAAAAAGTTACCCTGGAATTTACGGAAATGTTAGAAAAAACGTTATTTCCACACATTTTGAATTTTATCTCTGTTCAATGGACCGTCACAGGAACATTTATTCAGAACAATATGTAGGTATTAACTATTTGAAAACATCCTGTGAGTTTGGTGAAAATCGCTGAAGCCGTTTTGCCAAAAAGCGAAAAAAACCTATTTTGCTAAATGGGCCTATATCTCCGTTCACCGTATTTTCATGGAGATATGTATACAGAAGAAAAGTTAGGTATTGATCAGTAGAAGATAATTTGAAAGTTTAATCAAAATCGTTAGAGCCGTTTTTGAGAAAAATGCGAAAAACCCTAGTTTTTGGTACATTTTCGTCCCCCCCCCTTCCCATCGGCCGAAATCGTCCATAACCTTATTTTGGTGTCTACAAAAAAGATCTGAAGAAAACCCAAATTTTTTTTTCTGGGCCGATTACTATACTTTCCTTCCCTTCGGGTAGCGGAAAGTAAAAAAGAATAACTGAGTGGGTAGAACTGGCAGTGAAAACTAGCATCACCATGCTGGAAGTGAGAGTCCACATCAGCATCTAGGTTCTAGAGAATAGCACTCTAACGCTACTCCGGTGTCAAAGCCACTCTCCCACATGGTCTTCTGAAGATTTTCAGTCACACATTGAAGGTATGTGTCATGTACGCGCTGCAAAAACAAAAGAATAATGCTTAAACGGTTATTGGGTGAGCACTGCTTTAGTCGATGCCTTATTTAATCTTTACAAGGAGGGAACATCATTTGTAGATTATTAGGTCCCCCTTTTGCCAACACTCTGGGGGAATAGTCATTCATTACAAATATGCCACTGACTACAATTGGGGTTGTGGGGACTGGAAGCAGAATGGAAGGGACTGGCGGGCAACAGGATCCATTTTATGGCTTCAGTGTTGAGTTTGGTTATCACTGTATTCAAAACCAAAACTCCCCTGAGAACTTACAGTCACCAATTCAATCCATTGGTAGAGGCATTCAATTACAGCTAAACTTCCTCAGTATTGAGTGTTTAGTAATCAAGTTCCTTGAAGAACTACCAGAATAACTAGTAGAGAGTGGATTTGGAGATACATGTGGGCATTACATTTCACTCGAGCCACGGCACCACTTTAGTCGTGTAATACAAGCATCATCATCTTGCAACCCATGTTAGCAACAATGAGTGGCTTGTGAACCCTGGGAAAAAAGTCCGGGGTGAACTTAAGATTCGCATGTACAGGAAAATGGTACTACACAAAGCCATTATTTTAAAAAGACGAAAACATTGGTATGAGCAAGTTCATTAATTCCTATTGAAACGCAAAATCTTCCTGAGTAGCGATGCTTCAGAGAGTTGCCATGGGAAGTTACCACAAATTGATACAAATTTTACTTATTTAGTAACCACTGGGTTATTTGGAAGTGGAAAACTGACTCTTGGTGTTTATTTCGATGTTTCCTTCAACCTCCTTCTTTTCGTCGGAGAGACGATTCTCAAGAGTGACACAGCGGGAGCCTCGAAGAGAAGGGATATAACAAAGGAGAGGCCATAAGAAACTACGGTGTGGCCAATCCATAAGACCGTCTGTTGAAACAATCAAAATCCACAATTAGACGTAATTACATCTTAACAAGTGTACTGTCTGACTCCTATTGAATGCACCATCAAGAATAGTAGTGAAAGATTTGACGAATCTTCACCTTGAGGTGTCACTGAGATTGCCTTCAATAGGGGTTAAGCAGTACACGAGTACACGCATAAGAAATGAGACGATTTGTCACTAGTTTGTGGTGAAGTGTTAGAGCAAGTTAGAAAACTAACTACGCACTTACCACAGTTTCAACTCCTAAGTGCACAGGGCCATCTTGAGTCATTGTGAAGGAGCGAATAACCACAGGGTGAATCAAGTAGGCACAATAGGTGACTCTGCTGAATGGGTAAAGGAAACTTGCTGACAAAATCTTGGTGACGTAACCTATAACAAGAGTCTTTTGTAACAGCACATACTTTGATTTGCTTAAGTAAATGTTAAAATATTGGTTTAATCATTCAGAAAAGTACCAACCAAACGGGCATACATTTTTCGATGCATTTCAACCTAAATGAAGAAGATGTAAAATCTGAACTGCCAAAGCTACCTGAATAAATAGTTCTCAAATTTAGTATGTTGACTAAAAGAGACCACCATTCACTAGCACGTCCACATCGCACGCAGAGTCCATTAAATGATCAAGTGACGCGTTACTTTAATCACCATCAGTGATGGCACTAGGGAAGGTAGTGGGGTGGGATAGTGAACTTGAAAATGGCTGAAAACCTGTGGGAAAATCAAGTTAATAATATCCGGTGTGATGCACTTTCCTCAACTTTTCATCCACCTTCATCATTCAATCTACAAATAAACTATGTTTTTCAGTCAGTTTACACAAACTTTTTAGAACTTTTATCAACGGTTTGTATATAAATTGGTTCCGGAATTCATTGGGTTGTTCCTATTTATAATTATGTACCGGGACGAACCAAACCCTTCTTAGTTAAGAGCACTCTGCCTCTCCTCAAAGAATGTCGAGCTCTATGTCGTAAAGTTAAAACAGATTTACATAAAATGAATGAAGTGCATATTGAGCGGTAAAAATCGAGGTATGCACCTGTGGCAAAAGAAAGTTGTGTGATGCGTGGCAGTCACCATGGAGTAAGGAGTCCAGAATACCGCTGATGTATTCCCTGCGTGTCGTATGAGCCGACTAAAAGGGACAGCCGAGTGGGCCCAGCCGGAATGACAACCTCACCTCTATGAGGTCCCCACAGGATTACATCCATTGAGGCTTAACTGTGGCTGGGCGTCCCAGTGTACTCCGTCGCCACACTGTGCTCACCCTCAGTCCAGAATTCCACTGCCGTACTCCCTGCGTGTTCGTATGAGCCGGACTTAAAGGAACACAACTTACACTTCGTTCACATACATGACACACTGGGAACCCCTTACCTTGAGCTGGGATCGCAGAACACACCCCTCGCAGGAAGGGGGACAGAATTCTCCTGCCGTATCCTCTGCAATGCTGTAAAAGCCAGCCTTAAAGGGGCTTAAAGCTCACGACGCTGACATACACAACATATTCCAGATACAAACAACACTGCAACGGCTTACGTGGCAGAACACATTGACTTAAAACATTCATAATGAGCGAAAGACAGTCCTGGAAGTAGCTCATTAACACCTACGAGCAATCGCCTATATAGGTGCGACCTTCGGAATGAGGAGGGGGAAAAACCAGGTTTGAGCGTTCATGGGGCGGCTGAAAGCGTGTGTCCCGCTCACCACATCACCTGTGGCTGAGGGCTGACTCTGAGCAGCAGCTGAAAAATCCCTCATGCGTCTTAGTCTTAGATGGGTGGCCGGAGTGGCAGCTGCGGCGCATGTGGAAGCCTCCCTTTGACCTTCAACGAACCAGCGAAAGGGGATAGAATCAATATGCCAGAGGGGGAGCTCCCAGCACACTGCTTCGAGCACTGCTAACTCACACAACAATTGAACTCACAAGGGTACACTACATCAGTCTGCTTCTTTAACCTCCCCCCCCCCCCAAATTAGTAAAAATAATATGACAAGGTCAGTTAAAACATCAGCAGGTAATAAAAATGCCACCTGCGCCTCTCCCTCAGGCTCGCCATGCTCGACCCCTCCCTCTTCGGACGATGAGCACTACTCGTCGTCCAAACAAACAAGGGCGGAAAGAACCAGGCAAACCGCCTTCATCACCCCCTTCCCACCCTAGTAGCCCGGGCAACCTGGCTACTACAAGTACTAGACACCCTGTGGACCCTAACCTGTCGGACATGGAGCAGATTTGTGTGTATGTCCAAATTATCCACAGCCACATGGCACGGATGAGGGTCAACGCGGGACCTCGTCACCAGCTGCCTCTTGGAATTATTGAAGCTGGCTGTCAAAGCTAGCGCCCCCCCCCCCCCGACACCGCCCCCCGGCCACTTCAACTCTGCGGGAAACTGTGGCAGCTGTCGTGAGGGAAGATCTGCGTAGGGCAATTAGCTCAAGGAGCTCCAACGAGCCAGACTAGTACCCCAGGCCCCTTGTATGCAGCAGTAGCTACTACTTAGCCCTCTTCCCTCCCTCATGGTGGAGCCGAGGCTGAGCAGTAGCTCCTCACAGCGAGGGACTCGGTTGAGTCGTCGCTCCTTCTTGTTCATACGCGAGAGGGCGGACTCGTCGTCCCCGCTGGCTCCGCTGATGGTGGTCGGTTGTTGTCGGAAGAAGAGCAACACGGAGTGATCACGTGGTTATTGACTTTGACATTGCAGACGACAACATTCTTTGTTGAGGCATGTGTGAAAAGCGATTCTGCACAAAAACTGCTGACTGGTCTCAATTCTCAAGGATACTGAAAAGTGAACTGCAGTAGGCGTGCTGCTGACACCGACCTCTTAGTGCAAACTGCCTCACCCAAAGAAGTGGACGGCAATGTAGACATCAACACCACAGCCCTGCACTCTTCTGGGATTTCTGTACTTGGCAACTGAAGTGTGCTGACTGACTCCTATCAAAGGCAAGCGGTTCATCGTGGTCTTGCGGTTAGACGGTCGATTCATAATTCTCGGATTGTGGATCGAATCCCCGGCGCGATTGCCGTAATTTTTGCCTTAGTCAGCAGCTCTTCAAAAGCATCTCCAAACCTCTTCGTAACAAATGGCGCCCAACTAGTGGTCGAATTTCTTCTTTCCAAGAAAAAGAAGAGGCCCCGAGAGAAAAATTAAAAAATTAAGAGAGAAAAATAATGAGACGAGTTCTCGGGTCTGGGATTCGCTGACGCTGTGAAAGTTCCAGCGCGAAGGTGGAATGGGCGACGCGCCTACTACAATGCGAGGGAACGAAGACTTTCCTTGTAGCCTTTCTCGAATCAAAGATCGGATTTTCCGGGGATTCGCTCAACTCTCGTAAATTCTTTCCTTAAAAAGAGTCCGCGCTCCAGGAGTAGCGGTTAATAGACGAGGGGGGAGATGTGCTGACTGACTCCTATCAAAGGCAAGCGGTTCATCGTGGTCTTGCGGTTAGACGGTCGATTCATAATTCTCGGATTGTGGATCGAATCCCCGGCGCGATTGCCGTAATTTTTGCCTTAGTCAGCAGCTCTTCAAAAGCATCTCCAAACCTCTTCGTAACAGAAGCACAGGGCGATCAAAGTCCCACAGTGAAGTGAGGAACTTAATCCCCTCAAGCAGAGTGTATTGTATACCAACAGACTCCATCAAATGGCACGTGGCCCTGGTGCGAGTGCTACACTTCGACACACACTGTTCCACTTACTACCACTTTCCCAGTTTTTACCTTGAAGTTTTGAACAAAATATTCCAAGAAATATACAATAAAATACTCCAATGCAGTTATGAAGTATTTCAGATAAGCTTTCACTAAAACTAGTTATCAACCAAATGTTTTACCTCCGTAGCCGACTGAGCACGCAATGACGATCCACGCAAGTCCAAGAGCCCAAGCAGTGTGTGAGAGTGAAGAATAAGCAGCTGCAGTAATCGGGTGAAGTTGGGTGTTGTACAATCCATAGATCAGGAAGAGAAGAACGCTCAAAGACAGTGTCCAACCAGCCACTACAGTCACCTAAATAATAAAACATTGTCAGAATCTATTATAAACTGATCTTGGAAATTGCAGCTCTCAAAGTTTGGGTCTTGGGTATTTTGTTATGGCTACTGAGAGCATGCTGATTTACAGTTGGGATGCTCTCCGAGATATCGTTTTATGAATATAGTAATTTCCTAAGTATAAACGTTTAAATCATTGTAAATTAAAAGCTAATATAATAGTGTTCCCTGTGGATGGTCTGGTGTAAGTAATCATTGGACTCTGATATCATGTGACTCGTTTTTATGCATCTAAGTATGATCTTCCTTAGTTACTCGCTTTTCTCATTGTTCTGTCCCTCTCCTACCAAATTCGGTACGATGTGATTTTCGTTTTATAAAACCTTGTGTACAGGTTGAACTATCATACTTCAGTTATCACCACTTCAGTTGGCAGATATGTATCAAATGATTGAGGATGGAAAAGGCATGTGTCATCGAACCCTTGAGCAGTTCTTGGTAGCCCAGTCATTCTGGTAGAAAAATATCTGGTGCGTTGCAACACACAACTTTCCTTAGCTCTACGTCAATTCACTTTGTACATGGCTAATTCTATTTAATCAATTCATTTATCACTCAGTTAATTTGAACTCGGTCAAACAACGCTTTACGGCAGCAGAAAGCGGTAGCGCTTACAGTTCCGGAATTTATTGTGCTACTATACTCATTGCACGACCATTATTGAGCAATTGGTACACAGATAATTAATGAGGCTGTAAACGCGATTTTTTAAAAAAAGGATAGTAATCACTTTTGCAGAGTTATTGGAAAATAACTGTTAGAACTAGTAGTAACCGCAACGACAGTAGTTGAAATTCAGGAATTTCTGGAGTGAGCCCCATGTATCTCATGAGCGTTTTTAAACTCTCACCCTTTAGGTATTGAATTGGACTAAAATACCAATTTTTTTTAACATTCTAGAAGAATTCCAGCGGAGTTTAAAAGGAAAAAACTGCGGCAAAAACGCTTTACGTCGAAAAGTTTGATAATTTATTGTGCTGCTCTCGTCATTTTCCAACAATAGGAATTTCATGGTATAATTATCTTATTAAGACCTATCTATATAAAAAATTTAATCAAAATCGTTAGAGCCGTTTTTGAGAAAAAAAATTTGGTGTTTCGATCACTATAATAACTATAGTTAAATTTCGGTGGATTTTGCCCATACCCTTATTTTTGCGTCCCATGGTAACCTGTAGGGTAGACATCAAGTTTCAACAGATTTGGTACGGTGGTTTTCTCTAGAAACCGCGCTAAAATCAATTTCGTCGAAAATTTTGATAATTTATTGTGCTGCTCTCGTCATTTTCCCACAAATGGGAATTTTATGGTATAATTATCATGTTAAGAGCTATCAATATTAAAAATGTAATCAAAATCGCTAGAGCGGTTTTTGAGAAAAAAATATTTGTTGTTTTGATCACTATGATAACTATAGTTAACTTTCGGTGGATTTTGTTCATACCCTTATTTTGGCGTCCCATGATGACCTGCGGGCGAGATATCAAGTTTGAGCTGATTTGGTACGGTGGTTTTCTCTAAAAATCGTATACAGACACACATACACACACACAGACCATTTTCCCAAATAGTGTTTTTCGGACTCAGGATGGTCTGAAACGTAAAGATCTGAAGAAAACTCAAAAAAAATTTTTCGGCCGATTACATAACTTACGGCAGCAGGAAGCGGTAGCGCTTACAGTGCCAGAATTTATTGTGCTGCTCGTACTCATTTCAGGACCGTTATTGAGCAATTGGTACACAGGTAATTAATGAGGATGTAAACTCAAAGCCGATTACATAACTTTGCTTTCTACTTCGTAGAGCCAAGGAAAGTAAAAATATTGTGGTCGCTAGGGCAGAATCGACCTGCTTGGCAGATTGCTGCTGAGTACAATGTCGAAGTAAAAGTAATATGGATAACGCGGAACAGTTTGGAAATCGTTGATGGTGTACTCTTCCTAAAGTGGGAAAAAGATTTGGAGTCGCAGAAAGTCGGCCAAATCTTAACTCCTTAGCAATGTCGACAGAAAACCCAATCGTTCATTCACTAGGCCATTTTGGTACAAGAAGAATGCTGGCCGAGTTGCGTAGTCAATTGTATTGGGTTGGTATGACTAAAGATGTTAGTGTATTCGGACTGAGTTGGGATCATTGCAACTGCGCCAGAAAAGGAAAAGCACCTTTACAACAGTACACAATTGGTACTCATTTCGAAATTATGTCTGTAGACATCATTGGCCGACTTCCAACAAGAGCACAGGGAAACGAGTTTGTGGTTTGTGATAGTCACAATGGACTATTCTACAAAGTGGCTCGTGGCATTCTCTTTTGCAGACCAAAAACCAGAAAATGTCGCACAGCATTTGGTTGGGCATGTGGGATTCCATGCTAAATTCACTCAGATCAGGGATGGAGTTTTGAGGCTAAAATTTCAAGGACTAATAAAACATGAACCACTTCCGTGACCACAAAGTAATGCCCTCACAGAACGTTTTAATCACACCCTCAAGGAGATGCTGAGAAATACGATTAGTGAACACCAACGTGACTGGGATGAGCATCTCGCTTAGCTCCTGCTTACCTATCAAACGTCTGGTCATCGTGCTACAGGATAATCCCTAGCAATGCTCGTCATGGGTAGGACTCCCACCCTACCAGCCAACTTGGAGATGGTTACACGCCCTGATTCTTCATTACTATTTTTACTTTCCTTGGCTCTACGAAGTAGAAAGGAAAGTTATGTAATCGGATGAAAAAACAATTTTGAGTTTTCTTCAGATCTTTACGTTTCAGACCCTCCTGAGTCCGAAAAACACTATTTGGGAAAATGGTCTGTGTGTCTGTGAACGAATTTTAGAGAAAACCACAGTACCAAATCAGCTCAAACTTGATATCTCGCCCGCAGGTTACCGTGGGACGCCAAAATAAGGGTATGAACAAAATCCACCGAAAGTTAACTATAGTTATCATAGTGATCAAAACACCAAAATTTTTTTTTCTCAAAAACCGCTCTAACGATTTTGATTACATTTTTAATATTGGTAGCTCTTAACATGATAATTATACCATGAAATTCCCATTTGTGGGAAAATGACGAGAGCAGCACAATAAATTATCAAAATTTTCGACGAAAAGCGTTTTTGCCGTGGTTTTTCCTTTTAAAATCCGCTGGAATGTTAGTAGAATGTTAAAGAAAATTGGTGCTGTAGTCCGATCCAATACCTGAAGGGTGAGTATTTAAAAACGCTCATGAGATACATGGGGCTCACTCCAGAAATTCCTGAATTTCAACTACCGCCGTTTTGCTTAATACCAGTTCTAACAGTGATTACCCAATAACTCTGCAAAAGTGATTACTATCCTCCTTCAAAAAATCCGTGTTTACAGCCTCATTAATTATCTGTGTACCAATTGCTCAATAATGGTCGGGACATGAGTACGAGCAACACAATAAATTTCGAATCTGTAAGCTCTACCACTTTCCACTGCCGTGAAGTGATGTTTCAAATGAACTGATTGGAAAATAAATTGACTTCGTAGAATAAGACACGAACACAAGTTAATTGACGTAGATATATGGAAAGTTGTGTGATGTGGCGCACCTGATATTTACATAATGTATTGAAGGAGGTGAATTGGCTTCCATGTGTATCTGCACATGTTTTTTTTTGAATTTATAACATTGAGGCACGATCTGAGCATTATACCCTGGAGGAATTGGGTCTGGTAAGCACGCTCAATCAATTCAATCTCCCTCTCTCAAAAAGTGAGGCTAGAAACTGGATAAGATACACTGGTACTGGTATGGGTATGAAACAGCAGCAGAAAAAGATGCTGTTTTATGGCATGCATATTTGAGTCCAAATGCGCAGCACTACTATGTAATCGTTGCTTGGCAACCAGAAATTGTCTGAAAGATTATCCAGTGGCATTAAAACCTAATTCTTAAGATATTTATGATAAGAGACCGAAAACACAGTTTACCTTGGACATCCCGATTTTACAGTCTTTTTTGAATAAAAGCCATCCAACCGACATTCCAATCAAGTAAGGGCCAAGCCTGGTCCAGGGTTTGTCGTATATCTTGTCAAAAAGAGCCAATGGGTCATCGAGACTGGAAGAGAACCGTGAATTGAGAATGTCAGTATCGATAGAATGATAATCAAAATTTTAATTATATGAGTAATAAGAGCTGAATAAGTGAGAATACTGTATAACCCACTCTATCGCAATTCAATTAACTAGTAATATGCCCATACCTAATGTTGAAAAGGGGCAGTTTAAGCTACATTTAGAGAAATACTGAACTTCATTGTGATATTGCTAGCGTTATTTTGGACTGCCTGGAGTCGAGATGCCAGCACATTTTGGAAGACTACAGACGACACTAAAATAGGTGTGCACCCCCCACCCATCGATATTTTTCTTGGGGACAAAAACAGTTTGGGTTCACAGCAATCCAGCAGATGGTTAAGCAGGCTCACAACCAGTAGCTCAACAGGGGCTTTATTCCGACTGCAGGGTGAAATACTGTCAGATTCAGCTGTAAGGAGGTGCTTACAAGGCACTTCCATGCCTCAAGAACTGGGGAACACAAAACACTGGCCAGGGACCTCTAAAGGGAGCAACGGGCACCAACATTTTCAGGCGTGGCTGAGGATGAGAGGTTTCCTAAATGCTGCAAACTCCTGAAGAGTAGTCTCGACATTTCTATGCTCCACACTCAGCATCACCTCAGTCGTGACTCGACCCAAATACCTCCTCCACAACTGGACACACTGGTGCTCCATCTGCCAGATTCTTACGGCTGCCCTATGACCACTTATAGGGGACAGATTGTAAAAATCTTGGTTCTACGCTCAGAAATTTCAAGGCCAGAAACAGCCCTCCTTGCCATACTCTGCAGGTCAGGATTCTCATAATCTCTCACTTTATTTGCCAGCTCAGTAAGCCTCAGAATCTCATTCCTCAAAAAAGACAAGGAGCCTGAAGGTGTTAGGTGGTAGAGCCTGGCGTTGCCTTGTTGCTATTAGTAGAGATTTTACTATTCGCAAGCTGCCTATACTCGAGCTTCAGGCCCAAGGATTTATTGGCTGTTGCAGAATGGGAGGGGAATCGCTCTGTAGAATGTTTGGTGACATGGGGTACCAATAGCAGCTGCAATAAGGCGCATCTCCTCAGAAGCATACCTGCACAGTTCTATCAACGTTAATCTCCTAATTTTAAAGTAAAAGGACGATAGAAAGTATCTTTTCCACTATTTTTAATAAAATGTATACCAGTTACACCAGCCCATTCATTTTGAGAATTATACTGATGATGGCCTAGCCACCGAAACCGGTATACCTTTTATTAAAACTAGTGGAAAAGATACTTTCTCGCGCCTTTTTATTTAAAAATGACTTTCCATAATTTATCCATGAGTGATCTAAATCGTTAATATCCTCGTTCCTTTTGACCATATCCTTCAGCTAAACGAGGGCCCTTAGACCAGTTGTCATCTATTGTGGTGGAGATACAGGAAAGGTAGGAGGAAGAAGACAGTGAGGGAAGGAGGCTGGCATCCCTGCCAGGGCGTCTCTGTGAAAACTCCGGGTAGCAAGAGGCTATGATGCTAGGTGCTTCTGCTACTAATAAGTGGAGAAGGGCATTGATGAGGGCGGTGATCGCGTTGGAATGCACCCCTCCTTCGTACATCAGAGAAACAGTTAGCCACTCTACACAGACTACACTCTAGGACTCCTTGGATCTGCCAACAGGGTACTCCTGCAGAGCATCACCATTGACCACCATGAGGAGGTTGGTGAAGGCTATGGCTGCCTGTCTTAGTAAGACACAGCTGCACCCCTTAAGGTCGACATACCACATGCACACAGGCCATTTTCTTAGTGTTCTGTCGGGTTGAATAACACACAACACAGGTTGACTATGACAGAGAATTTAATCGAGAACTCCAATAACACTGAATAACACCTCCGGCCTCCTGCCTCTGTTTTACCACCACTCTCACTTCCCGTGCCCAATGCTACCAACACAACACTTTTCCCCCTTTTACAAAGCAATAACCCTAAAATTAATATGAACAAACATGACACTCACAAAATATGCATATGCAGAGGAAGTATATTAGAACAAAACCTGAGTAAAATGTAAAACAAAAACAAAATCAAGTTTACAGGAACCATCCCTACAACCAACTCAGGAGAGATCGAACAGGGATGGTGAATACCTGGCTGGAGGTCTCCTCTGCCTCTTAGGTCTACCCCCCTCCTCAGGCACTGACTCTCCTGACATTCCACTATCAGCAGGTGTCGCCAACTGCAGGCCGACTCCAGATGTCAAGGGCGGCTCATTGGTGGGATCAGGCTGGTTCTGAACTGTAGGGTTTGGATTAGAAAAATGCCAAGGAACTTCCCTAACTGGTGGATGGCTAGAGTCCTCCAACCGGCTCTTACGCATTTGGTTAATATGAACTTTCCTAATGATCCCCCCCTCCAATTTAACAAGGTAAATCACATATCCAATCTTCTCCATGACCCTGCCACATAACCACTTGAAGACCCCTTTTATTGGGTTCTTAACTAAAACCTTATCATTAATACTGAAGGTACGGATTTCACTCTTTGATTTTTGCTGTGATTTGTTGAGAACTTCATCGCTTGGTGACAACATGGATAGGAATGAACGGACAGGATATCCCAGCATAAGATCTGCTGGGGACATTCTTGTCGTAGAGGAGGGTGTGAAACGATAGGACGCCAAACAGTCAGAAAGACGAGTATGCATCGAAACACTGGGTTGGCTTTTACTAGAGATCACTGACCTCAACAACATTTTTTTTTACTGACTGCACAGCCCTCTCAGCCTCCCCATTGGAAGAAGGGTTGTAAGGAGGTGTTAGGGCTAGAAGTAAGCCGGTATTTTGCGAGCCACCGAATTTTCTCGATGGCTTATGCCAGACCTTTGGGGATGGCACTTAGCATAGCCAGGCTTAAAAACATCTCCAAACCTTCACGAGGTCTAGCCTGTTAGTGCCCATATCCTTTGGAGTGGGGCCGACAGATTGGAGCAATGTTGGGTTGTCCTCCCCCCCCCGTTCTGGGAGGTGGATAGCTTTCCTTGAGAGGTGGTGAGGGGGGCGAGTAGTGGCGCCTGCTCGTGCTCCCCGCATCAACTTTTTTTTTTTTTTTTTTCTTTTTCTTTTTCTTTTGCGCCCCCAACCCAAGCTGTAAAGCGACCCGTGGCGAAGGGTGGATGGCACATGGGACATTGTGTCAAACACGGAGCCTCAAGGATACCAGGCGACCTCCTTGCAGTAAGTAGCCTTGTCACGGCATGCGGGGCTCTGCCGTGATCGACTGTGTATTACCCTAGCTACTCGTGGGAACATGAATGAAGAAAATCAAATAAATTTAAACATTCAGGAGCTTACCCTAGCTGAGGAAGAGAGACTGCTACTGAGTCCCTCCTCAGTGATGGAGGAGGAGGTCATGGATTTGTACTGTGACCTCCCAGCTGTAGAAGGAGGTTCATCTGCGGCGGATGGAGACGCAAAGTCACATTCTGCGGGCGGGGGGCTTCTGGGGTCCCTGCTGCCGGTGTGGGGCCTGGTGCCGGGCGCCTCCCGATAGGGGTGCTGGTGCTGAGCCCTCCCGGGCGGGGTCCTTGGGGCTCCTGAGAACCACGACACGGGCTTGGAGCCGCTGACCGAAGGGTCGGATGCGGGGCCATCGGGCACGCATTCTGGGCACAAGCGAGGGCGCCACGTTAAGTTTACTGGCGCACAGAGGCGCCGGTTTAAAGCCCTCCTGTCAGAGGGTAAGAGCGTGGCTGATGCCAGGGCTCTTGCGATGAGAGGAGGGCTGACGAAAGAGGTGGAAGGTGGCCAAAAAAGAGAGCGGCCTTCCACTGGAGACACTCCCGAGGAGAGAAAGAAGGTGAGACGCTCTTTGGGATTGAGAGGTGGTGAAGGGCAGCGTGGGGACGTAGGTTCCACGTCTGCAGCCCACCTCGGTGGGGCTGGTGGCTCCGGGCGGCAGGGAGTGCCTAAGGGCGGTCCTAGCAGGCGACCACCAGTCTCATATAGCTCAGCTGTGTCAGGGGTGAAGCTGGGGTGTTCCATGAGGACTACCCGGCGGAGCTCCTCACAGCGGAGCAGATAGAGGCCGCGGAGAGGGGCATGGTGGAGGCCATGTTTGCTCTCGACGAAATTGAGGGGCCGGAGCCAGGGTTCACCGGTACCATGTGTTGAAGGGGGTGGTATGCGGTGACCTGTAAGGATGAGGGCACGGCAGATTGGCTGAGGGAGCATTTTGCCACCGCACAGCCCTGGGAGGGTGCCAGGCTGAAGGTCTGTGAAGGTGAGGACCTTCCGAGACCAAGAACAGCCGTGGGGGACCTGCCGGGGTGTGAGGATGAGCCGGATGAGAGGATCCTGGGCTTTCTGGCGAAGCAGAATAGGAGACTCTGCACACGGTTCTGGACGGTGCTCTCTCGGGTCCACAAGGAATCAGCGGTGCTTCTGGGCCTGCTGATAGATGCGCAATCTGCCCAGGCTTTGGAGGCTGAGCCAGCAGTCTCCATAAAGCTGAGGCAAGGCAGCATCAGAGTGAGGAAGCAGGGCTCTGGAGAGGTACCTACCTCGAGTGTCCCTTCCTTGGATGCCCCTGGAGATGGTGGAAGGGGAAGAGGGAGCGCTGCCGCTGCGGGGGTGTCGGGGGGTGGGGCTGCTGGCCGGGGGGCTGCAGGCAGTGGTGACCTAGGGTCCCGCTGCGCGGTCCTGGCTGGGGGCCCCGCCTCGGGTGCCTCGGCAGCAATGGTGGCGGCTCCTGGAAACAGCGGTGCTGGGGTCCTGGTGGCCCCTCCTCCCCCTCCTGTGGTGACGGCTTCGGCAGTGGCTGCGGGTGGGGTGGGGGGGCTGGCGGGTCCAGATTTGGCAGGGAGGGCAGGAAGGACGATAAGGTCCTTCCGGCCCAAACTGCAGAGAGGCTGCAGGCAAGTCGCGCCTGCTCGCCCTCCGGGCACTCCGCAGGGACGTAAGGTCCCACGGGGGTTTGGGGGTCGGCGTGGGCGACGATGATTGCGCAGCATGTGGGCTTCCTCCAGATCAACCTGCACACGGCCAAAGCAGCTACGGCAGTGATGTGCAGGAGCTTTGGCTGGGGAGCTGTGATGTGGCTCTACTGCAGGAGCCTTGGGCGGACAGCAGGGACGTAAAGGGATACCTGCTAGTACAGGTAAGTTGGTCTACTGTGGCACAGAAGGTCGTCCTAGGGCGGCTGTTTTGGTAAGACACAACTTGCATATTCTAAAAATTCCCGAGTTCTGTCACAGGGATTTGGTGGCGGTAATGCTGGAAGCTCAAGACAGTAATGGACTCCGGGCGAGGACAGTGGTGGCGTCAGCCTACTTCCCAGGCGATGACGCTGAGGTCCCCCCGCTGATTATGCAGCAGCTGATCCATTACTGCAGAAGGGAAGACCTTCAGTTGATTGTCGGGTGCGACGCCAATGCACATAACATGGCATGGGGCAGCACAGACACAAATGAAAGAGGTGAGTCCCTTCTTGACTACTTACTGTGCAATGAAATGGTGGTGGTTAATAGGGGGAGCACGCCAACTTTTGTTACACGCAGGCGGAGGGAGGTGCTGGACATTACGGTCTCAAGTACCTTCTATGCCAGCAGAATAACAGATTGGCATGTCTCTAGGGAAACTTCAATGTCTGACCACCGGATGGTGAGGTTCAGGCTGCGGTTCCCTAATAGTGTGACGGAGACATATCGGAACCCCAAGAACACGGATTGGGTTCTGTACAGCCGCGTGTTGGCTTCCAGTTTGGAGAGCTACAGCTGTGAAATGCAAACTGTCGAAGGTGTAGAAAGGGCGACAGGCGGGTCTGCGCAGCTATGGTAGAGGCGTATGAAGAAAGCTGCGAGTTGAAAACCCGAAGATCCAATAGGGAGGTTCCTTGGTGGAACAAGGAACTGGAAAGGCTTCGAAAGAAACGAGGAGGCTCTTTAACAGAGCAAAAAGAAGGGTGAGTGGGACGCATATAGGGTCCCCTCACAGCATACAATAAAGCCCTTAGACAGGCTAAAAGGAAATCCTGGAGAGACTTCTGTGGGGGCATGAAAGACTTGTCTACCATGTCCAAGGTACAGAAGATCCTCTCTAGAGAAGAGAGACCGCAAATCGGTTTTCTCCTAAAGGCAGGGAACATTCACAAGGGGCAGCAAGGAGACCTTGGAGGAGCTACTGACAGCTCACTTCCCAGGGTCTCAAAGCCTGCGGTGGGGAGATAGCCACCACCATCAGCTGAGCGCCGATGGTGGTACCTGTCATGGGCAATCAAGGAACCCACTGCTAGCTGCAGCCTCCAGAGAAATGTTCACACTTAATAAGGTTAAATGGGCTATTGGTTCATTTAAACCTTACAAGGCGCCAGGTGCGGATGGGATCTTCCCAGCCATGTTGCAGCATGGTAGGGAGGCTCTGGGTCCGATACTGGTGAGGCTCTTCAGGGCGAGCTATGTCCTTGGGTACATACCCACTATGTGGAGGAAGGTGAAGGTGGTCTTTATACCAAAGCCGGGTGGCTCCTCGGCCCTGGCTAAGGGCTACCGCCCCATCAGTCTCATGTCCTTCGTGTTGAAAACAATGGAGAAGATAGTGTGCCTATCAATAAAGGAGAACTATCTAACTCAGAACCCCATTCGAGTTCCCAGCATGCCTATCAGAGGGGAGATCCACTGAGACTGCTCTGAACGAACTGGCAACAGTGCTGGAGGATACTCTGAGATCCGGAGAGATTGCGCTGTGCTGCTTTCTGGATATTGGGGGGGCTTTCGACAATACGTCGTATGCCTCAATTACGGCTGCGGCTGGTAGGAAGGGTGTAGATCCTTACCTAATCTCTTGGACCAACGAGATGCTGAGTAGCAGGGTGGTCTTCTCGGAGTTGGGGGAGACACTCTCTGTGGTGCCCACCAGGATGCCCGCAGGGGGTGCTCTCCCTCTCCTCTGGTTACTGGTAGCTGATACCCTTCTCGAGCTGCTGGAGGAGGAGGGCTACAAGGTAATAGGATACGCGGATGACCTGGTAATTATAGTCAGGGCAAATTCGCGAATGTAATCAGTGAATGCATGCAGCATGCACTGAATACCTTACAGACATGGTGCAATGGGCAGGGACTGTTTGTCAATCCAGACAAAACGAGCCTGATCCCATTCACCAGAAGGCGCAGCCTTACGCTGCGGGAACTCAGGCTGAGTGGCAAGGTGGTGAAGATCCAGCATGAGATCAAGTACTTGGGAGTCTTTCTTGATGGAAAGCTCTCTTGGGCCACACACGTGAAAAAAGCCTTACAGCGGGCGTCGGTGGTGATGTGGGCAGCTCAGAGAATGGTGGGGAAGGCATGGGGCTGAGGCCTGGGATGATCCGGTGGTTGTACACTGCGGTTGTTAGGCCTGTAGTCACCTATGGAGCCCTGGTCTGGTGGACTAGGGTGGAAAACAAAACAGTGCAGTTGCAGCTAAATAAACTGCAGCGTAGGGCGTGTCTAGCCATTACAGGCTGTATGACAACATGCCCTACGGCTGCACTGGAGGTCTTGCTAGATTTAGCTCCACTCCACATACATGTTAAAAGGATGGCGTTCCTCCAGGCTGCGCGTATGTTGGAGTTGGGTCTGATCATGCGGGGGAGGAGGAGTTCCTGCCACTTGATCCTTGACAAGGTGAAGGTGGGGGGGCCTGAACTGCATGTGGTAGACTCAATGCCCGCGAGGTTCAACTTCGCGCTACCCTTTCGGATACTCATTCATGAGCGATCCAGGTGGGTAGGGGGAGCTCCGCTTTCGAAGCTGGGGCCCTGGTATACTACACTGATGGCTCGGTGCAGGGTGGCCTTGCAGGGCAGGCATCTTTGGGCCGAGGATCAGAGCAGCAATCCCATTGGGGTCGCTGGCCACGGTGTTCCAGGCAGAGGTGGCTGCGGTGACAGTCTGTGTGCAGCGGCTGCTGCAGAGGGGACTGAAGCGACAGAGAATCTACATCATGGTGGACAGTCAGGCCACTCTCAAGGCCTTAGCCTCATACTGTCTTACATCGCGGCAGGTGTGGGAGTGTCTGACTGGACTGAAGGCCCTGGCCGAGGACAACAGGGTAACACTGTGTTGGGTGCCAGGGCATCAGGGTATAGAGGGAAACGAACGGGCTGATAGGTTGGCTAAGAAGGGATCAGAGCAGATCCCTATTGGCCCTGAGCCCTTTGTTGGGACTACCAGGAGCCATCTACGTAGAGAGGTTGGCAAATGGGAGGATAGGTGCAGGGCTGCTCATTGGCAGGGGCTGCCCGGCCTTAGACAGTCAAAACTCTTTATCCGGCTCTCCAGAGAGAGGTCCAAGGAGGTGCTTGCTCTGGGGAGGAAGGATATGAGGATCATATGTGGCCTGTTCACAGGTCACTGTCCGCTGAGGTACCACCTTGCAAATATTGGCAAGTGCGAGGTACAGGTATGCAGGTTCTGCGAGGTAGGGCTAGAGACGGCAGAGCACGTGCTGTGCGTATGCGATGGACTCGCGGCATCGCGCCGTTCTGTGTTTGGGAGGCCCTTTCTTCAGCCCGAAGAGGTGACAAATGCAGAACTTGCCGATATCCTCCGCTATGTGCGGGGGTGGTGGGGGCGCATAGGTGACGTCACACCAAGTGAGACCAGTGCCGTGGGGCCTGGGGGTGGTGCAGGTGGGCCATGATCCGAGTATCATGGACGCCCTTACAATAGGCCCGTTTGTGGCTGCAGTGAGGGTATTGCCTGCATCCACCGTTTCAAAGGAAAAAAAAGAAAAAAAAAAAAAAAAAAAAGGAGGTGTTAGTATGTGACTTATGTTACACTGATTGAAAAATTCCTTCAACTCATGGGAAGAAAATGGGGGTCCATTGTCCGAAACCACCACATGGGGAAACCCAAATCGAGCAAAACATTCCCTCAATTTCTCAATCACTGCAGATGCTGTAGTTTGATTAAGAATCCAGCATTCCAACCACCTGGTATGCACATCCACCAATAACAGGATTTTGCACTTCCAAGTATCCAAGAAATCCAGGTGTAGTCTATGCCAAGGTACATTGGGACTGCTCATAGGAACATATACTTTAGGTATACAATCATTCTGAGTCACTTGGCAAGTCACACATGTACTGACTTTTTTTTCGATATCCCAGTCGTCCAAGCCATCCCACCAGACATACGAACGTGCTAGTAACTTCGTGCGTACTATCCCTATGTGGCTTTTATGCAATATTTCCAGTACTTTGTGCTGAAGTGCAGCTGGTATTACTACCCTAACCCCGAACAGCAAACACCCATTGTGCACAGTCAGATTGTGCTTCAACTTGAAAAATTTTTGGAATTCTGGAGAAACCCTACCAGGCCACTCTGACTGAACCCAGTCCACAGCCTGAGACAAAACATGATCTTTTTCAGTTGCTAAGGCGATTTCTCGGAAATTCAACACTTTGGATTCAAAGTTTCCTAATACTAAATTACATTCTTCAACATCCGTGCCACTCGCCAAGGGTAGCCTTGACAAAGCATCCGCATGGCTAATATCTGATCCCTTTTTATAACGTATTGTATAGTTATAAGCAGACAGGATTATGGCCCAATGCTGCAACCTAGCATTTGCCATCACAGGAATCCCCTTCCTCTCCCCAAAAAGTGATTGCAAAGGCTGGAGATCAGTAACCAAGGTGAAAGGTCTTCCTGCTAAAAACACGTGAAAACGCTTCACCCCAAATATAATGGCTAAGGCCTCCCTGTCCGTTTGAGAATATTTCCTCTCCGTGTTGGATAGAGTTGATGACGCAAAGGCTATGGGTCGTTCAACCCCATCAATGAGATGAGCTAAGGTCGCCCCCACCCCATAGCTACTACTGTCTGTAGTAAGAATGAGTGGCTTACTTGGGTCATACAAGACCAATAGACTATCATCCGAAATAATGTCTTTAGCTTTCATAAACGCCTCCTCACATTCTGGCGTCCATTCCCAATTAACATCCTTACGTGTCAAATTATATAAAGGCTCTAAAATTTCTGCTGACATGTGGACAAACTGATGGTAGAAATTGACAAGTCCAATGAAGGATTTGAGCTCAGTGACATTTGTGGGTGTAGGAGCTGACTTAATTGCTTCCACCTTGAGGGCTGACGGGTGGAGACCCTTACTATCCAAATGATAACCCAACAATTCTATAGATTGACGAAAAAATTTGCACTTGCCTACATTCAATTTCACATTATACTTATTTAACCTCTCCAGTACTGTATCCAAAGATAAACTACACTCCTCCCTAGATTTTCCTCCAATGATAATGTTATCTAAATAAGCTCTAGCATTTGGTATACCAGTCAGAATTGTATCAATAACGGACTGAAAAATTGACGGTGCGCAATTAAGACCAAAGCATAAACGGTTAAATCTATACAAACCCACATGCGTATTAATGGTTAGATACTCCCGGCTATTCTCATTTACATTGAGCTGCATATATGCGTTTTTCAAATCCAACTCGCAAAACCACTGACTTCCTACTAAGGAATGGAGGATATCATCAATACGGGGCAATGGGTAGTGATCCTGATCCACCATACGATTTAAGGTATTTTTGAAATCTGCACAGAGTCTGATACCACCATCTGCCCGCTTTACCACAACAATAGGAGAGGCCCACTGACTATGTGAGGTTTTACTAATTATTCCTTGCTTCTTCCAAGATTCCAATTCCTTGACTACCTCGTCCCGGATTGCATATGGAACGTTGTAAGCCCTGTGAAAAATTGGCATTGATCGTTCTTTCAAAACTATCGAAACATCAAACGTCTCTATGGGCTCGTCCAGTGAAGGTCTAAAAATTTTGGGGAAACGTGATTTATAACTAAACCCAACATTATCTTGTACCCCCAGAATATTTCCAGTAGATGTTGGTTCCTTAATACTCTCACCTATAACTGTGTCAGACTCCACCTGATCCCCCAAGAGCGCCACCCTCCATCCTGGACTCAAAACAGATAGCCAGTCTCTACCCAACAGCGAACGATTCAGTTCAGTACCTGTTACAATAAACTTTCGAAAACTTTTTCTTTGACATTCACTGTAACATGAATTCGACCCCTTACTGATAATGAGTTACTACAAGCAGTACGTAATTGAATCGCATATGGCTCTAATGGTACACTACTGAAATACTTTTTATAACAATATAAAGGTATCAATGTGCAGGATGAGTCAGAATCTACCTCGAAACAAATCTCCTGCTTATTAACTGACAATTTAGAAATAAGAGGTTTCAATGGACTATTCACATTATTAACAAAATTTGTTAACTCTACGAAATTAATTTGACTTGTTTTACATAACCTCGCTATGTGCCCCTTCTGCATACAACTAAAACAAACCCATTCTTTGGCTGGACAACTATCCTTGTCGTGGGATCGCCCGCAGCAGACACAAATATTGTTCGAAACCGAGCGTGGTTGTTGCTCGTTGCCAGTCACTTCTCTCTTCTTCCAACGCGAAGTTCGATTTCCATAACGATTTGGTCCTCGGTATAAGGCATTGATTTGAACATCCGTACTCGATCCACTTTCTTCCGCCATCACTCTCGCCTGCTCAGACACAAGTTCCATTTCCGAAACGATTTTAACAGCATTATCGAACGATAAATTTTTTTCAGACAATAAACGTTTTTTTATAACGGAATCCCTAACTCCAAATACCAACTGATCGCGCAGAGCATCATCAAGGAAATCGCCGAAATTACAGGACGTAGCCAATTTCTTGATTTCAACAATAAAATTACGAGACGACTCTCCTACTGCTTGGTTACGGCAGTGAAACTTGAATCGTTCTGCCACTTCTAATCCTTCGGGAGCATAATGGTCTCGTAAAATGACACATAACTGGTCAAAGGATTTATCTTTCGGTTTATTGGGAGATACTAAGTTTTTAAGGATTCCATACATCTCCGGTCCTATAAGAACTATTAGCGAGGACACCTTTTCAGACTCCGACGTTTCATTAAGATCAAAAAATGCTTCCAAGCGGTCCAAATAGTTCTGAAACGGCTCGCTATCTGGCACATACGGGTCAACACAACCGAAAATGGTACCCCGACGGTATTTCGTGGGTCCCGAACCCGAACTTTCTCCGTCCGACATTGTAAGGGTAACTCAACTGGAGGTAAACTTGAACATGAACCGAGTTACGTGGGTACAATCACACCGCGTCGCCAATGTTCTGTCGGGTTGAATAACACACAACACAGGTTGACTATGACAGAGAATTTAATCGAGAACTCCAATAACACTGAATAACACCTCCGGCCTCCTGCCTCTGTTTTACCACCACTCTCACTTCCCGTGCCCAATGCTACCAACACAACACTTAGATGACGTATTCTTGAGTACAACGCCCTTGAATCGTCAGACTTTTTTTCAACCAATGTCATAACTTTCCTTCCCACTTTGTCGGCTAGGTATAAAAAAGTAGCATATTGGAACGTAATTAATAGTAATGCGTTTTATCAAAATGCCTAATACAATAACATTCGTTAATTATTAATAAGAAACAAACAATGAGCCTTGTCGATAAACACTAACAATAGGAGCTGCAGATACGACTTGTCATTCAACAACATAAATTAATAATAGTAGGTAGTGATTTCTTGAGCTTCAGTAACAGAAATAAACAATTCAGCTTAGCTCGGTTTATTTATAAACCATGTTCATTTCTTAGATTATACAGGTCTGTCTGATTACGTGATAAAGAAGTCTGTACACACGTGAGTGGCATTTATATAGGCTAGGGTAGGGGTCAAAGACAAGGAAGTCCCGCGTACTCGTCTCTTTACTTTTTGGATCCGTTGTACCTTTACTATTGCAAATATTTTCTGTTAAATTTGGTTAATTTTACCGCTTTACTTCTGGGGGCACGAGTGCCGCCTGAGAGAACATTCCTACTGATTCCTTGGGGTTTAATTCAAGGCTCCTAACATGAGATGGAATGTCATGCAAGCACTGTCATTGGGAATCATCAATATGCAAGAGATTGTCAATAAAAAATGTCAGTGAGGACAGCTATAATATAAAAAGTTGGCAATAGGCCTAAACAAACCAATATTGTTTAAAAGTAGGCGGAGTACTTACTTAGGAATGTGATTATTGTCGTAGGCGATCATAGCAGTAGTCACCCATGAGCTCGCCAAAAATATCAGCATAAAAGTGAAAGCGAGTTTGAAATGCCTAAAAACCAAATGATGACGTCAATCACTCTACTCAGGGATTGTCATATCAGCCTCACTAGTAGTAATTAGTTAATGGTTATAAGTGCCTACGTGAGAAAGCTAATGAGGGGAAAACAAACTTTAAGGGAGGCTTTTGTTGTGATGGTGGCAAATGTCTTGGCCGAGTGTGACCCCATTCTAGTTGTTTTAAATTTCTTAAATCCAGTCAACAAATGCGAGTAGAGACTGCAGTTCGCTTTATAAACTGAGAATAAAGGAATTACTTCACGTCTGCTATATGAGAGGAATTCGTGCAGAATATTCCTACAATAACATTGGCACTAAGTTTTTGTGTATGAATTCAGAAACAACCATTATTCAAGGAGAAATATCTGGTGAGTTGCAACACACAACTTTCCTTAGCTCTACGTCAATTCACTTTGTACATGGCCTTTGAACTTGGTCAAACAACACGTCACAGCAGCAGGAAACGGTAGCGCCTACAGTTCTGGAATTTATTGTGCTGCTCGTACTCATACCAGGACCATTAGTGAGCAATTGGTACACAGATAATTAATGGGGCTGTAAACAAAAATTTTTTGAAGGATAGTAATTACTTTTGCAGAGCTATTGGGTAATAACTGTTAGAACTGGTAGTAAGCGAAACGGCAGTTGTTGAGAATCAGGAATTTGTGGAGTGAGCCCCATGTATCTCATGAGCGTTTTTAAACACTCATCCTTTAGGTATTGGATTGGACTACAATACCAAGTTTTTTTCAACATTCTACTAGCATTCCAGCGGAGGTTATAAGAAAAAAATCGCTTTTCGTCGACAATTTTGATAATTTATTGTGCTGCTCTCGTCATTTTCCCACGGATGGAAATTTTATGGTATGATTCCTTCATTGAGAGCTATCACTATAAAAAATGTAATCAAAATCGTTAGAGCTGTTTTTGAGAAAAAAAATATTTGGTGTTTTGATCACTATGATAACTATAGTTAACTTTCAGTGGATTATGCCCATGTCCCTATTTTTGCGTCCCATGGTAACCTGTAGGCTAGACATCAAGTTTCAGCTGATTTGGTACGGTTGTTTTCTCTAAAAACCGCGCTAAAATAGATTTCGTCGAAAGTTTTGATAATTTATTGTGCTGCTCTCGTCATTTTCCCATGAATGGGAATTTTATGGTATAGTTGCCTCATTGAGAGCTATCAATATAAAAAATTTTATCAAAATCGTTTCTGCTGTTTTTGAGAAAAAAAAAATTTGGTGTTTTGATCACTATGATAACTATAGTTAACTTTCGGTGGATTTTGCTCATACCCTTATTTTGTCGTCCAATTGTGACCAGCGGGCGAGATATGAAGTTTGAGCTGATTTGATACTGTGGTTTTCTCCAAAAATCGTTCACAGACACACTTTAGTGACACACTTTAGTGACACACACACAGACCATTTTCCCGAATAGTGTTTTTTGGACTCAGGAGGGTCTGAAACGTAAAGATCTGAAGAGAACTCAAAAAATTTTTTTCAGCCGATTACATAACTTTCCTTTCTACTTCGTAGAGCCAAGGAAAGTAAAAATAGTTTTGTGTGACGGGTGCACATCTGGCACTCTTTATAATTTCACTGCTGACCGTTTCAGTGTCCAACATAGGCCTACTTCTCCTAATACGCCACTCAGCACGTCCAGAAGGTCCTTTTTCAACCACTGGGGACCTTCCCACCATTGGCCACATTTAATTATTTCAAGTAGGAGCAGCTCCCGGGAGTCTACACTAGCGGGGTTGTCCTGGGTACTCACATGAAACCAGTGACAAGCAGGCAAATTCTGTAAAGTCTTTGCAACTTGGTTACCCACAAACACCTTCCACAGCGGGATGGGATCGGCAGTTAACCACGATATAGCCGCTGTGCTATCTGAGCACGCTACAATGCTGCGGTCTTCTATTTCTATTTTAAAGAGGGCGCACCTTCTTGACAGTCTCGCCTAACAGTTCTGCTGCTAGAAGCTCCAAACGGGGGATGGTCTCTGGTTTCATTGGCGATAATCGTGCTTTGAAGATTACTAGCTGGACGTTTACCTCACCTTGGTGATTAGTAACATGGTAGACTGTAGCAGGGTATGCAGTCTCAGAAGCATCAGCAAACCCAACAAGCCACTGAGTTTTGGCTTCCAAATTCAAGTGACGGGGGATTCTGAGCATAGTTAAGGTGTCAATTGAAGTCGTGATCTTTGCCCATTGATCCACAAGGTAATTGGGTAATGGATCATCACAATTGTATGTGCATCGGCATACTTGCCTCTGTATACTCCCGGCTTGTATGGTTACAGGCATGACCCATCCCAATGCGTCATAAATCCAACTAGCCAGGTCTCTCTTGGTTTTGATCGTTAGAGCTGCTGGTACTTTGAAAAAGAAGGAATCTAGAGAGGGGTTCCATGCAATTCCCAGCGTTTTCAGCAGTTTTTCGTCACGTTTATCCTCCTATACCAAATCAACAGAGGCAGAGTGGGCAACACAGTGTTCAGGGGGAAGGTATTCAAGCAATTCAGGACAGTTTGAAGCTCGCTTCCAACTGAGCGGTATCAAGTACCGTAATTAGCCCATCACGTACCTGAAGCTGCTCAGACTTATACTGCCATCTTGGCGAAAGACGAGGAAAAACAGTTTCCCAGAGAGTCTGATAGTGAGCCGAATTTCCTCAAGAACAGTGATTATATGATTACTCTCCAGATTGTAAAAATTCATGTTGATTGGGACAAGTCTGATTTAAAAGAAATATCAACTTACTTGACGGCCAAAATGAGAAGAATTGATCCCAAAACGAAAAATTGTGTGTCGTCAGAGAGGTACCAGCTCCACAACATGCACTGCAATATATTTATATATCAGAAATTCTGTTTGCACGATATTTGTATTATTACCATAATTGAAGGAAGCTGCCATCTCAGGAAGCAGTTTTTTTGTAAAAATTATTGAGGTTGTTAACAAGTACTTATTAGTTTAGTAACATTTTATATAATAATTTTCAATTACTAGTCAAGATAGGCATCACATTGAGTTAAATCGAGTAAGTGAATTAAATAATTAACAAGGTTTTTCAGAAAGGATCGAAGCTCCAAGATCACTCATCATACACTTATGCCCCACAAAGCAATAAAATCAATCTTACTCATAAATTCGTATTGTTCCACTTACCATGTCCTGGACGGGGAAGAGAGTGTTGATGTACAGAATGTTCCTCCACCAATATAATTCGCAGTTGACGTAGTCGTTGGTTGGAGGCTCAAACAGAGAGTTGTAGTGAAACCATTTCATTGAGACTAACACAACGCCCATTACATAAAAGTATGGTGCAGTTAACCTGCAATGATTGATGGTTGCCCCATGAAATAATACACTTTGCCATGGTATTTGGTCAAACAACGTTCATAAAAATATATTAGTCTTACAATTACATATTTTAGCCAATCTCCAATAGTACCTGGCATTTTTAGATTTGAAAGTGGTGTCTCCAACAAACAGATTGTTTGCTGAGAAGCCGTGTTCTTCTGGGATCCTTACAACTACATCCCCAGTCAAGAAGCCAACCAACAAAATAAGCCTGCGCTTGGAAGCAAAGTAGCTGAAGGAATAGGAACCATGGCAACGCCTTCAAATTCTGAACTGTCAGGCTGTTTATGTAGAGAGTCAAATCATTTTTTTCCTAAGGCATTGGAATGTACTATCAATGATCGATCACTATAAAGCACAGCCTTCAGGAGTATCTACTACAACACTGTTGGGACCGGGTTGTTGATAGGCTCATCACCAATAATTAATTTGTGAAATTCAAATGAGCGGACTGAAAAAGGCAGCCAATCTTTTATGTAATATTCTGAACGATAGTGATGTGCTTTCTATCTTAAGAAACACCCGCTAATTTACACTGCTGATTCATGCTATTGGTGGCAGTGGTGTTTAGTTTATCGTCAAGGGGAAGCAAATGAAGAGTTGCATAATGACACTATGCCACCAATTGAATGTGAAAGTACTTATAAGTTTCCAAATACCATAGAAATAAATGGCCTGATTGCCAGAGAAGTCAAAGAGCAAATTAATGGGAATATGAGGACACTTCGTGAGCATCTGAAGTGGGATATAGTTCCCACTTTACACCAAATTTTTCCAAACACTTAAGCAGGATGTGCTACAGTTAATTGCACCAAAACCTAATAGATTCAGGGTATGTGTTATGAGGGGTTTGGAAATGTTTGGAGAGCCACTGACTCAGGTAAAAATGTCATCAGAATATGAATCTTCGCCTTTGATCACTGGACTAATCACTGGAGATGCCTACAATGAGGGTCAGGCGATACACATGGAAGCCTCATGCTTTTGATGGAAGGGCTTACTGACAGGTTTATAAAAGGCATCTGGAGGCCATTTTTTAAACGAATGTGTGATCAAATAAACAAAAAGGCCATGGGACTTGCAACAACTCTTTCTGGCTCAGTAATTACCGCTCTGTTTGAGTTGGCCATGTAGTACAGTTATGGCGACTTGGTCTTAGCCTCAGAGAACCGCTATGGCATATACCACCAAGCTGAACTATGTCTAGCCTTTCAATGGAATGGAACGCAGCTACTGTTGGAGGACATTACCTCTAGAGAAAACAGGTCAGCTTCATAATACTATGCCAACAGCCTCTGGGAATTGTGATTAGCCAGACTACTTGTTTTGGAAATGTCCAACACGTCAGCAACCATAGTCAGAAAGGCGTGAGAAATACCAACAAGTCTGAATTAAGAGTGCCTACTTGGCCAGTATAACAGGTGCACTTACAACGCATTCAGTGGTTAACATAAGGCGTCCCTGCTGTTCACCTAATGATGTTTAAGAGCCTCCTTGTAATTCATTTTCTTCGATCATTAATGGAAATTGTGTTTTTTCTAGTTGAGAGTTGAGAGTTCGAGTGAGAATAAATTGGTGCGAACACAATATTTACGAGGACAAAGAGAACAAAAAATAAGACCACATCTGATCGAATATGGGTCCATATGTTTTTAAGACTAGAGAATAATAATTCCCACAAGTTGGAAAATCCATCCCCAACAAAAATGAATTAGTAATGTAGCAATGTGAAAATTCACCCTTGTGTTAGCTGTCACAAACGATTGTACCTTTCCTAATTCCGTAATAAAGTTTTAAAGTTTTCTTAAAAAGCCAGTTTCAGGGTCAGGAAGCGCAGGGGAAAAAAGAAAAAGACCCTTAAAAAGCAGGGCGTGCAAGCCGAGGGCAGCACCCCACCCACGCCTACGCCCAAAACAAGGGCAAAAGAAAAAAGAAGCCTCCACCGCTTACCAAACTCCCCCCTCAAAACCCACGACAAAACGTGGTAGAAGTTAGGCCTACATGTGAGGAAGGAGAGGCTGGTCCCTCCACTCGTGATGCAATGGAAGCGCTGATGCAGGGTATCCCTGCTGAGGACCTCCAAGCACTAAGCGTCCAAGTGCTTGACATCTACACCGCAGTGGGAGGCAGTGCTGTCATTGTGACGGAAACTCCGGAAATGGCCAAGGCGCTTACGAGCCATATTTCCACGAAGAAAGAGTTGAAGCTACTAGCATCAGCCGCCCTGGGTCGCCTCCCACACCTGCTATTGCACAACTTGAGGATTGACCAACAAAAGGGGACCCGGATAACAAGTTGTTGAGCACAACCCTGCATTAGGCTTGCAGCCGCAGGACGTCAGGCCCCTTTTCATGAAAAAGCGGGGGAGACAGAAAGATTGGGTGATTGAGGTGTCACCCAGCCTACACAAAAAATTAGAGGAGGCAAGGCACCTCCAAATAGTCTGGCAGCAGTGCGCCATCCGCAAGTACCAAGCCCCCACACAGTGCTACAAATGCCAGCACTATGGCCACCGGGCAGTAGCCTGCATGAGACCTGTTGTGTGCGCCTGGTGCGCCTTGCCACATCTGAGCAAGGAGTACAAGTGTGAAGCTCCTCTCAAATGTGCCAATTGCGTCAAACGCAAATTACAACAGGACTCGCACTCTACACCAGACGCACGCTGTACCTGTCATAAGCGAGTGATTGTCATCCAGCAGTCACGAGTGGATCATGAATAGGCTAAAAACAGTTCGAATCCTTCAGCCCAACACAAATAAGAGTCCCCCGGTTATGGCTGAGTTGCTGCAAAGTGCACTAAAAAACGCAGCACTGTTCTCGCCATACAGGAACCATACATAAGATCCAAAATTGTTAGTCTAGGATCGCTGGGACGAATGGTGGCTGGAGCAAGAACAGGATCCAAGGCAGCAGTGGCCTGCATTACCTGCCTGCATCGACACGCTCACACTCACCCAGTCAAACAGCCAGCACTTGGCCCCTGTTCTCATCTGAGCTGGTAGCTTTGAGCTGGTTGTAATATCATTTTACAAGAAATTCGGCGCACCAGTCGCCAACTACCCATCAACCACTCGAGCGGGCTCTAGCAGGACTATCAGGGCGACGCTGCGTAGTCTGTGCTGATGCTAACGCCAGATCATCATTGTGGGGATCCCCAACCCTGGATGGGGTGGGCGGAAGGTCATGCATAGACGTCACAAACGTGTCTCACACCCTGCTACTCAAATTGCAGGGTTGGCGAGTTGTACCAGGTGCAACGCAGAGCAATTATCGTCGGGACTTTGCCATCGCAGATACAACATCTTATGTAAAGACACACGTAAAAAGCGATTTCGGACAAAAAATGCTGACTGGCCACAATTCTGTAGGGTACTGGAAAGTTGAACTGCGTGCTGCAGACACCAACCCAATAGTCCAAGCAGCCATACACACCCAAAGAGGTGGAAAGTAAAGTGGACATATTTACCACAGCACTGCACTCTGCTGGGCTCTCTGTACTTGGGCAACAGAAGCACAGGGCGATCAAAGTCCCATGATGGACGGACGAACTTAATCCCAACAAGCAAAGTGTAAATAGAGCCAGAAGGATGTACCAACGCACTCGTGACCCTGATGCCAGAGCCACACTCCGAACTGCCTTCATCCAAGAGAAGAAGGCCTTCCACGGGCTACAACAAACTAGCCAAATGGCAAGGCTGGCGAGATTTTGTGGATGCAAAGAGCTCTGAGTTCCCCTGGGGCAGACAATACAAATCTCACATCCGAAAAGCAAATGCAGTGCTGAAAATGAGTCAAGCAGCATTGAAAGTTCACTGGGAACCCTCCTTGAGAAATCGTTCCCTGACGACCAAGTTACTCGAGATACTCAAGCTCAGAGGGCAGCAAGGGAACTGATCATGGACCCTCCGAACGAGCCCGACATCTCATTGTTGACAACAGGCGACTTTGGCGGGACCCTTGCGACCTTAAAGCCCAACAAATCTCCTGGGTCAGATAAAATAGAAGCAATATGCTAAGGAAGGCTGAGCGAACAATCTCCAGCGGCCTCCTTAAATTATTTAATGACTGTCTGCAAGTCGGACAGTTCCCCACTCAGTGTAAGTCTACGTGGGTTGTTACTCTTCAAAAGGGAGGCGACTGCAATCAGTCAGCCCCGCGATCATGTAGACCACTCAGCCTTCTTCCCATATTAGGCAAAACAATAGAAATATTGATGTTGCAGTCCCTCGGAGGAGTCTTTGGCCACAACGCTTGTAATACGGGTGTACCAAAGGAAGGTCCACACTGGATGTCATTGTCGAAATTCGGCATGTTTCCCGGCTGGCAGTGGCTAAGTGTAGCAGTTCTGATTGACACCAGGGGAGTGTTTGACAACCTTTGGTGGCCAGTGCTGCTTAATGAGCTTCAAAGTAGGGGAATCCCCTGCAACTGTACTAACTCATCAGAAGTTACCTGATGGACAGAATTGCTACAATCGAATGCAGGTGTACCAGGGTGAACCAAACCCTTTCATTCAGCGGAGGCTCGTCCCGGGCATTTGTGCTGACTGGGCTCCTCAAGTGCCCCGATTCACCCGTGACTTCACTGCCGTCACTTCCTCGTTGCTCGTTCTCGCGCTCGCGTTTGTTCCCTTCCCAGTTCCCGATTTGTGGTGGTAAAACATCTCCGAAAGTAATTCACGAATAAAACTCCTTGTTTTGCATTCGGTTTCTATCGTACTACTTCCCGACTAATTCTATATTAATCCCTCCCGTAACCCATGCATGTCTCCGTCGAGAGAAAGATTGAGAAGGGGTGCCCACAAGGCTCAGTCCTTGGACCAGCACTCTGGACTGACTGCGAGCCGTACACCTATGTGGATGACTTGACTTTGCTGATCTTTGCAGAATCGGTCCGCCAAATCAAAGAAAAAACCCGCCACATGTTCCACACCATCACCCAAGTGTCAAGATGCAGGTGGCACAGGAAAAACCTCAGCTAATCCTCTTGAAAGGAAAAGTGAATAATCAACCCTCAATACGCTTGCTTGCCACCCAAGTAAATAGTTAAATCAGGTGGGAAACCAGATTAAGAACTCCTCCCAGACAGTACAGGATTCCTCAGGTGGTCACCTCTGCGTGGTATCATACGGGCAACAGCTCTCTACCAGGAGACTGGCTAACGACCAAATACCTGCGGTACCTACGCAGATCTGAGTTCGGTGGATGCTGCTGGGGCCAGCCTTTTGCACATTAACAAAACCGCAATTTCCATGACTGATATAACCCTCGTCAAGGGTTTAGGAACAGTCATCAAATGAGCAAACAGACCGGTGTGTGTATGTGTGTGTTGTTGTTGCTTCTATCTTAACGAATTCCCACAAATTTACAATATGATTAGCGCTCTTCGCGTTCATGTCATCTTCTTGCTCCAGAGCATGATAGGCAGAGGTCTTTGTCAATGCACCAGAAGTTGGTCAAAGCCTAGACTCAGCCTACACTCAGCCTCAGCTACAGCCAGATGTTGGTAGACAAGAGTAGATAGATCACTAAGTGGACATCAAATAACCGACTTGATAAGATTAGATTGCTGAGGTCTCGTGGATCAGGAGCTAGTAAGTAGTAACTCAACTCTCAACTATACGATTTGGGTTAAAGTAACGGCACATTTCAAAACGTACCTGGCGAATCGGTAGAACAACATTCCAACGAATTCTAGTGCACCAGAAAGGAATCCCGTGACTCTGGTTATTTTTGTAACATCAACTTTGGCCGTTGTCCTGAAGTATAAATACGAAACCAGCAGTCCACTGTAAGAAAAAATAGGGCTTATTTACAGAATAAGTTATGGAAACTGAAACCATCTTCAAAATGATTGATTAAGAAATACTAAACAGCCAATTAAAAATAAAAGTACAAACTGAAATTGAGTGACATCAATAATAATCAAGCAACAATTTCGTTAGTTCTAATCAAACATTTTTTGGAAGCTATGGCTATGGAACATATTGGCTATGAATCGTAAGAAAAAATCGTTGTTCCCTGAGTAAAACTTGATGGAAAATCAAGTAATACTTTTTGAGAAATTTGTTAAAATCCACAAACAAGGAAATCAAAGGTCAAATCTTTATGAAATTAGGGCACAATTGTAGAAAATCGAGTAACTAATGAATGACAAATCAATTTACAGATAATGAGAAAGTCGAACCCAAGCAGATGGAAGGTCAGGAATAACTGTCGGAAAATTAATTAACCACTGCCGCAAAACTGAGAATTGTTGATGGGAAATTGATTAGTAATGGAAGTAAAATCAAATAAATATTGCAGGAAAACTGTTGGGAAACCAAGTAAATAAGGATGAAAATCCTATTAATATTGATGAAAAATCGATAAATCAAATAGCGTTCGTAAATAAATTTAAAAATTGTGAGAAAGAACATAAAACATAGCTAGGCATTTGCGAGAAAGAGAACCGAGAATATTTATTAAGTAGCAAATAAAGTTAAAAATTTATGGACAAATATGTAACAAAATCTATTAAGCCGAGTTCAACTGGTTAGTAAAGTCAAATCTATTAAATAAAAGTTTTACAAAAACTGAAACATTAGTTCAAAATGATTACAAAATATCGATGAAAGTTTTTAGATAAAGAAGTAAACGATTTTGGGTAAACTGCGAGTCAAATTCAGATGGAAACGTTGTAAAACTAAGAAATAATTGTTAAAAGGTACATCATAACTAAAAGAAATTGCTGGAAAATGAACAATAATTTTTTTGTGTAATAACTTGAATAAAAGTTATGTGACTGAAAATAGTTGTAAAATCAGGTTAATTGATGTGAATTTGAAAATCAAAGTTAATTTTCTGCATTGGGTAAGATATTTTCTACAAGAAAAAGTTAATTATTTTTACCAAACTAGTACGTAGTTTTTGAGAAATTGATAAAAACTAGTTAGTAAATCACATATAAATTGTTTAAAATTTCGTTGAGAAATAAAGTAAAATTGGCTGGTTTATTGAGGAAACCTTGCTGGTCAGGGTAAAGTCATAAAGAAACAATCCCACAAGTCTAATTAATTGAAGTATCAACAGCTATTACAGCTCTATACCCGAAAAAAATCGCACCTAGACTACCTTATAAAGAAGAACGTATCGACAGAATAAGTTCCATTGTTGATGGTCTGGAAGGCGAATTGGCGCTCTGCCAACTGCCTGAATTTAGTGTTATCTGAAAGAAGAATACACCAATTATCATTTTAGTAATTAAATTTGTAAACGTTGAATGGAATCTATTTTAAACATGTTGAGGGGCAGTGTCATATTAATACTCAGACTAATTTACAGCCTCAGTATTGTCATCGATTGGACCACCCATGGAGGATCAACTGGAGGGATCTGTCGGGCCAGGTCTCTCTTATGAAACGAGCTCAAAGGGCCCTTTGCCCTTTGGTCTGGGAGAGTATCTCACACTTATTCAATGCTAATTCCATTTAATCATACATGGTGGGGTAGTTTCTGTTGACGAATTACCAATCCTTCTACTGTGCCTGGTTCTCAGATTCATCTTTTCAAGCAGTCGATTGGTACTTATCTTACGTTCGGCTCCAACCCCTCCCCCCTCCAATCACTGGGGTAGGTGCTTCATAATCAACGCGATGCATAGTGGAAGAATGTGCCTGTTGATTCAACATCAGTTCTCCATCAATTGAATCAAGCATTCATTCCCTCTCTCAATAAACCCAGGACGTATTCGTAATGCTACTATAAATATCTGGTGCGTTGCAACACACAACTTTCCTTAGCTCTACAACAATTCACTTTGTACATGGCTAATTCTATTTAATCAATTCATTTATCACTCAGTTAATTTAAACTTTGTCAAACAACGCTTTACGGCAGCAGGAAGCGGTAGCGCTTACAGTTCCAGATTTTATTGTGCCGCTCATACTCATTGCAGGACCATCATTGAGCGAGTGTTACACAGATAATTAATGAGGCTGTAAACACACATTTTTTGAAGATGGATAGTAATTACTTTTGCAGAGTTATTGGGTAAAAACGTTTAGAACTGGTATTAAGCAAAACGGCGGTAGTTGAAATTCAGGAATTTCTGGAGCGAGCCCCATGTATCTCATGAGCGTTTTTAAATACTCACCCTATAGGTATTGGATTGGACTACAGTACAAATTTTCTTTAACATTCTACTAACATTCCAGCGGAGTTTAAAAGAAAAAAACCACGGCAAAAACGCTTTTCGTCGAAAATTTTGATAATTTATTGTGCTGCTCTCGTTATTTTCCCACGAATGGGAATTTTATGGTATAATTGTCTTATTAAGAGCTATCTATATAAAAAATTTAATCAAAATCGTTAGAGCGGTTTTTGAGAAAAAAAAATTTGTTGTTTTGATCACTATGATAACTATAGTTAACTTTCGGTGGATTTTGTTCATACCCTTATTTTGGCGTCCCATGGTAACCTGCGGACGAGATATTAAGTTTGAGCTGATTTGGTACGGTGGTTTTCTCTAAAAATCGTATACAGACAGACACACAGATCTGTTTCTTTATTTCATGACTGTACCTAAACCCTCGACGAGGGTTATATCAGTCATAGAAGTTGCGGTTTCGCTAATATGCAAGAGGCCGGCCCCTGCAGCATCCACCGAACTCAGACCTGTGGAGGTACGGCAGGTATGTGGTCGTTAGCCAGTCTCACCGTAGAGAGCTGTTGCCCGTGTGTTACCGCGCGGAGGTGACCACCTGAGGAATCCCGTACCATCTGGGAGTAGTTCTTAATCTGGTTCCCTACCTGATCTTACTGTTTACTTGGGTGGCAAGTTTCAAAAGGACTGATCAACTATAACCACGTTTCTTAGCCATTACCTTCTTTGCGAACTTTGCAAAATGGTTATAGGCTTCCTTTGTAGCAGTCAAAGCTGCTAAGTTCGTTTGCCCTCTCAACAACCGTCGCTCACTGTTGTAGAAACTACAGTGGAGCAGCACATGGTTTCTTGTTTCCTCCGCACTGGAGGCACAAGACGTGCATAATGGAGAGTCTTTCAGAGAAAAGAAGTGGAGCCGCGCATTGAAGTCACCATGTCCCGTGAGGAACTGGCTCGTCCAGTGGTCTGGCTCAACCCATTTTCTAGAAAGACGTTCACGGATGTTGGGGAAGAACTCATACGTATCACGTCCCTTTGACGAGGATTCCCATCTCGCTTGCCATTTCTCTAGAGCCCATTCATCGATGGCGGCAAGTTTCTGTTCTGTGGTGAGATCCGCACGGAGTTCAGCCCAAAGCGGGGAAGCTCCCGTTTCACTCTCCACTTGTCAATCATGCACTCAACAGCCAAATCAACTGGTAACTGACCAGTGATCACCTGGAGTGCTTCCGTTGATACAGTCTTGTAGGCCTTGGTGATCCACAGGAGCGCGGCTCTCTGGGATTGGGCCAATACTCTCTTTTGATTGACTGTTAGTTTGCTACCCCAGACAACAGGGCAGTAGCCAATCACACCTAAATAGATGGCCTTATACATGAGGATGGTGTCGTGGTAACACACACCCCAAGTGGCCTTAGTAATGGCACGCAGTGAGGCAAACCTTGCAATGGTAGTGCCTTTAAGGGACTGGAGGTGTTGGTTGAAACCCCACCTCTCACCTATATTCACTCCTAAATACTTGACGTGCTTTTCAAGAAGGAGCCTGTGGCCGCCAAAGCGTATTGTGGGTGGATTATTCACTTTCCCCTTCAAGAGGATTAGCTGGGTTTTTTCCTCAGCCACCTGCATCTTGACGTGCTCGCACCATTGGTTGACAGTGCGGAGCACGTGGTGGGTTTTTTCTTCAATTTGGCGGACTGACTCTGCAAAGATCAGCACAGTCAAGTCATCCACATAGGCGTACGGCTCGCAGTCAGTCTCCATGAGTTTCCTGAGAAGACCTTCGAAGAAGGCATTCCAGAGTGCTGGTCCTAGGACCGAGCCCTGTGGGCACCCCTTCTCAATCTTTCTCCGGACGGAGACATGCCTACTTTCGATCGTAGCAGTTCTGTCTGTCAGGTAACTTCTGACGAGCGAGTACAGGTTGCGGGGGATTCCCCTACCTTTGAGTTCATTAAGGAGCGCTGGCCACCAAAGGTTGTCAAACGCTCCTCTGATGTCAATCAGAACTGCTACGACGTACTTAGCCGGTGCCAGCAGGCAAACACGCCGGATCTCGACAATGACATCCTGCGTGGACCTTCCTTTGGTACACCCGTATTGCCTGCCTGTGAGGTTGCGGCCAAAGACTCCTTCGAGGGACTGCAACATCAAGATTTCTAGTGTTTTGCCTAATATGGAAAGAAGGCTGAGTGGTCTCCATGATCGCGGGTCTGACTGATTGCGGTCGCCTCCCTTTTGAAGAGTGACAACACGCGCAGTCTTCCACTGAGTGGGGAACTGTCCGACCAGCAGACAGTCATTATATAAATTAAGGAGGCCGCTGGAGATCGTTCGCTCAGCCTTCCTTAGCATATTGCTTTCTATTTTATCCGGCCCAGGGATTTGTTGGGCTTTAAGGTCGCAAGGGCCCTGCCGAGGTCGCCTGTTGTCCACAGTGGGATGTCGGGCTCGTTCGGAGGGTCCATGATCAGCTCCCTTGCTGCCCTCTGGGCTTCAGTGTCTCGAGCTACTTGGTCATCTGGGAACGCCTTCTCAAGGAGGGTTTCCAGTGAACGTTCGATGCTGCAGGCCCAGCCTGACTCATTTTGCATCGCAGCTAAGACCTGCTCTACATTTGCTTTTCCTATGGAGGACTTGTAGTGTCTGCCCCAGGGGTTCTCAGAGCTCTCCACTTCCACAAAATTTCGCCAGCCTTGCCGTTTGGCTCGTTTGATGGCGCGGTGGAAGGCCTTCTTCTCTTGGATGAAGGCAGTTCGGAGTGTTGCTCTGGCATCAGGGTCACGAGTGTTTTGGTACATCCTTCTGGCTCTATTTGCACTTTGCTTGAGGGGATTTAGTTCCTCAGTCCACACACACACACACACACACACACACACACACACACACACACACACACACACTTTTTTTTTTCAGCCGATTACATAACTTTCCTTTCTACTTCGTAGAGCCAAGGAAAGTAAAAATCGTTGAACAGAAGAAAGGAAACTTTCAACAGAGTTTGTACCTATGAAAAGTTAAGGAGGATGTACGAAACTCCATGAATCCTTTACGACAATGCCATCTTGTTAGGAAATTCTTAAGTGACGATAATTTATGTACCTGAATATCTCAAAGCGCTGATGCAAGTGTGTCCAAGGATAACCCAGGCCATACTGATTGATCGCAACCCATGAATAGTTGGGATCGTGTCTTCTCCAACATTCCTTTCACAAATTGTAAGTAAATTCTTTCTCGCTGAGAACGACAGAACGATTTCTCTCCACACGCTCGCTGAAAATATGAATATACATGAATTAAAACAACGAAATGTTAATAACCAAATAGTTGATTATCAGAGGGAAATTGTAGTTCTACAGTGCTCATGTACTTTGCGTGTTTAGCGATTGCGTGAATAAATAGAAATTTATGGATTACAGTCCACGTTTACTGGGGATCTGGAATTAGGCTCCCTGGGTTTGGCCCGGGTTCACCAGTCATTGTAGTACAGTCTAGTTTAGAGTTGCCACTACTAAAACGAAGAATGACTTCTTTACGGTGGTGGCATGTAAACTGCTACAGTGGATATGCTCAATGTGCCTGTAATGTTCTGACGTCTTGTAAATGGATCAAAAGACTGAAAACATCATATATATCCGCAAATGATTATAAAGGCAATAATATTTCTAGATTATACAACAGTGCATAAAAAACTCTATACAACCGAAGTGCTCGTAAAAATAGTTCTCATTTTTCATCAATGTACCCGAATCAACTTTTCCATGATCAACAATGATTAGGTGGTATTTAATACTGTAATACTTACTGTTGATTTCATCGCTGTCAACAGAATTTCTGTCAGAAGACTCCGCTTCACTGTCTGAAATAAATTATAAACCAGTTATAATGCAAGTCCCGTGATTAGTTCATTGCTATCCAGTGCTTATTTTGAGGAAATAGCGCTGCTACACTCTTGGTGGTGCACTGAACACATATCACAATAACAATTTATTCTAACTTTTCTCGGTTTATAAATCACGTTCAACAATGGT
Source organism: Pachypeltis micranthus (assembly GCA_020466155.1). Taxonomy (NCBI): domain Eukaryota; kingdom Metazoa; phylum Arthropoda; class Insecta; order Hemiptera; family Miridae; genus Pachypeltis; species Pachypeltis micranthus. The sequence goes on from CM035776.1 coordinate 832,880, forward strand.
CATTAGTTAATCAGGAACAACCAAAAAAAAATCCGAATGCAAAGTAACAATTATCGCGGTGTTTCGAAATGTAATGATTGCACTAATGCCAAAACTGTTCACCCAAACTTTTCCATAAAATTCACGGTGACAGTCATATCAGTTCAACTTACCTATACTTTGTGGTTTTTCAATATGAAGGTTGTGGCATACGTAGCAGCAGCTCAATAAAGTCCTGAACTATATTAAGCGCTACCATTTTCTGCGTAGAACGTTATTATGTTCTATCATTTGAGTGAACTGAGTAACAAGTATATTCTATTAGTACCTAGAAGTTAGGCTGAAGAAGTTGTGTGATACGTCGCATCTGATATCAGATTTAATCTTTTCTGTTGTTTCGCAGAAAAGGAGGTTCTCTGGTTGGAAATTGAATTTGAGGCTACAATTATTCAAGGCTTGCCGCCACTCGTAAAATTTTCAATTTCAATTTAGCTTCCGGTTGCAATTGCAAATGAAAGATTCTTAATCAGACTTCTCTGAATTTCTGAGTTGTTCACTCTTCTGCGTCCAAGTGGCAATACAGGAACATGCAGTAGCTCTTTTGATGACCTAACCCGACCCAATTAATCATATTGACTTCATCTGGCGTGAATTGATCCGTCTTCACTAACGTCCAGCCAGAGAAGAACTTGTTCAACAAGGGAGCCGCTTCATTCAACAAAGTTATGTAATTGGCTGAAAAAAAAAAGAGTTCTCCTCAGATCTTCAAGTTTCACACCCTACTGAGTCTGAAAAGCACTATTAGAAGAAATAGTCTGTGTGTGTGTGTGTGCACTGTGCTCACCCTGCAGTTGGGGATCCAGAATTCCACTGCCGTACTCCCTGAGTGTTCGTATGAGCCGGACTTTAAGGGCACACAACTTACACTTTGTTCATATACATGACAAACTGGGAACCCCCTACTTTGAGCTGGGATCGCAGAACACACCCCCCGCAGGAAAGGGGGCAGAATCCTCCTGCCGTATCCTCTGCAATGCTGTAAAAGCCAGCCTTAAAGGGCTTAAAGCTCACGACACTGACATGTGCAACACATTCCAGATACAAACAACACTGCAACGGCTTACGTGGCAGAACATATTGACTTAAAACATTCATAATGAGCGAAAGACAGTCCTGGAAGTAGCTCACTAACACCTACGAGCGATCGCCTATATAGGTGCGGCCTTCGGAATGAGGAGGGGGAAAAACCAGGTTTGAGCGTTCATGGGGCGGCTGAAAGCGTGTGTCCCGCTCACCACATCACCAGTGGCCGAGGGCTGACTCTGAGCAGCAGCTGAAAAATCCTTCATGTGTCTTAGTCCAACGCCAGCTGGCACGGATGACGGAAAAAGAAAAAGAACCTTAAAAAGCAGGACGTGCAAGCCGAGGGCAGCACCCTGCGTACGTCTCCGCCCAAATACAAGGGCAAAAAAAAAAGAAAAAAAGAGAAGCCTCCACCGCTTACCAAACTCTCCCCTAAAAACCCACGACCTGGTTCTGGGTTGTCTACCCAGGAGCATGCCCATGCTACCAGGCGCGACCACGGGTTGTGGATAGTGGAATGGCCACGGCATTGTCCCCAGGGGCATGTCTGTGGCCAGCTGTGAATAAGGACAGCATGCTGACTGAATAAACAGCCGCGAACAATGGGCAAAACCCAAGAGATCGCAGAAGAGATCCTGAACAAAGGGCTCAAGGGCAAGCGGATCTACATTTTCTCAGACAGCCAGGCCGCCTTAAAGGCCATCGCAGCCTATAGTTTTAGGTCTAAGCTGGCATGGGAATGTCTCGGCGCCCGTAACAGGCTCTCCCTCATTTGGGTGCCGGCTCACAGCGGGCATGAGGGCAATGAAAAGGCTGACCGCCTCGCGAAAAGGGGTACAGAAACCCTACCCATCGGGCCTGAACCACACGTGGGTCTGACGAAAAGTCACCTGAACCGTCTGGTTACTCTATGGGAGATACAGGAAAATGGCGCCCATTGGCATCGCCAGCCACGACTAAGACAGGCGAAAAGGCTTGTCACGCCTTCCTGTCAAAGGGCGAAGGCGATGCTGACACTCTCTAGACTATATCTGAGAGTACTGATAAGCTTCCTCACGGGGCACTGCCCACTCAGATATCACCTCAACAAGATGGGCATCTCAGAGGCGGTGGAATGCAGACTCTGCGGCGAGGAGGATGAGACAGCAGAGCATATCCTATGTGAATGCCCTGCCTTGGCAGCAAAACGCTTTGAATACTTCGGTCAGGGGACCACTGAACCCCAAATCATGGCAGACTCTGCGGTGAAGGACATACTCGGTTTCCTAAGGGGGGTGGGTGTGTACGACGCCTTCTACTAAGAAAGGGCCAGTGTCACAATAGGCCCATATGCGGCCGCAGTGACAAAGGGACTTGTCCCACACGCCCTCGGGTCAAAAAAAAAACCCCCACGACAAAACGTGGTAGAAGTTAGGTCTACATGTGAGGAAGGAGAGGCTGGTCCCTCCACTCCTGATGCAATGAAAGCGCTAATGCAAGGTATTCCTGCTGAGGACCTCCAAGCACTAAGCGTCTGAGTGCTTGACATCTACACCACAGTGGGAGGCAGTGCTGTCATTGTGATGGAAACTCCGGAAATGGCCAAGGCGTTTACGATCCATATTTGCACGAAGAAGGAGTTGAAGCTACAAGCATCAGCCGCCCTGGGTGGCCACCCACGCCTGCTATTGCACAATTTGAGGAATGGCCAACAAAAGAGGACCTGGGCCAACAAGTTGTTGAGCACAACCCTGCGTTAGGTGCGCAGCCGCAGGACGTCAGGCCCCTTTTAACAAAAAAGCGGGGCAGACAGAAAGATTGGGTGATCGAGGTGTCACCCAGCCTACATGAAAAACTAGAGGGGGCAAGGCTACAAATGCCAGCACTATGGCCACCGGGCAGTAGCCTGCACAAGACCTGTTGTGTGCGCCTTGCCACATCTGAGCAAGGAGTGCAAGTGTGAAGCTCCTCTCAAGTGTGCCAATTGCGTCAAACGCAAATTACAACAGGACTCGCACTCGACACCAGACGCACGCTGTACCAGTCATAAGCGAGTGATTGCCGTCCAGCAGTCACGAGTGGATCATGAATAGGCTAAAAACAGTTCGAATCAGCACTTGGCCCCTGTGCTCATCTGTTGCCAACGACCCCAAGACTAAGGCAACCTATGATTGGCTGGGAGGAAGGTGCATAGACGTCACTGCCGTGTCTCACACGCTGCTAATTAAATTGCAGGGTTGGCGAGTCGTACCAGGTGCAACGCAGAGCGATCACATGGTTATTGTCTTTGCCATCGCAGATGACAACATCCTGTTCAAAGACACGCGTGCAAAGCGATTCCCTGTAGGGATCTCCTTGATACGCAGTAATTGTTGATTTTATTAAAATGATAGCCCACATAAGTGAAACAGTTATCGAACTTGAATCAGTACGCATTATTGAAGAAGATAGGAACGGCGTCAGTAAATAACACAACTAATGTGATAATTCCTGACAACTCCTACTAGCTGGCGACGGTACATTCACTAATAAAATTAAAGGTGGGGTTATAATTCGAATTTAAAATTGCAAAATTATTGCTATCTACACGAATTATTCATTTAAATGTTTCTACGCCATCAGCCAACACTCCACTTACTCCTTGTGCGTTGGGTACTTGTCCTGTATTTAATTTCTAGCTGATCTTAGTGAAGCTTCGAATTCAAATGTTGTTGGTGGTTTGCTCCTACACCTTAGTCTTATGAGCCCTTGGCGACGGGACCAACTTTGCAAACTGGGTCAAAGAAAGTACATAAGTTGCGTATTCACGGACTCAAGCTGATGTATCAAATACTGGAGCATTCGAAGAGAGAGTCAAAGCAAGTTCACGTTCAACGTTGGTAAACACGATACCAAGTGGGGCGACAAGTAGGTAGCAAGGTAACCCCGATCTCTTCGTGGTTGAATCACGGGCCTTAAATCGCATAGTTTGGTGTTATGTCATCAGTTCTCTAAGACGAAAGGTGCTTGCAAGTTGGGGCTGAGATTGTGGAGAACATTCACCGCTCTCATGAACGGGAGAGAGCCGTCCCAAACGGCGTTGCACCACCTGTGAAAGACCCATGCGAAACGAACTTTTAACCGCTCCGCTCAGAATTCGAACCGAGTCTAATTGCTAAAGAGAAAAAATAATGAAGAAAAGTTTGACCGAGTTCCGACCATTTCTTTTCCAAAGACTCTGAGACGTAACAAAGTCTATTGTGAAATGGGCGTCAACTATTTACTCGTTCGATACTCGACGGCTGGTCGGAACACGTCTGCTACACGCTAAACCAGTTACAGAGCTCGCAGCATAATCCGTGCTTTACGTCAGCCATGAGTTACCTTTCGCTTCAAATTTCACGTATCCTATGCATTTGCTCGCACTCCTTCCGTGTAACTTAAATACAACCCAGGGAATTCAAACCATCTTAGTGGCCTGAGGTCTTCGGTAACGACCGGTAATAAGCTTAGAAGAGGAGGCGGAGGCTGAACTTGCGCTGGCACTTGATGATGATCTGAATGAAACCACCTCGAAGCGAGTTCCAGTTTTGTTTCGTGGGTTCTAAGGCTTATTTCGAAAGACAATTCGCCAATCGATTCGAGGACAATTGGACAATTCGCTCATCAGGAGGGCAGAGCGCGAAGCATCATCATTGTGAATAATAATTCAATGTTTTATTTATTTCATTCGCCCGAGCTTGGCTCAAATCACGCCTAGATTTGTCCTCAATCGCACTGAAAATGACGACGTTGTTAAAGGAAGTTAACTTCAGGTTAGTGAAGTCCGCATATACTGGACTCGGTTCACATAACACGTACTTCTGATTTGATGGCCAATGACTAATTTCATAGCCTGTTGTTGAGTTTTGCAACCGAACTATCGTTGCTGCAACCAACTGGACTGACCGACTAGTTGGTCAATCGCGTACGGGAGATATGGTAGCGGGACAATTCACACAAGGGAGAGTGTACACCATATCAACAAACATCTGGCAGAGCGACTCCCCTCGCATACTGCAGCTATAGGCAGTTTTGGAGAGCCAAACCTCTGCAAATAACAATCCGGCTGACAGGCTTTACCATCGCAGAAGAGGATCAGCAGCCCCAGAAACACTCGCCAGACCTTGCAACGTCAGACTCCATGTCCCAGTTGAGAAGTGAAATTCTGAGGCTTGCTGAAAGGTCATGACAATCCTCACGTGCAGAGTCTGGCAAGGAGAGCTGTTTCCAGCCAGACGAGGTTGCAGAACGGGGTTTGATCAGCGCCAGTTATGCGTGTGTGTTAGCTTTTACAGACGATGTTGTCTTCTCTGCAGATAACAAGCAAGGCTTGTAGGTTACAGCTAGGCATGTGGGGGGGGGGGGGATCCTGAGAAGTGCGGCACAGTTTCCTTGGTGATGTCCTATCGAGGCTATGCGAGTTTCAACATTGGCAAATCACAGGTTCCGGCTAAAGGCGTCCTCGAGATATGAGGGATCAAGATTCTAGGTGTAACCTCCTCAGTTTGAAGCCCTGCAGACCATGGTGATTATCTTCAGAAAGTTGCCAGTCCCCACTGAAGCCACAGAAGTTACACCTCCTTCAAAAGTACTTGCTCCCAAAGCTGACCTACGGGCTACTTTTTGGGAGGTTGACTTCGTGAAGGCTGATAAGTTTCGATAGAAACTTGCCCTATGCGACTAGGCTTCAGACACAGGACAGTGCATACATTCACGCTCCTGTTCGAACTGAGGAACTTGGCATTGCATCTCTCTCTACCTCTTTCCATTTTTGTGCGTGCTTTGCAGTCATGTTGCGAGAGGGATCAGCTGTTGGTGCATTGACATCTGAAGGCCGGGAAGCAGTTATAGAATGCCACCATCAGGTTGTCTCTGGAAAAGGATGACGACATTGTTGACATCGTCGCTATTTATCCAGGCCAGTCTGCGGGCTGCATCGGCTGGGGGTATCAAAATGCTATCACCAAACTATCATCACCCGTGTGTTGCTCAGGTCGTATATGAGGTATTGTCGTTCAACCGTGGAACTCTTATCCTTCTTTCCTTCCCCCTTCCAATCCTTCTATTCCTAAAGATGGAGTACAGTAGTCTTGGCACAAATAAGCTTTGGAAACAAATAATAATAATAATAATAAGGTGCGCCGCATCACACAACTTTTCTTAGCTCTACTTGGTAAAACATATTCTCAGCGTTTACAATTCCGGAATGTATTGTGCGACCGCCACTCATGCCATGACCGTTGCTGAGCAATTAGTATACAGGGATTTGATGGTGCTGTAGATACGACGTTTTTGAGAAGGATAACAATCGATTTTACAGAATAATTCGGTACAAACCTTTAGAGATGGTAGTAAGTGAAACGGCGGTGATTGAAATTCCGGAATTTCTGGAGTGACCCCAATACATCTTATGAGCTAAGCTCATCGTTTTTATTGGACTACCTCGTTAATGTTTCTGAAGAACCTAGCAACATTTGAAGAGAGTTCATAAGCTAGCGAAAATTGATTTCCTTCCTTCAGTGGGGCGCAAGATGTGCATGATGGAAAAGAAGTCGCCATGTCCCGTGAGGAACTGGTTCGTCCCGTGGTCTGACTCAGCCCACCTTCTCTCTGACGTTTACGGATGTTGGGAAAGAACTCATAGGTGTCACGACCCTTTGACGAGAATTCCTATTTCGCTTGCCATTTCTCTAACGCCCATTCGTCAATGGCGGCAAGTTTTTGTTCTGTGGTGAGATTTGCGCATAGTTCAGCCAGTGATCACCTCGAGTGCTTATGTTGGTACAGTCTTATAGGTCTTGGTGATCCACAGGAAAGTAGCTTTCTTGGATTGGGACAATACTCTCTTTTGATTCACTGTTAGTTTGCTACCCCAGAAAACGGGGCAGTAGCCAATAACGCCTAGACAGATAGCCTTACACATAAGGATAGTTTCATGGTAACACAAAATCCAATTGCATGCAGTGAGGCAAACCTTGCAATGGTAATGCCTTTGAGGGACTTGAGCTGTTGTGTGAAGCCCCACCTCTCACCTACATTCTCTTCTAAATACTTGACGTGCTTTTCTAACAGAAGGTGACCACCTAAGCGTATTGTGGGTTGATTATTCACTTTTCCTTTCAAGAGGATTAGCAGGGTTTCTTCCTCAGCCACGTGCATCTTGACAAGCTCGCACCAGTCGGAGCACATAGTGGTTTTTTTTCGATTTGGCAGACGGACTCTGCAAAGATCAGCACAGTCATGTCATCCACATATGCGTATGGAGAAGAGAAGACCTTTCAAGAAGGCGTTCAAAGTGCTGGTTCAAGAACCAAGCCCTGTGGGCACCCCTTTTCAATGTATCTCTAGACAGAGACATGCCTCCATTCGATAGCAGCAGTTCTGTCTGTCAGGTAACTTCTGTCGAGAAAGTACAGGTTTCAAGGGGATTCCACTACCTTTAAGCTCATTAAGGAGCACTGGCCACCAAAGGTGTCAAATGCTCCCCTGATGTCAACCAGAACTGCTACGGCGTACTTAGCCAGTGCCAGTAGGGAAACATGCTGAATTTTGACAACAGCATCCTGGTTGGACCTTCCTTTGGTACACCCGTATTACCTGTTTGAGAGGTTGGGTTCCGAAGGCTTTTACTTGGTCGTTAGGGAATGCCTTCTCAAAGAGGGTTCCCAGTGAACTTTCGATGCTGCAGGCCCAGCCTGACTCATTTTGCATCGCAGCTATGACCTGCTCTGCATTTGCTTTTCCTTTAGAGGGAAAGCCCCAGGGGTTCTCAGAGCTCTCCACATCCACAAAATGTCGCCAGCCTTGCCATTTGGCTCGTTTGATGGAACAGTGGAAGGCCTTCTTCTCTTGGATGAAGGCAGTTTGGAGTGTGGCTCTGGCATCACTGTCACGAGTGTGTTGATACATCCTTCTGGATCTATTTACATCTTGCTTGAGGGGATTATGTTCGTCAGTCCACCATGGGACTTTGATCGCCCTGTGCTTGTGTAGCCCAAGTACAGAGACTACGGCGGCTTGCACAATTTAGCCGGTGCTGCAGCTCGCAGTTAACCTTCCAGTACCCTACACAATCGTGGTCAGTCAGCATTTTTTGTCCGGAAGCGCTTTTCACGCGTGTTTTTACGTAAGATGCTGTTATCTGCAATGGCAAAGTCAATAAACACATGATCACTCTGTGCTGCACCTGGTATGACTCGCCAACCCAGCAATTTGAGTAGCAGGGTGTGATGTCGCTAAGATGGCATGGTGGCATAGGTCTTGAAGAGGCTAATGCTGAGTGGCCATAACGCTGGCATTCATAGCGCTGTGTGGAGGCTACGTACTTGCGAATGGTGAATGGCTATTTGGAGGTGCCTTGCCCTCTAAAGTTTTTTGTGTAGGCTGGGTGACACCTCGATCACCCAGTCCTTCTGTCTGCCCCGCTTTTTTGTGAAAAGGGGTCTGACGTCCTGTGGCTGCAAGCCTAACACAGCCTAACTTGTTGGCCCAGGTTTCTTTTTCTAGGTCGGTCTGCACGTTGCTAAATAGCAAGAGTGGGAAACCACCTAGGGGGGCTGATGTGTGTAGCATCAACTTCTTCTTAATGAAAATGTGCCTTGGCTATTTCCCGAGTTTCCGTCACGAATACGGCGGCACCTCCCACTGCAGTGCGGATGTAAAGGACTCAGACGTTTAGTGCTTGGAAGTCCTTAGCAAGGACACACCGTATCAGTGCTTCCATTGCATCAGACGTGGAGGGACCAGTCTCTCCTTCCTCACATGCAGGTCATACTACACCACATTTTTTTGTGAATTTTTAGGGAGAAGTTTGTTAAGGGGGCCTTATAAGATTTATTTTTGCCCTGGTTTTTGGGAGGAGGCGTGGGCCCTCAGTCTGCACGTCCTGCTTTTTTGGCGTCTTTTCCTTTCCTTTTTCCCCCCTGCGTTTCCTGGCCTTGGCAGGTTGCCATTTGGCCTTGGCTTTATGAGGGAGGAAGGGCTCAGTAGCAACTACTGCCGCATATGAGGGGCCTGAGGCACTCATCTGGGTCGGTAGAGCCCCCTGAGCTTGGGGGTCTGGTGGCAATGGTTGCCTACACATTTCTTCCGTCACGACAGGCGTGGCGGTTTCCCGCAGTGGGGTAGTAGCAGGGGGCGATGTGTTGGGAGAGGGGGGGGGGGATAGTAAAGGAGCAGACTAATGTAGAGTGAGAGATGCTCGAAGCAGTGTTCTGGAAGCTCTCCCACAAGCATATTGATTCTAGCTCTTTTTGCTGGTCCATTGAGGGTTCAAGGATTGAAGCCCCCCCCCCCCCCCTGCGCCATAGCTGCCAGTCTGGCTACTCACTGGGACTAAGACGCATGAGTGATTTTTTGGCAGCTGCTCAGAGTCATCCCTCAGCCACTGGAGATGTGGTGAGTGGGACACACGCTATCAGCCGCACCAGGAACGCTCAAACCCGGTTTGTCCCTCTCCTCATTCCAAAGGCCGCTCCTATATTGGTGATCGCTCGTAGGTGTAAGTGAGCTACTTCCTGGACTGTCTTCCGCTCATTATGAGTGTTTTTAGTAAATGTGTCCACCACGTAAGCCGTTGTATTGTTGTTTGTATCTGGAATGTGTTGCATATGTCAGTGTCGTGAGCTTTAAGGTCGGCTTTTTCGGCCAGGCAGATGATACAGCTGGAGAATTCTGTCCCCCTTCCCGCGGAAGGTGTGTTCTGGGATCCCAGTTCAACGTAGGGACCCCCACAAAATTTATTGCCAATTTGATGGCTAAACAAATAAAATAAAAGATCATTTTCCTCGTCCATTACCTTGAAACCGAACAGGGAACTAAGCGTCGGTAAACCGCTTGGACGGGACAAGGTTCCCAGTTCGAGAGTTCCTCCTTCCGCTAACTAGCCACTCCGCTTCTAATCGAAAAAACCGGTTCCGAGAGTGGTTTCAAATTTCGATAGCAGTTTTTCGGGAGAATGCGAAATATACCTCTCTAAGTTATTGCGCAGTTTTGTAACCATCGATTATAATGTTTCTCATTCATACAGTTCCCCTTTTGGCTTATTATTCATTCTACCCTATGTTTTCGGTCAGGAAAAAGTTTTTACAACCCCCCCTCAAAATTTGATATTTACGTTTCAAGATATGGGGATTTCAAATCTGCGTGGTCTAAAAAATCCGCTCTTTCGTACAAAAATCCCATTTGGTATCTAGTTGTGCCCCCCATCTCGGCAATCCGATCGTACGAAGCCCATGGTTGTTATGGATAAAAAATGGTTTCAAAATTCACAAAACGCAGTATAATCGCAAATATGCCGCGTTTCGTGTCGTTGTCAAGGTATTTTTACATCCTGGGTCGAATGAACGCAACGTCGTCGTGCCAAACGCCAACAGGCGCTTACCGGCTCCCGGCGCCGGGTGAATATTTAGTTTCCATAGTTCCTTTGTAGTCAGGTCATTTTTCGTATGGTTTACTAGTATTTTTCGATGCTGAATCGAATGGGATGGGTCTCGGTGCAGTAATACTAGGTCAAGCTGTTCATGAGAATAATAAACCGTTGTGTAATAATATGCAGGGTTTTTCATCTTCTTGAGTGATTCCAGTGCAGCAACAAGCAACGTATCATGTCATTATGCTTTGATGTCTCTTCAGAGTCAGATCTACCCAGTGTCCAATGTCCAGTGTCCATCCTTTACGAAATCGGAGTTTGGGATATTACGCACGATAACGACCGCATGTAATTGGAACGTGAAGTTTTATTCGCAATTACATTTCCGAGATTTACCACCACTAAGAGCCAATATTGGTGGGAGCGAGTACGAGCGTGGGCTAGACGACACCTCTACGAGAGTACAGCTCCATTCAGATTGCCGACACCGAAGTTTCGTGACGGTCTGAACGTTAGAGGTGCCTAGTCAGCACGAATTCCCCGGACGAGCCTCCGCTAAATCGAAGAGTTCGGTTCGACCTGCTACACATCACATCGAATCCGCCAATCACAGTCGAATACTCTTGAAACTATGATTACCAGAAAGCAAGCATGCAAAGCCTGTAGTTCAGTATCAACTAAAGACCGTAATACATGGCACTGTTGATGTACTAGAACGATGCTGAAAAAATGCACAGAAGTATATGAATGTGTGTACGTGAATTCAAGGAGTGAGTGTATGGAAAATGTATTACAGCTTGAAGGGAAATAGGCATCACCCTAGATTATTACGATCTATAAAAACTATAGCAGAATCTTACAAAGAGCTGTAGCGCCATGGATGGGTAGGAAGAGGAAGATGTTTTAGTTCATTTGTTATGAATGTGTACCGCCTGACTCCCATTGTAGGCACCCAATCATAGTCTAGTGGTCAAACAGGAAGATTCATACTCCGAGGGAACTACTTTTGCCTGAGTCAGCGGATCCCAAATTTTCCAATAGCCTCGTAACAAATGGTGTCAAAAGATCCGAAGTACAACGCGCTCCTTCATTCCAAGATAAGGAGAGGGCCGGAGACAATAATGCCCCAGAAAATGCGCGTCAACAAAAATTAAAGGGAGAAAATGATGAAACGAATTTTCAAACGCAAAGATCCGTTTATTGGAGTTGTCCGCTCCAGGTATAGCGGCTAACGTGTGAGCGGGAAGATGTTACCGCCTGACTCCAACTGTTGGCACCCTAAGGGCACCAACTGCGTTGATCTCGTTTAGAGTCGATTAACAGCACCTAACCCGCTCCCGCCACAAAAACGGTATTTACCAGACTCGGTTAAGCTCTAGCCCTGATCAAACCTTAACCCCAACAAGTTGGGCGGTTTGGCCCGGTTAGCCTTTCTCTATCATGTTCTGATATTTGTCCGCCATTACCTTGCACTGCCGAGTATTCGCTTCTATTATTGTGAATAATTAACGTATATTTTGGAATAATGATAATAAAAAAAGATACTGTTTACTAGTGCGCAGTTATTTCAGTTGCCATTCCACTACGATAATAATCTAATATGTTGGGTTATCGTCATCTCACCCGGCGCCTCAGATGGCTATGAGCTGGGTCCGACGACTTCTAGAAGTATGAATTTAAATTCTGTTGCGAACAAAAGTATTACGATCGTCGAAAACAAGTTGTTGTTTGCGTAAAATGCGTGCTGAGCAGTTTCTGCAAAAAACCAGTCGTCATATTACCGTGTTAGAAAACCCAAACGGCTTACCTGGGTGGATTTAGTAGCAGATAAGTAGGAAATATTAAATAATACCACGCTTTTACACAAACATTAGCATATTAAACAACTTTTATTAAACACGACAATTCTCCCTTCCTTGTTAAAGTTCCTTGCTTGCAAAAGTTGTAACCTCATAATTTGGGTTTTTATTATTTCTTGCCTAGTTCTCATTTTCTTATACCGCTTCCGATTTTTCCTACACGCACAAAGCACTTTCCCGGACTAATTTGGCTTATTCCTGCAGCTCTTGCAGTTGTAGTACGCGTATTTTCACTTTAAGCTCCTCACCAGTTTCAGCTTCGGCGGAGGTTACTGCGGCCACTTTGGTGTATGACAATAATTAGAAACAATAATTTGGTCAAATCCGGATTACTGAGCATTGGGCATCTACGGGATACACGGTTTCGCGGCCGTTTACGTTTACATGTCAAACAGATGCCCAATTTCCTTACCTTACTGTAACCTCATTAGTCCACTGCCTTCTCGATATAGCTTTATCGCAGCGTAATCACGTCTATGCTAACCGCATACCACAGTGATCTCGGCTAGCGTGGTGGGCGCGAAAATGACTACCCTTGATCTTTTTATTTTCCGCTACCCCGAAGGAAAAGGAGAGTATAGTAATCATGTGAAAAAAGTTTGGTTTTCTTCAGATCTATACGTTTTGAGGCCTACTGAGTCTAAAAAACCTAATTTCGGCGCGCGTGGTGTGTGTGTCTGTTCACCTTGCAGTCGAGGGTCCAGAATACCTCTGACGTATTCCCTGCGTGTCGTATGAGCCGACTAAAAGGGTTAGCCGGGTGGGCCCAGCCAGAATGACCACCTCACCTCTATGAGGTCCCTGCAGGGTCCAACAAGGCTTAACTGTGGATGGGCGTCACAGTGTACTTTGTCGTCACACTGTGCTCACTCTGCAGTTGCGGTCCAGAATTCCACTGCCGTACTCCCTGCGTTTTCGTATGAGCCGGACTAAAAGGGACACGACTTACACTTCGTTCACATACATGACACACTGGGAACCCCCTACCTTTAGCTGGGATTGCAGTACACACCCCCTGCAGGAAGGGGGACAGAAATCTCCTGCCGTATCCCCTGCGTGGCCGTAAAAGCCGGCCTTAAAGGGGCTTAAAGCTCACGACACTGACATACACAACATATTCCAGATACAAAATACACTGCAACGGCTCACGTGGCAGAACACTTTGACTTAAAACACTCATAAAGAGCAAAAGACAGTCCTGGAAGTAGCTCACCAACACCTATGAGCGATCCCGTATATAGGTGCGGCCTTTGGAATGAGGAGGGGAAAAAACCAGGTTTGAGCGTTCCTGGGGCGGCTGATAGCGTGTGTCCCACTCACCACATCACCAGTGGCCGAGGGCTGACTGAGCAGCAGCTGAAAAATCCCTCATGTGTGGGGGGCCGGACTGGCAGCTGCGGCACATGTGCCGGCCTCCCTTTGACCCTCAACGGACCCGCAAAAGGGACTAGAATCAATATGCCTGAAGGGGAGCTTCCAGGATGCTGCTTCGAGAACCTCGCGCTCATACCACTAACACACACAACAAATGAACTCACAAGGATACACTACATCAGTCTGCTTCTTTAATCTCCCCCCCCCCCAAATTAGTAAAAAAAAACATGTCAAAGTCAAATAAAACAATAGCAGGTAATAAAAACGCCACCTGCGCCTCTTCCTCGGGCTCGCCAAGCTCGACCCCCTCCCTCTTCAGCAACCTACTCGTCGTCCAAACAAAAAATGGCGGAAAGAACCAGGCAAACCGCCTTCATCTCCCCGGGCAACCTGGCTACTACAAGTACCAGACACCCTGTGGACCCTAACCTGTCAGACATGGAGCAGATTTGTACGTATGTCCAAATCATCCACGCCCAGCTGGCACGAATGAGGGTCAACGCGACAGGACCTATGCAGGACCTCGTCACTAGCTGCCTCTTCGAAATATCGAAGCTGGCTATCAAAGCTAGTGCCCCCCCCCCCCCCCCCCAAATGACATCGACCTCTGCTACCCTATGGGAAACTGTGGCAGCTGTTGTGAAGGAAGAGCTGCGTAGGGCAATTGGCAAGGAATGCAAGCGTGAGGCTCCCCTCAAGTGTGCCAATTGCCAACAGGTCTTGCACTCTACACGAGACGCACGCTGTACCATTCGTCAGCGAGTGATTGCCCTCCAGGAGTCACGAGTGGATTATGAATAGGTTAAAAACAGTTCGAATCCTTCAGCACAACACAAATAAGAGTTCCCCAGTTATGGCTGAGTTGCTGCAAAATGCACTCAAGAAACGCTGCAGTGTTCTCACCATACAGGAACCGTACATAGTTTCTGTGTAGGAGCGAGATGGGAATCCTCGTCAAAGGGACGTGATACGTATGAGTTCTTCCCCAACATCCGTGAACGCCTTTCAAGAAAATGGGTTGAGCCAGACCACTGGACGACCCATTTCCTCACGGGACATGGTGACTTCAATGCGCGCCTCCACTTTTTTCTCTGAAACTCTCCATTATGCACATCTTGTGCCTCCAGTGCGGAAGAAACAAGTAACCATTTGCTGATCCAAACCAGATTAAGAACTCCTCCCAGATGGTACGGGATTCCTCAGGTGGTCACCTCTGCACGGCCACACACGGGCAACAGCTCTCTACCGGGGGACTGGCTAATGACCAAATACCTGCCGTACCTCCACAGGCCTGACTTCGGTGGATGCTGCAGGGGTCGGCCTCTTGCTTATTAGCGAAACTGCAACTTCCATGACTGATATAACCCTCGTCGAGGATTTAGGTACAGTCATCAAATAAGGAAACAGACCTGTGTGTGTCTGTAGTTCGATTTGCGAGAGAACGGCTGATCCGATTGAGCTGGTTCTTTTTTGTTTTGTTCGTTATTTTTTGTAGACTCCAAAATCACTTCACCAATCTCACAGGATGTTTTCAAATAGTTAATACCTATATATTATTCTCAATAAATGTTCCTCTGATTGTCCATTGAACAGAGATAAAAATCAAATAGTGTCCGGAAATTCCAGGGTAACTGATTCACTAGATGTAATAAATCTTATGGAGTGTCTTTAGTCACCCATATCCACATTTCCTTCTGCATAATTATTTCTGTATATATGTGTTGAACGGAGATATAAGCCAAGTTAACTAAGAAATGGAGATTTGTCGAATATTAATTTATCGGTATTCCAATTTTCTCAAAAACGGCTCTAACGATTTCGATCAAACTTAAGAAGTACTCTCAGCTAACTAGTCCCTACATTTTGTTCTCCATAAATGTTTCTATAGAAATGCGTTGAACGCAGATATAGCGCCCGCATATGTAACTGTTGTTCGAACTTAAAGGGGCGAAGTTGCTACGCACCGCTCGTTTTGCATTGAGGTTTGATTCTATGCATCAGGCAAATGACTAGATTCTTCCAGACACTCATTGATTTCAAGTTTTGAATGTCGAGTCCGTTTTTATGGACACTACTCGTAAAATAGAAACTGGAACCGAGATGCCTGTCGCAACAACGCACCAAATCCTGCCCAAAACCAAAACCAGCCACGAATACAAACAAATTTTGCTGACCGAAACCAGCAAGGTGTCCGCTCACAACCAAGTTATAGTTTTGAATAGTAGAGCATAACTAATCATTCATCAGCAATTGTTCGTCTCAGCAACTATTTATCATTCCATTCTCTTGCTAAATGTATAAACTAGTGGAAACTTCGAAACACTGTTTTGCAATATCAAAATGTGTTTGTAAATCCAAACATTCGATCTTGGATATTATTGAATATTCATTGTAAGTTTATTGATGATATACAACGCATTGACTTACTGTCGTTATTATTAGCCATGACAACTTTAACAGGCACCTCTTGCTGCGCTTTGGCGACCTCGTAGGTGTAATTGTCGTACACGAATTTGCTCTTCTTCCTCTTCTCGGCCAAACTTTCTTCATATAAATCCATGAGCGTTCCTACGGTGACTAACGTGCCAGCGATGATTGTGACCAACCTGAAATATAGTACCGACTGGTAAATTATTTACAAGAATTATGTAATAAGTCTTCGAGAGGAGTGCAGATCGGTGATACTAGGTCACAATGTGTAAAGGATACAGTCAGAAGGTTGCTAGCAGTTCATTCCCACCATCGTATGGACGGCTGGATATCTGAATCAAGAGTTGATGTATTGATTTCGGAGCGTCTTTAAGATCTGATTCATTGGGCAACGAGCGCTCTAAAGACTACGTTAGTTGCAACCTGAGTAGGTTGATTATTTTTTGTCTATCTGTTTTCTGGTTATTATTTTGTTGAATTGCACGTTGATTGTCTCAATCATTACGAGTTTCATGCGTGTATCGTGAATCGTAAAAATTCAATTCGCACAGCACGCCACATACTCAACATAAATGCTTAATGCTTAGCTACTCATTGTTGTGTATTTTTGGTTTTATAGAGGTTTGTGTACATTGAATTATTTTTTAGATTTTGCTTGGTCTCTTTTCTCATAGTTGGCTGACACTGTAAAAAGTAGGGTTCTTGAAAACTGAGCAAGTGAATTTTGTTGCGCACTTTATTAACTAATATGTGAGTCTCCAAGAGTTCACTTACACAAGAGTCCAAAATATCGGATCGTCGAACATATTGTAAGTTGCGTGTGGGCTTTTGACGTTAACGATGATGACGGACCGGTTGTTGCCTTGTCCGATGTGATCTGATGAAAACTTGACGAGGTCCTCGGCCTCCTCGGAGCTGCATGCTTTGGGGAAACAGACGCCCATTAACATGTGATGGTACTGCAACAGACAAAACATGCGGTAGTACATTACAGAGTATGGAGGTAAAAATAGTAAATGTTAACGGTTTAAGAGACAAAACTATTTTAGTGGAACTCCGCAACCAAACTGTACGAAAAATTAGAACTGATTATCATTACGATTCAGGAGCTACGTAGAGCAGTTATTCGTTAGCATTCCTCCGCTATGCTTTCTTGAGGTTACGCGAGGTTCGCCCTCCCCGTAAACCATTGTTCCTGAAGACGTATGAACTCGTTTCGACTAAGAAAGTACAGTTTTTGTTATTTCATTAGTACTAGAAAAACAAACGTCATTCTTTTGTAAGACCGAAGTGACTTCACGTTACTGATTAGAATGCCTGAAATAGCTGACAAATGTGAAGCCAGCTACTAGAAAAGTACAAAAATAAAATACCCATTTTCGTATCCTTAAGTTGCTTCATCGGTGCATACAGCTCATTGAATATTGACGATGACTTCATCAAATTCGCAAAATCGCGAATACACAATGATTCAAATTGTTTATTAAACACTATTGCCTAGTGTACTAGTCTGTGAAAATGTTCGAAACTTCGTCCTTCGCCATTTAACTAACAGAGAGTAGTATAGTTTCAACAAGTTGAGTGATTTAATGCCACTCACTAACGAAACTGTTCATAAGTTTCATTCACAAATCAAATTGTATCCGAAATTATAAGTACGTTGAGTAAAACAGAATCGTACAACTTCTTCACCACGCGTAAGTTTAAGGATTTTCCCTACCCCATCGATCGATTTTTCATTCAATCACTCAGTGCATATATCCGACTTGGCGAATATGCAACATGTAACCTCGAGGACAACGATGTTCCGTTGTTTTTTTGGATTTAAAGGGGGCATGCGCCACCAAGGACTGTTACTACTTGTGGTTAAGAGTAATATAATTATAGTTACATAGTGTATATTGCAAACTAAAATTGTACTAAGAAACGGAAAAGTTGGCCATGAAACCGGTAATGCCTAACATTTCGGAATTTATTTATTAGGTGGGCCCAGGTAATATATTAACCATAATTAAATTACCATTGTGTATGCAGATCATTGAATTGCCAGCATGATTTTTTCAATGACAACTTTAATGTTTACGAATTTGAGATAGAAAATTAGGTAACCAAGTTACTGGTAGCTCTGGGGATTTTGGAATTTTGGGGCCTGGTCCTTACCAACATTCGAAACTGACTTTTGAATGGAAATACTGTGAGACTGCCTCTTTAGACGGTCATGCTTGTTTCGAGAAGAGAGACGAAAAACGAGCACTAGCCAACTAAAAATTATTACATGCACTTGAGGCTGTGTGATGACTTACGTTTGGGGTGAGCGTTGAGTTGATCTTTATGTGAGCTTTGAAGACGAAAAAGGCTAGAGGAAAAGGCGAATCGTCAATGTTGTGGCAGTGCGTATACGAGCCCAACCAGTAGCCGTTTCCCCAGAAGAAATTGCCTCCATAACGGCCGCTCGCGTCCATTACTGTAACAGCCAAAGGATCTCTTTTAATTTTGGCTAATTGATTGTTGCAGTTTTTTAAAATTACAGTAAGATGAAGATTGAAAGTTTCACAAGATCATTGTTTTTGGAATCTATAGGTGCTCCTCAGAAGTTATTTGAGTAATTATGCACATGGCTGTTAAGAGAGCCGTCGAGAAAGGCTCAATACACATTTAAACCCCATGAAGCATCTTTTACAAAGTTGGATTACAAAGCTATTAAGACGACTTGATGGTAAAATGTTGAAGCATGCACGGACCAGCCGAAGAGCTCAGGCATTCTGTGTTCTAAGGTTAGTACTAAATACAATCACAGTAGAGAACACTGTTCCCAGCGTTGAGTTTTTGCCGTATATAATCACCCCCTTTACAAAAATTAATGCGCATGTAATTAAAATTAGAATTAGTGCATCTCCTCCATCGCGCCTAAAACCTCAGCAGCATTGGTTGAGCTGCTGGCAGTAAAGTGTAGGAACTTCAGTGACAGGTGACTTCCACAATGAGGGACGTACTCCTGCCTACTTTAATTACTTGTAAAAAGGAGGAGGCACGAAACTACTGGAGGAGCGGCATAAGGACCTGAGCTCAGGTTTGTTCTCACCTCATTTCCTCATAGAGCTCTAATTCTTGCATTAGCTTCGAAACCTTTCGTCTCTTCGCAAGAAACGACGCTATCAGTAGACATGAGGAAGCCAGTGACGTTATATCATCCCTCCTCCACCACTCCTCCCTAGTGGGCCCGTATTTTCCTTTCACGAGTGAGACGTCTTGTGTTGTAACTTCAATGAGAAAACCAACTAGTTACTGGAGTTTTGTGATCGTTTTCCGTTTCTTTTATCAGTCTTCAATTCATTTTATATGATCTCGAAAAATGTTTCATCGTAGTTATCATCTGATATTCGATTACAGAAAGACTATAGAAAGATTCACGCGTGTTTCATTTCTAAATACATCTTAATACGTCAATGTGTTACCACAAATGAAGCCTCGCCATTCTTGCGTTTCTACAGATGAGGACATGGCCAGTAAGGACATGGTTTCTGCTATGTAATATTAATCCAGTAGAGCGTAGACAGTGAACGAACATCTGGTTTTGCTTGCGTGGAGGTTTAAGCACAGGTTTGTTCACTGGCTACACACCAATTAAACTACTTGTATATTAGGTGTAGAATGTTTCCATGGATGGAGGGATCCCTCCTTTTCCTTCCTCTGTATTAAGCTCAGCACAAGAATAATGTAGACCCTCTTCCTCGAGTTTCGTAATTGTATTATCAAACTAATGACTGTGGTTTTGCTCGTAATGTTTCATCGTAGTTTTGTGTATCGAATGGGGGCGACGTGATGGTGTACTGGGACGAACAAACTCGTCTATCAGCGGCTTTGTGCTGATTGGGCACCTCAAATGCCTCGATTCACTCGAAACTTCGCTGCTGTCAGTTGTAACCGAGCGGTTCCCTCATAGCCCGCGCCCGCGTTCGCTGTTTTAACTGCGGCAAACACCATGAGGTAAAAAAGTGCCCACATTTCCTCAACTCCAGCCAGGATGTTCACTCAAGAGCTGCCACTCTACGCACACGTGTGAATGCTGTCAACACAGGCATCAGACGCTCCTACACTCCATGAGCCAGAGCGTGGCGCTCGTTCCCCGAAGTGCAATTAATAAGTGCACGGTAGTCACAGCATCTTCGCTCAGAACTACCACTTCTGGAACACCTGAGGGCAGATGCCTTCTGAGCAGAAGGGAAACTCCTACCTCTACTGATAGAATCATCTTTCACCAAGAAACGGACTGATTCCCTGAACCGTGGATGTTGCAGCTGTGTGGAACGAAGACGTACGATCCGCCAGAGACATTGTGAAGTGAATGTTATTTATGGTTCTTAATTCAGTACTCCCACCACAAACATGGGCACCCTTTTGGAACTTATATCAAAATTCTCTTTCTCTTTCTATGCTCAAGATTAGGCTCCCCTTTGTTGGGTTGACAGCCACGCCCCGATTGCAAGAAACTGCAGTGTTCATCAGTACCTGAGGACAGGCACTTCATCAAGGGCAGAGTAGTGTAACGGGACGAACCAAACTCGTCCATTCAGCGGAGGCTCGTCCGGGGCATTTGTGCTGATTGGGTACCTCATATGCCCCGATTCGCTCGAAACTTCGTTGCCGTCAGTTGTAACAGAGCGGTTCCCTCGCCACCAGCGCCCGCGTTCGCTTCCACCCAGTTCCCTTATTGTGGTGGAAAAACTTCCCCGAGTGCAATTGCGGATAAAATTCCGTGTTCCAATTGCATTCAGTTGATATCGTACTAACTCCCCGACTCCTATAGTGCGATATCGCTAATTCGCTCCGTAATAATGGATTTGACCACAATTTTTTGAGCACACAATAGAACGGTTCTATGACACAACCATTTCATCCATTGAATTCGGTCAGTGGGGCCCCACTTGACGAAATTCGCAATTAAGACGGGCGAGCGGCTTCTTGAGCTGCGGCTCACGCACTCTCGACGGCCTTGCGCCGGCGGAACGCTGTTCATTTGCCTGCCTATACCTTCGAAAGGATACCGAGTAATTTAACTAGTCCGATATCTATACGAACCAGTTGCGATATTTCTCACTGTTAAAGACGTTGCTCTTGGGTTCCGTTCCGTAACGTTGGCTTCTTCCGGTCGACCTCTTCAACTTTGCCAAGCTCTTGCCGAAATTCTTGTTCATGATTTCTCAGTAACAATATCTTAATTACCAGCAGTAAATTATGTGCACACGAGGATAACGTTGCGTAAGAAGTCTCGTCTGGTCTCGGGCCCTGGTTCCTAATTTCATCAAACTCTTCAAGGACCCCAAGTGAGGAACTATTTATTACTCTTGTAGTTTACATTTGAAAGGCTCGTTAATGCGTTGTCTAGGGAGGTAGTGGGTGAGGTGAGGTTCAATTGCGAGGCCTGGAAAGCAGGGGAACTTGCCTAAAATTCACCTTGTACTACCAACGTTATTTGCAGCTAGAGGTGAGAAATGCAGCAAACATTGTTGAAAATTCAGCGCAAAAGCTATGCAAATTGGAAGGGTGAAATGAAAGTCGTTGCTAAATTTGAGTTTGGTTTTGAAAGTAATCAAACATTTTTGGATAACTGCAACTACATCCTGAATTAACCTGGTTAAATGATGGGAAAATGAAGAACAGTCGATAGAATTTGAGGAAAAATGCGGGGTAATAGTACGAAAAATGGAGATAAAACTGTAAACTGTTGGAAAAGTGAGTAAAAGACCTGTACATTCCGATTTGTGGGGTCTGCGGAGGCAGTACCGGCCTCGCGGCCCTGACCTGCCTCCGCCCCATCGGGCAACAAATGGGGAAAGGGACAGGGACTACTTCCAGCGAACCCACGACCACTGTGATATCTGCCAGATCCCATAAATGGGTACCAGGGATCCAGCGGGTTCCCCCGCCATCACCCTGGATGCCAGCAGAGCATCCACCTTGCGTGGACCTTCCCATGGTGCACCGGCTTGCGCCGCGGGCTGTGCACCCCCGCAGTACCATTTTGGGAAAAATATCCCTTAAGGCTAGAATGGTCGCTAGCCCGCCCGAACTTACGTCCAGACTTACGGCTTTGGGGACCTCCGCCTTGGGGGGGTTTGGACTTGCCCCCCCCCCCTCGCCGGAGGACCCCAGGTCCCTGGTAAGCAAAGGCCCTCCGCGTACCGGCAATGCCCGATCACCGGATGGCGGGAGCGGGCCCCGCAATTCCAGTTTTCCGTCCCCTAAGTGAGTAAAAGACAGAAAGATTGTTAGGACTATGAGTAAATTGAAGAGTTATGCGAAGATCTGATAGGAAATAACTGAAAATTATTGAAAAGTCGAACAGCACGTTGAAAAATTCCGCAAAAATTATAGGTAAACCGAAGAAAATTGATGTTGTCACGTTGGAGCCTTGTAAGCAAATGCTGGGAAATGGAGCACAAAACATGGAAAATTGGAGTAAGAACCACAAGTAAATGGAGTAAAACGTTGAAAAGTCGAATGAAACTTGTAGTGAGTACGGCTAAAACGTGTTGGGAGAAGGAGTAAAAAAGGATGAGAAATTGTGCACCACAGAAAGTTGGGAAGTTGACTAACAGCAGTGGTAGAATATTCCGTTCTATCTGGAGATACGTTGAAATCGTTGGGAAAAACTGGTTAGACAGTGAGTGACAATAGTTGAGGAATAAAGTAAAAACCCTTTGACGAGGTGTCGCATTATGAATTATTACTAGCCCGTTGTTAAGTATGCGTTTACCTTAGCTTCCCATGTGTTCCTTCATAACTACCTAACCCTCGTTATCTTCTTAACTTTATAGCTACGTTTTATTTGATTAAAGCCTTATGTTCAAGAGACGATATGTTATTAACGATTTAATCAAATAAAATGGAATAAACTCTATCGGCCAGACAAATTCCATGTGGACCTCGACTGTTCTACGGCCCAAAGCGACTGGACGCATTTGTTCCGGACCTTCGAAAACTTCATTGAGAAGGCCGACATAGATAAAGACCCCAATCGTTTGAAGGTATTATATAATTTCCTATCTTCGAATATTGAAATACACGATTGTACAACGTACGAAACAGCATTGGTCACTCTTGCTTCTCTTTACAGCACACCGATAAACATTATATATGCTCGTCATTTCCTCTCTCCCAGAAAACAACTTCCCACAGAAACTATAACTGAATACATCACGGCCCTAAACTCACTAGCTAAGGAGTGTGATTTCAAGGCCATTTCTGCAGAGCAAAACAAAAACGATCATATCAGGGACGATTTCATAGCTGGCCTATTGGCTCTTCACATTCGTCAGAGGCTTTTGGAAAATACAACTTTACAACTAGCAGAGGCTGAAGAAAAAGCTCGTTCTATCGAAATAGCTACAAAAAATGCTGAGTCCTACGCTCAAAACAAACCAATTCCTGACACCTCGGATAACCAGCGCAACGCTACCAAGTGTGAGCAAAAGAAATCGTGCTTCTTTCGTAGTATCTTTTGTATATCCCCGTATCGCGGTACATCTTGTCCTGCACGAGCTGCAACGTGCTCAATCTGTAATAAGGTGGGTCACTTCCCGAAAGTCTGTTTATCGAAACAGAGTAAAGTCAAAATTTCAGCAGCTGTGTACGACACATCAAAAACATTTGTGGCAATTATGGTTGGCACCTGTGCCTGTGCTCCATCATTGTGTACTGAGGTAGTTTGGAGATGCTTTTGAAGAGCTGTTGACTCAGGCAAAAATTAAGGCAAATCGCCTGGAGCTCCGATCCACACAACACACGACTAACGTCGAGAATTATGAACCAATGTCTTAACCACTAGACCACGATCGCCCGGTACCTTTTAATAGGAGTCAGTCAGTACAATTGCTCTTTAAAGCAACTGTCACGGCCAAAAGTAATGGTGCAAATGCCCAATGCCTAGTAGATACTGGTAGCTCTGGGAGTTTCATCAATGGCTCCTTTGTACGTTTCTGTGGCCTCTACATCACTGTCATCAGTTTTGAAAGGCTACGTCATAGCCGACCTTTAATTACTAGAACATTCTTCTTCTTCTTCTTCTTTAATTCTTACAGTCCTTTCAAATGTACGAGTTGTGCTGACAATTATTGGCCACGATATTCTCAGGTACATTCGCGGCTGGATGTTAATTTTGGCGGCAGTAACCTGCCTCTCTACATTGCAAGCTCAACATTCCCTCACGCGAATATCATGCGACCAAATCAGTAGTGGCTGAAGCTGCCCAATACAGACATTTCAGTACAATCGACCTTAGGTGTGCCTATCATCAGGTCCGGTTGTGCCAGTTCCCTAGGCTCCCATTCGGAGTAATTTATGGGGTGCCTGCATTTCAAAAGTTCGTGGACAGATTAATTGACAACGAGAAGCTCAAGAGAGTACGATGCTATATTGACGACATCACAATTGATGGTCAAACTAAGGAAGCACGGTGATAATCTCAAACAGTTCATGAACGTGGCCAAGAAGTACAACCTACGGCTGAATGAACAGAAGTGTACTTTTTCTACCACCTCTATAAAACTTCTAGGATACTTCATCAGCATTGGATCAATCATGCCAGACCCTGATCGCCTGCAGCCCCTTCTGAATCTTCCACCACCACGTGACAAAGCATCTCTTCAAACAGCAGTAGGTTTGTTCGCTTACAACTGGTGGGTTCCCAGATTCTCTGGAAGAATCCGAACCCTCAGTGACACTAATAATTTCCTTTGGAAGCACTTCACGCCTTTCAAGAAGTATATTGCAAAGGCCCTTCCTGTTGCTATTGACCCTACTGCACCCCTAGTTGTTGAAACAGATGCATCAGACATCGCGATAGCTGCAGCCTAGACTCAAAATGGAAGACCACTAGCTTTCCTCTCATGAACCTTGAGTGGGAGTGAGAAAGGCTATCCGGCTATTGAAAAGGAAGCCACCGCCATCGTCGAGTGCTTGAGAAAGTGGAGGTAATTCTGACTAATCGGCATTTAAAATTGGTCATGTATCAGGAAGCTCTTTCTTTTATTTTCGACCTAAAGCCCTCAAGCAAAATCAAAAATCACAAAATTCAGCAATGGAGGCTTGAATTATCCTGCTTCAACTATGACATTTGCCTACCGACCTGGAAAACTAAATAAAGTGGCAGATACTCTATCCAGAGTTTGTGGAGCTACAAGTAACAACATCCTTCTGGATATCCACGGATCCCTTAGTCACCCCGGGGTCACTAGGATGTACCATTGAATCCATTCTCCCTTGATGATGTCGAACGAATAACCACCGCCTGTCCGGTCTGTGCAGAACTGAAGCCCAGCTTCTATAAGGCGGTCAAAAATCATCTGAAAAAAAGCTACGCGCCCTTTTGAAAGTTGAACGTGGATTTTAAAGGGCCAGTCCCCTCAAGTACGCATAAACAATATATATTGACAATCGTGGATGAATATTCCAGATTCCCCTTTGCATATCCTTGCAGGGATATGACTTCGGCAACTGTGAAGAAACATCTGTATAACTTATTCACGACCTTTGGAACTCCAGCCTATATCCATACTGACACAGGGATTTCATTTCTTTCAAAAGACCAACCACCTACATACTCAAGAAATTGCCACCAGCTCAACTACCCCTTATAATCCTGAAGGTAATGGTTTAGTTGAGCGTTACAATGGTATTTTGTGGAAGACTATGCCCTTAGCCACGAAGAACAAAGGATTAGACACGTCGCATTGGGAATAGGTCCTGCCAGGATCTCTCCACGCTATCCGTTCACTCTTGTGCACCTCGATCAATTGCATTCCTCACGATCGCACACACACGATTACACATGCCCGCCGTTCGACTAATGCAATAGCCATTCCTTTTGTGATTAACGGACCTTCTAAAAATTCTACTGAAAATTTAGGCGCGCAGTTCAAAATACAGCCCACTAGTGGAAGATGTGGACCTCCTTGAAGCAAATCCTTAATCTGCCCTCATTTGCCGCTCAGATAGGAGAGAAACTACTGTCTCCCTAACAGAGGATGACTCCTTATTTGGACATGACGAGACGGAGATGAGTCAATCGACACCCAATACTGACAGCCACCAAACTACCACCAGAAGCTATGATCCTTCAACTGTATTGCCAGCATCAACGTGGAGCACACCAGAGGTCAGAAGATCCCACAGGACTAGACGGCCTCCAAGTTATCTTCAAGACTGTTTCTCTGAGTAATGGGGAGGGAAGAATGTCGTATTATGAATTATTAGTGGGTTGCTAAGTACCCACAGGAAGTCCTCTTAGCTTCCCATGTGTTCCATTATAACTAACTAACCCTCGTTATCTTCTCAAATTTGTAGCTACGTTTTATTTGATTAAAGCCTTATGTTCAAGAGGTATTGTTTATAACACGAGGATTCCCACCTTGCTTTCCATTTATCTAATGCCCACTCGTTCAATTCGGTTTACTGGGGGTTTTCCTCAGCCCCCAGCAACATGACGTGCTCGCACTATTGGGTGACAGTTTGCAGCACATGGTGGGTTTTTGCCTCGATTTGTTGGATCGACTTTGCGCGGACCAGCACAATCAGATCGTCTATATAGATCTATGGTCGCAATCGCAATGGTGACTGCGAAGTTTCGTCCGAATCAGGGCATTTGAGGTGCCCAGTCAGCACGAGCCTTCGCTAAATGGAAGAGTTCGGTTCGTCGCCCGGCTACGACGTACTTAGCCAGTGCCGCCAGTTAAGCATTGCTAAGTTCGACAATTACATCATGCGTGGGCCTTCCATTGGTACACCCGTATTGTTTGCCAGTGACTCCTTCGAGGAACTGCAACGACACAAGTTCTCTACCTCCGAGCGTAAAACGGAGAGAAGGCTGAGCAGTCTCTACGATCATGGGTATGGTTGATTGAGGTCGCCTACTGTGGAAAGAGCGACGACGCCAGCAGATTTCCGACCAACAGAAAATCATTAAAGAAATTCAGAAGGCTGCAGGAGATGGCCCGCTCACATGCCTGGGATGGACCTTAGCACATTGTTTTCTATCTTATTTGGCCCATGGCGTCAACCTCTTCTGCAGAAAAACCAAGGCCAGAGGCAACTCTACTCTTCTTGCCATACACTGCAGGTTAGGATTCTCATAATCGTTCATCGTATTCACCTGCTCAGCAATCCTCAGAATCTCAATCCTCAAAAGGGACAAGGGTTTTGAGGCTTCCTTGCGTATACTCGGGCTTTTGGGGCAGGACGGCCAGGGAATAGCTCAACCAGATGTTTGTTGATCTGGACCGTATGGCCCTTACAGCCTACATCTCAGCAAGGCATACTTGTGCACAGTCCTATCGACGTTAATCTTCTCATTCATTTTGACAGGATGACCTTGATCTTTAGGCATTTCTGAAAGTCCACCCACAATAATGGCACTGGCAGTCATCTATCGAGGGGGAGAGGGAGGAACAGTTAGAGTAAAAAGATGAAAAGGATGGGGAAGGGCAAGGAGCTGTCGACCCTGTGCTCCTCCTTGAAAACCCTGAGTACTGATAGGCAGCCAAGGGCAGTGACGCTGTTTTTTTATTACTATTATGGGCAGGAACTCATTAGCAAGGCCCTCTCAGTCACCATAGCACTCCAATAGTCACCAAAGGTATTAATAGAAATCCTGCACTATTCTAGGGTGTCACTACCAACCACCACGACGAGGTTGGTGATGTCTTAGGCTGCCTGGTCTGACCAAGACACAGTTGCGCCACTTTAGGTCGACAGACACACTATTAACCTAAATAGCGTTTTTTGGAATCAATGGGCATTAAAACGTACAGCCTGAAGAGATCAATTCTTATTTTTCGTTTTTTTACATAACTTTCATTGTTAAGAAATTCAGTACAAACAGTTGAAAAAGGTAATTAAATTGTTGGATAAACCAAGTAAAAATTGTTTGAAAAGAACTGAAACATTGGTGTGGACAATTGAGTAAAGCATGTAGTAAATAGTGCAAATCATTGTGAAATTGAATAAATAGTTGGCTCTAGTAAATAGTTAACTAAAAATTATTGGAAAAAGACAAGTTGAAAAAGTTTATATAATCCCTTGGGAATTGACTTGCAGATGTTGGAAAATGTATACATTTTTTGGGAAACGTATGCAGAAAGAGTAGACAAGACTGGCAAGAGCCAGAACTTGATGACCCAGTCCTCTTCCTCGAACCGCATCCTTCGACGTAATATCACCTTCCTGTAATTTAGCCGGATTAAAACCAGAACAAGCGTTCTGGTGTTAGACTCAGGCGCACCCGACCTCCTCGACGTAATTACCTAGTTTTCTCTCTCAACTCGCTTACGAACAGAATTAGCACGTTACAACAAAGAGCTGACTACAAGAAAAGTTATCGAAGGCTTGTGCAACGATGAAAATCGCTCTCGTCTCACCAACGCGCCTGATGAGCTTCAATTTCATTGGAAGTTTCGCCCAGCGGCCCTAAAAGAGTTCACCTTCGCAGTGAACTAGAAACAAACGTGATGTAACACATAAGGTACTGTGACTCACAATTTATGGTCCCCTGCACAGAGGTCCCAATGTCAAGAAGGTTCCAACATTTTTTATGTTTACTCTCCTCAATCGACGGTGCCTAAACTAGAGATCTCGGCAGCCTATTGATAAATATTTTCTGTGACTATTAGTTGATAAGGTCACCTAGACATTATCTCTGCCACTGGCGTTACTTTAGTGCACCATTCCTAACAAATATGACTAAGCAATTACGGCAAAATTATGGTTATGAGCAGTTTCCATCGACGGAAAGAGGGTATAAAATTAGTAAAAAATGAGGGGTAGTTGCATTTTTCTCAAAAGCCGCTCTTTCGTTAAACTTACAATGCATTGTCTAATAATCAAGTAATTAAGGTTTTTTAATAGCTATAACAATTTTTATGAAACTCACAGTGTTTCTCCAATTTTACTTTGGAGTTAATGAATTATGCGCTTAAGAAACTATGACTCCATGATTAAGCAACTTAACTGGACTGAACTTAATTTAATTCGAGACGGTAAAAAGCGTTGTCAAAAAGAAACATCTGACTCTTGACATTGGCAACGAAATAACAATAATAAGGAGACATAATGAACGCGGCCGCCATGAGTAGCAGATCCATCTGTACCATATGATTCGGCAATTCAAAATGGTTACATCAACGTTACTATCCCAGCCACATACCATTTTCTCAAATAATTTTTTGGGCTCCTTATAAAGATCTGAAGAGAACGTGAGAACTTTTTTCGGCCGATTAGATAACTTTCTACTTCGTATAACCAAGGAAAGTATAAATAAATTCGTAAAAATTGTTGGAAAGGCGAATGAAAGTAGTTGGAGAATTAAGAAAAATTGTTACAAAATTTCCAAACTAAATACGAAAAACTTTATTCTTATAAACACTCGTCTTGCAGCTGCATGATACTAGGGTCCTGTCCATCAAAAAACCGGACTGTTAGAAGGTCTGACAACCTTTAGTGGTCAGTCCTCCACAACGAGCTTGCAGGTAGCTGGAACGCCTTCTTTGAAGATCTTCTCAGGAGGCTTGTGAAGCCTCCACACCACCAGGTCACACCAGCAGGTGACTGTCAGCCATATGCCTATGTGGATGATCTGACTGTGCACATGTGCCCACTGTCGATCCGTCCAATCGAGGCAAAACCCACACATGGGCAACAGCTCTCCACTAGGAGACTGGAAAAA
This sequence comes from Pachypeltis micranthus, assembly GCA_020466155.1. NCBI lineage: Eukaryota > Metazoa > Arthropoda > Insecta > Hemiptera > Miridae > Pachypeltis > Pachypeltis micranthus. Next base: position 862,692 of record CM035776.1, read on the forward strand.
TGACAACCTTATCGTACCTCCACAGGTACGGTAGATTCTGAGTGAGTGGCTGGGCTCATGATAGCGAAACCGCAACCTCCATGACGGTCGACCAATATAACTTTCTCGTGAGGGTTCAGGAACAGACCTCCTGCATCTGAAATAGGCCTGCTTCTGGCGACCGAGTTAGTAAGCTCTCAACCCGTGGCGTGTCGTCTTAGATCACTTCCCTGCCTACCAGAATGAGATTGAGACCTTCCACGTGGGTCCAGTCCTTCAAATCAGTGCAGCTTAGTTTAGTTTGCTATGTCAGTTCGATTTAGTAGGGCGACCATCAAAAGATATAGTTGCTGCAGAACTGAATACATTGTTAAACTTTTTCTTACATTATAGTTAAAGGCAGTCTTTGTTTTGCCGATATACATTTTCGAAAATTGGAATTGTTGGTCTCATCCTGAAATACTTCAACACCTTTTCCGGGTCATCACATAATTCTTGTAGGATCCTTGGTAATTCTCCTTTGTATTCTTTGGTTGACACACTTTGTTTTATCACCATTAAAAAAAAACAATTTTATTAACGAACTTTCAAGTAAATAAAATTCATCAGGCCAGGGGGTCGGGGTCGGGCTCTATATGAACATCAGAAAACGTGCAAACTGTAACGACCTTTGTTCTCATGAAAATTTCGGACGTACTCGTCAGAACTCGCATGCATTGTAACCGTAGTCTCATCTCGAGTTCAGACCAAAGCAACCAAAGAAGGCTTTAGAAAGCTAATCGAATTCTTTGGCCGAACTGTGACGAACTATGTGCGTAGTTAACATCATCTAAGGCTGCCACCACAGGCGGGGTATAGGGAAGGAGTACCGTCGGTTTCCGCTTCCCTCATAATTTACAAATAGTATAAATGTATTAGTGACTTGAAGTCGATCATTCCATCACCACAAACTCCCTGTTAATGGTTTAAAAAAGAATAAGAATATGCTGGCGTCGATGATTGCTGTTTTCGTTTTCCCTTAGTGAACTTCTCTGTCGTAAACAGGAAGCCAGGAATACTCGTGCATTGCTGTCTTGTTGGCGATTTTATTGGCACCTATTGGCATTGAAACTTTCGTCAAAGCGAGTGTGAGGATCGAAGAAGGAGTGGAAGACGAAGGCTAGATTTGCGTCGACTAGCTAAACGAATTCATTTCCGCGCTTATATGCTGAGTGTTCCGCGTTACCTTTAAAGCCCTTGTCCCACATTCCGAAGATGTTCACAATTTACGTAAATTAAATTATACACTAGAAAACACAATATCCATCGGATTCGAGGTTTTTCGGTGACCTCATTGAAGACCCATAATGCGTCTGTCATTAAATTCTTCCTCACCCAGAGTTGTTTCAGGCCAGTCTTTCGCAAGTCCAGTCCAAGGGAATCGTTCATGTCTGCTCCACTATTCAATCGTCTATAGCATAGGCCCAACTCAATGCAGATTAGTACGGATTTAAGGAACTGTGTTGGGAGAACTCACCCTCAGTGATGACAGGACACGAGGATTGTAGACTAAGCCCACTACCTTTTTACTTTCCTTGGCGCTACGAAGTAGAAAGGAAAGTTATGTAATCGGCTGAAAAAAAAAAATTCTTTTCTTCAGATCTTTACGTTTCAGACCCTCCTGAGTCCGAAAAACACTATTTGGTAAAATGGTCTGTGGGTCTGTGTGTGTGTCTGTGAACGATTTTTAGAGAAAACCACCATACCAAATCAGCTCAAACTTCATATCTCGCCCGCAAGTTACCATGGGACGCCAAAATACGGGTATGAACAAAATCCACCGAAATTTAACTATAGTTATCATAGTGATCAAAACACAAAATATTTTTTTCTCAAAAACGGCTCTAACGATTTTGATTAAATTTTTTATATTGATAGCTCTCAATGAGGCAATTATACCATAAAATTACCATTCGTGGGAAAATGACGAGAGCAACACAATAAATTATCAAAATTTTCGACGAAATCGAATTTAGCGCGGTTTTTAGAGAAAACAACCGTACCAAATCAGCTGGAACTTGATGTCTAGCCTACAGGTTACCATGGGACGCAAAAATAAGGGTAGGAAAAAATCCACCGAAAATTAACTATAGTCACCAAATTTTTTTCTCAAAAACGGCTGTAACGATTTTGATTACATTTTTTATGTTGATAGCTCTAAATAAGGCGATGATACCATAAAATTCCCATTCGTGGGAAAATAACGAGAGCAGCACAATAAATTATCAAAATTTTCGACCAAAAGCGTTTTTCGCGCAGTTTTTTTCCTTATAAACTGGTTTTAGATAATATGCCCTTCGTCTCCCCACATCGTGAAGGAAGCCGATGTGACAGGTAGTGGCCCTGAGAAAATCACTAGCCCCTTGAATTGTACTTCCCATTATGGACTGAAATACGTAACTGCTTCTCTACCGAAGGTAAACTAGCAGCAGTGTTGAGTGGACATTAGATAAATGGCAAGAGAAATGAGAATCCTCATCAACTTGGACCAGTCTAGGGGAGAAATAGTATATAAACCCACTCGACAAACCAGTTCATTCCAGGACCCAATAAATCGTTGAGTTGCTTGCGGAATGGAGTAAACGAGAAATCACATTTCGCCACATTGTAGCTTCCCTAATAACAGCCCTTTGTTGTTAGATAAGAGGTAAACCATATGTCGAAACACTGTATAACACACAGAGGGTTCCTCGTTACAAACGTGTCTCCCTATGCCTAACATCTGGCGTACCTCCCACCAGTGAGGGTGATTTGAGGTAAAAATCGTTACCAGTGTGATTTAATCTAATATAACTGTTGTTATTATCCTGTTTGATTTCCATAAGAGTACTGAAGGCTGTTCGCATATTCGACTTGGGGGATGCTTGAGTGTGACTAAATGGTGAGAGGTGATGAGATCAGCCTCACTCTTCGCTGTCTTGAAGTTCTTCCATGCCCATAATCACTCCGACGGCTGCTGTCGCCGTCGCAATCCCGTTATGAAAAAACCCAAAGTTATAGCCCATCGGGTTTTGAAGGCTCGCGAAATCAACTCGCCAACTTGAATTCAAAATAAGTGGAAGTCAGGCTGCACTTTTCGCAGCGTTCGTTCTTAAAACCGGTTCTCCCTGCCATCGCCAAGCCGAATAAGATGGAATTCGATTGCCTTACATCACCGCTCAACTAACCTCTGGGAGGGCTGAAGCACCCTTAGCACATAATCGAACAGTTCGTCTCAGCTCTAGGAAACCCTCTTAAGAAATACGTGACAGAATTTCTTACTTTCCTGCATAGTTTCCGCCGAGAACAGAGTTCAGACCTTGGTCTTAACATGATGAGGACTTATTCCAGTCTTAGATATGTGGATATGACGAGCGCGGATAAAGTTTAAAAAGTAAATTACTTCGACTAAGAACTGGAAATTTCAAAACGTGACGCGAGACGGAGCACACAACATAGCACTTTATAGAACCTGAAGTTTTTCATATTTGAGACAAGTGAAACTGCTAAAATCAATCAAACTGGAACACACCACTCAGAGAAGAAATATAACTCCAGATAGAAGCACAGGATAGGTACATATCCATCCAATAGCTCCCGAACATACTGCTTTTCGTTCAAGGCAGGGCTCATACACACGCCGCAAAGCTCAAAGTAAGGTCCAGCAGTCAAAGAGCCAATCATCCACGTAATCCACTTTCCACGCTGCAAAACTGTGCCATTTGAACAGACACCGACCAAGCAACCTCACTTGAAGAGGCGGGCAGCAAATTCGACATGATCACACAGGACGTCATTGTCGAAATCCGCAATTTTTCACTGGAGACACTGTCTGAGTACAGTTCTCATTGACAGCAGAGGAACGTTTGATAATTTATGGCGACAAGCTTTCCTCAGTGAGCATAAAGGTCGGAGAATTCGGCGTAATGTGTACTTGCTCGTCATTATGTTACCTGATGAATAGAAATACTATGATCGAAAGTTGACATATCACAGTCTTGACAACGATACAGAAGGGATGCCCACCCCTAGAGAAGAGGGACTAGCACTTTGTAACGCCTTCTTCAGATATCTTCTCGGAAGCCTCATGTAGACGATATGACTGTGCTAGTCCATGCACAGTCAACCCATCAAATTGAGGCGAAATCCCATCAAGTGCTTCGAACCGTCACCGAATGGTGCGAACACGTCAAGCTGAAGGTGGCATTAAAAAACCCTCAAACGGAAAATTAAATAGAAAACCGCATATACTTTAGAAGTATGTCAAGTACTTAGGAGAAATTATAGGCGAGAAGTGGTGTTTACCATCAGCTCCAGTTCTTCAAAATGTCTTACTGTGACACAATTCTCATGTACAAGGCCATTTACCTAGGTGTGATGTGTGGCTCCACTTTTTCTTTCAAAGACTCTCCACCCTGCACGTTTTGCATTAAGAACTCCTTCCAGATGGTACCAATTCCCCAGGGTCATACCTCCGCGTAGCAACACGCAGGCAACAGCTCTTTACCGGTAGATTGTATAAATGAGAACCTGCCATACCTCCCTAGTCTGGGTTTGATAGATGCTGAACCACAACCTTCATGGCTTTCGACTGATATAACGCTCTTATAAGATTTAAGGAACAGTCATTTCTATGAGGAAACATACTTCAATATGCCTCTATAAATCTACCTCTTACAGACGGGCTGGGAATGCTGTAGAGGAGATCTGAATCCCCCCTGTAGGGCAACTGTGTAGCGAAATGTATGCTGTGTTATCCAGTTCGACAGTTATGCCTCGTCAGTTATTACATCCATTGGGGGCCGCATGGCGGCTAAGTCGAGGAAGTGAAGACTCCCTCGACCCAAGCATATCTGACCCTTCCCCGGCTTAATATTCTGCAGATACCCTTATTTCCGAAGATGGTCTTGTAGTCGCACTCACCCCTTCCGCGCCACTTTCTCAAATGGTGGTTTTCGGGCTCATCTCTTGAAACTTTTAAATCTGAAGAAATTTCAAACAAGTTTTAATTTCCTTGGCTCTACGAAGTAGAAAGGAAAGTTATGTAATCGGCTGAAAAAAATATTTTGAGTTTTCTTCAGATCTTTACGTTTCAGACCCTCCTGAGTCCGAAAAACACTATTTGGGCAAATGGTCTGTGTGTCTGTGAACGATTTTTAGAGAAAACCACGTACCAAATCAGCTCAAACTTGATATCTCGCCAGCAGGTTACCATGGGACGCCAAAATACGGGTATGAACAAAATCCACCGAAAGTTAACTATAGTTATCATAGTGATCAAAACACCAAATATTTTTTTTCTCAAAAACCGCTCTAACGATTTTGATTAAATTTTTAAAATTGGTAGCTCTTAGCATGATAATTATACCATAAAATTCCCATTAGTAGGAAAATGACGAGAGCAGCACAATAACTTATCAAAATTTTCGACGAAAAGCGTTTTTGCCGTGGTTTTTTCCTTTTAAACTCCGCTGGAATGTTAGTAGAATGTTAAAGAAAATTGGTACTGTAGTCCGATCCAATACCTATAGGGAGAGTATTTAAAAGCGCTCATGAGATACATGGGGCTCACTCCAGAAATTCCTGAATTTCAACTACCGCCGTTTCGCTTAATACCAGTTCTAAAAGTGTTTAACCCAATAACTCTGTAAAAGTAATTACTATCCTTCTTCAAAAAAATTGTGTTTACAGCCTCATTAATTTTCTGGGTACCATTTGCTCAATAGAGGTCCTGGAATGAGTTCGAGCAGCACAATAAATTCTTTAACTGTAATCACTGCCGCTTCATGCTGCCGTAAAGCGTTGTTTGACCAAGTTCAAATTAACTGAGTGATAAATGAATTGATTAAATAGAATTAGCCATGTACAAAGTGAATTGACGTAGAGCTAAGGAAAGTTGTGTGTTGCAACGCACCAGATATTTTTCAGTAAATTAAGTAACCATCCTTTCGATTTTGGAGGGCTAAGGAAAGTAAAAGTAGGCTGCTCTGTGTGAATGTCTGCGATTGCGGTTGGGAAAAAAAGCTGAATCAAATCGTGTCAAATTTGATATTTGCCGGCGGATCAATACGGGACGCCGAAATCTTTGGCGTCAATTCGCATTGAATAACTCAACCGAAAAATTCTCTGGATCTGCGAGTACACACGCACATATTTATGTACAAAGTTTTAGATTTAATTTGCCACCCACTCTTGAAACACTGCGATTCACGTTCGTTCGGCAAAATACTGAGCGACTGGCGTGTCACGATTCATTAAAATGCCCTAGAAAATTTTAAGCTACGTACTTAAAGGCCAATTCCTTTCACTCCCCATCAAGTTACAAATGACTCATCCGATTAGGGTCGCCTTAAACCCAATTCAAAACTACTTTCACACATTTCACTTCGAATCAGGAAAAGCCGTCACACTCCGAGCCGCTGACACAAATCTCAGCTCGGCTTGTTGAGTAACTAATTACAGGAGTAGCATGACCTCTCACAATTTTGGTTCAAGGGCGATAATAGAAGACGGCGGAGAGAGCTGACTTGGCGTGGTTTGCCTGAATTGGTAGTTTCCAAAAAGAAACCTGGAGCCTTGTCGATTCGGACAACCTAAGCGTTTGACGTCAACAGTAATCCTCCATCGGCAATTGATATGTGTTGGTACACAAAACATTCGAAGCGCAATAGAAATGCAAATTTCTATTCGCAATTAAAATAGAGAGGATTTACCACCACAAACTGGGAACAATATGGGAGAGAAGCTTTTTACTTTCCTTGGTTTATAAACCTCCTTCAGACTTTGAAACTGTTACTGCAACGTTTATTTCTGTAATGTGTGCGTTGAACACTGACAAGATGTTAGTGTTCGTTGTGACCCTTGTAGAAGTGACTCAGTCAGGGTTTATGAGTCACATTTTGCTACTAACGGTTTCTTTAGCCAATCGCTAGGTTTGAGTGCTGCAGCCAGACCAACGACTTTAGCAGTTCAGTCCTCATGCCCACGCGACAGAAGTGTGTATGTATAGGGCTGTTACTGGGTGAGGCTCTCAGTGCTTAGCATTGCGCAGTTCATTGACGTTCCTCCTTGGTTTAATTGTTTCTCTTCGCAGTAAGTTTCAAAGAAGTTTGTACAATAGCCACGGTAGCCTTTCCTTTCTTCGTAAACTGGGCTCAGAAAAGCTTGAAAACTGACAATGTGCAGGCTCAAGAGATCAGTTTTCTCTAAGACTTGTCACGTCTCTTTCGAAAGGATTCCTTTTCTCCATTTATACAGCGTCCATTCATCAGCAGCTGCCACTTTACCTTCAGTGGAGAAGCTATCTCAGAGTTCAGCATATAGGCTTTTCATGTTCCCACCAAGCAGTCAATGCCAAAGTGATTAGTATTCTTGCTTCAGTGAATACAGTATTGTAGTTTACTGTAGCTGAGTTAGAAGTGAATCACTAAGGCCTATACATTACATTACACGACATCAAGTGGGATAAAATGGACTCCATTGCTGAACGTGTTCGCCAGCGGAATCGAGGTCTTCCTGTGGGACGCGGTGAAGAAGGTGAGTTTGGTGACTAACAAATGTTGAGACTGACCTGCTAGATGTGCCAGTGGTTGAAGAGCCAGCAATAAATCCGACAGAGCAGATATATATCTTGACCCAACAATTATTCAACCTAATGGGAGAAGTTCGCAGATTGAGGGAAACATGTATGCAACCCCGTGTCTCAGAGGAGATGACTCGGAGAGAACAAATTGATACCATCCGTCCTCCTACTTATGATGGTTCTACGCCATGGGACGATTATTGGACTCAGTTTAGAGCTATTAGCACAGCAAACAACTGGAATTCTGGTACAGCAGCGGTACGTTTAATAGCGGCCTTACGGGGATCTGCCCTTGCAGCTGTTTGCCATGTGCCCTCAGATCGTAGACATCTTGCATCCATGGAAGACGCCTTGTCGCGGCGATTTGGAACTCAGGGACAAGCTCGTCTGTTTTTAGCGCGTCTACGGCAAAGAGTTCAAGAAGCCTCTGAAGATGTCGCTACGTTTGCAGCAGATGTAGAAGGTTTGGCCCGAAGGGCCATGCCGAATGAGGATGCTAGAGAAGCGATAGCTGTGGAACAGTTTTTGAATGGGTTGCGAAGCCAACGGGTTAGAGAACTAGTTATCAGTGCTGATCCTACAACGCTAAGAGATGCTGTGACACGTGCTACTGTTCTGGAAGCTGGTTTGCAGAGTAGTCTTCAACCGAAACTACGTTCAGCCACTTTGGAGGATAGATCTCTCTTGTCTTCTGAGGAAGAGATACTCGTGAGGAGACTGGTGGACGAGCAAGTTCAATTGTTCGATGACACGGACAACAGTAATAATGGCAGGGGGAAAGTAGTGCGTTCGCAAATGGTAATCCCTCACACTTTACGGAAACAAATTTTCCGCGGTGTCCACGAGCCAGTACACCTAGGTGAAAAGCGGACGCTATCCTTACTCCGTAACGACTTCTACTGGTTGGGAATTCACCAGGACGTTCGCAACTGGTGTCGAGCTTGTGAACAGTGCGGAAAGCGGCGAGGTGGCCGAAAAACGTCAAAAGCTCCGCTCCAACCATTTCAACGGATAGCTGTGGACGTATTTGGCCCTCTACCTGTCAGTGAGCGGGGGAACCGATATGTGCTAACGGTGGTTGATTATTTCACCAAATGGCCGGAGGCAATTCCCCTAGCAAATCAACGAGCGGAAACCGTCACACAAGCACTGGTAGCCCACGTTATAACCCGATTCGGCGTCCCAGAAGAACTCCACTCTGATCAGGGAAGAATTTTGAGTCATCTCTTTTTCAGGATGTCCTGAAACAGTTAGGGGTTAAGAAAACGCGTACAACAGCATTGCATCCACAGAGTGATGGTATGGTTGAAAGGCTTCATCGAACGCTGTACGACTGGCTGTCGAAAATGGTGCAAGATCATCAACGGGATTGGGATGTTCAATTACCGGTTGCACTTCTTGCGTATAGGGCCTCAGAGCACTCTGTCACGGGATACTCACCATCCTACCTATTGTTCGGTCGTGAGCTAAGTGTACCCACTAAACCTATTGTTTGGACGCCACCCTGAAGAGCAAGAGGTTAGCGAATACGCATCCAAATTGAGGGACCGTCTAGACGACGCGCATCAATTGGCAAGGGCTACCTTGAAGATACGCGTGGAAAACATGAAACGCCGGTATGATGTCAATACTCAGAGACCTCAGTTTCAGGAAGGAGATAGAGTGTGGCTACATAACCCAAGAAGACAAAAAGGGCGAAATCCAAAACTTCAGTGTTCGTGGGATGGACCGTTCACAATTATCAAGAGGCTCAACGATGTAGTTTTCCGACTTCACAGTTCCCGAGGTGCACTGAAAGTGGTGCATGCAGACAGATTAACGCAGTACTGTGGGGAAAACTGAAAATAAGAGAAGAGAGAAGTGTTGTGTGGTTACTCCATTAGTCATATGATATTGCATTGTTGTTGTATGGTACTCGTAACTAAGGAGACAGGAGTTTTTCGAGTTGGATTTGTTCCGTAAGACGATTTGTCTGTTTATTAAAATCAAGTATTCCTTCTTCCTTGTCCGAGTTCATTACAGTATCATTCATTTGTATGAACAGCTGTGTCATGGATATTATGAAATGCTGCACTCACTTCGCAGCCGTTTATAGACAGGATCAAGCTTCATTAGATCTTCACTATCATAAATAGTGGTTGAGTAATTACCCAAGTCTGGAAAGTTCTTTTCGACGGCATCTGTTGAAGACGTGGAACTAAAGAGCGGCGACAACTAAAATATTCCCAGTTTTCTATTCATGCGGCTAGGAAGTAATGTGCTGACTGACTCCTATCAAAGGCAAGCGGTTCATCGTGGTCTTGCGGTAAGACGGTCGATTCATAATTCTCGACGATAGTTGAGGTTTGTGGATCGAATCCCCGGCGCGATTGCCGTAATTTTTGCCTTTAGTCAGCAGCTCTTCAAAAAGCATCTCCAAATTTCCTTCCCCCCCGTAACAATGGCGCCCAACTAGTGGTCGAATTTCTTCTTTCCAAGAAAAAGAAGAGGCCCCGAGAGAAAAATTAAAATATTAAGAGAGAAAAATAATGAGACGAGTTCTCGGGTCCGGGATTCGCTGACGCTGTGAAAGTTCCAGTGCGAAGGTGGAATGGGAGACGCGCCTACTACAATGCGAGGGAACGAAGACTTTCCTTGTAGCCTTTCTCGAATCAAAGATCGGATTTTCCGGGGATTCGCTCAACTCTCGTAAAATTCTTTCCCTAAAAAAAATGAGTTCGCTCCAGGAGTAGCGGTTAATAGACGAGGGGGGACATGTGCTGACTGACTCCTATCAAAGGCAAGCGGTTCATCCTGGTCTTGCGGTAAGACGGTCGATTCATAATTCTCGACGTTAGTTGAGGATTGTGGATCGAATCCCCGGCGCGATTGCCGTAATTTTTGCCTTTAGTCAGCAGCTCTTCAAAAAGCATCTCCAAATTTCCTTCCCCCCGTAACAGTAACGCTGATTGTCTCCTAGACACGTCGCTGAAGCCACTTATTTGAGAAAACTCCGAATACTTCAAACACAGATGCTGTTCATACTCAGCTTCTCTACTTGCCAAAGGTACCAGGAAGTGACACCTTAACATTTGAAAAGTTAACCTTTCGAATTGACATTTCTCGAATAAATTATTCAAAACGAGCGTATTTTTTTCACAGTAAACGCCCAAACGAATTTGATGGAACCACGACAAAATGTTCTGTGACCAATTTATACGTTGATACTACATCTCATTATTTGCCAATATCGGTTCAACGGCGGGTGGAGATTGTTTGGCGCCGACTTAGTCGGGTTTTTGACTTCCCAACGTTTCGCACTTGCCCTAACAGGACTCATTGTTTCTTTGTCCTGCACCTTTCTGAGCAAGCCCTTTCGATTGGTTTCTGTGGGAAAGTTCAGCTCTTCAGTTATTTCCAAGTGACAACAGATTTCCTCTTTTTCTGGACTTCACAAAATATCCTTTTCCCACCCCTCAATTTGCATTCCTCTCTACAACTCACAGCTCTTTTAAGACTCACTCATCTCTCAGTTCTTGTGCAACTCACAACTCAACTCTCTCTCTCTTGGTTTTTTACCCACCTCAACCAGCTGGTGTGTGACTGTGAGTGTTAGTTATTTATTTGGAGTGAAAGTAATTTATTTTGCACAAATATAATTTATCTGGTATGAATGTGTTAATGAATTAGCGCTTATTTCGCATATTGTAAGCGAGCAAGCACACTACTTCGTAAGAAAACTATTTATATGAGGAAAAAGCTGAGGAAATGCAGTTTGTTTTCCAGGGAGAATGGAAGAGAGGGCCTAATGGCCCTAATTCTCCCTGATGTTAAATAAACCATTCATTCATTCTCTCTCTCGGAAAAAATGCGCTAATCTTCGAATTTTCCATGGCAGCCCATCAACTGGAACTTATGATCTTTTGCGTGCTCTAGTTGATAACGACCTCTTCAAACACCCGAATGCCAGAGATAACTTAACGACACCTTTGCATAATCTTTAAAGATTGAAAGTAACGTGAGTCATTGCCGCTTTTTCCAAAGTAAAATTAAGTTTCGATAATTGAGTGATTCCATCGAAGGTCGATGATAAACAAATCGTGTGTAATGAGTTTGTCGATCGTCGGAATCATATAGTGGGTTCTTCACAGTGAACTCTCTGAAAAGCCCTTCAGATTGACTCCGCTCCGTTAATGCCCTGCACTTGACAGCTCTGCTAATGAGTGAACTTTTTATAGTAGAATTTTATATAGTTTTTAAATGCGAAACAGGAGTTATCTGTAAGAGTTCTGTTTAAATTGTCTGAGAAATAGTTATTGCAAAAGGAAGTTCATTGAGGGTGAGATTATTTATGATGGGTGTATTTACAGCCATATTTTCGCAGGTTGAATGGCGTTTTGGGAAACTTAGCTAATTTTTTGCGCAATTCATTTTTTAGTGAGCCGGAGCATAGCTGAGAAAATCTTTCTGTACTTTCGGGCTTTCCCCGCCATTCGGTATCAGGAGCATGTCTACGAACGGGGTGTTAGTAAGAGTCGATACGTTATAGTTGGATTTGTCTGCATACTTCAAAATGTACGGTACTCGGTATGGGAGGGGTTTAAAAGAAAATTCAGGAATCTGCAAGTACAGGAGCAAAGAACACAACGAGACAATTCGGGGCACGAGTGGCAACAACCTTCAACCACTCGAGCGGGCTCTAGCAGGACTATCAAGACGACCCTGCACAGTTTGTGCCGATGCCAGCTCCAGATCACTTCTTTTGGGATACCTAAACCTGTGTGGGGTGGGCGAAGCGTATATAGAGCTGCTCGCCAAGTATAGTTTGGTTGTTGCTAACGACTCCATGACTGAGGTAACCTATCATGGGCCAGGAGGAAGATCGTGCATAGATATCACCGTTGTGTCTCCCACCCTACTGCTCAAAATGGGCTATGTATAGCAATCACCTGGACTTGCCGGTGCAGACGGAAACATTCACTGCAGGGATATGCAGAGATACGATTCTGCATTAAAAAGGAAGGTGAATTGCATGCTACAGACACCAACCTAATAGTGCAAGCTGCCTCATCCAAAGTGTACAACAAAGTGGACGATGTAACCTGTGCTGCGCTTTCTGTTATGGGGCAATAGAACGATAGGGTAATCAAAGTCCCTTGGTATTCTGGCGCACTTAGTCCCCACAAGCAGAGCCCCTCCAAAAGGATATACCAGCAGACTCGTGATCCTGATGCCAGAGCCACACTCCGAGCAGTAGCTCTACGATTAGATACGGAAGCCCACTGGGAGGTGATCATTCAGCAGTTTCCTTGGAAGCTAAGTCCGTTGCAACAATTCTCATTGACATCAGAGAGCGTTTCATAACCTTTAGTGGCCAGCCAGAGCCTCCATGGGCTTAAAGGTAGAAGAAGTCCCCGTATCTACTCCAGACTGTCACCCAAAGGTGTGAGCACGTCAAGTTGCAGATGGCTGAGGAAAAAAAAACCAGTTAATCCTTTTAAAGGAATTCAAGTCCAATATCCTTTGGCTGCCAGATGCTCCTTCTTGAGAAACAAACCCAGTACATAGGAGTCAATATATTGGTGTTGCAATGAACAACTCCAGTCCCTCATAGGCTTGCCTCATTACAAGCAACTAGTAACGCCACTAGGAAGTGCGTTATCCTGACACTATAGTCACAGTCAATCAAAACAGTGTATTGGCCCAATTCCAGAGAGCTGCGCACCTGTGAACCACCAAGGCTTATACGACTGTATCGACAGAAGCACTCCATGTGATCACTGGGGGTTACCAGTTGACTTGCACTCACCGCATGTTTGGCAAGTGAAGAGTGAAACGGGGGCTTATCCCATTGTGGGCAGATCTCTCTACCGAATGAAAACTTGTCACTACTGATGCATGGGCATTATATAAAAGGGAAGCAAGGTGGAAACCCCCGTCAAATGTCTGTGATATTTATGAGGTTTATCGCAACAACCATGAACGTCTTAGGAAATATCTGGTGCGTTGCAACCCACAACTTTCCTTAGCTCTACGTCAATTCACTTTTTATATGGCTAATTCTACTTATTCAATTCATTTATCACTCAGTTCCTTTGAACTTGGTCAAACAACACGTCACAGCAGCAGGAAGCGGTAGCGCTAACAGTTCCGGAATTTATTGTGCTGCTCTTACTCATTATAGGACCATGATTGAGCAATTGGTACACAGAAAATTAATGAGGCTGTAAACACGAATTTTTTGAAGAAGGATAATAATCACTTTTGCAGAGTTATTGGGTAATAACTGTTAGAACTGGTAGTAAGCGAAACGGCGGTAGTTGAAATTCAGGAATTTCTGAAGTGTACCTCATGTACCTCATGAGCATTTTTAAACACACACACAGTCCAAAAAACACTATTTGGGAAAGTGGTCTGTGTGTGTGTCACTAAAGTGCGTCTGTGAACGATTTTTAGACTTTTTAGACCACCGTATCAAATTAGCTCAAACTTCATATCTCGCCCGCCGGTCACAATGGGACGCCAAAATAAGGGTATGAGCAAAATCCACCGAAAGTTAACTATAGTTATCATAGTGATCAAAACACCAAATTTTTTTTTTCTCAAAAACGGCTCCAAAGATTTTGATTAAACTTTTTATATTGATAGCTCTCAATAAGGCAACTATACCATAAAATTCCCATTTGTGGGAAAATGACGAGAGCAGCACAATAAATTACCAAAACTTTCGACGAAATTGATTTTAGCGCAGTTTTTAGAGAAAACCACCGTACCAAATCAGCTGAAACATGATGTCTAGCCTACAGGTTACCATGGGACGCAAAAATAAGGGTATGGGCAAAATCCACCGAAAGTTAACTATAGTTATCATAGTGATAAAAACACCACATTTTTTTTCTCAAAAACGGCTCTAACGATTTTGATTAAACTTTTTATATTGATAGCTCTCAATAAGGCAACTACACCATAAAATTCCCGTTTGTGGGAAAATGATGAGAGCAGCACAATAAATTATCAAAATTTTCGACCAAAAGCGTTTTTATCGCAGTTTTCCCCTTATAAACTCCGCTGGAATTCTTGTAGAATGTAAATTGGTATTGTACTCCGATTCAATACCTAAAGGATGAGTGTTTAAGAACGCTCATTAGATACATGGGGGTCACTCAAGAAATTCCTGAATTTCAACTTCTGCTGTTTCGCTTACTACCAGTTATAAACATTTTTACCCAATAACTACAAAAGTAATTACTATCCTTCTTCACAAAATTTGTGTTTACAGCCTCATTAATTACCTGTGTACGAATTGCTCAATAACGGTCCTGAAATGAGTACGAGCAGCACAAGAAATTCTGGAACTGTAAGCGCTACCGCTTCCTGCTGCCGTAAAGCGTTGTTTGATCAAGTTCGAATTAACTGAGTGATAAATGAATTGATTAAATAGAGTTAGCCATGAACAAAGTGAATTGACGTAGAGCTAAGGAAAGTTGTGTGTTGCAACGCACCAGATATTTTTATTTTGTTTAACCTAGAGTTTTGCTCAGCCGTTGCACAATCGTTTTTTTCCGGAGTTAAGAATAAAGTCTTGCCTCAAGTGACGCATTGAAAATGTTAAATAAGATAGGGGGAGATAAATTGAACCAACATCTTCAAAACATTCGCAGGAATACCATCGGCCCCAAGAGAGTTCGTCAAGAGCACCTCCTTTCCGTCATGCGCAGAGTGAACTGCTCGATCCTCACACACATTCATATTTTTGAACCACACTCCTCGAAGCATCATTCTGAGAAACGCTCCCAGCGAAGTTCCAGTGAGATTGGAAGCAGTGTACTACATTTACCTCGGCCCAAACCTAGTTCTCGAACACTATTCTCCAGATCCTTGGAAGATACATTAATTTCAAAGATAGCCATGGAGTGACGAATTTTCACATTTCCGAGTGCTTGATTAACTTTATTTCTCACTTTTCACACGCGTTCCTATTTTCCTTCGTCTTCCTCCGACGATAAACTTATGGTTTCAAGGTGGGAGCCAATTAGTGTGTTGTCTATGGAAAGGTCATTGTTATTATCTTGATGCGGTCAGGAGCTCAGTATCTCGCTCGCACTAGGTAACTCAAGCAGTGGAAGTATGGTTCTTTGAATGGTGATCTCAGAAGCAAATGAAGCAGTCCGTCGTCTGGCCCTCTTCGCCTCCTCCCACAACTAGAATAGCCGACTTTCTCATCTGTCACCGTAATCCGTCAATTTAAAGGCAGTTAGAAAGTAAAAGCGGTTTGAAACCTGCAGGAAACAATTGTTTACGATTTAGCGGGCAACCGACCGCACCTTTGGCAAAGCGGGTTAGACACCTTGTTTCCTGAACTCGCCAGCGTTTTTCTCTGCAGTAAATTGCTTGGAGTTGGTCTACCTTTAACCCGCTTGCGGTCAGCGTCAAGGAAGAAGCCCGCGTTTCCTATAACTGGTGGCTGGATTATAGTGCGGTAATACGTTTTCACGTGTATCACAAAGGGCCAGGGATTCTCTCATTCTTCTGAACTCACCAGGTTTTGTATCGCGATATGAAAGTTACGATGTCATTATGATATTGCACTTCATTGTGGCGGTGGCCGTGCGCAAGAGCGCAAACGTGTTCAGTATTCTGCATGCAACTATTCGTGATCATTCTGCGTTCGATTTGTATTTTGCAAAGAAGAGCTATTGACCTCCACCGTTTTCAGAGTCAGCTTTGCGCCTGTAAGAAAAAAATTACGATGACTTTCAACATTTGAGTCACGTAACCGTCGAAGAAATGAATGGGGGGCGCGACGTGCAATAACCAGGTTGAGCCCGAACGCGCTGCCAAGTGATTGGCGAACGAAGAAACATCGCCTAAACAAACCAAGGCAAGCCTAGTCAAACAAGCAGTCTGTAGTTACAGTTGTTCATCGTTCTACAACCACTCGTGTCAGCGTAAAGTTCCAGGGGTGCCTGAGGAAATATCTGGTGCGTTGCACCACACAACTTTCCTTAGCTCTACAACAATTCACTTTGTACATGGCTAATTCTACTTACTCAATTCATTTATCACTCAGTTCCTTTGAACTTGGTCAAACAACACATCACAGCAGCAGGAAGCGGTGGCGCTTACAGTTCCGGAATTTATTGTGCTGCTCATACTCATTATAGGACCATTATTGAGCAATTGGTACACAGATGTACCTCAGCAAGCATTTTTAAACACTCACACTTTAGGTATTGGATTGGACTACAATACCAATTTTCTTTAACTTTCTACTAACATCCCAGCGGAGTTTATAAGGAAAAAACTGCGTGTTTTGATCACTATGATGGCTATCGTTAACTTTCGGTGGATTTTGCTCATACCCTTATTTTGGCGTCCCATAGTAACCTGCGGCCTAGATATCAAGTTTGAGGGGGTTTGGTACGGTCGTTTTCTCTAAAAACCACTCTAAAATCGATTACGTCGAAAGTTTTGGAAATTTATTGTGCTGCTCTCGTCATTTTCCCATGAATGGGAATTTTATGGTATAGTTGCCATATTGGGAGCTATCAATATAAAAAATTTAATCAAAATCGTTAGAGCTGTTTTTGAGAAAAAAATATTTGGTGTTTTGATCATGAGTATAACTATAGTTAAATTTCGGTGAATTTTGTTCATACCCTTATTTTGGCGTCCCATGATGACCTGCGGGCGAGATATGAAGTGTGAGCTGATTTGGTTCGATGGTTTTCTCTAAAAACCACTCTAAATTCGATTACGTCGAAAGTTTTGGCAATTTATTGTGCTGCTCTCGTCATTTACCCATTAATGGGAATTTGAAAGGCAGCTGGTGTTGTGGGCCGACAAAAAAATCAAATCCAGTGAGGTTGTAGGTTTTCCATAACCTTTGATGTTCCTTTCAAAGTTCTAGAACTGCTACTTCCCATAGCATTTGCAAACAACAAAGAACCAGGTTAACCAAATCATGTAAGTGAAATTGAAGCCCCACATAAGGGCTTCCAACTTATGAATTTTACCACAACTTTCCAACTATTCTTACAAGATTCCACATTTTGTATTCTATTCTTCAACTGTTTTTAGTAAATTGACACAAGATTTTTATGCTACTTAGAACACTGTTCCTCTCAATTCATCAAGGCTTATTACTGAAGTAGCCACCATTTGCATTCGGTTTCACTATCTCATTCAGGTCTAAACATTCTCCCTCAACTCTCCTCTGTACTCACACCAGTTCAACTATCGAGAGACCTTTGGTATCTAGTGAGCTCTGTCTCCTAGTACCTCAGAACTCACAATCTCTTTCCTATATCTCAAGCGAACGTTTAACTAACAAAAGCGGATTTCCTATCTATACACCTCTCTCTCGCTCGTCTCATTCATCAACTAATTCTTCGCCTCCACTTGGCTCTCTCTTGCATCCAAACAGGCGAATAGTTAACCTCATGGCACTCCTGGGAGGATGACCTTGAGCCCCCCCCCCCTCACCATCCACCCTACTTGATATGATATCCACTCAGAAGTTGTGGCAATAGTGGGGGCATGACGTGACATGATGATATGTTGAGGGAGGAGGGATGACGTCACATGGTGATGTGTTAGGGGGAATGGGGGAGATGATGTCATATTAAGTTGGGGAGATGACGTCATATCAAGTAGGTGATGAGGAGGGAGAACCTCAAAGTCGTCTTCCCAGGAGTGCCATAAGGTTAACTACTCAGGCAGTATTTCAGCTTCAGAATTAACTAATTAGAAAAGTCTACTCCAAGTGCAGAGTTTTAAAAGGATGTTATCGCTTACGCTAATTATGCAGCATCAAATAGACTTCCACTGAGAGTTTGGCGCCGGCGTTAAGCACTGTCCTCCAAGAAAACGTTGAAGTCAATACGAACCTCTCCACCTCTCGTTCTGATTTGGTCGAACGAACGCATCCCCTCAAAACTCCCATTCAACGGTATTAAAACATGCGAATCGGGTCGAGGGCTTCGGAAGTCTCTCGTAATATTAATAATCCAATAATTCATAGGTAAACCGCGTTATAAACGCAGGAAACGAATGAGCTACAACGTTGAAGATAATGGAAGATCAAAAGAAAACAGTTTTGAAATTCTATTGTCCTTCGGCAATTTTGTCAGAATCCTATTGTCCTGCGACAATAAGAGAATGGATGAATACGCTCAATCACAGCGACGAAAACGCTTCTCTAGGCAGGATCAGGATAACGGATGTATTGTCGGAGCTTCAAATCACTGGGATTAGTTTAAATAGAACGTAAATTTGCAACATTACGCATTTCGTATTTAAAACAGATTTCTAGTGAACATAACACAGAAGTTTTCAGCGCTTGTCGCTGTTAAGTAAGAACTACCTTTTTGCCATGATCCTCAAAAGCGCTTTGTGATTTGAATGCTTTGTAGATGGCATTTCAACTGCATTACTCTCAGATACTAAAAAATCATTTGGAATGAGAAAGGGGGAAATACAGAGAGGAACATGCAAAAAGAAGGCAAAATAGACATCACGTAAAACTTTTCGAGGCTTTGATATCGTACTCAGTTCGGAAAAGTTGTGCATTTTCAACATTATTTATCTATCGCAGTAGAATATTACGAGAATATTCTGAAAAATAACTCGTCAAGGAAGCTCAAAAAAACTGAGAATTTCAAACCTCTTTTCATTTAAACATTATCTCGAAGGTTGTAGTACATTCGTCTTCGGCGTTCATAATGCGGTTAACTTATCAATTATTGTATTATTAATACTTCAACAGACTCCTGAGGCCCTCGACCTGATTCGCATGTTTTAACACCGCTCGAATGAGAGTTTATAGAGGATACGTTCGACCAAATCGAGAGGTTCATATTGTGACTTCAACGCCTTTTGGTTTATTATTCATTCTGAATAAAAGAGGTAAACGTCAATAGTACTCTACCCAGGTATCATGACTGTGGAGGGTTTAGGAACAGTCATCAAATAAGGTAACAGAGCTGTATCCAGGTATGCTTCTGAGGAGATGCGTCTCATCGCAATTGCTGAGGAGGAGGCTGCGAGGGAGGTGGTACGCTGTCAATAAACCTCTAGCAGAGTCATTCCCCTCCCATGCTGCAGTAGCTATTAAAGCCCTGCGCTAGAAGCCCGAGTATAGACAGCTTGTGTCAAACCTCCGTGAATAGCAACCAGGCTCTCCCGTTGCAGACGTAGGTCTGCAGCCCCCAGGCAGCGGCCAGACCTAGCAGTCTCAGACTACTTGTCCCAATCGAGGAGAACGATTCTGCGGCTTGGTAGGAGATTGAAAGGGTGTGAGAATCCGTAGCTGCAGATCTGGCAAGGAGGGCTGTATCTGGCCTTGGCGATACTGTGTACGAGGTTGCAGATTATGAGCAAGAGTTGAGAACCCAACTGTGTGGAGGTGTAGAGGCGAGATTTTTTGCATCTGCCCCTAGCAAGTTGTCGTCGGGGAGCTAAGAAGGTTACGCGTCCCAAGTGGGTGGCGTTCCCTGCTGTCTCTAGGGAATCCTTGGCCAGCATTATGTGTTTCCGGTCCTCGAGAATGAGGCACATAGGGGTCGTGTCACCAACTCCTCTCCAGCTGGACCTGATGGTATTTCACCCCACACATGGAATAAGGCCTTGAAAGCTGTTAAGCAGCTAGTTGTCAACTTACTTCTCTTCATGGAAAAACCTACTGCTGGATTGTCGCGTACACGAACTGTCTTTGTCCCAAGGATGGGCCAGGGGGGCTATAAACCAATTTCAGTACTGTCTGTGGTCTTTTGGCCTTTCCAAAAAGCGCTGGCATCTCGTCTCCGGGTGTGGCTGGTGTCGTTGATGATGTCCAGAGGGCATTCTGGCCAGTGGACAATAAAGCTGAGAATGTTATATTACTGCAGAAAGTGCTATCCCTGGCCCGGAAAAAAAACAACTACATATGGTTACCTTGAAAGGCTTTTGACACAGTAAGCCACCAGCCACTGTGATGTGGGGGCTCCTGATCAACTCGTTGATCATATGAGCTCTCTGAACTGTGAGGGTGCAGGGTCCAATCCTGGATCCCAGCTACAGGCGTCCTCGAGATGTGGCAGCGCTTGGGATCGAGTTTCTCAGTGCCACCTCCTCAGCCAGAAGCTGCGTCCACATTGGTGATTATCTTCAGAAAGCTACTAAGACTCTGCTGGCCACAGCAGAAGCTACACATCCGTCGGACATACTTGCTGAACTACGAGCTAGTTTTTGGGAGGTTGACCGTCCGAAGGCTGGTATGCCTGGATAGAATGGTGTGCTCTGCTGTTTGTGCTTGGCTCTGCCTCCCACATAGCGTCCCATGTGCGTACCTTCCTGCTCTGATTCAGTCTGAAGGACTCAAGGTTCCATCTCGCTCTATCACTATTCTATTCTTGCCTACTTGCATCTGGCTGGGATGTTGCATGTGCTGTGGCTGGCCTTTCCTTGTAGCCCCCTCGTTCCTCGAATCTTTGATAGGATTTTCCGGGGATTTGCTTAGCTCTCAAAAATCCGTTCATTGAAGTGTCCACTTCAGAAACAGTAGCTAATGGTGAGGGGGGGGGGGAGATATACTGACTGATTCCCATTAAAGACGCTTTAATGGCACCGGGTGGCGGTAGTCTAGTGGTAAGATGAAGGTCTCATAATCCGACGAAAGTTGGGGTATTGGCTTGGAGCTCACCCACCCCTCCCCTCACCCCCTCAGTACATAACAACAAACGGTGCTCGTACTGTTTGGTACGAAACTCAAAAATATCACGTGGGAACTGCCATAAATACACTTAGCAATAAAGATAGAGACCGTGGTATAAGTAGGAGCAACGTAATAAGTTGATCCTGCAGGTTGAGCTGAAGAAAAAGGAAATGGGTCCAGAAGGCTCATCTGCCACTAAAATGACGACTTCCTTAGTACCCTCCAGCGGGAGCAACCCCGCCGCTACACTGCATTGACTCTCGTAGAGGTATTGATGCAACATCAATCATGTGGTACGAAGACGATTTGCAACGCTTCCCTAGGCATTCACATTCCAACCGACGAGGTCAGGAGAGGAAGGCAGCACAGAGGTACGATCAATGAGCGAGTGAAGAAATCAAGTCGAACGTTACGCTACGGGGAAATCGTTTAATTTGCGTACGCCCAAATGAAATTACGTAAATATCGTGAAAGGGATGGAAGTTTCATTTATCACTTGCTTTGTAAATGACAGTTGAACGTGGCAATTGAGAATTATAATATTTGTTTGACGGAAGAGGAAGTGGAAAAGGGTGAAAGTAAGTGACACCGTTTGTTGTTGAGGGGCTGCTGGAGATCGAATTGCTTTTGGACGGCAACCAGATGCATATCCTGATGGTAAAAACTTCTTAAGCGAGTACATAGAAAGTTACGATTCCGAAAGATGCCGTTGTACCTGATCCAGAAACATCTGGTGCGTTGCAACACACAACTTTCCTTAGCTCTACAACAATTCACTTTGTACATGGCTAATTCTATTTAATCAATTCATTTATCACTCAGTTAATTTGAACTTCGTATAACAACGCTTTACGGCAGCAGGAAGCGGTAGCGCTTACAGTTCCGGAATTCATTGTGCTGCTCGTACTCATTTCAGGACCATTATTGAGCAATTCGTACACAGAGAATTAATGATGCTGTAAAAACAATTTTTTTGAAGAAGGATAGTAATTACTTTTACAGAGTTATTGGGTTAAACACTTTTAGAACTGGTAGTAAGCGAAATGACAGTAGTTGAAATTCAGGAATTTCTGCAGTAACCCCCATGTATCTCATGAGCGTTTTTAAACACTCGCCCTTTAGGTATTGGATTGGACTACAATACCAATTTTTTTCAACATTCAACAAAAATTCCAGCGGAGTTTATAAGGCAAAAAACTGCGCTAAAAACACTTTTCGTCGAAAATTTTGATAATTTATTGTGCTGCTCTCGTCATTTTCCCACGAATGGGATTTTTATGGTATAGTTGCCTTATTAAGAGCTATCAACATAAAAAATTTAATTAAAATCGTTAGAGCCGTTTTTGAGAAAAAAATTTGGTGTTTTGATCACTATGATGACTATAGTTAACATTCGGTGGATGTTGCCCATACCCTTTGTTTTGCGTCCCATGGTAATCTGTAGGCTAGACATCAAGTTTCAGCTGATTTGGTACGGTTGTTTTCTCTAAAAACCTCGCTAAAATCGATTTCGTCTAAAGTTTTGGTAATTTATTGTGCTGCTCTCGTCATTGTCCCACAAATGGGAATTTTATGCTATAATTGCCTTATTGAGAGCTATCAATACAAAAAGTTTAATCAAAATCGTTAGAGCCGTTTTTGAGAAAAAAAAAAATTTGGTGTTTTGATCACTATGATGGCTATAGTTAACTTTCGGCGGATTTATTTCATACCCTTATTTTGGCGTCCCATGGTAACCTGCGGGCGAGATATCAAGTTTAAGTGGATTTGGCACGGTGGTTCTCTCTAAAAATCGTTCACAGACACACATACACACACACACAGACTGACACACACAGACCATTTTCCCAAATAGTGTTTTTCGGACTCTGGGGGGTCTGAAACGTAAAGATCTGAAGAGAACTCAAAATTTTTTTTTCAGCCGATTACATAACTTTTCTTTCTACTTCGTAGAGCAAGGAAAGTAAAAATGCTGAAGTGGGGAGCTATGGTATTGGCCAGTTGATTCCCTGTACAGTTGTATGGGATTTGAAGGTGCAAAGGCCAAGGACCCTTCATTGTAGTGAACGATTGGATGAGAAGCGAGCTGGTCGTGTGGTGAATGGGAGGCAGTTTATCCTCCATACTGTTGTGAAATATCTAGAGATGGGCGTTTGTAATAAGAGATATGGTAAATATACATGACAATAGCAAGTAGATCCTTCATCTGATGAGATCTACTGCACGTTCAATGAGTTCTGACTCACACAGGCAACTATCGTGCTTACGGCTTCATGTACACTTCGACAGACGGAAAGTCGACGACGAACGAATATTCGGTTGAGTAACGAAATCCACTTTGGTCGGGAAAGTCCTCGGAAAAATTCGAGTTCAATGGCGGAAGTGAATCGTTGGGAATTAGGCCTCGGAAGGAACGAGGAAAGAAAGACCTGAGAATTAGAGCTGTGATGTGAGAAATGAAATTATTCGTTGTTACGTGGTGGGTTTTCGCGTTTAGATGACATTCTACTTACTTCTTGGCTCTTCAGGATCATTTCTCTAGGTTAGAACTTTCTCCATTTGCTTACGCGTTTGTATTCGTTAATGCCGTCGGTGGCGGCTCTGTTACGTCGTCCTCCATTAGATAAGCGTTCCACAACTTGCCTTTGTCCAGACGTTTTATACTTAGAATGTGTTTGAATAACTTTGGTATAATCTGAGTTGAAAAGAGTGAACTGTAACTTCTGTAGCCATTGTGATGAGATTGAAGTTATAGATGAAGTCCTTGGTCCGTCCAAGAAGCTATATTATGGCTACCTCGTTTCACAGCACAGTGATGATGTAGCTTTCAACCCAGCAGGGACCTGGAACGTTCCCACATCATAGTAACTTCACCCCAGTACAGCTACGACCTGAGACTGTTCACATTAAAATCAGGTCTGGACTGAGATAATTAACATCAAAGCTTTCCTACTAAAGCCTTTTCTTCGTGTAAAGGCTCTGAAACTCTCTTCTCACTTTGCCTAAGGAACAACTTTCCAGTGTCTAGGAACGTTCTGCTATTTGGTAATGATTGGATTGGTGGTCAGCCCCTTCTCCAGATTCCTCCTGTATTGGTTTATTATTCATTCTGAATAATAACCCTATGTTTTCGGTCACGAAAAATTTTTTACAACCCCCCCCCCCCCTCAAAATGTGATACTTTACGTTTCAAGACATGGAGATTCCAAATTTGCAATGTCCGTCCGCCATCCGGGCCGTTTTGTGCCTTTAACGTGGTCTAAAAAATTCGTTCTTTCGCCCAAAAATCCGATCTAGTTGTGCCCGCCATCTCGGCAATCCGATCGGACGAAGCCCGTGGTTGTAAAGGACAAAAAACGGTTAAAAATATCTGGTGCGTTGCAACACACAACTTTCCTTAGCTCAACGTCAATTCACTTTGTACATGGCTAATTCTATTTAATAAATTCATTTATCACTCAGTTAATTCGAACTTGATCAAACAACGCTTTACAAGAGCAGGAAGCGGTAGCGCTAACATTTCCAAAATTTCTTGTGCTGCTCGTACTCATTTCAGAACCGTTATTGACCAATTGGTACACAGGTAATTAATGAGGCTGTAAAGACAAATTTTTTGAAGAAGGATAGTAATTACTTTTGTAGAGTTATTGGGTAAAAATGTTTATAACTGGTATTAAGCGAAACGGCAGAAGTTGAAATTCAGGAATTTCTTGAGTGACCCCCATGTATCTAATGAGCGTTCTTAAACACTCATCCTTTAGGTATTGAATCGGAGTACAATACCAATTTTTTTATTTACATTCTACAAGAATTCCAGCGGAGTTTATAAGGAAAAAACTGCGGTAAAAACGCTTTTCGTCGAAGATTTTGATAATTTAGTGTGCTGCTCTCGTCATTTTCCCACAAATAGGAATTTTATGGTATAGTTGCCTTATTGAGAGCTATCAATATAAAAAGTTTAACCAAAATCGTTAGAGCCGTTTTTGAGAAAAACAAAATTTGGTGTTTTGATCACTATGATAACTATAGTTAACTTTCCGTGGATTTTGCTCATACCCTTATTTTGGCGTCCCATTGTGACCGGCGGGCGAGATATGAAGTTTGAGCTGATTTGATACGGTGGTTTTCTCTTCACACACACAACACACAGACCATTTTCCCAAATAGTGTTTTTCGGACTCAGGAGGGTCTGAAACGTAAAGATCTGAAGAAAACTCAAAAAACCATTTTCAGCCGATTACATAACTTTCCTTTCTACTTTGTAGAGCCAAGGAAAGTAAAAATTAACGAAACGCAGTACAACGCGGGAGCTACAGCGTTTCGTCGTTTGAACTCCCTCCCTCCCGCCCGTCTCATTAAAAAGGCAACCGCGCTCAAGGCTCGCTTGCCTCCCAACGACGACGCCGCCACTCAACTCCTGTTTCGCCTTTCGCTTCGAGCGCCCCCGTTCCAATTTCCCCGACGGTTTTGTTTTAATACGATTCAATTTTTTTAGATTCTTTCGTTTCATTCTCATTTTGGTTTTTTTCATAGATTTTTGGTTAAATTTTGATATTAGTATTTAGCGTGCATGTTTTCAAATTCACTTTTTTCTAGATACTTTCGTGTTTTTTTTTTTGTTTATTTTAATATTACGATTCAGTTCTTTTCGACCTTTTTTGGGTTTCATCATGATATTTTTCGATGCTGAATCGAACAGGATGGGTCTCGGAGCATTAATGCTAGGTCAAGCTGATTATCTGAATAATAAACCGTTGTGTAATAATTTGCAGGGTTTTTTAGTTCGGTGCGAACGCGAAGATAGCACTCCAGCTGTCTGCTCTTTAAAGCATGGTTGTCATCACCTAGTCAGGCCTTCATCATGGAGCCATGTGCTCAAGTATAAGTACAGGGAATAGGCCAGAATTAGAACCAAACCCTGAACGTCATTACCTTACCAGGGAAACGTGTGGTATCTTGAAATATCGATTGATATGCTCAAGTTATTTACTGAATCTCTGTTACCAAAACTCTAAACAGTAGGAAAGTCCCAAATGAACACGCAGTTTCATCTGACCCTAACAGTCATTTCAGAGAAATCGGGGAGGCTAGACTCCATTAGAGCCATATGATACGGCCGACTAAAATCTAGAACTCCGCAGGATACCAAAATTAGCTTCGTGGTACCTTAAAGAACAGTTCCTTGTACACCTACCTCATACAATTCGTATACCTTCCTTCTCCCTTATTCACTCCCAG
The DNA here is from genome assembly GCA_020466155.1 of Pachypeltis micranthus. Taxonomy (NCBI): domain Eukaryota; kingdom Metazoa; phylum Arthropoda; class Insecta; order Hemiptera; family Miridae; genus Pachypeltis; species Pachypeltis micranthus. Next base: position 889,181 of record CM035776.1, read on the forward strand.
GAGAGCCTGATGAAAAGGTTTATTGTCTTCGGCCCTACATACCTTACCAATGGGCACCCCTACCGTTCTATGACTTCCTAACCTACTTAAGCAAGTGGTTCTGGGTGGTTCACGAAAAACGTCTCAGCGCTAATCCACCTTTCACCAATTTGTCAGCCCCTAGTAACGATCATTCTTATCACGCAATGTTTGGCGATAGCTAGCGTGGGTCTTGCATCAGACCTCTGCATTTATGTCAATGCCCCAGTTAACATGGGGCACTCTCTTTCAATTGGCATTGACGAACCCCGAGGAGACCCATGACAATGGCCCACTAAGCCTCGCCATCCTCCTCGCGTTGTTTACCAGGCCAGACTATTTACATGCTCCCACCAAGCTATCGGAGGCTACTTGTCAAAGGATGTCAAGCTGCTGGGTGACATGAGGTGGCCAATCCCTCGGGTAAGTGGCGCTTTTAACAAATTACGCATTGCTCTGCTCTTTCGTTTTAATTACCTTGTCAATCCCATTAAGGATTTCCGATATAATTTCTCGGTCGAACTCACCCGGAACGTTTCCCGGAGGTTTTTTGCCATCAAGTTTACTGATTTGTCTCACCTTGAAAACGCATTGGGAGCTAAGCAGGTTTGCTGGTTGCTATTTTAGTTTATGTGCTCAAGTGTTAAGAGGGGAAATGATAAAGATTAGGAGACAACGAGAAAACAGGTCTTGGCCGACATGACGCCGACGAGCAGTTGGGTGGAGAGCAGGGCACCGGGAAGGAAGACTCTGCGTCGACCTTGACGGACTTTCGCCGAAGAAAGTCTTCGAAGTCTCAGTTACGTCAGACGAAGGGTCGGGCCGTGATGTGAGCTCAGAACGCTACCGACTTCAACTCGAACGCGCCTCGAATTAAAACGGCTCACTTCTTAAACGTCAAACTCCCCAACCAGTTTCAAAATTCTAAACTTAACTAGAATCATTTGGTAACTTGTTGACGCGAATCGAAGAAATGTTGCTCAAAACCTCGTTGTTGACTTATGAAACAGACTTTGTAGGCCTCGGTCAGAGTTGATACGGCGCTCAACATCAATTGAGGTCAATTGGAATCTTGCAAAGGCAATATAACACAAATTACATCGTGTTAACTTCCAATACACGTTTTGTTGTTGGTACGAAGAAGGATACGATGTCATTGTACAAACACGATGTTTTTGCTTTCCTGGCTCTTCGAAGTAGAAAGGAAAGTTATGTAATCGGCTGAAAAAAAATTTTTTGACTTTTTTACAGATCTTTACGTTCCAGACCCACCAGAGTCCGAAAAACACTATTTGGGAAAATGGTCTGTGAGTGTGTCTGTGAACGAGTTTAAGAGAAAACCACCGTACCAAATCAGCTCAAACTTGATATCTCGCCCGCAGGTTACCATGGAACGCCAAAATAAGGGTTTGGACAAAATCCACCGAAAGTTAACTATAGTTATCATAGTGATCAAAACACCAAATTTTTTTTTCTCAAAAACCGCTCAAACGAATTTGATTAAATTTTTTATATTAATAGCTCTTGATAAGGCCATTATAGCATAAAATTCCCATTTGTGGGAAAATGACGAGAGCTGCACATTAAATTACCAAAACTTTCGCCGAAATCGAATTTAGCGCGGTTTATAGATAAAACAACCGTACCAAATCAGCTGAAACTTGATGTCTAGCCTACAGGTTACCATGGGACGCCAAATTAAGGGTATGGGCAAAATCCACCGAAACCTGACTATAGTTAGCTTAGTGATCAAAACACCAAATTTTATTTCTCAAAAATGGCTCTAACGATTTTGATTAAATTTTTTATATTGATAGCTCTCAATAAGGCGATGATACCATAAAATTCCCATTTGTGGGAAAATGACGAGAGCAGCACTATAAATTATCAAAATTTTCGACGAAAAGCGTTTTTGCCGCGGGATAATTTATTGTGCTGCTCTTGTCATTTTTCCACAAATGAGAATTTTATGGTATCATCGCCTTATTGAGAGCTATCAATATAAAAAATTTAATCAAAATCGTTAGAGCCATTTTTGAGAAACAAAATTTGGTGTTTTGATCACTATGATAACTATAGTCAGATTTCGGTGGATTTTGTTCATACCCTTATTTTGGCGTCCCATGGTAACCTGCGGGGAGATATCAAGTTTGAGCTGATTAGATACGGTGGTTTTCTCTAAAAATCGTTCACACACACAGACCATTTTCCCAAATAGTGTTTTTCGGACTCAGGAGGTTCTGAAACGTAACTGATTTTTTTTCAGCCGATTACATAACTTTCCTTTCTACTTCGTAGAGCCAAGGAAAGTCAAAATCGGGAAGAATATTCAACCAAATACAATGAAACTCCCGATATCTCGAGAACGTTTGTTGCTATCCATGCGGAGGAGATTGATTATTAGAAAAATACGCTGATATATGCCTACTCCCCACTTGGATCACGTCCAAGATGATTTCAAGTTTTCTCAATCGAATTTTGAATCTTTTCCGCAACTTTACTAGTTAGCTATCTCAGCCTAGGAAATCATAAGAACTGTTTTTCTGCCATTTTGGAATCCGTAGTTTACTCGTGTCGGATCTTATCCAGCGAAGTGGGGTTAGGCCATCCAAGGTGAGGTGGGTATACACATATCCAAGTATCGGTCTCATAGCATCCCATAACTTTCCTCATCCCTACGTATGTCCAGACATTTTTGTCGCTCTAGTAATTGATACAATCTGTTTTTCACTCAGTTAATGAACTTAAACTTGATGCGCTACCCTGAAACTGGTGGGTTGAAACGTTCCGAAAGTGATCGTGTTGCTTCTACTTATGATACGACCTTTATTGAGTATCCAGCACACAGGTAATTTATGGGACTATCAACATGATTTTTTTTGAGAACGTTTGTGTCTACCGTTTTGGAAGTATAAGAGAGAGGGTGCGAACTAAGTTAGCCAACAAAACTTAATGATGTTACAGGCAGGATTGGAACCTACGGAAGTAAATGCAATGGCGACCTCTACTTGGACTGAGACGAGAGGGAGTGCAAACGATGAAACGATTTTTTGTCTGTATTGTCCAGACTTTCAAACACGGCGTAATTGCGATAAAGCAGCCAAAATTGCGTTTTTGTTCATTTTCTAACCTTTTTTCACCCATAACAACCATGGACTTAGTCCGATTGGATTGCTGAGCAGGCGGGCACAACTAGATACCTAATGGGATTTTTATGCGAAAGAACGTGGTTTTAGTCCCAAATTTGGAGTCAAATTGAGAGGGGTTGTGGTGGTGGCGGTGGGGGGGGGGTTGTAAAAATGATCCTGACCGAGCACATAGGTATATTATTCAGAATGCCACCAACCAAAATCAACCTTTTGACCCCAAACTAAAGCTTATTTCTCGCTTTCCAGGACCTGGCATCACCGCTGGATCCCATCCGCTGACCCAAATTAACCATCAATTAGAAGCCTCACCGATTTATTTTGAAAACAAGCTCCCGCCGGCTGTTCTTACGTCACTCGATTTAGTGAGTCAATGGATCAGGTCTCGACTGTTAATTATTGTCCTCGAGCCGCAGAAGAATTAGGACGCACACGTTGATTGCCTCCTGTCACTTTCGACGCATCATCTTGAGCCGGGCGCACGTCCAGTTATTAATGTACGTTAAAGGCCACCATATCACACTATGAAACTCAGGAATCAAGGTGAGTCTGAGGGTGAGGAAAATATGGAGTTTGGCCGGAGAATGTGGAGTGGGGAAAGAAGAGTTGAGAAATGCGTAGAGAATCGCAGGGCAGAGTCGGTTCAAATTATTCTAAGAACTCCCTAGGAACACCAAGGACGTCCCAAGACAAGTTGCTCCGCAATATTATCCCTAAATTTAGGCCTTCTTCGAGTATTTCTAGTTTCTCACCATCCATGAAAAAATCTGGTATGCTGTGACAATCCAAAATGGACCTTTATGGAAAAATTACTTGGATGTCTGATGTGCACGGTAGCGCCACGAGAAAGTAAATAATCTAATGCAAATACCTAAACGTAGAAGCACAATATACGAGCAATCGTTTTTGATTCAAGGTACCAACATTTATAATGGATATGTTTATTTTGAGAGAAAAGACCAACAATTTTGAGAATAATTTAAGAAATTATTATTAGATAAATACGAAAAATAAATTTGATTTTAAAAAATAAATAAATGAAATTAAAAATCAAAACAAAATCTATACAATATCAGCACACAAGCTATTGTCAGAATAAGCTTTCTGATCTATTTATATTCCGACCTTTGACGTTTTTTGTTCTTTTTTGTAACATGAATTTTTGTTCTGTGTTTTGTGGAAAAAAGGAATGATGTATCTAATAATAATTTCTTAAATTATTCTCAAAATTGTTGGTCTTTTCTCTCAAAATAAACATATCCATTATAACTGTTCATTGTCTCCTGGGAGAATGGAAGTGAGGGCCCCAAGGCCCGAATTCGAGCGGGTAAATAAATAAAACATTTCTTCAATCTCTCTCTCTCTCTCTCTCTCTTTAATATTATTTATTTAGTCTTCACGCACTCCTATATTGTAAATAGTTTGTTGTCAATCGTTATATGTTTCTTGTTTGTTAAGTGTTTGTCAAATATTAGGATTAGGATATCCACTGCGGAGAAGGGGAGGAATATCAAAGTACTCACCCTTCTCTAAAGTCGGGGCAGTGAGTGTTTGTGTCAGTAAGTGTTTATGTATGGACGAGTGTGTTAGTGTATGAATGTAATTTATTTGGTGTGAATGGAATGTATTTATAAATTACATGAGTTACGACGAATGTAGGAGGATTTGTAACAGTGTGATGTAGCCAGGGAGAATGGAAGAGAGGGCCACATGGCCCTAATTCTCCCTTGGTAAATAAAATCATTCATTCATTCATTCTCTCTCTCTCTCTCTCTCTCTCTCTCTCAGTCTTCCTTCAGCTCTCATAGTGACGTGTTTTTGTTTCTCTTGATAAAGATGTCAAAGTGCGGTGTGTGCGCTAGTGGGCTTGCCCATAACGCCTATCGTCTTACGTGTGAAAAATGTAAACACATTTTTCATATTAAATGCGTGAACATCGCGAAAACTGATTATTCATACATGACGGATAATAAAACGCCTTATTTCTGCTCATCATGCATGAAGGAAAGAAGATTGTCCCGAGTTACCGGTGCCCCATCTGAATCAGACAAGCAAGTTGAACTGTTGAACGTTATTGAGGAGATAAGAGAGGATATTCGGAGCCCAAATCGGCGACTTCAAGAGGAGATTGAACGTCACGCGGGTGAAATTAACGATCTCAAAGTCCAGCTCAGTACGTACTCACATTATATAGAATCTAACGAACAATCGTTGGATCGTGTAGACTCCTCATTGAAGGCTCTTACTGAGAAAGTGGACAGTGTTGTTGATTGCCAGAAGGGATACGATAAGAAGCTCGAAGATTTAACCGAAATTATTAACAATGTTGATCAACAAGCCCGCAAGTCAATAGTAGAGATATCAGGATATCCTGAGGCCGAAAGTGAGAATGTTTTGGAGATTGTGAAAAAAATTGGTGACGCGGTCAGTTTCCCTATTTCTGAGCAAATGATGAACGACTGTTATCGTATTAAACCCAGAAATCCACGAATGGGCTTCCCGGGCACGATTATAATCTCTTTTGTCCGAAAATTGGATAAAAAATGCTTTTACTCGGCTGCATGGAAAATGAAGGATTTCAACACTCGGAATGTTGGTTTCTTGCTTGGAGAACCTAATAGAATCTACATAAACAACAGTTTGACTCAGTACAACAAGAAACCTCTCGGCGCTTGTAAGGATTTTAAGCGGCAGAACAATTTCAAATTTGTTTGGGTGCGGAACGGTTGTATTTTCTTGAAACAATCAGAAGACTCGCCGAGAATACATGTAAAATCACAAGGAGCTTTGCGTCAACTCTCAAAATCGCCTTAATAATTTATGAAATTCTTTAATAATTTAATTTTGGCATATTATCAGAATAACTTTCGTTTTATATCATAAGAATAATTTTCGTTTTTTATCTTTATATATATATATATTTTTTTTTTTAATCTTTAAATTAAGATGTCAGTTTCTTTGAATCGACGATTAAAGGAAGTGTTTACTCGTGACAAAAGGATTTTAAATTTGGCTCATGTGAACGCAGAGTCTCTGATCAGTCACTGGAGTGAATTTGTGGAAATATTTGAGGAGAGTAATGTTGATATTGTGGCCGTTTCCGAAACCTTTCTTAAGGAGGATTTGAAATCCAATGCTTTTGTTTTACCTGGCTATGATTTGGAAAGATGTGATAGGAAGGGAAAGGGAAGAGGAGGAGTGGCGCTCTTTATAAACCACGCCTTCCGATATCGAGTAATTTTGACCTCCCCTGAAATTTATTCGAACTCACCTGAGTACATATTTATAGAACTGAATGGTGCAGGGAGTAAATTTTTAATTGGCGTGGTGCACAGGCCCCCGAAATCAAGCAACATGATAGAGGTATTTAACCATCTTGCTGTGATTATGCACGACTATACGTTCACAGTTATGTTGGGTGACTGGAACGTTGACATGTTGTCAGAAACATCAGAAAAGGCATTTCTGGTTAATCAAATTAAAATGCACAATTTAGATTTGGTACCGTTGGGTCCTACTCACCATTCTACTTTTCCCCCTGCTGACACTTTTGAATTGTATGAATAGGGTATCGTTATACGGCCAATTTCCTGTGCCTGGGCTTTCCAAGCATGAATTAATGGTAGCGTCATGTGTAATTTGGAGAGGTTTCGGCGAAAATATGTCATTTTCCGAGACAAAAGGAATATTAACATACAAGCGCTAAAATCAGAAATGGCATTGTTAAATTGGGAGTGCGTATTGAACGAAGGAAATATTAATGAAAAAGTTAAGAAGTTTAATAAAATGATTAAGCTGATTTTAGATAAATACATGCCAATAAGAAAAGTTAGAGTTTCGAGACCTCCAGCTCCATGGATTACCCAAGACATAAGAAATGTTATGAAGGAAAGGAATAAAGCGTATAAAATTTACATCAAATCAAAAACTGATGACAATCGCAGAGCTTACAATAAGATAAGGAATAGGGTTAAGCAATTAATTAGAAATGCCAAAACGAAACATTTTCGAACACTTTTTTCCTTGAACGTTAGGCCTCAGCAGTTATGGAAGATTATTAGGAACAATGGGATTGGGAAGGTCAAGACATTCTCTGAACCAATGTGTGATTTGGACGAATTGAATTTTTATTTTTGTGACAATTCTGAACCATTAGCTAAAAATTCAACTCTAGATTTTTATGACAACCTTAACGATTCTGATAAAGAAAAATATGGGATTCAGCAAATATCTGAAGAGGAAGTTAAGGTAGCCATGAAAAGAATTTCATCAGGTGCTGTTGGACACGATGAGATCCCGATATATTTCTTAAACCACGTTAGGGATGAAATAGCTCCCATTCTAGGGAATATATTTAATTGCTCCCTTCTAAACAAAGCTTATCCCGATTTATGGAAAAAATCCATTGTTTTGCCTTTAAATAAAATTAAGACACCTAAAGAACTGAAGGACTATAGATGTATTAATAACCTATGTGTTCCAGGGAAAATATTGGATATTTGCATATACAATCGTTTAATAGAGTTTATAAATGAAAAGGAAATAATTGACAAGTATCAAGCTGGTTTTCGAGTTGGCCAGAGTACTGAGTTAGCGCTGGTTCGTGTTTTGGATGACCTGAGAAAATCAATGGATAATCGAAAGGTAGTAATTATGTGTCTAATTGATTTTGCTCGTGCCTTCGACACAGTGAACCATACGCTGCTTGTGCAAATATTGAAAACTTACAATATTTCAGATAATTTAGCGTTGTGGTTTGAGTCACTTTTGTCCAACCGAATGCAAAAGATTGTAACCCCGAGTGGAAATACCTCTCAATGGTGCAATGTTACCGTTGGTGTGCCACAGGGATCTAATCTATCAGCGCTATTGTTTATTGTTTTCTTGAACAGAATTTCGACAAGTTTTGGTCAGTTATGCAAATATATGTTGTACGCGGACGACCTTCAGCTGTGGCTTGAAACAGATGTCGGTTCATTTGATGAGACGGTGCGTACAATGAATACAGTTTTGACCAAACTTGTATCCTGGTGTAAAGATCACATGCTGAAGATTAATCCTCAAAAATGTACAGCGCTGGTTGTCGGTAATTCTGTTCTACTAAATCAGATAGATTTTCAGTCTTGCGAAAAAATAGTAGTCCAGTCAATCACGCTTCATTTTGTGAAGCAAGTAAGGAATCTAGGATTGTTAGTTGACTGCAATCTCAAATGGTCGGTACAGGTCTCAGCGGTGTGTTGTAGCGTTTACAAGGGGCTGTATCAATTTAGACGGCTAGCTCATAATTTCCCAATCAGCGTCAAAAAACAAATGGTTCAATCCCTGCTCCTTCCCCTAATGGACTATGCCAGTTTGGCATACATTGACATGTCTAGCCAAAAAATGGAGTGCCTTCAGCGTGCACAGAATGCGTGTATCCGCTTTATATTTCGCGTAAATAAGTGGGAGCACGTAACACAATTTTATAAAAGGATAGGTTGGCTGAAGATTAAGGAGTGGCGGTTATATAGATTGGGAATATCATTATATAAGATCTTGAAATTTGACATCCCCTTGTACCTAAGAGAACAATTTACATACAATATTGAAGTAAGCAGGCATGAGCCTAGGGAAAAACGTCTCATAGTACCGCATCATAAGACGATATTTTATGAAAAGTCCTTCCATGTGCAAGCCATAAAAATGTACAATGAGTTCAATGTTATTTTTAAGCAGGCAAGTAGTATTCAGACATTCAAAAAAATTTAAAGGAAGAACTGTTGAAAAATTATTAAATATGTACAACTAATTGAACAAAAAATTGAATAGAATTTAAAGAGTAATGATAATAAAGAAAAAAACAACACATGTATATATATATTGGATTATGGCAAGCTCACTTGATATCTTTGTAAATATTGTTAATACTTGAGAAGAAGGAAGAATTATTTTTGATTATTTTTGTAATTTTGTTTTCTGCCATCGTGGTAGAGAGGGCCAAATGGCCCTAATGTATGCGCAGATTAATAAATGAACAGTCAAACAGTCTCTCTCTCTCTCTCTCTCTCTCTCTCTCTCTCTCTCTCACTCACTCACTCTCTCTCTCTTTCCGCGCCATACGAATTATTTGGAGTTCAAGGTTCGCTGCGTCCTTCAGTGAGGGGCGTCTCGTCTTTCAACGAGAGGGAGACTTCACTATAAAGGAATCGAATTGAAACGGCAAGAAGGGCTTTTGATCGAGAGTGTGTCGTCACTGTCACGAAGGCTACGAAAATGGACTACGCGAGAGAGGGGCCTGAAGACGTTGGAACGATGAAGAGCGAAGCTGGAACACATTGCGCCATCCTTTTCTGGATGCCTGCGATCCCGTGGTCTCAACCACAACGAGGTATTTTTCAAGCCCAAATCGGTTGTGCTGCGGTACGTGTGCAATTTCGAGAGTTGAACTGGGAAGTATTAGCGTAGTGCGTCTCTAGAAATAATTTAACTCAAATAGGGATACGAAGGACATTGTGCCAAAATAGTTACTCAACTGCGGAGTGAGGAGTATTTCATGACCTTATCAAGAGTCGATTGGAGATGAGAAACGAATTCATGCGTCAAGGTGAGATCGGCAATCTTCGATACTAAGAGTTTGAAATTTTACTTAAGGCCTCAGGACCCCGTCGGTGCCAATCTCCATTCAAACGAGAGGGAATGGCGCAAACAAGACCAGAAACTACTTACGCCAGAAACTGTTTGTGGCAGCTGTGGATCGTGTGAGCAGCGGTCTCGATGCTTGAAATACTACCCACATCTACGAGTAAGCCTGCAGCTATCAAAGTTCCACCTTGAATGGGTAGAGACATTTTGCAGGCTTTCAGGCTAACAGAGGGCCCTGCTCTCAGCTTTATACGTAAGAGGCATCCTTGCCTGTTTCCTACACGGTGCCTTTTATTTTACTTTCCTTGGCTATCCGAAGTAGAAAGGAAAGTTATGTAATTGGCCAGAACCTGGTTCTGGGTTATCTTCCCAGAAGCATGCCCATGCTACCAGGCGCAACCACGGGTTGTGGATAGTGGAACGGCCACGACATTGTCCCCAGGGGCATGTCTGCGGCCAGCTGTGAATAAGGACAGCATGCTAACTGAATAAGCAGCCGCGAAAAATGGGCAAAACCCAAGAGATCGCAGAAGAGATCCTGAACAAAGGACTCAAGGGCAAGCGGATCTACATTTTCTCAGACAGCCAGGCCGCCTTAAAGGCCATCGCAGCCTATAGTTTTAGGTCTAAGCTGGCATGGGAATGCCTCCATGCGCTCAAGCAGCTCGGCGCCTGTAACAGGCTCTCCCTCATTTGGGTGCCGGCTCACAGGGGGCATGAGGGCAATGAAAAGGCTCGCAAAAAGGGGTACAGAATCCCTACCCATCGGGCCTGAACCACACGTAGGTATGACGAAAAGTCACCTGAACCGTCTGGTTATTCGATGGGAGATACAGGAAAATGGCGCCCATTGGCATTGCCAGCCACGACTAAGACAGGCGAAAAGGCTTGTCACGCCTTCCTGTCAAAGGGCGAAGGCGATGCTGACACTCTCTAGACAAGATCAGAGAGTACTGATAAGCTTCCTCACCGGGCACTGCCCACTCAGATATCACCTCAACAAGATGGGCATCTCAGAGGCGGTGGAATGCAGACTCTGTGGCGAGGAGGATGAGACAGCAGAGCATATCCTGTGTGGGTGTCCTGCCTTGGCAGCAAAACGCTTTGAATACTTCGGTCAGGGGACCACTGAACCCCAAATCATGGAGGAATCTGCGGTGAAGGACATACTCAGCTTCCTAAGGGGGGCGGGTATGTACGACGCCTACTAAGAAAGGGCCGTCACAATAGGCCCATATGCGGCCGCAGTGACAAAGGGACTTGTCCCACACGCCCTCGGGTCAAAAAAAAAAAAAAAATTGGCCAGAAAAAACATTTGAGTCCCGAATTTCAGACCCATCTGAGTCCACTGCGATAGACGATTGCCAGTGCCAGTACTGTGGCCTGGCATTCAGGAACGCCGAAGACCTTAGGGTCTACGTTTGGCAGAAGCATTCTGTCGAAAGGAAGAGGGAGATTAACGTTGCTGAGGCGTAGACTGTCAGGGAGGAGGTACTGCAGCAACCAAAGAGCTGGTCACACCTAACAGCCTCAGACTCCTCGTTGGATTCTGATGCTTGCTGAGCAGGTGAGTAGAGTGCAAGGTTACGAGAATTCTCATCTGCAGATTTTGACATGGAGGGATGTTTCTGGTCTTCGTGTTTCAGTGGACGATGTTGCAGGTTATCTGCATTGCATTTTCCCGGGAGTTAAGAACCCAGCTGGTGTGGGGGCGCAGAACCCCCAGCAAAGAAGCTGTGCCTCCTTTGGATGTACTTGCTTCCAAAGCTGACCTCTGGGCTGGTTTTTGGGAGGTTAATCGTTCGAAGGCTAATAAACCTTGCTTGGCTAGGCCTCCAACATAGCGCCCCATGTGCATACATTCACACTACGGTTTGATATGGGGGACTTGGTGTTCTACCTTTCTCAATCACTGTTCCATTCTTGGACCATAAGCGCCTACTTGCTCTGGAGGCATCTGGCTAGGATGTAGCACGGCACTGTCGGTAGCTGGTATGGATTCATTCAGGATCAGCTGCAATGGCAAGACATGGCAAACCCATCTGCCCCTAAGCTCAGGAAGCCTTCAGAGTTTGCAGCTGCTCTGCATGATTCGGTTGACATCCGGGGATTCAGGCAGTGCCCCGACTCCCTCTAATCTTCTGTATGGGTGGAGTGGGCTTTACAGGGCATCTATGGAAAGGATTACCAGCACTTTCACGCCGTTCATGTTGCGTCACTGCCAACAGTAATGAGGTGTACAAGTAGCCAGGAACGTAACGTCATGGATGGTTGCTGTCATGGCTGTGGTAACCAGTTTGAGTGGCGGAATCATGTGTGGCGGAGATGCAGGTGTGTCTACATGCTCAAAGAGGCTGCATCAAACGTCAAGCAAGCAGGTGCATTGTCACCTGAGGGCTTGGAAGTGGAGTTATAGTGGAACTACTAGAGGGTATCTCGAGAAGGACTGAGGCCACATTTTTCACCGATTACTTTGGAAAGGCGATTATCATCCATCTCAAAAATATCTGGTGCGTAGCAACACACAACTTTCCGCCACCCCTTTAAGTTCGAACACCACCTTCATAGGCGGGCGCTATATCTTCGTTCAACGCATTTTTACAGGAACATTTATGGAGAACAAAATGTAGGGACTAGTTAGTTGAGAGTACTCCGAATGTTTGATCGAAATCGTTAGAGCCGTTTTTGAGAAAATTGGAATACCGATAAAATAATATTCGACAAATCTCCTTTTTTGTGTTATTTGTGTTAACTTGGCTTATATCTCCGTTCAACATATATATACAGAAATAATTATAGAGAACGAAATGTTGGTATGGGTGACTAAAAGACACTCCATTAGGATTTATCACATCTGGTAAAGAAGTTACCCTGGAATTTACGGAAATGTTAGAAAAAACGTTATTTTCGACACATTTGATTTTTATCTCTGTTCAATGGACCGTCACAGGAACATTTATTGAGAAGAATATGTAGGTATCAACTATTTGAAAACATCCTGTGAGTTTGGTGGAAATCGCTGAAGCCGTTTTGCCAAAAAGCGTAAAAACCTATTTTTGCTTTAGGGCCCATACCTCCGTTCACCGTATTTTCATGGAGATATGTATGGAGAAGAAAAGTTAGGTATTGATTAGGAGAAGATAATTTGAAAGTTTAATCAAAATCGTTAGAGCCGTTTTCGAGAAAAATGCGAAAAACCCTAGTTTTTGGCACATTTTCGTCCCCTCCTCCCCTTCCCACCGGCCGAAATCGTCCATAACCTTATTTTGGTGTCTACAAAAATAACGAACAAAACAAAAAAGAACCAACTCAATCGGATCAGCCGTTCGCCCGCAAATCGAACTACAGACACACACACACACAGACATACACACAGACATACACACGGACCTCTCTCCGAAATTAGGTTTTTTAGACTCAGTAGGGTCTGAAACGTAAAGATCTGAAGAAAACCCAACTTTTTTTTTTGGGCCGATTACTATACTTTCCTTCCCTTCGGGTAGCGGAAAGTAATATACTTTCCTTCCCTTCGGGTAGCGGAAAGTAAAAATCGGGTTTACAGCCTTATTAATTCTCTATGTACTATTTCCTCAATAATGGTCTGTGGATGAGTACCAGTAGCACAATAAATTCCTGAGGCTTAAGCGCTACTGCTTTCTACCACCGTGAAGTGATGTTTTACAAAGTTCAAATGAAATAAATTGAATTAGTAGAGAAAGCGCTAAGAAAACGAGCGAATTTATGTAGAGTTAAGGAAAGTTGTGTGATACGGAGGGCCAGGTATTTTCTTCATGAATCTCACTCATTTGAATCAATTTGGTAGCCCAATGAGTCATCTATACGATAGAAGCTTGATATTGGGATCGTAAGACAATTAGGAAGGGAGAGTTCTCAACAGTAAGGCCGATAAATGCTGGAGTTCCGCAAGGCGGATGTCTTTCCCCGTACCTCTACACTCTCTACTGCTACGATCTCCCTCTCCCGAAAGCCCCAGAGTTCTCAGCTCTATATGCTGACGATTTGGTTTATGCCGTTAGCTGCCCCGACTCGGATTCAGCCGCTAACCGCCTACAGCAAATGCTACATGATCTGGGCCAGTGGTGTACCAAATGGAGGCTCAAGATAAACCCAACCAAATCGCGGACAGTCACCTACACCTACAAACGCTCATTTACCAACCACCCTCTGACCTATGACAATGAAGTAATCCCATCCTCCACCTCCCACCGTTATCTAGGCCTCACATTGGATCAGAGATTAACGTTCCATGACCACATCACCGAGTTACTAAGAAAAATAAAAATAAGGACTAATCAACTGAAACCCCTTCTGAACAACCCTAACTTACTGATCCATAACAAAGTCATGATTTACCTATCCCTCATCCGCCTTATCTGGACCTATGCCTTCCCTATTTGGGGTACCTGCTCGAAGTCTGAGTTCCGTCGAATCGAACAGCAGCAAAACTCGATTTTACAGCGCCGTGTCATCCACTCTCCTCCTTATGTCAGAAACAAAACCATCTACGACGACTTCCATATCCTTAATCCCACCGAACTGCTCTACAAACACACCAGTACCTTCATCATTAATAACCGACATCACTCCAACCCCCTCGCTGCTGATGGACTATCTCCTCCACCACCAATGCCTCGTCTAAACCGCCCTCGCTATGTATTCTGCAACTTCATCTCCATAGACTAACTGCAAAATCAAGTGAAGCACCGTGAACTTAATTAACTTCCTAGTTAATGTCAAATGTTCTAATTACTTAAGCTAACTTGTCAATACGGTATGTTATTTAATTTAACGGTCGTAAATAAAAGGATGCCAAAAAAAAAAGAAGACAATTAGGAGCATAATCCGTACAAAATTAACTACCAATTGTCATTACATTTTTGTAATGGCTGGTAGCACAATGAAAGTAACTTAACGATGAAAGTTTAAAAGTGGTGGAAGACAATTGGAAGTTACCCAAGAAATTCTAGAATTTCAAATTACTTACGTTCAGTTGACTAAATTTTACCCTATAAACCCGGATCCTAAAACATGGATTAGATCCACCAATAGGCAAATTACTATAGTTAACGTACCTGTTAGTTTAGTCCGTCTCCTCTGGCTGGTGAGATACTGACTTTACATCGAAAGCGCTCGCCCACAGTATTTCACCAGCCAGAGGAGACGGACTCACCAAACAGGTAGGTTAACTTTAGTAATAAACACGGACCTTCCCGAAAAAAAAACCGAAACGATTTTTGCGCAATAAAGGAGGCGCCATAAGTAGGAGCAACGCAATTCTATAGATTAGATTAGTTGATTGCGTGACCAAATTCGCAAAACTTCGGTTAAAGTTCTATGATCCGTTACACCATATACTCGTATTTCAGTTAACAACATCTTCAGTAAAGCTTCCACCCACTACTCAGGGACTCATCTGCCGTATAGCTGGTTTTCCACTGCGACAGTTACATCACTGCATTTGGGGATGTCTAGTGAAGTTCCAACCAGGTGGCCTCCACCTCCCTCAGACTTCGCAGTTTAAAAACGAAGTTACCCGATGAGATAACTACCCTCCAGCGACTCCACAATTCCTACGATGTCTCGCAGAGGAAGCGCAGTTGCCAGCATTTTCAGGCCTTGCCCTGGGTAGGACATCCATTCTAATTATCTTCCCCTGTAGAAGCAGCCGCCTATCGTCGCCCTAACCCATAACGCACCAGCGCAAAGCTGTGGGCTGTGCGTTCCCATGGCACCACGTTTGGATCAGCCAATCCTTATGGACAGAATGGTCGCTGGGCCACACCATCTTCGATGGCGCGGCTTTTCCTCATCCCAGGACGAGACAGTTTGGACTTACTGCCCTCCCGGGGATTTGGAAAGACCGCAGCAAGCTGTGGCAGAGGTCCCTCAAGCTTCAAGCTCATCTGGATTTCCGTCCCCTTGTGCTTTACTACAACAGTTACAGTTCTGCATTCTGAGATGTCTGTAGGAGTTCTGATCGGGTGGCCCCTACCACCCTCAGACCCCGTAGTGTAAATATCTGGTGCGTTGCAACACACAACTTTCCTTAGCTCTACAACAATTCACTTTGTACATGGCTAATTCTATTTAATCAATTCATTTATCACTCAGTTAATTTGAACTTGGTCAAATAACGCTTTACGGCAGCAGGAAGCGGTAGCGCTTACAGTTCCAGATTTTATTGTGCTGCTCGCACTCATTGCAGGACCCATATTGAGCAATCGGTACACAGATAATTAATGAGGCTGTAAACACGAATTTTTTGAAGTGGATAGTAATCACTTTTGTGGAGTTATTGGGTAATAACTGTTAGAACTGGTAGTAAGCGAAACGGGCGTAGTTGAAATTCAGGAATTTCTGGAGTGAGCCCCATGTATCTCATGAGCGTTTTCAAACACCCACCCTTTAGCTATTGGATTGGACTACAATACCAATTTTTTTTAGCATTCTACTAACATTCCAGCGGACTTTACAAGGAAAAAACTGCGCTAAAACGCTTTTGGTCGAAAATTTTGATTATTTATTGTGCTGCTCTCGTAATTTTCCCACGAATGGGAATTTCATGGTATAATTGTCTTATTGAGAGCTATCAATATAAAAAATTTAATCAAAATCGTTAGAGCCGTTTTTGAGAAAAAAAGTATTTGGTGTTTTGATCACTATATCTCTATGATAACTATAGTTGACTTTCGGTGGATTTTGCCCATACCCTTATTTTTGCGTCCCATGGTAACCTGTAGGCTAGGCATCAAGTTTCAACTGATTTGGTACGGTCGTTTTCTCTAAAAACCACTCTAAAATCGATTACTTCGAAAGTTTTGGCAATTTATTGTGCTGCTCTCGTCATTTTCCCATGAATGGGAATTTTATGGTATGTCTGCCATATTAAGAGATATCAATGTAAAAAATTTAATCAAAATCGTTAGAGCCGTTTTTGAGAAAAAAAATATTTGGTGTTTTGATCACTCTGATAACTATAGTTAGCTTTCAGTGGATTTTGTTCAAACCCTTATCTTGGCGTCCCATGGTGACTTGCGGGCGAGATATCAAGTTTGAGCTGATTTGATACGGTGGTTTTCTCTAAAAATCGTTCACAGACACACAGACCTTTTTCCCAAATAGTGTTTTTCGGACTCAGGAGGGTCTGAAACGCAAAGATCTGAAGAAAACTCAAAAATTTTTTTCAGCCGATTACATAACTTTCCTTTCTACTTCGTAGAGCAAGGAAAGTAAAAACGATGATAGGGATGGGATTACTACCCTCCAGCGAGTCCACGACCACCATGATATCTGCAGAGCAAGCGCATTTTCCAGCATTATCAGGCCTTGCCCTGGGTAGGAGTTGGATTGCTCGATTTTACCTACCTTGCCCTGCAGAGGCACCTGTCGTGGCCTTAACCCATAATGCACCTGCGCATTCCCGTGGTACCATTTTGGATAAAACAACCCTTAAGGCCAAAATGGTCACAGACCCGCCCTATCATTCCATGGCACTTACGGCTTTTCCCCATCCAAGGGTGGCAAATTTTGGACTTGCTCGCCCAGGCAGCTGCTAAAACAGAAGGACTTCGAAGAAGAGACCAGTCCGATCGTCTTGTAGCTCTCAAAAAGGTCAAGCGCCAACTTATAGAAAGTTGCGAAAACCGCTGATGCGGGGTCAAGACAAAGATTCGGCGCATTCCTGAGACTCAACCGAGGGCCTCATTAAATTACGTCACAAAACAAAAAATTGTCACTGACGACATTTGCCTTCGAAGCTGTGATCCCAGCAACACCAAATACAAACGTGAACTTATTTTGGCCAACTTTCTCTTATTTTACACCAAAGCGTGCATTGCATATGTTTTCAACCGCTGAGATCTCATTGAGCTACTATCGCCCTTCTACAAAAAAAAATTATTATAAACTTGTTACACTCCTACCCCAACTTAAAGTTTTTAGAAATTGGTGATGTTGGTGGCACATAGCATTTTATAATTGTCTACCACAAGCAAATTTCAGTTATTTCTACAGTTGCATTACAAAATAATAATTGCGACGACAACTTTTCTCTTTTCTTCGCTGTATCTACGAATTAAGAAGGAAAATTACGTATATTGACGTAATCAATTGAAAAAAGTTTGAGACACGCTAAAATAACACGACGATAAAAATTTTCGTTTGAAATTGCGAGTGCAGCACAATAAAATATGAAACCTTTCGACGAAAAACGATTTTAGTACACTTATTTCATTATATATCTAATTCACATAAAATTAGCGTTTCAGTGAAAATCAGGGTCCGACGTCTACGAGGTTAATCAGTTCTGTAAGTTGCTGTAAGATTGTGTTTCACAAGAGCCCTGAAATATTGCGAGTTTTGTCTTCAGTGTTTTACCAAGATATCGTGATTTTTACTTTCCTTGGCTCTACAAAGTAGAAAGGAAAGTTATGTAATCGGCTGAAAAAAAAATTTTGAGTTTTCTTCAGATCGTTACGTTTCAGACCCTCCTGAGTCCGAAAAACACTATTTGGGAAAATGGTTTGTGTGTCTGTGAACGATTTTTAGGGAAAACTACCGTACCAAATCACCTCAAACTGCATATCTCGCCCGCAAGTCACCATGGGACGCCAAGATAGGGGTTTGAACAAAATCCACCGAAAGTTAACTATAGTTATCAGAGTGATCAAAACACCAAATATTTTTTTTCTCAAAAACGGCTCTAACGATTTTGATTAAATTTTTTACATTGATATCTCTTAATATGGCAGACATACCATAAAATTCCCATTCATGGGAAAATGACGAGAGCAGCACAATAAATTGCCAAAACTTTCGAAGTAATCGATTTTAGAGTGGTTTTTAGAGAAAACGACCGTACCAAATCAGTTGAAACTTGATGCCTAGCCTAAAGGTTACCATGGGACGCAAAAATAAGGGTATGGGCAAAATCCACCGAAAGTCAACTATAGTTATCTTAGAGATATAGTGATCAAAACACCAAATACTTTTTTTCTCAAAAACGGCTCTAACGATTTTGATTAAATTTTTTATATTGATAGCTCTCAATAAGACAATTATACCATGAAATTCCCATTCGTGGGAAAATTACGAGAGCAGCACAATAAATAATCAAAATTTTCGACCAAAAGCGTTTTAGCGCAGTTTTTTCCTTGTAAAGTCCGCTGGAATGTTAGTAGAATGCTAAAAAAAATTGGTATTGTAGTCCAATCCAATAGCTAAAGGGTGGGTGTTTGAAAACGCTCATGAGATACATGGGGCTCACTCCAGAAATTCCTGAATTTCAACTACGCCCGTTTCGCTTACTACCAGTTCTAACAGTTATTACCCAATAACTCCACAAAAGTGATTACTATCCACTTCAAAAAATTCGTGTTTACAGCCTCATTAATTATCTGTGTACCGATTGCTCAATATGGGTCCTGCAATGAGTGCGAGCAGCACAATAAAATCTGGAACTGTAAGCGCTACCGCTTCCTGCTGCCGTAAAGCGTTATTTGACCAAGTTCAAATTAACTGAGTGATAAATGAATTGATTAAATAGAATTAGCCATGTACAAAGTGAATTGTTGTAGAGCTAAGGAAAGTTGTGTGTTGCAACGCACCAGATATTATTATTTAATATTTAAGCGAGATATTGTGAGGTCTTGCGCACCAAGTTCTGGTAAGTTCGTTTGCAGTCTTTCATGTTTAGTACCTTCCTGACGTATTGGGAGTTTCCTGTTTAGTACAACTTTGAGATACATGCACGTTTCGTGTTTAGTATATTCTGGAGATAAATGTGGGTTTCCTGTTAAGCACATTCAGAACTCGTACAATCGTGTGGATATTATATGTTCATGACTGCAATAAATTAACATGATGTGTTGGAATAAACCAAAACGTACCTCTGAGCGCCCAAAGGCGACTGGCGCGGAGATCACGAAGGTAGCGGTCCATCTGTTTGTAACAAATCGAGTTAGCGCCAACAGTTTGGTTCCAAAGTCCGACCAAAACGTAGGGGTTGTACACGTCCAAAAGGCTGTCCAAATCCGATTGCTCCGGACCCGGGTCCGACCCGTTCGTCAATTTAGGGTGGTGTCTGAAACGGAAAGTTCGGTATTCGCCCGGGGGAGTCGTCTCCGACGGCGATACGGACATTCTGAAAGGGCCGTCGTCGGCAACCACGGCGGCTGAGACTACAACGACCAGAAGTAGGGAAGCGCGAAGTTCGAACATCGTTTTCGGTTTTCGTCGAGGAGTCGAGCGCGAGCGACGGGCACCCGAAGGAAGTCGAAGGAAGAGGAGTTTAGGGGAATTTTGAGTCGGGGGTGACCATTCGAACCGACAGCTAGCGAGTGAATGTTGTCATCGGGGGTCTCGAAGTTTGAGTTCAACTCAATGGCGGTGGAGAGCGAGGCAACCAGCGATGAGCCTCGTGCGTTGGGGGTGAGCCCCCACTCAGACTCACAGGGGCGCCTACTTACGCAAATCCCGTTCAATTTGCGCAATTCTTATTGTAGAGGCGCTTTCTGGTAACTTGTACCTACATGTTGTTCTCCATAAATGTGTTTATTGCAATGCGTTGAACGCATACACGGCCCTTGTATATACAGGGGTTACAGAACGTTTTGTGTTGTTCGCTATTGTATTTTTCCCTTAACACTGATTATTGTTGGCGCAGCGAAAAGGGGTTAATGAGCGTAACCGCCGACTTTCTCAGTCCAACATGTGTTTTTACTGCTCTTGTATTAGGCACAAATGAAATTGTAAAGTACTGGTACAAGTGATACGAGGGGGGGGGGGGGTCAATAAGTCCTTAGAAAAAGATAGAAAAAACAATTTTTTCGGGCCAATTTTTTTTTTAGTTTTCAACATAATCTCCTTGGAACTCGATACACTTTTCCAGACGTCTTTCCAATTTTTTTAAGCCATCAGAGAAATATGATTTTGGAAGTTCCTCAAAATAGCCATCTGTTTCGGCAATGACCTCCTCGTTCGACGTGAATCTCCGTCCGGCAAGCCACTTTTTGAGGTTACGAAATAAATAATAGTCACTGGGGGCCAAATCTGGTGAATACGGAGGATGGTATACTAATTCGAACTTTAATTCCTCAATTTTTTCCATTGCAACTGCGCTCGTGTGCACTCGTGCATTGTCTTGATGGAAGAGGATTTTTTTCTTCGATAAATGAGGCCGTTTTTCCTTTATTTTATCATTCAGTTGGTCTAATAGCGACGCATAATATGATGGTTTTTCCTTTTTCCAAATAGTCAATAAGAATAACGCCACGTGCATCCCAAAAAACCGTGGCCATAACCTTTCCGGCTGACTTAACCGTCTTTGCTTTCTTTGGAGCCGGTTCGCCTTTAGTAATCCATTGTTTTGACTGTTCCTTCGTCTCGGGAGTGTAGTAGTGTACCCAAGTTTCGTCTACAGTTATGAATCGACGTAGAAACTCAGCCTGATTAGAACGCATGGGCGCCAAGAGCGCCTTAGAGTCGACTACACGATTGCGTTTGTTTTCAGCTGAGAGCAAACGCGGCACCCACCTTGCTGATATTTTTTTCATATCCAATTTATTATGCAAAATTGAAATGACGGTGCCTTTCGACACCCCTGTGGCCTCAACTATTTCGCGCAATTTTGTTCTTCTATCACTTAACACTATGTCGTGGATTTTGTCGATCATTTCAGGGGCGTCCTGAACGATGCTCATCTTTTGTTGACATTCGACCACGTTTAAATTCATTTATCCAGTTGTAAATAGTGGCAAACACAGGGGCAGATACACCATGAACGGCATCTAACTCAGCTTTAATTTCTTTCGCTGTTAGGCCTTCTAAATGAAAATGTTTTATCACCGCTCGAAACTCACTTTTTTCCATTTTTATTAATTAACGATAGTTGTTTACAACAATTCACGATGAAAAAGAAACTAACTGATTGATACAGCTGAAACTTTAACTGCTTGCTAGTTAATAGTGCTGCTTACTAAAAAAAAATTCATTTTCGATACTACGAGCGCCATCTCTTGGATTTTCTAAGGACTTATTGACCCCCCCCCCCCACTAGTTCAACGCCGTCTGGGCCAAATTAGAAAATCGGAAAAATCTGACCGGGAAGAAGTCCAAAGCAGTCTTGAAGGAGCTGGAATACTGGGATCCAGCAGCGGTAATAATTCTCGTGGAGAATGGGGAGTTGCACACGAGGGATGCAGGGACCTTCGGTGTCACTTACGTCGAAAAGGTTAATAAATTTTTAAAAAAAGGGTTTTTGAAAACTAAAGCGGGTTTTATCGTCGCATGGAGCTCGGATCGGAATGGCTCGGGAGCGGCGTCGTGCGTTGGGTTGAAGGCGTTATCTCGTTCGGCGGCAGGGAGAGGGCCGCTCTCCGCACGACCGTCCTTCTACCGCGTTCGCGTCGTCTTCGTTGCTACCCTTCGTGTCATGTGCCGCAACAATTGAGGTCTTGATTCAAGGAAGTGGTAGAGAAGGCATCAATGTACTGACATAAATTTCCTGAGCCCTCTCAGGAGTGTCCATAAAACAATTATGCGAGTCCTAACTAGGTCTGACGAGTATTTTGGAAAGCCGAAAGAGCTCAAGCAAGATAATTTATATAACAAATGTATGCTGATATTTTCGGATGCCAATCAATGAAGACATGACAAGGTAACAAGATGTATAATTTGAGAAACTAAACTGTATTTTTCCCCCAAGAAAACTTATATGGGCCGGATGACTACAGCCGACCTATTTCAGTGTCGTACGGCAGTAGTTGAAATTCAGGAATTTCTGGAGTGAGCCCCATGTATCTCATGAGCGTTTTTAAATACTCGCCCTATAGGTATAGGATTGGACTACAGTACCAATTTTCTTGAACATTCTACTAACATTCCAGCGGAGTTTAAAAGGAAAAAACTGCGCTAAAAACGCTTTTGGTCGAAAATTTTGATAATTTATTGTGCTGCTCTCGTCATTTTTTTCATTTTCAAACGCTATACGTTGCCTGCCCCTTTGCTTGCTGACGCTAGAATGACGACGTAATAGATAATAAATGCTGATCGCATTTGCTGAATAATCTGTCTCGTGCTTCCTCGGCAGTCGGCCCTTCGAGTCCACCACGTCGTCACAGGATGCTCGAAGCTATTGAGCAGCTGAACACTTCGAATCTCTCAACGCTTCTAGTATGACCCAATCTGCCGCAATTATCGCAACTCGGGCAATCTGACAACCAGTTGCGACGGGAGCGGTGGATGGAACAATTAGGGCGCAACCCGGCGGAAGTTGGGAGCGTGTTCCTTACTTTCTTCGCTTGACCCACCCACAGGATTCCTCGAATTATGAGCAACAAGAGCGAGTCCTTCAGATCTTCAGAGTTCCAGAGATTTGACGGGAGTCCTGGCGCGTGACTCCCCTCATTGAGGATTTACAATAATATTCTGATGAAATTGCTTTCAGCAACGCGGATTGCAATAACAGAATTGTCCAGTTGAGTAGGCGCCAAAGTTGGAGCTACCTCAACATCCTCTAGGTGAGAAACCTCAATTCTGATCATTTCTCAACCCTTACGACTTCGCTCCCATCTTCACCTCCTCTCGTCAGTTCTCGATAGGAATATGCCTCTGTAGTTTAGTTGCTCTTACTCTTCGCCAGTCCAGCGAATTGAGCGTGGCCAGCATAAGTTGTCTACTAGGTTCGTATCCCTCGGGCGGGCATTGCCGACTAGTCACTGCTAAATTGCTGTGATCTCCCAACTGTGCACAACGACGACGAGATACTTTGTTTCATTTTGCTTTTCTTGGGCTAACGAAGTAGAAAAGGAACCTTTATAAAATCAGGCGAAGAAATGTTTTCTTGAGTTTTTTTCAGATATGCACGTATTAGTGCTTACTGAGCCCGAAAAATGGAATTTGACAAAACGTGTGTGTCTATACGCGAGAGAAAACAGCTGAACTAATATATTTAGCCTGTATATCACCATGGGACGCCAGATTAAGAGTATGAGCGAAATTGGCTCAAAATTCTTTATTGAGTTAAAGTAACTGTATTAGTTCCGCCAGTAGGTAAATAACTAAGGTTAACGTACCTCCTTGGTTGTTGCCAATGGCCCCATGACTGTGATGGGCTGGGAGGAAGGTCGTGCATAGCCGTGTCTCACACCGAGCGGCAACAGCAACGCAGAGTGATCACATGGTTATTGACTTTGCCATTGCATATGACAACATCCTCTGCAAAGATACGCGTGAAAAGCGATTCCGCACAAAAAATGCTGACCGGCCACAATTCTGTAGAGTACTGGAAGGTTAACTGTGTGCTTCAGACACCGACCTAATAGTGCAAGCTGCTGCACCCGAAGAGGTTGAAAGTAAAGTGGACATATTTACCACAGCACTACTCTGCAGGGCTCACTGTACTTGGGCAACAGAAGCACTGGGCGATCAAAGTCCCATGGTCGACTGACGAACTTAATTCCTTCAAACAAAGTGTAAATAGAGCCAGAAGGATGTACCGACGCACTTGTGACCCTGATGCCAGAGCCACACTCTGAACTGCCTTCATCCAAGAAAAGAAGGCCTTCCACCAGCTCCATCAAACAAGCCAAACGGCAAGGCTGGCGAAATTTTGTGGCAGCAAAGAGCTCTGAGTCCCCCTGGGGCAGACATTGCAAGTCCTCCATCGGAAAAGAAAACGTAGAGCAGGTCTTAGCTGCAATGCAAAATGAGTCAGGCTGGGCCTGCAGCATGGAAAGTTCACTGGAAACCTCCTTGAGAAGGCGTTACCTGACGACCAAGTAGCTCGAGGTACTGAAGCCCACAGGGCGGCAAGGGAGCTGATCACAGACACTCCGACCGAGCCTGACATCCCATTGTGGAAAAACGGCGACCTCGGCAGGGCCCTTGCGACCTTAAAGCCTAAAAAATCTCCGGGGCCAAATAAAATAGAAAGCAATATGCTAAGGAAGACTGACCTGGTTCTGGGTTATCTTCCCAGGAGCATGCCCACGCTACCAGGCGCGACCACGGGTTGTGGATAGTGGAACGGCCACGACATTGTCCCCAGGGGCATGTCTGCGGCCAGCTGTGAATAAGGTCAGCATGCTGACTGAATAAGCAGCCGCGAACAATGGGCAAAACCCAAGAGATCGCAGAAGAGATCCTGAACAAAGGACTCAAGGGCAAGCGGATCTACATTTTCTCAGACAGCCAGGCCGCCTTAAAGGCCATCGCAGCCTATAGTTTTAGGTCTAAGCTGGCATGGGAATGCCTCCATGCGCTCAAGCAGCTCGGCGCCTGTAACAGGCTCTCCCTCATTTGGGTGCCGGCTCACAGGGGGCATGAGGGCAATGAAAAGGCTCGCAAAAAGGGGTACAGAATCCCTACCCATCGGGCCTGAACCACACGTAGGTATGACGAAAAGTCACCTGAACCGTCTGGTTGCTCGATGGGAGATACAGGAAAATGGCGCCCATGGGCATCGCCAGCCACGACTAAGACAGGCGAAAAGGCTTGTCACGCCTTCCTGTCAAAGGGCGAAGGCGATGCTGACACTCTCTAGACAAGATCTGAGAGTACTGATAAGCTTCCTCACCGGGCACTGCCCACTCAGATATCACCTCAACCAGATGGGCATCTCAGGGGCGGTGGAATGCAGACTCTGCGGTGAGGAGGACGAGACAGCAGAGCATATCCTATGTGAATGCCCTGCCTTGGCAGCAAAACGCTTTGAATACTTCGGTCAGGGGACCACTGAACCCCAAACCGTAGCGGAATCTGCGGTGAAGGACATACTCGGCTTCCTAAAGGGGCGGGTATGTACGACGCCTTCTACTAAGAAAGGGCAGTCAAAAAAAAAAGGAAGACTGAGCGGACAATCTCCAGCGGCCGCCTTAATTTATTTAATGACTGTCCACAGGTCAGACAGTTCCCCACTCAGTGGAAGTCTTCGCGCGTGTTGTCACTCTTCAAAAGGGAGGCGACTACAATCAGTCAGACACGCGATGATGGAGACTGCTCAGCCTTCTTTCCATATTAGGCAAAACATTAGAAATCTTGATGTTGCAGTCCCTCTACGGAGTCTTTGGCCACAACCGCACTGGCAGGCAAGGTGTACTAAAGGAAGGTCCACACTGGATGTCACTGTCGAAATTCGGCATGTCTCCCTTCTGGCACCGGCTAAGTGCATCTTAGCAGTTCTGATTGACATCTTTGCCTCTCAATCAAAGGCAGACAAACTGTTTTCCCAAATGGTAATTTTGGACTCAAAGCCTAATGTAAAAAAAGTAAGAATTTTTTTTCGTCAATTACTCAACTTAGCCTCGTATTTCATAGGGTTAAGTAGAAAATGTATTGTAAAATTTATTAAACTTGACAAGTAGGTGATTGGCACGATCCCAGATATTGCTGTTGAATCAAATGCGAAGTCACCGATGCGTATGGAAATAAATGTCGATCAATTTTAAAGTGGTTGATTCGGCATTTTCTTTCGCTGTAGTTGCCTTTAGTGTCAGAGGTGGGGCTTCATAAATAAAGATGCTGAAAGATCTTCGTGACTCGTCATTCGAAAAATTATCGCGGAACAGAGTTGCTCTATTTCTGGACACTTCGTAAACGATTTCACTCTACATTTTCCTCAATTTAGACGTTGATGATGCGTTGATCTCCGACTCTGAATCATATTGAGCGGGTAATGGTGACTAATTTCCACACGTTCGAATATTCTGTATAAACTTGAATTACTTAGACGTAAGTTAGATCGTAATTATTTCCCCATTTCATTTCTTTTGTACGAAAGCAAATAGTCAATTACTAGAGGCATCAGGATGTTTCAGGGCCGTTATCTCTCCTGAATTCTGCTTATTTCTCATCACAAGCGACGCAAACTACATTTTTAGCACCTCGTGGTTTAGTTCATCTCCAATCGATTTTTTTTTTTTTTTGTTCACCTACCCCAGAGACTCTTGCTATCGCTCGTACTCGCACGTAGCCGCCAATGAGACCGGTAAACGCTCTTTTGAGGGTTTAGTGATTCCCTTGAAATAGAAATTAGAAGTTTGCGCTGTTTGAGCAAGAGCTGCGGGAAGGACAGATTTTTGAGAGAATCGTGCGAATGAGTTGGGCAAATCTTGATTCTAGAGGGCGTCCTAAATACTTCAGCGGGCAAAATATGAAGTGCGTGGTATAGCCAAACCAAACTTCAAAACTTTCTTGAGCTACCAGTACGATTTTTGTGAAAAGAACAATAGCTTCATGAGACAGGATTTATGGGGAAACTGTATTAAACTAGGGTTTTGTCGATTTGTTACTTCGTCTATTATTTTTTCTGTCTTAACAAGAAAAGTAATCAAAACTATTCTAGCTGTATTTGAGAAAAAGAAGATTAGTTGTTTTCATCACTACGATAATTATAGTTCCTCCACCCACAATGTCGTTCACTGACACGATCTGATGAAAACTCAATTTTTATATCATTTAATTATATAACTAATCTTTTTACTTCGTGCGGTTATGGAAAATGAAAAACGCACCAGCGCTTTTAGTAATTTTTGATTATTTATTGTGCTGCTCTAGTTATTTAACTACCGCTAATAAAAGTATAAACTTACAATAAGTAAAAAAATAATGATGACGAGTAAAGAAACCAAAATAAATAAATATAAATATCTGGTGCGTTGCAACACACAACTTTCCTTAGCTCTACGTCAATTCACTTTGTACATGGATAATTCTATTTAATCAATTCATTTATCACTCAGTTAATTTGAACTTGGTCAAACAACGCTTTACGGCAGCATGAAGCGGCAGCGATTACAGTTAAAGAATTTATTGTGCTGCTCGTACTCATTGCAGGACCCATATTGAGCAATCGGTACACAGATAATTAATGAGGCTGTAAACACGAATTTTTTGAAGGAGGATAGTAATCACTTTTGCAGAGTTATTGGGTAATAATTGTTAGAACTGGTATTAAGCAACACGGCGATAGTTGAAATTCAGGAATTTCTGGAGTGAGCCCCATGTATCTCATGAGCGTTTTTAAATACTCACCCTATAGGTATTGGATTGGACTACAGTACCAATTTTCTTGAACATTCTACTAACATTCCAGCGGAGTTTAGAAGGAAAAAACCACGGCAAAAAAGCTTTTCGTCGAAAATTTTGATAATTTATTGTGCTGCTCTCGTCATTTTCCCACAAGTGGGAATTTTATGGTATGATTATCTTATTAAGAGCTATCTATATAAACAATTTAATCAAAATCGTTAGAGCGGTTTTTGAGAAAAAAAATTTGGTGTTTTGATCACTATGATAACTATAGTTAATTTTCGGTGGATTTTGTTCATACTCGTATTTTTGCGTCCCATGGTAACTTGTAGGCTAGACATCAAGTTTCAACTGATTTGGTACGGTTGTTCTCTCTAGAAACCGCGCTAAAATCAATTTAGTCGAAAATTTTGATAATTTATTGTGCTGCTCTCGTCATTTTCCCACAAATGGGAATTTCATGGTATAATTATCATGTTAGGAGCTACCAGTATTAAAAATGTAATCAAAATCGTTAGAGCGGTTTTTGAGAAAAAAAAAATTTGTTGTTTTGATCACTATGATAACTATAGTTAACTTTCGGTGGATTTTGTTCATACCCTTATTTTGGCGTCCCATGGTAACTTGCGAGCGAGATATCAAGTTTGAACTGATTTGGTACGGTGGTTTTCTCTAAAAACCGTTCACAGACACACACACACAGACACACAGACCCACAGACCATTTTCCCAAATAGTGTTTTTCGGACTCAGGTGGGTCTGAAACGTAAAGATCTGAAGAGAACTCAAAATTTTTTTTCAGCCGATTACATAACTTTGCTTTCTACTTCGTTGAGCCAAGGAAAGTAAAAATAGTGCTTTCTGTGTCATTAAATAATTTTGAAACATGTTCAAAGTAAACAAATAAAAAATTAAAATTGAATCGTAAAATAGTAAAAACTTAGTACAACGAATAGTACAATAAAAACTCCAAACTACATTTCAACAAATAGTAAAAATATGATAGTAATACTAAGCCGTTAGTAAACTGGCAGAATGGATACATGTAGTAGGTACAGTGACTTCGTTATTTCTAGTTTCATAACATTGTACAATAATTGTTTTCTCCGTGAAGTGCGGTCAAGTTGCCTTGGGAAAAACCCCTGCGAAATAATTCCACTCTTAAAATATCTAGTGCGTGGCAACACACAACTTTCCGCAACCCCCGAAAATTCGACGACCTACGCCTATATACGTGCTACGTATATGAGCGCTATACCTTCGTTCAACGCATTTCTATAGGAACATTTAAACAGAACAAAATGTAGGTACTAGTTAGCTGAGAGTACTTCGTAAGTTTGATCGAAATCGTTAGTGAAATCGAAAATTGAAATACCGATAAATTAATATTCGACAAATCTCCTTTTCTGAGTTAACTTGGCTTATATCTCCGTTCAACAGATACTTACCGAAATAACTACTGAGAGCAAAATGTGGGTAGAGGTTGCTAGAGGACACTATATAACAATAATGAAATCTAGCGACGCAGTTACTCGGAAAAATACTCAAATGTTAAAAAAAACACATGACATTTTCATGGGAGAACAATATTTAGGTATTAACTATTTGAAAAAATGCTTTTGGTTTTAAGGCCTATATCTCCGTTCACCGTATTTTCAAGGTAATATTTATGAAGTAGAAAAGTTTCGTACCAACTAGTAGAAGATAATTTGAAAGTTTTATCAAAATCGTTAGCGCCATTTTTGAGAAAAATGAGAAAACCCTAGTTGTTGTACATTTTTGTCTCCCCCCCCCCTTCACCGTTCCTTCGATGGAAATCGCCCATAACCTTATTTTCACGACTAGAAAACATCGCGAACAAAACAAAATAATTTGAACTTGGTGAAACAACACTTCACGACAGTAGAAAGCGGTAGCGCTTACAGTTCCGGAATTTATTATGCTTCTCGTACTCATTCCAGAACCATTACGGAGCAATTGTTGCACAGAGGATTAATTTTTTTTTTTTTTTTTTTTTTTTTAATCAATGATAAACTGTTGTAGACTTGCTACTTTTTGTTGTTGTGATACATAATTTTCTATATAGTACAGAAGTACAATGGAACATGGGTGAGGGTGGATGTCCAGCGACAGTCCCTCTCAGAATTAATGCTAATTTTACTATTCATTAAATATAGTTAATAATTTACGTAGGAGATAAATTTAGGTTACACTAATATCACAGTTATGTTTCACAAGTGACTACATGTTCCTGTCTATCAGGTCCACCGTTCTTTTTCTTTTGAGACGACGAGGGTGCCGTATTCTGTCCCATGTGTTGAGGAGGCGCTCAAAAGCTGGCGATTGGTGCGAGTTTATCGATGCGTGCAGACGATTCATCGTAGTTTTGATGACTTCCTCCACCAGTGGCACGTTCAAATCTCTATGGATGACGGAATTCCTTACGAACCATGGAGCGTTGGTGATGAGGCGGAGGGCACGGTTTTGTTGGGTCTGAATCCTCTTTATCTGGGTTTTGCATGCCAGACCCCAGATTGAACAACCGTATTGCCAGATTGGGCGTACCATGGTTATATAGATGAGGCGTTTGTTGTCGAGGGATAGTGGTGACGTCTGGCCGAGGAGGGGTTTCAGGAGGTTTATGCGGGAGCGGAGTCTGTTCACTAAATCGCTTATGTGGATGTTAAATGTGAGCCGCTGTTGAAGGTGCACTCCCAGGTATCGTACCGCAGCTGTTTCGGATATCATCTGGTGATTCATCATGATTTGGCTGGTTTGGTAGTTACGTCTCTGGGTGAATGTTGCCGTGCACGATTTCTCGGTATTCATCACAATTCGCCAGTGATCTGTCCATTCCTGGATGGTGTTGAGGTGTAGTTGGAGGTTGGAGGAAGCAACTACTCCATCTTTATCTCGGGACAGAATGGCGAGATCATCGGCGAACATAGCTGAGTAGGTTTCATCAGAGGTTGGGATGTCAGAAACGAATATCAAGTACAGTATGGGCCCCAACACGCTCCCCTGCGGCACTGATGCAGATACGCTACAGCTTGGTGACTGGGCACCATCGCACTTTATGTGAAACGTTCTGCTTGTGATGAAACATTGGATCAATCTGTAGTACGTGTCAGGGAGAAGAGGTTTGAGTTTGAAGAGCAAGCCTGGGTGCCAAACACGGTCAAATGCTTGCTTCGTGTCAAGGCATAAGCCAAGGCAAATTTCATTATTTTCGTACGAGTCCAGTATTTCCTCTACAACTCTGTGTAGCTGCTGCTGGCAGGAGTGGAGGTGGCGAAACCCAAACTGAAAGCCTGGTATGGATGGGGTAAGTAGAGGTAGCAGTCGAGGAAGTAGAAGTCTCTCGAAGATCTTTGAGAATATTGAGAGCAAACTAATGGGGCGGTATCCCGTTGGGTCGTTCGCTGGTTTTTTCGGTTTTGGAACCATAATTATCACAGCATGTTTCCAGCGGCTGGGGAAGTGTAGTCCGAAGGATTGCGTTAAATATTTGCGTCAGTAATACAAGTGTCTTTCTGGGGATATTGTTCAAGAGAGGCTGTGTGATGCGATCGGAACCTGGAGATTTTTTAGTCGGTGACCTCTTGATGGCATTCTTCACTTGATTTGGCGTGAAAAAGTCATTGAATGGGGACAACGCTAGCGGCTCAGCGACGGCGTCTTCAATTTGGTTATGGAAATCTGGTATGCAACTTGGATTCGGTGTAAATTGATCTGAGATTAATTCAGAAAATAATAATGCCTTGTCTTCACTTTTGGAGTACCATCTGTTGTTATACTTGAGGGGAGGGGAGGTACTTTGTTGTTTCGTCAACATTTTTGCTTTACGGAAGAGTGAACCATCTTTTCTGTCCAGCAGTAAGAGGGAATTCCTCTTTTCTTCACCATTTAGCTCAGCTAGTGCAGTTTTCAAGTCGTATGTTGCTTCATTGTATGCTCGTTTGTGTGGTTGGTATCTTGTTTGTTGCCACAGGTTTCTCGCTCTGCGTTTCACGTCTACTAGTTGAGAGATATGGGTGGGTGTGTACGAAACAATTCTGTGAGTAGGAGTACCGTGGGCAGTACTTGCTTCAGTGGTAGCGTAATGTATGTAATGAGTCAATTTGCTCACTGCTTTATCAATGTCCTGGGGGGTTTTGAGGGGCATTGCCAGGTCTGTTATGTTGTCAAGTGTGTCACTGTAGAGCTTCCAGTTGAAGGGATGCAATATCAGTCTATCTGACTTATGATCATTGTAGGGTATAATGCTGTTGGCCAAATTCATCAACACTGGATAGTGGTCCGATGATAAGGCATGTATAACGCATACATTTGGCATCAATCTGTTGATCCCTTTTCCCAAGAAAATGTCCAGAACATCGGGAGAATGGCTTATGTTTGCTGGGAAATGGGTCGGCTCTAATGGGTGAAAGACCTCCAGATTTAACTGGTGTATTGCATCATAGACTAGTCTTCCCCTGGGGTTGGTTGTGGCAGAGGCCCAGCGAGCGTGTTTTGCGTTATAGTCTCCCCCCATGAGGAACTTTTGTTTCATTTCGTGGATTATGGACCATATGGTACTCGTGAGCAATCTGTGTTCTTGCGAGTACCCGATGGATGATCGGCTCTATACGTTTTATAGTTAGGCATGGAGAAATGAATGTGTGGTGCCATTTTGGTTTCTGTAATGAGCGCTACATCGACATCATGTTGGTTCAAAAATAATTTCAACTCGTGGTATTTATTGTTCAACCCTTGACTATTCCATGTGACAATTATTAGATTGTTGCTTATTGATGAGATCATTTGATAAGCTTCGGGAGAATTTGAGTAAGAAGAGTGATCATAGGTTGCAGTATGCTGATTAGTTGATCAATTTTTGAGAAAATGTTGGAGAGTTCTGAGTTGTTGACCCGGTTCACGGTTGGTTCTGAATTTCGGCATTCGGCGGCTTGAGAGTAAGACAAGGGTTTATTCCAATGATTCTTGTTGATCGCATGTGATCGTTGGATAGGTGGAAAATCGTTCTGGAGCGGCTGGAACTGAGTTTTGTTAACCGCAGTTGGTGCTGGAGTATTCCAGTTTTGGTGGCGGGTTTTTTGCAAGTTGAGATGAATCGGGCACCCTTTATAATTAGCCGTATGACTGCCCTTGCAGTTGGTGCATACAGGTGGTGTATTTGCTTCTTTGGTACACGAGTCACTGCTATGCTGGCCATCACATTTAACGCACAGAGATTTCCTATGACAGTAATTCTTGGAATGACCGTAGGCTTGACATTTCATACATTGTATTACTGATCGTTTCGGTTTTGGTGGTTC
This sequence comes from Pachypeltis micranthus, assembly GCA_020466155.1. Taxonomy (NCBI): domain Eukaryota; kingdom Metazoa; phylum Arthropoda; class Insecta; order Hemiptera; family Miridae; genus Pachypeltis; species Pachypeltis micranthus. Next base: position 922,331 of record CM035776.1, read on the forward strand.
TATTTTTACTACGGCATTACCTAGCCTGTTTAGGTTGTAGACCTCAGCGTTTTTTGAATTGGGTTTTAGGTCTACAAAGAAAAGTGGCATAGGTTTTTTGGTGGCCGGGTGTAATGCTGGGATGGCCTGTACTGGTTCGTAACCAAGGGCTGTTAGATCGTTCATTACTGATGTTGGATCAGTAGTGTGATGTAATCCTCTTATTACAATGCGGAAGTTACGGCTGTCTCTTATCTGGTAGGTATGGAATTCGGCATTGTTGGTTTCCAAGTAATTGGTGATGGACCTGTAACCGTCGATTGTTTCCGTATTCAGTCTGACTGAGTCGGCGAAGGTGCGGTATGTGAATTTGCCCGGGTTTAGCGCTTGGACTTCTGAGATGAATCGGTTTATATTGGCAATATTGTAGACATATAAAGGCGGGCATTTATCTTTATTCGGTGGTGCCACTTCAATGTTAGCGTCGTCCATAGCTTCTGTGGAATTGCTATTAGGATCGGCAAGTGGTATGAACGGATTTCGAGTTATGAATGTTGTTAGAGGAGGAGGTTCGATACGGGGACGTTTGGCGCCAGTAGCGTTACCTGGTGTTTCAGTTCCCATCTTGATGATGTTGACACAATCAGTAGTAACTAGCGCGACCTTATCTGTCGAATTGGTGGAATAAACTCAATGAAAGTAAACAAGGAAGCGATAAGACTCACTGGGAGATGTTCGCTTGCCGGTGTCTCAGGCGTTACTGAGGATTAATGTGGCTGGGAACACGATTGTTTTGAAGAGGATAGTAATCATTTTTGCAGAGTTATCGAGTAAAACCACTAGAACTGGTAGGAAGCGAAACGGCGGTAGTTGAAATTCAAGAATTTCTGGAGTGAGCCCCATGTATCTTATGAGCGTTTTTCAACACTCACCGTATAGGTATTGGATTGGACTACAATACCAATTTTTTTTAAACATTCTCGTAACATTTTAGCGGAGTTTATAAGGAAAAACCGCGCTAAAAACGCTTTTCGTCGACAACTTCGATAATTTATTGTGCTGCTCTCGTCATTTTCCCACAAATGGGAATTCCATGGTGTAATTGCCTTAGTGAGAGCTATCAATATAAAAAATTTAATCAAAATCGTTAGAGCCATTTTTGAGAAATAAAATTTGGTGTTTTGATCACTATGCTAACTATAGTCAGGTTTCGGTGGATTTTGCCCATACCCTTAATTTGGCGTCCCATGGTAACCTGTAGGCTAGACATCAAGTTTCAGCTGATTTGGTACGGTTGTTTTCTCTAAAAACCGCGCTAAAGTCGATTTCGTCGAAAGTTTTGGTAATTTATTGTGCTGCTCTCGTCATTTTCCCACAAATGGGAATTTTGTGGTATGGTTGCCATATTGGGAGCTACCAATATAAAAAATTTAATCAAAATCGTTTGAGCCGTTTTCGAGAAAAAAAATATTTGGTGTTTTGATCACTATGATAACTATAGTTAAATTTCGGTGGATTTTGTTCAAACCCTTATTTTGGCGTTCCATGGTAACCTGCGGGCGAGATATGAAGTTTGAGCTGATTTGGTACGGTGGTTTTCTCTAAAAATCGTTCACAGACACACATACACACAGACCATTTTCCCAAATAGTGTTTTTCGGACTCAGGAGGGTCTGAAACGTAAAGAACTGAAGAAAACTCAAATTTTTTTTTTTCAGCCGATTACATAACTTTCCTTTCTACTTTGTAGAGCCAAGGAAAGTAAAAAAGAACCAGCACAATCGGTTCATCCATTCTGCAAGTTGAATTACAGCCGCACACACAGGTTTGTTTCCTAATCAATATGACTGTTCCTGAACCATCATGATAGAGCTATAACAGTCGACTGTCATGGAGGTTGCGGTTTCGCTATTATGCAAGAGGCTAACCACTCGCTCAGCATTCACCGAACCTAGACCTGCAGAGGTATGGCAGGTTTGGTTAATTTGCCAATCACCCAGTGGCTGTTACCACACGGAGGTATGAAATCAGGCAATACCTCCTTACACACCCAGCTGACGCATCTCCTATTCTAGCACCTTCCACTGTGACAGGACATGGTCAGTGCTGCAACCCTGATGTTACCTACCACTACTCCATGAGCTTCTGACACTGTCGTACGAAGATCCAACCAGGCATATTTTTTACTGGCCTGCCAAGTTAGTGCAAGATCGGTCCACTGCAGACTGGTGAGGACCAATGGCATGGTTGGCGGCAATTTGAGGCCACAGCCTCGAAAGTGCTGCTTCCTCACCACTTCGCAGCCCTCAGATGAGATGAATGCCTTCCAAAGCCCACTCCAGCAACGCAAAAGAGTAGGGGAAGTCAGGGTAGGACTTGTGGTAGAGAAAGATGGAACACTGAGTGCCCCAGATCGATTCGTGACCATGAATGTATGCACATACGACGCTACGGGGAGGCCTAGCCAAGCCCATAGAGTAAAGTGCATCATTCTTTCAAGTCTTATTGGCCTTTGGAGGGTCAACCTCAAAAACCAGCTCGAATGTCAGCTGTTAGGCACACAAGAGGGGGAGCTTAAATAAAAATATCTGGTGCGTAGCAACACACAACTTTCCGCCACCCCTTTAAGTTCGAACACCACCTACATAGGCGGGCGCTATATCTTCGTTCAACGCATTTTTACAGGAACATTTATAGAGAACAAAATGTTGGGACTAGTTAGCTGAGAGTACTCCGTAAGTTTGATCGAAATCATTAGAGCCGTTTTTGAGAAAATTGGAATACCGATAAATTAATATTCGACAAATCTCCTTTTCTGTGTTAACTTGGCTTATATCTCCGTTCAACATACATATACAGAAATAATTATAGAGAACGAAATGTTGGTAGGGGTTAGTAAAAGACTCCATTAGGATTTATCACATCTGGTGAAGAAGTTACTCTGGAATTTACGGAAATGTTCGAAAAAACGTTAATTTCGACGCATTTTGATGTTTATGGTTGTTCAATGGACTGTCAGAGGAACATTTATTGAGAACAATATGTAGGTATTAACTATTTGAAAACATCCTGTGAGTTTGGTGAAAATCGTTGAAGCCGTTTTGCCAAAAAGCGTAAAAAACCTGTTTTTGCTTCATGGGCCTATATCTCCGTTCACCGTATTTTCATGGAGATATGTATGGAGAAGAAAAGTTAGGCATTGATTAGTAGAAGATAATGTTAAAGTTTAATCAAAATCGTTAGAGCCGTTTTCGAGAAAACTGCGAAAAGCCCTCTTTTTTGGTACATTTTCGTCCCCCCCCCCCTTCCCATCGGCCGAAATCGTCCATAACCTTATTTTGGTGTCTACAGAAAATAACGAACAAAACAAAAAAAGAACCAGCTCAATCGGATCAGTCGTTCTCCCGCAAATCGAACTACAGACACACACACACACAGGTCTGTTTCTTTATTTGATGACTGTACCTAAACCCTCGACGAGGGTTATATCAGTCATAGAAGTTGCGGTTTCGCTAATATGCAAGAGGCCGGCCCCTGCAGCATCCACCGAACTCAGACCTGTGGAGGTACGGCAGGTATTTGGTCGTTACCCAGTCTCACCGTAGAGAGCTGTTGCCCGTGTGTTACCGCGCGGAGGTGACCACCTGAGGAATCCCGTACCATCTGGGAGTAGTTCTTAATCTGGTTCCCTACCTGATCTTACTGTTTACTTGGCTGGCAAGTTTCAAAAGGACTGATCAACTATAACCACGTTTCTTAGCCATTACCTTCTTTGCAAACTTTGCAAAATGGTTATAGGCTTCCTTTGTAGCAGTCAAAGCTGCTAAGTTCGTTTGCCCTCCCAACAACCGTCGCTCACTGTTGTAGAAACTACAGTGGAGCAGCACATGGTTTCTTGTTTCCTCCGCACTGGAGGCACAAGACGTGCATAATGGAGAGTCTTTCAGAGAAAAGAGGTGGAGCCGCGCATTGAAGTCTCCATGTCCCGTGAGGAACTGGCTCGTCCAGTGGTCTGGCTCAACCCATTTTCTAGAAAGTCGTTCACGGATGTTGGGGAAGAACTCATACATATCACGTCCCTTTGACGAGGATTCCCATCTCGCTTGCCATTTCTCTAGAGCCCATTCATCGATGGCGGCAAGTTTCTGTTCTGTGGTGAGATCCGCACGGAGTTCAGCCCAAAGCGGGGGAAGCTCCCGTTTCACTCTCCACTTGTCAATCATGCACTCAACAGCCAAGTCAACTGGTAACTGACCAGTGATCACCTGGAGTGCTTCCGTTGATACAGTCTTGTAGGCCTTGGTGATCCACAGGAGCGCGGCTCTCTGGGATTGGGACAATACTCTCTTTTGATTGACTGTTAGTTTGCTACCCCAGACAACAGGGCAGTAGCCAACCACACCTAAATAGATGGGATTATACATGAGGATGGGGTCATGGTAACACACACCCCAAGTGGCCTTAGTAATGGCGCGCAGTGAGGCAAACCTTGCAATGGTAGTGCCTTTAAGGGACTGGAGGTGTTGGTTGAAACCCCACCTCTCACCTATATTCACTCCTAAATACTTGACGTGCTTTTCAAGAAGGAGCCTGTGGCCGCCAAAGCGTATTGTGGGTGGGTTATTCACTTTCCCCTTCAAGAGGATTAGCTGGATTTTTTCCTCAGCCACCTGCATCTTGACATGCTCGCACCATTGGTTTACAGTGCGGAGCACATGGTGGGTTTTTTCTTCAATTTGGCGGACTGACTCTGCAAAGATCAGCACAGTCAAGTCATCGACATAGGCGTACGGCTCGCAGTCAGTCTCCATGAGTTTCCTGAGAAGACCTTCGAAGAAGGCATTCCAGAGTGCTGGGCCTAGGACCGAGCCCTGTGGGCACCCCTTCTCAATCTTTCTCCGGACAGAGACATGCCTGCTTTCGATCGTAGCAGTTCTGTCTGTCAGGTAACTTCTGACGAGCGAGTACAGGTTGCGGGGGATTCCCCTACCTTTGAGCTCATTAAGGAGCGCTGGCCACCAAAGGTTGTCAAACGCTCCTCTGATGTCAATCAGAACTGCTACGACGTACTTAGCCGGTGCCAGCAGGGAAACACGCCGAATCTCGACAATGACATCCTGCGTGGACCTTCCTTTGGTACACCCGTATTGCCTGCCTGTGAGGTTAAGGCCAAAGACTCCTTCGAGGGACTGCTACATCAAGATTTCTAGTGTTTTGCCTAATATGGAAAGAAGGCTGAGTGGTCTCCATGATCGCGGGTCTGACTGATTGCGGTCGCCTCCCTTTTGAAGAGTGACAACGCGCGCAGTCTTCCACTGAGTGGGGAACTGTCCGACCTGCAGACAGTCATTAAATAAATTAAGGAGGCCGCTGGAGATTGTCCGCTCAGCCTTCCTTAGCATATTGCTTTCTATTTTATCTGGCCCAGGAGATTTGTTGGGCTTTAATGTCGCAAGGGCCCTGCCGAGGTCGCCTGTTGTCCACAGTGGGATGTCGGGCTCGTTCGGAGGGTCCATGATCAGCTCCCTTGCTGCCCTCTGGGCTTCAGTGTCTCGAGCTACTTGGTCATCTGGGAACGCCTTCTCAAGGAGGGTTTCCAGTGAACTTTCGATGCTGCAGGCCCAGCCTGACTCATTTTGCATCGCAGCTAAGACCTGCTCTACATTTGCTTTACCTATGGAGGACTTGTAATGTCTGCCCCAGGGGTTCTGAGAGTTCTCCGCTTCCACAAAATTTCGCCAGCCTTGCCGTTTGGCTCGTTTGATGGCGCGGTGGAAGGCCTTCTTCTCTTGGATGAAGGCAGTTCGGAGTGTTGCTCTGGCATCAGGGTCACGAGTGTTTTGGTATATCCTTCTGGCTCTATTTGCACTTTGCTTGAGGGGATTAAGTTCCTCAGTCCACCATGGGACTTTGATCGCCCTGTGCTTCTGTTGGCCAAGTACAGAGTGCCCAGCAGAGTGCAGTGCTGTGGTCAATATGTCCACTTTGCTGTCCACCTCTTCAGGTGTGGATGCTTGCGCTATTAGGTCGGTGTCGGCAGCACGCAGTTCACCTTCCAGTACCCTACAGAATTGTGGTACCTGGTGAGCAGCTCTATATACGCCTCGCCCGCCCTATCCAAGGTTGGGGATCCCCACAATGGTGATCTGGCGTTTGCATCAGCACAGACTACGCAGGGTCGTCCTGATAGGCCTGCTAGAGCCCGGTCGAGTGGTTCAAGGCTGTTGGCAACTGGTGCGCCAAATTGCCATTAAAATGATATTACAACCAGCTCAAAGCCACCGGCTCGGATGAGCATAGCGGCTAAGTGCTGGCTGTTCAGGTGGGTGAGTGCGAGCATGTCAATGGACGGGTCGATACAGGCTACTGCTGCCTTGGCTCCCGTTCTTGCTCCAGCCACCACTCGTGCCTGCGATCCCAGACCAAGAGTTTTGGATCCTATGTATGGTTCCTGTATGGCGAGAACACTGCAGCGTTTCTTGAGTGCATTTTGCAGCAACTCAGCCATAACTGGGCAACTCTTATTTGTGTTGTGCTGAAGGGTTCGAACTGTTTTTGACCTATTCATAATCCACTCGTGACTCCTGGAGGGCTATCGCTCGCTGACGAATGGTACAGCGTGCGTCTCGTGTAGAGTGTGCGACCTGTTGGATTTTGCGTTTGACGCAATTGGCACACTTGAGGGGAGCATCACGCTTGCATTCCTTACCCAGATGTGGCAAGGCGCACCAGGCGCACACAACAGGTCTTGTACAGGCCACTGCCAGGTGGCCATAGCGCTGGCATTTGTAGCACTGAGTGGGGGCTTGGTACTTTCGTATGGCGCACCGCTGCCAGGCTATTTGGAGGTGCCTTGCCCCCTCTAGTTTTTTGTATAGGCTGGGTGATACCTCGATCACCCAATCCTTTTGTCTGCCACGCTTTTTGGTGAAGAGAGGCCTGCGGCTGCAAGCCTAACGCAGGGTTGTGTTCAACAACTTATTGGGCCAAGTCCTCTTTTTGAAGGTCAGTCCGCACGTCGCACAATAGCATGCGTGGGAAGCGACCTAGGGGGGCTGACGCTTAGAGCTTCAACTCCTTTTTCGTGGAAATGTGGCTCGTGAGCGCCTTGGCCATTTCTGGCGTTTCCGTCACAATGACGCCGCCACCTCCTACTGCGGTGCGGATGTCTAGCACTCGGACGCTTAGAGCTTGGAGGTCCGTAGCAGGGACGCCTCGCATCAGTGCTTCCATTGCATCAGGGTTGGAGGGACCAGCCTCTCCTTCTTCACATGTGCCTGACCACTACCACGTTTTGTCGTGGGTTTTTAGGGGGGAGTTTGGTAGGCGGTGGAGGCTTTTTATTTTTGTTTTTATTTTTACTTTTGCCCTTGTTTTTGGGCAGAGGCGTAGGCGGGGCGCTGCCCTCGGCCTGCGTAGTTGGGGCCTTTTTATTCTTCCCCCTGCGCTTCCTGGCCCTGGCAGACTGCCATTCAGCCTCAGCTCCATGAGGGAGGGAGGAGGGCGCAGTAGCGGCTACTGCCGCATATGAGGGGCCTGGGGTACTACCCTGGCTCGTTAAAGCTCCTTGAGTTTGGAGGGCTGGTGGCACTGGCTGCTGGGCAATTGCCCTACGCAGCTCTTCCCTCACGACAGCCGCCACAGTTTCCCGCAGGGGGGGAGTGGCAGGGGGCGATATCGTTGAGGGGGGAATTAGCTTTTATAGCCAGCTTCGAAATTTCGAAGAGGCAACTAGTGACGAGGTCCTGCATAGGTCCTGTCGCGTTGACCCTCATCCGTGCCAGTTGGCCGTGGATGATTTGGACATATGCACAAATCTGCTCCATGTCCGACAGATTAGGGTCGACGGGATGTCGAGTGCTTGTAGTAGCCGGGTTGCCCGGGCTACTAGGGGGAGAAGGGGGAGATGAACGCGGTTTGCCCGGTTCTTTCCGCCCTTGTTTGTTTGGACGACGAGTAGGTTGCTCATCGTCCGAAGAGGGAGGGGTCGAGCTTGGCGAGCCCGAGGAAGAGGCGCAGGTGGCGTTTTTATTACCTGCTGAAGATTTAGTTGACTTTGTCATGTTTTTTACTAATTGGGGGGGGGGGGGGGAGAAAAAAGAAGCAGACTGCAGACTGGTGTAGTGTATCCTTGTGAGTTCATTTGGTGTGTGTGTTAGTGGTATGATCAAGAGGTGCTCGAGGCAGTGTCCTGGAAGCTCCCCCTCAGGCATATTGATTCTAGCCCCTTTCGCTGTTCCGTTGAGGGTCAAAGGGAGGCCCCCACATGCGCCGCAGCTGCCAGTCCGGCCACCCACCGGGACTAAGACGCATGAGGGATTTTTCGGCTGCTGCTCAGAGTCAGCCCTCGGCCACTAGTGATGTGGTGAGCGGGACACACGCTATCAGCCGCCCCAGGAACGCTCAAACCTGGTTTTTCCCCCTCCTCATTCCGAAGGCCGCACCTATATAGGGGATCGCTCAAAGGTGTTAGTGAGCTACCTCCAGGACTGCCTTTCGCTCATTATGAGTGTTTTAAGTCAATGTGTTCTGCCACGCAAGCCGTTGCAGTGTATTTTGTATCTGGAATATGTTGTGAATGTCAGTGTCGTGAGCTTTAAGCCCCTTTAAGGCCGGATTTAACGACCACGCAGAGGATACGGCAGGAGAATTCTGTCCCCCTTCCTGTGGGTGTGTTCTGCGATCCCAACTAAAGGTAGGGGGTTCCCAGTGTGTCATGTATGTGAATGAAGTGTAAGTTGTGTCCCTTTTAGTTCGGCTTATACGAACACGCAGGGAGTACGGCAGTGGAATTCTGGACCCCCAACTGCTGGGTGAGCACAGTGTGGCGACAGAGTACACTGTGACGCCCAGCCACAGTTAAGCCTCGTTGGATGTAATCCTGCGGGGACCTCATAGAGGTGAGGTTGTCTTTCAAGCTGGGCCCACCCGGCTGTCCCTTTTAGTCGGCTCATACGACACGCAGGGAATACGTCAGCGGTATTCTGGACCCCCGACTGCTGGGTGAACACACACACAACACACATACACACACACACACACACACACACACACACACATACACACGGACCACGCGCCGAAATTAGGTTTTTTAGACTCAGTATGGTCTGAAACGTAAAGATCTGAAGAAAACCCAAATTTTTTTTTTGGGCCAATTACTATACTTTCCTTCCCTTCGGGTAGCGGAAAGTAAAAAGTGGCCATCTACTGATTTTTCATTATTTTTTTTGAAAATTTTTTTTCTTCTTGAATTTTTGAAACTGTAGCAATCTGTTGATTGATCTTACAAAAGTCGAGTTTAACTTATCGCAAAACGCCTTCACCCAGCGCATAGACCGATTGACAACACATACAGTGTTTAAAAACAGAAACTACTGCATTAAATGGCCATCTACTCGCGCTGCTACCTTACGTTCTGCAAGACAGCTAAACGAGAACACATATACGCTCGCATAGCCAACGCAGCGTCTTCACCTGATATGTCTGCATAGTTGGCTTTGAGTCATGTTGTTTACAACTCCTCCGCGCTACGATGGTGATGCAGTGAGAGCAGATGGTAGCCCCCGGAGGGCTCAAGAGTTGCAGCAGCCCCGTTCTCTTCACATTATGACAGTTAGTAGGGCAGAAAGAGGAAAACATTTTAAATTCGAGCGGCTAATAGTGGTTTCAAGTTTTAGATGTGAGGTCCTGGATGCTGGAATTTAAAGAGCGGTGATGTACGCCGCATGTTCTCCACCCAGAAAACAATAAAATGTCACGTCACGTCGCGCCGAACACGCCAGATGATTTTCAGGTTCTTTCAAATTCCTCAAGCGTTGTAACAATGTGATCCGCCGTCTTACTCCACTTCTGCTGTGATTCTCTCGTTGTTTCTTGCAGCAGATTATGCGGCAATGCCGAGGATGTTAGCGACTATGTATAAATAACTCGTCTCTAAACTACTGAGACGTCTTCTCTTCAAGTTTCTAGTTATTAACGTTAATTTCGCAAGGACGGCCGGTCGTCCCGTCGGGGTGGTATATTTGGATATGCGTGGAAGGGGACAACCAACAAGTGAGGAAACCTGTTAACAAACAAATTATTTGTGGAATCCTCTCCTATACTATTCAATTTTGTGACTGAAACTGCGCTGGGTAACCTGCCTCAAGAAGTAGGGTTTGATCTCTCCTAGGTACGTGAGTGGGCGAACTAGTCTTTGTGCATGATGTAGTCCTCTTCACAGGTGCCAAGCAGGGCTTGAAGACTGCCCTAAGACTATTTTGTAAGGCAGCTAGACATGTGTGGATTGGGCTGAATCCTGAGAAGTGCTGCTCCGTCACCGTGGTGCAGCTCTAATAAGGTTACAGCGTGAAGTTTATAGGTGCAGGTTTCGTTATTGATAAATCTTGGGTCCCGGCTACAGGCGTCTCCGGATGTGGGCGTATCGAGTTTCTCTTCTCGGTGCAACCCCCTCGGCCAGTAGCTGCGTGGACCTTGGTGATTATCTTCGGAAAGTTTCCAAGGTTCCACTGAAGGAAGCCTCCTTTGGACGGGCTTGCTACCAAAGCTTATGTTCGGCACCGGCCAAAGTAATTCTCTCACGCTGAGTTCCCTTTTATTACTTTCCGCTACCCGAAGGGAAGGAAAGTATAGTAATCGGCCCAAAAAAAAAATGCCAGAGCAACACTCCGAACTGCCTTCATCCAAGAGAAGAAGGCCTTCCACCGCGCCATCAAACGAGCCAAACGGCAAGGCTGGCGAAATTTTGTGGAAGCGGAGAGCTCTGAGAACCCCTGGGGCAGACACTACAAGTCCTCCATAGGTAAAGCAAATGTAGAGCAGGTCTTAGCCGCGATGCAAAATGAGTCAGGCTGTCTGCAGGTCGGACAGTTCCCCACTCAGTGGAAGACTGCGCGCGTTGTCACTCTTCAAAAGGGAGGCGACCGCAATCAGTCAGACCCGCGATCATGGAGACCACTCAGCCTTCTTTCCATATTAGGCAAAACACTAGAAATCTTGATGTTGCAGTCCCTCGAAGGAGTCTTTGGCCGCAACCTCACAGACAGGCAATACGGGTGTACCAAAGGAAGGTCCACGCAGGATGTCATTGTCGAGATTCGGCGTGTTTCCCTGCTGGCACCGGCTAAGTACGTCTTAGCAGTTCTGATTGACATCAGAGGAGCGTTTGACAACCTTTGGTGGCCAGCGCTCCTTAATGAGCTCAAAGGTAGGGGAATCCCCCGCAACCTGTACTCGCTCGTCAGAAGTTACCTGACAGACAGAACTGCTACGATCGAAAGTAGGCATGTCTCCGTCCGGAGAAAGATTGAGAAGGGGTGCCCACAGGGCTCGGTCCTCGGACCAGCACTCTGGAATGCCTTCTTCGAAGGTCTTCTCAGGAAACTCATGGAGACTGACTGCGAGCCGTACGCCTATGTCGATGACTTGACTGTGCTGATCTTTGCAGAGTCAGTCCGCCAAATTGAAGAAAAAACCCACCACATCCTCCGCACTGTCAACCAATGGTGCGAGCATGTCAAGATGCAGGTGGCTGAGGAAAAAACCCAGCTAATCCTCTTGAAAGGGAAAGTGAATAATCCACCCACAATACGCTTTAGCGGCCACAGGCTCCTTGAAAAGCACGTCAAGTATTTAGGAGTGAATATAGGTGACAGGTGGGGTTTCAACCAACAAAGGCACTACCATTGCAAGGTTTGCCTCACTGCGTGCCATTACTAAGGCCACTTGGGGTGTGTGTTACCACGACACTATCCTCATGTATAAGGCCATCTATCTAGGTGTGATTGGCTACTGCCCCGTTGTCTGGGGTAGCAAACTAACAGTCAATCAAAAGAGAGTATTGGCCCAATCCCAGACAGCCGCGCTCCTGTGGATCACCAAGGCCTACAAGACTGTATCAACGGAGGCACTCCAGGTGATCACTGGTCAGTTACCAGTTGACTTGGCTGTTGAGTGCATGATTGACAAGTGGAGAGTGAAACGGGAGCTTCCCCCGCTTTGGGCTGAACTCCGTGCGGATCTCACCACAGAACAGAAACTTGCCGCCATCGATGAATGGGCTCTAGAGAAATGGCAAGCGAGATGGGAATCCTCGTCAAAGGGACGTGATATGTATGAGTTCTTCCCCAACATCCTCACGGGACATGGTGACTTCAATGCGCGGCTCCACTTCTTTTCTCTGAAAGACTCTCCATTATGCACGTCTTGTGCCTCCAGTGCGGAGGAAACAAGAAACCATGTGCTGCCCCACTGTAGTTTCTACAACAGTGAGCGACGGTTGTTGGGAGGGCAAACGAACTTAGCAGCTTTGACTGCTACAAAGGAAGCCTATAACCATTTTGCAAAGTTTGCAAAGAAGGTAATGGCTAAGAAACGTGGTTATAGTTGATCAGTCCTTTTGAAACTTGCCACCCAAGTAAACAGTAAGATCAGGTAGGGAACCAGATTAAGAACTACTCCCAGACGGTACGGGATTCCTCAGGTGGTCACCTCCGCGCGGTAACACACGGGCAACAGCTCTCTACGGTGAGACTGGCTAACGACCAAATACCTGCCGTACCTCCACAGGTCTGAGTTCGGTGGATGCTGCAGGGGCCGGCCTCTTGCATATTAGCGAAACCGAAACTTCTATGACTGATATAACCCTCGTCGAGGGTTTAGGTACAGTCATCAAATAAAGAAACAGACCTGTGTGTGTGTGTGTCTGTAGTTCGATTTGCGGGAGAACGACTGATCCGATTGAGCTGGTTCTTTTTTTGTTTTGTTCGTTATTTTCTGTAGACACCAAAATAAGGTTATGGACGATTTCGGCCGATGGGAAGGGGGGGGGGACGAAAATGTACCAAAAAAGAGGGCTTTTCGCAGTTTTCTCGAAAACGGCTCTAACGATTTTGATTAAACTTTAACATTATCTTCTACTAATCAATGCCTAACTTTTCTTCTCCATACATATCTCCATGAAAATACGGTGAACGGAGATATAGGCCCATGAAGCAAAAACAGGTTTTTTACGCTTTTTGGCAAAACGGCTTCAACGATTTTCACCAAACTCACAGGATGTTTTCAAATAGTTAATACCTACATATTGTTCTCAATAAATGTTCCTCTGACAGTCCATTGAACAACCATAAACATCAAAATGCGTCGAAATTAACGTTTTTTCGAACATTTCCGTAAATTCCAGAGTAACTTCTTCACCAGATGTGATAAATCCTAATGGAGTCTTTTACTAACCCCTACCAACATTTCGTTCTCTATAATTATTTCTGTATATGTATGTTGAACGGAGATATAAGCCAAGTTAACACAGAAAAGGAGATTTGTCGAATATTAATTTTTATCGGTATTCCAATTTTCTCAAAAACGGCTCTAACGATTTCGATCAAACTTTCGGAGTACTCTCAGCTAACTAGTCCCTACATTTTGTTCTCTATAAATGTTCCTGTATAAATGCGGTGAACGAAGATATAGCGCCCGCATATGTAGGTGGTGTTCGAACTTGAAGGGGTGGCGGAAAGTTGTGTGTTGCTACGCACCAGATATTTTTCCTGGCATCTAAAAAATAAAAATAAAATACATCGTTAAGCTAGTCACTTTCCATTCCGAATGCAATAACTTGAGTATGAATAAAAATCGAATATACAGAATTAGTAATTGGCCGAAATAATAGTCAGTAGTTGCCCACCCGGCTCATTACTGAAAATTAAAAATAAAACCCAAAAAATGTTAATGCATTTTAATTGTATTATTTTTTCTAGTTAAATAAAAAATAATATAGCAAAATAAACGTGAAATAGAAAATACCTAGTAGTTGCCCGTCCGGGCAATTATTAAATTATTTTTAAAGCAAATGCTGCCCCACCCACTAAATCCTAAATCAAAATAACTCAAACATAAATTCATGATTTGACACCAAAATCTATCGAATGATAGACCTCTTTGCTAAACAAATTACGTAAGAAATTATCTTGTTTTCTCGGAAGACTTAAAAGTAAATATTCGCCATTTTGAATGCCACGGCTACCAACATTACGGCGTCTATTTTGGTAGTTTCTCAGGTGATCACATATGCCTATAAGCTAACAAGGTATGCTAAGCTTATCTTGAATAAAATTCTTGTTATAAGCATTTTTAGAGAAAGTGGCCAACTATTGGTGCATGGCCATCTACTAGCACTGCTACCTTATCTGTCCCCGTTAAATCACTATATTTAAAATTTAATCCTGTGTAAAATAAATCAGTGCTTTTAAAAAACTTATTCGTCCCTAACAAGAACTTAACTGGTGCAGTCATTCCTCGCGTAAAATTTCGAGGGAACATCGAAAATTTTCCCAATTTCATAAGGGAACATCTCGGAAGAGGACTCTGTTCGGGAACCACGTCCAAAAGAGGACAGAACCAGCAGACAAGCAGAGGCAAGACTTCCAGAAGACGGTAAAACTCAAAATTGAAATCAGCAAACTAAAATTTGGTTTTTTTCCACGTAGGATAAATCGCTTATGAGCTCATTGAGCAGCTCACTTCCGCCCAGACTTAACGGGAGAATTCGTTACGCCGACCTCAACCCTTTGACATCTCTATCTTTGCCCTTCGTCGACTGGAAAAATCTCCGCTTCTTCGACAAGTCAACACTCCGGCAGAAGTCTACTTGATGTACAGCCTTATCAATTCAAAACTCACATCGGAAATTCCTGAGATGACCTTTTAACAATTGTAATTTTAACATTGCGAGAGCGAAATTTAGAAATAAAGAACTTATAATATTCTAGAAATTACTATATTTTCTTTTCCCTTCAGGGTAGCGGAAAGTTTATGAAAATGAACACAAACGGTGGGTACAGCTTTTGTACAAGTACGCAACCACGAGGGACATTTTATGTCTTTTTCTTTGAACTAAACCTCGATTTCCTCCAATGCGAGTCCTTATGAGTGATTGGAAACGTTGAGGCTGGCGCGCTCGAAAGAAACCTTTACACAAACGGTGGGTACAGCTTTCGTACAAATACGCAACCACTAGGAACATTTTATGTCTTTTATTTTTGTTTTTACTTTCCTTGGCTCTACGAAGTAGAAAGGAAAGTTATGTAATCAGCTGAAAAAAAAATTTGAGTTTTCTTCAGATCTTAACGTTTCAGACCCTCCTGAGTCCGAAAAACACTATTTGGGAAAATGGTCTGTGTGTCTGTATACAATTTTTAGAGAAAACCACCGTACCAAATCAGCTCAAACTTGATATCTCACCCGCAGGTTACCATGGGACGCCAAAATAAGGGTTTGAACAAAATCCACCGAAAGTTAACTATAGTTATCATAGTGATCAAAACACCAAATTTTTTTCTCAAAAACCGCTCTAACGATTTTGATTACATTTTTAATATTGGTAGCTCTTAACATGATAATTATACCATAAAATTCCCACTTGTGGGAAAATGACGAGAGCAGCACAATAAATTATCAAAATTTTCGACGAAATTGATTTTAGCGCGGTTTCTAGAGAAAACAACCGTACCAAATCAGTTGAAACTTGATGTCTAGCCTACAAGTTACCATGGGACGCAAAAATAAGGGTATGAGCAAAATCCACCGAAAATTAACTATAGTTATCATAGTGATCAAAACACCAAATTTTTTTTCTCAAAAACCGCTCTATTTTGATTAAATTTTTTATATAGATAGCTCTTAATAAGATAATTATACCATAAAATTCCCATTTGTGGGAAAATGACGAGAGCAGCACAATAAATTATCAAAATTTTCGACAAAAAGCGTTTTTCCCGTGGTTTTTTCCTTTTAAACTCCGCTGGAATGTTAGTAGAATGTTAAAGAAAAATGGTACTGTAGTCCAATCCAATACCTATAGGGAGAGTATTTAAAAACGCTCATGAGATACATGGGGCTCACTCCAGAAATTCCTTTATTTCAACTACCGCCGTTTTGCTTAATACCAGTTCTAACAATTATTACCCAATAACTCTGCAAAAGTGATTACTATCCTCCTTCAAAAAATCCGTGTTTACAGCCTCATTAATTTTCTGGGTACCATTTGCTCAATAGAGGTCCTGGAATGAGTTCGAGCAGCACAATAAATTCTTTAACTGTAATCGCTGCCGCTTCATGCTGCCGTAAAGCGTTGTTTGACCAAGTTCAAATTAACTGAGTGATAAATGAATTGATTAAATAGAATTAGCCATGTACAAAGTGAATTGACGTAGAGCTAAGGAAAGTTGTGTGTTGCAACGCACCAGATATTTTTTAATGCAATGATAACTAGTTTGATTGTGCTCGTTGATGGTTTCGATATAATGGCCGCGTCAATTGCAAATTACATCATCACTTAGTCACTGAGGTTATTAAAAGTGTGATGTTACCAAGCGTTAGATTGTGTAACAGACGTTACCATGCACTTAACCCAATACAAATTTCGTGACGCTTCTCCGATACATATCCCGCGTTACATTTTCGAGTTTATGTAGCAAAAACATAAAATGTCAACTAGTAACGCTGATACGCTGATTTATTGTCCGCGCACAATCATTCCTTAAAGTAGTGTCCAACCTGATAACCTGTAGGATAGGAACCTTCATGAGTTACAAAGAGTTATTACGCGCTTTCGGCTTTATTCGTCTCAATATTTCCCCAGAATCCGAGTAATTAGGCGGGAAAATATATCGTTACATTTACTCCAAAATTCCGAGAACTCAAAAGTTATATTCATTACAAACTCCAATCTTTGGGAACAATAGTCGAAGAAGTAGATCCTGGGTCACAAAACGCATCGACCCTAATTTCGCAAGAAGCGTTAGTTCAATAGCTGCAAATGCAACAAACATTGATCGATCATACAACCATGCAGAACTCGGCGAAAGGAAATCAACCACGCGAGGATCTCTATGTATTTATTTCAACGAACAAGACTAGGACAGCTTTCAGAATGAGATGCTCGAGGTGGCGATGCTGGCTAAAATACAAGGGCCAGCAGCCGAACTAATAGTCAAAATATCTGGTGCGTAGCAACACACAACTTTCCGCCACCCCTTTAAGTTCGAACACCACCTACATATGCGGGCGCTATATCTTCCTTCAACGCATTCCTACCGAAACATTTATAGAGATTGAAATGTAGGGACTAGTTAGCTGAGAGTACTCCGTAAGTCTTATCGAGATCGTTAGAGCAGTTTTTGAGAAAAGTGAAATACCGGTAAATTAATTTTCGTCAAATCTCCTTTTCTGAGTTAACTTGGCTTATATCTCCGTTCAACATATATATACAGAAATAATTACGGAGAACAAAATGTGGGTATGGGTGACGGAAAGACACTCCATTAGGATTTATCACATCTGGTGAAGAAGTTACCCTGGAATTTACGGAAGTTTATTTTCGACACATTTTGATTTTTATCTCTGTTCAATGGACCGTCACAGGAACATTTATTGAGAACAATATGTAGGTATTAACTATTTGAAAACATCCTGTGAGTTTGGTGAAAATCGCTGAAGCCGTTTTGCCAAAAAGCGTAAAAACCTATTTTTGCTAAATGGGCCTATATATCCGTTCACCGTATTTTCATGGAGATATGTATAGAGAAGAAAAGTTAGGTATTGATTAGGAAAAGATAATTTGAAAGTTTGATCAAAATCGTTAGAGCCGTTTTTGAGAAAAATGCGAAAAGCCCTAGTTTTTGGTACATTTTCGTCCCCCACCCCCCTTCCCATCAGCCGAAATCGTCCATAACCTTATTTTGGTGTCTACAAAAGATAACGAACAAAAAAAAAGAACCAGCTCAATCGGATCAGTCGTTCTCCCGCAAATCGAACTACAGACACACACACACATACACACGGACCACGCGCCGAAATTAGGTTTTTTAGACTCAGTAGGGTCTGAAACGTAAAGATCTGAAGAAAACCCAAATTTTTTTTTTTGGGCCGATTACTATACTTTCCTTCCCTTCGGGTAGCGGAAAGTAAAAAGTTAAGAATCGCGCCATGAAATTAAATAAGCACTTTTAGAAACCTACACGGATGAGTAGGATATTGACACGATGACTGTGAAACGAACGCACTTAAAATAGGGCGAGGAAGATTGATCGAACGTTTTTGCACACACAAATCATTCAGTTTCCAATAGATAACCCGACACCATCTTTTTCAGTTCTTACTCTCTTCCGTAGCAACTTCATCACAACTTCCGTTGCTTGGATTCAACACAACAATACTAATCTCTTTTAACCCTAGAACGCTAGACGTCAACAGTATAGGGGAAAACGCTAGACACTCGTGATTGTCACGACTACGGCAATTTCGGAGTTTTTTGGGAAGAAATAAATTCAAATTTTGTTTCTGTGCATTTTAAACGTTTATTAACATTAATCATTAATTTATCACAGTTCCTCAGTGCGGAAAATCTCCTTATTTCAGTCTTAAGTTACCTTCAACATCACAATATGAAATCGAGTTCATAAACTCATCAGAAAAGATTAACTTTTCTTCTTTTTTGTTAATCGTAATAATATCACGATAGATTGTTGTAAGGTAGGTACATAATCTCGGGGTACTCAACTAAATAAATTGACTAGGTACCCTTACTTTAGAAAACTAGAAAACAAAACCGTTGAAAAAATATATAAACCTATAAATTGAAGACCTAATTTCAAAATCGTTACTTTCTAATACCCGTAAGTTTCATTAAAAATATCAACATAATATCTGCTTATTGACGTAGATTTTACAGTTCAATTATCTGATTTAATTCACTAACTTATTTCTCATTTAATTGCAACTCAGTTTTTGTTGGCATTCAACACAAATTTTTGAAGAATGCTTTTGAGCAATTACTGTTGCAGCAGAATGTCGTTGTCATCCTTCGCTTTTGCCTTCCCCAAAAGCAACAAACTGTGCGTTTCCTTTCTGTAGATTCAGGTTGGCATCCGTCTTTTGGCTGGAAACAAAATTGTTCGAAACGTTCTGAAGGCCGAATGACGTGTTCAATGGTTTCGACGATATGTCTTGGCAATCCGTGAGTTGATTTTCTTATTTCCAGGAATTCCTTCGTCATTTGCTTATGGAGAGTGAGCATGAAATTGACCCGATTCAGAGGATTTTCATTATTTTTTATTGTATTATGGAGGTAAATGACGTAGGCGTTGACAGATGCAATGGTCATCATATTGAAAAAATGTAAGTGGCCATCTATTAGTTTTTCGCTTGCAGTCCATATTATGGCACATCTGATCAAGTGAATCCATTCCTCCTTTGGTTTCGTTGTAATTTAGAATTATTTCTGGCTTTTCTATAAATTCCCTAACAGCAGCGTCACTGTGAAGTGTAGAGATGAGCGTAACCAGTGTACTCTGCTTGGGTTTGAAGGAAACAGCGGTGATATCCTCATGAAACAGGAAAATAGAGGAGCCAATCTGCCTATTCTTGAACTTTGGGTCAGTGAACTCATGAGGAACTCATCAGAGAACTCCACTTCCTGATCGATATATTCCTCCTTCCTCCTCCTTTTTCTGTAAATCCTCAAGAACCCGCCGGATTTCCGATTCATCTATTATTTTCGCCATTCCGCCTGAAAATAATATTCCCAAGTCAGTGAGGCTACTAGACGGATTGTTCGTCAGTCATATTCAGAACAGACTCGACGATCGTAAATATTACGAGTAACACGAAAAAGGATAGACCATCATACAAATTACCAGTAAAATGCAACACGTAAAAGAATAAACAATCGTGAAAATTACGAGTAAAATTTTACGTGAACATATAGACAGTCGTAAAAATATCTGGTGCGTTGCAACACACAACTTTCCTTAGCTCTACAACAATTCACTTTGTACATGGCTAATTCCATTTAATCAATTCATTTATCACTCAGTTAATTTGAACTTTGTCAAATAACGCTTTACGACAGCAGAAAGCGGTGGTGCTTACAGTTCCAGATTTTATTGTGCTGCTCGTACTCATTGCAGGACCAATATTGAGCGATTGGTACACAGAGAATTAATGAGGCTGTAAACACAAATTTTTACTTTCCGCTACCCGAAGGGAAGGAAAGTATAGTAATCGGCCCAAAAAAAAAAATTTGGGTTTTCTTCAGATCTTTACGTTTCAGACCCTACTGAGTCTAAAAAACCTAATTTCGGCGCGTGGTCCGTGTGTGTGTGAATGTGTGTGTGAGTCTGTAGTTCGATTTGCGGGAGAACGACTGATCCGATTGAGCTGGTTCTTTTTTTGTTTTGTTTGTTATTTTCTGTAGACACCAAAATAAGGTTATGGACGATTTCGGCCGATGGGAAGGGGGGTGAGGGACGAAAATGTACCAAAAACTTGGGTATTTCGCATTTTTCTCAAAAACGGCTCTAACGATTTTGATTAAACCTTCACATTATCTTCTACTAATCAATACCTAACTTTTCTTCTCCATACATATCTCCATAAAAATACGGTGAACGGAGATATGGGCCCCTGAAGCAAAAATAGGTTTTTTACGCTTTTTGGCAAAACGGCTTCAGCGATTTTCACCAAACTCATAGGATGTTTTCAAATAGTTAATACCTACATATTATTCTCAATAAATGTTCCTGAGACGGTCCATTGAACAGAGATAAAAATCAAAATGTGACTATAGTTAACTTTCGGTGGATTTTACCCATACCCTCATTATTGCGTCCCATGGTAACCTGTAGGCTATACATCAAGTTCAGCTGATTTGGTACGGTGGTTTTCTCTAAAAACTGCGCTAAAATCGATTTCGTCGAAAATTTTGATAATTGATTGTGCTGCTCTCGTCATTTTCCCACAAATGGGAATTTTATGGTATAGTTGCCATATTTGGAGCTACCAATATAAAAAATTTAATCAAAATCGTTAGAGCCGTTTTGGAGAAAAAAAAATTTGGTGTTTTGATCACTATGATAACTATAGTTAAATTTCGGTGAATTTTGTTCATACCCTTATTTTGGCGTCCCATGATGACCTGCGGGTGAGATATGAAGTTTGAGCTGATTTGGTTCAACGGTTTTCTCTAAAAATCGTATACAGACACACATACACCAATTCGCGCGATTGAAAAAAAAACCGCTCGTGATTTTTACGATGTCTAGCGTTCTAGGGTTAAAAGCCATCTAAAGGCCCTCCTCAATATTGTGATAACCATTTTCAAAAGGTAGTGAGTTTCAATTACACATTATTTTGTTTGCATTTCGCATCGTATCCTCGCGAATTTGGAGGATTTCTTGTTTAAATTCGTTTACTGTTCCACTTCGTGGTCCTTTTCGTTTACATTCACATTTAGGCTTAAGCGAGCCTCTAACGTTATCGGGCTATCATCGCAAAAAAATGTCACTTATCAAAGCTACTGACACCTGCGAGGGAAGCATGCAGCTCCATCATCCAGCTAACAACTGCCACATTAACGTTGACACTCGGAATTTTCCTGAATGGTTCAAATCTATTTTTGGTAACAGGATATTTGTTTAATAAAATGAAAAAGCTCAACTATCTCAATACACAACGACTGTATTAAAAAACAGGGCAATGAATTAAAAGTGGGTGTATACAAGTAAGATTGGGAAAAGTATGATATCAGCCTTCGCCCAACTCGATTTGTCCGAGTCACAGTAATGTTGCACTGACAAGGCTTTCAGTATGTTTGCTATTGTTTCAATTCCGGAGGTCGCTGAAATTTAATGATCAAGCCGTGACGCCAGAGGCTTCGTTACAACACGTTTTTGAATTGGGGCTGTTAAACGCCAGCGAGAAACAATGACTTTGAACTGACATTAGTTGATAACTCTTGAATGATTTCACGACACACTTGCTGCTAGAGTCCTGCGAGCCATTTCCAAAGCACCCTCTCTCGTCCTGTTCCCACCTATAAATCCGGTGCCGTGGACGAAAATGGCTCCTTCGCAATCGATCATGTCTTCCCGAAGCCCCCGCCACTCTTTCAGCAGCGGAACTCGCAGTATGAAACTCTCTGCGTGCAATGGAACGGCCTGAACTCGCCAGGACGAGCCGTCGTTAAATATAACGTATTTTAACGTCGGCTCGAGCCCAAGTTCGGCCTCAAGGTCGAAGTAGTGGTTTTTCCAGGGGCACAATTGGGGCAATTCGGCGATTTCGCCAGAGTCGTCGGTTTGATACCGGCTATCGATCATAGATTTGACGATGCTACGAGTAGGGAGCCACTCATTGGCGTAAAACTTGACCCGATCAACGAACTCGTCGTTGACCATTTTCATGGCTCTAGCGAACGTTTCAGTTTCGTCGAATTCCGTCTGATTCCACGACTTGTTCATGTGGCTCACTCTCGCGCTCAGGTTCGTGTTAATCGAGTATTTCGGTTTCTCGCAGCAGCTCGTGATTCCATTGTCGATCCCGTCGATTTCAATCACGAAATTTTCGTACACTTTGTCGAAAACCCTGTCAACGTTTTCATCATCGATATCAACGACGCGTTTCAACACTTCTTTGCCAAACGTGCAAAAAACGAGCCCCGCGCTGCTCAGTTTTATCGTCCATTTTTTACCGAGCAGAGTATTAGCCGTAACATCGAACCCCCTTTGATGGTGGTCGAACCTGTAGGTTTGAGGGTCGTAAACGCCACCGACGTCGATGACGATGTCACACTTGTTGAGCTTCTCGATTTCTCTAGTCCGGACAATCCGAGCCGACGGAAAGAGGATTTTGAGCATCGCGCATCCCAAAACCTCGTCACAGTGAAACATTCCGTCGTGAGTTCCGATCGTTTCGATTGTTTTCATGTTGCGACTAACGTTTGTACTGTAGAAATATTCGACGACAGATCGGCAACTGTTCGGGCGAGTAAATTGTAAAATCGAGGAAACTCGAAGCATACGAACCACGGGTGAGGTCGACGGTGATAACCTGACCGTAACCTCCTTCACCACCTTCTGATGCTTTCCTGGCGATCTTCTTCTTGTTTATTTTCATTAGTACCCCGGGCAGCTTCGCAACGTTTGGTAGTTAACACGTTCTGATAGTCATCGGTTTAAAATTTCGATTGACAAGTGTAACAGCTGCGGCTAGCCATTGCAGTCGTGTTAAACAAACATTTCACGAGCAGATAGTATGGTATACCATCAATTATCAAAACCGGAATATTAGAACAAGGGCCATATTGTCAATGCTTCAATTAAAACGTGGAATTAGCAGCCATCCGTCAACGATATTCGGTGAGTGGAAATTTAAACACTGATCGCTTACTCCTAGCACAACCTGGCCGTCAAAGTGAATTGATGAACTAGTCATTGAGAGTTATTCGAAGATTTAACTTATTCGGCGTTAACATAGTTCTACATGATGTGCATGACATTTTATTTAGGATATAATACCCGAATAAATTTACATTATTCGTGGCTTTGAAACGCCATTGTGAGATTTATCTGCGTGGTTTCTCTCATAGGACTCAAACGATCCGGAGTTTTAGCGATTCACTGTAACAAATTTCCAATTTTTACGAATCACTAAGTGCTATCCTGGGCTAAACACACATTTAAGAAGTGATATGTTCTGAGGCTGTTTCTATGAGACCTGGATGAAAAGAAAAGCTGCATGTCTGAAACTTTTTTTAATTTCCTTGGCCCTACGAAGTATGTAATCGGCTGAAAAAAAAATTTTGAGTTTTCTTCAGATCCTTACGTTTCAGACCCTCCTGAGTTCGAAAACACTATTTGGGAAAATGGTCTGTCTGTGTCACTAAAGTGTGTCTGTGAACGATTTTTAGAGAAAACCACCGTATAAAATCAGCTCAAACTTCATATCTCTCCCGCAGGTGACCATGAGACGCCAAAATAAGGGTATGAATAAAATCCACCGAAAGTTAACTATAGTTATCATAGTGATCAAAACACCAAATTTTTTTTTTCTCAAAAACGGCTCTAACGATTTTGATTAAATTTTTTATATTGATAGCTCCCAATATAGCAACTATACCATAAAATTCCCATTAATGGGAAAATGACGAGAGCAGCACAATAAATTGCCAAAACTTTCGACGTAATCGATTTTAGAGTGGTTTTTAGAGAAAACAACCGTACCAAATCCCCTCAAACTTGATATCTAGCCCGCAGGTTACCATGGGAAGCCAAAATAAGGGTATGAACAAAGTCCATCGAAGGTTAACTATAGTCATCATAGTGATCAAAACACCAAATTTTTTTCTCAAAAACGGCACTAACGATTTTGATTAAATGTTTCACTTTGATAGCTCCCAATATGGCAATCACACCATAGAATTCCCATTCGTGGGAAAATGACGAGAGCAGCACAATAAATTATCAAAATTTTCGACGAAAAGCGTTTTCGCGCAGTTTTTTCCTTATAAACTCCGCTGGGATGTTAGTAGAAAGTTAAAGAAAATTGGTATTGTAGTCCAATCCAATAGCTATAGGGTGAGTGTTTAAAGACGCTCATGAGGTACATGGGGCTCACTTCAGGAATTCCTGAATTTCAACTACCGCCGTTTCGCTTACTACCAGTCCTAGCAGTTATTACCCAATAACTCTGCAAAAGTGATTACTATCCTTCTTCAAAAAATTCGGGTTTACAGCCTCATTAATTTTCTGTGTACCTATTGCTCAATAATGGTCCTGAAATGCGTATGAGCAGCACAATTAATTCCAGAACTCTAGGCGCTACCGCTTTCTGCTGCTGTGACGTGTTGTTTGAGTGATAAATGAATTGATTAAATAGAATTAGCCATTTACAAAGTGAATTGACGTAGAGCTAAGGAAAGTTGTGTGTTGCAACGCACCAGGATTATCTGTAGGAACAATCCCAATTAATGCACAGTGTCTATCTGGAACAGCACTTACTATCGGTATTCATAGTGGTTTGGAACCAAAACTGACAGGATGGTGAGGGGGGGGGAATACTACAATGCACAACACTGAGGGGAAAGGAATAAGATCCTCGAACCGAATCCCATGAAACCCAAGGAGATAGGAAATAGGCCTCAGTTGGCTACGACTTCGGTCATTGTTCCCTCGACTTTGGCTGATTCCCTGTTATCATCTTCCCTCAGGTCGACCGCAATTTAAATGTTACAGGTAATCCTATAATTTTGAATCGTTGTGTTATTTATTTGGCCCAAATATACACAATAAAGCTCTCGACGCTTGAGTACCGTGACTTTTAAAATACGGATTGATTTGCTGAGTGTCCGAACGCTCCCATTTCGGTTCCTTTGTAACTCGTCTCATTTCTTCACAAAGTTATGGTTAACACGCCAGTACCTGCTCAGCACAGCGGAACGCAATGACTAGCCCGTTGAGATTTTTTTCACATGGGATTTCTGTGTTAACGCTGCCCAGTTTTTTAGCAGTCTCCTTTAATACATATTTTCATGTATCCTTTTTTTTAGTTCCGAAAGTTGATGATTTGGATTCAGATTTGGATCTTGTTTCAATTGGTACTGAAAGGTAAAGAAGACTGGTACTTAGAAGTGCAATAGTTTATGTTTGAGTGCGTCATGAGATTAATAACCGCAGCTGAATCTTAAATATTTCTCTATTCTGCCAAACAAATTCTGTCACAGCCTTATGTTCCTTCACAATTACGAGTTGGACTATTTGAAGCCGGCCACGTACAATAAGCCAGATGTAACGAAATCGGTGTTCCGGCCAAACTTTTTACTTTCCTTGGCTCTACGAAGTAAAAAGGAAAGTAATGTAATCGGCTGAAAAAAAAATTTTGAGTTCTCTTCAGATCTTTACGTTTCAGACCCGCCTGAGTCCGAAAAACACTATTTGGGAAAATGGTCTGTGTGTGTATGTGTGTCTGTGAACGATTTTTAGAGAGAACCACCGTACCAAATCAGCTCAAACTTGATATCTAGCCCGCAAGTAACCATGGGACGCCGAAATAAGGGTATGAACAAAATCCACCGAAATTTAACTATAGTTATCATAGTGATCAAAACAACAAATTTTTTTTTCTCAAAAACGGCTCTAACGATTTTGATTAGATTTTTTATATTGATAGCTCTCAATAAGACAATTATACCATAAAATTCCCATTCGTGGGAAAATGACGTGAGCAGCACAATAAATTATCAAAATTTTCGACGAAAAGCGTTTTTTCCTTTTAAACTCCGCTGAAATGTTAGTAGAATGTTTAAAAAAAACTGGTATTCGTAGTCCAATCAAATACCTAAAGGGTTAGTGTTTGAAAACGCTCATGAGATACATGGGGCTCACTCCAGAAATTCCTGAATTTCAACTACTGCCGTTTCGCTTACTACCAGTTCTAAACGTTTTTACCCAATAACACTGCAAAAGTAATTACTACCCTATTGAAAAAATTGTTGTTTACAGCCTCATTAATTATCTGTGTACCAGTTGCTCAATAATGGTCCTGCAATGAGTACGAGCAGCACAATAAATTCCATAACTGTAGGCGCTACCGCTTTCTGCTGCCGTAAAGCGTTGTTTGACCAAGTTCAAAGGAACTGAGTGATAAATGAATTGAGTAAGTAGAGTTAGTCATGCACAAAGTGAATTGTTGTAGAGCTAAGGATAGTTGTGTGTTGCAACGCACCAGATATTTGTTTGGGTGATGTTGAACACAATTCTTTCGATCAAAGATTTGAAGAAAAAATGTTTCCAGCACTCAACGAGAGACTTGGACCATAAATAAAATAGATAAAACCAATGGAATCCGAAATGACATGAAATAAACGAGTCGTGCAAGACATAGTTGGAGAAACTTGTAAAACTAGATATGTTACGAGGGGGGTAGGGGATGTTCGGGGATCCGCTGACTAATGTAAATATCTGGTGCGTAGCAACGCACAACTTTCCGCCACCCCCGTAATTTCGAACACCACCTACAATGGCGGGCGCTATATCTTCGTTCAACGCATTTTTACAGGAACATTTATAGAGAACAAAATGTAGGGTCTAGTTAGCTGAGAGTACTCCGTGAGTTTGATCGAAATCGTGAGAGCCGTTTTTGAAAAAATTGGAAAACCAATAAATTAATATTCGAAAAATCTCCTTTTCTGAGTTAACTTGGCTTATATCTCCGTTCAACATATGAATACTGAAATAATTACGGAGAACAAAATGTGGGTATGGGTGACGGAAAGACACTCCATTAGGATTTATCACATCTGGTGAAAAATTTACCCTGGAATTTACGGAAATGTTAGAAAAAACGTTATTTTTGACACATTTTGATTTTTATCTCTGTTCAATGGACCGTCACAGGAACATTTATTGCGAAGAATATGCAGGTATTGACTATTTGAAAACATCCGGTGATTTTGGTGAAAATCGCTGAAGCCATTTTGCCAAAAAGCGTAAAAAACCGATTTTTGCTTCAGGGGCCCATATCTCCGTTCACCGTATTTTCATGGAGATATGTATGGAGAAGAAAAGTTAGATATTGATTAGGAGAAGATAATTTGAAAGTTTAATCAAAATCGTTAGAGCCGTTTTCGAGAAAAATGCGAAAAACCCTAGTTTTTGGTACATTTTCGTCCCCCACCCCCCTTCCCATCGGCCGAAATCGTCCATAACCTTATTTTGGTGTCTACAAAAAATAAACAAAACAAAAAAATAACTAGCTCAATTGGATCAGTCGTTCTCCCGCAAATCGAACTACAGACACACACACACACACGGACCACGCGCCGAAATTAGGTTTTTTAGACTCAGTAGGGTCTGAAACGTAAAGATCTGAAGAAAACCCAAATTTTTTTTTTGGGCCGATTACTATACTTTCCTTCCCTTCGGGTAGCGGAAAGTAAAAATTACAGCGATCCATTGCCCAACTTTTGCCGGGATCTTTAACGACTGACTATGATCACGAGGGTACCTTTAATGGGAGTCAGTCGGTACAAATAAACCCCTAACTGTACAACGTATTGGGATCACGTAATGTACGTAGTTTTTTTAGAAAATTAAACTAACGAAATAATTATTACCTGAAAACTAAAACTAGGTATGTTACGGACCATACAAGTTGCTTCGAAAACGGCCCTCCCTGTGTAAGCATGTGTTCTGTGGTGTTATTTTTGTACGAATAGAGAAAAAATATCTGGTGCGTTGCAACACACAACTTTCCTTAGCTCTACAACAATTCACTTTGTACATGGCTAATTCCATTTAATCAATTAATTTATCACTCAGTTAATTTGAACTTCGTCAAACAACGCTTTACGGCAGCCGGAAGCGGTAGCGCTTACAGTTCCAGATTTTATTGTGCTGCTCGTACTCATTTCAGTACCATTATTGAGCAATTGGTACACAGATCATTAATGAGGCTGTAAACACGAATTTTTTGAAGAACGATAGTAATTACTTTTGTAGAGTTATTGGGTATAAACGTTTAGAACTGGTAGTAAGCGAAACGGCAGTAGCTGAAATTCAGGAATTTCTGCAGTGACCCCCATGTATCTCATGGGCGTTTTTAAACACTCACCCTTTAGGTATTAGATTGGACTACAATACCAATTTTTTTTAACATTCTACAAAAATTCCAGCGGAGTTTATAAGGAAAAAACTGCGCTAAAAACGCTTTTCGTCGAAAATTTTGATAATTTATTGTGCTGCTCTCGTCATTTTCCCACGAATGGGAATTTTATGGTATAATTGTCTTATTGAGAGCTATGAATATAAAAAGTTTAATCAAAATCGTTAGAGCCGTTTTTGAGAAAAAAAATTTGGTGTTTTGATCACTATGATAACTATAGTTAACTTTCGGTAGATTTTGTCCATACCCTTATTTTGGCGTCCCATGGTAACCTGTAGGCTAAACATCATGTTTCAGCTGATTTGGTACTTTTGTTTTCTCTAAAACCGCGCTAAAACCGATTTCGTCCAAAGTTTTGGTAATTTATTGTGCTGCTCTCGTCATTTTCCCATTGATGGGAATTTTATGGTATAGTTGCCATATTTGGAGCTACCAATATAAAATATTTAATCAAAATCGTTAGAGCCGTTTTTGAGCAAAAAAATATTTGGTGTTTTGATCACTATGATAACTATAGTTAACTTTTGGTGGATTTTGTTCATACCCTTATTTTGGCGTCCCATAGTGACTTCTGGGCTAGATATCAAGTTAGAGTGGATTTGGTACGGTGGTTTTCTCTGAAAATCGTTCACAGACATACAGACCATTTTCCCAAATAGCGTTTTGGTTTATTATTCATTCTGAATAATAACCCTATGTTTTCGGTCACGAAAAATTTTTTACAACCCCCCCTCAAAATTTGATACTTGACGTTTCAAGGCATGGAGATTCCAAATTTGCAATGTCCGTCCGCCGTCCCCCGTCCGCCGTCCGGGCCGTTTTGTGCCTTTAACGTGGTCTAAAAAATTCGTTCTTTCGCCCAAAAATCCGATTTGGTATCTAGTTGTGCCCGCCATCTCGGCAATCCGATCGGACGAAGCCCGCGGTTGTAATGGGCAAAAAACGGTTAAAAAAATTAACGAAACGCAGTACAACGCGGGACTACAAGCGTTTCGTCGTTTGAATTCCCTCCGCCCCGCCCGTCTCTTTAAAAAACCAACCGCTCTCGAGGCGGCTCTCGCTTCCCTCCCAACGACTCTGCCTCCCGCCGCTCGCCGCTCAACTCCCTTTTCACCTTTCGATTCACCCGACGTTTCGGTTTTAATACGTTTCAATTTTTTTAGATTCCTTCGTTTCATTCTCATTTTGGTTTTTTCATCGATTTTTGGTTACATTTTGATATTAATATGTAGCGTGCATGTTTTCATATTAAAATTCAGTTTTTTCTAGATACTTTCGTTTTTTTGTTTATTTTAATATTACGATTTAGTTCTTTTCGACCTTTTTTGGGGTTTCATTATGATATTTTTCGATGCTGAATCGAACGGGATGGGTCTCGGAGCATTAATGCTAGGTCAAGCTGTTTATCCGAATAATAAACCGTTGTGTAATAATTTGCAGGGTTTTCGAATTCAGGGGGGTCTGAAACGTAAAGATCTGAAGAGAACTAAAATTTTTTTTTCAGCCGATTGTACAAAAGTTCATAAATAACTGCATCCGCACGATTCTATGGTTTAAATAAATACTTTCATTGGTACAGGAACGCTCGCTTTGAAAACATTGAAAGTCGAACTCTCGCGTGTGAGAGTTTTTCTCACAACTCAGGTTTCTTTAAAACAAATACATTGTTCTTACAACTGAGGTAATTGACCTTGACTGTCTGGTGCTCTTTGTCTAGGAGTACCCCTCACCTCCAGCCATCTATTTCAGTTGGCACAGTCTCGCAGAAATGCTTCCATTATTTTGCTAGTTGAAATTCTACTCATCGAAAAATACCTAAGAAACGATACCAAACACAACGTAAATGCAATAGAACAGTCAAAATTTAGTTTTTGCCTATTTATTTAAACCAAAACAACCCTACCTATAACAATCACATGGGTCTTCGTTCGGATTGCCGAGCTGGCGGGCACAATTAGATACTAACTAGAACTTTTGTACAAACGGCTCTTTTAAACTAAAACAGCGCTATAATCGATGGTGACCAAAATGTTTGATAATTTATTGTGTTGCTTACTTCGTTCTCCCAAGTTTAAAAATGTTGTATTAGTATTGATGTGCTTGAACTATACACACGAAAAATGAAAATTGGAGCTGTTTTTGAAGAGAAACAAATGTTTTGGAGGCTCAATTAACAACCATATTTAGTTATGGAACTCTTATTTTGGCGTCCCACCTTGATATATAGCTTGAATATCAAATTTGAGCTGATTCGACTTGGCTATTGGCCTCTAACGTTTCCACAGAAACACGTTACACACAGAAGATTTGCTCAAATAATTTCCCGAATCTGAAGCCCTTAAAAAGTAAAAGATCTTAAGAAAACAAAAAAAATGTTTTTCGTTCGGTTACATAACTTCCCTTTCTACTTCTTAGGACTAAGAAAGGTAACTAGTAAACATCCCCAACTTCTCATGTTATCAATATTTGCAGATCAGAGAAGTCTGTGCCTCCAACCATGTCGATACCCTTATTCCCTACGTTGACTCCGCGAATCATCGACCCTTTGTGGTTCAACATGGAAAAATCCACTTGTGACGAGTCTGAACTAATTCAAATGGAACAGGAGCACAAAAGTTGGGTAAGTTTTTAAAAGGTAATTGATGTGACAGTTGTATTGAGCCCCTCACAGACGACAGTGGAGCAGTCAGCTGTTTGTGGTTATTTTGAGTAAGTGACTAATGTATCCTTTTTGGCCAGATCTCCTATTGCTCACTACTAGACGAAGTTTGCAAGAAATTCATGAAATCGCGGCTTTTAATTTCTCCTGTATATGTTAAACCATCCACACACTGTCCTTTACAAAATCGATTGGTTCTGTTCTTCACCAACCATTTGGATGATAGCTCTGTCTAGGAACAGTACTAGACCCCTCGTATGTTTGCGATGCTCGATATATATTATATATGTTGTGTTGCTTCTATTACCTTGTCATGGCCTGATCACGAATGAATAAGAAACTACAATTTTCCGAAGGTATTCCTCAACTCGTGACATCCTTTACATACAGTGCAACGCATTTGTGAAAACTTCATCCTCTATCTCTTTTAAAGGTCACCTTGATATGATTGTAGCTGTGTATCAGTTCAATCTTTTTGGCTCTCACAGATTGTAGTTCCCCCATGTTAACATGATTTTTTTGAGAAGGTTCATATTTACGTTCTAGATATGTAGAAGAAATACTGTAAAACCCTGCAAATTATTACACAATGGTTTATTAATCGGATAATCAGCTTGACCTAGCATTAATGCCCGAGACCCATCCTGTTCGATTCAGGATCGAAAAATATCATAATGAAACCCAAAAAAGGTCGAAAAGAACTGAATCGTAATATTAAAATAAACAAAAAAAAACAAAAACGAAAGTATCTAGAAAAAACTGAATTTTAATATGAAAACATGCACGCTAAATACTAATATCAAAATTTAACCAAAAATCTATGATAAAAACCAAAATGAGAATGAAATGAAAGAGTCTAAAAAAATTGAATCATATTAAAACCAAAAAAAATGAAACAAACGAACTATTAAATAAACGAATAATGAAAAGTTCAATCGAAGATAACGGATATTTTGCTAACGGAAATAGTTGAGACGGAGCGAAACAGTCATTCGTGGAGGTGAAGACGAGAACAAGGCAATCGGACGATAAAGAGACAAATCGTAATGCCAAAGGTTATATACGAAACACGAGCGCTTCCTAGAGGAAGCAAAAAAAAGAGTCCAAACCCAGGCTGCCAGCAAACCCGTTGAGTTGAGCGGGCGGCGATTGAGTTTGATGCGACGGGAGGGAGGGAGTACTAACGACGAAACATTGACTTCCACTGTAGTTCCCGCGTTGTACTGCGTTTCGTTAATTTTTTTAACCATTTTTTGCCCATAACAACCATGGGCTTCGTCTGATCAGATTGCTGAGATGGCAGGCACAACTAGATACCAAATGGGATTTTTGTGCGAAAGAACGAATCTTTTAGACCACGTTGAAGGCACAAAATGGCCTCGACGGGGGACGGACATTGCAAATTTGGAATCCCCATGTGTTGAAACGTAAATTATCAAATTTGGGGGGGGGGGGGGGTTGGAAAAAATTTTTCGTGACCGAAAACATAGGGTTATTAATCAGAATGAATAATAAACCAAAACGCTTCCTCCAACGAAATTTAGAATGATTCCTGCTGATTTCGCACTCTTTTATTTTCTACCAAGAGGCCTACTGTTAATCATGAGACATTAGGTCATTCCCAAGACGTGGGAAGGCCTCAACTTTGCCCACCCAAAGCAGCAAGCAAAGGGTTACACTAGGGACTATGTGACACTTTGGAGGTTTAACAAGTTATATTCTTCTGTTCTTGTTTTCGTTTTGATTGTGATAAAGAGCCAGATGCTCCTCCTTCGTTTTTTACAGCTTGCCAAAATCGCCCAAAAGGACAGCGACATCAATCCAATTGGGAAGACAGCTGCTGAGGCAAGTTCACAGTTGGTTATTGTACATGTTTTAAATGTATTGTATGACCCACGCTTGCTCCTCAGCACATTTTGTGTTGTCGGGCTGTACTTCATCCAGCTGTATTTTTATTGCTTTCCTTCTACATTCCGATACCCAAAAGTTATGGAAAGAGTGTGATCATGTCAAACAAGTTGGGGTTTCTTCATATCTTTACATTTTATGAGGCCTACGGAATCCATAAAACCTAATTTTGCTGTTTTTTCTTAAATAAATAGTTTATTCTGCCTGCTCTCAACTTTTAATTACAGGCTTCACATAGTATAACACTATATACAGATGAAAGAACTCACATGAAGTTATTAAAAATTGTAAGGGGTTGCTGAATCCTCCTCCTCAGAAATCACAAACCCCCAGGATCTTGCTTCTCGTAGTTTTAGTATTCTGCTAGCCGTTTGAAAGTTAACTCCTTCACTCCAAACAATTTTCTTATAATGAATAAAAGTGAAAAGCCGTTTTTAAAAAGCCTTTCTGCTAATCCCGACCTACAAATGGCGCAGTCTGCAGGATCCATAGAAAATTGGGGCAAATGAATATTGTTTTGAACTTTTCTGTGTCAAGGTTGGTGCGAGGAACCTAGGATTCCATGAGTGAAACCTATCATGATTACCGAATATGCCGAAGTTGGAACTCCAACTCTTTGGGGAAGCTCAAACTAGAGAATATACTGTGTCAATGCTCCGGTTGGATGCACTTCAATTTCAGTAAGTGCTCCACTCATTAACTCCTAAGGAACCCTGCACTTGGGGGTCCAGAATTCCACTGCCATTTTCCCTGCGTTTTCGTATGAGCCGGACTTGACGGGACCAACTTACACGTACATGACACACTGTGAACCCCCTACCTTGAGCTACGATTGCTGAACACACCCTCCGCAGGAAGAGATACAGGATTCTCCTGCCGTATCCTCTGCCTGGCCGTAAAAGCTGGCCTTAAAGGGGCTCAAAGCTCACAACACTGACATGCGCAACATATTCCAGACACAAAGAACCCTGCAACAGCTTACATGGCAACACACATTGACTTGAAACACTCATAATGAGCGAAAGACAGTCCTGGAAGTAGCTCACTGACATGTACAAGCGATCCCCTACATAGGTGAGCCTTTGGAATGGGCGGGGGGGGGGTATTTACACGAAAATAAAGTAATCGAGAGAAAAAATAAAGTGGACTGTATGTTTGAAAAATCAAAAAACTAAACTTACCACTTGAGCACAGAGGCGTGGTGAGCGCCGAACTACGAAAAAATTAAGTAAAAGGAGAGAGAAAAGAATGAGTTTTGCAGTTCAATATTGACACAAGGGCGACAACGAACTCAATTTCAAATGGTAAAAAATTGGACACGTGCACGTTTACAAAACTACTACTTTAGAGCAGGTTTGCCTCCACCAATACGTTACTGTTAACAATGAACATCCAAAGTCCATCTCCTAGATGTCATTGCAAGTAGTCCTTTGTAGGACCAGCCTGCGAGACGATAATGTCACGCGAACACCGGGTGTGAGCATTCCCAGTGTATATCCTGCTCACCACATTACTAGTTGCTAAGGGGTGACTCTGGTCAGCAGCCAAAAAATCCCTCGTGCGTCTTAGTCCCATTAGGTGGCTGGAGTGGCAGCCGCATGTGGGCTCCTTCCTTTGACCCTCAATGGACATGAATCAATATGCCTGAGGAGGAGCTTCCAGGACACTGCTTCGAGCAACTATCGCTCGTAACACACAAAGTCAGTTGAAAAAACAACAGGTAATAAAAACGCCACCTGCGCCTCTTCCTCTGGCTTGCCTAGCGCTCCCTCCCCCCCCCCCTTTGGCCAAACAAACAACAGTGGAAAGGACCAGGCAACGCTCTTCTCCTACCCTTCCCACCTCACTAATAGCCCGGGCAACCCACCTACAACAAGTAGCAGACACGCAGTGAGTGGTCCCTAATCTTTCATGCGTGGAACAGATTTGTGCCTACGTCCAGATTATCGAGTCAGTTGTGCAGATGAGGGTCAATGCGGCAGGACCACTGGGCAACTCAAGAAATACCATCTTTGCCCGGAAACGCTTGTTCCACAATCTGGTCTTCGCTAAGTACACTGAGTGGGCAGCTGTTGAGAAGTGCTTCTATTGGGTCAGCAAAGTGATCATCTTCTCATATGTGAGGATTGTTGCTCTGTAGATTTCAACTACAAGGACTTGGCACTCTTGATTTTTGACTCTCACAGTCCACCAAAGTGAGGAGCTGGAGGAGGATTCACTCTCCAGGTGTTAGATTGGGGAGTGAGTTCTTCATTGAAAGCATGACAGTACTCTTGAGAACCAACGTGGGAGTAGAGTTCCTTCAAATAGGTGCAGGCACCAATGAAATTGTTTCCCTGGTCAGAATACATTACTGAACAGAGACCACGACGTGAAAGGAAATGCCAGAATGCAGCCAAGATACAAGGAGTTGATTGGCTGGAAGCCAACTCCAAGGTGCATAGCCTTTGTTGCCATGCAGACAAAGATACACAAGTACGCCTTTTGCCTGGTACCTCCTCTTCTTCTGGCAATGGTAATATCCAGAGAGCCAGCATAATCTACCCCGTAGTTGGTAAATGCTTTGGCGTGCTGAAGGCGATGGGTTGGCTTTGGTGGATGAGCTCAAAAGCAAGGTGTTACAACCGTGCACATCGCCTCCTACTAAATCTCGAGCGGAAGGATCCAATATCCATTTCTCAGAATTGACATCAATAAATGAGGCCCAGTATGTAAATTCTCCCTTAATGTGTGGACTGACCTCCGAAAAGAGGACCTGGTCAAACAGGTTGTTGAGCACAACCCTGCATTGAGCTTGCAGCTGTGGGAAGTCTGGCCTTCTTTCACATAAAAGCGGAGCAGACAGAAGGACTGGGTGATCCAGGTGTCACCCAGCCTACATAAAAAACTAGAGGGAGCAAAGCAAATAGCCTGGCAGCGGTGCTTAACAGGATGACCCTGCATAGTTTGTGCCGATGCAAACGCTTCGCCTTGACGTGCCTGGGAACAGCAGGCTCTCCTGGCATCAGTCATATCTCTAGGTATGTCCAGGCTGGATCGCGTGATGGAGGCAGGTTTTTTGATTGGCTGAGATGGAGATTCTGATTCGTTAATGTATTTTGGTTATTTTCTTTTATTAGAGCCAGGGCAGAGGTAAGGCACGCAGTTCGTCAGGCTAGGTCCTCTGCTCCCTCTTCTTGTAACTTGGAGTTTTCCCATTTTGCCTGAACTTTTCGGACGCCCAACCAGGTAGTCTGCTCCTTTTATTTTTTGGATTTTTTCCTACATGATCTGGCCTGTGCCGGTTTTGTAGAACCTGTGCTCCGTGTCCTAGCCCTTCCTACAAAATAAATGTTTAAGCAGACGAATAAAATGCACACAAATGAAGGAAATTAGAAAGTGGGGATCTTACCGAATTTATATGAGCTCATTCGGGATTACTTCAGGGACAGGAAAGCCAAGATGTAACTGGCTGGACCCTGTGGTGGCACCGAGGTAAACATAGAGCAAGTCTGCCCTCAGTTCTCAGAGCGCCATTTTGGGACCTGATGTTCAGCGGGCTGATGAGAAAACTTGAGGAGGCAGGGGTATTGGCAGTAGCGTATGTTGACAACTAGGCAATAGTAGTGCGGAAAGGTACCAGGCAGGAACTCGGTGAGGTCGCAGGGCGAGCAGCAAACATAGTTCAAGGGTGGTGCTGGTAAGCAGGGCTCACTCTGGCGATGGATAAGACTGCGACCATGCAATTCAAAGGAAAAGCCAGTGTTTGGACCAGGATAGATTTGAATGATTCTCAGAGACGGGTTTTAGTTGAGCAAGAACTTGTAATTGATGAGTTGGTATATCACAAGATTTGAAGACTTGGATGTACAAAGAAGAGGTGACTAACCCAGGATGTGAGTTGAGTATATAAACCGCGAACAAGTAAGGCTCTGAAGGCGTGTAACTGGTTGTACTGAGAAGGAAGGAGAAGTCCGAAATAAGTGAAACAAGTGTCCGTTGGGAGAATTTGCGACGACTGTATTGCGAAAGATGGTAGAAGACAAGTGCTGGGGAATAGGAGAGGACTGACTTCAGCAATACTTCGTAGCAGAATGATTTTGGGAAAAGGTATCAGTTGTAGGGAGGAATCTGAAAAAGGAGGAGAGGGAGAAGGGGGGAAAACCACCGTTGGAAATGACCGAAGAGGTGGGATTTCCGTAGGCGCGAAGACCTTTGGAGAAACAATGACCATGCCACAGGTGCGATGGGCAGGAGCGGAAACTCCAAGGTCAAAAACCTGGACAGCCAGCCCGCAGCACTCGGTGGCCTTTACCATTGGGGATGCGGAGTTTATGATAAGGAAAGAGGTAAAGTACCTCGGCATCATCCTTTTGGAGAGCTTCCTGGCCTTGGCATAAGTAGCCTACACACATCGAGACTCAGCCGATTGGTCAGGATGATGAGAAGGATGTCTGGAGAAGAATGGGGCACATCATACAAGGTCAGGAAACTGGCCAGCTGTCACATATTGTGCCTCTAACTGGTGGTTTACCCCCTTGCAAAATTAGCATCCAGAGGGCCATGCTGGTAGGAGTCATAAGGTCATACTGTACAGCCTCGACAGCAGCCTTGCAGGTGATCGCCAACTGCCCACCATTAGACCTGTATCTGGACGCACAGGTAGCACACATAGCACAAACAGCCGAACAGGGTGACAGTCCCTATGGTACAACAGCTAGCCAGACTGTTGCAGTGGTAGATGGGGACAAGGCCTAGCTGCAATAACGGAGAGGCTGATGAACGAGTGGCAGGCACGATGGGATGCAGAGAGAACAGGCCGTCACACACTTGAATTATTCCCTGATTTATTCAACTTTGCGGTGGGCATGCATGGAAGTTTACAATGCCAAGTTGTTTGAATTTAGGAGGAGAAGCTCTCTGTGATGCCCATGTGAAAACCAAAGAAAACTGCTGATCGCATCCAGTGGGACAGCTGCCTATATACAGATGAACATGCGGAGTTAACAGGCTTAGCTCCTATATACAGGGCCACTACATAGGCTAGTGGACCAGAAAAAGTTGCGGAGAAATGGCACAAAAGGTGGGGGTCTGTCCCGGGTATGGGAAATGATATTTAGAGGTGGTAGGTGTGGTTAGTATTAGGAGAGGGAGGGGCAGCAGTCTGTGGCTTAGAGGGGCCCTGTTTTTGGCGAGACCAGTAGCCATTCTCCCGTGAATCGAACTACAGACACTCACACGAACTAAATGCTGATATTAGATTTTTCAGACTCAGTAGGCCTCAAAATGTAAACATCTAACTTTTTTTTACACAATCACTATACTTTCATAACCCATGGGGCTGTGGAAAGTAAAAAATGGCAATTTTCTTATATGAGAAAACTAATAAAGCCATAGAGGGCGGACTCACCAAACAGGTACGTTAAGTTTAGTAATAAACTTCCCCCTCCTTCCCTCCCCCCCTTGGTCTCACCACTGTCTTCACCAATACACGTCTCGTCAAATTCCTACAATGTGCACAGTACATGTATAACACATACAACTAGTTTTTTGTTTTTTTTAATTTTCCAGCGAGAAGACGATGATGAAGAAGAAGAAGATGAGGATGATTCGAACGATGATGAAGAAAGTGAAACCCAAGATGAAGAGGATGAAGACATGGAAGTAGATGTTTCTTATGAGCGGGGGGATGCCCCACCCAGGTAAAACATTACCCACACTGTGCAGCAAATATTATGTTGTCTCCTTGTTGTAATGTTTACAACATACCTGTTGTTGCAGCATGGATTCGTGATCTCTTCATGTGGAGTTTTTGTTGGTCTACAGCAATACTACAGTATTTGTACAAATGTGAATACCCGCTCTGAAAGACCATCAATTTTGTCTTTCAGATCGGCGATGGCATTAAAGCGTTTGCCTTATATTTGTAATTGTGCCCGTTTTTTAAAAAGAGTTGACAATAAGCGATGTATTTTCCCCCTCCCCAATTCTTTTAAACCTATAGAACTTGGTGCAGTTGGTTCACTCTGTCATCGGTGAAAAACGGGGTTTGGCTGTCCAAGATCATTTACACAATACTAGGCAGCAATCCCCAGGGCTGCTGGAATATCGTCACATTGATCATATTTCTTCACTTGACCTTTTTACTTTCCGCTACCCGAAGGGAAGGAAAGTATAGTAATCGGCCCAAAAAAAAAAGTTGGGTTTTCTTCAGATCTTTACGTTTCAGACCCTACTGAGTCTAAAAAACCTAATTTCGGAGAGAGGTCCGTGTGTATGTCTGTGTGTATGTCTGTGTGTGTGTGTGTCTGTAGTTCGATTTGCGGGCGAACGGCTGATCCGATTGAGTTGGTTCTTTTTTTGTTTTGTTCGTTATTTTTTGTAGACACCAAAATAAGGTTATGGACGATTTCGGCCGGTGGGAAGGGGGGTGGGGGGACGAAAATGTGCCAAAAACTAGGGTTTTTCGCATTTTTCTCGAAAACGGCTCTAACGATTTTGATTAAACTTTCAAATTATCTTCTCCTAATCAATACCTAACTTTTCTTCTCCATACATATCTCCATGAAAATACGGTGAACGGAGGTATGGGCCCCTGAAGCAAAAATAGGTTTTTTACGCTTTTTGGCAAAACGGCTTCAGCGATTTCCACCAAACTCACAGGATGTTTTCAAATAGTTGATACCTACATATTCTTCTCAATAAATGTTCCTGTGACGGTCCATTGAACAGAGATAAAAATCAAATGTGTCGAAAATAACGTCTATTCTAACATTTCCGTAAATTCCAGGGTAACTTCTTTACCAGATGTGATAAATCCTAATGGAGTGTCTTTTAGTCACCCATACCAACATTTCGTTCTCTATAATTATTTCTGTATATATATGTTGAACGGAGATATAAGCCAAGTTAACACAAAAAAGGAGATTTGTCGAATATTATTTTATCGGTATTCCAATTTTCTCAAAAACGGCTCTAACGATTTCGATCAAACATTCGGAGTACTCTCAACTAACTAGTCCCTACATTTTGTTCTCCATAAATGTTCCTGTAAAAATGCGTTGAACGAAGATATAGCGCCCGCCTATGAAGGTGGTGTTCGAACTTAAAGGGGTGGCGGAAAGTTGTGTGTTGCTACGCACCAGATATTTCAATTCTGTTTATTTTATTTAAATTGTTTTTTCATTATTTCTTTCTTAAAATTTCTCAGAAGGTTTCGTGTTCAGATCAACCAATAAAGCGTTTGAATGCCGGGGTCACCAATGAACGTTTAAACTTGTTTGAAATTACTTTAATTTTTAGGAGGACTTATCACCACTTTTGACCGACTGGAACCAAAATGGGTTACGATGTTTCCCAAAAACTGATAACCCGGTAATGGTAAACAACTGCAGAACTGAACTTATTGATGAAAGTGAAGCTACGTAGTTAGTTAAGTGACGGACGCCACAGCTCTTTATTACTTTCCACTGCTCAAAGGGAAAGGAAAGTATTGTAATCGTGTCAAAAAAAGTTGGGTTTTCTTCAGATCTTTACTTTTAGAGGCCTACTGAGTCTAAAAAACCTAATTTCAGTGTGTGTGTGTGTGTGTGTGTGTATGTATGTGTGTCTGCGCCACCTTAGGACGTACTTGCTCCCGAAGCTGACCTACAGGTTGGTTTTTGGAAGGTCAACGGTCCTTTTAACCACTATTCTGTTCTTGCGCCGTAAGTGCCTGCTTGCTTTGTAGGCACCTGGCTGGGTGTCACACGTGCTGTGGCTGGTCTTGCATTTGTCTAGGATCAGCTCAGTGGCATGACATGGCGACTCCATCTGCTCCCTAGCCCAGTAAGCCTTCAGAGTTTGTGGCTGCTCTACATGGTTCAGTCGAAAGACGGGAACTCAGGCAGTGTCCTGACTCTTCCTACTTTTCTGTGCGGGTGGAGTGGGCTTCATGGGAAAGATTAACGGCACCTTCACGCCGTTCATTTGGCGTCACTGAGGCTGGGCTCCTAATGTTGTGAATGTTCACTGTCGAGCCTGTGGTAACTTGTTTAAGTCACTGAATCATGTGGTGCAGGTGTGTCTGCATACTCATGGGGGATGTATTGTGTCATTACACAGTCTGCAAGCAGGTTGCTGGTGCATTGTCATCAGGGGCTTTGAAGTGGAGAAAGAGTGGCAGTACTGGGTTGTCTCTGGAGAAGGGCTGAGACTTGACATCGTTGCCATTGGTCCTGACCAGTGTGCAGTGATCCTGGATGTCCAGGTGTTATCTAGCAGCCGGGGTCTTGCGCTAACTTGGCAAGCCAAAAAGCACTCTTACGATAGGACGAATCTTCACGTGGCCGCGTTGGGAGCTCATGGAGTGGAGGCTGCTAACGTCAGGGTTACAGCATTGATTGTGTCCTTGTGTGGTGTGTGTTGGAAGCCGAGGAGATGCGTCGGCTGGTTGTGTCAGCAGGCATTCTCCACAGTATCACCACCTGTGTGTTGCTCATGTCGTACCTTAACTGGTGGTTGTTCTATCATCTACATTCTCTTATTCTTCTTTCCTTTCTCGTCCTAATCCTTCTATGGGGTAGTCTAGGCGCCCTCCCCATTTCCTTAATTATTATTTATTTACTTTTTGGGTGCCACCGTCCCATTTACGGTGAGCTTTGGGGGGAAAAAAAGTGTGTGTGTGTCTGTAGTTCGATTTGCAGGAGAACGGCTGAACCGATTGCGCTGGTTCGGTTTTTGTTTTGTTCGTTATGTTTTGTAGACACCAAAATACAAAATAAGGTTATAGTTGATTTTGGTCAATGGGAGAACGGTTTTTTTACGCTCTTTGGCAAAATAGCTTCTACAATTTTCACCAAACTCACCATTTGTTTTTGAATATTTAATACCTTCATATTGTTATTGATACATGTTCCTCTGGCAGTCCATTGAACAAAGATAAAACATAATGTTTTTTTTCTCGAACATTTCCATAAATTCTGGTGTAACTGCTTCACCAGATGTGATCAATCTTACAGAATGTCTTTTAGTCACCCATACCCACATTTCATTCTCCGCAATCATTTCTGTATATATATGTTAAAGTGAGATATAAGCTAAGTTAACTCAGAAAAGGAGATTTGTCTTATATTAATTTATCGGTGTTCCAATTTTCTCAAAAACGGAGGACTCTCAACTAACTAGTCCCTACATTTTGATTTGTATAAATGTTCCCGCAGAAATGCGTTGAACGAAGATATAGCGCCCGCATATGTAGCCGGTGTTTTTTCTTTCCTTTTCAGTTACTTCCTGCAACTTTCTT
Organism: Pachypeltis micranthus; assembly: GCA_020466155.1. Lineage (NCBI taxonomy): Eukaryota > Metazoa > Arthropoda > Insecta > Hemiptera > Miridae > Pachypeltis > Pachypeltis micranthus. The sequence continues at coordinate 964,636 of CM035776.1, forward strand.
ATTAATCCACTCAATTCTGTGACGTGGCTTGAAATTGTGGAATTGAATTCTTCCTACCTTCAACCCTATCAACTTCCTCTTCGCTTTTGTAGTTGCTTACTCCACTATACCTTTCCCTGCAACGCAACATGGGGAGATGAGTAATTTGGCTGTGGCTTGGTGGTCCTTCTAAGTGTTTTCCTTCTTTTATTATTTGTTTCCCTTCTTTAATAATGGGTTTACGTTTGCGCAAAAGGAGTCGCGAACGCCGAATTGATGTACTACTGAAAAGGCGGATCCGATAGAAGGTTACTAATACAAAATTCGGATCAATAGAGATCAAAAATCACCACGGATTAGTTGTAACACACTTCCCGTATTAGTATTTTATCTTTCCTTGGCTCTATAAAGAAATAGGACTCGTTCGCTTGTTGTTCCCAGTAGTTTTGTTTGTATGCGTTGTAACGTTACGGGCAATGGGGCACTTGTTGAGGGACGAAAAGATTACACTCGCAATTCACGAACTAAAGAGTGAATAGTTTTGCTTCCTTAGTTCAACAGTTATTCAATTCGAATTTTGAAAAACAAGAGCTAATAAAAAAATATCTGGTGCGTAGCAACACACAACTTTCTGCCACCCCCGTAATTTCGAACACCACCATATTTGCGGGCGCTATATCTACGTTTAACGCATTTTTACAGGAACATTTACGAAGAACAAAGTGTAGGGACTAGTTAGTTAGCTGAGAGTACTCCGAATGTTTGATCAAAACCGTTAGAGCCGTTTTTGAGAAAATTGGAATACCGATAAATTAATATTCAACAAATCTCCTTTTCTGAGTTAACTTGGCTTATACGTATCTCCGTTCAACATATATATACAGAAATAATTATAGAGAACGAAATGTGGTTATGGGTGACTTAAAGACACTCCATTAGGATTTATCACATCTGGTGAAAAAGTTACCCTGGAATTTACGGAAATAGAAAAAACGTTATTTTTGACACATTTTGATTTTTATCTCTGTTCAATGGACCGTCACAGGAACATTTATTGAATAGAATATGTAGGTATTAACTATTTGAAAACATCCTGTGAGTTTGGTGAAAATCGCTGAAGCCGTTTTGCCAAAAAGCGTAAAAAACCTATTTTTGCTTCAGGGGCCCATCTCCGTTCACCGTATTTTCATGGAGATATGTATAGAGAAGAAAAGTTAGGTATTGATTAGGAGAAGATAATTTGAATGTTTGATCAAAATCGTTAGAGCCGTTTTCGAGAAAAATGCGAAAAACCCTAGTTTTGGTACATTTTCGTCCCCCCCCCCCCTTCCCATCAGCTGAAATCGTCCATAACCTTATTTTGGTGTCTACAAAAAATAACGAACAAAACAAAAAAAAGAACCAGCTCAATCGGATCAGCCGTTCTCCCGCAAATCGAACTACAGACACACGGACCACTCGCCGAAATTAGGTTTTTTAGACTCAGTAGGGTCTGAAACGTAAAGATCTGAAGAAAACCCAAATTTTTTTTTTGGGCCGATTACCTTCCTTCCGGGTAGCGGAAAGTAATTATCCCTTGTGAGTTTAATTGCAAGCCCAACGGTTTTTGTTTCTCTGATTCCACTTAACGAGAATCCATATGAACGTGTGTCGGCAGTGGCTTGGCCTCTCAGACTGCAGATCGAGAAGAAGAACATAACAGGGCACCAGCCAAGGCTGAGGGAACAATGACCAAAGTCGTGGCCATTTGAGGGTCATCTCAAAGTTAATGAGAGTCGACTTGGCTCCTCTAGACAGGATACTGAAATCTACCAGTCCCCTCCAAAAATTAGAGGATTTTTTTTCCACTGCCTCTTTTCCTCTCAAACTTGTGTTATGCAGCATTCGTTCGCATGATTTCTCGATTCTATTGCAGTTCCGTAATAAGCACTCTTTCAGGAAATGATCCTCTGTTTCTATTTCCTCATGTGGCCACCTTTCATTGATATTGGAATTGATCCTATGAAAGATTCCTACTGCATAGTCACTAGATAGCATACTGTTATAATACCGTTGTGTAAAATAAATACAAACGAAAAAATATCAAAAGGTCTTGTAAATGAACACAGTACGAATGAATCAGTTTTATTGGCTTCCATGACTACCAGACACGTTGCTATGTCGTATTTTGACCAAGTTTAGCACCCAATAGGTCCATTGTGTGTTTGTACCTGTAGTTATAGCAAATTGATACCCTTGATGATTGTGTATTCCCTCGCTAACGTCACCTCACATTTTTTAAATTATTGCATAGTAATCCTTTTCAACAAATGGCCCGTGCGTGGAGCTTGGAATGTGAACCCTGTTTTGCAAATGTACAGAGCGTTGGAGAGCCTGGTTCAGCAAATGGCAACAACTCAATGCGCAACTCCTGCGAATACATGTTGTTTGATTTCTTCTCAATTTTTACTTTCCTTGGCTCTACAAAGTAGAAAGGAAAGCTATGTAATCGGCTGAAAAAATCTTTACATTTCAGATCCCTCATGCGTCTTAGTCCCGGTGGGTGGCCAGACTGGCAGCTGCGGCGCATGTGGGGGCCTCCCTTTGACCCTCAACGGACCAGCGAAAGAGGCTAGAATCAATATTTCCTGGAGGGGGAGCTGCCAGGACGACACTGCTTCGAGCACCTCTCGCTCATACCACTAACACACACAATAAATGAACTCACAAGGATACACTACATCAGTCTGCTTCTTTAATCTCCCCCCCTCCCCCAATTAGTAAAAAATAACATGACTAAGTCAGTTAAAACATCAGCAGGTAATAAAAACGCCACCTGCGCCTCTTCCTCGGGCTTGCCAAGCTTGACCCCTCCCTCTTTGGACGATGAGCAACCTACTCATTGTCCAAACAATCAAGGGCTGAAAGAACCGCAAACCGCCTTCATCTCCCCCTTCCCTCCCTAGTAGCCCGGGTAACCTGGCTACTACAAGTACTAGACACCCTGTGGACCCTAACCTGTCGGACATGGGGCAGATTTGTGCGTATGTCCAAAGTACCGTGCCGAGTAAAGAAGGCCGTGTGTGATTGGTAAAATTGTCTCTCTCTCTGCGATTCCTATTCCCTGTGTGGTGCCTGTATTAGCAGTTGTATGTGCTCATTAGGTAATTAATCTATTTATAAATAGTTTAATTAAGAAAGGGTTTTTATAAAGAGCGTCTGCAAGGTTGACTCGTCAAAAAGAGAATGCTTAGTTTCTTATCACATAAACAGGTATAAAATTAACGTATCTCTTCCCAATGTCTATTACGTCATGATAAAAATCCTGACACCATTCTTACTCGTCTTCTGTGAATGTTTTGTCTGTGTTAGGGATTTGTGCCTTCTGCCGTTATATTTTCAAGAAAGTAAGCTAACCTTTTCTATCGTTGGAAAAACGTGGGATATATAGCGTGCAACGAAGAGAGAATGCGAATGTTCATCTTTTTTAGAGTCGCGAATTTTATACTCAATTGGTGTTCCCGTTAATTTCTTTTATTAAATTAGTACGTTTGACAGCGTTGTGAGTTATCTCTCTTTCGTCCCTACAATCTGGTTAATGTGGAAACAGTCTGCTTCTGGCAGTGTACTTATTGCATTGTGAGGTCCTGTTTGAATTCAAGTGCTCTTGTAGTTGCCACAGGTTTGAGTCAATGGCCTGGTAGAACGCTCCAAGGTCACAAGTAAATTAACAAGAGGCGTGTACACATTCAAGTTTGGCCTCATTCAGGCTCACTGTGTGCGCGTCATTTAGCCATTTTTAAGGATCAGTCCAAGCTCGCTTGTGTAAATGGGGCAAATGTTATTAGATTTGTTGCAAAACATTTTGATACTTGGACAAAAATTCATTTTGTCTCGAGATTTGCCTCATGTTTTGCGTCTTAGCTTCATTGTATCAGAGGTGTTGCAGTGCTGACCTTTCATTAGTATGTTTTGAAATGAAATTCATTTGTCAGTCGCAAAGCGTAGAAGCTTGTTAATCTAACTAACCACCGAGTTGGGCTAAGTTATCAATTCTCCAGTTAAAACGTTGAAACGGCCTAACAATTCATCAAACGCCAATGACTGACACCTAGCGCTAGCCAGCCTTCAAAGTGAGTCGATGAGCTGATCATTCGGAGTTATTGATAAACCGACCCTCATTTTCCCCGATAGTCTATTCTCGCCTTGCTGGAACAACTCTCCTAAATACTCATCGGCCCCCACTTGTTTTCGTGGTCTTGTGGGAACAACGTTGTTGTCTTCAAAGCCAGAAGAAGAAGTTTCAACTGCGTTATCACTTCTCTTTCTGTTTACATCTCTCGTTAGCGTTATTGACTGCTCGAACTTCAAATTTTGATCGCTTCTGTCGATTTTAAATCATTCGTGAATTACAACTTTGTTACTTTATTGATAATTTGGGAAGGCGTTGACTGTGAGCTCAAGTCAGCGAGGATGGCGACCATTAAAGTTGAAGAAGTGAGCGATTATGAAGAAGAGACTGCCGAATCTAATGATTTTGATTCTTCCGATCTTATTCCCGGTCAGAGCCTTCATGTTTTGTTAGTATTGTACTTATTACACATGCACAATTCGCGAATTCCTTATGTTTTAAAGTTGTTCAGCGAGTCAGGCGGAACGTCAATCGATCGCTTCATTGAATCATTTCGGCGACTGTGCTCCCGTACCCCGTCTATTGTCCTAGTTCACTACAAGGGAACTTATTATGATAGGTTTGCCAGTCTGCGATTGAATCTACGGAAAGTTGCTTCAAGTAATATAGATGTGTGCGGTTAGTTTGGTTAAGGACAGTAGTCTAAACATCCGAAACAACTCTGGGGCTCCCCACATTGGGACATTGTCCTCATAATAATGCATAGTTATTATGGGGGAATAGGAAAAGCGTATCTGAATCTTTGGTGTGTCTCGAACATAAATATCATCGAGTTGGAAATGAAGTCATTGTTATTAATTTGGAAAGTAATGTGTAATTTGAAGGTAAAACAGTCCACTTTTAATCTGGAAAAAGTTATCCCGGTGAAAAAGGCACATCGCTTTATGAATTGTGTATGTAACAGAAGAATAATTTACTTTATCGCTCAAGAAAAAAATATACACCGCATTGATTAGATTGACGTTATAAGCTATTCCTATCGTCTCGACTAAAAAGACGCTTCAGAGAGCTCTTATAGAGATTATACCCGTATTCAGAAGGTTACGGTACCCACTGCTTGCAGTATCTGCAAACCATTAGGAACGTTGTTAATGAAATGGGGTCCTCCCTTAGATCTCAATAGGTAGGTAGTTTCTTTGTTGCCAAATAAATTACAACAAAATCAAAGAAGTTAACAATTGGGACTTGCTGCAAGGCAGCTGCTGGCTCGATGAAATTATTCAGAAAATTGTTCAAATCCTTTTCAGAATCCTGGGACAAAGGCTTGAAATTGATTAATTTATCAAAATAGTAAGTTCCCAATGCCCTACGATCGTCATATCGCTTAACTAAAGTAGAGAACAAATTTGAATAGTTTTCTTCAGTTCGAGCTATTCCTGCGCAGACTGCTTTCGCATTACCCTCCAAATATGTGTATAAATAGTTGACCTTTTCTAAATTACTTAGTTGCGGATTTTCATGTACTAGTCTTTTGAACGATTGATAAAAATTGGGCCATTGCTCAAAGGTCCCATCAAACCTTGGTAATTCGTGCCGGGGAACTTTAATCTTACCCAAAAGGATAGGATTTGTGTCCAGCTGAACTGCTCACCGAGTCTCACACAGTTTTAGGAAAACCCTTTCGCTCGTGTGTATTATGTCAGCGAGTTCATCTAAATTCGATATTTTCTGAAAGTTTGGCTCGTACTTGTCATTTTCCTTCATCAATAACCTTTGTTCACTATCCAAGAGCTCGCTAAATTGAGTGTGAAGCACAGGCACAGTAGCCGCCTTTGTCAAAAATATTTCAGAAGTTGACTCACTAAGTGTTTTGGTCAACTCGAAAATGCCTTGGACTCGCCCAAAGATCTCCTTCATTTTACCTCTAACAAACTTCAATTCAGTCATTGTTACACAAGAACTAAGGGTCAACGGAAAAAACACGTGCACAAAAAAAAAACTAAAACCTCAACACGTTTGACCCAGTTACTTTACCGAATCAAACGGATTTTCTCACTGTCCCAAAAGCTGGACAACACCAACGAGGAAGAGGAAGCCTCGAAATATTGGGTAATCCAAGATCGTTTAAATACGAATTTTGGAAGACGCAGGGCATCTCCTTTAGATTCGATGGCTTGGGACAAAGATCTAAAATCCCGAGATCGAGCAGGTACTATTGAATGGTCGAAAAATAGGTAACTAAATTCACCTATCTCAGCCCTGTGTAACTGCGGACTGTATAAATTGGACTTACCCAGTCGAATTCTGGATGCAACGAAAGCTCGTCTGTCGTGCTGTCGAAGGGGGGAGGAGAAAAGAGAATAGGAGAGAAGGAAGAAAAACAGCTTAGACGAAATGTACGAAACGCGTGAAAACTAAGGAACAAAAACCAACTAATAACTGGACAGGGCCGAAAACTAGATAGAGATGTGCGAATACAAGACTGAGAGCGAGAGTTGTACAGGTTTCCTCCTCGTCAGGTTAAACCGCACGCGACATCAACAGCTTCCAATAGACATGCAACCTCTCTCTATTGACCTGGCCAGAAACAACATCGGAGGGTATGTCCTAACGCATTGAAGCCCTGTACCCACCTAACATTGCCAGAACGGCGCAAACAGCCATATTGATTCCAGCCCATTTTCGCTGGTCCTTTGAGGGTCAAAGAAAGGCCCCCGACATGCGCCGCAGTTGCCACTTCAGCCAGCCACTGGGACTAAGACTCATGCGGGATTTTTCGATTGCAGCTCAGTGCCAACCCTCGGCCACTGGTGATGTGGTGAGAGGAACACACGCTACCAGCCCACAAGGAACGCTCAAACCTGGTTTTCCCCTTCCTCATTCTATATAGGTGATCGCTCGTAGGTGTTAGTGAGCTACTTTGAGGACTGTCTTTCGCTCATTATGAGTGTTTCAAGTCACTGTGTGCTGCCACGTACGCCGTTGCAGTGTTGTTTGTTTCTGGAATATGTTGCGTAAAGCAGTGTTGTGAGCCTCAAGCCCCTTTAAGGCTGGCTTCTACGGTCACGCAGGAGAATTCTGTCCTCCTTCCTATGAGTGTGGGGGGGGATGTTCTGCGATCCCAGCTCAAGGTAGGGTTCCCAGTGTGTCATGTATGTGGAAGAAGTCTAAGTTGTATCCCTTTAGGTCTGGCTCATATGAAGAAGCAGGGAGTACGGCAGTGGAATTCTGGACCCCCAAACTGCAGGGTGATATGTAACACAGACGCTATTCAGTCAAAGCTCACATCAAATTGCGCACTTGTGTCCACAGATTGGTGTGCCCGACTAGAATGATCAAAGGTTGCCTCTGTAACAGCAATATTAAGTGTAATTTTACGCTTTTATGGAGAAAAGTGGTTATAGCTATAGTATTCTGCGACGAATTTAGGCAGATATTTCACTAATGCGGTCCTGTAAGCTGTTTTTTGAGGGTTGTGCTAAGTACCCTGTGGTACTAGGTAACACTAAGTCAGGCGGTTCAACAATATTTTAGATTGTTAACAATTATCACAACAATTCCAGAATAACAACCTAACTGGCCTTTCTTGGATATATAAACAATATTGGTGGCGAAAGAACGGACAATAATGGAGAGACCCACTACAATATAATAGTTTTAATGTGTTTAAAAAGAAAGTGTTCCGCGGTCTATGGCTCTGTCTTGATTAAGTACTGGAGAAAAATGAACCATTACTCATCCACTTACTGATGTTATTTTGCATTTCATCAACCCCCCACCCACCCCTTCACTATCCAAACACCACTTGTTAGTCCAATCAATTCTCTGCATGTTGAGTGGTAGGCAGTCTATAGGTAATTCATGTATACTTTTTTCTTGTCGCAGAGCATAACATTAAAATTGAACCAGGCCTTAATGGGAACGCTGCGTCAATTGGCCGGAGTTTTCGTGAAGGTAAGCGGAGAAAAGGTTATCTACACTAAGGGCCGGTTTATCAATTCTTTAGTTAAAACGTTGATTAGGTAGCGATCTGTTAACGATAATCAATACTAGAGCTAGATGTTATAGAAAAAATACTAGAGCTTGGATCGCGTTCATCAATCGCCAATTGACTAATGGTTAGCTAGCGGGAGTTTGACGGCGGGGAAAAAGGGCTACCACTACGCTCAAACGAGAATCCCTCGAATGAAGAGGCAACTTGGGGAGTTGTCATCCAAAACAATGTGCTGGAGAGTTGGTACCATTGGGCCACCTTCCATTGCCCCCTGTCGATTTCATTATTTGACATTTTCATTGGGATACCCAAAATAACAGTTGCAGAATTGTTAAATAATATATTTGTGATCTTAATTGATACTTTTCTCTTTTTTTCCAATTCTCATCTTATCTTTCCTTACTTCTCATTCTTTTCTTACTCCTCTTCTTATTGTGTAGCTCATTTTTCGTATTGTGATTATTTTAGTTGAGCGTTTGTCGTGATTTTTTCCGTCGTGAGTGGGGCAAACATAAGTAAAAAAATGTTCCTTACAGAAAACATTACGTGTATTATTCAAAATTAACCATACACCAAACAACTTTTAAAAATTTGAAAAACGACACACATTGCTTCTCCTCACCAAATGGTGCGGTGTTTCACACAAATTTACATTTTCACGCGTGTACAGTTGATAGCACCAATGGCCTGTGGTGAAATGCTCTTTTTTCTTCGCCAGACATCGTCTTTATGAAAGTGGGGGCAAGTGAACAATGGTCTGGGAAACTGGTTTCACAATGAGGGAGGCAGAAGTTTTACTAACGCCACAAAAGTCGCCTACAGCTAATAGCATCGAACCTGCAAAGAGAAAACGAAAATGATTATTTACGTGTTCTACTTCCACATAATTCCAAAATTTATACGAATTCGTATAGCCTCATTAATAGCCTATGTGATTGGTAAAAGAGATGATTATTGAGTTTTCTTCAGATATTTACGTTTCTAACTTCCAAAACCACCCTGTTCAGAACATGGTGCGCGATTGTAGACACGAATGAGATAGAACGACTGAACCTAGTCAACTCAAACTTGATATTCACGATCTCACACCAACATCGGACGGTCACAGAAAGTTATGAGCACAAAATTATACTTCTCACCGAAGTCAAAACGCATTATTCTCGCCTATCGTTCACACTAAACTCATGTTCGAATAAGCTACAAAATGGAAGGTCAATATAATTAGAAATAAGCAAACAAAGTACGGTATACTTCTCCGTATATTTTATACGGTTCACTTTTTCCTAAAATTCCAAAAGAATCAAAACGGAACTTCACAACAATCGTCTCATCGTACGTTTACGATGCATGTCACTCAAGCACTGAAGTAATGTAAGTAGGAGCAACCCTGTAAATTTCATTTTCCCATCAGTTTCTACGCACACAGTTAGGAACGCCATTGCATTACTTGGTAAAAACCGCCGAACGTACTAGGGGATTAGGAAAGATGTGATTCGTCGAACCAGATTTTGGACCTAATGGAATTGAAACGTAAACATTCGGTGAAAGCGCTAAATTAATTTTCGATCTTGACGTAAGTTATATCACGCACGAACGTAACGTGGTAGGTCGATAAAATATTAGGTCTGTACTTACCGAGGCCAGAGAACCTGAGCGTTAAGAGTTTCTTCATTGACGAAATTGCATGATTTCGATTACTTGGCGATTCAATCCACGTTAGAATTAGCGAAAGTACGAACAGCGTTGTTTCTTTCAACAATTGGAACCTAGCATGAAAATTTACGTCGCCGAGCGTATCAAAATACTCGATTCTCGGAGGGATCTGGTACGCGTTGATCTTTTTGTCAGAGAAATCAGAGTCAGTGAGCTCCCAGTCGGAGTCCATTGCTCATAAAATGATATTAAATTGAGTTGGCAGTATCCCAATCAATAATAGAACTATAATAATAATGTGATAACGAGAGCAGAAACGGAAACAGTATACCAATCAATAATAGAACGATAATAATAATGTGATAACGAGAGCAGAAACGGAAACAGTATCCCAGTCAATAATAGAACGATTATAATAATGTGATAACGAGAGCAGAAACAGATTTAGGCAAACGAAACACAACCGAACATGGCTGCCAACAAAATTTTTCAGATAACTGTACAACTTTCTGATAACCAAAATAACAGGTCGGAAATAAATAAACACAGATAATAAATAAAAGTAGATCGAGGTGAGCGAAAGTGAATTGATGAACACGTCTTCCGGAGTTAACGAACGATTTGACTTAGTCAGCCTTTAGTCGAGCTAGCAAATGACATTGATAAACCGGCCATAAGAGTGTTTCATGTGCCTCCTCTTTCCAGTGCAGTCGCACAGTGTGTTGTTTAGGGGAGGTCTGCCTGTAAACTCTGATACCAGAGACATTGACTCATGACAGGGTGGGTGGGGAGGAACGTTAGTTCCTGAGGGTTCACACACAAACCCTCTGCAAACCTCCAGGCAGCCGATTTGTCCGCAAGAAGCGTGGCCCCTTTTTCTGGGAAGAAGTTGTGCCCTCGCCTGAACATTCTCGTAAGTGGGGAAGGCGAAGTGGACGTGGGTTGCCATGCTCCCTGACCCCACCCCTACACAGGCAATCGTCAAACTCGCGACGCCTATAAAAGAAGATTTAAAGGCCCCATGGACAGACAGCAGCTGCACACCGTAAAGGAGGCGTGCTACTACCTCATCCACAGGTAGCCCTGCAATAACAATTACTACAACCCCCACGAGTTCAAGTGTGTGCCTGCACTACACAGCGCGGTGTGACTTGAACTGGCTTTATCGTCCCAACCTCTCAAACACACCACCGCGATCCGCTCATAGCACGAAGTGCCATGCTCTTCTACACCACATTCTCACAAATGCCCTTGTTAAAAACATACCGGGGTAGCCAACCCTAAGTTCTCTTGAATTAAAAGTGGACTGTATTACCTAATACCCCGGATCCGAAATAAAGAATAACCCCCAGTCCTTGGTTGAAAGCTGTGCCTCCACTGATACCGAGACTTCGCCGACCTGAAAAGGAATAAATACAGGAACGCAGAAAAAAAGAAGGAACCCACCTCCTTGCACACGGCGAACGCTTTTCCCCGGCCGGGAAACACTTCATCGCGCCTAAACCAAAACTTAGCGGAAGCTTCACTTCCAAATTACAAAAGGGGGTGGAAAAGGTTTAAATATATCGCAATTAACACATAAAAATTAAGGGCTCCGTCTTGATCGACCGCTCGATGGAAAGTAGAAGAAGGTGAGAGGAAGGGTTAGGGTCTATGAGAGGTGAGCTGTCCTCCGTGGAGGGGAAGAAGGCGATTCGTCAAGACGAACTTACGTTTCCAACATACCCCCCACCTCAAAATGGGAATTTTTAATACCAAAAAAAGGACCCCGCCAAATAACAAAAAATATCTTTCAGTCACCTGATGCAGGAATTCATTTAGGAGTAGGAGTACTAAATACAAAGTGTTATAGTGAGGAAAAAGTAAAAAGGAGAAAACAAATCTACATACTCGTACTTGTTGGGGAAAAGGAAAACAAAAAACAAAAAGTGTGACTCACTGAGTCGGTAGTGCGACCACTTTACTTGTGGGACGCATTTCTATTTTTCCTGATGGAGTACGAAGACGTACAACGCGTACCACTCCTTCTGCCCCTGACAAAACTTTGACAACTCGGCCACTCTGCTGGGGAGAAACCAGGTTTCTTGTACATTACAAGGTCCCCAACCTGCAAAGGTACGGACATACCAAACCATTTAGGGCGCTGTATTTGAGAGTGCAAATACTCTGCGCTCCATCGATCCCAGAAAATTTGGGACACCTGCTTGGTTAATTGCCATCTGGATAAATGGCTTGTCGGGACATCTCGTAAATCATTATCAGGCCTAAGTAGTAAGGGCCCACCAGTCAGAAAATGACCGGAGGTCAAAAAATCAATACTGTCCGAGGGAGAATTTGAGAGAGCGCACTAGGGTCTGGAATTCAGGTAACTTTCGATTTGAGTTAAAATCGTAAAGAATTCCTCCAATTGGAGAATTTGACTCCCTACCACTCGTTTCAAATGGTTTTTAACCGATTTGATTCCAGCCTCCCACAACCCCCCGAAATTTGGGGCATAGGGTGGATTGAATATCCAGCGTATTTCTCTCACGGCTAACTTCTCGCAAATTTCGGAGCAGGAATTTTTCAAAAATGAGGTCAGTTCATTTATCTCCCTAGCCGCCCCACGAAAATTTCTTCCCTGATCAGAATACATGTGGGATGGCAGTCCTCGGCGAGCTATAAATCAATCTAAACAGGCCAGGAAAGAGAGGTTAAAGCCTCTTGGTGAACAGCCTTGGTACTGAGACAAACAAATAAGGCCAAGTATCCTTTCTGGTGGGTGCTGGAACGAGGACCTCCCAATCGTAACAAAATCGGTTCCCCTAATCCACTCCCATGTGCTCAAACACCCTGGCTTGAGGAAGCTCAAACATTTTCGGTTGACTTAGCTTAACGTGAAACTTATAGCAAGTTCCACACGTGAACAGTCTTTTTCAGATAAGACTCCGGATGGACGGTATCCAGTATCGCCTCAAAATAAGAGACTGGGCCAATCGAGGTCCACCATGACCCAAATACAAATGATAATAGTCGCATATGAGTGACGCCAAATGAGAATCCCGCGGGACTAGAAGTGGGTGCTTGGAGATGAAGGGCAAATCGGACCTCCCGATCCTACCCCCCACCCTGACAAAACCTAGGGGGTCAAGGAATGGCGACAGCATCTTGAATCTCTTTGAAAGTGGTTGTACGCGCCTTTGAAATGAAGCGCTCAAATGCTCTGTCCAGGAGGTGGCGTAACCTACGTCAGTCTCTCGCCGTTATCGGTTTCCCTCAGTTACATCTTCCATGCTATCACGCCTTTCTTCGTTATTTTTGTGATATTTATTTATTTATTAGTAATTTAAATTAGTGAGTTGTCGGCTGTCTAAGGGTGTCTAAAATTCCCTCCGTCACTCTGCGCTAAATTCATTTATCCATTCGGCCTGCAACATCGCCCGACTCGACTCTCCCGCCGGCCGGTGGTCTGCAACTCCAGCTCCCAGTGCCGTGAGTACTCATAGTGTTACATTTCATGTAAGCAGAGTTAAATTCCCTCATATTCTTATACAGTCCACAAACTCTGAGGAAAAACCAGCGCGATCCGCAACAAGTGGTCCTTTGCCGAGACGGATCGTTGTAGTTCATTTCTTATAATTAGACAGCCGAAAACATTTCTCTTTAGTTAGTAGGTAAACAGTCGTTCGTTAAGTTTAGTTGACCGTGTCATAGTTTTCGTTATATATTCCTTGTTACCCTTAATTTATTGCATTCGTTGTTAACTCTTGTTTGTTTGTTGGTACGACCTTGCCCCCTTAGGTTGACTTTGTCAATAATTAAAGTTAGTAGGTCGCATCAAGTTCTCAAGGTCGAATCCTGTGATAACTACAACGCTTCTGTGATATTGTTACCTCGACCCTTACAGGTTGTTTACCCTCTCGAATTTTTGAATACCGCATAATGCCAGACGACCCTCCACGTTCGACCACGTCTGCTGACGTTCTGCGATCATTACGCCTGCTCAAGCGTAAACGAGAAGTCGTATTTTCTCAGCTGCAGCAGATTAAGGGTTTCACAGAGGCGGAGAGTGTGTAACCAGGCTCAACGAATATATTTTTAGCCAGTTGCGCTAATCTGGACAATATTAGGACGCAGTTTGAGGTCATTCAAGCTGAGGTGTTGGAAAACAATATTGATGCAGCAAATGCTGACCAGTTACCTCTTGGTTCTGTGACTGCATCATTCCATGAGCTGTTTTACCACATACGCGCGTTAGAGAATTCGGCGAAACGCGTAGCTGCCACTAGTTTGAACACCTCTACTACTTCGACTGTTGAAGTTGAGCGTAAACCTCCAATTAGGCTACCCAAACTTGAGGTGCCTGTATGGAATGGTGACCCTGACACATTTAGCAATTTCTTTGTATTGTACAATGCTGCGATCCACTCAAGCGCCTATTTGGGAGCCGTCAAATTGACCTATTTAAGATCCCTACTTACAGGTAGCCCACTGAAACTCATCGAAAATTTGAATATCACAGACGCAGATTATGAAGTGGCATATCAAACAATATGCACTAATTACAATAATGTTAGAATTCGTGCCACTCACCATTTAAATAAACTGTTCTCGTTTACACCTTTGTCAAGTGAGGGTGTGGCAGATCTTCAATCGTTTCTGGACGTGTTCAGCACAAATTGGAAAGCTTTCCTTAATTTGAAAATACGCGATGCCCATGATTTCATCATGTTTAGCTTGGGTTTCAGATGTCTACCCCCTAATATCCGTAGTTCATTTGAACGTGCCTTTGGCCAAAGTGACTGCGTGCCGACCTTCGCAGAATTGACTGCATTCGTTCAAGAACAAGTTCGGATAAAGGAGATCATGACCCAAACTGCTAAAAGCACCTGTAAAAGTGCGTCCCATCACTCATCTCTCCACGTTGCCAACGATCCTGTGCAGCATGCCTCCAGTTCACCGGCTCCCTACCAGACGTCTCCAAGTGATGGCCCTGCTTCAGCTGTGCCTTGCAATATCCAAACGGAGTCCTTGTTAACAGGGGCCTGTGCAACTGTTGTAGAAAGACCCACGGTCGTCCTGGCTGCAATCCAGACGCTGGTTCTCAATCGCTACTGCCAATGGATCCCCATTCGCTGTATACTCGATCCGGGATCGGAGATCAATATGATCACTGGTGACTGCCAGCAACGCCTTGGACTTCCTGTTACATCATTCCGCCAGGAACTTTGTGGTGCGATGCAGCAGCCAGTGGGCACTTCCGGAGGTATAATTGCTTGTGTGCTTGGTTCTCGATTGTCCCCCAACACTCAAATACAGTAGTTTCCCGCATTTGCCACAATCAACCCAAGCACACTCTCTCTCCGGAACTGTATGACCGGTTTGCACACTTGGAATTGGCTGATCGAGCGTTCCACGAAGCTGGAAAAATAGATTTCCTCATTGGAGCGGAGCTCATGAGCGATGTGTTGCAGGGTGGTGGAGACGTTATCCATGGCCACCCGGCAGCCATTAAAACAATTTTTGGGTGGGCTATCGTCGGTAAGGTTGGGACGGCAGATCCTCCACCAACTAGATTGTGTATGTTGACTAGCTCCATGTCCCTGGACGAGTCGGTTCAAAGGTTTTGGCAAACTGAAGAAGTTATCACAGAGGTGCCCGCTGACCCCCTTCATCAAGTGGCTGAGCGCCACTTTCGCTCTCATGTCTCTCGCCTGCCTTCAGGAACTTATTGCGTGAGCCTGCCGTTTCGAGACACCACTTCTCTCCCACCCTTGGGGCACTCCCGGGACATAGCCCTCCGGCGATGGTATAACCTCGAAGCAAAACTTCGCAAGAATGATGCATTGCGCATTTCATATCATGCGTTCCTCCAAGAGTACTTATCTCTGGAGCACATGCGCATGGCCACTACACCGGGTCTGAGCTTCATCCCTCACTTCGCTATCAAGCGTAACTCGACGACCAGCCCAGTTCGGGTGGTATTTGACGCCTCATGTCGTGATACTAATGGTGTCTCTTTGAACGATCGGTTGCTGACAGGTCCTCCTCTGCAGAAAGACATCGCCGACGTCCTAACACTATTCCGGCTCTATCCAGTTGCCTTGACAACTGACATCCGGATGATGTATCGGCAAATTCGAGTGGTGGAAGCAGATTGTCGCTATCAGCATATCCTGTGGCGTCCCTCAGAGGCCGAACCAGTGCAAGAGTTCCAACTGCAGACAGTTACTTATGGTACCAGCTGCGCGCCATTCCTCGCGCAGCGAGTCCTGCATCAACTAGTAGAGGATCATGGAGCCAACTACACTCTAGCAGCCCAGGTTCTACAAGAATCCACGTACATGGATGACTGCTGCGCTGCGGTGGACACTATTGCAGCCGCTAATCAACTCAAGCAGGAATTGATCAGCCTTCTTCATTGCGGTGGCTTTGAGTTGCGCAAGTGGGCCTCGAGTGAGACTGAAGTACTTGCAGATATCCCAATGGAACACCGAGCTGCATCACTGCAGATTCGCGCCAATAGAACACCATCCCTGCATATCCTTGGCATTTTTTGGGATCCTGTGCTGGACGTCTTCTCTTATAACATTTCCCCTGCATGTGAAGCCTCCACAAAGCGTGCCATACTTTCACAGATTGCATCAGTATTTGACCCACTCGGTTGGTTGTCACCGGTCACATTTTGGGCCAAGGTGTTTCTCAGAGAACTGTGGTGCGAAAAGATAGATTGGGATGCACCTTTACCCGAGAAATTCTCGTCACGGTGGGCGGCCTTCGCCCGACAACTGTCATCTCTCTGCAACCTGAAGATACCACGGCTATGCGCTCTTCCAGCTGCCACTCACCACCAGCTTATTGGGTTTGCAGACGCTTCTAGCTTAGGTTACGCTGCCGCCATATACCTGCGTTCAGTGACTGGAGATGGTGCAGTGTCAGTCCAACTGATAAAGGCAAAAACCAGGGTAGCACCTCTGCAGGTTCAAACCATCCCACGCTTGGAATTATGCGGAGCAGTCTTACTGGCCAAGCTGTTGTCTTCTGTTCGCCTTCTTCGTGAGCGTTTGGGTGTGGAGGAGGTCCACCTGTGCACAGATGCTACGACGGTTTTGGCCTGGCTCCATACCTCTCCACACCTCCTCAAGACATATGTAGCCAATCGAGTGGTTGAAGTTCTTAACCACACACAACTCTCCCAGTGGTACCACATACCTTCACATTTAAATGCTGCCGATTGTGCGTCCCGGGGTCTGGAACCAGCTTCGCTGGCGGAATTTTCTCTCTGGTGGGCTGGGCCCTCCTTTTTGAGGGAGGTGGATGTCAACTGGCCATCTACTCAAGCTTCCCTTCCACCTCTGACTGGCTTTGAGGAGTTCAAACCGACGTCTTCGCATGGCATAACAGTATTGACCTCAGTTACCACCCCAGGGCAATTAGTGTTGGATATTATAAGCCACTTTTCCTCCTTCACCCGAGTTCGTCGTGTACTGGCATGGTTGCTTCGTTTCCGGCACAATGCACAGCATGGAGTTACTCGCATCCAGGGGCCGCTTAAAGTGAGTGAGCTTTTGTGGGCAACACGAATCTGTGTGCAGGCTACTCAGGGGCAGTTTTTTGCCAAGGAACTTTGTGCAGTCACAAAAGGACGAGCTTGTGGTAAAACATTGCAATCCCTCACTCCATTTGTCGATGAAGATGGGCTTCTCAGGGTGGGCGGCAGACTTGGCTTCTCTTCCCTTCCTGCACATAGCAAACATTCTCTGCCACTGCATAAAAATGCCCCACTGTCAAGGCTGTTGTGTCATCACTATCATGAGTGGCAGTTTCATGGTGGGCCACAGGCAGTGCAGACGGCAATTCAACGCACTCATTGGATACCCGGCCTTCGTTCACTGGTTCGGCACTGTATACACCAGTGCCTGGCGTGTCGACGGGCTCGACTTACAGTTCAACACCCACGTATGGCAGACCTTCCTAGAGTGTGCACAACCCCCGGCCGACCATTCCTTAGAGCAGCTGTGGATATGGCAGGGCCTCTTATGGTAAAAATGAGTACTCATCGCAATGCGCGCCTATACAAGGCTTATATGGCTGTCTTCGTGTGCATGGCGACCAAGGCTTGCCACATCGAGTTGGTTAGCGACCTATCTACAGCAGCCTATCAGGGGGCCTTAGAGCGCTTTATGGCTAGACGAGGTCTGTGCTCAGATATATATTGCGACAACGGTCTGAACTTCGTTGGAGCCGCCGAAGAGCGGCGTGCACTGCAACAGTTCCTGAAAGACGCTGAGCCTATCCTAGCAAATGCATGTTCTTCACGAGACGTGGCATACCACTTCAATCCACCTGCTGCGCCTTGGATGGGTGGTTTGTGGGAAGCTGCAATCAAGTCCGCTAAGCGGCATCTTCGTCACGTCACGACAAACCGCTCTCTAACCTACGAAGAGATGTCAACGCTCCTTGCACGTATTGAGGCAATCCTCAATAGCCGGCCTCTTTGTTCCGTACCTACCGACCCTGAAGGAGCATCGAGCTATTTGACCCCGGGTCATTTTTTGATTGGAGAGCCCTTGCTTTGCCCGCCAGAACCTTCACTTCTTGACGTCCCCATCCCTCATCTAACCCGCTGGCAGCTGGTGAAGCGTGCGACCCAGGAGTTTTGGGCATTGTGGAAGTCACAGTACCTGCAGACACTTATTGGACGCCAGAAGTGGACACAAAATCGCGAACCACTGACTGTAGGAGATGTGGTGATCATCCTGAACCAAAAGCAGCCCCCTTTGGAGTGGCCTATTGCAATGGTGGAGGAGCTTCTGCCAGGGGCAGATGGTATTTCAAGATCAGCCCGTGTCAAGACAGCTACCCGCTCTTACCTGCGACCAGTGGCCAAGCTAGGCAAATTGCTCACCTCAACTGCTGCGGACTGCTGATTATCGTCGTTCCTTTGTTATGGTGGTGTGCAAAATGGATAATTTTGGGTGGGCGGTGTACGCGCCTTTGAAATGAAGCGCTCAAATGCTCTGTCCAGGAGGTGGCGTAACCTGGTGTGCCACATCACAGGCCATTCGGCTCTACCCTGCTTTTTCACGTCAGTCTCTCGCCGTTATCGGTTTCCCTCAGTTACATCTTCCGTGCTATCACGCCTTTCTTCGTTATTTTTGTGATATTCATTTATTTATTAGTAATTTAAATTAGTGAGTTGTCGGCTGTCTAAGGGTGTCTAAAATTCCCTCCGTCACTCTGCGCTAAATTCATTTATCCATTCGGCCTGCAACATCGCCCGACTCGACTCTCCCGCCGGCCGGTGGTCTGCAACTCCAGCTCCCAGTGTCGTGAGTACTCATAGTGTTACATTTCATGTAAGCAGAGTTAAATTCCCTCATATTCTTATACAGTCCACAAACTCTGAGGAAAAAACCAGCGCGATCCGCAACAGTGGTATTTGCCCTCTCCTCATTTGATCAATCTCTTTGGTTAAGTAGTGAGCTTTAACGGTCTTAACCAGAAACTCGAGTGCTTCTTGGTACTCTTCCACGCTGACAGGACCCTTAAAGTGAGGGTGAAAATCAGTCCCACTAGCCTTCATCCTCAGAATGCAGAGAAATCTGCAAACGTATGTCAATACACGCAAGCACCGAAATAATGAAGAGAAACGTTCAATGAATTTCACCATGTCTAAAGCTCCACTCACACATACCAAGGCAAACCTGGGATGACTCTTGGATTCCGGAATTTCACACATATCCAGGTCTGGTAGGTCAGGCCAGAGGGATTCACTCTCTTTTAGAAAAGGTGGTCCAAACCACCACAAACGGTGGTCTTCCAGCTGAAAGGGCGACAGCCCTCGGCTTGCACAATCAGCTGGGTTACACTCCCGCCTCACATGCATCCAACGAGCAGTAGGACAGGATTCGTTTAGCTGCATGACCCGATTAGCTACAAATGTTTGCAGACTATAGACCGGGGTTTTTATCCACTTCAAAACTGTAGTGGAATCCGTAAAACAAATCACATCTTTAATAGACAAGGAGGAGGATAGAGGTAGTGTACTCCGAATCAGCCTTGAGAGTAAACATGCAGCTCCAAGTTCAAGACGCGGAATAGTCCATGATTTTAAGAGAGCTACTCTAGTCTTAGACTTGAGCAAATGGACAGATATTGAATCCTGTTACTCGGCACGTAGATAAATGACAGCAGCCATCCCGAGTTCACTGGCGTCGAAAAAGCCTACAAGCTTGAGACTTAACGCATGGTCTGCCCTAATCCATCGAGGGATAGCCAATTTCTCTAAGCAGGGTAATTCCTTTATTATTTGCTGCCATCTAACCTCAAGATTTACAGGCAAGGGATCGTCCCAATCCACCCCAGCAACCCACAAGCGCTGCAGAAACGACTTCATCTCGAATATTACTGGTGCCAGATACCCGTTATAATCGTAAATTCGAGCCACCCGGGCCAGAATAGTACGCTTCGTAGGGGGTTCAGAGGAAACATTAATTCTGTACTTGAAAACATCACTTTTAGTGTCCCAACCCAGCCCAAGAACCTTTACACTTACATTTGGATTTTGGGAAGGAAGCTCAGTCACTTGGTCGGTAATGTCGAATTACTCACCCATTTTCCCAATTCGAAGCAACCTCCTTTTAACAGTAAAATTATCTCATCTCTGAGACCAACGGCTTCCGCAATCGTTCTAGCACCGGTTAAACAGTCGTCCATAAAAATAGATTCCGTTAACTCCTTGGGCCATTTATGACCATCCTCGACAACTAACTGCCGTATTTTCTGCTCGGCTAAAATATCTGGTGCGTAGCAACACACAACTTTCCGCCACCCCTTTAAGTTCGAACACCACCTACATATGCGGGCGCTATATCTTCCTTCAACGCATTCCTACCGAAACATTTATAGAGATTGAAATGTAGGGACTAGTTAGCTGAGAGTACTCCGTAAGTCTTATCGAGATCGTTAGAGCAGTTTTTGAGAAAAGTGAAATACCGGTAAATTAATTTTCGTCAAATCTCCTTTTCTGAGTTAACTTGGCTTATATCTCCATTCAACGTATATATACAGAAATAATAATACAGAACGAAATGTGGGTATGGGTGACTAAAAGACACTCTATTAGGATTTATCACATCTGGTGAAGAAGTTACCCTGGAATTTACGGAAGTTTATTTTCGACACATTTTGGTTTTTATCTCTGTTCAATGGACTGTCACAGGAACATTTATTGAGAGAAATATGTAGGTATTAACTATTTGAAAACATCCTGCGAGTTTGGTGAAAATCGCTGAAGCCGTTTTGCCAAAAAGCGTAAAAAACCTATTTTTGCTTCATGGGCCCATATCTCCGTTCACCGAATTTTCATGGAGATATGTATAGAGAAGAAAAGTTAGGTATTGATTAGTAGAAGATAATTTGAAAGTTTAATCAAAATCGTTAGAGCCATTTTCGAGAAAAATCCGAAAAACCCTAGTTTTTGGTACATTTTCGTCCCCCCCCCCCTTCCCATCGGCCGAAATCGTCCATAACCTTATTTTGGTGTCTACAAAAAATAAACAAAACAAAAAAATAACTAGCTCAATTGGATCAGTCGTTCTCCCGCAAATCGAACTACAGACACACACACACACACGGACCACGCGCCGAAATTAGGTTTTTTAGACTCAGTAGGGTCTGAAACGTAAAGATCTGAAGAAAACCCAAATTTTTTTTTTGGGCCGATTACTATACTTTCCTTCCTTTCGGGTAGCGGAAAGTAAAAATGGCAATCGCGTTGACATAGATTGCGAGAAACAGGCGGGAACAAATTGCAGCAACAAGTTACAAGTTTATAGTTGACTGGCCGGATCCTTCCTTAACATTGATCTTTGAGCGTCAACATGTAGATTGCAGACAACTTTCAGTATGAAAGGAATGAAGGCATCCACTATTTCCATTAATCCTTATCCAACACTGGTGAATTAGACTGGACTGCCTCGCAGATGTTGTAAAATTCTGACTAAATTCTGACCATTGTGTTTCAGTAAATCCCCGATTCATGAATAATCATGTTGATTTCAAAGGTGCGTCAGGAAGTCGACTTCTCTATCACCAAAGCCTTCCTACTGGTTAGTATTCACAGCACGAGCTTCATCAGTAATGTATACACAAACACGTCCGCCTATTAATATAAAAGTTGTTGTTTTCCCAGGCATGAAGCTGTATTCCTTTGATAAGTGTGGCTACACTTCTGCTAAGAACAGTCACCTCACACTCCGTAGGAAGTCACACTCAGGTAATTAGTCAGTTAATACGAAAGTTATCCATATGGGGTAGCTACCAACAACAAAACCCCAATGATGTACATAGTTACTCTCTTCAGGGTTAAGACTGACTGTGTTAACTGGATAATAATCATACACATCTTTGGAGATGAGTGAGACGCCCTCCATATGGAGTTTGTGGCATTATACATGCCTCAAATGAGTGCCCCCGGCGCATCCCTAAAGAGTGTGTGGTTCCCTCTGCTTCCAGAGGGCATTCTGTCCAGTGGATGGTACTACTGAGACTCACAGTTCTGCGGACATTGCTGTCCCTAGCCCGGAAGAAGGACAAGTAATTATATGGTTACCCTAGGGTGGGGTGCTTACTAATAGCGGGGTGATGAAGACCACATCTACCAGTACCATGAAGAGAATGTTCGACCTTCTTCCCGGGTATTATTGTCATAGGCGATGAAGGTGGCACACAGACCCACTAGGCTCGGTATAGCTAAGGTGCCACAGGCAACTAAAGGACTCCTGGCTATATTCAGGAACTTGGAGACCTTAGTGGAGCTCAGCATGGTCACGGACATGATGGTGTCTGTGTATGAGTTCGATAGGAAATACTATGTGCTACCAATGAGAGGCCCATGGAACAGCCATCGTTGTCAGTTTTGGCCTCCTAATGGCATCAACATCTTACAGATGGATCAAAAACTCCGGAGGGCACATGGTCCGAGGTGTGGATAAATGGCACTGGGAGTAGTGGAACGCACATTGCCCTCGCTCCCCACTCCAATGGGCGTTCAAGCCGAGATCTATGTATCATAGATGAGAAAGGCTATAGCAACAGAACTATCAACATATTGACTGATAGTCAAGCGGCTCGTAAGGCACTGATGAACTACTGCACAACGTCAAAACTGGTGCAAGAGTGCCGGGTGCAGCTTAACTCCTTAGCAAACGCGAATAGAGTTAGTGTGTATTGAATTCCAGGGCATTAAGGGATCATTGGAAATGAGAGGGCAGACCATCTGGCCAGACGCAGTTTGTCTACGTTACCTATTGAGCCACCTCCCCATTGTGGGTTTTCTCTGTCACAAGTCAAGAGGACTGTGGGACTCCAGGACATTTGACTGTGGGAGTAAGGCACTCCAAATGCTTTATCTCAGAGCAAACACGTGAGATAAGACAGAACCTTCTGAGGATAGAGAGGAAGCTGGGGGTGTTGCATGAGGACTACCCGGCGGAGCAGATGAAGGCTGTGGAGGAGAGCATGGTGGAAGCTGTGATCGATCTTGACAAGGATGAGGGGCTGGTGCTAGGGTTCACTGGCACCATGTGTAGGAGGAGATGGTGCACAGTGACCTGTAAGGATAAGGACATGGCAGCATGGCTAAGGGAGCATTTTGCCACTGCACCCTGGGAGGGTGCCAGGCTTAAGGTCTGTGAAGACAAGGACCTTCCAAAACCAAGGAGAGTCGTGGCGTACCTGCCAGGATGTGATGACGAGCCAGAGACGAGGATCCTGGGCTTTTTGGCTAAGCAAAACGGGAGACTGCACACAGTTCTGGATGGTGCTCTCTCAGGTCCACAAGGAATCATCAGTGCTTCTGGGCCTGGTGATACATGAGCAATCTGCCTAGGCTTTGGAGGCTGAGCCAACAGTCTCCATTAAGCTGAGACAAGGCAGCTCTGAAGAGGTGCCTTTCTTGAGTGCCCCTGAAGATAGTGGTTGCAGCTCGTGGATACAGTGGGGCTGGGGCCCTACTGTATCATTACTGCAGAAGGGAAGACCTACAGTTGATTGTCGGGTGCAACGCCAATGCACACAACATGGCATGGGGCAGCACAGACACTAATGAAAGAGGTGAGTCCCTCTTGTGATGGTATGGGATTCCTGAGTTGGTCACCTCCGTGCGGTAACACGCGGGCAACAGCTCTTTACCGGGAGACTGGCGAACGACCAAATACCTGCCGTACCTCCGCAGGTCTAAGTTCGGTGGATGCTGCAGAGGCCAGCCTCTTGCATATTAGCGAAACCACAACTAACATGACTGATATAACCCTCGTCGAGGGTTTAGGTGCAGTCATCAAATAAGGAAACAGACCTGGCCAATAGCGGGAGCACGCAACATTTGTTACGCGCAGGAGGCGGGAGGTGCTGGACATTACAGTCTCAAGTACCTTCTATGCCAGCAGAATAACTGATTGGCGTGTCTCAAGGGAAACCTCAATGTCTGACCAGTGAGGTTCGGGCTGAGGTAATAGTGTGACAGAGATTTATCGGAAACCCAAGAACACGGATTGGGTTCTGTACAGCTGTGTCTTGGCTTCCAGTTTGGAGAGCTACAGCTGTGAAATGCAAACTGTCGAAGGTGTGGAAAGGGCGACAGGTGAGATCTGCGCAGCTATGGTAGAGGCGTATGAAGAAAGCTGTGAGTTGAAAACCCGAAGATCGAATAGGGAGGTTTGTTGGTGGAACCAGGAACTGGAAAGGCTTCAGAAGGAAACGAGGAGGCTCTTCAACAGAGCAAAGAAGCAGGGTGAGTGGGATGCGTACAGGGGTTCCCTCACAGTGTACAATAAAGCCCTCATAGAGGCAAACAGGAAATCCTGGAGAGACTTCTGCAGGGTTGTGAAAGACTTCTCTACCATCTTTAAGGTACAGAAGATCCTCTCTAAAGCTACAGATTGGCTGTCTACTAAAGGCAGGGGGAACATACACAACGAGCTGCAAGGAGACCTTGGAGGAGCTACTGGCAGCTCACTTCCCAAGGTCTCATAGCCTGCCGCGGGGAGATAGCCACCACCATCAGCAGAGTGCCGATTGAGGAACCTGCGATGGGCAATTGAGGAACCTGCTGCTAGCTGCTGCTTCCAGGGGAATGTTTACGCTTAATAAGGTTAAGTGGCAATTGGTTCATTTAAACCTTACAAGGCACCAGGTGCGGATGGGATCTTCCAACAATGGTGTTGTGCTGGGTGATGACAAGTTCAGGTCCCTCAATGGAACACGTCAGTGATTGAGGGAGTTCCCCGCACTGTTGAATCGGCAATTGTGACAGCAGTGTGACAGGTTCCCATTCAGCATTGTGAATTCGCAGCTGGGGCAGCTGTTCATTCAGGAGGCAGTATAGATTGGCATCAGCAGACCACGCTATGTATTCATGTATCGTACCCCAGGTCACCCATGAGTTGATTGACTCATCAAATAGCGGGAGGGGGTGAAGCCTGTACCGCTGGAATGACATCTGTGCGCTGAGCAGTGGGACTGTACTGGCACACAGGAGGTCGTCAGCTGTATCACCTACATCTACTTTTGCCACACTGTAATACAAATATACCTCTTCTTTTGAAGGATCGAACGGGACGCTCAGATTACTGTAGAGCTGTTCAGAAACCTTCTGCAGTAAAGTCCTGAGTAGATTGAGTGGGCTACAGATCTTTACGTTTCAGACCCTCCTGAGTCCGAAAAACACTATTTGGGAAAATGATCTGTGCGTCTGTGAAAGCGATTGAGAAAAAACGACTGAACCCATCAACTCGGTATTTAGCCTGTAGGTCACCATGGGACGCCAAAATAAGGGTATGGGCAAAATCTGCCCAAAACTAACTAGGGTTATCATAGTGATCAAAACACCAAATATTTTTACTTTCCTTGCTCTACGAAGTAGAAAGGAAAGTTATGTAATCGGCTGAAAAAAAAATTTTGAGTTTTCTTCAGATCTTTACGTTTCAGACCCTCCTGAGTCCGAAAAACACTATTTGGGAAAATGGTCTGTGTGTGTGTGTCTGTATACGATTTTTAGAGAAAACCACCGTACCAAATCAGCTCAAACTTGATATCTCGCCCGCAGGTTACCATGAGACGCCAAAAAAAAGGGTATGAACAAAATCCACCGAAAGTTAACTATAGTTATTGTTACGAGAAGCATTGGATTCACCCCGGGTACCCCTGAAGTAGGACAAAGGAGAGGGTTTCCACACGCGTCAGCACTTGACGAGCAAGCGGCACCGCGGATCCCCTCTCCGGGGTTGGGCAGTCGAATACGCCCGGCAGAACGTGCTAGATTCCCCGCGACCGACCGGCTCCTATTAACCCTGTACACTTATTAATCCTCTATTTTGTAGTAAACCAATACCTAAACCAGCGTTAGTGTCTGAATTCACCAATCCCCGACATCGTAACAGTGGTGGAGGCGCCGGGTAACCCGATTCGGAACATTCTCTCACAATTCAGTGTCAAGTGCCGTACTCTACCGCGCCGGAAAATATAGAAAACGTTAATAGGAGCCGGTCGGGACTGAACTCCGCAAGTCGAGCGAATGTTTTTAGCTTCGCTGTAGTTAGGGCCGCAAGTAAGTCAAGTTCACAGCGCCGATTGAGGATTCACTTCGCTAGACCCCGTCCCGTCCCGCTGCAACTCCTCCCCGCACCTCCGCAGAGTCGACCCGACCCGCCGCTACCTCTCTCCCTTGGCCCGATACAGGCCGTGACGCTCCCGAGGAACCCCGCACTTCACCGTTCGCCGCGGGCCGCAAGGAACAGCAGTGACTTACGGATTGAATTGGCGATTTAATGGTTAAAACTAGGGGCCAAGGCAAGGACGACCCCAGTGGACCTACACACCCGCCGAGAGCACCGTCACCTACTCCCGAACCCCCTGTCACCCCGCCACCGCCGCCCCGAGCTCCAACCCCACCACTCCCAGCGCCGATTTCGCCACAGCCACTACCACCAAACCCCCCGACAAACATGGCTGGAAACAGGATGAGCTCGTCCTGGGGTCACCCAAACCTCGCCAAGTTCAGCGGCTCGGAAGACGGAGCCAAATTTATGAAGTTATACGAGAGGCTGGCCAGGAACGAAGGGTGGAACAGCACGGGGAAGAAGAACCACCTCCCAAGTTTTCTTGAAGGGGCGGCCCTGACGTGGTACGATCGACAGGAGGACCACCGAGAGTTCGAAGCCATGGAGTGGGGCACTCTGAAGAGTGCGTTCTAGCAGACTTCGGAAACGAACGAAGCGAGGCGGACAAGGCCGTAGCCCTGTACACCCGGACGCAGGGGAGCAAGGAAGACCTGATCCAGTACTTGGAGGATGTATTGACGTTGTCGCTTCAG
This sequence comes from Pachypeltis micranthus, assembly GCA_020466155.1. Taxonomy (NCBI): domain Eukaryota; kingdom Metazoa; phylum Arthropoda; class Insecta; order Hemiptera; family Miridae; genus Pachypeltis; species Pachypeltis micranthus. The sequence continues at coordinate 991,726 of CM035776.1, forward strand.
GTAGACGGCGACATGGAGGAGTACAAAATAATCGAAAATGTATTGAGGGAATGTCGGCCGCTCCTCAACAATGGTTGGCGCGAAAACCAACAATTCGGTGGCGGACTTGAGGAGGAATATACGCCAATGGATGACCCTGAAGGCGGCACAACATCCGCAACCCAAAGCGGCCTCATCCGCGGCAGCGCCCGTCCCGGTTCCGTACTATTTCCCGCAGTTTCCGCCCCGGGATGCCCAATAAAATTAAGCCGGACCCAGACAGAACCCGGACGGACGTCCCATTTGCCGTAGGTGCCGAGGACCGGGTCATGTGGCGAAGCATTGTTGGCACTCCTCGGGAAACGGCAACCGGCGCCAGTAGACAATCGCATTCCCATCGCCGGGCCGTGTCGTCGCGCTCGTACCGTCGCGCGGGTAGTGAACCCACAAGTGCCGGGCGAATGTGAGCCGCGACGAGCAAGCAGACTTCTAGGGGGTAAGCCGTATTTGGACTTAATTTTAAATGAACCGGTGAAGGAGACCGTGGTAGTTTGCTTTATATGCCAGAGCCCCTGGTGTAGAGCCAAAAGGTGTCCTTTGAAGCAACAAAGGAACAATCGTAGAAAATCCGATAAACTCTGTCTCAGACCGCAGGTTCGAATGACTACCAAAGACTCCTCGATTACATTGAAATGTTTTATACCCCGAATAGATAGGCAAGGTGATGTTATATTAGATACAGGGTGCCCTGTAAATCTGATTAGCTCTGCGCTGGTGCCGGAAAGCATCCCATTAAGGACACATAAAATTGACATAAGATCCATTACCGGACACAGCCTCAAGGTTAAGGGTTGTGTTACTAGTGACATAATTATAGACGAAAATGTAGTTTTAAGTGATGTGGACCTCATAGTTATAGACGATAATAAGGTTGAAGTACTTTTAGGCCTGAACGAGATGATCAGACATGGTTTAAAAATTGACCTCAAGGAACAAACTATTACGCTCGATGAAGGGGCTTGCGTGATAAATTTCGCCGCGACCCAAGCCGGAATAGACGCAATCGAACCTTATAATGAGGATAGTAGGGTAAGAATAGTTGTAGACGAAGACAAATTTGTTGGACGATGTTCTTCATGCGCGGTTCGAATGACCAAGAAATATTGTAGTCAAACAATGTGTTTCGAACCCAATAGGACGTTACCCCCCGCCATACTATGTTTGCCGCTAATTGACGAGGACGAAAATTCATACGACGAAATACTTATTGTAAATAGGTCAAACGAAGATATAATCTTGACTCAAGGCAGGGCTCTCGGACATATACAATGCATACCCCCTGTTGAACCGAATGTTGTAAACCCCGCCCTGGCCGTCGGCTGCCCAAACGAAATTGTAAATGAAACGCTCATACACACCGGTGACGTAATGTGTAACTTAGTCGAATACGATCTAAAATCCCCTCCGGACGCTTCCCTAGTACCAATGGGCACCGACCTAACGGAAGAGGGCAAACGGCAGTTCCACGAGCTCATTAACCGCTACCTAGATGTTTTCTCGTGGCATGATGGCGACCTGGGTACATGTAATGTAATGCAACACGAAATTCGGCTAACTAGTGATAAGCCTATTTACCAACGTCCTTACCGTGTATCGCGTCAAGAACGCGAAATTATTGAGTCCCACATTCAACAGATGCTCGCTAATGACGTCATAGAGCCGTCTGCCTCCCCGTATGCTTCACCAGTGGTGCTGGTGAAGAAGAAGGATGCGGAGGGGCGGCAAACTGCCACTCGGCTATGTATAGATTTTCGTAAGCTGAATCAGGTGACGGAACGCGACAATTTCCCCGTTCCAAGGATAGAAGATATTCTATCCTGCATCGAGAACACTTCGCTTTTTAGTAGTCTAGACCTGAAGCAGGGGTATTACCAAATCGCCATGGAGGAAAGGTCGAAACCCTGCACTTCTTTTGTTGTGCCTGGTGGGCAGTGGCAGTTTAAGAAGTTACCTTTTGGACTGTCTACTGCGCCCAATACGTTTTGCCGGACGATGGGGTGTGTCCTTGCCGGTCTACTATGGGAAAATGTGTGGTGCTACCTCGATGACATCTTTGTGGCAACCCCTGATGACATCGGCTTACATTGCGAGAGACTAGAACAGATCTTCATCAGACTGAGGCGAGCCAACCTGAAACTAAGCCCAGATAAGTGTCGATTCGGATTCAATCGGTTGAAGATTTTAGGCTACGTCGTCACCAAGGATGGCCTGGCGCCAGACGAAGCTAAAATAGATGCTGTTAGATCATTCCTCGTACCTCGGTCCCTGCTAAACGTCCAGCAATTTTTGGGACTTGCGAACTATTATCGAAAATTTTGCCAAAATTTTGCCGACAAAGCGCGACCCCTAACAAATCTCACTAGGAAGGGGGTACCCTTTGAGTGGGGCGACGCACAGCAGACCGCTTTCGACGAAATTAAAGCGATGCTGGTAAGCGCCCCGGTACTCAGACATTATGACCCCTCCTTACCCACTGAACTCCGTACAGATGCAAGTGCTTTCGCCCTAGGGGCCGTTCTTGTTCAAGAAGACCCCCCGGGGACCAAACGGCCAGTAGCCTATCTCTCGAGGAAACTCTCAGACGCCGAAAGAAACTACTCGGTTTCGGAGCGCGAAATGTTGGCTATTCAGCATGCGTGTGTTACCTGGAGGCATTTCCTGCTGGGTATCGAATTCACCATCATAACGGACCACGCCGCGCTCAAGGGAATTAACAACAGTAAAGACCCCTATGGGAGATTGGCAAGAGCTGCGATGGTCCTAAGTGAGTTTAATTTCAAAATTGTACACAAAGCCGGGACTAACCTCAAGGACGCGGACGCCCTATCCAGGAATGTTGAGGGAGCCTCGCCAGAACAACCAAATTTTACATTAGCTGAGGTGTGCCCCCTTTTGCATATGTTGAAACAGACCCACCTGGGAGAATAGTAGCCGAGAAGCCCGACGCCGTAGTATCAGCCGAGCAAAGAGCCGACCCTTCCCTCCTCCCACTAATCGAACTATTAGAGAATAGGACCACCCCGATGACCGACGTTTGACCAAGAAATCCCGCAGATACGAGATGAAAAATGGCAAACTATACAGGAGGCAATTCACCAAGGGAGCCAACGTGTTATTGCTAGTCATTCCCCATACTATGCAATCCGAGATTTTGTCACAGTTCCATGACGCCGTCCTTGGCGGTGGACACCAGGGCCAAGGTAGAACTCTTGCCAGGATTAAAGAGAGGTATTACTGGGAGGGTATGGACAAATCGGTCAGAAAGTATGTGGCTACCTGCCATCACTGCCAGAGTCGCAAAATGCCGCGGCAACTGCCCGTTGGACCCCTCAACCCCATCCCAATACCAAACCGACCCTTCGAAAAAATAAGTATGGACGTTCTAGGCCCCTTCAGACGTACATTGCGGGGTAATACTGTATTACTTTGCATTACCGACCTCTTCAGCCGGTACAGCGTGGTCGAGGCTCTGCCTGACCAGACGGCACCATCAGTAGCTCGGTGTTTGGTCGAACGTGTATTTTCCGTATACGGGTGCCCGCGAGAAATCCTAAGCGATCGCGGTTCCAATTTCCGGGCCGAAATGATGAAACAGCTCATGCTAGGACTCGGAATAGAACAGCGATTTGCCACTGCCTTCCACCCCCAAACTAACGGTTTGACAGAACGGAACAACTCGACTTTCGAGACGATGCTGTCCCTCTACGTCAACACACAACAAGATGATTGGGACGAATACATCCACCCCCTAGTATTCACCCATAATGCTAGTGTAAACCAGTCATCTAGATTCTCCCCTTACTTCATGGTCTTCAACCGACACCCGCGACTCCCACTTGACGTACTACTTGAACCCTACCCAGACGGCGACCCAGACACCTACGACCCTCTAGACCGCATGGGGACAGTACAACGCATAGGCAAGGCGAACTTAGAACACGCCCAAGCCTTGCAGAAAACCCGTACTGATAGAAAACGCCGAAGCCTCACATATAATAGCGGAGATTTGGTACTAGTATATACCCCTAGGAGGGTACAACGGAAAAGCCCGAAGCTCATGTGTAGGTGGTATGGCCCATATCGGGTTGTCGAACGTGTAGGAGAGCTCAACTACATCGTAGAGCTAGTCGACCCCCGTTACAGGGGAGCTGCACAAAAGCGTGACATAGTCCATGTAGTAAGATTGAAGCGATACTATCCTAGGACCCCCGATTATTTCTGCCCAGAAGAATTCATCTCCGATTCGGAGGACGATTCCGACCATCAATTAGCAACCTTAGACCCTGGGGCTCCCCCAGCGATGGCCGAAACAAGTCCTGCCGAGACTGATGATGTTAGCCCTCCATGCCCAGATCCTAATCCTTGCCCCCCGACGAACCCCATTGTGCCTAGAGACGCTGAGGAGCCAGTACCGACAACGTCGAGACCCCAGCGAAACCGCGTACGACCCGCTCACTTTAGGGACTTCGATATGGGTTCCACCGATTCCGATTAAGTTGTGCGACGGCCCCATATCATCATGCTGCCTTGTTAATGTTTAAGCGACCCCGCTGGTAGCAACCCACCAAACAAACAAACAAACAAACAATCAGACAAATTTCGTTCACGCACTGAATTGACCCAATGGAAAAATAAGCGTCGGTGTCCAAACAATACCTCCTCGAACAGTTGCGCCATAGTCCGATGAAGTAATTCCAATAACCCGAGGTGCCACGCAGTTACGTTCCGCGACCCGAGTAATAACGTTCCCCCCCGTAATGAAGCTGTACTGTCTCATACTTCTCCCCACGTGTCTGTGCGTAACACCAACTGTTACCCTAGTAGGAGCGTACTGGAAGCCCCTCCCGATGTTATCATGTACGAAGCGTCAGTACCTGTAGTATTAGAAAGCAGATGGGAACCGTCAAACGAATCCAACGAGTCCCTAATACTACCGCTGATAGGAAGGCATAGATTGTTCCGACTATCAGTAGCCATGAACCAAACCCATGCTGATTGGCTGAGGATCTTCAATGAAATGGAGGCTCAACTCCACTATTCCGATCCAGAACCGGTGAGTAATAGAAGTAAACGCAACCTCGCATTCGTGGGAGAGTTCCTAAATTGGTGCTGCTCAGTGCTCACCGACGAGCGAGCCCGTCCCCTTTACGAGAATCAACACCGACTTCGTAAAGCATTAAGACAACTACAGATGGCGGAGGATGGAAATCATCAGTACCTACTTAACACTGTAGCGGCGATTCGGAATTACTCGGTAGAGTTAGAGTCCGTATTTCGGGCCGAACAAGGCTCAATCCAAGACTTACAAAAGAAGATCCTGGACGTCTATAATAATATGGACTACGAACGTACGGAGGAAGAATTCCGTTTTAGTCTAATTTGGGACACGTTAACCATGCTAACCCGTGAGACCCGAAGTTTGCTCCGTCTGCACGCCAAAACCCGAACCGTCGATGACTGCCGTGATCAGAAAATACCCTCCTATGTCCTACCTGCTGACCAACTTGAAGTCGAGCTAAACAAAATTCAAGAGGCATTAGAGCCAATTAATTACCGTCTAGCAGTCCCGATCGAGGAGGTCAGCCGCTACTACAAGTTGAATATTGCCACGTGCAAATTCGTAGAGCGAACGCTACATTTGTATATCAAAGTGCCGATAGTGGAAACTAGTGCGAACTGGCGACTACACCAAATTTACTGCGTACCATTCGCCTGGAACAACCATACCTGCAGTATGTGTCACGGAATTAACTATGTCGCCACCACCGAATCTCGAATCATTATAATTGAAAACCCCCAAACCTCTAACTGCCGACCGGACCATGATGGCACGTGCTACATCCCCCGGACCTCCTACACACACCTACACGAACCATGCTTAAGCCGCCTAGCAACCGATGCGACTATTCAGACCCTAATTGACGAATGCCCAATGACGTGTCATGCTTCAGACCGTTTTGTAGTAACCCAGATCGATGAGCAGAAATTTGTTCTTACTCATATCCCGGGACCGTTAGTAATTGAATGTAGAATGGGTGGCGAAGTCACTAGCCAACCCTTGAGTTTAACCAGGCCACTGGAGCAATGGAGATATCAGTCCCCTGCCATTGTCAAGTACTCATCTTGGAAACCAGGATACCAGTGATTGCCAGGGTTTTCCCGTGCGATCACGATTCGATCAAAACGCAGGAAGTCGTCCATATTATCCCAGCGATTTGGTCAAAATTAACAACCCTACAGATTCCCCGATTCCAACCCTACTTACCCGCTCGTTTCGGTAACGTAAGCGAGTGTCTAAACACAAATTGGACTGTACAGATACCCCATTTTCATGCCCCCGTACTCACTACCTGGCCGACCAGACCATCCAAAATACCGCTGGATCCCCCTAAGCCGAAACCCTATCAATCCGTCGAGTCATATGTTATAGGCGCCCTGACGTTTATCATGCTTGTGATAGTCCTCCGAAACCCTTACCTCCTACTACCAGCAGCATGGTTCCGCCCGTCGCAGCCTTCATCCCGGAGTATGTACTCGCTCACTCTAGCTCTGTTTTGTGGCTGATAATCACATTCCTATTAGTTGGTGTTTCCTTTCATACATCCTCTCCTACCTCTATAGAACCATACGCGAACGTATAACGAAAAGGTACCGTAATCCAAGTCGAAGGAGCACTGCCCCTACGGTGCGGACCCCGCCCGTAAATATAGGCTCCCCCGACGATGCCGTTTATTCTACCCCTGACCGCCTCTCTCCAGGGAACAATCATCCCCGCGCGCCCCGACTTATATAACCGTGTCTGATCACTCGGTATAAACCCCGTCATAATTGTATGTGCAGCTGTAAAGATTGTTATAAACATTGTTACTAGATAATAGTTGAAGCTGGCGCTGTAGGACTCAACAGGCGCAAGGACCTGTCGTAGGAGGTACATTCACTTGCTGGGTGAATTAATCTCGATCCGAGCCAGTTGTTATGCGGGCCCTGAATTTAGCCAGCAACTCAATTCAGGGAACGTAAACAATGAGCTAAGGTGCCTGCTCCAAAGAGTAACCTACTTAGTAAGCTTAGTGCCCCCATTGGTACCAGGACTAGGTTAAGATTGGTAGGTTATCGTGTATACTGAATATTAACATGATGCTGTTTTAAAGGCCTCGATGCCTGGTTTGCGTTTGTGTTTTAATATGCTGTTTTAAAGGCCTCGATGCCTGGTTTGTGCCTTATGTTGTGCCGATAAGTGCCTTTAATGACCATTTTTATTTTTTGTTTTAAAGGCCTCGACGCCTGGTTTGCGTTTGTGTGTTAATATGCTGTTTTAAAGGCCTCGATGCCTGGTTTGCGTCTTATGTTGTGACGATAAGTGCCTTTAATGACCATTTTTATTTTTGTTTTAAAGGCCTCGACGCCTGGTTTGCGTTTGTGTGTTAATATGCTGTTTTAAAGGCCTCGATGCCTGGTTTGCGTCTTATGTTGTGACGATAAGTGCCTTTAATGACCATTTTTATTTTTTGTTTTAAAGGCCTCCATGCCTGACGTAATATGTTAACTTGTTTTGTGTAAGGGGGTCAATATAATGTGGGATTTTGGATATTTACTGTTTCATTATTGTGTTTGTATTTGGGTTCTGTTCTAGCTATTCTGTTAACTATTCGTTCTGTTTGGGAGTCAGTCGTGTCGCTGGGAAATTACCCATTCTGTCCTTACCCCTTCTCTCCCCCTATCCCACAAGCTTTGGTTGACTGTGGCACGGAAGTAATAAATTCGGGGCGAATTTCATTGGAGGGGGGGGCTGTTACGAGAAGCATTGGATTCACCCCGGGTACCCCTGAAGTAGGACAAAGGAGAGGGTTTCCACACGCGTCAGCACTTGACGAGCAAGCGGCACCGCGGATCCCCTCTCCGGGGTTGGGCAGTCGAATACGCCCGGCAGAACGTGCTAGATTCCCCGCGACCGACCGGCTCCTATTAACCCTGTACACTTATTAATCCTCTATTTTGTAGTAAACCAATACCTAAACCAGCGTTAGTGTCTGAATTCACCAATCCCCGACATCGTAACATTATCATAGTGATCAAAACACCAAATATTTTTTTTCTCAAAAACCGCTCTAACGATTTTGATTACATTTTTAATGTTGGTAGCTCTTAACATGATAATTATACCATAAAATTCCCATTAGTGGGAAAATGACGAGAGTAGCACAATAAATTATCAAAATTTTCGACGAAAAGCGTTTTTGCCGTGTTTTTTTCCTTTTAAACTCCGCTGGAATGTTAGTAGAATGTTAAAGAAAATTGGTACTGTAGTCTAATCCAATACCTATAGGGTGAGTATTTAAAAACGCTCATGAGATACATGGGGCTCACTCCAGAAATTCCTGAATTTCAACTACCGCCGTTTCGCTATATACCAGTTCTAACAGTTATTACCCAATAACTCTGCAAAAGTGATTACTATCCTCCTTCAAAAAATCCGTGTTTACAGCCTCATTAATTTTCTGGGTACCATTTGCTCAATAATGGTCCTGGAATGAGTACGAGCAGCACAATAAATTCTTTGACTGTAATCTCGGCCGCTTCATGCTGCTGTAAAGCAGCGTTGTTTGACCAAGTTCAAAGGGACTGAGTGATAAATGAATTGATTAAATAGAATTAGCCATGTACAAAGTGAATTGTTGTAGAGCTAAGGAAAGTTGTGTGTTGCAACGCACCAGATATTTTTTCTTACAAATGGCTCAAAAGATTTTGATTAAATCTCTTGTATAGTCAGTTTCAAATGGCACGACCATGCTATGGGATTCTCAGCCGTGGGAAAATGACGAGAGCAGCACAATAAATTACCAAACATTTCGACGAAAATCGATTTTTGCATAGTTAAATATTACTGCACTTGAATGTTACTAGAATCTTCAGAAAAATTGATGTAATGTAATCAAGTACCTATAAGATGATTGTTTGGCAACGCTCATAAAATGTATCTGAAATACTCCAGAAATTCCAGAATTTCAATCCCTACTGTTTCACATAGTACCATTTCTCCCTGTTTTTAGTGCGTACAATCGTTCTAAAAAAAATGTGTTTACAGTCTCATCACTCTGTACTCTTTCTCTGTGTAATGATTGCTCAATAATGATCTTGGCATATGCAATAGAGTCTGGAGCTATTAGCGCTACCAATCTCTACCATCTTGAAGTCATGTTTTACCAAGTTCAAATGAATTGAATTAGTAGCAAAAGCCATGAAAATCAAATAACAAATGACCTGACTATGAAGGACCTAACACTAGTTTTCAGGCAAAAATAAGAAAAGTCATTTGGAGTGTGAATTGGGGGTTTCTCATGTGGTCACTCACTCAGGACTATGAATACAATATTTCTTTCGAGTGGCCCTCGCCATTCTTGAGTGTGAGGACTATGAATTCAAACCGTAAACCCTTAAGACTCATCACTTGTTTTCTATCAAATGTACGACTTCTAAATATCTATTTTTGTCAGACATAATCTTACTTGTTGCAGGAGAGAAACCTTTTGTCTGTGAAGAATGTGGCTTCAGGACTGCGCAAAAATGGAGCCTCCTACAACACAGGCGAACCCACACAGGTACATGTTTTCATCCCCAGTTCAGAACGTTTCGTCTTTGATATTTGTGAATCTTTACATTATCGTGCTTTTACTGCGTGCTGTAGGGGAGAAACCATATGCCTGTAATTTATGCAGCTACAGAGCAGCATTACGTAGCACTCTTCGAATTCACCAGAGAACACACACAGGTAAACCCCCTTACACATTAAACTCTACTCTTATATTCAACTTTGTTGAAGTTGTGGGCTCATCAAAGATTACAGAGAGAATTCCTTTGGTTTTCTTGTAGGGGAGAGGCCATTTCCTTGTGATCAATGTGACTATAGAGCTACACAAAGCAACGCGCTCAAAGATCATAAAAGAGTACACACAGGTGAGTGATAATATCGCTGCCCGACCCTTCAACTGGTAAATATTAAAGTGGTGACGGTTAAAAGGGCCAAACTGCTCAAACCCATCTTTGATAGTAGAACTGCAAATTATAAAATATTTCGACGAAAAGCCATTTTGGTGCAGGTTTTTCCTCATAAACCTTGCTCACATGACACTACCATTCAGAAAGCCAGGTGTAAGTTCAATGAGCTACATATACGAAAGCAATTTACAAATGGTCATAGGATAATCAAGAGTAACATCAAATATTCCAGAAAGTACTACTAGATTTTTTTAAGTTGTGTTTAAAAAAAATTACAGGGTTTTGTAGATTAACATCTCACTTATTTTTCAACATAATCGCCTTCCAGTTCCATGCAAGTTTTCAGCCTTGGCACAAGCTTTTTGATACCCTCCCCTCCCGCCAACTCATTCTGCCAGTTCAGGACCTCATTCTTCAGTTTCTCGTCGGTTGAAAAGCGTTTTCCACCCATGCGAGTCTTCAAGGAGGTGATATGATAAAAATCGGGGAATACAGAGGGTGGTTCACAATGTCCCAATCGAATGAATCCAACCACTCTTTAGTGACGTTGGCTGTGTGAGAGCGGGCGTAGTCATGTAACAAGCGCACTCAATTTGTCAACATTACCCGCTGCTTGTTTTGGATTGCTCTATTGAGCTTTTTCGCAGTATCAAACTGCATTAACCGTCTCCCCCAGGGGCAGGAAATCGACCAGAACGATTCTTGTTTGGTCCCAAAAATGCATGATTTTTTAAAAATTTTTTGCAGGGGTAGAAGACTTGTGTCGCCACTGAGATGATTGTCTTTTCGACTCTGGAGTGTAATGAGCCACCCAGGTCTCATCTCCAGTCACAATGGAGCTAAGGAAATTGTCACCTTCCAAATCCGATTGCCGAACAGATTTTTGCGCAAAGAAGGGATTGTTTACGCTGCAATAAAGAGAATATGTAGACGGCAGGCAAACATTGCACATTCGGAATCCCGATGCCTTGAAACCGTGAAGTGTCAAATTTTGACTCGGTGGGGGGGGGTGTAAAAAATGTTGCTGTCCAAAAGCATAGGTATATTATTTTATCCATTTAGCAGGCGAAATGGATAAAAACGGATCGGGAACGAAATTATATTAAGAGAAAACATAAATGACATATTACAGAGCAGAGGAGAACGAACGAACAAGAGAAGATACTCAACACATGAACAGCACGAGGTCAGGTGGTGGTGGCTTATTGGAGGAGCAGTTGAAGACAGCAAAGTGACGCTCTAATACCCCCTCTCAATTGATGACTTTATGATCAGATGAGTCCCATACCAACTTGCAAAAGTTGTGCTCCTCTCTTGCAAGTGGTTTAGCGAGGATATTAGCAGGCATCTCTTCTGTGGGCAGGTATGAAAGAGTTAGCGTTTCTCCTTTGGCTGCTTGCCGAATGAAATGATGGCGCATGTCAATGTGCTTGGTTCGGATGTGATGGATAGGATTTCCAACAAGACTTGGAGCTACTTAACTGTCAGAAAACACACAAATGGTTGATTGAGGTTTGCGAGGGTTCTCCAATAAAGTTCCCCTCAACCCTGCTGTGGGCTACAGTGTGCTGTTTTCTGGCTTCCCAGGAAATCGCCGCTCCTGCAAACTCAAAACAGTATCCTGAGCATGAGCGCCTGTCTATTGAGCAACTTCCCCAATCTGCATCAGCTAATCCTGTGACTGGTATGCCGGTCTTCTTGAAAACCAGAGTGTCATCTTTCGTGGCCTTCAGATATTGCAGTACTCGTTTTCCTGCCTTCCAGTGCTGTTCATTGTACGCTGTGTTAAATTGACTAAGAGACTTACAGCGTAAGCAATATCTGGCCGTGTTGCTACGCTCAGATACATGAGTGAGCCAACTAGATTTCTGTAAGGAAATTTTCTCATAACTTCCTCGTCACTAGAATCTGGATTGGTGAGTGCATTTCCCTCTTTCCAATAGTGTTGCAGCAGTTTTACATTCTGACATATTGTATTTTTCCAACAAGTCCGAAATGTATTTTCTTTGCGATATTGAAATTTTGTTATTTGTACAGTTAAATTTTCTAAAACGAAATGTAACTTTAGTTCCGTCAATCCAATAATTTTCATTTGATGCTACTCAAATATCGTCAACGTACACGCCAATGAAAAGCATTCTTGTGCCTTCACGCTTCATGTACCAGCGAGGATCAGAATGTGTAGGTTTCAAACCTATACTGAGAAGAATTTGGTGAAGTTTTCTGTACCATTGACATCCAGATTGTTTAAGCCCATACAATGCTTTCTGTAGGTTGCACACCTTGCTACCACCTTGAAGCTGCTTGAGCATTTTGGACGCTTCCTTTTGGAGTGTAGGGTTTCCACATTACGTCAAGTCTTCTAATGATCTCTTTAGTTCTACAGGAATTTCCATATTTACGTCTTTGTCTAGGTCACCGTTTAGGTAGGTCGTTACCACGTCTAACTGATGGACATTCATGTTATTGTAACGGGACGAACCAAACCCTTCGATTCAGCGGAGGCTCGTCCGGGAGATTTATGCTGAATGGGCACCTCAAATGCCCAGTTCGCTCGAGACTTCGCAGCAGTCAGTTGTAACCGAGCTGGTACCCTTGTCGCCGTGTTGCCCATGCCTGCGTTCGCTCCCTCTCAGTTCCCCTGTCTGTGGTGGTAAAACTTCTCCGAATATAATTCATGAATAAAACTCTCTGTTCGAATTGCATTCGGCTTGATATCGTACTACTTCCCGACTCTCTTAGTGCGATATCGCCTTCTATATTAATCCCCCCCTTAACATTGGCGCCCAACTAGTGGTCGAACTTCCCCTGCATTCGTTCGAGATGCCGGCCACGCGGAAAAACTTGAAGGTTCTTCTAATGCGATGGGAATTTTTGATCCCCCACTTTCAATGTTTCTGCCCTACTGCTGTGACCTGCTCTCTCGCCCGTCATTATGTTCGAATGTTGTCCGTTCTTGACGAACAGTTGAACACAGCTTTGTGTTCAATCGACGACGGCTGCTTGGAGGAAATCAGGACAGATGTAAAGGAGCTTCTGGTCTACCAGCATCTCGCACACATATACATAGGTAAGGTCAATGCTTATCTAGCATCGAAGCAGGATAAACCTACGGACCATTCATGTCACAACGAATCCCATCATGCATCAACAGTGACATCTTCCCGCGTGTCTGTCCCCGAACGGCCTCACAAACAACGAGTCCGGGGAAACAACGTGCCTCCAAAATGGTCTGGTCAACACAAACCCACGTCGCCAGAGCAGCCCTGCCCTATCTGCAGCAAACATCATGGGGTAAAGAAGTGCCCCCGTTTCCTCAACTCCAGCCAGAAGGCTCGATGAATCTACGTGAAAGAGCACAATCTGTGTACGAATTGTCTGGCAGCCTCACACACGCTCAAGAGTTGCCACTCAACGTACATGTGTGTATGCTGTCAACACAGGCATCACACCCTGCTACACCCCATGAGCCAGGACGCTGCACTTGTTCCCAAAAGTGCAACTAACCACTGCACGGTAGACGCATCTCCACTCTGCACTACCCCTTGTGGAACACCTGAGGGCAGGTGTGCTCTGAGGAGGAGGGAAACTCCGACTCCCCTCACTCAGAGAATCGTCTTTCGCCAAGAGATGGACCGATTCTCTGAACCATGGATGTCGCAGCTGCGTGGGACGAAGACGTACGATCCACACATCCGATTCACACAGAGACATTGTGAGGTGACTGTTTATTTGCATTTTTCAACACTCCCACCACAAACAGGGGCACCCTTTTGGAACTTTAATCAAAATTATCTCCTGCTTGCTATGCTCAAGATTAGGTTCTCCTTTGTTGGGTGGACTGCAACGCCCTGAACTGCAGTGTTCATGAGTGCCTGAGGACAGGCACTTCATCAAGGGCGGAATGGTGTAACGGGACGAACCAAACCCTTCGATTCAGCGGAGGCTCGTCCGGGGGATTTATGCTGACTGGGCACCTCAAATGCCCCGATTCGCTCGAGACTTCGCAGCAGTCAGTTGAAACGGAGTCGGTTCCCTCGTCGCTGTGTTGCCCGCGCTCACGTTCGCTCCCATTCAGTTCCACTGTCTGTGGTGGTAAAAATTCTCCGAATGTAATTCACGAATAAAACTCTGTTCGAATTGCATTCGGCTTGATATCGTACTACTTCCCGACTCTCTTAGTGCGATATCGCCTTCTATATAAATCCCCCCCCCCCTCGTAACATTACGTTCAACAGCTAGTGCTAACATCATACGGATGGTGCTAAGGCGGATCACAGAGGAGAACGTTTCTTCATAGTTTACGCCAAGGCGTTGTTTGACACCTCTTGCTACCAATCTGGCCTTTCTACGCTCCATCGTATTGTCTGGGCTACACTTAGTTTTCAGGATCAATCGGCTAGTAATGGTTTCACGATTCGCTGGACAGTCATCCAGGTCTTATTTTCGATTAGTGACGCAAATTTCTCATTCATGGCTGCTTTCCGTTTTACCATGTTGGGACTATGGGCATACGTATTGTTAACTATTCTTGCCACATTTCATTGTTTGCAACATCGTCATCAGAATTATCGTGCTCTTCAATACACTCCGTTGATGAGGAACCTGCAGGTACTATATTGTAGTGGTTTCTCGGTCTCCCTGAAGCCCCACATATCTTTTTGGGGCTACCAGGTCCTCTCTTCATTACAGGTAGTGCGGGGGTTTCAGAGGTGCTACTGCCTCCTTCACATTCTGAAGTTTCATCTTCATCAACTTCAATACTGTTGGAATCGACTGTTTCAGGAGTTCTGTCTATGTCGTAAAGCAGTAAATACTCAATGGATTTCAGTTCGTTTGTTTGTCAGGTACTCAATTCATGTACTGTCCCTCTAAAAATGTAACACCGAAGTCCACAAAGTCAGGTGGCGGCTTATTGAGGAGCAGTTGAAGTCAGCAGAGTGACGCTCAAATATATTATTCAGAATGAATAATAAACTGTTACGGGGGATTAATATAGAAAGCGATATCGCACGAAGAGAGTCTGGGAGTTAGTACAGTATCAACCGAATTCAATTGAAACACAGGTTTATTCTCAATTACACTAGGGGAAGTTTAACCACCACAAATAGGGAACTGGGTGGAGCGAAAGTGAGCGTAGGCGACGAGGGAACAGCTCGGTTACAACTGACAGCAGCTAAGTTTCAAGTGAATCAAGGCATTTGAGGTGCCCTGTCAACACTAATGCCCCGGACGAGCTCCACTGAATGGAAGGGTTTGGTCCGTCCCGGTACAAAATCAATAGATTGGATTGATAGCTGGAATGTACATGGGGCTGAGGAAAGTTGTGTGATGCACTGCAACAGCTATTTTTCATCATTCATATTAATATTGTGGGTAAGTTACAATGTGCAATTACAAATGTATTAGTGTGGAGCTGTGCAAGTTGTATTTCATAGTGGTTTATTGTAGGAGAGAAGCCATTCGCTTGTAACCAGTGCGGGTACAGAGCTGGAGCAAGGAGCTCTCTTCGACATCATATACGAACTCATTCAGGTGTGCATTCTCACTCCCTATCTTTCACAAAAACTATTGGACTATACGAGTTGTCATTTTTTTTCCTTGTGTTTTAGGAGGTAAGGCATATCCCTGCACGCAATGTGGATATGTAGCTAATAGCCCACGTAATCTGCGGGCTCATGAAAACAAACACACAGGTAAACATTTTTCCTTATAATCGTCGTAGGTTCATGCAATTATGATTGTCTTATGATGCTTATTTGTTTTAGTGTACCAGTATCCGTGCAGTTGGTGTGCGTATGTAGCGAACAGCCATAGGAGTTTATTAGTTCATGAAAGCCGACACACAGGTCAGGGTTATGAATAGCATCATTAAAATATGTTATATGTTTCGGCCAAAGTTTGGTCCAGGAGGTGCTGTCACCTGTAGATGCAAGAAGCTCCTGGCAGTCTTTGACGCTTATATCTGCTCAAGCCCCTGTATGAACTGCAATCCGCTCCGCTTTTTTCATATTCCGCTCCCCTCAGAGTCAATTTTCTAAGTTTGGACGAACTGAAGTCCTCATTTTATTTATGAAGTTTATTAATACGTTTTCTCCTTTTTTTATTTTCCTATGTGTTGGCAGATTATTGTTAACGGATTATACAGTACCGTTGTTCTTCTAGTTAATTCTAATGAAAACCTATTCACAGGTCGAGTTTGGAAAGTGTTTGCCTCCGAAAACGTTTTAGAAAATGGTCTGTAGCTGCCTGCCTGTGAGCAGAATTGATTGTGAACGGGTGATTTTCATTATTTGGAAAAATGATGAGAGTAGCACAATAGATTGCCAACAGTTTCGACATGAATCGGTTTTATGCAGTTTTCTTTTGTAAATCCCACTCACACGATAGCATTCTCAAAAAGATCGTGCTGGTAGTATAGTAAGTTACCTCCTCACGGTACATGCTGACCCCATCCCTGTGCCTAGCAGTACCTCTGACTGATTGGGCAGTCTCCTTGAGAGAAATGTTACATTACCATGAAGGTACGACCCTCTACATAGTGAGCACTTGGAATACGCCAACTGATGTGATTGTTAGTGAACTTCCATTCCATCATCAGGAACTGCACACCTCAATAAAATTAAAGCGTCTCTAAATGAACTGATCACATTTTTCATGTGGTTCTATATTTTCCATATTGTATTTACTTTCTAGGAAATACATTTTTGGTTGGAAACAATCATCTGAAATGTAGACTGAATGATCGACTGTAAAAATACAAAAAGGGTCCAAATATAAATAAGTAACAAGGAAAACTGTGGGTACAAAAATGTTTGAAACATGATTTTTAGCAACTTCATGGCCTTTAGTACTCAAGAGTTCTCTTCGTGGCTCTTGTTGGCAGTTAATTGACACCGAGGCATGCTTCAAACGAGCCAGCGAATGTGTTCATTGCGCTTCTTCAAGCTCCTGTAGAGTTACTGACTGGTTTGGACGACCTCTAATGGTCCTCCCTAGCTGGTCCCATTTGTGAATATTGTGTTAATTTAGGTAGCCTCTCACCGCACTAGCTGCATGTGTTCTGGCTCCATCCTGCATAAACATGAAATAAGCATCACCACTGACAGCTTGGGCATGAACATGAACGTTTTCCCATGAAGAGTCACGATTTCTATTCGACCATGGATTTTTATGCCTCCCCATACCATAAGTGTATCACTCCAAGTGATTGGAGCAAGTAGCAAAGGACGAAACGTTCATTTCCTCCTCTCCAAACTTCGGCACACCCATCGTTGCCAAATAAGTGAATTTAGACTCACCTGAAAACATTGAATGGTTCCATTGTCTCAGTTCCACCTTCTAGATTCACGAGCGACTTCGACTGTATCATGACGGTTTTTGACATTATATTGATTAGATGATGAGGAGCCTTCAACCCACTTTCTCACAGCCTATTCCGAATAGTCCAGTCAGACGTCCTTGTTCCAGCGCTTCTACTCATGTCTTTTGGCGTTCTCTAGATGTGAATCGATTTCATAGAGCATTTAGCCTCAAAAATCGGTCTTCAAGGGAAATAGCCCTTGATTAACCTTGTTCTAGTACTCAGTAAAGTGACCCTGTATCCTGATACTATTTTCGAAGACTAGAAATCAGATTGGCTTACCACTAAACGCTGAACAGCATCATGCTGGGAATAGCCTTAGTCCATCAGAGTGAGAGCTGTGGGATTTCTAAAAGGATCGTCTAAGGATGGCACCAATCTCCATAGATCACAAAATTAATTGAAAAAGCTGAACGAATCACGAATCGATAGAACTCTTTTTGAATTCAGATAGGTCTTTTGAGGAAAATTTTCAGATTTAATTTCGTTTTGGCTCAAGTTTGAGGTTATTGCTCACTATGATTGAGATAAAACAAAAACCCTGCAAATTATTACACAATGGTTTATTACTTTCTTGAACAGCTTGACGGAGCCTGACTGCTTCGAGACCCATCCCATTCGATCCAGTATCGAAAAATACCAGTAAACTACACGAAACATGACCTGTCTACAACAGAACGACGAAAACTAAATATTCCAGGCGCCTGTAGGCAATTAACACGATGTTGCGAGTCGAGCGGGCAGGTAGTTATAATGAGATCGGGGGAAGGAGTACAAACGATTGCTTTCACTGTAGTACCCGCGAGTGCTTTTAATTTGTAGACTTTTGCTCACTATAATTACTGTGATTCACCATACCCAGCTGTACACGTCTGATTCTCATTCCATTCGACCCAGGATATTAAAATACTTTGAATTCAATACAAAAAAAAGGGGGTATTTGTAATAAAACTGTCAAAATTGCGTTTTTGTTAAATTTTTAAACCATTTTTTGTCCATAACAACCATGGGTTTCGTCTGATCGGATTGCCGAGGTGGCGGGCACAACTAGATACCAAATGGGATTTTGTGCGAAAGAACGGATTTTTTTAGACCGCGTTAGAGGCACAAAACGGTCCGGACGGCACACGGACATTACAGATTTAGAATCCTGATGTCTTGAAACGTAAAGTATCTCATTTTGAGGTGGGTTGTAAAACATTTTTCCTGACTGAGAACATAGAGTTATTATTCAGAATGAATATAAACCAAAACGAGGTGGGTACACGACGTACCTAATCATAAGATATAATCATGAACTTTGTCTGGAGGAACGTATGGTTTAGCACTCCAGGACTGTGTTTTACATTATTTCACGTTAGTCTCTACACCTCTGGGCATCAGCAGAGCTGTTTCCTACACTTTCCTATGACGTTATCGCCGCCATTTCAATACTCCCTACCACACTGTTCAGTTTGGGGAATTAAGAAGACGCTTTACACTCCAGGAACCTTTTTTTCTCTTCATTGCTGTTTAATGCTCTAGTGGCGCTATCCCTTTTTTGTGGTCTATCCTGCTACTATCTTCATCTAACACTTTTTAGTAATGATGTACGACTATTTAAATACAAATCCTGTCTCTCCCCATAGAATCTGCCCCACCCCTTCACCCACACCCCCACCTGAAGTACCTCGTTTTACCGGTGATGTTTAATGTTGTAGCTTAGAGTTTCAAATAAACTAAAATCCGTGTGATCATGTTTCATTATCTCTTTTCTTAGAACTGATGATGGTGTATTATGTTCCCAGGGATCATTGAGGAGGAGCATTATGAAGTCAGTGGACTGGATTTTGTACATTTCCTCGACGGTAAGTCTTAGAATATTCTAATATTATGCAAAATATCATGTGCGTAGCAACACACAACTTTTCACAACCCCTGTAAATTCGACGACCTGCTACGTATAAATTAAGTTTAGGAAGGCGAAAAATCCGTTTTTAAAAAGTTCCAATTTAGTTTCCGCCTTTTGAAACAGTACACACTATGTGAGGGGTTTAACCAAAATTCACGTTTGGTTAACGGATCTATTGGAGGAGAGCGAAAATGGCACAACAAACAGTGAACGAAGACTGAGTTTGGTCGTCGTGTTTCATGGGACGTGAGACCCGACTGGGAAGGGGGTTTAAGCAAGTCTGCAAATTTAAATACGCTGCAAATTATTTCATAACGGTATATTATTCTCTTGAACAGCTTGCCGTAGGTGCACACCTCCGAGGCCAACCCCATTCGATGCAGCATTGAAAAATACCTGACATGTAACGACGAGAACTAAATATTTCAGTCGCCCGTAAGCACCTGTAGGCAATTGGCACAACATAGGGAGTCGAGCAGTCGGGTGGTTATGATGAAACGGGTGGGAGGGAGTACAAACGACGTAACGATTACTTTCGCTGTAGTTATTGCCCCACCAGTTCTTTCAATTAGTAGACTTTTGCTCGCTATAATTACTGTAATTTCGCTATACGCAGTTGTACACGTCTGATACTCGTTCCACTCTACCCAGGATGTAAAAATACATTGAAAACGATACCAAACACGGCGTATTTGGTATGTAACTGCCATAATTGCGTTTTTTGTTAATTTATCAACCATTTTTTGCCCATAACAACCATGGGTTTCGTCCGATCGGATTGCTGAGATGGCAGGCCCAACTAGATACCAAATGGGGGGCATTGCATATTTAGAATTCTGATGTCTTGAAACGTTAAAATTAAGTTTTTCTTCAGATCTTTACGTTTTGAGGCCTACCGAGTCTAAAAAACCTAATTTCGGTACGTGGTCCGTGTGTGTCCGGCTGTAGTAGAATAAAGTGAATGTTTCGCTAGACTATAGCTTTATTCGTCAAAAGCAACTGAATAAATTGAGAATCCAAGGGGAAAAAGTCTGTAGTAACGGATAAACGACATGACACATGGGTGATAATAATTATGTCACCGGCCAAAGGGGTGCAGCTGTGTCTTGATCAGCCACAGAACAGAAACTTGCCGCCATCGATGAATGGGCTCTAGAGAAATAGCAAGCGAGATGGGAATCCTCGTCAAAGAGACGTGATACGTATGAGTTCTTCCCCAACATCCGTGAACGTCTTTCAAGAAAATGGGTAGAGCCAGACCACTGGATGAGCCAGTTCCTCACGGGACATGGTGACTTCAATGCGTGGCTCCACTTCTTTTCTCTGAAAGACTCTCCCTCATGAACGTCTTGTGCCTCCAGTGTGGAGGAAACAAGAAACCGCGTACTGCTCCACTGTAGTTTCTACAACAGTAAGCGACGGATGTTGGGAGGGCAAACAAACTTAGCAGCATTGACTGCTACAAAGCAAGCCTATAACCATTTTGCAAAGTTCGCGAAGAAGATGATGGCTAAGAAACGTGGTAATAGTTGATCTGTCCTTTTGAAACTTGCCACCCAAGTAAGTAGTTAGATCAGGTAGGAAACCAGATTAAGAACTCCTCCCAGATGGTACGGGATTCCTCAGGTGGTCACTTCCGCGCGGTCACACACGGGCAACAGCTCTCTACCGGGAGACTGGCTAATGACCAAATACCTGCCGTACCTCCACAGGTCTGAGTTCGGTGGATGCTGCAGGGGCCAGCCTCTTGCATATTAGCGAAACCGCAACTTCCATGACTGATATAATCCTCGTTGAGGGTTTAGGAACAGTCATCAAATAAGGAAACAGACCTGTGCCTTGATCAGACCAGGTGGCCCTAACCATCACCAACCTCCTTGTGGTGGACAGTGGTAACACCCTAGAGGGGTATAGGACTCCTTTCAATGAATCCTTATGCTGGAGGTTTCATTTCACTCTAGGCTGGCTAATTGGACCCATGCCAACTGGTTCCTCACCCTCTCCATTGCCCTTGCCATTACCTCGCCATGAGCCTCATAGCCCTCGAGGCACCCTGGGTTTTCGGGAAAGTGCACAGGTTTGCCCTGGACTGAGACGTTGGCCGCCCTGTCCTTTTCCTCTTCTTCCTCCTTCCCTTCCTCCATTCCCACCACGATAGAACACTGCTCGTGCCAGTGCTGCGCCTGGCATTCAGAAACGCCAAAGGCCTAAGGGCCCATGTCTGGCTGAAGCATCCTGGCGAAAGGAATGATGAGATAAATGTTGATAGGACTGTATACAGGTATGCTTATGGGGAGATGCATTTTGGGAGCCTCCCATGAGTACTCCCAGCCATATTCATGAAGGGTGTGTGGCGTCCCCTGCTCCCTCTAGGAAGTCCTTAGCCAGCGTCATGTATTCCCCAGTCCTTGAGGACGAGGCACATAGTGCTTATGTGCTATGTCCTCTTCGGCTGGACTTGATGGAATAAGGCCCCGAAGGCTGTTAAGCTACTGGTTCTCAACTTACTTCTCTTCATGGGAAAACCTTCTGCTGGATTGTCGCATGCCCGAACTGTCTTTGTTCCCAACAAAAGTGATGATGGGCCCCGGGGGGCTACAGATCAATTTCAGTGTCGTCTGTGGTCTTTCAGCACTTCCAAAAAGTGTTGACATCACGTCTCCACATTCCTGGTGTCATTATGACGTCCAGGGGGCATTCTGGCCCCATGCTGTCCTTGGCCCGGAAGAAAAAGAAGCAATTGCATATGGTTGCCCTGGACGTTGCTAAGACTTTTGACACAGTAAGCCTTCAGGCCTTGACCAATTGCCGCTGATCAACTCGTTGATTATTTGAGTTCCCTGTACTGCGGGGGTGTGATGACCTTGCAGGTTGGAGCAGAGCGGTCAGGGGATGTGGCAATAAGGCGTGGCGTTCGGCAGGGGGACTCTCTATCTCCTACACTCTTCAATCTTGTGATTGATGCTGCGCTGGGTGAGCTGCCTCAGGAAGTAGGGTTTGATCTTGGCCAAAGTGTGTGAGTGGGCGCATTAGCCTTTGCGGTTGATGTTGTCCTCCCCACAGGTACCAAGGGAGGCTTGCAGATCGCCCTTGACAAGTTTGTGAGGCAGCTACGCATGTGTGCATTGGGGGTGAATCTCGAGAAGTGCAGCTGGTTCTTTTTATGTTTTGTTCGTTATTTTTGGTAGACACCACGTTGGGGAAGAACGTCATACGCTTCACGTCCTTTTACAAGGATTTCCATCTCGCTTGCCATTTCTTTAACACTCATTCGCCTATGGTGGCAAGTTTCCATTCTATGGTGAGATTCGCACTGAGTTCAGACCAAAGCTGGGGAAGCTCTCGATTCAGTCTCCACTTGTCAACCATGCGCTCAATGGCCAAGTCACCCCGTAACTGTTAACTTGGAGTGATTCTGTTGATACAATGTTATAGGCTTTGGTGATCCAGGGGAGTGCCCAATACTATTTTTAAATTGACTGTGAGTTTGCTACTCCAGCCAATCACACCTGGATCGATGGCCTTGTATGCTAGTTTGGCGGACTGACTCATCACAGTCAGATCATCCACATAGGTGTATGGCTCACAGCCAGTCTCCATGAGCTTCCTGAGAAGACCTTCGAAGAAGGGGCTCCAGAGTGCCTGTTCCAAGGACCAAGCCCCCCCCCCCCTCAGGGGGGGAAGGCACCCCTTCTCAATCTTTCTGTGGATATAGACATGTCTGCATTCGATTGTAGCAGTTCATTCTGCCTGTCAGGTAACTTTTGACGAGCAAGTACAGGTTGCGGGGGGTTCCCCTGCCTTTAAGCTCATTGAGGAGAGCTGGCCACCAATCAGAACTGCTACGACGTACTTACCCGATGTCTGACCTGCAGACATGCACATCTTCAGGTTCTTCATTCTATTCAAATTTGTGTAAAACCCAAAACACGTGCACAAGCTGTTCACTCCATTTTCAATATTCATCACGCTCAGCTCCAATGCCAAATTGATCACTCCCATTATCAGTTCGACCTCATGAATTCTGCTCAGAGTATTGCACGTATTTGATGGGACTATCCAGAGTAACCTTAATAGAGGTAATGAGCCAATAAGGCAAAATAAAAATATATTTTTTGCTTTCACATTTGTGTCTGTTGACAGAAGGTGAGGCCCAAGCCGACTACGACTTACGTGGTGAGGTCGACGAGGATCCTCTGATTTTTGATTCAGGTGAAGGTATTTCTTCGTTTCCAACTCTTGGCTCTCTACATATTTTGAGTGCAGTTGACGCTGTAACGTAATTTTTTTTCCCCCTCTTATGGCCTCAGCTGAAAATGATGATGTCATCACCATTGATAGTTCACCACCAAGGCCTGAGGATTGTGGTGGTTCTTTGGAAGACTGATTATTCGTGGGAATGCAGTCATTAAGAAATTTCCAGTTATTAAAGTCAGGTATGTACATGTTGATACATTGATCTCACACAACTGAGTTCTACACTATTTGGGGAAATGGTCAGTGTGCGTGTGTGTCTGTTCTACTGATATAACCCTCGTTGAGGAGGATTTAGGAACAGTCATCAAATAAGGAAACAGACATGTTCTACTGATGGAACTCTCTCTGAGGACACAGGAACAGTCATATGAATAATGAAACAAACCTGTACGTGTGTCTGGAAATCACCCTGCAGTCAGGGGTCCAGAATGCCACTGCTGTATTCCTGTGTGGAAACAATTTACACTTCTTCAACTTACACAGCACACTGTTAGCCCCATTGCCTGAGCTGGTACCGCAGAGCACAACCCCCGGCAGGCAGGGGGACAGAATTCTCCTACAGTATCCTCTGCATGGCCATAAATGCCAGCCTACAGGAAACCAGGGGAGGGGAGTGGCTCTAGAGAGAGAAGAGCTGCTCAGGGAAATAATCCAGCAGCCTGCGCTGCCACTTCACCAGCCCTCCGAGCTGAAGGGGAGCCCTTCTCCTCTCTACCTGGACTAAGCAGGCTAAGTACTCCAAGCCCCTCATGTGCAGAAGTAGGTGCTACTGAGCCCTCCTCTCGCCCTCAGGGAGCTGAGGCCCAATGGCAGCCTGCCATGGTCAGGAAGGGGGGGGGGGAGCAGGACATGCAAGCCAAGGGCAGTGCCTCGCCTGTGCCACCACCCATAAACAAAACCAAACCACCCAGTATAATATAATACAATATAAATATAATACAAGTAAGAGGGTCCCTCCCCTTAAAAACCCAAGAGTAAACGTGAGGGGCTGGTCCCTCCAACCCTTATGCAATAGAAGTGCTAATGGTCTCTGCTAAGGATCTCCAAGCTTTTGACATCCGTATTGTACCGACTGGTTAAGACAATGGTTCATAATCCTGACGAATGTCGGTTCATTGGATCGAAACTCCTCGCGATTGTTGTAATTTTTGCCTGAGCGGTCCTTCAAAAATCTCCAAACCCCCTCGTAACAGTATTTCAGTAGGGGAGCAGAAATTGACCTCAAAGCACAACAAATCTACTGGGCCAGATAGAATATGGAGCTAAGGAAAAGGGGATTTGCTAAGGAAGGCTGAGTACACAATCTCAAGCGGCCTCTTTAATTTATTTAATGACTATCTGCTGGTCAGTGAAAGCCTGTGCGTGTCGTCACTTTTCAAAAGGGAGGCGACCACAATCAAGGAGCAACAGCCTTCTTTCCATAGTAGGCAAAACATTAGAACATACTGCTCCGTTGTAGTTTCTACAGCCGTGAGCGACGGTTGTTGGGAGGGCAGACAAACTTAGCAACATTGACTACTACAAAGCAAGACTATAGCTATTTAGCCGAGTTCACGAAGTAAATAGTTAGATGAGGTGGGAACCCAGATTAACAACTCCCAGAGGTACGGGATGCCTCAAGCAGTCACCTCTGCATGGTAACTCACAGGCAACACCTCTCTACAGCGAAACTGGCAAACGACCCACAGGCCCCAATGCCACACCTCTACAGGTTGAGTTCAGTGGATGCCACAGTGGCTGGCCTCTTGAATATTAGCGAAACTGCTACTTCTATAACTGATATAACCCTCGTCGAGGGTTTAGGAATCAGTCATTTAATGAGGAAACATACCTGTGTCATGTTGGCAGTGGTTTCCAGAATCGTATCTTAACTCCGCCTCTAGATGCGCCTACATTTTTGGGATAGGGAGGTGGCTCTCATTCGAATTTCAGTTCTCGACTTGACAGTAATTATGAATGAAGTTTAGTAGTTTTATAACTATCCTCGCTAATCACTTTAACAATCCATCTAGTAATGTTTCTATTATGTTGCAGGAGATTGCTCTTTGCCAGCAGTGGGCAGCCAAATCAAAATTATGTGCAATGGGAATCTTCATTGCTGCCAAACAGCCATCCAGAGGGAACATGCCAGCAGATACAGGTAAAGTATTGAAACTTGGCTTACTTAGTAGTGGTTACCAGTGTGCTTGTGTATGAGGCTCCCAGGGGAGCCTACACAACACTGGTGCCTTGCTTGTGGCGATGTTTCCCATTCATGTATAGAAAATATAACCGTAAAAAATGACCTGGGAGCTGTAGTGGCACAGGAAATCTTTCGATAAGTGGAATAACAAAGTTTGTGAGGGGCAAAACTCAAATAATCTCAGTGCACGCGTATGTTGATCAGACGAAAGGAAGAAGCATGGGGTCTGCCTAAGGGTAGAAGAAGTTTGAGTCAACTACTAAGAAGTCATTGGAGGGCCCTAGAAGTAACTAGTCTGTTACCTGACCAACCAAATCCTGGAGACGCCTCATTGCTTCAGCTCTACATCTACGGAATGGGAAGGGAAGTTCCGGTATAATTCAATGTAATCCACTGAAAATTTTGTCTGAGTTTCCTTCATATCTTCATGTTTTAGGGGCTACGAGTCCAAAAATACCATATGGGAAAATGGTTTGTGTTTTTGCGTTAACCTGAAATAGGAGTTAACTTCTCAATACGTCCCCGACAAGCATTTTTACTTTCCTTGGCTCTACGAAGTAGAAAGGAAAGTTATGTAATCGGCTGAAAAAAAAATTTTGAGTTTTCTTCAGATCTTTACGTTTCAGACCCTCCTGAGTCCGAAAAACACTATTTGGGAAAATGGTCTGTGTGTCTGTGAACGATTTTTAGAGAAAACCACCGTACCAAATCAGCTCAAACTTCATATCTCGCCCGCAAGTTACCATGGGACGCCAAAATAAGGGTATGAACAAAATCCACCGAAATTTAACTATAGTTATCATAGTGATCAAAACACCAAATTTTTTTTCCTCAAAAACGGCTCTAACGATTTTGATTAAATTTTTTATATTGATAGCTCTCAATAAGGCAATCATACCATAAAATTCCCATTCGTGGGAAAATGACGAGAGCAGCACAATAAATTATCAAAATTTTCGACGAAATCGAATTTAGCGCGGTTTTTAGAGAAAACAACCGTACCAAATCAGCTGGAACTTGATGTCTAGCCTACTGGTTACCATGGGACGCAAAAATAAGGGTAGGAACAAAATCCACCGAAAGTTAACTATAGTCATTATAGTGATCAAAACACCAAATTTTTTTTCTCAAAAATGGCTCTAACGATTTTACATTTTTTATATTGATAGCTCTAAATAAGGCGATGATACCATAAAATTCCCATTCGTGGGAAAATAACGAGAGCAGCACAATAAATTATCAAAATTTTCGACCAATCGCGTTTTTCGCGCAGCTTTTTCCTTATAAACTCCGCTGGAATTCTTGTAGAATGTAAAAAAAAAAATGGTATTGTAGTCCAATTCAATACCTGAAGGGTGAGTGTTTAAAAACGCTCATGAGATACATGGGGGTTACTCCAGAAATTCCTGAATTTCAACTACTGCCGTTTCGCTTACTACCAGTTCTACAAGTGTTTACCAATAACTCTGCAAGAGTAATTACTATCCTTCTTCAAAAAATGTGTGTTTACAGCCTCATTAATTATCTGCGTACCAATTGCTCAATAATGGTCCTGCAATGAGTACGAGCAGCACAATAAATTCCGGAACTGTAAGCGCTACCGCTCCTGCTGCTGTAAAGCGTTGTTTGACCAAGTTCAAATTAACTGAGTGATAAATGAATTGACGTACAAAGTGCATTGACGTAGACCTAAGGAAAGTTGTGTGTTGCAACGCACCAGATATATTTTTTTCTTCTTATTTCTCTCTTCCTTGCAGTTGGCCGCAACAAGTGTCGAAATCCATTTTCATCTTCAGACGTGAGTGAGGCTAATACTTGTTTGGATTCAAGTACTTGTAATGTTCTGCGTACAGTTGCCGGTTTGAAGACCTGTTATTATTGAGAGTCAAGAACAAGATTTTAGCGCCATAGCTAGACGAAATAAACCAGTCAAGTAGATATAATACAAAGCGTTTTGTATTAACAGGTTTTAAACTGGTAGGTTGTCAACATAACTCAATACAGAGTAGAAGTCAAGTAGTGTAATTTGGGGGAGGGGGGGGGGCTGATGCGAGTGTACTGAGGTAGTTTGGAGATGCTTTTGAAGAGCTGCTGACTCAGGCAAACATTACGGCAAATGTCACTGAGCTCCGATCCACAATTCCCGACTATCGTTGAGAATTATGAACCAATGTGTTGACCACTAGACCACGATCGCCTGGGTGGGTGCCTTTAGGGCTGGTAGCTGGGAACCTCGGCAGTGGCAATTTACTCAAACATTTTTAAATACAAATCGTCGTTGTCTTGTCACTACAGCTCTTTTTGGTAGCAACTCATCTGCATTTGTCTAGTACTTGATTCTACCTATTCTCGTCTGTTTGACCAGAATCCCTCGAAATGGATGCGCTTAAGAGACTGGACACTTCCTCAGATGGACGAATCTCCGGAACAATTTATTTATTGAAGATCCCCAAGGAATCTATCGAACTCAACCTTTTGGACAGTAAAGATCTCACGTTTGTTATAATTTATTTTTTAAAACAGCTTTTTTTTATTGTTGACAGATCACCAAGACTGATTCATTTGCTTAAGGCATCAATTGCGTCACTAGTTTGTAGCCTCATATTGTATTTGTAAGAATTTTGTATCATTGCTGTAGAGTAAGAAAACACTTTCTAGTTCTAAAATGTCGTGTTTTATATTCCCACAATCGCGGTGAACGAGAGGGTAAAAGAGGGTGTTCGTTCATGGCATCAAGCCGCTTGCTGCGTGAGCATTTAATTTATGTTGGAGAATCTTTGGAGGAATCACTTCTTCCACATTTCCTTTTTGGGACATTGTTTGATAATTATACACACATGAATATGCAACAGCTTGTACTGTCTACTTCTCTGTTTGTCGGTAATACATGCGATCCCAATCCAAAACTAGCTCAGACTTCGCCTCCTTCTTACCACTCTCCACCATAGTGGTGCGCTCTGGTGAGAAGAGCCTTGGTGAAGGACCTTTAATGGTAGTTTGGCCAGAGCTTCTACATATAGATGAGTTTGTAATTTGATTGAATTATGAACGAGGAATGAAACATCGTTGAGAGTTGTTAATGATGAACTGAGAACGTAGTTTTCCTACAACTCGCAGTGACAGAAACAGAGACTTAGCATGTATACAGGGTGAGCCATAACAAATGGTGCAGTTTCGAAGGGGTGCTGCATGCCTTGTAGTGGGGTTAACTACCTGGGAGGGGTCTCATTGTGCCCGGGCAGTGGTCCCGTTTTCAGTCGTTACAATGGTTTGGAGCGGAGAGCAACGAGGTTTCGTCATTCGCACGTTTTTTGAAAGTGGCCGTTCGTTCATCGCCACCCAGCCTTCCGACTGCGTTACAACATCCCACGTCGTGATCCCGTCCCTCACCGCAATGTTATCGCACGTTGGGTTCAAGCATTGGAAGAAACTGGTTCCACAGTAAGGCGTAGAGGTGCGGGAAGACCAAGAAACGCAAGAACACCTGAAAATTTGGCTCGAGTGAGAGCAGCAGTGGAACAGTCGCCTCGGCGCTCTGCTCGGAGGCACGCAGTAGCACTGAACATCTCTAACGCCTCACTAAGGAGGATTTTGCACTTGTCATTCTATCCGTACAAGATTATGATTGTTCAGGAATTGTCACCTCCAGACTACCAAAACCGCTTGAATCGATGCCAAGAGATGATAAACCGCATCCCACCAACGTCCACTTTTTTCAGTTCGGACGAAGCCCACTTCCATCTCTCTGGAGCGGTTAATAAACAAAATTTCCGCTGTTGGTGTGACCGCAACCCAAGACAAATTCACGAGAGACCTCTCCACTCCCTGAAAGTCACTGTTTGGTGTGCCATTTCAAAATTTGGAGTGATTGGGCCTTATTTTTTCGAGGAGGATGGCAGGACTGTTACCGTCAATGCTCAGCGTTATCTTTTCATGCTGGAAAGATTTTTTGAACCCGAATTGAACCAGTTAGCTGAAGAAGAGGATCTGGGGGATATTTGGTTTCAGCAAGATGGGGCTACGGCCCACACAGCGCAAATCTCAATGGTGAAACTGCGGCAGATGTTCCCTGCACGCCTCGTCACTCTCAGGGGTGACTTGGGGTGGCCGGCAAGATCGCCAGATTTGAGTGCGTGTGATTTTTTCCTGTGGGGCTACTTGAAGGAAAAGGTGTTCAAACATCGACCTCACACTCTGGAAGACCTCAAGATTCGAATCAGGGAAGAAATCGCCGCGATTCCCATCGAAATGTGCCAGAGGGTGGCTGAAAATTTCAGGAATCGCCTACATCAGTGCGTCGCTGCTGAGGGCGCCCACCTTCCTGATGTAATTTTCAGGACTTAATCTACCGAAATGGGGTGATGTATGGCGTTCAATAAAACAAACCGTAATCTTCTAAGTTGCACCGTTTTTTTTAAATCGCCCTTTGAAACTGCACCATTTGTTATGGCTCACCCTGTATAAATAAAGAGGAACCTGGGCGACCAGACGTCCCCAAGCTGTGGGTAAAATTCGCTGAAACTGTTGAAATTATGAACTACGAATTATTTTGCCTGTTACCACAAAAATAAATCAATTAAAGGTAAACGTATGAATTGCAGGAATTTCTACAAATTTAATCACAACATGGGGAAATTGAAAATTGGCAATACTTGTTGAAGATACCTTTCATGTACTCTTCCTTCTGCATCTGCACAGTCATGTTACGTTTGGCTGCTTTCAATATTATGACTTCCTCTCATGTTTAGAATGGTCAAAGAAATAATTGAACATGAACGGGGTTACATTTTGTACTAATATCTTACAGTAATTTTAAAAGGTAATGAACGCAGAACATTCAACAGCTCAACTCCACATTAAGGCTAGGACACACATCCTCCATACCTCTTTTAATGAAAGCCTGTACAATGACTGTTCTATGAAAAACTAATGAAATAGCCGTTGTCTTTCTAAATAGACCATCACAGCAAGCCCCAGTAGCTCACTGCACCTATTGACGAAGATTCTGGAAGACAACTTGTAAGAAAATTGTAGTACAGTTTTGTGTGAAAGCTAGTTCTTCAGGTCACTAACACATTAGTTCAAAGACTCAGTGCTCGAAGACATCACATAATACATAAAAGTATACTGAATTAAAACACACCAACGAACGCAAAATGTCAACATTTGTGGATGAGCTCACACGAATCTCGTGGCAATCGCGATAAGTTTGGAGTAATCACATTTTTTGGCTATAGTTCGTTCTTTTAAAATTGTTCTCAACAAATTCGGCACTGGAACGTGAATTCTGGTCCCCAGTGGCGTTCCATTGTCGTCGATGAGTACCACATTGTTGGTGTCAAATTTAGGGACATTCGACGGTTGATGTTTCTTCACACCGACCAAAACGCCTTTTTTCTTCTCACCTTTGATCGCCACGAGTACTTTGTCCCCTGGAATTATTTGTATACCACACGATGAATTAAATCGACACAGTGGAGTAGCTTACGACAACTATTATTATTTTTCACTCAATGCGTTATGTTCTGTGAATTTTTGGCAATAAAAAGTCGGCTCCTAATTACTTTCCACTACCCAAGGGGTAAGGAGAGTATTGTAATCGTGCCAAAAAAGTTTGGGTTTTCTTCACTTCATTACGTTTTGAGGCCTACTGAATCCAAAAAACCAAATTTCAGCACATAGTCCATGTGTGTATGTATGTGTGACGGCTTGAAAGTGTCAGTAATCCCAAAATAGAAAGCAATATGCTAAGGAAGTCTGAGCGGACAATCTCCAGCGGCCTCCTTAATTTATATAATGACTGGTGGAAGTCTGCGCGTGTTGTCACTCTTCAAAAGGGAGGCGACCGCAATCAGTCAGACCCGCGATCATGGGGACCACTCAGCCTTCTTTCCATATTAGGGAAAACATTAGAAATCTTGATGTTGCAGTCCCTCGAAGGAGTCTTTGGCCGCAACCTCACAGGCAGGCAATACGGGTGTACCAAAGGAAGGTCCACGCAGGATGTCATTGTCGAGATTCGGCGTGTTTCCCTGCTGGCACCGGCTAAGTACGTCGTAGCAGTTCTGATTGACATCAGAGGAGCGTTTGACAACCTTTGGTGGCCAGCGCTCCTTAATGAGCTTAAAGGTAGGGGAATCCCCCGCAACCTGTACTCGCTCGTCAGAAGTTACCTGACAGACAGAACTGCTACGATCGAAAGCAGGCATGTCTCCGTCCAGAGAAAGATTGAGAAGGGGTGCCCACAGGGCTCGGTCCTTGGACCAGCACTCTGGAATGCCTTCTTCGAAGGTCTTCTCAGGAGACTGACTGCGAGCCGTACGCCTATGTGGATGACTTGACTGTGCTGATCTTTGCAGAGTCAGTCCGCCAAATTGAAGAAAAAACCCACCACATCCTCCGCACTGTCAACCAATGGTGCGAGCATGTCAAGATGCAGGTGGCTGAGGAAAAAACCCAGCTAATCCTCTTGAAAGGGAAAGTGAATAATCCACCCACAATACGCTTTAGCGGCCACAGGCTCCTTGAAAAGCACGTCAAGTATTTAGGAGTGAATATAGGTGACAGGTGGGGTTTCAACCAACAAAGGCACTACCATTGCAAGGTTTGCCTCACTGCGTGCCATTACTAAGGCCACTTGGGGTGTGTGTTACCACGACACTATCCTCATGTATAAGGCCATCTATCTAGGTGTGATTGGCTACTGCCCTGTTGTCTGGGATAGCAAACTAACAGTCAATCAAAAGAGAGTATTGGCCCAATCCCAGAGAGCCGCGCTCCTGTGGATCACCAAGGCCTACAAGACTGTATCAACAGAAGCACTACAGGTGATCACTGGTCAGTTACCAGTTGATTTGGCTGTTGAGTGCATGATTGACAAGTGGAGAGTGGAACGGGAGCTTCCCCCGCTTTGGGCTGAACTCCGTGCGGATCTCACCACAGAACAGAAACTTGCAGCCATCGATGAATGGGCTCTAGAGAAATGGCAAGCGAGATGGGAATCCTCGTCAAAGGGACGTGGTACGTATGAGTTCTTCCCCAACATCCGTGAACGTCTTTCAAGAAAATGGTTTGAGCCAGACCACTGGACGAGCCAGTTCCTCACGGGACATGGTGACTTCAATGCGCGGATCTACTTCTTTTCTCTCAAAGACTCTCGGTCCTGCACGTCTTGCGCCTCCAGTAAGGAAGAAACAAGAAACCATGTGCTCCTCCACTGTAGTTTCTACAACAGTGAGCGACGGTTGTTGGGAGGGCAAATGAACTTAGCAGCATTGACTGCTTCAAAGCAAGCCTATAATCATTTTGCAAAGTGCGCGAAGAAGGCAATGGCAAAGAAACGTGGTCATAGTTGATCTGTCCTTTTAAAACTAGCCCCACCCAAGTAAATAGTTAGATCAGGTAGGAAATCAGATTAAGAACTCCTCCCAGATGGTACGGGATTCCTCAGGTGGTCACATCCGCACAGTCACACACAGGCCACAGCTCTCTACAGGAGACTGGCTGACGACCAAATACCTGCCGTACCTCCGCAGGTCTGAGTTCTGTGGATGCTGCAGGGGCCGGCCTCTTGCATATTAGCGAAACCGCAACTCCATGACTGATATAACCCTCGTCGAGGGTTTAGGTACAGTCATCAAATACCTGTCAGTAATCCCTTCCATGGATGCCATCTGAAAGCCACTCCACCCATGCAGAAGGGGGACTCCGTAGAGGAATCAGGGGACGCCACACACTCTTCAAGGATATGGCTGGGAGCACTCATGGGACGCTCCCAAAACGCTACAAACTCCTGAAGAGTAGGCTGAACTTTACCACGCCCTGCACCTTCTAGCCCCTCACCTGCAATTCTGCCTGGATACCTCCTCCACAACTTCTGAACTCGTTCGCAATCCTTTTAGCTGCCCTACGACCACTTGCTGGGGGCAGATTCGAGAAATCTCGGTCCCGCACCCCCACACTGGTCAGGTTCTCAACTCTTAGGTAAATGCAGAGCATTTTTCTTGGGGACAAAGTTTGGGTACACAATAGTCTAGTAGAAGGTTTTCCCATGAAGAGAAATAAGTTGAGAACTAGCTGCTTTATAGAATTCTGCGCCTTACTCCATTGGCAGGGTGAAGTACCATCAGGAGGCGGATTTGAGAAGTCTCAGTCCCTCGCCACCACACCACAGCCCTCCCCTGTGCGCCTCCCCAAAAACCTAAGGTGCTGATTATTGGTTTCCAGAATACAGTAGCCCCTTGAAAACTTGCTCAAATGGATCGTTTACTCCTCGCCTCCACATAAATTCAAGTAGGTACGACTTCAAATTATAGCTAGAAGTTATCCAATATTTTGTATTCAATGAATTCGGAAGATAGAGCTCATGGATCAGAACTAAAACCAAAACGCCTTTAATTATTTCAATTATTCTTATGCGCAGTATTATTGTGATTGTGTGTGTTTGATATTTTATCAGACGTCAAAAAATACTAAGAATATGCATGCATGGCTGTATTAAAAATCTTGAAAACGATAACTTGTGTGCAAACGAAATTGTGTATAGAGATCCATTCCATGGTATATTCCATTCAATTCAGCGTCGGAACATACTAGCAAACGATACTAACATGACTACAACAAAATAACGAAAATTGTTATTCGAGTCGAACTGACGTGTGGCTAGAGTGAGGCTGGAGGCAGTATGGAAATGAGAGCAGGCAAGGGGGAAACGATGAGTTTCACTATATTGTCCCACAAGATCCTTCAAGTAGTAGAATTTGCCTCGCCATATTTATTGTGATTTCACTGTTTTCCATCTAAATGCAGTCCTACACATCTGACACTCGTCCTATTCTTCCCTGCATAGAAAAAAAAACCTGACAATGCCAAACCTGACATTATTGCGATAAACTGCCGAGAATGGAATTTTTGTGCGAAAGGACGAACTGTTTAGACCACGTTAAAGACATGGTATGGCCTGGGCATCGGACAGATCTTGCGGATTTGCAATCCCCATGCCTTGAAACGTTAAGAGGAGTCTTCACCAACTGCGTTGATCCCGTTTAGAGTCGATTAACAGTACCTAACCCGCTCCCGCCACAAAAACGGCCTTCGCCAGATTGGGTTAAGCTCTAGCCTTGATCAAACCTTAACCCCAAAACTCTGCAAATTATTACACAACGGCTTATTATTCTCATGAACAGCTTGACCTAGTATTACTGCTCATTCAGCATCAAAAAATACTAGTCAACCATACGAAACATAACCTGACTACAATGGAACTACGAAAACTAAATATTCCCCCGGCGTCCGTAAGCAGTAGTAGGCAATTGGCACGACGTTAGGTAGTTACCCATTTTCAGAGAGACCGATATGTGTTTATGGCAGGTATTCGACAGATCCTTCACTCCCCAGAGGACAGTGAATTCCTCCAGATTATCTGGAGGTTTTCCCCTGAAGAACCACCTAAGGACTATGTCCTCCGGACAGTCACCCACGGCCCTGTGTCCGCTCCTTGGCTAGCTTGCAGGGTTCCCAGAGCTTTAGCTGACTCTGCACCCCCTGAGCTCGAGCGTGGAGCTCAGATCCTTCGTGAACAGACTTATGTGGATGACCTCAATGGTGGGGGGCCCTCAATTTCCGAGGCTGTCCAGGCGCGAGATGCCATGCAGTGTTTGCTCCAGGGCTCTCAAATGGAGCTCCGGAAGTGGGCTGCCAACCAACCTGCACTGCTTCAGGGTCTACCCAAAGAACATCTAATTCTCTGCCATACCCCATGAACTCCTTCTTCCTAGTCCTGAGGAAGATCCCACACTGAAATTGCTTGGGTTATGTTGGGACCCAAAGGAAGATTCCTTATTCTATAGGGTTCAGCTACCATAACTAGTGTCCACCAAACGTGAACTTATATCACAGGTTGCTCGGCTGTATGACCCTTTAGGTTGGCTGACTCCTGTAACGCTGTTCTCCCACCTAATTACTCGTCCTATCACACAAGGGCAATATGTTGGGATGATCCTCTCCCCATGTCCATCAAAAGCAGCTGGGGTAACTTTGCCCTACCCCTGTCAGCTGTGTCTCAACTATGGATTCCCCGCCACCTACCTGTCTTCTCTCAAAGCTTGTACATGGTAGATTTTGCAGATGCCTCTGAAAAAGCCTACGCTGCAGTTGTTTACCTCATTACCTTGAACGAGACAGGTGCCACCTCAACATTGGTCTCTGCTAAGGCCAAGCTGGCTCCAATGGGCAGCAAGACCACTACTATTCCTCAATTGGAGCTCTGTGGCTGCATGATGCTAGCCCAGCTCATTCATACCCTCCAACCGCTGTTTCCCAACGTCCAAGCTTCCCATACTCTTGCCTTTACAGACAGCCAAATAGCGCTGGCCTGGTTGACAGCAGATCCTGCACCAGTTTGGAAGACCTTTGTAGGCAACAGAGTAGCCAAGACCATTAAGTTGATATCCGCAGCACAGTGGTTCCATGTGCGCTCAGAACTCAACCCAGCTGACTGTGCCTCTCGCAGTCTTTCTCCGCTGGAGCTTATCACTCATACTCTCTGGCTACAAGAACCAGAGTGGTTGAAGGATGACCCAGCTCGATGGCCACTCTATCGAGTACGAGCTCGTGTTCAGAGCCCTGAGGTTATGAGTGAGGCTCGCTCTTCACAATAACACTCCTCACCCACTCATTTCCAGGAAGGGATGCCCTCAGTCAGCTAGAAACCCGTGTCTCGTCTTTCAGTGGATTGTGTCGCATCAGAGCCTGGTTGTAGCGCTACTTTCGTCCTCCAAGCTGCCAGCCACCTCCCGCCCACTCATCTTCGACTCATTTCGCACCCATAGCCCAAATCACTCACCTCACCCACTTACAGCCCAAGAGCTAACTGATGCAGACACAGCTCTCATTAAACACGAGCAAAGAGAGGGTTTGGATGCACTCTGGAAGGAGGTGTCCTCTGGTACTTCCCACTCGCACCTTGCACGATCACTGGGTGCATTCCTCCTTCGGGTAGGTGGGCAGTTGGCTCGGTCCACCGAGGAGTATTCCATGCTCCATCCAGCCCTCCTCCCTAGTAACCACCCACTTACCTGCCTTATCATCAGAGAGGTGCACGAGGCGAACCTGCATGCAGGCTCCCTAGCAATCCTCGCCTTACTATGCCACTGCTTCTGGGTAGTTGATGGTAAGCGAGTTGTACGCCGTCAGTTGGCCCTATGCAATCGGTGTTTTACCATGAAACCCCACCCCTTTGAGCCTCCATTAGGTCACCTCCCTACAGCCCAAACAGCTACCAATCCTCCATTTCATACAGTGGGAGTTGATTATGCAGGTCCTTTTATGCTCACCACACGTTCTGGTCCAGTAACTCGCTCCAAAACTTCCCCTAGACCTCCTGGACATAATACTACCTAGTAACGTTTGTGTGTTTCTGTACCAAGGCAGTTCATCTTGAGTTCGCCTCATCCCTTTCAACTCCAGCCTTCATAACTGCTTATTGGTGGTTCTGTGACCACCGAGATAACCCCTCCCACATTTACTCAGACAACGGGACAAACTTTGCTGGAGCAGTGGCAGAGTTGAGGGCGCTCAAAGCCATGCTACAGGGAGAGTACATCGGACTGCAATGGTCAGAGAGGCTAGTTCCTGCAGGACTACATGGCATTTCATTTCACCTGCTGCTCGCTCCACACTTTAGAGGTTTGTGGGAAGCAGCCATCAAGTCCTCCAAACGTCTTTTCTGCCAAGGTTTGCGAGGACAACGCCTCACCCTTGAAGGATTCATTTCCTTGCTCACTCGGGTGGAGCGCTTAATTCGCGTCCATTAACTGCCATATCTACTTCCCCCCACGACTTGTATTTCCTCACCCCAGGACACTTCCTTATCCTCCACCCCCCTCTAGCACCAGCCAACCCTCGGAGGCCCCCTCACCTTGGTCTTCCAGCTCCCCCTCTTCAGAATCATGCACCCTCTGGTGGTGACAGCCCTCCACCACCTCCCCTCCCACGAGTGCAACCTCCAGCTCAGAACATTGACCCTCCCTGCCCCAGCTTCTTACCTCCACTCTCGTCTGATCCCACACTCGACCAATCTGGAACACTGGATTCCCGGTATAGTCAGGTCATCCAACTGGCTCATGCTTTCTGGAAGCGTTGGCAGTCAGAGTACTTGACCTCTCTCCAGGTTCGCTCAAGGTGGAACCGTGAGCAGGGTCCCCAGCCTCACGAGGGACAGGTGGTGGTCCTCATGGACAATAATCTGCCTCCCACAGAGTGGCAGCTTGGGTGGATTGAGCACCTTTCGCAAGATGGCTCTGGCTTCTCTCGAGTAGCCACTGTCCATACCCAACTAGGTACCCTTACTAGGCTCCTCCGGAAGCTCTGCCCCCTGCCCACTCAGTAACCCTCCTCTTTGGTTTCCAACATGGGGGGAGACTGTTCGCCATTCAGTCAATTGGTGAGCCGTTCGGTCTTGAAGGTGCCTGGTTGGGGCCCCTGACCCTCCTTCTGAGGGAACCCCCCTTACGCTTTTCATGCCGACAAAGGGATTACTCCTATTTTCAACCCAACTACGCATTTTCCCCTCTTTCCTCCCAATTATTCCGTTGGTTTTACTCCTTCCCTCCGCCCTATCCTCCTTCCCACGTCCCAACTCTGGAACTCAGTAAGGGACATTCATGTTACGCTCTCGTTCGTGCCCACAACGGTGTCCTTCCATTCCTTCGGTGTGTAACTTTCCACATACTTATTCGGTTACTCTTCTTAAACATTACGTGTTAAGAGTTCTATACAGTCTTCTACCACGCTCACCGAGTTCGCTTTTATTTTATCTCCAAACCCCCCTCTTGTGCGCCCAACAGTATTAGACAACTTTTATTTAACACGATAATTCTCCCTTCCTTGCTAGTAAAAGTTGTAACCTCACAATTTCGGTTTTTATTATTTCTTGCTCACCTCTCATTTTATTGTACCGCTTCCGATTTTTCTTGTTCACACAAAGCATTCTACCGCACTAATTTGGCTTTTTCGTGCACCTCTCGCAGTTGGAGTACGCGTATTGGCACTTTATGCTCCTCACTCATTAGTTTCAGCTTCGACAGAGGTTAATGCTATAATGGCTTCTGACAATTATTAGAAACAATTTGGTCAAATCTGGATATTTGAGGGTTGGACATCCACAGGATGTACGGTTACTGGGCCGTTAACGTTTACACAACACTTGTTTACGGGACGGGATGTTGAACAGATGCCCAAGTTCCTTACTTTACTGTAACCTCGTTAGTCCACTGCCTCCTCAATGTGGCTTAATCGCAGCTATCCTAACCACATTCCACAGTGATCTCAGCTAGCGTGGTGGGCATGAAACGGGCTAGCCTTGATTTACTTATCTAGCCGTGATCAGTGATGTTTTGGTGAAAGCGATCCTAAGTGTCCAATTTGAGGAGGGGTTGTAAAAATGTTTTCTTGACTGGAAACATAAATGAATAAATAACAAACCAAAACTGTGCTAAAATGATTTCAGTAGCCATTACAAAGTAAAAATCTGAACTAAAAAAAATTAGCTGATTATATGTAAGTTTCTTTTCAACTTGATTTGTACTAGGAAAGTAAAAACGGTATTTGTGAACCCAGTAATTAACATTTCGGTGTACTCACCTATAGTTCCAACACCAGTTTTGGTATAAACGTGTATAACTTTAGGTGGCCTCCCCTCGGCCATCGCCTTTTTGCCGATGTCGCTGTTGTCAACGACTCTTAGTCGGGACATTTTAATGATGTGACAGGTCGAGGGCGTTGTGTGGAATTTTCTCAAACTGAGTCGAAGAAAATCCATCTCTGAAAGGTGGCGTTTTTTCTTGTTGAAAGTGATGAATGATAAACAACGCACTGAAAACAGGTAATCGATAGTAATTATTAGGGTGAACTTATTTGTAGGCAGAAATGCAACATTTGTACCATTCGTCAGCGAGCAATTGCCCTCTAGGAGTCACGAGTGGATTATGAATAGGCTAAAAACTGTTCGAATCCTTCGGCAGAACACAAATAAGAGTTATGTAAGCACCGGCTATGAATGAGTAGCTTCAAATTGCATTAAAAAAACGCTGCAGTCAGTGTTCTCGCCATACAAGAACCGTTCATAGGATCCAAAACCCTTGGTCTGGGATCGCAGGCACGAGAGGTTTGTTATTTTTTGTAGTCACCAAAATAAGGTTATGACCGATTTCAGTCGATGGGAAAGGGGGGTGGAGGATGAAAATGTACCAGCATTTTTCTCGAAACCGGCTCAAACGATTTTGGTTGAACTTTCAAATTATCTTCTACTAGTTAGTAAAAAACCTTTCTTCTCCATACATATCTCCATGAAAATACGGTGAACAGAGATATAGGCATATGAAGCAACAATAGGTTTTCAACGCTTTTTGGCAAAACGTCTTCAACGATTTTCACCAAACTCACAGGATGTTTTTGAATTGTTAATACATATAAATACATATATAAATGTTCCCCCAGCCCCTGCAGGCAATTGGCACGACGTTGTGAGTCGAGCGGGCAGGTGGTTTTGATGAGACGGGAGGGAGGGAGTACTAACGACGAAACGTTTACTTCCGCTGTAGTTCCCGCGAGTTCTTTCAATTAGTTGACATTGGCTCACTATAATTACCGTAATTTCACTATACACAGTTGTTATTTTTATTAGGGTTAGTTTATTAGTCACAATGAATAATAAACCAAAATTACAAACAATTCAACCACCTGAAGCTGCCATGCAATACACAATCTAAGTTACACACTGACATTCTGTACCAAATGACAACACGTGCTTCAGATATTTCACAAGCAGATACACTGAAACTGAAATGCCTGACACCCAGAACTGCATCAGGAGTTCTTATATCTGGGCAGGGAAGGGTCCGATATGCAATAATAAAAGGAGTTAGGGCATTGTTTATTTCCAGTAAGTTTTAGTTACAATTCCTGTCTACCTTATCAGGCCCAGGAGATTTGTTTAGAGTTTAGGTCGCATATTGTCCACAATTGGATGTCTGGCTCATTCGGATGGTTCACGATTAGCTTCCTCACAGCCCTCTGGGTTTCTGTATTTAAGGCTTTAGAATTGCTCGGGAACACCTTTAAATGAACGCTTTCCACTAAACCTTAGATACTACAAGCCCAGCTTGAGTCATAGTGCAACAAACTTAGAATCTACCTCTGCTTCCACAAAATTTCGCCAGCCTTGCCATTATTGTGCTCTTTTCATGGAGCGGTAGAAGGCCTTCTTGTGGATAAAGACAGTTCAAAGTTTGACAAACATCTGGGTACAAGTCTGCTGGTATATTCTTCTTGCTCTATAACACTTAACTTGAGAGTATCAAGTTCATCATTCCACCAAGAAACTTCGTTCACCCAGTGCTTTTGTTGCCCGAATACAGAAAATCTGGCACAGTGCAGTGCTGTGCTGATTGCTCGCCGACCTTTCTGGTGATCTGGGGTTTCTGGCTACTCAGACCATGCATGGTCGTCCTGGTATTCAAGACTGTCACTTAGTGGAGCACCAAAGTGCCTGTACAATAATATAACAACCAGTTGTGCTGAAGGATTTGAACGGGCTCTCAAAGGCTCTCCATTCTGCATATCTTGGGCCTCCAGAGCAGAGGAAACTAGAAACCACGCACTGCTCTATTACCCTAGTCCTCACAGGAGGTTCAGCTTCCCAGGGCTATACATTTGTATGGTCTAAATTCCTCCATTGGTCTGGGTTCGATGGATGCTGAGCATGTGCTATAATTCTCTTATGAGTGTTAAGGAAACAGACCTACGTTCTTATATCTACCCCAAGGTCCTAAGCATCATACCTAGAGTACTATGGGACTTGTTCATCAGAAACTTTGTTGTGTTTGATATCTTTCACTCGGAGGATCTTTTCCACCAATGACCCCAAGGAGGGTGATGCGTTCAGCACTGCTATTTTGCACTATGGAGGTGGACTCCAGACATACCCACAGCTAAATTCCCGGGAATTGTTTTCTGCAATTGAGCCCATACAAAGGCACACTTTATCCATTTTCAGAACCAGTACTCGACCATTGCTAGCTCTGTGAGCATCCTTAATCTGGCACATGATTGTGTTGACGACAGTCGATGCTAGTACCACAATGTCACCAACAGGACACTTTGAAATTGGTACAGTGTTTGAGTTTGGCATGTTGCCATTTCACTTTCCCCATCGCCCAGCCCAGCAACTCTTTTCCCACAGGGACTTCAACTTTGGGTGAAACAAAGAATATGGACCGAGATAACGCTACGACTGCATGTATCGATAGGTCGTTTGATACCGCTACGACTGCTAGTATCAATATGTGGCACGGGTGCAGTTGGCGGGGAAGAGATTCGGAGAAGCTCGGAGACTGCAATGAACTCTGAGAAAGAGTGAGAGCGATAACAGAATGAGAAAGAACAATAACCGTAGTTGAGGGGGTTGTTTGACCCTTGACCCTTCCACCTTATTCCCTGTTCCCTCCGCCTTTCTGTATTCCTCAGTTTGTTACTGGTTCTCGTGCCGGTAGTTCGTGCCTTTCCTTCACATTTCACCTTTACCACCCTTCAAGTTTGTGCGTTTCTATTTTTTCTACGTTTGAATCGTGTGAAAGTCTTCTGTCCTGCTCTATATTTACTCTTCCCAACTTTATATTCATAAATCATGAGTTCTCAAAGATTTACAACTAACTTTTTCCATCGTTGAGTACGTCTGGTAGTATGTCTCTGATTGAATGGTGTATGGTACACTAGTGTGATTGATGGGCGTGAATGGAGATTCCGTCTTAATGGCCATAATGTGAGGCGGTCAGTGCGGAAAGGGTCAGGGTTTGAAAGAAGTAAGTTATCAATGCTGCAGGTGCTTCAAGTAACTAGTTTATGGCTATATAAAGCACCCGCGTCCTTGATTGCTTACCAGTGTGAATCTGTGATCCTACCGCTATCGACTGGATGATGTTTTGTTGTGAAGTATGTATGGAAGTGTGTCGTGATCAAGTGTGCATGAAGTTAGGTGGTGATGGAAAAGTTGTTGAGATTGACGAATCTAAATTTGGTAAGAGGAAATTTAACAGGGGCAAATCGGTAGACGGATGCTAGGTGTTT
The DNA here is from genome assembly GCA_020466155.1 of Pachypeltis micranthus. NCBI lineage: Eukaryota > Metazoa > Arthropoda > Insecta > Hemiptera > Miridae > Pachypeltis > Pachypeltis micranthus. The sequence goes on from CM035776.1 coordinate 1,034,578, forward strand.
GGTGGGGTGGAGCGTGGGTCCGGAAAGTGTTTTTTCTGGGTCGTTGAAAACCGAGGGAAGGAAGTCCTCCTCGCAATCATAAAGGAATTCATTCTTCTGAGCACGACAATGATCTCCGATTGCTGGAAGGCCTATGATTGCCTGGAGGACAAAGGTTTCCGTCACCTAACCGTTAACCACTCCTTGTTTTTCAAGGACCCGGCAACAGAGGCCCACACAAATTCGACCGAGGGAACATGGGCCGCTATCAAGCGAGGGATTCCCTCTAGATCGGTCACAGATCATTTTGATTCGTACCTCTTCGAATATATTTGGAGAAGGACGAGCAGTGACTGTGATGATCTAACAAGGGCATTTCTGAAGGATGTGGTACAGGTGTATAAAGTGAACGGTGGAGGAGAGGAAGCATCCCGCAGTTCGTCAGGGGCTTCCTAGAACCTGTAAGTACACAATGTCGTTATTTCTAATTTCAAACATGGCGCCAGAGCCTACGATGTCGGGCATATCGATAACCTGATCTCGGTCGTGATATATCGATATATTGCCTTATCAGAGGGAGCGGTCCATGTTCTTTGCTTGTTCCTCAACTTTTAGTAGGGATGACTACTTGCGGGCTATCTCTCTTTGAGATAAGCTCGCTAAGCAAGTTGCGAGCTTATCTCAAAGAGAGATAGCCCGCCAGGTTTCTTTTCCATCTAATCGGCCATTGCGCAGTCTGGGCATAGCTTTATGCGTCAAGTGATCTTCGCTGCCTTCGCCATGGTCAGAGCAATGTGAGCGAACTTGTGGCGTAATGCGAGAACTTCGCGGAACACGCTCTGGACTGACGTCAGTGACCCCCATTCTAATGAGCAGGTAGGCAGCGAAACCGTCAGGCTCATATCGCGCAAAAGGTTTCAGTAAGGGTCTTATTAATGCTACCTGCTATTGTTAAAAACTAAGACAACTATTGCCTGCCTGTAATCTATCTCTTATCAGTTTTGGGACGTACTGTAGTTCTGCACAAACAGAACAGATATTAGTTGAAACTGCACAACTCTACGATATTTAAATATGCGTACCGGGTCCAGGAAGAATCAACTTGTACACATCGACAACAGTACAGAACTAAAACCAGATGTACCATGATATAAGACTCGACGTAGATCAGCTACGTACAGCATACGATCGTATTAGTTTGTTAACTCCTCGCTACAGCGCTGTCAAGCTGACGCTATTTTACTCAATCTTTGAGACAACTTTGGGTAAATTCCCAATACAATGGCCACGGCGTCACTGATACTGGTGAGCGTAACAGTAGCAGTAAGAGTTGAGCAAAGTTTTGTCGTATAAGTGGATGTAAACAACGCGCGCGAAAGGAACGGGAAGATTGTAAACAATAGAATACGCGCGAAAGTGAGTCAACGTGGTCGCCTAATGCAACATACATTGAAGACCACAAAAATAATAAATATCACTCGCGTAATGCAACAAAACAAACATTGATGACCACAAAAAATATCACTCACCTCTCAATTTACGTATCCGAACTTTGAAGGGGATAGGCTTCTTTAATCGCCTCGAAGAAAGCCTTCCTGAGGTTGGCCGGCAGATGTCGCCGCCAAGCATTCCGATCTATCGCACTCATCTCTGCCGGTAATCTCATTACCCAATTAAGGGTGAGAAGCATGATGTCAGTCATACTCAGATTATTAGATTCAATTAAGCAGTGTACACTAGCAACTATGTATAGTCAACGATTTTTACGAACTCCATTGGCTTTCCCCAGAGACATTGTATCGCCAGCGAACCCCCTCTGCTCCACATAGTTCTTGATCGCATCTCGCCTCAGTTTTTACCTCGTCCGCACTTTATAATTAGATCTCATTTATTTCGTTATTCTGCTTTCTTTCTTTAAAACCTATTAACACTTACTCAGGCTGAACCACGACCCCTTACGAATTGACCGTTTGGAGTTGTGGCCATCCCGTCTACACCTCCATTCAAAACCATCCAAGGAACCAGCCTTTGGAGACAATTTCATCCACGCACCACATTTAGGACATTCATACTTCTCTGAGATAAAACCGACACGCATACACCAATCCACAACACTCCGCAAGCCTTCCACTCTCAATCGATGGATCAAATCGGTATTAATTTGCCCATCCATGGCTAGCCGAATAATATCACAAAAAATAAACGCGAAGAGGACAGTGGGGAAAGCACTAAAGCAGGAGAATCCGGACGGGCGCGAAAGAAATTGGATACGTAACCAAGAAAGATCGGGTAAAGGCGCATGCGGTGGCGGCAACTCGACAACTGAAGGACGAAATTTCGGTTACAACGGAAATTTGCCGAAGGGTGGGATTCGCGGAATGATTCCATAGTTCAAGGGTTAGTCGAACGATTTAAGTCATATTTTGAAGAATACTAGCGCTAGGAAGTTGCCAGTGATGAAAATTGTAACTAGCATCAGTATCAGTGACGCTCTTCAACGTTCCGAATCGCGAACCGAAGAACCAGGCAAATGTACCCTTGGCCATTATATTGGGAATTAGCCAAATCATCTTCTCCTAATCAATACCCAACTTTTCTTCTCTATACATATCTCCATGAAAATACGGTGAACGGAGATATAGGCCTATGAAGCAATAATAGGTTTTTTACGCTTTTTGGCAAAATGGCTACAACGATTGTCACCAAACTTTCAAGATGTTTTTGAATAGTCAATACCTACATATTGTTCTCAATAACTATTCCTCTGACAGTCCATTGAACAGAGATAAAAATCAAAATGTGTCGAAAATAACGTTTTTTCGAACATTTCCGTAAATTCCAGGGTAACTTCTTCAGCAGATGTGATCAATCGTTCAGAGTGTCTTTAAGCCACCCATACCAACATTTCGTTCTCTATAATTATTTCTGTATATATATGTTGAACGGAGATATAAGCCAAGTTAACTCAGAAAAGGAGATTTGTCGAATATTAATTTATCGGTATTCCAATTTTCTCAAAAACAGCTCTAACGATTTCGATCAAACTTACGGAGTACTCTCAGCTAACTAGTCCCTACATTTTGTTCTCTATAAATGTTTCTGTAGAAATGCGATGTACGAAGATATAGCGCCCGCAGATGTAGCTGGGGTTCGAACTTATGAGGGTGGCAGAAAGTTGTGTGTTGCTACGCACCCGCAGATGTAGCTGGGGTTCGAACTTATGAGGGTGGCAGAAAGTTGTGTGTTGCTACGCACCAGATTTATTCTAGCGGCCTAAATTTATAGCTATTAATTTAAGTCCATTTAAGAAGCTTTAACATTTGGCGACGACTTGTTTTGCCAACGTCAGATAGTTATCTGGCGGAATGCCTAGTGATGCACCGTATTGGCACGGCACATCTTATTCAGGAGGTAATTACATAATTACGTTTCAGGGATCAAACCAACATTCATACACCGCAGTAAAACTCAAACCAGCCTTAATATGCGTACGTTCGAATTGTGATTGCTAGACGAAAAACCAAATCAATGGCTACAACGCGTATTTGACGAAGCGAGGGATGATTCCACGTTCGGACTGTTTGATTCCATAGTACAAAAATTCAGTTCGTGGGATTAATTTCAAAACAACGGTTATTATGAGCTAATCGGGAAGCAGTTTAAAGTAGCAGCTCTCGATGCAATGTAAATTCGATATTACATACTCATATGAAACACGGGTAAAAGCAAAGAATAGGGACCGTTCCCTCTGATAAGGCAATATATCGATATATCACGACCGAGGTCAGGTTATCGATATGCCCGACATCGTAGGCCCTGGCGCTGTGTTTGAAATTAGAAATAACGACATTGTGTACTTACAGGTTCTAGGAAGCCCCTGACGAACTGCCGGATGCTTCCTCTCCTCCACCGTTCACTTTATACACCTGTACCACATCCTTCAGAAATGCCCTTGTTAGATCATCACAGTCACTTCTCGTCCTTCTCCAAATATATTCGAAGAGGTACGAATCAAAATGATCAAGTCAAATCAAATTCACATCAAATGATGATGAGAAAAAATTTAATCAAAATCGTTAGAGCCGTTTTTGAGAAAAAAAATTTGGTCTTTTGATCACTATGATAACTATAGTTAACTTTCGGTAGATTTTGTCCATACCCTTATTTTTGCGTCCCATGGTAACCTGTAGGCTAGGCATCAAGTTTCCGCTGATTTGGTACGGTTGTTTTCTCTAAAAACAGCGATAAAATCGATTTCGTCGAAAGTTTTGATAATTTATTGTGCTGCTCTCGTCATTTTACCACTAATGGGAATTTTATGCTATAATCGCCTCATTAAGAGCTATCAACATAAAAAAGTTAATCAAAATCGTTAGAGCCGTTTTTGAGAAAAAAAATATTTGGTGTTTTGATCACTATGATAACTATAGTTAAATTTCGGTGGATTTTGTTCAAACCCTTATTTTGGCGTCCCATAGTGACTTTCGGGCTAGATATGAAGTTTGAGCTGATTTGGTACGGTGGTTTTTTCTGAAAATCGTTCACAGACACACATACACACACAGACCATTTTCCCAAATAGTGTTTTTCGGACTCAGGGGGGTCTGAAACGTAAAAATCTGAAGAGAACTCAAATTTTTTTTTCAGCCGATTACATAACTTTCCTTTCTACTTCGTACAGCAAGGAAAGTAAAAATGGCTTTCTGCAAGCTATCCCTAACTCCCTGCCTTGATAATCACTGAACTCCTCGCAGCAACTCATGCATTTCTGCCTGGTTGTTGGAGCACGACTCAACCAGACTGAAGACCTGGTAGTAAACGGACGAGCTATAATCCGCATAAACTACTGCATGGGGCAATAAGCCACAATGGTATCTCCCTTCCCACCTATTGGAGGGTCTGCTAAATGGCAATCTGCTCTCTTACCACTATCTCGATCGACTTCCCGCCCTCAATAATAGCAATCATGGAATGAGACTGTGTACAATCTGCAAATCATTCCTAGAAACAAGATCATTTGGTATCTATGCAAGGCAGCTACATTTCTCCTCACCTCACAGCCTCACCCTACATAGGAACAACTTAAGTCGGTAGAGCCATAATGGCATCTCAGTAGATCACTCCCTGGGAATCAGCTCTCAAACCCCAACGCATCATCGTGGCCCTGACAAAATGTTAATTAGTTGCGTGGACTTCCCGCAAATGTAGCCAACGTGAGCTGTCCTTGTAAACAAACGCTCGAAAATCACTCTCAAGTTCTTTAAGCTTTCCACTTTATTAACCTTGCTTCCTAGCAGATACAACTCCGCAGGCTGAGTCGTACGCCTTCTTGAAACACACAGGAGTCTTCTCTGCAACGAATAGCAAATTATTCTCTCATACCCACCTTTCTAAATACGATAGCAATTTGCTCTCTTCTCCAGCTCATACTCCACTCTGGCAGAGCAAACACAAAGCAAATATCAGCCTATGCTTAAAATTCTACACTAACAGCGTAAGAAATCTCCAGCACTCAATTGTACGTAATAGTTCAAAACCCAGAATCTGAGCATGATCCTTGGGGACATCCCAACTCCTACTGTTTGTGTAGATGCCATTATCAATGTGCAATTCCTTCCTGAAAACTAAGACCTAGCTAGCCAGAAAAGATTCCCGAGCACCCCAGTCGTTTCAGACGCCACAGAATTGATGGCCACCAAGCCCCATTAAAGACAGCCTTCACAACAACCAGAGACATCAATGTAACATATTCTTTCTGCTCCAAACTGTTTGCGATTACTTCTTTCACTTCATTCCGAGCATCTATAGTTCCCTTTTGTGCAACGAATCCAAAGTGTCCCTCATACCTCAAACTGTGTTGGGTTTATCATCAACTTTTCAAGCACCTTACCCATTATCGTAAGCAGGCTGAAGGCCTATATTTACTGAAACTACCATGCTTCCCGGGCTGGATAATCAATACAATTTTGTACCTTTTCCAACAACATAAGAACACCTCCTGCTAAAGGTGCGCTGATCTGGGGACTCCGTGGTTTCCCTTTCCAAAAAGGAATAAATTAATGAAACCAAATGCTTCAAAAAGATTCTCTCACGGGCGGGGCTGAACAGCGCAACAAGACAATAGTGTTAATGGCCGACGGCTTAAAGCGTAAAAAACCCTGCAAATTATTACACAACATATTATTCGGATAATCAGCTTGACCTAGCATTAATGCTCCGAGACCCATCCTGTTCGATTCAGCATCGAAAAATATCATAATGAAACCCAAAAAAAGGTCGAAAAGAACTGAATCGTAATATTAAAATAAACAAAAAAAAAACGAAAGTATCTAGAAAAAACTGAATTTTAATATGAAAACATGCACGCTAAATACTAATATCAAAATTTAACCAAAAATCTATGAAAAAAACCAAAATGAGAATGATGTGCAAACGACGAAACGCTGTAGCTCCCGCGTTGTACTGCGTTTCGTTAATTTTTTTAACGTTTTTTGCCGATTACACCCACGGGCTTCGTCCGATCGGATTGCCGAGATGGCGGGCACAACTAGATACCAAATCGGATTTTTGGGCAAAAGAACGAATTTTTTAGACCACGTTAAAGGCACAAAATGGCCCGGACAGACATTGCAAATTTGGAATCTCCATGTCTTGAAACGTAAAGCATCAAATTTTGAAGGGGGGGTTGTACAAAATTTTTCGTGACCGAAAACAGGGTTATTACTCAGAATGAATAATAAACCAAAAAAGGAATTTAATATTCTATTATACTTTTTTTCCTTAAATAAATAAATAAGGAGACCTCCCACAAATTAATGTTTAAGAAAAAAGAAATCAACGTAAATAGGGCTTGACAAAATGTTGTAAATCAAAAATGTGGCGTAACCCTACCTTGCTCTCACTCAGGGTTGGGGGAGGGGTGGCAGGGAGTGCTGCCAAATTTAAATTGCCAAGTGAGATATTGTTTGTAAGGTGAGGACGAAGTTTATGCAGCAAGCCGTTGTGCCTCACCCTGCTCTTCACCAATGTATACAGTATGGAATAATTCCCCTCTTTGAAGTAATACAGGGGCAGCGGCAATACCATAGCCAACGAAGGAAGTTCATTTCTCTAAAAACTGCTATTTTAATATCAATGAACTATGAATCGTGAATTATTTCACTCTCGTGATTTCTTATTATCTCCCGAGTAACGCAGGATCCCTTTCACATCCCGCATAATATTTTTAGGAGTTTAATGTAAAATGTTCAACACTTTTTAGCATGAAACGTGTTTTTGCCTTGATCCAACTAACTGCCAAAAAGTGTCATACAGAGATGGAATCAAATGATATTACGAAATAAGTATATTCTCGCATCCTCCTTTCCCTTTCATTTGTTCCCGACTACTCAGGAGGCCTTGTGTCTCCTTTCTCTTGATGGTGATATAACTAGTGATACATCATCGTATTGGTGCGAGATTGCGTAAACTTTCTGCTACCCAGATTCCCTCATTTACACATTTCTTACAGGGTAGCTACGTGTTTCGGGTGAAACAAAGAATATGGACCAACCGCTTGAATTTTTGATAGCTCTCAATACGGCAATCACACCATAAAATTCCCATCCGTGGGAAAATGACGAGAGCAGAACAATAAATTATCAAAATTTTCGACGAAAAGCGTTTTTAGCGCAGTTTTTTCTTATAAACTCCGCTGGAATTTTCGTAGAATGTTAAATTAAATTAGTATTGTAGTCCAATCCAATACCTAAAGATTGAGTGTTTAAAAACGCTCATGAGATACATGGGGCTCACTCCAGAAATTCCTGAAGTTCAACTTTTGCCGTTTCGCTTACTACCAGATCTTAACTTTTTACCCAATAACTCTGCAAAAGTAATTACTATCCTTCTCAAAAAAATTTGTGTTTACAGCCTCATTAATTATCTGTGTACAAATTGCTCAATACTGGTGTTGCAATGAGTACCAACAGCACAATAAAATCTGGAACTGTAAGCGCTACCGCTTCCTGCTGCCGTAAAGCGTTGTTTGACCAAGTTCAAATTAACTGAGTGATAAATGAATTGATTAAATAGAATTAACCATGTACAAAGTGAATTGACGTAGAGCTAAGGAAAGTTGTGTGCTGCAACGCACCAGATATTTGAGTAGTGTAGATTTCGCTTTACACAGATTTTTGTTTGTACTTCTCCCATTTTGTTTTTTTTTTAAACCATTGTTTGTGTAATCCATATACTAACTTACTTGTAAATGTTCAAAATGTGTATTTATCAATGTAACCTTGTAATCGTTGTGGGCACGACCGCAAATAAATTGATTGAAAAAAAAAAAAAAAAAAACCAAGCTCTGAAATTAGGCTGTTTGGATGAAATAAGCCCCGAAACGTAAAGATGAACGTGAAGAAAACTCACTTTTTTTGACACAATTACTATACTTTCCTTACCGTTTTCGGTAAAATAATCAACGAAAACGAAGTTAAAATTTTCCAGGTACTTTAATATTATAATAGTATTGGTATATACGTAAACCAATGTACACATGTATACTGTTAAAATTCATCACAAAAAAAGAAAATGAAAAAAGGATTTCTGTACATTATGCCGGTAACCATTTCAACTTTTGGTACATAAAATAATTAACTTAAAGAGCTTCGATAACTGAACACAATTCGAAATTAAGGTTCCGCAATTAGAAGAAAAATTACAACGCGAAATGGGTCGATTTGCACGAACAATCGTAGAAAAATTTACTGGTCATGAACAACAACAAAAAATCTACCGCATTTTTCTCCCTCCCATTATTTCATTATGGGCGGAGGAATATAACTTTCTCTTCCTTTTTTCCACACATTGACTAAAAAGTAAGTATGTAAAATTTGAAAAGAAATAAAATGGCAAACTGTAAAAAAAAACAATAAAATGCTATGCTACAACCCTGGCCGCTAACCGAGAAAACACTTATCAACATCTTTATTATCATTATTTTTAAATATTACATCTCAGCAGCCAAATTGCATTAATATCACAGTTTTCTGTTGTATTTCAAGAATTATCCTTTTTTTCGTTTAAAAAAGTTAGTTAAAAGTAACATTAGACAATGCAGTTTCTCAAAAGAATGTTGAGCAAAATGTGACTAATTTGCTGAACAACTCGATAGATTGTACAAATTCTTTGCTCTCCTTGTCAGAACTTTTGTTTCAAATTATTTTTTGTTATTGAAAAAATTAACTAAAAGAACTTTTTCTGGAACGTTTCAAGTTGGTTAACAACGTTTGACAAAATATTGGTGCATTAGGTTAATGCGAAGGTGTGTAGTAGATTATGAGGGGCGAGGGTTGGAGCTGCGATTCTGACAAAATTACAATCAAGGAGTCTTTTGATGCTCTTGTTATCAGGACTTGGGTTGCAACATCAACACATGTCACAAACAAATAGTGAGCCTCAGAATTTCCTTAGAGAGAGTGCATGTGGCGATTGGTTCTTTATGGCCGTTTATGGCCGATAAAAATGTACACCCTTTGCCCAGAATAACACTCTATTTGGAGCAGATGGGATAAGGCTGTTCAGGACGTAGCCATTAGAGACGCATCTAAAGGTAGAGCTGTCAATGAGGCGAAAGAAAGGGCTCTTGAAAAGTATAGAAAGGAACTTGCTGCAGTGTGAAGTGTCTGTGTGTACACAGGACTTTGTACATTTTTGTTGTCGTCATAAAACATCACCTGGTGGCAAAGAGCCAAAGGGCATGGGCATATATTGCAAAGGGAAGGTAGAAGGCACCACTCTGCTCGAAGCAGAGGCTGAAGAATCTCACCTCTGTGGGAAAACTGAATTTGGAGAATGTGTAAGTCGATAAACTAAAAATCTGGTCATAGCTCGAGCACCAGAAGGCGACATTCCGGAACGAGGTGGGCGCGCTGCAGTGGTATACCGATGGTTCAGTTAAGGAAGGCCGAGCAGGACTAGCATTGTTGGGCCCAACTACAGTCTTACAAAGCCGCTGGGAGTGTTGGCCACGATATTCCAAGCGGAAATCCTAGCCATAAAGATCTGCGCAGAAGAGATCCTGAACAAAGGACTCAAGGGCAAGCGGATCTACATTTTCTCAGAAAACCAGGCCGCCTTAAAGGCGATTGCAGCCTATAGCTTTAGGTCTAAGCTGGCATGGAATGCCTCCATGCGCTCAAGCAGCTCGGCGCCCGTAATAGGCTCTCCCTCATTTGGGTGCCGGCTCACAGGGGGCATGAGGGCAATGAAAAGGCAGACTGCCTTGCGAAAAGGGGTACAGAAACCCTACCCATCGGGCCTGAGCCACACGTGGGTCTGACGAAAAGTCACCTGAACCGTCTGGTTGCTCGATGGGAGATACAGGAAAATGGCGCCCATTGGCATCGCCAGCCCCGACTACGACAGGCGAAAAGGCTTGTCACGCCTTCCTGTCAAAGGGCGAAGGCGATGCTGACACTCTCCAGACAAGATCTGAGAGTACTGATAAGCTTCCTCACTGGGCACTGCCCACTCAGATATCACCTCAACAAGATGGTCATCTCAGAGGCGGTGGAATGCAGACTCTGCGGCGAGGAGGGTGAGACAGCAGAGCATATCCTATGTGAATGAATGCCCTGCTTTGGCAGCAAAACGCTTTGAATACTTCGGTCAGGGGACCACTGAACCCCAAACCGTAGCGGACTCTGCGGTGAAGGACATACTCGTCTTCTTAAGGGGGGCAGGTATGTACGACGCCTTCTACTAAGAAAGGGCCAGCGTCACAATAGGCCCACATAAAAAGCGGCCGCAGTGACAAAGGGACTTGTCCCACACGCCCTCGAGTTAAAAAAAAAAAAAAAAAACCTTGAGCACCAACATAGTGACGTGACAAACCTCATCAAGTTGGTTTATCCTGGTGCTCGAACAGGCTGAACATTGTTTGTGAGCTCTGGTTAGGAAACGCGAGAGTCTCGTTTTGCCTCATACACCTCAAACAAGATCTCATCTGCAGAGACCACAAGAGTTTCCTAGGAACGAAGCCCCTCGTCCTGGTTCTAACAAATTCGTTGATTAGAGAAAATTAACTCACCCGTGAGAATTGAACGAAAAAGCGAACTTCATACTCATCACGAACATCATGTAAAAAAGGATGAGACCACATGGCAACTTGAGAACTTGGAGTTGATTTGAATCCATTAAATCAAAACAACCGAACAACAACTGAAAAGTTGAGAAACTGCACTTGTTCAATCCAACACTAATACCCAGCAAATCAAATTACATAAATCAAAGTACACTTTTTTTTTGAGAATTGTCAAAAACAAGACCTCGTTTGTTGCAGAAAAGGAAGATAAAAGTTCGTTGTCGACAGTTCAAATAAATAGATTTAGAAGGAATTTCAAGGATATAATTCTGTATAGCGGTTATCCACACAAAAAGCGATCAACTTCTAACCATCTAAACAACGAGATTTTCTGAAATAAATTTTCGATTTTTTTTTTTGCAGTTTTTAAATGTAGTTTTGCTCATACTTTAAATTTATTTACCTTGAGATTTGTTTTCTCCTAAGAAAAATTACAACGTAGGAAAGACGAGGCCTTTCTAAAAGGTACAAAATCGTTTTCTCTTAAAAAGAAAAATTAATTACGTACAAATATTTAAAAAACTCGATTTATATCAGACGTTGAAAGGCCGAGTGGTTTTCATTTTGAAACTTTCGGCAATTGACAGAGTAGGACACAGAAACGCTGGGAGGGCAAGCCTCCATAGTCACCTGTTCATCCCCCCACCCCCACAATTGTAGCTTCTCTAACGTTTCCATCTTGGTCAGCAGCAGACCCTAGCCAATACATACAGCTTCAACCATCCTCCTTTACTATTGTCATTCGCTCCATGCTTCACTATGGGAGAGTTATATTCTGCGCTCAATTGGATTGAGGCTTCGATAAAAGCAGACTGGGCTAAACCATTGTGAAGTATTTTCCTGTGCATATTCGATGACAGATCTTCCAACAAGCCTTCTACAGTTGAAACAAAAAACACCTTCCCCATTAAAGATGTATAAGAACGGCAAACTTGCAATTTATATACTATTTTTGAAAGTATCCCAGACTAGGATAACTCCTAATGTAAAACACGATCCACTCGCACACTTTTCCATAAATAATTTTACCCAGGTGCCAGCATAAATATTTTTTCATTTATGCAACTGAAAATGATAGTTTTGTCCTCATTGAGTGAATCAAATTGAATGGTAAGTTTCAAAATAAAATCAGGTTTTGCTAAGGTCCATTCACGCTCGCTCACCAGGAGGCATCGCAGTTGGTTTCCTTAGGGGTCTGTACAGCAGCTTCGATAAGCTTCCATCACTTTTAGATTACCACAGGACACCTAACTGACATCTAATGTGTGGGTTGGCAGATGTGAGGTCTACCTCGACTGGAACACTTCTGAATTCAACTTTACGTTTCGTTGTTTTTGAAACGTAAATTTCAGTAAATTCAGAGGGCTATTGAAAGACAGTAGTCTTGGCGCATACAGCCAACTTCTTATTCGCTTTAGCCTACATTCTGAGGCATACATTTTCACGAAGTCGTCCGTTTCCAGGGGAACACTTCTCAACACATAACTCACAAACGCTTTGTGGAAGTTGAGAGTCTCTGAAGCTTCTTTCACTCAAATCAACTTTCAAGATGTGGATTCAACTTTTCGTTTTGCAACGTCCCTCACATTAAACAAAATAAATGTCGACATTTTCAAAATTACCACCACTTTCACATTCCTTCCAACGTCTTATATCTCTTCGAAAAGTTGAACAAAAAATTGGATTCGCTTAATTTTCAACAACTTTTTTCTTGTTTACGTTTGAAAAAAAGAGACAGGGTGAGCAAAAAAGCTAGTTAGACAGTCGAGATGGTCAAACTTTGTCACGAATAGTCTTTTTTCCGCATACTTTGAAAAATTATGAGTGTTTCGATTAATATGGCAGTCTTATATATCATCCCCTCCTTTAAATTAAATATAAATATCACAACGCAGCAACACAATAAAAAATAAAACGAACCTGCACTAAGACCCTTTTTGCTCACCCTTTCAGAATTGAAAGTTCCGCTATGCACGCTCTGGATTAATCTCATTCACACAACTTCGTATATTACATCATTTATAAAAGCATTAAATACAATTTTCAAAGTTTTAAATTTCTTTTTAGATTAATATTCATTAAAAAATGTGTCCCACAATTGAAAAATTGGGAGGAAGTGACCTCAATATATCAAATATATTCTATGCGCTATGTTATTAAAATAATACTCGTCTAAAATACATTCGCTCCGTTAGAGGCTGGGGCGGGGGAATGGAACACTTTGAGGATTTAACGAATTGGAAAAAGATCAGAAAACAATCTTTTGGTAACTCTCAACGAAACCCTCCCTAGCAGAATCCGATTTTTCAAGTTTTTTTTTTAAACTTTCGACAGACGATGGTTGGAATTTGGTGGCTTCACAGGATTCACTCATTTTACCGAGTTGAGCATTCCAAAACTGATTGTTTGTGGAAAGCCTAGGACGAGCGTTTCAACTCAGGCGATTCATTGGATGTTGAAATTACGGCGGGACGTGCGGGGACGTAAGCTGTTATACGTTGTGGACCCCCACAGCGCACATGTATTTCAATCTTGGAGAACTCATTTTGACTTCATGAGATAATACAATTTGAGTTATGTAATTCACGTTAGACCTAACACGATACATACAACGAATTGAGTTATTAGATGAGTGAACTCCAACAACGCACATTTTGCGGTTGCAGTTTATCGTTATTTACTTAACCAAAACTTGCTGTCCAGAAGTTTTCATTCGCATCTGTCACCGCATTAGGTTAGGACCTTGACAACAACTGACAGTTCATAATTCTCTAAGAAGGAGATCAGTCAATGTGTCAGCGCGATTCTCAAGCCACAGAAGAAAAACAGGTAAATTGTTAACCAACTTTTAGCGATGCCTCTTTATTCATATTTCTTCCAAGTGCACATTGAGGTTGTAGCTGCTCCACAGCTAATTTGAACCCTTTATAACTTGAGGATCAAACGTGGCTCCATTGCCCCCATTTCCTCTAAGAAGCCTGATTCTTATTTCTGCCCGTTTTGGTTTATTATTCGTTCTGAATAATAACCCTATGATTTCGGTCACGAAAAATTTTTTACAACCCCCCCTCCCCCTCAAAATTTGATACTTTCCGTAGTTTTCCAAATTTGCAATGTCCGTCCGCCGTCCGGGCCGTTTTGTGCCTTTAACGTGGTCTAAAAAATGCGTTCTTTCGCCCAAAAATCCGATTTGGTATCAAGTTGTGCTCGCCATCTCGGCAATCCGATCGGATGAAGCCCGTGGTTGTAATGGGAAAAAAACGGTTAAAAAAATTAACGAAACGCAGTACAACGCGGGAGCTACAGCGTTTCGTCGTTTGAACTCCCTCCCACCCGCCCGTCTCATTAAAAAAGCAATCGCGCTCGAGGCTCGCCTGCCTCCCGACGCCGCCACCCAACTCCCCTTTCGCCTTTCGCTTCGAGCGCCCCCGTTCCAATTTCCCCGACGTTTTGGTTTTAATACGATTCAATTTTTTTAGATTCTTTCGTTTCATTCTCATTTTGGTTTTTTTCATAGATTTTTGGTTAAATTTTGATATTAGTATTTAGCGTGCATGTTTTCATATTAAAATTCAGTTTTTTCTAGATACTTTCGTTTTTTTTTGTTTATTTTAATATTACGGTTCAGTTCTTTTCGACCTTTTTTTGGGTTTCATTATGATATTTTTCGATGCTGAATCGAACAGGATGGGTCTCGGAGCATTAATGCTAGGTCAATCTGATTATCCGAATAATAAACCGTTGTGTAATAATTTGCAGGGTTTTTAATCTGCGAAGCTCAAATTTGCAATGAACCATCACAGGAACTGCTGGATAGAGGGGACGCGGTGACTTCCATTACCTGAGTGAGGGTCCTGAATTCACGCTTCCTTCTCAAACCAAAATATCAAAGTTGATTGGAGCTTCAATGAGACTGCAATGTGGGGTTGGTGTCCTTGCCCGGACCACCTTGTTCAAGCCGTCGATTACGTATTGAAAGCTATTATTTGGAAACGTTGATGTCTTCATTTCACATTAGAAATGTGCTTTCGTGATACGAGCTGATCGTAGTTATTTGGTTTCCATGTACATACAGCGGATGTTCAGGGTACCTAAATAACCAGGAAGAATTAGGCATCCCCTTAAAAACAGTACATTTCAACACGCTTCAACCTCAGCGTTCTGACGTTCCAACTTTGTTCCAACCATTTTCATGCATCTATACTGCGATGGTTCTGTAACCATAAGTGTCACCAAAGTGCCATCCTCAGAAAACGGCCAACACTCATTCGAGCTTGAGCTACGCTTGGGAATGAAAATGCTTAAAATGGAGTCGGCTGGAATGCATACACGGAGAATGGCAAGATTGCAGAATCATGGGGTGTATTTGAAAACTAGTTTTTTATGGAAGGGTTCCAGGGTGGTGCTGGTTGGTAGCCCTGAAGGAAAATGTACCCCAGTGGTAGGCACTGCAGCTAGAAGCCAGCTGAGGTGACAATTGCATTACTTTCACAATTTCAGCTGCTGCCTACCATTTACAATTCAATGCCGTAATGTTGTAACCACTGTCATTTGGTAACGTTACTACCTCCACTTTTCAAACAATTTAGGAGCTCCGGTTCACAGGCTCTAATTTTGTTCCAACTACATTCCTTACGCTCCTTTGTTACAAATGATCAACTATCACACTGCCTTCCATCGTCTGTCACATAATCTTAGATTTTCAACCATCTCCATCAAGTTGTAACCTGTGAGGTCTCATTAATTCGTTACATTGTGACAAACTTGATTAACCAAACTTCAATCCTCTACTTTGCGCTCATGAGAGTTTGACTGCAGACATCAGAACTTTTTTTTTTTTTTTTAATCGAGCGCTTAGTAAAACTTTTCTCGTAATGCTCAAATTTGCTTTACTTCAAAAATAACACCAGTTCAACAGATACAACAACATCTTGCCCTACTCTTTTTTTTAATTTGCAGAAAAAAGTGTGTTTAAAATAAAAACGCGATTGCTTCCTAAGCACTTCATAAATGATGGACGTGTGACGTTTTAGGGACGCAAAATTCAACAAAGAGACAATACATAATGCAGACAGACGACTCTCTGGATATCAGGGCTACCAACCTGAAATTATCCTCAAGAGGTCGTGACAGTTAGCTCGTCAGTGGTGGGAGGAGGAGGGTGATGTTTTAATGGCTGACATAATTTGATTGAATGTCCCAATTGGACGAGTTTTCGTTGAGGTTTCACCGATTGCTCAACAGCAACCATCGAATTATAGAAGATGATTCCGTAATAGTTAAAATGGATCGATGAAAATTGGCAGGAATTGGACAATTTTCTCAATTTTCAATTTTCTCATTAAGTGGACAATTGGACAAATTAATGTCGTAATACAGACAGAGCGTTAAAAAAAACCCCTAAAATCCCACACCCCGCTTCATTTTAGCTAAAAGTACAGTTAGGCTGAGAAAGTTAATAAAAATTTCTCGAGAAGTTATATATCCTCCATTTTATGGAATGTCGATTAAAACGTATGGTGAGATTTTACTATTAATTTCTGTCCTACGTTGAATTAAACTGCCGACGAATTCTCACTCTCTCTCCCCTTAATTTGGAAAGCCGGGGAATTTCTAGGCTTGGAGAGACTGGAAATGACATATAAATAGTAAGCAATTCTGTAACACCCCCTTATTCTAATGAGAAAGAAAAGAAAATATTAAGAGCGAGTTAGGATTCATCCCAAAATCAAATTGAATCAACACTTTTGGAGTATTTGATATCCCCCATCACCACCACACACAATGAGTCAGGGAAGTGAAGAAATACTGTTGGGGAAACGCAACAGACTTTCCCATGTATTTACGCGCGCTATGGAAAATTAATTCAAAATTGCTGGAAAACAACCTCCCACACTGTTCAGGACGAACTCCTGACACATTTTAAGCCCAAAGCAGACCGTAAACATCCCTACTTCCACAAGAAAATAAAAAGAGGGAGAAAAAAATTGTCGCAAGATGTAATATATAAATATCTCCCCCTTTCTCCGCGAATATTGATCTAACTTACAATTTGGACCACCGCTGCTCATTCGCCTCTTGTCAAAAATTGTTCCCAGAAACGTCATCGTGCGTACATTTTGGCCACTCCATCAAAATATTCTCGTCAAGTCGAACGAACGCAACCATTAAAAATATAACAAGAAATAAATAAAATCAAATACCGTACGGGTGTGGAGAAAGTCTCACGATTCTAATTGCACACTCGAGTCTTAATAAAATTGGCGGCTTGATCGAGCCAGAGGTATCGCTACTGGAGATATATGTACAAAATGTGAGAACAATTTACCGTGCGTTTTCTGCCTAAATTGTGTAGGCGAGTGTTTAATCATATACTTTAATTCTTTTTTTTCCGAAAATTATAAAATACCACAACACTTTTTTTGGGTTTTCTTTTTGTTTTTTTCATAGAAGTCCTGAATGTTTGATTATGTACAATCTAATGACTCTGGTAAGGAAGCATGTGCTATGTTTCGAGCGAGGCTATTAGACTATGGTAAACGACGGATTGGAGTTCGTTGAACATGGACGAGTGACCGCACGAAAACGTTGATTCTTTTAGTCTATCGGCGGCACTCTGTTCGGAATCCATTCGCGGCCTCTTCGGGTCACTCGGAGAACAGTCCAAGTCGACGACGTTGATTTCGTCCTCGTCTTCGTCGATGGACGTCAACATCCGGGGGGTGAGCGGCATGTAGAACTGACTGAGCACTGCGTGGACGTCACTCTCGTCGACTTCTTCTATCGACCTTTTCCGCGCGTCGCGACGCCCAGGCTCGTCGTCTTTCTTTCCAGGGATATTCGTTATGTCCGCCAATTGGTCAGAGGTTCTCAAAGGTTCGACGACGTCGTCTTTTAGGAAGTCTGAAGCGAAACACCTGTCAAAGATGAGACCACAGTTAGAAACAAATATCTGGTGGGTTGCAACACACAACTTTCCTTAGCTCTACGTCAATTCACTTTGTACATGGCCAATTCGATTTAATCAATTCATTTATCACTCAGTTAATTTGAACTTGGTCAAATAACGCTTTACAGCAGCAGGAAGCGGTAGCGCTTACAGTTCCAGATTTTATTGTGCTGCTCGTACTCATTGCAGGACCCATATTGAGCAATCGGTACACAGTTAATTAATGAGGCTGTAAACACGAATTTTTTGAAGTGGATAGTAATCACTTTTGTGGAGTTATTGGGTAATAACTGTTAGAACTGGTAGTAAGCGAAACGGGCGTAGTTGAAATTCAGGAATTTCTGGAGTGAGCCCCATGAATCTCATGAGCGTTTTCAAACACCCACCCTTTAGGTATTGGATTGGACTACAATACCAATTTTTTTTGTTAACATTCTACAAGAATTCCAGCGTAGTTTATAAGGAAAAAACTGCGCTAAAACCGCTTTTGGTCGAACATTTTGATAATTTATTGTGCTGCTCTCGTCATTTTCCCACAAATGGGAATTTTATGGTATAGTTGCCTTATTGAGAGCTATCAATATAAAAAATTTCATCAAAATCGTTAGAGGCGTTATTGAGAAAAAAAATTTGGTGTTTTGACACTATGATGACTATAGTAAACTTTCGGTGGATTTTTTTCAAACCCTTATTTTGGCGTCCTATGGAGGTCTGCGGGCGAGATATCAAGTTTGAGCTGATTTGGTGCGGTGGTTTTCTCTAATAATCGTTCACAGACACACATACACACAGACCATTTTCCCAAATAGTGTTTTTCGGACTCAGGAGGGTCTGAAACGTAAATTTTTTTTTCAGCCGATTACATAACTTTCCTTTCTACTTCGTAGAGCCAAGGAAAGTAAAAAGAAATTAGCGCAACCTAAACAAAGGGAGAAAACACGTTTATTTGAAGCGAGCATTGAAGCAATCCTTCAAAATATGTACTAATGAATAAAATTCCTTCCGCTTATATGTTCCGTTAGAACAATTTTCGCCAAATTGAGGAAACTCTAAGTACACCGACTTCAATTCAAAACCCTTTCACTTACTGGACTCCTTCATTCCTTCAGTTAACCAGCATCATTTCTCTTTTCTCTCTTTAAATTAATAAATCTTGATGACGTTTGCGTAATTCAAGTAGATGGAGTCGTGCTTGATTACCAGGAAAAAATAAATGATTGAGGGTCATGATAACGAAAAATATATCTAATATCAATAAGCCTAAAGCAAGAATTTTAGCACTCAAAGTGCACTAATCGATGTTATTGGTGGCACTAGTAGAAATATTGACAGTTACGATCCTGCGTTGGGATGTCCAGGTGAATACCGACCGGGTGGCTCCCACCTCCCTCAGACTCCATACGTTAGAAATAAATTGGGATGGGCGAACTACCTTCCAGCGACCGCACAGCCGACCACGATGCGCGCAAGGCATTTAACAGCTTTTTCAGGTCTTGTCCTGGGTAGGAATTGGATTGCTCCACCCCAACTACAGGCTTTGCGTAGTAGAGGCAGCCACCGGAGCAAGGCCGCGGGCTGTGCATTCCAGTGGTAACACCTGTAACAACCTGTAAGGCCAGTCTACTCGCTGGCCCGCCCAATCTGTCGACGGCACTTACGACTTTCCCCCCATCCCAGATCAAGTCAGCTTGGACTCCACAAGGTACCGCAGTATCCAGCCTAATGTATGTAAGGGTGCTCAAGGAGACGTGCAGTGCTGCCCATAACTACCAGATAAATGTAGTCAGGCTTTAGCCAGGATTTCAAACTAAGAAAAATATCTGGTGCGTAGCAACACACAACTTTCCGCCACCCCTTTAAGTTCTAACACCACCTATATAGGCGGGCGCTATATCTTCTATCAACGCATTTTTACAGAAACATTTATGGATAACAAAATGTAGGGACTAGTTAGCTGAGAGTACTCCGTAAGTTTGATCGAAATCGTTAGAGCCGTTTTTGAGAAAATTGAAATGCGGATAAATTAATATTCGACAAATCTCCTTTTCTGAGTTAACTTGGCTTATATCTCCGTTCAACATAGATATATATATATACAGAAATAATTATAGAGAACGAAATGTTGGTATGGGTGACTAAAAGACACTCCATTAGGATTTATCACATCTGGTGATAAAGTTACCCTGGAATTTACGGAAATGTTAGAAAAAACGTTATTTTTGACACATTTTGATTTTTATCTCTGTTCAATGAACCTTCACAGGAACATTTATTGTGAAGAATATGTTGGTATTAACTATTTGAAAACATCCTGTGAGTTTGGTTTAAATCGCTGAAGCCGTTTTGCCAAAAAGCGTAAAAAACCTATTTTTGTTTCAGGGGCCCATATCTCCGTTCACCGTATTTTCATGGAGATATGTATGGAGAAGAAAAGTTAGGTATTGATTAGGAGAAGATAATTTGAAAGTGTAATCAAAATCGTTAGAGCCGTTTTCGAGAAAAATGCGAAAAACCCTAGTTTTTGGTACATTTTCGTCCCCCCCCCCCATTCCAATCGATCGAAATCGTCCATAACCTTATTTTGGTGTCTACAAAAAATAACGAACAAAACAAAAAAAGAACCAGCTCAATCGAATCAGCCGTTCTCCCGCAAATCGAACTACAGACACACACACGGACCACGCGCCGAAATTAGGGTTTTTTAGACTCAGTAGGGTCTGAAACGTAAAGATCTGAAGAAAACCCAAATTTTTTTTTTTGGGCCGATTACTACACTTTCCGTCCCTTCGGGTAGCGGAAAGTAATAAAACAGAGTAGGTTTTTGAGAAAAGGCGCAGTGGAAGATGTAAATAAAATGTCAGAGTTCGATCGATTGCTCACCCTACAGATTGCTGCTTTTGCATCTTTTCTTCTCTCGCCTC
The DNA here is from genome assembly GCA_020466155.1 of Pachypeltis micranthus. Lineage (NCBI taxonomy): Eukaryota > Metazoa > Arthropoda > Insecta > Hemiptera > Miridae > Pachypeltis > Pachypeltis micranthus. The sequence goes on from CM035776.1 coordinate 1,055,552, forward strand.
TTTCTGCAACCTTTTCATCGTATTATTGATGAGAACTGATCGCCTCAAACTACTTTCGGGGTCTTCGATTTTCTTCAATTTATTGATGGAGATCTTGAGTACTTTTCGCCTTTCCTCTTTGGCTCTGTACTTTGCCGAGATCATAGTCGGGCGACTTCGACAAAAGCTGGTCCCGTAGCTCCGGCCAAACATGTCGTCCTCATCGTCGACGCTGAACGCCTTGTTCTGGTCGTTAAGGTGGTTGTTATTTGTGGCCAAATGGTTGTTGTTAAGGGTGTTTTGGTTGTTCGATTTCATGCCGGCGGAAAACCAGCGCCGCTCGGCTGTTGACCCCGTCACCTTCGTCTTCTGAAATTAAACGAAACGAAAATAAGGTAATTATTAGCCAAATTTCATTCTGCATTTAAAGAGATAGAAGCGTCATGAAACAGTTAAAAAGCGTAAAAACTTTCGCGTGCGATTTCCTACCATCTCTGAAAATCTCTAGGGAAGTGGATGCTGCAATTGCGTGTCAAGCAGCAATTACACTGCCGAGGTATCACTCGGTTGGGAATCAAACGTAGACACACTAAGATTTATTAGCTCCACCCAAGTGTAACACTTGAGGAAAATAATACTGAATGCGCCCGAATCAAAATATGGCCACCAATGACATGACAAAAAATAAATACTCATGAAAATATCAATTACATTGGGTGATAAGAGGTTTCTACGAGAAGAGCGACAAACTGAAGTATCTGGTGATATGCAACACATTCTGTGAGTTCGGTGAAAGTTGTTGAAGCCGTTTTGCCAAACAGGGTAAAAAACCTTTTTTTTGCTTTATAGGCCTATATCTCCGTTCACCGCGTTTTCATGGAGATATTTATGAAGAATAAAAGTTACGTACTAACTAGTAGAAGATAATTTGAAAGTTTAATCAATATCGTCAGAACTTTAGAAAAATGCGAAAACCCCTAGTTACTTTCCTTGGCTCTACGAAGTAGAAAGGAAAGTTATGTAATCTGCAGAAAAAAAAAATTTTGAGTTCTCTTCACATCTTTACGTTTCAGACCCCCCCCCCCCCCCCGAGTCCGAAAAACACTATTTGGGAAAATGGTCTGTGTGTCTGTATGTATGTGTGTCTGTGAACGATTTTTAGAGATAACCATCGTACCAAATCCACTCAAACTTGATATCTCGCCCGCAGGTTACCATGGAACGCCAAAATAAGGGTTTGAACAAAATCCGCCGAAAGTTAACTATAGTTATCATAGTGATCAAAACACAAAATATTTTTTTCTCAAAAATGGCTCTAACGATTTTGATTAACTTTTTTATGTTGATAGCTCTTAATGAGGCGATTATAGCATAAAATTCTCATTCGTGGGAAAATGACGAGAGCAGCACAATAAATTATCAAAATTTTCGGCCAAAAGCGTTTTTCGCGCAGTTTTTGCCTTATAAACTCCGCTGGAATTGTTGTTGAATGTTAAAAAAAAAGGTATTGTAGTCCAATCCAATACCTAGAGGGTGAGTGTTTAAAAACGCTCATGAGATACATGGGGGTCACTACAGAATTTCCTGAATTTCAACTACTGTCATTTCGCTTACTACCAGTTCTAAAGGTGTTTACCCAATAACTCTGCAAAAGTGATTACTATCCTTCTTCAAAAAATTTGTGTTTACAGCCTCATTAATTATCTGTACACCAATTGCTCCTATAATGGTCCTGAAATGAGTACGAGGAGCACAATAAAATCTGGAACTGTAAGCGCTACCGCTTCCATCTGCCGTAAAGCGTTGTTTGACCAAGTTCAAATTAACTGAGTGATAAATGAATTGATTAAATCGAATCGGCCATGCACAAAGTGAATTGTTGTAGGGCTAAGGAAAGTTGTGTGTTGCAACGCACCTGATATTTTTTAAGCTGATTTTTCTTGTAACCTTTATTATATATAGCGTCCCTTTAGACCTTCAGACGAAATATACAATTGATCAACGATTGAGTTGATTTGGTTCCGCTATTCACACACACAAGACAATTTTGTCAAAAGGCCCTAAAAGTGAAAGAAGAAACACAAACATCACTAATCCACTCGATGATCGTATTGGAGTACAATTAAGAACACTAATATGTCGTGAGTCAGTATCAAAAGATATAAAAACTAAGACAAGTTATCTTTACCACGAACATCCTCTTCGGTGATTATGCCATCATCAGTCAAAAACACAAACATTCAAATAATATAAAACGTAAAGTAACAAACTTACAATTAACGAACACCGAGTTAGTTTGGGAGTGTAAAAAATAATTCCCCTTAGTTTTTATCAACTTTGACTAACAACCTTGAGTAGCAAAATTTATGAAAACAAAAGAAATGGAACGAAAATTGTGTATGGAATTGACATAATTCGTTCAGGAAGCCCCTGACATATAAACATTTGGAGGATGTCCTTACCGAGTTTTCTCACGAAGAGGCCTCAGCCTAAAGAGGAAGCAGCAATTGCCGGATGGGGCGAAGGGTTGAAGCAATGGAAGCCAGCAGGGGGATGTGGAGAACTGTTAGAGAAAGGGGCCACTAGATGCCTCTGAGAGCTCGATTACGGAAACTCGCCTAGCGGGATTCCAGAGATCGCGATCAGTTATTGTGCAGGTCTGGTAAGCAGAAGCGTCGTGGGCGCTGTACAGTGAACCGAACCTTAGAGGCAAAATGAATTGTTTCTTACTACTGCAGTTAATAATAGTTGCTCGCACGGGAGCATTACGATCATTTTTTATTTTCTTATAAACGAAATATCAAATTCGTCGAGGAAATTGCAAGAAACTGAAAATAACGCCACACTTCCATTAATTCAACTTACAAGAGGCGTTGTTATATTGATTTCGGCGGTTTTGCACAAAAATCCATTTCTTGGTAATCCTACTTTTAAAATTTATCAATACATATCTAGACAAAGAGAACAGCTCCTCTCTCATGTCATTCAGATTCGAACGGAAACAGACACCAGATCCGACAAGGTTCGGGGCATTATTTCCCAGTCTACAGGAAAAACTACAGCGAGCAAAGCAGAAAACCAAACTGACACACAGTAATGGGCGGGAAGGCTTCTACTGACAAAGCTAAATGTTTCCAAGTTTGAAGAAATGCTATCACGTAAAACCGTTTTGGTTTATTATTCATTCTGAATAATAACCCTATGTTTTCAGTCACGAAAAATGTTTTACAACCCCCCCTCAAAATTTGATACTTGACGTTTCAAGACATGGAGATTCCAAATTTGCAATGTCCGTCCGCCGTCCAGGCCGTTTTGTGCCTTTAAGGTGGTCTAAAAAATTCGTTCTTTCGCCCAAAATCCGATTTGGTATCTAGTTGTGCCCGCCATCTCGGCAATCCGATCGGACGAAGCCCGTGGTTGTAATGGGCAAAAAACAGTTAAAAAAATTAACGAAACGCAGTACAACGCGGGAGCTACAGCATTTCGTCGTTTGAACTCCCTCCCTCCCGCCCGTCACATTAAAAAAGCAACCGCGCTCGAGGTGAGCGAGCCTCCCAACGACGCCACCCAACTCCCCTTTCGCCTTTCGCTTCGAGCGCCCCCGTTCCAATTTCCCCGACGTTTTGGTTTGAATACGATTCAATTTTTTTAGATTCTTTTGTTTCATTCTCATTTTGGTTTTTTTCATAGATTTTTGGTTAAAGTTTGATATTAGTATTTAGCGTGCATGTTTTCATATTAAAATTCAGTTTTTTCTAGATACTATTGTTTTTTTACTTTCCGCTACCCGAAGGGAAGGAAAGTATAGTAATCGGCCCAAAAAAAAAAGTTGGGTTTTCTTCAGATCTTTACGTTTCAGACCCTACTGAGTCTAAAAAACCTAATTTCGGAGAGAGGTCCGTGTGTATGTCTGTGTGTATGTCTGTGTGTATGTCTGTGTGTATGTCTGTGTGTGTGTGTGTCTGTAGTTCGATTTGCGGGAGAACGGCTGATCCGATTGAGCTGGTTCTTTTTGTTTTGTTCGTTATTTTTGTAGACACCAAAATAAGGTTATGGACGATTTCGGCCGATGGGAAGGGGGTGGGGACGAAAATGTACCAAAAACTAGGGTTTTTCGCATTTTTCTCAAAAACGGCTCTAACGATTTTGATTAAACTTTCAAATTATCTCCTACCAATCAATATCTAACTTTTCTTCTCTATACATATCTCCATGAAAATACGGTGAACGGAGATATAGGCCTATGAAGCAAAAATAGGTTTTTACGCTTTTTGGCAAAACGACTCAAGCGATTTTCACCAAACTCACAGGATGTTTTTAAATAGTTTATACCTACATATTGTTCTCAATAAATGTTCCTCTGACACTCCATTGAACAGAGATAAAAATGAAAATGTGTCGAAAATAACGTTTTTTCGAACATTTCCGTAAATTCCAGGGTAACTTCTGACCAGATGTGATAAATTCTAATGGAGTGTCTTTTAGTCACCCATACCAACATTTCATTCTCTATAATTATTTCTGTATATATATGTTGAACGGAGATATAAGCCAAGTTAACTCAGAAAAGGAGATTTGTCGAATATTGATTTATCGGAATTCCAATTTTCTCAAAAACGGCTCTAACGATTTCGATCAAACTTTCGGAGTACTTTCAACTAACGAGTCCCTACATTTAGTTCTGAATAAATGTTTCTGTAGAAATGCGTTGAACGAAGATATAGCACCCGCATATGTTGTTGGTGTTCGAACTTAAAGGGGTGGCGGAAAGTTGTGTGTTGCTACGCACCAGATATTTTTGTTTATTTTAATATTACGGTTCAGTTCTTTTCGACCTTTTTTTGGGTTTCATTATGATATTTTTCGATGCTGAATCGAACAGGATGGGTCTCGGAACATTAATGCTAGGTCTAGCTGATTATCCGAATAATAAACCGTTGTGTACCCGCCCTTCTCATTAAATATATGGTGCGTAGAAACACAACTTTCCGCCACCCCTTTAAGTTCGAACACCACCTATATAGGCGGGCGCTATATCTTCGTTCAACGCATTTTTACAGGAACATTTATACGGAACAAAATGTAGGGACTAGTTAGCTGAGAGTACTCTGAAAGTTTGATCGAAATCGTTAGAGCCGTTTTTGAGAAAATTCGAATACCGATAAATTAATATTCGACAAATCTCCTTTTCTGAGTTAACGTGGCTTATATCTCCGTTCAACATATATATACAGAAATAATTATGGAGAACAAAATGTTGGTATGGGTGACTAAAAGACACTCCATTAGGATTTATCACATCTGGTGAAAAAATTACCCTGGAATTTACGGAAATGTTCGAAAAAACGTTATTTTCGACACATTTTGATTTTTATCTCTGTTCAATGGACCGTCACAGGAACATTTATTGAGAAGAATATGTAGGTATTAACTATGTGAAAACATCCTGTGAGTTTGGTGAATATCGCTGAAGCCGTTTTGACAAAAAGCGTAAAAAACCTATTTTTACTTGAGGGGCCCATATCTCCGTTCACCGTATTTTCATGGAGATATGTATAGAGAAGAAAAGTTAGGTATTGATTAGGAGAAGATAATTTGAAAGTTTAATCAAAATCGTTAGAGCCGTTTTCGAGAAAAATGCGAAAAACCCTAGTTTTTGGTACATTTTCGTCCCCCACCCCCCTCCCATCAGCCGAAATCGTCCATAACCTTATTTTGGTGTCTACAAAAAATAACGAACAAAACAAAAAAAGAACCAGCTCAATCGGATCAGCCGTTCTCCCGCAAATCGAACTACAGACACACATACACACACAGGTCTGTTTCTTTATTTGATGACTGTACCTAAACCCTCGACGAGGATTATATCAGTCATAGAAGTTGCGGTTTCGCTAATATGCAAGAGGCTGGCCCCTGCAGCATCCACCGAACTCAGACCTGTGGAGGTACGGCAGGTATTTGGTCGTTAGCCAGTCTCACCGTAGAGAGCTGTTGCCCGTGTGTTACCGCGCGGAGGTGACCACCTGAGGAATCCCGTACCATCTGGCAGTAGTTCATAATCTGGTTCCCTACCTGATCTTACTTTTTACTTGGGTGGCAAGTTTCAAAAGGACAGATCAACTATAACCACGTTTCTTAGCCATCACCTTCTTTGCAAACTTTGCAAAATGGTTATAGGCTTCCTTTGTAGCAGTCAATGCTGCTAAGTTCATTTGCCCTCCCAACAACCGTCGCTCACTGTTGTAGAAACTACAGTGGAGCAGCACGTGGTTTCTTGTTACCTCCGCACTGGAGGCACAAGACGTGCATAATGGAGAGTCTTTCAGAGAAAAGAAGTGGAGCCGCGCATTGAAGTCACCATGTCCCGTGAGGAACTGGCTCGTCCAGTGGTCTGGCTCAACCCATTTTCTAGAAAGACGTTCACGGATGTTGGGGAAGAACTCATACGTATCACGTCCCTTTGACGAGGATTCCCATCTCGCTTGCCATTTCTCTAGAGCCCATTCATCAATGGCGGCAAGTTTCTGTTCTGTGGTGAGATCCGCGCGGAGTTCAGCCCAAAGCAGGGGAAGGTCCCGTTTCACTCTCCACTTGTCAATCATGCACTCAACAGCCAAATCAACTGGTAACTGACCAGTGATCACCTGGAGTGCTTCTGTTGATACAGTCTTGTAGGCCTTGGTGATCCACAGGAGCGCAGCTCTCTGGGATAGGGCCAATACTCTCTTTTGATTGACTGTTAGTTTGCTACCCCAAAAAACTGGGCAGTAGCCAATCACACCTAGATATATGGCCTTATACATGAGGATAGTGTCGTGGTAACACACACCCCAAGTGGCCTTAGTAATGGCACGCAGTGAGGCAAACCTTGCAATGGTAGTGCCTTTAAGGGACTGGAGGTGTTGGTTGAAACCCCACCTCTCACCTATATTCACTCCTAAATACTTGACGTGCTTTTCAAGAAGGAGCCTGTGGCCGCCAAAGCGTATTGTGGGTGGATTATTCACTTTACCCTTCAACAGGATTAGCTGGGTTTTTTCCTCAGCCACCTGCATCTTGACATGCTCGCACCATTGGTTGACAGTGCGGAGCACGTGGTGGGTTTTTTCTTCAATTTGGCGGACTGACCCTGCAAAGATCAGCACAGTCTGCTATTGTGCGACGCCTGCTATTGTGCGACGTGCGGATTGACCTTCAAAAAGAGGACTTGGCCCAACAAGTTGTTGAGCACAACCCTGCGTTAGGCTTGCAGCCGCAGGACGTCAGGCCTCTCTTCACCAAAAAGCGTGGCAGACAGAAGGATTGGGTGATAGAGGTATCACCCAGCCTATACAAAAAACTAGAAGGGGCAAGGCACCTCCAAATAGCCTGGCAGCGGTGCGCCATACGAAAGTACCAAGCCCCCACTCAGTGCTACAAATGCCAGCGCTATGGCCACCTGGCAGTGGCCTGTACAAGACCTGTTGTGTGCGCCTGGTGCGCCTTGCCACATCTGAGTAAGGAATGCAAGCGTGATGCTCCCCTCAAATGTGCCAATTGCGTCGAACGCAAAATCCAACAGGTTGCACACTCCACACGAGACGCACGCTGTACCATTCGTCAGCGAGCAATTGCCCTCCAGGAGTCACGAGTGGATTATGAATAGGTCAAAAACAGTTCGAATCCTTCAGCACAACACCAATAAGAGTTGCCCAGTTATGGCTGAGTTGCTGCAAAATGCACTCAAGAAACGCTGCAGTGTCCTCGCCATACAGGAACCATACATAGGATCCAAAACTCTTGGTCTGGGATCGCAGGCACGAGTGGTGGCTGGAGCAAGAACGGAGCCAAGGCAGCAGTGGCCTGCATCGACCCGTCCATTGACATGCTCGCACTCACTCACCTGAACAGCCAGCACTTGGCGCTGTGCTCATCCGAGCCGGTGGCTTTGAGCTGGTTGTAATATCATTTACAGGCAATTTGGCGCGCCAGTTGCCAACAGCCTTGAACCACTCGAGCGGGCTCTAGCAGGCCTATCAGGACGACCCTGCATAGTCTGTGCCGATGCAAATGCCAGATCACCATTGTGGGGATCCCCAACCCTGGATGGGGCGGGCGAGGCGTATATAGAGCTGCTCACCAGGTACAACTTGATTGTTGCCAACGACCCCATGACTGAGGCGACCTATGATGGTCCGGGAGGAAGGTCGTGTATAGACGCCACAGCCGTGTCTCACACCCTGCTACTCAAATTGCAGGGTTGGCGAGTCGTACCAGGTGCAACGCAGAGCGATCACATGGTTATTGACTTTGCCATCACGGATGACACCATCCTCTGCAAAGACACGCGTGAAAAGCGATTCCGCACAAAAAATGCTGACTGGCCACAATTCTGTAGGGTACTGGAAGGTGAACTGCGTGCCGCGGACACCGATCTAATAGCGCAAGCATACACACCTGAAGAGGTGGGCAGCAAAGTGGACATATTTACCACAGCACTGCACTCTGCTGGGCTCTCTGTACTTGGCCAACAGAAGCACAGGGCGATCAAAGTCCCATGGTGGACTGAGGAACTAAATCCCCTCAAGCAAAGTGCAAATAGAGCCAGAAGGATGTACCAAAACACTCGTGACCCTGATGCCAGAGCAACACTCCGAACTGCCTTCATCCAAGAGAAGAAGGCCTTCCACCGCGCCATCAAACGAGCCAAACGGCAAGGCTGGCGAAATTTTGTGGAAGCGGAGAGCTCTGAGAACCCCTGGGGCAGACACTACAAGTCCTCCATAGGAAAAGCAAATGTAGAGCAGGTCTTAGCTGCGATGCAAAATGAGTCAGGCTGGGCCTGCAGCATCGAACGTTCACTGAAACCCTCCTTGAGAAGGCGTTCCCAGATGACCACGTAGCCGGAGACACTGAACCCCAGAGGGCAGCAAGCGAGCTGATCATGGACCCTCCGAACGAGCCCGACATCCCACTGTGGACAACAGGCGACCTCGGCAGGGCCCTTGCGACCTTAAAGCCCAACAAATCCCCTGGGCCGGATAAAATAGAAAGCAATATGCTAAGGAAGGCTGAGCGAACGATCTCCAGCGGCCTCCTTAATTTATATAATGACTGTCTGCTGGTCGGACAGTTCCCCACTCAGTGGAAGACTGCGCGTGTTGTCACTCTTCAAAAGGGAGGCGACCGCAATCAGTCAGACCCGCGATCATGGAGACCACTCAGCCTTCTTTCCATATTAGGCAAAACACTAGAAATCTTGATGTTGCAGTCCCTCGAAGGAGTCTTTGGCCGCAACCTCACAGGCAGGCAATACGGGTGTACCAAAGGAAGGTCCACGCAGGATGTCATTGTCGAGATCCGGCGTGTTTCTGCTGGCACCGGCTAAGTACGTCGTAGCAGTTCTGATTGACATCAGAGGAGCGTTTGACAACCTTTGGTGGCCAGCGCTCCTTAATGAACTCAAAGGTAGGGAATCCCCGCAACCTGTCCTCGCTCGTCAGAAGTTACCTGACAGACAGAACTGCTACGATCGAAAGTAGGCATGTCTCCGTCCAGAGAAAGATTGAGAAGGGGTGCCCACAGGGCTCGGTCCTAGGACCAGCACTCTGGAATGCCTTCTTCAAGGTCTTCTCAGGAAACTCATGGAGACTGACTGCGAGCCGTACGCCTATGTGGATGACTTGACAGTGCTGATCTTTGCAGAGTCAGTCCGCCAAATTGAAGAAAACTCCACCACGTGCTCCGCACTGTCAACCAATGGTGCGAGCATGTCAAGATGCAGGTGGCTGAGGAAAAACCCAGCTAATCCTCTTGAAGGGGAAAGTGAATAATCCACCCACAATACGCTTTGGCGGCCACAGGCTCCTTCTTGAAAAGCACGTCAAGTATTTAGGAGTGAATATAGGTGAGAGGTGGGGTTTCAACCAACACCTCCAGTCCCTTAAAGGCACTACCATTGCAAGGTTTGCCTCACTGCGTGCCATTACTAAGGCCACTTGGGGTGTGTGTTACCACGACACCATCCTCATGTATAAGGCCATCTATTTAGGTGTGATTGGCTACTGCCCCGTTGTCTGGGGTAGCAAACTAACAGTCAATCAAAAGAGAGTATTGGCCCAATCCCAGAGAGCTGCGCTCCTGTGGATCACCAAGGCCTACAAGACTGTATCAACGGAAGCACTCCAGGTGATCACTGGTCAGTTACCAGTTGATTTGGCTGTTGAGTGCATGATTGACAAGTGGAGAGTGAAACGGGAGCTTCCCCCGCTTTGGGCTGAACTCCGTGCGGAGCTCACCACACAACAGAAACTTGCCGCCATCGATGAATGGGCTCTAGAGAAATGGCAAGCGAGATGGGAATCCTCGTCAAAGGGACGTGATACGTATGAGTTCTTCCCAGACATCCGTGAACGTCTTTCTAGAAAATGGGTTGAGCCAGACCACTGGACGAGCCAGTTCCTCACGGGACATGGTGACCTCAATGCGCGGCTCCACTTCTTTTCTCTAAAAGACTCTCCATTATGCACGTCTTGTGCCTCCAGTGCGGAGGAAACAAGAAACCATGTGCTGCTCCACTGTAGTTTCTACAACAGTGAGCGACGGTTGTTGGGAGGGCAAACGAACTTAGCAGCTTTGACTGCTACAAAGGAAGCCTATAACCATTTTGCAAAGTTCGCAAAGAAGGTAATGGCTAAGAAACGTGGTTATAGTTGATCAGTCCTTTTGAAACTTGCCACCCAAGTAAACAGTAAGATCAGGTAGGGAACCAGATTAAGAACTACTCCCAGATGGTACGGGATTCCTCAGGTGGTCACCTCCGCGCGGTAACACACGGGCAACAGCTCTCTACGGTGAGACTGGCTAACGACCACATACCTGCCGTACCTCCACAGGTCTGAGTTCGGTAGATGCTGCAGGGGCCGGCCTCTTGCATATTAGCGAAACCGCAACTACTATGACTGATATAACCCTCGTCGAGGGTTTAGGTACAGTCATCAAATAAAGAAACAGACCTGTACACCCGTATTGCCTGCCTGTGAGGTTGCGGCCAAAGACTCCTTCGAGGGACTGCAACATCAAGATTTCTAGTGTTTTGCCTAATATGGAAAGAAGGCTGAGTGGTCTCCATGATCGCGGGTCCGACTGATTGCGGTCGCCTCCCTTTTGAAGAGTGACAACGCGCGGAGACTTCCACTGAGTGGGGAACTGTCCGACCTGCAGACAGTCATTAAATAAATTAAGGAGACCGCTGGAGATTGTCCGCTCAGCCTTCCTTAGCATATTGCTTTCTATTTTATCTGGCCCAGGGGATTTGTTGGGCTTTAAGGTCGCAAGGGCCCTGCCGAGGTCGCCTGTTGTCCACAGTGGGATGTCGGGCTCGTTCGGAGGGTCCATGATCAGCTCCCTTGCTGCCCTCAGGGCTTCAGTGTCTCGAGCTACTTGGTCATCTGGGAACGCCTTCTCAAGGAGGGTTTCCAGTGAACTTTCGATGCTGCAGGCCCAGCCTGACTCATTTTGCATCGCAGCTAAGACCTGCTCTACATTTGCTTTATGTATGGAGGACTTGTAGTGTCTGCCCCAGGGGTTCTCAGAGCTCTCCGCTTCCACAAAATTTCGCCAGCCTTGCCGTTTGGCTCGTTTGATGGCGCGGTGGAAGGCCTTCTTCTCTTGGATGAAGGCAGTTCGGAGTGTTGCTCTGGCATCAGGGTCACGAGTGTTTTGGTACATCCTTCTGGCCCTATTTACACTATGCTTGAGGGGATTAAGTTCCTCAGTCCACCATGGGACTTTGATCGCCCTGTGCTTCTGTTGGCCAAGTACAGAGAGCCCAGCAGAGTGCAGTACTGTGGTAAATATGTCCACCTTGCTGTCCACCTCTTCAGGTGTGGATGCTTGCGCTATTAGGTCGGTGTCTGCGGCACGCAGTTCACCTTCCAGTACCCTACAGAATTGTGGCCAGTCAGCATTTTTTGTGCGGAATCGCTTTTCACGCGTGTCTTTGCAGAGGATGTTGTCATCCGTAATGGCAAAGTAAATAACCATGTGATCGCTCTGCGTTGCACCTGGTACGACTCGCCAACCCTGCAATTTGAGTAGCAGGGTGTGAGACACGGCTGTGACATCTATACACGACCTTCCTCCCGGACCATCATAGGTCGCCTCAGTCATGGGGTCGTTGGCAACAATCAAGTTGTACCTGGTGAGCAGCTCTATATACGCCTCGCCCGCCCCATCAAGGGTTGGGGATCCCCACAACGGTGATCTGGCGTTTGCATCAGCACAGACTATACAGGGTCGTCCTGATAGGCCTGCTAGAGCCCGTTCGAGTGGTTGAAGGCTGTTGGCAACTGGTGCGCCAAATTGCCTGTAAAATGATATTACAACCAGCTCGAAGCCACTGGCTCGGATGAGCACGGCGGCCAAGTGCTGGCTGTTCAGGTGAGTGCGTGCGAGCATGTCAATGGACGGGTCGATGCAGGCTACTGCTGCCTTGGCTCCCGTTCTCGCTCCAGCCACCACTCGTGCTTGCGATCCCAGACCAAGAGTTTTGGATCCTATGTATGGTTCCTGTATGGCGAGAACACTGCAGCGTTTCTTGAGTGCATTTTGCAGCAACTCAGCCATAACTGGGCAACTCTTATTTGTGTTGTGCTGAAGGATTCGAACTGTTTTTGACCTATTCATAATCCACTCGTGACTCCTGGAGGGCAATCGCTCGCTGACGAATGGTACAGCGTGCGTCTCGTGTAGAGTGTGCGACCTGTTGGATTTTGCGTTCGACGCAATTGGCACACTTGAGGGGAGCATCACACTTGCATTCCTTACTCAGATATGGCAAGGCCCACCAGGCGCACACAACAGGTCTTGTATAGGCCACTGCCATAGCGCTGGCATTTGTAGCTCTGTGTGGGGGCTTGGTTCTTTCGGATGGCGCACCGCTGCCAGGCTATTTGGAGGTGCCTTGCCTCCTCGAGATTTTTGTGTAGGCTGGGTGACACCTCAATCACCCAATCTTTCTGCATGCCACGCTTTTTCGTCAAAAGGCGCCTGACGTCCTGTGGCTGCAAGCCTAATGCAGGGTTGTGCTCAACAACTTGTTGGGCAGGTCCTCTTTCTTTAGGTCGGTCTGCACGTCGCACAATAGCAGGCGTGGGAAGCGACCCAGGGGGACTGATGCTTGTAACTTCAACTCCTTCTTCGTGGAGATATGGCTCATAAGCGCCTTGGCCATTTCCGGAGTTTCCGTCTCGATGATGGCGCCATATTCCCCTGCGGTGAAAATGACAAGCACTGGGACGCTCAGTGCTTGGAGGTCCGTAGCAGGGACACCCCGCATCAGTGCGTCCATTGCATCAGGGTTGGAGGGACCAGCCTCTCCTTCCTCACGTGTACGCCTAACCACTACCACGTTTTGTCGTGGGTTTTTAGGGGGGAGTTTGGCAAGCGGTGGAGGCTTTTTATTTTGGTTTTTGCCCTTGTTTTTGGGCAGAGGCGTAGGCGGGGCGCTGCCCTCGGCCTGCACGTTCTGCTTAGTCAGGGCCTTTTTCTGCTTCCCCCTGCGCTTCCTGGCCCTGGCAGACTGCCATTCGGCCTCAGCTCCATGAGGGGGGGAGGAAGGCGCAGTAGCGGCTACTGCCGCATATGAGGGGCCTGGGGTACTACCCTGGCTCGTTGAAGCTCCTTGAGTTCGGGGGGCTGGTGGCACTGGCTGCTGGGCAATTGCCCTACGCAGCTCTTCCCTCACGACGGCCGCCACAGTTTCCCGCAGCAGTGGAGTGGCAGGGGGCGATGTCGTCGGGGGGGCATTAGCTTTGATTGCCAGCTTCGAAATTTCGAAGAGGCAACTAGTGACGAGGTCCCGCATAGGTCCTGTCGCGTTGACCCTCATCCGTGCCAGTTGGCGGTGGATGATTTGGACATATGCACAGATCTGCTCCATGTCCGACAGATTAGGGTCGACGGGATGTCGAGTGCTTGTAGTAGCCGGGTTGCCCGGGCTACTAGGGGGAGAAGGGGGAGATGAACGCGGTTTGCCCGGTTCTTTCCGCCCTTGTTTGTTTGGACGACGAGTAGGTTGTTCATCGTCCGAGGAGGGAGGGGTCGAGCTTGGCGAGCCCGAGGAAGAGGCGCAGGTGGCGTTTTTATTACCGTCAATTGTGTTATTTGACTTTGTCATGTTATTTTTACTAATTTCTAAGGGGGGGGGGAAAGAAGCAGACTGGTGTAGTGTATCCTTGTGAGTTCATTTGGTGTGTGTGTTAGTGGTATGAGCAAGAGGTGCTCGAGGCAGTGTCCTGGAAGCTCCCCCTCAGGCATATTGATTCTAGCCCCTTTCGCTGGTCCGTTGAGGGTCAAAGGGAGGCCCCCACATGCGCCGCAGCTGCCAGTCCGGCCACCCACCGGGACTAAGACGCATGAGGGATTTTTCGGCTGCTGCTCAGAGTCAGCCCTCGGCCACTAGTGATGTGGTGAGCGGGACACACGCTATCAGCCGCCCCAGGAACGCTCAAACCTGGTTTTTCCCCCTCCCCATTCCGAAGGCCGCACCTATATAGGGGATCGCTCAAAAGTGTTAGTGAGCTACTTCCAGGACTGTCTTTCGCTCATTATGAGTGTTTTAAGTCAATGTGTTCTGCCACGCAAGCCGTTGCAGTGTATTTTGTATCTGGAATATGTTGTGTATGTCAGTGTCATGAGCTTTATGCCCCTTTAAGGCCGGATTTAACGACCACGCAGAGGATACGGCAGGAGAATTCTGTCTGCCTTCCTGCGGGGGGTGTGTTCTGCAATCCCAGCTAAAGGTAGGGGGTTCCCAGTGTGTCTTGTATGTGCATGAAGTGTAAGTTGTGTCCCTTTTAGTCCGGATAATACGAACACGCAGGGAGTACGGCAGTGGAATTCTGGACCCCCAACTGCAGGGTGAGCACAGTGTGGCACCAGAGTACACTGTGACGCCCAGCCACAGTTAAGCCTCGTTGGATGTAATCCTGCGGGGACCTCATAGAGGTGAGGTTGTCTTTCAAGCTGGGCCCACCCGGCTGTCCCTTTTAGTCGACTCTTACGACACGCAGGGAATACGTCAGCGGTATTCTGGACCCCCGACTGCAGGGTGAATACACACACACACACACACACACACTCACGGACCACGCGCCGAAATTAGGTTTTTTAGACTCAGTAGGGTCTGAAACGTAATGATCTGAAGAAAACCCAAATTTTTTTTGGGGCCGATTACTATACTTTCCTTCCCTTCGGGTAGCGGAAAGTAAAAATTCGTTCTTTCGCCCAAAAATCCGATTTGGTATCTAGTTGTGCCCGCCATCTCGGCAATCCGATCGGACGAAGCCTGTGGTTGTAATGGGCAAAAAACGGTAAAAAAAATTAACGAAACGCAGTACAACGCGGGAGCTACAGCATTTCGTCGTTTGAACTCCCTCCCTCCCGCCCGTCTCATTAAAAACGCAACCGCGCTCGAGGCGAGCGAGCCTCGCAACGACGCCACCCAACTCCCCTTTCGCTTCGAACGCCCCCGTTCCAATTTCCCCAACGTTTTTTAGATTCTTTTGTTTCATTCTCATTTTTGAGATGTACCAAAAACTAGGGTTTTTCGCATTTTTCTCGAAAACGGCTTTAACGATTTTGATTAAACTTTCAAATTATCTTCTCCTAATCAATACCTAACTTTTCTTCTCTATACATATCTCCATGAAAATTCGGTGAACGGAGATATGGGCCCCTGAAGCAAAAATAGTTTTTTTACGCTTTTTGGCAAAACGGCTTCAGCGATTTTCACCAAACTCACAGGATGTTTTCACATAGTTAATACCTACATATTCTTCTCAATAAATGTTCTTGTGACGGTCCATTGAACATTGATAAAAATCAAAATGTGTCGAAAATAACGTTTTTTCTAATATTTCCGTAAATTCCAGGGTAACTTCTTCACCAGATGTGATGAATCCTAATGGAGTGTCTTTTAGTCACCCATACCAACATTTCGTTCTCTATAATTATTTCTGTATATATATGTTGAACGGATATATAAGCCAAGTTAACTCAGAAAAGGAGATTTGTCGAATATTAATTTATCGGAATTCCAATTTTCTCAAAAACGGCTCTAACGATTTCGATCAAACTCACGGAGTACTCTCAGCTAACTAGACCCTACATTTTGTTCTCTATAAATGTTCCTGTAAAAATGCGTTGAACGAAGATATAGCGCCCGCCATTGTAGGTGGTGTTCGAAATTACGGGGGTGGCGGAAAGTTGTGTGTTGCTACGCACCAGATATTTTTAATATTACGATTCAGTTCTTTTCGACCTTTTTTGGGTTTCATTATGATATTTTTCGATGCTGAATCGAACAGGATGGGTCTCGGAGCATTAATGCTAGGTCAAGCTGATTATCCGAATAATAAACCGTTGTGTATTAATTTGCAGTGTATAATAATTAACCTTAGATTATTTATTCTTATTGTGAGGCAGCACTCTTGCACGTCGCCACGGGCTCCTGCCTAATGGCGTGCAATTATTATTCGCAGTAGCACCCTTTTGTCATATTCTTTCATTTATTATAATTTTGGAAGAAGTTGTATGTATGTTGATATGTACTTCTCATGAATAAACTTTAAAAAAAAAATGCTTAAAACAATCTAAGCACACGAAATTTTTCGTCTGATATGAGAAAAGTTCTGAGGCAAAGTTCTCGATAAAATATGAAAATTCAATTATCCGAATACTTGAAAAGGGATTGCGCGATCTACTAGCATGTCATTTAGTTCGGATAGACGTATTTTTCTACGCATTCCAATTGTTATAGGATGGATCGTTCGGGCGTCACTCAATAATTAGGCCTTCCTTCCAATACCTCCAAGAATCGTATATTCAGTTCTATTCCACTTCCGGGCTCCGGCGGCACCACTTCGGTCCTCTTTACTATCTGTGCCTGTGGGCCATTAACTGGAACGGAACTGAATATACGATTCTTGGAGGTATTGGAAGGAAGGCCTAATTATTGAGTGACGCCCGAACGATCCATCCTATAACACAATGATTCGGAAAAACACTCCATCCCACTTCGGTTGTTTGCAGTTGCCGGCGCGACTCTATTTGAGAAGAACCACAGGAACAATGGACTCACGTGTTTATTGTTCATTTGTTAACACAATCAATCGTCCAATTATAATACAACGAAGAAAGAATGTCTGGTGTGGCCATCACTAAACTTTCCTCAGTTCCACGTAATTCAGCTATTTTTGTAAAGATTAAAAAAGTCGGTTTCTCATTCAATTCGTAAGAACTTGGTAGAACGTTCTACATGGAAACGACGCTTAAGATTCCACAATTTATTAAGTTGCTCCTACTTATGCCACAGTCATTACCATGCAATCAGGGTAATGCAATCACCTCATGAGACTGGGCTTCGTCGAAATAAACCTCTATCCCTTTTGACTCTCCTTGGCCCAACGACGCATGAAGAAGAGCTATTTAATCGGCTGAGAAAAAAATTTGAGTATTCTTCCCATCTTCACATTTCAATCGCAACTGAGTCTCTGGCCTGAGTGTCTGTCGACAAAACTGACAGAAGAAAGTTGAGAAAAATTGGTTAAAATAGGATATTTAGCCTGCAAATCACTATGGGGCTTCTAAACAAGGGTATGCGCACAATCGGCCGACAACTAAACACCCTCAAAAACCACTCTAACGATTAAATTAAATTTTTTGTAAGGACAGTTCCGAATTCCGCGACAGCAGCATACAATTCTGACCGTTGCGAAGAGAAGTACTATAAATTAACCAACATTTCGCAAAAAATCTACTTTAGCTCGGTTTTTGGTTTGATTATTATTCATTCATTTGTATTTATTCAGTCATTTCAGTTATTCAGTTTATAGAAACCCCCCTCAAAATTTGACACTTAACGTTTCAAGTCACAGGGATTTCAAATCTTCAATGTCCGTGCGCCATTCATGTCATACTATGGCATTAACGTGGTCTAAATAATCCGTTCTTTCCAAAATAACTTTACTGCTTACTAGTATTTTTTGACGTTGGATTGAGTCGTTAATTCATGCTGTACTAGAGAATAATAAAACGCTGTACAATGATTTGCAGTGTTTTCCACTGTAAATCGCTCGTTAGCATCGTTAACAGGATGCTAAGAAAAAATCAAGGTGGTAGTCCAATAAAATACCTATACAACGGCGGGCTAATAGATTCCTATACAAGGATTGCTCAATAATGGACGAGGCATAAGTAGGTGCTCTTCAATAAATTACGGAATTTTAAGCTACATCATTTTGCAAGTAAAACATGAAGTTACTTTTCACCTAGTTCAAATAAATTGAATGGAAAATAGATTGCATTAGCGGCTGCTACAGCCATGAAAATCATTGACATTACGAGAGAGTGAGGAACGTTGTGTGATGCGTCGCACCACATATTTTCAACTTGGATGAGTGGGCGAACTCACACTTTCCTTTTCGAATTTGGTTCTGCGCGTTGTCGGTCTGCGTGAATCTATGATCCGTATATCGCCCTAACTGTTTTATTTTGCGTTTCTGTGAGCGGATTACGACTGGAAGACGACCGCAGGGTAATTGGTTGCCCCGATCCGACCATTAACCGCAGTAATCTTATCGGGATAGCGGTTTCGTAAAACAATTTCTAATGAAAGCGAAAGGTGTGAAATATTTAGTTAGGTAGTGTTAGGGGGTATCTAACATGATTCCCTCTCTTGCGGTCAACGTTTTTCACATCAACTTTCACATTAAAGCAGACCACCAGTGATTCAAATCATCTTCCCAAGAAACAATTGGTTTGGAAGGGTATCATGTTCTGTCGCCGAATTCCTAGAAAAATTGTTCTTGTCGAATTTCGAAAAGTGGAAAGGTTTTTATTATTAAGAAATCTAACGAACTGTTTCTCATCATGCTAATAGTACAATAATTAAACCAATTAATATATTATTCTAATTCAACGAGAATTTTTGCAGACTTAAGACGAAAATTGAAAAAATATCTGGTGTGACAGATGGCACGACTTTCCACAGCTCCAAGTGCATTCAGCGGTTTTTATCGCTCTACCGACCAACCTGTTTTTACTACGTTCTCCGTAAAAAATGGAACTTCTTACACTCCTACTTGTGTTACGTACTATAATCACGTATTTTAGAAGGTTCACGTTAACTGTTTTGAAATTATAAGGGGAAACGCGAAAAAGTATCAGGTGCGCCGCATCACACTACCTTCCTCAGCTATACGTCAATTCACTTGTGTCCATGACTATTTTCTACCAACTCAATTTATTTTCCAATCAGTTCATTTGAACTTGGTAAAACATCACGTCACGGCTGCAGAAAGCAGTAGTGCTTATAATATTCTGAAATTTAGTGTGCTGCCCCTAATCATGTTTTGACCATTATTGAGCAATTGGTACACCAACTTTCAGAAATGGTAGTAAGTAAAACGGCGGAGGTTGAAATTCCGGAATTTCTCAAGTAGCCCCTATATATCTTATGAGCATAATAATCCATTATATTTTTCACTCGTTTATATTATATGAACTCGTTCGCCATTTGGTCAACTAGCGAGCGGTTCGGTCTTGGAGGTTGACCCTTCTTTTGAGGTGGTGCTTACACTTCTCATGCCGAAAAAGGGTTCTATTTGCGAACCCAAATACGTATTCCCCCTCTTTCCTCCAACATATTCCGTTGGTTTTTGGTTTACTTTTCATTCTGAATAATAACCCTATGTTATCGGTCACGAAAAATTTTTTACAACCCCCCCTCAAAATTTGATACTTTACGTTTCAAGACTTGGAGATTCCAAATTTGCAATGTCCGTCCGCCGTCCGGGCCGTTTTGTGCCTTTAACGTGGTCTAAAAAATTCGTTCTTTCGCCCAAAAATCCGATTTGGTATCTAGTTGTGCCCGCCATCTCGGCAATCAGATCGGACGAAGCCCGTGGTTGTAATGGGCAAAAAACGGTTAAAAAAATTAACGAAACTCAGTACAACGCGGGAGCTACAGCGTTTCGTCGTTTGAACTCCCTCCCACCCCACCCGTCTCATTAAAAAAGCAACCGCGCTCGAGGCGAGCGAGCGTGTCTCCCGCTCGCTTCCCTCCCAACACCGCCACTAAACTCCCCCTGGGTTCGCCTCGAGCGCCCCCGTTCCAATTTCCCCGACGACGGGGCCAAATCATCAGACGTTTTGTTTCCATAGTTCCATTGTAGCCAGGACATGTTTCGTATGGTTTACTAGTATTTGATGCTGAATCGAATAGGATGGGGGAGCACTAATACTAGGTCAAGCTGTTCATGAGAATAATAAACCATTGTGTAATAATTTGCAGGGTTTTTAATGAGACGGGCGGGAGGGAGGGAGTTCAAACGACGAAACGCTGTAGCTCCTGCGAGCTGAGTTGAGCTGATTTGGTACGGTGGTTTTCTCTAAAAATCGTATACAGACACACATACACACACACAGACCATTTTCCCAAATAGTGTTTTTCGGACTCAGAAGGGTCTGAAACGTATCTGAAGAAAACTCAAAAAAAAATTTTCGGCCGATTACTTAACTTTCCTTTCTACTTCGTAGAGCCAAGGAAAGTAAAAAAGGTAAAATTATTATGAATTGGTTAAATAAGCGCCAAGCCTGAATGCCGCTTGTCGTTCATCGCGAGGTGGGGAAGCGGTTAAAAACTATTTTTTAAAGAAGCTCGTTGGAATGGTTCCTCAGTCAATGGTGGTGACGTTCACAATTACCTTTCACGGCCTCTTTCACCTCCGGGATACCCAGAGCATTGTGTATAGCGTTGTTTTTTACTTATCAAGGAGCCCCAGTAATTAGTCTCACTATCCTGTGAATTGTTTGGACTCTTCTTATTTGCGAATCTGAAGCTGAACCACAAATGATGCACCCACATTGCCAAACAGGCCGAAGCAACAGGAGGTACATCCAACTTTTAAGAATGAAGATTCAGTGCCGGGCTTGTTGGCTAATGTTTTAGGGTATGCATCCGTGCTTTAGTTTTTGGACTGCAGTTAAAATATAGGCGTCCCGTGTCAGCTTTGAATCCAATAGTAAACCAACCCCCTAAAGTTAGTTGTGTGTATGCCACACGTCTACAATATGTGAACTGTACCAACTGCGATTTTGAACCGTTCTGCTTCACTCTCCAGTCAGAACACCATTGATTAACAAACTTCTGTAGCTTGGAGTGGGCTTGTTCATTCGTAGATCCTTTGGATACGGCACCCACACGAGAGTATTACGAGAGTATTATAAAGAGTTGAACTAGTAGTAGTATTATAAATTTGAGTCAGACAAACTATCCCTTTTCGTGGAAGATGCAATAGAAGCGGTTGAACTATCAAATCATGTCCAGAGGCCTTTCTTGCCCTGGAGCCCTTTATGGTATCACGCACTTCAGAGAGTGGGAACAGCTTTGGAGGTTCAGCCTTGGTGTTCACCATTTCCTCATAAGAACCACTTCCTGGTGAGTTGGGCATAAATTCGTTGGGAAGATGTTCGGCAAACAGTTCGACTGTATCTTGAGATGAAATGACCCTTCGGGGTCACTTTTTTACTTTCCTTGCTCTACGAAGTAGGAAGGAAAGTTATGTAATCGGCTGAAAAAAAATATTTTGAGTTTTCTTCAGATCTTTACGTTTCAGACCCTCCTGAGTCCGAAAAACACAATTTGGGAAAATGGTCTGTGTATGTGTGTCTGTGAACGATTTTTAGAGAAAACCACAGTACCAAATCAGCTCAAACTTCATATCTCGCCGGTAGGTTACCATGGGACGCCAAAATAGGGGTTTGAACAAAATCCATCGAAATTTAACTATAGTTATCATAGTGATCAAAACACCAAATATTTTTTTTCTCAAAAACGGCTCATACGATTTTGATTAAATTTTTTATATTGATAGCTGTTAATAAGGCAATTATAGCATAAAATTCCCATTAGTGGTAAAATGACGAGAGCAGCACAATAAATTATCAAAACTTTCGACGAAATCGATTTTATCGCTGTTTTTAGAGAAAACAACCGTACCAAATCAGCGGAAACTTGATGCCTAGCCTACAGGTTACCATGGGACGCAAAAGTAAGGGTGTGGGCAAAATCCATCGAAATTTAACTATAGTTATTATAGTGATTAAAACACCATATTTTTTTTCTCAAAAACGGCTCTAACGATTTTGATTAAATTGTTTATATAGATAGATCTCAATAAGACAACTATCCTATAAAATTCCCATTCGTGGGAAAATGACAAGAGCAGCAAAATAAATTATCAAAATTTTCGACGAAAAGCATTTTTAGCGCAATTTTTTTCTTATAACCTCCGCTGGAATGTTAGTAGAATGTTTAAAAAAATTGTAATTGTAGTCCGATCCAATACCTAAAGGGTGAGTGTTTAAAAACGCTCATGAGATACATGGGGCTCACTCCAGAAATTCCTCAATTTCAACTACCGCCGTTTCGCTTACTACCAGCTCTAACAGTTATTACCCAATATCTCTGCAAAAGTCATTACTATCCTCCTTCAAAAAATTCGTGTTTACAGCCTCATTAATTATCTGTGTACCAATTGCTCACTAATGGTCCTGGAATGAGTACGAGCAGCACAATAAATTCCAGAACTGTAGACGCTACCGTTTCCTGCTGCTGTGACGTGTTGTTTGACCAAGTTCAAAGGCCATGTACAAAGTGAATTGGCGTAGAGCTAAGGAAAGTTGTGTGTTGCAACGCACCAGATATTTTATTAGGTTTTTGTTGTTTTTTTCCATAACAAGCCTTCGTAAGGATTAAGTTGCTGCAACTTATTTTGTAAAAGGTTTGCTTCGTTTAATTTCAACGCTACTCGGAATTCCACAGCGGCCTTCTTGTATTTGGCTTTACCTGGAGGATAATGAGTTCTCCCCCACTGGATTCGGCAATGACGCTTTACTTGAAGAATGTGGGGCGGTAAGCTATAATGTATTACTTCTGCGATTTCGCGCACCACCCCTCGAATGAGCAGTTGTGAATTTTTAGTATTGTTGGGATAAGTTGATAAATGTGTAATAATTTCAAAGTTTTCATTATTTGATCGCCGCATTCTGGGCTTCGCCCAGAACCAATCTCACGAGAGTGGACACCACGTTGTCCTTCGCCTAGACGCCGCTAGTGTTATCTCTAGTCAGTCGCTTCTCATTACGCATAAGTTTCACTCTTCACGAATTTACTTGAAATTCTAATTTCGCTTTTGTGATTTAAAGTGTATTGCCGGATTACTGGTTTATTACTCTGCGCAAATTAGGTAGAGTGAACCTAGAAATCGCACTTAAATGTAGTTGAGAATATAATTCAATAGTCTTTCTGTTATATTTTTCTCCGTCTCTTTTCGAGAGTTGTATAGCAGACACCGCCTGACTTAAAAGCCCAGTTTTCTTCCAATCGGACACAAGGGCCAGGTTCGCCTACGTCACACTGTACCTGCGTTTCCCAGTCGGGGGACATTCATTGTTCACGAGGGGGGGCCTCCCCTCCACGACTACAGAATACACTCCAACCCAGGCATCTGCTCTTCCAGGTGCAGTCAATCTCTGACGAGTGCCTAAGGGATCATGATCCATCACTAGTTGAGAGCAGTATCGAGAACATTTGGCGCTGAAGGACACACCACATTTCGGGCCTATGGATGCACTCAATGAATCGGGGCGACTGAAAAGAAATGTAAAATTTCGATAGTGGAAAAATGACGAGAACGACAAAATCAATCATTAATCGATGCAATATGTTTGGCTCAGATCAAATTCGTTTGATGCTTCTGCCCCCAATGAGAAGTTCTTGTTTCGAACCTTTCCCGACCATCAAACATCGAATCCAACTCGTTCTGACTTGAAGTCTTTTGTCTGCAGCTGCGGCTAAGCCCCAACTGCCTGTTCAGTCAGCTTCTCCTGCTGACAACCAATTTTCCCTTTTTAGACATTCAAAAATATCCACTTCTCACCACTCGGTTTACCTCCTCTCCAACGCACTGCTCTGCCTTGACCCAACCCAAAAACAAACACTCGTCTCTCAGCTCTTGTGCTACTCACTTGCGACCCACTCTCGTGACTACAACCCAGTTCACCTATTTAGAAACCTTGTTCGCACATAAATATTCACTGAAACTCATATTGCTATTCTGTCTCCAGGGTTAACAGCCCTCTCTCACACACATCACATTCATCAATTTATTTATTTTACTTCAACGCAAGCTTCCCCCCACTGTGCATCCAACACAATAGAAGGACCGATATTTCATACGATTTGAATATGAGATCTGCAGATCTTGATCCATTCCTACATTCCTGTATTAACCAGTTTTGAAAAGTAATTTTAATAATTGTTATAACTATTTTTATTCTTTTATTTGCTTATAATTAATTATTTAATTATATCTGTTTCTCCAGTTTTAATGTTTAATACTTCACCCCCATCCCTAATTAAATTCTTTCATCTAGTCCCTCACATCCCTTAAGACCTTAATAACAACCTCATACGTTTCTTTCCAGGGATTTTTTTCATCTTCATTTATCTCTTCTTCTTATACTCCCAGCTGTATTGTACGAGGGGGTACCCAAAAGAAACCGAACTTATTTTTTTAAAATTTATGTATTTGATTTTTAAACAGAAAAATCTTCAATCTCTTTCGAAGTACTCTCCACTGGCACTAATACGCTTGTCCAATCTTTTATTCCATTGCTGGAAACATTTTTAAAATTCGTCTTCTCTCCGATGCTTCCGTCGTTTTGGTTTATTTTTCATTCTGAATAATAACCCTATGTTTTCGGGCAGTAATAATTTTTTACAACCCCCCCCCTCCCACACACACACACACACAAAATTTGATACTTTACGTTTCAAGACATGGGGATTCCAAATCTGCATGTCCGTCCGCCGTCCAGGCCGTTTTGTGCCTTTAACGTGGTGTAAAAAATCCGTTGTTTTGCACAAAAATCCCATTCGGTATCTAGTTGTGCCAATCGGACGAAGCCCATGGTTGTTATGGACAAAAAATAGTTAAAAAATTTAAAAAACGCAGTATAATTCGCAAGTACGCCGTGTTTCGTATCGTTTTCAAGGTATTATTACATTCTGGGTCGAATGGAATGAGTATCAGACGTGTACAACTGCGTATAGTGAGAATACAGTAATTATAGTGAGACAAAGTCAATTAATTGAAAGAACTCGCGGGAACTAATGCGGAAGTCAACGTTTCGACGTTGTTACACCCCCCCTTCCATAATTTATACCCCCCTTCCGTCTCATCAACCCCCCCCCTCCACGGTCGACTCGCAACGTCGTGCCAATTGCCTACGGGCGCCTGGCGTTGGGGGAATATTTAGTTTTCGTAGTTCCATTGTAGTCAGGTCATATTTCGTAAGGTTTACCAGTATCTTTCGATGCTGAATCGAATGGGATGGGGGAGCAGTAATACTAGGTCAAGCTGTTCATGAGAATAATAAAACGTTGTGTAATAATTTGCAGAGTTTTTTTCTTGACTTCAGTAATCTCGGAAAAACGCTTACTTTTCGTGTCTTTTTGGTTTATTATTCATTCTGAATAATAACCCTATGTTTTCGGTCACGAAAAAGTTTTTACAACCCCCCCTCAAAATTTGATACTTTACGTTTCAAGACATGGAGATTCCAAATTTGCAATGTCCGTCCGCCGTCCGGGCCGTTTTGTGCCTTAACGTGGTCCAAAAAATTCGTTCTTTCGCACAAAAATCCAATTTGGTATCTAGTTGTGCCCGCCATCTCGGCAATCCGATCGGACGAAGCCCATGGTTGTTATGGGCAAAAAACGGTTAAAAAAATTAACGAAACGCAGTACTACGCGGGAACACAACGGAAGTCCCACCCCTCCCGCCCATCTCAACGAAATCGCCGCTCTCCTCCTCATCTGGCAACGCCGCCCCCTCGCGTCGTCGCAACGCAACGCTCTCGCCGTCCGGCCCGCTCTACGATTTCTCGTCTTCACCTCCACGAATGACTGTTTCGCTCCTTCTCAACTATTTCCGTTAGCAAAATATCTGTTATCTTCGTTCGTTTCATTTTTATTGGTTTTAATACTGGTCTCACTTGGTGTGACGGCACCTATGCACCCCCACCACCCCCGCACGAAGCGGAGGATATCCGCAAGTTCTGCATTTGCCACCTCTTCGGGCTGAAGAAAGGGCCTCCCAAACACAGAACGGCGCGATGCCGCGAGTCCATCGCATACGCAAAGCACGTGCTCTGCCGTCTCTAGCCCTACCTCACAGAACCTGCATACCTGTACCTCGCACTTGCCAATATTTGCAAGGTGGTACCTCAGCGGACCGTGACCTGTGAACAGGCCACATATGATCCTCATATCCTTCCTCCCCAGTGCAAGTACCTCCTTGGACCTCTCTCTGGAGAGCCGGATGAAGAGTTTTGACTGTCTTAGGCCGGGCAGCCCCTGCCAATGAGCTGCCCTGCACCTGTCCTCCCATTTGCCAACCTCTCTACGGAGGTGGCTCCTGGTAGTCCCAACAAAGGGCTCAGGGCCAATAGGGATCTGCTCTGATCCCTTCTTAGCCAACCTATCAGCCCGTTCGTTTCCCTCTATACCCTGATGCCCTGGAACCCAACACAGTGTTACACTGTTGTCCTCAGCCAGGGCCTTCAGTCCAGTCAGACACTCCCACACCTGCTGCGATGTAAGACAGTATGAGGCTAAGGCCTTGAGAGTGGCCTGACTGTCCACCATGATGTAGATTATCTGCTGCTTCAGTCCCCTCTGCAGCAGCTGCTGCACACAGACTGTCACTGCAGCCACCTCTGCCTGGAACACCGTGGCCAGCGACCCCAATGGGATTGCTGCTCTGATCCTCGGCCCAAAGATGCCTGCCCCTGCAAGGCCACCCTGCACCGAGCCATCAGTGTCGTATACCAGGGCCACACCTTCGAAAGCGGGAGCTCCCCCTACCCACCTGGATCGCTCATGAATGAGTATCCGAAAGGGTAGCGCGAAGTTGAACCTCGCGGGCATTGAGTCTACCACATGCAGTTCAGGCCCCCCACCTTCACCTTGTCAAGGATCAAGTGGCAGGAACTCCTCCTCCCCCGCATGATCAGACCAAACTCCAACATACGCGCAGCCTGGAGGAACGCCATCCTTTTAACATGTATGTGGAGTGGAGCTAAATCTAGCAAGACCTCCAGTGCAGCCGTAGGGCATGTTGTCATACAGCCTGTAATGGCTAGACACGCCCTACGCTGCAGTTTATTTAGCTGCAACTGCACTGTTTTGTTTTCCACCCTAGTCCACCAGACCAGGGCTCCATAGGTGACTACAGGCCGAACAACCACAGTGTACAGCCACCGGATCATCCCAGGCCACAGCCCCCATGTCTTCCCCACCATTCTTTGAGCTGCCCACATCACCACCGACGCCCGCTGTAAGGCTTTTTTCACGTATGTGGCCCAAGAGAGCTTTCCATCAAGAAAGACTCCCAAGTACTTGATCTCATGCTGGATCTTCACCACCTTGCCACCCAGCCTGAGTTCCCGCAGCGTAAGGCTGCGCCTTCTGGTGAATGGGATCAGGCTCGTTTTGTCTGGATTGACAAACAGTCCTTGCCCATTGCACCATGTCTGTAGGGTATTCAGTGCATGCTGCATGCATTCACTGATTACACTCGCGCATTTACCCCTGACTGTAATTACCAGGTCATCCGCGTATCCTATTACCTCGTAGCCCTCCTCCTCCGGCAGCTCGAGAAGGGTATCAGCTACCAGTAACCAGTGGAGAGGAGAGAGCACCCCCCCCCCCCAACTCCGAGAAGATGGCTTTAGCTAATAATTCAATTTATTTTTCATTCAGGTTCATTCAACCATGCACTCAACGACCAAGTCAACCATTAACTCTCCAGTGATCACCTGGAGTGCTTCAGTTGATACAGTATAATAGGCCTTGGCGATCCACAGGAGCACAGCTCTCTGGGATTGGCTCAATATTGTTTTTGCTGTTCCAGACAATGGGGCAATGGTCAATCACGCCTAGATAAATGGCTTTGTACGTAAGGATAGTATCCCGGTAACACACTACCTAAGTGGCCTTACTAATTGCGCGGAGTGAGACAAACCTTACCATGGTACTGCCTTTGAGGAGCTGGATGTGTTGGCTGTTGCCCTACCTCTTACCTATAATGGCTCCCAAGTGCTTAACTTGCGTCTCAAGAAAGAGCCTGTGGCCGAAAAGCTGTACTGCTGGTTGGCTATTTACTTTTCCCTTTAAGAGGTCCACTTTGCTCTCCACCTCTTAGGATGAGGCAGCTTGCACTATTACGTCGGTGTATTTTGGTTTATTATTCATTCTGAATAATAACCCTATGTTTACGGTCACAAAAAATTTTTTACAACCCCCCCTCAAAATTTGATACTTTACGTTTCAAGACATGGAGATTCCAAATTTGCAATGTCCGTCCGCCGTCCCCCGTCCAGGCCGTTTTGTGCCTTTAATGTGGTCTAAAAAATTCGTTCTTTCGCACAAAAATCCGATTTGGTATCTAGTTGTGCCCGCCATCTCGGCAATCCGACGAAGCCCATGGTTGTTATGGGCAAAAAATGGTTAAAAAATTAACGAAACGCAGTACAACGCGGGAGCTACAGCGTTTCGTCGTTTGAACTCCCTCCCTCCCGCCCGTCTCATTAAAAAAGCAACCGCGCTCGAGGCGAGCGAGCCTCCCAACGATGTCACTCAACTCCCCTTTCGCCTTTCGCTTCGAGCGCCCCCGTTCCAATTTCCCCGACGTTTTGGTTTTTATACGATTCAATTTTTTTAGATTCTTTCATTTCATTCTCATTTTGGTTTTTTTAAATAGATTTTTGGTTAAATTTTGATATTAGTATTTAGCGTGCATGTTTTCATATTAAAATTCAGTTTTTACTTTCCGCTACCCGAAGGGAAGGAAAGTATAGTAATCGGCCCAAAAAAAAAATTTGGGTTTTCTTCAGATCTTTACGTTTCAGACCCTACTGAGTCTAAAAAACCTAATTTCGGCGCGTGGTCCGTGTGTGTGTGTGTGTCTGTAGTTCGATTTGCGGGAGAACGGCTGATCCGATTGAGCTGGTTCTTTTTTCGTTTTGTTCGTTATTTTTTGTAGACACCAAAATAAGGTTATGGACGATTTCGGCCGATGGGAAGGGGGGTGGGGGACAAAAATGTACCAAAAACTAGGGTTTTTCGCATTTTTCTCAAAAACGGCTCTAACGATTTTGATTAAACTTTCAAATTATCTTCTCCTAATCAATACCTAACTTTTCTTCTCTATACATATCTCCATGAAAATACGGCTTCAGCGATTTTTACCAAACTCACAGGATGTTTTCAAATAGTTAATACCTACATATTCTTCTCAATAAATGTTCCTGTGACGGTCCATTGAACAGAGATAAAAATCAAAATGTGTCGAAAATAACGTTTTTTCTAACATTTCCGTAAATTCCAGGATAACTTTTTCACCAGATGTGATAAATCTTAATGGAGTGTCTTTTAGTCACCCATACCAACATTTCGTTCTCTATAATTATTTCTGTATATATATGTTGAACGGAGATATAAGCCAAGTTAACTCAGAAAAGGAGATTTGTCGAATATTAATTTATCGGTATTCCAATTTTCCCAAAAACGGCTCTAACGATTTCGATCAAACTTTCGGAGTACTCTCAGCTAACTAGTCCCTACATTTTGTTCTCTATAAATGTTCCTGTAAAAATGAGTTGAACGAAGATATAGCGCCCGCCTATGTAGGTGGTGTTCGAACTTGAAGGGGTGGCGGAAAGTTGTGTGTTGCTACGCACCAGATATTTTCTAGATACTTTCGTTTATTTTTGTTTATTTTAATATTACGATTTAGTTCTTTTCGACCTTTTTTTGGGTTTTATTATGATATTTTTCGATGCTGAATCGAACAGGATGGGTCTCGGAGCATTAATGCTAGGTCAAGCTGATTATCCGAATAATAAACCGTTGTGTAATAATTTGCAGGGTTTTTAGTGCTGCATCGCTTTTCACGTTGTTCTCTGCAGAGAATGTTGTCGTCAGTAATGACAGTCAATAACCAGGTGAGCGCTCTGCGTTGATCCTGGTATGACCGTAAAAGCCGGCCTTGAAGGGGCTTAATGCACACGACATTGACATAACCAGCAAAATCCATGGACAACAGTGCACCGACTTTCGAGGGAAAAACCTCGCAATAAGCGAAAGACAGTCCTGGGAGTAGCTTACTAACTAATCTATGACTGGTCTCCTTTATACATGCGACCTTTGTAATGTGGAGGGGGAAAAGCCGGGTTTCAGCGTTCCCGGGGCGGCTGATTGCGAATGTTCCGCTCCTTACACCACCGAGTGGTGTAGGGCTGACTCTGCGCTGCAGCTGAAAAATCCCTCATGCATCACAGGGACCCACTGGGACAGTGGGTTGCTGGAACAGCAGATGTGGCGCATGCGCGGGCTTCTCATTGACCCTCATCGAACCAGCGAACAGGGAGCCGAGGCCAAATAGCAGCTTGCCAGGGCTAGGAAACACAAGGGCAAAAAGGCCATTAAAAAAAGGGACTTTCGGACCAAGCGCAGTGCCAAAACACTAAAATGGCTACACGAAAAATAAGAGGGCTCCTCTTTTTAAAGAAACGCCCCCCCCCCCTTAAATGGACGTCAAAACGTGGTAGTGTAAAACCCACGTGTGAGGAAGGAGGGAAAGGCTGGTTCCTCCAACCCAAATGCTCTGAAAGCCTTGATGCTGGGTGTCCCAGCCAAGGACTTACAAGTCATAAGCGTCTAAGCGCTAGATGTTCACAATGGACTAGGGGGTGCTGTCATAGTGACAGAAACGCTAGAAATGGGCCAGGCACTCCATGGGAAGCTCGAGATCTGTGGTGGCTGCCATACCTCAGTAAGGGCTGCAAGCACGAGACCCTCCCTCAAGTGCGCCAAGTACGCCTCCAGAAGTCACGAGCGAACTATGAGAGAGCTAAAAACTGTTTACCAAATAGTGTTTTTCAGATTCAGCCAAGGATGGTAAAAATCAGGCTTAATCCGATGAGCTAATGAGCCATGGGATGATCGAGAGGAAACACTGAAATTACGGAATTCGGACTGGTGCCGTTTCTCTGTCTAACTTTTGTCATAGTATTTTTCTAAATTACAGAACTGTATATCCCCAGAAGAAATCATGTTGATAGTCTCGTTACATAAGTAGGAGCAACCCAATTAATTCTTATCTCTGCCCGTTTTCCTAAGAACGTCCTTCAAGTTCATCTAGGCTCATATAAACTAGGCGAAATACTAATTGGACTATTCGCCAGCGTAATAAAAAATCTCTGATTTATGTGAAGCTTAATAAACTTACGAGATTTTTTTTTCAACATTTGTCATTTGTATGTGTTTATTTCAAAACTCGGGAGAACTATAAATCCATAATTGCAATACAGTGTTGCCGAGTAACTAAGTACAGCCAAGAGAAAACTGAAGGTTCTTTCCAAGATAACGCTGACTGGATCCTGTTAGTTCTCTGTGCACGTCATCCTGAAATTCTGTCTATCCCAAAGAAAATATGTTTAGGTATTAAAGCAATAGGGTTATGTCCGCCAGAAGGCAAATTATTAAAGTTTACGTATCTGTTAGGTGAGTCCGTCTCCACTGGCTGGTGTGTTGCTGGTGGCAAGCGCTTTCGATGTAAAGACATCATCGTCTGGCCGTACTGACTACTGACTTAACGGCCAGACGATGATGTCTTTACATCGAAAGCGCTTGCCACCAGCAACACACCAGCCAGAGGAGACGGACTCACCTAACAGATACGTAAACTTTAAAATATGTTTACTCTGGTTATCCCAAATGAGAAGTCAGATAAGAGGGTGACGATGTGAATCATAGTTGCCTCCTCAACTCAACTCTCGCCCTCTTCCAAACTCAGCAACACGCTTCGCTATCAACATCTCATTTCTCGGATTTTAATTGCCGCTTTCGCCTGCCTCAAGTTCCACCACTGTGTTTCTCATATCGCTCTTCGCTTTGGAGCTCTGCCGGATCCATAAATAAATGAACGAGGTATCATCGATCGCCTCCAAGTAATTCTCTCATCTTCGTTTACTCTAATGAAATAACGCGAGCGAACCATCTCTAGAACGCTAGAAAAACATTTGACGTCTACCTCGCAACTACAGAGTGGGTTTAATTGACACACGCGTAATGTCGTAACGTGTAATAAGACAACATACCTCTCATTCCTTTTTTGTTGCAGCCACCCAAAACCCAAGGCACTCACTAATCAGATCTTCATGTTTTGTCAGTCTTGAGTCCTGCTCAAAGCCAATTTCAGCCCCGTGGTTGGTCTGTGTACGGATCTACTTTCAGCTTTCCAGGAGAACCAATAGAGTTCGCTCTTTCTTCGTTTGTGCAATATTTTTGTCAAGCAGAACACAGCAGTTTACACTAGGAATGAATGATCACGAAGAGAACTACTTAAAAATGACACACTTCCACTACGAGTGCATTACTGTATTTTATTCTCAATTAACATTTCTATAACGCCATAGAGAGTGAAAATTAATCATCTTTGTGTATATGAAACAGGTCGAAAGAAAATTCCTTTAAATATTTACGTTTTTCGAGGGCTTTTGAGAAAAAATACCATTTGAGAAAATGATCTATGTGAATGTATCTGATATCGAACTAAGGTCATGGCTGAGCCAAATCAGCTCCGATCACACTAGGATGCCAAAATAAATATATGGACAAAATCGGTGAAATATGATACGAGATGAAATGCTCGCTCATATTACACTTGCGTTCTCACACAACTCAGGATGGTAGTCCAATAAGCTTGTTCGACGCAAAGCGTCGAAGTGGTCAGAGTCTTTGACCTCGGACTTACCCGCATCATTGTCTCCGACCGCCTAATTGTTTCCAACTATTTCGATACCTGCCCCTACTTGACTTGCACCACCTCAGCGTGCCTTCCTCCCTCCTGCACCACCCCAGCGTGCCTTCCTCCCTCCTGCACCACCCCAGCATGCCTTCCTCCCTACTTGCACCACCCCAGCATGCCTTCCTCCCTACTTGCACCACCCCAGCTTGCCTTCCTCCCTACCTGCACCACCCCAGCGTGCCTTCCTCCCTACTTGCACCACCCCAGCATGCCTTCCCTACTCACCTCCCCTTAGTATGCCTTCCGCCATCTCCCACCTTAGTGGCCCACACCTTAAATCTCATTATGCCTGTGCTGTCATACTCTCATTAAGTTCTCCTTTCACCACCTCCTGTGCTTCCTCATGATATCACTCATTAATCCTCATTTTTGCACGCCCATGTCTTCATTGTCCTGCTCAACTCACCACCAAATCATTGTCTCACACTCATCACCTCTTCTCCCTGTGCTCTGGCTCATCAGGTAGCGCAGCCTTGCCACATCCTCCAGCTCAGCCCTCATGAGCGCTAGCCTCCTCATTCACGTTCGTTACCACACACCACTTTAACCCCTCTTCAATGGTTATCCTGCTGCGCTTATTGGTCATAATATAAGAACAAGGAAATTTCAGAACTCGAACTAATTTCGTTTTCTGTACCCTTCTTTCGCAGCGTTCCCCGTACAGTTCATACCTATACAACAAGTAATTGATACTTTTTGAAGTTATTATACTCGTATAGGCAGGAATTATGCAGGAAACGCTGCGAAAAAAGTTAGTAAAGAAAACGACGTTAGTTCGAGTTCTTAAATTTCTTGGTCGTTCCTGGGCATATTATGACCATTAAACTTTTAGCTTATTGGAGTATCTAATCATCTTCTACTAGTCAGTACCCAACTTTTCTTCCCTACAAATATCTCTTGTTCTTCATAAATGGTTCCGTAGAAATGCGTTGAACGAAGATAAAGCAAGTACAGCAGGTCGTCGAATTTACGGGAGTTGCAGAAAGTGGTACGTGCGGCCAGATATTTGTTTGATTAAACGGTTATGCGCTCAGATATGTTTGAGGAGCGTTAGTTGTTATAATTAAGAGACAATGACCTTCCAGAAGATTCGGCTTTGGGCAGAAATAATCGTTAGATTCCATGAATTGTAAAATTAATTAAGTCCATGCTAGCGTCCAGTAAATTCGGTAAAGTTGCGAGGCCACAGAAGATGCATAAGCCACCAAATGGGAAGACGCAGATCTTACTTTAGCTTATAGATCTTCATAATCGAAGTGAGTGTGGTGAAACATCTCACGTACTTTGAAAAAACTGCACGGAATTTATAATTCTAAAGAACCCAATAGAAAAGCTATTTTTTATAAGACTGATTGAGAAGGATATTCGAGATCCTCAAAGTTCTTCGACCGAACTATACACTGATTTGTTTCACACAGGAATTATTCCTGTGACTATCCGATGAACGGAGATATAAGCTATGATAGATCAAGAGAAATAGAATGAGATTTACCGGAGAACACTAAACATTTCGTTTTACTAATTTTCCCATAAAAGGCTCTGACGATTTGGATCCAACTTATGGTGTACATTCAGCTAACTAATAATTACATTTTTTTCTCAATAAACGTAGCAGAAGAAAAGCGTAACGAAGTTACAGCGCTCGTTGAATTGACGGTTGCAAACAGCTGCACCAGATAGTTTTTTGTGTCTCTTTTCCGTCTTTATTTACTTGTTTTTCTAGTGCGTGTGTTTAATTACTTCGTTTAAACCGAACCGTGACATTAAGGTAAGATACGAGACGATGTTTGCGTAGTAGGTAACTTTTAACCCGGAGATTCTCGGGATTAAAAGACTAGTTCAGCAATATCCATCTCCCTACGAAGTGTCCTCAGAAATTCACCACTTGAGAAACTTCACTTTGGCGTTAGCTGTCACCAACGATTGTACCTTGTGTAGACGTAGTAATTCCGTAGTAAAGTTTTAAAGTTTTTTTTAAACTCAATTCCTCTTCGGGTAAACACAATTGGCGAAGTCAGTAGGTCAAGTTGACGTTGAAGGCATATCAGCGGATCGTCTCTACGATTTACAGCTTGCCCACGGATCTACTGGTTTCACTCGGACTTCACCTTTTTTTCAAACATCGAAAAAAAAGGTAGACGGCTTCGCGCTAGTCACTCATCTGTTAATATCAAAATTTCACAAACTGCCAACGAGGATACCAGCATCGTCTCACATCGTAGCGGAATTTGTTACCCAGATTTCTGAGGACACCGGCTCCAACCCACCTGAAGACAATTCGCCAATCAATGAAGAGGAAACCGGCTCTAACACGCCTCGTAAAGAATAGAAACCCATCCGAAGAAGACGACTATGATCGCCGCCTTCTTATCAGCCATAAAAACAACTTCATTATGCGCCGAAATCAAAGACCTGACTAGAAACGGCTGAATAATTCCGATCAACGTGGAACTTGTGAAACTGGAGGATTCAGAACACATACTTCCTCATTACTATGACTTAAACGGGATTTATGACGAAACTGACGAACTTTTGTACTTTCCCTCAATTTACCTCCTTGTCCAAGACACACCGCTCTTCCCAGTGACACTCGGCTCTCAGTAGTCACAGTCATTCCGCTATCAACTCTTGTCAAATATATGGCAAATATCCACCTCCCTATTGCCAGCTTTGAGAGACCCAGTTTTGGTTTGCGAGAGCTAGTAACAAATTATAATCGTTCAACATCCGACAATATGTTTTCGTGTTTATTTGTCGCGGAGTCAGAGCAAACAACAATTCCAAAGTCGGAATTTTCTCGTCCGATTGAAATAGCTCCGTGTTGTTCTAATACTAGCTCGAAGCTTTCAGAATTTTCATTTGTTCATGGAGAGGAACTAATAATTTGAATAGTAACGTGTGCGTCATTCGAACGAACGTTTGTTGTAAGAATGACGACAGATTTTTGGAAAGAACCATATCTCGTGGGAGAGGTAGTTAGCAATTATTCGCAGGAGGGCGAACGAGGCGACGCGGAGCGGCTAATGCGTCCTATTGCCACTCAACAACGAACGAGTATTTCAACACATGAGCGATCCGTCTCGCTGAGCCAGCTCGCTCAATCACAAGCAAAAACCTCCCTCTTTTGTTTTAGTGGCTGACTAAACCGTAGGTTGTTCGTGGCCCAGATTAGGTCGTGTTTCTGTAGAATTCCTGCTGTTCTATTCTGTAGTAGCACCTACTTAGGACTATGTGTGCAGGTGGGGAACACGCCAAAAAATTGTACTCTGCAGTTCATTACGAGAAGTAATCGTTTATCCATCAGCTAGAAAACCAATGTAAGTTATACTAACAACTCTAATAAATGTAAAATTCTATTGAAAAAAAGCCTAATATCCCACTAAAATCACCATCGTTAGCTTTAAAAGCCAGTAATGACTTGCAGTGGCAACTTAACTGTCTACGAGTATATATACCAATCATGTTTACCCGATGGGAAACTGAGTTTAAAAAAAAATATCTGGTGCGTTGCAACACACAACTTTCCTTAGCTCTACAACAATTCACTTTGTACATGGCTAATTCGATTTAATCAATTCATTTATCACTCAGTCCCTTTGAACTTGGTCAAACAACGCTTTACGGCAGCATGAAGCGGCAGCGATTACAGTTAAAGAATTTATTGTGCTGCTCGTACTCATTCCAGGACCATTATTGAGCAAATGGTACACACTTAATTAATGAGGCTGTAAACACGGATTTTTTGAAGGAGGATAGTAATCACTTTTGCAGAGTTATTGGGTAATAATTGTTAGAACTGGTATTAAGCAAAACGGCGGTAGTTGAAATTCAGGAATTTCTGGAGTGAGCCCCATGTATCTCATGAGCGTTTTTAAATACTCACCCTTTAGGTATTGGATTGGACTACAGTACCAATTTTCTTTAACGTTCTTCTAACATTCCAGCGGAGTTTATAAGGAAAAAACCACGACAAAAACGCTTTTCGTCGAAAATGTTGATAATTTATTGTGCTGCTCTCGTCATTTTTCCACATATGGGAATTTTATGGTATAATTATCATGTTAAGAGCTACCAATATTAACAATGTAATCAAAATCGTTAGAGCGGTTTTTGAGAAAAAAAAATTTGTAGTTTTGATCACTATTATAACTATAGTTAACTTTCGGTGGATTTTGTTCATACCCTGATTTTGGCGTCCCATGGTAACCTGCGAGCGAGATATCAAGTTTGAGCTGATTTGGTACGGTGGTTTTCTCTAAAAATCGTATACAGACACACAGATCTGTTTCTTTATTTCATGACTGTACCTAAACCCTCGACGAGGGTTATATCAGTCATAGAAGTTGCGGTTTCGCTAATATGCAAGAGGCCGGCCCCTGCAGCATCCACCGAACTCAGACCTGTCGAGGTACGGCAGGTATGTGGTCGTTAGCCAGTCTCACCATAGAGAGCTGTTGCCCGTGTGTTACCGCGCGGAGGTGACCACCTGAGGAATCCCGTACCATCTGGGAGTAGTTCTTAATCTGGTTCCCTACCTGATCTTACTGTTTACTTGGGTGGCAAGTTTCAAAAGGACTGATCAACTATAACCACGTTTCTTAGCCATTACCTTCTTTGCGAACTTTGCAAAATGGTTATAGGCTTCCTTTGTAGCAGTCAAAGCTGCTAAGTTCGTTTGCCCTCTCAACAACCGTCGCTCACTGTTGTAGAAACTACAGTGGAGCAGCACATGGTTTCTTGTTTCCTCCGCACTGGAGGCACAAGACGTGCATAATGGAGAGTCTTTCAGAGAAAAGAAGTGGAGCCGCGCATTGAAGTCACCATGTCCCGTGAGGAACTGGCTCGTCCAGTGGTCTGGCTCAACCCATTTTCTAGAAAGACGTTCACGGATGTTGGGGAAGAACTCATACGTATCACGTCCCTTTGACGAGGATTCCCATCTCGCTTGCCATTTCTCTAGAGCCCATTCATCGATGGCGGCAAGTTTCTGTTCTGTGGTGAGATCCGCACGGAGTTCAGCCCAAAGCGGGGAAGCTCCGTTTCACTCTCCACTTGTCAATCATGCACTCAACAGCCAAATCAACTGGTAACTGACCAGTGATCACCTGGAGTGCTTCCGTTGATACAGTCTTGTAGGCCTTGGTGATCCACAGGAGCGCGGCTCTCTGGGATTGGGCCAATACTCTCTGTTGATTGACTGTTAGTTTGCTACCCCAGACAACAGGGCAGTAGCCAATCACACCTAAATAGATGGCCTTATACATGAGGATGGTGTCGTGGTAACACACACCCCAAGTGGCCTTAGTAATGGCACGCAGTGAGGCAAACCTTGCAATGGTAGTGCCTTTAAGGGACTGGAGGTGTTGGTTGAAACCCCACCTCACACCTATATTCACTCCTAAATACTTGACGTGCTTTTCAAGAAGGAGCCTGTGGCCGCCAAAGCGTATTGTGGGTGGATTATTCACTTTCCCCTTCAAGAGGATTAGCTGGGTTTTTCCTCAGCCACCTGCATCTTGACGTGCTCGCACCATTGGTTGACAGTGCGGAGCACGTGGTGGGTTTTTCTTCAATTTGGCGGACTGACTCTGCAAAGATCAGCACAGTCAAGTCATCCACATAGGCGTACGGCTCGCAGTCAGTCTCCATGAGTTTCCTGAGAAGACCTTCGAAGAAGGCATTCCAGAGTGCTGGTCCTAGGACCGAGCCCTGTGGGCACCCCTTCTCAATCTTTCTCCGGACGGAGACATGCCTACTTTCGATCGTAGCAGTTCTGTCTGTCAGGTAACTTCTGACGAGCGAGTACAGGTTGCGGGGATTCCCTACCTTTGAGTTCATTAAGGAGCGCTGGCCACCAAAGGTTGTCAAACGCTCCTCTGATGTCAATCAGAACTGCTACGACGTACTTAGCCGGTGCCAGCAGGAAACACGCCGAATCTCGACAATGACATCCTGCGTGGACCTTCCTTTGGTACACCCGTATTGCCTGCCTGTGAGGTTGCGGCCAAAGACTCCTTCGAGGGACTGCAACATCAAGATTTCTAGTGTTTTGCCTAATATGGAAAGAAGGCTGAGTGGTCTCCATGATCGCGGGTCCGACTGATTGCGGTCGCCTCCCTTTTGAAGATGACAACGCGCGCAGACTTCCACTGAGTGGGGAACTGTCCGACCTGCAGACAGTCATTAAATAAATTAAGGAGACCGCTGGAGATTGTCCGCTCAGCCTTCCTTAGCATATTGCTTTCTATTTTATCTGGCCCAGGAGATTTGTTGGGCTTTAAGGTCGCAAGAGCCCTGCCGAGGTCGCCTGTTGTCCACAATGGGATGTCGGGCTCGTTCGGAGGGTCCATGATCAGCTCCCTTGCTGCCCTCTGGGCTTCAGTGTCTCGAGCTAGTTGGTCATCTGGGAACGCCTTCTCAAGGAGGGTTTCCAGTGAACGTTCGATACTGCAGGCCCAGCCTGACTCATTTTGCATCGCAGCTAAGACCTGCTCTACATTTGCTTTTCCTATGGAGGACTTGTAGTGTCTGCCCCAGGGGTTCTCAGAGCTCTCCTCTTCCACAAAATTTCGCCAGCCTTGCCGTTTGGCTCGTTTGATGGCGCGGTGGAAGGCCTTCTTCTCTTGGATGAAGGCAGTTCGGAGTGTTGCTCTGGCATCAGGGTCACGAGTGTTTTGGTACATCCTTCTGGCTCTATTTGCACTTTGCTTGAGGGGATTAAGTTCCTCAGTCCACCATGGGACTTTGATCGCCCTGTGCTTCTGTTGGCCAAGTACAGAGAGCCCAGCAGAGTGCAGTGCTGTGGTAAATGTGTCCACTTTGCTGTCCACCTCTTCAGGTGTGGATGCTTGCACTATTAGGTCGGTGTCCGCGGCACGCAGTTCACCTTCCAGTACCCTAAAGAATTGCGGCCAGTCAGCATTTTTTGTGCGGAATCGCTTTTCACGCGTGTCTTTGCAGAGGATGTTATCATCCGTAATGGCAAAGTCATAACCATGTGATCGCTCTGCGTTGCACCTGGTACGACTCGCCAACCCTTCAATTTGAGTAGCAGGGTGTGGGACACGGCTGTGACGTCTATACACGACCTTCCTCCCGGGCCATCATAGGTCGCCTCAGTCATGGGGTCGTTGGCAACAACCAAGTTGTACCTGGTGAGCAGCTCTATATACGCCTCGCCCGCCCCATCCAGGGTTGGGGATCCCCACAATGGTGATCTGGCGTTTGCATCAGCACAGACTACGCAGGGTCGTCCTGATAGGCCTGCTAGAGCCCGCGCGAGTGGTGCAAGGCTGTTGGCAACTGGTGCGCCAAATTGCCTGTAAAATGATATTACAACCAGCTCAAAGCCACCGGCTCGGATGAGCACGGCTGACCAAGTGCTGGCTGTTCAGGTGAGTGAGTGCGAGCATGTCAATGGACGGGTCGATGCAGGCTACTGCTGCCTTGGCTCCCGTTCTTGCTCCAGCCACCACTCGTGCCTGCGATCCGAGACCAAGAGTTTTGGATCCTATGTACGGTTCCTGTATGGCGAGGACACTGCAGCGTTTCTTGAGTGCATTTTGCAGCAACTCAGCCATAACTGGGCAACTCTTATTTGTGTTGTGCTGAAGGATTCGAACTGTTTTTGACCTATTCATAATCCACTCGTGACTCCTGGAGGGCAATCGCTCGCTGACGAATGGTACAGCGTGCGTCTCGTGTAGAGT
The DNA here is from genome assembly GCA_020466155.1 of Pachypeltis micranthus. NCBI lineage: Eukaryota > Metazoa > Arthropoda > Insecta > Hemiptera > Miridae > Pachypeltis > Pachypeltis micranthus. Next base: position 1,096,221 of record CM035776.1, read on the forward strand.
GTGCGACCTGTTGGATTTTGCGTTCGACGCAATTGGCACACTTGAGGGGAGCATCACGCTTGCATTCCTTACTCAGATGTGGCAAGGCGCACCAGGCGCACACAACAGGTCTTGTACAGGCCACTGCCAGGTGGCCATAGCGCTGGCATTTGTAGCACTGAGTGGGGCTTGGTACTTTCGTATGGCGCACCGCTGCCAGGCTATTTGGAGGTGCCTTGCCCCTCTAGTTTTTTGTACAGGCTGGGTGATACCTCAATCACCCAATCCTTCTGTCTGCCACGCTTTTTGGTGAAGAGAGGCCTGACATCCTGCGGCTGCAAGCCTAACGCAGGGTTGTGCTCAACAACTTGTTGGGCCAAGTCCTCTTTTGAAGGTCGGTCCGCACGTCGCACAGCAGCAGGCGTGGGAAACGACCCAGGGCTGACGCTTGGAGCTTCAACTCCTTTTTGTGGAAATGTGGCTCGTGAGCGCCTTGGCCATTTCTGGCGTTTCCGTCACAATGACGGCGCCACCTCCTACTGCGGTGCGGATGTCTAGCACTCGGACACTCAGAGCTTGGAGGTCCGTAGCAGGGACACCCCGCATAAGCGCTTCCATCGCGTCAGGGTTGGAGGGACCAGCCTCTCCTTCCTCACATGTCCGCCTAACCACTACCACGTTTTGTCGTGGGTTTTTAGGGGGGAGTTTGGCAAGCGGTGGAGGCTTTTTATTTTGGTTTTTATTTTTATTTTTGCCCTTGTTTTTGGCGGAGGCATAGGCGGGGCGCTGCCCTCGGCCTGCACTTCATGCTTAGTTGGGGCCTGTTTCTGCTTCCCTCTGCGCTTCCTGGCCCTGGCAGGCTGCCATTCCGCCTCAGCTCCATGAGGGGAGGAAGGCGCAGTAGCGGCTACTGCCGCATATGAGGGGCCTGGGGTACTACCCTGGCTCGTTGTTGCTCCTCGAGTTTGGGGGCTGGTGGCACTGGCTGCTGGGCAATTGCCCTCGCAGCTCTTCCTCACGACAGCCGCCACAGTTTCCCGCAGGGGGAGTGGCAGGGGCGATGTCGTTGGGGGCATTAGCTTTTATAGCCAGCTTCGAAATTTCGAAGAGGCAACTAGTTACGAGGTCCCGCATAGGTCCTGTCGCGTTGGCCCTCATCCGTGCCAGCTGGTCGTGGATGATTTGGACGTATCGCAAATTTGCTCCATGTCCGACAGTTTAGGGTCCACGCTGTGTCGTGTGCTTGTAGTAGCCGGGTTGCCCGGGCTACTAGGGGAGAAAGGGGAGATGAACGCGGTTTGCCCGGTTCTTTCCGCCCTTGTTTGTTTGGACGACGAGTAGGTTGCTCATCGTCCGAAGAGGAGGGGTCGAGCTTGGCGAGCCGAGGAAGAGGCGCAGGTGGCGTTTTTATTACCTGCTGAAGTTTTAGTTGACTTTGTCATGTTTTTACTTATTTGGGGTGATTAAAGAAGCGGACTGGTGTAGTGTATCCTTGTGAGTTCATTTGTTGTGTGTGTTCGTGGTATGAGCGAGAGGTGCTCGAGGCAGTGTCCTGGAAGCTCCCCTTCAGGCATATTGATTCTAGCCCCTTTCGCTGGTCCGTTGAGGGTCAAAGGGAGGCCCCCACATGCGCCGCAGCTGCCAGTCCGGCCACCCACCGGGACTAAGACGCATGAGGGATTTTTCGGCTGCTGCTCAGAGTCAGCCCTCGGCCACTAGTGATGTGGTGAGCGGGACACACGCTATCAGCCGCCCCAGGAACGCTCAAACCTGGTTTGTCCCCCTCCTCATTCCGAAGGCCGCACCTATATAGGGGATCGCTCAAAGGTGTTAGTGAGCTACTTCCAGGACTGTCTTTCGCTCATTATGAGTTTTTCAAGTGAGTGTGTTCTGCCACGCAAGCCGTTGCAGTGTATTTAGTATCTGGAATATGTTGTGTATGTCAGTGTCGTGAGCTTTAAGCCCCTTTAAGGCCGGTTTTAACGACCACGCAGAGGATACGGCAGGAGAATTCTGTACCCCTTCCTGCGGGGGGTGTGTTCTGCGATCCCAGCTAAAGGTAGGGGGTTCCCAGTGTGTCATGTATGTGAATGAAGTGTAAGTTGTGTCCCTTTTAGTCCGGCTTATACGAACACGCAGGGAGTACGGCAGTGGAATTCTGGACCCCCTACTGCAGGGTGAGCACAGTGTGGCGACAGAGTACACTGTGACGCCCAGCCACAGTTAAGCCTCGTTGGATGTAATCCTGCGGGGTTGAAGTCTTGTAGGCCTTGGTGATCCACAGGAGCGCGGCTCTCTGGGATTGGGCCAATACTCTCTTTTGATTGACTGTTAGTTTGCTACCCCAGACAACAGGGCAGTAGCCAATCACACCTAAATAGATGGCCTTATACATGAGGATGGTGTCGTGGTAACACACACCCCAAGTGGCCTTAGTAATGGCACGCAGTGAGGCAAACCTTGCAATGGTAGTGCCTTTAAGGGACTGGAGGTGTTGGTTGAAACCCCACCTCACACCTATATTCACTCCTAAATACTTGACGTGCTTTTCAAGAAGGAGCCTGTGGCCGCCAAAGCGTATTGTGGGTGGATTATTCACTTTCCCCTTCAAGAGGATTAGCTGGGTTTTTTCCTCAGCCACCTGCATCTTGACGTGCTCGCACCATTGGTTGACAGTGCGGAGCACGTGGTGGGTTTTTTCTTCAATTTGGCGGACTGACTCTGCAAAGATCAGCACAGTCAAGTCATCCACATAGGCGTACGGCTCGCAGTCAGTCTCCATGAGTTTCCTGAGAAGACCTTCGAAGAAGGCATTCCAGAGTGCTGGTCCTAGGACCGAGCCCTGTGGGCACCCCTTCTCAATCTTTCTCCGGACGGAGACATGCCTACTTTCGATCGTAGCAGTTCTGTCTGTCAGGTAACTTCTGACGAGCGAGTACAGGTTGCGGGGATTCCCTACCTTTGAGTTCATTAAGGAGCGCTGGCCACCAAAGGTTGTCAAACGCTCCTCTGATGTCAATCAGAACTGCTACGACGTACTTAGCCGGTGCCAGCAGGGAAACACGCCGAATCTCGACAATGACATCCTGCGTGGACCTTCCTTTGGTACACCCGTATTGCCTGCCTGTGAGGTTGCGGCCAAAGACTCCTTCGAGGGACTGCAACATCAAGATTTCTAGTGTTTTGCCTAATATGGAAAGAAGGCTGAGTGGTCTCCATGATCGCGGGTCCGACTGATTGCGGTCGCCTCCCTTTTGAAGAGTGACAACGCGCGCAGACTTCCACTGAGTGGGGAACTGTCCGACCTGCAGACAGTCATTAAATAAATTAAGGAGACACACACACACAGGTCTGTTTCTTTATTTGGTGACTGTACCTAAACCCTCGACGAGGATTATATCAGTCATAGAAGTTGCGGTTTCGCTAATATGCAAGAGGCCGGCCCCTGCAGCATCCACCGAACTCAGACCTGTGGAGGTACGGCAGGTATTTGGTCTTAGCCAGTCTCACCGTAGAGAGCTGTTGCCCGTGTGTTACGGCGCGGAGGTTGACCACCTGAGGAATCCCGTACCATCTGGGAGTATTTCATAATCTGGTTTCCTACCTGATCTTACTTTTTACTTGGGTGGCAAGTTTCAAAAGGACAGATCAACTATAACCACGTTTCTTAGCCATCACCTTCTTTGCGAACTTTGCAAAATGGTCATAGGCTTCCTTTGTAGCAGTCAATGCTGCTAAGTTCGTTTGCCCTACCAACAACCGTCGCTCACTGTTGTAGAAACTACAGTGGAGCAGCACATGGTTTCTTGTTTCCTCCGCACTGGAGGCACAAGACGTGCATAATGGAGAGTCTTTCAGGGAAAAGAAGTGGAGCCGCGCATTGAAGTCACCATGTCCCGTGAGGAACTGACTCGTCCAGTGGTCTGGCTCAACCCATTTTCTAGAAAGACGTTCACGGATGTTGGGGAAGAACTCATACGTATCACGTCCTTTTGACGAGGATTCCCATCTCGCTTGCCATTTCTCTAGAGCCCATTCGTCGATGGCGGCAAGTTTCTGTTCTGTGGTGAGATCCGCACGGAGTTCAGCCCAAAGCGGGGGAAGCTCCCGTTACACTCTCCACTTGTCAATCATGCACTCGACAGCCAAATCAACTGGTAACTGACCAGTGATCACCTGGAGTGCTTCCGTTGATACAGTCTTGTAGGCCTTGGTGATCCACAGGAGCGCAGCTCTCTGGGATTGGGCCAATACTCTCTTTTGATTGACTGTTAGTTTGCTACCCCAGACAATGGGGCAGTAGCCAATCACACCTAAATAGATGGCCTTATACATGAGGATGGTGTCGTGGTAACACACACCCCAAGTGGCCTTGCTAATGGCACGCAGTGAGGCAAACCTTGCAATGGTAGTGCCTTTAAGGGACTGGAGGTGTTGGTTGAAACCCCACCTCTCACCTATATTCACTCCTAAATACTTGACGTGCTTTTCAAGAAGGAGCCTGTGGCCGCCAAAGCGTATTGTGGGTGGATTATTCACTTTCCCCTTCAAGAGGATTAGCTGGGTTTTTCCTCAGCCACCTGCATCTTGACATGCTCGCACCATTGGTTGACAGTGCGGAGCACATGGTGAGTTTTTTCTTCAATTTGGCGGACTGACTCTGCAAAGATCAGCACAGTCAAGTCATCCACATAGGCGTACGGCTCGCAGTCAGTCTCCATGAGTTTCCTGAGTAGACCTTCGAAGATGGCATTCCAGAGTGCTGGTCCTAGGACTGAGCCCTGTGGGCACCCCTTCTCAATCTTTCTCCGGACGGAGACATGCCTACTTTCGATCGTAGCAGTTCTGTCTGTCAGGTAACTTCTGACGAGTGAGTACAGGTTGCGGGGGATTCCCCTATCTTTAAGCTCATTAAGGAGCGCTGGCCACCAAAGGTTGTCAAACGCTCCTCTGATGTCAATCAGAACTGCTACGACGTACTTAGCCGGTGCCAGCAGGAAACACGCCGAATCTCGACAATGACATCCTGCGTGGACCTTCCTTTGGTACACCCGTATTGCCTGCCTGTGAGGTTGCGGCCAAAGACTCCTTCGAGGAACTGCAACATCAAGATTTCTAGTGTTTTGCCTAATATGAAAAGAAGGCTGAGTGGTCTCCATGATCGCGGGTCTGACTGATTGCGGTCGCCTCCTTTTGAAGAGTGACAACACGCGCAGACTTGCACTGAGAGGGGAACTGTCCGACCTGCAGACAGTCATTAAATAAATTAAGGAGACCGCTGGAGATTGTCCGCTCAGCCCTCCTTAGCATACTGCTTTGTTTTTTGTCGGGCCCGGGGATTTGTTGGGCTTTAAGGTCGCAAGGGCCCTGCCGAGGTCGCCTGTTGTCCACAATGGGATGTCGGGCTCGTTCGGAGGGTCCATGATCAGCTCCCTTGCTGTCCTCTGGGCTTCAGTGTCTCGAGCTACTTGGTCATCTGGGAACGCCTTCTCAAGGAGGGTTTCCAGTGAGCTTTCGATGCTGCAGGCCCAGCCTGACTCATTTTGCATCGCAGCTAAGACTTGCTCTACGTTTGCTTTTCCTATGGAGGACTTGTAGTGTCTGCCCCAGGGGTTCTCAGAGCTCTCCGCTTCCACAAAATTTCGCCAGCCTTGCCGTTTGGCTCGTTTGATGGCGCGGTGGAAGGCCTTCTTCTCTTGGATGAAGGCAGTTCGGAGTGTTGCTCTGGCATCAGGGTCACGAGTGTTTTGGTACATCCTTCTGGCTCTATTTGCACTTTGCTTGAGGGGATTAAGTTCCTCAGTCCACCATGGGACTTTGATCGCCCTGTGCTTCTGTTGGCCAAGTACAGAGAGCCCAGCAGAGTGCAGTGCTGTGGTAAATGTGTCCACTTTGCTGTCCACCTCTTCAGGTGTGGATGCTTGCGCTATTAGGTCGGTGTCTGCGGCACGCAGTTCACCTTCCAGTACCCTACAGAATTGTGGCCAGTCAGCATTTTTGTGCGGAATCGCTTTTCACGCATGTCTTTGCAGAGGATGTTGTCATCCGTGATGGCAAAGTCAATAACCATGTGATCGCTCTGCGTTGCACCTGGTACGACTCGCCAACCTTGCAATTTGAGTAGCAGGGTGTGAGACACGGCTGTGACGTCTATACACGACCTTCCTCCTGGACCATCATAGGTCGCCTCAGTCATGGGGTCGTTGGCAACAACCAAGTTGTACCTGGTGAGCAGCTCTATATACGCCTCGCCCGCCCTGTCCAGGGTTGGGGATCCCCACAATGGTGATCTGGCGTTTGCATCAGCACAGACTACGCAGGGTCGTCCTGATAGGCCTGCTAGAGCCCGCTCGAGTGGTTCAAGGCTGTTGGCAACTGGTGCGCCAAATTGCCTGTAAAATGATATTACAACCAGCTCAAAGCCACCGGCTCGTATGAGCACAGCGGCCAAGTGCTGGCTGTTCAGGTGGGTGAGTGCGAGCATGTCAATGGGCCGGGTCGGTGCAGGCTACTGCTGCCTTGGCTCCGTTCTTGCTCCAGTCACCACTCGTGCCTGCGATCCCAGACCAAGGGTTTTGGATCCTATGTATGGTTCCTGTATGGCGAGGACACTGCAGCGTTTCTTGAGTGCATTTTGCAGCAACTCAGCCATAACTGGGCAACTCTTATTTGTGTTGTGCTGGAGGATTCGAACTGTTTTTGACCTATTCATAATCTACTCGTGACTCCTGGAGGGCAATCGCTCGCTGACGAATGGTACAGCGTGCGTCTCGTGTAGAGTGTGAGACCTGTTGGATTTTGCGTTCGACGCAATTGGCACACTTGAGGGGGGCATCACGCTTGCATTCCCTACTCAGATGTGGCAAGGCGCACCAGGCGCACACAACAGGTCTTGTACAGGCCACTGCCAGGTGGCCATAGCGCTGGCATTTGTAGCACTGAGTGGGGGCTTGGTACTTTCGTATGGCGCACCGCTGCCAGGCTATTTGGAGGTGCCTTGCCCCCTCTAGTTTTTTGTATAGGCTGGGTGATACCTCAATCACCCAATCCTTCTGCCTTCCACGCTGTTTGGTGAAGAGGGGCCTGACATCCTGCGGCTGCAAGCCTAACGCAGGGTTGTGCTCAACAACTTGTTGGGCCAAGTCCTCTTTTGAAGATCAGTCCGCACGTCGCACAATAGCAGGCGTGGGAAACGACCCAGGGGGGCTGACGCTTGGAGCTTCAACTCCTTTTTTGTTGAAATGTGGCTCGTGAGCGCCTTGGCCATTTCCACACACACACACACACACACACACACACACACACACACACACACACACACACACACACACACAGACCATTTTCCCAAATAGTGTTTTTCGGACTCAAGGGGGTCTGAAACGTAAAGATCTGAAGAAAACTCAAAATTTTTTTTCAGCCGATTACATAACTTTCCTTTCTACTTCGTTGAGCCAAGGAAAGTAAAACTGTAAAACTTTATTACGGAATCACTAGGTTTACAAGAGGTACAATCGTTGGAGACAGCTAACGCAAAACTGAAGTTTCTCAAGTGGTTAATTTCTGAGGACACCTATATAATATTTGCCATTTATAAGTAACAATCAACAACGAGGAGGGTACGCTCACTCGCGAGGTGCAAATGTCCTAGAATTTGCTCATGAAGGACAGGGAATTAATATTCTTGTAAAAATTCCCAGGCCTACTAAGTAAGTAGAACGGCAACGCAGATTCCCAACTGCAACCATTAAATCCCGTTGCAAAACCGCGAAATGTTTATTTTGGCAAGGCCTTTTCTCTGTTGGAGACATTGAAAGAAATTACCTCTTAGGGATAGAAGCAGAACCTTGACGTAGATGAACACGCCAACAACTACTCATTATGAGAAAAGCGTCGATGATAGCAAGAGGATATGAGTACATAGGACCTTGCTCCTGACTACACCTGGCACCTTATGAAGCCTAAGTGTGACCATGGGTCCTGAGCCAACTATAAACCTAGCTTTAATAAACACACCCGATAGACGATAAAATTATTATTATATTTGTTTTCAAATCAGTTGTATTTTATCTACTACTTGTGTAGCTTCGAGAAAGCTTTTAGCTAACTAAGTGAAGTAAGTTTGTTGTTAACAAATTTGGCACAATGAAAATGCCACAAAGATTTTTCTAGTATTTGCCCATGCTTGTAGTTATTATTTCCCTCTTGAACATACCAACCTTTATTCTCCCTATACCCTCCTCCACTTCCAACCAAACATTTTGCATTTCGCAACCCTTTGAAGGAACTAAGGCCAACGCTTTAGAAACCCAACAGCCCTACATCCTTCTCGTAGCAAATCTACAACTTTCTGCTCTGCCCTGACCCAACCCAAAAACACACATTCATCTCTCGCTCTCACCCACCAAGCCCAGTTCACCTATTCAGATACCCCCTTGTTCGTGCTGAAATACTCACTCAAACTAATATCGCTATTCTGTGCTTAGTGTTAATACAGACCTCACTCACGCTCACCACGTTCATTTCTTTCTAAACTTCAATTAAACCTTATAACGTTTTCGAATGTACATTATCTTCTACTAATTAGTACCCAAGTTATTTTTCTGCATTAAATGCTTCTGTGAAAAAACTTTTTTTTTCTAACTCCACCAACGATTAATGGTCGCCTTACCGTCCGTTAAATTGAGATAACAACCAAAATGTGTCAAAAATAGTTCTTTTTTCCGCTATAGAAATTTCAACAGTAAATACATGATTGAATTAGATCAATCTCACAGAACGTTCCTAGCAATCTACGCTCACACTTTTTTGTCGCCGCAACTATACACAAACTTGGTTAATAATTAATTCAATTTTTTTCGTTTTAGTTAGTTTCAGAAGGCAAAGGTGACGGACGCAACAACTGCGTTCTCACCCACTTCACACCATGTTTTGAACGTTTTCAAATTGTCAAACACGCAAAAACGAATTTTATCGATCGGTCTTCTGGAATCCTATACTCACATTCTGTTTCTTGTAATGTTTTATGTAACTATCCATCGAATGAAGACAAAACCTAGATTCATCAGAAAGCGAGATTTTCGAACGTTAGAAGTTCTGAAAAATTGTACTAACGATTTTTATTTAACTATTGTCAAGGTTTGGTCTTCATAAAGTTTTCTGTTGAAACGCTTTGAAAGAGAAGAGCGCTTTCATATGCGGCGTATCGTCGAATTTACGAGGAATGAGAAAAGTTGTGTGATGGCAGCGTCAGATATTCAGTAATTTACAACTTGTTCTTAATGGCCCACTGGTATTTCTGTTCTTAAAAAATAAGAGATGAATCTGAAAACGGAACATGATACAGGAGGCCTGGCGGAGCATTCGAGTGGGTCTGGACTGGGGTAGGGGAGCTGGAACAATGGAGAAAAAAAAAGAGGAACGAAAACCAACGACTTCCCTTCTCTACCACACCACGTTCGTTAAAGACCAGTGGCACTGCCTTCGGCGCGCAGCTGGTGTCTCTTGTAACGTTTACCAGTTGCATTGTGAGCCGCAAGGCGTCTCTGTGTCAGTTCAACGGCGTGTAATAAATGGAAGGTACGCACATCGTAAAGCGCCAAACTGGCACCAAATTGCAATTCTGTGGGAGCAAGTTTTGACGGTCGATTAACAAAATGAAGCCTATGGAAAAGCAGTTTCACTACGCGAGTCTTGCCCAGGAATTTACTTTATTACTTCCGCTACCCACGAGAGAGCATTGTAATCGTGTCGGCAGCGCATCTTAGCTTACTGCATTTCTATGGAAAGTTAGTTGGAAAGGTAGTGGTTAGTTGAAAGCACTCCTTAAGTTTGATAAAAATCGTTGGAACCGTTTTTGAGAAAATTGGAAAATAGGTAAATTACTATTCGGCAAATCTCTTTTTACGAGCTATCATGGCTTATATCTCCGTTCAACTAACACACGACAAGACGGAGAACAAAATGTGAATATATAGATTGCTAGAAGACACCGTAAGATTGATCACATCTAGTAAAGCAGTTACCTCGAAATTTACGATAATGTTAAAAAAACATTATTTTCGACACATTTCGATTATTATCGCTAATCAGTGGACTGTCAGAGGCGCACAGTCATTCAGAACAATATATAGGTATTAATTATTTGAAAACATCCTAAGAGTTTGGTGAAAATCGTTGAAGCCGGTTTGCCGAAAAGCATAAAAAACCTATTTTTGCTTTTTAGGCCTAACCCTCAATTCACCGTATTTCCACGGAGATACGTATAGAGAAGAAACGTTAGGTATTGATTAGTAAAAGATAATTTGCAAGTTTAATCAAAATCGTTAGTGCCATTTTCGATAAAAATGTGTAAACCCCAAGTTTTCGCTCAATTTTCGTTCCCCACCCCTATTTCCATTGGGTGGAAATCGCCAATAACCAAATTTTCGCGTCTACAAATATCTGGTGCGTTGCAACACACAACTTTCCTTAGCTCTACAACAATTCACTTTGTACACGGCTAATTCGATTTAATCAATTCATTTATCACTCAATTAATTTGAACTTGGTCAAACAACGCTTTACGGCAGCAGAAAGCGGTAGCGCTTACAGTTACAGATTTTATTGTGCTGCTCGAACTCATTCCAGGACCATTATTGAGCAATCGGTACACAGATAATTAATGAGGCTGTAAACCCAATTTTTACTTTCCTTGCTCTACGAAGTAGAAAGGAAAGTTATGTAATTGGCTGAAAAAAAAATTTTGAGTTCTCTTCAGATCTTTACGTTTCAGACCCCCTGAGTCCGAAAAACACTATTTGGGAAAATGGTCTGTGTGTCTGTGAACGATTTTTACAGAGAACCACCGTACCAAATCAGCTCAAACTTGATATCTCGCTCGCAGGTTACCATGGGACGCCAAAATAAGGGTTTGAACAAAATCCACCGAAAGTTAACTATAGTTATCATAGTGATCAAAACACCAAATATTTTTTTTTTCTCAAAAACGGCTTTAACGATTTTAATTAAATTTTTTATGTTGATAGCTCTCAATAAGATAATTATACTATAAAATTCCCGTTTGCGGGAATATGACGAGAGCAGCACAATAAATTATCAAAATTTTCGACGAAAAGCGTTTTTGCCGTGGTTTTTTCCTTTTAAACTCCGCTGGAATGTTAGTAGATGTGTACATGGGGCTCACTCCAGAAATTCCTGAATTTCAACTACCGCCGTTTTGCTTAATACCAGTTCTAACAATTATTACCCAATAACTCTGCAAAAGTCATTACTATCCTCTTTCAAAAAATCCGTGTTTACAGCCTCATTAATTTTCTGGGTACCATTTGCTCAATAATGGTCCTGGAATGAGTAGGAGCAGCACAATAAATTCTTTAACTGTAATCGCTGCCGCTTCATGCTGCCGTAAAGCGTTGTTTGACCAAGTTCAAAGGGACTGAGTGATAAATGAATTGATTAAATAGAATTAGCCATGTACAAAGTGAATTGTTGTAGAGCTAAGGAAAGTTGTGTGTTGCAACGCACTAGATATTTTTTGGTACGATTACGATGCTTTCCTTACCCTTTAGGTAGTGGAAAGTAAAAAGTCGAGAAATTTGTTTTTTAATTCTTTAGAAATTCCACTTGTGACGAGTGTCAACGATCCTTCAACATCGATTGGACTAAAGCGCTTGAAGCGAAACGAGAGCATTCAATGGCTTGATTGAGAGCTGCAATTAAAATCGAGGCCAAAGGAATTTGACAGAAAAACCTTTTATTCAGAATTTTTGTTATAAAGAAAATAACACTAGGCCGAAGATAAGCTCCGTTTCTTTGTTGAGAAATGCCTAGTTTCCCCCTCCAGTAGCGCCGTAGTAAATAAGCTGAGCAGTTTAAATAGGCTTCCCATAGCCATGTATCAAAATATTGCACATAACTAAAGGTAAGAAATTGTTGGGCACAAGAGATTGGAGAGTTGAGGCGAGCGAATAAAAGCTGTTGAATGAGTTAAGTAAGAGAGGGAGTGGGCTGTAATTATACATGTGAACGATAGTTGAGGGGTAGAGTATATGGATAGAGTATATGAGGGTTCAGTCCAGAACTCCACTGGTCATGTCTGTAAGAACCAGACTTAAAGGGACACAATTTACACTTCTTCTACATACACGACAAACTGTGAACCCCTTACCTTCGGCTGGGATCGCAGAGCACTCCCCTCGCAGAGAGGACAGAATTATCCTGCCGTATCGTCTGCGAGGCCATGAAATCCGGTCTTAATGGTGCTTAAAGCACACGACACTAACAAATGCACATATTCCAGATACAAACAACACTACAATGGCTTACGTGACAGAACATGTTGACTCAAAACACTCATAATTAACGGAACACAGTCCTGCAAGTAGCTCACTATCACCTACAAACGATCCCCTATATAGGTGGTGCCGCCTTCCAAATAAGGAGGGGGAAAACCAGGTTCGATAGCTGATAGCCTGTGCCCCGCTCACCACATCACTAGTGGCTGAGGGCTGACTCTGAGCAGCGACCGAAAAAACCCTCACGAGTCTCAATCCTGGTGGATGGCCAGACTGGCACAAGTGGGGGCCCCCTCTTGACCCTCGACTGGCCAGCGAAAGGTGCTACAATCAATATGCCGGAGGGGGAGCTTCCAGGACAATGCATCTCTGCAAAGGTACACGTGAAAAACGATTCTGCACAAAAAATACTGACTAGCCAAAATTCTCTAGGGTACTGGTAGACGGTGTGCTGCAGAAACCGATCTTATAGTGTAAGCTGCCACACCTGTAGAGATGGACAGCAAAGTGGACATATTTACCACAGCGCTGCACTCTGTTGGGCTCTCTGTACTTGGGCAACAAAAGCACAGAGCCATTAAAGCCCCATGATGGACTGACGAATTTAATCCTCCTGACTTGACTTAATTCCTGTAACTCCTAAGAGGAGCATAGGGCCGCTACAAAATTTCTCCATCCTTCGCGATCGTTCGCCAGAGTCCTGACCTCTCTCCACGTCCTCCCAGCTCGTTCAGCCTCCGCTTCGACAGATCGCCTCCAAGACGCTCACGGACGACCTCTTCGTCTATATCCCTGAGGGTTCCAATCCAGCGCTTTCTTCTCGATGGACGCCTCGTCCTTTCGGAGTGTGTGCCCTATCCACTTCCATTTTCGCTTTTTAATCTCCAACGCATGGGTTTCTGACCAGTTCGCTCTCGGAGCTGGTCGTTGAAAATGACATCTGGCCAAAACACTCCTAGGATCCGTCGTAGGCACCGATTTACGAACACCCGCAGCTTCTGTGTGAGGGAACTTGTCACTTTCCAGGTCTCGCACCCGTAGAGGAGGACTGATTTAACATTCGTTGTGAAGAGCCGCAGCTTCGACCCGAGAGAAATATTACTATTCCTCCACACTGGGTACAGTTGAACGAAAGCGCCATTGGCCTTTCTTATCCTGCTCTTCACGTCTTCTTCTGCCCCTCCCCGTGCGTCCACAATGCTGCCAAGGTACTGGAAAGTATCAACCCGCTCAACGGGCTCCCCGCTCACCTTAAGATCGTCTCTCAGCGCCACATTGACTCGGATTTCCTTAGTCTTCTTGACATTTATTTCAAGTCCCGCCATGTCGGCCAACTCTGTGAGCTTCCCGAGCTTGGAGCTCATGTCACTCAAGCGCTGCGACAGCATACATACATCATCCGCATAGTCTAGGTCCTCAAGCCCCATTGAATACCCCTCTTCCTGCCTCCCAAAGTTTTTCTCAATTTTCGATGCTGCAGGCCCAGCCTGACTCATTTTGCATCGCAGCTAAGACCTGGTCTCCGTCTTGTAATGCCCGCCCCAGGAGTTAATCCCCCTGAAGTAGAGTGTAAATAGAGCCAGAAGGATGTACCAACAGACTCGTGACCCTGATGATGCGAGAACCACACTCCTTACTGCTTTCATCTAATGAAGAAGGACTTCCACTGCTCCATCAAATGAGCCAAACGGCATGGCTGGCGAAATTTAGTGGAAGCAGAGAGCTCTGAGAACTCCTGGGGCAGGCATTACAAGACGGAGATCAGGTCTTAGCTGCGATGCAAAATGAGTCAGGCTGGGCCTGCAGCATCGAAAATTCGCTGGAAACCCTCATTGAGAAGGGCTTCCCTGACGACCATGTAGCTCGAGATTCTCAAGCCCAGAGGGCGGCAGGGGAGCTGCTGATCATGCTCCGAACGAGCCTGACATCCCATAGTAAACAACCAGCGACATCGGCAGGACTCTTGCGACTATAATGCCCAACAAATCCCCTGAGCTGGATAGAATATAAAGCAAGGCTGGGTGGGCAATTTCCAGTGGCCTCCTTAATTTATTTAATGACTGCAGATCGCACAGTTCCCCACTCAGTGGAAGTCGTTTTATTATGAGTTCTCGTACTAAATCTTCAAATAACAAGGTGTAGGTGTCAACATGTATGATGACAACACTAACCATCTAATTATAAGAATAACCAGCTACAAAATTCAGATGTAAGTGCGTTAAAGAGCGAATGTAACAAGACAAAAGGAAAATGCTAAACGGGCTATGGCGAACTAAAAGAAACAATCTTAGGCAGAGGAGTGTGGCATCGTTTTGAGCAGAAGTGGTTCTACGGAAGCGTTGACAGAGAGAAATTAAAGTGCGGACATTCAAGGGGAGGTCAACGTCAATAGAATGAGCGATAGGTTAATGAAGAAGCGTCATTGGCAGTGCGGAACGCCACAACTCGAAGCCATCCAGATAAGACAACCGTTCAGAATTCCAGAAACGCCTCGGGCTTAGTCGGGGAAAATTCGAGCTTGACGCACAATTAGGAAAACAAGGACAGGATCAACTCTCACTGCAATTGGCCCTTTCTAATTGTCAAACCCTACCAGCAACCGATTGTGTTTCCTACAACGTAAAATAGGAGATAGCAGCTCCACTCTCTTCCTTTCAACAAGAATTCGATAAGCAAAGGGTGTAAGTACAATTATATTCTTCCACAGTTCATATGAAGTTCTGGAATTATAAAGGAAACAAAAATACTGACTGAAACAATTAGTCAAAGAAAGAAAAATAGTTGAAATTCCGGAATGTAGTGAGTGGAGTGTCCCTAAACTACCACCTTGTAAGTCACTTACTGGACGCTTTAATCGAGATATACTGAAAACCCTGCACTAAAATGTATTTTCGCAGAATGTGTTTATAATTTATTGTGCTGCTCTCATAATGTTGCTAGGGATGAAAATGTTATATTATCGTTAGGTCATCTGGAATTTGATTGAAATAGTTAAGGCCGTTATTGAGAAAAAATATCTGGTGCGTTGCAACACACAACTTTCCTTAGCTCTACGTAAATTCACTTTGTACATGGCTAATTCGATTTAATCAATTCATTTATCACTCAGTTAATTTGAACTTGGTCAAACAACGCTTTACGGCAGCAGGAAGCGGTAGCGCTTACAGTTACAGATTTTATTGTGCTGCTCGTACTCATTCCAGGACCATTATTGAGCAATAGGTACACAGATAATTAATGAGGCTGTAAACACGATTTTTTAAAAAAAGGATAGTAATCACTTTTGCAGAGTTATTGGGTAATAACTGTTAGAACTGGTAGTAAGCGAAACGGCAGTAGTTGAAATTCAGGAATTTCTGGAGTGAGCCCTATGTACCTCATGAGCGTTTTTAAACACTCACCCTTTAGGTATTGGATTGGACTACAATACCAATTTTTTTTAACATTCTACAAGAATTCCAGCGGAGTTTATAAGGAAAAAACTGCGCGAAAAAAGCTTTTGGTCGAAAATTTTGATAATTTATTGTGCTGCTCTCGTCATTTTCCCACGAATGAGAATTTTATAGTATCATTGCCTCATTGAGAGCTATCAATATAAAAAATGTAATTAAAATCGTTAGCGCCGTTTTGAGAAACAAAATTTGGTGTTTTGATCACTATGATGACTATAGTTAATTTTCGGTGGATTTTTCCCATACCCTCATTATTGCGTCCTTGGTAACCTGTAGGCTAGACATCAAGTTTCAGCTGATTTGGTATGGTGGTTTTCTCTAAAAACTGCGCTAAAATCGAATTCGTCGAAAGTTTTGGTAATTTATTGTGCTGCTCTCGTCATTTTTCCACTAATGGGAATTCTATGCTATAATTGCGTTATTGAGAGCTATCAATATAAACTATTTAATCAAAATCGTTAGAGCGATTTTTGAGAAAAAAAATATTTGGTGTTTTGATCACTATGATAACTATAGTTAACTTTCGGTGGATTTTGTTCAAACCCTTATTTTGGCGTCCCATGGTAACCTGCGGGCGAGATATCAAGTTTGAGCTGATTTGGTACGGTGGTTTTCTCTAAAAATCGTTCACAGACACACATACACACACACTGACCATTTTCCCAAATAGTGTTTTTCGGACTAAGGAGGGTCTGAAACGTAAAGATCTGAAGAAAACTCAAAAAAAAATTTTCAGCCGATTACATAACTTTCCTTTCTACTTTGCAGAGCCAAGGAAAGTAAAAAGAGGTTTTGATCACTATGATAGCTGTTCGGCGCACGAGAGAGAGAATGAATGAATGAATGACGGCTTTATTAATACATCTGGCGAGATTTGGTCGTCAGAGAGAGAGAGAGAGAGAGAGAGAGAGAGAGAGAGAGTGTTAGAGCTTGAGTTGAGAAATAAATTAATGTGGTGAGCGTGTTGAGGACTGAATTACACTGTGGCCTGTGGTGAATAGCAATATGTGTGAGGCTCTGAATACGTGAACTAGTTGCAGGTGAAGGAGTGAGGAGAGGATATGTGAAACGAGTATCTAGAGTTAGAACTGAGAGACGAGTGTGTGTTTGGGAAGAGCTGGGCGTGTTGGAGGGCAAGTAAATCGAGTGGTCGAACGAGGATATTTTGGAAAGACCAAAAAGTTCAGTTTCAGAAATTAAACTGAACTCCTTTGTCTGACTAAATGGGCAGTTCGGAGTTTCCCATGGCTAACCTGGCCAGAAATAGTTGGAACTGAATGCACCTGGGAAAGGCCTGAGCTCAATATTTCAAGTAATTCAGCCGGTGTTGAATGTGGCTAAAGACAGTTTTGAACCATCAAACTTATTTTGGCGTCCTATGTTGATCTGCAAACTGGATATCAAATTTGAGCAGCTCAGTTCAGGGGTTTCTGTAAATCACGACCTAAACAGTGTTTTTAGAACTCAAAAACCTTAGGAACGTCAAAGCTGTCAATTTCCACCACGATATGAGGTTTAGACAAGTAGGCATCTTATTTTGGGCCAGGGAAGGAGAAATAGGGAGGTGTATTCGAGTGAGTACAATATTGTCCGAATATTAATTGGAACAAGAAGTTTTATTCGCGGATTGCTGTCGAAGAAATTTTACCACCACGAACAGGGAACTACCGTTGTGTATTTAGCGAATAGGGGCATTTGAGATTGCAAATCTTGAGCTGTCGAATCCACTCGTTTCGCAACTAGAGCTTTTTTCCTGCCAATCGCAGTTGAGTGGCGAGTGGTCGGTCATTCAATGCTAGGCGTTTCAAGTGGGATTCCGGGGGAATTTAAAGAACAAAATTATTTGTTCCGTAAGAATAGATGATTAACAAGTTTGCATCATCATGGTCAACTGAAATCAAGTAGATCTTTCGCTTTTATTGAAGAAACGCTAAGGGACCAAAAAGCAACTTGATCAAAACCTAATCTGCATCGTGTGTTGGTTTGTCCTGCATGTGGCTTAGTTACTATTTTACCGCTTCCCGAAAGAGTACAGAAAAATTATAGCTATCGTGTAAAAAAAATTAGTCGAATTTTTTTCAGTTGCTTTGAAGGCTACGGAATCGAAAAACATAATTACGACGTCTGGTCCTGAGTCTTTAGTTAGATTTGGGGGGAGAAGGGACAGAGTTGGCTCGTTCTTTTTTACTTTCCTTGGCTCTACGAAGTAGAAAGGAAAGTTATGTAATCGGCTGAAAAATTTTTTTTTGAGTTTTCTTCAGATCTTTACGTTTCAGACCCCCCCTGAGTCCGAAAAACACTATTTGGGAAAATGGTTTGTGTGTCTGTGTGTATGTGATCGATTTTTAGAGAAAACCATCGTACCAAATCAGCTCAAAAATCATATCTCGCCCGCAGGTTACTATGGGACGCCAAAATAAGGGTATGAACAAAATTCACCGAAAGTTAACTATAGTTATTATAGTGATCAAAACAACAAATATTTTTTTTCAAAAACCGCTCTAACGATTTTGATTAAATTTTTAATATTGGTAGCTCTTAACATGATAATTGTACCATAAAATTCCCATTTGTGGGAAAATGACGAGAGCAGCACAATAAATTATCAAAATTTTCGACGAAATTGATTTTAGCGCGGTTTCTAGAGAAAACAACCGTACCAAATCAGTTGAAACTTGATGTCTAGCCTACAGGTTACCATGGGACGCAAAAATAAGGGTATGGGCCAAATCCACCGAAAGTTAACTATAGTTATCATAGTGATCAAAACACCAAATTTTTTTTCTCAAAAACCGCTCTAACGATTTTGATTAAATTTTTAATATAGATAGCTCTTAATAAGATAAATATACCATAAAATTGCTATTTGTGGGAAAATGACGAGAGCAGCACAATAAATTATCAAAATTTTCGACGAAAAGCGTTTTTGCCGTGGTTTTTTCCTTTTAAACTCCGCTGGAATGTTAGTAGAATGTTAAAGAAAATTGGTATTGTAGTCCAATCCAATACCTATAGGGTGAGTATTTAAAAACGCTCATGAGATACATGGGGCTCACTCCAGAAATTCCTGAATTTCAACTACTGCCGTTTCGCTTACTACCAGTTCTAACAGTTACTTTCCAATAACTCTGCAAAAGTGATTACTATCCTTTTTTTAAAAATTGGGTTTACAGCCTCATTAATTTTCTGGGTACCATTTGCTCAATAATGGTCCTGGAATGAGTACGAGCAGCACAATAAATTCTTCAACTGTAATCGCTGCCGCTTCATGCTGCCGTAAAGCGTTGTTTGACCAAGTTCAAAGGGACTGAGTGATAAATGAATTGATTAAATAGAATTAGCCATGTACAAAGTGAATTGACGTAGAGCTAAGGAATGTTGTGTGTTGCAACGCACCAGATATTTTGACCTGGGAATGCCCGCACCTGCCCTAACGGCAAAGTCATTGTCTATACTTGCGGGAATTCCACCTCTGACCAGGATTTCCCTGAAGGGGTTTTCCCATCTTTTCCCTCTCCTCCTTTTTCAGATTCTTCTCCAAAACAGACAGCTCCTCCCAAACTCATTCACCTACGAACTCTGGTGGAAGACGCTCGTCTCCCTGTGCTTGCTTATCTCCTTCCGATACAGTGTCTCCATGTTCACGTATATTACGAGTGAGTCGTCCCCTTGTTTCGCCCTTTGTACACTAACTCCGCTCACTTCATTGCACATAATACAGTCCTCCTGGTTGGTCATAAAATGATATTAGATTGAACCCTGGGAGTTCTCAATTGTTTTAGGACCGTTATTAAACTTCTACGTTTACTCTCACGGATGTTTTTCAACCAATGCCGTAACTTTTATTTAAACTTCGTAAGGCTAATCAAAGTACTGCGCTAAAATCAATTTCTTCGACGATGTGTTTCATTAAACGGGGAGTAGGAGTTCAAGATAGAATTTAAAATCTGAGATAAGAGGCGACAGTGAGATATAAAGGCAACACTACTAATTATTTCGAAGGCAAAAACGCTTTAGAAGAAAAGTCATTGCATTTGTGGGTTCCCACCAGACAATTAGGACCTCTCAACAACTCTACTTAAAATTATGTCAAGGCGATGGGGAATTTCGGCATTAAATCGTTGAATGGAGAACGGAAGAAGGAGACGACAACGTTCACAAGGACGCACAGTGAAGATGGAGGTAGACGGAATCCATGAGATGAGGCACGATTTGGATTCGCTGGTGTAACGCGAGCTCATTGTCACCCATCAACAGGTTGCTTCGCAAACCGCCGTTGTTTCAGCACAACTTACGATGCTTCCCAGCCTCTTTCCTAGCAAAGCACCTGAGGTCAAATCAGCTAGATTTCCTTGAAAGACTAGAGGACACGGTATATTTGCGACTACCTCTCTTCACGCGCCCGACAAGGCCGTTTCAAGGAGAGGGCACACAGGCTGAGGCTGAGTTCGAGTCCTCGAAGGCTTTAAACTCTTCGTAAGGCGAGGCCTAGTCCTCTCGTACAATTGCCTCCTCGTTCCCCTCCAGAATTACCACTTTGCCCGCTGAAAGGTTTACATAATGTCCGCGCAGCTGGGAATCGATTATTGTTGTGTTTTACAGCAACCTCTCTACGATTGACGCAATAATTAGACAGTTCGTTGCGCTCCATCGGCTGCCTCTACCTGCAAAATTATGCAAAACGTAAGAGCTCCACGTAATTCTTCAACAAGCACCTTCGAGAGCCAGACTTCGTACCTTCGTTCGGTATCCACCAAACTCGCAGGAAAAATTCCTTACTCGTCACTGACAATAAGTTCGCGTAATTCGCTCAATACCAAGTTTGCAGGTCCCCTAAGGCAAAATAATTAAATTTTAACGCCATATTCTGTATGAGACACCCCGCCAAAAGGACCATCATTGCACGGCAGGAACGATTTTAATCAAACATTCTGCGTACTGTCATCTAACCAATAACTCTACATTTCGCTCTCTATAACACTTTCCGCGCTATATCTTGGAGTAGCACAACGAACCTTCCTACATTTTGGAGGAACCCTATTTACTTTCTCTGTACGAAGTAGAAAGAAAAGTTATGTAGCCTGTTGAAAAAATATCTGGTGCGTTGCAACACACAACTTTCCTTAGCTCTACGTAAATTCACTTTGTACATGGTTTTTTCTACTTAATCAATTCATTTATCACTCAGTTAATTTGAACTTGGTCAAACAACGCTTCACAGCAGCGGGAAGCGGTTGCGCTTACAGTTCCGGAATTTATTGTGCTGCTCATACTCTTTCCAGGACCATTACTGAGCAATTGGTACACAGAGAATTAATGGGGCTGTAAACGCGATTTTTTAAAAAAAGGATAGTAATCACTTTTGCAGAGTTATTGGAAAATAACTGTTAGAACTGGTAGTAACCGCAACGACAGTAGTTGAAATTCAGGAATTTCTGGAGTGAGCCCCATGTATCTCATGAGCGTTTTTAAACACTCACCCTTTAGGTATTGGATTGGAGTACAATACCAATTTTTTTTTAACATTCTACAAGAATTCCAGCGGACGTACTCACTCGCATACACCTCCCTATTTCTCCTTCCCTGGCCCAAAATAAGATGCTTACTTGTCTAAACCTCATATCGTGCTGGAAATTGACAGCTTTGACGTTCCTAAGGTTTTTGAGTTCTAAAAACACTGTTTAGGTCGTGATTTAGAGAAACCACGACCTAAACCAAATGATAATTTTTTGAAGAGGATAGTAATTACTTTTACAGAGTTATCGGGTAAACACTTTGAGAACTGGTAGTAAGCGAAATGGCGGTTGTTGAAATTCAGGAATTTCAGGAGTGACTCCTATGTTTCTCATGAGCGTTTTCCAACACTCACCCTATAGGTATTGAAATGGACTACAGTACCAATTTTGTTAAACATTCTAGTAACATTCCAGCGGAGTTTATAAGGAAAAACCCGCGCTAAAAACGCTTTTATTTTTTATTGTGCTGCTCTCGTCATTTTCCCACAAATGGGAATTTTATGGTATAGTTGCCATATTGGGAGCTACCAGTATAAAAAATTTAATCAAAATCGTTAGAGCCGTTTTTGAGAAAAGATATTTGGTGTTTTGATAACTATGATAACTATAGTTAACTTTCGGTGGATTTTGCTCATACCCTTATTTTGGCGTCCCATGGTAATCTGCAGGCTAGACATCAAGTTTCAGCTGATTTGGTACGGTTGTTTTCTCTAAAAACCTCGCTAAAGTCGATTTCGTCGAATGTTTTGGTAATTTATTGTGCTGCTCTCGTCATTTTCCCATAGATGGGAATTCTATGGTATAGTTGCCTTATTGGGAGCTATCAATATAAAAAATTTAATCAAAATCGTTAGAGCCGTTTTTGAGAAAAAAAATATTTGATGTTTTGATCACTATGATAACTATAGTTAAATTTCGGTGAATTTTGTTCATACCCTCATTTTGGCGTCCCATAGTGACTTCCGGGCTAGATATCAAGTTTGAGCAGATTTGGTACGGTGGTTTTCTCTAAAACTCGTTCACAGACACACATACGAGTACACAGACCATTTTCCCAAATAGTGTTTTTCGGACACAGGAGTGTCTGAAACGTAAAGATCTGAAGAAAACTCAAAAAAAAATTTTCAGCCGATTACATAACTTTCCTTTCTACTTCGTAGAGCCAAGGTAAGTAACCTCTTAAAGGGAAAAGTAAATGCCCTCATGTACAACTTGGGTAGTGTGTTCCCATGACACTATCCTCGTGTATAAGGCGATCTATCTACGCGTGATTGGCTACTACCCCATTGTCTGGAGTAGCAAACTAACAGTAAATCCAAAAACAGTACTGGGCCAATCCCAGGGAGCTGCACTCCTGTGGATGGCCAAGGCCTATAAGACTGTATCAACAGAAGCACTTCACTGGAGAGTTAACAGTTGACTTGGTCGTTGAGTGGTTGACAAGTGGAGAGTGAAACGGGAGCTTCCCCCGCTTTGGGCCGAACATCCTTCGGAACTCACCACAGAACACAAACTTGCCGCCATCGATGAACGAGCTCTAGAGAAATGGCAAGCGAGATCGGAATCCTCGTCAAAGGGACGTGGTACGTATGAGTTCTTCCCCAAAATCCGTGAACGTCTTTCAAGAAAATGGGTTGAGCCAGACCACTGGACGAGCCAGTTCCTCACGGGACATGGTGACTTCAATGCGCGGCTCCATTTCTTTTCTCTGAAAGACTCTCCGTTATGCACGTTTTGTGCCTCCTGTGCGGAGGAAACAAGAAACCATGTGCTGCTCCACTGTAGTTTCTACAACAGTGAGCGACGGTTGTTGGGAGGGCAAACGAACTTAGCAGCATTGACTGCTACAAAGATAGCCTATAACCATTTTGCAGAGTTTGCGAAGAAGGTGATGGCTAAGAAACGTGATCATAGTTGATCTGTCCTTTTGAAACTTGCCACCCAAGTAAATAGTTAGATCAGGTAGGAAACCAGATTAAGAACTCCTCCCAGATGGTACAGGATTCCTCAGGTGGTCACCTCCGCGCGGTAACACACAGGCAACAGCTCTCTACGGGAGACTGGCTAACGACCAAATACCTGCCGTACCTCCACAGGTCTGAGTTCGGTGGATGCTGCAGGGGCCGGCCACTTGCATATTAGCGAAACCGCAACTTCCATGACTGGTATAACCCTCGTCGAGGGTTTAGGTACAGTCATATAAGGAAACAGACCTGTCTGTAGTTCGATTTGCGGGAGAACGGCTGATCCGATTGAGCTGGTTCTTCTTGTTTTGTTCTTTATTTTTTGTAGACACCAAAATAAGGTTATGGACGATTTCGGCCGATGGGAAGGGGGGGTGGGGGACGAAAATGTACCAAAAACTAGGGTTTTTCGCATTTTTCCCGAAAACTGCTCCAACGTTTTTGATTAAACTTTCAAATTATCTTTTGCTAATCAATACCTAACTTTTCTTCTCTATACATATCTCCATGAAAATACGGTGAACGGAGATATACACCCATGCAGCAAAAATAGGGTTTTCACGCTTTTTTGCAAAACGGCTTCAACGATTTTCACCAAACTTCCAAGATGTATCCGAATAGTTAATACCTACATATTGTTCTCAATAAATGTTCCTCTGACAGTCCATTGAACATAGATAAAAATTAAAATGTGTCGAAAATAACGTTTTTTCGAACATTTCCGTAAATTCCAGGGTAACTTATTCACCAGATGTGATAAATCTTAATGGGGTGTCTTTTAGTCACCCATACCAACATTTCGTTCTCTATAATTATTTCTGTATGTATATGTTGAACGGAGATATAAGCCAAGTTAACTCAGAAAAGGAGATTTGTCGAATATTAATTTATCGGTATTTCAATTTTCTCAAAAACGGCTCTAACGATTTCGATCAAACTTACGGAGTACTCTCAGCTAACTAGTACGTACATTTTGTTCTCCATACATGTTTCTGTAGAAATGCGTTGTACGAAGATATAGCGCCCGCATATGTAGCTGGTGTTCGAACTTACGAGGGTGGCGGAAAGTTGTGTGTTGCTCCAGATATTTTCTTTTTTACGCGATTACAATACTTTCCTTACCCTTCGCGGGTGGCGGAAAGTAAAAACGAACTACCAACACTGGATATTCTACAACATTGAACAGACCATTTTCTTCATAGTTGCTTTGGCTGTACGAAGTAGAAAAGAAAGTTATGTAATCGGCTGAAAAAAAAGAGTTCTCTTCAAGGACCCCGAGTCCCAAAAATACTATTTTGGAAAATGGTGACCATGTGCGTGAACGGCCTGAGAGAAAACGGCTTAACGAAATCAGCATGTTACTGAGACTATACTATAGACTACAGTTATCATAGTGATCAATTTTCTTATAAACTCCACCCAAATGTTACAATCTTGTGAAAAATTGAGCTAGTAGGTAGGGATACATCAGCTACTCCAGATATTCCGGAATTCCAAACACTTACTACCATTTGTAACCCCTCGTAACGATTATTCCAAAACGGTCCTTCTAATAAGAAATCATGTATACAGTCACTTCAATCACCTGTGCGCTGATTGCTCAATAATGGTAGCAGCACAATAAATTCCGGAACTTTAAGAGCCACCAGTTTTTATAAGAAACGTTGTTATAAACATTATGCAAAACAAACGGACTGGAAAATTGTTGAATACACGTGTAGTCAAGGAACGTTGTGTGATGCGTCGCACCAGATATTTAATTCTAACACTCATTGGAGAGATTAGTAGAAAAAAAAAGAGAACGGGCAACCTAACGAATTTGCAGGTTCTGAGAGTCGCTTATGTTTCTCCCGAGTCATTTTCCTACGAAATGACGTAATTTGCAAATGTGCGTTCAGCTTTTCAGTTGTGTCCATCACCTTCCGTAAGCTTAAAATTCGCGGAGGCTTTGAAACTGGAGCGCGAATTCAATCTGGTGGTCCACTTCTGATGGACGTTTTGGTAGGCGACGCTTACGGCTCGAACGTCACCTGACGCTCAACACCAAGCACCATATGGAACCCCCCCCCCTTCCAGTGTTGTTCCATCCCATCGATGCACGCGTTGATGCTTCAAAAGGGGAAAAGCCCCCCCCCCCCCAACAACTCTTGAAACAATTAAATCCATCGACGTTCTCTCAGCTAAGATGACGCACAGTAACATTTGATTTCCAAGTTAACTTTGAGAGAGAGAAAGCGATTGTCAAGGATCAAAAGGCGGTTGACAAAAAGGACAAACAAAAAGTTCCCTATTTTTCTTTACGTAATCTTCACTCCTCCCCCACTGAACCTAATGAGTCGAAAGTCGCCTCACCGTTGCCCTAGATACCACTTCGAGCCGTCTTGAGAGGAAGCACCATGAAGTGGTCGTTATATCCCGCTGGGAGGATAACCTCAGGATTTTAAAAGTGAATTAGAAATAACAAATGTAATTGTAATTACCGAATCATTTAGTGTCCACTAGAAAGTAATCCAGGCCCTTTCTAGTGAAGTCCGGTGGCTCGTGAGGAACCGCGAGTCAAACTTTAACGAATGAAAACTTTTTTAAAATAATAGTTTCAAAAAAAAGGAGGCGTTCCGAAATGTATAATATCGGTGGTCTCCAAATCACTTGACACTGAGAAAGCGGCGTAACGGAGTAAGAAACGACACGCACTACAAAAGGTTTGAAGAGCGACTAAAGGAGTGCGTGGTTGGGGGGTTAGGGACTTAAGGAGGGGAAAAACGGTACGAGCAGTGGGGTGGGGTGGGGAGGGAGCCTAATCTACTTCCCCTCCTGCGGCATGTCATCCTTTACGCGAGAAGTAGGAGGTTACCGGGGAACGGGTGATGCACCCCCTAGGGGTCGAAGTCGGGGAAGTGAACGGGAGTGCTGTTAGGATGAGGTGGAGAGGGGATGACGGCGAAGAGGAGAAACCGGGATCTCACTGCTGTAAATATCCTATCGCGAGGGCATAGGGAAAGCCTCCCCTCCATCCGACGACACGCTGCGCCGCTATCACCTCACCGACCCCCCTCGCGCCATCACCTTACTCAGCGCTCATCAACTTTTGTCGCGCGCGACTCCTCAAGGCTTGTCAAGGAAACGTGTGCGCTACCAGCTTCGGACTTCTCTTGGAGCCCCACCCCCACTGCACTGTTTCTTTCTGACAAGCGCGAATGAAGCAACAAACAACTCCATCCGCAGCTTTCCATTTCGCTCTCCGTCTGGTACGACGCATAACGTAACTTTTCTCAGCCGTGCCACCTACTAATCCAATCTATTTTTCATTCAGTCTATATGACCTTGGTAAAACATAACTGAATTTGGTAGCGCTTTAAGTTCCGGAATTTATTGAGTTGCCTCTACTCATGTCACGACCATTATTCAGGGTTACCAGATGTACTGATTTTATCAGTACGCGTACTGATTTTTAGACCCCCGTACTGATATACTGATTTTTCAATGAAGTGTACTGATTTTCAGCGCAAACGCTTTTTTTCCGCAAATTTATCCAATTTTATTAAATTTAAATACACACACGCGCACATTCGATAAACGCACCGAATGATTTTTAAATCGAAGGAAAAGAGACGAAATATATCGATCGTTATCGAGACTTTCGATGTACTGTTACTCACAGCTTTTCACCACCATTGTCAACAACATTTAGAATTCTTTGAAATCAATCGTGTTTTCGTTTTATGTACATAATTGTCGAAAGAAAACGGATGTGAATGTAATTGTATTGAAAGCTCCAGTTTTCGAACTTTTGGAATTCGTCGACGTTCCCAAGTTACCGGTAAGTGTACAGACAAAGACTTGTGAGGTTACAAATATAATGAGAAATGAAATTATTTCAAAAATTATATTTATTTTACAGATAATAATTTACAATGGCAACTGAAGCGAAAAAGCCAAGAAAAGGCAACTATGCTTTTACGTCCGCTTTGCAAAAACAATTTCCATGCTTTGTACAGGGCAAAACCGAGCAAGAAGTGAAGTGTGAAGTTTGTTGTTGTTCCCTTTCTTTTGCTCATGGCGGTGGGTGCCCTTTCTAATTTCTTCTCCAACATCAATAATACTTGTTTTTCATGTCGTACTGTATTGTTGATGTTATAAATTCTTGAATGTATCTAAATACTTTACTAGATTTTTTTCTCGCTTATATTGTAGTTGATTGAATGCACGTTTTTCTGTCTTCTCAATCTTTTTTCTATGAACTGTAATGATTTGAATGTTTAAATGATGCATTATGCATGATAAATGAAATTTGCAGGCAGATAGTTGGAATGTTAAAATGTTTTAATTGTTTTAGGAGTTTATGATTTGAGAAAACACGTCAACTCAGAGAAACATTTAAAAAAACGTGAGAACCTCTTCAACATCTCAATCGTTGGACACTTTCATGGTCACAAAATCATCTCCAACGGCACTTAAAGTCTGGGCTGCAGAAGGAACTCTAGCATTCCATACTGTTAAACACCACTCGAGCTATAATGAAATGGATTGTACTGCACCTCTTCTTCGTACGTTATTCGTAGATTCTGAAATAGCCAAACAATTATCTTGTGCGAGAACAAAAACCGAGGCCATAATTAATGGTGTTTTAGCTCCGCGTGCGATATACGATGTCCAAAAAGCTTTAGAAGGAATTCAATTCATAAGTTTGAGCACAGATGCTTCTAATCATGGTCATCATAAGCTTTTCCCAATTGTTACTCAATACTTTGATTTTGAAAATGGCGGTATTCAAGTCAAATTGCTGGATTTACAAGAAACCAATAATGAGAAGGCTGAAACGATTACAAATTTGATTGACAGAGTTCTCGATACACACAATTTGACTGAAAAATTGACAGCATCTGTAGCAGATAACGCTCCAATTAATTTTGGTGGCTTGAATCGCAAGGGGTCTAACAATGAGAAAAATTAAATTCTCGTGTCATTGGTGTTGGGTGCCCTGCTCATATTCTTCATAATTGCGCCCAGCGTGGATTAGATCAATTCGAAAAATTTGACATTGATGCCCTCGTTTTTAAACTGTTCAAGCATTTCTCGGTGTACACTGTCAATACAGCTGAATTGAAAGAACTCTGTGAGTTCGTTCAGGTGCAATATCAACCTTTACTTTCACACAGCAAGACTCGATGGCTTAGTTTGTTTCCTGCAGTGGAACGAATTCTTAAACTGTTCCCTGCATTAAAAGCTTATTACTTTCCGCTACCCGAAGGGAAGGAAAGTATAGTAATCGGCCCAAAAAAAATTTGGGTTTTCCTCAGATCTTTACGTTTTGAGGCCTGCTGAGTCTAAAAAACCTAATTTCGGCGCGTGGTCCGTGTGTGTGTGTGTGTGTGTGTCTGTAGTTTGATTTGCGGGAGAACGGCTGATCCGATTGAGCTGGTTCTTTTATTGTTTTGTTCGTTATTTTTTGTAGACACCAAAATAAGGTTATGGACGATTTCGGCCGATGGGAAGGGGGGGGGGACGAAAATGTACCAAAAACTAGGGTTTTTCGCATTTTTCTCGAAAACGGCTTTAACGATTTTGATTAAACTTTCGAATTATCTTCTACTGATTAATACCTAACTTTTCTTCTCCATACATATCTCCATGAAAATACGGTGAACGGAGAAATAGGCCTATGAAGCAAAAATAGGTTTTTCACGCTTTTTTGCAAAACGGCTTGAACGATTATCATCAAACTTCCATGATGTATCTAAATAGTTAATACCTACATATTCTTTTCGAAAAATGTTCCTGTGACGGTCCATTGAACAGAGATAAAAATCAAAATGTGTCGAAAAAAACGTTTTTTCGAACATTTTCGTAAATTTTGGAGTAACTACTACACCAAATTCGATCAATCGTTCAGAGTGTCTTTAAGTCACCCATACCCGCATTTCGTTCTCTATAATTATTTCTGTATGTATATGTTGAACGGAGATATAAGCCAAGTTAACTCAGAAAAGGAGATTTGTTGAATATTAATTTATCGGTATTCCAATTTTCTCAAAAACGGCTCTAACGATTTCGATCAAACTTTCGGAGTACTCTCAGCTAACTAGTACGTACATTTTGTTCTCTATAAATGTTCCTGTAAAAATGCGTTGAACGAAGATATAGCGCCCGCCTATGTAGGTAGTGTTCGAACTTAAAGGGGTGGCGGAAAGTTGTGTGTTGCTACGCACCAGATATTTTGTTCATTCAGTCTATATGACCTTGGTAAAACATAACTGAATTTGGTAGCGCTTTAAGTTCCGGAATTTATTGAGTTGCCTCTACTCATGCCACGACCATTATTGAGCAATTAGTACGCAGAGGATTCACCGCCAACACGATTTTCTTTTTTTAGAAGAACCGTGTTAAGTGTTTCTGAATTATAATAGTAATAACTGAAAAAAGCTGCAAATGATTACACAACGGTTTATTATTCTCTTGCACAGCTTGACATAGCCTCACACCCCCGAGACACATCCCATTCAATTCAGCATCGAAAAATACCAGTACGAGGTCTGTTCAATAAATAACCGAACTTTTGGTTTTACATCTTTATTATTAAATTTACAGATTATTCGCTCTTATCCCCTTCAAAGTACTCCCCTTCCCTATTCACACACTTTTCCCAGTGATGTTTCCACTTCGCAAAACAGTCCCGTATAGCTTCTTTTGAGATGGCCTTCAAGGTCCGTGACGTATTTTCTTTAATCTCATCAATAGTTTCGAAACGGCGCCCTTTCATCACCGATTTCAACTTTGGAAATAAAAAGAAGTCGCAAGGAGCTAGATCTGGGGAGTAGGCAGGCTGAGGGAGGACAGTCATGAGATTTTTTGCACAAAACTGACGAATGGACAAAGCTGAGTGTGCAGGTGCATTGACCAAGAGTTGTCTCGCCACATGTGTCATGGCACGATCCAACTGAGATGCCAACGTCTTCTGCAAGTTCTCTGACAATCAATCGGCGATTTGCACGCACCAGATCATTCACTTTTCCGACATGAATGTCGTCAGTCGAAGTCGAAGAAGGCCTTCCTGATCGAGGCTCATCTTCAATTGACTGGCGACCGTTTTTGAATCGAGAGAACCATTCGTAACATTGCGTGCGGCTCAGAGAATCATCGCCATAAGCTTGTTTCAAAAGTTGAAATGTTTCTGTAAAAGTTTTCCCAAGTTTCACGCAAAATTTCGCGTTGCATCTTTGCTCACGAATGTCGCACATTACGAAAATAGTCACTAGCACCTGAACACGTCGTACTAAAAACACAACACCACGAAAAGTAAACAAGATATCAACAATGGAAAAACATGTGTGTACAAAGGAAATGACGCGGAACAAAGTGCTACCAACCGCACATCGCTAAATATGCCTGTTGCCGCGTTGTTTAAAAAGTTCGGTTATTTATTGAACAGACCTCGTATACGATACGGAAATGACCTAACTACAACGAAAAGACTACAATTACATATTCCAGGTGCCTATGGGCAATTGGCACGACGACGTGACGAGTAGCTGACGAGTGATTGGACTGAGACGAGAGGTACGAACGATTAACGATTACTTTTGCTGTATTGTCCGACGAGTTCTTGTCAAATAGTAGAAAGTAGTGAGGGCCGTCGGGATTACTCTGGTCCACACATTTGGAATGAGTTTTTCTGAGCTCGAAAAATTGATCTATTAGGAGATAGCAAACTGAGTGTTGATTTCGATGAGGTCACGTTGAGGAAAGCGAAAATAATTTGGTGATAGCAGCCGGCAATCGCGTGTTTGCTAATTTTATCAGTTCCCCTGGTAGTCATTATTAGAGCTACATAGTAATAATTCATAACAAATATAAGGATAACGAGTCGTCGCCGCTCGAACCGCATTTACAGGAATCTCTAGGGACCATTTGTCCTCAGCTCTCACGAGGAAGAAGATTGTGATCTTCCAAACAATATCTTTTGTCATTTACGAAATGTCGTTGTCTTCGTTCAGCACTTGACGTGTTGGGGGAACGTTGTATAACGGTCATCTATTTGGAAACCTCAGCCTGAACATCACAATCCGGTGGTCAGGCATTGAGGCTTCCCTTGAGACATGCCAGTCTGTTATTCTGCTGGCATAGAAGGTACTTGAGACCGTAATGTCCTGTACCTCCCACCTCCTGCGCGTAACAAAATTTGGCGTGCTCCCCCTATTGACCACCACCATTCTATTGCGCAGTAAGTAGTATGACGTACTTGGGGAATTGTCTCACAATTCCCGCGTACAGAACACTCGTGAAAGTCGCGTCTGGGCCCAAAAGAAAAGAATAAATCAAATACGCTCCATAATACTCACTCGATCAAATAAATAAAATAATAACTCTCAATGAAATTATAAAGCAATTAAGACCCACTTGAATTTAATCGGCAAAACTCGAAATGAATGAAATGAAACGAACTCCTTGTAGAATGAAATAAATAACCTATGCTCGGATTGTATTAAATGACAATAAAGGCACAATGGGGAAAATGAAACACAAAGCTCTGATCGCTTACGTTACTTCACACAATCAAAAGGGGAATTTAAACACTGACATATAACAGGAATATTATTCGCTGACGAGCCGATAGCCGTTCTGATATAGAGAAGCGGCTCCGACGCTAATATAAACAGCGGCGGCCTGCACGGGTGGCGGTCAGTGTTGCTACGTCGCGCAATCTGCCGCGAAAACCATTACAGTAGTCAAGGGGACTCACCTCTTTCATTTGTGTCTGTGCTGCCCCATGCCATGTTGTGTGCATTGGCGTCACACTCGACAATCAACTGAAGTTCTTCCTTCTGCAGTAATGGATCAGCTGCTGCAACTTCAGCGGGAGGACCTCAGTGTCATTGCCTGGGAAGTAGGCTGACGCCACCACTGTCCTCGCCCAGAGTCAATTTCTGTCTTGAGCTTTCAGCGCTACCGTCACCAAATCCCTGTGACAGAACTAGGGAATTTTTAGCATATGCAAGTTGTGTATTACCAAAACAGCCGCCCTAGGACGGCCTTCCGTGCCGTAGAAGACCAACTTACCATTACTAGCAGGCATCCCTTTTACGTCCCTGCTCTCCGCAAGAGGCTATTGCTGTAGAGCCACATCACTGCCGTTGCTGCTTTGGCTGTGTGCAGGTTGATCTGGAGGAAGCTAACGTGTTGTACCCCCTAACCTCCATCAGGACTTATGTCCTTGGGGAGCGCCCAGGGGGCGAGCTGTCGCGTCTTGCCTGCGGTCCTCTCTGCCCTCCCGGCCAATTCCGCCTAAGCTGATTGCTCGTCTATCAGCAAGCCACCGATTCCTTGTGGACCTGAGAGCTGAATCCCCTTTTTTGCATAGCCAGAAACCCCAGGATCCTCGCAGTTGGCTCGCCCTCACATCCCAGCAGGTACGCCACAGCTCTCACAGTTGGTCTTGGGATGTCCTTACCTTCACAGACCTTCCACCTGGACCACCCCCCCCCGTCCTTACAGGTCACTGCGTACCACCCCCTCCTACACATAGTACCAATGAACCCTGGCTCTGGCCCCTCATCCTTGCTGAGGAGGGCCTTGCACCAGCACTACCCTAACAGGATGCACCCCAGCGCCAGGCCCCACACCAGTGGTTGCAGGGAGCATGAGCAGGCACCACTACTCACCCCTCTCACAACCACGCAACAAAAGACATCCACCTCCTCAAAAGGGGGGGGGGGGAGCCCAACATTGCTCTAATCAGTCGGCCCACTCCATAGGATATGGGCACTAACAGGCTAGACCACGTGAAGGTTTGGAGATGTTTTTAAGCCTGGCTACGCCGAGTGCCATCCCCTAAGGTCTGACATAAGCCGCCGAGAAAGTCCGGTGGCTCGGAAAATACCAGTTTACTTCTAGCGCACAGTGGCCACGATAGGTACTGACCGCGCTTCAGTTGTCCTATATTTTAACATGAGTTAGCTAACTAACAAGCTCTGGCTGGAGCTTGGTTCAAATCAAGCTCTGGCCATCAGTTAGTTAACTACTCCAAGGGAGCAACGCTGACTGGTAAGATAAAGGTACGAGAACGTGGTCAAACGACTCTTGTCAACATCTCTACTCTACTGTGTAGTTAGTAGGCGAGTTGAACGTTTTGGACCTCTGCGGTGATTAGAGGGCCATGAGGGAGGGAGGTCTCCTGAGAACGAAGAGTCGCCGTGTGAGCCGAGGTTGTTTGTTCGATTCATTTCAAATTTGCCTTCCCCGATGGAGCGTCGTCGTTGGAAGGCTGCCTTGTTGGGGGGGGGGGGGAGAGTGATGTTCGGGACAGTATGCGACAATCACTCAGCGTTGACAATACGCTCTCGAGACGGGAAAGGTAAAAAACAGAAAGAAGCGCCCCTTGCGGTCGAGAGTTGTAAACTCGGAGGCCGATGGAGCAGTTGGTCGTGTAGCGTTACAAATAGTGTCAGTGAAGGGGGGGGAGGGGGGTGAAGAGGCAAATTAGTCGGAGAGTGCCGTCTATTTACTGCCCTGGCGGAACAACTCGAGGAGGGGAATCGGAACCCTTTACCCCTCTCACCAATCATTCATCTACCTCCTGACACTACCATCACGCACCGTCGTCGTCCTTCGTCTTTCCGTCGGAATTCAAACTCCTTCGACGCTCTTCCTCCCTGGTACCCATGGCATCACTCGCCAACAATATTCACCTCTAAAAACTCTGTCTTTTATTACCCAACTAAGTGCCGTTGTCACCAACTGCGTTGATCCCGTTTAGACTCAATTAACAGTACCTAACCGCCTCCCGCAGCAAAAACCGGTTTCGCCAGATTGGGTTAGGCTGTAGCCATAATCATGCGTTAAACCCATACAATTGGGCGGTTAGGTTCGGTTAGCTCTTATCTTTCTTTATAATATCCTGATATTTGTTCTCAAATAGCGTGCTCCGTCGAGTATTCCCTTCTATTATTATGAATAATTCACGTATGTTTTGGAGTAATAATAATAAACTAAGGTGCTGTTTACTAAGGTGCGCATGTTCGGTTATCGTCACATCACCAGGGCTTCAGATGGACGTGAGAGCGTTCCGACGACTTCAAGATGTATTAATTTAAATTCTGTTGCGAACGTGAGTCACCGAGTGAGAATTTCTTGAAATTTACTCCACAGTACTTCTTGTTACAACTCCTTAGTCTGCACAACGTCGGATGATCTACGCCATATCCGTCCAGAAATGCTTGTGGGCAAAAAATGTTCTATGAAAGTTGGGAATCCAATAGAACTGCTTTCACAATATCACAACACGGATTAAACATTCTTATTTTCGAATGTAAGACATTTTTAAAACACAAGGAATTTAGGTGTAATTGTTCGTAAGGTTTGCATCTTTTATTGCATCCTGTTGGAACTTACTAAAATAAATCATTTCTTCAAATTTACGCTCAGTATGATGGCTTTCCCGGATACAACAGCCACATGGTATTGTCTGGAAGACAACAGTTGTTAGCCTGACGTTTAATTACATTCATATCGACGAATTGACTCGCAATCTGGATTTCATCAAATTATTAGGTTCTTGACTAATAAAATGTTCTGTTCA
This sequence comes from Pachypeltis micranthus, assembly GCA_020466155.1. NCBI lineage: Eukaryota > Metazoa > Arthropoda > Insecta > Hemiptera > Miridae > Pachypeltis > Pachypeltis micranthus. Next base: position 1,131,000 of record CM035776.1, read on the forward strand.
CAGATTAATAGTATTTTTCTCATCAGTTGGTGTCAGAAGTGGGTGTTCGCCATTTGGTCAATTGGCTAGCCGTTCAGTCTTGGAGGTTTTCCGGTTGGGGCTCGTAACCCTTCCTTTGAGGTGCTAGCCGCCTTCAAACTGACAAGGGGATTAGTTCTATTTGCAAGCCCAACTACGCATTTTCCCCTCTTTCCTCCAAAATATTCCATTGGTTTTACTCCTCCCTCCCTCCTTTCCTCTTCCCGCAACTCACCTCTGGAACTCAAAAAGGGACATTCCTGATATGCTCTCGTCCACGCTCTGCAAACTTTCTGTATATTCGTTCGGCTATTTTTACTTTCTTTGCTCTACGAAGTAGAAAGAAAAGTTATGTAATCGGCTGAAAATTTTTTTTTTGAGTTTTCTTCAGATCTTTACGTTTCAGACCCTCCTTAGTCCGAAAAACACTATTTGGGAAAAAGGTCAGTGTGTGTGTATGTGTGTCTGTGAACGATTTTTAGAGAAAACCACCGTACCAAATCAGCTCAAACTTCATATCTCGCCCGCAGGTTACCATGGGACGCCAAAATAAGGGTATGGACCAAATCCACCGAAATTTAACTATGGTCATCATAGTGATCAAAACACCAAATATTTTTTTTTCTCAAAAACGGCTCTAACGATTTTGATTAAATTTTTTATATTGATAGCTCCCAATATGGCAACAATACCATAAAATTCCCATTTATGGGAAAATGACAAGAGCAGCATAAAAAATTATCGAAGTTGTCGACGAAAAGCGTTTTTAGCGCGGTTTTTACTTTCCTTGGCTCTACAAAGTAGAAAGGAAAGTTATGTAATCGGCTGAAAAAAAAATTTTGAGTTTTCTTCAGACCTTTACGTTTCAGACCCTCCTGAGTCCGAAAAACACTATTTGGGAAAATGGTCTGTGTGTATGTGTGTCTGTGAACGATTTTTAGAGAAAACCACCGTACCAAATCAGCTCAAACTTCATATCTCGTCCGCAGGTAATCATGGGGCGCCAAAATAAGGGTATGAACTAAATTCACCGAAATTTAACTATAGTTATCATAGTGATCAAAACACCAAATATTTTTTTTCTCAAAAACGGCTTTAACGATTTTAATTACATTTTTTATGTTGATAGCTCTCAATAAGATAATTATACTATAAAATTCCCATTTGCGGGAATATGACGAGAGCAGCACAATAAATTATCAAAATTCCAGCACAATAAATAATAAATTCAAAATGAGGCTCACTTCAGAAATTCCTGAATTTCAACTACCGCCGTTTCGCTTACTGCCAGTTCTAACAATTATCGCCCATTAACTCTGCAAAAGTGATGATTAAGTGATAATCCTTCTTCAAAAAATTATTATTTACAGCCCCATTAGTTCTCTGCGTACCAATTGCTCAATAATGGTCCTGGAATGAGTACGAGCAGCACAATAAATTCCGGCACTGTAAGCGCTACCGCCTCCTGCTGCCGTATAGCGTTGTTTGACCAAGTTCAAAGGAACTGAGTTATAAATGAATTGATTAAATAGAATTAGCCATGTACAAAGTGAATTGTTGTAGAGCTAAGGAAAGTTGTGTGTTGCAACGCACCAGATATTTTTTTGAGCGTTACATGTTACGTGTTTAATACAGTCCTCTCTTACGCTCACCGAGTTCGCTTTTATTTCGTTCTCAAGCTCCCCCTCCTGTAGTAAGGCGGCAGTGGCCTACAATGACCCCTGAGACCTTACAGCACAACACTGAGTGGACAATCTCCAGCGGCCTCCTCAATTTATTTAATGACTGTCTGCGGGTGACCACAATCAGTCAGACCCACGATCGTGGAAACTCCTCAGCATTCTTTCTATATTAGGCAAAACATTAGAAATCTTGAAGTTGCAGCCCGTCAAAGGAGTCTTTGGCCACAACCCCACAGACCAGCAATACGAGTGTACCAAAGGAAGGTCCACAAAGGATGTCATTGTTGGAATTCCCTGGCTGTTCTGGCTAAGTACGTCGTAGCAGTTCTCATTGACAACAGGGGAGCGTTTGCAAACCTTAGGTGGTCAGCGCTCCTCAATGAGCTTAAAGGTGCTGTCGGAGGAAAAGCCTTCGCTTGGCATTGGCTGGCCTAGTCTTGTCATTAAGCCTATTGCTAGAACTGACTGCTGTCAATTGTCTCTCTGTTGGCTGAACAATTTGGTATTCAGAACAAGGACGCAGATTTATTTGACTCTGCTACGATCTCGACGACAGCGAACAGATGAAGAATGAATATATCCGAATATTTATTCGAGAAGTGGGGACTCTCACTCGAAGGGCAATTGCTCAAGCTACAAGTGAGCTACGGGAAGCACTAGCAGTTTTGGACGTTGTAGAAGGACTTGCCGATGACCGAGTGCGGTAATCGGTCTATAATCGAAATCCACGCCTTAGTTGTCACACTGTTTACCTTGCTGAGAGCCAAAGGTAAATGAAACCATGCAAAAATGTCCGAGAAGTGGGACAACCATCTGTAACAGATATGCCCAGGGTAGCGCCATCCCCATAGAAATGAGCAGATATTTCCTCAAAAAAGCATCATTTTGCACACCAAGGGGCTACGATAGTTTTTAGTCATGGCCTTTGGGAAATGCAATCTAGAGTGCAATGAACTGTTTGCTCATCCACCAGAGCGCATGCGGAGGATTCACCTAGATGTACGAGTAGGCGTTGTAACATTCAATTAATTGGTGGATTGACTTCAAGAGGTTCTTCAGTTGTTCAGGGAACATGGACTAAGTCGACGAAATGCGTCCCCTTGCGAAGGTCCATTGCTTATCTAGTGTACGTAGAGTCAGGTGAAAGTGTTCATACGGAGCCAGAAAAGACTGAAAAAAATCATATATCCCTTCTACAGCTAAGAAGGTGCGGAGTTTTATAGGCTTTCGCTCTTGCGGAGTTTTATAGGCTATCGCGCAAAGACCATCGGGTTTGGCTGTGCAATCCTGAACGAAAAAACGTACTGAATTCCAAATTGCAAAGACCCTGGTTTGGCCCATGCGCTGTCAAGAAATCTCCCTGATGATATGTTCTGGATTCAGCTGCCTATTAAGAACAAGCGGAGAGACCACCAGACCGAGGAGGTAAGGAATAATGTTGGGAAGCCAACAACAGTTGTTCGTTTGTAGTTAAATTACGTAGCTATCGACAAATTCGTACACGATCTAGATTTCACCAAATTATCAAGTTTTGTTGACTCATAAAACGTCTTATCTACCGATTCCTTGTGTTTTTCCTATCCATTGGAGTACTACACGATGATGCTGCACTTTTGAGTAGTGTTTAGGCAGCTAAACCACTTTTAATCTAGTATGCTAAGTAATTTTTTAAAAACCGTTTTATTTTATTTAGTTTTAATGTGAGTGACGTCAGAACACAGCCATCGCCAGCTTCATGCACCATTTTTTCTTTTGTGAACTATTCCAACCATCGTCGTAACACCACGAGCCGATTAGAACGGCTGATATTGTTTATTCATCGCCATTTCCTCACCTTTCGTTGTGAAAAGCCAGCACCTACCACGAATTCAGCATTCTCGTCAGGTCGCAGTATTCCGAAGTCGCTGGAAGACAACGTAGTTCGAGAACGTCTATCTGGACCACTCTACAGCCGGAGGCCTATTGTTCGTCAAGGGGGAGCACAAACTTTGAGCCTAGAGCTTCGAAAGGTATCCGTTTAATCATCCAAGCGAAGTATCAGTTTAATTTTTACTTTTTTCGGACTTTTCGCACGCAGTTGCTTTTTATTTTCTATTTATATTTTACATGAGCTCAGCAATTAATTTTTACTTTCCTTGGTTCTACAAAGTAGAAAACAAAGTTATGTAATGAGCTGAAATTTTTTTTTTTAGTTTTCTTCAGATCGTTACGTTATGGACTCTACTGAGTCCGAAAACCCCTATTTAGGTAAATGGTCTGTATTCGTGTGTCTGTTAGAGAAAACGACCGTACCAAATCAGCTCAAACATGATATCTAGCATGCAGGTAAGATAAGCGTACGAGCGAAATCCACCGAAAGTTAACTATAGTTATCATAGTGATCAAAACACCAAATATTTTTTCTCAAAAACGGCTCTAACGGTTTTGATTAAATTTGTTATATTGATAGCTCTCAATAAGGCAATTATATCATGAAATTCCCATTTGTGGGAAAATGGCGAGAGCAGCAAAATAAATTACCACAATTTATGACGGAAATCGATTTTAGTGCGGTTTTTTCCTTATAAACTCCGCCGAAATGTTACTAGAACGTTAAAAAAAATTGGTGCAGTAGTCCGATCCTATACCAATAGGGTGAGCGTTTGAAAACGCTCATAAAATATATGGTGGTCCCTCAAGAAATTCCGGAATTTCAACTGCCGTTGGTTCGCTTACTACCTGCTCTAAAGGTTTTTACCCAATAACTCTGCAAAAGTGATTACTATCCACTTTAAAAAATCGTGTTTACAGCCTCATTAATTTTCTACGCACCAATTGCTCAATAATGGTCCGAGAATGAGTACGAGCAGAACAATACATTCCGGAACTGTGAGCGCTACCGCTTCCTACTACCGTGAAGTGTCGTTTTACCAAGGTCCAATGAATTGAGTAAGTACTAAGTGAATTGACGTATAGCTAAGGAGAGTTGTGTTGCAACGCACCAGATATGTAATAGTTTTAATTTAAATATTTCACCACTTTGCTACAACAAGTAGGAATGCTAGATTTTGTATTGGGATAAACCAAAATAAAAGAGCAGACTGACTGCCAATCTCAGCAAAATTTATTCAAATCTAAGAAACAGTTCTTTATAATTCAAAAACGTGCATTAGTAAACGAGAATATTTTATCCGTGTTGTTACATTGTTAAAGTAGTCTTATCGTTTTCCCATATTGGCAAGAAAATAAAATGCTATACTCCATATCATATTTTTATGTCAGTTTCTTCTCTCATTTCCTCATTATAGGAACTGTTGCACTCTGTTGCTTATAGTTTACCCACTGTTTGTAATTTATAATTACCCACAAGATCTGTACCGACCGGAACCGACGTAAAAAATTTAATCTAACAACAGTCTTTTTCCCCAACGTATGTTTTCGACAAAATTCAATTAAATTACTTAAAGTTCCCTATAAGGTCCCTGTTGTGATGTTATAGCCCTGAAAATGCTTGATAAATTGAATCAAACGTTGTGATTGGCTCTCCACACTGGGAATCTACAACACAGTTAATTACAACAGTCCACACCGCAGCGCAACTACGATTGACTGTAGTAGATCTATTAGAGGGAAATATATTAGGTCTATTAGAATTTAATGTATTAGAGTTCAGTAGAAATTAAGTAGGATATGGTAGAGTGTAAAGTATTAGTATACAGTAATACTACAGTAAAACACTATGGAATATGTATGAGATAACATTACAGTCAACTAGAAGGACTAGAAAATATACTGTACTAGATAGGCTATTTGGCGGAGAAGCTTCAATATGAAGGAGTCATTTCATGAGATGATGTTGAGTGCAGCAGTAAACCAGGATCATTATTGCGCAACTGGTACACAGATAATTAATGAGGCTGTGAACACAAATTTTTTGAAGAAGGATAGTAATTACTTTTGCAGAGTTATTGAGTAAAAACGGTAGTAAGCGAAACGGCGGTAGTTGAAATTCAACGAATTTCTGGAGTGAGCCCCATGTATCTCATGAGCGTTTTTAAACACTCACCCTTTAGGTATTGGATTGGACTACAACACCAATTTTTTTAACATTCTACTAAAATTCCAGCGGAGTTTATAAGGAAAAAAGTGGAAAAACGCATCGCAAAAAAATTTTTACTCCAAGTTTTACGAGCAGATTGTTAATGTACTAGTCGAATTTGAAAACCTGCCCGTAAAACTTCGAGTAAAAATTTTTTTGCGATGCGTTTTTCCACTTGTCCGTTGTGATTCGTTTTTCCACTTGTCCGTTGCGATTCGTTTTTGCACTTGTCCATTGCGATTCGTTTTTGCTCTTGTCCGTTGTGATTCGTTTTTCCACTTGTCCGTTGCGATTCGTTTTTGCACTTGTCCGTTGTGATTCGTTTTTCCACTTGTCCGTTGCGATTCGGTTTTGAACGTTGAAGTTTCACTTCTATCATGTGTGACTGTCACACATTTCTTTATTGACAGGTTTACTGCAAATTATGATTTGGTTAGGGTAGGTAAATTGTAGTGAATGCTTTTTTTATATTATTTAAACATATTTTATTTTATTAAACAAGAAAACAGAATTCAATCCGGGGAAAAAAATCTAGGTCCCTGATGTATGTTGGTTTATATTTCCGTTCAATGGACAGCTACAGAAATAGTTGCGGGTAACAAAATGACGGTATATGTTACTGGAATACGGCCGGTTGATCAAATTCAGACTTACACTTGTTTTATTGTTCAAACAAAGAATAGTTCAAGGAAAAATATCTGGTGCGTTGCAACACACAACTTTCCTTAGCTCTACGTCAATTCACTTTGTACATGGCTAATTCTATTTAATCAATTCATTTATCACTCAGTTAATTTGAACTTGGTCAAACAACGCTTTACGGCAGCAGAAAGCGGTAGCGCTTACAGTGCCGGAATTTATTGTGCTGCTCGTACTCATTGCAGGACCATTATTGAGCAATTGGTACACAGATAATTAATGAGGCTGTAAACACAAATTGTTGAACAAGGATAGTAATCACTTTTGCAGAGTTATTGGGTGAAAACGTTTAGAACTGGTAGTAAGCGAAACGGCATTAGTTGAAATTCAGGAATTTCTGGAGTGAGCCCCATGTATCTCATGAGCGTTTTTAAACACTCACCCTTTAGGTATTGGATTGGACTACGATACCAATTTTGTTAAACATTCTACTAACATTCCAGCGGAGTTTATTAGGAAAAAACCGCGCTAAAAACGCTTTTGGTCGAAAATTTTGATAATTTATTGTGCTGCTCTCGTCATTTTCCGACGAATGGGAGTTTTATGGTATAATTGCCTTATTGACAGCTATCAATATAAAAAGTTTATTCAATATCGTTAGAGCCGTTTTTGAGAAAAAAATTTGGTGTTTTGATCACTATGATGACTATAGTTAACATTCGGTGGATTTTTCCCATACCCGCATTATTGCGTCCCATGGTAACCTGTAGGCTAGACATCAAGTTTCAGCTGATTTGGTACGGTGGTTTTCTCTAAAAACTGCGCTAAAATCGATTTCGTCGAAAGTTTTGGTAATTTATTGTGCTGCTCTCGTCATTTTCCCACGAATGGGAATTTTATGGTATAATTGCCTTATTGGGAGCTACCAATATAAACAATTTAATCAAAATCGTTAGAGCCGTTTTTGAGAAAAAAAATATGTGGTGTTTTGATCACTATGATAACTATAGTTAGCTTTCGGTGGATTTTGTTCAAACCCTTATTTTGGCGTCCCATGGTGACCTGCGGGCGAGATATCGAGTTTGAGCTGATTTGGTACGGTGGTTTTCTCTAAAAATCGTTCACAGACACACATACACACACACAGACTGACTGACTGACACACACACAGACACACAGACCATTTTCCCAAATAGTGTTTTTCGGACTCAGGGGGGTCTGAAACGTAAAGATCTGAAGAGAACTCAAAATTTTTTTTTCAGCCGATTACTTAACTTTTCTTTCTACTTCGTAGAGCAAGGAAAGTAAAAGTTATTAGCTTTGGTTAGAGGAGTGTTCGTAATTGCAAAGGGAAATGATGAGTTGCAGAGCAAGAACAAGGAACTGGTTTGAGCGGTACAGCACGGGGCAGCTCGAATCTCCTAAGGCTCTGCCTGTCTGGCAGCGGCAGCTCAACTTGTTTTACCTGCCGCAGATTGTTCGGGGATTCGGGTGCCAATCGAGTTATTCCTTCGGCTGTTGGCGCAGAAGCCAATCGATGAAGCGAGTTAAATTGGTTCGAAAAAGAGGCCAGTACAGTAATGAAGAAAAATAAATGTGAGGCGAGAAGACCCCGAGCTTGGCTCATTTCATAATCAATTGTCAAGATCTGAGGGAAAAGTGCATTATTGTGGAGGGAGGGTCACTGGTCTCATGTCTCCTAGTTCCTTCCTCCCTACCTTTTTTGTTTCACAGTACTACTCGTCCTGAGAACATCAGTTCGTCACTATCCGGGCTTTAAACGGAACGTCATTATCCTTCCGATAACGTCATTATTCCGCGTCCGGAACGGAGGGGCCTTTTTCGTACTATCACAACGTGAACTACCTAACGGAATAGCGTTGAATCCGCTCCGGCGAACATCTGGGTCGTTTTGTGCCGACTGGAGGGGCATTTGAGCTCCCGGACTCCTGCAGCCTAAATCCAATTATCTTCCACTTGATACGAGGTTTCGCGTTTCACAGCTGCTCGGGCGCCTAACTTCATCACCTGATTATCTTTTATCAATCTTTTATCGCATGTTTTCTCTCAGAAAAATGAAAAACCAAACAGCTTTGAGAACATTAGACATCAAAATCCACTTCTTGTTATCTCAAAACTAGCATCACGCCACATATCGGCGGCAAATATATATACAATCTGAAAATTTCGAGCACATTTATGAAGTGTTTGAGAATGAAGCCAACACAAAATATCTGCTGCGACGCATCACACCACTTTCCTCATTCGATAGTGACGCACCACGCCGAATTGCCTCGCTTTTGCTACTAATCCCACCCATTTTTCACTCAGTTCATTAAAACTTGAATTTATTAAATTTATTGTGTTGCTTTTTACTCATACTACGACCACTATTGAGAAATCAACACACCAGGAATTAACGAAACTGGCAACATTATTTTTATTACGAAGTTGTCATTTTCAGAAGGATCGTGATTTCTGTTTTGGAATGAACGGGTAAAAACTGTTACAATTCCGGAATTTCTGGGGTTGATCCTAATAGTCTTATGATCATTATTATTAATGTATTGATTATTAAACTGTCATCATTGAAATACCACGATAATTTTTCTGAGAATGTTAAGATCATATGAACAGAATTTAGGAGGGTAAAACTCCGCTTAAATAGATTTTCTACAAACTGCTTTATAATTTGCAGTGCAACGTTCGTCATTTTCCCACGGATATTTGGAGCTGTTTAATTAAAATATCTGGTGCGTTGCAACACACAACTTTCCTTAGCTCTACGTCAATTCACTTTGTACATGGCTAACTCTATTTAATCAATTCATTTATCACTCAGTTAATTTGAACTTGGTCAAACAACGCTTTACGGCAGCAGAAAGCGGTAGCGCTTACAGTGCCGGAATTTATTGTGCTGCTCGTACTCATTGCAGGACCATTATTGAGCAATCGGTACACAGATAATTAATGAGGCTGTACACGCGATTTTTAAAAAAAGGATAGTAATCACTTTTGCAGAGTTATTGGAAAATAACTGTTAGAACTGGTAGTAACCGCAACGACAGTAGTTGAAATTCAGGAATTTCTGGAGTGAGCCCCATGTATCTCATGAGCGTTTTTAAACACTCACCCTTTAGTTATTGGATTGGACTACAATACTAATTTTTTTTTTAACATTCTACAAGAATTCCAGCGGAGTTTATAAGGAAAACACGCTTTTGGTCGAAAATTTTGATAATTTATTGTGCTGCTCTCGTCATTTTCCCACGAATGAGAATTTTATAGTATCATTGCCTCATTGAGAGCTATAAATATAAAAAATGTAATTAAAATCGTTAGAGCTGTTTTTGAGAAAAAAATATTTGGTGTTTTGATCACTATGATAACTATAGTTGAATTTCGGTGGATTTTGTTCATACCCTTATTTTGGCGTCCCATGATGACCTGCGGGCGAGATATGAAGTTTGAGCTGATTTAGTACGGTGGTTTTAAATGAAATTGATTCGTTAAATGCCAATAATACTTGGTCACTTACTGAACTTCCTGCAGGAAAGAGAGCCATACCAACCAAATGGGTATACAAAGTTAAAATGAACCCAGATGGTACGGTTGAACGTTTCAAAGCAAGGTTAGTAGTACGCGGTTTCTCACAAAAACAAGGCGTCGATTATGAACAAACTTTTTCACCAGTTGCTAGAGCAAGTACTGTAAAGACTTTGCTTAGTGTAGCAGCTAGTCAAAATTTGCACTTGTTGCAGTTTGATGTCTCAACAGCATTCTTGTATGGTGATTTGAAAGAAGAAATTTACGTAAAGCAACCTGAAGGTTACTGTGATGGTTCTAAGCGAGTGTGTAAATTGAATCGAAGTCTCTATGGGCTGAAACAAGCTCCACGTTGCTGGAATCAGAAATTTGCAGCATATTTGTTCAAAATTGGGTTCAAACAAAGTGATGCTGACCCTTGCTTATTCGTTAAAGAATCAAAATTCACAAAAATCATGGTGGTATTGTATGTGGATGATGGGTTAGTAGCGTCAAAATTGGAAGAGGATTTGAATATATTTGTGAATGATTTGAAACGAGAGTTTAAAATAACGACGAAACCAGCATCTTTCTTCCTTGGATTTGAGATTGAGCAGAGTGATGGTGTGGTTACTGTAAGTCAAAGCTCTTACTGTAGAAAGTTGCTTGAAAAATTCGGTATGGAGAATTGCCGCACAGCTGCCACACCAATGGTAAAGGATGGGGAAGAAGATATCAGATGCGATTCAAAACCAAATAACACAACAGTAGAAGGGGAAAGACAAGAGACAGAAACCTTTTTTCCCTATCGGCAAGCTGTAGGAGCTCTTATGTATTTGATGATAGGGACTCGCCCAGACATTGCGTTTGCTGTCAGTGTCGTATCAAGGACATTGGAAAATCCTACGTGGAAGAATTGGGTGCAAGTAAAACGCATTTTTCGTTACTTGAAGGGAACGATGAGTTTCGGTTTGAAATATACTGTTGGAGATAAATCTTTGGTCTGTTACAGTGATTCCGATCATGGAGGTGACGTCACTACACGCCGCTCAACTACAGGCGTTGTTGCACTGATGTCACATGCTGCGATTTCATGGCTGAGCCAGCGTCAATGTTCGGTCATGATTTCAACCACAGGTGCTGAAATAGTTGCAGCCAGTGAAGGTGCCAAGGAAGCTATCTGGTTGAAACGAGTGTTGAAAGACATGGACCACGTGGAAGGTCGACCTGTGCTACGAGTGGATAATGAATCGGCCATCAACCTCGCTCATAATCCACAGTTTCACCGTCGAACCAAGCATATTCACATTCGTCATTTTTTCGTTAGAGAGCAAGTGACAAATGGGGAACTGGATATTGAGAAGGTGGACTCAGTGGACCAACTCGCCGATGTACTCACGAAGCCTCTTGGAAGTGTTAGATTCCGCCTACTCCGAGAGAAGCTAGGGGTCGTCAATGTTGGGAAAAATTGATTCTAAATTGAGGTTCAAAAATTTCTAATTTGGGGGGATGTTGAAGTACGCGTCTACACTAAATTATTCTTTTTTGAATCCTGGCTAAAACACATGTTGATTGAATCATGACAACATGTTGAATTTATCTTTTATTAAAGAAAAAACGAAATGCTTGTGACTGAAATGTTTGTTCCTTGTCTTCAATAATTTTTCAATTGAAAAATTGCAAATTTTGACTAGCTGCTACACTAAGCAAAGTCTTTACAGTACTTGCTCTAGCAACTGGTGAAAAAGTTTGTTCATAATCGACGCCTTGTTTTTGTGAGAAACCGCGTACTACTAACCTTGCTTTGAAACGTTCAACCGTACCATCTGGGTTCATTTTAACTTTGTATACCCATTTGGTTGGTATGGCTCTCTTTCCTGCAGGAAGTTCAGTAAGTGACCAAGTATTATTGGCATTTAACGAATCAATTTCATTTTGCATTGCACTTTTCCAATTTTCTTGGTTTTTACTGTGCACTGCTTCCCAATAACTCTTTGGTTCATCTAATTTTAGAATTTAATTTTCGCCAAACATAATTAATGCGTCAAAACCATACCTTTCGGGTGGCCTAAGAGTTTCACGATCTCTTAGTACTCGGTCAAAACCTTCATTATTTTGATCATACCAAGTGTCTTCACCCCCCTCTTCTGGTTCTTCTGATGTGGCTGGTCGTATTTCTTGGCTAGCAGGATTTTTGTCTTCTTTAATTTCTGAAAAATGACGAAAATCAACAACAGATTCTTCTGATCCATTTTGATCATTTTTATCTGAATTTTCCATCTCTTTCAACGGTCGTTCATCAAACGTTACGTCCCTAGATCTCAACAACTTTATCCTTCCAGGAGACCAAATTCTGTATCCATCATTTTCATCATAGCCTATCAAAATGCATTTTTCGGCTTTCTTGCTCATCTTTCCTCTAAATTTCTTTGGTATGTGGGCGTAACATGTACACCCTATAATCCGTAGATTTTTTATATCAGGCTTTTTCCTGACCCACAATTCATAAGGAGATATTCCCTCAACTCCGGAAACACCAGTTCTGTTGACAATATACGTAGCGGTATTTATCATTTCAGCCCACAAACCCTGTGGTATATTCTCATGAGCATGCATCAGGGTTCTAGCTGCTTCAACTATTGTTCTATGGTCGCGTTCACAGCACCCGTTTTGTTCAGGAGTGTACGGCATTGTGAGCCTCTGCTTTATACCATTTTTGTTTAACAAAGCCCTCACTACTCCACAATCAAATTCACCACCATTGTCACTCAAAATGTCTTTGATAACGTGGCCTAATACTTTTGTTTCAGAAATAAATTGTTTTAATTTTTCAAATACTTCACATTTTCGTTTCATGAAGTAAATGGTACGATATTTAGTGTAGGTATCTTTAAAACAAACATAATACCTATGTGAACCAATTGACTGCAAGAATGGTCCTACTACGTCACATGAAACGATCTCACCTGGGGTGGTTGTTTTTGGTCGAGTTCCAAACTTACGCCTGTGAGCTTTGCCATATACGCATGCTTCACAAAGCTTACCATCATCTTTGATCTCGAATCCAAGCTCAGCTTTCACAACTTTCTTTACGTATTTCATGTTCTGATGTGCCAGTCTTTCATGATAGATTTGGGCTAGGTTCATCCTGTCAACTGAACAAACATTCAAAAAGTTTTCGGGTATCAGATTTTTGACATCAAGTTCATATAACCCTGTATTCCGAGACCGTTTTCCCTTCAAAATTATCTCATTTCCCACTAAAAATTCACAACTTTCAGTATAAGAAACGAATTTACTGTTAGCAACTTTGTCTTGCGCAGACAGAGTGGAAAAAAGATTTTTCATTATATCTGGAACAAACCAGACGTCAGACAACGTTATTTTCCGCTTGAAGCCATTTACTGTAGCCTCCATTACAATGCTACCCTTACCTACGGCCTTCACAGCGTTACCGTTGGCTGTTCTCACATTATGCTCAACTGAAAAATTTTCAAATGAAGTGAAAAATTCTTTGGTATGAGTTATATGCCTCGTAGCACCACTGTCCACATACCATGCATTTGACTTACTCAGATAGGAAACTACCTCGGATGTTTCTGCACTCAACGTAATGTCATTTACGTTATGAGTCTTGTTTTTCGATTTGAATGGCTTACACATAGAAGATTTTGAAGAAGACGGATGTTGCCCACTCCATTTTGCAGGTCTTGGTGGTCTTCCATCAGCTATCCAGTATCTGCAAACTTGAATCTTATGGTTATTCTTTCCACAATAATTACAAATACTGTTTTTGAGCGAAGTATTGTTATTGTTATTGAAAATATTATTGGTTCTAGTTGCCAACACATCTTCATCATGTTGCTCTTCATTTTTTGAGTTCAAAGCTCTTTCGTGAGCGCATAATTGAGAAGTCAAGTTTTCAATTGTTCTCTCAGTCTTAGACATCATCATCCAACTGGACTTGAATGAAAAATAGTTGTTTGGCAAAGTTTCAAGTATTTTGCACATGAGAAACACATCAGGAAGTCTACATGTACAGTTGTTGTTACTAAGTTTCATTTCTTCTTTGAGTTGATTCCACAAATTTTTAAGTTTAGACAACAACGTGGGCATGTCATCATTTTCATCACGCTTATAACTAAAAAATTGCGAACATAACTCAAAAGACTTATCATCAGCAGTCCCGTCAAAGAGTCGGTGAAGCTCTTGCCATGCGTCGTATCCTTTTGAAAAACGCATAATTTTCTGGATGTTTTCATCGCCGAGATTATTCATTATAACAATCATCGCTGTACTGTTCGCAGTGGAAGCGTGCTGGGCCCATAACCAATTGAAAAATTATTGAAGACAAGGAACAAACATTTCAGTCACAAGCATTTCGTTTTTTCTTTAATAAAAGATAAATTCAACATGTTGTCATGATTCAATCAACATGTGTTTTAGCCAGGATTCAAAAAAGAATAATTTAGTGTAGACGCGTACTTCAACAGTTTTCTCTAAAAATCGTTCACAGACACACAGACCATTTTCCCAAATAGTGTTTTTCGGACTCGGAGGGGTCTGAAACGTAAAGATCTGAAACTAACTCAAAAGTTTTTTGTCAGCCGATTACATAACTTTCCTTTCTACTTCGTAGAGCCAAGGAAAGTAAAAATGCATTCAGAATTCTTTAGACCCGTTTTGGAGAAAAAAGTATTTAGTGTTTCGATCACTATGACGACTACTGTTAATTTTTGGGCCGATGTTGCTACCGTTATTTTGCCGATTTCGTTCGGCCGGCTGGGATCGTATCAAAACAAATTGGGTTTTCTTCAGATATTAACGTTTTGATACCTACTGAATCCAAAAAACCTTAATTTCGACGCGTGGTCTGTGTGTGTGTCCGCGTCATGATGCTTGGCCCATGGCTGCAAGTAGGTGGGAAGTGTAGAGAGAGCGGCACTGCCGGGTTGTCTCTGGAGAAGGACTGAGTCCTGACATCGTCGCCGTTAGTCCCGACCAGTTTGCGGGGATCCTGGATGTCCAGGTTCCATTTTGCTCATCCGCTTATTTGTGTATCCCATGCTTTACATGCGTGCTAGATTAGAGCAGATTTTTTTCGAAGCGCACCATAAATGGGACGGTGGTACCCAAAAAGGAGAAACTAAATAAGTGAAATTAAGGATATGGGGAGGGCGGCCAGACTACCCTACGCTGGCTCTAGGGATAGATGGTTGGTGCGGGGAAGGAAAGAAGGATAAGAGGACGTTCCACGATAGAACGACCACTAGTTTAGTTATGAACCTAGAAACACACGGGTGGGTTACCTCGGAGAACGCACACCGACACCCAGGAGCCGCATCTCCTCACCACTTTTCTTGCACCACACACCCTGCCAGGGCACAGGCCATCAACCCTGGTGTTATCTGCCTCCACTCCACGAGCTTTCGACACTGCCATACGAAGATCCGTTTTGTCATACTTGCGCCTCTTGGCTTGACAAGTTAGCGCAAGATCCATGCTGCCAGATGCCAGGTCCTGGATTTTAATTCAACTTTAGTTGGCCAACCAAAATTGATCTACGAAACTTAACTCGTCAGAACCTGTCTTTAACAACTAATCCACTCGGGGCACGTGAAACCGTTTACATTGCATTCATCTAGCACTTGTCAAGACAAGCAGTTCGGGGAGATTGAAGGCATTGAAGTTCGTGAAGACCTGAACGAATAAAAATAAACTTCCTCCGAAATAGTATGTTAGCGGTTCAGGAGACTTCGCAAAAACCCTGCAAATTACTACACAATGGTTTATTATTCTCATGAACAGCTTGACCTAGTATTACTGCTCCCCTGACTACAATGGAACTACGGAAATTAAAAATATTCCTCCGGCGCCAGGCGCCCGTAAACGTCTGATCCGATGGAGGGGTGGGACGAGGGCTTCCAGTGAACCCTCCCACGGCAATTGGCAGGGCGTTGCGAGTCGAGCGGGCCTTGAAAACGATAGGAAACACGGCTTATTTGCGATTATACTGCGTTTCGTTAATTTTTTAACCATTGTTTGCCCATAACAACCATGGGCTTCGTCCGATCGGATTGCCGAGATGGCGGGCACAACTAGATATGAAATGGCATTTTTGTGCGAAAGAACGATTTTTTTAGACCACGTTAAAGGCACCAAACGGCCCGGACGGCGGACGGACATTGCAGATTTGGAATCCCCATGTCTTGAAACGTTAAGTATCAAATTTTGAGGGGGGGTTGTCGACCGAAAACATAGGGTTACCAAAACGGAACTTTCCGACTGGAGATTAAATTCTGTCGTTGGGCAACTTGTGTTTCTCTTCTCCTGGCAGGAGGCAATGCTGCTGCGTAGAGGTCGTGCTCCCCCTTTGCGCCGCTCCAAGGTCTCTGAACCCTCTAGTAGCAACTCAACTGCTCCCCATGCACTTGTTATTCCCTCCTGCTTCTGGTTTTAATAGTATTCTCCGCTGTTTACCAGTTTGAGATGAATCTCATCGCACGTTAGCTCCTTCCATACAAAACTAGAGTTGTTGTATGTCGCCAACTTGTGAAGATCCTGGAAGAACTATGTCAAAACCAGGCGTCGTACAAATTCCTCGCATCGTTCGGTTTACCTATTTTCAAAGAACATGAATTCGATATCCTAAAATAACTTCTAAACTCCCATCCCGAAAACACTGCTATGAAATGAAACTCCTCTTTCCCTCAGCACACAATGGCTCAATACTTCTCTCCTTCATTAAGCTAATATTGTTGCGCTCTGGGGAGTTGCAGCAGTCAGCTTTGGGGGCAAGTCTGTCTGAAGGACGCCCAGCTTCTGTTATGGTTTCAGCAGGGCCTTGGCAACTTTCTTAAGATAATCACTAAGATCCACCCGCCTTAAGGCTGAGGAGGTTCCACCGAGAAAATTGATCCCAAGCTACTGCCACATCTAGAGGACACCTCTAGCCAGAACCCATGATACGCCAATGACGTAATCTTCATCCTCGACCTTCATGCTGTAACCTCGATAGGACGGCACCTGAGAAACTAAATCGCATTCTTGGATTCACCCCCAATGCCTAGCTGCCTTACAAACTTGTCAAGGGCGATCTGCAAGCCCGGCTTGGTACTAGTGAGGAGGATGAGATCATCCCTGAAGGCTAACACGCACACCCACACCGCTGGGGCGAGATCGAACCCTACTTCTTGAGGCAGCTTACCAAGCACAAGATTAATGAGTATAGTCCCTTTGCCGAACGCCACGCCCTATTGCCAAGACCCCCGACATCTCCCCTCCAACCTGCAGGGCCGTCATACAGAAAGCGACGAGTCGACCAGTAGCCCCCACAACACGGAGGCAATTGACCAAGGCTTACTATGAGAAAAGCCTTAGCTACGTCCAGGTCAACTTTATGTAGCTACTTCTTTTTTTCCGAGCCAGGGTAACACCGTCTGCAGGCTCGTGGGGTTGTCAGCAGTACCATCCACAGGCCAGCATGCCCTCTGGACGTCGCCAATGACACCAGCCACCTGGGAACGAGATGCCACTTTTTGGAAGTGCCGAAAGACCACAAACGATACTGAAATCGGTCAACATCCCCCCGGTCCATCACCACTTTTCTTCCGGACGAAGACAGTGTGGGTATGCGACAATCCAGCAGAAGGTTTTCCTATGAAGAGAAGTAACTTGAGAACCTGCTGGGAGAGAGGCTGAGGAAAGTTGTGTGATGCGTCGCACTGATATAACTCTCTCATAGGGCTCAGGAACAGTTACATTCATAAGGATACAGATCAGTGAAGCATCGCACTAGATATTTTTGGTGGAATTATCTAGTAAAAACAGTGAGTGTTGGCGTGATGAGGGCAGGCTTGTTGGAACAAACGCAACAGCTATTGCCTTCCACTGAGCTCTAGTTCTGTAGTACGCAAAGATCGCTCCTACATAGCAGTTATATGCAACACAGCGACCCCTAGCCCTGGCGCCTGTTAAGTCGATAATGCTGCGGCAGGACCCTGTTGACCATTGTGACACTTTTTCGATTAGTAGCAACGTGTTGGGGAAAACGCACACACGATCCCGACTCAAAAAAAAGAGGAAGCAATGAAAATATCAGAGAGAGAGAGAGAGAGAGAGAGAGAGAGAGAGAGAGAGAGAGAGAGAGAGAGAGAGAGAGAGAGAGAGAGAGAGAGAGAGAGAGAGAGAGTAACTGTATCACTGTATTAAATTTTGCTGAGAGAAAGCAACGTTCGTAAGGAAAACAAAGGTAACGTCCGCTAAAAGTAACAAAAACAAAGACAAAAGGGGAACCTTCTTGCAAACGCATTGAGGAGGGATGTCTTGACGATGGAGGCTGATTAGGTTGGCAGAAGTGAGAGTTGTTCGGCTGATAACACTGCTATCAATTAATTCTGCTAATCTGATAGTGTAAATATTCCATATTAAATATCCATCAAGCGGTGTTGAGACCAAGAATAGTGCATGGAGCAATTGTTTGGTGGCAGGGAGCAACCAAGAATTGCTCCCTTAACAAATTAGATAGAACAATAATGATGACTATGTCAGGTGCCTTTCACAGCACACCGACCATTGTCCTGGCGGTGATACTGGGCGTACTGCCCCTCAGATGGAAAGTTCATCAAGAAGCAATGAGGGGCGTCCTCAGATTAAGGAAAAATGACGAGTGGACACAGGTCAACTGGAGAGGACATGGAACTATCGGGAAAGACCTGTTTAACTCCATAGAAACGGCAAACTACCCGATAGACGATAGGAAAACAATATACAAACTTCAGACTCACATTAATACGGAAATACGTTCAAAAGATATTTGGGAGAACAGAACACATGTAGAGGATGACTCAGACATAATATGTTACACAGACGGATCGAAGGACCAAATACATGGAAACACGGGCTTGGGTATATACATCCCTGCAATAGATTGGAAAGAATCCAGATCTCTAGGCACCAAAACAACGGTCTTCCAGAGTGAACTGTTAGCAATCAACTACTGTATTGACAAATTGATCACATTGAACACCAGCAGTAAGACAATAACAATTTACACAGACAACCAATCGTCAATAAAAACGCTGGCCAATCCAATAGTTAGGAGCCTACTAGTTGAGGACACGAATAACAAGGGGAAAGAACTTGTACAGAGAGGAAATACTTTGACGGTGAAATGGATTCCGGGACACAGGGGATACAGTGGGAATGAAAGAGCGGACATACTGGCCAAAGAGGGATCGACCGATCCCTTCTATGGACCAGAACCCTATACGGCAGTTACGATGGCATCAGTCAAGAAGGCCATAAATTACACCCTATGGAGTAGAGTTAACAATGACATAGACAATAACAGAGGTCTTGAATTCTCCAAGCGCACAGGGACCACGAGTTACAACAAAATAAAGACGGAATGGGCCCTAAAACTAAACAGAATACAATTAAGAAGATTAATAGGCACGTTAACTGGACACTATGCAGTCCGGAACACATTACATAGGTATAACCCAACAATTAGGGCTGAATGCTCCTGTGGGGAAATAGAAACGGTTGAACACTTCATATGCGAATGCCCAATATGGTTTAGAACCAGAATAGAAAGACTTGGAGGACGAACCATAGATTGGGATATACGACGCAATGAATGGAGGAGCATCCTCAAATATGTAGAGGGGACCGGAAGATTCCGGTACCCGTTCTAGAAGCCAAAGCCGGATCCCTTATACAACTTGGGTGATGAGAAATGGGCCCATATGTGGCCACGACTCAGGTCGCTGTTCCCTCGGCTTTGGCTGATGCCCTGCAGTCACTCTCTCTCTCTCTTGGCTTGAAGTGGTTGAAGTATGTGAAATGGGTGAAGTTGGTTGGTGAGTGCGAAGGCGCCATGATGCGAATTTCAACTCTGAATTGAGTAAGTTTGTAATAGAAAAAACAGTGAGAAATGGAAGTAAACGAAACAGCAGTGGTTTTATTGAGACATTGGTGGGATCGCTTCTATTTTTGTTACGAGCATTATTAAACCTCGCCGCATAAGTAGTTGTAACTACTTCTAATTTTTCTTCTGAACAATATTATCACATGAGCGGGATTTAGTAGGATAAAATGCTCTGAAATGTACTTTCTCCCCCCATAAATCATGCTTTTATTTTTCGTCCAATAAAATGCCTATACTAGGGATTGCCAACGTAATGGTAATTAGAGCAACCCCAGAGGTTCCAGAATTCAAGCCACAAGTAAAGACAACCAATCTCAGAAATATCAAATTGACTGTATCATGAATCATCTGCACACGGGTTGTTCAGTAATTGTCATGGCATGAAGGAGCACAATCAATACATTCCAGAACTTCAAGTGCTACCACTTTCTACGTAAAAAGTGAAATTATGTATTAACAAGTTCAAATTAACTGAGCGAAAAATAGACTGGATTAAAAGCCGCGACTGTACCTAAGGCTGAGTAAAGTTGTGTGATGCGTCGCACTGAAATTTTATTTACTAACTGTTCAGTTCTCTAAAATCTCAATCCCCTAGCAGTTTCGTTATCGGCGAGTTCGACAGAATTTTCTGGATCACAATAGCGATGCGGCGTGGCTCTGAGGCGAAGGCTGAAAGAGAAAGCCGTCAGGGGACTCTACTTCGACTCTCCAGCTTTCCATTCGCAGGGGTCTTTAACTAGCGCCTGCCTAGCTATTAGCCACTAGCGACTATTTACCTTCAGAATCCGGAAATACAGTCAGTTAACAAAGTCACTCGTCTTGGGTTTAAGGTGCACCTAAAGTAGTACAAGTTGCCCCTCTAATGACAATTGGTAGTCGTGTAGTTGTCTAACCTAGTTTTACATAAATATCCAGCTTCACTTGACATTTAAATTTAAAATCCACATTCATGAATGAAGACGTACAATTCCTACTGAACTACCCCGTTGCAAGGAAGTAATCTCTTTCGCAGCACCAGCGAAACCTACCATCGAGCGCCGGGTGTTTCATTTTCTTTTATTTCAGTTGAAGGAACAAACATTGCCTTCTAACACGAAATTCCAATGTATTCAGAAAGGTAAACCATCCTAGACTTTAGTTCAGATACGTTTTTAAGCCCACAGAATTTAAAAAACGCTGTAAATTATAACACAACGGTTTATTATTCTGTTGTGACCTATCCTACTTTATCAAATGTCGAAAAATATTAAGAATATAATACGGCTACATCAACAATCACACAGGGAAGTGACAACTCATATGAAAACGACAATATTTGAAAGCCTCTCCAAGATCTATCCCGTTCGATTCAGCATTGAAAAATACTAGTAAACCATACGAAACATGAGCATTACAGCGGAACCACGATCTAGGTGACGCAAGGAAATTAGCACGACGTCACGTGTCGAAGTGACGAGTGGTTGGAGTGAGACGCTAAACAGTGAGAGTAAATAAGCGCCGGCCAAAAAGAAACGATACTTACGTTACTGTGCCCCTCGAGTTCCTTCGATTGTTTTATCGCACCATATTTACTGTGACTTAACTATTTTCCATATGCTATAAACTGTTAAAATCCTTCAGCACAACATAAATAAGAGTTTCCCAGTTATGGCTGAATTGCTGCAACGTGCACTCAACAATCGTTGGAGCGTTGTTAGGTCTGTTTCCTTATTTGATGGCTGTTACTAAACCCTCGACAAGAAGAAAACCATAGAAGTTGCGGTTTCGCTATTATGCAAGAGACCTACAGCATCACCGAACTCAGACCTGCGGAGGTACGGCAGGTATTTGGTCGATTTTGACTGACTTCTTAGTTGCTACCCCAGAAAACAGGGCAGTAGTCAACCACGCCTTGATATATGGCCTTGTACATGGGTACACATACCCCAAGTGGTTCAGTAATCGCACGCAGTGAGGCAAACTTTGCCATGGTTGTGCCTTTAAGAGACTGGCGAGTAGGCCGAACCCCACATCTCACCTATATTCGCTCATAAATACTTGACATGCTTTTCAAGAAGGAGCCTGTGGCCGCCAAAGCGTATTGAGGGTTGGTTATTTACTTTAACTTTCAAGAGGATTAGCTGGGTTTTTTCCTCAGCCACCTGCATCTTGACATGCTCGCACCATTGGGTGACGGTGTGGAGCACGTCCAGGGTTTTTGCTCGATTTGGCGGACCGACTCCACAAATATCAGCACAGTCAGGTCGTCCGCATAGGCGCATGGCTGGCAGTCAGTCTCCATGAGCCTCCTAAGAAGACCTTCAATGAAGGCGTTCAGGAGAGCTGGTTCAAGGAACGAGCCCTATGGGAACCCCTTCTCAATCTTTCTCTGGATGGGGACATGCCAGCATTCGATCGTAGCAGTTCTGTCCGTCAAGTAATTTCTGACGAGCGAGTACAGGTTGTATTCCCCTATCTTTAATTTTCGGCATTTGGACGGTCCACTGTGAGGTTGTGGGCAACGACTCCTTTGAGGGACTGCGTCATCAAGATTTCTACTGTTTTGCCTAATATGGAAAGAAGGCTGAGTGGTCTCCATTATCGTGGTCTGACTGATTGGGGTCGCCTCCCTTTTGAAGAGTGACGATAAGAGTACGTGCAGACTTCCACTGAGTGGAGGACTGTCCGACCCGCAGACAGTCATTAAATAAATTAAGGAGGTCTCTGGAGATTGTCCAATCAGCCAGGAAATTTGATGGGCATTAAGATCGCAGGGCCCTGCCGAGGTCGCCTGTTGTCCACAATTGCCGGGCTAGTTTAGAAGGTCCATGATCAGCTCCCTTGCCGCCCTCTGGGCTTCACTACATCGAGCTACTGCGTCGTCACGAAATACCTTCCGAAGGAGGGTTACCAGAGAACTTACGAAGCTGCAGGCCCAGCCTGACTCAACACTGGCGTTTCTACTTTCCGCTACCTGAAGGGAAGGAAAGTATAGTAATCGGCCCAAAAAAAAAATATCTGGTGCGTAGCAACACACTACTTTCCGCCACCCCTTTAAGCTCGAACACCACCTACATAGGCGGACGCTATATCTTCGTTCAACGCAGTTTTACAGGAACATTTATGGAGAACTAAATGTAGGGACTAGTTAGCTGAGAGTACTCCGAAAGTTTGATCGAAATCGTTAGAGCCGTTTTTGAGAAAATTGGAATACCGATAAATTAATATTCGACAAATCTCCTTTTCTGAGTTAACTTGGCTTATATCTCTGTTCAACATATATATACAGAAATAATTATAGAGAACGAAATGTTGGTATGGGTGACTAGAAGATACTTCATTAGGATATATCACATCTGGTGAAAAAGTTACCCTGGAATTTACGGAAATGTTAGAAAAAACGTTATTTTTACACATTTTGATTTTTATCTCTGTTCAATGGACTGTCAGAGAAACATTTATTGAGAACAATATGTAGGTATTAACTATTCGGAAACATCTCTAAAGTTTGGTGATAATCGTTGAAGCCGTTTTGCCAAAAAGCGTAAAAAACCTATTTTTGCTTCATGGGCCTATATCTCCGTTCACCGTATTTTCATGGAGATATGTATGGAGAAGAAAAGTTAGGCATTGATTAGGAGAAGATAATTTGAAAGTTTGATCAAAATCGTTAGAGCCGTTTTCGAGAAAAATGCGAAAAACCCTAAATTTTGGTACATTTTCGTCCCCCACCCCCCCTTCCCATCGGCCGAAATCGTCCATAACCTTATTTTGGTGTCTACAAAAAATAACGAACAAAACAAAATAGAACCAGCTCAATCGGATCAGCCGTTCTCCCGCAAATCGAACTACAGACACACACACACACAGACATACACACAGACATACACACGGACCTCTCTCCGAAATTAGGTTTTTTAGACTCAGTAGGGTCTGAAACGTAAAGATCTGAAGAAAACCCAACTTTTTTTTTTGGGCCGATTACTATACTTTCCTTCCCTTCGGGTAGCGGAAAGTAAAAATTTGGGTTTTCTTCAGATCTTCACGTTTCAGACCCTACTGAGTCTAAAAAACCTAATTTCGGCGCGTGGTCCGTGTGTATGTGTGTATGTGTGTGTGTGTGTGTGTATGTGTGTGTGTGTGTGTGTGTGTGTGTGTGTGTCTGTAGTTCGATTTGCGGGAGATCGGCTGATCCGATTGAGCTGGTTCTTTTTTTGTGTTGTTCGTTATTTTTTTTAGACACCAAAATAAGGTTATGGACGATTTCGGCCGATGGGAAGGGGGGGGGGACGAAAATGTACCAAAAACTAGGGTTTTTCGCATTTTTCTCGAAAACGGCTCTAACGATTTTTATTAAACTTTCAAATTATCTTCTCCTAATCAATACCTAACTTTTCTTCTCTATACATATCTCCATGAAAATACGGTGAACGGAGATATGGGCCCCTGAAGCAAAAATAGGTTTTTTACGCTTTTTGGCAAAACGGCTTCAGCGATTTCCACCAAACTCACAGGATGTTTTCAAATAGTTAATACCTACATACTCTTTTCAATAAATGTTCCTGTGACGGTCCATTCACCAGAGATAAAAATGTGTCAAAAATAACGTTTTTTCGAACATTTCCGCAAATTCCAGGGTAACTTTTTCACCAGATGTGATAAATCCTAATGGAGTGTCTTTTAATCACCCACACCAACATTTCGTTCTCCGTAATTATTTCTGTATATATATGTTGAACGGAGTTAACTCAGGAAAGGAGATTTGTCGAATATTAATTTATCGGTATTCCAATTTTCTCAAAAACGGCTCTAACGATTTCGATCAAACTTTTGGCGTACTCTCAGCTAACTAGCCCCTACATTTTGTTCCTCATAAATGTTCCTGTAAAAATGCGATGAACGAAGATATAGCGCCCGCCTGTGTAGGTGGTGTTCGAACTTAAAGGGGTGGCGGAAAGTTGTGTGTTGCTACGCACCAGATATTTTTACCTGTATTATTTGTATGTAACTTAGACATATTTGTCACTTGTTAGGTGGGGGGAGAGGGGAGTTGAGAAGTGAACTAATGTAGTGTATCCTTGTGATTTTGGTATTGTGTGTGAGTGGTATGAGTGAAAACTGCTCGAGGCAGTGTTCTGGGGGCTCCCTCTCAGGTATGTTGATGCTAGGGGTTGAGTGTCAAGGAAAGTAAAAACTAAAGTTAACGTACCTGTTAGGTGAGTCCGTCTCCTCTGGCTTGTGAGTTACTGTAGGCAAGCGCTTTCGATGTAAAGACATCATCGTCTGGCCGTTAAGCCAGTACTCTGACTGCTGAGTACTGACTTAACGGCCAGAAGATGATGTCTTTACATCGAAAGCGCTTGCCTACAGTAACTCACAAGCCAGAGGAGACGGACTCACCTAACAGGTACGTTAACTTTAGTAATTTGCCTACTGACGGATATAACCCAATTTCTTTAATACCCGAAAGTAAAAACGTTTGATCAATTTCTAGAGTCAAGAGGATAGCTGAATGCGAGTGAGTCCTAGAAAAGTTGTGTGATATGTCTAGACTATTAAGTAGTTATTAATAGATAGACTATTAAATAATAATTTTTTGTTTGTTCATTTAGTGTTTCTGTAGAAACTCGTTGAACGAAAACCATTGGATTTGCTGAGGTTGAGAAAGTTGTGGTGCGTCTCACGAGATTTTTTTTGCACGATACCAATACTTTTACCCTGCCGTAGTTGCTTGCTTTCGCCACCTCCTGAGTGGCCAAATGGACTGTCGCCGTACGCAGCTTTTGCGTGCGGCGAGTTTGATGGCGCTTTCACTATTTTTCCAAGCTGCGTTCTGAGTAGAGTCAACCGATGGCCCCTTCGTTAAGAAGAAGGGGGGGGGGGCTTAAAATACGAGAAGTAACGTAGAAGTGAAAACCGGCTGAAAAGAAATAGGTCGTGACGAAGAACTCGGTTGCCTCTTATCGGATCAACTCCGTCGCTGGTGTCTTCTGATCGGCAGTAAACGCGCTAAAAAAATCGACCGTTTGAAGGGTTCCGTTTCGATAACAATATTTGCGAAAGAACCGCGGGATTTGGGATTTCCAGAGTCATGAACGATAATTGCCGGAAGAAGCCAATTATTCGGATTGTCCGGACTCAGTTGCTTTCTGCATGATCTCCAGAGCGTCTTATCTTGTATCTTAATTGGGCACAATCGAGTAGAACATATTAGACCCCCGTTGGAGCACGTTTACAGGTAACGAGTTGAATAAGTTTGGAATAAATGTTTCAGTAGAAATGTTGAGCGAAAGTGTACTATTATGTAATAGGTATATATGGAATAGCAGAAATGTTGTTTCGAATATTCTTGGACAACTCTCAAATTGGTTTGGAAAGTTCTTAATTCAACTCAGAGATGTTATAGTTGTTGAACGGGGATATTCATTCGGTATCTGAGGAATGAGATCGTTAGGAGTTAGGATAATATGACAGAACAGAACGCGTTCAAGCGTTCGAAGAAATCAGGTTTTCTCGAGTCTTTGGTTCTCAAAACGTCGATCTGAAGAAAACTTAACTTGTGGTGTGTTTACACCATTGCAACATCCCTCCGGGTACTGGAAAATGGACAGTTGAGTTTTCAACGGATCTATGGTGGACAGGAAAGAATTTCGGCATTTATATGTTTCAGTAGTCCCTTAACGAGAAAAAGGGCAATGAAGATTTGTGAAAAAATGGCTTCAACAATTGTGAAAAGCACCTGACAAATTGATATTGACAGCCCTGCGAACAGAGTAGCATCATTTTGGCTTTGTGACGCTGATAAGACGGTTAGGACAACTTAATAAAATGCGGCTAGAAACGGTCTACTGGTTTATAGCCTATTATTTCACGTCGGGTTTCCGTGGGGATGAGGTAAGTTTGGTGACACTAAATTAAATTCGTATTTCTCGTTCTTTTGAAGAACTTCGCGGACACACACATTGGGAAAGAAGAAAAAGTCAGGGCGATGTTACACCCTTAGGCTACTTTCCAAATATTTACGTGTGCGTAGTTTTAGTGGCTAAAATTCCACCCTACCGCATTGCCACACTTTCGCCTGGTGCTTTTGAACAATTTTCCCGGTTCGCGAATAAGAACCTAATCTTGGAGCTGAAAAGCTGCATCACCCATCTATCTAATATCTTTCATTACGCGCCCTACTATGTATCAACTACCAGCAAATCCTCTTGTCAACGGTGAACAATGAAACGTCGTCTAACACGCACTGCGAGAAGTGACGACGCATAATATTGTCGAAAGGCGAGAAAAACTGCATCTCTGCCGCTGGCAACTGGTGGATACGTCGTACGAAATAGTCCCCGGCCAAGGGCGCCTACTCTGGCATTGACACAGTTCGCCAGGTCAGAGCGCAGGGAAAGTGTTTGGAAATCCCCTTACCACAGAGAGTTGCTTAGTAACAGGCGGGGGAGAATGTCAAAAACGTCAACGTGGCGTCATACTGACTGAATGAAAGACTCGAACTTTGAAAACTACACAACGCGGGAGGCGAGAAAACTTGAGAAAACCTAGTAAAAGTATTTCCTTAGTAACAATTTTGGTAAAATTAATCATAAAAGCTCAAAACATCGTGTAAATTAATTCAACATTGACCAACAACTGAGTAAACCTTCTGTTGAAAAAACTCAAAAACCAGTTCATTAAAATGGAAAACATCTGCTGCAGATACTTTCTTTACACTTCAAGTGCACTCATCTGATATTTTTTTGCGAGTGTAATATTCCAAAAAATACTTGCAGTCAGGATTATTGGTAGCGTGAATGAGCACGACATATTAATCGCGCTAAATATCTGGAACGTAACAACTTTCCCCCACCCCCGTAAATTCGACGATCGTCTATACATACTGTGCGTGTCTTCGTTCAATACCCTTCTACGGAAACATTTATGCATCACAAAATGTAGTTACTAGTTAGTTGAGAGTGCCCCGTAAGTTTGATCTAAATAGTTGCAGCCGTTTCTGAAGAAATTTTGAGAAACGAGCACGTCATTTCCGAGCTATCAAGACTTATGTCTCTGTTCAGCGGACATTCAGAAATAGCTGTTGGGAATGTGTGTATATAGTTTGCTAGAAGACAATCCGTCAGGTTGATCAATTTCAGTCATTAGGTTACAGTGGAAAGTTCTAAAACATTAATAAAAACACGATTTTTGATACACTTTCTATATCTTTGTTCAATGAACTGTCAGCGGACTACTAATGAGCTACAATGTGTAAGTATATGTATTGACTAGTTGGAGACATCCTGTGAGTTAGGTAAAAATCGTTGGAGCCGTTTGGCCGAAAAGTGAAAATAGTTTAATGAAAACCGTTACTGCCATTTCTGGAAAATGCGAAAGCCCCCTGCTTTTGGTACATTTTGGTCCTCCACAACTTCTCATCGATGGAAAAAAACCCGGGTTGTTCTACTAACTGAACTACAGATACTCTCACCGAGACTACGCGACGAAATTAGCTTTTTAGAAAGGTATGTGAAAGCCAGAAGAAAACTCAACTTTCCTCAATTTCCCAAAAAGTAAGGGAAGTATTATGAATGTATAAAAAGCAAAAATTGAGTCACATGATGAAACAGGAGCTGTTTACGTCGGTTGCTATTTCTTTTAATTCTCTCCGCATCTCCTTAAAAATCAACTGTACTTATACACTACGTTACGTCTTAGTTATAAAATAGAATAAGATAATTCGATTGGATCAGTTTGAAATGTCTCCACTTCAAGCCCTCAACCCTGTTCGAAAACTAGGTCTCTAGTTCCTTTCCTCTAGCCGTTCAGAAAGGAACCTACTGGTAGCGTGTAAAAAAATATGTCTTTAGATCTTTACGTTTTGAGGCCTACCGAATCCAAAAACCCGCATTTTGGGTCACAGTCTGTGCGTGTCTGTAGTTCGATTTGCGGGAGAACCGTTGAACCGATTGAGCTGGTTCTTGTTCTATTTTTTGGGCTATTTCTCGGAGCCGCAAAAATAAGGTTATGATCAATAATAAAACGGATAATAGAATGATTGTCTATTTCCACTAAATTTCAGTTACGATATTAGAACGATTTCGACGGTCAAGCCGTCATCAGTAATAAGAACCCTCAGCATTTTACCAGCCAGATAAGACAGACTCACCAAACTGGTACGCTAACTTAAATATTTTGATTATACTTTCAAATTACCTTCTACTAACTTTAGTTCTCCGACAATACGAAAACGAAAACCAGCTCAACGGCTGAATTACAGACGAACACAAACGTAGCGTCGAAATTAGGTTTTTTTGATTTAGTTGGCCTCAAAACGTTAAGGTTTGAAATCAACACTCAAAACAAAAGTCGTAGGTCAACGTTTTTCCCAACCGATTATATAACGTTGGAAGTAAAAACGGGAGGTTTTTATTTGACAGGCGTTTTAGATAGCGTACAATAAGCGACTAGAAGACGTGAATTATACGACTGCGAATGCATACCTTGGTCACGGCCACACCAACAGTTCACCAAGTAAATGAGCCAACAAAACTGGTTGAGTAAATAATTAGTTCATGCCTCTTGGAACTTGACTATACAAACATCCTTTATCTAAATTCTTTCAGTGTCACTGTTCATTTGATATTTAACAAAAAAATGAGTAAGAAGAAGAAGTCTCGTAAAATAATAATTCTATTTTTATCGCCGGCGTCGGGAATGAACCGCGGAAGTAGGTTTTTGTCATGAGGAGGAGGAAGCGAAGACGTGGTGCGGTACTACGATGACGACAGAACGGAGCAAGTAGTGGGGGGGGGGATAAGAGGAATGAAGAGTGGGATCGATAGGGACCTCACGTAATACCCCCACCATCACCAAAATCTTTTCCTGTGATGCTCATCGAGGAGCTGTGTGACCCCTTTGCAGAGAAAAGCAAGATCCGGAGCTCTGATTGACCAAATGTAAAGGCCCTCTCTCCCACCAACCCAAATCAGCTCGTGTCTGTTCGGAACCCATTCCTCCCACAATCACCCCACACCTCATCCGCTCCTTCGCTCAAACTCTCTCCCCACCCTATCTCTCTCTTCATCACCCGTGCGGCGGCATTAATTTGTTTATCATTGCTGAAGAGAAAGCGAGAGAGGGAGAGAGTGAGAGAGCTACGAAGGCGAGAGGTCTCTCTTCCCCCCACTCACCACTCAGGAGCTCGCCATATCCCTCACAAACACTTATAAATGGTTGAGTGTGACGGAAGGTTGAGGGGGGAGGGTCCTGATGACATCCGACAGAGAAACCATGACGCTCAACGGATGGATAAGTATAAGTGTCCGCGGTGTGTTGATCAAGTGGGAGGGGAGGCAAGGACGAAAATTCTTACCAGCCTTTAAAGGCGAAACGTTTGAGCGGGAGGAAACCGGAGAGCAGAAGATGACAGGAGCTCGTTCTAATCCCGTTACTCTCCTCCTTTCGGTGTTTGAAGGGAGCCTTGGGGAAACCGTCATCCTCCCACACAACCCCACCACTGCAATACGACTCGGTTGCAACTCCTCTACCCACCTGGTCTCCTCTTAATATTCTCCTTTCTCCCAATTTTGAACAAAGTTCATTTTTCAGTCCACAGAATTAATTTCGTCTCGTCCACCCCACTTCTAAATTAATTTCCACTCTCTCTTCACCCTTCCCCGTGCATCACATCCCGCAACCTACATGTTGACGTTCTCCTCTGCGATCCGCAACGTACTCACTACCATCCCAAAGCTCCTACTTCTGAATTCTCCGTGAATTATCGCGAAAGGGGGCAGTGTTGCTAATTGTGAGGGGGGGGGGGGATAGGAGCGGAGAAGACAAATCTCACACTCTTCCAACTTCCAACCACTCACCTAACAAACTTCTCCACCCACCCCCACCCTTTAATCCCAGTCACACCCTCGCCTTCTTCTTCCTCATTCTCATCTTGAACGGGAAGATTCCGTTCGCCTTTCTCGTATCTTGATCTCTTTATTGACACCCAACTTTTTTATTGGATAATCATTCGCTTATTGACGTTTCATTTCATACTCCTTCTGCAGCTCTTTTCCACTAAACTTTTCGACCGAGATTATTTGATTTTGACGCTCTCTCGCTCTACACTTCGTCGCTGGTTTTTACTTTAATTAGAACCTTGGGTGTGCAACACCAATCGCAGCTGGATTAATAAGAGAAGAGGTGTGGAGGGAGTAAGGTAGGGTGGGTGGGGGCGGGGAGCTGATAAATAGGCGAATTAATCAGCGTACAGTTAAGTAGTTCTAGTCGTGATTCCGGATCAGGATTTCAACTGGTGTTCCTACAGTATATTGTGAAGCGTAACACAACTTTCCTTAATTGGTGTGAGCCGTACAGGTAGTTCATTGGACTACCAACGCAATTTTATTTACTTCCCTTGGCTCTAAGAAGTAGAAAGGAAAGATATGTTATCGGCCAAAAAAATGTTTTGCGTTCTCATCACATCTTAGCGTTTCTGACCCTGCTGAGTCCGAAAAACACTATTTGGGAAAATGGTCAGTGAGTGTACCTGTGAACTATTTAGAGAGAAAGCGGCAAACCAAATCAGTTCAAAGTTGATACCTGGCCCGCAGATCACCACGCCAAAATAACGGTATGAGTTAAATTGACCTATGATAGTTATCATAGTTATCCAAACACCAAATCTTTTTTTTTCTCTGAAACTACTATAACGATTTTGATTAAATTTCTCGTATAGACAGGCGTCGTAATGACATGACAATACAATAAAGTTTCCATCCGTGGGAAAATGACTAGAGCAGTACAATAAATTACTGTACAGCCTACAGGCTTTATCGAGAAGAACGACTGTTCCTGAGCATCAATATTCTCCCCCTAGAGAGGCTTCGCTATCGTTTCTCCTCCCCGCCGTTAAGCATTGAAAGTTAGATATGGTACTGACTCGAGCACCGAATTCGAGGTGGCGAGTGGCCCAAATACGAAGTAAGCCAAAACGAGAGTGCCCACTCAGCAGAAGACGACCGCCGAGCCTTCCACCAAAACCCGAGGTCTCTCTCCATTTCTGTCCCCCGAGGAAGCAGGTTGCCGCCCTTAGGTAACACTGTAATATACAAGTGTTTCTAGTCTCCAGAGTTATATTTTCTAGTCTCCCGACCTTTCCGGTTTTGGTCCCGTCGGTGCATTACATTGGTGGGCTCAACTGACTAGCGGAAGGGGGTAGAATAAATTTACATGAGGAGGTCCTTCCAGGACACTGCTTCCAGCACCTCTCCCTCATACCACTATAAAGCACAATAATTAAACTAACTAGTCCGCTATTCTACTCCTCCTTCCCGTTCCAACAATGAAGTAAAAAATATGTCTGTTGCATAAAAATAATGCAGGTAATGAAAACGCCACCTGTGCCTCAACCATGGGCTCACCGAGCTTGAACCACCAATGTACTCAAATGGAGGTCAACACGACGGGACCAATGCGTGACCTGCTAGCTCTTCGAAATTTCGAAGCCAGCCATCAAAGTGAGTGCCCCCCTGACAACAGAGGCCCCCTTTCCCTGCCAGACACCCCTATAGGAAACCATGGCGCCTGTCGCTGTACCATTGTCATTGAGCAATTACCCTCCAGGAGTGGATTATGAATAGGTTAAAAACAGTTCGAAACCTTCAACACAACAACACAAAATAAGAGTTCCCCCGTCATGGCTAAGTTTCGGCAAAGCACACTCAAAAAACGTTGCAGCGTTATCACCATAGCTCTCCCCTTTGGCCTAGGATCGTAGGCAGGAGTGGGCCAAGGCGGCAGTCATCTGCATTGACCAGCCATAGACATGCTCGCACTCACCCACGTGAAGAGCCAGCACTTGGCTGCTGTGCTCATCCGAGCTGGTGCCTTTGAGCTGGTTGTAATATCATTAGACAGGCAATTCGGTGCAACAGTGGCCAACAGCCTTCAACCACTGGAGAGGGCTCTTGCAGGACTATCAGGACGACCCTGCATAGTCTGCCAGATGCCAGATCACCATTGTGGGGATCCCCATCCCTGGATGGGGCAGGCGAGACGTATGTAGAGTTGCTCACCAAGTACAAATCGGTTGTTGCCAACGACCCCACGACTGAGGCGACCTATGATGGGCCAGGAAGGTCATGCATAAAAGTCACAGCCGTTTCTTAAACCCTGCTACTCAAATTACAGGGTTGGCGAGTCGTACCAGATGCAACGCAGAGAGATCACATGGTTATTGACTTTGTCATAGCAGATGACAACAACCTCTGCAAAGACACGCGTGAAAAGCGATTCCGCACATTAAATGCTGACAGGCCACTAGGGTACTGGTAGGTGAACTGTGTGCTGCAGACACCAACCTAATAGTGCAAGCAGCCACACCTGAAGAGGTGGACAGAAGAGTGGACATATTTACCCCAGCACACTGCTGGGCTCTCTGTACTTGGGCAACAGAAGCACAGGGTGATCAATGTCCCATGGTGGGCTGACGAACATAATTCCCTCAAGCTAAGTGTAAATAGAGCCAGAAGGATGTACAAACAGACTCGTGACTGTGATGCGAGAGCCACATTCCGAGCTGCCTTCATCCAGGAAAAGAAGGCCTTCTACTGCCCCTCAAACGAGCCAAATGGCAAGGCTGGCGAAATTATGTAGACGCGCAGAGCTCTGGGAACCCCTGGGGCAGACATTGCAAGTCCTCCATCGGAAAAGAAAACGTAGAGCAGGTCTTAGCTGCAATGCAAAATGAGTCAGGCTACGTCTGCACGATCGAAAGGTCACTGAAAACCCAAGTAGCTCGAGATGCTGATGGTCAGAAGGCGGCAAGAGAGCTGATTATACACCCTCCGAACGAGCCTTCTTATCAGGACTCGTCCTGCTGGAGCACGCTTCACGGGTGGTCGGAATTGCTTGTAAACTCATGTTGCAATCAGCTCAAATTTGAGAATATTTGGATAAACTTTTCTCTCCTGCTTTTTGAAATGGAATATTTTGCGTCTTTAAAACGTAAATATCTCAAGAAAAATAGAAAGAAGAAAACGTCCGCCGATTACAAAGCTTTTCTTCTTACTCAGTAGAACTAAAGAAAATAAAAACACCTTCCCGCAGAACCAGTCCCGTGCGCGCCCCCGTTCAACACGTTGCCCTAGTCCCAATGGTGTTAAAATTATTTCGCGTGCGTGTGATTAAACCCAGCGATATGGTAAGCAAATACTAAATGCGCTCCGAACAAATCGGAGATTCAAACGGTCATTTTATAGTCTTCAACAAAATAAGGAATTAGGTAACCGTTCGAAGTGAAAGCTCAAACATTGTGTCAGGAAGGGTAGGGGTAGGGTGGTGGAAGGGAAGGGAGAGTCTGAAGTAGAGCCCAAAAAAACGTTCTTTAAACCTTTAACCAGGCATTCCTCCTAATGTGTGGTTTTTATCTCATCTTACGGTTCAATGATCCCGCTCTAATCGTCCAAGTTGCCTTCGAAACGTGATAGAAAACGAACAACCGATTCGGAGGCTTGGAAAGCGAGCGAACGTTCAAAACTCTCAAACTTTGCACAATGTTTTACTTTATTCTTCTCGAAATATTAGAAAAGTTTTGCACTAGAGCGGAAAAATTCGGTTTTTGTCAAACTTTCGCATTTTAGGACCTCCTTTGGTCATTGCATAAAATGAACGGGGTAGAAGTTTGGAGTATCACACAACTTGAAGGGAGAAACCCGCGAAGTTAATTGAAAACAATGAGTTGAGCGTAATGTAGAAAAATCTACTAATGCAGTACTTACAATTAAAAAACCCATAGCGGGAGAAGTATCTTACTTTCAAAATTCAATTATCACAAAAGATAACAGAACGATCTATCGAAAGCGGTAAGAGTTCGTCGAAAAATGGAAAAATTCTAAATAAAAGAGTAAAACAGCTTCTGCATACAGTCAATCCAGACAGATAAGCCATATCATTTCCCTTAAATATTGGGTGCGTTCAGTGATGTTCAATACCTAACTTTCCGCCACCCTCGTAAATTCGAATATCTGCTGTAGTGCAGTGAAGCACTCAAGTAGTGACAAGGCTGAAGTTAGCTACATATTTAAAATCGAAACTTTGACCGTTTGCCCTGAAGTCATAGATGGTCCAAAACATGAACATGAAACATATTTAGAATCAGCAGAAGAATGTCTGGATGGATGTTTATCAGATTTTCGATATATAGCCTAGTTGAAAATTGACCACCTAATATATCCTTTGACCGTTTGCCCTGAAGTCGTGGATGGTCCAAAACATGACTATGAAACATTGTGGCCAATTTTGAACTAGGCCAAGTATCGAAAATCTGAAAACCCCCATCTAGACATTCTCCTGCTGATTCTAAATATGTTTCATATTCATGTTTTGGACCATCCATGACCTCAGGGCAAACGGTCAAAGTCATAGGTGGCCAATTTTGAACTAGGCCAAATTTTGAAAAACTGAACAAAGACCCAGGTAGATATTACTCTCCTGATTCTGAATATGCTTTGTGTCAATCGCTGCGACTTTCCCTGACTTCAGGGCAAATTGTCAAAGTTTCGATTGTAAATATGTAGCTAACTTCAGTCTGGTAAGTAGTTCATTTCTTCTTAAACATTTAAGAAGAACAAAATGGAGGTACTTATGAACAATTTATGTTACCAGTACCCACTTCAGGAGCTTTCGGCAACGGCACTCGAAGATCATATTTGCGCGTCATGCCTTGCAAACACACACACAGACTATTTTCCCAAATGGCGTTTTTCCGACTCGGTAGCCTTTGAAACCTAAGAAACTGAAAAACTGAATTTTTTTTTGGCAATTACTTTCCTTACCCTTGAGTAGTCTTCTCCCCTGGCATGTTAAATGCGTTCTTGAAAGCCATGGGGAGGAGTGTTGAACAATTTGAACTGCACGTAATGGTAATGCAACAGAAAATGAGTTGTAAAACCTCAAGGAACCACGGCGCATCAAATCAGTTTGAGATCTCTCATCAGTAGAATGGCTCAGTGCAATTATCGCCCTTATCACTTTTCTCATCTCTATGATGTCAAACGAAAACTTCCTAACCCGGCTGACTTTTTGAAATAAATTGATTTAAATAATGAAAAGGATAAACCTGGATAATAAAATCGAGTACTTGGTAGCCATTACCAGATTAGAACATAGTGCTTTATTCGTCCAACCTCTACGTTTAACTTTGTGTAGCAGGATGGCCAACATTGCATAATTAATAATGTATCTGAAATAATTTATATAAATAATACATAACACTTTTCTACACACCCTCGCATTTCAAAGGCTTTTGACACCGATAATGCACTATCTGAGAAACGGTGTGATTGAGAACGAGGTTAAGGAAGAACGAGTAAACTAAATCGGCTCACATTTAATATTTTGCACTCGGTTAAAAATTATCTATGTCAGCGTATCATAGTGATCAAAACGGTAATGTTTTTTTTTCTTCTCAGAAATGGCTCTGGATACCTCCCAAAGCACCTGAAGTCAGCGACAGATGAACATGGAGATACGTCACTGAGAAAAGGCGTAGCCTTGAATCGGTTACGTTCGCAACGGGAAGGCTTCCTGGTTTCGGGCAGGCGAGCCTTGTCAGTTAGATTGGCCAGTCAGCTTCGATGGAACGGAGCACTGTTTCCAGTTCTCCACCTCAGTTGGCCCATTTTCTTAAAAACTTTCTCTCGAGAAGCTGCACTATTCCTTCGAAAGGGAAACTCCTCCTTTCCGCGGACCAATTACAACGTACGGGAGATTAACCTCGTACAGAAAAAAGACGAGCATAGTTGAGATGAAAGCGTGTTTTGGAGTTATTGGTGCCAAGCTAATGAACGATCTTTTTGCTAATAATTTTAATTTGCCTAATTTTATATTAAATTTAACAGCATACGCTGGAGGAAAATTCGCCTAATAAGCCACAGGGTAGAAGGAATAGCTTCAGTTTGTCTACATTACGTTCTATTCAACCGAATAAATTCTGGAACGTTATGCTCTACCAGTTTGTGAATAGAAATCCAAGTTCAACGAGGACTTAATGAACTAAGCGAAAATACATTTAAATAACCGTTTTCTTTTATGGATTGTTTCGTTCAACTTTGGAAGTGATGACTGATTTTTTGCTTAGTTAACAGCGTCCACTTCATTTGACTTTATAAAAAGTACGAATTCGCCCAAGTGGAGTAGTGAGAGACGAGATTTGGAAAAGTCACCGAGGATGTTGTAGGTAGTTGAGGGACTAGATTCTAATGAAGCCGCATTCCTGAGGGGGCGGCCACCGCAGGACAATGCAAAAGGCATCGCTCTCTGTTCTCAAGTTCTCTTCAGCGGCGAGCGAAACCAGTCTCTTGATTATTATCGGCTTGTAATTCCCTTCTTACTTCACCATTCTGTCTCTGCAACACTTGAACTTCTCAGACGACAAAACTGTTCTTCCTCCGGCTCCTTCGGAGCTAAATGAAGAACCTGAGGCTATGAGAAAGACGGTCAATCGTCAACGTTGAAATATTTCATTTATTTATTCAAGTTATGTGATGATATTTGCGAAAAGACGTAACTTTTAACCCGACGATTCTCGGAATTAGACAGCACTATTCACCTCCTTACGAGGTGTAATTAGATCATCACTGCATGAGAAGATTGCATCAGTTGTCTCACACGAAGTACCGTTATGTAGTGTTCCAGATAAAAGTTGAGAAAGTTTTTTATTTACACTTAGTTTCCATTTCGGTAAACACAATTGGTTCAGTCCGTATAAATTAGATGAATTTGGTCGCAGTACATGCTTCACAATCCTTCATTTAGTTTCCGGCTTTCATCAAATAAAACTAGGCGAGCAGAGCATTCAAAAGCAGCATTCAGCTCAGAAGACGGTCATTGGGATTTCCTTAGGATACCCTTCGGCCTGAAAAATGCTCCTCCAACCTTCCAACGACTGATGGATGTAAGCCTACGAGGGTTGCAAAATGAAATTTGCACTGTGTATATTGATGACATCATAGTATTCAGCAGCGGCCTTCAACAAAACCTAAACCGGTTGAGAAAATTATTCGACAGACTTGGGGAAACAAATCTAAACAAACCTAGTACCCGTTGTCACCGCTGAAGAAGTAATACCTAATCCAGACGAAATAACTGCAATAAAAAGTTATTCCACGCCAACGACAACTAAGCAGCTAAAAAGACTGCTGGGTTTGGCCAGATTTTACAGAAAACGTATTAAAACGAGCGGTGCGTAGCAACACACAACTTTCCGCCACCCCTGTAAGTTCGAACACCTGCTACATATGCGGGTGCTATATCTTCATTCAACGCATTTGTAAAGAAACGTTTAAACAGAAAAAAATGTAGGGACTAGTTAGCTGAGAGTACTCCGTAAGTTTGATCGAAATCGTTAGAGCCGTTTTTGAGAAAATTGGAATACCGATAAATTAATATTCGACAAACCTCCTTTTCTGAGTTAACTTGGCTTATATCTCCGTCCAACATATATATACAGAAATAATTACACAGAACGAAATGCGGGTATGGGTGGCTCAAAGACACTCTGAACGATTGATCGAATTTGGTGTAGCAGTTACTCCAGAATTTACGGAAAAGTTCGAAAAAACGTTATTTTCGACACATTTTAATTTTTATCTATGTTCAATGGACTGTCAGAGGAACATTTATTGACAACAATATGTAGGTATTAACTATTTAAAAACATCTTGAAAGTTTGGGAATAATCGTTGAAGCCGTTTTGCCAAAAAGCGTAAAAA
Source organism: Pachypeltis micranthus (assembly GCA_020466155.1). Lineage (NCBI taxonomy): Eukaryota > Metazoa > Arthropoda > Insecta > Hemiptera > Miridae > Pachypeltis > Pachypeltis micranthus. The sequence goes on from CM035776.1 coordinate 1,169,607, forward strand.
ACCTATTTTTGCTTCATAGGCCTATATCTCCGTTCATCGTATTTTCATGGAGATATGTATTGGGAAGAACAGTTAAGTATTGATTAGTAGAGGTTAATATGAAAGTTTAATCAAAATCGTTGGAGCGGTTTTCGAGAAAAATGCGAAAAACCCTTGTTTTTGGTACATTTTCGTCCCCCCCCCCCTTCACACCGGCCGAAATCGTCCATAACCTTATTTTGGTGTCTACAAAAAAATAACGAACAAAACAAAAAAGAACCAGCTCAATCGGATCAGCCTTTCTCCCGCAAAACAAACTACAGACACTCACAGGTCTGTTTCCTTATTTTATGACTGTACCTAAACCCTCGACGAGGGTTATATCAGTCATAGAAGTTGCGGTTTCGCTAATATGCAAGTGGCCTGCCCCTGCAGCATCCACCGAACTCAGACCTGCGGAGGTACGGCAGGTATTTGGGCGTTAGCCAGTCTCCCGGTAGAGAGCTGTTGCCCGTGTGTTACCGCGCAGAGGTGACTACTTGAGGAATCCCGTACCACCTGGGAGGAGTTCTTAATCTGGTTTCCTACCTGATCTAACTATGTACTTGGTTGGCAAGTTTCAAAAGGGCAGATCAACTATGACCACATTTCTTAGCCATCACCTTCTTTGCAAACTCTGCAAAATGGTTATAGGCTATCTTTGTAGCAGTCAATGCTGCTAAGTTCGTTTGCCTTCCCATCAACTGTCGCTCACTGTTATAGAAACTACAGTGGAGCAGCACATGTTTTCTTGTTTCCTCCGCACTGGTGGCACACGACGTGCATAACGCAGAGTCTTTCAGAGAAGAGAAGTGGAGCCGCACGTTGAAGTCACCATGTCCTGTCACCACGTCCCTTTGACGAAGATTCCCATCTCGCTTGCCATTTCTCTAGCACCCAATCATCGATGGCGGCAAGTTTCTGTTCTGTGGTGAGATCCACACGGAGTTCAGCCCAAAGCGGGGGAAGCCCCCATTTCACTCTCCACTTGTCAACCATGCACTCAACGGCCAAGTCGACTGGTAACTGATCAGTGATCACCTGGAGTGCTTCTGTTGATACAGTCTTGTAGGCCTTGGTGATCCACAGGAGCGCAGCACTCTGGGATTGACTGTTATTGTGCTACCCCAGACAACGGGGCAGTAGCCAATCACGCCTAGATAGAAGGCCTTATACATGAGGATAGTGTCGTGGTAACACACATCCCAAGTAGCCTTAGTAATTGCACGCAGTGAGGCAAACCTTGCAATGGTAGTGCCTTTAAGGGACTGGAGGTGTTGGTTGAAGCCCCACCTCTCACCTATATTCACTCCTAAATACTTGACGTGCTTTTCAAGAAGGAGCCTGAGGCCGCCAAAGCGCATGAGGGTGGATTATTCACTTTTCCTTTGAAGAGGATTACCTCGGTTTTTTCCTCAGCCATCTACATCTTGACATGCTCGCACCATTGGGTGAAGGTGCAGAGCACGTGGTGGGTTTTTTCTTCGATTTGGCGGACTGACTCTGAAAAGATCAGCACAGTCAAGTCTTCCACATAGGCGTATGGCTCGCAGTCAGTCTCCATGAGTCTCCTGAGAAGACCTTCTAGAAGGCATTCCAGAGTGCTGGTCCAAGGACCGAGCCCTGTGGGCACCCCTTCTCAATCTTTCTCTGAACGGAGACATGCCAGCATTCGATCGTAGCAGATCTGTCTGTCAGGTAACTTCTGACGAGCGAGTACAGGTTGCGGGGGATTCCCCCACCTTTGAGCTCATTAAGGAGCGCTGGCCACCAAAGGTTGTGAACGCTCTTCTGATGTCAATCAGAACTGCTAGGACGTACAGGGGTTCTCAGGGCTCTCCCCTTCCACAAATGTCGCCCGCCTTGCCGTTTGGCTCGTTTGATTGCGTGGTGGAAGGCCTTCTTCTCCTGGATGAAGGCAGCTCGGAGTGTGGCTCTGGCATCAGGGTCACGAGTGTGTTGGTACATCCTTCTGGCTCTATTTACACTTTGCTTGAGGGGATTAAGTTCCTCAGTCCACCCTGTGCTTCTGTTGCCCAAGTACAGAGAGCCACGCAGAGTGCAGTGCTGTGGTAAACATGTCCACTTTGCTGTCCACCTCTCCAGGTGTGGCAGCTTGCACTATTAGGTCGGTGTCTGCATCACGCAATTCACCTTCCAGTACCCTACAGAATTATGGCCAGTCAGCATTTTTAGTGCGTAATTGCTTGTCACGCGTGTCTTTGCACAGGATGTTGTCACCTGCGATGGCAAAGTCAATAACCATGTGGTCACTCAGCATTGGACCTGGTACGACTCGCCAGCCCTGTAATTTGAGTAACAGCGTGTGGGACACGGCAGTGACGTCTATGCACGACCATCCTCCCGGCCCATCATAAGTTGCCTCAGTCATGGGGTCGTTTGCAACAACCAAGTTGTACCTGGTGAGCAACTCTATATACGCCTTGCCCGCCCCATCCAGGGTTGGGGATCCCCACAAGGGTGTTCGGGCGTTTGCATCAGCACATATTATGCAGGGTCGTCCTGATAGGCCTGCTAGAGCCCACTCAAGTGGTTGAAGGCTGTTGGCAACTGGTGCGCCAAATTGCCTGTAAAATGATATTACAACCAGCTAAAAGCCACCGGCTTGGATGAGCCCAGTGGTCATGTGATGGTTGTTCAGGTGGGTGAGTGCGAGCATGTCAATGGATGGGTCAATGCAGGCCACTGCTGCCTTGGCTCCCTTTCTTGCTCCAGCCACCACTCGTACCTGCGATCCCAGACCAAGAGTTTTGGATCCTATGTATGGTTCCTGTATGGCGAGAACACTGCAGCATTTCTTGAGTGCATTTTGCAGCAACTCAGCCACAACCGGGGAACTCTTATTTGTGTTGTGCTGAAGGATTCGACCTGTTTAACCTAGTCATAATCCACTTGTGACTCCTGGAGGGCAATCGCTCACTGATGAATGGTCCAGGTACAGTGTGCGTCTCGTGTTGAGTGTGAGACCTGCTGGTATTTGCGTTCGACGCAATTGGCACACTTGAGGGGAGCCTCACGCTTGCATTACTTGCTCAGATGTAGCTAGGCGCACCAGGCGCACACAACAGGTCTTGTACAGGCCACTGCCATAGCGCTGGCATTTGTAGCTCTGTGTGGGGGCTTGGTTCTTTCGGATGGCGCACCGCTGCCAGGCTATTTGGAGGTGCCTTGCCTCCTCGAGATTTTTGTGTAGGCTGGGTGACACCTCAATCACCCAATCTTTCTGCCTGCCATGCTTTTTCGTGAAAAGGCGCCTGACGTCCTGTGGCTGCAAGCCTAATGCAGGGTTGTGCTCAACAACTTGTTGGGCAGGTCCTCTTTCTTTAGGTCGGTCTGCACGTCGCACAATAGCAGGCGTGGGAAGCGACCCAGGGGGACTGATGCTTGTAACTTCAACTCCTTCTTCGTGGAGATATGGCTCATAAGCGCCTTGGCCATTTCCGGAGTTTCCGTCTCGATGATAGCGCCATATTCCCCTGCGGTGAAAATGACAAGCACTGGGACGCTCAGTGCTTGGAGGTCCGTAGCAGGGACACCCCGCATCAGTGCGTCCATTGCATCAGGGTTGGAGGGACCAGCCTCTCCTTCCTCACGTGTACGCCTAACCACTACCACGTTTTTTCGTGGGTTTTTAGGGGAGAGTTTGGTAAGCGGAGGAGGCTTATTAATTTTGTTTTTATTTTTATTTTTGCGTTGTTTTTGGGCAGAGGTGTAGGCCCTCGGCCTGCACATCCCTGGCTTGTAGGAGCTATTTCAGCTTGGGGTGCTGGTGGTACTGACTGCTGGGCAATTGCCGTACACAGCTCTTCCCTCATGACAGTCGCCACAGTTTCCCGCAAGGCGGGAGTGGCAGGGGGCGATGTCGTTGTGGGGGGGGGGGCACTCGCTTTGAGTGTCGGGACGAAGTCCCGCATTGGCCCCGTTACGTTGACCCTCATCCGTGCCAGCTGGCCATGGATAATTTGGACATACGCACAAATCTGCTCCATGTCCGACAGGTTAGGGTCAATAGGGTGTCTAGTACTTGTAGTAGCCAGGTTGCCCAGGCTACCTGGGGGAGAAGGGGGAGATGAACGTGGTTTGCCCGGTTCCTCCCGCCCTTGTTTGTTTGGACGACGAGTAGGTTGCTCATCGTCCGAAGAGGGAGGGGTCGAGCTTGGCGAGCCCGAGGAAGAGGCGCAGGTGGCATTTTTATTACCTGCTGATGTTTTAACTGAGTTTGTCATGTTATTTTTACTAATTGTGGAGGGGGGGGGGTTAAAGAAGCAGACTGGTGCAGTGTACCCTCGTGAGTTCATTTGTTGTGTGTGTTAGTGGTATGCGCGTGAGGTGCTCGAAGCAGTGTCCTGGAAGCTCCCCCTCAGGCATATTGATTCTAGCCCCTTTTGCTGGTCCATTGAGGGTCAAAGGGAGGCCCCCACTGGGACTAAGACGCATGAGGGATTTTTCAGCAGTTGCTCAGTCAGCCCTCCGCCACTGGTGATGTGGTGAGCGGGACACACGCTGTCAGCCACTCCAGGAACGCTCAAACCTGTTTTTTCCCCCTCCTCATTGAAGGCCGCACCGATATAGGCGATTGCTCGTAGGTGTTAGTGAGCTACTTCCAGGACTGTCTTTCGCTCATTATGAGTGTTTTAAGTCAATGTGTTCTGCCATGTAAGCCGTTGCAGTGTTGTTTGTATCTGGAATGTGTTGCATATGTCAGTGTCGTGAGCTGAACGAAGTTTAAATTGTGTCCCTTTAAGTCCGGCTCTTACGAACAGCAGTACGGCAGTGGAATGCTGGACCCCAAACTGTAGGGTGAGCACAGTGCGGCGACAGAGTACACTGTGACGCCCAGCCACAGTTAAGGCCTGGCGCAAATAGAAACGCAGGTTGGTGAGGTGACGCAGAGTGACGCAGCGCAGGAAAAAACTGCGCGCAGTCGTCGAACGCAAATAAGAACGCAGGTGTTCATTCTCACTTCAGTAGTGCTTTCATTCTCGTGCTCTTCACTAAAAACAAATCCTCAGAAATGAATGGCGAAGCTGCCCGAAAATTGCGATTGCTCCATGATTTAAGCTCGGAAAGTGACTCAGATGATGCTGATGACGAAATTTTGTTGATGGCGCTTTTAAAAAGCAAGTCACCTACGAGCTTATATATAAGGAAACGGTCGTCCCATGGAGAATTCGCCCTAACGAGAGAATTAAATGACGCTAAATTCAGCAACTACTTCCGTCTGACTCGGGAGCAGTTCAGTGAAGTGCACGAATTAATAAAAAACGAGATCGAGACATCAGGAAGCAACGCAGCATCGATTGGGACAGAAGAAAAACTCCTTCCACTGCTCACTTTTGAGCTTACTCCTCATGTAATCGCCATGAGACGTATCATAGAGAATCCTTCTTCCTCGCACAGCTTCAATCAATTTCTCGTCCATTTTCCGGAGATGTAAGCACTATTGATACGAAGATTGATACAAAGTCACTTCAGTCACTAAGGAAATTCTGCGGCAGGTCGACTGCGGGACGCAGGGCGCAGTGATGTGAGTGAGATTCTCGTCACTTCACGGTCCTATTTGCGCTTCCCCATTGATTTCTGTGTTTCACAGACTACTCGCCGTGAATCACACTGCGTCACCTCACCAACCTGCGTTTCTATTTGCGCCGGGCCTAAGCCTCGGTGTATGTAATCCTGCGGGGGCCTCATAGAGGTGTTGTTGTCATTCCGGCTGGGCCCACCCGGCTGTCCCTTTTAGTCGGCTCATACGACTCGCAGGGAATACGTCAGCGGTATTCTGGACCCCCGACTGCAGGGTGAACACACGTACACACATGCACACACACATACACACGCACGGACCACGCGCCGAAATTAGGTTTTTTACACTCAGTAGGCCTCAAAACGTAATGATCTGAAGAAAACCCAAATTGTTTTTTTACACGATTACTATACTTGACATTCCTTTCGGGGTAGCAGAAAGTAATAAGTAACAGACCACAAACCTCTTCAATGGCTAAATAGGGTAGACAGATTAAAGGAATCTTCGGCAAAATTATTGCTTTTCAAAGAAATTCTTGTAGAATACAACTGCGACATCAAAGGTCAAACGTTGACGCTTTATATCGCTTAGAGCTTGACGCAAATGAAACAACACTCCAACCCTTACCCGGCTGGAGAGACATAGCATCCATTTATTACGTTAACGACCGTGATAATGACAAATATGCTACATCTCCATGCCAATTGGACTACGAGTCTGACACAGACGCCTCGGTGTATTCAAATTATCTACATATCAAAGATGAAACCATCAACCATTGCAAAACACATATGGCAAGATCGCAATAGACGGAAAAATTTTACTAATTATATTACTAGATATACACAGGGTTATGGTATGAAATCATCCACAACAAGCCGCTCAAATTCATGTGTCACCACGGAGTTCCACACCAAATCGTTTCCGCTAATTGAGCTGACTATAACAACATACTGTTAAAAGAGCTTTTTTCAACTCACAAAATAAACCATTTCACCAGTACTCAAAATCCTAACGGCAACTCGCTCACTGAACGTCTACATTCAGCACTAATTGCACACAAAATTAATTACGCTCTCATAGCATAAGACAACAGCATTCACTCTTCTACTAACTTCACGCCCCACGAAATCGTATCGGTTATAGCGTTCTCCTCGAAACTGACATCAACCATCGCAACATGAACAACTACGTCAACGACCACAAAAACGTGATTAAGAGAAAACGTGATAAAATCGGCTCACACTTCATAATCAGCCAGGGGGCTACCATGGGGCCAACCTAGCGCAGTGAGCAACACAATAAATATTTTTTCCCACAAAAACATCTCAAACGACGTTGATTAAATTGTTTGTATCGACAGTTCCCAGAAACAAGACAATCCTATAAAACTCTCATCTGTGAGAAAATCACGAAAGTAGCGCACTAAATTATCATAAATTTCAAAGAAAATCAATTTAATTTTAGCTTAGTTATAACTTTCCGCGACCCTAAGAGAAAAGAAAGTATAAAGCAACTGTGTCAAAGAAAAGTTGAGTTTTCTTCGGATTTTGTCTGGTCGTCGAATTTACGGGGTACAGAAAGGTGTGCGTTGCTACGCACCATATATTTTAAAAACTGCTTCAACGAAAGGCACAAATTATCAAATTCGACAAGACGGTCTAGGAGCATTGTGTAACTAGATGTAACAAATTTAATCAATTGTTAAAAATAAATAAATAAAATTTAAAAATAAATACATTTTAAAAAATAGAGGAGAGATAAAGGAAGAAAACAGTACTGTAGAATAGTACTACGTACAGAAGGAGCAATTTTGTTTGGTACGAAGGTTTTGTGGAAGCGCTGTGTTTACTCCCTTGTGTATGTTATTGTACGTGAAATGTTTGTTTTGGAAAGTAAAACATCTTTTACTATCACTACTACTACTCATATTCACAAATTAACGGTTGTCTTTGGCCGACAAATGCTTATCTATTGTTCCCCATAAATGTTCCTATGACTATCTGAAACGCAAATCTTGAACTGTGCCAACAATCAGATTTTTTAACGTTTTTGTATATTCCCTAGTTATTTCAAGTCTCCAACCACCTTATAACCTGAAACTTCCATTCACCGCAACGATTTCTTCTAAGGTCACTAAGTGGGAATTTAATCCAAAATACATCAGCAAATGAATGAGGTTCTCGGTTGATTAAAAAATTGTTTTCCCAATTTTCTCTAAAACGATGACAAAAAACAGAGACTTTGATAACGGGGTAATCAACATCCTAAATCAAACGTAGGATAATTTTAGCTAACCTTTTAGCTTTTCCTCCATAATAATTTTCGTAATAATGCATCGAAGGACCTTAGATGAAGCGTATCATCTAATTTACAGGGGTTGAGGAAAGTTGCGTGATTCTTCGGAATAGATATTCTTTTGACTTCGTGTGCCAACGTAGAGGGTTGTTGCTATTGAGGAGGCCACGCTTTTGGAAGGGGGGAGCATGGGGGAGCGACCCCAATACGCGACAGCTGGTCGATGCATTCGCAGTGAATGTCGAGAACTACGCAAACCTTCAATCTCTTCAGAACGAAGGCCTTCTTTAGCTGCAGCAAAATTAAGGATGTTGACCGAGACGTTTGCCCTCAACGTTAAGCCTTCGCCTTGAGCAAGCAATTCTTCCCAATTCGCTTCTGTCGGACTTCGGCTCAGTACCGTTACGTTCCTCCACACTCCCACTCTTTAAAAACTGCCATCGCCGCCACCGCAGGCCTCCTTAGACAGGAAATTCAGGAGTCATCTGTTAGAGGGCCCCTTGCGGACAGAGCCCAAATACCTGCCCCATTTCCCTATATCTTGCGTTCCCATTGTCGTCAGCTAGCTCGGTCTTTCAATCTCCTCTTTTGTTGGCGGTTTAGAGAGATTCTCAAGAGAGAGGAAGTGACTGGATGGTTAGATAGACTAGGGACGAGAGAGAAGGACAAATATCGAGCGCGAAGCATCACACAACTTTTCTCAACCCTTGTAGAACACTATGTACTGAGGTACTTTGGAGATGCTTTTGAAGAGCTGCTGACTCAGGCAAAAATTATGGCAATCGAGCCGGAGTTTCGATCCACAATCCTCGACTTACGTCGAGAAATATGAATCGACTGTCTTATCCATTATACCACGATCAACCGGTCCTTTTAATAGGAGTCAGTCAGCACATCTCCACCCTAGTCTTTTTTTTTTCTCTAGGCCTCTTCTTTTTTTGGAATGAAGAAGTTTCGACCACTAGTTGGGCGCCAATTGTACTGAGGTAGTGTGGAGATGCTTTTGAAGAGCTGCTGACTCATGCAAAAATTATGGCAATCGCGCCGGAGCTTCGATCCACAATCCTCGACTTACGTCGAGAATTATGAACAACTGTCTTAACCACTAGACCACGATCACCCTGTTCCTTTAATAGGAGTCAGTCAGTACAACTATGCGTACAGACGATGTACATGTGTTTCTTTCTCCCAATTTCATTTTCCTATCGATGACAGAGCTCTTCCAAAATCATTCTGCTTCCAACAACCACCCCAGTAACTTCTCACTCTCTCACGCGGTTGCCAGTTCACCCGTTCTGAGTGCTGCCCTTGTCTCCCAGTTGTACTCCATCTCACCTCAGTTTTAATTCTACTCAATTCCGCAAGCACATATAATACAGTCCTCCTCACGCTCACCGAGTTTCAGTTTTATTGTGATCCTCAGCTCCCCCATTCTTGCACCCAACAGCGTAGTTCGATGAATGGTTAACAGAATAATTTGATGGAAAAAAAATATGGGAATGGGTTGCCAAAATATACTACCTCAGATTTATCAAATTCGGCAATGCATATATTGCAAAAAATTCGAGTGTTAAAAAAAGATATTAGGCCATTAAATATAGCTATTGAAGTTTAAATTCTATATCTCCGCTCATCGAATTTTCAGAGATATTTATGGAGAAAACATTTAGTGATTGAGGAGTAAAAGAGTCTCAAGCGTAACCAAATGCATCACAGTCGTTTTCAGGAAAAATGTGAAAACCACTCATTACTACATTTCGGTTTCCCTGTAGTCCGCCAGCCAAATGGGCCAACATTAAATATTAAGACAGCATCATAAAACTCTAAATTACCAAAGGTCTTGCGCAGTTATAACTTTTTCCTCAATACCACGAAGTAGAAAGGAAGGTAATGCAATCGGCTGAAAAGTCTTTTGAGTTCTCTGCAGATCTTTACGTTTCAAGGGCTTCTGAGTCCAACCAGGCTTCTGAACCATTTGGAAAATTGACCTCGTATCAAAACACCAATTTTTACTTTCCTTGCTCTACGAAGTAGAAAGGAAAGTTATGTAATCGGCTGAAAAAAAAATTTTGAGTTCTCTTCAGATCTTTACGTTTCAGACCCCCCTGAGTCCGAAAAACACTATTTGGGAAAATGGTCTGTGTGTCTGTGTGTGTGTGTGTCAGTCTGTGTGTGTGTATGTGTGTCTGTGAACGATTTTTAGAGAAAACCACCGTACCAAATCAGCTCAAACTTCATATCTCACTCGAAAGTCACCATGGGACGCCAAAATAAGGGTTTGAACAAAATCCACCGAAAGTTAACTATAGTTATCATAGTGATCAAAACACCAAATATTTTTTTTCTCGAAAACGGCTCTAACGATTTTGATTAAATTTTTTATATTGGTAGCTCTTGATATGATAATTATACCATAAAATTCCCATTTGTGGGAAAATGACGAGAGCAGCACAATAAATTACCAAAACTTTCGACGAAATCGATTTTAGCGCAGTTTTTAGAGAAAACCATCGTACCAAATCAGCTGAAACTTGATGTCTAGCCTACAGGTTACCATGGGACGCAATAATGAGGGTATGGGCAAAATCCACCGAAAGTTAACTATAGTCATCATAGTGATCAAAACACCAAATTTTTTCTCAAAAACGGCTCTAACGATTTTAATTACTTTTTTTATATTGATAGCTCTCAATAAGGCAATGATACTATAAAATTCTCATTCGTGGGAAAATGACGAGAGCAGCACAATAAATTATCAAAATTTTCGACCAAAAGCGTTTTTCGCGCAGTTTTTCCGTATAAACTCCGCTGGAATTCTTGTAGAATGATAAAAAAATTGGTATTGTAGTCCAATCCAATACCCAAAGGGCGAGTGTTTAAAAACGCTCATGAGATACATGGGGCTCACTCCAGAAATTCCTGAATTTCAACTACCGCCGTTTCGCTTACTACCAGTTCTGACAGTTATTTTCCAATAACTCTGCACAAGTGATTACTATCCTTTTTTTAAAAAACCTTGTTTAGAGCCTCATTAATTATCTGTGTACCAATTGCTCAATAATGGTCCTGCAATGAGTACGAGCAGCACAATAAATTCCGGAACTGTAAGCGCTACCGCTTTCTGCGGCCGTAAACCTTTGTTTGAGGAAGTTCAAATTAACTGAGTGATAAATGAATTAATTGAATAGAATTAGCCACGTACAAAGTGAACCGACGTAGAGCTAAGGAAAGTTGTGTGTTGCAACGCACCAGATATTTTTTTCTCAACAACGGCTTCCACGATTTCGATTAAATGTTTGGATATTGGCAGCTCTAAATAACGTGACAGTACCATACAATTCTCACCACGAGAGAAGCACAATAAATTATAAAACCTTTCAAAGAAAGCCAATTTTAGAGCAGTTTTTCCCATATAAATGATACAACAATTCTCGAAAAAATTAGTGGAAGTTAAAAAAACTTCCTGCATGTTGAGCGTTTTCCAAACATACCGTTTTCCTTACCACTTCTCACAGCTGTTACAAAATAATTCCAAATCAGCGAACACAATCTTTTAAAAGAAATCACGTTCAGTCTTATGAACCCCCCTATGCACGCCAGCTCAATAACGGTTGGGGTATGAATAGGAAGAACTCAATAAATTCACTAAAAAAATCCTGCTCATTCTCATAAAAATTAGGGAGCACCACAATAAATTACTAATGAACGGTCGAATAACTCACTACGATTGCTCACAGTTTTTACCCGATAACTTCAAAACGCTGAACACAATCCTTCTCAGAAAAATGCCACCTTTCATGAACGTCCCATTCACTCGTCATCCATTAATGATCATTTAATAAGCAAGAGCAGCTCAATAAGTTGGAACCTTAAGCGCTACTAATTTGAAATTAGACCGTAGGCCAGTTTATGTTAACTGAATGAAACCTGATTTTATTAATTAATTGAGAGACACAAATCTCTGAATGGACGAGGAACTGAGGAAAGTTGTGTGATGATTCGCGCCAGATATTTTAATCAATAACCACCCCAGTAAAATATTGTAATATTCCCACAATCCATTGGCTGAGAGAATGTACTTCAAAGCCAATAAAGAAATATCAAAGAAACATTGCATATGCGTCGGTAGGTATTGAAAAGAAAAAGAAAAGAAAAGGTTAAACTCTATACCCAAAGAAGTAATTTTGAAGCTCAGGAGTGTTTCACTTGGGTCTTGAGACGTTAGGTGGGGGTGGACAGGCCTGGTTTTTTTCGTTTCGGAACAAACCCTATAGACAGAACTCCCTTCACAGACGGATACTCATCTAACATAAAGCCTTTAGCTCACCCTCTTTCCGGCCGGCCGTCAGTCTTTTCTTCTTTTTGGTCGGCTCCCCCCAATCCGTGTTTTACCGGTCGACTGGAACCAACGAGTCGGAATCGAGCTCAGGTTGTACATTTTTAGAAAATTATGTTTGAGCGTAGATTGTAGGAAGCAATGTGGATGACAGGTCTGTTTAGATGAAGGATGGAGTCTTTGAGACTGGCCTGGCACAACCCACATTTCCTAAGACGTTCACGGATGTTGGAAAAAACTCAAACGTGGGAAGTCCCTTTGACTAGGATTTCCATCTCGCTCGCCATTTAACTAATTCCCAGCGCGGCAAGTCAAGTTTACGTTCAGTGGAAAGGTCTATACATAGTTCAGCCTTGAGCGAGGGAAGCTCCCTTTTCACTCTCCAATTATCCACCATACATTGAATGGCTAAGTCAACGATTAACTGTAAACCGATCCCTGAGACTTCAGTGAATGCTGATTTGTACGCCGTAGTGATCCCTGCGCTTGGGCCACTATCCTCTGATTGACTGTGATTAGTCTACGACAGACCAGTGGGCAGCAGCCAATCACGCCTAAGTAAATGGAATTGTACATGAGGGTTATATCGTGGTATCGCATACCCAAAATGATCTCGCTAATTACTTGTAATGCCTTGTGAGGCCTTTGAGGGTGTTGTCCAAAACGCCACGTCTCATCTGTATTGACTCTCAAGTACTTGAGTTGCTTCTCAAGAAGGAGCCTATGGCTGCCAAAATGTATTGAGTCGACTATTTAATTTTAACACTAAGAGATTCGCCTGGATTTTTCCTCAGCCACCTGGAGCTTGACGTGCTTAGACCTTTTGGTAACGCTTAGGAGCACTTCAGGAGTTTTAGCCTCGATTTGGTGGATCGACTGTATGCGAATCAGTACATTCAGATAATCCACATAGGCGTACGGCTCGCAGTCGGTCTCCATGAGGCTCTTGAGAAGACCGTCGAAGAAAGTTTTTCAAAGTGCTGGTGTGAGAATCGAGCCTTGTATGCACCCCTTCTCTATCGTTCTATGGACTGAGACATGTCTACATTCGATCGTAGTAGTTCTATTTGTCAGGTACTTTAGACAAGTAAGTATAGGTAACGAGAAATACCTCGACCTTTAATTGAGAACCGCATTGTCAACAATAACGTTCTGCGGGGACTTGTATTTACATCCATATTGGCTGACTGTGAGGTTGCAGCTGCCTTAGCCTTCCTTAACATATTGTTTATCTCGCCTGTAAGAATTGTTGGGCTTTATGGTCGCAAGTGCCTAGGGAGTTCTCAGAGCTCTCCTCTTCCACAAATTTTCACTAGCCTTGTCATTTGGCTCTTTTGATAGTACGGTGGTGGGTTTCTCATGGATGCATGCAGCTCAGAGTGTGGCTACGGCATCAGGCTTACGAGTCTGCTGGTACATCCTTCTGGCTCCATTAACTGCTTGAGAGGATTAAGTTTGTCAGTCCAGGGAACTTTGATTGCCCTGAGCTTCCATTACCCAAGTACAGACAACCCAGCAGAGTGCTCTTTGCTGCCCACGCTGAGGGTGGATGCAGCTCAGCGTGGGTCTCCGGCATCTGGCTCATGAGGCTGCTTACAGAGCAACCTATGCTCACATTTTGTGTTTCGTGATTATTTTTATATCTATCTGTTAAGCGGAGATATAAGCCATCATAGCCCGGAAAACAAGATTTGTGGAATATTAATTTACTGTTTTGCCAATTTTCTAAAAAACGGCTGTAATGATTTCATTCAAACTTATGGAGTATTCTGAACTAACTAGTACCTACGTATTGTTCCTCATAAGTGTTTTCGTAGAAATGCGTCGAACGAAGATACAGCGCGTATATACGGCAGATCGTCGAATTTACTAGGGGGGTAACGGAACGTTGTGTGTTGCTACGCACCAGATATTTACGAACGTAACGTCAAGTGCTACAGCACGCATTGTTCCGAGGAGTGAATAATTGAAAGTGCGAGCTGTGGAGTCATACATAAACGAGAGGGTTGACTTCAAGGAAACAGCTGTCGCGTTGTCTTGTAGCTCGAAAGCAATTTAGTTTGTAAACAGGAAAGGAGGGGTTTAGATGGATGGGAAAACAGCAGGCAAAGAAGAGGAAGATTAGCTCTTGAGTTGGGAATTAGAAGAGGCTGAATGGGACCATGCGCCTGAGTTACCTGACTACAATGCCGGGTGAAATCTCTCTCTATAGCCAGATCAAGTTCCCCTCATGATGATTCGCAGGTTCGTTCGACGCGGTAATTCATGATTTTGTCTGTGGGGGATTTAACCGTGAATCCCTCAGTTTTTTTACTTTAATAACTCAAAGGGTACGAAAATTATTATAATAGTTGCAGCCTCCATCTTGCGACGCCTTTTGACTCCAACGTGCCTACTGTTCTCAGCCAGCTTCTTACTTTTCAATTTGTAGTTAGTTGTCAGTGTTTGTAAGTAGCGTCACCTTTCCTGCCAAATCTGAGTTTTACATATACACATCTCTAAATTTATTTTAATATCCTTTGCAGTGAGATTCTGGAAGATTCATTCGCTCGTTAATTCCTACCCGATTGAAATGATTCGTCAAGCAAACGATTCGTAAATGTTCTACTACAACGACGATTGTATACAGCCACAACCACAATTTCGACGTAATGTTACATCGTTATCTCCATACCTTCATTACTGGTCAGATCTGTTAATTTTATCATTATTCTTATCCAGAGACTTTTGAGTTTCAATCACGCTGCAATTTACATTCAAGTAGTTTTATTTTATACATTAACTTGCAAGAGCTCTTTTTAGGCTTTTCTTTTTTTGGAACTAATTTATTTTGGAGTATGGAGTGTAATAGGTGTTTGCAATCAATCCTCCGCACAAATGCAAACGTCTTTTTGGGAATTGGATTTCTAGGAGAATACAGCGAGTTCCTCGTAAATACCCGCCGACCTTTGATTTGGATCTCCCCTACTATAGTATTTATCAATGGGAGCCATTTTGCTGCTCTCGAAAGGAAATATCCTTTGAAAGGTGGCGCTGAAGGAGGAACGCCGAGTACAGCACTTGAATGCAGATGGGCTGCCGAACCACGTAAGCCTCTCGGTAATTAAGAACGCGAGTAAAATTTGGCCTTGCATTGGTTTGCTTCATCAGCTAATGAGAAGCCGCCCCACTGGTGAAGAAAATAGATGCACGTATGCACTGAAGTAACCGCGTTCTAGACCACTGTTCAGAACAGAAGATCACGATCTCTGACAAAGGTGGACATCGACTACAAACAACAACGGCTTAACAGTGGATGCAGGTGGAACGGGGGAGAACACACGATGACGTGCTATTTCGGGTTTGAATTTATGGAACGCCATTGGCCAATATTCGACGGTTTGTGTCGCTCCAGCAACTAATCCAATTGGGCTGAACTCAAATTTAGCGAGAAACTGGTGACGCTCAACGTTCCTGAAATTTATTACGTATGCCTCGACCCTCATTAAGTGAACAGCGTGTAGGTAATTTGATTTAAAACTGGATTTTCGTGAGAGCATTTGGATGATATAAGAATGATTTATGTATAAAATATCTGGTGCAACGTGTTTCCTCTGTCCCACGTACATTCAGGAAGTTTCATGACTTTTATTACTAATCCAACCTATTTTTCAAATTGTTCATTGTTGTTGTTCTGGCTTTTCTTGCCGACAAAAGGCTTAAGGTTTATTCCCGACACCAATAACGGATTTTCCCTGTTTGGATTTTCCAAAATATTCCTTTCCCCCACTCACTTCATAATCACATCATCTTAGATTCCAACTCTCAGCTCTTCCCCGACCCCACCTCTAAAACGCACATTCGCCTCTCAGCTCTCAGGCTACTAATTCACTCTGCTCTATTCCCCACAACCCAGTTCACCTGTTCAGAGACCTCTGTGTCGCATAAATTCTTACTCACTCACATTATATCTTTTTTTCTCCATTCGCCATTCTATTATACGAAGAGTATAAATAATCCTCTCTCACCCTCTTTACATTAATTCATTCTTCAAACTCTACCTCAAGCTCCCCCATCTCGTGCACTCAACACTAGGCAAAACCTTTACGTTTTACATGGAATGCAGTAGTCCTTACAGTCCCAGGATTTACTGAGAGCTCCCACTCATGGCTCAGCCATTAATGAACAATGAGTGCACGATGAGGCTCTCGACCCGAACTGTTTGAGCAGGATCCTGTTTTCCGTTTAGCCATCATCAGTTAAAAACTGTGAGAAATGATAGTAAGTGAAACAAACGGCTATAGTTTGTATTTCTGGGGTGG
Organism: Pachypeltis micranthus; assembly: GCA_020466155.1. Lineage (NCBI taxonomy): Eukaryota > Metazoa > Arthropoda > Insecta > Hemiptera > Miridae > Pachypeltis > Pachypeltis micranthus. The sequence goes on from CM035776.1 coordinate 1,186,105, forward strand.
CTGTTAATAATCTTGTGAATTATTGAATTGTCATCGTATGGCTACTTTAATGGGAATTGGACTACCACCCTGATATTTCTGTGAATGACAGAAGCATCATATGAGCGGAAGTTATGAAGGGAAACTGCGCTACAGTCGATATGTTGTATGTCTCCGAATTTTATGGCACTGCCGAGTTGTTTGGGGACGGAAAATTATATTACCCTGTTCAGCATCGTTATCAATCTTGACGGAGTCTCATCCCTCTGAGGCTCACCGCATTCGATTCAGCATCGAAAAACACCTAGAAAAATACCAGATGACCTCGTCTGCCCATAATTTTTTTCAAAATCAGATAAATTTTTAAATATATACATGGATACAATTTTTTTGTAAATGTGATGTGAAATTTTTAAATATATACATGGATACAATTTTGTGTAAATGTGAAAGATGTCCAATACCTCGAATGTCTTAAAAACTGCAGAGGAGGGGAACCTCATTTTCTTACGCAGTAAAATTTTGATAATTTTTTTCTGGGTAATATGCAGAGGCTCTAGGTAAGTTTGGTAGGCCGATTCCCCACACAAGAATACAATGCGATATCACGGATTGCACTAGAGCATGATTAAACATTGCAAGTGTGCCCATAGTCATAAAATTTCGGATTTCAAGGCACAGGGGTATGACTCAAAGTCTGTTACATATATTGTCAATATGGTATTTCCAGGACAAACATTGGTCCAAAACCACTCCCAAATACGTAGCTTGTGGAATCTGCTTGATACCAGTGCAACTTCAATCACTTGCACTACAAGTTGACACAATGTGGCATTTGATATTTCCTAGAACAGGGACAGAGGTATTACGCAAGGAAAAAGCAACGAAATTGGATTTGCTAAAATTTAGCTTTAAGCCGACACCATCCAGCCAATCCCTGACCACAAGCAAGCATGCAGACGCCACTTACAAGGATGCATCCCAATTATTTCGCGAGACCACTACAGCTGTATCATCAGCATAGGTAATTATGTCCCCGTCAAGTTGAACGCCAAACAGATTATTCATAAAACAGATAAGTAATAGGGGCCCAAGAACTGTGCCCTACGGAATTACATAGGACAAGGACACTCAAAATTGCGTTTATTTTCACTTTATGACTTTGGAGTCTTGTAAGCTGAATATCGAACTTAGCTGATTTGGTTCAGCCATTCTCTCTCAATCCTGTTCACTGACACACAGAACAGACGAAACACGGTATTTTTCGCTCTACAGAAGCCATACTTTGATAAAATATATCAAAAAAAGCTCGAAAGGTAATTTTCCGCAGATTACATAATTTTCCATCCTGCTTCGTGGGACTAAGGAAGTAAGCACAACCGCAACTGGAACTACTTACGAGTCGAGGAGGAAGTTCAAGGTTTTTGGTTTAAATCGCGGGGAATTAAAGATGGAAAAACTACGGTTGTCCTCGTTAATTGCTGCAGTTAATTCAGTACTTACTATTTATCGCCATAACGTGTTTCAGAAGCACTCGCTCGTCGTTAAATACAAAACGCCCCCCCCCCCCCCCCCGACCATCTCAACACCTTTGTTCCTCGTAGAATATTGCAGGACAATATTATGCCTGTTAGGATAACAAATGGTCCTAGATATGCAGGAGGAGCATCAATACCGAGCGTCTGTGGAGAGGGAGACAAGGATCGATAGGAAGTAGCGTTTAATTTGAAAGTGGACGCGAAGATATCGAACATTCCACAGTGGGAACTCCTTCAGAATTTCTGTGTCTTCATTTCGAGAGGAGCTATATGTTATCGACCTGTCGTTGATTCGTGTTAACCTCCGAAAATAAGAACGCAGTGTAGATTTTCATCATTCTTTATCGTCTCTGGAAGGATAAATACTACATTTTTACGGCCTTCTCAGCTCCAACCTCTACTCTGTCTTCTTTTATAAAACGCTCAACGGGGTTTACTTTCCTTAGCCCTAAGAAGTACGATGGTAAGTTATGTAATCGGCCGAGAAAGTTTTCTTCGAATCTTCACGGTTCAAAGGCTACTGAAAATACCATTTGGGAAAACCGTCTGTGTGTCTGTAAGCGCTTTCAGTAGAAAACGGCTGAACCAAATCAGCTCAAATTTGATCACAATGCTCGGCACTGACCGCCAGTCATCATTTTTTTTTCCAGTAACGGCTACGGCAATTTTGAGTAAACGTTTTGTAAAGACTGTTCCAAATAGCTCAACAATTCTATAAAATTCCGATTCATGAAAAAATGACAAAAGCAGCACACTAACTCATCGGAAAGGTCGAACAAATTAGTTTTTTTTTAAATTCCCACTCAGTTTAAACTAGAATTCTCAGAAAAGCCTCAACCGAAGTTGTATTTAACTAACCTATACGAAGATTTAATAACGTTTATAAAACAATTACCAGCACCAAATCACTGTGTTAGGAACTCAAATCGCCAACTCCGATTTCACATCCACCACACCACACTTTTCCAATACCGCTATTTATTGTTTACCTTGTTCACATTATCAGTTATCAACAGTTATGCCAACAGAGCAGCAGAAATTCCAGCACGCTACTGTTCTTAAACCTGACCAATAGCGCGGTTCGCAGCAGCGATTACCGCCCACCACTGGAGGGAACGAGGTTGTTACCTCTTCCGTTTATTATTATTATTATTATTATATTTTTCTATCCTTGGTTATATTCACCATCTACCATCCGTTTTCTGGCGACCTCGTGTGTGCTGTTTTCGTCCCCGAACTGACCGCTTAACCGTTTTGTTTGCATCGTTTACGGCATCTTATACGCCGCTCACCTCCTCTCGTTCGGATTCTCACCACCATTCGAACGTGTTGGACAGCGACTCACGACCATCCAACAGGGAAGACGCCAGAACGGGTTGGAACGATTTTGCGCGCTCTCTCAGCGTTCCCCAACTCGTGATTCCGAGTTGGACTTTGCAAGTAACAGATCTTTTTCCATTTTGCGTTTCCCCAAATATTTTTTTTTTTTTTTTTTTTCCTTTGAAACGGTGGATGCAGGCAATACCCTCACTGCAGCCACAAACGGGCCTATTGTAAGGGCGTCCATGATACTCGGATCATGGCCCACCTGCACCACCCCCAGGCCCCACGGCACTGGTCTCACTTGGTGTGACGTCACCTATGCGCCCCCACCACCCCCGCACATAGCGAAGGATATCCGCAAGTTCTGCATTTGCCACCTCTTCGGGCTGAAGAAAGGGCCTCCCAAACACAGAACGGCGCGATGCCGCGAGTCCATCGCATACGCACAGCACGTGCTCTGCCGTCTCTAGCCCTACCTCGCAGAACCTGCATACCTGTACCTCGCACTTGCCAATACTTGCAAGGTGGTACCTCAGCGGACAGTGACCTGTGAACAGGCCACATATGATCCTCATATCCTTCCTCCCCAGAGCAAGCACCTCCTTGGACCTCTCTCTGGAGAGCCGGATGAAGAGTTTTGACTGTCTAAGGCCGGGCAGCCCCTGCCAATGAGCAGCCCTGCACCTATCCTCCCATTTGCCAACCTCTCTACGTAGATGGCTCCTGGTAGTCCCAACAAAGGGCTCAGGGCCAATAGGGATCTGCTCTGATCCCTTCTTAGCCAACCTATCAGCCCGTTCGTTTCCCTCTATACCCTGATGCCCTGGCACCCAACACAGTGTTACACTGTTGTCCTCGGCCAGGGCCTTCAGTCCAGTCAGACACTCCCACACCTGCCGCGATGTAAGACAGTATGAGGCTAAGGCCTTGAGAGTGGCCTGACTGTCCACCATGATGTAGATTCTCTGCCGCTTCAGTCCCCTCTGCAGCAGCCGCTGCACACAGACTGTCACCGCAGCCACCTCTGCCTGGAACACCGTGGCCAGCGACCCCAATGGGATCGCTGCTCTGATCCTCGGCCCAAAGATACAAGGCCACCCCGCACCGAGCCATCAGTGTAGTATACCAGGGCCCCAGCTTCGAAAGCGGGAGCTCCCCCTACCCACCTGGATCGCTCATGAATGAGTATTCGAAAGGGTAGCACGAAGTTGAACCTCGCGGGCATTGAGTCTACCACATGCAGTTCAGGCCCCCCCACCTTCACCTTGTCAAGGATCAAGTGGCAGGAACTCCTCCTCCCCCGCATGATCAGACCCAACTCCAACATACGCGCAGCCTGGAGGAACGCCATCCTTTTAACATGTATGTGGAGTGGAGCTAAATCTAGCAAGACCTCCAGTGCAGCCGTAGGGCATGTTGTCATACAGCCTGTAATGGCTAGACACGCCCTACGCTGCAGTTTATTTAGCTGCAACTGCACTGTTTTGTTTTCCACCCTAGTCCACCAGATCAGGGCTCCATAGGTGACTACAGGCCTAACAACCGCAGTGTACAACCACCGGATCATCCCAGGCCTCAGCCCCCATGTCTTCCCCACCATTCTTTGAGCTACCCACATCACCACCGACGCCCGCTGTAAGGCTTTTTTCACGTGTGTGGCCCAAGAGAGCTTACCATCAAGAAAGACTCCCAAGTACTTGATCTCATGCTGGATCTTCACCACCTTGCCACCCAGCCTGAGTTCCCGCAGCGTAAGGCTGCGCCTTCTGGTGAATGGGATCAGGCTCGTTTTGTCTGGATTGACAAACAGTCCTTGCCCATTGCACCATGTCTGTAGGGTATTCAGTGCATGCTGCATGCATTCACTGATTACATTCGCGAATTTACCCGACTATAATTACCAGGTCATCCGCGTATCCTATTACCTTGTAGCCCTCCTCCTCCAGCAGCTCGAGAAGGGTATCAGCTACCAGTAACCAGAGGAGAGGAGAGCACCCCCTGCGGGCATCCTGGTGGGCACCACAGAGAGTGTCTCCCCCAACTCCGAGAAGACCACCCTGCTACTCAGCATCTCGTTGGTCCAAGAGATTAGGTAAGGATCTACACCCTTCCTACCAGCCGCAGCCGTGATTGAGGCATACGACGTATTGTCGAAAGCCCCCAATATCCAGAAAGCAGCACAGCGCAATCTCTCCGGATCTCAGAGTATCCTCCAGCACTGTTGCCAGTTCCTTCAGAGCAGTCTCAGTGGATCTCCCCTCTGATAGGCATGCTGGGAACTCCGAATGGGGTTCTGAGTTAGATAGTTCTCCTTTATTGATAGGCACACTATCTTCTCCATTGTTTTCAACACGAAGGACATGAGACTGATGGGGCGGTAGCCCTTAGCCAGGGCCGAGGAGCCACCCGGCTTTGGTATAAAGACCACCTTCACCTTCCTCCACATAGTGGGTATGTACCCAAGGACATAGCTCGCCCTGAAGAGCCTCACCAGTATCGGACCCAGAGCCTCCCTACCATGCTGCAACATGGCTGGGAAGATCCCATCCGCACCTGGCGCCTTGTAAGGTTTAAATGAACCAATAGCCCATTTAACCTTATTAAGTGTGAACATTTCTCTGGAGGCTGCAGCTAGCAGTGGGTTCCTTGATTGCCCATGACAGGTACCACCATCGGCGCTCAGCTGATGGTGGTGGCTATCTCCCCACCGCAGGCTTTGAGACCCTGGGAAGTGAGCTGTCAGTAGCTCCTCCAAGGTCTCCTTGCTGCCCCTTGTGAATGTTCCCCCTGCCTTTAGGAGAAAACCGATTTGCGGTCTCTCTTCTCTAGAGGGGATCTTCTGTACCTTGGACATGGTAGACAAGTCTTTCATGCCCCCACAGAAGTCTCTCCAGGATTTCCTTTTAGCCTGTCTAAGGGCTTTATTGTATGCTGTGAGGGAACCCCTATATGTGTCCCACTCACCCTTCTTTTTTGCTCTGTTAAAGAGCCTCCTCGTTTCTTTCCGAAGCCTTTCCAGTTCCTTGTTCCACCAAGGAACCTCCCTATTGGATCTTCGGGTTTTCAACTCGCAGCTTTCTTCATACGCCTCTACCATAGCTGCGCAGATCTCCCTGTCGCCCTTTCTACACCTTCGACAGTTTGCATTTCACAGCTGTAGCTCTCCAAACTGGAGGCCAACACGCGGCTGTACAGAACCCAATCCGTGTTCTTGGGGTTCCGATATGTCTCCGTCACACTATTAGGGAACCGCAGCCTGAACCTCACCATCCGGTGGTCAGACATTGAAGTTTCCCCAGAGACATGCCAATCTGTTATTCTGCTGGCATAGAAGGTACTTGAGACCGTAATGTCCAGCACCTCCCTCCGCCTGCGTGTAACAAAAGTTGGCGTGCTCCCCCTATTAACCACCACCATTTCATTGCACAGTAAGTAGTCAAGAAGGGACTCACCTCTTTCATTTGTGTCTGTGCTGCCCCATGCCATGTTATGTGCATTGGCGTCGCACCCGACAATCAACTGAAGGTCTTCCCTTCTGCAGTAATGGATCAGCTGCTGCATAATCAGCGGGGGGACCTCAGCGTCATCGCCTGGGAAGTAGGCTGACGCCACCACTGTCCTCGCCCGGAGTCCATTACTGTCTTGAGCTTCCAGCATTACCGCCACCAAATCCCTGTGACAGAACTCGGGCATTTTTAGAATATGCAAGTTGTGTCTTACCAAAACAGCCGCCCTAGGACGACCTTCTGTGCCACAGTAGACCAACTTACCTGTACTAGCAGGTATCCCTTTTACGTCCCTGCTGTCCGCCCAAGGCTCCTGCAGTAGAGCCACATCACAGCTCCCCCAGACAAAGCTCCTGCACATCACTGCCGTAGCTGCTTTGGCCGTGTGCAGGTTGATCTGGAGGAAGCCCACATGCTGCGCAATCATCGTCGCCCACGCCGACCCCCAAACCCCCGTGGGACCCTACGTCCCTGCGGAGTGCCCGGAGGGCGAGCAGGCGCGACTTGCCTGCAGCCTCTCTGCAGTTTGGGCCGGAAGGACCTTGTCGTCCTTCCTGCCCTCCCTGCCAAATCTGGACCCGCCAGCCCCCCCACCCCACCCGCAGCCACTGCCGAAGCCGTCACCACAGGAGGGGGAGGAGGGGCCACCAGGACCCCAGCACCGCTGTTTCCAGGAGCCGCCACCATTCCTGCCGAGGCACCCAAGGCGGGGCCCCCAGCCAGGACCGCGCAGCGGGACCCTAGGTCACCGCTGCCTGCAGCCCCTGGCCAGCAGCCCCACCCCCGACACCCCGCGGCGGCAGCCCTCCCTCTTCCCCTTCCACCATCTCCAGGGGCATCCAAGGAAGGGACACTCGAGGTAGGTACCTCTCCAGAGCCCTGCTTCCTCACTCTGATGCTGCCTTGCCTCAGCTTTATGGAGACTGCTGGCTCAGCCTCCAAAGCCTGGGCAGATTGCGCATCTATCAGCAGGCCCAGAAGCACCGCTGATTCCTTGTGGACCCGAGAGAGCACCGTCCAGAACCGTGTGCAGAGTCTCCTATTCTGCTTCGCCAGAAAGCCCAGGATCCTCTCATCCGGCTCATCCTCACACCCCGGCAGGTACGCCACGGCTCTCCGTGGTCTCGAGAAGGTCCTTCCCCTCACAGACCTTCAGCCTGGCACCCTCCCAGGGCTGTGCGGTGGCAAAATGCTCTCTCAGCCATGCTGCCGAGCCCTCATCCTTACAGGTCACCGCGTACCACCCCCTTCTACACATGGTACCGGTGAACCCTGGCTCCGGCCCCTCATCTTCGTCGAGAGCAAACACGGCCTCCACCATGCTCCTCTCCACGGCCTCCATCTGCTCCGCTCTGAGGAGCTCCGCCGGGTAGTCCTCATGGAACACCCCCAGCTTCACCCCTGACACAGCTGAGCTATATGAGACTGGTGGTCGCCTGCGAGGACCGCCCTTAGGCACTCCCTGCCGCCCGGAGCCACCAGCCCCACCGAGGTGGGCTGCAGACGTGGAACCTACGTCCCCACGCTGCCCTTCACCACCTCTCACTCCCAAAGAGCGTCTCACCTTCTTTCTCTCCTCGGGAGTGTCTCCAGTGGAAGGCCGCTCTCTTTTTTGGCCACCTTCCACCTCTTTCGTCAGCCCTCCTCTCATCGCAAGAGTCCTGGCATCAGCCACGCTCTTACCCTCTGACAGGAGGGCTTTAAACCGGCGCCTCTGTGCACCAGTAAACTTAACGTGGCACCCTCGCTTGTGCCCAGAATGCGTGCCCGATGGCCCCGCATCCGACCCTTCGGTCAGCGGCTCCAAGCCTGTGTCCTGGTTCTCAGGAGCCCCCGAGGACCCCCCCGCCTGGGGAGGGCCCAGCACCAGCACCCCCCTATTGGGAGGCGCCCCGGCACCAGGCCCCACACCGGCAGCTGGGACCGCCAGAAGCCCCTCGCCCGCAGAATGTGACCTTGCGTCTCCATCCGCTGCAGATGAACCTCCTTCTACAGCTGGGAGGTCACAGTACAAATCCATGACCTCCTCCTCCATCACTGAGGAGGGACTCAATAGCAGTCTCTCTTCCTCAGCTAGGGTAAGCTCCTGAACGTTCAAATTTATTTGATTTTCTTCATTCATGTTCCCACGAGTAGCTAGGGTAATACACAGTCGATCACGCAGAGCCCCGCATGCCGTGACAAGGCTACTTACTGCAAGGAGGTCGCCTGGTATCCTTGAGGCTCCGTGTTTGACACAATGTCCCATGTGCCATCCACCCTTCGCCACGGGTCGCTTTACAGCTTGGGTTGGGGGCGCAAAAGAAAATAAAGAAAGAAAGAAAGAAAGAAAGAAAAAAAAAAAAAAAGAAAGAAAAAAAAAAAAGTTGATGCGGGGAGCACGAGCAGGCGCCACCACTCGCCCCCCTCACCACCTCTCAAGGAAAGCTATCCACCTCCCAGAACGGGGGGGGGGGACAACCCAACATTGCTCCAATCTGTCGGCCCCACTCCAAAGGATATGGGCACTAACAGGCTAGACCTCGTGAAGGTTTGGAGATGTTTTTAAGCCTGGCTATGCTAAGTGCCATCCCCAAAGGTCTGGCATAAGCCATCGAGAAAATTTGGTGGCTCCCAAAATACCGGCTTACTTCTAGCCCTTCCCCAACTATATTGTGAATAAACTCTTTAAACTCCTCTGTTGCCCTTTGTAGCTGTATCCGGTTGTTCATATCAATATTCACCATATTTTACACCCATCACACGTTATTTTCTGAAACTGGTAAGCTGTGCGGGGTTATAGCCAATGTTCAACGGCAGGCCCAGAGCATACTAAAACATATTTTGGTCCTCCGGGCCGGATACAGGATAGTCTATTTTATACTTCCACTTATTAAGTTATTATTTATTTGTTGTTGTTTCATAGTATAATCTATTTTCCTACTTCCACTTATTAAGTTATTATTTATTTGTTGTTGTTTCATAGTATAATCTATTTTCCTACTTCTACTTATTAAGTTACTATGAAAAAACAAGAAATGGCTGGCGATAGGGTTGGCGTATCTGCTGATGCTGGTAATGTGACACTTAGAGGGTTAATGAAACTCAGGAAAGCTCTTGAAATTTCTGCCATGCAAATCAAAATGATAAGGAATAAGGGCCTTGCTTTAACATTTAAACATTTAAAGGTATGGCAAGTTGTTTAGACAGCCACTTGGAGACATTTTATGCTGAATGGTCCAATGCAATAGAATATTCCTTATCCCGTGATGGTGACCAGCCTTTCCTACCACAGAGGACGCTAAGTTACAGGATGATACTCTTGCTTACTATTATGAAAGCAAGGGATATGATGTTCACTTGTCCTCAACAAGTAATTCAGTACCCACTCACCCTTCCTCACGTCCCTTTGAGGTATCCCAGATGTCCAACACCCACCGTCCACGAACTATCCTACCAAAGATACCAATCAAAACCTTCTGTGGCGAAATTGCCCAGTGGCCATCATTCAAGCAGCTGTTTACTTCTTTAATAAAGAATGAGACTTCCCTGTCGTCAGTGGAAAAGTTCCATTACGTAAGTTACTTATGTAAGGTATTATGTAAGTTACTTACAAGGTCCTGCATATGACGCCATCAAGCAAATCCCCATCGTCGAAGAAAACTTCGAGCAAGCATGGAGCGCTCTTATCAAGCTCTATGACGATAAGCGTAAAATTGCTTGTACCTCGAGAGAATGCTATCTTTCAAGCCTGCTCCAGGAAAACCCACTTACGAATCCTTGCAGTCATATTTATCACAAGTGATGGAGAGCGTTACCTCGCTAAAAAATCTTGCCATCCCTCACTTTGATCAATATCTGCTGTGCGAACTAGCCCTCCGAGGTTTAGATCCCGTAACCCGTGAGGCGTTCGAAATTGACCAAGTGGGCTTCGAATTCCCCACGTGCTCTGCTCTAGAGGAATTTGTGCAATGTCGGTCCCAAGTTTTCAGAATCACCCAAACGTTTGCCTCCCAGCCCACTGGCAGTTCTGTGTCAACATGTAAGACTGAAACCAAATTCCCTGTTAAAACTGTCAAGGGCCCCAATAGATTTGGCTTCCAGAATAGAAGCACGCCCCAGCCATCTCTGCACACTCTTCAAAACCTGACAATAGTGGTAAACCTAAGGCAACCACATCTACCGAGGTCATCTGCTTCATTTGTAAACAGGGCCACATTATCTTGTCATGCGACAAATTCAAATCAGCTCTACCTCAACAACGACTGGAAATGCTGAGGCACTTTCAAGGCTGCCGAAATTGTTTGCATCCCTTTCACCGCACCAAGGAATGCACTTCTAAATTTTCATGTCGGGAGTGCAATGGCCGTCACCACTCTGATCTTCACCTTCCCCAGCCTAATCCTACCAGTTCCTCAGAAGAAGGACCACCATCCAACTCCAGTCTCTCCTTCTCTGGGGCCGGCACCTCACTACAACAATACACTGTCCTATTGGGCACTGTGACAGCCAGCATCAAGGGCTCAGATGGCACATTTCACAGCTTCAGGGGTGTTCTTGACCCAGGAAGTATGTTCACCTTCTTCAACGAGCAGTGTGCCTGGTTGGGTTTGAGTATGCGACCGTTTCATCACCACATATCAGGGGTCAACAATGCGACTCTCAAAAACATAAAAGGGAAGCTTTCAATAGAATTTAGTACGCCATCTCTACCAACTCCACTAAAAACTGAAGCAGTTGTTGTCCCATCTATCACACCACCATTACCTCAGGCATTGTTGGATTCAGACATTTGGTCAGACTACACATCCTCCCCAGCCGCGAACAATGGGCCCAATCCACGGTGGAACAGCATACGCCAAGGATGCATGGCCAAAGGGAGTTTGGTCTCTACTATGCAGACTCTGGGCACCGGGCGACCCCCAGTTTCAACTAGCCTTCCTGAGGCATGCGAGGCTATATCTCAGGCGGCCGTTTAATTCCCTAGCTTCTCGTGGGACCATATAGGGAAACCAAAAAAGAAAAAGGAAAAAATAAAAACCAAGAGGAAGAAATTGCCTCAGAGATCGAAGAGGAGCTTCTGTGCATAATGCCAGACCTCGAAGATCAGATGGCTGTAGACGACAGTCCTGCAGCGTCTAGAGAGGCTACTGCCTCACTGCAAACAGGGGCTGTATCCCCAATAAGCCTAGAGGGTCTCTTTGAGGACCCAGGATCCCTAACCCCTTGGAGCTTGCAACTCCGGGAAGAGGGAACCCCCGTCGCTGCCGGCCCGGCGGCGGGAGGGCATCATAGCTGACGCCGGTGTGGCCTCCGGGGCGTGCGCAGTGGAATACCGTGCAGGGGCAGGCGGGGAGGGTGGAAGTAAACCAAAACAATGTCCTGTCAGCTGCAGAGAGGGGAGTATGGCCAGCCTTCCAGACTGCTGTGCACAGATCAGGCTATTAATCCACTGCCAGGACAGAGATACTGTCAACTGGCTACAAGCCACTGTGGCTAGCCCTGGTTTGCTGGGTGACACCCCCCTGCGAGTAGTCGAGGGGGATGCCATCCCAGGACACCAGGCAGTGGTAGGGTACTTCCCAAACGCAAGAGAGGTACCCAGTGACCTCATTCTCCGGATGCTGCTGAACCAGAACAGAGGTCTGAACACCCAGTTTTGGCGCATCGTTCGGAGAGAGGAAGAGGAAAGGGACTGGACGGTCCTAGTAATGTCAGTGGACGAGGCATCGGCCGCCGCCGTAAGGACCCTGCCAAGGCAGCGGGCCTATTACAGGTGGGGGACGGTGAGCCTAAGGCTCTCAAGAGTAAGAGAGAACAGGAGAGAGGCGGGGGAGGGGAGGATGAGTGTCGACTGGGAGGAAGGGCCAAGTACCTCAGGCATCACGCCCCCGGTCGAAGGCTCAAACTCCGCCCCTGCCGCAGCAGCGCCCACAGAAGGGGCAGGCACGAAAAGGCAAGGGGCTACTGGCCCCACAGGGAGTGCAGGCTCTTCTGGAATGGCCTCCTACAACCGGGGCACTCAGCTGAAGGCAGCGAGGAGCAGGGCTCCACGACCACTCCGTCCTCTGCCGCTGCACGGCCTCCCCAGCGCCCAGCCGAGGGTGTGAGTCCAGAGGCGGGGCTGTCTGGGCAGGGAAGCGCTGGCAGCCGGACAAAGACAGCGGTGGGGAGGTCGCTCCTCTAACAACAGGCCGTCAAGGCCTGGTTAGAGGAGCGGCCAGAGGGGTCGATGACCCTGCCCACGGTCCGCCTCCTCCAAGTCCACCTGCACCGGTCACAGGCAGCCACGGCCGTGCTCAACAGGAATCTTGACAAGAGGAGGTGCGATGTGGCCCTAGTCCAGGAACCCTGGGCCTGGGACAGGAAAATCCGTGGCCAACCAACACAGTCAGGTAAGGTAGTGTATGACAAAGACAGTGATCGATGCCGTGCGACAATTGTGATTAAACGTAATGTTAAGTACTCTGTCATGCCTAACTTTATCTTTAGAGATGTTACAGCTATCATGGTAGGGGAGAATTCGCCAGAGGGAGCAGTCAGGACGGTGTTGGCATCTGCCTTTTTCCCACACGGCGCGAACGCCCCACCGGAAGAGGTTCGAAGACTGGTAAGTTATTGCAAAAACCACGAACTTCAACTCATAATTGGCTGGGATGCAAACACTCATAACGTTGTCTGGGGGAGCATGGACACCAACATTAGAGGGGAGTGCCTCCTGGACTATCTTGGGGGGCATGAACTGGAGATCCTTAATAGGGGCAATGGGCAATGGGGCATTCCCATGGGATGGGGGCCACTTTTGTCGCAAGGACAAGGGTGGTGCTTGACCTCACCATCTCCAGCTGTTTCATAGCCAGCAGAGTTAAAGACTGGCGAGTACTGGACGAACCATCACTGTCCGATCACAGGATTATTCTGTTCAGTCTGGGATTCGGTTCCCAAGTATGGGAAACTTTCCGTATTCCCAAAAACACAGACTGGCCACTTTACCAAACCCAGCTCTTCTCAGAACTGGGAGGTATGGACAGGGAAATCCACTCTGTGGAAGACCTGGACACTATGGCCAGCCTTATGCAAGGGGCGATTATTCGCTCCTATGAGGACAATTGCCCATCCCCCACATAACCAACGGTGAGGCCCGATGGTGGAATGAGGAGTTAGGGAAGCTAAGGTCCTCAACGAGGAGGCTCTTCAACAGGGCTAAAAGAACAGGGGATTGGGAGGCCTACCGGCAATCCCTTACAAGCTACAGTAAGGCCATTAGAAGAGCAAAGAGGAAGTCCTGGAGGGATTTCTGCAGCGGCATAGCAAGTGTCTCTGGAGCCTCAAGGCTGCAGAAAGCGCTCTCCATGGATAAACCTCAAGAAGTAGGCATAATCAGGAAGATGGACAGAACGTTTACGAAGGATGCGAGGGAAACCCTGGAGGTGTTGGTTGACACCCACTTTCCAGGGTGCACCATCATTGAGGAAGGGGCCGCTGCCCCACCCTAGGAACGAAACAGGGAACTTCCGCACCCGCGCAGGCTCCTGGGGTACGCGAATCGCACCTTCACCCACGAAAGGGTCAAATGGGCGGTAAATTCCTTTAAGCCCTATAAGTCCCCTGGTTAAGACTTTCAAAGCCAGTTTTCTACTAGCCCATGTGCACTATTCATGGATTTGCCTAAGGCAAGCAGTGACTCCTCGACTGCAAAAACACAGAGACCCATAAGCCTCTCCTCCTTTCTCCTGAAGGCAATGGAAAAGATCATGGATCTGGTCTTCAAGGGAATTCTTGAAACTAAGCCCCTCTCGAGCACAGGGACAGGTCGGCTGAGACCGCTCTCATCAAGCTGGTCTCATTGGTTGACGAGGCCCTTCAGACAAGGGAGGGGGCGTTGTGCTGCTTCATGGACGTGAGGGGTGCCTTTGATAACACCTCCTTCGGCTCAATGGAAGCAAGAGCAGCACAGAGGGGCATAGAACCCCAGGCTGTGAAGTGGACTATGTCCATGCTTAGGAGTAGGCAAATCACGGCCCGGCTAGGGGAAGACAGCATCACAGTGGTTCCCACATGAAGCTGTCCCCAAGGGAGGGTACTCTCTCCCCTCCTGTGGCTACTGGTGGCCGACGAGCTGCTGGAAACACTGCGCTACGAAGTGGTCGCATACGCGGATGACCTTGCAGTTCTGGTAAGAGGCAAATTTGCCTCCACGGTGTCTGAAAAGATGCAAGGAGCTATAGATATCATCCAAAGATGGTGCGCCAAGGAAGGACTCTTTATAAATCCGACCAAGACCACCACGGTTTCCTGCACTAGACGAAGAAACCTTGATATAGTACCACCCACAATGCAAGGAGCAAGGCTCCAGATAATGAAGGAGGTGAAATACGACAGGCGAAAAGGCTTGTCACGCCTTCCTGTCAAAGGGCGAAGGCGATGCTGACACTCTCTAGACAAGATCTGAGAGTACTGATAAGCTGACTTCCCACTCAGATATCACCTCAACAAGATGGGCATCTCAGGGGCGGTGGAATGCAGACTCTGCGGCGAGGAGGATGAGGCAGCAGAGCATATCCTATGTGAATGCCCTGCTTTGGCAGCAAAACGCTTTGAATACTTCGGTCAGGGGACCACTGAACCCCAAACCAGTGACAAAGGGACTTATCCCACACGCCCTCGGGTTAAAAAAAAAAAAAAAAAATAGCCATTAATTAAAAATGTGGGTGAAAACAGTGGTCTCGAAAACGGCTCTAAGGATCGTGATCAAACTGGCAGGACACCTTCGAAGCAGTAAAAGGGCAATGATACAGCTGATTTTTCCTGGCGATTACGTAACTTTCCTGTTTCAAATGTAGACGAAGGATTTTCAGATTCTGCGATAGGTTCAGCCGCGTAATGCATCCAATCGTATTAAGCCGTTTTCCTAGCGACAGAATTTTTCCGTCGCGACGAGCGGAGTACGCCGCCAGGGTCACATCGACCACTCGTTCAATGAAAAAAGATGGCAACCGTTTTCCTAGAGAGCGGAGACCTTTTTCCCGAAGGCGTCTTCCGCCGGCATAAGATACTCGCGTGTTTCGGGAAGCGTCATGACGCTCGACGCTGACCCCATTTGGAATTAGATTGAGAGCAGCGTCAAGTCAGTACTAGAATCAGACAGTTGGTCATGATCTTTATACGCAAAAAGAAAGGTAAAGGGGATGGTGGAGCGTCGGGGAAGGAGAGGGGGAAGGAGGACATGCACCCTCTGGGGAAACCCACTAGAGGTGAAGGGAAACTGTACTGTGCGTCTTAAACAGTCTGTCGGTGGTCGATTCTTCGTGAGTTTCTTCGTAATGCTGTAGATGCGCTCCCCCACAGTAACTCACCAGCCAGAGGAGATGGACTCACCTAACAGGTACGTTAACTTTAATTCTTGGTTTATTCTTCCATTTGCTAGTCTTTTCAGTTCTAAGTTAATCTATACAAAAAATTATGTCCTATTACATGTATCTTCGCATGTAAGTAATGATATATTTTTCACTTCCAGTACTGGGGTAGAACAGGTAAAATTAGACTCGAGTTGAAGGTTGGCCTTCTGAAATGTGTATTAGGATAACTCTGAATAAGAACATTGAAAGTTCTGACGATGCTGTAATTACAGCACCCACGCATACGTACCCACGGGTGAACTTTATTACAGCCACATTACACTATCCAACTCGATAAACATAGATGAGAGCCAGCTTCCCTCAGGGTGAGAGCCAGTTTTTCTTCAGGAGATATTGGTTTGGCTACTTGACTGTAAGGGGTGGTTGTTATTAACTTTTTTTGTACCAGATACAACAAGAAGAATTGATCGGGCGAGAATCGACAAAACTCTTCGAATTTCACCCCATTCTCGAGGAGGTGTCGAGTAATTAGGAGATTGTAAGCACTTTCTTTTTCCCTTTCTAGGAACATTTCATCTGTGAGCTTCCACCGGGGAAGTTCAGCAACTATTAAAACATTTTTTTCGCGCGGGAGGACATTGCTAAAAACATAATTCACTATAAAGCTCAAGAGAAACTGGCTGCACCGCCACGTGACGTCGGCTTTCAAGACGCTCACAGGGAAACATTAACACGCTGCGTTGTACGTCACTCTCCACCTGACGTAACTCCGCCGGTGTACTCCATTCGCCCGTTAAACCCGTCGCTACGAAAACACGGCTTTAGGACTAGAACGCACCATCGTGTTGACCATCCACAGGGTTTGCCGGTCCCTCCGTCCACTCGTAACCCGTCCCTTCAGAACCCCTAAGGACGCTCCAACAAACAGAATGGCAGCCCTTGAAAATGACAAAACGTCACTCGAAGAGTTTTAGAAGAGGAGGAGGAGCGAAACCCCTCATGAGCCGCTTTTTCATCCGGATTCCTTGACCGGTGAAAGCTGGCGACCGGTTCTGGAAGTAGGTCGACTCATCTCAGAGCAGATAATATTACACCTGTTATATCGCCACGTTCCCTTTTATTTGACCTGGGAACACACCCTGAAAAATACACTCGTCGAACTCAGACTGTACGCATCCCGAAAGTCTACTTTCCTAAAAGTTTTGGTTTTTTATTCATTCTGAATAATACACCTGTTTTCGGCCAGGAAAAAGTTTTTACAACCCCCCCCCCCCTCTCCCAAATATGATACTTTCCGTTTCAAGACATCGGGATTCCAAATGTGCTATGTACATCAGCCGTCCGGGCCGTTTTGTGCCTATAACGTTGTCTAAGTTATCTGTTCTTACGCACAAAAATCCCAATTGGCATCTAGTTGTGCCCCACTACCTGGCAATCCGATCGGATGTAACCCATGGTTTTTATAGGCAAAAAATGGTTAAAAAATTAACAAAAACGCAATTTTGGCAGTTTTATCGCAATCACGCTGTGTTTTGTATCGTATTCAAGATATTTTAAGATCCTGGGTCGAATGGAACGAGTTTCAGAGATGCACAACTGCGACTAGATCAAATATAGTGAAATCACAGTGATTATAGAGAGCCAAAGTCTACTACTTGAAAGACCTCGCGGGAAAATACAGCAAAACTAATCGTTTCACCATTTGCCCTTCCTCTCCTCTCGCTTCTTGGCCAACTTTTACCTCAGTGTTAACCTTATAAGTCGCTAAAGGTGAAAACTAGTTATTGAAATTCACAGTTAAAAAAAACCCTACTTTGGTGACACTCCAGACTACGCCAGACGTTTACCAATTTCCTTAACTAATGCCTGCGCCAGATCGTTTTTAGTGAAATCGACCTTTTAACTAATATTTCAACTTTTAACCGCAAGAAACGACACTTCCGAAAGACGAGCCGTCACCAGGAACGTGTTTCACCACTTGGCCCTGATGAGGTTCTACGCCTCAGTCAAGGAGACCCGGCAATGAAGGCTGGGCCTCAGTTCGGCCTTCCGGCTGAACGATTCACCGAAAAGAAAAAATATCGCCTATCGACAACAGTCACTTCTGAAAGCGAAGGGGTTTCTATATTTAAATTTTTGGAGCCATCGATTTTTGAAAGTATCATTTCGCCGAAAATGACCGAAAGCGCTATCAGAGCAGCGTGAATAGCAAGCGCGTTCGCGGCTATTGTTTTTTTGGTTCACCAATTTTCTAATGGTAACCTGTCACCGGGCAATCATGTCCTATATCTAAATATTTTATGTATATATGTACATTTACACCTACTTAATAGAATAATTCGAAAACCTGAAAAGCGTGAAATTTGGAAAATAAATACCTTATTGTATCAATTTGGTAACATGCCTGTAGGGAAACCAAATGGAAATAATCAGAGAATCGAGTAAACGCTGGACATTATCACCCAACGGTTTATTATTGTCTTGCTCATCTTGACGTAGTCTCACACCTCTGAGAACCAACCCATTCGATTCAGCATCAAAAATACCAGTAAACGATACGAAACATGACCGGACTACAACGGAACGAAGAAAACTGAAGTATTCTACGTGCCTGTAGGCGATTGGCACGACGTGACGAGCCCTGGGCCGACGGGTGGTTGGAGTGAGACGGGAGGCAGCGTGGGAGCAGAAACGATAACTTTCACGGTATTGTCCTGCAAGTTCTTTCAATTACTAGACATTGGCTCACTATATTCACTGTGATATCACTATTTTCAATCTTTACGCAGCTGTACACATCTGAGACTCGTTTCATTAGACCCAGCATCGAAAACTACCTAGAAACCGATACCCATCACGTCGTTATTGCGGTAAAACTGCCAAAACGGCGTATTTGTTAATTTTATAAAACATTCATTTCCACAATAACTATGGGTTTTGTCCTATCGAATTGCTGAGCAAGCACGCACAACTAGACACCAAATGAAATTTTCATGCGAAAGGACGGATTTTTAAGAAAGCTTAGAAACATTAAGAAGGTTCAGTGTGTTGTGGTGGGTTGTAAAAACATTTTCTTATCGAAAATATTCAGAACGAATAATAAACCAAAATAGGTGGAAAATGGAAGGAAGATCAAATGAATACCACGAAATTCTGTGTATATGATAATCAAATGCTAATCGTTTAAAATGTATTCAAGGATTTATTGGATTGAACTACTGCACCATTTGTTTAAACATTCTGGTAACATTTTAGCGGAGTTTATAATGAAAAAACTGCGCTAAATTGAATCAAAATCGTTAGAGCCGTTTTTGAGAAAAGTAATTTGGTGTTTTGATCACTATAATAACTACAGCTATCATTTTTTCGGTGGATTTTGTTCATACCCTTATTTTGGAGTCCCATGGTAACTTGCGGGCTAGATATCAAGTTTGAGCTGATTTGGTTCGGTCGTTATCTCTAAAAATCGTTCACAGACAGTACACAGGTCTGTTTCCTTATTTAATGACTGTTGCTAAACCCTCGACGAGGTTATATCAGTCATGGAAGTTGCGGTTTCGCTAATATGCAAGAGCCGGCCACTGCAGCATCCACCGAACTCAGACCTGCGGAGGTACGGCAGGTATTTGGTCATTAGTCTCCCCCTAGAGAGTTGTTCCTGTGTTACCGTGTGGAAGTGACAACGTGAGGAATCCCGTTCCGTCTAGGAGGAGTTCTTAATCTGGTTTCCCACCTGATCTAACTATTTACTTGATTAGCAAGTTTCAAACAGACAGATCAAGTATGACCACGTTTCTTAGCCATCACCTTCTTCACGAACTTTGCAAAATGGTTATAGGCTTGCTTTGTAGTAGACAATGCTGCTAAGTTCGTTTGCCCTCCCAACAACCATCACTCACTGTTGTAGAAACTACAGCAGAGCGGCACGTGGTTTCTCGTATCCTCCGCACTGGAGGCGCAAGACGTGCATAATGGAGAGTCTTTCAGAGAAAAGAAGTGAAGCGCGTTGAAGTCACCATGTCCAGTGAGGAACTGGCTGGTCCAGTGGTCTGGCTCATCCCATTTACTGGAAAGAAGTTCACCGATGTTGGGGAAGAACTCATACGTGTCACGACCCTTTAAGGGACTGGAGTTGTCAGTTGAAGCACCACCTCCCACCTGAAATTTGTGTAATTGCCAGAGGTGTAACTTTGTATTAAGCAAGTATTTAGAAGCTCTGGCCATCAATGGTTGTCAAATGCTCCCCTGATGACAATCAGAACTGCTACGAGGTACTTAGCCGATGCCAGCAGGGAAACACGCCGAGTTTCGACAATAATATTCTGCGTGGACCTTCCTTTGCTACACCCATATTGCCTACAGATGAGGTTGCGGCCAAACACTCCTTCGAGGGACTGCAACATCAAGATTTCTAGTGTTTTGTCTAATATGGAAAGAAGGATGAGCGGTCTCCATGATCACGGGTCTGACTGATTGCGGTCACCTAACTTTAGAAGAGTGAAAACACGCGAAGACTTCCACTGAGTGGGGAACTGTCCGACCTGCTGACAGTCATTAAACAAATTCAGGAGGCCGCTGGAGTTTCTCTGCTCAGCCTTCCTTAGCATCTTGCTTTCTATTCTATCTGGCCCTGGAGATTTGCTGGGCTTTAAGGTCGCAAGGGCCCTGCTGAGGTCGCCTGTTGTCTACAATAGGATGTCGTGCTCGTTCAGAGGGTTCATGATCAGCTTCCTTGCTGCCCTCTGGGCTTCAGTATCTCGAGCTACTTGGTCGTCAGGAAACGCCTTCTCAAGGTGGGTTTCCAGTGAACTTTCAATACTGCAGGCCCAGCCTGAAGCATTTTGTATCGCAGCTAAGACGTGCTCTACGTTTGCTTTTCGTATGGAGGACTTGTAATGTCTGCCCCAGGGGTTCTCAGAGCTCTCCGCATTTACAAACTTTCGCCAGTTTTGCCGTTTGGCTCATTTAATGGCGCGGTGGAAGACCTCCTTCTCTTGGATAAAGGCACTTCGGAGTGTGGCTCTAGCATCAGGGTCACGAGTGTGTTGGTACATCCTTCTCACTCTATTTACACTCTGCTTGAGGTGAATAAGATCGTCAGTCCACTGTGGGACATTGATCGCCCTGTGCTTCTGGTTCCCAAGTACAGAGAGCCTAGCAGAGTGTAGTGCTGTGGTAAATATGTCCACTTTGCTGTCTAACTCTTCCGGTGTGGTAGCTTGCACTATTAGGTCGGTGTCTTTATTGTGCAGTTCACCTTCCAGTACTCTAGAGAATTATAGCCAGCTAGCATTTTTTTGTGAGGAATCGGTTTTACGTTTTTCCACAGAGGGTGTTGTCATCTGTGAATGCAAAGTCAATAACCAGGTGCAACGCAGAGCGTACCACCTGGTACGACTCGCAAACCCTGCAATTTGAGTAGCACAGTGTGAGACATGGCTGTGACGTCTATTCACGACGTTTCTCCCTGCCCATCATAGGTCGCCTCAGTCATGAGGTTGTTGGCCACAAGTAAGTTGTACTAGGAGAGCAACTCCAGGTACGCCTCGCCCTCCTCATCCACGGTTGGGCATCCCCACAATGGTAATCTGGTGTTTGCATCAGCACACACTATGCAGGGTCGTGCTGAGCAGGGGTTAGAGCCCGCTTGAGTGGTTGAAGGCTGTTGGCAATTGGTGCGACAAATTGCCTGTAAAATGATATTAGCTCCAAGCCACCAGCTCGGATGAGCACAGCAGTCATGTGCTGGCAGTTCAGGAGGGTGAATGCGAGTATGTCGATGGACGGGTCGATACATGCCACTGCTGTCTTGGCTCCCATTCTTGCTCCAGCCACCACTCTTGCTTGTGATCCCAGACCAAGCGTTTTGGATCCTATGTTTGGTTCCTGTATGGCGAGAACACTGCAGCGTTTTTTTAGGGCACTTTGCTACAACTCAGCCATAACCAGGGAACTCTTATCTGTGTTGTGCTGAAGGATTTGAACTGTTTTTAACTTGTTCATAATCCACTCGTGGCTCTTGGAGGGCGATTGCTCGCTGATGAATGGTACAGCGTTTGTCTCGTGTTGAGTGCAACATCTGTTGTAAATTGCGTTCGACGCAATTGGCACACTTGAGGAGAGCCTTAAGCTTGCACTCCTTGCTCAGATGTGGCATGGAGCACCAGGCGCACACCACAGTTCTCGTGTAGGCTACTGCCAGGTGGCCATAACACTGTCATTTGTAGCATGCTGTGGGGGCTTGGTACTTGCGGATGGCGTATCGCTACCACTGGGACGCTCAGTGCTTGGAGGTCCTTAGCAGGGACACCCAGCATCAGTGCTTCCATTGCATCAAGGGTGGAGGGACCTGCCTCTCCTTCCTCACAAGTAGTCCTCTTTCAAAGAGGCAGTGGGTGACGAGGTCACGCATTGGTCCCGTCATGGTATGCGAGGCCTCTATGTATCATAATGACATATTAGGTGTTTTGAGCGGTACAAAAATTATAGTTAGTTTTGAACTGATTTCGGCTGTACCCTTATTTTGGCGTCCCATGGTGTCCCTCATGCTACATTCTAAATTTCAGCTGATTTGGTTTAGGTTCTCTGTCGCCACACTGTGCTCACCCTGCAGTAGGGGGTCCAGAATTCCACTGCCGTACTCCCTGCGTGTTCGTATAAGCCGGACTAAAAGGGACACAACTTACACTTCATTCACATACATGACACACTGGGAACCCCCTACCTTTAGCTGGGATCGCAGAACACACCCCCCGCAGGAAGGGGTACAGAATTCTCCTGCCGTATCCTCTGCGTGGTCGTTAAAACCGGCCTTAAAGGGGCTTAAAGCTCACGACACTGACATACACAACATATTCCAGATACTAAATACACTGCAACGGCTTGCGTGGCAGAACACACTCACTTGAAACACTCATAATGAGCGAAAGACAGTCCTGGAAGTAGCTCACTAACACCTTTGAGCGATCCCCTATATAGGTGCGGCCTTCGGAATGAGGAGGGGAAAAACCAGGTTTGAGCGTTCCTGGGGCGGCTGATAGCGTGTGTCCCGCTCACCACATCACTAGTGGCCGAGGGCTGACTCTGAGCAGCAGCCGAAAAATCCCTCATGCGTCTTAGTCCCGGTGGGTGGCCGGACTGGCAGCTGCGGCGCATGTGGGGGCCTCCCTTTGACCCTCAACGGACCAGCGAAAGGGGCTAGAATCAATATGCCTGAGGGGAAGCTCCCAGGACACTGCCTCGAGCACCTCTCGCTCATCCCACGAACACACACAACAAATGAACTCACAAGGATAGACTACACCAGCCTGCTTCTTTAATCTCCCCCCCCCCTCAAATAAGTAAAAACATGACAAAGTCAACTAAAACTTCAGCAGGTAATAAAAACGCCACCTGCGCCTCTTCCTCGGGCTCGCCAAGCTCGACCCCTCCCTCTTCGGACGATGAGCAACCTACTCGTCGTCCAAACAAACAAGGGCGGAAAGAACCGGGCAAACCGCGTTCATCTCCCCTTCTCCCACTAGTAGCCCGGGCAACCCGGCTACTACAAGCACACGACACAGCGTGGACCCTAAACTGTCGGACATGGAGCAAATTTGCGCATACGTCCAAATCATCCACGGCCAGCTGGCACGGATGAGGGCCAACGCGACAGGACCTATGCGGGACCTCGTAACTAGTTGCCTCTTCGAAATTTCGAAGCTGGCTATAAAAGCTAATGCCCCCCCAACGACATCGCCCCCTGCCACTCCCCCCCTGCGGGAAACTGTGGCAGCTGTCGTGAGGGAAGAGCTGCGTAGGGCAATTGCCCAGCAGCCAGTGCCACCAGCCCCCCAAACTCGAGGAGCAACAACGAGCCAGGGTAGTACCCCAGGCCCCTCATATGCGGCAGTAGCCGCTACTGCGCCTTCCTCCCCCCCTCATGGAGCTGAGGCGGAATGGCAGCCTGCCAGGGCCAGGAAGCGCAGAGGGAAGCAGAAACAGGCCCCAACTAAGCAGGAAGTGCAGGCCGAGGGCAGCGCCCCGCCTATGCCTCCGCCCAAAAACAAGGGCAAAAACCAAAATAAAAAGCCTCCACCGCTTGCCAAACTCCCCCCTAAAAACCCACGACAAAACGTGGTAGTGGTTAGGCGGACATGTGAGGAAGGAGAGGCTGGTCCCTCCAACCCTGACGCAATGGAAGCGCTTATGCGGGCTGTCCCTGCTACGGACCTCCAAGCTCTGAGTGTCCGAGTGCTAGACATCCGCACCGCAGTAGGAGGTGGCGCCGTCATTGTGACGGAAACGCCAGAAATGGCCAAGGCGCTCACGAGCCACATTTCCACAAAAAAGGAGTTGAAGCTCCAAGCGTCAGCCCCCTGGGTCGTTTCCACGCCTGCTGCTGTGCGACGTGCGGACCGACCTTCAAAGAGGACTTGGCCCAACAAGTTGTTGAGCACAACCCTGCGTTAGCTTGCAGCCGCAGGATGTCAGGCCTCTCTTCACCAAAAAGCGTGGCAGACAGAAGGATTGGGTGATTGAGGTATCACCCAGCCTGTACAAAAAACTAGAGGGCAAGGCACCTCCAAATAGCCTGGCAGCGGTGCGCCATACGAAAGTACCAAGCCCCCACTCAGTGCTACAAATGCCAGCGCTATGGCCACCTGGCAGTGGCCTGTACAAGACCTGTTGTGTGCGCCTGGTGCGCCTTGCCACATCTGAGTAAGGAATGCAAGCGTGATGCTCCTCAAGTGTGCCAATTGCGTCGAACGCAAAATCCAACAGGTCGCACACTCTACACGAGACGCACGCTGTACCATTCGTCAGCGAGCGATTGCCCTCCAGGAGTCACGAGTGGATTATGAATAGGTCAAAAACAGTTCGAATCCTTCAGCACAACACAAATAAGAGTTGCCCAGTTATGGCTGAGTTGCTGCAAAATGCACTCAAGAAACGCTGCAGTGTCCTCGCCATACAGGAACCGTACATAGGATCCAAAACTCTTGGTCTCGGATCGCAGGCACGAGTGGTGGCTGGAGCAAGAACGGGAGCCAAGGCAGCAGTAGCCTGCATCGACCCGTCCATTGACATGCTCGCACTCACTCACCTGAACAGCCAGCACTTGGCCGCTGTGCTCATCCGAGCCGGTGGCTTTGAGCTGGTTGTAATATCATTTTACAGGCAATTTGGCGCACCAGTTGCCAACAGCCTTGAACCACTCGAGCGGGCTCTAGCAGGCCTATCAGGACGACTCTGCGTAGTCTGTGCTGATGCAAACGCCAGATCACCATTGTGGGGATCCCCAACCCTGGATGGGGCGGGCGAGGCGTATATAGAGCTGCTCACCAGGTACAACTTGGTTGTTGCCAACGACCCCATGACTGAGGCGACCTATGATGGCCCGGGAGGAAGGGCGTATAGACGTCACAGCCGTGTCCCACACCCTGCTACTCAAATTGAAGGGTTGGCGAGTCGTACCAGGTGCAACGCAGAGCGATCACATGGTTATTGACTTTGCCATTACGGATGATAACATCCTCTGCAAAGACACGCGTGAAAAGCGATTCCGCACAAAAAATGCTGACTGGCCGCAATTCTTTAGGGTACTGGAAGGTGAACTGCGTGCCGCAGACACCGACCTAATAGTGCAAGCATCCACACCTGAAGAGGTGGACAGCAAAGTGGACACATTTACCACAGCACTGCACTCTGCTGGGCTCTCTGTACTTGGCCAACAGAAGCACAGGGCGATCAAAGTCCCATGGTGGACTGAGGAACTTAATCCCCTCAAGCAAAGTGCAAATAGAGCCAGAAGGATGTACCAAAACACTCGTGACCCTGATGCCAGAGCAACACTCCGAACTGCCTTCATCCAAGAGAAGAAGGCCTTCCACCGCGCCATCAAACGAGCCAAACGGCAAGGCTGGCGAAATTTTGTGGAAGCGGAGAGCTCTGAGAACCCCTGGGGCAGACACTACAAGTCCTCCATAGGAAAAGCAAATGTAGAGCAGGTCTTAGCTGCGATGCAAAATGAGTCAGGCTGGGCCTGCAGTATCGAACGTTCACTGGAAACCCTCCTTGAGAAGGCGTTCCCAGATGACCAACTAGCTCGAGACACTGAAGCCCAGAGGGCAGCAAGGGAGCTGATCATGGACCCTCCGAACGAGCCCGACATCCCATTGTGGACAACAGGCGACCTCGGCAGGGCTCTTGCGACCTTAAAGCCCAACAAATCTCCTGGGCCAGATAAAATAGAAAGCAATATGCTAAGGAAGGCTGAGCGGACAATCTCCAGCGGTCTCCTTAATTTATTTACTGACTGTCTGCAGGTCGGACAGTTCCCCACTCAGTGGAAGTCTGCGCGCGTTGTCACTCTTCAAAAGGGAGGCGACCGCAATCAGTCGGACCCGCGATCATGGAGACCACTCAGCCTTCTTTCCATATTAGGCAAAACACTAGAAATCTTGATGTTGCAGTCGCTCGAAGGAGTCTTTGGCCGCAACCTCACAGGCAGGCAATACGGGTGTACCAAAGGAAGGTCCACGCAGGATGTCATTGTCGAGATTCGGCGTGTTTCCCTGCTGGCACCGGCTAAGTACGTCGTAGCAGTTCTGATTGACATCAGAGGAGCGTTTGACAACCTTTGGTGGCCAGCGCTCCTTAATGAACTCAAAGGTAGGGAATCCCCGCAACCTGTACTCGCTCGTCAGAAGTTACCTGACAGACAGAACTGCTACGATCGAAAGTAGGCATGTCTCCGTCCGGAGAAAGATTGAGAAGGGGTGCCCACAGGGCTCGGTCCTAGGACCAGCACTCTGGAATGCCTTCTTCGAAGGTCTTCTCAGGAAACTCATGGAGACTGACTGCGAGCCGTACGCCTATGTGGATGACTTGACTGTGCTGATCTTTGCAGAGTCAGTCCGCCAAATTGAAGAAAAACCCACCACGTGCTCCGCACTGTCAACCAATGGTGCGAGCACGTCAAGATGCAGGTGGCTGAGGAAAACCCAGCTAATCCTCTTGAAGGGGAAAGTGAATAATCCACCCACAATACGCTTTGGCGGCCACAGGCTCCTTCTTGAAAAGCACGTCAAGTATTTAGGAGTGAATATAGGTGAGAGGTGGGGTTTCAACCAACACCTCCAGTCCCTTAAAGGCACTACCATTGCAAGGTTTGCCTCACTGCGTGCCATTACTAAGGCCACTTGGGGTGTGTGTTACCACGACACCATCCTCATGTATAAGGCCATCTATTTAGGTGTGATTGGCTACTGCCCTGTTGTCTGGGGTAGCAAACTAACAGTCAATCAAAAGAGAGTATTGGCCCAATCCCAGAGAGCCGCGCTCCTGTGGATCACCAAGGCCTACAAGACTGTATCAACGGAAGCACTCCAGGTGATCACTGGTCAGTTACCAGTTGATTTGGCTGTTGAGTGCATGATTGACAAGTGGAGAGTGAAACGGGAGCTTCCCCGCTTTGGGCTGAACTCCGTGCGGATCTCACCACAGAACAGAAACTTGCCGCCATCGATGAATGGGCTCTAGAGAAATGGCAAGCGAGATGGGAATCCTCGTCAAAGGGACGTGATACGTATGAGTTCTTCCCCAACATCCGTGAACGTCTTTCTAGAAAATGGGTTGAGCCAGACCACTGGACGAGCCAGTTCCTCACGGGACATGGTGACTTCAATGCGCGGCTCCACTTCTTTTCTCTGAAAGACTCTCCATTATGCACGTCTTGTGCCTCCAGTGCGGAGGAAACAAGAAACCATGTGCTGCTCCACTGTAGTTTCTACAACAGTGAGCGACGGTTGTTGAGAGGGCAAACGAACTTAGCAGCTTTGACTGCTACAAAGGAAGCCTATAACCATTTTGCAAAGTTCGCAAAGAAGGTAATGGCTAAGAAACGTGGTTATAGTTGATCAGTCCTTTTGAAACTTGCCACCCAAGTAAACAGTAAGATCAGGTAGGGAACCAGATTAAGAACTACTCCCAGATGGTACGGGATTCCTCAGCTGGTCACCTCCGCGCGGTAACACACGGGCAACAGCTCTCTACGGTGAGACTGGCTAACGACCACATACCTGCCGTACCTCCACAGGTCTGAGTTCGGTGGATGCTGCAGGGGCCGGCCTCTTGCATATTAGCGAAACCGCAACTTCTATGACTGATATAACCCTCGTCGAGGGTTTAGGTACAGTCATGAAATAAAGAAACAGATCTGTCATGGAGGTTGCGATTTAGCTATCATGCAAGTGCCCGGCCATCGTCCAGCATTCTCCAAACCTAGACACGTGGAGGTACGGCAGGTTTGGTGCTGCTATCTCTTCTTTGAGATTATTGTCTGAAACCCACCCGCTCCACATACACTGAAAAGTAGGAATGAGCGCATTACCATCAGGAGTTTCTTCTGCTAACTAACTGTGCAGAGCACCTGCGAACGAGCCATAACTACAAAAGAGTTTTAGAAACAGTTTCACAATTTAACAAGGACCCACTAGAAAAATTGTTTCACGTATGAGTTATTCGGATCCAACTTCGATGTAAACGTGACACGAACAACCAACAATTTTCCGTCACAGGCCGTATAACGATTGGACCATCAGTTTTTTATAGTTTGTTGACACTTATAAAGGACAAACCTATTTTGTTACGTTCGAGCGGACGTGGCCGTAAATTGTGAGCGAAGACGAAAAATGGTGCTCGTTAATAACTAAGGCCCGATTTGCTCGATGTTGTCACGAAAGGGAATTTTTATAAATGCACATCCATCTGATCACGACTGAGACCCGCTCAGCCATCCGAGCACAACATTCCCTACAAAAGTAAAATTTCCCTTTTGAGCCTTGCAGGTGTTGCGAGTACGCCTAGGAACAGAATGCGATTTGCGAGTTGGTTCTCCTCCCTATACTCTACCTATTTCTCTCTTATCTTGCCAGTACTATTCTCCTATCGCATCTTCTCTCTTGTTAACTATCCTTCTATTACATCACTCACCTTTATTACTATCTCACATCACACGTATTTATGTATATATTACCTTAGGGCGAATCCGTTGCTGTTACCATTTTTTCGGTCGATATTAACCCTCAACCAGTCTCCTGCTGCTTTCTGATCTCAAGCCCATCGCTTTGTGGTCAACACCCTTCCCTGAGACCGAACCCGGAATTGCCAAAGAACTTTCTGATAGATAATAAACGCGGTCTTTATCTGCAAGGTTCAGGCTAATTTGCCAGTACCCACTTTTCAAATCGAGCCCAAGGAACCATTTAGCCCCATGCACCGCGTCCAACGAACGCTGGACACAGGGTAAAACATAAGAGTCCTTCTTAGAAACGTACTTTATACATCATTTCATCGTTAATATAATAAATTACATATGGAACGATGAATAATATCGGATGGGATTTTTATCACTGTAGCTACAAATCTAATTCATAAACATATTCTATTAGGTTCATTGGAGGAAGAGATGGTCTCGAATTAGGCGAGCAAGAGAGGACTGTATTGATGGAAAATACTGTAATTAGATAAACAGCCATTTGAGATACAATACTAACTAGGGAAGAGAGTTCACATGACACAGTGGGTCTCTCTGGACAGTTGACTGGCACAGAGCATTCAACAGTCTGAGCACTAGTGCTTACACGTTGTAAGGAGGTGGCCAAAATATGGGGTTAAAAATGAAAAATATCTGGTGCGTAGCAACACACTACTTTCCGCCACCCCTTTAAGCTCGAACACCAGCTACATAGGCGGGCGCTATATCTTCGTTCAACTCATTTTTACAGGAACATTTATGGAGAACATAATGCAGGGACTAGTTAGCTGAGAGTACTCCGAAAGTTTGATCGAAATCGTTAGAGCCGTTTTTCAGAAAATTGGAATACCGATAAATTAATATTCGACAAATCTCCTTTTCTGAGTTAACTTGGCTTATATCTCTGTTCAACATATATATACAGAAATAATTATAGAGAACGAAATGTTGGTATGGGTGACTAGAAGATACTTCATTAGGATATATCACATCTGGTGAAAAAGTTACCCTGGAATTTACGGAAATGTTAGAAAAACGTTATTTTCGACACATTTTGCTTTTTATCTCTGTTCAATGGACCGTCACAGGAACATTTATTGAGAAGAATATGTAGGTATCAACTATTTGAAAACATCCTGTGAGTTTGGTGAAAATCGCTGAAGCCGTTTTGCCAAAAAGCGTAAAAACATATTTTTGCTTCAAGGGCCCATATCTCCGTTCACCGTATTTTCATGGAGATATGTATAGAGAAGAAAAGTTAGGTATTGATTAGGAGAAGATAATTTGAAAGTTTGATCAAAATCGTTAGAGCCGTTTTCGAGAAAAATGCGAAAACCCTAGTTTTTGGTACATTTTCGTCCCCCCCCCTTCCCACTGGCCGAAATCGTCCATAACCTTATTTTGGTGTCTACAAAAAATAACGAACAAAACAAAAAAAGAACCAGCTCAATCGGATCAGCCGTTCTCCCGCAAATCGAACTACAGACACACACACACACAGACATACACACAGACATACACACGGACCTCTCTCCGAAATTAGGTTTTTTAGACTCAGAAGGGTCTGAAACGTAAAGATCTGAAGAAAACCCAACTTTTTTTTTTGGGCCGATTACTATACTTTCCTTCCCTTCGGGTAGCGGAAAGTAAATATCTGGTGCGTAGCAACACACTACTTTCCGCCACCCCTTTAAGCTCGAACACCACCTACATAGGCGGACGCTATATCTTCGTTCAACGCAGTTTTACAGGAACATTTATGGAGAACTAAATGTAGGGACTAGTTAGCTGAGAGTACTCCGAAAGTTTGATCGAAATCGTTAGAGCCGTTTTTGAGAAAATTGGAATACCGATAAATTAATATTCGACAAATCTCCTTTTCTGAGTTAACTTGGCTTATATCTCTGTTCAACATATATATACAGAAATAATTATAGAGAACGAAATGTTGGTATGGGTGACTAGAAGATACTTCATTAGGATATATCACATCTGGTGAAAAAGTTACCCTGGAATTTACGGAAATGTTAGAAAAAACGTTATTTTTTACACATTTTGATTTTTATCTCTGTTCAATGGACTGTCAGAGAAACATTTATTGAGAACAATATGTAGGTATTAACTATTCGGAAACATCTCTAAAGTTTGGTGATAATCGTTGAAGCCGTTTTGCCAAAAAGCGTAAAAACCTATTTTTGCTTCATGGGCCTATATCTCCGTTCACCGTATTTTCATGGAGATATGTATAGAGAAGAAAAGTTAGGCATTGATTAGGAGAAGATAATTTGAAAGTTTGATCAAAATCGTTAGAGCCGTTTTCGAGAAAAATGCGAAAAACCCTAAATTTTGGTGCATTCTCGTCCCCCCCCCCTTCCCATCGGCCGAAATCGTCCATAACCTTATTTTGGTGTCTACAAAAAATAACGAACAAAACAAAAAAAGAACCATCTCAATCGGATCAGCCGTTCTCCCGCAAATCGAACTACAGACACACACACACACAGACATACACACAGACATACACACGGACCTCTCTCCGAAATTAGGTTTTTTAGACTCAGTAGGGTCTGAAACGTAAAGATCTGAAGAAAACCCAACTTTTTTTTTTGGGCCGATTACTATACTTTCCTTCCCTTCGGGTAGCGGAAAGTAATAAAAAGGAAGGCAAATCGGAATACGATGAGTGAACCCTTGTGCTTGGTAGCGCTCAGAATCGTGAAAGCAGGAAGTTGATACTGGCGTAGTTGGATGTCTCTTGTGGCTCTTCATCAATTACCCTCTGGTCAGAAAGCTCGACCTTCTTAAATCCATCCGAGTTGGGAACAGTGAACTTCCTTCCCGATTAGTCTTTACAAGGGCTAATCATTTAAAAAATGTTAAAATCTAGAATTCGTTAAGAAATGCCACGAAAAATTGTAAGCAGGTTTAAAAAATTCGCACCCTATCTCTATTGTTTCGGGTTTTCGGTACGTGAATTTCGCTAAAAAAAATGTTCTATCCTGGCTAAAATATTAACATTTCACTCAAACTAATGGAGTCTATTTAGCCAGCTAGAATTTGAATATTTGTAAAATGTGGATAAATAGTTAGTTGACAGGGGATGAAAGAAATGAGACAAAACAAGGGGTTTTTGAGAACAGTACAAACTGAACCGAATCGGCTCAAATTTGATATTTAGTCCGTAGGTCACCCACCCATATGACGCCATGATGGCTAAAATCGACCGAAAAATAAATATAGTTATCGTACGAATGAAAACATTTTTCTCAAAAACGGCTCTAACGAGTTTTATTAAATTTGTTGCACTGACAGCACCAAATAACACAACAGTATTATAAAATTATCATTTGAGGGAAAATTGCAGGACCAGGACTAATTATTCACTAAGTATTACAAATTGCGAAGAAAAGTTTAGCGCCGTTCTTTCCTTTAACTTCCCCTCAAACGATAGTAGAACTCCAGAACCTATTATGGAAGTAGTCCCATAGATTATCTATACGACGAGCGTCTTTTAACGCTCATAGAATAATTAGAAGCAACTGCAGAAATTCCCGAATCGTAACTAACGTCGTTTCATTGACTATAATTTCTCACAGTTTTTACTCGATAATTCCTCCTAAAAACAGATCAACCGATTGCCCAATAATGACCGTGGCGAGAGTAGGAAAAACTGAATAAGTTCCGGAAAAGCGCTATGACATTCTATGTGAAACGAGAAGTTGTACCAAGAACAAGTGAACGAAGTGAAAAATAGATTAAGCCATGAAAATAACTGAATTTAGGGGGGATGAAGGCTTCATGGAAAATGAACGAAACACCGTGCGAGGTTTTCGTTTCGAGCTCTCCCAAGATGCGCAAGCCCTCAAATCTTGACGCAACTCGCAGACCGTTAATTCCAGAACCCTTATGTAGTTTCTCCTAAGACGCGAATTTGAACAGTGGAAACAAGACCGAGGCTATGCTATTTGATGGAACGGAGAATGGGAAGGAAGGAGGCCACAATGGCATAGGGAAGGGGATGGCCGGGTAACCGCCTGACCTACTCAGTCGGGGCTCCTACTTTTATTGGGCCAATGTCAAAGACGTCGCGATGAGCCGTTGGCATTAGGGGAGTTTGGTGACCACTTCCCTGCGGGAGATTCGAGATCGGAGAGAGCAAATTGTACCGAATTGAGAAGGCAAGGATTGTATCATGTAAATGCACCGCACCGTTACAGGGACCTTGCGACAATTACAACAGCCAATACCTGACAGACTGTTATGTATATTAGTTGACGAGCAATTTATGAGCTACTATAAATTAAACAAATATCTCCTTTCTTTTATGCGCCGATTATCTATATCCAGTTAAGCAAATGTATCAAATATGAAATGCACCACGGGTTTCATCAGATACTTTGAGTACATCAGGCCACACGAACAAACCTAAGAACCATTGGAGGCTTATTTTGTTATGTCTAATTAATTAGCAACCCTACTACAATGGCTTCTTCATTAAGCTATTGCCCGACAACGCCAAATAAGTTGCAATCGAACACTTAAATATTATCCGTTTCCCTTAATTGAGTGACTCAATACAATATTTATAGAAGGGATAAACGTATGTTTGCAATAGAACCACCGATTTGGAATCCTGGTCTGTAGTTTTAGTAATCCGACATATTAAGATTAATATGCTTTGATGATTTAATCTTATCCTTTGATTATCTGATGTAATCCAATTTGTTGGAACATTTAAGATTAATTTACACATTGTCATCAAACGTTGAGGGCATGCCCAAAACTGGTAGAAGTTAGAAACTGGAAGGAGTTATAGTTAGAGGTTCCCGACTTGTTCACGATTCTGGGATTCGACTAGACCATAGTTTATGAGACCAAGACATATCAAAATTTCACAGGCAATGTTGGAATAAAATAAACTCTGAGAAAATACCATACACACCAACAGATTTCACAGGTACTTATAGAGGGCCAAAAAGATGGTCCCACAAATTTTTGTTTCACGAAAAACATGAGCTATTTGATATATTGAAGTACTCGTATGGTATATCCATATCCTCTGAAAAAATTGCGACACAGTTCAGTTGTGTACAAGGCATTTCAAGGTTGCATCAGTACTGTACATGCGTGTCCGCTACCAGCCACTACGCCACAACGCAGCGAGACGTATTCATGTCGTCCTGAGGGCGTCAGCTTCGATAGAAAGGTACGCTCCGCACATTAATTTTCGCCCCCAGCGAGTTTTGTAGTTTTACTACCCAAAATTAAACATTCTGTTCGGGAACAGGAATTTGTGTAAAGAACGATGTATTGCGTACAAAATTAAGAAGCCCTTCAAAAGAGAGAATTGGCAGAACCAAAGCGGTTCAAAATTCATATTTAGTCTGCAGAGTATGTGCCAAATCGAATCAAAACGAACTATAATTGTCATAGTGAACAAAATACCAAATATGCTTCGTCAAAAACGGCATCAAC
The DNA here is from genome assembly GCA_020466155.1 of Pachypeltis micranthus. Taxonomy (NCBI): domain Eukaryota; kingdom Metazoa; phylum Arthropoda; class Insecta; order Hemiptera; family Miridae; genus Pachypeltis; species Pachypeltis micranthus. The sequence goes on from CM035776.1 coordinate 1,220,282, forward strand.
GATTTTGATTACATTAGTTGCATGGACAGTTCCAAATAACGCGACAATACTATAAAATTCCATAAATTTCCTGGGAAAACGACGAGAAACCACAAAAGTTTCTGAAACATTTCCATCAAAAGCAACTCTAGCTTAGTTTTTACCTTATAAATCCCCGCTCATATAATATCAGCAATCTCATGAAAATCTTAGTAGTAGTACAACAAACTACCTGTACGGTGAAACTTTGATAACGTTCAAAACATAATTAAGGGGTTGCCAGAAATTATGGAATTCAAGTCGTCCCCTTAAGTCGAGTGGACAGCCTCATGAATCATCTATGCACTGGTTACTCCATAATGGTTGTGGCTTAAGTAGGGGCAACTCAATAAATTCTGGAATCTTAAGCGCCACCGGTTTCTGTGTTTTTATTTTTCCTGCTTCTCCACTCTCGATGGAATCCAGAAGGCGATTAACCTACCCACGTAGCAGGGAGTTGAATGAAGATTATGAGGGGAATAGGATATACCCAAACAATCCTGGAATGAACGGGAGCGACAAGCAAGTTTTGCCTCATCGAGGATTGTGAAGAATATTATCCAAATACTGTCCACTGGCTTCAAATCATTTTTTGGACACTCGGTTTAATTAATCAGTCAGTGACCCTAAGAAAAATCAAGTTGACAGTTTCTCGAATTGCCTATTCATTGATTACTCAATAATGATTGTGGCATATGGAGGAGTAACTTAATAAATTCTGAAATTCAACCAGTTTTGGTGTAGAAAGTTGAGCTACGTTCTTAGTTCATACAAGCTGAACGAAAAACATTTGATCTGTTGCTAGAGTGCTGAAATTACGAGGATAGCACAGCGAGGGGAGCTGTGTGAGATGTGTCGAGCCACACATTCTATTTTTCAGCACGCAGCAGCACATTGTCTCGCGGATTTTGTGCACAACAATCCTTATCTGTTCAACTATACTCGCTCAAAAGTAAACATGACATTTTCGTAACGCTCTATTTCGTGGCGCAGTTTCGTGTTCTATGAAAATGTCAATGTTGCTAAAATAACTCTAAACTACGTCCGATTTGAATGCAGATTTTGATATAAAATATCACAAATGCAAATATATCTAAATCTCTCACGAGTCAACATTTTATACTACCTTACACCACTGTCACCACTGTTGATACAAAAAATTTAATCAATATTTCCGCTTTTGAGAAAAAAATTATTTTGGGTTTTGATCACTATGATAACTATAAAACACTATACTAAGCAGGGCTAAGGAATGTAAAAAGACATAAATGGTGCCTGATAAAGATTTTCTGACTTGTAATTCGTATTCGGTATACTCCAAAACGGGAAAAACGAAATTTGGTGGTAGAGAGGATTTTGACTTGGAAGTGAGAAGTTGAAATTATTTGAAGAGCACCTCAACACAAACTCTGGTCAACTGGGCCAGTCGGCAGCTCGAAGCGATCAATTTAAAGGGCTCCACTCCGTAAGAGTTCGAAGAGCGCCTCCAAAAGGGGCGAAACGGGTTGTTTTGTTGTGGACGCCACTTTAGCGCACCGATGAAAGGAAGCCACTTTGCGCCAAGATGTAAATATATATGTACAAACTGATACTACTACACATATTATGATTCTTCGTTTTATGTTCGAGTTATGTTTCATAGCTATAATTATCGCTTTTTAAATGGTTCCCGTCACATTGGGTTGGTAGGAGGAAGCAATTTACCACAGCCACTTGACAGTAGTGTTATTCAATAAAACGTTAACTAAGTTGTTTTTTAGTAACCGAATATCCGGCTGTGTTCGTGCGAATAAATGTAGTTTTCATTCGCGGAATTGTTTGTTTTCCTTTTTTTAGCTCGTAAAACACTGAAGGTGATCTCAGTGAAGAGTAGCTCACGTCCTCACAGAGCAACTTTGAGGTTACGGGGCGATGAGGCACCGGTATGGTGAAGGATGATAGGTTTGGCAGAGTGGCACGGGGCAAGTGGGAAGGCTGAAGGAACGTTCATCGATTTCCCATTTTGTTCCACTTCATGACCCCTCTTCCCCTTCACCCCGCCATTCACTTCCATCAACGTCGTGCTCAAGCGAAGCTACTCCCTAACTCCCACTCCATTTTTCTACACAACGAAACAAACGTTGCTTCTGATTTTATCCGCTTCTACCGGATAGAGCAAACAAAACGCATGTTTCTTGACTCCTTTCACCTCAACTTAACCAATGATTCCCCACGAAATACTTCCACGATCCCCATATTCGTCGACTTGACGTTTACTACCGTAAGATCTAAGCACTTGCTCGAAATGGAAGGCAAACATCTGGAACGAAGCATCGCATACAGTAAATTTAAAAACCGATCAGGTAATATTGTTCACTTTTGGTGTTGGTAGGTATTTCCGTTCAACGGATAGTTAAAGAAATAATTGTGGCGAGCATAATTCATGTATGTGTGGTTCAAAGACATTCCGTCAGGTTAATCAACTTCATTTACTATGAAAAAGGAGCGTTTTCGGCAAATTTTGAGTGAAGCGTCCGTTCAGAGGAACGTTTATCGAGAACGAGGCATTGATATTCTGATTGATACACACACAAAATTACCACAACGAGGGTTGCTATTACTTTTCTCTGCCAAAAGGTTGTGTCTATAGTTCGATTTGTGAGAGAACGGCTGAACCGATTGAGCTGGTTCTCTTTTTGTTTTGTTTTGATTCATTGTAAACACGAAAATAAGGCTATGGGCGGTTTCGGTTGATGACAAAGAGGAGTGGAGGACGAAAATGTACCAAAAACTAGGATTCTCGCATTTTTCTCGAAAACGGCTTTAACGATTTTGATTAAACTTTCAAATCACCTTCTATTATTAAAGCAATTGGGTTAGATCCGCCAGTAGGCAAATTACGAAAGTTAATGTGAGTCCATCTCCTCTGGCTGGTGAGATACTGTGGGCGAGCGCTTTCAGACAATAAGACATCATCGTCTGAGTACTGACTTAACGGGCAGAATCTGTCTTTACATCGAAAGCGCTCACCCACAGTATCTCACTAGCCAGAGGAGACGGGCTCATCTAACAGGTAATTTAACTTTAGCACCTTCTACAAGTTCATACCTAACTTTCTTTCTTCATAAACGTCTCCATGAAAATACGGTGACCGGAGATATAGGCGTAAGAAGCTTTTTAGCAAAACGGCTTCGACAATTTTCACCAAACTCACAGAATGTTTTTGAGTAGTTAATACCCACATGTCGTTCTCAATAAATGTTCCTCTGAAAGTCCAGATGAGATGCGTGTCGATCGAGTGAACTGAGAGACAAGCGAGATTGGGGAAGAGGTACACACGTTTTGGAGAGGAGGTAAAGCAAGGAGTTGGAAGGATATTTTTGAAAGTCCAAACAGGGGAAATCCGTTGTCGCTTTGGAAGTCAAACCGAACATAAGCCTTTTGTCTGAAGGAGAAGTTGATTGAACGGGATGTTCAGACTTTCCTACGGCTAACATGAAACAGGATCCAAGTCAGAAATGCTTGGATTGAACGCACCTGGGAAAGGCCCAAGCTTCTAACTACTTCGGCCTGTGCCAAACAACTATTATTATTTAGCATGTTATATTATTTATTGTACCACATTACTAATCCAGCTAGTAGTACTAGAATTTCGTTTTCCAGTTAAGATAAGCTATATTTTTGATAATTTTAGAATATAAACATTTGCGAAGTCTGAAGATTGTGAAAGGCGTCATAACTAGACCACAAATATCTCTAAAGCAGTTTTGGTGTGGTATTTATAGTTCGCATTCAAATCGCCTCTCCAACTTCAAGTGCATGGTTGCGTGAATCTATCTTGTAGCTATGCCAACTGCTAACACGATTGAGAGTGAACTTGACCGCTCGCTAGCCTTTACTTCCTTTAGCCTACGATGTAGGAAGGAAAGCTGCGTAATCAGATGAAAATATAAGAGTTCTCTTCAGATCTTTACGTTTCACAGGTTTCTTAATTCAAACAATACTATTTGAGAAAATGGTCTGCTAGTTTATGACCGCTCTTGAAAGAAAACAGCTGGATGGAATCGACTCAAATTTCATATTTAGCTGAAGGGTCACCACGATCGCCAAAATATACACAAAATTGGCTTATTACCAATTATGGTTATCACAGTCAAAAACGACTTTACAAGGTTGATTTATGTGTAATTTTTCCTTATTAACCTGGCTCCAAAAATCCAAGGTGAAAACAGGCCAATACGGTACCCATACGATAAAATGGTAATGTTCAGTAATGGTTATTAAATAAACAGGAATAATCCCAGGAATTGTGTGTAATTGTAAAAAAAAAGTCGTATTGTTAACTAACTTTTTGCACTAAGTTTCCTCTAAAATGCTAGAATCACTTGAACGAACCTTTCCAGAAAAGTCATGAGAGAGTCCTATAAATAATCTATATGGTGGTTAGATTAAGGTCGCTTCATAAGTAGCAGCAGCTCAATAAATTAAAAAAATTAATGCTCGATCACAGTTTTCATAGAACGTCACGTTATGTTTTGCATGAAAAATAGATTGGATTAGTCGTTAAACAGCCATGGAAATCACTGAATATACGTGGAGCTGAGGAAATGTGTGATCTGTCGCACCAGGTTTTAATTTATATATAGACTGTAGAAGGAAACTGTTCTACAAAAAATGTTTCACTGGATAATTTTTTAAAACTAGTTCGATTTGTTAAATTTACTTTAGAGGCGTTTAGTTATGAGTTATTGTGTTAAATGATAAATTAGTTTACTGTAATGTTATTCACTGAATCACATTACTAGTCCTGCTTGTAATAATTGAATTTCGTGTTCCAGTCGACACAAGCAATAGTTTCCATTATTTGGAAATATTTGAAATTTGCGAATTTAGAGGAGCGCGAAGTGTCACAACCCGATGGCCAAAATGCCTGAAGAAGCCTCATTGCGAGACCAGTCTTGGGACTGGAGGTTTGGCTTTCACCGGCATAGCAGGTCGGCGCCTCAACGCACATTCTCCTGCTTCTGCACCACGAGGAGGGCCTCGTCCAGGTTTCACAAGGTCTTTTTCAATGGGTGGATCAATCAAGTTTCAATAACCTTGAGATGGCTTTACAGCTTGTTTTGCAAGGCCATTCATCTCGACATCTGACGAAACGGCCTTATAGAGCGACTCCTCGCCGAGTCGTTCGGCTGATTCCGAAGCAATCGCTTCCCTGAAGGAAGCATTATGAAGCGCAACACTTATCATCACCAGTATCATACAGAACACGAGAGAAAATGAAAGGAAAACGTCCTTACCTATACGTGTGTAGATAGACACGTTTTGATATTACTGATAACAGCAACACAATATCACTACATTCGTTGCGAGATTTACAATATATGTATTTATTGACACGCTAGGGAGTAGAACGCTTCAAAGGGAAATACGAAAAAGAATTGAGAACTTCCCAACTGATGAAAGCAACGATCAAGTCAGTGGATGTAATAGTATCGATATCAAAGGTAATGCCATATTGAATGACATTTTACAATATCGAAGCCAGATAACATAGAAGGAGTGGCAATATATGAAGACAAATAATATTTGGTGCAACCTTCTTCAGCACTTCTTACATTCAGAGTTTTTCAGGGCTGTTACTACTAGCCCATCTACTAGTATTAACTTGCACAGTATGATTGTATCCTATTCAATCCAAGGTCGAATAGTATTAAGAATAGAAAGTTGCTATATCAACAATCAGTGAAACGATAACTCATATGTGTAACTACGTTTAGTAAGCAATAAACAACTTTCTTCAACCCTTATAAGTATTCACTCATGCCTAAACTTATTCAAAAGTGGACTTTTAATGATTTCTAGCAGTCACTGAATATTGTCTCGTGAGCAGATTAAAAGATCAACCTGAAACGTGGGAATTATTCGACACATAAATTTTAAATAAAGAGTTCTCCACACTTTATAGAACAAACAATACATTGAATTTGAACAGTTGAACAGTCCCTTAGTATTATCAACCATCCCATTCGACTCAGCAAAGAAAAAATACTTGTGAACGTTACGAAACAAGACTTGACTACAGTGGAACAACGAAAATTGACATTTTCTAGGTGTCGCTAGGAATTCCCACCTTGTGACGTGTCGAATGATGGGTGATAGTAGTGAGACGAGAGGCAATACTCGAAGTGGCCCGCGGTAAGAAGAAGAAATGCGACACTAGGCTATAGTAGTAGGTTCGTCCACGTAGCGCAAAATAGACGACAGGAAGGACACTTCAAAATAACGTTTTTATTTTCCTTGGCTCTATAAAGTAGAAAGGAAAGTTATGTAATCAGCAGAAAGAAATTTTAGGTTTCTTCAGATCTTTACGTTTTAGACCCTACTGAGTCCGAAAAACACTAGTTGGGAAAATGGCCTGTGTGTGTGCAGCATTGACCGTGTCCTGGCGTGGAGTGTGGTGCAAGAAAAGTGCTGAGGAGATGTGTCCGCTGGGTGTGTCAGCAGGCGTTCTCCGTGGTATCACCACCTGCGTGTTGTTTGGATCGTACCATAACTGGTGGTTGTACTATCGTGGAACATCCCCTTATTCTTATTTCCTTTCCCGTCCCAATCCACCTATCCCTAGAGCCGACGTAGGGTAGTCTGGGTGCCCTCCTCATTCCCTTACTTATTATTTATTTAGTTTCCCTTTTTTTTGGGTTTCATGGTAAATGGAAAAAAGGTCTATGTGTGTCTCGCAACATATTCCAGATACAAACAACACTGACTGGCTTACATGGTAGAACACATTGACACAAAACATTCATAGCGAAAGGCAGTCCTGGAAGTAGCTAACTAACACCTACGAGCGACCCCCTATATAGGTGCGGCAGTAGTGTTCGAGTGTTTCTGGGGTACTGATAGCGTGTGCTCCACTCACCACATCACCAGTGGCTAAGGGCTGACCCGGTGGGTGGCCTAACTGGCAGCTGTGGCGCATGTAGGGGCCTCCCTTTGACCCTTAACAGTCAAGCGAAAGGGGCGAGAATCAATATGTCTGAGAGGGAGCTTCCAGGATACTGCTTCGAGCACCTCTCCTGCATACCACTAACGCACACAACAAATGAACTCAAAAGGGTACACTACATTAGTCTGCTTCTTTAATCTCCCCTCATTAGTAAAAACAATATGACAAAATCAGTTAAAACATCAGCGCGTAATAAAAACGCGCGTCTTCCTCGGGCTCACCAAGCTCAATCCCTTCTTCTTCAGACGATGAGCAGGCAAAGTCCCCCCCCCCCACGCCACCATTTAACCCCCTATTAGCCCGGCCAACCTGGCTACTACAAGTAACAGACACCCAGTGGACCCTAATCTCTCAGATGTGAAGCAGATTTGTCCTCATTAACTACGGCTAGTTGGCGTGAATGAGGGTCAACGTAACGAGACCAATGCGAAATTTCGAAGCTGGCCATCAAAGCGAGTGCTCCCCCCCCCCTACGACATCGCCCCCTGCCAATACTCCCTTGGGGGAAACTGTGGCGGCTGTCATGAGCGAAGACCTGCATAGGGGGCCACCAGCCCCTCAAGCTCAAGAAACTCTACCGAGCCAGCTGAGTACCTCAGGCCCTTCATATGCAGCAGTAGCTGCTACGGGCCTCTTCCCTCCCTCATGGAGCCGAGGCCAAATGGCAGCCTGCCATGGCCAGAAAGCGCAGGGGAAAAAAGGTAAAGACTCCAACAAAGCAGGACATGTAGGCTGAAGGCCCTGCCCACGCCTCCAACAGAAAACCAGGGCAAAAGGAAAAACAAAAAGGCTGCTAAGGACCTCCAAGCACTAAGCATCCTAGTGCTTGACAGCCACACTGCAGTAGGATGTGGCACCAACATCGTGACGGAAACGCCGGAAATGACCACAGCGCTTACAAGCCATACTTCCACGAAGAAGGAGTTGATGCTGCATGCATCAGCCCCTGTAGGTCGATTCCCACGCCTGCAAATGTACGATGTGCTGACCAACCTACAACATGTGGTGCTGAGCCCAACTCTGATGTAAGGCTTGCAGCCGTTTGCAGTTTTTTTTCACAAAAAAAGTGCCAATTGCCTCAACCGCAAATTACGACAGGTCTCACTCTACACGAGATGAACGCTGTACCATTCGTCAGCGAGCAATAGCAGTCCAGGAGTCCAGGAGTGGATATTGAATAGGCTGAAAACGGTTCAAACCCTTCAGCGCAACACAAATAAGAGTTCCCTGATTATGGCTGAGTTGCTGCAAAGTGCATTTGAGAAATGCTCAGAGTTCTCGCCATACAGGAACCTGACGTAGCATCCAAAACTCATGGTATAGGATCACAGGTGGCTGGAGCAAGAACGGGAGCCAATGCAGCAGTGCATCCATTGACTCCTGAACAGCCACCCACCACTTGGCTGTTGTGCTCATTCGAGCTGGTTGTAATATCATTTGGGCCAATACACTCTTTTGATTGACTGCTAGTTTGCTACCCCAGACAACGGGGCAGTAGCCAATCAAACGTACACATGAGCCTTATACATGAGGATAGTGTCGTGGTAACACACACCCCAAGTGGCCTTAGTAATGGCACGCAGTGAGGCAAACCTTGCAATGGTAGTGCCTTTAAGGGACTGGAGGTGTTGGTTGAAGTCTCACATCTCACCTATATTCACTCCTAAATACTTGACGTGCTTTTTAAGAAGGAGCCTGTGGCCACCAAAGCGGATTGAGGGTGGATTATTCACTTTTCCTTTCAAGAAGATTAGCTGGGTTTTTTCCTCAGCCACCTGCATCTTGACTTGCTTGCACCATTGGGTGCAGAGCACGTGGTGGTCTGGTGTTTCATCAGCAGTGTCGTCCTGATAGGCCTGCTAGAACCTGCTTGAGTGGTTGAAGGTTGTTGGCAATTGGTGCGCCAAATTGCCTGTAAAATGATATTAGCTCAAAGCCATCAGCTCGGATGAGCACAGCAACCAAGAGCTGGCTGTTCGGGTGGGTGAGTGCGAGCATGTCAATGGACGGGTCAATGCAGGCCACTGCTGTCTTGGCTCCCATTCTTGCTCCGGCCACTACTCGTACCTGCGATCCCAGACCAAGAGTTTCGGATCCTATGTGTGGTTCCCTTATGGCGAGAACACTGCAGCGTTTCTTGAGTGCATTTTGCAGCAACTCAGCCATAACCGGGGAACTCTTATTTTTGTTGTGCTGAAGGATGCGAACTGATTTTAACCTAAAGTTAACGTACCTGTTAGGTGAGTCCGTCTCCTCTGGCTTGTGAGTTACTGTGGGCAAGCGCTTTCGATGTAAAGACATCATCGTCTGGCCGTTTAGTCAGTACTGGAGTCAGTCAGTTGGTCGTGGTCTTTATATACAAAGAGAAAGGTGAAGGGAGTGATGGAGCGTTGGGGAAGGGGCGGGGAGAGGTCTTGTTGGTCAGTCTTGTTAGTAGTACCTTAGCCGGACTGGCTGTGTTAGGTATTAAAGAAATTGGGTTGTGTCCGCCAGTAGGCAAATACTAAAGTTAACGTACCTGTTAGGTGAGTCCGTCTCCTCTGGCTTGTGAGTTACTGTGGGCAAGCGCTTTCGATGTAAAGACATCATCGTCTGGCCGTTTAGTCAGTACTGGAGTCAGTCAGTTGGTCGTGGTCTTTATATACAAAGAGAAAGGTGAAGGGAGTGATGGAGCGTTGGGGAAGGGGCGGGAGAGGTCTTGTTGGTCAGTCTTGTTAGTAGTACCTTAGCCGGACTGGCTGTGTTAGGTATTAAAGAAATTGGGTTGTGTCCGCCAGTAGGCAAATACTAAAGTTAACGTACCTGTTAGGTGAGTCCGTCTCCTCTGGCTTGTGAGTTACTGTGGGCAAGCGCTTTCGATGTAAAGACATCATCGTCTGGCCGTTTAGTCAGTACTGCAGTCAGTCAGTTGGTCGTGGTCTTTATATACAAAGAGAAAGGTGAAGGGAGTGATGGAGCGTTGGGGAAGGGGCGGGGAGAGGCCTTGTTGGTCAGTCTTGTTAGTAGTACCTTAGCCGGACTGGCTGTGTTAGGTATTAAAGAAATTGGGTTGTGTCCGCCAGTAGGCAAATACTAAAGTTAACGTACCTGTTAGGTGAGTCCGTCTCCTCTGGCTTGTGAGTTACTGTGGGCAAGCGCTTTCGATGTAAAGACATCATCGTCTGGCCGTTTAGTCAGTACTGGAGTCAGTCAGTTGTATATAAAGACCACGACCAACTGACTGACTCCAGTACTGACTAAACGGCCAGACGATGATGTCTTTACATCGAAAGCGCTTGCCCACAGTAACTCACAAGCCAGAGGAGACGGACTCACCTAACAGGTACGTTAACTTTAGTATTTGCCTACTGGCGGACACAACCCAATTTCTTTAATACCTGATTTTAACCTATTCATAATCCATTCATGACTCCTGGAGGGCAATCGCTCATTGACGAATGGTACAGCATGCGTCTCGTGTATAGTGCGTGATCTGTTGGCATTTGCATTTGACGTAATTGGCACACTTGAGGGGAATCTTCCTCTTGCATTCCTCGCTCAGATGTGCCATGACACACCAGGTGCACCCCACATGTCCCGTGCAGGCAACTCCCAGGTTATGTTGCCATAATGTTGGCATTAGTAGCACTGTGTGGTGCTCGGTACTTACAGATGGCGGATCGCTGCCAGGCTATGAGGTGCCTTGCCCCCACTAGTTTTTGTGACACCTCACCCAATCCCAATCGCTTTTTTGTGAAGAGGGGCCTGAAATCCTCAGGCTGCAAGCCTAACACAGGGTTGTGCTCAACAAATTGTTGGGGCAGGTTCTCTTTTTGTAGGTCAGTCGGCACATCGCACAATAGTAGGCGTGGGAAACGACCCAGGGGGGCTGATGCTTGTAGCTTCAACTCCTTCTTCGTGGAAATATGGCTCATAAGAGTTTCCATCACTATGCGCCACATCCCACTGCGGTACTGATTTCATGCACTCGGACGCTTAGTGCTTGGAGGTCCATAGTGCAGGCCTTTAATTTTTATTTTTTCCAATTGTTTTTGGGCGGAGGTGTGAATATGTCCTGCTTGTTTGGGTCTTTTTCTTCTTCCCCCTAGGCTTCCTGGCCTTAGCAAGCTGCCATTCAGCCTCGGCTCCATGACGGAGGAAATGGGGATGGGGCTAGAGGGAGGCCCCCACATGCGCCGCAACTACCAGTCCAGCCACCCACCGGAACTAAGACGCATGAGGGGTTTTTCTGCTGCTGCTCAGAGTCAGCCCTCGGCCACTGGTGAGGAAGGTCGTGCATAGACGTCATAGCAGTGTCTCACACCATGCTACTCAAATTGCTGGGTTAACGAGTCGTACCAGGTGGATCCCATGACTATTGACTTTGCCACTGCAGATGATAACATTCTCTGCAGAAACACGTGAAAAGCGATTCCACACAAAAAAGTGCTGACAGGCCACAATTCTCTAGAGTACTGGAGGGTGATCTGCAGGCAGCTGACACCAACCTATTAGTGCAACCTGTCATTCTGGAAGAGGTAGACAGCAAAGTAGACATATTTGCCCACTAAGCACTACACTCTGCTAGGCTCTCTGTACTTGGGAACCAGAAGCACAGGGCGATCAATGTCCCACAGTGGACTGACGATCTTATTCACCTCAAGCAGAGTGTAAATAGAGTGGGAAGGATGTACCAACACACTCGTGACCCTGATGCTAGAGCCACACTCCGAAGTGCCTTCATCCAGGAAAAGAAGGCCTTCTACCGCGCCATCTAACAAGCTTAATGGTAAGGCTGGCGAAATTTTGTGGAAGCGAAGAGCTCTGAGAGCCCCTGGAGCAGACATTAAAAGTCCTCCATAGGGAAAGCAAACGTAGAGCCGGCTGCAATGCAAAATGAGTCAGGCTGGGCGTGCAGCATCGAAAGTTCACTGGAAACCCTCCTAGAGAAGGCGTTCCCTGATGACCAAGTAGCTCGAGATACTGAAGCCCAGCAGGCAGCAAGGGAGTTGATCATGGACCCTCCAAACGAGCCCAACATCCCATTGTGGAGCCCTTGCGACCTCAAAGCCCAACAAATCTCGTGGGCTAGATAGAATAGAAAACAATATGCTAAGGAATGCTGAGCTGAGAGTCTCCAGCGGCAGCGGCCTCCTTAATTTATTTAATGACTGTCTGCAGATCGGACAGTTCCCCACTCAGTGGAAGTCTTCGCGTGTTGTCACTCTTCAAAAGGGAGGCGACTGCAATCAGTCAGACCCGCGATCATGGAGACCACTCGCCTTCTTTCCATACTAGGCAAAACACTAGAAATCTTGATGTTGCAGTCCCTCGAAGGAGTCTTTGGCCGCAACCTCACAGGTAGGCAATACGGGTGTAGCAAAGGAAGGACCACGCAGGATGTCATTGTCGAAAATTGGCGTGTTTCCCTGCTGGAACCGGCTAAGTATGTCGTAGCAGTTCTGATTGGCATCAGAGGAGCGTTTGACAACCTTTGGTGGCCAGTCCTCCATAATGAGCTCAAAGGTATTGTAATCCCCCGCAACCTGTACTCGCTCATCAGAAGTAACCTGACAGACAGAACTGCTACGATCGAATGCAGACATGACTTCGTTCAGAGAAAGATTGGGAAGGGTGCCCATAGGGCTCGATCCATGGACCAGCACTCTGGAATGTCTTCTTTGAAGGCCTTCTCAGGAGACTCAAGGAGACTGACTGCGAGCCATACGCCTATGTGGATGAATTGACTGTGCCGATATTTGCAGAGTCAGTCCGCCAAATCGAAGAAAAAACCCACCACATGCTCCGCATCGTCCCAATGGTGCGAGCATGTCAAGATGTAGATGGCTGAGGAAAAAACCCAGGTAATCCTCTTGAAAGGGAAAGTGAATAATCCACCCTCAATACGCTTTGGTGGCCACAGGCTCCTTCTTGAAAAGCACGTCAAGTATTTAGGAGTGAATATAGGTGAGAGGTGGGGTTTCAACCAACACCTCCAGTCCCTTAAAGGCACTACCATTGCAAGGTTTGCCTCACTGCGCGCAATTACTAAGGCTACTTGTGGTGTGTGTTACCACGACACTATCCTCATGTATAAGACCATCTATCCAGGCGTGATTGGCTACTGCCCCGTGGTCTGGGTTAGCAAACTAACAGTCAATCAAAAGAGAGTATTGGACCAATCCCAGAGAGCTGCGCTCCTGTGGATCACCAAGGCATGCAAGACTGTATACACGGAAGCACTCCAGGTGATCACTGGTCAGTTACCAGTCGATTTGGCTGTTCAGTGCATGGTTGACAAGTGGAGAGGGAGCTTCCCGGAAGAAAACATTCTTGTGTATGCGTGTCTGCGAACGATTTTTAGAGAAACGACCGTTCAAATCAGGTCAAACTTGACATCCCGCCCGCAGGTAACCATGGGACGCCAAAATAAGGATATGGGCAAAATCCACCGAAAGTTAACTATAGTTATCATAGTGATCAAAACACCAAATTTTTTTCTCAAAAACGGCTCCAACGATTTTGATTAAATTTGTTATATAGGAAGCTCTCAATGAAACAATTACACCATAAAATTCCCATTTGTGGGAAAATGACGAGAGCAGCACAATAAATTATCAAAATTTTCGACAAAAAGCATTTTTACCGCGGTTTTCCATTTAAATTCCGCTGAAATGTTAGTAGAATGTTAAAGAAAATTGGTATTGTAGTCCAATCCAATACCTAAAGGGTGAGTGTTTAAAAACGCTCATGAGATACATTGGGCTCACTCCAGAAATTCCTGAATTTCAACTACCGCCGTTTCGCTTACTACCAGTTCTAACAGTTATTACCCAATAACTCTGCAAAAGTGATCACTATCCTCCTCCAAGAAATTCGTGTTTACAGCCTCATTAATTTTCTGTATACAAAGTGCTCAATAATGGTCCTGCAATGAGTACGAGCAGCACAATAAATTCCAGAACTGTAGGCGCTACCGCTTCTTGCTGCTGTGACGTGTTGTTTGACCAAGTTCAAAGGAACTGACTGATAAATGAATTGATTAAACAGAATTAGCCATGTACAAAGTGAATTGACGTTGAGCTAAGGAAAGTTGTGCGTTGCAACGCACCAGATATTTTTATATTGATGGCTCTCAATAAGGCAAGTATACCATACAATTCCCATTCGTTGGAAAATGACGAGAGCTATACAATAAATTACCAAAACGATTTACGGTTACGATTTTAGCGGTATTGTTTTCCGTATAAACTCCGCTGAAATGGTACTAGCTGTGTTCCGGAATTCCGGAATTTCAACTGCCGTCAGTTCGCTTACTACCTGTTCTAAAGGTTTTTACCCAATAACTCTGCAAAAGTGATTACTATCCTCTTTAAAAATTCATGTTTACAGCCTCATTAATTCTCTGTGTACCAATTGCTCATTAATAGTCCGGGGATGAGTGCGAGCAGCACAATAAATTCCGGAACTGTAAGCGCTACCTCTTTCTGCTACCGTGAAGTGTTGTTTGACCAAGTTCAAATGAACTGAATGATAAATAAATTGAGTAAGTAGAAAAAGCCAAGTACACAAGTGAATTGACGTAGAGCTAAGGAAAGTTGTGTGTTGCAAAACCCCAGATATTTGTGAGTTGAAATTAATTTACATTTTTTATTTTGTTAGCTCTTTTTTAGGCAGCATTTGTCATTTCGTGATATAGGCATGAGTGATAGATTAGATATCCCCTCAACTCCTACCTGCCCAACGGAAAACCCCGTCACTTCATTCTTGAAATGTGCTTCTAATGTGGAAAATAACTGACCTAAATCGATAGCCAATTCACCGTACGCACCCAATCGCTTTCAAATCGGTGTCTCGCTAAAAGCAATCGCGAGGTACGTGATGAATTTTTACTTTCCTTCTTTTTCAGATTCGTTGGCTATTTCTTCGAGGAGTGCGAAACCACGGTAATAAGGCAAGTAAGGCGATTTCCATCAACCCGTAAAATGTACAGAACGTGAGGGATTCTCGAAGATTTATATGAGGGCTCATACAGTTTCCGCTTACGCTAGGGCTAAGGAAGGCAAATCCGGTGGAGGTTAACAGTGGCGCGTGTCGTGATAGTTCGATAGTAAGTTGGAGACCGTCGAGTTGGTTTGACGAGGTGATGTTGGTGGTGCGCGGTGGGGTGGAGGGATAGTGTTGCATTACCAACCGACACGAGGTCAGTGTGTCAAGGATAATCCATTCCTCCTCCGCCTGCTTTCCGTCGCTACTCACCACCATTGCGCCAATTCCGAATTACTTCTGTCGGGCAAAGTAATTTCATTGACTGGACTCTCAACCTCCAATCTCTAGAATTCAATCGATTCCTCGTGTTACTTTGCGCACGTTAACCTTTAATTGAGAGAAGTTGCGCAATCAGGTGTGGCGCATAGCATCCGCGTATCCCAAAGTTCATCTGCCATTAGATACGAAGCCCCGATGCAATTGACAATATATGGTGCGACGCATCACCCAACTTTTCTCAGCCCCCACCTCCATTTAGCGATTTTTTCGCTCTCTCAAATAATTCCGTGTTTTTCGCTCAGTTAAAAGCAGTGCTTAACATTCCACCATTTTAATATATTGCCATACTTCTACTTACGTCGTGTGTGCTGCCATGATTGAATAACCAGCTTATAAGTAATTTATGAGATTTTTTTGTGGAAAGATACGTTTATTGATTGATTTTTCTATTCGATACTAAAACCTTCCTGTCGAACATTTTCACATTTTTTTCGACATTTCTACTTTCTTCTACTACGAAGTTGAATGGAAAGTTCTGTAATTCGCTGAAAATAAAATTTTGAGTTTCCTTCGCATCTTTACGTTTTAGACCCTACCGAGTCTGAAAAACACTATTTGAGAAAAAGCAGGTGTGTGGAAAACATCAGGTGCGCCGCATCACACAACTTTCCTTAGCTCTACATTAATTCGCTTGTGCTCATGGCTCATTCTGCTAACTCATTTTCAACACTTCGTGGCGGCAGATAGTGGTAACGCTTACACATCCAGAATTTATTGAGCTGCTCGTACTCATGCTCCAACGATTATTCAGCAATTGGTGCACAGGGAATTAATAAGGGTGTACACTCGATTTTCTGAAATGGATAATAATATAGTCATTTTTACCGAGTTAACGGATAAAAACGATTAGAAATGGTAGTAAGTGAAACGGCGGGGTTTGAAATTTCGAATTTCTGGAGTAGCGCCAGTATGTTTTATGAGCATTATTAAATACTCGTCGTACTTGGTTGGAGTACCGCCAGAATTTTTTTGACAAATTTAGTAACACTTGAACGGAGTTTATACAGAAAATATCTGCTGCGTAGCAACACACAACTTTCCGCAACGCCTGTAAATTCGACGACCTGGTACATATACAGGCGTTATATATTCGTTCAACGCTTTTCTACAGTAACATTTATGGAAAACAAAATGTTGATTGTAAGTAAAAATTACGCTCAACTCGATTTTCGTCGAAATGTACGGTAATTTGCTGGGAACCCACAGATGGGAATTGTATGGCATTGGAACTGGCTAAATAAACAATTTTATCAAAATCGTTATAGCCGTTTTCTAGAAACAAAAATATTTGGTGTTTTGAGCACAATGACAACTATAGTTAGTTTTGGGCGAATTTTGCTCACACCCTGATTTTAGCGTCCCATTGTGACCTGCGGGCTAAATATCAAGTGTACCGGGACAAACCAAGCCCCCTTCCAATCCGCGGAGGCTTGTCCGGGGTATTTGTGCTCACTGAGCACCTCAAATTTTCCGATTCGCTCGAAACTTCGCTGAGCGGTTCCCTCGTCGCCATGTCGAGTTCTCTCCCACCCCAGTTCCTTGTTTGTGGTGGTAAAACTTCCCCGCGTGTAATTACGAATAAAACTCTGCGTTCCAATTGTACTCGGTTGATATGATACTTGCTCCCCAAACCGCTATTACGCCCTCAAGACAAGTTGAGATGATTTGGTTCAGCCGTTTTCTCTAAAAATCGTTCACAGACACACATACACACACACACACTAAGACAATTTTTCCCAACAGTATTTTTCAGACTCAGTAGGGTTTAAAACGTAAAGACCTGAAAACAACTCAGAATCCTTTTTTTCAGCCGACTACATAACTTTCATTTATACTTCGTAGAGCCAAGGAAAGTAAAAATGTATGTATGTCAGTGAACGCGATAGAAAACGACTGAACCAAATTAACTCAAACTTGACATCTAGCCCGCAGGTCATCATGGGACGCCACGATAAGGGTATGAGAAAATCCACCCAAAACATACTGAAGTTATCACAGTGATCAAAACACTAAATTTTTTTTCTTCAAAAACGGCTCTAATGATTTTGATTAAATTTCCTGTACATACAGCTTCAAATGCTGGTAGAAAATACCATATTAGTGGAAGATTGACGAGGTCAGCACGACAAATGTCGATAAAAACCAGAAACATGTAGGTGCTGCACCAGATATTCCGGATTGTCAACCACCGCCGTTTCGTTTTCTACCATTTCTAAAAGTTTTTACCCAGTAACTCTAGAAACTGATTATCATCCTTCTCAAAAAAATCTTGTATACTGCATCATCAATCCTCTGTCAACCGATTGCTCAATAATGGTCGGGGCATGAGTGGGAGCAGCACAATAATTTCGAGAACCGTTAGCTAGTCGCTATCTGGCACCGTGAAGTGGTGTTTTACCAAGAACTAAGGGAATAATAAATTGAATTAGTAGCAAAAGCCATCAAAACCAGTGCATTTATCTAGTAATTTTACATTACTGCTACGTGGTTTGTAATATATAACTGCCTACTCAGAAAACGCAATCATGAGTTTGAAGTTATGAGAGAAAGACGATACATTGTGATAAGTACAGTTTTAGATCTTTTTGCGTTTAGCTGTCTTTCGGTATCCTGTGTTCATGTGCAGTCTAAAGATGAAATTCGACCAGGTTTTGTCTAGCCGTTTTCTCTCAATTGTGTTCACAGACACGCATAGACCATTTTCTCTGAAGTTATTTTTAGTGCTCAGAAAACCTGTAAAAAATCCGAAAAAAACTGACTTGGTCTGTTTCCAGGATATTACATATCTTGCTATAGTGCTACGGAAAGTAATGAACAAATGATTTCTCCAGAGCATCTCCCGAAAGGAAAAGGAACACTTCTAGATGTGTTTGCGGAGATCACACACCAATCTAATTAGGTTCTGAACATTTCTGTACAATTTGCTATTTTGAATGGATTTGTATTGACTAGTCCATGAATCCATTAATTAATCTCTACAGAATGTGCGGTATCAAATGAGGTTTAATGCGGGTAGCTGAACAGTAGATGGCTTGTTGGAATCGACAATAACTATTGTGACTTCGAGCTCTGAGACCAATATATTTAATTTCACGCTCTCTACAGGAATCAGCGAGTGCTTGCTCCATGTAACCCCCCCCCCACCCCCCTGTATTAGAGTGTGTGCAGAACACGCTACCAGCGAGGTGGTTGATGTGATGACCCTTCGCTGGGGTTTCATTCTGACGAATGGTCCCTTTGAAAAGTTCGTGAAAAACGGCCGTGAGAGCTGAAATGGCCAGATTAAAAGATATTCGAGTCACCGGGTGCTAATTCAGGCTCACTGAGGCGTACGCTGGAAAACGCTACTTTTCCCGAGAGCTCTTCAAACGCTAGTTAGCTAAGCAAATACGGTCGAGATTTTCCCCCTTTTATTCAAGCCCCTAGTCATGCTGACAGCTTGACTCCTATCGCTGCTAACATCGATCCCCCGACCTGTTAGTCGCTAAGTCCTTCGTCTTCTCGCTTTAAATACGATATCCCATTCATTTCCTTTTTCTCTTTGTTGACTACTAAACGGAAGTGTGCTATTTAAAGCTCCGCGATCGACCACTTCGCCACCATAAAACTCATCCTTTTGTATACTTATTTAATTTTTACTCAACTTCCAACAATGGCCATTCTGTTTACTATTTTTCACTCGACTTCCCAATGGGTTTTACTCTCTTCCTTACAATTTTGACTTTTTGAATTTTTTCTCAACAACTTGTACACAATGTCCATCCTTTTTAACTCTTTTCTAACAATCACCACCGATATCCTTCCCCTCTTAGTAAACTTACACCCGACTTTCCATTGATTATTGCCGATTGTTTCCAACAATTATATTACGCTGCACAAGGGGTAAAGAAATACGAAGTTTTGTGATATCCTATCGTTTTGAGGCCTACTAAACAGAAAACACCTCATTTCGACAGGAGGTGTGTGGGTGTGTCTGCTGTCAAATTTACGAGCGAACGGCCAGAAATGAGGTTTGAGCAAGTTTCGTCAATTTAAAAGGCAAGAGCGGAAGGGGGAATAAAAACGAACCAAAAAGGTCTCGGAAGCAGCTAAACTGATTTTCACTATACTTCCAAGTTATAGTTACCTTCAACTTCGTACGAAGATGCTCGGGGTTTTAGACCTATATGCCTCACATCTTTCCTGCTCAAGACCGATGTGACGGAACTCACATGCGAAACCACGAGGCTCGCCCGGCCTTTCTCCAACCTCCTTGGCGAGAGCGGCTTGAGCCGTCTCGAGCGGCGAGCCGACTCTCCATTCGCCTTGTTTCGACTTTGATGAGCCGTCCAGCTTACGTTTTATTTGTGGCAGAAATTTACTTTATTTTCCCTTTAGTCACAACGCGCCTTCTGCGCCCAGCACTCAGTATAGACGAAGAGCGTCGCACCTGTTAGCAGAGCAAATCCTCATAAAAATAAATAGATATTTCTTCAGCAACTTCTGAAGCTTCTTTCTTCTTCTTCCTAGCCGAACATACCCTGAGACCTGTTTAGTGCGAACACGATCTCTTGGTAACATGGAAAGCTTGAAACATCATTCAGAGAGAAAGAAAAAGTGCGAAGAAAAAGAGTGGTTCGAAACGAGTTTGTATTCATCGCCTCCTCTACCTCCTTCTGAGTTTCCTTACAATTCTAAAGCCTTCCCCTCGTTTAAACAATGCTCTGGATGCGGCATCAGAGAATTGGGTCTCTAGATCCAATCAGGCCTCAATAAACTGCATACAGTTTGACACAGTAGTGCCGAATGAGTCTTCTAAAAATCATATCGTTGTTCAAGCGGGCAGATGGAAACCATATAGGTACGCTTTGAGAGGTCCGATTTCTACAAATATAACAGCAAGTACCGCCAACGTGTCCAAAGCTGCCTAACTTGTTACAGGGCAAAACCCGACCACTTAGGAACCAAAGGCAAGCTGAGTTCGTACCTGTGCAAACGACCCATTGAGAAATTGTTTGTTGACGTAGCTGGGCCTCTGCCGATGTCTCTTGGCTACAACTTCACAGCGGTCGACGGGTTCGCCAGATTTGTCTTCCTCTTGTGAATGAATTAATTTGCTATCAAGCCACCTCAGAGACCGTTATTAGGTGCCTCGAAAACCAAATTTTCAAACATTTCGGGCTAAGGAACACTGTCGCTTTTGACAATAACACAGTTTTTACTAGCAAGCGTTCCACTGCTGTTTCATTTGTTGGTGGGGTACACCCCGTCTGTTTCATCAGGCACTATCCTAATCCTAATATTGCTGAACGGCTAATTAAAAACATGAAGTCGGCAATATTAGTGAACCAAATGGTCATGCGACCTACCCTTCATACAAGCATCACTAAATAGAAGTAGACACTCCTGGCGGATAGTCAACATGCTTATCACTCAGGGAGGTCATATGACTCTGCATTGCATGCACTAATCAAAAGAGTCAATAGGGGACAAGGAGGTTGCCTTGGGGACCTTTCTAACGACTTACAGAAAACTCAATAGAATACATTGTTCTCTGTAAATACTTGTTCCCGTAAATAGATTTTCCCTTGACAGCTTATTTAGTGGAAGTACTAACGGAAGAAAACAATAATAAATAAAACAGGAATATTCTGACCGAAATATTGAACGTTGATCGGACGAGTAAGAGATTAGAGAACGAACGATGCAACGTAGAGCTGAAAACCCCTTTAGGCGGTTAGTTGCTTTAACTTTCTGCATTGATAGTTAATGTTATTTGCGTTGAGGTTGAGTCCTAGAAATGAGTATTAGCGGCATATCATTCAGCCCACAACTCCCTTGCTCCCGAGCGAGCTAACCTTTTATGGCTCGAATGGTATTAATTCAATTTTGCATTCTTTCATGTGCGTAGTACATCTATCGTACTATGAGAGATGATTCTAAATCTTAGTAGTTGTTTTTTTCATAATATCAATGCCTTGTGGCCAGATAACCTCTGGGGATGTGACCATGAACTGTCGTTTACAAATGTCGTTGTCCTCGAAACTGTTGAATTGCTGCCATCGACTTGACAACTAAAGGGGGAAACGATGGTTCCCTGTTAGGGGAGAACACCGTTGAACGAAGACCACGCGGCATAAAGAAGATGGTGGAGTCCACGAGGGTGTAATTGTTTGAGACCACTTGGACTTGCGAAACATGCCGGCACTCACTAACTGCTGAGCCACCTTATAACAACAGGCCTACTTGTGCCATTCCTCTGTCCTACAAGAAACAGAACTCTTCCACATCTTTGTCCGATCCTCGGCTTCAACTTCAAGAAGGTTTAGTAATCCCTCCCACCGGTATTTCCAGTTACAAAGCCCGTCGGAGGGTGCCTCCCTGAAGGCCTTAAAAAGTCGCCGCCAGACAAATGTGAGAATACATCAATCTTCCAAGAGCGAAGGCATTAATTACTCTCCTTAATGACTGAACTGCCCATGAACAAGACATTTCCGTCCAAAACGAAATAATCGACGATGCGCATGGTCGAGTTCCATCATTTACGCTGTGGAGGACCACAGGACTGATTCTCTGTTCTGGGATATCCTATTATTACCAACGCCCTCAGGCTGGAGCACATCAAAAATAGGTGATACTCTTTCCTCCTTCAGTACCCTTCTACCTCGAATACATCACATAATTCACCTATATTTTCAACATTCCAAATTTTTTTCAACCCCCTCCCACTCTAAATTTGGCTCTTTACGTTTCAGGGCATGGCGGTTCCAAATGTCCGTTCACCGCCCAGGCCGTATATGGTAAAAATTCCATTTGGGGACGGCAATCATATCGAACGAAACTCGTAGTTTTTAAGTGCAAAAAATGGTTAAAAAAATTAACAAAAACACAATTTTGGCAGTTTTAAAGCAAATACGTCGTGTTTGGTATTGTTTTCAAGGTATTTTTAGATGCTGGGTCGAATGGAATAAGTTTCACAGGTGTACGACTGCGTCTAGATCGACTAGATCGAGCAATTATAGTCCGTCAGCTCGAATCGAGACGTCGTGCCAATTGCCTACAGACGCCTGGAATATGTAATTTTCGTCGTCAGTAGTAATCAGGTAATGGGACTGGGATTTTTTGATGCTGAATCGAATGGTTCTCAGAGGTGTGAGACTAGGTCAAGCGGTTCAAGAGAATAATAAACCGTTGTGTAATAATTTGCAGCGTTTTTACTTTCCGCGACCCAAAGTATAGTAATCGGTATCAAAAAATATGCGGGCTATATCTTCATTAAACGCATTTCTACAGGAACATTTATCGGGAACAAAATTTAAGTACTAGTTATTTGAAGTCCTCCGTAAGTTTGATCGAAATCGTTAGAGCCGTTATTGAGAAAATTGGAAAACCGATAAATTAATATTCGATAAATCTCCTTTTCTGAGTTAATTTGGCTTATATTTCTGTTCAACTCATACATACAGAAATAATCACACAGAACGATATGTGGGAATATAGAAGACCCTGTAAGGTTGATCAAATCTGGCGAAGCAGTTACCCCGGAATTCACGGAAATGTTCGAAAAAACTTTATTTTCGACACATTTTGATTTTTATCTCTGTTCAACGGACTGTCCGAGGAACATTTATTGAGAGCAATTTATAAGTATTGACTTTCAAAAACACACTGTGAGTTTGGTGAAAATCGTTGAAGCCGTTTTGCCAAATATGTAATAGAGAAGAAACACTTTGTACTACAAGTATCTAGTGCGAAGCATCACACTTTCCTGAACCTAGGTAAATACGCTATGAATACAGACACTGTAGCTTTGTTAAATTTCTACTGTATTGTAAACAAAACCTTACTATGAGCCAATCACAATCGATTAAGATTTGACATACGATCAAGTTTAAATCAAACATGACAAAAATGTAGGTATATGTTGCTAAAAGCCTTTTAAAGTTAATGAAATTTAGTTAGGTATTTACTGGCAAAACGTATAACCCCCACAAACGTCAAAAAATGCTTGTTTTCTTGCATGTTTTGAGTGTTATCTCCGTTCAAAAGCACTCGGAGAACCATTTATTTAGAACAATTCCAAAGTAAACCTAAGGAAAGTAATAAGTTAGTTGGCAGTGCTGTAAAATGTGTACCCAACGAATTCTGAAACGCTAAGTTCATATTCATGTAAACTGAATGAAAATCAGCTTATTAAGTTGGTTGGTAGAACGATAAAAATTGGTAAAGGTACGTCGGGCTGAGGAAAGTCGGGCGATGCGTCGCCCTAGATTGTTTTTACTCGGATACAATCATTTCCTTGCCTTTTGAGTCGCGGAAAGTAAAAATAGGTTGATTGACAGGGAGGTCGTTTGAGGGGTTGGTGTTAAATCACAGGGTGGAGTTTGCCGATAAGACTTGGGAGAGCGTGGAGTTTGGGGATTGAATCAATACCCTATAAGCCAGAAAATAGAGGGGTTGCAGAGATACAAGGGAAGCGATCGCGATCCAATTACGAGTACCTAACACGCACCCTACTATTTCCACTTCCTCGTACTACTCGTGTAAATAAAACTCAATTTCCAGCAACACGGTCTCAACACATCGATATCGATCGACGATCGACATTGATAGATTCAAAGAAAGCGGATGATCGACACCTTACCCTCGGTGGCTTCTCAACTGTACGACCCATTTCGGTTGATACCATTTCGTTGTGTAGTTGGTAAACTGGTAATCAAATTTCATCTATCGTCGATCGTTGAGGAAATTTATTGAGGAATTATTGATAACCATTCCACTTCTCTACACCCTCGTGACACTTGAAGAGGCACCTATCTGTACCCCGCTCCCACTTACCACTACACTGGATTATTTTCTCGCAAATTTAACCCACACGGAGTGTAGCAGTGTAAAAAGATAGAGTGCTAACATTACCGACCAGCAAGTTTCGTCATTTTATTTCTGGAGCCACTAGTAACAGCAACTCAAGGGTAGAGTTATGTAAATAAGTCGCCTTGCGCTTCCTGCATTGATTTAAGGATTCCATTTCTACTAAAAAATCTCCGACATTCTGTCGCAATGCCGTCCATCAAAGCCACCCATGGTACTAATGGCATGTCTGGGTACACTCTATGACTCCTTGTAGGCATTGTTAGACCAATCTTGTACTTAATCCCATTAATCCATCTTGTGTCTGAACAGCAATCCATGGTGCTCCCAGAACACCGGTGGAACCCTCTTTTTACTTTCCTTAACTCGACGAAGTAGAGAAAAAAATGTTTGGTACATCTCAAGTTGCTTCGTTGTTACGCCATTTCAGTGGCCTCAAACTTTCAGCTTTTCTACCTCTGCTGACGCGATTTATGTGATCCTTCAAACGGATTTCCCAACGGGGTTTTCCTCACCCTTCACTCGTCCGTGAATGAGTACGAGCAGCCCTAAAATTCCGGAACTGTAAGCGCTACCGCTTCCTGCTGCCGTAAAGTGTTGTTTGACCAAGTTCAAATTAACTGAGTGATAAATGAATTGAATAAGTAGAAAAAAAGCCATGTACCCGAGTGAATTGGCGTAGAGCTAACGAAAGTTGTGAGTTGCAACGCTCCAGATATATTTTTTTAAACATTCTAGTAACGTTTCAACGGAGTTTAAGAGGGAAAAAACCGCGCTAAAACCGATTTTCGAAGAAATGTTGATAATTTATTGTGCTGCTCTCGTCATTTTCACACGAATGAAAATTTTATGGTATAATTGCCTGATTAAGAGCTATCAATATAAAAAATTTAATCAAAATAGATAGAGCTGTTTTTGAGAAAAAAAAGGTGTTATGATCGCTATGATAACTATGGTTAACTTTAGGTGGATTTTGCTCATACCCCTATTTTGGCGTCCCATGGTAACCTGCGAGCGATATATCAAGTTTGAGCTGATGTCATACGGTCGTTTTCTCATAAACCCGTTCACAGACAGGTCTGTTTCCTTATTTGATGACTGTTCCTAAACCCTCGACGAGGATTATATCAGTCATGGCAGTTGCGGTTTTTTTCTAATATGCAAGAGACCGGCCTCTGCAGCATCCACCGAACTCAGACCTCCGGAGGTACGGCAGGTGTTCGGTCAGTCTCCCGGTAGAGAGCTGTTGCCCATGTGTTCCCTTGCAGAGGTGACCACCTGAGCAGCCCGTACCGTCGGGGAGGAGTTCTTAATCTGGTTTCTCTCCTGATCTAACTATTTACTTGGGTGGCAGGTTGCAAAAGGATAGGTCAACTGTGACCACGTTTCTTTGCCATCATCTTCTTCGCAAACTCTGCAAAATGGTTATAGGCTTGCTTTGTAGCAGTCAATGCTACTAAGTTCGTTTGCCCTCCCAACAACCGTCGCTCACTGATGTAGTAACTACAGTGGAGGAGAACATGGTTTCTTGTTTCCTCTGCACTGGAGGCCGAGAGAGAGAGAGAGAGAGAGAGAGAGAGAGAGAGAGAGAGAGAGAGAGAGAGAGAGAGAGAGAGTCTTTCAGAGAAAAGAAGTGGGGCATTGAAGTCACCATGTCCCGTGAGGAGCTGGCTCAACCCATTTTCTTGAAAGACGTTCACGGATGTTGGGGAAGAACTCATACGTGTCACGTCCCTTTGACGAGGATTCCCATTTCTCTAGCGCCCATTCGTCGATGACGGCAAGTTTATGTTCTGTGGTGAGATTCGCACGGAGTTCAGCCCAAAGAGGGGAAGCACCCGTTTCACTCTCCACTTGTCAACCATGCACTCAACGGCTAAGTCGACTGGTAACCACCTCTGGTGATCACCTGGAGTACTTCTGTTGATACAGTCTTGTAGGCCTTGGTGACCACAGGAACACGGCTCCCTGGGGTTGGGCCAATACTCTCTTTTGATTGACTGTAAGTTTGCTAACCCAGACAACAGGGCAGTAGCCAATCACGCCTAGATATATGGCCTTATACATGAGAATAGTATCATGGTAACACACACACCAAGTGGCCTTAGTAATTGCACACAGTGAGGCAGACCTTGCATTGGTAGTGCCTTTATGGGACTGGAGGCGTTAGTTGAAACCCCACCTCTCACCTATATTCACTCCTAAATACTTGACGTGCTTTTCAAGAAGGAGCCTGTGGCCGCCAAAACGTATTGAGGGTGGAATATTCACTTTTCCTTTCAAGGAGGATTAGCTCGGTTTTTTTTTCTCAGCCACCTGCATCTTGACATGCTCGCACCATTGGGTGACGGTGCAGAGCACGTGGTGGGGTTTTTCTTCGATTTTGCGGACTGGCTCTGCAAAGATCAGCACAGCCAAGTCATCCACATAAGCGTATGGCTCGCAGTCAGTCTCCATGAGTCTCCAGAGAAGACCATCGAAGAAGGCATTCCAGAGTGCTGGTCCAAGGACTGAGCCCTGGGGGCACCCCTTATCAATCTTTCTCTGGACAGAGACATGCCTGCATTTGATCGTAGCAGTTGTCTGTCAGGTACCTTCTGACGAGCGGGTACAGGTTGCGGGGGATCCCCCACGCCACCAAAGGTTATCAAACGGTCCTCTGATGTCAATCAGAACTGCTACGACATACTTAGCCGGTGCCAGCAGGGAAACACGCCGAATTTCGACAATGACATCCTGCGTGGACCTTCCTTTTATACACTGGTATTGCCTGCCTGTGAGGTTGCGGCCAAAGACTCTTTCGAGGGACTGCAACATCAAGATTCCCAATGTTTCGCCTAATATGGAAAGAAGGCTGAACACTGCCAGGCTATTTGGAGGTGCTTTGCTACCTCTAGTTTTTTGTGTAGGCTGAGTGACACCTCAATCACCCAATCCCAATCGCTTTTTGTGAAGAGGGGCCTGACATCCTCCGGTTGCCAGCCTAACACAGGGTTGAGCTCAAAAACTTGTTGGGCCTCTTTTTGTAGATTGGTCCGCAAGTCGCACAATAACAGGCATGGGAAGCGACTCAGGGGGGCTGATGCATGTAGCTTCAACTCCTTCTTGGTGGAAATATGGCTCGTAAGCGCCTTGGCCATATCCAGAGTTTCCATCACAATGACGGTGCCTCCTCTCATTGCGGTGCAAATGTCAAGCACTCAGACGCTTACTGCTTGGAGGTCTGTAGCAGGGACATCCTGCATCAGCGCTTCCATTGCATCAGAGGTGGAGGGACCAGCCTCTCCTTCCTCACACCTACGCCTAACTACTACCACGTTTTGTTGTGGGTGTGTAGGGGGGGAGTTTGGTAAGTGGTGGAGGCTTTTTATTTTTGTTTTTATTGTTATTTTGTCCTCGGCCTGCACGTCCTTCATGTTTGGGGTCTTTTTCTTCTTCCCCCTTCGCTTCCTGGCCCTGGCAGGCGTCCATCCAGCCTCGGCTTCATGAGGGAGGGAAGAGGGCTCAGTAGCGGCTACTGCTGCATACGAGGGGCCTGAAGTACTACTCTGGCTCGGTGGAGCTCCTGGAGCTTGGGGGGCTGGCGGCACCGGCTACTGGCAATTGCCCTACACAGCTTTTCCCTCACGACAGCTGCCACAGTTTCCCGCAGGGGAGAAGTGGCAGGGGGCGATTCCGTAAGGGGGGGGGGGCACTCGCTTTGATGGCCAGCTTCGAGATTTCTAAGAGACAGCTGGCGACGAGGTCACGCATTGGTCTCGTCGCATTAATTGGGGCATAAGCACAAATCTGTTCCATATCCGACAGCCCGAGGAAGACGCGCGTTTTTATTACGCGCTGATGTTTTAACTGATTTTGTCATATTGTTCTTACTAATCAGGGGAGATTAACCAAGCACACTGATGTTGTGTACCCTTGTGAGTTCATTTGTTGTGTGTGTTTGTAGTATGAGCGAGAGGTGCTCGAAGCAGTGTCCTGGAAGCTCCTCCTCAGGCATATTGATTCTAGCCTCTTTTGCTGGGTTGTTGAGGATCAAAGGGAAGCCCCCACATGCGCCGCAGCAGCTAGTCCGGCCACCCACTGGGACTAAGACTCATGAGGGGTTTTTCAGCTGCTCCTCAGTCAGCCCTCGGCCACTGGTGATGTGGTGAGTGGGACACACGCTATCACCCGCCCCTGGAACGCTCAAACCTGGTTTTCTCCCTCCTCATTCCGAAGGCTGCACCGATATAGGGGATTACTCGTAGGTGTTAGTGAGCTACTTCCAGGACTGTCTTTCGTTCATTATTAGTGTTTTAAGTCATTGTGTTCTGCCACGTAAGCCGTTGCAGTGTTGTTTGTGTCTGGAGTATGTTGTGTCGTGAGCTTTAAGCCCTTTTAAGGTCGGTTTTTACGGCCACGCAGAGTATACGAGTGGATAATTCTGTACCCCTTCCTGCAGGAGGCGTGCAATCCCAGCTTAAGGAAGGGGGTTCCCAGTTCGTCATGTGTGTGGAAGAAGTGTAAGTTGTGTCCCTTTAAGGTCGGCTCATACGAACACGCAGGGAAAACGGCAGTGGAATTGTGGACCCCCAATTGCAGGGCGAGCCCAGTGTGGCGACAAGTACACTGTGATGCCCAGCCACAGTTAAGTCGTTGGATGTAATCATGTGGGGACCTCGTAGAGGTGAAGTTGTCATTCCGGCTGGGCCCACCCGGCTGTCCCGTTTAGTTGACTCATGCGAGACGCAAGGAACACACACACACCGACCATTTTCCCAAATAATGTTTTTCGGACTCAGGAGGGTCTGAAACGTCAAAAAAAACTTTTCAACCGATTACATAACGTTCCTTTTTACTTTGCAGAGCCAAGGAAAGTTGCACGATAGGTCACAGCAGATAGTTTACGTTTCACTACCCAAAGAGCAAGGAAAATATTTAGCCATGCGAAAAATCCCCGAATCCGAAAATCTATGAGGTCTGAAGCGATTGAGCTCGTTCTTTTATTTAGGAGGCTCAAAAATAAGCTGCTGAGGATGGTCTCCCGCGAACGACTCTAATGATATTGATTAAACCTAAACGCACATTCAACTAATCAATCAATTAACTTCTGTTTTCAATAAATATCTCTGTGAATATACGGTTACATGAGATATATACCTGAGAAGCAAAAGTTCTTTGTTCGTTAAAAAAAAGGATTCAAGAATTAGATCCAACTCACTGGGTCTTCAACCAGTCAATCGGTCATATCGATCTATGTGTGAGTTTTCAAGTTGTTGAAAACAAACAAAAGAAATTCCTCGATCATCGCTTTTGGTTTCGCAAATGGTGCACCTCACTCCTTACAACATATCGATTCTATCTTATCGTTTAGGACAGGAGAAGCAAGCGTGAGAGGAAAACTTCTTTTCGACCATCGAAGGCATTGTGGCTCAAATCAATATGTCAAAAGCGCAATATGTCCGTACCACAGCTGCGTGCAACTTCCGCTGACACGCATAACAGTTGAACTCACACTACAAGTTACACACAACTTTCTCTCCCCCCCCCTCCCCTCCCGGCCATTAACCCCCTTTTCAAAGTCTACGTAACCACGAGAAACAATAAAGCAAGTAATTAAAGCGCCCCTTGTGACTCCTCGTTGAGACCGCCAAGCTTATTCCCCTTCTTCAGAATATGAACGAGAACTCCTTCGTCTTCTAAGCTCCCTCGGGGTGAAAACCAAACTGGATCTCCCCCAGCTTTAACTGAACGTGCCGTGCTGAACGTTATCTAAAGCGAATATCACAGGGCCATCCACAGAACTCTTCTACACCTGGTCATTTTCTAATTGGCCTCGTCAAAGTCCACAAGTAGTTCCTGATTTTGCATCTCGTTCAAACATTCAAGAACTGCCAATGATATTCCATGAAATGACCATTCAAAACAACCCGTCAGACGCACTGGTAAAATATAGTCAACTTGATGATTGGTGGAATCAACACGTACGAACTTGGCGTCATTCATCACTTGGCTGTCCAGTTTTGAAGGTTGAAAATTGATGATCGTAATTTGGACACAGGCTCACAGTCATCATCACCCATAGGATAACTCCCCAACGTCACTGGAATTCGGATATACCGATATAACAAAACAGTTTCGAAATCATTTCCGCTATTAAATACATCATTCGAGGACAAGGGTGGCCGTAAGAAGGAAGATTTCGTCGGAGACTCGTGGAAGGCTCCTCAGGAACTTTGGCAGAGCTCTGCTAATTAGGTTCAAGAACTATGCGGCAGATTAAATACATCTTTCGCTAAGTGTATTCTGTATTTACTCCTTCACCGACGATCTTTCATTCGATAAGCCTCTAGCTGTCTCATTAACGTCGTGCCAATTGCCTACAGGACCCTGGAATATGTAATGTTCGTCGTGCTGTTGTAGGCAGGTCATGTTTCGTATCGTTTACTAGTATTTCTCGCTGCTGAATGGAATGAGATGGACCTCGGAGGTATGAGACCACGCCATGCTGAACAAAATGATAATAAATAAACCGTTGTGTAAAAATTTGCAGCGTTTTTAAATTTCGTTCGCTTTTCCAGTCCTAGGCTCATCACCTGGCTCATTCCTTTGCGATTTGCGAACCACGAAGCTGGAAAAGGTGGCGCCGCATGCCGAGTTGGACCTCTCACGACATTTATCGAATTTAGATTTAGATTTACAGAAAGAAAGACACTATGTACTTCCTCCAGCCTATGAAGTTGGAAGGAAAGTTATGCGATCGGCCGAATATGTCTTCACCAAACAACACCAAGTACCTAATTCAACTTTTCATGTTGTTTGTTATTGACAAATACTGATAATTATCAGTATTATAAAATTATACACAACGAAACACCTCATTTAACTTTTCATTTACTTTATTATTGGCATGTACCTAAGTTATATTGTGAATAATGGTTAACGAAGTGATATGACACACAGTATTATAAGAAGCCACCTGCAACAGTTCGTAAACAAGGTGACTCATTGCCAGCCATGCGAACGCAGCAAACTAAGTCGCTGCGTCGGCTATGCGAACCTACATAAACCCCCTCTCGAGCTCAGCTCGGTGTGTACTCGTTTAGCTGTCTTGCCGTCAGTATCTGTCGCTGTCTAACGTTTGTAATTTAAATTTTATTTGTGGAAAATTAAAAGTTTCTTTTTAAAAACTTCTTCGTCCCCAAGAAGAACTTAACTGGCGCAGTCGTTCCGGACCCGAAATTTCGAGGGAATATCGAGAAACGTCCAAATTCACGAGGGAACATCGCTGAAGAGGACACGCTTCGGGAACCGAGCTCAAGAAGAGGACAAACCAGGCGGACAAGCAGACAGAGACACCCCGCTGAAGACCACAAAGGCGGTAAACTAAAAATCGTTCATCGCTAATAACTAAAGTCTACTCTTTTCGTTCACGCAGGCTGAAGAAAAATTTCCGAGCTAATTGGTCAGCTCGCTTTCATCCAGAGTTAAAGGGACAACTCATTTCATCGCTGACCTTCGACGTCGACCTCAACTTACTACTACGCATCCTCAAGTTTTGCTCATCCAGCAGAGCCCTTCGACGTCAGGAAATCTCCGTCGCTACTCTTCTCACAAGTCAGCACTCCTACAGAAGCAGACTTCATGAGGAAACTGTGAGTCAACTTCCTTTCTTATAAACTCACGCCAACGTTTGTTGAATCCCCCGCTCTAAATAATAATTTGCACACTACGAAGTAAATTAAAAAATAATAACATTTTTTTCAATATTATACTTGAGAAACTAGGGACGCATTAACGCCAAAATTCCTAAATCAATTAAAAAATACGTTCATTACAAACTCCGATCCTTGGGACCCATAATCGAAGAAACGAACACGATTACACTGAACACGATGGCTCAAAACCTATCCCAAGAACAGTTGATTCAACAACTGCAGACACAGCAAACACTCATCGACCAGTTGCAACACACCATGCAACGATTGACACTAGGGAATCAACCCGAAAGGGGCAGGATCCCACGCGAGTATCTGGAGCTGATCCCGACGTTCAAAGGAGAACCGGAGTTACTACAAAGGTTCCTCCACATTTGCGAACGCCTGTTCGAAAGGTACTTCAATGAACAGGATGAGGACAGCTTTCAGAACGAGATGCTCGTGGCCGCAATGGTTTCGAAAATACAAGGACCAGCCGCGGAGTTGATACAATAAAAAAACTTGGAGTCATTCCGCGACATCAAACACGCGCTACTTGAAACATACACCGACAAAAAGGACATTTACACGCTCAACATAGAGCTTATTCCAATTAAACAAAGTGAGGGAGAAACACCATTCCAATTCTTCGAAAAGCTACAAAAAAAGTTAAACAACATCGTAGCTTACATACAAAATTATGAGTCTAACACGGCGGAAATTTTGACGAATCACTACGAAAAGTTGACGCTGAGAGTCTTGTTGTCCCATTTGAAAGATCCTATGGGAAGTTTTCTAAGGAATCGTCAGCCCGAATGTTTAGGACAGGCACTCTCGATGATGACTAACGATTACCAAGTGGGAAGTTTGAATAAAAATGGTAGTCCGAATTTGTACAGCAAAGAAAGACAAAAGTTTAAACCAAATTACGGCAGTAGTTTCCGGCCAAATAACAATTAAATAACAATTATCGTCCGCAAACGTTTAACAAGTCCCCGAATCCTCAGCCATACCAGCAATTTAATCGTCCCAATGTCGCGCAACCAGAAAATCAAAGTAAAGCACCGTCGCAACAAAGATCCAATTTTAGACAACGTTCAAGCCACAATCTGACTTTAGAACGAATTTCCGACCTCAAAGCAGTGGGTCAAAAATGTCATGGCAAACGAACCTAAATAACATTGAAACTAACGGAATAAATGAAGAGCAGGACCATTTTTTAGGCATACCTCCCGTAGACGAGGGTCAGGAAAATCGGAAACCCCCCGGTTCAGTCTATTGCACTTGAGCCAAAATTCAAACAGCTTGTCCTATCTGATATCCCCGACAACAGGCCTGAAAATATTCATTGATTGCGGATCAATGGGCTCCTTCGTAAATCCGGAAGTGGCGAAGGCCAGGTTTTCCGCGAACATTAGGAAGGATCCTTTTGAAATCCGAACCGCCCATGGAATCTCTAGGGAGCAATACTCCACAGAAATACCATGCTGGAAACTATTCAAAATCCCCAATTTAGTTCTGCCCTTCAAGCTGTTTAAATTTCATGATAAATTCGATATGTTGCTAGGCATGGACCACCTTAGATATTTAAAAGCAACTATCGATTTAAAAAATAATAATTTTCACTTGCCTCACATTACTTTGCCATTGCATTTTTTAGAGGAGGAGGAAAAAGAGAGTGAGTTGCGAGAAATGAAAAAAAGTCGAAACGTACCAGGGAATATGGTACCGAATAACGACCGAGTAGATAAAAGAAAATTAAAGGAGGGAAACGCTAAAATAATAGAGGAAAATAATAGAAAAATTACAAAAAGAATTGTTATGGAGGCACGAAATAATGAAAGTCCTGTAGAGACAAATAATGGAAAAGGGGACGAGAAAAATTTAAATGAGGAAATTATTGAAAAAACCCCATGTTTAAAAGGCGGAATAAACTTCCAATTAGAACCCCGTATGTTTACGAGGATTAAAGTACCGGTAGAAAACATAGAAAATGGAGAAGGCATAGTCCAATATTTAAAAATAAATAGTGTCGAAATACCGGAAAGTATTGTGAAGGTAGAAAACAATTACGCACACATAGGTGCCATTAATACGAGAATCGAGAAACAAACGTTAAGGTTTTCAAAGCCAATTAAATTGGAAGAAATGCCCGGAGAAGAAGAGCTACAAAATAGTCCCAATTTAAATTATTACGATTGCGAGAAAATTAAATTCGACCCAAGTAAGATCGAAATGAGTCACATGAACCAAATGGAAAAAGAAGCAATAACTAAATTACTGTACGAATTCAAAGATATATTCCAAACCGGTGAAGAAAGTTTGTCATTTACTAACGGGGTAAAACATTTCATACGAACAACGGACGAAGTACCCGTTTACTCTAGGAATTACAGGTATCCGGAGGTTTACCGACAGGAAGTAAAAAGGCAAATAGAAGAGATGGAAAAACAAAAGATCATTCGTCCCAGTTTTTCGCCCTGGAATAGTCCTGTGTGGGTCGTAGGAAAGAAACCAGACAACTCGGGCAAACAAAAGTTTAGGTTGGTTATCGATTTCCGCGGACTAAATGCCAAAACTGTAGACGATAAGTATCCTCTACCAGACATTTCCTTCTTGTTAGAAAAATTCGGTCGTTGCCAATACTTCTCCACTATCGACCTAAAGTCCGGTTTTCACCAAATCGAGATGCACCCGGACAGCATTGAAAAAACGGCTTTCTCCACTGAGAGTGGGCACTGGGAATTCTTGCGAATGCCTTTTGGCCGCAAAAATGCCCCACCAACATTCCAGAGAATGATGGATAATGTCCTACGAGGCATACAAAACGGAATATGCACTGTCTTCTTAGACGACATACTCGTTTACTCGACCAGTCTCCAGGAACTTGTTCAGAGTCTCCGGAAAGTGTTTGAGAGATTGAGAAATGCCAATTTAAAGGTCCAAATAGATAAAACCAACTTTCTTTGTAAAGAAGTGCATTATTTAGGTCATTAGGTAACCCCTGAGGGAGTCAAGCCAGATCCGAAAAAGATTGAGGCGATAAAAAACTACCCGATTCCCAAGACTACAACCGAAATTAAAAGATTTATCGGTTTGCTCGGCTATTATCGTCGCTTTTTGAAAAATCTCGCCGAAATCACTAAACCGTTAACACAACGACTAAAGAAAAACAGTAAAATCAACATAGAGGACCAGATTACAAAGAGGCTTTCGAAACATGTAAGACGCTCCTAACAAATGATCCAATACTGCAATACCCTGATTTTAATGAGCCATTCACACTCACCACAGACGCTAGCAACGTTGCGTTGGGAGCAGTGCTTAGCCAGAACGTTAAGGGTGGAGACCTACCGGTAGCATACGCAAGTCGTACTTTGAACGACGCGGAAAAACGCTACTCAACTATTGAAAAGGAATGTCTAGCAATACATTGGGCTACTCAATATTTCAAACCCTATCTGTATGGTAGGAATTTTAAAATGTACACGGACCACAAACCACTGCAATGGATCCACTCGATAAAAAACCCAAGCTCTAAATTGTTCCGCTGGAGAGAGAATCTTGCTGCGTTCAATTACGAAATCTGTTATAGGAAGGGAACAAAAAACATGAACTCGGATGCCCTCTCCAGAATAGAAATAAACAATAATGAATTAAATCAAGAGAAAGAGCTGGATGAAATAAAGACATCTGAGTTTCTCACAGACCCGCAAGAGATAACCCAAATATTAGGCCCAGAGGACACGGATCACGCGAACTCGGAGAACCAATCGATGATCGCATACTTAGGTGACAGCCGATTCAGTTCTCCAGATGATTCGGAAAAATCTAATGATACCGTTCACTCTAATTTCATAGGCAATGATGTATTAACCATTCCCATTTCAGAAAGTCCGGTGAACCACGGAAAACATCAAATAGTCATGATTACCACCAAACATAAACCTCATCCTCCTATAATTGAAAAACTTTTTGATTCCAAAATGAGAATTACAGTAGAAATCAGCGAAGAAAAACTTGAGACGGATATTATTAACTTCGTAAAAACATACGTAGCCCCAAAGATCAAGTACCTTGTCCACTTCAAACCAGACATCTATGAAACATTCAACCGCATTGTTACTAAGAATTTTATGAATTCTCAGATCAGATTCATAAAATGCCCATCAATGCTAACAGATGTGTTGGACGAAGCGGAGAGATACGAATTAATCAATCAGTATCATACCGGGGAAACAAACCACAGGGGAATAGAGGAAACGTATGAAAAAATGAAAAGGAGTTACTTCTGGCCCAATCTTAAAAAGTCGATCCAAATTTACATAAACAATTGCGAAATTTGTCAAATTTGTAAGTATGAACGAACACCTTTAAAGCTCAAATACAACATAACACCGACCCCTACGAATACACATCGACAAGTTCACCATACATACAATGATCCAAGTTCCTAACAATAATTGACGCATTTTCAAGATACGCCCAGGCATATAATGTTAACTCCTCTAATAGTCTCGAAGTAGTTAAAGGACTCATTCAATTCTTCTGTCACCATGGTACTCCTCGCTCTATTGTCTGTGATAATGGGGCAGAATTCAAAGGGAGCCTAGTGAAAGATTTACTTAATTTACACAAAATTAAAGTTCACTTCACTAGCTCTCAGCACCCAGAGTCTAATGGTTTGATCGAAAGGTTTCATTCCACCTTGATCGAACACGTAAGAATCCTAGGGAACAGAGACGAATTCAAATCGGAAACCATCAAAAACAAAATCATGTACGCAATTATTGCTTACAACAACAGCATCCACTCAACTACTAAATTAACCCCTTTCGAAATTATAAACGGTCACATAGACAGCGATCCAATAATAAAAATTGAATCGGAAGAAAAAATTGTGAACAATTACGTCAACCAACACAAGGAGAAAGTAAAATTCATTTACGACCAGGTATACTCACGAAATGAGTCGGGAAAAATTAAAACAATAAACAAGAAAAACGAGACTCGTGAAAACCTACCGGAAATGCCTGGAGAAATCTATGTAAAAAATAAGCAAATCAAAGACAAATCGAGAAACAAATATGTCAAAGAAAACGTAATTTCAATTAACAAAGAACTAAAAACAGCCGAGATAGAACCAAGACACCACAACACTCAGGAGAAAATTCATTTCTCGAACGTCAGAAGACCATTAAAATACACTAAACAGGGATTAGAAACAATCTGGAACGAAAATTTGGATAGATCAGAAGTCTTGGTGGAAGGATTCAAATTAAAATTAACGAGGGGAGATTTGTTGACACTTAAACACCGAAATTGGTTGAACGACAACGTGATAAATTTTTATTTCGCAATGCTCAGAAAAAATGAATGAAACTAAAGATAGTCCAAAGGTCTTCGCCTTCAGCACGTTTCTATACGTATCCCTCGTAGCTGGTGGTTACGAACGAGTAAAGAAAAACCGACATCTTCGAGATGGATACGTTACTCATCCCAATATTCAAGTCATCTCATTGGAGATTAATTGTAGTAAACGTTCCAGAGAGGAAAATAATATATTTGGATTCTCTGAATCAAGAAGGGTGTGGCGGCGATCAGACGTTTTAAACAGCTGTTACCGCGCGCTTAGCAACGAAGGGCTTCTTGTTGTTTTTGTAAACAAATATTTTGAGAGTGTGTTGTCAACCTTAGTAAAGCTAACATCAATCTACGGTAAAACTAAAATCTTTATTAAATAGGAGTTACAACCCTTACTTCCTATATTGGTGACCCCGACAGTAAAAATTTAACGCGAATTTCACTTTTAACTGGTTAACTTTTTCCAAAATGATTCGTGACGAGGCCCAACTGCTCGAGCTACGCGAAGAAAACCAGGAGCTGCAACGACAGATCGAAGCTCTACGCCTTCAGAACGAGCAACTGCAACGTGAGCCGTCGATTCAGCAACAACAGCAGCAGCAACAACAACCTCTGGGTACCGCCGCTAACCTCGCTGATCATCGCCCTGCAGTCAACCGTGTCGCTGTCAAATTGCCGCCATTTTGGTCAGACAAACCAAGCTTGTGGTTTATTCAAGCTGATTCGCAATTTACGCTTTCCAACATTACGAGTGAGGTAACCAAATTCCACTATGTCGTTTCTCAGTTGGACGGTCGCATCGCTGTTGAAGTTGAGGATGTCATTAAAAATCCTTCTCCACTAAATCCTTACACATTTTTACGCACCAAAATAATTGAGCGTTTGTCTGCATCCGAGGAACAACGCGTCCGTCAACTCATCAGCGCGGAGGAGCTTGGCGAACGTAAACCTTCGCAGTTTCTTCGTCATCTCCAATCTCTCGCTGGCGCAACCATCGTGCAAGATAATCTCCTTCGTCAACTTTGGCTCCAACGTCTTCCGCCAAACGTCCAGGCTATCCTTGCATCGCAACCTGAAATGGCGCTCGACAAGCTTGCAGAGCTCGCCGATAAAATTATTGAAGTTTCACCGTGCTCTCCAAATCTCTCGGTCAACGCTGCATTCAATAACAGAGGTATCGAAAACGATTTATTAAAAGCAGTTGCCGAGTTACAACAGCAAGTCGCCGAGTTATTAGCTTCTCGCTCGCGACCTCGTTTTTGTCCACGCAGTTCTCGACCGCGGAGCAAATCTTGCATTCGGGATGATTCTAACCAACACACTGGCAAAATTTGTTGGTATCACAAAAAATACCAAGAGAAAGCTCAAAAATGCATCGAACCGTGCAGCTTTTCGGGAAACGGCCTAAGCAGTTCGTAAGGACGGCAGCCGACTGCTCTTCATCTAGTAGCCGTCTTGTTGTTTACGATAAAAATTCAAAACAGAAATTTCTCGTTGATACCGGCTCTGATTTGTGTTGTTTTCCTCGTCGCTTCCTCCGAGATCATCGCTCTTCTGTTGACTATGATTTGTGCGCTGCAAACGGAAGCACAATCAAAACATATGGTTTCGTAACCTTAAATCTCAACTTAGGCCTTCGACGTAGTTTCTTGTGGAGATTCATCGTAGCTGATGTTGATTTGCCGATCATTGGGTCCGATTTTCTCGCTCACTATCATCTATTACCTGATTGCCGTACAAAGCAAATCATCGACGTATCCACCGGACTCCAGGCTCGAGGTTTAACGCAACGTTCTTCGCAGAGCAGCATCAAGACTGTTCAAAATTCTTCGTCGTACGCTTCTCTCGTTGCTGAGTTTCCTGAAATTACTCGTCCACCAGGTTTACCTCGACTTATTAAACATGAAACTGTTCATCACATTCGCACGACTCCTGGTCCACCGGTTACACATAAAGTTCGTCGATTAAGTCCTGAAAAATTGAAAATCGCTCGGAAAGAATTCGAAGACATGTTGCAAGCTGGTACGACTCGTCCTTCCGAGAGTTCCTGGTCTTCTCTTTTACACTTAGCACAGAAAAGTGACTCAACTTGGCGTCCCTGTGGGTGATTTTCGCGCGTTGAACGCCCGAACGATTCCGGATCGTTATCCTGTTCGTCACATTCAAGATGCCACTTTCTTCATCGATGGGTGTACGGTGTTCTCAAAAATTGATTTAGTCAAGGCTTATCAACAAATTCCAGTCGCTGAAGAAGATATTGGGAAGACTGCTATCATCACCCCGTTTGGTCTTTTCGAATTTCCATTCATGACGTTTGGACTTCGAAATGCCGGGCAAACTTTTCAAAGATTTATGGACGAAGTTTTGCGTGGTTTAGACTTTTGCTTTGTTTATATGGACGACATTCTCGTTTTCTCTTGTTCTAAAGAAGACCATGAACGTCATCTTCGAATTGTTTTCGGACATCTTTCCAAATACGGATTAGTCATCAATCCACAGAAATGCATCTTTGGAGTTTCTGAAGTTCCTTTTATAGGTTATACGATTTCTGCTGCTGGTATTCGTGCTCCTGACGAACGAGTTCGGGCAATTAAATACTACCCTCTACCAAAAACAGCGCAAGGTCTTCGCCGTTTCCTGGGTATGCTGAACTTTTACCGCAGATTTATATCTCACGCCTCCGAGTTTGAAGCTCCTCTACATGACGCAATCAGCAATCCACTCTTGAAAGGTTCTCAGCCGATTCACTGGACACTTGAACTCGAAGAAGCTTTCTCAAAATGCAAAAACTGCATTTCTTCCGCTTCACTTCTTGTCCATCCTCGTATCGGTGCGCCACTTGGATTGTTTACAGATGCTTCCAATCATTCTGTGGGCGCATGCCTACAGCAGCTCGTTCATGACGTTTGGCAACCACTCGCATTCTTCTCGAAGAAAATGTCCTCGAAAGAAAGTTCTTGGCCTGCTTACTATCGCGAACTACTTGCGATCTACGCTGCAATTCAGCATTTTCGTCACATGTTGGAAGGGCATCCATTCACGATCTATACAGATCACAAACCATTGGTTTACGCTTTTCAACAAAAACGTGAAAAACTTCCACCAGTTCAACTAAGACAACTCTCATTCATCGCAGAATTTTCGACTGACATTCAACACATCAAAGGTGTCGACAACATCGTCGCTGATACTCTATCTCTGCACCACTTGACTACGAGTTGCTAGTTGAATCTCAAGCAAAAGACGAAAAACTCATCTCTCCTCATCTCACGTGTGCCGATTCCTGGGTCCTCACTTACTGTCTTCTGTGATACATCAACAGGAAAACCTCGGCCTTTCATCACACAGCCATTTCGTCGTCGTGTTTTCGATCAACTCCACAACCTAAGTCATCCAGGTGCCAAAGCCTCTGCTAAATTAGTTGGTGATCGCTTCGTTTGGCCTTCCATCAATAAGGATTGTCGAAATTGGGCTCGTGCTTGCAACGATTGTCAACGATCCAAAATCTCTCGTCATGTTCATACTCCTCTTGGAAATTTTCAAACACCGACAAAGAGATTTTCGCACATTCACATTGATCTGATTGGTCCACTTCCATCTGCACATTCCTCTCGGTATTGCTTGACTGTCATCGATCGCTTTACTCGATGGCCCGAGGTTTATCCTTTACAGAATATAACTGCAGAAACTGTGACTCACGCGCTTTTGGATTGTTGGATCTCTCGTTTTGGCGTTCCTGAAACTTTAACCTCAGATCGTGGTGCTCAATTCACTTCTCATCTCTTCAAAAATTTCGTTGAACAATTTGGAATTCGACATAACTTCACAACAAGTTGGCATCCTGCCGCAAATGGTTTGATCGAACGTCTACATCGTCATTTGAAAAGTGCAATAATGGCTCATTGCGACATCGGTTGGGTTAAAGCTTTACCTTTTGTTCTTCTTGGCATTCGTTCTGCTTTCAAAGAGGATATCAAGGCTACATCTGCTGAGATGGTTTATGGAGAAACTCTTCGTTAGCCTTTTGAACTGGTCTCTTCAAGCGTCGCAAACAAGAATCTCGAAGATTCAAGCAGCTTTCTATCAAGCTTACGAGAATTCATGTCTCGCTTACGACCAGCTCCAGCATCAAGACATTGTCAACCTGGTATTTTTGTTTTTAAGGAGCTCTCGACGTGCAGTCATGCATATTTGAAGGAAGGACCTATCCTTAAGGCACTCCAACCACCATACAACGGCCCCTACGAAGTCATCGATCGAGGCGACAAGACAATCACACTAAAAATTTACAACAAGCCTACAAAAGTCTCTATCGATCGAGTGAAACCTGCATTTATTTTACAAGATGATGTTCCTGTTCCTACGCCTGTTCCTGTTCCTACGCCTATTCCTGTTCCTACGCCTGTTCCTGTTTCTACACCTGTTCCTGCGCCCGCACAACTGACACCAGCTCCCGACCGCACAACGCGATCTGGCAGAAAAGTCAAGTTTAGAAACATTTTGAATTTGTAGCCTAATTCTCTGCCAAGGGGGGTAGTGTGGCGGCGATCAGACGTTTTAAACAGCTGTTACCGCGCGCTTAGCAACGAAGGGCTTCTTGTTGTTTTTGTAAACAAATATTTTGAGAGTGTGTTGTCAACCTTAGTAAAGCTAACATCAATCTACGGTAAAACTAAAATCTTTATTAAATAGGAGTTACAACCCTTACTTCCTATAAGGGAATGATATCATGGTCATTATGGAACTATACTTGAAAGAAGAATTCAGAAACAAATTAGGTTCAAATAGTCAGGAAACTTGGCAGAAAATACACCTCACCAACATTCCACAACAAAACAACTCAGACGACTGTGGCGCGTTTGTATGTAAATTTGCTAAATTATACACTAAATCAAAATCAGTAAATTTCGAGCCAACAGAAATCAGCGATTTCAGAGAAGAAATGTGCTTAGAGATCTTACACAAACACATTAACTAAACATACAAACCTCACACGTACACTCACGTTCATTTGTTACAGAATTATCTTCTTACTGCTCGCACTAGTGAACGGAATTGACATCAGGAACATTACAACTAACCCAGGGTTACTCTCTGCTACAATGGGACCCGCCAAATTAATAGAAGGATATCACACATCAACTCATTACTACTTATTGGACGAACTCCATGAAAGGATCGATTCATTTAGGATTGGTTACCATAACGTTTTAGACGAATTGCGCAATGTCGCCTCTACTAAGCAGAAATCAGATATGCTAATAACCTCAATTAATTTTACATTTCAAATAATAGACCAAAAACTACAAAATTTCATCGTTCCGAAAAATCAAACGAGATCCAAAAGGGGACTAATCGATGGTTTAGGATCCTTGATCAAATTTGTAACAGGAAATTTAGATGCAGAGGATGAAAGGAAATATAACACCATTATATCCCATCTTAGGCAAAACCAAGAAGATCTCCAAACTCAAATAAATTCGCAGTATTCAATAAACGAAGCAATGACAGCAAATTATAACAAAACCATGGAAGTCATTAACCATAACAATAGGGAATTGGAAAAGGAACTGAGATTACTCAAACAGTCTCACACGGGTGAATCCTTGCACGTCCGTGCAACCAACGATTTGCTGGAACATTTCCAAATCATGCTGAACCTAATAATAAACATCGTCCAAGATGTGGAGAACTCTTTGACGTTCTGTAAATTAGGCAAACTGCACCCAAGCATCTTGAACACGCAACAGCTTTACAAGGAAATAAAAAAATTATCCTTATTTTACGGTCCCAGGTTTCTGAGTGTTCAAGAGAACAACTTAAATTTCATTCAAAGTCAAATCAAAGTCCAATGCGTCGTTAGTCAGAGAGAAATAATATATTTCCTCGACATTCCCCTTGTTAATCCTGTTAACTTTGAATTTCAACATTTAATGCCAATACCAACTAAGGTAGGCAACGAATACTATAGCATAATTCCCCAAGTAAAATTCCTTCTCAAATCTTCGTCAGAGGTGCTTAGCCTACAAGAAAAATGTAAAATAGATCAGTTAACCCTATGTCCGGGACATTTGATAACTGAAGCAGACTTCATCTGCGAAACCAATTTTGTAAGATCTGGTAAAATAGGGGATCATTGTAAATATGTTAAAGTCGAGATTAACGACAATTTTGTAAAGCTTGTGACAGATATTAACCAATTTCTTTTAATATTTCCTCACAGTGACGTTGTAACGATTGTCGAAAACGGAGTAGAAATTAAAACATTACAAGGAGTGTATTTGGCTAAACCAGGAAAGGGTCATCTGCTTTATAAAAACAAAACTTTGTTTGCGGCCCACAAAGCAA
Organism: Pachypeltis micranthus; assembly: GCA_020466155.1. Lineage (NCBI taxonomy): Eukaryota > Metazoa > Arthropoda > Insecta > Hemiptera > Miridae > Pachypeltis > Pachypeltis micranthus. The sequence continues at coordinate 1,263,833 of CM035776.1, forward strand.
TATCTGGAAAACCAATTACAATGAATGAGGTAAATCTTCGGATTAAGAATGTCCTTCAGACAAACGAAGAAATCAATTTAAAAGATCTTGTGCTAACCTCTGTAATATCCAGTAACGCACACGTTTCGGAAAGATCACTAATTTCAGATCTAGCTGTGCCGAGCCTTTGGACAATCGCACTGTACTTAATGTGTATAAGTTTTATTCTCTTTATTGTAATCAAATTCAAAATTCATTTGAGGAAACATAATTCTGTCACCAGCTAAGTTGTATATAGCATATTTTTCTATTACTGTTTACAGCGTCATAACTATTTCTACTACTATTACGATATTGTTTAATTTTTTTCCTCTAAGGGGGGAGGAGTTATATTGTGAATAATGGTTAACGAAGTGATATGACACACAGTATTCTAAGAAGCCTCCTGCAACAGTTCGTAAACAAGGTGACTCATTGCCAGCCATGCGAACGCAGCAAACTAAGTCGCTGCGTCGGCTATGCGAACCTACATAAACCCCCTCTCGAGCTCAGCTCGGTGTGTACTCATTTAGCTGTCTTGCCGTCAGTATCTGTCCCTGTCTAACGTTTGTAATTTAAATTTTATTTGTGGAAATTAAAAGTTTCTTTTTAAAAACTTCTTCGTCCCCATGAAGAACTTAACTCCTATAATTAACGTATTTGACGTGGTTTTGACGTAGGTTGATGATGGACCGAAGCACAGGTCAAAACTTGGTTTTTTCCCTTTCACGTCTCGACCACGAATGCCTCACAAACCTGATACGATTGTGGCCTCCTCAAGCAGCCATCTTCTTTTTCGTGCTCGCTGCTGTTGGCCAGCGTAGCACCGTCCATTAGTTTAATGTACTCTCTCGCATTTTCCTGGGTACACCTGCCATGAATTACCTCTCCCTGTCGCCTATTGCAGGAATATGGCTTGTGGACGTGATTATATCGCAGGACATCAGGGAGCAAAAATATCAAGGGGCTTGAGAGATAGTCACCAGAATACAGAAGCCAGCGAAGTCTGAAGATGAAAGCTAATAAGGTAACAAAAATCTTGTTTAAAATTATTGAATTAGAAAACAAATTTGTAGAGTTTACATTATGCAGAAAGTGTCCACGTAGCATTCGCAGTTGGAATTTTTTTACAATTCCCAGACAGCATGTTTTTTTAGGGAATTTCCTCCATAAAACATTAAGATTGACAAAAATGTATACTCTCAATACATGACTTTTGGTTAAGTGTAATTGGTACTTATTACTAATGCCCATTAAATTATCGTTTCTCATCATAGCTTACTGACATATTTATTTAGTTCAGTACATGAACAAACCCAATTTATATATGTGGAACATTGTTTGAAAGCAAAGCAAGGCAGAGAATTAGAAAAAATAAACTTACAAAAATGAAAGCCAGGAAAGCAGAGGAAGCACCAGGAGTAAGTGAAATTTCAAGGAAGAGTGACCCAGAGAACAGGTATCGACGCTGCATTCCGAATTAAGCAGATGAACAGAATAGAGCATGTAATTAGCGGAAGAAAATGGCACACCATAAAATTCTACAGCCAGGTTGACCCACACGTAAGCTTATACAGATGAGAAGGAGGTGTGAATCTACACAAGTGTAGACAATTCCGTAGAGTAGGGGCACATCAGCAATCACTTCTGTCGATGGGTAAAGGAAGGCGGAAATAAGAGCTAAGCACGTCAGACCGACACTGTTTTGATGAATATGAAACTTTAAAGGCGAGAAAGCACGACGGATTCCTATGAACTCAACCGACTTGATCAATATGGGAATTTTATTAAGGAGTCTAAACAGACTAGAGTGGTGTGGCCGAATGACAGCGCTGAAGACAGTCGCCAGTGCAGCGGCATGTGTAAACCCACGAATGTTCCGCCTGAGAAACCACAGGGTACGCATAACATGAAAGGCAACATGAGCAATATGGGCAGCAAACGATAATTGCGGGTCGAGAGCGGACTGATATAATCCTTTTCATAGATCACAAGATTCCTGTCTGAGGATTCAGGAATGGTCAATATGAGAAGAAAACAGTTGAAGGTCGAAAATGGCATCCAGTTCACGGATAGATGAAATATGACAGTGCATCAGTTTCTCTGGGTTCCTCATTTGCGTGCCTATGAACAAATATTGACACCATCACAAAAAATATCTGGTGCTTTGCAACACACAACTTTCCTTAGCTCTACGTCAATTCACTTTCTAAATGGTTTTGTCTACTTAATCAATTCATTTACCACTCAGTTCATTTGAACTTGGTCAAACAACACTTTACAGCAGCATGAAGCGGCAGCGCTTACAGTTCCAGAATTTATTGTGCTGCTCGTACTCATTGCAGGACCATTATTGAGCAACTGGTACACAGATAATTAATGAGGCTGTAAACACACATTTTTTGAAGAAGTATAGTAATTACGTTTAGAACTGGTAGTAAGCGAAACGGCAGTGGTTGAAATTCAGGAATTTCTGGAGTGACCCCCATGTATCCCATGAGCGTTTTTAAACATTCACCCTTTAGGTATTGGATTGGACTACAATACCCATTTTTTTAACATTCTACTAACATTTCACCGGAGTTTTTAAGGAAAACTGCGCTAAAAACGCTTTTCGTCGAAAATTTTGATAATTTATTGTGCTGCTCTAGCCATTTTCCCACAAATGGGAATTTTATGGTATAATGGCCTTATTTAGAGCTACCAATATAAAAAGTTTAATTAAAATCGTTAGAGCCGTTTTTCAGAAAAAAAAATTTGGTATTTTGATCACAATGATAGGTATCAGTGGATTTTGTTCATACCCTAATTTTGGCGTCCCATGATAATCTGCGGGCAAGATATCGAGTTTGAGCTAATTTGGTACGGTGTTTTTCTCTAAAAATTATTCACAGACACACATACACAGGCCTCGACGAGGGTTATATCAGTCATGGAAGTTGCGGTTTCGCTGATATGCAAGAGGCCGGCCTCTGCAGCATCCACCGAACTCAGAACTGCGGAGGTACGGCAGGTATTTGGTCGTTAGCCAGTTTCCCGGTAGAGAGCTGTTGCCCATGCGTTACCGCATGGAGGTGACCACCCGAGGAATCCCGTACCGTCGGAGAGGAGTTCATAATCTGGTTTCCCACCTGATCTAACTGTGTACTTGAGTGGCAAGTTTCAGAAGGACAGATCAACTATGACCACTTTTCTTAGCCATCACCTTCTTCGCAAACTCTGCAAAATGGTTATAGGCTATTTTTGTAGCAGTCAATGCTGTTAAGTTCGTTTGCCTTCCCATCAACCGTCGTTCACTGTTGTAGAAACTGCAGTGTAGCAGCTCGTGGTTTCTTGCTTCCTCCGCACTGGAGGCACAAGACGTGCATAATGGAGAGTCTTTCAGAGAAAAGAAGTAGAGCCGCGCATTGAAGTCGCCATGTCCGGTGAGGAACTGGCTCGTCCAGTGGTCTGGCTGAACCCATTTTCTTGAAAGACGTTCACGGATGTTGGGGAAGAACTCATACGTATCACGTCCCTTTGACGAGGATTCCCATCTCACTTGCCATTTCCCTAAGGCCCATTCGTCGATGGCAGCAAGTTTCTGTTCTGTGGTGAGATCCGCACAGAGTTCAGCCCAAAGCGGGGGAAGCTCCCGTTTCACTCTCCACTTGTCAATCATGCACTCAACGGCCAAATCAACTGATAACTGACCAGTGATCACCTAGAGTGCTTCTGTTGATACAGTCTTGTGGGGCTTGGTGATCCACAGGAGCGCAGCTCACATTGACTGTTAGTTTGCTACCTCAGATAACGGAGCAGTAGTCAATCACGCCTAGATAGATGGACTTATACCTGAGGATAGTGTCATGGTAACAAACACCCCAAGTGGCCTTTGTACTTTGTAATTGCACGCAGTGAGGCCAACCTTGCAATGGTAGTGTTCTTAAGGGACTGGAGGTGTTGGTTGAAACCCCACCTCTCACCTACATTCACTCCTAAATACTTGAAGTGCTTTTCAAGAAGGAGCCTGTGGCCGCCAAAGCGTATTGTGAGTGGATTATTTACTTTTCCTTTCAAGAGGATTAGCTGGGTTTTTTCCTCAGCCGCTGCATGCTCGCACCATTGGTTGACGGTGCGGAGCACGGGGTGGGTTTTTTTCTTCGATTTGGCGGACTGACTCTGCAAAGATCAGCACAGTCAAGTCATCCACATAGGCGTACGGCTCGCAGTCAATCTCCATGAGTTTCCTGAGAAGACCTTCGAAGAAGGCATTCCAGAGTGCTGGTCCAAGGACCAAGCCCTGTGGGCACCCCTTCTCAATCTTTCTCTGGACAGAGACATGCCTGCATTCGATGGTAGCAGTTCTGTCTGTCAGGTAACTTCGGACGAGCGAGTACAGGTTGCGGGGGATTCCCCTACCTTTAAGCTCATTAAGGAGCGCTGGCCACCAAAGGTTGTCAAACGTTCCTCTGATGTCAATCAGAATTGCTACGACGTACTTAGCCGGTGCCAGCAGGGAAACACGCTGAATCTCGACAATGACATCCTGCGTGGACCTTCCTTTGGTACACCCTTATTGCCTGCCTGTGAGGTTGTGGCCAAAAACTCCTGCGAGGGACTGCAACATCAAGATTTCTGGTGTTTTGCCTAATTTGGAAAGAAGGCTGAGCGGCCTCCATGATTGCGGGTCTTACTGATTGTGGTCGCCTCCCTTTTGAAGAGTGACAACACGCGCCGACTTCCACTGTGTGGGGAACTGTCTGACCTGCAGACAGTCATTAAATAAGTGAAGGAGGCCGCTGGAGACTCTCAGCTCAGCATTCCTTAGCATATTGCTTTCTATTCTATCTGGCCCAGGAGATTTGTTGGGCTTTAAGGTCGCAAGGGCCCTGCCGAGGTCGCCTGTTGTCCACAATGGGATGTCAGGCTCGTTCGAAGTGTCCGTGATCAGCTCCCTTGCTGCCCTCTGGGCTTCAGTGTCTCGAGCCACTTGGTCGTCAGGGAACGCCTTCTCAAGGAGGGTTTCCAGTGAACTTTCGATGCCGCAGGCCCAGCCTGACTCATTTTGCATCGCAGCTAAGACCTACTCTACCTTTGCTTTCCCTATGGAGGGCTTGTAATATCTGAACCCCCAGGGGTTCTCAGAGCTCTCCGCTTCCACGAAATTTCGCCAGCTTTGCCGTTTGGCTCGTTTGATGGCGTGGTGGAAGGCCTTATTCTCTTGGATGAAGGCAGTTTGGAGTGTGGCTCTAGCATCAGGGTCACAAGTGTGCTGGTACATCCTTATGGCTCTATTTACATTTTGCTTGAGGGGACTTTGATCGCCCTATGCTTCTGTTGCCCAAGTACAGAGAGCCCAGCAGAGTGTAGTGCTGTGGTAAACATGTCCACTTTGCTGTCTACCTCTTCCAGTGTGTCAGCTTGCAGTATTAGGTCGGTGTCTTCGGCACACAGTTCACCTTCCAGTACTCTACAGAATCGTGGTTAGTCAGGGGCGGAATCGCTTTTCACGCATGTCTTTGCAGAGGATGTTGTCATCTGAGATGGCAAAGTCAATAACCATGTGATCGCTCTGCATTGCACCTGGTACGACCCGCCAACTCTGCAATTTGAGTAGCAGGGTGTGAGACACGGTAATGACATCTATGCACAACCTTCCTCCTGGCCCATCATATGTCGACACACACACACACAGACCATTTTCCCAAATAGTGTTTTTCGGACTCCGGAGGGTCTGAAACGTGAAGATGTGAAGAAAACTCAAAAATTTTTTTTTTTCAGCCGATTACGTAACTTTACTTTCTACTTTGTAGAGCCAAGGAAAATAAAAAGAAGATATTGGACCAAGGTGACACCCTTGAGAAACTCCAAAATAAGCAATAAAGGGGGTGGAGAGTGCAACACAAATAATTTTGAACCATGCACTTCACGTTAACGGAAATACAAGGCATTTCAGACAAGAGCATTGTGAGGCCTTTTTCTGTTTATGCGAGGTAAAGTTTCGGTACCACTTCGGCGCATCAGCGGGCTATATAAAGCGAATCACTTAACCCAACTATTCATTTATTTATTTATTGGCATTTACCTATAATTCATGTGCAGGTGAATATAAAATTTTAAACAGCATGAAACCTTCTGTATGAAAAATCTTTCAGATGCCTGAACCTACCAGTAAACAAGCTCAAGGTTTCAGACTCGAATGGCTGAAGGGAGCGACGTGCCTATTAAGCGTTAGCTCCACAACCCAGATGGAAACAGGATCCCATTACGTGAAAAGCATCGCGATACCATCAAGAAACTTCCCTTTGAAACTTCAAGTCACCACTTAGCGCCACCCTACAACTTTCATGAACCAGAACCCAAGTTTTCCTTCTCGCAATTTTAGATGCCTCCTCCCTCGCTTTGGAAAGCATAATGGAAGGTGCCGGACGAGAGGTGCAGGGGAAGGTTCGATGCTGATAGAAAGAGAAGAGAGTTTCAACTGGTAAAAAGTAATGGCGGAAAGCAACTGAGTCGCCTCTCTGCCCCTCACCCAACGCCTTTAACACTCCGATTTAATGAGGTCCGGGAGAAATGAGCGGATGCTCAACCCCTTTAAAACGGAGTTAACTTAATGAAACCTTACCCTTTTCAAACATGCCCTCAGCTCATGTGAAGGATGCTGCAACCTCGCCCCCCCCTTTCCCTCCAACACGCCTGGCAATCACTCTAATCACCCCATTAGCAACAGAACGAGATAGCAGATGAATACGAAGAGAAACGGAATTTGGATTTGGCTGGTTTGGTTCATTCGTTCCTTCCTATCGGTGTTATTGTCTTCCGAGGTTTGTTTGGTGTCTGATATAAATCGAAATAAACTGTGTTACGAGGATGCCAAAAACGGGTGGCTTTGTTTCTAACCTCTTCTGGCAATGAGTGATAAAATGTCTGTATTTGAGATGTCCAACTCTTCATTCGGTAGGCTCATTCTAAATAGTTCGTTGATTCGCCCTACCGATGGCATTTCATCCGTTTTTCTATCTTATTGTTGAGCAGATACTTAAGCGACCTACTAACGTTGTTGGTTTAGACGATCTTGAAAATTAGAATTTGATTCAACGTATTGCATCTGTTTACAAACCATATACAAGGCATATGCCTTCAACGCCTTCAAAGGATTATGAACGCTCCTAGACCTGCCTTATCAATTAAAATTAGAAAAGAATGTTCACCAAGACGTATAGCCGAAGACTTCATGGAAAGATTAAGAAATAAACTAAATGAATCAGAAGAAGCAGGGGTAACAATATCACCCTATCGGGTTGACGTCACATGATTAGGATATGGATGGGAGGGGAGGGGGGGGACGTCACATCAGATATACTGAGAGGGGTTATGCTGTCGTCCGACCTAGGTGTGCCATAAGGTTAACTACATATAACTGTAGCTCTCATTTCCTATTCTAGAACTATTCTGTCTAATGACATTATAGAGAAAGTGTTAACAATGGTATAAATGATTGAAAGTGTTCAAAAAGGTATAAGTTTCAACGCATCTAAGTTTAACTTTGGCTAATAGTACAGATTTTGGGACCTTTAAACGAGTTCGAAATAGAATCAACGCAATCACCGAAATGCCACAACCAACTGGTAAGAAAGCTTTGATTCGATTCCGAGGAATGGTTAAATACACAGGAAAATTCATTGTGAGAATCTGTCGGAGATAACAGCACCTCTTGGGGAACTCACTACAAACTCACTATTGCACATTCTAATGGTAGGCCCATAACTATTAAAGTTTACGTATCTGTTAGGTGAGTCTGTCTCCTCTGGCTGGTGAGTTGCTGTGGGCAAGCGCATTCGATGTAAAGACATCATCGTCTGGCCGTTAAGTCAGTACTGGAGTCAGTCAGTTGGTCGTGGTCTTTATATATGAAAGGAAGGTAAACGGGATGATGGAGCGTCGGGGAAGGGTCGGGGAGAGGAGGTCATGTACCTCAGGGGGAAAACCCCTAAAGGTTAATGGAACGTCATGAATGATCTGTTAATTGTGGAATTTCCGTCTTTTTTCTGTAGGGTGGTCTGTAAATCCGTCAGTTGGTTGTTTTCGTTTGTGTAATGTTTTGAGTGGTGTGAATATGGTGTCGCATTTTGTGTTGATTTGTTCATTTATGATCTGTCCATTGAAGTTTTTTTGTTTGTAAATTTCCATGTTTTCTAATATGTTCAGTTTTCGTCCTTTGTATTGTTTGTGTAGTAAGGTGGTACTGTCCTGTATTTTGGTAGGTTCATGTCCAGTTGTTTTGAAATGGTTAGCAAAGTTTGAATCGTCTTTGTTCTTATTAAGTGATTTAATGTGTTCTGAGTATCTGGTCCGTATTTTTCGTCCTGTCTGTCCTATGTATGCGTTTGTACAAGTACAAGTTATTTTATATACCCCACTTTGGTCGAGTGGGTCTGTCTTTTCAGTCTTTGTAGTTAGTTTGGTTCTAAGTGTGTTGTCCGTACGTAATGCGATTTGTATACCTTCCTTTCGGAGGATGTTAGTTATTCCGTATGTTTTTGGTCCTGTGTACGTGAATGTGCAGCGTCTTGTTAAGGTCTGTGTATTCTGTGTTTTTGAGTCGTGTGTTTTGGATTCGTATTGTCTTAATAATTTGTTTATTGTTTTTTGGAGTAACCGTTATTTTCTGCGATGGTATTGATAGTATCAAGTTCTTTTGTAATTTTGTGCGGGTAGTGGGATAGTTTTTAGTCTCCGTATCATGTGTCTAAATGCACTTAGTTTATGTTGTTGTGGGTGGTTTGATGTAAAGTGTATGGTCGTGTCGGTGGCAGTGGGTTTTCTGAAAATGTCGTATTGTAGTTCGTTGTCCAACCGTGTGATTTTCAGGTCCAAGTAATTAAGGGTTTTATTTTGTTCTTTGTCCATGTCATATTGGATGTTATAGTGGATATTGTTTAAGTCCTTTAGTACATCGTCAGTGTTATCACTGTTCTTGGTTTTCAATTGGTAGGTATTGTATGGCTGTCTCAGCGTCCAAGATGTTCGTTTCAATTTGTTTTTGTAAGTCAGTTGAAGGTAAGTTATGTTTGAGTCCTCTTTCTAATAGTTGCGATATACCATATGTAACACAGAAGAACTCACCACTAGATTAAAAGACGTAACTATGCCATGAAGTAGAACGTTTTCATTTGTTAAAAGTGTTCGGGGAAAATCCCTCTTTTTTGTGCTCAAGTAGCTTGGTGGGCTGTAACACCATGAAGCGCAAAAGTACCCCGAAATATCAATTATCACGAGGGTAGGAAAAAAATACGAGAATCTCCAAATTTCCCTGGTAATGGGAAATTAGATACCACTCGTGTGATTCTGATCGCTGGACGGATCAACCGAAGAGCACCTGGAAAAAGAATACACCACGAAAAATATAAACGGAATGAGGAAATGAAAGAGGACTCACCCTGGCTCTTCGATTGGCGCCAACGCTTTTAAGAAAAGCCACAGTTGATCGTACAGACACGGAAGGGGTTTTTGGACAATGTAACCGAACCTGTTGCGCTTTTCACATAAAAAAGGGGTGAAAAGGAAGGGGTATCAAACGGCTCTTGTTTGCGAAGAAAGTCGGATCAGGAATGAGCCATAAAATTGGAAGAAAAAGAATCGGAGAGGGAGAGGAAAAATGAAGAGGAAAGAGAGGAGGAGAGGCGACCGTCCAGCGACCCCCTGTCTACCGTCAAATAAACGGGGTTTTCTCGGAAATTGAACATCATTATTACACTTATCGATGAGAAATCCTAATAGAAACTGATCATAATCCTGTAATGAGTATGTTTTTTTTTTGACCCGAGGGCGAGTGGGACAAGTCCCTTTGTCACTGCAGCCGCACAGGGCCTATTGTGACGCTGGCCCTTTCTTAGTAGAAGGCGTCGTACATACCCGCCCCCCTTAGCAAGCCGAGTATGTCCTTCACCGCAGAGTCCGCTACGGTTTGGGGTTCAGTGGTCCCCTGACTGAAGTATTCAAAGCGTTTTGCTGCCAAGGCAGGGCATTCACATAGATATGCTCTGCTGTCTCGTCCTCCTCACCGCAGAGTCTGCATTCCACCCATGAGATGCCCATCTTGTTGAGGTGATATCTGAGTGGGCAGTGCCCGGTGAGGAAGCTTATCAGTACTCTCAGATCTTTTGTCTGAGAGGCGTGACAAGCCTTTTCGCCTGTCTTAGACGTGGCTCGCGATGCCAATGGGCGCCATTTTCTGTATCCCCCATCGAGCAACCACACGGTTCAGGTGACTTTTCGTCAGACCCACGTGTGGTTCAGGCCCGATGGGTAGGGATTCTGTACCCCTTTTCGGGAGGCGGTCAGCCTTTTCATTGTCCTCATGCCCCCTGTGAGCCGGCACCCAAATGAGGGAGAGCCTGTTACGGGCGCCGAGCAGCTTGAGCGCATGGAGGCATTCCCATGCCAGCTTAGACCTAAAACTATAGGCTGCGATGGCCTTTAAGGCGGCCTGGCTGTCTGAGAAAATGTAGATCCGCTTGCCATTGAGCCCTTTGTTCAGGATCTCTTCTGTGATCTCTTGGGTTTTGCCCATTCAGTCAGCATCCTGACCATATTCACAGCTGGCCACAGACATGCCCCTGGGGACAATGCCGTTCCACTATCCACAACCCGTGGTCGCGCCTGGTAGCATGGGCATGCTCCTGGGAAGATAACCCAGAACCAGGAATGAGTATGTTAAAAAGAAACATGTAAGTGTCGAGACGTTTGCAGCGGATGTTGTTGCAATTAACGAACTAAGATTATAAGCTCACTTATTGGCAGAGAACCAAATGCTACTAGCTGACGCTCTGCCAAGGGCAAATATTGACCCTACGCCAAAGGATGACGAGGAACTCAAGGACGTCATTCCCTAAGTAACAGAAAGAAGTTAACAAAGAAAAAGCTAATGTTCAAACAATGAACTCAGTATGATTCAATTTGGAATCAAATTAATAAGTTTTTCGAAACTGAATGGCCGCCAAAGCTTTGTTCCAAGTTTAAAACTATTAAGCATATTCAAATGGAAGTGAACTTATTCGCGAAGATGGATTGTTATTGTTCTGCGATAGGATTCCAATGAAGCTGCATACTACCGTATTAAACTCCTGCATGAAGGGCAAGGAAGCCCCCCCCCCCCCAACACTCAACATTAATAAAATGTTAAAAGGAAAGTGTTTTAGTGACCAAATATGTCGTCTAATGTAGAAAATCACATCAAAAGTTGCACGTTCTGCTTAGAAAATATAATACCAAATAAAAACGGGAACCAATTATTGCTTTTAGAGATTCCAGACTTACCATACATAAAATGTACGATGTATGTCTTGGTATATGAAACTAAATGGTAACCGTGGATTGAGCTACGTAACTAATATCAAAAGCAATTGGTGGCATTAAAAAGGTATGCTCACTAATGTTTTCCACATTCGGATTCCCAATAGAAGTAATTACATAATAACCCATTTCAGAGTCTCAATGTTTCCAATTCCTATCCGAATACACTCTATTGCTGAGAGCGTAGTGAGATATTGTAAAACTATACTAAACAGACTACTATTTCTGGACAAGACTCATAGAACCTGCCACTGTACTATAGAAACGCAGAAATACTTCTATTTATCCAATCAACTTCTTCCGTATCGAACTTATGGGGAACTTAACTCTTAATCCCAAGAATTTCTGATTTGCAGGTCGTCAAACAACGAGTTGCGAAATCACAGAAGCAACAACAAAAAGCGCATGATATGACCAGCATGGGCAACATGTTATATAAACAAGAACACGGTTGGGATAGAGGAAAATCAGAAAGGAAAGTTGATACTCCAAGACCTCTTTGGGTTCGAGATGCTAATTACGACGTAGAAGTAGTAAGGAATTGATTAAATCACTAAGAAATGATAAAATTTAAGATGAAGTGAGCACAACCCTAAGGCAAGACATACGACAAAGAACTAAGGAGAGACATAATTAGAAAATCAGATTGGTATGGGGAACGAAGGTAGATGAATTCTTGTCAAAACATTGTTGAAACATGGCATAATCATTTCTCACTCGTACCTTTGTACAGAATACTCATACAATACAACTCATTCCTAAGATGCAATAATTCACAACTCACATAACCACTACTTGGTGTTACGATGTTCCATACGGTACTAACGTTTCGAGATTAATACGAGTACATGTACGACCAAATTGTTATTGTTTAATCAGAATCACAATTGATAACAGTCAGTTCGTCGGAGCTAATCGGCGCGAACCAACTACCTCATGAATCTGTTGATAAGGAAAGCTGTTAGATAGGCTCATTCTAGATCGCTGGCGTCAAATAACAGCTTCGTTTTTGCACCCCACTGTTGAGTGATTACTTGAGCGACCTACCAGCGTTCTTTGTTGTGCCATTGACGTATAAAATATCCCGCGTCTTTAAAACAACCGTGTTCAAAATTAAGATAGTATTCACAATGTAATATTAAGTTGTGTTCTTCTTACGACGAACGAATCAATACGAAAATAATTTCGTCTCAGTCCCCGATCACTCTGAATGTGAGGCTCTCTTGGTAGGCTTCAATGATGAAGGAGCTCTGAGTGCAACCAACTGTACTGTCCTCTGAGGCTCCTACTCCGTTGCCTCAACAATGACATTGGAACTGCCAAGAGAGGCTGACCAAAAGCTGACTAGATACGCAGTCCACGGGTGGAAATTGCGATTTTCTGACTCAGTAAACCTTCAAACGTAAGATCGAATAAATTATAATTTTTCCAGCCGGTTACAGTAATTTGGACCGTAGCAAAAAGCCTCAAAATAACGAAGCTATAATTCTGGAGTTCAATGTTGTCGTTTTTGGTTCATTATTCTGAATAATAAAGCTATGTTTTCAGCGTACAACGTCCCCTCAAAATTTGATACTTCACGTTTCAAGACATCGGGATTCCAAATCTGCTATGTACGTCCGCTGTTCGCGCCCCAGCCGTTTTATGCCTTTAATGTGGTCAACAAAATCCGACCTTTCGCCCCAATAATCCCTCTGGTTGTGCCCGCTTGCTCCACAATGCAATCGAACAATTTCAATGGTTGGTATGGGCAAAAAATGCTTAAAAAATTAACAAAAACTCAATTTTGACAGTTTTATCGCTATAACATGTTTCTCGGTATTTTTCGATGTTGAGTAGAATGTCTCAGAAGTGGACGACTGCGTCTAGACAGGGAAATCATAATAATTATAGTGAGCCAAAGTCTACTAATTGAAAGAACTTGCTGGGCTATACGGCGAAAGTAATCGTTTCATCATTTATACTCCCTCCTATCACATTAAAATCATATAACCACGCTCTGCTACCAATTGTCACGTAGCCCGGTTGGGTTACATGGTGACGGTAAAGGTAGCAAAACCAAGGATGGAAAAAACGTAAAATTGTAATTAAGAAAAATAACGGTACAACCTCAACCAAGGGGGGGAACCTCGCTAGTTTGATCGTTACTTAATAAGCAGCCCTAACTGGGAATACGCAGTGACCACCTCGACGGTTACCAGTATATAAAGAAAATAAAAATGAAGAAGTCACACCCGACTCATAAAAAACACGCACGTTGGATTTCAGTCAAACAACAACTGCTACTGATTCGCAGAGAGCCAAAGCCTCGGCAAAAGTGGCAGCTCATCTCCGCTGCAGCAAAGGGCTCCTGATCAGTCTTGATCAACCTGACTCACCTCGACTCGTCACGTCGTGCCAATTGCCTATAGGTGTCTTGAATATTTAGTTTTCGTCGTTCCGTTGCAGTCACGTCATGTTTCGTATGATTTACAGGTATTTTTCGATGCTGAGCCGGATAAAACAAGTCTTTTCAGCGAAAGCAATCTTTTCTTCCTTTGCACTCCCTCAGGTACCACTCCAACCACCCGTCACGTCGTGCCAATTACCTACAGGATCCTGGAATATGTAATTTTCGTCGTTCCGTTGTAGTCAGGTCATGTTTCGTATCGTTTACTAGTATTTCTCGCTGCTAAATGGAATGAGATGGGTCTCGGATATGTGAGACTTCGTCAAGCTGTGCACGAGAATAATAAACCGTTGTGTAATAATTTGCAGCATTTTTTAACAAACCTATTCTGCAGTTTTTGCGTGAAAAATACCGAAAACTGATATTAATTCGTTGATATCGATATCCTGGTTTAGACATTCCAACTCTAAATGGCCTAATAAAACTGTGACGGTACATTCCTTCAAAAGTGTCACCCGAAACTCGACATAAGCTTACCTGCACAAACGAAGTTCATAATCTCATCGAATTTTGATCATATTTCGCTCACCTGAAAAGGAAATGACGACGTAAACAAAGCAATTTCTGAGGATGAATCACAATCGAACAACAATCGAAACGGAGATAGACGCGGAAAATGGAAGCTCACTTACTGTGGTTGTAAAAGTAATCAAGTGATGTCTTTTATTTCAACGAACTACGCGCCAAAGGAGGCGCTAAAAACTACTATGAAAGAAAAAATAATAATACTCCCGATCAACAAACTCGTCGAATAATCGAACAGTAATACCTCCGATATGAACAAAACGCATCAGAGTTACAAACTTGAATATTATGAGAACGGAAAGAATCAATAGAAATACCGTAATAAGGCAAAGGATGAGTACGCCAGTTAACACAAGCGACATTATTGGTAACACATAAACGATAGGGTAACCTCCATATCCGTACTCCCCCTAACATATTTCCCACACTTACTGCAACAGGTCGTCAATTTCTTCCGATCCAATACGCGGTATAACTTCATATTTCATTGAAATTACGCACAATTCAACTGTACGACGCTATTAAAACTCGAATCTAATTCGCGCACGCACTTTGAAACCTACGGGAGGCGAAATAATATAAACAAAGGGAGCGACATTGAACCTAGTTGAAGCGAACGGGAACACGCCCAATGATGGCTGGTAGAGCCAATTTCTGTCCGAATCTCGACCCATTATGATCCCAAACTTCTGTTTTTAAAGTTTTTTTGGTTCAAGTTTTATTTACAGGAAAAATATCAGTAAAACAATACAGTAATAATAAAATGGCAACGAATTTTTATTTTGGGAAATGCGAAATACGTTAAAAGTATAAAAGCGAGCAAAATCTCCCTCAACTGTTATACATTATTCCGTTTCTATTCAGTCGTGCGTGCGGTTGTGATAAATTTGTGGTTTGAGAGTTACTATGATGTCTTTTTTTTTCAATACTCATAACTTTGGCATTCTGTTATGCTTTTTGCTAGATTCTCCGTAAAACCCGCTTGTTGGTAAGTTCTGCGTTGCTATTTCTGCAGTTGGTCATTGATCTTGTTATGTTTTAACTGCATTGAGGGGAATTAGGTACTACGTACCTTATGGTATGTACATTAGCCTAAATTATGGAATTATGTAGTTTGTTGTAAAATTTTTGCCTGGGCCACGTAGTAATTTTCCCCCAACCCTACCCAGTCGTCCCATCACTGTTGGGAACCACTCCCTTGCCCACTCCCCTCCCTCAGCCACCCTCCATTCGGGGCAGGGTGCAAAGCGTGCTGTCGGACCTAATGGAGGCGGCCTTGAGGATGGTGTGCCTGTGGTGTGGGGAGATGGGGTTATCCACCAACCCAGCATAAACGGTCATTGTGCCGTTCACAAGGCTAAGGCAACTGTCAGGACTGAGTCAAGTATCTGGGGGTGATTCTAGTTAGGAAACTAGCCTGGAAAGATCACATCAGGTACGTGACCAAGAAGGCGACAACGGCCCTTTGGACGTGTCAGAGAATGTGCGGGAGGATATGTGGCCTAAAGCCCAGTTTGGCCTGCTGGTTCTACGAAGCCATAGTGAGACCAATAATCTCATATGGGTCGATCGTGAGTTGGCATAGAGCTGTGGACACCTGGCTTTATTCAGGGAGCTGGAGACCTTTAAGGAGCTCAGCATGATCACGGACGCAATCGTGCCCATGTATGAGCTCGAGAGGAAATATAATGTTCAGCCATTGAGAGGTCCATGGAACAGCAAGTCGCCAGTTTCGGCTTCCCAATGGCATCAACATCTTCACAGATGGATCGAAAACTCTGGAGGGAACAGGATCCAGGGTTTGGATAAGTGGCTCTGGAAGGAGTGGGACGCATATTGCCCTAGGCCCCACTCCATCGGTTTTTCAAGCAGAGATTTGCTATTATCGCCTGTAGCAACAGAACTATCAATATATTAACCGATATTCAAGCGTCGTGCAAGGCGCTAATGAACTACTGCACTACGTGAAAACTGGTGCGAGAGTGCAGGATGCGGCTTAACTCCCTAGCAAGTGCGAGTAGAGTTAATGTGTATTGGATCCCAGGACACATGGGGGTCATTGGAAATGAGAAGGCGGACCATCTGGCCAGACATGGTTCGTCTACGGTACCTATTGGGCCATCGTCCCATTGTGGGATTTCTCTGTAACTAGTAAAAAGGACTGTGAGAGAACACGCCAGAAGACTGCATCAGACAACCTGGAACGATGCAGGAGTAAGACACTCCAAACGCTTTGTCTCAGAGCAATCATGTGAGATAACACACACCCTTCTGAGGATGCAGAGGAGGTACTTAAGGCAGATTGTTGGGACCATAACTGGGCACTGCAGAATGAACAAACACATGTATGTTATGGGTATAGCCAACAACCCTCGATGCAGGTGGTGTGGCACAGATGAGGATACTCCCTACCACGTCCTGGCCCAGTGCCAGAGACTTGAGAGGGAGCGACTTTTGGTCTTTGGCACCAAGGATGAAGGCTCCCAGGATGGATACCAACGAGGACTCTTTCAGGAACTACCTGGCTTTCCTCAGAAAGCTAGACATTGACCTGTAAGACAGTAGGACTGGCACAATAGGCCATCTGGCGGCGGTGCACATCCCATCACTGGGACAGTCAGAAGACTATATATATGGTCCCTGATTCAGTTTATCAGAAAATTATGGATACAGAAACTGCCCATGAGGCTTGGACAGCCTTAAGGGATCAGTTTGAAGCTACTTCCCAAGATCAGCTGTTCAAGGTATGTGCCTACTTTTTTGCCTTCGTTTGGACGTCGGGAGATGACGTTTCCACCTATGTAGCCAAACTGCGTACGCTTTGGAACGAGCTTAATAATGCCAAAAATCCACGGAAACGGAAAAATCTAAATACACTCCCCGAATTAATTTTGGTTTGTTAAGTTTTACATATTTTACCTAGTAGTTTTGAGACGTTTAAATCAAGTTGGATGTTGCTAGCAAAAGAGTATTCTAAATACTTAAAGAATTAAATTTACAGCTTACAGTCTATGAGAGAAATTCGGGCCAGCAAAAATCAAGTGACAATACCAACCAAGAAGCTTTGTACACCAAGTCCAATAAGCAAACGGAAAATCAATGTGAACAGAGATCTAAAAATCCACCTCCTCAGTTTATACCACGTAATGAATGTAATTATTGCCATAAGGCGGGTACTGGGTACGTCAGTGCAGAAAGTGGATAGCAGATGGTAGGCCTGCACGAGATGGTACTAGTACTAGTGTTCAAAGTAATGTTGCAGATTGTTGTTGCAAAAAGTAATGTTGAAACTATTGCTCTAGTTTCAATACATAATGAAGTTTTTGCTGCTGAACAAAATGGAGAAGATTGGTGGGTAGATAATGGTGCCACTAAGCATGTTACGAGTCGGATTTACCAAGTTCCAGAATACGTGTAGTATAAAAGCAGCAGGAGAAGAGCATCTGAACGCCTTAGGGAGTAGTGTTATTGAAATATCTTCAGTGGTCAATGGGAGAAGCCAGCTGCAGAAGGATGTTTGGTTGGTTCCTAAAATTGCCAAAAATTTATTCTCTCTACTAGCTGCGCACGATAGGAATCCCATTGGCAAGTTTGAGTCAACAGTCACCTCATGAACTTTTTCTGTTAACAGCATTCCAGAACTGACAGGTATCAGAGTGCAGGATGGTTCATTATTTAAAGCATATATAAAGACTATATGCTCGAAAAACAGCCCAATCAGTCAATCTTACAGAAACCAGAGATTTTTGCAGCTTTACCATGAGAGGTGGGGTCACCAAAATAAACGCCACGTAAAAGAGAAGCTTGAGAAAGAGCTATACATCAGGGTTAACGCTGAAAATGAGATTTGTGAACCGTGCATTTATGGCAAGGCTCATCAACTACCATTTGGTACTAGAAGAAAAGCATCAAAGCTGAGCTCATTTCCGCTGATGTTTGTAGACCCTTTTATGAGTCATTTCAGAAGAATCGTTACTTGGTTGTATTTAAGGATAGCTACACCAAATTTCGTTAGGGTTTTGTTATAAACGAAAAGTATGAGGTCAAAATAGTGTTAGAACAAATGTTGGCTCATGCTGAGATGCAAGGTCACATCGTCAAAGAGCTTCTTAGTGATAATGGAGGCGAGTTTGACAATGCAGAAGTGGGTCAAATATTAAAGAAAAAGGGCGTTACTCAGAGATTAACTGCACCCTATACTCCACAGTATCTCAAGTTAGTGAATCTGAGACAACTCATTCAGATTCTGATTCAGACACTGATAAAAATTCTGTATATTCTCAGAGACTAAGCAACAGAGATTGTATTAAGCCTTCAAAGTATTTTGAAGACAACGTCATGGTAATAACTGCTGATGAGGAGCCACAGGCCTACGAAGAAGCACTTCAACGACCAGACAGTGCAGGTTGGACAATGAAATGGCCGGCCTCCTTGGAGGAAAATAACACATACGAAGTTGTAAAATTGCCATGAGGTTCAAAAGCTATTCCTTGTAAGTGGGTTTATAAACTGAAACTTAACCCTGATGGTTCCATTTTGAAATATAAAGCCCGACTATTTGCCAAGGGCTATCATCAAAGGAGAGGAATTGATTTTAACAAAACGTTTAGTCCAGTCGCTAAGTTGCAAACTATTGCATCAACAGAGAAAATGGAACTTGCTCAGTTGTATGTGTCCACCGCTTTCTTGTATGGCGACTTGGAGGAAACCATCTACATGATGCAGCCCGATGGGTATGATGATGGAACTGATAGAGTTTGGCAACTACAGAAGAATCTTTATGGTCTGAAGCAATCGCCAAGATGCTGGCATAAGCGTATTGGCAAGTTTCTGGAAGAATTGCAGTTCAAGGTTAGCCTGGAAGAACCTTGCCTATTTGTCCTAGAAAGGAACAATGAAAAAGTAGTTTTGGCCTTGTATGTTGATGATGGCCTTGTCGCAGCAACAAATAAGCAAGAACTTGATGAGTTTCTCAACCAGCTTAAAAATGTTCAAGATTCAAGGTTACTTCGAACGATGCTGACTATTTTGTGGCCCTTGAGATAAAGAATTTGACAAATGGC
Source organism: Pachypeltis micranthus (assembly GCA_020466155.1). NCBI lineage: Eukaryota > Metazoa > Arthropoda > Insecta > Hemiptera > Miridae > Pachypeltis > Pachypeltis micranthus. The sequence goes on from CM035776.1 coordinate 1,283,225, forward strand.
GATATCAAGATCTGTCAAAAAGCTTACGCCCAGAAAATTTTAGAAAAGTTCAATTTTATGGAATGCAATCCAGTTTCATCGCCTATGATTTCAAGTCCAAGTTCAGATTCAGGGAAAGCAGTTGGAAAAGAATATAATTATCCTTACAGACAAGCAGCAGGTTCCTTGATGTATCTTATGCTAAGAAGTAGACCTGACTTAGGTTATGCTATAGGTTTTCTATCTAGATCACTGGACAACTGTACTGCTGAGGATGTTGTGAAACTTAAGAGGGTTTTTCGCTACATAGCTGGAACTTTTTTTAAATTTTATTTTTATCCGAGGGCGTGTGGGACAAGTCCCTTTGTCACTGCGGCCACATATGGGCCTATTGTGACTCTAGCCCTTCCTTAGTAAAAGGCGTCGTACATACCCGCCCCCCTTAGGAAGCCGAGTATGTCCTTCACCGCAGAATCCGCTACGGTTTGGGGTTCAGTGGTCCCCTGACCGAAGTATTCAAAGCGTTTTGCTGCCAGAGCAGGGCATTCACATAGGATGTGCTCTGCTGTCTCATCCTCCTCACCGCAGAGTCTGCATTCCACCGCCTCTGAGATGCCCATCTTGTTGAGGTGATATCTGAGTGGGCAGTGCCCGGTGAGGAAGCTTATCAGTACTCTCAGATCTTGTCTGGAGAGTGTCAGCATCGCCTTCGCCCTTTGACAGGAAGGCGTGACAAGCCTTTTTGCCTGTCGTAGTTGTGGCTGGCGATGCCAATGGGCGCCATTTTCCTGTATCTCCCATCGAGCAACCAGACGGTTTAGGTGACTTTTCGTCAATCCCACGTGTGGCTCATGCCCGATGGGTAGGGTTTCTGTACCCCTTTTCGCAAGGCGGTCAGCCTTTTCATTGCCCTCATGCCCCCTGTGAGTCGGCACCCAAATGAGGGAGAGCCTGTTACGGGCGCCGAGCTGCTTGAGTGCATGGAGGCATTCCCATGACAGCTTAGACCTAAAATTATAGGCTGCAATGGCCTTTAAGGCGGCTTGGCTGTCTGAGAAAATGTAGATCCGCTTGCCCTTGAGTCCTTTGTTCAGGATCTCTTCTGCGCAGATCTTTATGGCTAGGATTTCCGCTTGAAATATCGTGGCGTAGTCCCCCAGCGGCTTTGCAAGACTGTAGTTAGGCCCTACAATGCCCAGCCCTGCTCGGCCTTCCTTAACTGAACCATCGGTATACCACTGCAGCGCGCCCACCTCGGTCCGGAATGTCTCCTTCTCCCACCGTTCCCGTGAGTGGACGCTGACGCTAAATGGCAGCCGAAAATTCTTCTGCTCTGGCATGACGTCAGTAGCAAGGACTGCTGCCTCTTCTATCTCAAACTGTCTGGTTGTTCTGTGGAGGCTCGCCTTAGACCTGGTGGAAATTTTCCCTGTCTGCAAAAGCCTTGCCACCCCCAGGTAAGCGGTCCTCTGGATGTGTATATGTAGAGGTGAGATGTTCAGAAGGACTTCCATTGCAGCAGTAGGGCATGTACCCATGGCCCCTGTGACAGCAAGACACGCCTGCCGTATCGTCGTGGCATTGTTTATCGTCGACAAGCAGAGATTGGCATTCTAGAAAGTTATACTGATGCAGATTTTGGCGGATGTGCTAAAACTGGTCGCTCCACGTTAGGTGTAACCATCAAGTATGAGGATGGCGCCATTTCCTGGATCAGACAACGAAAGCATCAGTTACAGAGTCTACCGCAGAAGCTGAAATTGTGGCTGCCAGCGAGGCTACAAAGGAAGTCATTTGGCTTAGCAGGCTTCTTAATGAAATCACACAATTGAAGAAGATTCCTATTGTTAACATCAATAATGCAGCTGTAGTTCGGTTAGCTGACAAACCTGAGGATCATCGCCGCAAGAAGCATGTGCAAAGAAAGCATTTCTTCATTAGAGAGCTCGTTGGTGATGGAAAATTGGAAGTCAAGAGAGTTTCTGCAGAGGATCAATTGGCAGATGGATTAACCAAGCCGTTAGATGTTTCACGCCTTCGCATTCTTCGTGAGAAAATGGGTCTTGTATAATATGACAATCAAGTTTGAGTTTCTTAAATTATTTTGTAATTATAAAACAAGGGAAAGTGTTGAGATAGTGTTTTAAAAATTTACTCAAACTGGCAACACTGATCATTAATGTAGCATTCAGAGTCTTATGTAGTCGTTAGCGTTTCCTTTTTATGTCCATCGTTTTCATCTACAGTTTTTTCAGTGTTTAATAAAGTCTTGATTGCGAACAGGTAAATTATTAAATAATAATAACGACAAAACTCAAAACGCTGACCATGCAAAGGGAAGCTATGAGTAGTGCCAGAGCTACAATTCCTTTTTTAAAAGTCCTTGACTGCACACTTAATATACCTTGCATATCTGTATATGTACTAACTTTCAGCACCTAGCATTATGAGCGCTTGATATAAATAATCGGCGGTTAAATCGGGCGGAAATCGAGATACGCTAAATATGGAGCTATTGTGAACTAAATGAGTGTTATCTATCTCCTTTTGCAGATAAGTCAATTAACAACTCACTTTCAGCTGTCCAGATTCAGCTACACAGAAAATGCAAGCTGTTTAGTTTTAAAAACTGTAGGTGCTGACTTTAAACGAGTCAAAAAAGGAAGAGTGTAGAAATTATTCGACGGCAAAGTGGAGGGCAGCTGCTCAGGATCCGCTGCCAAGGTCTCAGGTCATTTACACAACACAAGCCGTCTAGCTCTCACTCGAGCTCCTCCCCTTTACTTGACTTCCCCTTCAACATCTGACCACTTGTTCGAATATCCGTCCTGAACTTCTGAGGCTTTCCTTCGTTTCAGCTTCTTTATATATAAATGTTAATATCTGGTAACTGCGTAGCCATCCTTTAGTCATCGGATAATTTATCGCCGAGCAGAGAAAACCAGTACTCGAATATTTGTGTGATCGAGATATGTGCCGGTGTCCCAAATGAAGAATCGTGGAAGTGCCTTGCGTCTCAAGGAAGGAATCCAGGTACTGCCGGGAGTCAACTCCTTGTTGGGCTGTGCCATAGGGGACTGTAGCAAGATTTTTCCATTCTGTTAAACAAATTATTCTTGTGCGCCATAAACTATAATGGATGCATTTTAAATGTTTGAAATGATTAAAACTAGTAAAAGCGAGACAAACCTAAATGAAGCTATTCCTGCAAATATCCTTCCTATATCGAATTTGTTCTTCTTTGGTGTAGGTGCTAATCCAATCGAAATTAAGAATTCGTGACACGGATGCTGCCAATGTTTTTCGAAAAAGTACACTGAAACTTTCTTAACGCGATTGTAGCATCGCCTTAAGCCCCATTCTCTTTGAAAAAAAGTAAAATAGAGGATACGCAACACGAGCTGACTACAACAGAACGACGAAAAGTACATATGCCAGGCGCCTGTAAACAATTGGCACGACGTGGCGAGTCGAGCTGACGCGTGGTTGGAATGAGACTGGATTGCAAATAATGGAACAATTACTTACGCTGTATTTCCCTCGGGTGACTTTGCCTCACTATAATTACTTCGTACAAATTTCGAGCGAAAGAAAAGATTTTTTAGACCACAGACGGCGGACGGACATTGCAGATTTGGAATCCCGATGATTTGAATCGCAAAGTAAACAATTTTTTCGTGGCCAAAAACAAAGGTGTATTATTCAGAATGAATAATAAACCAAAAGCTGCTGAATGGAGAGTAACAGATGGGCACACGGAAATAATTTCGGAGAAAAAATAATGATGTGTTTACATTCAAAACGGAGGTGTTGCGTTAGGCGTGGGAGGTTGCATTCGGCTTTGGTTGTGAACGGGCACGTGGCGCCGCTAGGCTCGACATAGATTAATGCAAACACAGGAAACGAATTAACCGGATTGTTCAGAGGGGCGTTTTAAAAGGAAGATAGCGTTTTCGGGAACCCGTCGTTTGAGGAGCCATCGTATGGCGTCGGATCCGTTTCGTTTTGAGTAGTTAGGAATGTGACTTGTCGAAGGGAGTGTCCTTGTGCGACGTCCTTCATGCCGATGACGATCCCGGCAGTAGGTAATTTTCCGAATCATCACGACCTGAATGCTGACTTGAGCTGCACTCGTTCGCGTCGTCTTCCTTCTTCATCAGCGAGAATCCGCTGGTTTGATTCAATTGGATCCAGTTACCTATGATAACTGTACTAGTCGTGATTTGTTTGCCATAACGGTTTCTTTGTAGTCTACCTTGAACCAAGCGAAAAGCTTATCAAAAGCGCTTCCAATGTACTTTAGGGTATAAAAAGGGATGAAAGACAAGAAAAGGGTCAGCGCAGTATTGAAGGCCAGAGCAGGGAATTACGCCACGAAGTAACCCACAACAGGTTCACACGGGGTAACTTAGTTACGAAAAGACTTCCTTAACCTCGAATGTACCTCGCCATGGTACATACATCCCAAGTGGCATTATTAATTACACGCAGTGAGGCAAACCTTGCTATGGTAGTGCCTTAAGGGATTGGAGGTGTTCACTGACTTGACGTGTTTTTCAAGAAGGAGCCTGTGACTGCCAAAGCGTATTAATGGTTGGCTATTTAATTTTCCTTTCAAGAGGATTAGGTTGGGTTTTTCTCCACCTGCATCTTGACATGCTTCCACCATTGGGTGACAGTACGGAGCACATGGAGGGTTTTTGCCTCAAATTTGTCGGACCGACTCTGCAAAGATCAGCACAATCAGATCATCCACATAGATGTCTATGAGTCTCTATGAGCCTCCTGAGAAGACCTTCGAAGAAGGCGTTCCAGAGTGCAATGCCAAGGATCGAGCTTTGTGGTCACCTCTTCTCAATCTTTCTCGGGACGGAGACATGCCTGCATCCGATCGTAGCACTTCTATCTTCTGATTCCCCTACTTTTAAGCTCAATGAGAGCGCTGGCCACCTAAGGTTTGCAAATGCTCCCCTGATGTCAATCAGAACTGCTACGACGTACATAGCCGGTGCCAGGAGGGAAACATTGCAAATTTCGACAATACTGCGTGGATCTTCTTTGGTACACCCGTAGTGCCTGGTTGTAAGGTTGAGGCCAAAGACTCCTTCGAGGGACTGCAATATCCTCTAATGTTTTGCCTAATATGGAAAGAAGGCTGAGCAGTCTCCATGATTGCGGTCGCATCCCTTCTGACGACGCACACAGACTTCCACTGAATGGGGGGACTGTCCAACTTGCAGTCATTAAATAAATTAAGGAGGCCGCTGGAGATTGTCCGCTCAGCATTCCTTAGCATATCGCTTTCATTCTATCTGGCCCTGCCGAGGTCGCCTGTTGTCCACAATGGGATGTCGGGCTCTTTCGTCCAAACGTGAATTTCGGTTAAACCCGTCACATCGCGTCTACTCTTTAAAAAGGTGGAAATTAAATTGGACTTTTCTAAAAACGGATTTTTCGCCTTCCTAAACTTAACTTACATGTAGCAGGTCGTCGAATTTACGGGGTTTGTGAAAAGTTATGCGTTGCTACGCACCTGATATTTTGTATAATATTCAAATATTCTCACACTCACCATCGAGAAAGTGAACAAAATCCAGACCACTGACTTCATACTGCTCCTCCTCAATGATCCCTGGGAACATAATATATAATCATCAGTTCTAAGAAAAGAGATAATGAAACATGATCCGATCGGACGAAGCCCATGGTTGTCATGAGCAAAAAACCGTTATTAAATTAACAAAAACGGTTAATAATGGCAGTTTTATCGCAAATACTCCGTGTTTAGTATCGTTTTCAAGGCACCTTTACGCATTAATTATAGTGAGTCAAAGTCTACTAACTGAAAGAACTCGTGGGACAATAACTTCAGCAAAGGCGATCGTTTCATCGTTTGCACTCCCTCCCTCTCGTCACATCGACCCCCCCCCCCCTCCCGACCACTCGGTTCACTACTACGTGCCAATTGCTTGCAAGCGCTCCCGTCTCATCAAAACCCCCCGCCCGCTCGATTCACTACGACGTGCCAATTGCCTACAGGCGCTTACGGGCGCCTGGAATATTTAGTTTTCGAGTTGTAGTCAGGTCATGTTTCGTGTGGTTTAGTGGTATTTTTCGGTGCTGAATAGAATGAGATGGGTCTCGGAGCTGTCAGAGTCTATCAAGCTGTTCAAGACAATAATAAACCATGGAGTAATCATTTGTGGGGTTTTGAATAAACGTTCTTTACACCGTTTTTTGAATGGAGCCAAATGTGTTCAGGGACGTTCTCAACTTTTCGACGATGATTGGCAGATGATAAATTTGATCAACTGGCCGTATTATAATCTAGAAATTGACACTCACGTTTTGGGTGTAATTTCTAGTCATTAGTATTTCTAACATACATTCGCAAGTATTTCTAACCATTTCCATCTTCCAAAATAATTGGAGCAGACCACTGGACGCGCCATGCAGTCGCACGTTGCTCCCCTGTCCACATCCTCCATTTCCGAATTACTAGAAAATGGATTATTAGTGGTAGTTTGTGTTCTATAGAATTTTCCAAACTGTAATGAGGTAATATTCAAATGCAAAATAATGCAAGAAACCAGGCTGTCTGGAAACGCTCAATTGTTTCTAGGATAAGAATGGACGCTTTCTTAAGAAATAATTCTTTTATGTGCTGTCCTCTGCTTAATTCATTTGACCTTGTCTTTTTTTACTGTATTTAAGATAGTCGAGTCAGCCCTACAAGTGTTATTTCACAGGTGGGTAGGGGTAGATGTTCAAATCACCTCCAATCATAACGCTATTCTGCCCGTATGTTCTCAAACTGAAAAGGGACAGGGAAAGCGGAGGGGAATCCTAGACAACTCATGAAACTGTTTGGATTTAAAAATACGATATTATCAACGAACTATCGCAGGTATGATCGGTTACTTGTTGTATGAAAATGTGTATAGAGATATTGTCATCCCCCTCCCCCAACCGTTCATGACGAGTTTACTCATTCTTTTTCTCTCTCCCATCCACAACGTTCAACGTTGTTTCCACCGCGCAAATAAACGGAGCAAGCGTTGTAACGTTATCGCAGCTCAAACAAAAGCCGACGCTTTTAACTTTCCCCTCTCTAGCTGGTCGTTATGCTTTCACTTAGCTGTTCGGGTACTTGTACAAACGCTCCCTCAGTCGCACAAAGCTACAACCCCCTCATACTGACAAACTATTCCTCCGCAATCAAACCTCCCCGTCCCACCACCGTTAACATCATCAAAGAGAGACCGATAGTCCTGTTCCACCGCCTACTACATCCCACCTCCCCCTATCACAACCAAAACAGCGAGTTTCGTTTATTATTTTTGCCGCTGACTCTCGATTCAATTGGATTTCAATTACAAGAGTCTTTGTTTTCCTCATCTGTTGACTTCTTCGCGCGTCATTACAATTAGATGGTTGATACTACGACGCGTGAACTTTCGCTCTGGTGATGTTCCACTATATGGTGGGGAGGGTCGGGAAAAGGGGATGTGGGTACGGCTAGAAACTGAGTCCGGTTGGGGTGAGGTATGGGGCTACAATCACAGAACTTTCCTGATTCCCTCGGGCATTCAGCGATTTTTATCGCTCTACCACATTATCTGTCAGTTTCCCCTCACCCTCTATGAACCTGACGGAACTTGGCGTTGTACATAAGAACTAATTGCTATTTGATGGTTCTGAAATTTATTGAGTGGATCCGGCTGATGTCTCAACCTTTATTGTGTATATAAAAGTAGCGCAATGTATGGAACTTCGTTATCAGTAGATGCAGTGAAAACTTGATAATGAAATAACTGACGGGACGACTCGCACAACTTTCCTGGGCCCTTTAATCCAATGTTCTTTAGGCACATTTTACCCACCTGCTAGTACTTATGTTCTACAATTTGTGTCACAACCACTATTCTGTAACCAACGTTATTTTGCTTAAACTAGCAATATGTAACATAGTAATAAAACACTAATTTTTTCTTGATAATAACTATTTTGATTAGTTTTTCTAGTGATAGATCCGAACAACACGAGAATACTATAAAATTCTCATTTTGGAAAAATCGCGAAAGGAACAGATAAATTATCTACGAATTTGAAGTCCATTTTTAGTAAAATCACGGTGGTAGTAAAATAAAGTAAATGCAAGATGAGGATTTAATTCAATAATTATGAGCAACACTGAAAATTCCTTACAGGGGCTTAAAGCGCCCAACACTGAAAAAACGAACATATTCTCGACACAATACTGCACCATATGTGCAGCACAGAACACATTGACTCATATATGCTCATAATGAGCGGAAGAATGTTCTGGGGTTAGCTACGCCATACACCTAGTACCAATCCTAAATATAACTGCGGCCTTATGAATGACCTGGGCTTTCCGGAGGTCTGTGTCCCACTCACCACACCTAAAGTGGCTGAGGGCTGGCTCATGATGGGCTGGGAATGGATCCCTCATGCGTCACAATCCATAGGAATTATCAGACACTATGCTAAGGAGCCAGCATTATGACCACCTGGCAGTGGCCTTAAAAAAACAATGGTGTGCACCATTCCACACCTCAGCAGGGACTGCAAGCGTGAGGCTTCCGTGAAATGCATAAACTGCGTTGAGCACAAATTAGAGGAGGCCTCGCATTCTACACGAGACGCGCACTGTGCCATCCTACTGCAAGCAATTGCCCTCCAGGAGTCACAAGTGAACTATGAATAGGTAAAAACTGTTCGAACCCTTCAGCACAACACAAATAAGAGTTCCCTGGTTTTAGCAGAGTTGCTACAAAGTGCACTAAAAAAGTTGCAGCGTCCTTACCATACAAGAACCGTGCCAAAACCGTACCATTCCAAAATCTTGGTATGGAACGCAAGCACGAGTGGGAGTCAAATGAGGTAGTCTGAATTAACCATCCCTGGACATGCCCCCACTAACTCACCTGCACATCCAACGCTTGGCCGCTGTGCTCATTTGAGCTAGCAGCTTTGACTATTTTATAATTTTAAAGGAAATTCGGTGCAACAGTTTATAACAGCCTTCTACCACTCGAGTGTACTCTAGCCAGGCTATTAGAACGACTCTGCATAGCTGGTGCTGACGCAAACGCCAGATTACAACTTCGGATTCCCTAAACTTGGATGGGGCGCGCGAGAAATATATGGAGCTGCTCACTAAGTAGAATATGGTTGTTGCTAACGACCCCGTTACTGACGTGGCCTCTTTTGGGCTGGAGGAAGGCTTTCCATTGTGCCATCAAACGAGTCCAACGCAAAGGCTGACAGAATTTTGTGGAAGTGGAGAGTTCTGAGAGACCCTGGGGTAGGCATTTCATGTCCTCAGTACGAAAAGCGAATGCAGAGCAGGTTTTAGCCGCAATGCGAAGTGACTCAGGCGTTGCCCGTTAACTCTCCTTTCGAAGGCGTTGGTTGGTTAACTGCTCAATAAATCTACTGGGAGAGATAAGATAGAAACGAATGTGCTAAGGAAGGCTGGACCATCTTCTGCAGGCTCTTCATTTATTTTGATTGTCTGCAGGTTCCCCACAAAGTGGAAGTCTGTACGTCAACACTCTTCACAAGGGAGACACCACAGTCAGTTACAACACAATCATGGAGACTGCTCAGCCTTATTTCCACATTAGACAGAACGATAGAGGGCCGTCTACCTAGGCGTGGTTGGCTACTGCTCCATTGTCTGGAGTATACTGGCCCAATCCCTTAGAGCTGTGCTCCTGTGGATCACCAAGGCCTACAAGACAGCATTCACTGAAGCGCTCCAAGTGATCACTGGCCTGGTACCGCACATGGTCGTTGGCTGCATGGTGGACAAGTGAAGCTTCTTCACTCTAGGCTAACCTCTGTGTAGGCCTCTCTACTAAATGAAAACTTGCTGCGCTTGATAAATGGCAAGCGAGATGGCAAAGGGACGTGACAGGTATGCATTTTTCCCAACATCCATGAACGTCTCACGAGAGTATAGGTTAGCCAGACCTTGGATGATCTCGTTCTTAACGTGACTTGGTGATTCAATGTGTGGCTCCACCAGGTGATCAATCTGCGTTGCTCGCCAACCCATCATTTTGAGCAGTAGGGTATGAGACACAGCTGTAACGTCTACGCGCGACCGATCATAGGTCGCTTCAATCATGGAGTCGTCAGCAACAACCAATTGTACTTGGTGAGCAGCTCTTTATAAGCCTCGCCCACAGTGGTGATCTGGCGATCGTGTCAGCACAAACTAAGCTGGGTCGTCATGATAGTCCTGGTTGAAGACTGTCGGCTGTGCTCTGGATTGCATGTAAAATGATATAACATCCAACTCAAATCCACTGGCTCGAATGAGCGCAGAGGGGCCAAGCGGCAGTCAGAGCAAGGCAGAGGTAGGTCATCAGGAACTACCAAGCCCCCACGCAGTGCAACAATGAAACAGAGCAGGAACAGTGAACATCTGGAGAAACTACAATGAGATAAATTTCAGCCGACTACCTTTTCCTTCCTACTTCTTAGGTGCAAATGTGATGACCCACAGAAATCAGAAAATCACAGATAAATGTTCAGGTGTTCACCGCAGACATCGCTGTAACTCTGTAGGAAACACATAGTTCAATTTCAAGAAGGGGGTAACAGATAGCACTGTAACAACATCCTTTGCCGAAAAGTTTCAATTATACTGATGACATTCTGTTAAAGCTCAATACAGTCCTCGCTCACGCTCACCGAGTTCCCTTTTATTTATTGGCTCTGTTTTGAAGCTCCCCCTCTCATGCGCCCAACAGGGACTATCTGACAAATCAGCACGTTTAGTGTGCAGGTCAGTAGAGCATCAACTAATGTTGTGAACAAGAGACAAACATAGAGATAGAGAGTGAGAGAGAGAGAGAGAGAGAGAGAGAGAGAGAGAGAGAGAGAGAGAGAGAGAGAGAGAGAGAGGGAGATTGATTGATTGATTGAAGCAGTTGATTTAGCCAACCAGGGAGGATTAGGGCCATAAGGCCCTCTCTCACATCATCCCTGGCAAACAGTATTGGTTACAAGTTAAATCTTGTACGGCGTACAGAGAAAAAACAAGAAAAAAAGATAAATATAAATAAATCACTTCTGGATTGTCCTTTTTCTACGATTTCTGAGTACTATTCCATTCTTTTCTACTCTTCACGCTCCTCTAAAAGCGCGTTTTTGAAAATGTATTTGAAAGACGCAACACTCACAGAGGTGTCAAATAAATTCGGGTTCTCATTGAAAATTCGTACACTTGTGGCAGTGAAAGATTTATTGAAGACAGTGGTTCGATGGCGAGGAATTTGAATTAGGCCGTGTAGTGTCTCATGTTGGTGAATTGTGTGGAGACATGCAACTTTTTCGGCAATATAGGGAGGGTTCTGGAATTTTAAGCTCTTAAATAGGAGCAGAGCAACAGTGTATTTGATTTTTTGTTGGATCTTCAGCCAGCCCAAGCTTCTATAGTACGGTGTAACGAGTTCGCCCAACTTTAATCTATGTACAATGCTCTCTGGATAGCCACCAGTTGCTCGCCATTGAGGTCACACAACGCCGCCAACCCATAACTGAGGTTATGGACGACGAGTCCCTGTACCACCTTGAGTCTCACATGGTACGGGAATTCCGTAGCGAGTACTCGAAGTTGGTATAAAGAGCTACAAATTTTCGCCGGTGTCTCCGATACTGGGGGTTAACTGACATCCCATGATTGCTACACCAGACTGTTATTGCTTCAAGCTCTCGATTTAGTACTTGCACCAGCTCGTCGACTCGTGAAACGCTCCAGACAGATAAACCTGCAAGTCGACAGCGTACAACATGTATCTGCTCTTCTTAAAAACATTGGACACTATATTTACTGCAAGCATTAAGATTAGCGCAGAGAGAGCACAACCCTGGGGTACTACAGAGCTAAGGATTGCTACTAGCAGATCGAGTCGGAATCCATCGAATGCCCGTGAGAAGTCGATCGCGACAAGCACCGTTACTCTCCGATCATCCATGCCTTGCCGGATGTCATAAAAAATGTTGATTAGGGCATTCTCATTGCTGTGACCAGTGCGGTATGCCGACTGCATTGGATCGATGACATTATTCTCGGAGAGAAATCGGTTGAGTGCAGTAAAGACAATCTTGTCAAACACTTTCTCAGCTTATTGGCCGAAAGTTATTCACTGAGTTGGTTTCGCTACTTTTCCGACGGGGGTAACAAGGGCATGTTTCCAGCAAGATGGATATTGTGATAAGTTGAGGTAGTAGTTATAAATGTGACACACCGGCGCTACGACATCCGCTAGCATTTTTAAAGTCGTGTTGGATGTCCCATCGTTCCCCGGCCCTGCCGAATGTATGGACATGAGCATCTTTCGTACGGTCTCTTCATTAATTGTTTCTATCTGAAAGGTGCCATATGGAGGTTCTACAATGGAACGGTACCGTTGCAATGTTTCTGGGTCACACGGAATGTCATCATCACGACAGAAGAAACTGTTGAGCTCATCAGCAGATACGTTAGGGGTATCGTATTTCTTATTATCGTTTCTGATCCCACATGATTTCACTACCCGCCAAAAGTCTTTAGGATCCTTAATTTTCTTAAACAAGTCATAGTAGTGTCGGACTCAAGCATTCCGAAGGAACTGCTTCACTCTGTTTCTTAACGACTTATAGAAGTTCTTATTCGGGTCACTTTTTGTTTTTAGGAATTTAGAGTAAGCTCGATCCCGCTCTTCCATCAGTTTTCGGATGTCACTCGTATTCCAGGGTGCGGGGGAACCTTTACTCTACTATCAACGATTGCCAACGAACCTGAGGCTTTGTCATTGAACTTTGAAGCGGTTCACAGTGCTGTACCCTGAATTATAGATGGACCTAATAAAGGTAGGTGTCGATATTAATCGCAAATGGCTGGGGGAAGGGATTAGGCCCTTAACAACGACGGACAACCCCTCATCAACTCTCCACTTCACGGTTTTCGCAACCCTTCGCATATTCACAATCAATGACACATTTCAGGGTCTTCCCATTTGTTTGATGTCCACACAAGTTAAATGTCGAGCGTCGTGGAGTTACGTCTAAACTTAACGAGAAATCTCTTCCACCTGACAGCCGCCAGAATACCGAGCAGATGTTCTCCGATCGGACAGCTGTGGCTTTGGAGTGGAATCACCTTTCGATCTTCACAATACACCGCAGCGTTAATCCTCACCAGTTGCCTGGTGGATCCCAAGATCAGCTATTTAAATGAAGCACCAGGAGGGAGACCACATCTTGAACTCGACATTTCCTTCCGACACTGGCTAGAGTGAATTCGAAAACAACTAACCCGAACCGGCATTGTGTGCAAGCAAAATCACACTATCTTAAATTGTTTAAGGAAGCCTCAGCTCAACAACGCTTAATACGGTTACAGGATTGGGCGTGTTGTAGTAATTGTCTCTCCTAAAATCATTGGACTGAGCTTTGTAAATCCAGGTGGATTTGCCGGTTTTGCTCCGCTAAGCATCACTGGTATCTCCATATGGGAAGGCAAGATACTCTAACACCTTCCGTCTCCGCGAGTAGCCTAATATTTTATTAGGCACCGTTATGTGTGAAATATAGGATGGCCAAGGCAAGTTTCAACCAATTAGGATGGTGATCGATAGTGGTTCCCGAGACACTTTCCTTACGAATAGTTGTGTCGAGAAGTTGGGGCTATACATAAAACGTACTCCTAAAATGGTTTCGTGCTTAGGAGATACTGCCTACTCTGGCATAAGGGGTTCTGTGAGATGCCATTTACGACCACGAAGTAGTCGAAGTACCCAGGAACTGAATACTGAGGCTCTAATCATACCACGTATCACTCATGACCTGCCCAACTTTCCACTTACTCGGGAAAAATATCAACCCTACCTCAATTATGACCTGGCTGACCCCAAGTTTTGGGAAGCGCGACCTGTTGACGGACTTATGGGTTGTGACTTAGTTCAAGATATTTGGAGTGGAACGAAGAACGATTAGGATAGGGAGGGGCGACCCCCCTTTTTTCCATCAATATTTGGGGGAATCCTAATGGGCAAAGTATTGTCAACCAACTATGAGAATGGGCCCAGCACTGTTTTGCTTTTAGTTACGGTGCCAGATCTACAGGACGAACTTCGTCAATTCTGGGAAAATGAGGAGCCCATCATAACCAAACCGATTCAGGATCCTGAGGAAACTGCCTATGAGCAGCAGTTCGTATGCTCTCATTATCGAGAATCTTCAGGACGCAGTGTTGTTTACTTACCTTTCCGCGATTCTAAGCCTACATTAGGAAACATGGAACCCATGTTTTTGCAGTGCCTTCAGAGTTTGGAAAACAAGTTCCGCTAAGATCCTAATCTCGTAGCGCTGGATCAGGCTTTCGTGCAGGAGTACCTTACCCAGGGACAAATGAAAGAAACGTCTTCACCTTCTCTCTACATAACACCGCACCATTCCATTGCCAAACCATGTACCCCACCCAGGTTTCTGGTCGTGTTCAATGCAGGTGCACGGTCAAAAAATGGCTCACTTAATGATAAACTTGCAGTTGGACCCAAATTACAGACCGATATTAATTTGCTGCTCCTATGTTTTCGTCGCCACAAGTTGGCTTTTGTGGCGGATATCGTAAAGATGAACTCCATAAAGAAGAAGGGCATCACTTTCCGAAAGCGCTGAAATTTGGTGTACGGATCGCTACATTGACGACTTTGTCACCGGGACTTCCACCCTTGAGGAGGCTTTAGACCCAGTTAATCTGCTTGCTTTCGAAAGGGGTATTCGAACCGAGCAAGTGGGCCAGCAACGGAGAGGAGTTACTACAAGCAGTCTCCGTTCCCTCTCCATTACCATCTGTCATTGTCGCCTAAAGATGACACAAACGTCAACTGGGATGAACGCATTCCTGAACCCATCGAACACACATGGACACATTTTATTCAGGAACTCTCTTGTCTGTCAGATGTTAACATTCCACTATTGGCTTTTCCAACCATGTCTAAGGCTTACCGTATCGTGGGCTTCTCTGATGCCTCGATCAAAGCTTACAGCGCACAACAATATACATTAGGGTTTACAATGATCAAGAGATCGCCTCGTCTCTACTAATAGCAAAATATAAACTTGGTCATATCAAACCTCTCAGCGTTCCTCTCGTCTGGAGCTACAAGGAGTGGTGCTCCTCTCCAAAGCCTATTCCTCCTTACATGAGTTCCTTCAACGTTTACCAACTCCCGATTCTTCACTGACTCGACAATTGTGTTAGGCAGGATCAATACCCCACCGCACAAGATAAAAACCTTTGTTTCCAACCGAGTGGTTCAAATTCTGGACACTATGGCTGCATCATCTTGGTCGCACGTAGCCACTCACTGCAGAAAACCCCAGTGATTGTAGTTCACGAGGTTTAACCCCCAAAGAAATTAGCTCATTGCCAATTGTGGTGGCGGGGCCCCGATTGGCTTAGGACCCCTGCATCTATGTTCGAAAGGTCCTCCACCTGCTGTATTGTCGGACTCAAGTCGTTCTAAATATTTTTGGATTAAACCAATTTATTATAATCCTTGCGTGCCAACCCTCTGCGTTTTTTGTTTACGTTCACTACACAAGTCATACCTAGCACTTCGTTACGTAGTCGATTCGATCTGATATTCGTCGCGGTCATCCCATTCCCCAACAAAAGTAATAGTTCGGATAACTGTTTAAATGAGGCGATTCCTTGAAGTGTTTCATTTCTGTAGACACTTGTCCTAATTCCTTTTTATTATTGTAATGGGTTGCCACCACTTGGTCGCGAGTAATATAGCTCGTATCGGCTATCACATTGTCCTGCATCTTTAGGACGCTTTTAGACAGGACCTGCACCGTTATAGGGCGACCCTGACAAGGCCGAGACGTATTTGAGAGCCCCTATGCACACATGCTGCGCTGTTTGGCGAATCCGGTCGAGGAAGGACATCATTCACATAGGCTAATGTCTAGTAACGTCTGTCCATCTGCGCATGTTTGTGTCGTGAATTCCCAACTTATGGCAATTTACCAACCCAGACTCTGTGCCGAAATTGTTGTTTTTTCACTCAAGAAACTTCACAGTGTAAAGACCTAATTAACACTTTTTTCGCCGATATGAATACTTTCCTTACATTTGGGGTTGAGAAAGCGAAGTAAGAATATTAATATTTTCTTTGCTCAACTGAAAAGGCACAATAATAATGAATACTGATTACTGGTAACTGCTGTCAGTGGGGGTAGCAGCATTGTGTTCATGATAGAGTGACACCTCAACAAGTTTTACATGTGCCCTTGTTTATGTTTGAACCGTTGGCGAAAAGGGCAAAGTATCGAGAGGCCCAACAGCTGGGCGTGGAAGGAAGCGGAATAGATGCGCCCGTGGGAACAGCTTTTGTCCAGCGGTTGACAGGAAAACCGGTCTACTAAGGCCGTGTGCAGAACAAGGCTGCCTTGGTGAGTGACCCCTACTGTTCCTGGCTTCCAGGTAAGAACCGGACCAGCCAGGTCTTGAGAGCCCCCCGATTCAGCGCAACTGTTCCCAGCTGATTGTCTTTTACTTCCAGAGCTTCCCCTCTACACGTTCTCTGGCTTCTGTTTCGTCCTCCACCGGCCGCGCAAGTGGGTGTATTCAGCGTCTTTGCCCTCGTTCAGAGACGATTCTGTATTCTGATCTCTCAAGATGGAATTTATTTTTAGGCATTTAATAAAGATACCCGTTTGTTTCACGACCTATCAACTACTACGACTTATACTGTTACGTTAGGCCTATTTGTAGACTGCAAGGTACTACCATGGGGCCAAACATTTTGTGATTGGAAACCCTCGTTGACTTGAATAGTCGTACAACTGCAATACAGTATGTTACTCTAATGAGCTTATTACCTTACTGATACGAGATCCCGTTCCACTGTACTTAGGTTCTTCCTTCCCTAGTACATTAAGGTACGAGCGTCTCCAAGATGAATATTTTTCCAACTGACCTCTCCCCTTGACCGCTCTCAACGGACGAGCGAATTGAGCGAAAGGGGCTAGAACCAATATGCCTGTGGGGGAGCTTCCAGCACCTCTCGCTCAAACAACAAATGAACTCACAAGGGTACACTACATCAGTCTGATTCTTTAATCCCCCCCCCCCACCTAATTAGTTAAACCACCATGACGAAGTCAGTTAAAACATCGGCAGGTAATAAAAACGCCACCTGCCCCTCTTCCTCAGGCTAGCTTTTCTTCAGATGATGAGCAACCTGCTCTTCCTCAGGCTAGCTTTTCTTCAGATGATGAGCAACCTGCTCGCCATCCACACAAACTACGGCGGAAAGAACCAGGCAAACCTCCTTAATCTCCCCCTTCCGACCATAGTAGCCCAGGCAACCTGGCTACTACAAGCAGTAGGCACCCTGTGGACCCTAATCTGTAGGAAATCGAACAGATTTGAGCTTATGTCCAAATTATCCACGGCCAGCTGGCGCGAATGATGGTCAAGGCGACAGGACCAATGCGTGACTTCATTACCAGCTGCCTCTTCGAAATATCGAAGCTGGCTATCAAAGCGAGTGCCCCCCCCCCCCCTACAAAAAGAGGTCTTGGCCCAACAAGTTGTTGAACACAACCCTGCGTTAGGCTTGCAGCCGCAAGGCGTCAGGCCCCTTTTCATAAAAAAGCGTGGCAGGCAGAAAGATTGGGTGATTGGGGTGTCACCCAGCATACACAAAAAACAAGAGGGGGCAAGGCACCTCCAAATAGCCTGGCAGGGGTGCGTCATCCGCAAGTACCTAGCCCCCACACAGTGCTACAATTGCATGCGCTATGGCCACCTGGCAGTAGCCTGCACGAGACCTATAGTGAGCGCCTTGCCACATCTGAGCAAGGAATACAAGCGTGAGGCTCCAGGCGCTGAACGCAAATGCCAACAGATCTCACACTCTACACGAAACGCACGCTGTATGATTAGTCAACAAGCAATTGCCCTCCAGGAGTCATGAGTGGATCATGAACAGGTTAAAAACAGTTCGAATCCTTCAGCACAACAAAAAACAAGAGTTCCCTGGTTATGGCTGAGTTGCATTGACCGTCCATTGACATGCTCGCACTCACCCACCTGAACTGCCAGCACTTGGCCCTGTGCTCATAACAGCTGGTGGCTTTGAGCTGGATGTTATATCATTTTACAGGCAATTTGGCGCACCAGATGCCAACGGCCTTCAACCACTCGAGCGGGATCTAGCAGGCCTATCAGGACGACCCTGAATAGTCTGTGCTGATGCAAACGCCAGATCACCATTCTGGGGATCCCTGACCCTTAATTGAGGGGGAAGAGGAGAGAGGCGTATATGGAGTTGCTCACCAGGTACAACTTGGTTGTTGCCAACGACCCCATGACTGACACTACCTATGGTGGGCCAGGAGGAAGGTCGTGCATAGACGTCACTGCCGTGTCTCACACGCTACTACTAAAAAAGCAGGGTTGGCAAGTCGTACCAGGTGCAACACAGAGTGATCACATGTTTATTGATTTTGCCATCGCAGATGACAACAACTGTTTAATATTGGGGCAATAATTTCTGAGGCCCTCGAACTCTGCGCTCTCCTCATTACTGACCCCGCTGCTCCTTTGACCAACAACAGAAAGGAGCAGCAAACAAACGTGGCCCTGAAAACTTTGCTCATCTAATCCCATCAAGACACACCAAAACTGGCATCACCCCACCAACTTTCCTCCGCCTACTGAGCTGCTCATGCGATCAGTGCGTTTCTACATCTACTGCAGTACAACCGCGTTCGATCCAACTCTTTAAGACGCGATTCATCAAACCCTTTTTCAACGTGTCGCTTCACTTGGCTTCATCTCATATTTTCCCTCTATCATCTCTGTTACTTCCGAACACCGGTAAGATCGTTCCAATTTTCTTCCACATATCACGTCGCCACATTCACCGTATTTTCATCCACCTCATCAAGGGCCCCAACGAAAATCAAATTCATTAATTCATTTCTTTGCTCGAGCCTTCTTTGTATTTTCATTTTCTTAGCAGAATTTCTTATTTTAATACAAACCCCTTTAATTTCGAATTATTTTCCTCATTGTTTCTTTTCACCAAGCTTTCCCTTCTTACACCATTTGTTTCGCTAATAATTTCTCGGTATTTTACCGTGGTCCTCCAAGCCAGCCCTATGTGTTGAGGTCACGAAATTCTCATCGTAGCACCTTAACAACATCCTCTGCAAAGACATGCGTGAAAAGCGATTCCGCACAAAAAATGCTGACTGGCAACAATTCTGTAGGGTATTGGAAGGTGAACTGCGTGCTGCAGACACCGACCAATAGTGCAAGCTGCCACACTGGAAGAGGTGGACGACAAAGTGGACATATTTATCAAAGCACTGCTGCGATGCAAAATGAGTCAGACTGGGCCTGCAGCATTGAAAGCTCACTGGAAACCCTCCTAGATAAGGCAGCAAGGGAGCTGATCATGGACCCTTCAAACGAGCCCGACATCCCATTGTTGACCACAGGCGACTTTGGCGGGACCCTTGCGACCTTAAAGCCCAACAAATCTCCTGGGCCAGATAAAATAGAAAGTAATATGCTAAGGAAGGCTGAGCGAACAATCTCCAGCGGCCTCCTTAAATTATTTAATGACTGTCTGCAAGTTGGACAGTTCCCCACTCAGTGGAAGTCCATGTGGGTTGTTACTCTTCAAAAGGGAAGAGACTGCAATCAGTCAGACCCGCGATCATGGAGACCACTCAGCCTTCTTCCCATATTAGGCAAAACATTAGAAATCTTGATGTTGCAGTCCCTCGAAGCAGTCTTTGACCACAACCTCACAGGCAGGCGGTACGGGTATACGAAAGGAAGGTCCACGCAGGAAGTCATTGTCGAAATTCGGCGTGTTTCCCTGCTGGCTCGGGCTAAGTACGTCGTAACAGTTCTGATCAGGGGAGCGTTCGAAAACCTTTGGTGGCCAGCGCTCCTTAGTGAGCTTAAAGTTAGGGGAATCCCCCGCAACCTGTACTCGCTCGTCAGAAGTTACTTGACAGACAGAACTGCTACGATCGAAGGCAGGCATGTCTCCGTTCAGAGAAAGATTGAGAAGGGGTGCCCACAGGGCTTGGTCCTTGGACCAGCACTCTGGAATGCCTTCTTCAACGATCTTCTCAGAAGGCTCATGGAGACTGACAGCGAGCCCTACGCTGATGTGGATGACTTGACTGTGCTGATCTTTGCAGATTCAGTCAGCCAAATCGAAGGAAAAACCCCACCACGTGCTCCGATAGTATTTAGGAGTGAATATAGGTGAGAGATGGGGTTTCAACCAACACCTCCAGTCCCTTAAAGGCGTGTGTGTGTTACCATGTCTCTATTCTCATGTATAAGACCATATATCTAGGCGTGATTGGCTACTGCCCTGTTGTCTGGGGTGGCAAACTTACAGTCAATCAAGAGAGTATTGGTCCAATCCCAGAGAGCTGTGCTCCCGTGGATCACCATGGCCTACAAGACTGTATCAACAGAAGCACTCCAGGTCATCACTGGCCAGTTACCAGTTGACTTGGCCGTTGAGTGCATGGTTGACAAGTGGAGAGTGAAACAGGAGCTTCCCCCACTTTGGGCTGAACTCCGGGCGGATCTCACCACAGAACAGAAACTTGCAGCCATCGACGAATGGGCGTTAGATAAATGGCATGCGAGATTGGAATCCTCGTCAAAGGGACGTGATACGTATGAGTTCTTCCCCAACACCCGTGAACGTCTTTCAAAAAGCCAGTTCCTCGTGGGGACATGGTGACTTCAATGCGCGGCTCCACTTCTTTTCTCTCAAAGACTCTCGGTCATGTACGTCTTGCGCTTCCAGTGCGGAGGAAACAAGAAACCACGTGCTGCTACAACAGTGAGTGCCGGTTGTTGGGAGGGCAAACGAACTTAGCAGCATTGACTGCTACAAAGCAAGCCTTCCAAGTAAATAGTTAGATCAGGTGGGAAACCAGATTAAGAACTTCTCCCCGACGTTACGGGATTCCTCAGGGAGACTGGCTAACGACCAAATACCTGCCGTACCTCCGCAGGTCTGAGTTCGGTGGATGCTGCAGCGGCCGCAACTTCTATGACTGATATAACCCTCGTCCAGGGTTTGGGAACAGTCATCAAATAAGCAGACCTGTGTGTGAACGAGATTACAGGACAATGGTTGAACCAAATCAGCTCGTTATGTTTAGCCTGCAGCGGGACGTCAAAATATTGTTCTTAGCAAAATCGGACCAAAATTAACTCTGGTTATAGCGATCAAAATACTTTTTTCTCAAAAACGGCTACTACGATATTAATTACATTTTTTCTGTGGCCAGTAATATAAGTTTTCATCCTCCGAACAATGATGAGAGCAGAATTAAAATTTTTGAGGTTTGTGGTAGGTGGCGAATGTGATCTTCTGCAGTCAAAAACAGCTGGTTGGTTTTGGTATGGCGTTGTTCTGATTTGCATCTACTATATGCGATTGTTATGTTTTTACAATTCAGAGAACTCTAAGCGAAGTGAATTGTGAACCGACGTCTGAAACTATTACTCATGCTGGTCGAATCTGATGAAAATATCCTCCAGTGCCTTTTCCGTTGTAGTAGTATGAGTCGTATGCTGCTTCGATGAGACATTCTCCTGCCACTTCTTCGTTGCGTCCGCTGTTATCAGCTATGCTCCTCAACCGCCTCTGAAAAATCTATGGCAGCTACGGACCAGATTTCTGATAGAACATTTCTAGAGCGTGTATTCTGTTGATAGGATCTGCAAGTTTTCACAATGCTTCAAACTGACAAGAACCAGGTACAACTATCCGACCATTCCAGATTACTATGAACGAACGTTCAGCTGTTCTTTTAAAAGACGTGAACACTTCTTTATTCAACCGTTCCTTTGAAGACCATCCTTCCAGAATGAACGTCTCGGCTCCGTGTAGTCCTAATCCTCCGACGTTAGGATGGCTCTCAGAGATGAAGTACTGTGTCTAGACGGAAAATGTATTTCTCGATGCTGAGTCGAATAGGACAGGTCTCAGAGATGAAGGTCTGTGTCTAAATGGACTACAATGAAATCATAGTAAATATATTGTGTAGTGAATTTTACTACTTGAAGAAACTCGTGGGACTGCCTCACACCGCACTCCAACCACCCGTCAGTTCGACTTGTCGCGCCATGCAGCGTCTCCTAGAAAACGTCAATTTTCGTTGTTTCGTATGATTTACCAATATTTTTCGATGTTGAATCGGCTGGGATCAGTACCGGAGGTGTTAGACTGGGTGAGACCTTTCAACCATGCTGTGAAAGATTATAATAAACCGTTATGTAATTAGGTGTAGCGTTTTTTATTTTGCTCGTGGTTTTTTGAATGAGAGAAAATAACTGTACGAGCGATTTCCATGATTTGCTGATTTTTTCTCGTCTGAAAATAGTGTGGGATTCGTCATTAGCATTCGTCAATCTTTTCTATTTACCGTATAACATTTATAACTATCTCAGCACGTCAATGCCCCACAGCCACTAAATTCTGTAGCATTGTCTAACATTGGGGCGAACATTTCTGACGCCCATCCAATTTTGCGCTCTCCTCTTCATAGGCCCCGCTGCTCCTTCGCTTCACAACAGGAAGGAGCAGGCATCAACCCACCGACTTTCCTCCGCCAGCTGAGCTGCTCATGCGACCAGTGCGGTTCTACATCTCCTGCAGTTTAACTACGGTCGATCCAACTCCCTAAGACGCGATCCATCAAACCTTTTCTGCGCGTCGCCACCCTTTTGCTTCATCTCATCTTTCCCTCTATCATCTCTGCTGATTCCGAACACCGGTAAAATCATTCCCATTTTCTTCTACGCACCACGTCGCCCTATTCACCGTATTTTTCATGAACACCTCATGAAGGGCCCCAACGAGAATCATTCATTTATTTATTTCTTTGCTCGAGCCTTCTTTGTATGTACATTTCCTCCACAGAAATCCTTATTTTAATATAAATCCCTTTAATTTCGAATTATTTTCCTTATTGTTCTTTCTTTTCTCATCCAGCTTTCTCTTCTTTCACCCCTTTTTTTTACAATAATTTCTCGGTATTTTAACGAGTATTTTTCCAAACCAGCCCTATGTGTTAATTGTTACTGGGAACCACGAAATTGTCATTGTAGTACACCTTAACCTTTTCTAGTCAGACTCTTCGAATTATTTTTTCATTTTACTCCTAAGACCAGAGTTTTTATTTTAATTTTATATAATTAACCCGTTATGCCAGTTCAGTCCGCAATTGTTATTCAATCATACCGTTCATACTGGCGAAATATGCATGTGCTGTCCTTCAATCATCTCGTGGTAATATCTTGACAACCTTTACAACTTTGCCAGAAATACGCTGTGGTTTCGAGTGCACATTGACTGGGTCCTCACCCTCACCACAGAACACTGGATTCTGAATCGTCAATAAAGTATCGTTGAAATCTTTTAATGGCAAAGAAAAGGTCGAGGACATTGTGGAAATTTCTCGAATTTCGACCTCTCGGTATAACAGAGCTCGATAGAGGTATCCACTTGGCAATTCCCTTCTTCCAACAGCCGGAGAGATTTCCACTTTCGACTCGAGACTGAATCAACCCCCTTCGTAATTCTCTTGGTAGAAGCTTCTAGGGAGAGGCTGCTCTAGAAGCCGATTGCTTGTCACTTAATCTGTAGTTAGAGAACTGGAACTCCCTAACCCCTCAACCACCCTTTTCGTGCCAAAAACTACAGTTAACTTACTCATCTAACTTCTCTGTATCAGAGGGAGGAAGGGCCCTAGGGTAGGACAGGCCAAATCAACCTTCCGTAGTAACTACCAGCTTCCGCCGCCACAACCCCATCTCACTATCGATTGTCATTAATATCTACGCCTACAATTAAGTCGTGAATTTGGAACATCCCGCCACCCCAACGCGTGATTCCTCTCTAATCCTGTGCTTCATCCGCAGCGCTCAGACACTACAGCATCCACCAGATTTTTAGTGCCCAACCACCCTTTTTCCAGGGGGCGACCATTTTTACTTTCGTCGACACAAAAACTACGGGAATCCTGTACGAAGCATAATTTTACGTTCCTTAGACCCACGTACATTCGGTGATTTTTACCGCTCTAGCAACTAATCCAAGGTATTTTTTACTTTCCATAGGTGATCCTGTCAGAACACAATTGAACGATCCGGAATTTATTGAATTGCCCCTACCTCATATTGTAAATGTATGCCAATAAATAATCTCGTCACGCTTTTCACATCAAATATTCTCCAGGCAGCATACTCACTCATTTTTGTGCTTAACTGCTGTCTCAAGAGTCATCCTGGATGCATTTTGATAGAACTGTCCCATCTGTACCACATAGAAAACGTCTGATGAGTTCTGTCACGATCCCCTTTTCACAGTACCTGTACAATGGACTCTTTCTTTCCTATCTTGCGAAGACAGGTTCAAACTCAACTGTGACCAGCTAGACATCGGTGGTTTTAGGTCAGCCATTTAAACTTTTATTTAAAATGGGGCTCATTCAATGACCTCAACTGCCCACCGTGTGGTAGTCTTAAGGCCCTCATGCGAGAGGGGAAGGCTGGTCCCTCCCAAACATCTGTCATGGATGTCTTAATGCGTGGTTTCCCAGCGAAGCACGTCCAAGCCCTCATCAGTGTATGTTGCTGTGGTGGTTATTATGACGAGCCAAGAGCACAACACCGCTCTCGGATTGCAATCTCAAAATGTAAGGCCCCTGTTAACAAAAAACAAGGTAGGCAGAATGACTGGGGGATTGGAGTATCGCCCATCCTGAATAAAAAATTAGAGAGGGCTTAGTACCTACAAGCGTAGCACCATTAGGAAATACCAGGCCCTCACACATCGCTATTATTATGGCCACTGCAACGTACACCAGAACAGTTGTGTGCGCTTGTTGGGCCATTCCACACCACAGCAAGGACTGCAAGCCCGAGGCTTCCCTTACATGCGTCGCATGTGGGGAATGCAAATTACAGCAGAAGTTCTTAATCCACATCGAGCTCCTGACTTAACCATATACTTGGGTGGCTAGTTTCAAAGAGACAGATCAACTGTGATCACGTTTCTTAGCCTTAACCTTCTTCACAAACTGAGCAAAACGGTTATAAGCATATCTAGTAGCAATCAACACTGGTAAGTTTGGCTGCTCTTCCAATAACCTTGTTGCAGAAACTTCAGTGGATCAGCACGTGGTTTCTTGTTTCGCCCCAGTAGAGGCGCAAGACCTGCAGGATGGAGAGTCTTTGAGAGAAAAGAGGTGAAGCCCCCACCTAAGACGTTCACAGTTGTTGGCGAAAAACTCATACGTGTCACGCCCCTGTGACAAGGATTCCCATCTCGTCTGCCATTTCTCTAATGCCCATTCATCAATGGCGGCTTTTCAGTTCTGTGGTGAGATCTACAAGGAGTTTAGCCGAAAGTGGCAGAAGCTCTCTTTCACTCTCCACTTGTCAACCATGCACTCAACTGCCAAGTGAACCGGTAGCTGACCAGTGGTCACCTGGAGTACTTCTGTTGATAGTCTTATAGCCCTTAGTGTTCCACAGGACTGTTGGCTACTGACTTATTACTTACACTTGTTGTTCGGCGCAGGCCGAATTAGCTGGGTTTTTTGACCTCCAAATGTCTGCACTTGCCCTAACGGGATTCACTGGCCCTAACGAAGTCATCGTTTCTCCGAACACTTTTCTGTTCACAAGCCCTTTTGCTTACCTATGCAAAGCCCAATTCTTCAGTTATTTCCAATTGACAATGGATTTCCCATTCTTCAGGACATTCCAAAATATCTCTCCCTCCCCCTCCCCCTGAATTAACTTTTCTCTCCCCAAGAGATAGCTCCTCCCAAATTCAGTTATTAGTCCCCTTGTTCGCGTTTGAATACTCACATTCGAACTGATATCGCTACTGTGTCAAGCGTAATACAGTCCTCACTCACGCTCACCACGTTTATTTACTTCTCAACTCAAGCTTCCCCATTAGCGCGTATGATGTGTCTATAACATTCGGGTATCAGTTTGAAAACTGTGATATCTGACTTTGAGGAAACCTTTGCAGTGCAAAATATTGTGATCTGTCGTGACATACAGAAAATAGAAATCCAATTCCTCGCCTACATACCTGAAGTATTTTATCCCTTTATAACCGTTCACCAGTCTGAATGTTTCCAGCTCTATGGTGCAGTTAACATTAGCAGTAATCAAGAATCTTTAAAAAAACTATTAATTTTGAATGGAGAGTTTGCTTCTCTACAAAAATCAAGTACTGCGATGGTTGCGATGGTGCATTCCATAATATGTTTGTCTCTCTACGCTCACTAGGTTTCATTTGCCAAATTCAAATCCAAGTTCATAATCCCAACGAAAAGTTTCATGATTTGATCAAAAAGTACCAGCTTTCGAGTCTGCCAATATTTTGTACGGGAGTGGTGCGAGAGGCTAAGTTCGTTCGACTGGCTAGTTGTATTCTAGTCAAGTTCTGTATGTCTAGTAGTTTCATGAGTCCACTACAGTTTTCATTCTTTGGTACCGTCTGCCAGACATGGATTTTCTGTTCCCAGGTGGTTTGTACGAACTCTCCGACAATTTTCAGTTCTCCGTAGCTAGGTACAATTTTGACGCTTACTAGAAATTTAAAATAGCCGCCACTGGTGAACCCCCGGTTGTGAGGTGGCGGATGTGTCGTTATGTGTTCAGCACGGTAAACGTTTTCACCGTTCGTGCTTGATTGTCGGCTTTTTACGACGTCTTTTAGGATCTGGCCCCAGACCTGGGACGCGGGTTTGTCTCTCATCAATCCAGTGCTCACAGTCACATCTCTCCGTCTGTACCACTTCGTGAATGAAGGTAAAGAATGTAGACGAAGGCCTTCGAATTTGTGGTGGCGTAATGTAAGCATGATTTTTATTCCCCTTAGGCCTACCTAGTAAGGAGGAAAGTTATGCTATTTGTTAAATATCTTTATTTCCGCTACAAAAAAGGCAAGGGACGTATTCCAAACGAGTAAAACAAAAAATCTGGCGCGTCACAAAACTTGTCTCTACCCTAGGTACTTGCAGTTGATACGAGGTGTTTGCGAATGTTTGGAGAGCCGCTCGCTGACTTAGGCAAAAATAACAGCGATCCCGAGCTCCGATCCAATGCTCGAATTTCCTCGGAATATGAATCTTCGTCTTTCACCACTAGACTACAGTACGGTCACTGTGGTGGCTACAGGTACGGCACAGTGGGAGTCATGCCGTACACAGTGATTTTCATGGCTTCAGCTACTAATGGAGTCTTTTTTTCCACTCAGTGCATTTGAACTTGATAAAGCCTGACGCTTTACGTTGACTATGGTAGGACTTGATTTTCCGGAGTTTTTTGAGATGCAAGCAGGTTGCTGGTGCATTATCATCTGAGTGATGGGAAGTAGAGAGAGAGGGGCTCTGGGTTGTTCCTGGAGAAGGACTCAGGCCTGACATTGGCACCGCGGGTTGTAAACAAGTTTCATTTTCGTACAAAAAGCACCTACTCTTCAAGTCCCACCGTCTGCCAGTACTTTCCGCCTGATGTGGAGCGACAGACTAGGTTCGTTCGACTCTCTATTTTCAGTAGTTCCATTGGCCATATCGGTTTACATTTTTTGTACCAAAGATGTCCATTTTCAACCAGCGTCTACTTCCAGACGTTCAGCTCTCCGTAACTTGTTGCAATTTTCACGATTTTTGGATGTTTAAAATGGTCGTTTTGGCTGACCTGTTGCTGGAGGGAGGGGGGATGTGAGATGGTAAACTTATAGTTATGCAATCACCACGGTAATAATTTTCATGATGGTGCTTGGAATTTGTCCACATTTTACGACGTCTTTTTGGAGCAGACTCCGCGACTATGAAGCTACACATCCAGCTTCAGATATCTCGGACTCAACGTGAAGCAATGTGGCTTAGGTGCGCTAATTTTAATCGGGACGAATGTGAATTGGAGCCTGTGATTATTGGATGACCCATTAACCTCACGTTCCGTTAAAAACGCCGCGGAAAAGCTTGTTCTCCAGTTGCAGTGCAGTGAGGACGACCGATGCTAAAGGAGGCTTCTAGTCACCTAAAGGTTAATGTCCTGCCGGTAGGCGACAGCAGATGAGTCCGCTACACAAGTTCGTTTTGCTCCTCTCCGGCAGCCGTTGCTCTTCCTTTCCCTCCTCCATCCCTCTCGACCGCAAGCTCGTCACTCTCACTACTTCCCGATAAAGAGCGTGGGGCCGGCGCTTTCATAGGTTTATTAACCCTAACATGCAGACGCGCTCCGAACACCTTTCTGGCTTCTTTCTTCTTCTCGACTGAAGAAACAAAAGCTGACTGAATTTAATTCGGCAGTCGTTCATTGGGTGGAACCCTCATGTACATGATGTGCATGCATGTGCAAACTGAAAGGTGCATCGAATCTTTGTGAGTATGGCCTAGTTAACCACACGGCTAATTACGAAAATAAATAGTGTGTAAAGCACTGAGGGAACGAACAAAATAAAAATGAACTTATAAGGTACTGCCAGACGCATGCAGCAGACCACAAAACGTCAACATTATCCTATATGCTTTTTAAAAAAAATAATTTCAGGTCTGTTTCTTTATTTGATGACAGTAGTGTAAAAAGGGGCGAATTGCGTATCAGTAACTGACCTTCTCAACTGATAAGGGATCAGGTGTGACGTCTGCCTCTCCCCCTCCCGCCCTTGACGTCAGTGCCTCCCTGAGAATCAGCTGTTCCAGTGCCTTCTGGAGAGCAGTGTTGCCAACAAAACAGGTGATTATCGTCAAAGAGAAGGGATTTGAAGCTATTACTTAACCATGTTTATGTGATGTCGTAGGTCTCTAAGGCCTCCCAGAGAGCAGTGTTACCAATATAACGAGCGTTTTCGTCTTACGGAAGGAATAAAAAGTTATTGCTTGACTGTGCTAAGCCCTGAATCAGCTGATACTGAGGTCTTGACATCTGTCATTCAAGTGTCAGTTTGACATTTGTTATCTAAACCCAGATGATTGCCAAATTGTTTGGACGTCTCTTTATCAACTGTCATTTTCGAAATGACGTATTTCACCGTTTCACTATCTGCCCTCCCTTCTAATCAGCTGTTTAACATATGATTTTGACGTTTCCTATCAACTGTCATTGTGATTGTTTTGTTTCTTATCACTGGATTGACATATGTCATCTATACGCCAGTTTGACTTTTGTTATCTAAATCAGCTGATTGTCATATTGCTTTGACGTCTATTTATTCAGTCTTTCCGAAAATACAGTTGAGTTGTCATTTGAGAGAGCCCCCTCCCCACCGCCCAACCACCACTACCACAACCTCCTCGCCAGATTGACGTTCGTTATCCAAAATCAGCTGATTGTCAGATTCTTTATACTTCTCTTTATCAAGGCTTCTTGATAGGGCATTCGATTGTCGCTTGGTTCCTACGCCCCTCTCACCATCCCCGACCCTCCCCGATCCAACCATGAACTATACTTCGTCTCTCTCTCCGTTACACGTGGCTCATCTTTTGGCTTCCCCTCCCCTCACCAATCCCATACCTTCTTCCTCGAATTCGCGAACTACTGTTCTTAATATCTTCGTGGGAAACCACCCCTCCCTTCTATGCATACCCACGAACAAAAAAATTTTGGGGTGGTCCTCCAGAGGTAAAATTCGTCATGTTAACTCGCTTTGTGAACGAAAGGTACCAGGAGCACAAGTTGTCATAGGAGCTAGAGCGTTGAGATTAATTGAGGGGAAAACAATTTCTTTCGTCGTCGTCATCACAGGCCGTCGCTCATTAAAGGGGGAATATGATATGCTGACCTGAGCAGAACGCCTGAACTCTCGCTCTCTTTTTTCGTTCCTTTGCACTCGATTTCTTCCGCTGAAAACTCCCAACGGCCTCCAAATATAAAGAGAACCGGTAAGTCTAATACAACACTGCTAAAATCTGTTATTGATTTTAACTTATCTGATATATTATCATTATCTACTGTTCTTTTCTGGTTTATCATAGGCACCAATACACACACACAAAAACTTCAGCTGCGCTTCGGAAAAAATAGACTCCCGAATACTTCCCACCTTATAAAAAATTGTAAGTTCATTTTAAACAATAAAAACTGCGTGGAGACTTTATTCCACTCAAAATATATGTATAACTACTCGTCATTACTCATATCGCAGGTCAGCAGTTCAGGCAATTTACCAATAGAACGTGCGTGGTCAGAGAGAAGGAGTTATCAATTTCAAGAGAATTTCATCTTTAGCAGTGAGTACAATAGTTTTTATTAATTCAATTATTTCAAATGGGCGTTCCAGCCCAGACAGTCATGCAAGTTGTAGTTATAACTCTTCATGGATCTATTACAAAACACACAGCATATCGAATCTTTCGAAAAGTAATCCCTAAAGTATCCATGTTTCGCCAATGTTGAATGGTCGATAGTCATTTTCGTGCCTTTGAAAGTCATTAGCCGCGGTGTAGAATCAAACAAGTTTACATCACGCTGATGAGATAAGATCCACTTTGAAAGTACTTGAATTTTCACTAAAGAACACGAAGTGTCAAAATGATGTCCAGCTTTTTCGTGAATTGAGCACGGTTTGATTGTTGCAGTTGGATCGAATAGCGACGCTAATTTTGGACAATTAAATAACCCCAAGTCATGGATTACGGTATCGGGAGGTAAATATGCTTTCAAAATGGCAGATTTATCCAAACCTTTCACGTAAATAAATTTTCTATTTGCGATAGCGTCTCGTAAAATTGTAGGAATGTGATCGTAGGGCGTGTTTCCATCTTCCCAGGCCAGTCCGTGGATATGTTTCCGACAGTAGACCGATTGAAAAGTTTCAACACATCCACTAAGGTGTTCTGGTGGCATGAACACATAATGTTGAAGCACGAATGCTGTTGGTCCATCGTAAGCACATATAGACAACTCCTTGATAATACGGTCGCACTGGAGGGTTAAGTCGAGTAATACGGAAGCCATGTTCACGTCACAAATGCTCGTCGACTACTGGTTTGAGAAAGTTACATCGATGATATTATCTACGGACATCGTCAGCCCCACCATATTTCTTTCTTCAGCTTCATGAAATCGTCTTTATACCGATTTTCCATCGAAGGTAAATATGCGGATCTCTAAGCTTTTAGCTCAACACTCAATATTTCGAAGGCGGTCTTCACACACCGTTCTAGTTCGCTTTCTATCGTGATTTTTTCTTCAATTTTTATTTAATTTTGTCAGTACCTCATTCAAGGTTTCGTCAACCGCCATTTGTTTCTGGCATGGGAAGGACGAGTTAGAGTTGTGTGCACTGTTGTACTACAAGGTGTAAACCAAATTTATTGCACGGCGTGTTAAAAATAAATACATAAAACCATTATATGGAGGCCAATTCCTCTAGACGGTCATTAATTTGATTAGCTTGGTGTTGCAGTCTCGTATTTCCAGCTACGAAGGATCCCAACGAATTTCTAATTTACTCACCGATAAATTGGGACCTTTTTCTGAATTAATCCAGTCCCGACTACTGTCTACATCAAAGGCTGAGAAGTGATTGAAAGAACCAAAACCCAACAACGCTAGCTTTTCTACGTGTAGATACCAGAATTCTTATTAGGAAAGCCTTAAGTCGTGTTGTGCTGTTGTTTTGGTTCTCATCTTCTTTTCGAATGTATCGTGACTTAAGGCTGGACAAGGATTGCATTTCAGTTTTAACAACTATAGATCGACGAAGAGGAGTTGAACATTGATTTTGCTATTTTTATGGGTGTGGTTGTCTGTGATTTTGTCTCACGCATTATTGACACTATCCTGACGTACAAGACCATCTATCTAGGCGTGATTGGCTACTGCCCCCCGTTGTCTGGGGGGGGGGGGTAGCAAACTAACAGTCAATCAAAAGGGAGTCTTGGCCCAATCCCAGATGGCTGCGCTCCTGTGGATCACCAAGGCCTAGAAGACTGTATCAACAGAAGCATTCCAAGTGATCATTGGTCTGTTACCTGTTGACTTAGCCATTGAGTGCATAGTTGACAGGTGGAGGGCGAAACAGAAGCTTCCCCCGCTTTGGGCTGAACTCAACTGTGTGAATCTCACCACAGAGCAGAAACTTGTCGCCATCAACGAATGGGCGTTTGAGAAGTGGCAAGCGAGATGGGAATTCTTGTCAAAAAGACGTTCCACATATGAGTTCTTCGATGACAACAAACATGACGACGACAACAAACACATCAACAACGACGACGACAACAAACACATCGACGACGACGACAACTAACACGTCGACGACGACGACAACAAACACGTCGACGACGACGACAACAACAAACACGTCGACGACGACGACAACTAACACGTCAACGATGACGACAACTAACCCGTCGACGACAACGACAACTAACCCGTCGACGACGACGACGACGACAACAAACACGTCGACGACGACGACAACTACCACGTCGACGACAACGACAACTAACACGTCGACGACGACGACGACGACAACAAACACGTCGACGACGACGACAACAAACACGTCGACGACGACGACGACAACAAACACGTCGACGACGACGACGACAACTAACACGTCGACGACAACGACAACTAACACGTCGACGACGACGACGACAACAAACACGTCGACGACGACAACTAACACGTTGACGACGACGACGACGACGACGACGACGACAACTAACACGTCGACGACAATGACGACAACTAACACGTCGACGACGACAACAACAAACACGTCGACGACGACGACAACTAACACGTCGACGACGACGACAACTAACCCGTCGACGACAACGACAACTAACAAGTCGACGACGACGACAACAAACACGTCGACGACGACAACTAACACGTCGACGACGACGACGACAACTAACACGTCGACGACAACGACGACAACTAACACAACGACAACTAACCCGTCGACGACAACGACAACTAACACGTCGACGACGACGACAACAAACACGTCGACGATGATAACTAACACGTCGACGACGACGACGACAACTAACACGTCGATGACAACGACGACAACTAACACGTCGACGACAACGACAACTAACACGTCGACGACGACAACAACAAACACGTCGACGACGATGACAACAAACACGTCGACGACGACGACGACAACAACAAACACGTCGACGACGACGACGACGACGACGACAACAAACACGTCGACGACGACAACTAACACGTCGACGACGACAACTAACACGTCGACGACGACGACAACAAACACGTCGACGACGACGACAACAAACACGTCGACGACAGCAACAAACACATCGACGGCGAAGACAACATACACGTCGACGACGACGACAACTAACACGTCGGCGACGATGACAATGACACACACGTCGACGACAGCAACAAACACGTCCACGACGACGATATGAAACACGGCAACAACACCAAACACGTTGACGACGATAACAACAATGTCATTATTATATATCAATTCAAGTGATGTCAAATAATCTACCAAATAGGCCTTTAAGCAACTAGGCGTCAAAAGCAAGCGGTTGTACGACATCAAGCTCCATGTTTTAGAGGAGTTTACGTGAAAGATCAACTATCAAAAGCGTTGGCTGTGAACGACCGAATAATTACTTTATTTGGCTCCGTTATAAGAGACGAACGGCGCTCATTGAACTGCGTTACGGAAGAGTGGTACTGTAGCGGTTTATTTTTATGCGTTCGGAATGGAGCCTACAATCGAAATTTTATACTATATAAAATACTGTACTCTTCATTATAACGCCACTCAGTACCAGGACTTTGGTTGTATACATTGCGGGCATTTCTGTGGCCTCTTTCTATCAGTTGAAAGATGTCTAGACTTTTCACTCTCAGTTCCACAGCAAGCCGTCTGAGTGCTAATATTTTCCCTCCTATTGAGCTGGATCCAGATATTGAATACGGTATTGGCTTGCGCTCATTTATGAGTTACAATACTATATCTAACGTTAAACCAAATATAACTGATCATTTCCATATCGTTGGTGAGGAACCCCTCACTTTTTCTCCGGGCACTTATGGAGTGGAGGAAATATTCGAGGTTATTGAAAAAAGTGTTGAACGAATGAGGATTGAAAAAGCGTTGACCCACGAGAATTTCTCCATAAAATTTGGTATTGACAACAGCACGGGTCGAGTGAATTTTACAGCTACTTTTGACGTTGATATGTCGAAAGATGGTTCTGTCGGACCCCTCTTAGGGTTCACTCAAAAACTTGTGCTACCGAAAGACGTTTTGCATAATGCACCAAGTCCAGTCAACATTTTCAATTATAATTCTATAAATATTGAGTGTAACTTGTTGGCATCAGATTCGTACTTCAACTCTTCTCCATCGTCCATTCTTCACAGTTTCAACCCTGACGTTGAAATAAATTACAGAATAATACATTCTCCATCGCCTATTGTGTACTTAAGGATCAACAAAAGCATAATTGACTTCATTCAACTACGTATCGTCGACGAGAAAGGTTTTCTGCTCGATTTCAGAAACGAAAACATCACAGTTGTTTTAGAATTGATTCGATTGTGATAACTATTAATGGGTTTCGATTTCAGTGGGACTTCCAACAATAGTGTAATCGCGTTACCCAGAAATAATCGGTTTTCATCAAGTTTAACTTCAACTATCTCATATCCATTCAAATTGACAAGTAAGGACGAAGAAGAAGAAGAAGAAGAAGAAGAAGAAAAGGCGACAAAACCACACAACGGGCTGACGCGTCGAAACATCACATTTCTTCAAAACTTGGGCTACAGAGTGAGACGTTATGGAACACTCTTTACAGATAACGAAAGCTCCTTCAATCGCTGATAGTATTGTGGGGTACCACATGATTCGTAATGCACCCTTCAATACATCCGATCTTGGACTGAATGCTGAAATACGTATTGTTATAAATAATAACGATACATACGCAACACATGATAGTTATTTATCGTTAATTGGACGGGTCAATTCGGGGACTTCGAAAAATTCATTCCACGTAATTAATAACGGATTTGCCCATCTTTTTGAGTCAATCACGTATCGAATTAATGGAAACGATGTAGATCAAGTTAGGAATCCTGGAATCGTATCCACTTTGAAAGCTTTAGTCTCATTCCAAGAAGCCGACCTCAATGCTCTATCAAACGCAGGTATCTCTGATCCTAATTCAAGCACGCACGCACCCGACTCAGTATACACGGTTGGAGTGAACGTTCAATGTTTGCATACCGCTTCGCTTTTGGATGGGATTTTTCGAGGACGAAAATCGTGTCATAACTGGTGTATCGCAAGAACTGGTACTAACGCGTTCCAGCAATGATTTGAATGTTATCGAAGGAACTGATGACCTCCAGGATATTTCAATTACTTTGGAAAAAATACATTGGGTCGTGCCAGTCGTTAAGCTAGCAGACAAGGTAAAGCTGGATTTGTACATGATAACCAAACGCGCTCCCCTCTGCCATTAGTGTTTCGTAGTTGGGAGTACCATGAAAATCCGTCAGTTCCAACATCCTCTACGTTCGTTTGGCCGATAAAAGTGACTAATCAATTGCAAAACCAAGGTTCATCATCTTAGCTTTTTACAAAAGAAGCGGAATGACGTTACGAAAACCATTTCTCTACCAGACGCCATGCCCATTCGTTCCTACCGCTTATTCCTAAATAATGAACAGTTCCCATTTCAGGAGCAATTCATCGATTTCAAAAATGGTATTTTTGGGGAATTATATGATAGCTACTTAAGATTCCCCCAGTCGTATTATGGTCATACTAAACATACTTCCCCCCTCATGACGAGGTCCAAATTCAAGGAGAGCCCGGTTATTTGTATTAATTGCTCAAAACAGGAGGAGATAGTAAAAGAAGGTTCCGTTGATGTGAGACTAGAAATTGAATCGTCAGAGAGTTTCCCACCTGAAACTAACTGTGTTGCTGTAATAATTCATGATAAACTTGTATCCTATACTCCTATTACTGGACATGTTCAAAAATACTAAGCTCGTTTCTATAAATACATAATTGTGTTAATTTATGAATAAAGTGTTTCATTTTCCACTCAGACAGGTATTGTTCCCTTGCTTAAAGCATTTAAAAATGTTGGACCACACATACGCTCAACCGACTGGACAAGACTCGACTCGACCCCGTGCTTAGGTCGTTTTTCAAACAAGTAAATTGAAGACAGCTTCGTCTCTCCTCTCAGACCATTCACCTGTGTCGTGGAGCTTCAGTTGGGTAAGATGGTTAATGCGTTAGGTGACGTCTCCTAATCGTATAAGCATTCAGCAGGTTTTATTTATTTTTACAATATAATTTACGCTGACTTTTTACAGGTTAGAGTATTGTTCATATGTATACAATTAATCGATGAAATGGTTTATAATTCAACATATGGTTGGAATGCAAATATAGTGAATCCGAGGAATGCGAATTTTGTCAAAAAGTTTGAGGAGGGTACTATTTTAAAAGAGGTCGATCATAACCATTTGCTCATTTGCATGCAACCATGCAATTTACAGTTGAGCTTCCTAACATCGTTCCCGTATATTTTCATTAGCTTAGAGGTAAGGACGCTCATTTTCTCGTTCGTAAATTAAATTTAGTCGCTGGAAATATCGATGTGTTCACAAAATCCTCAGTAAATTATATAGGAAACTTTTCAAGAAAGATTGAGGAATGTAAAATTAAAGCAAGATTTTTGGATTCCTTCCGCTCTTGTCAACAAGTCTTAGCAAACAGGAGGAAAACTCGATTGAGTTTACCGAATTGAGTCATACAGTTCCAAATGGGAATGATATCCGTTTCTCGATGAAACTGTGTTACTACCTAAAGTTCCTTTTTACTCAGATCTAACGCCGGAACGGGGAATGATATCGTAAACAAGCCAAACTTTAATGATAGATATATCTTTGATTACAATTTAATCGGTGTTGCTATGTATAGAAGGAAAGTTATGTTTTATTCCCCGATCTACGTATGTTTCACTACTTTGGAGTTGTCAAAAAGATATATATGTATCATCTTTTCGGTGAGCAGATACGATCAACGCTAGGAGGTACCAACAACGTCAAACTATTACACATGGATACTGACGTGTTCATTTTGGACATTAATGTTGATAATATCTATCATAATTTGAAAGAATCGTTTTCAAGCCTGACGGATTTCAGTGACTATTGTACAGTACATCCTCGTTATTCAACGAACAATAATAAAGTAGTTGGAAAACTAAAGGATGAGACCAAATCAACCGCTATACCCGAATTTGTAGGGCTTAGACCAAAATTGTATGCGCTATGATAATGGTGGTAAAATTGTAGCGAAGGCAAAAGAGGTAAATAAATCTTGCATTAACAAAACAGCAACATTCCAGCATTATCTTGATACCTTAAGAAATAGTAGGCCGATGTATTGTACATTCAGTGCAATTTCATCAAAAACGCGACCACTGAAATTCGTAAATTAGCTCTGTACTTCTGTGGACGACAAATGCCAGATTTTAAGCGACGCGTGCAAATCTTGCCACGTGGTTACAGAGATACAGCAGAATATGTTCAGTGGGCAAAACGTATAACACGTTCAATAGGTTCTGTGCAATTCTCGTTGGAAAGTAGTTACTTACTCCTGACTAATTGAAGAATGATTAAAGGAAATGTAATTCGCATACAAAATAATGTATTTCAACTTGATTTTAGCTTTCACTTGTGAGATAACTGTAAATTTGCAAAATAAAAATCATTTTAACAACAATGTACGTATAATTTGTCAAGTTCTAGTTTAAGTAATCTTTTTTCGTTGTTATATCTATTCTTCAAAGAGTAACGTTCTTTTCATTTTCCCATGTGTTGTATGTATCGTCAAAACCAAGCCACTTCACCAAAACTTTGTTTCCTTTTTTTCTGATGATTTTCTCTATTAAATAGCAGTCTGGAAAACTTGTTTTCCTCATTTCTTCTTCGTAAAACCGTCCTTTTATTTCATTACGATACACATCGGTCAAGTTATAAGTGGGAACATTATCATCTGTTCGTACACGTACAATAATAAATTGTTCATTGGTCCACGAAGGTAGGTAACCTTTTGCTAGTACGTCTTTGATTTTTGAAACCCGTACACGGTCTCCTATAGAAAATTTTGGACATCGTTTCTTACCGCTTGAGGACGATGGAAAGAGACGCGCAAGAATGGTTTTTTCGTGTTCTTTTCCTACATCAGCAGGTTTCATACCTATCGATCTATGGATTCTATTGTTGTATCGATGGAGGAGAAGTGGAACCAAAGTGATCCATTTCTTATTGCCTCTAATGCTGAATTGCGTCCACATCCACTGCTTGATTGTTCGATTCAAACGTTCCACAACAGATGCCTTCACCTCTGAGAATGTGCTGTACATGTTCACCTTATTCATTAACATAAGCTTCAGGACATGTCGATTATAAAATTCTCGGCCTCTGTCCACATGTAAATTCTTCGGTTTCAATTTACTTGATCGGAAAATGGAAGTAAAACCTTTGCACACTTCAACTTTGTTTTTAATGGTCTGGCCCACGCTTTTTTTGATCCAACATCTATCACCATCAGCAAAAATTTGTAGCCTTTATCCGGGCATGAACGTAAATCCACCAAATCAGCCTCCCAGATGTCATTTAGAATTCCTTTAACCAAAACCCTTGATCGTCTAAAATGTCGCCTTTTAGGTTTATGAAGTTCTTCTGCCAGGTTTTCCTTCAAGTTCATCCTTAACCCTCGAGTTATATTACCGAATTGTCAGATGTTACGGACTGGAGATACATTAAGAAGGAATTAAGCTAGGAACCTAAGTGTGTGAGTGTAGTGATGATACGGTAATTGCGAAGGTTGGGGAGGAGGAGGGGTTCTATTTTGATGGAAGGGGAAATAGAGGGAAGGGAGGTAAGCCACGTGTAACGGAGAGAGAGACGAGAAGTATAGTTCATGGTTGGATCGGGGAGGGTCGGGGGATGGTGAGAGGGCGTAGGAACCAAGCGACAATCGAATGCCCTATCAAGAAGCCTTGATAAAGAGAAGTATAAAGAATCTGACAAGCAGCTGATTTTGGATAACGAACGTCAATCTGGCGAGGAGGTTGTGGTAGTGGTGGTTGGGCGGTGGAGAGGGGGGGGGCTCTCTCCAAATGACAACTCAACTGTATTTTCGGAAAGACTGAATAAATAGACGTCAAAGCAATATGACAATCAGCTGATTTAGATAACAAAAGTCAAACTGGCGTATAGATGACATATGTCAATCCAGTGATAAGAAACAAAACAATCACAATGACAGTTGATAGGAAACGTCAAAATCATATGTTAAACAGCTGATTAGAAGGGAGGGCAGATAGTGAAACGGTGAAATACGTCATTTCGAAAATGACAGTTGATAAAGAGACGTCCAAACAATTTGGCAATCATCTGGGTTTAGATAACAAATGTCAAACTGACACTTGAATGACAGATGTCAAGACCTCAGTATCAGCTGATTCAGGGCTTAGCACAGTCAAGCAATAACTTTTTATTCCTTCCGTAAGACGAAAACGCTCGTTATATTGGTAACACTGCTCTCTGGGAGGCCTTAGAGACCTACGACATCACATAAACATGGTTAAGTAATAGCTTCAAATCCCTTCTCTTTGACGATAATCACCTGTTTTGTTGGCAACACTGCTCTCCAGAAGGCACTGGAACAGCTGATTCTCAGGGAGGCACTGACGTCAAGGGCGGGAGGGGGGAGGGGTACGTCACACCTGATCCCTTATCAGTTGAGAAGGTCAGTTACTGATACGCAATTCGCCCCTTTTTACACTACTGATGACTGTACCTAAACCCTCGACGAAGGTTATATCAGTCATAGAAGTTGCGGTTTCGCTAATATGCAAGAGGCCGGCCCCTGCAGCATCCACCGAACTCAGACCTGTGGAGGTACGGCAGGTATTTGGTCGTTAGCCAGTCTCACCGTAGAGAGCTGTTGCCCGTGTGTTACCGCGCGAAGGTGACCATCTGAGGAATCCCGTACCATCTGGGAGTAGTTCTTAATCTGGTTCCCTACTGTATACTTGGGTGGCAAGTTTCAAAAGGACAGATCAACTATAACCACGTTTCTTAGCCATTACCTTCTTTGCGAACTTTGCAAAATGGTTATAGGCTATCTTTGTAGCAGTCAATGCTGCTAAGTTCGTTTGCCCTCCCAACAACCGTCGCTCACTGTTGTACAAACTACAGTGGAGCAGCACATGGTTTCTTGTTTCCTCCGCACTGGAGCCACAAGACGTGCATAATGGAGAGTCTTTCAGAGAAAAGAAGTGGAGCCGCGCATTGAAGTCACCATGTCCCGTGAGGAACTGGCTCGTCCAGTGGTCTGGCTCAACCCATTTTCTAGAAAGACGTTCACGGATGTTGGGAAAGAACTCATACGTATCACGTCCCTTTGACGAGGATTCCCATCTCGCTTGCCATTTCTCTAGAGCCCATTCATCGATGGCGGCAAGTTTCTGTTCTGTGGTGAGATCCGCACGGAGTTCAGCCCAAAGCGGGGGAAGCTCCCGTTTCACTCTCCACTTGTCAACCATGCACTCAACAGCCAAATCAACTGGTAACTGACCAGTGATCACCTGGAGTGCTTCCGTTGATACAGTCTTGTAGGCCTTGGTGATCCACAGGAGCGCGGCTCTCTGGGATTGGGCCAATACTCTCTTTTGATTGACTGTTAGTTTGCTACCCCAGACAACGGGGCAGTAGCCAATCACACCTAGATATATGGCCTTATACATGAGGATAGTGTCGTGATAACACACACGCCAAGTGGCCTTAGTAATGGCACGCAGTGAGGCAAACCTTGCAATGGTAGTGCCTTTAAGGGACTGGAGGTGTTGGTTGAAACCCCACCTCTCACCTATATTCACTCCTAAATACTTGACGTGCTTTTCAAGAAGGAGCCTGTGGCCGGCAAAGCGTATAGTGGGTTGATTATTCACTTTCCCCTTCAAGAGGATTAGCTGGGTCTTTTCCTCAGCCACCTGCATCTTGACATGCTCGCACCATTGGTTGACAGTGTGGAGCACGTGGAGGGTTTTTTCTTCAATTTGGCGGACTGACTCTGCAAAGATCAGCACAGTCAAGTCATCCACATAGGCGTACGGCTCGCAGTCAATCTCCATGAGTTTCCTGATAAGACCTTCGAAGAAGGCATTCCAGAGTGCTGGTCCTAGGACCAAGCCTTGTGGGCACCCCTTCTCAATCTTTCTCCGGACGGAGACATGCCTGCTTTCGATCGTAGCAGTTCTGTCTGTCAGGTAACTTCTGACGAGCGAGTACAGGTTGCGGGGGATTCCCCTACCTTTCAGCTCATTAAGGAGCGCTGGCCACCAAAGGTTGTCAAACGCTCCTCTGATGTCAATCAGAACTGCTACGACGTACTTAGCCGGTGCCAGCAGGGAAACACGCCGAATCTCGACAATGACATCCTGCGTGGACCTTCCTTTGGTACACCCGTATTGCCTGCCTGTGAGGTTGCGGCCAAAGACTCCTTCGAGGGACTGCAACATCAAGATTTCTAGTGTTTTGCCTAATATGGGAAGAAGGCTGAGTGGTCTCCATGATCGCGGGTCCGACTGATTGCGGTCGCCTCCCTTTGGAAGAGTGACAACGCGCGCAGACTTCCACTGAGTGGGGAACTGTCCGACCTGCAGACAGTCATTAAATAAATTAAGGAGACCGCTGGAGATTGTCCGCTCAGCCTTCCTTAGCATATTGCTTTCTATTTTATCTGGCCCAGGAGATTTGTTGGGCTTTAAGGTCGCAAGGGCCCTGCCGAGGTCGCCCCCTGGGCTTCAGTGTCTCGAGCTACTTGGTCATCTGGGAACGCCTTCTCAAGGAGGGTTTCCAGTGAACTTTCGATGCTGCAGGCCCAGCCTGACTCATGTTGCATCGCAGCTAAGACCTGCTCTACATTTGCTTTACCTAAGGAGGAGTGTCTGCCCCAGGGGTTCTCAGAGCTCTCCGCTTCCACGAAATTTCGCCAGCCTTGCCGTTTGGCTCGTTTGATGGCGCGGTGGAAGGCCTTCTTCTCTTGGATGAAGGCAGTTCGGAGTGTTGCTCTGGCATCAGGGTCACGAGTGTTATGGTACATCCTTCTGGCCCTATTTACACTATGCTTGAGGGGATTAAGTTCCTCAGTCCACCATGGCACTTTGATCGCCCTGTGCTTCTGTTGGCCAAGTACAGAGAGCCCAGCAGAGTGCAGTGCTGTGGTTAATATGTCCACTTTGCTGTCCACCTCTTCAGGTGTGGATGCTTGCGCTATTAGGTCGGTGTCTGCGGCACGCAGTTCACCTTCCAGTACCCTACAGAATTGTGGCCAGTCAGCATTTTTTGTGCGGAATCGCTTTTCACGCGTGTCTTTGCAGAGGATGTTGTCATCCGTGATGGCAAAGTCAATAACCATGTGATCGCTCTGCGTTGCACCTGGTACGACTCGCCAACCCTGCAATTTGAGTAGCAGGGTGTGAGACACGGCTGTGACGTCTATACACGACCTTCCTCCCGGACCATCATAGGTCGCCTCAGTCATGGGGTCGTTGGCAACAATCAAGTTGTACCTGGTGAGCAGCTCTATATACGCCTCGCCCGCCCCATCCAGGGTTGGGGATCCCCACAACGGTGATCTGGCGTTTGCATCAGCACAGACTATACAGGGTCGTCCTGATAGGCCTGCTAGAGCCCGCTCGAGTGGTTGAAGGCTGTTGGCAACTGGTGCGCCAAATTGCCTGTAAAATGATATTACAACGGATGAGCACGGCGGCCAAGTGCTGGCTGTTCAGGTGAGTGAGTGCGAGCATGTCAATGGACGGGT
Organism: Pachypeltis micranthus; assembly: GCA_020466155.1. NCBI lineage: Eukaryota > Metazoa > Arthropoda > Insecta > Hemiptera > Miridae > Pachypeltis > Pachypeltis micranthus. The sequence goes on from CM035776.1 coordinate 1,326,211, forward strand.
CGATGCAGGCTACTGCTGCCTTGGCTCCCATTCTCGCTCCAGCCACCACTCGTGCTTGCGATCCCAGACCAAGAGTTTTGGATCCTATGTATGGATCCTGTATGGCGAGAACACTGCAGCGTTTCTTGAGTGCATTTTGCAGCAACTCAGCCATAACTGGGCAACTCTTATTGGTGTTGTGCTGAAGGATTCGAACTGTTTTTGACCTATTCATAATCCACTCGTGACTCCTGGAGGGCAATCGCTCGCTGACGAATGGTACAGCGTGCGTCTCATGTAGAGTGTGCGACCTGTTGGATTTTGCGTTCGACGCAATTGGCACACTTGAGGGGAGCATCACGCTTGCATTCCTTACTCAGATGAGGCAAGGCGCACCAGGCGCACACAACAGGTATTGTACAGGCCACTGCCAGGTGGCCATAGCGCTGGCATTTGTAGCACTGAGTGGGGGCTTGGTACTTTCGTATGGCGCACCGCTGCCAGGCTATTTGGAGGTGCCTTGCCCCCTCTAGTTTTTTGTATAGGCTGGGTGATACCTCAATCACCCAATCCTTCTGTCTGCCACGCTTTTTGGTGAAGAGAGGCCCGACGTCCTGCAGCTGCAAGCCTAAGGCAGGGTTGTGTTCAACAACTTGTTGGGCCAAGTCCTCTTTTTGTAGGTCGGTCCGCACGTCGCACAATAGCAGGCGTGGGAAACGACCCAGGGGGGCTGACGCTTGGAGCTTCAACTCCTTTTTTGTGGAAATGTGGCTCGTGAGCGCCTTGGCCATTTCTGGCGTTTCCGTCACAATGACGGCGCCACCTCCTACTGCGGTGCGGATGTCTAGCACTCGGACGCTTAGAGCTTGGAGGTCCGTAGCGGGGACGCCCCGCATCAGTGCTTCCATTGCATCAGGGTTGGAGGGACCAGCCTCTCCTACCTCACATGTCCGCCTAACCACTACCACGTTTTGTCGTGGGTTTTTAGGGGGGAGTTTGGCAAGCGGTGGAGGCTTTTTATTTTTGTTTTTGCCCTTGTTTTTTAGTCGGGGCCTTTTTCTGCTTCCCCCTGCGCTTCCTGGCCCTGGCAGACTGCCATTCGGCCTCAGCTCCATGAGGGGGGGAGGAAGGCGCAGTAGCGGCTACTGCCGCATATGAGGGGCCTGGGGTACAAAAAAAAAAAAAATTTCACCGCGTATACATCATACTTTATGAATAATCTTAAAATTCCGCGTTTGCGACTCGTTTCGAACAAATATAAATACGTAAACACAATAATAACTCAAGCTTTTGGGTCAAATCGTTTGTGTGCGTCACTCCAAAAGTGAATTTGAAAGCTGAGATTCTGTTTTACGTAGAGCAGTCACGTGGGAGCAAAGAAGCAAGGCAAGGTCAATCCGTCGTTAGACTGGCTAAACCAAATCCACTGAAATCTGCAAGATGAACAGTAGTTATTGTCTAGCATCTCCTAGAGCCGCTGAGACGTTACACGGTAGTGTCAGTATTGATACAGAGTTTTTGGCCACGTCCGGAAAAAGCTTGAGTATGAGAATACATTACTTCAGTTCGGTATTTCCGTGTCATCAATTTTTTCTTCCCGCGACCCAAAGGGAAAGGAAAGTACTGTATTAGTGTCAAAAAATTTTGGGTTTTCTTCAGATCTTTACGTGTTGAGGCCTACTGAGTCTAAAAAACCTAATTTCGGCGAGTGGTCCGTGTGTGTGTGTGTGTGTCTTCACCCTGCACCACCCTGCTATCGGGGGTCTTTGCTGAAAAGGTTAAAAACAGTTCGAATCCTTCAGCACAACACAAATAAGAGTTATGGCTAAGTTAGTGCAAAGTGCACTCAATAAACGCTGCAGTGTTCTAGCCATATAGGAACCATACATATAATCCAGAACTCTTGATCTGGGATCGCAGGCATGAGTGCACTGGGCAAGAACGGGAGCCAAGGCAGCAGTGGCCTGCATTGACCCGTCCATTGACATGCTCGCGCTTACCCACCTGTACAGCCAGCACTTGGCCGCTGTGCTCATCCGATACTCACTGCCGTGTCTCACACCCTGCTACTCAAATTGCAGGGTGGGCGAGTCGTACCTGGTGCAACGCAGAGAGATCACATGGTCATTGACTTAGCCATAGCAGATGACAATAATCTCTGCAAAGACACGCGTGAAAAGCGATTCCACACAAAAAATGCTGACAGGCCTCTATTCTGCAGGGTACTGGAAGGTGAACTGTGTGCTGCTGACACCGACCTAATAGTGCAAGCAACTAATTGATTCACCAGACGTGATCAATCTTATGGACTGTCTTATGGTCACCCATACCCACATTTCGTTCTCCGTAATTTTTTCTGTATAGGTATGTTGAACGGAAATATAAGCCAAGTTATCTCAGAAAAGAAGAATTGTCTTACATTGATTTATCAGTTTTCCAATTTTCAGAAAAACTGGGTCTAATGATTTCGATCAAACGTACGGAGGACTCTCAGCTAACTAGTCCCTACACGTTGTTTTCCATAAATGTTTCTGTAGAAATGCGTTGAATGAGGAGAGAGACTTTTGTTCGAACTTACGGGGGTGGCGGAAAGTAGTGGGTTGGTACGCACCGCTCGTTATCGTAGATTTACAACCGCAACCTCTCTTAATATCAATTGAAAACCCATTGATTCAATTTCCTGATAAAATACGGCCACAGCCCATCCGTGGGTATAACTTGCTTGACGCGGCTTGGCCAGGCTACTGTTTGTTTCAGGGTCCCGTTCTGCTAGTTATTGGTTCACACTCACCAGATTTGCCTAAGCAAGCTTATAACCGTTTCACTAAGTTTGCGAAGAAGTTAATGAGAAAATACGTCGTCACAGTTGATACCTCCCATTGTAACTTGCCACCCAAGTAAATAGTTAGATCATACCTACGAATGGTAACACGTAGGCAACACTCTCTACCTTGTGACTGGCTAAATGACAACCTGCCGTACCTCTACAGGTCTAGGTTTGGTGGATGTTGTGCAAGTGCCCGTGCACTCGCATGCTAAGGAAACCATTATGACGTTCATATACGACTGATATAACCCTCTTATGAGCTTTCATTTTGACAAGGAAGCAAACCTGTTTCTGAATGTTGTTCACTGTGAATTTAACCTCGTTTGGCTCAATCCACCAGGTGATTGGTCCACGATGATCCCTGTACAGTACAACGCGCCGGAACAGTGTGGCACTGTTCTAGTTGAATGGCCCTTCCCGTCATTTGCTCGTGTACTCCTTATCCTCCTTGTTGACATAACCGTATTAATCGCCTGCGGATGGTGTCCGCTCACGATTGGACTTCGTTAGGCTTGTCCCACCAGCTCCTGACCCCTGTACATTACAGAACACAGGAACAGTATAGCTCTACTGGTTTGAGTCTTATTTTACTGCACGGACAATGTTCGCTCTCCCACAGTGTAAGGTGCTTGTCAATTGCAGACCTCATCCTCCCTTATGGCCAAATCCCGTGGATGGCTTATTTATCCATCGGGGAGTCACAACGGAGTTTTATTTATACAGCAGCTGAAAACTAATTTCGTTAAGTGTTGAGAATCCCGTGAAGCATAGGGTTGAAGGGGGAACGCTACGGATGTAGAGACGAACGAAAGGCCTCACCGAAGGGTTAAATGAATATAAAATGTTTGTGAAAGGGCGGTCGTAGCGAATGGGTTGGGGGTGGAAAAAGCGGGCCGGAAGCGGTTTGACGAGTCGTGGAGTGGGGATGGTGGTGTTGGAAATAGGGAAGGTGGAGTCCGCAAAGCAGACCGGAGAGCAGGCCGAGCTTGTTCGTGGCATCTACACCTCACCACCCACCAGCCGCACAGTCAACCCACCACAGTGTTCATCAACCTTCTCGGCGACTCTTTAGCCCTTCTCATGCTCTGCGATGAGTGATGATGGGGTGGTGGTGGGGGGTTGATGAGAGAAGAGAAATGCCAGTGCGAAGACGGGCGGGGTTCATCCCCCTCCTACCCCTTAACCCTCGCCAACCATGCGACGTCGTTACTCCTTCCTCACCCGCACACGCGCTAACATTGTTTGCCTCTCCGCCCGTTTTAATTACCACACTCTTCGCAGGAAATAAATGACACCCCCCTCGCATTATGTTCTGCTCCGCCTGCCGATATCGTTCCACAAGTGTCCGACGGCAACGAGGGCGCGTTCAATCCAAATCCTACGTTTAATTAAACACCTAAACGTTTTTGGACTGCAACCATCTCACTACACCATCCCAAACTCTCTTCATACATTAACGTTAAATGTTACTCCCTCTAATACGGACGCAATGTTAATTCGAACCGCTGTTTAAATTTGAATGAAAAAATACTTTCCGCAATCCCCGTAAATTCGACGACCTGCGCGGGGTATATGTTCGTTCAACACATCTCTACAGAAATATTCATGGAAAACAATATGTAGGCTTTAGTTATTTGAGAGTACCCCGTATGTTTGATCGAATTCGTCAAATCCATTTTTGAGAAAATTGGAAAAAACATTAGTTAATGTCGATGTGCCCGACCTATCGTAGGTTTCAACTCCTTTCAACATATAAACACAGAAACAGTTGCGGAGAACTAAACTGTTCAAACGAGGCTTCTTCAGAGGTAAACGAGACTATGATTCTGATACAAAGCCGAGTGAAAATACTGTAAATATTCGATGTACTCATACCGGTGTGAAGACCTTTTAGTGTTGATAGACGGTTTAATGTGAATTAAACAAAGAAGAAATAAAAATATCTCTTTCTACCCGTAATAGAAATATCGCGTTATGGCAGGACACAATACCAAGCAGAAGCGGAGCGAGAATAGAAAAGGGGCGAGGCAAAGCCAAGACACCACCCTCTAATTCATTTGAACATCTGGTAATCACCTACTAGAGTGTGCCACACATTCCACATGTGAGTCACGTAGTACATACGAAATATATCACGCAGTACAGCAATCAGCAAACATTCTGGGTCAATTATTCGAACGAGCAAATAGTACTCCTGTGCATAAGAGCCATAAGTGTCACACTGCTGATCACTTGAATTGACGTTTATCGACCAGCAGCCCTGACGGTTGTCACAATTTTTTTACCCATCAAGGGCTTATGACCCTGAAAAACACCGTGTGGAAAAATAGTCTGTGTGTGTCTGTATTTGCGGTTGAGAGATCAGCTGAATTATTATCTGTTCAAATAAAAAACAGTGCTTTAAACGTTTCGTTCTTGGGGAAACGACGACTGCATCAGCACAAAAAATTAATTAAAGTTTCTAAAAAAACCCATTTCAGTGGAGTTTTTTCTCATTAATTGCTGATATGACATTAGCGTTCTTATGGGACGTAAATCCCATAAGCAATTGAAAACCCCGGAATTCAAACTAACGTTTTTTCCGCCTGGTTTCCAACGTAATTTCAGACCTGCGGACACGAACCACTCCAACGAAAATTGTGCTAATTACGTTCCATCAATTACCGATATGTTGGGTTGATATAAGCAGAAGCAGCCTAATAAATTCTGGAACGTTAAGCGTGAACAGTTTCCACATTGTTGGGAGAATAACAGGTTAGTATAGTTGATAAAGTCACAATAATCGCTAAATGTTCGCAGGGCTGTAGAAAGTTGGGTGGTTGTTCTTATCGGATATTTTTAGGTTAAGGAATGTAGAAAGGTTGGAAAACAGAATAAAAGTTGTTGTTCTGGTACGTAAATAATTTTATGTTGGTTGTTATTGATTGGTAAAGTTGAAGGAGAATTATTATAAATATAGCCTGTTTATTTAAATTTATGTTATTTATTTATTATGCATTGCGCTTATGTTCTGCGCTTCTCCGTTGTTCTGTGTTCCCGACACACAACAGAGGGTGAGATTATTGATGCTCGAAGCAGACACGAGGCGAGACGCGGCCATCACGGGAACATAAGCAGCCCATATGGCATCTACCATTGTCTACCAGCTCTTGAGAAGACGAACACCTTCTTCGCCTCACGAGAACTTACACCCGCTCCGACGGTTAACAATCTGGCGACTCCCTCCTCAGCTCACCGACACCCACTCGATACTCACATCATTACCTTCTGCTCTGTCAGAAGACTCGCCGTATTAAGCGGCTCTTAGACCTTCAATATAATTGTAAATCCTTTTTTCGTCGGCAAAATGGAACATTATATTCACAAAGTCAGACTTCAGCAAAACGTTGTCAAAGAATGCTAAATTGTCTGGAATAAAATGGCCACTTGCCAGCCTCTACCGTTCAGCCCACGTATGTACCCACTCAAACTGTGTCACTCGCGATTTTTTCTCAAAATGTTGGTTGCTCAGCTGGTTATATAACTTTCCTCAGGGAACTCATTCAGGGAACTAAGGAAGCTAAAACCCGTGGTGAAGTCGATGTTTGTCCGTTTATTGTGCTACTCTCTTTCTGTCTACTTGGAGCTGTCCAAACGAAAAGCATAATCAAAATCCTTTAAGCCGTTTTTCAGTAAATAAGTTGATGTTTTGCTGCGGTTGCAAAAGCGCTGCAAATTACGCAACGGTTTGTTATTTTCCAATGAAGCACGGCTACCCATCTTGACAGTCTCACTCCTCTGAGGCCCGTCTCGTTCTATTCAGCAGCGAAAAATACTACCAATAAACATGAGCACCACGACGGAACAACGAAAATTGATATTTTCTAGGAGACGCGACTTGAAAATAACCAAAACGAATTTTAGCAGTTTTATTACATTTACGTTGTGCCGTCGTTCCCTAGTTAGGTCGATGCTGACTAGAATAAGACGGATCTCAGATGTGTTGGACTGCGTCATGATTGATAACAGTGAGATCACATTAAAGATAGTCAATAAATGTAAGTGAATTTTACTCTGCTCATTTTCCACTCGCCATTCGTCTTCGTCACACTCCAACCACCCGTCAGTTTGACTCCCACGAGCTTTTCATCGCCTAGAGTTTGTCAATTTTTGTTGTTGCGTTGCAGTGCTCATGTTTCGTATCGACTACTAGTATTTTCAGATGATGAATCGAATGGGATGAGCCGCATAGGTGTACAATCATACTGTGCACGAGGATAATAAACCATTTTGTAGTAATTTGCAGCGTTGTACTTCACTTGCGAAGTTGAAAGATGTAGTCAGCAGAGTTTTTTTCTAGTTTCCTTCAGAATTTCATGTTTCAAAAGTCCGAGACGATCATTTGAGAAAATGTTTATGAACGCGATTGAGAGAGTGCAGCTTAATCAAAATTAATATTTGGCCTGCAGGTAAACATGAGCCGTCATAATAAGGGCATGAGTCCAATTGGCCCTCAACCAACTATAGTTACCATAGCGGTCAAAACACTAATTTTTTTTCTCTAAATCAGCTCTTACGATTTAGATTAAACTTGTTTATGGACAGTTGCAAAAAACACGGCAGTACCATAAAATTCTCATCTGTTGAAAAATGACGATATCAGTACAATAAAAATTATTCTATGACGATACAAGACATGTACAATAAATTATTCTATGACGATACAATACATGTACAATAAATTATTCTACGACGATACAATACAGATACAATAAATTATATAATAATTAATTCTTAATAAAACAGTATATACTAAAATTTTTTTTAAAAATCACGTTAACATATATCTACATCGAATTTTCAGTTAGCAGCAGAGGTGCAATAAATTCCCGAACGCAAACTGCGCTACCAGTTTGTACTTCGAACGGTTTGTTTCACTAGTTCATATAAACAAGGTGAAAAATAGAAGTCAGCTTACTAGCTAAAACGAATCTGGGTCCTGAGGAAATATGTATGTGTCTCTTCTTGCATGGAATTCTTCAAGAACAAGATGGCAATTGTCGCCTTGAGATCCTCGGGCCTCTAAACACAAAGAGTAACTTCCGCATGATTTGGCTACGGCCCCCACGTTTATTTCAGTAGCTACTTGCCGCTTCATGTTCGCTCCTCCACGCTCCGCTATTTTAGGAGCGTCGAGAGGACCTAAAGATTTATCTCGTCAGGACATTTTTCATGGGCTGTTTGCTCATCGATTGCCAGGCTAGTAGCACTTGGGGGTTGTCGTTAAGGGGTCATGGGTGTGGGTGGTGGTACGGGGGGGGGGCTGTAGAAAGAGGGCCTCTCTCCCCCTGATCCTATTGATTCACTCGATAAACACGAATCGGGGCGTCACAACCTTTTGTGTGCAGGTTTAAAAGGGAGCAGGGTCCCCCTTCTCCAGCTCCTTGGTCTGGTTGGGAGAAGGCAGTTGTGACAGATGTGCCTACCATTCTCGTCTTCTCTAAGCCGACCGACAAAACAACCTTCCCCTTGACGCCCGCAATTATTCAATCCAAATAAAGGTCCTCTTTATTTGATCAACAGATTAGCCAGATATTATCCTCCGTATGTGATGCTACTATTATGCAAAACGATGCTGTCATGTGAATACCACAGTCGAGGAGTTTTTAGAGAATTGCCGACCCTTGAGCTACAATTATGTACAAGTAGAGGAAATAGGGGGATCCTGGGTAGGTGGCCATTTTACCCTCTCCCCTTCAATAGCCGCCCTTTCAACTCCTACTTTCCAACTCATTCTTACAATGACGTCACTTGTTTGTGCCTTCAATAGAAAAATAATAATAAACGTTTATTGAAAAGTTAATGCAACTGACACTCAAGTTGCTTGTTCCACTCAGCTAAATCAGTTCAGTTTGACCGTAATTAAAGATCTGTGGGCTTCACCAGCTTCTATGTGTTGCTTTCGTCCCTGAATCCCAGAGCCTCGTGTCAATCAACTTCTCTCTTTGACATTTCAAGCATTACCGACACAATGTATGACCCAATCTGACAATGTGTTTTCCCTTTTACAGCGTCCCCAAGGATGTTTATCTCATCCCCTTCCATCATCACGATTCTCAGCTCCTACGACATTTCTACTCCTACTACTCAGACATTTACACTTACTCTAAGCCTTTGTCACAGCACACACCAGTTCGCTCACCTATAGACTACCCGAACGGAACGAGACGACGGGCTCTATTCCTCCAAACGTCAGTACTGTGAAGCCGAAGTCTGGGGCTGAACCAGCGGAGAGAGGTACTGGGTATTGAATGAAGCAAGCCTTACTGTGGAATGTATCTATTATTCAAGGAATGATTCCCTTTCTTACTGTTGACACGGGAACCATTCCATTAAAATAGTGTTCAACGCGGTATCTGCATGTTAGTACAATTTTGTCTTAATTTATTTCAAATTAATTATTACTTCGTACTCCTTAAGGCAGAAGTAACCTGCAACCTATTTTCTTGTTTCTCTTCTTTCGTTTTGAGTTCCAGTCACTTTTTTCTTTATTTTGGGAAGAGCTAGTGAATTCTGATCCTTTCAGTGAACTTAGTACTTGAAGTAAATCGAAATTCAATTCTTCTATTCACTTCACGTGCATTGGCTAAGTCACCGAGTCACTATGCTTCCGAAATTCGTTTTTGCTAATAGATTTTCTGAATGTCACATCTCTCTCTCTCTCTCTCTCTCTCTCTCTCTCTCTCTCTCTCTCTCTTTCACAGTCCTGGCAGTGGTTTTCGGTATTTCTGTGGTTGCTCCTAGTTAATTGATGAAAGTTGTTGAACTTTCACCGTATTGTCAGTGTATTGGACTACCTGTGGTGGTAGTCCAATACACCCCAGAAAAATTGGGGTATTTTTCTGAGAATGATCTGAGGGCTGAGTATCAGATAAGCGAGACTTATGAGGAAAAGATGCTACAAAACGCATAATAAATTCTTGCAAGGGGGAACATTTTACATTAGTGTTATGTTATGTTATAACCGTTTGAGCTGTTTTTGAGAAAACAAATTTAGTGTTTTGATCGCTATAATAGCTGTGGTGCCCCCACAACACCTTATAATCCGTTTAATAAATAAACGCATACTTCGTGCACGCTCGAGGAAAGATGAGGGGACTTATCCTCATCCCTGAAGCTAAGGGTGACATGAAGGACCCAGAAGCTCCAGCTATCCCATGAATCCATAAAAACGGTAGCGGAAAAATACCTTCACTTTACCTTTTCATTAAAAACAAGAAGTTCTATACCTCTGTGCAGAGATGATATTCCCAGTTAAATTGACTCGTTATTTTGACTCCTACAAATTCCGTTATCAAGTTACAAACTCTACTCCACCGGGAAGCTAAGACAAACCCGAATCAAGCATTTCGTGTAAACCTTGTCCTGGAGATCGCGATTGCCGTTCTTTTTTCGATCTAACATGAAACAATATTCAGGATAGCGCACCGTAAATTGCTGCCTTTCCGCAGTGTTCCGTTCAGTTGTTGTGCAGTGTAACACCTCGTGGCGCGCGTATGAAGTTACGCCTTTGAGACAGCGTACGAGGCCCGTCGTAAAAGTTGCCAGTACCTAGAACCATTACACTTTTATTTTGGCCTGAGGGTTGTACATATAATAGAACACAGAACTGGTGCACGGTGTAAAGGATATGCAATTGTAAGAGGGTGAGAAGATGAGAGTTTGTCAATCGGAAGGAAGCTGAAAAAAAGAAGGTTTGGTGGTTGATGAGGAAGAACCCAAAGTAGGCTCTTTTTCCTCTTCGCTGTCATCAGGAAGGGGAAAGTAGAAGAAGAAGAAGGGATAGTGAGCGGAAGAGGTAAAACGTGTAAGCTGAGTCTCTGCAGGAGTCAGGGGGGTTCAGAAGAAGAAACAAAACCTGCTGAAGGGAGGGCGGATTGGTTGAGGTGAAGTACCGAATGGGTTTGGTGCGGAAGAGCAGAGCTTGAGCTGGAGCTCATAGCGGGCTCACTGAAGGAAACGAGAGAAGAGTTCACAAGCAGGGCGCCAGTGATGGGATAAGACGAGCAAAGTAAGGGGGAGTGCAGCGGCTGGAGGGCTAGATAGTGTGTGGGCGAGGGGTGAAGAGTGAGTAGAAGAAGCGAGTGGGAGGGGGACATTGTATTGATTGCCAACGAGTGAGAGAGAGAGGGAATGACTGCGGAGGATACGAAAGAAAAAAAAAGCAGGAGAGGGCAAAAAAGCACGAGGTTTGTGTTGTGGAAGGGAAGTTCACATAGCAGAGAATTAAGGACAAAACGTGGAAATAAAAATAAAAAACTTTTCCGCGATCTTTTCGCGTTTTCCTCAACTTCATTCCTCTTTTCGTATCTCGAGGATGTGAAGTTAAGCCCCCCCCCCCCCAATCAACAAGTCCTCTTCATGAACTAGGAGCTTCAAGGACTTTGATCTTGAGAAAAATTAAACTTGAACTACAGTCGTTGGCTGCCCATTTTTACTTTTCTCTACTTTAAAGCTTAAGAAAGTATTAATGTTGAGTACGAAGAAATATCTCAAATCTTTCCTCAGCCCCACGTGCATTCAGAAATTCGGCTTTAGCTGCTAACGTGATTTCATAACTTGATTTATTAAGTTACTCAATACTTTACGAACGTCAATTATTCATTGAGTGATTAGTGCGTGGGTAAATTATGAGACTGTCAACTTTAGTTTTCTGAAAAAGTTTTGGATGGGGTAAAAACTGAGAAATGGTATTAAGTAGAACGGTAGTCCTGGTTCTTTTTTTGAGAAAAAAATTGATCACTATCAGTAGCCAGCTCAACTAGTTTTGAACCGATTATGCCCATACCTTTATTTTAGTGGCCTACGTGAATGCTGAATATCGATTTTGGCCGTTTTATCTCTATCGCTTTCATAGACCACTTACCCAAACGACGTATTTGGGGAGTGCTGTTGTATCTTGATTCAACACATGTCTTGAGATCACGGTAGAGAAAGTTCAGAGTGAAGTCACTGGGAAACGGAGACGCGACACTTTTCATTGAGCGCATACAGGAGTGTAATTCGGTAGGTCAGTTGGATGACTCATCTTTGAAACCCATCCTACAGCACTCAGCGTCAAAAAATACCTAGGATGGGATACTAAACATGACGTAACTGTAATAAAACTCCCAGAATTTCGTTTCGGACTAATTTTGTAAACCATTTTTTGCCCATATCCTCCATTTCGTCACATGAACAACGGTGTTCGATCGGATTGCACAATTGGGTAATACATGGAATTTTTGTGCGAGAGAGCGGATTGCTTAGACCACGTTTAACGCAAAATATGGACTTGACTGCGGACGGACATTGCAGATTTGGAATTCCCATGCCTTGAAACGTCAGTGTCAAATTTGGATTGGCGTTTGTAAAAATGCGTTCCTGGCCGATAACAAATATTATTAATAATCAATAATAAACCAAAATGAGATTTGTAGCTTCGTCTCTGCTCGTTTCTGCTTGTCTCAAAAACGGCTCTAACTTCAGGTATTTTGATCAAACTTACGAGGTGCTGACAACCAACCAATACCTAAATTTTGTTCTTCATTACGAAGGTAGAGTGTCCATACGTATAGCGGCGTCGAATTTACAGGGGTGACGGACAGTCGTGTGTTACTACGCCTTAGATATTTTTGCACCGAGTGTTAGAGGATAGTGATCGACTTGGCCATTTTCGATCGACGGGCGAATTAAAGCAAGAAATGTAGCTGCTGAATGTGTCATGTGTTGAATCCTAATCACCATATCCATATCCGCTTACTGCAAAACACCTAATAAAATCGTTTGCAACGTACTTTAAAGCAATACGTCCTTTCGAATATTCGCGTTGTAACTTCTTTGACACAGTTGCAATTGCTTCATTTTCGACAAAAATTCACTAAAAAGCCGGCTAGACGGCTGACTATCGCTGAACCTTACTTTCTACGGCACATCGAAGGAGCGCAGACGTTTGATAATTGAAGTCGCTGAGGGAAGTAAAAAAATGAAATGCATGCATCTGATGTAAATTCTTAAAAGGAAGACTTTTCAAGTTGAACGTAATGGGATGAGAAACTAATGACCGGCTACTCTGATGCCTTGGATACTCGGTGGTTTTGTAACAGAAGACTCGTTTCCTACAAGGAAAACCGCGAGTTGGCACGGGAATCAATACTCGACCGCAGGGAGATTGTATTACAACGGCTCTTTTATCTGTGCAAATTCATCGAGTGGGGAGGGCCGCTGAATTCGAAGCGGACGAGCTCATGAAATTTCCGCTCGCGTCGATTGCAATGAAACGGTGTTTTCGTTGTGTGTTTCCGCCGAATTATTCCTCGACCGTCAAACCTCTGAAACTCGTTTCAGTTATTTGGTTCCTCCTGAATCCTAGAACGTTCTACTCGAAAGGCTCACTCGTCGTTATTAACAATTATCGTGAGAAAAAAAACTTGTGCGGCGCCTCACACAACTTTCCTAATCCCTACGTATTCACCGGTTTTCATGGTTTCAACTGTTTTTCATTCAGTTCATAGGAACTTGGTAAAACTTAACTTAACGTTCTACATAGAACTCAGCCAACATTTGGTCCCGTAAGCGTTTCCGTACAAAAAGATAGGACGAAGGTGCGGCGCCCGTATTAATGGCATTTATCGCATTAACGGGGGTGTTAGGTATTGTGTGGAAATGAAGTTGATCATTTAATTATTTGTAGAAAGTTCCATCAATACAAAATTGGCGGAAATTTAAAAAAAAAATTGATTATTTGAAAAAATGGAATGCGAATGACTTTATCGATAGCAACGTAATTAAACAACAAACAAATCAACAGGATTCCCCTCCTTCTTCTCGACCGTCGAAGTAGGGTCGAAAACACTGTCTGCATGGACAACGCGCTTCTGTTATTTAAGATTCAGCCTTTTTTGGTTTATTATTAATTCTGAATAATAACCCGATGTTTTCGGTCAGCAAAATGTTTTAACAACCCCCCCTAAAAATTTTATACTCTACGGGATTCTAAATCTGCAACGTACGTCTGCCGCCCGTCTTCCTGGCCGTTTTGTGCCTTTAACGTGGTCTAAAAAATTCGTTCTGTCGCACAAAAATCCCATTTGGTATCTAGTTGTGCCCGTATGTACCATTCATCAGAGAGCGATTGCCCTCCAGGAGTCACGAGTGGATTATGAATAGGTTAAAAACAGTTTGAATCTTCTAGCACAACACAAATAAGAGTTCCCCAGTTATGGCTGAGTGCAAAATGCACTCAAGAAACGCTGCAGCGTTCTCACCATACAGAAACCATACATAGGATCCAAAACTCTTGGTGTGGGATCGCAGGCACGAGTGGTGGCTGGAGCAAGAACGGGAGCCAAGGCAGCAGTGGCCTGCATTGACCCGTCCATTGATATGCTCGCACTCACTCACCTGATCAGCCAGCACTTCACCGCTGTGCTCATCCGAGCCGGTGGCTTTGAGCTGGTTGTAATATCATTTTACAGGCAATTTGGCGCACCAGTTGCCAACAGCCTTCAACCACTCGAGCAGGCTCTAGCAGGCCTATCAGGACGACCCTGCATAGTCTCTGCTGATACAAACGCCAGATCACCAGGTCAGATTGTGGGGATCCCCAACCCTTGATGGGGCGGGCGAGGCGTATATAGAGCTGCTCACCAGGTACAACTTGGTTCTTGCTACATTGATGTGACCCTGTGTACAAGGGAACTGGGGGAAACATGACGAGCAGTTGACCTAGGACTATCAAGATGAGGGTTGAAGCAGAGAGGAATTTAGGGGGTTAGTGGGGAGGGTTTAGAAGATATAATGTGGGGCCGGCAGATTGGGAAAAGTCTAGGGATGAGTTGAGGCGGAGAGTGGTAGGTTTGGAGCGAGATAGGATATATAATCAGAGGCGGGTGGAAAGATTTTGTGGAAAGGTAGAGGAGGCGATAAGGGAGGCGGCTAAGGATGAGATCCCTATTCAAAGGAAAATGGCGAAAGGAGTGGCATGGTGGACTAGGGAATTGGGGGATTTAAAGGAAGTAGGAAGGAGGTTCAAAGAGAAAGGGCTGAGAGGATTAGCGAACAGAAGAAAATGAACTATATGGTGTTAAGTAGTAGGTACAAAAGAAGGGTGAGGGAAGTGAAAAGGGAAAGTTGGGAAGGGTTTGTTATGAGCGAAATGGAAGCCAGCCCATGGAGGCAACAAAGAAGGTGTAGGCTAAGGAAGTGGCCCACCACTCGTGCCACTGCGTGTGTTGGCAAACTGAGGTAAGGAGACAAAATGAGGAGTATGTGGGTATGGGTAGAACAGAGGTGTGGGAGGTGGGACATGTTAGGGAAGCAGTGTGGGGGGTGAAAAGGGGTAAAGCACTGGGATGGGATGAAATTGTTGTTGAAATGTGAGGGAAGGGTGGGAGGAAGTAAAGCGGGTATTATTAAAGATGTATAGGTTGTGTATGGGGTATGGGGTTTTTCCGGGGAAATGAAAGCGTGGGATGGTGGTGTTGCTGAGGAAGCAGGGAAGGGAAGCAAGGGAAACACAGTCCTATAGGCTCATTGTGTATCGGGAAAGGTCGGTGGTAGGGAGTTTAAAAGAGTATTTTGAATGGAGAGTAAGTTCGAGGCATTATGAAGGGCAGTAGTACGGAAGATGCCATGTTGAAGGTAACGGAGTTGGTGGAAGGAAGGTGGGAAAAGTGTGTTGCGGGGATCTAGATCTATTTGGACATGGTGGGTGCCTTCGCAGGGCGTGGTGGCCGTACCTATGTTGGGAAATGATCGAGGGAGGGGCTGCTGGGGATGTATATAGGAGGCACATTGTTTTTCTGCCACGCGAAGGAAGCGCGGGAAGCGGAGAGGCGTCCCCACCGAGCTCCAGCGACCGAGAAGAGTGGGAACTACCGAGCCCGCAGAGGTAGTTTTGAGGAGGAGGACGTCGGATGGTGGCCACAGCCGTAGAAGCTGTCTATCAATTTTGTGAAGTTTTCGCCATTTCGAGCCTCGGAAGAAGTAGAGGACTTTCTGCTCCGAAGACAAACTAATAATTACCAGTGTGCACTAAATTACCGTCTCGCTCTAAGCCAGAGCGAGCACAAGGTAGGGTTCCGCAACATATTTTCTCTCATTAGTTTTTTTTTGTAATCAAGCCCTCTATCCTCAATTTCATGACACCAACGAGTGAGAAGTCTGCTCATTAATTTATTTTAAATTTTTTTGTAAGCCGTATTCAGTAAAAGAAAAAAATAAATAAAAAAATAGTGGTTTCATGCCTCCGTGCCTTTTCTGTTTAAGCCGGCATACCTCCTAAATTGAGCTGTTTAGCCCCGCCTGAGTGAGAGAAGATCTTTTGTATTTGTTCGAGCATTGGTTCAGTAATTTTATTTGGTTTGAGGTCTTGTGTCCCGAACGTGCTCATCACATTATTGGCGCCCAACGTGGGGCCCGAACAAATCAAGAACAGGTAGTTGCCGGAGGTTGTGTGCTCCATTCAAGAAAGTTTTTGAGCGTTATCTCTAACGTTTGAATGAATTTCGTTATCGCGATAGGATTAGATAACTGTTGGCGAGCGTCTCTAAACTGAATGTCTACTTATTGCTCGTTATTTTCGACTCCGAACAATTATCATCAGCTTATCGCTCCGATAAAGGATCGCCCACATTCTCTTCTCGTAATTTTAGTCTGCTTGTTTTTTCACATCAGGTGATCAGAGGTGAAGTTTTTTTTGTTCGAGTTCTGAATATTTTCTTTTGCCTTCTGAATTCATTTTGTACGTTCTCTGTGTGTTCTGTCTCTCGCGCCTGTTCGTAATTTTCAGAGGAAAATCAACAAAAGAAACAGAACAATGTCTGATGAGGACAGGAATTTGAAATCGCCAAGGATTGTAACAGACCGCCAATATTCCAATCTGAATGATACAGATGAAGGACGTCGTGACAGTGGAATTATGGTAAGCACAGCTTCTAACGAGGGTTTTGGTGTTGGAAATGGGTCTGAGGAACGAAGTTTTCAGAGTGAGGACGCTCCCCCTAGATGGGAAGCGATGATGCAAGCGTTCATGGCTACCATGTTAAAAAAGGGCGATGATACATTGAAGGAAGCGGTGCAACAAATCCTAGGTGAACAAGCTCGTACTGCTTCTGGTTTGGTAAAAAATATTGAGCAGACTAATGAAAAGGTAACAAAAATAGTTGATGAGTTGGCGACCGATAACATAGCTAATCGGAAATTAGTTGAGCTTAAGTTGAACAAGATAGGCGAGGGAATCGGAAATCAGAGAGAGAGGACGTAGAGTGCTCTGTTATGAATGAGGGGCTTAAAAGAGGGGACGCGGCTTCAAATATTATAGAGGAAGAAATCTACAGAAATCAACAGCGAGTTCAAACAAAAATTGACCACGAAAGGAAGCGGGGGGAATTTAGCTTAAAACCAAGACCTGAAACAGCGGTAGGAGCAGATTACATCACTCCCCAACCTGTGCTACCGATGAACTATAACGATATGAGACTGCCGACATTCTCAAATGGATATGAAGAACACCCGATGATTTTTCTAGAGGAAATGGAGGAATATTTTGCTGTCTTTCCCCAATGTAGTAATCAGGAAAAGCTAAGAGTTTTGGGTCAAGCATTGAGGGGTATGCCGGGCGATTGGTTTCGTCATCGAAAACTAGACTTCATAACTTATGAACAGTTCAAGTTAGCGTTCAAGGATCAGTATTGGGACGGGGTAACACAACTGGATCTGTTGCACAAACTATATCAGGGTAAGTTCAGGGGAGGATCAATGGAACTCTATGCGCGGGATTGGTTTCAGTACTTGAAATTTCTCGACTATCCAGTCCACGATTCGGTAGCTATCAACATTATAATTGGTCATTATCCTGATGACGTTCAGAGAGAGCTGCTTCGAGCGAAGATAAAGGCGAAGCGCCACTTATTTGAGGAACTCCATTTGATAGAACAGATCAATTCACGCCGTAGGGGATATTTAGGTCCACGGGAGAACAATAGTATGCCACATAGTGGAGGTGAGAGGAACCATAGGGACCATGGGTTTCAGTCGAGGAACACGAGGGAAAGCTTTCAATACTCTCGATATAATCAACAGGACGATCGCCGGAACCGTAGCTCAAATATACGTGAGTACGACTGTCAACCATCCTCGAACCATCAAGAGGGAGCAAATGGAGGTTGGTCTCGTCAAAGAGGCAACTTTACATCTAACCAGCATCGTAATGGTATGCAAAACGCTGGTGAGCAAGGAGGCAGTCGTCCTGTTTCGACTAACATTCTCAGCAGCTCTACAGCCAATGCAGGTAAACCCAATCACGAGAGCGTGGAGACGGGTAATATTGTGAGCGGCCAATCTTCCGGTTCTTTAAACTAGCGGACACCTCCGACTGTGCCATGGACCATCATGGACGGGCGGAGGTGGCCAAATCACTTCTAGCGGCAAGTTACTCTAACTCTAACGTCGCTGTCTCCACCATTAACAGTGCCGAGACGTTGAGCATTTTTGAGGACCCCAAGGAGAGGCTCATAGATGGGCCACCCACGGACGAGTTGTCTGCATCACTGCCTGAAATAACAATCACTATAGGGAACGTACAAGCCCAAGCGCTCCTAGACACGGGAGCTATTTTCTCCTGCATAAATGAGGACTGGTACTCACTGAACAAAAATAATCTAGCCGTACAAAGTTGTCTTTCTGTCAAAAATGCTCATGTAGTAACCGCGACAGGTCAGAAGTCCAAGGATATCAAATACCAACTCCTTTTGCCTCTGCAAATATCTCATTTCACTTTCCACCTTAACTTTCTAGTCGTAAAGAATTTGGTCCGTCCTATGATTTTATGTATGCAGAGCCTTGCTCAGATGAGAATCCTCATCGATGCGGCTCAAGGAAATATAACTATCACTGATCATGCTAACCCTGAGCGGCCCGTTAGTATCTCCTTCATTAAAAAACAGATGAATGGACCAAATGTATGCACGATTCTGATTGAGCAATCAAACATACCTGGGTCACAAATGAACAGATTAGAGACGGTTCATATTGAAAGACTCATCAACCTTGTGAACAGGTACTAACAAATATTCTCGAATCTACGTGGTAGAATAAATAATTTTGAATATAAACTGAGTATAGCTCCCAAAATAAAAAAATTCAAAAAACGGCACTATCAAGTCCCACTACCCTTAAGAGAAGCGGTCCGAATAGAACTCAATAAAATGAAAAAACTCGGCATTATCAGAAAACGTCACAGCATTTACATCAATCCTTTGAGGATTGTAAAAAAATCAGATGGTTCGCTTCGTCTTTGTCTTGATGCGAGGTCCCTTAATGAACACTTGATGGACGAACCAGAAGCTCCACCCAGTTTGGATTATGTTTTCGCGATCTTTGACGGAATGTCATACTTCACAACCTTCGATCTAACAAACTCATTCTGGCAGGTCCCACTTAGCCTATCATATCAGAAATACACTGCGTTTCTATTCGAGAACCAAGCTTATGCGTTTATGGTGGTGCCATTCGGAATTAAGAGTGCAACAAGTGCACTTTTGAGAGCTTTAACTTCTCTTTTTCCACCGGAAACGAAAGCGTTCATTATACAGTTTGTTGACGAGTTTGCGATCTTTTCAAGAGATATTCATGTGCATCTGGATCACATTGAATTTACCCTCTACTTTAATATCAAGGAGAGGTGGAAACTGATGCTTCCGATCTCCGCACTAACATCTGAGCAGCACCCATCAGAGTTGAGGGATGCTGTGAATAGTTGTATGACCAAGTCTGCAAAGCGTGCCCTAACTCATCAGAGAAGTCACGGGCGTTCATTCGTGGCCTACCAAGTCGGAAATTGGGTGTTAGTGAGGGCTTTGAATATTTCATCCACACAACGTCGAGTTTACCACAAATTTCTGCCTAAGTACTCAGGTCCATACCGTATATCGGCATCCTACAATAATGGCTCTTACCACAGTAATGGCTGTCACAGTTGGATGGACGGAGGGTAGGAATTTTCCCCACGATTCATCTCAAGCGTTTTCACGCGTACGATCGAGGCGAAGGACATGAAGGTGGGCAGTGTTTCAGAACCCATCCCTCGTCGGCTGTGCTTACCATAGTAAAATTTAACGTACTTATTTAAAATTAATGTTATTTAATTAGAATTCATTTAAAATTAAATTTATTTATCCTTTTGATGGTTGATATGTTAAAGCTTATACCACGACCGTCCTTTGTTTGTCATAACTTTCGGTGGTTATTTCTTGGTTTGTTATTAGTTGTACCAATATTAATATTTAAATTGTTCGTTGAGATTAGGGACTTTGTTGGATTCTTAGTAAAAAAATAAAAATAAAAAAAATAATAATAAATTAAAAAATAAATAAATAAAGGAATAAGCCTGACTTCTCAAAAAAAAAAAAAAGAAAAAAAAAACTTTCTTTCTATTAAATATTTTTCTGGGCAATTTAAATTTGGCGGCGCTCCCTGCCTCAACCTCTAAGGTGTTTCATCAATGGAAGCCCTCATGAATATTCCCACGTAACCCCTTGTTCGTCAACCAGAGTACTGCCCCCAGAATGCATGTTGCAGGAAAGGAAATCGCTCTGAGGAAGATGCTAACAGCTTGGAGTAACCACGGACATCATCCAGAAGATGCTTCAGGGATCAGCATCATCTTCTCTGGAGGGGGGGGGGGGTAAATGTGGAGGCACATTGTTTTTCTGCCACGCGAAAGAAGCGCGGGAAGCGGAGAGGCGTCCCCACCGAGCTCCAGCGACCGAGAAGAGTGGGAACTACCGAGCCCGCAGAGGTAGTTTTGAGGAGGAGGACGTCGGATGGTGGCCACAGCCGTAGAAGCTGTCTATCAATTTTGTGAAGTTTTCGCCATTTCGAGCCTCGGAAGAAGTAGAGGACTTTCTGCTCCGAAGACAAACTAATAATTACCAGTGTGCACTAAATTACCGTCTCGCTCTAAGCCAGAGCGAGCACAAGGTAGGGTTCCGCCACATATTTTCTCTCATTAGTTTTTTTTTGTAATCAAGCCCTCTATCCTCAATTTCGTGACACCAACGAGTGAGAAGTCTGCTCATTAATTTATTTTAAATTTTTTTGTAAGCCGTATTCAGTAAAAGAAAAAAAAAAAAAAAATAGTGGTTTCATGCCTCCGTGCCTTTTCTGTTTAAGCCGGCATACCTCCTAAATTGAGCTGTTTAGCCCCGCCTGAGTGAGAGAAGATCTTTTGTATTTGTTCGAGCATTGGTTCAGTAATTTTATTTGGTTTGAGGTCTTGTGTCCCGGACGTGCTCATCACAGTATATAGGTTGTTGAAGGATTATTTGAGGGGACGAACAAATGAGATATAGTTGGGAAGGGAAAGGATTAGGAGGGAAAGAATATAAGGTGTCCTCAAGGGTCTGTTCAAGGCCCTCAATTTTGGAAAAAAGTGACGGATAGGTTGTTGGATAAGTTGTTAGGGGCAGGTGATGATGTGGAAGGGAAAATTTAATGAAGGAAGGCCGCCACGTTTATTTTTGATGGAGTAAAGGTTGGGAGTGGTAAGGAACATAAAATAGTTAGAGGTAATATGGTTAGCAGGGCTAAGGATTGGGAATCATGTGGACTAGGTGGTGGGGTAAGGGAAAGGTGTTACGGGGGGGGGGGAGTTAATATGGAAAATTGAGGGTTGGGAGATGGGCTGTGTGCACCATCTATCGGGGTATGAACGTCGCAATAGTGATGTACGCCTCAGGGGCCTAGTACGACAGGCTGACGGCACATATGAGGAGGAGGCTGACCAATGCCTATCGAATAATTTCCGCTGATGCCCTAAAGGTGGTTGCTGGGGAGTTACCCATAGATCTCGAGTTGAAGAGGAGATAGGCGGGCTACCAGCTTCGGTCGAGGGGCATGGTCATGTGGGGGGGGGGGGGAAATTAGGGGTGGGTGGCAGGTAGCTGTCATCAACAAACTGCTGGTTGATGAGTGGCAGGAAAGGTGGGAAGGAAGCAGTAAAGGGAGGTTTACGTACGGGTGGCTGTTAGGGAAACAATGGAGGCTGGGTGGATGGGATTTAATTACTACTTCACCCAGCGAATTACGGGGCATGGGTATTTTAAAGAAAAGCTTCGGGGCTCTACGTTGGTCGGGGATGGGATATGTGAGAGTGGGGGATTAGACACTGCCGAGCCCATGGTGTTTGAGGAAGAGAGGACAAGTTCAAGGGATGGGGTTGTTGGAAAGGGTGGGGAATGGCATTGGTCAGTGGTTATAGGAGTGAGGGGGGTTTTGGGTGGTGGAGGCGCTTAGGGGAGGAAGTGTTGAAGCGCAGGGTAGGTGTTAGGTCAGGGCTGATGGTGCATAGGGCCCTGTAGTGGGTGTTTGTGGTTTGTGTGTAACTCAATTGGTACAGCTTGTCTCCCGCAAATCGAACTACAGATACACACACACACGGACCACACACAGAAAATAGGTGTTTTAGACTCAGTAGGCTTCAAAACGTAAAGATCTATAGAAAACCTAATTCTTTTAAAAAGGTTTTAGAAAACCTTTTTACACGATTACAATACTTTCCTTTCCCTTTGTCTACCAGAAAGTTAAAATAGGGGGGTTAGTATAGGTGGGGTAGCAGTAAGTGTAAGGTGTATGGCCGAGGGTGGCCGAATATTCACTAGTCCACCCCTGGACCATGAGGAATGAATGAATTTACTGTGTGAAGGAGAGTGGTTTCGGCGGAGTGAAGAGGAAAATGGGATCGCAGTTCAAGTCGGGATCGTGGATCTCGCCCTGACACCTTCCTTCATGGTGAGCGGGGGGGGGGAGTCCATTCCCCAAAAACCCCGCGAGATAAAGCGTAGGTGCCAGTAGAACGCATTCTGGCAATTCCGGCACTAGACCTTGCAACCCATTTAGGCCCTTAGGCAGCTCATGTTGTAGCCAAATTAAATGGGTACCACGGGGGCTTCTGCCCACGGCCGCCAGAGTGGAGCCTCATAGGCATGGCCAGGTTTGCTGGGATTTCCCCAGAGTTTTATGTGGATTGTGGCAGGGGAGACGTAGAGTTTGCAGGACAAGGTACTCTCCCCAACCACCAATTAAAACACTCGATTACACTTTTCACTGGTATCAAGGTATTGGTTGGCTTCATGGAAACCAGGTTTCGCTGGGAGTTTCCTCGAGTTTTATGTAGAGCAGCGGTCCCAAATAGTTTTTATCAAGGTCCACTTTAAAGTTTTACAAGTATTCTGGGGGCCGGTCAAATTTAAACTCCTATTTTGGAATCTCAAATGAATGAAAAAGGGCCTTTGAGTTTTAATTAATTGTAGAAGCCAATAACAAACTACCTGTACAGTACAAATATATATATATATATACAAATTTATATTAATTGTTTTTCATTAAAATTTAAATAATCTATTTACACAAATAAGTTTATACTCTTAAAAAAGATTGTCGGCAAAACTTTAGAGTACACTCTTTACTCACGTTTTTATGAATTTTCACCTTTTGAAGTCGAGGTTTTTAGAAAGAAAACTAGGTTATAAGGACAATATAAATTCAAGAACACAAAGGAAACCTCTTTATTTAATTTTAATTCAAACTCACTTTACACTGTTTTTTTTTTTTAATGAAGTAAAACAGTTTATCAAGATACTGTTTTATTTTTGACTACCTGCGTAAAGCTTGGGGTGAAATCTGTACAGCTGATTCTCATCAAGTCGTTGAGATGGCTGTCTGTAAGTCTGGACCGAAATTTATTCTTGATGAAGTTCATCTTGGAAAACGCTGACTCACAGTGTATGTGGATGAGAACATTGTGCATAGTTTTTGGGCCAAGTTTTTCAGTTCAGGGTATTTCTGGCCACTCACGAACTTGACCCAGAAAAGCTCACCAGAAATGTCTTTAGGGACTTGTTTGAATTTCTCTTGCAGAGCAATATCTTCTTGAAAATCTATTATTTCCATTTGCAGGGATGCTTTATTAGACTTGAGCACTTCTCCTGCTTCCTTGGTCCAATCACCATTAGGCTTCAAAGAAAAACAGTTCCAATTTCCAATCTTGTCAAAATCAGTAAACCGAACTTCAAACTCCGTTTTAAGGTCATGTAAGAAACTCACAAATATTTACATGTTAATACTATCGTTATCATCACAAATGGATTTAAGGCTTTGGAAGTGCAAACATTCGTTGCTAACATCATGACACCAAATATAAATGTTTTTTGTAAATCTTCTGATTTCTGATAGAAGTTCGCACACAAGAACTCCTTTTCCTTGCAGCTTCATATTTAAAACATTCAAGTGCCTGAAGATATCATTAAGGAAAGCTACTGATGCCATATTTTCGTCAATGTCAAGCAAGAAGCCTAAGTGTTCATTTGCAACTTCTTCTCCACATTGTGAGAGAAACACTTTTATGTCTTGTATAACATATAAAAAACGTTGAAGAACAAACCCTTTGCTTAACCACCTTACATTGTTGTGAAGTAGTAAATAATCGAAATGTGCTTCAGTTTCTTCAAGAAGTGATTTAAACTCAAGATGCCTAAGTGAAGATTTTGATCTTATGAAGTTTATGATCATAATTACATATTGCATCTTATTCGCCAGATTAGGGCTTAGCTTGCAACACAGTACACTTTGATGGATGATGCAATGATAGGAGAGCAAATTTGCATTGCATTTAGGATCAGCAACCATTCGTCCAACCAACCCTTTGTTTTTTCCAACCATCGCACGCGCACCATCAGTTGTCACAGATATAACCTTTTTCAAATTCAAACTCAGATTTCTCAAAATACTCCATCAAAGCTTTCTACAAGTCCTCACCACGGGTTTTTCCTGCCATTGGCAATATTGTTAGCAACTCTTCCACAAACTGTTCTTTACCACTATTCAAAAAGCGCACAAAAACGATAAGTTGAGCCGTATCAGTAATATCACATGATTCATCCAAGGCTAGAGCGCACATATCCGCAGCTGCCAAAAGTTGCTTCACAGTTTTGTAGCTTTTTCCGTATTTCTTGTGTTCGTGTTTTTAGAAAGCGGAATAAGTTTAATTGTGTCAACAACATCTTGTTTATTCTCAAACAAAACATGTCCAGCCTCAATCATACATTCTTTGACTATTTCCGCGTAAGTAAAAGGTTTCATGTGTTTAGCTAAAGTCCATGAAACACGCAAGGAAACCTCTGCACATTTTTCTTGGGTGGCCATTGTTCGATTCAAAATTAGCGTTGAAGCTGAATATTTCGAACGTAAGCTCTCAATCTTAGATTTTCTAAGGCTGCTACGTACTGGGTACTTAGCATCAAAAGAAGAAATGTCGTTTGACAAATCAAGTACACTGGCACAGCCCCTGGTTTGTTTGGAAGAATAAACAGGTACTGGTCAGTCCACTCTGGTAAAAAAGTCCGATTCTCACTGTCCACTTTCCTCTTCTTCTTTTACATTTTAAGCTCTTAATAAAACTCTCACTTGTTGAAAACCACCACAAACTACAGTACTCACAGATAAGAAAAACGAATTCGTAAAATTGCACTATTTCTATAAATGTCTCAAAAACAGAGCTCAACACAACTGCGCGGTAACAAGTGAAGCGGTGAGCGAGGGATGTGCGTGAGTATGCTCAGTCACTATCCGGCCGGTCCGGGCGAGTCTAATTAGTGACAAAGAAAGGGGAGAAACCTTCAAGGGGCGCAACTGGAGTTACCTTGAGCAGTGTCGTGTTTTTCACTACAATGGGTTTTTTACTATTTAAAAATTGTTCGCGGTCCGCAAAAATTTGTCCAGCGGTTCGCCATTTGGGGACCACTGATGTAGAGTGTGGCAGGCAGAGGTAGAGGCTGCAGGCATAGATACTCTCCCCAACCATCAAATTTAACGCTCGATTACACTTGTCACTGGCAGTTGAGGGGTTAAGGCCACCAAGATAGGTACCCTCTCCAAGGCCGCGGGTGTATGTCACTTGTGGCAAATACATCGGCGTATTCCCAGATTAGGGAAGCTACCTTGACTTGCTGTTCTACTGTCAATCCTTCTGCTGCACGCCTTATGAGCTCTTTCTCATGGTCATGGGGTGGAATACTTGCGCTTCTCCCTTGAGCTTAGAAACCCCTGCCTTCCATCCTCATGGACATCTACTTCTCGTATATATCCTTCCATTTCTAGTTTCGTGGCTGCTGTGTTGCAAGGTTGCACCTTGCCAGTAGCGACGTCAATCTTGCACTCTGCTGCTACCAGAAGTACATACCAACAATGCATTCGTCCTTTATGTCAGCTAGAAGTACGGTAGCAAGGGCCATAACCTCCATTTCGTCACATAAACAACGGTTTTGTTTGATCGGATTGCACAAGTAGGTAATAAATGGAATTTGTGTACTAAAGAACAGATTTTTAGGCCATATTTAAGGCAAAGTATGGCCTTAACTACGAACGGACGTTACAGATTGGAATCCTCATGCCTTGGAACGTAACGTGTCAAATTTGGATTGGTGGTTGTCAATATGTTCCTGACCGAAATACCAAAATAAACCAAAATGAGATTTTTCGAATAATTATTTATCGGTTTTCCAATTTTTTCAAAAATGACTAACGATTTCCATCGCTCTTGCAGGGTACTAGTGCCTACATTTTATTTTCTATAAATGCACCGTAGAAACGCGTTGAAAGAAGATACGGCGTCCGTTATTGTTGCAAGTTGTCGAATTTACAGGGATCGTGGAACGTTGAGCGTTGCTACGCACCAGATATTTTGTCTTTTTAGAGGTTTTTAGAGTCGGAATTCATGATGTCACCAAATCTTAACTTCAGCCAGAGGAAGGAATCCACCAAACTCTCGCCAACCGTTCTCTTCCCCCCTTTCCACCCCCGTCAATCGTGAATCTGAGTGACCTTCGCAATAAATATCGCTCTTTGGCTCCTTCAAGTCGCCATTCGTTGTCAAATCGTTAAATCGTCGCTGAATTATAAATGCGGCTATCGAAGGGGAATTAAAGCGCCGGGCTCATTGGGAATTGATGAGAAGGCACTTAGGGTTTTATTGAGGGTTTGTTGTTGGAGCTTGGCGGACATCGATCAACTTTGACGTAGAACGGACGTCACCTGAATCATTTACGTCGTTAAATCATCGATGGTTCTTAGTATGCTTCGAGACAAACCACTGTGTATTATAAAAGAGCTCCCAGCCTCACTCTCGGTTGAGGTTTGGTTGACCGGAATACCGTTTTAAAGAGGAAGTTGAAGTGGAGAACGTTTCTACTCGTACTGCACGTGGCAACACCAGGATGTTGCTACAGCGAATTTTTGTGGAAACGATAAATCTATACACAAACTTCAAATTATTATTACTTAGCCTAGACTGCCTTAGGTTCACTGGACGAAGACAACTGTTGGGACTGGCATCGCAGGAAGTAGTGATGGAAATGAAAGAGCAGTATAAGTAAGTATACAACCAAGAAGGCGGCGGCATTGTGGACATGTCAGAGAATGTATGCAGGCTCTATGAGGCCGTTGTGATACCGTTCATTTCATATAGGTCGATTATATGATGGCACTGAGGCCACAGTCGACCATCTCATACCAGAAGCTTTCTTCCACATCATGTTCAATTCCGAAGAGAACTGCAAGTGCGTTGCTCAATTTGCACGAGCACTGCTCAGCCAAAACGGGATGCAGCTTGCTGATCCGTGGCCAGTATCTCGCAGGGATGAATAATGAAGACACGGAGAAAAGAACCTCCCAAATTGTTGAGGATGTATGGGAGATTGTGTATGTGGGTGTTGATTCTCGACAAGTTAATAACAGGCAACTTAATGCAATGCGACTTATATCTCCGTTCAACTGATCAGTCATAGAAGGTTTCTTAAAACTTCTTAAACTTCTCTGCCTGTTCAAAGTCACTTCAGCATTCACTTTAAAAATCGTGATGGTTTGAACATTTTACTTTCCGCGACCCAAAGGGTAAGGGAAGTATTGTAATCGTGTAAAAAAACTTAGCTCTTCGTCAATTCACTTGTGTTCATGACTCTTTCTACTTACACAATTCATTTATCACTCCGTTGATTTGAACCTGGTCAACCATCACTTCATGGCGGCAGAAAGCGGTCCTCCAAGAAGGAGTTGAAGATACATGCATCAGCCCCCTTGGGTCACTTCCCATGCCTGCTATTGTGCAACGTGCGGACCAATCTACAAAAAGAGGACCTGGCCCAACAAGTTGTTGAGAACAACCCTGCGTTAGGCTTGCAGCCGCAAGACGTCAGGCCCCTTTTCTCAAAAAAGCGAGGCAGACAGCAGGACTGGGTGATCGAGGTGTCACCCAGCCTACATAAAAAACGAGAAAGGGCCCACCTCCCCTTCCCCCACACAGTGCTACAAATGCCAGCGTTATAGTCTCAGAGGCGTGACACTGCGTCAAGATGGATAACCATGCTCTGCCTGAGAATAAGTAACCGTAGTGTAATAATTTGCGATTACTAATGGGAGATTCTCGCGATTGTACACTGCCAGGGGTTTTCCGCAGTAGACGCAGCTT
The DNA here is from genome assembly GCA_020466155.1 of Pachypeltis micranthus. NCBI lineage: Eukaryota > Metazoa > Arthropoda > Insecta > Hemiptera > Miridae > Pachypeltis > Pachypeltis micranthus. The sequence continues at coordinate 1,354,557 of CM035776.1, forward strand.
AATCGTGGTTGATCCCATTAAAAACACAGAGCAGGATTGCCTTCATTGGACGAGGAAAAGTGATTTCCATCCCAATCCGTTTCAATCAAATGAAAGTAGTCTCCTTTGAAAACTCAGTGCGAAAAAGGAATTTTCAGGGCTTGGGGAGAGTAAAAGCGATACAAGATCGGAGGCTGAGCTTTTCCGGTGCCCTAGCAGCGATAATTTGCCAGTCACTTTTCGCTTTCCGCCTTCTTCTTCCCGAAAGCCCTTTTTCCTTCTTAAGCCCTTCTCTTCAGAGGGAAAGAGGTAAGTTTTCCTTTTGATTACTCTCCAGGCTGTGGAGGTCTCTCCCTCTTAAAGGGCGCCTTCCCCCAGGCGACCAGTCTTTTTGATAAAAGTTCACTGCCCTAAAAGGAACCCCCCTCCATACCTTCCCACCCCTCTTTACGCCTATTCGACAACCCCTCCTCTCGTTTCCCACAACTTCCCTTTTTTTTCAACTCCTTTTTCCTTCCATCGGTAAGAGGCAGACGCAGCTGCGCCTTACTTGTCCTTACTTTCTTACCGAAAGCTCTTTAATTCAAAAATTCAACCTCCACCCTCACCACCGTCTCACATCTGGATTTTCGCCGTTTTCAAATAAAAGTTTCCGGCAAGAATTCTCTCGCTGGAGTTCACCTAAGAAAGCACATTACATTAATGAAGGGGTATCCGACCCCTTGTGTGGCTCGGATCGCGGGGGGGGGGTTAGCGAGAGAAGGGAACGAGATGTCCTGTCGTAACGTTGTATATTTCTACGCCACGATGTCCTAGCTGATTCATGAGAGTTGCGATTTTCACTTCGTCCGCCTCTCTTTTCTTCTTACTCGCTATGAGAAATATATTTAAGTTCTGCATCCATTCACTCCACTCTTTCTTCAAATTTTCCGCTTCAGAATTAAAATCGCAGGGTGGTTTAGTTTCTTGTCGCCATAGTGCTTCGGTTCAAGTCAGACGCGTGTTTGCTGGCGCAAAAAAACTAAATTAAATAAAATGTCCTTCCAAGAGCGTTCCCGATTTTCGCGAAACACGATTCTGTAAATTCGGACTTCAAAATCGCAAAGAACAACTTTACCCCACACTTGACACCATGTTATATGTTCGATTTATTAGGAGACGATACAAAATCACACACAGCCTTGATAGCAACAGGTTTAATCTGCCACTAAGCAACTGAGCTCGTTTCTCCAAGCGTTTCTGGAAGTTATGGCACTAGTGCTTCTGGTCCATGAGCCACACGACGCAGGGGAGATTGTGGTACGCTGCATTTTGTGTATTCTTGGGGGTATAACCTTAAAATCATTATAGCAAAAATAACAGCCAGTACTGAGGGTGTTCGGTTTTTTTCCAAACCATAGGGAGTCCAAATTTGAGTGATTTCTTCTTACCTGACGACTACCTCCTGAGATAATTATGCGTTTTGACCACAATGAAAACTATAATTTTGTATCACCGTCTAATGTGGGTGTGGGATCGTGAATATCAAGCGTGAGTTGACTGGGTTCAGTCATTCTCTCTCAATCGTGTCCACAATCGCACACACCATGTTCTGAATGGGGGCTTTGAAAAAGTTGGAAACGTAAATATCTGAAGAAAACTCAATCAAATTGTCTTTGTTGCCAATCACGTAGCTCTCATCCTACTTTAATGAGGCTGTATAAAGAAAATGGGCATTACAATTCAATGCGATTATTCGTATACATTTTAGAATTATGTGATAGCAGAGCACGTAAATAACCATTTTTGTTTTCTCTTTGCAGGTTCGAAGCTAATAGCTGTAGGCGACTTTTGTGGCGTTAGTAAAACTCCTGGCTCCCTCATTGGGAAACTAGTTTCCCAGACCACTGTTCATTTGCCCCTACTTTCTTAAAGACGATATTCGGAGAAGAAAAAATCTCAAAAGCCCAAAGAGCGTTTTACCACTGGTGTTATCGACTGTACACACGTGAAAATGTCAATTTGAGTGAAACACACCGCACGTTTGGTGTTGAGAAGCATCATGTATCTTTTTTCAATTTTTTTAAAGTTGCTTGGTGTATGATTAATTTTGAATAATACACGTGACGTTTTCTGAAGGAACATTTTTTTACTTATGCTTGCCCCACTCACGACGGAAAGTTATAAAATCGACGGAAAAAATCACGACAAACACTTAACAAAAATAATCACAATGCGAAAAATGAGCTACACAATAAGTAGAGGAGTAAGAAAAGAATGAGAAGTAAGAAGATAAGAAAAGAATTGGAAAAAAAAGAGAAGTATCAAGTAAGATCACAAATATATTATTTAACAATTCTGCAACTGATATTTTGGGTATTCGAGTGACGATGTCAAGTAATGAAATCGACAGACGGCAAATTAAGGTGGCACAATGGTACCAACTCTCCAACTCATTATTTTGGAGGAAAACTCGCCAAGTCGCCTCTTCGTTCGAGGGATTCTCGTTTGAGCATAGTGGCAGCCCTTTTTCCCCGCGTTAAAACTCTCGCTAGCTAACTATTAGTCAATTGCCGATTGATAAACACGATCCGAGCTCGAGAATTTTTTCACTCCATGATTATCGTTAACAGATCGCTACCTAATCAACGTTTTAACTAAAGAATTGATAAACCGGCCCTTAAGTAGTCACTCGGTGTGGACAAAAAGTGCTATCTAGTGAAGGCTCCTCTCATCTTGACGACGCCGACATCTTCTGGATGTCGTTCGAAACACACGGAGGCCGATGTTTGTGTGACGTCAACAGCCCCCACCAATCAGTTGCTCGTCCCTTCGTTCAGTCTGGTCGCACGAGCCCCTGTTAATGTCGAGTACTAGGCTCTTCAACCGGCCAGGCAGGTGTCCTCGCTTGTCGTCTAGTCTGCAGGCCACCTGCTTCCTTGTCCCCCAGATCTCAGACCCGTCCTGTCAGTTCCTTCTGTTTCGCCCAACTCGGTACCTGTGAACCCTTCCAACAAAAAAGGCCTGGAGGGGGGTTTTCTATCACCTTCTCACTTCAAGGCAGTCAATAGAATAAAGATGAGGTGGGCAAAGAAGCTATTTCCCCCTCGTTCTGTTTGGGGTTGCTCGGAACGCGAGAGCATAAAATCGGTATATAACGGACAACACCATCGCCTGGGCTCTTTAAAACCGCCATCATCACCCACCCACGCCACTTATTTTGTCACGGAAATCAATACTATGCAGAAACCTTTGTTGTGCGCTGGGCACCCTTCCACCACAAGTCTCACAATTTACAGTACAGTGAGAGAGGGAGGTTGGAGACATTTTTACATCCATAACCTCAAATTGGGGAACACTCAAGTTTTCTCGTTCCGGTCTTGCCATCCTAACATGAGTGTTAGGACTTGCTACTACTGTGAATTGCTACTAGTGCCTTGAAGTGAGGAGGAGAAACCCTTCAGGCCTTTTTTGTTTAAAGAAGCTTCTAACTGAAATCCTTCCCCAAGGCTGACCTCTGTGAGCGCCTTTCCTGTATAGTTCTTTGGAAGGATTGGATTCAGGTTGTTTGGCAAGGGTTCTTGGTTACGGATGGGCAACAGTCTTCGATCGACTGGCTAAAAGACACAACCGGCCATGCCAAAACAGGTATGCATTCAATGGTTGCTGAGCAAGTGATCGTGCTCTCACATGCTAGCGAAGCCACAACTTACATAATACTCATTAACAACTTATATAACCCCCTCGGTGGATCGCAAGATTCCTGTAGTGTCCTATGTTGCAATATGTAATGATAATGGTTCTTTGGTGGGAGTCATTTCTGAATTCGTGTGATGTATTCTTTAGTAGCGAAAATGTGCCTCAGAACCTGAATTTCTTAAAGCAACCTGGAGAGTGGCTGCAGGGGTTAATGAGATGTTGTCAAAATACATGTACACATTAGCGTTTTAAGGAAGAAACAGATTATTGTTGTTGTTAAGTTCGTCGCCCTGTTGATGTGGGTCCCGCTTGTAAGAACGCGGAACGCATGTTTCAATTGAAGAGATTTCCACTTGTCGCGTCAGTTTTAGATAGCATTTAATTACGTTGATTAGCTTTTCTATTAAGAGATGAGTCTGCTGTGGGGTGGAACGCTGGCGATATGTCGGGGGGGGGGGGGGGGGGGTTGAGACGACCAGGAGGTTAAAGTGATTTATACGACTAAACAACCCCCTCTGGCGCCCTTCAACTTATTAAAAAGGGGTAGCAACGTAGAACCAAGCTCCTGAGAACGGAGAGGGTTGGAAACGACTATCTCTACTCAAACCCCCTCTCCTCCCACCATCACTGACGTTGTGCGTTTTTTCCCTTTCGCCCCCCAGAGTTTCTCCCGTTTAAAGGTTTTTCTTCTCAACACAGGATGGGAACTCCATCCCCTTCGACCTCGTGTTTTTCGCCTCTTTTCTGCCCCTCTTATACGTCGAGGTCAACTGCTCTTCAGTTGCAAAACGCCGTTTTGTCTTCAAGTACACGAACCTGAACGTGAAGTACTCTGTAAAACTCGTTCAATAAGTTTGAGCAGCTATATCTGCGGGAGATCCGATCTAGGTATATACTTGAATGTGAAATATGTTGCCGCCAGCTACTTTGACTATTTATAAAACATCAGGTAGGCGTGATTAGGTCTTTCTAGTGGTGAATGATGCAACTACGAACTTTAATGTTACACTCCCCCCCTGATTATATGGCCGCGAGTGATGTCATAATTGACGCAAAGGGCTACGCGGCTATGATTCTCTCATTTCTCTCTCTCTCTCTCTCTCTCTCTCTCTCTCTCTCTCTCTCTCTCTCTCTCTCTCTCTCTCTCTCTCTCTCTCTCTCTCTCTCTCTCTCTCTCTCTCTCTCTCTCTCTCTCTCTCTCTCTCTCTCTCTCTCTCTCTCTCTCTCTCTCTCTCTCTCTCTCTCTCTCTCTCTCTCTCTCTCTCTCTCTCTCTCTCTCTCTCTCTCTCTCTCTCTCTCTCTCTCTCTCTCTCTCTCTCTCTCTCTCTCTCTCTCTCTCTCTCTCTCTCTCTCTCTCTCTCTCTCTCTCTCTTATTAGGCAAGATTTAGTCTACGAAGTTCTATTAATGTCCGATAGTGAGTACCAGAAAAAACCTGAATTCATTTTCGTTGAAATATCGATTGGTGGAAAGAAGATTGTCGTGGGCGTAGTGTACAGACCACCTAAAGTGGGGCACCTAAACACTGTTTTCGATCCTATTTCTCAAATAATTGGTCTCTATGACAATATCCTGATTTTTGGCGATTTCAACGCGAATATGTTAGGAAATGATTTTTACAAAAAAGAACTAGAGTCATATTTAGTTTCTCTACACTTTTCGTATGAACCGAAAACAGCGACCTATCATATACAGAACAGTGATACCCTTTTAGATTTAATGTTGGTTAATGATCCCTTTTTGTAGTCAAATCAGGAAAAACGCCCGCTCCGGGGTTTTCCTTTCATGAACTGATATACGCAGTAGTTGCTGTTTCTCCCCCACCATTGAAAACGAAAAATATTTTCATTCGAGATCGGAGCCGATTTGATAAAGAAGCTTTTTTTAATGAAGCCAAAAACAAGATTGGGCTCGTGTGAATGAAATTACCAGTGTTGATGACAAGGTAGAGTACTTCAATAGATTAGTTGTGGAGTTATATGACAAACATGCTCCGAAAAAGAGGATAAAAGTGTCTCGCCCCCCTGCCCCATGGATCACCCCTGAGATTCGGAAAGTTATGAATGAACGTGATAGGCTATACAAGAAATTTTTGAAAAGCAGAAACGAAAGTGATAGACGAAATTACGCATCATTGAGGAATAAGGCTAAGCAATATCTTAGAAATGCCCGAAACAAACATTTTAAATCTCTGTTCGAATCCGATCTATCACCTAAGGACTTCTGGAAAATAATGAGTAATTACGGGATAGGCAAGGACAAACAAGAATACTCGGTTCCCAGTAATATATCGCTAAATCAGCTAAATAATTTCTTTTGTCTTCAAAACGAGTGTCCCATTGACCCCACCTTGATTGATGAATACGCCAATTCTGAGAAGTATAAGGAGGTTCCTGAGTTTAAACTAAGTCAGATACGCCCGGAGCAAATAACCAAAGCCTTTCAACGGGTGAAATCTCTCTCAGTTGGGTCTGATGGAATCCCCGGAGACATCCTTGGTTTATTATTACCTTTAGTAAAAGATGTGATATGTGGTATTTTCAATTTATCAATCCAGACATGTACGTACCCGACTCAGTGGAAAAAGGCGGTAATAAAACCTATACCTAAAAAGAAAAATCCCAAAGTGGTGGCTGATTTTCGTGCAATAAACATTTTATGTGCCCTTGAAAGGTCTTCGATGTGATAATATATGAGGAATTCATAAACCATATAGAACACAACGGAATCTTGACCGAGCATCAAGCGGGCTATAGAAAAGGGAACAACACCGAAACACTGTTGATCGAGTTATTAGACGACGTTAGAAACGGTCTTGACAACCGTAAAATAACGTTGCTGGTTACGATTGACTTCTCTCGAGCGTTTGACAAAGTGGGACATAATTTGTTATTAGCCATGCTTAAGTCGATGAGGTTTTCTCAGGAGACTGTTGCATGGTTTCAGTCATTCTTAGACAGACGAATACAGTCTGTTAAAGGGATGCACAATGAAATGTCAGATTGGAATGTAGTTAGAACCGGAGTTCCACAAGGATCGGTAATGTCGGCACTTTGCTTTCTCATTTACATAAATAATATTGGTCAATGTTTTAAAAATTGTAAATTTAAACTATATGCAGACGATCTTCAGATTTATGCTACTGGAAATGTGGGCGAAATCGAGGAAATTATTGGGCTAGTAAATGAAGATTTAAATAGGTTACTCAATTGGGTAAATGAACATGGTCTGCAAGTAAACTCAGAAAATGTGCAGCAATAGTTATAGGTCACAGGAAACTCTTGGCAAGACTCGACTTCTCAACATTTCCTATTCTACGAATAGGCAACAGCAGAATAAATTACGTTGATCAAATTAAAAGTCTTGGCCTCACAGTTAACAAACATTTGACTTGGCACACACACGTGAAAAATGTGTGTAATAAATTCTATCGGGCTCTCTATCAACTGAAACGTTGTGCAGGACACTTTCCTAGAAATGTCAAAATATCACTGGTTCGTGCGTTGCTTTTACCTTTATTTGATTACGCTTGTAATGTACTGAGCGATATCACCGAAGAATTATTAAGAAAGTTACAGAAAGCACAAAATGCCGCCATTCGCTTCATTTATAGCCTAAAACTAGCTGATCATGTCACGCCGTATTTCAAGAGATTGAAGTGGTTAAAGGTTAGGGAGCGATTCGAACTCTCTCGTGCGGTTCTGGTATGGAAACTGGTAAAGCTCCGTACCCCCTCTAATTTAGCCCGTAAAATAATCCGGAGAGAAGAAGTCCATGGGTTAACCACGAGAAATGCCAGCGTCCACCTTCAAATTCCGAAATGCAAAACATCAGCCCTCAGTAACTCATTCATAGTACAAGCCACGAAAATGTATAACGCAAATCCCAAAATATTTACCCATTCAGTGAACGAATTTAAAAAGTTGTTTAAATTGCAGTTGTTGGAAAAGTATAATTAAGTTTATAATGTTTTCATCCTTTTACTTATTATTTCGAGAAACACCTATGTCAGTTGTCAATGTTAAAATTTTCGTTTGTTACCTGTTTTTATTCTTTTGTGTAAATAATTATGTTTTCTATTATTTGACTTATTTGATTGTAATTGTAATTTGATTGTATTATTTTAAACGTAATGTGTAATCTATGTATTCAGATAAAATGGAAGAGAGGACCATAGGTCCTAATTTTGTCTGATCAATAAAGAAAGTCAGTCAGTCTCTCTCTCTTTCTCTCTCTCTCTCTCTCTCTCTCACTCACTCACTCTCTCTCCCTCTCTCTCTCTCTCTCTCTCTCTCTCTCTCTCTCTCTCTCTCTCTCTCTCTCTCTCTCTCTCTTTCTCTCTCTCTCTCTCTCTCTCTCTCTCTCTCTCTCTCTCTCTCTCCCTCTCTCTCTCTCTCTCTCTCTCTCTCTCTCTCTCTCTCTCTCTCTCTCTCTCTCTCTCTAGCTTTAGGTTCGTGTGGGTCTCTAATGGGAATATTATGATGAAAAAAGAGGAGGGGACGCAGCCTATATTGATCCGCAAGCTCGAGGATTTGAGAAAAATTGTCTCAAAAAACGGAAATCCCCAGGACTGAACCTCCTTGTGTCAGTGGGCTCGATCTCCGGACTTTTGATTGCGAATGGGTCTAACAACAAGACTTATGTACTACGTTTTGCATCTACTAATCCCTGGCTACGTTCAACGTCTACTAACCCCGTGCTTTTCAGCTCGCACTGCTCTCGCTTGCTCCGTCGGTTGCAGATGGTTCATTCTTCCTCCTTATTTCACATTCACTATTACGATTTCTCTCCAGTTGGTGAGTTATCAGCTCGCAGTTCTCTTCGTTTCTTGGTATTTGGATATCGACAGTTCCTGTTTCTCAGAATCAGCCCACTCTTAAGAAAAATTTGTATATGTCTCTTAGTGTTTGACATGGTCTGCCCGATTGATAAGAGGTCATGGCAGCAATAAATAAAGCAATCCGAGCGCATATTGGAAACTTCGGCAAGCATGTCAATTTAGCACACATTAATGCGGAGTCAGTGGTTGCGCATTTGGACGAGATTAGGGCCATTTTCAGCGGTGGAATCTTCGATGTCATCGCCATTTGTGAGACCTTCCTGAAGCCTGGTATATCATCTGAGTCAGTGAAGATTAAAGACTATGTGTGGGTTCGGAACGACCGTATCGGCTACGGGAGGGGAGGGGTTGCCTTGCTCGTTCATTTTAAAAATAAATATAAAGTACTGTTTAGCTCGCCTTCTGTGTACTCGAAAAGCCCGGAATTCATTTTCATTGAGCTTGAATATGGTGCGGCCAAGTTGGCAGTAGGAGTCATCTATCGGCCTCCGAAGGTGGGAAGGATTCATGAGGTATTCCAGGGGGTCGCGAAACTTCTTACTGCTTATAGCCATGTGATCGTCTTGGGCGACCTCAACTCGGATCTGTTAACTGACACAGCGTACAGTAAGCAGCTTCGTCAGATTTTGGCTTCCCTTAATCTCGAGTACTTGCCGCTACAGCCCACGCACCACCTTATAAATTCCAGCACGTTATTGGACCTAATTATTGTTAACGAGATAAGCGTTGTGAGGAGGTATGCACAGCTTCCAGCATGTGCTCTCTCGAGGCACGACTTGATCTATTGTTCGTTGAATCTCAAGTCTGGGAAGGCGGAGAGAAGGTGTGTTTTTGCTAGGGATAGGCGGAATTTCAATAAACAAGCACTGTTGGCAGAGGCGCGTGCATTGAGTTGGGATGTGGTGTACAACGAATCGGCTGTGAACAAAAAAGTGGAAAACTTCAATGAGATTATTACCAAGCTATACAACAAACACTGCCCGTTAATTCAGATTAAGGCGAGGCACCAGCCTGCACCTTGGATCAACGCAGAGGTGAAGGAATTGATGCGAAGGCGGGACACTGAATACAGGAGGTTTCGGAAAACGAAGGACCGCGACGCACATACCGCATACAAAAGGCTGAGAAATAAAACTAAGCAAGTGCTCCGCAATGCAAAGATCAGGCACTTTTATGGGCTGTTCGAGACAAATAGAGATCCAAAGGACTTCTGGAAGATCATAAGAAATCTAGGAATCAGCGGCAAAGGTTCTGAATCAGAATTGAATGTACCAATTGAAGATCTTGGCCAACATTTCTGCCGATTCTCTAATCTACCTGCATCACCCGAGGTTATCGACAGTTATGTCACCTCGCGACCTCCTCATGAAGATCTTAAGATTCCGCCAATCACCGTCGAAACTGTAAAGGAGGCACTGTTTGGCGTGACGTCGAAATCAACTGGCGCAGATGGTGTCTCTGTCGAGATATTGCACGTTTTGGCAGAGGCAATACTCCCTGTCTTGGCTCACATCTTCGACTGTTCTCTTCGGACGGGTATATACCCGGACATCTGGAAAAAGGGCGATCATCAAGCCGTTGCCAAAAGGAAAAGCACCCTTGACTGTGAGTGATTACCGGGCCATTTCACTGTTGTGTGCCACAGGTAAGGTCTTGGACAAGATAGTCTATAATGAGCTTCAGAAGTATGTAAATAGGCATAATATTCTGGATCCTAAGCAGTCCGCGTATCGTGCGGGTTTCAGCACTGAAACCGCACTCATCGGTGTACTCGATGATATAAGAAGAGCGATGGATCAGAAGAAGGTGACCATTATGGTGTTAGTCGACTTCTCGGCTGCGTTTGACCTCATCCAGAGAGACATTCTGTTGGCGGTTTTGAAATCGATTGGAATCGCGGGTGAGCTGTTGGCATGGTTTGAGTCGTACTTGTCAGGAAGGTGCCTAGCAGTAAGGGGAAACCAGAATGAGCTGTCTTCTTGGAGAGCCCTGGACGTCGGCACTCCACAGGGGTCTGTGCTTTCAGCGCTCATCTTCGTCCTGTACGTGACGTCATTACCCAGAGTATTTGCTGAGGGTACAAGGCATATGTCTTATGCAGACGACCTTCAGTTTTATCGGTCATGTGATTTGCAGAACCTGGGAGAGACGGTAGATGTATTAACGAGAGACCTCGGCAGAGTCGTACAATGGTGTGCTGACCATGGGATGAAGGTGAATGTGGAGAAGACGAAAGCGATGCTGATTGGTTATCCTAAAATACTGTCTAAACTGGACATCGGCACGGCTCCCAGGGTGGTATATGACAATGTCACGCTGGAATATGTTGAAGCGACCAAGAACCTGGGAATCCTAGTCCAGAACACTCTGAGCTGGGACCTACAAACCACCCAGATTTGCAGTGCGGTCTTTCGGGGGATTTACCAGTTGCGGCGAGTCGCTGTGGATTTTCCGGTGGCTGTACGACTCAAGTTGGTTCAAACCTTGATCTTCCCGAGCTTTGATTATGCTGCTGCTGCAATGTGCGACCTACGAAGTGAAGATTTGGACAGGCTTCAGAGGGCAGAAAACGCGGCACTTAGATTTGCACTGAGGTTGCGCTGGGATGAACATGTGACACCGCATTATAAAAGATTGCGATGGCTCAAGGTACGAGAACGCAGACGACTCCAGATGGCCGCGTTAGTATTCAAGGTTTTGAAGACCCACAGACCACCGTACTTGTATGAGGGGTTCCAGTTTCTGAAGGAGCGGGATACTCGCAGCAGAAACAGAATTTTGAGAATACCCGGACATAGGACGTCGATGCTCGCAAGATCCTTCATTGTGCAGGGAGCTAAATTATTCAATGATAACGTTGAGCTGTTTGATCTAACGCAGAAATTGGAGACATTTAAGGACAAATTTAGAGAAAGACTATTGGAAGCGTATTAACATAATAACACTTTAAGCAAATTAAGATAGCGAAGCGTGCACAAAGTTTGTTTTGAAAATTAATACCTGTAGTAGCTAGTTACCTGGAAATGTATGTAAGTCCTTCGCGTTCACTCTTATTTATTCAATTGTGTCCATAAAAATATATTAATTGCATGTTGTTACTTACTGTGCATTGTTTTTCTAGTTAAATTTAATGTGTGCTTTATTGTTATTTTCTGTAATTTATTTCGTAAATTTTGTAAATAGTTTCGGTTAGTAATGTTACTGCTGAGAAGGGGAGGAATATACCAGTACTCACCCTTCTCAAATTCAGCAGTGTTTCGGTATGGTAGTGTGTATGAATGGCAGCGTGTAAGTGGGTGGCCTCAGCCAGTCCCGGGGAGGCGGGAGAGGATTAGGCTGGGGCTAAGCTAATTCGTTTATTTATTTAGGTCTTACTTAATCAATTTATTTTATGATTTCAGTGTTATTATGAGTTTTTGCTAACCTTTCTATTGATTTTCAGGGCCGTCTCAGGACTTCCCTCGGGATAACGCTCTGAAGGTCGGGTCCGAGGGAGGTCCATTGGTGGGTTGGGCTTGGGGCTGGCTGGGGTTTTTTCACCCACCCCAACCAGCTGGTATGAAAGGTGTGTGTGTGTGGTATAACTGTTGGAATGCATGTAATTTATTTGGCATGAACGTTAATGAATTATGTGTTTAGTTTAGTTGAAATGTATAGAGTGGCGTGAAGGCTATTTTTTTTTATTTTTTAATTGTCAGTTATATAAGACCCGCAGAGGTAGTTTTTTTGTAATTCGTCTTCAGGGGAAGTGGAAGAGAGGGCTGCATAGCCCTAACTTCCCCTGATGGTAAAATAAACATCTTCAATCAATCTCTCTCTCTCTCTCTCTCTCTCTCTCTTTTAGGATCTTTGGGTCTCCATTATTTACCACTGAATGCTACGCACCATTCCACGAATTCAAGTTCATTGCTTGATTTGATTATTGTCAATGAGATCGATCTGGTAAATAGAGTAGGTCAGGTTCCCGCGTGTGCGTTATCAAGGCATGAACTTATCTATTGCTCCTTGAAATTGAGGTCAGGCAGAAGTGAGCGCAAGTATGCATGGACACGGAATAAGCGAAATTTGGATAATCAGGCGTTTCTTACTGAAGCAAGGGCAGTGGATTGGGGGAGGATCTGTAGAGAACCAGATATCAATAAGAAGGTTGAGTGTCTCAACGAAAGTATCGCTAGCCTCTATGATAAACACTGCCCGGTTGTGAGGATCAAGACAAAACACCTTCCCGCTCCATGGATCACCAGTGAGATTAGGGAAATGATTGGGGAGCGCGACGTGGAATATAGGAGATTCATTAAAACGAAGAACCGGGAAACACATAATAGATACAAAAAACTGAAGGTGAAGCAAAGGATTCGAAACGGAAAAATTAACTATTATCGAGAACTCTTCGAGACAAATAAGCAATCGAGTGAGTTTTGGAAGATTATGCGTAGCCTCGGGATCAGTGGAAAGCAATCGGAAACTAGGTTGGTTGTTCCTCTCCTGGAACTCAGCCGGCATTTTTGCCGGTTCTCAGGCCCACCGGCGCCCTCGGATGTTATCGACAATATCATAAACGCATCGCCAGCCCAGGAAGAATTTGTATTCTACCCACTGTCGGAAGATGAGGTAAAAAATGCCCTTTTGGGCATTAAATCAAAAGCTGTGGGGGCGGACGGAATTCCAGTCGACGTGCTGCATTTACTTGTTGACGTGATTATCTCACCTGTTACACATATCTTCAATGTCTCGCGTACGACAGGCACATACCTAGATATTTGGAAAGGGGCTATTATTAAACCTCTCCCAAAGTGTAAGGCTCCAGTGTCAGTCAATGACTATAGAGGTATCTCATTACTCAGCACATTGGGAAAAGCTTCAGACAAACTTGTCTATAATGACCTGAGAGCGTTCGTTGTGAGGAACAGCGTTTTGGACCCAATGCAGTCCGCATACCGTACGGGGTTTGGCACGGAAACGGCGCTTGTTGGTGTGCTTGACAAAGTCAGAGCAGCAATGGATCGAAAGGAGGTAACGATACTGGTGATGGTGGATTTTTCTGCTGCTTTCGATCTGGTCCGTCGGGACATTCTTCTCGCCGTGCTGCAGTCGATTGGGATCGTTGGAGCTGCGTTATCATGGTTCAGCTCCTACTTGTCGGGACGGCTTTTGGCAGTCAAAGGGAACGATGGTGAGTTGTCGGCCTGGGAGGGGCTCGACGTTGGGACTCCACAGGGGTCGGTGCTTTCCGCTCTCTGCTTTGTGCTCTACATCACTTCGTTACCGAACGTCCTTTCGGTGGGTACTCGGCATATGTCGTATGCAGATGATCTCCAGCTGTTCCGGTCTTGCAGAGTTGAAAACATTGGGGAGGCGGTGCAGGCCTTGAGTGCCGATCTTGGACGCGTTATGGATTGGTGTTCCTCTTACGGGATGGATTTGAACCTGAGGAAAACTAAGGCGATGATTATTGGCTACCCAAGGATAAAGTTAATTTGGTCGCTGCGCCTAAAATCACCTTTGAGGGAATAATGCTGGAGTATGTGCACGATACTAAGATGCTAGGAGTCGTGGTACAAGACACACTGGGGTGGGAACTCCAAACGACTGCGATGTGTCGAGCTATTTTTGGTGCTATCTACCAGCTGCGCAGAACTGCTAGCGATTTTCCCACTCGCGTTCGACTTCAGCTCGTTCAGAGCCTCATCCTGCCGCACTTGGACTACGCGGCAGCTCCGCTTTGCGACCTCAAGTGTGAGGAGCTTGATCGACTCCAGAAGGCGCAAAACGCGGCTTTACGTTTCGCGCTAAGGTTGAGACTGGACGAGCACGTCACGGCACACTATCACCGCCTTGGTTGGCTGAAGATGCGAGAGCGAAAGCGGCTGATGGTGGCCAGCTTGATGTTTAAGGTACTGAAGACCCACCAGCCTGCCTACCTTTATGACAACTTCGAATTCATGACTTCGAGAGACACCCGGAATAGGAATAAACTGCTGGTCATTCCTAGGCACAGAACGACGATGCTGGCACGATCCTTCCTCGTGCAGGGGGCAAAGATATACAATGACAATGTGGACGATTTTGACTTCACGAAAAACGTTGTTGTGTTCAAAAAAAATTTCAAAGAAAAATTGTTAAAGGAATATGAATAAGTTGTCCTAGTGATTGTTATTATTGTAAATGCAAATTTAGAGGATGGCTGTGAAACCTGTAGCCTGGGGGAATGAAAGAGAGGGCCCCATGGCCCTAATTCCCCCAGGTGGTTAAATAAAATCAATCAATCAATCAATCTCTCTCTCTCTCTCTCTCTCTCTCTCTCTCTCTCTCTCTCTCTTTCTTTGTGCTCGAATTCATAGTAATAAGTCGATAACTTTAACTTGAAAAGATAACAAAAGTCAACAACGTTAACGAATTCCAATCGCACTGAAACCGGAACTGATATTATATTTTTAAGCACCACAATTTACCTTTGGTAAGAACCACACATGTTCATCTGGCCTTTACAATTACAGAAGATCCACCCCATTACTCCCTTCCCTCTTGAAAGAGCCCGCCCACGGGCTGAACTCCAGCTCGTGAGAGTCTATTAGCATGTAGAAGTCTCTTCTTCCTGCCCATTTTTACTTTCCGCTACCCCAAAGGGAAAGGAAAGTATAGTAATCATGACAAAAAAAATTGGGTTTTCTTCAGATCTTTACGTTTTGAGGCCTACTGAGTAAAAAAAACCTAATTTCGGTATGTGTGTGTGTGTGCGTGTATGTGTGTGTTGGGGTCTGTGTTACAATGACACTTCACCCTGCAGTCAGCGAAGAATACCGCTGACGTATTCCCTGTGTGTCGTATGAGCCGACTAAAAGGGACAACCGGGTGGGCCCAGCCGAAACGACAACCTCACCTCTCCTAGGTCCCTGGCAGGATTACAACCAACGAGGCTTAACTGTGGCTGGGTGTCACAGTGTACTTGTCACCACACTGTGCTCACCCTGCAGTTGGGGGTCCAGAATTCCACTGCCGTTTTCCCTGCGTGTTCGTGTGAGCCGAACTTAAAGGGACACAACTTACACTT
The DNA here is from genome assembly GCA_020466155.1 of Pachypeltis micranthus. Lineage (NCBI taxonomy): Eukaryota > Metazoa > Arthropoda > Insecta > Hemiptera > Miridae > Pachypeltis > Pachypeltis micranthus. Next base: position 1,370,104 of record CM035776.1, read on the forward strand.
CTTTCACATACATGACATACTGAGAACCCCCTACCTTGAGCTGGGATCGCAGAACACACCCCCCGCAAGAAGGAGGACAGAATTCTACTGCCCTATCCTCTGCGTGGCCGTAAAAGCCGGCCTTAAAGGGGCTTAAAGCTCACGACACTGACATATCCAACACATTCCAGATACGAACAACGCTGCAACGGGTTACGTGGCAGAACACATTGACTTAAAACACTCATAATGAGTGAAAGACAGTCCTGGAAGTAGCTCACTAACAACCCTTGAGCGATCCCGTATATAGGTGCGTGCGGCCTTCGGAATGAGGAGGGGGAAAACCAGGTTTGAGCGTTCCTGGGGCGGCTGATAGCGTGTGTCCCGCTCACCACATCACCAGTGGCCGAGGGCTGACTCTGAGCAGCAGCTGAAAAATCCCTCATGCGTCTTGTCCCAGTGGGTGGCCCGACTGGCAGCTGCGGCGCATGTGGGGGCCTCCTTTTGACCCTCAACAGACCAGCGAAAGGGGCTAGAATCAATATGCCTGAGGGGGAGCTTCCAGGACACTGCTTCGAGCACCTCTCGCTCATACCACTAACACACACTAAACTCACAAGGGTACACTACATCAGTCTGCTTCTTTAATCCCTCCCCCCTCCAATTAGTAAAAAACATGACAAAGTCAACTAAAACTTCAGCAGGTAATAAAAACGCCACCTGCGCCTCTTCCTCGGGCTCGCCAAGCTCGACCCCTCCCTCTTCGGACGATGAGCAACCTACTCGTCGTCCAAACAAACAAGGGCGGAAAGAACCGGGCAAACCGCTCATCTCCCCCTTCTCCGCCTAGTAGCCCCGGCAACCTGGCTACTACAAGCACTAGACACCCTGTGGACCCTAATCTGTCGGACATGGAGCAGATTTGTGCGTATGTCCAAATCATCCACGGCCAGCTGGCACGGATGAGGGTCAATGCGACGGGACCAATGCGAGACCTCGTCACTAGCTACCTCTTCGAAATATCAAAGCTCGCTATCAAAGCTAGTGCCCCCCCCCCCATGACATCGCCCCTGCCACTACCCCGCTGCGGGAAACTGTGGCGGCTGTCGTGAGGGAAGAGCTGTGTAGGGCAACTGCCAAACAGCCAGTGCCCCCAGCCCCCCAAGCGCAAGGAGCTTTAACGAGCCAGCGTAGTACCCCAGGCCCCTCGTATGCAGCAGTAGCTGCTACTGAGCCCTCCTCCCTCCCGCATGGAGCTGAGGCTGAATGGCAGTCCGCCAGGGCCAGGAAGCGCAGGGGTAAGAAGAAAAAGGCCCCAACTAAGCAGGACGTGCTAGCCGAGGGCAGCGCCCCGCCTACGCCTCCGCCCAAAAACAAGGGCAAAAATAAAAATAAAAGCAATAATAAAAAGCCTCCACCGCTTACCAAACTCCCCCCTAACAATCCACGACAAAACGTGGTAGTGGTTAGGCGTACGTGTGAGGATGGAGAGGCTGGTCCCTCCAACCATGATGCAATGGAAGCGCTGATGCGGGGTGTCCCTGCTACGGACCTCCAAGCTCTAAGCGTCCGAGTGATAGACATCCGCACCGCAGTAGGAGGTGGCGCCGTCATTGTAAGGGAAACTCCAGATATGGCCAAGGAGCTTACGAGCCACGTTTCCGCGAAGAAGGAGTTGAAGCTATCAAGCGTCAGCCCCCCTGGGTCGCTTCCCACGCCTGCTGCTGTGCGACGTGCGGACCGACCTACAAAAAGAGGACATGGCCCAACAAGTTGTTGAACACAACCCTGCGTTAGGCTTGCAGCCGCAGGACGTCAGGCCTCTTTTCACCAAAAAGCGTGGCAGACAAAAGGATTGGGTGATTGAGGTGTCACCCAGCCTACACAAAAAACTAGAGTGGGCAAGGCACCTCCAAATAGCCTGGCAGCGGTGCGCCATCCGCAAGTACCAAGCCCCCACACAGTGCTACAAATGCCAGCGTTAATGCCACCTGGCAGTGGCCTGTACAAGACCTGTTGTGTGCGCCTGGTGCGCCTTGCCTCATCTGAGCAAGGAATGCAAGCGTGAGGCTCCCCTCAAGTGTGCTCATTGCGTTGAACGCAAATGCCAACACTCTACACCAGACGCAGGCTATACCATTCGTCAGCGAGCGATTGCCCTCTAGGAGTCAAGAGTGGACTATGAATAGGTTAAAAACAGTTTGAAACCTTCAGCACAACACCAATAAGAGTTGCCCAGTTATGGCTGAGTTGCTGCAAAATGCACTCAAGAAACGCTGCAGTGTTCTCGCCATACAGGAACCATACATAAGATCCAAAACTCTTGGTCTGGGATCGCAGGCACGAGTGGTGGCTGGAGCAAGAACGGGAGCCAAGGCAGCAGTGGCCTGCATTGACCTGTCCATTGACATGCTCGCACTCACCCACCTGAACAGCCAGCACTTGGCCGCTGTGCTCATCCTAGCCGGTGGCTTTGAGCTGGTTGTAATATCATTTTACAGGCAATTTGGCGCACCAGTTACCAACAGCCTTCAACCACTCGAGCGGGCTCTAGCAGGCCTATCAGGACGACCCTGCATAGTCTGGGCTGATACCAACGCCAGATCACCATTGTGGGGATCCCCAACCCTTGATAGGGTGGGTGAGACGTATAGAGCTGCTCACCAGGTACAACTTGGTTGTTGCCAACGACCCCATGACTGAGGCGTCCTATGATGGTCCGGGAGGAAGGTCGTGTATAGACGTCACAGCCGTGTCTCACACCCTGCTACTCAAATTGCAAGGTTGGCGAGTCGTACCAGGTGCAACGCAGAGCGATCACAGGGTTATTGACTTTGCCATCACGGATGACAACATCCTCTGCAAAGACACGCGTGAAAAGCGATTCTGCACAAAAAATGCTGACTGGCCACAATTCTGTAGGGTACTGGAAGGTGAACTGCGTGCTGCAGACACCGACCTAATAGTGCAAGCATCCACACCTGAAGAGGTGGACAGCAAAGTGGACATATTTACCACAGTACTGCACTCTGCTGGGCTCTCTGTACTTGGGCAACAGAAGCACAGGGCAATCAAAGTCCCATGCTGGACTGAGGAACTTGATCCCTTCAAGCAAAGTGTAAATAGAGCCAGAAGGATGTACCAAAACACTCGTGACCCTGATGCTAGAGCAACACTCCGAACTGCCTTCATCCAAGTGAAGAAGGCCTTCCACCGCACCACAAACGAGCCAAACGGCAAGGCTGGCGAAATTCTGTGGAAGCGGAGAGCTCTGAGAACCCCTGGGGCGGACATTACAAGTCCTCCATAGGAAAAGCAAATGTAGAGCAGGTCTTAGCTGCGATGCAAAATGAGTCAGGCTGGGCCTGCAGCATCGAAAGTTCACTGGAAACCCTCCTTGAGAATGCGTTCCCAGATGACCAAGGAGCTTGAGACACTGAAGCCCAGAGGGCAGCAAGGGAGCTAATCATGCACCCTCCGAACGAGCTCAACATCCCATTGTGGACAACAGGCGACCTCAGCAGGGTCCTTGCGACCTTAAAGCCCAACAAATCTCCTGGGCCAGATAGAATAGTCCCAACTCAGTGGAAGTCTGCACGTGTTGTCACTCTTCAAAAGGGAGGCCACCGCATTCAGTCAGACCAGCGATCATGGATATCCCTCAGCCTTCTTTCCATATTAGGCAAAATACTATAAATCTTGATGTTGCAGTCCCTCGAATGAGTCTTTGGCCACAACCTCACAGGCAGGCAATACGAGTGTACCAAAGGAAGGTCCACGCAGGATGTCATTGTCGAGATTCGGCGTGTTTCCCTGCTGGCACCGGGTAAGTACGTCGTAGCAGTTCTGATTGACATCAGAGGAGCGTTTGACAACCTTTGGTGGCCAGCGCTCCTTAATGAGCTCAAAGGTAGGGGAGCTGTTGAGTGCATGGTTGACAAGTGGAGAGTGAAACGGGTGCTTCCCTCGCTTTGGGCTGAACTCCGTGCGGATCTCACCACAGAACAGAAACTTCCCGCCATAGATGAATGGGCTCTAGAGAAATGGCAAGCGAGATGGGGATCCTCGTCAAAGGGACGTGATACGTGTGAGTTCTTCCCCAACATCCGTGAACGTCTTTCTAGAAAATGGGTTCAGCCAGACCACTGGACGAGCCAGTTCCTCACGGGACATGGTGACTTCAATGCGCGGCTCCACTTCTTTTCCCTGAAAGACTCTCCATTATGCACGTGTTGTGCCTCCAGTGCGGAGGAAACAAGAAACCATGTGCTTCTCCACTGAAGTTTCTACAACAGTGAGCGACGGTTGTTGGGAGGGCAAACGAACTTAGCAGCATTGACTGCTACAAAGCAAGCCTATAACCATTTTCGCAAAGAAAGTTCGCGAAGAAGGTGATGGCTAAGAAACGTGGTCATAGTTGATCTGTCCTTTTGAAACTTGCCACCCAAGTAAACAGTAAGATCAGGTAGGGAACCAGATTAAGAACTCCTCCCAGATGGTACAGGATTCCTCAGGTGGTCACCTCCGCGCAGTCACACACGGGCAACAGCTCTCTACCGGGAGACGGGCTAACGACCAAATACCTGCTGTACCTCCACAGGTCTGAGTTCAGTGGATGCTGCAGGGGCCAGCCTCTTGCATATTAGCGAAACCGCAATTTCTATGACTGATATAACCCTCGTCGAGGGTTTAGGTACAGTCATCAAATAAGGAAATAGACCTATGTGTGTTTGCGTGCATGCGTGTGTGTGTGTGTGTGTTTAGTTCGATTTGCGGGAGAGCGGCTGATCCGATTGAGCTGGTTCTTTTTTTGTTTTGTTCGTTATTCTTTGTAGACACTAAAATAAGGTTATGGACGATTTCGGTCCATGGGAAGGGGGTGATGGGGTACGTAAGTGTACCAAAAACTAGGGGTTTTCGCCTTTTTCTCGAAAACGGTTCTAACGAGTTTGATTAAAATTTCAAATTATCTTCTACTAATCAATACTCATCAATCAACTTTTCTTCTACATACATATCTCCATGAAAGTACGAAATACTGTGAACGAAGATATAGGCCTATGAAGCAAAAATAGGTTTTGTATTACGCTTTTTGGCAAAACGGCTTCAGCGATTTTCACCAAACTCACAGGATGTTTTCAAATAGTTAATACCTCCATATTGTTGTCAATAAATGTTCCTCTGACAGTCCATTGAACAGAGATGAAAATCAAAATGTGTCGAAAATAACGTTTTTTCGATCATTTCCGTAAATTTTGGGGTAACTGTTCCACCAGATGTGATCAATCTTACAGAGTGTCTTTTAGTCACCCATACCCACTGTTACGAGGGGGATTAATATCGATGCGATATCGCACAAAGAGAGTCGGGAAGTAGTATGATATCAAGCCGAATGCAATTGGAACAGAGAGTTTTATTCGTGAATTACATTTGGAGAAGTTTTACCATCACAGACAGTGGAACTGAGTGGGAGCGAACGCGAGTGCGAGCAACACGGCGACGAGGGAACCGACTCGGTTTCAACTGACTGCTGCGAAGTATCGAGCGAATCGGGGCATTTGAGGTGCCCAGTCAGAATAAATGCCCCGGACGAGCCCCCGCTGAATCGAAGGGTTTGGTTCGTCCCGTAACACCCACATTTCTTTCTCCATAATTATTTCTGTATATTGCGGCGCTTCTCTTTATCTTGACTATTCCACCCTCTTTAATAGTGGTAGAAAAGAGAAGAATGGAACCTCCACAAAAAAAAAACAAAAAAAAAAAAAAAACACGCCACGGAGAAAAACAGGGAGTAGTCCCGTAGAGGGAAATCGGGGAAGTCTTTCAGGAATCTTTCGAGGGAAATGGACACTTCAGAAAACTTAAAAGAAAAAATAATTTAATGCTTCCAATAATCAACAATAAGACTAGGAGGAAATCACTCACTGGGTTTGTCGTTATTGCGGCGATGTGACGTTTCTTTCGTTTCACGAGTCGTTGTCGCTTCAGCCTCTTCGCCTGCTTCCTAGCGCTCTAATGACCTAGTGCCTCTTCGTTCCGCTCCGTCGTCGTCTGCCCTTCCTCCACCTTCTTTGTTGCGAGTGCGATTTATCGCTATCTTGCCGAATGTTTTTTTAAATGATCCTCCACAATATATATGTTGTACGGAGATATAAGCCAAGTTAACTCAAAAAGAAAAGATTTGTCGAATATTAATTTATCGGTATTCCAATTTTCTCAAAAACGGCTCACACGATTTCGATCAAATTTACGAATGACTCTCAACTAACTTTTCCCTACCTTTTGTTCTATATAAATGCTCCTGTAGAAATGCGTTGAACGAAGATACAGCGCCCGCATATGTAGGTGGTGTCTCAACTTAAAGGGATTGCGGAAAGCTGTGTGTTGCTATGCACCGCTCGTTACCGGGAAGAGAACATCACTTTTCTATTGACTCACGACCCATAGTCTGGTCCATTGAGGTTGTAGTTTAGGGCATAGTCCACGGACACGTTTTGGATCATGAACCCAAACCCAATCTCCTACACTCTCTTTCAGTGTAGAAAGAGGGATTCTTCGGTCGTAGTACTCTTTTTAAGACCTCATTTTCAGTCGTCCTGTACAATGCGAAATCTCGAACTTTCTCTAGGTTGGACCGCAGTTGTAAGACGTAATTTGTCGTTGGTAGGGGAGGATTTGTTGCTGGTGGTCTCACTAACGTGTCAGGCAAATGCAAATCCCTTCCAAATAGCAGTTAGTGAGTATCCAGTAGTAGAGTGTGGCGCTGAGCGATAAGCCAGAAGGAATAGTGGAAGTTTCTCGTCATAATCATACTGATGCTCTTGGATGAAAATTGCGAGAAGCATTGTTAGCGTATGATTGAGTTGTTCCACTAACCCACCACCCGATTGAGGATGTAATGGCGTCGTCCTTACGCGCTGACTTCCCATTAACACCGCGACTTCTGTGATTAGATTAGCTTCAAAGTTGCGTCCCTGGTCTGTGTAGATCTCCCATGGCACAACCTGCGACTAAAAACCTGTTCAACGAGAGCAGATGCCACTGTTTGTGCTTCTTGGTTGGGAATGGCAATGGCCTTAGGCCACTTGGAGAAGTAGTCCACAGCGACCAAAACATAACGGTTCTTTTTCGTCGATTCAGGGAATGGACCTAAGCAGGGGAGAAATGGGGTTTGAAAGCCGGAAATGGGGGAAATGGGGGAAGAAAACCCCGCATCGTACTATAGTACGAGGTTTTTGGCCACGCCCCCTGACCAATCACATTATAGTACGTCATTTTTATCCCCTCCACCCCACCCCCTTACACCCTCCACCACACTTATTAACCAATCGTACTATTGTACGACCTTTTTTACCCCCACCTCCTTCCGAAATTTCCGGAAGTTGACCACCTCTCTTCCGGTTTGCCCCTCCCACTAACCAATCACGTTATAGTACGACCTTTTTACCACCCCCCCTCCTTTTAGCCCCGTCCCACTTACGAATTTACTGTAGTATAGGTACTCCCCGCCAACAGAAAAACCCAAATGTTTGGATGACATCATGTTTGTACCAATTACCTTATAACACGTCATTTTTACCCCCCCCCACCCTATCCAGCCTTCTCCCTCGAGCCTTCTGGTGAGTGTACTGTAGTAGGAGTACCCCCACCGCCCTCCTATTAAAATTCCAAAGCGTTTGGATGACGCCTTTTTTTAAAAAAAAAGTTCCTTCCCTGGGATCGAACACAGTACCTTTTGTATATTAATCAGACATTCTAACCACTAGGCTACAACACAACATTGTAAAATAACGTAAACTTGTGGTATAAGAGAGGCAGACGTGACATCCTCCTTGTGGGACGCTAGAGTGATCACATGATCGTTCAAGGGCATGACTCATCAGCATGACGCAATAGCAGCTGCCTCTGACTACTGCGTGGTATTCTCGGAAATGTTTAATAGGTTTCAAAATATGATGCAATAGCATGACGTGTTCACGTGATTGTATAGCCCTAGGCGTTCTATTCTCGGAATTTAATATTGACGCACAAATTATCTCTAAACGAGTTTCGACTCGTCTTTTACGCAGTGAATTGGAATTTATTGCCTCTGTGCTCGTTCAAGGTTGCTGCCTCAGTCTATAAATATGGAGCGGATTTATTCTCGGTTTTAGTTCTCGTTTGAATATTACGCGAAAATAACCTTCATAGTGACGGCGTCGCCCGTGAGATTCCTCGTTGAAATGTGAGGAATTTTAAGCCTTCGCATCTTCCCGTCGGCAGGTAAAAGGTTCGCCAGAATACTCACCCTATGGCAGTAAGAGTGGCGCGAAATATGGCGGGACTATACTCGAATCGAAACACGGAACAAACCAATTATTTCACACATAAATTTCAGGAACTTGAAAAAAGCATATAACGATTACTTTCGACGCACAAATTAGGAGCAGGAAAAAATAATCATATGGTATTAAAGAAATATACGGATATTATTTACGAATAAGTCGCCCGATTCCCAAATAAACAAATTTTATTTTAAACACCAAAATTAGAAAGATTTAGCAAAATTAAAAAAGGAAAATACTTCCTTCATCTCCCCGTGGCAGTTAATCAAAACACTAGTTGGCTGGGTAATCACGTGTGGGAGGGAGGGGGGGATAGAGAGAATGGATGAATGAGTTTTATTATCCTGCACAAAATAGGTCCTGCTGGTTCTCTATTATCTTTGACAGGAAATGTATAAACGAAAGAACATTATGGTAAAACATTCATCAGTCATCAACTCACTTGATAGATAGCAAATACGAGAGGTTATTAAGTGGTAACATTGAACACACAAATAACACACATTGGAAGGTTGGTGGTAAAAATAAATACAACTTTACTAGTTCTGGCTCAGTCAATTTCTCACAACCTCGTTCATAGACACACATTAACACACAATACATTTGCCCAAATAGCGTTTTTCTGTCTCAGTAGTGCCACCGTAATAAATATAGTCAGTCTTTGCTCGATAATGCTCATACTAGTATTTTGGCACCCCAGTCACCTGCACGCTAAAAATCAAATTTGAACAGATTAGGTACGTCAGCTTCTGTGATTTCACTGTTTTCCATCTAGACGCAGCTCCGAGACCCGTCCTATTTGAATTAGCATCAGTAGGGGAGAAATGGGGGAGCGAAACCGGAAATGGGGGTTCTAACTCAATTGGAGTGGGGGAAGAAAACCACGCCTCGTACTATAGTACCAGGTTTTTGGCCACACCCCCTAACCAAATCACGTTGTAGTACGTCATTTTTTATCCGCTCAACCCCGCCTCCTTACCCCCTCCACCATAATTATTAACCAATCGTACTGCAGTACGACCATTTTTACCCCCAGCCACTACCCCAATTTCCGGAAGTTGACCACCTCTCCTTCGGTTTGCCCCTCCCACTAACCAGTCACGTTATAGTACGACCTTTTTTACCCCTTCTCCCACGAGCCTTCTGTACTATAGTAGGAGTATCCCCCCACCTTCTAATAAAATTCTAGTGCGTTTGGATGACGTCATTTTTTTAAAAAAAGTTCCTTCCCTGGGATCGAACGCAGTACCTTTTGTATTATAGTCAGACGTTCTATCCACTAGGCTACAACACAACGTTGTAAAATAACGTAAACTTGTGGTATAAGAGGACAGACGTGACATCCTCCTTGTGGGACGCTAGAGTGGTCACATGATCATTCAAGGGCATGACTCATCAACATGATGCAATAGCAGATTGTTCATACTGCAGCTTTTGGTTTTTCAGACTGCGGTACTTTTTCCTGATACTGTCTTGTAACTGGTAAATTTTGAGAGTGAGATCGTGATCAACAGAAGCCATGATGAGGAATGCGTGAAATGAGTTACTTTCTCCAATATATCTAACCCTCAACTACTACATTCACGTTCGCGTTCGTGTTCGGGTTCGCATTCGGGTTTGCGTTCACGTTCGCGTTCGTGTTCACGTTCAAGACTGATGTTAATATCGCTTCCAATTGCGTAATACGTCGTTTGAACCTTTCTCGGTCTCCAGCCATTTCTTCCCAGTGTGAAGTTCGGTCTTCTTGGGGAATGGGATATGTACATGTAACCATAGTGTAATGAACTCGGACAAGGAAGAAGGAATACTTGATTTTAATAATCAGACAAATCGTCTCACGGAACCAAATCCAACTCGAGAGCTGCTGTCTCCTTAGTTACCATACAACAACAATGTAATATCATATGACTAATGGAGTAACCACACAACACTTCTCCCTTCTCTTATTTTCAGTTTTCCCCACAGTACTGCGTTAATCTGTCTGCATGCACCACTTTCAGTACACCTCGGGAACTGCGAATTCGGAAAACTACATCGTTGAGCCTCTTGATAATTGTGAAAGGTCCATCCCACGAACACTGAAGTTTTGGATTTCGCCCTTCTTGTCTTCTTGGGTTATGTAGCCACACTCTATCTCCTTCCTGAAACTGAGGTCTCTGAGTATTGACATCATACCGGCGTTTCATGTTTTCCACGCGTATCTTCAAGGTTGCCCTTGCCAATTGATGCGCGTCGTCTAGACGGTCCCTCAATTTGGATGCGTATTCGCTAACCTCTTGCTCTTCAGGGTGGCGTCCAAACAATAGGTTTAGTGGTACACTTAGCTCACGACCGAACAATAGGTAGGATGGTGAGTATCCCGTGACAGAGTGCTCTGAGGCCCTATACGCAAGAAGTGCAACCGGTAATTGAACATCCCAATCCCGTTGATGATCTTGCACCATTTTCGACAGCCAGTCGTACAGCGTTCGATGAAGCCTTTCAACCATACCATCACTCTGTGGATGCAATGCTGTTGTACGCGTTTTCTTAACCCCTAACTGTTTCAGGACATCCTGAAAAAGAGATGACTCAAAATTCGTCCCCTGATCAGAGTGGAGTTCTTGTGGGACGCCGAATCGGGTTATAACGTGGTCTACCAGTGCTTGTGTGACGGTTTCCGCTCGTTGATTTGCTAGGGGGATTGCCTCTAGCCATTTGGTGAAATAATCAACCACCGTTAGCACATATCGGTTCCCCCGCTCACTGACAGGTAGAGGGCCAAATACGTCCACAGCTATCCGTTGAAATGGATACCCACTTAAAGAAGGCTGTAGCGGAGCTTTTGACATTTTTCGGCCACCTCGCCGCTTTCCGCACTGTTCACAAGCTCGACACCAGTTGCGAACGTCCTGGTGCATTCCCACCCAGTAGAATTCGTTACGGAGTAAGGATAGCGTCCGCTTTTCACCTAGGTGTACTGGCTCGTGGACACCGCGGAAAATTTGTTTCCGTAAAGTGTGAGGGATTACCATTTGCGAACGCACTACTTTTCGATTTGGGCTTTCCCAGCGTCTGTAGAGTACCCCATCGCTTAAAAAGAGTGAGTCGAACATTGCCCAGTGTGCTCTGGTCGTAGCACTCATTCCGATCTCCACACTCCACACAGGGCGCTCGCCTTCTTCTAGCCATTGGATAACAGGGAGTAAATGCGGGTCTGAATTCAAGTGATCGCGAACTGAGAGTTGCTCAATAGCAACAGCGTGGCATATCCCTAAAACCGGAGGACGTTCCTGTTGATTCTGAGACTTCAATTCATTGGAAGCCAAGTGTTCTCGCCGATCGCAATACTTGCAGCACGTCTGTGCACAAGGTCGTCTAGAGAGACCATCTGCGTTCCCATGAGCAGTGCCATTCCTATACTGAATGTTTAGTCTATACGGAGCCAATCTCTCGATCCACCGTGCCAGCTGTCCATCCACCAGCTTGAAATTCATTAGCCAGCGGAGGGATGAATGATCTGTACGTACCAGGAGTTCATGGCCATTATGCAACCCATAATGGTTGAATGAGCGAATTGCTTCAACTACCCCCAAAAGCTCCTTTCTCGTTGCACAATAGTTCCGCTCAGCACGTGACAGACAACGACTAAAGTAAGCAATCACGCGTTCTTTCCCTTGTTGCATCTGTGACAGTACAGCTCCAAGAGCAACATCACTCGCATCCACGTCGATTATAAAGGGAAGCTCTGGACAGGCATACGAAAGAACCGGCGCTTGTTGAAGCTTGAGTTTAGCTTCAGTGAATGCTTTCATGCAATCTGCATTCCGCTGTAGAGGGCCATGCTGGTTTTGTAAGTGATATAGGGGCTTCATAATTTCTGAAAACCGAGGAATAAAAGATCGATAATAGGAACAAAAACCTGTGAATGTTCTAACTTCATTGGTAGTTTGAGGAATGGGCCATTCTTGCACAACCTCGACTTTCTTAGGGTCTACCACGATACCGTTTCTGGTGACTAAATGTCCGAGGTACATGGCAGCCTCCTGAAGAAACTCACATTTCTTGCTATTCAAGGTGAGCCCTGCTTTTCGTAAAAGACAGAAAAGTTCTTGTAAATACTTCAGGTGTTCCTCAAACGTCGATGTGTGTAGAAGAATATCGTCCAAATACACGTCCACGACGCCCTTCTCGAATAACGGCTTAAGCAACACTCTCATGATTCTTTGAAACGTGGCCGGAGCATTTGTTAGACCAAAAGGCATTACAGTGAAGTGCCACAGGCCCTGACTGGTGCAGAACGCCGTTTTATTGCGATCATCAGGATGGAGCGGTACTTGCCAATAACCACTCTGGAGATCGAGAGTGGTAAACCACTTGCTTCCATCCAATCTCTGCAGCGTCCCGTCAATTCGTGGTAATGGGTGAGAATCCTTGACTGTTATGGCATTAAGCTTTCTATAGTCAACACAGAATCTCCAATCTCCAGTTTTTTTTCTTACCATAACCACCGGGCTTGCCCATGGACTTGAAGACTCTTCAACCACTCCAGATGCCAACATATCGTTAACCATAGTATCAATAGCTCGTTGCTGGATAGAGCTAGTCCGTCGTGGGTGTTGTTTTATTGGAGAATGATTATTCACATCTATGCGATGTTCTCCGATTGTACATCGTCCTAACTGTGATGGGTGTTCAGGAAAAACGTCTTCGTTTCGCTTCAAGAGTGTTTTGAACTGGTAAAGCTGATGTTGAGAGAGCCGTGGAAGTAATGAATACATTTCGTTTGCAGCACATCCGGTAAGTCTGGAGTTCGATTAACATCCACATCACAGTCTGCAGGATTAGTTGATTGACAGCGAACAGTAGGTTGACAATTGTATAGGATAGCTTCTGCCCCGAACTTAACAATACCCTTTCCCACATCAATGACACAATCATGAGCCTTCATAAAATCCATACCAAGAATACATGGTTCCCCGATACCCGCAACGATGCATGTATGTGACCTGGGCTGACCATCCATCAACTTAAGACAAAGTTGGGTCTTCCCAAGCACTGGGATCGTCGAACCAGATAACATCCTGAGACTACCACTAGATGGTTCCCATTCTACATCATGAATGCCACAAATTTCAGGATTAACTATGGTCACTGTTGCACCAGTATCAACAATCATTTGACAATGTTTCCCTTCAATTGTGCCATTAACAACTATGGAAGCTTGGTTCAATTGGTATAAAGGGAGGGAAGAGTCATCGTCTCTAGTTTCCTTCAAACTCAGATCTATGTGGCTTTGAGGCCTTTTAAAGCCCTCCAATTTCTGGCCTTGAAAATTGGTGGCTACTCGTTTCCCAACTTTTTCTTGCATTCCCAACGAAAATGCCCCAGCTTGCCGCACTTGAAACATTTAACCTCAGCACGCCTCTGTTTGAGTTCATCTTGAACGAACTGGCACAGCATGTTTCCCCTGCCATTATTACTGTTGTCCGTGTCATCGAACAATTGAACTTGCTCATCCATCAGTCTCCTCACGAGTATCTCTTCCTCAGAAGACAACAGAGATCTATCCTCCAAAGTGGCTGAACGTAGTTTCGGTTGAAGACTACTCTGCAAACCAGCTTCCAGAACAGTAGCACGTGTCACAGCATCTCTTAGCGTTGTAGGATCAGCACTGATAACTAGTTCTCTAACCCGTTGGCTTCGCAACCCATTCAAAAACTGTTCCACAGCTATCGCTTCTCTAGCATCCTCATTTGGCATGGCCCTTCGGGCCAAACCTTCTACATCTGCTGCAAACGTAGCGACATCTTCAGAGGCTTCTTGAACTCTTTGCCGTAGACGCGCTAAAAACAGACGAGCTTGTCCCTGAGTTCCAAATCGCCGCGACAAGGCGTCTTCCATGGATGCAAGATGTCTACGATCTGAGGGCACATTGCAAACAGCTGCAAGGGCAGATCCCCGTAAGGCCGCTATTAAACGTACCGCTGCTGTACCAGAATTCCAGTTGTTTGCTGTGCTAATAGCTCTAAACTGAGTCCAATAATCGTCCCATGGCGTAGAACCATCATAAGTAGGAGGACGGATGGTATCAATTTGTTCTCTCCGAGTCATCTCCTCTGAGCCAGGGGGTTGCATACATGTTTCCCTCAATTTGCGAACTTCTCCCATTAGGTTGAATAATTGTTGGGTCAAGATATCTATCTACTCTGTCGGATTTATTGCTGGCTCTTCAACCACTGGTACATCTAGTGGGTCAGTCTCAACATTTATTAAGTCACCAAACTCACCTTCTTCACCGCGTCCCACAGGAAGACCTCGGTTCCGCTGGCGAACACGTTCAGTGATGGAGTCCATTCTATCCCACTTCTGACACCAAATGTAATGAACTCGGACAAGGAAGAAGGAATACTTGATTTTAATAATCAGACAAATCGTCTCACGGAACCAAATCCAACTCGAGAGCTCCTGTCTCCTTAGTTACCATACAACAACAATGCAATATCATATGACTAATGGAGTAACCACACAACACTAGGGTCTGAAAACGTTACTTTTCTACACTTTAATAAATGAGTCGAAATTTTCTCGATATCTTCCATCATGGAGCTCTCTCGCCTTGTCTATAACGACGAAACTCTTGTCATTCTTCCATACACGTGCACATAGATTTTTAAGTTGGTCAAATGACATGTCAGTGTTGACGTGATCGTTGTAAATGAGTCTCAAGTTCATTTCATCTTGTTTAAATACAATCAGAAGATTGGCGTTCTCGCGCACTGGCTGTTTCGGTACTCTCGAGAAACGGTGCCGACACAAGCTCCCAATCGTCAATTTTGACGAATATTGCGAGAGTAATACTATAAAGAAGAGAAAGCACAGTCCTCTACTACAAAATCATGTTCGATGTCTTATGTGCGGTCCTTCCAATACGGGGAAAACGAACGTAATGCTAAATCTTTTGTTCAACGCCAACGGATTGAAATTTGAAAACGTTTACGTGTTCTCCAAATCTCTACATCAACCCAAGTACAAGTTGTTGGAAAAAGTGTTGACCAGTGTACCTAATATCGGTTATTTCCCATTTACCGACAACGATCAAGTGGCTCAACCCCAAGATGTCGAACCAAATTCCATTATGATATTCGACGATGTGGCGTGTGAAAAGCAGGACAATATAAGAAACTACTTTATCATGGGAAGGCATAATGGTGCCGATACATTCTATCTCTGTCAAACTTACAGTAGAGTACCGAAACAGCTAGTGCGCGACAACGCCAATCTTCTAATTGTATTTAAACAAGATGAAATGAACTTGAGACTCATTTACAACGATCACGTCAACACTGACATGTCATTTGACCAACTTAAAAATCTATGTGCACGTGTATGGAAGAATGACAAGAGTTTCGTCGTTATAGACAAGGAGAGACAGCTCCATGATGGAAGATATCGAGAAAATTTCGACTTATTTATTAAAGTGCAGAAAAGTAACGTTTTCAGACCCTATGGTTACATGTACATATCCCATTCCCCAAGAAGACCGAACTTCACGCTGGGAAGAAATGGCTGGAGACTGAGAAAGGTTCAAACGACGTATTACGCAATTGGAAGCAATATTAACATCAGTCTTGAACGTGAACACGAACGCAAACGTGAATGTAGTAGTTGAGGGTTAGATATATTGGAGAAAGTAACTCATTTCACGCATTCCTCATCATGGCTTCTGTTGATCACGATCTCACTCTCAAAATTGACCAGTTACAAGACAGTATCAGGAAAAAGTACCGCAGTCTGAAAAACCAAAAGCTGCAGTATGAACAATCATTGGTGGAACAGTATAAGCCATTAACACAACCGCTTCAAGAACTTAAAGACAAGGTGGAGACTGTATTGATCAAGAAAGAGCCGAAACAGGAAGTTGGAATTAAACCTGAAACCTTCTTCGATTCAACCATGATTTCCGAGGTGAATACATTATTGGACCAATTGGAGGAACTCGCGCAACAACAACAGGGTTACAATGAAAAGATATTGATCAATGTCTGTGAGCAGTTCGAGCCGTACATCAGTCATCTTCAGCATTGAATTCCATGCCAATCCCGGTGCAGAGTACATGTTCCACGAATCAATCTCGTAATACGTTAGACTAGTCGTACGGAAATTTTCGAAAACATCCGCTAGCAGCAACACATCCATTTTTAGGTAGAGATCGTGGTAATCTCTCATGGTAGTCATGTTGAAAGTGTTCCATACCCGTTGAGCGTGGCTGTAGTCTTCTTCACTAATGTGTGTCTGTGTCAAATCGTTGAAAAAGTGTTCGCGTGTTGGTAGTTGCGTTTCGTCGAATTTAGACGCATCCGTCATATAGGAGTAGGGATAGGGACACCTTTACGTAATAACTGATGAATGTGTTCATCGCCCATACACTGACGCAAAATTCTAAAGTTATCGGGACCTTCTAGCGCCAAATTTTTCACCAACGAGTCCAATGATGTGTTGAGAAATTGTAACGAGTCCAAAAAACGTAACGATTCTAGTGTCACAGAAATGTAGCGCTCACTAGTGGTTGCGATACAGGATAACTTTTCCTTTTTAAACTTGCCGAATCTTTGCATCAAATGGTGGCAGTCGTATCCTCGTAGATTGTGGAAAAATACCGGAATATGCGAAGGGGCTTGGTAGTTCAAATTGCACGCGTTGTGTGCTGCTCCCAAGAATTTACCGTTTAAATGGTTGTGGTTTGCTACACGATCTTCTCCCAACGGTTTCTTACAGAGATGGCATGCAACCACTTCTTCAAAATCCTGTTTATCTTGCTCCGTCATGTTGATTGGAATATTTGTTTCTATTACAGGCAGTAGATCTTTTGCCTCATTCATGAGGCTATTCAAAAATTCATCCACCACGTTGGGTCCACTGTACACTGCTGGTGGTTTAAGCGCCTTGCCCTCGCTGTCGATGATGACGTAACAGAATCCACAAGGAATGTGCTTTGCAGTATTGTTGGTGTAAGAGCATTGTGGGTTGTTGGTGCTGGTGTGTATAGGAACGGTGAATGATTCAAAATCACAGTATATGGTAAATGGCACTTTGTGGCAGTAGGTGTAATTTTTAAAATAGAGCCACTTTTCTTCCTCAGTCGGTAATCTTGTTTTCTGTGCACCGTGAGGAGAGCACAATGGTTCATGTTCCACCAGTAAGTCATGACGAAAGAAGCGATGGAGACAGTAATTGCAGTAGTGCGCTGCTTCACGATGTTTGGTGAGCTGTGCAAGGAATCGAGAGAGGTTAGAGATTAAACAATAATGGTTCTTGCCATCTGCATCTGTCAATAGAAGAAGGTTAACGTGAGTTTCTCTCCCCTTCTCCTTCGTTATCCTGATTGGGTACACCTCTTCATTCTCATATCCGAAAATGTTGACCGATAACCCAATATTCTTCTTTTCAACTTTGTCCACATCATCGACTTCTACCGGGTATTTGATCCCCTCCATATTGATGGTGAGCTCGAGTTGTTTGAGGATCTCCACTTGGTACTTCCGTGATATGCACACAGTATGGACCACAAGAAGCTCTTTACATCGTTGGGATTTTTCACATTGATGACGCCAATAGTGTTTTTTGAGAGTTTTTTTGGAGTTGGTAAGTAGCAAGATTTTCTGCTCGATGTAACAATGGGAAGAGAGCTGACTTGGGGTGGATTACAATCGTGGCTATCCAGTAAATCTTGACGAGTAAATCGTTTTAGGCAGTAGTTGCAGTAAAATTGTTGAAATTTATGTTTCGTTAGATTGAATAGCAATCTCGATAAATTGTTAATGAGGCAGTAGTGACTGTTCCCCTCCGGACTCGTTAATAGTAAGAGGTTAATGTGTCGACGATTTTTAAATTTAGTTATTCTAATGGGAATCACTTCACTCACATAACCAAAAATATTTACCGACAAATTCGCATTGTTCTCCTCAAATTTATCCACATCAGTTATTTTTACTGGGTACTCGATTCCACTCATGTTAACGGATCCTTCGTAGCGTTTAAGAAAACTTATACGTTCGTGATGTTTACCAGGGTTCAAAGCCAACAGCACCGACCACAGAAAGCACTTTTCATCGTCATTCTTTATATTGATAATTCCCAGCTGTGGTTTGGCTAAATTCAATGGAGTGGGGATGAACGAAGAAGCGTATAATGGTTGATACTTTGCCATGTACAAGTCAATTTGCTCAATGTACTCCAATTTCCAACCGCTTCCATCTTGAACAAATTTAGCCATACTTTCGAGAATTTTACTGGTGGCTTCATTGTACTGCTCCATGCAATCATCACCACGTAGTAATGGACGAATTTTACCATGAAATGTCGGAGTAGAATAAATGTCTTCCTGATTCACAGTCTTGCTAAATTTAACTAGCACGGCTATGTACCACTTTAGACCGCCTAATCTACCGAGATGATGATTCAATCTAGCACATATCTCGTCTTTATATTTAGACAACGCCGTGATAACGTCGATAGTTTCACCGACCACGAACTTTTCCACAATCTTATCGAGCGACACGGTCACTAAATTACCGTTTATAGCGCTAAACTCACTCATGTTGAAGGTTATTTTCGCGTAATATTCAAACGAGAACTAAAACCGAGAATGAATCCGCTCAGCTTATATAGACTGTGGAGCGACAGCAACCTTGAACGAGCACAGAGGCGATAAATTCCAATTTACTGCGCAATAGACGAGTCGAAACACGTTTAGAGATAATTTGTGCGTCAATATGAAATTCCGAGAATAGAACGCCTGGGGCTATACAATCACGTGAACACGTCATGCTATTGCATCATATTTTGAAACCTATTAAACATTTCCGAGAATACTACGCAGTAGTCTGAGGCAGCTGCTGTTGCATCATGTTGATGAGTCATGCCCTTGAATGATCATGTGACCACTCTAGCGTCCCACAAGGAGGATGTCACGTCTGTCCTCTTATACCACAAGTTTACGTTATTTTACAACGTTGTGTTGTAGCCTAGTGGATAGAACGTCTGACTATAATACAAAAGGTACTGCGTTCGATCCCAGGGAAGGAACTTTTTTTAAAAAAATGACGTCATCCAAACGCACTAGAATTTTATTAGAAGGTGGGGGGATACTCCTACTATAGTACAGAAGGCTCGTGGGAGAAGGGGTAAAAAAGGTCGTACTATAACGTGACTGGTTAGTGGGAGGGGCAAACCGAAGGAGAGGTGGTCAACTTCCGGAAATTGGGGTAGTGGCTGGGGGTAAAAATGGTCGTACTGCAGTACGATTGGTTAATAATTATGGTGGAGGGGGTAAGGAGGCGGGGTTGAGCGGATAAAAAATGACGTACTACAACGTGATTTGGTTAGGGGGTGTGGCCAAAAACCTGGTACTATAGTACGAGGCGTGGTTTTCTTCCCCCACTCCAATTGAGTTAGAACCCCCATTTCCGGTTTCGCTCCCCCATTTCTCCCCTACTGATGCTAATTCAAATAGGACGGGTCTCGGAGCTGCGTCTAGATGGAAAACAGTGAAATCACAGAAGCTGACGTACCTAATCTGTTCAAATTTGATTTTTAGCGTGCAGGTGACTGGGGTGCCAAAATACTAGTATGAGCATTATCGAGCAAAGACTGACTATATTTATTACGGTGGCACTACTGAGACAGAAAAACGCTATTTGGGCAAATGTATTGTGTGTTAATGTGTGTCTATGAACGAGGTTGTGAGAAATTGACTGAGCCAGAACTAGTAAAGTTGTATTTATTTTTACCACCAACCTTCCAATGTGTGTTATTTGTGTGTTCAATGTTACCACTTAATAACCTCTCGTATTTGCTATCTATCAAGTGAGTTGATGACTGATGAATGTTTTACCATAATGTTCTTTCGTTTATACATTTCCTGTCAAAGATAATAGAGAACCAGCAGGACCTATTTTGTGCAGGATAATAAAACTTATTCATCCATTCTCTCTATCCCCCCCCTCCCTCCCACACGTGATTACCCAGCCAACTAGTGTTTTGATTAACTGCCACGGGGAGATGAAGGAAGTATTTTCCTTTTTTAATTTTGCTAAATCTTTCTAATTTTGGTGTTTAAAATAAAATTTGTTTATTTGGGAATCGGGCGACTTATTCGTAAATAATATCCGTATATTTCTTTAATACCATATGATTATTTTTTCCTGCTCCTAATTTGTGCGTCGAAAGTAATCGTTATATGCTTTTTTCAAGTTCCTGAAATTTATGTGTGAAATAATTGGTTTGTTCCGTGTTTCGATTCGAGTATAGTCCCGCCATATTTCGCGCCACTCTTACTGCCATAGGGTGAGTATTCTGGCGAACCTTTTACCTGCCGACGGGAAGATGCGAAGGCTTAAAATTCCTCACATTTCAACGAGGAATCTCACGGGCGACGCCGTCACTATATCAATATCAATGAAGACGTGTAACTCTATCACGTAGAGCTAAAAGGTTAAAAGAACGTTTCAATCGTCGACCTCTCGATAACTGCCTTTCGGGGTGTAGTAAACCGTTGAGTTTCAATTCTCAAACGAAAATTCCGTTCTTTCGACTGGAAAAGTTTGACACTCTCCGATAGAGGAGTTGAGTGGAAAGGAGGGGGGAGTAACCACTGACACTCGGGAAAACCTCTCTTTTCACAGCTTTGTTTCGATTTCGGGATGTCTCCTCGTTTCGTTCAGGGGGAATCGAGTGAGAGAGAAGGGTTTCTGTAGCAACAGTGGTGGGATGGAGAGAGGTGAGATGAAAGCCAAAGGTGTTGTGTAGCGCCTTTTTGGAGGTGGATCGGATCTCGTGGCAAACAAGGTTGGGAATAGTAGAGTGGAGTAAAGGACGACGGTTCGGGTAAAATTGAGCGAAGAACGAGGTTAGGGGGTGCTGTATATAAAAGGAGTTACACAATTGTGAAGCTCTTCTCTCTGCCCCTGTCCCACTGCCATTCGGCTGCCAGGAGAAACCTCTTGCCGCAATGCCTCCCCCCCCCCACCATCCACAGGACTACCGTCACAACAGAAAGATTTATAAAAACCAATAAGGCCTCAGCCCTTTCCCTGTCAGATTCCTTTCCATAAATCTAAACCCCCCTTCGGGTTTCTACATCTTCCATCCCCCACCCCTTAAACTCCCTATCCCCTCATCATCCCTCCACCACCACCCACAACCCGTCACCAGGGAGGAGACTTTTTGTCATCTCGATCCCCTTTTGGCGTAACCCTGGGTGATAAAGGAGGGGATGACGTCGTGGAAGCAGTTCCTAAACGGGAGAAAGGAGTGGGGGTGTGAGGGTTAAGAGGACGGTTGAATTACATGATATTACTCCGGGTTTTCGCCTTTCAAATAAGTTAGCCACTCGAACCGTGCCATCTATTCGATACCTGCCCATGACAGGAATTGTCAGATATGGGACAAGGATAGGACAGAAGGTAAACTACAAGATACAAAGACTTGGTGAATGGGTTAGCAATGTGCATATCTTTTTCTTTTCATTTGTGCCCCTCAACGTCGTTGAAGGAGTCATTTTCAATTTGGCCAATTGCAGGACTCAACTCCATCAGCAGTCATCACGCCGAGTGGGAAGTACTCCAGTTCTATGGCTTAGCGTTTGCCCTCTGGAAGTCCAAACGAGGCTTCATTTATGTTACATTTGTGATGAGGCGCACTATATATTTATAACGGTGTTTTTCGAACTCAAAAGTCCTTTAAACGTAAAGATCTAAAAAAACCAAAACAAAAAAGTTCACCGATATCATAACTTTCCTTACTTCTTCTTAGGGCTGGAGAAAGTAAAAAACCCTGCAAATTATTACACAACGGTTTATTATTCTCATGAACAGCTTGACCTAGTATTACTGCTCCGAGACCCATTCCATTCGATACAGCATCGAAAAATACTAGTAAACCATACGAAACATGAGCTGACTACAATTGAACTACGGAAACTAAATATTCCCCCGGCGCCTGTAAACGTCTGTAGGCATTTATGATTCGATGTAGTGGTGTGCGGAGGAAGTGTCGGCCTCATCGGCTCTAACCTCTGCCCCGTCGGGCAAAAAGAGTCGGGGAAATTAGGATGGAGACTTCCAGCGAACCCTCGGCAGTTGCCACGACGTTGTGAGTCGAGCGGTGGTTTTGATGAGACGGGAAGAGGGAGTACAAACGACGAAACGTTGACTTCCGCTGTAGTTCCCGCGAGTACTTTCAATTAGTTGACTCTACTAATTACTGTAATTTCCCTATACGCAGTTGTACACGTCTGATACTCATTCCATACGACCCAGGATGTAAAAATACCTTGAAAACGATACGAAACACGGCGTATTTGCGATTATACTGTGTTTTGTTAATTTTTTAAACCATTTTTTGTCCATAACAACCATAGGCTTCGTCCGATCGGATTGCCGAGATGGCGGGCACAACTAGATACCAAAAGGGATTTTTCGGCGAAAGAACAGATTTTTTAGACCACGTTAAAGGCACAAAACGGCCTGGACGGGGGACAGGGGTCGGCGGACGGGGGACGGCGGACTGACATTGCATATTTGGAATCCCCATGTCTTGAAACGTAAAGTATCAAATTTTGAGGGGGGGGGGGGGTTGTAAACAATTTTTCGTGACCGAAAACATAGGGTTATTATTCAGAATGAATAATAAACCAAAATGCATTGACTGGACAAACACTTCAAAAAATTGTGCCAAGTAGATGGGAGGCAAAGAGAAAACCCGGGTAGTTATCGGCCTTCTCGAAAATGTGTTTTCTCCATCTAAAAATGATTAAACGCCATCGTTTATAAAGGAGTGTATCTTCGAAATCGTTGGAGTCATATTAATGCTATGCATTACGTTCGAGAGACTCCAATGAATTTAGAGCTATTTAAGCGACGCTGTCAAGGATATGCGTCGATCGGGTAGCTCCCCTTCAATGAATGGAAAACGTTGGTAGTTCCTTCGAGGGATATTGGCACATGCGAGGACAAGAGAGAGAAGTTTGTGTACCGACGACGTTGTTCTCACAAAAAGCTGTATGCGAAATACGTTCGGACTCTTGCTGGTTTTAGCGACTTGTTTCATATCGACTCGATCGTGGAAGTGCCTGCCCAACCTTCTGCCACACAAGGGGGACGACGATGCTGTCAAGATTCCTTCGTGCATGTTAAACGTCCGCACCGTGGTCTTTAACAGGTTGGACACAGAGAAACCGTGTTGGAGCCCTGACGAGTTGCAGCTCTTAGTTGCTCGTCGTGTCTTGCAAAATCTAATTCCGATGACTGTGCCAAGAAATTTCAAATTGTTATTTAAATACATCGCCAGAGCGGAACACGTCATTCGGTGCAATTTGGCGTCCCCTCAAAAATTGAAACTCTTTTTTACGGCCTTTTACGACGTCATCGGTGGCTATTTGCATTCCGTCGTTCTACCGGTCGTTGACGAGGCCTACTACGCGGGAAACGTCGATTATCACACCGCCAAGAATTTCCACGAGCTTTTCAAGAGGATCAAGGGGTTTTTGGACACGACTGGAGGGAGCTGGGCAGTTCCGGGGGATAGTTCGTCGATTCCAACAAAGGTGAGGCCGTTGGCTTTGCACATGTGTCGGATCGAAGAATCTTGCAAAGCGTTTGTCAAACCACCTGGAAACAAATCGATGACTGGAATTGAATCGGGGGCGGTCGCTGCGAGGCATTTCCGGCCAGACAGAAGCGCCAACAGCGCTCCACCGTGGAACCGGTGTATGAGAGGGGCTTCCAGGATCCCCGTGCCGTATCTGGACGACGAGGAGATCCCAGGGGCGGTTGCAGTACCTCTGAAAGAGCACGCCTTGTTCAGCCTTTTTTCCCCCAAAGCTGTAAACGTCCTCCCCAAGTACTACATTCTAGCAATGCGATGCCTGAGGTCATCAACTTACTCCTATACGGACGTCGTTCAATTTAATATCGTATTTCACAAATGGATAGTGAAAGCGGTGATGCCTCATCTGTTCGACAGGGAGACCTGGTATCCAGCGTTTGGAGGCGTGATGAGAGTCGTAGAGACGATGCACAGGCGAGGACTGGCGTCTAATGAGGCTCCTGTCGTCGTGTCTACTTGTGAACCTTCACCGAATGCATCCACTTCCGGAACACCCCCGCCACCTGGAAACTCTTATTCATCGTGGTTGTTCATCATACTCGGTGTTGTTACTCTAGTAATGCTCATTGGACTAGGAGTTTTGGTGGGATTAATCATGTCAAGGAAGAGTAGAAAGTCGGAATCTCCTGTTACAGCTATAGAGCCGCCAGCTGAGAAGGAGCATCTGGGAGAAGCAGAGCCTGACGAAGAAGGAGACGATTACGAGGACGAAGATAATTATGATTAGCTCTGAATAGTTCATGATGGCAAATAAAAGCATATTACACACGTTGTTGACTCCCCTAAATAAAAATCCTCACTTTGCTGCACCCATTAGCTCACTTTTGGTTGATGACTACTAAAAATCTGAACTGCACAAAGAGAGTGCCCCCCCCCCCCTAATTTAGGATCATAAGAAGCAGTCAGGATCACACTGCATCTCGTCAACACAGCACGCAGGAAATTGGCTGTTGGCAGGAAATCACGAATCATAGTCACCCAGTCCAGCTCAGCTGCTCGTTCCACAACTTAAATCTCCACTCTCTTCTGATCGTTCACTTAATCATTGTAACTATACAATTCTCCCTCTCTCTCTCTCTCTTTCTCTCTCTCTCTCTCTCTCTCTCTCTCTCTCTTTCTCTCTCTCTCTCTCTTTCTCTCTCTCTCTCTCTCTTTCATCCCTCCTTGCGCTCCACAAGGTGGAAAGTCTATAGAAATACAATTTGAAACAATGTTCGCGTTTTCTGTCCTAGGCGCTGTAGGACGCTGTACTCCCCATTAATTTTGAAATGCTATCGATACTGTTTGGAACTCTTCCTAGTCCCCATAATCATGTTATTTCAAAATTTTGTTTTGGTGTTTTGTTTTTGCGTTTTTTTGTCTATTTTTATGATGATGGCCACGAGTGGTTGAATGGGTATTAAGTTTGAGTATGGTTGTGACCAGCACGATTTCTGATTTGTCTTTTGTAATCATTACGAACGCTGCTACGCGTTTTTTTTTTTTAACGGTAGATGCAGGTGATACCCTCACTGCAGCCACAAACGTAAGGCGTCCATGGTCCTCAGATCGTGGCCTCCCTGCACCACCACGGCACTGGTCTCACTTCGTGTGACATCACCTATACGCCTCCACCCCCCCCCCCACACACACAAAGCTGAGGACATCCACAAGTACTGCATTCGCCACCTCTTCTGGCTGAAGAAAGGGCCTCCCAAACACACAACGGCGTGATGCTGTGAGTCCATCACATACGCACAACACATGCTCAGCAGTCTCTAGCCCCATCTCACAGAATCTGCATACCTGTACGTCGCACTTGCCAATATTAGCAAGGTGGTACCTCAGCGGACAGTGATATGTGAAAAGGCCACATATGATCCTCATCTCCTTTCTCCCCAGTGCAAGCTCCTCTTTGGCCCTCCCAATTCTTTGGCCAATGGGCGGCCCTGCACCTATCCTCCCATTTGCCAACCTCTCTACGTAGGTGGCTCCTCGTAGTCCCAACAAAGGGCTCAGGGCCAATAGGGATCTGCGCCTATCCCTTCTTTGACAACCCATCAGCCCATTCGTTTCCCTCTATACCCTGATGCCCTGGCACCCAACACAGTGTTACACTGTTGTCCTCGAACCAGTCCAGTCAGACACTCCCACACCTAAGACAGTATGAGGCTAAGGCCTAGAGAATGGCTTGACTGTCCACCATGATGTAGATTCTCTGCCGCTTCAGTCCCTTCTGCAGCAGCCACTGCACACAGACCGTCACCGCAGCCCCTTCTGCCTGGAACACCGTGGCCAGCGACCCCAATGGGATCGCCACTCTAATTCTCGGCCCGAAGATGCCTGCCCCTGCAAAGGCCACCCTGCACCGAGCCATAAGTGTAGTATACCAGGGCCCCAGCTTCAAAAGCGCTTCCTTTCCACCTGAATCGCTCATGAATGAGTATCTAACAGGGTAACGCGATGTTAAACCTCAGGGGATTGAGTCTACCACATGCAGTTCGGGCCCCTCCACCTTCACCTTGTCAAGGATCAAGTGGCAGGAACTCCTCCTCCCCCGCATGATCAGACCCACCTCCAACATACACACAGCCTGGAGGAACGCCATCCTTTTAACATGTATGTGGAGCTAAATCCAGCAAGACCTCCAGTGCTGCCATAAGGCATGTTATCATACAGCCTGTAATGGCCAGACACTCCCTACGTTGCAGTTTATTCAACTACAACTGCACTGTTTTGTTTTCCAACCTAGTCCATCAGACCAGGGCTCCATAGGTGACTACATGCCTAAATACTGCAGTGTACAGCCACCAGATCATCCCAGGCCCCAGCCCCCATGTCTTCCCCACTATTCGCTGAGCTGCCCACATCACCACCGACGCCCGCTATAAGACTTTTTTCGAGTGTCTGGCTCAAGTGAGCTTCCCATCAAGGAAAACTCCCAGGTACTTGATCTCATGCTGGACGTTCACCACCTTACCACCCAGCCTGAGTTCCCGCAGTGCAAGGCTGTGCTTTCTGGTGAATGGGACCAGGCTCATTTTGTCTGGATTGACAAACAGCCCTTGCCTATTACACCATCTCTATGCATGTTGCATGCATCCACTGATTACACTCGCGAATTTACCCCTGATTATAATCACTAGGTCCTGGTTCTAGGTTCTCTTCCCAGGAGCACGTCCATGCTACCAGGCGCGACCACAGGCTGTGGATAGTGGAACGACCACAGCACTGCCCTAGGGCTTGCTGTGGCCAGCCACGAATAAGGTCAGTGTGCTGACCTTATCAGTCAGCACGTGGACTGAATAAGCAGCCGCGAACAAGGACAAAACCCAATCCACGGTGGAACAGCGTACCCCAAGGATGCGTGGCCAAGGGGGAGCTTGGTCTCTAGTATGCGACTCTGGGCACCGGGTGACCCCCAGTTTTAAGTAGCCTTCCTGAGGCATGCGGGGCTCTGTCTCAGGCGACTGTTTGTTTCCCTAGCTGATCGTGGGACCTATATGGATACCAATAAAAACAAAAATAATAAACAAAACCAAGAGGAAGAAATCGCATCAAGAATTGAAGAGGATCTGCTGCTGCGTTCCACGCCAGACCTTGTCGATCAGATGGTCGTTGACGAGAATACAACGACATCTGGAGAGGCCATTGCCTCACCGCAACCAGGAGCATTGTCTCCAGCAAGTATGTAGGGTCTTCTTGCGGACCCTATAGCCTTACCCTTGGTGGAGGGCACCCCCTCGCTATTGGCCCGGGAGCCCAGGGGGCCACCAGGGGTGGATCATCGCACGGAGGCTGGCGAAGGTGGGAAGGAAGAGGGTGTAGGAGGGACCTCTGGGGCACAACCTGACAGTGCTAAGATGGGAGGTGCAAGGAAGGAGCGGTACCACCACTTCATTAGGCGAGGGATTGCACTGGAAGAGGCCTTGAAGGCCTCCACCATGACCGTCAGAGAGAGTAGGAAACGATCCAGACCCTCGACTGGATCAACTCCTCAGAGCCAAAAGGGCAGGGATCAGAAGAGGAGGGCAGCGCCTCAAGACGGATCTCCTAAACAACCCAAGCAGAGGGCCACCCATCCGCAGAACAAACCGAGCTACAGGGATGTAGCGGAGGGGGTGTGGATTGGTGTGGTACACCAAAACTACCCAGGTACACTGCTTACGGATGCGCAGCTGGATAGTCTGGAACAGGGTATCATGGACAGTGTCCTGTCAGCTGCAGGGGACGATGTATGCCAGCATTTCAGACTGCAGTACGCAGGTCTGGCTGGCTCCTGATACACTGTCAGGACAGGGGCACGGCCGAATGGCTAAGGACCATTGCCAGGCGCCGGGTTGCTCGGGGACACCCCTCTCAGACTTGTTGAGGGGGATGAAATCCAGGTGGCGGTGGGGCACTTTCCCAATGCAAGAGGCGTCAGCCACTGCCATAAGGGCGCTGCCAAGGCAGCGAGCCAATTATAGGTAGGGAGCTGTTAGCCTCAGGCCGTCCCGGATGAGGGATGGCAGGAGAGAGGCAGTTCCTGCTGGCCCATGGGTCCTACTCATGGAGAAGGACCAGGCTTGTGTTTCTGCCTAAGGACTCCTCCACTGCGAAATCACAGAGACCCATAAGCCTCTCCTCTTTTCTCCTGAAGGCAATGGAAAAAATCATAGATGTGGTCTTCAAGGACACACTTGAGACCGAACCCCTCTCGAAGGCACAGCACGGCTACCTGAGGGGCAGGTCGGCTGAGACTGCGCTAATGGTGCTGGTCTCACTGATCGATGAGGCTCTTCAGACGAAAGAGGTGGCGCTGTGCTGCTTCATGGATGGGGGGGGGGCTTTCGATAACACCTCCTTCAGCTCCATAGAGGCAAGAGCAGCAAAAAGGGGTATAGAGCCCCAGGTCGTGAAATGGACTATGTCCATGCTAAGGTGTAGGGAAATCACGGCCAGTTTAGGGGAAGACGGCGTCACAGTGGTTCCCACAAGAGGCTGCCCTCAAGGGGGGGTACTTTCTCACCTCCTGTGGCTACTCGTGGCCGACGAGCTGCTGGAAACACTGCAGCTTGAAGGCTACGAAGTGGTCGCATATGCGGATGATCTCGCAGTTCTGGTGAGGGGGCAATTTGCCCCCACTGTGTCAGAAACGATGCAAGGAGCTGTAGATATCATCGAAGGATGGTGTGATAAGGAGGGATTGTACATAAACCCAACCAAGACCACCATGGTTTCATTCACCAAGCGAAGAAACCTAAATATAGTATCACCCACCATGCAAGGAGCAAGGCTCCATATAAGTACAGAGGTGAAATACCTCGGGGTGATACTGGATAAGCAGCTCACTTGGAATTCACATGTGAGATATGCGCTGCACATGGCAACTGCAGCCCTGTGGGCATGCAGGAGGCTGTGCAGCAAATCATGGGGTATAACTCCAAAAATGATGGAGTGGCTCTATAAGGGGATAATAAGACCCCGCATCACCTACGCCTCCACAGTGTGGTGGAAGGCAACATGCCGGCTAGGAGCTCAAGGGAAACTCCAAAAACTGCAGCGACAGGCATGCCTAGCTATAACAGGGGCAATGAATACGTGCCCTACTGCTGCAATGGAAGTCCTTTTAGACATCTCACCTCTCCATATACATATTCAGAGGACTGCTTATCTGGGAGCAGTAAGGCTTTTGCACACAGGGAACATCTCCACCAGGGTTAAGGTAAGCCTCCAAAGAACAACTAGACAGTTCAAACTGGAAGAGGCAGTGGTCCTTGCTACCGATGTTATGTCAGAGCGAAAGAACTTTCGGCTGCCATTCAGGGTAAGTATCCACTCTCAGGAACGATGGGAGCAGGAGACGTTCCGGACCAAGGTGGGCGCGCCCTGCGGTGGTACACCGATGGTTCAGTCATGGGAGGCAGAGCTGGACTGGGCATTGTTGGTCACCTGAACCGATTGGTGGCTCAATGAGAGACACAGGAAAATAGTGCCCATTGGCATCGCCAGCCACGACTTAGACAATCAAAAAGGCTTGTTACGCCTTCTGGTCAAAGGGCAAAGGCGATGCTGACACTCTCCAGGAGGGATCTGAGGGTCTTGATTAGCTTCCTCACCGGACACTGCCCACTCAGGTATCAACAAGATGGGCGCTCTCAGAGGCAGTGGAATGCAGACTCTGTGGTGAGGAGGACGAGACGGGGGAGCACATCCTATGTGAGTGCCCTGCCTTAGCAGTCAAAAGCTTTGGATACTTTGCCCAGGGGATTATTGAGCCCCATATCATAGCGCAAGCTGCGGTGAAGGACATACTCGACTTCATAAAGGGGGCAGGTATGTACGACGCCTTTTACTAAGGAAGGGCTACTGTCACAATAGGCCCACACGTGGCCGCAGTGACAAAGGGACTTGTCCCACACACCCTCGGAAAAGAAAAAAAAACCACAGAGAGCCCCCCCCCCCACACCATATTGGACCCAGAGCCTCCCTACCATGCTGCAACATGGCTGGGAAGATCCCATCTACACCTGGCGCCTTCTAATGTTTAAATGAACCTAGCAGCGGGTTCCTCGATTGTCCATGGCAGGTTCCTCCATTGGCACTTTGCTGTTGGTGGTGGCTATCTCCCCACTGCAGCCTATGAGCCCCTGGGAAGTGAGCTGCCAGGAGCTCCTCCAAGATCTCCTTGCTACCCCTTGTGTATGTTCCCCCTGCCTTTAGAAGAAAGCCAATCTGCGGCATCTCTTCTCTGGAGAGGATCTAATGTACCTTGGACATGGTAGACAAGTCTTTCATCCCCCGGCAGAAGTCTCTCCAGGATTTCCTTTTTGCCTGTCTGAGGGCTATATTGTACACTGTGAGGGAACCCCTGTACGCGTCCCACTCACCCTGCTTCTTTGCTCTGTTAAAGAGCCTCCTCATTTCCATCCGAAGCCTTTCCAGTTCCTTGTTCCACCTAGGGACCTCTCTATTGGATCTTCGGGTTTTCAACTCTCAGCTTTTTTCATACGCCTCTACCATAGCTGCGCAGGTCTCACCTGTCGCCCTTTCCACACCTTCGACAGTTTGCATTTCCTGCTGTAGCTCTCCAAACTGGAAGCCAAAACGCAGCTGTACAGAACCCAATCCATGTTCTTGAGGTTTCGATATGTCTCTGTCACACTATTAGGGAACTGCAGCCCGAACCTCACCATCGAGTGGTCAGACATTGAAGTTTCCCTAGAGACATGCCAATCTGTTATTCTGCCGGCATAGAAGGTACTTGAGACTGTAATGTCCAGCACCTCCCACCGCCTGCACGCAAAAAAAGTTGGTGTGCTCGCCTTATTGGCTACCACAATTCCCTTACATAGTAAGTAATCAAGAAGGGACTCACCTCTTTCATTTGTGTCTGTGCTGCCGCATACCATGTTGTGTGCATCGGCGTCGCACCCGACAATCAGCTTCAGCTCAAGGGGACCTTCAGGTCTTCCCTCCTGCAGTAAGTGATCAGCTGCTGCATCATCAGCAGGGGGACCTCAGCGTCATCACCTGGGAAGTAGGCTGACGCCACCACTGTCCTCACGCGGAGTCCATTACTGTCTTGAGCTTCCAGCATTAAGGCCACCAAATACCTGTGACAGAACTTGGGAATTTTTAGAATAAGCAAGTTGTGCCTTATCAAAACAGCTGCCCTAGAACGGCCTTCCATGCCACAGAAGACCAACTTACCAGCACTAGCAGGTATCCCTTTTACGTCCCTGCTGTCCACCCAAGGCTCCTGCAGTAGAGCCACATCACAGCCCTCTCAGACAAAGCTCTTGCACATCACTGCTGTTGCTGCTTTGGCCGTGTGCAGGTTGATCTGGAGGAAGCTAACGTGATGTGCGCTCATCGACGCCCTCGCCAACCCCCTAACCCCTCAGGGACCTTATGTCGCTGGGGGCGAGCTGGCGCGTCTTGTCTCTTTGTAGCCTGGGCCGGAAAGACCTCAGTGGCCTCCCTGCCGTCCCTCTGGTCCCGCAGCAGCAGCGCTCCCTCCGCCCCTTCCACCAGAGCCCTGCTTCCTCACCTTAATGCTGCCTTGCCTCCGCTTAATGGAGACTGCTGGCTCAGTCTGCAAAGCCTGGGCAGATTGCTCGTCTATCAGCAAGCCCAGAAGCACCGCGGATTCCTTGTGAACCCGAGAGAGCACTGTCCAGGACTGTGTGCAGAGTCTCCATGTTTTCCAGACCCAGGAGGTGTCCAGAGTTTTGCTTAGCCAGAAAGCCCAGGATCCTTGCATCTGGCTCATCCTCACACCCTGGCAGGTATGACATGGCTCTCCTTGGTTTTGGAGGGTCCTTGCCTTCACAGACCTTCAGCCTGACACCCTCCCAAGGCTCTGTGGTGGCAAAATGCTGCCTCATCCTTATATGTCACTGCGTACTATCCCCTCCTACACACGGTACCAGTGAACCCGGGCTCTAGCCCCTCACTCCCTCCTTGTCGAGGGTGAACACAGCCTCCACCATGCTCTTCTCCACAACCTTCATCTGCTCCGCTGTGAGGAGCTCTACTGGGTAGTCCTCATGGAACCACCAAAGCTTCACCCCCGACACAGCTGAGCTATACACAAGACCGGTGGGTGCCCTTTGGCACTCCCTGATACCCGGACGCACCAGTCCCACCTAGAGGAATTGAAGACGGGAACCTATGCCCCCACACTGCCTCTCACCACCCTTCACTCCCAAGGAGCGCCTCACCTTCTTCCTCTCCTCGGGAGTGTTTCCAGGGGAAGGCCGCTCTCTTTTTTGGCCCCCACCCAACCTCTTTTGTCTATCCTCCTCTCATCGCAAGAGGCCTGGCGTCAGCCACGCTCTTACGCTCTGACAGGAGAGCTCTGAACCTACACCTCCGTCAGCCAGCAAACTTCACATGGCGCCCTCGCTTGGGCCCTGCATCCGACCCTTCAGTACGTGGCTCTAAGCCCTTCTCCTCCTGGCTCTCAGGAGCCTCTGAGGACCCCTCCGCCTGAGGAGGGCCCTGTGCCAGCCCCTCCCCATCTGGAAGCGCCCCCGCACCAAGCCCCGCACTGGCAGCAGGGACCCCAAGAAGCCCCCTGCCTGCAGGATGTGACCTTGCGTCTCCATCCGCCGCTGTTGTACCTCCTTCTACAACTGGGAGATCACAGCACAAGTCCATGACTTCCTCCTCCATCCTGAGGAGGGACTCAATAACAGTCTCTCTTCCTCAACTAGGGTAAGTTCCTGAATACTCAAATTTAAAGTTTTGCTTTCGTCATTCATGTTCCCATGAGTAGCTAGGGTAATCAAGAGTCGATCACGGCAGAGCCCCGCATGCCGTGACAAGGCTACTTACTGCAAGGAGGTCGCCTGGTATCCTTGACGCTCCGTACTACACACAGTGACCCGTGTGCCATCTACCCTTTACCACAGTTCACTTTACAGCTTGGGTTGGGCGCACAATAAGGGGAAAAAAAGTGGTGGTGGGGAGCACAAGCGGGCGCCACTACTCGCCCCTCTCACCATCTCTCAAGGAAAGCCATCCACCTCCCAAAAAGGGGGAGGGGGGGAGGGAATAGCCCAACATTGCTCCAATCAATCGGACCACTCCAAAGGATATGGGCACTAACAGGCTTGACCGCGTGAAGGTTTGGAGATGTTTTTAAGCCTGGCTATGCTGAGTGCCATCCCCAAAGCCGCCGAGAAAATTCGGTGGCTCGCAAAATAAAAGCTTACTTCTAGCCCACACTGCTATGCTACCATAACGATTTTTCCACGCCCAACGTTCCGTTCTTCTGTAATATTTTCCTCCCACGTTGCACTTAATTTCGCCACATTTTTCAAAAAATTTCGCAAAATGCTTTACTCTTTATTTAATGGCTTTTAATCAATTTTCAAGTAATGTTTGTTCGGTTTCCAGTTTTTGCTCGACTTTTCTACGATTTATTCAATTTCGATTTGGCACCCTTCATATTTGCCAGATTTTTCACAAACCTCTTCCCAACGAATTTTATTCGTTTTCTCACCTAAAATTCGATGTATAATGTGGATAGTGGACTGATGGATTGAATTAATAATTAGCCAGGGTGTGCAGAGAACACGAGGCTTATTGCGAACGATAAGTGAGACGTAAGGAGTTGGGAACTTGGGAAACGGATGGGAAAAAGGGGATCGTACGCTCCGGGAGAAAAATCACCGACGAAAATGGCACAGAGAAGAAATGGTGCGAAAACATAACTTTCCTTTCTACCTTGTAGAGCCAAGGAAAGTAATACGAGGTTTACCGGTGGTGACTACGAACAAATGAATTACACGGTCAGCTCGAGTTTCTACTGATAAGTGGATAACACAATACAAAGGCGGAGAGTTGAGCAGCACCGCTTGAAGCTAATTTTGGCCGAAACATGTGTTTCGAGCATTTTTCTCCAACTGCTCAGGCTTTGAAATTATTACGGGTGGTATATGATAGAACTCAGTTCGCTCCATAGCAGTTTGGTAGTTTTCCTTCGCAGATTTTTGAGAGCACTGCGCTAATGAGGGCTCGGAAAATCTTCAAGTTTTATGCTGCGGACTTGAGAACTCATCGCCCCCTTTGTTGTTTTATGACAACTACGTTACCTCTTCAGTAACCACTCGAAACCGTTAATTGAAAAACTTTTTCCTCTCCAACTCCTTTACGTTTTCCAGAAGCTAAATCTTGGGTAGACCTTGTCTTCACTGTTATTCGCATTTCATTGTTTTTTTTTCTTCCCTCAACTCTTCAACTGCCGTCGCTTTCAATTTTTCCTTCGTTTTCCCTTCCTCTATGGGGCGGGTGGGGTTTTCCCGTTCACTCTGTTTGACAACGGCGGGAAACCCATTAAAATTTCCGCGCGAATTCTTCTTTTGATCTCAGTTTGTGTTAACTGATTGAAATGTACCGAGGAAATTGAATGAAGACTCAGACGTCAGCAAATCGAAACGTTAACATCTAACGTTAATGTGCTTTAGAAATATTGCGCAGTGATTTTGCTGCGTAGTAACAGAAACCACATCACCCCTACAGTTCACAAAGAACGGGAGAGGAAATGAAATCAATCACGGCTTACTCAGCCCTGGCGAGAAGGTTCGCTCATAGAAGGCCATGAATTCGTTATTCTGTATGGCCGTTCAGGTGCTAACTGCTGACTGTGCATCTGTGACTAGCTAAATAGAACTGTTAGATCCAGGGGCCTTCATCTCTCTTCAGCCCTGTCTCATTGCAACTTGTGTTTTGCGTAAATAAAAGTTTCAACTCTAAAGTTAAACCCCACCCCATCGAACATAACTTATATATATATACGTTAAAAGTGTAAAGACTTAGGGGGACTTTTTAAAAAGGATTTATTTTCCCTTTACAGAATTCAATAACAAGACTTTAACTTTTACAAGACTTTGCAAAATGGGACAGAGGAGGACACGAAGTTAACAGCAAGACGTCTGAACGAGAACACACCGAGCTGTGGGGTGGTGGAAACATTTACAGCCTCTTATGAGCTGACACAGCAGCAATGACTAACGGTTCAGCGTCTTTGTACAATCCAGCATTTTATAATGATGTAAGTCGTCCTCCCCCCCCCCCCAGTTTCAAAAACAAATTAAACAATATTGTTGCCCCCATGACGTTTATATTAGCCAGATTACAATAATAATAAAAGTTTGGTTTACAATGATTAAATTCCCGAGTACAATATCGTGAAGCTATTGCTTCTTACGCTGAGTTACTCTGGCTACTTATTCGAATTTTCTTATGGAGCTGAAACTGATAGACTGAGTATGAAATTAAGAGAATAAAGATCAAGTACAAAATGATAGTCCAGAAGCCTGGCACTAATAACTCGACAGGTTGAAATTGACTTCCAACGTACTGGATTTTGTTCTTTAAGGGAGACAATAACGTTAGATCTTCTAATGCAATTTGTTTGTTTAGTTGAATTTTGAATGTGGGTTTTGACTTTACGTTATCAATAAACAATGGTCTATAAAACTAATAGGTATTAATTAACGTCTGGTAATAGGCTTACGAAACTACCCATATTATTTCCCACTTTAACATATTTACAATTCTGTACATTCCCTTACCAAACCCTTTTCACATTCCATTCCACTTTCTGTTATAATGTGTGCTGGACACGGGAACACCTTTCCTGAATTACAATTTTCACGGAGCCCTATTACTTCGGATGTGGATTTTAACGCGTATTTAATTTCTGTGATAATGCTGTAGTATTGTTCTTCAATTTTTGTCGGCAGAGGTAACAAACTCTGAAGCTCAAACTTATTGGGTTTACAATCGGGATGTCTAAGAAATATAAAATTTCTGTTTTACTCACGAAACATTGGACTTTAATGTAATTTTGTATTTCGAACAAATTTTCGTTTTCGAAATTGAGAAACCTGGGGCCATAGTGTTTCGACAATCTCTCCAACAGCTGCTCTGAATTTACTATACTCAGATGTAGCTTTCCTAGCTCACAAAACGTTAGCGAGTTCTCAATGTCTCGGAGGATAGTTGTTATAATATTCAACATGATCTGCTAATGTTCCAGCAAATCATTGATCTCTCGAAGATGGGTAGCTTCTCCTGTATGGCATTGTCGGAGGTTGTTGAGCTCCGTCTCAAGCTGTTTATTATTGTGGTTTATGGTTTCTAAAGTTCGATTAAAATTGGTTAACATTATCTCGTTTACTGAGTACTGAGAATTGATTTGGACCTGAAGGTCCTCTTGAGTTTCTTTTAGATGAGTTATTATTGTCATTGTACTTTATTTAGTCTTCTGCGTCTAGGTTCCCCGTGATGAATTTGACTAAACTTCCCACACCGTTAATTAAACCCCTCTTGTTTCTAATTTTCGTACACGATACTTTGATGTTTCCCAGCTTTTGTTCTATTATCCTTAAGAAATAGTTCATTGAGGTTGTTAGCATATCGGTTTTTTCTTCTTTAGTGTTGTCCAACTGAGAACTTATGGTGCTCAAAACGCTTATGTAGTCACTTTTGAATAATTCGATTTGTTCGTATAGTTCGTTAAGTAAATAATAGCGCGTTGACGTGTGGTATCCTTCTATTATCATTGCTGGTCCCAATGTGGCTGAGAGTATTCCCGGGTTTGAGGTTATTTCTCGAATTTCGGTTGCCTAAACGGACGTAATGAACAAGAGTAACAACACTATCTGCAACAGTTAGTTTAAATAGCCCTGTAATATTTCGGAACAAATTTCTTCTCTGAACTGCAAAATTTCATTTGTTTCGAAATCAATTAATCCTGAAGTTACAAAAGATTTGGTATATTTGCAAATAAAAACGCCGCAATCGTCTGAGTTTGATTGCTGTGGAATGTGCTTGAGCTGAGTTTTACTCCAGGTGGTGAGAGGTGCAATATCTTGTCCTTTCTTAGCTTTATGTTCTTCGAGCAAATAGTTTTCTATAGAATTTAGTATGTCCGTGCCGTCCATATTTAAGGAATCTAAATAAAGTATTCTTCTTTCTTTTACCGCTAGAATAACGAGTCTCTAATGTGCCGATGTGAAGATGGGTATTATTATTAAATTTTTTGCAAAAATGACGGTTTCCCTAGAGTAGTTCTTCACTCTATCGTAACCGCCGGCTACCAATGACACGTATAGAAAGGTGCTAAATACGAAAGTGCTATGGAGTTTCTCATCATTACTGCAACGGTTTTCGATCATTGCTAGATAGAAATTTATTATGTTCTCATTCAGTCAGTTACTTGGTTTTACCGTGATCAAGTCTTCTCGAGTTAATTTTAATCTGAAATTTTCTACTAATACTTCAGTTTTGACCATGTCAGTCTCGTGCCATGCCGTTTCCACGTTTGGTTTTACGTATTTTCGGGGTCTCCTTATACTCGCTATGTGAACCTTTTCTTGGGTGTTATGGTGTTGGGGCTCTATTTCGGCTGTTTTGAGTTCTTTATCGATTAGTTTCAAATGTTCTTTAATGTACCTAGCTTTTGTTTTTTTCCTTTATTTGTTTATTCTTTATAAATACTTCCTTAGGGAGTTCAGGGATTTCTTCCCTCTTTTCGTTGAGTTTTTCAATTACATTTCCATTGTTTATTCGACTCCTCTCTTGTACGGTATCGTAAATTACTTTGATTTTTTCTCTATGTTGGCTTAGGTTATTATTCAAAAGGGTGTCCTCGGTGTCTATTTTTACTTTCCGCTACCCGAAGGGAAGGAAAGGCAAAACACTAGAAATCTTGATGTTGCAGTCCCTCGAAGGAGTCTTTGGCCGCAACCTCACAGGCAGGCAATACGGGTGTACCAAAGGAAGGTCCACGCAGGATGTCATTGTCGAGATCCGGCGTGTTTCCCTGCTGGCACCGGCTAAGTACGTCGTAGCAGTTCTGATTGACATCAGAGGGGCGTTTGACAACCTTTGGTGGCCAGCGCTCCTTAATGAACTCAAAGGTAGGGAATCCCCGCAACCTGTACTCGCTCGTCAGAAGTTACCTGACAGACAGAACTGCTACGATCGAAAGTAGGCATGTCTCCGTCCAGAGAAAGATTGAGAAGGGGTGCCCACAGGGCTCGGTCCTAGGATCAGCACTCTGGAATGCCTTCTTCGAAGGTCTTCTCAGGAAACTCATGGAGACTGACTGCGAGCCGTACGCCTATGTGGATGACTTGACTGTGCTGATCTTTGCAGAGTCAGTCCGCCAAATTGAAGAAAACACCCACCACGTGCTCCGCACTGTCAACCAATGGTGCGAGCATGTCAAGATGCAGGTGGCTGAGGAAAAAACCCAGCTAATCCTCTTGAAGGGGAAAGTGAATCATCCACCCACAATACGCTTTGGCGGCCACAGGCTCCTTCTTGAAAAGCACGTCAAGTATTTAGGAGTGAATATAGGTGAGAGGTGGGGTTTCAACCAACACCTCCAGTCCCTTAAAGGCACTACCATTGCAAGGTTTGCCTCACTGCGTGCCATTACTAAGGCCACTTGGGGTGTGTGTTACCACGACACCATCCTCATGTATAAGGCCATCTATTTAGGTGTGATTGGCTACCGCCCCGTTGTCTGGGGTAGCAAACTAACAGTCAATCAAAAGAGAGTATTGGCCCAATCCCAGAGAGCTGCGCTCCTGTGGATCACCAAGGCCTACAAGACTGTATCAACGGAAGCACTCCAGGTGATCACTGGTCAGTTACCAGTTGATTTGGCTGTTGAGTGCATGATTGACAAGTGGAGAGTGAAACGGAGCTTCCCCGCTTTGGGCTGAACTCCGTGCGGATCTCACCACAGAACAGAAACTTGCCGCCATCGATGAATGGGCTCTAGAGAAATGGCAAGCGAGATGGGAATCCTCGTCAAAGGGACGTGATACGTATGAGTTCTTCCCCAACATCCGTGAACGTCTTTCTAGAAAATGGGTTGAGCCAGACCACTGGACGAGCCAGTTCCTCACGGGACATGGTGACTTCAATGCGCGGCTCCACTTCTTTTCTCTAAAAGACTCTCCATTATGCACGTCTTGTGCCTCCAGTGCGGAGGAAACAAGAAACCATGTGCTGCTCCACTGTAGTTTCTACAACAGTGAGCGACGGTTGTTGGGAGGGCAAACGAACTTAGCAGCTTTGACTGCTACAAAGGAAGCCTATAATCCTTTTGCAAAGTTCGCAAAGAAGGTAATGGCTAAGAAACGTGGTTATAGTTGATCAGTCCTTTTGAAACTTGCCACCCAAGTAAACAGTAAGATCAGGTAGGGAACCAGATTAAGAACTACTCCCAGATGGTACGGAATTCCTCAGGTGGTCACCTCCGCGCGGTAACACACGGGCAACAGCTCTCTACGGTGAGACTGGCTAACGACCAAATACCTGCCGTACCTCCACAGGTCTGAGTTCGGTAGATGCTGCAGGGGCCGGCCTCTTGCATATTAGCGAAACCGCAACTACTATGACTGATATAACCCTCGTCGAGGGTTTAGGTACAGTCATCAAATAAAGAAACAGACCTGTGTGTAAATAGCTCACCCTGCAGTCGGGGGTCCAGAATACCGCTGACGTATTCCCTGCGTGTCGTATGAGCCGACTAAAAGGGACGGCCGGGTGGGCCCAGCTTGAAAGACAACCTCACCTCTACGAGGTCCCCGCAGGATTACATCCAACGAGGCTTAACTGTGGCTGGGCGTCACAGTGTACTCTGTCGCCACACTGTGCTCACCCTGCAGTTGGGGGTCCAGAATTCCACTGCCGTCCTCCCTGCGTGTTCGTATAAGCCGGACTAAAAGGGACACAACTTACACTTCATTCACATACATGACACACTGGGAACCCCCTACCTTTAGCTGGGATCGCAGAACACACCCCCCGCAGGAAGGGGGACAGAATTCTCCTGCCGTATCCTCTGCGTGGTCGTTAAATCCGGCCTTAAAGGGGCTTAAAGCTCACGACACTGACATACACAACATATTCCAGATACTAAATACACTGCAACGGCTTGCGTGGCAGAACACATTAACATAAAACACTCATAATGAGCGAAAGACAGTCCTGGAAGTAGCTCACTAACATCTTTGAGCGATCCCCTATATAGGTGCGGCCTTCGGAATGAGGAGGGGGAAACACCAGGTTTGAGCGTTCCTGGGGCGGCTGATAGCGTGTGTCCCGCTCACCACATCACCAGTGGCCGAGGGCTGACTCTGAGCAGCAGCCGAAAAATCCCTCATGCGTCTTAGTCCCGGTGGGTGGCCGGACTGGCAGCTGCGGCGCATGTGGGGGCCTCCCTTTGACCCTCAACGAACCAGCGAAAGGGGCTAGAATCAATATGCCTGAGGGGAGCTTCCAGGACACTGCCTCGAGCACCTCTCGCTCATACCACGAACACACACAACAAATGAACTCACAAGGATACACTACACCAGTCCGCTTCTTTAATCACCCCCAAATAAGTAAAAAACATGACAAAGTCAACTAAAACTTCAGCAGGTAATAAAAACGCCACCTGCGCCTCTTCCTCGGGCTCGCCAAGCTCGACCCCTCCCTCTTCGGACGATGAGCAACCTACTCGTCGTCCAAACAAACAAGGGCGGAAAGAACCGGGCAAACCGCGTTCATCTCCCCTTCTCCCCTAGTAGCCCGGGCAACCCGGCTACTACAAGCACACGACACAGCGTGGACCCTAAACTGTCGGACATGGAGCAAATTTGTGCATACGTCCAAATCATCCACGGCCAGCTGGCACGGATGAGGGCCAACGCGACAGGACCTATGCGGGACCTCGTCACTAGTTGCCTCTTCGAAATTTCGAAGCTGGCTATAAAAGCTAATGCCCCCAACGACATCGCCCTGCAACTACCCCCTGCGGGAAACTGTGGCGGCTGTCGTGAGGAAGAGCTGCGAAGGGCAATTGCCCAGCAGCCAGTGCCACCAGCCCCCAAACTCAAGGAGCAACAACGAGCCAGGGTAGTACCCCAGGCCCTCATATGCGGCAGTAGCCGCTACTGCGCCTTCCCTCATGGAGCTGAGGCGGAATGGCAGCCTGCCAAGGCCAGGAAGCGCAGAGGGAAGAATAAAGGCCCCAACTAAGCAGGACGTGCAGGCCGAGGGCAGCGCCCGCCTACGCCTCCGCCCAGAAACAAAGGTAAAAATAAAAACCAAAAGAAGAAGCCTCCACCGCCTACCAAACTCCCCTAAAAACCCACGACAAAACGTGGTAGTGGTTGAACATACATGTAAGGAAGGAGAGGCTGGTCCCTCCAACCCTGATACAATGGAAGCACTGATGCGGGGTGTCCCTGCTTCGGACCTCCAAGCCCTAACCGTCCGAGTGCTGGACATCCGCACCGCTGTAGGAGGTGGCGCCGTCATTGTGACGGAAACGCCAGAAATGGCCAAGGCGCTCACGAGCCACATTTCCGCGAAAAAGGAGTTGAAGCTCCAAGCGTCAGCCCCCCTAGGTCGCTTCCCACGCATGCTATTGTGCGACGTGAGGACTGACCTTCAAAAAGAGGACTTGGCGCAACAAGTTCTTGAACACAACCCTGCGTTAGGCTTGCAGCCGCAGGATGTCAGGCCTCTCTTCACCAAAAAGCGTGGCAGACAAGGATTGGGTGATTGAGGTATCACCCAGCCTGTACAAAAAACTAGAGGGGGCAAGGCACCTCCAAATAGCCTGGCAGCGGTGCGCCATACGAAAGTACCAAGCCCCCACTCAGTGCTACAAATGCCAGCGCTATGGCCACCTGGCAGTGGCCTGTACAAGACCGGTTGTGTGTGCCTGGTGCGCCTTGCCACATCTGAGTAAGGAATGCAAGCGTGATGCTCCCCTCAAGTGTGCCAATTGCGTCGAACGCAAAATCCAACAGGTTGCACACTCTACACGAGACGCACGCTGTACCATTCGTCAGCGAGCGATTGCCCTCCAGGAGTCACGAGTGGATTATGAATAGGTCAAAAACAGTTCGAATCCTTCAGCACAACACCAATAAGAGTTGCCCAATTATGGCTGAGTTGCTGCAAAATGCACTCAAGAAACGCTGCAGTGTTCTCGCCATACAGGAACCATACATAGGATCCAAAACTCTTGGTCTGGGATCGCAGGCACGAG
Source organism: Pachypeltis micranthus (assembly GCA_020466155.1). Lineage (NCBI taxonomy): Eukaryota > Metazoa > Arthropoda > Insecta > Hemiptera > Miridae > Pachypeltis > Pachypeltis micranthus. The sequence goes on from CM035776.1 coordinate 1,412,596, forward strand.
TGGTGGCTGGAGCAAGAACGGGAGCCAAGGCAGCAGTGGCCTGCATCGACCCGTCCATTGACATGCTCGCACTCACTCACCTGAACAGCCAGCACTTGGCCGCTGTGCTCATCCGAGCCGGTGGCTTTGAGCTGGTTGTAATATCATTTTACAGGCAATTTGGCGCACCAGTTGCCAACAGCCTTGAACCACTCGAGCAAGCTCTAGCAGGCCTATCAGGACGACCCTGCATAGTCTGTGCCGATGCAAATGCCAGATCACCATTGTGGGGATCCCCAACCCTGGATGGGGCGGGCGAGGCGTATATAGAGCTGCTCACCAGGTACAACTTGATTGTTGTCAACGACCCCATGACTGAGGCGACCTATGATGGTCCGGGAGGAAGGTCGTGTATAGATGTCACAGCCGTGTCTCACACCCTGCTACTCAAATTGCAGGGTTGGCGAGTCGTACCAGGTGCAACGCAGAGCGATCACATGGTTATTGACTTTGCCATTACGGATGACAACATCCTCTGCAAAGACACGCGTGAAAAGCGATTCCGCACAAAAAATGCTGATTGGCCACAATTCTGTAGGGTACTGAATGGTGAACTGTGTGCCGCGGGCACGGACCTAATAGCGCAAGCATACACACCTGAAGAGGTGGACAGCAAAAAGACATATTTACCACAGCACTGCACTCTGCTGGGCTCTCTGTACTTGGCCAACAGAAGCACAGGGCGATCAAAGTCCCATGGTGGACTGAGGAACTAAATCCCCTCAAGCAAAGTGCAAATAGAGCTAGAAGGATGTACCAAAACACTCGTGACCCTGATGCCAGAGCAACACTCCGAACTGCCTTCATCCAAGAGAAGAAGGCCTTCCACCGCGCCATCAAACGAGCCAAACGGCAAGGCTGGCGAAACTTTGTGGAAGCGGAGAGCTCTGAGAACCCCTGGGGCAGACACTACAAGTCCTCCATAGGAAAAGCTAACGTAGAGCAGGTCTTAGCCGCGATGCAAATGAGTCAGGCTGGGCCTGCAGCATCGAAAGCTCACTGGAAACCTCCTTGAGAAGGCGTTCCCAGATGACCAACTAGCTCGAGACACTGAAGCCCAGAGGGCAGCAAGGGAGCTGATCATGGACCCTCCGAACGAGCCCGACATCCCATTGTGGACAACAGGCGACCTCGGCAGGGCTCTTGCGACCTTAAAGCCCAACAAATCTCCTGGGCCAGATAAAATAGAAAGCAATATGCTAAGGAAGGCTGAGCGGACTATCTCCAGCGGCCTCCTTAATTTATTTAATGACTGTCTGCAGGTCGGACAGTTCCCCACTCAGTGGAAGTCTGCGCGCGTTGTCACTCTTCAAAAGGGAGGCGACCGCAATCAGTCGGACCCGCGATCATGGAGACCACTCAGCCTTCTTTCCATATTAGGCAAAACACTAGAAATCTTGATGTTGCAGTCCCTCGAAGGAGTCTTTGGCCGCAACCTCACAGGCAGGCAATACGGGTGTACCAAAGGAAGGTCCACGCAGGATGTCATTGTCGAGATTCGGCGTGTTTCCCTGCTGGCACCGGCTAAGTACGTCGTAGCAGTTCTGATTGACATCAGAGGAGCGTTTGACAACCTTTGGTGGCCAGCGCTCCTTAATGAACTCAAAGGTAGGGGAATCCCCCGCAACCTGTACTCGCTCGTCAGAAGTTACCTGACAGACAGAACTGCTACGATCGAAAGTAGGCATGTCTCCGTCCGGAGAAAGATTGAGAAGGGGTGCCCACAGGGCTCGGTCCTAGGACCAGCACTCTGGAATGCCTTCTTCGAAGGTCTTCTCAGGAAACTCATGGAGACTGACTGCGAGCCGTACGCCTATGTGGATGACTTGACTGTGCTGATCTTTGCAGAGTCAGTCCGCCAAATTGAAGAAAAAACCCACCACGTGCTCCGCACTGTCAACCAATGGTGCGAGCACGTCAAGATGCAGGTGGCTGAGGAAAGACCCAGCTAATCCTCTTGAAGGGGAAAGTGAATAATCCACCCACAATACGCTTTGGCGGCCACCGGCTCCTTCTTGAAAAGCACGTCAAGTATTTAGGAGTGAATATAGGTGAGAGGTGGGGTTTCAACCAACACCTCCAGTCCCTTAAAGGCACTACCATTGCAAGGTTTGCCTCACTGCGTGCCATTACTAAGGCCACTTGGGGTGTGTGTTACCACGACACCATCCTCATGTATAAGGCCATCTATTTAGGTGTGATTGGCTACTGCCCTGTTGTCTGGGGTAGCAAACTAACAGTCAATCAAAAGAGAGTATTGGCCCAATCCCAGAGAGCCGCGCTCCTGTGGATCACCAAGGCCTACAAGACTGTATCAACGGAAGCACTCCAGGTGATCACTGGTCAGTTACCAGTTGATTTGGCTGTTGAGTGCATGATTGACAAGTGGAGAGTGAAACGGGAGCTTCCCCCGCTTTGGGCTGAACTCCGTGCGGATCTCACCACAGAACAGAAACTTGCCGCCATCGATGAATGGGCTCTAGAGAAATGGCAAGCGAGATGGGAATCCTCGTCAAAGGGACGTGATACGTATGAGTTCTTCCCCAACATCCGTGAACGTCTTTATAGAAAATGGGTTGAGCCAGACCACTGGACGAGCCAGTTCCTCACGGGACATGGTGACTTCAATGCGCGGCTCCACTTCTTTTCTCTGAAAGACTCTCCATTATGCACGTCTTGTGCCTCCAGTGTGGAGGAAACAAGAAACCATGTGCTGCTCCACTGTAGTTTCTACAACAGTGAGCGACGGTTGTTGAGAGGGCAAACGAACTTAGCAGCTTTGACTGCTACAAAGGAAGCCTATAACCATTTTGCAAAGTTCGCAAAGAAGGTAATGGCTAAGAAACGTGGTTATAGTTGATCAGTCCTTTTGAAACTTGCCACCCAAGTAAACAGTAAGATCAGGTAGGGAACCAGATTAAGAACTACTCCCAGATGGTACGGGATTCCTCAGGTGGTCACCTCCGCGCGGTAACACACGGGCAACAGCTCTCTACGGTGAGACTGGCTAACGACCACATACCTGCCGTACCTCCACAGGTCTGAGTTCGGTGGATGCTGCAGGGCCGGCCTCTTGCATATTAGCGAAACCGCAACTTCTATGACTGATATAACCCTCGTCGAGGGTTTAGGTACAGTCATGAAATAAAGAAACAGATCTGTGTGTGCTCCACTGTAGTTTCTACAACAGTGAGCGACGGTTGTTGGGAGGGCAAACGAACTTAGCAGCTTTGACTGCTACAAAGGAAGCCTATAACCATTTTGCAAAGTTCGCAAAGAAGGTAATGGCTAAGAAACGTGGTTGTAGTTGATCAGTCCTTTTGAAACTTGCCACCCAAGTAAATAGTAAGATCAGGTAGGGAACCAGATTAAGAACTACTCCCAGATGGTACGGGATTCCTCAGGTGGTCACCTCCGCGCGGTAACACACGGGCAACAGCTCTCTACGGTGAGACTGGCTAACGACCAAATACCTGCCGTACCTCCACAGGTCTGAGTTCGGTGGATGCTGCAGGGGCCGGCCTCTTGCATATTAGCGAAACCGCAACTTCTATGACTGATATAACCCTCGTCGAGGGTTTAGGTACAGTCATGAAATAAAGAAACAGATCTGTGTGTGCTCCACTGTAGTTTCTACAACAGTGAGCGACGGTTGTTGGGAGGGCAAACGAACTTAGCAGCTTTGACTGCTACAAAGGAAGCCTATAACCATTTTGCAAAGTTCGCAAAGAAGGTAATGGCTAAGAAACGTGGTTGTAGTTGATCAGTCCTTTTGAAACTTGCCACCCAAGTAAATAGTAAGATCAGGTAGGGAACCAGATTAAGAACTACTCCCAGATGGTACGGGATTCCTCAGGTGGTCACCTCCGCGCGGTAACACACGGGCAACAGCTCTCTACGGTGAGACTGGCTAACGACCAAATACCTGCCGTACCTCCACAGGTCTGAGTTCGGTGGATGCTGCAGGGGCCGGCCTCTTGCATATTAGCGAAACCGCAACTTCTATGACTGATATAACCCTCGTCGAGGGTTTAGGTACAGTCATCAAACAAAGAAACAGACCTGTGTGTGTGTCTGTCTGTAGTTCGATTTGCGGGAGAACGGCTGATCCGATTGAGCTGGTTCTGTTTTTGTTTTGTTCGTTATTTTTTGTAGACACCAAAATAAGGTTATGGACGATTTCGGCCGATGGGAAGGGGGGGGGGACGAAAATATACCAAAAACTAGGGTTTTTCGCATTTTTCTCGGAAACGGCTCAAACGATTTTGATTAAACTATCACATTATCGTCTACTAATCAACACCTAATGTTTCTTCTCTATACATATCTCCATGAAAATACGGTGAACGGAGATATGGGCCCCTGAAGCAAAAATAGGTTTTTTACGCTTTTTGGCAAAACGGTTCCAGCGATTTTCACCGAACTCGCAGGATGTTTTCAAATCGAAAGGTTCTATGTAATCTGGGTCGTTGATATCAATGTTTGCGTTCTTTTTTAATCGGGACGTCAGAGGTTTCGTTACGTCTGCTAGGGGATAAACCTACGATAATATCCGATTAAAGCCAATAGGCTCTTAATCTCAGTTGTTGTCCGGGGAATAGGGTACTTTCTGATGGCGTCGATCTTCTTCGGGTCGGGCTTTACTCCCTCATGTGTGACAAGATGGCCTAGATAGTGCACCTCCTTACATAAAAAGTTCGTTTTGTCTAATTGAACTTTTAGATTGGCTACTCTCAGTCTTTCGAAAACTTTCGAAGACTTTGGACATGTTCCTGGAGGCTGGTTGAATAGACGAGTATGTCGTCGAGAAAGACGGTGCATATTTCATTTTGGAAACCTCTCAGGACATTGTCCATCATCCTTTGAAACGAGGGTAGTGCGTTTTTTAGTCCGAATGGCATTCGGAGGATTTCCCAATGACCATTTTCGGTTGAGAAAGCAGTTTTTTCGCTACTATCAGGGTGCATTTCAATTTGGTGAAAACCCGACCTCAAATCTATTGTTGAGAAATATTGACAACGTCTAAATTTATCAAGAGTGAGGAGATGTCAGGTAAGGGATATTTGTCATCTACCGTTTTCGCGTTAAGACCACGAAAGTCTATTACAAGTCTGAATTTTGGTTTCCCGGGGTTATCTAATTTTTTTGGAACTACCCATATTGGACTGTTATATGGACTTGAACTTGGCCTTATGATTCCTTGATTCAGCATGTCTTTGATTTGATTTGTAACTTCACTTCTGTACATTTCCGGATATCGGTAATTTCGCGAATATACGGGGACCTCGTCCGTAGTGCGAATGAAATTTTTCACGTTGTTCGTGAACGTCACAGGTTCTGTACTGGCCTGGAAAATATCTTTATATTCAAACAATAATATCATAATAGCTTCCTTTTCAAGCGAATTCATGTGTCCCGTTCCTACTTACTTGGTTCAAATTTAATTTGTTGACAATCATAAGTTCAAATTAGGACTGCTTTGAAACTCTTCTTTTTTGGGCATTTCTTCTAAATGAATTGGCTTTACTAAACTCAATACTTGTTTCTCGACACCCATATTAATGGCACCTATGAGTGCGTAATTGTTTTCTACTTTCAAAATGCTTTCCGGGATTTCGATTTTGTTCACTTTTAAATATTGCATTATTCCATCTCCATTTTTAATATTTTCCACCGGCACTTTACTTTTTGTAAATGTTCTGGGCTCTAATTCGAAGTTTATTCTTCCTTTGAAACTCGGGGTATTTTCAATAATTTTCTCATCTAACTTTTCTTTTGCCCATTTCTTATCATTTGTCTCCACTGGACTTTCATTTGTTTGTGCCCCTATAATGATTTATCTTGCAATTTTGCTAATATCCCCCTTTATTTCCGATTAATGCTCCTTTTCCATACTTGTTTCCAAATTCGTTATTTCTTTATTCGATTTCATAGTTTTTGCCATATTCCCGGGCATTTTCTTAACTTCATTTACCTTTTTCGTGCTCTTTGGCATCCTTTCCTGTGTTTTATTTTGGGCATTATTAGCTTTTTTCTCCTTCTCAACGTTTTTGTGTTTGTCTTTTTCGTCACCAGGAACAATTTTTTCGTCATTCCTTCCCGTCTCTAAAAAATATAATGGTAGTGTCATGTGGGGAAGGCGGAAGACATTATTTTGAAAATTGATTGTTGCTTGCAAGTATTTAAGGTGGTCCATGCATATTAACAAGTTGAACTTGTCGTGAAACTTGAAAATTTTGTATGGCAAAATTAAATTTGGCATTTCGAATAGTTTCCAACATGGAATGTCTGTGGACTAATGCTCCCTGGAGATGCCGTGGGCTGTGCGCACTTCGAAGGGGTCCTCCCTAATATTTGCGGAAAACCTAGCTTCAGCTACTTCCGTATTTACAAACAAACCCATTGAACCACTATCAATAAACAATTTCAGGCCTGAGTGTGGGGAAATCAAGTAAGGCAAACTATTTCTCCTTTGTTCCAAGTGCATTAGGCTATACCTCCCTCGGCCTTCTCCTAAAAAAGGCTGTTCATTCCCTGGGTAATGAACCCCGGGATTTTCGTCGGTTTCGACGCTGTTAAAATTTGGTCGCGTCGTTTGCCACAACATTTTGGAACCATTTCCCTGCGGTCTGCGGGGTTGAAATTTGTTTTGGTTGGAAGGCGGTGGGCGCACGGGTGATTTTTGATATTGATATTGAGGGCTCTGCGGAGGCCTCGAGTTTTGCGGATTGGCAGTAAACTGTGAGTACGGCCTATCCCATTGAGGATTTCTTTGAAAATTCGGGGGTCTTTGAAAATTGTTCGGGCGGAAGTAATTATTTTGAGGTTTCAGATTAGGGGGCCTAGATGTGTACGGTTTTACACTAATGCCTTTGTTTAAATTTCCTACTTGGTAGTCGTTGGTCATCATCGAGAGTGCTTGACAAAAAGATTCTGGTTGACGATTCCTAAGGAAACTTCCCATTGGATCTTTCAAATGGGACAGCAAGACCCTTAGCGTCAATTTCGGTTTATTATTCATTCTGAATAATAACCCTATGTTTTCGGTCACGAAAAATTTTTTACAACCCCCCCTCAAAATTTGATACTTTACGTTTCAAGACATGGAGATTCCAAATTTGCAATGTCCGTCCGCCGTCCCCCGTCCGCCGTCCGGGCCATTTTGTGCCTTTAACGTGGTCTAAAAATTCGTTCTTTCGCCCAAAAATCCGATTTGGTATCTAGTTGTGCCCGCCATCTCGGCAATCCGATCGGACGAAGCCCGTGGTTGTAATGGGCAAAAAACGGTTAAAAAAATTAACGAAACGCAGTACAACGCGGGAGCTACAGCGTTTCGTTGTTTGAATTCCCTCCGCCCCGCCCGTCTCTTTAAAAAACCAACCGCTCTCGAGGCGGCTCGCTTCTCTCGAGGCGGCTCGCTTCTCTCGAGGCGGCTCGCTTCTCTCGAGGCGGCTAGCTTCCCTCCTAACCCGCCTCACCCCTATCGCCTTTCGCTTCGAGCGCCCCCATTCCAATTTCCCCGACGTTTTGGATTTAATACGATTCAATTTTTTTAGATTCTTTCGTTTCATTCTCATTTTGTTTTTTTTTCATAGATTTTTGGTTAAATTTTGACATTAGTATTTAGCGTGCATGTTTTCATATTAAAATTCAGTTTTTTCTAGATACTTTCGTTTTTTTGTTTATTTTAATATTACGATTCAGTTCTTTTCGACCTTTTTCGTAATGACTCGTTAATATTTCCGCCGTAATTGTGGATGTAGGCTACGATGTTGTTTAATTTTTTTTGTAGCTTCTCGAAATACTGGAACAGTGTTTCTCCCCCGTTTTGTTTGAGTTGTATTAATTCTATATTGAGTGTGTATATGTATTTCTTGTCCGTGTATGTTTCTAGTAACGCGTTTTTAATGTCGCAGAATGATTCTAAATTTTTGGATTGTATTAGTTCTGCGGCGGGCCCTTGTATTTTTGAGATCATTGCTGCTAACAGCATCTCATTCTGAAAACTGTCTTCGTCTTGTTCGTTAAAATATCATTCGAACAATCTTTCGCATACGTGGAGGAATCTTTGCAACAGCTCTGGTTCCCCTTTAAATACCTGAATTAGATCGAGATATTCGCGCGGTATTCTGGCCCTTTCGGGTTGACTTCCTAGCGCCAATCTCTGCATCGTGTGTTGTAATTGGTCAATAATGGTTTGTTGCGCTTGGAGTTGTTGTAGAAGAGTTTCCTGCGAAATGTTTGGCTGTCGGGCCATGTTTATAGGGGTTGTCTCGGGAAAAGCTGATAATGAATGTACCTTTCCAGTGCTTTGGGAATTTTGGCGGAGTTTGATTAAGATTTCTTAACGATTAATACAATAAGAAAGATTAGTGCCTAAGCGAGTATTCGGCCGCTAATTTACACTTGATTCAAATTGATTATAATTGTTAGAAAAGGAGAGTGAAGCTCTTGAACAGAACGACCGTTAATAAAGAAAGGATGACTCACAGGTCGAAGATGTAACGGCTTCCAGGAAGGCGAGAGGAAAGATGCTGATGCGTTCGACGGAAACGTACTGCTTAGCAAGCAGTGATGTCTGGAAGGTCGGAGATGAATGAATGAATGAATGACGGCTTTATTAATACATCTGGCGAGATTTGGTCGTACTCGACCATTCTTACACCAAACCAGGAGTTATTTAGCCGATCTCAGCTTCACGGCCCTTTGAAGGAGCTCTTTAAAGTCTGTTCAGACTTCTGAGCCAATTTGAGTGATCCGAAATTGTAGAAAAGATTTTAGTGATTTTTTTTAATAAAGGAACTTGGTTTACTAATTACCGCTTCTAGTTGATCGTTTGGCGGGATGTCTCCTGACGTCTTGGCCCCTCCTCTGTCCGAAAGTTCTTCTTCGTAGGTTCCTGAATTCCAGCGATATTCCCTCGAGGATTTCGACTGCTTAGTCCGATATGCGCTCGAAGAATTCAGGTCCTACCGACTGCGCCAGTTAAAAGTGTAAAGACTTAGGGGGACTTTTTAAAACGGATTTATTTTCACTTTACAGAATTCAATAACAAGACTTTAACTTTTACAAGACTTTGCAAAATGGGACAGAGGGGGACACGAAGTTAACAGCAAGACGTCTGAACGAGAACACACCGAGCTGTGGGGTGGTGGAAACATTTATAGCCTCTTATGAGCTGACACACAGAAGCAATGACTAACGGTTCAGCGTCTTGGTACAATCCAGCATTTTATAATGATATACGTTATATATATATGGACTAGAATAGATAGAATGAAAAAGAGTGGAATATAACAGAATGGAATGGTAAGAGACGGAAACGCATACTGGTATAGTGGTATAGTCAAATAAAATAACATAAACTAGAATGTAATGGAGGAGGGCCTAATGGAATGGAATGTAGAGGAAAAGAATAGAAATAAGATAAATTAGACATAGGAATATGAATAGAGATAGGAACAGAAACAGGAATAGAAATAGAAATAGGGACAGAAGAGATAGGTAGAGCTAGTGAGGGAGAGAGAGTTTTTTGTTTCCTTGGGAATTAATGCCATAGGTGCAGTGTTCATTCCCAGGATGAACACATCATTACATTACTCTCCTCTGTTATGCATAAACATTTCTTAATTAACTTAGGATTAACACATAAAATTTCTTAATCGACTTAAGCAATGGAAAAAAAGTCGGCGGTGAAAACAATAGAAAGGACATTTCAATTTTTGTGATGTGGGGTCGTTATTGACTGTAGTAGTTTACCCTGGTGTGAATCCTTGAGAGCCAATCTTCTTTAAATGTCACAGTCTTGTTTTCCAAGTCCAATAGCTTATTATAAGCGTTCATACAGGCAGGTAGAGTGCCTCGGGATTTGCATAAGCTTTGCGTTTCTCGTTTGCGTACTGAGCACGTCTTCCATAAAGTGAAATCGCTGTGGCTAACTTTTTCCTCTGCTATTTTTAGCCAGCCCATTTTTCTATAGACTGGGCAGGTTCGTTCATCCAGTTTTAACCTCGAAGCGAAACGCAACGATTGCTGAATTTTGTGCTTTTTGGAACCTTCTCAGATTCTCTCTACTTAGGTCACTCATCACCGATCAGTATTGCTTCAAATGAGAGAACTAATATTTATATAAATGAAAAATGAGGAAGAACGATTAGGTTAACACGAAGAAGATTTTGAGGACGGAGTTTAAGAAGTTATTGAAAGTTGTGAAACAGGGGTTTCACAGGGCAACCAACCTTCTTATTCTCTGCCCCCTTTTCCGACCTCTAGAGCTAGGCTGCGAGAGTGGAACGACTCTAAAGGTAAGTCGCTGGCGCGGGACGAAGGGTGATTGAGTGATTGGTAGGTGCTTGTTACACGGAGGAGATCGATCTCTTCTAAAACCTCTTGCTAGGCTTTCCCCTTGTTTTCTTCCCTCTCGATAAGCAGGCGGCTTCCGTAATAATACCTGCGCTCGTCTCCTGCCTCTTGTCCCCCGATAGACGTTGGTGAATTAGTTCAGGATTTGTCTCTACGACCTGAGGCGAATTGACGAGGTGCTAACCGAAATGAATTCTTCGCAAATGGAAAATGTGAGGATTCTTTCCGTGCCACTAGGTTATCCAAACATCAATCTGATTCTGAAGGCAACTAGTTGGGCGGTATACAATACGACCCTGCATAGGCTTTCAATGGGTGAAATAAATCCCCTGTCCTACTTGTAGCAACAGCCCTGTGTCGCATGGTTTGAATGCTACTGAATGCCATTCCGCTCCCTGAGCACTACTTGAGCAACCACGCATGAGCCACCCTTCTCACAATTCTGCAGACAGTGCTGTCCCTGAAAGAGAATAAATAGAAGAAATTACATATGGTTCCCTGGAGGTTACCACAACCTTTGACACAGTAAGCCACCAGGCTTTAGCCACTTCATCCATGGTCTGGGGAGTCCTGATGATTCATCGATTATGGGAACTCTCTGTATTGCAGGGTGTGACAGCCTGGCAGGTTGGAGGAGAGATGTTGCGTTCAGGGGGGCTCTGTCTGATACCGCTCCAGGTGTGATTAGTCTTCTTGGATGATGTCATCCTTCCCGCAGGTACCAAGCAGAGCATGTAGATAGCCCTGACAAGTTAGTAAGGCAGCTAGGCATGTGTGAATTGAGAGTGAATTCTAAGAAGTGCAGCTCAGTTTTCTTGGTGCCGTCCTACTGGGTCCTTGAGATGTGGCAGAACCTTGGGATCAAGTTCCCTGGTGCCCCCTCATCGGCTGGAAGCCGCATGAACCATTGTAATTATCTTCAGAAAGTTTCCAATACTCCACTAAAGTCACAGTAGATGCGGTACCTCCTTCAGACGTAATTACTCCCAAAGCTGACCTACATGCTGGTTTTTGGGAGGTTGACTGTCTGAAGACCAATCAGTCTTGATAAAATGGTGCACTCTGCTGTGCGAGTTCGGCAAGGCCTCCCACATTCTGGCTTTCTGGTAATTGTGCGCGCTGTGATTGCTCTTGGATTCAGTCATGTTTCAAAGTAATTTGCAATGCTACCCTGGCTGATTACGTAGTAGCAGTTCTCATTTACATCAGTGAAGCGTTTGACAACCTTTGCTGGTCAGTGCTTCTCAATGAGCTTGAAGGTAGGGGAATCCTCCGTAACCTATACTTGTACAGACAGAATTGCTATGATCTAATGCAGCCATGCCTCTGTCCAGCAACCATTGAGAAGGCGTGCCCACAGCTTATGACTGACTGCGAGCTGTACGCCTTTGTCGATGATCTGATTGTGCTGATTCGTGCACAGTCGTTCCCGTCAAATCGAGGCAAAACCCACCATACGCCCCAAACTGTCACCGAGCAAGCATGTAAAACTGCAGGTGGCTGAGGAAAAAACCAGTCAATCCTATTAATGAGAAAATTAAATAGCCAACCGACAATAAGCTTGGCACCTCCAAATAGCCTGGCAGCGGTGCGCCATACGAAAGTACCAAGCCCCCACTCAGTGCTACAAATGCCAGCGCTATGGCCACCTGGCAGTGGCCTGTACAAGACCTGTTGTGTGCGCCTGGTGCGCCTTGCCACATCTGAGTAAGGAATGCAAGCGTGATGCTCCCCTCAAGTGTGCCAATTGCGTCGAACGCAAAATCCAACAGGTCGCACACTCTACACGAGACGCACGCTGTACCATTCGTCAGCGAGCGATTGCCCTCCAGGAGTCACGAGTGGATTATGAATAGGTCAAAAACAGTTCGAATCCTTCAGCACAACACAAATAAGAGTTGCCCAGTTATGGCTGAGTTGCTGCAAAATGCACTCAAGAAACGCTGCAGTGTCCTCGCCATACAGGAACCGTACATAGGATCCAAAACTCTTGGTCTCGGATCGCAGGCACGAGTGGTGGCTGGAGCAAGAACGGGAGCCAAGGCAGCAGTAGCCTGCATCGACCCGTCCATTGACATGCTCGCACTCACTCACCTGAACAGCCAGCACTTGGCCGCTGTGCTCATCCGAGCCGGTGGCTTTGAGCTGGTTGTAATATCATTTTACAGGCAATTTGGCGCACCAGTTGCCAACAGCCTTGAACCACTCGAGCGGGCTCTAGCAGGCCTATCAGGACGACCCTGCGTAGTCTGTGCTGATGCAAACGCCAGATCACCATTGTGGGGATCCCCAACCCTGGATGGGGCGGGCGAGGCGTATATAGAGCTGCTCACCAGGTACAACTTGGTTGTTGCCAACGACCCCATGACTGAGGCGACCTATGATGGCCCGGGAGGAAGGTCGTGTATAGACGTCACAGCCGTGTCCCACACCCTGCTACTCAAATTGAAGGGTTGGCGAGTCGTACCAGGTGCAACGCAGAGCGATCACATGGTTATTGACTTTGCCATTACGGATGATAACATCCTCTGCAAAGACACGCGTGAAAAGCGATTCCGCACAAAAAATGCTGACTGGCCGCAATTCTTTAGGGTACTGGAAGGTGAACTGCGTGCCGCAGACACCGACCTAATAGTGCAAGCATCCACACCTGAAGAGGTGGACAGCAAAGTGGACACATTTACCACAGCACTGCACTCTGCTGGGCTCTCTGTACTTGGCCAACAGAAGCACAGGGCGATCAAAGTCCCATGGTGGACTGAGGAACTTAATCCCCTCAAGCAAAGTGCAAATAGAGCCAGAAGGATGTACCAAAACACTCGTGACCCTGATGCCAGACCAACACTCCGAACTGCCTTCATCCAAGAGAAGAAGGCCTTCCACCGCGCCATCAAACGAGCCAAACGGCAAGGCTGGCGAAATTTTGTGGAAGCGGAGAGCTCTGAGAACCCCTGGGGCAGACACTACAAGTCCTCCATAGGAAAAGCAAATGTAGAGCAGGTCTTAGCTGCGATGCAAAATGAGTCAGGCTGGGCCTGCAGTATCGAACGTTCACTGGAAACCCTCCTTGAGAAGGCGTTCCCAGATGACCAACTAGCTCGAGACACTGAAGCCCAGAGGGCAGCAAGGGAGCTGATCATGGACCCTCCGAACGAGCCCGACATCCCATTGTGGACAACAGGCGACCTCGGCAGGGCTCTTGCGACCTTAAAGCCCAACAAATCTCCTGGGCCAGATAAAATAGAAAGCAATATGCTAAGGAAGGCTGAGCGGACAATCTCCAGCGGTCTCCTTAATTTATTTAATGACTGTCTGCAGGTCGGACAGTTCCCCACTCAGTGGAAGTCTGCGCGCGTTGTCACTCTTCAAAAGGGAGGCGACCGCAATCAGTCGGACCCGCGATCATGGAGACCACTCAGCCTTCTTTCCATATTAGGCAAAACACTAGAAATCTTGATGTTGCAGTCCCTCGAAGGAGTCTTTGGCCGCAACCTCACAGGCAGGCAATACGGGTGTACCAAACGAAGGTCCACGCAGGATGTCATTGTCGAGATTCGGCGTGTTTCCCTGCTGGCACCGGCTAAGTACGTCGTAGCAGTTCTGATTGACATCAGAGGAGCGTTTGACAACCTTTGGTGGCCAGCGCTCCTTAATGAACTCAAAGGTAGGGGAATCCCCCGCAACCTGTACTCGCTCGTCAGAAGTTACCTGACAGACAGAACTGCTACGATCGAAAGTAGGCATGTCTCCGTCCGGAGAAAGATTGAGAAGGGGTGCCCACAGGGCTCGGTCCTAGGACCAGCACTCTGGAATGCCTTCTTCGAAGGTCTTCTCAGGAAACTCATGGAGACTGACTGCGAGCCGTACGCCTATGTGGATGACTTGACTGTGCTGATCTTTGCAGAGTCAGTCCGCCAAATTGAAGAAAAAACCCACCACGTGCTCCGCAGGTCTGTTTCTTTATTTGGCGACTGTACCTAAACCCTCGACGAGGATTATATCAGTCATAGAAGTTGCGGTTTCGCTAATATGCAAGAGGCCGGCCCCTGCAGCATCCACCGAACTCAGACCTGTGGAGGTACGGCAGGTATTTGGTCTTAGCCAGTCTCACCGTAGAGAGCTGTTGCCCGTGTGTTACCGCGCGGAGGTTGACCACCTGAGGAATCCCGTACCATCTGGGAGTATTTCATAATCTGGTTTCCTACCTGATCTTACTTTTTACTTGGGTGGCAAGTTTCAAAAGGACAGATCAACTATAACCACGTTTCTTAGCCATCACCTTCTTTGCGAACTTTGCAAAATGGTTATAGGCTTCCTTTGTAGCAGTCAATGCTGCTAAGTTCGTTTGCCCTACCAACAACCGTCGCTCACTGTTGTAGAAACTACAGTGGAGCAGCACATGGTTTCTTGTTTCCTCCGCACTGGAGGCACAAGACGTGCATAATGGAGAGTCTTTCAGGGAAAAGAAGTGGAGCCGCGCATTGAAGTCACCATGTCCCGTGAGGAACTGACTCGTCCAGTGGTCTGGCTCAACCCATTTTCTAGAAAGACGTTCACGGATGTTGGGGAAAAACTCATACGTATCACGTCCTTTGACGAGGATTCCCATCTCGCTTGCCATTTCTCTAGAGCCCATTCATCGATGGCGGCAAGTTTCTGTTCTGTGGTGAGATCCGCACGGAGTTCAGCCCAAAGCGGGGAAGCTCCGTTTCACTCTCCACTTGTCAATCATGCACTCGACAGCCAAATCAACTGGTAACTGACCAGTGATCACCTGGAGTGCTTCCGTTGATACAGTCTTGTAGGCCTTGGTGATCCACAGGAGCGCAGCTCTCTGGGATTGGGCCAATACTCTCTTTTGATTGACTGTTAGTTTGCTACCCCAGACAACGGGGCAGTAGCCAATCACACCTAAATAGATGGCCTTATACATGAGGATGGTGTCGTGGTAACACACACCCCAAGTGGCCTTGCTAATGGCACGCAGTGAGGCAAACCTTGCAATGGTAGTGCCTTTAAGGGACTGGAGGTGTTGGTTGAAACCCCACCTCTCACCTATATTCACTCCTAAATACTTGACGTGCTTTTCAAGAAGGAGCCTGTGGCCGCCAAAGCGTATTGTGGGTGGATTATTCACTTTCCCCTTCAAGAGGATCAGCTGGGTTTTTTCCTCAGCCACCTGCATCTTGACATGCTCGCACCATTGGTTGACAGTGCGGAGCACATGGTGAGTTTTTTCTTCAATTTGGCGGACTGACTCTGCAAAGATCAGCACAGTCAAGTCATCCACATAGGCGTACGGCTCGCAGTCAGTCTCCATGAGTTTCCTGAGAAGACCTTCGAAGAAGGCATTCCAGAGTGCTGGTCCTAGGACCGAGCCCTGTGGGCACCCCTTCTCAATCTTTCTCCGGACGGAGACATGCCTACTTTCGATCGTAGCAGTTCTGTCTGTCAGGTAACTTCTGACGAGCGAGTACAGGTTGCGGGGATTCCCCTATCTTTAAGCTCATTAAGGAGCGCTGGCCACCAAAGGTTGTCAAACGCTCCTCTGATGTCAATCAGAACTGCTACGACGTACTTAGCCGGTGCCAGCAGAGAAACACGCCGAATCTCTACAATGACATCCTGCGTGGACCTTCCTTTGGTACACCCGTATTGCCTGCCTGTGAGGTTGCGGCCAAAGACTCCTTCGAGAGACTGCAACATCAAGATTTCTAGTGTTTTGCCTAATATGGAAAGAAGGCTGAGTGGTCTCCATGATCGCGGGTCTGACTGATTGCGGTCGCCTCCTTTTGAAGAGTGACAACACGCGCAGACTTCCACTGAGTGGGGAACTGTCCGACCTGCAGACAGTCATTAAATAAATTAAGGAGACCGCTGGAGATTGTCCGCTCAGCCTTCCTTAGCATATTGCTTTCTATTTTGTCTGGCCCGGGGATTTGTTGGGCTTTAAGGTCGCAAGGGCCCTGCCGAGGTCGCCTGTTGTCCACAATGGGATGTCGGGCTCGTTCGGAGGGTCCATGATCAGCTCCTTGCTGTCCTCTGGGCTTCAGTGTCTCGAGCTACTTGGTCATCTGGGAACGCCTTCTCAAGGAGGGTTTCCAGTGAGCTTTCGATGCTGCAGGCCCAGCCTGACTCATTTTGCATCGCAGCTAAGACTTGCTCTACGTTTGCTTTTCCTATGGAGGACTTGTAGTGTCTGCCCCAGGGGTTCTCAGAGCTCTCCGCTTCCACAAAATTTCGCCAGCCTTGCCGTTTGGCTCGTTTGATGGCGCGGTGGAAGGCCTTCTTCTCTTGGATGAAGGCAGTTCGGAGTGTTGCTCTGGCATCAGTGTCACGAGTGTTTTGGTACATCCTTCTGGCTCTATTTGCACTTTGCTTGAGGGGATTAAGTTCCTCAGTCCACCATGGGACTTTGATCGCCCTGTGTTTCTGTTGGCCAAGTACAGAGAGCCCAGCAGAGTGCAGTGCTGTGGTAAATATGTCCACTTTGCTGTCCACCTCTTCAGGTGTGGATGCTTGCGCTATTAGGTCGGTGTCCGCGCACGCAGTTCACCTTCCAGTACCCTACAGAATTGTGGCCAGTCGGCATTTTTGTGCGGAATCGCTTTTCACGCGTGTCTTTGCAGAGGATGTTGTCATCCGTGATGGCAAAGTCAATAACCATGTGATCGCTCTGCGTTGCACCTGGTACGACTCGCCAACCCTGCAATTTGAGTAGCAGGGTGTGAGACACGGCTGTGACATCTATACACGACCTTCCTCCCGGACCATCATAGGTCGCCTCAGTCATGGGGTCGTTGGCAACAATCAAGTTGTACCTGGTGAGCAGCTCTATATACGCCTCGCCCGCCCCATCCAGGGTTGGGGATCCCCACAATGGTGATCTGGCGTTTGCATCAGCACAGACTATGCAGGGTCGTCCTGATAGGCCTGCTAGAGCCCGCTCGAGTGGTTCAAGGCTGGTGGCAACTGGTGCGCCAAATTGCCTGTAAATGATATTACAACCAGCTCAAAGCCACCGGCTCGGATGAGCACAGCGGCCAAGTGCTGGCTGTTCAGGTGAGTGAGTGCGAGCATGTCAATGGACGGGTCAATGCAGGCTACTGCTGCCTTCGCCCTCGTTCTTGCTCCAGCCACCACTCGTGCCTGCGATCCCAGACCAAGAGTTTTGGATCCTATGTACGGTTCCTGAATGGCGAGAACACTGCAGCGTTTCTTGAGTGCATTTTGCAGCAACTCAGCCATAACTGGGCAACTCTTATTTGTGTTGTGCTGAAGGATTCGAACTGTTTTTGACCTATTCATAATCCACTCGTGACTCCTGGAGGGCTATCGCTCGCTGACGAATCGTACAGCGTGCGTCTCGTGTAGAGTGTGCGACCTGTTGGATTTTGCGTTCGACGCAATTGGCACACTTGAGGAGCATCGCGCTTGCATTCCTTACTCAGATGTGGCAAGGCGCACCAGGCGCACACAACAGGTCTTGTACAGGCCACTGCCAGGTGGCCATAGCGCTGGCATTTGTAGCACTGAGTGGGGGCTTGGTACTTTCGTATGGCGCACCGCTGCCAGGCTATTTGGAGGTGCCTTGCCTCTAGTTTTTTGTATAGGCTGGGTGATACCTCAATCACCCAATCCTTCTGTCTTCCACGCTTTTTAGTGAAGAGAGGCCTGACATCCTGCGGCTGCAAGCCTAACGCAGGGTTGTGCTCAACAACTTGTTGGGCCAAGTCCTCTTTGAAGGTCGGTCCGCACGTCGCACAGCAGCAGGCGTGGGAAACGACCCAGGGGGGCTGACGCTTGGAGCTTCAACTCCTTTTTCGTGGAAATGTGGCTCGTGAGCGCCTTGGCCATTTCTGGCGTTTCCGTCACAATGACGGCGCCACCTCCTACTGCGGTGCGGATGTCTAGCACTCGGACGCTTAAAGCTTGGAGGTCCGTAGCAGGGAGGGTTGGAGGGACCAGCCTCTCCTTCCTCACATGTCCGCCTAACCACTACCACGTTTTGTCGTGGGTTTTTAGGGGGGAGTTTGGCAAGCGGTGGAGGCTTTTTATTTTTGTTTTTCTTTTTATTTTTGCCCTTGTTTTTGGGCGGAGCCGTAGGCGGGGCGCTGCCCTCGGCCTGCACTTCCTGCTTAGTTGGGGCCTGTTGCTGCTTCCCTCTGCGCTTCCTGGCCCTGGCAGGCTGCCATTCCGCCTCAGCTCCATGAGGGGGGGAGGAAGGCGCAGTAGCGGCTTTTGCCGCATATGAGGGGCCTGGGGTACTACCCTGGCTCGTCGTTGCTCCTCGAGTTTGGGGGGCTGGTGGCACTGGCTGCTGGGCAATTGCCCTACGCAGCTCTTCCCTCACAACAGCCGCCACAGTTTCCCGCAGGGGCGGAGTGGCAGGGGGCGATGTCGTTGGGGGGGCATTAGCTTTGATTGCCAGCTTCGAAATTTCGAAGAGGCAGCTAGTTACGAGGTCCCGCATGGGTCCTGTCGCGTTGGCCCTCATCCGTGCCAGCTGGCCGTGGATGATTTGGACATAAGCGCAAATTTGCTCCATGTCCGACAGATTAGGGTCAACAGAATGCCGAGTGCTTGTAGTAGCCAGGTTGCCCGGGCTACTAGGGGGAGAAGGGGGAGAGTGAAACGGGAGCTTCCCCCGCTTTGGGCTGAACTCCGTGCGGATCTCACCACAGAACAGAAACTTGCCGCCATCGATGAATGGGCTCTAGAGAAATGGCAAGCGAGATGGGAATCCTCGTCAAAGGGACGTGATACGTATGAGTTCTTCCCCAACATCCGTGAACGTCTTTCTAGAAAATGGGTTGAGCCAGACCACTGGACGAGCCAGTTCCTCACGGGACATGGTGACTTCAATGCGCGGCTCCACTACTTTTCTCTGAAAGACTCTCCATTATGCACATCTTGTGCCTCCAGTGCGGAGGAAACAAGAAACCATGTGCTGCTCCACTGTAGTTTCTACAACAGTGAGCGACGGTTGTTGGGTGGGCAAACGAACTTAGCAGCATTAACTGCTACAAAGGAAGCCTACAACCATTTTGCAAAGTTCGCAAAGAAGGTAATGGCTAAGAAACGTGGTTATAGTTGATCAGTCCTTTTGAAACTTGCCACCCAAGTAAACAGTAAGATCAGGTAGGGAACCAGATTAAGAACTACTCCCAGATGGTACGGGATTCCTCAGGTGGTCACCTCCGCGCGGTAACACACGGGCAACAGCTCTCTACGGTGAGACTGGCTAACGACCACATACCTGCCGTACCTCCACAGGTCTGAGTTCGGTGGATGCTGCAGGGGCCGGCCTCTTGCATATTAGCGAAACCGCAACTTCTATGACTGATATAACCCTCGTCGAGGGTTTAGGTACAGTCATGAAATAAAGAAACAGATCTGTGTGTTTGGCCCAATCCCAGAGAGCTGCGCTCCTGTGGATCACCAAGGCCTACAAGACTGTATCAACGGAAGCACTCCAGGTGATCACTGGTCAGTTACCAGTTGATTTGGCTGTTGAGTGCATGATTGACAAGTGGAGAGTGAAACGGGAGCTTCCCCCGCTTTGGGCTGAACTCCGTGCGGATCTCACCACAGAACAGAAACTTGCCGCCATCGATGAATGGGCTCTAGAGAAATGGCAAGCGAGATGGGAATCCTCGTCAAAGGGACGTGATACGTATGAGTTCTTACCCAACATCCGTGAACGTCTTTCTAGAAAATGGGTTGAGCCAGACCACTGGACGAGCCAGTTCCTCACGGGACATGGTGACTTCAATGCGCGGCTCCACTTCTTTTCTCTGAAAGACTCTCCATTATGCACATCTTGTGCCTCCAGTGCGGAGGAAACAAGAAACCATGTGCTGCTCCACTGTAGTTTCTACAACAGTGAGCGACGGTTGTTGGGTGGGCAAACGAACTTAGCAGCATTAACTGCTACAAAGGAAGCCTACAACCATTTTGCAAAGTTCGCAAAGAAGGTGATGGCTAAGAAACGTGGTTATAGTTGATCTGTCCTTTTGAAACTTGCCACCCAAGTAAAAAGTAAGATCAGGTAGGGAACCAGATTATGAAATACTCCCAGATGGTACGGGATTCCTCAGGTGGTCACCTCCGCGCGGTAACACACGGGCAACAGCTCTCTACGGTGAGACTGGCTAACGACCACATACCTGCCGTACCTCCACAGGTCTGAGTTCGGTGGATGCTGCAGGGGCCGGCCTCTTGCATATTAGCGAAACCGCAACTTCTATGACTGATATAACCCTCGTCGAGGGTTTAGGTACAGTCATGAAATAAAGAAACAGATCTGTGTGTGTGTCACTAAAGTGTGTCTGTGAACGATTTTTAGAGAAAACCACCGTATCAAATCCACTCAAACTTCATATCTCGCCCGCTGGTTACAATGGGACGCCAAAATAAGGGTATGAGCGAAATCCACCGAAAGTTAACTATAGTTATCATAGTGATCAAAACAACAAATTTTTTTTTCTCAAAAACGGCTCTAACGATTTTGATTAAATTGTTTATATTGATAGCTCCCAATAAGGCAACTATACCATAAAATTGCCATTTATGACTTAGCCATGTACAAACTGAATTGTTGTAGAGCTAAGGAAAGTTGTGTGTTGCAACGCACCAGATATTTGAGTAGCAAGTCAAGTAATTAGGAGTCAATATAGGTGAGAGGTGGCGCTTCTGCTTATACTTCCAGTCCCTCAGAGGTATTACCATTGCAAGGCTCACCGCACTACGAGCAATTAGTAAGGCCACTTGAGGAATGCGTTACCGTAACTCGATCCTCATGTTCAAGACCATCTACCTAGGAGTGATTGGTTACTGCGCTGTTTTCTGGGGTAGCAAAGTCATAGTCAATCATAAGAGAGTATTGGCACCACCCCCAACAACCGTGAACGTCGAAGGAGAAAGTGAGTTGAGCCAGACGGCTGGAAAATGAGATTTGCCGAAAATCAAATGATCGTTTTTCACATTTTCTCAAAAACGGCGGTTACTATTAAGATCAAACTTACGGGGTAGTCACAAATAACTTGTTCTTACATTGTAATTCTGCGTAAATGTTTCTGCATAAAAACGTTCTAAAATGTGAAGGCTAAGCAAAAAATGACATACTTTGTGGGGTGTAAAACAGTCTGTCTGCTTTTTATTCCCCTCACTCCTTCACAATTTGCCCAAGTGTCTTAGAGGTGAAGTTTAAACTACAGTAGTAGAACGTATGTTTACAAGCATTTTCAGTTTAATGTGAGCGAGACTCGAAATGAATACATCTATACGAAATAGTTTCCTGAACATTAGTTGTATAAGTGAGAATAAACACGATAACTGTATAAGACACTATTTCTGAATATTTTGGTTTATATGTAAAATTGTATGATCTGCCATGTAGCTGATGAAGACAGCCCCCTGCGATTCATAGACCTATACGACTATAAAATACTCATTCGGAGTGTATACAATTTAAATGAGCTTAGTTTAGTATGGTGGTATGTGACTGATTATTTTGATTGTGTAAACGATGGAGCGCTCAACCTGCCTGATGATGTTCCATCACCATATTTGATGAGTGCATTGAGGTATCATGCATTTATTAATAAATATGAGGGGCTGTCAATATCTCGGTAGATGTGGAGTGATGAATGGCGAGTGGGAAGGGTGCGGGATTATGCACGTTCCATCCTGTTTCTGAATTAACCTGATTCTCCTTTCCCTCTCAGAAGTTAGGTAGATGTAGGGCGTTGCTCCCCTTGGCCTGTACCATCCTCTCCCCACCCCACTTTCGCCACGTTGCCGCAGCTTGTTTCAGTGTAGATGCACCGGGCCTTTGGTGTGAGGAGTAAGTGAGTAGGGTGAGTTGCAAGGGAGATTTGAGGGAGATGGAGGGAATATTGGCGAGGAAGGTAAAGGAGTGGAAGCGAAGGGGGTGCTAATGTAATGGCTGCTATTGATCGGTCGGGACTGGGAGGCCCCAATGTTCGGCACCCCAGCTTGCCGTTGCATTGCTCACCGTCAACCCTCTGCTCCCACCGTCCCTCTCTCTTTATTCCCTTCTTCATTTTCTTCCAACTCTCGTCCACTCACTCTCTCTTTCTCTCTCTCTCTCTCTCTCTCTCTCTCTCTCTCTCTCTCTCTCTCTCTCTCTCTCTCTCTCTCTCTCTCTCTCTCTCTCTCTCTCTCACACACTCTCTCTCTCCTTCCGTCTTGTCACTCTCTATCGCTCCTTCTCACTCCCTCTACCCTCGTATTTTTCCCGCAATCCCTTGAGACTAAAAACTACATCGCCCGCTATCGCTGCCGCCAACAGGTTATTCGTCCGATATTTCAGCAAAAACATTTTACCGGTGGAGGGCGTGAACGCCACGAAAAAAGAGTGACAATGAAAGAAATCACTTCAGCGGAAAACAGACAGAATCTAACACCATTTCCGATTGGAGCACTGTGTTGGTAACAATTGTTGGGGAATCTAACAGCTTCTCCTGCAGCTAAAGGACTTGTTTAATACAGAATGAAGCACTCGAAAATGTGATGGCAATTTATTGGGTTGGTCTTATTTACGCCACGATTTTATTGAAAAACCAAACGTGTACGCAATTGATGGGATTATCTGAGTGCTTTATTTAGAGTCGTTCGTGTTTACAGGTCCGAAATTACAGGGAAAACACTGCCAAGAAAAGGTTACCAACAAAACGACAATAGTTTGAACACCAAAACGTCTAGCGTTGCTCCTGATCATTTTATGACCATTATTAAACTTTTTCGGTATAGATAACTTATTTTAATACCATTCTAATTCTTTTGAGAACGCTAGTATCATATGAGTAAGATTTATAAGAACAAAACTGCGCTTATATAGGTTTCATCGAAACATTTGCGAATTTATTGTGCTGCTGTCGTCATTTTGCACAAATTAAAATAATATATTAACGTTAAGCTCTTTGGATCCACCTAAACTAATCAAAATTGTTGATGCTATTTTGGGGGAAAAATATTTGGTGTTTTGACCAGTATGAGAACTGTACTTCATTTTGGGCCGACTCTGCTTATAACTCTATTTTGGCATCCCAGGGCGTTCTAAAGGCTGAATATCGAATTTGAGCTGATTTGGTTACAATTGCAATAACAGAAGCGGCATGTGGCGTTTGTTGCAATCAGAAACGCCAAGATCAGAAGAAAATTGAACAAATAATGTTCGTAGAGTTGAGCGCAAAAGATAATTAATTTGTTGCTCAATATGTCGATGCAAAGGAGACAAGCGAAGTTCCTGCCGAACGAAGAACGGTGACGAGAATTCAAATAATATTTAATCTCGAGGTTAAAGCGCCAGTAAAATGGACTGGCTGGCAGAGTTGATATGGAAATCATGAGCGCGGCGACCTCGACTTCCGATCTCCCTTTATCCAACCCATTCGTGTGAAGCGTGTCAGGAGCTCTTTTACCAGCTGCCCCGTCCCACTACCAAGTGAATGACCTGTTGCGGGAGACCAATAGCCCTAGGTAACGGCAGGGACTGGGGGCAGGATCTGCCACAGATGATACGACCGATAATACGACGCTACGGGCACCATCCATGTTTTTGGGTTGTTTCCGATAATTAAAATATATCTGGCGCGTGCAGCGTCACACAAGTTTCCTCGACCCTCGTAAAAGTTGACGGTGTGCTAAATATGCAAGCGCTGTTGCTTCATTCGACGAATTTTAACGGTTAATTGCGAATGATATATGGTAAATCATTTGCTGAAACTACCCTGCGAGTTTGATCAAAATATAAAAAAGATCATTTAATATTCGCTAATATCAACTTCCAATGTATATTCCATTCGCCATCACTTTGATATTCATTAGGGGGACGAACCAATCCTGACTTCCACGGCTGAGCAGGCTAACAGGGATTGGAACACCCAAGTCAAGGTGTAGGGTTCTCGTGCCAAGGCTGAATGTTACAGGGTGTATAAACATGTGTATCGCTAACGACCCACTTGGGTCACCAGGCGGCACCCCATGGTATTGTAGCCTTCCACAGGCATAGGGGGCTCTGCCTGTGGTGACTGTATAGCTCCCCCGTACTCGTGGGACCAACATATGGAAACCAATTTTCACAAACCCTTAAAAATGTTGAGGACCCCTCAATTTCGGAGAAAACCGACGACATCCAGTCAGTCATTGACTCAATGGCTGCACTGGAAAAAGAACAGGGTGGAGGAGTTGAGGTGGAACCTACACCCAAACCCATGCCACACCCTTCAGCTGAGAGACTTTCGGACGAGGTTTGGGGAGCTATGACACACCAACAGAGACGGAAGTTTCTCAAAAGGAGGAAGGAGAAGCGTTCTACCCCTGCTCCTGCTCAGAGAGAAGGGGGTGGAACTCAAGGGAGGGGGTGGAGGCAAGGGTCAGGCGATCCTGGGAGCAAAAGGGGACTCCCTCCTCTCACAATAAGGAAAAGAAGTCCTGCTGAGGGCTTGTGACCCCGGCCATCTGGAAGGCTATAAGAGGATTGGTGCGTTCATCCGTAACCCAGTGAACGACATCCAGGACTGTTTGAGGCTTATTGGCTTAATACTGGCCTCAGGGTGGAGCGCTGGAAGGTTCTGGGCAGCAAGCAGGGAGAAAGGGGGCTATATGTGGTGGCCTCCATTGCTGAGTCTCAGTTCTTACTAGTAGAAAAGGCAGGTATCTGCCTCTACCATGGGTTCAGCAGGATGGATGTTAGAACCCTGAATGTCGAAAATATTGTCTCCTCCAGTTGATTATAAAATCTTGATTTATTAATTCCCATATGACTCGCAAAATTAAATTCAGTTGTTCACCAGAGTTCGAGGACGAATATTTGTGTTTGATTAATTTCAATTAATTTAGGCCACAGCTCGCCTTATTTAAGGTATTCCCGACATTTTTCTCCCCCCACCAAAAAAATTAACACTGAAAACTGTGTGGCTTTCGGACAACTCTTCCACTTCTAGTCTTCAGACTCCCAGCTTCTGTAGAATCTTCCTGATTCTTCTGTTTCTCTTCTGTTGTCTTCTGCCTCAGCCAAGGCTCTTCGTCTGCAGCAACTTCTAACGGAAACAAACGCTGAAGAGGTCGGATAACTTCTTTCAAGTCCGTCAAACGGAGCTTTGCCACCCGACTATGTCCGTCAGCTCCAATCTTAATGTCGAGCACAAGTCCAAGCGGCCAGTCTTGCCGTTTAATTGTCTCGGTTCCCACCAAAACAACATCTCCTGGTTGAATTGCGAGCGGCAGTCGCCTTCCCTTGTTGATCAATAAGGCCAGGTATTCGTTCCGGAATCTCTCCCGCAGCCCTTCTCGCAATCTCAGAAGATACTTCAAACGGCAATTAAAATTAATTTTGACAATATCATCGAGGTCTGAAACGCCTGTCATAGGGATGCCTTGCATGAAAAGAGCCGGAGTAAGAGGACGAGGCTCATGATCTGCCACATACAAGTAGGTTAAAGGCCTTGCATTTATGGTTGATTCAACGTCACAGAGAAGCGTAACCAACTCCTCATACGTAACAGTAGCCCGACCCAGGTTGCGCCTTAATAATTGTTTCACCATGGCTACTAATCTCTCCCAAAAACCACCCCACCATGGAGCTGCAAGAGGAATGAAATTCCATTTTATGGGTCTTGTATTAACGTCAATTACAATTGAATCCCAGTCGATTGCCCTCAAGGCATTATTTGCTCCAACAAATTGTGTACCATTATCGGTATAAATTATAGAAGGACGTCCTCGATGTTTTTGAGCTGTTTCCTTAAAAATCTCAGGAGCATTTGACAGGTGATAGTCAATGGTAGCATTAAGAAGAAAAGGACTAGACGTGATTCCGAAAACTACTCTTTTATGTCTGTACTCAACAATCTCTTTCCTTTCCTCAGTCTCCCACCATAGAAATTGAAGGAATTTTCTGTGTTCCGGTAAAATACTAATTTGTAAAAATGCTTTGGCAATGTCAGCTGTCACCCCAATAGCACCTTTCCTAAACTGATAAAACAACTTCAAAATATCTTCAGTCAAATTTGGTCCTTTTTCTAATTGTGAATTTAATGAAACACCATTATAGTCTCTTGCTGATGCATCGAAAACGGGTCGAATTTTCGTTGTTAGACTGGACTCCTTAAAAACCGGTCGATGCGGCAGATAGAATCCCTCATGCTTGTTCTCTTGGGGAGGAACTCTTTCTATTATATCTAAGCCAACCCATTCAAAAAATATTTTGTGATATTCCGAGAGTTTACTAGAATGCATTAAATTCCTGGTTGTAGCCATAAGCCTCTTTTCTGCTGTTAGTCTATTACATACCAAATTAGATGTTTCACTTTTCCATGGGAGTGCTATTTCGTATCTACCGTCCTCATTTTTGTGAATTTTGAGTAGGTCGGTAGCCGTCTGCCTTCGAATATTGTCCTTGTTTAGATCATCAATTTCAGTTATCCCGAGCGCTTCCAAGCGCCAAAGATCCTGCAACTCGAACGTTAAGTTAGACATTGCAACAATTGGAGCATGTTTTTATTCCTGAAAGTTGGGCCCATCAACGTCCAGCCCAAAATTGTTTCCATGGCTATCAAGCTGCTGTCCAGATTCATCGTCAATCCTGTCAACAACTGACCCATAACATCGGCACCGATTAAAATTTCGATTGCAGGAGGATGTGGTCCTACGTCAGATAAGATGATGTTTGCTCGATTCAGACGCTGTAACACATCTTTATTGTCCAATCTCGGCACGTAATTGCATATTTTGTCCACGTCTAAGATTGAACATGAGAACTTAGGAGTCGAGTTGAGGCCTTGTAAAGTAATTTTATATTTTTTATGTGTTTTCACGCTCGTTTCTGATCCACCAAATAAACTGTGGCTCAAATTTTCTTCACCTGCACTTACCAATTTCAAGTCTGTAACTAATGATTTTGTGACGTAACTTCTCTGGGAACCTGAATCAAGCAAAACTCGGACTACTTTTTCTCCGTTCAGAGCAATAACCTTCACAAGTATCGTTTGTAACAATACAAGCTCTGATTCGTGCGACAACATTGTCGTAGCCCTCTCTCCTACATGCTCTTCACTCGGCTGTTCGACCACACAGTTTGATGCTGAGCTGGCCTTTGAGTCTGACTTAACACTTTTTACAAGCTTGGAGCATATAATTGTGTAATGCCGACCTGAACAAATCAAACATTTAACAGTTGCCTT
The DNA here is from genome assembly GCA_020466155.1 of Pachypeltis micranthus. Lineage (NCBI taxonomy): Eukaryota > Metazoa > Arthropoda > Insecta > Hemiptera > Miridae > Pachypeltis > Pachypeltis micranthus. The sequence goes on from CM035776.1 coordinate 1,440,207, forward strand.
ACAATTTGATGCAATGTGAGTACCTGGTTTAAGACAAACATAGCACGCACCCTTTTTCTTAAGCCATGCTCTCCTCTCATTTAGTGACCAACAGCGTGCTTTAAAGCATTCCGGTGATCCGTGGGATGTCATATCGCACCACACACAACCTAAATCGTTTGTTGTCACGGGCTTTTCTCTCCTTCTAGAGTCCGAACATTCTACATTATTTCTAATTCCAATTTTACGGTTTTTTGTTGGCGCAGAGCCAGTGAGCAAACTAGAAGCGGTGTATGGAGCATGAATGTCCGAAAGAAGTTTTTGCTAACTGTATTCGTTGCTCAGCTTCTACTTTGGAACGCAAAATTTTCAGAAGAGCTTCCAGCTCTTCCCCTTCACGATTTATATGATCTTCCTCGATCCTCAATTGCATCCGCCATCGCTCCCATGCTCTAAGAACATCTTCGGGAAGTGTTGATTCCACGAGTGGTTTCAGCATAGCGGCAAATTTATTAGACGATAGCCCCAATGATTCCAACGCCCTCAACTGAGTTTCTAAATTATCGAAAAGCTCGCGCAATTCGAAGCTCTGTCCACTCTGATTACGTAAAACCAAAGACAAGAGTTCACGCATGTACGTCTCAATCAACAGCCCATCTCGTGCAAACCGAGATTTTAAATGCTGAATTACATTTGGATAACTTTCATCGGTAGGAACATAACTATTTACCAAATTGGCAGCTGGTGAACCTGATACCATAGCATCACGTAAATATGCAAATTTATCTGTATTACACAAGCGTTTATCTTCGTCTATTTTCGAAAACTGAGACCAGAAAACTAACCAATTTTTAATGTCCCCCATCAAATTTTTTTCGGAAGTAGTAAATTACGCTTTTTCTCCTCACTATGTTCTACATCGCTTTAGTGAAGAGCTCTGAAAAAAAATTTCGAACCGTTTCCTTAGATACAGAACATTACTGTGAGCGTCTTCAATTTCTCGAAGTTCAACGTCCATTTCATCCGAACTCATCTGTGCCGACCCATCCGTTATCTTGCTCGTAATTTCGTCGTCCACTTCCATCATTCTTTCTGATTTCCCTATCAGAACCTCGAAGTGAGATTGAGCAGTGAACACGTCACCTGCTTTTATTGCGTCCTCAACGTTCATCGAAGATTGCTGCACCAATTCTCGGAGAATATTACGCCTTCTTCTTAATCCTTCCATCTCCACCGACTCACCTTCTGTACTTCTGTCCCACCAGGGGTACCAAAAATGTCGGGAATACCTTAAATAAGGCGAGCTGTGGCCTAAATTAATTGAAATTAATCAAACACAAATATTCGTCCTCGAACTCTGGTGAACAACTGAATTTAATTTTGCGAGTCATATGGGAATTAATAAATCAAGATTTTATAATCAACTGGAGGAGACAATATTTTCGACATTGAGTAAGGATACCAGCCTGAACGCAGGGATGGAGGTGGAGGAGCCACCAGCAAGTGCTGCTGGGGGTGGCTCTGCCCCTGGTGGGTTGGGGGCCTCAGTGCCTGGAGGTGCTGTGGCTGGTAAATCCCACTATGGCCTGCCAGTCAGCGGTCATAGGTTCGAGGGCTGCTGGTGCACCTAGGGGGACCACATAAGCCCCCTGCTCCCTCCAAAGGAAGAGGACGGCTGTGGCAGGAGGGGAAGGAGCAGGGGAAAGAGGGCCTGAAGCATGCCTAAGCTGCTTCAGGTCAATCTGCACCACTGTAGGAGTGCGTCGTGGACGCTGTTGCAGTACATGGTAAGTCAAAACATTGACATTGCACTAATTCAAGAACCTTGGATAGTGAAGAGCAGGGTGGTCGGACTTGGGGTGCTGGGACCGAGGTATAGGGTTCTATACCATAACTGTAGGCGCACCAGGTCCTGCTTACGCATTAAGGCTAGTGGTCGCTGTTTTCCAATGACTCTGCAGAGGTGAGGCTAACTCATGAGAATAGGGATGTAGTGGTAACCTCGGTATATCTCCCCCGTGAAGAAGACATCCCAACAACGAGATTGTAGAAAATCGTCAAAACGGTGAAAGACAATGACATCCAAGAGGTTGCGGCTGTGGACTCCAATGCGCACCACACCATTTGGGGAAGTAAGGACATTAACCGTAGAGGTGAGCGTCTCTTTGAATATCTCATGACCAACAATGTGGATATACTAAATCAGGGTATTAGAGCAACTTTCGTAATTTCTAACACCTAAGAGATAATCGACCTAACCCTAGCGTTAAAACTCTCTTGGGGGATAAATGTTTCCAACTGGCATCTCTCCCCATAATTATCAGTATCTGATTACAGCTACATCAGGTTCAACCTATGGTGAGGGCGGAAGCCATCAGGTACAGGGACCTGAGGAACACGGACTGGCAGAAGTACCTGAGGTGCCCAAGTCTGCCACACGTTGAGATCGAGTTGCTGAACATAGCACTGACACAGGCAGTGAAGCCTTCTTTTGAAAACAGTTGCAGGTGACCACGAGGGAGAGCAGCAATAGGTGCGTACCCTAGTGGAGCAATCAACTGCCAAAGTGCCTGGTGCTAAGCAATTAAAGAGAAAACGCGAAAATGCCTCGTTCTGAGCGTTTTGGCTCCTTAACCTTTTTTTGCCCCTTCAAAAAATTACGAACAACCCTAAAATATTTGGTGCGACGCTTCACACTAATTTCCCTAGCCTTAGGTACATTCTGTGATTTTTGTGGCTTTATAGGTACGATTCTAATCTATTTTTCACTCAGTTCATTTGAACTTGATGAAACACAACTTCACTTTTGGCGTAGAGAGCGGTAGCGCTCAAAGTTATGGAACTTCTTCAGTAGTTCCAACTCATGCCACGACAATTAATGAGTGCACAGGTGACTCGTATGACCGTCAAGAATTGAGTTGAATTTACAGCTGCCTCATTGATGAGATTGTACTTTCCACAAGGAAAGGAAGGAAGGTTCCTTGTGGAAAGTGCCTACAGACATTTCCGCGAAGGAAAAGCGATGAACCATATTGAAATGGTAGACCACACAATACGCATCTGTCAACACGGCCCATCACGGTTCAGGGCAAATACTTTGATGAATGAGGAACAAGGACCATGCGGCCGGGTGAAAGTAAAATTGCTCATCGCTACAGGGCGCCCGCGCCGCGTCAGACGCCAACTTTGACGTCACGTTGGGATGAAACGCTGTGGGACGTCGGGTGAAACTGACGTCAAACTCGTCGTCGAGAGGTCACTCTGCTTCCCTCTCACGTCATTCGGCCGCCCGCCCACGAGAGGCACTTATCGCCCCCTTTCCTCTCTCATACTCTCACATTACGCACTGGTCAGCTCAGCTTCCTCATTTATTTCCATCTAAACAGTATAAAACTTGTTTGCATAATTAAATGTGAGTCTGATTGTTCCGCCTTCGCTTTTATTTTTTACACTTAAGGGTAAGGAAAGTATTGTAGTCGTACAAAAATATCTAGTGTGATGGATCACACATTCATTCGACTATTTTTTTTACTCAAGCAATAAATTCAGTTCAAACGTTCTGCGTAAAAACTGGTGGCACATAAAGTTCTGACATTTATTGAGCTGCTCCTGCGTGTGCCCGATCCATTATTAAGCGATCAGCGCACAGGAGGATAATGAGACTGTTAAGATGATTTTTTGAGAAGGACTGTCTGTTGTGTTACTCGAATAATCTGGTATGAACTATCATAGTACGTGAATAGGTGATGGTTGAAATTTCGGAATTTTGGTCCTAATTATCTTATTCGCGTTATCAAACTCTTATCGTATAGATATGTACTTCATTGTATTACACCAAAATTCTACGGAGAACGCTACTATAATTTGAGCGGAATTTTTAAGGGAAAATAAACTGAGTTAAAACGATCTTCTTCGACAGTTTTGATAATTTATTGTCTCGTAATTTTCCCGTGGATGAGAATTTTATGGTAGTGTAATCAAAATCGTTTTTGAAAAAGAATAGGTCGGTGTTTTGATCACCATGATAACTATAGTTAGTTTTACCAAATAAAGTTTTACCAAATCGAAAGCCAGACTGAAACCAACAGCAACTAAACACGTCCCCATTCTACAGTCCATTACACACCTATCATATTGTGGTGAACCTTCAGTAGTTGTAAATGCCAGATGAACGTGTGTCGTTATTAGCAACGGTAAATTGTGATGCTTAAAAATATAAGATCAGTTTCGGTTTCGGTATGATTGGAATTCGTTAACGTTGTTGTTGGAAACGTAAGTTGCTTCCCGCCGATTCGCCCTGGGGCCCGCCGGTCGTTTTCCCCTCCAGGTGTCCGCCTCACCTCCCACAGACCACCATCCCTTCCTTCTCACCTACTACTCTCCATCGCGCGGGCGATCAAGACAGAGCCCTCAAGTTTTCTTGGTTTTTTAATTGCACATATATTAACAATCTTTTACACCCCCTTTTGAAGAGCTTCCGCTTAGTATTGTTGTGACGCGACGAAGTGGTTCCCGCCGCTAAATCCAGTGGTTCCCGGCCGGGGAAAAGCGTCTGTCACATTCATAAAGGTGAGTCCCTCATTTCCAATTTCTCCGTTCCTGTATTTGTTCCCTTTTCAGGTCGGCGAGGTCCCGGCATCGGCGGAGGCACAGTTTGCTACAAGGGGGGAGAAATTAATTCTATCGGATCCGGGGTGTTCGAAATACAGTCCGCTTTTAATTTAGACAACTAGGGTTGGCTACCCCGGTGTGTTTTTAACATAACCAGTCCCTAATTGTAGTGGTCATCCGTTGGACCGGATATCTTCTTTTTCGGATTTGTGCAATTAAAAATTTCGGGAGGGTTGAATTCAGGTTGGTAATTTCTGTCTTAGTGAATTGGGTATTGTAGTTTTCGCGATTATTCGGTATCGTAAGTTTTAACTTCAAGGGGTTTACCGGAAATTATTACCTTGTTTAATCAATTATTGAAAACTGAATTCAGTTTGTGAATTTCGATTTGGGAAAATAGTCTCGATCGAATGTATTTTACCTTGCGGGTTTAGGGCGGTGAAATCTTGTTGAGACAAGAGTTGAGGGCCGCCTCGAGTTCAACTTAGCGACCTCAGGAGACGCGTTCTTCCTTTTCTCGTTTATTCTTGTTTCGCTTTCAGTCGTTCGCTCTCTAAGATTTCGTTTTTTGTCATTTGTTTACGTTTATAATGGCTACGGAGAAGATTGATCTGCCGTCGCCCTCTGAGAAGGACCGACAGGCCTTTGCGCGGCTTACGGATCGTAAACAACGGGCGTGGCTCGTAATACAAAATTGTTTCGATCTCATTAAACAACTGCCGGAGAAACTGAATATTTTTCTAGTCCGAGTGGCGAGGATTGAGCAGGCACGAGAACGATTTGAGGACATTTTAGAGGAGTTGAGTGCTATGAGTTCGGAATTTCCGGAATTTAAAACGGATGTGGTCGCTTTGGGAGCTAACTTGGATGAAATATTTTTCAAAAATTCTCGCTGCGCGGGAACAATATGCGCCAGTCCGGGAGACGCGTAGTGATAATCCCACAGTTCAGACTCCCGATCGGCGTCATAGCAATTTGCCGGCTTCCGATGCCGTCCTGGCGCCGGCAATCACTCCAAATTCCCGTGTGTCTCTACCGAAAATTGTTATTCCTCCCTTTAATGGGCGGATAATTGATTTTCCTGGATTCATTGCGTTGTATGACGCGCTCATTCACCGAGTGTCGTACCTCTCAGACATTGAGAAGTTCAGTTATCTCTTAAGTTGTCTGACAGACTCGGCGTTGAGTCTTGCACAAACAGTTCCGTTTGCACCATCCAACTATAAGACCTGCTACGACTTACTTGTACGAACGTACAGCCAAAAGAGGCTGTTGGCAACTCATCACCTGAATACTATTTTTTCCCTCGAACCTATAAAACGGCGGTCTGCACAGGAATTCACGCAATTTATCGATAAATTGCAAGCGACCGTTACGTGCATCGCCGATTTGGAGCTACCTAATTTGGCGGACTTTATTTTGTTGTTTTGGACGCTAAAATTGTTAGACCCTCAGACTCGGCAGGGCTTTGAGGAACGATGGCTAGACCAGGTCGACGATCTTGGGATTCCTACTCTGGGTAGTTTGATGCAATATCTCAGGGATCAGAGTAATATAGCGGAGTTAATGAACTGTCCAACCGTTGGCCAGTCCCGGAATTCTATTTCCACGACTAAAAAGAAAGTTGATAACACTCGGCGAGTGTTAACCGTCACCCAAAAGGCGCCAACGTCCAGTGCGGTGAGTCGGTGTCCATTATGCGAGCAGGAACACCATTTTGTGAAGTGTCCAGAACTTTTGAAGGCTACGGTAGAAGAGCGCAAGAAATTGGTTCGACGGTTCAAAAGATGTTTTATTTGCTTGAACCCCCACATGGCTAATAACTGCCGTCAGCAAGTTAGGTGTCAGGTGTGCAGCCGTCGGCACCATACCGTTCTACATTCGTCTGATTCTATAGGGGGGGAAAGTTCCCTAGCTAGTAGTGGCCCTGCAGTTTCCACTCTCTCGTCACTTCCCTCGACTGGAGACGATCGAGGGGCAGTTCCCTCCACCTCTGTGGGCGCTGCATGTCATTCCTTAACAACCGTAGTCCAGAAGACGAATGTTGGAATGTTAGGCACAGCCCAGGTGAACATTTTGGCCGCGGATGGTCGGTGGCACCGGGCCAGGCTCATCCTAGATCCTGGGAGTTCGGTTAACTTCATTACTACGAGGTTGGCTGCTCAGTTGAGATTACCCCGTAGTAAATGTCCCTACCAGATTAGTGGGATCGGCAATGGGACGTCGTTTACATCTCAAGGCCTTGTGAGAACTCAAATATCACCTCACTTCAATAGTAATTTTCAGTTCTCCCTGGAATTAGCTGTGGTTTCGAAAATCACGTCAGATTTACCCACAGTTGAGATTGCAACTTCTTTGCCGTCTCAGTTTTCGAATTTAGTTTTGGCGGACCCTGAATTTGGGAAACCCGCTCCCGTCGATGTCCTTTTGGGTGTTCAAAATTATTTTGATATTCTGACAGGAGAATCGCCACACCTAAAAGGAGAACCCTCGGCCATGCATACTCGGTTAGGTTGGATATTGATGGGATCAGTACCCTCCCTTAGTGACAACCCTCAGCCCTCGTTATTATGTGTTCCCGAAACCACGGATGAAATTTTAAGGGCCTTTTGGGAGCGGGAGGAAGTTTTCAACCCAATTCCTTTATCCCCCGATGATGAATATTATCTTAAACATTTTTCGGAAACTTACGCTCGGAATCCTCTAAGTGGAGAGTTTACAGTGAGGCTGACATTTCGTGAAGGCAAACGTCCACAATTGGGTTCGAATCGCGCGTTGGCACTTCGACGTCTTGAGCGACTGGAGCATAAATTTGTGCGAGATCCTGGTTACCAACAATTGTATGCCAATAATTTCAAGGAGTATTTGAACGAAGGCCATATGTGCTTAGCATCACACCCAGCTCCATACGTGATGACTCACCATGGAGTTCCTAAAAGCGGCCCTTCAGGACAAACTGTTCGGGTTGTATTTTCTCCTGCTGAATTGGATCCAAGTGGGCGGAGTCTCAACTCCTATTTGTTACCCGGACCCAAACTGCAGGGAGACATAGGACAAGTAATTACCCGATTCCGAATACATAAGATAGCCTTCAGTTGTGACATAAAGAACATGTATCGGATGATTAAGATTCACCCGGAAGACCGCATTTTCCAACACGTGTTTTGGAGAGATTCTCCATTGGCCGAAGTTGGGGAATACGAGCTCACAACAGTGACATTTGGAATTGCCTGTAGCCCTTTTTTGGCTCAGCAGACGATTCGACAGCTAGTGTCTGAGGATGGCCATAAATGGCCCGGAGCAGCTCGATCGTTGACCGAATCCATATTTATGGATGACTGCTTGACGGGAGCAAAAACGGTTGCGGATGCTACCAACCTCCGGAGCGAACTAATTTCCTTGCTTAGGGGAGGTTGCTTTGAACTGGGCAAGTGGGTCAGTAACTCTCCCGAGGTGGTCAAGGATGTAGCATCTCCCATTTGTGAGCTCCCTTCCCAAAACCAGGATGCGACTTCGAAGGTGTTAGGTCTACGTTGGGACGTGGAAAAAGATGTTTTCCTATATAAAATTAACGTGTTAGGAAAATCCTCTACGAAACGAAATATCCTATCTCAGGTTGCGCGCATCTATGACTACAATGGATACTTGGCGCCTGTCATATTTGGAATGAAATCCTTGCTTCAACGACTGTGGGTTGCAGGAGTCGATTGGGATGATCCGTTACCGACTCATTTAGACGCTAAGTGGCAGACAATCATCCAGCAGTTAACTTCCCTCGAGAGTTTGGCTATCCCTCGTTGGATAATGGCAGACCAGGCGGTGAGTTTGCAGCTCATTGGGTTTTCAGATGCCAGTGAGCTGGGAATGGCTGCTGCCATTTATCTACGCGTCCAGCTCAGGGATTCTGTGGCTGTGAATTTGTTAAAGGCCAAAACTCGGGTAGCCCCTCTCAAATCTTGGACGATTCCCCGCCTTGAGCTAGGTGCGGCGTGTCTGCTCGCAAAGCTGATAAGGAATACCTTGCCTCTATCCTCCTCAGTATCGATCACGGATGTAGTTTGCTTTACAGACTCTACGACGGTTCTGAAATGGATTAAATCTCCTGTTTACGCTCTGCAGACGTTTGTAGCCAATCGTGTTATGCAATTAAACGATGCTTGTCCAATGGCTAGATGGTTACATGTTAGAAGCGAATTGAATCCAGCAGATTGTGCTAGCAGGGGTCTCCTACCCTCTCAGTTGGAGGCACACAAGTTGTGGTGGTCCGGTCCCCCTTTCCTGAGAGAGCCTGTGGAACATTGGCCGAATTTTCCAACCTTGGACATGTCTGACATTCCAGAATCAAAAACCAATTCCCGTTTGACCATGGTAGGAGTGCTTGAAACCTCCTACATGGTAAAGTTCATTGAGCGTTTTTCCTCCTTATTTCGGTGTTTACGAATCTTGACTTACATGATACGATTTCTCTGCAAGCTGAAACTTAGAGCAACCAACGCCATCGGTAGGGCGCATTTCACAGGACCCGTCTCCGTTAAGGAGTACCAGGAAGCTCTAGAATTTTTGATATCCCGGGTTCAATCTCATTATTTCGCCTCAGAGATAGAACAAATGAAGAAAGGAATTATGCCAGGGCCAAAAAGATTTCAGATGCTTTCGCCGTTCCTTGACTCCTTGGGATTTGTCAGGGTGGGGGGTAGGATAGGCAGGTCCGATTTACATTTTGTTTCCAAACATCCACTACTCATCCCTCGTGAGTCTCACCTGGCGTCGCTGATGTGCGACTACTATCACGAATTTTCAGGACATGGTGGACCTCGATTGGTCCAATCTCTCATTTTGAGACGTTATTGGACTCCGTCTATCCGAAGTCTGATTCGGAAACGTATGTTCCAATGCAAAAACTGCTACAAGTTTATCGTCCGTCCGAACCAACCAAAAATGTCTGAACTTCCCCAGGCCCGAGTGGCTCCGGGAAGAGTATTTAGCCACACAGGGGTCGATTTAGGCGGTCCCATTTTAATTCGGATGGGTACTTCTCGGTCCAGAACGTACCAGAAATGTTATTTTGCCTTATTCGTTTGTTTGAGCACTAAGGCAGTTCACCTGGAGGTAGTAACTTCGCTTTCCACCGAAGCTTGTCTGGCTTGCTTGGACCGATTCATAGCCCGTCGAGGGCTTCCCTCGCACATTTACTCCGATCAGGGGAGAAATTTTCGAGGTGCGGCAAGAGAAATTAATGAGCTGACCTCGTTCCTTAAAAGTGCAAGCCCAGAAATTTCCCAAATATTGGCTCGGCGGGAAATCAAGTGGGTGTTCAACCCCCCTTACGCCCCCAATTTTGGAGGGCTATGGGAGGCGGGGATAAAATCCGTCAAAGGTCACCTGAAAAGAATTATAGGTGGGCAGACTCTGTTGCTAGAGGAACTTATCACTGTCCTGACTCAGATTGAAAGCTATCTCAACTCTCGACCGTTATATGCTCTCTCAAACTCGCCCTCGGACAATTTTGATTGCCTGACACCAGGTCATTTTTTAATAGGCGGCCCTTTGTTGCAAAGGCCGGATAATGACCTACAAGAGGTCCCTATCAGTCACTTGACAAGATGGCAACTGACGAAACAAATGTCTCAAGTTTTCTGGAATAGGTGGAGTAAGGAGTACCTGCATTCCCAAATGCAATTTTCCAAATGGTTTCGTCCATCGGTAGCTTTAAAGGTCGGGGAGCTGGTAATGTACCACAAGCCAGGATTTTCTCCTGCGGAGTGGCCATTGGGCAGGATTGCAGAGGTACTACCAGGAGCTGATGGCGAAGTACGAGTAGTTCGCATTCGCACCCCCACTGGGAAATTTGAGTTGCGCACCGCTAGCAAAGTGGTCGCGCTACCGTCTCAGTAGAACTATGATTTGCCTATGTTCTCGTTAGTTTTACGTTCTTCCATTGTGTTATTTCTAGTGTCTGTTGTTTTTTGTTGCGAAGTGTGTACCAGTTTTCTTTAGTTTTGTTGGGATTTCTATTTATTTTCTTCCTTACTCGAGTGTTTTTTTTTCTCTCTTCGTCCCTTGCTACTACCCAAGAGAAACCTTTTACAAGATTCCCAGCGAACTTCCGGTTATTTTAAGTGGTCAAAAATTCGATTTTGAGGTGGGGGGTATGTTGGAAACGTAAGTTGCTTCCCGCCGATTCGCCCTGGGGCCCGCCGGTCGTTTTCCCCTCCAGGTGTCCGTCTCACCTCCCACAGACCACCATCCCTTCCTTCTCACCTACTACTCTCCATCGCGCGGGCGATCAAGACAGAGCCCTCAAGTTTTCTTGGTTTTTTAATTGCACATATATTAACAATCTTTTACACCCCCTTTTGAAGAGCTTCCGCTTAGTATTGTTGTGACGCGACGAAGTGGTTCCCGCCGCTAAATCCAGTGGTTCCCGGCCGGGGAAAAGCGTCTGTCACATTCATAAAGGTGAGTCCCTCATTTCCAATTTCTCCGTTCCTGTATTTGTTCCCTTTTCAGGTCGGCGAGGTCCCGGCATCGGCGGAGGCACAGTTTGCTACAAGGGGGGAGAAATTAATTCTATCGGATCCGGGGTGTTCGAAATACAGTCCGCTTTTAATTTAGACAACTAGGGTTGGCTACCCCGGTGTGTTTTTAACAGTTGTTGACTTTTGTTATCTTTTCAAGTTAAAGTTATCGAGTTATTACAATTTGGGGGCCCGTCCGGGATCGAAATTAATCATGCCATTACCTCGTGCAACTCGGTCTTCCATCAGTCAAGGACACTATACAGCGAATTCGACCTCCGACGTTGACACAGGGAGTTTCATACTTAGAAACGCTCTTCGCAGGAATCCAAGAGCAACTTACACGCGTTCGTCAACCCCAACCTCCCCCACCACTGACTGAATCTAATCCTCCTCAACTTCGTGTACATGCCGAAACTCACAATCACAACAGAACTATAGTCGCCTATGAAGGTAGCTTGATGCCGTATGATGTAAACTTCCATGGGAAGAGTATGTACTTCACGTACAAGTGACTGCAGATGCCAACGACTGGGATGAACTTCGGAAAGGAAAGAAATTGGCAAGCATTTTGAGGGGTTCGGCGTTAAGTGTCCTGACTGATCTTCCAGCTGAAGTACGTACGGACTATGCCAAATTAGTTCAAGCTCTTGCAGGAAGGTTTGGAAATCACAATCACTTATCTAAATTTCTATTTTCCCTGCAAGGTAGGAGACAAAAAGACAATGAAGAACTGTCAGAATTAGCTACCGACATCGACAGACTGGTCCGTGGAGCATATCCAGATGAGCATAAGGCTTATAGAGATAAGGCTTCAGTTAGAGAATTCATTCAGGCTTTAAAAGACCAAGATCTCAGCCGTACCTTGACGATGTTTACCCCAGTAAATATTCAGGAAGCTCTTGAAAAAGCTCAACTAGTAGAAGGGTTGAAGCCGCACATGTACCGCAATACCAGAAAAACGAGTTGAGGTGTTCGGAATGTAACTCCTCTGGCCACATTAAATCACGTTGCCCTAGGCAGCCCAAAGCAAGTTCTTCTAGTTTGACGGAAAACTAACTCTGGCTCAGGCAGTGGACCATGCTTCAGCCCAGCATATTGAGAGTGGTCCAGAATTACATTTAACTGAAACTACATCAGGGATAGAAGCTCTTTTCGTTGACGTCAAAATAAATGATGAGGTGTATTCCTTCCTAGTTGATACAGGAGCCACAGTATCTATCCTGCGGCCTGATGTGGTTAGAGCATGTAACATATTTCAGGACCCAACTAAATTTGAAGTACTTCAAACCGCCGGCAATCGGACACTGACAGTCCTGGCAGAATGCACAGTAACTGGTAAAATTGGAAAGAGTGACTTCCTACACAACTTTTTGGTTGCACGTATCAGAGACAGAGGAATCATTGGATTAGATCTACTTCAAAAGCTGCGGGTTCAATTAAACATTTCGAAATCCCTTCTCTTGATGAATGGAAGTTCAGTCCCTCTAAAACGGAGATGGCAGTGCGTTCAGAGTGTGTTACAAGCAACTGTTCACAGTCATGATAACCAGGGGATCGACCAAGTTCTGAAGTCATCAGACCTACCATCGGGGAGTGGAGAGTATAAGGATGCAAGAGCGCTTTTTGTGAAATATCGCCGAATTTTCGCTGTTGGTCATGAGCGCTTGGGGCGCACAAACATGATAGAACATGTTATTGACAAGTGATACTCACCCAATAAAGCAAGCACTGAGGAGAATTCCTTTTGCACAAATGAAAGAAGTGGACAGAATACTAAAGGACATGATCTGCCAAGATGTTATAGAACCATCGAAGACTCCATGGGATTCACCGATTGTACTCGTGCCAAAGAATGATGGACTGGAGCGGGTTGTAGCGTATTTCAGTAAAGGTTTCAGTAAGCCTAAAAGAAATTATTGTGCAACCCGACGAGAACTTTTAGCTGTTGTCCGCAGCATAGAACACTTCCACCAGTACACCTAAGGATCTCACTTCACGTTGAGAACTGAGCATGCTGCTTTGACATGGCTTACTTCGTTCCACAAACCGGAGGAGTGACTTGCTAGGTGGCTTGAAACGCTGCAGTCGTACGACTTCACCATTGTTCACCGTTCAGGAAAAAGGCACAGTAACGTTGATGCTCTCTCCTGCCGCCCATGTGCTGCTCACTGTAACCATTGTGGAAAACGCAAAGAGAATTTTGAAGTTAATGTGTTACAGTTTTCCCCTCTGGAACCCCAGGATCATCAAAACGATGACTCCAATATCCAATGGATTATGGCGCGGTTACAACTTGGAAAGAGGCCAGATACAACTGAAGTTGCTGGATTGAGTCCAATAATCCGACAACTAGTAGCGCGCTGGGAATCTTTGGAAATAGTGGACGATAAACTATTCCAGTGGGAAGAAAATACAGGCCGCAGCCGTTTACAGTGGGTGGTACCATCTACTGCTGTCCACAAAGTGTTGTTGCAATGCCACAGCAGCCCAGCAGGAGGACACTTCAGAGTGTGGAAGATGCTGGCGAAGGTTAGATTGTTATATTTTTGGCCAGGGATGTCCACGATGTTAAAGCATGGTGCAAGTCTTGTCAGGAATGTCGAAAAGTCAAAGGCCCTGGAAAACAACACCCTGCACCGCTTCAACAATCAACTGTTGGAGGACCTTTTGAAAGAATGGGAATGTACATTTTAGGTCAGTAGGGGAGAAATGGGGTTTGAAAGCGGGAAATGGGGGTTTTGACCCAATTGGAGTGGGGGAAGAAAACCCCGCATCGTACTATAGTACGAGGTTTTTGGCCACGCCCCCTGACCAATCACATTATAGTACGTCATTTTTATCCCCTTCCACCCCACCCCCTTACACCCTCCACCATACTTATTAACCAATCGTAATGTAGTACGACCTTTTTTACCCCCACCTCCTTCCGAAATTTCCAGAATTTGACCACCTCTCTTCCGGTTTGCCCCTCCCACTAACCAATCACGTTACAGTACGACCTTTTTACCATCCCCCCCCTCCTTTTAGTCCCGCCCCACTTACGAATTTACTGTAGTGTAGGTACTCCCCCCCCCCACCACCACCACCAACAGAAAAATCCAAATGTTTGGATGACATCATGTTTGTACCAATAACCTTATTGTGCTGATCAACAACAGCAAGGACGAAGAAGAAGAAGTGTAACCACAGGAGGAGGCTACAATCATATCAGGGAAGGCTGAAAGGCTGATACGCGGATGGAAAATGATAGAGGTTGTTGAACGGACTAAAAAAGGAGGTCATGAGTTGGGGAGGGGAAGGAAAACCCATGGGAAAATTTTCAGCCTTCCCTGATATGATTGTAGCCTCCTCCTGTGGTTACACTTCTTCTTCTTCGTCCTTGCTGTTGTTGATCAGCACATTATAACACGTCATTTTTTACCCCCCCCCCCATCCAGCCTTCTCCCTCGAGCCTTCTGGTGAGTGTACTGTAGTAGGAGTACCCTCACCCCCCTCCTATTAAAATTCCAAAGCGTTTGGATGACGCCTTTTTTTAAAAAAAAAGTTCCTTCCCTGGGATCGAACACAGTACCTTTTGTATAATAATCAGACATTCTAACCACTAGGCTACAACATAACGTTGTAAAATAATGTAAACTTGTGGTATAAGAGAGGCAGACGTGACATCCTCCTTGTGGGACGCTAGAGTGATCACATGATCATTCAAGGGCATGACTCATCAGCATGACGCAATAGCAGCTGCCACTGACTACTGCGTAGTATTCTCGGAAATGTTCAATAGGTTTCAAAATATGATGCAATAGCATGACGTGTTCACGTGATTGTATAGCCCTAGGCGTTCTATTCAAGGAATTTAATATTGACGCACAAATTATCTCTAAACGTGTTTCGACTCGTCTATTGCGCAGTAAATTGGAATTTATCGCCTCTGTGCTCGTTCAAGGTTGCTGTCGCTCCACAGTCTATATAAGCTGAGCGGATTCATTCTCGGTTTTAGTTCTCGTTTGAATATTACGCGAAAATAACCTTCAACATGAGTGAGTTTAGCGCTATAAACGGTAATTTAGTGACCGTGTCGCTCGATAAGATTGTGGAAAAGTTCATGGTCGGTGAAACTATCGACGTTATCACGGCGTTGTCTAAATATAAAGACGAGATATGTGCTAGATTGAATCATCATCTCGGTAGATTAGGCGGTCTAAAGTGGTACATAGCCGTGCTAGTTAAATTTAGCAAGACTGTGAATCAGGAAGACATTTATTCTACTCCGACATTTCATGGTAAAATTCGTCCATTACTACGTGGTGATGATTGCATGGAGCAGTACAATGAAGCCACCAGTAAAATTCTCGAAAGTATGGCTAAATTTGTTCAAGATGGAAGCGGTTGGAAATTGGAGTACATTGAGCAAATTGACTTGTACATGGCAAAGTATCAACCATTATACGCTTCTTCGTTCATCCCCACTCCATTGAATTTAGCCAAACCACAGCTGGGAATTATCAATATAAAGAATGACGATGAAAAGTGCTTTCTGTGGTCGGTGCTGTTGGCTTTGAACCCTGGTAAACATCACGAACGTATAAGTTTTCTTAAACGCTACGAAGGATCCGTTAACATGAGTGGAATCGAGTACCCAGTAAAAATAACTGATGTGGATAAATTTGAGGAGAACAATGCGAATTTGTCGGTAAATATTTTTGGTTATGTGAGTGAAGTGATTCCCATTAGAATAACTAAATTTAAAAATCGTCGACACATTAACCTCTTACTATTAACGAGTCCGGAGGGAACAGTCACTACTGCCTCATTAACAATTTATCGAGATTGCTATTCAATCTAACGAAACATAAATTTCAACAATTTTACTGCAACTACTGCCTAAAACGATTTACTCGTCAAGATTTACTGGATAGCCACGATTGTAATCCACCCCAAGTCAGCTCTCTTCCCATTGTTACATCGAGCAGAAAATCTTGCTACTTACCAACTCCAAAAAAACTCTCAAAAAGCACTATTGGCGTCATCAATGTGAAAAATCCCAACGATGTAAAGAGCTTCTTGTGGTCCATACTGTGTGCATATCACGGAAGTACCAAGTGGAGATCCTCAAACAACTCGAGCTCACCATCAATATGGAGGGGATCAAATACCCGGTAGAAGTCGATGATGTGGACAAAGTTGAAAAGAAGAATATTGGGTTATCGGTCAACATTTTCGGATATGAGAATGAAGAGGTGTACCCAATCAGGATAACGAAGGAGAAGGGGAGAGAAACTCACGTTAACCTTCTTCTATTGACAGATGCAGATGGCAAGAACCATTATTGTTTAATCTCTAACCTCTCTCGATTCCTTGCACAGCTCACCAAACATCGTGAAGCAGCGCACTACTGCAATTACTGTCTCCATCGCTTCTTTCGTCATGACTTACTGGTGGAACATGAACCATTGTGCTCTCCTCACGGTGCACAGAAAACAAGATTACCGACTGAGGAAGAAAAGTGGCTCTATTTTAAAAATTACACCTACTGCCACAAAGTGCCATTTACCATATACTGTGATTTTGAATCATTCACCGTTCCTATACACACCAGCACCAACAACCCACAATGCTCTTACACCAACAATACTGCAAAGCACATTCCTTGTGGATTCTGTTACGTCATCATCGACAGCGAGGGCAAGGCGCTTAAACCACCAGCAGTGTACAGTGGACCCAACGTGGTGGATGAATTTTTGAATAGCCTCATGAATGAGGCAAAAGATCTACTGCCTGTAATAGAAACAAATATTCCAATCAACATGACGGAGCAAGATAAACAGGATTTTGAAGAAGTGGTTGCATGCCATCTCTGTAAGAAACCGTTGGGAGAAGATCGTGTAGCAAACCACAACCATTTAAACGGTAAATTCTTGGGAGCAGCACACAACGCGTGCAATTTGAACTACCAAGCCCCTTCGCATATTCCGGTATTTTTCCACAATCTACGAGGATACGACTGCCACCATTTGATGCAAAGATTCGGCAAGTTTAAAAAGGAAAAGTTATCCTGTATCGCAACCACTAGTGAGCGCTACATTTCTGTGACACTAGAATCGTTACGTTTTTTGGACTCGTTACAATTTCTCAACACATCATTGGACTCGTTGGTGAAAAATTTGGCGCTAGAAGGTCCCGATAACTTTAGAATTTTGCGTCAGTGTATGGGCGATGAACACATTCATCAGTTATTACGTAAAGGTGTCCCTATCCCTACTCCTATATGACGGATGCGTCTAAATTCGACGAAACGCAACTACCAACACGCGAACACTTTTTCAACGATTTGACACAGACACACATTAGTGAAGAAGACTACAGCCACGCTCAACGGGTATGGAACACTTTCAACATGACTACCATGAGAGATTACCACGATCTCTACCTAAAAATGGATGTGTTGCTGCTAGCGGATGTTTTCGAAAATTTCCGTACGACTAGTCTAACGTATTACGAGATTGATTCGTGGAACATGTACTCTGCACCGGGATTGGCATGGAATTCAATGCTGAAGATGACTGATGTACGGCTCGAACTGCTCACAGACATTGATCAATATCTTTTCATTGTAACCCTGTTGTTGTTGCGCGAGTTCCTCCAATTGGTCCAATAATGTATTCACCTCGGAAATCATGGTTGAATCGAAGAAGGTTTCAGGTTTAATTCCAACTTCCTGTTTCGGCTCTTTCTTGATCAATACAGTCTCCACCTTGTCTTTAAGTTCTTGAAGCGGTTGTGTTAATGGCTTATACTGTTCCACTAATGATTGTTCATACTGCAGCTTTTGGTTTTTCAGACTGCGGTACTTTTTCCTGATACTGTCTTGCAACTGGTCAATTTTGAGAGTGAGATCGTGATCAACAGAAGCCATGATGAGGAATGCGTGAAATGAGTTACTTTCTCCAATATATCTAACCCTCAACTACTACATTCACGTTCGCGTTCGTGTTCGGGTTCGCATTCGGGTTTGCGTTCACGTTCGCGTTCGTGTTCACGTTCAAGACTGATGTTAATATTGCTTCCAATTGCGTAATACGTCGTTTGAACCTTTCTCGGTCTCCAGCCATTTCTTCCCAGCGTGAAGTTCGGTCTTCTTGGGGAATGGGATATGTACATGTAACCATAGGGTCTGAAAACGTTACTTTTCTACACTTTAATAAATGAGTCGAAATTTTCTCGATATCTTCCATCATGGAGCTCTCTCTCCTTGTCTATAACGATGAAACCCTTGTCATTCTTCCATACACGTGCACATAGATTTTTAAGTTGGTCAAATGACATGTCAGTGTTGACGTGATCGTTGTAAATGAGTCTCAAGTTCATTTCATCTTGTTTAAATACAATCAGAAGACTGTATTGATCAAGAAAGAGCCGAAACAGGAAGTTGAAATTAAACCTGAAACCTTCTTCGATTCAACCATGATTTCCGAGGTGAATACATTATTGGACCAATTGGAGGAACTCACGCAACAACAACACGGTTACAATGAAAAGATTCGAACATTTTTCAACGCAGAACCCGAAATAAAACCTCCGACACTGGTTAAGATAATTGGTGACCAAATAGCTCCTTACTTGAACTACAATGTGAAACATGAAAAAAGCTACGGCGATAGCACATATGGGATACACTATGATGGTTCCGACTGGAAGATGGGTTCTTACCCGGTTCACTTTGACAATAATAACCTCCGGGTTTGTTTGAGTTGGTTTCCAAGAAACAACCCAACGATATTTATTCTGCCGAAGATTTACAAACATACAGAACCATGTTGGAACAAACCAAAGTGCATCAGAGTGAAGACGGTCGTACTAAATCAAATAAAGGATACAAGTATACGAAAATCATATCTGCCCTGTTTCCACCAAACAACAAGCGAAAGAAAAAATAGGATGATGAATGTGTACCAATATTGAGGAAAAATGTGAAAATTGAAAAGAGTGAGTCAACTACTTCGAAAAAGTTTGACGAACCAGCATCAATGGATTCCACATTCGTACCTAAAGATTTACCAATGACGTTCAGCTTTGACGCCTTTCCAATTGTCAAGGGAATAAAAAGGAAACTTTCCAATCCTATTATTTCGGATGTTGAAGAGGATGACGACGACGGTGAGCACTATAAATACGGAAAAAATACAAGTCCGGTAAAGGTATATCTATGAAAGTTGGAACGTCACAAATCGACTACCGACATTGGGACGATCCCAACGAACTTTGTGACTGTTTGAGACTTTTAGTAGCCTCCAAGCAAGCTGGTAATACCGGGCACAACAACGAGATTCTATCCATATTGGAGGAGCTTTTCGAAGCTGGGATTATAAAAGACTTTAGCCGCGTCGTATTTTAATTAGTGTAAAAATGTCCGTAGACAAGTTTGGTCGGATCGGTGATGGAAGGGTGGCTAAAGCAGTTCGAGGTCCACCGGGAGAGGGGTTCAAATTAACCAATAATGGGAACTACGATATTACAAATAAACGTCTGACTAATGTGGCCAATCCATCTGCTCATCAGGATGTAGTAAATCTACGATCACTATACGCTATAACTGACAAGTGTGTAAAATTGAATGAAAAAAAAGAAAATTTGATGTTGTTGAGAAGGGAATATGCAACTTGGGTGAGCCCACCGAAGATGGAGATGCTTTTCGATTAAAGTATTTAAAGGACAAATGCCTCGTGCTTGATCGTGACACTTTTGATGTCAAGAACAAACCTATTAAAAATGTAGGAGGATTGCCGAAAGAACCCAACGACGTCGTAAATAAAGACTATCTAGACCAAGTAGCCTTACAATTGGACGATGAGGGTTGGAATTGTAACGATCCACGATTGACTCGCGTCGCTCAACCAGTGTCACGGTACGATGCTGTGAACATAGAATATCTCAATTTAATGACACCCGCCTTATACAATAACAGCTGGAACTGTAAATACCTGCCTGTACGATACGTGGGTGATCCGGTTGAGGATACTGATGCCATAAATATGAAATTCTACAAAAGTGGCGTGCCTATTAAAACAATCGACGCTTGGCATTTTGAAAATAGATTGTTGCCGGGGATAAGTGATCCTAAAAATCTTAGCGATGCCGTGTCAGTCAATTATCTCATGTGGGTAATGGGAGAAATGTTTGTCGACTTGTACAATACAATGTCATTACCCGAGCACAGAGTGATGATTAATTACAGAGCAAACTGGTTGGAGCAAAACTTTATCGCAAAGTACTTTATAGATCCAAGGAGTAATACTCTAAGAAATGCCTAATAAAGAGGGATCCAACGTAAAAAACGGCAGTATCGATATATAATGGGTAGAGTAAGAAACAAACGACTCAGTCGTCAACAAACCATCAAAGGTTGCGGATTAATTGAGACGACAGGCACAGTAATCAACAAGGCAATTGACGCACTGCCGACAGAACTTCATCTTCCTGGTGGATATCAATACTGCGGTCCAGGCACAAGATTGAGAGAAAGATTAGCTCGTGGTGATCCCGGTATAAACAAATTGGATCAAGCCTGTAAGACTCATGACATTGCGTACGCTTTGTACAAAGATAACATACATCGTGGACTGGCTGATCAGCGTTTGGCAGAGAGTGCGTGGGCTCGTGTCAAGTCTTCAGACGCCTCCCTCGGGGAGCGAGCAGCAGGGTTAGCATTAGTAACAGCAATGAAGGCTGAAGCAAAGTTGGGAGGTTCGTTGAAGAAGAAGACGACCAAGACTCGAGACAAGAAGAAACACGGTTTGAGCGCTTTGGGAAGTGTGGTAGGTGGAGCAGCAGGTGTTGCTAAAGCCGTATCAGAGGCCAACAACAATGCAAAAAAGTTGTCCGAGATGCAAAGACACAATCAATCTATGGAAGCTATCGCTCTCAAGGGAAAGGGATTGTACTTGAAACCGTACAAGGGAGGTGGAATGCGTAAACCTTTGAAAAATAAGGATTAAAAAAAACGTCGATAGACGAAATACCAATTCGCCCCCTGTCCAACATTGATCTACTCAAATACGCTGAAAGCTTAAAGATTCCACATTTTAGAGGCGTATTCACCAGAGACAACCTTCCGAAAAAGCTGTGGAAAAACGAGAGCGCCGTCTTGAATTTGGATTCGAGTAATGGAGATGGAACACATTGGGTATGCTACAAGAAGAAGGAAGATTGCGTTCGATACTTTGATAGTTTTGGAAATTCGCAACCGCCGCTAGAGTTGACAAAGCTCTACTTTGGGTCATGTGTGGATGTATACTACAACTACCATAGACATCAAGCATTTGATACTGTGATTTGCGGTCATTTATGTTTGAAGTTTTTGACGACAGTTGATCAGTAATAGTGGACGACCAGTAGCAGTATCATGTTTTGCCTAAGTGGAAAAGATTCTGTGATCAGTTGCGACATTTTCCCTCCACTCGATTTGAACGGGGGAAATTGGGCTCGTGGGATTTACCTCTTACAATTCAATACCAAACGTCGAGGAAGGAGTGAATAATTTACTTTATTTGGGCTCACAAACCATAGAATTTCCTACCGGGGCTTATGAGATTGAAAATTTGAACGAGCGAATACAAGCAGTAATAAAGAAACCAAACTCTTTGGTCATCAAGACAAACAACAACACTCAAAAGGCTGAAATTTTGTCGAGTGAAACCGTCGATTTTACTAAACGTCAGAGTATTGCGTCGCTGTTGGGCTTTTCTCCGAGAGTTCTAAGCAAGAATAAATTGCACGCGAGCGATGGGATGGTAAACATAATAAGGTGAACGTCATACGAGTCGAATGTAACATTGTTCGTGGAGCTTACCAAAACGGACAGGAAAGTCACATTATCCACGAATTTTATACGGTGGTGCCCCCTGGCTTTAAGATTTTGGAAACACCGAGGAACGTCATTTATCTACCAGTCAACACAGGAAGACTTCACAACATTACGATAGCGCTTCGTGATCAAGACGGCAGAGCCATAAGTTTGAGAGGGGAGACTATCAACGTACGCCTTCATTTGAGAGATGGGTCTCGTATTTAATGAAAATCAAACATTTATAATGCTCTCTCATCGACTCGAATCAACCAGACAGACCTTGTCTGTGTTGGCGTTGAGACCATTAACAGCTGCTAACCGATCATTTCTACAATCTCTCGGTCTACAAGTTAATCGACATGTTGGCGGTAAACTCGAAAGCACAGTACGACAATTCGGTAACTCAATACGAGTATAGGAGTCATACACCCTTTACATCAACAACGTTCAACCCAAGTGACGAAGTGAGGATCGCCATACAACAACAAGAGGATTTGACTCTACCATGCGAAAGTTTCCTTCACGTTAATTGTGTTGTGACCAAAGCTGGTAGACAAACTGAGGACCTTACGCTGAAACTAGCCAGCAATGCCATTGCATTTCTAATCGACGAAATACGATACGAACTGGGTGGGGTGACGATAGATCGCACGAAAAATGTCGGCATTACGTCGACGATTCACATTTGCTCTCACTCACTCCGGCTGATGAAAATTACGCGCATAATGCAGGCGTGGCAAGCAGTCGTGTTGACTTTGCCCGTTCGAAATTTTCCCTTTGTATCCCAATGCGGATGCTCATGGTTTTTTCAACGACTATAAGCGCGTCATTGTGAACCAGAAACAGGAACTCATTATTCTTCTCAGTAATGTTACGGGGGAAGGAAATTTGGAGATGCTTTTGAAGAGCTGCTGACTAAGGCAAAAATTACGGCAATCGCGCCGGAGATTCGATCCACAACCCTCAACTTACGTCGAGAATTATGAATCGACCGTCTTACCGCAAGACCACGATGAACCGCTTGCCTTTGATAGGAGTCAGTCAGCACAGTAACACATCGGCGAATTCCATTTATAAAGAAGGAGCACATGCTACATTCAACGATTACAATCTCAATATCCACAACATTTATTGGAGAGTTCCTCACGTAAAAGTATCGGAGGCCGGAAAGTTACCACTGCTCAAGATGTTGGATCAAGACATTACCATCGAAATGCCATATAGGAGTTGGGAGCTACACGAGTATCCTACCTTACCAACTACCGCTCGTCAATCATGGACCATCAAAATATTTTCGCAATTGGAAAAGCCGAGATACGTTATTCTGGCGTTTCAAACTTTGAGAAAAAACAACGTCGGGAGACACTCTAGCACGTTTGACATGTGTAGTTCGAGAGAAGTCAAACTATATTTGAATTCACAATATTATCCGTACGATTACCTACGAGGTGATATTGCTTTGATGTATGAAATGTACGCCAAATTTCAAGCATCGTATTACGGGAAGAGTCCTCAACCCTTTATGAATCCTACAAGTTTTGGAACGTGTCCGATATTTGTGATTGATTGCTCCAAGCAAAATGAAAGCCTCAAGATCGGGCCCGTTGATGTACGTCTAGAGTTTGAAGCAGCCGAGCAATTTCCAGCCGGTACCACTGCATACTGCTTAATCGTGCACGACTCTCTCGCCGAATACTGTCCATTGTCTGGAACTGTCAGCAGAGTCCACTAGTATCGCAGCGTATATAAACTCGGTAGATGACTCTAAAACTTCATTAAGTGTCAAGCAACCGAGATGGAAGATCACCTACCAAACAACCAGCTAGCAGAGCTCGAGTATGGAGAGGAGGGAAATATCCAAGAGGTGAATCATCAACCATCAGATGAGTCATCGCAACAAGACGTGTCCATCGTTGAATTCCCTTTTGACAAACCGCATCAACTGGAAGATTTCTCCGCCTTTCTACAATTCACCTACAACGTCAATCCGATAAACACTAAATTTGTGACAATTGGACTTTTTAAACAACTAGACTTTCATGTTGGAGTGCTATTCTTCAAACAAGGAATGAAAAAGTCTGTGCTTTTGAGTTTTGACCAGTTCAACCAGCTGTCTACAGCAGTCGATTCAATCAGTTTTGTGCTTCAAAACGTCAAGACAGCCAACGTCAAAAGTTTCCAAGTCACCAATGACGTCAAAGTCGTAGTGAAATCCATCTACTTTATACCACACGTGGAAATTAGATCTCAAGGTCGCAGCATGGTTTTGAATCCGATGGAATGGCACAACTTTGTTTGCACATTACCGTGCATCAAGCGATATACCGAGTATTTGAACATAAGAGAGCCTGTAATGCTGGAGCATATTGACGCCGTTATGAGAAGCCAAGCAGTTTACGTACCACCACCTCAACAATTCGATGGATACGAAGCTGATCGTTTACAAGATGAAGTTTGCATTTATAAAAAGAATAAAAGAATGTACCAGTAATATTTCAATTATACGAATGGATCAATAAATGGTTTAAATTTAAATCGTAAATGTTTCTTTTTCCCTCCCCTATAGGATAAGGTTAGAAATAAAGACTAGAATTAGGTTTCATCAGTTTATTTTAACATTGCCATACATCATCTTCGCTACATTTAATATGAAACAACGGAGTTACTGCGCAATTGTCGCACCAATTATCCAATTCCCTAGCAATTTCAGCTATGAACTCCTCAGCGTTGATAGTTATAGAGTTGTACGTTACACTATGGAGCCGATGCTTTTTACTCAAAATCTCGACACACTTGGGACAAACTTGCATGCTTCTGCCATTTACGGAAAAATCAATTTGCTCAAACACCACGTCATTCCATTCACCCAGAAACGACGGTATTACATTGGTATTTATTATAGCAGGAATGTTCTTCTTTGATAGGCACCTCAAATCCATATTGTCAAAATCGTCTTCTTCTGGCATTTCTTCTTCGCAGAATAGTGTGACAACCTTCCAAATATCTTTCACGTACTTATCCAAAACTCGTGGTAGACCGAGTGATTCAATGTCCATGTAGGTGTTGGTGTTTTTGGCTCAATGCTAGGAGGCTCTTTGGATTATCTCGTCGTGTAACACCACTCATTGTCTCTGTAATATAAAGCGGAAAGCGATTTATGTTTTTCATCATTATTTTCAACGATTCGTATCGAGCATCATGGAGAGTAAAACAGTCACTATAACCAATGACACTAGTGTATTGATTAAAAATGTACAATTGGATACTATTCTGATTATTGAGTCAAAAGGACAACGTGTAACGTTCAATGTGGATCAGTGGACAGAATTTCAAAAAAAACTTGGAAACCATAGATCGAGAGTTTATGAAAAGATTTCGTTACACTTATTCTAAAGTTACTGCGAATGAATAATATTCCAAATAATGTACGACAAAATAAATGAATCATTTTCACGATTAAATTGTTTCTTTTTTTTTTACTTACCTCGATTATTTTAAGATCGTAAGTAGTTCCAATACGTTGTCCACGCAAGAGTTCCAAGTTGTCTGGAATAGCTTGGCTCGGATCGAAAATTTTAACGTAGCGTTTCGGTAGGAACACGTCAAATAGTTCGCCTTCCTCGATAGGTTCTTGTAGCGTGGCAACGAGACTATCTCTGTACTGAGTGTGAACAATTTTCAGCTTTCTAACCGGATAGTAGGTATTATCTTTCAATTGCTCCAACTTTAATGTTTTATTGTATTTGCAAGAAGCAGAGTTGAATCTATCGACGAATGTTGCCATTGTATGACTGTGCTCCTATGCTGGCGTATGCTGCTTATATCATGCTCCTCCCGCACTTGTATTTTTGACTACGTGACAAAACTTTTAGAGGCGATAAATTTCAATTCAACTGCGTAATAGACGAGTCGAAACACATTTAGAGATAATTTTGGGTGTGAATATGAAATTCCGAGAATAGAACACCTGGGGCTATACAATCACGTGAACACGTCATGCTATTGCATCATATTTTGAAACCTATTAAACATTTCCGAGAATACTACGCAGTAGCCTAGGGCAGCTGCTAATGCGTCATGTTGATGAGTCATGCCCTTGAACGATCATGTGACCACTCTAGCGTCCCACAAGGAGGATGTCACTTCTGTCCCTCTTATACCACAAGTTTACGTTATTTTACAACGTTGTGTTGCAGCCTAGTGGATAGAACGTCTGACTATAATACAAAAGGTACTGCGTTCGATCTCAGGGAAGGAACTTTTTTTAAAAAATGACGTCATCCAAACGCACTAGAATTTTATTAGAAGGTGGGGGGATACTCCTACTATAGTACAGAAGGCTCGTGGGAGAAGGCTGGATGGATGGGGAAAAAGGTAAGTATTTGTTGGGGAGAGTACCTCTACTATAGTAAATTCGTTAGTGGGATGAGACTGTAATGAGGGGGTGTAAAAAGGTCGTACTATAACGTGACTGGTTAGTGGGAGGGGCGAACCGAAGGAGAGGTGGTCAACTTCCGGAAATTGGGGTAGGGGCTGGGGGTAAAAAAGGTCGTACTACAGTACGATTGGTTAATAATTATGGTGGAGGGGGTAAGGAGGCGGGGTTGAGGGGATAAAAAATGACGTACTACAACGTGATTTGGTTAGGGGGTGTGGCCAAAAACCTCGTACTATAGTACGAGGCGTGGTTTTCTTCCCCCACTCCAATTGAGCTAGAACCCCCATTTCCGGTTTCGCTCCCCCATTTCTCCCCTACTAGCATCCAAAAATACCTAGGAAACGATACCAAACACGACGTAAATGCAATAAACTGCCAACATTTCGTTTTCGGCTAATTTTTTAAAAAGCTTTTTGCCCATCACAATCACAATCACGGGTTTTGTCCAATCGGATTGCAACGCCTAGATCCCGAATGAAAATTCTGGGAGAAGAAGCGATTTTTTTAGATCATGTTGAAGGTAAATTACGGCCGACGGACGGACATAGCAGATTTAGCAGCCCCTTGCCTTTGAAACGTAGTGTTACATTTTGAGGGGGGGCTGTAAAAAACTTTCCTGGCTGAAAACACAGGTGTGTGATTCAGAATGAATATTAAACCAAAAAACGAAAACGAAGGTTTTATCAGGAGGAACTTATAGTCCGAATAAGTTAGGGACTGAAACGACGAGTAGCATCGCGTCTTGTGACAACATCATTTATTACGAGCTTGGCAAGTCCGTGTCTTATCTCGTTGAACAATCTAGCTGTTCGATCCCTCTAACCCCCCCCCCCTTCCGATCCTTCCGTTCACCTTTTTTCCTACATGAACATAACAGACAGCTTGTAACGGCGAGAACTTGGTCGCGACTACCAAACCTTCATACGTTGGCGCTTATCCTTCCTGTAAACGGAACAACTTTTCACATTACTAAGACGAAGTCGACACCCGGGAAAAGAAGCCCTTCAAACGTCAAGATTAAAAGAAAACTTAAAAAAAAAACACATTTACTCGAATACTCAGCTTTCATTACTACGCCAAAGTGCTAAGGAAACTAAAAAAAGGGAAAGTGGCCTGTGCTCCAGCGGTGACGATTGAAAGAACGCTGCTAAAAAATCACCTCAAATATTATTTCCAATTTTCAGATCAACATGGGACGCCAAAATATGGAGAGAGAGAGAGAGAGACCTGTGGTCCTCTCTTCCATCTCATCTGAATAAATAGTTTACACACTACGTTCCAGCGTCAAATAGTACAAAACATAATAATCTTCACGAAAGTATAAAAACAGGTTACAAAAGATACATGGATAATTGACATTGATGTTGATGTATCGTTGATGAAAACCATGACACAGATTCAGCGTCCTCTTCGATTCATGTTCATCTGTTGTGTGCGGGCCAACCCACACCTTCATGGCTGCTTAGGCGTTTGGGAAATTTTACTGCACTAATCAAAGCGGACAATTTCCACATATTAGTGCGTGTGAAGGTCGGTTTTACTTGCACATCACTTGGATACAAGACGTGAAATTGGGGTACGCTGGCTATGTCGCGGGGCAATGGGTCTGTTCTGCAGTTGAAAAATAATCAGTTGGTTTTGCAAAGGTAACAGCTAGTTTTAGAGGTGAATAGTAAGAGCAGAAGGAAGGGTAAAGAGATCTTTTGAAATATTACTGGAGGAAAAGGGAAAGTGAAACTAACTTTTCGACATTACTACTAAGGGTTGTTTGAGAGAGCGGGGATTACCATCTTTATTGGACGGATGCGGAGCATTGCTGCCTCAGTCACCCCCTCTATCTTCTCACTTTGCCTTGCCGTGCTCCGATCCCACTCGTTGCCCTCTATCTCAACCCCCACTCTGAACGCTGTTTTGCTTCTTTTCTGTGGTGCGAGGGCATCAAGAGGAAATGGATGAGAAAGGACTCGTCCTGGGAGGTCGGGCAAGAAGGGTGTGGAAATGAAGATAGAGTGGGGGTGTCTCCGAACCCCATGCCGCCGCCACTACCGTCACTACCACTACCACCACTGGCACCCTTATTCTCTCCGTAATGGAATGGTCGATGCAGTAGTGGAGGCGGGTGAAAGGACAGATCTTGAAAGAAGGGGATTCTTACACAGTCAATGCCGCTCTCTTTAGTACTTTGGCACAAACCAGCCAGCTAAACCAGGAGCCCCCCCCCAATTACCACATAACCAGACGCAACAACACTAAACACCACCCAAACCACACTTAGTGGTGACTAACTCAGAATGCCTAATTTGCGGCTTTGTGTTTACTTAACTTTCGCAGCCTATCATCAGCATGTTGGAATTTTCGGTTTATTATTTATTGTGAATATTAAACCTAAGTTGTCTGTCAGGAAAATTTGTTTGACTCCCCCCACCCTTAATATTTAGTCTGCATATAACAATGAGGAGTCAAAATGAGGGTATGTGCATAAGCGTAGCAAAACTAACAATAGTTATTAAAGAAATCAAAACACCTAACGTGTTTTCTCCCAAAAACGGCACTAACGATTTTGATAACATTTTTAGTATAGAAGATGACGAAATAGTACCGAAAAGTTCTCGTCTGTGGGAAAATTACTTGGGCAGCACAATAAATGATCAACAATTACGAAGAAAATCGATATTAGCCCAGTTTAAAAAAAAAATCCCGCTCTTATGATGATTCTCAGAAAAAGAAGAAGTCCATTAACTGCCTTTATGAAGGGACTTTAATTACGCCTATAAGAAAATTGGGAGCAACTCTAACTTATTGTAATTCCTCACACTTTTTACCCGATAATTCCAAAACGGTAAACACGATCCTTCTCAAAAAATCGTGTTGACGGACTCATGAATCGCCTGTGAATCGATTACTCCTTAATGGTTGCGGTATGGGTTAATTAAGTCCTGAACCTTGAGTGCTACCATATTCGTGTGCATTTAAGTGCAATTTTGACTTTCATTTTCAGTGCTGAGTACGAAGGAAATTTACGTAATCGGATGATTTCCTTACAAGTTCAGCCTATACGGTACTCGCGTTCACAAAAAAAGAGTGGTAGTAAACTGCGATTCGAGCTTAACAATGGCCAAAAGATTATTAGGAGCAACCACAGAAATTAAGGAGTTTGAACTAACGTCATTACAAAGTTAGTCATTTTGGTTGTTTGCCCTTTATAATTCTAGAACTCTAAACGCGAACGTTTCCAAAAAGCTAATACAGTCCCACTAATTAGCGGTATGCAAGTTAATGAGGAGTGGGCGCCACCTAATAAGTTCTGGAACATCAGGAAACTAGTTTGTGTGTAAATCGTTATGTTCCAGCGAGTAGTGTCCTGTTAACTAAGTGACAAGAGCGATAAAAATCCCTGAATGCACGTGCAGCTGAGGAGAGCCGCCATAATGCGTCGCACACCACATTTTTAAACTACCAAAATTGTTTCTTTTTCAATGAAAATGGTTTAAAGCGTCCTTAAGTAAGCGCACTGGCTCTTTTCCTCCTCTTTGTGACAAGTTACATTGAATTGGCTTTAAATTCCCTGCCACTTTAAAAAGCCGACTCAGATAATCCCAGATCCGGAGCACCTGGGTCATTTTCATTTTGTAACAATTATTCACTCGTTAGCGGCAGGCAGTTCATCACAGTCGATGATCTTGATTGACAGAGTTGAACTTGGGTTTAATAACACCGTGGAATCAAATGGGGATAGTAATACTCATGTTTTTCTCATAAAGGCGCATGTTTTGCGTTACGATTCAAGGGGATGATAGATTTTACATTTATCGAATCTCAAGCAGAGGTTATCGACTCTCTCACTCTATGGGTTTCAAAATAGCCATGTAGTGGCACTTTCACTAGTTCATTAGGGGTTGTACAATCAAGTCATTAGGGTCCTAGGACATCTGATTCAGCAGGAGTAGGGACTTTTTGTGCAGGTATGCATGCTCAGGGTGGAGCCAATGTCACCTCAGCTAGTCCTCGCGGGACTATGCAGGTTATTTGATGCAGACGATGTGAAGGATAAAATCACAGATGGGCGAGATGGTAAGAAAGATGCTCGTAGCCGTGCAG
This sequence comes from Pachypeltis micranthus, assembly GCA_020466155.1. Taxonomy (NCBI): domain Eukaryota; kingdom Metazoa; phylum Arthropoda; class Insecta; order Hemiptera; family Miridae; genus Pachypeltis; species Pachypeltis micranthus. The sequence continues at coordinate 1,470,697 of CM035776.1, forward strand.
TAACTCGATCCTTTTGGAATAATCTTGGGAGACAAGAAGAGTCCTGATGCTGAATCCATCGTCGCCAAGGATTACCTACATTAGGATTCAGGGCCTAAAGGGGTAGTGTTAGTGCTGTACTGATCATATACAACCTAGGTTACCAGACGGAGGAGCAAAGCTGGTTAGTAAGCCTTGATGTCTCCTCGAAAGGTGGCCTCAGACATACAAAGCGTGTTTAGGAATCCTTCGTGGCTAGAGCGTCGTCTTCAACGTTAAGCTGAGAGCTGTGCGCGTTAACTTACTACAAGGGGGTCGACTGGAACCCTGGGGCAACTGTTCCTGACATATTTTGATTTCTTATTCATTATGATCGTACACCTACGTTCTCGGTTAGGAAAACTTTTCTTACAATCCCCCTCAAAATTTGGCACTTTAAATTTCAAGACACTGGGATTCCAAATCTGCAATGTTTGTCTGCCGTCCGTGCCATATTGTGGTCTACAAGATCATTTGGTTCCGTTTTAGTCTGGTCACGTTTCGCATGAATTACTGGTGGATCAAATGGGATGGGTCTCTGAGATGTGAGACTACTTCTAGCTGCGAAAGAGAATAATAAACCGTTGTTTAATAATTTACAGGGTTTTCTCCCTTCCACGGGCCTAAGGGCGCTCTCGTGTTCTACTGTTCACTCTTTCTCACAAAATAGTTTGAAGAATAGGTCTATTTGACCCCCCCCCCCCCCCCAACTACATACTCCCTTTCCCAGGTTGAAACCACTGCCGAGACTAGGAACGCTCCCCGGTTCGCCAACTATTCCAGTGTAGCAGCCACAAGTAAAATATGGAGAGTGCTATCTGTACCTAAGTTACCTGGGCTAAGTGGAAGCGTTTATCCCGCGTGACGACAGGAGGTTTTGGAGAAAAAAAAACTTGGTAAATAATAAATCAAAATTATATTAATATAAAGTAAAAAATAAAGGGAATCCTCGGACAAAATCAAGTGGCGGAAAGAAATTAAAACAGGGGACTTACGGAACCGATTTGCAAAGGCGGAAACGGAAGATTACGAGACGTTGGCGGTATCGATGGAGGCAATGCCAAAAACCCCAGCCGCTCGCTCGCGTAGCCCCTTTGAGAGAGGGGGGCTTGCCCCTTCTCAATGCCTGTGGGCCCCCTAGGGCCTCTGTCGCGTCATGTGACTCGTCACACGGTCCCAAGTCCCTGCCACAGCCTGTAAGAGTCAGTTGGATAGCTCAGTCCACCCGCGGTGGTTTGCAAGGTGCAGGACAGTGAAGGGGAGTCAGGTATCAGGAATGAATCAGTAGTGGCGGTGGGTGGGGGTTTTCTCTATTACAGAACCATGCCCTGGTCTTGGGCTTCATGACAGTTATCAAAGTAATTGGTTCCTGTTAACAATAGTTAGGTCTGACTGTCAACAAAATGGGCGATAATCGTCTGCAATTTGATTAAAACGAAATCTGGTTCTTAAATGGAATCGAGTATAAGTGCGGAAGCTGTTTTGAAGTTTGCCAAGAGGATTTCAACAGTTCAATGGGCGGAGCTGAGCTTAACGACAACACGAAAGAGGCATCTGACAGATGGATATGATGTTTCATCGAAGAATTTCTCGTTTCCTGTTGCTTAGCTTCCTATATTCTGTAGGATCCCGAAGTAATAAATCCGCAAGGGAAAAGACGCGTAATATTGATGAAGGGTATGATCCAGGGTGGTAGGAAGGATGGTTGAGGTTGCTGATCCCCCCTCCGGGGAAGTATCAGCGAAGCATTCAAGATTACCCTATAAAGGTAGAGACGGTGATTGAAAGGGTATAAACACAATATAGACGACCGCGCCAGGGGGGAAGAAGGCGCCGAGCCTCCATCAAGAGCGAGAGGTTGATGCCGAGGTTGAAGGGTTGGTGCGGGCGGATGGATGGATCAATGCCGCTTCTCCTCGCTCCTCACTAATGGAATGTATCCCAACTTCCCCCTTCACTGATCTTTCTTACTCACCAACTCTACCATCCACCCTTTTTTCAAGCTCTTTTTCACTCGCACACCCTCTAGGAAAATATATTACCTTCTATTTTTTGTGCTCTCCATCGAAGATATAGCCCGGAAAAAAGTTGCCACGGCAGATCATGTTTCGTATTTGAACGCAAGAATGTGAAGTAAAGGCTACATTGCTGTTACGGTTAATTGACTGTCGTCTCCAAAGCTGTGAATCGATTTCAAAGAGAGGAGAGAAGAGGCCGATGACTTAAACTTTGCCGGTCAGAGCGTCTCTAACGATCTTCCAGTACTAACGGTCATTATTTTAAAAATGCAAATCGACATTTGCCTTCTACTGATGAAAGTAAGGAATCGGAAAAAGTATCTGTCACTGGGTGATATATGTAATGACTGTGGTGAATCAATATTCGGCGGAAGTTCTTAGGTTATTTCATCTGAAGCGGATAAAGTCAATGTCGTTCGTGACACTAAATTCTCAGGAAAATTAGGATGGTAGTTCAATAAACTACCTATACGATGAAAGTTTAATAACGCTCTTAAGATAATTAGGAGCAAACTCAGAAACTTCGGAATTCAAAACACTGCAGTTTCATTTACTACCATTGGTCACTGTTTTTACAGGATAATTACAAAACAGAAAACATGATCTGTTTAATAACGTTTATGTTGGCAGTTTCTTGGACTCCCAGTGCTCTTATTGCTCAAGAATGGTCGTTGGAGGAGCAGAGGCAACGTAATAAATTTTGGAACTTCAAGAGCTTCCACATTCTATGTAAAACGTAGAGTTATGTTTTACCAAGTTCAAATGAACTGAGTGAAAAATAGATTGGTTTAGTTGTTAAAGCCATGAAAATCGCTGGATAGTTGTGAGATGCCTCGCACCAGATTTTATGTAGGGATCATGAGACTTTAGTATGTGTAATTGAAGGGTGGGAACTGGAGGTTAAACATTGGTACCGAAATTAACGATGCACTTTCCCTATAGCCGAGGGGTGCAAATATGTTTTCAGTGAAGTGGTGATTCTATGAATCTCCCTCAAATGAATTCGAGCTGGGAGGATTCCAACAAAATTCGATCAGCTCTCTATTTACCCTGACCTTTTCTAAGCTCTCGCAAATCTGTTAGCCGGCGTTGATGCAAGAAAAGAGGGCGAGAAACAGGAGGGAGGGATGATTAGCTAAGTGAGAGCAGTAAGTAAATTGAGGGATTTCCTCCTAGAAGAGAGCAGAAAAGCAGGAGCTGAACTGAGCTGGGTAAGTGGGGGAGAGTTGAGCTGCCAACAGACAAAAAGAGATAGAATCCCCTTCCCATCAATTAAACGGCCTTTTCTTACAACTACTCATCCGATTCCTTTTCTTATGGAAATACGTATTCGTTTCAAATGTGATCACCGTCTATCTATTTGCTTTTCTTTCCAACCACTTTGACAGGGTAGAAAACATAATCGGGTTGCCATGACGACTATGACGAGGAGTGTGAAAGACCCTTCTTGGATGTTCAAGATGTAGAAGAAGTGGTGTGCTGTCTGTACCTTCATTTTGAAATGAATCGCAACCTTCAGCTTTCGCAAGAACTACATCAACGAATCCTAAAAAAACACCCTCCCCTCCTCCTCCAGCTCAATCCTATCCGATTCACTTATTGCTATCCAGGCAACGTGGCCAAATTATATCTCCGCCACGGGGTCCCTGCATCCTCCACCCTGGAACATATCAGGTGCACCGCATCACACAACTTTCCTTAGCTCTATGCCAATTCACTTGTGTTCATTACTTTGTTTACTAACTGTAATGAGTAAACCCAACTTAAGGCTTTAATCGAATAAAGAACTTCACATATTGCAATTGAATTGTGAGAATCAACGTTAAGTATGTAGTTAAGGAAACAAGCGTCTCTAACAATAATAAAACCCATGACATTCTCCCCCTCTCAATTTAAATAGTAGTCCTTCAGGTCGGCTGGAGGGTTTCTCGATCTCGAGGATCTTCTAATAGCAGTTGGTACGGAGTTCTGTAAAGTGTTGGGGGTAGCCGGGGAGAATGGCGAAGCTGGCTGGCATGGCATTGTTTCTGGAGTCTGCGTAGGTAAAGTTGGAGTGGCAGTAATATCTGTTACTTGTGCTTGCTGGAATGGGGTCGGAGGATCGTTTTCCATCCTGTGATCTTGTTCCGAGTCGAGCTGTCTCCAACAGGTGCCAGGTGCTTGAGTGACACAGTTGATTCCTTTCCATCAGGCCTGCGTATTAGGGCGTATTCTAGGTTAGCGTCTACTAGGTCGACTTCTTCAACCAAGGGGCTGTATTTTGAAGAACGAACATTAACCTTCAGTAAAACTTTTCCAAGATTCGCTATTCGATGGATCCAAGCCAGGATGGAATCGTTACCCCAATCGTCGAACGCCATGCATGACTGAACCTTCTTTCGTGGGGGGTACAGTTTATGGTGGTGCACAGTAGAGATCGTATGGCATGCAGTGACTCGGGCAAAACCTGTTCCCACTGTGATGTCCCCCATCCTTTATTTTGCAATGCCAATGCTATAGTTCTCCACAGGATGCCATTGTACCTCTCAATCAAACCATTTCCAGCTGGATTGTATGGAGTTGACGAACTGGTAGCACTGGTTGCGCATGAAGGTAGTCAGTAAGCTCCTTCGAAAGAAACGATGTTCCCCTGTCTGAGTGAATGTATGCGGGGGTCCCGAATATAGTAAACAAATTGAATAGTTTGTCCTTCGTTTCTTCGCTGTAGAAACCGTCATGTCCCGACAAGGATAAGCAAAAGGGAATCTGGAGTATTCATTGATGATGGTAAGAGTGTAGTGGTTTCCAGTGCAGGAGGGGACTGGCCCCTTAAAATCGACATTGAGCCTCTCAAATGGTCTTTTAGCCTTAATGAGGTGGTTGTCAAGTGGCTTGAAGAAGCGCAGTTTTAACTCAGCGCAGACAGAACAGGAAGAAATAATGCGTTCGATGTTGCTTAAAGAGTAAGGTAAATTCTTTGACTGTGTCCAGTGGAACATTCTTGTTACTCCAGGATGGCAAAAAGATTTGTGCAAATTAAACAGTTCTTCGGTGTTCATGGCCCCGCAAATTCTTGACATTGGGTCATCTACTTTATTAAGTTTGCCTGGACGACATTCAATATCGAATCTGTAGTTCCAGTCTCCATCGCTGTATCTTGTCATTCTTGATTTTACTCGAATATTTGAGATTGAAGATGAATGACAGAGCTTCTTGATCAGTTATTAGCTTGAAGTGGCGATTTGAAAGGAATTGCCTCCACTTTCTAAATGTTTCGCTGATCGCTGTGGCTTCTTTTGAAATCCCTTCTCAGCGCCACTGAGTGTTCTGGAGAGAAATACCTCTGGACGCCCATGCAAAGATAGCGTACCTTCTACAGCGATACCCGAAGCGTCTGTCTCTACAACAAGAGGAGCATCAGGGTTCACACTGGCGAGCAAAGAATTGGCGATGTCTCTCTTTAGATTTTCAAAAGCTGTAAGAGCATTAGATGACAAAGGAAATGAGTGTGTCAATCAAAACATTTTTTGAATAGAAGGCGAACATCCCAATAATTCTCTGCAGTGAGTTTTTGTCAGATGGTGGGGGAATGGACAGCAAGGGTTGCAAGCGGTCAGGACCAGGTCTGATGGATACATTTTCTATTAGGTAACTCAACAGCTTTATTGAGTTGGAAGAGAAATTACTATTTTCGTTTAGTCGAAGATTAAATTTCTTTGCTACATCCAGGAAGCGACTCAAGTTTCGATCATGCTCCTCTTTGGTGCGACCACAAACCGTCACGTCATCGATGTCGCAACGGACACACTCAAGTTGTTCAAAATCCACAATTCTGTCTATGAATTTTTGGAACGCGGGTACTCCATTTGTAATCCCAAATGGCAGCCTGGTGAATTGATATAGTCTGCCCCTGGCCTCGAAGGTAGTGTATGGCCGTTCATCAGTACAGATTGGTATCTGATGATAAGCGCTTTTGAGGTCTACGGTGCTAAAATGTATCGGGCAACCTCCACTACAATTTCCTCGACGTTTGGAATAGGACATGCATCCAACTGGGTAAATTTGTTTATCGTACTTGAATAGTCGATCACCATTCGCTTCTTGTGATTGGAATTTTTAGTACCCAACACTTAAGCTCTCCAAGGTGAACAGCTTGGTTCGATTATACCAGCTTTTAGGAGTTCTGAAATATTATCTTTGATGAACTGACTGTCAACAGCCGAGTGGCGTCTCGATTTTGTCGCAATGGGCTTAGTATTTGGCAGAAGATTTTGAAAGATTCAAATAGGCTGTATATTAGCATGAGGAAAAACAGTTGACATAGAAAGTGGTGGATTGTTGCCCTCAAAATTTACGTCAAGGCATGAGATTTTAGAATATCGTGGCCAATGATAACATCAGCACATAAGTTAGGGATGACTGACAGTTTCGATTGTCCGAGCGCGTTCTTCAGCTTCGCTAAGTCGGAGTGTCTTATTCTCCAAAAGCCTTTGGCGAATTTTCGGTGATAAAAGACCCGCAATAAAAGCACCCAGAATGTGATCATCTTTATTCTGTGTCACTGACACAGCTTGGGATTCACAATCTTTGGCAAGCTTCTTAAGAGCTACAAGGTACTGTCTAATTGTTTCTGAAGTGAGTTGTCTCCGTGTAGCTGATGTCTCGCAAAAATTACGTGTTTCTGTTTTATGTATAGTGAAGCTAGAGTGGCGATAGCGACCTCAAAGGAATCAGTCATAGATGTACCCTAAGACGTTCGAAGAAAGGAAATTTGAGAGTCAAGTAGCTCTCGTAACGTGGTCGAACATCAAACCTGCAGCGATGAACCCTCGTACGTGCCATCTGACCATGGATCAGCTGATGTAACCACAATTTTTTTCCATTTTGGACAGATTTGGGTCCATTGTGTGTGGGGTGGGGATTGTCCGGCCTACTAGGAAAGGAATGGAGAGCGCCTTTGCTTTTGGTTTATTATTCATTCTGAATAATAACCCTATGTTTTCGGTCACGTAAAATTTTTTACAACCCCCCCAACAAAATCAAAATTTTATACTTTACGTTTCAAGACTTGGAGATTCCAAATTTCCAATGTCAGTCCGCCGTCCCCCGTCCCCCGTCCGCCGTCCAGGCCGTTTTGTGCCTTTAACGTGGTCTAAAAAATTCGTTCTTTCGCCCAAAAATCCGATTTGGTATCTAGTTGTGCCCGCCATCTCGGCAATCCGATTGGACGAAGCCCGTGGTTGTAATGGGCAAAAAACGGTTAAAAAAATTAACAAAACGCAGTACAACGCGGGAGCTACAGCGTTTTGTCGTTTGAACTCCCTCCCTCCCCGCCCGTCTCATTAAAAATCCTGCAAATTATTATACAATGGTTTACTATTTTCATGAACAGCTTGACCTAGTATGTATTAGTGCTCCCTCATCCCATTCGACTCAGCATCGAATACTAGTAAACCATACGAAACATGTCCTGGCTACAATGGAACTACGGAAACAAAATGTCTGATGATTTTGCCCCGTCGGGGAAATTGGAACGGGGGCGCTTGAAGCGAACCCGTTCCGGGGTGAAAGGGGAGGCAAGCAAGCGGGAGGCGCGCTCGCTCGCCTCGAGCGTGGTTGCTTTTGGTTTATTATTCATTCTGAATAATAACCCTATGTTTTCGGTCACTTTTTTAATGAGACGGGCGGGGAGGGAGGGAGTTCAAACGACGAAACGCTATAGCTCCCGTAACTGGTTTTCGTTAATTTTTTTAACCGTTTTTTGCCCATTACAACCACGGGCTTCGTCCGATCGGATTGCCGAGATGGCGGGCACAACTAGATACCAAATCGGATTTTTGGACGAAAGAACGAATTTTTTAGACCACGTTAAAGGCACAAATCGGCCCGGACGGTAGACGGTGGGACGGGGGACGGCGGACGGACATTGCAAATTTGGAATCTCCAAGTCTTGAAACGTAAAATATCAAATTTTGAGGGGGGGTTGTGAAAAATTTTTCGTGACCGAAAACATAGGGTTATTATTCAGAATGAATAATAAACCAAAAGCAACCGCGCTCGAGGCGAGCGAGCGCGCCTCCCGCTCGCTTGCCTCCCCTTTCGCCTCGGAACGGGTTCGCTTCGAGCGCCCCCGTTTTTCCCCCACGGGGCAAAATCATCAGACGTTTTGTTTCCGTAGTTCCATTGTAGCCAGGACATGTTTCGTATGGTTTACTAGTATTCGATGCTGAGTCGAATGGGATGAGGGAGCACTAATACTAGGTCAAGCTGTTCATGAGAATAATAAACCATTGTGTAATAATTTGCAGGGTGTTTAAAATAACCGGCAGAGTGTTCGTCATTCAATGAGTGAGAGGGGGGGGGGCTTGGCGAACTCAAGGCCGTTGAATTTGTTACTTTTCATTATGTCATGTTGTAAACTTATGGAAGGGGCGGAGGCGGAGTAGAGAAGCTACCTGAACTGTTGTAGAGTATTCTTGTGAGTTTAAGTGTTGTGTGTGTTAAAGATATGAGGCGAAAGGTCCTAGCCTTCTCTGAAAAATCAGAGTGGTTGTCCAATAAACTACTCATACAATGAGAACTTGATATCGTTCATAGTAATGACACCTCCAAAAAGTCTGGAATTCAAAACACAGCTGATTCACCTACTGCCATTTCTCTCGGTTTTTACTCCATAATTGTAAAATGGTGATTACCATCCATATAAAACATCACGAATCTCCAATCAATTGTGGAACCAGTTTCTATATATAACACTAATTTAAGGTGTGACGGTTTACATAAACTAAGAGAAAATATATTAGTGTTGGGCTCTGCTCTAATCGAATTGGTGTGCCAGTTCAGTGGCCTCAGCTTTCGGGTCTTCTTCGGCTTTGCTCTCACCGCCAACACCACATCCCAGAGCCCTGTCAATCAACTCATCTCCTTGAATTTTCAAGCCCTGCTGACACAATTTATGACTCGAGCATCTAACGAATTTCCCAGAGGGGTCTCTCCCTCTCTTGCACCCTACAATTGAATTAGTTACCATAGCGATTGGAATCATCGAATGTACGCAGGGCGGAGGTATGTTGTATGATGCGTCGCATCAGTTATTTTACTTTCCTCTATTCAGGTTGTATAATCGGCGCAAAAAATGACCTCCTTCAGATCTTTACTGAATCTGAAAAAAACACTACTAACGATAATTAAAACATGGTAAACTGTGTCCTTATATACAGAATAATGTTGCACCATCGTGAATTTCCTGCGCACTGGTTGCTCAATAATATAAGCAACACAATACATTTCAAAACCTTAAGCGCCACGAGTTTTTACGTAGAGCGTAAATTGAATGAAAAACTGATTTGATTAGTTGCTAGAGTGAAGAAAATCGCCGCATGCACGTGAGGCTACGGAATGTTGTGTGATGTGTAGCACCATATACATTTAATCGTAAATCTTGCTCATACGTACTAGTGTTGCCAAACAAATCAGAGTGGTAGTTCAATAAGCTACGTGTACGATGAAAATTGAACTGTGCGAAAAATAGATTTTATCAGTCGCTAGAATGTACGCGAAGCAGAATAAGTCGTGTGATATTTTTCATTCAATTTTCCAATTCTTGCATTCAACTCCATTGTAATGCCGTTGATAGTACTTTCACTGCCTCAGTTATACAGTACATTTTGTATTGGCCACAGTGAATGACGGGGAGGAAGATACAATAATTTCGTGATGCATTCGACATTCCCCCACACCGTGGGCGCTTGGATTATAATGGCTGCGGACTAGTTTTTCGAGGAAATGAGTGTAAACAGAGGTCGCGAGCATGAGTGGGATACTGGTAATCTGGAACTGGAGGGGGTGGAGTATAAAGGCGATGGTGGTTCTGAAGGGAAAATACAGTGTTTGAAGAATGAGGTTTAAAATGAGAGTGAGCCAAAAAGGGGAAAAAGGAGCGTTGAAAATATTAGTGGCTGCGCCTGAGTTACGGTCGATAGGACGCTCTGCTCTTCCATCCACGCTATGGCGGCAGGCTCTGTTCCTTCGCTTCCACTGCCGTAGTTAATATTCATGAGAAGGAGACAGAGGAAAACGTTGGCTTTTGCAGCGGAGGTAGCGAAGCGGTGGTGTTGGGGCGGAGAGAAGTAGCACAAGTCGGGGGTAGAAATAGGGAAGAGGTACGTGGGATCAATGTGTGGGGGGGGGTGTTAAGAGAAAAAGGCTTCCAGGGCCCATCAAGTAAACATTGTCCTTTTTCACGAAGGACAACTTCTGATTTTATCACGCCCTTCAGGTTTTTCCTACCCCTCGACCCCAAAACTGCCGGTTCCTTTAACCCCCCACTGTACAACGACGTGCTCACTCGCCTCCCTCGGGTAGTCCTGGTTATTAGACAATAAATTAAACTTCTCCCTCCCACGTCTGCTCTCCGCAACTCAGCCCCCCCCCCTTTCTCTCTCTTTTTCGCCAGTTGTAAAGTGGAAAACTTATTTTCTCTTAACCCCCCTCCCCCCACACGTCTCAACACTCACGCAAGGGTGATATGCGAAAGAGTCCCATTTCTGCTTTTACTGCGGGCATGATGTGCGTGGGAGCCAACAATTGAAACGCCTGAGTGCACCTGTCGACAGTCTGGATTGAGGCAAGCGGTGATCGATTAATCCGCAGTTGATAGTTTTTCATCGGTGAGGAAGTCATCATGGAATGTCACTGCGAGGAATGGTCCTTTTCCACTTCGGCAAGTGATTACTTGTAGTGTCTCGATTGCCCACCAATTTTTGTTTGGTCAACTGTGAGCTTGCTACCTCAAATAACAATGCAGTAGCTTCAGTAGATGTCCTAGCAAATGAGGAAAATGTCTCTTGTGGCAGTTAGAATTAACACTGTAGGGATTGCCTACAGATTAGTGACTGGAATAAAGAGTTTTAATAACGAGCCCGTCAAAGACACCTCACTTTGTACTGATGATGGTCTAGTAAACCGAAACGCGTCTACAAGTTATCATTGTCTTTATTTTACCCGTGGAAGTAGACTACTTCGTCTTAACTTGTCTTTTATCCTGTGTCCAATCCAACAGTGGAGAGTTTCAGCGATCACAGAAGAGACAGATACTTCCTCACGAGCATCCTTTCAAGAGTGAAGTGAGAGCCTCAGACTGTTCCTCATATGGGACCACCAGCCCTACCTTAGTCTGCATTAAAGCTGTGAGACATAGAATCCTAGGTGAAGCCTAAAACATGGGGGCTTCCTCGACAGCCCCCCTCCAATATTAGAGTGGGAGCCTGTGGATGTTCCACGCAGTGGCCAAACTTGTTCCTCAGAGTATGATACGGGATGTAAAATTTTGAGCCACCACAGAAGAGACAAAGACTTTCTGAATAGCAGCCCTTCAAGAGTCCCAGAATGTTGCAAATACCTGACAAAGTGATGGGCGCAACGATTGCTTTGGGAGCTCGCACTGTCCCATGGACCAAAGTGGGAACGTATGAGCCAAGAGACTGTTGCTACATATATTTTCATGCACCCTTGTCCATTCAACCCTACACCTCACTGTTGGAAATGAGGAAAATTTTCCCTCCATTCAAATGAGCGGCATTTAGGGGATGACAGTGCAAAGTGCGAAGGAGCACGAGGGATTAGGGGGTGAGGCAATTTGTGCGATGCCTCGCGCTATGTATTTAGTCTCTTTAGAGATTTAAAACGGAGCGTAATAAACGCCGGTTGAGGACAAATCCTGAGGGGTTGATTACGCCTATAATTAAATATTAATGGAAGGGTTGTTTAGAGGGTGATTGTTCCTGAGAGGGTGTGGGTGGTGGGTTGGTTAGTGTGCTGGGATGGTGGGGGGGGGGTTTACGGGGGGGGGGAGCCTCACTAGTTGATTACCGGGAGAGCTGTAAAGTGAGACCTCAAACAAACATCTGCGCTCTACCGGTATCGACCTACTCAACCCACCCCCAACCCGCTTTACTCCACGCAATCCCCCTTCCCCACCATGTCACACCCAATCTCATTCCACCCTCTTCTGGGACGTCATTCCCCATTTCCCCTCTCCTTCTCTTTTGATCACTCACCTCCCAAATAGTACTGCGAGGGATGGTGGGAGGTGGGGGTTGAGTGTGTAAAGAATTGGAGAGCGTTGGTTGTGGGATGGGGATATAGCGTATTCGTCCCTCCGTCATACACTACCGCCTCTCCTTCCATTGCTCTCAGAACCCTCATCATCCCCCTTCCGTCGTACAGCAAACTCTCTCGATTATGTTGAGGGTGTCGTCGGCTGACTTCTACCCCATCCCCCAACCCTCGCATAGAATCCCTCATTCTAGAACCCTATTGTTGTTCTTGAAAAGGGTTGGTACGCAGGGGTGCGGGGTCGAAGAGGGTTGTCTCCCGATAGAATGGGCCTGACACTTATCCCTCAAAACAATCAAGTCTCGCCCTACTCACCTCCCCTTGTCCACCAATATCCTAGCCGCATCCTGCTCCACCGCTCAATCTCACGATTATTAATATCCGATCGACTAGGGCGTTTTATCATAAACCGACGAATGTTTCAGAGGTCTCTTGAGGAGGGGGAAAGTGACTCTAAAAGAAAGTCCCCCCGCCAAGACTTGGCACACGCCACTGGAACATCTCACGGCCCTCCAAGTGTTGGTGAGGGGAAGGTAGAAGTAGTGAGGTCGCTACAGAAGCAACAATCGCACAGCTTCCCCAGGAATCCTCACCTGACTCCTCCATCAGACCGGGAGGCTGCTTCACTAGCACAAGCTCACAATCCCGATGAACTGAAAGACGAATAGGGTGAGAATGTATATTTCTGAACGACGTGGCAGTTATACGAGTTCTCTAAGGCGAACTATTGCAGCTCCCCCCAGATACAACCCACATCTCCCTGCGCGCGAGTTTTTTCATTTCTCCCACACTACCTCGTAGTATTTTCATATTTTCTTTCACCCCCACGTCAATGCCACTAGTAGAGATTTCCAATGATAAGACAATCACGAAGCTTCCGTTTCGTACTTCTGTATGGTGAAATTAGAACTCATATTCATTTTGATTTTCCTTAGCCCTAAGCATTCGGCTGAAAAAAAATTGAGGTCTTTCAGATATTTACATTGTAAAGCTCTATCAAACATCATCTGAGAAATGTCTCTTAGAAAGGAATTACAAGATAAACTCAAGTTTGATATTTTGCCTGCAAGTGAGATCGTTCAAAACCAACTAAACGGCGCTAACGATTTTGATTACATTTTGTACCTTGACAGACACAAATAACACAATGGTTGGGTGCAAGAGAGGGGGTGATGTGAAATTCAGTATGGGCTAGGCTGTATGAGAGAGGACTGTTTGATTACACAGTTAAAAATAGTGTTTTTCGGACTCAGTCGTGTCTAAAACGTTAAGATCTGAAGAAAACTCAAATTTTTTCAGCCCATTACATAACTTTCCTTTCTACTCTGTAGAGCTAAGGAAAGTAATAATACTTGAGAAACGATAGAGGTTGTGTTCACAGAAATGAATGAAGAGTCAGAGTTAACGTCACACAGGGGGTGGGGGGGGAGTGCATAACTGTCAGATTTCTTGGGCATAGTGAGGAAAAACCTTACTGGTACATCAATACTTGGGAAAATACACTGTCGGCACGCGTCAGAAAAGTGAAAAAATGAAAATGATTGACATGCGTATTTTAGAGTATCCAGCAACTTCTGCACAAAGATCTCAAGTCACTGAGCTCGGGCTCAAGTAAGAGAGCTGGTGAGTTTGGGAAGCCCAGTTTGGTTTGAGCACAGTGAGCTTCAGCGCAACTCTCTGTGAGCTCAGCCCGACAAAGACGATACGTGAAATTTTCACTCGTGGATGCAACAAAAAACATCGATAAGAATCAGTGTGTGTGTTGTCGACCAAAGAGGTGCAGCCGTGTCTTGATCAGACCAGGCGGCCTTAGCCATTATCAACTCCGATACCCATACTGCAGCAGCCATTAAAGGCCTGCGCCAGAAGCCCGAGTATAGGCAGTTTGTGGTAGTTTGTAGGCTCTCCCCTTGCAGATGTGGGCCAGCAGCCCTCGGTTAGCTGGCCAGACCTAGCAGCCTCAGACTCAGAGAGGAATGAAGTTCCGAGGCTTGCTTAGCAGGTGAGTAGTGTGAAAGGTTATGAGCATCCACACCTACAGAGTCTGGCTAGGAGGGCTGTTTCTGGTCTTGGTGCACCTGTGGACGAGTCACAGATTGTCTGCACTGCATTTTTCCAAGAGTTGAGAACCCAGCCAGTGTGGGAGTGCAGAACCGCGACTTCTTGAATCTGCTCCCTGCAAGTGGTCGTAGGGCAGCTAAAAGAATGAGCCCGGTGGAGTACCAGCGGGTCCAGACGTTGTGGACGAGGTATCTGGGTAGAGTTATAGCTGAGGTGCTGGAGGATTGTAAAGTTCGGCCTACACTTCAGGAGTTTATAGCGTTTAGGGAGCCTCTTATGAGTCTTACATCCTTGAAGAGTGTATGGCGTCCCCTGCGCCCTCTAAGAAGTCCTTTGCCAGCGTCATGGGTTCCCCATCTTCAAGCATTAGCACATAAGTGCTGTGTCAGTTACTGGACTTTTACTGGTATTTCACCCCACAGATGGAATAAGGCCCCCGAAGGCTGTTAAACTGCTGGTTCTCAACTTACTTCTCTTCATGGGAAAACCTTCTGCTGGATTATCGCACACCCGAACTGTCTTTGTCCACAAGAAATGTGGTGATAGGCCAGAGGGTTACAGACCGATTTCAGTGTCGTCTGTGGTCTTTCAGCGCTTCCAAAAAGTGCTAGCATCTCGTCTCCGGGTGGCTGGTGTCATTGGCAACGTCCAGAGGGCATTCTGGCGAGTGGATGGTACTGCCAAGAATCTGACGGTTCTTCAGACAGAGCTGTCCCCGGCTTGGAAGAAAAAGAAACAGTTGCATATGGTTGCCCTGGATGTTGCTGAGGCTTTTGACACAGTAAGCAACCATGCCGGAACATCCTCTTATCCTTCTGTGGGTCAGTAGTACAATTTGAGGGAGAACGGCTGGGCCGATGGAGCAGGTTCTTGTTTAATATCATCGGAAAATGAGATTTACTTAGCGTTAAATTTTCGTTTTCCTAATTTTATCAAAATGCTGCTCAAACGATTTTGATCAATCTTACTAGGTGATTTCAGGTCATAATCCCAACGTTCTTGTTCTCCATAATCATTTTTGTAGAACTGCGTTGAACGAAGATGCAGCGCCCGTATATCTAAGAAAATTGAATTGAAAGAGGTGATAGTAAGTTGTGTGGAACGTCCTGATATATTCGATTTATTTCCCCTGAAAATGTAAAGCTTTGAAGAAAATCAAATTATATTTCGACGAAATTTTAAAGTAAAAATGAACTTCCACGATTTCTCTGTGAACACCATAAATTTCAATCAGGAACTGATTACTATGACACTTCCCTAACGACGGGATTGTTAGTTGCTCTCGCTTTGATGACTCGTACAAGTAAAGTGCTAATTGTATGGGACTACAGAAAAATAGACGTCATTAAGTGCGTGGGAGGGAGGGGGATAGGAGGAATGAAAAAAAGCAAGAAAAAAGAAGAAGCAAAACACTGAGCATGTATCATGAATGTTGAACATTTCCTAAAGCCAATATTGATAGTGGTGGTTGGAGGTGAAGAACAATTATTTCGAGGATTAAAAATGGGTTAATTGATGGGAAACAGAGTCCCCCCTTCACTCCACCCATGTCCCTTCAACGGTAGGCAAGAAACAGGGCGCCTCTCTCTCGGTACTCAACTCAATTCTATAAAGGCTTATTAGATTCCCGCTAATACGCTCCCTGCGCTTAATCGAAGCTTGCGCGGTAGTGAGGATTAAGGCAAATTGGGCGGGTGGTGGTTGTAGTAGGGTTTGTAGGGTGGAAGGGAGGTAGGATGGAGCTGGTGTTTTATCAAAGGTTATGAGAGGGGTTGAGTCCGACCACCTTGTTTGTTTTATTGATTCAACCCTCCCCCTCTTCACCACTCCCACCTCATTCAACCATTACCTCTTCAATCCTCACCCCTCATCATTCCTTCTCACTCCCTTGCGGTATCCTTCCTATACTTTCTCTCTCTCTCTCTCTCTCTCTCTCTCTCTCTCTCTCTCTCTCTCTCTCTCTCTCTCTCTCTCTCTCTCTCTCTCCCTCTCCTCTCTCTCTCTCTCCTCCCTCTCTCTCTCTCTCTCTCTCTCTCTCTCTCGCCCTCCCTCTCTCTCTCTCTCTCTCTCTCGCCCTCCCGCTCTCTCTCTCTCTCTCTCTCGCCCTCCCTTGCTCTCTCTCTCTCTCTCTCTCTCTCTCTCTCCTCCCTCTCTCTCTCTCTCTCTCTCTCTCTCTCTCTCTCTCTCTCTCTCTCTCTCTCTCTCTCTCTCTCTCGTTCTCGCACTCCTTCTGTGAACCTTCTTCCTTCTTCGCCCTTGACACCCCCTCTCATTCCTCCCATACCCTTCTGAGTCCACCATACTCTTGGTGCTGCCTCCCATCGCAAATCCTCCTTCCATCCACTCCTAGCCCTCGTCCCAGCTTTCTCTCATCCCAGGATTCTTCATTCTTCGCCTTTTCGACTCCCTCCAGCCTCCAAGGCAACTTCACTGCATTCTTCGGCTAATTACTTTTAAAATACCCCCACCTTACGCCCTTACACCACCGTCTGTTCCTTCCCAAAAGCCTTAGTGAGTGGTTGGGAGAAGGGGAAGATAATGGTGGTGGTTTTATTACATACATACAAATATTTCTATCTCTGTATATATTGAAATATATTCTATATTTCTATATACAAAATATATATTCTATATTCGAAATATATTCTATATTTCTATATATTGAAATTTCGTACTGTGTGGTGGCTTGGAGACAATTTGAAGAAAAGTTTAGTGAGACACAACACTCAACTTTCCTCAGTTCCATGTACATTCACCTTCTGCTCAACTAAGAAACATTATTTTACACTTACTGGTACCAAAGCATCAGAAATATGTTGGGAACGAAAGAAACCAAACTTAGTTTAGTATTGGCCATCAAATAATTTGGAGCAGCTCAAGAAATTCCAAAATTCAACCCTCATTTCATTTCCCACTTTTTTTTTTAGCAAAGTTGGGGTCAACAGTGAAGTAGTAAAACCAGAACAATAAACACAAACATCCCCAAAAACGTCATGTAAAAAAGATCCCCATAAAATGTCAATAAAGATCTAGATATATGGAGAAGAAAAGCAATAAATTCTAGGTTCCATTATGAATGTTTTGGTATGGTAGTACCATGGAAGCATACATTTAAAGATGGAATTGCTGCACTGGAGGGGTGCTATTTTTGGATGTTGGATGCTTTAGCTCACCAAATTGGCGCTTTTTTAGTGGGATCAGCCCCATAGTTTTTCTGTTTTCATAGTTTGGTTTGTCAGACGATGGAGTTATTACTGACCCCTTTATTTAGTCAGATCAAAATCCGAGGAAGCATATTTGCTGGGATATTTAGCACCAAGAAAAAGTCAGCATCGCCGTTTCGAATGACAAATAAACATTCAAACAAACAAAATCAGAACTCTTCTGACTGACTTCAAAGGGTTTTTTTCATAATTTGTAGGAGAGACGTTATGCATACGGCTCTTTGTTCACTGCTTCACCGCTCCTCACTATTTTCATTCTTTTCCCTTCAATGTCACCTAAAAGCAGCGGTTATTTCGCCCATTGTGTTTTGTAATACACTGCACGCTTTTTTTCTTCCCTCTTTCCCTTTCTTCTTGCCTTTTCCTTTTCCTCTGTTTCCCTTCCAGAGTTTTCAAGACGCACAAAGGCACGAGGTTTGGGGAGGGGAAGTATCAAAAGGTTCCTCTTCTTCTCTTCATCTAGAGGGTTTGGTAGTAGGTTGGTTCTTGGAAGCTCGTATTTTTTGAGTGATTAGGAAAGTCCTAATTCCTCTCTCTCTCTATCTCTCCCCCCCTCCCAGTGATGCTAGGGAGGGGGAGAAAAAGAGTAATTTCTCTTCTTCTCTTTCTTCTCGTTTCTCGACACCTTTCCCCCACCACTATTTCTGTCTTCCTGTTGTTCCCCTTGTCTTTGGTGCAGCTCTTTCAAGTCTGCTCTTTTGTTCCCTCGGTCCCTCACTAGTAAAGCTCTTCATTTTTATTTTCCTTCCGCAAAACCTTTCTTTTTTCAAGTTTTTGAATTATTCTTCGGTTCGAATATTACGGAGTCGACGGGAGCGCGAAGAAGGTATTGTAGTCAGCCGAGATATCAATTGAGGTGCTTTGTCATTGAGGAGTGGAGGGGTCTAGAATCAGAAAGTGTTCGACGCATTTTAACGAAAACGTTTACGGAGAGCAAGTTGGAGATGCGTGTTAGATGAAAGCATCACATACGTTTCATCAAAAGTTAATTTGGCAAGCAAGGAGCGCATATACGACAGGATGGAACTTCGTATGCTGTGTCGGAAGCTCGTGAAGTGGAGACAAGTATCATCAGGGTTGGAGCATTAGCCGTGTACTGGCGTGGTGTGTAGTGCAAAAAAGGTGCTGAGGAGATGCGTCGGCAGGGAGCGCCAGCAGGCGTTCTCCGAGGTATCACCACCTGCGTGTTGCTCGTGGACCCTGATCTGACCACCTTTTTCACTCCGATCTCAAAACGCAACTCTTTATTTTTTCGGTGGTCGCTCTCTGCTCAAAACAGCTGACGACATAAAACATAATAATTGGCTGAACATGAATTTTTTCTTGCCTAGTTGGCGATACTCCAGGGCCAGAAAATGCAAAGAAGACTGACGGAAATGGTGTGTAATCTCCAGTGGATAAATCGAGTGATGGTGTGACGATTGGGAAAAAGAAGTTTCGCAGATCTGATTTTTCTGCATTCCGTATTTGGATGTTTTCCTTACTAGAGATCCTCCTTTAATTATTCGATATAAGTTAGGTGTTCAACCCCGAGAAATCAGTTTTTAAAAAACACTTTATTTACACGGACCACACAACGTTCAGAATAAGCGGGCAGATGGAGGTACGGGAAGAGACTGAAGAACCCAGCTCGAAGGAGAGGTTTTATAAGACAGGAATTGCTAGGTTAGCGGGAAATATGAGAATGGGTTGTCAAGGGTTGAGTCAGCAATAATAGTTATACACTGGGCAATATTATAGTACATAACTCGTCCCCCCCCCGAGAACGAAATTTTGGGTTTCCCGAAATCTATCGTCACGAAGTTGACCGACAAATAGAGGAAATGGTGGACCAAGGCATCGTCAAACACAGTGACAGTCCTTGGAACGCCCCTTTGTGGATCGTTCCCAAAAAGGCCGATGCCAGCGGGAAAGCTAAATTCCGGATTGTGTGTTGTTGTTGTATGTTTTTTCCGAATCCTTGTCTTAGAAAAAATCGATTTCGATCTAAATCACAATAGTCCAACTAAATCTTCTAGCAGAACCCTTCCACGACACGTGCATTCATCCAAGCTTCTTTCACCTTTCCTAGACTTAGCAGACCCATCAAAAACTATTCGAGTCTTAGTGCATTGTTTTGGTGTAATCACTGCGTGATGTTGAAAGTAATGAATTACATTAGGATTTTCGTATTTGAAGGGATTGGACACTTTTTCAATTACTTCTTTAGCTAATTGATCTTCTAAAACCTTGTTGTTTTCCTTAAGAGTACTTTAGATTACTCTGCCTTCTTCAGTTTTTTTAATCGAGCTGTTGAATGGCTGTAAGAGTTTTCCCGAACCCCTACTGTGTCCAAGTCCCAAGAAGACTTCAAATAATCATTTTCCATGTTATTATAACAGGCTCTCTTGTCAGGCTCTACCCAAATAAACAGATTGTTGTTAACTTCTTGCTGAACTGGGCACGAAATTGTTAAAAAAACTTACGGTATCTTTGTTTGAGTTGTTTCCCAATTTCTTTCTTCCGCTCAAAACCCATGCGAATTTAGTATTCACTGGGTAAAGATTAGGCATCAAGGAAGTTTTCTCTTCTAGCACGAAGTCGTAATAATAATCATTCACTATCTAAATTTTAGGTTTTCTTGTATCGCCATACTTTCCAAATCAATATTATTTCTGAAATTTCCCATGATGTTAGCAACCACATTGGCTGTTTCTCATGACTGAACCATCTTTCAGTACCATGTCGAATTCAACAACTGACGTCGTGATCTGACCAGGTTTTACACTGCCGAATACAAAAAAGATAAAACTTCTCCCTTAATCGATCCAACTTAAGTCTTTTACATAAATTCTCTGAGTTCCTGAATCCAGCATTCCTCTTACTTCCACTTCTGTTTTTTTTTAAATATAGAATGTCTGATCTTTGTATTAATTGTCTGCGTGAACACTTTTTCGGTTGCGACCATCAGACTGGCTTCAGTATTTTCAGGAACATCAAAAAGATTTGGACAAAGACTACAGTGATGTTTCTTTATTTCCTTGCAGTGAGCATAGGCTTACCCTTTTACAATTAGCTAGCTTATGCGTTCTCCCTAGGCAATTTTAACACCTTCCCATTTCCATTCTAGCCGCCATTTCTTATCTAGCCGCTAAAGTGATTACTTTAGGGCATACATCACTCCAATGCTTCTCTTCACAATAAAAAC
The DNA here is from genome assembly GCA_020466155.1 of Pachypeltis micranthus. Lineage (NCBI taxonomy): Eukaryota > Metazoa > Arthropoda > Insecta > Hemiptera > Miridae > Pachypeltis > Pachypeltis micranthus. The sequence continues at coordinate 1,491,300 of CM035776.1, forward strand.
ACTTTAAATAGCTCGTAATACTTTCTTTTACAGTTAGATATTCCGCTGTATGTGTCCTTCTATATTCTGATTTAAGGATCGGTGACCACGACCCTTTCTTGAGCATTGCCAGTTCTCTTAATTCTATCGAGAAGGGCTTCAGTACTCAGGACCTCATCAATGGCAAGAGTTTTCTGAATTTCGAATAAAATGCTAGGAGGGAATTTTGATCTAACAATGGTGGAAAAAAAGGCGTTGGTTGATATTGTCTCCAAAATTTTGTAAACAGTTCAAATTCTTTTCAATTGAATCTAAAGTATTTCTCAAACCAGCGGTGTAATTCTTGGCTGTTTGAAGACTGGTTAGTTCTTTGTAATGATGATGTCAACGCGTGAATGTTTCCAAAACGTTCTTCTAACTTTTGTATAGCAGTACGGTAATTGTCTCCGGTGATTGGTATACCGGCAATACAATTTTTTGCCTTACCAGTTATGTAGCTAAATAATTAAATTTATCAGTGTTAGAGATAGTTCGATGTTCGCCACACACATTGACCAAAACTCTTGGTACTTGAAATTATCTCCGTCAAACTTTTCAATAGTCAATTTTGGTAATTTAGAAGAAAATGAAAGAGTTTCTACAAATTCATTGCTCTCTTCTCCTCTCTGTCTTTCTTTTTCTTTCTTGATGTAAGTAGTATGGATTTTAAGCATATATGTCCGCATTCGATTTTCATCAATTCTTATTTCTAATCCATCAATTACATCCCTTTTCTTACCGTTTTCTGCACTTTGTCGGAGTTGTTGTAAGGCGTCGACATTAATTTCAAGCATGCCAATTGCTTCTTCGGCATCATCTCCGGTCCAACGGTTTTCTTCAATGGCGTTCGTAACAGCGGCAATCAACGCGTTTATTTCTTCCGTCACGTAATCGAACTCACGTCGGCTCATCGCCTCAAAACAACGGATTACACTAGGACAGATGAAATAGAACATAATAATCGACTAAACGTGAATTTTTTCTCGCTTAGTTGGCGACAATGGCAGCCTGTCAAGGCCAGGAAGCACAGAGGGACGCAGCGCGCCGCCCACGCCTCCAGCACGAAACAAAAAGGCTCTCCTTCCTTAACAAACTCCCCCGTAAAAACACACGACAAAGCGTGGTATGTATGAGGAAGGAGAGGCTGGTCCCTCCACCCCGGATGCAATGGAAGCACTGATGCTGGGTCTCCCTGCTAAGGACCTCCAAGCACTAAGGGTCTGGTATCGTCTATACACGCCATCCAGGGTCAGGGATCCCCACAATGGTGATCTGGCGTTTGCATCAGCACAGACTGTGCAGGGTCGTCCTGATAGTCCTGCTAGAGCCGCTTGAGTGGTTGAAGGCTGTTGGCAACTGGTGCGCAGAATTGCCTGTAAGAGATATTACAATCAGCTTAAAGCTACCAGCTCGGATGAGCACAGCGGCCATGTACTGGCTGTTCCGGTGGGTGAGTGTGAACATGTCAATGGACGGGTCAATGCAGGCCACTGTTGCCTTGCCTCCCGTTCCTGCTCCAGTCGCCGCTCGTGCCTGCGATCCCAGACCAAGAGTTTTGGATCCTATGTATCGTACCTGTATAGTGAGAACACTGGAGCGTCTCTTGAATGCACTTTACAGCAACTCAGCCGTAACCGGGGAACTCATATTCGTGTTGTGCTGAAGGATTAGAACTGTTTGTAACCTATTCATAATCCACTCGTGACTCCTGGAGGGCAATCACTCGCTGACGAATGGTACAGCGTGTGTCTCGTGTAGAGTGTGTCGTTGGACCAGCACTCTGGAATGCCTTCTTTGAAGGTCTTCTCGGGAGGCTCATGGGGAGTGTCTGCGAGCTGTACGCCTATGTGGATGACTTGACTTTGCTGATCTTTGCAGAGTCAGCCCGCCAAATCGAAGAAAAAACCCAGCACGAGCTCTGTACCATCACACAATGGTGCGAGCATGTTAAGATGCAGGTGGCTGAGGAAAAAACTCAGCTAATCCTCTTGAAAGGAAAGTGAATAATCAACCCTTAATACCTCACAGGCTCCTTCTTGAAAAATACATCTGTATTTAGGAGTGAATATACGTGAGGGGTCAGACTTCAACCAACACCTCCAGTCCCTTAAAGGCACTACCATTGCTTGGTAGTGGCATTGTTTGCCTTACTGTGTGCAATTACTAAGACCACTTGGGGTGTGTGTTACCATGACACTATCCTCATGCATAAGGCCATATATCTAGATGTGATTGGCTACTGCCCCGTTGTCTGGGGTAGCAAACTAATAGTGAATCAAAAGAGAGTATTGGCCCACTCCCCGAAAGCTGCACTCCTGTGGATCACCAAGGCCTACAACAAGACTGTATTAACAGAAGGACTCCAGGTGATCACTGGTCAGTTACCAGTTGATTTGGCCGTTGAGAGGATGGTTGACAAGTGGAGAGTGAAACGGGAGCTTCCCCCACTTTGGGCTGAACTCCGTGCAGATCTCACCACAGAACAGAAACTCGCCGCCATTGACGAATGGGCGCTAGAGAAATGGCAAGCGAGATGGGAATCCTCGTCAAAGGGACGTGATACGTATGAGTTCTTCCCCAACATCCGTGAACGTCTTTCAAGAAAATGGGTTGTGTCAGACCACGGACGAGCCAGTTCCTCACTCAATCATTAGAGCCGTTTTTGAGAAATTTGGAATACCGATAAATTAATATTCGACAAATATCCTTTTCTGAGTTAACTTGGCGTATATCTCCGTTCGACATATATACACAGAAATAGTTACAGGGAACGAAATGTGGGTATGAGTGACTAAAAGACACTCTGTAAGATTGATCACATCTGGAGGAACAGTTACCCCAGAATTTACGGAAATGTTCGAAAAAACGTTTGTGTCGACACATTTTGATTTCTATCTCCGTTCAATGGACGGTCAGAGCAACATTTATTGAGAACAATATGTAGGTATTAGCTATTCGAAAACAACCTGTGAGTTTGGTGAAAATCGCTGAAGTCGTTTTGCCAAAAAGCGTAAAAAACCTATTTTTGCTTCATAGGCTTATATCTCTGTTCACCGTATTTTCATGGAGATACGTATGGAGAAGAAACGTTAGATATTGATTAGTAGAAGATAATTTGATGTTTCATCAAAATCGTTAGAGCCGTTTTCGAGAATAATGCGAAAAACCATAGTTTTGGGTACATTTTCGTCCCCCATCTCCCTTCCCATCGGCCGAAATCGCCCATAACCTTATTTTGGTGTCTACAAAAAAGAACCAGCTCAATCGGATCAGTCGTTCTCCCGCAAATCGAACTACAGACACACACACACAGGTCTGTTTCCTTATTTTATGACTGTACCTAAACCCTTGACGAGGGTTATATCAGTCATGGAAGTTGCGGTTTCGCTAATATGCAAGAGGCCAGCCTCTGCAGCATCCACCGACCTACGGAGGTACAGCAGGTATTTGGTCGTTAGCCAGTCACCTGGTAGAGAGCTGTGGTCCTGTATGTTACCGCGCGGAGGTGACCACCTGAGGAATCCCGTACCGTCGGGGAGGAGTTCTTAATCTGGTTTCCCACCTGATCTAACTAAGTACTTGAGTGGCAAGTTACAGAAGGACAGATCAACTATGACCACGTTTCTTAGCCATCACCATCTTCGGGAACTGGTCAGTTTCCAGTTGATTTGGCCGTTGAATGTATGGTTGACAAGTGGAGAGTGAAACGGGAGCTTCCCCCACTTTGGGCTGAGCTCCGTGCAGATCTCACCACAGAACAGAAACTCGCCGCCATTGACGAATGGGCGCTAGAGAAATGGCAAGCGAGATGGGAATCCTCGTCAAAGGGACGTGATACGTATGAGTTCTTCCCCAACATCCGTGAACGTCTTTCAAGAAAATGGGTTGTGTCAGACCACGGACGAGCCAGTTCCTCACTGGACATGGTGACTTCAATGCGCGGCTCCAGTTCTTTTCTCTGAAAGACTCTCCCTCATGCATGTCTTGTGCCTCCAGTGCGGGGGAAACAAGAAACCACGTGCTGCTCCACTGTAGTTTCTACAACAGTGAGCGACAGTTGTAGGCAGGGCAAACGAACTTAGCAGCATTGACTGCTACAAAGCAAGCCTCCCAAGTAAATAGTTAGAGCAGGTGGAAAATCAGATTAAGAACTCCTCCTCAACGGTACGGGATTCCTCAGGTGGTCACCTCTGCGCGGTAACACACCGGCTAGAGCTCTCTACCAAATACCTGCCTTACCTTCGCAGGTCTGAGTTTGGTGGATGCTGCAGTGGCCGGCCTCTTGCATATTAGTGAAACCGCAACTTCCATGACTGATATAACCCTTGTCGAGGGTTTAGGTACAGTCATCAAATAAGGAAACAAACCTGTGTCAGTAGTTCGATTTGCGCGAGAACGGCTGAACTGATTGAGCTGGTTCTTTTTTTGTTTTGTTCGATATTTTTTTTAGACACCAAAATAAGGTTATGGACGATTTCGGCCGATGGGAAGGGGGGATGGGGAAACAAAGTGGACCAAAAACTAGTTTTTTCATTTTCCTCGAAAATGGCTCTAAAAATTTTGATTAAACTTTCAAATTATCGTCTACTAATCAATACCTAATGTTTCCTCTCTATACATATCTCTATGAAAATACGGCGAACGGAAATATAGGCCTATCAAGCAAAAATAGGTTTTTTACGCTCTTTGGCAGAAGGGCTACAACAATTTTCACCAAACTCACAGGATGTTTTCGAATAGCTAATACCTACACATTGTTCTCAATAAATGTTCCCCTGACAGTCCATTGAACAGAGATAAAAATCAAAATGTGTCGAAAATAACGTTGTGATTGATCAATCTCAACAGTGTCTTTTAGTCATCCATACCCACATATCGTTCTCTATAATTATTTCTGTATATATATATATATACGCCAAGAGCGGAGATATACGCCAAGTTACCTCAGAAAAGGAGATTTGTCGAATATTAATTTATCGGTATTCCAATTTTCTCAAAAACAGCTCTAACGATTTCGATCAAACTTACAGAGTTCTCTCAGATAACTAGTCCCTACATTTTACTCCCCATAAATGTTTCTGTAGAAATTTGTTGAATGAATATATAGCATCTGCGCATGTAGCTGGTATTCGTACTTACGGGGGTGGCGGAAAGTTGTGTGTTGTTACGCACCACTTGTTGAAAGGTAAGTTGATTGTACGATTAAATGCTATCCTTACCGAATTTTCCCCCTGTTTAGTGATTCTTGATGCATATATGGTTGTATATTTCGCTATTTTGTACCGAAAGAAGAGAGATAAACGACGGGTAACTTTGACCAACGGGAGGAAAGAAGTTTTGAATATTTCATCTTCTAGGAGTGAACCTGTGCACTCAGTTAAAAGAGCAGTTTATTTGAACAGTTTTCTATAACTCAGATATTCTTATCAATGTTACCATGTTGTATACAATACCTTCTTTTACATGCATACTTTTTCTTTGCTATGCAGGTATTCGATTGTAATCATGGCTACAATTACGTTGAAATCAGTTGCATGAAGTATTCATTAGTCAACAAACTCAAACAAATTGAAATCTGGTTTCTTCAATTCGACCCTATTCTCAAAAAGACTGTCCGAATGCAGCATTTTTTAGGCTTCCTGAAGACACGACTAGCTTCAAACGCCAGTCCTGACAGAACGCTGTGTTTGGGAGATTAGGGCTGATGAAAACTGCGCTTGGCAGTCTTGTTCTTGCATTTCTAATAACTTGGCACTCCACACCACCACACGAAAACAATCAATGAGAAGCTAAATATTCCGTGTAGGGGTTCATAATAAATACTCATTGAGAAGTGCAATAACGAAATTCAGACTATTTCAGAAGCCTCAAGCCCTCGTGCTGTACTGCTCAAATTGCAGGAGCTGTGGGTGTAAAAAAAGGTTTCTAGTTCATTATGAGCAAGCGTAGTACTGGTGTTTGCTCATTCGACATGCACAGTCCACCCTGCCTTCAAAATATATACAAATTTTACTTTAAAAAACTTGTTTCTTGTTGCTGAACAATAGTCAGGGTATGAGTACGAGCAGAACAATAAATTCCTTTCTACCACCGTGAAGTGATGTTTTACCAAGTTCAAATGAACTGAGTGAGAAATAAATCGAAGTAGCATTAACAGCCATGAAAACTAGTGTATTTGCCGTAGAACAAAGGAAAGTTCTGTGATGCGTATTACTTGATACTTGTTGTGTTTTTCGCCAGATAAATATAACTCCCCTCCTACTCACTAATCCTTTTTCATAGCTCTTCTACATCTCAACTTCTCACATTTGTTTAAGTTTCACAGTGAAACCGACTAATTTGGGTTGGGACTGCCCGGTTGGGTTGGGATTGCACCTTGAATCATGATCTAAGAGGTAAACATACATTTCTTGAAGTATTTGTGTTGTTATGGGCTGATGAGGAAAGAAGAACTGGTAAATGCGAATCATTCACAATCTCTTTAAGATATCTACTGAAAAGAAGTAAAATCATGTTAAATCATCAACACATCAATACGTAGCGATAACACGACGTAGTGCCTCCTCAATAGCAGCGATTTGATGTGGTTTTTTCGTAGTATTAAACGAAGTTGTAACTTCTTCATAATTTGTGTTTGGGAGGATTTGATTTTCCCTCTAATGAATATAACTTTTTATTATCTACAAGACAATACTAGAATATTATCGTTTCCCATTGTCATATCACGCTGCCTCCTAGTCACTGTTTTCTGATATCCGATTGTGGAGTATGATGAGGCACAAACCAGTGAGGTCTTCCCAGTACATTGTACAAGGCACAACAGCCGAAACCTGGTCACAACAAAGTTATATTTTGATAATTTTCTTATCTTCAGTGTGTACAATGGAATTCGAAATGTTTTCTGACAGCCTGCATTTTTTGACACAAAAAATGATATTCCTTGACCATGCTTTTGTCCTGAGTGTTACATTTTATAGCTTCACAGTGATTAAGCTTGAGCTTGAACATAAATTTAATATTGTACTGGAGGGGGTCGTCACACAACACCCAAAGTATACACCTGACCTGTAACGAGACACTTTCAAGGATCGGATGATGTCGAGTGAAGGGATACCCAACAGGCTACTGGCAAGTAAGCACTGGGAGCCTTAAGGCCCCTGTGATAAAAAGAAGTTAGCAGTCTCACTGAAGAGGGACTTTTTAAGCCAACAGTACTCACATGATCAAACTGGCCCCACTTCAGCACACCACCAGCCTGGTACAGTTTCGAGTATCACATAAATGTCAGGTGGTGTCGAGAGTATGCATCACACTTGATTTTGAAGCGCTTGAATCATCACCAGTCTTTGATCACCTGTCTCATCAAAGAGATCTCATTCCGGCTGGTTCTGTTTAAAGCACAAAAGTAGTCACTTTATCAGCCCCTACATTCTCAATGCAGCCTGCAAGACGCCTTCTTATCACATGTGCCCCCTTCAAAACTATGCAGCCAAGTAATGAACCAGGATGAACCCAGAGCACTGGTTCAGAGGCTGGTTCTGTACTCAAATGCCACCACTAAAACCCCTGGGCCCTGGAATGAAGCATCATTATCCTCTTATAATTTTTAAGGCACACTTCATCTATCCAGATCTTCCCCTGCGGAAGAAGACAGAGTTAATTACAAGCATCAATAACTATCTACTGTTTGATGGCTGTGCACTAACACTTGCCATCAGCCTGATTAGACTTGCCACCAGTTTTATTGTCTTAATGAGCGATCACTATGCCTGCTCTCTATGAGTTAACTTGGCATCCAGCAGCTGATACTCATTACCTCTTCACTACTTATGACTGAGGGTGCCAATCCTCGTTGTCAAAGCAATAGGACCATCAAATACCATGAAACTCTGAACTTAATCCACAAGCATCTTCCAAAATTCAGACCATTTGGTGAATTTGAAGGAGCTCTTTATGGACAAGGGTCCAGATAACCAGACTTAATGAGCAGAGAGTTTGCCACTCCATGCTCTTTCCACAGAATACTTCACCTCATAAATGAAGCTGCTAAGAGGATAGCTCTTCTCCCTGCTTTTCCAATGGCTGCAGTCTTTTCTCTCAAACCTTACGTGCACACCTCTCTGAAGATCGACTCACCAGCTGTGGTCCAACCCCTCAGCAGACAACTCATGACTGTACAGCTAAGAGACTTCGTGTTGTCAGTGAGTTTCCTCAGAATTAGGAACAATAGATTTAAAATAATAATTTCCGTTACGAAATTATCTATTAAGCGCCCAATAGAGACATTTTTGAACAACTACTGCAGTTTAATCATGTGCTTGACCCTCATCAGGGCCTTAACAGTGACAGAGCAATGACAGCTGAATGTAATGCTGCTGCTTGAGGGCTCTACTGGCAAGTGTGTTTGCATAGACTCTAAATACAACTCATAATGTCCTCTCCACCAGGTGATGCATTATCAGCATTTAGTGCCGACCCTCAGTTTGTATGTCCCATGGTCTCTCACTGGAGTCTGCTGAGTCCCTGTTCACCCCGCACCTTCCCACCCTTGACAATTCAACAACCCAAAATTAAACGATGATCGAATACAGTGACAATATTTTGCCTTTTTTAAAGCATTGAATACTCAAACGGAGGTAACTGGTTAACAATCGCACCAACAAAACAATCGTCACTTAGTGACATTTCTGGGAGTTCGTATGAGAGCTTCATTAACCTGTCAACGATCTCGAATTTTCGCCTTCACGAATCTGTGTGTGATAAATTTAAATTGTACGTAATACACGAGTGGAATTACGTTTTATCTCATCGGTTTTTGAACTGTTACAGAAACATAATTAGTTCGTCCAAGCTTGATATTTACTGAAGATTAAGAAACATTTATTAGTATCTTAAATGCCACCCTCACATGTCTTTAACTCCTAGTACTCTTGTAATTGACGACTCAATCACAAGCTCTCACAGTACAGAGACAATAAGTTGAGGTCTGATAGTTCAATTGCCTCAATGATGCCCAGAGCAACTAGGTGCAGTTACTTCATCTTCTTCTTCGAGACGACTGACAGCCTCATACAGTGCCCAGTAGTCTCAAATGTCACCAGCCACCTGAAGACTAGATGTTTGGGAGCAGTCAGCTTGGGGTTGCAACTTTTTTTTCTCTTTCTCATTAGAAGGTAGAGAACTAGCAATTTAACTGCGCTTGATCTAGAATCGTTCTAGAAAAGAAAAAATCTCAAGCAACTTGAACTGGAAATATCATCACGCCTCTAGCTGGGGCTCGTCAACGACAAAATCCGTGCTCACCATTGCAAGGTCGAGTTGGGTGCACAAGGAAACCAGATAAACTAACTCCCATCCTTCTACTGCAATTAGCAAAATAAAGGCTAAAGTACCACACTGAAATCTAGAGATTGGGGGGGGGGGGAGTACGCCTTCAGACAGTACTGTGAATAGAGTGTATTCAGTGCCTACCTGTAAGAGCCACCAGGGCAGGCCCTACTAAAAAGCTTTCCAATGCATTTCAATTATGCTGGTTGATATCTCAATTGAATAAGGAGCATTGTGACCAACTTACCATTACTCATTAGTCACCATATTTTGGCGGTGTATCTCTTCCCAAAATGCTATTAATTTCGCTGACATTCCTCTAATACCTACGATAGAATTGAACAAATTCCAAGTCGCGTAAATTCAATTTGAATTTGGTTGAAGCCCGCTGACGGGTAAGAAGCTCTCATACGAAACCAATCGCAAAACATTTATCTCTTAACATATTCAGCCAATATAATAATACCTTAATAAATGTGTACTTTTGTTTTGACCCCCAAAACGTACAACTCTTCCCTACACAAATCTTGCTTTGAGTGAGAAAGAGAAGAGAGCTTTCAGAAAGTCATTACAAAACGTTCACCTAACACCTAATGTACATCATTTTGATTCAACAAGTGAATAGATCACGACGCAACATACAATAAATATAAACAAAGAAATATCCGCTATTTACAAATATTATGTTAAGTACCTTTTTTTTATCATACTCAAAATACTATTTACACCGCATATAGTCGACAACTATATGATATTTTTTGTTACGCCTAATTTTTGATTAACATACGAAAATTATACTCCATTTATATATTTTCAACTTTAGTAGTCTTATCATATTTCAACATTTAAATTTTGATATAAAGAGACCAACTCTCCCTACCTCTCTGACAGCATAATTGAAATGTGAAGAGGGTTGCGAGTGGTACAGATGGTGGGGAATGTCGCCTCCGTTTCAGTAATGTCATGGATGGGACGGCGTGAGGTGAAGAACTGGTCAAGTACAAATGGCAGGGAGGCTCTACCAGGAGTCTAAGATGAGGCTGATTGACATGATAAATTGCCTTTTCCGCCAGCCCCAATTAAGTCACGATCATTTGGATGTATTACAGGGAGGGTTGGATTGAGGCTGACTCATAAGTAACCTGGATTAACCCATTCACTTTCAAGAGGTCTCTGAAAAGGGTTCATAGCACTGTTTTTCTATTTCCAACAAAATCGTTGAGTATTGAACAAGTTTTTTAGTTCATAATGCGTAGGAATTGTTCGCTCACGCTCTTCTTTGTACGTTTCACGAATATTTGTGTTTAGTAACTGGACTCTCTTATGACCCATCTTTCCCTTTGGCTAGTGCTCACAACTGTTCGTTCATCATGAGCTGTGGCGAGGGATAATTGTGTGGAAATAGGCTGGCAGATCTGAAGCATTGACAGTCAAGGGAATGACTGGAAGATTGTTCTATTGCCATTTTCCGCAGAACTGTCAATGGTCTTATGAAAAACTCAACAACACACAAACAAATGGAAAGAAAATAGTGAAAAGGAATCAAAAGATGGAAGAGCTTTCTTTCCTTTATGCATTGCTGCTATATCTAGGCTGCATCACCTTTGCGACATAGCTAAAGAGTCGGAAAAGGGACTTCTGTCCTCACGCCTTTGGCCTCTTATGAGAGCTGGATACCACTGCCCATCTAACTTCTCTCTTCTTTTTAGACGAAGTTAGAAGTTTAGACCTGAACACATCCATCTATGGTTCTCTCTCTCCAACATCCTGCTGATCATTGTGAATGGCAAGGAAATTTCTGTTGTCTACTGAGTTTGATGAACTCACATCACATTCTCCCTGGAAGGAGAAGAATTTAGCAGCAAAGAGACAAAGTCAGTTAGTCAAAGGCCAGGATTCAGCAAGAAAAAACAACTACAACGTTGAAAGTGGAAGTAAAATGCCAGTGGTACGAAGGCCTGAACTGAGAAAGAAGCGCGCAGAGCTATTCTTCTAACTCGCCTAACTGTTATCAAGGTGTTACAGCTCGCCTTTTAAGATGAACAAGATGGAGTTCCCCACCTGTATATATTTGAATACACCACTAGACGACTCCAAGCATATGTTTTTCAACTGACAGTGGAATAAAACAGAGCCAAGCCCTTGCAAATGACACAGGAGATGTAATATCATACAGACCAAGCCTAAGAGGTTACCCAGTAAGAAGCAATGGCCAGATTTGCAAAGGAAGAATACCAAAAATGCACTCCAGCACCGCTAACCTGACCCAAGTGAATCTTGTTCTCATAAAGTAACAAAGAGGTAAGAAGGATTTAGCAAAGATGAGTAGTAACCTGCCTAATCACAGCAAGCTCCTACCCAGACAGATGTGACACCTTTGTGGGATGGGTTGTGCTGAATACACACTATCCTTACATTCTCCTTGAAAAAAAACAACACAAAAAACAAAATGTTAATGATTTTATTTGGGACAGCCAACTTTCAGTGGTAAGTTGTGTGAATCCAGTTTGGCAGCCCAGTTGTGTTTGTTCATTATTAAAATTGAAGCCTGCTCAGTCGCGTAATGTTGCTGTAGTTGATTCAGAAAGAAAACCAGATCGGTCGCACCAGAGTTTTTAAAAATTGTTCGGTTAACCATGCCTTGGGAAGTCAGAGGCAATGGAAACAGCCTAATCAGGAGAACTTTTCCAAGCAAAATATTGTCACTCTACAGCAGATTTATGACAAAGTGCTAGAGGTATGTTTCCTTATCAAAGTGACTATTCCTTAACACTCATAAGAGAGTTTATCAGTCGCCACAATATGCGACAGTGGACAGTAAACACTCAAGAGAATGCCAATAACAGAATTCCGTGTGCTCCCAGAAGAGCAGGATGATTCCACAAACAGGGATTATTAGGGCCTCCTTGTGGTGATTATTCGTAGAGTTGGATGATCCCCAATGCCCTCAAGCGCTTCTAAAGGCTCCAACTACGACCAACAAGTTGGAGAAGACTCCATACATGGAAAGCTCATAGATGGCGCAACAACACCACTCGATCCCTCAACTGAGCATGCCAAGGAGGTGTTCGCAAATGAAACACAACTCCACTGAAGAGTAGGGGAAGGGTCGCTTAATGCAGAAATATTTTGTACAAAACGCACCAATAGCTCATAAACCGCACTGTAGCTGTATGCACTGGCCAGTCGAGCAATGTACAGAGAGAAAACAACAACTTTTGAAAACAAACGCATCTTTGCCAAATCCGAATGTGTGGAATAACAACAAATAGTGGCAGATACAAAATTAATTTAAAACCTAACGAAGAAGCTACTTAAATAGGCACATTTTCCTTTTGTTTTTTTTCTCGATTTATTTGATTAACTTTTTTTGGTGACTAGTGACGTTTTTATTTAAATTTGGTAATTTACGTGCTCTTGACGTTTACTAAGTAAATGACGGAAACGAACTAATTAAGATTAAGATACAATAAGAAGAGGAAAACTATGGCTAATTATAGACTCAAATCGAATAGCGTAGTCTTTTTTCAATCAGCGACAAAAAATAAATTTGGCAATTAAACCTTTTTTTTTTGTTTTCATACGAGTTCTGTAATGGTGTAAAATTCTAACCTATCGAAGACAGAGCCATCATGATATTCCAGTACACCAATATCACAGAATCTCCAAACAAAAAACAAAAAACAATTCAAGAGTAACACTAACTTGGACTAATATAAAATACCAAAACGTTCGTTTCAGCCCACTTTCCTCTTATTTACAAAATATCTTCTCTACAAACCAATTTTTTTCTTTTTCTTTTCGTCTCAAGTTTTTGGAAATAATCATAAGTTACAAATTCAAGAGGTAGCATTGAAGCAGAATACAATCCAAAGCTAAGAAACCAATTCATATTTGGTACCATTTTTTGTCTTTGTATTTGAGCATGAGGCTGTGAGCCGACGATTGGAAGTTTTCCGCTTCGTTCATCATTTTTTCAGTGCGCTCTTCGAGCTGCGACAGCTTTTCCCCACGCTCAACGACCATCCTGTGGGCTTTTTGCACCTCGTTGCACGCTTTACCCGAGTCCTGTTGGAGCTGAGTGAGGCCTGGTATGTGTTTGGCGATTGTTCTCGACGCTTTGCCGCTGCTTTGTTCGCCAACTGGAAGATTTGAATACAAGATAACCACAACTTAGAACTAGTAACGGTTCTAACGATTTTGATTAAATTTTTATATTAGTAGCTCCCAATATGGCAACTATACCATAAAATTCCCATTTATGGGAAAATGACGAGAGCAGCACAATAAATTACCAAAACTTTCGACGAAATCGGTTTTAGCTCGGTTTTTAGAGAAAACAACCGTACCAAATCAGCTGAAACATGATGTCTAGCCTACAGGTTACTATGGGACGCCAAAATAAGGGTATGGACAAAATCTACCGAAAGTATAGTTATAGTATAGTATAGTTATCACAGTAATCAAAACACCAAATTTTTTTCTCAAAAACGGCTCTAACGATTTTTGATTAAATTTTTCATATAGACAGCTCTCAACAAGACAATTATACCATAAAATTCCCATATGTGGGAAATTGACGAGAGCAGCACAATAAATTATCAAAATTTTCGACGAAAAGCGTTTTTAGCGCAGGTTTTTCCTTATAAACTCCGCTGGAATTTTTGTAGAATATTTTTAAAAAATTGGTATTGTAGTCCAATCCAATACCTAAAGGTTGAGTGTTTAAAAACGCTCATGAGATAGATGGGGCTCACTCCAGAAATTCCTGAATTTCCACTACTTCCGTTTCGCTTACTACCAGTTCTAATCGTTTTTACCCAATAACTCTGCAAAAGTAATTACTACCCTTTTTCAAAAAATTTGTGTTTACAGCCTCATTAATTATCTGTCTACCAATTGCTCAATAATGGTACTGCAATGAGTGCGAGCAGCACAATAAAATCTGGAACTATAAGCGCTACCGCTTCCTGCTGCCGTAAAGCGTTGTTTGACAAAGTTCAAATTAACTGAGTGATAAATGAATTGATTAAATAGAACAAAGTGAATCGTTGTCGAGCTCAGCAAAGTTGTGTGTTGCAACGCACCAGATATTTTAACTAGTAGACTTTGGTTCACTATAATAACTGGAATTTTGCTGTCTTCGGTCTGGACTCTAAGACTCATTCCATTAGACCAAGCATCTAAAAATCCTTGAAAACGAAACCAAACACGGCGTATTTGAGATGAAACTGCCAAAATTGGATTTTTGTAAATTTTTTAAACTATTTTTTGCCCATAACAACTGGAGAAGGGGGCACAAGTAGACACCAAATGGTATTTTTGTTAGAAAGAATAGATTTTCCACGTAAAGAGCATAAAATGGTCCAGATAGTTGGCACTGGGGACGGACATTGCAGACATGGAACCCAGGTGTTTTGAAACGTTAAGTATCAAATTTTGAGGGGGGGGGGGTGTAAAAAATATCTCCTGACCGAAAACATAGGTGTATTATTCAGAATGAACAATAGACCAAAAGAATGTTTTAGGGTGTTCGACAAAATAGATTACACACGTAAATTGGAATTGTCAGGGGCAGAAGTAGTTTCAGGCTCTTTAAAGTGCACACCATACTGATCTGCAGGCAGATATGAAAGTTGATCAGGTTTGGTTCAGCCATTTACTCTCAATCGTGTCCTCGACCACATAAACATTTTCTCAAATGAAGTAATGTACAACAGAAATGACACAAGCTTGCCATTTCCTTACACTTGAATTCCCGTTATAAAAGTGGTTATATATTGTTGAACCCACAAACCATAATTGACACACTAAATCAAACCAGAAAACAGAAAATGGTACACAGAAAATATTTATAAAACACAACCGTTTTGACAGGGTTACTTACATAATTCTTCCCGATCAAGCGACCTTGATCCGCCGCCAAAGAGACCTTTGAAAAAACTCTCTTTAGGGGGTTCTGGCATCTCGTGTGGAAGGAACAACTCGCCCACCATTTCGTTCAGGCAAGCGCTGGAATATCGTAAATTTTACATGAGAAGTGCATTTGGAAAATGAGTTGCAGCAGTAGAATTTTTTTTAGTTCTACTACTTCAAATTTGATAGTTTAACAAGTGGAAGGGTGACAACTTATCCAAGATTTGGATAGGTCTTTCAGTAGGCCTATGATCAAAGTCAACTAGGCTGTTGGGCGATTTCCACGACATGTTGGTCTACTGTGGGCGTGTGCCCTTAATGTAAATGGGTTGTTCTGTAAAGCCAATCCTTGAATGAATTTAAACACGGGGAGACCTGGTCTCTGCAGTCAACTACTAATATTCGTCTATATAATATTATCTTCATTTATATTATGTAATATTGACCCATCACTGGCCAGTGTCCCCGTTTATTCCTCAAAAAGAACTTTTCAAGCACTTTGATTGTTTTGTATAATTCGACCCATCAATTAGATTAGTTAAGACATTAACTTATTTTTTCAATTTCAACTGGAGTTGGATTTTGTTATAGTTTATTTAGAACATTTTGTTTCTCCACAATACTCATATAAAAACTTAATATGTCTGCGGTGAAAGGGTGGAAATCATTTATAAAATACGAGTACAAATTTGAAAATAAATAGTCTATTTTCACTGGGTTTTTATAATTGTAAACGGGAGAAGTTTCCAAGGCATCTTTAGCACATAAAATGTGTATTCATTATTAATTGTATTGTCATGCGTTATTCCTCCGAGAAGTGCCTAAATTGTTGTTCCTCGTAATTTACCTTTATTCCGCTGTAATAAATATAAAATAAATATGTACTCGTGACGGTTTACAGATAAAAAATCTGAAACTGGTTTACAAGTTTAAAATCCTCCCCATGGAAATAGACTACGTTTTTCAAATTTATATTTTACTAATATTAATATCATTTACACGAACTGACGGAATAGAAGGTTTGCTTTGTAAGGTTACTTCAATTATGAACAGCCCTACCATCACTGAAGCTGGGGGAATAAATTAACTGAAGTACTCTGAAGCACTTTGACAGCAGTGGACCTTATTAAACTGGTAACAGTTAACAGCATATAAACGAAAACAATTATAAGAGAAAATGAGATACTAAAGTTAACGTACCTGTTAGGTGAGTCCATCTCCTCTGGCTAGTGAGATACTGTGGTCGGAAGCACTCACCCACAGTGTCTCACCAGCCAGAGGTGACGGACTCACCTAACAGTTACGTTAACTTTAGTAATTTGCCTACTGGCGGATCTAAACCAATTGCTTTAACAGAAAACGAGATATTCGTGGCTCTGGGATTTGATAAAACAATTGCGAATTTATAGTACGATCAGTAGAACGTTGACGAGAATGAATTATTCGGTTCTATATCACTTTCAATATTCGATCTGGATGACTCTAAAGGTAGATGCGAAGATTAGCTAATCATCAAGATATAATCTCATGACTTGTTTCACGTACTACACAATGGTATCAAAGAAAACCAGGGAGATAATGTCAATTGAGATAATGTCCCATAAGCTAGGGATCAATGGCATCGGGTTTATCAACGTGATCAGACCAAGGGATTATAGGACTTTATTAGAATATAAAAATGAATCCTCAAACTGTTGGGTAGTTTAGTAACAAAATGAAGGTGATTCTGATCGTCTGCAGTTTTGCAGCATTGTGCGCTGCTGTTCCGTGTTCAACGACACCACCTGTTTGGCCAAAAGCATACCACGTTCAAGGGACCCTCTACATCCCATACACTGAGCTCATTGAGCCTTTTAGAGCCTGGTATGATCTGCCAGCGGGTAACAGCCGAATTGACTACTATGATGGCGTGGCCAAGACTTTTCAATTCTCAGAATACCCAACGAGCAATGGCTCTAATATCAAGATAGTCCCAGAAACGACAGAAACGTACTACAACCGGATCAAATGTTTCGAAGTTGATGGAGGAGGTGATGTGGCTCCTCAAACCGTTCTACCTGATTTGAGTAAGTTCTCATGCATGGGCAATGGAGTTATCAACGGTGTCAAGGCCCAGAAGTGGACTTACACTGAAATGACCGAAGAGAAGACGAATGTCCAGATAATGTGGGTCAAATGGGGAAAGAGCAAGAGGAAAGGAGGGCAGGAGCCAATACCAGTGTTCTACGAAATTAAGGGATTCGACACTCTGATGGGTTCCCATTTTGATCACTACTACTTATCTTATCACAAATACGTCAACAAAAAGCCCAGCCTGTCTGTTTGGGATCCACCAAAACGAATGACGTGTACAGCGTTTCCTGGTCCAGGAGTAGACCACGTTGCTACATTCAACCCCATGAAAGAGTTCGTTCACAACTATGACGATCATATTTCACACTCGTGGAACCACTTCGTGGAAACACACAACAAACAATACTCAAACTCGTCGGAGTACGCAGTAAGAAAACACATTTTCAAGCAGAATCATCGACTGATCAACTCACATAACAGAGCAGGGCACAGCTACACATTGGCCATCAATCATTTTGCTGACTGGACGCAGGAGGAACTCAAGTCACAACGTGGGAAGAAGAGATCTTTGGGATACAATGGAGGACAGCCCTTCCCATATGCTGAAAACGATTTGAAAAACGTCGCTGCATCCCTCCCCCAAAACTTCGACTGGAGAATATATGGAGCTGTCAATCCTGTCAAAGATCAAGCCATCTGCGGTAGTTGTTGGAGCTTTGGGTCGACTGGAACCCTCGAGGGTGCATATTTCGTCAAAACAGGACGTCTGATTAGTCTCTCTGAACAGGCTTTGATGGATTGCTCGTGGGGATTTGGAAACAATGGATGCGATGGAGGTGAAGATTTCAGGAGCTATGGATGGATCCTTGCTCACGGTGGGATCCCTCTCGAAGCGGAGTATGGCCCTTATCGAGCAATGGACGACAGATGCCACAGTAAAGAAGTCAAACTCGTCAGCCCAATCACTGGATGGGTGAACGTTACTGCATACAGTGAACAAGCCCTTAAAGTGGCTATATTCAAAAAAGGTCCAATATCTATAAGCATCGATGCTGCTCTGACAACCTTCTCATTTTACTCCAATGGAGTTTATGATGATCCAAACTGCAAAGGGGCTCCAGAGGATCTTGACCACTCTGTACTGGCAGTCGGCTATGGTGTTCTCAATGGTACGAAGTACTGGCTAGTTAAGAACTCCTGGTCTACCTGGTGGGGTAATGACGGTTACATCCTGATTGCAGTTCAGGGTAACATTTGTGGTGTGACAACTTCTCCTACTTATGTCACAATGTGATAATGACATAAAGAATAAAGAATTTGTTAACATTCCAGTTTTTTTGCTTTTTTTATTTCTTGACTGCAGTGGGTGATAGAGGAGGAGAGAAGAGTTACAAAGGGAGGGGAAATACAGTAACAACATTCAGTTGGTTGTTACTAGAGTGGCCTCCCAAGATATCTCCCTAGCGAGGATGTATGAGCTTCTAAACCTTCAGGTTGGAATTATTGGAAAGCTGCCTGCAAGAAGTTTATGTCCCCTGATAGAATGGTCAACTTGTGACACGCCCTATGCTAGGTTTCTCATTTTATGTCACCCACTCCTTCCCTTGAATTGAATTTTGTTGGAATATCGAATGTTTGTCAATCGATATAGAGCTAAATCTGATCGAATTAGCTCTTCAATAAATATCAGTTTTCTATCTACCTCAAATGTGTGCGTACGTCTTTCCTCGGATTCCCCTAACGTTTTACATACGAGTTTAAATACGGACCCAATATTAACATTATTCAACAGGTCATGGGCCCAGATTACGTGAGTGCTTTTCTTTAGGCGCGTTGTCGGTTAGAATATCGTGAAATCTATCGGCGCATCTCTGATTCGGTAGTTGGCTCAACAGGTGGAACGGAAAATGGCTTCCGTGAACTCGGCAGCAGCTGCCCTTATGCAGCTGTATCCTCAATTGTCTACGGGAAATTTCGTATACAGACGATAATGGAGGAGAAAAAAGTCAAATACGTCCTGGATATAAAAACGGAAGACTTGCCAACCGACCCGGAAAAATTGAAGTTTTTTTCTGAGCAGGATGCAGTTGCCAGATCGATTATTTTGCAAAGCATCACGGATCGACACATTGGGTACATCAAAGACGAAAAATCTGCTCGAGATATGCTTAAGAAATTGAGCGAAGTCTTCGAAAGAAGGAGTACTTCCGCTAGATTCGTAACCATGAAGAAATTATTGAATATGAAATGTCGCCCGGCGGACGATTTATAAGAGCATTTCAACAAGATTGAATCTGTCTTTGCCGAACTGACGTCAATGGGCAGTAAAATGGACGATACTGACAAGATCTGCTATATCCTATTTTCGCTACCTGATCAATTGTCAGCCACTATAAATGCCATCGAAACGATGAAAGACGAACTCTCGATTTCTTACATAAAAAATAAATTGCTGGATGCTGAGATGAAGATGAAAAGCGACAATCAAATGGGTGAATCAGCTAATTCAGATCAAGCAGCGTTCTATTCTCAAAATTTCCAGCATCGCAGAGGTAACAGTAATTGGAATAGTCGCCGCAACTTTCGTGGAAAATTTCGAGGAAGTGGAAGACAGAGCAATAATAATAATCCTCGCGGCAACATCAGCCATTTTCGTGGAGCATTTTCGCATTTCTCAGGCTCCTCGGCTAGTGCGCAGGCGCAGAGGCGAGACTCGCGAGAATTTGAGAGTTTTCCAGCGTGTTGCCTTGATGCAGTAGACCAAAACAGTTCTAGAGAAATCTATTGAGCTGGTCGTCGCGTGATTCATACGATTGCCTCGTTCAGCGTGTCACAAAATATTGTGAAATCGCCAGCACCGCGACTTTAAGTGACCAGTTAGTAATTTGTATACTGATTTTATTCCCAATTTTCTGCTGCTGTTCCTTACTCTTGTATAAGGGGTAGTTGTCAGGTCTTATGCAACAATGAAGTTCAAAACGAATGAAAACCTATCACAGGCTGTTCTAAAATAATTTTTGAACTTCTCTTATTCGTCATGGAAGCGACTCAGCCAAAGAGTTGAACATTCCCTCATTCAAACGATTTTGAAGACCTCTTCCTGGATATCTTCCATAATTTCTTTGATTAATAGTAGCTATAACATTTTCAATTTTCCACTTGGCTACATTTTATTATTGGCAGCAATGGCTACAAAACGCGCTGTTCTACTAACTCTGTGCAACAAATTTGGCACCACTAGGGGAACACTTTCATATCACTACGTGTATTACACACTCCTCCCGACACAAGTCATAGATGGATCTCAACAGTGGAGCATATTACACTCGACTCCCCCCTACTGCCTTTCCTCTTCCTCACCTCAGTGAAATGATGCACAGGGATGATTCCTACAACAGTAAATACTAAAAGACAGGAGACTGTGTGCACAGGCCACTCACAAAATCCCTTGCCTTTGCACTACAGTGTCCACCTTCTTATAGTGCTCAGTGAACTTACCCATACCATGCAATAGGATAATGTTGGTAAGAAGCTATTGCTCCTTTTAATTGCTTGGGTGTCATTCTGTGTATTTTGTCGCCAGGTTGCCAGTTGATAGAAGCAATAGAGGCAAGGCAAACCTAGTTAGCTTATGTGTGCTCCTGCTTGTGAAAAAACACCTTCTTCTTACGTAGTCTTTCATTTATTCTTGCACAGCGTAATACATCAGGGTAATTGAGGAATTAAATTATGCCAAGAGGTCCAATCTTGTCGTCTGTAGGGTATCCCACACGCTCATTTCAAATTTTCAATGAACAACACCAAAATATACATCATGGTCAAATATACATATAACCAAAAGTATGTAATTAGCTCACCAAAACTCAGCAGACACTGTGAACTTTTGAATTTCCGTGGGTGAACACAGAAACAAACCATGACCGTGATTGCTAAATGAAAAGGTTCGCGCAATCCTGAAAAAACACTTGGGTATTAATAATCAAGGAGAGGTTGCAAACACAGTTAAGAGCAACAACAACAACCGTATTATTGTTAACAAAAATGAAATAATCTAACACTAAAAAACGAGAAAAAAAAACATCAACATAGAATTGCCCTTTCAAAGGTTGACGTGATGTTGATGACTGTCTTCATTGATGTAATACATCGATTCAAATTATACATGAAGTCGACTAGCGGGCCTTGTGTTTTCAAGTGTTTTGTATTAATCAATGTTTGGCTAGTTGGTAGAAACGTTTTCCACTCTCAGGTAAGATTTGAGTGCTCAAAAAAGTTTGCAATGTGCCAATACAGGGATGCAGCAGAAAGAATCCCTGAATTTGGTAGACCTATGGATGAGCAACTTCAGTTGTTCAAGGAGCCACCTCCCTCAGCTTTAACCCACCTACCTTGCCAACTCTCTCTCGACTTTCGCTCCCTTAATTATCAGTAGACAGCAATTCTCCTCCCTCTTTTGAATAATCTTTTCAACATGGAACATGCTTCACGTTTCTCCCACCCCACCCAAAATTGACAGAAAAAGATGTCATAAAAAGTTCAATCTCATCCTTCTGCAATTGGATAATTATATTTTTCAATGTGTCATGAAGTGCTAAAGGCACACGCCTGGGAGGGTGAATGGGGTAACCTCCAGTTTAACGTGAAGATGCATAGTACCAGGGTATCTTTCTGAGGCCTGAAAATAGGTCTCCAAACTCAGAGTAGATCCACCCACTGAAATTAGTAGCAACTTCATTTATCAGTGTAACCTTATTCCCATGTTACCTTTGGGTAGTATTTCTAATAATAGTTTTAGGCTTTATGCGAGCCAATACGTGAGTACCTTTTCCTACAAGACAAAGCTGAGTATAGGGTCGAGACGAACGTTCAAATAACTCCAAGCTTTTAATCAATTTATGCTGCGTACCTGGAGATGCAAAACCTTAGCCACGTACGTCAGCTGGGACATTATTTCTTTTAATAACTAACGATATCTTTCCCTTGTTTTATATTTCAAACTGCAGCAATTATGCCTCTTTACGGCACATGCAAATGCACAGAGCTCAGCTAGCCAACTTCAGGAAAAGGCGTCTTTAGCGCTTCAGCTCCTACCCACCTGCCTTGCTCCCACTCCCACTTGATGTTAACATTGCTAGAGAACCTAAATAGGTTGCACTGGAGTGTATTAGCGGGCATGTGTACGAATTGTTGACTAGTACAGAACTGAACCACTTCCTTCTCTAGACACTCATCAAAAGGCATTGTCAATTCTTCAGAATCCCTTAACAGCTCTGTCGGATCATGCGTATTACCAGGGCTGTTGTTTACACCATCTAGACTCATTAGAAGCTTAAGTTGCCCACTTTTCAACGTCCTTCACGTCCTCCCTGCAGTTTCCCCTTACAGTGTCTTAACATTTAAGACTGTACAAGTACTGTTATGCATCCAGTTCCTCCTACATCCTACCTTCTCCCCCTCTCAACCCAAACCAGGGAAGTTCTTTCTACCGAAGATGTAACAAGAAGAAAGGGCATATTAGATATGCAACAATACCATGCTTACCAGCTCACTATTCTAATTTGCAGCAGTTCAAGAATACAGGGAAACAACGTTACAAAAGTATTAACTCACTACTCACAATGCAAAACGCATGCGTCAAAAGAAAATCAGCTCATTTGACCAAAAAACCACATTTTTAAAAGTGCTCCAAATGTCAAAAGCTTCAAAAGCCAGTGCAATCGAATGTCCTTTTGCTCCATTTTGAAACGGAATTTCAGTTAAAGTGAAAGAGTGAAATGAGCTGTATGAACAGAGGACCACACAATGTATAGTTCAAAGGGAGAGGTAGCAAATCAAGACAGAAAAAAGCTTCAAAAAACAATAAACAAAAGAAGCGGATCAAGGGTTGGATGTTTGTATATATATATTTATAACAATGTAGTGTTTCTGTATGTACAAGTTGCATACACGTGCTGAAGTGTTTTGATTACAGGAAGCAACTTGTCTGCCGTATCTACCAAATGTCGATAGGCAACACGTACGTGACGTAAAGGAACTTGCAAAATAGAACTATGGTTCAGTACGTGTGCCTTTAAGGGGCTTATATTCCTGTACTCTCGAGTCGTGGTAAAGTTTATGGCATCAGTAATAAGAGTAAATGATTATTTACGTAATGAATATTGTTCAAAATAAGAAGGACACTGTTGCATCTTCTGCTATTCAGTAAGTGGGACAAATGCCACTTCAGCAGATAGGGAGGGGATGTTTGCTATCTGAAGTATACTTGTGACCATACCCTCCTCACTAACACCCACAGTATGCGGTTTATATACTCTTTCAAACCTACTCCTTGCTAACTGTAAACTTCCTCAAAGAGGAGTGTAGCTGATGCGACTAAATTAAGGAGGAGTACACAGGGCGTGTTCATCAGGATATCCCTGTACACATTGATTTACTATATTGTTAATTTGTGATTCTTCACTGGAATATACACAGTAGCGACCCCATGGATTTGATAATACTTTCTTTGCCATCTTAAGCGCCAAACTTGACCAGGTTTTTAGAATCTTTTTCTAGCGCTGGAAAAACCTTGGAAAGGGTAAAGATCTAGGCTACCGCCCAGCCTCAGTTTAAACCCCTCACACGAGGAGATCACGATAATAATAAAATGCTAAACACTTGATAGCAATAATAAACTCCTCCTCTTTCGTTCCTAACAGCATACAGATGGGGAGTACACACTTAATTTTTCCAAGCAGTCATAATGGATTGAAAATGAATCCTTCCAAACTACTTTTCCTGACTGCAAGCAATAACTCAAGAGTGAGGTTTAGAGTCATACCCCAAATGTGGAGGAATACAGGAAGTTCTCATTAGTAGCTAAATGACATTTTAGCCTAAAAGCGAGAGCTCCAATAGTTGTGCTACTCATTTGATTAAGTGGACCTGAGATCACTGGTCATGAAGAGAAAAAACAATTGCTTAAAAGCTGGATACTGGCTAAGTTGCGTCTAATTGGCCCTCTCACCTACCCCATCTACAGCCGCCCACCTCACACACACACACATAGCTCTCCTTGATGTCAACCCAACACTTTCTGATTAGCTAGAGTTAAAAAAGTGAACTGCCTATGTATCAGTCCTATACACTAACTAGTCCGATCAACTGGTTTATAAGTGGTAGTTAAAAGGAAGTATAGACCTCTTTCTCTAACCAGAGATCTTCAATATTGTTATAACACTAGTATATGAGCAAAGTGTGAACGAATAAAATGTTAAATGTGTTTCAAATTCCCCATTTCCCAGTACTTTCCTGAGATGCATTATTTGTTTATTTTACATCAAGTGAGTATATTCGAGTATATTTAACTTGTTCGTTTTTGGGGCCCTGACACAAAACTTTCACTCGTGTCCTGTCCGCGGGCTATTCTGTAAAGGAATTCCCCAAGTACGTCACAAACTTGGGCTGTTTCGCGCGAACATTGTACTGCAGCTTCATACTGACGAGTCCTTTTCCAATCCTCTCACGAGCCAGTTCGTGAGTTTCCTGAATACCAACCTTCAGCTTTTGGACATATGTGGAAGCTGGAGTGTGTATAGCACGTTCACTGATCCTTAAATCCACTCAAGTGTTAGTTCTCGTCCCAGGGCAAGGCTAGCGAGCGAAAAACCTGTTACAGCATGCTCGATAAGCAAGGAGAACCCAGGAGAGGTGTCGGTTCCAGTCTTCTGGCTTTTCAGGCCCCGATTTGGCCTGAAGCCAGCATGTCAATTAGCGCCCTATTGAAATGCTCAACCTGGCCATTGCTTTGGGTCTCGGTGGAGTGGTTCTTGTTTTACAAATTTGGAGAAGCTTTCACATTTCTTGAAATACCCGGGATTCAAAGGGAAGTGCCTAGATCACAGTGAAGCTCAGGTGGTACTCCAAATCGAGCTATCTAATTGTCTCGCAGGCCTTGTGCCACTGTTTCTGCCTTCAGGTATAGGGCCGAGAATGCTTCTAGCCACTTTGTAAATGCATCAACAACAACAATGATGTACTGATTCCCTCGTTCAGTCTTGGGGAGTGGCCCAACAGTATCAATAAACAAGCGGTAAAAAGGGAACCCCGCTGGTTTATTGTCCCATGGGTGCTTTGCCATATTTTCGGGGCTTACCACATTGTCCACATACTACCCTTAACATCTCGAGTCATCCCTGGCCAGTAGTAATTTCGTCTGAGACAGGCCAGAGTCGTGCGTCGTCCAAAATGGCCCGAGGCATGTGCTTGCTGAGCAACTTCCTGTTGAAAACAGCTAGGAACAATGGTTTGTTCGATGACATTCTGACCAGTATTATCTTCCCGCTGACGTACAAGCAACCTATCCTGTAATTGGAGAGTCTAAAATGCTGCACACAGTGCTTTTTTCGTCTCTCCGTACCCCACCACCTCTTCCCAGGAAGGTTGCTTCCCTTCCCACACCCAGTGGTACAAAAGCTTCAATGCAGGATCCTTCTCCTGTTCCTGGAGCCACAACTGATCTGAACAAATTCCAACGGAGTTCACCAATGTTTCACGAGGGTTATACTTCTGCTCTTGGTACTGGCAGTGCTTACAGTTGTCTTCACTACATGGCCTTCTAGATAAACCAGCTGCGTTTAGATGGGGTCTTCCAGACCGACGTTCGACTTGAAAATTGAAAAGGGCCAACGATTCTATCCATTAGGTTCTTCACTCTTGAGCCAAACGGCCTAAACTGTTTAAAAGCCTGCACCAAACTCAGCACAATCAGACTCGCCCATGGGCTTTGAGAGGGCTAAATGATATTACATTGGCTTCCATTTCAATGATAAGCTTGTTTCTTGCATGCGACCAAGTGGCACTCTGCAGGGTGGCTGACGAATAGGATGACAATCCCCCACGTGATGGAATGGGTGGTTCCTTCTATCCCCCCCAGTCAGAAGCATTTCTCGTAAAAACATCTGCAAACCCAAGCAACAGCTGCTTACCCATGGCTGCTTGGTGATCCGTTAAGCCTTCAACTCCTTGCTCCTCCAGCTCCCTCGGGACTGTCCCGAAGGAATTCAGTCGCACAACACATCTCTTCTTCTGGCCCTAACTCTTCAAACCCCATCAGCTCGCATTCTCTTGGTCTGTAACTGAGTGCCTCAGTTACTTCCTTCACGACCTGATGAGTGTCTAGAAGCTCCCCTAACAGCTTTTTATGGAACTTTTGTACCTTGAAAGATCACTGCTCGCCCAGCCACATCAATTAGACAACGATGGGTCTCCAAAAAATCAAGTCCCGAAATGCATCGTTCCTGCACTTGGGCAACAAGTGCTGCATGGGATCGGAATTTTCCATCTGCTATATCGAACTGCAAAATGGCTTCGCCTATAGCACAGGGATCCTGATTCCCCATGCAATCAGGCCAATTGGTTTGCTGCTTCAATGCGGAGAGTGGTGATCAAGGCTTGTTGCAAATTCTCTGGCCACATGGTCATTACCTGTTCGAATTCTGTAAGCCTCGCATGAATTACAACGTTAGGATGTCCTTGAACAATACATTCTTTTGCGGCCAAGCCTTTCGGCCCAATTCACAAATAGTCTGGTGAAAGGTGGCAACGTCCTCGTTGGGGCGCTGGAGTCTGCTCTGGAGAAGAGTCAAATTCACCTGGGCATGTCCAGTGTTCCCATACCGTACTTCTAGAACATCAACTAAACGGGATAACTCCAGAGGTAGTTCAACCTCTACCAAGACCATGAGTGCAGGCCCACGTAGAGCAGTGGCTAAAGCCGTAGTGTTCTCATTCTCAATTTGTTCCGACAACCTTCATCTATACTGTGCTGACTGACTCCTATCAAAGGCAAGCGGTTCATCGTGGTCTTGCGGTAAGACGGTCGATTCATAATTCTCGACGTTAGTTGAGGGTTGTGGATCGAATCCCCGGCGCGATTGCCGTAATTTTTGCCTTAGTCAGCAGTTCTTCAAAAGCATCTCCAAACAACCTCAGTACAATACGATGCATGTGTGTGGACTCAGGTGTTGACTGTTGTTGTTGCTGCTTTGTTGACCAATCATTCTTCGAAGCATCTCTAGCATTTCTCTCATACAGTCATTCAGTTGGGCATTGTTGTGGACTAATAATGCGAATAATAATTATAACACGCGAACTCGATCAACGTTTTTATAATACTGACTAGAAAGCTAGAACTGTAACTTGGAGATTGATACACAACTTACTAGGAAACGAATCAATAATGTTAGTATCCATAGTGAACCGACATCGGTATTGATTGAATATGTCTGACATCAAACTGCTCCCTAAGATCGCGAAGCAAGGAATCAAACAGAGGTTCATTTTCCAACCCAGGGGGCTGGGTACATCACCTGAAACAACGAGTCGGCGATCTTCTGTCTTGGCCTACGAGAAAACCACTTCTTCCTCGTCGCTGCCATCAATTGTTATAACACTAGTATATGAGCAAAGTGTGAACAAATAAAATGTTAAAGAATCTCGTAAATAAACACCACACAACTGAAAAGTTTTATTCGTTTCCTTTACAATAAGACGTGTTGCTATATTGACATGTCACTCTTGACGACGTTCTTAACTATATTCGTCCCCCCCTCCTCCCATCAATTGTTTTCAAAATATATGTACTTAGGAACCCAAGCTCACTATCTCTTCCTACTTCAAATTCTCTTTCCAAGTAATACACATCCCTCCACTAAAACCCCTGATAGCGGATCAAAGACAGGGATTGAGAATATTTGATTCCATCCGTGAATTTATTCAAAAGTATTTAATTCAAAAGTATTTATTCATAAGTATTTCAACCCCATTCCATCGCGAATAGCACCTCATTCTCAAGCGTGGAGGTGGTGATAGAGGATGAATGGGGGAGTATCCGGGATGCAGAGGAGACCACATGAGTGGTGGGGTGGGGGCATGTCCCATCCATCACTACCCTGGAGACACCCTAATTCCTCTACTTGCACCCATTAGTCAGTTAGTGCCAAAAGCAGGCCGAATTTTGTGGAAGTGGATAGCTCAGAGAAGTCCACCATAGGGAAAGCGAATATAGAGTAGGTTTCAGTTGCAATGCAATGTGAATCAGGCTGGACCTGTAGCTTAAGATGGCGTTTCCCAGTGACACTATAGCTCTAGGTACAGACCCCTAGAAGGCATCAAGGGACCATTCGAATGAGCCAGATATCCTAAAGCAGACAACAACCCTCCTGGGCCAGATAAGGTAGAAAGCAATCTGTTGAAGGTTGAGCATCATCTCCTGCTGCGTTCTTAATTAACTAAATGACTGCCTGCATGTTGGGCAGTTCCCCGCTCAGTGGAAATCTACCCGAGTCGTCGCTATTTGAAAGGGAGGCAACCTCAATCAATCATACCCATGATCGTGAAGACTGCTCAGCTTTCTTGCCATATAAGGAAAAACGTTAGTGATCTTGATGTTGCAGTCTCTTGAAGGAGGCGCCAAGCTACCAGACATATAATACGGGTGTGCTAGAAGAATTTCCACAACGAACGTCATTCTGGAATACATGTTTCCCTGGATACACTGGCTAAGTATGTCGCAGCACTTCTCATTGATCACAGCAGCAGTTGACAACCTATGGTGACCAGCGCTGCTCAATGAGCTTAGAGGTTGGAGAATCGATTGTTACTTATACCTGCTCGTTTAAAGTTACCTGACAAAAATAGAACGGCTACAATCGATTGCAGACATGTCTCAGAGCAAAATAGAAAAGGCGATCGTAGGGCTTGATCCTCTGACCAGTACTTTGGAATGCATTTTTCGAAGGTCTTCTCAGGAGGCTCGGGAGACTGATTGCGAGCCTTACAAGTATGTGGATGACCTGACTGTTCTGATCTGTGCACAGTCAATCCAACAAATCGAGGCAAAAGCCCATCAAGTGCTCAAAATCGTCACCCAATGGTGGGAGCACATCAAGACACAAGTGGGCAAGGAAAAAAACTTAGCACATCGTCTTCATGGGGAAATGAAATAGCCAACCAACTGGCAATACATTTTTGCAGCAATAGACTCCTTCTTGAGCAGCAAGTCAAGTATTTAGGAGTCAATATAAGTGAGAGGTTGCTTTCAGTCAATAACTCCATTGCCCTCACAAGGTTTGCTTCATTACGAGCAATCAGTAAGAACAATGGGGTATGTTGCCATGACACGCTCCTCATGTACAAGGCTGATATCTCTTTAAAGACACTCCAAGTACAGGCATTTTGATGAGGAAACAGACCTGCCACCTTCACTACTTTTGCACTAGCTACAAAACGTGAGATAAGGTTAAACTGTGCAAGTTGGCGGAAGAAAGATGTATTGGGTTAACCATCTGCATTACTCTTCTTGTGTCTGATGAAAAATGAAAAATATCACGAAATGCTTTGCTAAAGCATTAATTAAGAACTAACCCAAACCCATTCAGCATAATATGTGATTTCAAAAAAGCTTCTGGCTGATGCACCTTCAAAATATTTGATTTTTAAAAGTAGAGCCCTAATAAGCTATTGCACTAAATATATTTTGAATATTCATTAAAATGCCTAAATTAGTTTTACGTAAAGGTTAACATGACATTAATTAGCTGTCATGACTGTTAGGTGTACGAAGTTCGCGCAGCTAGTTATACCATAATACTATAATAAAATATTAAATTTATCTATGCGATCAGTTTGAGGCTAATAACATGAAATGTTAGGTTGTAGGTGTCTCTTTACAACTAGTTCGAACTCGGTAAATGCAAGTGGTTATGCCAGTAATCAAACGTTCCTAAAAATGGCCATACTATAGGAGATTATAATGACAATTAGCTACAGACCTTGATACTACGAACGTAATAGTTCAGGCTATGAAAAACATACCACGATGAGGTTATAGTAACACCTCATTCTCGGGGGGGAGTAGTGAGAGTGGAATGTAAGCCCCTTCTTCGGTGTTTTAAAAATCATGACTGACAATCATTGAACTTCTCGCAGTTAATAGAGCACGTGTATGCCAGATAGTACTGTAGAGTGTGGCCCACTTACTGATCTGTATCCTCATTGACAAACATCTGTTGTCCCCAAATGGACAACATCGGGTCTACGATGCCCGGTTTTCGAGTCTGAAAACTAAACCCAACCTTTCGTTATCCAGCCTATCTAATTAGCTTAGCGTAATTTTATTTGTCAATGTTATGTCATTTTCGAGAAATTAACAAGATAAGAGACAAAAATTGCAAAGAGCGGCGGCTTTAGTTCAGATGAGTTACAGATAAGAGGCTAATCTGGAGCAAATTACTTAATAGGATTGTTTGAGGTTGCAGCAGACTGGGCACAGGGTTGAACGCATGAAATATTTGGTGGTAAGCACATGAATCGTCTACAGCCTTTGTGAGATGAGAAGGCCATTCAACCGTTAGTTGAGGGATATACAGTTACAGAGCACAAAATCCTGAGAATGAACGGTTCAAAGAGCTCACTCAACAGCAAACAGTGGACTCAAACTGGCACTCATTGCCACCTCATAGTAACAATGTAATATAAATAACACTTTAACCTTGGAGTCCAAGGCAGGGAGTGTACTGAATGATGTTCTCAAAGCTCTGCAAAATGGTATGCGATAAATACACTGCATGATGTATAGAAGACATTTAATGTACCCTATACACAGAATAAGCTGCTCAATGCAACACCAGAGACACAAAATAGACGTACTGAAAACTCTAGGAATAGCAAAATTGAACCAGAGACTCAGGTAATGGTAGATGACTGTACACACATGCACCCAAAACTCAGAGAAGAGCTTATAAGCGACCCACTGCAGTTCACACCAGAGCCAAGTGAAATTACTATAGAAAAATTACTGTATGATCCATCAACGAGTGCCAGAGACTCTTGAGAATGCACCCTGCTCACTGTATAATGCACTAGGGCTCTAGTAATGAAACATGGGGGAATTCACGACTTGAATGGCGTACAAAAACAAAGTGCATGATGTATGAAAGATATATGGGGGTTGCATGAAAGAGATGAGACATTGGGAGTAGGATCTGAGCAAACAAACCTGCAATATGAAACCAGAGGCTTTGTTTAGGGCTTATGAGCGACCAGAAGTAGCACTCTTTCTGCGAAAATGGGAATACTTAACCAAACATCTACAAAGATGAAGCAGCAAACGTACGTGCAATACATCAAAGACTCCAGGAATGAATTTTTAGTAGACATACAGCAAGATACTTCAGACACTCTGGGAATAATACGACAGTGAACTGCATGATGTAGTTTATATTATAATATTTGCACGTGAGAAGACAAACTGGATAATGCACCAGAGACTGTAACAGAAGAAACCAGGAAAACATATCTGGAAACCCTTTAGCTTCTACCACAAAAACATTTCATTGTCAAGAGTGTAAAGCACCAACGTGATCATGGGTGACCCTGAAACCTTTCATTACGTTAAAGCTAAGTCTTCTAACTTAAACTCCAGTGGGCCAAGAAGAGAATGGAGCTCACCAATCCCGAAACTGTAGGCTATGAGGACGAAGAAAACGATGCAGTGGAGGGGTCCTTGAACTGCAAATAGCTCCTGTATCTCACGAACTGAGAAATATGGGCGGATGTAGCGAAATTACAGCGAAGATGTCTCAAGAAGGTGAAGAAAGAGCAAGAAAGTGAATAGGCGTGGAAGTAATAAAGAGGAATAATGTGAAATAAGGTGAGAAGCAGACCACGTTGATTTTTTAGAGCATGTGCTAGCTGAAGAAAGCCGCACTATGAGGTTGTTTTCCGAAAGAAGACCAATATGTGACACCTGTATTTTGGTCTAGAGAATTGGGCTAGATGTTGTAGGTCCACTTTGGAGTTAGGTCAGCCATAGCAGGGTAGGGGAGGGAAAAAGTTGTCCTAGGTTAATACCCTAAAGTGTCAACAATATAATTTTACATTTCCTTCAATTGTAAAACTGTTCCCAAGGAGCCAATAAATTAATCGCGCTCATAATACAAGTAATGAGCATCTCCATCCCAATGCCTTAAGGGTTTTCCAGAGATTACAGGCTGTATCTAGGCGGTAACTGCCCCAAAATAACATGTGAGAACGTCTCAATTATGAAGTGAAGGCCATCCTTCATGTACATGATAAACTATCCCAAAGTTCCAACAATATTTTCATAATATTAATATTATTTTACATATTTCGTTCACCATTGAAGTAAATTAGTTACAACTTTTATGAGTGTAATGAGTTGTCTCAGCCATAATGCCTTCGTCTACTGAAGATCAACAGCTGTGGTGCATGTGATAATCTGTGCCGCGCCCTAATGCCTTGGAAGTTTTACATCCACGTAAGCAAATAACTTAGGAATGAACAGGGAGTCAGAAAGTGTGGCACTCGGTGAGGTGAATATTGTCGGATAACATTTAGCTCGTGCAGAGTGGATCAACATAAAGGTGAGGGTTGACACACTTAATTCATTCTTTCGTGGCAGTAGTGAATACCCCTTAACACACAACGTTGGGTCAGTCATATGGAGAAAATCCAAATAAGCAAATATCTCATATATAGTGGATGTCAACAAGTGTAACCCACTTAAATATTTTACGTTGTACTTCACCAGGATGGCGTTGTTTTCATATTAGTGACAAGACGCTTTTTTCAGGAGATCTGGTGAAAGACGAATGTGAATCAAGTCAGAAGTGATGACGTCCGTCATTGAGTTCACTGTTCTGCAGTATTTTAGTGGAACTCCGACTTTGTTGGAATAGAGATGGTCCGTCGTTGCTTTGACACATAGAATTGTTCACACTCCATAACCATTAGAAAGCCTGGTGGTACAAATGCTGGTGGTCCAAACATGGCCTTCAGCGCTTCGAGCAGCAGGTGGTCTCAGGAGGGCTGATACATTCTGAAATGTTGGAAGGCAGCCCAAAAGTTGGCAATGGCTTTTACCAGAGACCTTGACCCCTGGCCAATTCTCGACTTGTGGTCTGGGTGTTAAGCCCAGCTCAGTTCTCCAGTTTCATGTGTGTCACGTACTTTGATATAACGATTATCTGATAATTATTCCGCTAAGCTAATTCTGCCATATTTGAGACATATGTGTTTGAATCTCCATTACAATCTAACAGCAGTGGAGATTGTGGAGGTAGTAGGCTCGAAAACAATCCTACTTGAGCAGCTGTCATTCCAATAAGGTAAGATTAGACACTGTCATCTTCATAACGTGATACATGTTAAGAATCAGTATTATATCAGCAGCGAGGAAGGTGGAAATGAACACACTTTCACCATGTTTGTGAATATACAGCTGTGAACAATTCTGCCGGACTGCTTTGGATGGACTCTACTAGAGTTGTGGCTACTTCATCAGGAATTGTCAATTTTGTGCAATGATCACTTAACTCTCTCAATGCCATTACATGTACTGTGTGTAGTACGAGTTGATTGGTTGAACTGGAGGAAGTGGGATGTAGCTTGTGAAGCTCTCGGCTCTCTCAACAAGAAATGTGCTGTGTTTGGGTCACCAGGAGAACTTGAGGTAACTGACAGCACGATCTGTTCGACTCCGCACTAAGTTCCCAGTGACAGGTAGAAGTCTGGCCTGATTTGAACTAATTAGTAGGCTCCTGAAGCCACTTTGGCAGGGTACTCCTTTCTATTGCTTAGAACATGGGAATGGGGTTTGAGTTCTCATGATGGCAAACTCAGATCAGATTTGAGTTGCTTCAGTGGAGTAAAAGAGATACTGTTATATTACAGTGAAATGTTCAGAAATTTATTCAGTCTAATGCTGTTGTAGCACAGACCTGTGTTCTATTCATTGCGTCAACAACAGAGTAAATGGAAGCCAACACCATTCTACTATTTGTGCAACATTCACATATGGCTTCAGCCATGAGGGAGGAGGAGGTATTATTGGCCTAACATTACAAAGCTCAGGAAGTTGTGGAGTGAGGTTGCATTGCAGTTCACAACTTTGAGCACCAGGAGAGATGGCAACCAATGTGTGATAACTATGCTCTGCTATGAAAATAGAAGCCTACGAGGCATGTCTTTGGGGACTGCATGCTATCAGTGCCTCTCACACCACAGGACAGCCAGAGACACAAGAGATTTTGTAGTGAGTTTCAACCCACTATTATCCATCATCAGGTGTCAACTGGCCAGAATTTGACAGACTTTCTAGGGGAGGTGAAACACAAATTCTCTTGTGATAAGGGATATGGTGATGAATTGCAAGTTGTATGGCCTATAGCCCATAGGATGTTCTTTGACTTCCATTAAGGTGGGAGAAGAAGACGGAGTGGAGGCCAGCTAAATCACACTCCAGCTGCGCCAGCTGGCAGTTGTGAAGGATATACCTCTGCTCATAGACAGGTCTCTATTTGGTAGCTAACCATAATATTTTTCTTTATAACTTGAACGTTCCGTTGATCCTGGTTCCTAGTTTATGGAATCCCAATGACATATTATTTTGCAGCTGATACTTTGGCTTTAAGAATAGGACTCCATCAACTGTGACCAACGCTGCTAAAATTTGTGTTGCTCACCTCCTGTGCCAGCTGTAACCCCCCCCCCCCCATGCATTAATGAACTCCAACACAACTAGCTACTAAACAGTTTCAGAAAGAAGATGTTGTCTAAACTTCTAGTACCTTTACAGAACCGTCTGACAGGGGTTAAAATTTCACCAATGTGCATCAGTTTCGTGACCCCCACACCCTACCTTCTCTGCCCTATTCAGGTGCCCCCTACAACATTCAAACCTTCACAGAGTCGTTATTTTCACAGTGAAACGAGGAAATGAAACAGTGTGATAAATGTGCTATGATACAGAAGATAAGGCACAGTGAAGGCTGACTAGGAGAGGTCGACTACCACAGTGTTCGCAAGCCGTGTCTGAGAGCTCATACCATTCACTACAAATATAACAATCAAAATACTCCACAATCCTAACGTCTGGTTCATATATCGAACTCAAACAAAAACAAACAAACAGAAAACACGTCGACAGATAATATTTGAACAGTGCAGGATACCACTGACGAGTTATCCTCTGGATTTTGAGTTCTCTCAAAGGGCAGCTTCCTTCTTAACTATTATATCTAATATCAAAGAGAAAAAAGCAGAACAATGTTAAAGTTTTTCGATAAAAAAAGTGCTTCTAAATTCTACCCAAATAATGACTGA
Organism: Pachypeltis micranthus; assembly: GCA_020466155.1. Lineage (NCBI taxonomy): Eukaryota > Metazoa > Arthropoda > Insecta > Hemiptera > Miridae > Pachypeltis > Pachypeltis micranthus. The sequence continues at coordinate 1,526,799 of CM035776.1, forward strand.
AACATTCTAGAATTAGAATTTCCAAAAAAAATTAATTAATAAAAAGATGAACTCATACTTTTGAAATACTACTCAAGGGCAAAAGCGCTAGCACAAATTATTTCGCGGTACAATTTAGTAAGAACAGGTCACATTACACATTAACACGCTGAGTGTGACCATGAGCTAAACGAATTCTCATGAGACCAATCCAACGTCAAATCCTAATCAACTTAAAACAAAACAAACAAAAAATGTTTTCAGAACTCAACAAGCGACAATTTTGAAACTCGTTAGTGTGACGATTGAAACACTCAAAAACAAAAAAGCAATGTGCACATATAAAATGGCCGAAATTTCGAGTTCGTGAACATAAAAACGAAGGTTTAGTGAATGGTGCATGCCAAATTGGTGCGATTAGATTTCGATTACATGCCGTCGACTAAATATTTGGTTTTATTTCGTTTTTTGGTTGTTCGAAGTAAATATTGTAGTGGCCGTGTATATGAGATCAGTAAGCAGTGGGATTACCTCAAGTCAGCGAGAGGGAGGAAGTCGGCGTCGATGAGTTGTCGAAGACTGGGAAGGCTATAGGCACATATGTGTCCACTTGAGATGTAACTCACTAAACAAACGCTATCTGCGGAAACGAAATTAACAAGTACATTATTAATCTGGCAAACTGCTCGTCGTACGATCACACTTATTAAAAAGATATCTGGAAGGAAGCATCACACAACTTTCCTCAGCCCCACATACATTCATCACGGCTTTAACTACTAATCCAATCTTTTTTTGACTCAGTACATTTGAATTCGGTAAAACGTTACTGCACATTTTACGTAGAAAACCGTACTGCTTAAAGTTCTAGAATTTATTGAGCTGTTGCTACTTGAACCATCTTCATTGAAAAACAACGTATAGAATAATTGAAACACTATCGTTTTTATTTGGGTAGATGTGAGTTAGAAGTTCTAGAATTATGCGGGAAACAGCAAAAAAATTAAATAAATATCTGGTGCGTTGCAACAAAACTTTCCTTAGCTCTTCGTCAATTCACTCGTGTACATGGCTTTTTCCACTTACTCAATTCATTTAACACCCAAACATTGTAGTAACATTTCAGCGGGTATTAAAGGGGTGAAACCGCGCTGAAACCGATTTTCGTAGAAAATTTTGATAATTTATTGTGCTACTCTCGTCATTTTCCCCCAAATGGGAATTTTATGATACGATTGCCTTATTGAGAGCTATCAATATGAAAAATTTAATCAAGCCGTTAGAGCTGTTTTTGAGAAAAACAAATTGGTGTTTTGATCACTATGATAAGTATAGTTAATTTTCGGTCGATTTTGTTCATATTCTTATGTTGGTGTCCCATGGTAACCTGCGGGGTAGATATCAAGTTTGAGGTGATTCGGTATAGTCGTTTTATCTAAAAACCGCTCTAAAATCGATTACGCCGAAAATTTTGGTAATTTATTGTGCTGCTCTCGTCATTTTCCCATAAATGGGAATTTTATGGTATAGTTGCCATATTGGGAGCTACCAATAAATAAAACGAGCAGTGCGTAGCAACACACAACTTTCTGCAATCCCTTTAAGTTCGAACACCACCTACATATTCAGGCGCTATATCTTCGTTCAACGCATTTTTACATGAACATTTATTGAGAACAGAATGTAGGGACTAGTTAGCTGAGAATACTCCGTAAGTTTGATCGAAATCATCTGAGCCGTTTTTGAGAAAATTGGAATACCGATAAATTAATATTCGACAAACCTCCTTTTCTGAGGTAACTTGGCTTATATCTCCGTTCAACATATATTTATATATATATATATGTGATGAAATGAGGAATCCTTCTACATATCTACTGACCTACTGATTTTATACCATCGCCAATCATTATGTTTGAATCAAGTTATCGGTTTATCACTCGAATAACACATTGTGTCATCACTAGCTGCTCATTCCTCCCCTCGCGGCACAAATCCGAACTAAGACCAAGTAGAACTACCTACCTCAGTCTGACGAGTCAGTCAACCGTTGCAATTGTTACCTGAAGGGTCTCTCGTGAACTTACCGATTTGTTTTGTTTTAAAATTGATTGTGACCGTCGAGGGGGAGTACGCTTTTTCGAGTGTGTCAAGTTTCTTTTTAAATAGACTTTTAATAGAATTTTTAATAGACTTTTTTTTAAATTCTTGTTTGTGTATCGTTTACCCTATGGAGTCGGATAGAGAAGAAGGACAGTTATGTGAAGATGAGGGGGACATCACATCAGAAGTGGGATCTAGCAATCTACAAGCAGGATTTAATGCGGATCAATATGGAAATCGCCAAAGTGAGTTTTCTACCAATATTTTGGATTTTAGAAGGGAATGGGACCGGCCATTTTTCAATCGGAGTTCTGGGGGCGCCTTTGTTTGCTCAGACCGAGTGCCCCCACCCCTACACGAACGCCCTTCCGACTTTTCTGGAAACCCCAGAATTGAAAGTGAAAGTGGGACCCCTGGACGCACCGCCAGCCCCTCCGCACCCTTCTACCACCCAGACCCTTTGCGGGAGTTTTTGAAGGAACAAACGATGGCAATGAAAGCTTTGGCCGAGTCTTTCAAACTAAGTCAAGGTCACACCCCCTCAGAGGATTTTAAACTCACCCTACCCGAATATGATCCCAAGAATAAACAAGTTCAGCCCGAATCATGGTGCAACACAGTTGAATGTTGTTTGACTCCACAAGATCTACATGGAAGACGTTTAATTATTACCTTGAGTAGAGCCTTAAAAGGAGATGCTGCTGATTGGTTTACCACTATTGTCCACCCTCAACTCACATGGAACGAATTTAGGTCACTATTTCTTAACCAATATAACATTGCCATAACACCAGCTGGATTCATGCTTCAATGTTTTCAAAATAAACCACGAGAATTTGAAAATTACGCCACATTTGCCTCTCGAACCATCAATCAGTTTATTGCTCACTACCGCCAATCATCAGTGGAAGAAATCGCTGTATCAGTGGCTCTCTCCCAAATCGCACAAATAGATCCAAGAGCGCGTCATCTTTGCTACACCGAAAAAATAGATAGACGTGAAAAATTGCTTCAGGAGTTATGGGCTCTATCATTCAAGAGACCAGGAGGTCATGATAGTGGTCCTGGAAATGTCAAAAAGAGTCGACCAAACTGACATCTCTCAGCAGTCATCCTCTCAAGATTATTCTTCTCGTTGTGGGAAGTGTCGCAGATCTGGGCATAGAACATTTGAGTGTCGATCATCACCATCATCAGCCTTGACCTCATCATATCAGTCAAGGAAGCCGTCAAGCTTCAGCAACACGATATGCTACTCATGCAACCAAAAAGGGCACATTGCTCCAAACTGTCCTAAGAAGAAGATGTCAGGCAGGCGAGGACCAGGAGATGCCAGCAGCCAAAAGTCACAGCCAGCTGAAAAGCAAGTTGGCCTCTGCATCGCCAATCCAGAAGGCACCTTTACCCACCGAGGTGATGTATTTAAATATTGTTTTGATTCTGGATCAGAGTGCTCACTTCTTTCTTTGTCCATTAGCACCCGTTTTAACGGACCTTTATTCGACAAAACCATTCACTTACATGGTTTAGGGTCATCAGTGACCATTTCTCAGAGCCAAAAACAAGTCTTAATAAATATTGATGGACACGATATTCAGGTCTTATTCCATATTGTAGTTGATAATGCTTTGCCTGTTCCAATAATTTTGGGACGTGAAATTCTGGCTTCAAATTTTCATGTGGTGATAACGGCATCTACTTGCATGTTCCGGAAGGACGATCCTCCGATCATGCCAAACTCCAATTCGCTGGACACTGCCAGCTCTTTTGAAAAAGAAGATGAACATGTGGGTTCTGTAATTGAAAAGTTGGACACTGGTACAAAGGGTCTTGAGCATTCTGATACCATTAACACCACAAAAAATGATATACTTTCCGTATCCTTGGATGATCTTTGTTCTTTGGAACAATGCACTGAGGATGAGGTTGTGTTGTTCAGCGAAGTGCTAGGTGGTCACAATGATAATATTCCTTCACTTGATTTATACCCTCCTAATTTTGTCCCTGCTTTAGGATGTTGCCAAGTCTTGCCAGTTACAACTCAAAATTTTGAATCAGTTCACACAGACCTTCCTGTCAGTCACAGGAGCGACCTTATCCAAATTTTAAGTAAATTTTCTAAATATTTTATTGACGGAATACCTACCACTCGTGTGACCACAGGAACTTTCAAAATTCGCCTTATTGATCCATTGAAAATTATCCACCGTCGACCCTATAAACTCAGCCCTGTGCAGCGTGAACTAGTACGAGAGCGCATCAAAGAACTTGAAGATGCCAAAGTCGTCCGTCCTAGTTCTTCGCCTTATGCAAGCCCAATACTTCTTGTTCCAAAAAAGACGGGTGGTTACCGTATGGCTGTCGATTTTAGGGGTCTCAATGCAAATACAGTTCCCGATCGATACCCTTTGCCATTGATTACTGATTAAATAGCGCGTTTACATGGGGCTCAATGGTTTTCTGTCCTTGATGCGGCAAGCGGATTTCATCAAATCCCGGTTGAAGAAGAGTCAATAGAGAAATTGGCTTTTGTCACACCAGATGGTCAGTGGGAATTTTTGGCCTTGCCATTTGGGGTGCGCAATGGACCAAGTGTTTACCAACGAGCAGTCATGAAAGCCTTAGGAGATTTAGCTTTTGATTACGTCACATGCTATATGGATGATCTACTGATCTCAGCAAGCACTCAAGCTGAGGCACTTGTCAGGTTAGATCATGTTCTAGGAGTTCTTACTGCTGCTGGATTTTCTTTGAATCTTTCAAAGTGTTCCTTCATTGTCTCAAAAATTAAATACTTAGGTTATGAGATAGAAAATGGAGAAGTAAAGCCAAACAAAACCAAGGTTGAGGCTCTCACAAAATTGCCTCCTCCCTCTACTCTTCGTTCTCTTCGCCAATTCTTAGGTTTGGCTTCTTATTTTCGACATTTTATCCAAAATTTTGCTCAAATAGCTGCCCCCTTGTTTAAATTAACTCACAAAACTGACAATTCAGTTAATGATAGTAAGAATCGACCAATTCCTTGGGACGACTGTCACGAAAATGTTCGCCAGCAACTTATTAGTAAGCTTACGTCAGAACCTATTTTGATAATTTTCAACCCATCTTACCCTATTGAATTGCACTGTGACGCCAGTTCTTTAGGTTTTGGCGCCATTCTGATTAACTTGATTGACAAAAAGCCAAGACCAGTTGCTTACTATAGTAAACGAACAACGACTGCAGAATCCAATTATCACTCCTATGAGCTTGAGACATTGGCAGTGGTTTACGCTATTAAGCATTTTCACAACTATTTACAATGTCACTTCTTTACTGTTGTAACAGACTGTGCATCCTTGCGCGCAACTCAAAACAAACAAGACTTGATACCTCGTGTTCAGCGTTGGTGGTCTTTCTTACAAAGTTTTGATTTTAAAATGCAGTACCGGCAATCTTCGCGCATGCAACATGTAGATTTTTTTAGTAGAAATCACATTGAGGAACCTGATGAAGTCAACAATAGGCCAATACTTGAACAATCTGTTGCAAAATCCAACAATAAGCCCTTCTCTGTGAATACTTCAACAATGGGTTCATCAATTTCAAAAATGCGACCACATGGAAAACTTCGGAATGTAAAACCTCAAAATGTAACTTCGTCCCAAAAACTTGTACAGTTAACCTCTATTTCAACTGATTGGCTCCTAACAGCTCAGCAAAACGATCCATTTATTATTGAAATAATCTCAAAATTAAATACTGATGAAATAGATTCAGATATTAGAAATACCTACGAAATGCACTCTGGTGTATTGTGTCGTAAATTACAGCGACACACTCGTACTAGATACCTTCCAATTGTTCCCCATTCACTTCGGTACGCTGTTGTTTCTAGTGTCCATGAATCTCTTTTCCACTTGGGTTATGATAAAACCTTAGAGGCATTGTATCAACATTACTGGTTCGAACACATGGCAAAATACGTTCGAAAATTTGTCGAAAACTGCCTTGTGTGTAAAACCTCAAAAACAGATTCTGGACCTCGTCAAATTCAACTCCACCCGATCCCAAAAGTTTCGGAACCATGGCACACCATTCATTTGGATGCGTCTGGTAAGCTAAGTGGAAATGAAGACTCGAAAGATTACCTTTATGTTTTCATAGATGCATTCTTCTTCTGTTCTGTGTATTGCAGCATGCACGTTCTCTGGATGCTGCTAGTGCTATCAAAGCACTAACATCTCTTATAAATTTATTTGGTCCTCCTCAGCGCATAATTTGTGACCAAGGTACTAATTTTACTGCTAAAGATTTTCAAGATTTTTGTGTTTCACATCAAATCGACCTCCATTTTATAGCAACAGGGGCATCACGAGCAAACAGTCAGGTCGAGCGTTTTATGAGCACCCTACGTAATATGCTCACTGCTGCTGAATCTGATCAGCATAAAACATGGCAATCTTGTATCGGACAAATTCAGTTAGCTCTCAATACCACACCTCATAGTGTAACTAAGATATCTCCCATGCAGCTGATGTTTGGACGAGTTTCCAGACCTCTGCAATTAATTTCTGTCACTGACCACCTTGTTGAACAACCTTCCTCTAGCCTACACTCATTGCGTGACACAGCCGCACAGTTGATTAAAAAACAAGCTGAAACTAGTAAAGCTCGATTTGATAGTGGCAAACTGCAAGTAAAACGTTTTGAAGAAAATGATTTGGTATTTGCACAAACGGAGGTGAGGAACCGAGTTAAGTTGAACGATGCCTACAGAGGGCCTTACAAAGTTGTAAAAGTTTTACCTAATGATCGCTACTTGTTACAGTCCGTCTCTGGCAGAACCAAGACGTTTTTAAAGTATCCCCATGAACGTTTGCGCAAGGCCCCAACACTTGATGGAAGTAATCCTCTCCCTGATAGTGGAGAGCTTTCTGAATAAAATTTTTTTGACGTGGCCCTTCTTGTTTTGTGTGGACTCTCCCGCAAGTGACTGTGGATCCTCCCAGTCAATCTAAAATTTCAACCTGTAAGGTTGGCCAGTGAAACATCCAAGTTTTGTTTGAGTTGGGTCACGCCTATGTTCATAGTAGTTTTCAGTTCTCTACCTTGCTTGGCACCCACGGTGGCTCGTCATGGTCGGACCCTTTTCCTTTGTCCCTCCCTTTACGATGCCTTCCGTCCTCACAGTCATTTCTTTTCTGATAGAGTGATTGTCAAGCCCAAGTGAGTTCGAGTCCTGTCTGTATCTCATGCATTCACATTTTGAATTATTGATTTTGCTCCCCACCATGTGTTGCTCCTATCTGATTGATTTTGTTTTGAGGCACTGGACTCCCCTCTGCCATTGATTTTGTTTTGAGGCACTGGACTCCCCTCTGCCATTGATTTTGTTTTGAGGCACTGGACTCCCCTCTGCCATTGATTTTGTTTTGAGGCACTGGACTCTCCTCTGCCTACTGCACACGTAAGCCTTATATGCGCCCTTCGTTCGTTGGCTATTGGATGACACTACTATTGTACTGATGCTGTCTTTGTTTTCTCCCTCCTCCGTTGTGCTTATCTCGTCTGGGAATCCTCTGCTATAGTTTTATTGTTACATTCACTAATCTCCCGTGCCTTGTTGGGGTTGGGATAGGTGATTGTGACACAATCTAATGGACTGCGTTTGGTCCTTCCAGGTGATCAGCGCTACCGAGGACGGCAGCAATGTCAGGATCGCCGTGTGATGAAATGAGGAATCCTTCTACATATCTACTGACCTACTGATTTTATACCATCGCCAATCATTATGTTTGAATCAAGTTATCGGTTTATCACTCGAATAACACATTGTGTCATCACTAGCTGCTCATTCCTCCCCTCGCGGCCAAGTAGAACTACCTACCTCAGTCTGACGAGTCAGTCAACCGTTGCAATTGTTACCTGAAGGGTCTCTCGTGAACTTACCGATTTGTTTTGTTTTAAAATTGATTGTGACCGTCGAGGGGGAGTACGCTTTTTCGAGTGTGTCAAGTTTCTTTTTAAATAGACTTTTAATAGAATTTTTAATAGACTTTTTTTTAAATTCTTGTTTGTGTATCGTTTACCCTATGGAGTCGGATAGAGAAGAAGGACAGTTATGTGAAGATGAGGGTGACATCACATATATATATATACAGAAATAATTATACAGAACGAAATGTGGGTATGGGTGACTAAAAGACACTCTGACCATTCTATCAAGGCTTGTTTGCCTTTTGGAAAGGTATGTTTCCTTATCAAAGGACTGCTCCTCAATCCTTGATGGGGGTTAAGTCTGTCATGGAAGTTGCAGTTTCGCTAATATGCATTAGTTGTTTGCCAGTCTCCCGGTAGAGAGCTATTGCCACTGTGTTACCACATAGAGGTGATCAATTGAGGAATCCTCCTGAACCATCTGGAAGTTCTTAATCTGAATTACCACCTGATCTAACTTACTGTGGTAGAAAATACAGGGTGGATCAGCACATGGTTTCTTGTTTCCTCCGTACTGGAGGCGAAGACGTGCATGATGGAGAGTCTTTGAGAGAAAAGAAGTAGAGCCGCACACGGAAGTCGCCATGTTCCATGACGAACTGGCTCGTCTAGTGGTCTGCCTCTAAACACTTTCTCTCAAGACATTCACGGACTTTGGAGAAGAACTCATATGTGTCACATCCCTTCAACGAGGTTTCCCATCTCGCTTGCCATTTATCTAACGCCCATTCGTCGATGGTGGCTAGTTTCCATTCTGTGGTGAGATCTGCACGGACTTCAGCCCAAAGAGGAAGAGTTTCACTCTCCACATGTCAACCATGGCCAAGTCAACCGATAACTGACCAGTGATTACCTGGAGGGCCTTACAGCCTTATAGGCCTTGGTGATCCACAGAAGCACAGCTCTCTGGGATTGGGCCAATACTCTTTTTTGGTTGACTGTTAGTTTGATACCCTAGACAATGGGACAGTTGACAATCACGCCTAGATAGATGGTCTAGTACGTGAGGATGGTGTCATGGTAACACAAACCCCAAGTGGCCTTCTTAATTGCACGTAGTGAGGAACACCTTGCAATGGTAGTGCATTTAAGGGACTGGAGGTATTGGCTGAAGCTCCACCTCTCACCTATATTCACTCCTAAATACTTGACGTGCTTTTCAAGAAGGAGCCTGTGGCTGCCAAAGCGTATTGTCAGTTGGCTACTTAATTTTCTTTTCAAGAGGATTAGCTGGGAGTTTGGTTTTTCCTCAGCCACCTGCATTTTGACATGCTTCGCACTGTCACCCAATGGAAAAATAACTAAGGCGATAAACTTGAACAGATTTAGTTCAGCAGTTTTCTCTCTATCGTAATTACACACAGAACTTGGTCTCAAATGAACATGAGAACAGTTCCAAATGATGATGCCTCTACTGAGAGAAACTCGAAATGGTGTCACTGTGCTGCCTGTTAAATTTCAGAACATCTCCACACATACCGAATCTAAAGAGACTGAAAAATGAGATAAGAGGCTGTTGTAGTACATACCTGTAAGGCGTAGTATTTGTAAAAAGAATATCTTGAACGTTTTTTTAAACGCATCTAGAGACTTTGATAAATTTAAATATATATTTTTTACGAACAATCAGCACTATGATACGGATTGTGCTATACCTTTGAGAGACACTATTTCTGCTTTGACGACGAAGTCTGTCTCCGTGATTTGGACCTTGTAAACGACATTTTGCGAAGGAAGAGCGGCAACGATGGCTTGTTTTTCACTGACTATAACGACAAACTGCCTGTCGCAACTGATTTCTCCGCTTGATGCAGAACCAGGAGGAGACATCCGACTGCTGTTGCTGTTTGTCCTTGATGACCCTTGACACAAAAAAGTTAAGCGTTCAACTTTCAGACCAACAACGGTTTAACACACCATATGTTAAGTTCGAATGCTGAAGGAGTGAACCCGAGGGTGTTTACAGAACTGAATTAGATAAGCGAAAAAAAAAAGGCTGCCCCATCAACTTAAACCACGGGGCTGTTAGTATCTAAGCTGAGCTTTCACTTGGCTCTAAAAATGTCAGTTGTATAAGTATTGGAAAGAGGATTTTGTAAAAAGAAGATACGCATGAAACATGCCTACGTGCGTTCAGCAATTTTTATTTATTGCTCTAGGAACTAATCAAATCCGTTTTTCAATCAATTTTATGAACTTGGTAGAACGTAGTACACAGTTCTATATGGAAACTAGTAACGCTCGAAGCTCCAGAATTATTGATTTGCTCCTAGTCATGCCTCATCGAGAATGCACTGGATTAATGAAGTTACAGTAAAGTAAGGCAGTTGGACGTCTCTTCAACATCCTGTCCTGTAAACAAGTGTTGTGCAAACGTCCAACCCTCAACAGTCCAGATTTGAACAAATTATGATTTCTAATGATCATCAAAAGCAAAACTGGCAGGATTAACCTTTGCTGAAACTGATGCGGAGCATCATCAGCAAATGTGCGTATTCAAACTGCAAGAGATGCAGGAAAAAGCCAAATTAGTCTGGGAGAATGTATAGGTTGAACAGGAAAATCGAAAGCGGTATAAGAAAATGCTCTCATTAGCAAGAAAAAATAAAAATCGAAAATGTGAGGTTACAACTTTTACATGCTCAAGCTCAAAGGAAGGGAGAATGATTATGTTTAATAAATGTTATTTAATACACTAACATGTGTGTAAACGTGTTATTTAACATTTCCTACCAATCTGCTTTTAAATTCCCCCAATTGAGTCATTCACTCGTGGTTGCAAACATTGCGATATGGAGTTTCGAGTTTTTTTTAAAAACTAGTCAACCAATGAATTTTAAACGAATAACAATTTGTTTTCAACGAACGTAATGCTTTCGTTCGCAGCAGAATTTAATTTAGCTTATCTTGAAGTCGTCAGAGCGCTTTCGTATCCATCTGGGGTGCTGGGTGAGAGGACGATAAGCTTAATATATTAGATTACCATCGTAATCGAATAGCAACTGCAATAATGAGCACATGCAGACAGAATCTTTATTATTACTATTATTATTCAAAAACATATGTAAATTATTCACAATAGTAATTCAGATAATAATAGAAGATATAATCAGTGGATTATGGTAACGAATAACAGATATGAGGGTATGATAACTGCCCAATTGTTGGTGGTTAACACGTCATCAGGGCTAAAGCTTAACCAAAGTTAGTGAAATCCATTTTTTGCAGAGTGGAGCAATTAACCTAGTCTAAACAGGATTTATATAGTTGGTGAAAATGGCCCTATGATAACTAAAGTTGCTTTTGGCGTTCCACAGTGACCTGCAGACTAAATATCAAGTTCTAGGTAGTTTCATTCTCAAGCGTTCAGAGGTACCGACCATTGTGGTTTTTCAGGCTTAAAATCCTTTGGAACTTACACATCTGAAGAAACTTTTATTTTAAACCATAGCCAATCACATAAATTCCTTTTCTAATTCGCTGACCCAAGGAAAATCAAATTCACCCAGGGAGTTCCTGGACAGGCCTGGGCATAAGGGCAGCTTAGCATTTACGAATCCAGCTCACTGCTGGGCGTAGTAAAATGTTTCAGGGATGAGTGCAGTGAATTCCCCATTCCTTCACAGAGGACATTGAGAGATGATGTATCATCATCAAATTGAAATCCTTGATCCTGATCCTGGTACATCCTTGATACATACAACAATGATGAAAACTGACGATATGTCCCTAAATTCAGGAGAAAAACAGTCCTTCAAGCACATCCTGGCAACACGAGCTAACTCTCCCCACTTTTTACCCTCTCGCTACTAACTCCAAAAGATGCCCACTGAACCACAAATTCAATTCAATTTACCAAGAGTTTCAAAGGTTATCCAATGCACATTTCAATTAAATTGTATAAAGACAAACTTACTTTGCTTTTCCCTAGTGTCATCTTTCCAACTTTCAAAGGTGTATGGAATGAGAGCGCCATTACAATCGAGAAAAGACATCGTCAAAATGCACCCTTTCAACCTGAACATAGTTCCTGAGGGAAGAGCAAACAAACAACAGGCCACTTAGTTTAGTTTCAAACTCAAAAGACCTCTAACTGATAAGAAGGACTTTGCAGCTCACCAAAGGGGCCAATGGTCACGGGTTGGGTCGCCCTGATATCGGACGAAGGTATGTTCAACATTATAGTCAAAACGGATCCAAGACTGGTACCCAGCCACAAAGCGGGGAAAGTGGTCGAATCTGTTAACGTTAGAAACAAAAAATAGGAAGTTTCAATCAATCATGAGATATCCCAGTAATACTGCAGAAGAATATAAGCTCAGGACTAGATGAATTCATAAATATATAGTAGAGTCAAATGGACTGTATTAGTATGAGAGCAGAGTTCCCATCATGTGAAGTAAGTAAAACAATATGTAGAAGCAAGTTAGGACATGATAGATGCTGCAAATTCACATAAGTAGATAAAATACAGTAAGCCATAACAATGCCTACCTAATTATGAACAATGCGGATTACAACTATTCATCCAATTTTGGGCCTGACATGTTTTAAATAGAAGAAATTGAAGTTGAATTGAGTGGAAATAGTTATAACAGTTTTTGAGAAAATTCTGGAGAAGGTTTGTGTTTCTCCTGAGACAGAGTTCTGAGATTTTCGCTGTTTCCCCCTCAGTTTATCTGATTTTGTTGGAACTTTCTACATAGAACCTACTGGCGCTTAAGGTTCCTGAACTTACAGAGTTGCTCCTGCTTATGCTAAGATCATTATGGAGTGATCAGTGCAAGATTTATCAGACATGTATTTTTTTGTAGGAGAATCGTGTTTACTATTTGGGAATTATTTGGGCTTCATATTGAATTTTTCAAACGGTGATTTTCGGCTTCGAAGCTTGTTAAAACGTGAAAACTTAAAGAAAATCAAATTTATTTTTTCGGCGGACCACATACAGTTCCTTATTACTCTGAAGGGCTAACGAACGTTCAAATACTCAAAAGCCCATAAAGCATTAAGATCTGAAGAAATTGCAAAAAAGAAATTCAACCAATTACACAACTTCCATTCTTACTCTGTAGGGTTAAGGACTGTAGAAATACGCGACCATAGTTTCTTCTCTTCCTCATTGATCGAAACGCATACAAAACTTTTGTTTTAGTTGCTATACGCTACCTAAAGTAAGGCGAAAACGTCAACTATACTCTAATACAACATATGACTAGAGAACACATAAAAACACCAACCTGTTTTTTTCGTGTACGAGTCAGCAAACGCTATACATTGCACAGCTTCCGAACTAATATTTTCTAAACTCGACATACTAGAACTCCTTGAGCGAGAAAATGAACTGTCCAATTTGTCTGTAAACGAACACTAACCTTAGAACGCACGAAAAAGAAGCGCTAAAGATACATCAACGACAAATGATACATTTTTTAGAGAGTAAATTGAGACATTAGAGCGTATAGGGAATTAGTTAAAGTTTGCGAATAAACGTTATAACTCAAACTTATTTTAGACGTATTTTAGATTTTTAAATTGCCTTCTATTTACTTGGAATTCTGCTTAGTCAGTTTAAATTGAACAATCAAAATTACTAAATGATCGCATTTAAAAATATGTATTAATGCACAAATGATTGAATAATACTATGTTAACGCTAAAAACATGCGTCAAAATTTGAATGTCATGCACTTTTTCCTTACAATCGAAAAAAGGGTCGTTAATGCGCAAGAAACATTTTATTTTAATTGAATGTGCGAAAAAGAGAACTAGAAAAAATAACTTACTCCTTTTGAATTTTTTTTTTTTTACGGGGGGAAATGGTGGTGATGGGAGAGAGAGGCATATCAAATGGGAAAGTGTTTCGTAACTTCCGTAAGATGTAAAAAGACTGATTTTAACAAAATGCGACAAAATGGATGTTAGTGGTTTGATTACTAGATTTATGTGACTATACTGAGGAAAATTCACTAATGAATGTATTTAATGTAGTAATTTAAAAAGAAGAAGATGGAAAGGAGGAAATCCGATTAAAATGGTAATGAATTGGAATGGTACACACAAAAAGCTAAACCTTTTAGTAGCGACATATACGCACGAACGGAATGTGTACGATCCCAACCGTCAGTCAGTTAAGCACACAAAAAAAGACCCAGCGCAGCAGACAAGCTTGAAAATTGACGAACAGCCAATTTATTGTGCATGGATTTGGGATTGCATAAAATGCAACTAGGGCTACAAAAGTAGCGAGGAAAGGCGTGCGATTTCATGCGGAAAATTGAGGAGGGGGTTGAGTTGGAAATCAGAAGAGGGGGAAGTCTCAAGTGAGAGAGTAGTACTGGCAGAGAAAAGAAATTGGTATGTAAGAGTGAAAATTGTAACGTGGGACGACGACGACGGGGAGATGAAAACGTGAAGACGGCATGTTGAAGGCGTGTGAGGTATGGAGATTGAACATCGTCCTTTCTCTCTTAGTTATAAACGTACATGAAACTATCGTCCCACGATGGTTCTGCAAGACACGTTCATTAGGAGACTCGCTTAAACATCCTTGCACTTAAACACAACGCGCTCTCCAACTGCAATCTGAGCATGTGGTTTTTAGTTCACGATCCATAATTACTTCAATTTCATAATCTTATCAACAAAAGAACGTCAGTACGATAACATTTGGATTTAAATATGAAGGAGTATCAGGCAGAAGTCACAAGGCCAACAAGCCCTTTGACTCCTGATGACCTGAAGCTCGCATCCAGTCGAGCCATTGTTCTCAGTTAGGGTTTGCAGTTTAACCACAACCACCCACATACCTCAATGTGAATCAATAGATAGCCAAGATGTTCCACTGTTGATTCTTTCTTGTTGTGCGCTTTCTTAAGCTCTATTCAATGAACTGAAGATAGCTTTAGCAGTAAACGAAGAGTATAACATTAAATGTGTGAGACACATAGCCAAACCAAAAAGAGATGGCTGAATGTAGTTTCTATAAGAGAACTTAAAATCATGAATTGTGTGGGGCTCAGGCGAAAACTCGTACTCTGTCGTCCACTATTTCTTTCAGAAGTGGCAAATTGAACAAGTTTGAATGATTTTGGTTCAAGGAAGTGGAGTCAAAACGTGGAGAATATACTGCTCAGACTAACCTGAGGAAAATGCACAGTAAGAGTTGCAAATCAGCCCTAGGCCAGTTTAAAATCCACTTCAGTACATGGGAACCACCACCACAAGACTTAGTACAGAATAAAAACTCCCATTTACAGCAGATAGACTTCCTAGATCCCTTTCCAAAAAGCATCATCTTGCTTCTTTAGCCATGACGGCTCTTAATTGCTAGTTGCAGATTAAGAGCCGTCATTACTAGAGTGCAGATATTTAAATATGAATCGCCCAATACACGACTGAGGGGTAATTCAACTGTTAGACATTATGCATTGGGTGTTCTTCCCAATCTTCATATTCTAACCCAAAGTATGAGGCTCAGTTTGGCCAGGGGTGAAAGGAAAGAGAGGGGACACACTAACGGATCCATGAACGTAGATAAGGTTCAAGCTAAGGCTGATGCTGAGCCACAGTCAAACATTAAAGGAAGCAAACAGTGAGGGTTTCACTCAGTTGACAAGTTAACAAATGAAATTCATTGCATAAAAAAAAGAAAGAGAAAGCCAGCGCTGAAGGGAGGATAGGAAAAAACTGATCTGAAATGAAATCTTGAGAGAAAAATTTGAATAATGAATCAACTAAGTAGACGAAAATAAACACAAAAGTGCGCAATGAAATAATACACCAATAAAAAAATCTGAACAAAAAATTATTGCAAATTTACAAGACGTCACCAAAGCCCAGGGAAAGATTACAACTAGTTTTATGGTCTATACTCCAACTCCTTAACACTGTTAATTCTCATGGAAGGTACTACTAGCAACTACTATGAAGCCTAAGCAGTTGGATGTGACTGCTTCTCCATCACCTTAACACACTTTGAAGAAATCTTATTCCCTACACAATGAACTACCAAAATTAATTAATCATAACAAATATTGAATTAGAAAACGTGAAAATTGTGATAAGACAAGAAATCACCCATTATCCCTTGATCCCTGGTGTCTGGAGACTAATTCTGCACGATTACATTAATTTAGGATACTATTGAAAGTGCATGACAAATATTTTTGTTTACTCCGCGTAAATTGATCCCTTGCCCGAGTATGCAACAATTTTCAAGCCCACTTTGACACAAGGGGTTCCTTTCAAACTTCATTTCTATTTTTTTTCAATTCCCCATCATTGAGAACTGTTTCCAACTGATCTGCTTCCTGAAGACCCCGAGGAGAATTCTGGGTAAATATAGTTTTTATCCCCTATCTCTTTATCCAGCTTCCCCAGAGTGTATTGAGGATTTTTCGATGATTACAGAAATAGCTGCAAGTTCTCGCTCTTCCCCTGATCCATTGAATCTATCCAGATTAGCTGTGTCACTCTAAAATTACTATTCATACCAATTCTGCTCTACAGCAACAAATAATATATTGGGTGCAGTACATCACACAACTTTCCTCAGCCTGAAGGCATTCAGCACCATGCCTCAAGTTCTCGTCGATTGTTGGCCCAAGCCTACGCAAAGGAACGATAACGACGAGCCACAGCCCTACTTGCCTTGATGATCCCATGCCAAACAAAGATCCGAAGAAAACTCTAAATTTTCTTTTCAGCCAATTACACACTCCATAGGGCGGAACAAAGTAAGAAACTTTCCTTGAACCATTTCTGTTTCTTCAATTCGGCAGCTATTATATATATCGCCTTCAATACGCTACTCATGACCAAGCCTACATTACAAAGTCAATAATAAAACGGAGAAGGACGATTGTCTATTTTTGTCTGTTTTATTATTGAAATTGGTTTACACCACTTTGTCGCTAGTGATTTGGTTTGAAAGCATAAAAATCTTTCAACAGAACTTGCAAAGGTATATGCATGAATATTAGCTGCCCCTTTAAACCTTAAACTGCATAATAATTTAGAACTAGCTACAGTAATCCGTAGCAGTAGCAGAGCTGCACTAAAAATTCCTCGATTAGCATTAGTAGCTATCTCTCATTTCTAAGAGTATAACACTTTCGATCCCCTTCTTCTGTTTCTTTTGCTTTATGGCTGTCAAGAACAAGCAGTAATCCACTAAGGAATGATGAGGGAGGGCAATTCCGACTATAATAATTAATAATCCCTCCCACTCACAGTAACACTCGAGATAAAGGGAGATCTAATGAAGGGAAAGGCTTGGGGCTGGCTGAGAGGTTTCACTCACCACTACGGGCAGGACTGCATGAGTAACAGATTGTGAGTATGAAAGTAATTTATTTAGCGTGAATGTACATAACATAGATGGAATGTAAGAGCGAAGAGGATATAGGAAGCAGATACAAATTGACTGAGGATGGTATATTATGTATATTGATATACTTATTTTTTGGTTGAGATGAATGTTAATACTGTCATTTATTACTTCTTAAACGTTTCAGTATAAAGGGTTCTAACAAAAATTCTTTGAGGGGAAGTACGAGGAAACTCTTCAGTACTTAGAAACCAGGGAGAATGAAAGAGAGGGCATTATGAACCTAATTCTCCGTAGTGGTGAAATAAAGCATTCATTCCTCCTAGAAGCCCATAGGAACAGGTCAGTAAATATACGTTCTGGTGCCTCAGATTCATCATTGGTACAGACTGCCTCACAAGAGGATTAAGAACAGGGGGCTTTGATGGGTCAGAAAAAACGAGTTAGTTGTGTTTAACAGTGTGTTGTGCTGCTGTGTTCCAGAGACAATTATTCATACATCATGAAAAACAGCTATTGATCACCTGATCATAAGAGGGGAACTTGGGATCCATATTTTCATGATTATCCGAGAACTGATATTCGATCAACTTGACTTGAGTAGTAAACTACTCCATTCCGTGGGGTACAGCCTACAGTTTTGATGGAAGGGAATGTGTCTGGGTATCGGGAGAGAGGAAGAGTACAAAGAAGGGCTATCTATAATCGCTTCAAGAGAAAGGAGGCCCCTATGAGCGATGCCTTCCAAGAGGTTGGTTGGGGGAGGAGGGGATGGTGAGAAGGCTTAAGCACATTCCATACTGTAGTGAATATCAGAGGACTTGCAAATTTGTTACCTAGTTAGATTGTTGTTGAAAATATAATTCAGTTCTTGTTTGGTCTTCATCAGAGAATATTGTTATTTTAATCAATCGTTATCAGTTTGAATTTATTAAAATACTAACAAACAGTTTATAAGACTTGTGACCAATTGAGAACTAGAAATCGACCCATTCTGTTTCTGAAGCCAGTTCCATGATCCACAAAATCTTATGTACAATCACAGCTTCATTATCAACACCTCAGTTACATTCTTTACTTGCATCATTCCCTTGAGCTAGTGTCCGACTATACTTTTGATTTTACTCCCTCACATTTGAAAATTAACAGTGTTACACGTAAAGCAAATTGCATATTGAACAGACTGCAGTGACCATCACAAAGTAAAGGTGCCGAATAGTTGGTGTCATTTTCCATCAAATACCTCGCCACCCTTACAAAAAAATGATATAGACCAAAAAAGTATAATTAGGGACGAAAAAAAAGAATAAAAAACCTTAATCGAAACAAAGACAAAGTTAGAAAAGCATTTTCCAATCCGAAATAAATGGTATAAATAAACATTTCAGCCAGGCAATGCCTTAGAAGGTAAACATGAAAGTTATGTAATTTTGATAGTACGTCACCTACATCCATGCTAGAGAAGTCTTACGTAGCTAATAGGCGGCCAGATTGCCGGTTGGTCAAGGAGAAAAGAAACAGTGGAAGAAAAGAGTGATCAATGGGTTCCTTGAAGAGCATTTTATGTGTCTCTTAGAAATCACAATAAATTGACAGTCAACATTTGTCTGCCCACTCCTGCGCCAGCAACGTGGTTATTTTCAGATACAAGAATCATTTTAGACAAACATTTATGAACAATGTGGCATCTACGTCAAGACAGAGAACGAACTTCATCTAGGCGCTGAAGAAGTAAAACGTAATACCAATTATTTTGAAAATCTGGTTAAAATTCAATTCTATTTGCAAGAGGGCAAAAGGAAATTTCTATTAGTCACACGGGGCATATACGCGGGTGCTTTCTACAAATTAGTGATCCTTGATTTGATGTTGTTTGCAGCATCAGGTCTCGTAATAGTTGAATTAAGATCTCACTCTGAGTAAAAGCAACATATTTAGACCCTCAGAGGCTTCTTATTAAAAGACACGCTTTTCCCCTCCTCAGCAATTGACCATTCGTTGGCATTTTAAGAAGCCCTAATCAAACTCCTTTTCTTACGATGTCAAATTATTCTTTCGCATCCAAAATTCTTTTTCCACTCTTTGCTGCTAATTTTTTCTTCTGCTTCGCCGGTATAATAATTGCCACAAGATTTCTAACCCTATGTCATTTTTAAACGTTGTAGCTATCATTTAGCAATTGAATTTAGACAGCAGTCGTTTGTTGAAGAAAGTAGATTAATAGACATGAGAACTTTTAAAAATATCTTTTAGTTCATAATCTCCTCTGAATATCTCCAGTTCGTCTGCTCAAACCTCTAGTTCCAACTAAATGGGCAAACATCCAAGTGTAAAAATCTTCAAGAATGATGGCATCTGCCAGAGTGTACGAACTGGCAGGGCATAACAGTAATAAAGCCAGATAATTCTGGAGAGTATAAAACAATCTGCTGCAGCAACTGAGAAACGGACAAACTGGTTTCAGAGACCACCAAAACTGTACTGATTTCATTCCTGAGAATGATCTTGAAAAGTGTCGAATGGCAGAGCCCTTTGTACCTTGTGATTATAGACATCGAGAAGGCACACTGATAAACAACGATATCATGTGGAAGATTCTGAAAAGATATGGTCTCTTGAACATGGTAATTGATAGGGTGAGTGCTCTCACAGCTAATCTAGATCTAGGCAGGTGTGAAGTGGGGTTGCATGCTACCTTCGACCCTGTCCATGACGTGTTTGATCATGAGGGAGTCCCAGGGAGCTAAAAGATGTTATGTTCAGCAGAAATTAGTTGAGAGATTGACCTTGATTTTGCAGACGTTGCCTTCTTGCTTAGAGGTTTATAGGGCATTTTGCGAATTGTCAAAAAAGGCTATGAAAAGAAATGGGAGTAAATGAGCAATCTCATACCCCACTGGTCTGGTTGAATGACATCATCAAACAAGCCAGTGTTTTATAAACTTAGAAGTGTGGTCACGAAAGAATGTGATTCAGCAGAAGATGCAGAAAGCTGTACAAAGAAAGCCAATGAGGAGTGTGTGCAACTTATCCAATTTAGAATAACAGAAACTCGTCCAGAAGTACAAAGAAGTGTTTTGCTTTTCAATAAAAACGTACTGGCTGACTCCCATTGAAGGTACCTTCAGTCATCATAGTGGTTAACGAGGAAGATTCGTATTCCGAGGAAACTTGAGTACGGGATCAGAGCTCCGGACCACTGTAATTCAGTGAATCTTGAAAATTACCACCTTTTCGTAACAAAAATGTAAAATCTGTTCTGCTCTAAGGAAGCTAAACGTGGAAGATCATGAAAAGCATCACGCCTTCATTATAACCCTTCGCAAACTAATGTCTCAACAAAACACTGGGAATTTAGAGGGTAGAACCCTTCACAAACCAAAAGAGCGACCAGTCAGCTCTCGATCCATTTATAAATCAGAAAACAGAAATGGAAATGGGTAGAAAATCAGATGGTGTTATAGAGAAAGCTGAATTACAATGAAATCCTCAAGAACTAAGTAGAAGTAGACCCTAGGAGATGCAGGCCAGGTCTGCAGTTGATGCAGCTGTTATTGGGCTGGAAAATTACCACAGAGCCCAGACAATACAAATTTCCTTTTTTTAAATTTTCTCCTACGCACTGAGTTCAAGTATAATTGTAATTGTGTTGTTATTTTCGTCCCACTTAGAAGTATTCCTATTTTAGATTCTTCCTTCTATAATTGAACGACAGTTCCAACATTAGGCGGACATCAATATTATTACCTGTATTCCGTCTCGCTCTCTACACAGGCATTCAAAGGCCTTGATTATTAGGGTGGCCAATGGCTTGAGCAAACACCATTTGAATGTTTAGTTTCGAAAATTTGCAGGCTCTGTTCAGTTCTACACTGGTGTACTTATGTACTTTCACTCATTTGTACATAATTACTTGTTCTCAAGTAATTTTTAAACTGTCTCTTTCTTCGCCCTTCCAAGATAGCACATTAGCTGCTTGTTAGTTACAATCCCAGTACTTGAGTGTTCCCCAGCCTTTTAACATGTTTCATCAAGTCCTCCCACACCCAGCCTTTGCCTTTAACTCTAATTCCCACACACCATTCGAGCTACTCCTGGTTTCTCCTGTGCCATAGCATCCCAAAATATGATACCTCTGTCTCTAACTTGGAAGAAAAGGGTTCTGAGATCGTTAAACAGTGCCAAACATTAACTTTATATAACACAAAACGTGTTCCCACTCTTGGTGTGGTGGTGGGGAGGGGGTACACAGAAGAAGACAATTAATAGGGCTATATTAAAGTAGTGGAGGTGTTAGTAGATGCCACAAAGTACAAAACTGAGAGATGGAGGGGAAATATATAAGGTAGAATGTAGAGGTGACTGTACTACCAAAGCTAGCGTACTGTCGCGAGCCTATGAGGTTATGCCGTGCAGGGATTGGCTCCGAGTATGAGAGCGTAGAGAGGCATTTAGTGAGTCGTCGCGTACCTTGTGACTTCGAGCGACGTACATCCCGGCCCTGCCTAGCAGGCGAGCCAGAGCAACCGCTTCCACTCACACCATTTAGCTGAAACACACAACAACAATAGCCCCCGCTCTACTACTCTCTATTTCTCTCATACAGCATCACAAGTTTTTCTGCATACTTTTTATATATTTTTGATTCTATGTAGTCAACAAGCATCAATAGATATAGTTTCAGCAAGATGGCAGACCTTCCATTTACGAAGTTCATGTGAAATATTGTAATAAACAAAAACTACTCCATCAAGAACCCAACCATTAAGACTGTTTTTAATTTAGTTACTTTCTCAAAAGTTGGTTTGGCAGCATAGAATAATGGCAGCTAAGTTGGCTATCCCACACACTAACACAAACGAGTGACTAACAACAAGAGAAACAAAATTGAAAATTCCGAGGCGAAACAGAGGGAATCTGTTTTATAATAAAATAGAAATTGGGGTTAAGAATGGAAGAGAAAATTCGGCATTTGCAAAGAAGAAGGTTATAGCTTCAATTTTAGGGTTGACCCTCAGTTTAAGTAATTTACTTGTATGGTAAAAGCAACCATACAACACTTGAACTGGACACACTTGAATCAGTATTTCCAAAATCCATAGATTAATAACTTGAGATATTAATTGATGTTAGCAGTATCATGCCCATGTTCACCATTTTAATGTTTGCAAATTGGGCTACTTACGCCCCTTTCGGGCCCTTGTACCTGACTCTTTTTTCTTTTAAATCAGTCGTTCCCTGTCAGAAGGCGTTCCTTGATGACCAAGTAGCTCAAGACACTGAAGCCCAGAGGGCAGCAACAGAACTGGTCATGGACCCTCCTAACGAGCCCGACATCCCATTGTGGACAACAGGCGACCTTGGCAGGGCCCTTGCGACCTTAAAGCCCAACAAATCTCCAGCGGCCTGCTTAATTTACTTAATGACTGTCTGCAGGTCGGATAGTTCCCCACTCAGGGGAAGTCTGCGCGTGTTGTCACTCTTCAAAAGGGAGGCAACCGCAATCAGTCAGACCCGCGATCATGGAGACCACTCAGCCTTCTTTCCATTTTAGGCAAAACACTAGAAATCTTGATGTTGCAGTCCCTTGAAGGAGTCTTTGGCCGCAACCTCACAGGCAGGCAATAGGGGTGTACCAAAGGAAGGTCCATGCAGGACGTCATTGTCGAAATTCAGCGTGTTTCCCAGCTGGCACCAGCTAAGTACGTCGTAGCAGTTCAGATTGACATCATAGAAGCGTTTGACAACCTTAATGAGCTAAAAGGTAGGGGAATCCCCCGCAACCTGTACTCGCTCGTCAGAAATTACCTGACAGACAGAACTGCTACAAAAGAATGCAGAGAAAGATTGAGAAGGGGTGCCCATAGGGCTCGGTTCTTGGACCAGCACTCTGCAATGCCTTCTTCGAAGGTCTTCTCAGGAGACTCATGGAGACTGACTGCGAGCCATATGCCTATGTAGATGACTTGACTGTGCTGATCTTTGCAGAGTCAGTGCGCCAAATCGAAGAAAAAACCCAGCGCATGCTCCACACCGTCACCCAATATTGCAAGCATGTCAAGATGCAGGTGGCTGAGGAAAAACCCAGCTAATCCTCTTGAAAGGAAAGTGAATAATCCACCCACAATACGCTTTAGCGGCCACAGGCTCCTTCTTGAAAAGCACGTCAAGTATTTAGGAGTGAATATAGGTCAGAGGTGGGGTTTCAACCAACACCTCCAGTCTCTTAAAGGCAAGATTTGCCTCACTGCATGCAATTACAAAGGCCACTTGGAGTGTGTGTTACCATGACACTATCCTCATTTATTAGGCCATCTATCTAGGCGTGATTGGCTATTGCCCCATTGTCTGGGGTAGCAAACTTACAGTCAATCAAAAGAGAGTATTGGCCCAATCCCAGAGAGCTGCGCTCCTGTGGATCACCAAGGCCTACAAGACTGTATCAACAGAAGCACTCCAGGTGATCACTGGTCAGTTACCAGTTGATTTGGCTGTTGAGTGCATGGTTGACAAGTGGAGAGCGAAACGGGAGCTTCCCCCGCTTTGGGCAGAACTCCGTGTGGATCTCACCACAGAACGGAAACTTGCCGCAATTGGCGAATGGGCGCTAGAGAAATGGCAAGTGAGATGGGAATCCTCGTCAAAGGGACGTGATACGTATGAGTTCTTCCCCATCATCCGCGAACGTCTTTCAAGATAATGGGTTGAGCCAGACCACTGGACGAGCCAGTTCCTCACAGGACATGGTGACTTCAATGCGCGGCTCCATTTCTTTTCTCTGAAAGACTCTTCCTCATGCATATCTTGTTACTCCGGTGCGGAGGAAACATGAAACCGCAGCAGCATTGACTGCTACAAAGCAAGCATATAACCATTTTGCTGAGTTTTCGAAGAAGACCTTTTGAAACTTGCCACTCAAGTACATAATTCGATCAGGTGGGAAACTAGATTAAGAACTCTCCCTGACGGTAAGGGATTCCTCTGGTGGTCACCTCCATGCGGTAACACACGGGCAACAGCTCTCTACCGGGAGAATGGCTAGCGACCAAATACCTGCCGTACCTCCGCAGGACTGAATTCAGTGGATGCTGCAGAGGCCGGCCTCTTGCATGTTAGCGAAACCGCAAATTCCATGACTGATATAATCCTCGTTGAGGGTTTAGGTACAGTCATCAAATAAGGAAACAGACCTGCTGAGGAGATGCGTTGGCTAGGTGTGTCAGCAGGCGTTCTTCACGGTATCACGACCCGTGTGTTGCTGGGATCTTACTTTAACTGGTGGTCGTTCTATCGTGGAACATCCTCTTATCCTTCTTTCCTTCCCCGTCCCAATCCTTCTATCCCAAGAGCCAGCATAGGGTAGTCTGGGCACCCTGGTAGAAAACGACCAAACCAAATCAGCTTAAACTTGATATCTAGCCTGCAGGTTATCGTGGGACGCGAAAATAAGGCTATGAGCAAAATCCATCGAAAGTTAACTGCAGCTATCATAGTGATAATAACATCAAATATTTTTTTCGGGAAAAGCCACCTAACCTCCTGCTGCTGCAAGCCCAGCGCAGGGTGTGCTCGACAAGCTTTTGGGCCAGGTCCTGTTTTTGTAAGTCAGTCAGCACACCACACAATAGCAGGCGTGGGAAGCGACCAAGGGGGGACTGATGCTTGCAGCAATATGATGTAGGTGTTCCAAAGTGTAATGGGGGGAACATTGCCAGTTTGCCAGTATCATCTACCAAATATTCACATGATTTTTCAGAGATATTTAGACCGAAATCTGGGATAATTTGCTGCTCTCTTCTTGTACGATTATGTTGGCTGGAATTGTCCACGCAAAAAATCGTTAGATTTCAAAATCTGAGGAAAACAAATTGGTGTTTTCCTCATTATTAGTACTAGGGGTAACTTTGAACGGATTTTGCTTGTACCCTTAATTTGGCGTGAAATGTTGACCAGTACTACAAAAATCAAATTTGGGCTGATTTCGTTCGGGTATTCCCTTGCAATTTCGATCACACATGCAAATCATTTTCTGAAATGCCATTTTTCGAACTCAAGAGCCTTGGAAACTAAAAATTTTGTTTTCGGGCAATTACAAACTTTCTTTCCTACTTCTTAGGACTAAGGAAAATAGATAGCCACGTTTGTCTTTAATTTTAGCCCCTGCACTATGAGTTCCTCCTTTGGAATCTGCTCCAGATGCAACTCACTATAAGGTTAATTGAAACTTATGTGTATACAACCATTTTATAAAAGTTGGTGCTAGCCTGCGCCAATTTAATACCAAAACGCATACAAAATGAACCAATTATTCGTAATGTTACAACAAACGATGTAGATGGCGTACTAAAATATAACATTAATTTCTATAAATGGAAGGTCCACACGGTTGCTGCGTCAACTCTAAGTAATGCAACAAACAAAATAGTAGGATACAAACAATGCAATTTTGTGCAAAGGTAATGCTATACTCGGTGATTCGTAACATTGCAAATGCATAATATTCCTGTTATTTGATTGACATTTAGATATACATCGCTTACGTGGGGTAGAAGTGGATATAGAGGGGGTGGTGTGATGGATAATGAGGAAAGAGTGGGAGGAGAGGTAGTAATTCTATGTATCGTGAATGCACGTGGAAGTAGTCACACCATTAACTAAATTGGTAGCTGAAGCCTAGCAGGTCTAAGTAAGCCGCTACTGTTTAAATGAATGGTGTATACCAAATAAGTATTTTAGGCAGCTTGAGTTTGAGTCACCATCTGAGTCCTGAGCACAGTAACATAAATATTAGGAGAGCACTTGAGCACATAGTGTTCAATGAGACGAAAACCACAATTTGTGTGTTTCCTGAGTTGAGTTGAATTGAACTAAATTGAGGATGCACTCCGAATTCGGGTTCGCGTTAGATGTAGATATTGATGCGTTCACAAAGTCAAGTTAGTTTAATTTTCTTATCAGTACATTGAAAGAAAAAAAATTTGTGCAAGGTGACACATAAAGTGGTTACATGTATGTACAAAGGACTTATGATATAAATAGCACATACTGTGTTTTACAATAAGTGTCTACAAAATGTAGAGGCTTCACGAAACAACTACGTTTGTAATTTATTGTTACAGGCTAAGGTTAGTGAGCAACTGGCAGATGAGCTTTTGATCCACGAACTACACAACTGTCGGTGAAGTTGTGGAAACCCATTTCAATAATAAAACGGAGATAGAGATAATGACTGTCTATGTCCATAAAATGAGAGTTATGACGTTAGATCGATTTCAACGGTTAGATCATAATTGGTAATAAGAGCGGAGCTCTGTTTCATTATTTTGATCCACCACTCCTTTTTTCTCATAATCAGTAAAAATGTGCGTTGGCAACAGTGTAATTTTGGATTACGTCCTGTCTTGTCTACTGAGGTGTTCAGACCCATGTTCTGTCAATCACGAATCATTTTTATTCATGTTGAATGCCCTTCATCCTTGTTGCACTGTCTTCGTAACAAGCATGATATCTACGCGAGTACAGTTGTCAAGTGTATTTTCATTAATTTATTCTAACTTGTATTCTTTCACGTTGCCCTTGGCAGTCGACTGTCTAACAGTGCCACTGATGGAGTACCTCAATTCCATATAATTCGATTCAAGAGTCATAATCGAACCGCTCTTCAAGTGCTTATGTACCTGAACTTGTGTTTGCCCTCACCAAGCTAATACCCTCCAATCTCCCCCACACTCAACCGTATGCTCTCTGTGCTGAGAAAATCTCACCCCAAACCAACTCAAAAATGGTCAGTCACCTGAAATCACCTTAACCACAGAACTCCAGCAGTAATGTTGTACCTTGAACAGCTTCAATCACTAAAACCAAAGTTGTTCGGTAATTTCATACAAACACAGTCAGGTAGCTGATGTGTAATTTCTTATTATTTATAGTTCCCAACCAATGCATCATTACGTTATATTTGTGTACAAGTTCCCAACAACTTATAGTATGCAACACTGGAACCGCAGGAATGAAGTAAAGTAGTAAACCTGTGATATCATCCGTACAACAAAGAACCTTGAAAAAATCTCTATTTGCGATAACTAGCGTTTACAAGTTTACACATTTAAAAAACAACACCAAAACATTGGAATAAAAATGTTCGGGCAGTGTGGAAAACTGCAGTTAACCAAGAGCATGGGTTGAGAGGAATGCGGCAGACACTCAGTGTCTGAGGGCTGTGTGTGGACATGCTGCAGAAGCTAAGGAACCTATCTCTAAATTATTGCTACAACAATGTACAACATAGATCAATCGCCATGGAAGGGGTCGGAGGGGTGGGTGGGGGAGGGTCACAACAAACAACTTACAAGCGTCATAACCCTTCTTAATGTGGGTTTTCTACGAAGACATTTTGTAGGTTTCTTCGTTTCTGCAACCGTCAACGTCACTGTAAACTGTCATTCTACTCTTGTTATCAAATACTAAAAAAAGTGACACTAAATTATGGCAGATATAAGATAAAATGTACAGGATAATTTGTAAATACTGGCATTTGTTTGTACAGAAGGGAGCAACGTGAAAACGCTGGTCAGCTGAATGCTGACTGTCATACAATTTTGTAGAGGTATTCAGAGATTGGTCTAAGGTCTTTGGAGACAGCTTTGGGAGGTAGCTCTTTTCACTGTGGAGGGAGAAGAAGAATAAGAAATGGAGCAGGAAAGCTATGTGTGTTTACGCTTGTGTAGGTGGCAGTGGTGGTGGTGGTGGGGGGGGGGGGGGTTACAATGATGATTTACCTAGTGCTCCTTCATAATCAATAATATTCAAGTATGGTCTGTGTTTCACTCAGAATAGTCTCTAACCTTGACCCCCCACCCCCCCTCACTCTTCGCCAATTACAACAAAAAGTGCAGCATCAGTGGCAAAGCTTCACGATAAAACTTATTAGTTTGTTCCTGCAACAGCTGTATGAAGTTCCTTTTCGTGAAGGGAAGTGATCCAACGCCCTCTGGCAGTGATGAACCTCGATCAAACACTGGACTATATCCTGGAAGTGGACTACCAGGTGTTCTAAGTGTTAAAGTTCCCACAATTACATTCCATTTGCAGTTCTGTTCACATAGTTTACCCACAGTAATTTCTCCCTTTATTACCTTCTCATCTACAACATGTCTTCAGGGCGAGGTAGTTCTCCTTGTGCTGGTTAAATAGGCCCTCTGTAAAAATCTGGTTAGCTATGTTCATAATCAGGAAAATAAATTGAGTACTTCATTCTGCTCTAATCCTTCGTTTTCCCTTGCACTATACCTTGCCAGGAGGAAAGGGAATGGGTGAGTAGTTAATGACGCGTTAGCGTGATGGTCAATCTTGCATCCTATGCTTCCCTTCTTCCTCTCCCACTAGCCAGGAGAACTTGTTTACAACCAACTACAGTGGTAACTTCAATTGTTGACAAACCTCCACTCTATGGTATGGTATGCTCTGAACAAAGGAGTGAGCAAGTTCGATAATGGTAGAAAAATGTGATTGCCACTTGCCAGTAATCAGAAAGGGGGGAGAGAGACAGAGAGAAAGTGTGGAGTTTAGGAGAGAGGTAACATAATAATGAGGACTGCTGCCGCTAACAGAAATATAGCGACATAAATATTCCTCAACTAATTCCTATACAAACCCCTAAAATTATTATCCCTACTGGGGATTGCGCTGCAGCCGATAGCACACAAAATAATGGGGCAGTGCGTGTTCCCACTGTATCATTCCCAGAATTGTTTAGACTATAAAACATGATCTCTGTGCTTAGTATGACTTGGCAAGCATTGCCTGGAGAAAAGTTTTTTCTTTAATGCGCAACAAATCTCAACAAAAAAAATACAGAAAACGGTAAAATACAAACACAGTTTCAAATGATTTATCCCGCTGGATGTCCTGTAACTCCCCTTTGTATTTACACCAGATTCTTTTTTAAGCTGGACAACCTTCTTTACCGCTTCACAATGACATGGGACAGAGGAAGCAGGATAACTCTTGATCCAAGTAAGAAGCCCTATGAAAACCACATAGGTTCACCAATCAACCGCCAAATAAGCACTTGGGGCACTGCTAAGACATAATAATAATGGAATGATATGATCAGTTCAGGTAACGAGTAGGTAAATGAGTTTGTGAAGGTTTCAAAGGAGTATGGAAATTATTTTTTGTAAAAAATGCTACTGCGAGCTATGAACAGGATTAACTACAGATACAACTGTCTACTGCAGGACTCAAGAACTAACTACGTCGCTTGGCTTCACTCTAGTAAGCGAGGGTATGCCCTCCACTATTCATTAGTCAACAACACAAAAACAATAAAGATTATTGCAATGATGTTAGGTAAAGTTCCAGATAGCGACCCTGGTCAGTTTTGATGAATACGTGCGTTCGGATTACGAGAACCAGGCTTCATGTTAATTGGTCAGGTGGATCACTGAAAAGCGTCTCCAGGAAACCTAGCTCACTGTTACGTTTTGTCTCGATTGGACCTTCTAAGTGCCAATATAATTCAGTTATTACTTTCCTTGGCTCTAAGAAGTAGAAAGGAAAGTTATGTAATTGGCAGAAAAAAAATTGTTGAGTTCTCTTCAGATATTAGCATTTCAGACCCTACTGAGTTGGAAAAATGGTACTTGAAAAAATGCTCTATCTCTCTCTCACTCTGTGTGTGTGTGTGTGTGTGTGTGTGTGAGTCTGTGAACGCGATTGAGAGAAAATGGCAGAACCAAATCGGCTCAAACTTGATACCTAGCTCACAGGTCACCATGGACGCCAAAATAAGGGTATGCAAAATATCTGCTCAAAACTAACCATAGTTATCATAGTGGTGAAAACAGCTAATTTTTACTCTCCTTGGCTCTATGAAGTGGGAAAGAATGTTATGTAATCGGCTGAAAAAAAAAGTTGAGTTCTGTTCAGATCTAACATTTCAGACCCTCTTAGTTCAAAAAACACTATTTGAGAAAATGGTTTGTGTGTGTATGTGTCTGTGAAGGTCGAGGATATAGGTTTCGTCATTGGCGAATCCCGGCCCTGGTTAGAGGTGTCCTTGAGATGTGGTCACTTTGGGATCAACTTTCTCGCTGCGACCTCCTTGCCCTGAAAGCTGTGCAGACCTTGCGGTGATTATCTTCAAAAAGTTGCCAAGGCTCCTTTGGAGCCACAGCATCTTTCAGACGTACTTGTTCTTAAAGCTGACCTACGGGCTGATTTTTGGGAGGTTGACTGTCTGAAGGCTGATACAGTCCAGAACTCAATGAGCCTTTGTTGGATGGTTCTAGACTTTTGAATGGACAACAGACATTAGTTATCAAAGGGAGCGTGGTCAGTCTTGCATTCATAGTTGGGCAGACCTGAGGAGTCGCCTATGACTACCAATCGTCATGTCTAGTAACTGTGAGCAGGTGTTCAAGCATCACAGTCAGTTGGAAACCGAATAATTCGACTCAAACAACCTGGACTTGGGTACATAGAATACTTCGTATTCGAGTGGGTGCTCAGGATACAACAGTACTTCCCTCACAAGGTGATCAGATATTGAATAATTTTCCTTAGCACGTACAGAACTAGGCAAACAGGAAAATAAAATTCTTCAGTACACGAAAACACAGGCAAACCGCTGTACACTGTGAGTACTGCCCAGAAAACTAGGGGTTTTCAAACACAAAGAAATGAGTATGCAGCCAAAAGTTGTGGCTCAGCCGAAGGGAATTGAATGCATAAGCACAAAAGCAGCTATGGTGCAACCACAGAAAAGAAATGAGATTGTAGTGGCTTAGATATCTACAGAACTTGCGTATGCGTAAATGCGTATACCAGCGCCGAGAAATAAAGATACTTCAGTTCAAACAAAGTGAGTACATCAGCTCTTGGGTAATGAAAGCTTCCAAATTCTCAGCCCTGTGATCTGAAGGGTGAATATAAAATTTGATCAGATTTCGTACAGCTACTTTCTCTCTGTGGGTTCACAGACCATTTTGTGAAATGCTGTAGGTTCACAACCACTTTGTGAAATGCTGTGTTTTGGAGCCTTGGAATCATAATGATCAAAAGAAAGCTCAAAACTGTTTTCACCCTATTGAATTTATTTCTTTCCTACTTAGTGGGGCTTCGTAAAGTAAAAAATGATGCTATTATTACACAACGGTTTATTATTCTCTTGCATGACCATTGTATTTAATTAAACGTCAAAATATATTAAGAATATGACACGGCGATATCAACGATACGGAGAGAGTTTCAGTTTATTTCTTTTTGCTCTGATACGTAAGTTACGTGTCCGTTACTAACACGTCAGCAGTCGACTCTATTGTCCTTTTCGATCTAATTATACAAGCGCTTTACAAACCTCAGAAATCAATGAAATCGTTCTCCGACTCATTGCGAAAAGTCAAGCTTAGTTAGTTGACCAATTGAGGACCTGTTTCATCTGGTGATGCTCAATGTGCAACAGTTGCACTGTTCGGAAACTTCGATGGATAAATAGATAGATTTAAGCCTTCATCGAACGTTTTGAGAACTATTTGGAAGTGGAAAATGTCACAGACGAAACCAGAAAAGCTCAGCTACACAATGCTTCAATTGGGACAACACATTACAACAGTCTGGATGCGTTCCTAGGTCCCTAGATGCCAATAAAAACCTGATGTACCAAGGACTTGTGGCATCGTACACAAAACTGTTGTCCCCATACAAAAACGTGATTATTTTTCAACATTGTGCTGAGGAAGTTTGGAGATGCTTTTGAAGAGCTGCTGACTAAGGCAAAAATTACGGCAATCGCGCTGGGGATTCGATCCACAACCCTCAACTAACGTCGACAATTATGAATCGACCGTCTTACCGCAAGACCACGATGAACCGCTTGCCTTTGATAGGAGTCAGTCAGCACATCTCCCCCCTCGTCTATTAACCGCTACTCCTGGAGCGGACTCTTTTTTAGGGAAAGAATTTTACGAGAGTTGAGCGAATCCCCGGAAAATCCGATCTTTGATTCGAGAAAGGCTACAAGGAAAGTCTTCGTTCCCTCGCATTGTAGTAGGCGCGTCTCGCCCATTCCACCTTCGCGCTGTAACTTTCACAGCGTCAGCGAATCCCAGACCCGAGAACTCGTCTCATTATTTTTCTCTCTTAATTTTTTAATTTTTCTCTCGGGGCCTCTTCTTTTTCTTGGAAAGAAGAAATTCGACCACTAGTTGGGCGCCATTTGTGACGAAGACGTTTGGAGATGCTTTTGAAGAGCTGCTGACTAAGGCAAAAATTACGGCAATCGCGCCGGGGATTCGATCCACAACCCTCAACTAACGTCGAGAATTATGAATCGACCGTCTTACCGCAAGACCACGATGAACCGCTTGCCTTTGATAGGAGTCAGTCAGCACAACATTACTCCCTCAATTGTTACCTAGGAGCTGATCAAACTATTGCTGAGTACATGTCCCCCTTGTAAAATTTTTACAAGATTACGATTTTGAAATAGAGTGTCCATGCGGGAAAAAAGAGTCGACGTCACAGTGTTCCTTCATTAGCAATTCATGGGAGGAATGAGTGAAGATTGGATAAAGGAGCTTTTGTTAGAAGCCGAAATAACAAAATTCGAAAAATCTCTGGCAAAAGCAATTTCCCTGGAAGCCTTGCACTTCAAAGCCACGAATTGTCTCAGACCTCCGAACAGCCACAACCAGTGACTGATGCTGGAACGGGATAAGCCAACAGAATACTGCCAACCGGGATCATTCTCACCAGCCCTTCCCGAGGGTTCGTTTTCACACTTGCCGAGGAACCAACCATGTCGACTATAGCTTTCTAGGGGCTGATAATCTGTGTTTACATTATGGAGAAAGAAACTTCCATGCAGTGCTAAACAAATTGGCGAAAGTTAAAATGTACTGCATGCTCATCAATCGGTCATGTTGATTTGCATTAAGATATTAACAAAGCAAAAAGCAGCGCGAAACACTGGCACATTCCAATCAGTTTGAGAGGCTCAGAGTCAGCCCTTAGCCACTGGTGATGTGGTGAGCTGGACACACGCTATCAGCCGTGCCAGGAACGCTCAAACCTGGTTTTTCCCCCTCCTCATTCCGAAGGCCACACCTATATAAGAGATCGCTCAGAGGAGTTAGTGAGCTACTTCCAGGACTGTCTTACGCTTATTATGGGTGTTTTGGGCGTGTTCTGCCACGTACGTGTGCAGTGTTGTTTGTATCTGAAATATGTTGGGTATGTCAGTTTCATGTGCTTTAAATCCCTTTAAGGCTTTATGGTCACGCAGAGGATATGGCAGGAGAATTCTGTCCCCTTTCCTGCTGGGGGTGTGTTCTGCGATACCAGGTAGGAAGTTCACAGTGTGTCGCGTAAGTCGAAAAAGTGTAAATTGTGTCCCTTTAAGTCTGGCTCTTACGTCACGCAGGGAGTGTGGCAGTGGAATTCTGGACCCCCAAATGCAGGGTGAGCACAGTATGGCGACAGAGTACACTGTGACACCCAGCCACAGTTAAGCCTCATTGGATGTAATCCTGCGATGACCCCGTAGAGGTGAGGTCATAACCTTATTTATGCGCCTTAATAAATCACAAACAATGCAAACAAGAACAGCTCAATTGCTCCAGTCGATTTCACACAACTCGAACTACAGACACACACAGACCCCATGCCGATATTAAGTTTTTGACATTTTATGTCTTTACTTTGCTACATAAACTCGAAAATGTAACGCGGAATATGTAATGGAGAAGCGTCACGAAATTTGTGTTGGGTTAAGTGCATGGTAACGTCTGTTACAAAATCTAACGCTTGGTAACATCACACGTTTTAGTAACCTCAGTGACAAGTGAAGATGTCAATTGCAATTGACGCGGCCATTATATCCAAACCATCAACGAGCACAATCAAACGTAGTTATCACTGCATTAAAAAAAAGACATAAAATGTCCCTCGCGGTTGCGTACTTGTACGAAAGCTGTACCCACCGTTAGTGTTAGTGATTTTAAAGTTTGACACTTTTAATAAATAATGGTTCCAAACGACAGAATGCTCATTTGTGGTGTTTTTCGATTAGTAGGCCTCGAAACGTAAAAATCTAAGTACACTCACGATTGTACTACTAAGCTATCCAGTAGCGGAAAGTGATTGTGGTACTACAGGCCTACGAAGCTAGTGCATAAGTGCCTAGGAATCTAAAGCACTTCAGGCCCAAGAATACTGGTGTTTTGCAAAATAATGTACTTGAGTGCCAAGGAAACTATGTCTACTACCTAAATGTCTAGATAACTAAGTAAGTCCAGTTCCACATGTATAATATATGAGCGCCGATAAACTGACGTTACTACCACAAGCAAACCAAAGCTAAAATGCTGAGAACGTCCTTCAGTCATTTAAAATCACGCAAATACATAAGCACCTAGGTAGCTGAGGTACTGTAGTCCCAAAAAAAGATGTGTAGTCTGGGAATCTGCTTGGGAGTGCTTCAAGAACCCAAGCCACACCCTGTCGCTTACCAGTAATTAAGTGCCCAGAAAAGCATGGAACTTAATCACTAAAAAGCTGCTTGTATCTCTACGGAGCACCAGTGACAGGGAAACTAGCGCAAGAGGAGTTTCAGTACTTAGGAACCTTTTAGTGCCTAGAAAACTAAAAATCTTACATACCAAGGAGCCCAATACATGAAACTACTAGAAACTGTGCAGACTGTACCAAACATTTGAAAGACACTACAACATTGGTATTCGTGGGGAAATGACGAGCACCACAATAAATTGTCAAGCATTTCCACCTGAATTGATTGCTGTACACTTATCGTTTATTATTAATTGTGAATAATAAACCTATGTTTACAGTCACGAAAATTGGCTGAACATGATTTTGCCTTTAACGAGGTCTAAAAAATGTGATCATTCTCACACAAATTCCGTTTGGTATCTAGTTGTGTCAGCCTGCTCGGCAATCCGATACGACGAAGCCCATCGTTGTTACAGTCAAAAAATGGGTAACAGAATAAACAGAAACGCAATTATGGCAATTTTATTGCAATTACATCGTGTTTGGTAAATTTTTTCCAAGTACTTTAAGATGCTGGGTCGAATGGAACGAGTCTCAATATCGAAAACGGTGAAATCACCGTAACTATAGTGAACCAAAGTCCAGTCATTGAAAACTGGAACTGGAGAATACAGCGAAAGTAATCGTTTCATCGGTTGAACTCCCTTTAGTCTCAGTCCAACTACCCGTCAGATCGACTCATCACATCGTGCCAGGAATATGTAATTTTAGTCGTTCCGTTGTAGTCAGGTCATGTTTCGTATCGTTCACTGGTATTTTTCTATGCTAAATGGAATGGGATGGTTCTCAGAGGTGTGAGCCTACGTCAAGATGTT
The DNA here is from genome assembly GCA_020466155.1 of Pachypeltis micranthus. NCBI lineage: Eukaryota > Metazoa > Arthropoda > Insecta > Hemiptera > Miridae > Pachypeltis > Pachypeltis micranthus. The sequence continues at coordinate 1,562,577 of CM035776.1, forward strand.
GAAGAGAATAATACACCATTGAGTAATAATTGGCAGCATTTTTTCATTATAATTCCTCCTTCGTCATAAAATACTTGGGAGCAACTTATGAAATTGTAGCATTCAAACTACTGTCGTTTTTTCGACTAAGTTGTTTTCATGGCGTTTCCTCTGTAATTCCAGAACAGTAAACACTAACATTCTCTAAATGGAACTAGTCAGCAGTACTGTAATTTACCTGCATGCTGTGTAGACAATAAAGTCACGTAAACGAAGAAGAACCAATCAAATCCGGAACGCTTTCATGTGAATAGTTGAAAACAAGCGCTCAGTTGGATGAAATTCTATATAGTGAGAAAAAGATAGGGGAAAAGCAATGACTTTGGGGTAGACTAGTTGTCCCAGTGCTATGGAAGTTTAATAATGATTATGTGAGATACTGGCTCAACAACAACAACCACTAAATATGATACCTGTTGATAACATTGATATCTTCCATGAACTGATTAAACTGTGAACAGTCGAATTAAAGTTGTGCGTTCTAAGTCGAGTTCTTCCCGAATGTTACAGATTATAAAATTAATAAAACCCGAAAAATTCGGAACTTGAAAAGGGTTGGGGAAACAGAAGGGTATGGGGGCAAGAGATGGTAGAAGGGGAAAAAGGCCAGGGGTCCTTCTGGGTTGCAAAGCTTGCTACTAGTTCAACTCACAATTGACAAGACCCTCCTCGTTCCCCAGAAGCACTCTGGACTAAGCCTACCTGCTAGATGGTCTATAAATAGGAGTCTGGTATCCCTCTAGGGTGTTTCTGAGGATGCCCTTCCTGGGAACCTGCCTCACCAAGACACGAAACGATTTAGTGGAACACCTAGAGCCAGTCTTAATCGATGGGAACGAAACAACAGCAATGATTCTCGCCTGTGTTATGCTAAGGGTGCCAAAATAACAACCCGAAATGTCAGATGTCCGGTATTGGTTTATTATTCATTCTGAACATTCTGAATAATAACCCTATGTATTCGGTCAGGAAAAATGTTTTACAACCCCCCCCCCTCAAAATTTGATACTTTACGTTTCAAGACATGGGGATTCCAAATCTGCAATGTCCATCTGCCGTCTGCTGTCCCCCGTCCGCAAACACGCACATTTTTCGCACAAAAATCCCATTTGGTATCTAGTTGTGCCCGCCATCTCGGCAATCCGATCGGATGAAGCCCATGGTTGTTATGGACAAAAAATGGTTAAATACCTGGTGCGTTGCAACACACAACTTTCCTTAGCTCTACAACAATTCACTTTGTACATGGCTAATTCTATTTAATAAATTCATTTATCACTCAGTCAATTTGAACTTAGTCAAACAACGCTTTACGGCAGCAGGAAGCGGTAGAGCTTACAGGTCCAAATTTTATTGTGCTGCTCGTACTCATTGCAGTACCATTATTGAGCAATTGGTACACAGACAATTAATGAGGCTGTAAACACAAATTTTTTGAAGAAGGATAGTGATTACTTTTGTAGAGTTATTAGGTAAAACGTTCAGAACTGGTATAAAGCGAAACGGCAGTAGTTGAAATTCAGGAATTTCTGGACTGACTCCCATGTATTTCATGAGCGTTTATAAACACTCACCCTTTAGGTATTGGGTTGAACTACAACACCAATTTTTTTAAACATTAAGCATCAATATACAAAATTTAATCAAAATCGTTAGAGCTGTTTTTGAGAAAAAAATGTGGTGTTTTGATCACTATGATAACTATAGTTAATTTTCGAAGGATTTTGCCCATACCCTAATTTTTGCGTCTCATGGTAACCTGTAGGCTAGACATCAAGTTTCAGCTGATTTGGTACGGTTGTTTTCTATAAAACGGCGCTGAATTCGATTTCGTCGAAAGTTTGGTAATTTATTGTGCTGCTCTCGTCATTTTTCCGCAAATGGGAATGTTATGAAATTGTTGCATTATTGAGAGTTATCAATATAAAAAATTTAATCAAAATCGTTACAGCCGTTTATTTAACTATAGTTAACTATATTATTTAACTATAGTTAAATTTCGGTGGATTTTGTTCATACCCTTATTTTGGCGTTCCATGGTAACCTGTGGGCGAGATATGAAGTTTGGTACGGTGGTTTTCTCTAAAAATCGTTCACAGACACAGGTCTGTTTCCTTATTTGATGACTGTACCTAAACCCTCGACGAGGGTTATATCAGTCATAGAAGTTGCGGTTTCGCTAATATGTAAGAGGCTGGCCCCTGCAGCATCCAGTCTCCATGAGTTTCCTGAGAAGACCTTCGAAGAAGGCATTCCAGAGTGCTGGTCTAGGACCGAGCCCTGTGGGCACCCCTTCTCAATCTTTCTCCGGACGGAGACATGCCTGCTTTCGATCGTAGCAGTTCTGTCTGTCAGGTAACTTCTGACGAGCGAGTACAGGTTGCGGGGGATTCCCCTACCTTTGAGGTCATTAAGGAGCGCTGGCCACCAAAGGTTGTCAAACGCTTCTCTGATGTCAATCAGAACTGCTACGACGTACTTAGCCGGTGCCAGCAGGGAAACACGCCGAATCTCGACAATGACATCCTGCGTGGACCTTCCTTTGGTACACCCCTATTGCCTGCCTGTGAGGTTGCGGCCAAAGACTCCTTCGAGGGACTGCAACATCAAGATTTCTAGTGTTTTGCCTAAAATGGAAAGAAGGCTGAGTGGTCTCCATGATCGCGGGTCTGACTGATTGCGGTTGCCTTTCTTTTGAAGAGTGACAACACGCGCAGACTTCCACTGAGTGGGGAACTGTCCGACCTGCAGACAGTCATTAAATAAATTAAGGAGGCCGCTGGAGATTGTCCACTCAGCCTTCCTTAGCATATTGCTCTCTATTTTATCTGGCCCAGGAGATTAGTTGGGCACAATGGGATGTCGGGCTCCTTCGGAGGGTCCATGATCAGCTCCCTTGCTGCCCTCTGGGCTTCAGTGTCTCGAGCTCCTTGGTCATCTGGGAACGCCTTCTCAAGGAGGGTTTCCAGTGAACTTTCGATGCTGCAGGCTCAGCCTGACTCATTTTGCATCGCAGCTCAGACCTGCTCTACGTTTGCTTTTCCTGTTCTCAGAGCTCTCCGCTTCCATAAAATTTCGCCAGCCTTGCCGTTTGGCTCGTTTGATGGCACGGTGGAAGGCCTTCTTCTCTTGGATGAAGGAAGTTCAGAGTGTTGCTCTGGCATCAGGGTCACGAGTGTTTTGGTAAATCCTTCTGGCTCTATTTACACTATGCTTGAGGGGGTTAAGTTCCTCAATCCACCATGGGACTTTGATTGCCCTGTGCTTCTGTTGCCCAAGTACAGAGAGCCCAGCACAGTGCAGTGCTGTGGTAAATATGTCCACTTTGCTGTCCACCTCTTCAGGTGTGGATGCTTGCACTATTAGGTCAGTTTCTGCAGCACGCAGTTCACCTTCCAGTACCCTACAGAATTGTGGCCAGTCAGCATTTTTTGTGCGGAATCGCTTTTCACGCGTGTCTTTGCATAGGTTGTTGTCATCCGTGATGGCAAAGTCAATAAACATGTGATCGCTCTGCGTTGCACCTGGTACGACTCGCCAAACCTGCAATTTGAGTAGCAGGGTGTGAGACACGGCTGTGACGTCTATACACGACCTTCCTCCCGGACCATCATAGGTCCCCTCAGTCATGGGGTCGTTGGCAACAACCAAGGACTCTGTACTTGGTGAGCAGCTCTATATACGCCTCGCCCGCCCCATCCAGGGTTGGGGATCCCCACAATGGTGATCTGGCGTTTGCATCAGCACAGACTATGCAGGGTCGTCCTGATAGGCCTTCTAGAGCCCGCTCGAGTGGTTGAAGGCTCTTGGCAACTGGTGCGCCAAATTGCCTGTAAAATGATATTACAACCAGCTCAAAGCCACCGGCTCGGATGAGCACAGCGGCCAAGTGCTGAGACCTGCTGGTATTTGCGTTCGACGCAATTGGCACACTTGAGGGGAGCCTCACGCTTGCATTCCTTGCTCAGATGTGGCAAGGCACACCAGGCGCACACAACAGGTCTTGTACAGGTCACTGCCAGGTGGCCATAGCGCTGGCATTTGTTGCACTGAGTGGGGGCTTGGTACTTTCGGATGGCGCACTGCTGCCAGGCTATTTGGAGGTGCCTTGCCCCCTCTAGTTTTTTGTATAGGCTGGGTGATACCTCAATCACCCAATCCTTTTGTCTGCCACGCTTTTCGTGAAAAGGGACCTGACGTCCTGCGGCTGCAAGCCTAATGCAGGGTTGTGCTCAACAACTTGATGGGCCAAGTCCTCTTTTTGTAGGTCGGTCCACACGTCGCACAGCAGCAGGCGTGGGAAGCGACCCAGGGGGGCTGATGCTTGTAGCTTCAACTCCTTTTTCGTGGAGATATGGCTCGTAAGCGCCTTGGTCATTTCTGGCGTTTCCGTCACAATGACGGCGCTACCTCCCACTGCGGTTCGGATGTCAAGCACTCGGACGCTTAATGCTTGGAGGTCCGTAGCAGGGACACCCCGCATCAGCGCTTCCATTGCATCAGGGGTGGAGGGTCCAGCCTCTCCTTCCTCACACGTACGCCTAACCACTACCACGTTTTGTCGTGAGTTTTTAGGGGGGAGTTTGGTAGGCGGTGGAGGCTTTTTCTTTTGGTTATTTTTATTCTTGCCCTTGTTTTTGGGCGGAGGCATAGGCGAGGCGCTACCCTCGGCCTGCACGTCCTGCTTAGTTGGGGCCTTTTTCTTCTTCCCCCTGCGCTTCCTGGCCCTGGCAGACTGCCATTCAGCCTCAGCCCCATGAGGGAGGGAGGAGGGCTCAGTAGCAGCTACTGCCGCATATGAGGGGCCTGGGGGTACTACCCTGGCTCGTTGAAGCTCCTTGAGTTTGGGGGGCTGGTGGCACTGGCTGCTGGGCAATTGCCCTACGCAGCTCTTCCCTCGTAACAGCCGCCACAGTTTCCCGCAGGGGGGGAGTGGCAGGGGGCAATGTCATTGGGGGGGCAGCTAGTGACGAGGTCCCGCATAGGTCCTGTTGCATTGACCCTCATCCGTGCCAGCTGGCCGTGAATGATTTACGCACAAATCTGCTCCATGTCCGACAGGTTAGGGTCCACGGGGAGTCTAACAATTGTAGCCCGGTTGCCCAGGCTACTAGGGGGAGAAGGGGGAGATGAACGCGGTTTGCCCTGTTCTTTCCGCCCTTGTTTGTTTGGACGACGAGTAGGTTGCTCATCGTCCGAAGAGGGAGGGGTCGAGCTTGGCGAGCCTGAGGAGGAGGCGCAGGTGGCGTTTTTACATTCCGCTACCCGAAGGGAAAGAAAGTATAGTAATCGGCCTAAAAAAAAAATTTGGGTTTTCTTCAGATCTTTACGTTTTTAGGCCTACTGAGTCTAAAAAACCTAATTTCGGCGCGTGGTCCGTGTGTATGTGTGTGTGTGTGTGTCTGTAGTTCGATTTGCGGGAGAACGGCTGATCCGATTGAGCTGGTTCTTTTTTGTTTTGTTCGTTATTTTTTGTAGACACCAAAATAAGGTTATGGACGATTTCGGCCGATGGGAAGGGGGGTTGGGTGGGGGACGAAAATGTACCAAAAACTAGGGTTTTCGCATTTTTCTCGAAAGCGGCTCTAACGATTTTGATTAAACTTTCAAATTATCTTCTACTACTCAATACCTAACTTTTCTTCTTCATACATATCTCCATAAAAATACGGTGAACGGAGATATAGGGTCTTGAAGCAAAAATAGGGTTTTTACGCTTTTTGGCAAAATGGCTCCAGCGATTTTCAGAAAACTCACAGGATGTTTTCAAACAGTTAATATCCCACATACCCCACAGTTAGTACCTTCATATTCCTCTCAATAAATGTTCCTCTGACAGTCCATTGAACAGAGATAAAAATCAAAATGTGTCGAAAATAACGTTTTTTCGAACATTTCCGTAAATTCCAGGGTAACTGCTTCACCAGATGTGATAAATCCTAATGGAGTGTCTTTCAGTCACCCATACCAACATTTCGTTCTTTATAATTATTTCCGTATATATATGTTGAACGGAGATATAAGCCAAGTTAACTCAGAAAAGGAGATTTGTCGAACATTAATTTATCGGTATTCCCATTTTGTCAAAAACGGCTCTAACGATTTCGATCAAACTTACGGAGTACTCTCAGCTAACTAGTCCCTACATTTTGTTCTCCATAAATGTTCCTGTAAAAATGCGTTGAACGAAGATATACCGCCCGCTTATGTAGGTGGTGCTCGAAATTACGAGGGTGGCGGAAAGTTGTGTGTTGCTACGCACCAGATATTTATTACCTGCTATTGTTTTATTTGACTTTGTCAAGTTATTTTTACTAATTTGGGGGGGGGGGGGAGATTAAAGAAGCAGACTGATGTAGTGTACCCTTGTGAGTTCATTTGTTGTGTGTATTAGTGGTATGAGGGAGAGGTGCTTGAGGCAGTGTCCTGGAAGCTCCCCCTCAGGCATATTGATTCTAGCCCCTTTCGCTAGTCCGTTGAGGGTCAAAGGGAGGCCCCCACATGCGCCGCAGCGGCCAGTCCAGCCACCCACCGGGACTAAGACGCATGAGGGATTTTTCAGCTGCTGCTCAGAGTCAGCCCTCAGCCACTGGTAATGTGGTGAGCGGGACACACGCTATCAGCCGCCCTAGGAACGCTTAAACCTGGTTTTCCCCCCATCCTCATTCCGAAAGCCGCACCTATATAGGGGATCGCTCATAGGTGTTAGTGAGCTACTTCCAGGACTGTCTTTCGATCATTATGAGTGTTTTAAGTCAATGTGTTCTGCTATGCAAGCTGTTGCAGTTTAACGGCCACGCAGAAGATACGGCAGGAGAATTCTGTTCCCCTTCCTGCGGGGGGTGTGTTCTGCGATCCCAGCTCAAGGTAGGGGTTCCCAGTGTGTCATGTATGTGAACGAAGTGTAAGTTGTGTCCCTTTTAGTCCGGCTTATACGAACTCGCAGGGAGTACGGTAGTGGATCCCCAACTGCAGGGTGAGCACAGTGTGGCGACAGAGTACACTGTGATGCCCAGCCACAGTTAAGCCTCGTTGGATGTAATCCTGCGGGGACCTCATAGAGGTGAAGTTGTCATTCCGGCTGGGCCCACCCGGCTGTCCCTTTTAGTCGGCACATACGACACGCAGGGAATGCGTCAGCGGTATTCTGGACCCCCGACTGCAGGGTGAACACACACACACACACACACACCTACACACACACAGACCATTTTCCCAAATAGTGTTTTTCGCACTCAGGAGGGTCTGAAACGTAAAGATCTGAAGAAAACTCAAAAACTTTTTTTCAGCCGATTACATAACTTTCCTTTCTACTTTGTAGAGCCAAGGAAAGTAAAAAATTAACAAAACTCAGTATAATTCGCAAATACGCCATGTTTCGCATCGTTTTCAAGGTATTTTTACATCCTGGGTCGAACGGAATGAGTATCAGACGTGTACAACTGCGTAGAGGGAAATTACAGTAATTATAGTGAGCCAAAGCCAACCAATTGAAAGAACTTGCGGGAACTGCAGCGAAAGTAAACGTTTCGTCGTTTGTACTCTTTCCCTCCGGTCGCGTCAAAACCACCCACCCGCTGTACTCGTAACGTTGTGCCAATAGCCTACAGGCGCCTGGCGCTGGAGGAATATTTAGTTTCCATAGTTCCATCGTAGTCAGGTCATGCTTCGTATGGTTTACTAGTATTTTTCGATGCTGAATCGAATCGGATGGGTCTCGGAGCAGTAATACTAGGTCAAGCTGTTCATGAGAATAATAAACCGGTGTGTAATAATTTGCAGTTTTTTCATTACAACTAGTTCTAAACACTGTAGACGCAAGTGTTCCTGCTAATGATATATCTTTCCCGGACAGGTAGGCGACATTTTGACGATGTGGTTGAGCCACCACCATAGTCCATAACCCAGAAGTAGCGAGAACTACATTTCCACTTGATGTTGAGATAATTTCGAAGAACAGTAGTAAATGTAGGGCCTCCACTCATGAACTGTACAAAATTTATCGTTAATTTTTTAATGCGTAAAAATGATTGTTGTTTGCAGCATCATGAGGTTACAAAGTGATAGATGGTAAATACAGCTCAGCACGAGGTGTCTTCAATTTAGAGTCATAAGTTACTCTCAACATGGGCATTGAGAACCCCAATACAGATCTTTTTCTTTATTTTACTATTCAGTTTTACAAATTAATTGTATTTACGTATTTTTGTTTTATTGACTTATTGCCACTTGTCAGTGTATGTTATTTATGTTTTACGACAATCTGTTGTTCCACATAATGACTGCATGTGGTTTAATAATCTTTACATTGCAGTTTGTGCTTCATGTATAGGAGGCGGGGGGAAATTACATAGTCCTAATCCTTCATTGCTTACGTAAATAAACTCATCTTTTCTCTTCTAAACTGTCATTTCTTTCATCCTGGTTAACATAAATCTTTCATAGGAAATCGTCTATGTCACAATACTTGAACATTGAGTAGATATATCTTCTAATGGGAAGCTAAATTAAAAATGAAAAGGAAACATTTCTCTTCCATCACATCTTAAAATCCTCCACTAGTGAGTTGTTGATATTCTGGGTTTACTGTTGTTGATGGCTGGCCACTTTCACTCGAGAGTGAATGTTACAAAACAACCAGAGAAGCCCCTAGTTTCAATGATTCATACGTTTGAAGATGACAGTGACAGTTGGTCGTATTGGTTGGTACCTGAGCAGTAAGAAAATAGGCCTTATGAGGCTTCTGTTGTTGTTGTTAGGCTGTTCCTAATCACTCCTCTTTAAATTCTTCTTCTCCATCTGACAACTACCCCATCCCCTATCTTACCCAAATAACATGCATTAAGAAGGTTAAACCAACCAATTCCACGCACAGACAAAGAAGAAACGAAATTGCCCCCTGTACAAACAAATACAACACTTCATTACTTATCTATATAATGACTACTTAGTCCATATATTACTCAATTCATCTCCTACCTCCTACTACTTCACTGCCAAGGTCGCTCTTTGGTACAAATACCCAATAATATCCAGACATTGTAAATCCATCACACCATAGAATACAACCCTCAAAAAACATGCACTCATCACCAAAAACATGCACTTGAGTATAAAATGTAACAAAGAATTCCAACACCTCCAAAACCTAAAGTTATTTCACACAGATGTAACATATGCATATCACAGAACAAAAAAGAAGATTGAGCAAAGCCGCTAGGAGTTGAAGAAAATCGTTAATTGGTGATTTGAAGAAACCAAAAAATATTAACATGTTTTGAGTCAAAGTACAATTCGCTATTGTAAAGAATGGGAAAACAATTTGAAAGTGAGAAAATGTTGGTGTTAGTGGTCAAATAAGTTATTCCGTATAACGAGACCTCAGGAACTTACTCATTTTGCGAACTACAGATGACAAATTCTGAGTTCCTTTTGGGTGGTATTTAATATTCGGTACAGAAAGAAGTCTGGTATCTCGTTTCGGCAGTTCTTTGTCTCTTTTGTCCCGTCTTGGCGAAGGAACAGGAATCTCTTCAAAGAGTGGCAGCTCCGTTGGGCGCTCAGGCCTCCCATCAGACTCAGGCTCTTTGATAACAGGAACGCTCTCCTCGTCAGGGCTCAGACTCGTTGGGCTCTCGTCGGGTACCACCTCAGAGTAAAACACTGAATTCGACCTTTTGTTAGTTCTAGGGTGAAATTTGAGTTTAATATCCACTCGACTGAGCTGCTTTTTGAGACTAAATTTTTTCTTGCGTGGCTCAATTTCAGGCTCGTCGTGCGGCGAGGTGCTCTCTGAGAAGTGGGTTTCCTCCAATACATCAATAGCCTTTTAAATAAACATGAACTATACACAACATTGATAAACGGTCAGGGAACACGTTCACATCAGAATGAATTGAATAAAAGGTGTCAGCGGGGGCCTTGTCTTTCCAGCACAAATTATTAAGTAAAATAAAAAATGGCACCGATTTCCGACTCTGAATACCTGAGCGTGCCCATCACCTACAGACTGATTCGACTGCTTCGACACCTGCTGTTGGAACGATCCACCAAATCTATCGCCAACCAACTTACACCATTCCAGCACAAACTCTTGGATGCAGCATTCGTTCAAACTTCGATCAGGCCAGGCTTTTATTTTACATATTTTTTCGGGACATTATTCCATTTTAATTCTTAAGAATATTAGTTAGTTTCTCATTCAAGTCCACAATGTTTTGATTTCAATTATTTCATTTAACCGAATTTATTTTTCTCAAGTCAATTTCATATTCCCGTTATTTTTTTATTAATTAATTTCCAAAGTATCTGAACACGAACAAACATGTTTTTCTGGTAGCAGAGCGTGGTTCTGTATATAGGCTCTATTCTTATAATACAGAATTCAATTCTATTAAATTCCATTGTGATTTGGCTCGTAAATTCAAGTACTAGTATATTCGAAAGTATAATTCAATTACTGAAGTTTTGCATTGCAATCCTTGGTTCCCATAGTGGTTGATCAACCTGGTGGCCGTTCAAATAGCCAAAAAACTGGTTCAAACGGCTCATTTCATCAGCAAGCTTCAGCTATGCGTAGGAAGATCAGTGACACTCTAGAGGACATGTTATATACATTTATAATTATGGCAAGAGAAACGTGAGCGATCTCGAATCAGCTTCTAAATCAAAAAGATCAGGCAAATTAATACTAAACACTTGCAACAGGCAAATTCTGTTGTGAACGTGTTGAAAGGATGGCACAAACTAAACACTACGAACACACATCAATCATCTCTAAACATCACATAAAATTCATGGAGGAAGGGGGACTGCAAAATTGCATCCAAATCGCACTCAACTAGAAAATAGCTAGACACTAACTGAAAGTAAAGGGATGAGAGACCTGATCACATCCAGAGGTCGTTACATAACTTGACTGACAAAAGGTTTAGTGGTGTGACTACAACACATAAATATAATTTATAACTCATCCAAACAACATCATGGCAGATTCAAGAGTTGCAAGTTTTGGATTTTTTGAATTTTTTTTGGGAAAAGCAAAACAACCACTGATTTTTTATTCGACTGCAGTGTACGAGTAAACTTTGTCCAATACTCACCTGATCAATACTCGGGGAGCGACATCTGTCCGGGTCTGAATCGGGGGGTTGAGTCCTCTTGGGAGATTTTGGCACTCTTTGGTATGGGTCGGCACCGCCGTACAAATCGGGCGTGGCGATGTTAAGCAAACAAACTTTATGAACTATATCCACAATCACAGCTCCAGTATCAGTTCCGTAGGCCATCCTGAGGGGAAACGAAAAGGTTTGATTGTGTTTCCCCTCACAAAGTAATTACACTAAATAAATATCTGGTGCGACACATCACACAACTTCCCCCAGTCACACATGCATTCAGCTGTTTTTATAATTTCAGCTACTAGTTCATACAGCTTATATAAACTTGGTAGCTCAACTTTCTACATAGAAACTGGTGAGCTAAAGTTTCTGGAATTTATGGAGTTACTCCTATCGTTGTTGGGTAATCAGCATATAGATGATTGATGGGATTGTCAACAGGTTTACTGTTTTGCAATTACCGAGTGAAAACTACGTTAAATGGTAATAATTAAAGCTATGGTGGATGGGATTCCGAAATTGCAACTGTTGTTACTAATTACCTTATGAGCGATATTAAAGTGTCATTGTATAGGTAGCTTATTGCCTATCACACTGATTTTTCTGAAAGCATCATATGAAGTGTCATAGGTGAGGGCTTTATAAGAAAAAAAACTGCACTAAAATTTATTTTCTTGTGTGTGATCATTTATTGTGGTCATTTTATGGGAACGATTGTCAATTGTCTGAATTGTCTCCCTGGCCCCACTTACACCGCTCACCCTCCTGAGGTTTGAACAGCCCCTACATTTTGGTTCATACACGTCTTAATCTCCCTATGAGTTCTTTGTTTTCTTCGGCTGTCATTTTCTGAAAGTTCACTCAAGTTATAGTTTATGATTCCGTATGTTGGCCTTTCTCAGTTGAACACTATCCCCTCTCGTTTGGCCTGTAGCAGTGCGATTTCAAGACAATCAGTGTCGTGTGAACTAGTTCTATTTGTTGCTCTATTCAGAACGGTATCGTAATAGTCAAGTGACTGTGTAAATCCAGTGTATCAATACAGTCCTATTTCACCTGCGTCTCATTCATCAATTAATTCAAATCTCTATATCTCCCTCTCTCTAGTACCTCACAGAGTTTGGTTACTCTGCCTGCCTCCCAGAAAAGCACATACCCTTCGGAGAGAAGTGGGAAACACTCATGGTTCTATGTGATTCATTAATAAGCCAAAGCTTTCTGTGCTTTTACACCTTGTGAATAACTCATTGTAAAAGGAAAACTAAATAGAAGGGAGGGTCTAAAGTGAAATGGGCGAATAACTAAATATCAATGGGTATATGAAACGGATATGATGACTTGATGTGAAGGTTAAGTGTTCCTTCTCGATTCCTCAGACTACACATGTCAATTTATAAGATCAATCAGCCTAAAGGTGGGAGGTTGGCCATCCTGCCTCATACTCGTTTCATTTGTGGTTCCTTTTTTCGCTACTCCTTCCCAAAGGCATCAAATGCATAAGTGCAATGGGTAAAGCCTGTTCATTGTCTGCCACACCACTGTTTCGAGAAGTAAGTTTATACTGTATTTAACTACTCAGTGAATACTACGGTTGATGAAAACCCATTGGCCTGCTGTCGGATACAGCTGGACAAAAAGACTATTGCAACGACAGTCTTCTTCCACTCTTTTACTCTAAACGGCCTTTTCCTGATATGTTTCTCATCAGCGAATTCTACGTCTTTCGAAAACGTGAGCTCTTCTCAGGCGTTCAGTAGTTTAGTCACTTGTGCACTGTTCGTCATCACGTTGCCAAACTTAACTAAACTAAAATACGTGGGTACAGTTGAATTCTTTCTTTGATACTTGCTACCAAAATAAGTAGTTATATCGAATGGAAAACAGGAGATTAGGCCCATAATGTCCACAGTTGTCACACATCCTTCCCGCCACCCACAGCAAGCAGTCTTTTTCATGTTGCTGCATAAACACATTCTGTTGTGACTCTATTATTTGGTTTGGGAAGGGCACTGGGTATAATATACTTGATTTGCTTGGAACATAATTCTTCGTAAACTTTAGCTGAAATTCCCAGCCCCCCAGGGTTCTTGCATAAAGCGTAAATGAATAACTTACAATCCATATGATGAGTTTAGTCCTAGTGATGAGATTGGTGCAGGCGAAAGACAGACCAAGATGGCTTGAAAACCAGGTGGTTTCTTCAATAGGCCGGGCTTCACTTTGACGGAAGGTCCGCAGTCAGCTCCAAATATCTACAAAAATGCATACATCGTAATTGTTGTGGACGACACTGAAAATACTTTACCAAAATAAGTATTTACTAAGTAATACTTTCCCTTGCCTATTATTTCTATGAATGTAAAGTGAATCGCTGCAGTAAAAAAATATTCACGAAGTCTAACAAGTTATCCTTTGATATTCATACGTTTAGTCTACTCATTGCCCTGATTTTGGGACAATGTTTATTTTAGGATGAGTACGACGAGCTATCTAATTGTATAGAATGATATCACTAATTACCTGGTTATCTGCAGAAGACAATTTGCTTATGTTTCCTCGCCCTGTGTAGTCGCACTCTGGAGATACCTCAGAGTCGTCAACAGTCTCATAGGCGAGAGGAATGTCCAAAACCTTAATAAAGATAAAACGTGCTAAATGCTAAACGTAACGTTAAATGGAACCCACAACTAAAGGGGAATTACGAAAATGGTTAAATATACTGTACCTGAGGAACCAATTCCGTTTTTAAATGGTGGTCTTAAGGGGCCATCAAACTCAGTGATGTGACTCGAATAACATAAATCATCAGTCGTAGTATCCTCGCGGTGGTTATTTGCTGAGGTGAGGCGAGCAAAGAACACGCATCCACACTGTCTCAGAGCATCCTCGTTGAGCCCGTTTGCCAAAGTTGGGCGAGGCGAAACACACTCACCCACACTCTCACGAACTATCCTGGCAGAGCAAGTCTCATGCATTCGTTCCTCCTGAGTCTTTACTCGTGGTATAAAAACCGCACTAGAGCGAAGTCAGGCAGACTGAGAAGAGGACGGACGAAGAACCCTGAGCAAGCCTTTTCACATGTTTGCTCCTAGGGACGTAGCGAAGTAGGACGAAATGAGGCGAGGACAAACAGGGAAGGCCAAGGAACCTTTCCGCATTCATGCTCTTGGGCTACTCTGTGAGAGTCTGGAAGGGCCTTAACGTGTACTGGGGTAGTTTGGAGATGCTTTTTGAAGAGCTGCTGACTAAGGCAAAAATTACGGCAATCGCGCCGGACATTCGATCCACAACCCTCGACTTACGTCGAGAATTATGAATTGACTGTCTTAACCACTAGACCACGATCAACCGCTTGCCTTTAATAGGAGTCAGTCAGCACATCTCTATTGTTGCCAGACAAAATATTAAAATGTCGTCTACTACCTCTCTTTCTCGCCTGCTCAAATTACCTTATTCTGAACACGCAATTCGGATTCTGAACGTTTCATTCGTGCCCCCTTCAGCTGCAGCATTACACAGACTTTATTAAAATCAAACAATTCCTCCATGCTCAATTTTCACTTACTTACTGCTGGCACAATAATCTACATTGAAGTGTCACGGGTGATATCAAACAGTGATCCTCATTTCTCATTTTTCTGTGTTTCAAACTTTGCTCTGATACTAATACTTTACATACTTTACTAATACATTTGGCTTAACTGCCTTTACAAGTTCGCCCATCATCCAACTTCTCTCTCTAAACGCATAGATTCCTGTAATCTACTTTCTTGAGCTCACTTTACATTAACTCTGTTCTGATGTCAATACAGTCCACTCCACTCAAAATCTTCGTCTTAAGAGTGTTCCTTCCCTCACCACTCAAACTCTCTCCGTTGTGCTGTTGTACTCTTATGTATACACATGTCATTTGAAGCCATGCACATTTGTCTTACCACAGTCTCTGACGTCGCTTCCTGTCGTTTGAATTTGAAGAGTATGACGTATCCCGCTGCTCCGGCTACACACATTTTTCGGGACTCAGGACAAAGTGAAAGCAGTTGAATGGCGAATGGGTCGTCGTCCGTGCCATCTTGAGACTTCTGGGCAGGTCGTTCAAACACTTTGCTTGTCTTCACTTTGTAGAGAACTTGTAAAGTGCCACACGAGGCGTCCCAAAATTTGATGCTTCCATCGGCATGCCTGGAATTTAAAGGAGGAACCAGCTAGACCTTCTTTTGATACTGGGTATTCTGGCGTCATATAATCAGAAATATTCCAGTAGCTGTTACAGCACTGACAAGGCAGAACCCATGTTTATTACCCAACTAAAAAGCCCATTGTTTGGATCCTGCTGGTGACACATAATGTCAGTCATAAAAGTCTAGTTGCCATGATTGAAATTGAGCGATTGAACAGAATAGAGCTGACCAGGGTATTATCCAAGTTTTCAGAAGGGCTGACTAGTGGTACAGTAGCTATCCATTTCAGATGGAAGAAAAGAGAATAATAACGGGATAACATTCAACACACTACTCTGACCTGAAAGGAATCCTAACTGGGTGCTATGTTTATTGTATTCCCCAAGGGGCTACACAACGTTAAAGATGACGATGTTAACCTTACTCTTTGACCATTCAAACGAGAAACTGACAAAGACATATGAAAAGATTACACACTTCTGATTATATGCTCATGTGGTTGAGGCCTTTAAACACCAGAGGACCCATTTCTTCCTACTGTTAGGCAAGCAAGGTGCAAATAATCCAGAGTAACCATGGATAACAAGTCAGTTTTTTCGTTATGAAATTCTTCTCTTCCAGTGAATCGGCAAACATTAACCCACCTGCGTACCCTCAGTTTTTTTTTCGTCTTTTCACATGCATTCAGCTCTCCTATTTATTAGTGTACATCCAGGAAAGAGCTAACGTGTTAGAGTTAAATGATACATTAATCCCAACAATTTAATTTTTGGCTCATCAACTAATACAATTACCCTGTAATGATGATTTCACTGTAACTGCATGGTGGAGTCGTCCACTCGCCGCCTGACAAAGGCCAATCCTTGTCACTGAGCCCTGTACGTTTCGAGGATTTAGAACCAACGGAATAGAAAGCGGGGATGAGGTCAGAGGGACAGTCGGCCAGGTAAGTGCAACAAGTGACAGGGCATTCATGTACGTCCATGGGATGAGGGCTTTCGTAGCAGGGGAATCCATTGCTAAGTAGGTCAATGACAACAAGATCGTTTTGAAGGACGACGACAATTGCGTATGGCTCTGGTATGTCTGAAATGACAAGGAACACAAGATCGAGATTGAGCTATTTCAAATTGGAATAAGCTGTAGTAGTGCTAGTAGTGCTCAGATCCAGAGCAAGTTGAGGAAATGACAAACCCTTACTTCATCGTATTGAGCGAAATATGGC
The DNA here is from genome assembly GCA_020466155.1 of Pachypeltis micranthus. Classification (NCBI taxonomy): domain Eukaryota; kingdom Metazoa; phylum Arthropoda; class Insecta; order Hemiptera; family Miridae; genus Pachypeltis; species Pachypeltis micranthus. Next base: position 1,579,142 of record CM035776.1, read on the forward strand.
AAATTTGCCATCAATGTGCTATTCCCAACGCACTTCTGGGTTCTTTCCACATAACTACCATCAGTAATTACAAACACTTATAAATGCTTACCACTAGCATAAGGGCTTTCGCATAGAGTGACAAAATCCACAACATTGTGCTCCATTTCCAAAACTGTAGTAGATTTCCCCTGCATTATTGTTATACTTGGCGATCTCCCCGCCTTTTCGTATGTCATTCCACCACAAAATATCACGAACGTCTCCCTGAAATGGCAGTAAGAGCAAGAATGATTTCAGCATTTAGTGAATATACTGAGCCAATAAGTGCTCTGGCTGGAAGAGTGCGCCCAAAATATAATTAGATAAGAAGGGGTGAGCAGCTCAACTACCAGAAGAATAATAAAACACGAAATCCCCCTTTTGGTTTATTATTCATTCTGAATAATAACCCTATGTTTTCGGTCAGGAAAATTTTTTTACAACCACCCCTCAAAATTTGTTATTTTACGTTTCAAGACATGGGGATTCCAAATCTGCAATGTCCGTCCGCCGTACAGGCCGTTTTGTGCCTTTAACGTGGGTGGTCCAAAAAATTCGTTCTTCCGCACAAAAACCCCATTTGGTATGTAGCTGTGCCCGCCATCTCGGCAATCCGATCGGACGAAGCCCATGATTGTTATGGGCAAAAAATGGTTTAAAAAATTAACAAAACGCAGTATAATCGCAAAGTCGCAGTGTTTCGTATCGTTTTCAAGGTATTTTTACATCCTGGGTCGAATGGAATGAGTATCAGACGTGTACAACTGGGTATAGGGAAATTACAGTAATTATAGTGTGCCTAAGACAACTAATTGAAAGAACTAGCGCGAACTACAGCGGAAGTCAACGTTTCGTCATTTGTACTCGTACTCCTTCCCTCCCTCCCGTCTCATCGAAACCACCCACCTACTCGACTCGAGGGTTCGCTCGGTTCGAGGTTCCCCGTCCCAATTTCTCCGACTCTTTTTGCCCGACTGGCGGAGGAAGGTGAGGGCCACTTCCTCCGCACACCCCTACATCGGATCATAAATGCCTACAGACGCTTACGGGCGCCTGGCGCCGGGGGAATATTTAGTTTCCGAAGTTCAATAGTAGTCAGATCATGTTTCGTATGGTTTACTAGTGTTTTTCGATGCTGAATCGAATGGGATGGGTCTCGGAGCAGTAATACTAGGTCCATGAGAATAATAAACCGTTGTGTGATAATTTGCAGGGTTTTTTAAAGCAGATGGTGACTGAAAAAAAAAACGTTACTGTACTGAGGTAGTTTGGAGATGCTTTTGAAGAGCTGTAGACTCAGGCAAAAATTACGGCAAATTGCGCGGAGCACCGATCCGCAGTCCACGACTATCGTCGAGAATTATGAACCAATGGGGTACTGACTTAACGGCCAGACGATGATGTCTTTACATCGAAAGCGCTTGCCCACAGTAACTCACAAGCCAGAGGAGACGGACTCACCTAACAGGTACGTTAACTTTAGCAATGTCTTAACCACTAGACCACGATCAAATCCAAATCCAAATAGGGACTACAAGGAAAGTCTTTTCTTTCACATTGTAGTAGGCGCATCGCCCATTTTATTTCCCTTCGCGCTGGAACTTTCACAGCATCAGCGAATCCCAGACCCGAGAACTCGTCCCATTATTTCTCTCTTAATTTTTTATTTTTTTCTCTGGGCCTCTTCTTTTTTCTTGGAATGAAGAAGTTCGACCACTAATTGGGCACTGTACTGAGGTATTCCTGGTAAAGGCTAATATGAAGGAGCCACGAAGAGCCATTGTTGAGACAGAAGCCAAGGTTGATGCTCTCCTCTTAGGGAATGACACAGTAAGAATCTGTCAGCTATAGGGTATGCCATAGGGACACTATTGGCTTACTGTAAATACTACTAATTTATTTTTTCCAATTCAGTTATTCAAACAAAAAACATAACTTTCCTTTCTACTTCGTAGAGCCAAGGAAAGTAAAAAAGAAGTTTTTGTTCCTTCCATCCTCTAACTCCGCGGACCTTACTCACCACTAACAACACATGGTCCTCCATCAATGGTACTAGAAGACTATATGTCAGCCCCCTGATTTATGTAGCCTCCTGTGACATCATCACCTCTTCACGATCCCTACTCCTGCACTAGTAGACCAGCAGTGACCAAGCCTCGGGGAGGCAACCAGACCAAAACACGTCAACCCAGGAAAGTACGAGGGCGTACTTTGAGCTCAGCAGAGGGTGTTGAGCTGACCAACAACAGCAAGAATGAAGAAGAAGTGTAACCACAAGAGGAGGCTACAATCATATCAGGGAAGGCTGAAAGGCTGATACGCAGACAGAAAATGATCGAGGTTGTTGAACGGAAAATAAAAGGAGGTCATGAGTTGGGCAGGGGAAGGAAATCCCATGGGCCAATTTTCCGATTTGTGAGGATTCGTGATCAAGTCATAGGAGGATAAACGAAGTTCTGCCGAATTTATCTACTCTTCACCAAACCACCACTACACTACTATAGCCTCAAATGAGACTATTGTATGGCTGCTATCATCAGCCTCATATCCTCTCGGTTCCACCCTTAGGTCCCATGGAACTGGTAGTTCCTGGTACGATGTCCCTAATACACTCTTATGACTCTCGAACAAAGCGCAAAACAGCCATTAGATCCTTGCAACCTCCCAAACCCAAAGGCCCCCCTGAGTGCTGTAAGACACACACAAAAGCCAGTCTCACATAAGTACACAGGGTGTGCTTTGCTGACTCCCTCCTTGCCAGGAATCTGCAACTCTGTCCCTTTGATTTGCTAAGCCAGGTGCTAAGTAGACATGGCCCTGCAAAGAGGCCATTTACCACCTGTATCCTTTCTTTCTCCAGACTAAGGGCCTCCTCGAGTACTCCCTGCAGGGTCTAATCAATAACCTTGACTGCCTTTGGCAAGATAGATTCTGACAACAAGCAGTCCTGCACTTCCTTATGCAAATGGCTCTTGGTAGTCCCTATAAAGGATTCAGGCCCCACCAGCGTCAGTGCAAATCTACCTCTACCTCTACACTTTAAGTCTCATCCCTTTTGCCACCCAGTACCAAATGCCAGGTTAGTGATCTCCTCAGCAATGGTGTTCAGTACTCTAAGGCATTCACAAACCAATAGTATATGAAGCTAGGGCCTTGAGTGCAGTCTGACTGGTCCGACATAATGTACTTTTTACTTTCCTTGCTCTACGAAGTAGAAAGGAAAGTTATGTAATCGGCTGAAAAAAAAATTTTGAGTTCTCTTCAGATCTTTACGTTTCAGACCCCCCTGAGTCCGAAAAACACTATTTGAGAAAATGGTCGGTGTGTGTATGTGTGTCTGTGAACGATTTTTAGAGAAAACCACCGTACCAAATCAGCTCAAACTTGATATCTCGCCCGCAGGCCACCAAAGGACGCCAAAATAAGGGTTTGAACAAAATCCACCGAAAGTTAACTATAGTTATCATAGTGATCAAAACACCAAATTTTTTTTTCTCAAAAACGGCTCTAACGATTTTGATTAAATTGTTTATATTGATAGCTCTCAATATGGCTACTATACCATAAAATTCCCATTCGTGGGAAAATGACGAGACCAGCACAATAAATTAACAAAATTTTAGACGTAATCGATTTCAGAGTGGTTTTTAGAGAAAACGACCGAACCAAATCCCCTCAAACTTGATATCTAGCCCGCAGGTTACCACGGGACGCCAAAATAAGGGTATGGGCAAAATCCACCGAAAGTTAACTATAGTTATCATAGTGATCAAAACACAAAATTTTTACTTTCCTTGGCTCTACGAAGTAGAAAGGCAAGTTATGTAATCGGCTGAAGAAAAAATTTTGAGTTTTCTTCAGATCTTTACGTTTCAGACCCTCCTGAGTCCGAAAAACACTATTTGGGAAAATGGTCTGTGTGTATGTGTGTCGGTGTGTGTGTATGTGTGTCTGTGAACGATTTTTTAGAGAAAACCACCGAACCAAATCAGCTCAAACTTCATATCTCGCCCGCAGGTCATCATGGTACGCCAAAATAAGGGTATGAACAACATCCATCGAAATTTAACTATAGTTATCATAGTGATCAAATCACCAAATATTTTTTTTCTCAAAAACGGCTCTAACGATTTTGATTACATTTTTTATATTGATAGGTCTCAATAAGGCAATTATACCATAAAATTCCCATTCGGGGGAAAATGACGAGAGCAGCACAATAAATTATCAAACGCTTCGATTAAAAGCGTTTTTACCGCAGTTTTTTCCTTTTAATCTCCGCTGGAATGTTAGTAATGTTAAAACAAAGTGGTATCGTAGTCTAATCCAATACCTAAAGGGTCAGTGTTTAAAAACGCCCATAAGATACATGGGGCTCACTCCAGAAATTCCTGAATTTCAACTACCGCCGTTTCGCTAACTACCAGTTCTAACAGTTATTACCCAATAACTCTGCAAAAGTGATTACTGTCCCCCTTCACAAAATTCGTGTTTACAGCCTTATTAATTATCTGTATACCAATTGCTCAATAATGGTCCTGCAATGAGTACGAGAAGCACAATAAATTCCACAACTGTTGGCTCTACCGCTTCCTGTTGCTGTGACGTGTTGTTTGACTAAGTTCCAAGGAACTGAGTGATAAATGAATTGTTTAAACAGAATTAGCCATGTACAAAGTGAATTGACGTGGAGCTAAGGAAAGTTGTGTGTTGCAACGCACCAGATATTTTTCGTTTCAGCCCCCTTCACAAAAGGTGCTTCACACCCGCTGTCACTGTAAAGAGCTATGCCTGAAAGCCTATTGTTATGGTATTAACGACAGATCCCTGGCCCATAAAACCCTGCACCAGCAATGCCACTTATCAGAGATCAGTCTGTATAACGTGCCATGGCCCCAGCCTCAAATCCCCTTTCCATCTGGATCTTCCATGAATAAGTATCCTGAAGGGTAGTTCGCAGTATTTCTTCTTCTATACTGAATCCTTGACTCCTTGAGAATCCAGATCCAAAATATCTGGTGCGTAGCAACACAACTTTCCGCCACTCCTTTAAGTTCGAACACCAGCTACATATGCGGGTGCTATATCTTCGTTCAACGCATTTTTACTGAAACATTTATCAAGAACTAAATGTAGGGACTAGTTAGCTGAGAGTACTCCGTAAGTTTGATCGAAATCGTTAGAGCCGTTTTTGACAAAATAGGAATACCGATAAATTAATATTCGACAAATCTCCTTTTCTGAGTTAACTTGGCTTATATCTCCGTTCAACATATATATACAGAAATAATTATAAAGAACGAAATGTTGGTATGGGTGACTAAAAGACACTCCATTAGGATTTATCACATCTGGTGAAGCAGTTACCCTGGAATTTACGGAAATGTTCGAAAAAACGTTATTTTCGACACATTTTGATTTTTATCTCTGTTCAATGGACTGTCAGAGGAACATTTATTGAAAAGAATATGTAGGTATTAACTATTGGAAAACATCCTGTGAGTTTGGTGAAAATCGCTGAAGCCGTTTTGCCAAAAAAACCCTATTTTTGCTTCATGGGCCAATATCTCCGTTCACCGTATTTTCATGGAGATACGTATGAAGAAGAAAAGTTAGATATTGATCAGTAGGAGATAATGTGAAAGTTTAATCAAAATCGTTAGAGCCGTTTTCGAGAAAAATGCGAAAAACACTGGTTTTTGGTACATTTTCGTCCCCCACCCAACCCCCCTTCCCATCGGCCGAAATCGTCCATAACCTTATTTTGGTGTCTACAAAAAATAATGAACAAAACAAAAAAGAACCAGCTCAATCGGATCAGCCGTTCTCCCGCAAATCGAACGACAGACACACACACACACACACATACACACGGACCACGCGCCGAAATTAGGTTTTTTAGACTCAGTAGGCCTCAAAACGTAAAGTTCTGAAGAAAACCCAATTTTTTTTTTACTCGATTACTATACTTTCCTTCCCTTCGGGTAGCGGAAAGTAAAAATTCATCTTCATGCTAGTCAACTTTCATTCCATATTAAATTATGAATAGTGTACCGGGACGAACCGAACTCTTCCATTTAGCGAAGGGTTGTCCAGGGCATTTTTGCTGACTAGGCACCTCAAACACCCTGATTCTCTCGAAAATACGGCTTGGCAGCCATAACAGAGCTCTTGTCTCATCAAGGCACTGCCCCGTCACCAGTGTTCACTCCCACCCATTTTTCATGTTTGAGGTGGTAAAATATATCCGAGTGTAATTACGAATAGAGCTTCTTGTTCCATATGCACCCGGTCGATATAGTACTAGTCCCTTCCTCACTTAATGCGATATTAGTTCTGGGCCACAAAATAACATTATTTATTAGTCTCTGGATACCTAGCTCATGAATTTAGGTCTCTCTCCATAATGTACACATACATAACTAAGAAAACCTCCATATTTCTTTTCACAAACATCGTTTCACTTCTACACCTAAACTCCCATTCAGTTACTAGCCCATTCCAATTAAAGCTGCTACAAAGTGGTGTTCTTTCAATCAAACGATGTATCGAACAGATACAAACATTGTGGAGTGATTCAGACTGAACCATATTCTAAGAAACACAGAAAAGTGTAGAGGAAAAGTGGGAGAGGGAAGCAAAAACGTGAATAAACATACGTATGTTACTTATGAGAGCGCAGTGAGTTATAAATAGGCAACAAGCACATTAATTAGTTTCTATGTTAGTAGAGCTCGTGATTTAGTATATCACCTGTCGCTAGATCATGTCGTACTTACGAAACTTTCGGGAGTTAAACTTAAAACGTAGGGATCTTACTTTTTACGTTTTTTATATCTGTTTGAAAAACAAAAAAAGAAAAGAAGACTAATGTGAGTTTGTCACGTGTGGGAGGGTAAAAAGAGAAGAGTCAATCAGTTAACTGAGCAGACACTTGAAAAGAGACGACACTTGAGGAATTGTGGAGTTGAAAGCCACTCACCCGCTTCTAGATGCTTTCCACTCGACCTTCTGGATCGATTTACAGGCCTCTGGTTTCCCATCTTTGCCAATTTTAGCTGAAACAGAAACCAAAACAATACGTCAGTCGAAATCTGGAGTAGTTTGCAAACTGATTGCACACTACTCAAGAAGAAGGCGGGTACAAGGGCGCTTACTCTCTCATCCCTCGGTTTTTACTTTCAGAATCAAGACTTCCCTCGTTTGGTGCGTGAGTGGTTTAAGTAAAAACAGGTGTTAGGTGGATTAAAGCAGAGTGAACTGTATTGGTAATGAAATGTGATGGGCAGAAACAAAAGAGCGAGAGTTCAGAATCACACATTGAGGTTAGTTATCTCCACACATAGTGTGGCTAAGGAATAGCAAGTAAAACTGTTTAAACATATGAGAGGGACAGACTGGACGACAAGTTCGGTTTCAGCAAATACTAGAGGGGGAAAGGAGGTGATTAGGAAAAGGCTGAAAGGAAGTGACTGATTCACCATTCAGGAAACTCCATTGGTATTCAAGATTGTTGAAAGAAAGGATTGACCAACGAAGAGCTTTCTAGTGGTTTGGGTACGAAGAGTTCCGAAACATTTTCTAGTTATTGAAAGCCCTTCTGCCAAACACTTCTTGAGGAAAATTGAATTCCTCATTGATGAAATCGACGGTGGCTAGACTCAGACATTTAGGGATACATTGGTAACGAAACATCCTTGATGTGGCGTTCACTGATATCTCAGGCAGGTAGTTCAGGTTAGCCATGCTCTCCATAGAAACTTGGCTTCTTTTCTCAAACTCATTGCTTCCTCTCTCTACCATCATTTGTCAAGTGCCCATCATGACCAGCTCCATCAAACTTGTGTTCTAATATGAACTAAATCATTCGCGAGGATATTGTGGAAGTGTTAGGTCGTCATCAGTAACAAACATGAACTTCATGTTCATGATGATGACCTAACCGTCGAAATCGATTTAACAATTGTGCTCATTATTTCTGTGGAAATATAGACAATTTATTGTTTATTCTGTTTTTAATTGTGTTCTAACGATTTCTAGTATAACCAGTAAAGATGAATCTTTCATAATTGTTTTGATAAGAGGAATGGAGGAGGTAAGTGACAACCATGCCCAGCACATTGGGTTAAATGTAAAAATGGAGAGGTACCTGTTGTAGGCAAGCCCAATACTTCAAGCTCGAGAAAATTGAATGAGAGCCTTTGTGATGAGAGCAGTGAGGATTTCCCAAGGTGGATGGGTCAAACAAAGAAAGGCAATGGTTGAGCAGACTACGACGGGGGGGGGGGGAGACGGTTCAACAGCACATAACTGTGCTAAGTTGAGACTGTGCTTCATCTCAAGTCAAACATTATACTAAAATATGTGACAGAAGTGATTAAAATCACACTACCACAAGCAATTTCTGACACACCAACGAAAATCCTAGTTGATTTGAACAGGTTATTGAATAAAAAGACGAATAGAGCATGAGGAACTCACCGTGAGGTTGTTGCGTGTTGACTGCTTTCCCAGGCTGCCTCAAGTTCCATGTCAACACAGTACCGTCAACGTGAGATGACATGAACTGTTTACCGTCGTAGCACCAAGAAACGGATTTTAAAGGCTCTGGCGACTGCCACCTCATCTCCGCCTGCCTGATCCGTAGATCCCACAGCACCAGTTGCCCTGTTTCAAAGCCGATGAGAAGCTAGGAGAGGAAAAAGGGTAGAATCGATGTGAATAACATTTGCAAGTAAACAAGAGGTGAGGATGACTTAAATGAAGACTTTTCCAAAAAGTGTAGCAATTTCTTTGTCAAGTTTTTCCGCACGTATTTGTCCAACATTTTCTTGTTGGCACACCCACAATGCAAGCAGCCAAACAGTAAGATTCACATTTCCAGAGCTGTCCCTTATTTGGGATGAGCACTGTGGCTGAAAGTCCTATTGTGCAGATCCTAATGTCTCACAGGTCGAGCCCTCCCTTGCTTTCTAAGGAATGCCAGGTATTTCCTGCAAGAAGATTTTACCTTATTAGAAGATTTTATTTAATTTATTTTTGATGTTTACCATGAGAAATTTTATCTGCACCGGAACGAACCGAACTCTTAAATGTGCTCTGAACTGCACTCATACGTTCCGATTCACTCGAAACTTCGGTGACAGTAGTCATAAATACGCTTGAAAACCTGTTGGAGTAGGAGCCAGAGCAATGCATGTCGTCCCGCTCCTCCCAGAGCTACTTATTCACATCCCAGAGCCTGTACCCTCCAGAATTTTAGAGATTTCTGTATAGAAGCTTCTGTTCATTTGGAAGCTGAAACAGACGGCTTCCATTTGGTTGCTCCTATAGAACTCGTACCTGGTATCATGTCAGTGATCATGCCAAGCTCTGCAAAGGATTCCAAGTTCCAGAATATAGCCGGGTGCACATTACTAGCCTGTGACACATTAGCTTCTCCAGGCCTACTTAGTCTGTATGCCACCTTCATATTCGGTGCTTTGACGAATATATCAAAAGGATGAATGTCTAACTCCCACAATTAGTAAGCAGCCCTGCCTTCGTGATTTGGCTAGGCCACTGCAGTTCCCTCTGATGAAAACTCTGTGCCACTACAATCGACTCATATGAGTGATGCCAGGCATATAGGTCTGAATGCGTTCCCATCTTCGTACGAATCCTAGCCCAGTTTCAGTACGAAAGTAACTCGAACTTCCTTCAATCCTGATGTATACATCCATGCGCCATACTACCCTTAAATAGCCTCACCAGGCTGGGCAGGGTAGATCCACCAGGTCCAGGCGACTTGAATGTTTTAACCAGTTAAGCGCCCAGCTTACTGGGAGTGGACTTTGCTGACCCTCACTACTGCTCGGGTGTCGTGAATTTCCCAGCAGAAGCCGTTTCCCACAGTTATAATCAGTTAAGGATGACTTATACGAGTACAATGCCCACTCTCCTGTTTATTTCTCTCTATTGAAGAGTCCCCGAGTTCTGGCACTTACAATGGGCAATAAGGAGTAACAAAGGATGAAATGACTCAAGAGTTTCACACTTTAACCTATTGCGATCCATGCAAAGAGCACTGCAATTAAGAATATGCCTCTTCATACCAAGTACAGATGTGAATAGAAATAAAATGCCGTTTCCAGCACAGTGCCTTATTTAGATAACTTGGATAAAACGTCCTTTTCTTTCAGGAACGCGAAGGTTGAGCTGGAATCAGCATTTCATACCTAGTACATGGGTGTGAGTGAATAAAACTATTTGTGACACTGCAACTGAGATGGAGCTATTCATTTAACTCCGCAAAAAAGAAACGATTTATTCTTCAAAACCGTTTTGCCCACTTCAACTCTAATAATGGATCTCAAACGAGCATGTCATAAATAATAAAACGAATAAATATGATCGAAATTCAGTTCTAGAAACCAATATAATATAATCCAGTTATCAGTGTGGCCAACTACTTTCTTCAGATCACAATTAGGGCGTGGCGTTTCACTATCCAAATAACTTTTGAGCTTGCAAAAGTAGTTGAGGGCGAGATGTAGAAGTTGCTTTCGTCGTAATTGCGTCGGCTTGAAGCACTGCAATTACCCGAGTGCGTAAATCCAAGCTTGGTGCAACATAAGTGAGTGAACCCTCTCCTCCTCGTACACCTCACCAGTCCATCCGCAGTGAAGCTACGTAACTTCTTACGGGATCATTAGTCAACGTCAGCGTGGGCTTCTCACCTTGCTTGAGTCTAGAGGGTTATCGCTGAGGTGAACCACTGGACCAGGGTGGGTTTTGCGGGACCTGAAACAAGTGTAGGCATCAAAACAGGTGGAAGTTGAAAGTTGAAGAGACGAGGGAAAGCTGAGCTGAGCTTCTGTGGGTAGAAACAATTACGAGAATACAAAAGACAAGCTAGTTCAGCTTATTTAGAGATTTTTGATTACTATAACGACGAGTGCTATCGTGCTTCACCAGCTAGTTAGATCGACGGTAACAACATATTTTGTGCTAGTAGGATTGCTGAGTTCATCCAGCAGGAATGATGGAGCTTGAACCAGCAACAACCCTCCTGGGTCATAATTCTATACGTAAATGTGCTATTTATTGTCATTATAGTTACACATGTTGATTTGAACGAATATTCATAATTGTTACATTTATAGCTTTTATATTTACAAATTTCATAACGTGTGTGAGACACGAAAGTAAATTGGTTCAATTGGTATTCACGTGGTACTAAGCTCAAAACTGAAAGATGCACTTCTAGTCCTCCTATTAGTGTCCCAACATTAGTATCGACTACTACAACTTTGTGTTAGGGTAACTGTAAACCCTACATAACTTCGAAACGTAGCATCATTCGGACAAGTGGCCTCATCGTACCGCCACATTATGACAAGGTGCAACTGTTACTGTGGTGTGGTGTTACTGTGTGGTCCAACCGGACATGTTGGAGAGCCGCTGACAAAAATTACAGCAATCGCGAGCTCCGATCCAATGCCTAACTTTCGTAGGATTATGAATCTTCGTCTATAACTACTACACTACGACCACTGGAGTACCTACAATGGGAGTCATGCGGTACACTACAATGGGGGATGGCTGTATGGTCAACCTGGTTAAACATCCGACTTCAACGAATCCCAATCATCCAGTGTTATTATTTCACTCGTGCGCATTAACCCCCATAAGTCGTGTCCTTTTTCAATAACCATTTAGATTGTCGACAAAGAGCCGATTGTAGTCGATATAACTCCACCGAACTGCGAGTCTCCTTGGATACAACGTACACATAAATGTCTTTGCTCAATGTAGTGACTGAAGGCTATGCCACAGACTACTATACAAAACGGTCACCTTCCATAACTCTTCACTCGCAGCCACAATTGAAATCACAATAGAAATCCCTTCTGTAATCTCCAAAAGCCCAAAGATAACTCAACCCCTCCTTATTCGTTTTTTCAGTCTTTTTTGTCCGTTTGTTAAGCTCGAATCTTTCTACTGCAGCCCTGACACCCCTTGACCTTGGAGCGAAATAAGCGTGCCATTGCCAAAGTGCTTTCCAAACACAAGTTTCATCAACTTAAATATATTCAAAGTGAATATTGATTCCAGCACAGTGTGCCAACTAGCGGCACTCCATCATCTCTCTGCAACACAACACTTTCTTTCTTGGCAAACCGTTCGACGTACAGTCTGCAAAATATGCTCAATTGTTCAATATCAACATTTAAGTATGCTTCCCCATAGAGTACAAAGATACGCCGAGCGATTAATATCGCCCCTTTATATTCTACGCTCAACACCAAGTGTGACAACTAAACTACTACTAAACTTTTCTTTTTACTTTTTTTACCCTGCCAACTAAGACTTTTTTTAAGCTTCTTAAAATTAGTTGACTTTGGCTCACTGTAGTTATTGTGTTTTCACTGTCTTCGGTCCGAGCCGTTTTATATCTTTAATTTGGTCTAAAAAATCCGTTCTTTCGCACAAAAATCCTATTTGTGCCCGCCTGCTGGGCAATCCGATAAGGCGACGCCCAAGGTTGTTATGGGCAACAAACGACTCGAAAATCAACACATTAACAATTTTGGCAGGTTTATAGCAATTTCGTTTGGTATCTAGTTGTGCCTGCCAGTTCGGCAATCCGATAGAACGAAGCCCATGGTTGTTACACTGCGTGTTACTGCCTATTGTCTCATTAAAACCACCCGCCAGCTCGACTCGTCACGTCGATGGTATTGAACAAAAGAACCAATTTTTTGTCTCAAAAATAGCGCAGACAATTTTTTGTTCAGACTGTACCTACCATTTGAAAGACACTACAACATTGACATTCGTGGGGAAATGACGAGCAGCACAATAAATTGTCAAACATTTCCACCCGAATCGATTGTTGTACACTTTTGTTTTCTTACTCATTCTGAATGATAAACCTATATTTACAATCAGGAACATTGGCCGTCCGCCGTACAAGACGATTTTGCCTTCAACGAGGTCTAAAAAATCCGTTCATTCTGACACTAAGTCCGTTTGGTATCCAGTTGTGCCCGCCTGCTCGGCAATCCGATAGTGTTACAGTTTATTGTTGTTACAGGCAAAAAATGGTTAACCAAATAAACAGAAACGCAATTACATCGTGTGTGGTAAATTTTGTCCAAGTACTTTTCGATGCTGGGTGGAATGGAACCTCTATACCGAAAACGGTGAAACCACAGTAATTATAGTGAACCTAAGTCCAGTAATTGAAAACTGGAACTGGAGAATACACCGAAAGTATGTAATCGTTTCATCGGTTGAACTCCCTTTAGTCTCAGTCCAACCACCCGCCAGCTTGACTCGTCACATACATCGCACGAATTGCCTAAAGGCGCCCACAGGCCCCTGGAATGTTTAGTTTTCATTGTTACGTTGCAGTCTGGTCATGCTTCGTATAGTTTACTGGTATTTTTCGATGTTGAATCGAATGGGATGGGTCTTGGAGGTGTGCAAGAACGTCTGCGCATGAAAATAATAAACCGTTGTGTAATAATTTGCAGCGATTTATTAACTGTGTGCTCTTTCATAATTTTTTTCGCGCAATAAGTTAAAAAATTATCGTTACTTTGTTGCGCTCAAATTGAATAGAGTATTCAACTCAGCGACTAAATGTGCCCAATATGAATAATAGATGCATTTTCAAACATTTTGTGTTTAATTTATCGAAAAAAATATCGTCGTTAGGAATGATTGACAACACTGAGGCAATATTCGTTAATTTGAAAAGAATTGAAGAAAAAAATCATGTGTATTCGCTGTTCATAACACAGCTGTTATACGTTCAACGAACGAGAGGTGGCGGTTATTACTACTGCAAATATTCATATAGATGAATGTAGTTGACGTTGTTTACACCCGCCCATCTCGTTGATGAATAATTATTACATACCTCTGAGTTACCTATAATTATTGAAGATAAAAAACAATGACAGGTAAAAATTAAAACGTTAGTTATTTTTGTAGTCACAAAAATTAGATCATTTCTACGATCACAAAAAGGTACATTTACGCTGCAATGCCAATCAATCATGCTGAATTGATACCTCAATAAACACATTTTCCAATGTCGTTCGCACGACGATCTTCGACGAATCCCTGCATCGCTAATACTGTATTTTCTACGAAAAGTCGCAACAACAGTAACACTGGCTATAGCATTTACACACCGCTTATGCCAAACCATGAAATGCGGTGTTATCAGAGCTTCTCCGTTATCTGTAATCACTTCCTTTCTGGATATCCAGGACAAAATCCATCTACTGAAGGGAGACAAGTAAGGAAGGCATGATAAACGGCAAAAGGCAATCAATCTGGAGCAGCTTCAAGTTGATTAGCAGATGCACGAAATGATCAATGAAACCAATTATAAGGAACTAATCGCCGGGCATTTCTTGATTGAAACAGCAGTTGAATAACGTCCCAGCCACAGTCCATTTCCTGCAGCTACGCGAACCCTTGTAACGGTATTCGGGGTTTGGTTCAAATGTGCGCCAAAAGACGGGTCCCAGACGTATGTTAATTTTGACAAGGCAGAGCCGTCGCGTTTCAAGGCCAGCCAGCGGCATTACATTTTAATTTGGAAGGTGATTTTACGCGCACAACTCGACTGTGTTGCAGGTTAGGTCGGCGTTTGCCGATTACGGAGAGTCTAATGCCGTCGTCGAAGAGACATATGGAAGTCTCACGAAGAGAGACGCGGAAGAAACCACGACTATTTTACATTACAATACTCTTTCTTTACAATCTTCATACGAGTTTTAGATGAAAGCATGCCTCATGGCTGCAATTGACATGCGCAACAGTGCAAATACGATCACTCTCCTTTTAATTAAACATCTATCAACTTAAAACATGATGCTGCAACCTCGAAGAACGCAAGGGCTCCATTCTAGTTCAAAAGGCACACATCAGCCTATTGGCGATGATTTGCAAATATAGCGAGAATTCAGAACCACTGGAGAAAGGGAAGATGTCCCGATTAGGTCGTCTTTTGCCATTTACCGCGGCATCCTTTGCTCGTCATTCAACTTCCCTCGGTTGGTTCAAAGACAGAACTTTTGACGTTTGTTCGTCAACTTTACGCGCTGTTGTCTGGTAGATTATTATTATTATTATAGATGCACTTTCTACGCTCAGCAAAAATAGTTCTCTTTACATAAAACAGAACAACTCCTAACGGCCTTTTCGTATGACGCCGTTAGAACTACCCTAGACCTCCGTTTAGAATTCCAGTTCTTGAAGAGACGTCGACTTCCCCTTTCCACCAGCCTTCTCTAAAACAATGAAAATTCACCTGTGAAATGATCCCTCACTCAGCAACGAATCGAACTGACGAGTGGTTGGAGTGAGACGGGAGACATCACGAGAAATGAGCGCGCTGCAGAACGGAAATCCAGGCGCTGATAGCTCGGAAAACGAGATTTCTCGATAACTAATTTATCGTTTTTCCAATTTTCTCAAAAACAGCCCTAACTTTTTCGATCAAACTAATGAAGCACTCTCAACTAACAAGTGCCTACACATTGCTTTCCATAAATGTTTGCGTGGGAATCTGTTGAAAGCTGACACAGTTCCCGTTACTACGGACCAGATATTTCCAGTTTACTGCGGTTCAATTGATGGGAGAAATGAACCAATCTCGAGGTCAGCTATGTTAACTATCTGTTTGCATTTGCCACAGCAAACGAAAATAAAGAATAGTTCTTAATGGAAGATAATTGATAATTAATTCCTTCTAGAAAAATTAACTGTCACGTTGATTGACGGGAGATATACAGGAAGAAGAATCCAATTGGACACTGACATAAACTTCAGAGACTAAGCGTCAATAATAAAAAAGATAATAAATATGATAAAACCGTTTTTCTACCGATTAAACGCCAGATTTTGCTCAATGAAGAAAATCGTCAGCATAAATGGTATGAACAACGAAATAGTTTATTGGCAGTCGACGAACTCATGGGGTGAGTGAACCGGTAGTGTGCTTTTCTACACACCGTATTTCAGTTGAAATAATTTGTCTATGAATTGGTAGTTTGCATTTGCTAAAACAAGTGAAGATAATTACTTGTTGACAATGAACAACAATCATTGACGGAAATTGAATTGTCACGTTGATTGAAATGAGATATTCAGGAAGGAGAATACGATTAGACGCTGAGAGAAACGTCAGAGCTTTGGCATTTAAGAGTAGGAGCACTGCTTACTGACTCACAGTTCTGAACCAAGCCACCGACAGTCACTTCCGTAAAATGAGGTACAGCCTGGTGTTAGTTGTAGCGTTATGCGCTTTATCCGCTTCTTTTGCTGCGAATCCGCAACCGCCGATAACACGATACTCGCGGGGAAGCAATGAGCGAGTCGAGTACATAATCGCTCACCTCAGCAAGGAATACCTGGACACTGGGTCAGCAACTACTGCCAGCACGAGGGCGTACTCCAAACGGATGAGTGGAGGCAAAGCCACTGACGATGCCGGACATCTTATTGCCAATCGGTTGGAAGGGACTGGCAAAGAGACTTACAACATAGTACCACAGAACAGGAGGATAACCGGGGCTCATGGAGAATTGATGTGGAGAGCGCCATTTATAACGTAGTCAACGGAGGGAACAAAGTAGTTTTCGAAGTTTGGCCACGCTACTCAGACACGAGTGCTACTCGCCCTTATGAACTCGCCTACAAAGCTGCCTTTACAAATGGAACTTTGGTTTTCCCACAAGGTACAATGGCAAACCCACTTTAATTGCATCATATCTTGACTTGCATGTTCACCCTCCAAGGACCCGAACGTCCTGGTAACGTCTCAAAACCACTCTCAGTACCTCTTCACTATATCTTGGACGATTCACAGACGACGAGGGACATCCAGAAGGTGTTGATGTACTGTTCAAAATTCAAAAATGAATAAATTTCTGTTCAGAATTTCGTATGTTATAATTTTTTTGTCAAATTCCTTGTTCCAGTCAAATAGCCACTCAAGTGTACAATATACGAACGAATTAACCTTTCTGTTCTTGTTGTTACATAGGCACAAAGTGAATGTTTTTTCAAAATCTTTGAAAACAAATTTCCATAACCCCTCTTACATCAGTTAAATCACAGTCACCTTTCAAACATAGTAGCAAAGGAAAATAATTACGTCAATGTTGCCTGTAGTAAATACTAGTCAATAATTTCTCTTAGAAACCATTTTTTAAAATATTTAATTGGTTCGTCCTTGGTTATTATTCAAATTCACTTGTTTTCGACCAGGTAACTTTGTTAGCAATCCCCCCACAAAATTTGACATTTTACATTTCAAGGCATGGGAATGCCCATTCTGTAACTTGTGCTGAGGGGAGGAGTCATTAGGGGAGCTACAGATTAATAGGCACAAATCGCAAACCTATATAGCGCAATATACTGAACAATCAGAAAACAAGTTCAAAAGGAAAATCATCTGAGCATTTCCACACGGACGTACTCTTTGATGCGCCGCTTAAACCCTGCTAAATCATTTATCATCTTTAATTCCTTTGGAAGACTATTAAACAGCTTTATTCCATTGTACGAGAAAAAATCCTGACTTCTAGTGGTGAATCTAAAATGCAACTTCAATGTTAGGTTACCAGATGACCTCGTCTGCCCATAATTTCTTTCAAAATCAGATACATTTTTGAATATATACATGGATACAATTTTTTTGTAAATGTGAAAGATGTCCAATACCTCGAATGTCTTAAAAACTGCTGAGGAGGGGAATCTCATTTTCTAACACAGTAAAATTTTGATAATTTTTTTCTGGATTATATGCAAAGGCTCTGGGTAAGTTTGGCAGGTCGATCCCCACACAAGAATACAATAGGATATAACGGATTGCACTAGAGCATGATAAAACATTTCAAGTGTGCCCATAGACATACAATTTCGGATTTCAAGGCACAGGGGTATGACTTTACAAAGTCTGTTGCATATATTGTCAATGTGGTATTTCCAGGACAAACTTTGGTACACTACCACCCCCAAATACGTAGCTTGTGAAATCTGCTTGATATCAGGGCAACTGCAATCACTTGCACTACAGGTTGACACAATGTGACATTTGATATTTCCTGAACAGGGACAGAGGTATGACGCAAGGAAAAAGCAACAGAATTGGATTTGTTAAAATTTAGTTTTAAGGCGACTCCATCAAGCCAATCGCTGATCACAAGCAATCAAGCAGACGCCGCTTGCAAGGATGCATCCCTATTATTTCGCGAGACCACTACAGCTGTATCATCAGCATAGGTAATTATGTCCCCATAAAGTTGAACGCCAAACAGATAAATAAAAGGGGTCCAAGAACTGTGCCCTGCGGAATTCCATAGGAGAAGGAAGATCGCTCACTCAAAATTGCGTTTATTTTCACCTTCTGACATCGCCCACGTAAATAACTCTGTACCCAAACAGCAACGCTATCCCCCATTAGTACGTGTATACTTTCCACTAACTGCTTGTGAGAAACACAATCAAAAGCTTTCCTCAAATCCAGGAAAATTGCCAATGGTCGAGCTCGGAATAGACCTTCTCCGTTAGCGCGGCAACGGCGTCCTGAGTGCCCGACCTGCAAGGAAGCCAAACTGTCTGCTATGCAACAAGTTATTCCTTGCTAGGTTTTCAACGATGCTTCACTGCCTTTTCTATAATTTTAGCTACATTAGAGACCAAGGAAATAGGTCTGTAATTATCCAGTATCCGAGGGTCCCCAGCTTTAAAATGCGGAGTGACGATGGCCATCTTATATATTTCAGGGAAAACACCAGTAGCAATACTCATGTTTATGAGATGTGCCAATGACTTGGAAATATACGCTTTAACTTTTTTTAGGACTTCCACCGTAATACCATCGTATCTAGGACTTGAACCCCCACGTAGCGAATCGATGATCCTCTTAACATCCTCCTCACCAACCCTAGCAAACGCTTCATACTTCGGCACCACACCATTCTCACCACAAAGTATTACACTTGCGGCACGGTCACCCCCACCAACATTATCCTCTAATAAAATCTTCTCACTGACAGTGGAAAAGTGCGAATTGAAAGCATTAGCCACAAGTTTAGTGTTCTTACTAACTTCCAGTACATTTTGTTCCTGTACGATACTTAATATTTTAGAGTTTAACCTCCTCCGTCCAGTGGCGTCATTAATAACATTCCAGACTTTCTTACAATCTGATCCAGCTTCTTCTAATTTTTTTCCATAGAAGGAATCCTTACAATTTCTAATGATAGAGGTTAACTTATTTCTGTATTTCTTAAAATATTTCTTAATCTTAATATTAAGAGGCTCCTTACGACGTCTCTGAGCAATTGATTCCTTTACACGAATACTTTTCACAATTCCCTGGGTAATCCACGGCTTGCTCGGACGAAGACTACGCAAAAACCTGCGAGTGGTGTTGCTACATTGCTTCAAAAAATATAAAAAGATCTGCTCAAAACACTCAGCGCAAGAATTGACAGTGCCGCCCAGGAACACAGGATCCCAGTGTACATTTTTAATTAACTCAATCACCTTAACATAGTCGTAGAAAATCCTGCCTTCGTCACATTCTTCTGATTCCGTAAATCTGTTTCCAATTTCAGCAAAAATAAAACCAACCAAAGTCGTGAAATGGTCAGTTACATTTGATCCCCAAATATATGATTTAGCTCTGGTGTATACATGACAAGTGGGCCTATGTAGCATTATATGATCCAAACATGAAACCTGTTCCCAAACGACCCGTGTTGGTTTATTTATAAAGGCACAAAACCGTATTCTGCTAGGGTGGTCAAATAAATGATTCTCGAAGATCCCGAGGCAGAGGGTAAAGCGTCAATATTAAAATCCCCCATGAGCACAGTCAACGCCTGCGGCTTATCTTGCAATATGCCCACTAGCTCTTCTAAAAACAAATTAATGTCTTCCGATGGAGATCTGTAGATACAGATCACCCTTATCCTATTATTACAGAAAAAGAAATCGCTCACCAAACAACTAGCTCCAGACATTAGTATTTCTTTAACCACAGTATGCCTGCAGCTTCATTGAAAAATACCACTAACCCACTATTCTGATTAACAATGTTCGTTGAGCTAAAGGAGCCGTAGCCCGATATATTATGTGCTATATTCTGCGTCGCGCTCCAAGTCTCGGATAAACAAATAAAGTCAGGTTTTGTAATCATATTACCTAAATTAACAACCATCTCATCAAAATTATGCTGTAAGCTTCTGATATTTGAATTTAACAAAATCAAATTTCCTCGGATGTCTGTCAATTCATTATTTAAGTATCCTAAATCCGAACAAATCACCTCCTCAATTGACACTAAACTATAAATATTATTGAAAATTTCTTCCATGCGAGATATATATTTTATCCGAGTCAACCATCAATTGAGTGGAAAAAGAGAAAGATTACATGCGCTCCAAGTCCTGGGGGGACTTGATAGTCGGTACCGGTTCACCTTCAGATTTTCTTACATGGATTTCAAAATTTTTCAACCACACATACTTCACGCTACTTTCCCGCGCCTTAATCTTCGTACGGCGGAGCAGATCTGCACGGTAGGACGTCAAATTTTCGTTCACATACACACACTCGTTTAGCCAGTCTGATGGAGATTTTTAGCAGTAAGCTCCCTAGAGCCCTTAGCAGCACGAACCATCTTATCTCGCGCCTCCATCGAATCCATCACAGCCAAAATTTTACGAGGACGATTGTTCCGAAGCGGCCCAACCCTAAACGCTTTGGGTATACTTCCACTCTCCACTTCCAACATCTTTGATACTTCCTCCAAGATTTCGATGCAACTTTCATTCTTTGCCTCCGGCACTCCGTGAATTTCAACGTTTGCGTTCCTTGAAATTTGCTCCAAGAAATCCACTTTCTGCTGTAAGTGCCCAACTGCAGATTTGAATTGCTCATTATCCTTGGACAGTTCTTTGACCGACCCTCTCAGCGTCTCCATCTCTTCCACAATCTGTCAAACTGGTTGCTCATGAAGTTTACGGAGTCTTTGAGTTCACGCAAGTCTCCAGCAACCGCGGATAATTTTTTAAGTTTCCGTTCTTTCGCACTTCGCACTTTCGCAGATAATCCGTTTTTTCGCACTAATATCTCTTTTCTTATCTAGTGATACCTTCCTGCTAAGCAATTCGATCGGAAGAAACTCGTGACTATTATGGAAAAAAGGTTTAAAGAAATGAACAAAAACGACATTTTGGAGGTTTTGTCGCAATTACATTGCACTCGGCATCGTTTTCTTGGTAGTTTTCGTCGGCATGGTACAGCGGCAGTACTCTCATTTCCCCCGCTACCATCCTTCTCACTCCAACCACCCGTCGGCCCGGTTTATCACGTCGTGCCAATCGCCTACAGGCGCCTAAAATACGTCAACTCTCGTCGTTTCGTTGTAGTCAGGTCGTGTTTCTTATCGTTTACTGGTATTTTTCGATACTAAATCGAATAGATCAGATCTTAGAGGTGTGAGGCTAAGTCGAACCGTGCATAAGAATCATAAACCGATGCGTAATAACTTGTAGCGTGTTTATATTTGATGTGTGGATATTGTACACGCTAATGCCTTGCACAAAATACAATAGCGCAAGTCGACGAAATGTCTGCTTAATCACGGCACTGATTGTAACATAATGTCCAGTTCCTCGTCACCAATCATCACGTATTGAATAGCGACTTGGGGATTTTGGAAGTACTCGCGCTAATCTCGTATCGCTATAAATACCACATGTAGCCTACTCTACTTCCCGTTTACTTCATTTAAACGGCCCACCAAAGCTGTTGAAACGATCGCGGGTAAACTCTACCAATTTTTTTCACCAACTCAAAACAATGTCAATACATCAGTAAATAATTCGCTAGTATACATCTGCACTGACAATCGATGATCGGTATATGTGACTGTTGAATTGGTTCAAGAAAGGTGGCAGAGTCAGGGTAAGGCCTTCCCTGAAGCATCAGCTGCTCTAACACGGGACACTTACGTTGATGATGTGGTGACAGGAGCTGAGACGTTCGATGAGGCAATCAATTTGAAAACCCAGTTAATTGACTTGCTGGCAAAGGGGAAGTTTGAGTTGAGCAAATGGACATCAAATGAACCAATTTTGCTAGGAGATGAGTCGGGGAAATAAGGCTTGTTGAACCTTTTCCTTGACAACAATCTTGTTAAAATCCTAGGGCTCCAGTGGGATCCCTTCAAAGATGTCTTCAGATACAAAATTGATGTTCCTAAATTGCATTTTACCAAGCGATCTATCCTTTCTTCCATTGCGCGAATATTTGACCCTTTGGGTTATGTTTCTCCGGTCGTGTGTTACGCAAAAATAATTCTGCAACGCTGCTGGGCGGCCAAGATAGATTGGGATGAGCCAGTACCCACTAAGATTGCTTCAGATTGGGCCAACTTGGTGTCTGAATAGCCCTTGATGAGCCAAGTACTCATAAACCACCACATACCTGTCTTGGGGGCAGAAAGAATAGATGTACTTGGGTTTTCTGACGCTTCAGAGTTACCTTATGGTGCGGTGATATATTTGAGAGTGCAAGGAGCAGGTGGTGCCACAACTTATCTTCTCAAAGCCAAAACGAAATTGGCCCCTTTGAAACCCCTCACAATTCCTCGTCTAGAACTGTTGGGTGTCCTACTTCTCAGCCGCCTATACAGATCCCTTCTCGTCTATTTTGATGACCTTCTCATTTCACGTTTCATGTGGTTTTCCGACTCTACCGTGGCTTTGGCCTGGCTCAGGAAGGAACCATCCAAACTCAAAACGTGGGTAGCTAATAGTGTTGTGGAAGTCATTGAAACTACGCAGATTTCGGACTGGTATCACGTCTGCACCCACGATAACCCGGCTGACTGTTCATCCCGAGGCTTGTTGCCGTCCGCATTCCTTTCACATACTCAATGGGTACATGGCCCAGAATGGCTGTGCCAACCACGTGAGCAATGGCCCATTAACAACATTGCCCAAATTTCATGTGAGGAAATTCCAGAGTTGAAAGTCGGTGTGAGATGTTTGGATGCTGAATTGCCCACTTCCGGCCTAATACCATGGATGGAAAAGTTTTCCTCTTATGGGCGAATTTTGCGAATTATTTCATATGTCATTCGTTTCTTGAAAGTAGTGGTTCGCTGGCCATCATCTGGGCACGTCAGTAGAGGGGAACTACGTCAAACATGGAAACATGCAACTCGAGAGGAAGTGTTGCATGCAGTGCCAGTGATAAGTGCAAAAGAGTACCAGAAAGCTGAATGAATACTCATCGTTCAGTCCCACCACTTTCCAGACATTGTGAAAAAACGAAATTCGAAGTGCCATCTTACAGCACGACTTAACCCATTTATGGATCAGCAGGGCATAGTACGAGTTGGTGGAAGGCTAAGCAAAGCCCCACTGCCAGAGAGATCTAGGTTTCCCATCTTGCTTCCGAAAAATTCGCACTTTACTCGGCTTCTCGTGGAATTCACTGGTCTTTCAATCCACCTGCCACCCCCAACTTTGGAGGTCTTTGGGAGGCTGGTGTGAGGTCAGCTAAGGGCATCCTTCAGAAGGTCTCAGGTAATACTGTATTTACCTTTGAACATCTACTGACCATCTTCTGTCGAATTGAGGCCATCCTGAACTCTCGGCCACTCTGCCCTATTTCGGAGGATTCCCAAAGCCTGGAAGCCTTGACTCCAGGCCACTTTTTGATACGGGCTTCGCTAGTTGCAAGGCCAGAAACCATGCTGCTGGATGTTCCAGAGAATCGCCTATCACGGTGGCAGCTAGTCCAACAGCGAATACAACATTTCTGGAAGAGATGGAAGAGTGAATACCTCAACACACTCCAAGAAAGAAGAAAGTGGATTGAGAAATCACCTAACATGCAAGTTGGGGAGCTAGTGATCCTCAAGGATGCAAAGGACGCTTCAAGATGGACGCTGGGTAGGATAACCAAGGTCTACCCTGGCAGCGATGGAATTGTGCGAGTGGTGGATATCCAGACTACTTCTGGTGTTTTCTCGAGACCAGTATCAAAACTTGCATCCATTAGGCAAGCTACCGATTCTGAAAATCCTCATCCCTCCCAATCCTAATCCATCCTAAAATTTAATGTAAATTTTGTTGGGCGGAATGTTGAATTATCTTAAGGTTCGAGAAAGGTGGCAGAGTCAGGGGTCACATGCTTGCCCAAAAGGAAAAGGATACTCACCAACAAACCCCCCCTTGCCCTATGTTGACCGAGGAACTTATCACAAATCATTATTGCCGATCTACCTGCTTCGACCAAGGGCCCGTGATTGTGCCTGATCGCTGACAAACGTGTGACCAGTTGCGATTTACTGCCATTGACGAACAGTTCGAGACGTTCTCCCAATCCTCCTTTTTTACGAGTTTTTTTGGTTGCCACTGCTGTTCGCGTGCATTCCAACCGCTAGTTTTCGACGTTCAAACAATTATTTGCTGTGCAAATTTACTCCGTAGCCCGTGTTTCACAAAGTTTACGAGGGTCCACGTTCTGACATTTGTCTGGATTCCAGGTCAGTCCGATCCATTTTCTACGACCTGCTACAACTTCTCAGAAACCATCCCGTTCAACCGCCAAATAAACGTTCCACGTTCTAGTTTTTTATTAAGTAAGTTATTCATTGTTAACTGTTTTCCCATAATTAATTCGTATTTCCCCATCCTAAATACAGTCCACACATTTTTAGTGACTAAACTAATAACTAACACTAAGTAACTGAACCAACATTTATTATTCCGTCCAACACTTAATAGAACTGGGCGCGACCTTGGAAGGTCAAAACGTTGTCAAAACATATCAATTTAATAATATAAAAAGGCAGTTCCTACTGATTAAAAGTCCGATTTTGCTCAATGAAGAAAAACCATCGGTATAAACGTGATGTACGACGAAATATAGTTCATTGGCAGTCGACGGATTCACGCGGTGAAAGGGTTGTGTGCTTTCCTCCTCATCGTATTTCCGTTGGAATAATTTGGGAGTGTATAGCAATTTGATGGGCTGATTGTGCAATTAATAAGAGAAATTAGCGACTTTCGAGGACAGCTTAGCGGTGATCTGTAAATTGGTTGTTTGCACTTACTAAAACAAGTGAAGATAATTACTTGTTGACAATGAACAACAATCATTGACGGAAATTGAATTGTCACGTTGATTGAAATGAGATATTCAGGAAGGAGAATACGATTAGACGCTGAGAGAAACGTCAGAGCTTTGGCATTTAAGAGTAGGAGCACTGCTTACTGACTCACAGTTCTGAACCAAGCCACCGACAGTCACTTCCGTAAAATGAGGTACAGCCTGGTGTTAGTTGTAGCGTTATGCGCTTTATCCGCTTCTTTTGCTGCGAATCCGCAACCGCCGATAACACGATACTCGCGGGGAAGCAATGAGCGAGTCGAGTACATAATCGCTCACCTCAGCAAGGAATACCTGGACACTGGGTCAGCAACTACTGCCAGCACGAGGGCGTACTCCAAACGGATGAGTGGAGGCAAAGCCACTGACGATGCCGGACATCTTATTGCCAATCGGTTGGGAGGGACTGGCAAAGAGACTTACAACATAGTACCACAGAACAGGAGGATCAACTGGGGCTCATGGAGAATTGATGTGGAGAGCGCCATTTATAACGTAGTCAACGGAGGGAACAAAGTAGTTTTCGAAGTTTGGCCACGCTACTCAGACACGAGTGCTACTCGCCCTTATGAACTCGCCTACAAAGCTGCCTTTACAAATGGAACTTTGGTTTTCCCACAAGGGACAATGGCAAACCCACTTTAATTGCATCATATCTTGACTTGCATGTTCACCCTCCAAGGACCCGAACGTCCTGGTAACGTCTCAAAACCAATCTCAGTACCTCTTCACTATATCTTGGACGATTCACATACGACGGGGGACATCCAGAAGGTGTTGATGTACTGTTCAAAATTCAAAAATTTCTCTAACCTAAATTTCTCTAATCTCTCTTAAATCAGTCAAAGTGCAGACAGGTTTTCGTATTTTTCTCCCAACTTTCTCGAACGATTGTGATTCAACTTCCAAATTATCTTCTGCTAGTTAGCATCCAACTTTTCATTTGCATTAATAGCCCTACGAGTATTCGGTGAACGGATATACCGATGAAGTAAAAATAGGTTTTCTTACTTTTTGGCAAACTGGCACGACTATTTCAAACGAAACTGATAGGATTTCTTTAAATAATCATTGTCTCCATGTTCTTCTCAATATATGTTCTTCTGAGACAGAGATAATGACCGAAATGTGTCGTTTTAAAAAACATTTTCATGATTTTCAGAGTAACTGCTTTATTGGATTTGTGTGTCTTCCAGCAACTACACCATATTTGATTCTCCTCAATTGTTTCTTTGTCTATCTGTTGAACGGAGATATAAGCCATGTTAGCTCGGAAAACGAGATTTACCAGTTTTCTAATTCCATCAAAAACAGCCTCAACTGTTTCCATGAAACGTACGGGGTACTCTCAGCTAACTAGTACCTACTTTTTGCTTTTCGTACATATTCCTGTAGAAATTCGTTGAACGAAGATATAGCACCCGTGTATGTAGCAGGTCGTTCAATTTACAGGGGATGTGGAAAGTCGTGTGTTGCTACGCACCTGATATTTTTACCTTTTTTCATCTCTCCGCACACATAGTTATGTATACGTAAACATTTACATATACAAATTTGAAGTACAGGGTATAACGTATAACAACGGAAAATTGTTTTGAAAACTTGCATTGCTGAGTCTTCTCGAATTCGCGTTACAATTACAAATACGCATCAAGAAGTGGGGTGTCAGCTATATGTGAAAACGGCATCAACTATTTCTTTTCTCGATTTTCTCAATTCAGTAATTTTAATTGAAATACCAGTCATGGTAATTAACAGGCAGAATTGGTTCATCAGACGACATTGTTAAAATGCGACGAAAACTACTATTTGCACTAGTTACAAAACATGAAGAAAATGAAAAGTTGAATTATCTTTCAATGAGATTGAGTCACAGAGATACCGATTTGACGTTCATTATCGAAGGAGAATTCAATTGGGCGCAGAAGGAAACATCAGAGAACTGCCCGTGGCCTCGAAGAGGAGGGGCACTACTAACTAACTCACAGTTCTAAATGAGTCAGTTCGTCAGCTGCTTTCGTGAAATGAGGTACAGCCTGGCGTTACTTGTCGCGTTATGCGCCATATCCTATTCCTCTGCTGTGGATCCACAACCACCAATAAAGCAGTACTTGCGAGGAAACAACGAGAGGGTCGAGTACATCATCGCCCACCTCAGCAAGGAATATTTGGACTCTGGCTCAGGAACGACAGCCAAGACAAGAGCTTACTCCAAGCGGATGAGTGGTGGCCTAGCCACTGACGACGCTGGACATCTAATCGCCCAACGATTGGGAGGAACAGGCCACGAGACATACAACATAGTACCACAGAACAGGAGGATCAACCGGGGCTCATGGAGAATTGATGTGGAGAGCGCCATTTATAACGTAGTCAACGGAGGGAACAAAATAGTTTTCGAAGTTTGGCCACTCTACTCTGACACGAGTGCCAGTCGCCCTTATGAACTCGCCTACAAAGCTGCCTTTACAAATGGAACTTTGGTCTTCTCAGAAGGTAAAATGGCAAACCCACTTTGATTGCATCGTGCTCGACCTGTGTGTCATCCGTTCGGTACCATGATGTCCTGGTAATGTGTCAGAACCACTCCCAGTCCTACGATAAACCTTTTGAACGATTCACAAACAACAAGGAACAACCACTGAAGATATACGGTCAAAAATTATTACGCATTTGTGTGGAATTTCATATAGTTAGTTCTCGTCAAAATCGCTGTTGTAGACCACTAAATATACATAGTAGTAGTTGATAATAAATGAATGAAATAAACCTTACTCTTGAAAATTCAAAAATAAATAAATAGCTTTTCAAGAAACGCGCCGAAATATGTCATTTTCCCCTCATAATCTGTGATCTACCAGACGAATAACGGGTTGTTATAATGGAGTCCGCACTGGGACAGGCACAGCCTGGTACATAACGTCTCCTATGTCTGTATCCTTAAAGACCTGTGTGAAGAGGAGAGTTTAAGGATGGAAATAAATTAACGTCTTCGCCAGAATTAGAACACTTAGGGCCGGTTTATCGATGCCATTTGCAGGCCCGAATAAAGACGAATAATTCTAATATTGGAATAACTCCCAATGACTCATTCTGCAATTCACTTTGAGGTCAGTGGTTTGATGAGTTGGTCGAAATCCCGCTATTTTCACTCACCGAATATCCTTGGCCCAGCTGCCAAACTCGACGTTTTGAAGAATTGATAAAGCGGCCCTTAGTGGCTTGACAGGTGTATACTGTCCTCCAAGGGGAGTTGAATTGACCCAGATTCCTTCGCCTACAGGAGAGCGTGGGCAGTCTAACAATTATTAATTATAGGCTAAATGCACATCACAAAAAACAGGTATTATTAGTGGAATAAAATACGCTTACAAGAAAAAAATTTAAATAAATTTGAAGTTTTATAATACCTTTAATCATAGATACTAATATTTCGGGAAAATAAAATATTCGATACATACGTAAGAGTAGGCTGATACAAACTCTACTATTAAGTCATGTGGGAATTGTGGTGACCCGAATAAGTTGACGCGCGCCTTTACCTTCAACTGAATTTATTATAATGACAATTTGAACGACAATTTAACGGACTCAACATTCGACTTTTACAACGCTTAGCTTTCTTTTTAATCAAACGCGACTACCATATGACTCGTAACTACGCGACAGACAAACGCGGACCAGCCATCTCGGCTCCAACTACTTCTTCTTCACTGGTTACCTCTCTACAAGAGGATGGCAGCATATCTACATTCCACAGTCATATAATTTAAAAAGATTTCTTGTTTTCTTTGCGACCTAATCAGGGACACTTAAAGTTGGCTGATGGGAACGTAAAATGGTCAATGAAACTAATTGTTTGATCACTGAACGACGGACGAAAAAATGAACATAGTTCGTCACACACAAAATTGAAAAGCAATGAAAAGAAAGGGTTGATCATGTTTTTAGGTAGATAGGTGGAGGAATAATGGTAATTCGAAAGCCGGCGAATGAAGAAGGATATCTGTGATGATGGTTAGTGCCAGAGGGGCAGGAAAGAGGGTAGCTAACTGGAGAGAAGGTAGCAAAGGCGCTCCTCCCGAGCTTATTATTATTCTTAGCTCTCTCTCTGAATCTGTCCTCCGACTCCAACTCAGCAACGAATGAATTTAGGATGGCAATCAACAATAAATAAATGAATAAATAAGTTTAAAGAAAGTGGAACAAGAAATAACAACATGGAGTACAGTTTCTGACTCGAGCATCCGGGTTTTTCTTGATTGAAATGTTTGCACCTCTTTAGTGAGCATTGGCTGCTTGCGGCTCTTACTTCAATAATAATAGTTGGGGAGTAGTTCAATAGAGGGCCCTTGCTTTCGCTGGCCAGTTCGGATCTTCTCACCGTCTAAACTAAACTAATCCTTTCCTGATTCATTAAGCGTTCGGTATCATTTGAGTTCAATGCGGCCCTGTCCGCAAAACATAACTCTTTCGACGCCCTGGTGTCTGCCCTCGCGACTCTGTATCTTCCTTTTTTCCTGTTTCTTTCCTATTCCTAGTCTTTCTTTCGATAGCTGAAGCACGAAGTGGTATTAGGTCGGTCGATCTTTTTCAATCGATACAGTCCATTTCTTATTGCCCCCTCCGGGTTCGTCATTGAATTTTAGTTCTTCGCACCAACACTAACTATAGGGAACTAAGGGGGTTTCTTGATTGAAACGGCGTTGTCCATTTCATGCGGCTCCTAGTCCTTGTGTTTAATTCAAATGAAGATCGAAATGAGCGCCAGGAGCCTGTTCGAAAAGACTTGAACGTCAAGGCGCCTTTAAGGCCTACAGCAGTATATTTCAATCTGGAAGGCGTAGACACAGGCAAAACACGATCATTTGTCAGGTCAGATTCCACGGCATTGCTACTCAGAGAGCAGAATGCAGACATCTAGAAGATATTTGAGGTACTTTCATTCGATTCTTAAGTTCGATTTCCTTGTCGAGAAGAACTGATCATCAGCAGCACTTTCTTAGTACATAGGTTTAGTTCGAACCAGTGTTCAACTTTCAGCTGTGTTGTGTTGGTACGGTGTCCACCTTTACTTTCAGACCTACTGGGTAGAATGAAAAGCCATATATTTTGAGAGCTTCTTAGGTACAACTTTAGTACGTCCACAGAGGGAAAATTGCGTGATTATCATGAAGGTAATTTTAGGGAAGGAGGGAGTTCTGACTATTGGGCCGTCCACCGTTATGTCAGAAATGCAAGTTCTTTACAAGATTTTTAAATATTCTTTCACCCTTTCTCTTTTTCCCACTTTGACAATTGTTGGTTCAACAACGTTCTCGTCTCTCGAATACTGCATCAACACCAAAAAACAGGATTTAGTCACTATCACTCTGGCAATCATAAAGTGGCATCATGAGATACAAATTTAACCGTCGCAGAATGGCTCTCGAGTTCACTGAAACCTTCCTACTACTGGAAAATAGAAGGTGGAAGGGGAATGGGAGTAAGAATAACATTTTTTAAAAAGCCAGTTTGAAAGGAGCAGCAACTTGGAGATGTGGAGGTTTCCGCCTGAATTGGTGAAAACGAAAATTCTCCGGCAACATTTTCAATGGCTTGCGAGGTGAGGCATCCCGCGCGAAGCTCATGCAGAGGAATGGAAACGACCCTTAAGGTCCGCCATGGGCTCTGATTATTGCATGAGGGTGGAGCAGAGCTGGACGTACTGAGGGCCTATATAATCGAGAGGGAATGGGTTTCCCACGACAGTAATGCTCCGATAACGATTTAACCTTTCCAGGCATGTTTCCAACTTCTCTACTACTTTTCTTGCTCACATTGGCTAGCCAGCAAAGTATCACCTCGGTCTGCGTTCAGAACAACAGCGATTCGAGGGGCGATAGTTGACAAGTAAGTATTCCTTGCCAGGCTCTGCACTTGGGGGACCTTTAAATCAAATCATCTGCTCAGCAATCCGGGTTAAAATCAATCCTAGTCAAAAGGGACAAGGAGTTGAGGCTGCTTAGTCTGGCCAGCTTTCAGAGGACTGCTGGCCCACGCATGTAATGGGGGAGCCTAGTCGCTATTTGCGGAGGTGAGATCCGCCACAAGCTGTCTATACGGGGGCCTCTGGCGAATGGCTTTAATGGCTGTTACAGTGCCATAATTTATGAACGTTGTTCCTCAATTTCAAGCGAATTTTTTTCAATTTACAGAACTTCCCAACAATTTGTACACCCTCGTCTTTTCATTTGGTCCGTTATAATTTCTCTCTACTGCATCCTCGAATGCTGTGTTCAGTTCCGTGATGAAATAACTTGTTGTTGAGTATTCCATCTGTATCAACAAGCATTATGGGGAAATGGTATCATTTTTCATTTTGTTACTTACACTTCAATAGCTTTGTTCCAGTTGATGATATAGCCAGATAGTTGGAAGCTTTCGATGTTGACGACGTGAACGTTGCCTTTTTGCGTCCCAACGTAAAGCCACTTACTCTGGAGAGGGAGGAAAATGTACGTTATCCTGAAAGAAGAAAAATCATGCGTTTCCAATAAGTTGAGTTACAACGCGAAATCGATGTCAACTGTAAGGTCATCATCAACAATGAACTATAAGTAAATGTAACACGTAGAAGGCTTACTGTATACGCTCAAACTCAAAGGATGGGGAGGCGAATAGAAACAAACAGGAGGCCGATCATTGACCTGAGAAAAGAGACGACTAGTTTTTCAGCAGATGTGATACAAAAAATCGACCCATTAAATGGCCAGTTCCTTTTTCCGACTTCTTAGTTCTAATCCAACAACAAATCTAAGTAGAAACCTGGAGCCTTCGCATTTTATTCTTTTGCCACAAAAATGAGGTTTAGTGTTTGTTTAAACACTAATCTAGAATGCTATCTACCACGGGATCTTAAACGTACTTTTCCCCTATCACCCATAATTAACCCTCTTCTGGCCCATAATAAGACCTTTACTTCTCCTCTCCCGAACTTTCCGTTTTTTTACTTTTTCGTTGGACTTTAATTACTTTCACCAAACTCACAGGATGTTTTTCAATACCTATATGTTGTTCTCAATAAATCTTCTTCTGACAGTCCATTGAACAAAGATAACCAAAATGTATCAAAAATAATGGTTTTTTGAACCTTTTAGTAATTGCCATAGTAACTGCTACACTGTATTTGATCACTTTTACAGAACATGTTCTAGCAGCCTATAGCCATATTTTGTTCTTCGCAATTATTTCTGCATCTATCTGTTGAATTCGATCTATAGAGCCCTCATTGCTCGGAAAACGAGATTTGTCGAATATTAATTTATCGTTTTTCAAATTTTCTCGGAAACCGCTATAACGATTTCGATCAAACTTACGGAGTACTCTCAGCTAACTAGTACCTACACTTTATTGTGCATGAATATTCCTGTAGAAATGCGTTGAACTAAGATATAGCGTCTGTATATTTAACAGGACGTCGAATTTACGGGGGTTGCGAAAAGTTGTGTGTTGCTACGCACCAGATATTTTCTACAGGTTTGACGCCTACCCTAGTTCTAAATCCATCACGCATCACGACAACCACGCTGTTTTCAGTTCTGATTTAATTGATATCTGCCCGGGGGCATTAAGGAACAACATGGGATGGGCTGCTTTGTGCGAGAGGTGGCGAACTGCTTCCTAAACCATGCGCCGCCAGCTTGTTCTTTTTTCTTACAACAATATGGCATGGTGAGCATCGCTCAACGTTACCCTGCAATGAAGGCAGTTTGTGCTTGCAGCGTTGACATTCGGTGAAGGTACGGTCTGATTGCTCCATGTGCGAGGTAGAAATCCACCATGCTGTGCTGAGTCAATGTAGCTGTAACCGCTCCCCCCCCCCCCGAACTTCGCAGTTCTCTTTCTTTTCTTCTGGTAGATCTCTTGAGGACTTCAGTTTGATTAGGTTGCAACAGTTCTAAAAGAGACGATCGATGGTACAATCGAATCAAATGGCAGGCGCATTGCAATACCATTCGATGATTAGCTGCCTTATGTGATAAACTTTCTTTAGTTTCTTGAGATTGAAATTTCGCACGTAGTCTCCATCTTTTGTCCGCTTTCCGACTGTTAATGAATGCCTGACGAGACGTTATATACTTGCCTCTATGCCCCATCATTTCTGATTGCCATCTCTATTGTCTTTTCATTTCACGCTTTAAGTTTCACTCTTGTGAAAAAGAAATCATTCAATTTCTTTCTTTATACGAACTTGAGAGGATTTATAATTACATATCATTTCAATCGCCCATCTGCCTCCGGTGGATTTTAGCCTGAAACGTTGACCTGGGCGCACGACGTGGTAGACAAAGGCTGGCAAGAAAGCTCATTCACAACAATTCCTTATCAACTCGGCACTCCATGCACAACGCGATTATGTACACGAGATACTTCAAATAAACTCACTCAGTGAATACGAGTACATTTCATTTCCTGTTCACTTCTCAAAGGGAGGCAAACAAAACTGTTCCTAAACAACTCGACTCAACGGAGCAGAAAGAGGCGTGAATGTATTTGCCAGAGTCTAATGAAGGGATTTTCAAAACTCACGAGGGCCAGGAACCAGCTAGCAGTGAGATCAATAATTCAATTACGCAAAACCAAACGGCATCCAAATAAATTCTCCCGTTTGCGGGGAAAGATTAGTACTGGCACAACGGGAAGCTTATGCTATTTCCTCATTCATATTGTTGAGTAATTACAACCAGACCCTTAGCAGCGACCTCCACGTGATAAGAGTAAATAAAAAATATGGTGATGGTGCAAGATAAACCAAGAGAAGAGAGTCCTGGTCAAGTCGTGGCCTGATAAGGAACAATCTCTGTTGTACGAGAAAGCGGACACTCGTGATTTACTTTGTCGTTTGCTTCGATGAAACGCCTGTCTCCAACTTACTGGAAACTACATCCTGAAACTAAGCCTCTAAAACCTGTATTTCTCTTCGTTTTCCAGACTGTTAAATTAATGTGGTGAGATGCCAACGGCGTTTATTTGATGGATTCTTACTTGGCCAACATTTGTAAAACATATATGATCCCGTGGAAATCAATATTCATCACCAAGAAAGATTATAAGGTGGTTAACCTATTTTGGCAAAATGGAAAGCTACTGAAGTGTGGCAAACTAACAACGCGACAACCTTTTGATTTTAGGAACAGAAGTTATGCTATGTAGCAGCAGTAGTTGGAAGTTCTTATTAGCCAGAACTCTGTTCTTAATCCTACCTTCAATCGGTTCGGAAAAAAATGTCTCTAAACTTGAGAATCGAATCACATACCTTAATAATTGTAAATGAACACCAAACCACACTTGACACTACTACCTAATCACTAACATAGTTCACAGTCCTCATTAAAATTGTGAGTAGTTACAAAAAAAAAGGTTACCTTTCTCTCTGGAACTGAAGACTGTGGACGAGATCTGGCCTTTTTTGCCTGAAATTCCAAAGGTGAACGCAGTCTTCGGTAGTCGCCGTGATCAGAGCTCCCTCATTGACGAGGAATACAATCTGGATAACACCGACTTCGCCCTCGTGAGAGAAGTGGCAGTCAACACCAAATCGTCCGAGACTGTGTGTGGTCAATGTTAAGG
The DNA here is from genome assembly GCA_020466155.1 of Pachypeltis micranthus. NCBI lineage: Eukaryota > Metazoa > Arthropoda > Insecta > Hemiptera > Miridae > Pachypeltis > Pachypeltis micranthus. The sequence goes on from CM035776.1 coordinate 1,613,981, forward strand.
AAAAACTATGATCATGACATAGGTAAGATTAAATAAGGATAGAAATTATCCTGAAAATTAGGGAATAAAACGACAAACAACACGAAGAACTTGTGCTACTTTCAGTGATATAACTTTGAGATTGATATCGGACAGACACGCAAAATAAGCTACCAATAGCAATGACGCACGTTAAGACTGAAACCACTCATTCTCTCTCCCTCCCACCAAGAATATAGAGGGAAATTCATTACATAATTTACGTACACTGCACTAAAAAAGGGTTGTAGGGGGGGGGGCGAGTGAAAGAAAATACGCAAGATTAACATGTTGTTAAGCATTCGGCTCGACGCTATCATCAGAACTAAGTTCCTTACCTAATATTTGCCTATCACAAACTCCGTAGAGAAGAAGTACCATACGAGCAGGACAGAGGCCTCATAGGGCGCCAATGGTGGAATCTTTTGAAGAAGAATGATAAGAAATTCGAATCAACTGCTGCACTAGTTTATCAGTCTGCAGCTCACCGAAGGATGGATTTTAGCTTGAAACGTTGACCTGGACGCACGACGTGGTAGACAAAGGTGTATTAATTAAAACGAATAGAAGGGAATAAATGGGTTAAAGTTAACGTACCTATTTGGTGGGTTTGTCTTCTCTGGCAGGTGTATACTGTGGGCGAGTGCTTTCGATGTAAAGACATCATCGTCTGGCCATGAAGTAGGTATAAATAATAAATTCACTTGAGAAGACTTGGTTAAAAAATGACGCCGTTGTATTTGTTTCCCTCGAAAGTACTTATATTTCCCCTTAGCTTCCCCTTTAAATGTGAAAATCTCCAATCAGGTACGAATTGGGCAACAAAAAACAGCAGGTGCGCCGTGGATTTTCACATTTAACACGTTGCGGCGACACATTGGTGTAAAAGGTGACTAATAAAAACGAAGAGGGAGGGGATACTAAACCTACAGCTTTGTTGTTGCGGCGTTTAGGTCGAGATTTGACAGCGGGGAAAACACGAAGGAGACGAAGTCAGTAAGGGAAATCAAAGAAAGAAATGCGGATTCAGCTTCTCTTCATGAAAGCGGAAGGTTGACGACAGGATCAGGAACGCCTTATCTGCTCTCTTATTATCCCCAGGAATATCTGCTCGTTTCGCCCCACCCAACTTCTCCTCTTCTTTTGCTTCTGCCAAAAATATTTACTAGATTCTCAAAGCAGACAATTCAGACGAGACGGACTCGAAGGAACTAAGTTTCAAGTAATTGTTGACTTCATGCTGGGGAAACTCGAACTATTTATTGGTTGGAAAAGCTGCGTGTGAGAGAAGAAAAGTTATTATTTTCCTTGTCCTTGAGAACTCCTTACTTCTAAAACTTATGTAATCGCCTTCAATAAAAATTTGAGTTTTAACTGTAAACGTTTCACATTTTCCTGACTCAAAAAACACCAATAGGGAGAGAATGCGATGAAGACAACGTGTCTGCGTACACAAATGAGAGAATATCTGGCACGAAGAATCACACTACTTTCGTGAGGATCAACCCACGTAAAATCTGCAATTTTTATGATTCCTGCAACTAATATATTTGCCACTGAACTCGTGTAAGTCTGAAAGAACTTAAAGTGCTGGAAACTGGGATCTTAACCGTCCAGAATTTATTGAACTGCTTCTACATGTGACACGACCATCATTCAATTATCAACATAAAAGTGGTTAACGGGATTTTCTTGGAGTGGTTCGTGTCTACAATTCTGGATGGGTAGGAGAAATTGGCGAGGAAAGTTAGTGAGGAAAAACGATGTTATTTGTATTTGCGAAATGTCTGAAATAGCTTCTGACTATTTTATGGCCAATATGAAACTTTCGCCGTATAGGTAGCTCACTATATGAATACGCAATGATTTACGAAAAAATATCAGGTGCGACTAGTGCTTACCAAATTCACTGGTTTCCATGGCTTTTGCTATTAAGTGGTTAACTAAACGATGTAAGTTTACTAACGATCATTTAATTTTTGAGAAATCTCGTTGTCCGTGCTATCGTGGCTTAGATATCCTTACAACGGATACAGAAATCGTTCTCAAGCACAAAATGTGGTTATAGATTGCTAAAAAGACACTCCTTCAAGTGGATCACATTCGGTTTTGCGGATAGTCAAGAAATCTTTCCGAGAAAAATGCAAATTCTCGTTTTTCGTATACACCCCCCCCCCCCGTTACCAATAGAGTTTGCTCATAACCTTTTTTGAGCTCCTTCAAAGAAGCATAAAATAAACTAACTAAAAATCAAATAAAACGGTTCAGCTATTATTGAACTACAGACACAAGTAGACCACGAGCTGAACTCGGGGTTTTCTGGATTCAGTAGGCCTCATATTGTAAAGATCTGAAGAAAATTCAAGTTTCTTCAAAGTATCGCTTTACATCCCTTGCCCTTTACAAAGGGGAAAGTAAAAATGTTCCGATCGATCGTTCAAGTGTTTGAGAATTCATTGTGCTTCTCTCATTACTTTCCCGAGGACGAAAATTTCATGTTATTCGGGTCTCTTCACACCATGAAATAACTCAATTCATTGGAGCCGGTTTCGAGAAAGAATTGAAGTTTTTATCAGCGCGATATTTATTGGTTAGTTTTTGAGATTTCGCTCAAACCCTTATTTTGCTGAGCTGTACCTGGTTCTCTTTGATGTTCTTCTGTTGGTGATTTTACAAAAGCCGTTCCCACTGACAACGCACAAAAGTCAGTAATATTGGTTCATCCGGACTAAGTTGAGGAGAATCCCTTTGAAAGAAACGAGATTCACTAACATTGTGCTTTAGAGCAGTTGTTTGTTTCCGCGCATCCCAAATAAAATTCGATCCTATGCCTCCCCTTTGTTCCTAAAACCCTGTTTTATAACGCGGGGTTGACGGTAGTGGAATTGCGTGGCCAAACCTCCTACAACGTATAGGGAGAAGATAAGCCTGAGGTCTGGGGGAAATCAGATTTAGGACGAGAAATGGATTGGGCTTTTACAAGTCGTTCCTTCGCCTATATAAAGCAAAGGAAGGCGAATGTGATCTCATTCTTATTTTAGTCCGCTTTTATCAACAGAGAGGGATAGTTTCGGTTGTAACCAGTTATTAGGTTGGAATTGTGTTGCCTCCGTGTGTAAGAACGTCGAATGAAACGTGGAAGGCAATTTGAAAGTGACTGATAATACGGGCAGCAGAACTCATTTAAAATACTCCTATAACGTGGTGTAGGTGCAGGTTCATTTGGAGCCCATCAAACTAGGTGGCTGAAATGCTGATCCAACAGTGGACACGAACCTCCTCGAAAAATATCTGGTACCCCTGCGAATTCGACGAAACACAATACTATAAAGCGCTGTATCTTCCTTCAAAGCATTACTGCACAAAAACCAATGTAAGACAAAATGTAGGAACTAGTTAATTTATGAGTATGATCATGATCATTTAGCCGCTTTCGAGGAAGAAATTGATGTTTTAATATTATGGGAGCTGCAGTTAGTTTTGGGCCGATTTTGCCCATATTCTTAATTTTTCGTCTCATATTGATCTGCAAGCTAAATGGTGAATACATGCACCTTTTCTTTCTAAATCGCATTCACAGATCCACAGAGCGTTTCTCCAAATGGTGTTGTTCGGACTCAGAAGCCTTCGGAACGCGAAGATCTGAAGAAAACGCTCAAAACAAGTTTTACTTTTATCCACCAGAGAGTAAAGATGGGATTTGTTTTGAATTCTCTTGAATTGGAAAAATCTAAGAACAACAGAAAATGAACTACATGATTGACCCGGAGGAAGTCGAGTTTCTCACAGTTTGTAGGTGTTACTCAGCAATTGGCGCCGGCTGTTCCAAAAAACAGCCACAAGAAATGAAACCGTATAAATAATGAATTACCCTCGAAGGAAAATTGCGAGAGAAAGGAGAAACGTTAAGGTGAAAGGGAAGTGAACAAAGAAAGGAATGGGGGAACGTGATAAAGAACAAGTTGGCATAGGTGCCAAGATTTGATCGCCTCAACGATCCTGATAGACCCGTCCCGCCTGCTCATGTGTTTCGGATATTAAAGTGGTGGCAAATGCCGTAATACCCCATTTCAGTGAGGGATGTCCTCAATAGCCGCAAGGTTTTATGGCATCTTCGGAGGAAAAGAATCGTTCGACAAAGCAGAAATTGGGCATTCACAAATTATAAGTTCTCAATGGTAAAGGGAGAGAGAAGAGATATATACAACGTTACATTTTACATTCATCCACTTATTGCGCTGCTCGTCCACAGTGGGGAATCAAGGTGCAATCTCTGGTCCCATTATTTCTACTACTGATGTTAATCAATGGTCTCACTTCGGCCCAATTCATTCATCCTCATTATTGACGACATTCGTCCAGTGCAGGGGAGCTCATGGGCATAGTCTGTCTCTCGCCCATTGCAGGGTACTTGTGATCGTACTCAGGCGAGGAGCTGGGCATTCCCTAACATAGAAAAACGACGGGAGGAGGTGTCCCTTAGCATTGCTTGCTCTGACGTCAGTACTTCACATGAGGCAGTGTTGGTGGTAGAGGGCGTTATCCAGATACCTCTTGCTGATTAAGAGGAAAAAGCTGTACTCATCAAGAGAACAACCTGAGTGGTGGTGGAGAGAGGAATATGGTTCTGCCTGGATAGGGCAGTGAAGCAAGCAGCTGACCCCAAGTCCATGGCTCAGACACGTCATGGGGTCATTGGATCTCTACTCGTTCCTCATGGGTCATGGGAGCATTTAGGGCGTATTTGCTCCGAAATGACGATGCTGACTGGCTGGGAGGATGTATGGGTGGGAATAGCGGCACTCTGCAGGATTCTCAAGGGCGGAGAGAACAGAAGAAGAACTGCCATCGCTGAGAGGAGTGGGGGCCGTCCTGATGCAATCTACTAAACGGTTTCTGCCTTAACACTCAGACTCATATGGCCACTGGAAACGGACTCTCCCTCCTACGTCCGTCCAACCTAAAAAAAGGTGTTCCCATTTCGCTAACGACGTCAGAACTGCTGATTTGTTGACTATGTCGCTATGCTTCCACTTGTGCTATGAGAGCCGCTAAATTTTTCAAGCGAAATGTTTATTAGAAAGATTGGAGAAAATCTTCAGTTTTCGAAGCATTACTCAGAAGCTGAGCTTACGAAGTGGCTTTACCTAATACTTCACTACGTGAGCTATGCTCGACCAAGAAGGTCGCATCATCAGCAAAGAGGGCCTTACATCTTATTGAGATACGCGCCTCGTGATCAATAATGAAAACAAGGAAGAGATTCGATTCAAGAGTGCCTCCTTGAATAACCCCGAAGTCAATTGGAAGGGCATGAGCTATTTGCTATCTCTTAGGTAGCACTCAAACCAAGCCAGATTTGAAACCAAGCCCTGTATACGAAATCAAAACATTTCGCCAAGCCTATCAACGTTATTAAACTGCTCCTGCTGCCAACGCCATCATTTCATAGAATTTTCTTGAGATAAAAATGAGTCTCTTCTAAATCTACGCGAGGAGTGAAACCGAATCGGCTATCCATGATATTCATACCTTCTCAAATAAAAGCCTAATTGATATTTCACCAACTTCTCCGGTATGTTTGAAAGGAGGTTGAGCAGTTACGGAGCGGGATTTGGTGTGGTTCAACCTTTGCTAGTTTGAATAATTCACGGAAAACGCCTGTTCCAAATTCATGTGCATAATGGGGGTTTTAGGGTATAGACTCCCTCAGCGACAGAGACCATCAGCTACTAGAGCTGAATTCCCGTTCATGGACCTATTTATCATTTTCAAGTCTGTGTCTACAATTGGCTTAAAAACGAACATGCTTTTCATTATGACTAGTTCCAGCTTGAGGACTTATAAGTACACTAAACTTTGAGATTTTCCTGGCTAGACTTTGACCGACGTTCGAGAAGAAAGCATCGAAATCATTTGCGCAGATTACTTTTTAGCGATGAGACAGTGATTGGGATAGATCGAAAAACATAGCATTACTATGTTATGTTGTATCTGTACAATAACCGTTGGGTCATCCTTGTAATGCATTTATAACTAATAAATGTTTACAGATGTAGATATTAATGATTTAGAGCGTAATATTCCAGAAATAGTCAGGCTGATTCTTAATATGAAGGTTCGAGGAGGAAGACCCTAAAAAAGAGAACGAAATTAAATGTAACGACGATAAAATAGCAAGAAAGTCACTAGGAGGAAGGAGCGGAGAAGAGCGGGAGGAATATGACGGCCACCGCAGCAAATGAGTGAGAAAAAATGCAAGTTGGGAATGAAGAGCCGCGAGACTCATTAGACGAGGACTCGCACAGAAGACTGGGATATTACAAAACCCAGTGCTGAGTAAAAGACGAGGTTTTTTCCTTCTCCCTCCGCTCAGCAAAGTTCTCCAGGACGTACTCATATTATCTCTGCGCCTAATGATTGGGAATTTTCAGTATAAGAGCGCTTTACTAGAGCGACTTTCTTCGTAATCCGGAAAACTCGTTTTCCAACAGGTGAAATTCAACTAAGAGAAACGTAAAGAGAGCTTTTTCCCTGTTGTGGAGGAGATTGAATTCGCAATCAGGCCGGAGAAGGCTTGTTATCCGACGGCCTGAAGTATTTCTCAACTGCTAAGAAATTACTCTACTGAATTCACTAAAGGGCAATGAAGACTAGTCAACGTAACAGTTGGGCGAATCCGTCTTTCCTAGCTGGGGGTGCACTCGAAGAGCGCTTTCGAAGTTGAGTCCGTACATCGTGAGGATATTTTTAGGAATAGAAAGGGCGAGAAAACAGTACTCCAGTAGCCAGGGAAGTGGGACTCACTCAGCAGGAATTTTAGGTCTGACCACATATTGTGTAATGTGAGTGCACATCTCAGGTTCTGAAATTTGTTCCGAAGTGCACAAAATGAAACGAATAAATACCAAACTGAGAAATTTCATGTCGTTTCATTGCGTTTTGGATTAATTGCAGACCATGGTATTTCCCAGAGCCCCATAAAGACCCAAAACGGTCAGCCCTCATCTAGTAGGGTTCACCATTCTGTCCCATCCTGATTCGCCCGGCGTGTATCTCAGTGTCTGTCATTCCGCACTACGTAGCTTGTTTTGTTCAACAGCCTGTACCAGTTCACACAACCACTTTCTGGAGACAAACCTCTAAGTGTCGTACGTTGTGCTCGCAGTCTCGTCTCTATCTCATTGAGAACACCAAACTAGGCAGTTTATTCCATACAAAACAGTACACCTCACTCTCCTTTAACACCGTAAAATTTTGCATTCAGACAAATAATATGACGGTTAGAAACCACTTCACTGACCAAACGAGACCACATAGCTGAACTCAATAAAATCGCACTCAGCGTACTAAACAAACTTGTGAGACAATAAAGTTCTGAACGAAACGCCAAAACTCACACACTACACGACCTGCATTTCCGTTCACGGTGCTTTAAAAGATGCGTTTGTTAACAACAAAAGCTAAACACTAATGTAAGAAACTTGGAAAGTAAACACAGCAAATTTTAACACAACGGTTTGTACAGTTTCACGTAGTATCACAAATCCATCCACAAATACCAGTAACCGATACGAAATAAGACCTGATCACAATGGAACGACGAAAATGACATATTCCAGGCGCCCGTAGGCAATTGGCACACGTGACTAGTCGAGCTGGCGGGTGATTTTAATGAGATGAGAGGGTGCAAACGATGAAACGATTACTTTTGCCGTAATGTCCCCAGAGTTCTTTGAATTAGTAGACTTGGGCTCACTATAATTACTGTGATTTCAATGTTTTCGGTCAAGGCGCAGTCGTACACCTCTTAGAATGTGTCATTCGATCGAGTATCTGAAAATAACTAGAAAACGATACCGAACATGACGTATTTGTGATAAAACTCCCAAAATTGCACATAACAATCATGGGCTTCGTCCGATCGGATTGCCGAGCAGGCGGGCACAACTAGATGCAAAGTGGGATTTTTGTGCGAAAGGACGGATTTTTAGACATTGCAGATTTGGAATCCCGATGTCTTGAATTTTTAAATGTCTAAGTTTGTTTGGGGGGTGGGGGGGGGTGTAAAAAGGTTTACCTGACCGAAAACATAAGCGTATTATTCAGAATGAATTCTAAACTAAAATCGAATTTTGTTGAGCCGTATCGAGAATAATGCGATGAGTTGATTGTACCCCCACCCTCACCCCGCACCATGACAATGGTAACTTATCAAATCGCCGAACGATTAACGTCCATAATATTTTGCGAGAAAATTCCACCCTCGATTTACGTATACATTCATTTTCGCAGTCATCATCAACGAAATCTTGTGAGATAGTAGCTGATTACCTATCAACATTTTCGTATCTCACGCGAAGTGCCTCAGTTCATTCCATTGAACGCCATCTGAATAACCTGAAGGAACCAACCTTTCTGTAGACGAGTTGCAACGAACGTTCTTCTTTCATGTTGTTTAATGTACAGCACTGTACCGGAAAAAAGAATTTAAGGGAGGCTATACAGCGCTGGTGAAAAAACAACCCCAATAAAATGAAACCAAATAAATCACTAGGAAAATAATAATTAACAGGAGAGGGGCTCGAATAGTTCGGTTGGCAATTGAGCCCGCAAAGCGCAACTCGCGCGTAAAACAAAGGCGACGTACCTGAGAGCTGGGTCGTGGTAGCTTCCCGTCGACGGGTTTGCGGCACTGCAACGGCTTTCCACATACAATATCGATTTTTCGTCCGGTAAACAACACAGGTGGTTGATGATCGGCGACAGACAGAACACTGACTTGAACTGAAGGGAAATGGGCTTAGAAGAATGAGGAAGTGGGAGGGCGTTATCGCCAATGCGAACACGGAGTGAGCTTTGCTCCGAACGTCAACAACCGAACCAAACATACCCCCCACCCAATATTGCAAAATATTGTATTTAATTACCCATGGAAGAGGGGAAAAACAGTCATAATAAACAAAACATAAAAAGTAACAACAAAACTCAAAAGAGAAAGGTAGGTGACTTGCCTGTCAAAGTAAAATGGAAAACGAACAGGAAATTGTGGCAAAAAAAAAAATATCCTAAACCAAAAAAAAAAAAAAAAAAAAATCCATCTTGAGGAATAAAACAAAAGAAAAAGGTCACCCGAGAAAAGAAAATTATTCGGTTGGGAGCACCACCAACTTATTGATGGGTCTCACCAGAACTCCACTAGCAGTTCGCACCTGCACCACTCGCACCACGCCGCCAGACCCCGGAAACACCCGCTCCACCCGAGCTAGTGGCCATTGCGTCGGCGCCGTATTAGGGGTTTTTAACAGGACTACCGCTCCTTCTTTGGGTGCAGGAGTTTGGGCAGTCCATTTCAAGCGAGGCTGAAGTGAGTGGATATATTCCTTACTCCAGCGGTTCCAAAATGATTGCACGAGTTGTGAAACCAATTGCCAACGGCGTAGGCGGCTGGGGTTCTCCTCCAGCAACGTTTCTTCCGGCCTTGCGAGAAGAGGACCGCCTATAATAAAGTGACCGGGTGTCAAGCAATCGACTGGGTCGTCAGGTAACCCTGGGAGAGCTGCTAAGGGCCGTGAGTTTAAAATGGCTTCGATCCGAGCGAAAACCGTGGAAAGCTCTTCAAAGGTCATACTCCGATCGCCAGTTATTCGGTGGAGATGATATTTGGCTCGTTTTATTAATGCTTCCCAGGCGCCTCCAAAGTGGGGTGCTAGGGGAGGATTAAAAATCCATGTGATCTCTCGTTGCGCCAAATAAGTTTCGAAATCGGGACTTGCTTTTTTGAGAAATTGATGAATTTCAGACATCTCTCTGGCAGCTCCCCGGAAATTTTTCCCATTATCGGAATATAAGTGACTTGGGAGACCCCTTCGGGACACGAAACGGTCGATGGCTGCAAGGCAAGCCTCTGTGGTAAGTGCTGACACCATCTCAATGTGAACAGCCCGTGTGGTCATGCACACGAACAATGCGAAATATCCCTTCTCTGTCTTGGCACGTTTACGGGAGCTAAACCGGATTGTTAAGGGTCCTCCATAATCGACACCAGTGTGGCTAAAACATCGACCAGGAGTGAGGCGTGATTTCGGCAGGTCAGCCATATAAGGATTGTTACTGGATGCTGAGAATCGAGCGCACGTCACGCATTTATGGATCCGCTGTCTAATGAGACTGCGTGCCGAAGTTATCCAGTACTCACGCTGGAGTAACGACTGCACCAAACGGGGACCTCCGTGAGCGGTAAACGTATGGAGATGGTCCACGAGAAGCCGTGCCATTTGGCTATCTTTAGGGATCAGGAAAGGTCTCTTGGATTTGTTCGAAATGGGGGCCCATGCTAGCCTGCCCCCCACCCTAAGGAAACCCTCAGGTGAAAGGAATGGCGACAGGGCGGCTAATTTGGGGGAACACGACTTTCCTGATTTCATCAATTGGATTTCCTTGCGGAAATGATGGGCTTGTGTGGCTTTTATCAAAAGCTCCAAGGCAGCATGATACTCTGCGGTTGAAAGGGGTCCAGAGCGCCGCACAAGTGATGGTGATTCTGAGCCTGGCAATCGCCAGTTGTATATCACCCGCTTGAGGTAAGCTATAATGCGTTGACATTTGAGCCAGGACGAACACTTCTCCATTACTTGGATCACAGGTGCGGGATCTACCAGCATGACAAAGGAAAACAATGTGGGATTCTTTAATTCAATTACGCTAGCTGGGGAAATTACTGGCTCCTTGGGCCATTCCTCCATTGGGCAAGATAGGAACGCTGGGCCGTGCCACCAAAGATCATGATCCAGGAGCTTGCTGGGTGTTAAACCTCTGCTAGCTGCATCTGCGGGATTTTGCTTTCCTGGAACATGCCGCCAATGAACAGTGGGACAGGCTTCTAGAATTTGAACCACTCTATTGGAGACGAACGACTTCAGTTTACAGGGTGGAGTTTGGAGCCACGCTAGAGTAGTCATTGAATCTGAAAACCCCGTTATTTGTGTGATGGAGAGAAATTCAATGAGCTTTTGGGAGGATTGAAATACCTTTGCTAGAAGATGCACGGCACCTAACTCCAAACGAGGGATGGTCCAAGATTTTAATGGGGCTACTTTGGTTTTAGCCTTGACAACATTGACTCGAACTCCCACCTCCGTTTCGACACGCAAATAAATTATCGCGGCCATACCCAGTTCACTGGCATCAGCAAACCCTACCAAGTGTAGGTCAGTGTACGGAGTGGGAAGCAATAGACGGGGTATTCGCACTTCCTCCAAAAGTGGAAGTTCATTCTCGATTTTTCCAAGTGGACGATAAAGGTTCCGGTAGGTGGGTGTCCCAATCTAGTTTCAACAGCCAAAGCTGCTGCACCATAGACTTGAGAGCGAATACCACTGGCGCAAAATACCCGTTGGGATCGTACATCCGCGCAACCTTAGACAAGACGCCTCTTTTGGTAGCGGGTACGCACGTGGAATCAATATGACAACAAAATGCGTCAGTAGTGGGCTCCCAACCAATGCCTAACACTTTAGTGTCGGCCGAGGATGGATTGCTGATTGGCATGTGGACCATAGGCAGACTATTGGACAGGAGAGATATGGAGGAGCTAGCCCACTTGCCAAGCTCAAACCCGCCGGATTTTAATAGGGATACCAATTGAGAGCACAACTCTTGGGGTTCCTCCTCTGATGACGCTCCCGTAATTATGTCATCGACATAAGTCTCAGCACTCAATGCTGTAGCCGCTAGAGGGTACCTATGACCTTCATCTTGGACCAGTTGTGCCAGGGTTCTCTGAGCTATAAACGGACTTGATGAGACCCCAAAAGTGATGGTGGTAAGCTGCCACTCAACAACTGGGTCTGAGGGAGTAAAGCGCCAAAGGAAATGGAGATGGTCTTGATCATGTTGATGTAGACCAATTGCCCTGTACATTTGGCGGACATCGCACTTCACCGCTACCTTGTGGGTACGGAAACGACTGATGAGTTCCCCAATGTCGCCTTGTTTCTTAGGACCTACCCATAAGCTGTCATTCAAGGTAGCACCTTGGGGATCCTTTTCCGATGGGTTGAAAACGACTCTAACCTTCATTGAATTTTGCGATCCCTTAATCACCCCATGGTGAGTAAGGATATAGTCCATCTGTTTGCTTGCCCTAATCATGTGCCCTTGCTCCAAATAGTCTCGCAAGCACGCAATATAGAGGTCCCGATATTGGGAATTGCATTCGAATTGATGCTCCAGACGGAAAAGACGCTTGAGAGCTCTACCTCGAGTGGTGCCAAGGATGGGAGGGATGTTGTTAATGAATGGAAGGCGAGCAATGTACCGACCTGATTTGTCTCGAGAAATGGTCTCCTGATAGTGCTCTTCACAAGCTATATCCTCCCTAGACACTGGCTGAGGCACACTTACTTCCTCCTGTTCCCAAAAGGCGCGTATTACTTGATCCAGGCTAAGCGAGTGCGAATCTATTGATGTGGACATCAGGAAAGAACTAAGCACCTGAGGGGCAGGTTCCACAGGAACCGAGCCCATGATGACGTAACCAAATATTGTGGGAACCGCACAAGGGAACCCTTTGATAGAACTTGAACTAGCCAAGGTTGCATCCAAGACTGCTTGAACTCCGAGAAGAAGATCAATTGAACCCGGAGTCACAAAATCAGGATCTGCTAAAGTCAGGTGAGAAAATTCCGAAATTAATTTTGGAGAAAGAGCCGCAGTAGGAAGATTCGAAGTTATACGAGGGATTATGGCGGAGTCCAAATGCAGGACCGCCTTTGGATCGTGCCGAGATGCTAATTTACACGAAACTAAGCCTTGAACCTTGGGGTGGACTGTAGAGTGACCGACGCCTGAAATTTCAAAACAGCATCGTTGTTTAGGAAGACCTAGACGGTCGGCTAACGTGGAAGTGATGAAGTTCGCCTGACTGCCCGAATCCAAAACCAAACGGCAAACGTGAGGGCAGCCCGGCGCATCAAAAATAGTGGCTGTAGCCGTTCCCAAAAGAGTTGTAAAAGTTGACGAGGGCTTGGGACAAATATTGGCTAAAGCCACAGCCTCACAAGTTTCCGTCGGGGCAGCTGGTGAGGTGACGACCGTCTTGGAATCGGAGAGAGAACTATCAAAATGTATGAGGGTGTTGTGTGATTTCCTATGGCATACTCGGCATGAAAAATTGGACTTACACCGGGATATGGAATGCCTAGCAAAACAGGCGTAGCACAAGCGTTTTTCTTGAATGAAGGATTTACGCTCCCCGACGCTCATCGCAAGAAAACGCTCACAATGGGACAGCTTGTGGTGAGGGGATTTCCCACAACATGGGCACACCGCTGACGCTGCGGCCGCTGACGTAGAAGGAGAAAAGTCAGAACTGGAATTCGTTAGGAAAACCTTTGCCCCCTGCTTACGTTCTCTGCCTACACTATTAGTAGGAACCGGTGTGAAGCTCTTAATTGGGGTACTAAGAAGATCTGAAACCATGCTTTGGTTCCGCAAATAATCGGAAAATTGCTGAAATGTTGGAAACGCTACACCCAATTGAGAATCTTCAAACCCCTTACGCGTCTTCGCATCCAAGAGACGTAGGCTGAGATGTAATAAAATGAAATCAGCCAGATCCGGAATGCCCACTGACTTTATTAACGCTACTGTGGTTAAAATTGAGTCCGATAACGCCCGGTTAACTGAGGTGTCAGACTTAGCGGGTGTTAGGTTTAGCAGTCTACCTAGATATACATTAGCAACAACCCTTTTATTGGTATACCTATTTACTAGGAGTTCGTAGGCTGTCGTGTAGTTGTCAGGTTGAAAATCTACTGTGTTAACCAGTTGTAATGCTGGACCCTCAACGTTGGACACCAAATAAGAGAATTTTTCTATAGCCGACAAAGAGGATGTATGCACTAGGGCGTTAAATAACGACAAAAATGAAGAAAAATTCTCTATCCGTCCGTCAAATTTGGTTAGGGAAATTTGAGGCAATTTGGGTTTAACTTCTGCCCCCACCGAATAGGAAGCATTACCAGATTGGTTAGCAGGATTGGGCTCTCCCACCTTTTGGTGTTCCTCGCTACTGCCAGTATGCTGAAGTACAGATCTTCAAACTTATTAGAATATTTAGTAGAATCCGAGGCCAGTGCGGGATTGGCTGCATGAACCTCCTCCAAGCTATCTAAGACTTGATTAAACTCAGAAAATAAAGATGGTAAATTTTCTACTCGCACGAGAAAAATGTCTAATTTTTTGGAAGTGAGGCGATCATGCTATGAGTTGTCTGTAACCGATCGAACAATCTCTTTCTTTTCTCCACATAACGAATATGAACAACGCTCGGATCCTCGGCCATTTTGGCGAAAATTAAAGAAGCTCAAACTTGAGACGAGACCGATGTCTCCGAGGCCCAGCGGCGAGGAAACGAGCGAGCGACGCGAACGGAAAGGGTGATAGTGGAGGGAAAGAAATAAAGAAATGGGGAAAGTCACCTGACCCTCTCCCACCCGAGAAATGTGAAAGAAAAGAAAGTAGGGGAATGATCGCTTACGTAATAGCGGATCCCGACTAGACGTAATTCGTGAAAAGAAAATGGATGCCCCTGAACCACGTTGCCGATTACGAAAGAAATTAACCAAATTCGGCCCGCGAGAACCACTATGTTTAATGTACAGCCCTGTACCGGAAAACAGAATTTAAGGAGGCTATACAGCGCTGGTGAAAAACAACCCCAATAAAATGAAACCAAATAAATCACTAGGAAAATAATAATTAACAGGAGAGGGGCTCGAATAGTTCGGTTGGCAATTGAGCCCGCAAAGCGCAACTCGCGCGTAAAACAAAGGCGACGTACCTGAGAGCTGGGTCGTGGTAGCTTCCCGTCGACGGGTTTGCGGCACTGCAACGGCTTTCCACATACAATATCGATTTTTCGTCCGGTAAACAACACAGGTGGTTGATGATCGGCGACAGACAGAACACTGACTTGAACTGAAGGGAAATGGGCTTAGAAGAATGAGGAAGTGGGAGGGCGTTATCGCCAATGCGAACACGGAGTGAGCTTTGCTCCGAACGTCAACAACCGAACCAAACATACCCCCCACCCAATATTGCAAAATATTGTATTTAATTACCCATGGAAGAGGGGAAAAACAGTCATAATAAACAAAACATGAAAAGCAACAACAAAACTCAAAAGAGAAAGGTAGGTGACTTCCCTGCCAAAGTAAAATGGAAAACGAACCGGAAATTGTGGCAAAAAAAAAAATATCCTAAACCAAAAAAAAAAAAAAAAAAAATCCATCTTGAGGAACAAAACAAAAGAAAAAGGTCACCCGAGAAAAGAAAATTATTCGGTTGGGAGCACCACCAACTTATTGATGGGTCTCACCAGAACTCCACTAGCAGTTCGCACCTGCACCACTCGCACCACGCCGCCAGACCCCGGAAACACCCGCTCCACCCGAGCTAGTGGCCATTGCGTCGGCGCCGTATTAGGGGTTTTTAACAGGACTACCGCTCCTTCTTTGGGTGCAGGAGTTTGGGCAGTCCATTTCAAGCGAGGCTGAAGTGAGTGGATATATTCCTTACTCCAGCGGTTCCAAAATGATTGCACGAGTTGTGAAACCAATTGCCAACGGCGTAGGCGGCTGGGGTTCTCCTCCAGCAACGTTTCTTCCGGCCTTGCGAGAAGAGGACCGCCTATAATAAAGTGACCGGGTGTCAAGCAATCGACTGGGTCGTCAGGTAACCCTGGGAGAGCTGCTAAGGGCCGTGAGTTTAAAATGGCTTCGATCCGAGCGAAAACCGTGGAAAGCTCTTCAAAGGTCATACTCCGATCGCCAGTTATTCGGTGGAGATGATATTTGGCTCGTTTTATTAATGCTTCCCAGGCGCCTCCAAAGTGGGGTGCTAGGGGAGGATTAAAAATCCATGTGATCTCTCGTTGCGCCAAATAAGTTTCGAAATCGGGACTTGCTTTTTTGAGAAATTGATGAATTTCAGACATCTCTCTGGCAGCTCCCCGGAAATTTTTCCCATTATCGGAATATAAGTGACTTGGGAGACCCCTTCGGGACACGAAACGGTCGATGGCTGCAAGGCAAGCCTCTGTGGTAAGTGCTGACACCATCTCAATGTGAACAGCCCGTGTGGTGATGCACACGAACAATGCGAAATATCCCTTCTCTGTCTTGGCACGTTTACGGGAGCTAAACCGGATTGTTAAGGGTCCTCCATAATCGACACCAGTGTGGCTAAAACATCGACCAGGAGTGAGGCGTGATTTCGGCAGGTCAGCCATATAAGGATTGTTACTGGATGCTGAGAATCGAGCGCACGTCACGCATTTATGGATCCGCTGTCTAATGAGACTGCGTGCCGAAGTTATCCAGTACTCACGCTGGAGTAACGACTGCACCAAACGGGGACCTCCGTGAGCGGTAAACGTATGGAGATGGTCCACGAGAAGCCGTGCCATTTGGCTATCTTTAGGGATCAGGAAAGGTCTCTTGGATTTGTTCGAAATGGGGGCCCATGCTAGCCTGCCCCCCACCCTAAGGAAACCCTCAGGTGAAAGGAATGGCGACAGGGCGGCTAATTTGGGGGAACACGACTTTCCTGATTTCATCAATTGGATTTCCTTGCGGAAATGATGGGCTTGTGTGGCTTTTATCAAAAGCTCCAAGGCAGCATGATACTCTGCGGTTGAAAGGGGTCCAGAGCGCCGCACAAGTGATGGTGATTCTGAGCCTGGCAATCGCCAGTTGTATATCACCCGCTTGAGGTAAGCTATAATGCGTTGACATTTGAGCCAGGACGAACACTTCTCCATTACTTGGATCACAGGTGCGGGATCTACCAGCATGACAAAGGAAAACAATGTGGGATTCTTTAATTCAATTACGCTAGCTGGGGAAATTACTGGCTCCTTGGGCCATTCCTCCATTGGGCAAGATAGGAACGCTGGGCGTGCCACCAAAGATCATGATCCAGGAGCTTGCTGGGTGTTAAACCTCTGCTAGCTGCATCTGCGGGATTTTGCTTTCCTGGAACATGCCGCCAATGAACAGTGGGACAGGCTTCTAGAATTTGAACCACTCTATTGGAGACGAACGACTTCAGTTTACAGGGTGGAGTTTGGAGCCACGCTAGAGTAGTCATTGAATCTGAAAACCCCGTTATTTGTGTGATGGAGAGAAATTCAATGAGCTTTTGGGAGGATTGAAATACCTTTGCTAGAAGATGCACGGCACCTAACTCCAAACGAGGGATGGTCCAAGATTTTAATGGGGCTACTTTGGTTTTAGCCTTGACAACATTGACTCGAACTCCCACCTCCGTTTCGACACGCAAATAAATTATCGCGGCCATACCCAGTTCACTGGCATCAGCAAACCCTACCAAGTGTAGGTCAGTGTACGGAGTGGGAAGCAATAGACGGGGTATTCGCACTTCCTCCAAAAGTGGAAGTTCATTCTCGATTTTTCTCCAAGTGGACGATAAAGGTTCCGGTAGGTGGGTGTCCCAATCTAGTTTCAACAGCCAAAGCTGCTGCACCATAGACTTGAGAGCGAATACCACTGGCGCAAAATACCCGTTGGGATCGTACATCCGCGCAACCTTAGACAAGACGCCTCTTTTGGTAGCGGGTACGCACGTGGAATCAATATGACAACAAAATGCGTCAGTAGTGGGCTCCCAACCAATGCCTAACACTTTAGTGTCGGCCGAGGATGGATTGCTGATTGGCATGTGGACCATAGGCAGACTATTGGACAGGAGAGATATGGAGGAGCTAGCCCACTTGCCAAGCTCAAACCCGCCGGATTTTAATAGGGATACCAATTGAGAGCACAACTCTTGGGGTTCCTCCTCTGATGACGCTCCCGTAATTATGTCATCGACATAAGTCTCAGCACTCAATGCTGTAGCCGCTAGAGGGTACCTATGACCTTCATCTTGGACCAGTTGTGCCAGGGTTCTCTGAGCTATAAACGGACTTGATGAGACCCCAAAAGTGATGGTGGTAAGCTGCCACTCAACAACTGGGTCTGAGGGAGTAAAGCGCCAAAGGAAATGGAGATGGTCTTGATCATGTTGATGTAGACCAATTGCCCTGTACATTTGGCGGACATCGCACTTCACCGCTACCTTGTGGGTACGGAAACGACTGATGAGTTCCCCAATGTCGCCTTGTTTCTTAGGACCTACCCATAAGCTGTCATTCAAGGTAGCACCTTGGGGATCCTTTTCCGATGGGTTGAAAACGACTCTAACTTTCATTGAATTTTGCGATCCCTTAATCACCCCATGGTGAGTAAGGATATAGTCCATCTGTTTGCTTGCCCTAATCATGTGCCCTTGCTCCAAATAGTCTCGCAAGCACGCAATATAGAGGTCCCGATATTGGGAATTGCATTCGAATTGATGCTCCAGACGGAAAAGACGCTTGAGAGCTCTACCTCGAGTGGTGCCAAGGATGGGAGGGATGTTGTTAATGAATGGAAGGCGAGCAATGTACCGACCTGATTTGTCTCGAGAAATGGTCTCCTGATAGTGCTCTTCACAAGCTATATCCTCCCTAGACACTGGCTGAGGCACACTTACTTCCTCCTGTTCCCAAAAGGCGCGTATTACTTGATCCAGGCTAAGCGAGTGCGAATCTATTGATGTGGACATCAGTAAAGAACTAAGCACCTGAGGGGCAGGTTCCACAGGAACCGAGCCCATGATGACGTAACCAAATATTGTGGGAACCGCACAAGGGAACCCTTTGATAGAACTTGAACTAGCCAAGGTTGCATCCAAGACTGCTTGAACTCCGAGAAGAAGATCAATTGAACCCGGAGTCACAAAATCAGGATCTGCTAAAGTCAGGTGAGAAAATTCCGAAATTAATTTTGGAGAAAGAGCCGCAGTAGGAAGATTCGAAGTTATACGAGGGATTATGGCGGAGTCCAAATGCAGGACCGCCTTTGGATCGTGCCGAGATGCTAATTTACACGAAACTAAGCCTTGAACCTTGGGGTGGACTGTAGAGTGACCGACGCCTGAAATTTCAAAACAGCATCGTTGTTTAGGAAGACCTAGACGGTCGGCTAACGTGGAAGTGATGAAGTTCGCCTGACTGCCCGAATCCAAAACCAAACGGCAAACGTGAGGCTTCCCGTCACATCAAAAATAGTGGCTGTAGCCGTTCCCAAAAGAGTTGTAAAAGTTGACGAGGGCTTGGGACAAATATTGGCTAAAGCCACAGCCTCACAAGTTTCCGTCGGGGCAGCTGGTGAGGTGACGACCGTCTTGGAATCGGAGGGAGAACTATCAAAATGTATGAGGGTGTTGTGTGATTTCCTATGGCATACTCGGCATGAAATATTGGACTTACACCGGGATATGGAATGCCTAGCAAAACAGGCGTAGCACAAGCGTTTTTCTTGAATGAAGGATTTACGCTCCCCGACGCTCATCGCAAGAAAACGCTCACAATGGGACAGCTTGTGGTGAGGGGATTTCCCACAACATGGGCACACCGCTGACGCTGCGGCCGCTGACGTAGAAGGAGAAAAGTCAGAACTGGAATTCGTTAGGAAAACCTTTGCCCCCTGCTTACGTTCTCTGCCTACACTATTAGTAGGAACCGGTGTGAAGCTCTTAATTGGGGTACTAAGAAGATCTGAAACCATGCTTTGGTTCCGCAAATAATCGGAAAATTGCTGAAATGTTGGAAACGCTACACCCAATTGAGAATCTTCAAACCCCTTACGCGTCTTCGCATCCAAGAGACGTAGGCTGAGATGTAATAAAATGAAATCAGCCAGATCCGGAATGCCCACTGACTTTATTAACGCTACTGTGGTTAAAATTGAGTCCGATAACGCCCGGTTAACTGAGGTGTCAGACTTAGCGGGTGTTAGGTTTAGCAGTCTACCTAGATATACATTAGCAACAACCCTTTTATTGGTATACCTATTTACTAGGAGTTCGTAGGCTGTCGTGTAGTTGTCAGGTTGAAAATCTACTGTGTTAACCAGTTGTAATGCTGGACCCTCAACGTTGGACACCAAATAAGAGAATTTTTCTATAGCCGACAAAGAGGATGTATGCACTAGGGCGTTAAATAACGACAAAAATGAAGAAAAATTCTCTATCCGTCCGTCAAATTTGGTTAGGGAAATTTGAGGCAATTTGGGTTTAACTTCTGCCCCCACCGAATAGGAAGCATTACCAGATTGGTTAGCAGGATTGGGCTCTCCCACCTTTTGGTGTTCCCTCGCTACTGCCAGTATGCTGAAGTACAGATCTTCAAACTTATTAGAATATTTAGTAGAATCCGAGGCCAGTGCGGGATTGGCTGCATGAACCTCCTCCAAGCTATCTAAGACTTGATTAAACTCAGAAAATAAAGATGGTAAATTTTCTACTCGCACGAGAAAAATGTCTAATTTTTTTGGAAGTGAGGCGATCATGCTATGAGTTGTCTGTAACCGATCGAACAATCTCTTTCTTTTCTCCACATAACGAATATGAACAACGCTCGGATCCTCGGCCATTTTGGCGAAAATTAAAGAAGCTCAAACTTGAGACGAGACCGATGTCTCCGAGGCCCAGCGGCGAGGAAACGAGCGAGCGACGCGAACGGAAAGGGTGATAGTGGAGGGAAAGAAATAAAGAAATGGGGGAAGTCACCTGACCCTCTCCCACCCGAGAAATGTGAAAGAAAAGAAAGTAGGGGAATGATCGCTTACGTAATAGCGGATCCCGACTAGACGTAATTCGTGAAAAGAAAATGGATGCCCCTGAACCACGTTGCCGATTACGAAAGAAATTAACCAAATTCGGCCCGCGAGAACCACTATGTTTAATGTACAGCACTGTACCGGAAAAAAGAATTTAAGGGAGGCTATACAGCGCTGGTGATAAAAACAACCCCAATAAAATGAAACCAAATAAATCACTAGGAAAATAATAATTAACAGGAGAGGGGCTCGAATAGTTCGGTTGGCAATTGAGCCCGCAAAGCGCAACTCGCGCGTAAAACAAAGGCGACGTACCTGAGAGCTGGGTCGTGGTAGCTTCCCGTCGACGGGTTTGCGGCACTGCAACGGCTTTCCACATACAATATCGATTTTTCGTCCGGTAAACAACACAGGTGGTTGATGATCGGCGACAGACAGAACACTGACTTGAACTGAAGGGAAATGGGCTTAGAAGAATGAGGAAGTGGGAGGGCGTTATCGCCAATGCGAACACGGAGTGAGCTTTGCTCCGAACGTCAACAACCGAACCAAACACATGTAACTAACTTTAATGCATTAAAACGTGTGATTGAGCTTTTTGCTTTCCCAACAAAATGGAAAGCAAAGTTACGTAATCGGGCAAAAAACAACTAGTTTTCTTCAGATCTTTACGCTGCAGGCTATCGATCTTTAGATATTAAACGTAGATATGTCATTTGGATTGAGCATATAAAAATGTTAAAAGTTCGTCAAGGACGAGTTAAGGACACCCTGATTTTGCGTTCTTGCAGGCCAGTTCTGACTGGCTTCGTGCCTGTGAAGCAATTTTTCCCCCATTGAACTAGGCAATGTCACCGCAGCTCGAACAGAGATGTAGACCACACCACAAAAACAGCTAGCATTTATAACTGAATAAAACCAACCACGAGTACATTCAAAAGTTATAGTCTACGACCTCCTTCGCACGTCGTACGCCGTACACGTTTATTAAATCATTTGGATTGTGGAGCACTTAATCGCTTTCCCTCATCGTTATTCACTTCTTCGTACTGTCAGGTTTGTAGAAAGTTCCTTTCTATGAGGCTTGAAGAAGAACGTTTCCATTAAAAGCTCAATATACTAAACGCGAACAGGATATGAAGAATGATGGAGACGCCAGGGTAATAAATTGTAGGGTGGGGCAGGAAAGTTCCTCATCGTTGAAATGGGGAGAGAAATTGTTCTCGAAGAAAGAGATAATTCATGAAGAGGACAAAAGTCCAGCAAAGATATAAATTTCAAGTCGTATGAGATTTAATGACGTTCCTTGCGGAGCTGTTCCGAGGCTGAGGGAACCGCTATGTTCAATTTCGCATACTTTTCGCAGACCCCTCGATGGGAAATTTCTCCAAAGTTCCCTCAACCTCAAATGGCATCGTATTAGAAGACAACCAAAGGATGCTTGTGAGTCAAAGTTTTGTTTACGGTATCGATGCAAACAAACTGTTATTTGCCCAAAATTAATAAAGCCAATTCTCGATATGCAATAGAGTCCTGTACAGTTCGGCAGCGCGGTTTTCTTGTTTTGTTCTTTTTTCGTGAGTGTTATGCCACATACGTATACAAACTATTTCTGGATTTGCAGATGCTTTTCTTATTTCTTCGGTTGCTGAGATTCGCTTTCCTTTCATTTTCAAGTTAAATCAACGGGTTAACACGGAAGTTACAGTGCCCAATCAATATTTCCACAACACATACGCAAGTCGCTTGATTACTTTGGCAGTTGCCGTTTTTAATTTCTAGTTTCTTTAGTTTGAACTTATAGAAAAAATAAAGGTTTATTTCAGCGCAAAAGGTTAACTTTCCACCCGTATTTCGAAACAATTTTCAAAAATTGAAACCTACTCGACTGGAGGCGATCTAATGCTTACGTGACGTACAAGCCTTGACGGAAGTTGCCTAGTTCAATGCTAGTTGATATATAAGACGATCATTACTGAGAGAAAAAAATTGCATTATGGGATAAGGAACAATCCTGAAGTAGTTGAAAACAAAGTGACTGTATTGGTATCAAGATGCTGGTCAATGTGATATGAACAAGAAGAAAGAAACGTGAAAGCCAGATTTCCGAATCACATCACACACTACAACTGGGGTTATTCCCCCGCATTGATTTGCCGCCATGACCCATAAAGAACTGGATTGTCCAGTGGTCTGGCACCAGCCAACTTCTCCTAAAACCATCACGGATGTTCACAAAAACAACGCATACATGTCACTACCACTTGACGAGGATTTCCATCTCACTTAGCATTGATCTAATTCCCACTCATTTACAACATCAAGTTTTCGTTCAAATAAGGAGGTATACGTAGAGTTCAGCCCTGAGTGGGGAAAGCTCCCTTTTGAGTCTCTACTTGTCCCCCATGCACTGCTTCTGTTAGACGTGGGTCTTAGGCATTCGGCATTTCTGAACGCCTAACCACCGTACCGGCCCAGGCAGTCTTCTATCGTGAAGGATACGGTGGAAAGTAAGAGGATGGCGAAGGGGGAGGAGGCCGACGTCTTTGAAGGGGAGGGCGACACTCCGCGCCTCCCCGAAAACTTAACAACATTTCTTTCAGCCGATAACATAACTTTCCTTCCTATTTCGTACTGCCAAGGAAAGTAAAAATATTGAGATGCACTCTCAAGATACACTCGCCGAAGTAAATTCGAGGACGTTGACAGTCGTTTCATCGCAGGTGATCAAGGCGAAGGGATTTATACATCGTTCAGGGGTTTGTGGAAAGCGCCAGGCTCTTGGTAATACTCGAATGAAGGTTCGTCGGAGGGCACCGGAAATTTGAGGACTGAAGACTGAAAACAACAGGCTCCTGGGGAACTAGGGACGTGCTACGAGAGGAAGCCGAGTCGAGACAAAAGGCTCTGGAGCTCTGGCCAGAATCCCAACGAATTCTGGATGGGCAGGGTAAGAGGGTTATAATAAAGAGAGTAAGGTCACTCGATCTACTTTAATATCCTTTCAAGGTATTTACTTTCCAACCCAGTTTTGTTGACAACCCAGAAAGGGTGGACAGGGCGGAGGAGAACTGAGAGAAAAGCATTAGTTCCGAGTAATTTCGTTCAGGCTGTTTTTGAACTAGCTCTACAAGGAAAGAATGAGAACAGGACTTCGTTTACAAACTTTGACTCACTTCTCGAGACTTAAGCGGCTGTAGCTTTTATGGAGAATAGTTGGATTAGATTACCAAGTTACGACGAGCTAGTGGTGGATGTCCAAGTGTCTGCGCATAGAGCAGCGATCAAATGCCCCAAGAATGCCCTATTCTACAAAGAAAAAAAAGTGAAAAATCTTAGTTTTAGGTACACTTTTGTTCTCCCCCCCCCCTTCTTTCCCATCGACCAAAATCGCCTTATTTTGATATCTACAAAAAATAACAAACGAAACAAAAAAACTCACGTAAACTGAATTCAGGTGACGACTAAAAGCTAATAGAAAACGATGACACCTTTCCAGTGACCCCAGTGTGAAGAAGTTCATTACTTACGCCCCCCGACTGCCTTTGTTCTATGGTTCCAGAACTCTGGGCACTGAAGAGACTAGTTTAAATAACATTCAAAGCCACATTAATGTCCAATGCGTCATAAGTCGGAGAGAAATAATATATTAGCTGCACATCCCCATTGCCAGTCCAGTAAATTTAGAACTTCAACATATAATGCCAATACCTCCCACAGCAGGCAACGAATATTACAGCATTATCCCTAAAGTCAAATTCTTCCTCAAATCCTCCTCGGGAGTACTTAGCGTGTAAGAGACATGCAATGTAGATAAATTGATCAATGTAAATACCTAAAAGTAACAATTAACGACAGTTTTGTGAAACTTGTGACAGATATTAATCAGTTCCGTTTAGTATTTCTCCGCAGCGAAACTCTAAGGATTATCTAATAAACCGACGTAGAAATTAAAACTTTAAAAGGAATCTTATTTAATTAAACCTGGACAGGGCCATTGATTTATAAAAATAACACTTTGTTTGCGGTCCATAAAACCACGTTTGGAAAATCAATTATGATGAACTCTGTAACTCTTCAAATTAATAATGTCCTTCAGACAAACGAAGAAATTTATTCAAAAGATCTTGTACTAACTTCAACAACATCCAGTCATTTTGTTAAAACATCATTCATTTCAGCCACATTGAGCATTTTGACGATATGTAACAGTTTTATTCTTGTTATAATAATTAAGTAAAGGATTCACCTGCGGAAATACAATACTGTCACGAGCTAATTTGTGAATATTATCACTACTTCATTCTACTTAAGAAGGTATCTTTGATAAGTTAAAGAAAAGTATTAAAAATTTCCATTGTGAATTTTGCGAGGTCATCTCTCGAGTTGCTTCGGCAGCCGAAAATTTCTACCAGCCGAAGTGAAATCGCAGAAGTCGCAGCTCATTTCTCAGTTCCGAAACCGTGACGAAGTTCCGTGTCGATCCTATCGCCCTTATTTCAGAGCCACATTTTCCTAGGGAGTTTGACTGCTACCGCACACGTCGGTACAGCCGGTATATCGATTAAAGCCCGGCAAGAAGAAGAAGGGCGAAGCGTAGCGGCGATGTAGGTCAGCGGTACTGGTATCTTGTTAGTACTATCACAATCTCCCATCAACATCTTCCACTTCACCGCCATCTCGCCATTTCCATTCGGGAGAACTCCACTAATCCAATTTTGTCTGAGCCGGGATGTTGGAAACGAGTAGAGATTTAGCTCAGGACAAAACGAGCGGAAGAGGTCGGAAAACGGTTTACACTATTTTCCAAACGCCTAACAATAATGCGTAAGAAAGTATCTATGAAAAAAAAAAACGTTAAATGGTCTATGGAAAACATATTAATTTTAATGTTTTTTTCTTGAAAGTACAGACATACATTTTAGAATGTAATGAATTTACTTCATGCTGTTGCTGTCGGCTGAAAGTGAAATGAATGAGGGGGGGTGGGGGTCTATGGAGAGTCAAAAACGGAATTACAAACTATGCCCATTTGTACTGCTCTAGCAACTGATCAAACCTTGTTTTTTATACTGTTAGGATAAACGTGGTACAACCTAACCTATCGTTCTACATTATAACTGTTAGTGAGCCTGGTATCCATTGGGTTGCCGCTACTCACGTCACGATCTTTATTGAGGAACCATCAAAATTCTCCAAATCGTCTTCACACCTGGAGTGTAGTAACAATTTCTGTCTCTCTGAACATTGATAAATGTAGCGTAATAACCTTCTCTTGGTCAGTTTTTCCTATTATACTTAATTATTTGTTAAATGGCTCTACTCTGTCGGCGCTGATATTGAACATGAACTTGGTGTTCTATTTGGGTCATTTATAATTTAATTTCCATGTTGGCGAGATACGCAGCAAGGTTGAAGAATAGGCTTTATCAAGCGCCACGCCAGGGATTTACTGTATTCCAATATTAGTCATTCTTTCCAGTGTCTTGGGATTATTAGTCTTCGAGTATGACTTTATTGTTTGGTCTACTCTGGTTCCAATGATCGGATTGAGCGTGTGGCTGCGTCTCCGCGTGTTCGGTACCTCTCATTCAAGATGGGGATGAGCTGGGACGAGTACGATTACGATGTCATGGTGACGGCTTGCGAGCTAACCATTTTCGAGAAAAAGATGAAAACCCCTCATTTTCGGCCATTCTGGTCGCCCCTACGTTTCTCACTCGTTGATTGAAACTGAAACTGCTCACAACCAATTTTCACGCTCTCTAGAAATTAAGAACTCAAACTAGTTATCTCTCGACTTCAGCCGTTCTCCTGCAAATCTGACTATAGTTGCACACGTCGAAATTGCTTCCAGGAAATCTTGAGAAATAAAGGTCAGAAGAGAATGCAACTTTTATTTTTTCGACAATATTCAAGAAGAAACTGCTACACTCTTGAAATAACTAACAACCCCCCCCCCCACCACCACCAAGTACCTGCCACTCGATTAACTTACTCGACGAAATTAAAATCGGACTCGGTTAACACATGTTTTCCAGAAAAGCTGTACCATCTTCTGTCTTGAACTCGAGGTTTCAAGTTGGCAACTTGAAGCTCTCGGCGTCCCCTGCGGCGAATCACCCCAAAAAAATTATTCAGGATTATTCCGGAAAATTATTGTAACACCACAGGAAAATCGCTTGTATCAATATTCACCGGAGCTAAGACGAAATTAAGCCGAGGCGAGAGAATTTCTCGAGCCTGTTTGTTCAAGACGACAGACAGGATATTACCGAGTGACGGGTAATTAGCGAGAGAGCTCGGCCCTTCGGGCGTACACTCGGGTTTAACACAACTTCGATGAGAGGGATGGAACTGGATTGTGGAAGGAATGAGGTGCCAGAAACAGGGCCCACAACATTCTGGGGAAAATGAAGCGAAGGGTAAATTGGCTTCCCCCTCATTCACAATTTTGATTGCTTTCTTCCAAATGACAATTAAAAACTTCTTAGCGAAACTTTGAATTGAACGTTAAAAAATAACACTGTTCTACAGACAATTGTTTACATACTTGACACATTTTCTGCTCATTTCTATCTTCCCACAATCCAGTCAACAAAATCAAGCCATTTTTGGGGAAACTCATGATCTGGTGCGCCTGACTACACGTTCTGTCCCACGTAGAAACAGCTATGTTTATACCTATACCAATTGATTGAATCGGTCTCTTACATAGTAGAAATTGAAGATAGTGGTGCTCAACGTTCTGGAATTTATTGTGTTGCCTCTCCTTATAGTCTTTAATGAAAAACCTCCTCGTGGAAATGGTACTAATTTATCGAACTGTCAACTAGCTTTTTTGGGAGAGCTGCGCATTAACAATAGTGGGAAAATATATGGTGCAACGCATCACACACCATTCTTCGGCACCACGTACGTACAGCCATTTTTATGGCATTAGATACGAATCCAATCTATTTTTACCTTCCGCTACTCGAAAGGAAGGAAAGTATAGTATAATCGTGTCAGAAAAAAAAATTTGGGTTTTCTTCAGATCTTCATGTTTTGAGCCCTACTGAGTCTAAAAAACCTAATTTCGGCGCGTGGTCCATGTGTGTGTTTCAACGAGAAGAACTCCTCGCAGATGGTACGGGATTCCTCAGGTGGTCACCTCCGGGTGGTCACACAGGGGCAAAAGCTCTCTACCGGGAGACTGGCTAACGACCAAATACCTGCTGTACCTCCACAGGTCTGAGTTCGGTAGATGCTGCAGGGGCCGGCCTCTTGCATATTAGCGAAACCGCAACTTCTATGACTGATATAACCCTCGTCGAGGGTTTAGGTACAGTCATCAAATAAGGAAACAGACCTGTGCGCTTCAACGAGCCAGGGTAGTACCCCCGGCCCCTCATATGCGGCAGTAGCCGCTACTGCGCCCTCCTCCCTCCCTCATGGAGCTGAGGCTGAATGGCAGTCTGCCAGGGCCAGGAAGAGCAGGGGGAAGGAGAAAAAGGCCCCAACTAAGCAGGACGTGCAGGCCGAGGGCAGCGCCCCGCCTTCACCCCCGCCCAAAAACAAGGGCAAAAACAAAAATAAAATCAAAAATAATAAGCCTCCACCGCTTGCCAAACTCCCCCCAAAATCCCACGACAAAACGTGGTAGTGGTTAGGCGTACATGTGAGGAAGGAGAGGCTGGTCCCTCCAACCCTGATGCAATGGAAGCGCTGTTGGGGGGTGTCCCTGCTACATACCTCCAAGCTCTAAGCGTCCGAGTGCTAGACATCTGCACCGCAGTAGGAGGTGGCGCCGTCATTGTGACGGAAACGCCAGAAATGGCCAAGGCGCTTAAGAGCCACATTTCCACGAAGAAGGAGTTGAAGCTCCAAGCGTCAGCCCCTCTGGGTCGCTTCCCACGCCTGCTATTGTGCGACGTGCGGACCGACCTACAAAAAGAGGACTTGGCCAAACAAGTTGTTGAACACAACCCTGCGTTAGGCTTGCAGCCGCAGGACGTCAGGTCCCTCTTCACCAAAAAGCATAGCAGACAAAAGGATTGGGTGATTGAGGTATCACCCAGCCTATACAAAAAACTAGAGGGGGCAAGGCACCTCCAAATAGCCTGGCAGCGGTGCGCCATCCGAAATTACCAAGCCCCCACTCAGTGCTACAAATGCCAGCGCTATGGCCACCTGGCAGTGGTCTATGCGCATTGTCACTCTTCAAAAGGCGACCGCAATCAGTCGGACCCGCGTTCATGGCCTTCTTTCCATTTTAGGCAGAACACTAGAAATCTTGATGTTGCAGTCCCTCGAAGGAGTCTTTGGCTGCAACCTCACAGCCAGGCAATACGGGTGTACCAAAGGAAGGTCCACGCAGGATGTCATTGTCGAGATTCGGCGTGTTTTCCTGCTGGCACCAGCTAAGTACGTTGTAGCAGTTCTGATTGACATCAGAGGAGCGTTTGACAACCTTTGGTGGCCAGCGCTCCTTAATGACCTCAAAGGTAGGGGAATCCCCCGCAACCTGTACTCGCTCGTCAGAAGTTACCTGACAGACAGAACCGCTACGATCGAAAGCAGGCATGTCTCCGTCCGGAGAAAGATTGAGAAGGCGTGCCCACAGGGCTCGGTCCTAGGACCAGCACTCTGGAATGCCTTCTTCGAAGTTCTTCTCAGGAGACTCATGGAGACTGACTGCGAGCCGTACGCCTATGTGGATGACTTGACTGTGCTGATCTTTGCAGAGTCAGTTCGCCAGATTGAAGAAAAAACCCACCACGTGCTCCGCGCCATCACCCAATGGTGCGAGCATGTCAAGATGCAGGTGGCTGAAGAAAACCCCAGCTAATCCTCTTGAAAGGGAAAGTGAATAATCCACCCACAATACGCTTTGGCGGCCACAGGCTCCTTCTTGAAAAGCATGTCAGGTATTTAGGGGTGAATATAGGTGAGAGGTGGGGGTTTGCCTCACTGCGTGCCATTACTAAGGCCACTTGGGGTGTGTGTTACCATGATACTATCCTCATGTACAAGGCTATATATTGTGAAGGCACAATTTTGGACGCGGCGAAAAAAGCGTGGGAAGCCGCGTCCCCACTGAGCGCCAGCCCCTCCAAGGGAAGGAGAAGCCGGGCCCTGCGGTTGAAGAGGCCGGCGGAGCCTCAGAAGGTTGCCGGCGTCGTCGCCAATTGTCGCTTCGAACCGAGATTGTGAAAAGGGACAAGGAGATTTAACTATCAGGAAATATTGTGCATAATTCGCATTATTATCTCGCTCCATTTTTCTGAGCGAGAGCAAGGTGAGCCGCTAAAATCTTTATTTTGTATATTTTTTTAAATAAATTTTCAATTTGTTTTTCCATTAAGCCCATTTGTGTGGAAAGACGCCCTCCTTCACGGATCAGGCTCCCCTTTTGTAAAAAAATATCCCTGGTTGGTTGTCGCCCCCTTCCCTGAGAAGAAGGAGTTCTCAATTTGGTCAAATTGGGAAGAAACGATCGGCCCCGAACATTACAATATCTAGGCGTGATTGGCTACTGCCCCGTTGTCTGAGGTAGCAAATTTACAGTCAATCAAAAGAGAGTATTGACCCAATCCCAAAGAGCTGCGCTCCAGTGGATCACTAAGGCCTACAAGACTGTATCAACAGAAGCACTCCAGGTGATCACTGGTCAGTTACCAGTTGATTCGGCTGTTGAGTGCATGGTTGACAAGTGGAGAGTGAAACGGGAGCTTCCCCCGCTTTGGGCTGCACTCCGTGCAGACCTCACCACAGAACAGAAACTTGCCGCCATCGATGAATGGGCACTAGAGAAATGGCAAGCGAGATGAAAATCAAAATGTGTCGAGAATAACGTTTTTTCGAACATTTCCGTAAATTCCAGGGTAACTTCTTTACCAGATGTGATAAATCCTAATGGAGTGTCTTTTAGTCACCCTGTCGGCGCAACAAAAGAAAAAAAGGGGGAAAAAACGAGAGAAGCTGAATAAGAAACGAAGAAAGAAAAGAAGAAAAAAAGAGAAAGACCTGTCCCTTGTGACGACAAGTCACGGGCATCATCGTAGCCAGAGTGAGTCACTTGCCGGATCCAGGGGCTTCAAACAGTCGCGTTGCGTTCGCCGCCAAGAGCCGCATATTGTTGTGTCGTCTCTCAACTTTGCCGAATTTTCTATAAAATCGTGCACTCTATTTAGGGTTGAGCTAACCCTCATTGTCATTATTTCTTTTATTTTGACTTTCGTTCAGAGAACATTTTTATTTTCGTTTGGTCGGTGCCCGGGCGAAGCTTTCGAGTCAGACGCGTATCGTCCCTCGACATTAGAACTTCACACCAGGTCGGATCGTTCCTTTTTATTTCTTCACAGCATCGTGCAATTGACTTTTATTTTACGCCGTTTCTTTGGTCATCATTTCTTATTTTAAGTGAAATTACTTTTCTTTTCTTGTAACAGAGCTCCTTTAGGTTTTAATTTCGATTGGATTTTTATTTGATAAATTAGAAGCAGTTTTATTTTGGCATTTATTTTACATCACCTTTTTTCAATTTTCTCCCAAGGGTTTTCTTTGACCTCGTACGTCCACTTTATTTTTCGGGTTTGTTTTAACCAGGTTCGCATATTGGAGCGAACACACCCATACCAACATTTCGTTCTTTATAATTATTTCTGTATATATATGTTGAACGGAGATATAAGCCAAGTCAGAAAGAGAGAAGAAAAGGAAATTTGTCGAATAATAATTAATCGGTATTCCAATTGTCTCAAAAACGGCTCTAACGACTTCGATCAAACTTACGGAGTAGTCTCAGCTAACTAGTCCCTACATTTCCTTCTCTATAAATGTTTCTGTGGAAATGAGTTGAACGAAGATATAGCACCCACATATGCAGCTGGTATTCGAACTTAAACGGGTAGCGGAAAGTTGTGTGTTGCTACTCACCAGATATTTAACTCAGTTAACATGAGTTTCGCTGAGCGTAGTTAACTGGTGGCGCTGAAGATTCTGCCACTTATTGGGTTGCTCTTACTTGTGACACAACCATTATCAAGTAATGATTGCACAGATGTAACATGACGCTGTCAACACGATTTTCTGAGAATGATCACGTTTATAGTTTTGGAATTGGATTTGGAATTGTCGGGTAAAAATTGTGAAAATGTGAGTAATTGACAAAGCTGTGGTTTGAATTACGAAATTGTCGGAGTTACTATTCATTATCAGATTCAGATCTGGTGAATGTTTAGGTATTTCATTAGACTCCCAAGCTGATGTTTATGACCGCTTTTGGCATATTATTGGAATTTATAAAGGAAAAACTAGACTATATTACATTGTCTTGGAAATTGTTAAATTTATTGTGTCCGACTCCCAGTCTGCCTCGCAGCATCTGAAACTATGTATGTTCGACGCAAAGCGTCGAAATTGTCAGTTCATTGACCTCGGACTTCCCCACGTCATTATCTCCGACCGCCTAATCGTCTCCAACTATTTCGATACCTGCCCCTCACCCTTGGAAATCCCAAATCGGCGGATATTTTCAACGGTGGTCTTCCCCTCTCCTCTTCTCAGATTCCCTTCCACAACAGATACCTTCTCCCAAAACATCATTCTGCTACGAAGTGTCGTCGAAGTGAGTCGTCTCCAGTTTTCGCGTTTTCTCCCAACACTTGTTTCCTAACACCTTTCGCGATACGGCCGTCTCCAATTCTCCCAACGGATACCTCTATCAACTCTCATCGACTTCTAGTTCGGCTTTCTCCCTCCTTCCGAGTACAACCAGTTTTTCACGTCTTCAGAGCCCTATTTGTTCGCGATTCCATACTCAACTCATCTCCCGTGTAAGTCACCTCTTCTTTGTACAATCCAAGTCTTCAAATCTTGTGATATTCCAGCTCACCAATTACAAGTTTGTGCTCAGTAAATATCCGTCTCCGAGTTTCATTCACGTCTATCCTGGTCCAAACAATGTACCTCTGACGTATCACTCTTGGCCAAGTCGTACTTTAGTGGGCAGTGACCTGTGAACACGCCACGTACTATCCATACACTTTCTATGTTCAGACTTGACTGCCTTTGGCCTGGTACATCGCCCCCAATAGTCAGCACTGTATTCTCCTCTCACTTCCCAACCTTCCTGATCTAGCGGCTCTTGACGATCCCTACAAAGGGCTCATGTCCCACTAAGAGGAGCGGCTTCGTCATCCTCTTTTATCCCTGTGTTAAGAGGAAGGGTTTGAAAATGTTCGGAGAGCCGCAAATATTACAGCGATCCCGAGCCCCGATCCAATTGCCCAATTTCGTCGGATTATGACCCTTCGTCTTACCACTAGACTACAATTGCTCGGTTGCCCACAATGGGAGTCGGTCAGTACATCTCCCCCCTCACAGTTATCCACTGCTCCTGGAGCAAAAACTTGAATGAACGAGGGACACAAATGGAGGTTTGGTCGAAGGCTCGGCAGTCGTCCTCTGCTGAGGAAGCACTGTCATTTAGGGGTTACTCTGTAGGTCACTTGCCACCTCGAATTTGGTTCTCCAGCCAGTGCCATATCAAACTATCACTCCTCGTGCCCATGACATGGTTAATGGCAAGGAGGAGAAACGATAGCAAAGCCTTATCTCTAGCGGGAGAATGCTGATGCTGTGGACCAGCCCTTCCTCTCGATAGCGCCGTTCCTTGGGTTGTACAGCACAAGCGACCCTTTATGTGTCCTCCAGTTGAGAGTTCATTCAAAGCAGTCTCGTTAGGTTTACTCCCTGATCGGCATGCTGGGAACGGTGTGTGGGCGTA
Source organism: Pachypeltis micranthus (assembly GCA_020466155.1). NCBI lineage: Eukaryota > Metazoa > Arthropoda > Insecta > Hemiptera > Miridae > Pachypeltis > Pachypeltis micranthus. The sequence continues at coordinate 1,647,500 of CM035776.1, forward strand.
GGAGCAGCAAAGTTCTGCAGCAATGTTGAGACCTGGGAAATAGGCTGACGCCACCACGGCATCTTTTCTTCTTTGAGGAAGACTCAGTCTTCCCCGTGCTTCTGTGTAGTTTGGGCCGAAGAGACTCTCTGTGTTTGGGAGGCCGCCCACACACAGACTGAGTGCCTTTTTAACCAGTGCCCCAGTGTGTGTGGTACTTCTCTCATCCATTTCCTCTTCTGATCCCTGATTTTCGCCAGCTGCATCATTATGGAGACTGCTGGATCAGTCTCATGCAGTTATTTATGCAGACCCAGAACCATAGACGCCCCACTGTCAGTGGGCAACAGGATCTTCCTAGCATCCTCAGGCTCTTACCCTTCGCCAGGAGCTTATGTAAATGTCGTTTCTGTGGACTGTCCATCTCCACATAGCCACATCATTGTTTCCCAGAAAGCAAGTCGCCTGTTCCCAATTCATGGGTAGTAGATGGTGCAGAAGGCCTCCATCCCCACCTCAAGAGACCCTGGCAGAACACCAGGATCCTCCTTAGCAAGTTCCCTAATCCCCTCGCCAACAGCATGTATACCAGTGTCCACATCCATCGGCAATGCGCTAATGTCAGTTGAGAGGTCACGGCCCAAGTCCATAACCTCTCCCCCCTGTGTGGAAGGGTTCAATAAGTGACTCCCCCCTTCAGTGAGGGGGATTTACCGCGTTGTGCTGTGTTCATTTGGTTCCTACGAGTAGCTGAGGAATTAATGAGCCCCGAATGGTATCCCTGAGGCTTCGTTAATAACACGGACTCCCCTGTGGGATTGGGGACTCAAAAAATACCGGATGCGGCAAGAGGGTGCATCACTACTCAAGCCCCTGTTCACACTGCCCCCCCCCCCCCCCCTGCAACCGTCTGGCCATCCCAACAGGCCCTGCTCAACGTTAATGGGGCCTACCAACGTGAAGGTCTCAATGGCGACCATAGTCACAGACCATACTCCCTCATACCTTCGAAACATGAATACCAGAAGAAAACTCGAAGTTTCTTATCCTCCTTCGCAGGTCGCAAGGCAATGGCAAGCAAAAATATCGGCAACGACGCCCTCTGAGCAATATCTAACAAATAAAGAAGAATTGTTACACTTCCTTAGTGTTTTCGAAATCTAATTCGGTCCACTAGCTCACATCCAATTTTGCTAAGAATGTCAGCTTATGGAATTGAAATAACTGTTGTATCGAAATACGAACCCCTTGGTTCAACGTAAATCAATGTCAATTAGTTACAAAAAGGATACATTCTGACCGATCCGTTTTTACAGCCAATTGCGAGAAGTCTCTGGATCGGGTCGAAGGCCATCGCCGTTGGTTGGTTGGGAAATCCATGCCGAAATGTCTGAAATGAAAGCGAAGTGGTTAGAGAAGACGCCATTTTGTAATCAATGAAATGCACAATGACGAAAATTCATTACGGAACTACACACACTAATTTTTATTCGTGACTTTACCATAGGTGCCGACTCGTCACGTCGTGTTAATTGCCTAGCGTAGCCTAGAAAACGTCGATTTGTGTTGTTCAGTTGTAGTTGGGTTTACGTTTCGTATTATTCGTTAATATTTTTCGATGCTGAATAGAACGAGATGAGTCTCGGAGGTGCGAGACTGTATCGAGCTGGATAACCAGGTGTTTAATTTTGTTTTCAATGCAATCTTGTGAGCTCTTCCTCGCTTTATTTCTCGTTACTATGATGTTAACTTTCCTCCACCTCTCTACATTTCGGCTCGTGGTATGTGGTTCAATTTGCGGAAGAACGGATAGACTGATTGAGCAGCTTATTTTTTGTTGTTCTGTTCATGATGTTTTGGAGGCGCAAACAATTTCCATCAAATGTACGGGGTACTCTCAACTAAGTAGTACTGAAGAAGAAGTGTTTTCGTGAAAATGCGTTGAACGAAGATACAGAATCCATACATAATTTCAACAGCACTTAGCAGATCGTTGAATTTACGAGAGTTATGGATAGTTGTGTGTTCCTACGCACTAACAAATATATTATTTATTTTACCGAACCCGAATGCGGGAAATAACGTGTCTTTTGAGGCGGTATCTAGAGCGGTTCAAGTTCGACATAGTTTAAGTCATTTCTCCCCTCAAGTCGATGACATGACCACAGGAAAGTGTCCATAGTTCACGTAATGGCACCGAGGAACAGCCACTTTGAAATAGATAAAACTGTAATTCACAATACACAAATTGCAACATAGTGTAGGATACTTAGAGTATTGACACACTAAACTGATGTATTAGAATATACTCCCTTAAAATTGTATGTTGCTTTGAAGACATTTTACTACTATGAAATTATTCAAAATAATCCGAGCGTAATTCAGTTTGAGCCCGGCAAGTGAACTTGGAGTGATCAGAGGTCAGTACAACAGAGAAGATTGGCATCTATACAGAATGTAGACACATAAGCACTTGTCCTGACAACACCCAGCATGATCTAAACCTGCAACCACAGGTTTACTACCTTCAGATCCTATTCCAATTGACTTGCTGTCAACAGGAAATTTACATGTTTAGTTATACACCGTAGACGTGTTTGTGGGACGTGCATTACAGCTATGTATTGCAGATAAATATGGAATATTGCTGGGGGAGATGAAAAAATCGAAGTAGGAGCAGACAGACGCTTTTATATACAGCTGTGAATTGTTAACACTCGGGTGATATTAAAGAGTTCATCTAAGGTGAATCTGCGACGATTTTTTGCAATTATATCCAAAATTTATTTTGGAACCAATATTACAGGACTATTAACAAATGAAGAAATAGATGACCCCTCTATAGAAGGGTTGTTAACGCGGCACGGTGGTTATGTGAGTTGGTGATCGAGGGATGTCGTGTGGTGCAAAGACCATGTTACCTTGTCATCTACGGCACGAGTTGCTTCTCATATTCCGTACGCCGCTGCAGTCAATATACAGTTAAGAGATGACTTGAAGAGTACATGTTACCAACTGTGTCGTAGCCGATAGCTGTTGCCACCGTCTGCAGGGAAAATATGCAACAGTGAAATTATATCAAAGAAAGATTGGCAATGTGGGTGCGGGGGTAGGATCGCGCGATCGTAATATATTATTCATACATCCCTCGTCAGGAGCTTCAATGGAAAACCTTCAAGACCGCACTTCGGACAGTCCGCGCCCATGTTTTACTCTCAAAGAAGATTAAGATGCAAATAAAGAGCAAACCTTTCGCTCGCTCTCTCTCTCTCTCTCTCTCTCTCTCTCTCTCTCTCTCTCTCTCTCTCTCTCTCTCTCTCTCTCTCTCTCTCTCTCTCTCTCTCTCTCTCTCTCTCTCTTTTTCTCTCTAATGTCCATAAAATGTGTCAGGACTAGGGACTAAGCGCACGGAAAAAAAGACGAAGAAGGGAACAGGAAGGATTAGAGGTGGGGAGGAAGGGAGTCTTTGTCGGAGGAAAAATGGGCGGCCCTGCTTTTTTCGTTGTTAAATGACAACCATCAAGTTGGAATAAATCAGTTTTGGCGAAAAAAAGCGCAGCCTCAGAACGAGTGGCAATACAAGCTGGAGTTCTTATGGCTTCAAATTCAAACAAATTGAACTTTGTTGAACGAAGAGAGCTGATTCAAATTTACCCACAATTTCAGAAACTGAGTAAAAATGTGACTGAAAACGATACAAGATGGAGGAGGGATGTTGGAAGTTTCTGCAGTCAACGTTGACAAAATTGAGAAATGACTAAGGGCGAACCGAAGTGAAACTTGATGGAAAATTAAGTAAAATGTTAAGAACTCGTTTGTGTAGTGTTTTGAATGGTGTAAAGATGGTGTCGCCTACAGTATCTTGCCAGCCAGAGGAAAGGGTCTCCCCTAACACGTACGTTAACATTAGTAATAATTTATCTACTGGCAGAACGAACCAAATTACTTTAATACTTGACACAGCCAGTTCGGTACGGATGTTATACATTAAAAATGATTAACTTAATAGGGAAATATACCAAATACACTTAGAAACGACCAAAATAATGATAAAAAACAATTTACACGACGTATTTATAGACTACCTCACTAAGACGAATACAATTATGACTAACAAATATAAAAATATCGAATTTTCTTTCGATATAAAAATATGGAAAGAAAATTCGACGAACTTGAGGAAAAACTGGACCCAACCTCGAAACCTGCGACATTATTGCATAGTAGAACAGTTAACTTCACGGACGTAAAATTCACTGACAAAGAATCACAATTATCAGAGAAAAGGCTGAAACATAACTTACCTTCAACTGACTTACAAAAAGTAATTGATACGAATATCTTGGATTGATTGTCAAACAAATTACTGAAAAATAGACGATTGAAATTGAAATCGTACAACGTTAGCACAGAAATAGGGGAAGTTGGGATAGGCTATTGTTCCTAATCGTTAACGAAAACTAGAATATTATGTAGGAGTAAAAAAAACCTAATAATGAGTACTCTCTAGCTCTCCTGACAAAACGCAGCGAACCAGTCTAACACGTCATATCAGTCTGTGAGGAACGAAGAACGAAAGACTTTTTCACGATTGTAAGGAGACATGGGGGACGAACCAATCCTGACTTCCACGCAGTGTCCCCCGGAAAACGCTCACTTACGACTGAGAAGGCTAACAGGGATTGGAACACCCAAGCCAAGGTGTAGGGAGCTCGTGCCAAGGCTGAATGGTACAGGGTGTTTAAACATGTGTATCACTAATGACCCACTTGGGGCACCAGGCAACACCCCTTTGCATTGTAGCCTTCCACAGGCATAGGGGCTCTGCCTGTGGTGACTGTTTAGCTCCCCCGTACTTGTGGGACCAAAAATGGATACCAATTTTAATAATAAAAAACCTATAAATATTGAGGACTGCTCAACAGCGGAGAAATCTGATGGCATCCAGTCAGTCATTGACTCAATGGCTGCACTGGAAAAAGGAAGAGGGCTCTAGCGGAGGGGGAGTGGAATCTACACCAAAACCTAAACCCCTGCCAGGCTCATCAGTTGAGAGACTTCCAGACGAGGCTTGAGGTGCCATGTCACACCAGCAGAGACGGAAGTTTCTCAAAAAGGAGAAAGCGGAAGAGTTCCACCCTGCTCCTGTTAGGAGAGAAGGGGGTAGAACTCCTGCACCTATTAGGAGAGAAGGGGTGGAACTCCTGCACCTGTCACCGGGGAAGCGAGTTCAAAGCGTCCCCGGGACCAGAAGGGGACTCCCTCCCCTCGCAACAAGGAAAAAAAAAGGAGGGTAGGACCCCTCTACAGTCAAGCGGTGAGCACTATTAAGGTGGCGGTGATCTACGAAGACTACCCCACCAGTCTCCTCACACAGGACACTGCTAACAAGATTATGCTCCACCTTATGGTGGAACTTCGTGGCCTCAACCTGGAGGAGCTAGCGGTCCACTTCAGTGGGCACTCCCTGTGGAATGGTGGGCTGGTCGTGAGCTGCGTAGACGAGCTGTCGAAAGATTGGCTCATACAAAGCATCGCGCGATGCCCCCTGTGGGAGAGTGGTCGGCTGAGGACTTGTGACCCTAGCCATCTGGAGGGCTTTAAAAGGATTGGTGCGTTCATCCCTAACCCGGTGAACGACATCCAAGACTGTTTGGTGATGATTGGTGCTCAATCACACGGCCTCAAGGTTGAGCGCTGGAAAGTTCAGGCAGCAAACAAGGAAAAGGGCTATATTTGTGGCCTCCATCCCCGTCACAATACTTGCTGAGTGGAGAGAGGGCGGGTTCTGTCTCTACCATGGCTTTAATAGTGTGGAGGTCAGAACCCTCAGCAAGGAGAGCCAACCACTTGCCGGGATGGAAGTCGAGAGCCGCCGGACAATGGGGCGGTGAGGCGTCTCTGCCCCGGGTGGGTTGGGGGTCTCGGTGCCTGGAGGTGCTGCGGCTGGTAGGATGCCCACATTGGCCCACCAGTCAGCGGCCGCAGGTTCTGGGGCCCCTGGTGTGCCTGGGGGGGCGCGGCGGTCCCCCTGCTTGCCCCAAACGAAGAGAACGGCAGCGCAGGCGGGGACACCCCGAAGGAAGAGGACCTGAGGCATGCTTAGGCTGCTTCAGGTCAATCTGCACCACTGCAGGGGTGCATCATGGGCGCTGCAGCAATATATGGTGAGTCAAAATATTGACATTGCATTAATTCAAGAACCTTGGATAGTTAAGAGCAGGGTGGCGGGTCTTGGGGTGCCGGGTTATAAGGTATTGTACCATAACAGCAGGCGCCCCAGGGCTTGCATACTCATTAAGGCTAGTATTAAGTTCCTTCCGCTGTGGTCGCTGTTTTCCGGGGACTCTGCAGCGGTTAGGTTAACTCATGACAATAGGGATGTAGTGGTAGCCTCGGTCTATCTCCCCTATGAAGACGACGTCCCAAACACAGGAGAAGATAGTTGATACAGTCCAGGACAATGATATCCAGGGGATTGTGGCAGTGGACTCCAATGCGCATCACACCATTTGGGGAGGTAAGGACATTAACCGCAGAGGTGAGTGTCTCTTTGAATATCTCGTTACTAATAATGTGGATATACTGAATCAGGGTAATAAACCCACGTTCGCTATTGCTAACAGGGAGGAGGTTATTGACCTAACCCTAGCTCTAAAACTCTCTGGGGGGATTAATGTTTCCAACTGGCATGTCTCCTCAGAATTCTCGGGATCTGATCATAGGTATATTAGATTCAATCTAGAAATGGCAAGGACAGAAGCCATTAGGTTCAGGAACCCGAGAAACACGGACTGGCAGAAGTATGGGGACAGCCTCAGGGATGCCCTGAGAAGTTGCCCTGACAATGCCACACGTCCGCTGGAGATCAAGTTAATGAATACAGCACTGACACAGGCAATTAGGTCTTCATTTGAAAACAACTGCAGGCAAACCACAAAGGCGGACAGCAATAGATGCGTACCCTGGTGGAGCAATCAACTGGGAGCACTAAGAACCAGAACCAGAAGACTCTTTAACAGAGCCAAAAGAACAGGAGAGTGGGAACCATACAAGCGATCCCTAACTGAGTATAACAACGAATTACGAAAGGCAAAACGAGAGGCGTGGAGAAGGTTTTGCCAGAAAATTCACGATACCCGAACGGGAGCAAGGCTAAGCAAGGTGCTCTCGAAAGGGAACATGCATCAGGCATCCGTTCAGGCTCTATTAGGACCGGATGGTATTGTCACCATACACTAACCGCTCTGCTGAACACACACTTTCTGATTATGAACCGGATGGGTTATTAGCAGACTCGAGGATTGCGCGGACAGAAACAGGACTGTACCTCGCCAGGGCAATTATAACCCGAGACGCCATCACGCTGGGCAGTAAACTCGTTTAAACCGTTCAAGTCGCCTGGACCGGATGGTATTTGCCGATTCTCTTGAAAGGGATGGAGCGCATCCTAAGCCTCTTAAGGCTATTTAGGCAGCGTAGCGCATGGTTATGCCTCAGGGCTGGAGGAAGTTCAGTAACGCTTATCGAAACCTGGCAGGGACTCTGCGAGAGCCAAGTCACTTCCAGCAATATGCCTCACATCTTTCCTGCTCAAGACTGTGGAGAAAATCCTGACAAGTACTTGAGAGACGGATGTTGAGACCCTGGCAGATAGCCAACGTGCCTACATGCACATGAGAGATCATGTGACTCTGCTGCATGCACTAGTTAAGGAGACTAGAAGAGTCAATGGGTAATAGGGAGATTGCCTTAGGGGCCTTTCTGGACATAGAAGGGGCCTTTGACAATACCTCCATATGTAGCATTGAAAGGGCGTTGATGAAATTCAATGTACAAAGCAATGCAATAAAGTGGATCATCGCTGTATTGGAAACCAGAGAGATCCAGACTACGCTAGGAAACTGTACAATCAGGGCGAGGACTGTGAGGGGATGCCCTCAGGAGGGTCCGATCTCCGCTCCTCTGGAACCTAGTGATTGACTCCCTACTGGGAGACTAAATGCGGCGGGTTTTACGCCCAAGGATACGCTGATGATGTGGTTGTGCTCATTAGGGCAGGGTGCACAGCGTGTTGTCGGACCTGATGGGGGCGGCCTTGCGGATGGTGTGCCTATGGTGTGGGGAGATGGGGTTATCCATCATCAGCCCAGCCAAGACGGTCATCGTGCCGTTCACAAGGCTTAGGCAACTGTCAGGACTGAGGCCGCCCAGTTAGTGATGGGCAAAGAAATTCAGCTCAGCGAGCAAGTCAAATATCTGGGTGTGATTCTGGATCGGAAATTAGTCTGGAACAACCACATCAGATACGTGACCAAGAAGGCGACAACGGCCCTGTGGACGTGTCAGAGAATGTCTTGGGAGGACATGGGGTGTAAAGCCCAGAATGGCCTGCTGGTTTTACGAAGCCATAGTGAGACCAATAATCTCATATGGGTCAATCGTGTGGTGGCATAGAGCTGGCATTGGAGTGAATGGCAGCAGTCTAGCCAAAGTACAAAGGCTGGGTTGCCTACTCATAGCGGGGGTGATGAAGACTACACCCACTGTCACCATGGAGAAACTGTTCGATCTTCTTCCTCTGGACATTTATGTCAAAGCAGAGGCGATGGAGGTGGCTTACAGACTCACTAAGCTCGGAATAGCTAAGGTGCCTCAGGCGACTAATGGACACCTGGCTATATTTAGGGACTTGGAGACCTTCGAGGAGCTCAGCATGATCACAGACGCAATTGTGCCCATGTATGAGCTCGAGAGGAAATAGAATGTTCAGCCATGGAACAGCGATAGCCGTCAGTTTCGGCCTCCCAGTGGCGTCAACACCTACACAGATGGATCAAAGACCCCAGAGGGGACAGGATCCGGGGTGTGGATAAGTGGCTCTGGACGGAGTGGGACTGATATTGCCCTAGGCTCCACTCCATCAGTTTTTCAAGCAGAGATTTATGCTATTATTGCTGGGGCAATCCAAATGCATGAGAAAGGCTATAGCAATAGAACTATCAATATATTGACTGATAGTCAAGCATCGTGTAAAGCGCTACTGAACTACTGCACGACGTCAAAACTGGTGCAAGAGTGCAGGATGCGGCTTAACTCCCTAGCAATTGCGAATAGAGTTAATGTGTATTGGATTCCAGGACACAAGGGGATCATTGGAAATGAGAGGGCGGACCATCTGGCCAGACGTGGTTCGTCCACAGTGCCTATTGGGCCACCGCCCCATTGTGGGATTTCTCTGTCACTGGTCAAAAGGACTGTGAGAGAACACGCCAGAAGACTGCATCAGACAATCTGGAACGCTGCAGGAGTAAGACACTCCAAACGATTTGTCTCAGAGCAAACAAGTGAGACGAGAGACACCCTTCTGAGGATGGAGAGGAAGGACTTAAGGCAGGTTGTTGGGATCATAACAGGACACTGCAGAATGAACAAACACATGTATGTTATGGGTATAGCCGAAACCCCTCTATGCAGGTGGTGTGGCACGGATGAAGAAACTCCCTACCATGTTCTGGCCCAGTGCCGGAGACTTGAGAGAGAGCGATTTTTGGTCTTTGGCACCACTTCTCCCAGGATGGATACCAACGAGGACTCCTTCAGGAACTACCTGGTTTTCCACAGGAAGCTAGGCATAGACCTGTAAGACACTAGGACTGGCACAATAGGTCATGTGGCCGCGGTGCACACCCCATTACTGGGAATACAGTCAGAAGATTATATATATAAGGAGACATTCCCAGAAGGCCAACTGAAGACCAGAAGGTTGACCGTCATTGAACTGAAGCTTCCTTCGCACAGGCAAAACAAGGGGGGGGGGGAGTGTGGGAAGAGAATCGTGCTGTAGTACAGCCTTTTTATTCTGCCCCACATCCTTTTAACGTGATTGGAGAAGGGGCTAAATAGGCTGTACATTGCGTGGCTTTGTTCCCCCACTCCCAATCGGGTCTAAGGGCATTGGAAATCTTTGCATCAGCTTTGTTAGTACGGGCTCATAGGAAAATTACTAATTTGGAAAAATCGCATACTTTGTGGATGTGAACACACACCACAAACAAGAAAGAAAATATCCCTTCCCCGTAGCCCTTGGTGGGACGGCACAATCCCTGGGACTGTGGCTACAACAGAACCGAAGCCCTCACCTTACAGTGTAATGAACAATAATAATTAAACATTAATTAATTAAACACTAATAATAAACATTTTTCGAGATCCCCCCCCCCCCGCGTACGAAGAATAGAGCCAATTTCCGGACTTTTAGGTGGTAAAAATCTAGTTCCTGCTTCCTCGCGAACGGTGAGAAAACCTTAGATGTCTGACATAGCTACATTTGATATCAAATTCTGCTCTGGTGGAGCAAAAGGCCTGAAACCGACTCGGGCCTTTGTTCTGGCTTCACCCTGAGGTGATAAATTAATGCCTCTGTGCCGAAGAGCAGGAGTCAGGAGAAGAGGGATACGACAAACCTCTAATTAGAACACGAGACCGTTGCCTCAGAGGAGCAAAAGGAAGCACATATTCCGACGGTTAACCGTTCAACTAATGTGCGGGAGCTAGGCTCAACACAAGGAATCCTGCGGACCAATCGCTAGGGAGAGGAGAAACCCTTCGTTTCCACCAACCTTCTGTCCCGCTCACTACCACACCACATCAGCACTCCCGCGAGCTGGATCAGTTTAAACCGCTTTATTATTTAATTGGCTGTTACGCAAGAGGAGGGAAAAAAGTGCGCACTTTTCAATTCTAACATCCAGACCTTCCGGAAGAGTTCCTCCGCCCAAAGTCCTCTCCCCCAAGCACCACTTCTGATTCCATTTGATTAATTCACCTAACGACGAGTTGATTCCGGTGAGCGAAAATTCGCTTGAATTCCCTGTTTTGGTTCCATTTATTCGGAGTCTGAGGAACGCCAGTTTGGACCTTCGGCTTTGTCCTCTGCCGGTGGAATATTTGCTCAATGAGAAACAGTTTCCATTGAGGACGACAAGAAGGAGGTTATTCCTCCAGAAAAGAGGTGGATTGTCAAGGAGGTCTCTGATGGTTGAACTCCCACAATACAACAGTTGTCTTTCTGCACCTCTCAAGGGGTCTGGACGGCAGTACGCCAAGATTTACATGCCAAATATCCTCGATCAATGATTCTGAATTCTGAACTTAATGCGAAGCCTAATTTAGTTACTTCACTGTTCTTCTTCAACCTTTGCACATCGAAGACCATCCCTTTTGAAACAACATTCAAGTGTCAAATATCCCCAAATCGATTATTCTGAACCCGAGTGCTTCATGTGACACTGTTCACAGCGATGAGAAGCACCCAGTTTATGCGCACCCGAGTACTTGATCACATCGTGTTTTGAATAATTTTTAGCGCGGGAAAAAACTCGTTTGGAATCGACTTCGTTCTTTAAATAAACATTATTAAAAAGTATCAGAGAAATTTCCGAGAGAACTAGCACGGTTAATACACCTCAAAAGGCGGAGCAGAGGCCTCGAACGCACCTAAGGTTTCCAAAGAAATGGCAGCTAATAATTTCAAGCCAGACTATTATTCCTTTACTTAGTGCTTTCTACGAAAATCAAATTAAACTTCGTTTTACGTACCGAAGGAAAATAAGGTCCTTTCGACTATGCATACCGATGATGCAGTAAACGGCGATGGAAAAAAACCTCGCCTGATTTGTGATTATAGTAAATACAAAACTGTTGTCTACACAATGGATCTGATGGTAATTCGACACACGACATAAAGGCGAAGTCAAATATAGCCATTAGCTATTGTATGTTAGACATTGGAGCTCTTTTAGCTAACGATCAAACGATCAAGTAAAAACCAATACTCAAGTAGGTAAATCATTCGACGGAGACGGCAATTGAAGCTGTGATCGGGCCACAGCGCGCTTCCCCTTTTCCTCTTACTATAGACAATGAGCCTCGATATAGTACAGAGAAACTGAAAATTCCGTATAAAATATGAACAACCTGTAGGGGATGAATACTACTACGAATATAACAAATTAATAAAATTATTTTGTTCAGTATTACCTTAAAAACCAAATCGTTTGTTTATTTAAAATCCCTCACGTGGTGGATGCTCGGCGCGCGTTAGAACATTTCAAACCTATTGTTATGATATTAATTTTAAAGAAATGCATTTAAATGTTCAAATAGATTCATAAAGAGTTGAATCACGGGGAGGATCTGATAGCCCAAATCGAAAAAAAGGGTTTGACGTAAAGGTGGGTAATATACACACTTCATATCTGTTTCCTTATCAAATGACTGTTCCTAAACCTTCGAAGACAATTACATCAGTCTACAGTTATGGAAATTGCGATTTCACTGTCATGCAAGAGCCTAGCCCACTGCGCAGCATCCATCGAGCCCAGACCTGTGGAGGTATGGCAGGTATATTTGGTATTAACCGGTCACCCCAGAGAACTGATGTCCATGTTCAACCGTGCGGATGTGTGGCCAACTGGGAAATGCCGTACCGTCTGAGAGGAGTTTAGTTTTCCACCTGGCCAACTATTGACCTTCTTCGCTGTTCAGGCAACTACACCCCTTATGATATCCACTAAATTACTTTCAGAAGTGTTATATTTTATTTTGTTTCGATGTGAGTGACGTCAGCACACCAGCCATCACCAGCTCCGTGCGCCATTTTCTTCCATTCCAATTCTACCTATCGGCGTACCACCGAGCACGTTAAAACTGCTTATCTTAGTTATTCATTGCCATTTCCTCCCTTTGCAGTGAACTTCATCATTAACGCGCAGTTATCATTCCCTTCGGGTCGCAGTATCCTGCAAGCCCTGTACTCAACGTCTTCCAGCGTCATACCTGGACTAATATACAGTCGAATGCCTACTGGACAAAGTAGAAGCATGAACGTTAAACATCGATCGAAGAAAATTTGTGCCAAGTACCCACTTATTTTTACTTTCGCTTCAGACTTTTCACGAGCAGTAACTTTTATTTTCTATTTATGTTTTATGAGCTCAACGATACATTTATTTCCATCATTTCATTGTATTAAACATTTTGTGTGCAAAATCTGGTTGGATAACCATTCACCACTTTGTCACAACATTCGCTAACTGGTTGAAACGGTTATGCGCTTGCTTTGCAGCACTCACGGCTGGTAGGTTTATCTGTTCTTCCAACAACCGTCGCTCATTGTTGTAGGAACTACACTAGAGCAGCATGTAGCTTCTAGTTTCCTCCGCACAAGGAGGCGCAAGACGTGCAGGATGAAGAGTCTTTGAGAGAAAAGAAGAGGCGCATTTAATTCACCATGGCCCGTGAGAAACTGGCTAGTCCAGTGGTCAGGCTCAATCCAAGTGTCACGTCCCTTTAACGAGGATTCCCATCTCGCTTGCCGTTTCTCTAATGCCCATTCATCAATGGCGGCAAGTTTTCGTCCAATAGAGATCCTGCACGAGGGTCAGCCCAGAGTATGGGAAGCTCCTGGTGCACTCTCCACTTGTCAACTATGCACTCAATGGCCAAGTCAACTGGTAACTGACAAGTGATCACCTGGAGTGCTTCTGTTGATACAGTCTTATAGGCCTTGGTGATCCACAGGAGCGCTGCTCTCTGGGATTGGGCCAATACTCTCTTTTGATTGACTGTGAGTTTGTTAACCAAGACAATGGGGCAGTAGCCAATCACGCCTAGATATACGTCCTTCTACTTACGGATACCGTCTCGATAAATCACTCCCATGAAGCCTTACTAATTGCTCGCAGTGAGGCAAACCTTGTGATGCCTTTAAGACACTGAGGTGCTGGCTGAAGCCCCACTTCTCACCTACAATGACTCCTAAGTACTTGCCTTGCGTTTCAAAAAGGATCCTGAGGGCGCGAAAGCGTATTATTGGTTGGCTATTAAGTTTTTCCTTTGAGAGGTTTAACTCGGTTTTTTCCCCAGCCATCTGCAGCTTGACTTGCTAGCACCACTGGGTGACACGTTTGGAGCGCATGGTGGTTTTTTGCTTCGACTTGACGGATCGACTGTGCACATATTGGCGCAGTCACGTCATCCACATAGGCATATGGCACGCAACTAGTCTCCATGAGCCTCCTGAGAAGACCTTCGATGAAGGCGTTCTAGAGTGCTAGTCCAAGGACTGAGTCCGATGGGCACCCCTTCTCAATCGTTCTAGGAACTGAGACATGCCTGCATTCGACCGTAGCAGTTCTGTTTGTCAGGTAACTTCTGACGATGTATAGGCCCTACTTTAATTTTCTCTATTAACCTTGGGATATAGAAAGTTTGCATATATTGTGCATTATGTAGGGATCTGGACAGCAACTATCGGGAAGCTTCGTCTAGAGTAGTTTTTCAAGTGATCAGATCGTCTAAAACGATTTTTTTATCTGCGTTTGCGCTTCCACCACGACTTTCAAATATTTCCTACCCATCCTGAGCGACCTACCGCTCAACGCAGCAAAGCTCATTTTAAAGGAAACAGGAGAAGCGACGGTCTCTCACGTCTCCGTTCCCTCCATTTCCAATCGAGGTCAATTTGACTTGCTAATATTGGTAAACTGAATCAAGGCTGTGTGACTAGAGCGCGTTTAGGGGAGCAGAAAGTGAAGGAGGGGAGCTCTTTATTATGTACGCTCTACCCACACCAGTTCGACTATAGCCAAAGCGAATCGTTCACTTTTCTGTAGCCACTGGGCGGTTCGTATTATTTCTCATCTTTGAGTTGGCCGTTTCGAACTGTATAGAGGTCGCACATGAGTGAACGGAGGGCGAGACGGAAATTACGAGGTTACTTTACATATTTCGTGCGGAACGACGCGGGATTATGGCTTTGGCTCGGCGAATTTGAATTGTGGCAATTGAGGTAGGAGAGCAATGGCGAGTTGAAGGGAGAAGTAGTTAGTAGGATGTGCTGATCACTATCTGTGTTTGAACTGTTTCAATTGAATCCAGCAGAGGTTGGCGGGATCCCTTTGTTCTCGGAGGGGAAAATGGTGGTTGCAAGAACGCAGACTGCGCAATAAAATACCTTCACAGCACACTAGCCTAGATGATCCTTATTTAGGAGTTACCTTCTACTGATATAATTCTATCATGAGTGTTGAGGAACAGTAATTGAGATTACCAAACAGATCTGTCCTCGAGAGACGACTTGAAAGACGAGAGATGTTACTTGTTTGACGGATCAAACACGACTGTCCCCGAGAGCTGCTCTCCTGCGAGTCAACAAGGCGTACATAACAGTGTAGTGGGACGAACCGAACTCTTCAATTTAGCGAAAGCTCATCCGAGTCATTTGTGCCGACTATGCTCCTCAAATCTCCCGATTCGCTCCAAGCTTTGGTGTCGTCAGTCTCTTTGATTGCAGTCACAAGCCCCCCCCCCCCGCGCTCCTTTATCTGTCAACTCCGTCTTTACTCTTGAAGGGTTAATTAACTTCAATAAGCTGAATCCCCATTCCGCTCCTTGTCCCCATGTGAAATAATCTTAGCCGTAACAACACTATTGACCGAATCACTCCTGGTGATTAATGGTCAGTTACCAGTTGACTTGGTCGTTGAGTGCATGGATAGCAAATGGAGAGTGAAACGTGGTCGAAGTTGATCCGTCTCTTTGAAACTTGCCACCCAAGTAAATAGTTGATTAGGTGGTAAACTAGACTAAGAACTCCCAGATGACTCCTCACGAGATTTCCCAGATGGTCATATCTACGCGCAGTTACACATGGGAAATAGCTCTCCACCGGGAGGCTGGCGAAATGGCCAAACACACCACAGGTCCACAGGACTGAGTTCGGTGGATGGCAAGCGAGTGCCAGCCTCTTGCATGATACTGAAACCACAACCCCCATGACAGACGAAGGATATAACCCTTTTCGAAGGTTCAGAAACAGTTATTTGAGAAGTAAACAGTCCTGGGCTAACTATTCCACCTTCCAAGGGCAGCTATGGTAGAGATAAGGAGAACAACCCTCAGTCGTAACATTGCATATCGTCAAACGTCAAAAAACGTCAACTCTCGTAGGTAGGTAGTAATTCCTCCTTTAAATGTTACCTTTTTATGATTTACACATAAAACCAATGGCGCTCAACGATATAGTAGGCCACAATACAAAGCTTTCAACAATATACAAGGTAAACACATAATGCCACTCTACAAGTATGAGTGAACCTATGCATCGCTAAATTAAAGTTATACTTATGAAACTGTCACAGGGTGGGCGAAAAAACATAAGCGATACACTCGTTCACGACAAATGAAATTGGGAATATAATGTTTCGAGCATTTTAACCCCACATCATATCACGCAGTTCCATCGTCAGGAACTAATCCAGCGAATCGGGGATAGAAAGAAAAACGGAAACCTCTGCCAAATTGCCTCAGAGGACATCAATTAGCTCGGGTCCCTTCCAACTGTTTCACCCTCATTCAGGGAATAGAACGAACGTAACAGCTTCAGAATTACAAGCAGTGGCTCCTAGTCCCTGCGACTGAACAAAAAGGAAGCAAACGAACTTTGAATCGGCTATTTCGTCTCAACTCATTCGAGAGGACAGCGCGGCCAAGAACTGAAACGACGAACTTATTTTAAACGTTCACAAAGAGAAAAGGAGCCAATCAATCAGTATTGATTACAATAAGAATTGCGATTGGTTAACGAACCTCTGATGTATCCCCCTGTTTGTCCTGGTACACCTAATCTGCAGATTTTGAATAAGTAGGACCGAGATAAATAGATGCAACATGCCATTCCCCTTCGTAGGGGTTCGTTTGTCAGTAGGAGTACTGTTAAAGTCAACGTACCTACTGACTAAGCACTCGTTCCGTGGCTGGTTAAAGTGATCATCTCCGAGCCGTCAGTCAATAAGTATTATCATTCACTTGAAGTACTACTTATCGTGGCCCGCTAACAAGACACCAGGTTCGCTGATTTCAATTCCCCCCCCCCCCCCCATCAACCATCTTATACTCCACTGTAGTCAATCACCCATATCGTAAAAGCCAACACAGCTCCAGACGAGAAGGACGCACGCCTCATTTTCTCGCTAAGCGTACGCACTTTTGACGAAACTAGAAACGGAACTTCTGCCGTTGATAATGAACCACAATCTGAAGACGAAATGACGGCGGGACCGTCAAAGCCTGAAGAATTGCAGCGGGAGCTCGAAGACTAGTTGAGTCGGAGGGCTGGGTTCTGGGAGAAAGAAATAAACATCCCTGAACTCGACAGAAAGGTTTTCCTTCTACGAGTATTTTTTCAACAAACTCTTCCCATCTGACTGACCTCAAAGGACCAATGAGCTCTGAATATCTTGTGTCCAGAAACAATTATTCATTATTTCTAAACCAGTATGGCAACTAATATATAAATAGTAACTTTTCGACTCAGCTTTGCACAAATTGGTACGAAAGAGGTCACTGTCCTCAACCCGAACGGAATTCCAGAACTGAACCTGCTCTGATTGCTGGAATCTCTGCTGAGGCCTTTTGATCATAGCACTGTCAATAAAACCTGTCAATAAACACCATCCTTTCTATATTCCATATCATTTTATATCTCAGTTATCTGCAACTCAGAACGGTCTCGTGAATCTCCTGTGTACATGTAGCCAGTGTAGATTTTTCACCAGCCAGTGTTTTGTCCCTGCTATACAAGCTCTCCAGATCGCCTCAGCCACTGATTCTTCCTTCCGCATTTAATTTCATGTTCTACTCTCATACTCTCTCTTCCCTTCAGTTCCTTCAAATGAATGACAAACTGAGTCGATTAGCTGCTCGAGTAATGAAAACTGCTAAATGCACCTGGCGCTAAGGAAAGCTGAGTGATCTTATAAAATGTTCCTGACCGAAAACATAGGTTCATTCTGAATAATAAACCTATGTTTTCGGCCTGGAGCATTTTTTTACAACCCCCCTCAAAATTTGACACTTCACGTTTCAAGTCATCGGAATTCCAATGGCCGTACCTTTGACGTTCTTTCGCACAAAACTCGCATTTGAGGAATATTTTTTCCCACCTGCTCGGCAATCCAATCGGAGGAAACCCAAGGTAGTTATGGGCAAAAAATGGTTTACAATAATGAACAATAACGACCCTCTGGCATTTTATCACAGTTATGTCATACGTTTTCCAGGTATTTTTCGATGATGCGCAGAATGAAACGAGCCTCAGAGGTGTACGACTGTGTCTAGATCGAATATAGTGAAATTACAAAAATTATAGAGAGCCCAAGTCTACTAATTGAAAGAACTCGGAGGGACAATACAGTAATTAATCGTAACATCGTTGGCACTCCCTCAAGTTTCATTCTAACCACCCATCAGCTCAACTCGTCACCAATTGCCTACAGACGCCTAGAATATGTCTATGTTCAGCAATCCGGTGTAGTAAGGTCATATGTACCGGGACAAACCGATCTCTTCGATTTAGCAAAGGCTCGTCCGGGGCATTTGAGCTACTGGGCACCTCGAACTTCGGTGTCGGCTGTTTTATTGAGGTATCGTCCTGTCGCCCGCGCCTTCATTCGCTCCCAACTAGTTCTCTGTTTATGGTCGTAAAACTCATCTGAATGTTTTGGGATGGGGTTTGGAGGTGTGAGACTACATTGAGCTGTGCAAGAGAAAAACAAACCGTTGAGTAATAATTTGCAGCGTTTTGTTCCATAATTTGAAAATATTTACATTCCGCCAGTGAGAAGCGGAGGTTGTGTATTTCCTAAAAGTCACATAGCTCGCGAGGCTGTACTTCACACAAGTGAAAGACAGCTCCAACACTATAAGGAAGGGCCAAAAAAAGAGCTACCCACTCTGTTCAAGACGCAGGTCTGTTTCCTTATTTGATGACGAGGGTTATATCAGTCATGGAAGTTGCGGTTTCGCTAATATGCAAGAGGCCGGCCTCTGTAGCATCCACCGAACTCAGACCTGCGGAGGTACGGCAGGTATTTGGTCGTTAGCCAGTCTCCCGGTAGAGAGCTGTTGCCCGTGTGTGACCGCGTGGAGGTGACCACTCGAGGAATTCCGTACCGTCGGGGAGGAGTTCATATTCTGGTTTCCCACCTGATCTTACTGTGTACTTGAGAGGCAAGTTTCAAAAGGACAGATCAACTATGACCACGTTTCTTAGCCATCACCTTCTTTCCGAACTCTGCGAAATGGTTAAAGGCTAGCTTTGTAGCAGTCAATGCAGCTAAGTTCGTTTGCCCTCCCAACAACCGTCGCTCACTGTTGTAGAAACTACAGTGGAGCAGGAAATGGTTTCTTGTTTCCTCCGCACTGGAGGCGCAAGACGTGCATTGGGGAGAGTCTTTCAGAGAAAAGAAGTGGTGCCACGCATTGAAGTCGTCATGCCCCGTGAGGAACTGGCTCATCCAGTGGTCTGGCTCAACCCATTTTCTTGAAAGACGTTCACGGATGTTGAGGAAGAACTTATACGTACCACGTCCCTTTGACCGAGGATTCCCATCTCGCTTGCCATTTCTCTAGTGCCCATTCATCGATGGCGGCAAGTGTCTGTTCTGTGGAGAGATCTGCACGATGTTCAGCCCAAAGCGGGGGAAGCTCCCGTTTCACTCTCCACTTGTCAACCATGCACTTAATGGCCAAATCAACTGGTAACTGACCAGTGATCACCTGTAGGGCTTTTGTTGATGCAGTTTTATAGGCCTTGGTGATCAACAGGAGCGCAGTTCTCTGGGATTGGGCCAATACTCTCTTTTGATTGACTGTTAGGTTGCTACCCCAGACAACAGGGCAGTAGCCAATCTCACCTAGATAGATGGCCTTATACTTGAGGATCTGTTTCTTTATTTCATGACTGTACCTAAACCCTCGACGAGGGTTATATCAGTCATAGAAGTTGCGGTTTCGCTAATATGCAAGAGGCCGGCCCCTGCTGCATCCACCGAACTCAGACCTGTGGAGGTACGGCAGGTATGTGGTCGTTAGCCAGTCTCACCGTAGAGAGCTGTTGCCCGTGTGTTACCGCGCGGAGGTGACCACCTGAGGAATCCCGTACCATCTGGGAGTAGTTCTTAATCTGGTTCCCTACCTGATCTTACTGTTTACTTGGGTGGCAAGTTTCAAAAGGACTGATCAACTATAACCACGTTTCTTAGCCATTACCTTCTTTGCGAACTTTGCAAAATGGTTATAGGCTTCCTTTGTAGCAGTCAAAGCTGCTAAGTTCGTTTGCCCTCTCAACAACCGTCGCTCACTGTTGTAGAAACTACAGTGGAGCAGCACATGGTTTCTTGTTTCCCCCGCACTGGAGGCACAAGACGTGCATAATGGAGAGTCTTTCAGAGAAAAGAAGTGGAGCCGCGCATTGAAGTCACCATGTCCCGTGAGGAACTGGCTCGTCCAGTGGTCTGGCTCAACCCATTTTCTAGAAAGACGTTCACGGATGTTGGGGAAGAACTCATACGTATCACGTCCCTTTGACGAGGATTCCCATCTCGCTTGCCATTTCTCTAGAGCCCATTCATCGATGGCGGCAAGTTTCTGTTCTGTGGTGAGATCCGCACGGAGTTCAGCCCAAAGCGGGGGAAGCTCCCGTTTCACTCTCCACTTGTCAATCATGCACTCAACAGCGAAATCAACTGGTAACTGACCAGTGATCACCTGGAGTGCTTCCGTTGATACAGTCTTGTAGGCCTTGGTGATCCACAGGAGCGCGGCTCTCTGGGATTGGGCCAATACTCTCTTTTGATTGACTGTTAGTTTGCTACCCCAGACAACAGGGCAGTAGCCAATCACACCTAAATAGATGGCCTTATACATGAGGATGGTGTCGTGGTAACACACACCCCAAGTGGCCTTAGTAATGGCACGCAGTGAGGCAAACCTTGCAATGGTAGTGCCTTTAAGGGACTGGAGGTGTTGGTTGAAACCCCACCTCTCACCTATATTCACTCCTAAATACTTGACGTGCTTTTCAAGAAGGAGCCTGTGGCCGCCAAAGCGTATTGTGGGTGGATTATTCACTTTCCCCTTCAAGAGGATTAGCTGGGTTTTTTCCTCAGCCACCTGCATCCAGAGTGCTGGTCCTAGGACCGAGCCCTGTGGGCACCCCTTCTCAATCATTCTCTGACGGTGCGGAGCATGTGGTGGCTTTTTTCTTCGATTTGGCGGACTGACTATGCAAACATCAGCACAGTTAAGTCATATGGCGTATGGCTCGCAGTCAGTCTCCATCAGTCTCCTGAGAAGACCTTCTAAGAAGGCATTCCAGAGTGCTGGTCCAAGGACCGAGCCCCGTGGGCACCCCTTCTCAATCATTCTCTGAACGGAGACATGCCTGCATTCGATCATAGCAGTTCTGTCTGTCAGGCAACTTCTGACGAGCGAGTACAGGTTGCAAGGGATTCCCCAACCTTTAAGCTCATTAAGAAGCACTGACCACCAAAGGTTGTCAAACGCTCCTCTGATGTCAATCAGAACTGCTACAATTTGCTTACCCAGTGCCAGCAGTGAAACATGCCGAATTTCGACAATGACATCCTGCGTGGACGTTCGTTTGGTAAACCCGTATTGCCTGCCTGTGAGGTTGCGGCCAAAGACTCCTTCGAGGGACTGAGATCAAGATTTCAGCTAAGACCGGCTCTACGTTTGCTTTCCCTATGTAGGACTTGTAATGTCTGCCCCAAGGATTCTCAGAGCTCTCCGCTTCCACAGAATTTCACCAGCCTTGCCATTTGGCTTGTTTGATGGCGCGGTGGAAGGCCTTCTTCTCTTGGATGAAGGCTGTTCTGAGTGTGGCTCTGGTATCAGGGTCACGAGTGTGTTGGTACATCCATCTGGCTGTATTTACACTTTGCTTGAGGGGATTAAGTTCCTCAGTCCACTGTGGGACATTGATCGCCCTGTGCTTCTGTGTCCCAAGTACAGAGAGCCTAGCAGAGTGTAGTGCTGTGGTAAATATGTCCACTTTGCTGTCTAACTCTTCCGGTGTGGCAGCTTGCACTATTAGGTCGGTGTCTTTATTGTGCAGTTCACCTTCCAGTACCCTACAGAATTGTGGCTAGTCAGCATCGCGACTCACCAACCCTGCAATTTGAGTAGCAGGGTGTGAGACACGGCTGTGACGTCTATACACGACCTTCCTCCCGGACCATCATAGGTTGCCTCAGTCATGTGGACGTTGGCAACAACCAAGTTGTACCAGGTGAGCAGCTTTATATACGTCTCACCCGCCCCATCCAGGGTTGGGGATCCCCACAATGGTGATCTGGCGTTTGCATCAGCACAGACTATGCAGGGTCTGATAGGTCTGCTAGAGCCCGCTCGGTTGAAGGCTGTAGGCAACTGGTGCCCCAAATTGCCTGTAAAATGATATTACAACCAGCTCAAAGCCACCGGCTCGGATGAGCACAGCAGCCAAGTGCTGGCTGTTCAGGTGGGTGAGTGCGCGCATGTCAATGGACGGGTCAATGCAGGCCACTGCTGGCTTGGCTCCCGTTCTTGCTCCAGCCATCACTCGTGCCTGCGATCCCAGACCCAGATTTTTGGATCCTATGTATGGTTCCTGTATGGCAAGAACACTGCAGCGTTTCTTGAGTGCATTTTGCAGCAATTCAGCCATAACTGAAGAACTCTTATTTGTGTTGTGCTGAAGGATTCGAACCGTTTTCAACCTATTCATAATCCACCCGTGACTCCTGGAGGGCAATCGCTCGCTGACGAATGGTAAAGCGTGCGTCTCGTGTAGAGTGTGAGACCTGTTGGCATATGCGTTCAACGCAATTGACACCCTTGAGGGGAGCCTCACGCTTGCATTCATTGCTCAGATGTGGCAAGGCGCACCAGGCACACACAACAGGTCTTGTACGGGCCACTGCCAGGTGGCCATAGCGCTGGCATTTGTAGCACTGTGAGGGGGCTTGGTACTTTCACATTGTGCACTGCTGTCAGGCTATTTGGAGGTGCCTTGCCCCCTCTAGTTTTTTGTGTAGGCTAGGTGACACCTCAATCACCCAACCCTTTTGTCTGCCACGCTTTTTGGTGAAGAGGGGCCTGACGTCCTACGGCTGCAACCCTAACGCAGGGTTGTGCTCAACAACTTGTTGGGCCAAGTCCTCTTTTTGTAGGTCGGTCCGCACGTCACACAATAACAGGTGTGGGAAGCGACCCAGGGGGGCTGATGCTTGTAGCTTCAACTCCTTCTTCGTGGAGATATGGCTCGTAAGCACCTTGGCCATTTCCGGCGTTTCTGTCACAATGACAGCGCCACCTCCTACTGCGATGCGGATGACAAGCACTCGGATGCTTAGTGCTTGGAGGTCCGTAGCTGGGACACCCTGCATCAGCGCTTCCATTGCATCAGGGGTGGAGGGACCAGCCTCTCCGTACCCCCTACCACGTATGTTGTGGGTTTTTAGGAGGGAGTTTGGTTGGCGGTGGAGGCTTGTTATTTTTGTTTTTTTTTTGCCCTTGTTTTTGGGCGGAGGCGTAGGCGGGGCGCTGCCCTCGGCCTGCACGTCGTGCTTAGTTGGGGCCTTTTTCTGCTTCCCCCTGCGCTTCCTGGCCCTGGCAGACTGCCATTCAGCCTCAGCTTCTTGAGGGAGGGAGGAAGGCGCAGCAGCGGCTACTGCCGCATATGAGGGGTCTGGGGTACTACCCTGGCTCGTTAAAGCTCCTTGAGTTTGGGGGGCTGGTGGCACTGGCAGCTGGCAATCGCCCTACGCAGTTCTTCCCTCCCAACAGCCGCTACAGTTTCCCGCAGGGGGGGAGTGGCAGGGGCTGATGCCGTGGGGGGGGGGGGGCACTGGCTTTGATAGCTAGCTTCGATATTCCGAAGAGGCAGCTAGTGACGAGGTCCCGCATTGGTCCCGTCGCGTTGACCCTCATCCGTGCCAACTAGCCATGGATAATTTGGACATACACGCATATCTGCCGTATGTCCGACAGGTTAGGGTTCACAGGGTGGCTAGTACTTGTAGTAGCCATGTTGCCCTCCTGCCGTATCCTCTGCGTGGTCGTTAAAACCGGCCTTAAAGGGGCTTAAAGCTCACGACACTGACATACACAACATATTCCAGATACTAAATACACTGCACGACACTGACATACACAACATATTCCAGATACTAAATACACTGCAACGGCTTGCGTGGCAGAACACACTCACTTGAAACACTCATAATGAGCGAAAGACAGTCCTGGAAGTAGCTCACTAACACCTTTGAGCGATCCCCTATATAGGTGCGGCCTTCGGAATGAGGAGGGGGAAAAACCAGGTTTGAGCGTTCCTGGGGCGGCTGATAGCGTGTGCCCCGCTCACCACATCACTAGTGGCCGAGGGCTGACTCTGAGCAGCAGCCGAAAAATCCCTCATGCGTCTTAGTCCCGGTGGGTGGCCGGACTGGCAGCTGCGGCGCATGTGGGGGCCTCCCTTTGACCCTCAACGGACCAGCTAGGGGCTAGAATCAATATGCCTGAGGGGGAGCTTCCAGGACACTGCCTCGAGCACCTCTCGCTCATACCACGAACACACACAACAAATGAACTCACAAGGATACACTACACCAGTCCGCTTCTTTAATCACCCCCAAATAAGTAAAAAACATGACAAAGTCAACTAAAACTTCAGCAGGTAATAAAAACGCCACCTGCGCCTCTTCCTCGGGCTCGCCAAGCTCGACCCCTCCCTCTTCGGACGATGAGCAACCTACTCGTCGTCCAAACAAACAAGGGCGGAAAGAACCGGGCAAACCGCGTTCATCTCCCCCTTCTCCCCCTAGTAGCCCGGGCAACCCGGCTACTACAAGCACACGACACAGCGTGGACCCTAAACTATCGGACATGGAGCAAATTTGCGCATACGTCCAAATCATCCACGGCCAGCTGGCACGGATGAGGGCCAACGCGACAGGACCTATGCGGGACCTCGTAACTAGTTGCCTCTTCGAAATTTCGAAGCTGGCTATAAAAGCTAATGCCCCCAACGACATCGCCCCCTGCCACTCCCCCTGCGGGAAACTGTGGCGGCTGTCGTGAGGAAGAGCTGCGTGGGGCAATTGCCCAGCAGCCAGTGCCACCAGCCCCCAAACTCGAGGAGCAACAACGAGCCATGGTAGTACCCCAGGCCCTCATATGCGGCAGTAGCCGCTACTGCGCCTTCCTCCCCCTCATGGAGCTGAGGCGGAATGGCAGCCTGCCAGGGCCAGGAAGCGCAGAGGGAAGCAGAAACAGGCCCCAACTAAGCAGGAAGTGCAGGCCGAGGGCAGCGCCCGCCTATGCCTCCGCCAAAAACAAGGGCAAAAATAAAAATAAAAACCAAAATAAAAGCCTCCACCGCTCGCCAAACTCCCCTAAAAACCCACGACAAAACGTGGTAGTGGTTAGGCGGACATGTGAGGAAGGAGAGGCTGGTCCCTCCAACCCTGACGCAATGGAAGCGCTTATGCGCGGGTGTCCCTGCTCACGGACCTCCAAGCTCTGAGTGTCCGAGTGCTGAACATCCGCACCGCAGTAGGAGGTGGCGCCGTCATTGTGACGGAAACGCCAGAAATGGCCAAGGCGCTCACGAGCCACATTTCCACAAAAAGGAGTTGAAGCTCCAAGCGTCAGCCCCTGGGTCGTTTCCCACGCCTGCTGCTGTGCGACGTGCGGACCGACCTTCAAAAGAGGACTTGGCCCAACAAGTTGTTGAGCACAACCCTGCGTTAGGCTTGCAGCCGCAGGATGTCAGGCCTCTCTTCACCAAAAAGCGTGGCAGACAGAAGGATTGGGTGATTGAGGTATCACCCAGCCTGTACAAAAAACTAGAGGGCAAGGCACCTCCAAATAGCCTGGCAGCGGTGCGCCATACGAAAGTACCAAGCCCCACTCAGTGCTACAAATGCCAGCGCTATGGCCACCTGGCAGTGGCCTGTACAAGACCTGTTGTGTGCGCCTGGTGCGCCTTGCCACATCTGAGTAAGGAATGCAAGCGTGATGCTCCCCTCAAGTGTGCCAATTGCGTCGAACGCAAAATCCAACAGGTCGCACACTCTACACGAGACGCACGCTGTACCATTCGTCAGCGAGCGATTGCCCTCCAGGAGTCACGAGTGGATTATGAATAGGTCAAAAACAGTTCGAATCCTTCAGCACAACACAAATAAGAGTTGCCCAGTTATGGCTGAGTTGCTGCAAAATGCACTCAAGAAACGCTGCAGTGTCCTCGCCATACAGGAACCGTACATAGGATCCAAAACTCTTGGTCTCGGATCGCAGGCACGAGTGGTGGCTGGAGCAAGAACGGGAGCCAAGGCAGCAGTAGCCTGCATCGACCCGTCCATTGACATGCTCGCACTCACTCACCTGAACAGCCAGCACTTGGCCGCTGTGCTCATCCGAGCCGGTGGCTTTGAGCTGGTTGTAATATCATTTTACAGGCAATTTGGCGCACCAGTTGCCAACAGCCTTGAACCACTCGAGCGGGCTCTAGCAGGCCTATCAGGACGACCCTGCGTAGTCTGTGCTGATGCAAACGCCAGATCACCATTGTGGGGATCCCCAACCCTGGATGGGGCGGGCGAGGCGTATATAGAGCTGCTCACCAGGTACAACTTGGTTGTTGCCAACGACCCCATGACTGAGGCGACCTATGATGGCCCGGGAGGAAGGTCGTGTATAGACGTCACAGCCGTGTCCCACACCCTGCTACTCAAATTGAAGGGTTGGCGAGTCGTACCAGGTGCAACGCAGAGCGATCACATGGTTATTGACTTTGCCATTACGGATGATAACATCCTCTGCAAAGACACGCGTGAAAAGCGATTCCGCACAAAAAATGCTGACTGGCCGCAATTCTTTAGGGTACTGGAAGGTGAACTGCGTGCCGCAGACACCGACCTAATAGTGCAAGCATCCACACCTGAAGAGGTGGACAGCAAAGTGGACACATTTACCACAGCACTGCACTCTGCTGGGCTCTCTGTACTTGGCCAACAGAAGCACAGGGCGATCAAAGTCCCATGGTGGACTGAGGAACTTAATCCTCAAGCAAAGTGCAAATAGAGCCAGAAGGATGTACCAAAACACTCGTGACCCTGATGCCAGAGCAACACTCCGAACTGCCTTCATCCAAGAGAAGAAGGCCTTCCACCGCCATCAAACGAGCCAAACGGCAAGGCTGGCGAAATTTTGTGGAAGCGGAGAGCTCTGAGAACCCCTGGGGCAGACACTACAAGTCCTCCATAGGAAAAGCAAATGTAGAGCAGGTCTTAGCTGCGATGCAAAATGAGTCAGGCTGGGCCTGCAGTATCGAACGTTCACTGGAAACCCTCCTTGAGAAGGCGTTCCCAGATGACCAACTAGCTCGAGACACTGAAGCCCAGAGGGCAGCAAGGGAGCTGATCATGGACCCTCGAACGAGCCCGACATCCCATTGTGGACAACAGGCGACCTCGGCAGGGCTCTTGCGACCTTAAAGCCCAACAAATCTCCTGGGCCAGATAAAATAGAAAGCAATATGCTAAGGAAGGCTGAGCGGACAATCTCCAGCGGTCTCCTTAATTTATTTAATGACTGTCTGCAGGTCGGACAGTTCCCCACTCAGTGGAAGTCTGCGCGCGTTGTCACTCTTCAAAAGGGAGGCGACCGCAATCAGTCGGACCAGCGATCATGGAGACCACTCAGCCTTCTTTCCATATTAGGCAAAACACTAGAAATCTTGATGTTGCAGTCCCTCGAAGGAGTCTTTGGCCGCAACCTCACAGGCAGGCAATACGGGTGTACCAAAGGAAGGTCCACGCAGGATGTCATTGTCGAGATTCGGCGTGTTTCCCTGCTGGCACCGGCTAAGTACGTCGTAGCAGTTCTGATTGACATCAGAGGAGCGTTTGACAACCTTTGGTGGCCAGCGCTCCTTAATGAACTCAAAGGTAGGGGAATCCCCGCAACCTGTACTCGCTCGTCAGAAGTTACCTGACAGACAGAACTGCTACGATCGAAAGTAGGCATGTCTCCGTCCGGAGAAAGATTGAGAAGGGGTGCCCACAGGGCTCGGTCCTAGGACCAGCACTCTGGAATGCCTTCTTCGAAGGTCTTCTCAGGAAACTCATGGAGACTGACTGCGAGCCGTACGCCTATGTGGATGACTTGACTGTGCTGATCTTTGCAGAGTCAGTCCGCCAAATTGAAGAAAAACCCACCACGTGCTCCGCACTGTCAACCAATGGTGCGAGCACGTCAAGATGCAGGTGGCTGAGGAAAAACCCAGCTAATCCTCTTGAAGGGGAAAGTGAATAATCCACCCACAATACGCTTTGGCGGCCACAGGCTCCTTCTTGAAAAGCACGTCAAGTATTTAGGAGTGAATATAGGTGAGAGGTGGGGTTTCAACCAACACCTCCAGTCCCTTAAAGGCACTACCATTGCAAGGTTTGCCTCACTGCGTGCCATTACTAAGGCCACTTGGGGTGTGTGTTACCACGACACCATCCTCATGTATAAGGCCATCTATTTAGGTGTGATTGGCTACTGCCCTGTTGTCTGGGGTAGCAAACTAACAGTCAATCAAAAGAGAGTATTGGCCCAATCCCAGAGAGCCGCGCTCCTGTGGATCACCAAGGCCTTCAAGACTGTATCAACGGAAGCACTCCAGGTGATCACTGGTCAGTTACCAGTTGATTTGGCTGTTGAGTGCATGATTGACAAGTGGAGAGTGAAACGGGTGCTTCCCCCGCTTTGGGCTGAACTCCGTGCGGAGCTCACCACAGAACAGAAACTTGCCGCCATCGATGAATGGGCTCTAGAGAAATGGCAAGCGAGATGGGAATCCTCGTCAAAGGGACGTGATACGTATGAGTTCTTCCCCAACATCCGTGAACGTCTTTCTAGAAAATGGGTTGAGCCAGACCACTGGACGAGCCAGTTCCTCACGGGACATGGTGACTTCAATGCGCGGCTCCACTTCTTTTCTCTGAAAGACTCTCCATTATGCACGTCTTGTGCCTCCAGTGCGGAGGAAACAAGAAACCATGTGCTGCTCCACTGTAGTTTCTACAACAGTGAGCGACGGTTGTTGAGAATGCAAACGAACTTAGCAGCTTTGACTGCTACAAAGGAAGCCTATAACCATTTTGCAAAGTTCGCAAAGAAGGTAATGGCTAAGAAACGTGGTTATAGTTGATCAGTCCTTTTGAAACTTGCCACCCAAGTAAACAGTAAGATCAGGTAGGGAACCAGATTAAGAACTACTCCCAGATGGTACGGGATTCCTCAGGTGGTCACCTCCGCGCGGTAACACACGGGCAACAGCTCTCTACGGTGAGACTGGCTAACGACCACATACCTGCCGTACCTCCACAGGTCTGAGTTCGGTGGATGCTGCAGGGGCCGGCCTCTTGCATATTAGCGAAACCGCAACTTCTATGACTGATATAACCCTCGTCGAGGGTTTAGGTACATTCATCAAATAAAGAAACAGACCTGTTGGTAGAGCCTACTTGTCGTATGAGCCGACTAAAAGGGACAGCCGGGTGGGCCCAGCCGGAATGACAACCTCACCCCTATGAGGTCCCTGCAAGATTACATCCGACGAGGCTTAAGTGGCTGGGCCTCACAGTGTACTCTGTCGCCACACTGTGCTAACCCTGCAGTTGGGGGTCCAGAATTCCACTGCCGTACTCCCAGCGTGTTCGTATGAGCTGGACTTAGAGGGACACAACTTACACTTCTTCCACATACGTGACGCACTGGGAACCCCCTACCTTGAGCTGGGATCACAGAACATACCCCCCGCAGGAAGGGGGACAGAATTCTCCTGCCATATCCTCTACGTGGCCGTAAAAGCCGGCCTTAAAGGGACTTGAAGCTCACGACACTGACATACACAACATATTCCAGATACAAACAACACTGCAACCGCTTACGTAGCAGAACACATTGACTTAAAACACCTCATAATGAGCGAAAGACAGTCATGGAAGTAGCTCACTATCATCTATGAGCGATCCCCTACATAGATGCGGCCTTCGGATTGAGGAGGGGGAAAAACCAGGTTTAGGTGTTCCTGGGGCGGCTGATAGCGTGTGTCCCGCTCACCACATCACCAGTGGCCAAGGGCTGACTCTGAACAGCAGCTGCAAAATCCCTCATGCGTCTTAGTCCCAGTGGGTGGCCAGACTGGCAGCTGCGGCGCATGTGGGGGCCTCCCTTTGACCCTCAACGGACCAGCGAAAGGGGCTAGAATCAATATGCCTGAGGGGGAGCTTCCAGGACACTGCTTCGAGCAGATCTGTTTCTTTATTTCATGACTGTACCTAAACCCTCGACGAGGGTTATATCAGTCATAGAAGTTGCGGTTTCGCTAATATGCAAGAGGCCGGCCCCTGCAGCATCCACCGAACTCAGACCTGTGGAGGTACGGCAGGTATGTGGTCGTTAGCCAGTCTCACCGTAGAGAGCTGTTGCCCGTGTGTTACCGCGCGGAGGTGACCACCTGAGGAATCCCGTACCATCTGGGAGTAGTTCTTAATCTGGTTCCCTACCTGATCTTACTGTTTACTTGGGTGGCAAGTTTCAAAAGGACTGATCAACTATAACCACGTTTCTTAGCCATTACCTTCTTTGCGAACTTTGCAAAATGATTATAGGCTTCCTTTGTAGCAGTCAAAGCTGCTAAGTTCGTTTGCCCTCCCAACAACCGTCGCTCACTGTTGTAGAAACTACAGTGGAGCAGCACATGGTTTCTTGTTTCCTCCGCACTGGAGGCACAAGACGTGCATAATGGAGAGTCTTTCAGAGAAAAGAAGTGGAGCCGCGCATTGAAGTCACCATGTCCCGTGAGGAACTGGCTCGTCCAGTGGTCTGGCTCAACCCATTTTCTAGAAAGACGTTCACGGATGTTGGGGAAGAACTCATACGTATCACGTCCCTTTGACGAGGATTCCCATCTCGCTTGCCATTTCTCTAGAGCCCATTCATCGATGGCGGCAAGTTTCTGTTCTGT
The DNA here is from genome assembly GCA_020466155.1 of Pachypeltis micranthus. Classification (NCBI taxonomy): domain Eukaryota; kingdom Metazoa; phylum Arthropoda; class Insecta; order Hemiptera; family Miridae; genus Pachypeltis; species Pachypeltis micranthus. The sequence goes on from CM035776.1 coordinate 1,678,410, forward strand.
GGTGAGCTCCGCACGGAGTTCAGCCCAAAGCGGGGGAAGCTCCCGTTTCACTCTCCACTTGTCAATCATGCACTCAACAGCCAAATCAACTGGTAACTGACCAGTGATCACCTGGAGTGCTTCCGTTGATACAGTCTTGTAGGCCTTGGTGATCCACAGGAGCGGCTCTCTGGGATTGGGCCAATACTCTCTTTTGATTGACTGTTAGTTTGCTACCCCAGACAACAGGGCAGTAGCCAATCACACCTAAATAGATGGCCTTATACATGAGGATGGTGTCGTGGTAACACACACCCCAAGTGGCCTTAGTAATGGCACGCAGTGAGGCAAACCTTGCAATGGTAGTGCCTTTAAGGGACTGGAGGTGTTGGTTGAAACCCCACCTCTCACCTATATTCACTCCTAAATACTTGACGTGCTTTTCAAGAAGGAGCCTGTGGCCGCCAAAGCGTATTGTGGGTGGATTATTCACTTTCCCCTTCAAGAGGATTAGCTGGGTTTTTTCCTCAGCCACCTGCATCTTGACGTGCTCGCACCATTGGTTGACAGTGCGGAGCACGTGGTGGGTTTTTTCTTCAATTTGGCGGACTGACTCTGCAAAGATCAGCACAGTCAAGTCATCCACATAGGCGTACGGCTCGCAGTCAGTCTCCATGAGTTTCCTGAGAAGACCTTCGAAGAAGGCATTCCAGAGTGCTGGTCCTAGGACCGAGCCCTGTGGGCACCCCTTCTCAATCTTTCTCCGGACGGAGACATGCCTACTTTCGATCGTAGCAGTTCTGTCTGTCAGGTAACTTCTGACGAGCGAGTACAGGTTGCGGGGATTCCCCTACCTTTGAGTTCATTAAGGAGCGCTGGCCACCAAAGGTTGTCAAACGCTCCTCTGATGTCAATCAGAACTGCTACGACGTACTTAGCCGGTGCCAGCAGGGAAACACGCCGAATCTCGACAATGACATCCTGCGTGGACCTTCCTTTGGTACACCCGTATTGCCTGCCTGTGAGGTTGCGGCCAAAGACTCCTTCGAGGGACTGCAACATCAAGATTTCTAGTGTTTTGCCTAATATGGAAAGAAGGCTGAGTGGTCTCCATGATCGCGGGTCCGACTGATTGCGGTCGCCTCCCTTTTGAAGAGTGACAACGCGCGCAGACTTCCACTGAGTGGGGAACTGTCCGACCTGCAGACAGTCATTAAATAAATTAAGGAGACCGCTGGAGATTGTCCGCTCAGCCTTCCTTAGCATATTGCTTTCTATTTTATCTGGCCCAGGAGATTTGTTGGGCTTTAAGGTCGCAAGAGCCCTGCCGAGGTCGCCTGTTGTCCACAATGGGATGTCGGGCTCGTTCGGAGGGTCCATGATCAGCTCCCTTGCTGCCCTCTGGGCTTCAGTGTCTCGAGCTAGTTGGTCATCTGGGAACGCCTTCTCAAGGAGGGTTTCCAGTGAACGTTCGATACTGCAGGCCCAGCCTGACTCATTTTGCATCGCAGCTAAGACCTGCTCTACATTTGCTTTTCCTATGGAGGACTTGTAGTGTCTGCCCCAGGGGTTCTCAGAGCTCTCCGCTTCCACAAAATTTCGCCAGCCTTGCCGTTTGGCTCGTTTGATGGCGCGGTGGAAGGCCTTCTTCTCTTGGATGAAGGCAGTTCGGAGTGTTGCTCTGGCATCAGGGTCACGAGTGTTTTGGTACATCCTTCTGGCTCTATTTGCACTTTGCTTGAGGGGATTAAGTTCCTCAGTCCACCATGGGACTTTGATCGCCCTGTGCTTCTGTTGGCCAAGTACAGAGAGCCCAGCAGAGTGCAGTGCTGTGGTAAATGTGTCCACTTTGCTGTCCACCTCTTCAGGTGTGGATGCTTGCACTATTAGGTCGGTGTCTGCGGCACGCAGTTCACCTTCCAGTACCCTAAAGAATTGCGGCCAGTCAGCATTTTTTGTGCGGAATCGCTTTTCACGCGTGTCTTTGCAGAGGATGTTATCATCCGTAATGGCAAAGTCAATAACCATGTGATCGCTCTGCGTTGCACCTGGTACGACTCGCCAACCCTTCAATTTGAGTAGCAGGGTGTGGGACACGGCTGTGACGTCTATACACGACCTTCCTCCCGGGCCATCATAGGTCGCCTCAGTCATGGGGTCGTTGGCAACAACCAAGTTGTACCTGGTGAGCAGCTCTATATACGCCTCGCCCGCCCCATCCAGGGTTGGGGATCCCCACAATGGTGATCTGGCGTTTGCATCAGCACAGACTACGCAGGGTCGTCCTGATAGGCCTGCTAGAGCCCGCTCGAGTGGTTCAAGGCTGTTGGCAACTGGTGCGCCAAATTGCCTGTAAATGATATTACAACCAGCTCAAAGCCACCGGCTCGGATGAGCACAGCGGCCAAGTGCTGGCTGTTCAGGTGAGTGAGTGCGAGCATGTCAATGGACGGGTCGATGCAGGCTACTGCTGCCTTGGCTCCCGTTCTCGCTCCAGCCACCACTCGTGCCTGCGATCCGAGACCAAGAGTTTTGGATCCTATGTACGGTTCCTGTATGGCGAGGACACTGCAGCGTTTCTTGAGTGCATTTTGCAGCAACTCAGCCATAACTGGGCAACTCTTATTTGTGTTGTGCTGAAGGATTCGAACTGTTTTTGACCTATTCATAATCCACTCGTGACTCCTGGAGGGCAATCGCTCGCTGACGAATGGTACAGCGTGCGTCTCGTGTAGAGTGTGCGACCTGTTGGATTTTGCGTTCGACGCAATTGGCACACTTGAGGGGAGCATCACGCTTGCATTCCTTACTCAGATGTGGCAAGGCGCACCAGGCGCACACAACAGGTCTTGTACAGACCACTGCCAGGTGGCCATAGTGCTGGCATTTGTAGCACTGAGTGGGGGCTTGGTACTTTCGTATGGCGCACCGCTGCCAGGCTATTTGGAGGTGCCTTGCCCCCTCTAGTTTTTTGTACAGGCTGGGTGATACCTCAATCACCCAATCCTTCTGTCTGCCACGCTTTTTGGTGAAGAGAGGCCTGACATCCTGCGGCTGCAAGCCTAACGCAGGGTTGTGCTCAACAACTTGTTGGGCCAAGTCCTCTTTGAAGGTCGGTCCGCACGCGTCGCACAGCAGCAGGCGTGGGAAACGACCCAGGGGGCTGACGCTTGGAGCTTCAACTCCTTTTTTGTGGAAATGTGGCTCGTGAGCGCCTTGGCCATTTCTGGCGTTTCCGTCACAATGACGGCGCCACCTCCTACTGCGGTGCGGATGTCTAGCACTCGGACACTCAGAGCTTGGAGGTCCGTAGCAGGGACACCCCGCATAAGCGCTTCCATTGCGTCAGGGTTGGAGGGACCAGCCTCTCCTTCCTCACATGTCCGCCTAACCACTACCACGTTTTGTCGTGGGTTTTTAGGGGGGAGTTTGGCGAGCGGTGGAGGCTTTTTATTTTGGTTTTTATTTTTATTTTTGCCCTTGTTTTTGGGCGGAGGCATTGGCGGGGCGCTGCCCTCGGCCTGCACTTCCTGCTTAGTTGGGGCCTGTTTCTGCTTCCCTCTGCGCTTCCTGGCCCTGGCAGGCTGCCATTCCGCCTCAGCTCCATGAGGGGGGGAGGAAGGCGCAGTAGCGGCTACTGCCGCATATGAGGGGCCTGGGGTACTACCCTGGCTCGTTGTTGCTCCTCGAGTTTGGGGGGCTGGTGGCACTGGCTGCTGGGGAATTGCCCTACGCAGCTCTTCCTCACGACAGCCGCCACAGTTTCCCGCAGGGAGTGGCAGGGGGCGATGTCGTTGGGGGGGCATTAGCTTTTATAGCCAGCTTCGAAATTTCGAAGAGGCAACTTGTTACGAGGTCCCGCATAGGTCCTGTCGCGTTGGCCCTCATCCGTGCCAGCTGGCCGTGGATGATTTGGACGTATGCGCAAATTTGCTCCATGTCCGACAGTTTAGGGTCCACGCTGTGTCGTGTGCTTGTAGTAGCCGGGTTGCCCGGCTACTAGGGGAGAAGGGGAGATGAACGCGGGTTGCCCGGTTCTTTCCGCCCTTGTTTGTTTGGACGACGAGTAGGTTGCTCATTGTCCGAAGAGGGAGTGGTCGAGCTTGGCGAGCCCGAGGAAGAGGCGCAGGTGGCGTTTTTATTACCTGCTGAAGTTTTAGTTGCCTTTGTCATGTTTTTTACTTATTTGATCCTTGTGAGTTCATTTGTTGTGTGTGTTCGTGGTATGAGCGAGAGGTGCTCGAGGCAGTGTCCTGGAAGCTCCCCCTCTGGCATATTGATTCTAGCCCCTTTCGCTGGTCCGTTGAGGGTCAAAGGGAGGCCCCCACATGCGCCGCAGCTGCCAGTCCGGCCACCCACCGGGACTAAGACGCATGAGGGATTTTTCGGCTGCTGCTCAGAGTCAGCCCTCGGCCACTAGTGATGTGGTGAGCGGGACACACGCTATCAGCCGCCCCAGGAACGCTCAAACCTGGTTTTTCCCCCTCCTCATTCCGAAGGCCGCACCTATATAGGGGATCGCTCAAAGGTGTTAGTGAGCTACTTCCAGGACTGTCTTTCACTCATTATGAGTGTTTCAAGTGAGTGTGTTCTGCCACGCAAGCCGTTGCAGTGTATTTAGTATCTGGAATATGTTGTGTATGTCAGTGTCGTGAGCTTTAAGCCCCTTTAAGGCCGGTTTTAACGACCACGCAGAGGATACGGCAGGAGAATTCTGTACCCCTTCCTGCGGGGGGTGTGTTCTGCGATCCCAGCTAAAGGTAGGGGGTTCCCAGTGTGTCATGTATGTGAATGAAGTGTAAGTTGTGTCCCTTTTAGTCCGGCTTATACGAACACGCAGGGAGTACGGCAGTGGAATTCTGGACCCCCTACTGCGGGGTGAGCACAGTGTGGCGACAGAGTACACTGTGACGCCCAGCCACAGTTAAGCCTCCCAGATTCAACCTATGGAGAAAAAAAGAAAAACCTAACATTTTTCACAGCACCATTCTTGTTGTGAAAAGTTACCACTTGTTATTCTTAATGTTTTCAGTGCTATTGTCATAAAAAATCAATACGAAATGAATTTCCCATGAATTCCTGAACCTTTGCAGACAGGTAAGTTCATACGTTGACCGAGGGAAGTTAGGGATGGCAGTTTGTACCGAGGACTTCAATAAATAGTGGAGATCCCCCAGACTAGAAGTACGGGATAATGGAAGTCTCACGTAACACATTCATTTCTTAGCAACTTGGATTTTCACGATGTTCAGGGGTCACTCAGAGGTCGCGCGTCTGGGGTAAGGCAGTCACTCGATGACCTTCAACTATGACCGCAATACGAAAGAATGGGAGAAAAATTGATGAGACACGTTTCGGCAAGTTGGAAGAAAAAGCTTAGATTCAGAAGAAGAGACTGGCGAGAGGTGAATTGTGGGTATGGTGGGAGGGGGTGTGGAGGGGATGAGATGATTAGGCCCGTACTTGGACGCGAACGGGTCGATACGCGAATGGGTCACAGATTCCGCATTAGTGCGCCCTACTGCTGAGCTCGCCTGCCCTTCACCACACCACACCCCCGCCACTCACCACAAGTACATCCTACCCCTCCCCTTCCATCCACACTACCTTCACTTTCCTCTCGCAACACCATTCCTTCCTGTTGCCTTTGAACAACATGGGGCAGGCTATTTATTGTCGCCCTCCGGGTGCTCAGAAATAATGGAAGACGAGAACGTAGAGGCGAAAGCCTGAGCCTGAGTATCATTACAGTCAACGAAGGACTAAGTGTCCGAGAGCTGGTCGTCAAGTTTTGAAAAGACGTTGACAAGCGTTGACACAGACCATCACTTCGCAATGGACGCGGATTAGAGAAATCTTCCACTGGTTCAATCTGAATTCCTTGTTTTCTACCGTTTTCAGAATGGTGTTCGACGCAAAGCGCCGAATTTGTCAGAGTCAATGAACTCGGACTTCCCCGCGTCACTGTCATCGACCCCTAATTGTCTCCAACCATTTTAATACCTGCCCCTGCGGGAATCCCTCAGCCACGGGCCCCCAGCCCCTTTTCTAGGTTTTCCTTTCCTTACTTCTTTCTCCCAATTTCATTATCCTATCGACGACAGAGCACCTCCAAATCATTCTGCTTCCAACTTCCACCACAGTAACTTCTCACTCTCTCTCTATCGGTTGCCCACGCCAGTTCCGCGTTCTGAGTACTTCCCTTGTGTCACCCATCTGTACCTCAATTTCAATTCTACTCAACACATTTCCGTACACAGTATAATAATACAGTCCTCCTCACGCTCACCGAGTTTCAGTTCTCATTGGAATCCTCAGCACCCCCATTCTTGCACCTAACATTTGGTCCTCCGGGCCGGATTTCGTTAACTTTCGAGCATCCAGGACCGAACGTTAACGCCACGACGCCCACTACTCGTTTCAAGCGGCGAAAAGAAGCGAAACGATAATCGTGTCTGCGCCTTCTCGTCTTCCGACGCCCGCTGCAACTCCTGTCTCTTCCACCCGCGTCAACATCGAAACTTACAACCAGCCTCTCGCCGACACCATCCGTTGTGACAACTCACCACCGCCACTGTCGCTCGCCGCCCCCCTGACGATCTCTTCGCTGGGCTCATCACTAAATCGTCCCGTCACTCAAGCGCCAATTAGCTGCTCGCATCGGCCCCATCCTTGCGAACTTCCAACCACCTTTATCCAATTGAAGCCCCACAACACTCGCAATGGTCGCATCGCCGCTGGTCAGCCGTCTACGTCTGCTTCTTCCAACTTCAGATCGCCGCCGACCAATGTAACACAAGGTAAGTCTCGGAATAGCGTGAACTGGCTTCTCATAGTAAATTATAGGAGCGAGTCTTCAGCTCCTCCTCTTCAGAGGCAGCCCTCAGCTCCTCCTGGTTCCCGCTTTTATCTATGCAACCCGCAACCATTTTCTCCCAAGTCACTAACCCACATTAAAAGTTCCACACAGCCCAAGCTCAAATCGTTTCTACAAGGCCCTCACAACAAACCCTTCCTCTCAGCTCTGTCCCTATAACCCACATTCCAAGTGTTGTCACCAAGCCCAACGTTCTGAACTCAATCATTCGCCTATACCCTCCTATGTCTCTTCCTCTTCTGTTTTTCTGCTTCTGCAACTCCATTTAGCCCTCATCATTAGCACCCTATCCCCCAACGCCCTTTGTATCTATCACGCCTCAGCTCCTCTCATATCCTCATTCAAATCACACAACCCACAGCCATTTCCCTACATGTGCATCCACACCCCACACAGAACAAAAGCATTGTATTGGTGTTTCGAGTCTCTCAACACAAACATTTGCTCTCAGAACCTCGTGCCCACATTCCAAAGTTTAGGTGCTGTCACCAAGCCCCCTTTGACCATCTCACTAAATTCACATAGATTATCTACACCTATTTTTGTCTCATCCTTCTACCTGGATTTCCGCCTCTACGACTCAACTCAGCCCTCATTCATAGTACCCCATGCCCCAACGCCCTTTAGGTTTTCACATCCTACTTATCTAAACCCCAACTGTTGTACCCTACCACAGCCCACACCATCTTACCCTAACATTCAGTTCCTCAATGCTACACCAGCACAGCTTCCTCTCCTCTTCATACCTTCCACACCTGATCATCCCAAAATTCAAGTGCCATCTCCAAGGCCCCTTTGACCACCTTACTACATTCACATAGTTTACTTACACTTCCTTTCGTCTCATCCTCCTTCTGGTTTTTCTGTTCCCATAACTAAGCGTCGTCCTGATCACTAGTTCCCCATGCCCCAACGCCATTTGTGTCTTTACATCCCACTTCTCCAAACCCTAACTGTAGTTTTCCTAAACCATTTTCCGTTTCTTCCTCCTAACCATTTCTCTCCAGTACAATTTCACTCAGCTCGCACCCTTACTTACCAGTGCAAACCTCAAAATGCCTTATGCCCTCACATCCTGTTTCTCTTGCACCCTGTCAGCTTGACTCACCCTCCCACCTTACTCACTGCTCTATCCTAGCAGCATTTCTTACCTTCTCGACCTCAGAATTGTAATCGTCCATCTTATCATTGAGCACTAACCCAGGACAGCACTAGGTCTCGCCTCTTAATCCCATGCCCTACATCATACACTTTACTCACTGCACATGCCTTTTTTGCACCACTCCCACACCATTTTTCCTTCTCACTGCCCCTGTATGCCAGCCCCTTTTGCACGACCTCAGTAAGCTCCTTCAACTTTCACCACCTCACTGTAACGGCCCTTACCGCCCCTTTCAATGTGCATTCCCTATTTACCCAATGCTGTGTGCATTCTCATACATGCACTAGCCCCACCTGCAGCACCCAAACATGCACTAGCCCCACCTGCAGCACCCAAACATGCACTAGCGCCACCTGCACCACCCAAACATGCCTTCCTCCCTATTTGCATCACCCCAGTGTGCCTTCCTCCCACTTGCATCACTCCAGCATGCCTTCCTCCCACTTGCACCACCCCAGTGTGCCTTTCTCTCTCTTGCACCACCCCAGCGTGTCTTCCTCCCTGTTGCACCACCCCAGCGTGCCTTTCTCCTTCTTGCACCACCACAGTGTGCCTTTCTCCCTCTTGCACCACCCCAGTGTGCCTTCCTCCCTATTTGCGTCACCCCAGTGTGCCTTCCTCCCACTTGCATCACTCCAGCATGCCTTCCTCCCACTTGCACCACCCCAGTGTGCCTTTCTCTCTCTTGCACCACCCCAGCGTGCCTTCGTCCCTCTTGCACCACCCCAGCGTGCCTTCGTCCCTCTTGCACCACCCCAGTGTGCCTTCCTCCCTATTTGCATCACCCCAGTGTGCCTTCCTCCCACTTGCATCACTCCAGCATGCCTTCCTCCCACTTGCACCACCCCAGAGTGCCTTCCTCCCTCTTGCACCACCCCAATGTGCCTTTCTCTCTCTTGCACCACCCCAGTGTGCCTTCCTCCCTATTTGCATCACCCCAGTGTGCCTTCCTCCCACTTGCATCACTCCAGCATGCCTTCCTCCCACTTGCACCACCCCAGTGTGCCTTCCTCCCTCTTGTACCACCCCAGAGTGCCTTCCTCCCTCTTGTACCACCCCAATGTGCCTTTCTCTCTCTTGCACCACCCAAACATGTCTTCCTCCCTATTTGCACTACCCAAGCGTGCCTTCCTCCCTCTTGCACCACCCCAGCGTGCCTTCCACCCTCTTGCACCACCCCAGAGTGCCTTCCTCCCTCTTGTACCACCCCAGAGTGCCTTCCTCCCTCTTGTACCACCCCAATGTGCCTTTCTCTCTCTTGCACCACCCAAACATGTCTTCCTCCCTATTTGCACTACCCAAGCGTGTCTTCCTCCCTCTTGCACCACCCCAGCGTGCCTTCGTCCCTCTTGCACCACCTCAATGTGCCTTTCTCCCTCTTGCACCACCCCAGCGTGCCTTCCTCCCTCTTGCACCACCCCAGCGTGCCTTCCTCCCTCTTGCACCACCCCAGCGTGCCTTCCTCCCTCTTGCACCACCCCAGCGTGCCTTCCCCCCTCTTGCACCACCCCAGAGTGCCTTCCTCCGTACATGAAACACCCCAGCATGCCTTCCTCCCTACTTGCAACACCCCAGCATGCCTTCCCTACTCACCTCTCCCTAGTATGCCTTCCGCCATCTCCCACCTTAGTGGCCCACACCTTAAACCTCTTTATGCCTTCCGCCATCTCCCACCTTAGTGGCCCACACCTTAAACCTCTTTATGCCTGTGCTGTCCTACTCTCCTTTCGTTCTCCTTGCACCACCTCCTGTGCTTCCTCATGAGATCACTCATTCATCCTCATTTTTGCACCACCAGCACTCTGTTGTCCTGCTCAATTCACTACCACATCATTGTCTCACACTCATCACCTCATCTCTCTGTGCTCATCAGGCAGCCCAACCTAGCCACATCCTCCAGCGCGCTCAGCCCTCATTAGCCCTCATGAGTCCTCACTCACGATCATTACCACATACAACTGTAACCCCACTTCAAGGGTTATCCTGCTGCCGCAGCGCGGGGGAGTATGTTCGACGCAAAGCGCCGAATTTGTCAGAGTCAATGAACTCGGACTTCCCCGCGTCACTGTCATCGACCCCTAATTGTCTCCAACCATTTTAATACCTGCCCCTGCGGGAATCCCTCAGCCACGGGCCCCCCAGCCCCCTTTTCTAGGTTTTCCCCTTTCCTTACTTCTTTCTCCCAATTTCATTATCCTATCGACGACAGAGCACCTCCAAATCATTCTGCTTCCAACTTCCACCACAGTAACTTCTCACTCTCTCTCTATCGGTTGCCCACGCCAGTTCCGCGTTCTGAGTACTTCCCTTGTGTCACCCATCTGTACCTCAATTTCAATTCTACTCAACACATTTCCGTACACAGTATAATAATACAGTCCTCCTCACGCTCACCGAGTTTCAGTTCTCATTGGAATCCTCAGCACCCCCATTCTTGCACCTAACAATGGGCTCTCCAAAATCTCAAAAGCCTGTGACTAAGATAGACCACTAGATCTCTGAAAACCATTCATAATAGAACCATATTCACATAAAACTAATAGCTATCTTAATCTAAACAAAACATTGATATTTCTCCGAGTGTTGCGCTTAATTTTTTGTTCGTATATTGTTTTATATGTAATCGTTTATAATTATTATAATTCATTTTTTCTATAATAGCAGGGGCTGTCAATGAACAGTAGTAACTTTCATTACGTTACACTTGAGATGGGGTGGTTTGGGCATTGCTGTTTTACACTTTTTTCAACAGCTTCACATCAAAATTGATTAGCATTTTGTTAATTACCACTTTGCTATATCAATGAATTTTTTCTTTGTAATAAACCAGAGCATCTCCAGATCTCAAACATGAAAGTCGTCTTAAAATTTTGTTAGCAAATCTTAATAGATTTACGAGTTGAATCTCAACAGATTAAGTGCCCAGGATCCTTGACGAACTAAGACACCACGAAATGCTGTTGGCAAAAGTTAATGTCGGAGGAAAGGGCAGTTGGAGTACTTGGAAGTTCAAGGTTACTGCTCTGCTCAGCGGAATAGAGGATGCAGAAAGAATAGTTGAAGGCACCTGAAAGATGAAGCAAACGCTGAGTTCCATGAAAAACCTGAAGGGTTCAAGAAGCTCAATGGCACACTCTTTTTGATTTTAACGACTAACACGATACAAGCTAATCTCATTTGAGAGACAACTCGCCCCCTTGAGGACAAGTGTGGAAACAGCGAGCAACCTTTGACTGCTTTCGTTAACGTGTCAATATTACAAGAGCAAAGGAAACATAATTCATCATTAAGGGAAGTGGAAAAGTGATGGAAGAGCTAATTTCAGCAGAGAACAATGATATCCTGAACACTGAGTGCGACGACGCATGGCACGCAGACAATTGTGCCACAAACCATGTTTCGCCTCGGAAGTTTTTTCAAAATTATGACCCAGACATCAAAGGTACCCTAGCAAACTTATTTACAACGAAGCCAAGTTTTTCCACCAACGCCAACTGTTCATAAAAACCCTGCTGATGTACTATTATAAAAAGCCACTCCTATGTAACCCTTACCCGACACATATGAACCCAACCCGTTTTACACTATTGCATTATATTGTTAATCCTAAAAAATGCTGCAAATTATTACACAACCGTTTATTATTCTCTTGCAGAGCATATTATTCTCACACTTCCGCTATCCGTTCCATTAGGTACAGTAAACGATACGAAACATGACCTGACTACAACGGAACGCTGAAAATTGACATATTCTAGTCGCCGTAAGCAATTGGCCCGATGTCATGAGTCGAGCTGACGGGTGTTTGAGTGAGACCAGAGGGAGTGCTCCACGAGTCCCTTCAATTAGTAGAGTTTGACTCAAATATCAATATACCGCATCCCAAGTGAGTATGGGGCCCCAAAAATAGATGGAAGAAAGCAATGGGCAATGAAATGGAATCATTGAAGGAAAACTAAACCTGGAATATAATAAAAGCATTTAGGTAAAATGGATATTCAGAATTGTTTTGTTGAGAATATCATATAGGAAGACTGGAAGACGAATGACTGACTCTTTTATTCGGACATGTTGGAAAAAGAACAACAAAAGCAAGAGCTACATAATCACTGCCTCCTGCTTACATAAACTATTACTTTTATGGCATTGCCATATTATTTTTATCTTTTTAAAAATAATTATAAAATAATACACTTCCTTAAATAAAATAACCTTTCCAAAATAAACTAGAATACAACAACCCTTTTTTTATATTTATTTATTTTTTATTTTTTATTTTTGTTTTTTACAAATTCAGAGAAAGTAAAGCGCTTAGGCTTAACTACTTTTCTACCGCTTTGAGTAGTATAATAGCTACTAGTTGCAGGTACGTCCTCATTAAGCCCTTTTCCTGGAATAGAGAAACGGATTGACTGAGGGATGTGAGTGTGGGGTTCAGATGTTGTCGACTTAAGATTTGACTTGGGGTTTTCTAAAATGAATTTTCTATTTCTTTTATACATGGCTCCCTCTTTGTTCCGGAGAAGGTAGGTACGAGAATCAAGGACTTGCAATATTGTTCCAGGAGACCACGGGCCAGTAGGAATTTTTTTAAAGTAAATGTTTTGACCAGACGTCAATTTCGATAGGGCTTAGGCGTCCCTATCGTATTGCCTCTTGTAAGCGACCTGACGGGTTTGTAGCAATCGGTGTTGTTCCCTATGATTGGCTAGTTTTGGAGCTAATAGTTTCGGGCATATAGGAAGAACACATTTAAGTCTTCTCGACATCAGTAAAAGTGATGGTGGGTCTAAGTTTTCTTTAGGCGTGTTGTGGTAGTGAAGTAACGCTAGATAATAATCAGTTCCAGCGTCGCTACATTTTTTCAATATATTTTTACAAATTTTAACTGTCGATTCTGCTTGGCCATTACTTTGACTATGGTATGGGCTTGACTTGGTATGTCGGATCTCCCATTCTCTCGTGAATTCGGCGAAAGCGTTGGATTCCCATGGAGGGCCGGAATCGGTAACTAGTTCGTTGGGAATGCCATGACGGCAAAATATTGATTTGCAATGAATAATGACCTCATTGGCCGTGAATGAAGATAATTTTACTAATTCTATGAATTTTGAATAATAGTCCATGATTACTAAAAATTTTTTGCTGTCGAAGTCGAAAAAATCTGCGCTTATTTTATACCATGGTAAAGGTGGAATTTGATGTGGTAAGAGAGGTTCATTAGCATTTCGACGGCGAAACTTAAGGCATGATTGACAAGATTCAATAAAATGTTTCAATTCAGCGTTAATATTTGGCCAAAACAGGACACCGCGAATGAGTCCCTTGGCTTTTTCCAGACTCATGTGACTGGCGTGAATTTGACGAAGCATTGATTCTCTGAGACCAGCCGGAATGACTACGCTGGTGTTTTTAAAAATTATTCAGTGATTTGCGTATAGGTCGGCTTGGTAACTCCAGTATGCTTTGGCCTGATCACTAAATTTTTTTTTATTAGCAGGCCAGCCTGAATTTATATATTTTAGTAAAACTTGAGATGTTTCGTCATCTTTTGTGGCTTTCTTAATTCGTTCCAGTGTCGATAAATGAATGGGTAAGGCATTAGCAAGTAAATTGACATGAATGTTGACTGCATCATCGATTATAGTTTCGGTTTCTGGTAGTGCGGCTCTTGACAGAGTATCTGCTATGTATAAATGTTTTCCCGGCTTGTAAATTAGATTTAAATCGTATGGTTGGAGATGTAAGAACATCCTTTGAAGTCGTGGTGGGACATTTCCTAATGGTTTATTCATGAGAGTTATTAGAGGTGAATGATCAGTTTCTACTGTGATCCGTTGGCCATAGATGTACTGTCTAAATCTGACACAAGCAAAGACTATGGCATATAACTCTTTTTCGATTTGCGCGTAGCGTTTCTGGCAGTCATTAAGCGTTTTTGATGCATAAACAACAGGCTTATTGTTTTGGAGAAGGCATGCTCCAACGGCAGATTGAGAGCTGTCAACTGATAATGTTATTGGCTTGTTTACGTCAAAGTGTGATAATACTGGTGCTGATGTTATGAGGGATTTAAGTCTATTGTATGCAATTTCATGATTATCTTCCCACACCCATTGCACATCATTTTTTAGCAATGAGCGTAATATCGCCGTTTCCTCTGCGACATTGGGTATGAAACTGGACAGATAATTAATCATTCCTAAATATCGTTGAAGATCTGTTTTATTTGAGGGCGAGGGCATTTTGCAAATCGCCTCCACCCTTTCCTTGTCTGGCTTCATCCCTTGATTCAAAAAAATGTGACCTAAATATTTTACTTCCCGTTGGTTAAACTTGCATTTAGACCGATTAAACTTAACCCCTTCATGACGAGCTGTTTCTAGAACCGATTTTAATCTTTCATCATGCTGTTCTTGAGTTTCAGCATGAATGAGAATGTCGTCTATGAAAATTTCTACGCCAGGTAAATGTCCAAAAATTTCTGACATCTGTCCATGAAAAATTTCTGACGCAGGTGAAATTCCGAATGGAAGAATCAAAAATTTTCTTCTTCCCCATGGAGTGTTGAAAACCAAATAGTTTTGGCTTTGTGTATCCATTTTTATCATCCAGAATCCCGAATGGGCATCCATAATTGTAAAAAACTTAGCTTGATGTAATCGGGATCTAATGTATTCAACTGTTGGTAATTGATAGTGGGACCTTTTTAGAGCTTTGTTTAGGTTCCTAGGATCCAAACAGAGGCGTAACTGACCTGACTTTCTTTCAGTGCAGATCATAGAGCTGACCCAATCTGTGGGCTCATGAACTTTAGCTATGACTTCATCTTTTTCCATTCGATCTAATTCGGTCTTTATCCGACCATAGAGTTTGAAAGGAAGTTTCCCTGCAGGATCTACGACTGGCTTGACATTAGGATCTATTACAAGAGTGCATGGTTTTTTCAAACATCCTAGGCCTTCAAAACAATCTTTATACTCATGTAGAATTTGGTGAGTGGGTGTCGACATTAATGTTTGGACTCTTTTAATTAGGTTCAATTTTTGACAGGTGTCTAGACCTAGAATTGTTGGACAATTCATGTCAATGATATTAAACGGAATGAGACACGATTTGTTATTTATCAGACACTTCAAATTGGCACGACCACAATTCGGTAATCTCGTACCACAGTAAGAAGCTATTTTTGCATTTGACGGGATCAGATTATTAGTACTTAGATTTAGAGACCTATATACAGATAAACTCATACAGTTCACTCCTGCACCTGTGTCTAATTGACATTTGATTTTCTGGTTTCCTATTTTAACATACAAATTCCAGGATTGACTCACTGGTGTTGACGACGATGTTGACGGCTGATTTTCCTTATCATGATTGACGACGCAGACGAAATATTCGCCTTCCTCTGTAGTTTGACTATTGTGATCATTGATTTCGTCAACATTGAGTAAACGAACTGCTCTACGAGACTGGCACATTTTCGCGTAATGGTTATAAAATTTGCATTTCACACATTGCACACCTTCAGCTGGACATTTGTAACGATGAATTTGCCCACAGCGACCACAGACTTCATCACTGGGATTCCGTCGCGGAATAGCGGACGAGCGTGACTGTTCATATGGGCGCGTTCGCGAGGTACTGCGTTGACGATGTTGATCGCGTTTGTGGTGGAATGGGGACTTCGCTCTGTGGCGACTCCAGTTGCTAGACGTGTTCGATCTGTACATATGTTGATTTGGGTTGCTGGAAGCTACCTTGTTTATATTCAGATCCCCCGTAGTTCTTTCAATATCCTGGGCTTGTATTTTAGACATTTCGAGACTCCGACATATTTTTATGACTTTTTCCAAAACGAGGTCATCCTCCTGGAGAAGGCGTTCCTTCATGTGGACGTTATCTTTCCGAAGATTTAATATCAAAATATCAGTGACGAGAGAATCCGTTAGTTTGTCCAGAGCACAAGTCGAGGCTAAATTTTTCAGCGCCGTGACGAATTCGTCGATAGATTCCTCAGATTTCTGCCGACGAGAAAAGAAATTGTGCCTTTCAACAGTTAAATTAGTCTTGGGGTTAAAATGTGTCTCAAATTTTTTAACGACATCGGCTAGTGGCGATTTTTCGTCGTCAAGGCCGAATGTGTTGAAAACGGCCATGCCTTGTTCTCCAATCAGCGACAAAAGAAGGGCAACTTTACGTTTGTCGGATTCACCTTCAAGACCAGCTGCGATGATATAAAGACGAAATTGTTTAATCCAATTTCTCCATTTTAGGGAAAGATTAGCGCTGGTCACACCATCTATCTCTAGGGGCGAAATATTCGGACGGATACTCATCGTGTTTTGCAACGGTTTGACGGGAATGTCTTGTGTGTCCGTCACTGGCAAAGCGTTTCTTTTTTTCTTTTTGTGGATTAACTCTGAATCCTTTGGAGTATCGCAGCTTGCTTTTTTTGAGCTTGCTTCGTCGGGGTCTGGAACACGTGTCTTCTCCTCCTGTTTAGACGGTGATGACATCCAGGGATAAGATTAACGCAACACTCGCGGGCTGAGTCTCTACAATATTGTCGAAGAGACGGTCAAGAAAATGTTTTCTCACCTGACACCATGTTTTGTTGAGAATATCATATACGAAGACTGGAAGACGAATGACTGACTCTTTTATTCGGACATGTTGGAAAAAGAACAACAAAAGCAAGAGCTACATAATCACTGCCTCCTGCTTACATAAACTATTACTTTTATGGCATAGCCATATTATTTTTATCTTTTTAAAAATAATTATAAAATAATACACTTCCTTAAATAAAATAACCTTTCCAAAATAAACTATAATACAACAAGAATGAAGACAAACTTAGATGGCTTCATGGGGAAATACAAGCCGAAGCTAGTTGCCTTTTGACTAGGTACCTAGTTTCCTTAGGGCCACACGCCTTGAGACTCATTTTCGAGCTAACTGATTTTATTCACGAAATGTGTACACATTCGCGTTCAAGATCGCAAAAACGTTTTCGTTCACACTCCAAAATTTAGAAGCCTTTTCATCGAGTCGCGAAGTAAAAAGGAGAAATATGCAGTCGGAGGGAAACAAGTTTTGTCGGTTATTTTAAAATCTTTCAATTACAGTCTTCTGAGTACAAAAAAACTCAATGTAAATGGCTTCAGTAGGTCAAGCCTCGTTCAAATTTGTCGACCCAAGTACAATTCAGCAGGCGTATTTTCGCAACGTAACGGAGTAGCGCAATATCGGAATAAAATCTTGTGTTCTTTTGTCTGAATCGAACCACTTTGAGACTTCATGGCATCCAATTTGCGTTTTAATAACTGAACATAACGTTCAACATGACCATTTGTTTGAGAATGTCTCGGAGCGATGAGTCGACCTAATAAACCGCAAATTCAACGCAATTAAGATCGCGGCATTATCCGATCCGACACCAGTGACTGGTAGCTCATGCACGCGAAGAATGTTTTTTATCAATTCTATAGTGCATGTCGAAGTGGACGCATTTCGTGTCACCCGAACCTCGGGTCACTTAGATTTGGCATTGATAAGGATGAACAACTAACACACATCTTAAGGACCGGCGTAGACAATATGGACTCGTTAAAATTTGGACGTCTGCGCTTTTCACTGATGAGAAGGTACATTCGGCGGAGAACAAGCAGTTGACGCGCATGCACTACAGAGTGCCGACACTGGTTTTTGTCGGTGGCAACAAAACATTGATTTTCAGGAGATCCTACTCGAGAGAAATTAACATACAATTGTCCTTGAGAAAAGCACTTTCTCCTTAGTTCGATGCCAAACGTCGAGAATGTTTGTGCCTAGAATTTATTTACCCTACGGGGAAACGATGTCTTTACAGGAAACTGTAACCTTTCAAAAGATATAGACAACAAGCAAACGAAGAACAAATCCTTTCTCCCGACCCATTTTTAATTGTATGTACTTGCATATACGTGTGCACATCCTTGAAAATACCAGAGTCTACCCTATTGTGAAACTAATCATAATAACGGAAATTTTCAGGAATTCCTTACATGGAAACTTGCCAAACTACAGTTGTAGCGAAAACTAGGAAAACAGCCACATCACGTCTGTCGAAAAAATAAAAACTTGTCTATGTACATACTTTGGACAAAGTGAACCTCTGCATCGCCGAGATGGTGCCCGAGGAACTGACTGAATAGGGTTTGCCACGTTGGGAACTACGAAAATTGGGGGTCAACTAAGGTGGCGTTCATTATGAGACCGAGAACACACGACACGTCTTCATCAGATTCCAGAACTTATAAAAGAATCACAAAAGGCACGCGTCATTCTCTCCTAACGTCAAGGCGAAAATGATCGGCGAACTACTTCACACCTCCACCAATCGGATCCCTGTCAATACCCTGGAAATTAGACGAACGTTTTCGGCAATGAAAACGATGTATTTCAAAGTGGATATATCTAGTGCATCGTATCACACAGCTTCCCCCAGCCACGCGTTTAGCGGTTTTTGGCTTTAGCTACTAATTCTATTTTATGTTTAACTAATTTCGTATGAACGAGGTAAAACATAACGTCACATTCCACATAGAAACTGCTAGCACTTAAAGTTCTCGGAATTTATTAGGCTGGTGCTACTTATGCCACGCCCTTCATTTGAAATCCAAAGTACAAATGGTTGATGGAACTGTCATCAATTTGAGTGTTTTGGGAAGGTTTGTATATAGGGCCTACAATATAGACCCGGTAGGGAGTATATCGTGTACGCAACTTGTGAACCCAAAACATCTGTTATAATAATAAGATAATGTAGATTTGTACGGCTGTAAAAAAAAACCCTGCAAATTATTACACAACGGTTTATTATTCTCATGAACAGCTTGACTTTGTATTACTGTTCCGAGACCCATCCCATTCGATTCAGCATCGAAAAATACTAGTAAATCATACGAAACATGACCTGACTACAACGGAACTACGAAAACTTAATGTTCCACCTGTAAGCGCCTGTAGGCAATTGGCACGACGTTGTGAGTCGAGCGGGAGGGTGGTTTTGATGAGACGGGAGGGAGGGATTACAAAACGACGAAACGTTTACTTCCACTGTAGTTCACGCGAGTTCATTCAGTTAGAAGACTTTGGTTCACTATAATTACCGTAATTTCACTATAAACAGTTGTACACGTCTGATACTCATTCCATTCGACCCAGGATGTAAAAATACCTTGAAAACGATACGAAACACGGCGTATTTGTGATTATACTGCGTTTTGTTAATTTGTTTAACATTTTTTGTCCATAACAACCATGGGCTTCGTCCAATCGGATTGCTGAGATGGCGAGCACAACTAAATACCAAATGGAATTTTGTGCGAAAGAACGGACTTATAAGACCACGTTACAGGTACAAAATGGCCCGGACGGCGGACGGATATTGCAGATTTGGAATCCCCATGTCTTGAAACGTAAAGTATCAAATTTTGAGAGGGGGTTGTAAAACATTACGTTTTCAAAGCAAAATAAAAAGACTCCGAAAGACGCCATTTGGGAAAATGATCTGTTTGTGCGAACGCGACTGAGAGAGCACGAACTAAATCTGTTCAAATTCGATATTCAGCCTCCAGATCAACGTGGAACGCTATAATAAGTGTTTCAGCGAGATCAGTTCCAAACTAACTAAAGTTAATAATGATAAAACACCAAAACCATTTGTTTTCTCAAATATGCCTAAACCGATATTGGTTATATTTTTTCCCTGGACAGTGCCAAATGATAACGAAACTAAAAATTTTCATTCGAGGGAAAGTTATGAAAGCAGCACAATACATTATCAAAACTTTCTTATAAATTCAACACATATAATACTATCGCTGTCAAAAAAAATCAAGATGGTAGACTTCCTATGCGATGAAAGTATTATGTGGGTCATAATATAATCAGAAACACCCTAAGAAATTCCGTAATTCAAACTATCGTCTTTTTTACAAACTTTTTTCTCCTATAACTAACTCTAAGTCAAAACCTTCCGAGAAAACACCGTTCTACCAATTACATTCACTACCGTGAGTGGGGAGGGGAGAGAGAGAGAGAGAGAGAGAGAGAGAGAGAGATTTATTGACCAGGGGAAATTAGGGCTATAGAGCCCTCTCTACCATTTCCCCTGGAACCCAAATACGAACAATTCCTCATAGCGTTAAACACTGTCATATATAGTCTGTATATTGTGAAGGCACAATTTTCGACGCGGCGAGAAAAGCGCGGGAAGCCGCGTCCCCACTGAGCGCCAGCCCCTCCAAGGGAAGGAGAAGCCGGGCCCTGCGGTTGAAGAGGCCGGCGGAGCCTCAGAAGGTTGCCGCCGTCGTCGCCCGTTGTCGCTTCGAACTGCTAGAGAAAATCGGAAAAGGAGATTTCACCGCGAAGACGAAATATTGAGCATTACACTTTATCATCTCGCTTTTTATTTTGAGCGAGAGCAAGGTGAGCCGCAGCAGCTTTTATTTTATATAATTTTTTTCCATATAAATTTGATTTCTTTGTCCATTAAGCCCATTTGTGTGGTGAGACGCCCTCCTTCACGGATCAGGCTCCCCTTTTGTTGAAAAGAATCCCTGGTTGGTTGTCCGCCCCCTTCCCTGAGAAGAAGGAGTTCTCAATTTAGTTCAAATTGGGAAGAAAAAGATCGGCCCCGAACATTACATATTGGCGCCCAACGTGGGGCTCGATCTGTTAGGCGGGTTCAATCAGGTGCTTGTTCTTGGGAGAAACAAACTCCGTACCGCTCTTGGCTTATCTCAGTCAGAGGTTTCGCGAGAGTAATAACATTGTCGTCCTTTCTCTCTAATTATCTCTTTTCGCTTAGATCTTATCGCAAGAATAACGATGGATCAACCGATGAGTCAGCAACTAGATCCAAACGCCGCGGGTTCAGAACAAGAACGCCGGGACAGTGGCGTTGAGGTAAGCGCTGTTTTAGCGCAATGTGGTGATCGGCCGGAGGGCCCTGTAGGAAAAAAATTTGGAGATGTCTCGACCCCACCAAGCTGGGAGGATAAATTCGATCGCTTCATGCAACGCATGCTAGAAAAGGTCGAGGAAGTGGTCGATAAATCGTTTGAGAAATACGTGAAGGAGCAATCGCTGGTGAGGGAGAGTTTGGAGGAGAAAACAAACAAAACGGAGGCCCGGATACAAGAAAGGGTAGAAAAACAGGTAACGGAGACTGAGGAACGATTGAGGATCAAGGTCGCCGAATGGGGGGAAGGTGTACCAAATGCAATACAGCTTAAAATGCAGGAGCCCATTGAAGGTGTCCAGTTGGTGGCGGAGATGCCGTCAGGTGGACTAGGAGAAATGAAAAAAAAAATTGGGGTTTTTGAGAAGACTTTAACGGAGGATAGAACACGCCTTGAAAAGGATATCAAGTCTAAAGAGAAAGATTTACAGAATAGAGTGGAAAATTACGTGATATCGGGAATGGGCAAGGTGGTGATAGGTGAGACGGGACCTAAAGGTGGCACACCAAGCTGCGTGGAAAATTTAAAACTCCGAATGCCAGGAGAAGGGTTCCATCATCGGACATCAGAGTTCTCCTCATCCCAGCTGTTTGGAGCTTCTGCAACTGACCAATCAGGGTATGGCAATTCTAAATCCGATCTCTTGTACGAATTGCATGATTGGTATCGGTATTTCAAAATGAAGGAGAGATATGTTGTGTAAGATATTGGTGTTATTTATTATGTTATTCGTTTTTGTAGATTAGGTTCGATGTTCAATATTTATTACAAAAAAAAAATAATAATAATAAATAAATAAAAAAGGGGAATTGTCTACTCACGTCATATTTATGTTCTTGTATTGTTCTGTGTTATTTATTATACTGGTTTAGTTAGTTTAGGTTTCGGTATTCAATATGTATTTAATGAGTAAAATAATAATAATAATAATAAATAAATAAATAAATAAATAAAATAAAAATAAATAAATTAAATTAAATTTAAACGGAGATTCAACGGTTACCTCTGCTATTGTATTAATGTCCATTGAACGTTGCATGTAAAAAAAAATAAATAAATAAATAATAATTTAAAAAAAAATTTTCTTTATGAGTCAAAATAAATTTAAAAAAAAAAACCCTGATAAATGAATGAGGGGAGTCTCAGTTATGATTATCATGGGCACTAATAAATTCAAGTTAGGCGGCATTCCCCCCCTTGCTCAGACCTCACACGAGAGTCAGGCAGAAGTCCCATCAAGTGCCACCAAGGACCCCCCCCCCTCCCCATCGAACCGAGTACTGCCCACGAGGAATGTTGCAGGTTCGCCCGATGAGGATTGAGGAAGGATCAGGCCATAACCATGAAGATGCTCTCAAATCGGCATCTTCTCTTCGGGAGGAGGGGTGATGTGAAGGCACAATTTTCGACGCGGCGAGAAAAGCGCGGGAAGCCGCGTCCCCACTGAGCGCCAGCCCCTCCAAGGGAAGGAGAAGCCGGGCCCTGCGGTTGAAGAGGCCGGCGGAGCCTCAGAAGGTTGCCGCCGTCGTCGCCCGTTGTCGCTTCGAACTGCTAGAGAAAATCGGAAAAGGAGATTTCACCGCGAAGACGAAATATTGAGCATTACACTTTATCATCTCGCTTTTTATTTTGAGCGAGAGCAAGGTGAGCCGCAGCAGCTTTTATTTTATATAATTTTTTTCCATATAAATTTGATTTCTTTGTCCATTAAGCCCATTTGTGTGGTGAGACGCCCTCCTTCACGGATCAGGCTCCCCTTTTGTTGAAAAGAATCCCTGGTTGGTTGTCCGCCCCCTTCCCTGAGAAGAAGGAGTTCTCAATTTAGTTCAAATTGGGAAGAAAAAGATCGGCCCCGAACATTACAATATATATACAGACTACTGTACAACGTGACAGTCAGTTGGTATGTTTTTCAAGAGAATCTCTCCGCGCAAGAACTTTGAAATATTCTATTAATCCTCTATCACAGTCACACCGAAATAAATTACATGCACACTGACGCTGAAAACACACAACACACAAAAATTTACAATCATACCAAATAAATTACATTCTCTCCAAAAATCTACAATCATACAATGAGAAGGGCGAGTACTTGTATATTCCTCCCCTTCTCTCATTATACACAACCTAACCTAAGAACACAAATCACGAACGTTCAAACTATGCAGCAAAAATGACTGCGCCGTTCGCAGAGAGAGACTCGTACTCGCCACGCATCTATGTCTAAAAACAATCAATCCAAAACAATAATAATAACAATGAAAAACAATAATAAACATGCAGAATTTAAAAAGCAGTAAACATATTATAATCTTCTTGCGTCATCAATGGTATCTGTCCAACGGCATCTTGCGAAATTTATATTTAAAAGCTCCAACTTTGCACGACAGATCGAACAGATTAACGTTTTTGTTGAACACATTCGCACCCTGCATATAAAAGGATCGCGCGAGCATTTCAGTTCTGTGGCACGGAATTCTCAAGAACTTGTTCCTCCCACGCGCGCCCCGGTGAATGAGGAAACCGAACTTCTCAAATAAATAGGAGGGTTTTTCAAATTTAAGCGTCTTGAAAACTAGTGTTGCCACTTGCAGCATTCGCCTGTCCCTAATGTTCAGCCACCAGAGCTGACGATAGTGCGGTGTCAGGTGTTCGTCCAGCCAAAGGCGCAGGGCGAAACGAAGCGCAGCGTTTTCAGCCTTCTGTAATCTGTCGAGGTCTTCGCTTTTGAGATCGGTGAAAGCTGCTGCTGCGTAATCGAAATGTGGCATAATAAGACTAAGCACAAGCTGCAGGCGCACTTCGCGGGGAAAATCAGCCGCTAAACGCCTCTACTGGCCAACACCTCGAAAAACCGCTTTGCACGTCGCGGTAACCTGTCTGTCCCAGCGCATATTAGACTGAACCAGGACGCCCAGATTCTTCGCACAGTCAACGTACTGCAGCTGGGAGGAACCGCACAACACGCGGGGAACGCAAAGGCAGTCTATCTTGGCCAACAATTTGGGGTACCCCAGTAGCATGGCTTTCGTCTTGCTTTGGTTAATTTCCATGCCTGTTTCCCTGCACCACTTTAACACATTGCTCAGATCCTCACTAAGCCTGCCGATAGTTTCTTCAAGGGCGCGCGGCTCACAGGACCTGTAATTTGGAAGTCATCAGCGTAGGACATATGAGAGGTTCCCACCGAGAGTACCTCGTGAAGCGTGTTGACGTAGAGAGTAAACAAAAGTGCTGACAACACGGAGCCTTGCGGTGTGCCAACCTCCAACTTTCTATATGAGGACGATTCATCGGAGTCACTCTTGACTGCAATTTGCCTGTCCGTCAAGTACGATCCGAACCATGCCAGCATGGCTCCCTCCAGGCCTATCGTCTTGAGCACCGAAAGCATGACATCCTTCCTCATTCGGTCGAAAACAGCCGAAAAATCAACGAGGACGACAACTGTGACGTGTTTTCTATCCATGGCTGCCTGGAAGTCGTCAAGAACCCCAATGAGCTCTGTTTCTGCGCTGTAGGAAGCTCGGTAGGCCGACTGCCGCTCGTTGAGTACTCCATGCGTGTCTATGTAGGACTGAAGTGTGTTGTGGACGATTTTGTCAAGCACTTTGCCCGTTGCACATAGTAGGGAGATTGCTCTGAACTCACTAACGGAGTTGGCGTTTTTCACCTTCGGTATCGGCCTGACAATGGCTTTCTTCCAAATCTTCGGATATTCGCCTCGTTCCAATGACGAGTTAAAAATGTGCGTTAAAGTTGGAAAAATCGCAACGGCAATCACGTGCAGCACCTCCGCCGGTATGCCATCCGCCCCCCACAGATTCTTTGCCGCAATTTTCGGAAAGCGGCGGAATGGTGAAAGGACTATAAGGCGGCCTCCATTCGGCCAGTCGTTCAATAAATCCAGGGGGTGATTCCGTGAAACGGCAAAAAAATTGGCCGAGGGCCTCAACGGAGACGCTTAGTTCTCCTTCCGACTTTCTTCCACATAGGCCTAAACCTCTGATTACCCTCCACAGATCCGCGGAGTTCTTTTTTGTTTTAAAGACTCCATAATAGTAGTTAGCTTTGGCATTTCGCAGCATCTGCTTCACCCTGTTCCTCAATTTCTTATACCGGTTGTGAGTCTCCCGGTCCCTCGTTCGACGAAAACTTTTATATTCCACGTCACGACTTCGCATCATCTTCCGGATTTCGGAGCTAATCCAAGGGGCGGGCAGACACCGTGGTTTGATCTGGACTAATGGGCAATGTCTATTGAATAGGTTGATGATCATACTATTAAAAACTTCTAATTTTCCGTCTAGCTCCGGTTCCTTCTTCACCTGCTCCCAGTCCGCTTTCTTCGCGTCGTTCAAAAATTCCTTCTCGTCAAGACTTAGCTTGTCCCGAACGAAAATGCGTCTACGTTCGGCCTTTTCCGGTTTTAGTTTCAGAGAACAGCAAATCAGGTCGTGCCTTGAGAGACCGCAAACCGGAAACTGGGCGTATTTCTCTACTTTACTGCCATCATTTACAATGATCAAGTCCAGCAAAGAACTAGAGTTAGGGGAGTGGTGTGTTGCGCTGAAAGGGAGGTGTTCCGGATTCAAGGAGTCTAGCATTCTACGAAGCCGCTTGCTATCCGATGTGCTAACTAACAAGTTCGAATTAAAGTCACCAAGCATTACTACGTGGGGGTACAACGTTAATAATGTTGCGACGACATCGAAAATCTCTTGAAGCCTTCCGGTTTTTGGAGGTCTGTATACCACGCCGACAGCCATTTTTGCGACGCCCCACCCGATTTCGACGAAAATATACTCCGGGCTTTTTGAGTAGACAGAGGCCGACTGCGCCACGACTCGGAAATTAAGCCGGCTGTGCAAGAGAAGGGCGACACCTCCTCTTCCCAGGCCCGTGCGGTCGTTTCTAACCCAAACGTAATCGTCAACTTTGACCGTGTCTGATACTACATGGGGCTTGAGAAAAGTCTCGGAAATGGCAATGACATCAAATATGGCACCTTTGAAAATTTCCCGTATTTCATCCAAGTGTGCAGGAACAGATTCAGCATAGATGTGGGCTAGGTTCATATGGTGCCCTCGGGCGGGAGTCATATGGAGGTCTCGGAGCATTAATGCTAGGTCAAGCTGATTATCCGAATAATAAACCGTTGTGTAATAATTTGCAGGGTTTTTGCTGTCGTGATCTTCAAATCGCGAGCAGACCGTATCAATCGCGGCTGGGCGCCCTCCTCTTTTGGTTTATTATTCATTCTGAATAATAACCCTATGTTTTCGGTCACGAAACATTTTTTACAACCCCCCCTCAAAATTTGATACTTTACGTTTCAAGACATGGAGATTCCAAATTTGCAATGTCCGTCCGCCGTCTGGGCCGTTTTGTGCCTTTAACGTGGTCTAAAAAATTCGTTCTTTCGCCCAAAAATCCGATTTGGTATCTAGTTGTGCCCGCCATCTCGGCAATCCGATCGGACGAAGCCCGTGGTTGTAATGGGCAAAAAACGGCTAAAAAAATTAACGAAACGCAGTACAACGCGGGAGCTACAGCGTTTCGTCGTTTGAACTCCCTCCCGCCCCGCCCGTCTCATTAAAAAAGCAGTGCGCCTCCCGCTCGCTTCCCTCCCAACACTCAACTCCCTCTGGGTTCGCTTCGAGTGCCCCCGTTCCAATTTCCCCGACGTTTTGGTTTTAATACGATTCAATTTTTTTAGATTCTTTCGTTTCATTCTCATTTTGTTTTTTTTTCATAGATTCTTGGTTAAATTCTGATATTAGTATTTAGCGTGCATGTTTTCATATTAAAATTCAGTTTATTGTAGATACTTTCGTTTTTTTTTTTTAATTTTAATATTACGGTTCAGTTCTTTTCGACCTTTTTTTGGGTTTCATTATGATATTTTTCGATGCTGAATCGAACAGGATGGGTCTCGGAGCATTAATGCTAGGTCAAGCTGATTATCCGAATAATAAACCGTTGTGTAATAATTTGCAGGGTTTTTTCAAATAAATGTTTCCATTTGCCACCCAAACAAACTTGTAACCCCATTCTCTCTTTTTTATTTTCGCTGCGTTCAAAAGCTTCCGCTTTGTGTGACATAGGCTGTGATTAATGTAAATCTTATCCGCTTCACCATCAAGAAAACCTAAATGAAGGGAGGTAAGATCACGCCGCTGACGAGAAGCTGATATGAAACGATCCTTATCGAGTTTCCGTACAAAAGATAAGTGGATGGACCCAGGTGAGGTCCCTACTGCGGCGGGGCGTCTTCTGAAGCAATTGTTTATCATTTCTTCAGAGACAGTGATGTTAAGTGCCGACCCTACTTTCGTAGCTAGCGAGCCCCGAGAAGATAGTGAACTACGCCTCTCGTTGACACAGGGCAGGCAGCGAAAAATCTTCTTCTGTTCTTTCAGATATAAGTAGTCTTATTTTTTCATCTTTACGCAATCCAAGTGAAAATAACCGTCACAAGAACCGCACTCAAGACGGTAGGCATTGTTGGCGAAGCCTTTCACACAAACCTTAAACTTGACTGACATCACAACTGCTCAAACAACAAAAGTTTTGGGGACGAGATGATGACCGGTTAACGTCTAGAGGACAACTGATAATATCATCTTGCCCAAAGTGCAATCCTTTAAACGGGAAAGGGAGCCAGCCATAGAGGTCGAGCTTGCTCCTGCTCACATAGAAGGCCTTAACACACTAGATTTATCGCCACCACCCTTCTTATCATTATCAACTGCCTCCCCTGTGTCTAGGGAAACATCAGAACCTACTGCTGTTATGACCCTACCGAATCTGTTATATCGCCTCAAACTGCCGTTTTATCTTCATCTTTTCTATCTACTGAGACTGCCGCTACCGTACCTCCTCTACCTTCTTCTTGACCACTTGTTGGGTCTGATCTCGTTTCGATTTCTACAACTAATGGATCAAGCATTACACTAATAGGGGATGAATGATTACACATTATGGGGTTTAATGCATCACAAAGTGATCTTCGCCAGAATTCTCACAGGTAAACCCATTTGTGGTGAGAATGGCAAATGGGGTGTGCTCAAACATTTGCACTACCATCTTGCTGACTGTGTCTCTTGGTGATCGGGACATTCAGTACCCCGTGTATGTACTGAGAAACTTATCACTTCCCAGTCATTGTGTTCTTGGATGACATTTTAGAGTGTACCTCCGACATTCGGACACACTGCGCACTTTTGAAGGAAGTATTCCGCCGGTTGTGGGAAAATGGTCTTCAAATAAATCCCGAAAAATGTGAGTATGGTTGCTAAGAGGTTCGATACTTGGGGTACCGCGTGAATGCTGAGGGAATTAGTGTAGATCCTGAGAAATCTATTGCTGTCACTGCATACCCCCCTCCGAGAAATCTCACAGAACTTCGTCGATTCCTAGGAATGGCTGGTTGGTACCGAAGGTTTATTCCAAACTTTTCGTCAATTTCTGCTCCTCTCACCGCACTCTTGAACAAAAGAACACAGTGGTTGTGGTTACAAGCTCAAGATGATGCTTTTAAGGAGCTAAAAGCCGCCTTGACAACCTCTCCTACTCTAGGTCGACCTGACTTTAATTTTCCCTTTTGCGCTTCAAACGGACGCCAGTCAGTTTGGCGTGGGTGCTGCATTAACACAGGTTCAAAAGGGAGTAGAACGCGTAGTAACGTTCTGTTCACGGTCACCCTCTGTGGCTGAAAGGAACTACTCTGTAACTGAGAAAGAGTGTCTTGCAGTCATTTATGGGATTGAAAAGAATCGTCAGTACCTAGAAGGTAGTGAATTCCAGGTGATAACTGACCATTCATGTTTGAAATGGCTGCTGTCGTTGAAAACCCCTACAGGACGACTGGCTAGGTGGATTCTACATCTCCAACCTTACACGTTTACAGTAGCAGATGCATTATCTCGAATCCCATCTTTAGCTCAAACACCTACTGCTGCCCCTATTACTGTTCTACCAACCCTGCCTACTGCAACATTACCTCAGAAATCACAAGCTAACACTACCGTATCTTCACAGGATGAATGGTATGATAGAAAAGTCTATCGTGCCCGCAATAATCCAGACGATCACCCAGACTGGAAGTGGGAAAACGATAACTTATATTACTTTCGCAAATCTTTCACGAAGGGAGAATTGGAAGAACCTAGTGACGAGTGGAAGCTTGTTGTTCCTTGGAGTATAAGACCACAAATTCTACAGGAATGCCAAGATAATCCTCAGTCAGGACACTTGGGAGTATCGA
The DNA here is from genome assembly GCA_020466155.1 of Pachypeltis micranthus. NCBI lineage: Eukaryota > Metazoa > Arthropoda > Insecta > Hemiptera > Miridae > Pachypeltis > Pachypeltis micranthus. Next base: position 1,707,716 of record CM035776.1, read on the forward strand.
AGACACACTGGAGAATTGGTAGGTTATACTATTGGCCAGGAATGTATCAGGACACATTACGATACATCAGCCATTGTGATATCTGCCAAAGAGTGAAGCCACAGAATCAATCTCCAAGGGGGATCTTTAATGTACCCTCGATATTTAACGGGACCTTGGGAAGTTGTGTCTGCTGATATCATGGGTCCATTTCCGCGCAGTTCTCTGGGAAACAAGTATTTGTTAGTATTTGCGGACGTCTTTACTAAGTGGGCAGAGCTTATACCGATTAGAATTGCTACTTCTACTATCATTCTCAACAAATTCAAATCCGTAATTCTCAACCGCTTTGGTACTCCTTCTGTTTTAATTACCGACAACGCCACCAATTTTGTTAGTAGTGCTGTGAATGAGTGCTTGTGGGATCAAGCACACCACCACGCCTCTATATCATTGCCAAGCCAATCCGACAGAACGAACTAACCGAAATATCAGGCAATTGATAATCAGTTATTTAGACCAAGAGCATCACACTAAATGGGACTTTTACCTTGGGGAGCTTCAGTTTGCACTCAACACAGCCACCCATAGCTCGACTGGATTTTCTCCTTCATTCCTGAATTTTGGTCGAGAGCCAAAACTTACCGCCGTTCATTGCACCCTGCCATAAATGCAGACAGCATCCCACCCTCTTCGAAGAGCATATATGAGTGGGCTGCCAGAATGTCCAAGTTGAAAGAGCTCTGTGATGTGGCTGAGAAGAACCTTCTCAAAGCAGGCATTGCCCAAAGCAAGCACTATAATCTGCGCAGAAAACATGGCAGTTTCAAGGTTGGTGACTTAGTCCTGCGTAAGTCTTACCAACTCTCATCAGCCATTGACAAAAATGCAGCCAAGCTAGCCCACAAGTATGTAGGTCCCTACAACGTTGTGCACATCAGTCCAGCTGGAAGTTGCCATCTCCAAGATAGCCAAGGGGTGAAAGCAGGAGTCTGGCATCCTTCTAAGCTTAAACTCTACAACCCCACCTCAGCCGCTGGGGAGGGGTGTGTAAAGTGACAGAAGAAGGGTATGGATGCGGCTGGGTGTTTCCTCTCGCGCGAATTAAAGCATCTATCGAATCGCTTGGAATGGCGCTCGTCGGAGGAGAAGAAAGGTTTGAGGAGAGAAAAAAGGTTATGCTTTCCCCTGGCGGATTTTGTTTGGAGCACGTTCCCGATTTTCCTGTTCTGCGATATCTCCCGTTCTCTTCCCGAAGAAATCTCTGTACCTTAGGACTTCATTTTCTGTTCGAACGAAGAGAGAAGACTGCACAGTGTACAAGTCGGTGGACTAGTTTATTTATTTTTCGGCAGGCCTTAGGTTAGGTAGGAGAAGACACTTTTTTTTTTGTTCTTTCTACCCAAGTCGTCATTTTAAATTAGTTTTGTGACAGTTAAATTTTGTTTTCTTTTCTTTCCTCCTTTTTAAAATATAATTTCCTTCTTCAATATATCTATTTGTTTTTATTTCAATTCATGGGTTCATCCCCACAAGCGATTTATTTTCTTTCCCGTTCATTTTAAATTTTACAAAAATAATTTTTTCAAGAGAGAGAGAAAGAGAGAGAGAGAGAGAGAGAGAGAGAGAGAGAGAGAGAGAGAGAGAGAGAGAGCGTAGAAATGTGAGGGAGAGCTAGAGATTCGCGCGAAAAATATGATATGAAGCTGCAAGGTCAGTAAGAGCCTTCAGACTGTCCGCCAGAGCAATTATTTCTCACACCCTCAGCTCCGTATGAAGGAGGACTTGTGGCATCCGGAGAATCCCTCCGCGATGTTTCAGTTATTATCGACTTCCATAGGCATGGAGGGGTCACGTGGTTAAAGTGTCGGGTGTGGCCTAAAGAGTTTTCTCCCATATTAACGGATCTAAAAAAATCCTTTTCAGCAGGAAACAACCACAAAACTGTCGTCGCTCAGCAGGAAAATACGCAGGAAAGTGGAGCTGAAAGGAAGAAAGCGGAAAATCCGGAGCCGAGGAAAATGTTTCTGTTATCTTAATTGCCGGAAAACTCCTTAATGCCATTTCCCTGGAGAAAAGGTGACCCGATAATCCGAAGCGTTCATATACCCGCACAGTTTTTCAAGAGCTAACTACGTACTAATACGCGGAGTTTTCGTAGCTCTTGGGGTTTTGAGTACAAATTGCGTTTCTGCTTCATAAACGTTAATAAACTGACTGCGCCTTATTTCATCTTCACGAGCAAAGTAAACACAATTTATTTATCACTTTCCTTCGTCTCACGAATTAAGAAAGAAAGTTATGAAATCGGTGGAAACAACTCTTTAGCTTTCATCAAATGTTAACATTTCAGAGCATTAGAGCCCAAAAAACATCGTTTGGGAAACGAGTTTGACAATGAATCGTAAACAACGACTTTAGTGCCGATGTTTCCTCATAAATCTGACAAGTTAGGTAAGCGGTGGTAGTCTAATGACACTAACAAAATATAACAGTAAGCCGAGTTCCCACAGCTTCCAAAAAACTAAACTGGGTCTGTTTACCCTTAAAAAAATATATGTTGCAACGCATCATGACACTTTCCAAAGCCAAACTTTCATTCTAGCTGGTAGAGCTTAAAGTTCTGGAATTTTTTGGGATGTTGCTACTCCAAGCCACGACTTTTATTGAAAACCGGCAGATACGTGATTGATGGTACTGTCAACATGATTTTTCGGAGCGGTGCAAATACACGATTCTGGTATTACAGAGTGAACAATACGAAAATGTTAGCCAAACGACGTCAGTTCGAATTCCGAAATAGCCGATGTTGCTTCTGATTATTGTGTCACCACTATTGAAATTCTACTTTATTGGTGGCTTATTGGGTTACCGACATTACTTCTTTCCCTAACTCCAGAGTCAGATCAACGGAATTTCTAAAATAAAATTTCACTTAAACCAATTGTCGTGGAAACATTAGTTACTTTTTTGTGCTGCTCTCGCAATGAAGCAGATGAAAATTTTCAATTATTTTTGTGTTAGTTGGATCTATCCACACAGCAATATTAATCAAAACAGTTTTTGGGAGAAATAGAATTTGATGATTTATTTATTACAATGATAACTATAGTTAGTTTGGAACATATTTCTCTCAAACCCTTACAATGGCGTCCCATGGTGATCTGGAGGCTGCAAACAAAATTGGAGTAGATTTGGCTTAGCCATTCTTTTAACCGCGTTCACAGAAACACAGGTCTGAAACTCTCACTTACCAATCTTGTTCCAATTGTTACTGCCTGGAAAGTATGATGGACAGCCTTGACTGACTTTAGCCTGAAACATCCCTCCAATAGGCAGCACTGCACTTCTCCTCCCACTTGCCAACCTCCTTAGTCAAGTGGCTCTAGGTCGTCCCTACGAAGGGTTCAGGTCACACTGGAAGAAGCGTAGATCCTTTTCTTGCCAGTTTGTCGGCATCCTCATTCCTTTCTATCCATTTAAGGCCTGGCACCCAACACGGTGTTAATGAGTTTTCCTTTGCCAAGGCCCTCAGGCCAGTCAGTCATTCCCAAACCATCGTTGCGAAGGGCTAGAAAGCTGTAGCCAGCACACTCCCTGGGATCGCTGACTGGATCCCTGACCCCTAGGTTTCTGCATCTGCTAGGTCAGCCCCACTGATCCATCTGTATAAAATACTTACCTGGATCTTTCATGAATTTGTACCCGAAAGGGACGTGCATTTGCGAGTTTATGGTGTTTTCGGGTTCCGAAGGGGGGGGGGGGAGCTCGAAGTCACACTTTAGCCGTATCGGGTCCCTGACATGCGGAGCAAGCCCCTCCACACACACTCACCCTATCCAATATCAGGTGGTATGGGGCCCTATTACCCTCCCTGACAAGACCTAGTTCCAGCATACCTGCTCATGTGCCTCTGCCTGATGGACACAATAAAAATGCAGGGGGGCCTGGTATTTCCGAATGGCACAACGTTACCAAGGCTATTTCTAGGTTCGCGGATGCATAGCTCAACTGATATCTCTCGAGCTCATAATCCTTGGGAACGTAAAGATTCCAAGATTTGTTTTTACCAACCGAGTACATAACTTTGGTTTCTAGTTCGATGGGCAAAGGAAATTAAACAAGAAGTTTGTTGACATACAAATATCACATCTATACTCAACAAAAACATACCAGAAATGACCGTCTATCCAAGAAAATTTTGTCACTAGAAAATGAGGCTGTTGCTCGTTTTGATTTCAAATCTTGTGTCCGTGGATATTGATTTCTGTTCACTGCGTAAAGCCAGGACAGTTGTGAGCTCGAAGCGGCTGTATTGCTCGATTGCTGTATTTTCACAACAAAAGCCTCGCTGCAGCCTCGATAGCTGGACACGAGCTAATTTCAGGTAACGGTTCAGGTAACGGACATTTGACGGCGGTTCCCCTGTCGTAAGAGGTCCTTTCCAGTCAAGGACCATTTACAGGAATTTAACTACTCCAAAACCAACGAGTAACGAGCTGGCAGCTGAGTCCAAAAACCGAATCACAACATAGATACAGACCTTACAACAAGCATGTATGTATATATTTTCTCGAAGAGTTAATTTTCCGTTTTTGTTTCATTACATTCAGATTCAATTTCGTATTAATTTCTTCCGCCTTTTTTATTTTTCACAAGGAGATCAACAATTAGGTATTATATTGTACGAGCCCTAAGTTGACTCCCCACACAGTATCCACTACCCGATAATCACCGAGGTTTCGGAATCAGTCATGAACATCAAACGGAATCCCAGGGCTGAGGTCGTAAAAGGCCCGATTCTCAGGTCATCTGTTGTGGAATTGAACGGGAACAAAGAGGAACGGCCCTGGGCTGGGGAATGAGGCGGCAAAGGAGCTTTGGCACGGCGCTCTGATTCAATGATCTCTGAACAAGAGTTTGATTACCGTCTCGGAAGATGTCGTCTGTGGGAAATTATGGGAAGTGCGAGGTCTGGTTGGTGTGATTGGTAGGTGGGTGTGGTGGGGAGAGAGAGAGAGAGAGAGAGAGAGAGAGAGAGAGAGAGAGAGAGAGAGAGAGAGAGAGAGAGATCCTGTGGATAATCGAATTCCATTCTCTGGTGTTTAATCAGAAACGAGCATCCCTACCCTGTCTGTAGTGTAGTCCCCGAGGGGACTGCGGCAGTCGCCCTATTTGTAATACTCGGAGCGGGAACCTATTGCCAATCTCGTGGAAGGTTGTAATTACTCACTCATTCGCTTTGTCGGAGATTATCGATACTCTACATGACAGAAAGCAAAACAAAATTGGATCGTGGCAGAAGGATGTTCCTTCGTAAGGAATCAACGTGTTTGTTGAACCAGTATAGTCCTTTTCATTTCAAGCGAGCACCGTAAAATTTATAACTCGCAAAAACATAATACACAAGCTTCCCTGTTCTAGGTGCCGATCCCCAAACCACTCCTGGGATCCCTTCATCTCCTTCGCTAGCTTCCTTCATAGAATGCATAATTGTTCCTTGAGCTTTAAAGCACCTCCTTTTACTTAGACTCGACACCATCGTGTTACCTTCTCTACGCCATTTCCTGCTAACCTCCAAGACCCTATTCCCACATAGCCCTTGAGTTCCCACAGATCAGTCAGTAGGTACCTTCTCATCAAGGTAAGGGTCACTGGTAAAATAAGAAGTTGGAAAAGCTCATATTTTCGACGAGGGGGCTCTTCAATATGGCCAAAAGAACAGAGGATTGGAAAGCCAGTGGTACATCCCTAACCATTTACAGTAATTAAAGAGATTGGGTTATATCCGCCAGTAGGCAAATTACTAAAGTTAACGTACCTGTTAGGTGAGTCCGTCTCCTCTGGCTTGTGAGTTACAGTGGGCAAGCGCTTTCGATGTCATTACATCGAAAGCGCTTGCCCACAGTAACTCACAAGCCAGAGGAGACGGACTCACCTAACAGGTACGTTAACTTTAGCATTTACAGTAAGGCTATCAGAAAAGCACAGAGGAGGTCCTGGAACGACTTCTGCAGCAACATATCAAGTGTCTCTGAAGCCTGTAGAAAGCATAGAGCACGTTCCATCGACAAGCCTAAAGAAAATTAGAAGAAGAGCTACATTATAAAAACGTACGTTAGTTTCACAGAAGATGCGAGGGAAACTCTGCAGGCGTTGGTTCGTACTCACTCCCCAGAGTGTACCATCATTGATGAAAGGGCTGCTCAATCCTTGGAGCCGGGCAGAGTCTGTCTGCGCCATCCCAGGCTCGCAGGATATACAAATCGCATCTTTACTTCTGAAACGCTTAAATGAGCAATAAACATCTTCGAACTCAACTATCTCCTGAGATGGGTAGGGTCTTCCCTGCCCTGCTTGCTTTTCTTATCTGGACTTTCAGAGCAGGCTCCCTGCTGTCCTATGTGCCATTCCCATGGAAGAGGACAAAGCTTGGGTTTTGGCACAGGCAGGCAGGGACCCATACGCCCTACCTCCTTTCTCCTAAAGGCCATGGAAAAGAAACCAGGTCAATAAAGAAACGCTTTACACCTACTTCTCTGAAGCGCACAACATGCCTACCTGAAGGGCAAGTCGACTAAGACCAGTGCTGTGGGGATCTGAGGATCATGGATCAACCCTTACAATAGGCCCGTTTGTGGCTGCAGTGAGGGTATCACCTGCATCCACCGTTTCAAAAAAAAAGACTGCACTTACGGAACCATTCTCAGCTTTTCAATCCTAGAAGATGACGTTGTGATGCTTCATGGAAGTGGCGGGTGCCTTTGATAACACATCATCAGTCAACGAGGCAAGGGCAACGTATAAGGGTGTGGAACCCCAGGGTATGAAATGGACTTGGTCCATGATCAGAAGTATCACGGCTCAGCTAGGGGAGGACAGCATTGCAGTGGTGGCACAACAGAGTACTTTCACCCCTCCTGTGGTTACTGACGGCAACAAGTTGCCTCATAGCAGAGACGAAAAGTCATCCAAATCGACAAGTAACCTAGTGAGAGATAGAAAAAACACGCCCATTGGCATGGTCAGCCACGACTAAGATAGCTCATTGAGCCTTCCTGTTCAAGAGCCAAGACAACGCTTAAACCCACTAGACAAGAACTAGAAGTCCTTACTTGCTTCATCTCCGGGCAATGCCCACTTAGATATCACCTCAACAAGATGGGGAAAAGCACAGGCAGTTGAATGCACATAGAGGCGAAATGGCATAGCACATCCCATCTGAGTGTTCTGTCCTAGCAAACAGGTTTCTCAGGGGTTCGTGGAACCATAAACCATAGTAGAGTGCTCAACTTCTTAGAGGGGCTGATATGTACTTCGCCTTTTATACAGTTAGAGACATCGTCACAGTAGGTCCAATGTGGCCACAGTAACAGAGGAGCTCAGCCTCGTGTACCTTCGGATCTAAAAAACTCATTATGCGCATATGCCACCACTAAGGACACCCAATGAACATTTATTCGAGAACTGTTGGCCGGGCACTGCTACCTGAGGACACTCCATGCTCGCACTCCTTTTTACTCCATCCCCTACCTAACCATACCATGCCCCATCAAAAGCCCTTTCCATGACAATCAAGACCCCCTGACCCATATTTTTGTGTCATCCCTCAAGCTTTTATCTCAACCACCCACCGTGAGCCTGGCCATCTTTAAGCCTTCTGACCACCGAACTCTCGAAACTCTCAAAGGATTCCGCATAAAACGCTCACTAATTAAAATAAACACTGAACTGGTGATGCTACGAGAAACGCCTGGAGACACACCGACGCAGCCCATTTCTTCAGTACTTTGTTTGTACTGTTGCTTCGCCAGGATAAGGTCGATACTTCTACCCCGTTTTTGTCTGCTTCTACTCTGCGATCTTCAGAAACCGTCATTCGTACTATCATTTTTGCATTTCGCGACTTCTAAAGATTACGAGGACTGAAGCTTCCAAAAGAATTGATCCATCTTTAATTTGTTCTAATGACGTCCAACCAGAAACCCAAAAATATTGTACCAGGCCTTGAACTTTGAGCTGTCACGACAGGGAACAACCAGTTGAAGATGGAGCTGGTTCATCAAAATCTCTTTACTTTTGCTCCGTGCTTAATTCAGACGGAACATCGACTATATGAGAGTTTGAGGTTTGGTGCCGTGTTAGTGATGAACCTCATAAAAGTGGTAACGTTTTAACGAAACGGACATAACAGCAAAGAGCCGTTAGCTCCGAGAACCCGCTCAATCGATCGTTTTCAAAACTTTCCGGGTTATTAAAGCTGTAAAGCGAAGGAAATGAGGTAAAAAGCGGATGTGCTGCTTGAGTTTGTTTCGGGATGATCGTAAATCCAGGTTAGCATCGTGTTGCGCTTCTCAGCCACCGGTTAATTATAAACAATTGCCGAGAGAACGAGGCGGAGGGATTTGAACGGGGAAGAGCCGAGAGCGGCTGAGCTTTATTAGCGGATAAGGAGATTAATGTCGGTCCCTAGTTCCAAATTATTAGTCAATTGATTGCATGACCGTAGAGTCAACGTTGAAATACCTCCGATCGATCCCAGCACTAAATAACGCAATTCATGCGACTTTCGACACGACGCAACAGAAGGCGCTCATTTCCAGGGTTCAGAAAAAATACGTATTTGGTTTAAACGGGACATTTCGCAAAATTTGCTAGGCAATAAGCCAATCTTTCGAATAGGCTTATAGGCTAGCAATTTCCTTCGAATACCGGACTCTGCCCACTCAGGTATCACCTCAACAAGATGAACAGACATCTCAGAGGCGGTGGAATGCAGACTTTGCGGTGAGAAGGACGAGATGGCAGAACACATCCTATGTGAATGCTCTGCCTTGGCAGTCAAACGATTTGAATGCTTTTCTCAAGGATTCATTGTACCCCAAATCAAAGCGGATTCTGCGGCGAAGGACATACGGTACCGGGTATGTACGACGCCTTCTATTAAGAAATCAGGTCCTGCAGAGTAAGCGATTTAAGGGAGACAATGAGCCTTTTGTCTAGAGACCTAGCGAGTGTGGTGGGTTGGTGTAATAGGCATGGAATAAAAATTAATGCGGACAAAACTAAGGCAATGGTCAGTGGCTATCCTAAAATCCTAAATAAAGTAGACACGGCAGCGGTTCCCAAAGTGATGTTGGAAGATTCGCCCTTGGAACATGTCAGCTCCACAAAGCTCCTAGGCACCCTCGTTGGGGGGCGCATTGTCTTGGGACGAAGAAGTTGCGGCCACTTGCAGTCGCGCATTTAGGGGTATGTACCAGTAGCGTCGCTTACCATCAGATTTCCCAAGCCATGTGCGCCTTCAGCTCGTTCAGAGTCTTGTGATGCCCTATTTTGACTACGCAGCTGCGGCCATCTGCGATTTGAAGAGTGGCGAGCTTGATCGACTACAGAAATCTGAGAACGCGGTTTCTTATGCGACTGCGCCTGGACGAGCACTTTACACCCCATTATAAACGGTTAGGATGACTGAAGATTAGAGAACGTAAGAAGCTACGAGCTAGCCTGTCTGGTTTTCAAGATATTGAAGCATCGTAGACCGCAGTATCTACACCAATCGTTCGAGTTTCTCCGACAGCACGTCACTTGGAGCAAGAACAGCGTTCTACAAATTCCTGCCCATCGGACGAATATGTTGGCAAGATCATTTGTAGTCCAAGGAACAAAAATGCGTAATGAGCATACAGAATTGTTCCAAAAGTATGATAGAATAGAAGTGTTCAAAGAAAAGTTAAAAACAAATTAATTGAGAGCTATTAGATGGTGTCGTTGACGTTTTTTAGTTGTTGGAACCTTATACTAATATTATGTATTTATTCATCATACACTACCTACATTTTAAATAGTTGTTTGTCAATCGTTATATGTGTTTTTTTTTTGGTAAGTGTTTGTTAAGCATTAAGATTAGGGAATCCACTGCGAAGAAAGGGAGGAATATTCAAGTACTCACCCTTCTCTAAAGTCGGGGCAGTGAGTGTGTGCGTGTCAGTAAGTGTCAGTGGACGAGTGTGTTAGTGAGTAGGGTATGCATGTTATTTATATGGTGTGAACGAGATGTACATATAAATAACGCAATGAGTTACGACGAATGTAGGAGGAAATTTAACTGTATGATGTAAATAAATTCATTCATTCGTTCTCTCTCTGTTTCTCCAGCCAAACTAACCTCTTTTTTTGTTCTTAGGGGAGAGATTTCTAATTGATCGCAGGTAAACAGGTGAAATAGTTTCCAATTGGGATTTAATTCAATTTGATAGGAATACTTGCAGACAAGGCAGATCCGCTTCCCCAAGAGCTTCATATGCCCTGAGGTGTAAACTTGTGTACAAAAGGGCATATGCCTGAGGTGTAAACTTGTGTACTAAAGTCTCCAGCGAAAAGTCGGATGGGAGCATAAATTACGGTTCGGGAAGGGTTCGGCGGTTTACTGGTTATGGAAGGGAACCAGTAAACTGGAACAGAAGGGAAATCTTTACCAATTGGTTTTAAGAGCCGAGAAGCGACACGGCCAGCATAGAAATGTCTCAGCGGTGTCTTTCCATGGGCGTGAGCGCACAATACTGAAACAGCTCCGTTGTCCTCCCCATTGATGGTTTCATCGAACGATCTAGAGGCTCGCCACCTCCGGGGAATCCCTTGCAATCAGGTTGATACGTGCTCTGAAAAAGCGATAAAAGATGGGAACTAGATACCAACTCTGAGCGGAGGTAAATGGCCTCCGATAAGAGGAAAACTGGAGAGAGGAAAATAGAGCCTCTGAGGAAGAAAACCGTGTGGAGGATTTTGAAAAGCGGGTCCATTCAATTGTCGTCCGGCCCTGCAGTGACTTCCTGCTGTGCGGGACGCAATCAACCTTTTCGCCGGGATGCCAGTCTGTCGTCCTCCCAAACGGAGAGTTGCGGTGTACGAGAAATGTGCGTGGGAAGAAAAAGGGCTCTACTGCCATATCGACGCACCTTAATTATCGATATTTTCAACTGTTACTTGGTTTCCACAACTGAAATGCACGAAAAGTATTTTGCACGATTTTTATTATACGCAACGACTTTTATCGCTCGACAAACTATCTCAATTTGTTTCTACTGACCTAAAAGAAAGGCGCCATAAATAAAGCCGCAATGCTTAAAGTAGCAAAATTGAGCTGCTGCTTAGCTTTCGTTTTTTTTTTAAATTAAAACGGTGGATGCAGGCGATACCCTCACTGCAGCCACAAACGGGCCTATTGTAAGGGCGTCCATGATCATGGCCCCCCTGCACCACCTCCAGGCCCCACGGCACTGGTCTCACTTGGTGTGACGTCACATATGCGCCCCCACCACCCCCGCACAAAGCGGATAATATCCGCAAGTTCTGCATTTGCCACCTCTTCGGGCTGAAGAAAGGGCCTCCCAAACACACAACGATGCCGCGAGTCCATCGCATACGCACAGCACATGCTCTGCCGTCTCTAGCCCTATCTCGCAGATCCTGCATACCTGTACCTCGCATTCGCCAATATTTGCAAGGTGGTACCTCAGCGGCCAGTGACCTGTGAACAGGCCACATATGATCCTCATATCCTACCTCCCAAGGCAAGCACCTCCTTGGACCTCTCTCTAGAGAGCCGGATGAAGAGTTTTGACTGTCTAATGCCCCTACCAAGGAGCAGCCCTGCACCGGTCCTCCCATTTGCCAACCTCTCTACGTAGGTGGCTCCTGGTAGTCCCAATTAAGGGCTCAGGTCCAATAGGGATCTGCGCTGATCCCTTCTTAGCCAACCTATCACCCCGTTCGTCTCCCTCTATACCCTCATGCCCTGGCACCCAACACAGTTTGACACTGTTGTCCTCTGCCAGGGCCTTCAGTCCAGTCTCTCCCGAATTTACCCCTGACTATAATTACCAGGTCATCCGCGTATCCTATTACCTTGTAGCCCTCCTCCTCCAGCAGCTCGAGAAGGGTGTCAACTACCAGTAACCAGGATGAGGGGAGAGCACCCCCCCCCCCTGTGGGCACCCCCTGGTGAGCACCTCAGAGAGTGCCCCCCCTCCCTCCGAAAAGACCACCATGCTACTCAGCATCTCCTTGGTCCAAGAAATTAGGTAAGGATCTACTCCTTTCCTACCAGCCACAGCTGTAATTGAGCCATACGATGTATTGTTGAAAGCCCCCCCCCCCATATCCAGAAAGCAGCACAGCGCAATCTCTCCGGAACTCAGAGTATCCTCCAGAACTGGCTCCAGTTCCTTCAGAGCAGTCTCAGAGGACTTCCCCCTCTGATAGGCATGCTGGGAACTCCGAATGGGGTTCTGAGTAACATAGTACTCCTTTATTGATAGGCACACTATCTTCTCCATTGTTTTCAACACGAAGGACATTGGGGCCGTAGCCCTTAGCCAGGGTCGAGGAGCCACCCGGCTTTGGTATAAAGACCACCTTCACCTTGCTCCACATAGTGGGTATGTACCCAAGGACATAGCTCGCCCTGAAAAGTCTCACCAGTATCAGACCCAGAGCCTCCCTACCATGCTGCAGCATGGCTGGGAAGATCCCATCCGCACCTGGCGCCTTTAAGGTTTAAATGAACCAATTGCCCATCTAACCTTATTAAGTGTGAACATTTCTCTGGAGGCAGCGGCTAGCAGTGGGTTCCTTGATCGCCCATGACAGGTACCTCCATCGGCGCTCAGCTGATGGTGGTGGCTATCTCCCCGCCGCAGGCTATGAGACCCTGGGAAGTGAGCTGCCAGTAGCTCCTCCAACGTCTCCTAGCTGCCCCTTGTGTATGTTCCCCCTGCCTTTAGGAGAAAACCGATTTGCGGCCTCTCTTCTCTAGAGATGATCTTCTGTACCTTGGACATGGTAGAAAGTCTTTCATGCCCCCGCAGAAGTCTCTCCAGGGTTTCCTTTTTGCCTGTCTAAGGGATTTATTGTACACTGTGAGGGAACCCCAATATGCGTCCCACTCACCCTGCTTCTTTGCTCTGTTAAAGAGCCTCCTTGTTTCCTTCCGAAGCCTTTCCAGTTCCTTGTTCCACCAAGGAACCTCCCTACTGGATCTTCGGGTTTTCAACTCGCAGCTTTCATCATACGCCTCTACCATAGATGCGTAGATCTCCCCTGTCGCTCTTTCCACACCTTCGACAGTTTGCATTTTACAGATGTAGCTCTCCAAACTGGAGGCCAACACACTGCTGTACAGAACCCAATCCGTGTTGTTGGGGTTCCGCTATGTCTCCGTCACACTATTAGGGAACTGCAGTTTGAATCTCACCATCCAGTGGTCAGACATTGAGGTTTCCCCAGAGACATGCCAATTTGTTATTCTACTGGCATAGAAGGTACTTGAGACCGTAATGTCCAGCACCTCCCTCCCCCTGCGCGTAACAAAAGTTGGCGTGCTCCCCCTATTAACCACCACCATTTCATTGCATAGTAAGTAGTCCAGAAGGGACTCACGTCTTTCATTTGTGTCTGTGCTGCCCCATGCCATGTTATGTGCATTGGCGTCGCACCCGACAATCAACTGAAGGCCTTCCCTTCTGCAGTAATGGATTAGCTGCTGCATCATCAGCAGGGGGACCTCAGCTGGATGTGAGCCTGGGAAGTAGGCCCCTACTGTCCTCGCCCGGAGTCCATTACTGTCTTGAGCTTCCAGCATTACCGCCACCAAATCCCTGTGACAGAACTCGGGAATTTTTAGAATATGCAAGTTGCGTCTTACCAAAACAGCCGCCATAGGACGACCTTCTGTGTCACAGTAGACCAACTTACCTGTACTAGCAAGTATCCCTACTGTCTGCCCAACGCTCCTGCAGTAGAGCCACATCACAGCCCCCCCCAGACAAAGCTTCTGCACATCACTGCCATGAGCAGGTTGATCTGGAGGAAGCCAATGTGATGCATGCTCATCGTCGCCCACGTCGACCCCCCAACCCCTGTGGAACCTTACGCCCCTGAAGAGCACCCCGAGTCTCTCTGCAGTTTCGGCCGGAAGGACCTTGCCGTCCTCCATGCCAATTCTGGACCCGCAGCCACTGCCGAAACCATAGTCACAGGAGCCACCACCACCCCCACTGAGGCGCCCAGGGCGGGGCCCCCAGCTAGGACCACGCAGCGGGACCCTAGGTCGCCGCCACCCGACACCCCCGCAGTGGCAGCACTCCCTCTGCCCCTTCCACCATCTTCAGGGGCACTTATGGAAGGGACACTCGAGGAAGGTACCTCGCCAGAGCCCTGCTTCCTCACTCTGATGCTGCCTTGCCTCAGCTTTATGAAGACTGCTGGCTCAGCCTCCAAAGCCTGGGCAGATTGTTCGTACCCAAAAGTACCGCTGATTCTTAATGGACCCGAGAGAGCACCATCCAGAACCGTGTGCAGAGTCTCCTGTTTTGCTTCACCAGAAAACCCAGGATCCTCGCATCCGGCTCCTCCTCACACCCCGGAAGGTACGCCACGGCCCTCCTTGGTCTTGGAAGGTCCCCACCCTCACAAACCTTCAGCCTGGCCCCCTCCCAGCGCTGTGCGGTGGCAAAATGTTCCCTCAGCCATGCTGCCATGCCCTCATCCTTGCAGGTCACTGCCTACCACCCCCTCCTACACATGGTACCAGTGAACCCCGGCTTCTCATCCTCGTCGAGAGGGAACACGGCCTCCACCATGCTCTTCTCCACGGCCTTTATCTGCTCCGCTGTGAGGAGCTCCGCCAGGAAGTTCTCATGGAAGACCTCTAGCTTCACCCCCAGCACAGCTGAGCTATATGAGCCCGGTGCCCGCCCACCAGGGCCGCCCTTAGGTTACTCCCTGACGCCCGGAGCTTCAAGAAGCTTGCTTCAACTTAATAATTATTGTATAGATAATTCATGGAACTAACAACACAATTTTTGAGATGTTACAAGTTAATGTACGTGAAATTGAAGGAAAACGCCATGATAAATATTCGCTGTGTCTGTGACACCAGAAGTTTAAATTTCGGCATTTCGTATGTTCTAACTTCTTCGTGATTCTAATAAATATAAAATTGATTCAAACCATGAAGAGAATTAAGGGGGCTTGGTGTTGTTGGCAGGCCACATCTGGATTACGAGGCTCGACCACTGGAATAGGCTTCCCAAACATGGCACAGGAAGTCCCCGATGTTACGATCATTGATCGACTGTTATTTGCTATTCTACTAGGTTTTGCAATCCCGAAAGTTTTTTTCAATCCCGGGATCTCGGGATTTTTTCAAAGTCAATCCCGGGATCCCGGGATTAATCTCGGGATTTAGGAATTAATTTAAAAAATATAAAAATTATTAAAACAACCAAAAATCCGTTTATTCTTGAGATCTTACGTATCACTTTTACATGACATGACATATTTCATTACATTCACTTATTTATAAATTACTTTATTTCATTTTTTTTAATATGCTACGGAAAAAATTTATTCATTTATAAATCACTTCATTTTGTTCTTCAAACTTCAAAATATGCCCTGAGAAAACAGAGGGCATTCAACGTTGCGTCAGCCAACTTGCTTCTCAGTTTGGTTGAGAATAGCCCTGCAGCTGAGAAAGCCCTCTCGGCTTCGACGCTGGTCGGTGGAATGGTCAACAGATAGTTGTAAACTAAAGCCAAATGGTGCCCTCGGCTGCCTCCATGTCGAAGAGTCTCATTTCTGTTTTTAATGTGCTCATCAGATCTTTTCGATTTTTCGTAACCGGCTGATGCTTGTCCATGGATTTTTGAATCCGTGCCTCCAGTTGATCTTTCAAACTAACAGTGCCATCGGTCACTGTCGATCTGTCGGTCTCGCCTTCATTCGTGCCAATAGGCTCGTCATCATCGGTTGAAGGGCTTTCGATTGTTAGCCTTTCCAATATACGCTTCAGCTCTCCTCTTATAGTAGCAGGTAAAGGTCTTTCAAACAAGGTGTTCAGGGCTCCAGGGGAAGCATCATCATCAGGTTCTTCAGGATTATGTAAGTACCTAAGTACTTCCGACAGGGTTTTCTGCCTTCTTTCTTTAAAACGAGCCTGCAAAGATGATGACATATTTTCCGCCAATGCAGACTTATTTGCGTGAAGTTGCTCGAACAAAAATTTCATGGTTGCATCCGCCGTACACAAGTTAGCTTCTCTCCGGCAAAGCGCTTCTACAGCAAGCTTTATCGGTGCAAGAACTGCAACCACGTCTGCAAGTACAGCGAAATCTGAATCACTGACCGTGAATGGGTGTTTTAAGTCAATCAAAGCCTTCTGAATGCTTTCTTTCAAAATCACGAACCGTTCCAACATGGTGACTAGGCTGTTCCACCTATTTTTAACATCCAGGAGCAGTTGCATCTCCTTCCCTTGCTCTTCTTTCACATACTTTTGCAGTATATGTCGTCATTTTTTACTGGTGATCTTCTGAAAAGGGCAACTATCTTCCTGACGGTTTTTATAATAGCATTCAGGTCATGATAATCAGATAGAACATCAAGGTCCCTCTCACTAGCAGTTTCCGTTGAGTCAAAATTCAGACATGATTCAGCATTTTCCAAGTCTTCATTTTCATGAACTTCATCTTCTGTCTCTTCTCCTTCTTCCAATTCGTTTTCATCGCTGTCACCCACTTGCTTTTCAAGTATATCCACTTCTGTACTTTGCCCCTTATTCTTGTAAAAAACGTCACAAACTGCCAAATGGATACCATGAACCATACAGAGTTGATGTTCTGCCATCACTAGTTTCCCTACCTTAACCATTACAGAAGGCCCATCCGTGACGATGCAGACGATATCTTTCTCCAAACAAAGTCCGAATTGGATGAGGTGCCCTCCCAAGAGTTCCTTGCACTTCTCAGCTGTCATTGTTCCACGCACACGGACCAAACCTAGGTTCCAGAATTCATCAGCAACATGTAAATTAACATTCATGTAACGCTTGTTTGCAGTTGATGTCCACTCATCGAACGTGAGGCTGAACCGTGCCCCAGATGATTTACGCTGTTTTATTTCAGCCGTGATCAGCTGTCGTATCTCTGTGTAGTATTTCATAACACGGTTCTTAATTCCATTTGGGGATTTAGGTAAGTCATGGTGTCCCATGCCTTCAAACAGTTTCCTGAGGTCGGCTGATTTAACAAACATATAAAAAGGCATGCCGTCTCTGGCTGTCATGCGAGCCAACGTTTCACTCAAAGAATCCCTCTTGCAACTTTTAAAATTATAGTCTTCGAGTTTTTGTTTCTTTTTCGTCCAAGGAATTTGTCCCAGATTCTTATCGGGTTCTGATGAACAGGGACGTTTCCCATCAACTACTTTACTGCCACTGCCAGAGCCAGACGTAGGTATCTCAGTGGTACTAATTTTCCTTCCATGAATAGCAAAGAAGTGGGTATGCAATCCCTTGGTTGAACCACCTCCGGTTTTCAGCACTTTATTACAATCCTGAAAGAAAGTATACGAAAACCAATACATTCGACGTAATGTTTAACCCGACTATCGGAAGAAGCGTAGGTACACACTTGTGATTGCGATAAATAGTACTTATCAAGTTGGTACTAACCTTGCATTTCGCACTTGCTCCATCCTTACTCGTGAGAAAAACGCTCCATATGGAAGTCTTATCGTTATCCTTCTTGTGTTTCCAGAGGTAGTTCCTTCACATTCACCAGACATTATTATCGGTCACAATCAAAAACTAGGTACTCGTACTCGGGCAACAAAATGGAAGTCCGGAACATTCGTATAAATCACCCTCACGAGTGTGAACCACACACATTGCGGTTGGGAGGGGAGAACGTGCTGGACTGGAGGTGTACTGTGAATCACAGTCTGTGATTCACCGTCACAGACTTGTTTCCCGGATTTCTGTGAATCACCTCACATCGTGACATCGTGAGCACTTTGCCTTGAGTTGGAACTATTTTCCGTTTTTAATTCATTTTTTCAGCGAGATTTTTGAAATTATTTACTGATTCTCAAATCCCGAAATACCGGGATTGGCCCCACGAATCCCGGGATTTGAAATCGGAGAAAATCGTCCAGGATCCCGGGATTTCGGGATCCTGGGATCCCGGGATTGCAAACACTATATTCTACATCATGAGAACTGACACGTCTATGGGTATCTACAGAAGATGGCAGCACCATAAAACATAAGACAGTGATGCGACTCACCATAGATTCAGGATAATTGTGTATAAGTTTTAATTTTTTTAACCTGAAACAAAGAAAATTTGGTCATGAAATTCGATTGATTCATCACCACAATCAAATTAAGAAAATGGATAAATTAGGTTAGGTTGGAACAAAAAATTCATCCAGATCTCATGACGAAACGAAGGCCTTTTCACGAATGTACTACGGTTTCTTGTCATCACTCACATAACTACTTCAAGGAACGTAAATCCTAAGACATTCGTGATTAACTCGATCACAAATAAAAAAATATCTGGTGCGTAGCAACACACAACTTTCCGCCACCCCTTTAAGTTCGAACACCACCTAAATAGGCGGGCGCTATATCTTCGTTCAACGCATTTTTACAGGAACATTTATGGAGAACAAATGTGGGGACTAGTTAGCTGAGAGTACTCCGAAAGTTTGATCGAAATCGTTAGAGCCGTTTTTGAGAAAATTGGAATACCGATAAATTAATATTCGACAAATCTCCTTTTCTGAGTTAACATGGCTTATATCTCCGTTCAACATATATATACAGAAATAATTATGGAGAACGAAATGTGGGTATGGGTGACTAAAAGACATTCTATTAGAATTTATAACATCTGGTGAAAAAGTTACCCTGGAATTTACGGAAATGTTAGAAAAAACGTTATTTTTGATACATTTGGATTTTTATCTCTGTTCAATGGACCGTCACAGGAACATTTATTGAAAAGAATATGTAGGTATGAACTACAACTACAACTACTTGAAAACATCCTGCGAGTTTGGTGAAAATCGCTGAAGCCGTTTTGCCAAAAAGCGTAAAAAACCTATTGGTTTATTATTCATTTTGAATAATAACCCTATGTTTTCGGTCACGAAAAATTTTTTACAACCCCCCCTCAAAATTTGATACTTTACGTTTCAAGACATGGAGATTCCAAATTTGCAATGTCCGTACGCCGTCCCCCGTCCCCCGGCCCCCGTCCGGGCCGTTTTGTGCCTTTAACGTAGTCTAAAAAATTCGTTCTTTCACCCAAAAATCCGACTTGGTATCTAGTTGTGCCCGCCATCTCGGCAATCCGATCGGACGAAGCCCGTGGTTGTAATGGGCAAAAAACGGTTAAAAAAATTAACGAAACGCAGTACAACGCGGAGCTACAAGCGTTTCGTCGTTTGAATTCCCTCCGCCCCGCCCGTCTCTTTAAAAAACCAACCGCTCTCGAGGCGAGCGAGCAGCGCCCTCCCGCTCGCTTCCCTCCCAACACTGGACTCCCCCCGGGTTCGCTTCGAGCGCCCCCGTTCCAATTTCCCCGACGTTTTGGTTTTAATACGATTCAATTTTTTTAGATTCTTTCGTTTCATTCTCATTTTGGTTTTTTCCATCAATTTTGGTTAAATTTTGATATTAGTATTTAGCGTGCATGTTTTCATATTAAAATTCAGTTTTTTCTAGATACTTTCGTTTTTTTGTTTATTTTAATATTACGATTCAGTTCTTTTCGACCTTTTTTGGGTTTCATTATGATATTTTTCGATGCTGAATCGAACAGGATGGATCTCGGAGCATTAATGCTAGGTCAAGCTGATTATCCGAATAATAAACCGTTGTGTAATAATTTGCAGAGTTTTTTTGTTTCATGGGCTACATCTCCGTTCATCGCATTTTCATCGAGATATGTATAGAGAAGAGACGTTAGGTATTGATCAGTAGAAGATAATTTGAAAGTTTAATCAAAATCGTTAAAGCCGTTTTCGAGAAAGATGCGAAAAACCCTAGTTTTTGGTACATTTTCGTCCCCCATCGCCGTTCACCATCGGCCGAAATCGCCCATAACCTGATTTTGGTGTCTACAAAAAATAACGAACAAAACAAAAAAAGAACCAGCTCAATCGGATCAGCCGTTCTCCCGCAAATCGAACTACAGACACACACACACACATACACACGGACCACGCGCCGAAATTAGGTTTTTTAGACTCAGTAGGGTCTGAAACGTAAAGATCTGAAGAAAACCCAAATTTTTTTCTTGGGCCGATTACTATACTTTCCTTCCCTTCGGGTAGCGGAAAGTAATAGAATATGCCAGATAAGACCAGCCGGAGAGTGCTCGATTCGAGTTAAGAGGTCTGAAGGGATTAATGTGCATTCTGTGCATAACGAACATTCTTGGAGCGGATTAAACTCGACTAATTAAACGCCAGCTTCCCGCCACCGGGGGCGTCACTAACTTATTTACTGAAATCCCTTCAAACTGCTACCGCGGTTGGTATTACTGAAATGGGTTCAGGTACCAACAAAGTCGTTTATTCCTTTTCTGTGAGACTTTGGCCATGTTAGGAATACATTAGTAATAGGGGTTATGTGTGGAGCGGTCACTTATAACGTAATCTATTGAACTATCTATCATCATTTAACATTTAAATTTAGATGTTCGATAAAAAGAACCGGTTTCAGGAGAGAAGCCGTAACGGTTTAGTTCAAAAGTCTAGTATTTGGCAAAACTTCTTCAGGAGAAAGTATTTTGGACTGTGATGGGTGGGAGTGGGTAAGTTAGGTTATGTGGGTTGGTTTGTGGTGGTGTGAGGGGTGGTCGAATATCCAGAAGCCCGCCCATGCAACACCTGGTGTCAATGTATTTAAGGTTGGAATGCATTTATTCTGTGAGCGGGATAGGTTAGTTAGTTGTGGGTAACGACCAAGGGAGGCCGAATATGAAGTATTCCGTCCCTGGGTCTAGTGGTGGCGTGATTCGATTCGGCGAAGCCTCTTTCAAACGACGAGCTGGGAAAGAATATTCATTACCCCCCAACGCAACTGAGCTTCAGGCAAGACTAAACTCGGAAAACTAGAATATCTGGTGGATGGCATCACACAACTTTCCGCAACCACAGTAAATTCTGCCGTATCTACGGGAGCCGCATCTTCTTTCAACGCATTTCTACGGAAATGTTCACTGAAAACAAAATGTAGGTAGTAGTTAGTTGAAAGCATTCGGTGAATTTGATCAAAATCGTATGAGCAGTTTTTGAGGAAATTGGAAAAACGGTAAATCAATACTCGAGGTACAAAATGTGGGTATAGGTAGCTAAAAGACACTCTTTAAGATTGATCAAATCTGGTGCTGCAGTTACCCCGGAATATACGAAAATGTTAAAAATCAACCTTATGTTCGACACATTTTGATTTTTATCTCTGTTCGATGGACTGCCAGAAGAACATTTATTGATAACAATACATAAGTATTAACCATTCGAAATCACCCTGTGATTTTGGTGAAAATCATTGCAGCTGTTTTGCCGACAGGCGTAAAACCCCAATTTTGCCTTTTATTCCAAAGGTTAATAAAAATCTTTATAGCACTTTTTGGAGAAAAAAGCGGAAACTTACACCTTCGATGCTTGCCCAGTGATGTTTACTCAAACAACGGTGGTAATGAAAGCTTCAGTGATCAAGCGGGTCACAGGTGAACGGCCTTCGTCAGCATACAGACGAACAGGCATAGGTACGTACTCTTTGGAATGCTGTCTTCGTTCCAAGTTATTTCCGTATTACAAATGACCCTGCGAAATCCACTCCAACGTGACAAAAAGTACGACCCCCTTCCAAGCTGTAACAAGATAAGTCACCCATAAATAGTTGGATGACTCTTCCTTTGGATCTACAGCACACCATACAAAATAACCGCGTTCTGCTACCAATGTCCAGGAGTAAAATAGGAAGGAGGAACTTTATAAGCTCCTAGGCATCCTCGTGCCTCTTTACTTTCCGCTACCCCAAAGGAAAAGGAAAGTATAGTAATCGTGTCAAAAAAAAAGTTGGATTTTCTTCAGATCTTTATGTTTTGGGGCCTACTGAGTCTAAAAAACCTAATTTCGGCGCGTGTGTGTATGTCTGTGTGTCACCCTGCAGTCGGGGGTCCAGAATACCGCTGCCGTTTCCCTGCGTGTCGTATGAGCCGAACTTAAAAGAAAACAACTTACACTTCCTCCACATACATGACACACTGGGAACCCCCTAATTTGAGCTGGGATCGCTGAACACACCCCCTGCAGGAACTGGGACAGAATCCTCCTGTCGTATCCTCTGCGGGGCCGTAAAAGCCGGCCTTAAAGGGGCTTAAAGCTCACGTCACTGACGTACACAACATATTCCAGATACAAACAACACTGCAACGGCTTACGTGGCAGAACACATTGACTTGAAACACTCATAACGAGCGAAAGACATTCCTGGAAGTAGCCTACTAACACCTATGAGCACCCTCTACACCCCCCTACATTTTGTTCTCTATAAACGTTCCTGTAGAAATGCGTTGAACGAAGATATAGCGCCCACATATGTAGGTGGTGTTCGAACCTAAAGGGGGGAAAGTTGTGTGTTGCTACGAACCGCTCGTTTAACTTGGTAGAAGGTCAAATTAGGTAACAGGCGTTAATGAGCTTAATTACATCGAGAACTATAGATGACAGTGGAAGCATATGGTAGAAATATGCGAATAAGATGTCTGTATCCAGATTCGAAATTGGTAGGCTAGTGGATGTGCTGGAAGATTGAAACGAACTGACCTAGTACAGGATGTTGTTTCCTCTACACATAGAGAGTCATTATGAGAAAAAAAGCGCATTGAAGATGCCATCTCCCTTAAGGAATTGGCTCGTCCGATGGTCTGGATCAGCGCACACACGGACGACTTTTCCAAATGATGTTTTCGACCTCGATAGGCTTTGAAACGTAATGATCTGAAGAAAACTCCAAATTTTTATTCAGCCAATCACATAACTTGCCTTTATACTTGGCCAAGGAAACCATTTTGTGCGCGAACAGGCAAAGTCTGTACAATGCTAACTGTAGCACATACAGTGATCCCAATACCAAATAATCTTTCCCTCACAAACGGCTCTGGTGTGCTGCGAGAGTGGGTGTAATTCCAAGAGTAAACGGCGGCGGGGAGGGGGGGGGTAGAATCCCCCCCCATGACAATTCGAATCCTTCAACAAACGCGATTTTGTCACTTTTCAGGCGGAAACAGGGTTTTCAGGGCGTAACATCCCAATTAGGGGTGAAGAAGTAAGCGATGCGGGGTTACGTGTGAAAAAGTAGTGGCACGGCGGGGAAGAAAGGGGAAGAGCCGTTTCAAGTGCGTGCAGATAAAAAGCCGACCCCTTCGTAGACGAGAGGCTCTCGCATGATTTTATCACTCGAATTAATTCAAGTTGGCGGTGAGGGATTGCGGCAGCTGAGTTCGGGCAGGAAGTGAGAGCTTCAACGAACTTGATAAATTTCCCGGTAACACGTTGACAACTGCGATAACATCTTTCGCTTAAGCCTTCGGATCTTTCTCGCGCCTGTTGACATTTTGCATTGCGGTTCATCTTTCACGTTCAATTTACTCTGCCTAGTTCTTCAATAAGTTTAGTTTCGTGATCGAAAGTTGGAACTTAACAAGTGGTTGTTGTTGTGCCCCAGGAACTCGTTATAGTGTCGCACTTCCCGCACTAGCACTCTCATACAAATCAGGATAGTAGTCCAATCAACTACCAATACGATGAGGTTTCATTAACGTTCATAATATTACTGGGAGCAACGCTATAACGGTGATGAAGGTGCTTATTAGCAACTCAATAAACTCTGGAACCTTAAGCTTTAACAGTTTTAAAGGAAAACTTTGAGCTACGTTCCACCTAGTGCATATAAACTGAATGAAAAATCAATTTCATAGTAACTGGAGTGATAATCGCTGTATGCACGGGGCACTGAGGAAAGTTCTGTGATGCATCGCGCCAGGTGTTATCATACGGATTCTCTGTAATTCCAGAACAGTGAACATGAAACTTCCCAAAAAGTGATGTAGGCAATCCTATAAATCTTGATCTCAGAATTACATTAGGATACCGTCTTGAACTCGTTGTTAACCAATCAAACTACGCCGCACGCCTGAAAATTCACAAGGAGCGCCTGCACAAACCGATTTTCTCCTTTTCTACATTTTTGTTATGTTTTGTCTTCGTCTACCATTTCTTTTCTTCGTCATTATTACAATGCGTCTTTACTTGTCTGTGCTTTTTCATTCCCTTCGTTGAACTGTAACCATGCCCGCACTTTTGCAGCTAATCATCACATTCAACAAGTCCACAGTCACCCACCACACAACACGAGCAAATTACTCAGCTGCTCAAATTGGGACACCGGCTTTGACATGAAGTTATCAACTGCCATCTTAATTCGACGTCTGAAAGAGGAGACGCCATCCTCAGAAGACGTCGCCTAAATAAAAGAAGTGAACTGAATAAAACAACAAAGGCAGCTCTGAAGAATTCACTCCCCGCAGCTCTTTCCACCTTCGGTTTCTTTGCAGTCGCCTCCCACTTTCCATCGTCAATATTTACATAAGTGAGCTCCACTTTGTCACTTTTTTCCCCTCCCATCACCATCCCCGGCCACTACGCTTCCGTCCTTGTCATAATTTGCCGGCTGAAAGGGGAAAAAGCAGTAGTCAGCTGCCACTAAAAGGTTTTCAAAAAGACGTAACCAGAGACCGGCAGCGCAAAATACTGTGGAACCATCGAAAATACGATGGGTTCTCTCAAAATGGGTTGTTTGTTGAAGGAAACGGTTTCAGCTAAGAGGTTAGCCTCAAGGACAGGTTGTGTCTCAGTGACTTTCTCCAACGCTGAGAAAGGCCTTTTGAACGAGTGCTAGAGACGTCCTAAACCAACTAAAATAGAGAAATAGAAGGAAGGGTGATTGATCATTTATTGACCATCAGAAGAGTTAGGGCCATACAGTCCTCTCTTCCACTCCACCAGAGAAATAAACGATACATTCCTACTTGTCTTCTAACCAAAACGAAGTGTGACGCACTTTCCTAGGATTTTAATCACTATATGGCAGATCCAAAGCGTAAATCACTACGTTTATATGAACATGAGACAACTTAGCTCAATCTTTCAAGGGAACTGATGCTTGACATTCCAGAATTTACTACAGTGCTCCTACGCAATCACGACATGTACCTTCATTAAGTAAGCAGGAAATGAAAAGGAAAGCCAGCATTCCTTTCCACAAGACCACAATTTTTTATCGGGCGCTTAACAAGTCTGTTGCATAGCTGTTGCTTGCAAAAGTTGCATTAAGAAGGTAATAAAATAAAACATAGTAAATATTGACTGAACGTATTGTAGGTGTTACTACAAGTTTGTTACTTATTGATTTATGTATTTCGCTAATGGCGGGAACGAACCTACAATACAGGAAAAAAAGATAGCGCGTGTAATAATGAACAAACATGGAAAAAAATCAGAAACATAATGAAAGAAAAATGTTGGAGCAGAATTTCCTACAAGACAAAAGTGAGGATCAGACTAGAGTATACAGAACTCGCCACACAGACGCCACCGAATGCGCGGGTGTCATCAAGAGGGTCGAGTAGAGGGCATAAGAGTGTATGCTGTACACAGGAACAGTTGCGAAAACAGGACTACAGATGGTTTCCGCAACCACGATCCAAAAAACGGAACTTGGAAGCCGACGACGGCGGACAGAAAAGAAGGGGCATCAATCTGCCAGCCAAGCCAGAGCACCATCTAGAAATGCCATATCGGCAAAACTTGTAGGGTGGCACCGTAATCAACCCCTGTGGAGGCTCACCCTGAAGACCAGGTACTGTAAAATGGCTCGGTATACTCGTTTGGGGAGGTCAACGTCGAAGCATTGTGAGGGCACAAAACTGCATAGGCATATTCCCGGATTAATGAAGAAGAGCTTAGAAGGAACCAATCACCAGGTTCGAATGAGATTCGGGCGGAAATCCTGAAGACAGTTGTCCAGACCTGTAATGCATGTCTCCCAGCGGGTTCAAAGTTGAATAAGATGACGGGTGGAAGGACTTCAGATTTGAAGAGAGCGAGAGAATGTCCCCAACTGGTGAGATGATCCATGTAACTAAAGTAAATCTTGAATAAATCCTTTATTATACCAAAGTTATTCATTTCAAGCAAAAACTTGCGTATGAAATAAGTCCGAACCGTTGGTACACAGTCATTTACGAGGGATATTAAGCAGTAGGAAAGGAGATTAACTGTTATGCTAATAAAAACGCCTAGTATCTATAGGAAGCTCATTCTGAGTAATACGCCTATGTTTTCGGGCAGAAAATTTTTTTCCACCCCCCCCCCCTAATTTGACAGCATATTGTCAAATATGAGGGGGGGGGAGGGATGTTCATAGAAACAAAAGAGGGGTACAACAAAATTATACAGCAGCCGAAGAACAAGAGAAGAAAACGCTGCAAATTATTACACAACAGTTTATTATTCTCTTGAACAGCTCCGAGACCCATCCCATTCGATTCAGCGACGCAAAATACCAGTAAACCACACGAAACATGACCTGACAATGGAACGACGAAAACTAAATATTCCAGGCGCTCGTAAGCGCCTATAGGCAATTGGCCCGACGTGGCCAGTCGAGCGGGCTGGTGGTTTTGATGAAACCGAAGGGAGGGAGTAAAAACGATGAAACGATTAGTTTCACTATAGTCATTTTCCAGCGAGTTTTTTCAATTAGTAGGCTTTGGCTCACTATAAGTACTGTAATTTCACTATACGCAGCTGTACACGTCTGATGCTCATTCTATTCGACCCAGGATGTAAAAATACCTTGAAAACGACGGGGGGGGGGGGCTGAAAACGTACGTATATCATTCAGAATAAAAACAAACCAAAACTCGCTTTCACGGCAGAATCGTTGAGCGGGAAGTCAACTGAATACGAGAGAGTTTTTTCGTAGCAGGGGCTATTTTTCCATACCCATGCTCGTCAGGAGTGGTAGTAAGATCCCATAAGAATAACTGAAATGTAGATGGCATACACTATCTCCACTACACCAGTCAGATTCCAGTCTGGCTAGGTAATGTAATTTTAATTGAGATGGAAGATTTGCTATTAATTATTTGAGATGGAACAAACAAATGCTACTTTGGCTCCCTGTAATGTAGTTTCTAATATTATTGAGGGTTTTTATTATTAGTTTGGGTTATACGACACTCACGTTCAGAACGTCTCAGAGCTTAATACCAGGAAAGTAGTCAAAGGCCTTTTAGATCGAATTAGTAAATATAAGTTGAATTTTAGCTTAGTATTCCACACTATTCGGCGCTTTGAAATGGAGCAAACCTGTTCTCCATTAATAGTGACGATCCGAGTCATACAACGCTAACTTCTACTATAGGAAAGTTATGGATATGCAGCCCGTTCGGCGTGAAGCGACTAATATTCGTGATGTGACGGCAGTGCCATCGTTCCACTCTACTCGTCAAGCCACTTCAAATGCGTTTTGGTAGCAGTTGAAACTACACAATGTTGCTAGCTACGTAGTGCGTGTGCTGAGGAGAGTGTTAGATGATTTCGGGACAGATTTTAAACGCGTAGCGCTTCTACGGAAAAACTTTTCATTTTCAAGAGCAAAATGGTCTCATCTATCGGGACGTTCGGTAAGCGCGGTAAAATGGTCGTTCGAATGAATAATTTTTCAGCACACGGAGCTTTAGTTGGCTCTGAAGGGATTACGTTGCTGCTTTTGAGGGAAACAGAGCGGAAACCTGAGCACAGCGCACAGGCTTTTGTTGTAACGTGTCTCCTGCCGTTCCCTACTGTTTCTCTGTTTCTATCTCCCTCAGCTCAATGCCGGCCCCAAGCTTCAGGTACCACAGCGTAGCTCCACTAAAATTGAGCGGTTTCCAGCCACTAGATGAGCGTATTTTCATGATAGAAAAGTAGTCATAATCAATTACGAAAGTAGTTCAGAACATTGTCCTCTTCATTGAAATTAAAATCATCTTCTAAGCTTGTAAGAGTGCCTTGCTACTACAGACGAAACTAGTGAGTAAGTGCAAAGTACCACCGTGAATCTAGTCGCAGCGTAACTGGCTATACGTCAGAGTTGGCAGGGGAGAGAGAGAGAGAGAGAGAGGAAGAGTATGTGTGTGTGTGAGAGAGTATGGATTTATTTGTAAATTTGTGTATTATTGGGCCAACTAGCCCACTCTCCCTAAAAACCTAAAATTTGGGCGAGAAACGATTACATTTACAGGTTCTCATCATACATTATTATATTTTATATCTTACTTGAGTTTCACCGCACTTCTGGAAAATTCTAGAGCTGTATTATTGTCCTACATAATATCGTAAATTATCTTTCTTCATCTCAGAATGAATAAATGGATGGTTTATTTTACCGCTAGAGAGCATGAAGGCCATACCGCCCACTCCACCATTCATCCTGTTTGTCTAATAGTACAGAACTTCCGCATGGATTCACACTTAAATTACATTTAGGAAAAAAACAAAAAACAGTTGATGTTGCAACGTGTAACGATTATATCAATAAATAAGCGCATACAATAAATGAGTGGAGGTATTAATTTAAGTCAATACCAAAACCTAGAAAGAAACGAGCATAATAATTATACACATAATGACATACCCTCCAAACGACGTACAGGGCGATCGTTAGGTTCTGTGGACCAGGAGAGAGAAGAAGACTGTGTAACTGCAGCTGAGTAAACTGCAGCTGAGTAAACTGCAGCGCATGGGGCTGCTTGGCGGTGAGGGATTGTATATAACTCCCCTCCCCCCACCTGTGCTAGAGGTCCTGCTAGGTCTTCTACCTCTCCATAGACATGCGGAGATAGCTGCCTACTCACTGGCGACTAGTAGGCTGGAACTGGGTTTTGTCAGGCGAGGAAGAAGGGCGGCCCACCACCTGATATTGGACATGGTGTGTGCAGAGAGGCTCTGCATGTTAGGGAATCAGTACATATGAGGATTAACTTCGAGTTTCCCTTCAGGAAAAGAATTCCTGGAAGATTCAGGTGGGAGGGGGTGGTCCCATTCTCGAGGCTGGAGCCACGGTATTCTATACAACTGGATAAGAGAGGGGTGGCCTAGCGGGTGCAGGAGTAATGTGCCACGGATCTGGACAGCAATATTACTGGGTGCACTGGCTAAAGTTTTTCAAGCAGAGCTCTTTGCAGTGACATGCGTGCAGCACCTCCTGCGTAGGGGTCTGATGCGGGAAAGAATATACACTATGTCAGACAGTCAGGCTGCACTTAAGACCATGGCTTCCTATACCATCACGTTGGGGCTGGTTTGGGAATGCCTGACTGGCCCGAAAACCTTGGGAAAGGAAAACACATTGACACTGTGTTGGGTGCCATGGCATACAGGAATAGAAGGGGATGAGGAGCCTAACAAACTGGCGAAGAAAGGATCTGCGCTTCTCCTGGTGGGACCCCTTCGTAGGAACCACCAAGAGCCACTTGATCAAGGAGGTTGGTAAGTGGTAGGAGAAGTGCACGGTCGCCTATTCGCAGGATGTGCCTGGCCAAAGGCAGCCAACGTTGTTTAGCAAACTCTCCAGGAAGTGAATAATAGGGATCCTTAGTCTGGAGAGAGATAGTATACGTGTGTGTAGTATACAGGTATGTGGCCTTTTCACAGGTCACTGTCCACCAAGGTAACACCTGACCAAGACAGCGTGGACCCTAAACTGTCGGACATGGAGCAAATTTGCGCATACGTCCAAATCATCCACGGCCAGCTGGCACGGATGAGGGCCAACGCGACAGGACCTATGCGGGACCTCGTAACTAGTTGCCTCTTCGAAATTTCGAAGCTGGCTATAAAAGCTAATGCCCCCCCAACGACATCGCCCCCTGCCACTCCCCCCCTGCGGGAAACTGTGGCGGCTGTCGTGAGGGAAGAGCTGCGTAGGGCAATTGCCCAGCAGCCAGTGCCACCAGCCCCCCAAACTCAAGGAGATTCAACGAGCCAGGGTAGTACCCCAGGCCCCTCATATGCGGCAGTAGCCGCTACTGCGCCTTCCTCCCCCCCTCATGGAGCTGAGGCGGAATGGCAGTCTGCCAGGGCCAGGAAGCGCAGAGGGAAGAATAAAAAGGCCCCAACTAAACAGGCCGAGGGCAGCGCCCCGCCTACGCCTCTGCCCAAAAAGAAGGGCAAAAGTAAAAATAAAAGTAAAAATAAAAAGCCTCCACCGCTTGCCAAACTTCCCCCTAAAAACCCGCGACAAAACGTGGTAGTGGTTAGGCGGACATGTGAGGAAGGAGAGGCTGGTCCCTCCAACCCTGACGCAATGGAAGCGCTTATGCGGGGTGTCCCTGCTACGGACCTTCAAGCACTAAGCGTCCGAGTGCTAGACATCCGCACCGCAGTGGGAGGTGGCGCCGTCATTGTGACAGAAACGCCAGAAATGGCCAAGGCGCTCACGAGCCACATTTCCACAAAAAAGGAGTTGAAGCTCCAAGCGTCAGCCCCCCTGGGTCGTTTCCCACGCCTGCTATTGTGCGACGTGCGGATTGACCTTCAAAAAGAGGACTTGGCCCAACAAGTTGTTGAGCACAACCCTGCGTTAGGCTTGCAGCCGCAGGACGTCAGGCCTCTCTTCACCAAAAAGCGTGGCAGACAGAAGGATTGGGTGATAGAGGTATCACCCAGCCTATACAAAAAACTAGAGGGGGCAAGGCTCCTCCAAATAGCCTGGCAGCGGTGCGCCATACGAAAGTACCAAGCCCCCACTCAGTGCTACAAATGCCAGCGCTATGGCCACCTGGCAGTGGCCTGTACAAGACCTGTTGTGTGCGCCTGGTGCGCCTTGCCACATCTGAGTAAGGAATGCAAGCGTGATGCTCCCCTCAAATGTGCCAATTGCGTCGAACGCAAAATCCAACAGGTTGCACACTCCACACGAGACGCACGCTGTACCATTCGTCAGCGAGCAATTGCCCTCCAGGAGTCACGAGTGGATTATGAATAGGTCAAAAACAGTTCAAATCCTTCAGCACAACACCAATAAGAGTTGCCCAGTTATGGCTGAGTTGCTGCAAAATGCACTCAAGAAACGCTGCAGTGTTCTCGCCATACAGGAACCATACATAGGATCCAAAACTCTTGGTCTGGGATCGCAGGCACGAGTGGTGGCTGGAGCAAGAACGGGAGCCAAGGCAGCAGTGGCCTGCATCGACCCGTCCATTGAAATGCTCGCACTCACTCACCTGAACACCCAGCACTTGGCCGCTGTGCTCATCCGAGCCGGTGGCTTTGAGCTGGTTGTAATATCATTTTACAGCCAATTTGGCGCCAGTTGCCAACAGCCTTGAACCACTCGAGCGGGCTCTAGCAGGCCTATCAGGACGACCCTGCATAGTCTGTGCCGATGCAAATGCCAGATCACCATTGTGGGGATCCCCAACCCTGGATGGGGCGGGCGAGGCGTATATAGAGCTGCTCACCAGGTACAACTTGATTGTTGCCAACGACCCCATGACTGAGGCGACCTATGATGGTCCGGGAGGAAGGTCGTGTATAGACGTCACAGCCGTGTCTCACACCCTGCTACTCAAATTGCAGGGTTGGCGAGTCGTACCAGGTGCAACGCAGAGCGATCACATGGTTATTGACTTTGCCATTACGGATGATAACATCCTCTGCAAAGACACGCGTGAAAAGCGATTCCGCACAAAAAATGCTGACTGGCCACAATTCTGTAGGGTACTGGAAGGTGAACTGCGTGCTGCGGACACCGATCTAATAGCGCAAGCATACACACCTGAAGAGGTGGACAGCAAAGTGGACATATTTACCACAGCACTGCACTCTGCTGGGCTCTCTGTACTTGGCCAACAGAAGCACAGGGCGATCAAAGTCCCATGGTGGACTGAGGAACTAAATCCCCTCAAGCAAAGCGCAAATAGAGCCAGAAGGATGTACCAAAACACTCGTGACCCTGATGCCAGAGCAACACTCCGAACTGCCTTCATCCAAGAGAAGAAGGCCTTCCACCGCGCCATCAAACGAGCCAAACGGCAAGGCTGGCGAAATTTTGTGGAAGTGAAGAGCTCTGAGAACCCCTGGGGCAGACACTACAAGTCCTCCATAGGAAAAGCAAATGTAGAGCAGGTCTTAGCTGCGATGCAAAATGAGTCAGGCTGGGCCTGCAGCATCGAACGTTCACTGGAAACCCTCCTTGAGAAGGCGTTCCCAGATGACCAAGTAGCTCGAGACACTGAAGCCCAGAGGGCAGCAAGGGAGCTGATCATGGACCCTCCGAACGAGCCCGACATCCCACTGTGGACAACAGGCGACCTCGGCAGGGCCCTTGCGACCTTAAAGCCCAACAAATCCCCTGGGCCGGATAAAATAGAAAGCAATATGCTAAGGAAGGCTGAGCGAACGATCTCCAGCGGCCTCCTTAATTTATATAATGACTGTCTGCTGGTCGGACAGTTCCCCACTCAGTGGAAGACTGCGCGTGTTGTCACTCTTCAAAAGGGAGGCGACCGCAATCAGTCAGACCCGCGATCATGGAGACCACTCAGCCTTCTTTCTATATTAGGCAAAACACTAGAAATCTTGATGTAGCAGTCCCTCGAAGGAGTCTTTGGCCGCAACCTCACAGGCAGGCAATACGGGTGTACCAAAGGAAGGTCCACGCAGGATGTCATTGTCGAGATCCGGCGTGTTTCCCTGCTGGCACCGGCTAAGTACGTCGTAGCAGTTCTGATTGACATCAGAGGGCGTTTGACAACCTTTGGTGCCCAGCGCTCCTTAATGAACACAAAGGTAGGGGACTCCCCCGCAACCTGTACTCGCTCGTCAGAAGTTACCTGACAGACAGAACTGCTACGATCGAAAGTAGGCATGTCTCCGTCCAGAGAAAGATTGAGAAGGGGTGCCCACAGGGCTCGGTCCTAGGACCAGCACTCTGGAATGCCTTCTTCAAAGGTCTTCTCAGGAAACTCATGGAGACTGACTGCGAGCCGTACGCCTATGTGGATGACTTGACTGTGCTGATCTTTGCAGAGTCAGTCCGCCAAATTGAAGAACAAACCCACCACGTGCTCCGCACTGTCAACCAATGGTGCGAGCATGTCAAGATGCAGGTGGCTGAGGAAAAAACCCAGCTAATCCTCTTGAAGGGGAAAGTGAATAATCCACCCACAATACGCTTTGGCGGCCACAGGCTTCTTTTTGAAAAGCACGTCAAGTATTTAGGAGTGAATATAGGTGAGAGGTGGGGTTTCAACCAACACCTCCAGTCCCTTAAAGGCACTACCATTGCAAGGTTTGCCTCACTGCGTGCCATTACTAAGGCCACTTGGGGTGTGTGTTACCACGACACCATCCTCATGTATAAGGCCATCTATTTAGGTGTGATTGGCTACTGCCCCGTTGTCTGGGGTAGCAAACTAACAGTCAATCAAAAGAGAGTATTGGCCCAATCCCAGAGAGCTGCGCTCCTGTGGATCACCAAGGCCTACAAGACTGTATCAACGGAAGCACTCCAGGTGATCACTGGTCAGTTACCAGTTGATTTGGCTGTTGAGTGCATGATTGACAAGTGGAGAGTGAACAGGAGCTTCCCCCGCTTTGGGCTGAACTCCGTGCGGAGCTCACCACAGAACAGAAACTTGCCGCCATCGATGAATGGGCTCTAGAGAAATGGCAAGCGAGATGGGAATCCTCGTCAAAGGGACGTGATACGTATGAGTTCTTCGCCGACATCCGTGAACGTCTTTCTAGAAAATGGGTTGAGCCAGACCACTGGACGAGCCAGTTCCTCACGGGACATGGTGACTTCAATGCGCGGCTCCACTTCTTTTCTCTAAAAGACTCTCCATTATGCACGTCTTGTGCCTCCAGTGCGGAGGAAACAAGAAACCATGTGCTGCTCCACTGTAGTTTCTACAACAGTGAGCGACGGTTGTTGGGAGGGCAAACGAACTTAGCAGCTTTGACTGCTACAAAGGAAGCCTATAATCATTTTGCAAAGTTCGCAAAGAAGGTAATGGCTAAGAAACGTGGTTATAGTTGATCAGTCCTTTTGAAACTTGCCACCCAAGTAAACAGTAAGATCAGGTAGGGAACCAGATTAAGAACTACTCCCAGATGGTACGGGATTCCTCAGGTGGTCACCTCCGCGCGGTAACACACGGGCAACAGCTCTCTACGGTGAGACTGGCTAACGACCAAATACCTGCCGTACCTCCACAGGTCTGAGTTCGGTAGATGCTGCAGGGGCCGGCCTCTTGCATATTAGCGAAACCGCAACTACTATGACTGATATAACCCTCGTCGAGGGTTTAGGTACAGTCATCAAATAAAGAAACAGACCTGTGTCCCTCAGCTGCAGCAAGAGGAGGTTGCAGGGAATGGACCTCAAAGTCACCTTGAGTAATCCCACACACCACATCAGCCTCCACAGAAGCTAGGAGAGGACTTGGGTAGACAGAGGGGCTCATGTATGCCCACCAATAGACAATTATCGCCCATGCTGAAGTGTGGGGTTTCCCAGTACCATCAAGGAAGAAAAACATTCACCAAGCTCTTTCCCTCTCTTTATCGCCATCACGTCATCGCCATCAGTTAAATTACATACATTCGGTTTAAATCAATTACAAAAAGGGTGAGCTCTCCACCATTTTCCCTAGATCACACACATGCAATTCTCTCATGTTACACGCCCTTCGCGTCTCATGATACCTTTTTCATGTTTTATTGTGGTAGGTTTGACACTGGCACAAAATACCACGTGGGACACGGGATAATGCTGTTCGTTTTTCACCTAGATGTAGCACTCCGATAGATGTGAAGGTGGTAGGAAAACGGAACACCGAATGAACCGACAACACTGAGAAAGTTTACAGGACACCAATGACACCAGAACGATCTCGATCAGAGCCGGCAGGCTGACACGTAACAGTAATGGCCCACCCCTCATGAAATTTTCATCAAATCTCCATAGAAAAATCTAGGATTCCAATGTAAGAGAAGAAGTTGTGGAGGTTGGCCAGACCTTTGTATGAGCACGTGTGCTTGCGCTTGAGGGGGATCTGCTTGTGCTGAGTGGTAGATTGCTAGTTACCATTGGAGTGAAACTTCTAGTAACATCTCTAGTAACATTACTTATTCCATCTCTCCACCTCGTACACTTAACACAAGCTTGTGGGGAAAAGCTCACAAAATAGAGTTTTAAATTACATCAAATAAAGAGACCACGTTTTTCACTCCGATCTCAAAATGCAACTCTTTATTTTTCCTCGGCGGCCGCTCATCTCCTCTCGACAGCTGATGATACAAAAACAAATGACATAAAACATAATGGCTGAACGTGAATTTTTTCTCGCCTAGTAGGCAACAGTCTAAGTTGCGTCGTTGATCAACTTATTTCACAGCGATATCTCCATAATTCCGGAACTGCAAACAACCCGTTTCCAGACAAATGATTTTGATAGTCCGATGATTCACTTGAGCACTAGTTATTCGATAAAAGATTTGACGAAGGGCAAGCAACCCAGGCAAATCAAGAGTTGCCATTTGTTATACAGAGAAAACTATTTGGATTAGTTGATGAAAAGCCGTAGGAAGTTGAGTGATGCGTCGCACCATTTTTACAAATGCTTTGGCGCAAACGTAGAAAAATAATTATTTAAACTCGGGTGAATAACAACTTTCTGAATTACCTTTAGAAACCAAAAGGAAAGCGGCAACTTTAAGAGAGAAAAGGGCGGAAAGAGGCAGATCTCCGGTCTCTGCTCGGACGTCACGAAACTTTCAAGTTGAGCAGGAAAGTCCCCGAGGGAACAACTTTAAGTACCTGCTCTTCTAGTGGGAATCATAAAACAGAATGGCCGGCGAAAAGGTGTATGGGGAGGGGCGAGGAAAAGGAGGGGTAGAAAAAGTGGTAGTTTACGGTTGTGGCCGTAAAAGGAGAAAAAATATTCTGCGCTAAAATTCGCGCCGTGATTCACAAGTTCAGTAACTGCTCAGGACTCGCTAAATTCATTTGGTCAGTCCTGTTGGTTGTTCGTACCACTCTCTTCAGCAGCAGAGCAGCTTTTTTCGAGGCTTGATATTATCAGTTTCACAACCCCAAGACGTTTGGCTCACACAACTTTCCTTAGCCTAACGTACATTCAGCGATTTCCATTACTAGATACTAAACCAATCTATTATTCACCAAGTTCAAATGAACTGAGTGAAACATAACTTCACTTTTTGTGGTAGCGCTTAAAGTTCTGATATATATTGAGCTGCCCACATTCATGCCACGATCATTATTCAGCAATCACCGGTGATCAACGAAACTGAGACAAATGCTGCAGTGGCAATCGTTACGTTATCGTTCGACGTGTCGAAGCGGATAAACGATAATAGTAACTACCGAATGTAATTGAACACGACGTTTCATTCGCAATTACTATCCGGAAAAGATTGACCTCAAACCCCCCGCAGAATTGGGTGGAACGTATAAGTGGACACCTAAACTAAACTTTAAAGCCCAGTATAACTGCACTGCAAATTAACCAACAAGGGTAGGAACACGCAATACATTAGTTACGTTAAGTGCGCCCAGTTTCAAAGAACGTCATGTTCTAAGATCATGAAACTGAGAGAATAACAGATTGTATTGGTCGCTGAAAAAATCGCTGATTGCACGTGGTGCTGAAAAAGTTTTGTGCGACGCATGGCAACAAACGTTTTACAGTTAGATTTGCGTGTAGTGGCGAATTGGAATGAAGTGGTGATCACGTCAAAATCAGTGCACCTGTTGAAGCTTAGTGCAGTGAGAATTGATTTTATACGACAAGTTAAGTTTCAACCATCACATGTTTCGGCAACGATGTTGTTCCTCAATCCAAAGATGAAATCTGCGTCGAAACGTACACTTAAATATTATGGACATTGTCACTTCCCCTGAATGAATGTATATGCAGACATGAAACCGGAAAGAGGCTTTTTTTATAAGCAGTTAGTTAAGGTCAATCAATAATCAATACTAAGGTCGCATGTCGGCGGGATATTTCTTCGTCAAAGAGCAAGAGCAACAGGTAAGACGGAGACTTAGCGATCGCGACCTCGTCAACGCCCGCCCTTCAGGTTTTCAATCATCGCCACCGTCTGGTTTCATCGCTTTTGTGTTCCTCCGTTTGATGAGAATTATTAGCAAACTAGCGCCCTCCTTCCCTGATTGAGTATTACAGCCAGATTGTCATTCACAACGTCGGAGTTGAGCACATCAATACTCGGCATTCCACAAATCCACGAACCACGAAGTTTTCCGACGAAGTAGACAAAGGAGTAGAGTATTATGTAATATCGGATTTAGCTGAAATCTTATAATCAGCAACATCGTATTTAGCTGAAATCTTACATTCAGCAGACCATCATAAAATGCCAAAATAAGGGTAAGTGGGAAATCGGCTCAAAACTATAGTAATCATAGTGAACAAAGCACCCCAAAAACAGGTATAACGATTTTGATTAAATTACTCTTATCAACAGTAAGATAAGATATACAATTTTGAATGCTACTAAAACTACGAGAGCAGAACAATAAATTGGCAAACGTTTAAACGAAAACTTTTTTTAGTACGATTTATTTCTCATAAATCTCCCTGGTTACGCGAAATTAAACTAATCGATGGACAAAAAATAAAGTGGACTGTATGTGTGGAAAATAAAGGAAAAAAAAACTAAACTTACCACTCGAGCGCAGAGACTGGGTGAGCGTCGAACTACAAAAAATAAATTAAGGAAGGAAGGGAAAGGAGAGAGAAAAGAATGAAAGGACTTATTGCAGTTCTATACTGACGCAAGGGCGACCACGAACTCAACTTAAATTTAACGAAATTCGGAGATGTTGGACAGGGCAGAAACGGACACGGGCGCGTTTTCAAAGCTACTACTTCCGGGTGGTTTTGAAAGAGCAGGTTAGCCTCCGCGAATACGGAGCTATTAACAGTTAACAAGCAAAGACCATCTTCCGGCTGTCATAGCAAGAAAGGCAAGCCCGCGAGACGCTGATGTCATTCGACAAAAAATTAAGATCGTAGTTCCTACTTGTACAGTACAAGTTTAGTAGTGGTAATTAAATCAATTAAAGCTGCCATACAAGTTCTAGATTTTATGCAAACGTCTTTTCATACTTTCTGAAGGTATTGTGAAGGAAAGTTATGCGATCGACTGAACAATTTTTCTTCGAGGTTTGTTCAGATCTTTACATTACAACGGCTTCTGAGTCCGAAAACTAACCTTTCGGAACACGGCCTGCGTGGCTATATAACACGATTGAGAGAAGACGGAAAGAAAAAATTTTATATTTAGCCTGTTGATCGCGATGGGACGCCAAAAATAAAGATATACACATCAGTCCAGAACTATTATCCTATAGTGAACAAAACACCACATTTGTTCAAAAGCGGCTGCAACGATTTTAATTATATTTTTCGTCTGTATAGTTCCAGATAACACAACTGTACCATTTAATTCTCACCCATGTGAAAACGTCGAGAGCAGCACAATAATTAACAAACATTTCGAACAAAATCGCAGTTTTTCCTTTTTAAATCTAGCTCAACCAATGAAACTGGAATTGAAAGAAAAACAGGGGGTAGTTCAAATCAACTTAGTGAAAAATATGCTGGATTAGTACATAAATCCATGAAAACCGGTGAATGCACTTAAGGTTAAATGAAATCTCAACTACGCAAGCACCTAAACTTGGGATAAAGCCGCTGAAAAGCTTCATACACTCATGCCATAAATCCTAGAAGCAACTGCAGTGGAAAATGATTTATCCGAACGTTAATTATCCGGTGCGTCAAATATTCGGTATCCGGACGGAAAGGAAAGGCTCATCAGTTGTTTCGCGAAAGCCCAAAGGTGATGGGAAAACCCAAATTGAGGGTTATGAGGTGGTGTGTACAGGGCCTTTCGTTGAGTTGTGAACTGCAATGGTGTGATAGTACACACCTGATATTTTACTTCACTTACTGTCTGTAGTGGAATATGAAGAAGAAGGGAGGAAATGTTATATCGGAATGCCCAGTCAGTTCCTGCAGATGCGAAGGTCTTTGGGAAAACAATAACTTTCCTGTTAAGGGCCAGGGAGTCCCGTTAGGACAGGTGTGGGAACTGCGAGGTCAAAAAACGGATACTTACTGATTCAGCGTTTTGCGTTGAACAACTACTAATCCAGACTATTTTTCACTAAGTTCATTTGAACTTGGTACAACATAGCTTCACATTTTACATATAAAGTGGTAGCGCATTAAGTTCTAGAATTGATGGTACCAAGTGAAACGGCAGTGGTTTGAGTACCAGATTCTTATTAACGTAATTAGGTTTTCATTGAACAAGTAGTTTATAGGACCGTCGCCCTTCTTTCTCAGAATGCTAGAATTAATTTAATGGTGCCGATGTATTGTTTGGAACTTGCCACACAACAAATTTAGTCAGGTATTAAAGCAATAGGGTTATGTCCGTCAGAAGGCAAATTATTAAAGTTTACGTATCTGTTAGGTGAGTCCGTCTCCTCTGGCTGGTGTGTTGCTGGTAGCAAGCGCTTTCGATGTAAAGACATCATCGTCTGGCCGTTAAGTCAGTACTGGAGTCAGTCAGTTGGTCGTGGTCTTTATATATGAAAGGAAGGTAAAACGGGATGATGGAGGGTCGGGGAAGGGTCGGGGAGAGGAGGTCATGTACCTCAGGGGAAAAACTAGATTGGTATCATTTGATATAAAAAACTTATATCCCTCCATACCAATAAAAGAAACCATTGATATACTACAAACCAAACTAAGACAAATAGACACGACCACCACTAAAAACGTTACCAACCTCACCAAACTGACACTCGGACAAAACTACTTCCAATTCAACAACAGCATATACAAGCCAAAAGATGGATTAGGTATGGGAAACCCTACTTCGTCCATATTAACTGAAATATTTCTACAACATTACGAAGAAACTCACATCCAGACCTTAATGACAAAACACGATATTAAACACTACGCCAGATATGTAGATGATGTCATCTGCATATTAGGCCGCGATAACACTGACGACATACTAAAGGACTTAAACAATATCCACCATAACATCCAATATGACATGGACAAAGAACAAAATAAAACCCTTAATTACTTGGACCTGAAAATCACACGGTTGGACAACGAACTACAATACGACATTTTCAGAAAACCCACTGCCACCGACACGACCATACACTTTACATCAAACCACCCACAACAACATAAACTAAGTGCATTTAGACACATGATACGGAGACTAAAAACTATCCCACTACCCGCACAAAATTACAAAAAAGAACTTGATACTATCAATACCATCGCAGAAAATAACGGTTACTCCAAAAAACAATAAACAAATTATTAAGACAATACGAATCCAAAACACACGACTCAAAAACACAGAATACACAGACTTTAACAAGACGCTGCACATTCACGTACACAGGACCAAAAACATACGGAATAACTAACATCCTCCGAAAGGAAGGTATACAAATCGCATTACGTACGGACAACACACTTAGAACCAAACTAACTACAAAGACTGAAAAGACAGACCCACTCGACCAAAGTGGGGTATATAAAATAACTTGTACTTGTACAAACGCATACATAGGACAGACAGGACGAAAAATACGGACCAGATACTCATAACACATTAAATCTCTTAATAGGAACAAAGACGATTCAAACTTTGCTAACCATCTCAAAACAACTGGATATGAACCTACCAAAATACAGGACTGTACCACCTTACTACACAAACAATACAAAGGACGAAAACTGAACATATTAGAAAACATGGAAATTTACAAACAAAAAAACTTCAATGGACAGATCATAAATGAACAAATCAACACAAAATGCGACACCATATTCACACCACTCAAAACATTACACAAACGAAAACAACCAACTGACGGATTTACAGACCACCCCACTCAAAAAAGACGGAAATTCCACAATTGACAGATCATTCAAGACGTTCCATTCACCTTAGGGGTTTTTCCCCTGAGGTACATGACCTCCTCTCCCCGACCCTCCATCATCCCGTTTTACCTTCCTTTCATATATAAAGACCACGACCAACTGACTGACTCCAGTACTGACTTAACGGCCAGACGATGATGTCTTTACATCGAAAGCGCTTGCCACCAGCAACACACCAGCCAGAGGAGACGGACTCACCTAACAGATACGTAAACTTTAACAAATTTAGTCTTTAGCTCGAATTTGGAGAAAAACCAAACTTTTTTTGGACATGATTACAATACTTTCCTCACCTTTTGAGTAGCGGAAAATAAAAAATGTTTTAAGGAACAATACATTTTATAAAAGTTATAAGGTAAAATTAAGAATTAAAAATTAATGATGAAAGGGACATGACATGTTTTTACAGACGAATTCAGAAGTATTTGACGATGACGTTCTTAATACACACTAGCTGCCTTCGCTGACTAATGACTCCTCTTACGACGCCCTCGATCGCAACTGTTGTCTCAACTCAGGTCTTCAGCACTGACGCCTTTCTAATGAGAAATAGACGACTAACCCCAAGATACCGTCATCCCATCAGAGTGCCATCACTTTTGGGTCGATAGAGAAAACTCGAAGAGGTAAAGACAACTCTAGAACTCGGAAAAGCTGCCGGTTCAGATTAGCCGCAGGGAAAAAGGACACCCGTCAGTCTTTCCATTGTTCCATCCACGTGGATAGGCGTCCTACCAATACGCTCTTTTAGTAACAGTCACCTCGTAAGGGTTAAATAGTCCCACCTCTCCCTGTACTTGGAAACTTCATATTTTCTCTCTTTTCATCTTGGACCCTCGTCCCACGCCACAACGTTCACTCCTTATTGACGAAAACCCCCTCTGTGCAGTGAAGTATCCCCTTCTTCAGTTCGAATTCTCGTGGGAAAACTTTGAGAAACTCTATTCAACTCCGCCTTCGAGTTCCATCGATTGGCTCCTTGTCGTATTCGAGCGTTTTCCGCTCCGTAGCTCACC
This sequence comes from Pachypeltis micranthus, assembly GCA_020466155.1. Taxonomy (NCBI): domain Eukaryota; kingdom Metazoa; phylum Arthropoda; class Insecta; order Hemiptera; family Miridae; genus Pachypeltis; species Pachypeltis micranthus. Next base: position 1,749,720 of record CM035776.1, read on the forward strand.
GCTCCAATAAAACTCGCCTTTTCAAACGTTATTTATTGCGTCTTGGCTGATAAATGTCGAACCGTATCACTCCTTTTCAGATGATTTTCCTTCATACCATTGAATTATGTTGATGAAGGATCCTAGCAAATTTTCATAGAAAATGGTGCAATCGCGATCGCATCAAAACATATTGCACTCTGCAAGAGACGCACGCTGCACCATCCGTCAGTGAGCGATTACCCTTCAGGTGTCACGAGTGGACTATGTATACGCTAAAACAGTTCGAATCCTTCAGCACAATACAAATAGGAGTTCACTGGTTACGGCTGAGTAGCGGCAAGGAAATCTCTGCTTTACTCCTGTCTTTCCCTCTTTCCCTTTAGAACTCTCCAGGCAACGGGTTTAATGCAGTTGAAATAAATCTGCATCTCTTTAACTTCCCCGAACACTTCGTTGCAACATCATCCGCTTCATTTGATGCTATTATTCGGTACAGACCCCGCGTTACCTCTAACGACTAAAACTAGAGTCAGCAACAGCTTGATCGACCAAGTCGATGGCTAAACGACTTTCTCAACAACTATCATCTTAATGGAGAGCTCGACCGGTGAACGTCAATAATTTCATCGAAAGGCACAACAGCTCAGTTAGATGTTAATTGCCAAGAGAAAAGTAGCTCAATCAAAATTCCTTCGAACATTAATTAGAGCAACTCCCGTCAACGCTAACAAGTGAAGAGCGCAAGAACTTCATCGGATCAAATCAATTAATATTCGGAGGTCTAACGCGATAAACGCCGAACTTACTCAAGGCTCATAGCACAGGAAGTGAAGTCAAACAGACGTACTCAGTCCGTCCACCCCCCCTTCCCTACAACTTAACGAAAACAAGTGGTCAGTATAAAATGTGGTCTGTTTGAGAAAATAGTTGCATGTGTTTGCTACCGCCATTCAGTAAGAATGGCTGAGCCATTCAAACCATATTTGATTATGAAGTGGGAAGCTAGAAATAACACAACCATACCAATAACCTCTTATCTCTGGAAAAATGAAGTGAGCAGCACAATCAATGATCAAAAAATGCTATGGAGCGTCATAGCAGATATTTTAATTTTGTTCACGATTTTTCGAAGGCGCGGAAATATGAGCCGTTTTCATTGATTGAAGGCCAAAGGCTTTTTCCTCACCGAATTCAGAATGAATAATAAACCAAAACAAATCCTCGGGCGATTATGCGCTCCTGAGGGAGTTGAACCATTTTTGATTCACGAATTTCAGGTTGATCAAAATAAAATGTGAGAAGTACGTAACTCGATATTTAATTTTAACACGTTTTACTCAGTCGTAGCGCATAGTCGAGAAGAGCGCTACTGGAGCTTCTAGCATAAAACAGAATAATTCAGCGGGCATTCCAAGAACCTGAGGCTCAGCCACAATCCACTTCTCTTTCTAAGCCTTGGTGTCATCATCTCCGCCGCCTTTCTCTCCGTCGTTCCATTCCTTTCGACAACAAAGACGAGGGAACGCTTTCAGAGTCCATTCATCAATCTTAATGTTCAGAGTATTGAATATTTCAGGAGGTGCAACGACTCGACGCAGAAGACAATTCCGCAGACGAAACTACCACCCTGAGAAGACAGGAGAAAATATACAAAACCTATAACAACCATCACCATCCCATTCTCAAAAAATTCTCGCATAGTTCCGAAACCAGGGAAATTGCTTAAAAAGATAATCTATTTCATCTATTTGAGAAATACAACGGGACGTTCCAGGTGCCACTCTCTCCTGACGAACTCATTTTCATGGGTGATCGGAGAATTACTTTTTCTGTGGTAAGTTACATAAATATTTGATCAGGTTAAATTACTGTCTCAAAAGTCGGCACAATTTTTTTTATAACCCCCCACCCCATCCCCCTGATACTTAACGTTTCAACACATCGGGATTCTAAATCTCCGTCCGCCGTCCGGGCCGTTTTGTGCTCTTAACGTGGTCTAAAAAACCCTGCAAATTATTACACAACGGTTTATTATTCGGATAATTAGCTTGTCCTAGCATTAATGCTCCGAGACCCATCCTGTTCGACTCAGCATCGAAAAGTATCATAATTAAACCCAAAAAAAGGTCGAAAAGAACTGAATCGTAATATTAAAATAAACAAAAAAAACGAAAGTATCTAGAAGAAACTGAATTTTAATATGAAAACATGCACGCTAAATACTAATATCAAAATTTAATCAAAAATCTATGAAAAAAAACAAAATGAGAATGAAACGAAAGAATCTAAAAAAATTGAATCGTATTAAAACCAAAACGTCGGGGAAATTGGAACGGGGGCGCTCGCTCGCCTCGAGTTTTTTAATGAGACTGGAGAGAGTTCAAACGACGAAACGCTGTAGCTCTCGTGTTGTACTGCGTTTCGTTAATTTTTTTAACCGTTTTTTGCCCGTTACAACCACGGGCTTCGCCCGATCGGATTGCCGAGATGGCGGGCACAACTAGATACCAAATCGGATTTTTGGGCGAAAGAACGAATTTTTTAGACCACGTTAAAGGCACAAAACGGCCCGGACGGCGGACGGGGGACGGGGGACGGCGGACGGACATTGCAAATTTGGAATCTCCATGTCTTGAAACGTAAAGTATCAAATTTTGAGGGGGGTTGTAAAAAATTTTTCATGACCGAAAACATAGGGTTATTATTCAGAATGAATAATAAACCAAAATCCGTTCTTTCGCACAAAAATGACATTTGGTATCAAGTTGTGCCCGCCATATCGGCAATCCGGTCGGACGAAATCCATGGTAGTTATGGGCAAAAAATGGTTAACAACACTCAGTTTAATCGAAAATACTTATTTGGAATCGTTTTCAAGGTATTTTTACATCCTGGGTCGAATGGAATGAGCATCAGACGTGGACAACAGTGTACTGGCCACGTCGGGCCAATTGCCTACAGGCGCTTACGGGCGACTGGAATATTAAGTTTTTGTCGTTCCATTGTAGTCAGGTCAGTTTCGTATGGGTTTACTGGTATTTTTCGATGCTGACACAAATGGGATGGGTCTCGGGGCAGTAATAATCATGCTCATGAGAATAATAACCTGTTGTGTAATAATTTGCAGCGTTTTTCTGGTGAGATTGGAATTTTTCTGATTTGCTACTACCCTTTGGAGGTATTACTCCATTTGTGTCCTCTACTCGGCAATTGGAGAGGAGGAAACTTATGGTTGTTATGTGCAAAAAGTGGTTCAAAAAATTAGTCCATAGCGAAATTTTTGCAGTTTTAATTGAATTACGTAGCGTTTGGTATCGTTTCCAAGGTATTTTTCGATGCTGAGTCGAATAGGATGCTCTCAGAGGTATAGGACTGTCTCTGGATGGAAAATAGTGAAATCACAGTACGGTAAAAGCACCAATTGTTGACAATATTCCTAATGATGACACTTCAATTATAGGTACTGTAGGTACTCGAAATTGGCGTCATTCTGTTGATAAGAATGTAGTTATTGAGGTTGGCCGGCTCAACTAGTTATAATATGTTATATAGCTCGGCTGGCTGAATTGAAGCCGATGACAGCTGTACCAGTTACTCCAGCGACGCCATCCTTCTGCCACAGGTTAGTGAGGTAAGTCAACAAATTCAGACATTTGAGGTAAACTTTTGTGAGTAAAATTCCAATTTCACTTCGCCTTCTTTATGAATGTTTAAGCATTAAAAACCCAAATTTCCATAAGAAAACATGGTTAAATTCGGTGCCATCGTTAGGGTCGCATGAAATAGTGTTGTGTACGGAACTGGAAACTGTCGATTTGGTTGCTAAGGTGCTATTTGGTTTGATTAATTTTGTAGTATATCACGCACGACTTTCGAATTTTTAAATTTAATGTAGTGGAACCTCAAGTCAACACCGTATGATCCCAATGTTGACATTCGGTTCCTAATGTGGATATCAACTGTTTTTTCTACTTGCAAAGAAAACTATGGCAGGTGGCGTTTTTATTACCTGCTGATGTTTTGACTGAATTTGTCATATTGGTTTAACTAATTGGGTGGGGGGGGGGGAGATTAAAGAAGCAGACTGATGTAGTGTACCCTTGTGAGTTCATTTGTTGGGTGTGTTAGTGGTATGAGCGAAAGGTGCTCAAATCAGTGTCCTGGAAGCTCCCCCTCAGGCATATTGATTCTAGCCCGTTTCGCTGGTCCGTTGAGGGTCTAAGGGAGGCCCCCACATGCACCGCAGCTGCCAGTCCGGCCACCCACCGGCACTAAGACGCATGAGTCAGCCCTCCGCCACTGGTGATGTGGTGAGTGGGACACATCCTATCAGCCGCCCCAGGAACGCTCAAACCTGGTTTTTCCCACTCCTCATTCCGAAGGCCACACCTATATTGGGGATCGCTCGTAGGTGTTAGTGAGCTACTTCTGGGACTGCCTTTCGCTCATTATGGGTGTTTTATGTCAATGTGTTCTGCCACGTAAGCCGTTGCAGTGTTGTTTGTATCTGGAATGTGTAGCATATGTCAGTATCCTGAGCTTTAAGCCCCTTTAAGACCGGCATTTATGGCCATGCAGAGGATACGGCAGGAGAATTCTGCCTTTTTTTTTTCTTTTCCGAGGGTGTGCAGGACAAGTCCCTTTGTCACTGCGGCCACGTGTGGGCCTATTGTGACTCTAGCCTTTCCTTAGTATAAGGCGTCGTACATACCCGCCCCCTTTATGAAGCCGAGTATGTCCTTCACCTCAGCGTCCGCTATGATATGGGGCTCAATAATCCCCTGGGCAAAGTATCCAAAGCGTTTGACTGCTAAGGCAGGGCACTCACATAGGATGTGCTCTGCCGTCTCATCCTCCTCACCACAGTCTGCATTCCACCGCCTCTGAGATGCCCATCTTGTTGAGGTGATACCTAAGTAGGCAGTGTCCAATGAGGAAGCTAATCAAGACCCTAAAATCACTCCTGGAGAGTGTCAGCATCGTCTTTTCCCTTTGACCAGAAGGCGTAACAAGCCTTTTTGATTGTCTAAGTCGTGGCTGGGGCCAAGCTGCTTGAGAGCATGAAGGCATTCCCATGCCAGCCTGGACCTGAAACTATAGGCTGGGATGGCCTTTAATGCGGCCTGGCTGTCCGAGAATATGTAGATCTGCTTGCCCTTGAGTCCCTTAGACAGGATCTCTTCCGCACAGATCTTTATAGCTGGGATTTCAGCATGGAAAATCGTGGCGTACTCCCCCAGCGGCTTAGCCAGACTGTAGTTGGGCCCAACAATGCCCAGTCCAGCACTGCCTCCCATGACTGAACCATCGGTGTACCACCGCAGGGCGCCCACCTCGGTCCGGAATGTCTCCTGCTCCCATCGTTCCCGCGAGTGGATACTTACCCTGAATGGCAGCTGAAAGTTCTTTCGCTCTGACATAACGTCGGTAGCAAGGACCACTGCCTCTTCCAGTTTGAACTGTCTAGTTGTTCTTTGGAGGCTTACCTTAACCATGGTGGAGATGTTCCCTGTCTGCAAAAGCCTTACTGCTCCCAGGTAAGCAGTCCTCTGAATATGTATATGGAGAGGTGAGATGTCTAAAAGGACTTCCATTGCAACAGTAGGGCACGTATTCATTGCCCCTGTAATAGCTAGGCATGCCTGTCGCTGCGACCACTTCGTAGCCTTCAAGCTGCAGTGTTTCCAGCAGCTCGTCGGCCACGAGTAGCCACAGGAAGGAGAAAGTACCCCCCCTTGAGGGCAGCCTCTTGTGGGAACCACTGTGACGCTGTCTTCCCCTAAACTAGCCGTGATTTCCCTACACCTTAGCATGGACATAGTCCATTTCACGACCTGGTGTTCCATACCCCTTTGCGCTGCTCTTGCCTCTATGGAGCTGAAAGAGGTGTTATCGAAAGCACCCCTCACGTCCATGAAGCAGCACAACGCCACCTCTCTCGTCTGAAGAGCCTCATCGATCAGTGAGACCAGCTCCATGAGCGCAGTCTCAGCCGACCTGCCCCTCAGGTAGCCGTGCTGTGCCTTTGAGAGGGGTACGGTCTCAAGTGTGTCGTTGAAGACCAGATCGATGATCTTTTCCATCTTTGCCTTCAGGAGAAAAGAGGAGAGGCTTATGGGTCTCTGTGATTTCGCAGTCGAGGAGTCACTGCCTGCCTTAGGCAGAAACACAAGCCTGGTCCTTCTCCGTGAGTAGGGCACATGGGCCAGCAGGATGCTGGCTCTGAAAGTTCTCACCAGGAGGGGTAGAAGGGTTACCAGGCCCTGCTGAAGCAAGGCTGGGAAGACCCCGTCCTCCCAGGGTTTGAAGGTATTTATTGCCCATTTAACCCTTTCAGAGGAGAAGCTGCGATTCCCATACCCTAGGAGCCTACGCGGGTGCGGACGTTCACTGCCTGGCTCCCGGGGTGGGGCAAAAGCCCCTTCCTCAACAAGGGTACACCCTGGAAAGTGGGTATTAACCAACACCTCCAGGGTCTCCCTGGCATCTTCCGTGAAAGTTCCGTCCGTCCTTCTTATGAGGCCTAGTTCCTGAGGTTTGTCCATGGAGAGCGCTCTCTGCAGCCTGGAGGCTTCAGAGACACTTGCTACACCGCTGCAGAAGTCCCTCCAGGACTTCCTCTTTGCTCTTCTGATGTCCTTGCTATAACTTGTAAGGGATTGTCGGCAGGCCTCCCAATCCCCTGTTCTTTTGGACCTGTTGAAGAGCCTCCTCGTTGAAGACCTTAGCTTCCCCAGCTCCTCGCTCCACCAGCGGGCCTCACCATTGGTCCTGCGGGCACGGGAAGGGCAGTTGTCTTCGTAGGAGCGAATGATCGCCCCTTGCATAAGACTGGCCATAGTGTCCAGTTCTTCCACTGTGTGGATCTCCCTGTCCATACCTCCCAACTCTGTGTGGAGTTGGGTTTGGTAAAGTGGCCAGTCTGTATTCTTGGGTATGCGATATGTTTCAAGTACCTGTGTGCCAAAACCCAGGCCGAACGAGATGATCCTATGATCTGATAGTGATGGCTCATCCAGCCTTGAATTCTGCTGGCTATGAAACGACTGGAGATGGTGAGGTCAAGTACCTCTTCCCTTATACTTGTTACGAAAGTGGCCCCCACCTGGCCCATAGGGGGCGCTCCCCCTATTGAGGATCTCCAGTTCTTGCCCTGCAAGATAGTCCAGGAGGCACTCTCCTCTTAAATTAGTGTTCATGCTCCCCCAGACAACGTTATGAGCGTTTGCGTCACAGCCAATTATGTACACTGTGACGCCCAGCCACAGTTAAGCCTCGTTGGATGTAATCCTGCAGGGACCTCATAGAAGTGAGGCTGTCATGCCTGCTGGGCCCGCCTGGTTGTCCCTTTTAGTCGGCTCATACGACACGCAGGGAATACGTCAGCGGTATTCTGGACTCCCGACTACAGGGTGAGCACACACACACACACACACACACACACACACACACACACACGCGCGCGCGCGCGCGCGCGCGCACACATACGGCCGAGCAAAAAGTGGTTGGTTGGATTTCTAAATCGAAACCCAACAGTATCTTTTAGAACTGCCGAAAATCTAACAATTAGTAGAGCATCGTTAACAAAGGAACTCCTGTTGTCTTGGTATGATGAGGTGGAGACTTTTTTGAAGCTTGAGGGTTTGATGGGTATTTTCGATGACCACCAGTGGGTCTTCAATGGAGACGAGACGGCTTTTTTTTAATCCTAAAGGGAATAAGGTTTTGGAAAAAAGGACCAAAAAACGTTTACCCTCATTTTCAATTCAGATGAAAAAGAGTGCCGGGAAAAAAGTATAATACTAAAAGCATTGCCACCAAATGCTACACATATGATTCAGCCTATCATGTGGCCGTATTCAGCGCGCTTAAAGAAAAGTGGAAGACTACAGTTCACGAGTGGAGGGTACAAAATGCAGATAATCCTATTTTAAAGAAGCATCAATTTTGTAGTGCTTCAAAAGGTCTTTGAGGATAAAGTTCTGCTGTTGGCAATGGTTTCCGGAAGTGCGATCTCCTGCCATGGAACCCCCAAGCAATTTCATCTGAGTCCAACATTGAAAACCCCCATGAACAAGAACACCCTCATTCCTCGGACAAAACGAGGTATCAAAGTTGCGTATCAGTGATTCGAGAAGAAAGATACAAAACATTTTGAGATTCATTGAACCCGAGCGATATTGCAGATTCCTCATTGTATGAATTTTGGAAGGAAGTAAATAGTCACATATAAATGCATGACAAACATAACAACAGCAACGAGGATTGTTTACGAAATGAATATCCCAACAATCACGATTTGGTGATCGAATCGGCAGATAACTTTAATGATGGATCCTGGCGAAATACTGAGAAAGCTCCCCTATTGATGATATCGAGAGCGGTACTCCCAAAAACATAAGTAATGACAATAACTCACCTCCAGTGCTTCAGAATGAGAATCCAAAAGGTAGTACAAATACTGGTACACCTTACATAAGTTCTGAGGTTCCAGGGAATGGTCATTCATATGCTCACAGTACACTGCCAAGTCCTTTCAAGAAGTATTTACATAGTCCACAACGCTCTGTTGCTGAGAAAACCACCACCGTGGAAGAAGTATGACGTTCTGCCATGTCAAGGAAGAAGTTGGACGGACGAATGAAGGAGACATTCATTGTTGTGGCTGTGTTGCCTAACAAAAAACGTTAGACGGAAAGAAGGAAAATACTGTCCTTAACAGTCGAAAATGGCGGCCGGAAAAAGTGCCAAGAGTTGTAACATCGGATAATTTTCGAGATTATCACGACAGAAAAGAAAGGAAAAGAAGGAAACAGAAGCTGCCAAGATTGAACGAGTTCGGGCACGTATGAAGAAGAAAGGACCCTACAACTCCAGAAAAAAAGAGAAGGTATAGAAAAAAGAAAAGAAGACATGTAGTGCCAGAAAGAAGAAATGGAGAAGTAGAGCTGAAAGTTATGAAGTTGCTGCCGATCAAGAAAAGTAGAAAGATCGTAGGCTCCTCATCACCATCAGAGAGTTCAAGTGAATCATTGGAGTGGGCCCGATCGATTGCCATCGAGGACGATATAGATGTATTTGAGATTTTCAGGGACATGGATGAAGACTGCAATGTTGCCCAGCAGAATACGGTAACTGGGGGAAGGGAAGAGGAATTGTCAAATGAAGTGGAGCCAGTGGAGGAATCGCTGAAAGAAGTTGAGCCGATATCCGTACCAGAAGGGAAGAGCAAACAAAATGGACCTTCAAACAGTGAAGTCGACCAGGCAAACATAGTCCACAACGCTCTGTTGCTGAGAAACCACCACCGTGGAAGAAGTAGGACGTTCTGCCATGTCAAGGAAGAAGTTGGACGGACGAATGAAGGAGACATTGTTGTGGCTGTTTTGCCTAACAAAAAACGTTAGACGGAATGCGTTTGCCTCGTTGTCACTATTGATTCTGAAGATGCTGCGGAAGTAACACTACTGCTACTGAGAACGGCTTTTAAGCCTTCGAGCGACGGGAATCCTCTACGGGCCAATAACGCCAGATACAAACTGCCCAAGCCCAAATCTTACGGAGCCAATCGCGATAAATTTGTATTCCCTGTTCCTGTACCACTTTAATCATGTTCTTGTTCCTAGGTAATTAGGTAACTTCATGAAATATATTTTAACCTATTGTTCATTTACCTTGAGCAATAACTCCAGGAAGGCAAGGGGTTAATATTTAAATTGGTGTCAACATTAGGAACTGCAGATGTCAACAAATGGAATTTTCGAGGACAAATGAGTCAACATTGGGGGCAAAAATCAACGTTTGAAAAAATTCGTTTGTGATGAAATTAAAAAAAAATCTTTCGGTAAATCCAATACGTGCAAACTGTACACAAAGAACTCATAATTCATGATAACTACTTACAAGTTAACGTACCTGTTCAATTCAGAACACATTAAATCTAAAGTTAACGTACCTGTTAGGTGAGTCCGTCTCCTCTGGCTTGTGAGTTACTGAGTTAGGTGGGCCCACAGTAACTCACAAGCCAGAGGAGACGGACTCACCTAACAGGTACGTTAACTTTAGTATTTGCCTACTGGCGGACACAACCCAATTTCTTTAATACATTAAATCTCTTAGTAGGAACCAAGACGACTCAAACATTGCCAACCACCTCAACACAACTGGACATGAAACTACCAAAAATACAGGACTGCACCACCTTACTACATAAACAATACGAAGGACGAAAACTGAACATATTAGAAAACATGGAAATCTATCTCTGGAAAGCAAAAAAACTTCAATGGACGGATCACAAACGATCCGTCAACTCAAAACAACTCAAACACAACACAAACAAATCAACACAAAATGCGACACTATATTTACACCACTCAAAACACTACACAAACGAAAACAACAAACTGACGGGTTTACAGACCACCCTGTTCGGTTCTGTTCGGGTCGGAGTTATTTCCTATGTTCGGTTCTGTTTGGGTCGGAGTTGTTTCCCGCTTGCGGAGTGCCGCCGTGGCGGCGCAGGTTACAGTCTGTTTCCTTCGGCCTCTCCTCCGTTCCCGCCTCAGTGTGCCCCCCTCCTTTTCCATTCATTCAGTTTGACCGATGCGACGTGTTACGAGCGCGCTCCCTATGTTGCTCCCCTTTTCATTATATATTTTGTGTTTATTTCCCAACTACGCCCCATTTGCGGTATGTGAGCTCGTTGCCGAAAAGGACGCCTCACCTTCAATTGCTCGATACCAGGAGACTGCCCCGTCGACGGGAAGCTACGAGACGCCGGACACGAGGTCAGTTCCTATTCTCTTTACCTTACACAGATTGTATTTTGTGCCTGTGTTTTGGGGTGCTCCGTACGGCGGGTTATTAGCTCCGACCATATACAGTCCACTCGTGCGCTCCTCTTGTCGAATTTTCTCCCCGGATAGCAGCGTACGTACACACCCTATACAAAAAGACTTGGGATCGACAACCGACAGACTATTTAAGGCGTACAATACTGAGATTCCTTCCCCCCCCTTCCCCGGCGCTCCACTATCCCGTTTACCTTTTTCTTCGTACATAAAGACCACAACCAACTGACTGACTCTAGTACTGACTTAATGGCCAGATAATGATGTGTTTACACGAAAGCGCTCACCCACAGTATCTCACCAGCCATAGGAGACTGACTCACCGAACAGGTACGTTAACTTTAGTAATTTACCAACTGGCGGATCTAACCCAATTACTTTATTAACTACTTTAAACTTCTATTTTCATGAACGCTTTCGTAGAACGCGGTATTGAATGATTTTACGCTAAACGTAGTGAGGCAAGTTCTACTACTTGAGGGAATCAGGAAACAATATAGGAAAGCTATCGTTTGTCCCCAATATGCGCTCATTTCCCCCACCGCCTCCTGTCTCACTCCAACCACCCGTCAGTTCGACTCCTACCAATTGCTTTGCATCGCTTAGAAAACATCAATTTTAATTTGTCCGTTGCAGCAGTTATGTTTCGTATCGTTTACTGGTATTTTTGATGCTGAATCGAATGGGATGGGTCTCGGATGTGTAAGACTACGTCAAGCTGTGCACGAGAATAATAAACCGTTGTGTAATAATTTGCAGCGTTTTTTAGTAATGGCAGAGCACTAATATTGTGTCGTTGCAAGTTTACCTTAAGTTGCACTCAGAGATGCCTCAAGAAGATTGAAACGCCATTGAAAATGCCAGGTGGGTTTCTGAAGTGAAGTACTTCTTCCCATTGGGCCTGTGAATATTTTAGGTCTATCTGAATACTTTAGGGGTATCAGGCGGAAGGCTGAGTGACAGACGCCTCCATTCCCGGCATTATCACAAGATCTCTTTCGGTCAGGTAGTTCAGATCTACAAATCCAAATCGCCCTTTGGCAACCCCATCGACGGATCTCTTCGAAAATCCTTTCATAACGTCTAGAGCTAAACGAGAAAATGGGTTTCTTTGCTTTCACTTCGTGGTTCTCCCTCTTCCCATAAGCCGAAGCCTTCCGTCGGTTCAACAGATTGAACCCTTAATCAGGTGCGGATTACCAAACAGTTTCTTCGGAATGAGCCTCGTCTCGAATAGGAGTGAAAAATACGCAGAAAACCCGTCGGCTTCGAAGGATTCGCAATTCAATTTGAGCTCCTCTACTCTGAAAGACCAACAAACACCAGCTCCAAGCAAAACGAGCGAAGAACTCGTGAAAGGGAACTAATACAAGTGAAAATGGTGACGGGTGATCCAAGGGAAATTGAAAAGTTTTGGAATCAAGCATTGAACTCAAAGCTGTACAAAACCGGCTTTAGATTACAGCAGATCAGAGAAAGACTGTTATCTCGCTATCAACATTACAGTAAACCGCGTTCTATTCTGCACGCATTTCATTTTATACTGAGTGCAGCGGATTAGTGTGAAAAACCTTACCAAGTGCTAATTAATAGCAGAGCACGTTAATTACTTTACCTAGCTTGTAATGTGTTCTGGGGTTCTACCCTCGTAGTGGACGTTCGTGTCTGGACCCAATATAATAAACCAGACAAGAACCTTGAAACTCACCTTAAATCACAAATAAACAAGTAACACTTCTTGAGGAGAAAATAAGGAAATGAAATTAAGAACGTAATGAGACCCACTTTGACTTTAATCGAACAGTTAGAAACGAAATGAATTAATCGCACTCCTTTTCAATATTACATCAAAGTAACGTAATAGCTCGGATCGTGATTAAAGATAATGAGGTGACAAGGGGACACTCCTCGCCTTCAGGGGGCTCACCTTCATCCAACAATATTCAAGAGGGCAAAAAAGCAGTGAAAGTATATTGTTACGGGGGGGGATTTATACCGAAGCGATATCGCACTAAGAGAGTCGGGAAGTTAGTACGATATCAAGCTGAATGCAATTGGAACAGAGTTTTATTCTCAATTACAGTCGTCGATTGAACACAAAGCTGTGTTCAACTGTTCGTCAAGAACGGACAACGTTCGAACATAATGACGGGCGAGAGAGTAGGTCACAGCAGTAGGGCAGAAAAATTGAAGGTGAGGGATCAAAAATTCCCATCGCGTAGAAGAACCTTCAAGTTTTTCCGCGTGGCCGGCATCTCGAACTAATGCAGGGGAAGTTCGACTACTAGTTGGGCGCCAATGTTACGGGGGGGATTTATACCGAAGCGATATCGCACTAAGAGAGTCGGGAAGTTAGTACGATATCAAGCTGAATGCAATTGGAACAGAGAGAGTTTTATTCTCAATTACATTCGGAGTTTTACCACCACAGACAGGGGAACTGAGTGGGAGCGAACGCGAGCGCGGGCAACACGGCGAAGAGGGAACCGGCTCGGATTCAACTGACTCCTGCGAAGTCTCGAGTGAATCGGGGCATTTGAGGTACCCAGTCAGCATAAATGCCCCGGACGAGCCTCCACTGAATCGAAGGGTTTGGTTCGTCCCGTAACAATATTCTGGCTGATAATGGGAGAGATTCGACTAGAACATTACGCTGGGCAATTCGGAATGCAAGATGGCCCTCGCAATTCGTGTTTCGAGAAGCCGGTCTTTTATGTGGACGGTTCGAAACAATTCTTCCCTGAACGAGTTAGGACTATCATTTTCTGGAGACAAACCCCTACTAAGCGTTGCCTGCAATCCGTTACTTTCATTCTCTCGTTACCGCTGTTATGATGAATAGCAACTTACCACTTTGTTCTAGTAACTGTAATTTTGAATATCAATCCATTCTCTTGAAATTCAAAAACAATTATTTACTTATTACATTACCTTGAATATTGTTCAATTATATTGTAAGGTCGAGGTTTCTATACTAAATCGCTCAAGTGCTCGTTCATAGCACTATAGCGCGGGTCGCTGATTTGGCTGAAGTGATTGAATCTCTCGCAGTAGAGTTATACACGCGTTTCCATCTCAGTAACCTGCGTGCTTCCAGAAACCAATGACCTCATCAACGTGATCTTTGATCGGGTTAATGAAGACCCGGGATTTCATAGATATCGATCCCACGAAGTTACCCACTTCAGATAACCATTTAATTGAGAGGATTCTATTTCAGGGAAACCAAGGATGCAATGCCCTTAACCCCATAACAGTCTTTTACGTGTTAGTAGTCATCTTGAAGTCCCGAGAGAGAGAGAGAAAGAGAGAGAGAGAGAGAGAGAGAGAGAGAGAGAGAAATAGAGGTGGGGGAGGGGTGCTAACTAATATAGAAAAAACGAGTTCTCCATTCATACGAACATGTTCACGTCCACTGACATATAAACCCTTAACCGCTAATATTCCATTTGAGCTATATTAAAGCTTGGAAACAGCCCAGGGAATGGAGTAACTGGTCCACCTATACAACACGAGTACAAGTATTCAGACTATAATAAACCTGATAAAAAATACAAGGGTGACGATATTCATCAGCATCCATCCACCGGATGAAAAAGGGAAGTTTTATTTGTTACAGTTCGAACTGGGCTCGAGAATCATTATCCGCAGGAAGGAGCATATGGAACGAAATGGAACATAAATCAGGGATGTCGCCACGATCAATCATAAAACCTTTCAAGCGCGCGCTGCTACTATTCGCTCGGAAACGTTCGTATGTAGGTCGAACCGACGGGGAAAAAAGAAGAAGAATAGCCCCTAGTTGCTCTCAACGTCCATCAAAACCAAACGCCACTCGACTGTGGAAGAATCGCCTATTAATCTCCAAGCACCAGCATTTACGTCAAAATTGTTACTCCTTTTCCGTGTCTCGAAGCTAATGTGGACTATAATTTCTGACAGCCCAAACATGAAGTATTTGGAAACTCAGTTCCTAACTATGAAACCTTAGTTCTCACTTTACACCTCACAACTTAAATACACATACATCCCCACTATCAGTGGGAAAGATGAGGTAGAAAGGTTAAAGATAGGCCTATTGACACCTTACAATAGTTATTTACTAGATATGCGCACGCTCATAAAAAGCTCAATCAGAGCAGCTTCTTTTTTAAACGTTGACACACGTTTTGACGCAGCAGACGCGATGAAATGTTAACGAAGAATTACAGTAAAATATTCCCTCATTGTGGGAGCGTCTCAGCCCAAGAAATCAAGATTCTGAGTTCATGACACACGATCTGGTACAGGCCAAGGTCCCCGAGACCGATCCACCAGATGATCTCACGTCTGAGTCAACCGATGATTCGAAGTCAAGAGAAACCACAATGAGGCGGTTGTAAGCGAAGGTATTTGGGAAATGAGAGATGTTGTGCCATTGTGCTACAGACAAGTGAGAGTGTGCAGAATCTCATGTGCCCTCCTAACAAGTAACAATTCTTCCCATTCTCTCTGCCTCGTCTCAAGAGCCTATCAACAGAAACGACCCATTAAATCGTTCTATCACATACGACGTCCTAAACCGTCCTCAACTGAGAGCTAAAGGGTAATAACGATAATGATGTGTCGTCCGGAGGCAATTCCTTCTCAATACTCTTCAGCATCGCGCATTCGGGAATCGCTTAATTAGGTAATTTAGGGACGAGCAGAATGCTCTACGAAGCATTTTCTTGAATAAGTTGTTTAGAACAAACCTAACTTCGCTAAGATGTTTAGAGACAGCAATTTCGATCTCTAGAGCAACTAATACATACAATCTATTTTTCTCTCGGTTGTACAAAGTTATTGTTCACAATAGAAAAACTGAAAGTGCTCCAGTTTCCGAGTTTATTGGGTTGACCCTACTGATGTCAAGAATTTTATAGTGACCAACGTAAGAAGTGAGACGATGGTCGTGATTGATTTTGGAAGGTTTACAGTTGAAGGGGACTGGTAAATATCTGGTATCGTAACTTTCCGTAGCCCCACGCGCATCCAGCAATTTTAAAACTCCTAATTATCTCATGAACGTTGTTAAACTCGCATCGTATAGAAAGATTATTGTGATTTTCAGATTTTTCTAAGAACGCTGCCATATGAGACGGGATTTATAAATGAAGACCACAGGGAAAGAAGGGGGAAGGTCACTTTTCTTTCGAAAATGAGTTAAGGTTGGCAACAAACTCTCCCAAAGATAAAGTTTCATAATACGAGTGAAAACTTGCAAAAAGGTGGAGGATCAGCGAGAAATAGCCCATGTGAGATCTAAAAGTACTGGGAAAGAAGGGGGAAGGTCTGAATCAAGGGAAAGAAAGGGGAATGTGTGAAAAAAAAACAGGGAAAGAAAGAGGAAGGTACTCCGTTGGTACCACTGGTGATTTCAAACGTCCGAGATTATGGTTATCTTCTTCAGTTGTGATTCCCGCTGTTACAGTGAGTTTACCGTGTTTGTGTGATAAGACTTATCTTAGTAGTTTAGTGAGTTTTCCGGTTTTTGTGAGACAATATTATGGAAGTGGAAGATAATGACGAGGTTCGACCTTCGACGAGTAGTTCGAAGAAACGGAAGTCCACGGGGAGAGTGGCTGAAGTGATGAAGAAGATGAGAGCACAGACCTTCGAAACTGGACCTAGTTGTGAGTGTAAACGATTCCAGTGTTTTGACGTCCTTGATGAAGGGAATCGCAGGGAAATCATCAAGTATTTTAATAAACTTGGTGAGTACAACAAGCAGAATAGTTACCTGGCTGGGTTGATTTTGTTACATCACGTCGTACAAAGAAGATGCACCGATGAAAGTACTTCGGAACATCTTCACGAGATGTCATACTCTTACAGAGTGAGAATCAAAAGAGAGGGGAAAACGGTTGATGTTCCTGTGTGCCATAAAGCGTTTCTCAGCTTCCATGGCATCGGCAAGAAACGTTTACAGACTATACAGAAAAGTTTGAAGGAGAGTGGCTATGCACCTCAAGATAAACGAGGGCATGGCGTGAAAAAACATAAACTCTCGGAAGTACCAAGCAGTAGTCGACCACATTGGAAGTTTTAAGGGACGAGAAAGCCACTACAACCGCACCAAGACGTCTCGCGTGTACCTACCTTCGACTTTGAACATTAACAAAATGCACGAAATGTACCTTGAGACTGGAAATTCTGCTGTGTCATATGAAGTTTTGGGTATCCTCGAAGTGATACTTGTTCATCATGTGACAATTTCCTGGCCGAACAGAAAGTGCTGCAGAAAAGGTCTGCTGAAGCCAAAGATGACAAGACGAAGGCATCATTACTTGAGGAGCTCAGGAAGTTGACAGTGGCCAATCAGGTTCACAAAGCAAGAGCTGAAAAGTTTTATGAACGAAAAAAAGTAGCTCGGATGACTGCTATGAAGAAAGATGACACCCAAGCAATCGCTATGGACTATCAGAAAAATCTCAGCCTTCCGAACGTGACCACGAATGACGTGTACTACCGTCGTCAGCTCACCTTCCAATCATTTAACATCCACGTCCTCTCGTCTGGTCGAGCTTATTTCTTCTGCTACGATGAAACCATCGGGGGAAAGGGGTCCAATGAGGTGGTGTCTTTTCTCAATCACTACATATTCACGTGTTTGGACAAAAATGGGCGCCACTTGGAAATTTTCTGCGACTCTTGTGGCAGCCAGAATAAAAATTTTACGATGATTCGCTACTTGCACTACGTTGTCCACGTGACCAAAAGCCTTGGTTCAATCAAGGTCACATTCCCCATGAGAGGTCACTCGTATCTCGAGTGTGATCGTGACATGGCCCTGGTAAACCAAAAGATCCAAGCTGAGATTCCTCGCGACTGGATGAGTGAGATAGCTACTTGCCGAAAAAATCCAGAACCATTCATTGTTGTTGAGGTCGACCAGGCTCTCATCCGAAACTGGAGCGATTTTTTGGCCAACTCCTTCTGCAAGAAAGCGTCCTTCAGCACCAGGCCTATCAAAGAAGTGGTATTTACTGCAGACCACTCCCGCACGATACAACTTAGGGATACTTATAATGGCAAATTCACGTCGCACATTGTAGTTCCTCCCCGATCAAAGATCCACGACAGAAGGAGCGGACAACTTCACCCGATTGGACAATTTTATTTGCCACCACGACTTTACACAGGTGAGTCAATAACCAATGTTCCTATCCACCTTCAACGATATTAGCAAAAATCGGACCTAGGTAAAGAAAAATTGATCATTAATTTTTGTGTTTCTATTCCAGGTCGGCGACCGATTTCTTTGGAAAAGTTCAAGGATTTACTCCACTTGAGACAGTTTTGTCAGTCGATGGCAGCGAGGAGATACTTTTCAAAATTGAAATACAGAGAGGTCAAGAAAAGCGGCACACGAGGGAAGTAGTGATTTTTTCTCCCCCTTTTTTACCGGTGTTCTCTCTGACCTTCCCCCTTCTTCCACTTTTTTTTTTAGTAAGAGTGGATTTATTTTTTTCAATAAAGTTATTTACAAATTGTGGACGTTCATTAACTTATTTCCCTTTCCTTTATATTGTTAGATGAAAATTCAACTAATGAGGAAAAATAAAACGACCCAGCCATTCATGAAGATGGACATGAGTAGAAGGCGTCAAACTTTAAATTTCAGTTTTCTCAGAATGGAAAAATTCACACATCCCCCCTTCTTTCCCTGTGGTCTTCAAATAGAAAACTACGCTAAAATTTTCGTCGGAATAATTTTTGATAATTTATTGTGCTCTTTACGTCATGTTCAGACACAAAATTCAATCAAAATCTTTGGAGCCGTTTTTGAGACAACTAATATTTGGGGCTTTGATCACTAGTCTGTTTTGAATCGATTTTGTTCACATCCTCATTTTGACGTCCCGATGGGATTTGCAGGGTAAATGCCAAGTTTGAGTCCATCAGCTTAAGCCATTTTCTCTCAACCGAGTTTACAGACATATAAACGGTTTCTTGAAAAAACACAACTTTTTGTCCAGCCATTACATAACTTCCCTGCATATTTCGTAGGGCTAAGGAAAGTAAAAATTCGTATCATAGTCTGTTCTCCCATAATCCTAACTACAGACCCACGCACACATACGCATAAGAATTAAATATTTCAAATCGGTAAAGTTTGAAAACAACTCGTCATTTTTAAACAATTTTTTGTTTCATATAATAAATCAGGCGAACAGATCACTTTCTTTCCTGTTTCGCAGAGCTGAAACTACACATGAATCTTTAGTGGCGGATGCATTTTAGGTGCTTCAAATGGCAACTCCAGGCTATGGAGCGACACTGAGGTACACCCATCCTTTTACGGTCTTCCTTACTGTTGAACCACCTCCTCGGGATATATTGACAGAGTTAGATGGAAATAACTTAGAGTTTCATAAGAAAAATTTGTACACTCCCAGCCGAGCGACTGCATAACAACGAAAGTTGGTGGCAGCGCATTTATTGGCAACATCAAAGTGGAGTATCGCGTAGTGGTTACGCGTCAACGGAGCCAACGAAGCGTTTGGATGGAAGGGGAAAATAAATTGAATGTCGAGGATTCCATATATTGGTCGGAGCCCGCGAAGCACTTGAACGTGGGAGGTTCTATCGATCTCAAGGTAAATGGTCCAGTGAGAACTTGAAGATACAGGAGAGGGAAGTTATCGCTTGATTCAGGTCACAATAACAGAGAAAAAAGCAAGTTTTGTTGAAGTCCCACAAGTCATCGATTCTGAATTTTTCATTGTCACTTCTACTCGTATACGATTCTAAGGACGAGTCATTCCGGCGGCACAGGATCTCATGGATACAGTTCATGAGGGCGTGCGACGAACAGCTGACAGAACCCTAGACCTGGGTGATGCTGAGTGGGAGGGGGAAATGCATCATTCTACATAACCAGACCACACACCTCACTAACGGAAAACCTCAAATACGAGGTAATTTTTCCTGGAGCAACGCTCAAACGCATCAACACCAAAAAAATCCTTGAAAGTACCTGAACCAACGACCCCCACCCCCAAATGACGGTCAAAATAAATATACTGTAACAGAAGATTAAACCACACCAGCCGAAAAGAACTCAAAGCGGGTAAAATTGTTGAAAATTGAGTAACGTATCCTGTAAAATTGCGTCAAATGAGGAAAAAACAAAAACCCTCTGGTGTCACAAATTGCAAGACACTCCTCAGTGGACATTCCATCGGCGATTTTGATCGCCCCATGAACTAATTCAAACTTTCATTCATTCAGTTTATACAGACATGACAGGACTCAGCTCAATGTTGCATGTAGAACCTTTTAGCGTTCAAGGTAACGGAATTGATTGCTATGCCCCTATTTATGTCACAACCTTCGTCTAGAAGGCATAACCTTTTTGCGGATTACAATACATTCGTGGCGCAGAGTAAATCGGATAAAGGTTTCTCGTAGCGTCGAAGTTATATGTACATACGCAGTTACACATAAAATACGCGATTCTTCATTTGAGGTGAAGCCAACGGAGTGAAAAACATTTGTAACGGCGGTTTTCGTCGAGCAGCTGAGTCCCAGATGCCAACAGTCCCTCCTTTTCTCCAAAACACCACACCTCATCACTCCCCCAGATCTCACTCGGATGTCAGAATTGCTAACTAGTAATTCCGCGCGAGCAACCCTGATACCTGCTTGAGAGGAAGTTTGCCCGGGATGATGGGATTACCTGAGTAGTTGGGAGTTGGTAGCTGATGGGGAACAAGCAAAAGGATTTTGCAGTTGGGAGTTACACCCCAATTAAAGGGAACCCCACGTAACACGGAGACTCATCCTTCTCTCAAGCGACTTTTCAATAGACCGTTCAAGCCGTTCAGGATCTTCAATTAAATCCGAATAATTATTGAAGCAGATCGGGTTGTGTTGGAACAGACGCTTTCGTTAGACGATGATTAATAAGAGATAAAAGAGTTCTTCGTTGGAGTCGCGACGCATTTTACAAATTTCCATAGCCCCAAGAACATTCAATGACTATTATCACTCCACCGACTAATACTGTATGTTCCACGTCTTTTCATCCACAAACTATAAGGCTATACGATTTTGATTAAATAATGTTAGTGTGAACGAGCCCAAATAGATTTTTTGTTGAAATTATCGATGATTCATTATGCAACTCTCATTTGCCCACAGACGACAATTTCAAATTACAGTTAGATCATTTGAAACGGTTCTCCACAAAAGTAAATCAAAATCGTTACAGGAGTTGAGAATTAAATTACTAAGTTGAGAATTAAACTACTAAGTGTTCTGTTCGCAATGATAATTATAGTTATTTTGCGGCTAAATACCAAATTCAAGCGGATTTGATTAGGCCACTATTTCTCTATTGCGTTCACAGACACATAAACCATTATCCCGAACTCTTTACGACAGCGAGATAGTAAGTAACTTCAGGCTTGTAACAGAAACATTATTCTTGTGGGAAAGTTGTGTGATACGTCACATCAGATTTTTTCGTTTCAGAAGGTGTCTGTCTATCGTTCTGCAGTGCAAGGGAAGCAGTGTTGGAAACATTTTCCGAGGAACGACAGCACTTTGAATTCCGGAATTCCCAAGGTTACTCCTACTGCGAGAAACTAGCAAAATCCTGTAAATTATTACACAATGATATATTATTCTCTTGACAGCTTGACGGAGTCTGACAGCTCCGAGACCCATTCCATTCGATTCAGCATTGAATAATACCAGTAAATCACACGAAACATGACCTGACTACAATGAAACGACAAAAATAAATATTCCAGGCGCTCGTAAGCGCCTGTAGGCAATTGGCACGTAGTGGCGAGTCGTTCGGGCTGGTGGTTTTGATGAGACGGGAAGGAGAGCGTACAAACGATGAAACGATCATTTTCGCTGTAGTTATTGTCCCGAGAGTTCTTTCAATTAGTAGGCTTTAGCTCACTATAATTACTGTAATGTCCCTATACGCAGTTGTACGCGTCTGACACTCATTTCATTCGACCCAGGATCTGCAAATACTTTTAAAACGATACCAAACACGGCGTACTCGTGATAATTAAACTACGAAAATTGCGTTTTTGTTAATTTTTGTTAATCCGAATGAATAATAAACCAAAAGATAAAGTTAACCAAGTCCAGACAGATTTGTATCACTTCTGCTACTGTTCAGTGAATTCGTAGAACTATCCCAAGGATGAGTTGTAGAACTAATCCTAGATAGCAACCTGATTTATAGGTCCCCAACAATATTGAATTACAGAATGACCCCAATACGGACTGTAGAAAAACATTCGTAGAACCCTTTTAGGTATCGTAAATCGACAAGTAGAAAGAACTTGACAAATTTAATTCAGTTCAGATCTGCAGAAGAGACTCGGACTGATGAGATAAGGCAAGGGGATCGATACAGTTGAGCACCAGATGGTGGGTCAAGGCTCTAGGCGCTGACTTGGCAGTTTGGGCTGTTTGAAATGAGGAGTTCAGTTACAACATTAAATGAGGCGTATTGAGGTGATGGGGGGGGGGGGGTGAGTGCGAAAGAGAGGAGGGCAATTTCAAGCTGAGGAGCCGCCAATTACTCGAACCGTCCGAATCCTGGTTCCGGTTGGAAAATCTGAAGCCGCTCTTTCCGGACTTGCTCTTTTCCGTCGAGATTCATTGTTCCTCGCCATTGTGCAGATATCGGCTCGGCAACACCCACGAAGATCTCAGTCTTCGTCTCCCTTCTTCAGTCTTTTTAGTCTTTTGCTTGTCCAATAGAGAAGTGAAAGTGGTAAACAAAAAAACCCTGCAAATTATTACACAATGGTTTATTATTCTCATGAATAGCTTGACCTAGTATTACTGCTCCGAGACCCATCCCATTCAATTCAGCATCGAATACTAGTAAACCATATGAAACATGACCTGGCTACAATGGAACTACGGAAACTAAATATTCTCCCGGCGCCTGGCGCCCGTAAACGTCTGTAGGCATTTATGATCCGATGTAGGGGTGTGCGGAGGAAGTGGCCTTGGCGCCCTGTCGGGCAAAAAGAGTCGGGGAAATTGGGACAGGAGGCTTCCAGTGAACCCATTGCGAGTCGAAAGGGCGTTGCGAGTCGAGCAGGTGAGTGATTGAGTTTGATTTGACGGGAGGGAGTACTAACGACGAAACGTTGACTTCCGCTGTAGTTCCCGCGTTATACTACGTTTCGTTAATTTTTTTAACCATTTTTTGCCATAACAACCATGGGCTTCGTCCAATCGGATTGCCGAGATGGCGGGCACAACTAGATACCAAATGGGATTTTTGTGCGAAAGAACGAATTTTTTAGACCAAGTTAACGGCACAAAACGGCCCAGATGGCGGACGGACATAGCACATTTGGAATCGCCGTGTCTTGAAACGTAAAGTATCAAATTTTGAGGGGGGTTGTAAACAATTTTTCGTGACCGAAAACAGGGTTATTATTCAGGATGATTAATAAACCAAAAACACCAGGTCGCTGATGACATGCCACAATGTGGCAACAGAAGATGGAGTATGTACTGGCAGGTGTGTAGTAGAATAAAGTGAATGTTTCGCTAGACTATAGCTTTATTCGTCAAAAGCAACTGAAAAGAATAAATTGAGAATCCAAGGGGAAAGAGTCTGTAGTAACGGATAAACAACATGACACATGGGTGATAATAATTATGTCATTCACCCCGCCTTTAAACAAAATCAGCCAGGTAAGCTGGTGGCTTCCGAGTTCGGGTGCTTATTCGGAGAGGTGCCTCGTAAACATCCCCACTGGTTCTATAGGCGTAGGAGAGGTTGGAGGCGAGAGTTGTGACGATGTAGGGGGTGACAGATGCCTAGGCATTGAGGATGGGGGCAATAAAGTTGGTGTTGATGGTTGCGGGTCTTCAACTTGTGTGTCAGTACTTCCGTCTTCAACACCGGGATCATCGGATCCTTCTGTCCCCAGTGGTGCTAGGTGTCTGGAAGAAACAGTGGTCTCCCGACCATTTGGGTACCGTATCCGAGCATAATCATGTCCTCCATCCAGTAGAGTAACCTCCTGAACGAGAGGGTCGAATTTGGATCGGCGGTCGAAGTTCCTCAATAGAACTTGCCCAGGGTTCAATAGCCAAGACGGTGTAGACTTCCCATTCCTAGTGCGATGTAGGTGGTTGAACATCCGTTCATGAGGGGTGCAGTTTATGGGTGTACAGAGAATTGACCGAATAGCATGCAGTGCGTCCTGAAGGACTATTTCCCATTGGCGGATAGACATGCCATTTTCCTTAATTGCGAGTTCAATTGTTTTCCATAATGGACCATTTAGCCGTTCTATTTGTCCATTGCCTTGCGGGTTATATGGGGTAGTTCGACTAGTGGCAGTTCCGTACTCTGCCAGGAATGCTTTCAAGTCCTGTGACATGAACGATGCCCCTCGGTCAGTATGGAAATACGCAGGCGCTCCAAACATGGAGAATAGCTGCTGGAGGCACTTCTTGACAGTATCAGAGCAGACATCTCGGCAAGCAAATGCGAATGGAAATCTGGAATACTCGTCTATAATTGTAAGCAGGAAGCGATTCCCGTAGCTCGAGGTTGTGGGTAAAGGTCCTTTCAAGTCCATATTAAGACGTTCAAACGGGGCCGTTGTTTTTATAAGGGTGCTGCTATGTGTGAAAAATCGTGGTTTCACTTCTGAGCATATTTTACATGCTGATATAACTCGGCGAATTTCTTCCAGCGAGTAAGGCAAGTTTTTGCACCGAACCCAATGGTTCATTCGGGTTACTCCGGGATGACAGAGCGAACGGTGGAGGCTAGATAAGTTCGAGAGGTCACTAGTGATCAGGCATACTCTTGAGAGGGCGTCAGCGGCATGGTTCTGAGTTCCGGGTCGGTATACGATGTCATAGGAGTAGCACGAAAGCTCCATTCACCATCGTACAATCTTCTCATTCTTGATCTTCCCAGAATGTTTCAAGTCGAACATAAACGACACTGAACGTTGGTCAGTAATGAGGGTGAAATGTCGTCCCAATAGGAAATGCCTCCAATACCGGATGGCCTCTACAATGGCATACGCTTCTTTCTCTATTGACGAATGGCGTCGTTCTGAATCAGACAGTGTTCTTGAAAAGAATGCGACAGGTATTTCAGATTGCGTCAAGGTGGCAGCTATCGTTGTGTCCAAGGCGTCTGTCTCTACGCAGAATGGAATGTCATTTTCTATATCGATCTGCGCTAGAGAGGAGTCCACTACAGCCGTCTTGAGATCCGAAAAAGCCTCTAACGCATCATCAGATAGAGGGAACGAGGTTGTTACTAGAGGCCTGATTCGTTTCGAGAACTGTGGAATAAATTTAGAGTAGTGGGAAAGCATCCCAAGGGTTCGCTTCATTGATGCCTTGTCTGTTGGGGGAGGGTATTCTGTCAGAGGTTTGAGACGGTTGGGATCCGGACGAATTGTATGGTTACTGATCGCATGTCCAAGGATGTTGATGGATTGTTGGGAAAAAGAACTCTTTTCGTAATTGATGGTAAGGTTGTACTTCGAAGCTGCCTTCATGAAACGTTCGAGGTTTAAGTCATGCTCCTCTTGGTTTCTGCCACAAACTGTCAGATCATCTAGATAGGTGAAAATACCTTTCAACCCCTCTTCCTTCAGAATCCCACTAATGACTCGTTGGAACCCAGCTACCCCGTTAGTTACGCCAAAAGGTATGCGAGTAAATTGGAAGAGTTTACCACAGGCTTCGAACGCTACGCTGTGTATGGGCGATCCTGCTCCGGAATGGGTACCTGATGATAGGCACTTCGAAGGTCAATGGTACTGAACACCGAATATCCTGCCACTTCATTGACTATGTCACTAATCTTCGGTAAGGGATACGCATCGAGCTGAGTGAAGCGATTGATGGTGCGTGAATAGTCTATGCACATTCTTCGTTTATGGTTCCCTCCGCCAGCAACAAGCACTTGCGCCCGCCAAGGAGAGATACTATCTTCGATGATCCCCTCATCTATAAGTTTTTTGATCTCACCCTCAATGAATTTGGCATCTTCTCTCGAATGGATCCAGGATTTTATTGCGATCGGGTGACAGTCCCTAGTGAGGTTTGTAAAGAGTTGCGCTGGCGCTACATCAGCAGCTGCAACACACACACGTAGTTGAGTCTTTTGGCCCCCGAAATCAAACAGAACACTGGAGTGCTGCAGCAACAGATTCCGTCCCACAATCAGGTCGAAGCAGAGATCCGGCATGACTGAGAGCTCCACTGCTGGGTAGGAGTGACCAAGCATGGTGATATTGGCCCTACACTTACCGATGATGTCTGCATGGTGACTCTTAGACGCTAATCCTACCCTGCTGAATGTTTTATTGAGTACCAAGCCAAAGTCCTTAGCAGTCTTCTCATTTATGATACTAATATCACTACCTGAGTCTATCATACCACAAACTTGATGGCCATCAACTAGAACCGACGTTTTCACCTTGGATACCTCAGCTGAACAAATTGGTAGTGTGGTTACAGATGAGGTGGACATTGTACTTTTCGGCCTTCCAGTATTATTAGAGCGACAAACACTCTTCCAGTGCCCAATCTTGTCGCAGTTCCGGCACCTGTCTTTCAACGCTGGACAAAAGGAGCGAGGGTGCTTTGACTTTCCACAGAAATAGCATCGTTTACCATCAACGCATTAACGTGGTGTTTCATCAGCAGCTCGATCAGTGTCATCCAACGCTTGAGTTGGAGGTGAGACAGCGCTTACAGTTGGACAAGGCTCGTCGTAAGCCTGGGCGTGGGCAGCTGCGAGTTCTAAGGCCCGTGCTTGGAGATGTGCTTCATCCAAAGTCAACGTCCTATTCTCAAGCAACCGTTGACGAGTAGTTTTGTTGAGAAGTCCGCGAATGAATGAGTCTCGAACGCTCTCATCGCGGTATGTCACAGCCGTTACCGCCCTGAACTGGCAATCCCTGCTCATTAATTTAAGGGAATTCATATACTGATCGACAGACTCATTAGGTTGTTGGCTCCGACTGGAAAGTAAGTGGCGCGCGACAATCTCGTTTGGTGGCTTCTCAAAAATCTCACGAAGAATTTGTACTGCATCATTGTACGTCTGTGACTGACTTACGTGTTCGAAGATTCCTGAAGAGATGTAGTTTATGAGGATGCGCAACTTTTCTTCCTCAGTAGTGTCCATCGATCGAAGAAAGTTCTGGAAACGTCGATATCAGTGGCGCCAGAGTGATGGTGCGGAAGGGGCATCTGGCTCTAGGTCCAACACTGGAGGTCGCAGCACACGATCCATCGAATGGCTTTTGACGAATAAATTGTAGTAGAATAAAGATGAATGTTTCGCTAGACTATAGCTTTATTCGTCAAAAGCAACTGAAAAGAATAAATTGAGAATCCAAGGGGAAAGAGTCTGTAGTAACGGATAAACAACATGACACATGGGTGATAATAATTATGTCAAGGTGTTCATTCGAGTTTGTTATTACCTCTCAATTCATTGAAACTGTTCACACAGAACATTTAATCAAAGTTACTAGAGCCACTTTTCAGAAGAAAATATATATTTGGTAGAACTATAAATCGCACGTTTCATGTTGATCAGCACGCTGAATATCAAATGTGACGTGATTTGGTATGACCGTTCACTATTTCTTGCAGTGAGGCTGACGGTGGCGCCCAAACAAGGAAAAGTAATGAGTAACATTAGAGAAACTTAATAATCCGCATTAAACTGAAAATTTTTATTTCTCAACCCATTGCGTAACAGCCCAACTTTCTTCGTAGGGTGATGATAAAATTATAGAACCGGGCAAAATCCTTGGCTCCATAGCATGATTGGTGTATCGAATGGAACGAGAACTCGAGATTGGTTTTGGTCGGGGACCGGTGAGTTGAGTAGCTGACTCCTAGAGAAACCCGCAACAAATGTTCCTTCAGGTGCCCTGAATCTTGACAGCTTCCTCTGAACCACCTGTACTCCGGAACGAGAGGAGTGGTGAACAACAGGCACACGATTTCTGCGGGGCAAGTTAGTGGGTTCATGAAACTCTCAACCGCCATCTCTCCAGAGCCAACTCTCAAAACTGACCGGCTTGTCAAAAACAAAATCTATGTTAGGGGGCTCGACACGCGATAACTGCGGAGAGAAAACGTATGACCACGACATCAGTCGATCACGTGAAACCTGGAGTCGTAAACATGGGCAAAGGAGTGACACAACACGAATGGTCGTGAATGCACAAAAATCTGTATGCAAACTGTGTTTCTGTAAAAAAAAATGTATCAATTATATATGAAGGTATCACTCCGCCAGTGAAGGACGCAGCGATACGGTCCTTTACCACAGGTTGACAAGAAAACACTCAGATGAGTGTGGAATGTCTAGACGGCCCAGGTGCTTAAAACACCTGGCTAGAGTTACAAGTGGATGACGCTGGATGTCATAGTAAGCACGTACAAATCTATTTCATACCTACCACTGGGCTGAACCATTCCAAAGAAGACAACGACCACAACGTTTCGAGCAGTGGAGTTTGAACTACTGGACTTGAGACGGGAGTTTATAATCACTAGACGGGGTGAGTAGTGAGAACGGATCTCAGTTAACTACTAGAGGACGTACTGAAAGCCGAAAATTAGATCTAAACCACCACAGCCTAAAACCTAGAGGCCTATAACCTCTTGTGGATGCAACGTGAATCCTTCGTTCATCGATGTTTGACTGATGCTCGTCGGAATACTCCTTATGCCCGGGGTGTCAAACTCAATTTTGCAGAGGACCATATATTAAATTTAGAATGTGCGGGCCAGATTAAAATTTAAAAAACGCTGCAAATGATTACACAGCGGTTTCTCATTCTCTTGAACAGCTTGACGTAGTCTTATACTTCCGAGACCCAGCCCGTTCGATTCAACATCGAAAAATACCAGTAAATCATGCGAAACATGACTGCAACCGAACGACGAAAATTATTACCGGCGCTGGCGGCTGGTTTTAATGAGATGAGAGGGAGTGCAAACGATGAAACAATTACTTTTGCCATATTGTCCCCACAGGTCTTTCAATTAGTAGACTTGGATGTTTCATTCCACCCAGTATCTAAAAATATCTAGAAAACGATACCAAACACGGCGTATTTGCGGTAAAACTGCCAAAATTGCGTTTTTCCTAATTTGTTTAACCAGTTTTTGCCCAAAACAACTATGGGCTTCGTCCGATCGGGTTGCCGAACAAGCGGGCACAAGTAGATACCAAACGGGATTTTTTAGATATAAACATGACCCATAAAAGACATACAGCGGCCACAACACATAGGTGTATTATTCAGAATGACTAATAAACCAAAATGGCGAATTAGGCCTGCATAAGGTAGAGGAAGTAGTGTTTAATGTATTCTTACCAGTGACTTCTTGTACCATTCTGTTGAGATGAGAGGAAAACACTGGAATTGGGGGCAAATCTAATTACTCTACAGCTGCTGAAGTGAAGTGTAGCCTTCATCAACAAATGGAAAGGGTAGCGGTATGTGGATTACTAGACTAAGCGGCCGTTTCCCTCCAAGGTTTGGTAAGTTAGACCATAGGCTGTAGAAGTTTAGTTCATGAACCTCGTTGGCCATTCATACAGAATACTGTACATGACGTAAATACAACTGAACGGTAATGAATGGTTATATCGCTCAAGTCTAGCTCTAACCGACTGAAGATGCGTCTCGTCTGAGATCCACTTTCCATGAATAATGACTACAGTTGTCAAATTATTTACTCGCATTAAAGCCCTTTTCTTCGAAGCATTCAAACTCAGTCTACCTTTGACATTGCAGCGCATTATATATCTCGACCTATATTATATACTAGACAGCTGCATCAGTTAGTTAAGTTGCTATATAAACGAGTTAGGCGGCTGAACTTTCCAAGAGCTATATAAACAATTCCATTTGCTTTTCAACCCCTTCTCGAGAGTCCGCTGAGAGCTTTTTCGACACCGGTGAGAAGCTTTTATTCAAAGCAGCGGATTTATTCTTTTTTATAGTACATTTATAAATTCGTATGAAGAATGAGACGTACTTCAGCCGCGACAGTACCGCTATAAATTAGCCTTAAAAACATGTAAATCATCTTTCAGAAACGAGAAGATGTTGAAAACCCGTCAAATGAGCCCCTTGTAATAGTTACTTGAACCAGCAGGAGACCCAGTAGGTGACACAGGAAAAAACTGGCATAGCCAACGTCAAACAAAGATGCTCAATAGTGTGTTCATGTTCAAATGCCCAAGCTCTACTAACTCTCACCCAGGGGCCAAAGAGTGACTTATTTTCACAAGAACAGAACTAGGAATCCTCGCAATCGGCCTTACTGGCACAGCCCTCAGAGTTGCCTCCTAAATAAGATGAACAAGTTGGTGTAGCCAATGAGGCATTAGAACACATCTAATCTAAATGAGAACATTGGGCGAACAAGTCCCTCAGAGACTTTTCTCAGGGGATTGATGAAACCCAAACAATGGACAAGGCCACGACGAAGGACATAATCAGTTTCTTGAAACAGCTTAAGAGTCAACGTGAAATTACAGCACGCAGACTCCCAGAATAATTGAGTTAGTAGTCAAGCAGAAGTATGGCATAGAAGAATGGCGGTGTTGGGAACTCACAGGAATGGGGCAGATGGAATCAGGCTGGCATTAACGAACGCGCCCTGGTGAGTGTAGTACAGGAAAAGTAGTGAGGAGAGGTTGAATGTGCTACTAGGAGTTCTCTGCAACCCCACCATCACACGACTCTGGATTGGTTCACATCTTCCAACTTTCCTTTATTTTTCTTCCCTTCTCCCGAGGGAAAAACGGAATTCGACAAGTAGGTAGTATGTGTGTGTAGACAGGGAGAATGGTTCGATTCAGTTGACTG
Source organism: Pachypeltis micranthus (assembly GCA_020466155.1). Taxonomy (NCBI): domain Eukaryota; kingdom Metazoa; phylum Arthropoda; class Insecta; order Hemiptera; family Miridae; genus Pachypeltis; species Pachypeltis micranthus. The sequence goes on from CM035776.1 coordinate 1,780,462, forward strand.
CCAGAATAATTGACGGATTGAGATCATTCTGCCATGAGCGGTATGATCCAAGTCAACGTCCCAATTGAAACACCGACGTCTGTCGTCTGGTAGTGTTCTGAAAGCAAGGGCTTTCGAAGTAAATACACCAACGGTCGAGACCTCCAGTTTTGTTCCATAACACCACATTCAAACTCATGACTTTTCCATTAGGCGTGCCAGCTAAATAACGACAACACGACGCTCGTTTTCATTTCCCCTTCAACTCCACGACCTAATTAGTTCGCTATAGAAACTCAGCAAACGAATTTAATGAAAACTATCTAAAAAAGTTCTTATTTCATAAGCGGAATGGGCGAATCTCATTTTTACACCGGGAAGGGTGTTTCGAAATCCCAGACCTTTCACTCTTTTCATTTTTTCCCTTTCACTTTCTTCACAGAGCGACACTCTTTGCGCTGAAAATGTCAGAGAAGATAGTCATATCCCTTATCGAATCGGGTTACGATAAGGGTTATGACCTGGTTACGAATTACCTGGCTCAGATTGGCCATTAAAGTTATGTTCGACCAAAAGCGACAGAAGCCACAGAGACCCAACCACGGCCCTGTTAAGAGAAACTGTGGCAACTGCCGTGAGGGTGGAGGCAAAACCAATCCGGTCACAGCCACCGACGTCCACATCCGGCTCTCGCCAAAAACAGTCGGAGGCTCGATAACAACCAGGTGGGGCCGAAAGGAAAACTAATAAAACGAAATAAAAAGCGAGACATGCTACTCTAGAGCAGTGCCCCGCAAGTACCCCCTCAACAACACGACCAAAACAAAAAGAAGGGGGCAACGCCGTCAGATAATCCTCGTCATAAGACGGTGCTAATACAAGTCGTTAGACCATAGTTAGGCGTCAATACAGGTCATAGGTATCGTTTTAGCCAACACCTCCAGGGGAGAGTAAAAGGAGCAATGTTGAAGACGGATAGACCATCGTACAGGTCCAAGATGTGCACGCCATGGCAAGGTCTGTATGGTACCGAGAGAACAGTGTGCCTCAAGAATTGTTACTCCCAACGATTGGCAGCCCTCTGGGAGTTATTTGACGTACCTGGGCCTGCAAGGCTCAGTGCACGTTGACCTATTCCCTACTGTTGATACTACTTGGTTCTAACGTTCTACGCTATACCTAGGAAGAGCTTTCAAACACCCTTCGCACGCCAGTTGGTCGCGTTATTCATTGGGATGATCAAACTGAATTGCACTCGAACGTGCCGCAGGCTCATTTGGCCTTCTGTCGTCCGAGAAGTTCCCGTAAGAGTTCGCTCTACCCACTGAATCATCTGATGTGGAACACAAGTAGTGGCCTCAAAACAGAAATAAAAAGGAAACCGCAATGTCGCTCAAAATATTGCTGGTAAAAGAACCTGCTCCCTTTATTACTCCTTTCAAGTCCTTTGCAACACAAAAACTTCAAAACCTTTTGTCGCCTCGAGCAATTCTTACAGGCCCCTTCGTCACAAAACTCGAGTGGCAGGGATTTAGCGGACTGCCAGGAGTAGGACACGCAGCCGGGTTTAGTTGCACTCAGTCGGCCCCGAGTTTCGGTGGGAGAAAAAAGGTTTTTATTTCAAAGAGATTCCCGTCTTTCTCTTCCATGTCCTACCGCTATTTCCCCTGTCTGTGGCTATGTCTGAGTGCGTGTAGCCCTTCTACGGTATCCCTAGTGTCTCAACGTCTCACTCATCGCACCCGCACGTCCTATCAGAACCTGAACGAGCTGGTCGTGTGCGTTGAGGGGTGGAGTGGTAAATAGGAATAATAGCGGTTTTGAAATAATGAAAAAAGGAAAAGAGGGCAATTTGTGGGTTGTGTGGAGGGGGTTGCGGGAGACGGGAAAAAAAGTTTACAAAGGAGGGGTTTATTTCGGACTAACTTGCGGTGGGGGGTTTAGCGGATCGATGGCCTCAGCTGCATTACTGTCCCGTCCTCGTCCTCCGACGCAATGATTCAGATTCTTTTCGATCCGCTTTTGGGCCACTTTTTCTATCTCATCCCCATTTTTATTTTTTTATTTATTCGGGCTGGGTGGTACTGTGGAAAATTTGAAACTAATGGCTGGAAAACCCCAGTCACGATGGTGCGGCACATATTTGTTTCGTTTCCATGACGCTGCTAGAAGGAGTATCCGCTTTCCTCAGCCCCACATACACTCAGCAGAAAAGCGTTGATGACGATAGAGAAGAAAATGAGTTGTCAGATCTAGACATTATGGTACCTACAGAATCAATTAAACTTCATCAATAATTTGCAGGGTTTTTCCTGATGAGAATGCCTATGTCATATGGTAGAGATTTACCAGGACTGCGCTAAAATGGCTATATGCGCCAAAAAGATGTATTGCGTATTCATGTATTATCATTATGTTTTATTTCTGGTATTTTTTGTTTTAAAAGTTAATTATTTCATTCACACGTTTTGAAAATTTTATAAAATTAAAGGAGAGGTAACAGCTCAGTTTGCAAGTCTACTTTTCTCTACACACTTTCGGATCGCCATTTTAAATTGTATTTACTTTAATTATTTTTCAATATTTCTTATTTTAACACATTTTAAGAAGTTGCAAGGTTTTGTTTCTACTATACGTTTATAATTATAGTTATTACTCAACAGCCGAAATCGATATGTTTCTTTACATATTGTAATGAACTCGGACAAGGAAGAAGGAATACTTGATTTTAATAATCAGATGAGAAGTCTTACGGGACAAATCCAACTCGAAAACTCCTCTCTCCTTAGTTACCATACAACAACAATGTAATATCATATGACTAATGTAGTAACCACACAACACTTCTCCCTTCTCTTATTTTCAGTTTTCCCTACAGTACTGCGTTAATCTTTCTGCATGCACCACTTTCAGCGCACCTCGGGAACTGCGAAGTCGGAAAACTACATCGTTGAGCCTCTTGATAATTGTGAACGGTCCATCCCACGAACACTGAAGTTTTGGATTTCGCCCTTTTTGTCTTCTTGGGCTATGTAGCCACACTCTCCCCTTCCTGAAACTGAGGTCTCTGAGTATTGACATCATACCGGCGTTTCATGTTTTCCACGCGTATCTTCAAGGTAACCCTTGCCAATTGATGCGCGTCGTCTAGACGGTCCCTCAATTTGGATGCGTATTCGCTAACCTCTTGCTCCTCAGGGTGGCGTCCAAACAATACCGTTAGCTCACGACCGAACAATAGGTAGGACGGTGAGTATCGCGTGACAGAGTGCTCTGAGGCCCTATACGCAAGAAGTGCAACCGGTGATTGAACATCCCAATCCCGTTGATGATCTTGCACCATTTTCGACAGCCAGTCGTATAGCATTCGATGAAGCCTTTCAACCATGCCATCACTCTGTGGATGCAATGCTGTTGTACGCGTGTTCTTAATCCCTAACTGTATCAGGACATCCTGAAAAAGAGATGACTCAAAATTCGTCCCCTGATCAGAGTGGAGTTCTTCTGGGACGCCGAATCTGGTTATAACGTGGTCTACCAGTGCTTGTGTAACGGTTTCCGCTCGTTGATTTGCTAGGGGAATTGCCTCTGGCCATTTGGTGAAATAATCAACCACCGTTAGCATCGGTCCAATATATTTTCCGCACTGTTCACAAGCTCGACACCAGTAGCGAACGTCCTGGTGCATTCCCACCCAGTAGAAGTCGTTACGGAGTAAGGATAGCGTCCGCTTTTTTTTACCTAGGTGTACTGGCTCGTGGACACTGCGGAAAATATATTTCCGTGAAGTGTGAGGGATTACCATTTGCGAACGCACTACTTTTCCATTTGGGCTTTCCCAGCGTCTGTAGAGTACCCCATCGCTTAGTAGCACTCATTCCGATCCCAACATTCCACACAGGGCGCTCGCCTTCTTCTAGCCATTGGATAATAGGGAGTAAGTGCGGGTCTGTATTCAAGTGATCGCGAACTGAGAGTTGTTCAATAGCAACAGCGTGGCATATCCCTAAAACCGGAGGGCGTTCCTGTTGATTCTGAGACTTCAATTCACAGGAAGCCAAGAGTTCTCGCCGATCGCAATACTTGCAGCCCGTCTGTGCACAAGGTCGTCTAGAGAGACCATCTGCGTTCCCATGAGTAGTGCCATTCCTATACTGAATGTTTAGTCTGTACGGAGCCAATCTCTCGATCCACCATGCCAGCTGTCCATCAACCAACTTGAAATTCATTAGCCAGCCGAGGGATGAATGATCTGTACGTACCAGGAGTTCATGGCCATTATCCAACCCATAATGGTTGAATGAGCGAATTGCTTCAACTACCCCCAACAGCTCCTTTCTCGTTACGCACTAGTTCCGCTCAGCACGTGACAGACAACGACTAAAGTAAGCAATCATGCGTTCTTTCCCTTGTTGCATCTGTGACAGTACAGCTCCAAGAGCAACATCACTCGCATCCACGTCGATTATATTGTCGACGGACAGGCATAAGAAAGAACTGGCGCTTGTTGAAGCTTGAGTTTAGCTTCAGTGAATGCTTTCATGCAATCCTCATTCCACTGTAGAGGGCCATGCTGGTTTTGTACGTGATATAGGGGCTTCATAATTTCTGAAAACCGAGGAATAAAAGATCGATAATAGGAACAAAAACCTGTGAATGTTCTAACTTCCTTGGTGGGTTGAGGAATGGGTCATTCCTGCACAACCTCGACTTTCTTAGGGTCTGCCACGATACAATTTCTGGTGACTAAATGTCCGAGGTACATGGCAGCTTCCTGAAGAAACTTACATTTCTTGCTATTCGACGTGAGCCCTGCTCTTCGTAAAAGACAGAAAAGTTCTTGTAAATACTTCAGGTGTTCCTCAAACGTCGATGTGTGTAGAAGAATATCGTCCAAATACACTTCCACGACGCCCTTCTCAAATAACGGCTTAAGCAACACTCTCATGATTCTTTGAAACGTGGCCGGAGCATTTGTTAGACCAAAAGGCATCACAGTGAAGTGCCACAGGCCCTGACTGGTGCAGAACGCCGTTTTATTGCGATCATCAGGATGGAGCGGTACATGCCAATAACCACTCTGGAGATCGAGAGTGGTAAACCACTTGCTTCCATCCAATCTCTGCAGCGTCTCGTCAATTCGTGGTAATGGGTGAGAATCCTAGACTGTTACAGCATTACGCTTTCTATAGTCAACACAGAATCTCCAATCTCCAGTTTTTTTTCTTACCATAACCACCGGGCTTTCCCATGGACTTGAAGACTCTTCAACCACTCCAGATGCCAACATATCGGTAACCATATTATCAATAGCTCGTTGCTGGATAGAGCTAGTCCGTCGTGGGTGTTGTTTTATCGGAGAATGATTATTCACATCTATGCGATGTTCTCCGATTGTACATCGTCCTAACTGTGATGGGTGTTCAGGAAAAACGTCTTCGTTTCGCTTCAAGAGTGTTTCAAACTGGTAAAGCTGATGTTGAGAGAGCCGTGGAAGTAATGAATCACATTTCGTCTGCAGCACATCCGATAAGTCGGGAGTTCTATTAACATCTACATCACAGTCTGCAGGATTAGTTGATTGACAGCGAACAGTAGGTTGACAATTGTATAGGATAGCTACTGCCCCGAACTTAACGATACCCTTTCCCACATAAATGACACAATCATGAGCCTTCATAAAATCCATACCAAGAATACAGGGTTCCCCGATACCCGCAACGATGCATGTATGTAACCTGGGCTGACCATCCATCAACTTAAGACAAATTTGGGTCTTCCCAAGCACTGGGATCGTCGAACCAGATAACATCCTGAGACTACAACTAGATGGTTCCCATTCTACAAATTTCAGGATTAGCTATGGTCACTGTTGCACCAGTATCAACAATCATTTGACAATGTTTCCCTTCAATTGTGCCATTAACAACTATGGAAGCTTAGTTCAATTGGTATAAAGGGAGGAAAGAGTCATCGTCTCTGGTCTTCTTCAAACTCAGACCTATGTGGTTTTGAGGCCATTTAAAGCCCTCCAATTTCTGGCCCTGAAAATTAGTGACTACTTGTTTCCCAACTGTTTCTTGCATTCCCAACGAAAATGCCAAAGCTTGCCGCACTTGAAACATTTAACCCCAGCACGCCTCTGTCTGAGTTCATCTTGAACGAACTGGCACAGCATGTTTCCCCTGTCATTATTACTGTTGTCCGTGTCATCGAACAATTGAACTTGCTCGTCCACCAGTCTCCGCACGAGTATCTCTTCCTCAGAAGACACGAGAGATCTATCCTCCAAAGTGGCTGAACGTAGTTTCGGTTGAAGACTACTCTGCAAACCAGCTTCCAGAACAGTAGCACATGTCACAGCATCTCTTAGCGTTGTAGGATCAGCACTGATAACTAGTTCTCTAACCCGTTGGCTTCGCAACCCATTCAAAAACTGTTCCACAGCTACCGCTTCTCTAGCATCCTCATTCGGCATGGCCCTTCGGGCCAAACCTTCTACATCTGCTGCAAACGTTGCGACATCTTCAGCGGCTTCTTGAACTCTTTGCCGTAGACGCGCTAAAAACAGGCGAGCTTGTCCCTGAGTCCCAAATCGCCGCGACAAGGCGTCTTCCATGGATGCAAGATGTCTACGATCTGAGGGCACATTGCAAACAGCTGCAAGGGAAGATCCCCGTAAGGCCGCTATTAAACGTACCACTGCTGTACCAGAATTCCAGTTGTTTGCTGTGCTAATAGCTCTAAAATGAGTCCAATAATCGTTCCATGGCGCAGAACCATCATTAGTAGGAGGACCGATGGTATCAATTTGTTCTCTCCGAGTCATCTCTGAGCCTGGGGGTTGCATACATGTTTCCCTCAATCTGCGAACTTCTCCCATTAGGTTGAATAATTGTTGGGTCAAGATATGAAGAAAACTTAAAATGTTGGTTTCAGACTACATATTCGTAAGACGCCTCCCCACTCCATAGGAGTAAAGAAAATAACAAACTTTGAGCATGGCACAACTCCAGAATGTTTGAGGTTGCCATTATTAATCTCCCATCATAGGATAACTCATTGAACTACCATTTCCATTTTTGAGAGAATAAAGATTTTTTACGCTAAAGTCATACGAGTTAAATTTACGAAGAAAAACTGCATGAAAATCGTTGACATTCTTCATCATTTACCGTGCTACTTTCTTCATTTTTCGATGAACTAAAATTTTATATTACGCGATTTGGACCTGTCTATACAAAAAAATTGTGATCAAAATAGTTAGAGCCATTTTGGAGAAATAAATTTGGTGTTTTGATCGGTATGCTAACTACAGTTAGTTTAGGGTCTATTTCGCGCATACCCTTATTTTGGCGTCCCATTTTGATCAGCAGGCTTGTTTAGCGCCAACAAGATTTGAGCACAGTTGGTCAGTTGGCGGTTCTTTCTTAACCGTGTTCACACACACACACACACACAGACCATTTTTTCAAATGCTGTATATCGAACTCTTACGTTGGGTACTCCATAGGGAGTAGGAAACCAAATACCTTCAACGGAGAGGCACATTGCAGATGAAACAAGGGAAGAAATCACCTTGCCCCAAGAGGAAAGAGCTCATCTATGGTCTGGACTCATTGTCTCCTAAACCACGTTCCTCCACCAACTCCCTCCAATAACTCCCTCTGCCGTGTGTTCTCATTTCTCCTGTCGTTCATCTCAAATGAAGAGGCGTAGATCCGACCCCGAGAAACACTTGTCCTCACACTGTGTCACCGAAGAAAAAGTAGAAATGTTCTAAACCTTCAGAGTTTAGCGTGAATGTTCACCCATACACGCTTCATCTTGACGCTGCCAAGTGTTGTGATGGATCTACAAAGACGTCAAAAAGACGTGACTCATGTCCATGATCCTAATACTTGGGGCTGTGAGGCTGAAGCGTAGCTCTAAAAGTTTCTCAATCAAAGGAGCGTAAGTTTGATGAAAACCTGCGGCGTTTCGAAACAGTAACTTGCAGACAACAGCTGAACGCCCTTTCAACACCTAAGGCTATTTTAAGAGGTAATTTACGGTTTCCACCTCTCCCTCTGACTCACTTTAACTTGCTCTAAACCAGTTTACAACGTCCCACAGTAAAGTTAGCGAATGTGAAGGCGGTGTGCCAACCATATGCGACACACGAGGATCGTAACGAAATGAGAGGAACCGTACCGTCGTTTTTTCTTTTTCTGCTCAACTTGTCAATTTATTGGTTTGGATTCCCCCATATGTGTTTGCGTGGTAATTTATTTATCATTTGAACTGCGACGTCCTGTGCGGTTTGCCTGCGAGATGCTTTCGTGCTCCGTGATTTATCGATTAAATTTGTTGTGTAGACTGTTTCAAATAACATGACATTACTATAAAAAGACAAATTACCTATGTACTGGTCACTCAATTGAGGTCATGACGTTAAGCACTACCAGTATAATTGACAGGCTCGCATAAACTAAGAGAAAACCACATTTAATTAATTAATTGCTAGCTCATCAAAAATCGCTGAACGTACGGATGGCTAAGGATTTTGTGTGATGCGTCGCGCCGAGGTTTTTCAATGCGAATCATGACGAAGCCAGCCATAAGTCAACTTCCTTTTTGAAATCATAATTTTTAGAAATATAATGCAGAGTTCATGGTTTCGCCTAAGAAAGAAGTGCGTGGCCCTCCCCAATATTTTATACTTTAGTAAGGAGACTATCCGTGAAGGAATGAAACCAGATATTTCCTAAGATTCCATCTCGTCGGAAATTGATGGCATCGGCCGTAGGGAACAACACGGAGCTCGCACGTAGCAGTAAAATCTACGAGAACTATTCCGCAACAGAGACAATGAAGTTACAAGTAGACGGAGGCGGTAGCAGCGATGACAGTCGCAAAATGGAAATATCTGGAGCCTTCGTATCTCAGGTGCCATTTAGCGAGTCTGACAAGAGGGAGGCTTCGTGATGTGCTGTGCTCCGCCCTGCTGTCCCAGAGGCAACGACGACAGCAGGGACGCATCCCTTTCCCTTCCATTCTCTTCAAGCAACTCAATACCGTCTTACCGTTGTTTGAATAACCCAATCTAGAACGGGCGAGGAATTTGCCTTGGTCCGTAATAGCTCTCTGTTTTGCCGAGCCATTTCCAAGGTGCTTCAGTAGGTCTCTGGTCAAATTGTAGAGGAATGAGTAGTGTACCAGGAAGCTCAACCGTTATTCATCATGGAGCAGAAACAGTTCCTCAAATGCTCAGAAAAAAGTGCAACACATCACAAACCAGAGTTAAGTCAACTACCTTGTCACCCGGGGCTGAGTTGCACATACGGTTACGTGGAACAAAAACAGGCGTTTGTCGATAATTAAGAAATCATAGTATGGCTAGCCCCCAGAGATCAAGAACGCAGGAGCCATACAAAAGTGTGGGGTATAAGCGAAAAAGCACATCAGATCCGTTTATGTGAAGCCCACCAATCATAAGTCAACTGTAAGCTGTAAGCAACTTTTTGAGGTGACGAGTCAAGAAAATTCGCACTCGCGTTCCCAATTGTATTAATTATGTTTCAGATTTATATGGCCTCAGCCATTAGAACTTACATCAAAAGATCGTTCTGAAAATAACTAATTGCCCATCGCGTTAATTATGCACCCAATTAAACTCTCGTACATTAATTGAAGCACGTTAATAACAATCGATCGTTAATGAAAGACGTGGAGCATCAAGTTTTATGTGTACTGCCATTCCGTTCTCTCAAATGAGCATTGATAGATTTATTGCAGGTGAAATGTTGCAGCAGCGTTAACAAATCGAGAGCGCATGTATCGTCGTCTCGAATGGAAATGGGTGATATTGCAGATCATTAGTGAGAGTCTTTTGGAACCCTAACTCACCGACTCATTCTGCTTGAAAGCAGGACAATCAAAAGGTAGATGGAAAGAACTGTACAGAAGAAACTTGACCACTCCCCCAGTGAAGCAACCAACTGAAACCCTTTCACCATCCACAGGACTACCATAAAGGCAGCACCATCTCAAGAAGACCGGATGACACGTCTCAGGTTCACCATGGACACGTGAAACATCAATTTGACAAGATAAGAACGCTAAAAGCGGGTGGAGAAAGTGGGTTGAGCCAAACCACTGGGCGAGCCAGTTTTTTACAATGGCATCAATGCCGAGCTCCTCAACTTTTTTCTCAAAAACAAGAGGAAACAAAAAAAAATCACTGCCCCATGATATCACTGAGCACCAGCCTTAACACTCAGGTAACATCACGATGTAGTTGATAAATGACGACTACTGTAAAGGTCATATGATTCATGTAATGGCACAGTCACGCATGATAAGAACCATAAATACTGAATTCCCAGCAGTAATTCTTCCTCATTGCAGTGCCCAGTGAAATAGAAAATACTATTCATGCGTAACACTTCTCCCAGTCCTCGTATCCCGCATTCTTGATGTCAATGTTTTGTCACAATCCTCACTGGATGAAAACTACTCGCCAGTTTCAGAGGTTCGAACCCTGAATCTCTGGCTTCGTGATCCTGGCAACCAACCTCATTTTGCCCACCGTAAATTCCATTGTTGAAGGCTAAGAAGAAGCTCCAAAGGCCATGGAACTTCCCTCAAAACCTCCCTTTGGTGTCTCGTTTATGGAGCTTTAACTTCTTTGTGGGGCTCTTCAAGTTAATTTAAGTTCGTCTTCGCTTCTGTTTCATTTCGGGCTGCTTCATTTGTTCCTTAGGGCATTTTTTATATTTTCTCTGTTTAATGGTAGGGGGAGTCTTTTCAAGAGGATTGTAACTCCTTTCCAACGAGCTCAAGTTTCGGAAAGCTTATCGAGCGGCTCCAATTAGTGATAAAGCCCTTTGAAGATTGTTGGGTGCACGAGAGGGGGAGCAGAGGATCGAAATAAAACTGCAACTCGGTGAGCGTGAGGAGGACTGTAATGAACGTGCGTGCGGAATTGAGTTGAATTAAATTGAACTGAGATAGAGTACAAACGGGCGACACAAGGGTACTCGGAACGCGTGAAAACTGGCGTGGGCAACCGATAGAGAGGGAGTGAGAATATACCGGGGCAATGGTTGGAAACGGACTGATTTTGGAAGGGCTGTCGTCAATAAGTGGTTGAAATTGGGTCAAAGAAAGGGGTAAAACTGGGGAAGGGGGCTGTTGGAACCAACCGACCGGAGCTGAGGGATTCCCAGGTATCAAAATAGTTGGAGACAATGGCACGGGGAAGTTTGAGGTCAAATACCTCCAACCACCTCGACGCTTTTGCGTCGAACATACTCCCCCGCGCTGCGGCAGCAGGATAACCCTTGAAGTGGGGTTACAGTGGTGTGTGGTAATGAACGTGGGTGAGGAGGCTAGCGCTCATGAGGGTAGAGCTGGAGGACGTGGCAAGGCTGGGCTACCTTATGAGCCAGAGCACAGGGAGATGAATGATGAGTGTGAGACAATGATGTGGTGGTGAGTTGAGCAGGACAACAGAGACCGTATGAGGTCCAAAAATGAGGATGAATGAGTGATCACATGAGGAAGCATAGGAGGTGGTGCAAATAGGGGAATGCATGCTTGGGTAGTGCGGATAGGTGAAGGCACTCTTGGGTAGTGCGGGTAAGGGAAGGCACTCTTGGGTAGTGCAATAGGGCAAGCACTGTAGGGTAGTGCGGATAGGGGAAGGTACTGTAGGGTAGTGCAGATAGGGGAAGGCACTCTTTGGGTAGTGCAGATAGGGGAAGGCACTCTTTGGGTAGTGCAGATAGGGGAAGGCACTGTAGGGTAGTGCAGATAGGGGGAAGGCACTCTTGGGTGGTGTGGATAGGGAAGCACTCTTGAGTAGTGCAATAGGGGAAGGCACTCTAGGGTAGTGCAGATAGGGAAAGGCACTCTTGGGTAGTGCGGATAGGTGAAGGCACTCTTGGGTGGTGCAGATAAGGGAAGGCACTCTTGGGTAGTGCAATAGGGCAAGCACTGTAGGGTAGTGCAATAGGGCAAGCACTCTTGGGTGGTGCGGATAGGTGAAGGCACTCTTGGGTAGTGCGGGTAAGGGAAGGCACTCTTGGGTAGTGCAATAGGGCAAGCACTGTAGGGTAGTGCGGATAGGGGAAGGTACTGTAGGGTAGTGCAGATAGGGGAAGGCACTCTTTGGGTAGTGCAGATAGGGGAAGGCACTCTTTGGGTAGTGCAGATAGGGGAAGGCACTGTAGGGTAGTGCAGATAGGGGGAAGGCACTCTTGGGTGGTGCAGATAAGGGAAGGCACTCTTTGGGTAGTGCAGATAGGGGAAGGCACTCTTTGGGTAGTGCAGATAGGGGAAGGCACTGTAGGGTAGTGCAGATAGGGGAAGGCACTCTAGGGTAGTGCAGATAGGGAAAGGCACTCTTGGGTAGTGCGGATAGGTGAAGGCACTCTTGGGTGGTGCAGATAAGGGAAGGCACTCTTGGGTAGTGCAATAGGGCAAGCACTGTAGGGTAGTGCAATAGGGCAAGCACTCTTGGGTGGTGCGGATAGGTGAAGGCACTCTTGGGTAGTGCGGGTAAGGGAAGGCACTCTTGGGTAGTGCAATAGGGCAAGCACTGTAGGGTAGTGCGGATAGGGGAAGGTACTGTAGGGTAGTGCAGATAGGGGAAGGCACTCTTTGGGTAGTGCAGATAGGGGAAGGCACTCTTTGGGTAGTGCAGATAGGGGAAGGCACTGTAGGGTAGTGCAGATAGGGGGAAGGCACTCTTGGGTGGTGTGGATAGGGAAGCACTCTTGAGTAGTGCAATAGGGGAAGGCACTCTAGGGTAGTGCAGATAGGGAAAGGCACTCTTGGGTAGTGCGGATAGGTGAAGGCACTCTTGGGTGGTGCAGATAAGGGAAGGCACTCTTGGGTAGTGCAATAGGGCAAGCACTGTAGGGTAGTGCAATAGGGCAAGCACTCTTGGGTGGTGCGGATAAGGGAAGGCACTCTTGGGTAGTGCAATAGGGCAAGCACTGTAGGGTAGTGCAATAGGGCAAGCACTCTTGGGTGGTGCGGATAGGTGAAGGCACTCTTGGGTAGTGCGGGTAAGGGAAGGCACTCTTGGGTAGTGCGGATAAGGGAAGGCACTCTTGGGTAGTGCAATAGGGCAAGCACTGTAGGGTAGTGCAGATAGGGGGAAGGCACTGTAGGGTAGTGCGGATAGGGGAAGGCACTGTAGGGTAGTGCGGATGGGGGAAGGCACTGTAGGGTAGTGCAGATAGGGGAAGGCACTCTTTGGGTAGTGCAGATAGGGGAAGGCACTCTTTGGGTAGTGCAGATAGGGGAAGGCACTGTAGGGTAGTGCAGATAGGGGGAAGGCACTCTTGGGTAGTGCAATAGGGCAAGCACTCTTGGGTAGTGCGGATAAGGGGGAGGCACTGTAGGGTAGTGCAGATAGGGAAAGGCACTCTTGGGTAGTGCAGATAAGGGAAGGCACTCTTGGGTAGTGCAGATAGGGCTGACTTGGGTGAATGCTCAATGATACGTGGAATGATTACAGTGGGGTGACTAAGGGGGTAGGAAATGCTGCTAGGATAGAGTGCAAAGAAGGCCTTTGCAATGAGGAAGACGGGAGGGTGAGGCAAGATGACAGGGTGCAAGAGAAACAAAATGTGAGGGTATAAGGCATTGTGAGGTTTGTGCTACTAAGGATGCGAGCTGAGTGAAATTGTACCGGAGAGAAACGACTAGGCAGAAGAAACGGAAAAAGAGTGTTGGCAAACTACAGTTAGGGTTTGGAGAAATGGAATGTAAAGAAAGAAATGGCGTTGGGACATAGGGAACTAGTGATCAGGGCGACGCGTAGTTATGGGAGTATAAAAACAGGTAGGAAGATTAGACGAAAGGAGGTTTAAGTAAACTATGTGAATGTAGTAAGGTGGTCAAAGGGGCCTTGGTGATGGCACTTGAATCTTGGGATGATCAGGCGTGGAACGTAGCAAGGGTAGAGGGAAGCTACTGGTGTATCGTTGAAGATACCCAATGGGTAGGGTGTGATGATGGGCTGCAGGAGTTAGGGTTATATAAAAAATAGGATGTGACAGAGATGAAGTGGGTTGGGGTATAGGGTAGTGGAGAGTAGGGCTCAGTTAAATGGTGAAAGGAGGGAAACAGGTAGGGGTGGGGAAGAACTAAATTAAACAAATTGGGGTGCAACGAAGGGTTTGAGTTTAGGACAATGGGCATAGCGGTCTGGGTCAGAACCCCTAAATTTTGGTATGTGGGCACGAGATTGTGAGAGCAAATGAGGGACTCGAAACCCTGCTATAATGCTTCTGTTCTGTGTGAAGGTGTGAATGCACATGTAGGAAAATGGCTGTGGGTTGTGCGATTCGAATGAGTATATGAGAGAAGCTGAGGCGTGACATATATAAACGCCATTGGTGGATAGGGTGCTAGTAATGAAGGCTGAATAGTGTTGCAGGACCAGAGAAACAGGTAGGAGGAAGAGACAAAGGGGGGTGGAGGCAAAATGTTTGATTGCAGAACATTGGGCTTGGTGACAAGGCTTGGGATGCGGGTTGTAGGCACAAGGAGCTGAAAGGAAGGGTTTGTAATGAGGGCCTTGTAGAAACGGTTTGAGCTTGGGCCGTGTGGAACTTTCAATGTGGATTAGTGACTGGGGAGAAAATGATTGCGGGTTGAATACATAAAGGCGGGATCCAAGAGGAGCTGAGGGCCGCCTCTGAAGAGGAGGAGCTGAAGGCTCGCGCCTATATTCTACTAAGGGAAGCCAGTTCACGCTATTCCGAGACTTACCTTGTGTTACAGTGTTCGGCGGCGATTTGAAGTTGGAAGAAGAAGACGTTGACGGTTGACCGGCGGCGATGCGGCCATTTCGAGTGTTGTGGGGCTTCACTTGGATCGAGGCGGTTGAAATTTCGTAAAGACGGGGCCGTTGCGAGCAACTAATTGGCGCTTGAGTGGCGGGGCGATTCTGTGATGAGCCCAGCGAAGAGATCGGCAGGGGAGCGGTGAGCGAGGGCGGCGGTGGTGGTTTACTGCAGGGAGGTGAAGTTAGAGCGGGCGTCACAACGGATGGTAGTGGCGAGAGGCTGGTTGTGAGTTTTGAGGGACTAACTATAAGCTCGGCGTCATCTTTAGTGGATGTAGGCGAGAAAGTCCGAGAGTCTGAGGCCTTTGGAGGGTCAAGTAGCAGTGGCGAAGAATGAGCGCGGGTGGAAAAGACGAGTGGAGACGATGGTGGTTCGCACATCGAGGGAGGTATGGTTGACGAATGATCAGGAGTCAACTTGACGGACAAGGCCCAATGCATGAGGCATAACTCCTGAAATTTACGCTGTTGGCCTTCTTCACCTAAGGTACCGATAATCTCCGCCTCCCGTATTACACAGAGGACCTCATCAAGATAATCTTGCAGGACTCTTCTAACAGTGGGGAAGGAGACGGACCTAGCATCGTATTCCTTCAAAGAAGAACTAATGAATTCCATTTTGTTGGCGGCCTGCCAATAGAGTCTGTTGAAGTCCGAGAAATCCGCTTGTGGATCAGAAGGAGGCGACAGGGGCTCAGTTCTTTCCTGCGGAGGCAAAGTTGACACAGTCGAAGGAGGAGAAGAGGCACAAGGTGGAGCGGGCTGTTCATGTTGTCGAAACTCCATGGTAGTCTCTACAATCTCCTCTATTGGTGACTGTGTAGAAGCAATATTGGTTTCTGATGGTTTTCGTTGGTTGAGGCGAGTAGTGGGCGTCGTGGCGTTAACCTTCGGTCCTGTATGCGCGAATATTAACGATAATCCGGCCCGGAGGACCAAATGTTGGGTGCACGAGAGGGGGAGCAGAGGATCGAAATAAAACTGCAACTCGGTGAGCGTGAGGAGGACTGTAATGAACGTGCGTGCGGAATTGAGTTGAATTAAATTGAACTGAGATAGAGTACAAACGGGCGACACAAGGGTACTCGGAACGCGTGAAAACTGGCGTGGGCAACCGATAGAGAGGGAGTGAGAATATACCGGGGCAATGGTTGGAAACGGACTGATTTTGGAAGGGCTGTCGTCAATAAGAGGTTGAAATTGGGTCAAAGAAAGGGGTAAAACTGGGGAAGCTGTTGGAACCAACCGACCGGAGCTGAGGGATTCCCAGGTATCAAAATAGTTGGAGACAATGGCACGGGGAAGTTTGAGGTCAAATACCTCCAACCAGCTCGACGCTTTTGCGTCGAACAAAGATACTAAAGTTTCATTAGGTCTTATTGGCATAAATTCAGCAACTTTGTTCGACAAAAGGTCTTTGCTATGGTTCTGGAATATTGGGTATGCGAAAAAGTGTCTGATTGAGTTGGAGTTCACTCTAACTTTGAATTATCAGGAAAATTAGTTGAGAATTTCCATGGTGTGAACGGATCATCTAGAGGAGGTGCAAGACCCAGCAGCACCTCTCACGCAGCCGTGGGGGCCGTTTGCAAACAATCCGTCCAGCCAAGCAGGCCCTGCAATGCAGTTCACTCAGCTGCAGTTGCGCAGACTTCTTTTCTGTCCTGGTCCACGAAACGAACCTAACTATTTACGGTTTAAAAAACATTTTTACTAACTGAGATTCACCTTTCCGCACTTAGAGTAAAATCATGAAACCTTGTGCGAATTGACAGACTTTTCGCATGCTGACGTAACGCGTCTTGAATAAAACTTTTTTTCTACTTGATTTGAACTCTTGGCAAACTGAAAAAAAATTTGTCCGCTATTTAATTACACTATTTGCAAATGGGATTGGGCTCTTTACTATTTGAGTTAAACTTATAACAATTTGAATTAAATGTCCCCAACATTTCACAATTTGAATTGAATAATTCACAAAACAATTACACTTTTTGCAACTTGAATTGAACTCCTACAAACTGACAAGTTGTTCGGAAGGTCAATAGATTCAGTTCGTGGGAAGGACTACAGAATCTATTTTCGAACGTTGGTCCAAACAGCCAACAGCCAAAATGTCAATGAATTTATTGTGATACGGTCAACTACAGGGTTTTTCACATTGAAGTTCTATCCAAGCATTGTCTCCATAGACTGCTCCACAACTAGTGAAGGATCAGACAAGGAAACTAGTGATGAAACAGCAGCTTTGAAAACAACCTTCCACTAGCACCCTCCACGAGCTACATTAGTGTCGACGGTCTCCACGTTTGAAAAGCCACAGCATCTCTCTTTCTTGGATTGGAATTGTATCCTGGGGGAGTGGAAGAGAGGGCTGCATGGCCCTAACTCCCCCAGGTGGATAAATAAAACCTCAATCAATCTCTCTCTCTCTCTCTCTCTCTCTCTCTCTCTCCCTCTCTCTCTCTCTCTTTCTCTCCCTCTCTCTCTTTCTCACGCTCTCTCACTCTCTCTCTCTCTCTTGCGTCTCAGTTTTCAAACTGTTAACACCTCTTTCTAGTGCTCCGTGTTTTTCCAAGTTTTCGGTAGTTTCCTGACCGTTGCGGATTTCAAATTTTAGTGCTTTTTGCTTAGTAGGTAGTGCTTTGTATTGTGCAGCAAGAACTGTTTCACTACGATCCACTTTAACAGTGTTCTGTGCGTTTTTAGTTGGCGAACGTCTAACTTTTGTTGAAAAGTAAACGTGGCAGCGGAGAGGTAAGCTGCCTTTTTTCGGCAAAGGTCACTTTAAAAACTCTCGCGTTCCTAAAAACAGTGCAAAGCTTCTTTGAGCCGACCCAGTTTCATTGCGTTCTCTCATACGCTTTACGATGTCGAATAAATGTAAGTCGTGCTCCAAAGGTTTTGCTCGTCATGCCTACAAACTACTATGTAACTCATGCGCTTCTCTTTTCCATCATAAGTGCGCAGGCATATCTAATGAAGACTTTCAATCGATCAGATCGAATAATGGCGAGTGGCTGTGCCCACCATGCAACGAAGAGAACAGTAATGGTCAACTGCACAATAGTACCCCATATACTCCTCCTAAAACTACTTCGCAAGCCCCGAAAACATTACAATCTGACAGTAGTGATATTATCACTCAAATGAAAGCAATCAAAGCCGAAATAATAACGACTTTCAACAGTGAACTGAAAGCCTTCAAAGAAGATCTAAAAAGTTTACAGCGTGATATGAGTAAATACTCTGACGAAATACGGGAAAACAATTCGGAAATAACCCGCCTCACATCAGCGGTGGACTGTTTACAAAGATCGCAGATTTTGGGGACAATCACTTAATAATGAACCGTCGACTTGATGAAATGCAAATGAAGATTGACGAGATGGAACAGTCCCAGAGAGAAAATTTTGTCGAAATCAGTGGGATCCCCCAACAACCTAATGAACACCTCCCCACTGTCTTGAGCTCAGTTGCGCAAGCCATAAATTTCAACCTCGAAGAATCCATGATGTCCGACTACTTTCGTACACGCCCAAACCCAGGCAGTAGCTTTCCCGGAGCGATAGTCGTAGAATTTGTTCGCAAAAAAGACAAAAGGAATTTCTTCTCTGCAGCCTGGAAGAAAAAAGATTTATCCCTACGCTCAATTGGTCGAATAGAGGGGGAAAACTCAAAAATCTTTGTCAACAACTCATTGACCTTCCAAAATCGCAAACTACTAAATGCAGCCAAAGAATTCAAGATAAAAAACAAATACCGTTTTTTATGGACGCGAAATGGGAGAATTTATTTGAGGAAGGCCGAAGGTTCTCCAGCGCACTGGATACGGTCACGCTCAAGTTTATTAGAAATCGAAAAGAAACAACACGATCCTCAGCAAAATTAAATGCCCGGTCGGATGACGTCTACCTGGACAACAACAATAGAACTACCACGGAACTTCTCTCTGTCTCAAAACTCGGAAATGTTCATCTCTTCTTAGCTAAGTATCTTTTCTTGTTCATTTTTATTTGCTTAAGGACGTTTTGTTCATTCATTATTTCTACCTCGCATATTTCTCTTCAATATTTTCTTCATTCTTCATTAATCACTTGTAAAAGAAACGTCTCAGAAATACTGTGTTCCCAACCACAAACTTTCAAACATGAAAAACACAAGTAGATCTTTTCACGATTTTTCTCAAATAGATTTCACAGCCTGCAGAAAACATCTAAAAATAGCCCATACTAATGTCGAGGCTCTCAATGCACACATTCATGACTTCAAGTTATGCTATGACAATGAAATTTTCGATATTATTGCGGTCACTGAAACATTCCTCAAACCAATTCTACCATCTCATGTTTATGATTTGCTCAATTACAGACTGTACAGAAATGATAGAGTCAGTAAAGAAGGAGGAGGGGTCGCTTTATTCGTGCATACAAGCCTTAAGTGCAAGATATTAAATCAATCAAACAGCGAATATAGCAAAAGTACTGAATATATCGTTGCAGAAATTTCAAATAACTTCAATAAGTTTCTTATCAGTGTTGTTTACCGTCCACCAAAGGCTTCTGGACTAGCACACTATTTTGACGATCTACACAATTTCATCACTTCTTATAAAGACATTGTTATTGTTGGTGATTTCAACATCAACATTAATGACGACGCCCAAAGCTTTTACAAATCACAGCTTAACAGTCTGCTTGTGAACCTCAATCTTCATTTGCTGCCCCTTGACCCAACATTCCATAGAAACACAGTCCACTCTAACCTTGATCTAATTATTATAAACAATAAGGATAGAACACATAACTTTGGCCAATTTCCCTCAACTGGCATGTCCGCCCGTGATACTGTCTACTGCTGTCTCCCTCTGCTCACCGGCTATAAAGTCCATAAATTTATAAAACGCAGACATTTTAAAAAGTATGATCAAAAATCAATCGAAAAAGATGTTGAGAACTTCGATTTCTGTGCAATATATAACTCGAAAGAAGTAAATGAGAAAGTAGCTCTAGCGTCAATCTTTTTAGGCTCATTGATGGACAAACACTTTCCACTACGAGAAGTCCGTGTGACCAAAGCACCTGCACCATGGATAACGCCCGAGATAACAAAAACTGTGGGTTGAAAGGAACAAATGCTTACAAGCAAGTCGACGGACAAGAAGTGCAGAAGGCGGCTTATAGAAAGATAAGGAATAGAGTGAAAAATGCTGTGCGAAACACTCGCTTTAAATTTACCAAGACTCAGCTCCAGGGTGTGAAGGACCCAAGCAAGTTTTGGAAAATCATAAAGCAGCAAGGCATTGGGAAACAGAAAATTTCGTTGGAAGAAAGCCCTAATATCGATCTAGAAGAACTCAACAATTACTTTTGCAAATTAGGAACACAGCAGACAATTGACTCCTCCTTAATATCACACTACGAAAATTTAGCATCAAAAAACAATCCTACGTTTCAGTTTCGGCCAATCACTCCTGGAGAAGTGAAAAAAGTAATTAAAGAAATATCATCGAACGCTTTGGGACCTAATAATATTTCATGCATCTTAATAAAAATAATCTCAGATAAGGTTGCTGATATTCTGGTACACATTTTCAATTTTTCAATAGAACAAAATATGTATCCACAGCAATGGAAGAGCGCATATGTTTTACCTATTAATAAAAAAAAACCAGCACTAGAATACACTGACTTTAGACCAATCACACTAATAAGTGTCCTCGCAAAAATTTTTGATAAAGTCGTGTTTCAGCAATTCTCGGAGTTTGTAGAGGAAAATAACGCACTCGATATGTATCAATCTGGCTACAGGAAAAATTACAGCACTCAGACTGCACTCATTAAAGTGACGGACGACATAAGGAAAAGCATGTCGTACCGTAGCAAACTGACAGTTTTTGTCAGCCTCGATCTCAGCCACGCTTTCAACAGCCTGGATCATGAACTAGCGCTGGCCATTCTCAGACAAATTGGCTGTCAGGATTCCGCTCTCTTATGGTTCCGATCTTACCTGACTGGACGCAAACAGTGCGTAAAAACAAGCTCTGGACAGGTGTCTTCCTGGGAAAGGTTAGAAAGAGGAACTCCACAAGGAACGACTTTTTCTGCTCTGATTTTCTGCCTATACATTAACAAACTTTCAGATGCAATCTCAACATGCAGCAGAATTATATACGCAGATGATCTCAGCATTTACTTAACCTGCAAACCAGAAGATCTCATTGACGCGGTAGAGATGGTCAACCAAGATTTGAAAAATCTGTCGGATTGGTTCACTAAGCACGGCCTAGTTCTGAACCCTAAAAAATGCTGCAGCATGATAATAGGACATGCCAGGCTACGCGCAAAACTTCCTCTGAGCGATTTACCAAATTTGACGATAAACGACAACAAAATACAATATGTTACCCAAAGTAAATGTTTAGGAATCATGCTACAAAATGATCTATCGTGGACTTTACAGGCAGACATTATAGTAGGGAAAGTGCACTCACTGCTTTATGCATTCAGAAATCTGCTGATGTGTAAATCCATCAATGTAAAAAAATTATTGTTTAGAACCTTGATTATGCCTTATTTTATGTACAGTGTACCGGTTATGTGTGATCTCAACACAACCTGTCGTGTCAAGATGCAGAGAGCCTTAAATAGTTCCATCAGATATATTTTAAATCTGAAATATGATGACAAAATTCGAGATAAATTTAAAAAACAACAAATTCTAAAAATTGATGAATTAATACAATACTCTATGTTAGCAATCATGTTCAAAATTACTGCAACTAAACAACCACCATATCTTGCGCGACAATATTTGCTATTTTCACAAATTCATAATTTAGAAACCAGAAACAAGTTCTTAAATTACCGTTTACCACAATGCCGTACCACTGCCTATAGATCATCATTCATCTCACAAAGCATATCATATTACAATGGACTCTCATCAGAACTGAAACAACTAAAAAGTCATACAACTTTCAAGAAACGTGTGAGAGAATCTTTGCTATCCATTTACTAAATTCCACTAAACTCTCTGAAATCATGACACGACAGGCTATTTAAATCAGATTTAAATCAAATTATGTGAATTATTAGGTCGAGGGTGCTGGAAGAAGACGGCTCTCCTGGCTGAATCACTTGAGGAAACAGACGAGTAAACAGCGTGCGGAGGAGCTTTCCAGGACTGAAGAGGACCAAGACGCTCTCGCCGCAGTGATTGCCAACGTCCGGTTAGCCGGATAAGGCACATAAAGAAGAAGAAGAATTATATCTGAATTTTGTTCGAGAAGAAAATAATACTAAAAAAAAAATAATAATAAAAATTTAAAAAAAAAATTAAAAAAACAATCAAATAATGAAACGAAGATTTTGTTAAAGTAGAAGAAAACTAGTTAATAAGAAGATGATACGAAAACTGTTGACGCATTTGCATTTATATTCTTAAATTTTAAAATTTCTGGTTAGGTGTAAGAATGGTCGAGTACGACCAAATCTCGCCAGATGTATTAATAAAGCCGTCATTCATTCATTCTCTCTCTCTCTCTCTCTCTCTCTCTCTCTCTCTTTCTCTCCCTCTCTCTCTTTCTCTCGCCCTCTCTCTCTCTCTCTCTCTCTCTCTCTCTCTCTCTCTCTCTCTCTCTCTCTCTCTCTCTCTCTCTTTCTCTCTTTTGTTTGTGACTGTTGTGAAATAAATATTATTGATATGAACCTAGCGTTACGAACAAAAATCAAATAGATAGTCTCGTAGTATCCATGTACTCAATAAAGGTCGTGACAATAGTAGGAGCCACTCAATAAACTCCCGAACGTTAAACATTATGTGCAAATGAATATGGACCGCCAACATCGTGTACGCGAAATCAATCTGAAACTAACAATAATACCCCTCTATAGATGACGCCACTGTAACACGCACAGCAGATGATGCCTTCCTCTAGCAGCGCGAATCGAAGAACAGAACGCAATACGAGTCGGTCGCCCACAAATTGGGGGAGGGGCTAATATAAACGCAGTTGCATTTTAATCCGCCAATGGGACTTTCCTGACATGTCAGCGCTACTGATAGGTTTAAATAAAAACTAAAAAGTTATTATGTTGTTATGTATGATTGAAAATGTGGAAACGTTGCAAAGCAGAATAGTGGTGTTGTACGTAACAGTACACTCCACAAAGACCTTGACATTCCCGATGTACGTGCTGTGGTCTCCAATACGCATCTAAAACACCATGAAGTACTACAAGAACATCAAAATTCTATATTACACGAATCTACCCACATTATGTTTCCTTATTATATGACGGTCATTCCTTATTACATTTAAGTAACATTTCAGCGGAGTTTAAAAGGAAAAAACCGCGCTAAAACCAATTTTCTTAGAAAATTTTGATAAATTTATTGTTGTGCTCTCGTCATTTTCCCACGAATGGGAATTTTATGGTATGATTGCCTTATTGAGAGTTATCAATATACAAAATTTAATCAAAATCGTTAGAGCCGTTTTTGAGAAAAAAATTGGTGTTTTGATCACTATGATAACTATAGTTAACTTTCGGGGGATTTTGTTCATACCCTTATTTTGGCGTCCCATGGTAACCTGCGGTTGAGATATCAAGTTTGAGCTGATTTGATACAGTGGTTTTCTCGAAAAATCGTTCACAGACAAACACATACGGACCATTTTTCCAAATAGTGTTTTTCGGACTCAGGAGGGTCTGAAACGTAAAGATCTGAAGAAAACTCAAAAAAAAATTTCAGCCGATTACATAACTTTCCTTTCTACTTTGTAGAGATAAGGAAAGTAAAAATATTGATCTGCTAAGTATGAAATGTGAGTCTTGTCTTTCAGTCGGTCTCTCATAATCACACTCACAAACACACAGACCATTTTCTCAAATTGGCGTTTTTCACATTCAGCATCCCTTGAACGTAATAATGTGAAAACAACTCAGAATACTTTTTCCAGCCCATTACACAACTTTCCTTCCTGGTCCGTAGGCCTGTACAATAAAAAATGGGTGTTTTTGGAATCGTAATAACTGTATATAGTTTTGAGTAAACTTGGGGCTGGATATTGAGCTGATTTGGTACAGAAGTTTTCTTTAAATCGCGTTCATGGTTGTTAATTTCTTTTACTTGGAGGAATAGTTAATGAATCGACTCTACAGAAAACTTAAAACAACCAATAACCACAATTCTCCACAACTATTTTGGTAACTCTCTGTTATGTCGATAAATAAGATTCGCTGAAAGTTGTGTGATGTTTCGCGCAAAATGTTTCAGGTTTCGTGCTTCAACTGCCATAACCTTAACGGCGTACGATTTACTCCATGCAAGTCTTTGTGTGATTACCTCGTTAAATTGAGTTTTTCCAACCTTCAAGTAGTAGTTACAGGCCCCAAAGAAGGTAATCACAATGAAATGTTTTGGTGGTGTGAAGTGATGAACACACCACTCGGGATCATCTCAAAAAGATGGGCTGAAATTCGATGATATTTTCCGGATGCACTCCCCATTTGGAAAGGAAACGATAAATGAAAACGTGGTTTTTCAAGACGAACACAAATTGATGCCTTCGATAGAAATCTGAACCACGGTCAACGCGGAAGTCAAACTAAAATCGGAGGTAACTTACTTGAAGGTATCATCGAATGGAAACACTGCCCTCGACGCAATAATTTGCATAATTCAACACTCCACGATAAAAATACGTCCAGCAATTAGAATGACAGTTAAAATTCTGCACGAGATGAAATAATGATATGCGTTACGAGACGAAAGAACGAGAGCTCTTCGGGTTGAACTGGGTTTCAGTTACTGAATCGCAGGATGGCTGCCGCCACGTCTCCAGAATCGTTGCGATTGCGATATGAAACATTTTTCGGCCAATTCGTTTAAGTTCTGTTTCTTGTACTTAAGAAAATTGATAAAATTAAAAAGAATCAATTTCTCATTTTCCGGCATAAACTAAGAACCTTAAAATACGCGTAGTATCCAAGTAAACCTGCTGCGTGTACTGCCTTCCTCCGCTGTTTCTCGGTAACCAGTTTCCCGTTCGCTATCCGGTCGAGTGGTTCGTGCACAATTAGTTTGCTATTTGTTTAGATTATAATTATAACAGTGATGTATCAATATCAATGATTTATTATTCAACGCGTTTAGCCGGGTTATTTGTGATTCGTTCGATTCCCTTTCGCAAGCGTTTGCTGGAAAGTTCTCCGTTGTTTACTTTAACCAAGCGTTGAGGTTATTTTTCAAAGCTGTTAGTTACCGAATTTCCGTACTCCGCGATTTAACAATAAATGTACGCAATCCCAAAGACACAAGTGAAAAGGTTATTGAAAAAGATTTCAGAGACGGTTCAGTCGCGGATATACGAGTGAGTTTTATACGGCGACCTAGAGACAAGATCTAGTTTTCTCAATATGAATTGGATGACACCGTAATTGGCTTTGGCTTTCCCATATTTCTGTCTCACTAATAGCTCTAACGATTTAGGTCAAACATTTTATGTTGACAGCTTCAAGAATCTAAACTGTGACGTAAAGCCTGAGAAACACAACTAAATCAAAAATCGATTTTAGTACAATTTTTGCTTAGAAATCCTCCTATAAGATGCATGTTTCATAACGGTTATAAACCAGTAAAGAGAAACCCACGAAATTTCGAAATTCTAACCACTGACCGTGAAGTGACATTTAATATGGAGTGCTCGGCTAGGCGGCCGTGAATAGTAGAGAACACTTCCAGCTTCGCAGTCTAATCGCCAATACTCGATAGAAAAACTACGACCTCCACGAACCCAACAGCTTGGCTTCAAGGATGATGATACTTTGCCCGACTGCGTTGTGCATGTGGCAGCAGTTGAAAGCCTCCAGTGGCGCCATTTTATTTTACTGCGGCTTGAGCAGCCTACACCAGATTGAGTGACAGGCCCAGTGCAGGAGTTGCCAAAAGACGTTTTTGACCATGTACATTCTGAGGATCGGACCCGTCCAAATTCTCCATGTGAGGAAACGTGAACTGCGATCCCTTTGTGCCTACCGGCCCCTAACAGACACACATGATGATGCCATGATCTCTCCATACATTCAATACGCATACGTATTGAAACGAATTCCATACGCTCGACCACCCCTGTCACCACCACTAACCTACCTATGCTAAAGTTAAGTATAGTTATAATACTGCTATGTTTGCAAAGTACGAACGAATAAACATTAACAGATCTCGTAAATCTCATTAAAAATGTAAATTCGTTATTTTGGAGTTCCATGTTGACTGCACCACATTTTAAGTGAAGGTCGTGGCGTAAATAAAAGCTCAATAAATTCCGGAATTTTAAGCGCCACGACTTCCTACGTGGAACGTTTAGTTATGCGATGTACATATACAATCAAACTGTGTCAAAAATAAATAGGAGCTCCAATCTAAGTGAAAGAAGTGCGATGCGCTAAACCTGATGTGTTTTAGAGCACCAATTTATTTGCTTCCATAACTTTCAAACATATTAAGTCAAATCACGTAAAATGAACTAAAGCCATACAGCAAAGCCTGTCACTCGGAACATTTTCAGCTGTGAGAAATAATGCAGAATGAACTAAGAAAATAAGAGCACAGAATAATTACCAACAGAGGTAGATACCCCACGCGACTCTCACCTGCAACAAATCGAAAATAAACAATTATGATGGATAAAATAATTTGAAACATCTGCTGTTATATAATAAATAAATAAATAAATATTGAAATAACGTAATTTAGGGCAGAGGTAAAATTCGAGGAGAGAAGCGAATAGCGTCAGCGGATGATAAATTACGTGCAATTAACCAGGCACCCCCATTTAAATTAATTAAAATGTAATTGCTTCGCGATTTTCACGACTCATCCGTCGTTCCTGCGTGATTATTACTTGCTTTAAAATGGCTGCAGTGAAAGAGTCTTGGGTACCTCCTCGGCGAAATAGCGAAACCTCCCTTGGAAAACAATTTTGAAATGTATTAGTATATTTCTATGCGAATCTAAGAGATAAATCCCTCCCCTCCCCCCTCCCCGAAAACCAAAGGCACACAGCCATCTGTCCAATATAGAGACAGGGAGAAGGGGGAACTATCTCATTTAATGGGATTGATTGATTGACGGTTTTATTTATTAGCGAGAGTACAATAACGCACAATACAAAAATAAATTGTTTTGAGAAACATAAAAATAAAATATGATAGTAAAGTTTAAAGTTACATGAACATGCAAATAGAAAATCGCTTTGAAACATCACATTAATTGTTCAACGGGGACAGCAATTAATCAAAATGTACGAGATCTTCAAATTTATTTGAGGACGAGGAAAGCAATGTGCTGCGTCGTCACTTACAATTGAGCACACCGCGGGGACGTGATATGAATAACAGTTACACCAAGTTTTATCAATTTTAAGAGGCACATTTCAGCGGGAAGCGTTCTCAAAATATCAGGTTACTGAACGAAATGTCAAGTCAACGGCCTTTCGACTAGATCATTCAATCGCTGTGCTACTTAGAGAGATGTTGTAAATATGTAACGAGCTGTTATCTTCGTTGACTCCACGTTTTATCCTCCACCCATCACCCTTCCCAATCATTCCTACGAGTAGATTGGAAATCGGTTATTAATACGAATATACGGGCGGTCCGGCGATGAGGGTTTCAAGTTGAGTCAATTATTAGCGAAGATCGTCACGTGCCAGAGCTTCGGCATTTTTGTCGTCACGAAACTCAGCAGACGCGTACAGAACTGGAGAATTGGGATATGCTTTACCGCACGAAACATGGAAGCACTAAAAAAATACAGGGTACAAGAATCAAAACCGCTTTTGATTAAATGGTTTCTATTGACAGTAGGAGCAACCATAGAAATTCCTGAAGTCCAACCACCGTTTCTCTTATTACCATTTCTCACTGTGTTTCCCCGATAATTCTGAAACATTCAATACTATCCTTCTCAAAAAAATCTTGTCGACAATCTCATAATTCCGCTTTACACTAATTGCACAATCATGGTCATGGCATGAGTAGGAGCACCACAATAAATTCCAAAACTTTAAGCGCTACCACTTGCTACGCTAAGAGCCGGTTTATCAATGTCATTTGCTAGCTTGATTAAAGGCTGACTAAGTCAAATCGTTCGTTAACTCCCGAAGACGCGTTCATCAATTCACTTTGACGCCGCGTTAGCGCTAGCTGTTAGTTATTTTTTAACTCGTCTCTTCGCTCTTTAGTTATTGGATAACTAACCGTTATATCTGTCAAATAATGTGTTTCGCTCGCCTCGATCTGTTTTTATTTATTTATTATCTGTGTTTATTTATTTCCGACCTGTTATTTCAGTTATCAGAAAGGTGTACAGTTATCTGAAAAATTTTGTTGGCAGCCATGTTCGATTGTGTTTCGTTTGCCTCGGTCTAGTCTTCGTGTGTGCCCTCGTTATCATATTATTATCGTTCTATTATTCATTGGGGTTCTGCTAACGGACTCAGATTTCTCCGACGAAGAGATAGACGCGTACCAGGTCCGTCCAAGAATCGAGTTTGTTGATACGCTCGACGACGTAAATTGTCATACTATGTTCCGATTGTCGAAAGAAACAACGGTGTTCGTACTTTCGCTAATCCTAACGAGGATAGAATCGCCAAGTAGAATCGAAATCACGCAATTTCGTCAATGAAGAAACTCCTAACGCTCAGGTTCTACAGCCTCGGTAAGTACAGACTAATATTTTATCGACCTACCACGTTACACTCGTGCATGATAAAATATACGTTGTTTGCTTATTTCTGATTATTATTTACCTTCCATTTCGTAGCTTATTGAGACATGAGTTTAGTGTGAACGATAGACCAGAATTATGCGTTTTGACCTAAGTGAGAAGTATAATTTTGTGCTCATAACTTTCTGTGACCGTCCGATGTTGGTTGGGGTCGTGAATATCAAGTCAGTCGTTCTTTCTCATTCGTGTCTACAATCGCACAGCATGTTCAGAAAAGGGTGCTTTTGGAAGTTAGAAACGTAAATATCTGAAGAGAACTCAATAATTATCTTTTTTACCAATCACATTGGCTATACGAATGAAAAGGTCCTTACTAATCGAGGCGATTATTCGTATAAATTTCGGAATTATGCAGAACACGTAAATAATAATTTTTGTTTTCTCTTTGCAGGTTCGATGCTATTTGCTGTAGGCGACTTTTTTGGCGTTAGTAAAACTTCTGGCTCCCTCATTGTGAAACTAGTTTCCCAGGCCATTGTTCACTTGCCCCCACTTTCATAAAGACGATGTCTGGAGAAGAACAAAGAGCGTTTTACCGCTGGGCTAGAACGCCACAGGCCATTGGTGCTATCGACTACACACGTGAAAATGTCAATTTGTGTGAAACACACCGCACATTTGGTGTGGAGAAGCATCATGTATCGTTTCTCAAATTTTTTGAAAGTTGTTTGGTGTATGATTAATTTTGAATAATACACGTAATGTTTTCTGTAAGGAACATTTGTTTACTTATGTTGGCCCAACTCACGACGAAAAGTTATAAATTCGACGGAAAAAATCACGACAAAAATGGAAAAATGGGCTACACAATGAGAAGAGGAGCAAGAAAAGAATGAGAAGTAAGTAAAGATAAGAAGAGAATTGAAAAAAAAAGTATCAAGCAAGATCACAAATATATTATTTAACAATTCTGCTACTGATATTTTGGCTGTAGTAGGGGGAATATTCGAATGAAAATGTCAAATAATGAAATCGACAGGCGGCAAATGTAGGTTGCCCAATGGTACCAACTCTCCAACACATTGTTTTGGATGACAACTCGCCAAGTTGCCTCTTCGTTCGAGGGATTCTCGTTTGAGCGTAGTGGTAACCCTTTTTCCCCGCGGTCAAACTCTCCCTCGTTACCTATTAGTCAATTGGCGATTGATGAACGCGATCCGAGCTCTAGTATTTTTTCACTCCATGATTATCGTTAACAGATCGCTACCTAATCAACGTTTTAACTAAAGAATTGATAAACCGGCGCTTGTGAAGTTCTGTCATACCAATTGCAAACGAACTGAGTGACAAATTTATTGGATTAGTAGCTAAAGCCCGAAAAAAAACTCGATAATATAAGTGGGCCTAAGGAAAGTATTGTGTTGCATCGCACCAGCTATTTTACTTTCTTAAGGGAAAGTTTCTTCGGATCTTCACGTTTTAAGGCCTACAGAATCCAAAAACCCTGCACATGGTGCGTTCATCTTGCGAGAGAATGGTTGGACCAATTCAGCTTGTTATTTTTTTCGTGGTTTTATAAGGCGCCAAAATAAGGTTATGTGTTTCTGACGATGGATTCAGGGGATGGGGAGGTATACCAAAAACGAGGGGTTTTCTCTCAAGAAACCACGCCTGAGTTATTCAAACATAACGCTTACCTCCAGTTATGGCATACAATTCTCGTTTGGAATTATTGCTTTCCTTAGAAGTACATAGAAGAAAAAAAAGTTACGTATTCACCTGAAAAACAATTTTTGGGTTCTCTGCAGACTATTTTGGAATCTGGTTTGCGTAACTGGCTGAACCTAATCGACCTTAACTTGATATCTAGCCAGCAGGTCACCACGGGATGCCAAAATAAGGGTATCAGCCAAGTCCGCCAAAGGCTAACAACAGTTATCGTAGAGCTGAAAGTGTCAATTTTTTACTTTCCGTGGCTCAACAAAGTAGAAAGGAAACACAAATTTTTAGTTTTCTTCAGGTCTTTACGTTTCAGACCCTCCTGAGTCCGAAAAACACTATTTGGAAAAATGGTCTGCGTGGGTGCGTGTGTTCAACCTGCAGTCGGAAGTCCAGAATACCGCTGCCGTATTCCCCGCGTGTCGTATGAGTCGACTTAAGGGACATTCAGGTGAGCCCACCCGGAATGAAAACCTCACCTCTACGAGGTCCCCGAAGGATTACATCCAACGAGGCTTAACTGTGGCTGGGCACCACAGTGGACTTGTCGCCACACTGTACTCACCCTGCAGTTGGGGGTCCAGAACTCCACTGCTGTACTCCCTGCATGTTCGTATGAGCCGGACTTAAAGGGACAAAACTTACACTTCCTCCACATACATGACACACTGGGAACCTCCTAATTTGAGCTGGGATCGCGAAACACACCCCCTGCACGAAGAGGAACTGGATTCTCCTGTCGTATCCTCTGCGTGGCCGTAAAAGCCGGCCTTAATATATAAGTGCGGCCTCCGGAATGCACATCCGGACACAACACAACAAATGAACACACAAGGGTTCACTACATCAGTCTGCTTCTTTAATCTCCCCCCCCCCCTTTAGTAAAAACAACATGACCAAGCCAGTTAAAACATCAGCAGGTAATAAAAACGCCACCTGCGCCTCTTCCTCAAGCTCGCCAAGCTCGACCCCTCCCTCTTCGGACGATGAGCAGCCTACTCGTTGTCCAAACAAACAAGGGCGGAAAGAACCAGGCAAACTGCCTTCATCTCCCCCTTCCCCCCATAGTAGCCCTGGGCAACCTGGCTACTAAAAGCTGTACACACCCTGTGGACCCTAACCTGTCGGATATGGAGCAGATTTCTTCGTATGTCAAAATTAACCACGGCCAGCTGGCACGGATGAAGGTCAACGCGACAGGACCAATTCGTGACCTCGTCACCAGCTACCTTTTCGAAATTTCGAAGCTGGCCATCAAAGCGAGTGCCCCCCCCCCCCCCGCAACATTGCCACCAACCACTCCCCCTCTGCAGGAAACTGTGGCGGCTGTCGTGGGGGGAGAGCCAGATAAGTACCACAGGCTCCTCATATGGAGCCATAGCCGGTACTGAGCCATCCACCCTCCCACACCGAGCTGAGGTTGAACGGCAACCAGCCAGGATATGGAAGCGCAGGGGAAAACAGAAAGAGACTCCAAAAAAGCGCCCCACCCACACCTCCGCCCAAAAACAAGGGCAAAAATAAAAAGGCTCCACCCCTTACGAAACTCCCCCCTAAAAACCCACGACAAAACGTGGTAGTGGTAAGGCATACACGTGAGGAAGGAAAGGCCAGTCCCTCCACCCCTGATGCTATGGAAGCGCTGATGCGGGGTGTCCCTGCTAAGGACCTCAAAGCACTAAACATCTGAGTGTCTGAGTGCTTGACATCCACACCACAGTGGGAGGTGGCGCCATCATTGTGACAGACACTCTGGAAATGGCTAACGCGCTCACGAGCCATATTTCCATAACGAAGGAGATGAAGCTACAAGCATCAACCCCCCCCCCCACCTGCTTTGCTATTGTGCGTTGTGCGGACCGACCTACAAAAATGGTACCTGCGTTAGGCTTGCAGCTGCAGAACATCAGGCGACTTTCCACAAAGAAGGGTGGCAGGCAGAAAGATTGGGTGATTGAGGTGTCACCCGGCCTACACAAAAAACTGGAGACTGCAAGGCACGTCCAAATAGCCTGGCAGGAGTGCACCATCCGTAAGAAGCAAACCCCCACACAGTGCTACAAATGCCAGCGTTATGGCCACCTGTATGAGCACTGTGGTGTGTGCCTGGTGCGCCATGCCAAAATCGGTGCAAGGAGTGCAAGCGTGAGGCTTCGCTCAAGTGTGCCTATTGCGTTGAACTCAAATGCCAACAGGTCTCGCACTCTATACCATTCGTATAGAGAGACGCACGACGTACCATTGGTCAGGGAGCAATTGCCCTCCAGGAGTCACGAATGGATTATGATTAGGTTAAAAACAGTCCAAATTCTACAGCACAACACAAATAACAGTTCCCCGGTTATGGCTGAGTTACTGCAAAATGCACTCAAGAAACGCAGCAGTGTTCTCGCCACAAAAGAACCACACATAGGATCCAAAACTCTTGGTCTGGGATCGCAGTAACGAATGTGGCTGGAGCAAAAACAGGAACCAAGGATGCCGTGGCCTGCATTGACCCATCCATTGCCGTGCTAGCACTCACCCCCCTGCACAGCCAGCACTTGGCCGCTGTGCTCATCCGAGCTGGTGGCTTTGAGCTGGTTGTAATATCATTTTACTGGCAATTTGGCGCACCAGTTGCCAACAGCCCTCAACTACTCAAATTGCAGGGTTGACGAGTCATACTAGGTGCAGCACAGAATGATCACATGGTTATTGATTTTGCCATCGCAGATGACAACATCCTCTGCAAAGGGACGTGTGAAAAGCGATTCTGCACAAAAAATGCTGACTCGCCACAATTCTGAAGGGTACTGGATCGGGAACCGCGTGCCACAGACACCGACCTAATAGTGCAAGCATCCACACCTGAAGAGGTGTACCGCAAAGTGAACATATTTACCACAGCACTGCACTCTGCTGGGCTCTCTCTACTTGGGCAACAGAAGAACAGGGCGATCAAAGTCCCATGGTGGATTGAGGAACTTAACCCCCTCAAGCATAGTGTAAATAGAGCCAGAAGGATGTACCAAAACACTCGTGACCCTGATGCCAGAGCAACACTCCGAACTACCTTCATCCAAGAGAAGAAGGCCTTCCACCACGCCATCAAACGAGCCAAACAGCATGGCTGGCGAAATTTTGTGGAAGCGAAGAGCTCTGAGAACCCCTGGGGCAGACATTATAAGTAGGGAAAGCAAACGTGGAGCAGGTCTTAGCTGTGATGCAAATGAGTCAGGCTGGGCCTGCAGCCTCGAAAGTTCACTGGAAACCCTCCTTAAGAAGGCGTTCCCTGATGACAAGTAGCTCGAGACACTGAAGTCCAGGGGGCAGCAAGGGAGCAGATCATTGACCCTCCAAACACACCCAACATACCATTGTGGACAACAGGCGACCTCGGCAGGGCCCTTGTGACCTTGAAGCGCAGATACAATAGAAAGCAATATGCTAAGGAAGGCTGAGTGGACAATCTCCAGCGGCCTCCTTAATTTATTTACTGACTGTCCGCAGGTCGGACAGTTCCCCACTCAGTGGAAGTCTGCGCGTGTAGTCACTCATCAAAAGGGAGGCGACTGCAATCAGTCAGACCCACGATCATGGAGACCACTCAGCCTTCTTTCCATATTAGGCAAAACACTAGAAATCTTTATGTTGCAGTCCCTCGAAGGAGTCTTTGGCCGCAACCTCTCAGGCAGGCAATAGGGGTGTACCAAAGGAAGGTCCCCACAGGATGTCATTGTCGAGATTTGGCGTGTTTCCCTGCTGGCACCGGCTAAGTACGTCGTAGCAGTTCTGATTGACATCAGAGGAGCGTTTGACAACCTTTAGTGGCCAGCGCTGCATAATGAGCTTAAAGGTAGGGGAATCCCTCACAACCTGTACTCACTCGTCAGAAGTTACCTGACAGACAGAACTGCTACGATCGAATGCAGACATGTCTCTGTTCAGAGAAAGATTGTGAAGAGGTGCCCACAGGGCTCTGTCCGTGGACCAGCACTCTGGAATGCCTCCTTCGAAGGTCTTCTCGGGAGACTCATGGAGACTGACTGACTTGACTGTGCTGATATTTGCAAAGTCAGTCCGCCAAACCAAAGAAAAAACCCACCGCGTGCTCCGCACTGTCGCCCAATGGTACGAGCATGTCAAGATGCAGGTGACTGAGTAATAAACCCAGCTAATCCTTTTGAAAGTAGAAGTGTATAATCCACCCACAATACGAATTGGCGGGCACGGGCACCTTCTTCACAAGCACATCAAGTATTTAGGAGTGCATATAGGTGAGAGGTGGGATTTCAACCAACACCTCCAGTCCCTTAATGGCACTACCATTGCACGGTTTGCCTCACTGCAAGCAATCACAAAGGCCACTTGGGGTGTGTGTAACCATAATACTATCCTCATGTATAATGCCATCAATCTTGGCGTGATTGGCTAGTGCCCCGTTGTCTCGGGTAGCAAACTAACAGTCAACCAAGAGAGAGTATTAGCCCAATCCCAGACAGCTGCGCTCCTGTGGATCACCAAGGCCTACAAGATGGTATCAACAGAAGCACTCCAGGTGATCACTTGTCAGTTACCAGTTGATTTGGCCATTGAGTGCATGGTTGACAAATGGAGAGTGACACGGGAGCTTCCCCAGCTTTGGGCTGAACTCTGTGCGAATCTCACCACTTCCATGACTGATATAATCCTCGTCGAGGGTTTAGGTACAGTCATCAAATAAGGAAACAGACCTGTCTGTCAACGATTTTCAGACAAAAAAAACCGTATCAAATCAGCTCAAACTTGATATCTCGCCCGCAGGGCACCATGGCACGCCAAAATAAAGGTATGAACAAAATCCACCGAAAGTTAACTATAGTTATCAGTGATCAAAAAACCAAAAACTTTTTTTTATAAGACAAACTATTCCATGAAATTCCCATTTGTAGAAAAAATATCTGGTGCGTAGCAACACACTACTTTCCGCCACCCCTTTAAGCTCGAACACCAGCTACATAGGCGGGCGCTATATCTTCGTTCAACGCATTTTTACAGGAACATTTATGGAGAACTAAATGTAGGGACTATTTAGCTGAGAGTACTCCGAAAGTTTGATCGAAATCGTTAGAGCCGTTTTTCAGAAAATTGGAATACCGATAAATTAATATTCGACAAATCTCCTTTTCTGAGTTAACTTGGCTTATATCTCTGTTCAACATATATATACAGAAATAATTATAGAGAACGAAATGTTGGTATGGGTGACTAGAAGATACTTCATTAGGATATATCACATCTGGTGAAAAAGTTACCCTGGAATTTACGGAAATGTTAGAAAAAACGTTATTTTCGACACATTTTTCTTTTTATCTCTGTTCAATGGACCGTCACAGGAACATTTATTAAAAAGAATATGTAGGTATCAACTATTTGAAAACATCCTGTGAGTTTGGTGAAAATCGCTGAAGCCGTTTTGCCAAAAAGCGTAAAAAACATATTTTTGCTTCAAGGGCCCATATCTCCGTTCACCGTATTTTCATGGAGATATGTATGGAGAAGAAAAGTTAGGTATTGATTAGGAGAAGATAATTTGAAAGTTTGATCAAAATCGTTAGAGCCGTTTTCGAGAAAAATGCGAAAAACCCTAGTTTTTGGTACATTTTCGACCCCCCCCCCTTCCATCGGCCGAAATCGTCCATAACCTTATTTTGGTGTCTACAAAAATAACGAACAAAACAAAAAGAACCAGCTCAATCGGATCAGCCGTTCTCCCGCAATCGAACTACAGACACACAGGTCTGTTTCTTTATTTGGTGACTGTACCTAAACCCTCGACGAGGATTATATCAGTCATAGAAGTTGCGGTTTCGCTAATATGCAAGAGGCCGGCCCCTGCAGCATCCACCGAACTGAGACCTGTGGAGGTACGGCAGGTATTTGGTCTTAGCCAGTCTCACCGTAGAGAGCTGTTGCCCGTGTGTTACCGCGCGGAGGTTGACCACCTGAGGAATCCCGTACCATCTGGGAGTATTTCATAATCTGGTTTCCTACCTGATCTTACTTTTTACTTGGGTGGCAAGTTTCAAAAGGACAGATCAACTATAACCACGTTTCTTAGCCATCACCTTCTTTGCGAACTTTGCAAAATGGTCATAGGCTTCCTTTGTAGCAGTCAATGCTGCTAAGTTCGTTTGCCCTACCAACAACCGTCGCTCACTGTTGCAGAAACTACAGTGGAGCAGCACATGGTTTCTTGTTTCCTCCGCACTGGAGGCACAAGACGTGCATAATGGAGAGTCTTTCAGGGAAAAGAAGTGGAGCCGCGCATTGAAGTCACCATGTCCCGTGAGGAACTGACTCGTCCAGTGGTCTGGCTCAACCCATTTTCTAGAAAGACGTTCACGGATGTTGGGGAAGAACTCATACGTATCACGTCCTTTGACGAGGATTCCCATCTCGCTTGCCATTTCTCTAGAGCCCATTCGTCGATGGCGGCAAGTTTCTGTTCTGTGGTGAGATCCGCACGGAGTTCAGCCCAAAGCGGGGAAGCTCCGTTTCACTCTCCACTTGTCAATCATGCACTCGACAGCCAAATCAACTGGTAACTGACCAGTGATCACCTGGAGTGCTTCCGTTGATACAGTCTTGTAGGCCTTGGTGATCCACAGGAGCGCAGCTCTCTGGGATTGGGCCAATACTCTCTTTTGATTGACTGTTAGTTTGCTACCCCAGACAACGGGGCAGTAGCCAATCACACCTAAATAGATGGCCTTATACATGAGGATGGTGTCGTGGTAACACACACCCCAAGTGGCCTTGCTAATGGCACGCAGTGAGGCAAACCTTGCAATGGTAGTGCCTTTAAGGGACTGGAGGTGTTGGTTGAAACCCCACCTCTCACCTATATTCACTCCTAAATACTTGACGTGCTTTTCAAGAAGGAGCCTGTGGCCGCCAAAGCGTATTGCGGGTGGATTATTCACTTTCCCCTTCAAGAGGATTAGCTGGGTTTTTTCCTCAGCCACCTGCATCTTGACATGCTCGCACCATTGGTTGACAGTGCGGAGCACATGGTGAGTTTTTTCTTCAATTTGGCGGACTGACTCTGCAAAGATCAGCACAGTCAAGTCATCCACATAGGCGTACGGCTCGCAGTCAGTCTCCATGAGTTTCCTGAGTAGACCTTCAAGAAGGCATTCCAGAGTGCTGGTCCTAGGACTGAGCCCTGTGGGCACCCCTTCTCAATCTTTCTCCGGACGGAGACATGCCTACTTTCGATCGTAGCAGTTCTGTCTGTCAGGTAACTTCTGACGAGTGAGTACAGGTTGCGGGGGATTCCCCTATCTTTAAGCTCATTAAGGAGCGCTGGCCACCAAAGGTTGTCAAACGCTCCTCTGATGTCAATCAGAACTGCTACGACGTACTTAGCCGGTGCCAGCAGGGAAACACGCCGAATCTCGACAATGACATCCTGCGTGGACCTTCCTTTGGTACACCCGTATTGCCTGCCTGTGAGGTTGCGGCCAAAGACTCCTTCGAGGGACTGCAACATCAAGATTTCTAGTGTTTTGCCTAATATGGAAAGAAGGCTGAGTGGTCTCCATGATCGCGGGTCTGACTGATTGCGGTCGCCTCCCTTTTGAAGAGTGACAACACGCGCAGACTTCCACTGAGTGGGAACTGTCCGACCTGCAGACAGTCATTAAATAAATTAAGGAGACCGCTGGAGATTGTCCGCTCAGCCTTCCTTTGCATTTTGCTTTCTCTTTGGTCTGGCCCGGGGGATTTGTTGGGCTTTAAGGTCGCAAGGGCCCTGCCGAGGTCGCCTGTTGTCCACAATGGGATGTCGGGCTCGTTCGGAGGGTCCATGATCAGCTCCCTTGCTGTCCTCTGGGCTTCAGTGTCTCGAGCTACTTGGTCATCTGGGAACGCCTTCTCAAGGAGGGTTTCCAGTGAGCTGATGCTGCAGGCCCAGCCTGACTCATTTTGCATCGCAGCTAAGACTTGCTCTACGTTTGCTTTTCCTATGGAGGACTTGTAGTGTCTGCCCCAGGGGTTCTCAGAGCTCTCCGCTTCCACAAAATTTCGCCAGCCTTGCCGTTTGGCTCGTTTGATGGCGCGGTGGAAGGCCTTCTTCTCTTGGATGAAGGCAGTTCGGAGTGTTGCTCTGGCATCAGGGTCACGAGTGTTTTGGTACATCCTTCTGGCTCTATTTGCACTTTGCTTGAGGGGATTAAGTTCCTC
Organism: Pachypeltis micranthus; assembly: GCA_020466155.1. Taxonomy (NCBI): domain Eukaryota; kingdom Metazoa; phylum Arthropoda; class Insecta; order Hemiptera; family Miridae; genus Pachypeltis; species Pachypeltis micranthus. The sequence continues at coordinate 1,818,953 of CM035776.1, forward strand.
AGTCCACCATGGGACTTTGATCGCCCTGTGCTTCTGTTGGCCAAGTACAGAGAGCCCAGCAGAGTGCAGTGCTGTGGTAAATGTGTCCACTTTGCTGTCCACCTCTTCAGGTGTGTATGCTTGCGCTATTAGGTCGGTGTCTGCGGCACGCAGTTCACCTTCCAGTACCCTACAGAATTGTGGCCAGTCAGCATTTTTTGTGCGGAATCGCTTTTCACGCATGTCTTTGCAGAGGATGTTGTCATCCGTGATGGCAAAGTCAATAACCATGTGATCGCTCTGCGTTGCACCTGGTACGACTCGCCAACCTTGCAATTTGAGTAGCAGGGTGTGAGACACGGCTGTGACGTCTATACACGACCTTCCTCCTGGACCATCATAGGTCGCCTCAGTCATGGGGTCGTTGGCAACAACCAAGTTGTACCTGGTGAGCAGCTCTATATACGCCTCGCCCGCCCTGTCCAGGGTTGGGGATCCCCACAATGGTGATCTGGCGTTTGCATCAGCACAGACTACGCAGGGTCGTCCTGATAGGCCTGCTAGAGCCCGCTCGAGTGGTTCAAGGCTGTTGGCAACTGGTGCGCCAAATTGCCTGTAAAATGATATTACAACCAGCTCAAAGCCACCGGCTCGTATGAGCACAGCGGCCAAGTGCTGGCTGTTCAGGTGGGTGAGTGCGAGCATGTCAATGGACGGGTCGGTGCAGGCTACTGCTGCCTTGGCTCCCGTTCTTGCTCCAGTCACCACTTGTGCCTGCGATCCCAGACCAAGGGTTTTGGATCCTATGTATGGTTCCTGTATGGCGAGGACACTGCAGCGTTTCTTGAGTGCATTTTGCAGCAACTCAGCCATAACTGGGCAACTCTTATTTGTGTTGTGCTGAAGGATTCGAACTGTTTTTGACCTATTCATAATCTACTCGTGACTCCTGGAGGGCAATCGCCGCTGACGAATGGTACAGCGTGCGTCTCGTGTAGAGTGTGAGACCTGTTGGATTTTGCGTTCGACGCAATTGGCACACTTGAGAGGGGCATCACGCTTGCATTCCCTACTCAGATGTGGCAAGGCGCACCAGGCGCACACAACAGGTCTTGTACAGGCCACTGCCAGGTGGCCATAGCGCTGGCATTTGTAGCACTGAGTGGGGGCTTGGTACTTTCGTATGGCGCACCGCTGCCAGGCTATTTGGAGGTGCCTTGCCCTCTAGTTTTTTGTATAGGCTGGGTGATACCTCAATCACCCAATCCTTCTGCCTTCCACGCTGTTTGGTGAAGAGGGGCCTGACATCCTGCGGCTGCAAGCCTAACGCAGGGTTGTGCTCAACAACTTGTTGGGCCAAGTCCTCTTTTTGAAGATCAGTCCGCACGTCGCACAATAGCAGGCGTGGGAAACGACCCAGGGGGGCTGACGCTTGGAGCTTCAACTCCTTTTTTGTTGAAATGTGGCTCGTGAGCGCCTTGGCCATTTCTGGCGTTTCCGTCACAATGACGGCGCCACCTCCTACTGCGGTGCGGATGTCTAGCACTCGGACGCTTAGAGCTTGGAGGTCCGTAGCAGGGACACCCCGCATCAGTGCTTCCATTGTATCAGGGTTGGAGGGACCAGCCTCTCCTTCCTTACATGTATGCCTAACCACTACCACGTTTTGTCGTGGGTTTTTAGGGGGGAGTTTGGCAAGCGGTGGAGGCTTTTTATTTTTGTTTTTATTTTTACTTTTGCCCTTGTTTTTGGGCAGAGGCGTAGGCGGCGCTGCCCTCAGCCTGCTTAGTTGGGGCCTGTTTCCGCTTCCCCCTGCGCTTCCTGGCCCTGGCAGACTGCCATTCCGCCTCAGCTCCATGAGGGGGGGAGGAGGGCGCAGTAGCGGCTACTGCCGCATATGAGGGGCCTGGGGTACTACCCTGGCTCATTGAAGGTCCTTGAGTTTGGGGGGCTGGTGGCACTGGCTGCTGGGCAATTGCCCTACGCAGCTCTTCCTCACGACAGCCGCCACAGTTCCCCGCAGGGGGGGAGTGGCAGGGGGCGATGTCGTTGGGGGGGCATTAGCTTTATAGCCAGCTTCGAAATTTCGAAGAGGCAACTAGTGATGAGGTCCCGCATAGGTCCTGTCGCGTTGACCCTCATCCGTGCCATCTGGCTGTGGATGATTTGGACATATGCGCAAATTTGCTCCATGTCCGACAGATTAGGGTCAACGGCGTGTCGTGTGCTTGTAGTAGCCGGGTTGCCCGGGCTACTAGGGGAGAAGGGGAGATGAACGCGGTTTGCCCGGTTCTTTCGGCCCTTGTTGGTTTGGACGACGAGTAGATTGCTCGTCGTGCGAGGAGGGAGGGGTCGAGCTTGGCGAGCCGGAGGAAGAGGCGCAGGTGGCGTTTTTATTACCTGCAATTGTGTTAGTTGACTTAGTCATGTTTTTTACTAATTTTGAGGGAGATTAAAGAAGCAGACTGGTGTAGTGTATCCTTGTGAGTTCATTTGTTGTGTGTGTTAGTGGTATGAGCGAGAGGTGCTCGAGAGGCAGTGTCCTGGAAGCTCCCCTCAGGCATATTGATTCTAGCCCCTTTCGCTGGTCCGTTGAGGGTCAAAGGGAGGCCCCCACATGCGCCGCAGCTGCCAGTCCGGCCACCCACCGGGACTAAGACGCATGAGGGATTTTTCGGCTGCTGCTCAGAGTCAGCCCTCGGCCACTGGTGATGTGGTGAGCGGGACACACGCTATCAGCCGCCCCAGGAACGCTCAAACCTGGTTTTTCCTCCTCATTCCGAAGGCCGCACCTATATAGGGGATCGCTCAAAGGTGTTAGTGAGCTACCTCCAGGACTGTCTTTCGCTCATTATGAGTGTTTTAAGTCAATATGTTCTGCCACGCAAGCCGTTGCAGTGTATTTTGTATCTGGAATATGTTGTGTGTGTCAGTGTCGTGAGCTTTAAGCCCCTTTAAGGCCGGATTTAACGACCACGCAGAGGATACGGCAGGAGAATTCTGTCCCCTTCCTGCGGGGGGTGTGTACTGCGATCCCAGCTAAAGGTAGGGGGTTCCCAGTGTGTCATGTATGTGAATGAAGTGTAAGTTGTGTCCCTTTTAGTTCGGCTTATACGAACACGCAGGGAGTACGGCAGTGGAATTCTGGACCCCCAACTGCAGGGTGAGCACAGTGTGGCGACAGAGTACACTGTGACGCCCAGCCACAGTTAAGCCTCGTTGGATGTAATCCTGCGGGGACCTCGTAGAGGTGAGGTTGTCTTTCAAGCTGGGCCCACCCGGCTTTCCCTTTTAGTCGGCTCATACGACACGCAGGGAATACGTCAGCGGTATTCTGGACCCCCGACTGCAGGGTGAACTACAGACACACACACACACAGACATACACACAGACATACACACAGACATACACACGGACCTCTCTCCGAAATTAGGTTTTTTAGACTCAGAAGGGTCTGAAACGTAAAGATCTGAAGAAAACCCAACTTTTTTTTTTGGGCCGATTACTATACTTTCCTTCCCTTCGGGTAGCGGAAAGTAAAAATGACGACAGCAGCACTATAAATTACCAGAATTTTCGACGTAATCGATTTTAGAATGGTTTTGCGGGAAAACGACCGAACCAAATCACCTCAAACTTGATATCAAGCCCGGAAGTTACCATGGGACGCCAAAATAAGGGTATGAGCAAAATCCACCGAAAGTTAACTATAGTTATCATAGTGATCAAAACACCAATTTTTTTTCTCAATAACAGCTCTAACTATTTTGATTAAATTTTTTATATTGATAGCTCGTAGTAACACAATTATACCATAAAATTCCCTTCCATGGGAAAATGGTGAGAGCAGCACAATAAATTACCAAAATTTTCGACGAAAATAGATTTTAGCGCAGTGTATTCCTTCTAAACTCCGCTAGAACGTATAGAAATATCTGGTGCGTTGCAACACACAACTTTCCTTAGCTCTACAACAATTCACTTGTGTACATGGCTAATTCTATTTAATCAATTGATTTATCACTCAGTTAATTTGAACTTGGTCAAATAACGCTTTACGGCAGCAGGAAGCGGTAGCGCTTACAGTTCCAGATTTTATTGTGCTGCTCGTACTCATTCCAGGACCATTATTGAACAATTGTTACACAGATAATTAATGAGGCTGTAAACACGATTTTTAAAAAAAAGGATAGTAATCACTTTTGCAGAGCTATTGGAAAATAACTGTTAGAACTGGTAGTAAGCGAAACGGCAGTAGTTGAAATTCAGGAATTTCTGGAGTGAGCCCCATGTATCTCATGAGCGTTTTTAAACACTCACCCTCTAGGTATATGATTGGACTACAATACCGAATTTTTTTAACATTCTACAAGAATTCCAGCGGAGTTTATAAGGAAAAAACTGCGCGAAAGACGATTTTGGTCGAAAATTTTGATAATTTATTGTGCTGCTCCAGTCATTTTCCCACAAGTGGGAATTTTATAGTAAAATTATCTTATTAGGAGCTACCAGTATAAAAAATTTAATCAAAATCGTTAGAGCCGTTTTTGAGAAAAAAAAACTTGGTGTTTTGATCACTATGATGACTATAGTTAACTTTCGGTGGATTTTGCCCATACCCTCACTATTGCGTCCCATGGTAACTTGTTGGCCAGACATCAAGTTTCAGCTGATTTGGTACGGTGGTTTTCTCTACAAACTGCGCTAAAATAGATTTTGTCGAAAGTTTAGGTAATTTATTGTGCTGCTCTCGTCATTTTCCCACGAATGGGAATTTTATGGTATAATTGCCTTATTGAGAGCTATCAATATTAAAAATTTAATCAAAATCGTTAGAGCCGTTTTTGAGAAAAAAAATATTTGGTGTTTTGATCACTATGATAACTATAGTTAAATTTCGGTGGATTTTGTGCATACCCTTATTTTGGCGTCCCATGGTGACCCTCGGACGAGATATAAAGTTTGAGCTGATTTGGTACGGTGGTTCTCTCTAAAAATCGTTCACAGACACACAGACACACAGACCATTTTCCCAAATAGTGTTTTTCGGACTCAGGGGGGTCTGAAACGTAAAGATCTGAAGAGAACTCAAAATTTTTTTTTCAGCCGATTACATAACTTTCCTTTCTACTTCGTAGAGCGAGGAAAGTAAAAATAAAAGTGTTAGTCAAATAATATACCTATACCATGAGCGTTTAATAACGTTTATAAGATATATGGGAGCAGGTCCGGAAATTCCGGAATCCCAACCTCTGCCGAGTTACTAACAACAATTTTTAAGAGGTCGTACTCGATTGGTGTTAACGATCGTTCTCATAAAAATAATGTAGATAGCTTTCTAAATTACATATGCGCCGGATGCTCAATAATGGTCGTGGAAGTAGATGTAGTACAATAAACTCCGGAACTCAAGTGCCATCAGTTTTCATGTAGACCGTGGTTATAAACTGAATGAAAAACAGATTTGATTGGTTGCTCCAATCAAGGTAACTGCTGAATGCATGGGATGCCAAGAAAAGTTGCGTAATGCTTCGCATAGATATTTTTTACTTTCTTCAGTCCTACGCAAGGAAGTTGTTAAGGGTTGAAAAAGCAATTTAGAGTTTTTCGGCAGCATTGACCGTGTCCTGGCGTGGTGCAGGAAAAGTGCTGAGGAGATGCATCAGCTGGGTGTGTCAACAGGCGTTCTCTGCAGTATCACCACCCGCGTGTTGCTCTCGGGTCGTACCTTAACTGGCAGTCGTTTTATCGTGGAACATCCTCTTATCTTTCTTTCCTTCGCTGTCCCAATCCTTCTATCCCTAGAGCCAGCGTAGGGTAGTCTGGGCTCCCCATTTCCTGACTTATTATTTATTTAGTTTCTCCTTTTTGGGTGTCACCGCGTCCCATTTACGGTGAGCTTTAGGAAAAAAAGTACATTTCCCTGTTAGATGGAGCAAAGAAACCACCGCTTACACTTTCCCCATTGTCAATATGTCGAACAATTGCTGACGAATCTGAGCAACGCGGGGTGCGTGGGTGACATCTGTAAGTGGTTAGCACCAAACACGATAGTCATGTTGCCATCAGGTCCGAAAAAGTGTCGTTTTCACTTAACGTTTATGAAACTGTGAAGCGAAACGTGTTCAGTTTATTGATATCTGTAGCACACCGAAGGGGGTGACCGAATTATTACTTAAAAATAGTTTACGATTTATATGTTAAAAAAATGGGCGAGTTTGGAATAAATCTAGTTTAGTTGGAACTCAACTAGTTTTGCACTTTAGGTGCGGATAACTGTACGAAAGAGCCGCTCGTATTAAGGGGGGGGGGGCTATTAAATTGATAACATGGAAAGATGAGAAATTCACCCAATAAATAACCATTTCAGAACAATTTCCTTTACGCCACATTGGGGACATCGAGTAACAGTTAGAAAATATAATTAAAACTGTTAAGAGATTAATAAGTAACCTTTTAAATACCCTGGCCCATCGCCTCGCAGGTAATAACAGACAGAAATCGAGCAAAAATATCTTAAATTGATACTCCTCCTCATACCAATAATTTGCTTCAGCGACGACAAGTACATCTGTGAAGCAGGTCTGTTTCCTTATTTGGTGACTGTTCCTAAACCCTCGACGAGGGGAAGTGGCGGATTCGCTAATGTGCAAGAGGCTGGCCCTTAGCAGCATCCACCGAACTCAGATCTGCGGAGGTACGGCAGGTATTTGAGCGTTAGTATCCCGGTAGAGAGCTGTTGCCCGTATGTGATTGCGCGGAGGTTCTTAATCTTAGATCAGTCTAACTATTTACTTGGGCGGCAAGTTTCAAAAGGACAGATCAACTATGACCACGTTTCTTAGCCATCAACTTCTCGCGAACTCTGCAAAGAGGTTATAGGCTTGCTTTGTAGTAGACAATGCTGCTAAGTTTGTTTGCCCTCCCACCAACCGTCGCTCACTGTTGTTGTTCTATCGTAAATGGTTACGCAAACTTCGGATTGGATTAATGTATTTATAAGGAATTAACATCGAAAATTTTGTAAAATAAATTGTCTCTAGCTAAAATATGAAATTAAATTTAAATTGAACTAAATAGGCCTGACCAGTTCTGCGGTGGCGCGCGCTGCGGAGATGGGACAACAGTTATTCAAGTCCAAATCGCCGAAATCGAAATGAATTCGCGTAATAATATTTGAGAATGCACCCGAATATGCAATTTTCTTCGTGTGGAAAATTTTAGAGAAAGGAGATGCCTTCTGGTTGACAATACGTCGCAAACTGACTTGGTAACGAAGCAATCGGATTCAGGTGCGACGCAATCCTACGTCTCATCACGGCCGATATTTGCAGGTGACACATCCTTGGACTCTCGTCTTCATTGCTGCGCGCGCGATAAGGGCCAAATGATCCTTCTGCCAGTAGATCATTCGAGTGTACTGAACAGTAGTCGAAACTACAGTGGAGCAGCACGTGGTTTGTTGTTTCCTCCGCACTGGAGGCGCAAGACGTGCATGATGGGAGTCTTATAGAGAAAAGAAGTGGAGCCACGCATTGAAATCCCCATGTCCCGTAGGGAACTGGCTCGTCCTCGACCTACTCTCCCTCAAGACGTTCATGGATGTTGGGGAAGAACTCATTTGTGTAACGCCCCTTTGACGATGATCCCCATCTCACTTGTCATTTCTCTAACGCCCATCCGTCAATAGCGGCAAGTTTTCGTTCTGTGGTGAGATCCACATAGAGTTCAGTCAAAAGCGAGGGAAGCTCCCATTTCACTCCTCACTTGTGAACCATGCACTCAACGGACAAGTCAATTGGTAACTGACCAGTGATATCCTGGAGTGCTTCACAGTGTTATAGCCTTGGTGGTCCTCTCTGGAATTGGGCCAATACTATTATATAATAGTATAATACTTAACACAATACGTAGTGGGTTGTTTCTTTGATTTGGTGGACCGACGCTGCAAAGATCAGCACAGTTAAGTCATCCACATAGGCGTACGGCTCGCAGTCTGCCTCCATAAGCCTTCTAAGAAGACCTTCAAAGACGACGTTCCGGAGTGCTGGTCCAAGGACCGAGCCCTGTGGGCACCCCTTCCAAATCTTTCTTTAAGGAGAGGCTGGAGATTGTACGCTTAGCCTTCCATAGGATGTTGCTTTCTATTATATCTGACCCAGCTACAACTGTGACGCACTGCGCCAAGAACTATTCAAGTTGTCAAAAGGCTCTATTGCCAACTGGCAATCGTGGGCGCCCATCGCATCAGGGTAACAGGCCTCACTTCAAAATACAAAATAAACAGGTTACGGAGTGTAATGATTTGCGGCGGACTGCAGGAGGTGGCAACACTGACCGCCACCCATGCAGTTCGCCACTGTTTATATTAGCGGCGGAGCCACGTTTCTTGATCAGAATGGCTACCGACTTCGCAGACGAATCGTCCCCTTTTTCTAAGCCAGTGAATCAGTTCTTAAACGTCCCTTTTAATTGTGTGAAGTAAGGTAAGCGATCAGAGCTTGGTGTTTCATTTTCCCCATTGTCCCTTTATTGTTATTAATACAATCCCACCATAGGTTATATATTTCATTCTAAAAGGAGTTCATTTCGAGTTTTTGCTGATTAAATTCAAGCGGGTCTTAATCGCTTTATAATTTCATTTCCCATTACTTTCTTGAGAGCCATTATTTTATTTATTTCGTCAAGTGAGTATAATTGAGCGTATTTGATTTGTCTTTTCCTTTTGGGCCCAGACACGACTTTCACGCGTGTTCTGTACACGGTTGAATTGTGAGACAATTCCCCAAGTACGTTACAAGAGTCACCCAGTTATGCAAACGTAACTAATTCAGACGGCTCGCTTTATGAACGCCACTCAAAAAGTTAAATGACGGCTGTTTCTGGCGTCGACGCACACTTCTGCGTTTTCCAGCTAAGTGCCAGTTAATAAGTGAGGTCAAAAGAAATAAGCAAACAGAAACTTATCTCCAAAGGCAACTAGATGATTTTGAAAAGCGAGATGAATAAAAGAAATAAATCTTCACCGGACTCTACGTTCATAAACATAGTTACCTACTTTCTCGGGTTAAATCAAGCAAATAACGGATACGAGATGAAAGAACCGACGAACAATTAACACCTTCAGCAGGTCACCAAATTCAACGAGTAAGGAGGTAATGACCCCTCCTTAATCCAATTTCTCGTTGCTAGTAAGAAACGGGAGACTCTTTATTGCGCACAAGGAACCCAACTGAATGGATGATAACATGTCAACTCCCATACCCAAATCCCCCATCATGGAAAACCAGTACTGCATAGTTTCGTCTTCGTACGGTGCGTGGTGATTCTACTGAGAGTGAAAAATTGATTGGATTAGTAGCTCATGAAAACTGATGACTGTATGTGAGACTAAGGAAAGTTGTGTGATGCGTCACACCACATATTTAAACTTGTTCCGTTAACATAAATCATTACTATATTAGAATGTACTAAATCAATAAATAAGTACAAACGCATGGGAGAAAAATATGGGACAGGAGACACAAAACACACTGAAACTCAGCAGAACGAGAAGAATGGTGTTTTTACCGACCACATGCCAAATGTGTGGTTCGCTTTGAGCAAACATAAAGAGAACGTTTAGTGATCAGGAGCGTTTGGCTCTTACGATGTAGTGGAAGAAGGTTAACAGCTTAACAGTAACGTTCACCTTCTAAGTGTTTTCAATTTGTTCACTTTTCCTCAGTCTAATATTGCGCGTACATATATATAAATAAATGAAATTTAGGAATCCTCTGAGGATATCTAAAAGGGCCCTGAGAGCGGCAATTTTCCACTAAATGCGGTTATTGAACTGCAGTTTCATTTGATTGCAGACATTCCGCATAAACGGGGGCCGGGGGAAGAAGGTCGAAGTGTCGGTGGAAGGGGAAAAAGGAGCTTTTAATGAGAGTAGTTTAGGATTCAGACAAGAAGACAAGAGCGGCGGCCCCTCGCGGTCGGGGGATATCGAGCGCTCAATAACATGAAAGGAGAGGGAGGTTGGGCCACGCATTCATTCGCCACGCCTTTTCCGCCGCTACCCTTCTCTTCCTCATCCTCTTCCTTTACATCTTCACCCTTCGCTTCCAGCCATCACCTCCTTCATCGCCTTCTTCTTTTTCACTGTTTACATTCTTTTATATTCCCGCTCGTTCCTAACCAATTACTTTTGTTTATTGTCCTGACTTGATTTAATAAAGCTCCCTTCAGGTTTCCTTTGTTACCCTGACCACAACACCAACCTACAATTGACTGAGGCGCCGACTACAGACAGTGAATCTGGTTAGAATGTGTCTGAACAAAAGGGACTAATTCTCAGGGAAAATCAGACTTGCGGCCGACTTTCACAGAAAATGGGGTTATCATCATTACATCATGGAGTTCATATGGTTTATGAGGATGCAGTGAAATGAATAGCATGTGACATCAAACGTGGCTACTACGTTCGTAAGTCGCCTGCCACACGAACCCATACAATTTAAAATGTTTGATTTAATAGGTGTTCGGCTTCCTCTAGTCAAATTAGTTCAGTGCCCTTGGCCGAACGAAGCCAAGCTCAGGCCTTTCAATAGTTCTGGGCGCGTTCTAAATATATATAGGGCTCGTCACCTTTCCCTAACTTTCCACTTCAGCTGCCAATCCAGAGCCCCCTGTCAATGAACTCTTAGACTTTTCAAGCCCTGCCAACGTTTTGGTTTTTCCCTTCAACAGTTTCCCAGTCGGGATTCACTCGCCACCTTCCTTTATCTTACTTCCAACCCAATTACACTCCAAAACCTGATCCATAATCTACTTCACCTTTCCAGAGAACCAAGTGAACTCTCTAGACATTACATTCATACCTATTACACAACGGTTTACTATTCTCTTGCACAGCTTGACGTAGTCTCACACCTCTGAGACCCATCCCGTGCGATTCAGCATCGAAAAATACTAGTTAACCAAACAAAACAAGACCTGACTCCAATGCAACGACAAAAACTAAAGACAGTGAATCTGGTCCCCCTTTGGCGCCTGTAGGCAATTGGTGATGAGCTGGCTGGTAGTTTCAACGAGATGGAAGGGAGGGAGGAATTATGGAATTATGAAACTATTACTTTCGCTGATGTTATTGTCCCGCGGGTTCTTCCAATTAGTAGACTTTGACTCATTATAATTACAGTGATTTCGCTATTTTCGGTCTTCGGTGTCGGCAGTCGTACACCTCTGAGGATGGCGTTTTAGTGGAGATATTTCGGGGTTTAGTTCTCATTCCTTACAGGTCCGTTTCCTTATTTGATGACTGTTCCTAAACCATAGACGAGGGTTATATCAGTCGTGGAAGTTATGGTTTCGCTAATGTGCAAGAGGCCGGCCCCTGCAGCACCCACCAAACTCAGACCTGCGGAGGTACGGCAAGTATGTGACTGTTAGTCTCATACTATTATGAGAGCTGTTGCCCGTATGGGACTGCGCAGAGGTTCTTAATCTTAGATCAGCCTAACTATTCACTTGGGCGGCAAGTTTCAAAAGGACAGATAAAGGAGCACGTTTTTTAGCCATCACCTTCTTTGCGAACTCAGCAAAATGATTATAGGCTTGCTTTGTAGCGATCAATGCTGCTAAGTTCGTTTGTCCTCCCAACAACCGTCGCTCACTGCTGTAGAAACTACAGTGGAGCAGCATGTGGTTTCTTGTTACCTCCACAAAGAAGGCGCAAGATGTGCATGATGGAGAGTCTTTGAGAGAAAAGAAGTGGAGCCACGCATTGAATGACCCGTGAGGAACTCGCTCGTCCAGTTCTCTGGCTCAACCCACTCTCCCTCAAGATGTTCACAGATATTGGAGAAGAACTCATGTTAGCAACATTGGGTGACAGTGCAGAGCACGGGGAAGGTTTCTGCCTCGATTTGGCAGTCCAACTCTGCAGCGATCAGCACAGTTACATCACCCACATAAGCATACAGCTTGCAGTCAGTCCCTATGAGCCTCCTGAGAAGACCTTCGAAGAAGGCGTTCTAGAGTGCTGGTCCAAGGACCCTGTGGGCCCCCCTTCTCAATATTTTACCAGACTTAGACATGTCTGCCAGGTAACTTTTGATGAGCAAGTACAGGCTGCGGGGGATTCCCCAGCCTTCAAGCTCATTGAGGAGCACTGGCCACCTAAGGTTCAGCATGATGTCTATCAGAACTGCCGCGACGTACTTAGCTGGTGCTGCCAGGGAAACATTGCGAATTTCGACAATGACATCCTGAGTGCACCTTCCTTTGTACACCCTTATTGCCTCGCTGTGAGGTTGCGACCAAAGAGGCCTTCGAGAGACTGAAACATTAAGATTTCTGATGTTTTGCCTAATAGAAGGCTGAGCGGTTTGATCGTGGGTCTGACTGGTTGCGATCGCCTCCCATTTGAAGAGTGACGATGCGATGCGCGGAGAACTTCACTCTCTCTCCCCACATGGCACCTCTTTCATCCCTGATCTTCTGCCTGTACGTCACCAAACTTTCATTAGCAAAGGTAGAAAGACTGACTTCTAGCAACAGAGAGAACATTTGAGGTGAGTTTGTGAACATTTTGAACACAGAAAGGCATAATTGGAGAAAATCCCACGTCAGGATCAGAAAAACATGATGATGACCTGGTTGAGATGATAAGAAGACCAACCTGGGTTATGATAATCTGACTGAGGTAACGTGACGATGAAAATTATATTGATCAGTCAAGGGGTGCTAACAGGAAGTTGTTCCACCGGCTATAGAAACACGAGCTAATACCTAGAAGAGGACTCTGAAACATCAGAGTTGATAATACAGCCAATGCCCAATAGTGCTTACCAACTTCCACTACACGTTCAGGACTCTTACGTGGAATCTTCTGTTCCTCTGCTGTCAGGTCTCCTCTACGCTTGCTTTAACCAGAGCTGGTTGAGGTTCGGGCGGACGAACATAGTCCACCGACCTCCGCAACTCCACACTCCCATATTGCATTCTTTCTCCCTGTAAATGTCCCCTTTCGAACTCCTTTCCTCCAGTTTCTGTATAGAGAGAGCCAGATGTTAAACTCATAGCGCCAGCCTTCTTCTCGTCCGGTGCTGCCGCAGTTTCAACCCTGTTTTGGTTTATTATTCATTCTGAATAATAACCCTATGTTTTCGGTCACGAAAAATTTTTTACAACCCCCCCTCAAAATTTGATACTTTACGTTTCAAGACATGGAGATTCCAAATTTGCAATGTCCGTCCGCCGTCCCCCGTCCCCCGTCCCCCGTCCGCCGTCCGCCGTCCGGGCCGTTTTGTGCCTTTAACGTGGTCTAAAAAATTCGTTCTTTCGCCCAAAAATCCGATTTGGTATCTAGTTGTGCCCGCCATCTCGGCAATCCGATCGGACGAAGCCCGTGGTTGTAATGGGCAAAAAACGGTTAAAAAAATTAACGAAACGCAGTACAACGCGGGAACTACAGCGGAAGTCAACGTTTCGTCGTTTGAACTCCCTCCCTTCCTGCCCGTCTCATTAAAAACGCTGCAAATTATTACACAACGGTTTATTATTCGGATAATCAGCTTGACCTAGCATTAATGCTCCGAGACCCATCCTGTTCGATTCAGCATCGAAAAATATCATAATGAAACCCAAAAAAAGGCCGAAAAGAACTGAATCGTAATATTAAAATAAACTAAAAACACGAAAGTATCTAGAAAACTGAATTTTAATATGAAAACATGCACGCTAAATACTAATATCAAAATTTAACCAAAAATCTATGAAAAAACATAATGAGAATGAAACGAAAGAATCTAAAAATTGAATCGTATTAAAACGAAAACGTCGGGGAAATTGGAAGAGTAAGGCGAATGGGGAGAGACCGGTCGTTGGGAGGAAGCGGCGGGAGGTCGCACTCGCTCGCCTCGAGAGCGGTTGGTTTTTTAATGAGACGGGCGGGGCGGAGGGAATTCAAACGACGAAACGCTTGTAGCTCCCGCGTTGTACTGCGTTTCGTTAATTTTTTAACCGTTTTTGCCCATTACAACCACGGGCTTCGTCCGATCGGATTGCCGAGATGGCGGGCACAACTAGATACCAAATCGGATTTTTGGGCGAAAGAACGAATTTTTAGACCACGTTAAAGGCACAAAACGGCCCGGACGGCGGACGGCGGACGGGGACGGGGACGGGGACGGGGACGGCGGACGGACATTGCAAATTTGGAATCTCCATGTCTTGAAACGTAAAGTATCAAATTTTGAGGGGGGGTTGTAAAAAATTTTTCGTGACCGAAAACATAGGGTTATTATTCAGAATGAATAATAAACCAAAAACCAACCGCTCTCGAGGCGAGCGAGTGCGGCCTCCCGCTCGCTTCCCTCCCAACGACCGGTCTCTCCCCATTCGCCTTACTCTTCCAATTTCCCCGACGTTTTCGTTTTAATACGATTCAATTTTTTTAGATTCTTTCGTTTCATTCTCATTATGTTTTTTTCATAGATTTTTGGTTAAATTTTGATATTAGTATTTAGCGTGCATGTTTTCATATTAAAATTCAGTTTTTTCTAGATACTTTCGTGTTTTTTTTTGTTTATTTTAATATTACGATTCAGTTCTTTTCGGCCTTTTTTTGGGTTTCATTATGATATTTTTCGATGCTGAATCGAACAGGATGGGTCTCGGAGCATTAATGCTAGGTCAAGCTGATTATCCGAATAATAAACCGTTGTGTAATAATTTGCAGCGTTTTTTCTAACGCGTCAACTTACTTCCACCACTTACTTTCGGGTCTTACCTTGAACTTTGAAAGATGCCTCACTGGACCTAACGTTGGTATATTCTTTCAACCCAAACTCAAATTCAGTTACATCGTCAATCTCAACTGAGTTCACGTTAGGCGGCAACAAGTGAAGAGCCAATTTTTCTGTTGGTTCAACACGTGCACTTCTGAGAGCGCCAGACTGTATACAGGCTCACCAATAAAGGTTCATCACAGTGAAGAAGGTTTCTGCGTGAGCTGATCATTCAAAATGATTAGTGAGGCAACGGAGAGACGTTCTAATCCAGATTTTAATGTTCTTACCTAATAAAAGGGTGAATGAAAAATTACAAGAAACAAAAATACTGTAGCGCACTCTCTTTCAAGTTGATACAAAGTCATTATTACCCACTTTTTGCGTTCTTGTGGCGTTTAAATGAGGGAGAGCGGAAACCGTAATTTGTTATTCTGTCGCCCATTTTTCTCGTAATTAAAGCCGAGAAGATGCTCATTTTCCACGGCTGTGAAAATCATTCATTATGCTTTTTTCTCCCCAATCTTGAGCTCAGTTCTCGCTAGCTACTTCTTGCTTCTTTGAAATTAGTTTCAATGTGAGAAAAAATGAGGGTAAAACGGTAAAAAATTATTAAATAAAAAAAGGTACTTTTAACTTCCTATTTACTTGTAATTTTATTAGTTTTTCACCTTTTGGTTTATTATTCATTCTGAATAATAACCCTATGTTTTAGCTCACCAAAACTTTTTTACAGCCCCCCCTCAAAATTTGATACTTAACGTTTCAAGATTCCAAATCTGCAATGTCCGTCCGCCATCCCCCGCCCGCCGTCCGGGCAGTTTTGTGCCATTAACGTGGTCTAAAAAATCCGTTCATTCGCACAAAAATACCATTTGGTATCTAGTTGTGCCCACCATCTCGGCGATCCGATCGGACGTAGCCCATGGTTGTTATGGACAAAAAACGGTTAAAAAAATTAACAAAACGCAGTATAATCGCAAATACGCCGTGTTTCGTATCGTTTTCAAGGTATTTTACATCCTGGGTCGAATGGAATGAGTATCAGACGTGTGCAACTGCGAGTAGGGAAATTACAGTCATTATTAGAGTCTACTAATTGAAAGAACTCGCGGGAACCACAGCGGAAGTCAACGTTTCGTCTTTAGTATTCCCGCCCTCCCTCCCGTCAATTCAAAACCACTCACCCACTCGACTCGCAACGTCGTCGTGCCAATTGCCGAGCGTTTGCTGTAGTCCTCGTCCCAATTTCCCCGACTCTTTTTGCATGATGGGGCGGAGGAAGGTGAGGGCCGATGAGGCCCAGGCCTTCCTCTGCACACCCCTGCATCGGATCGTAAATGCCTACAGACGTTTACGGGCGCCTGGCACCGGGGGAATATTTAGTTTCCGTAGTTCCATTGTAGTAAGGTCATGTTTCGTATAGTTTACTAGTATTTTTCGATGCTGAATCGTATGGAATGGGTCTCGGAGCAGTAATACTAGGTCAAGCTGTTCATGAGAATAATAAACCGTTGTGTAATAATTTGCAGGTTTTTTTTTTTTTTGCCTATGCGCCCCTACCACCCCAGCACAAAGCGGAGGATATCCGCAAGTTCTGCATTTGCCACCTCTTCGGGCTGAAGAACGGGCCTCCCAAACACACAATGCCCACACACACAGCACATGCTCTGCCGTCTCTAGCCCTACCTCGATGAACCTGCATACCTGTACCTCACACTTGCCAATATGAGATCGCGACACCCCAATGGGATCGCTGCTCTGTCTCTCGGCCCAAAGATACCTGCCCCTGCAAGGCCAGCCTACACCGAGCCATCAGTGTAGGATACCAGGGCCCCAGCTTCGAAAGTGGGAGCTCCCCCTTCCCACCTGAATCGCTCATGAATGAGTATCTGAAAGGGTAGCACGAAGTTGAACCTCGCGGGCATTGAGTCTACCACATGCAGTTCGGGCCCCCCCACCTTCACCTTGTCAAGGATCAAGTGGCAGGAACTCCTCCACCCCCGCATGATCAGACCCAACTCCAACATACGCACAGCCTGGAGGAACGCCATCCTTTTAACATGTATGTGGAGTGGAGCTAAATCTAGCAAGACCTCCAGTGCTGCCGTGGGGCATGTATTCATACAGCCTGTAAGGGCCAGGCACGCCCTACACTGCAGTTTATTTAGCTGCAACTGCACTGTTTTGTTTTCCATCCTACTCCACCACACCAGGGCTCCATAGGTGACTACAGGCCTGACAAACGCAGTGTACAGCCACCGGATCATCCCAGGCCTCAGCCCCCATGTCTTCCCCACCATTCTCAGAGCTGCCCACATCACCACCGATGCCCGCTGTAAGGCTTTTTTCACGTGTGTGGCCCAAGCGAGCTTTCCATCAAGAAAAACCCCCAAGTACTTGATCTCATGCTGGATCTTCAACACCTTGCCACCCAGGCTGAGTTCCCGCAGCGCAAGGCTGCGCCTTTTGGTGAACGGGATCAGGCTCGTTTTGTCTGGATTGACAAACAGTCCTTGCCCATTGCACCATCTCTGTAGGGTATTCAGTGCATGCTGCATGCATTCACTGATTACACTCGCGAATTTACCGCTGACTATAATCACTAGGTTGTCCGCATATCCTATTACCTTGTAGCCCTCCTCCTCCAGCAGCTCAAGAAGGGAGTCAGCTACCAGGATCCAGGATGGGGAGAGAGCACCCCCCCCCCATGCGGGCACCCCCTGGTGGGCACCACAGGGAGTGTCCCTCTCCCCAACACCGAAAAGACCACCCTGCTACTCAGTATCCCCTTTGTCCAAGAAATTAGGTAAGGATCTACTCCTTTCCTACCAGCTGCAGCTGTAATTGAGGCATACAACGTATTGTCGAAAGCCCCCCCAATATCCAGAAAGCAGCACAGCGCAATCTCTCTGGATCTTGGAGTATCCTCCAGCACTGTTGCCAGTTCCTTCAGAGCAGTCTCAGTGGACCTCCCCTTCTGATAGGCATGCTGGGAACTCTGAATGGGGTTCTGAGTAAGATAGTTCTCCTTTATTGATAGGCACACTATCTTCTCCATTGTTTTCAACACGACGGACATGAGACTGATGGGGCGGTAGCCCTTAGCCAGGGCCAAGGAGCCACCCGGCTTCGGTATAAAGACCACCTTCACCTTCCTCCACATAGTGGGTATGTACCCAAGGACATAGCTCGCCCTGAAAAGCCTCACTAGTATTGGACCCATAGCCTCCCTACCATGCTGCAGCAAGGCTGGGAAGATCCCATCCGCACCTGGCGCCTTTAAGGTTTAAATGAACCAATTGCCCATCTAACCTTATTAAGTGTGAACATTTCTCTGGAGGCAGCGGCTAGCAGTGGGTTCCTTGATCGCCCATGGCAGGTACCTCCATCGATGCTTAGCAGATGGTGGTGGCTATCTCCCCACCGCAGGCTATGAGACCCTGGGAAGTGAGCTGCCAGTAGCTCCTCCAACGTCTCCTAGCTGCCCCTTGTGTATGTTCCCCCTGCCTTTAGGAGAAAACCGATTCGCAGCCTCTCTTCTCTAGAGATGATCTTCTGTACCTTGGACATGGTAGACAAGTCTTTCATGCCCCCGCAGAAGTCTCTCCAGGATTTCCTTTTTGCCTGCCTAAGGGCTTTATTGTATGCTGTGAAGGAACCCCTATATGCGTCCCACTCACCCTGCTTCTTTGCTCTGTTAAAGAGCCTCCTCGTTTCCTTCCGAAGCCTTTCCAGTTCCTTGTTCCACCAAGGAACCTCCCTACTGGATCTTTGGGTTTTCAACTCGCAGCTTTCATCATACGCCTCTACCATAGATGCGTAGATCTCCCCTGTCGCTCTTTCCACACCTTCGACAGTTTGCATTTCACAGCCGTAGCTCTCCAAACTGGAAGCCAACACACTGCTGTACAGAACCCAATCCGTGTTGTTGGGGTTCTACTATGTCTCCGTCACACTATTAGGGAACTGCAGCCTGAACCTCACCATCCAGTGGTCAGACATTGAGGTTTCCCCAGAGACATGCCAATTTGTTATTCTACTGGCATAGAAGGTACTTGAGACCGTAATGCCCAGCACCTCCCTCCCCCTGCGCGTAACAAAAGTTGGCGTGCTCCCCCCATTAACCACCACCATTTCATTGCATAGTAAGTAGTCCAGAAGGGACTCACGTCTTTCATTTGTGTCTGTGCTGCCCCATGCCATGTTATGTGCATTGGCGTCGCACCCGACAATCAACTGAAGGCCTTCCTTTCTGCAGTAATGGATTAGCTGCTGCATCATCAGCAGGGGGACCTCAGCTGGATGTGAGCCTGGGAAGTAGGCTGATGCCCCTACTGTCCTCGCACGGAGTCCATTACTGTCGTGAGCTTCCAGCATTACTGCCACCAAATCCCTGCGACAGAACTCGGGAATTTTTAGAATATGCAAGTTGCGTCTTACCAAAACAGCCGCCCTAGGACGACCTTCTGTGCCACAGTAGACCAACTTACCTGTACTAGCAAGTATCCCTTTTACATCCCTGCTGTCTGCCCAACGCTCCTGCAGTAGAGCCGCATCACAGCCCCCCCAGACAAAGCTTCTGCACATCACTGCCGTGAGTAGGTTGATCTGGAGGAAGCCAATTTGATGCATGCTCATCGTCGCCCACGTCGACCCCCCAACCCCGGTGGAACCTTACGTCCCTGCAGAGCGCCCGGGGGGCGAGCCGGCGCAACTTGCCTGCAGTCTCTCTGCAGTTTGGGCTGGAATGAACTTGATGTCCTCCCTGCCCTCCCTGCCAATTCTGGAGCCACCCACCCACCTCACCCGCAGCCACTGCCGAAGCCATAGCCACAGGAGGGGGAGGAGGGGCCACCAGGACCCCAGCACCGCTGTTTTCAGGAGCCACCACCACCCCCACTGAGGCGCCCGGGGTGGGGCCCTCAGCCAGGACCGAGCAGCGGGACCCTAGGTCGCTGCCACCCGCAGCCCCACGGCCAGCAGCCCCGCCCCCCGACACCCCCGCAGTGGCAGCGCTCCCTCTGCCCCTTCCACCAGGGCTTCGGGGCTTCAGTGGCACTTAAGGAAGGGACACTTGACGCAGGTACCTCTCCAGGGCCCTGCTTCCTCACTATGATGTTGCCTTGCCTCAGCTTTATGAAGACTGCTGGCTCAGCCTCAAAAGCCTGGGCAGATTATTCATCTATCAGCAGGCCCAAAAGTATCGCTGATTCTTTATGGACCCGAAAGAGCACCGTCCAGAACCGTGTGCAGGGTATCCTGTTTTTGCCAGAAAACCCAGGATCCTCGCATCCGGCTCCTCCTCACACCCCAGAAGGTACGCAACGGCCTGCCTTGGTCTTGGAAGGTCCCCACCCTCTTAGGCCTTCAGCCTGGCCCCCTCCCAGGGCTGTGCGGTGGCAAAATAATCCCTCAGCGATGCTGCCATGCCTTCATCCTTGCAGGTCACTGTGTACCACCCCCTCCTACACATAGTACCAGTGAACCCTGGCTCCAGCCCCTCATCCTCGTCGAGAGCGAATACGACCTACACCGTGCTCTTCTCCACGGCCTTTATCTGCTCCGCTGTGAGGAGCTCCCCCGGGTAGTCCTCATGGAACACCTCCAGCTTCACCCCCAACACAGCTGAGCTAAATGAGCCCAGTGGCCGCCTGCTAGGGCCGCCCTTAGGATCCCTCACGCCTGGAGCCACCAGCCCCACCGGGGTGGATTGCAGATGTGGAACCTATACCCCCACGCTGCCCCTCACCCACACTCACTCCCAAGGAGCGCCTCACCTTCTTCATCTCCTCGGGAGTGTCTCCAGGGGAAGGCCGCTCTCTTTTTTGGCCCCCCTCAACCTCTCTTGTCTGCCCTCCTCTCATTGCAAGAGCCCTGGCATCAGCCACGCTCTTACCCTCTGACAGGAGAGCTTTAAATAAACCTGCGCCTCTGTGAGCCAGTAAACTTTACATGGCGCCCTCGCTTGTGCCCCAAACGGCTCCACATCCAAGCCTCCTGGCTCCAAGCCCTTATCCTCCTGGTTCTCAGGAGCCTCTGAGGACCCCCCCCCCCGCCTGAGGAGGGCCCAGCACCAGCACCCCCTCATCGGGAAGCGCCCCGGCACCAGGCCCCACACTGGCAGCAGCGACTCCCAGAAGCTCCCCACCCGCAGGATGTGACCTTGCGTCTCCATCCGCCGCAGCTGAACCTCCTTCTACAACTGGGAGGTCATAGCACAAGTCCATGACATTCTCCTCCATCACTGAGGACGGACTCAATAGCAGTATCTCTTCCTCAGCTAGGGTAAGCTCCTGAATGTTCAAATTTATTTGATTTTCGTCATTCATGTTCCCACAAGTAGCTAGGGTAATACACAGTCGATCACGCCAGAGGCCCGCATGCCGTGACAAGGCTACTTACTGCAAGGAGGTCGCCTGGTATCCTTGAGGCTCCGTATTTGACACAATGCCCCATGTGCCATCCACCCTTCGCCACGGGTCGCTTTACAGCTTGGGTTGGGGGCGCAAAAGTAAAGAAAAGAAAAGAAAAAGAAAAAAAAAGTGGAGAGGAGCACACGAGCACGGGCGCCACCACTCGCCCCCCTCACCGCCACTCAAGGAAAGCTATCCACCTCCCAGAAAAAGGGGGGTGGAGTAGCCCAACATTGCTCCAGTCAGTCGGCCCCACTCCAAAGGATATGGGCACTAACAGGCTAGACCGCGTGAAGGTTTGGAGATGTTTTCAAGCCTGGCTATGCTAAGTGCCATCCCCAAAGGTCTGGCATAAGCCACCGAGAATAATTCGGTGGCTCGCAAAGTACCAGCTTACTTCTAGCCCAGGGTTTTGAGTTAGTTCCTCTTGAATCGAAAAGTTTCACCAATTGTCCGCCACAAACGAAGAAATACGGGAGGGGGCAGGCGGTGAAGAGTTTTAATTGTTACGAGCAACAGTTAGCATACTCTTCGTTATCTGCCTGTTTCGAACAGACAGCGCAAAATTTCCTTTTGAATCTTCCTGGTGCACACTCCTTTTGGGGTATTTCTTTACTCACTCGGAAAGACCCGCTCCAACACTAGTCCATTAACCTCTAACTCGATCATTCCTAAGTCTCCTCCACGTTTTGACGTTCGCTCAGCACTCAGCTTCGAACACTCGTACTGATTGGTTTCCGCTAACCGTATTGCTCTTGTTCAAGAGGATACACAAAGCAGTTCAATTGTGTTCTAGGAATAATACAATCAACTTCGCTGGTTCGCATTGTCTATCAACTCTCCTTTGTAAACTGCCTATGTAGTACCCACACGCACGCAGTTGGGTCGGATCGGAATTTTGAACACCTTCGATCGAAAGCCAGTTTGCTTCCTCGTGTCCTTTCACACCCCACCACGCTTCATCGAGAAAAGTGAGAAGGTTGAACCTTCAAGTATTTTGATATAGCAGTACATGCTTGACTACTCCCATCCACATGTCCATCTAGATGTCTGGCTCTCCATTTCGAAGCATCATTGTGTTTGGACAATTTCAATTGGAGCGCGTCAAGTATTTAGGAGTGAATATAGGTGGGGCTTCAACCAACACTGTAAGGCCATCTATCTAGGAGTGGTTGGCTACTGCCCTGTTGTATGGGGTAGCAAACTAACAGTCAATCAAAAGAGAGTATTGGCCCAACCCCAGAGAGCTGCGCACCTGTGGATCACCAAGGCCAACAAGACGGTATCAACAAAAACACTCCAGGTTATCACTGGTCAGTTACCAGTTGACTTGGCCGTTTAGTGCATGTTTGACTAGTGGAGGGCGAAACAGGAGCTTTCCCCTGCTTTGGGCTGAACTCAGTGCGGATCTCACCACAGAAAGAAAACTCGCCGCTATCGACGAATGGGCATGCGAGATAGGAATCCTCGTCAAAGGGTCATGACACGTATCAGTTCTTCCCTAACATCCGTGAACGTCTTCCTAGAAAATGGGTTGAGCCAGACCACTGGACGAGCAAGTTCCTCCCAGGACACGATGACTTCACTTCTTTTCCCTCAAAGACTCTTCGTCACAATGGTGATCTGTCGTTTGGATCAACACATACTATGCAGGGTCATCCTGACAGTCCTGCTAGAGTCTGCTCGAGTGGTTGGCTGTGGTGCACCAAACTGCCTGTAATATAATATATTACAACCAGCTCAAAGCCATCAGCTCGGATGAGCACAGTGGCCAAGTGCTGGCTGTTCAGGTGGGTGAGTGCGAGCATGTCGATGGACGGGTCAATGCAGGCCTTGGCTCCCGTTCTTGCTCCAGGCACCACTCGTGCCTGCGATCCCAGACCAAGGGTTTTGGGTCCTATGTACGGTTCCCGTACAGCGAGTACACTGCAGCGTTTCTTGAATGTACTTTGCAGCAACTCAGTCATAACCGGGGACCTCTTTATTTGTGTTGTGCTGAAGGACACACACACAGATCATTTTCCCAAATAGTGTTTTTCGGACTCAGTAGGGTCTGAATCGTAAAGATCTGAAGAAAACTCAAATTTTTTTTTCAGCCGATTATGTAACTTTCTACTTTGTAGAGCCAAGGAAAGTGAAAACGGGCCTACATCTTTCTTAGGGTCAATTAGTTCAGAGAGCCGTTCCTTAGGAGAGTAAAATGTTTTGGAACTACCTAAATTACAGGGAGAGAAGAAATGGAGTTCCAGACAATAATTTATGGTCGTGAGTCTAGCTCTGCCCCTTGGGAGGTGGTCAATCTGTTTGCCAGGTATTTCTTATCGATTTACACAGCCCCTGCATTTCCTACCAGTTAACGCCGTTGCGGTGGGAGGGAGGGGGGTTCGATATCTTATGTTGGGATGTGTTGGATGGCTTGCTGGGGTTGGGCAGTTGCTGCTAAGGCAGTGTGCTGGCATTCTGGGCACTCCACTTTTCAACAATTTCCTTAGTACTGGGTCCTTCCCAAAAGTTTGGAAATTGGCTTTCGTCAACCTTGTCCTCAAATCTAGAAATGATTCGATTGTATCGCGGTATATCTCCTTTGTCAACAATACCTAAGTTGCTCGAGCACCTAGTGGTTAAAAATATTTCTCGCCAGCAGCATCGTTCCATTACTGGGCGATCAACCTCCGCTATTCTACTCATCTTCGAGGATTACGTCCTGACCTCGTTTTTTGAGGATGCTCAGATCAACTCAATCTCTACGGATTTTTCTAAAGTGCTTGACAGGGTACCCAATCGCCATCTGATAGCTTGCTTGAAATTGCTGGGCATCCACAGGTCACTCCTCTTTTGTGTTGCAAACTACCTCTTAGAGAACAAGATGATGGTTAGATTGAAACGCGTTGATTGTCGTCCGTTTTCCTTGATTTTAATTACCTAGCTTCGTTGGGAGTGCTACAGGGTTCATCACTCACAGGTCCTTTGCTTTTCATTGCTTTCTGCAGCTCCATCAGAAAACTCTTAGCCCGATGTCTCTTTTCTTATTTTTCGAGATCTCAAGATATTCAAGAGGCTGCGTCGTCGGTCACTGGGTGTGAGGAGCTGCAGCAGCGTCTTTATGGTCTTGTTCGTCTCCACCTTAACACTTCCAAGTGCTTGATAACATTGTTGGGGGTGCTCGATAACATTAAAGTTAACGTACTTGTTTGGGGAGTCCGTCTCCTCTGACTCACCAGACAGGTACGTTAACGTTAGTAATTTATCTACTGGCGGAACTAACCCAATTACTTGAATACCTCGATAACATTGCTGGACCCCCAGCTCAGTTTCAGCGAACACATCGATCACGCTCGTTGAGTGCTGGGTTCCGTAAAGTGTCTTTACAGCGCTTACGCCACTTGATTGTTCACTCGTTTGTAATATCTTGGAGTATAAATCCATCATTTGGTATCCCTGTTATGTCGCTCAAGTCCATCAGCTCGTGTGTCGAATTTCATCTTCTCGTAAGCCTCATGCGACTTTATCGCCGACTCCCTGAGCTCCTACGAGAAAGATATGTGGGAGTTGTTCTGTTGATGAGATGTGAACGAATATTGGTTGTGTTTTTTACGCCCTCAATGCCATTCGTAATTTATACTTTTAATCTTTCTAGTATCTCATAACTATTTCTTTCTCCCCTGCGAGCTCTTTGCTAATTGAACTTCAAGTCGGTAAGACTGATAAATAAATAGCTGTACTCACTTCAATTTGTGCATAGGTGCATGAGACGGGGTCGTTAAGATGAAGTAACCCTCCCGCAAATATGTATACTGGCCCGGTATTATTATAGAAATTGAGCCCCTGCGAGCACCAAAGCTGACACGTGTAAACCTCCCAATCATCCTTGAGATGAATCGTCAGAAAATTAGGAACGTGTCCGCGTTGACTTTCCTGGACCGTTTCACGAGCGCCACTTATTGGTTTGTGCGGATTCCAAACCTAAATGGGCTAAGGTGAAACAGCCCACACACACCTTCGACAGATTTCACCATTTCAATTCTCAAACATCATTTAAGTTGCACTTCGTCTGTGATCGCATTATTCTTATGTCAGTCAACAAACTGAAGATTTGCTTTGCGTGTGATTAACTAATCTTCGAACCTCAAGGTTGTTATCAAAGTATATATGAAACATGCTTTAATAACGTTGCAACTTTTGGTCTAATAAAAGTTGCATCTGGAGACAGACCAGTGGAACTGGATTTACAACAGCAATCTCCACACTTTATGGATTGTGAAGAATACACCAATTAGAATCAAGGTGTGACTGCGAGTAGAACAAGCCAACTGTTTATGTTTCCTTACTCGACTTAATTCACTACACAAATAGTGTTTCGGAAAATTGAATTTTTATCAGGGGTAGGGGCGTAGAAGGAGTACGATGGAGTCAGTGGTTTATGGTGAGGAGCGAAGGGAGTGATGTAATAAAAGGTTTTCGGGTGTCTCGGAGGTAAAACGCGTAAAGTATTTAGCGCGGTCACCTAATTAATTTACTCGGGTCGCCTTCTCATTCGTCTGGCAAACTTTCCTTTCCTCATCTAAAGCGGCACAGGAGGTCCTTTTTCTTCTGCAGCATCGACCAACTTCCAACTTCCGCCATATAGAAACTCCCCCTCCGTCCCTGAGCCACTAATGGGGCTCTGTAAGCGGCGAGATCTCTCTACCCCCTCTTCCCAACACCCCTCCACACCTTTCCCACCACCAACTCCTAAATTCATCCCTCTTTTACAATTCAATAGACTCCCCTCCCTCCCTCCCTCGGCCATAACCACCTAAATGTCTTTCGCGTTTATTTCCATAACCTTCATTGATTGATCCCAACAGAACCTTTTCTAAAGCCAAAACTTGGCAAAACACCCAACATCTGGGCCACGACGAAGTTTTATACATCTGGTGCGCCTCTCAACTTTTCTCGCCCCTCTCCGTAAGGAAAATTAGGAGGATAAAGAACGAATTTTGTAGCTAACTTGAATCTCGGTGACGGGGTTTCCGGAACGAGCTTCGATCTCCACAAGGGTCGAATTACTAATTTTTCATGTACCACAACGGTTTAAACTCCGAGAGGAAATGCAATTCTTCGTGGAGACCCTTACAAACCCCCCTTGGGGGTTTCTATTTTGCTACCATGGAGAAAAAAAAAGTAGCGACGACATTCACTTTGGGGCTTTCAACCACCGAGACAGCCAAATTCTGTTTGAATTAAAGATGGGAATTTACCGCTGCCTTATCAATGCATCATAACTCAACTGACCCTAATGGTAAGGTGGGCAATTACAGTCAAAGCAGAGTTGGATGTTAAACTATTTCAACACTTGGTCAAACTGTCTTGAAAAGTGGTTTTCAGTCCCTTATTTTCTGAGTGACCAATCTTTCCAAATGTAAGGGAAACCCACAAAAGATTCTCAAATCTAGTTACAATCAAAGTAGAAAGAGAGAGAAGAAAAAAAGAGTGAGAGAGTGACGGAGGGAGAGAAAAAGAGAGAGGAGAGAGAATTGGCCACTACTGAACTCCCACTGCACTAGCCACTGCTGGACTGTACGTTGGTAAGTTGGATATACTTAATTCAAGTTGGACATACTTAATTTGAGGAAGCTCGATCGACTTAACCATTACTGGTCGAGAAAACCTCCCCTCCACGCCCCTGCTGGATTTAATAACTAACCAGGCATGACTTTCGCACTGAGTATCACAGCATACGTATAAATGTTTCTTCCCAACATCGGTGAACGTCTTAAGAGAAGGCGGGTTGAGCCAGACCACTGTACTTGTTCCTTACGGGACAAGCTTATAACCGTTTGGAGCAGTTTGCGAAGAAGGTTATGACAAAAAAAAGTATTAAAGAAATTGGGTTGTGTCCGCCAGTAGGCAAATACTAAAGTTAACGTACCTGTTAGGTGAGTCCGTCTCCTCTGGCTTGTGAGCCCACAGTAACTCACAAGCCAGAGGAGACGGACTCACCTAACAGGTACGTTAACTTTGCAAAAAAAAGTGGTCACAGTTTTGAAACTTGCCCCCTATGTAAACAGTCAGATCAGGAGGGAAACCAGATTACGAGCTGCTTCCAGATGGTACCGATTTCCACAGGGTCATACTTCTGCGTGGTAACACATGAGCAACAGCTATCGATTGGAAGACTGGCTTAATCACAAACTGCCGTACCTCCTGGGTTAGGTGGATACTAGGTAACTGCTCGTGCTCTCGCACACTAGCCAAACTGCAATCTTCATGACTTACGAACCACCATTTTGATAAGGAAACAGACCAGTACTGATATCGAAATATGAGTTAGCTTGAAGTTCACCAAGAGGTAGGAACGAGAGAGACATTTCAGAATCACACGCAACACTTTGACTTAGCAAATCAAATCAAAGCAAAAAGGGCTTGTGAATTAACTGTTAGAAAGTATGTGACAGTCTAAGGGTATAACAGTAGGGTTCGCGGAGATCGTATCTTCGAGGAGGCGTTGCTCGGTCGTGGAAGGCGAAGGCCGACGTAGGAAAGCCAAATTACTTTTGGGCGGTTGAAATGAGCCGTTAGAAGGGATTTCCAAAATGTTACCACCTCAGAAGCAACCGCTGCTAGATTAGGGCACTCCCTGGCGGTTGAAATGAATCGGAAAGAAGGATTGACGGAGGGTTTACGGCCATTGGGAGGGAGCGAATTGGGAAACGTGAAAGAGTTAACTTCAGAGGCACGAGAAAACAACGGTAAAACTATGGAAAATAAACCCCGAATGAATAAACCGTAGAAATAAAACTCGTACATTTCCAATGAGATTAACCAACAGCATGGTTTTGTCTCAGGGGTGTACAAGTAACAGGTTTATTCTGCCTTAATTCATGTAACTTTTAATACATTACGGAGTGCTGAGGGGAGGAGGGGTAGAATGTCATATGCTACGCTACGCCCATGCATTACTAAATAAGTATAACTATTGATCTGAACGTTTGTGTTTGGGACTGGCGTCGATGACGTCCCAAAACATCAAATACCGTGACGCCTTCGTAAAACTTGCAGCAGAACCGTAGGAAGCTTGGTGATACAACGTGCAAACTGAATAGGACGTAAGTTGACAACAAACGACATGGAGCGACGCTGACGGGAATCTGAATAATATATACAGTACTGCGCTTCACACAACCTTCCTCAGTCCCTGGTGACTTCTCTTTAGATCTTTACGTTTCAGAGCCTACTGAGTCCGAAACACACTATTTGGGAAAACGGTCTGTGCGTTTGTGTCTACGCGTGTCTGAACCAAACCAGCTCAAACTTCATATGTTGCCCGCAGATGACCATGGGACGCCAAAAAAAGGATATGAACAAAATCAATCAAAAACTAAGTAAATTTATCATAGTGATCAAAACATCAAATATTTTTTTCTTAAAAATGGCTCTAACAATTTTTATTACGCTTATTGTGTAGTTTTAAATGACACGAAAATACGCACATTTTCATGGCGAAATCAGCACAATAAATAACTCAACATAGCAACGAAAATCGATGTTAGCTTATAGTAAAGTTAGGTAAAACTGTTCACAAAAAGGTGGTTGTTCTTTTTTAATCAATAACAATATTGTCTACTTTTAACAAGTCAATGCAAACAACACCCGTGATAACTGGGACAAACAAAACAAAACAAATAGCTGGGTAAATCATTATCCCACAATATTTTTCCTATAAACGTTAGAGCTCACAGTCAATCATAAAGAAAACGCTATCTCACCGTTCAAACTCCAAAATTTCGTGGAATGTCCTGGATTATTTTATAACTGCCATTAAACTACTGTTATGAACGCAGCAACTTATTGCACTACGGACACAATTTTTTTGAGAGCGCTATTTATTTACCATATAAACGGGATTAAGGGGACAAACTGGATTAACGTCCGCACGCTAGTCCAGTTCCTAGATGCTAGAGTCGCGCACATAAACCTGATACATACTAATCGCGTTACAGTCACAATAGCTCCCACACCGCCGCAACGAGTGGAGTCGCACTAAGACATGCCATAGTTCCTACCAGATCTTCATGGGACATGGATCCCCCCATTATAGAAGGAGGATTCCAATTGCCCAGAAGCTGCCCCTTGAGCTCAGAGCCGGAAAAGTTAATTTACCTTTTACTTCCCCCCTCCACAGAGGTTGCGACATGAAGCTCTGGCCCAACCATGTAAATTGTGGTATATATGGTCAAATCAACGGATAGAGTAGGTTAGATCAATACGCTCTGGTGGGGGGGGGGGGGAGTGACAGAAGGGCCCTGCTATTCTGAGATGTTCAGGAAGATAGTGAGGCTGGTCCTGGTTCAAGGTGGTTCTGCGTTGTTCTTGAAGCTGTTATGGTTTATTTAATTGATACTGTTTTTTATTATCAACCTATAATTGGCCTTATTAATCCGCCCATGTCACCATAAAACGAATAAATCAAATATGGGACGAATAAGGAGCGTAGAAAGGTGCATTGAGCTGGTTTTAAATTCCCTAAAGAAAGTTTCTTGATCCCTAACGCCAGATGTTTGGGTATGGCGTGGAAATATCAGCACTCATTGATAAACTCGAACGTCGAGTGCTGAAGAAGATGCTGGGGCTGAGGCGTAACAGCGCCGAGGTCTCACGGCGCTCTAACCCCGTCCAACGCCGCAGCGGAGAAGAGCAACTCGTCTTTGTAGACCCTTCCCCTACTTACTTTCTTCAGCCTCCTCGTTATCGATTTCCTGGACTCATTCCCCCTTGTCACTACCCCCAGTTATCTCTTTACCTCGTAGGCCTCGCTAGGCTGAGGCAGAGGGGATCCCTAGGGGCTCCGTTCTCTCTCTTCATAATTTCTTTCGTATCATTTTGACTTCCGGCTTCCGCTCTACTCTTGAACGAGCTGGAACCCGAGGAGTCAACTTCTGTTGTCACGGACTCAAGGAATCTCGTTCGATTCTGAGGGGCCGCATCATTTTCATTGTGATATCGAGTCCACAGGTGGGTGCAAAGACTTACATTTAGTGATCTCAGCTCTTTTCGCTTACGAAACAGCTGAGTGGCACCAGACAGAAGCCCTACCAACTTATTTCTTCACACTTCAGTGAGCGAGATATGACATCACTTTCGTCAACCCTAACGAGTAAAAATATCCCAGGGGGATAGCCCTAAAAATTAGCGATGATCACGGGCTCTAGACAAAACCTGGACATGCAGGATAAGTAACTGGTAGAGAAACTTTTACGTTATTGTCGTTACTAAGAACTGTAGATGTATATAAATGAAAATCGTTACAGCCGAGAGCACAAAAAATAGTATTCGTATAGGTAGTTTATTGGACCGCTACTCTCATTTTTCTAAAAATCTTAATATTGTGTGAGCAGGATTTATAAGCAAAAAACGTTCTTGTACGAAATTTTTGAAAATTTATTCTGCTGCTCCCACCATTTTACCACGCACGAAAATTTCATGGTACTGCTGCAATATTCGGACTGTCCGTGGAAACAATTTAATCAACATCGTTTGAGCCGTAATCGAGGGGAAAAAATTGGTTTTTGATAACTATAGTTAGTTTCAGGCAAATTGGGTCCAAACTCATATTTAAGCCATTTACAATAATCAGTAATATACA
This sequence comes from Pachypeltis micranthus, assembly GCA_020466155.1. Lineage (NCBI taxonomy): Eukaryota > Metazoa > Arthropoda > Insecta > Hemiptera > Miridae > Pachypeltis > Pachypeltis micranthus. The sequence goes on from CM035776.1 coordinate 1,849,751, forward strand.
CGGAGAAGTGCATTGCAGCAAGCCACCCACCAACACATTTGTTGCCAGCAATTGAATAAGGGAGCCATTCCAAAATCATTCTTCGTTCGTGTTCAGATACTTCGAAAATTAATTAAAAGAAATATAACCGGAATATAAAATTGACTTTGACGGAAAAATAAATTCGGTGTAATAAAAAAACGTAGTCAGAACATTGTGAACTTGAATGAGAAATGGTAACTAATCTTGAAAGAATTAAAATTGAACAATGTTCTGAAATACGTAAAATGAAAGGCAGGTCTGCCGAAGTTAGAACCAGTGCTGCATCAGAGTTTGAATTGGTTGGCGGAAGATTTGGTGAATCGTTCCAACAGTTGGTGTCGAAGTAGTCGACTCGGTCTGGAGGTGATCAGAACCCGAGAAATGGTCACACTCATGTATGCCGAGTCCGATATCGGTGGACTCAATGAAGGCGAAATTCGTTACGCCTTTGTGGTAAAATTATTGCATTTTAAAGTAAGAATTTGGTTGGTTTGAGAGTTTGAAGCGAGCGGCTAGGTCGGAGCAATCGCCAAGACCGAGCCTGAGCCTGTCGAAGCGGTGACAAGAGCGTGAAGTCAAGTCAAGTGATTCAAGTCGCTTTCTGTAGAGGACACTAAAAAGGGGGCAATCGGGCGCGGCGGCCGAGCGCGTAAATAAACGGTAATCGAACAATAATTAAAAACTGGGGAACCTATAACTAAAGTAAACTACCTTGAACAACCATCTCAATACATTTATGACTCTTCTGTAGAAGAACTACGCTGTGTTTGCAACGGATGCTTGTTGGGCCCTAATTGAACAGCAGCTACAGAAGAAAAACAAGGTTTTGACGAAGAACTCCATTAAATGTTTGAATGACGAGCGATTGTATATTCAAGACATTTTCGAACAGCCAGTTGTTATGGTGTTGAAGAAAACTGGAGACAGATTATAGAAAGGTAAACGTAGTTTCCATCGTTACCCCCACTGCCTCATGTAGAAGACACGCAGCACACTCTGAGGAGTAGAGAGTGCTGCTGAATTCCAACCACGCAAGTTTATTAAGGTAAAAACTTAAAGATATAGCCAAATATTAATTTATTATTGAATTAAGTAAAAATGTGTAATTAAACCGAGATATGTTAAAATATGTGAAAAGAAAATGGGCGTGTAAGCGAAAGTAAGTTACTGGAGATGTGTGTAACTTACGAGAAAGCCCCAGCGCTCCGAATAACGTTTCTAATGGGTGACCATGACGAGGGATGCACCCTTGTGCATCAGAAGAGCTACTCTGTGCGGTCCAACGCACACCGAGATGAACCGCGCATCTCGAAGCCGATGACCGAAAGTAAAACCATTCACGTTCAAGTTGAATTGATGGAGCGGAAAACGGCGAAGAACCCACTTAGCGACCGCTGGTCGATGCAGAGGCCGTTGCTTTGATGTTGGCGAGTGAAAAACGGTTGTACTGTCCTCTCAATTTACCTCACGCAGCAACAACTTGTTTCCCTGTGAACAGCAGCGCGAGTTAATATAACACATCGCTCGCCGTGGGGTCTCTGGGACCATTTTTGATGTGATGGCGGGGAGTAGTTTTCAAACAATTATGCCTGAGCGAGGGCATCTTGAGATAGCGTCCGAAGGGCTCCACGAAAAGATCCTGATACTGCGAAGACTCTTAGATACGTATGCGGACTACCACTTTTCTAAGAACATTTTCGAGATAATGGCTGCACCCTGAGACTTACGAAGAAGTCAAGGAAAAGGCGGTCGCAAAAGGCCCACAATTTGAAGCTTCCTAAATACCTACTACGAACTTGTCATAAATAACTCAGTTTTTTTGTATGTGACTGTTTTTCAACACTCTGAACCCTCATGGGGGAGTCAGATCAATAACAAGGCTAGTGGCACTCGCCCAACAGCCACTGCACTCAGATCTACAAATAGCGCATCAGAATTTCGTAGCGTTTAGCAACCCCACAAAGTGTATGTGCCATTGGCATTGAGGCAGAGTATCACTCTGTGTCCCTGAGCAAAGGCGCTCATTGCTGCACACTGCGCAGCTAACTGTAGAGTGACATGGTACCCCAGCTCTCTTCCTAATCTCTGGTTTCCCACCTGATTTGTCTATCCGTGACGCCGTCCTTCAAATCCGCAAAAAAAGACTATAAGTCTCCCCGTGGCTCAACAACTACAGCGCAGATACTTCCCCAAAGGCCATGTATTAAGGGAAAGCGAAGAAGAGTAATATTTTTGGACAAATCCGATTGTTCCTATTCATTGCTCTCCTTATGCATATTCACGAAGCTTTCTCCGTTCCATTAATCGAGAACAGTCCATCGACTACGGTTCTTCGCTCCGCATTCTCAGGAGAACTTGTTGCTGGAGTTGATTAGGAATTCATGTAGGATAGTGAGCATTCAGCTCTTCTCAACCCTCTTCAACCATCTAGATCCCCACTCCCTCACATCATAGGCCATCACCCTCACCATCACCACTTGTTACCACGAAACACCAGGTGGCGTCCCGAGTGCATTAGGGATGACCGACGTTTAGTGATGTTTTACCTCTTTCCTAAGTCAGACGGCAAAACTGTCTTCAACGACAACCGATAACATCAGCATAACCGCTCAATAATTGTACGACAAATCATGAGTTTTGTGCTTCCTGCTCACCAAAAATTAAAATGAATGCAATTAGTAAAGATAAGAAAGAAAAACTAACGCCCATCACACAACTTCCCTCAGCATCACGTACATTTGACGATCCCGTGAGGTTGTCGACGTGTAACCTAAAATTCCGTAAGTCCTTAGTTTGTATGAGTATGCATACTAAAAACGATACATCGAATTTATCTAATCTCAAAGATGCAATTGGACCAACTAATGTACATGGGTGAGAAAAGCGGAAAGAACGCAAGTTAAGTACGAATGTTCCTCAGGAGGAGAAAGAAGAACGTGACACTGAAGAATGGCGTGAAACTCGTGGTCAAGGTCTCGTCCGGTCAATGAACAAAGTAAAGAAACTGAATTCTTCAAATCTGTTCACTGAAGGAGCTTCTAGGCGACTCCGTGTCAGACATCCAACTCAGGTGCCCACCTGGATCCCTTTCTCTTCCTCTTCAACCTCATAACGTCCTTTAGTAGGATGTCGCCCTTCATGAAATCTTGTCACACTAGCCAGATTTATAAATATCGTGAATATTAAATTCTAAACAATTATCTTCTACATTGACAAATAAAATGCTAACAAAAATCTAGTTTCACTAAGCTATAAACTTACATCACACAACAATCAACTAAGTTTTTCATGAATTCTGTACGTATACCATGCACACAGAAGCCACGTTCCTCTAAATCCCTGCAACGCAACACTTAGTTCCTAACCTCCACTACACCTACACCTTACTTCTTCTGGTAATTTACAATTGTTCGCCTAGTAAATTGTGTTTGCACAACAATTCTCGCTACACAAATCGAAAATAATTGAGTAGGGGCGAAAAGCCCTGAAATTCTAGACGACCACTACTTAACACTCATATGCCCACAGTGGATCAATTAAGGAAAACAATATTCTCAGAACTGTTCCAAGCCTGTAATACGGTTTAAGGGGAAAGGTCGCGTTGCTCACAAAGAGCTTCGGGTTAGATTAAGTAGAGCTATCCGATTCTCAGTAGGAATTTCTGAATGACCTTTGTCTTCATTGTTGAACATTACCTCCCTCGCTAGCCGTGTCACCTGATAATGCAAGTTGAAATCGTTACCTCACTAACTAAGGGATTCAAGATGCGGAAAGAAGAAGTTCCAATTACCGCCTCAGATCGATCGGCGGTGTGGCATTCAGAAGAGCAAACAAAACACGTCTTCGTCCTCTACCTCACCCACTGAATCTTATGCTACTCTTCGTTTCTGAATCATCAATGGTTGTTGAGCTCTAGGAATTGCCACTGCATACTTGATGTTGAGCAATCTGAATATTAACACAAGCTGCACAAAGAAATCACTTGATTTACAGAAACATGTCTGTTAGAACAAACGTAAACTATGAACGAAGCGAAATAGTAGGGCACAGTCTTCTGCTGCTAGAGATGTGCAACACCAACCGAAGAGACCAACGACAAACAAGACATGAGCAACAAGTCGTGGCACGTGTAGCGTACTCCAGATACATTTTACATTTTTTTAAACAAGCTCGTTTGAAATTATACATCGTTAAACCCCAGTTTGCCTCGTAGTTTCTAAAATAACTAGGGAGTTGCCGGTAAAAGACGCTTCAGGAAGGTCGCCGACAAAAACGAGTCCGTCAACAGGCCCGGGTCCCTCCAGTAATAAAATCTTTACGTAAGATGTAACAGTTTTCATCTAAAACTTCCCTCCAATTCTTATTTAATGGGAGGGATAATGGCCCTTTAATTGCACACTCGTAGCAGAAGAGCTATGATGTTGCACCCTTTTACTACCAGCACTTCTGATAAATAATGAGGAAGGATCTAGCGAAAAATATGTTCAATTGCAATCTACTGCATGTGAATTATCGTAGGAATAGATCTATTCCGATCGTCTGCAAAATGTTCGAAGTATAAAAGTGCGAATTTTCCGTAACGCTCGGTTAATATCGACTGGTGTCGCCGACAAGCAAATGTTTTTCTCTTGGTTTTCGCCGTTCGAAACACTCATTGATGAATTCAATCTGTGTCCAACTGATGCACTGTCTGCATCAAATAATTTGCTGCAGGCGTCAAGAAATATAACCTCCGTGAAACCACAGTACCCGCTGCTGAGTTTGCGCTCTCGAATATACGTTTGCTTTATATGAATATGCTCTCAACTGTGAAAACGTGAGTTCCCTGTCGATGTAGGTCCATACGACGGTCGCAAATGACTTTATTTGGGACTTCAAATCGGTGAAAGCTGAACGTGCCGGCGTCGAATAAGCAAAGAAACTAACAGCAGAACCGTGAGTCTTACGCTCTTCCGGAAGTACGAGAGTCAATCAAATATAAACGAAAACTTTCGTCCTTCGGGCGCAGTAGTAGTGAGAGTTTCCACTTCTTGGGACGTTGAGTTGGGATCCCAGGAGTGAGGGAAGTAAATACGCGCCCTCCCGTTCTTTTCAGTTCCCATCATAATGATGTCTGAACAGGAGCACCCGTCAACTGTCCCCACTACAATTTCTTACGGTAGAAGGAGAAACCAGATGAAATCTTGAGGAGATAGACTGCAGTCACGCGCTAGAATACTAGCATACAGCAAACAGTTCTTGGAGGGTTGCGAGAAAGTTGAATATGAGAGCCATGATCGCCGACCTTGCACCAGCGTCACAAAATGTGGTTCATGTTCAACAACTTCTCGAGGGAACAGGCATCTGACCATCGCGCGTCTGAGGTCGGAATAAGTTATGGAAGCACTTTTTCAATTATCATGATGGAGATAGCGTGGGCGACGTGAGTGCCTTCTACCCTACAATGCTCGTTCCCAAACAGCAGACCCGATAAAAGTTGAGGAAATTGGGCAGGACAGTTGAACATCCTCTTTACAGCCCCCACCTATCGCTTTGCGATTTTCATCTCTTTGACCCTTGAAAGAAAGCCTTGGGAGAGCAAACAATCGACAGCAATGAGGAGGGCGAGTCCTACATGCACAATTGGCTGAAGACACGACCTACTTCATTCTATTAACAGTGGATTTCAAAATTACCTGCGAAAAATGAGTTTGCACGAATCAGGAGATTACGTAGAAAAATAAACTGTGATTTATTTTTTATTTTTGTTCATATAAAAAATAGGGGGGTTCATATTTTAGTCATTCTTGTACGTCAGCTCTTGCTAAGCTGAGATAATTTCCTTGATTATTCTATTTGTTGTACAGTCCGCTTAGAATCACCCGTTTTAAGGTAGGGGTGTCCGTCCCTGTGTTACATAAGAAGCATCTCTGAAGTCAATTTCGTTTTTAGTTGAGTTAAGAGGTCGATTATTGATTCGCATAATTCAAACTATTTTTTGTGCGGATAAAGGAGGACGCTTTTCCCCACAACAGGGTGAGCTAGTGGTTCCAAGTTGACATGAAAATAGCTCTTGTAGTTCCCTAGGCCACTTTCGTTACGCCACAACCTTCATTGAAATACCCACGTGTAGGTAATTAATGGGACTGTCAACATGATTTTTACTAGGAAGGCTCGGGTTTAAAGTTCTGAATACAGGAGGAAACATCGTGAAAAATATTTTCGGAATTTCTAATATTGCTCCAGATTAAAATGACTATTGTTAAACTTTCATCGTATAAACAGCTTCCACTCCGATTTTGTCCTAAATGCTAGTAATCTTGAGCCTCAGACTTCCTCAAAAGGCTCATTTTAAACGAAATGTTGCTGCTTTTTATAGCCGAGTGTGGCTTTTCTGAAGTATTTATGCGCCTTTCAACTCGATTTATATGAGCACGGGGACGCACAAAGCAGAGAACGAAGATTCAGACTAGATCAATTTTTGCAAAGGTGAGATCACAACAGTCACTCCCCTTCCCAACCCAAAGGAAGCTTCATCAGTCCAACCGCCTTCGGGACAATGAAAAACAAAACCCTGCTGAGGCAATAAAAGTGAGAGCGGCTGGTTGAAAACCCTCCACCTGTTCACACACTCCCACTGCTCTCAGGTGATTCTGCAGGATCCAACGTGTCACCTCAAACAATCCTTTAAAACCAACTCCCCGCAGCCCATACCAAAAATAGGAGGAAAGTCGAAGGTTGTTCAGGGCGTAAAAACAACCTGTGTGTTGTCAGAAACGTTGTTTTTCAACTTCAGGATGTCAGTTCACTCGCTTCCTAATGCCGCTACACGCAGTTCTACCACAAACGGGCTAATCTAACTGTTCGATGCCTTTCGATTCTTATTGAAAACAAACGTTTTCGTTTTTGCTCTCCGTGCCTCCAACGTCCGGCAACGAAAATAAGAAAAACCACACTCCACCTTCATGGAGCGGTTGGTACATTTGTAAATACTTGGGTGCCAGGTAACACCACGAGAACCTAACGCAACACTTCTTGAACCACTCCGTGACAGAGGAGGTGAGTGAAAATATCTCACAACCGGTAGATGATATCGTTCCAATGTGGATACCTCCAGTGCAGTACAGAAGAGAAGTTAGGGAAACCGTTCTTACTAGTTCCAATTCCTGGAGTGGCCGTAAAACTAGGGATATTGTGTTTCACAGTTTTGGGTTCATCATCAGGAATGTAAAGGAGAGTAAATAGCATGGGGGGCAGTTAAGAGTCGGATGGCCAATTTGTTGGCTGGAATCGACCCACTCCCACTTCCTAAAAGACGAATACGTCATAGAGGTAAAGTTAACGTACCCGTTTGGTGAGTCCTTCTCCTCTGGCTGGTGAAATACTGCGGGCAAGTGCTTCCGATGTAAATACATCATCGTCTGACCATCAAGTCAGAGTTATCATAGAGGTATATAGGAGCCATTCAAGGGGGGCATCTTACACAGCTCCTACACAGCACGGACAATCGTAGCGTACATAGCACCCCCTGTAATTTTCCTGTGAGTCTCTTTTCATATGTGTTAGCACCACTGCTAGGTCCAGCCTCATACAACCTTTCAATGTTCGCTGTCCAGCAGATGTTTAACGCAGTCACCCCCAACCACTGGCTGGGGGGGGGGGGGCTGGACCCCGTGGCAAAGGACGAAATTTCTCTAACCTGCGGGGGGAGTATATTAAAAAGCTTTGCTTCCTGACACAGACACTGGAATAGTAAATATATAATAATAAGGTCAATATTTTTATTATAAATGATATTAATATTATATTGTTCTGTTTGGAATATTAAACTGTACTGCGTCTTAAATAAATAAACAGTCGCTTCTCAAAAGTGTGAGGGTAAGGGAGGAGCTACTCCACTTTGCAGGGATGCCTGTCTGCCCCATGGCCATTGATATATGGCAATCCTGCCACTGACGAGTTCCCTCCTATCTTTTTGCTCTGCAGAGCAGCACGCTCTCAACAGCTCTCAGGAGAAGCCAGCGATTGTTTCACATGACAAAGTATCGGTTGACTGTAGCACTCAGGATTCCCAAACGGTTAATCTCCAGGGAAGGTCCTCCAATTATCTTTTGCTTCGCTCTAATCCGATTAAGCTCCTACAAATATCCCCGTGCAGAAATTGCCCTCTGCTCTCTCGAAACTTGTTTCCAAAGCTCTTTCGGATGCCGTTTAGGTCAAGTACGCTCAAGTTCGGGAGCTTCTCTCGGAATTTATAAGCCCTCTCTACCACCCTTTGATCTTTTTCCGTTAAATCGACAGACGAGAGATTACTAAATTTCACTTCCTCGCAATTTGACGAAAAAAGGCTTTCCAGTTATAAATTACTTCCTCTCGGGTAGAAGGCATTTGAATAACGGTTTACAAAATTGACGAGATTGTTCTCGCAAGTTTGCTGAACGAGGCTGTGGTCTCTGAAGTCGACAAAAGCAAACTACGCCAATAGGAAGCAATATATTCACGGGGTTTCCTCCACTGATATCAAGGCCATCCAAGCTTCTTTGCTGGTGGTGGCACGAGGAACAGGTCCTTCACTGAAACCTGTGATGTTCTTTGAGGCTCCTACCTAGGCTTCCTTCAGTTCAACGACTACAAATGCACCAAATAATTGGAAAACGGAATCAAAATGAATACAAGGGAAGAAGTATAAGAAGCACGCTGATTCAAAAGCATTTAATCCGTTCCACCTACCTACACTTTCAACCTGTCGCCTAATTCATTAACGGACAACAATTCTCTATATTCTTGCAACATTAAAGAACGCTTACCCCAATTTAACCTCTCTCTTTTTACTTTCCTTGGCACTAGGAAGTAGAAAGGAAAGTTATGTAATCGGCTGAAGAAAAAATTGTGAGTTCTCTTCACATCTTAACATTTTAGACCCCCTCAATGAATCTGAAAAATACTATTTGGGAAAACAGTCTGTGCGTGTATGCCTACGTGTGCCTGTGAACACCATTGAGAGAAAACGGCTGAACCAAACCAACTCAACTTAATATCTTACCCGCAGGATTATTTTATAACCGCCATTAAACTACTGTTATTGCACTTATTGCACCAATTTTTTTGAGAACGCTATTTATTCATTATATAGGCGGGATTTATTGGGCAATATGCATTAACATCAACAATCATAAAGAAAACGCTATCTCACCGTTCAAACTCCCAAATTTCGTGGAATGTCCTGGATTATTTTATAACCGCCATTAAACTACTGTTATGGACGCAGCAACTTATTGCACTACGGACACAATTTTTTTGAGAGCGCTATTTATTTATCATATAAACGGGATAAAGGGGACAAACTGCATTAACGTCCGCACCCTAGTCCAGTTCCTAGATGGTAGAGTCGCGCACATCAACCTGATACATACTAATCGCGTTACAGTCACAATAGCTCCCATATTGAAAGGCCGCTCGAACAGAGTAACACCACCTCATAAGCAGAAAAAGGAATAGAGGATAGTTCCACCAAGATCTTTTCTGCAACAGCTTATTATTCTCACACGTCCCCATCCCATTCGATTCAGCATCGAAAAAGACCAGTATACGAAACGAAACATGACCTCACTACAACGGAACGACGAAAACAAGATATTCCAGGCACCTGTTGTACCTGTAAGTGATGTGACGAGTCGAGCTGGCAGTTCCATTCGGCCGAGCACCGAAAAATAACTTTAAAAAAACAAACACGACTTAACTGCTATAAAACTGCCTGTTGGGTGCACGAGAGGGGGAGCAGAGGATCGAAATAAAACTGCAACTCGGTGAGCGTGAGGAGGACTGTAATGAACGTGCGTGCGGAATTGAGTTGAATTAAATTGAACTGAGATAGAGTACAAACGGGCGACACAAGGGTACTCGGAACGCGGAACTGGCGTGGGCAACCGATAGAGAGGGAGTGAGAATATACCGGGGCAATAGTTGGAAGCGGATTGAAAGTGTAACATGAATGTCCCTTACTGAGTTCTGAGTTGAGATGTGGGAAGGAGGATAGGGGGAGGGAAGGAGTCAAACCAACGGAATATTTGGGAGGAAAGAGGGGAAAATGCGTAGTTGGGTTGAAAATAGGACTAATCCCTTTGTCGGCATGAAAAGCGTAAGGGGGCGTAAGGAGGGTCAGGGGCCCCAACCAGGTAACTTCAAGACTGAACGGCTCGCCAATTGACCAAATGGCGAACACTGCCAAAATTGCATTTTTGTTAATGTTTTAACCATTTTTTTGCCCATAACCAACACGGGCTTCGTCCGATCGGATTGCCGAGCTGGCAGGAACAACTAGATGAAATGGTTTTTTAGACCACATGAAAGGTATATAGTGCCCGGACGGCGGGACGCCAGACGGGTGATGACGGTGGACTGACATTGCAGATTTGGAATCCCTATGTCTCGAAACGTAAAGCGTCAAATTTTGAGAGGAGTTCTAAAAAAAACCTCTGATCGAAAACATAGGTCAGAATGAATAATACGCCAAAGGAGAAGTTAACTGAAATGGTGGTAAGCAGGTATCTAAATCGGCCTTTCGTGTAGCATAGCACAGAATGACTGTGTGTTAAGAATAGGAAGTTGATGGAATGAATGCACTTAGCTCAGCGCGACTGTTTTACAGTTTCCCTTCTGCCACTTTTGAACCTCCGCTTGGAACACTTGTTGCATCAGACGATTCCAAGTCTTCCTACTTTCTCATACAGTTCGTCAGTTGACGGATATTTTTATCGCCTTGCTCACATACGTTAGTACCATCTACGGATCCGTTCTCCTACACGACCTTCCACTGGTGTCGTCCTGCTTAGTGTACAATCTGTATCAATAGCGTACCGCCAAGGGATCTCCACGAACAGCACCCGAGGTCTCGTAAATACGCTTAGGATGGAGTTCGGTTGCAGTGGTAGCGCTAATGAGTAAATAAAAGTCGACAGACATTCACACGCTTTTTCCTCTGCATACTTTCTAACGACTACCTCCGATGCAGTTCCCCCGTTTAAGCGCCTCAAACAAATGAAGTTCATATCCACATTACATCCGGTACGTTCTGTCGTTCCATCGTTTCACTCTTATCCGCTTTTAGTGGCGGCGTGCAGCCAGGACAAAAAGCCTCGCAGGACTCCCACACAGGAGTAAAGGCGGGGGCGTCGCAATATCGCTCGAAATAAATTATGTGTGTACACTCTCGACTTTATGGGAACGAAATGAATTGCTCTGTAATTCGTGGTCGCGTCGCGTGACCTTTCCGTTTTACTGCTCGATTTACGCCGAGTTCAACGCTCCACGCCACGCCGGAGAGGATGAAGTCCGTTACGGTCATTTTTTACGGTTCTCAATTTCCGTAATCGCTCCAGTTTCGCGTTAATTTTGGTTGGAAATCTTTTGATACCCCTCGGCTTTGTGAGAATATCAATTGCGACGCATCGTACAATTTTCCGTTGATGTTTGAAGCGGTCAGTGTTAGTCACTTGCGGCGCACTGTCCGTGAAGCAGAATAACCTCCTCCAGTTTCAATTTATTCTGCACGCCAAGCTTGTTCAGTACACGACAAAATAAAGGATTTATAATTGTAACAGAAATCAAGAAGTCAAACGGAAGGTTATTTAAAAACACAACTGAATAATAAGGCGGAAACGACAACAACTTCTTCCTTGACAACCGTCCGTCACGTGGATACGTTTACAATTTGACGCCAAGGCGTCACACTATTTTTTTTATTTATTTTTTATTCAACTATACTATTAAATAGGGGAAGAAGGCGCATTGTCAGTTTGAGAAAATTTTTGGGAAATCAGCTTTTTCGTTCAATGTTGTTTATAAAATCAATTTGGAGTGTTATTTTGTCATAAATTATATGCACGGTCAATCTTAAACTATCTGGCTTTATTGTAGTCAGCTTGAATTATGTACGTACCTTCCCCAAAATTCCTAGAGGCTCTTTTGTTGGGTATATAACGTGAATGTCAATGATCCAAAGTTTATCCAATCATACATTTTTATTTGAAACAATATCAATATATCAATAAAATCGGCAATAGAATGACAAAACTCACGACCCGTGACAAGATAAATAGGTATTTTTTAGTTGTGAGGCAGAGACTGTAAATATAGCATAGCCTCTGTAGAACAAAATGCGGCAAGGTTGTTTACGTCTTCAAATTTCTCCTTTGAAATGGGTAGAAGAGCATCGTTTGAAGATTCTGGCAGCTCGATAGTCATCGGTGTCCCTCCTTTTTCTGGGATGATATTATGAAATACATTCCCTCCATGGTAAGTGGAGCGATGAAAAATGAGGCAGGGGTGTTCTTGGTCTACCATTAACACTCTAATGGTACGGGTCGGAAAAAGGCATTTTTTCACGAATTTCGGCTCAAAATATTTGGTCCAACTTTTCAACAGTTCCTGATCGGCCTCCACCACTTCAAACGGGAAGGGTTTTCTTCTCGATGTTCGGAAAACTTCAGCCCATTCCGATGGCAATTCCACTTTCATCTTTTGGTTGATCAGCCCCATATTTTTATCTGGTTCCATGTAGGAGTGCCCTTTCATAGGGAATATAATGGTCGACGTCTTGAACCTTCTCTCGACGTGAACAAGGTGGTACGCCAATCTCATCACCGTGTAATTTTTATTTTGCCCTCCTCACGAATCGGAAAAATGAAAAAATCCTCTGTTTCTGGGCCAACATAGTTACAAACAAAGTGGTGTAACATGGATGCAACATCATCAGATCCTTTTCGTCCAACAGTTTCGGGATATGTGTAGAAAACACTTTTGTTGGAGGCGAGAACGTGAATATTGAAAGTATACACAGAGAGCTGCCTTTTGTAAAAAACATCATTCGTTGAAATGTTCGGAACTGGTAAATTTTTTTGTAAGTCCATGCACACAGCTTCCAAATTAGGTTCGATTTTGCACTTCTTCTAGATCGGTCGCTTCTTTTGGTAGAATGTTTCGGCTTTCATCTTGTGCAGTTTATTTTCTGTAGAAAGCGTCCTCATCTTCTGTTCAAGCGCCAAAAGTGAAGATGGGTCTGCGAGTGAAGTCAAACTTAGTTTTTCTTTCCCCAGTGACTTCATTTCGGCCAAAAATGTGTCACAAGCACTGCACGTGTCGCTTCTGGGGTATCCGAATGAAATATTAAATTCTGTGACAAATATTGATCTGTATTTCTCGTAAAAAATAGGGTTGTGTTCATATCTCTCCTTGTATATTTCGTGCATTTTTTTAACGTTAAGTTCCTCAGGTAAATACTTTTTTGAGGAGTCTTTAAAACTGTAATGTGTGTAACTCTTCCCTTAAACGAAGAAATATGCTCCATTACTGCTGCTTTTGTCTCTGGGGACAATTTTTTGGGGCGATTAGTATGCTTTCCTCTTATATTTTTAGGTGCTGCTCCTGTGCTCTTCAATGATCGCTGAAGAATCTCCAACTTCTTTCTTCCGATCCCATGCAGAGATAAAAAAGCTTTTACACAAACAGGAACCTCATGCTAAATATCACCTTCTTTGAAACGAACCCGGTATGAATATGAAGAATCATGGAATTTTCGAGGGTCAATCATCTCTTGATGAGATCGGCGTTGTTTGATGGGGTGAGATGTAATAAGACCACAAAGATACAATTTTTCTTCATCATGTCCATGAAGTAAATTGAAGTGGCGGATTATATACCGCCTGGTTGCTGGAGAAATTACTTTGACGAGCGCTCAATGTTTCCACCTTCCTAACTACTTCCGCTTTCACTACTCTCCGGTAAATCATCCATCATTGAGCACAATAAACAACAGTTCACGCAACTTGATTCGAACCGGCACGACCTGATAACGCACAGACAGAATGACGATAACAATGGCGGACATGGAAGCTTGACATTGCGCCTTCTTCACCTGAACCGCATTGACATAGCGCCTTCTTCCCCAGTGTGCGAAAACTTCTTTCTCCATTTTCTCCGGATCTAGCGCTCTTATCCCCGAAACGATTAAACAGAACTGTAGATCTGCTCATCCTCCTCTAGATGGCATTAATACTTCATTTTCGCCCAAAGCTGGACATTGCGCCTTCTTCCCCTGTACCCTTCATTTATAACTTTCCTTTCACAGTCAGAAAATTACACAAATTTCACTTTGGAAAAATGGTCAATGTATGCGCGCTTCTCAACACGATTGAGAGAAAACGGCTGAACCAAACCAGCTCTTCCCAACCAAAATACCTTTCCTCAGGAATAGCCACACAATACACCAGTCATCGTGTGGGTGTCTTAACTCGCCGTCCTCGCGGAATGGATTTCTAGCGGGAGATCCGCGTGAGTCTCTGGGTGGTTCAAAGTAAATAAATTGGACACCTTTTTAGTGACGATGGGGGAGACGGAATAGGGAAGGATTTGGTAGGTGGAAGAGGACGTTTTGCAGTTGGGTCGTCGTCGGTGTCAGGGCGTAAATGAGGACGTAGTGTAGCGGGGGAACGAGGGAAAGAAAGTAATGTTCTCAGAGCAGAGCTGAGGGACCACTCAGGTCGACGAGCCCCAGAGCGCAATTTACAGCGCAGGTTTTTCAGAGCAGAACTGAGGCTGAGACGGCTTAGCTCCGACTAATATTTTATGCTCAAGAAAAATGATTCGGAAGACGAAGATCATTTTTAACGGTGGAAGTTTCATAACGCGTTGTAGATGCAACAAACGGTCAGGTCAAAGATTTCTACGGCTCAGGGAGCTTTGTGAGGGCCTGCGCTTAGTAAGGTTTGAACTTAAATTTGGACGAGTGCGTGCTGGTTGGTAATGGCCCATGGACCACCACAACTTTGAGCTGAATGCCAAGTTCCACGGGACTCTAATTGTCCACACAAGCGCCAACCACAGTTTTGGTCGGGAAACGTTTTTTACAACCCCCCCTCAAAAAGTGATACTTTACGTTTCAAGGCATCGGGATTCTAAATCTGCAATGTCCGTCCATCGTCCGGGTTTAACGTGGTCTAAAAAATCCGTTCTTTACCTCACAGAAATCTCATTTTGTATCTAGTTGTTCCCGCCTGATCGGCAGTCTGATAGGACGAAGCCCATGGATGTTATGTGCAAAAAGTGATTACAAAAACAACAACAACGCAATTTCGGTAGTTTGGTATCGCCCTATTCGATGCTAGGTCCAATGAAATGAGCCCTCAGAGGTGTAGGACTGCGTCTAGATCGAAAATAATGAAATTACAGTAAATACTTTTCACTTTTTTACACTTTTCCAGCGTTATCGGGTAAAAACGTTTAGAAACTGAAGTAAGTGAAACGGCAGGCAGTGGTTGAAACTCAAGAATTTCTTGAATAGCTCCTATATACATTGTGAGCGTTATCAAACGCTGATCGTATAGTTACGTCGTATAGACCATCACTGCTACCTCAGTACTTCTGAAGTTTCTAGTTCCTTTTGAACGGAATTTATACGGAAAAAACTGCGCTAAAATCGATTTTCGTCATGCGCTGCTCTCATCATTGTCCCACAGATGGGAATTTCATTGTATTTTCGTGTCATTTGGACCCTCTACGAAGTAATTTTATCAACGCTCAAAAGAAAATCAGAATCGGAACCTCACGAATTCTGGAATCCAAACTAACGTCATTTTTTAAGTATCTTTTCCCAGTGTTTCATCTATATTTCAGAACGGCGAACAAGAAGCTTCCCAGAAAAATACTGACAATCCCACCAATTACCTTCATGTTGGTTTTCAATTAAGGTAATTGATGGGATATGTTGCAGCGTCTAAAGAAATTCAGTGATGCTACCAGTCTCTGCGTACAACGCGGAGTTAGTTTTAGGGCTTTCAAGTTCATACGAAGTGAATGAAAAGTTCGGATTAGCAGCTAGAAAGTTCGTGGGGCTGAGGGAAGTTGTGTGATGAATCGCTCAGTAGGTCTCAAAACGTAAAACCTATAGGACTATCAACTACTTTCCACGACCACAATCCTTCACTCACTCTTAGAGTAGCAAAAAGTAAAAAGAACATACTTTTCAAATAATTTAAAAGTGAGTCACCACTTCAGTAGGATATAGTTGGAATCCACTCCAACACATCCACTTGAAAAGATAAAAGCTGCAATTTTCGCCATCAAATAACACAACTACCGTTTGTTTCGATGTGTCTCGATTTTACTGTACTGTTCATCCTTTGGATAGAAGCAAGTACAGATGGGAAAAAGAAGTGAAGCGGTAAACTATAGAACAAAGAAAAATGAGGGGAATGGTGAAAGGTTGGCGGCCGAGCAAATATAAATAGGACGGGAGCTGATTAGGCGAGTTATCACGAAGTGATAAGTCCAGCAGACAATAGCGTCCTCGAGGGGGACGCCTGCGTTCTGACAATCGACGACGAAAAGGCAAGGAGTTACGAAACGTGGCGTTGGCTGCGGGGGACCGCACAACTTTCCTATTTAAGGAAACACGGAACTGAACGCCACCGACGAGAGATGGAACTTTCTTTACAGGAAAGAAAACCAGATGTCTGCAGTTCCAAGAGAGGGAGAGGGCGTTGAAACGAGCACACAGGACTTATCAGTCCACAGTGTCCAGCGAGGGAGTACGAATTGAACTGGTCAGGTCGCACACAGGGAGCAGACAGTCCAAACCTGCCTAAGTATTAGGGTCTGGCTCCAAACCAGCGACCGATGTCGTTCTGCAACTTGTCCTTACACCCTCAGGGTCCTCAAATCGTTCCGCAAGACCGAAGAACTTCTCTGGGTCAAGGTCCCAACACAACTAATGGAATCTATAAATGAAAGATCTCAATATTGGAAGGAGGTATTGCTCAATCTCGCTCCACGCCAACATGTTCCTCATCCCACCAAAAACACTTATTCAGCGACAGGACTATGTAGTTGAAGGGATCAAAGCTCCTGATACTGACCGTTTAAAGAATTTAGCAGGTAATTTGGAGGGCTCACTGTAATAAGATAAGGTACCTCGCCTGGGAACGAAAAAGTACAACTCAAACAGCACGGATAGACAGTCTGCCTGACCATCAACACCCATTCTGAAGCCAACAAATCGCAGACATTCCCGATGGGCTAGTTCTATCTCGTCCTTGGCATTACAATAGCAAGGGGACTATAACATTGAGGAAACCTCAAGACTAGGTCAGACGAACGACACATAGAGGGACGTTTTGATAGTAAGCGGACTTAATTGATTTTTGAAGAGCTAGGGCGAGTAGTACGTAACACAGCCGTCTACTCAACTCATCAAGGAACGCCTGCTCCAGCCTGGATCTATCTTGAGCATAGGAGGACGGACTGAACAGCCAGCAACCAATCCTTGAGCAGCAATACCAGACCCTAGAAAACAATGATAAGCGACATAGGGCGATTGGCAGAAGATTTCCCATCACGAAAAAGTCTCACAACATAACCAAAATCCATAGGCAAGCGATTCAATGTGCCTCACAATAGGGTGAGACACCCTGAATTGGGTCACTGGGCGTCAGGCTAGCACAACAGCATCTAGTCTCCATGATAGGCTACACAGGACTGAAGCCCTCATGACACGACAGGCCTGACCCACTTTCATCTTCCACAGCAATCCCGTTTCGTCCCATTAGCGCCCGTGTTTAGGCTAGAAACCACAAGCCATTTGCCTTATGTGCCTGTACTGAGTGCTAAGAACTACCAAAAGCCGCTGAATTTCCACCCCCACCCCACCACCAAATAAGAAACCACCTGTGTGACAGGCAACGCCTGACTTTTGCCAATAACATACGAGATGACAGGTCTGCTTTACCTTCATCTCCCACAGTAATCCCGGTTCGTGCAATTAGTGCATGGCTTCCCTTGCACAGCCGCAAAAACCTTTTCTCCTCAAATTCGCCATCCACCTATCGAGATGCGACGCCAAATACGCATGCAGTCGCCGACACGGAAACCAGAACCCGATTTGACAGTTGACGCTTTGACATTTGAGACACAGGCGGCGGGGGAGGACAGAATTCTGCGGAGGGCTGACATCAGATTTCTCAGTTCACCACGGAATTTCGCTCAAATCACAAAATCGACTTTACGTCGAAATGCAACGAAAACCAAAACCAAAAAAAAAATCGTTTACCTTGGCGATTTGAAAATGATCGGGTCGGAGGGTCTCGACGATCTCCTGGTCGTTGCGCGGCTGCTGGCTCACGGACGACCGTAAACCATCCAAGACGCCTTTGAAGGTAAACTTCTTCATTTCTCTCGGCAGCAAAATATATCCATTTAACGACACCGCGGGTCGGTGGGAAGTTGACGGAAACGAGTGGCGGACGCGTCGTCAACGCATTTGTCGGCGGGCGTCGACGGTTCAAATCCCGTTCGCTCGCCGACCGTACGGCCTACGTCCGATTCGGAAAAACCGGCTGTCACTGCGGTGTAGAGTGAGTAGGGTGATTACGGTCGAGTCGAATAGCGGCTGGCTCCGGTGTCGCGGAGCACGAACCCGAACTGTGCGAAAACTCTGCGATTTGGCAAAATGGGCTGAATACAAAAAAATTTAAAAAACTCAATCGACACTCATCAAAAAAAGATAATTAGTCGGAGCGAGCGGTCATAAATGCGAAGGAGCCTGAAGGATCTCCGTAAACTGTTGATCAATAACTTGCGACGGCCGAGCTAACAGCTGGAGTGATAGAGGTCTTTTTACCTGACCGTTAATTCGGAAGGTGGCCACGAGTTGGCAGCACCGAGCGGCGCCGCCGTCTCACGCAACTCAGCGTGGTAACACGACAAAACCCGACGTTAACCGAAATAAAACGATCTTTTTCCCGGGGTCTGACGGAGCGCGACAAAGCGGCCGCTACGAGGTACTATTTTCCCTTCTCGAGGGAAATTTCGTCGCTGAATATTTATTTATGAGGTAGCTCCTGCTACACCTGAGTACAGCCCACCGTAGATAAGAGATCAGAAGCTTTGGAGTCGGTCCTAAGCGTGCACCTGCTAGTCCATAGCATTGCCCACGCATGGTCAGGAGAGAAGCGACTTTGAAGTTTGTTCAGTCTTCTAGCCTGACACCCATGCGCTCATTATGATGACACCCCTTATGGTATCGACTCTCTGGATCGCTTTCTACGGATTTTGCAAGAGTCGTGAGACTTGCTTGTGTTGAGAAAACTTTTCTGCAGGATTTGGCTACTGCCATTCTCAAGCATGCTGTTCACTTGGTCGCTTTTTGAAACTTTCTTCGATCATTTTGTAATCATACAGACGAAAAAAATTAAATGGTAGTCTTCAAACGTATGTAAGAACACGTTTCATTCGTTGCCCTGTTTAAGAGCAGATCTCTCTAAATCCATCAAGTAGTGACTGAAATTACCAACTTTATTTATAAACATAAATACTACCGAAGATGCCCTCGGCATTCTCTGGACCTTAACTGGCCAGGAGAGAATTAATTTTTTGTACAGACAGTAGGAGTCGAATTTATGGAGTCCCAATGGGAACGAGTTGAAGACTACATAGACCAAGTATCAATGGAGAGAGATACATTTAATCTGGGACTAACAGCACGTCCTTAGAGTTGAAAAAAGTTGACTAGAAGTGGAGCCAAACCCTTGGGCCACTGTAAACGCCTTCGCTTGGATATCTTCTAGGTTTGCTTAACATCACTTTCAAATTAGGGCTGTGCCTACAAGATTGCATTATATAGGATCATAGTTCTCCAAAAGGCCTTAATTCGAATAACTTCTAAAGCTCGCTATCTTGCCCTTACTAAACCCAATTTTCCTTGCAGTCTTGCCTTTCCAATTCGAGTCGAGATGAGTTAAACTGTATTTGAAAACTCATCACCCTATTTTTACGGAACATTCAGTTTCTACATCTATTCTGCAATCTGGGATGCTAACAACCCCAAGATGACTCCCCACATTGGCACAACACTATTACATTCATGAGTCTATCACGTTTAACACGTTCCCCTCTGGTTCACGCTACAATCTGTTAAGTTCTAACAACATTGTTTTTAAATTGTATCTAGTATAGAACTTTGTCTCAAATTAACGGCTAATGAAGAATAGAGACTGTATTAGGATTACAATTTGAAGTCAGCAAAATACGTATGTCTTCATTTTTATTGTCGACGGGATTGACTCTTCCCCTACCACAGGCAGTATAGCCCACCCATATTGGACTTTAATTTCCACCTTATGCCAGGGTCCGCTCCGCACACACACCTGTATTGCTGCTCATTTATGTACCTTCCATTTTATACCAGCATATCTTTTTATTTTCGTGGAGAAAAATGAAAATAACTGAATGTGCGAAATGTGCTCCATCCTAGAGACCGTCGAGTCAATTACCTTCCCAGGATAGTTGAACTTAGACACAATTTCCTGCTAGCTGAGAGCAGTATCGTGTGTGAGGTCCAATAATTTCTACTCGGCGAGGTGCTATCACATTGTGAAATTCGTTCGTTAGTAGCACATTCTAGTTTTGTAGAAAAAACCTTTCTTCACTTTAGTTATCAAACGTAAGGAAAGTAAAGAATGTTACGCTCATT
This sequence comes from Pachypeltis micranthus, assembly GCA_020466155.1. Taxonomy (NCBI): domain Eukaryota; kingdom Metazoa; phylum Arthropoda; class Insecta; order Hemiptera; family Miridae; genus Pachypeltis; species Pachypeltis micranthus. The sequence goes on from CM035776.1 coordinate 1,870,272, forward strand.
TAAAGAATAACGAACATAACGTAATTTAATATTTCTTAAAGGTTTACGAATGTTTCCCCTCAACCGCCAACAGATGCGTCAAAATTAAATTCTCGAATAAGAATAAAAACAACAGCGCAATTTCATTGAGCTACTGTAACATGATTAGTGTTCAATTCATTCTCCATCAGCATCTCAGAAACATATTATGTTAACAATTCTTACTAACATTTAATAGACAAAAGGGTGCGTCCGAAAAGAATTTTTGTCCATTTAATTTAAAACCCCCTGCCACTGACATCATGAGTCGATAATAAAAAGACTCCTTAATAAGCGTCAGAAGGATGTTTTCGAATAGTTAATACCTACATATTGTTTTCAATAAATGGTCCGGGGAACAGTCTAATCAACAGAGATTAAAATCAAAATGTGTCGAAAATAATGTTTTTTGGATCGTTTCCGTAAATTGTGGGGTAACTGCTTCACCAGATTTGATCAATCTTACACTGCTTTCTAGTTACCCATAATATAATTATTTCTGTACATATATTTTGAACGGAGCAATAAGCCAAGTTAACTCAAGAAAGAAGATTTGTCGAATATTAATTTATCGGTATTCCAATTTTCTCGAAAACGGCTCCAGCGATTTCGATCAAACTTACGGAGGACTCTTAATTAACTAGTACCTTCATTTTGTTTTCTATAAATGTTCCTGTAGAAATTCGTTGAACAAAGATATAGTGCCCACATATGTTTTGTCTGTACAATCCCTTTTGGTTTATTATTCATTCTGAATAATAACCCTATGTTTTCGGTCACGAAAAATTTTTTACAACCCCCCCTCAAAATTTGATACTTTACGTTTCAAGACATGGAGATTCCAAATTTGCAATGTCCGTCCGCCGTCCCCCGTCCGGGCCGTTTTGTGCCTTTAACGTGGTCTAAAAAATTCGTTCTTTCGCCCAAAAATCCGATTTGGTATCTAGTTGTGCCCGCCATCTCGGCAATCCGATCGGACGAAGCCCGTGGTTGTAATGGGCAAAAAACGGTTAAAAAAATTAACGAAACGCAGTACAACGCGGGAGCTATAAGTGTTTCGTCGTTTGAATTCCCTCCGCCCCGCCCGTCTCTTTAAAAAACCAACCGCTCTCGAGGCGAGCGAGCGCGTCCCTCCCAACGACTCCGCCTCCCCCCGGGTTCGCTTCAAGCGCCCCCGTTCCAATTTCCCCGACGTTTTGGTTTTAATACGATTCAATTTTTTTAGATTCTTTCGTTTCATTCTCATTTTGTTTTTTTTCATCAATTTTGGTTAAATTTTGATATTAGTATTTAGCGTGCATGTTTTCATATTAAAATTCAGTTTTTTCTAGATACTTTTTTTTGTTTATTTTAATATTACGATTCAGTTCTTTTCGACCTTTTTTGGGTTTCATTATGATATTTTTCGATGCTGAATCGAACAGGATGGATCTCGGAGCATTAATGCTAGGTCAAGCTGATTATCCGAATAATAAACCGTTGTGTAATAATTTGCAGGGTTTTAATGAGGATACACAGCAAATGTCCACGGTACAGGAGTGGAGGGTACTTAAAAAATTGTTTGGCCCAGTGAGCGTCCTCTGTATCGGTAACCAGAAGAGCATTATGCAGGAAATCACGACTGCCACAGTTTCAGCTCCGAAGATTTTTCAAGGCTGAGACTCACGGAACTGTTCAGTATGTGAATGGGGAAGTTTAAGGGCAGCCCAGAAGTTTGACGCATTTTCCTCTCCCTCTTCTCCATTACGCTCTTTTACCTACTAATAAAATTACTTTTTGAGCGCACCCCTTCCATTAACTTTGAACCCCGATCCACAGCAGTTGAAATAGGAAGTAACCAAGCACAATATATTTATGAAATAAAACGTGGGGCAAACTTTAGCGCGCCCTATTTTTTCTTGTTGAGCTCCTGAAATCGGCGGGCGATGCTCTGAAAATCACAGTCGTCGTCGGAATCGTCATTGTTTGGAGGAGGCAGGGAGTCGTCTGGAACTGACGGTAAATCGGGTAGCGGGATGTCAGGCGACATTTTGGACCTTGGCAGAGGCTTGGGTTGCTCCGTAGCCTGCAATTAGATTGAAAATGCAAACACCATTGAGTTAACAACGTTTTGAAATGTTGTGAATCTGAAATTGAGGCTGCGCTATTTACAAGAGGGAATATTGTTCAATTCTGTCGATTTATGATAAACATAGGCACCTACATCCACGTGATGTGTGTGAAAATACGACAGGTTACGGAATAACATAGAAAAAACAGAATGACCATCTCCCTGAATCTTGGTTTATTCTTTCCATTTGGTCAGTATTAGAGATGAGTCCAAACGCATAACCAATTTGACGCCGTAGATGATGAACAGATGGGAAGCCAAATAGACTGGTCACTATTACACCACGCTTCACAAGAGCAAATGGTTGACCAGGCAATAACTTGTCGGTTTCCTAATAATCAAGACTGTTCGTGGACACTAATGTAAGAGTTATACCAGTCGTTAATGAACGTCATGCATGTAGCAGTTACCCTAGCGTGAGAGAGCACTGGCCCTTGCTCAGCATCTATCAAACCCAGACCAGTGGAGATACTGCAGGTATCAGCCAGTCTCATGGTAGACAGCTCTTCGCCAAGCAACCAAAGACTCCTTCAAGGAACTGCAACATTAAGATTTTGTCCAATATGGAAAGTAGGTGGAGCAGTCTCCTTGATGGCAGGTCTGACAAATTACGGTCGCTTCCCTTTTGAAGAGTGACGACGTGCACAGACTTCCACTGAGTGGTGAACTAACCAAGCAGCAGACCCATTCTGCCTTCCTTAACACATTCGCTGCTACGAGCGGTTTTACCGCGCTTTCGTGTTCTACCCAACGGCTAGAGCGGTAAAACCGCTCTCGAACCTCGGCAAAACCCCGTACAATCCAAGCCCATATTGAAACGGTAGTAGTTCAATAACCCCTTTTCAATACACGTAGTAGTGGGAAAGACCCTTCTAAATGAGCGGGGGGCATCCGCCGAGGAGTTCAGGTAGCGACGGTTTTCTATTTTCACTCTGACGACAGCCTCAACGGAACGCGTTTCTCCTGCATTTTCGGCAGGTTTTTTACGCTTTTTGGAAAAACGGCATCAACGATTATCACCAAACTTTCAAGATGTTTTTGAATAGTTAATGCCTACATATTGTTCTCAATAAATGTTCCTCTGACAGTCCATTGAACAGAGATAAAAATCAAAATGTGTCGAAAATAACGTTTTTTCGAACATTTCCGTAAATGTCAGGGTAACTTATTCACTAGATGTGATAAATCCTAATGGAGTGTCTTTAAGTCACCCATACCAACATTTCGTTCTTTATAATTATTTCTGTGTACACATGTTGAACGGAGATATAAGCCAAGTTAACACAGAAAAGGTGATTTGTCGAATATTAATTTATCGGTATTACACTTTTCTCAAAAACTGCTCTAACAATTTCAATCAAACATACGGAGTACTCTCAGAGAACTAGTCTCTACATTTTGTTCTCTATAAATGCGTTGAATGAAGATATAGCACCCGCGTATGCAGCTGGTGTTCGAACTTACGGGGGTGGCGGAACGTTGTGTGTTGCTACGCACCAGATATTTGTAATATGTATTTCTAGTTGGTACCTGCTGACCTCCCAATCTATTTATCCGTAGGTATAATCGTAAAATAATGTTGTTTTTGCGGCACGTTTGAAACAAATCGAAGACAATTAAAATATCTTTTCCTTTTTGGTTCATATATTCAGAATTATAATCTCATCACATATTATGTCTAGGCCGTTTTCGATACCTAATATCCAGCTAATGCTAGGTACCTACCATTCAAGGCAGAGCATATTTTATACAAATGAAAGTAAGACGATAAACGAAAAATCTTTGCTCGAGCCCTGAAGGACAGCGGGCGCGGTTTTACCGCACGGTAGTAGTTGGAAAGAAAAATAACGTTTTGGTCCTTGCGAGTGGCTACGCCCGAAAGGCAATGAAATGCCTTAGAAGTTGGGAAAACCAGAGACCCCCTTGTTAAACTTTAAAGACGAAATGAATTTTCATTCTGAGAATAATAAATGAATTTTGTGGAATTCGCTAACTTTTCAAAATGAATCCGTCCAGGACGAGCGGCTATTGAATGAAGGGTGTGGCGATGTTCTGCCTGAATGTTATTCAAAGAACCTTAGTCCCATATGTATAGTGGACTACAGTACTCTCATTAACAGTTAACAAGGGCTTGAGGGTTGTCGCTAATTTTGCCACTTGAGGCTACTCTTTAAAAATTCCCTAGAAATATCGTGTCTCCTACAAACATAAGTACATATACAGTCGCTGTAATAATATAATAATGATGCGATAATTTAATTGTCGACAAATCTCGTTCTCTGATCTACACCCTTTCCACAGATAGATACAGAAATGGTTTTCGAGCACAAAATGTGGGTATAGCTTGTTAGAAATACTTCGTCAGATAGATCAATTATGCAGTTACTCTGTAAATTTCGAAAGCGTTAAAAAACAAGATCAGTAACCCACTTTGGTTGTTCTCTCAGTTCAATGGACTGTCAGAGGAACATTTATGGAGAACAATATATAGGTATTGACAAGTTGAAGACATTCTGCGATTTTAATGAAAATCGTTAGGGTAAGTTTAGACGGGGGAGAATTCGCAGCGTGTGTTAGTCACTCTCATGGCCTTATATGAGCGAGTGAAATTCTCGGAGTTCGGAGTTGTTCTCAGAGAGCAACTCTCGAGAGTCGGCAAAGACTGTTTACACCATACAGACGCCAGATCAGTATCGAGAGTGATTTTAAGAACACCGTCGATGTCAACCCTTAACATAAGTGGCAGCAGCATCACCCCCTTGCACTATCAGGGAGAAAACTCTCGGCACGCTTTACACTTGCGATTTTGCTCTTGATGGTGAATTTGCCGCCCTCGAAAGCAAAAAACGCGCTTATAACCCATATTTAAAGCCATTTTGCCAAACAGTGAACAAAAATAGTTATTTTTGCTTCATAGGAGAATTTTCATAGACATTTATAGATATCGATAGATACTGATTATTAATAATATATGTAGCAGTTGGCCTCCCTACCTACGTCAAGATTATCAGTGTGATCTTCTAGCGTCGCACCCTGTCGGACGGAAAGGGAAGGGTACACCCTCTCCAACGCCAGGGCAGTTTACGGCAAGAGTCCGGACGGGGAGCTTCGCCATCTTGACGTGCTACTTTTCCGTTTACTAAATCTAATTCTTCAGTTGTCATTAAAACTAGTTTCTTCAATTGTGTATTTGTCATGCATCGGGAATTCGAGGACGGCGAGAAGTGAAGGAGATCACCCGAATCTCCCCGACTCGGCCACAACATCAGAAGTGGGATATCCCCGACGTCCCAGGCGTCATCGTCCGTCATCAAGTAGTGATCGCGACAGGTATGATGATGACTATGGTTTTCGTCGATTTGGTTCTCGTTCTCAAGAAGATGATTCGTTTGGATTTTGCTCGAGAGCAAATGAAAACCATTCAACAATTTTTGGTGCATGCGGAGAGAACCGAACGAAACGAGAGGACCGAGAGGCGGAACTCCGACCCCCCGCAAGCTCCATTCTCGCTACCTGAGTTCGACCCTGACGTGTCCTCAATAAACGCTCGCGCTTGGTGCTGTACCGCCGACGTTTTTAGAACGAAAGTCCGCAGAAAGGTCGCAAACTGCTATTATCGTTGGGAAGAGCTCTGAAGGGTGCTGCCGCCCAGTGGCTACCTCAAATTCTACGTCATCATCGAGATCAACGACTGGATCCCCCAGGCCGGATGTCTCCTGCTACAACTGCAAGGACATTTCTTCTCCAGATGTCCGTTGAAGACCTCAGAGAAGAAAGGCGAGCCGGCAGCCACCCGTTCACTGGATAAGCGAGTCGCCTTTTGCCAAGTCAATCCTATGGGCCAGCTCGATCACAAGGGTGAGCGTTTTTGTTACCAATTTGACAGTGGTTTAGAATGCTCTCTCTTGAGACTAAGTCTAGATTCTAAATTTGAGGGCACACGATTTGGAAACTCAGTAACGTTACATGGATTAGGTGAATCCACAGTGTCATGTACAAGTCAAGTACATTGTTCTGTCATTATTGATAGGTTTCCATTGAAAACTCTTGCCTAATGTTAGATACGAGATAGTATCTATTGATGGGCGCCGTACCTACAAGTATGCGCACGATCGAGTACGACGTGTGCCTGATTCAACAGGTTGCCCATCACTGATTTTCAGTGAAGACGAGGCAGACAGTAGTGGATAATTATTACAATTTAAAGTTCCTGTATTCACGTTTCTCTTCATACGTGCTACATGCCGCTCTTATGCTGGCTGCTTATATTTCTCGTTTGAGTTGACTTTTATGCACCTAGTGTTGAGCTGTCAAGAATGATCACACAGTAAATGTTTTAATCTTAACCTCACAAAGTCAGACAGTGTTAGGATGCATGGATGCAGTTATGATGGGGAGTCTCGAACAGGATGTTTCGCGTAGGCATGGTGTCAGTCTCGAGTGTTCGCTCAGTATGGGGTTAACTCGAGCAGTTGCTCAGGATGGGTTTTCTTCGAGCAGGATGTGCACTCAGTGGGGCTGGTCACCTGCCTCAGTAAGTGATGCTTTTGTTCATTGGGAGACAGCATATCCTCATCCATGGCATCCAGTGCTGCCTACGTCTGTTGTGAGCGTGTTTTGTACAGTCATGTATGACGATGGGCCGTTTTGCCCAGTGATCTGACAGGCCAGCAGGAGTGTGCGCATTCAGTCAATTTGATCAGAGTTTTCTGGGTTGTGGTTTTAACTGTTAAAATTGCGATAGCAGGCAGTGCTGAGTTGCAGAGGATAGTGGTGAGGTGTCTCAAATGAGTTGATTCACGTAGGTGTTGTCTCGAGTGTACGCTCAGTATGAGGTTTACTTCGAGTGGTGTGCTCAGTATGGAGTCTACCTCGGGCAGTATGTGCTCTCAGTGAGACATAGTTCCTAGCCTGCAGGTGGTGTTCTCGTTCAGTGGGTGACAGAGTTGCCTCATCTGGTGTATCCTTTGCAACATGTCTGTTCTCAGATTTCGCTCAAGTATGATTTTCTGCACTCAGGGTAGCATTGCCCTGTGGTCAACTAGTGTGTGTGGTTGTTGTGTGGCACATTTGTTGTCACGGTTTGGTCAGTGGGACCATATTACTGATTGTTCTGGATGGAATGTTTCAACATCCCTCCCAAAAGTTTGAGCTTGATTTGCTCTTTGCCTTTGTGCATTCACTTGGTAGGGACCTTAGTGGTTTTTGGTGAGAACTGACCACACCCGTTTCTGTTGAGTTGTTCTAGTTGCTGCTGTCGAGGACGACGTTCCTCAGGATGGCCGTGTAGCAGTTGGCCTCCCTACCTACGTCAAGATTATCAGTGTGATCTTCTAGCGTCGCACCCTGTCGGACGGAAAGGGAAGGGTACACCCTCTCCAACGCCAGGGCAGTTTACGGCAAGAGTCCGGACGGGGAGCTTCGCCATCTTGACGTGCTACTTTTCCGTTTACTAAATCTAATTCTTCAGTTGTCATTAAAACTAGTTTCTTCAATTGTGTATTTGTCATGCATCGGGAATTCGAGGACGGCGAGAAGTGAAGGAGATCACCCGAATCTCCCCGACTCGGCCACAACATATATATTAATAATAATCAGTGTTTAATCGCTGATTTTGAACATTTAACCAATATCGTTAGAACTGCTTTCGAGAAAAATGAGAAAACCCTTGATTTTTTGGTATAGGCAGGCACAGACCAAGGGTTGAAATGATAAAGTTCTTTTTCTGAAATTAACGGCTAATGAAGAATGAAGACTGTATTATGATTAAACTTTTAAGTCAGCAAAAAATCTCCTTCAGTATAATTGACATTTTTTTACACGATGTCGCAATACTGTCCTTACACCTTAGGTAGTGGAAAGTCAAAATGCTGAGGAAATAACTAGTAATTGCATTGACCTGATTGTTCGAATCTTGTCCCTTACAGTCTTCAGAAGGTGGAGGCGGATATTTCTGGAAGTAGTAAAATATTAGGTAATAATATCCATCACCACAACACATTTACGAGACAACTACTGCCAAAACTGAGTGTATCATTAAGTATCATATTACTCACATTAATCGTTTTACCGCCGCCATTGTTGACATTGTTGGACTTGAAACTGGTCGGAATGGTTGCTGACGGAGGGATGTTATACGCAAAAGGCGGTGGCTCAGAGGCAATCATGTTCGGTTCAAACTCAGGTGGAGCAAAAGCTTGTGGTCCAAGGCTCTGGATACAAACAAAATGCGCAGTTTACGTAAATTAAGTGACACGGTGTTAGAAAGAATTAAGTATACTTGTCCAGTACTTAATTCCTTAACGATTGCCACTTTGATGACCCCCATTTATCATTAGTGATTTCTCGCTACCTTTGCTCCAAATTTTCCTATTATCGTTCTTTTTACTTTCCTTAGCGCTACTGAATTCAAAGAGACACGCCAGTGGTCCACTAATATCATTCATTTCCACATCCCAGATTTGTGCGCCTCAAATACCACACACCTGACCAACCTACGTGTTCCAGCCCTCTCCAATTATGTCCCCGGTATCTACTAGTTGGGTCGCACTGTCCCAGCCTCTCCCCCATCACAAAGCTCTTCTGGACAGCCACACTTGTGCTTCTAGGCTTTGCCATTATATCTGTTTCAAGAAACCCTCTCACCTAACTTCTTCCTATTACCTGACCCCTCTGCAGCCCACTTTCTTTACAAAACCATCGCTGAGTTCAAAAAAATTTTATGAGGGCGAAATGGATCTAACAATCAACTATATATCTGCGGACCTTCGCAATTCACTCCTCTGAACTCAGGCTACTTAACTATTCTATTTTTGGGCTGATTGTTCCCTACCAAATAACCAGTTCAAAGCACTTGGGGCTGATGTGCTTGTTGCTGTCTCCAATGTGCCATGCTCCAGCCTATCACTGCAACATTGACATCCTCGGGCAAGCCTTTGTCATCCTCCTGGGCTTCTGCCTCATTATTGGTGCTGTATATCTGCCAAATTACCCTCCTGTTTCTGCGTATGAGTCTCACTCTATTACACACCCTGGCCATAAACGTATGTTCATTGGGGACTATAATCATCACTCTGTTCCTGGTAGAGCATGGAACCTGGACACAATCTGTTCTCATCTCTCTACAAAACTGTTTATTGTTCACGAGCCTCATGGGCCCTTTCATGTTACTCCACTCAACTCAGTCTATGGTAGTGGTACAACTACTATGCTAATTACTTCTGGCAATATCCTCAACCTCGATCTCACAGACATAGGTAGTGTTACAATCAACCCTCAAATCCTACTCATCATCCCAGGCAGTGCTCATTTTCTCACCACACTGGATATTGCCATCGGCTGTGGACTTCCAGTTGTAACACCTATTAGTTAGTTTGAGTTCAACTTCAGATGGGTTAGCTATGAGTAGATGAACCATTTCCTGCTTGAGACTTATTGGGATCTTTCGAGTCCTATAGCATCCTTGGTGCAAATATTCCAGCGTTCGTACCATGTACCTGCAGAGTATATCAACAGTTTTCCAAATGGTTCTCTTGGAAGCTCTCCTCTCCCATTTGCACACGCTTCCAGAAGAACCAGACACACTGATGCTCAAAACTCAGTGTTTGCTTTGTTACAAACCTATGCCCCTGGCCTGTTACCCAGATATCCCCCAAAGAGCCCCCCCCCCCTGACACCCTCGCCCTTTTAGTGAAGCGTTTTGTACTAGTTATGAATGGGTTCTGGCGATTTCTTTGTAATGTGTTGTATTAAGGGCATATCTAGTTTAGTTGTTGAAGGATATTCATTCGTAAATACTGCTCAGACTGTCACCTATAAAGAACAATGAATCTAAAGAAAATCCCACTAAGAAGGATTATGGACACGTTATCTGTGCACTATGCAGTGCGAAATATTCTCAATAGGAACCACCCCAACTTTAGCGTGGTGTAATAGAAACAGTAGAACACTTCCTGAGTGAGTGTGAGCGTCCACTGAAGTTTGAAAACAGGACTGATAGACTGGAGGAACAGGTAAATGTAGAAACACGAGAGGACTGCAACTGAAGATGGTCCTAAAATACGTTGAGCTGACTGCTACATTCTGGCGCAAGGAAGAGGTTTACACTTCACTCTAGACCCGTAATTTGGCTGTAGAACAGCCCTGAGCTGTGCAGGGAAAATTCCTTTGGTGGGAGAACGTGTGCCATCATCGAAAGATTCAAATTACACGCTTGTTCATAACGCTCTTACTGGATAACTAAAAGGTTGAGGTTGTGGAATGAGAGGTGGCGGAGGGAAATCCACAAAACCTGGTGGGCGGATTCCTCGACCATCAAGATTGTTGGCGTTGCCTGAGTCGAACAACAAAGCTTCCATTCCTTTGCTCTGCTCGTACTCGTTCATGACCTGCAATAACAGAAGAATTGACCTTATAGAAGAGATCACTTATAGGTTTAAGAAAGTCTCATGAACATACAGTTGATTTCTTATCACTTTTGCCTGCAGAAAGGGTAAGAAAACTATTGTAATCGTGTCCAAAAAAGTTGAATTTTCTTCAGATCTTTAAGTTTTCGTGCCCACTGAATTAAAAAAACCTGATTTTGGCGCGTCATCCGAGTGTGTGTGTCTTTGTCGACCTAAAGAGGTGCAGCCGGGTCTTGGTTGGACCAAGCCATCACCAACCTTCTCGTGGTGGCCAATATAACGCCCTAGAAAAGTACTGGACTCCTATTAGTAGACCAGTATGCAGGGGGTCCTGAATGCGATTCTCATACACGTCCCCTAGAGGAGGGGTATCGAAGCCCATCCTTTCTAACATATTACAGAATTGCAGTAATTTACGACTGAAAATGTTGAGACTCAAATGTGCACCGTAAGTAATGGCAAACAGATTAAGTAAGTACTCACGTGGGGGTTAGGCTCATACGCAATGTTATATATTTTGGCTATTTCAATGAGATATTTCTCCACTAAAATCTTAGGAGGAGCCTGAACGCTCATTTTATGTCTCAGCTTTTCAGATATTGTGTTGACTCCTGCGATGCGACATGTCTGAAAAAGAACCAAAAATAGTTACAGTTTGGTGGCATACTACTTTCTTTTCAAATAATGCAGAATGTACAGTACACGAAGCCAGAGCAGTGACAAGATATTGCAGATGAGAGAAACTAAAATCGCCCAAAACTCGCACTCTCATTAGTTGAAGATGATGATTCATGAGTGGGTTTGGCTCCAGTTGGTTGCCACGACAGACTAGCAAGTTATTGTATATAACGAGGATTGAAGTACGACACCAAAAAAAGAAGACACTCCAGAAAAACGTCAAGGTAAGTTGTGAAATCACCATCATACATTATGAAAAATTTTGAAGAGACGATTTTAGCAGTTATTTCCTTATCAATCCCACTCCAACGAAACTAGAATTTTCAATAAAATCAGGATAGTAGTTCAATAAATTATCACAACGATGAAAGCTTAATAACATCCATCAGATAATTAGGAGCACCCCTACAAATTCAGGAATTCGAACCATCATGAATTAAAGCAATTGGGTTAGATCCACCAGTAGGCAAATTACTAAAGTTAACGTACCTGTTAGGTGAGTCCGTCTCCTCTGGCTGGTGAGATATTGTGGGCAAGCGCTTTCGATGTAAAGAAATCATCGTCTGGCGGTCAAGTCAGTACTAGAGTCAGTCAGTTGGTCGTGGTCTTTATATACGAAGAAAAGGTAAACAGGATGGTGATGGAGCATCAGTGAATGGAAGGGGAAGGAAGTCATGTTCCTCATGGGGGGAAAACCCCCTTGAGGTGAATGAAAAGTCTTGCATGATCTGTTAATTGTGGAACAAAAAGTAAAGAAATCAACGTCTGGCGGTTAAGTCAGTACTAGAGTGAGTCAGTCGGTTGTGGTCTTTATGTACAAAGAGAAGGGTAAACAGGATGGTGGTGCGTCAGGGAAGGGGGTAGAGGAGGAAGGAGGTCATGTACCTCTGGGGGAACCCACTAGAGGTGAAGGAAAAGGAATCTCAGTATTGTACGTCTTAAATAGTCTGTCGGCTGTCGATTCTAAGTATTTTTCGTATAGGGTGGTCTGCAAATCCGTCAGTTGCTTGTTTTCATTTGTGTAGAGTTTTTAGTGGTGTGAATATGGTGTCGCATTTTGTGTTAATTTGTTCGTTTATGATCTGTCCATTAAAATTTTTTGTTTATAGAGTTCCATGTTTTCTAGTATGTTCACTTTTCCTCCTTTGTATTGTTTATGTATTAAGATATTGCAGTCCTGTACTTTGGTTGGTTCGTGTCCAGTTCTCTTGAGGTGGTTGGCAAAGTTTGAATCGTCTTTGTTCCTACTAAGACCTACATTTAACGTGTTCTGAATATCTGGTCCACATTTTTCGTCCTGTCTGTCCTATGTATGCGTTTTTACAAGTACAAGTTATTTTATATACCCCTTTATGGATGATTGGGTCAGTCTATTCAGTTAGTTTGGTTCTAAGTGTCTTGTCTGTACGTAATGTGATTTGTATGTCTTCCTTTTGGTGGATGTTAGTTATTCCATATATTTTTGGTCCTGTGTACGTAAGTGTGCAGCGTCTTGTCAAAGTCTGTGTATTTGGGATCGTCTTTTTTGGAGTCATATTGCCTTAATAGTTTGTTTATTGTTTTTTTTGGAGTAACCGTTATTTTCTTCGATAGTATTGATAGGGTCAAGTTCTTTTTTTGTAATTTTGTTCAGATAGTGGGATAGTTTTCAGTATCTGTATCATGTGTCTGAATGCACTTAGTTTATGTTGTTGTGGGTGGTTTGATGTATAGTGTATGGTCGTGTCGGTAGCAGTAGGTTTTCTAAAAATGTCGTACTGTACTGTGTTCGTTGTCCAACCGTGTGATTTTTAGGTCCATGTGAGTTTTATTTTGTTCTTTGTCTATGTCATATTGGATGTTATGGTGGACACTGTTTAAGTCCTTTAATATTTTGTCAGTGTAATCACAGCTTAATATGCAGATATCATCTACACGTCTGGCGTAATGTTTGATATTGTTTTTTGTCATTAAAGTCTGGATGTGAGTTTCTTCGTAATGCTGTAGAAATATTTCAGTCAATATGGACAAGGTAGGGTTTCCCATACCTAATCCATCTTTTGGCTTGTATATGTTATTGTTAAATTGGAAGTAGTTTAGTCCGAGTGTCAGTTTGGTGCAGTTGGTAACATTTCTAGTTAACTGCTGTGTCTATTTGTACCGACAGACTATTTAAGACGTACAATACTCACATTCCTTTCCCTTCACCTCTAGTGGGCTCCTCCAGAGGTACATGACCTCCTTCCTCCCCAATCCCCTTCCCTAACGCACCACCATCCCATTTACCTTTCTCTTCGGACATAAAGACAACTACCAACTGACTGACTCTAGTACTGATTTAACGGCCAGACGATGATGTTACATCAAAAGCGCTTGCCCGCTGTATCTCACCAGCCAGAGGATACGGACTCACCTAACAGGCACGTTAAGTTTAGTATCATGAATTAAGTTACTTCCATTTCTCAGGAAAAGTCAACTAGACAGGCTAATGAATAACCTATGCACTGATTACTCAATAAACGAGTTAATGATTCACCAGTTTTTACGCGGAACATTCAGCTACCAAGTTTATATCAACTGAAAGAATGAAATAGCTATAGTTATAAAAATTGCTGTTGCATGTGGTCCTGTGTTGCGCTCCTGTAACAGTAGACTGTTTGGACGCGATAACGTCATTCAATTTCACTCACTTCAGCATATTTTTTTCCGTATTTCAAAGCCAATTGATCGGCTATTATTTTTAACTCATTGCATTCGTTGCCTAATCGAGGAGAGACCCAGAGGAGACTGGAAATAGCCTCAGTCAAACTTGGGTCCATGTCTCTAAAACGAATAAACACGAATTAGTATTGTCAATGTACAAACTTGAACAGAACTAAGCACGAAAATATGCGCTTTAAAAGAACATTCATATGAAGCCTCAAAATTACAAGCTGCAGAGGTAAGGTTTAGCACTCGTTACTTTGCACCACCCAGTTGTAAAATGTGTACAGTTAATTATCCTTTTGCAGGGCAGTGGAAAGGTTCACCCCAGTTCATCAGGTGGTGGATATAACCCTTTATTTTTGAAACACCATGAAAGCAGAAGTGGGAGAAGTTCTGGGATTCAAATCGTTATATTCATACCTCCACAAGATGAACCAAAGGGCGCATTTCGATTGCTGTTCACGAAATGTAGTACACAAGGACTATGGTTCACAGAAACTATAGAAGAGTTTGAGGTGGTGCAAAGAAAACGCAGAGAAACTGGCAGAGAACAAAAGTAATAGATGTTGTAGGTAAAACTAAATGCCTAATTGACTACTTGTTATAACTTCTGGTCAGGCACATTGACGTCTGAGTTTGAACAGCGTTCTGACGTCACTTGGTGTACACTGTGAATCAGAGGCGAATTGTCAAGTAAAGAAAGCCAAGGCAGATTGATTTCAACTTACTTCATTTCTTGAAGCAATCCGAACCTGGACAACAATAAATCGCAGTACATCTCGACCAACTCCATAGCTTCGACCATGTAGTCCTCACGAATTATGTGTTCCACTCTTATTTTGGCTCTTTCACTTTTACCATCGCTGATGTAGTCGGCTATTTCTTTTCTCGCTTTTTGAGCCAGTTCCGTTTTCTTTTTCTCGAGCAGTTTCAACCTACTGATCGCCAGACGGAGATTCGTTTTGAGTTTGCTGTAGTTTATCCCGGATGAAAACATGACGGCTCGAGCTTTCAAGTGAAGACAAACCGTTCGATCTCCACAATAAATATGAAAAACTAGTTGAGGAAATTCAACGAAACGTTTTACGAAGTATTAAAAAACGGTGGGCAACTACGAAAACTTTCAAGTGCTCGTCGCAGTGAGTCATAAACAAAGCTTGAAGGGTAATAAAGATTTCTGGTGTTGTTGTTGTTCGTTCCGATTCTCACAAATGAAACGAAGTGTCAAAGAAGAAGCAGCCAACTTCATAACATTTTAGGATCACAGGAGCAGTTAGGATACGAGTACAAGAACAGTCAAGACATCGAGTAGGGAAGTTATATTTCAACGTCGTGAACATTTTTTGAAGCCCTGGAGCGAATTAGATAACCATCGGATAACGCAAAGTTGAGATAAAAAAGCCTAACAATAATATATAACGTTTATGACTATTTTAAATATAAAGAAAATATTCCAACGTAACAATCACACCAATCAACTCCTTCGACACCAACACTTCAATGTTTGCTTATTCACACCTGTGTTAGTCGAATTCAACACACTGTGTCACACTCCTATCATTTTTAGACAATATTCTTCACATTAACGTAATATTTGACAGGTTACAACGAACACTTCATAGTTATTCAACTTACTCATTTAACCTAACGTGTTCATAATTCTATGAAGTAGTTAACTTTTAAGTAATCTACTTTTTTCTCCTAGTTTTCGATTTATCCAGCAAACTGTTCGTAACAATATCGAATAATCTAGCTGAATTGCAATGACCGGACTGTACGGTTCAAGAGTACTGCTTACTCGTTCACGAGTCAACTCTATTTCCCCTTTCAACTGTTCCCGACTAGCGCACTCTACCGTAGAAATGAACCGTGGAACTTCTGCACTATGGAATCAAACGGTTCGAATAAATTTAAATCAAAACTTTTAGCAGAATTAAAAACCTTCAGTTCTTGAGTTGCCGCCGAAGTGTTCGCACATCGTTCCATCCACTGGGGTGTTTGTTCCCAGTTTCATTCAACCGTGTTTTTGAACTACATGATCCCACAATCCAATCGATACATTATTTTTACTACTCAATTTAGTATTTCATTTTTCTCATCTCCGAATTTATCGAAGTGGAAGTAGAAAATATCTGACGTATTGCAACACACAACTTTCTGCAACCTCGTAAATTCGGCGATCTGCTATACATACAGGCGCTGTATCTTCGTTCAATGCATTTCTGCAGAACATTTAGATGCTAAAAATTGGATTTTTGGAAACTATCTGATGAAAACCAGACTTTCTTTCACCTCACGCAATACCAGTAATAGAAGAGACTGAACCATTGTGTGCCCCATGTACTCACAATCGTTAAGGTCTCCATGGAGGGTCATTATGGAGATTTGGCTCTATCCCTTTAACGTGTCAGACTGTTCCTGGATTGTTGAAGTACCTTAGACACTTTCGTTGTACATGACCTACTTATTTTTTTACAAGTTCCCTATTGATGAAGCACCACCCTTCTTAGGCAAGCATTCTTCATCTATACCGCTGGGTAGTAGAATCGCTCACCTACAACTGTCACGACTATGCGTAATGCATTAGTTACGTTGACTCACATTTTGTGATTTTAAAATAGAAATGGAAGAAAAAAATCCCCGATCAGTCGCTACAAACTTGTTTCTGAAACCTGATAGAGGTGAGTACTGAAACTGAGGGCTGTTTTTGTCTCCTCCCCCCCCCCCCCCAAACAATTCTAATGACACATCCTTTGCTTGTGCCAATGAGCCCTGAGAGAATCCATAACATCCTAAACTTCATCCTCATGGTCAAATGGTAGGTCAAGGTAAGTGTTAAAAACAGAATTTTGCTAATTGAAACAAATAATTACATGATCTGAACAATAAAATAAAACCAGTAAGGTAACCAGTTAGCCGACAAATTACTGAGCCTTGCCTTCAATCCCAAGCCAATCTCTGGGATTCTTGA
The DNA here is from genome assembly GCA_020466155.1 of Pachypeltis micranthus. Classification (NCBI taxonomy): domain Eukaryota; kingdom Metazoa; phylum Arthropoda; class Insecta; order Hemiptera; family Miridae; genus Pachypeltis; species Pachypeltis micranthus. The sequence goes on from CM035776.1 coordinate 1,887,139, forward strand.
GAACCTCCATTAGCTGCCCTTCTTTCGAAGTCTCTTCAGGAATGTGCATGTACAGCCATTTCTGTGGATAACAAAGAATACATTGGCAGGAATGAGCACAGCTTAAAAACAAAACCATGAACACATTAGTTTTTCTCACAGAACTGTTTATATGCCCTTGTACAGTAATTTGACTGGCCCTTGTACAGTAATTTGACGTGATAATGAAACCAGCACCACGGGCCAGCCAACAACCCTTCACCCCCCTAACTCCTTCATCCCCTCGCTGGCTTTTAATCCATTTATCCACCTCATATCTCTCTCCAATTTCGATTTAAGTTCTTCCATTCCTTTAGGTTGGTATACAAATTATCTCAGTATGGTGTCCTTCCGATACTTATTTGCTTCATGTTCTCGAAACTGGTGTTTCCGTAACAGTGAGGAGTTTCTAAAGAATCCAGTAAATTTAGCTCTATTCTCACAGTTGATAAATTGAAATCCACATCAATAATTGTTATGTCGCTTTGTCGAATGGCAGAAATGTAACCTGCACTTCGAATACTTGTCTTTTCATGCGTGAAAAGAAACGTAAAAAATCCCCAGACCCAAGAGCTATTTGGTTGTGACGAATAAGGGAGAAAGTTATTCTATGGAAAACCAGGATGTTAGGTAGTCCGGGTCTAAGGACAACCTGAAACTTAAGAAGCCAGGTTTCAGGAATCCAAATTTAAAGGAGTCCTGTATTTATGGAAATTCTTGATGCAATGAACCCAAGATAAGCAGTCAAAATGTACTCACAGCTGACAAAGGCAAAGACATCAGAATTGATTCGTAGCGAGCACCAGGGGTGTACAGGCCAAACTTTGTTCCTCGATCGTAAATAAGATTGAACTCTACATAACGTCCTCTTCTTAACAGCTGCCATTCCCTCTCGTGGTAACCATAAGCGTCTTCCTTGTGCCTATGAACTGAAGTAAATCACAAACCATAATCAGCTGATTAGGCACAATAAAGTACTATCCTGCTTATTTACTGAGCGATTTATTTCTTCAGAGTGTAGCAAAAAAGGTTCCCTAGGAGCTCTGAAAGGCGTTCATTAGTGATCAATAGCCAAGATGGCAGTGCACACACTAACCATGGGCAATGGGTGATCTTGGCCAAGCCTTCACAACTTAGAAGCCCTTCAATGCTCCATACCCAGATAAATTACAACCCAATGTGTTGAGTAAGGTCGAGTGGACCATCTCCAGCGGTCCTCATACAACAGCTGCCTGTAGGTGAGGTACTTTCCTGCTATATGGAAACCAACCCACCTCATAATCATTCAAAAGGGAGGCTGCTTTGTCATTTCCTCATAGTACGCAATACTCTGGAAATATCGTTGTGGCAGACTTTGCAAGGAGCCCTTGGCTGCATCCTCAATGGTAGGTATCAGACATCACTTTTGACATCCACAACCTTTTGCTAACAGCAGATGGAAACTATGTTGTGGTTGTTCTTATTACCAACTTATTACCATCGGGGAACTTGCTCAGTTCACCTCTAGCTGCTCTGCGGCTCCCCATTTGGTTTTCTTTTTCTTATGTACGAGCTGCTGCTCTATTGCACCTTATATTTGTCATCCCTTGGGCTCAGTAAGCACAAATGTACAATAGGGATACTTTTTTCCGAAAGAAAGAGCGTTTTTACATTTTTATTTGATTTGAGAGTGAGAAATAGTAGTACGAGTTTCGAAGCGCAGGTGTTTGAACAAAATGGTTAAAACGATAACTTACGAAGAGGTATGTACGAAGGAAGCACAGCTTTCGCACAACTTTCAACAAACATGAAAGCTTTTTCTTGTGACGGGTAGTCCACGTCGTCAAAAAATATTCCGCCAATGCCCCGCTTTTCGCCTTGAAATCAAATTTAAAAAGAACGGGTATTTAATTTAATTTTCCCCCTGTAATTTGTATTTTGTACCCTTGGGAAAGAGCTAGTCAGCCCCATTCTCAAGCTCGACAGCTTTAGAACTTTTAATAAGGCGAAGACTTACACTTACCCTGCAAGCCTCTGCCAGCAAATGCATTGGATTCTGTTAATACTTATTTTTTCTATCGAGAAAGTATGTTCGCATTGATCATAGAACAGTCCCAACATTTTTCACTTTCATTGGCCTATGAGTAAATTCTTTGCCTAAGCCTGACAAACGCTTCGAGCAATGACCTCATTTATCTGATACCTGAGAGTCCTCGTGGGCTATGTGGCACCATTGGTTTACCCAAATAAAACGAGAGCTTACATGAAACATTTGGGAGCTTATGTACCTTGGACATGGTAGACAAGTCTTTCATGCCCCCACAGAAGTCTCTCCAGGATTTCGTTTTCGCCTGTCTGAGGGCTTTATTGTACACTGTGAGGGAACCCCTGTACGCGTCCCACTCACCCTTTTTCTTTGCCCTGTTGAAAAGCCTCCTCGTTTTCTTCCGAAGCCTATCCAGTTCCTTGTTTCACCAAGGGACTACCCTATTGGCTCTTCGGGTTTTCAACTCGCAGCTTTCTTCATATGCCTCTACCATAGATGTGCATATCTCACCTGTCGCCCTTTCCACACCTTCGACAGTTTGCATTTCCCAGCTGTAGCTCTCCAAACTGGAGGCCAAGACACAGCTGTACAGAACCCAATCCGTGTTCTTGGGGTTCTGATATGTCTGTCACACTATTTGGGAACCTCAGCCCTGAACATCACAATCCAATGGTCAGACATTGAGGTTTCCCTTGAGGCGTGCCACTGGGTTATTTTAATGGCACAGATGGCACTTGAGACCTTAATGTCCAGTACCTCAGGCCCCCTGCGCGTAACAAGAGTTGCCACGCTCCCCCTATTGATCACCACCATTCCATTGCACAGTAAGTAGTCAAAAAGGGACTCATCTCTTTCATTTGTGTTTGTGCTGCTCCATGCCACATTGTGTGCATTGACGTCGCACCTGACAATCAACTGAAAGTTTTCCCTTCTGCAGTAGAGCCAGATCACAGCCCACCCCAGACAATGCTCCTGCACATCACTGCCATCGCTCCTTTGGCTGTGTGACCCTATCGATACGTAGCACACACACACAAGGCAAAAAAAAACTCGTCCTTTCTTTCTCCCGCGTCACACTTCAAGGAATGGTCTATTCAGTAGCCTGTATCTATGTCATCTGTCGTTACTGTTTATAAACATAGGAACTGAATGTGAAAGTCCAAACGTTGTGATGGAACGTCTCAGATAGAATTGGGAGGGGCTACTGAAGAGAATTGTCATAGTATCTTCGCCTGCTCCACACACCAGCTGCAACCATGCTTTGGGAAGTTACAACTTTCTGGATCTCATGTAAGGCAAGAATGGCATATGTAGTGCTTGGCCTTACTTCTTTTGGAACTAGCACTTCAGCAGGAAACAACCTTAGTTATGGCTTGTTAGGTTGCATACGAATTGGGACTGCAGACCTACTATACTACATTATTAGGAAAATCATAATGCACAAAGCTGGTAAATACAAAAAATTGTTTAAGCATGAAATCGAACTTCTACCACGTTATTGAATTATATAAATTATGGACAATGAGTCATCCAGCCTCTAGTCTAGTAATGTATGGTTTCAGGTGCTCCATACTGAATGAAAAAAATGTGGCAGAAAGCTGCACATTACCTCGATGGGTTATCGTGAAGTAGTCGTCACACCACTTTTTAAACCGAGGGTAAAACGATTTGTCGTGTCTGTCACAAGCTTTTTTCAACTCCGAGTGAAAATGTTTTCCATCTTCTTCGTTCAAGTAGTAAGGCGTCAAATCTGTTCCACCGCCAAACCACCACTAAAAGTCGAAACGAAAATATCTTGCTGAAACTCGACGTTTTGATCACATACGCCAAAATACTTTTGTCTGAACAATTATTCCTACTTGTTTTTTTCCACTACCGTCGGTCACTTCGAAATATCTGTAATTGAAATGTATCGTCGGAGCCATTGGGTTGCGAGGGTGGATGACTGAACTGACGCCAGCTGCAAAAAAAGGTAGGCTTCCCTCACCGAATTCTTTTCCTCTGAAGCAAATAAAATCGAAGATGGAAAGAGCCATTGGTGGTACATACCTGTTAGGGGAAGTATTTGCGATATCGCACTAAGTGATTCGGGAGTAAGTATGATATCAACTGAATGCAATTGGAACACAAAGTTTTTATTCTCAATTACACTCGGGAAAGTTTAACCACCACAAACAGGGAACAACTGGACAAAGTGGAACAGGTGGAAGCAAATGCTAGCTTGGGCGACGAGGGAACTGCTCAATTACAACTGCTGGTAGTGAAGTTTCGAGTGAATCGGGGCATTTGAGGTACCCAGTGCTGACTGCACAAATGCCCCGGACGAGCCTCCGCTGAATGAAAGAGTTTGGTTCGTCCTGGTACATCACTCCACTGTTGATGAAATGCCTGTCCTCAGGTACTTATGAGCACTTCAGTTTCTTGCCATGTACTGCAATCAGGGTGTTGCTGTCCACCCAACAAAGGGGAACCTAATCTTGAGCATAGAGAGAGAGAATTTTAATTAAAGTTCCAGAAGGAACTTTTTGTGGTGGGAGTATTGAATTAAGAACTGTAAATAAACATTCACCACAAAATGTCTCTGGCATAAACATCTTCTGTGGATCGTACGTCTTCGTTCCACACAGCTGTGACATCCAGGATTTAGGGGATCAGTCCATCTCTTGGCGAAAGACGATTCTATAAGTAAGGGGAGTCGGAGCTTCCTTCCTCCTCAGAGGACACCTTCCCTCAGGCTTTCCAGAAGGGGTAGTTTTGATGCTGTGTCGACCGTGCACTGATTAGTTACACTTTTGGGAACAAGCGTGGCGCTCTGCCTCATGGAAGCAGTGTGTGATGCCTGTGTTGACAACTTTCACACGTGTACGTTGAGTGGCAGCTCTTGAGTGTGTGTGAGGTTGCCAGTCAATTCGTACACAGATTGTGCACTTCCACATAGGTTCCTCGAGCAACCTGGCTGGAATTGAGGAAACGTGGGCACTTTTTTACCCCATGATGTTTGCTGCAGATAGGGCAGGGATGTGGCTCTGGCGATGAAGTTCTGTCATCACCAGACCGATTCGAAAGAGTGTGGATTCCCCGGACTCGTTGTTTGAGAGGTTGTTTGAGAAGTCACACGCGGGATGATTTTGATGTTGATAAATGTTGGGGGATTGAGTCGCTATGAGGTTTCTGCTGAGTAGTAGATTTACGCTGCTGCCATGCCAGGTAAGCATTGACCCTAGTGAAGTGCATTATCACAAAGAACGGTAGAAATGGCTGAGATTAACTACATATAATACTGTTCTAAATCCCTGGAATCGTTGATGTCAGTCAATGACTCTTCAGTTATCATTCATAAAATGCTGTTAAAAATACCTAAACTACAAGTGCATTCATTCAAGGAAATAAAATAGAGTCAAATGATTATAAGATGACAAAGAGCCTGAATAAGATAATACCAGGCAGGCCTTTCTGATGAGAGAAATTGAGCCTCCCAACATAGTGACAAAACACCAATTACTTGTGGCTTTTACTATGACAGTGACTTTCCTGGACAGCTAGAGAATAACGAAAAGAAGTTCGTAGCCTAGCAGTGCGCAAATCAAAGTATAGGTTATTACAATATTCTGTTTAATTACAGAGCTGTTTATTAATAAGACGATTCAACGGATTACTGGCAGGGGTAAACCCTGAGGGGAGACTCCTAATAACGCATGTATAACTACCATGTTATACATACAATTAAATGCACTGAATTGAAATATTAAGTCTATCTTAAAGCAGCCCAAATTAAATTTTACCTGGATTTCATTTGTTGAACAGCTCCAGCAGGTAAAAATCCTGAGACGACTGAAATGTTAACTCCCGCCTTTTCCAAGACACGCCCATCCTGCATGATGCAGGTGATTCCCCCTCCTCCTTCTTTCCTTGTCCACCTGTCGACAGTGAATTTTGTATCTGGATCTTCTTCAGCTTCGAGAGCCTGACAGAATTCTTTCTGAAATGCACAACAGAAGTGTGTGGAAATATCAAGAGTGAGACAACACAACCTCCATCAGTCTGGCTTTAACAAACCCAATCACGTACCTAGATCAATAAATATTAAATATCGGAAAATTTTAGTAGTTGCATGTTGAAGTTTGGTCAAAGCTGTTGAGTGATCTGCAAACTAACATACGATTCAAATTGAACCTCATTTTTCCCCAGATACAATTTAACGTCTTACTAAACAATTTAGACGTCCATCGAAGCACTTTGACATTTTGAAAAACAAAGTCAACATTTTGTGTATGAAATTCTACATTTTCTCTACAGTGATGAAAGTTTCTGGAACTAAATCGCACGAAACACCATTATCAGTTTTATAACACACGATACTCAACATTATCTAGTTTGACTTTACTGTTTTTAAGCCCAAGTTCTATACATTTTTACTAAATTTTAAACTTTTCACGACCGTTTTCTATCCCAAACTAAACCTTTCGAAATTAAATTCAATAACATGCCATTAAGGTTAGTGAAATATCGTAACTAGGAAGAAAAAGTAGTTTCTATCAGATTTTTACTGTATAGCCCCCCCCCCCCCCCAATCAGAAACCCGGTGTCTGTGAGTGCAGTGGTTTTTTGCAACTTTCGATAACACTAACACCTGTACATGGCATGTTTACTTACTGGAAGTTCTTAACCAGGAATCACCGAACTCTTACCAACGCATTACAGGTCAGGAGAATACTTTTCCTTATATGGCGACTAACCAAATCGTAGGGCGATTCCTAGGGTGTCTATCGGAGGCTTTCCACAGATAACAACCATATACCTATCTTCAACCAAAGGTCATACTTGAATAGTCATTATGAGAATTTCCATTTTCGTTTTCATGTCCTCGGGATGACTTTCCAGCGTTTTAATGTCTGTGATCGGTTGAGCCATGAAATCCGACAAATTAATTTTTGCCCTGGCGTCCATTTCAGCTTGATTAAATAAACTGGAAAAACATAAGACGCCTGAACCGGTGAGAATCGTCAGACCACATCTGCAAACATACAAGCAATGAACCATTATACTCAACGTGACACACATTAAATTTAAAAAGTCAAAGTTATTAACTAATACTAACTGCGAATTAAGTTTTAATGGTCTTTCAACAAACTCACTTGACTTTTGTGCGTTGTTTTCCCATTGAAATGAGCAACGTTTGCTTGAAAAGTCGACCAATAGATCTGCCAGTCATCGTGAGTGCACAAGGAAAACTGCAGTTTTTTTCTAGAAATCGAAGCTCTAACGAAACTTTCAGCGATGACTTTACAGCTATCAATAATCAAAAAGCAAATAGTTACATGAGCAGGAAAACTTGTTATTGCTCGACTGCACGGGTGTCTGTAAACTGAGGAAACATATAAGGAACTTGAAAACTCATATCCTTGACTTATTCCTGTTGTGATCTAACAAACCAATTGGTGAAAAGCAGTGACATCCGCTTCACCGTCGGTGCAACTCGTCGTTGGGCAGAACATAGCTTCCTCTTGTCCTCAAATATTAAGCTATGTTCTGCCCAACGACGAGTTGCACCGACGATGAAGCAGAAGTTACTGCTCGAGCAATAACAAGTTTTCCTTGTTAGATGTGGTCTGACGATTCTCACCGGTTCAGGCGTCCTATGTTTTTCCAGTCTGGAAAGTCATCCTGAGGACATGAAAACGAAAATGGAAATTCTCATAATGACTATTCAAGTATGACCTTTGGTTGAAGATAGGAATATGGTTGTTATCTGTAGAAAGCCTTCGATAGACACCCTAGGAATCGCCCTACGATTTGGTTAGTCGCCATATAAGGAAAAGTATTCTCCTGACCTGTAAGGCGTTGGTAAGAGTTCGGGGAATCCTGGCTAAGAACTTCCAGAAGTAAACATGCCATGTACAGGTGTTAGTGTTATCGAAAGTTGCAAAAAACCACTGCGCCACAGACACCAGGTTTCTGATTTGGGGGGGGGGGGGGCTATACAGTAAAAATCTGATAGAAACTACTTTTTCTTCCTAGTTACGATAGTTCACTAACCTTAATGGCATGTTATTGAATTTAATTTCGAAAGGTTTAGTTTGGGAAAGAAAACGGTCGTGAAAAGTTTAAAATTTAGTGAAAAAATATAGAACTTGTGCTTAAAAACAGTAAAGTCAAACTAGATAATGTTGAGTATTGTGTGTTATAAAACTGATGATGGTGTTCCGTGTGATTTAGTTCCAGAAACGTTCATCACTGTAGAGAAAATGTAGAATTTCGTACACAAAATGTTGACTTTGTTTTTCAAAATGTCAAAGTGCTTCGATGGACGTCTAAATTGTTTAGTAAGACGTTAAATTGTATCTGGGGAAAAATGAGGTTCAATTTGAATCGTGTGTTAGTTTGCAGATCACTCAACAGCTTTGACCAAACTTCAACATGCAACTACTAAGATTTTCCAATATTTAATATTTATTGATCTAGGTACGTGATTGGGTTTGTCAATGCCAGACTGATGGAGGTTGTGTTGTCTCACTCTTGATATTTCCGCACACTTCTGTTGTGTATTTCAGTGACAGATACGACAATGGCTGACACACACATGGATACAATGATCCGTTGGAGCACAGCTTCCTTGATGAGGACATAACAACTTGATCACTTTGAGCATTGAACTGCAAAACAATGGCTACAGTGAGAATTGGTTCGTGCTATGAGATTTTATTGAGGATGTAATATACAGGCATGGGAAATGATTTAATATTCCTTTCGGAATTATGCTAGTGTTCAGGAGATGACAAAAGATGACGGCAGACAAAAAATGATTTCGGGGGGAGGGCAGAATTGACGAGTCGAAGCTTTTGATGGCACTACATTCAAGTTTAAGGGAAATCTCGAAATGGATTTCGGTTTATTCTTTCTCATTAACAACCGGTATTGAAGAAAATAATAAATTAAGAAATATTACTGACTAAGTGGCACATGTTTTTATTTTATTTGACGGATTGGCTTTGTGAGTTCTTTGCGAACTAAGTGTGGTGCTCTCATTACTTGGCCGATTGCTGCATAAGCGAGGAAAAACCCTGAAACTGCTTCTGCACTATTTTCAAACTTCATGCCCCACCCAAGGAAACACTAATTTATATATGCTGGAAAATTAGCAACAAAACGTTTCATATAGCGGTCATGCTGCACTGGAAAGTAGGAAGTAAATTAGTACACCATTTTATGGTGACATACCACAGAGGATAAGAAAAATGCAGGACAATAAAGGGCATAAGAGCGGGGTTTAATGATCAGAATTCTCTTTAAAAAGCGTTAGGAAGTGTAAAGATAACAACGTACCATCTGAAATCGAAGTGGGGTTTATAACGTAAAAATATGGTTGTTGGAAACGTAAGTTGCTTCCCACCGTTTCGCCCTGGAGCCCGCTGGCCCTTATAGTTTTCCCCTCCAGCGTGTCCGCCTCACCTCTAACTACCACAATCCCTCTCGCCAATCCTCTTCTCCACTGCGCAGTCGATCAAGACAGAGCCCTCATGTTTTCGTGGTTTTAATTGCACATACTAATTATAGGTGGGCAGTCTGTAACAAGATGAACTTATCACTGTCTTGACTCAGATTGAAAGCTATCTCAACTTTCGGCCTTTATATATATGCTCTCTATAACTCGCCTTCAGACAATTTTGATTGCCTGACACAAGGCCATTAGATAATCGGCGGCCCTTTATTGCAAAGGCCGGATAATGGCCTACAAAAGATTTCTATCAGCCACTTAACAAGATGGCAACCGACGAAACAAATGTCTCAAGTTTTCTGGAATAGGTTTGGAGTAAGGAGTACTTGCATTCCCAAATGCAATTTTCCAAAGTCAGGGAGCTGATAATGTACATCAAGCCTGGATTTTCTCCGGCAAAGTGGCCATTGGACAGGGTTGCAGAAGTATTGCCAGGAGCGGATGGCGAAGTACGAGTCGTTTGCATTCGCACCCCAACTGGAAAATTTGAGATGTGCATGGCTAGCAAAGCTGTTGCTCTACTGTCTCAGTAGAAGCTCTGATTTGTCTATACATCTGAAGTTTTCGTTAGTTTTTCGTTCTCCCCTTGTGTTATTTCTAGTGTCTGTTGGTTTTTTGTTGAAGGGGGGGGGGGGCAGTTCTCTCTAGTTTGGTTAGGATTTCCATTTATTTTCTTATTTACTTGAGCGCTTTTTTTTTCTATCTCCTACAACTACCCAAGAGATACCCATTTCAAGATTCCCGACGAACTTCCGGCTATTTGAGGTGGTCAACAATTCAATTTTGAGATGGCGGGGTATGTTGGAAATGAAAGCCATTTCCCGCTGTTTCACCCTGGGGGCCGCCGGCTGGCCCTCACAGTTTTCCCCTCCAATGTGTCCGCCACACCTCTCACAACCACAATCCCTCTCGCCAATCCTCTTCTCCATTGCGCGGTCGATCAAGACGGAGCCCTCAAGTTTTCGTGGTTTAAAATTGCACGTACTATCTTTTATACCCCCTTTTGTGAAGCTCCAGCTAAGTATCATTCTGACACGTCGAAGTGGTTCCTGTCGCTAAGTCCAGTGTTTGCCGGCCGGGGAAAAGCGTACGTCACGTTCATAAAGTTGAGTCCTTCCCTATTTTTCCGTTCCTGTATTTATTCCCTTTTCAGGTCGGCGAGGTCTCGGCATCGGCGGAGGTACAGTTTTCATACAAGGGGGGAGAAATTAATTCGATCGGATCCGGGGTATTGGGTAATACAGTCCACTTTTAATTCAAGACAACTAGGGCTGGCTACCCCGGTATGTTTTTAACAACGGTTGTGGGGTACACTATTGCGGACAAACAGACAGGAAATTCAAAACTAGACACTATGGAACACGAAAAAGAATTATCGCTTGCTGGAGGAAATCGACATTTGCAGACCATTTGATGGAGGAAGGCCGTAGCTTTGATTGTAGGATTGACGTCAATAATCCCTCACTTGATGTAGTTCGTGACATCATCTGGACGCACTCGACTCGAGTAGAAATTCTTGCATCGCATTTAATTGATTTATGTTTGCATGCATCATGTCCATCATTTTAAAAATAATTAACACACAATGTCTCCTCTCCACCCATAGTATAGGTAGGAGCCCAATTGATCCAAAATTAACTATACTCGTAGTTATCACAGCACCAAATCAGACCAAAACACGGAATTTTTTCTTTTTCGAACACGGCTCCTACAACACGATTTTGATTGAATGCTTTTATAGGTAGCTCCAAATACATTATAAAAAAAACTTAGTATTCTCGTCTGCTGAAAAATTACTAGAGCAGCACAAGAAATTATTAAACCATTTTATATTTTATAGACCTTTTTTCTTACAAATTTCGCCCAAATGATACGAGTGGAAAAATTAGAGTGGTAGTCTCATAAACTGCATGTACAATGAGCGTTTAATAACGCCCATAAGAGAATTAGGAGCAACCCCAAAAAATCCGGAATTCAAAACTTGTTTCAGTTACTACAATTTCTCACTACCTTTTTTACCCGATAATTCCAAAACCATAAACACGATTCTTCTCAGAAAAATCAGATTGAAAGTCTTATAAATTTTCATACCACTAACTACTCAATAATGATCGAAAGATAAGTGTCAATAAATTTCAAATATGATTATTTGCCGATTGATGTTAACAGCCCCATCAATTACGTATATGTTGATGTCACGGCATACATAGCAGCATCCCGATATAAGAAGTGGAATTGCGGTACTTTTAGCCCTTCCAGTTTCTACATAGACCGTTATATTTTACAAGTTCATTTCACAGTGTTCCTTGTAATTTACAAATGAACATTTTCGAAAAACCGCGACGCAATGGATACTCAATCAAGGTTGTCACAAATGGTGGCGTCAGCATACGGTCGAGAATTTTGGCGAAATAAAAACAAAAAAACAACAACAAAGTGCTCTCCAGAGTCGATAGTTTCTCGTGATTTGCTCACGTATGGCTCTCAGTCTGGGGTTTTCAACGCTTCAATTGTTTGGATAAGCTGTCAAAGTTTTTTGTTAGGAACGCCTGCCAATTGCCGATAAGTGCGACCAATTTTTTTGCCAACAGGGAGCTCAGATTTGGATAAATGTTGCTGAAACTGTATCTTGAGTACATCCAAAGAGTAGCAGCCATGAGTACGGACCAGCTACTTAGGCGTATTGTACACCAAGTGTGCAGGCTTAGGCGTGGTTGGTTTAAGGAGTAGGCAAATATCTGAGATGGATCTCTTGGAGTGAGATTGCAGCTAGACAGCATCGGAGAAACTGTGTTGAACGTCGAACACTTCTGGAAAAATGAAGTTAGCGAACTAAAACTACGTCTGGGGCGGCCAAATGTCAGCAAATCATTTGTTCTATGTAGCAGTTGATAACAACGACACGTCTGGTACACGGCACTATTATTGGAGCACGAGAGAATCTTTACCTTGGATCTCAATTTTGTTGCAAGGAGGCGAGATGGCAACTACAATTGTTCTATGTGTGATATGGACAAATGAGAACACCGAGTATTTTCTGCTAGATTATAAGTTTTGACCGTATTTCGAGGGTGTTATTCAGGAAAAGCGCTTCACACCAAATGAGATTAGAATTGAGATTATTAATACATTGAACAGCGAGGGTTTGAGGTATGCTGAATAGGTACATTTGGAAAACTGGTACTGATGATGGAAGAATTTAGTTATATGTAAATATTTACAGAAGCGCTATTTGGCAAAAGAACCATACCTAATCAATTTATGATCACAATAAATAGTACTCCAAGCGGATGGTACAAATCCATACGATGTTTAGGCGTTTGCCGTTTTTATTGTAATTATTTGGTCCAATTAAACATCGTTTTCATTCATTCAAATAAATAGGAGCAACTCAACAAAATCTGAAATCTATACTATCAGCTTCTACACAGAATGTTGAGAACTTTCTACCAAGTTCATATGATTAGGATGAAAAACTGACTTTGTTAGTTGCTATAGTTATAACAATTTCGTGGAGTCGTGTCGCCGTTCTCATTTTGAACCGGGCTTGGCTGATCACTTTTCCTACAAATATACACAAGGACGACATACACTTCATCTTACTTCATTTTACACGCACTGACGACCCAGCATTTTGCATGCCTCTTTTCAAATTATTTGATTTTATTCCTGAACTGTATTACTCATGAGTCAGGGCTGACAGGAGCTGTGGTTAGTTGTCTGGTTACTTCCGTACAAGAACGAGAAAATGACACCAATCAGTCTCATAATACTGTCTCAGTGAAGCATCGCAATATCCACTGATTTTAATAGGTTGATCAATTGACGTGACGCGAAAAAGAAAAACCAACAGTGTAACAAATAATACATCAAAGGTATTAAGTTTTATTTAATAAATAAATTACAGTAATTAAAATATTGATAATAACACTCTTATGCTGGACAATACTAATGGACATGTTAATTTCATAGCCTTCGCTCAACAAACCAAGTCATGTACAGTTTTGTTTTCACATTTCTAACAATAATTTTTTAACTTACTTTTTGCTTCTTTCACTTTCTTATACGACACGAAAATTGTTGAGAACATGGAACATTATGCAAAGAATACTTAACGTATAAATTTTATTAGTGATCGGGGAATCTTTACACAAGTTCTTTTGGTAGTTATTTATCTATCGTGTAACACTAATAAGGTAATTGTTAATATTTGTTTTTGTCTATACATGTATTTAGTAAACTAACGTACTTAATTTAGAAATAGTGGTACATGAAATTAGCTTTTTTCAACTATACGCTAACTATCAATAATTACAATGCCAAATTATAGAAGGAGGGAAAATAATTATGTTGAGGGAGTTGGGTCACGAGTTTTCAAGGGAAACTCCTTAGGACTCATTTTTTGAGGAGTTGATTTGTTAGTGCACAGTAATTAGTGAATTTTTGTTGGGAGTAATGTATAGTGTGTCATGGAGAGTTTGATGACCGCGACGTGACTTAACCTTCCAGAGTGCTTAACGAACTTCGAGCTTCCAGGATCATCCAAGAGGAAAAATATAAGCAACACAGTGCCTGGTATTTACCATTTGTTTCATTTATTGATTTCAAACCTTCCACTCTCCGGTTTACTGTTCCTACAAATACGTACTTCTACTATCACCTAATTGCCGAGCAATTCCAGAAAATCTCGATTTTCAAGTAAATGGAGGGTGTTCCCGCCTCTTTGGCTTTAGTGATTTCACACAAAAATTGAAGTAGACGCGAAATTGGGTAATGAAGAACCGCCGTTTTGCTTCGTCAGAGCTGCAGAACTTAGCACTTAGTTATTTACTAATATTCAATCACCCAATTTGGACTGGATTCAGAGTGAAAACTCAAAGATGCCCAATTGTGTCCACTTAGCACCAATAACTTCCCGAAGACCCGCGTGTTGGATCATAACTTCTTTCCCAGCACGATGCCCTGAAGATACCATCAAGAATATGTAAGGCTGCACAAACCACAGCGCCCTGAGGGGGTTTCCAAAGCATACCCTACAGATTTCTGGATTTTGATTAGGAATATAATTTTGGTTAGCCTTCCAGAAGTTGAAATACGAGCAATGACAAGGGAGCACAGTCAAATAGCTACCAAAGACGGAACTAGTGTTAACAAGTGGAACCAGATCTCGATCCCTTTCATACCTTTCCACTGATGGGGTGACTGCAGTGGCCCTTACAATCAAGGGGCTTCTAGCATTTGCTCTTCTTGGATACACCTTCACAATATCTGATATCATGCTTCACATTCCTGTCAAATAATTGGAAACTAATATGCTTCCCTTAGCACGCTATTAACGTCAGTGCTGGCGAAAGCTCGCAGAGGTGCGGTCAATGCAATACAGTAAGTGTGAGGATGCAATGAAGCTATACTGATCTGACCCTCGTGTTGGCGAGAAAGCAACACAACAGCATTGATACAGTTTGCCTAACAATACGTATCATGAACTCAGCAATCAAACCTCTTCTCTAGATTTTGGCACTCATTACTGCGCATTTCGAAAGACCATCCTGAAGTAGGATTGCCTCCTGTCCTTTAATTATTGACCTGATCTCTGCTGAATGGTTCAAACTTCTTCCCATTGGAGTATTATCAACCTTTAGGGGATAGCCTGGGAATGAATTTTGGCAACTAGGCAGAACAGCTTCTACTCCCTGCAAGTTCTTGGTACTCTCGATTTCATTGCCGTACCTGCAATTATTGTCGTGTAGTGTGACGTGTGACAAAGGTCTGCTCTGAAAAGGTAGTAGCAGTGATGGTACATACCCATGCCTTACTCCTGGCTGCATTTACAGAGATTCATTATTTCATACCTAGGCTCGTTGCTGCCAGCTAAGCTTATGCATGAGGAATGCATGCAAGTTTGAATTTGAAAAAACCACATTAACGTGAGTGTAACGAAGAAAATACACGCGACAATTTATTTTGGATTATAGAAACGGTTTATATAGAGTTAATAACAAATTTAAGAGGTGAATTGCAACGCTATGTGCGAATGCCAGAACACACATGCCCATACTGTCCCCACATCCGAAATTAGCCAATTAACAGCCCAGAAGCTCGACGTAATAAATGTTAGAACAACGTGCGAGTGCAATCTGTAATGATTTTAGCTCAGCTGTAACCTAAGTTGGGACTTCTACTAGTAAATCGAACGAGTAGCTTCCGTGAAAGGTGTCAGTCTCATTATGGAACTTTAGGGACAACCGAATGCGCAGTCAACATACATTGCAGTCATGTTGAAGAGTCACTCACTCTATGTAGTCCAACCTGACGTCAGCTTGTTTTTCAAAAAGCAATCACTCGCTGCGTAAGCCCCGTCACCTGGCAATGCGACGGCCAAACTGAGATACTGGGGGTTTTTCCATCGCACAATCTCTTACAGCAACAGAACCAACATATGCTTGCCTTCTAATGAACAACCAATAGCGTAGTTACTTGTACACGATTCTCACTGTGCAATAGCTCGTTCATCAAGGGAACTTGGTAATAATTTAGTTGGTCAACAGTTCAGATATATTTGCAGGATGTTTTCAACTAGCAACCCCTCACCATCGGAGGTTGCAGAGTTGCACTGAGAGAACAGCGCAGGGATTTGTGTTCTGGCATCATATCGGTACAACTCCCACAAAAAATAGTTCTCAGTGAAGTCCCATCTCCAACACATGAGGAGATACTCCATGACCCTTTGGGAGTCCTCCACCTAACTTTAGGAATTAACATTTAGAAAACGTATTGGAATGTAAGCGAGTCTCGCTTTTCACATCTCAAGACTCTTATGATTGTATTATTTTTATTTTTTTTCCTCTTACAAATCCGGCTTAAATAATATTCAAGGAGACCAAATGTGAAGAGAACTTTAATATGTCTTAAGCTTTTTTAAATGTATTTTTTCTTAAATTTTCGTATCAGTACACAATCATTTACAACTTAATTACAAACGAAAAGGTTAACTTTACAACACGCATGCGCATTAAAATAATAGTTAATCAAGCTACATGAAAGCAACAATCACAAACATACTAGACGTATCTGCAGTTACATATAGTTCTGATCGCTTTTTTAATTTTTTAAATTCCTCATCAACTTTACAAGATACTATCATAATTATTATCATTTTTTTGTGTGTGTATGTGGAGTAATTATTCAAAAGAGGATCAGGAAAGAAACGTGGCGAGGAATGGTTATGCGTCGATTATCCGGTTAATGTCCAAAAAACTGATATTAGATGCGGTCTTATTGTGCGAAGCGTGCCCAGACACTAAGGTTACGTGAGCTGGAGGCGTAAAGAGGGGAAATGTCAGCGAGTCTTCTCAGGTGAGACTGTGGGGGCTGGATGTTGGAGGATAGCACCATGAAATAGTTTGGGCGAGACCTGAGCTTCAAGATTTGTTGGAATATTGTGAGAGGAAGTGAGCCTCGTGACCATGTCATTTTTGAATCAGGCCAGGCTCTTAGTTGCTCTGATGCACAGCCTTGCAGCAGTACAAGGTGCATTCATAGTGACGGCGCATTTCCACCTATCTATTTCGGGTCACTAGTAGATTTAAGACGGTCAGGACTCAACCAAGGCTTTATGAGCTCCTAGGATAAACTCTAGGCACAGGATGGCTATGAAACCTTGTACCATCAAAATGCGGCAAGACATACCTTGACAACGAAAGGAGAAGGAGGCGATAAGAATGCTGACGCGCTGGCTAAAAGGGTTTATTGGCATTTATAGAGTGAATCACCAGAATTAGGCTGAGGGACCAACTCCAAATTGACACCAGGTGGTTAAATCTTACTCTAAGCCCACCAGCTAGGACTTCAGTGTCGTCATCAGCCTAGTGAAAAGTTTAGCCACCTGGAGTTCCAATTCCACTGCAACAGTGCAACTGAAGATTCCAAGAATTCTGATAAAAAGACCTCTCACATACTGCTGAGCTGTCAAGTGCTGTCAGCTTTCAGACACCACTGCTTTGGGGCACTAGCCATATGCTAGAACTCTCCTGTTCGAACCAAGTATGAGAGTTCAGAAGTCACCAAGGAGCTGGAGCTTTTTGATCAGGTGAGAACACAACGCAGTAAGCACAACGACAAGACAGTCTTCAACACATGGAGTATCTACCCCTGCTCTAACATCATTCATCTGAGGTCCAACAGAACAATTCCAAGCGTGTTCCTTCTGCAGAACCGATTATTGAAACACACAGCCCCCGACTCCACATTCTAAACAGATCATGGGATTTCCACAAAGTCTGTGGTTCGCAAAACCAGGATTCATTAGGTTTGTGGCAAAATCCCCAAATTCTCTTCAGAAGATTTACATGGTTTTAATTGCTTGCTTTGCCAGATGTAAATTGTCGTAGTATAGCAGGTGTTGCAACCGTTATCAAACAGATCTCTACTGAAGGCAACATGACAATGGTACTTCAGGAGGTGGGAAGTTGAACCTCTCACCATTCGAAAGTTCATTATATTTGCGTTGCAGAAGCTTTATAATAGTCAATACATGAAACGTTAGTCTGAAAGAAAACCCTGGCACTCGTTGACCTCCACCACTTCCAGACTCTACACTGGGAATATGGAGGACTACTTCAGGAATGCCACGATGACTGTCATTCGTTCATCTGTCAGCAATACCCTCAGCAGATTGCTTTGCAGGGCCTAGGTAGTCAGAGACTTTACTGTTAACGTCATGGGACTAAGACTAAAGTTGACTGTCAAAACCACTTGAACCCAGAGCTCTGAACCTTGTAATGAATCGATAATTAGTACTTCACTCTAATTCGTCCCCTCACACACTAAAATGACTGAGAATCAGATGAAGCAACTCGCGAGACCCTGAAACATTCCCTCATTAACCTCCAGTGCACCTGAGTCATAAAGTTGACGACGTACAAAAATCACCGACATATTAATTTTGTTTCTTATTGTTTCTCCGTTACGTCAGACAAGAGATAAGACGACAAACGTACACTCAAATGTTTCAACTCACGTTCGACTCTCATTCAACGTAACGGGCCTTGTGAAGCTAAATTTCTCCTTTTCTTTTAAGGTATAAAGACTAGAGGCTTAGTCACATTTAAACCGTGCTAGTTGATACCGATTTACAAAATCAATTTCAAAATTAAAACCCAAACAATTTTCACAACAATTCGTGTAAAAAATACCATAACTCGTGAGTCACTTTTTTTTTAAATCCTACGTTAACTTTGAAAACACATTCAAAACACACAATAAAATACACGAAGTAACGTAAAAAACATAAATTAAACTAAAAATATTACCACCAGTTTAAGCCCATAAATGGTTACAATAATGTCGGAGACACTTTCAGTTGTCTCTCGCTCCAAAGAGCCCCGAATAAAGAAATAAATAGATATGGCACGAGGTCTAACATCTAAACATCGAATTCTTCATGCTCTTAAGTACGATTAAGAGAAAGAGAGAGAGAGAGAGAGTGAGAGGGGTTCCTCTATGCAGGATATCAAAATACTCGGGGCGATTCTCTAGGGCAAGGGTTAAAAGAGAATGCAATAAGGAAAAAAATTCTTTTTTTTGCCACGATTCAGGAGTTGAGAATTCGAGGAGATTCAGAACGAACGACCGACAGGTTTTAAGAGGTAGTTCAAGAAATTAAAGTCGCGAAACGCTTATTTGGACCAAGCTTGTTTTTTTTCTTTTTGTTTCTTCGAATAGAAATAATGGGCTTGGGAAGGAAAAAGGAGCGGTCGAAAATGATAGATATTGCCTATGGTAATCACGTAAACGTAACGAAGGTGCTTTACATACAGTTGTCTTTCACTTCGAAATACTTATACGTCGGATTTTCGTACCCGTTGATTTGCATATTGGCGACGTGGCGCTCTTCAGGTGTGGCAGTTTGATCAACCTCAATGAATCCCTGGAAAATGAAGCGTGAATTTACTTATAATACAAGGTACAAACAGTACAGCGGTAAATTAAAGGAGGGGGCTTTTAATGAGCCACACATAACTTCAAGCAAGTTCCTGTCAGTATATTTTGAGAAAGGACACTTGAAACATCGCAAGTGGCGATGCTCTTGCAATGTCCTGAAATGAAAAGATAAATGGGCTCTAAACTATATATTCTTATAAGTTTTTCGAATCTTTAAAGGGGTTTCCAGGAGTTTTTCACTAAAAAACTCTTGGAGATCTATTCGTTGAAGTTGTCCACTCCAGGAGCATCAGATGAATCAGATCTCAGGTTTCTCTTTGGAACAAACTCTATACATAAGTTGAAAGAGGTGATGCTTTAGCAAGTTATTTTTATTGGTCTGTTGAAATCTCTTTTCATTCAAGAAGTATTGGGTTCAGGCCTTCTCTATGTTGTAGCTCGTCAGACATCTGATGCGACTATGTGTATGATAAGAGACACTGATAGATACGGAGAAGAGACTTTAACAACTCAACTTCATGAACAAGTTAATTGCCCAGTAGTATCGAACAATTCCACAATAAATTCTATGATGAAAGTGCTCACCTGATTCTGAGGAGACCTAGCGCTGCGACGCCTCAATACAGCTACGCCAATCAACATGGCTACCATGAGGGCTATCCCAGCGAAAGCCAACGTGAAGTAAACGCTCCTGGTCTCCCTGTGAAACACTTCCCGGCGAACTGAGTAGGTCTGGAACAAGAAACAATCAACTGATTACTGAGAAGGTGACCCCATTACTGTGAAAAACTGATTTTGATGCAATTTGAATATTTGTGTACTGATAGGTTTGTGGTTAACGTGGAGGTGGTTCAATGAAACGACACTGTTTGGGAATGACTGAGTAACACATCGAACTATCAGCAGGATTTTTCAATGGGTGGGGAACGTGAACAGAGAAAACTGGCGCCAAAGTGCTCTCTCATGTGCTGGTGTAGAAACAGTGGAGCTTTGGATTGCTTCTCAGCTGGATTAAGATGTCTCGTAGCGAAGGTGCAAAGGCTTCAGTTGGGTAGCTGGCTTCATGTAGCCCCTTTGCGAGAACTAGTAAAACTCCAAAATAAGTGATCATGAACTTAAGAAGTAGTTTTCTTGAAACGTACAAAATGCAGCTGATAGTACGCGTCTAGGCGAATGTGGCTCTTGAAATATGCAATAAAAAACGAATTAGAACCTAATTCGCAAAAATAAAGCTTTCCAATTTCCACGTCGACAATGTTAAGACTACTTTTTATTTAAGCCAGTCTTAACTCCTTTATTTCATCATCGGCCTATTCACACATTCATACTCCAGGGGAATACAGTAATTTGAGTCCCAGCCATCTAACAGTTGAAGAACGTTCACCAACACACTGAAAAAAAGTGTGTGTATGAGTTCTCCTCGTGTCTAATACCCGTAACTGTATTCAGTACTATAAGTAATGTAACGTATCGAGTAATACTTCGGCCTAACTTCTAACAGCAAACTAATGATGTCAGTCATAGGCTGCATGATGTGACTACAAACATATGCTGAAATATTACGTAAGCCCCTGTCAGTAATATATCGGTTTATTATTCATTCTGAATAATAACCCTATGTTTTCGGCATTACGATCGAATGGAATGAGTATTAGACGTGTACAATTGCGTATAGTGAAATTACAGTAATTATAGAGAAGCCAAAGTCTACTAATTGTAAGAACTACAGGGAAAGTAATCGTTTCATCGTTTGCACTCCCTCCCGTCTCACCAATACTACCCGCCCACTCAACTCGCCACGTCTTGCCAATTGCTTACAGGCGCCTGGAATATTTGGTTATCGTCGGTCCGTTGTAGTCAGGTTATGTTTCGCATGGTTTACTGGTATTTTTCGATGCTGAATCGAATGGGATGAGTTTTGGAGCTGTCAGACTACGCCAAGCTGTTCAAGAGAATAATAAACCGTTTTTTACGTCTGAAATCGAAATAGCATGAACAGAGCCAAACACTTTTTTTCTGATCAAAATTCGCAGCGTAGGCTTTCTTGCCCCTAATTGCGATGGGAGCGTCTCGAGAATGTGCAAAAAAGAACCTCAATCAGCTAAACCTCCCACTCATTGAACTGAAAAAGCGAAGATTTGATGAAAACTATGTTTTTGGGGTGACAACGTACGTTTCGTAATTCTTAAAGGAGAGTAAAGATAATGAGTAGATCAAGGAGTACAAAAGTGAAGCAGCAGGGAGCAAAGCAATCACAAGGTGAAGAAAATCTGATAGCACAAATAAGGCAAAGGAACAAGCTTCAAATGGAAGCAGTTCGGTTGTCCGAAGTACCTGGTATGGGGCATCACACAACTTCCCTCGGACCTAGGGAGCATTCACTCAATTCAATAAAAACCGCTACAACTAATACAACCTCTTTTTCTTCTGTTTACAACAACTAGTCAGAACTATCCATAATTTCAGAATTTAATGCGTTGGTCCTAGTTACGTCAGCGCCTTCATTTACATATTTTCACAATGATACCGTACGTACGATTTTTCGTATCATTGTGAAAAAACGTTAGCTAAAGTAGATTCCGGAATTTTAGTGATTGTCCTGATCATCTTTCGATCATTATTAAACTTCCGTCGTTGAGTAGCACATTAAAGTATCGCCAAGATAGTTTTGAAAATGATAGGGTCATATTAGCGGGATTTATACGGAAAACTGTAGCACAAAATCGATTTTCCTCCAACATTTTATGCCGTATTGTGCTACTCTCGTTATTTTCCAATCGATAATAATTTCACGGAATTGTTGTGTGTGAGTTGAAGTTTCAAAGTCATTTAAGCCATTTTTGGGGGAGAAAAAATATTTGGTGTTTGGATAACTATGATAAATCGTTCTTTCTCCGCTTTATTATTGAAATGGGTTTCCGTGACTTCATCGTGAGTGATTTAGTCCGTGATAGTTATGAGCCGATTTTGCTTAAACTTTTATTTTGGCATCCCGTGTTGACCTGTAGGCTAAATGTAAAATTTGCACAGACATACACACACTCACAGATCTCTTAAATATTGCTTTTCGGACTAGAGTGCTGAATTGTTTGGATATAAAGAGCTGAATAAAAAATTTGTTAGCCAATTACATAAGCTGGGTTAAGGTAAATAAAAATGGTATCAACACAGTATTACTTACTGCCTCATTGTGACTGACTTCGTGGGTCATGGCATGGGCATATGGCTGAGGCTGTTGTTCTGAAAGTATAGGAAGTGGGCTGTTTGGCTCGAGGCTTGGGATAACAGTTTCCGTGCTTCGTTCTTCGGACGACGACTCACTATGCACCATTTTCCTTGTTTCTTCCCTCAACTCTGTTCTTTCCCTCTTGTGCGCCTCTTTTCTTTCTTTCTCCAAAACTCTTTCCCGTTCTTTGTCTGAAACATAACATCGTCATAGCGAATGACAGTTATTAGTGTGGCTTCACATTAGTTGCATAAGGCTCAATCCAAGTGAATGATAAATAGCGACTCACCCTCTTGCATTGCAGTGACGTCAGCTCTGTACTTGTCCAAAATGGCAGCTTCGGCTTCCCTGGTCATCGAAAGAAGAGAGCCAGGAGTGTCATCTTTACTTCGAAGCGCTTGCATGTAATCAGCCATCAACTGGGAAATCTTAGATGACAGCTCAGGGTACCTGTAAATGGCAATGAAGGCAGTGCTGATCATCAGGTACGTTGTATGGTTACTTACTTTATTCGTCAATTACTATTACTATTCGTCCCATGAAAAGTGTTTCTTTTCTTCAAATATCCCGTTTCCTATGGTTTTAATGTCTTTGCATTTTTTGCAACTTGTGGGAAATCTTCGTTGTACACAGTTATTGGGGTGGAGAGTGATTAGCAGCATAGAGCACGTCTTAAGGCATCATGAAAAAATATAGTTATAATAAATAAATAATTTCCGTCGTTTATTGATTATTGTATCATGTTTAGTAATATCGGATAATATATAGGATAATTATAAATGTTCCAGAATTATGGCGTAAAAACTGTAAGAAATGGTAGTAAAACTGACGGCAGTTCTTGAAATTCCAGAATTTCTGGATTAGCTCGTATTTTGGCGACTACCAAACGTGCGTGTTGGTAGTACTTGATTGACTAACACCTCAATTTTTCTGACCCTTGAGTGGAGTTTATAAGGAAAACATGTCATGGAAAAAACTGCGCCGAAATGTTTGGTAATGTCGAGTCCATGTGTTTGTGTCTGCAGTGGTTCTTTCGTTCTTGTGCAACCTTCATACGCTGTTGTTGCTGTGATCCTTTTTTGTATTCCAAATATAATCATCTCTTCATGTGCGCGTGCTCTTTTATTCCTCGGCCTAATTGATGAACTAATACACGATAGGTAATTTATAGCTCTATATTTAATGTTTTGATCACCATGAAAACTATAATTAGTTTTGGACGGAATCTGCCCATAACCTAAAGGCTATATGAAGTTTGAGTTAATTTAGTTTAGCCGTTTTCTTTCAATCGCCTTTCCAGACACACGCACAAACCATTTGCCCAACGAGCGTTTTTCAGACTCAGTAGGCTTTTAAAACGTAAAGATCTGAAGATAGCTCAACATTTATTTTCAGCCGAATGTGTAACTTTCCTTTCTATTTCGTAGAGCTAAAGAAAGTAAAAAATAGTTGAGTAAAATAGCAAATAATATGCCGAAACAATTGTAAAAGCTTTAAAGTATATTTTAATTATATTAAAGGATGAAATCCAATCAACTCACCTATCCAACATTTGAAGAGACTGGTTGACCAAATGATCAATGTCGACTAGGTGTTCCAGAGTCACAGATTTCTCCCTCTCAGCCTGCTCAAGGCTGGACGTCAGAAGGTGGCGGTAGTGAGAAATGGTGTGGTGTCGATCCTTGTGAAGAGCTCTTAACAGTTTTTGCAAACACTTTTGCACCCTGTGAGTCTGTTAAATGATAAAAATGCGTTAGCTCTAGTCTGAAAATCTTTAATACGGTGAGACAAGGAGAATAAATTACGTTTATGGGGCTGTCGTTGAGAGCAGTTGTGTAACAGGTCATTGCTTCTTTCTTGCGCTGATTAATGTGGGCCATCACTCGTTGTTGATGCATTGCTACCAGTTGGTGCTTTTCTGCAGTCCCTTCTTCTTCCAACGATTGCACAGTTTGCTGGAACCTAAGAATATTATGTCCATTAATAGCTCAGTAGTACACCCCCACCACTGGTTGCTCTATTATCTGTCTCAAACCCTTAACCAAGTGACTCCACCAAAGCATGAAAGTGTTACCTCAATGTCATCCTCTGCTTGAACTCTTCAGCCAGCTTGGGATCAGAACTTCTCATATCTTGATATCTCTCTTCCAAATCCGACCAATCCTTCATCACCTGATGAAAGACGACAGTTTTCAATGACAACATCAACAAATACAACGAGGTAATGTTGAAGAGCTCGTTCTATTCCAGGTTAGTCAGTCTGATCAGGTGATGCTGGTGTTCAAGTAGAGACAAACTTGTCACAGGTCGAGCAGTAATGGCGTCTCAAGATGCTGAAAGCTGAAGAACAGGGTTTGGCGCAAAGACGAGATATTTGGCATATGGAAGGGGCAATTGTACTACTACTATTATTAGCAGTTCAACCTCATCCAACTCCTACTGTCCACTGCTTCGTTAATGCATCATGTAGTAGTTGGCGACGTGCTAAGTTAGAAGGCTGGCTGGTAAGCAATAACGCCAGATCACCATCCAGGACAGCAGGGAAAAGTCCCTTGATGCACGAAACAAAGTACAATAAGCCTGTTGTTGCTTGAACGTAAATTTACTCTTACGGTATAAGTAGTTAATTGGACTGGATGATTTTCCCGAGAATGCTAACATCGTATGAGCTAACTGGATTTCCAACTCAAAAAGTTCGAACACCACCTACATAGGCGGGCGCTATATCTTCGTTCAACGCATTTCTACAGGAACATTTATGGAGAACAAAATGTAGGGACTGGTTAGCTGAGAGTACTCCGAAAGTTTGATCGAAATCGTTAGAGCCGTTTTTGAGAAATTTGGAATACAGATAAATTAATATTCGACAAATCTCCTTTTCTGAGTTAACTTGGCTTATATCTCCGTTCAACATATATATACAGAAATAATTATGGAGAACGAAATGTTGGTATGGGTGACTAAAAGACACTTCATCAGGATTTATCACATCTGGTGAAAAAGTTACCCTGGAATTTACGGAAATGTTAGAAAAAGCGTTATTTTCGACACATTTGGCTTTTTATCTCTGTTCAATGGACCGTCACAGGAACATTTATTGAAAAGAATATGTAGGTATTAACTATTTGAAAACATCCTGTGAGTTTGGTAAAAATCGCTGAAGCCGTTTTGCCAAAAAGCGTAAAAACCCTATTTTTGCTTCAGGGGCCCATATCTCCGTTCACCGTATTTTCATGGAGATATGTATGGATAAGAAAAGTTAGGTATTGATTAGGAGAAGATAATTTGAAAGTTTAATCAAAATCGTTAGAGCCGTTTTCGAGAAAAATGCGAAAAACCCTAGTTTTTGGTACATTTTCGTCCCCCCCCCCTCCCTTCCCATCGACCGAAATCGTCCATAACCTTATTTTGGTGTCTACAAAAAATAACGAACAAAACAAAAAAAGAACCAGCTCAATCGGATCAGCCGTTCTCCCGCAAATCGAACTACAGACACACACACATACATACACACACACACACACACACAGATCTGTTTCTTTATTTCATGACTGTACCTAAACCCTCGACGAGGGTTATATCAGTCATAGAAGTTGCGGTTTCGCTAATATGCAAGAGGCCGGCCCCTGCAGCATCCACCGAACTCAGACCTGTGGAGGTACGGCAGGTATGTGGTCGTTAGCCAGTCTCACCGTGAGAGCTGTTGCCCGTGTGTTACCGCGGAGGTGACCACCTGAGGAATCCCGTACCATCTGGGAGTAGTTCTTAATCTGGTTCCCTACCTGATCTTACTGTTTACTTGGGTGGCAAGTTTCAAAGGACTGATCAACTATAACCACGTTTCTTAGCCATTACCTTCTTTGCGAACTTTGCAAAATGGTTATAGGCTTCCTTTGTAGCAGTCAAAGCTGCTAAGTTCGTTTGCCCTCTCAACAACCGTCGCTCACTGTTGTAGAAACTACAGTGGAGCAGCACATGGTTTCTTGTTTCCTCCGCACTGGAGGCACAAGACGTGCATAATGGAGAGTCTTTCAGAGAAAAGAAGTGGAGCCGCGCATTGAAGTCACCATGTCCCGTGAGGAACTGGCTCGTCCAGTGGTCTGGCTCAACCCATTTTCTAGAAAGACGTTCACGGATGTTGGGGAAGAACTCATACGTATCACGTCCCTTTGACGAGGATTCCCATCTCGCTTGCCATTTCTCTAGAGCCCATTCATCGATGGCGGCAAGTTTCTGTTCTGTGGTGAGATCCGCACGGAGTTCAGCCCAAAGCGGGGAAGCTCCTGTTTCACTCTCCACTTGTCAATCATGCACTCAACAGCCAAATCAACTGGTAACTGACCAGTGATCACCTGGAGTGCTTCCGTTGATACAGTCTTGTAGGCCTTGGTGATCCACAGGAGCGGCTCTCTGGGATTGGGCCAATACTCTCTTTTGATTGACTGTTAGTTTGCTACCCCAGACAACAGGGCAGTAGCCAATCACACCTAGATATATGGCCTTATACATGAGGATAGTGTCGTGGTAACACACACCCCAAGTGGCCTTAGTAATGGCACGCAGTGAGGCAAACCTTGCAATGGTAGTGCCTTTAAGGGACTGGAGGTGTTGGTTGAAACCCCACCTCTCACCTATATTCACTCCTAAATACTTGACGTGCTTTTCAAGAAGGAGCCTGTGGCCGCCAAAGCGTATTCTGGGTGGATTATTCACTTTCCCTTCAAGAGGATTAGCTGGGTTTTCCTCAGCCACCTGCATCTTGACATGCTCGCACCATTGGTTGACAGTGCAGAGCACGTGGTGGGTTTTTCTTCAATTTGGCGGACTGACTCTGCAAAGATCAGCACAGTCAAGTCATCCACATAGGCGTACGGCTCGCAGTCAGTCTCCATGAGTTTCCTGAGAAGACCTTCGAAGAAGGCATTCCAGAGTGCTGGTCCTAGGACCGAGCCCTGTGGGCACCCCTTCTCAATCTTTCTCCGGACAGAGACATGCCTACTTTCGATCGTAGCAGTTCTGTCTGTCAGGTAACTTCTGACGAGCGAGTACAGGTTGCGGGGGATTCCCCTACCTTTGAGTTCATTAAGGAGCGCTGGCCACCAAAGGTTGTCAAACGCCCCTCTGATGTCAATCAGAACTGCTACGACGTACTTAGCCGGTGCCAGCAGGAAACACGCCGGATCTCGACAATGACATCCTGCGTGGACCTTCCTTTGGTACACCCGTATTGCCTGCCTGTGAGGTTGCGGCCAAAGACTCCTTCGAGGGACTGCAACATCAAGATTTCTAGTGTTTTGCCTAATATGGAAAGAAGGCTGAGTGGTCTCCATGATCGCGGGTCTGACTGATTGCGGTCGCCTCCCTTTGAAGAGTGACAACGCGCGCAGTCTTCCACTGAGTGGGGAACTGTCCGACCTGCAGACAGTCATTAAATAAATTAAGGAGGCCGCTGGAGATTGTCCGCTCAGCCTTCCTTAGCATATTGCTTTCTATTTTATCTGGCCCAGGAGATTTGTTGGGCTTTAAGGTCGCAAGGGCCCTGCCGAGGTCGCCTGTTGTCCACAATGGGATGTCGGGCTCGTTCGGAGGGTCCATGATCAGCTCCCTTGCTGCCCTCTGGGCTTCAGTGTCTCGAGCTACTTGGTCATCTGGGAACGCCTTCTCAAGGAGGGTTTCCAGTGAGCTCTCGATGCTGCAGGCCCAGCCTGACTCATTTTGCATCGCGGCTAAGACCTGCTCTACGTTAGCTTTTCCTATGGAGGACTTGTAGTGTCTCCCCCAGGGGTTCTCAGAGCTCTCTGCTTCCACAAAGTTTCGCCAGCCTTGCCGTTTGGCTCGTTTGATGGCGCGGTGGAAGGCCTTCTTCTCTTGGATGAAGGCAGTTCGGAGTGTTGCTCTGGCATCAGGGTCACGAGTGTTTTGGTACATCCTTCTAGCTCTATTTGCACTTTGCTTGAGGGGATTTAGTTCCTCAGTCCACCAAGGGGCTTTGATCACCCTGTGCTTCTGTTGGCCAAGTACAGAGAGCCCAGCAGAGTGCAGTGCTGTGGTAAATATGTCCACTTTGCTGTCCACCTCTTCAGGTGTGTATGCTTGCGCTATTAGGTCGGTGTCCGCGGCACGCAGTTCACCTTCCAGTACCCTACAGAATTGTGGCCAATCAGCATTTTTTGTGCGGAATCGCTTTTCACGCGTGTCTTTGCAGAGGATGTTGTCATCCGTAATGGCAAAGTCAATAACCATGTGGTCGCTCTGCGTTGCACCTGGTACGACTCGCCAACCCTGCAATTTGAGTAGCAGGGTGTGAGACACGGCTGTGACATCTATACACGACCTTCCTCCCGGACCATCATAGGTCGCCTCAGTCATGGGGTCGTTGACAACAATCAAGTTGTACCTGGTGAGCAGCTCTATATACGCCTCGCCCGCCCCATCCAGGGTTGGGGATCCCCACAATGGTGATCTGGCATTTGCATCGGCACAGACTATGCAGGGTCGTCCTGATAGGCCTGCTAGAGCCCGCTCGAGTGGTTCAAGGCTGTTGGCAACTGGTGCGCCAAATTGCCTGTAAAATGATATTACAACCAGCTCAAAGCCACCAGCTCGGATGAGCACAGCGGCCAAGTGCTGGCTGTTCAGGTGAGTGAGTGCGAGCATGTCAATGGACGGGTCGATGCAGGCCACTGCTGCCTTGGCTCCCGTTCTTGCTCCAGCCACCACTTGTGCCTGCGATCCCAGACCAAGAGTTTTGCATCCTATGTATGGTTCCTGTATGGCGAGAACACTGCAGCGTTTCTTGAGTGCATTTTGCAGCAACTCAGCCATAACTGGGCAACTCTTATTGGTGTTGTGCTGAAGGATTCGAACTGCTTTTGACCTATTCATAATCCACTCGTGACTCCTGGAGGGCAATCGCTCGCTGACGAATGGTACAGCGTGCGTCTCGTGTAGAGTGTGCAACCTGTTGGATTTTGCGTTCGACGCAATTGGCACACTTGAGGGAGCATCACGCTTGCATTCCTTACTCAGATGTGGCAAGGCGCACCAGGCGCACACAACAGGTCTTGTACAGGCCACTGCCAGGTGGCCATAGCTCTGGCATTTGTAGCACTGAGTGGGGGCTTGGTACTTTCGTATGGCGCACCGCTGCCAGGCTATTTGGAGGTGCCTTGCCCCCTCTAGTTTTTTGTATAGGCTGGGTGATACCTCAATCACCCAATCCTTCTGTCTGCCACGCTTTTTGGTGAAGAGAGGCCTGACGTCCTGCGGCTGCAAGCCTAACGCAGGGTTGTGCTCAACAACTTGCTGGGCCAAGTCCTCTTTTTGAAGGTCAGTCCGCACGTCGCACAATAGCAGGCGTGGGAAACGACCCAGGGGGGCTGATGCTTGGAGCTTCAACTCCTTTTTCGTGGAAATGTGGCTCGTGAGCGCCTTGGCCATTTCTGGCGTTTCCGTCACAATGACGGCGCCACCTCCTACTGCAGTACGGATGCCCAGCACTCGGACGCTTAGGGCTTGGAGGTCCGTAGCAGGGACACCCCGCATCAGTGCTTCCATTGCATCAGGGTTGGAGGGACCAGCCTCTCCTTCTTCGCATGTGCGCCTGACCACTACCACGTTTTGTCGTGGGTTTTTAGGGGGGAGTTTGGTAGGCGGTGGAGGCTTTTTATTTTTGCTTTTATTTTTATTGTTGCCCTTGTTATTGGGCGGAGGCGTAGGCGGCCTGCTTAGTTGGGGCCTTTTTCTGCTTCCCCCTGCGCTTCCTGGCCCTGGCAGACTGCCATTCAGCCTCAGCTCCATGAGGGGGGGAGGAAGGCGCAGTAGCGGCTACTGCCGCATATGAGGGGCCTGGGGTACTACCCTGGCTCGTTGCAGCTCCTTGAGTTTGGGGGGCTGGTGGCACTGGCTGCTGGGCAATTGCCCTACGCAGCTCTTCCCCCACAACAGCCGCCACAGTTTCCCGCAGGGGCGGAGTGGCAGGGGGCGATGTCGTTGGGGGGGCATTAGCTTTGATTGCCAGCTTCGAAATTTCGAAGAGGCAGCTAGTTACGAGGTCCCGCATAGGTCCTGTCGCATTGGCCCTCATCCGTGCCAGCTGGCTGTGGATGATTTGGACATAAGCGCAAATTTGCTCCATGTCCGACAGATTAGGGTCAACGGAATGCCGAGTGCTTGTAGTAGCCAGGTTGCCCGGGCTACTAGGGGGAGAAGGGGGAGATGAACGCGGTTTGCCCGGTTCTTTCCGCCCTTGTTTGGTTGGACGACGAGTAGGTTGCTCATCGTCCGAGGAGGGAGGGGTCGAGCTTGGCGAGCCCGAGGAAGAGGCGCAGGTGGCGTTTTTATTACCTGCTGAAGATTTAGTTGACTTTGTCATTATATTTTTACTAAGGTGGGGGATTAAAGAAGCAGACTGGTGTAGTGTATCCTTGTGAGTTCATTTGTTGTGTGTGTTAGTGGTATGGGCGAGAGGTGCTCGAGGCAGTGTCCTGGAAGCTCCTCAGGCATATTGATTCTAGCCCCTTTCGCTGGTCCGTTGAGGGTCAAAGGGAGGCCCCCACATGCGCCGCAGCTGCCAGTCCGCCACCCACCGGGACTAAGACGCATGAGGGATTTTTCGGCTGCTGCTCAGAGTCAGCCCTCGGCCACTAGTGATGTGGCGAGCGGGACACACGCTATCAGCCGCCCCAGGAACGCTCAAACCTGGTTTTTCCCCCTCCTCATTCCGAAGGCCGCACCTATATAAGGGATCGCTCAAAGGTGTTAGTGAGCTACTTCCAGGACTGTCTTTCGCTCATTATGAGTGTTTTAAGTCAATGTGTTCTGCCACGCAAGCCGTTGCAGTGTATTTTGTATCTGGAATATGTTGTGTATGTCAGTGTCGTGAGCTTTAAGCCCCTTTAAGGCCGGATTTAACGGCCACGCAGAGGATACGGCAGGAGAATTCTGTCCCCCTTCCTGCGGGGGGTGTGTTCTGCGATCCCAGCTAAAGGTAGGGGTTCCCAGTGTGTCATGTATGTGAATGAAGTGTAAGTTGTGTCCCTTTTAGTCCGGCTTATACGAACACGCAGGGAGTACGGCAGTGGAATTCTGGACCCCCAACTGCAGGGTGAGCACAGTGTGGCGACAGAGTACACTGTGACGCCCAGCCACAGTTAAGCCTCGTTGGATGTACTCCTGCGGGGACCTCGTAGAGGTGAGGTTGTCTTTCAAGCTGGGCCCACCCGGCTGTCCCTTTTAGTCGGCTCATACGACACGCAGGGAATACGTCAGCGGAATTCTGGACCCCCGACTGCAGGGTGAACACACACACACACACACACACACACACACAGGTCTGTTTCTTTATTTGGTGACTGTACCTAAACCCTCGACGAGGATTATATCAGTCATAGAAGTTGCGGTTTCGCTAATATGCAAGAGGCCGGCCCCTGCAGCATCCACCGAACTCAGACCTGTGGAGGTACGGCAGGTATTTGGTCTTAGCCAGTCTCACCGTAGAGAGCTGTTGCCCGTGTGTTACCGCGCGGAGGTTGACCACCTGAGGAATCCCGTACCATCTGGGAGTATTTCATAATCTGGTTTCCTACCTGATCTTACTTTTTACTTGGGTGGCAAGTTTCAAAAGGACAGATCAACTATAACCACGTTTCTTAGCCATCACCTTCTTTGCGAACTTTGCAAAATGGTCATAGGCTTCCTTTGTAGCAGTCAATGCTGCTAAGTTCGTTTGCCCTACCAACAACCGTCGCTCACTGTTGTAGAAACTACAGTGGAGCAGCACATGGTTTCTTGTTTCCTCCGCACTGGAGGCACAAGACGTGCATAATGGAGAGTCTTTCAGGGAAAAGAAGTGGAGCCGCGCATTGAAGTCACCATGTCCCGTGAGGAACTGACTCGTCCAGTGGTCTGGCTCAACCCATTTTCTAGAAAGACGTTCACGGATGTTGGGGAAGAACTCATACGTATCACGTCCCTTTGACGAGGATTCCCATCTCGCTTGCCATTTCTCTAGAGCCCATTCGTCGATGGCGGCAAGTTTCTGTTCTGTGGTGAGATCCGCACGGAGTTCAGCCCAAAGCGGGGAAGCTCCTGTTTCACTCTCCACTTGTCAATCATGCACTCGACAGCCAAATCAACTGGTAACTGACCAGTGATCACCTGGAGTGCTTCCGTTGATACAGTCTTGTAGGCCTTGGTGACCCACAGGAGCGCAGCTCTCTGGGATTGGGCCAATACTCTCTTTTGATTGACTGTTAGTTTGCTACCCCAGACAACGGGGCAGTAGCCAATCACACCTAAATAGATGGCCTTATATATGAGGATGGTGTCGTGGTAACACACACCCCAAGTGGCCTTGCTGATGGCACGCAGTGAGGCAAACCTTGCAATGGTAGTGCCTTTAAGGGACTGGAGGTGTTGGTTGAAACCCCACCTCTCACCTATATTCACTCCTAAATACTTGACGTGCTTTTCAAGAAGGAGCCTGTGGCCGCCAAAGCGTATTGTGGGTGGATTATTCACTTTCCCCTTCAAGAGGATTAGCTGGGTTTTTCCTCAGCCACCTGCATCTTGACATGCTCGCACCATTGGTTGACAGTGCGGAGCACATGGTGAGTTTTTTTCTTCAATTTGGCGGACTGACTCTGCAAAGATCAGCACAGTCAAGTCATCCACATAGGGGTACGGCTGGCAGTCAGTCTCCATGAGTTTCCTGAGTAGACCTTCCAAGAAGGCATTCCAGAGTGCTGGTCCTAGGACTGAGCCCTGTGGGCACCCCTTCTCAATCTTTCTCCGGACGGAGACATGCCTACTTTCGATCGTAGCAGTTCTGTCTGTCAGGTAACTTCTGACGAGTGAGTACAGGTTGCGGGGATTCCCTATCTTTAAGCTCATTAAGGAGCGCTGGCCGCAAAGGTTGTCAAACGCTCCTCTGATGTCAATCAGAACTGCTACGACGTACTTAGCCGGTGCCAGCAGGGAAACACGCCGAATCTCGACAATGACATCCTGCGTGGACCTTCCTTTGGTACACCCGTATTGCCTGCCTGTGAGGTTGCGGCCAAAGACTCCTTCGAGGGACTGCAACATCAAGATTTCTAGTGTTTTGCCTAATATGGAAAGAAGGCTGAGTGGTCTCCATGATCGCGGGTCTGACTGATTGCGGTCGCCTCCCTTTGAAGAGTGACAACACGCGCAGACTTCCACTGAGTGGGGAACTGTCCGACCTGCAGACAGTCATTAAATAAATTAAGGAGACCGCTGGAGATTGTCCGCTCAGCCTTCCTTAGCATATTGCTTTCTATTTTGTCTGGCCCGGGATTTGTTGGGCTTTAAGGTCGCAAGGGCCCTGCCGAGGTCGCCTGTTGTCCACAATGGGATGTCGGGCTCGTTCGAGGGTCCATGATCAGCTCCCTTGCTGTCCTCTGGGCTTCAGTGTCTCGAGCTACTTGGTCATCTGGGAACGCCTTCTCAAGGAGGGTTTCCAGTGAGCTTTCGATGCTGCAGGCCCAGCCTGACTCATTTTGCATCGCAGCTAAGACTTGCTCTACGTTTGCTTTTCCTATGGAGGACTTGTAGTGTCTGCCCCAGGGGTTCTCAGAGCTCTCCGCTTCCACAAAATTTCGCCAGCCTTGCCGTTTGGCTCGTTTGATGGCGCGGTGGAAGGCCTTCTTCTCTTGGATGAAGGCAGTTCGGAGTGTTGCTCTGGCATCAGGGTCACGAGTGTTTTGGTACATCCTTCTGGCTCTATTTGCACTTTGCTTGAGGGGGTTAAGTTCCTCAGTCCACCATGGGACTTTGATCGCCCTGTGCTTCTGTTGGCCAAGTACAGAGAGCCCAGCAGAGTGCAGTGCTGTGGTAAATGTGTCCACTTTGCTGTCCACCTCTTCAGGTGTGGATGCTTGCGCTATTAGGTCGGTGTCTGCGGCACGCAGTTCACCTTCCAGTACCCTACAGAATTGTGGCCAGTCAGCATTTTTGTGCGGAATCGCTTTTCACGCATGTCTTTGCAGAGGATGTTGTCATCCGTGATGGCAAAGTCAATAACCATGTGATCGCTCTGCGTTGCACCTGGTACGACTCGCCAACCTTGCAATTTGAGTAGCAGGGTGTGAGACACGGCTGTGACGTCTATACACGACCTTCCTCCTGGACCATCATAGGTCGCCTCAGTCATGGGGTCGTTGGCAACAACCAAGTTGTACCTGGTGAGCAGCTCTATATACGCCTCGCCCGCCCTGTCCAGGGTTGGGGATCCCCACAATGGTGATCTGGCGTTTGCATCAGCACAGACTACGCAGGGTCGTCCTGATAGGCCTGCTAGAGCCCGCTCGAGTGGTTCAAGGCTGTTGGCAACTGGTGCGCCAAATTGTCTGTAAAATGATATTACAACCAGCTCAAAGCCACCGGCTCGTATGAGCACAGCGGCCAAGTGCTGGCTGTTCAGGTGGGTGAGTGCGAGCATGTCAATGGACGGGTCGGTGCAGGCTACTGCTGCCTTGGCTCCCGTTCTTGCTCCAGTCACCACTGGTGCCTGCGATCCCAGACCAAGGGTTTTGGATCCTATGTATGGTTCCTGTATGGCGAGGACACTGCAGCGTTTCTTGAGTGCATTTTGCAGCAACTCAGCCATAACTGGGCAACTCTTATTTGTGTTGTGCTGAAGGATTCGAACTGTTTTTGACCTATTCATAATCTACTCGTGACTCCTGGAGGGCAATCGCTCGCTGACGAATGGTACAGCGTGCGTCTCGTGTAGAGTGTGAGACCTGTTGGATTTTGCGTTCGACGCAATTGGCACACTTGAGAGGGGCATCACGCTTGCATTCCCTACTCAGATGTGGCAAGGCGCACCAGGCGCACACAACAGGTCTTGTACAGGCCACTGCCAGGTGGCCATAGCGCTGGCATTTGTAGCACTGAGTGGGGGCTTGGTACTTTCGTATGGCGCACCGCTGCCAGGCTATTTGGAGGTGCCTTGCCCTCTAGTTTTTTGTATAGGCTGGGTGATACCTCAATCACCCAATCCTTCTGCCTTCCACGCTGTTTGGTGAAGAGGGCCTGACATCCTGCGGCTGCAAGCCTAACGCAGGGTTGTGCTCAACAACTTGTTGGGCCAAGTCCTCTTTTGAAGATCAGTCCGCACGTCGCACAATAGCAGGCGTGGGAAACGACCCAGGGGCTGACGCTTGGAGCTTCAACTCCTTTTTGTTGAAATGTGGCTCGTGAGCGCCTTGGCCATTTCTGGCGTTTCCGTCACAATGACGGCGCCACCTCCTACTGCGGTGCGGATGTCTAGCACTCGGACGCTTAGAGCTTGGAGGTCCGTAGCAGGGACACCCCGCATCAGTGCTTCCATTGTATCAGGGTTGGAGGGACCAGCCTCTCCTTCCTTACATGTATGCCTAACCACTACCACGTTTTGTCGTGGGTTTTTAGGGGGGAGTTTGGCAAGCGGTGGAGGCTTTTTATTTTTGTTTTTATTTTTACTTTTGCCCTTGTTTTTGGGCAGAGGCGTAGGCCGGGCGCTGCCCTCAGCCTGCTTAGTTGGGGCCTGTTTCCGCTTCCCCCTGCGCTTCCTGGCCCTGGCAGACTGCCATTCCGCCTCAGCTCCATGAGGGGGGGAGGAGGGCGCAGTAGCGGCTACTGCCGCATATGAGGGCCTGGGGTACTACCCTGGCTCATTGAAGGTCCTTGAGTTTGGGGGCTGGTGGCACTGGCTGCTGGGCAATTGCCCTACGCAGCTCTTCCCTCACGACAGCCGCCACAGTTTCCCGCAGGGGGAGTGGCAGGGGCGATGTCGTTGGGGCCATTAGCTTTTATAGCCAGCTTCGAAATTTCGAAGAGGCAACTAGTGATGAGGTCCCGCATAGGTCCTGTCGCGTTGACCCTCATCCGTGCCATCTGGCTGTGGATGATTTGGACATATGCGCAAATTTGCTCCATGTCCGACAGATTAGGGTCAACGGCGTGTCGTGTGCTTGTAGTAGCCGGGTTGCCCGGGCTACTAGGGGGAGAAGGGGGAGATGAACGCGGTTTGCCCGGTTCTTTCCGCCCTTGTTTGTTTGGACGACGAGTAGATTGCTCATCGTCCGAAGAGGGAGGGGTCGAGCTTGGCGAGCCCGAGGAAGAGGCGCAGGTGGCGTTTTTATTACCTGCAATTGTGTTATTTGACTTAGTCATGTTTTTTACTAATTTTGAGGGAGATTAAAGAAGCAGACTGGTGTAGTGTATCCTTGTGAGTTCATTTGTTGTGTGTGTTAGTGGTATGAGCGAGAGGTGCTCGAGAGGCAGTGTCCTGGAAGCTCCCCTCAGGCATATTGATTCTAGCCCCTTTCGCTGGTCCGTTGAGGGTCAAGGGAGGCCCCCACATGCGCCGCAGCTGCCAGTCCGGCCACCCACCGGGACTAAGACGCATGAGGGATTTTTCGGCTGCTGCTCAGAGTCAGCCCTCGGCCACTGGTGATGTGGTGAGCGGGACACACGCTATCAGCCGCCCCAGGAACGCTCAAACCTGGTTTTTCCCCTCCTCATTCCGAAGGCCGCACCTATATAGGGATCGCTCAAAGGTGTTAGTGAGCTACCTCCAGGACTGTCTTTCGCTCATTATGAGTGTTTTAAGTCAATATGTTCTGCCACGCAAGCCGTTGCAGTGTATTTTGTATCTGGAATATGTTGTGTGTGTCAGTGTCGTGAGCTTTAAGCCCCTTTAAGGCCGGATTTAACGACCACGCAGAGGATACGGCAGGAGAATTCTGTCCCCCTTCCTGCGGGGGGTGTGTACTGCGATCCCAGCTAAAGGAAGGGGGTTCCCAGTGTGTCATGTATGTGAATGAAGTGTAAGTTGTGTCCCTTTTAGTTCGGCTTATACGAACACGCAGGGAGTACGGCAGTGGAATTCTGGACCCCCAACTGCAGGGTGAGCACAGTGTGGCGACAGAGTACACTGTGACGCCCAGCCACAGTTAAGCCTCGTTGGATGTAATCCTGCGGGGACCTCGTAGAGGTGAGGTTGTCTTTCAAGCTGGGCCCACCCGGCTTTCCCTTTTAGTCGGCTCATACGACACGCAGGGAATACGTCAGCGGTATTCTGGACCCCCGACTGCAGGGTGACAGGTCTGTTTCTTTATTTGGTGACTGTACCTAAACCCTCGACGAGGATTATATCAGTCATAGAAGTTGCGGTTTCGCTAATATGCAAGAGGCCGGCCCCTGCAGCATCCACCGAACTCAGACCTGTGGAGGTACGGCAGGTATTTGGTCTTAGCCAGTCTCACCGTAGAGAGCTGTTGCCCGTGTGTTACCGCGCGGAGGTTGACCACCTGAGGAATCCCGTACCATCTGGGAGTATTTCATAATCTGGTTTCCTACCTGATCTTACTTTTTACTTGGGTGGCAAGTTTCAAAAGGACAGATCAACTATAACCACGTTTCTTAGCCATCACCTTCTTTGCGAACTTTGCAAAATGGTCATAGGCTTCCTTTGTAGCAGTCAATGCTGCTAAGTTCGTTTGCCCTACCAACAACCGTCGCTCACTGTTGTAGAAACTACAGTGGAGCAGCACATGGTTTCTTGTTTCCTCCGCACTGGAGGCACAAGACGTGCATAATGGAGAGTCTTTCAGGGAAAAGAAGTGGAGCCGCGCATTGAAGTCACCATGTCCCGTGAGGAACTGACTCGTCCAGTGGTCTGGCTCAACCCATTTTCTAGAAAGACGTTCACGGATGTTGGGGAAGAACTCATACGTATCACGTCCTTTTGACGAGGATTCCCATCTCGCTTGCCATTTCTCTAGAGCCCATTCGTCGATGGCGGCAAGTTTCTGTTCTGTGGTGAGATCCGCACGGAGTTCAGCCCAAAGCGGGGGAAGCTCCGTTTCACTCTCCACTTGTCAATCATGCACTCGACAGCCAAATCAACTGGTAACTGACCAGTGATCACCTGGAGTGCTTCCGTTGATACAGTCTTGTAGGCCTTGGTGATCCACAGGAGCGCAGCTCTCTGGGATTGGGCCAATACTCTCTTTTGATTGACTGTTAGTTTGCTACCCCAGACAACGGGGCAGTAGCCAATCACACCTAAATAGATGGCCTTATACATGAGGATGGTGTCGTGGTAACACACACCCCAAGTGGCCTTGCTAATGGCACGCAGTGAGGCAAACCTTGCAATGGTAGTGCCTTTAAGGGACTGGAGGTGTTGGTTGAAACCCCACCTCTCACCTATATTCACTCCTAAATACTTGACGTGCTTTTCAAGAAGGAGCCTGTGGCCGCCAAAGCGTATTGTGGGTGGATTATTCACTTTCCCCTTCAAGAGGATTAGCTGGGTTTTTTCCTCAGCCACCTGCATCTTGACATGCTCGCACCATTGGTTGACAGTGCGGAGCACATGGTGAGTTTTTTTCTTCAATTTGGCGGACTGACTCTGCAAAGATCAGCACAGTCAAGTCATCCACATAGGCGTACGGCTCGCAGTCAGTCTCCATGAGTTTCCTGAGAAGACCTTCAAGAAGGCATTCCAGAGTGCTGGTCCTAGGACCGAGCCCTGTGGGCCACCCTTCTCAATCTTTCTCCGGACGGAGACATGCCTACTTTCGATCGTAGCAGTTCTGTCTGTCAGGTAACTTCTGACGAGCGAGTACAGGTTGCGGGGGATTCCCCTACCTTTAAGCTCATTAAGGAGCGCTGGCCACCAAAGGTTGTCAAACGCTCCTCTGATGTCAATCAGAACTGCTACGACGTACTTAGCCGGTGCCAGCAGGGAAACACGCCGAATCTCTACAATGACATCCTGCGTGGACCTTCCTTTGGTACACCCGTATTGCCTGCCTGTGAGGTTGCGGCCAAAGACTCCTTCGAGGGACTGCAACATCAAGATTTCTAGTGTTTTGCCTAATATGGAAAGAAGGCTGAGTGGTCTCCATGATCGCGGGTCTGACTGATTGCGGTCGCCTCCCTTTTGACAACACGCGCAGACTTCCACTGAGTGGGGAACTGTCCGACCTGCAGACAGTCATTAAATAAATTAAGGAGACCGCTGGAGATTGTCCGCTCAGCCTTCCTTAGCATATTGCTTTCTATTTTGTCTGGCCCGGGGGATTTGTTGGGCTTTAAGGTCGCAAGGGCCCTGCCGAGGTCGCCTGTTGTCCACAATGGGATGTCGGGCTCGTTCGGATGGTCCATGATCAGCTCCCTTGCTGTCCTCTGGGCTTCAGTGTCTCGAGCTACTTGGTCATCTGGGAACGCCTTCTCAAGGAGGGTTTCCAGTGAGCTTTCGATGCTGCAGGCCCAGCCTGGACTGCAGGGTGACACACACACACACACACACACACACACACACACACACACACACACACACACACACACACACACACACACACACACACACACACACACACACACACACACACACACAGGTCTGTTTCTTTATTTGGTGACTGTACCTAAACCCTCGACGAGGATTATATCAGTCATAGAAGTTGCGGTTTCGCTAATATGCAAGAGGCCGGCCCCTGCAGCATCCACCAAACTCAGACCTGTGGAGGTACGGCAGGTATTTGGTCTTAGCCAGTCTCACCGTAGAGAGCTGTTGCCCGTGTGTTACCGCGCGGAGGTTGACCACCTGAGGAATCCCGTACCATCTGGGAGTATTTCATAATCTGGTTTCCTACCTGATCTTACTTTTTACTTGGGTGGCAAGTTTCAAAAGGACAGATCAACTATAACCACGTTTCTTAGCCATCACCTTCTTTGCGAACTTTGCAAAATGGTCATAGGCTTCCTTTGTAGCAGTCAAAGCTGCTAAGTTCGTTTGCCCTACCAACAACCGTCGCTCACTGTTGTAGAAACTACAGTGGAGCAGCACATGGTTTCTTGTTTCCTCCGCACTGGAGGCACAAGACGTGCATAATGGAGAGTCTTTCAGGGAAAGAAGTGGAGCCGCGCATTGAAGTCACCATGTCCCGTGAGGAACTGACTCGTCCAGTGGTCTGGCTCAACCCATTTTCTAGAAAGACGTTCACGGATGTTGGGGAAGAACTCATACGTATCACGTCCTTTTGACGAGGATTCCCATCTCGCTTGCCATTTCTCTAGAGCCCATTCGTCGATGGCGGCAAGTTTCTGTTCTGTGGTGAGATCCGCACGGAGTTCAGCCCAAAGCGGGGAAGCTCCGTTTCACTCTCCACTTGTCAATCATGCACTCGACAGCCAAATCAACTGGTAACTGACCAGTGATCACCTGGAGTGCTTCCGTTGATACAGTCTTGTAGGCCTTGGTGATCCACAGGAGCGCAGCTCTCTGGGATTGGGCCAATACTCTCTTTTGATTGACTGTTAGTTTGCTACCCCAGACAACGGGCAGTAGCCAATCACACCTAAATAGATGGCCTTATACATGAGGATGGTGTCGTGGTAACACACACCCCAAGTGGCCTTGCTAATGGCACGCAGTGAGGCAAACCTTGCAATGGTAGTGCCTTTAAGGGACTGGAGGTGTTGGTTGAAACCCCACCTCTCACCTATATTCACTCCTAAATACTTGACGTGCTTTTCAAGAAGGAGCCTGTGGCCGCCAAAGCGTATTGTGGGTGGATTATTCACTTTCCCCTTCAAGAGGATTAGCTGGGTTTTTCCTCAGCCACCTGCATCTTGACATGCTCGCACCATTGGTTGACAGTGCGGAGCACATGGTGAGTTTTTTCTTCAATTTGGCGGACTGACTCTGCAAAGATCAGCACAGTCAAGTCATCCACATAGGCGTACGGCTCGCAGTCAGTCTCCATGAGTTTCCTGAGTAGACCTTCGAAGAAGGCATTCCAGAGTGCTGGTCCTAGGACTGAGCCCTGTGGGCACCCCTTCTCAATCTTTCTCCGGACGGAGACATGCCTACTTTCGATCGTAGCAGTTCTGTCTGTCAGGTAACTTCTGACGAGTGAGTACAGGTTGCGGGCGATTCCCCTATCTTTAAGCGCATTAAGGAGCGCTGGCCACCAAAGGTTGTCAAACCCTCCTCTGATGTCAATCAGAACTGCTACGACGTACTTAGCCGGTGCCAGCAGGAAACACGCCGAATCTCGACAATGACATCCTGCGTGGACCTTCCTTTGGTACCCCCGTATTGCCTGCCTGTGAGGTTGCGGCCAAAGACTCCTTCGAGGGACTGCAACATCAAGATTTCTAGTGTTTTGCCTAATATGGAAAGAAGGCTGAGTGGTCTCCATGATCGCGGGTCTGACTGATTGCGGTCGCCTCCTTTGAAGAGTGACAACACGCGCAGACTTCCACTGAGTGGGGAACTGTCCGACCTGCAGACAGTCATTAAATAAATTAAGGAGACCGCTGGAGATTGTCCGCTCAGCCTTCCTTAGCATATTGCTTTCTATTTTGTCTGGCCCGGGGATTTGTTGGGCTTTAAGGTCGCAAGGGCCCTGCCGAGGTCGCCTGTTGTCCACAATGGGATGTCGGGCTCGTTCGGAGGGTCCATGATCAGCTCCCTTGCTGTCCTCTGGGCTTCAGTGTCTCGAGCTACTTGGTCATCTGGGAACGCCTTCTCAAGGAGGGTTTCCAGTGAGCTTTCGATGCTGCAGGCCCAGCCTGACTCATTTTGCATCGCAGCTAAGACTTGCTCTACGTTTGCTTTTCCTATGGAGGACTTGTAGTGTCTGCCCCAGGGGTTCTCAGAGCTCTCCGCTTCCACAAAATTTCGCCAGCC
Organism: Pachypeltis micranthus; assembly: GCA_020466155.1. NCBI lineage: Eukaryota > Metazoa > Arthropoda > Insecta > Hemiptera > Miridae > Pachypeltis > Pachypeltis micranthus. The sequence goes on from CM035776.1 coordinate 1,929,560, forward strand.
TTGCCGTTTGGCTCGTTTGATGGCGCGGTGGAAGGCCTTCTTCTCTTGGATGAAGGCAGTTCGGAGTGTTGCTCTGGCATCAGGGTCACGAGTGTTTTGGTACATCCTTCTGGCTCTATTTGCACTTTGCTTGAGGGGATTAAGTTCCTCAGTCCACCATGGGACTTTGATCGCCCTGTGCTTCTGTTGGCCAAGTACAGAGAGCCCAGCAGAGTGCAGTGCTGTGGTAAATGTGTCCACTTTGCTGTCCACCTCTTCAGGTGTGGATGCTTGCGCTATTAGGTCGGTGTCTGCGGCACGCAGTTCACCTTCCAGTACCCTACAGAATTGTGGCCAGTCAGCATTTTTTGTGCGGAATCGCTTTTCACGCATGTCTTTGCAGAGGATGTTGTCATCCGTGATGGCAAAGTCAATAACCATGTGATCGCTCTGCGTTGCACCTGGTACGACTCGCCAACCTTGCAATTTGAGTAGCAGGGTGTGAGACACGGCTGTGACGTCTATACACGACCTTCCTCCTGGACCATCATAGGTCGCCTCAGTCATGGGGTCGTTGGCAACAACCAAGTTGTACCTGGTGAGCAGCTCTATATACGCCTCGCCCGCCCTGTCCAGGGTTGGGGATCCCCACAATGGTGATCTGGCGTTTGCATCAGCACAGACTACGCAGGGTCGTCCTGATAGGCCTGCTAGAGCCCGGTCGAGTGGTTCAAGGCTGTTGGCAACTGGTGCGCCAAATTGCCTGTAAAATGATATTACAACCAGCTCAAAGCCACCGGCTCGTATGAGCACAGCGGCCAAGTGCTGGCTGTTCAGGTGGGTGAGTGCGAGCATGTCAATGGACGGGTCGGTGCAGGCTACTGCTGCCTTGGCTCCCGTTCTTGCTCCAGTCACCACTCGTGCCTGCGATCCCAGACCAAGGGTTTTGGATCCTATGTATGGTTCCTGTATGGCGAGAACACTGCAGCGTTTCTTGAGTGCATTTTGCAGCAACTCAGCCATAACTGGGCAACTCTTATTTGTGTTGTGCTGAAGGATTCGAACTGTTTTTGACCTATTCATAATCTACTCGTGACTCCTGGAGGGCAATCGCTCGCTGACGAATGGTACAGCGTGCGTCTCGTGTAGAGTGTGAGACCTGTTGGATTTTGCGTTCGACGCAATTGGCACACTTGAGAGGGGCATCACGCTTGCATTCCCTACTCCAGATGTGGCAAGGCGCACCAGGCGCACACAACAGGTCTTGTACAGGCCACTGCCAGGTGGCCATAGCGCTGGCATTTGTAGCACTGGAGTGGGGGCTTGGTACTTTCGTATGGCGCACCGCTGCCAGGCTATTTGGAGGTACCTTGCCCTCTAGTTTTTTGTATAGGCTGGGTGATACCTCAATCACCCAATCCTTCTGCCTTCCACGCTGTTTGGTGAAGAGGGCCTGACATCCTGCGGCTGCAAGCCTAACGCAGGGTTGTGCTCAACAACTTGTTGGGCCAAGTCCTCTTTGAAGATCAGTCCGCACGTCGCACAATAGCAGGCGTGGGAAACGACCCAGGGGCTGACGCTTGGAGCTTCAACTCCTTTTGTTGAAATGTGGCTCGTGAGCGCCTTGGCCATTTCTGGCGTTTCCGTCACAATGACGGCGCCACCTCCTACTGCGGTGCGGATGTCTAGCACTCGGACGCTTAGAGCTTGGAGGTCCGTAGCAGGGACACCCCGCATCAGTGCTTCCATTGTATCAGGGTTGGAGGGACCAGCCTCTCCTTCCTTACATGTATGCCTAACCACTACCACGTTTTGTCGTGGGTTTTTAGGGGGGAGTTTGGCAAGCGGTGGAGGCTTTTTATTTTTGTTTTTATTTTTACTTTTGCCCTTGTTTTTGGGCAGAGGCGTAGGCGGGGCGCTGCCCTCAGCCTGCTTAGTTGGGGCCTGTTTCCGCTTCCCCCTGCGCTTCCTGGCCCTGGCAGACTGCCATTCCGCCTCAGCTCCATGAGGGGGGGAGGAGGGCGCAGTAGCGGCTACTGCCGCATATGAGGGGCCTGGGGTACTACCCTGGCTCATTGAAGGTCCTTGAGTTTGGGGGGCTGGTGGCACTGGCTGCTGGGCAATTGCCCTACGCAGCTCTTCCCTCACGACAGCCGCCACAGTTTCCCGCAGGGGGAGTGGCAGGGCGATGTCGTTGGGGGCATTAGCTTTATAGCCAGCTTCGAAATTTCGAAGAGGCAACTAGTGATGAGGTCCCGCATAGGTCCTGTCGCGTTGACCCTCATCCGTGCCATCTGGCTGTGGATGATTTGGACATATGCGCAAATTTGCTCCATGTCCGACAGATTAGGGTCAACGGCGTGTCGTGTGCTTGTAGTAGCCGGGTTGCCCGGGCTACTAGGGTGAGAAGGGGGAGATGAACGCGGTTTGCCCGGTTCTTTCCGCCCTTGTTTGTTTGGACGACGAGTAGATTGCTCATCGTCCGAAGAGGGAGGGGTCGAGCTTGGCGAGCCCGAGGAAGAGGCGCAGGTGGCGTTTTTATTACCTGCAATTGTGTTATTTGACTTAGTCATGTTTTTACTAATTTTGAGGGAGATTAAAGAAGCAGACTGGTGTAGTGTATCCTTGTGAGTTCATTTGTTGTGTGTGTTAGTGGTATGAGCGAGAGGTGCTCGAGGCAGTGTCCTGGAAGCTTCCCCTCTGGCATATTGATTCTAGCCCCTTTCGCTGGTCCGTTGAGGGTCAAAGGGAGGCCCCACATGCGCCGCAGCTGCCATTCCGGCCACCCACCGGGACTAAGACGCATGAGGGATTTTTCGGCTGCTGCTCAGAGTCAGCCCTCGGCCACTGGTGATGTGGTGAGCGGGACACACGCTATCAGCCGCCCCAGGAACGCTCAAACCTGGTTTTTCCCTCCTCATTCCGAAGGCCGCACCTATATAGGAGATCCCTCAAACATGTTAGTGAGCTACCTCCAGGACTGTCTTTCGCTCATTATGAGTGTTTTAAGTCAATATGTTCTGCCACGCAAGCCGTTGCAGTGTATTTTGTATCTGGAATATGTTGTGTGTGTCAGTGTCGTGAGCTTTAAGCCCCTTTAAGGCCGGATTTAACGACCACGCAGAGGATACGGCAGGAGAATTCTGTCCCCCTTCCTGCGGGGGGTGTGTACTGCGATCCCAGCTAAAGGTAGGGGGTTCCCAGTGTGTCATGTATGTGAATGAAGTGTAAGTTGTGTCCCTTTTAGTTCGGCTTATACGAACACGCAGGGAGTACGGCAGTGGAATTCTGGACCCCCAACTGCAGGGTGAACACACACACACACACACACACACACACACACACACACACACACACACACACACACACACACACACACACACACACGGACCACGCGCCGAAATTAGGTTTTTTAGACTCAGTAGGGTCTGAAACGTAAAGATCTGAAGAAAACCCAAATTTTTTTTGGGCCGATTACTATACTTACCTTCCCTTCGGGTAGCGGAAAGTAATACTGCCCTAAAACCAACTCTCTTCGAAACTGTAGACAACTTATTCGGTCAGTAGGTGGTAGTTTGGGGTTGCATGGAGGTCAGTAGGCTAAATATACAAGTTGAGTAGTTTTAGCTCAGCCATTCTTTCTCAATCACATTCACAGACACACAGACTATTTTCTCAAACGTTGTTTTTGAACTAAGGTGCTCTTGAAGCATTAAGATCTGACGGAAACTATTTCTTGGGCGATTACATAACTTCCATATCTCGTACTTTGCAGGGCTCACGAAAGTAAAAAGACCCACTGTAAAAAACGTGGAAGGTATGCACAGGCAAGGAGTACACAAAGGCATACAATGTATCAAAACTACCTTGGTAACTTTCTCCCTGTGAAGCTCCTCCAGTCTCTGCTGAGCCTCCTTGTACGCCTGGTGCTCGGCACGAGGGTCGAAATTGGTGAAGTACGGATCTGGAGTAGGAAGCCCAGTTGACGGATGGGGAGGTTCAGTTGTCGAGGTGGTGGTTGAAGGGGAAGTTGACGAGCGACTGCTAGCGGTCACTTGATCGTCGTATGTATCATAATCATCGTCGTCGTCGTCGTCATCGTCATCAGCGTCTGAATCGTCGTCGATGTCAGAATCCGCATCATCGGTGTCAGTGTCGTCAACGTTGTCAAACACTTCAGAACCCCCCATCGGTAGAGCTGGAACGACTGCTTTCTTCAAAGGACCCTTGTCAACTGGAAGAATCAAACGATATTTGATTATTAGTTCAAGTAGAAAAAAGAAAAAGATTTGTGCAGCACAGTTCATTTTTCTGAAATCATGAATAAGAATTAATATATCTGCCGCTATAATTATTCATATACACACTCATGGTCATATATAAATACGTACATATAAGCAATGAAAATTGTTGATTTCTAAGGAACTCCCTCTCTCAGTCTCGTCTTACGGCTCGTGAAACTCTCGTCTCGCTTTCTTGGGGGAAAACAGTCTTAGTCAACTGCTTGTTGTGCGACATCCTTTCTCTGCCAAATCATCCACCCAACGAATGTAAATCGTCTGCTTCCCGAATTTAAGTGGCGCAGTCGGATCGGACTCCCGAAAAACTCATTTCAACTGGGAAGAAACCCTAACCAGCCCTTATCAGATATTCCCGATCTGAGAATCGGTTCAAGATGAAAAACAACTCTCAGGACGTTTCGGTTAACTTATTAACCATCATTGGGGCTATACAAATATAGAGGAGAAACCACACTCGCCGATTCAGTCAATTACATAACTTTCCTTCCTACTTTGTAGGCTAAGAAAACTAAGAAAGGGAGAGTATGACGCGTTTTTCGAGGACCTCTGGTGGCTGGAGAGGGTACCTTGTTCCGTGGCCCTCACCTGCCTCACCTGCTGTCACGCTAATTCACATGGAGGATTTCCCAAAGGAACCACAACCCCAACAAATCCAACATCTTGGCTTCACACATGGCACTGCACCTAATAGCGTTGTGCCTTGCGGCCATGGCTAGAAGCCTTCCATGGTGCCATTTTATTTGACTGCAGCCTGAGCAGTCTAAGAACATAAATGATGAGCTGGATGGTGTAGTAATTAAACCACATCATCCATCTTACACCTGACCCTCGGCAACCACCTGCATCTGTACCCCCCCCCCTCCTTGCACTCTTTTCCTATCTCATCTGGCACTTATTAACAACACGTTTGTAGATTAGGACCCCCACCATTCCATTCACCCTTAGCTCGCTCAATTCTTTATTTCGAGGTCAATGGGCAGGTCTCCAACCATCAAATTGAAGCCGTTGGAGGAGACCATCACTGTAGACTTTCACTATGTCAATCAGCAACCACCTACACCACAACAACACGTAGATCTATTGTGTGAAGCGATACGAGTGAGTTGGGGAACCGCCCACTTACCCGACAGATCCTTAACAGTCCCCCAAAAAATATTTTAAAAAAAGAGTAAAAAGTCATTTCACATTAAGGAAACTAACGAGAAATACTGGAAAGGCTGTAATTAGCACTGCAAAGCACATTGTTCTGTGAAATATTATGAGTTTAACATTTGAATTAGACGAAACGCAGTGAAGAAGTGTCTTCCGTAGAAATCTATGTTCTCCGTCGAAATAATATTCGTGGAAACGGCAGCGAATAGCTTGGTCGAGTTCTTCAAAAGCCTCAGGAAAAGGAGAAAACGTTTCTATTCAAGTCTGAAGGATCATAGGACCCGAATCACAATTTTGTCTGTGATTACGATTCAGCCCCCCCCCCCCGCTTCACTCCATCGGGAAGGAGAATGTAAGTAAAAACCCGCTTCGCAGACAAATGTTGCCGCAGCGTGAACATTGAGAAAATCGAGGAGAAAATTATGCGACGAGAAAACAAAGAAATACTCTCTCATGAAGAGAACGAGAAAAAAGAGAGGAGGAAGAGGGAAAGAGAGTAAAAGGGGGGGGGGAGGAGAGAAAGAGAAAAAAAAAAACAAATACGAAGAGAGTAAAGAGGAAAAACCTCCCCAGAGAGAGAAGAAAAAAGGAAAACCCTGCGTAAATAACTCAAGTGGGTAAACATTGGGCGAAAGAGCTGGAAAGAGCACATCGCCTTAACGAAAGATATTTTATTAAAACGGCAATCTCGCAAGTTTTCTTTCATGACGAGCAGCGTGTGAGGTGTAAAACAGGCATCTCCATCCATCACTCTTACTTTGAAGGTGCGGTAGAATTTTCAGACCATTTCCCAAGGAGATGGGAGAAATGAATTGGAGAGATGAGGAAGGGGCTTCTTCCCATGGCGAGCCAAAGGTGCTTCATCAGTCGCCAGTCATCCGTCAAGTTGGATTAGTTCCACGATGGATGGGGTAGTTTATGGGGATGGAACCAAATCGAGCAGCAACTGCAAGGCACCGGCAGTCCTGCAGTTACACAGTGATGGAGAGCGCGAAGGTCAATAGCCAGGCGTAGAAGCTCTGTGTCAGGGTACGGTCCTGAGTTACCTACTGGAAGGATTCATCGAGTGAAAGTATCGAGTTGTCCTGGACAAGCTATTCACTGTCACTTCTATTATTTCGACGTAGAACATAGATTTCTAGACTCCTCCTCTTCACTAAGTAGCGTCGAATTCAACTTCAAACTCTTAATATTTCATGCAGCAATATACTTAGTTGGGCTGATTACAGCCAGTCCAGTAATTTTCGACAGTTTCTTTAATGTGAAATGATGTTAGCCCTCAGGTCTGTGAAGGATGAGAGGTATCTGGCTGAATGTTTATTTCTGGTTCCCCAAGTTCCTCGTATAGATTCACATGATCGATTTACGAGCTGGAGGGAAAGGTGCGCAAGGCCCTGTTGCGGGGGGGGGGGTTTGAATTGGGTGGGTTAGGTGTGTCCAATAGGTACTTGCTTGGAACCTCAATTTTTACTTTTCTAGGCTAGAAGTAGAAAGGAAAGTTATGTAATGGGCTGAATTTCTTTTTTTAATCCTCTTCAGATCTTCACGTTTCAGACCCTACTGAGTCCGAAAAACACTATTTGGGAAAATGAGCTTTTTGAGCGAGTGATTCTGTGAGCGCCATTCAGTCACCCTGCAGTTGGTGGTCCAGCATGCCACTGCAGTGTTCCCTGTGCGCCTGTAAGTCGCAGACTTAAAGGGGCACAATTTATACTTCCCACAAGTATCTGTGGAACCCACTTCTTTGAAGTGGGACTGCAGGACACACCCCGAGCAGGATAGGGGACAGAATTCTCCAGCCATATCCTCTGCAAGGCCGTAAATGCTGGCCTTAGAGGGGTCTAATGCACATGAAACTGACATAACCAACTTTCATTTAAATACTCTCGTTGACTCAATAACACTCATAATGAGCGAATGGCAGTCCTGGGAGTGGCTCACTAACACCTACGAGCAATCCCCTATATATGTGCGGCGTTCGGAATGAGAAGGGAGAAAAACCAGTTTGAGAGTTCCCGGGGTGGCTAATAAGCTCTGCTCGAATGTTAATAAAATCTTTAGACAAATTCAGGTGGTAGTCCAATCAAGCACCTATACTACGAGCGTTTAATAGCGCTCATAGGATATATTCAAGAAATTCTCGCCGATACACTTTCTACCATTTATCACAGTTTTTACCGATAATTATGGGCCGGTGATTATTATCCTTCTCAGAAATATCGCGTTTACGGTCTCATTTTTTACCTGTGAACTGATTTCACAATAATGTTCGGGGCATTAGTAGGAGCACCATAATAAATTCCGGGACGGTGCCCGTTTTCTACCGCTGTGAAGTTATGTTTGACCAAGTTCAAATGCACTGAGCGAATATAAAATATAAAAAATAAATTGAATTAGTACGCCACGAAAGCTAGTCATTTGATGGGGAGCTAAGGACAGGTGTAAGTTGCGACGCACCTGATGTTTTTGAAGACTAGTAACATTAAAGCGGAGTTTATAAAAACTGTTGCTCTCGCCATTTTTCCAAGAATGGGAATTTTACAGTTCTGTTGTGTTATTTGGAGGAGTCATTGCAAGAATTTTAATCGGAATCATGCGTTTTTTAAGAAAAAATTAGTGCTTTGATCACTATGATAACTATAGTTAGCTTTGAGCAGAGTGTACTCATACCCTTATTTTGGCGTATGACGGTGACTTGGGGGCTATGCATCAAGTTGGAGCTGGTTTAGTTAAGCCGTTTTCTCTCAAACACGTTCGCAGACCATTTTCATAATTCGTATAGATCAGAAGGAAACTCAAAATTTGTTTTCATTCGATTACCTTACCTTACCTTTCTACTACGTAAAGCCAAGGAAAGTAAAATACGTATTTTGAACCGAAATCATCATGAATGATTTAGACATTTGGGTCGATTCAGATACAGGTGGTCAGACATAGTCCAAAAGCGCAGCTAGTATTTGCCAGACAAGGGAAATGTACGCTTTGCCGAGAAGCCGACGTCTCGTATAGTTACAAAGGTAACTGCTGGTGGGGTTCGAGGGTCGTCAATGTCGTTACGTGACAGTGAGCCACCAGAATAGTTTGAGTGTTCTGTCATTAACTCGGTTCCTACGCTCCTGAGCATTTTCTGGAAGATTAACGGCTCAAATGATCAATTATTTAACTGGCGGGTGCTGGGCTGGTGCCAATAGAATAAATGATGGTTGTAATGACGGCAGCGTGGCATGCAAACGCCTCATAGGCATGAAACAAGTGACGCGATTTTAAAGCTGAATGCAGCGAGAAGGCGAAGGGCGCTAAAGGCTGATAAAAGCTAAATTTAGGAACGTACTAAATGTCACGTTTCATCGACTTTCTGAAATGAGAGCGTCTTAACGTCAGACAACTCAAGAGGCCTTTTCCCGACCTAGAAATCTCACAAAGTGATGCACAAAGGCCGGCTCTCACGAGAAGGAATATGACTAAGAGTTACTCACCTTTCGTGGGGCAGCAGACGAACTCGACACCGGAGAAAAGGGATATTCCGCAGGGAAGCAGCATAGCGAAAGTTCTTAGTGACATGTCACGGTCTTGACAGGCCTGGGCGGCGGTCTGGTTCCATTTGACGAACTCCCAACATTTCGTCTGGTTGTGGATGTGGTCGAAAAGGCAGTTCTCCGGCACTAGAAGCGCGTCGCTTTGGAACGGACCTTCTGGAAGGCCAATTTACACACAAACAGAAATTGAATTATCGAAAGAGGAAGAGGAATGTGAAAGAAGGTCTAAATCTACATTGTAAAATACCTAGAGGACCAGTAATAACCCAGACGTACACAACAAGCAACAAACCGACCAGAATTTCAAATTCCCCCTTTCTAGGTTCTGTACAATAAATCATGGAGAGGAGACCATCACAGTTTCAGCTGAACTTCGTTTTAGCCCATTTACTACCCTTTTCTACTTTCCCCTTCCAATCTGCCATTTTGTTCACCAACCACACCTATTCTTACTTATTAGCTGCTAATGATGTTGATGATCACTCAGCTACCTCGCCCATACTACTAACCTATTTACTTCTGGATACAATATCCATCCCTTTTCTGACTCATTCTCTCCATTAAAATCTCACTAGCTCCTCTGCTCTTTTATACCTTTCTTTTTTTGGTGTTCCCTTCCGTGTGCTTTTGCTCATGTGCTTTACTTTTAAATGTACAGTGTTGAATAAATAAATGATGTACAATGCCCAGAGAAGTGGTTCTGGACACCCCCTCCTCCCACCAGTTATACACGTCTTACGTTTACCTGCACCTTAGCGCAAACTATTACACGTGGATCTTATTAGTAGCTAACACGCGTCTCAAGAGTTTCCATCCAATTTATGTTGCAGAATGGGTAACGCAATTACTTGAATTCTACTCAAGAAGATGTTAGCTCTCAGATAAAGATTTTATAATCGGGTTTAGTTGGTGTTGATACTTACCTAGGCATCTGAAGGGCTTCACCCAGGCCGTGTGCTTGCATTTAGGATGCCCCACTTTGCACCAATTCGAAATCTTGACGAAATGGCTAGATTCGACAATATTTGTTATGTCGTGTTTAGGGTACACCTGAAAGAAAAAGAGGGGCTCAACAGAGAGGTAATAAAAAAACAGTGCAGGGTCATTGGTAGTTTAAAATAGTTAAATAATAGTTCAAAAAGTTTATTTCACACGAGCTACCTCGTAAAATAGTTTATTTCCCACCATTTCGAAATTGTCAGGGACGACACTGTATTGCGGTTTGGATTATCCCGTATAAGGGCGGGTCCTTTTGCTGCTCTATCGCCATCTTCCTAAAAATTGCCGCCGTTAAAAACGATTCATTTTGTTACTCCACATTGAAAGGATCGGTATTACGTGGTAAACGGGAAATATAATACGCAAGAGTTTTGTTTTGGTCGGAAATGTGGTGAGCAACTTACGTGAAAGGCATGAGTTGCAGTTGCCATCGAATGAGTCTCCCTTTTTCATGCTTCATTTTGGTCAATGTGGTTAGGGCTTTGTGATCAATGTATAGATCCAAATCCTGAGTTTCTACATACAATCGGATTTTGTTAATCCCGAATATAATGCCTAGCATCTCTAGTTCATAAATAATATAATTTTTTGGGTCAAGATTAATGTTTCACTGGCGTTAGCAATGGAATAAAGTTTGTTATTGACGGATTGAGCCAGGCTCGATCTATCCATACTGTGCTCGCATCCGCGAATAAGCAAAATCGCTCGCTAAAATTTTGGGCCTTAAGGATAGGAAAGGGGCAGAAGTGATGAGTTCCCGCACGTAGTGAAAAACCCCATCGCACGCAACTGTCCAAACCATATCCGATTTCTCACCCCTCAAAGTATTCGGGGGTTCTACTACGTCGGATGATTTTGATGGCTAAATTCGAAAATATTTGTTATGTCGTGTTTCAGGTACACCTGAAAGAAAAAGAGGAGCTCAACAGAGAGGTAATAAAAAGCAGTACAGGGTTATTGGTGGACGTTATCCAGACGAGGGTGAAGCTACAGTAATTACTCGGTTGGATTTAGTGCTTTCTGCTAACTCTAGATTAACGAGCATAACGTTGGCGGAGTAGACGAGTCGAGGGGAATTGGAACAGAGTCGTTCTCCGGGGGATTATTTGGTTTGGAGACAGCTCATGGTTCTCTGGCGTGACACTCATTACTTTCAGTCATTATCCTTTCTTTAAAGAGCGGCAGAAGTGGGATAAGTCGAAGGTCACAAGGAAACGGGGCTTCCCTAGGGCTGTATACCTCAGTATTTAAATCTGAATTAAACGCTATTAACCCTGGTGTGCCGGTGAAAGCTTGAGGATGCACAGCCATACATCTGGATTCTTTTGAACAGAAGACATTAATTAGCGCAGATGTTGACCGACTGCGATGACCAGGCACATCCCACGAATAGGCAGCCCTGCACTTCTCGCTGCTACCCTCCTTAATCAAGTGACTCTTGGTAATCCCTAGAAAAGGGTTCAGATACCACTGGGATTAGTGCAGATCCGTCTCATACCAGTTGTTTGGCCTTTTCAATCAATCTCTTCTATTCCTCTATGATCTGGCAGTCTGGTATTCCCAAACCAATCAACCTATATTAACCTTTTTCGTACGTCACTTCGTCGTCTCAATCTACCCGACAGTCGTTAATCGTATTAGAAACTCTTCGCCCCTTTTTGTTATCCTTCTGTATCTATTTGAAAATCCGTACTATTTCAGACGTCTGGTGTATAGACCAACTGGTAGATCAAACGTTGGGAGGAAGTACAATAGCCTTGCTCAATTATACTTGAATTGTGATCATTGTAATCTTGAATAAAGTAACAGCCACAGAAAGTTCGTCACGATATTTTTCAGTACAGTCTGTGGGTTTCACGACAAATTAAAAAACTTAAACTATTCTCTTGATTACGAAAGTATCAAAGGATTATTGCTACAAAAGCGTTCAGAAAAATGAGCAAAATAAGGTAGAACGCGGTAAAATCGCAGTGGTGAATCAACTGTATGTGTTCAGGTTTCAAGATAAGCTCTAATGAAGTATTGGAATGATGCCAAACACGACGACATCGTCCTCCAGGCACAACCCGGTAGAGCCACTCTCTCACCACTTCCCAGAACTCAGGTGACATTGCACTAGCAATCTGCCTGCAGACTGCGTCATGACGTTTGACGCAGCCCCCATGAGTAAGTGGATGCCTTCACTACGTTAACAACGCAGAGACTTCAACTGTTAGTTACGTTATTTTCGATGTCAAGTTTGTTTATGAAAAGCAGTGTCGTGTTTTCGTTACAGTTATTTAGAAAGGAAGAAGGCAAGAAGTCGGCTCGAGAAAATAGGGGCATTTTCGTTCGCCCTATTTTAGTTGCGACCTTTTTCTTATCAAAATAAAGCAGATGCCCACACAAACTGTTTACCACGCGCACGACAGCGAGCATCCACAATTACGATCCATGCCTCTTGTACAATTCATCGCTGTAGGCGGTGACGCGGCACGAATGGCGTCGAAGTGCTAGTAATGTCTTCCATGGATATCCTCTGAAGCCCATTCCACCCACGCCAAAGTGTAGGGAGAGTTGGGACATTTCCCGAGTTACCTTTCATCAACCAAACCACGCCAGGGAGCTGCAAACCCTGAAGGCTTACTGAGTTCAGGAGCAGATGGAGTCGCCATGTCAGATGAGCCACATGTGTGCCACATCTCAGCTAGATGCCCACAAGCAGATGTTTATAGGGAAAGAACAGAATAGTGGTAGAGAGAGACAAAACCAGAGTTCTCTAGATAGAACCAGCGCACGGCAGTGCGGACCATTCTAACAAGACTTCAGATTATCAACCTCTGAAAAACTACCCATGGGTTAACTTTGGAAGCAAGCATAGCCAGAGGAGGTGAAGCTTCTGCTATGGCCTCAGTTGAGCGTTGGCAACTTTACCAAGATAATCACGAAGGTCCACACCCAGCAGAGGAAGTTGCACTCAAACAATAACCAAGAAACTCGACAACAAGGTACCGCAACGTCTCAAGGGCGCGTCGCAATCTACACATGCCTAGCTGCCCCACAAACTTGTGTATGACTATCTACAAGCTCAGCTTGCTACCTGTGAAGAGAAGAACATAATCTACGAAGGCTAATGCGCTCACCCACACACCTGGGGAGTCAAACCCTACTTCCTGCGGCAGGTTACCCAGATCAGTATTAATCACAAGATTGAAGAGTATAAGCGACAGAGAGCCCCCCTGCCGAAAGCTCACGGTAACTGATGCGTCAATCTAGAGCCCCCAAACCACGAAGGCCATCGACCAAAACCTGGTGGCTTTCCATATCAAAGCTTTGGCAACGTCCCAGGCAACCATAAGTAATTGCTTCTTTTTTTTCCACGACAGGGGCAGAAGATTCTACAGAATCGTAAGATTCCCGGCAGTACCATCCACTGACCCGGAATGCCACGCACAGACTTGACAATTTGTTGAACTAAGATAAAATCCAGAATGTGATTTGAAACTTAAATCGTCCCATGTCATGCTCTGATTCTCAATTTATACAGTAAATTCGTAGCTGCGGTTAATTAACCTGACGAAGTGTTCCTCAATGTTACAGTGTTTGTCTTCCCCAAATATTTTTGTGCCTATCCTTCGACCAAAGATATAAGCCATGAAAGCTCGAACGAGTTTCGCCGAGCAATTAATTACAATTTTCCCGATTTTCTCAAAAACAGCTTCCTATTTTAGTTGCGACCTTTTTATAATCCAAATAAGGTAGATGCCCACACAAACTGTTTACTATAGGCACGACAGCGACAAATGCACTGTATAGCCTCCATATATAGCAAATTGCCGAATTGAAAGTTATATGTTGCAACGCTCCTGGCATTGTGTTTTTCCACTCAGGACCTAGACTATAGGAAGGACTGAGATTTGGTTGAATAGACACAAAACTTTTCGATCACGAAACTTGCTAACTTCCGTAGTCCAATAATTCACTAATTGAAGAGTTTCATTGATCGTTGATCGGTCGATCCGAGTTGAACTGTTTTATTTCGACAGCCCGCTGGAGCTTCAGCTCAACCCGCAAAGTTGAGGGTAAATAAATAATTCATTCCTTCTAAATGAAACAGCGGCTGCTAAAAGAGCTTGGAACTTCAAAACAACTCTAAATCCGTAAGTTAACGAGCTTAAGGCCCCAGAAGCAGTCAACGTCGCTGCTTCGATCCTTGCGCAACCCCTCAAATTCGGGTTAATTAGGTTACCATTTTCCGTTAAAAGGAGTCTCGCGAGTCGGCAAATGGATTTCCCTCGTTGATAATGCGGAAATTCTTTCCATTCAGGAGCTTCCTGAGTCTAAAAATAAGTTTCGTTCACCGAGTGAAGTTTCGTTGATTTGGAAGTTATTTTTTTGTTCGGCTCAACAACCCACTTTATTCGACCCTGTCCGAATGGGAAAACGCACTCGACACATTTCCTCTCCCTTTTGATAATTAAGCTCCTGTACAAAGGTACAAGACTCGACGAATTTACTTGTTTTCGCACCTGTAGGACGTTAAGAATTTTTAATGAGGAGAAGGTTTCGGAGTCAAAACCTCATCATTTCGTTTTCTGTTCATGTAATACAATACGCTTATGTTTTCAAAAGATAACGTGATGCAATCAGGAAAAAATAATGCTTTAATAAGTGGAAACATCGATGTGAGAGTCTCGTTCAATCAAATGAGGAGTACTTTGAAGGAAGCCAATTCCCAGATGATGAAGAATAAATCAAGCGCCGAGAAATCCTGGTAGGTCGGATACTTTTAGCACAGACTTTTTCTTGTACATTCCCCAAAATCTTTTCGCTATAATGGGTGCTTCCTCAACCCCTAGTTTTTTCCAAGATCAAGAAATTGAGCTCTTGAGACTATTATGGCCGACTGGGGTCAAATTTCGTTGCTTTCGTGGGGAATCTGGTGATAATAGCAAGGAGAGATAATTAGTTGAAGGAACTGTCCAACCAGTTTCTTTATTTTTCAACCAACGAAGCTCTGATTTGGAACTGGCTTCTGTGAAGGATCTCGGTATCTGCTCTTATCAGGTGAGTGATTTCTGCTGTGGGCTAGTACGCGAAGTTAAAGATTTCTCTGACGCTACAAATGTGTTTAACGTGTTTAGAAATGGTTAGACGCGAATTGAGCTCGACTAGAGCCTCACGACAAGGGTGACAAGTGCCACTTCTCCATTTCTGAACTCGAAACGGGTTTTGACACGTACAACGGCCCAAAGCGAAATTTTTTCGAGGGCTGTTTTGTCTGTCTTTCCTTGACGTTGTTTTTCTTCTAAACAAGAATGTGGAAGAACAACTTTCCGTCTCTTTTCTCCCCATCCCTTTTTTCAATTTTTTTTTCTCCCTTTTTTTTATGGGATGAAACGCAGCAGCGCCTGACAATCGCGGCAGTGAGGCACTTAAGCTCGTTGCAGAGCGCTCTAAACCCTCTCGTGAGTCCCCTGCAAATGGCATACATGGCGGTTGTTTTTTTCAATTTAAACCCCAGCACAAGTGGGGGTGCTCGGAAGGTCTCCTTAATGGGCCATGACGTTTTTTATTCTCTCCCTCCTCCATCCACCATGCCATCACCGCCGCCGGACCGAATCCTATTTTTTAATGACACCAACCTTTTCTCGTCATCTCTCCAGGGTGCTGCTCCACGAATTGCAATTTTGGTTCCCGCTTCTTAACATTCGTAATTGGCGCACGTCATTCGATCAAATTTTCGTTTAAGTCGTACAAATTTTCGTTTAAGCCATTCAATCCAATCGAAGCAAGCTCAGAGCACCCCAACGCTCATCTGCTTCAGTAAATTTCTGCTTCTAATTCTAAGGACCAATAAACAAGAAGATCAAGGAAATAAAACGCAACTTCGCCTCGTACGTCGATTGTGGTAGGGCTGAAAGTTCCAGAATTTAGTAAGTTGCTGAAACTTATGCCGCAACCATTATTGAGCGTTCAGTGCACGGGGAATTCATAAGACTGTCCACGTGATTGTTTGGATAGATCGAGTTTTCTGTTTCGAAATTATCAGGAGAAAACCGTTGGAAATGATAGTAATTGAAACGAGCTGGGGTTGAAATATTCCTTATCCTAACAGCGTTATTAAACTCTCATCGTATGGATAGTTTATTGGACTACCACCTTGATTTTCCTGAGAATGTTAGTACCATTTGAGAGGAATTTTTAGGAAAACATCAGGTACGATGCATCACACAACTTTCCATAGCATTACGTAAATTCAATTTCATGGCTTTTGCTTCTAATTCCATTCACTTTTCACTGTTCATTTAAACTTTGTCAAACAACTTCGCAGTGGAAGAAAGTGATGGCTCAGATAGCCACTGTGATAAATCCGTGTTGGTTCTGTCTAGCGTCTAACTTCCAAAATAGCAACCCTGACGTGAAGCAATTCCAATTCATTCGAATTACCACTCACGCGGGTTGCAATCCTGTTCAACGAGACACACGTCGCTTCCTAAATCGTTCTCGCACTAATCCACCTTCAAAATCATCAATAAATAGATTAACGACAGTCCAAAAACATTTTGGGTTACCTTTTTACAGTATTCCAATATGTCCATCTTCTCTTTGGGGCACGTGAATTTATGCGTGGTGTCTGTAGACCATCGCCCGCTTTCAGACATGTACTGGCTGTGATATATGTCGTCTTTAGAGTGGCAGAGCATAGCCACTTGAGGCTCGAAGTGTGCCACCGGTACTTCTCCCGAGCCCTGCGCATGAAAATAACAAAGACATTCATAAATATTTGATGCAGTAGTTAGTATAATCTTAATTGATCAAAAACTAAGAACATATGAACGTTGAACAATATATTGATATTGAATATTGAAGTTTGGTGGCTCACAACAGGTGTTTGTCAAGTTGTTGATTAGTGGAAGAGTAAAGATTCCACCGCGTGTTTTATATGTCACCGTTTTCAATACTCTTCCCGATGTTAGTTGAAAAACTGGGAAATATTATTCAAACCCAGAAGGGGGTGAGAACTTGTTGAGCGCGTCTTGAGTTGGTCCAAGAGCAGGTTTCAAGCGGCAACTACGGTGAGGCGTTCGCAGCTGGTTGAACGGTCTCTTTTCAAGAATACCATGATAAAATATGAGATTCCAGGCATCACACGCAAATTTATATTCCTCGTTGAATCGAACTTCCCGCCCTGCTTGTAACCACGACGTTTTGTGCAGCTCTTACGAGACGTACATCGGTGACTTGATAATGCCATTCCGGTGCATCTACACTGTACCCCATCCATTAAGATGGGAACGGTAAATATCCCGGTTTCAAAAATCAGTCTGTGCGGCAAATCCTCGAATTTTCCAACTTGAGGAAAACATGGTTTGAGGTGCGTGGTGTTTCTCATAACCTAGCCATAGACGCGCATTCTTTACTGCAGGAATGATGAATGAGAATGAACGCTGGTGGACATGAGAGGGGAGCGTGCTGGATAGGTCTTCTAGTAATCGTGTTGTAGAGTCACCTGTCGTATTCCAGTCGGTCATATTTATTAATCCGGCGTTGGTGGAGTGCGTCTATCCTTCTCAGTTCTAATCCTATATTATTGGGAAGGGTGTCGTGAAAAAGCGTCGCACTACGAGGGAACATCATGCCACAAAATACCTATACGTTTATTACCTTCATGGTCTCCTACTCCTTCATTACCATTCAAACCTTCCCACCCTCCTTCCCTCTCGGGAGGCCTAGGCAATCGTTTTTATTGAAGCGGATATAACTGGTTGCAGGTAGTGAGTCATCGAATTGGAGTGATCCTCAGATCTTCTTACCCTTAATTTGTATTGGGACCTTGACCAAGAGAGGCCATTTGGCGTTGCAGGCACCCGAAGGTAATAAATGTGTAGGTAATTAATGGAACTGTCAACACGATTTTTGTTTAACGCGGTACTTTTGGCATGAATAAGCCATAGCACTGGTTACAGAAGGTAAGGGTGAAGGTGGCATATGGAACGTTCCAAAACATGTCCTCTACGAACTCATAAACGTATGTTTCCGCTTCTGAGATCTGAGAATTTACTTTACGGAATGCCACACGGAAGTGAACATGTAATCTTGACGGGACAGCACCAAGGACGCTACGGCACTGGGGGTTACTAAGTGAAGCCTTCACCAGAGCTACAAACTAACGACGAGACACACCGATCATATACTTACCCAGCTAAATGGATACAAACTACTATGTATGGCAAGTCCAACTAAACCTCAGCTACTCAACGACCTGTATGGATTTGAGAACTGCTGGAAAGAGCAGTTTTTTCTTCGGCTTTTGAGGGACCTAGGAGGTACTCCTTTGTGGAGGTTTTTAATTAAAAGCAACACCCAGATACACGCGGACTTTGAACGCCCAAACCATTGTAGGTTCGTTGGCTTCATCTTACATCTGTTTTCTTCGCCTCAAGTTTTCCTCTGAATCAAGTTTTCTTATAACGTCATTTTCAAGTCTGTAACACATGGCAAGTTTTTGAGAGTGATGTATAGTGACGCAAAGAACTTCTGTTAGGTTCTTCGGCTCGTTTAGAAGGATCTCAACTCCAGTACGTCGCATCTATATTTGACAAGCACTAACGAGAGGATGAAGGGGAAGTTGCGAGAAGTTTCAAGGTAAAAGGAAACGCAGGATGTTCGCCTCGATGTTACACACAGCTCCCCTCCCTAACGCCTTTATAATACTTAAGTGGTTTATATCCCTCTTCCTGATTCTGCTTACCAAGTTTGGGTTTGAGCTGAGGATCGTATCAAAACTAAACAACCGCGTTGGAAACGGCCTCGATCATCAGTCTTGGAAAAACAAGAAGGCGCACCATCCTCGAGCACGTTCAACAGCGATTAGGAGGCCTCTATTACTCCAAGCTGATATAGATACTACATGTTTACATACCATTGTATCATCAATCGTCAAACTGAAAGTCAATCAGACGATCTACAAATCAGCCTCTAATTCAATTCAAATACTGAACTGTGGTTCCTTCTTGCCTAATCAATGAAACACACTGCGAGCTGAGTTTTTTCAACTATCTAGAAAATATTTGACTGTACTCAAATCTTCAACTAATTGAAGTATAAATTATGTTCTACATGAACGGTTCTGTAAAAACCCCGCGCACGTAGGTACCGGTCTAAAAAGCAATGATTTAATTTAAGTTTTGCTCACGATTTTCGGTAACTCTAGGGTATCTAGACCTCGTCAATATCTATATTTTCTTCCAGTATTGGAAGTATATGGGAAACATTATGAGCATGGTTGAAAGAAAAGCGTTAGTTCAAGTTCTGGAATTTGCTGGCGATTATCTTATGATCATTATTGAACTTCTATGCTATAGCTAGCTCATGGGACTAGCTTTCTTCAAGTAAGTCATATGACTAAAATTTGAGAAAAACCAGCACTCACATCGCTTTTCGTCGTAATTTTTGATAATTGATTGGCGTCATTTTCCCGCGAATGAGTTTTATGCTACTGCTGTGTCATTCCGAAGTGTCAATACAAAAAATAATTTAAAAATGTATTCCAGCTATTTTTGAAGAAAAACAAATTGGCATGTCTATTACTATGATAACTGCAGTTAGTTTTGGACCGATTTCGCTCGTATTCTAGCCGCATGTTGACTACAAAGCTAAATGTCACATTGGAGCCGTATTTCGAATTTGAACTTCATGGTGAAGTGAATCACGACAAATTTTCTCAAATCGTAGAGATCTGAAGAAACCTCAAACAAAGAGAACACAGTGAAAATTCTTATTCACCTGTGAATTTTATCCAAATAATGAACTGATTAAATGGCGATATTGATGTCCCAAAGCAAAGTTTTGAGCAAAATAAATGCTTTGGAGAGAGAAGAGTTAGAGAGAGGAGGGGAAGAATATTGGTTTTATTGGGCTTATCCCGACGATTAAGAATTACCATAGAGCTCAACCTATGAGAAATTGAAATGCTGAGCGGATGCAAACTGGGGCGTACAGTTCAAAGAAGGTGTTTAACACAAGCCAAATCAGTCTGGGGTTTTGACCTCGGAATGCCCTCACCTGCCCTAATGGCAAAGTCATTGTTTCCCCACAGACCTTGGTAGCTGCGGAAATTCCACCTCCATGGTTCATCCAATGGCGGATTTCCCTGAAGTGGTTTCCCATCTTTTTCCTCTCCTCCTTTTTCAGATTCCTCTCCACAACAGACAGCCGAATTCATTCACCAGCGTTCGTGAAAGACACACGTCTCCCTGTGCTCACTCATCTCCTTTCGATACAGTTTTCCACGCCAGTTCACCCATATTACGAGTCGTTTCCTTGTTTCGCCCTTTGTTCACAAACTCTACTCATTCATTGCATATAATACAGTCCTCACAGAGTTTCTTTTATTTCGATCTTCAACTCTCGCCCTCTTCTGCGCTCAACAGATGGAATAGAGGAACATCGACTTTCCCTGGTCATGCTGGTGCCTGAATGGGACATGCAACGCTAGCCAAAGCTTACCACAGAGCAAGCAATTCCATTGAGGGCTTAAAAAACCAGCACACTGGCCAGCTTTGGGAGCAAATAATTCTGTAGGAGTAGCTCCCACTTTAGTGGAGACTGCTAAAGTGGGGGCTGCCTCAACGAACTCTCCAGCCCTCAGAAGTGTCCTTTCTCAGTATTGACTCCCAACCCACAGATGCCTAGCTGCACTGATGGCGATCCGCAAGAGACAAAACACACATTATTTATTACGATACTCAAGAGATGCAATATTCGGAAGTTTTACTTTACTGGCTTGTGGCATTAATATCCCTATGTGGTAAATGCAGGTTAATTTAGAGTTGGGAGCACGAGAGGGGAAGCTTGAGGATCGAAATAAAAATGAAAGTGGTTGAGTGTGAGGAGGACTGTATTATACGTGCGGAATTGAGTTGAGTTAGAACTGAGCTGATATCGTGTACAAAAGGGCGGCACAAGGGTAGTACTCAGAACGCGTGCACTGGCGGGGGGAAAGTGTCTCGGATGGAAAGGGAGCAAGAAGATACTAGGACAATAGTTGATAGCGGAATGACTGGGCGACTACTGGAACCCAAGTAACTCTGAGAAGAGTGGTGTGTCTTGGAGAAGGAGGTAAATTGAGGGAAAGTACGAAAGAAGAAATCCGTTGTCGTTGGAAGTACCTGAACTTAATCCCTTTGTCGCCTACGACTGAAGGGACAGTCCTCGGCCTTCCCCGTGGCATTACATGAAAAGGGCTGAAACGGTTAGGTTGGGTGGATGCACCAGGTAAAGGAATCAGCCTTTCAGCATGCGCTGAACGGGGGGTGTGTGTGAAACCGTTTGAAACTAATCGAAGCAAAACCTCGCCCGAACGAGCTATTATTGCGCATTCCCAGCCCCCCCCCCCATTCTATACGGGCTACGTTTCCCACCGATCAAGATATGAGCAAAATTTTTGAGTAAACAGACACACGCAGATCAATCGCTTAAACGCGTTGTCTGATTCACGACAATAAAAGTAAAGACATTAGAAAAAATGTTAATACTTTTCTTATTGTCTGGGTGCTGTGTGTAAACAGTTGAGGAAAATTTTTGAAAACTAAATGTAAAACCAAAGAGTTGAGGATGTACTTTACGTGCGTTTGGACTAAAACAAATCAGAAATGAAAGGGAAGTTTTGGTCTTTAGGTTCATTTCAGATGAGCATTTTCGGAGCGAATATTCAACAAAGAAATGAGTAGGGTAAAGCGTCGAATTTCCACGATTTGGAAACGGGAGCGTCAGTGATAACGTCGAAGGAATAATTCACGAGAGCGTTTCTCTCGACTAACGATTTCCAGTTGGAGGGAATGAAAACGAGGAGCAAGAGATAGCGGGTCGTTAAAGGTTGGGTGGCGAAGAAATATCTGGAATGAGAGAAATGCAAGGTTCAGAAGGACGAGGAGAGACTTGCAAGAGGGCGGCAAAGTCGATCCCACCGCCCGGGAAAACTAAAAAGTCGATGCGGTTTGTAGGAAAGGAAAAAGATGCAGACCTACTTTATCCTGCAGAGTTCATCAGGGAAAAGGCGTTGAGCAGGAACCGCACACACAATCCCCGCGAGTCAGAAGACTTGGCAATCCTTCCAACTTAAGAGCATCATCCGCACGAGAGCACCTTTCTAGCCTTTTCAAACGTCCCAGACCTCTTTTCCTCCCCCAACTCTCTTCCACCATTGCCACATCTTTATCCAGCTTTTCGTTCTGATACCTCCGCCGCCTTTTTGCAAAGTATTACGTTTGACACTCTTGTCAACAGCAAGAAGAAAAGCTGGGAGTTATCGATTATAGAAGGGAGGGGTCGTGGAATGGTGGTATGACACGATTGTGAATGGGGTGTGGGGAGCAACTCTAACTACCAGCAGAGCATATCTCCTGTGCAGTGCTTCGTCAGCAGGAATCACAGTTATCTAGAAACACAATGATAGTGAAGCGTGGATTAGTGGGAAGTTCCATTACCTGCTCTTCACCACTACATAAAATATTAATCTCCTCATCTGCCAAATCATCCTGTTCAGGAACAAGCAACGATAAGAAAGTGATAATCTGTAGGATCGAGATCTGAATCGATTTCACGTTTGTAATCTGGGAGGCACGTGTAGAGGACCGCTTATGGAACGGCTATGCTGCGAGATCAGTCTTACGAAGATCAGGTAACACAGGTTTTTGACGTCCAATGACAGAGCCAGACTTGATACGAGAAAATTTAATGTGTGCACTCTCTGCCGTGTTCTGGTGACATCATCCAAACAAGCTTTCTATCGAGAGTAAGTAAGTTTGTGACTGCTTGTGGCACATTCGATGGCCGCAGGTTCCTTCATGAGAAGCAAGTCAAATACTCAGGCGTAACTACAGATGAAGTTTCAGCCAACATCTCCAGTCCCTTAAAGACGCTACCCTCACGAAATCTGCCTCATTGCTAGTAAGAGGGAAAGGCCAAGTCGGGCGTGTGTTAGATACACATTCCTCTTGTACAAGGTCATTTACTTAGGCGTGATTGGCTACTGCCCTGTTATTTTATCAGAAGAAATTTCTGGCCCAACCCCAGAGAGCTGTGAGTGAGGACCACCAAGGCCTACCAAACAGCATTTATTGAAGCACTGCAAGTGATCATCGTTGACTTGGCCGATGAGAGTGAAAAGTGAAGAGCTTTCCCCATCATGGGCCGAACTCTGCGTCGCCCTCCACTACACGAATGGATTGATGGCAAACTTCAAAGGCAGTAAAAGTCCACATCCAAGTTTTTCCAAAACATCCATCGAACCAGACCATTGGGCATGACGACTTCACTTCTTTTCTTTCATTGACTTTTCATCCTGGACGTCTCATCCAATGCAGAGGAATTAAGCAACTGCCTACTGGCCCATCGTAGGTCCTACAAACCATGAGCGGCGCGTTTTGGATGAGTAGTCAAACCTTTCAGATCTGACTACAAAATTATACAGCTTATCACCATTTCGCCCAGTTTGCAAAGACGGTTATTGCTAAAAAAAAAAAAAAAATGGCCACAGTTGAACTCTACTATTGACAATTGACACTAGCCACTCAAGTCGAGTAACAGTTGAATCAAGCTGGGAAGAAGATTCCCCCCCACCCCACCACCACCCCGAATCATACCTCTGCATGGGGACGCATGAGCAACAGGTCTTGATGGATCGCAAGATTCTAGTAAGGGTGTTTATACAACTTGAAGTTTGAATGTAATGGAGGACTAGTCCAAGTTCTATTTGCGCAACTTAGGGCATAGGAAAGTAAAACCAGCTGCAGACAACTTCAACGAGTCAATACCGTAGCCATCATAAAGCTATGAAAGTAGGAGCCGTTTAGTCATCAAAGACTCAGGAAAGTTGTGTGATGCCTCTCCCGTGGCATTTAATTACTGCCCTGTTGGGCTCTTTTAATTATCTCAACACAATTTCTTGTTCGATTCTATAAATTCCCTTTCGTTCTTCCTTCCTTTTCCTTTTCCGCTCGTTCTATCTCATTTTGGTCCCACTTAACTAAACTCAATCGTCAGCGTCGCTGCGGAACGAACTGCTCTCCACAGCGCTAAATGGTCGAAGGGAATTTTCCCGAGCAATAAAGGGCCGGGAAGACCAATGAGGATGAGGAGCGGGATTTGGAGTTCCGGCCCTCGACTCTTGACGTTGCCAAGTCTGGCGGGTCCCGTTTCTTGACGAATGGCCGCATCCTTTCAACGATGCCTTAGCCTCCCGCACTTTTCTTTCTGATTGATGATCCCTTGGCAATATTTTTTCTTTCGAGTGGCTGTTCCCGTCCTCTTGGCGTCCCAAAATTTTTCCTTTTTTCTCTCTTCTCGTCTTTCTTCTTCTTTTCTGTATCGTCCTTCTCTTCTCCGGTGACGTTGCACCGCGGAGGTCAGCTGACACTTTCATACAGCTGTCGCATGAACGGCCTCAGTCACCAGCAGAGCAAGGCTCGACGTATTTCTTATCGCATTCATTATTTCCTTCAAGGGCTCGTGATTCAAGAAATTGAGGTACTTCCACCTCCGACCGTGGGCCAATGGTGAACGCACATTAAAACCTGGATGCTGCCAGTCAGAAGTAACGTTTCACGGGGGGAAAAGCACGCAATTCAACTTGAACCTATGGAAGTTTGGGTATTGGTAAAAAACATGGTCGCTGCCTCTAGGTGTTCGTAGGAAACCCCGTTTGTAGTCAATTTCTGCCCACAGCGGACTAAGTTCCAGGAACTTGTATCCCGCTGTGTAGTCGCAACGCCAAAATTTGTGGTAAATGTATAGAATTGATGTAAACTTTGAACAGTTCTACGAGCCCTAATTCAGGCACAAATTCCACCTCACAAAGCAAAATAAAAAGTCGCATCTTTATGTATATATTTTGTGAAGATTTCGAATTTTCTAGATGGGCGTATTGTTATAAAAAATAGTACAAAGCGACAACATAACAATTTCTACGGTTAACTTCCAAGTTGATATAAGATAAGCTAATATTGGATCTGGTAGGTGTTCTCGCTGTATCTATTTGAAAAATATTCTTGTAGAGAACAAGCATCAGAATTATTTTCAGCGCATAAAAACTTCGATTGTTGGCTATCGTTTGTGTGTTGTGTAAAAGAGTTCAGTTAGCGATCCACGTTCATTCGGGTCACTAGTATGATTGGTTGACATATTATGTTGAACTTACATTGAGTCTTTACAATTCTCTGAACCAATTCCTCTTCAAGCAAGGTTCTTTTCAAAAATATCTTTTGACTCTTAGAAATCCCGTTTCCTTGTAAAGTAGAGATATATGATAGTTAACTTATTTCAAATTATACGCAGAATTGTATTTTGTACAATTTGCAAAGAACGAAGAGAACTCACACAGGCTCCTCCTCACTCCAAGGAATTGAATAAGCCAAAATGAATCATTCTTAACCAATCAAAATTCCTCTTAAAATTCCAAAAACGTAACAAAGTTTTCTCAATCTCTCTACAAGAATATCTATTTGAATCTTCGTTTATAATTACTCCTAGATATTTACATTGTTTGGAAAAAGGAGTTCCTTCGCATTCAGACTCATGAAACTTCAAGCGCTGAATGGTTATCGCCTTTCTATCGGACACTAAAATCTCAATACGGTCTTGCTCAAGTTGAGATGTAAATGATACAGGCAAGCTGCTAAACCCATAATTATACAATATATTCAGTAGCACGTCATGTTGGACACAATCAAAGGAGATTGATTGTGCAACTGGATTCCTGCAACTGGAATTATGCATGGCCTGTGCTCAGGTTTTTTTGAAAACTGAATTGCCTTCTTGAAATTATATAGAATACCCTAGCTTTAATACATTTTTAAAGTACTTTTGTTAAGGCGAGTGTTAGTGGTGGACAGACTGGATTTATACAAATTGATTTTCCGATGCTACATAACATACGTAACACTCTTCTTCAAACGGCCCTTGAAAGAAACCAGCGGTTTATCGATTTCCCTGAGTACATTAACTCCTACATTTACAAAAAAATCATTGAAAGATTTCGCAATATCTTCTGGATCCTCAAAAACAGTACTGTATGCACCTCTCATTTTCGAACAAAAAACTTAATATTACAGCAACTAGAACTTGACTTGCTTCTTAGGGAGGAGCCCGTGGCCGCCAGAAAGTATCTGCGGTTGGCTATTTTGTTTTCCCTTTAAGATCACTTGATGAGTTTTTGCCGGACCGACTGTGTTTCAAATGTACAGGGCTTCTCAGCATTTTTGCCTAAGACTAAGAATCACATTGGTGGACACAAATGATGACGGCAGGTCAGACCAAGATGAGAAGTAGAGTAGCAGGTTAGGTAGAATTTCAGACAGTGTGGCAGAAGGCTATTGGGTAGCTAGTTTTGTTTTGCTGCCTTATTGTCAACACACATGCACGTGTCTTGAAAATTTTGAAGAAGTAAGTAGAGAACTGCGTCTAAATATATATGATCCTGGGTAGCTTTTGCATTTATTCAACAGGATCAATTTCGCTATTATGCAGCACATCCCAGCGACACAATTCTCAATTTCACAACTGTTTGGCAGTTTTGAATTGAATGAATAAACATTTGGCACCGTTTCATTTACTCGTACATAAAAGTGACCCGTGTAAGTAAGAATGAAAGCAATATTCAAAGCAGCCAAAAAAACGAAGGCCATTTCAAAGCTTCTCCACCGTGGGTTGGAGAAACTATGAACGGCGAGAGGTGATGGTGTTAGAATGGAGAGGGGGAAGGGCGTGTGGATCCGGTGGCCATTCAAAATGGGATTCAAAACAGAACAAAAGGGGTTGGTAGCGTTCGACAGAGATAAATAAATCGAATGAAACATTTCACTTCGTGAAAATGCAAAGAAGGTAGAGGGGAAGGGCGAGGTGGGAGGGCACAGGCGCTGAGTGAGAGGATTGCTACAGGAGTAGGGGGTCGGAAAGGGGAAGGGGTTGGGCTCTGCAGATAATAAGTGAGAGGAGCGGGGCGTTTGAGGGAGTGGAGCTGAATTGTTTTATTAAACTGTCCATTTATATTCGTAAAATATACTGGTTTCCGACGGGAGGGATGAAAGATTACCCTTTCCCTAACTTCCATTCGAAATGGAGAAAAACTCTATAGAGGCAGATCGGCGGATCCTATGAGAAGCAACCACTTCGTTTCAAAGGTAGAAAAATGATTTAATATCAGGGGAGACGCATGTTTTCCACTCGTTATATTAACCTGGTAGACCTTAACGCTCTATATAGCTACTGCTTGCGTTAGGTGGTTGTTGCGGCCAAATCAGCCTTTGAATTAGAGCGAGCGCACTCACAAACGTCCCGAAAACCCTCCCTAGTGCGTTTGCAGAGTCTCAACGTGAGCTAACACAATGAATTAAAGGCTCGTCCCTCAAAACGGCTCGAGATCGACCTATTCATTCTTCATTTTTTCCAACGTTCACTCATGATAACTCAGTTTTTTTACCTTTGTTGATATACCCCTTATCACATCTTATGACGGCCTCAACGATGATGACACAAATCTCTGCTCGAAAACCCGTCGGAAATTATCAAAAATCTCCAGGATAAACGATTTTTTTTCGGACATAATAAGTTGAAATTCTGAAAGACGGCTCAAACCCCGTGTGCAAAATAAAACGTGTTCAACCTCAATTATTTGATCGCTGATCTATGATCAGTGAGTTATAAGACAAAATGCGGGGATAGAAAAGTTATACGTGGATTAAAAGTAATTGTGGAACTCAAAAAAGAAAAAGGTAAATCATCTGTAGCGAATCAAATTACTTGAGGTTAGAAAATTGTTGTAGGTGTGGTCCGAATGATAGGTAACTGGTCGATTTTTTTTTGCAATACAGGAACTGTTGAGGGAGTGGACTGTTGGCTGAGAGCTGATGGCAAAACTAATATAAGCTGAACCAGCCACTGGATGTACTTTATAAACCAATATATAGTCGTCAATTATATCTGAACCTACGTTGCGCACAACGTTCCGCTTGTTTTGAATGGCAGGGGTTCCGCTACAAAATGGCACCCCAACATTACACGAGATGATTAGAGTAGAGTAAAATCCAACCCAGCTTGTTGCAGTACTTTACCCAGGCCTTAAGATAGTATAAAAGGTGTGACAAGGGGTGCTCTAGCTGGACTCTCACTCTACTTCCGAGCTTTGCCGACATCCTCCTCCGTTCCTACACAACTCAGGGAGCGGTCACACTTCCATAGTGTTTCCTCTTCAATTCCAAGCCCCGTATTGAACCAGGCAATCTTGTTAAGACCTAGTTTCTGTAATTCAGAAGAAGATAAACATTCGGCGGAGCACCTTCCAGTTCCGATCTATTGCGCGCCTAACGAGGCCCTCCTCCACGATGTTCCCTCCATCTGGAGATCGAGCAGAGGGTTCTGTTAACTAATGACGTTCAATGTCG
Source organism: Pachypeltis micranthus (assembly GCA_020466155.1). NCBI lineage: Eukaryota > Metazoa > Arthropoda > Insecta > Hemiptera > Miridae > Pachypeltis > Pachypeltis micranthus. The sequence goes on from CM035776.1 coordinate 1,957,949, forward strand.
ACAGGGTTTCTCTTCTAATGAAAAAAGGAGGGAAAAGTCGCCTTAGCAACGGCAAGCTTCATCCACAGCAATAGCCAATTTCCTTCCGAAAGCCGCCTTCCAAGTAAAACACTAATCTTCACTCCGTACCTTTTTTCCAGGTAACCTGTGTAATATATAAGTTGACTCCGCACTAAAGGATAATATCATATCTTCTACTTTGATGCTGCTTTCCAGGACCAGCCACGCTCTCTCTGCTCATTTTCTTGAAACGGCAATGCATTAATTTTCTCCTGCGAAGAAGTTAAGGGGGCGGGGGGCAGCTTGCACAGTACGTAAATTTCACATTTACCATGGTATTCACACCAAAGTTATGTACGACGTTGGTGCGTGAAGCAGAATCAATGTCGAGAGCCTTCTTTCGGGTTCCTCCAGATTCAAGATGTTCCGAGAACGGCCAAGTGGATTGCTGTATGATAGGTCAAAAAATAAAAGTAGGGCCACAACCTATTTTTTTAAGAGAAGATTTTGATGCAGAGCTGTACTATTTGGCTGACGTCGGTTCTCGTGGCCACAGAAACTGTGGAGACTGATTAGCATAAATTGATTTATCTGAAAATCGTCTGGGCGAATATAAATACATTGCTGACGGCTGCCTCCTGACTGCTGAGCAGCAGGTTGAGCTTTTGCACGAGAGAATGGAATACGAATTGTTCCTGAGGGAAATTCAGAACTCGCAATTACGTTGTTTAGTAGTTTGCGGGTTCAGCGGTTGTTGGCGAGTGCGATTTGAAATGAGCATTACGGCTTTCCCAACGAACCGCATCATAAGTCTAACTTGAAGTGGCAGAATCTTTTAGCCTCGATGTCCAAACAGTACATTCGCCCTCCCCAAATATAATTGAGTTGAGTTGAGTCCCGACGCCCAACGGAACTCACTCGACCACGAAGCCGAAGAAACTGAAGAGGGTTGTCCAGTCAGAAGCCGAGCGTTTGAAGGGGTCGATCACACTTCTCGACCGAAATAGTAATGTTGGCATTGCGTGAACTTCCCGAACCACTAAACCGATGAACGAGTGAAAAAAAGCTTGAATAACAACAGTACAACTTGAAAAATAAAACATGGTTGAGGCAATAATCCAGGAAACGGCAACTCATGCAAAATACAATGTGCAATGCTAGGCAATTTACCGTTTCAATTTTGGGTCGAATAAAACTAGTGTATAGGACTGCGAAGAGACCGAAAACAGTGAGTTCAATGTAATTATTGTGAGCCAAACTCTACTAATTGAAAGTACTCACGCGACATGCAGTGTTTCATGTTGACTCCAGTCTAACTCCAAAACAATATCAATTTCGCTATTTCGCTGTAGTGGTCGTGTTTTGAAGCGTATACTAGTATTTTTCGATTAAGAATCGAATAGGTCTGGGAAGTGCTCCACAAACATTGTCGTTTGCGCATGAGTTTTCGACATTGTTGACAGTCATGTTATATTCTTAATATTTTGTGACGTTGGGTTGAATAGGATAGGTCACAGTCATCCGGTGTAAACCGTGCTAATGTACAGTCTGGAACACCGTGTGACACCGTATCATACGTTTAATCACTTTTGTTGAGTCTACTGTATTTGTTAAAACACAATGTCAAGCACTGAGAAAATAGGCTAAATGCCGAGCTTTCTTTTTAATTCTCCAGACAATAATTTGTCACAAAAATTGTCTCCAACTTTTGTTATTGGTATTTTAGTTGCCTAAAATGGTGTACATTTATTTTGATTTCGCAACAGCCCTTAAAAATCCAAAAATAAAGAGGTTTCAACACTATTGAGTTTCTTCGCAACAGAGTCCATTTTCCCTCTTCATCGTTGGAAAACGACGTACATGTAGATCATAACTGAGTTTACAAGGTGTTAACAAAAGCTGGGTGAAGCTGATATTTCCTTGAGTATCTGTAATAGTCGACGCGAAAAGGCTACTTTGGGCTGAACTCATATAACGCTACAACCAACAGTTCTCGGGTCCTCCTAAAATGTAATTAAGTGCAATCTCTGATCCAAACTGACGAAACTCACTCAGCTGAGAGGCTGGAGGAATAGAAGGAATGGAAGGTTCGGTCAGAAGCAACGCCGATATCATTTGAAGGGGCCAGAAAGCTGAACAGATAACAGTCAAGTTGAAGATAATTTACGAGGTGATGAGATATTGTAGTTGATGCGGAAAGGGAACGATAGCCTTCTCGTATACCTTCGCTTAACTGGATGTGCCAGGGAAACAGATAATTCAGCACTCGGGAGAGGTCATTTATATCCGATACAAAAATAAGCTGGAAGACCCAGTTGGATCGGAAATATCGTTACTTTAACTGAAATTTCATGTCAGCCCTTTTGATTATTTAAGACGACCATGAAAAAGGGTCATTCCCGTTGAGATTCGTATCTCGACGATCAAGTACAATTTCTGTCGTAGACTCCACCAGATGAGTGAATTTTCCAGGGTAGTAGCAGAATCAGCCTCATTTCCTGACATGTAGCCAGTCGACAACACGTCACCGAAAGTATCGAACAATTACTTTCTACTTACCACGGCTTTCCTGGTTGCAGCGACGCATCGCAAAACTTTCCAAGTACATTTTTATCGCCTTCCAAATAATCCGAGCACCGAGTTCATGTGAACCTGGTAGCACATGAACGTTTTGACAATTGTAGTTCTTGAACTTACATCTCATTCCAACCTAGGTTTGCGTTTGCGCTACTTACCCTATTTCCTTTACCACCGTATCACCTCCAACAAAAACAAACCAGTTTCAACCATTTCTCTGTCACCGCACGAACCTCAACAGCGATCATTGTAAAGATCGATTAATCGTTTCTGATCGCTGCTGGTAACATATAATTGCCTATTATTATTATTATGCTCCTAGTATCTATATCGCCGTACTAGCATGGAACATCTTTTAGTATTCACACAACTGACTAATTAGCAATATTCTTTTTTGCTTTTCTTCATCTTAATAAAAGAAGTGGCCGATTTTACAGGTTAACGCTTCGAATAGAACTCGTCGTTGGGTGCTCCTACTCATATCACGACGTTCAATTAGACACCAGCGTAAATGTTATTCGTAGGAGTGTCAATATGAGCCTTTTGAAAAAACTTTATTTTGGTCCGGGATTGAAGGGAAAATACTGAGAAAAAAATTAGTCAAAGAAACAGTAGCATTTCGCACATTGGTACTTCGGGGGGTGTTTCTAATTATTTTATAACCGCAATTGAACATCCACCGCGCGGGTACTTCTTATTCGACAACCAACACGATTTTATGAGGACGCCTAGTGTCATGTGAGTAAAATTGATCGTGTTGGGAAAAATTGTAGTAATTGTATACTTCCTTATTAACTATCATTTTGGTGATTTCTGGTGCTGCTCTCGTCATTTTCCTACGAACGAAAATGTTGTGTTGCCGTTCTGATAGTTGAAACCGTCTTATGAGACCAATTTATCGCGGAATTTGTTTTCTTCTATTTATTTCCCTTTCATTAACTTTTAACATGCCAGTTTATGACGGATTTTAAAGGAGACCCGCTGTCTTCGTTAATACGGAACGATTGTTCTGAGGCGTGGAAACTCGTGAATTGAATCTCTTAACCGTGGAATATAATTGCGGAAGTGTACAGTAGTTTGTGGTGTCAAGAATACGCTTCGGATCTCTTCTACAACCTTTCAGTCTTATAGGGTTTGAGAGCTTTTATTAGCCAATCTCACGGTTGATACACCGGCACAATCGCAGACTGCAGAGCTGGGCAGATTTATCGACGCAACAAAACCAGTTTGACGTTGCTACCCCCGTGCGGAGGGAGGAAGAAAGAAACCCGAAGGCTTTTTTCGTTGGAACGCCCCTCTACCGGGCAACACGACTTTAATCTTGCTGGATCCGCACAAAATAGGTGTTTCTAATCGTACGCGCTTCTACTGTGTGAGGGGTAGGGGCGGGGATAAAAATTGGAAGAAAACGTTCATATGCTGGATCACGTCGAGCCCGTTCTTTCGGTACTCCCCTTTCGCCGAGTTGTCGTGCATGTGTAAGCCAATTACAGGGAAGTGGGGCGTTGTCCCCCAGTTACCTGAAGGCCCATAAGAGAAGGAATCCGACGAGCTCACAAGGTGGTTTCACTGAACTGTCAGAGTTACAGCATGACCTCCTTTATGGAAAACCATCCTATCATATGGATCATGAAATTTTCTTCCCTCCCACGCGAATTCGAGAATTAATTTCATTCCATTGATTCATCTCATCCCATGGAGCTCGAACTAACGTCTCATTTGTTACTTCGCAATCATAGGAACTTAAAACATTACTAGTATTTGTCAATATTTTCATACTTTAGTTTGCTGCCCTCGCCATTTTGGAACTACTAAACGTTTTCGAGTAACTTGAATAAGTTGAAAAATACTAATATGGGGTGGGGGGTAGGTAATTTCAAACGCTTATATTGTGATGCATTCGGTGCTAGCATTGGGACTCCATGATATCACACTAAAGGCCACCTCCTGCTTCCTGTTTCTACGGCGAGGAATTAATGAGGAGTGATAGATAGAGGGAACAAGAAAAGAGAGAAAGCAAGAACTAGTAAAATACTCAAAACCTAAAATGCGTAAGTGAAATTACATGCCCTAAAGTTTCATGCCCACAGAAGAGCGAATTTTCAAGGGTCATTGTGAAATCAACCTCAGTGCACGTATTAAACATAAATGATCGAAGACATGGCCGAATACCTGATTCTAGGATTTAAACATTGTCAACAGAAATATTAGCTGTTATGCGTCAACACAATTTTCCTCCACCCCATATGCATTCGGCAATTTTCATGGTTTTAGGTATTGATCCAACACGTTTTGCACTGTGTATTTCTGACCTGGAGCCTTTTTTATGCTAGCCACAGGAAAGTCAAAACTGCCCCTTCACTCTGCTTATCCTCCAGACAAAGGGATTAAGTTCTGTTTAATTTCCTTAGAGACAAAGGATTTCTCCTTTTTGGACTTTCCTAAACTCCGTCTCTCAGTTCTCACTTCAGAGACAAGCTCTTACAGCTCTCTGGCTACTAACTCGCTCTCCTCTCTTTTTCCGCTCGTAACCAGTTCACATATTCAGCCCCCTAGTTCGTGCTTAAATACTCACACTCAAACTCATTTCGCTATTCTGTCAGAGCGTAATACAGTTCTCACTCACGCTCACCAAGTTCATTTATTTCTCGAGTCAAACCCCCTCTCCCTTGGGCCCAACAGAGACATTGAAACGTAAAGATCTTGAGAAAATTATTTGGGTCATCTTCTAGTACAGTTTGGAGAGTCGTCTCATTCAATTTGCTATGGATAACAAACAATGCCCCCCCCCCATCATCACTCAACCTACGTTTTTTGCCCTTAAGCAAGATTACATGAGTTTCTATAACTTTCAAAATGAAATTTGGGATATTTTCGATATCTAATTTTGGCGTTTATCAACTTTAGGTCATTTAACACCTTTACTCAGCTGAAATTTCCAAGCCTCCGCTCTCAACTATCTGAGCACTTCGCTTCCACAAGATGCGGGCAAGAAAAATTCATCGCACTTCCCAAGCTGCAAGGCACAAACTACACTACACAACTGCAGCACAAACATTTTGCGTTTACCGGGTCCCTATTGCTTATAATAATTTTTCTCTCGAGGGAAGAAAACTTTGAACGAAAAATTGAAGACAATTAATTAAGAAGCACTACCTGCAGGAGCTCATGCGGAGAGATTGATGGGATCCTACCCAGAAGCTAATTTCAGTCCTTTTTCCAATATTATTTAGTAATTTCGGATGTTAATGGATCAGAAGTTAATTTTCTCTTCTTTTCATGTCATTGCGCAATTAGTTGTAGTAGTGTTCATAGAAGAATTCAGTCGTAGTTGATGTGATGATTTTTACATGAATCATCCTCTACCACAGGCTTGCTCATATGGAGGACTATCCACTTGTTCGTTTTTTTTGTGTAAATGAGTACTACTTATATCTCGTGAAAATAGAGAAATTAAATGCGCTACTTTTGTGCTAATTTCGAATCCTTCAGCTCGCTCCTCCTGAATCTTGTAAGACGTAATGGCGGATAATTGTTTTGACGCGACATCTATAACTCAATTTTCCATAAAATTCGCTAAAAAGAGGCGTTTTATATCATTATAATTAATTCTACTAGTCACCAGATGTGGGCTTCTTGGAATAATAATAATAATGCAAGTGGGTGGGTGCTGTACACTATGAATGATGCCTCAGGGACTCCATTTCAACAGAAATCAGTTATTGACTCACAAACTCGTAGAATCAGTTGAGGAGAAAGCCCCTAATGTAAGATGTCTACAGCATTGAACTATTAAATTATTTTGGAATAGTAAATGCGCTTGTTTCTTCATAGGGAAGGTAACCTTTGGAGCAACGCCATCGACACAGAAGTCAGTGAGCTTTCGAGATAATAAACCACCTCTGGCGGCCCTCGAGAATCGCTTCAAAGGGACGCCCTAATCTCCTTCAGATCAAATTTATAACGGCGGGTTCATTTCCATGAAGAAATTGCATCAGCTCTCGCGGCGGCATTCAGCAGGAGAAACGTCTCAATGGAGTCGATTGCAGTAGGAGCAAGAAACCTTGGTTCTGAGGGAGGAGAATGAATGAGCGAAGGTGATTTACAGACAGGAGGGCCACATTTAAGGCAAACAGGGTACCTCTGCTTCGTTAGATCGGGTGTGGGATTAAAGGGAGGGATTTAATGAACCTATTGGATAAGATCCAAGTGAGGAGTTGGTACGAAATTTGTGATTGTGTGATGCCAGAGGGACTAACATCCTTAACGAGGTGGAAGGAGAGAAATAACCTGATTCAAGAGAGTACAAACTTGTGCTCTCTGCATCAATGTCCTACCAGACGAACTCAATTTGTGTTGAGACTACTACCACCCACCAAATAATAATGGCATCAACACTCCATCAAACATCATGGAATACGAAACAAAACTCTTATAGTTTCAAGGCACTACAGCCGCCGGTTATAAATATAAAATCAAACTGCGTTCTTTTAATCAATCACAACTCTGTGTTCGTAAAATTAATTCTGGGAATAGGATATTCTAGAATTTTGGGAGATGCCGAGAATCAGAATTACAAATAGCCACGATAAGAGTCTAACGAACTCCACAACTCACGCTGGAAGGTGATGATATCGCGCAATTCAGACGATGAGTTGCAGCAGAGCGTCTGTTTTCAATATTTTCCTAGGACGGACACGTCACCTGTACACACCACCGTTGTGATACAGCGAATGACACTTTGTGCAGTAGAGAACGTTGTGAGGCCGAATAGTGAACGAGTACGAACCCACCACCTTGATGAATAAAGCAACACACGACTTATTACCGCAACCCTCATAAATTTGACAACCAGTTATATGTTCGTTCAACGCATTTCTGCGGAAACATGTTTGGAAAACAAAATGAGGGTAGTGATTACCTGAGAGCGAACGAGTTGGTTTTGTTTGTTTTATCTCATTCTCAGAGCGCAAACGCTGAGAACGAACTTAAACCGCTTCCGCCCTACAATTCGAAACTTTAGTGGTGATGAAAAATGATCTGGGTGACATCCACTTTAATCACATTCCTTCCGTTTGAGCTCAGAAAATCTGCTCTTCATATTCACCCCATCCAGTGGGGTTTCCAATGAATTCCAGCTGTAATCCGTTTTCCCAACAAAGCTGCGGAATGGGATAGAAGATTAAAAACTAAACTTGACGTCACATTGGACAAGAAGTTCTTCATTTTCTCAATAGGATGGAGAAGGTGGACAAGGCTTAGGAGCTAAGTTGGGCGGGGCCGGGACTGCGTGCGAACAAAAAGTGTTAATTAAGGAGAACATAGGAACGAACAAGAGGAAACTCAACAAAAGCGAAAAGGCATCAAAAGTTTAAAAGCCTAGCGGTGAGGTGTGAAGCGGCCAGAAGAGGGGGGGGGAGTAATAAGGAAGAAGGAGCCGCGAGGGCTTAGGTTCGCTGGGAAAAGCGTTTCACGGGCCGTAAGAGGAGCCTTTTCCGGAGGATGTGGTTTTGAAGGAGAGCGCGGGTTTTATTGGAAGCACCTAGCCAGAAACCAACAACGGAGCCATCCCATTTCCGACACTTTCTGTCCCAGTCCTCCTTCTAAGCGAGAGGGAGACGCTCGAAAGCCTTGAGAGAGTGAGAGAGATGGAATAGAGAATCGGCATTTGGAGGCTAATAGGATTTATATATCGGAAAAGGAAGGTGAAACGTGAACCGAATCGCAACGAGGTTTCTCTCGAGGTTTGACAGGGGACCGGAGATCGGCAAGATGCCGTTGGTAAGGCGATCTCTGTCAGGGGTGGCACTGCTTGGTCTTCGTGTCTTCAGCAGCATGACGTTCAACAGCGGCGAGTTACATTGACAAACCACAGCATTTACCAACTGATTTTTATTTCCTTCAGCCCCAAGGGTCGAGTCAGTCGAAAAACGAAAGTTCAGTTTTTACGTTTTCAGAACTACTTACTGGAAAGACCTAATTAGTGTGTGTGTGTGTGTGGGTGAATTGCACACAAAAATACATTCTTCCTCAGCCTCTTCAATCGGTAATCGATTGAATCAGGATACACCAATGTTCGCGCGACATTAACGTCTCGCGGGCTTACCCTACTAAGGACTACTTGCAATGACATCCGGAAGATGGCCTTTGCATGTTAATTGTTAATAGCTATGTATTCACGGAGGCTATCCTGCTCTTTCGAAACCACCCGAAAGTAGTAGTTTTGGAAACGTGCCCGCGTTCGTTTCGGCCCGGTCCAAAATCTCCGATTTGTTAAATTTGAAATTGAGTTCGTGGTCGCCCTAGCGTCAATATTGAACTGCAAAACTCCTTTCATTCTTTTCTCTCTTCTTTCCCTTCCTTTTCTTAATTTTTTTCGCCCAGTCTCTGCGCTCGAGTGGTAAGTTAAGTTTTATCTTATTTATTTATTTTAAACATACAGTCCTCTTTAATTTTTGTATCGATTGCTTTAATTTCGCGTAACCATCGAATGACGTTGGATTCATTCTCTGTTTGTATATCAGTCACCAGTTTACCGCCTTGAACTCATTCATTATAATTAATGAACTGGAAGGGTTGGGATCTTGTGTTAGCTCAACCACGCGAGTTCTCAGCTTTTTCAGTTATTGTTGTTCTGTTCTCTACCCTCGAGCACCCCACCAAGATTATTTATGCTATGTCCCGACCCCTCATACGAACTACCTGCTCTAACGATCTCACTCTGGATATTTCCCCTGCACGTCTGAGTCGAGTTCACCAGTTACTAGACGAGAATAAGAGCAATGTATTTCATCTCCTTTATGCTTATTTTGTACTTTTTGTTTAGCAAAATTTATTGACCTTAATAAAAAAATACCTTACTCCTTGACATCCTTAAACGCTTCTTAAGTGACAAATAAATATTTCAGTCTTTGAGTCATTTGATATTCATCGAGTTACCTTCGAATCATACCTCCAGATAAATGGACCAAATCTCATATTATAATTTCTGGCGAGGGGGGGAGGGAGTTAGAAGAGGAGCGATAAAGTCGAACCTTCAAGAAACTCCAATCTGTGAACTATCCGAAATTCGAAGAGCTCTCCGAAGAAACGAGGCGTCCATCAGATTAAGAAAAGAGCTTAAGACATCAAGTTTTAATAAAACTGGCCTCCGGGTTCGGGTCAGCCGCCTCTGGGCTGCCGACTCTCTCCTTCAAAGTCAGGATAATTGATAAAGTTGAAGACGATAGGACTAGGACTAATTGATGTCGAGAAAACTCGATAGATCCCTGAACTCTCGTCGTTCTTTCGCTCCTGAAAAGCGCCTTCTCAAAGCGAAAAGGATCAGTTTCCATCAACAAAAAACTCAAATTAATCCGTTTGAAGGGAAAGTTCAATTTTTATCTGAAACTGAATCTTCATTAAACCAGGGAAGATTTTAATTTCGGGGCCAATGAGCGCAGATGAGGAAGAGGATGCTCTTAAGCCCAGAGTCGAGTTACTTCTCTTTGCAACGGCAACGGCAATATAAATACTCCGTTCACGGGCCTGTTCCCGAATTCCCCTGCTCGAGTTGGGTAATGACTTCTGGCTCCTCGGAATTACGTCTCCACGTTATGCAAAAGCGTATCAAATATCCGCCAGAGTAAATTAATTAGCGGGAAGTGGTTCCGCAGGACGTTCCCTGACGGCTGTACCTCCGCTCGACACACATTAGTTCTCAGGTCAGACCTCTCTCGAAAACTAATAGAATCCATCGAACATCAACATTAAGTCAGATCGTGTTTCCAGGTGCGTCGGCCTCGACTGACTGGTGGTAAGTATACCGTACAAACGACCATCCCACGGTTTATTTATTAGTTAATCCAGCAACATCAAGTGCACAGTAATTCCAATGTAACGGGAAAGTTTGTTTCAACTTTGTACATGTGCAGGCCAGTGGGAGTGACATGCTGTAATCGATTATGGATTAACGTGCTAATGAAGAAGGTGTCCGCCTCAAACCTCGACCATCATAAAGTGAATCTAGAGTTATTTGCGACAGCCCAACAACTTCCTTTTCACCTCCACGCTACCATAAGTATCTTGATAGTGTAAAAAATGAAGTTGAGCTTTGTTCAGATCTTAACGTTTTGAGGCTTACTGAATACAAAAGAGCTCAATTCGGAGGGTGGTCATCGTGTTTGCGAACAAAATGAAGTGTGTGTGTGTCTATAGTTGAATATATAGGAGACGGAAGGAAATGGCGAGGGCGTCCAGAGTACCCTACGCCGGCTCTAGGGATAGAAGGAATGGGACGGGAAAGAAAAGAAGGATAAGAGCTTGAGTTCTTTTCCAGAGACAACCCAGTAGTGTTGTTCTCTTTCCACTTCCCAGCACTCAGATGACAATGCACCAGTGACCTGCTAGCAGTTCCTGTCATGAGGATTGAGTAGGGGTCTGTCCCCTATGAGTACGTTCAGCGACTGGTTACCATATGCACGACAGTGGGCATCCTGGCCTCTGGTACACCTCACCACTGTGGGCAGTGACGCCACACACGCTGGTAATCGCTTTTGTGGGATGCTCTCTGAAGCCCAAGCAACCCACACAGAAGAGTAGGGGAGTCTCGGGACACTACCTCACTTCCTGTCCTGAACTCACCCGGAAACCACAACTCCCGCTGGTACTCCACCCCCTTCATCCTCTTAGCTGCCCTTACAACTACTTCCAGGGGGCAGATACGTCACAATACTTTGTGCAGCATTGTGTAGCAAACTACACGGTCTTTTAAACAACGATAAACTGCAGTGGCTCCTGAATACTGCAGTGAGATACACCCAAAAGATTGGAATAATGATACTTGTAACACCCTGTATAGACAGATAAGGTGATTGAAATTCAAAGAGAGAACGTAGATAAAACGCTCTACCATTCTTGCAATACTTAGAGAACTAAAATCTTGCCTAAAAGCTTAGATCTTGCCGAATCAGTTCAGTGCCCTTGCCTAATGGAAGACACCAAGTTCTGAGTCTTTCCCCAAGTTTTAACGTTAGCCACCAATCCAAGAATCCCAGAGCCAATTCACTTCATTTCTTGACCTGCCAAGAATGAATTCTTTCTGTAACGGTTTCCCCAGTGATTCCCCCCCCCTCCCCTTTCTTCTTCATCTCACACCTCAAACCTCACTTCCCAGCTCCTGGTGATTTTCAACTCTCAGTTCTTGCCCAGTTAAACCAACTCGCTCTCAGCTCTCATCCCTCAGTGCTCATAAAGAGACCCCCTTGCCTTGTGTGAACTATGTCTCTTACATGCTACTCTGTTCCATCATACTCAAGTCCAAAAATACAGTCCTCTTTCTCATGCATCTGTCGCTTCCATTTTTTCCCATTCTCTCCCTCTCATCTTCCACCCGCCCATACTACGTTTCACAACTCTACCTCTCCTGTGTTCAACAGTGTCAATTGATATACTTGCACCTGCCAACATGCTGACTGCCAATGACCTAAATGTGCGACCACGGACAACCCCCACACCTGAACAAGAGAGCGTTCAACCACAGGCTGCTCAGCAGAACCATGTGACTTGTTCCGGTCAAGCAATTATTTTCCCTTTGTACCGTTTCCAGTGGTTGGTGAGTATGCGGCAATGTTCAGTGATGATGCAGACACGAAACAGGAAGTGGCAAAAAAAACTTAATTTTCCAAGTGGCGAAAAACACTAACATCCCAAATGGCATCTCATACGACGCACCTGTCAACTTTTTCCCAATAAAATCGTTCATTCTTGCGTAGATCTCAAGTAGTGTAAGCCAATTGTAAGCCCTTGTTAATTAAACATTTTTAATGTATAATTTTTTTTAAATGTCTATATTTTACACATGGTTCCTAAAAATATAAGCTATTTCGTAGAAAAAAGGTACATTACACATTATGTGTAGTTCATAATCGAATATACGAGAGTGGAGGAAAGTTGCGAGAGGCTTCAGACCAATAGTTTTTACCACAACAAAACAAAGTCTTTACAAACTTTAAAGGCCGCGTTTTGTTGGAGTAGAGTTGTTGTGAATATGAGTATTATTGGTACGTAATAAGAAGTGAGCATTTGGGAGATGAATCGGCGGATTTTGCTTATTTGTTGAGAAAAGCGATTTGAAAGGATCGGGATTCGGCACTGAGATCGCATGCGAAAGAAGACAACACGCAAAGCTTCCCCTTCTTCGCCTTCCCATCTGTCTTCATTTCCCTCTAGAGTCAAACTACACAGCGCAGGGAATTGAATAACGAATAGAGTCAGTCGGCGTATCCCGTTCCCGTTCCTCGTTCCCTCTGCCGACAAATCATAAATTGCGGAGGAGCAGTAAAGCCTCGCTGAGTAAAGCAAATTGAAAAGAGTGGCTTTTACAGTTGCATTTTACATTTCCCTTCTGATCGGAAAGGGAATCCGTTTGTTGAGCAGGTGAGAAATTTATAGAACACACCTCCCATCTTCTGGTAACAAAACTGTACCTGCAGTTATCGACGTTTTTACTGATGTTCTCCAAGCGGTTGAGTGAGTTACCAGGTCCAGGGATGTTGCCTCCCCCGAACCTTTTTCCTTTTCGTTCCGACCTTCGTTTATTGGACGGATAACTCAGTGAAGGGACATGTTACGCCCTTGTTCTCTGTAATAACAGGAGCCTTCGGAAGTAGAGGGCCGTCGTTTTATCGCTGGACAGCGCACTCGCTCGAGTTTTGGGTAAAACCACTTGTTGCAGGTTACATCGTTTCGCCCTGTCGAATACACGAGTTCAGAACAGAAATGTCTTCTGCATGTGTAGCATGAGAAACAGGTGGCACTTTTCAATAATTTTCATGAACGAGAAGACATTGAACCTTTCTCGACGAAGAAAGAATGAGTTATATAATCGGTTGACATTTTTATCGATGTTTTTCCCAGGCCTACTATGTAGTCTTACAGGCACAAAAATACACTGGGCCACATCAACTGAAATTTGTTATTCAGCCTGTGAAACAATACGAACACCAAAATAAGATTTTAAGCCAAGCCAACAAACCTACTATACTACAGTTAACAAAATAGTCAAAACACCAAATTCATTTTTAAGTAAAACGCCTAAAAACCATTATATTGTATTTCTTGTACACAAGAAACCACTGAACGATAATTTAACGTTTTCAAGTTAGGGAAAATGACAAGAGCACCACAACACCAATATCAAAAACCTCAAAACTGATGTCAATGCAGTTTTCCCAACAAATCCAGTCAATATCATACACATTAGAAGAATAACCTTACATTTTAGTGGCGGTAATAAAATACTAAACAACATTGTGCTGAGTATACCGATTTTCCTTCAAAAACGGCTAAAGGAATTTTTCATCCAAGGGAAAATTACGAGAGCGGCACAATAAAGTTTCGAATAAAATCGATTCTGATAAAATAGTAAGTCGAGTAAAATAACCAGGGACCACTACAGAAATTCTTTAATTCAAACTAACTTCGTCTTCACTTTGTTCAGCCCTACGCAAAAAGAATTAAAATGTAACCGGTTGAACATTTTTTGAACGAGACTGCGAGAGATTGGGTATTGAGTCGTTAGGGGATCCTATGAAACATATTTTGGTGCAAATTCTTCGAAAGGCGTAGTAATCAATTACTACACAAATATGCTATACAAAGTCTATCTGCTAAATTGCCGTTTCGGCAGGAGCAGATAGTCCAATTCTAGAATAATATACAGCTTCGGTTTCGGTGGCGAGAGGAGTAGTAGTATAGGGTGGGATGGTGGCAGGGTTGGGTTGTAGTTCAGGGACGATCGGCGATTAACTTGATGGGAAGAACCGAAGGACAGCGATCAATAGTTGGTCACGAATGTACAGCTTACTTTAGTCTCATTTTTCAACGAAATTTATAGGTCTGAAGGCCGAACTGGTTCGTATTTAAGCTAGAATCAACTGAGCATTTCGGAACAGAACGTCAAATGACTGTTTTGGCCCATGCTCGATGTTAGCCTTGTCATCGACTTGTTATGTTTGTACTCATGTCCGCCACTTATGCTGACGAGGACGGGAATTCTGAATACTTAGTTCATTTTTGATAGCTATTTTGGTTGAACTTGTTTTGGCCTGTCCTCGAATTTGCCTATTCCAAAATATCTGCAGCGACGCATTACACTACATTCCTTAGTACCGTGTGCACTCAGTTCATCTGAACAAGATTTACATTTTGTGAGCCATTGCTCAGGTACGCTCCTGGGATGGAACGGAGCTGGGGTGAGTAAACTTTTACTTCACTCAGTTCCTGACGGTGCACGGTTATTTGGTTCTAGAAAGGAGGTATTGCAGGCAGCACACTGTGTATCTCTGTCCCAGATGGGTTAGGCCCCACTGCAGCCTGTAAAGGGTAATGGGGGAGCTCTCGTCATCCACGGTCGTTGACAAAATGCTCGAAAAAGAGCTGGGGGGCCGTGGATGTCTTTGTCCAGACTGTACTCCGCCAGAAAAGGATAGAGAAGAATGAGCCAGACAAGTAGTAGCACCCGGCTCACCAAAGAGAGATGAAAACGCTCGTGGGTAGATGCTATGGCTTCACGCTGAAGTTACACAGCAGATGTAATGGTAGAGTTGGCCATAGGGGGAACAACACCAAATCAGGGTTTACGTGGAAACCAAATAATATGTATTAGGATGCTGTTACTTAATGACGCAGAGGTGATTCATGAGACTGTCAATACGATTTTTATGAGAAAGATCGTGTTTACCGTTCAGCTACTATGGGGTATTAACAATGAGAAATAGTAGTAAATGAAACGGCGGTGGTTGGGATTCCAGAATTTCTGGAATTCCTCCTAATCATTTAACACAAAATTTGAGCTGACTTGGTTCTGCGGTCGTCTCGGTTCACGCACAGAACATTTCCTCAAATGGTGTTGCAAATGGGAGAAGTCGAGACGTGTGAGAATAATAAGCAGAACGCTTTCATTCAGGTTCAATTTGATTTTCAATGAGAGGGGAGAAGAAGGCAGACTGGCAAATAGCTTGAGTGAACGTAAGTGAGGAACTCTCATTTGCGACAATGATATGAGGAAAACCTTTTGTCTGTGCAGTAGCGAAGGACAAGGAGAAGTGGAAAAGAAAGGCCGGTATCCTTCATAATGAGACCAGCTACTCGCCATTTTCCTCCCTTTCCTCCGCCCCTCCTTCTTTTATTATCGCAGTTGGCTCAGCGGAGGATATTGCGGAACTAAATTGCCCTCATCTCAGCGCCGACTGCGGGTCCAGACGGCTTTCCCAACGAATTTTCTTTTCACAACCTCTTCAGTCGAAACCCGACGAGTTCACAGCAATACTGGAGTAGGCAGTGACGCCGAATTCGTTGGGATGCTCCTTGAAGGCCACTGGCCATCAAGTAGCTACTTCATGCTCCTCGGCAACTGAGCAATCACCATTCAACATCTCCACAAACCCATTGACGTGGTGTGGAAATCTCATCAACTGAAAGTGGTTAATTGGACCACCCAAAGCACGGTTTGATTATCACACTGGTCGGTCAGAGGATCCATGCGAAGAATTGGCACGACGTGACGAATCGAGCTGACGGGTAGTTGGAATGAGACGACAGGGAGTGCAAACGATGAAACGACAACTTGAGCTATATTGTCCTGCGATTTCTTTCAATTAGTACACTTTGGCTTGCTATAATTACTGTTATTACACCGTTTTCGATCTAGGTGTAGTTGTACACCCCTAAGACTCGCTCCGATCAACCCAACACCTAAAAATACCTAAGAAACGATACCAAACATGGCGTATTTGTGATAAAGCTGGAAAATTACTTTTTGTTAATTTGTAGACCATTTTTTGCCCATAACAACCATGAGCCGATCGGATTGCCAAGCAGACAGGCACAACCAGATACCAAATGGGATTTTTGTGCGAAAGAACTAATTTTTTAGTCTACATTAAGGGCAAGAAATGTCCCGGACGGCGGACGGACATTGCAGTTTTGAATCCCGATGCGTAAAGTGTCAAATTTTGAGGGTGGTTTGTCAAACATTTCCTGACCAAAAACATAGGCCTATTATTCAGAATGATTTCAAGGGTTTTGCAACTGATTAAATTTTTTATTCAATCAGTTCATTTGAACTAGTGCTGCTCATACTCAGGCCTTGACCATTATTGAGCAATTGAAACATAAGACGATTGATGAGGGCGTAGACACGGTTTTTTGAGGGTGATAATCACTTTTCCAGAGTTATCCAGTAAAAACTTTGAGAAATGGTTGGAGAAGCCCCTCTATATTTCATGAAAGTTATGAATACTCATCGTATAGGTGCTTTACTTGACTACAACGTCAGTTTTTCTAAACAACGTTGTAACAGTTGAGTGGAGAGTATAAGTAAAAATCTGCGTTAAAATCGTCGGAATGTTGAGTAATTTATTGTGCTGCTTTTGTCATTTTCCCCAGCATGAGAATTTCAGGTGCTGTCAGGTCATTTGGAGGTTCTCATACACAAAATTCGATCAAAATCATTAAAGCCGCTTTTGAGAAAAAATATTTAGTCTTTTTACAGTCTTCGTACAGCCAAGGAAATAAAAAAATTGGGGCTAAATCTCAAACAAATCAGAGTGAATGTACATGCCGTGTGTTAATCTCAAGAGGGAAGTTGTGCTGGTAAAGCTCAACATGATGAACCGTGTTAGATCTTACACAACCACAATGATGCAGTAAAAAAATGAACGATTGAATTGACACGCAAAAGTGTCGCTGGGAGGTTACCGTTCTTGAATTTAGTGCAAACCGGTTAAGAGTGGATGTGGAGCAGGTCTATTTCCTTATCAAATGACTGTTCCTTAACACTCATGAGAGAGTTACATCAATCGAAAGTCATGGAGTTCTGGTTTCCCTAGCATCCGAGAGCACGGGCATTCGCTCAGCATCCCGACGGCATGTTGTCATTCAGTTTCTCGGTAGAGAGCAGTTGCCCATGTATTATTACCACGCGGAGGAATCCGTACTATCTGAGTGGAGTTCTTAATCTGGTTTGCCACCTGATCTAACTATTTACTCGCGTTTTATTGTCATAACCTTTTTCGAAAACTGGGCGAAACGATTATAACATAAGGAAAGTAAAAAATCGTTTAAAATAGTGAGAATAATATGCATTTGTGTAGCGGTCGCTAGGATATTGAGTGAGTAAATCTATTGGTATGAATAATACACGTACGTGTTTTAATGCATATTTTGGGACAACCAGTTAGCTATAAAACGCATGTAGTACATTCCTAGGTTGGTGAAGTGTTCATAAACGGTTTTTCGCTGTCTAGCCTCACCCAAACTTCACCATCACCACCACTACACACCTGAACCAAACTGTTGATGATCTGCATTTCTGGAAATAGGAAATCTGTCTATCCAGTTTTCCTCGGCATTCCCTATTCCGGTCTTAGCCTTCGGCCGAAAGTTTTAGGAGATCTCAAAATAGGATACTGCGTGGAAGGAATGGTAAGTCGTTTAGGCGTCTAATTTCGTCTATCATCTTCATCTTAACGAACATCACTGCGGCTCAACTATCTCGATATGGAATACGACATGAACGACGATGAGCCTTAATTGCGCGACGGCTCCACGGAATTATTTCTAACTCGCAATCTGCAGCGTCATAAACTCCCCCCACCTCGTTCCTTTCCCAGGCGAACGTAAAACAGGAGCTAATGCTTTAGCCCTGCACCTCAGCGCTTCCACATGACCATAAACATTAACTCGCGTGTACGAAGAATTGCATTATTGTTCTCTTCTCCGTCTGGAGTTCACCGCTAAAGGTTGGATCTTTCTCTAGAAGACAATGGCAGGCACTTGGCTAACCAATCCAGATTTTACTCAATTACATAACTATAATGTTTAATACGAACTTTCGTTTGAAATGGTTTTACACTTTCTGAAAATGCCCTGCCTAAAAAACGGAAACATTCGAAATAGATAGCTGGGTACTGAGAGAGTTTTGCAAGGTCCAGTATTTCAAATTGTAACATCGCCGCGCAGGAACCGCTAGTTCACTCGATGGCTTGCCGTGCTATGTGGGCTACGCACAATGAGGATCCTCCCCTTTCTGGTAATTTGGCCTACGGAACTAGCAAAGCTGCAGGGTGAAGCAAACAACATTTACGTTGACCTTAACCTGCGGCAACATACCAACTCGCTGGGATTCTCTAATCTCTCCCCAATGGCCGCTCCAGGCACGCGGATTTGGATTGACTCCCTATCTCTTCCTTCATCCAAATAATAGGACCTACATCTCTGCCCGCTTTTCCACTGTTTCCCCTCTTATCTCTAATCGTATTTCCTCACTCTCGCTCTCCCCCCTAACACTTTTTCTACCATCGCCATCCACATCCACGCTCCTCGACATTCGGCTAATACGCAGTGGCTCCCCAAACCCCAAAACCTTGTCCGGTCTGCTATAAAAACTCCGGTCGCCCCCGTCCTTCCAGAGGCCGCGCGAACGGTAACTTTTCCCATTAGCAAAAAGTTAATACAATGGCAAAGGAGAGTTTGCATAATCCTGTTAGGCGCTCATCTCTTTGTTTTAATTTCCCTCTTTTTAGTTTCCTCTCGAAGTTTCCCTAAAGCGTTTTTGCGGCTTGGAAAACGACTCCTCTTAGCATTTCCGCCGAAGGTTTTCATTCTCCGCACCAGCGTTTGAAGAGGACTTTCGATCCTAAGGATAATTGCTTCCTACAGATTCATTTCGACGACGTTCCAATCGTTTGTACTTGCGCCGTTAAACCAGATTGTCGGGTGCCATACCGTAGCCTCATTTTTCTGAAACTGACGTGAAACACACCATGACACGCATACTATGGAAGAAATTGAGAGAATAACAATTAAGTTTCCGGAAAGAAAGGCAGATAAGAAGCCTGAATAAAGTCGAAAGAATTAGTGGTGAATGAGGACTTCATTCTACAGGTTGATAAAGACAAATGACTCACGGGACGGAGTTCACAGTAACACGAGAATATATCATCACAAGAGCTAAAACATTGATTCCAAGGAGAACGTTCGACATTTCGTATGGTAGTAAACCTAGAATGACTGTTATACTCGTAACTGATTAACACACACTAATAAACTCGCCAGTTGAGTAACCGCTAATTGGCTGGTGCAGTGCAGTGCAGTGCAGCCATGTGACCACTGAGCTTGTGTCATTGAGTCCTAGCATGGAGCGTAGCTGATTGGAGATAGAAATGTCTACTGCTTCGAATCAACTGCAAACCACTGTGATGCATACCACATGTACGGCCCAGTTCAAGTTCAGATTCTGAGCTCAGACCTTCCCCAGCTTTGATCTACAACCGTCAACCCCGGAATCTGAGAACCACCGTCAATTAACTTATCTCTTTTACTATCTCGCCCTGCCACCACAAGGTTGAGGATTATTTCGAGAGCCGAAAACGTATTTTACCGCACATTTTCCAAAATTTTCTGTTGGGGTTTTACTCACCGCTCTTCGGGCGTCTCACCTCTTTTTTCCATCTCATCCTGGCTGTTAGCCTAAGAGTTCAGGCAGTGATACTTTATATCAGACCACGTTCTATCTTACACCAGTTCACCTACCAATATGTGTTGCTCGAACCCAATCTACCAGTGACTCTACTGTGAACTCTATTCATATCCTCAGGTGAATGTGGAATTGACCAGTACAACAATGCAATCATTTCCCGTTCTCGTATCACTCCACAACTCATTCTTCGTCCCTATCTACTTTCACATCGTTCCCCTTTTTGCAGTCAACATATCTCTCATCAACACCACTTATGTCTCTCATTTCATTCTACCGTTCAGTTGTTAGGAGCAGTCTACATAAAATGTCGAAACAAAATCGTTAGAGCAGTTTTCCAGAAAAAAATTGTCCGTTGTTATCACCGTATCTATTTGGCTCAAAACCTCTTTTTTGCTTTCAATCAAAAGAATATTAAATTGGAGTGTTTTTGTCTGGCAGTTCTCTAAATTTTTTGCATTCTGAAACCTTTAAAAGGAAATGCTCTGAAGAAGACTGAGGAACAATTTCAGCCGATATCACGCAACATTCATTCCAGTTTCTTAAATCAAAGGAAGAAAAACGAATGCGGGAAGAAAATCCATCAGCTGGATGATCAAGGGATTTCACAGAGATTAAAGGGAACGGCTCCCTGATTCACAGTATTCTAAAACAATTAACTGACACTCTGGACCTTCTTTCTCTCGCTTCAGTGATCATCCCGGATTAGAATACATTGTCTTCCAAGTGCCTCCGCTCTTCCTTCTTTCCCTCGTCCTTGTCAAATCAAAATTCGGAGCGAAACTATTATGCTCATCGGAGCGAGGGCACGAAGGGAAAGCCACTCTCGACCCAGATGAAAGAAGGATCCAGGGAAGCAGGGAACAATGCGAAGGTTTTGAGCGAGTGTTTTGTAAATACAGAGGACAGGCGGAATGGGGCTCAGGTGATGGGAGCGTCTTTATTTTACACCTCTACTTAGCGGAAGGTTTTTGTTCGAGCGGAGTCCTCATTGTCCTGTGTCGACAAAACCTCTTCAGCCCCGCTCACAAAAACGGATTACGCAGTATAATTCACAATTAGGTACTTATTCTAATCTTCAAACCCTTGGGGGATTATGTTGGAAGATTGAAACTTTGGAAGGTGGAAAGAACAATTTTATCTACTCTTTTAAACGTAGGGGCGGCACATGAAGCTGTAAACAACCTCAGGGAGACTGGCCAGCCGACGCGAGCTGTTGCAAAAATATTTACGGAGAATAAAATCAGGCTGACCACATTCAGCCTGGCATTCCATGGAACTCCGTATTAGCAATGGATGCAGACTGCAAGGCATTTTTGCATGCTGTTTGCTTATATCCCCCCACTTTCAAGGCCAAAACGAACGTGCTAGCTAAATTGTTGGACCTAGAGGGATTTGAGGAGGTGGATGTCAGGTCGAAGATTGAAGCCACAGTCTGCTGGCATCTGCCCCCACACTCTGCGAAACGGGCATGTTGAATTAGAGATGATCTTGAATAGGGCGAAAAACTAGTTGATGGATGTGACGAACGAGAGAGGCCTGCATTGAAGAAATATACAGGTTAGTTGGACGTTCACTTGAGATATACGATAAAGATAAAGTTCAGAGTAGACTTGGAAGACAACAGTTCATGGGACACATCAGTCCAAATATCTGAATAGAACTGTGTGAGCAGGGACGAGAGCTATAGCTCAGCAGGCTCGACCTGGGGAAGTCCAGTTGGCTTTGGAGACAGAGAACCTTTGAACCACAACCACTTCAACGTGAACTGACAAGTATCCAAACAAGTATCCTGTTTCTGATACGGATCTCAGCAGGGTTCATTGTCAAACTGAAGGCCTACACATTAATGGGCTATGAGGCCGAGGGGCCTCTGATATAGTTGGCCCGATTGGAGTCGGGTAGAAGGAGAACCATTGCAATCAAGAATTAGAACCCATAAAACCAACGCCATTGGAGCACATGGAAAAGTCAATATAGGAACATAAAAACGTATATGTTGTAACTCTTGTTCGGTTGCTTTACGAGAATGGTCGAGAAACAAAAAACGATCCATGGCTTTTGCTGTACCTATGGTTTGGCGGGAGCCTACAAACCATAAAAATGACTGCTACTTCTGGAATTGAATGATCTCATTCGAGATCTTGATTTGTCAAAGGATAAGGCAGAACTCCTAGGGTCCAGACTACAGCAATGGAACCTTCTACAACGTGATGTCAGGGTGTCATATTACAGACAGCGTCAGAAGGATCTGATTCCTTTTTTTGTGAAGAAGAACAATCTTGTTGTTTGTTGCAATGTTGATGGCTTGATGAAATGTTTGAATTTGAACCATGATCCTACTGAATGGAGGCTTTTCATAGACTCATCTAAGCTTAGTATTACTGCACAACGGTAACCGTCTTCCTTCTATTCCTGTTGGCCAAGTAGTTCATATGAAAGAGACTTATGAAAACATGAAAGCCCTCCTCGAATCAATCAAATACGCTGAACACAAGTGGAAGATCTGTCGTGATCTAAAGGTCATCGCTATACTCTTGGGAATGCAACTAGGGTACACAAAGTACTGTTGCTTTTTATGTATGTGGGACAGTAGAAATAGGAAGTCACATTACATTCAAGCAGACTGGCCTGCAAGAAATCTTAACCCCAACGAAAAAAATGTTGTTGCAAATCCTCTTGTTGATCCTAAAGACATTTTTCTTCCCCCACTACATATAAAACTTGGTTTGATGAAAAACGTTGTCAAAGGCATGAACAAAGAGGGAGAGGCATTCAGATATTTAAGAGAAAAATTTTCTACATTAAGTGACGCAAAAGTTAAGGAAGGAGTATTTGTGTTGGGCCACAAATTCGACTACTTGTAAAGGATCCAACGTTTGACTAGGTTTTGGAGGGGAAAGAAAAGGAAGCTTGGGATTCTTTAAAGCAGTTATTCATGGTTTTTTGGGGAACAAAAGAGATGAAAACTATGTTCAGTTGGTGACAAAACTTCTACAAAAATACCGTCAGCTACGATGCAACATGTCACTTAAAATCCATTTTTTTCGCTCCCATCCATACTTTTTCTCTCCTAGTTGTGGAGCTGTGAGTGATGAACATGGAGAACGATTCCATCAGGATATTTCTCAAATGGAGAGACGATATCAGGGTCGTTGGAATGAAGCAATGCTTGCGGATTACTGTTAGACTGTGTGTAAGGATGCTCTAGAACTCACTTACAAGAGACAAGTCAAAAGACAGCGAACTCACGAAGCAACCACATAAAAAAATCTTGAAATCCAACCTGCCAGGTATTCAAACATCAATTTGAAACTTTTAGGAGACTGTAAATGAAGTTTTTTAAAATCTAAATGACCTTTCACAATTGTTAGCTGATACTTAAAAAACGTATAGTTTTGCCTCGTTCGGTTAATATAAATGTTTTGACCCATTGTGTATCACATAAACTAGAGCTAATAAAATTTTTTCATTGTCATATTCGTTTTTCTTACCCCAAAATTAGTAATATTTCACTCATAAAGTAAAGGAAACATTCAAAAAATATTTTTTTGTGTACCAGCGTAATTGACTTCACACCGTGAAAAGCAATAAAAGAATTAAAGTCTTTCATATTAAAAATACTGCAAACGGTTTATCGTTCTCTTACACCGCTTGACGCAGTCTCACACCTCCGAGATCCATCCCGTTCGATTCAGCATCGGAAAATACTAGTAAACGATACGAAGCATGACCTGGACACGACGGAACAACGAAAGTTGACAGTTTCGCATCGACCGGACGGATGGTTGGAGGGAGAAGCTAGGCAATGCGTGAAACAGCGCAAGCCGGGGAGAGAAACGACAAATTTCGCTCCGTTGTCCTGCAAGTACCTTCAAGCGGGAGAATTTAGTAGAATAGGCCTCACTATATTTACTGTGATTGCTGTTTTCGATCTAGACGCACCGTTCTGCACCGCTGAGACCCGCGTTATTGAAAAATAACTAGGAAACGATATCAAACACGACGACTTAATTGCAATAAAACTGCCGAAAATTCGCCGAAAAACCCAACTAAAAAACAATCTAGTGGCATAAATTGTACAAAATTTATAAAAACGCAAACTGGGAGCTACTATTAAATAAAGAGGGGTAACGAAAAAGAGTAAAAATATCGTCCACGTGAAAATAGAAAAAACAACACAGCAGCTTTTTGCTTGAGTAACTAAAAGTCGGGATGTCTGCAGTGGCGAAGCGGATGAACGCGCTGTACTAAGAGAAGGTGCTATAGTCGAGAAATGGTGGACTAGCGGAACGGGGATTTTCAACATATGACGTGGAGGGGCGATAAAGATGGATTTCCTTTTTCGCGTTAACACTAAATATACCGGTTTACAGCTAAACTACTGATAGTTTTTTTCTCAAAAACGGCTGCGACTATTTTGAACCGAAATCACGTCAATAGCACTACAAATTACCAACCTATACGTCGACTTCCAAACTAAGGTCGTGGCATAAGTATCACCAGCCAAACAAATTCTGAAACTTTCTACGCTACGAATTTGTGTTCATATGAAAATATATTGAATTAGTACCTTAAGCCACAGGAATCGTTGAACTCGCGTAGGGCTGAGGAAAGTCATGGGATGCGTCGCACCAGATACTTAAAAAACCCACTTACGCGACTAGTTGGGAATAACGGCCCCTTCTGACTGGCCGCTTGCAGTTTGGAATGGATTAAACTTGCAACACTTGTCAGTGCTGCGGGACTCAACGAAAGGTTTAGCGAGAGTTTCATAATTCACTCACGTTATCATTCGATGAACCTCATCAAAGTAACAGGAATTGAGGGTACAAGTAATACACCCACATACACTACCCGTTAAACAGTGATAACACCTCCTGACTTTAATCAAACTTACAGGTTACATTAAACAAGCAAGTACCTACATTTGGTTCTCTATACTAATTCGTTGAATGAAGAAACGGAGCTCATTCAAAGACATTTCAGGGATTAAGGAAAATAGCGAGGGTTCACACCAGCTACTTGGTTGTTGCAGGAGTTTGAGGGGAATCTATAATTCCATTTCATATTTTGTGCAGGAAGAGGATGCCGATGGAAATGGCCCCTCCTCACAGATATCTCGCAACCATTATGCTTTACAGATCGGTTTGGGACCCCTTCGAGAAAAGCGGAGCGCGCTTCGTAGTGACCATACAACTGAGGAGAACTCCAATTACGAAGGTACAACCGCCTTGAAGAGTGGTAAACATTTCGCCTGATAAATCCAAAACATAACATGCCGGACTAATAATCGAGAACACGTGCGGAGTGGCATCATAAGGGAACAATCAATCGAATAGCAACACTTCTGGGTGTACAGGGGTACGCCATATTCCAAGCACAAATGAATTTTTTTGGGACCTTAGAGGGAGGGTCTGCTCCCAATGGCCCATGAATTTACTTCTGCGTGTTGAAAACCAATCCAGAACCGTTGGCACCGCATATTGCATCAGGTTTGTCCCCACGCCTCTCTGCGATGACAACTCTTTTTTCTTGTCTCTGACGAGAATTTTGCAGCATGCCGCCATTCCCACGCATCCTCCCATGCTATCGCCCAGCAGTTTGAGAGGTTGAACGGAATGAACTTATTCATATAAACAGTTTTAGGTACATATTCACGACGGTGTGCAAACATCTTTGTCTTTGTTCGTCAAGAAGTGATGAATTCAAAGCACCGAGTGAAGCCATCGTCGTTTGATGAAAAGATTGTGGAAGCGTCGACCCAAATGTGAATCGGACCAGGAACGACCATTTCGTCGAGAAAGAGGCAGGAGATAAGGACTTGAACCGTCAGGGGAGCACCTACTAAGCTACAAGTATCTCATCTCCCGAGGCTCGTTTACCATTTTCGCGCGAAAAGAGTCGGAATGATGGCGGGGGGGGGGATGGAATATTCGGAAAAGCGATTCAAGGAAAACCTCGCTTTCGTAGCCTGTAAAACCTTTTAACGAACGGAAACCATTAGAACTGATCAGAACACCGATTGTTGCTTTCGAAGGCTGGAAAATCATATGCCTCTGAGTACTTCTAGATTCTGGTCATTCTTTTTTCCTGAAAAAAAAAGAAAAAAGGATGACAACTTCTCAGTTTTTCTTCAATGGATTGAAAAGCACCGAAAGCACTTACGCTTTCAGACAGTACGATGAAGTGAGGTCACTTTCCGCCGAAGTGACAATCAACAGCCGGCACAATGATTTCCGTCTAATCTCACGCAGGCATAAGTACTTTGACTACCGCAGTGTAACCCTCTTCTTTCAAGTGGTAAGATCCAATTTTATGGAAAATAAACTTTAAAATTCACAAAATATTCGGTGAAAAGCAACTTTCTCCAATCCAACGTGGATTCGTGGATCCAGCAACTAATAAACTATTGTTTCACTCAGTTTATAAGAACCTCATACACCTCATCTCAAGAGATACTGGCAGCGATCAATGTTCGGGTATTTATTGAGTAGCTTATACTTATGCACGACTTGTATTGAGTAGTGAATCAATGATTTACCAGAATTATAGATGATTGGAATTAAGTAAAGAAACATGCTGTCTCAAAAGTTAAGGCGGACATTGCAAGAATGGTTATATGACTCTTGGTTCATAAATAAACCTAGTTCGGAAGTTGAAGCAAAAACAATGTCCGGTTTTAGAGTAATTGGGTTAGAGATGCCAGAAGGTAAATTACTAAAGTTAACGTACCTGTTCGGTGAGTCCGTCTCCTCTCGCTGATGAGAAACTGTGGGCGAGCGCTTTCGATGTGAAGACACATGTACACAATACAAAGACACGATGTACATGTTACTGAGTTAACGGCCAGAGGAGTCGGACTCACCTAACAGGTACGTTAACTGTAGTAATGTCCGGCTTTATATGAAAAAAAAAGAGGAACAGTTTTTATAAAAATTTGAGTTACGGAGAAAGTTTTCGACACGAGTAGCTTTAACATCTGACCACGAGGGAGAGTAGCCTAGTTGCCTTAAGAGGCTCTTAGCCACATTCAAAAGGGCTTCAAAAGCAAACAGTTCAAGCCACGAACCAGAAGGGCTGCATCATCAGCAAATAATAAAGATTTCTCCGCATTGATGACGGTAGAAATTGAACACATGAAAATAAGTCCCCCCCTCCCCCCACGCGCTTCCCTCAGTTACCCTATAATCTAACCTTTTGAACTCAGTATTCGCGGAAAATGGAAGAGCCTTATGATCCTACTCACCAGATGGCAAAATAAAGCAGTCATTCGCCGAATACAATAGGCCCCGACAATTGTGCTATTACACGAGGTACCTTCATCTCGATCACATCATCGGGGACGTCCATTATCAGAACGACAAACCGGCGACTGCCTCGTCAATAGTCACAGATTTACCTGCTGAAAAATGTAATCTCTGCCGGGATGAAGTACGGTTCACGGATTAAGTGATAGAGGCGGTGGTATTGTTGTTGGAAATGAGGAGTAGAAGCTGTAAAACAGAACGGAGCGCAAAGGCGCAGTGAAGGCTCCCCCCACCCCCTTCTCAATTCACAGCTCCTGAGCCTAAGATTTACATATATATGGACGGTAGGGCGCATTATCAGACTCTTGAGGATGTATAGATTTCTTTTTGCCTCTTCCTCTTTCGGTAGTCGAGAGTTAGTTCCCCCTCCTACTTTTTCCACTGCCATTAAATTCACTTCGAGGGAAGTTGCTGCCCGCATCTTCCAACTTCTAAAATCCCACTCACCGTTACTTTTTCTCGTCATAATCAGACACTTCTTTCAGACGAGAAACAAACATTTATTTTCAAAAATCTCCTTTCCATTGGGAATACTCACGACAGTCTTCGCAGAATTGAGAACGCTTGGGGGCCTGCGCTACCACTGACCGGCCATTGTCTGCAGCAGCCAAAACTGAGATCTACTTTTCATCGAATTATGACTCAGAGCTCTTTGGGGCTAAATACCGTATGTGTGAGAAGTAAACTTCTTTTCTCTGGAAGGTAGTACATCGTGCAGTGGAACTGTGGCAGAGAACCTTTATAGAGAAAGCCAGTAGTTATATGGGTGTGGGAGGTTAAACAAGCGGTGCCCTACAGAATTGATACACGCAAACCAATATCCGATATCAGTCAAAGCTCTTCATGAACGCGCGCGTACGTGAATGACGTTCTGCGCGAATGCCATGGGAGCTCTCGTCAATGGAGCCCTGGCCTCAATCATTCCTGTCCACGCCAAAAACACAGCAACAATGTTTCCTCTTCGCCTGTCAGATGCAGCCAAGAAATCCATGTTGAAATGCACAAGAAAACGCGCTTCATTCCATCCGAGGAGTTAGTTGCTTTCGATGCTGCCAATGCGTTGGACACCACAACTCGTTGGAGCGAGGACTCCCTGATGCATTCATTCCATGAAAATTGATCTTCTTCAGAAGTAGTGACATGTCTATGCTGCAATTCACAAATACGATTTTCCCGATTACTCAGGAAAACAAATGGACAGCCCGAGTGATTTGTGGGATTAAAAATGCATAACCCAGGGAATTGCAGAACTCAAAAGAAATAAACGAACACAAACTTGCCTTAGAAGAAAACCAAATAAATAGCATCAATTGAAACGATGGTTATCAAAAATTTAGGCCAACATGAATTTAATGAACAACAAAAAATAAACTACTACTTGGTTTTAAAAATAAAAACATAATCACGTGGATTGAGTGAAATAAAAAACAGGGATAATACAAAAATTCCACACTTAACAGTCCATCAAACGAAAGCCGTCAGCAGCTCACCTCACTTATGCGCCAAACGGAAAAATGAATACAAATTGCTCAGTTTTAGAACAATTCGTTAGAAACAGGAGACTGACAATGCATACAAGAAAGCCGATGGAAGAAAGGGCACAAAAATGTCGGTTCTTCTTCTTCTTTAAAGAAGAGCTGGCAAAATGGCAGCGGGAGGCACAGTACTCGTCGGATACGCCTGCACGTTAACCCGCTCGTGAAATGAATCTGACAAGGTATGGAAGGAAGGAGAAGCTTTTTTTGTCGTTTCACGGAGCGCTGGCTCACTTTCTAGTCGTCAGCCCTTCCGATTCAGTTTCACTATGCTGGGGGGAACGGAACAGTTTAAGCACGTGAACTATCTGGACCAGTAAACGGACATGTTCTCCCACCGGCACTAAATGATAGTTAACTGTTGAAGTTCAACTTGATAAGTTATTATCGAAATCGTTACTGGTTCGGGTAGAGATCAAATTAACCGCAAAGGTAATAGAGTTATCGCGATGGTTAACATGCGAAGTTGTGGAGGGTTTTAAAGGAGAAAATCTATAACCCCTTCGGGAGGATGGCAATTAGAGGAAGTGCGAACGCAGCTGCCGAACGTGTGACCTGAGCCACACGTAGCTCATCCCTGAGAGAAGAGAAGCCTTTGATTATGTTTTCAAGCTAAGTGTCTCAAAAAGGGGTTCGGGAAGCCTTCCTATGTGATCGAGGGGGCGGAAGTAACATTATTAGGACGTCGGAAAAGGTTCACTCGAAGGATCAAGGAAACCGAGGAATGGCGGTAAATTAAGTAAATGGGAACATCCGATGGGCACAAAGAGACACTGGATGAAGACGCTTTGTTCCATAGGAACCTCCAGGGAAACTGGAAGAGCAGAGCAAGCGGCTGGAGAACGGGCACAGTATGTCACTTTGATGTGTGTTATTGTCGCCAGGGCTGCGGTCATGTCTTCCTGTCGCGGCTCGACACCGCCCTCTTGTTCCATTCGCCACTCAAAGGGAAACACGCAGCCAATAGATTCCGCTCCGCCCCTTCTACAGTCGTACATTATAAAATAAACGAGCCAACAGCTGCCAATTGGTGTCACACCTTAGTTCACGACCTATACAACTGTTTACATCCATACTCTTCAACTCGAGCTACTACTGAGAGTTCAATAATGATCTCTAATATTTCCAGCTTTCACTTGAAGTGAGTGGTACAGGTTCATTTCATTTGATTGTAGAGGGTTCCCGTGATCAGAAATGGCGACGCCCACTGCGATAACGAGTCGTCGAAGTACGGCATCTTATTCACATGCTAATATCTTTATTACCCATACCACAAAAAAGTTGGATGGAATATTATGTAATATTCTGGTTTCCCATAATAATAATCGCCACCTTTTACTTCCAGTTGAAGGCCACGGAGAACTGAGGTTGAACCTTCATTGAATTTTATCCAGGATTTTTTAGTATATTTCCGCAACCTTACGCCACCTCATTCGGGATTTTCTGTTTTCCGCCTAACAAGATTCCAAAAGCTATTACAGCGTCAGTTGGTTGGCGCACCCATCTCGAAGGAACAAAATAATTCGTAAGAATAATTTTCCTCCTCCTGGTGATGGAAGGTGGTGAGGTCTCAGGAGGAAAATGATAAGACTACGAGGGGATGTGGCTGACGGCAGAGGGTTCATTACTCCGCTCCGACAGCCTTCCATTCGATGCCGCTCGTAAATCCGAGGGTTATCAACAGTTTTCGGTCCATTGAAGGCTCAAGAACGTCGCCTTCGACCACCAAAGTGGAGGGATAATGGAAGTTGTTTGGGGAGGAGTGAAATAGGGGAGCTGGGAAATTGGGCGTGGCGAAGCGGTCGATATGAGTTCGAACGCGGTGAAAAACCGCTAGCAGGGTTGATGGGATCCAGTGTTTCAAGCATCACCGCTCGAATTGGCGTTGCACGACCTTGGGAGCCTGGTTGGCAAACGAGGCCAATTTGAAACCCACATGGACATGGTTGAAAAAATATTCCACAACAAACAGCCGATCTTACTGCTTCAGTAACCGACTGGACTGGAGGTAGTGATGGAAAAGTGACTACCCACTGAATGGATACGAACAATTTGATCCACAATAGCGTGCTTAACAAGACAGAAAGCTAGTTAGCGGTACAAAGTTACACTTGGGGAGTGCAAATTTCTCAATAAAACTTTTCCAATCAATAAACATTCATAACACCAAATTTCATGAGTGTGTTTAGGAACCCGTTTCCTTCCGCAAAAGGAGAGCCTATGACGTAATACAAACCGAAATAAACTGAAGGTTACTGGTTGCTATGTACGCCTTGGAGTGGGGGGGGGGGGTGCCCTTCACGTGCATCAAAAGGGGAGAGAGCTTGCGCCAAAGTCGCAACGAATAGGCAGTTGGACGACCACAGGATGGAGGACTGCCTTGACTCAGCCAGTGGATTACGAAGTCCTGTGGCGGCGACTCTGTCTTCACAATAGGAATTGATGAGCCTGAACATTTTTATCGGGATCGAAAGGTCACGCAGGGAGTTCAATGTTGCTGGCCACCAAACTGTTGAATACTTCCTTTACATCATAAAATGCCGCCAACACCACATAATGGGATCATGATTGGGCAGTGCGCTAAAGGATTTGGTGGCACAGGGTAAACAAATGGTCGAAGGGAGGAGAGCATGATTTGTTCTCTGTACTGAAGAGGCAAATGGGCCACGAAGGGGAGGGGGGGGAGGATGAGACAGCGGTGTTGGCCCTTCTGCAACAACACCACGTTCACCATTTTTATCATATCCCAGTTGGGGGTATTGATTGAACAAGGTTGTGCACTGTGATATGGGCGGGAGTGAACACTGATGGGCAGCAGCATGGGTGCATAGGGTGCTGGGGCCTTGCATTGGGGGTTAGGTTCCATGCAATGTAGCTCGGGAAATGGCTATGGCTTTGGGAGTTTTTAGGGA
This sequence comes from Pachypeltis micranthus, assembly GCA_020466155.1. Classification (NCBI taxonomy): domain Eukaryota; kingdom Metazoa; phylum Arthropoda; class Insecta; order Hemiptera; family Miridae; genus Pachypeltis; species Pachypeltis micranthus. The sequence continues at coordinate 1,989,801 of CM035776.1, forward strand.
CGTTTTGGTTTTGTTTCCAAGATTTCTATCTTGAAACCAGATCTTTCGCCAGAATTATTCTCGTTCCCCCGCTAGTCTCTATCTCGGAGGAACAATCCAAAAATTTGAAGTGGGGGGTACCACAAGATGTTCATATCTACAGTCTATCTGTACCAATTAAATACATCAGGGGACGAATTTCCTAGTTTCGTTTAGAAACAAATGGTGCATACGCTTATTTCCGAATTTTGAATACTTTGGGTTGTATGGCCAGTATTCTTAAACTACACGGCTCTTGAATACTGTAGCCCACGAGATATGAACATGTAACACCCTGCATAAACAGGTAAGGTGGTTGAAAATCAAAGAGAGAAGGGAGATGAAAACTGCTGCCATTCGTTGTAATACCTAGAAATTTAAATTCCATGTTTAGTGGTTGGCTGTAGGTGAAATGCCGGAACAGGGCAAAATGAAGACTTACATTAACATTCCAAACAAGGAGGTCTAGGATAAAATCGTGAGGCTGTCCTGAAAAGGACGTTTTCTGTGTTCTTAACAAACTAGATATTGTACAGATGCAGTTAAGATTTTTCAACACGAATGCTTTGTCGTTGATTCAAAATGTGCTGTTTCAAAAATAGAACAAAGGTGTTATTTTGAAGAAATGAATGTTTTCGATGGTCAGATTGCGTTAATTGCACGATTAATTTTGCTTTCGGGATGACGTTATTTATTTATACCTGGTATGTAAAAGCCATGCATTTTTAAAGAGCCATTTGACAAGCAGGAACTACTTAGCCTGTTGCTAAGCTAATAAAAAGATAATTCAGTTATTCTCAATGACTCACACACTCTCTTGGTGGTATTTAGAAAAACGGGGATTATGATTGCGCTACTGAACCAGCTTCGTAGACTTGCTGGGAACAAGGTGTTCAACGCGGGATTCCAGGTGTTGGAAGCACTTTTTGTCCACTGATGGCACTCCATTATGCCCTGTTACGGTTTGTGTATACACTTAAGTTGAATGCGTTCTGTTGAAGAGGTCAATCAGAAAATCAAGTATGGTGTCACTCTGCTGCTCCTTTTTAAGAGCTTGAAATTCAACACCTCACTCTTGATTGCGGAAAAATGCATTTCCCCACACAATCCATCAGTACTAGACCAGATGTTGCGTAATAAAAATCCCCGGCCATCGAACCACGATCTTCTTCATCTTGCGTTCTTCTTGCTACAGCTGTAGAAGAACGCAACGTTTAAAATGTATGGAACAACACCCGGGAATCATAGAGAAATCATTTAGAATTGACTGACGTTCGATGGCAAGAACTTCTTTCTTGACTCATTTGTCACAGCTGTAGGAACTGCGGATGTTAATTTCATTCGCAAGAATGTTTTGTTCGACTGTATTTTCTCATTTTTTGAACGTTTATAACTATCATCGAGAGTTAATTTGTTTTCATTAATTGTGAATAATTAATTAATTTCTCTACTGGCTTCATCGACCTTTTTGAATAATTTCAATTTTTTGTTGACTTTGACAATGAGTAGGGTTCATTCCCGACTCAAGAGTAGTCATTACCCACATCACATAGAAATAGACTGGAGGTAAACAGGACACCAGCTTTGCAATGAAAATAAGTTAACCAGCCGTTGCAAAGGCCGTCAGAACCAATCGATGACATGTTTCTGTACGACTAAAGCCTACACAAGGTTATAATATCGTAAACTACGAGTAAGAGCAATCATGCTGATCTCTGCTCATCGCGCGTATCATATTTAGCCACTCACCAACTTTCATCAAGTTGACAGAAAGTACTCACCTGAAACAAACGAAAACCATTTTAGAAGGCAACACACGATGTACAATAACCATTTGAAAAAAGACATCTAGCAAAGCAGCACACGGCTTTTCGCAACCTCTGTAAATTGCACCCATTTTTACCGAAACATTCAAGAATCAAACAAAAGTGAATACTGTAGAGGGTATAGGTGGTTAAAAGGCGTGCAATTAAGTTGAAAAAAGGTGTTTTGATCACTCTAATAATTATAGTTAGTTTCGGTTTGATTTTGCTCACACATTCATTTTGGCATATTTGATGATCTGCAAACCAAAAAACGGCGAATAAAGGTAACCGTGATCTCGATGATTAGTACCTGAAGGCTGGGAAAAGGCTATAAGTGAAGCCAATCGTGCGTGAGAAGACAGCAGAGACGTTTACGAGGTGGTTATCCTTAGCCTGCTCCGGATACTGATAGGTTTAAACAAACTATGACAATACAATATTCAGGGGTAAATTCTTTGACCCGAATGCTGCGGTAACAGTAGTTACTTTTTACTAATTTTGCTGATAGATATAGAATTTGATCTGTGATAGAGAAGGAGTGAGTGCGTGAATATCCGTCTTCACCTCATCGTATCTCGCTTGCACGGCAGGAGTCACTGTAGGCACCAACTCAATCCTTCTGCATTGGTGTTTTTCATAGTAGAGATATTTATCGCATTTATAGGGCATTTCATGTCATGCAAATTGGTATGGAAAGTCAAGAGAAAGGGCGGAACACGGCCAGCCAACACCGTCGGAGAAGACATTATGTTGACCTCAAAACACTCATTAACCCCTCGAAACATTGTCTCCTTCTAACCCGAAATACAGAGCAATATCAAGGACAAGATATATCAAAGAAGAGCGGTGAAGCAGGCGAGGACACGACCGCCGTTGGCAGGCCGCTGCGGGGCCTAAAGTGGTAATAACAGCTCTCGAAGAGCCGAGAGCGGATGGGCAACTCCTGTCAATATGGTCAGAAAAGGCCGTACCCCTCTACCGCACTACTGCCCGTCCTCTTGACAATCGCGAGGATAAATCCGCCTTCACCTCATTCAAACCTGGATTTCCAACGCGGAACACTCACAAACACAGGGTAAGCCTGAAAACTCATTTCACCTTTCAGCCTCAGAACCGATGATTTGACCCCTCTGCGTTTGGATTTGACGTCAACTTGCAGTCCAGGAGAAAGGGACTGTCGGGAGATTCGAATCTTATTTCACATGAGTTGAATCAACAAACAAAAAAATCAGGTCGCTCCAAGTTTTAGGATTCCATACGATTAGGATACGAAAGTACAACATTGGAAGCCTTATCCCGGCTACCATGTCCAAGCATAACGGGGAAAAAATATCCAGGTCCATTCCAGGAAAACTCATCACGCAGTTCCCGCTCGCAAGAGAACTTACTAGTGACAACGTTTGTCATGTTTACATTCTATTTGCCTTATGAAGCCGTTATGAGAAGGTTAATTGAGCGAGCGACTGAGAAGAGGCCGTAAACGCCACAAATTATTACACTTACACGGTTTATTATTCTCTCGCTTTATTATGATTGTGATCTATTCAATCCAACGTCTAAAAATATCAAGAATATAAAATGACTATATCAACTCACATGCAATCGACAACATTTGTACAGGACCACCAAGAAGCATCCCATTAGTACTAGTAAACGATACGAGACGTAGTCACTACAACGCAACAACGAAAATTGGCCTTTTCTAGACGACACTTGGCGATTGGGACGACGCGACGAGTCGAACTGATGGGTGATTGGAATGAAACGGGAGGCTGTGCAGGAAATGAGACCAGGCTGGGGAGAAACGATGAGTTTCGATATTTTCCGGTACTTCCTGCAGTAGTATAGAATGTACCAAAAAATATATATATATATACAGTAAAATACTGTTTTCCATACGCCTCTGTGACCGATCCTATTTGACTCAGCAAAGAAACATATTTAGGAAACGATACCAATTCTCATTCCAATCCTCAGTCAATTCGACTCGCCACTACCTCGTTACCTATCGCCTACAGACGCCCGGAATATTTATTAGTTTCCCCCGTTCTAGTCAGGTCATCCTTTTAGATTCAATTGGCCTCTCAAATGATCTGAAGAAAATTCAAGTTTTTCTTTGTAAAATCGCAACACAATTAGCGACACCTCTAACAATTTCTTGAGGGTCGCGGAATGTAAAAACTACGCTAAAATCGATTTACTTCGATATTTTGGTTCATTATTCATTCTGAATAATAACCCTACGTTTTCGGCCAGCAAAATGTTTCTACAACCTCTCTCAAAATTTGATACTTCACGTTTCAAGACCTCGGGATTCTAAATCTGCAATGTCCGTCCGCCGTCTGGGCCTCTTTGTGCCTTTAACGTGGTGCAAAGAATTCCGTTCTTTTGCACAAAAATCCCAATTTGTATCCAGTTGTGCCCGCCTGCTCGGCAATCTGATTGGACGAAACCGCAAAAAAATTAACATAAACGCAATTTTGGCAGTTTTATCGCAAATACACCGTGTTTCGTATCGTTTTCAAGGTATTTTTACATCCTGGGTCGAATGGAATGAGTATGAGACGTGTGCAACTGCGCATAGTAAAATTACAGTAATATAGTGAGCCAAAGTTTACTAATTGAAAATAGTTTCGTCGTTAGTACTCCCTCCCTCCGTTTCATCAAAACCACCAGTCCGCTCGACTTACCACGTCGTGCCAATTGCCTACAGGCGCCTGGGATATTTAGTTTTCGTCGTTCAGTTGTAGTCAGGTCATGTTTCGTGTGGTTTACTGGTATTTTACGATGCTGAATCGAATGGGGTGGGTCTCGAAATTGTCAGACTCCGTCAAGCTGTTCAAGAGAATGATAAACCATTGTGTAATAGTTCGCAGCGTTTTTGATACTTTCATGGTACTGTTATGTCATGTGGAACTGTCTATACAAAAAATATAATTAATAACCATCATCCATTGTTGAGAAAAATAGTGATGTTTTGATCACTACGATAACTATAGTTAGTTTTGGACCAATTTCGCTCACACTCCTACTATTTTGGGATACCAACTATGGGTATCTATGACGTACCTATGTTACCGGCTAAATATGAAAATTGAGGTGATTCGGTTCAACCCTTTTAAGACACATGCACAAACTGTTTTGTCTTAATAGTTTACTGCGAAGAAGCGTGGCTTATTATTTCATTCTGTAAATTCCCCAATGCGTTCGGAGTTGGGGCTTGACAAAATGACATCAGCACGTCTCAAAGTCAAGTCTTCCACTTGTCTCTGCTCGAATCACTGTTTCCACGTCTTCGACAAGCCAAAGTTTGAAGTGGTTTCGTTAATTCTGCACAGCGTTCAATAAAAGGCCTTTGAAGCGGAATGTAAATTCGAAGGGTCAGCCCTCAATTATTCATTGAGAAGCCCGTTAATAGTAAAATGTTGTCCAAGTTCCACTGCCAACTCGGGCACCTCAGAACTCCTACCAACTCTGGCAGAGGACGAGAGCTTGGAAGGAGATTCAGTTGCAGGAAAGCAATTTACGTAACCGGAAACTCGATCGATAGACGAACCACGGAGTTAGCGAGCAAAGTCCTGTAATCCGCATTAGTCGCATCACCCGAAGAAGACGAATCCATATAATAACTGACTTACGTGAATTCCCTCGAAGGCTGTTATTTCATGTGTACACTTGAAAATCCCTCTAACGGAGTGATTGGGGGATCTGATCCTTCTGTTTGCCTTTAGGCTTCGTCAGCGACCAAAATGAATTGCCAGTCCTGAAGTTTTCCATTTCCTACTATTTTTTGCTAGGGCGTAGTTTGTTAAGGACACCGAAAACGCCCTTTTCAGGGCAGTTACATGATTTTTTCCTAGACCCCCCATTGTGGAATGTTGCTGAAAGTCTTCATTCCGCACAGTTTCGCCATATCCTGTACCACCAACCACTAAATTGACATTTCCAGGCCACCGATATTAGCCTTGATGAGTGAAGCGAGGGAGAAAGGCGTAGTTTAGTCGAGACGAAGCAAAGTTGACGAATGAAATTAGTGAGGGTGTATCGTTACACTTGGGAACGATAGAGATATGAGTATGACAGAGCACAGGTAGGTCACTTGAGAAGGTAGGAGAGCTGCTGAGCTAAATTTGAGCTGATTCGGTTCAGCCGTTTTCTCTCAATTGCGACGACGGACATACAGGGACACTACCCCACTATATTTCGCTAAACGATGTTATTGGGCTTTGAAGCTTCCTATACGTCAGTATCTAAAGATAGTTAGGCTGTTACATAACTTTCCTTGGCCAATGACAAGTAAAAACCCTGCAAATTATTACACACCGGTTTATTATTCTCATGACCTAGTATTACTGCTCCGAGATCCATCCCATTCGATTCAGCATCGAAAAATACTAGTAAACCATACGAAACATGACCTGACTACAATGGAACTACGGAAACTAAATATTCTCCCGTCCCCAGGCGCCCATACGCACCTGTCGGTAGGTGGTTTTGATAAGACGGGAGGGAGGGAGTACTAACGACGAAAAGTTGACTTCCGCTGTAGTTCCCGCGAGTTCTTTCTATTAGTTGACATTGGCTCACTATAATCACTGTATTACTAATTTCCTTATACGCAGTTGCACACGTCTCATACTCATTCCATTCGACCCAGGATGTAAAGATACCTTGAAAACGATACGAAACACGGCGTATTTGCGATTATACTGCGTTTCGTTAATTTTTTAAACCATTTTTTACAACCATGGGCTTCGTCCGATCGGATTGCCGAACAGGCGGGCACAACTAGATACCAAATGGGATTTCTGTTCACAAGAACGGATTTTTTACACCACGTTAAATGCATAAAACGGCGAGGACGACGACGGTCGTATATTGCAGATTTGTAATCCCGATGCCTTGAAACGTAAAGTATCAAATTTTGAGGGAGGGTTGTAAAAAAATTGTCCTGCCCGAAAACATAGGGTTATTATTCAGAATGAATAATAAACCAAAACGGCACACCGATGAGCTACACCCTTAACAGTGAATTGTTCGCTGGGATAATTGACGGGAACTATAATAAACCTGCCTCAGGTGGTTGAGAACCATAACTATAGAGACAAACCTAATGGACAAGAGAATCTGAAATGAATGGAGATATGATAGGATGAATAAATTGCGGCCTCCTGTCTAGCTACCTGGACAGGCATGTGTCTATCAAGTCCATTCAACTTAAGCTTTTAGTTGCCGCTCTCAAGAGAAGTTCTTAAACAAGAAGACTCCCGTCGTTTCTTAATAGACATCGTACTATAGAATTCAGAAAGCATTGTTCGACAAGAGAAGTCTGAATAGACCTGCTGAGCCTCAGGATCAACACACATTCGTATTTATAGTCCGTTGCGTCATCCAGGTTTCTCGATTACCTTCGCCCACGTTGTCCCACCCTCTTCGAATTCTCCCAGTGATCTCCGTTAGATCACCCTCAATAACAAGCTATCGACGCTTCTCACAAAACACATCCAAAAATAGGCGAAACACCGCCAGTGTTCATTTCGAAGGACACTGCCCCTCATTTGATGTACCTTACTAAGGAATATCAAATGTCAACATGCACGTGAACGTTTCCGTAATCACGTAGAATGAAACATTGGCACTATTTTGCTGAAAAGTCCTACATTTTGGTGTCCTATGGAATAAACATGAAATTCGAAAGCCTACTAATTGAAAAAACTTGCGGGGCAAGTTCAGCGAATGTAATCGTTTTACCATGTACGCAACGCGTAAAGTTGTGGAGAAAACTTTTCTTTTTTGTATCAATCAAAAAACTCCCGACTCCTTAGGGCTGGAGAAATTACAAAACGTCACTCAAACAGCCATTGGTTACTTGCCGACCATTTTCCAGGACACAAAAATTGGGCTGATCAGCAGCTTCACTCAATATTCACTGACAATTGTATTAATGAACATCGGTTATTTTAGCTAAGCCGCACGGGGCAAAATCCGTCATATTACACCAGTTTTTTAGACAAAAACACAACTATTTAATTTCATTTTAGTAATCGAACTATCACATTTTCGAGCAGAACCTACAGATTACTTCGTCTGTGTACTATTTACAGATATCATCATCTATACAACGTTCATTTAAAGTTAGTGAGCCCTGCTCAGACTCGTGCACAGCATTTCTCTCTCTATCTTGACCGCGACCCGATCCAACTACCTTCTCGGTAATCGCGACAAAGCTATAATATACGACATTTATAATTAGCTAGTTCGGTGTCAGAAAGTCGGAGAACTCTTCGTGAATCACTTATCATGTTGCCAACTTGCGCCGACGGAAACTTCTTCCGTTCCCTCGTGTGAGAAATCGTTTATTTGAATTTAGGCCATGCTAAACAGTGACAGAAAATGTATGGGTATAGTACGTTGGATGAATGAACTACACAAATCAGTTTCTTTATCGAAAAGCGGTATAAATTAAATTCGTTGTCGTGGTATTCATGATGTTTAAATATCAGCTCATTTGCAAATACCGTAAGTTGCTGTGAGGCTATGCTGCGATTTGCTTTCAGGAAAAGTGGCATTTTCAAAAACATTTTTTCAATTTCTTTTTTATAGCGAAAAGAAAAACACAAAAAGAACCAATTGAATTGATTTAGATGCTAACGACTGTAGAGATCAGAAATTCAAGATGAGAATGTTGAAACGTCACTGATGGACGTTGGACAAGTTGACTGGGTTCGTTGCGTTTCTCGTGAGTTGAAATTTGATTGAAGCAAGTATGTTCATCTAACATCTCAAGTATTAACAAAGTTTGTTCATTAGCTAACCAATATAAGTTTAATCTTGTAGGTGCAACTGGCCCTTGAAGGTTAAATGCGAAACGTTAAGTGAAAGTGAAACGACAACATTCGGGAACACAAAACATGCACGGAGAACATAACTGTACAAGCAAAAGATAAACGTTAACGCAACAACTGAACGTTCAACAACAACGTGGATGTAAATGTACGTCACTGTTTTGAATCATCATGTCTTGATGTGAAGGTACGTGCTTCAATTGCGGGTACGCATAACTGAGTTTAAAATACTGCCACTGAGGATGGTGCAACATGATAACATAGATGTAGGGCAACGACTCCCGCTTAATTGTGATGGGTATTCTTGCTAACTCAAACGTTGCCTAACATTTTGTAAATAAAAGGGTTGAGCTCTAAGTAAGTTAACAATGAGATAAGATGAGACCCTTTTAATACAACATTGGCGACGGCGGCAAAGAAAACAATTTTTAAGATGAGCTGCTGGAAAAAGTCGAGAAATATCCATACGATTCTGTGGAAGAGAACCAGGTAGATTATGAAAAAAGTTTCCACTTTGATCCCATATCGAAGGTAACCAACTCGCTATAAATCTGAGCATTTCAAGAGTGGTACAAGGTGTTGGTGTACACGACTATAGTAGAGACAGGAATCGCTCGTCTGAGGCGGGAGAGAGAGATCCAAACGAAATTGGTTCCTCCCTCCCACTTGAAACACAGACAAATTAAAAGAAAATGAAATCACTATTGAGATAGGGGGTGAGTTTTTCCAACGGTTGGTAAACCCTAAGGGGACAACACCTCCTTAACCTTAATCATCTTGATCCTTAAATGTGAAATCACAGGAAACTGAAAACGAGATTACGAGTGAGTTACTGTTATTGGAGATACATTAAATTCGAGTATACATTGCTGAGGCTGCATACACAAACTAGATAGTAGAATGAGATTTTAAATTACGTATAATTTAGTTCCCGATTTTATTTATGATGTGACTTGAACTTCTTGATGTTTCCTTTTTGTTTATTGTTCATTATGAACAACACAAATACGTTTTCGGCCGGGAAATGTTTCTTCCAACTCCCCCTCAAAATTTGACACAACGTTCCAAGACATCAAGATACCAAATATCCGTATGATCTATGAAGGTGAGGTGATGATCGTGAAGCACCACGGTCAGGATATGAGGTTTCACGACTGAGGGACCTTCCTCTAAGATTGTAGCCAGACAGTAGGGAGGTATGGGCAACACTGCACTTAGTGTTAAGGTGTTGGCTGTAAAAACAGGTCAGCAGCGTCCGAGAGACCTATGGATCCCACTACTAGAATAGTGGAAAGAAAGAATGCTATTAACAAGCAAGGGGAAGGTGCCATAAGCACTGGTGGAACTTAATGGGTTGGTCCGAATGGCTCGCATGCCCGGTATATACTGAATATATAAACATTGTAAGCCTACGATTTTCAAGTACATGGCCAACGCTAAGAGACTTCGGATTCCCCTTGCTAAAACTTCTTTCGGTAGAACCGATTCGTAAAGGTAAAGGAATATGGTGGACGCTTTAGTAGCGTCCACTTTGTCACCATTTAAGCCTTTTGGAATGTGTATCTGTAGTTTGATTCCCAGTGCCCTGGGGTATCCGTGTAGAAAACTAAGATGCGCCTGTAAACAAGAAGATAAATCGGCTGACCCATCTCTGGGATTTCGCAGGCTATATGCTACTTTCCGGAGCATCGCCGCATTAGCAATCGAGATTAGACCCAGTTTAATACTCTTCCCAGGGTACCCCAGTACACGAAGAAATTTATAGATGTCTTGACAATTTATTAATTCATAAGGTGAGCTGCTGAAGCCGTATTATCCCTCGGGCCCAATTATGAGGTTCAACTTTCAAATCAAGGAGCCATCTCATCAAGTTTTAATGCAGAGAGAACTCTAATATATTCTATTTGTACCTTATATATAGTATAATTTGCAACACCCAGATTTCCTAAAAGAGCATACAATTCGCGTCGAACAAAAATAAACTATCTGGAAATTTAACAAAATGAAAAAACCAAGCACCTTACACGAATAATGGCACTCCCTTCCCTCTTTTAAGCTGTTTTTCAATTCCCTATCCAATTTTCCCTACTATAAATCACAGGAACTTCTCATCATTTTTTCAGCGTGGGGTGACTAAACCACGTTGCCCTGGTCACGTTTCTGTGCATCTGCCATTTATTGCGGATCGCCCTTCCCACTTCACAGTTTCCTCCCAACCGGCTCGGGTCAGGAATTAAGCTCGGACTAAAGGGCACTAATTCTCCAGGCCCCGCTCCACCATGGGATTCACCCTAACAAACGTAGGCTTAATAACGATTATCGCAGGTAATTAGGTTTCGAGTGATTGGAGTTTTAGAAATCGAAGCGTCCGGAAACTAAACAATCCTCTTAGTCCGCCTCTTCAAATTGATTGGATCAGTCAAACCTAACGAGTGGGCACCCGTAATGTTTTTCTACACTTGATTGCCTCACCACTAGAGTCTATTCGTTTCTGAAATTCAAAGCTCCTCAACTATGCCAATGCAGTACAGAAGAACCATGTTGGGTTACTGCAGCAATAATTCTATTCCGAACTCATCACAAAACATACCCAATCTCATCTACTGAAAAAAAAACAACAGATTTACTATAATAAAATTTATAATACGAGTATTTATTGTATGCTATTTCTATCCACAGGCAATAGTAAATTCTAATATTTCGGGTTAATGAATATTTATTATGTAAATCAGTACACCTTTTTCCCAAATCTATTGTATAGATGTTTATTTGGATACATAAAATCCTTTACAATATCCGATGGATAAATACTTCATTTCGTTAAAAATACTGAAGGCCAGGATTAGGATTACATATTGTAACAGTCCAAAGGAAAATGTTAGGTTTCCTTTACGTTTTGCTGCCTACTAAATCGTAATGCCTAATATCGGCTCGTCTGTGCGAGGGCTTTCTCCGATCAGTTTTAAAATGCGGGCAATTACATCCTTGAAGATGTTGCCGACGATTACAAAGATCGTCCACGGCAACTTATCTAAAAGCGTGCCTTTGAGGTCAACGTGTGAAAGGGGCCTCATTAATACATGAACGCAGAATGTGCATTGGAATCTTGGTATTTCCCTGGTTGCGATGGCCGGGGTCTCCATGAGCGCATTGCTGGCATTACCGCTGAACGCTATATCAATTGTCAGTCAGATGTCGCTTTAATGGCCTACTTTCAGCTCTGTGATGGAGATTTGTTTGAAACCCGTCTCTCGAAGTTTGATTGATGTCATCCGTTAAATTGGACATCAAATCCAACGTAAACGCCTAATTAGGCCGTCGTTGGGGTAATCGGGTTCTACAAGCTGGTGCCTCATGGACAAATTTCCATCTCGGGTTTAGTGGAGCTCCTGACTGCGCATTAAACGAGCCGCAATCAATGCGGTCTCACGAGAGCAGTCCACTGCCCGCCACCGACCAGCCGCTAAATTAACTGACGACTCGTCCGCGCCGCGTCCTCGAGTTATGAGACTCAACTTGATTAAATTACGTTTGACGACGTGTTTTACTGGCTTTAAACTCCACATTTTGCTCTCCCTTAACCAACCAGTCGGTCAGTATTTCTTTGAGCGATGCAGATACAATTATAGTTGCGATTAGTGCATTTTCAGGGATATCAGTAGGTAAATAGGCGAGTACGCTTGGAAAATAAGGGTTTGCCACATTTTGATATCGAGAAGGGTGTTAATCTGAGTGCCATGCCACCAAAGTTGCGTCGTGCGCTGGGGCCACCAACGAAGCCAATTCCACGGTCGCTCGAGTGAAGACAGCTTATTTTCTTCTTTTCTCTCGCACCTCCTCACCTTGCTGAGCTGGCTACCCCAGCAATAAACTCAAGCTCATATTGAAATTTCCTGACAAACGGTTTCTCGCAAACTGACATGACTAATAGAAGAACATCTACTGGCCCCTTCTCGCCAGACAGCTTTGGAGAGTCAGAATAAATGCCGGTCAAGAAAATGCCGAATGGAATTTGGAGAACTCGAGGCGCGACCATGAGGCGCCAGCTTGTAGAACCCGATTACCCCAACGACGGCCTGTGTTCTCTTTTTAGAGTGAGTATAGAGTCTCCAGGCGGACGCGAGCTTGTCCGGAGAAGGGCAGGGGAAAGGTTTTCTGAAGCATGTTTTACACGCACCACCCCCTTTGCTGGAGACGCTGTAATGTTCTAGGGAGGGATTTAGTATGATGCCGTACACAGTAAGTGACTGTGCCAAGACCAGCCCTGAATGCTCAAAAGTACTTGACAAGCAACCTCCTTTTATTGACCCTAATTTCGTTTAACGGCCAATCCGAGCTGGCGAAGGTAATACCAATTATTGAAAAGCAAATGTAGTAGAGTTAAACCTTTTCTCACAATTACAATTTCGAAATTTCACCGCAAGAAGTCTGGTCGGGAAGCTGGCCACCCTTTTGATTTATTATTGATTTGGCATAATACGACTACGTTTTCACTTCGGAAAAATTTGTTACAGTCCCCCCCCCCTCCCCGCTCTCAAAATTTGCACATTACGTTTCAAGGCATCAGGATTCCAAATCTGCTATGTCCATCCGCCGTCCTCGCCATAGCTTTACCAGGTCTTGAACGTGATCTAAACAACCCGTTATTTCACACAAAAATTCCATTTGGTATCTAGTTTTGCCCGCCTCCTCGGCAATTCTATCGGACCAAACCCACGATTGTTAAGGGCGAAAAATGGTTTAAAAAACGAAAATTTTCCAGTTGATCACCGTGTTCGGTACCGTTTTATATGTCGCTCCTGTTTTCCAGTTATTTTTAGATGCTGGGTCGAATGAGACGAATCTCACAGGTGTTCGACTGCCTTTGGACCAAAAACAGTGAAATCACAGTAATTATTGTGAGCCAAAGTCTACTAATTGTAAGAACTCGCAGGACATACAGCAAAAGTAATCGGTCCATTCCCACTACCTATCAGCTCGACTCATCACGTCATGCCAATAGCCTACGGGCCGTTGTGTTTTAATAATAAGTATGACTCGATGAGTATGATTGCACTAGACGATTTATTTGAAGCGCTTTCGTGGAACTGGCAGTTGCAACGAAAAGTCTTCAGTAGTTTGGTAAGAACGCCTCAGTTTTAGTCTCTCAGTTACGACGACTTCGACTGACACTTTACGGTCGGCGATGTGAGGAACTGAAACTGAACGAGTTTCAACTGACTAACTTGCTATTCCTTCGACTAATAGTTTAGCCATTACCTTCTATCCTGCTGCGGTATGAGGCATATAGCTGCAACTTGCAGGTTCACGAAACCGTTTAATTGAACTGAATTTTTTGAAACTGTTCAGAACACCACCACTCAAAACCCTCCTCAGACAACGCACATTCTCACTACTCATGCTGTAACGCACACTATGAGCACAATATATGCCTTTACATAATAGACGAATTCATATATTTGTTAGTAAACTGACCCGGCTTTCATTAGAAGTGTAGATACCTTGTTCATTATTTATCGATTTCCATCTCCCTTTCAACTCAATATTTCAACGACAGAGTGGGTATGGCAAGGTGATAAATGGGACTGAAGCTGACTATTTGGACCGTTTCATGGGGCACCTCCCATCCTGTCAGAGGACCGTTCGCCGGCACTTGACCGCCTCATTATTTCTCTTTCCCTTCCATTAGACCCTTGCAGGATGTTTATCGGAGCTCAATTTTTAATATCGCGCGCCTCCGTCCAATTCACTGGTTGGTGATCATCTCCTTTTAATTATTTCCGGTTGATTTATAGGAGCCCTCTCTAGCGGCAATAACGACGACAGCGAGAATCTCCGACCAGGTCGACAAATTAATTAATTAATTAATTAATTAATTACGAACGAGTGGCTAATTGTTTCAATTATTGACTAGCATCGACCACTCAATCAACACCGCTGTACGAGCGATGTGTACTGGTTATTAATTAGATTAATACGGACAACCCGCAGATATTTTTTCTTTGCTTTCATTTCACAATTCCACACGAAAAAAAGATATACAGAAAATACTAGTAGAGGGACAAAAACAACCAGTAACAATTTTCAAGAATCATAGACAATGAGGCATATGCCTTCGTAAAATAGAACGAGCTGAAGTGAAGACTCCTAAGGCTTCCTGTGGTGCTTTGTGTCCGTTGGTTCAAGTTAAGCCGAGTATCTCACGCAAATCCGATAGATGTCAGGACATGACAGTTGAAGATTTTGAGGGTAGTTTTATACCTTTTCTTTTATTACTTTCCTAAGCCCCAAGTGCATTCCCGGATTTTCATCACTCAATCAACAAATAAAATCAGTTTTTATTCAGTTTCAGGTTCGAACCAAGATTTATTGAGTGGCTTCTATTTTTATGCCACGACCTTTATTGAGTAATCAGTACGTAGGCAGTTCACAAGATTTTTAAAAAGCTTCTTGTTTTGGAATTAATGGCGAAAAGCGATTGCTGATATCATTTGAACGGGATCCACGAGGAAAAACTTGGTTAAAATCTATTTCCTTTCTAAAATTTCGATAACTTATGGTGATTTTTCCACACATGAGAATTTCATGGTAATCTCAGGTTGTTTGGAGCTGCCCACACAAAAAGACAATTGAAATCTATTTGGTGTATTTATCAACTATAGTTAGTTTTGGGATGGTTTTGCTCATGCCCTAGAAATTTGAGTCGGAATACCACTAGCCCTCGAAACGTTAAGATCGGAAGAAAAAGCAATTTTTTTATTAAGCCAACTATATAACTTCCCTTCCACTTGGTAGGACTAAGATTGGGAAAAATATGTGTGTATGCGAATGGTAATGTAGCATCGCTAGTTTTTAGGTAAAACATCTTTGTGGAGTGGTTTAGAAATGGAATTCAGTCTTCCGATAGAGCAGTTCCGCCTGAACTCCATCTATCTCTAATAATGCCATCAATGTGTATAAGGTGCACCGTAAGAAATAGTGAATCTCTTGGGTTCCAGCGTGTTACGGACGTTCTTGACTATTTCAAGGTGGCAAGGTTTCCAAAAAGCTGCACAAAAATACACTAGAACGGATTTTTATGAACTGAAGAAAGTCGTCTGTTCTTTCTCATTAGCTATCGGTCTCATGGAATGAGGCGTTGATAATGAAATGCCGAAAAGAGAAAATTGCGAGGAAGAGGAATAAGAATGGAGAGTTATTTGAAGAGAACAAGGGATCTCTCCCTGGAGATTCCTGCAGGGTCATTTCAAGATGAAAGGATGAAGGATGGAATAAAACGGAGGAAGGAGAGTAGATTTCGAGACGAAAATTCGAAGCAAGAATTGAACTCGGGGAAACTTTAATTTGGCTCCAAATATTCATTAGGAGCTCCATTGAACTTCGTTGAGCCCAACAAATCGACCTTGAAACAATTCTGACGCTCCACGAGTTTGAGTTATGAATGTCAAATAAGTTGAAGGACTTAAGAGTTGGGACGAAGACGAATTATGTCAACTTCATACACGAAAATCAACCACAGTGGGAGTAATGTTATCCAAAGTTGTGCAAGCCAGAGCTAAGCAAGCTGAAGACACACAGGCTTCATTCGAACAGAAGATATGTAATTAGGAGTTCTGTAAGCAAGAAATCAGCCGTTATGCTAGCCAGAGCTACAGAGGCAGGAGTAATGCGATGAAGAGTGTATAAGCAGAAGTTTTGCAATGTTACTCAAGCATCTGCACCATGAGGAACACAGCAAGACGCAATTTCAGAAGCAACACATAATCAGGAATATTTAAGCTGGAGTGATCTAATTGGGAACTGAACAACGAAGAATTGCAACAAAAAAAAGCTATAACATTGGAAGTTATTCACAGGAGTAAGCAAAACGAAACGACCATAGTAGAAGGGAATTGTGACCAGCAAGACTGTACAGAGAGAGTGGCGTTGTGACGAGCGAAACGACCAATCCGGGAAGTGCATCGTGAACAAGGCGGATGGGAAGAAAACATCTGAGAAGCAGGAAAACTGAGGAAAAAAGATCATCATCATCTTTTCTCGTTAATGATTATCTTCTCAGAATCTGGGCAATAGCTCTGCAAAAGAGGCCAGCTATCAGGTGCCAATTGCCAGTTTCTCCGGTTTTTAAAATGAAACACGCTGCAAATTATTACACAACGGTTTATTATTCAAATGAACAGCTTGACCTAGTATTACTGCTCCGAGACACATCCCACCCGATTCACCTTCGAAAAGTACTAGTAAACCATACGAAACATGACCTGACTGCAATGGAACTACGGAAACTGAATATTCCCCTGGCGCCAGGCGTCCATAAGCTCCTGTGGGCAATTGGCACGACTTTGCGTATCGAGCGGGCGGGTGGTTTTGATGAGACGGGAGGGAGAGAGTACTAACGACGAAACGTTGACTTCCGCTGTAGTTTCCGCGAGTTCTTTCAATTAGTAGTCTTTGGCTCACTATAGTTACTGTAATTTCACTATACTCTGTTGTACACGTCTGATACTCATTCCATTCGAGCCAGGATGTAAAAATACCTTGAAAACGATAAGAAACACGGCGTATTTGCGATTATACTGCGTTGTGTTAATTTTTCAACCATTTTTTCTCATAACAACCATAGGCTTCGTTCGATCAGATTGCCGAACAGATAACCAAACTTGATACCAAACGCTGCAATCGGATTGCAACTAGATACCTTGGGATTTCTGTCCCCAAGAACGGATTTTTCAGACCACGTTAAGTGCATAAAACGGCGTGGACGACGACGATCGTATATTGTAGATTTCTAATCCCGATGCCTTGAAACGTTAAGTATAACAATTTTGAGGGAGGGTTGTAACAAATTTTCCTGACCGACAACATAGGTGTGCCATTCAGAATGAATAATACACCAAAACCATCCTCGTAATACGAGGTGTAGAAACATGAAAACAGGTGGTGTTGAGTGGTTGTCAGATTCATGAGTACCCAGTGGAATCACAAGTTGATCCATCGAACCAATTCCGGCATAATTCTGCATTGTATCAGGAAGCAGTTACTATAGGCCACGACCACCGGGCTCCATTCCTCAGGACCTTGAAGAACAGTAGAGTGAAGGGACATCACTTCAAAATTCGCACTGGAAAAGGAAGCATTCAGCCGATACATATTTTTCAGATTTCTTCTAAGAGCTGGGTTAGGTAGAACCTGTGCCCTAATTTTGCACACTCCTTGCTCCCCCTCTTCCCCCGTCCATTCAGCATGAGATGACGAGAAAGCAGGCTTAGGACTGGTGAATTGGTGAGAGGGGCACACACCCTATTAACTACCTAGGAACGCTCAAACCCAGTTTATTCCCTTCTTCTGAAGGTCGCATCTATACAGGGGATCGCACATAAGTGATAGTGAGCTAAGCCCAGAATTCTTCAACTCATTATGAGTTAATCTGAGTCAACATGTTTCTGTAACCCACAATTGACAATTGCAGTTTTGTGTCTGGAATACGTTGGTTATGGCAGTGTCGTGTGCATTAAACCCGTATAAGGTTGGCTTTTATGGACATGAAGAGGGTACGGCAGGCGAATTATGTACCGCAAACTGCGGGGGAAGTGTTCGGCAGTCCCAACTTCAAAGACGGGGGTTCCGCAATATGTTGTGTTTGAAAATTGAGTGTATATTATGTCCCCATAAATCAGACTCTTACGGAAACTCAGAGAAATTCTGGGCCCTCAACTGCAGAGTGAGCATAGTGTCCTAGAGCATAGAGGGACGTAGTAACTAGCCACAAGTTGACCTGAATCAACAAGCCTCTGGCGGCTTTTCCGAGCGAGCGCTCACATAAAAGTTCAAATCAAATATACCCCTCGTCTCCACTCCCTCAACACCTCAATTTTCTTTCCAAACAACCCCCGCACTTCCATCACCTGACGCACTTTGTGAGCCCAGAAAATAGAAAGAGGACGGCTTGTTGTTAATTCGATACCAGGATCTTTTCCTCCCTTCAAAGTTGGCTGTTTAATGACAACCCTGTAATAAGATAAGTTGGTTGGGAGGACAGAGGGAACACGGTATCGATCGAAGAGGCCCGCGATGAGCGCGAATGTACAGAGCTTGAAATTGGGTTAACTGAAGGAAAAGGAACACAGGCCGGGGACATCTTAACTAGCCATTAGCCTACAAGGCCGAGGCCGAGGGGTTGGCTGGCGGAGCTCGGAGACGGTAACACTTCTCTAATGGATCTCTTCTCGTTCCATCTTCCTAAAAATAATTCAATATCCGGCCCCTTCCCCACTTTAAATGCTTTATAAATTTCCTTTGGAAACTTCCTTGAAAGCCTCGAAAATCAAATTGTTAATCCGAGTGTAACAAATGACTATTATCAATATTTACTCAGACTTTCAATTAACGAAGCGCTCATTTTGGTATGAGGGAGAAGTCATTAAAACAGACGCCAGAGAATTATGGAAGTACCAACTGATCAGAAGCGAAGGTGTTATACAGGTCTTCAGTGGTGGAAACAGCTGATAAAACAGGAACTAGTTCTTCAGAAACTGCCTTGAATTCATTCACCTAGAGGGGGGAAATAAATAAATTATTCGGTACCGGAAAACCCCTCCCTCACTGTGTGTAGGTCTATGAGCAAACGTATGTCCTTACAGTTCCACCACCAGAGACAACCAGAGCTGGTAGATCTTCGCACCACATTCCCTGTTGCTGACTCCAGCCTCGAATCATCTCAGTGGTATAACTTATAACTTTAGGGTCGAACCATAGCGCCTAGCTACGATTCCTCCTTTAGTCTTTTTTGTCGAAGTACGACCCAAACGAATCCATCCATGGCCTACCAACTCCTTTCGCTTTAGCATCTTACCTACGGCTGGGGATACCCAAAGCTCTCCCACTAAATTCTACAGGCTGGCGCTTGGCCCACCAGGGACAGGCGAAGAAAACGTGCTCTGCACTGTCCACAATGACTGGTCAGCAATACTTGCAGTAGGGTTTCTCCTTATTTCCCATTTTGTGGAAGTAGCAACCACTATGCCTTCTAAGCGTCAGTCCACACTTCCGCTCTGTACAGCCGCGCCCTTCTACCACCCTCAGAAGAACCCTTGCAAACGCTTAGTCTTGGCCCTATGGTGTTTGCCATTGAGCGGCCCAGCCCACGCACCACTGAAAAAACAGCGGAACTAAACTGAGTCGAATTTTATACTTAGTCTGCAGACCACCACGGCGTGCAAAAATAATGGCATTATCAAGATGGGTAACTAACTACAGCTATCATAGTAATAGAAACACCAAATAAATTTGCTGACGATTTCGATTAATGGTTTTGAATTATCAGTTCCAAAGAACACGAGAGTACCATGAGAAGCTAAATAAATTACCCTACATTTTTAAGAAGAAACATTTCAGCGCAATGTTTTCTTTACAAATACCACTCACATGATACTAAAAAATGTACCACATTCTCACAAACACAAGGGTGATATTCCAATAAAGGCGAGAGTCTAATAATGCTTATGGGATAACGAGGAGCAACCCTGGAAATTCCAGTTCCAACCACCGCCGCTTCACTTACTAACACTGCTCACAGTTTCCTCCCGATAATTTCATAACAGTGGACACGATCCTCCCAAGATCAATTGTGTTGAGCACAATCACGTCAGACGAGTGTTCAAGTAACGGATCTGAAGAAAATTCCACTATTTTGCACGATTACAATAGTTTTCTTATTCTTTGTGCTGCTGAAAGTAAAAACGGCGTAGTAGCGGAGCCATAATTTTTGGAACGTCGTATTGCGTTCCAAAATTATTGTACAACGGATGAGCCGCATAAAATGAATAACCGCCTTGATGACAAATGAACTTGGAGAAGAGTCAGAGAACGTAATAGCAGGAGTCCATCCTGGATTGCCATTTTCATGGTATATGGTCGTAGGTTAGCTGCCGTGGTAAAGAGCGAGCTTAAAAACAAGATAAACTGAAGGGGTAATGAACAAGTGTGATCCCCGAACGTTGACAATAGTCTTCTTCCCTTTCCACCGGCCCATTATTCTCTCGCTAACCCTTTTTCCACAACCGCGTGGCAGTTATGGGAAACGGACGGGTTGAAATATCGAGCTAATAAAAGAGGTTAAGGGAGGAAAAAGGTATTAGGGCACAGCTAGGGGCAGTTATATCGCGTGGACAGAAATGTGAAAAGAACGCGAGAGGAAAAAAGGTACATACTTTGGTCGGACTGAAAAAAGGTTTGAGTCCTGCGCTCTTTTATCATTTTAGTGGTCACCAGCCTGTACGTCACACACGGCAAAAAAAACAACGTTTGATCACCGAGAGGATCAAACGGGCAATTGAATGGTTTTATTGTGAAAATGTCTGAAGCGAGGAAATTCACAACTTTGCTCAATATTTTCTGCACAGAGTTCCAGTATTCGTTTTTAGTGATCGGTAGTTGAGCACTATTCCTCAGTTGGCTTCCTCCTATTATGGAAACTTTGTGTGTCCTAGTGTTTGGCAAGGTGAAATATCAGAGAAGTGATAGACAGGAGGCTATGAGATTCCGGGATTGGCATCTGTTAGATCAAAGGTGGGGAAGACCCAGGGGGGCCTGAATAGTTCGATATCACTATCGATCGCATATGACACTGGCCTTTAATCGTTCGAATATAGCCCTAGCGACCCGAGCCGAACCTAAGGAATTATAAGTGTAGGTAAGTAGAGTCTGGAGCACGTACAAGTGTGTTGGCGGTAGGACTTTTCAACTGCAGATTTGTTAAGAGCGATTGAGCGCAACATACAAATCAAAATATAGTTTGTATAGTGTATTACTAGGATAGAAGGTTTGACGGAACAATTCAAGCTATTTTCCCCCGAAACTTGGAGTGAAGAGAAACTCGCAACATAGTTGGAGCCACAAAGAACGCAATATTTGTTTCCTGTGGTTTAGAGTTCTCTCGCGTAAAACCTACCTTTCTCCCGGATAGACGCTTTTGTGTGCACTATCCAACAAGCTCCTCATCAAAAGCATTTCTAGCGTTCTTCACACATCCGCGTAATTACTCTTTGTCTATTTACAGGGAGGGGTTTTGCCAACCTCTTTGTCAGACGTCTGAAGTTTTCATCGAGGGAGGAAACTTCGTCAAGTACCGCGTCTCTTATTCCGCCCTCTGCTCAAACAGGCTTCGTCTCTCTGACCCAGAATTCTCAGGCAGAATCTATTTGGGATGACAATGAAAACGTGCTGCGCAGCATAAGTGGTGATTGGCTGATGTGAGTCGGCTCAGTGCACTACGCCCTGGCTGAGAACCGCAACATCTGTTTAGGAATTTGGAAGAGAACTAGGCATCCAAGATTTTTCGCTGAGGTGGATTTGTCATCAGCTCCTTTGGGAACTGTGTGACTCATTGTACGGGCCTAGTCTATTGTTTGGATTCCTCTGGAGCACCTCAAACTTCCTGAAGTTTCCTGAACTTATTAAAGTTTACGTATCTGTTAGGTGAGTCCGTCTCCCTAAGACAAATAGACACGACCACCACTAAAAACGTTACCAACCTCACCAAACTGACACTCGGACAAAACTACTTCCAATTCAACAACAGCATATACAAGCCAAAAGATGGATTAGGTATGGGAAACCCTACTTCGTCCATATTAACTGAAATATTTCTACAACATTACGAAGAAACTCACATCCAGACCTTAATGACAAAACACGATATTAAACACTACGCCAGATATGTAGATGATGTCATCAGCATATTAGGCCGCGATAACACTGACGACATACTAAAGGACTTAAACAATATCCACCATAACATCCAATATGACATGGACAAAGAACAAAATAAAACCCTTAATTACTTGGACCTGAAAATCACACGGTTGGACAACGAACTACAATACGACATTTTCAGAAAACCCACTGCCACCGACACGACCATACATACACTTTACATCAAACCACCCACAACAACATAAACTAAGTGCATTTAGACACATGATACGGAGACTAAAAACTATCCCACTACCCGCACAAAATTACAAAAAAGAACTTGATACTATCAATACCATCGCAGAAAATAACGGTTACTCCAAAAAAACAATAAACAAAATATTAAGACAATACGAATCCAAAACACACGACTCAAAAACACAGAATACACAGACCTTAACAAGACGCTGCACATTCACGTACACAGGACCAAAAACATACGGAATAACTAACATCCTCCGAAAGGAAGGTATACAAATCGCATTACGTACGGACAACACACTTAGAACCAAACTAACTACAAAGACTGAAAAAGACAGACCCACTCGACCAAAGTGGGGTATATAAAATAACTTGTACTTGTACAAACGCATACATAGGACAGACAGGACGAAAATACGGACCAGATACTCAGAACACATTAAATCTCTTAATAGGAACAAAGACGATTCAAACTTTGCTAACCATCTCAAAACAACTGGACATGAACCTACCAAAATACAGGACTGTACCACCTTACTACACAAACAATACAAAGGACGAAAACTGAACATATTAGAAAACATGGAAATTTACAAACAAAAAACTTCAATGGACAGATCATAAATGAACAAATCAACACAAAATGCGACACCATATTCACACCACTCAAAACATTACACAAACGAAAACAACCAACTGACGGATTTACATACCACCCTACAGAAAAAAGACGGAAATTCCACAACTGACAGATCATTCAAGACGTTCCATTCACCTTAGGGGTTTCCCCTGAGGTACATGACCTCCTCTCCCCGACCCTTCCCCGACCCTCCATCATCCCGTTTTACCTTCCTTTCATATATAAAGACCACGACCAACTGACTGACTTAACGGCCAGACGATGATGTCTTTACATCGAAAGCGCTTGCCACCAGCAACACACCAGCCAGAGGAGACGGACTCATCTAACAGATACGTAAACTTTAATAATTTGCCTTCTGGCGGACATAACCCTATTGCTTTAATTTCCTGAACTTCCTGAAGTTTGAGGTGCTCTGTCGCCAAAACTCCAATGAATGTTCCTTCGGGGCGTTTAGTTCTGTAGGAGGGTTTTAGGTTCTGCAGGTGAAAAAAGGATTTTATTTGTGTGCAAGCCAGCTACATCTGCAGGTCTATTAAAACCTCAGGGTCCCAACGTAAAGGAACTAACGTACATTTTCTCTACTTGTTGCGCCTTTTTCCTAGGAAATCAGGAATTGTGTTGACGTCTTCGAAACAAAAATCCCTTACTAAGCCTAGCCCATCCCAAAATTATATTTATACATTTTTTCATTTACCACCTTCTCAATCCAGGTTCTTAATTCAGTTTGCCAATTATTCGCGGTATATTTTATTAATTCATCACGAAATCGTTAGCTCTGTACAACCCAGCTACATCCACCACCTGACTAACAGTATCTGGCAAATTGTAAGCCCACGTTTTTTCCTAAACTTGTTGTTCGAACATACTCATTATAAATTTGCGATTCCTGGAGTTTTGTTATCGTTTTCTCTTGTCATCACGGAACGACGACGAAGAGGACGATTTCCATTTACCATCTTCTGAACTCGCCCATTTTATTTTGCCGGGTTTAGGAGGCCACGACCTAGACGTTACGAGTTGACGTCAGCACAACCGGCCCCCGAGCTTATTATGAAATGTAGGTGCGAATCCACCCCCCCCCCCTTTGTTCTAAGAACTTCGATTTACTTCCACAAGACGCCGTCTCTGCCGTCACGACTCGTTCGGCGCCGAGTTTTGGTTTATTATTCATTCTGAATAATAACCCTACGTTTTCGGCCATGAAAAATTTTTTACAACCCTCCCACAAAATTTGATACTTTACGTTTCAAGACATGGGGATTCCAAATCTGCAATGTCCGTCCGCCGTCCGGGCCGTTTTGTGCCTTTCACGTGGTCTAAAAAGTACGTTCTTTCGCACCAAAACCCCACTTGGTAACTAGTTGTGCCCGCCATCTCGGCAATCCGATAGGACGAAGCCCATGGTTGTTATGGACAAAAAATGTTTAAAAATTAACAAAACGCAGTATAATCGCAAATACGCCGTGTTTCGTATTGTTTTCAAGGTATATTTACATCCTGGGTCGAATGGAATGAGTATCAGACGTGTACGACTGCGTATAGTGAAATTACAGTCATTATAGTGAGCCAAAGTCTACTAATTGAAAGAACTCGCGGGAACTACAGCGGAAGTCAACGTTTCGTCGTTAGTACTCCCTCCCTTCCTCCCTCCCGTCACAACGCCGTGCCAATTGCTGAGGGTTCGCTCGGTTCGAGGTTCCCCAACTCTTTTTGCCCAACGAGGTGGAGGAAGGTTAGGGCCACTTCCTTCGCACACCCCTACATCGGATCATTAATGCCTACAGACGTTTACGGGCGCCTGGCGTTGGGGGAATATTTAGTTTCCGTAATTCCGTTGTAGTCAGGTCATGTTTCGTATGGTTTACTAGTATTTTTCGATGCTGAATCGAAAGGAATGGGTATCGAAGCAGTAATACCAGGTCAAGCTGTTCATGAGAACAATAAACGGCTGTGTAACAATTTGCAGGGTTTTTGGATTTGGCGCGTTTACGAGTCGGTCGAGTATCGGCGGAATCCGCGACCAGTTTCCCGAACTTACAAACGTTCCTCGTGTCTCGAACTGTATGTACTGTGATCATCCTGGTACGTCAGTGTAATACAGTTAAGAGTTATCACCCTCTAGTAAATACAGTCCACAGACGAGTCTTGTTAATTCTTGGACTTGCAAACTGTCCATTTCATCCGTACCCCAATAGTGAACACTTGTTCTTACATTGCAGATTACGCTTCTGCAGCGGTATTTGTGTAATTATATTTGGTCACCCAATCAAACCTAATGAGCTTCAGCTGCTTCAACAACCTAACCCAAACATCCAAATTGGGACGTTTCTATTTTATCACATTTCGTAGCTAAATCATCGCTGCTCGCTCTCCAGGGTTAGGTTCTCATTTTAAAATTTATTTTAGAAGGCCGAAATGGAAAGTTGCTCTATTATTTCTTCGTTTAAAGAACACCTAAGCGCCTGTACAAACCCAAACAACCTCATTCTTGAAATGACTACCGTATTGTGCACTAACTTGTGGCTCGTAGGGGAGGGGGGGGTGTGCAATGGGAGGCAATTAAAAGCGCAGTCATGAAAGATAATAGGATATGCCCTTCTGCTGGGATGGCACAGACTGTTGCAAGTATCACTCAGCTACGTGCTCTAGCGCGCAATTGGAATTGCTCTTGACATCGAGGACAGTGTTCTAGACACTCATTCACATAAACACTCACTTGGGGTTGCTTTGTCTCAACTATAAATCCCAGGCATCTCTACCATCCTCAACCTTTTTATCTAAGCCGGTTTTAATGTGAGGATTAATAAACGTAGAGCATGACCTGCAACTCTGCCCTTGTATCCATTTCATCATTCAGCCTGAGTCGTTTGTCCTAATTATTCACCATCTAATGCCTCGAAGTGGTCTTAATTAAGCTCCTTAATGCGCAGAATGTCCGCTAATTTGATTTACTTTCCTCGAGGGCCCCTCATCCGGAGAAAATATACT
This sequence comes from Pachypeltis micranthus, assembly GCA_020466155.1. Taxonomy (NCBI): domain Eukaryota; kingdom Metazoa; phylum Arthropoda; class Insecta; order Hemiptera; family Miridae; genus Pachypeltis; species Pachypeltis micranthus. Next base: position 2,016,053 of record CM035776.1, read on the forward strand.
TGGAGTGGCTACATTCTTCTCAATTTCCTCCGTGCATTTCTACCTGGAACAATCCATGTTGAGTATTCTTAATACAGAAGGTGGGCGGTTTCCAGACCCGAATTTTGTGGAAGTAATTAATTCAAGTGCTGGCGCAGAAATTTTGTCTCCGTTTTGTTTCTAGCGTATTGTGCTTTAATTTCATATTCAACATGATCCACTCCTCACTTTAATCACGAGACCGAGTTAGCAGAGACGTTCCTTTTCTCACGAACCATCTCTAAGAAATACATCTCAACCAGAGAATTCAACAGTTCCAAAGTTCGTCGCAACGGATTTTAACAACTATAAGTTATTGAATATTGCGATCAACCGAGAGAGTATCTTCTTTTTACAAGCAGATCGAGTAAACATTGAAGGCGATCTCACCTTCGCCGCCACGAGCGGCTTCATATCGGCATGCTGTAGTATTAACATCTGGATCTGCTCCATAGATGGGGTTTCGGCCAAAATGAATATGGCATATTCTTAGAAATTTTGAACCATTCGGCACATATGTACATAGACCAGAACAACCTTTTTAGGGCCTCCGAGTTCAAAAGACACCATTTGAGAACGGCTGTGTGTGTGTGTGTGTAAGCAATTGAGAGAAAACGGCAAAACCAAATCGGCTCAAGTTTAATATTTAGCCTGCAGATCAACGTCGGTCACCAAACTCATCAAGTGGCCATTGTGGTCAAAAAACCAAATATTTATTGTTCCCATACGTGGCTCGAAAGATTTATAATAAATTGTTTGTGTGAACAGATCTGAAAAACACAACGATACTATAAAAGTCTTGTTCATGGCAAGATGGCGGGAATAGCACAATAATTTAACTAGGATTTTAGATACTAATGTTCGTGCGGGTTTTTTTTTTCATCAATCGTCTTATTAGAAAACTATACGGTGGGAGTTTAACAATGTCCGTAAGATAATCAGCAGCAACCTCACAAATTCCGGAATCCGAACTAACCTCGTTATTTTACTGTTTTCGCAGTGCTTTTCCTGTAATTCCTGAACTCTTGATATGGACCATCCCAAAACAATCAGGAACCGTTCAATTCGAAAATCAGTTAAGGGATTACTAATCTCGTCTTTAGGTTATTGTTGGGAATCTCCCTCCATGATTACCTACATAAACACCTAGGTAGAAAGGTAACCTATCGACTACCTCCTTGAGCAGGCTCACGCTAATGTGTCTCATACAGAGTCTAATTCCGCACGTTCTTTCTCTCATCAAATCCCCCCTGATTAATTCATATTAATTATTCAGTATTATCAGGTTCTTAGATTCATATTAATCCCGGAACCAACAACTTGGCGACGAGGATGGGGGTGTCCTAACAAAAAGAAGGACAAATCCGGCTCCAAGGATAAAAGGGACGTCAAATGTATGGAAAAGCAAAACTCAAGTGGTAGTAGTAGTGACACAGTGAAGATGATGTCACTTTCAGTGATTCTTTCTATAATATTATGACATCCATAACTACCCCTTCTCCATATACGTTGTCCTTGAGAGTTGGTAGGGAAAGATTGACCTACCAGATCGATACTGGGTCACACTATAATGTTATCAGTGAAACCTTTTATCAACAACATTTTGGACACATTAAACAGTCGCAAAATGATTTAAGGTTGACAGTTTATGTAGGCCACCCGATCGTTCCCATTGGCAAAATTTTGGTCCAGGTCAAAGGAGAAGATGACAAACGTCACACCTTACTATTTTATGTGGTGAAGCAGGGTGGACCTCCTCTGATAGGTCGTCAGGGCTTGAAAGTGCTCAAGGAAGCGACATTTCTGCACATTTCCAATAATGCAGCGAAATTATTCCCAAAGGCTGAGGTGCTTGACATTTTGAAGAAATATGCCAGTGTTTTCAATGACAGAGTGGGAACCTTCTCAAAATACAAAATTTTTTTGAAGTTGAAGGAAGGACCAACTCCAGTTTTTCTCAAGGCCCGCAGACTATCACTGGCACTTGAGGAAAAAGTTGAAAATGAAATCCAGAGATTAGTCAGCGCTGGAATATTGGAGCCAGTTAAGTCAAGTGATTGGGCGACCCCGATTGTACCTATCCTCAAGGCAGACGGAACAATGAGAATTTGTGGTGACTTCCGCCTTACTGTCAACCCACAGTTGAAGCCCAGCAGCTACCTTCTGCCGCATATGGAGCACTTATGTAGCGATTTCGCAGGTGTAAGGTACTTCTCCAAAATTGATTTGCGAGATGCTTTCCAGCAATGTGAACTAGATGAGTCCTCACGTGCCTTGACCACCATTAATTCACACCTTGGACTTTTCCGTTGTCGTAGGCTATGTTTTGGGATAACGAATGCTCCAGATGAATTCCAAGAAGTTATGGAGCGCTTGCTCCACCACCCGAAGAATCAGCATGCCATAGCGATCAAGAAGTGTCCTGTTCCAGATGATGTCTCTGCTCTCCGCTCATTTCTCGGAATGGTGACATTTTATGTCAAATTTGTTCGCGGAGCTGCAAAGATTCTGGAACCCTTGTACTTTCTGGTGCGTAAGGACACTCCATTGAACTGGACTAAAGAATGTGCGGTTGCTTTCAACAAAATCAAGGAGATTCTCGCATCGCAGCCAGTCGTTACACATTTCGACCCAAAGCTGCCACTGCGGCAACAGTTGATGCTTCGACGAGGGCCGTTGGAGCAATTCTCTCACATGTCTACCCTGATTCAAGTAACACCCAATAGCGTATGCATCTAAGCTACTCACTGACACACAGCGTAATTATGCACAAATAGAGCGTGAAGCTTATGCCATTGTCTATGGGGTCACTCGATTCAAGGACTACCAATATGCCAAATCATTTGAACTGATTACAGATCACCACCCACTGATACACATCTTTGGAGAGCGAAAGGGTGTACCTATTTATGCTGCAAATAGACTGCAACGGTAGGCATATTTCCTATCAGCTTTCACATACACAGTCAAGTGCGTCAGATCAGAAGACAACAGCGCAGATTTTCTCTCTAGAACTGAGACCACTTGTCTCAAAAACCAGATGTTGACAGCCTAGATGGAGTCTCGCATCTACATTTCATCCAGGAGAACTGCCCATTTAGACTGAATTGGAAGCTGATCAAGCGTCAGACAAGGAATGATCCAGTTCTGTCTAGAATTTTGACATTGGTCTTGAAGGGCACTAAGCTACCAGCTACTGAAGAGGATTTGAAACCATACATCCACTGAGAGAACGAACTGACTGTTGAGCAAGGATGCCTCATATGGGAATATAGAGTTATTGTTCCAGCAAAGTTCCCGCAAAGCACCCGCACATTCCATGGACTAGATTACATATCGACTTTTTAGGCCCAATCAATGGCAGAATTTCAGTTTTTGTTGTCTGCTCTTCCACCTCCAAGTGGATTGAAGCCAAAATCGTCAAAACTACTACTGCTCAAACTGCCATTGAAATTCTCAGTGACTTGTTTGCAAGATTTGGTTTGCCGCGCTCAATATCCTCGGATGGCGCCAGGTGTTTTACCGGACATGAGATGACAGCTTTTCTGAAGACCCATTCAATAAAACACCTAGTGGGCGCGCCATTCCACCCTCAGACGAACGGTGCAGGAGAATCAGCGGTAAAAATTGTCAAAACGTTCCTCATAAAGGCAATTTCTGATGACTCAAATCAGCCTCTTCAACTAGCGCTCAACAAATTCTTATTCCAATACAGGAATACAGAGCATGCCGCGATCGGTAATGCTCCAGCCAACTTGCTTCTAAAGAGGAAAGCACGCACTCTTTTCGACTCACTTTTACCATCATCAGAGGAACTGACAGTAGCAAGGCAAGACGATAGCTCGAGGCGGACGACAGTCCATCAGTTTTACACCTCAATAACTAGTGTGAGCAAGAGTTTATCGAGAAGGACACCCCAAAGGACAAAAGCTGTCATTTCCGAGGTAACTGGTTCACAAACATATCAGGTCTGTACTGAAGATGGGATGTTATGGACCCGCCACCTCGATCAACTATGGTCTAGAACTCCACCACAGACTGATGAATAGGCTGAAAACCGAAATCCTCCTGACATCAGTGAACCCACCTGTCCCAAAATCCCAGAAACTGGGACCTCAAGACCTTCTGCAAGAAAATCATTGAACTTTGGAGACCCTCAACGTGAAACTGTGCAACTGACTGAAGGTGAACCAAACCCATTATCTGGCGATCAGTCACCAGCTTCTCGTAGATCTCTCCGCTTTCGAGGATTTTCGCCTGACCAGGAACCCCCTGTCTATCCAGCGTACAACCCTCATGGTCATTCACCAGACACTTCACTCGGAACATCTAGATGTGCTGCCAGACAGTTGCGTGAGAAAGTGAACACTCCTCAACGTTATAACCCCAAATAAATTGTACTGTACTTAAATTTGATAATTTAAATTCATTTGTATTTTTTTTTGGTATGGGAACTGTGATCTCGTCACGAAGAGACTGATTTCTTTTGTTTTTAATTAATATGTCAAAATTTTTCTTAAGGGGGAAGGATGTTGGGAACCTTCCTTCATGATTAACTCCATAAAAACCTAGGTAGAAAGGTAACTTATCGACTACCTCCTTGAGCAGGCTCACGCTAATGTGTCTCATATAAAGAGTCTAATTCCGCACGTTCTTTTTCTCATCAAATCTCCCCTGATTAATTCATATTAATTATTCAGTATTATCAGGTTCTTAGATTCATATTGATCCCGCAACCAACAGTTATGCTTACAGGAACGAGTGTAGAATAGACAATGAAGGAGACGCAAAAGAAGGATTGATCTCGCAGCGTAAAGACTCAACATTTGTGAACGGACTCAGAAACTCACCAAAGCAAACTTTCCCACGACCCAGTGATTGCAAATTAAAGAAACAATTCGTGTTATTGAAACAAGTTTCGATAATATTAAAGACGAAGGATGAAAGACTTACGGAAAAAGACGGCTGAAATATTAAAGTGGAGGAGAAAAAAAAACAAGTCAAGATTAGTTGTTTGAAATATAAAAGGCCATTCGGTGAAGCTTTAAGTATAATAAAGATTTTTTTGTTAAGAAAAATAGGCTTTTCCTCAATATCGAGAGACGCAGAGGAAAAGTTGATAAGTGAATTAATAACGTGATCCACGAAATTTCCTCTTGTACGACGTCCATGTTGAAAATCACGGGCGCACCAGAATTGGATTTAGCAAACCATCCCCCCAACGAGCGTAACGAGCTGCATAAGCTTTGGAAAAAACTATACCATCAGGAGCAGCACATCTCAAAACTTTCCATACCACCGCACAAACTAGGGCCCGTTCTTGCCCATTAAGCCAAGTTACCTCAGGGCTTTCATCGAAAAACCAGCTGTCTTTGCAGAACAACCTTGCTCACGGCTTTGGTATCGTGGGAAACACTAGGCAAACAAGCTAAAAAGAATGCCGATATTTGTGTGCATTCCAGAAATTTGTAGGTGCTCCGAGGCCTCCTTTTACGAATACTCAAGCTCGTCATTTGGGCCTAACTAACAGTCGAAACATTTCTTCGACATTTTTCAGACTCGCCGATATGGCACCACTCTCAATGTCAACGGTTGGTAGTGTGTAATAGACACAGTTATGTTCATTAAGTGCAGTAAATATTGAATATTTCGACTCCTTGGGGCTCAAAATCGAGAAAAGAGTTGCCTGATTTTGTAAAAAAGAACAGGACTAATGCTGGTTTAAAAGAAAAATATCAGGTGTAACGCATCACACAACTTTCCTTAGCTCTACATCAATCCGCCGGTTTTCATGGTTTTTGCTACTAATTCAATTTATTCGTACACCACTTCACGGCAGAAACTGGTGGCGCTCAGTTACAGAATTTATTGTGCTACTCGTACTCCTTCCTCACCCATTTATTATCAAGTAATCGGTATACGGAGAATTGGGGAGACTGTAGAAACCAAAAGGATAGATAATAAGTTTTCCAGAATTATCAAGTAAAAACTTTTAGAAGTGGTAGCAAGTGAAACGGCTGAAGCGTCTACTAAAGCATCTTATCTTATGAGCGTTATTAAAGACTCAGACGCAGATCCTAGTAATATTTGAGTTTACAAGCAAAAAACTGTTAGAGCGTCACTCTACCGACTTCAACCCTTCAAAAAATTGTTTTTCGGATTCAGTAGAGTCTGTAACGAAATGATCTAACGAGAACTTAGATTAAAGGAGGAGAGTAAAAAAAAAAAAACAAGCAGTAGATACACAGACGTCCAAGGCAACAGGAGGGAGTGGGAGGCAAGGCAATCAACGCAAGTGGGCAAGGGATGGCTGCATGGTCTGGTGGGGCAGGAGCAAAACTTGAGTGATTGAATGATTGAATAACCAAAAATCCGTTTCTTCAGGACCAGCAGCCAGCGTTACCAACACCGGAATTTCTCGGGATACTCCTAAATGACTTATGAAAGTTATCATACCCGTTATCGTGTATTCCTTTTTATAGGACTACCACCCTGATTTCTCTGAGATGTTCTCGTATAAGAGAAGCGCTGAAACCGAACCGTCTGGAATTTTTGATAATTTATAGCGCAGCTGCCCTCATTTTGCCATAAACGAGAATTTTATCGTACTATCGTGTTATTCACCGCTGCTCACCAAAAATTGTTGTTTTGGTCACTTTGACCACTAATTGTGGTTAGTTTTGAACCGATGTTGCTCATATCCATGTTTTTATTCGATTTGGTTCAGACTTTTCTCTCATTCAGACACAGACTTTTTTTCACAAATGGTGTTTTCCGGACTCAGAAGGCTATGAAACGCTATGATCTGAAGAAAGCTTCTTCAGAAAGAAGAAGGAAACTAAAGACAGTGGTAAAAAATAATGAAGTGTTTACAGTTGAACTTTCACGATAAACGACTCCGGACTAAGTTTGTCAGTTGTTTGTAATTCCAAGATGTCTACGTGTACTCGTGCTAGTTGAGCTTTCCCTAAGCTCTCTACTCGTACTTGCTCAAACGCAGCTAAAATTTAAAACAATAAAACTGAACTATTCGAAGTCGTTAAAAAACTTGAGAGAGGTTCTTTCAAGTGAACTATAATCAGTGAAACCGAGAAACGAGATAAAATAATTTTGTTTCATCGTTGTTAAACCATCATAATTCATGTGTAAATCAATGCTGTTTATTGGAGTGAATTGTACTTACTTATTTACATTATGGTCCTGATCGGCGAATCAATAAAAACGTACTCTCACCCTCTCTCACTCACTCTCGCTATCTCTCTCACTTGGAAAGTTCAATTTTCAGTGATCCGTTTCGTGCTAATTTGACTCGAGCCGAACGGCACATTGACTGGCGGTTTTCGGTTGTTGTACGTTCGATGTACGAAAATCCTGGGAATTTGTATACAGAGGAACACTCAAATCATAGTATTCAACGGAGTCTTAAAGCCATTCTCCGGATTTGGCGAGGTTCTTAAGATTCGTTCGTCTTATTGCAACGCTTTGACACACATTCATCTGCATAGCTCTAAAGCCTGCTGACTCAAGATCAGGGGGAGAAAGACTCTACAAATCGCCGCCATGCGATTTTGTTGGCTCTCACTAAAATCGGCCGGCAACAAAGCCAGCTTTTCTTTTAGAAAGCCGATTGATTCCAGAGCCGTCTCAGGTATTCTAAATTCAAGCGCTCCCTCACGAAGTCGAATCCTCCGAAAAGAATGGAAAAAGACTGAACGAACGACAAATATTTCGATTCCATTTCGTGTATGAGCTCGTCGAGGCAATTCTCGGAATATTTTATTCGCTTCTGGATGGAGAAGAAAATACAAAAAAATCCACTTCTTCTTAGATTGGTAGGTGGTTGGGAGAGGAAAGGAGGGAAAGGGAGTAAGGGAAAATACAAAACGAAGCCAATAAACTGAAGCCCGCCGCTTCATGCTGTTTATTGATCTGGCGGCCCCCTGCAATGCGAGGGAGCGCACTTTCGGAAATATTAATAGCTTCGGTTGTTGGAAACCCCCGAATTATTGTGAAGCGTACTAAGAAGGGAGAGGAGGAGAGGTGGAAGATCTTCTGAAAAACCTGTCACAATGGAGAAAAATCGAACAAAACGAGCAAAAAAAAAAACAAGGCTGGAAAAAGGCCTCGCAAACAGGGCAATTTTCCTGGATCCACCGAGTGGGAAGGTGAATTGAAAGGAGCCTCGAGAACTCTTGGTTCATTTCTTGAATGGCCGTAATCCACTGAATCTAGAGGCTTCCATTTCTCAAGCGTCGCCGCTGTGAATACGACCAAGATTCAACGTTTGTTCGCTGGCAACAATTCCTCCGCCAACGCTGAAGCACTGCGGCCAAACAGTTTTACGCTGAAAAGCCCCGCTGTCTTCCAGCATCTCCAGCTGGATCCGGGTCTCAAAAGTCGATACGATAACTTCCGTTATTGGATAGCATTTTAACGAACTTTCGCAAACAATCAAGCAAGCTTTTGCAATGCGATCGGGTCACAAAAGTCGAAAATAATGGGAACTGTACAAGGGATCTCAAACTGAATACAATAACGAATTAAGGAAGGCAAAGCGAGAGGCGCCGAGAAGTTATTGCCAGGAAATTTAGGCACCCTAACTAGAGCGAGGGCCAGCAACGAAAGATAATACCAGTATGTATGGGGCAGTGGGCTCCATTAGAGGGTCTGACGGAGTCAGGTCTGTTTCCTTACTACATGACTGTCCCTAAGCTCTCGGCGAGGGTTACGTCAGTCATGTTACTCTTTGGATTGTCAACACGTGCTGACTGCTCTTTTCAAATACAAATAGAGTTGACGTTTATAGGATACTTGGACATACGAGGGTTAGAATCGGCTAGTCTACTCTACCTATAGGGCCACTTGAGCACTCTGGGATATCTCTGTCACTAGTCAAGAGGAATGTGAGCGAATAAGCCAGGCGAATGCATCAGATTGTCTAGAACGTTGCGGGCGAGAGGCACTCCAAACTCTTTATCTCAGGGCCTTCTGACGATGGAGAGGAAGGACAGATGGTGGGAATCATCAAGGGACACTGCAAAATGAATTAGCACGGGCATAGTCGACACTCTTCAATGCAGGTTGTGTGGTAAAGATGGGGAAACTCCCTACCATGTCTGAGTCCGGTGCAGGAGACTTGGAGTGGAGCGATTTTTGGGTACTACCTTTCCTAGGGTAGACATCAAAGAAGACTCTAGCAGAAAATACTAGGCATTCCTCAGGAAGCTAGCGAAGGACCTGCGAGATATTACAACTGGCATAATATGATCTAAGGCTGCAGCGCTCATCCCAAATAAGGGGCAGTCAGAATTATTTTTTTTAAAATCGAAACTACAAAAATTTCTTTTCAACGTGTTCTCGATAACATTCTAGATTTTATCGTAATTGTACAAATACAAATCGATTTAAAGTCATCTTAGAAATTATATCGTAGCGCTGATGTTCATAAATAGATAAGTTACGAAGTTTATTGATGAACAAACATTATGAAATTACAAAACAGTCTGAGTTTTTGCAGCTAGAGGCAGCCAAACAATATCAGGTGGTGCGTACCTACCGAAACTTTAAAGATCTGCTTTATACACGACCATCTTTGTTGAACGCTTTATTATAATCGATTGCTGAAACCCACTTCGTCAAGTTGATAAATTCATTTCATGCATTCATTCATTAAAAAAAGTGAGTTGTAGCACATTTTGGATGTTATCTCCATCCAATGGACTGTCAGAGGACCTAATTGCCATTCATTCAACAACTTCATGAGCATCATTCGCACAAAAACCAATGTCTAAATATTTAACCAATACATTTTCCGGGAAGCACAAGTAATAACACACAGTGACACGACTTCCCCAACAATTAGGAAGACCTAAAATGGCTACTCCCCTCCCCCTCCACTGTTTCTCCTCGTATCATAAAATTGGATACTAATGCTGACAACCGAGTGAGACGCTGATGGTTGAGATCTCGACGAAGTTCTTCTCGATGTTCACGTGTCACTGTCATCTAAAGCCTCTCGCAGAGTTTTTTCAAACTCAACCGCATTAAACATGTGGCGACTATACGTTAAAGCCCTTCACCTTCACAGCCCACGCTGTCATATGCCCGTAGCTTTATGTCATCAGAAAAGGTCGGAAACTTATTTTGAACTCAGTGCTTATAGTTTTATTCCGCGTTGAATGCAGGGTATTCCTGGAAGCTTGGTCCAATAACTTCATGGTTTGAAGAAAGTATGCAGAGACAAGGAATATTGGGAAACAGCAACAGATTTTTAATACCGAGCTCAAGGCCACCGATCTTGGAATCCCAGAGCCACTTGTCCATCAACTCTTCGACATTTCAAGCTACGGCAACACAATGTTATGTCCCGAGCCGGCAACATATGTACGTACTATGAATGTGCTTTTTACAAGAACAAGTTATTTTTATACCCCCAATGGGTCTGTTTTTCAGTCTTTGTAGTTAGTTTGGTTCTTAGTGTGTTGTCCGTACGTACTGCAAGTTGTATGCCTTCCTTCCGGAAGATTTTAGTTATTCTGTGTATTTTAATTTCTGCGTTTTTAAATGTGCAGCGTCTAGTCAAAGTCTGTGTTTTGTTTAAAAACGCGCACATAGGACCAACAGGACGACCGTTAGTCAGAACACATTAAATCTCGTATAAGAAACAAAGATGACTCACATTATGGAAACCACCAACCAAAATACAGATTAAATAAACAATACAGAGGACGAAAACTAAGCATACTAAACAAAACATAAACACACATTCATAAACAAAAAACTTCAATGGACAGATCATAAACGAACACATGAACACCATATTTACACTATTGAAAACATTACACAAATGGAAACGTCCAACTGACGGATTTAAAGACAACCCTATAAAAGAAATACAATATAAAAAAAGACTTAGAACAGGACTCGCGAAACGATATTTGAGAATGTACCCGAATATGCAATTTGTTTCACGTGGAAAATCGCAGAAAGGAGAAGCCGAAAGCGGTTCCATTCTGTTCGACAATTCGTCGCGAATTGACTTGGGTGACGATGCAATCGGACTAAGGTGCCACGGAATCCTACGTCTCATCACGGCCGACAATTGCAGGTGAGGGGGTCAGCAGGTCTTTGGACTCATGTCTTCATCGTTGCGCGCGTGATAAGAGCTATATGAACCTGTTGTCAGCTGAACATACGAATGTACTGAACAGTCTGAGGTTACAAAAGCTTGATCTATAAATACGTACAGCACATTCGGACCATCATCATCCAAAGTGCCATCACTCAGCGAATCCAACTAACTTTCATCCAGATTCCGTACTGTTATTAAGTATGTTACCATCATTGAAACGGCCCAGAGACGTACTTAGCCCCCGAAGACAACAGAAACAGACACCCAGTCCATCTCATTTCTCGCCTAGCTCGTCCCACTACATAGTTCTACCTCGCTAACTATAGCCTGCGTAGTCCACCACTAATTCTTTCGTGTGGAAGGAGAAAACTATTACACTTCTTTCCGCGGACCTATTTCTTCTCATAGGCATTTCGCGATGGAAGGTCTCATTTATTCAAATACTGCTCTGAACACAAAACTGGTCGGAATTCAGTCGCTCCAGTTGGTCCGGCGCACTCTTCATTCGTGAGTCAATCCAGGTCTAGTTTCGATCAATCAACTCATTTGCACGAGTTAGTGGTGAAAACCAGCCTACCGAAGATCAAGGCGGCAGTTTTCCTTGGGTGATTTCTCAAGTAAATCGCTCACAAACACCAGCTGGGTTTGTCCGAATAGGTCGCAAGTTAAATTGTTTGGTTTAATCGAGTGAGAGAACGAGAACAAGCCGCCAAACATCCCCACCGGAGAAATATGAGCCGCTCAGAGGTAGAGCGCCCGAGATATCGACCTGAGTCGAGTTTGAAACTGATGAGCCGGATGGCGATGGCTGACAAGGGGGTGAGGGGGAATGGGGAAGGCCCAACCTCTCATTGCCTTTCAGTCAACACATTTTCATGCCTCTTTTGCCTAAAACCTCCAGCACTTCATTCCGCGTCGCCCGTCCACAACTAGCGGAAGCCGTTGGTCGACACGAATTGAACGATAGCGAGTTTGAATGGCGATGTCTGACAGATTTTGAGACTTTTGCTCGTTTCGTGTGGCAACGTGATGCGAAATATCAGCAGAGCGAAGCTTCAGGCATTCAACACGACCCAGCACCATCGATTGGTTGAAATTTGTTTCATGAATGACCCACACAACTCGGTATTTTGGCAAAGAAATTTTGTGCTCCACTACGTTCTGGTGCCGTACCTGACGTGTTCAGTCCTGCAACTCTAATAATTAAAGAAGAAATTATTTTGCCAGTAGTACGAGGTGAACTTCATTCTTGTGAAATCCAGGCGCCTGACCAGCATCGTTGGGCCTTGGATGTGCACCAACAATTGACAATTACGTGGGTGGTTCTAACAATATCCCGAGCATGACGAATGCTAATCTGTTATTGATTGAAAAATGCGAGGCGGTTTTGCGCCAAGTACCTGATGAAAAAATTAATTAAACTGATATCTACTGCTACAAATACATGTAAGTTTGAATAATTCTAAATTTACAGAGACTCTGGAGACAGCAAAGAGTGTACCTTCCTACAAAGGCGAACTCTAAAACCGATCGAAATAATTACATGCCGATAAGGCAGAATTGAACCTTATCCCAAAAGGTTGTTTTTCCTAAAATTCTCGATAAGTTCATTTTAAAAACCTCTTGAAACAAAGAATATGTTAGTCACATACCAGTTTGGCTTTCTGGAGAAGAGGGAAGGCTAGTGCTCTTCTTACATAGCAAACGAAAGTGTACTCTGATACTGAGAATAAGACATCTCGTGCTGAAACAAATGACTGTTTGTCACTGTTGGACTCACAGAGAACCCGCGTGAGTTCAATAAACATCGTTTGAGTCGCTTTTCCCATTACAATTGCATTTGAATGACAACCGCTAAAATGTAATCTGCGTTTGGCAGGGGGGTATTTAAAAGGGTTTTGGATGAAAATCGCTCGGAGGTTTCACCCTCATTAGAATCCTACACGTTGTCGAATGTCCGGTGGTGTTAGGCATTGGCTGATAAATGGAGAGGAAGGTCTAGTGGAATGTTTAATAACCGGGAGACGCTCTGCTCAGAACATGTCGACTCCTCGGAATTCCAGAGTCCGTCCGGTTGATGCCTGAGATACTTCAAAAGCTCTTGCTAAATGAACGGATCGTCCTTTCACAAAAACTCCTGTTCTTTTTTCTTTTATTCTTTTCCAATATTCATCTTTCAGATGGAGAGTAGGTTAAGGGAAAAGGTCGTTTCACGCACGTTAGCAACGATGTGTAAGAACGTAGCAGCAACACATGCCACGCCGCACTCATATAGTCACTGTACGAATGTATACTAGGAGTATCATAAACGAGGGGTTTTAAAATTTTTCTGAAAACTGGTCCCGCATAAATATTTACGTGAAAATGCGTTGCATTAATAGCTGATCGTCGACTTACGGGGGTTTCGGAATGTTGTGCGTAAATACTGTTTTTACACGCTTGCATACTTTCCCAAGTTCGGTAAACAAATTCAGAAAACTCAACAAAAATCGATGCGGTATTTGCCTTATAAAACCCGTTCATCTGGAACTGCCGTCCTTACAAAAATCTTGCAAGGTGTTCTCTGTAACTGCAGAATTATAAACACAAGCTCTCTTTGAAAACCACGTCGACAATACCATAAACGACCTATACGATAGTCACTCGATAAACGTCGTGCCACAGGCTGCAGCAACGCTCTAAATTCTCTTTACGACCCAATGGGAAGGAGTTGAAAACGGCCTTCTAGAAGAGATACATAACTTCACATACTAAATATTGATGGAGTTGAAATTGAGAGGAGTAAGAGCCTGCCTGAGGGGTGAACCTGTTTCGTGTTAATAACGTCGGGGCGACTGTTAATATCAAGAGGCAGGGCCTTGACGAAGAGCTGACGCAGCGTGTTCATCTTGGCTCGTAAATCACATCATTAAGATCATCGATGTCAGCACTATCCACCACGGTGATAAAGCGGATTATGCAATGAACATAATAAGACAAAAATGGTTTAGGCCGTCTCTACTTCCAGTGCGCTGAATGGAGGACGCTCCCAGACCAGTCACCAAACTCGCCCATTTCGATCGAGAATGGAAGAGTTGAAACTCAAGATCTAATAAGTTCACTGTGTAGTCGCTAGGTGAGATTGTTGTGTTATTTGCAATTTGTGCCAGCTGTCACGTTTCGATACTCATTTTGCGCCATCCAACACATTTCGTTCTATATCCGTTGTAGGAAAATTCGATAGGTGGAGCAGATGGAAGTGGCCTGTTTCGGAGGCACCACACGTCTTCAGGCCCCGAGAATCATCTCACAGATCAATGAAAAACATGTGAGCGACCGATATTGAATTCTCAAGGCGAGGACATGACTTTCATGCCGAATAGAAAAGGAAAACTACATTTCCTCTAAAATTCAACTGAGAATCATCAATTGGCTCTTCGTACGACAGGAGGATTAGTTTCAAAACGATATTTGTGCCTCAGTCAGCTGGCTCTGTTCTAAGACCGAGGATATCGACTAAGGGAGCGCCGACAGCCATCCAGGCGGCAGACAATCGAAGCATGAGCAGGCTGAATATGCGTGGCAATCCGCGCTGAGTCACATAGCAATTCAAGTTGGTCGAAGGCAGCCGTGCGTGTTCTTAGCCGCCAGCTAAAATCGATTGTCAAACGATAAAAAGGAACAAGCCGAGTTCATCACCCGAACGGTCATGAAAGATTCATGATATCGAGCCGAAGCTGTGCTCACTGGCAGTTCATGAAACATTCAAATCTACCTCGCTGCAATTACGTAGTTTATCATTTAATCAGATGGTGCGGCACGGGAGAAGGGGGCGTTGTACTACGTAATATGACAGGCTTGTACACATTTAAGAAACAGAAAAATATTGAAGGTTCAAGAACGGACTACGAGGATACGATCTTGTCATTCTTCATATCTCCTTCAGCCACAAATCGAAGCCGGTTTCTCTCGAACAAACCAGCTCATCCCCTTAAAGGGAAAATTAAATAGTCAACTCTCAATAGTTCTTTACTGGGAGGCTGACTTCCTTATCATTACGACTGTTGCTGAACCCTTGTGAGGCATCAGTGAGCATACTGGCTAAGTGAGAATCTGCTGTACCTTCTGACGTCTGGGTTCGGTGGATGTCGAGTGAATGGCTGTGCCAGCGAAACTGCAACCTCCATGACTTTCGACTGAAGTAACTGTCTTATGAGTGGTAATGAACAGCCATTTTGATAAGGAAACAGACCTGACAACCTAGAACTTTGTGACTGAGGTTTTGCTGTCTCTATCAAACAGGATACAGGCAATAGCAACCCTTGATTATGGCAACTCTGCGTGGGAATGTTTAATACGTCTCGATATCACTCTCTCTCGTTCTTCCTGTCTAACTCTTTACCTCCTCGAAGGCTCAGGAGATACCTAGACTTGTTCGAGAAACTGGAGAAGTAGGATTACTAGGCTATGGTTTGGATGAACGAGCTAAACGTAATTGTTACCAGCAGGACCGACACACGAGATAAGACGTAGCCTTCTGACGATGGAGAGGAAGGACTTAGGGCAGATAGCGGGAATCATCAAGGGAATTAATGAATTAGCACGTGTATGTTACTGGCATAGTCGATACTCCTCACTGCAGGTGGTGTGGTAAAGATGAGGAAACTCCCTACCATGTCTTGGCCCAGAGCCTGGGAAGGGAGCGATTTTTGGCCTTTGGTATTACTTCTCCAAAGGTGGACATCGAAGGAGATCCTTGCAGAAAATACTCGGCATTCTTCAGGAAGCTAGGGAAGAACCTGTGAGATACTACAACTGGCACAATATGACTTCGGTGCTCATCCTAAGTAAGGGGCAATATATTATTTTCAACTCAAGTAGGTCTTTGAAGAGTGAAAGGTGCAAGTACAGTGACAATTGATCACACTATCAGATCGTAGGGGGACTAAGCGATGGACTGATGGGTTGGCGAGCCCCAGGCCACCTCGAACGTTATGCTTCTACAAACCCGTTATGGGTCTGATCGCGTTGAGAGGCTATTCCACTTCAGTTAAAACACAGACCGATCGGGCCAATATGATTTAATTGACTGAGATAACGTGCGCTCATTAATAATTTAATTTAAAAGCAGTTTTTCCGTAGGAGTAAAATCTTCAGAACCATAAAAGGCGGTTACATCATAGAATTGTTAGTTAATTATGTGGGGTTTTGCTAACAGATTTCCAAAAGATCCTATTCATTTGGGGTTGGTTTCATTTGGTTTCTGTCGTAGGTTTGTGTTCACTTATTTCATTAGCATTTTAGCAGTCATTTTACGATTCATGTTTGACTTGTATTGACCCCCCCCCCCCACTTACTACTGACGTCAACTATTGTAACAAATACTAATTTTCCCTCCCTTTTGACTCGATTTTGTACGCAGAATGTTTTACGCTTTACCCGGTCATCGACTATTGTCGAAGATAAAATCCCAGCAAATTATTACATAACGGTTTATGTACGGGCACGACTAGATACTAAATGGAATGTTTGTGCGAAAGAAAGGATTTTTTCGACACCGTTAAAGGCACAAAACGGCCAGGACGGCGGACGGACATTGCAGATTTGGAATCCGGATGTCTTGAAACGTAAAGTATCAAATTCTGAGCGGAGGTTGTAAAATATGTTGCCCGACCAAAAACATAGGTGTATTATTCAGAATGAATAATAAAACAAAACCGAGAGAAACAGATGGAACAATGAAGAGCGAATATTGAGGTTGCACCTTCTTCCTGACCATCAGTAGAAACAGGAACCACCAGGCCAAGAATCTTCTGTTTATGAGTGGATAGGGGGGAGGGGCATCAAAGGAGGGATTAATAATTGATTTAGAAATTTGCACTTTCCAAATAAGCCGTAAATATATCTATGTGTGACTGCCTGAGACAGGGATAGGATAGGTTATTTTGTTCAGCGCCAAAAAAACCCACCCCGTGAGAAACTTTGCATGATTGCCACTAAGTTATAACTCGTAAATGTAGGGAGACTTACGATATGAAAAGACGACTTTCATTTTCACTGACCTGAAAGAAAACAAATCTTTTTCAAATTGATGTGGAAATCGCCATTTTATTGTAATGCACTGAATTGATGGTTACGTAGTGTCTGACAACGTGAACTCGATACATTAATACAAGATTAGTGTGTCAAGGTGCTGCATGAATAATCATCTGACGGACACACATCATATGATAGCTTTCGTAATTAAGACAGAAGACAAATTTTCTCTAAAAGAAAGGAAAATTATCCGTACAGGGTTTATAACGATCGTTTAGTAAATCGCACAGATACGGGTTTTGCCATCAGGCGGAGTCTGTCACTCTGCTGCCAACACACCTGTGGCAAGTACGGCAAGTTTCTGTCATTGAACCAGTTCTCTTCTACAATGAACTCTATATGCTGCTGAGTAGGGATAGGCTACTGCTGCAGACAGCTACGCTGTTGTGTGAGAACTTGTTCGAGCGACGTGAAGGCAGTCAACAGGTTAATCGCGCACCTCAAATTTTGTGTCCAAACTTCTGGCCCTCACCGGATCTGACCACGTTTGTCAGACGTTAATTTGTTTTGACGTCCCATTTAAAAGCAGCTATTTTCAATCGTCAAATCTACTGAGCAGGTGGTGATTTCGTGTTTCCTAGGACAACCTGGAAGTACACGACGAGCAGACGGGGATTCATCCTTTCGGGGATAATAACGTTGTGCACTGAAGCCCACGTGTTCAGTAAGGAACTATTCCATCGAATTGAACAGATCAACTCGATCTGAGAGGTTGTCGCAATAGAGCCCATAATGAGGGAAGTTTCTATTTTAATCTCAAATTATTCAACATCCACATAATGGCCAATAGAAAGTGTGCCTAGTCACGATCACTTGTAGATGTTCCTCGATGGACAGGCACTTGTGTACAGGAGGGCAGCACACTGTGACTGGTCCCTCAATTTCTTTGTTGAGTTTATATTAGTCAGCATAATGGGGAAGTAGCCTATTCGCCTTTAGTATATGCTCCCGTACATGAAGACGCTGTCTCAACGGCACACGCCAATCGCCTTCTTTAAGTAGCTCCCAATGACGTAAACTTGGTTAACATGTCGACTGCTTGCATTGTGGAATCGCAAAAGTGCAACGAGTGGTCCAACTGATGTCCACATGGTTGTTTGTTATCCGCGAGGACACACAGCAAGCTCATTATGGTGCTGCCAGAATCGCCACATTATTCAGCTGGTAGTCATCTTTGTATATTCCTGCAGGCATACATTTCAGTGCTAAGACCACAATCTCAGCTTATCCAGCGGTTGTTTTCCTCTTCCAAAACCTCAAAACCGCACTTCCACAAAATTCTCAGTCTCGCTGTTCTCCTCAGACAAAAACTCCTCCTAAATGAGCTCCGCAAAGGCGAAAGCGCCTCTTGGGATCGAACGAGCTCAAGCAAAGAAAGCAATAAAGAATCAGGAAAACGGAGGGAAGGGAAGGCGAAACTGTTAAATACAGGTCGACATGGAGTCGTACTTCATCGAGGCGGAGTGCTAGGATCGCCCTCGACCACGAGGGGCATTAAAGTTTCGGCAAAACAGCCTCAGAGAGCGGGGTTTGTAAAAGAGCGAGTTAGATTATTGGCCCTCAGGGAGGAGAGGTTTGTAAGGACGTGGCCATTACCCGGAAAACTTCCTAAAACGAGCATTTTGCTCGTGGTTTGAACTTTAGTTTGGTGTCCCCGAGACTAATAAAATCTGCTGAGTCTGGTTACTTCCAAAACCAGATTTGAATAATGAAAATCTTAAAAAATGGTTTACGTTACTGAGACGAACAATTTACAATAAACTAGAAAGGCGAACGCCAGCCTGTGTTGACCTGATCACCAATGCATACTCATGGCAGAAGTATGCTGGTAGGATCATAGCATTATATTGGGTGCAAATGACGAAATAGAAATTAAATAGAGGCGAAAGAATTGGAGATAGATAAGTACGACGATAGGACTGTCTTGCGCAGAATAAATACAGGATGGTTTCATTAAGCGTACATAAATAAGCACAGGAAATTCATGAGAAAGAAGAAAGGTAGAGAACAAGAAAGAAGAAAGGGAGAGAAAAAGAAAGAATGAGAGAAAGAGGGGGAGAGAGAGAGAGAGAGAGAGAGAGAGAGAGAGAGAGAGAGAGAGAGAGAGAGCGCGAATGTCACACAATAAGGAACCATGAACTTAGTGGTCCGGGTTCTAGACAAGGTGAATGATTGTAGGCGAAAGAAGTCAGCTGTTACGGACGAGAGGTGACAATGAATTCGGGAATCAGACGCGGGACACGAGTTAGGAACGGTGGGGGTACATGAGAAGAGTAGAAAATATGATTGTCTATTCTCTACTACAGGAGAGAAGTGGACGACTTTCAAGGGGTGAAGGAGTGCTGCTGATAAGGGCAGGAGTAGAGATAAATCGCAGGATTAAAACTGCTGTGCCCCTCCAGTGAGTATTGTAAAGTAACTGCTTTTGTGAAACGACGGAGGATCACAAGAAAACGACACAATGCAGGCCGCACCCAGAAACTGGAATCACCACGGGCCGCCTCCAGCTTTCGTTGAGGAGATAATTAAAGTAGGACTATAGTTCTGACTCCGATGCAATCGCTATAGCTATGATCTTAACGCCGGACTAAGCGCCTACCAGCCCTTTCAGAGGCCATCAGTGACATTAACACGGTAAACCCCGAAGGACACCCTCTTGCAGTCAAACCTCCAAAATACCGAGTTCAAAAACTGCCCACTCGCTGTCGACGGTCACGCGGCAGGTCGTCGGGTCAGCTAAAAATCAATACTTGGCTCCGAGTAACTTCCATGTGTCGCCTACTTGCCTCGAAAGAAGAACTATTTTCGTTATGGCGTCAACCACGTTCGAGCCAAACATTGAGTCACGAATATCGATTTCTATGTTGGCGGTGAGTCAGTCGAAAAGAAAGTGATCGCTTAAATGAGCTCCAGTCACAAACCAGGGTAAGGGCAGCCGCCAGATCGAACTAACGTGAAAGGGGTTGATTATGAGTGATTTCCACACTTCCAACTAATCCTTGAGAGTCAATACAGCAGTCGAGAGACTCGAAACAAGGGTTCAACGATGAACGGGTTCTGTTTTACGAAAAAACCGAAGGATTTTTCCTGCCATCGCAAGAGGAAGCTTAGAGAAACGAAGGGCAATAACGCAAAACTGACAATTTTCTCCATCCTTTTGAGCCATAAGTTGGCATGCGTACGTATCTATATCAGCGAAATGTATTCAACTTTAATAGATACGTCTTAGGCCCTCCATGAATTACAATAGTTTATTTTTCAAGCGTTTTGCAAGCGTAAAATATTCTATAAAAACATACTATTGAAACAGAGAGTGCAAAAACAACACCAACTAGAAGGAAGTGCAATTGAACTATTGTACGAGTATATTACTTCCTCCGTCTTACACTGTTAATTTTGCTTCCATACTTCAGCTATTTATTTCCCTTGAAACCTCTATACCAATGAGACTTCATTGTTTAACTCCTTTTAATTGTTATTTTTTCTTACAAATGTATGGTTAACTCCCGATTAAGGTTCCAACCATACTGAAGAATAACCGCTACATTCCGAAACGTCGCCCCACAGTTGTGGTTTATTCTGAACAAAAACAAAATTCTAAACAAAACTTTCCTAAACGAGATTACACAGCGGTCATGAAAACTTCATCAAAATAAATTCGTTCTTAATTGTATTTTGATTGGAGTGCCGTTCTAATAAAAGAAAGACCCGTCGTTCAATCATTTTCGTCAAGTTGTGAGTTTTTCTAATCCTTTTCTGTATTTTTTTTGCTCATCTTTTTGTTCCCAATATGAGGCTTGACGTCGAAAGCGCAAATAATAATGAGATAGTACACGTTTAAAGTGTTTCCCTCTCTCACATTAATATTGTAATTAAACATACTCTTTTCGTGTTCTACTCATTAAGGACTACTCACTTCAAATCGGTGATGGAACCGCACTTTACACAGCAAAACACCTTTCACATAGCTCTCTGCTGTCTGACGACATCAGTAGAAACGCAACGTGATGTGTGGCGTCCTTATTTAAATTGTTTCATTCTGTATCCCCTCACCAGTTTGGCAGTATCTGGTAAGGGGAAGACACTTCACACACCTTTCCTCAGTCCCAAATGAAACCAGAGTTTTTTATCACTCTACTAACTAATAATATTTGTTTTTCACTCAGTTTATTTGAACACGGTAGAACGTTAATCCACTTAACGTATAAAATAGTGCCGCGTAAATTCTGGAATTCATTGAGTTGCTTCTACTACCGCCTCTGCGCAATCTGTGCACAAGTGATTCATGAGATCAACACAATATTTTCAGGAAATATTACACTATTTTGGAATTATCGGGTAAGGTGTGAGAAATGGAAGTAATTAAAACGGCGGTTGATCTCAGGAATCTCTGGGGGCCCCCCTGATAATCTTTCGAGCGTTATTAAACTCTCGTCACCAAGGTTATTTCCTGGACTACCACTCTGACTAAAATCTCGATCGCTAATATCAGAAGAAAACTCAAAGATCTCATTTCTCAGTATTAAGGAAAGTCAAAATAAACGAAAGCCGTTTGAATTCCATAATTTCATGGAATGTCCCTAATTATCGCTACGATTAAACCGCGTTTGTGAGTTACTCGACTAGGAAGACAACTTTTTTAGACCGCTAGTGTCATATGGGCATGATTTATACGACAAAAAACTGAAGTAAAATCGCGATTGGCGAAATTTTTGACAATTTGCGGTCATGCCGTCACCATCTTTCATATCTCCTATAAAATATAAATACACCCTCGTAAGTTCCAAAACTCATGAAACCAGACGAATCTAACGGGTTCCAAATTTCCTCCGAAAACTACTTCAATTTAGGTCAAACATGGAGACAACATTCAGCTAAGACATTTTGTTGTTCATACGCGCTAGTATATAGTGTACCATGGAATTGACGGCGTTGAGTAAAGTAGTCTAATGCTTATACTGAATTTTTCAACAGATTCCACGACCACGCCTGGACTGACATTGCATCTCGTTATACGACGAATATGTTTGATTTCCCAAGTTTTCAGGTTTTCGAATTCAGGGGGGGGGGGGACGGAGGCCATACTCCGTCGTTTACCCTTAACATGCGGTCTTTGGAGATATTCCTAAGAGCCTTTCCTCGTTTCCGTGAGGAAGAGAGGCGCCAATTGCATGAGGTAATTCACAAGGTCGTATACGACCTGGCAAAAAAGTGAGCCGCGCATGTATTCTAATTGTGCTGAGCTCCCGCAGTGAACTCATTTGGAATTAGCATTCGCCTAACACGCCAAGCACGAAAGAGCGTAACAAAAGCAGCGAGAGGCGAGAAAGTATTTAGAGAAAGGAATCCAGACGAAAGAATGAGAGCAGATAAGCGAACTGCAATGGAAAAGAATTAAATTGTGATGGCGTTGGAGGAGCAAGGTGGTGGTGGTGGTGGTTGGAGAAGAGTCAGGACTCAAGCTTCAGAAGGAAGACGGGGGGGGGGACGGAGGCAAGTGAAGTGTGGTGTATCAGATTACCATTTATAAGACACTATTGGAGCAAACGGTCCAGAACCGAGAAGAAAGCAAAGACCAAACGAAGTGATAGACGGCGGCTCCGGGGAGAGACTTGGTTGGCTCTAGAGGCGGAGGCAGAGGAGTGGCACGGGGCCGAGGCAAAGACTGCGGAGAACGGAGGGGGAAGAGAAATGGAGAGTACGAGGAACCCAAAATCCTTTTTCCTTCCAACTTCATGAGCGAGATCCGTGGAATAAATTTACGACTAAGACTTCCTTCGAAAACTAATGCTTTTCTTGTATTCTTCGGCCGAATTGCTCCTTCGACGCGACTTCCCCCTTTTTATTGAAGCCGAAGGACGAGGAAGAACGGGGAGCTAAACCTCTGCAAAAAACATTGCGTTCACCATCTGGCTGGCTTCCTATTCCACGTGTAACGTTCCAGGGACGTGTATTTTATACATTCACAATTTTGCAAAACGATCACGATACTCGAAATAAATTTATAAATGAAATGAAACCTATAAACACAATCTCTTAATCAATTCGGCCACATAAATAAATAACTCGCTTATTTAGGTTTGGGGGAATGGTTTGTCATTCTAATTAGACTTAACTTGTGGACTGTGTAACTACGAGTATATTAGAAAATATTTGTGAGGATATATATGTGTAGAACTGTTCCTATTCTCCATTTTTATTATTCAACACTATTGTTTTATTGTTCGCTTTTCGTTGTAAATATTATTATTGTAATTGTTAGTGGGGGCTGTCAGTGGATAGTGACCTATACCACTTTATACTACAAGTGCAGTACTTTGTACTGTACCTATCTAAACTGTAATGTAAAAGAAATTACAATTAAGTTGACTTAATTATTTTTACTTTCCTTGGCACAACAAAGTTGAAAGTTATACTTCATTCACATACATGACACACTCGGAACCCCCTACCTTGAGCTCGAATCGCACAACACAGCCCCCGCAGGAAGGGGACAGTATTCTCCTGCCGTATCTTCTGGGTGGCAGTAAAAACTGGCCTTAAAGGGGCTTAATGCTCACGATGCTGACATACGCAACATAAGTAGTTACCTTTAAGGCACACCTGGGTTGATGGAATCCCCCCCTCCCCACCCATCAGCTGATGTATGACGTCATCCCCTTCCCTCCTGCCAGCTGACGTATGACGTCAAACCCCCTCACCACCACAGCTGATATGACGTAAGACCCCCCAAGGGCACAAACAGCTGATGAGCCCCGCTCCTATCAACTACAGCTGACCTGACGAACCCACCCCCCCCCCCCCCCGGCTGCATCAGTGTAACTTCTGAGAGGATCCCCCCCATGTGACGTCACATCCCCCGCCACTATGAATTCCCTCTGTGTGATGTCATGCCCATATCAAAGCATATTCTGGGGGGGGTCTTACATCAGATCAGCTGTGATGGTGAGGAGGGGGTGACGTCAGATCAGCTGTGGTGAGGGGGGTGACGTCATATCAGCTGTGGTGAGGGGGTGATGTCATACATCAGCTGAGTGGGTGGGGAGTGAGGGGCGGATTCCATCAACCCAGGTGTGCCATAAAGGTAACTACTAACATATTCCAGATGCAAACAACAGTGCAACAGCTTACGTGGCAGAACGCATTGACGTAAAACACTAATAATCAGCAAAAGACAGTCCGGGAAGTAGCTCACGAACACCTACGAGCGATACCCTATAAACCAGGATTGAGCGTTCCTGGGGCGTCTAATAACGTGTGTCCTGCTCAACACACCACCAGTGGCTGGGGGCTGACTCTGAGCAGCAGCCGAATAATCCCTCATGCGTTTAGTCCTGGTGGGTGGCCTGACTGGCAGCTGTGGCCCATGTGGGAGCCTCCCTTTGACCTTCAATGAACCAGCATAAGGAGCTAGAATCAATATGCCTGAGGGGGAGCTCCCAGGACACTGCTTCAAACACCTCTCGCTTATACCACAAACACACACAACAAATGAACTAACAAGGGTACACTACATCAGTCTGCTTCTTTAATCCCCCCCCATTAGTAATAACAACATGAAAAAAACTGTTAACACATCAGTAGGTAATAAAAACGCAACCAATCCCTTTTCCTTGCCAAGCTCGACCCCTCCCTAGTCGTCCAAACAAACGTGGGGGGAAAGAACCAGGCAAAGCGCCTTCGCCTCCCCCTTCCTCCGCTAGAAACCCAAGCAACCCATATTGGTTTATTATTCATTCCAAATAATAACCCTATGTTTTCGGTCTGGAAAAATGTTTTACAACTCCCCCTCAAAATTTGATACTTGACGTTTCAAGACATGGCAATTCCAAATCTGCATTGTCCATCCGCCATCCGGGCTGTTTTGTGCCTTTAAGGTGGTCTAAAAGATCCGTCCCTGCCGAAATCCCTTTTGGTATCTAGTTGTGCCCGCCATCTCGGTAATCCAATGGACGAAGCCCATCGTTGTTGTGGACAAAAAAATTAACAAAACGCAGTATAATCGCAAATAAGCCGTGTTTCGTATCGTTTTCAAGGTATTTTTATAGCCTGAATAGAAGAATGGAATGAGTGTCAGACGTGTACAACTGTGTATAAGGAAATTACAGTAATTATAGTGAGCCTAAGTCCACTAATTGAAAGAACTCGCAGGAACTACAGCGGAAGTAAACGTTTCGTCATTAGTACTCCCCCCTCCCTCCCGCCGCATCAAACCCACCCGCCCGCTCGACTCACAACGTCGTGCTAATTACCAGGTTCGCTGGAAGTAGTCCCCATCCTAATTTCCCTGACGGGGCAGAGGAAGGATGAGGCCGGCACTTCCTCTGCACACCCCTTCATCGGATTATAAATGCCTACAGGCGCCTGGCGCCGGGGGAGTATTTAGGTTCCGTAGTTGCATTGTAGTAAGGTCATGTTTCGTATGGTTTACAAGTATTTTTCGATGCTGAATCGAATGGAATGGGTTTCGGAGCAGTAATACTAGGTCAAGCTGTTCATGAGAATAATAAACCGGTGTGTAATAAATTGCAGGGTTTTTTTAAAGGGCGGCAAGGAAAGAGGGAGGGAGGAGTGCAGTGATGGGATGAAGCGTCAAGCTTTCGCCTAACCGAAGGGAACAAAAGGGGCGAACGCTGGAAATTATTCCGTAACGGTTCATTATTCTCTTGTACCGCTTGACGTAGTCTCACACTTGAGACTCGCACCACAAAACTACCAATAAACGATACGAACCATGATCTGACTGCAACGGGTCGACGAAAATGACAGTTCTTTCAAGTAGTGGTTTGGCTCACTCTAATTACTTTAATTGATTTCACTAGTCCCAGTCGTAACACCTCCGAGACTGGTTCCATTTCACCGAAAATCGAAAAATATCTACAAAACGATATCAAACACGCCGTGTTTGCAAAAATACTGCCAAAATTTCGTATTTTTCGTGTTTTTGACTATAAAAAATTTGGGTTTAGCCCGATAGGATTGCCGAGCAGGTGGGCACAACTAGATACCAAATAGAATTTTTGGCGAAATGACGGATGTTTTTGACCCCGTTAAAAGCAAAATATGGCCTACACGACTGACGGACGCTGCAGATTTGGAATTCTGATGCTTCTGAGAGAAGGTGGTAACAAAATCTTCCGCGCTGAAAACAAAGGCAGAATGAATAACAAACCAAAAAAAAAGAAAAAAACGGGACATTTTCCTCTCGCTGTGCTATTTGGGAAGAAATGACAGAACAAGTGGTTCTTGACTCAATGAAATGGCCCACAATATCAGTGTACCTCCCAAGGAACGGCGCTATCGAGACGAAGAGCTGAGCATCAGCATTCTCCCCCTAGAGAGAAGGCTTCGCTATCGTTTCTCCTCCTTGCCAAGAACCATATCACCGGCACGAGGAGTGATAGTTAGATAAGGTACCAGCGTGAGAACCGAATTCGAGGTGGCGAGTAGCCCAAATACGGAGTTAGCCGAATCGAGAAAGCTTGCTCAGCAGAGGACGATTGCCGAGCCTTCCACCGAAATCCCGAGCTCCTCTCCATTTCCGTCCCCCGAGGAAGCAGGTTGCCCATCGCTGACCCTAATACAATTTTCTAGTCTCCACAGTAATTCTTTATCCTAGTCTCCCAACACCTTCTCAATCACCACCTATCTTTCGCACCTTTTGGTATTTCCCTTTTAATAACGTTAATCCTCCGACCCCTCAGTTTCGGCCACGTCGGAGCATTACATCGGCATAGATGGTACACTAGCGAGTTTCTCACTATCGCCCCATCCTTTCCACAAACTTAATTACAGTGTGAACTAATAAAGCTAACATCAACCTCAACCTTCGTCTTGTAAAAAATAGCTTGTCATGTGGCCTCATTGGGTCAAGCGATGATGCGTAGCACACTTGTTGCGAATCAATTTGGAGCTTAAAGCACCGACTTGAAAGGTCTGCCACTAAAAATGTCAATAACAAAAAAGAAACAGCTTAGCAGATAATGAGAAGATTACCGAAGACGTCGAGGGGAGGAGGAGATAAGACGTAATGAGGTTGTAAGATTCAATCTCAAAGGGAAACAGGAAGGCGGTCGACAGAGCCATGTTTTAGCGAAGGGCTTCACGCTTATCAGAAAGCAGGATGAGCGACTAGAGAGTGCTGAGGAGGGATAGGGGAAGGAAAATACAGGTATTCAACCCCATCCTTGGGAGAGGCCTTTGGGACTGGAAGAGAGACCCTCATCAAGAAGCAAACATCAAATGGCCAAGGGGTTCGGCAGTAAGAAGGGCGGGAATGAAAAGACGTTTTCCCCATTATCCCCTGAGCAACAGCCTCGTTTCTTGTTGGGGCAACTTAGTGCGGGCACGAGAAAGTTTGAACTGAATCGAGGAAGAAAATCGAACCCTCGCCAACTTTTGAGTCGACGAAATGTACTGTGGAAAGAGAGCAATTGAATGAGGAATAGAGCGAAGTGTCGCGTTCGGAGAAGTCACATTATTTTCCCGACTAAGTCTCTGAATTTGTATTTCATTCCTCTTGAGGAGCTCAAACACTTTGCCAGTGAAGTTGAGGCGAATCAAAGAGCTTGAGGGGTGGAGGCTTTTAACACTCGTGAAGAGGCGTGTCTCAGTCTCCGAGTCTGACCGAGGCACAAATTGGCCCCTTTCAGACCTTTCCTCAACGATGCCAGCTCAAGACTGTGCCTTTGATGCTTCAGGAATTAGAAGCAAGAATCCCCCAGGTACAAGTCGCTCAAAGCATCTGTTCAGTTCAAGAGCGAGCGAACAAATGAAAAACACAAATCGTCACATGAACTGACCAATGAACTGCGTACAGACGTCATTGCACACAAACTACCGGAAAACGTACGGAAATTGAATTCAGTAACGGTTCATTCGTTTCTGGTAGGGTTTAGCGAGATCGACCAAATGTACCACTCAGCACATTAACTTGAAATCATGTCAGTAACAAGAGAAATCACACATCCATAGCATAAATAGTACATGCAGGGAGAAGGGAGTGTCCCTGTGCCCAATTCGCACTAATATTGCCCTCAATTTGTGGCATCGAACTGTGGTTCTCGTGACTGCTTATTTTTGTTCCTTCGTTCGTAATTATAATGAGAATCTTGCAGGCATTCTACATTCTGGCCAGTGAGTATTTGCGAGTGTGATGGAAAAATATTGTGGGATAATGATTTATCCAGCTATTATTATTTTTGTTACCCCAGTTTTCACTGGTGTTGTTTGCAGTGACTTGTTAAAAGTAGAAACTATTGTGATTGATTTTAAAAGAACAACGACCTTTTTAACAGCTTTACATAACTTTAAATTAGGGGGCTCGTCCAGGATCAAACAACAAAAAATGCCTCCCTGTCGTCGAGTACCAAGCTCTGTTGAGAGAACTGTTTCAACTAGGCTCCGATCAGTCGTTGAAGATCAAACCTCGACGTCAACAGACATTTCAACTTCCGTAATGGTTGAAGGTAATTTAGGCCCTACGTGTAACCCCATGTTTCTGGACGTCACGCGCAGGTTGGAATCATTGCAAAATCAGTTATTAGAACTTTGAGATGGGGAGCTATTTCATCGATGGTTGGAAAAGAAAGACTCGGGAAAACTACAATGGGTGGTGCCTCAGGCAATGGTAAAAGACGTCCTCAAGAATAACCATGATGCACTCATTCCCCCTCACCAAGCGTGGGAACCGGTATGTCGTAGCAGCAGTCTGTTTTTCGAAGTTAAAGGCTATTTGTGTATCTAACCAACAGGTCTAACCTACTGTAGCCTCAGCATTGGCAGAGCAAGCCCAAATTATTTAATATGGTTTATTACAATTCCGGAATTCCTGAGGTAGCTCACTATTATAAAAATGTAACCAAATAGAGATAGCTGAATGCACAAATAACACGATTAGTGTGGAAACGATAGTTTTATATGTGATTGTGAGAAAAAACTTGAACTGAAAACAGCACTTCGTTGACATTTTTGATAACTTACAGTGGTGCTCTCGTCATTTTTTATTTTTGTATGCCATTATGTTGTTTGAATCGATTCACACTAAAACCTTAATAAAAATCGTTAACGCAGTTTTTGAGAGAAAAAATATTTGGAGCCGCCACTCCAATTCGTACTTACACCTTCCTTCATTAATCAAGGGCCTTTTGCCGCCCAATTATACTTCACCTAAAATAATTATTTCCACCTACCGAACTATAGTTCTGAACGTCCAATTAGCTAGACGGTTCATTACCGGGAATTCCCAGAGAGAATTCTTCTGGTCATTTGGCTGTAGCCTACCGCGAGTAACAACGGTGTTGCCGCTTTTAATTAGCGCGAAAGTCTATGAAACAACTCAAGGATATGCATTCCCTTCAGTTGATGACCCTCAATTCTACCAGTTGTTGAACAAGCTCCTTCGGCTCTTTCAGCGAATAATTTGACCACTTGCGCACTTAAAGGGAGCGCACGCGTACAGCGCCATGTACGGTCCTTCATTAAGTTTCACGCATAATTATAGAATTAAAGTTGCCTCTTGTGGCTGGTTCACAAGTAGTTGGTACTGCAATTAATCTAAACAATGGATAAACGACCCCAAACAGCGTATATATGGCTCACCAACAAGGACCAAGGTATTTGTGCCTAGTACAGAATCCTTCATTGTGTACTACTACATATGTACTCAATACTACCGACTCAATCATTTTTGTTTGTTACTTTTCTTTGACAAGATAACGGAAATGATATCAATCGCAGATGGAAGGTTTAGTGAGAGACGCGTTTGTTTGCTGCTCAGAATGAACCGAAACGGCACAGAAAGAAATGATTACGAGAAAGCACTTGAAGCGTGATCACAAAAGGAAATCCATCAGCATAGAGACCAGATGTTCTACAGGCAGAGCAACGCTGTTGAAAGTAGAGAGAGCGGGCTGATGCCAGAAACGGAAGATAGTAGATCACAAGATGTCACTTGGGCAACGCGCCACGAGAATCGCAGTTTCCCATCAAAGATACTCCCTAGGTCACACACAGGATGAGCCGTCAGACACTATTTTTCACTGAGTTCATATAAAACTGGCAACGCTACCTGGTATACGTAGTCCCGGATTTAATTGGGCTCATGCCACGACCTTCATCTTAACACCGTATAGGTAATTGATGGGAGTGCCAACATGATTTTTCTGGGAAGTTTCGTGTACACAGTTCTGAAATCATGGGGACGCGACAAACTTAGTCAACAAAACGGCGTTAGTTTGAATTCCGGGAAATCTGAAGTTGCTTTTGATAACCTAATGACTCCTCAACATTTATCGCATAGGTAAGACTGCCAAGGACTGCCACGCAGATTCTTTTCAGAACGCCTATCATCGTATGAGTGAGATTTATAAGAAAACGTCTGGTGAGACGCACCACACAACTTTTCTTAGCACCACGTACATTCGTCGATATTCGTCGCATAAGTCCAATCACTTTTTCTTCAGTTAATTTGGACATGGTGAAACACAACTGCAAGCTTGGAGTATGGTAGCACTTGAGCTTCTGGAATTAATTCAGTTGCTCCAACTCATGCCACAACTGTTATTCTACAATCATTGCACAGGTCAACATGCCTTTCTTGAGAAGCATTAGTTGAATTATCACAGGAAAAACTGTAAAAAAATGGTAGTAAGTGAAACGCGCATGGTAGTCGCGCATGCTTCGTGTATTTTGTACTCTATGCTCTTAGCGCTCATATACATAACAGTTCAGTTCTCTCGCTCGCGTGTACCTCACGCGTCCATAAACAGTCCATTCCTTCAACCCACGGATGTACGAAGAACAATAGATTCTACCACTGTTTTAGTTCGATTTAGACCGTCCATTTATGTGCTCGGCAGCCGCGCCCGATTGCCCCCTTTTAAGTATCCTCTACAAGAAGCGACTTGAATTGAAGGCTTCACGACTCTCATCGCCGCTTCGACAGGCTCAGTCTCAAGGGACAAGCGGACTTTTAAAGAAACGTGAGAAAAACGGATTTTAACAGAAATCGACAACAAAAAGATTTTCGGAGAAGTAGGAATGTTTATGGACGGTCGTAACATCCTACTGAAATATAGCGTCTTTAATTGTACTTCTTGTTCTTATTCTGCTCAATAATGTTATATTTCTAATTATAATTATAAATTAATATTACACATCAAGATAATTCCAAAGGTTCGGACGGAATATGACACGCATCCAGGAGGTGGCCACTTGCATGCGAGATCAGAAGGCACAGACCTGGGGGCAACCTTGACTCCAGAATGACGAGCTAACAAATCAGCCACAGGCTGCGAGAGCGGGAAACTAGAACGAGGCATCTTGATACTCTCGTATGATTGAGCTACTGATACCAAACGGATGCATGAAGGCCGTAGAGCATACTAATACACAGATTTCCCAAGAGAATGAAGCCGAATTTTCGAACATCATTGACTCCACACGTGGACCTCAGGTACCAACATCACTGCACAACCATTCTCTAAATATTCCTAACAAAACCGCGAAACACCCGGCGCCCACAAATTAAATTTATTGAAGTAAAAGGAATGAGGAACGTGCCAAGACTTGGAGCGATTCTCTTGTTATTGCTACAAGAACATCTACTTAAATGTTTGGTGCATTTTCATCAATCAGCTGCATTGGTTTCATCGTCAGAACTTTTTACCGGATAATTCCAAAACAATAAACACCACAGTTCTCAGCAAAATCAAGTTGCGAGCGTCGTGGCAAGAGTAGCAGCACCTAATGAATTCTGAAACCCTACGCCGTACCACATTCAGCGTCATAAGTGAAGTACCGAGTAAAATATTGGATACTTAGCTAAACCCATTAATTAAATTATTAATAGTCATAATGACTAAATAAATTATCTTCTATCGTGACTTCATTTTGGTCAAAATAAACTATTTTTATGAGTTAATTATTTTCATTTTATTTTGGTTCATACGAAGTAAGAAAGAAAGTTATGTAACTGAAAGGTAAATTTATTAGTTTCGTACAGATCATTAATTATCATACGATTATTAAGAAGGCTTCTGAATCCGAAATACATTATATGTGTGGCAGTGAACGCAATTGAGAGAACAGCGAAACAAAATGTACTCAAATTTTATATTCAGCTGCAGATAAACATGAATCACCAGGATAAGGTCATGAGAGGAACTCGTCAGAAAACACCCAAGGTTTTTCTTAAGAATGCCTCGAACTAACTTCTTCAAATTTCGTCAGCGAGCACTTTCAAATAACTTAATAGCAACATAATATTTTTATTCGTAAGAAAATCACAAAAGTAGCACAATAAATTGCTACAATCTCAATGAAAAGTGGTTTTAGTGCAGCGGTTTCCTTATAAATCCCATTTATACGACATTATCGTTCCCGAAAAAATCATGTTGGTAATCCAATAAGTTACCATCGTAATCCCCCGTTCCAAAGTGCGCGCCAAGAATAGTCGACGAATGTTGGTGCTGCGTTGATAATGTTTCCTGTGATAGTGGAAACCCCGTGCACACTCCCATAATCTTCCCCGTATGTGTTGTTTCGCTAGGCATTTGGTCACGGTTGCCCCATGAAATGATAAGAGGTGGAATCAAACCGTCAAGACCACTATTGCCATTTTCACCTCATAAATCCCACCGCCTTACGTGCTCTTCTTCTAAGCTCCCGGGTATTGGAATGAAGCGTGACTCTCCTCTCCTTGACTGCGACAATATCCGAACAGTAAGGCCGCTAAACGGTCAGCCATCATGATCCCCCATAATATCATATCACAGAAATATTTATGGGAGCGCCATCAGAAGACCCACATTTCACGGCTCTCGGTGGTTGATTATTTGTAAGTTGGCAGTGCGAACAAACCAGTCATCCCAGTCATTTCGATGCTTTCTTCAGCTGCCGACTACATGACACGTCACATTACTCAAATCCCCATAATTTGGCCCTCAGACCGCGGAATTCCATCTAAGCGTATTGCCCCGAAACATGTGACAATGGTACGAGCAAATTTATATTAGCGATATTGAGAATTCTCATCTAGATTCTAGAAACAGCAAGTCTTCAACGAACCTTGTAACTCATTATTCGCTAAGGCTCAAATGTCTCGTCGTTGTATATTCACACGTGTGCAGTGTTTTCTCGTATAACAAGCGGAGAGGAGAGACAGCCTCGAAACCTGAAAGTCGAAGAGGAAGAAAACCCGCTAGCATTTAATCAGGAAAGCGACAAGGAAACGCTGCGTGTGGCAAAATGGTCATAACGAGAGCTGAGTGATGAGTTGGTAACGAGTCAGCGTTATTCAAATACACACTAACTGACTGAGCTCAACCCGAATGGTGAGAGGGAGGTTCATTTAGTCGGCACCTTGGTCTTGGAAATGAAATAACGACGTCTGGAGCCGTTTTGAACCGCATAATTTTCGACAGAGAAAGAGGCGGCACATAATTATGGAATAACTGAAGCGCAATTCGACTACGTTATGACGACCTTTGATGAACCAATTTAATTGAAGCGCAACGCGCGTTCAAAATATCGGATGTTCCTCACCTCACATAAATTTAACGTAGCGCTACGTACAGCGGCGCTGTGCAATGTACGCATTAAGATTGATCACTATGGTAACAATAGTTTTTGGCTAATTTCCTCATATGTGTTCCTCACGTGTTGTGTTGGACGTATCGGGCGAGAAATATTTCTATAGATGAAGACTTCAGATGATCCGGTGACAAACTCAACGCGCCTCACACTAAAAACGAATCGATCTGAATTTTCAGAGATGACACAAAAGAGGGGGATATTAAAGATTCCATCCCAGCAGTTGGAAAACTCATTTCGACGCCTCAGTAACGAGCGTTCGTCGTATCAAAGACGATGATGAAAATAACCCAGAGTATCCAACTACGACGTGCGACATCCGATGGAGCTAAAGCTTTGTGGACGGTAGGAGAATTGAATCGTCTACAGGAAAAAGCGTCGCCGAGGTAAGAGGAGTCGATTTTCCACGAGGGTGGCTCCTTTTACACGAGCGAAGCTCAGACGTTTCAAAGAACGGTTAAAAAAAAAGCGGAAAATAATACAGAAAAAACGAGGAGAAATGCGTTGCCAACATTGTGATTGACCAGCCGTAACTTTTTGCGAAGGCTCCTGTTCTTCGGTGTCAATGTCTCGTCTGATGTAATTAAACCACGAAAATTCAAGCGGCGCCACCACAGTATTGACGTACTATATAGATACAGTAGACGCAAATCATAAGATCCCGAGGGACTTGGTGTGTAAACCATTGTTCAAAACCTTACTTACGTTCATCCTTCAAAAACCGCAATTTACCGACGGCCCAAAGGTCACAATAGGTCTTCAGGTCGCGGTGCTTATCCCGACTTTGGGACAGTCAGAAAGCAATATACGGTCCAAAGGCGGCGTATTTACAGTACGATGACTGGCTCACTCCCGAGGTACGTCGATTTTGACCGTTACTGGCGGACTTGACCAACTCTTTTTAAAATATGAAGAATATATGCCTTCGCTCATACCTCGTACTACGCACGACGCCATGAGATTAGCCACAAATGAAGGGAAGACCAACAATATCAGTACCACAATATGAGGAGGAGGAGAATTCTCACTACTGGAGTCTAATCCAGGACCTCAAATCCAAGCTCCTTCTCATCCAAGTGAATTGAGAGCTGTTTAGGAACACAATCCACACTATTTTGGCATAAGGGTTGGCGTTATAGACAATGGGGTAGGGAGAGGAATAGCTGAAGACCTCCCACAAGTCAAAGCAAGGAAAAATGTTGGAAGTGGTATGTGAGGGTGGAATCCCCCGCTACGTCTTCACACACATTGAGGGAAAGGGAGCCCTCCTAGATGTGACTATAGAGGTTTCATGCCAATTCAACTAGACGCTGAGTAAGACAGTGCACAAATAACAGTCGCACAACTTTATATTCCTTTATCGGTATCCGCTGGAACGGGTTCCATCTCTGTGTCAGTCGGATAAGATCCCCATTTTCAAGTATCATACGTCTCAGACCGTCTGAAAATGACGAAACCTAATTGGATCCGGATCAAAATAATGAGATATGCAGCGAGATATGCAGCTTCGACGACTCAGGTGCGTTGGACATGAATGAAGGGAATCCCGTCGGAAAAGGCTTTACTGAATCGTGTGAAGACTTTCCGACTTTTCCAGAGCCTCGTTCCCGCCACCATTCGATGGGATCGATTTGCATTTCTCGGTCTGCGCAGGGATAGTTTTGGGCGATCAATGTAACAATTAATCACTATGATAATTACAATTAATTTTGGAGAGTTTTAGCTCATAACTTTATGAATTTGAGACGAATTGGTTCAGTTGTTGCATCTAAATCGTGTTGACTGACACACAGACTAATTTTTCAAACTTACTCAGTAGCTCTATAGCTCTACATTAACCTCAAAAACAATTTTTCTAATGAATTTTTTTTTTCGTGCTTCGTAGGGATATAACATCCTTCTGATCAAGAGAGGTGGACATGACTGCGTTTTGTAACGTACTTGGGGAATTGTCTCACAATTCCCGCGTACAGAACACACGTGAAAGTCGTGTCTGGGCCCAACAGAAAACAACAAATCAAATACGCTCAATAATACTCACTTGATGAAATGAATAAAATAATGGCTCTCAAGAAAGTAATGGGAAATGAAATTATAAAGCAATTAAGACCCTCTTGAATTTAATCAGCAAAAACACGAAATGAAACGAACTCCTTTTAGAATGAAATAAATAACCTATGCTCAGATCGTATTGATAACAATAAAGGGACAATGGGGAAAATGAAACACCAAGCTCTGATCGCTTACCTTGCTTCACACAATCTAAAGGGGAATTTAAACACTGGCTTAAAACAGGGAATGATTCGTTGACGAAGCCGGCAGCCATTCTGATCGAGAAACGCGGCTCCAACGCTAATATAAACAGCGGCGGGCTGCACAGGTGGCGGTCAGTGTTGCCACCTCCTGCAGCCCGCCGCGAACCATTACTTACAGAACAATCTTTCGCTGGAATTATAACCAAATGAAAGAAATAAAATATTGGTACAGCAGCTCCTACAACATAAACTTTCCAAGAGTTGCTTTTTGTACTTCATCTTAACTGCGACATTAGAGCAACATCGGAAAACTATTTGAAGAATGGAGAAATGGCGCCCTTGACACTTTTGTTGAGGCATTAAATTTTCAATGCACTGAGCAATTTATGAGATGGAACTCGTCCAAAGTTTTCGACTTAAACCGTCCACAGAATTGTTGGCGTTGCTGTCAGCCCTTAATACGCCGCAGACCTATTTCCGAGATGGATCCCCCTCCGCTTAGGGCCAAGCAAAACCTCTCTCCTCCTTCTGGGAGTTATTTAGTTTACTCTACCCCCTCTCACAAACCAAACCTCAGCTTCCCACTCTCTCAATATCTCAGAAAGGCTTTTCCTGATATCTCAAGAGCCTCCTCCATTACCTTAGGTTGTAATTAATGTGCCACGCGCCCCCAACACTGAATCATTACAGCTGTACAAACAATCGAAAGGCGACCTATTAATCCTTGCAATTCCTCCTTCCACCCCACCGACCTATTGCGTGTCTGACGTTCGTTTCCATTCCCATCCTATTCCCCTTCCGCTTCAAATTCGTTGTGGATGTGGGAGTTCTGATGAGAATGAGAGTGCACGGGGAAAGCGAGGAGCGGGAAACGAATAGAAATCGCGTTCAATTTAAAGGAGCATTGAGGTGAAACGAAGATAAGGCAGAGTGATTCAGTGGATCGAGCATCCGAATCCTGTCTTCACAGACCCCCATTAAACCCCTTCCCACTTCATGGTTTTCTGCCACCCCCTGATTACTCCACCCTTCTGAGCAGAATAAAGAGAGGTTCACTGCTGCCGCCAGAAGAGGAAATGTTTCCTATAATTCAACAACCAGGCAAGAAGCGCACCCACTTACTACAATGAAAAACGGACGTATGGGCACTAGCAGTTTAGAATGCAAGTTAAGGGCCGGTTTATCAATGTCATTTGCTAGCTCGACTAAAAGCTGACGAAGTCAAATCTTTCGTTAACTCCCGAAGACGCGTTCATCGATTCAATTCAGCCCAGTTAGCGATAGCTGTTAGTTATTTTTTAACTCGTCTCTTCGCTCTTTAGTTTTCAGATAACTAACCGTTATATCTGTCAAATAATGTGTTTCGCTCGCCTCGATTGGTTTTTATTTATTTATTATCTGTGTTTATTTATTTCCGACCCGTTATTTCAGTTATCAGAAAGTTGTACAGTTATCTGATAACTTTTGTTGGCAGCCATGTTCGGTTGTGTTTCGTTTGCCTCGATCTGTTTCCGTTTCTGCTCTCGTTATCATATTATTATTATCGTTCTATTATTCATAGGGATACTGCCAACTCGATGTAATATCATTTTATGAGCAACGAACCCCGACTGGGGGATCATAGACTCTGACTTCTCCGATGAAAAGCTCGACGCGTACCAGGTCCGTCCGAGAATCGAGTATTTTGATACGCTCGACGACGTAAATTTTCATACTAGGTTCCGATTGTCGAAAGAAACAACGCTGTCCGTACTTTCGCTAATTCTAACGCGGATTGAATCGCCAAGTAATCGAAATCACGCAATTTCGTCAATGAAGAAACTCCCAACGCTCAGGTTCTACGGCCTCGGTAAGGACAGACCAAATATATTATCGACCTACCACGTTACATTCGTGCATGATATAACTTAAGTCAAGATCGAAAAGTAATTTAGAGCTTTCATCGAATGTTCACGTTTCAATTCCAATAGTCCCAAAATCTGGTTCGACGAATCACAACTTTCCTAATCCCTTCGTACGTTCGGCGGTTTTTACCAAGTAATGCAATGGTGTTCCTAACTGTGTACGTAGAAACTGATGAAGAAATGAAATTTACAGGGTTGCTCCTACTTACACTATTTCATTGCTTGAGTGACATGAATGGTAAACGTATGACGAGACGATTGTTGTGAAGTTCCGTTTTGATTCTTTTGGAATTAAAGGACAAAGTGAACCGTATAAAATATACGGAGAAGTATACCGTACTTTGCTTGCTTATTTCTGATTATTATTGACCTTCCAGTTTGTGTCTTATTGGAACATGAATTTAGTATGAACGATATGCGAGAATTACGCGTTTTGACCAAGGTGAGAAGTATAATTTTGTGCTCATAACTTTCTGTGGCCGTCCGATGTTGGTGAGAGATCGTGAATATCAAGTTTGAGTTGACTAGGTTCAGTCGTTGTTTCTCATTCGTGTCTACAATCGCACACTATGTTCTGAAAAGGGTGGTTTTGGAAGTTAAAAACGTAAATATCTGAAGAAAACTACATAATTATCTTTTTTAACCAATCACAAAGGCTATTAATGAGGCTATACGAATGAAAAGGTCCTTGCTATTCAAGGCCATTCGTATAAATTTTGGAATTATGTGGAAGTAGAACACGTAAATAATCATTTTTGTTTTCTCTTTGCAGGTTCGATGCTATTAGCTGTAGGCGACGTTTGTGGCGTTAGTAAAACTTCTGCCTCCCTCATTGTGAAACTAGTTTCCCAGACCATTGTTCACTTGCCCCCACTTTCATAAAAACGTTGTTTGGAGAAGAAAAAATCTCAAAAGCCCAAAGAGCGTTTTAGCACTGGGCTAGAATGTCACAGGCCATTGGTGCTATCGACTGTACACACGTGCAAATGTCAATTTTTGTGAAACACACCGCACATTTGGTGTTGAGAAGCATCATGAATCGTTTTTCAAATTTTTCAAAGTTGTTTGGTGTACGATTAATTTTGAATAATACACGTAATATTTTCTGTAAGGAACATTTTTTTACTTATGTTGGCCCCACTCACGACAGAAAGTTATAAAATCAACGGAAAAAATCACGACAAACACGTGAAAAAAATAATCGCAAATCGAAAAATGAGCTACACAATAAGAAGAGGAGTAAGAAAAGAATGAGAAGTAAGTAAAGATAAGAAGAGAATTGAAAAAAACCCTGCATATTATTACACAACGGTTTATTATTCTCATGAACAGCTTGACCTATTATGACTGCTCCGAGACCCAACCCATTCGATTCAGCATCGAAAAACACTAGTAAACCATACGAAACATACCTGACTACAATGAACTACGGAAACTAACTATTCCCCCGGCGCCAGGCGCCCGTAAACGTCTGTAGGCATTTATGATCCAATGTAGGGGTGTGTAGAGGAAGTGGCCCCAACCTTCCTCCGCCCCGTCGGCAAAAAGAGTCGGGGAAATTGGGACAGGGACTTCCAGCGAACCCTCGGCAATTGACACGACGTTGCGAGTCCAGCGAGCGTTGTGAGTGGGCGGGCGAGTGGTTTCGATGAAACGGGAGGGAGGGAGGGAGTGCTAACGACGAAACGTTGACTTCCGCTGTAGTTCCCGCCAGCTCTTTCAATTAGTTGACTCTAATAATTACTGTGATTTCCCTATACGCAGTTGTACACGTCTGCTACTCATTCCATTCGACCCAGGATGTAAAAATACCTTGAAAACGATACGAAACACGGCTTATTTGCGATTATACTGCGTTTTGTTAAGTTTTTTAACCACTTTTTGTCCATAACAACCATGGGCTTCGTCCGATCAGATTGCCGAGATGGCGGGCACAACTAGATACCAAATGGGATTTTTGTGCGAAAGAACGATTTTTTTAGACCACATTAAAGACACAAAACGGCCCAGACGGCGGACAGCGGACGGTGGAAGGGGGACAATGGCTGGGGGCGGGGTCGACGGATGGGGGAACGGCGGACGGACATTGCAGATTTGGAATCCCCATGTCTTGAAACGTAAAGTATCAAATTTTGAGGGGGGGGGGGTTGTAAAAGATTCTTCGTGACCGAAAACATAGGGTTATTATTCAGAATGAATAATAAACCAAAAGAGAAAAATATCATGTACGAATATATTATTTAACAATTCTGCAACTGATATTTTTGGCATTGGAATGAAAATGTCAAATAATGAAATCGACAGGCGGCATATGAAGGTGGCTCAATGGTACCAACTCTCCAATAGATTGTTTTGTATGAAAACTCGCTAAGTTGCCTCTTCGTTGGAGGGATTCTCGTTTGAGCGTAGTGGTAGCCCTTTTTCCCCGCGTTCAAACTCTCGCTAGCTAACTGTTAGTCAATTGGAGATTGATGAACGCCTAATCAACGTTTTAACTACAGAATTAACCAAGGCCCCAAGATTTGGAGGTACTTCCTGGGTGGCCCCTTTTTACTTTCCGCAACCCAAAGGCTAAGAAAAGTATAGTCATCGTAAAAAAACTCCTGCAAATTATCACACAACGGTTTATTATTCTCTTGAACAGCTTGACCAAGTTTCACACCTCCTAGGGCCATCCCATTCGATTCAGCATCGAAAAATATCAATAAATCGTGTAAAACATGACCAGGCTACAACGGAACGACGAAAACGAAATATTCCAAGCACCCGAAGGCGCATGTAGGCAATTGGGACGAATTTGAGACACAGCGCGTGTCTCAAATTTGTCCATATGCCTACATGCCAGCACGGCGGGTGGTTTTAATGTGACTGAGAGAGGATGTACAAACGATGGCACGATTACTTTCTCTGTGAATATTGTCCCGAGAGTTCTTTCAATTAGTAGACTTTGGCTCACTATAATTACTGTGATTTCGCTATTTTCTATCTAGACGCAGTCGTAAACCACTCAAAATGTTTCATTCTAAAAATACCTAGAAAACGACACCGAACATGGCGTATTTTGCGATAAAACTGCCAAAATTGCGTTTTTGTTAATATTCTAAACAGTTTTTTGCTCATAACAACCATGGGCTTCGTTCGAAATACAAAATGGGATTTTTGAATGAAAGAAGTGATTTTTTAGACGAATACGGGGGCGGACGGCGGATGGACATTGCAGATTTGGAATCCCGATGTCTTGAAAGCGAAACCCTGTACGATGATGATGGACTCCGGAAGACGTTTGAAGCGGAGAATCGCACAACTTGCTTCACCTCCGCGACTATCTTACCCCGACATTGGTAGTAATCGTATTTACCTACCGACCTAATTTCCAATACGCGAAAAGCGCCATGAGTGGAATGTGTACGAGAAAACTGCGCTAAAATCGATTTGCTTGGACCATTTTCGATAATTTACGGCGCTGTAAAACTGGTCAGCCGATTACATAACTTTCCTTCCAACTCTATACTACTAAGGAAGCAAAAAGAACTAAAACCCCGTAAGATGTTGAAGATGAGCCATTAAGTAATAAGACAAATGAACTTATTTGAAGAAACAGGAACTGTAACTATCGTACTATTGAATTTCGCATTTGACATGTAATGCTCCAAAGAAACTTAACATTTCAGCCAATTACATAGCTTTCCTTCTTCTTAGAGCTAAGGAATGTACTAAGGTGAAGTACCCACTCACGATTAGTTCCTGTAAGAACACAATTTCAATTCTTGAAACCTCAACTAATTTTGAGAAAGATTGACATTTTTATTTGTTAATTTAGCAGATGGAATATTTTCGGAGGTTGCGAGAAGTGAATTCACCCACCCACCACTCTCGAAAGACATTTCAGGCGGAGAATAGCAGAACTTGCTTCACCTCATTGAAGGTTCTTGACCGCACCGTACCTTATTATACTAAACTGTTCAATAATAACTCATTTTACTTTCCTTGGCTCTATGAAGTGGAAAGGAAAATGATACCACAGAAAAGCTGAGTTCTCTTCAGAACTTTACTTTTTAAGGCCTACTGAGTCCAAAAAACACTATTTGGCTAAATGGTCTGTGCGTCTGTGAACGCTGATATAAGGGCTGAACCAAATCAGCTCAAACTTAATACCTAGCCCTCAAATTACCATGAGACGCAAAAATAAGGGTATAAGAAAAATTTGCCACAAACAAACCATAGTTATAATAGTGATCAATACACTAAATTTGTTTTCTCAAAACAGCAATAACGATTTTGATTAAATTTCCTGCGTAGACAGCTGCAAATGACTCGACTATATCAAACAATTCTCATTTGTTGAAATATGACAAGCGCAGCACAGTAAATTACCCAACATTTCGGCGAAAATCGATTTCATCGCAGCTTTTTCCTAATAAACTTCGCTGGGACACAAAAGAATCTTCAGAAAAATTGACATGGTAGTCCAATCAATCACCTTTACGATGAGTGTTTAATAACGCTTATAAGATATACAGGGGCTACTTGAACTAACCTTTTGGACAACTTGTCAGGATAGTCGATCCTACATCGTAACTTGATAAATAGGTTGATAATTATAGTTGGGCATATAGCGAAAGTGGTATGGAAGTTCAGTGAACGACGACACCGCTCCGTATATACAGTATATCATTGAATTTGAGAGCAAAATGAGGGTTTTGTTTGTTATTTAGAATAACTGATTTGCATCAAACTCCATGGGTGTCTTAAAATATTCAATACATTGTTCTCCATGAATGTTCCTTTGATAATCCGTTTAGCGGAAAGCAACCAAAGTACTGAAGTTAACGTACCTGTTAGGTGAGTCCGTCTCCTCTGGCTGGTTAACTTTAGTAATTTGCCTACTGGCGGATATAACCCAATTGCTTTAATACAACCGAAGTATGCCAAAAATTGTGTATTTTCTGCGCATTCGACTTTTCACAGTAAACGCATAACTGAATTCGATCAACCTAGTGGAGTGTTTCATAGGAACCTAAACGTTTATTTCGTCCTTCTCGGCCACTACTGTTTCCTTCAGTTGAATGGAGATGTTTTCACATAATAATCGAATTTACAGAAGTAGGGGAAAGTTCAAGTTGAACAATTCGCCGAATATTTCAACTTTCTGAAACTTAATATCACAGAAAAATGAAAGTAAAAAGCTAATGAGGAATCGTTTGAGCTTAACCGATTATCGTTCAAAGATCGTGTGGCAAGTGTTACTGGTCATTCAAGTGTTTTTAGATTTAAAAAAACGGCATACGTCATTTCCTACAAATCTATCTGAAAGCAACAAGTGTAGGTGTGTGAAGTATGTTGTGCTTCTCACTTACCACTTCTGTACAGTTCGCTTTTAAATTTGCATCGAAGACTTTTAAGTTATGTTCCTCACATTCAAACTGCTGATATGAATCTATGCAGAAATGGAGATTCGAACCCTTCGAACGAACATTTAGAATGAACTGAACTCTACATGGAAGGTTTGAAAGGAAGTCATTGGACCATGTCAGAGCTATCAACAGAGAGGAAAGTAGCCTGTCAATGACTCGAACGTATTCATTGATCGATTTAAAAAAAAGCTCCAGAGGGAGCGAGAAAAGGCTGAGGAAACTTGTCTCAGCACTTAGCCTGGATCCAGGGGGTCGTTTATATTCCTGAACGGCCCTTAAGCTCCAGTTCCATTCAGGCCCTACTGGTTTCAACTCCAAGCATTCACCCTACAGGAGTCCACAGAGTAAAGGCGAGAAAGGAGCACCTCTTTGATACGCTCACACCGTGCTTCACATTCAGCTATAGCACGTCAAGTTCGTCATAAGAGAGTTAGGCCACTG
This sequence comes from Pachypeltis micranthus, assembly GCA_020466155.1. NCBI lineage: Eukaryota > Metazoa > Arthropoda > Insecta > Hemiptera > Miridae > Pachypeltis > Pachypeltis micranthus. Next base: position 2,059,884 of record CM035776.1, read on the forward strand.
AGCGTTCGAGCATCTCAAGCGTTCCAACAAGAAGAGAGGGGCAATCAAATTTCGCTCTCATTCAACAAGTGAGTAAATGCATCCCAGTAGCTTGACGATCCAATCCTACGTCTATCCTGATGTTCCTGGTTTTATTTCATAGAGAAAGGACAAAGAATATCGCCCACATTTACCCATTACAGCTGCCTATGTCACAAATGACTTCTAAATCCTTTGAAAAAATGTCTGACCCTTCATTGTCTTTACTCTGCAAACCTGGCTTTGATTTCCTGGCACACCTCACCTATGTTTATTCAAGTTTTTTCTCCTATCTTTGGTTCTTAAATCTATTTATGTACTCTAAACAGAGAGCATTTTATCTCATCTCGACGGGTCTAATAAAAACTGAATCGGCAGAATGAACTCCTTCATACGATATAGTAGGTCTCTTTTGTCAAAACTCAAGATGCATCAAGCAACGAGAATTATTGGGTGATACCATGAGGGTTGAGGTCAAATTGGGGAATTTATTCAGAGGTCACGAACTGGTCGTCCCAGTGAAATGTCTCCGAGTCCAGTGAGTTGGCCGCTGCTATAACTTTGACCTTCGAGTGTCGAGTGGGGAGGAAACTAATAATTCTATGAAACTGAGCCATGTAGGGGGATGAGCAAACTTTCAAGCCTCACAGGCAGGTTTACAGTACTTTGTTAGCGAAAACATATCTGTGCAGTGCTGCTATTCATGAAACTTTTTCTTTACTTATCTGCAATTAAAGGAAGGTTCAAGGGTATCTGTGGTTTGGTTTGTATTGCAGCTATTATAACAGAGTTCCGCGAGGTGAACAGTTTCAAGACCAATTTTATCTCTTGAACATGTCTACAATAGTTTACTGCATAAAAGTACAGTGCTTGAACTCACACTGTTGACCTTTACGTGACGCTTCTCCACTCGACGAAGACTAAAAACAGGTTCAACGAGAACAAATGGCGCATATTAGCTTGGGGATACGATCTGAACACAATGTTCATGTGATCTTTCAGCTTTATAGGCCTATACATCCGTTCACAGTATTTTCACAGAAATAATTATTGAGAACAACAGTTGGGCGTAGATTAGTAGAGGGTAAACTTGGACTTCACCGTCAGTAGACACGATGAGTTTCTGTTCACGAATCAAAGAGTGTTAGGAGAACACAAAAACTAGATGTTTGTTTGTTTGTGTACCTTCACTGAAAATTACGTTTTTGCAATCGTATCGAAGAAGGTAGAATATCCGCTGAATAACTTCGGATAGGAGTGAGGTATGGAATTCAAAATTGATACAAAACTACTCTTGTTTTTCTCTCAGGTAACGGCAAGTACCCCTATCATTCCATTCGTAGGTCATACATTTAGAGTATGGGGGGGGGGGGGAGAGGAGTTATATACCGTTATAGTTTTTTTCTTTCCTTGGCTCTACAAAGTAGAAAGGAAAGTTATGTAATCGGCTGAAAAAAAAATTTTGAGTTTTCTTCAGATCTTTACGTTTCAGATCCTCCTGAGTCCGAAAAACACTATTTGGGAAAATGGTTTGTGAGTCGTGTGTGTGTATGTGTGTCTGTGAACGATTTTTAGAAAAAACCACCGTACCAAATCAACTCAAACTTCATATCTCGCCCGCAGGTTACCATGGGACGCCAAAATAAGGGTATGAACAAAATCCACCGAAATGTAACTATAGTTATCATAGTGATCAAAACACCAAATATTTTTTTTTCTCAAAAAACGATTTTGATTAAATTTTTTATATTGATAGCTCTCGATAAGGCAACTATACCTAAAATTCCCATTTGTGGGAAAATGACGAGAGCAGCACAATAAACTTGACTCCAGCAACTAATCAAATCTGTTTTTAATAATGTTTATTCAGTGCAGGCCAAATTAGTAGAAATCAGAGCTCAGAACTTCCGCACTTGCATCTAACGAGAAGTCCTCGTCTCAGGCGTTTACCTTCCGTGTCCAGCTCCTTTAACCTGAAGGCTTTGATAGTAACTGCGGGTAAGTTCGAACTGCTCGGCTGAAACTAGCACCAGCCTCCCTTGCAGAAAGGCAGCTTAAGTTTATTAACGTTATTTCTGAAGCTGACAGCGGGTTTTCCCTTTTTGGACTTTCCAAACTAGCTGACAGCGGGTTCCCACCTCTCAGTTTACCTCTTCTCCAGCTCTTCCCAGACCCAACCGAAAAACAACACTCTCTCAGCTCTCACACTACTGGCTTTCTGCTCTCGTTCCTCAAACCAGCTTGAGTATTCAGAGACCCCCTCACTCAAGCTCGCCACATTTATCCATTCTATAACAACGTTCACATCAAAACGAGGGCGCATTATTGAGAAATCAGCAAACAGATGTTTTGAGAGATAGTTCACATGATTTTTTGAGAAAGATCGTGTACTAGTAAACGAGGCGAAACAAGACCTGCCGAGAACGGAACGACGAAAATGGACTTTTTGTAGGCCACCCTAGGCAATTGGCACAATGTGACGAGTCGAACTGACAAGGGATTGCGGTTGCAGTGAGACGGAAGCAGCGCGGGAAATGAGCGCGCCCGGAAAGAAACGATACATTTCCATGGATCATCCAATTCACAGGAGTGCGACGCTTCTCACCGGATATTGTATTCGTCAATTCGTACAGAATCAATGTAAATCCAGCCCGTTAATAACTTTCGTATTTGAATTATCACATTCCAGCCCCTAGCAGATTCTGCCGAGTCTCCCGAAGTTCCGAACGGTCCATCCAAGTTGACCTAATTGTTAAATAGACTGATGAGGTTGAGCCCTTTGAAGTGGGTTAACTGAGATTGAGTGGTTATCTCCTTGTGATGGGAGCGGATCGGGTCTCAAGCTGACGTCGCCTGCCGATGAACATTCAAATCATCTCTTCCAACTTCGAGAAACCCTCGACGTTCTGAACCTTCTAAAACGGTAATGGCGGCCTTAATTAGAGAAGCATCATTAAGAAATGTTGCTGATTAGTTACTTAGAAGTGCTGATCGCTTATCCAATACGAGAAGAGAAACCGGTATTTAATGAAATTAATCCACTGTGGACAAGTTTAAAGCGAAGGACATAGAAGTAAAGAACAAACTTGTAATTTCTAGTTCGACCACAGGGGGTTCAGTAAAGCTTGGCGTCAGTCAGATTTAAGACGAATTACAGGAAACCTTATGCTTTAAAATCTAAACGATTTCATTTTCTGATATATTTTGCTGTATTTCTCCGATAACGAATGATTACATAAATAGTGGCGGAGAATAAAATTGGGGTATAGGTCACAAGCAGACACTCGTTGCTCAAGTTGCCAGGTTGCTCAAATTTAATAATGGAAGGCCATTTTTTAGGCAAGGTTTGAGTTTCAACTCCATTCAACGGATTGTTATGGGAATATTTATGCAGAACGACACATAGTTATTGACTAGTTGAAGATATCCTGTAAGTTTAATGATAATAGTTATATCCAGTTTTCCAGAAAAGTTGAAAAAACACTTCTTTTATCTTCATGGACCCTAATTGCTTTCCCCAGCAACGATTTAAGAGGACAGAATAGACAGAGATTAGTACCAAGTACGTGGTGATGGTAATCAAAACCGTAACAGCAGTCGGAGAAAAATGCGATAGCCCTCATTTCTCCCCCCCCCCCCCCCCACGGAAACTTCTTCCAGGAATAAGGTTGATTACGCAGACCTTATTTAGAGGATGGGTGCAGTTGAAGAAAGCCATCGCAGTTAACATAGTGAGACAAAGTTTACTAATTGAAAGCACTCGTGGTACAATAACTACAGCGAAAGTAATCGTTTCATCGTTTGTACTTCCTCCCTCCACCATCCCAAAACCAACCGCCCGCTCAACTCGCCACGTCGTGCCAATTGCCTACAGACGCTTATGGGCCTGTAATATTTAGTTTTCGTCGTTCCGTGGTAGTCAGGTCATGTTTTATGTGGTTTACAGGTATTTTTCGACGCTAAATTGAATGGAATCGGTCTCGGAGGTGTGAGACCGTCAAGTTATTCAAAATAATAATAAATCATTGTGTAATCATTTGCAGGATTTTTGTTTAACACGTTCGAATTTTCTATACTAAGCGCACAATTGAGTTTGGATCAACCTGGCAGGGTTCGTCCAATACGTTCCTCGCAACAATTCCTGTAACCGTAGAACAGAGATATATTCCAAGATCCATCAGAAAATGAGATTTGACAAACAATCGTTTTTCCATAGTCTAAATTGTAAAGTTTTAACGATTTTGATCCGAGTTGCAGGATACTATTAGCTAGTTAGTACCTCCATTTTAGTGCTTGTTGTGTTTTCGGTATAATTGCGTGAACGAAGGTACAGTGCTCGTATATATAGCTCGAATTCACATTGGGGAAAGTAGTGGATATTTACTCAAACTTTAGCATATTTACTTAACTCGTACTAAATGCATGTAAGCACCACCTAAGGAATACTTTCGGTTTTGGCTTCAATTTAGATCATAGCCTGATAACATTCTAAAGTGGCGAAGAGGCTAATCCGTGGCATCCCCAGACAGTTGTTTGGCGGGAACTTTGTTCGTAGGTGACTAGAGTAGTGTTCTAGAGTAGGTTTCTAATACGTTGCCCTCTGCAGCTGTGGTAATAGGAAGAATAGACCGACAGACAAGAGATTTTCAGTAACTCAAATACGTCGGAGAAAATCGGGTAGCTGTTGGAAACGTGGCTTTGTCGGCCAAACAAAAAAATCGGTTTTTGTTTGGTATTGGCACTCACACGTAACCAGTACCACGACTTGGGGTCTCTGACCCCAAAAGTCCCAGAACATAATGATCTGATGAATACTCAACTTTTTCAGTCGATTCCAGAACGCTCCTAATCTGTCGTATTGAGGAATGCAATAAGTAAATAATAACTCCCCATCATTTCGTTTTTAGATTGTACGTCCTGTACAATGAACCTGGGGATTGTTGCATTGTGTAGAAACTTTTCTTCTCGTATTGGGGGTGTTGGTTAAAAGACTCCGCAGTAACAGGATCGTTTAAATTGAGGAATTGCCCAGGGATTTCTACGAGGAGGATCAGTTGTCGTTCTCTCTGCGGTTTTCGGCTTAGGATACGCGATCCGAGGGTTTCACTTTTCTAAAGGAACCGGTTCCTTGGAGCTTATTTATTCCATTTCTCGTTGCCTCCAGCGCGAGATATTGATCATAATCCCCCCCAGTTCGACTCTCGAGGAACCGAAGATTAGGAAAGGAGTCTTTGAATAAGGGAAAACTTTTGCGTTTTCTCCATTTCCTTGAAAGTTTGTCTTTTTTTTCATCTTCTTTTTCCGCCACCGTATCTGCTTTTACTCCGCTGCCTAAGAGACTCTCTTATTAAAAGGGCAGAGTCCGAGTCTTGAAAGGAAACAGATGAGAGGGAGGGAGGGAGGGGGGGGTCTGCGGTTTTAGAGAGAAATCAGAATTCGCTTTTCCGCACTTCGCAATTTTTCACCCAAAATAGCGATTGGTTATTTGCGAGCTGTTGAGGTCTCATGGCAGAAATAAATCGTAACCCCCCCCCCATCACACCGACTGACAAAATGACTTGGACCAGTCCCTCTGAATTTCCGGGCAATTTTTTTCGAAATGAATGTCTGAAAAGATAATTTCCCCGGACAGTGCCGACAGGCAGCAGCAGGGACTGTGGTATATTGCCACTCATTTAGTAATTTTACGTAATGAGTTATGAGCCCAAAAGTATTAAGTGTTCTTCTTGAGAACTCGGTCTTGAAGAAATGATGACAAGTCCTTTCAAATTAGAGCCCTCATATATCCAATGCAGGAGTAGAGCTGTTCTGAGAGAGTTCTTGGGATATTCTAATACAACCAACCAGTCAATACCTATCCATTGTCCTCCATAAATGCTCCATTGACAATTTGTGAAAAACAGACGAAAACCAAAATATGACAAACATCGCGTCGTTTTTAACTCACACAGTAATGACTAAATGTTTTTACTCGAAGGGTATGATCTCACCCTTGAAGGGTGTTAGGTTGGTATTGGGTTTGTGCAGGTTTCTGTTTACGTTTCGGCGTGAGAGTGATTTACATCATGCGTTGACTAAAAGGCCTCAAGTTCCGAACGTCAACCAGCGGTTGACCCCTTTACGAGCTGGTCCCATCACAGCTTGTCCTCGACCCTTCTGACCAAATACCGATGCAAATTACTGTTTCACCTTCTCTTCCGCAGCTCCCCAGCCCTTTCTGCTCTCTTCTCACTAATCCAGGTATCCTCCGCTGTCAGTCTTTGTAGTCATCCCCTTTGTCTATGTCAACACAAAACGTGCTCTTCCCCCAGTTTCCTTCAAATGGCTCAGACCCCATCTCCTACCGACTTCGCTCAAAGTCCTCCAGTTTCCTAATCCCATTTTCCCTACTTAGTAGGATAAAGGTAACTACAAAGTGGATCGTCATCCGGTGCAAATACAAAGTTCGAATTGCTTAAAGCGATCTGCTGTTGAGTTTGTCCCAATGATGCGGAATGTCAACTCATTAGTACTGATAATCTGAGCGCAAGAGTAGTACCAGCGGTTGTTTGGAAAGCCATGTCTTCAAGTAGTATCAGTTCAACCATGTCATCTTCAGCAAGGGTGTTATACTAGTCGCTGCTCACCTTGGAATAGCAAAACAAGATGCCAAGGTGTTTAGAATCTCCTTTTTTCTCCTTACTTCGCACATATTTTTGGTTCCACGTCAATATTTCATTATTTCATTATTCCTCACGTTTTTAGCAAGGAACACGCTTAAAGTTTGGTCAGCAGGGGGGGGGGGGACGATACATGAGAGACGATAAGAATACATCGTTTTCTTCAGTTTCCATGAGTCGTCACGAGAGTGCAATAATTCATGGATCATAAAGCATTGATTCAACAACAGCTGCTTTCAGATAGATTTGTAGGAAATGACGTATGCCGTTTTTTTAAATCTAAAAACACTTGAATGACCAGTAACACTTGCCACACGATCTTTGAACGATAATCGGTTAAGCTCAAACGATTCCTCATTAGCTTTTTACTTTCATTTTTCTGTGATATTAAGTTTCAGAAAGTTGAAATATTCGGCGAATTGTTCAACTTGAACTTTCCCCTACTTCTGTAAATTCGATTATTATGTGAAAACATCTCCATTCAACTGAAGGAAACAGTAGTGGCCGAGAAGGACGAAATAAACGTTTAGGTTCCTATGAAACACTCCACTAGGTTGATCGAATTCAGTTATGCGTTTACTGTGAAAAGTCGAATGCGCAGAAAATACACAATTTTTGGCATACTTCGGTTGTATTAAAGCAATTGGGTTATATCCGCCAGTAGGCAAATTACTAAAGTTAACCAGCCAGAGGAGACGGACTCACCTAACAGGTACGTTAACTTCAGTACTTTGGTTGCTTTCCGCTAAACGGATTATCAAAGGAACATTCATGGAGAACAATGTATTGAATATTTTAAGACACCCATGGAGTTTGATGCAAATCAGTTATTCTAAATAACAAACAAAACCCTCATTTTGCTCTCAAATTCAATGATATACTGTATATACGGAGCGGTGTCGTCGTTCACTGAACTTCCATACCACTTTCGCTATATGCCCAACTATAATTATCAACCTATCACTAGAAGATATTTTAATCCAAAAAAGTTTAATCAAAATTGGTGGAACCTCATTGAAAACCCGCTGTTGGGAGCACGAATGGGGGAGCTTGAATTGAGAAATAAATGAACGTGGTGAGCGTGAGTGAGGACTCTATTACACTTGACAGAATAGCAATATCAGTTTGACGCGAAAGATGGGGCTCTGGTTGTGCAGGGAGTGTCTATCGCGAGAACTGAGAGTGAATGTTTGGGAAGAGCTGTGTATTGCGGTGAGGAAATGAATTGAGGGGACGGAAAACGATATTTTGGAAAGTCCAGAAAGATCCGTCCATAATAAAAATGGTTTCAAACGTTAAAATCAAGTAACAAAGAGTGGCTCGAGGTTGACTTTGAAAAGTTTAGGAGTTTACTTAAAGTCGAGCTCGGTAACCTCCAAACTCCACTTAGCTGAAACATCTCAAATGCCAGGATCACTTGATTCGTGGAAACTTAAGGAATACTTATGAATTTTGAGTCTATTGCAAAAACAGAAATTAAAAGTCATGTCTCGCATAACTCCTTAAAATGAAAGCCGCCTAAGATGCGTCTTAGAGCCCCAAATTAAGTTTTCTTGCATTCTTAAAAGAACTTAATAATAGCAATAAACTGGGCCTACACAGGAACGCGGCATTTTCTTTAAAGTAGAATAGAATCGAGCTTAATTGGAGTTAAGCCTCCAACCCGTTTTGTACTTCATTTCCTCTCACTCCTTGCGAGACCCATAACAACAATTAGTCAACCCCTATTCTTCCTCTGGACTTGACTAATCGGGTTTTCCCCGTATTTCACCTCCCAACTTCTTCTTCTTGAGCTTCATTCCAAGAGCGACCACACCGTCTCATTCCCAGTAATTAATGAAGTTGGACTCCTTTGCCGACCGCGTCGTCGTACCTTAATTTATTAAAGTTGATTTGAATTCCTGGGAAGACCTGAGTCTAGTTGAGTTTTTGGATAAGAAAAACTTGAAGAGAGACCACAACAGGTGGACCATAAATCCAGCGCGAACTTGTCGGAAAGTGCGCCCCTGATTTATTCCCAATTTTCAAACACCGTTGACTACTTTTTGAATTACAATTTATGGCATCTCCAAAGTTTTTCCCTTCCCACAGAATTACCGTATTGAAAGGAGTTAGTTAATATTTAACTGATTGACTGGGTTTAAAAGTTAAATATCAAGTGGATAGCAAAATCCCCCACCCCCACTCACTCACCCACCTACTTCGATAAGTCTGTGCGATAGAGAGTTGAAACGGATTCTGATGGAATGACGTTAAAGTGTTCGTGAAATTAGTCAATCCACTGTTCTTTCAGGAGTATGGACCCTAGGGGCGAACTGTTCGTTGCGAGAAAAAGCAGTAATAATGTACAGTTTCCATCGGCATTAAGGGGGGTAGGAGACTAAAATTGACCGTATGCGAGGTGTTTTCGTCTTTTTCTAGAAAAGGGCGCGAACGATTTCGATTACATTTCAAACGTATCTTCAACAAATCAGTATCCAACATTTCTTCTGAATAAATATTTCTGTGAAAATCCAGTAGGGTAGACCCCGCTGTCCAGTGAAACCGACTTTCCTCACCCACACAGGGCATCTTATGACGCCAAAACAAGGATACGAGGAAAGTTCGTCTGAAACTTACAAATGTTACCATATTGACCAACACCCAAATAACGGATTTCCTCCAAAACGACTTCAACGATTATGAATATATTTCGTGTATGACAGTTCTAAATCACAGTAGTTTAACATTTTGTTATCATTCACGGAAAAATACGGGAACGTTTGTCATTTTCTTAATCGCTGTCATGGTAACATATTTTCTCAATATGGTCAGAACTGAAATTAATAGGCTTAGACCTGGTTCGAGAGGTTAAGGAATGTTGTGTGATGCCCCGAACGAAATATAGATGTAAGTTATTGTTATAATATTTTTTGTAATCTAATGTAGATGATGTTCAATTGAGTAGTGGGATATCGATCGTGAGCAATAGCTAAGATGATAAACGGTGATATGAGATGATAAGAACGTAGCAAATGTTAAAGCTCACGCGGTCTCCCGAACTCGTTTTTTGATTTTTCGATAAACCATCGATACATCGTTCGAGTTCGTGATTATTTAGTGTTCAACTCCTATAATAACCTTATAAATCAAAAAACTTACCGTGTCCGCGAAATGAGTGTTATAAAAGCACAATTTCGAATCGCGCTCGAGCGTTCCGCTTCAGACCCTAAGAAGTCGTATGTAGTGTCCTCGATCCGCATAAACGATGAAGTGTACCTATTTTCGTCGGTAAGCTCACCACTCGCGTTACATAAACTGCTGAGTGAGCTACCTGCAGTAAAGAAAGCAGTGAAAAGCATCCAGGGACGAGGTCAATTCCGACGCGTGAATGTTACGTTGAGCGACAGCCTTCGAAACACCTACCTTGATGAGGACGATAACGTCACCTTTGGAGATGAATTTCTAGAGCAAGAAAGTACAGCGATGGACAACAAACAACTCGGTGAAAACCCACAAACTGCAACCACTACTAAGAAATCAATGCAGTCACTAACCAAGGATATGATTTGCCGGCAATTTACTGGCAAGGACCAGGACGCAACTGTATGGCTCAGATCTTTCAACAAGGAATGTGAAAGGTTCAACATTCCAGACAACCAAAGGGTAGAAGCACTACGCCTATTCCTGGATGGACCACCAGCAACTTGGTTTGAGTCAAATTGGTTGATCATCGGAATCAGTACCTGGGAAGAGTGGACAGAAGCGTTTCTTGAATCGTTTGCAGGAAAAAGCTGGGCGGACATCTCGTTTGCGGTCCATTACAGATGGATGAAAACTGGTAGCTATTCTGATTTTGTTATAAAAAAATATAATTTGTTGGTAAGTGCGTTTCCAGATATGTCTGAAAAAGATCGCATAGCAATAGTGATAATCAGTCTGCCATCCTTTGTTAATGAGAAGCTTGATAGAAATGAAATTGTGACTCAAGGGAAACTACGAGTATTAGCTAAATTAAATCTTTTGCCCATAAGCGGGAAAGGAAATAAATTCAAACCCTATACTCAGCCACAAATACCCACAGACCATACTAGTAAATACAGTACCTTCAAGACACGCTACACACCTTGCATGATCTGTGAAAAATTGGGGTATAAAAATAGATTTCATCCAACGGAAAATTGCCGAAATAAACCAAGAGATCCAGATAACTTCAAAGAAAAGAATGTAAAAATTGCTTTTCAATGAGGAAATTAAAAATTCAAAAAACTAAAATTGCCTCCACTCATTGGTATTCAATTACAGATCGAAAACATAGATGCACGCGGATTATACGACCCTGGGGCAAATATAACTATGATCACATCAAGATATTTACAAAAGCTTAAAGCCAACGACATAAATTCTGTAACAAATGTCATCAATAAAAATTATGCTTACAAAACAATGAGTGGAGAGCAAATCTCCTGTGGGGTAGTGTTCCTTAAATGAAAATTTTTGAAATAGAAAAAATGTCACGATTTTTTGTAGTAGAGAAAAAAAATTTCAATTATGATATTCTACTGGGCTTGGATAGCATTCCTTGATTTCAGACTGCGCCAGGATGAAAATTTACAAATCTCCCAGGCAATAGAAAAAACCCCCAGTAAGAAATAGGTCTGCACACCAGCAAGTTCCTTCACTGAACTGGAATGAGTACCTCCCGATAGAAGAATTCAACATGAAAACAGAGCATCTGTCTAAAGACAAGCGTCAAGCAATTTATGATCTTGCAGAAAAATATGGAACCTGTTTTGCCAAGAATAAGTTTGATATTGGGCAGGTATGGGATTATGAGGCTCACATTAAATTGACCCAAGACCAAAAGGCCGTATAGGTGTTCTTTTGAAGATCAAAAGGAGATCCAGTCACAAGTAGCCGAATTGTTGAGAAATGGAATTATAGAGGAGTCTTATTCACCTTTTGCATCACCAGTGACAATGGCATACAAGAAAGAAGGGAGCGAAAAACTAAAGACCCGCCTATGTATAGATTTCCGAGAGTTAAACAAATTGATAGTGCCAGAAAGTCAGCCATTCCCGCTAATAGACGATTTAATTGTTCAAACCAAAGGATGCAAATGGTTTTCTAGTTTTGATGTCAATTCACCATTCTGGACCATTTCTTTATGTCAAGAAGATCGGCACAAAACTGGTTTTATAACCAGAAACGGGCATTATCAATGGACTAGCTTGCCTTTTGGATTAAAGAATGCTCCTGCGATTTTCCAACGTATATTATCGGGAATAATTCGAAGATGTGGGCTTTCGGGTTTTCTGCTCAAACTACATTGATGACATTCTAATATTTTCTCGTACATTTGAAGAGCATCTCAATCATATTTCACTGTTGTTGGAGGCTATTCATTCTGAGGGCTTCCGCCTAAAGTTTACCAAATGTACTTTGGCCACCAATGAAGTACGATACCTAGGCCATATTATAGGGCACAACACAGTGCGCCCACTTACAGACAATTTAACAGCAGTTAGAAATTTCCCTACACCTAGAAGCCGTAAAAATATCCGTCAGTTTTTAGGAAAAATCAACTTCTATCATAAATACATTCCTAATTCAGCTCAATTATTAGAACCGTTTCATAAGCTTCTACGAAAAAATGTAGAATTCATTTGGGATGACTGCTGCCAGAAGACGTTTGAAAACATAAAAAAGTATTTAACCACTTCACCAGTTCTTGCTATTTTTGACAAAGACTCACCAATAAATATATACACCGATGCTAGTATATCGGGGATAGCAGCAGTATTAAAACAACCACAAACAGATGGCAGTGAAAAACCAGTAGCATACTTCTCGAGAAAACTAAATGAAGCGCAAAAAAAGAAAAAGGCTATATACATTGAAATCAGGGAAGCTGTCAGATACTGGCAATATTGGTTGTTGGGCAGGCGCTTTCGAATTTTTACAGACCACAAACCATTAGAACATCTTCGTATAAAGGCACGAACCGATGAAGAACTGGGAGAGCTGACGAATTATCTCCTACAGTTTGATTGTGAGGTGATATACAAGCCCGGTGTATCAAATATTGAAGCTGATTGCCTTTCACGCAACCCCGTTCTTGAAAACTTCGACCAAGTACTTCCAGATACATTACAGGTGGTGAATGTTGTCTCCCTAGAGGAAATACAAAATGACCAACAGCCCCTTGATAAATCAACATTATATCAGACTAAGGGGGTGTTTTATAAGAAAGTTAGACAACGATCGCGTGTATGTCTTTCTGAATCATTTGGGAAACAGCTTATTAGCCGCACCCATGTACACTATGGGCACATAGGCACTAAACACCTACTTAATATGTTACTACCATCATATTACTTTCCACGGATGAAGATGCATGCTCAGATACTTTGTGCTAGATGTGAAGTATGCATTCGAAACAAGACGAGAATTAGAAAGGAAAAAGGTGTGATGGGCCATTTGGGACCTGCTTCTACACCATTCCAAATCATGTCATTAGACACTATCGGAGGGTTTGGTGGGCGTCGTTCCACAAAACGATATCTCCATCTTCTGGTCGACCATTTCAGCAGATATGCATATATCTCAACCTCTGCGAATCAGACATCTCTCGAATTTGTGAAACTCCTTGAAAAGGTGTGCAATGAACACTCGATTGGTATGTTACTAACAGATCAATATGGTGGACTGACTTCAACAGAGTTCGAACAGTATCTAGAAAACAACAACATTGAACACGTGATAACATCAGTAGACATGCCCTCGTCTAATGGATTAAACGAAAGATTAAATCAAACCTTGGTTAACAGAATTCGCTGTAGAATTAATGAGTATAAAGCAAAAGTGGCCTGGTCCACAGTCGCGGCCAAATGTGTACATGACTATAATGACACGATCCACAGTGTAACAGGATTCACTCCCAGTTACCTGATGTATGGCAAAGAACTAGACATCATTCCACAAGAATTACGAACCCCTCAGGATTATCAAGCTGCGGTAAAACAGGCATATCTCAACACCCTACGAAACCACGAGGAGAATAAAAAACGTTTGTCTCACGATAGGATAACATATCAATTTAAGGTGGGAGACTTAGTTTATGTAGAGGTTTCAAACGCTATAAACCGTCACAAGCTGGACGAAATCAGATTGGGACCTTTCCCTATACTTAAACTGCGGTCGTCAAATATTTTTGAAATAAGAACGAACGGTAAAAAACGCACAACCCAATAATATCATATCTCCAAGTTAGTCCATTTTGTAAAGTAAAGTATGAACTTTAAACTTCAAACAATTTTTGTAATTTTATATAAGTTTATGTATTAAATTATTATATAAAACAGAAGCAACTACAATTACTCTTTGTAGCTTCTGTCTTGGGGTGGGGGGATGTAAGTTATTGTTATAATATTGTTTGTAATCTAATGTAGATGATGTTCAATCGAGTAGTGGGATATCGATCGTGAGCAATAGCTAAGATGATAAACGGTGATATGAGATGATAAGAACGTAGCAAATGTTAAAGCTCACGCGGTCTCCCGAACTCGTTTTTTGATTTTCCGATAAACCATCGATACATCGTTCGAGTTCGTGATTATTTAGTGTTCAACTCCTATAATAACCTTATATAGATATACATCACCAGCCAGAGAAGATAGGCCCGCCAAACAGGTACATTAACTTCAATAATTTACCTACTGGCCGAATTTACCCAATAACTTTGATACCTGATACTTAGAGTGATATGTACGAGAGGAAATTCCGTGGGCACTTCGAGTTTGTTACATGTTTTTTGTTACTGGTGCGCATAATAAGGAGTGGTAAGAGGGGGGGGGGTCGAAATCAAGAAAAACCTGCCCTTTCACTGGAGCTGGAGCTCAGCTGCTCTGGAAGTAGTCTGCCTCTGACTCGGGGTTGGGCCTGTTGCCATGGCGACTCAGTAACCCCAAGAACGTATCTTACTCCTCCTCCTGAACACTTTATATCTTATACTAGCGCCATACAATCCCGCCGTCCCCTCTCAAATACCCTCCGCCAGGATTTTCAAGGCCGAACTGAAGCTTCAGGCCTACTACTCCTCCAGTTTCTCGCATGTCTCATGAATGCAGTCAACTCCCGCAATCAGCAGAAACGCGGAGAGAGAATCGAGTCATTAGCATCGGAATAAGGGGAACTGCGCTCTACTATTGTTCTTTCTATAATCTCGAATGCCTCAGCGACGGAGGATGCAACTGCTTTCAAAGGCGGCTTCAATGAAATATTCATACCCTGAAGACGGGCAGAGACGGGCGTCGATGTCTAAAAGGTTTAAACTTATGATTTGAAATGAGACGGAAAAAATGAACACGAAACACACGCGCGCCCACAGGTTGACTTTCAAAACAAACCTGGGGTTGGAAATTCAGTAAACTCTCCAACTTTCGTCTAGAAAATGTGGGCCCAAAAGGAGTTTGGAGTGCCGCTAGGACGTAAAACAAATTGATCTACTAGTTGGTACCCAACTCTTCTTCTCTTCTCTTTCTCTGACAGTCCATTGAACAGAAATAAAAATCAAAATACGTCGAAAATGTTTTTTAGACATTTTTGTAATTTCTCCAGTAACTGCGTCACTGGATTTGATCAATCTTACGGAGTGTCTTTCAACAACCTATACCCACATTCTTTTCTCCGCAATTATTTCTGTATCTATCTGTTGAACGAATATACGCCACAATAGCTCGAAAGACATTTGCCGAATAATAATTTATTGGTTTGAAATTTTCTCAAAAACGGCTGTAACGATTCCGATCAAACTCAACGGACTAGTACCTAGATTTTGTTCTCCATAAATGTTTCTGTAAAAATGCGTTGAAACGAAGATATAGCACCCGTATATGTATCACTGGCCAGTTACCTGTTGACTTGCGCGTTGAGTGCATGGTGGTTGAAAAACATATCGTCGAATTCAGATGAGAAGTAAGGCCGGAGGGCACCTCTAACAAATATTGCCACACGCACAGTCAAGCAACTATAGGTCTTACTTTCCTTAGCACTACGAAGTGGGCGGAAAAAATAAGAAGCAAGCAAAGCATTCCCTCAAATGGAGTTTATATGATTCAGCAACCTTTGAAAATTATGAAAATATGAGTTTTTCTTTAGCCGATTAAATAACTTTCTTACTTTGTATGGCTGAGGAAAGTAATAATAACTAAGCGCGGCTTCAATTTAAATCTGATGAATGGAGAAAACAGAAAGCGTTTTTAACAGATACACGTTTGATTTCTGAGTGCCCCTAAGTAGTTTAGTTAGAAGTAATCAATTCGATAAGAACTTGAAAATCCCCTATAACAAGGTACAAGGCGGGGTGTACAATCCGTGCGACTCTAATTGACTGCTGCTGCTCACCTGCATTTCAAAAACCTCTAGATTAATGAGAAGTGAATGAATGAGGGCGGTGGCGTCTTCATAATTGGGGTTATGATATTTCAACCTCTTCACTGGAGAAGACCGCAGTGCGTCGTGCTGAGGTCATCCGCATGCGACTTTATCGACTACTTTCTTTTTTTAAAGAATTTACGTAGGAAACGTGCAGAATGTACGTAACCAACATTTTTGAAAGCGCATCACAACTAAATGCTCTAAAATGTCTTCAAATTTAGGTTATTCTGGATACTCACTGCCGTAGCAGCTCATTCCAAAAAGTGTCAGTTGAACGATTATAGCATATTTTTGTTCAAAAGCAGCTGTTGGAATTGCGTTAAAAAAATATATATATCTGGTGCGTACCATCAGACAACTTTCCACAACCCCCCTAAATTCGTCGACTTGCTCCATATACGAGCGATATCTTTTTTGAACGCATTTCTACAAAAACATTTATGGAAAACAAAATGTAGGGACTAGTTCGTTGAGAGCACTTCGTGAGTTTGATGGAGATACGAGAGTTACACTACTCGTAGTTACAGCCGTTTATCAGAAAATTAGAGAACACCAACAGACAACTTTCCACAACCCCCCTAAATTCGTCGACTTGCTCCATATACGAGCGCTATATGTTCAGTTCTGTAAGCGCTACCGCTTCCTGCTGTGGTGAAGTGAAGTTTAAAATTAAATGATTAAAAAATTAATTTGGTTCGTAGAATAGGCCATGGACACAAGTGAGTTGAAGTAGAGCTAAGAAAAGTTGTGTGATGCGGTGCACCCGATAATTTTTTGGTAACATTCCCTCGGTATTAAAGTGCTTGGCTTAGCTTAACTGCCAGACGATGATGTCTTTACATCGAAAGCGCTCGCCCACAGCATCTCACCAGCCAGCAGAGACGGCCTCACCTAACAGGTACGTTAACTTTAGTCATTCCCTCGGTATTTTTCGATCCAGAGACGAAAGGGACGGGTCTCAGGGGTGTAGTATTGCGTCTAGATGGAGCCTGCGCTCATCATGTGCACTGCCTTCCGTCAGTTCGACTCGTCACGTCATGCGTATTGTCGCCTGGAAAATGTTAGAAATTGATGGGTCCGTAGTAGTTATGTCGGTTTTGCATCGTTTACTAGTCATTTCCGATGCAAATCGAATGGGAAGCGTCTCGTAGGTACGAAACTGCATTAAGCTGTGTAATTATGCTGGGGCTTATAATGATAATTGTACATTAATTAGCAGCGTTTTTTGCTTATTCATTCTAATAATACACCTAGGTTTAATTATTTTGGTCTTCTGCATCACAGTTATATTCATCAGTAGCATTTTTGTTTGTTTACATTCCCATCCATTAGATGTAACTTCGCGCCTCGTTTATTTCATCTCGTTATTTTAGAGAACAGCCATTAATTACATTCATTTTTCCGAAAAAACTTCCCTGAGTTGCTGTGTGTGACCACTACTGCTACCCTAACTTGTATCGTGATATAGATCGGAAAATTAATTAAATATTCTCCTATGGTTGCGACATAAGTCTAGAATGTTTACAAGCAGCGGCTCGACAAGACGGGTAGGAGGTGAACGGAAAGGATTTGAAACGTCGGGAACCCGACTGGGCGGTCACAATCAAATTCGTCAATATCACTTTTCTATCAGCTCGTCATTAAGTTGGCACCACTTCACTTCCCCACCAGTAGAAATGAGACGTGGAGGGGAGGGGGTGGACGAAGAGTCTCCCTCTAAACCGATAGATTAATATTCTACAAATCTCCTTTTCTGAGTTAACTTGGCTTATATCTCTATTCAACATATATATACACAGAAATAATTATGGAGAACGAAATGTGGGTAAGGGTGACCAAAAGACACTCCATTAGGATTTATCATATCTGGTGAAGAAGTTACCCTGGAATTTACGGAAATATTCGAAAAATCGTTAGTTTCGACACATTTTGATGTTTATCTCTGTTCACTGGACTGTCAGAGGAACATTTATTGAGAACAATATGTAGGTATGAACTACAACTACTTGAAAACATCCTGTGAGTTTGGTGAAAATCGCTGAAGCCGTTTTGCCAAAAAGCGTAAAAGACCTATTTTTGCTTCATGTGCTACATCTCCGTTCATCGCATTTTCATGGAGATATGTATAGAGAAGAGACGTTAGGTATTGATCAGTAGAAGATAATTTGAAAGTTTACTCAAAATCGTTAAAGCCGTTTTCGAGAAAAAGACGAAAAATCCTAGTTTTTGGTACATTTTTGTCCCCCATCCCCCCTTCCCATCGGCCGAAATCAACCATAACCTTATTTTGGTGTCTACAAAAATACAAAAAATAACGAGCAAAACATAAAAAGAACCACCTCAGCCGTCCTCCCGCAAATCGAACTACAGACACTCACACAAACACACACACGGACCACGCGCCGAAATTAGATTTTTTAGACTCAGTAGGCCTCAAAACGTAAAGATCTGAAGAAAATCCAAACTTTTTGTGACACGATTACTATACTTTCTTTCCCCTTTGGGGTGGCGGAAAGTAAAAATCGTAGGTTCGATTCATTTCAAAAGAAAAGGTAAAATAGCTTGAAGGGCTGAAACTAAAGGGCGATATTTTACGGACACTTGCAAATCATTCGTTGGTAAAGAACCGCGGATTAAATCGGTTCGAATGAACAAAACGAATGTCGGCTAAACGTTATGATGGCGGAAGAATACGACGGGACTCACCGCTTCGCAGAAGAGCAACCGGGACTGGTTCCGTCGATGAAATAACCCGAGGAAATCACACCGACGCTCGATTTTACCACCAGCGATGCCTACGATTTCGAGGTAATCACTTTAATGAATAGAAGTACCCTTTCTGTAAGTAATAATTGAACGAAATGCACTTTTAACGAGCGGAGCCTAGTGACGCGGTCACGCCGAACGAGTACTGACCGTTTCTCGTCCTGACGCGTCGTGGGGCGTCCCCCTCAAAATCCCGGCGCTTTCGATTGTAAAACATTTACCAGAACGCATATTGGTTTATTATTCATTCTGAATGTCCGTCCACCGTGGTACCCGGCCAATGTGGTCTAAAAAATCCGTTCTTTCGCACAAAAATCCCGTTTGGTATCTAGTTGCGCCCGCCATCTCGGCAATCCGATCGGACGAAGCCCATAGTTGTTACGGGCAAAAAATTAACAAAACGCAGTATAATCGCAAATACGCCGTGTTTCATATAGTTCTCAAGGTATTTCTACATCCTGGATCGAATGGAATGAGTATCAGACGTGTACAACTGCGTATAAGGAAATTACAGTAATTATAGTGAGTCAAAGTCAACTAATAAACTCGCGGGAACTACAGCGGAAGTCAACGTTTCGTCGTTAATACTCCCTCCCTCGCGTCTCACCAAAACCACCCGCCCACTCGACTCGCAACGTCGTGCGAATTGCCTACAGGCGCTTACGGGCGCCTGGCGCCGGCAGAATATTTAGTTTCCATAGTTCCGTTGTAGTCAAGTCATGTTTCGTATGGTTTACTAGTATTTTTCGATGCTGAATCGAATGGGATGGGTTTCGGAGAAGTAATACTAGGTCAAGCTGTTCATGAGAATAATAAACCGTTGTGTAATAATTTGCAGGGTTTTTTTTCTAGCAACTTTGCTTTGCCTCACGTTCATTAGGCGATTTGGGTTGCTTTAGTCCAATAATTCAATTTTGTTTTCACTCATTTTACACAGATATGAACCTGACTGAACTTACTGCTCTATTTACAAACCGACGATCCGAAATAAAGTTCCTACCAGAAATGCACTTATTGAACAACCCGCACGAATACAATTTAGAAAACTGTCAATTGACAGGCATGTCAATGTGGGTGGTGATGCTGTTTAGAATGTACTAGCATATCCCGCGCATATGTCTTCCTGTATTTTTTCTACCCCACAGCCCACATATTAGGTTTTCCTCACCTGATTTTATCTGCTTCCACTCTATGAGCATCTATCATTGGTGCTCAAACATGCACCGCATAATATTTTTGTTTTTGCCACCTGGCTAGTCATTTGCATGCTAAATCCTCATCTTCTGAGACTGCCTGACTACCCAGTTTACATTAGACTGGTTGCGCTTGAAACAGATGATGTCAGACCTCACTTATTTTCAAAAGAAACCACACTGACACCCCCCCCCTCCACCTACCAGAATCACTCCCTTTCACTTACCAGTCATCACACATGACAACATACTCTGCAAAGACACGCGATTCTGCACCAAAAATGCAGACTGGCCTCAATTCTGTAGGGTACTGGAAGATGAACTGCGTGCCGCAGACACCGACCTAATAGTGCAAGCATCCGCACCTGAAGAGGTGGAGCGCAAAGTGGACATATTTACCACAGCACTGCACTCTGCTGGGCTCTCTGTACTTGAGCAACAGAAGCACAGGGCGATCAAAGTCCCATGATGGACTGAGGAACTTAATTCCCTCAAGTAAAGTGTAAATAGACCCAGAAGGATGTACCAAAACACTCGTGAACCTGATGCCAGAGCCACACTCCGAACTGCCTTCATCCAAGAAAGAAGGCCTTACACCGTGCCATCAAACGAGCCAAAAGGCAAGGCTTGCGTAACTTTGTGGAGCGGAGAGCTCTGAGAACCCATGGGGCAGACATTACAAGTTCACCATAGGAAAAGCAAACGTACAGCAGGTCTTACCTGCGATGCAAAATGAGTCAGGCTGGGCCTGCAGCATCGAAAGTCCACTGGAAACCCTCCTTGAGAAGGCGTTCCCTGATGACCAAGTAGCTCGAGACACTGAAGCCCAGAGGGCAGCAAGCGAGCTGATCATGGACCTCTGAACGAGCCTGACATCCCATTGTGGACAACAGGCGACCTCGGCAGGGCCCTTGCGACCTTAAAGCCCAACAAATCTCCTGGGCCAGATAAAAAAGAAAGCAATATGCTAAGGAAGGCTCACAATCTCCAGCGGCCTCTTTAATTTAATCAACGACTGTCTGCAGGTCAGACAGTTCCCCACTCAGTCAGACCCGCGATCATGGAGACCGCTGTGTGCGATTACAAAGGCCACTTGCTTGAGGTGTGTGTTACCATAACACTATCCTCATGTATAAGGCCATCTATCTAGGTGTGATTGTCTACTGCCTCGTTGTCTGGGGTAGCAAACTAACAGTCAATCAAAACGGGTATTGACCCAATCCCAGAGAGCTGCGCTCCTGTGGATCACCAAGGCCCACAAGACTGTATCAACAGAAGCACTCCAGGTGATCACTTGTCAGTTACCAGTTGACCTGGCCATTGAGTGCATGGTTGACAAGTGGAGAGTGAAACGGGAGCTTTCCCCCGCTTTGGGCTGAACTCCGTGCAGAACTCACCACAGAACAGAAACTTGCCCATCGATGAATGGGCGCTAGAGAAATGGCAAGCGAGATGGGAATCCTCCTCAAAGGAACGTGATACGTATGAGTTCTTCCCCAACATCAGTGAACGTCTTTCAAGAAAATGGGTTGAGCCAGGCCATTGGACGTGCCAGTTCCTCACGGGACATGGTGACTTCAATGCGCGGTTCCACTTCTTTTCTCTGAAAGACTCTCCATTATGCACATCTCGTGCCTCCAGTGCGGAGGAAACAAGAAACCACGTGCTGCTCCACTGTAGTTTCTACAACAGTGAGCGACGGTTGTTGGGAGGGCAAACGAACTTAGCAGCATTGACTGCTACAATGCAAGCCTATAACCATTTTGCAGAGTTTGCAAAGAAGGTGATGGCTAAGAAACGCAGTCATAGTTGATCTGTACTTTTGAAACTTGCCACTCAAGTACATAGTTGGATCAGGTGGGAAACCAGATTAAGAACTCCTCTTCAACGGTACGGGATTCCTCAGGTGGTCACCTCCGCGCGGTAACAGACGGGCAACAGCTCTCTACTGGGAGACTGGCTAACGACTGATTACCTGCCGTACCTCCGCAGGTCTGAGTTTGGTGGAGGCTGCAGAGGCCGGCCTCTTGCATATTAGTGAAACCGCAACTTCCATGACTGAAATAACCCTCGTCGAGGGTTTAGGTACAGTCAGTCATCAAATAAGGAAACAGACCTGTGTGTGTGTGTGTGTGTGTGTGTCTGTAGTTCGATTTGCGGGAGAACGGCTGATCCGATTGAGCAGGTTCTTTGTTTTTTGTTCGTTATTTTTTGTAGACACCTAAATAAAGTTATGGGCGATTTCGACTGATGGGAAGGGAGGGTGGGGGACGAAAATGTACCAACAACTAAACGGCTTCAACGATTGTCACCAAACCTTCAAGATGTTTTCGAATAGTTCATACCTACATATTGTTCTCAATAAATGTTCCTCTGACAGTCCACTGAACAGAGATAAAATCAAAATGTGTCGAAAATACCGTTTTTTCGAACATTTTCGTAAATTCCAGGTTAATTGCTTCACCAGAATTACTTGTCGAATATTAATTTACCGGTGTTCCAATTTTTTCAAAAACGGCTCTAACGATTTCAATGAAACTCACGAACAACTCTCAGCTAACTTGCCCCTTCATTATGTTCTCTATTAAGGCTCCTGTAGAAATGCGTTGAACGAAGATATAGCGCCCGCATCTGTAGGTGGTGTTCGAACTAGGGATTGCGGAAAGTTGTGTGTTGCTACGCACCGCTTGTGTCGTAATAAACTTCGATTAAATGCTTCTAGAATCAACAGACAAATTGAGGTGGTAGTTCTATCAAGTACCTATACGATGGGCGTTTAATAACACTCATTAGACATATAGGAGCTACTCCCGAAATTTCATAATATCAACCCTCATTGTTTCATTTACTACCGTTTTTCCCAGTTTCAAGGATTCGTTCTGCACAGGCTGAATAATCTTGAGATTGAGCGTTTCCGAGGTGCATTCAGTTCAACTATTTCTGACCTGGAGCTCTTTTGCTGTTAGTCGGCAAAACACAGCTCTACTCACTTTCTCTTTGTTCTAGTTCCCCATGGTACCAGTTGAAGTATTCAGAGCCCCGTTGTTCGCACTTAGATATTCACACTCAAACTCATATTGCTATTCTGTCAAAATACAGCCCTCACTCACGCTCACCCTGTTGATTTATTTATCATTCAAGCACCCCCAACTCGTGCACCCAACAGTGATTATTATCGTTCTAAAAAAAATCATGTTTACTGTCTCATTAATACTGTGTGTGTGTTTCATTAATTATCTCTGTGTAGATACGTCAACAATGGTCAGGACCTGGCACCTTAATAAATTCATGAACTATAAGAGCAATCACTTTCTAACATTGTGAAGTTAAGTTTCGCGAAGTTCAAACGAATCGAGTGAAAAATGAATTGAATTAGTAGCAAAAGCCATGAAAACCATTGCGTTTGCCTGGAGCAGAGGAAAGTTGTGTGATGCGTCGCACCTGATCTTTTATTTATTTATTTCGTTCGCTTTGATCCATTTCACATTTGTTTACCGTTTCATTCCATGGATCGTTGAGCATCAGTGGAGTTACTTCAGCGCCCAAAACCTTCCACTCTCATAAACTTTATAATTTTAGAGTGGGTATTCAATTTTGCTTGCAATAACTCATTTATGTCTTCGAGAGCATTTTCTCAGGAAGTCGATATAATGTATTTGAAAGTAGGTCACACTGGTTACTACTGTATGTGACCACATTGCCACTCCAACAGAAGTGCAAACTGCAAATTGCCTTCATCTACTGAAAAATACCTTTCCTTCCGAACTACAATACAGCAGTTGAGGTAAATGACATCGAAAGAGACTGATGTGATCAAGTCTGAAGGTCTCAACTCTTATATTGAATAATCAATGAGATACCCCAAGTAGTGGAGTCTTAATCAAAGTTGATCGACAGTTGTGAGCGGAGGTTCTGTTTAGAACATTTATATTGGTACCGAACCGTTGATTAGGTAGTTATTAGAATTTCCGAACAATCTGTTATTTCATTCACGATTGACAAACTGGCCTGTTCCTTGTGCAACAAGGTTAATTCTTCAAAAACGCGAATGCTGAGTTGCAGTTTCACCAAATAAAATATGCGAACCTTCACTTAATTGACTGTGATAAACGAAACGGCAATGTAGAGGTGTGGGAGTACAACTGACGATAGTAGGCGCACCTTAACCAAGAGGTATTTATTCCCTCAGTTAGATTTGAAGATTCTTGGGAACCGGCTTGGTTTTAAACAGTATACTGTCAAATTAGATTTAATGTTGAAGTATACATAAATGAGAGTAATGGTCGACCATATCAACATACCAACTCGATCCAATTTATTTCAACGCACCTGGAATAGAGAGCGACTTTTTATGAACAAGGTAAATGTCATTAACTATTTTGCGAGCTTGTCTTGCATCTTTCGTCTCTCGGTCAACGCTTCAAGTTTAATCTCGCCAGAGTCAATTCTCACCCAACCCAGCAGCTTGTGTGATGTCAAAATGCTGCATAGTTTGTTCAGTTATAAATGTTATATCGTCCCTTGCGACGAGTTCTTCTATGAGCCCGTCAATAACTAGATTACTTGGATCTCGTTTTCCCGCCTTTGCCTGCAGCGCTAGCAGCATTTCCCACACTTGTCTTAGACGGTGTTCACTCCAATAGCTCACATCCAACGTCAAGTGCATGATGAAAAGCCTCTTTCATGTCTAGACAAGCAAGAAGTTATTTTAGGGATGGTATATCTCGCGCTTGACATGATACTTCCCGGAGGTGGCCACTCCTGAGGAATAAGAGTAATCCTATGTAGCAGGGCAGGAATTATAACCTCCTTGGTACTTGTGGTTCTCTCGTGTGGACTCAGATGAGCGAGCGGATCTTCACATCTTCATGCTTCAGCATTCTTTGCAAGGGAAGTTGCACGTTATTCATGTCAGCGTGAGGGCATGCACTCAAACCCAAATGAAACTACGTTGGAGTTAATATGACTCTATATTTGAAGAGAATTAAGAGGCCTGCAAGCATTTTCTCTAATTTTGAACCAACAGAGAACTTTCCAGTGCTCAAAAGACGTCTTCATTAAATTGGGACGATTTAAAAAACGCTGAAGCATAACAAAGCGAGGGCTCCTTAATGACCACCCTCTGCCCTCCTCTCCAGCCCAAAGGGCTGAAGATCGATTACACTTTGAAGGAAATCCTTCCTTCGTATAATTTCCCGTCATTACTAACGACCCCCACAGAGGTGCGCTAAATGCGCCTTCCTACTCCTCCCCAAGTCTTTTCTTCTTTCCACTTGACAAACCTCCCAGAAAATCATGCTAAAACTAGTCCAATGGAGGTTGGCATTTTTTATTTATTCATTGCCACACAAGAAAAATGCACGCGACACATTTACAATGCAACTTCATATTACTTATTAGACAGAAATATTATTGCAGAATAAGAGCGTATAGCCCCGAATTAGGGGGATGAGTCAGTCGAGCATAACATAGGTATACTTCAGGTATATAGCGGTATATTACAAGTTTGCGTAAGTTCACAAAATTTCAATTACAAACGAGTAATAAAAAAAGTGTGAAAGAGAGAAGTGTTATATTCAGATGTTAATTTAAGATGACATGCCATTTTTAAAATATAACTAGAATTTCCTGGGGTTTCAAGTACTTCAGTGTTATTGAAGAAAGCAATTTATTAAAGAACAAAATGTCTTTATAGCAATATGTGTTTTGACCTGCAGTAGTATTTAAAAGGAGATTTATTGATTTTGAATCTAGTTGTTATTTCACGTTTTGGGTTTATGATGAATTGCTCTTTTTATATCTGTTATTTGATTTAATTCTAGTAATTTATTAAAACCTAAAATTTCTAAAGATTTAAAATTGGCTTCGCGTGAGCAAAAAACGGGCTTCCACACGTTTTTTATAAAATATTTTGTGTCACAATCGGAGGTTTAACAGTGGTGATCCACCCCAAGTCGAGAAACGGTATAATAAAACTGTCTGGACTAGTGCATATAATGTAGTAACTTCTTAATTTTAAAATGCAATATTCCTTTCAAACGTGCTCTCACATGCTAGCGATACCATTGTTTAGGCAATTATGTAACCTTTGTTGACAAGTGAATTGTGTTTTGGGCAACTGAACCCTCGCTCACCTCTCTACAACTCGTCATCAAAACATCACTCACACGCCTATTCTACCTCAAGAATTGCCCAAAACTTCATCTCCCAGTGACCAACTTTTTTTTCCTCGTCTTACCATCTTCCGCATTGCCTTTTTCCTACCAGTTCAGTTTGTAACATCGATCTACTGCCTTATTCTCTCGTCCAAGACGCTCTTATCACCACCTCTTCACCTTCACCGCCATCGTTCATTCGTTTAACGGAACAATTAGGTTCAATTTTTCATTTTGTTAGCATGCCATCAAGTAAGAAGTGCGATTAATAATTCAATTATACCATACATCAACATTTCTCTCTGATACTGACCCATCTAATATTCTTGCAATACCAGCTGTTCGATCGACGTGGAGAATGTGGAATATTCTTTGAACTCCACGCTTTCCTCAACAACTATGAATTTCAGCTGATATAACTCTCTAATGAGTGATGAGGACCAGTCATTTTGATAAAGAACCACCTTGTGGTGTGACAGAAGGGGGGGGGATATTAACTCGAAGCCAAGAAATTAATAAATTAAATCAGAACCAATTTTCAGAACACAGGAAGCTTCTGCGAGGTTTCCAAGGAAGCAGAAATCCGAACCTATTCGACAATATATCGCAACCAACTAAAATGTTTTCCTGCCTACACATTTCTTTTGTAACAACATCTCTCCGCGAAAATTGGTAAATACAAGTGAGCAATTAGAAGATGGCTTTGGCAGACTGTCATTGCTTTAAAACTAACTTGAGCGATCCATGAGTTTTTTTTTTTTTTGGTAGTACCATTTGAATTGGCTCTCTCAATTTATCGTAATTACCCCTATATTCACGATTAGACATTTTCCGGTGCCTTGAAAGTCTCACAAATTCATTCACTAATGATGAGAAACAAGGTATTTCCACAAAATACCATGACCACTCCAGTATTTGTAAATGTCCACAATTACGGGGTTCATCTTGGCCTCACCTAATTCAGCTCAAGTGGGACTCTGAATGGAGCGCATGCTCTCTAATTTTCACGTAATTTATGCACAGTCGGATACAACTCGTGAATATTTCAACGGTGACGGATTCAAATTGACGAACGCGTTCGCGACGGTTTCTTACTGCATTCGCGGAATAGCGGGGCTAATGTATGGAAAATGTCAGAAACTGCGATAAGCAGCGGCGTTCGGTAAATCACCATAGGAGAGAGAGTTAGTAATGCACAATCAGTGCACAACGCCTCTTCATTCCCTGCGTTGGGAACTCCTCACTTTATCGATTGCCGCCCAAGCTTCTGCTCCCCTTCCAGCCAGCACCTACCGCCCGTCTACCCTCTTCCTTCTCCTGTTTCTCCCGAGCCCTGGCATTTCCTCAGTCTCCCGCCTAAACTATAGATCCGTAAGACGTTTCGAATTTCGAGTTTTTCTCCCAATCGGCTACATAAACAAATGAACACTCAAATTTTTGACATTTTATGTCTTTACTTTGCTACATAAACTCAAAAATGTATCGCGCGATATGTAGCGTTGGAGATGTAACGGAGAAGCGTCACGAAATATTTGTTTGGGATTAGGTGTACGCTTGGTAACATCACACGTTTTAATAACCTCAGTGACTAAGCGATGATGTCAAGTGGTTGCGTACTTGTACGAAAGCTGTACCCACCGTTTGTGTTTCCTAATTCTTAGACTGCTCTCTCTCACACTTTCCAGGCCATTTTGAAACAATACGTGAGCTGAATTTATGTTGAAAAAACCGCATTTCTCTTAAAAAGGGCTCACAATTTTTGTAAGAACAGCAGCCAATGATACATATAACTTCACTCTAAAAGTGTCGTTCGGGGAGCACCGCAACGAGAGCAGCGCAATAAGTCATCAAAGATTTCGATAAAAAATATCTTTAGTGTAGATGCGCCATTATTAATCTCGCTCACATGACTCCAATGTTCTCAAAAAAATCAGAGTGGTAGCCCAATAAACTACCTATACGATGAATGATAATGCAACTACACGCAATACTTCAAAATCTGCAGAGATAAAAAAAAGAAAAACTATGATACATTTTTTCAGCCGATTACATAACTTTCCTTTCTACTTTGTAGAGCCAAGGAAAGTAAAAAACAGTGAACGAGGGAAATAAAATACTAAAGTGCACACTGTTGTTACCAACGAGCTTTTGCGGCGTCTTTCGTAAACTGAACTATGAAAGATAACGTAACAACGTGCACCGTTTAAAGGTTTTTGGTGTTTCATGTTATTTTTCCTCTTCATACACGCCGTTATTATACATACTATAATAATCCACGGGTTTGAATTAACGTTTTTCGTAAAGGTTCATCACGTTAATAATGCGGAATAAAATCAATTCAAAGTCACAGGGCAAGTGACGGTTCAGAAATGAGTCTAGTCATTGAAGTAGGAGGAGGTTTATTTAGGTTTTCAGTTTCATCATAGTAGGCCATCATTCTAGTTGGTTTCATCAGCGGGAGAAAACTGAGAATGGAGGGTTTTTAATTTTTCGCATGAACACCTTTTAACAATTGGGATCAAACTCACATTGTATCGTTAACAAGACAATTCCCGTATATTATTCGCCATAAACGTTTCTCTGAGAGTCACAACAAAAAAGTGGCAAAAACGAACTTTTTACTCAACTCAGCTCTACGAAGTAGCAAGGAAAGTTATGTAACCGGCTGAAAGTTTCCATCAGATTTTTCCTAAAGCAGTCAGAAGGTCCCCAAGGATTCTCAGTCAGAAGAAGTCTGTGTGACTGTGAACGCGATTGGGAAAGAATACAGCTGAACCAAATCTTCTCAAATGTGATATTTATCCAACAGATCACCATGGGACGCCAAAACAAGAGTAAGAGCAAAATCAGCCCAATACTAACTATAGTTACCATAGTGATCAAAACTTCAAATTTCTGTTACCTCAAAAATGGCTTCAACGATGACAATTAAATATTTTTTGTATGTACATACCCAGATAAAACAACAACATGAAATTTTCATTCATGGGAAAATGACCAGAGCAGGACAATAAAATTTCAAATATTTCGACAAAAAGCGATTTAAGTGCAGTTTTTCATCATAAATCTCGCTCATATGACACTAACGTTCTAAAACAATCACGTAGGTAGGTAAACCCAGTAAGCCTCCTGTACGGTAGAAGTTTAATAATGGTCATCAGATAATCAGAAGCAACGTCGGAAATTTCGGAATTCTATACTCGTTTTTTTTTTTACTAACATTTTTCACGCTGTTTTTACGATAACTTCAAAAATGTGGACACTCACCACTCCAAAAAAATCTCTTAAGAGCATCAAGAGCACGTTGGATTTTAAATGCCCAATCAATTCCGGAACTTGAAATGCCACCAGCTTCTACATAGAACGTCGTTTTACAAGTACCTACGAACTGATGAAAAATATGTAGGATTAGTAGGAAGAATTTAAGCGGAGCTGAGAGGATGTGTATGATGTATCGCGTCAGATATTTGCATTGAAAATGCTGAACTTCAGCGTGAGGGGGTGTCTTCTAGCGGTGTATACCAACATTTTGTTTCCGTAAATATCCGTTGGACATTTCAATTCTTCACAAAAACATGGTAATGATTTGGATTTCATACGGTTCTTTCGGCCAATTAGCACCACTATTTCGTTTTCGTAGAAATTAGTTGAACGAAGACACAGCGCCTGTATCTCCAATATTTACGCCAGACATTTAAACGAGACGACGGTGATTTGTATGCTTCGTACGAGATGAGGCTGATTCTAGGATGATTTATGACAACCCCCTCATAAATTGTCCTGGTATCATTGTTCTTTAGTTGTCCGCATGTATGAAGTTCATTACATCTTCCTGCTCTCTTCTTCTCTTTGTTCTTTTTTTGTAATCCTGCCAGGGTCTGAGTCGAAGATGGATACGCCATGTTAATATAATAAGATGTGGTTGCACATAGTCCTGCGGTTTTTGTGAGGGAGCAATCCACTTGACAGCGCTCTTCTGGTTGTTCCCCCTGCTCTTCAGACTTAGGAGGTCAAGATCAGTGATCCGTGTTGCGCTCAAACTCAAGTTGCGGCAACTGGAACGTAATGCGCTATTCAACTCTCGTTTGCTCTATTTCTCTGAAAACATGTTTTGATTTGAGATGAAAGAGTTGCATTGAAATGTTCGCTCCTCTTCTCCATAGCTTCACAAGACCAAACCGTTCCACCCGGTTGACTCTTTGCCCATTCGATCGTTGAGGCGGAAAAAATGGTTCTGTTGATGCCTTCGACGTTTTGCCTGCCAGTTGACTTTTTGTGTTGCGAACGGCGAATGATTGAAAAAAGGGCCGGGATTTTTCACTTCTCGCAACATTTGTACAGCAAACCCCATGTTTTTTATTTGACTCTTGTGAAGGTAGACTAACGAATAGAGGGGTTCGAGCGAACCTGTTCATTTCATCTCTTCGAATGTGCAGGTTTTACGTTGAGTGTATTGACCTGTGGTCGGCGCGTTGAAACACTTCGTTTGGTGTTCCATTTCATCGTCGCTTTATTTCCTTTGACTTAGCGCGAATTCATTAGACCATTCCAACATACTATATTTAGGCATGAACATTTCCAATAGTACAGCATCGTCAATAAATGT
This sequence comes from Pachypeltis micranthus, assembly GCA_020466155.1. NCBI lineage: Eukaryota > Metazoa > Arthropoda > Insecta > Hemiptera > Miridae > Pachypeltis > Pachypeltis micranthus. The sequence goes on from CM035776.1 coordinate 2,090,698, forward strand.
CTGCACGTCCGCCACATTCTAAACGTTTAAGTTGAGATACGAGATCTTGAGACTTGCAGATCAGGTAAGCCGATAGCTTATCAGAATGCTCAACTGCAGAGTGCCAAAGGAGGATATTTCTGGAATTGGCGTTAATTATGGCAAGATAGAAGACTATCCCAGGTGTGTGTCTCGAGGTACAGGTCGCAAAGGGATGGAAGTAAAGTATTGGAGCGTCCAGGAGTTGTTCCTCGACCAAGAAACGTGACAAGTTTTTCCCAAAATCCAAGAATATCTTTGAAGAAAATGAGTCCACTGGACGAGCCATTTCCTTACTTCAGACGCGACTTCACTTCCACACGTCAACTATTTCCAGACTGGGAGAAACAAGAACTCACGTCCTGCGGGTCCTTTGTAGCTGCTACAGTAGGTCGTAACTGTCGGCTCTTGACAGCCTTCAAACAAGCTTTTAGCTATTCGACCTAACTTCCGAAAAAGGTCGTGGCTAAATATCTGGTGCAACGCAACACAACTTTCCTCAGCCCAAGTGCAGCCAGCGATTTTTATCGCTCAACCAACCCTAGCAATCTGTTGTTCACTAAGTTGATCTCACCTTGGTAGGTTCTATACACTCTAACCGCGCCGTAATTTATTGGTTTGCTCCTGTGTCATGTCACGACTTCTGGTGATTTATAAGGTTGTCAATATGTTTTTTCACTTTCCTTGGCCCTATAAAGCACAAAAGAAAGTTATGTAATCGGCTGAAAAAAATTGTCAGTTCTCTTTACGTTTCCGACCCTACTGAGTCCGAAAAACAGTATTTGGGAAAAGGGTTTGTGTGTGTCGGTTTGCATCGCAGGCATGTAGCTGGGATGCCGCACGCGCTGAGGGTGGCCTTGGATTCGTTCTGGATCAGCTGCGGTGGTGTGGCATAACGACTCCATCTGCCCCTACGCCCAGTAAGCCTTCGAAGTTTCCAGCTGCTCTTCATCGTTCGGTTGATGGAAAGGAACTCAGGCAATGTCCTAGACTGCCCCTATTTTTCTGCGTGGACTTCAGAAGAATACCACTGATTCCCTTCGTTCTTACTTGGACCGGATTACAGATACTTTCACGCCGTCCGACGTTCGTGTGGCGTCACTGCCTACTGCAATGAGGTGTACAGGAGGCCGGGATTGTAAGGTTGTGGATGCTCACCGTTGTGCCTGTGGTAACCAGTTTGAGTTATTGAATCATGTAGTACAGGTAAACATACACATGGGGGTTGTGCCAAACGTCATGACGTGGTCTGCAAGCCGGTTGCTGGTGCACTGTGTCATCTGAGGGCTGGGAAGTGGAAAGAGAGCGGCACTACCTGGTTGCCTCTGGAGAAGGACTGAGGCCTGACATCATTGGCATTGGTCCCCACCAGTCTTCAGTTGTTTACCAAGTACAAATGAACTGAGCGAAAAATAAATTAAGTTACTAAAAAAACAGCACAAGTGAATAGACGTAGAGCTAAGGAAAATTGTGTGATCTGGCGCACATGATATTTTTTTAGGAGGTTCCTGTTCCCTGTTCTGGAATAAAGGTAAAACGAAGTGAATGTCGCAATTTCATACGTTGCCTCTGATTATCTCACGATCTTTATTAAACATCTATCGTATAGTTGTAGGTAGCTTTTGAATTACGCACTTGATTTGACGATAACGGTGGTTTTATATGACCCCCCCCCCCAGCACGGGTATACAGCAATGAGAACAGACCAGTGTTCTTCTCAAGCACCTGGCCAGCTTCAAAGTGAATGCTCTGGTCTTCCTCTTATGGTCCAAAACGCATCACAAGAGTGAACACCCACAAACATGGAGAGTTGGACCAATCTCCTTTTCCACAGCCCTAGTGCTATAGTTACACATTGCTACCAAGTGCTAAGCTTTATGCTGGGTGTCTACGGTTCACCGTCACATTTGTGTACGCAGGCAGAGAAGGCATAATTCAAGACTGGAGCTGGTTAATTGTCTAACGCAGCGACTGGTTCGCGGTTCAGTTTCGTGCTAAAGCATGGAAAATGAATTATACTGGAGTGCGTGGTGGAGCGTTTTGGTGGAAGGAAATTCTCGCCCTCAAGGATAGCCGGAAGTTGGCATCCGTCGTCGTTCTCTCTGGCGTTGGTCGTTCCCCACTGGAACTTGGAACATTGGGATGCAGGGAAAAGGGATAATTGGAGTGTTTAACTTATTGATGGGACGGGAGAGCGAGAACGGCGTCGAGGAAACGGTCGGGGGTTGAATTAGCGGGTTTAATGGCCAGTTTCCCTCTGCCGTTTCGCGATGCTCTCAAGTTCGAGGACTCGTCCCGTTCTCGTTAGAACCTCTGCACTTCGTTCTCCTTTGCAGCAGTTTCAATCATCGAGCCTGCGCTGGATTTTCTCTTGGAATTTCGGACAGTTTCTTCCAGCCTTGAGTTTTGATGCCTTCTCCTGAGAACTCAACCTTCCACTGATCATTTATAGTGTGATGGGAACAGTAGACACGAACGTACTGAAAAATATATAGGATATATAGAAATATAGGAATGCAAGATATCCTATCATGTGGTGAGAGCTACCTCTGTAACACACTGTTTCTGTGGTGGTACACTGATTCGACATTTTTGCACTCAGTACTCAGTTTCGGGATTTATTGGGCTGCTTCTACCGCGAACTTTTTTGAGTAATCAACGTATAGGTAATTAACTGTACTGTCGACATGATTCTTAGCTTATCTTATTCTTTGTGTTTCTTTCTTATGTTTGATCTTGGGTTTAAAGTTCCTCAATGTTTGGGGAAACACGGCTGAAAAAGTACAGTAAGTAAACGAAGTTAGTTTGAATTACGGAATTCCTTAGGTTTCTCCTGATTGTCCATTATTTTCTCCGTATTTGTAGTTTATTGGACTACCATCATGATTTCATTGAGAACCCTAGCGTCTTATAAGGGATGCATACGATAAAAACTTAACTATAATCGGGTTTCGTCGACATTTTTGGTATCTCATAGACAAAAATGGTACGGTACTGTTATATCATTAGAAGCTACCTACACAAAACTCTTAATAAAAACCGTTACAGCCGTTTTTGAGACAAATATATTTGATGTTTTGATTACCATGATAAGTATAGTTAATATCATACGGATTTCATTCAGAGATATTTTCTTAAATAGCGTTGTTCAGGGTTTTTTTTAAAGAACAGATAGCTCAAATTTACTAGTAGAATGGGGGGACTAACGTGCTCAAAAGGTTTACTTCGTACAGAATGGAACTCAGGGAATAAAATCCAAAGTTCACTCCTGAAGCCTCCGAAAGTCGGTGAACCGGGTGGGGAATTAATTTTAATATCGAATTACATTGTTAACCCGGCGATGACATGACCGCAAACATCATGGTAATAGCGTCGGCTAATACCGCAGGAGGCGATGACGCGATTCTGATTAGGGGCGGTCTTGAGAGAGATGGGAATGAGAGGGAGAGGAGGACGTTGGTTCGCCACCCAGACCTGATCGATATCATTACTCTTGTCACCTGCACATCAGTTATAGCTCTCATCGTTGGAGACAACCACCAGAGAGACTGCTTTCATTAACGAAACCGATCGTATTGTACGATGAACATGACAAATATCGGCTTCTCGTAACGCCCACCAAATCCGAGGAAACGGGTCACCGAAGTGTGTTGCACATCCTTCCATCACGCTACCCCCGCTACTTCACAAATACCTGACTGGATGAACCACATAGCTTTCATCAGCCCCACGAATATTCAGCGATTTTTACCGCTTCAGCTAAACATCCAATAAATTTTCACTCAGTTTTCATAGTTTTTTCCGTTAATTCCAAGACAGTAAACACCATCCTACTCCAACAAATCGGGTTGACTGTCACATTAGTCACCTGTGGTTTGATTGCTAATTGATGGTCGTGGCATGAGCAGGAGCACCTTGACAAATTCCAGAACTTCAAGCTCTGTTACACCACTGTTAGGTTTTACCAAATTCAAATGAAAATAGTTTAATGCACGTGGTACATTTTTTATGAGGGTATTTCCAAATGGCATAACAGTACTATAAAATTCTCATTTGAGGGAAAATTATTGTGATAGTCCTATAACAAGGAGCAACCACATGTCATGTAAAGTGTTGTGCTTTACGTTGTGTTTTACCAAGTACAAATGAATTAAGTGGATTAGCAGGTAAAGGGATGAAAAATACTTAACGTACGTACGGATGTTTTGTGATGCTTCGTACCAAATATTTATGAAGTTCATGAAGTGGATTGGTAGTTATTTTTCTTTTCAGGTGTCTACTAATCGTTAAGATTTATTATCTTATTCACGTTTTACCCCATCGTGTTTCTCTAAATACCCCATTTCTGTAACTTCTGTAACTCTTTGTTGTTGAACTATTCCATATCGTATTTCTTCAGTGGTATTGGGTCTTTAAATAAATAAATACTTGACGGCAGGAAAACTCGTAACAGAATCCAGAATATTAAACTCATCAGAATCCGGAGTATGTGAAGTAAATTCCAACAACTTTCCTCGTTAACGTATTTCATGTGTAAAAGTTTACTATGAAAGTCGATTAAATCAAGGACGTGGACACGAGGAATAAAAGAGTGTTGCTGTACTTCAGGGGCTTAAAGGTTCAGCGCCTCCTTCTTTATGGTTCAATCAACTGGAATATTAAAGGTACCTCTCTTCTACCGCCCCCTCTGAGGGATAACGGTGGCGCCGTTTTCCGTCCCACTTGAAAAGTGAGATTTTATTAACCATAAATTTAATTTAGCAAACCTTCTACTAACTCTTTATAAGAAGAAACTTAACTCTACACAACTGAGTTATTTTTGACTAAGGGATCAAAATTTGAAATCGCACTCAGAAAAACAACAAGATGACTGAGATATAAATGAGTACTTCGAAAATTGGTTTACGGGCTCGTTACAAAAATGTTTGGTGGAACTTCCTGATTTCAGCACTTCAGAGCTGAGCCGCCCCAAACCTCCTTTGAATCAAAACACGGCTCACCTCACTACACCATCCTTGACCATTGTGTAACAGGTGCAGGGCTCCACCACTCTCCGGCTGCCATCTTCAATTCAACGGATCGTGAGGTACTTTTACCTTCCGATTGAGACTCACACCAGAGTGACACTGATGACTGTGAGTAATGTGACGAGAGAAGTCGTATTTCCACATTAAATTTCGCTAGGCAACTTTCTCTCGTCGTAGCCATATATTTACTATATTTCTCGGCCATAGGAAGCAGCAGGAACGTCACGAAATTAGATTCAAAATATTAGAGTGTCTGTTATATGGTATGTGTGTCTGTGAACGCGATCGAAAGAAGAAGCTACTGGCATTTCTCACAGTTTTTGTCCAATAATTCTAAAACGATATACGCGATCCTTCCCAGAAAAATCACGAAAAATCATTCTCATGACTCACCGGTTCACTGATTACTCGATAATGTCGTGGCATAAGTAGGAGCAACTCAATTAATATCGGAACATAGTTGGATTAGCTGCCACAGTGATTGCAATGTACGCGGGGCTGAAGAAAGTGGTGCGATGCGTTCCACCATATGTTTGTACATGTTTACGCGTTATAGAACGACTGATGACAAGATTTTCTGTAGAGAAGTCATGTTCTTCGAGGATCTCTAATCTTCTTGCTGCTACACACTTCACAACTCGTTCAAATGTTGACATCAACATTGACTATGAATAGGGTTGACTATTTGTGCGATAGGCCTTCAAGTATCACTGCAGGTATTGTGTTCCTGTTGAAGCTGACCCTGATCTCTACGTCACATCACGGACCAAGAAAGTAGTAGCCTGGTTCAGGTCAAAACCTTCAACCTCCGCGTTCAAAGCACCGGAGATAGAGTTCAAGTTGTGGTTTATCACCCAGAAAATTACGCCTGTTATTTGGGTTGAATAACGCGCATTCCCTTTGATCCGCCTTTTACTCGCTGTACGCGCAACACACTCACACTGCATTCATTACGTTAAAGGAGGGGTTTTGCGGCTAAAGAGTGCCACCTCTCGGTAAATGTTTGGGCGTAGTATGGGCGTTTTAAATCAAGCCGAGCAAACACCGGGGGGGTTCTAATGTAAAATGTAAGGAAGGGGGATTGAACGCTGCCTCAATCTCCTGATGAAGCGCCATGAACTCGGCCGTAAACTTGGAGATGGGTTGTTTGTTTATGGTCGCAATCAATCAAAACACGTTGAACTAATCTCTCGACCAAGTTTCTAACTGGCTTGAGTTTTAGTTTTGAGGGTTGCTTACTTTTTCGCTTGCGGGGAATGACAAAGTAGACGCCGATACGGTTTGACTAACGAGCGGCTGGAAAACTTGGTCCGACAGATACCTTCATTTTCCGTGGCATTCACTAAGGAAGTTGTTCGCCGATTTTCACGAAACATTTAGAGAGAGAGAGAGAGAGGAGAGAGAGAGAGAGAGAGAGCGAGGGAGATGACACTGGTTAATAACTTGAGGCTCGATAGAGATTGAGTTCGCAGAAAAAGTATGAAACAGAGTTAACGCGTCTAAGTGGATCTATGGATAGGTGAACTACTGTGATCTGGACCGAGAGCTGAGAGCGAGTATTCTACTGTCCGATTTCCAGAGCTGAGTAAGGGGGAGAAGTGTGGAGAGGGAAAGGGGGTACGGAGAATCACTACTGGGGGAAAAAATAAGCGGAAAAATACATTATCTGCTCGGGTCAGAAAACTGAAAGATAGAGAATGATTGACAAGGGTAGTTTGAAGTTTCCAGCAGCTTCCAGCCAAAGGCTTTAGGTCAGAGGCCTCGGAAGAATGTGAAGTCCAACTGAGCAGAGTGAACTGTATGTACCAACTCGGCTTGACCAGAGCCCGACAATTAGAAGGGCAAATCGGAAATTTTGGAATTCAAACACGCCGGTTTTCTAGCTAACTTTTTCGCAGTTAAATTTCAAAAACACGACCCACTCCAGAAACATCGTGTCAACACTACTATCAACTATCGTGGCATACGTAGCAGCAGCCCAAGAAATTCCAGAACTTTAATCATTACTAGTTTCTACGCAAAACGTCAAGTGCTTTATCAGGTTGATATGAACTGAGTCCAAAATATATTGGATTGGTAGCTAAAATCATGAAGTCAGCTATTTTCATGGGCTGAGGAAAGTTCGGTGATTAATCTTAAATCGCTTTTCCGCCAGTAGCCCAGAGGTGGAGTCTTGCGGTGCCCTTCACGTTAATTGATGAACATTAATTAGGTAGTACGCAAGGTAATAGACAACGATAATAGAAATTGCAACCCGAGTAGTTTAGCACGCTCATTTATGCGCCAAAATACTACAAAATGTTGGTCGGTTTTCCATGGTCCGTTGTAATGTGTTCCTCCCAAACTTGAGACATTTCGGGCATTTCGTGTTTTTCGGTCAATGGACAAATTTTTCTGGCGTTGGGCGTTTAAATAGTTGAAACCCCGCCGTAAAGAGGTGTGCTGACTCAATTATTTCCCTCTCACTCCCGTAGCTATTTCGGCGGCACGGGCGTAGGCGTGAGCATATTGTTCTTCTTCACAATAGTTTTTCGACAAAAAATGAGAAAAAAGTGCAGTTGTGGCATTTGGAAATGTGCACACAAAAAATCTAAACTAGATCGTTAGAGCCGTTTTTGACGGAGAAATGCTTGGTGTTTTGATCAGTGTAACTATAGTTAGTGTTCAACCAATCTTGCTCACGCCCTTCTTGGGCATCGCATGTTGATCTAAAGGCTGAATATCAAATTCGAGGTAATTTGGTCAAGCGCAATTTCTCAATCAATTATCTGAAATGGTTTTTTTCGGACGAGATATGAAGAAAACTAGACAAAAAAAGTTCAGCCAATTACATCACTTTTCTTCTTACTTGGTAGGGCTAAGAAAAGTAAAAAGAATGATTGCCCGGTTAGGATTTTAAAGACACGAAACGTCAAGTCCTGCTTTTACTGGTAATATGATTGGCCGAAGAGATCCTCACTGAGTTTTCGAACCAAAAGAAGACATCCCCATTCACGGTTTCCACGACAAGTCGCGTGATCCTGCTAACAGTTGTCCTTGCACGTTACTACAGAAATGAACATTGGCTTCCAAAGAGGAAATATTCGTAGGAACTGCGCAGCTGGATCGATGATCCTCGGAGTTTAAAAGTTTTCCCCCCATAAATTATGTTACGTAACTACGGCAAGTATGTTTATTCTAAAACTGCCGGTGAGATATAACATTCTGGTAACGCAAGCAGAATATAGCGTGAGTGGATGGGCTCCAGGGCCAGGCCCAATCCCCACGTTAATACAGGAAAGCCCCATGAGACATGGTCCTGCTCGCAAGGGGTTGCATGGTGATAATAGTCGTTCATCACTGTAGCCGATGGAGGGCGCAGATAGGCAGATTCCATCACGTAGGCCCGGAAACCCCCACATTCTCCACCGACCTACCACCAGAGGCTTGGAATCCTCGCGATGGCAAATACGGCAGAATCAATTATTGATTAGCGTCCCGCGGGAGTGAGGATTTTGCGTGGCAATCCGCGAGAACGGAATCTACTGAAACTGACAAAGAGACGGGGGGATCTGGTGATTGTCCTAATTGCGATGTCGAAATACAAAAAATGAAATACTGTGGCTTAAGGTAACTTGAAACTCTACTACGAAGACGATCACGATTATTGATTGATAGAAATATCTAGGGTGACACAATTTCCTCAGCCCCACGTACAATCTGTTTTTCACTCAGTTGATACGAACTAACACAATGTGACGCTCTCCGTAAAAACTGATAGCGACGAAAGTTCCAGAATTTATTTGGGGGGGGGGGCTTATGTCACGATTTTCACAGAAAATCATGTACTAAGTAGTTTCCTGTGTAATTCCAGAACTGTAATTACGAACTGCTTCAAAGATATCTAGTGCGTAGCAACACACAACTTTCCGCAACCCCCATAATTTGGAACGTATATACAGGCGATGTATCTTCGTTTAACGCATTGCTACGGAAACATTTATACAAAACAAAATGTAGGCACCAGTTAATTGAGAGTACCCTGTAAGTTTCGATAGAAATCGTTATGGCGGTTTTTGAGGGAATTGAGAAAAATGGTAAATTAATATTCCACAAATCTCATTTTTCGACTTATCATGGCGTACATGTACGTGTCGGGCGCATGAAAGGGAGAGAGGTGAAGATCGAAAATAAAAGAACTCAGTCAGCATGAGGAGGACTGTATTAAATGCAATGAAGTGCGTAGCGTTTGTGTGCAAAAGGGCGATGCAGAAGGACAACGCGTAATGTGGCGGGAAACTATCGGGAAACGAGTGACTTCCGTGATAGTTCGTAGCTGAATGTATGAATTTTGGAAGGAGTTGTCTCTAGTGGAGAGGAATTGAAATAGAGGAGGGGGAAAATAAAGAAAGGAAAAAACCCACTTCTGGGAAATCTGGTAGCCGAGGGGCAGGTATCCACGTATCGGAAGAAGACAATGACTGGGGAACTCGGACTGATTCGGCGCTTCTCATCGAACCCCAACCCCACCAGATAGATACAAAAATAATTACGAGGAACAAAATATAGTTTGCGAGAGTACACTGTAAGAGTGATCAAATCCGGTGTTTAGTTACTCCGGAAATTAGGCAACTGTTCGAGAGAAAATCGTTAGAGCCGTTTTCGATTAAAAGGCGAAAAATCCTAGTTTTTGGTCACTCATTCCGCTTTCCAAACGATGGATTATTTTCGCGTCGTCAAAAAATAACAAACAAAACTAATAATGAACCAGCTCAATCGGTTCAGCCGTTTCCACGCGCCTAAATTAGGTTTTTCGGACAACAGTAGGCCTCAAAACGGCAAGATCTGAAGAAAACTCACTTTTTTTCACACGATTACAATACTTTTCTTACTCTTTGGCAAGCGCAAAATGAAAAAATTAGGTAGCCAGTCTCATGAATCATCAATGGAGGTCACGGCACCAGTAGCAGCTCAATAAATTTCGTAACGTTCACCGTACTTCAAGTTCAAACCATCAGAGGTAAATAGAAGGAAACAAGGGTTCGGATTAGTTGCCAGAGAGAGAAACGTTTTGTTGAAACAGAGTTCTGGAATTGTATGGAAAAATTAGTCAAAAGGAACGACTATTAATTACTTGAATTCCGAGGACTATATCTGATCATATTATAACCGTCACTGTGCCATTACTGCATTTTATGAGAAAGGTATGAGGAGCATATGAGCGAGATTTACGAGGACAAAACTACTCTAAAATCGAATTTTATCGATAGTTTATTGGGCACCTCTCGCCATTTTCCCGAGGATGAAAATTATATATTACAGTCCAGTTATTTGGAACTGACAGTACAAAACGAGAAATTGAAATCTTTTTTTTTGAGAAAAAATTAGATGTTTTCATTATTATAGAACTATAGTAAGTTTTGGACCAAGCTTTCTCGTACTCTATATTTATTATATTTATCGGTAGGTTAAATGTCAAATTCGACCATATTTGGTCCAGCCGTTTTCGAAGGGCCTAGGGAAGTAAACATCGACGTGAGCCAATTCTCTGGTGTTGGTAGTTGGAAACAACAAAAGACGCCGTGGAATGAAAAACTACGAGGAAATGAGATGGTGCAGGGTGCTGAATATAATAGCGCGACAATCAGAGCGACAGAAGGAAAAAAGGAGACGGAGTTGCGGAACGTGATTTTTGGTGGCACCAAGACTGAAAATGCGAAGATCGAATACGTCGCCTAATGAGAATCTCGTCCTTTTATCTGCGCGGAAGGGAATGACGAAAAATTGATGGGATACTAACGACTTGCTGTTCCCTGTATCTTGCGTCTTCAGAAACAGCTTACCGACGTTATGATGGAGACACGATATGTTGGTGAGGTGCTCTTATAATTACAACTGGGTCTAAATGAAGACTGATATAGTTCCACAGCTGGTCTCGGCGCGAGGCGATGGTGCAGAAGATGAAGGAGCCCTTATTCAATGCAGCAAAAGAAGTAGGGAGAAAAAACATTTGTATTTTCTTTAGCCATATGAAGTATGAAGGAATTATGCGATTGACTGCATAGCCTTATTTCGTTTTTTCATGTTTACGTTTCAGCAGTCCGAAAATCGCCGAGATGTGTGAGTACTGGGTTTTCTCTGGGAAAGGACTGAGGCCTGACATCGTGGCCGTGGGTGATCCTGGATGACGAGGTAGTATCTGTAAGCCAGAATCTTGGGCTCACTAGGCCAACAAGTGTAAATATGACAGGGGGGATCTTTGTATGGCGGTGAAAGCACGTAGGGTGAAAGCAGCTAACATCAGGGTTGTAGAACTGACCGTGTCCTGGCGTGGCGTCTGGTGCAAGAAAAGTGGTATTCCAATTGGTTGACGTTTTCTCGTGGGACTTCCTGTTATCCTTCTTTCCACTTTTGAAGAAAATCGATTTTAGCGCATTTTGTTCTTTATAAATCCCGCTCATATGACAGCGGGACGCTCATAAGGTAATTAGGGGAGACCTTAGAAACTCCTGAATGCAAACCACCGCCAAAAGCATTCAAAACACAAACCCTTTAAAAAAAAAAACCCCTGCAAATTATTACACAATGGTTTATTATTCTCATGAACAGCTTGACCTAGTATTACTGCTCCCCCATCCCATTCGATTCAGCATCGAATACTAGTAAACCATACGAAACATGACCTGACTACCATGGAATCCGATCGGATCGCCGAGATGGCGGGCACAACTAGATACCAAATGGGATTTTGTGCGAAAGAACGAATTTTTTAGACCACGTTAAAGGCACGTTAAAACGGCCCGGACGGGGGACGGGGGACGGACATTCCAGATTTAGAAGCCCCATGTCTTGAAACGTAAAGTATCAAATTTTGAGGGGGGGTTGTAAAAAAATTTTCGGGACCGAAAACATAGGGTTATTATTCAGAATGAATAATAAACCAAAATCATCTTGACAGACTCGTGAAACGTGTGCCGGCACTAGAACGAGCAACTTCAGTAACATAAATCGCTACCAGCTTCTATATAGAATTCCAAAGTGACGGAGTATCTGGTTCGCGCAAACCGTAAATGTAAATGTGGTTAAAATTCGGCAGAGCTAGTATAACCATTTGATGTGAGTGTGCGGGGTTAAGAAAATTTGTGTTATGCGTCTGATTGTTTAGTTCATGTCACATTACTGCTGTAGTTATCCAGGAGTTCTTGCATCTTAGGCGAAACCGCAACGTCCGTGACAGTCGATTGAATAACTCTCACCTAGGGATCGGGAAAAGTCATATTGAACAGGAAACGGGCCTGCTGTAGTGATCCAAAGAATTAGCTGTAGTTTCCCTGAATTTCTTACTGTTTTCAGAATCTGCTATTCCCCCTCAGTTTTAAATTATCCCAAACTCTTTCTGGGTGCTACACAGTTCTTTCCACTTTAAAGCAGCAGAAGAAATACCTCGCAAGGTTGAAGCAATGGTGGTGGTGGGGGTTAATCAACGAGGACGCTCCCAGTAGTCTCAAGTCTCTGTACTCGTTGCTCCCCAGTTCAGCGAGCTATTGATATTCGACTGTTTATACCGCGGATTATACAGCAATTGAGATTATACTTTTAAATCGACTCTGAAACTGAGTTCTGAAGTTACGAGAAAATTACCATTCTGCCGTTTAATCTTCAGGAAAAAAGGGTTAATCATGGAAGAGCCCCCGATATTTTTTGGGAAGAACGGAGAAAAGGCGCCTAATGGACTGCCGTGCGTTCCAATTGCTGTGGTCGCGTGGGACACAAACCCGGTGGCTTGACGTGTTATCGATCTCTGGGTTGTCTGATAAGTCAGTTTTCTCTCTCCTTCTTTTCCCCATGAGTCATCCATTCATCGATTTACTCAGCCGCCCCTGGATCCCTTTCCCTCAACTTTCCTCGCTCACCTTCTTTAATATTATTTTCTCCCTCTCTCACTGAGAAGAGAGATACCTCCTCGCTCTATTTTCTTTTGTGTTGTTCTTTTTCCTTGACTCTCATTTTTTCTGCTCTCGCGGCCTTTTGTACGCGCTTTTGCAGAAATATTCAAGGGACCCCGCTCCCTCGAGCTCTGCTCTGCCTCTACGGCTACCCCTTTTTCTAGCTGACAAAAGAAATCTTTTTTCCCTCCTTTAATTGGTCCACGACTTTCTTTTCATCTTTCTCTTTTTTCTGCGCCCTCTGCCGTATAATCAGAAACCCCTGAAACAGTCCTACTCTACAGCTGTTGGCGGTCATTTGTGGGCTTTCTTGGTTTTAGGAGAATTCGTTCTCTTGCGCCCTGTTCACTTCCCCATTCTGAAGTGTCAGGATGAGGGGATGATGCAGAGGAAGGAGTGTAGAATAATTGAGGTTGGCGGAGGCGTTCGGAGGTTTTAATTGTTCTTGTTACAGTGAGCTTCTTCTGAGTGTTGAAGGGCACAGCACGGCGTCGCCTCTTAGTCTTCAGTTGTGGCGACCTTCCAGACGAGAGAAGAAACGCTGACACACACTAATCTTCGTACAATCTTTTCTTCCCATTCAGAGGATTTGGGCAGCTAGACGCACTTCAACAACTAAGAACCGCACTTCAATAACTAAGCCGTCACCTGGTAGTTAATAGTACAGCTCCCTGCTAATTGCTCAGTTATCTTTTGTTCTTACCCATGATCACGAGCAACTTTTGCAATGTCTCTAAGTCTGCTGATTACCCTAGCGTTAGCCTGCTCGTGTTCCTCAATACACCACATGCAATACACAGTTTCACGTTCCTTTTTCCCCGACAAACTATCAAAGTAAGCGCTAGGTCGTTGCAACACTAACTTCTATTTAACTAACAACCCTCGCTTCAATTTTTACTTTCCTCAGCCCTTTAAAGTAGGAAGGAAAACTAATTGGATAAATAAAAATTCAAGCTTTTAGCGTAGCTTAACGTTTCAAAAGATCCTTCCTTCCAGTCCAAAAAACACCATTTAAAATTGAATATTTAGCCTGCAGATCAACATGGGACGCCAAAATAGGGGTTAGAGCAAAATCAGTCCATAACTAACTGTAGCTTTCATAGCGATCAAAACACCTGTTTTCTCAAAAACAGCATCAATGATTAGGGTCCGAATCAAGGCTAGGACTGGCCTCCAAATGAAATGGTGATAACCTACCTTCCTCGTGGGCCAGGTATTTTCTGGTCATACAGGCTTCAAACCCTACACATTTAGGGATTGTCCGTGTTGTTAGGCTGCAGTGGAGGATGCCCCAGCCGTACTCTTTGATTACCCTCTCCCGCTCTACAGGAACGTGCAAATGGGCACTGAAAGCATGGGCAAACAGGCGCCGCGAGCTGCAGGCGTGGGAACCTCTCCCACACAATATTGCAAACCAGGATCTTTCAAACCACTAAATGAGCCGCCCACTCTCATGGTCTCATTAGTTTAATAGGAATCGTCAGATAATTAGGAGCAACATACGAAGAATGCCAACGAACGTCGTTTCTTTCCCAAAAAACATCAAGTTGTCACGGATCGCCAATACGTTGATCATTAGATGAAGGTCGTGACACAGGTAGGAGCAACCCAATAAATTCCCGAACATTAAGCGCTACTAGTTTCTCGTTATAGAACGTTCAGCTAAATTATCATAACCCGCATAATCATAAACGCTCAAAACGCAAAACACCTTCCTTGAGGGGAAACGACAAGTGCAGCGCAATAACATACGAAACATTTCATAGAAAATGTTAGACCTGTTTTTTTTTCTTATGAATATCATTCGAATGATGGGAGAATTTTCAAAAAAATAAGGGGTATGTCCAATATGTCTCCGTACGGAAATTCTTCGGGAACCATGGCCATTAAACTCACACTTACGCACCATTTCTAACAGTTTTTTTTACCAAATAATTTCAAAACAGTCAACACCAACCTCAAAAAAAAATTACGTTGACGGTCCCATAAATCTCCTTTGCACTGATTACACAATAAATTCCAGAACTTTCGTGAAAGGTGAAGTTGGTTTTTACCAATTCCTAAAGAACTGAGAGAATAATAGATCGATTTTGTAGCCAACGCTATGAAAGCGCTGAGGAAAAGTGTGTTATGAGACGTACTTCATTCAGTTTATATGAACTTACTAGCACTCAATTGAACGTTCTAAGATGAGAACGTAATGCTTGAGGTTCCAAAATTAA
Organism: Pachypeltis micranthus; assembly: GCA_020466155.1. Taxonomy (NCBI): domain Eukaryota; kingdom Metazoa; phylum Arthropoda; class Insecta; order Hemiptera; family Miridae; genus Pachypeltis; species Pachypeltis micranthus. The sequence goes on from CM035776.1 coordinate 2,105,890, forward strand.
TTGGCTTGCTCTTACAAATGCCACGACCATTATTGAGCAATCAGTGCACGGGTAATTCATAAGACTGCCAACTCGATTTTTATTCTGAGAAGGTTCGTGTTAAGAGTTCTGGAACTATACGGTAAAAAGTCAAAATCGTATAAGCCGGTTATCAGAGGAAAAGGTTTGCTGTGAACATCACTATGATAACTATGAGCGAATTTTGCTCATAACCTTATTTTGCCTTCCCACTTTCACCTACAGACTACATATCAAATTTGAGCTGATTTGGCTTTTCATTCTAATACCTTTTACTTCTAAATCAGTTTATTTTTCATTTAGCTAAAAACCAACTTCGCGTTTCACGAGGAAAGTTGTAGCGCCCGGAATTTATTGAGGAGCTCCTACTTGTGCCATGATCTTCAGTATATAATCACCGCACAGGATGTTCATGAGACTGCGAACGTGATTTTTTGAGAATGGCCTTTACTGTTTTGGAATTATCGGGTAAAAAAACTGTGAGAGATGGTAGTAAGTGAAATGGCAGTGGTTCGAAATCCGTAATTACTGGGGTTGCTCATAATTATCTTGTTACCGTTATTAGACTCTCGCCGTATGGTATTGGACATGACCCTTATTTTTCTGAAAATTCTAGCTTCGTTTGAAAGAAATTATTAGAAAATAGAAGACTTGAAATATTTTTCGAAATGATTGAAAATGTATTGCGATGCTCTAATAATTGTCCCAGGAATGAGTATTTTATGGTACCGTAGTGTCAACTAGCACTGTCCGAAGGGAGACTTTTACCAAAATCGTTGCAGCCATATTTGTAAGAAAATCACTATGATTACTGCAGTTCGATATGGTTTAGTTTAGTTAGTTGCCCAGAAATGTTTCCATCGAAACGCATTGAACAAAGGTACAGCTAGCAGGTACTCCTTGCTCATAAATAACGTATACGTTATTCTATAGAATTTGCTGGAGTTGATGAAAATTATGTGATGTTTCGTGTTTCGGACCAGATATTTTGAAGTCAGCAGGCAAGTGTTGCAGGGAGTCAAGACGATTCGTGTCACTCGACCATCTCATCAAGTTTCGTCGTGGGAAACATGTTAAGAGGACTAGGAAAATGCCAAGAGATAGACAGACGATTTGTGTTTGACATTCAGCGCGACGGCTGTCAGACGAACCCTCGCAGGGGCAGGCAGGCAGGCAGCGTCAGTCGCAGTCGCTTTCGACCGGTCGAGACGAGACTCGGCGGCGTCTGAAGGGACCGTGACAGACCTGAGGCGGGGGATTGGGAATGAGATCGATTTTGACGTTAAAGAGACTCACCTGAACGGAGGCGACGATGCAAACGAGAAGAGCAGCTACACCGGAGGCAGACATCTCCCTCGGCCCCGCTCGACAACGCACCAACGGGAAGGAGACAAACAAAAGGCGGCTGCAACCACTGAATTTAACGAAACGTAATTTCCGTTTAACCAGGAAAATTCGGAAAAATGTCGGGTCGAGGGGAAGAAAAGAAAACGATGTCGAGGATTTCGATCGATAAAAAACGGGACTCAGTTAAAAGAGCAAATACAAGTTGAGAACTCGAGAACGAGTTAACTTCACGCCCACAGCTCGGCCAATGTGGACTACCGGGGGACTTGAGAGCGCTCTGGCGCCGGGGGGTGGGAGGACGAAGCGCATGCGCTTTGTAGGGTCCTCCGATGGCTCGACAGGTGCCGCCACGGCGGCCTCATGATGACGTGACGTCACCAAGTAATCAATGTTGTTCCGTCCCTTTCCCGTCCCGTCATGCACGCTGCTTTCTTTCATTCCCTTTACCCGCCATCCCCTTCCGTCGACATTACGAGGTCCGCCCATTTTCTCGACGGATTTCCATGAATTATTTCCCACGTCGCTGGTACTTTGAGGAACAAACTCCTCGAACGCTCCTCCTCATCCTTCAACTTTGGACTCAACTTCAAGAACCAGAAATAATCCCATTGAGTGGCAGTCGATGGAATTCATACGTTCTCAAACCGTGAAAGGCCTAAAACTAGAAACCTGAGTGAGGTTCTTTGATGGGCTGAAGTCATGTTGACTGGAGAGTGTGGCAGGTTGAGGATCCAACTCCACGAGCGCCCCCTGCGGCTAAAATTCGAAACATTGTAGCTTCTCTCGGTCATGGTTGCAAGGCAACTGATGCTGTAGGTAAATGACGGGTTTGGGTATCAGAGGATATTGTGCAATGTCACGCCAATACGGTGACTAACTACCTATAACTAGTGATACCAGCTTCAAGAGAAAGGAGACGCAAGGCCTCACAAGAGGTTTGGAGGAGGCTGGAAGGCTGAGTTCTTCATACTTATTTTGTGACATGGTTTTGTTCCCTCCCAGCGTGACGCTTTCTACTACTGCTACTACTCCCAGTGGAGCTTCCCCTGATACTTGTGGCCTCCTTCTACTTGATACACCTCGCTGATCTCTTCGCATAGACTCTAGGAAGTAAATCTTTTCCTTCCCTCTCTCCAATCAGAGGCTCATAGGTGCATGATCGTGCGTATACAGGGGAGCTAGGTAGTAAACCTTCTTCCACTAATCTCTGCTTCCTACTACAACCTTCTACTGGGGACCAGTTTGCTGCACCTTGTGTGTGCTTAGGAACGAGGAAATAGAGCTGCTACTCTATTTCTGGGGGCATATAGCTTCACGCTTCTCTGTGGGCAGAGGTTACGAATGAAGATTCCCCACATTGCACCGCACACTGGGGCAATTGTAAATGAAAACTCAACAGAACGTCGGAGCTAGTTCTCCTTCAAGTCTTCATGGCTCTCTCTGCCTTATGCGTTGGAAAAAGGAAGTAAAGGGCTGCTTAAATTCTTTCAAATAGTTGGAGAACCCACTGTACGGCAGCTGCAGAGCAAATCAGTGCAACTGATTGCTTCCTCTACTTTTGCTTCTCTCTGAATCGGAGTTGTCGCTGGGACTGATCAGTCCGAATTGATAACTCGAAGCTTAACGCGGAGGACAACTGTTTCGTCAAAAATTGAGTCACCGCTTGCTTCATTGTAACTTTTTGAAGAGGCCGGTGCGGCGGTTCATAATTATTGCAAGTGCTGTGTACACGAGGTTTCTCGTGTTGCGGCAGTTGAAGCTTCACTTTCCTTCAACTCTGGAGTCGATCGAGTGTAACTATTGACCTCGTACAGGATCGATCCGTTTTTCTCGGCCCCTTTCATCCGACCACTCGAATGGAAGCGAGTGCTTTCGAAAAGTAGGTACGTCCTTCTGCTTCAGCCTCCGTCTCTGCCCCTGCCCCAGCCGCAGCCCTCAGTCCCAGGCCAAAGCCTTAACCTCCTCTTCAGCCTCAGCCCCACCCCCGTCTTCACCGCTCTGCTCCGCATTTCACGAGATGAGGGCGGTTATTCGCGAAGGAAACCTGGGCCAATAATTACTTGGTTTTAATAACAGAGTTCAAAAGTTCACGGGGAAGAGGGGAAGCTCGAGGTTTTGAAGGCAACTTTGAGTCGTTCCGGAGAATGGCGCCGGCTGGTTCTCCTCATTTATAATTTCGAGACAGCGGTTTTACGTGAATGTTACGACTTGGATGGGCATCCCTCGAGATATTAGAAACTACGCTTTAGAAAATTATAACTTAAATGAGATATCGAATCTATAGGCTTTTACTGGAGTGCGAGTATAATCAAGGTAACAGGTGTACAGATCATATTTATTGAGCGTGATAGCGAGAGGGAGAGCGAGGGGAGAGAATAGAATTGCTCTGCATCCTGAAGGGTAATTTTGGAGCGGTACCTATGCGTTTGTGCCGGTAATGAGATGTCCTATGAGATTGGCTGAACCGAAGAAAGCATCCCTCAATAGAAAAAAATCTTGTGCCGCGAGTGAAATAACTTTCCTCAGCCTCCTGTATATTTTTACTTTCCACTCAGTTTATGTGAACTCGTAAAACGCACTTGCGAGACTTTTAGCGCTTAAAGTTCCAGAATTTAAGGAGCTACCGCTAATTATGCTACGACATTTGTTGAAAAATCGGACTGCCTACAAGATGTTTTTGAAGAGGTACGTAATAACAGTTCTGCAATCAAATGGAAACACCGCGAAAAAAATAGTATAACGAACGCTTTTCGTCGAAAATTTTGATAATTTATTGTGCTGCTCTCGTTAGTTTCCCACGAATGGGAATTTTATGGTATAATTGCCTCATTAAGAGCTATCACTATAAAAAATGTAATCAAAATCGTTAGAGCCATTTTGGAGAAAACAAATATTTGGTGTTTTGATCACAATGATAATTATAGTTAACTTTCGGTGGATTTTGTTCATACCCTTATTTGGCGTCCCATGGTAACCTGCAGGCGGGATATCAAGTTTGAGTGGATTTGGTGCGGTGGTTCCCTCTAAAAATCGTTCACAGACACACGTACACACAGAATGACACAGGTCTGTTTCCTTATTTGATGACTGTACCTAAACCCTCGACGAGGGTTATATCACTCATGGAAGTTGCGGTTTCGCTTATATGCAAGAGGCCGGCCTCTGCAGCATCCACCGAACTCAGACCTGCGGAGGTATGGCAGGTAGCTGGTCGTTAGCCAGTCTCCCGGTAGAGAGCTGTTGCCCGTGTGTAACCGCGCGGAGGTGACCACCTGAGGAATCCCGTACCGTCGGGGAGGAGTTCTTAATCTGGTTTCCCACCTGATCTAACTATGTACTTGAGTGGCAAGTTTCAAAAGGGCAGATCAACTATGACCACGTTTCTTAGCCATCATCTTCTTCGCGAAATCTGAAAAACAAGTTATAGGCTTGCTTTGTAGCTGTCAACGCTCTTAAGTTCGTTTGCCCTACCAACAACCGTTGCTCACTGTTGATGAAACTACTGTCCACTGCACGTGGACTATAGTCACCAGCACGTGGTTTCTTGTTTCCTCCGCACTGGAGGCACAAGACGTGCATGAGGGAGAGTCTTTCAGAGGAAAGAAGTGGAGCCGCGCATTGAAGTCACCATGTCCCGTGTGGAACTGGGCGTCAAGTGGTCTGGCTCAACTCATTTTCTTGAAAGACGTTCACGGATGTTAGGGAAGAACTCATACGTATCACGTCCCTTTGACGAGGATTCCCATCTCGCTTGCCATTTCTCTAGCACCCATTCATCGATGGCGGCAAGTTTCTGTTCTGTGGTGAGTTCTGCACGGAGTTCAGCCCTGTGTGGGGGCTTGGTACTTGTGGATGGCGCACCGCTGCCAGGCTATTTGGAGGTGCCTTGCCCCCTCTAGTTTTTTGTGTAGGCTGGGTGAGACCTCAATCACCCAATCTTTCTGCCTGCCACGCTTTTTGGTGAAAAGGCGCCTGACGTCCTGCGGCTGCAAGCTTAAAGCAGGGTTGTGCTCAACAACTTGTTGGGCCAGGTTCTCTTTTAGTAGGTCGGTCCGCATGTCGCACAATAGCAGGCGTAGCTTCAACTCCTTCTTCGTGGAAATATGACTCGTAAGCGCCTTGGCCATTTCCGGAGTTTCCATCACAATGACGGCGCCACCTCCCACTGCAGTGCGGAGGTCTAGCACTCGGACGCTTAGTGCTTGGAAGTCCGTAGCAGGGACCAGCAGCGCTCTGTGGCCCAGCATCAGCGCTTCCATTGCATCTGAGGAGGAGGGACCAGCCTCTCCTTCCTCACACCTAGGCCTAACTACTACCACGTTTTGTCGTGGGTTTTTAAGGGGTAGTTTCTTAAGGGTTTGTTGTTATTTGGCCTCAGCTCCATCAGGGAGGGAGGAGGGCTCAGTAGCGGCTACTGTTGCGTATGAGGGGCCTGGGGTACTAATCTGGCTCGTTGGAGCTCCTTGAGCTTGGGGGGGCTGGCGGCACTGGCTGCTGGCGAATTGCCCTGCTCAGCTCTCCCCTCACAACAGCCGCCACAGTTTCCCTTAGGAGGCACTCGCATTGATAGCCAGCTTCGATATTTTGAAGAGGCAGCTAGTGACGAGGTCACGCATTGGTCCCGTCGCGTTAACCCTCATCCGCGCCAGCTGGCCGTGGATAATTTGGACATAAGCACAAATCTGTTCCATGTCCGACAGATTAGGGTCCACAAGGTGTCTAGTACCGGGCCACCTGGCTATTATGGGTGGAAGAGGGAGACGCAGGCTGTTTGCCCCGTTCTTTCCGCCCTTGTTTGTTTGGACGACGAGCAGGTTGCTCATCGTCCGAAGAGGGAGTGGTCGAGCTTGGCAAGCCCGAGGAAGAGGCGCAGGTGGCGTTTTTACAGAGTGACACACACAGTGTGTTTTTCGGGCTCAGGGCAGTCTGAAACTTAAGGATCTGAAGAGAAATCAACTTTTTTTTCAGCCGATTACATAACTTTCCTTTCTACTTTGTAGAGCCAAGGAAATTAACAATGTATTTTGAATTTCGGGATTTTGTGAGGTTGCTCGTGATTTTTTTTATGACCACTCTCAATTTGCCGGGTATGGATAGCTTATTGGATTTACCCACATATTTTAGAGAACTCTTGTATCGTATAAACGAGATTCGTAAGTAAAATAGCTGGTGCGATGCGACGCATCACACAACTTACTTCAGACAAAAATTAACTCAGCGATTTTGAGGCTGTAGCTATTAATGCGATCTAATTTTCTCTCGGTTTATTCGAACATGGTAAAACTTAATTAGACATTTTACCTAGCAAAAGCTTGTAACAAACGCCGATGGTCGCGAGAGGACGCTCCTTATCGCTGCTCCGAGCAGCCTCCTCTCTCGCCGCGACTCAGGTGAGTGGAGGTGGCGGCAGCAGTCTTAGCCTTCACCTCGTGCGGATCGTGTATCCTTCCTCAAGCGGCTGAAGGAAATTTTTTTAAAAAATATATAGTAAATCCCCGTTTCGACTCCGAGGTAAGTGTCACTCCTTCAAAAGAAAAAAAAGAAGAAAAATTCAATATTGGGAGCCTAGTCAGGAAAATAAAAATGAATCTTTTCCCCCAGCCTCCCGCAGTCGTCCACAAATTGTACCAGGAGGCACCTCGTCCAGGGATAGACGGCAACCTCGGACTTCCGTTCTACTCATCAGGTGGGATAGACGATTTTAAATAAATATTTTTAAAAAATTTCGAAGAAGATTAACCACCTCTACGTCGTTGGAGTCGCCAGAGACCTTATGTTATTGTTTTTTATTCGTCATAGATTTTGTCTTTTTTTTTTAAAGTAGAAATCTATTACTTTCGTTTTTTTTAAATTTTGTTAAAGGTGGCCACTCCGATCTATATTTAATCATTTAATTAATTTTGACAGAAATTAAATTAATTTCTTTTTGGGTGGAAATTTCCGACAAGGACGATTCTTTTTCTTTACTTCCTTCTTTGAGGCCCATCCCTCCTCCACGAATTGGTCGAGGAATTCCTAAATTTTAATTATTGTGCGGCCGAACATTTTTGCTTAGGTTTTTTCGTTGCAAGCTCTTTAAAGTTCGGGAATTTATTGAGGTGCTCCAACTTATGCCACGACCATTATTGAGTTATAAGTCGTGGGTGATTCATGATACTGCCAACGTGAGTTTTAAAAAAATATCGTGTAGGGTTTCGGAGTTATCTGGTAAAACCTGAAGATGAATGGTAGCAAGTGCAACGGCACAGGTTTGAATTCCGAAATTGATGGGGTTGCTCCTAGTTGACTTATGCTAGTTTTTAAACCCTGATAGTAGAGGTAGTTTATTGGAATGCTATCCTCATTTTTCTGAGAATGCTATTATTATGTGAGCAGGGTTTATAACGCAAAATCTGCGTTAAAATCGATTTTCTTCGAAATGTTTGATGATTTATTGTGCTACTGTCGTAATTTTCCAACAATTGAGAACCGTCTTGTTATTTGGAATTGACCATAGACAAAGTTTAATCAAAATATTTTTAAGAACAAATTTGGTGTTTGGATTACTACGATAATTATAGTTAGTTTTGTTCCGTGGCTAAATATGAAACTCGAGCCGATCAGGTTCAGGCGTTTGGGCACACACATCGAGCAAGAGCTCTCCGATTTCCGATTAGAGTATGTCGACATGTGCCTGCTGAGTGGAGCTCATCGAACCTCGAATAAAAAGCGCTACAAATTATTACGACACCATTTATTATTCTCTTGGAGAGCTTGACGCAGTTTCACATCTCCGATGCTTATCCCATTGGAATCAGCCTCGAAAAGTACTAATAAACGGTACGAAACTAGACCTGATTACAAAGGAACAGCAAAAACTGACATTTTCTAGGCGCCGCTAGGCAAATGGCCCGTCGCGACGAGCCCAACTGACGGGAGTTTGGAGTGAAACGGGAGGTAGAGCGGGAAATTAGCGCAGGCAGAGGAGAAACGATAACTTTCGCTACGAGTTCCTTCAAATAAAAGAATTTGCCTCACTATATTTGCTGCAGTTTCACTATCGTCCATCTAGACGCAGTATTGCACCTCTGGGACCCATCATATTCGACTCAGCATAACAAAATGCCTAGGAAAAGGTACCAAACACGACGTAATGCAACAAAACTGCATTAGGCTTTGTTTTTCGGTCAATTTTTTAAACCATTTTTGTCTATGGCAACCATGGGTTTTGTCCGATCGGATAGCCCAGTACGCGCACAACTAGGTAGCAAATGTTATTTTCGTGTGAAAGAATGGTGTTTTTGGCCACGTTAAATGCAACATATGGCGGCCCGTACGGCGGGCAGACATTGCGGATTTGGATTCCCCATGTCTTGAAACCAAATGAGACAAATTTTGAGGGGGGGAGTTGTACAAAATTTTTCCTGAGCATAAACATAAAAGTATTATACAGTTAAAGGAAGTTGGAAATGTGGGGTTCAATGTGTCTAGAGGCTTCGGAGAAGACGCTCCAAAACCATTTATCACATTTTTCTTCCTCCCTATCTCATTCCTGTGATTAATACTCGTCTCTGGAGGCACTGTACTCACTGCTCGAAACAGTAGATGCTGTAGCAAGCATCGAGTTCGCCATCCATGAATGAAAGCATACATAGATAAAAGCTGCCCAGTGCCTCCAACAGAAACTGCCCCCCCCCCCATGCTACTCATCTCACAGTCATCCAAATTTATTTATTTAATTTACTTTAGCCGAACCCCACGTACAGTTTATTGATAATCCGCTATATAAGGCGGCCTGCATGTAGTTAGACCTGTGGTGATGGGCAACCGTCACTCAAATTAAATAATTCGTTCATTCGGTAGTTTTCATCAGACTAACCATATTTGTATTAACACATCAACATAGCTTCTTTTCAGTCTTATTCCGCCACATTCAAACATTCTTATTGCCATTAATATGATCAGTGATTCCTACTAAACGTGAAAGCTTGTTTGTAAGCCCTCTAATGCCGTTTACACCTCATTACGACGAGCCACGAAAAGGGGTATTCGTCTGTTTCGTCTAAACACAGCCCGCAGGGTTGAGATGAGGGCTACAGCTTTCACAAAAAGCTGCCGTATAGAAAAGATCTTGGCCTCTCGGAAGAGATTCACTCAAGAATCTCCTGGATTTATATAACATCACCTAGAAAGTACCTTTCCTTAAATTGGTGGTTATCAGTTTGAGCGAGTGTTTGGGGAGATCCCCGCCTCACACCCCAATCCTGTAGTGGAGTAAGGACCGTGCCAGCGAGATGCGCACCAGTATCAAACCATCGATCGAGAAGACGTACTCGACGAAATCAATTATGAACATCGGCCCAAGCGTATTTCACTGAGTGAAACTATAACCTATGCATCTAGACGAGCAAGCCGTTTCCCACATTGCCACGTATGGGAGCGGCTAGACAGGCAAATATTGGCCGTATCCGAAACAAGTAATCTGCTCGGCGAATCTCACATGTGCATGTCAGGGCGCTCGGATATCGCCGAATACCGTGCAAAACGGCTCGGACTAAATTAATTGTCGTTGTATGATCACGTAACATATTACCTATTTAATTTGTTCTTCACAAGGGTAATTTGAGCAAGAATACAAGGTAACGAGCTCATTGGAAAGTAACGGGACACGAAGTTTTTACTCGCCAGCAAATAAGCGATAGTCTAGGCAGTTAAATCTCCGGCCTTCCCTCCGCATTTTGATTATTTCAATGCGTCATTCCGTTGTGGACGTGAAGCAAATATTGCTTCGCTAAAGGATTTTGATGGTACACAAATTGCTGAGCTCCGTGTAATTAATAAACGGGAACAACGCCGTAGCTCATCAGCGGCCTCTGGGGAGGAAGGTATGAAAATGATGTGCAAGGATAAGGGTGAGCGGACGAAAGGCTGATGAATGGCGACAACTTGATAACCCCTCAGCCGTTAGACTCAACAGCATAGAGCACTGACGACGAGGGAACTGGGTTGTAAAATGGCCGACAGTTGATTATACATTTCGTTCCTCACTTTATTTGCCTACGCTATCTCTGGGTGAATGCTTTTGGTTTATTATTCATTCTGAATAATAACCCTATGTTTTCGGTCACGAAAAATTTTTTACAACCCCCCCTCAAAATTTGATACTTTACGTTTCAAGACATGGAGATTCCAAATTTGCAATGTCCGTCCGCCGTCCCCGTCGCCCGTCCTCCGTCCCCGTCCCCCGCCCCCCGTCCGCCGTCCGCCGTCCGGGCCGTTTTGTGCCTTTAACGTGGTCTAAAAAATTCGTTCTTTCGCCCAAAAATCCGATTTGGTATCTAGTTGTGCCCGCCATCTCGGCAATCCGATCGGACGAAGCCCGTGGTTGTAATGGGCAAAAACGGTTAAAAAAATTAACGAAACGCAGTACAACGCGGGAGCTACAAGCGTTTCGTCGTTTGAATTCCCTCCGCCCCGCCCGTCTCATTAAAAAAACCAACCGCTCTCGAGGCGAGCGAGTGCGGCCTCCCGCTCGCTGCTTCCCTCCCAACGACCGGTCTCTCCCCATTCGCCTTACTCTTCCAATTTCCCCGACGTTTTCGTTTTAATACGATTCAATTTTTTTAGATTCTTTCGTTTCATTCTCATTATGTTTTTTTCATAGATTTTTGGTTAAATTTTGATATTAGTATTTAGCGTGCATGTTTTCATATTAAAATTCAGTTTTTTCTAGATACTTTCGTGTTTTTTTTGTTTATTTTAATATTACGATTCAGTTCTTTTCGGCCTTTTTTTGGGTTTCATTATGATATTTTTCGATGCTGAATCGAACAGGATGGGTCTCGGAGCATTAATGCTAGGTCAAGCTGATTATCCGAATAATAAACCGTTGTGTAATAATTTGCAGCGTTTTTGGCTCTGCCATCAAAATATGCCCGTCAGTGGTGCTAGAGTGGTCAGGCGAGAGCTCCCCAAACTGCGAGAGTCAAATATTAATTAACTGAGGATGCAGAGAGTGAAACTGGAATTGGTGACTAGTCAACTTCGACATGGCGACATCCTGTCGATAGTTGACTACCTATGGGCTACCTACTAAGTGGAGGGTGGTTGGATGTGAGTGGTAAAGAGGAGGACTGGTGAGCTAAGGAGGGAGCTCTGAAACTGCTCCCGAGAAAGTGGAATTCTACTTCATCCAAAGTGGCAGAAGCAGTTCACGGTGAGCAGTTTATGGTTATCATCCAGAGACTGAGATGTGGAAAGGGAGAGGCCATATTGGATTGTCTCTGAACAGTGAATGAGTGGAGAGGACATTGTTGCCATGATCCAAAGAGGAAGTTGTTTTGCAAATTGCTATCGATCTACAAATCTTTAAGAGACGGGTGACAATGACCAAGACTTGGCTCAGAGTATGGTGCTAAGTGCTGGAGAGACGCGACAGTAAAAGTCTGTCTGGCAGTAATGCACTCCTTCCAACCCTCAAAATTTGATACTTAACGTTAACTTTAGTTTCAAGACATTGGGATTCCAAATCAGCAATGTCCGTACGCCGTCCCGGCCGTTTTGGTATCTAGTTGTGCCCGCCTGCTCAGCAATGCGGTCGGACGAAGTCCATGGTTACTATGACCAAAAAATTGACAAAAACGCAATTTGGGCAGTTTTACGACACAAACGGAATGTTCAGGATCTTTCAGCAGTTTCAGATTCTGGGTCAAATGGAACAATTCTCAGAGGTATACAACCTTTTAGACCGAAAATACTGCACAGTAAGTATAGTGAGCCAAAGTCTTCTACTTGAATGAACTCATGGGACAATAACTACAGCGAAAGTAGTGCGCAGTAAGTATAGTGAGCCAAAGTCTTCTATTTGAATGAACTCATGGGACCATAACTACAGCAAAAGTATGTAATCGTTTCCTGGAATATTTAGTTTTCGTCGTTCCGTTGTAGTCAGATCATGTTTTGCATGGTTTACTGCTATTTTTAGATGCTGAATCGAATGAGATGGGTCTCAGAGCTGAAACACTACAACTACTACTGTTCAACAGAATGATAAACAGTCGTGTAATAATTTGCAGCGTTTTTGAGTTATCTTTAGATCTTTGCGTTCCAAGCTTTTTTTTGCCTCGTTGCGCAGAAGTGAATTCATGAGACCACTAGGACCAAACCCTCCTCCAACGTCAAAAAAATTGATGAAATGTACAGCAATCACAATGGCCTTGGCATCTAAACTGAGGAACAAACCCCCACCCCCCACCCCTCGGCTCTAATGATACTACCATTTCACGGAAAACAAAACGTCTGTACAGGTTGCTAGATATCACTTCATAAGATTGAAAGTTAACCACTTACACGGAAAATTACGAAAATGTTCCATAAAACCAAAAACCATTATTTTCGACACATTTTCATTGTTATCTCTGTTCAGTTGACTGTCAAATGAACATTTATTCAAAACAATGTAGGATATTAACTATTTAACAACATTCTGTTAGTTGCACAATAGAACGACCACTAGAAACCTGTGGGTAGTGATACCTTGGAGAACTGCAGACACACCGTGCCACGCATCTCCTCTATACTTTTCATGCACTCACCGCGCATCCACTCCACGTCCTTTGACACTACTGTATGAAGATCCTTCCTGCCACATTTGCGCCTCTGGGCTTGCCAAGTAAGCACATCATCCCTGCTACCAGTTACTGGTTAGCTTTTATCTTTCGTTACCATATACAAGTACTCATATCTATGTGGTGGCCAAGTGTGTTGGGGCTAGAGGCTGTCCAGTGGACTCTAGCTCAGTTCCAAACCAAACCCAGGGGGGTGAGGCAATGGGTACCAGCGATACAGTTGCGGGAACTGTGCTCCCAAATGAGCCATGAATGGGAGTTGGGTCCAACTTGTAGCCATGGCAACTGCCACAGTTCTCGCAGCTTCCGCTGCCTCCCTGTAGTCATCATCATCATCCATTACTGTACTTCGTCGATTATTCTCTTCTATTATTATCTCCATTATTATTTTGAATAATACACATACTTTCATGAACAATAATAATAAAAAAGATGTTCTATACGCATGCACAGCTTTGCAGTTGGTTTTCTATTACGATGATAATCTATATATTAAGGTTAACCTAATATCACCCGGCGCCCCAGATGGATATGAGAGCATTCCAACGACTTCAAGATGTATGGAATTCAATTCTGCTGTGAACAAAAATGTTCGTCGAAAGCAAATTGTTGATCGGGTAAAATTCATTTTTTGAGCAGTTTTACAAAAACCAAACGCAAATGGATCACTGGGTGGATTTACACACAGATAGGTAGGACATTTTAAACAATGAACACACACACACATACACGTTAGTGAGCTTGAACATGTAAAAGTTGTAACCTCACAATTTCGATTTTTATTTTTTCTTGTCAGCTCTCATTTTCTTGTACTTCTCTCGATTTTTTCTGTTCAACCAAAGCATTGTCCCAGACAAATTTGGCTTTTTCCTGCAACTCTTGCAGTTTGAGTACACACATTTGCACTTCATGCTCCTTACCAGTTTCAGATTAGGCAGAGGTTAATGCGACCACTTTGGCTTCTGATAATTATTAGAAATTATAATTTGTCCAAATCTGATCTGTTGAGGGTTGGGCATCAACGGGATTTATCGTTACGGAGCCGTTTCCGTTCACACAACACTTGTGTAAGGCTGGTAAGGGCTGTCGAACAGACGCCCAATTACCTTACTTTACTGTAACCTCATTAGTTCTCAATACGGTTTCAAATCACGGCTTGTGTCGGTTATAACATGGTGTGAACGAAATAAGTTACCCTTGATTTACTTGATTAGATATCACGGACAGTGCTGTTTTGGTGAAAATGGCCCTCAGGGTGCCACCAAAATCGCCGAAGCCGCGATTGTCGTAACAAAGGTTGGAAAATTGAACCATGATTCTCCAACCAAGGTCACCATGCTGTTAGGAAGTAACCCATGCACGCAATTGTATTAAAAACTTTTTTAAAAACGTAAAAACGTTTTTTGGCCGATTACATCAGAATGTAAAAATGGAGTTCTTCAGACCTCTTACCAACACATCTGTGTACAAATATCAAATTAAATTGTTTTACTTTTTTTTAGGAAAGCGCTTTAGTCTGTTAATTACTACAAAACACTTGAAAAATTAAAGAAATGTTAGATGAGAGGGACGCCATTAAAGTTTAATATATCCCATCTACTACATCGTCCACAGGCAACATGAATTGATGGTGTGGTCAGTGATAAAATTATAGGGACGTGTGGAGGGTCACAGGGGAGTATATCATTATTATATTCGTAAATCAATTACTGAATATTAAAATAGATGGCGTTATTTTGTGTTTTGCTGATGATACCGCAATTTTATTTTATGGAGTCATCAAAAGACTATTTATTATAATTTGTTTCTTGTCACTATCCCGCTTCATTGAGAATTTAATGTGCCTAACGTTAGAAAAAGCTTCACGAGGTTTTTAAATGTTTTCCCGACTTGACCCTGGCATGTTCATTCTTTTAGGCCATTTTAAAGAAAATGAAAAAAAAACACAATTAGATTCGTAGAGTTTTCGGTTAGACGCCACCGAATTTTCATTTAGCCACTTCAATATTCGAATAATATGCTGCTGTACTATACTGCTATACTCGTGGATGCATAAGACCTTGAAAGTTGGTGTTCAGATCAGCTCCACCAGCTTGGTTGGTGGGTAGAAGGTAATTTCAAGCTTCTGTTATGTTTGTTAATATACTTCAATTTGTAATAATTTCTTCTTCTGACAATAAATAAATAAAGAACAACCTGGAAAGGAAAGGGGAGACAAAAGACATTTGTAAGCCATACGTACAAAACTTTATTATTAATTTCAAAGGTTCATTAGGGAGAATTTAACTTGTTTTAGCTCAAAATCGTCACCCACGAGGAATCATAATCATCAAACATTGAGGAATGTGAAAAATAACTTTATATTCGATCTTATAAGGTCATATAATGAATTTAAAAGCCTTACGAAGAAAGAAAAAAAATGACGTTAGTTTCCCACAAATTACACATTTTCGTGCGTCATTATCATGCAGTTCCAAGCGAATCGGCTCAGTAGCGGCGGAATTTGAGTCCTCAGCACTCAAATACGCTTGACGCTGTCGTTTAATATTTTTGGGCGTGAAATTCTCCTTTTTATCGCAATTTGTGATTCCCAAAACTGCTCGCTACAGAAAGTTACAAATGTTTTTCAATTCCGAACTTCAGGTTCAACTTCCGGAATCGATTTTAGCAACAGCGTCGAATTTACTTTTTCGTCAACGAAACTTCAAAAACGAAAAAAGTGCCAGCAAATTTTCGGTAGTTTGACTACGTTCAACGGTATTTTACAAAGGTGTTTTCCGTTCTCTCTCTCTCTCTCTCTCTCTCTCTCTCTCTCTCTCTCTCTCTCTCTCTCTCTCTCTCTCTCTCTCTCTCTCTCTCTTCAAACAAATGAGGGCAATCGAGATTTATAAAAGACTGATTCCATAATTCAACACAGTCAATGAAAGTGTGTGGTATTTACACGTGAATTTAAAAATAATTATATGTACAATCACAATTTGCATCGATATTCTTTCGACACTAGACCGTGTCGATTCAGCATTTCCAAGTTTGATTCCGAGTTGACGAAGTCGAATTGTCGAGGATTTGTCAATTGGCGGTCGTAGACCAATTTCTAAGGTTCCAAAACACATAACGAGGGAATACAAGTACTTTGAGCCAATCTGAAGGTTATTGTTAAAGATATTGTCGACGCCTTTGAATTGAACGTTTTCCGCGAGAAATCGACGAATATGCCTAAAGAAGTTCAGGGTCATCCTAAACAAAGACTAAGTTTGACAAATAAAAAAAAATCGAGGTAATTACAAATAAATGGAAGATTTCCTGCAACAAATCCCCCTCAGGGTTCAGGTTTAATCGGAATAAAGTCGAGGTTTTCACGAAAAACTGAGGTTCAAGTCAATGTAGAAGTAAATAAATTGGAAACTTCGAAATCTAAAAGCGCCCTAAAAAAGCTTTAGACTAAGCAACTTTAAGATAACTCTTAAGAAGACTTTGAGACGTTGACTGTTACGCTCTGTAAGTCCAATTCGAGGCTACTAACTGTTTTTATTATTTCACAAAACCCCAAAACAAATTCTAGGTGAAGTGGAACACAATCGTTACTTTTCCCGCCTAAATCACGGTTAATCTGACGAACGAGTTCAAGGCGTTGTGAATCCATTCATAAACTGTCGCGCCAGAAACAAATTTCAGACGGAGAAAATGACGTAGTGATACAGCTGAGGAGATACGTACTTTTTTGGACATACATTGTTTTGAACGAATGAAATACGTTCATCTTTAAATATTGTGAAGTATAAATATCTCCCGAGTCACGCGGTTGTAGCGCCTGCGACAAGCTCACTGGCGAGAAGAAACTCCAAAATGTCCTTTCCTCTAGAAGAAGAAAAAGTAGATTTTGATCACTCCATGCTTCCTCTTGTTACCAACCGGATTTCCCCTTTTTCTTTTTTTTTCGAACCCCGTTCCAAAACTCCGAAGCTTTTGAAAAGTTCAAAGCTGCCACAAGTCCCGTTATTTATTCTTCCTTATGATATTCTTCAACAGTTGCAGTTCAATTTTTGCCTCAAGAAGTCATTAGGTGTCATTTAATTTAAATAATTTGCTACATATGTATAATCGGTAATTTGTGTTTGTTTCACCAACAACTTCTCCCAGCTAAAAACCCTTAAATTTGTCGGGGAACCCTAAAAAAATTGTTCGCGTACAAACCCCGTGGTTCAAACATGATTTAATTTAAAAGTCGTATACCTAAAACGAAACTTGAAAAGTGAAAATTCGTCGACTTTCAAACGGAGTATGGTGGGTTTACTATGAAACCTTTATACTTGAATTATAAAGCCGATTAGGGCGGGCGTAGATGTATGGAAAAATAATTATTTCACTCGAACTTGTTCTGGGAAAACTCGAATACGAAAGTAATAGTTTTCACCTTGATACAAGAACCCTCACATTTTAAATAAAAACTTCTTACTTTCATCAAAAACTCATTAGGGGGTTTTTAAGGAATCTCGAGCTTGGCACAAAAAGAATAAATACGAATAGGAAAATAACAAATTTTAGAATAAACTTTTGGTTGCGACATTACAAATGTTTAAAAAAAACATTATTTCGAAGGAAAGCTCTAAAATTGTAAATGAAAAGTGGGATTTTGTCCTTTGCAATCTCGACCTGATCTTTCAATTGAAAAAAACCTTAATTTGAAAATCTAAGAATATAAATATATAAGCGACAGCGCATTAGCGAATGATAAACCAAATTCTAAATGCGACAATTCAAACTTGAAAAAAACTTGATTTTCGAATGAAAACTCTTGAATTCAACTTGGGAATGCTGTTACATCGTTTATTTTCATTTAGCAGGAGGCTTAATTGTTGTAAATTTCGACTTTTACTTGAAGTTTCAGAAAACTCGTCTACAATGAAACCAACTCGTGACTAGAGAGCTTACTAATTGATGACAGCATACACGAGTATTCTAACCGTTAATATTTTCTATTTCATGTTTTGGGTTGAGTATAGAAAACTGTACAAATTACTTTCAAAATGTGTTGTCTTTTTTAAAATTTAATTATTATTTTTTTCTTGTGGACAACACGTTTGGACTTGACGGATCTTGACCAAACTCATTTCCCTTTTTTTTGATTTTTTATTTATTTTTGTTTCGTACAAATCGTATCGCGAATACACAACGCACACTCGTCAAGCAAGTTATAACATTTTAAGTACACGCTTCTAAGTACAACATTTGGTTTTTTTAGGTCCTTTTGTAATGGCAGTGGCAAGCGATTGCCCGTAAACGATCGAATTGTAACGTGAAATGTAATCGATAAAAATTAAAACACTACAAAATGAAATGAAGAATTATGGTGCCAGTCTTGAAACAAATTTAAAACCCTTCACTTTTTTTGAGCGCAATGGAACGTGGGTGGTGGAAGGGGGCAGTGGCGAGGACAACCTGAGCGAGTCGAATCGTGACGCCTCAGTACTTTTTCAAAGGCTTTCGGCAGTTGCCATCTTCAGAGCTGGTGGTGTGTATGTACATTTGAAAGGGCCACAATCCATGCTAATTCACACAGTCGCAGAGTGTTAGCGTCAAATATAAACTAGGCGACAGAAAGTTCACACGAAGATTGAGTTGTACTTTCACTTTCATGCTGCAACGTGTTTTAAGTTGCGTTACGCACAAATGATTGATTTTTACCGCAGTTCTTGATTGTTACCTGAAGGAAGGAGAAGCAACCTCAGTGGTTTCCCAGATGTAAGGAATAAATTGCCGTCACTTCAAAATAAGCGATTTTGCCCGCATTGAGTTCTGAAAATGGTATATGATCCTCTGGCGAAGAAACAACGGGGTACGAACGTGAGGTGTTTGGCTCATAAGTAAGCTCCAGCCTCCCGTAAGCACGGTAATTCCAGCTGAATTCTTCGCCAAATTGACGGAGACAGATAAGGCCGGGAAAAGCGTGCGTTATTTATCCTCGCATTTCCTCAACGGGGGATCTGTAGTAAGTATTATACTTTACTCGGGAGCATATTTCTTTGAACAGCTGAGGAATCTAAAAGGAGCCATTTCAGGAGGTATTGTACGCTCGTTTTTGTCCCAGCCCTTCCTGAGTGCACTAAATACATATCGTACCTCGACTGATCAGAGGCCCCCTTCAAGCCCCGTCTTCCGTCCCATTCGGCTCAAACACAGAAATGGAGGAGCAAACAACAACTTTTTTTTGATTTTTAAAATATTTTCCTTCGATAACAATACGCACACAGCGGAGAAAACTTTGGCTTAAACAGCAAAGGAAATTTATGTGTGTTTTCCTCTGTCTAAAATTATAAATTTAAAATTTCAAACATAAAAGTACTGAACTGTGCTCAGTTTAGTAAGTAACACTATTTACAAGTATACAAAAATGATTGGTAATTATGCTCAGCGTAGGACTGATGAATTTCGATAAAAATAATATATTATGTTCACCATCACATACATCATATTTACAAATACCTACTAACTAGGTATACAAATGGAATTGGCAAAATTTTTTTTTTTAATTTTTTAAATTTTTTTTATTTTTAGATGTGTTATAGTTAGAAAAGTATCTCTTTCGTAGTTTAATAATATTTTGTAAAGTGTATGAAGCCTGATGAAAGAAAGATTTTTTTGGCTTTTATTTATTTATTTGAAGTAATGCTTTACAATTTTTAATCGAATTTTATTTTCTTACGTAGACCAAGCGACTTGGGTGAGACAGGAATTATTTGACAGTCAGGACGATGGGCGGGTGTAGGCATTTTGTAGAGTATGGGGAAGTATCGGGGGCTACACAGGCGAAGGGGTAGTTGATTTAGGTTAAAATCGTCGGCCCGTTTTGGATGTGAGTTTAACCAAACTCCACAAAACGGCACAACAGTAGCACTATCTGTACGCGTAAGCCTCACTGAGCGATCAGCCAGCTTCAAAGTGTGAAACTTTACACATTTTATGCGACACAATGAAATATGAAACTAGTTGTACTCTGTTAAATTGCGTAAAACGGTAAAGAAAGCCGTTAGTAGAAAAGTGTTGTGGAACGAGCTTCAGCCCTGAAACTAGTTGCAGTAGAGTAGTGAAAACGTTTAACCAGACTAGTAGCAAAACTCGTGTGTGAAACTAGTTGAGCCTGACGAGAGAGAAACCTATTAAGCCTTACAAGCGTGGAAGTAGCTGAGGCTTAGCAGTGTATAACCATGTATGAGTCACATTGGCGTATTAAATGTGAAATATTTGTGCAATTCAACTGTGAAAGCCGCCACGCATTTTGTGACCAAATTCGACTTCAATAGAAGCGCTTGGGGCTTAACAAAATGAACATACAGCTGGAAAACAACCTTCCAGCTGCAGGTATCGTCGAGCTTGAAGATCCCATGAAAGAACGTAAATGCGAAACTACTTGAGAGTTCGGACCTGAGAGAAGTGATGATTGCTAGTGTTATGAAAACTGTTGCACAGCTCATCTGCGAAACAACCGACTTCTGGCAAAACAGTGCACTAACCTCAACTCAAGAGTGAAACTAGCTGCATAGAGGATAGTGTTGTAAAACTAGCCTCGAAGCTCGAGTGAAAAATGTGTTAGGCTGTAGCAAGTCATTAGTAAAATAAAGAGGTGAAACCAATGGGTGTGCAGTATCCATAATGCAAATGCAGTATGGATGAGGGTAAGGATGCATTGTGGTTAGTAGTTCTCCCCTCTTTCTACTATTTATGGCACACCAGTCATCTGCCTAATCAGTGCACACTATCAGTTGAAGAAGATGGGGGCTCCAATGGTGCATCGGCAGGAATCAAATTTCTGCCGCTTAAAAAACAGAAGCCTGGAGAAGAAACTGGCTCAAAAACAGCTGGGTGGCTGAAAACTCATCCGTGTTGCAGGCGTTCTTGTACGAAAACATAAGTGCATGTAGTTGATGGACTGTACTAGCTGTGCGGTACTCAACCTGCCACAAAGCCGCGGACCAGTGACATGCAATGTAGAGCACAACTTTATGACCTCTCGATTCCACCTGCAAGTTTCCCAGCTGCAGGTGGTTCATGGTGCCACGTCCCCACTACACCCACACAAAGTGAAGGACATTAAGATCTGAGCCCCTCTTCTGGCCATCAGAGATGCTGACTGAGCACTCGCACATCCAGCCTCATAGAGTCTGCAACTCTGCACCTTTGACTTGAACAACATCTAGGGCACATGGCTTATATGGAAATGAAAAATCGAGAAATCAGCAATAACAATTGAGAAGAGAAACACATTCATTCGTGTCTCAACATCTATAATCAAGTTAATAACCCACAGTTCCATGTGGAATTTCATAGATGTGTACAGACACGCTGTATCATGCGGCCAGACAAAACAGTATCGCTTGAACTATGGCAACACCATTTTTAATCATTCTAATCATGTCTGTCTCCTTGTGCCCCCCCCCCATCATCGAATTTAAAACTAACTGCATGCGACCAGTAGAACAGCACACATACACGCAAAGAGTTTCACAGTACACGCTTGAAACTCCTCCATTCAAGCGTGAAACTAGCTCCACTGACCCTAGTAAAACTTCACGTACCATTCAAACGTGAAGGAACACACAGTGTGCACATGCGTAACTAGCTGAGCTACTCCGATGTCAAACTAGAACATCCCACAACTTCTCGATAGCGGCGAAGTGCTCCCAACTCTTTCGACCGACTGGAGCCTAAAATTCCGCCCACAACCCAAATCGAATGGTCTACAACGGACAGACGAAGCTGTGAGAAAAATTGTGATAAAACTGATGATTATAATTTTCATGCCCCTATAATATTATGAATAAATTACAGATTGTAAAGAATGCAGTCTCTTACAATCAGTCATCAGTATAAAAATTTGATTTCGGTTTTGCTGATGTTTCAACGGTATTCCCTGACAACGAAAAACCAAATCAGACCAAAATAAACAAAAAAACATATACAATACGTTAGTTATTAAGGCATCTTTTGTCGAATTACAGTAATGACTTTTTTATTTTTACTCAGAGGGTTTTGTTTTGTACACCCCACACATTCGAGTCACAGGACGTTTTTTTAAAAACAATAAGATAGCGGAAAGTAGGTAAAATGTCACATAGTTTACGCTAACGATCTAATTAAAACAGCAACAAATTGTCATTTTTTAAATCAAATATTTGCGTTTTTTGACAAAAAAAAAGAAATGGCATGAAAAAAAAACATTTAAAATTAACGAAAAGTGTTGCGATAATTTATTAGGAAAAATCGGCAGATTAATATGCGAAAAAGGGAGGGGACATTTTCAATTTCAATGTTGCACCATCACATTCATATTCTTGTTCGTACGTTTGATCATTTTTTTTGTTTTGTTTTTTTTTTCTCAAATCTACATCCTACGAAGTCAGCTATTGACCTACTGTCATATAAAGTCCAGAGCAGGTGACAAGCGCCGTAGCGTTTTTTTTTTTGTATATATTTTTTTGTTTTGTTTTTAATATTTTTTTAAATGTCGCATTGTCCTAGGTTTCGTATTACATAGTCATTTTCTTTTTTTTAAAGTAATCAATAGTTATCACAGAGAAATTAAAAACGAAAACGAAAACTCAATCAATGTGTAAAGCACTTGAGGGGGGAAGTTAGAACGTGGCAGTAGAATAGGCGTCAATGCCGTCTGGGTACGAGTAGACCGCGCTCGGAGACATCGGCCAGCCCTCGACTCTCACTGTAAATGAAAGCGAAGCAAAACATGACAGAATTTCTGTAAATATTGTACATGGAATAATAATGGAGCATTGAGAATTGCGAAGTAGCGTTCCAACTGAGAACGTTACAACTTTGCGGGCTCACAAATTCATAGATCCGTTATTAAAATTCGACCTCAGAAGTTGTTTGAACGATGGCGTACAGTCGAAAGCTGAATGGCAATTATGTTGCCATATCAAGCGTTTTATCTCCCTGCTTTGTTTCTCAGGGTGGATTGCAATATTAAGAGTGGGAATTTGGTTGGTCTCCTCTAAGTTTCGAGTGGCGACCACGTGAATTAGTGTCGCAGTTACTGCCGTCTTCTCAAAGCAATTGTATAAAAATAAATTATTTGCGAAATGCTGGCCTTTGGCAAAGTTGAAGGAAAGTGGTCAAGTTCAAACCAACATATTTTTATTCTAGAGTTTTTCATCTGCAGCACATCAGGGTTTATGATTTTAATTATATTAACTGAATTGAGGTTTTTGAATCTTTCACCACTAAATTTTGTTTATCGTCCTCAAAATCAAAATTACAGTCCGTTATAGTTGCACATTGTTATATAAGTCGGCATTGCGCATTGTGCATATGAAGCCCACTAACTCTCAGTCGCTTCATTTCTAAAGTTGTGCCTTCACTCTGCTGCTACACTTTTCTTGGTCTGTTGTGCATTCAGCGATTGTTTTCACTCTAGCGACTAATCAAACCGGTTTTCATTCGAATGACAACGACATTTTACGTAAAAACTGGTGGGCTGATTTTGGAATGTATTGTGTTGCTCCTACTTATACCACAACCATTATTGAGAAGTCTCAAGTGCACAAAAGATTCATGACACTGTCGACACGTTTTTTTAAATAGAATCGTGTTTACAGTTTTGGAGTTATCGGATCAAAATTGTAAGAAATATCAGTAAGCGAAAAGGCGGTAGTTTGAATTCCCGAATTTCTAGAGTATATCTATACCTTATGAGCGTTATCAAACTATCATCCTATTGGTACTTTATTTGACTACCACCTTACTTTTTATGACAATGCTAGTACCATTTGAGCAGAATTTGTAAGGAAAAAAACTGCTCTAAAATGATAATTTATTGTGCTGCTCTCTTGATTTTTCTACATATGAGAATTTTACGTGTTTTTTGAAGTATTAGTTGGAGCTGTACGTATAAAAAAGTTCATCAAAATCAGTAGAGCCATTTTTGTGAAATGATGTTTTGATTACTATAGTTAGTTTAAAGAAGATTTTTCTCTTTCCCTTATTGTGGCGTGACGTCGTAACCTGCAGGTTAAATATCAAATTTGATCTGGCACACACATTCACAGACAATCACTCTTAATAGTTTTTTCTGTAGAGCACTCAACACATTCTCTTCAGTTGATTACATCACTGTCCTTTTTACTTCGCAAAGCCGATGAAAGTGAAAACAGTGACAGTTCGAACGCGCGTCGTCTACAGTAGCACCCAGGATTTGTCTGTGTACAACAATATTGTAGTTTTGCTGAGTGTACACCTCGTTCTCTCCAGTGCGTCTGTGTAACACAAGGGTTTTTTTCACAAGACCTTTTTCCAGAGAGTCTGTAGAATTTACAAAATCATTAGGCTCTACTTCTGAGTAGTCCATTTCCTTGAAGGTGCTCAACTCCATGACTACGCTCATTTAGTTAACATTCTCTGTAGGAGGGAGACAAAGCTTTGCCTGTGTTCTCCAAACTATGTGTACGAGCTAGTCCACCAGCATTTGGCTACATCATACAGGAGAAAATCCATAATTGTACCTCATGAGGCCTCCGTGACTCGCAGTGGTGTGCGGCGGAGTACCAATGAGAAGAAGTGGTAGAAAGATAAGAACACTTCCTTCTACTACTTCCCCTCCCATTTTACTTACGTCGGAACAATTAGTCCGTCAGTATTCCTCTAGGCCGCTGCTTCCTCTTAATTTTCGTATCATCGATTTTAGATCGAAAGACATTATAACTTTTCGGGTGCATTACCCAAATTCTTCCAATTTATTGCGCTTCGCGAGTGCTGTTTTTCCAGGATTCGGAAGCCGGAGCCGATCAAAGCGGTGCCCAGTGGCAAAAACGCCGAGAAGACGCGAAAAGGTGAGCTCCTTTTCAATTCTCTTCAATATATTTCGCCACTGTCGTTCAGTTTTTTCTTAACAATAATTATTCCGTACCGTACAATGAGCATAGAAAATCTCTCATTGACATTAAGCTGAGGGTCCTGTCATGCATCTTGGAACAGTCTCTGTCCTTGACCTGAACTCCTATATCCGATTTAATTCGTGTAAAATTGCGTATGTTCTAGCGCACACCAAACGATATTTCAAATAAGGGAAGTATTGATGCTTAAAGAGGCTGCTGCAAAATCCCACGAGTCATTACTTCGCCTCAAGGGTTTGTGAACAACAATAATCGAATCGGAGCTAGACTATAATATCACAAAAGACAAAACAATAAAATTAATCTTGCGTATAAGTGAAAAAAACAAAAAACAAAAGAGGGAAACTGGTAAGATTTGACCAGGAATTGTGACTAGTCGATCAGACATAGAGGAAAGGGTTGCCAGACAGAATGTGGATGTTGTCGACGTCATGTAGGATGGCTTTTTTTGAGGGTTGAAATAATCTAAAAATCTAAATAGGATAGCTGCGTAGGACGTGTTGATCAAACAGGTGGCAAAAGAGCGCCTGATACTCGGCGCTTTTTCTAAGGCTTGGCCCCAACAATTAATTTTTAAATGGTTTATTTATGCTTTTATTTCGAGAGTTATCTACATGACTCAATGAAGAAGAGAAAAATTATCACACCTGTTGAGGGCTGGCAGATAGCAAAGGCTAGCACCAGTCATCGTCATCAGAGTCACTGTGCCTTTCGCAGGGTTGAGGGGGTTTGTAACCATTGGGGACTGGTGACGGAAGAAGACGACCTCCCCTACCAATCGCCACAGCTTGCTCGAAGCTCATCGGGCCCGGGTAGTTACGCGTGGGCGAAGCGTTCAGTTTGGGGAAGTTGATGGAGGCAGGAGTCAGCTGAAGGGTGCTAGGCTTGTTGGGAGTTGGGGGTAACCGTCGTCCAACTCCTCTTCTCGTCACCAACACCTGCAAAACAAACACCATTTAACCAACCAGTAATTTAGATTCCACTGGGTTAATAAATGTAAAGTTGCAGTGGTCAATTTGGAACACATGACATCACTGCAGATACAAGCAGCAAAATTGAATAATTGATTAACAGACTGTAGAAGTAATAGGAAGTAAGTACTAACAGGGTAGCTGTGCTGCGTGTGCCTATGATGGTGAGGACGAGGTGAAGGCGAACGAGACCGCTGCTCCAAACTGGTCGTGCCATAGCCAACGCCTCCTATCCTCCGTGGATCGCCGTGATGGTGGTAACGACCATGATCGCCATGGTAGCGGCCTGTGGGACTAGGGGACCTCGCAGGACTGGGGGACGCTGACCAGGATCCTGCAGAATCGTTCACATTACTGTATAATTCGCATTAGACATGACAACAGTGGAATCACTTTCTGAAATCATCAGGCATTGTTAACTTTGTCAACACAAGGAAATCTGTTGTATTTAACAAGATGGAATTCGTTGCCAGTAATTTGTTGTTTGCCACATCATCTAGCAATCCTGAAAACTCCCCACCAGCTTGAAACAGGCCCAATTTTCGCAATTTTTCGCTTTCTTTTTATGGGCAAGATATGCATCTATGACTGCAGGCATACATCTTCCAATGCTATCTTGGTTGTCTAGACGCCCCAGACTGTACACCCACTCGTAGTAGAAGGTGGTCCTTGCCATGTCCCACAATCTCAAGGGCATCTCTCCAAGTCCTTATACGATCTGAAAGGTCTTGAAGAACTTATTTTAAATCTTAACATAGCAGTAAGTTTCCTCTGCAGTTAGTTGAGCTATGCATGTAAGCATATCAGGACCAACACAGCCACCAGAGACACCACTGTTCACTGTGATCACTGTTTCTCTATGATTATGATGACGTAATATTCCTGTAACATGAGGAGTGTGGTTTTGCACATAACGAAACCTTTGCAGTTGAGTGTGAGAGTAGCCTTTCTTCAGTGCTGTAGAAGCGGTTTGCCTATGTGTGGTAACCCTGGGTGGAGGATCACCATGCATAGTCATTACTAGATCTTTCATTTTCTCTTGTTCACCATGTCAACCTGACCTTGGTTTCTCCCCAGTTTCTATGTCAGGCTTGTCCCTTATAAATTCAATCCTGATGGGTGGTCAAGTGAATCAGGTCAGCTTCTTTATAAAAATGATTGTTCCTTAACACTCATAAGAGAGCTATATCAGTTGGATGCCCTGAATCACCAGCCACCTTGCTCCCCGAACCGAAATTGATACATTGACTACTGATTGACATTGATACAGCCAAATGGTAGTAAGAACCAGCAGCACCTTGACTGTATCCCTTCCTATATAAAGACTGGTTTACAGCTTGGGCCTTTGCAACACCTTGGAAAGTCAGAGAAGCTTAAACCTCACTTGCTAATTCTGCAAAACGAACTATAATATCCACATCTCTATCTATAGGGTCCGCTAGCACAAGTTCCATTCTTGCATCAGTTGTAACAGAACCCCGTTCATGAGAAGTATGGGTTCATCTCTCTGTTGCCTGAGATGACTTGTTCAAAACTTGAGGTGTTATTTTTAACGGGATGTAGGAGGGAAGGTCTGGTTCTAGTAGCCTCATACATTTACATTTGGGCGCTGAGTCATTAACTTGGAACTGTTTCGCACATTGATTCAGGATAGTCCTCCCAGTTCTTCTTTCCTATTCTCTTCGTCCTCACCAGCGCTCTGCAGAGTGCCATTATACTCCCTAGCAGATTGGGTGGTTGGGGAGTGGTCTTAACGCTGTGTCTTCACTCTTCATACTGTAGGATGCTGTTCCTGAGCCAGTAAGCTTCATCATCTTCTGGCTTAGCACTGCTAGGGTAAACTAGGTAGTGCACCCCAGCATGAGCTGGGATGAAAGGTGGGATATTTTGCCAATTCAAAGACGTAGGTATACCTTCTGCTGTAAAAGCTGACACAAAGGACCAACCAATGTACGAACAAAGCCAATATGCAAGAAGGTGAGGGTCACTGGGGTAGCCACCATCTTTCACAGACACCAATCTAAACTTCACCCAAATCATGACTATTTCCTATTCAATCCTTATCAGTGGCACTTTCATCAAACAGTATAAAAAAAGGTCAAAACGAAACATTACTGTAAATGTGCAATGTAGCTACGGATGTTGTGACCATTCATCTGATTCGAGTTGAGAAGTGATAGTAGAAACCATGCAACATGCTAGGAGTGATCGTTATCTCCCCCAAGGGAAGCCATAATAAGAGATATCTATTAAAGAAGAAGGTGGCAGTGAATGGGGCTACCGCAAGTGAGTGGTGTGTAAATATAATAATTGAAAAATGCGACCAGTAGCTTCAAAACCATATTGGTCTAAATTCTAACTTGGTGTTGACGATATCAGTCGAGGGGACTTAACGCAACCTCGAAGCAAAAGCATGCAGTCGGAGAATGAATGAATTCGTCGAACCAATAAAAGCGAAATCTGTCTACTTGTGGGGGGCTACTTACTATCGTAAATGTTAGCGGCTCCCATGTAGACAGGCACGTGGTGGTCTTGACACGGGCAATACCTCTGATCTGAAAGTGTTTCGTCTTACTGGTTTCGAAAATCAACCGTAGGGTGGGACTTGTCATTTTGAGTATAAATCCAAAACTCACGACTTCAGTTCACCATTTGACGACATATAATGGCACTCATATGAACATGGAGAGGGGGAGTGGGAGTGAAGGGTCTCAGTTTGTAGAAATGCAAATAGTATGAAAGGTGTAAACTGGCCTCATCTAGAGAGCAATGCACTTGTTAACTATCGAAGAGAGATGTTTATGTATTAAGAATAATGGCTCTTCAAGCCAAATTCCTTGAACATCAGTCTTCCTGAAGAAGTCTGACCACCTGGAGCCCCCCTATCACCACTCATGTTATGCGATGCTGCCTAGACTTTATTTTAAAAGTAGGGCTTGAATACATTTTATTGGTACTGACGGTGACATAATAACTGAACCCGTCCTACCTTGAGCAATCCCCGCGTGTAAAAGACAATTTTTATCATTTATACTTTTTTTTATGTCTTCGTAGCCAACATTTTTGTTCGTGAGCGATCTAACTCGTAAGGAGCATGCCATTTCTCAGTGGCCACTAAAAACCTGGACAACTGTAGATAATTTCTCACGTTGCTTTAGGCTGAGATTATTAGGGCCACTTCTTTGCTGCTCTTTATTCACCATATCTTAAGAACGAAAAAGGAGCTCGTCTTGAGCAAAAAGCTCAAATTACGTTGATATCGAATTTTACTCGTAGTTTCCCAATTTAGGTAAATAGTTGTCCTTTTTAGCTGTCCAATAATTGCATTCCTGCTGCTCTACGTTCTAACAGTGCCATCAGGTTCTATTCCACCAAATAACACTGAGGCTATTAATAAGCAAACTTACTCACAGGTTGTCTCCCCACCCCCACTCACCAACAGGCCAGGCGTTGCAAAATCCTCTTCGTTTCAGCTCCCTGCTCTGAATGTACTAATACAATGTTAGACTCCTCTGTCCACCCCCCCACCCGCCAATTGATCAACCAATCGAATTAGTTTCCAACCTCTTTCATAGGAAAAAAAAAATCTGCCCGAACACCTTAGCCAATGGAACGACATTAATTTGAATTAAGACATTTCGAGGGATGTCCCAATATTTTATAATCGTTAATACTAGAGTTGCGTTGGCAACTTATTGCAAAACTAGCAGGATTTGTGACGATACCTTTTTATGAGCAGGATTTACAAGAAAACCCTGGAAATTATTACACAATGGTTTATTATTCTCATGAACAGCTTGACCTAGTATTACTGCTCGGAGACCCATCCCATTCAATTCAGCATCAAATACTAGTAAACCATACGAAACATGACCTAGCTACAATGGAACTACGGAAACTAAATGTTCCCCCAGCGCCAGGCACCCGTACACGTCTGTAGGCATTTATGATCCAATGGAGGGGTGTGCGGAGGAAGTGGCCCTAAGTGGCCCTGTCGGGCAAAAAGAGTCGGGGAAATTGGGACGGGGGCTTCCAGCGAACCCGTTGCGAGTCGAGCGGGCAGGTGATTGAGTTTGATATGACGGGAGGGAGGGAGTACTAACAACGAAACGTTGACTTCCGCTGTAGTTCCCGCGTTATTCTGTGTTTCATTAATTTTTTTAACCATTTTTTGCCCATAACAACCATGGGCTTGGTCCGATCGGATTGCCGAGATGGCGGGCACAACTAGATACCAAATGGGATTTTTGTGCGAAAGAACAATTTTTTTAGACCACGTTATAGGCACAAATCGGCCTGGGCCCCCCGCCCCACAGGGGACAGCGGACGGACATTGCAGATTCGGAATCCCCATGTATTGAAACGTAGTCAAATTTTGAGGGGGGGTTGTAAAAAATTCTTCGTGACTGAAAACATAGGGTTATTATTCAGAATGAATAATAAACCAAAAACTACTAAAATAGTTGTTACTATAGTTAGTTGTGGACCGATTTTGCTCATACACTTATTGGACCGATTTTGGAGTTTCATGATGACCTGCATCCCTAATATCAAATTGATCTGGTTTGGTTCAGCTGCTCTCTCGTAATTTCTGCGCGCACGCGCACACACACACACGGACTATTTTCTCGAAAAGCGTTTGTTGGGATCAGGCGCCTTAGAAACGTAAATTTTTGGAGAAACATGTTTATTTAAATCGTGTTAAGAGTTCTACTGATCATGTATACGTTCATTACTATCAGGCTCCTTGACCCCCTGGAAGCATACGGCTTAGAGCCTGAGGCTAAAATCGAAACGCATGGAACTTCTCTGGGTCACGGTGCCAACACAACTGAAACAAAATGTGCATGAGGGGTCTGGGCATTGGACGGCATTGCTCGATCTAGCTCCACTAGGACGACTCACAGCCTATAACAAGTTATTTCTGCTTCAAGAGAAAGGAGACCCAAGGTACAAGGGCTCCCAAGAGAAAGGGAGTGAAAGAGAGGGTGGGAGGGAGTGTGGTTGTGGGTGAGACACGAAAGGCAAAGTTTCTTATATACTTATTTGGTGACATGATTTCTTCCCTACCTGGGTGACTCTTTGTAGAAGTTAGCTGAAGGCCAAAGCTTGCCCCATCCCCATGCTAGAATGTTGAGCTGATTACGTAATTTCTTTTAATTTCATAGGGTTATGGAATATAAAAAAATATTCGGGAACCAAAACACAGTTTTGAACGCTGAATGGGCAAAACTGGCAGTTGAGGTATACAGTGAATGAGCTGCTTACAGTGGAGCCTCATTTTGTGTAACCTTTCATAAATAAGGTCTGGCCAACAAGACCCCACGTGTTGGCCAAACGTCGCTGATAAATGTTTTCTACTGGCAATTTACCTTCTGTCCACTTGTCCGACAGTTTCGTGGTTTCAAATTATGTGTCAGAGGCATGTGGAAATGTTTTCGTGGTCGATAATGAGCAGTTGTCTTATCAACACTACATAAATCTAAGAACCCACGCAGTGAGAGTTCATGCTGTGACTTGTGTCCATGCCAAGTGAGCCAAATAACAGTGAGTTGGTTTCAAAGTGGCCTAATTCTATGAATATAGTATGTGCAGACACTTTCATTGTAAACTTGAACAAAATAGATGGTGGATAAAATCGTGAGGTAGGGTACCAGTTAGTTGCTAACATAACAGTTGTGCTTGGAACTAAACTAAACTGTTCTGTGAGGAGGGGGCAGTGTAGTGACAAGGAGAGGCTAGTCAACTAAGTGTGACCCTAAACTGGTTTGGAGTCTAAGTGTACAATGGGAAGAGCAGGTTTCTGTGAGGTGATGTGCAATGGCTCAATTTCGCATTCAGTGCGCTATTTTGAACCTCATTTCTAGACTCGACCTTTTTTGGGACTGTTCACTGGGCACACACAATGTTGATTTTGGTAACATGTGATTACTGGCAACATGTGCAACCCATGACTAGGAATCGAGTTTACTTACCATGCAGATGAGGGTATCTCTTCCCATGAGAGTGTTCGTGCTTGACAATTTCCACTACGTTGGATACTGTGTCGCTGAACCCAATGTCGTGGTGGGGATGGTGGTGTGTTCTTCGAGGCGAAGGACTTCGCCCAGCATCCGTGGGTGAACGGGCCCTCCTGAACCAACATAAAGTAATTATGTTTTTCATTTCATTTCATTCATTTTTATTTAAATTATTTCATTTCATTATATTTTATGTTATATAAACCTAGTATCTGCAGGCAATGGTGATGTTTAACCTGCTCCTAAAATTCAGTCTCTACCTTTTCTTCACAACAGTTCGGGTCAAGAACATCATGAAGCGCTCGCCCGCTAAAATATTTGGCGCTATGCATTACGCCACTTCCTGCACTCCTGTAGATTCCGAAACACTATAAATAAAGGTGCAGTATCTTAACTCTTTCTATGCATCTAAGAATTGAATGGGTGAAGTCCCATGACTGAGAGCTAGTAATGTCCCCCAGATGATTTTTAAGACAAAATAACGTTACTGTGCCTCTATAAACGTAGAACACCTAATTATTGAACAGGGTCAGAAGTGTGCGCCGTAATTTAAGAGCCACGAAGGTGTCCTGATCTACCCCACAGCTACTTTTATAGTCTGCCAACTATCACATTCATCAAGCCCTCTATTCCACGTGACACCCCATTCCATCCCTTTCACACTGCATCTTACACTCTAATTTATTATTTTCGATGGTTTTTTCGACCAAAGTACGCATAGAATAGGTTTTTAATTATAGAAACCTTGAGAAATTTCATCACAAAAAGTATAAATTATAATTATGGCAACATAAATAATAAATAACAATTACATGGAACATGGGTAGGAGGAAATGTTCACTAACTGACGTCCAAATTATTACAAAACTGGCTGATGCGTCGCATCAGAAAACTTTCTTGCTGAGCCCCACTGGGTTCAGAAATTTTAATCACTTTAGCAACTAATCAAATCTGTTTTTCATTCAGTTTATATGAACTTGTTCAGTATTCTCTATAGATACTTAAGGTTCCGGTATTTGTTGAGTTTCTTGCTTACTCCTCAACCATTATTGAGTAATCAGTGTGCAGGTGATTCATGACTGTCAACTTGATTTTTCCGAGAAGAATCGAGTTCACCATTTTGAAACAATGGAACAAAACTGAGAAAAACGATATGAAAGAAGAGAAACTGAGAGGAGTTCACCTTTAGCCATGGGCTATTTTGGAAAGGCTATATTCACGTAAACATTTAACATGGTTGAATATACGTGTTTAACGCTTGGCTTAACTTTCAATAAATGGAAAATAAAAACAAAAGCCTACGTGTACAACGAAAGTTCAATTACCATTGCTTGGGTTGTGTACCGACACCTAGTTACAAAATTTTACGTGATGAGAGAGAATAAACACGTATTAAATTTAGACGGCTCACCGTATACTGGGCGATCTCGATCTCGGCCTGTGAGGCTGGCCCCTGTAGCTTGATGCAGGATGAAGGTGATTATCGTGCAGGGATTCTACCGATGGCCTTCTCGATGGTATTACAACGTCTTGAAGGTCCGATTGCTACGGTAAAACAGAGAACATGAATATTTGTGTTTGATCAGAACGTTGCATCTGCCTGTATGAATTGTGAGCAATGACACTTGTGCTTGGGGATTTCTGTTTCGCTCGTGATCCAACAATATTTTTCCCTGTTAAACGTACAACTGCAAACAAATATTCTATGTTCCAAATGAGCGAAAGATTTTGGTGTTGGGTCTTCACTTAGCTACAGTTTCGTTGAGTAGGCAACAATTACATCACTGACACAATTTCTTCACTGTTTGCCAGTAAAGAGAAACTATGATGGTTGCGACAAACCGTATTCCCTGAGTACTGCAACGTTATTTCCATCACACTTCTGGATTTAAGAGGAGTGTAGTACTTGTGTGCCTTTACTTATAGGGGGTGCCTTCACTCAGACTTGAAGGCAAAGCCTTTCAAGTCTTCAGGACTGTTACGATCAGTGAAATACAAACGAGAGAGGAAGGTGTACAGCCTCAGTAGTTGAGTGGGACTAATAGAACACTCATTCAGTACCTCACTGAGCAAAAAGCTTTAGAAAGAAGAGCTCCTGTTAAGACACAAAGCACGTTCCTGACAGGTGTAACCCTCGTAATCGACAGCAAGATTCCAGTTAGACGGCTCAGGAAAAGTTGCTATGTAAGTGTACTGACCTATTACTTGTGTGCTATGGGCTGAGGATAAACACGTAGGGTTAACATCTCAACATCTCTTGCAACAGAGATTTTGGGAAAGGTATGTCATTGTTTTGGCTGGGTTAGATTATTAATAGCATTCTTCTTCCCTTTGGGAAAGCAATCAGTGACTCCAGAAAAAGGGTTTGTACAGTGGACTAGTTCGTGAAACACTGATGGTTTCATGGGTGAGGGAGCCCCCACTCTCCCCTGACACTCAGCTTTGGCATAGTGTCTATAAGAGGTGTTCCTAAACAAAATCAAGGTCCAAATGTTGAAGGTTCAGATGGCAGTTTAAGGTTACACCAACGTCCATCTACTCAACCAAAACTGCCAGAGGCTAACTACTCTAGCTCTGCACCACATTCTGACCTTAGTAGGGAAGCAGAAGGTGTTCCAAAATAAAAAAATGGAACAGGCGCATGTTTTAGGGTTCAGTTGCGGAGGCCTCTCCTTTTACTAGCACTACTGAAGTCTTGCCGATACACATCAAGACATTGCGAGGAATGGGCCAGGGGTGTTAGAGCGTTGTGTTCGTTGGAAACTAAGTTGCTTTTGAGATTTCGATGAGCAAGTGTAGAGTTGGTTTTTAAAATGAATTGCGTTCAGTTTATCACCTAGTTTTCATACAATGTACATGTACATCTGCGTTAAAGCCTTAAAACCAACCCAAACCAACCAAATCCAGGCTGGGGAGGGACTGCTTTAAAATGCTGTGTTTACTGTCAAAAAGCAATAAGGTACTGCATGAAGGGCCCAGACGTTCTGCAGGAAAAAGTGACTGCATCTGCATTGGAATGGTTTCATTGAGCTGATGCTAGAAATACACATAACTTGATTCACCTTCAGGAGGAGCATTAACGAGAGAACGCTGTCGTTTAAATTCTTTTGTGCCAACAAGGCTTCAATTATATCCCTATCAGCTCTACAGTAAGCACAGAATCTTGTGGTACGGATACCAACCCCACTTACCCCAGAGTTGAGGAAATGCTAATAAGAAGTTGAAAACAATCACCTGGTAGCTGAATCCAACCCTTGCATCTCAAGCTGACAAGCTGAGCAAAGGAACTTAGAGCGTTGTATTGACACTGCATCGGGCTGATCAACATATGGCTTTTTGGAGAGTGTACACTCTTTGACTGTCAAGCCACCATGTACATTTCAGACCTTCGCAGAATCTGCCCTGAATCCTTACTACATTGCTACTTCGTTTAGGCACAAGCCATTGCGAAAATCACAATAGGCCACAACATCTCCACATCAGCTCTGCTGTTTCAGAATGATAATTTATCACATGTACGTTCCACCTACATACCATTCATCAACCCAACCTAGTTTGGCTATGGAAAAACAGGGAACTCTGGCAGTTAGTTTGGAGCAACTCCGACTACTCACCTTTTGTAATCTGTTGCTAACATCACTGGGAAAATCACATGGCACCTACAGAGGAATAGATGTGCACAAAGTATTCAGGATGTATGCAAAGTATGTTCAACACAAAGACAACAGGGGAATCCCTCGTACTTCACTGGGCCTGCCACAAAATCTGAGCTGCAAGCCCTGCATGAATCGGTTGAGGGAATGCTTTTAGAGGCTTCAGCAGCGGAGTATTAAATTGCCCTAAGTATGTGGCACCCAAACAGTCACTGTAATTGAGTGAATCCTTATAATGATATTAGACTTATTTTAATATGCAAATAGCGTTCCGTACAAACCACCAAAGGAAACAACTCCAGTGCTTCCTAGAAATGTGTGGTCTCAGTAATTAAATGGCTTTTCTCATTATAAATCAGTTATTAAGGTGTTACTGAACATTGGAGATGCTTCCAATGAGTTGGCAAATTAAGGACCCCAAAGCACGAGTGAATGCATGTTTGTAGGGATCCTCTCATTACATCCTTGGTTATTCAGAAGGTTAGAACGATAATCCATGTAGACCAAGTGCCAGAAGAAGAGGAATAAAGACGTATTTGACAATTCATGAATGAATGAGGCTTTTGAACTTCGATTTCCTGTAGGACATCTGAATGGCTTGGTCTCTTCACACCCCAGTGGCAGTCTTCTTGCCCCAGTTCTTATAAAAGTCTGTTAAGAATGATATCTGATCACACTCATGCAGCACTAACATGGAATAATGACCTACTCTTGTTCGCATAGCTACAAAAAGGGGATTGGAGCACTAATGTGAACTCTACAACTTTAAATGAGTTAAATATCTGAGAGTTATTTTAGATGCAAAGCTCATCTGGAGCAGGTAAATAGAATGTCAGCGAAGAGCCACCCACGGAGGGCAATGAAAAGGCTGACTGCCTCGCGAAAAGGGGTACAGAATCCCTACCCATCGGGCCTGAACCACACGTGGGTCTGACGAAAAGTCACCTGAACTGTCTGGTTGCTCGATGGGAGATACAGGAAAAAGGCGCCCATTGGCATCGCCAGCCACGACTAAGACAGGCGAAAAGGCTTGTCACGCCTTCCCGTCAAAGGGCGAAGGCGATGCTGACACTCTCTAGACAAGATCTGAGAGTACTGATAAGCTTCCTCACTGGGCACTGCCCACTCAGATATCACCTCAACAAGATGGGCATCTCAGAGGCGGAGGAATGCAGACTCTGGGGTGAGGAGGACGAGACAGCAGAGCATATCCTATGTGAATGCCCTGCCTCGGCAGCAAAACGCTTTGAATACTTCGATCAGGGGACCACTGAACCCCAAACTGTAGCGGACTCTGCGGTGAAGGACATACTCGGCTTCCTAAGGGGGGCAGGTATGTACAACGCCTTCTACTAAAGGGCCAGCGTCACAATAGGCCCATATGCGGCCGCAGTGACAAAGGGACTGGTCCCACACGCCCTCGGGTCAAAAAAAAAAAAAAAAAAGTATTCGTGTCATGTGCTTTGGTTAGAATGGGCTCACTCCTTTGTACAAACTGAACCGCCAGGTTTCCTTTCTTGCCATTTAAATATTGTTCTTACACATTCAAAGATGTAATGAGGTCATCCCCGAATTAAATTCTACAAGATTACATGAAATATTCTCATAACCTGAACTTGGTTTTTAACCAGTTGGCCAAGAACAAAGTGAAATTTTTCAACAAGCAGTCAAAATAATGAACCCAATACAAATATCGGTCGATGATGACAGCTCTTTTAAGCGCCTAATGCGAAAGAAGGGCTCATTCCCCTGAAGAGGACAGTAAGTCTGATTGAAAGAGTGACATGGAAAAAGTACAGTTTCAAAACGTGAAGGGTGAAACAAGAGATTCGAAAATATTGTAAGTTTATCATGCAACACTAAAGAAAACACCATGCAACATGCGACCTAATGCTGAGCTACAAAACTCTAACTAGTAAGTTAGTAATGAACAGCAATGTGAATTACTATTTGCAACATGTTCTGCCTATCGGTGAGATCGCAGTAATTTTGTGTGCTCTAAAATTTGATTACGTCTCTTATTCGTCAGAAGATGAACTTTTTTTATCGCAGTCAGGACTAAACTGGGCAGTCTATTGTCATCAATCACTCGATCGGTACGAATTAGGTCTATTTTATTGTAAGAACAAAAGAGTTAGTTTGCCCTTGTTTCTACACTAAAACATAAACCAACGCTGGAATCAGAGAAGAAAATACTCCTAAAACTAAAAGTCACTCTAATGTTCAACTAATGACCAAAACAAACAACACGAATTCTGATTTCCAACGTTTCCAACGTCTTCCTAAAATCGGAAATAGTAAACAATGTAATGTACACACTAAAATGGGAATAACTTGGCTCTCTATCTTACGTTTTAAGTATTCGATTTTCCAAGTATTTCAATACTTTTCTATGGTCTATTTAGATTACTATTGTCACGAGAGGGAGGGGAGAGGTGGAGAGTATTTTTGGTGTCTCAGCTGCAATTTCTCAATCAAGGGATTAACAACCAACAGTAACAAACCTAGTTCTTACAGGTGGTAGCACAAAACAGTCCATCAAGTCAGCACTATCCCCGGGATTAGTAGTAAAGGGTAGTCTGGCGATTTAGCACTATCACATCATATATATAATCTTCTGACTGTAGTCCCAGCGATGGGATGTGCACCGCGGCCAGATGGCCTATTGTGCCAGTCCTAATGTCTTACAGGTCGATGCCTAGCTTTCTGAGGAAAGCCAGGTAGTTCCTGAAGGAGTGTCCTCATTGGTATCCATCCTGGGAGAAGTGGTGCCAAAGACCAAAAGTCGCTCCCTCTCAAGTCTCCGGCATCGAGGGGTGTCGACTATACCCATAACATACATGTGTTTGTTCATTCTTCAGTGTCCAGTTACGATCCCAACAATCTGCCTCAAGTCCTTCCTCTCCATCCTCAGAAGGGTGTCTTGTCTCACTTGATTGCTCTGAGACAAAGCGTTTAGAGTGTCTTACTCCTGCAGCGTTCCAGATTGTCTGATGCAGTCTTCTGGCATGTTCTCTCACAGTCCTTTTAACTAGTGACAGAGAAATCCCACAATGGGGCGGTGGCCCAATAGGTACTGTGGACGAACCGTGTCTGGCCAGATGGTCTGGACTATCACACCATAGACCGCCTTTTCATAAAATGGCATCAGGGGAGTAATCACAGCTGGCAAATTTAGAATTTCCCCAAACACTGATGTTCTGAACAGGAAGCAGCTCAAGGAGAACAGCAGATTCTTTGCTTCCCATATACTATGTTCACAGAAAGCACACTTGACAAAGTGATAAATAATGCAGCACTACTCCGACATAAGCAACTTTCACACAATTGGAAGCATCAAAATGTGAGTGGTTCAAACAACCCAGAAAGCTCAACACTTGTCTATGAGTTACCAGCCTGAAGGTCGATTAAGAGCAGATTCATCACTTCCCACAGGCCACTGAGCAGTAGATAGTTAAGTATTGCCACAACGGTAAGCAATTTTCAACACTTTCCACGGGATAGCAGCATGTAGGTCAAAGAAGACAGATTCACCTCTACCAATTGGCCACAGGAGGCTAATCTCATATTAGAAGGTCAAGCCAATTCACTTCTGTTTCGCATGATGACACCTTCAGAAGGGAACTGCTCAATAATATTCTATTGAAAGATAGTGCAAGGAGGCCAATGAATTTATCGTATTTCCACGATTTAGTGCCTTCAAGAACATTAGATGGTTCATCACACACCCACGAGTCGGAGGTTTTAGGAGACAAGCTTCTCAAAGTTGACACATGATTCAAAGTGCTGAGTCGCTGATATTAACGAGTTTGTTAAGGCCAAGACAGAGCTCATAGCCCAGGCACTGATGAAACTCTTAACCCTTGCCATCCCTTTCATGACACTATGATGTCTTCTGCTATTTGACTTATAGTAATTCGATACATCACAACATTTAACTTCACCATTTAGTAATAACCCCTTCACCTTTTTCGACCTGAAACAGAAGAAGGACAACAAAACTTTGTAGACACGATGTCGTCATGTTTAATGGAAGTTTGAAGAGTATTGAGCTATTGAAGATTTAGTGCTGATCACTGACTTTTGATGGTGAGACGCTTACATTTGGTAGGCAGAGTGGAAAAAATAGTCAATTCTTCAAACCCAAGGTGGAAGTTACAAGAACGAACGAATTCCAGAACCCAAGTTCGAAAATGATTAGTTGGAACAGAGCACAACTTCATGTCTACATGGCCCTTGTGAAGTAGTTGATACTAACTTGTGTTGCCCAGGAAATATGATCAATGTCTTGACACTGTATGTAGACAGTTATGATCAAATGGAAGAGGGCTATTGGTGACGTCAGTAAATAAAGTGGTTGCATTCTGTATACCATCAGTACACATCTGACACCAGCTTAAAACTCAAATTATTTTTCTGCCAATTAGATAACTTTTCTTTCTACTTTGCAGAGCTAAGGAAAGTAAAGAGGGTGGGGAGTAAGTAGCTTCCAGAGTGTTCAAGGTAGCATACTTTATTCGCGTAATCAGGAGCCCATGTGTTGGAATTCCTTTGTGTTGTGGAACAGACTATGAGTCGAGGTGTATAAACAGGGAAATGTTTACGAATGAGCTGAAGCCCAAAGTGGCAGCTGAATGGTTTAAAGATTCCTAGGCTCACCTAGGAGAAGCTGGGAAGATTAGCTGCCCAAGATGGGTTTTGCAAATAGACTAGTGTGGTTAACTGAACGAAACAACCTGAAAAAGCGGAATATGTCAAACGCAGCTGAATCAGTGCGTAAACAAAAGTCCAAGGCGCTACATCAACAGACCTTATAATTCGATGGCTCACCGTGGGAGAAAAGGAGCTATAAGCAGCTATCCTGGCTTTGAAACATTATCGTACGAACTGCAGACCAAGGTAACTTGGATTCATGTTATGAGGTTTTTTAGTTCAGCCAGAAAAGAAAGATAGTTTCTAAACTGAATTTCACAATAATCCACACTCCTGGGCTGTGGAAAAGTAGATTTGCTGGCTTCAAACTATTCATCCTGAACAGTTTCTGGGTTTGCCACTTTCTACCATTCAATTGAGGGTAGCTAAGTGGCTCTATCTGGGCTACTTCCCTATGTACTGCTGGGGTTTTTTTAATGATCAATGTCATTAGGCAAAAGATTTTGTCATAGATGCCATGAGTTAGCACTCTTTTTATGAAAATGTCCACTTAACGTTTTGAGTAACCTGTACACACAATATGTGGGGTTGAAACAAAAGTCCAACCTCAAAGCCTGTAGTTCTATTTTATATGTTTGCACAGCTTTTGATTTGTATCTGACTGACCAAGTGCTTTGTGCAAATATTTTGGCATGTCACACACTCATTGGCTGCCTTGGCATTATCCAGTAACCTCTTCTGAGTTTGGAGCTGTCTACGAAGGTTTACTATACCAACCCAGTAGTGCACCTTCCTCACTTTCCCATTAAACAAATTACTGTAACCGCCATCTAGTGTGAGTGGAGTCGCTATCTACATTGATGATGTGAGGATTGTCTCATTCTTAACACCGTCAAACCAGTTTGAGAAGTTGAAAGTCATGCAGTACACAAACACCTCGTCTGAATAAGTCTGCAAGCAGATAGATGGTGCCTCATTATCTGTAGTCTGAAATGAAGGGAAGGGCGTTTATGGAGTTTTCTAAAGATCGGAGGCGTGATATTGTGAATGGGATGTTTATCGCAACCAGTCATCAGTGATTCTGGGTGTCCAGACAGTTAGTCTCTGGAGCTCAGGACTGTGCCCACGCTAGGCAAGATCCATTAACACTACTTGTGTGGCACAGAATGTTATCAGGGTGTAGCTGAAATGGTATTTCTTATGCCTATGGTACATCATGGTAGCCAACGGTGGTCAAGCCAATAAATCAAAAACGTCAATAAACTTCAACGAATTAATCTTTCGACAAATTGTACACAGTGCCCTAGCATCACCTTAAATTACATCCCAAGCCTAAATCTAATGAGATTTTCAACGTATTGAAATTTCAATGAACAGTTCATAAACAGTTCACAGCATTAAGGGTTCTCCTGTATGACACCATTAAAGCCCTTAGACTGGAGTTTCTCACTACTTTGTGAGCCCTATTGAAATACCTTGAAAATCCTTGTTAATCGTGGCAATTTTGCTCTCATCCTTGTTGCCACCTCACAGCCTTGAACCTTGCAGCGAAAGTTGGACGTTATTGGGAGTGAGGGGGGCTTCGAAGTAACACAACAGGAGTCCCTCCAAAATCCCTGGTTAAATGTACAGTTAGTACAGTTTTGATTAAATTAGTGCTGGGTAAATGCTAGTGTTCGTCTTCCTTCTAGTGATCCCACAATTCAGATATTTATTTCTTAGCAGTGCCTCACTCAATCTCCATTCTATCAACTGTAACAGGAACGAAGAATCATTTTTGGAGATGAATATTTCATGCCAACCCATTCATCTCATGCAAAGCAGAAAACGAAGTCCATGAGCTGACCACGTTGTTACGTCACATCACCATCTGCTACCTAGTATGACGACGCTCAAACCTGAGATAAGCATGAACAGTTTCTTCAACAAAATCCATGTCAAGAGGTACATACATAGGACTGTGGATGCGGGGGAAATATTAATTCTATATCAGGAACAATTGGCTTGACCTAGCGTGACTCAGTTGTTTTTTACTCAGTAGAAATTATTTTGGGCAGTAAGTTTATAGTCCCGACATAATACTAACGTGATTGTCCCTTTCCTTAACAAATCAGTGTACAAGCCGCCGTACTACTCCTTTATATTAATTACTCCTTTATATTAATTCAGATATTCACGTCATAATGTTAAGGAAACTTCTACAAGTAAGACTCTTATTTACAGAAGACTAACGGATGAAATTAGTCCCAGATCAAGCTCTGTTCAATGCATTTGGAGCTGGAGCAGTGGTTTTGGTGATTAGCACAGAGCTCAGCTTGGGAAATCCATCTACAGCCTTTCAAGTTTTCTTTGCCTTTTTGCCTCCTGTAAGCACTGGAAAAGTTCATCCCACATATGGCAACCAAAGAACACATGCACTGGACTGTCCACAGCATCCTGGTTCTTTTACACCTTGAATTTTGGAAGTAGGAAATGTGAGTGGAAAACATTTTGTTTCACCACCCTCCCTCTCTAAGGGGGTAAACCTTGGTGTGATTATAAGTCTAATTTCCCTTGCAGCGGCATCAGGGGATTAAAATAAAGATTGTAGCACTCTTTAGCAATAAGGGCAGCAATTACTACAGTCAAGATAAGTATTCGGAGAATGTGCTAGTGCAAGATCTGGCAACTCTCCTCTGTGTTGAACACTGGGCACCAGCAGGTGGTACTACTACATTTGGAGTGAATCAACCAACATTTTTACTCGACCCGCTCTGCAGCCCGCAGGTGGACGCAGCCTGGAAGATGATTGTGTCACCATGATGATAGCCATTGCCATTCCTGGATTTGCACTCAGTAGCTTGGTGTACTAATTTACTATGCCCCTAATCTCTCTATCTAATCTAAACTACTCTGTTAGCTTATCAATTAACTTGAATCTTAGCATATAAACTAAACCGTCTTCGTGATAACACTAGCCTGTTTAATGAATATTGTGTGATAAAAAATATTTGTATAATTACATACACCTCATGCACCTACTTCATTGTGGTATTTATTTTGTTGTAATAATTCAACAAACTTCAATTTTCCATGTAACAAACTTTGCACCATAAACTTACCTGTTGGTATTTTCATGAACTTCCAGAAACAGTAACTAAACAAATTGTGATTATGTAATAACTAATATTGAGCAATACTAGCCTTAATTTAATAATAATAATGATTCGTGTACTAGTAACCTTGTAAAAACACAGAATACTTGAAATATAATGTCAAGGTGATGCTAGAACATGCTGTGTTAATTTTAGGTTTTCAATATTCTTTTCAATGTTATCGTTGTACCTATTCTTTGATAAAGACTAAGAAAAGTAGAGACGACGTTTAGAGCTTTGGGGCAGTTCATTCGAACTTACTTAGAGCGTAGGGTGTTGCGACGGGAAAGCAAGCAGCTTGCCTCATCATCTTCGTGACGGCCGTTGGCCCAAGTTC
The DNA here is from genome assembly GCA_020466155.1 of Pachypeltis micranthus. Lineage (NCBI taxonomy): Eukaryota > Metazoa > Arthropoda > Insecta > Hemiptera > Miridae > Pachypeltis > Pachypeltis micranthus. The sequence goes on from CM035776.1 coordinate 2,149,532, forward strand.
CAGCCGCTACGTCCAGGAGGCAGTTAAAAAACGAGGAGCGCTGCCGGAGCAAACAAACTAAGGCTCAAGCCAGAAAAACACAACATGCATTTTCTTTGTTTTTCATTTAATTTTTCGTTCTTTTCCTACGGGTACATCAGGAATACCGATTTTCCGTCATGCCTACCAACTTTTTATTCGAGTAATTTTTCTGTTGTTGTGAAGTTGAGTAAAATCGAAAAGAACGTTTTAAGTCGAATCAGACGTTGATATAGTGATGAACTAAATCAGCATGAGATAGACATCTTGATGATCTCAGTGTGGTAAAACATAAATTCGAGTATTTCTAACCTTCCTGAAATAGTCAAGGCTTATTCTTTCCTCGTTATTGTCAATTTAAAAAGTTTAGTGACATTTGCATTAAGGACTCAAATCTGAATAATTTGGTCAAAGAAATGCACAACAGGTCTTGCTCACTTATCCAAATTTCATTTCCATTTTATATGAGACTCAAACACCGAAAACGATAATCAGATAACGGATGAATCCGACTGTCCAGGCTGCGACATTACTCATTAAAAAACACTGCTAATTATTGCACAACGGTTTATTATTCTCATGAACAGCTTGACTTAGTATTACTGCTCCGAAACCCATTCCATTCGATTCAGCATCGAAAAATACTAGTGAACCATACGAAACATGACCTGACTACAATGGAACTATGGAAACTAAATATTCCCCCGGCGCCAGGCGCCCGTAAACGTCTGTAGGCATTTATGATCTGATGTGGGGGTGTGCGGAGGAAGTGGCCCCAACCTTCCTCCGCCCCGTTAGGCAAAAAGAGTCGGGGAAATTGGGATGGGGACTTCCAGCGAACCCTCAACAATTGACACGACGTTGTGAGGAGAGCGGGGGGGGGGGGGTTCGATGAGATGGGAGGGAGGGAGGGAGTGCTAACGACGAAACGTTGACTTCCGCTGTAGTTCCCGCGAGTTCTTTCAATTAGTTGACTCTAATAATTACTGTCATTTCCCTATACGCAGTTGTACACGTCAGATACTCATTCCATTCGACCCAGAATGTAAAAATACCTTGAAAACGATACGAAACACGGCTTATTTGTGATTATACTGCGTTTTGTTAATTTATTTCAACCATTTTTTGTTCTCAACAACCATGGACTTCGTGCAATCGGATTGCCGAGATGGCGGGCACAACTAGATACCAAATGGGATTTTTGTGCGAAAGAACGATTTTTTTAGACCACGTTAGAGGCACAAAACGCCCCCCGACGGGGGACGGTGGACGGCGGTCGGACATTGCAGATTTGGAATCCCCATGTCTTGAAACGTAAAGTATCAAATTTTGAGGGGGGGTTGTAAAAAATTTTTTGAGACTGAAAACGTAGGGTTATTATTCAGAATGAATAATAAACCAAAAGGCTTCTCCATCATAATCTGGAACTGATTAGATTCAACCGCAATCGTTATGGTAATCTAACATAAATCTCTGGACTAACGATTGGACTACGGAATCAAACAGTTCATCAATACCTTCGTCAATTTTCCCTGGTTCCAGTTCGCGGGTTGCCGAGACAGTGGTTGTACATTTTACCGTCTCTCACTGGGCCCATTTTCGACGTGGATTCCCAACATATTCTTTGGGCTAGTCCTCAACACTATAGTGCTCCGTGTTTTTGGATATGCAATCTGGACTGAGACGTCAATCATTGAGAGCGGCTGTTAACTGCCTAGCGCTACCACCGCTCTAAAGTCGATTTGAATCAGTAGACTAACTCTGTTGAACTAAGAAATTAAATGGCTCATCACTCGTTTCATCAATACTCGTTGGAACCCTCAGTTCTCGAGTTGTGGCCACTGTGTTAGAGGCTGCCTACTTTTGTTTCTCAGCCTATATCGGCATTAATATCTGGGGTCTCGCATTTCGCATTGCTTGTATTCGTTCCTGCTACTTTCACACGCTGCTACTGCCGTCTCTTATCTCACTCATGTTGCGGCCCGGACATTGGGATTTAACCGACTATTTATTAAATGTTCTAATAAATGAAGTCTTAAATGTTATTTATGTGGTTTTCTTTTGGGAGAAATTTGCTTACGTTTTGTTCCATCTTACTTTCGGATACTTTTCTGGTCTCACATTACAGGGAAATTTCACATCCTGAAGTTCGCACAAAGTGGTAGCATAGCAGAACTACATCACACCAGATGTTTTCAAATTCCAAAAAAATCGCAAATGGTTACCATTACTCTCTCACACACGCTCACATGTAGTTGCCTAAATTGCTCACAAGGAAAGAATTTGCCAACGACTGACACAATGTGTTCCTTACATCTCGCACCGCTTCATATGTTTTACGTCGTAAACGTTACTAAGTCTTCAAACCTCATCAATTTTCAATGTCTTCCATCGCGTGTCTCTAATTATTATTAAAGATTAACGCAGTCCTGGTTTCAGTTCGTGTGGTGTTCCTCTACTTGAATACTCCACTCATAGTAATAGTGCTGCAATTTTTCTTCACTGTGATCTAAGCAATGAAAACATGATCGGAAGAGTTCAAATTATAAAATTAAAAAAATGATCCGGAATGAAAAATGAAAATTTTTGAAAACAGTGGTAAAACAAATAAAAAAATTAATAAACGAAAAAGATAGTGCGAAGTGCAGGCATGCAAAAGTCCTATTTCTCCTCAAAAATTACATCCATTTACATAATTTGTATGCAAATACATAAAAATAATGTTTCATGCATGTGCAAGAAACTAAAGCTGAAAAAAGGTATTCTCCAAGATGGGAAATGTAGAAATAAGAAATTATACAATACACAACTCTGCGTGATATGGGTGTTCAAGTAGAAATGAGGTGTTGAAGATGTTTTGAGCCGAGTTCAAATCTGTAGGACGGATCTGTACGAATTTTAGATTTCAATGGTGAACAAGGGGCTGGTTGATTTCGGTTCGGGATAATGGGTAATACCAAGCGTACTGCAACGAACCAAGCTCGTTGATATTGTTGAAAAACGTGCCAGTATGATCAACGTCTTACGTATTGTTAATTTGTTGGCCTAACAACGAACGAGCGATAAACTTTATTGAGCACCATTCAAATAACACTTCTTGTTCGCGAATTCGTAGAACACTAAATGCTATTCGAAATTTTGGTTTCTAATGACGTACGTTGCACATAGAAACCTCACACTTTTACCTCTTCTCCCCAAAGAAAGGAGTCACGTGATCAATGTGTACCACATTGGCGACCCTTACCTTCTGGATGAATACCACTGCACTGTTCAGCGTATGGATAACTTGGAAGGGTCCCTCCCACGAGCGCATTAGCTTGGATGCCCATTCTCGTGTTTGCTTTGGGTTAGGCAGCCAAATGTTGTGCCCAATCTGGTATTTTCTGCCTGGCTGCAATCAGGTTAGTGGTATATACGTGCACTTTCTAATCCTCTAGGGCCCGTCCAAAGAGTAACTCTAGTGGCAGGGTTAGTTTTTGCAAAAACAGCAAGTATGCAGGAGGATGCCCTACCACACTACCCTTCACCACTAATAATTTCATCATTTTATCCCACTTTTCTCTGCTGGTGGTTTGCTTTAACGATGAACGTTGTGATCCCCTTCGAAGGTGTACTGCATATTACTAGTTTAGTGGGATTACATTCTCTTGTAAAGTTTGTGTACCCCAGTTTCGTCTATTGTCTTCTTAATTAGAATGCTACTAACTGCAGGATTTTCCAAGGTTCTTTTATTCAGGGAACAAAAGGTAGTCTATTTCCAATAATATGAGTTACAAAGCTACTACTTTTCTACCGCGGTTTCAGTTTCTGGAAGTTGGCCCCACAATTTTCTGCCAGTGATTTTTATTTCGTTCTTATACCCGCCTGGTTGTCTGTGTAAATCGCTCTATTTGCACCCAGAGTTTTGCACTTTATAGGCTCTTTAGGCAAACAGAAAATAGCTATAAGTTTGTGTGCCCGTCCAAGGAGCCAAGGAGGAGTTTGTGTGCCTTCCCACTATAGTGAAGTGGTAGACATTTCCAGTTCCTCGCCCACAACCATAGTACGTATCATTTTGTTATCGTCCACTGTATTCTGCATCGAACCTCTTTTTCATGACCTTGCTCTGATAAATCCCGTTAGACTTGAACTCAGGAAACCCCTTCAAACTCGTGAAGTTTTTAACGAGATTTACCAAAATGCGGAGTTGTGCACATTTAAAAAGAGAAGAAAACAACTCAAATTTCGTTGTATCGTTTTAATACTAAAACTATTGAAACAATAAAAAAATCGTAAAGGTGAATTTGGAAACGAAAATTAGGACGAACTAAGAGGAACATGCTTCATTTTGGCGGTAACGATAATCGACTGAAGTGTTTTCGGTATTTCCTATTCATCGGGCTCGATCTTTCCGTTCCCATTTTATTCACTATTTTATCGTGACGTCATGCTCTATGTGTATTCTTCTCCTAAAGTCGCATTCCCCTAAAACTCTACAGTAAAATTTCTTCTAAAACTAGGCCAATTCAAATCGAGAACGAAAAAGAAATAAAAATTGTGCTTGGCTTGAAAAAAAGAAGGTTAAAAAATGTGAGGAAATAAAATGAGAAAATTCGAAATTTAAAAAAAGATTCACCTTTTTGTTTATTTAAATGTATGCATTTGAAATAAAACGTAATAAATGCAGAGCTTTGGCGGCATTCTTTTTTATTCGGACGAGTCTTGTGTTATGAATCAGACAAAACTCCGATACTTTTTATGAATATTGGGAGGATCCGTTACGATCGGAATTCGAGTGCGAAACGATCACAAAATTGCACTTTTGATAAGGTGCGAGTTTGCTATCACACGCTTGAAAAGTGAGCTATCGGAATCGTCGGCACGCTGTCTGATTCATACTGTGCTGCAGCAAAGAATTTGTTTCTAAAGAAGCGAATCGAATCAAATTAAAAAAATAAATAAATAAAGGAAACAAAAAATGCTGAACTCATCAAAGTCAACTACGAAGAAAAAAAGATTTGGTTTCGTTATATTATCGAGAAAGTAATTGGTTATTGGAAATACTACCGCCTCTGTCGGGTTGGCGGGGCTTTGTTGACCGAATCCCTGGAAGCAAAAATATACAAACTCAGTTACTTCGACGGTTCCCAGACACAAGGACTCCGGGAACTACGACTTTAAGTTGCTTTGTTTTGTGGTTTTGTGAGTAAAAAATGTACTCAAAATAGTGCGACCTAAAAAAAAGACCCGAAGCGTTTGTACGATAAAACGAATGTTGCGGCATGCGGTCGTCAAAATAACTGCGAAAACGCCTTTTTTTAGGCCTCAGAACAAAACGGAGATAGTTGATCTGATCGCTGCTTTGTTTGAGGTCTACGAAGATTTGCAGGCGAAAATTCTATTTTCAGCTGTTCGACGCATTTAAGAGAAAAAGAAAATAAACAAAATGCGAACGAAGAGTAAAACAAAATGTGGTACGTGGAATGCGCCAAGTCGCCAACTTACAATGAGCATCGCGGCATCGCACATTTCCTAAACACTGACCTCCCATTAGCTGTAGATTTTGTATCTTTGTGGCTGCTCTAGAAAACGATCGCATTGAGTTTCTCACAAGGTTTATTAGTCGGTACCTTCAGCTGTCCAACAATCCAAATAATTAAACTTTATTACAATGGAAAACGCTGACCCAAGATTTCTGAATTTACCTCCGTTGTCAAGCAGTTCATTGTACAGCATGACTGCTACAATTGCCCAAGTACCTGGTGGTACATCTCCCAAATCGTTCATTACCACTTGCTTCTCAAGTGACTACTTGTACCAACGGTTTTCAAGAAGTTCGGATAATGTAGGAAGGTAAAAGACGTCGTCAACACGGATTTCATCACAACTTCGTGCTTTACTAACGCATTTTTATTCTGCAACTTGTAGCTTATTTCAACCTCGCTCTTGTCGATTGAGAGTACTACAGCTTTTGTATTTCTGACGCTATTCTGTTGTGAATGAGATGTACATGTTGACAGCCACCGAAGGACTTACATAGCAGGAGTAATTCTGCTCTTGAAATTCCTGACGTTATTTCAACCCCTTTGACCGATCAGATTCTTGTTTATCAATTACCTCCTACACATGTTGGTGTCTACTCCCAACAATCACAAAGAAACCTTTAAAATCTTCGGGGTTTCCCAAGGATTGGCGTATTTCAACGGAATATTAGATGACTGTATTGTTATGATATCTCTATCAATAAAATCAAAATGAATTTGGTCTTCAATATATTTCCCTTTCTTGTAGAGTGCCACAATTCGGAAAACCGAAGAGAACTTCAGAAGAAATCCCGTTTCCTAAATAATCATTGAGTTCACGCACAAATCATAAACACACTGTATGATGAACAGAGAAACTGGTTCTCAAGGTAGTGCATCTGATGAACTCCTTTAGCCAAGACCTCGAGAATTAAGAATGACGAAAACTCCACATCCACAATGTGTGCGATGTTAACCTCAATTGAATGACACTTTTATCGAGCAATCACCCGAAATAATGAGAGGAATCATCATCATCTGCGTTTTTTCAGTTTTTGATACCGCTGTTCTTTTGAATGATTCGCCTATTTCATAACAAGATGCCAATGACACGTCATAACCCAGCTTTATCAGTGCCAAACAACCACTAACCTACTACTAATGCCAGACCCCCTTGACCTAACCAATGAACCACTAACTGACCAACTTTGGCAATTTACAATGCGCATTCCACAATTATAAATAGAAAATAATTCAAAACTTTGTCAACAAAACCCAACGAAATACAGGTTGTTGTTAAAGAAGGTGGCAAATTAGGCTGTAGACAGGTCTCACCATTGGAGTCATGATTGAGGGGAATAGCCAAGCTGACCAGGAGGAGGTGCTCCACACATACTGGGGTAATTTATGTCACACAACGGACCCAAATGACGTCACATATGAGAGGGTTGACGTACCATCAGAAAATTGTGTAAAAATGTCCGAGTTTGACGCCACAACAACAGTGTATGACTTGAACTGGAGGGGCGGGGGGCGTTAATGCACCTAGAAGTGTGGTGATAACTTGGACTTGAGGAGTGAGGGTGATGCCATAAATCCATCTGGGGCTGTTGGAGAGGTTAATTCACAGTTATGTTGTCACATCAGCTGATCAGGAGGTAGAGGATGGCAGCTTTACGTTTCCCAGAAGTGCCACAGCCTTTACTACTCACAAGCGATACTGGAAGGACAGGATTGTATTGATATTTCTTCTTCTATTTTCCCCAATAGATCCCAGGCTCAAGGAATGGGCATGTGGCTGTTGAGAAAATAACCTAACTGTGGCAGCCAGTGAACAATCAGCTGGAAGCAGCCTTTCCCTCATAACCAATCTGCGTCAGTTAAGATCCAGTGTCTTCTAGTGGACTAAGAAGGAGCTTCAGCACAATAATGCCTTCCTCTTCAGCAAGTTGGTTAACATGGTAAATGAAGCCCACGTACTATTTACCCTTCCCATTCAGCTCATGCTCGTGTAATTTTTCAACATTGGTCCCAGCAGTTGAGTGTCAGTGCTTGTGGCCACTAATGAGTGTCTTGAAGAAATGGACCCGAGGTCCCCTACATGTCTTTCTAAAATTAGACCAGCTGGTCACCTAGTTATAAGGATCTGGAAATGGAGGGAACTAGTTATTCCACACTGTTGATGAACTTAAAACAGTTCTCAATTGATACTGTACTGTCCTCTTTCTAGGCATGGTTCTATCCGTAACTTGAGATCTTCAACTGAACACACACCTTATGAGTAGGAAATAAGCCGTTCTGGTGTCAATGTTCAGTCAAAAGGCTGACTGGCTGGCTTCAGGCTCGTCAAGTCCTCCAATTAGGGTTTCTGCACAAGAATCGAAATGATGGTTTTTTGGAAAGCTTGTTCTGGTTGTGTTGCAGCCTACCAGCGCTTCTGATATCATCTGTAACATCTGAAATACGCTCATGCCACACCTTTTCACTCCTCTACGCGCCCTATAGCTTTCCAGAACTGTTATCTAAAAACTCAAAATGGTCAACCAGTTCCATGGTACAAATACCACTTTCAAAGCTTGAATAACTTCACTTATTCACCTTTCGTTTTGTAAGTGTATCTCTTTAACCCCATCCCACCCGTATTTAGGGGTTAACACCTTCTCACACTCACACCTATCAAGTGCTCCTTTTAAGTATTGTGTAGTTTTTATGGAATTTCGAAATTACTTCATAATAAGGAACATTTCCACGCTTCATTCAATTTGACCTAGAAGGACACCTTACATGAGACTCCAACAGGAGGGACTAGTTTACAGCATGATTCACCTGTGATTTGCCTCATTATCAACAATAAGTTGAAGGCTAAAACTCAAACCTAAAATGATGACAAAATCAGCCACCAAAACATCTAAACAACAAAAAAGCTCTCAAAGTGTGTAATTTCCTTCTGTTCCTTACCCAATAAACCACAGTCTAACAAACAACATAGTAAAAAAGGAAACTAAACTCTAACACGATCATCGCTACACCCAAGCAAAATTTCGAAGCATTGCTTTATATTTCAAACGTTCCAGCCAAAATGTTGGAAATTCAAGGGGTCACAAACATCAAAGGCAGATCAAACGAGTAAGTCAGACGTCAAACGGGAAAATAAATTGAGTTTAATGTTTCTACACATTAAAGTTGAATGTCAGATCAGCCAATTTTTATCTCCTATTTTCATCAAGACAAGGGAAATGATCAAAGTAATTAAAATAATAACTGAGCCTGATACGAAGATCTCAATACCTTTCTGGAAGCAAAACGAAATAAGAGAAGTAGAGAGGGGAAAGGTGGAGTGAGGAGGGAAGGGTGGCACTTAGTTCAACAAGACAAACTTCACTCGGAAACCTGCGAATTACGAGAAATTGTTTACAAGTCGATCAGCAGTGCAAGTAGGAAGTGAAGATTGTCTTCCTGAACAAAAGAAGTTAAAGGCATTTCTAAACTAATCAAGTATTAGTTACTGAGGCGGAAATCACAAAGAAGAGATTTGATGATGAAATTGATGATCGAGCAATTTTGACCGATAAGAATCCCCCCCCCCCCCGGACTTTATTTTTGGTTTCTGAGGAAGAACTCACAGGAGCAGCTGTTGACTCGATTTGGCCAAACCTCGTTGTTCTCCAGCACTCTAGAATAAGAAGGCCGGCATAGATTTTGCCCACTGTCAGCTTTGATTTTCCTGAAACGAAGAAAAAACTATTAACATTGACTTGCCGAGTGACGATATTATGTATATATATATATTTTTTTTTCGGTTTTTCTGTAAAGAAAAACTATTGGCATCCTGAGCATTAACACCATTTCAATCATCTACGTATTATCTCAATCGACTTTCTCAAAGGTAAGTTATATATAATTGTTTATGCAGAACCTCTGAAAGCCTACTGGGTGCAGGAAGAATTGGGGTTGCATCATCAAAGGTTCAGGCTTCAGGTAACTTAGAAGGGGCCACTCAGTCCGAAAAACACCATTTGGGAAAATGGTCTGTGAACGCCATTGAGCGGAAACGGCTGAACTAATTTGGTTCAAATTTGATACGTAGCTGGAAAATCGCCCTGGAAAGCTGAAATAGGAGTACGAACAAAATCGGCCGAAACTATCTAAACTATAGTTATCATAGTGTTCAAAACAAATCTTTTTCTCAGGAACGGCTATAATGATTATGATTACGTTTTTTGTATGGACTAGCAATAAATTATAAATAACAAATTTCACCTTCGTGCCGAGGTATGAGAAGATCAAGCATTTTTTTCGCTTGCAGAGGCCAAATGCTCCTCACTGTGTCACGAAGTTCCTCATCTGCTTGGTCCATTTCGTCCGCTGTTTAAACAAAATCAGGTTTTGAATCATTGGAAAATCGAAGTCTTTGTTGAGTGTAAGAGTTGAGCCAAAGCTCATTGATCAACCCACCGCTTCTCATTTTGATACTGAGATTTTCGCGAATTAGTGCAAATAAGGTCGTGGTGAAGTTCACTTTGCCATCTGCGTCGACAGGCATGTTCATGCGAATGAGCTTCTTGTACGCCAGTCGGTTTGGGCACTTGTTGCCAAACCCCAGAGGAGGGTCGATATTCTTCAACATGTCATACATTTCCGTGTAGTGTATTTTACCTCTGAAAATAAGAAATCAGTGTTTCACGAATAAGTCTTTAGAAAGAAGGACCAAAACATCTACCAAGTCGAGGCTTGTTTAAAGAGAAGTTAAATGATAGGTGAAGGAAAATTAATCAATTATTTTAAAAATATATATACTTTCCTTAGCTCTACGTCAATTCACTTTGTACACGGCTAATTCTATTAAATCAATTCATTTATCACTCAGTTAATTTGAACTTAGTCAAACAACGCTTTACGGCAGCAGGAAGCAGTAGCTCTATCAGTTCCAGATTTTATTGTGTTGTTATTGTGCTGCTCGTACTCACTGCAGGACCATTATTGAGCAATTGGTACACAGATAATTAATGAGGCTGTAAACACAAATTTTTTGAAGAAGGATAGTAATTACTTTTGCAGAGTTATTGGGTAAAAACGTTTGAACTGGTAGTAAGCAGGCAGTAGGCTGGCAGTAGTTGAAATTCAGGAATTTCTGGAGTGATCCCCATGTATCTCATGAGCGTTTCTAAACACTCACCCTTTAGGTATTGGGTTGCACTACTACACCAATTTTTTTTAACATTCTACAAAAATTTCAGCGGAGTTTATAAGGAAAAAAACTGCGCTAAAAACGCTTTTCGTCGAAGATTTTGATAACTTATTGTGCTGCTCTCGTCATTTTCCCACAAATGGGAGTTTTATGATACGATTGCCTTATTGAGAGCTATCAATATGAAAAATTTAATCAAAATCGTTAGAGCTGTTTTTGAGAAAAACAAATTGGTGTTTTGATCACTATGATAACTATAGTTAACTTTCGGTGGATTTTGTTCATACCCTTATTTTTGCGTCCCATGGTAACCTGTAGGCTAGACATCAAGTTTCAGCTGATTTGGTACGGTTGTTTTCTCGAAAAACCGCGCTAAATTCGATTTCGACGAAAGTTTTGATAATTTATTGTGCTGCTCTTGTCATTTTCCCACAAATGAGAATTTTATGGTATAGTTGCCTTATTGGGAGCTATCAATGTAAAAAATTTAATCAAAATCGTTAGAGCCGTTTTTGAGAAAAAAAATTTGGTGTTTTGATCACCATGATAACTATAGTTAAATTTCGATGGATTTTGTTCATACCCTTATTTTCGCGTCCCATGGTAACCTGCGGGCGAGATATGAAGTTTGAGCTGATTTGGTACGGTGGTTTTCTCTAAAAATCGTTCACAGACACACACACAAACCATTTCCCCAAATAGTGTTTTTCGGACTCAGGAGGGTCTGAAACGTCTGAAAGATCTGAAGAAAACTCAAAATTTTTTTTTCAGCCGATTACTTAACTTTCCTTTCTACTTCGTAGAGCAAGGAAAGTAAAAATAGTCATCATCTGATATTTCATTATATTACGTTCCTAAGTAAGGTGCATGTGGGCCTGATTTCAAAATACGCCTCAACACTTCTATTAGATGCCTTACTTGCTCAGGCATTTCCTATCAGAGGATAGTTTTAACCATAATATTTTGAAGTAATACTTACGTAGCATTTGGATCATATTCAGCCCATATCCTGACGAACTCGTCCAAATGATGAGCACCCAAAATGGATGAGTCCCTTGTCAAATAGTCGAAGTTGTCCATGATGACAGCCACGAAAAGATTCAACATCTGAGGAAAGGAACAAGGTTAAAATCAACAATAGCAAATTGTTGGCAGCATCATCTCCTGATGACTTTAGTTGTTTTGTAGTTAATAGAATTATCGAAAGGTGGTGGTGGGTGGAGAGGTAATTCTCATTTGCTGCTCATATTACTATACAAACAAATTCATAGACTGCAGTGCTGTGACGTTTAGTTTGTAAGGCAAGGTGGTGTCATCACACTGAAAGCACACTCCCTCTGAACATCAACTATCAGCAACTATGGAGCTCATCGCCATGTGATTTGAAGGTTAGCAGAAACTGGTAAGATGAACTGATGCTTGTGCTTACAGTTTCAGGATCTTTCAGTATGTTGCTATTACGGTTTTTCAGGTTTTCTCAAGTTGCACACTCATTCCTTAACACTTTGGTGTCAGAAGTGGGGTTAGGAAGTGCCTTGAATGCGAAGCCAAAGGGAATACATTCAAGATGATGATACAATTGAAGCAGTTCTAAAGGCACTGGACAATTCAGTTCAACGTAAGGACTAATTTTGTAGCATAGGTCAACGAATCGATCGTCCGAAAGAATTATTCTTTCAACATTTCCTGGGTAGTAGAGGGAAAGAATAGCCGACATCCTTCAACTTTCTTCTGACAGCGGGTCATTTCTACAGCCTACTCCTTATCTCGTCAAGCACTGTGCACTGAGCACTCCACCTGCATTATAAGGTCGATGTAATAGGAGAGGAGAGCAAGTTGTTGGCAGCCTTTGATCTGCTTGTTAGGTGGTGACAGATAAGATTTTACTGCCCACTGCTTTGGTGTGAAGAGCATTTTTGCAATTCCACTGTCGAGAACTAATATCACAGGGCTTTAACACTGAAAAATGACTTGAAATGATGTGCCCTTACTTGAAACACTCCTCAGTATTACCTCAGTAGTCAGCAAACATCCTTCACCATCACTTAAGGAAAGCTGTAGAGATCAAGTTAGTGTGTGCTGTAGGTGCGTAGACATCTCTTTCGTATGCTGCCCGAGTCACCATACTGTACTTCACGAACTAGTACAGTGACAACTTAAAGATGGCATCTTAACGTTGAAAGCACTCACCACCAGTATCTCACCAGTCAGTGTGCACTGCTTTGAAGTGCAGGTCATTTTTACTTGTCTCATTTATCCAGGGCGATTACACCATTTACTCCGCTCCATAGACTTGCACAGTGAATAAGGACATGAGATGGTGTCTTCACTCAACAGTCAATAACAATAGCTAGGTCTTAGTGAAACCTGAACTTGTGAGTATTGGTAGCCTTCCCCTCCCTTATGAGATGTGTTTCACAAACCCACATCATATATCAAGAAATCCACTGACTACCACTCGCCACCAGTACTTCGCAAGCCATTGATGATTCTTCAGCATCCAGTATACTAACAACATTAATTATTGGGCCGTTTTTGTTGTTTTTTTTTTTTTTTTTTTTTTTTTTTTTTGTACTTAGATTCGGTTTCGAAGACTGGTGGGCAACAGGAATTATTTCAGAGAGAAATCAAATACGTCAATAGTATATAAAAACAAGTATTAAAATGATGAGAAACTTACAAGAAAGGAACAGAAAAAAATGAACGACACGAAGTAAGCGTAGGCTAAACTGGACCCGCATTCGTTTCCGACTTTGTTCCTCGGATCGCATGGACGATTTTTGACGCACGACAACATTATCGATGGCCAGTTTTCGCCCGTAGCACACCTTTGTACGACCAAAAATCATATTAGTGAAACATCGAAACATGACATACATATCAAAATTGAGAAGTATAGAACTGACATGGTGGATTTAATTCTGAGCTATTCCCTTGAACTGACTACAACTTGGTTTCTTAATGATGCGCTTATCTTTTTGTGGGTGGACACAAAAATCCAGTGTTCAACATCGACGGTTGAATTCTGCCCCTGATCGACGTCCTAAAGCTAATTGAGACAGAGGGTTATGTAGTGATTTCTGCCAACCTACTGGTTGCAGCACAGTATAGTCTTGTGACGTCTACGACATGGTCATACTATCCCCTGAAAAACCAGTCACACTGCAGGATTCAGACGGTTATGCTGAATCCTAGGATGGTTTGACCTTGTAATTGTAACAGGTTGGGTATTACAGTGCCCAAGCTAGTTATGTTTGAGCTGCCTCGGATGTTGGAAGTAGGCTCATCAGTATTATTTCTCCCAGGAACAGGGAAATAACCACTGAAAGGGTGGGCACGAAATTCTTGATTACCTGAAACTGATACTTACATCAATCTTGGCACGTTCGTTCTACTGAATCTGCTTCGATCTAGCGAGGGAGGGGATAGAAAGAGCCATCAAGATATGTTCCTGAAAGGCCTCTCGTGCTAAATTTTTCTTAAAGGGTGGTGTCAAATACCCACCTAATCTTTAACTCTGGACTGGACCCCTCATCTGATTAAAACAACAACAAAATGAAGCGTTTTGGCAGCATCAGCAACTCCATGTTCCTGGCATGACAGGAATCGACAAAGTGCTGTAGGCCACACACAATTCAGGAGATGTGTGCCCATGTTATTCAGGTGATACTGGAGTGGATTGAGTTGTAATCCTAAGATTAGTTGTAAAAACGAAATGAGGTATTTTGGTGGCATCTTGCATTTTACGTCACTTATGCCAGAAATGCTATTCCACCCACAGCCCCAACCCTTTGCATCTGGCCGAGTCTGGTGTTACGACATGCCATTTCAGGCCAGTCAGAAACACATAACTCCTTTTGTGATCAACAGATCTGCATCTCCATTTTTCCTCACTACCCTCATACATGGCATACATTGTTTAGAGTAAGCACAGCATTCCCCAGTGTGCCTTACATAGAGAAGAAATAAGCCAGCAACTACAGAGCTACTTTTCTCCTTTGGATTCTGTTTTAATAGTCACTAATTGCTAAGCTGAATCATTACGATGTTAGTTTGATGTAGCAGTAAGGACTCCTGAAGGACTGCATCCAGGGCCACCCATTAAAAGTATTGAGCGTGCTACTGTGTACGCCTCGATATTCACTGAATGCATCATGCAGCCTTGGTTGATGGGGGTTAGTGATATCCAAGATTGCTCAATGAATCCAATGATTATTCAGGTTTTCTGTACTTCAGGTTGCAGTGATGACTGAATAGTTATTGAGGGCATTTGTCTTATTGTTGTGGTTGATTCAGCTTTGGGTTTGATCTCACGTTGAGTAAGTTAATACTAGTGGCATCTGCACTCAACTGCTTATAAGAGCTTTGAGCTGCTCTGAAAGTAAACCACAATAAAATGCAGTCGTTTTTCTTGAAGCTTTGGAAAAGCCCAGAGTATGCCAATAGCTGCATAGCAATTTATGTGCATGTTATGTCTAATTCTAATTGCCTGGAGCAGCTGAAGGGCAGGCTGGAGTGTCTTTGAGGTCGAAAGGGAGATACTCATTTGTAACTGAGGAGGAACTGGCTCGTCTCGCATCACAGGCATTTTAGGTGGAAGAAGTAATGTTGGGCACTGAAACCCCCGTGCCTTATAAGGATCTGACTTGGTTCAAAGCAACAGTTTTCCTTCAAAACTTAACGAATTTGGTTGAAAATGCATTTCCTATTGGCACAGATCACCACAGCCAATTCGCATTCCAAGAAGAGGCCAGAGCACTTTGTAGTATCCCAGTGGTCACAGTCCTGTAGCAGTTGGTCGTCTGGAGGAGCTCTGCTCGCCAACTCTGGGTCGCCAATGCCCAAAAGAGTGAACGGAACCACCCTCCAGGTAAGTTGCTCCGCACATATAAATCCTATATTTTGTGCGTTCGCGTATACTTGCATTGTGCGTTTTATTTTTAGACACACACTTTCTCAGTAAGTAACAAATATTTTATAATACATGAACACAATAATTATAATTTCAATTACAAAAGTACAGTTGTGTACAAATATTTTACAATGAAAAACTAGATCGAACGTGCAGATCAGGCGCTATGTTTTCAGAGAGCAGCAAATCTAATGTACTTCAAAGTCCTGCAAAACTGTATAAAACTGCTACTGTGATGAGACATGCCTTGCACTATTACTCGTTAGAAGCTGTGTTCGAATCTAAAGCATTCGCTTGCCTGAGCTAACGTTTCGTCTTAAATTGAAGAGCGATTCGCGTTTGCAGTGAAGCAATGGCAAGTGAGTGCGTACAGTCATCTACTTCTGCATGGGAATGAGAACAAGTGCGGTATTTTAAAGGTGGTGTACAATTCGATTAATGAACAGCTGGTGAGAAATGGCGAATGAGCGCGCAACTAGTTAGTAGCTCCGCAGTTAATCATTGATCCCTGGAAACTCTGGTTCACTGATATTTGCATTAGGTTCATATTTGAATCCTGGATTTTTGAGGGGCAACAAGCTAAAAGTTCAGGATACGTACCTTCTAATTACTTAGACTTCTACAGTAACTAAAAGGGATCATTCACTCCCCTGCTTTTAAATTGTTAAAAACTTGATACTGCAGGGGAAATGCCATGCATTCGCCCTTCTCCTGCTTTGCATACGTGTTAGCGCGTCCTATTTCAAACTACCAGGCCACTAAGCAGTGTTCAAAAATGTTTTCAGTAAGACCTCCAGCACCACATCAACAAGACATCAACGTGCCTAATATAAAAGTAAGTGTTACTGCCAGACGTTTCCAAAATTGCTATTCATTCCTGAACTGAACTATTAATGTGATCTGATCTGCCCTCCATCTCGTTCTTCTTGGGATTTCCTCCATTTCTATTTCTGGCAACTGAAATGAAACATGGAATTCCTCTTCACGAGTAGTCCAATGCCTGATCTATGTTCAGCTCTTTCTCCAGTAGATTTTGAGAAAAGTAAGGTGCTGCTGTGGGTGTTTTTTCGCCACAGTCCAAAGTTTGACCTCCCTGAAGACCAATGTAACAAGCTTGCAGCTGTTCATTTCACTTTGCTTGCCTTAGTTTTTCTTACATTCCCCAATCCAATTCGTGTTTTCAGTTGCAGAATAAATCTTGCTGCAATCCAGTCCAGTATTCTATCGTATCTGTGTTTGTACCAGCCCCCTCTCATCAAACGATGCTTTCGTAGAATACTGGGAATTTGGTAGCAACATTGTATCGTGAGTGTAGGATTATGGAGAGCCAACCATTACTGATCCATTTGGGAGTGGAAATATGTAAGGTTTTCCTTCTTCAAAAACCAGATGGTGCCATAGAGAAGGGTGTTTTACAATGGAGAGTAAAGAAGAAGTAGACCCAAGGAGATGTCAGGTACGCAAAAGAGAAACTAGACTGGCGGGGCATGCAAATAACGACAGAAAGTGTGGAGGGATTCTCCTCGTCAGGCTTTATCCTTCAAGGGATTATATTTTGTTCCTGGTGTGCGCTATATTCATAGGATTGTACATATTCCTGACATTCGACTTCTGTGATCTGTTCTTTTCCAAATTTCATCCTGCCTCAGAGCTTTTCCATTCATGAGACCTCCTACGTGAAATCGCATCTGTTTTATTTATGCGAGTTAACGAATTCTTCAGATTCGTTACATTTTTTGTTTTATGGCTTCTGGAATTTGCTCCAGTTCGGACCTCTAACAGTTCCATTTCTGGAATCTGTTGTCTTCGAGTCATGCTACATTCATCATCAATCATCAACAATCGATTCATCTTCGAGATCAACGTTCAAATTCAAGAACTTGCTACATTGACGGCTGGCACATGTTCTGGAGATGTGCTTTATAACTTCAACCATGTTCTCGACGTGGACCATTCAAATGCTGGCTGGGCAGGTTTTTGTCACATATGTGACCTGTGTACCCGACACATTGAACAAAAATTAGGGCGCATCGAGCAGTTATTAGTACCTAGCAGCAGACCAATAACCCAACTAACCAAGAAATGCTTACACCCCTCTTGGTTCAAAGGAGACCATTACCACTCGTCTCTCTTGCTTGTTTCCCAGGATCTGTTGATTCTCGTGGTCTGATCCCTTTCCTGTTTCATTCCATGAACCTAATTCATCCTAAGGATCTCCTAGATATCTTAAATTAACCCTGTGACTAGAATGTTGTTTCTGGGATCCAATCAGGTCCTGCCTGTTACAGCCTCAGTTGGTCTTTTTCACTTTCAACTTCCCTGAACTCAGTACATACTCTTCAAGAACCTTTATGGTAGGGTCTGCTGGGTTTAGCACTCAGTCTCGGCTTATTAATTTTTTTGTTTGTCTTGATTTGTCTTTTCTCCCCTCCTCCCAAGCTATATTCAGCTGCTACTTAATGCTGTTAACATCTGTTTCCCAAGAAATCAGTGTCGTTACGAACTTTAGTACCTTTGAGTTTAGCTCTCTCTTAATATCTTCCACAGTCTACAGATCGTCTATACACCTCACCTCTTTTAGGTCCCTACTGTTAGAGCTCATGTGCTTGGGAAACCTCCACTTCTTCAGGCGTTCAGAATCGTCTGCTCCATGTCTCTTAACCATTACATTCTTTTTTGTAACAAATTACTTCTCACCTCCCGCACCCTAGAACTCTTCCTTATGGTCAATCCTCTCAAGCTGTGAACGCCATCTCAACTGTTTTACTTCCCTTACCACCAGCCTTGTTATCAACCCCTCGTACTCAACATTGTCTGAATTTACATAATCATTTTCAATTTTTCGCTTTCCCAAGCATAACACTCTCCCCACACCTTACAATTTATTTTGCAGACCCCTTACTACTAGCCATGACAATCTTTTTCTGCTTTTTTCAATTCATAGCTCCTCGATTCATAATTACTCGGCTGTTAATCTCAGCCCTCTCTAGTTACCTTCCAATTCACTAGAAATATGTATTCTTACAGTCAACTCAGAGGCTTTAGCGCCAAATTACCATCTCATCCACAGCTAGTGGTAAACACGATTCTAACACGTTGCTTTACTGTAGCACATACTGAAGTTTAACATCCTCAGCAGTTCACACTCTTATTAAGATATCCATTCAATCGTAGTGCAGCTAAATGAATACCTGAAAGGACGCTAACTCTCATACGAATTCATGTTCAATACTTCGTGAGGAAAAACCAAACCAAAGCGAATACGCATTCACAAAAAGGCCTTTCAATTCCTTCATGCTCCTCTCTGATTCAAAAATTGAATTAAAATAATATCAGAAGCCCAAGCAGAAATTAAATAACTCTCCTATTCTACGCCTAAAATTCTAGAACTGGAACTTTAATTATTGGCATTTAATTTAAAATAGAAGCCGGTCCAAAAACTAAGCGGCAAATTTCGGCTATTTTTCGTGTTATCATCTCAGTCGAGTTTGATGCACCAACAGCACAGACATTCCATTCTTCTTTCATTTCTCATTTCGAGTAGGGTAATATAATGAAGAGAAGTGAAAAGAGAAAAAAGATAGTAATTTCGGAAAAAAGAAATGAAAAAAAACCATGTCATTACCTGAAGAGAAGCATGAGACCTTGAATAAAGTTGCGAAAGTTGTTATGACGTGTGATTGAGGTTTCAGGGTCGAGAGCAATGTTACCAAACACCTATGGTCGGTAGCAGGCACACACAGGAATGGTTCGAAAGAAGGGGGAGAAATTATTTGCATTAGTCGAAACCAAAAGTCAAGAAACTTGCACCATACACAAAATTCAACGAAAAACCAAATAAACGATACAACAACGAAAAACAGGGCAACGATTTACTACAACCAACAACTTGTAAGACATTGAAGTGAGCACTACACACCAAATTTTCAAAGTCTACCCTGGTGGTTAATTGTTATCACTGCGTGGGTTTGTCACTCAGTGGTACTAACACTCAGATTTAGTGTGGAAATTCGAAGATTGAACGCTGTGTGTTGATAATGGAGAGAGATATCAGGAGGCATTGTAAACATTGAGGAGCTGCACTATGTGACTATCCCTCAGCATTTTTCCCAAGGAGATTAGCTCGTTGTACCTGAGGCATTTGTGCGTCTTTACCAAATACCTCATTCGCCACAAATCGTTGGGGGAAAACGTTCAAGTTGTGTTTTCTGAACCAAGAATTGTCCCACTACAGAACTACCATTTCAGACCCATTTCTCAGACTTTGCTTCTAGAGCTCCCACATTCCAGACATTTGGATTTCTCATAATTTTACTGTACACTGATTAGAGGGAATGGGGTCACATTCCTCACGACAAAAGACTAGATGTTTCAAATCACTCTGAAACAGAACCCCGTGAGACTTGCGGTGCAGTATGTCTCCCCCTCTATCTAGAAGAGCAACCTAAGAATGAGGACAGGAAGAATTTTCCAGAAAGTCGAGGAATCGCAGCCACCTGCCGAGTTGGCACACCAAAGGAGTTGGCCTTTCGACGTATCTCTTTCATTCTTTCACTCATAAGAAAGTATCAGTCACATGTTATGGAGGTTGCAGTTTTGTTACCATGGAAGGGCCTGACCACTCGCTCAGCATCCACCAAACTCAGACCTAAGGAGGTACGGCAGGTTGTCATTTAGCCAGCCTCACCATAGAGAGCTATTGCCCATGTGTTACCACTTAGAGGTTCATACCCTTGGGAACCTGTACCATTGGGACCATTGGGGAGGAGTGGCAGAATTATACTATATAATATACTTGAACGACAAACCCATACAGTGATTTCATAAATACATAAGCTTCACAATATTTATGTAAAGCGTGAGTTGAGGGTGGCAAACATTATATTTTGACCTCATACTTTGGTTCAAGGCACCTTTTCATTTGTCATTTGCTTTGAACTGTGATCGGAGCCAAAATATAAAATTTGTTACGATACGATATACAGCTATACACGCCTAAAAACCAAATGCCTACTATCTAAGCTATGAAGACACCAAACAGGCACTAGATTGATGGCCATCATTCACACTCTAGAGCTTACTCTGTTCACAAGAAACGTTTTCTTACCACTTTTTTTTGGTTGATAAGGAGAAGGAGGATTTTGTATCTGCGATGGACACATTATTTCAATGTAAGAAAAACATTACGGTGCTATCTAGAAGGCCATTGGGCATACAAAACTCACCATTCAGTGCAGATCCTCGTCTCTTGCTCTTATGGAAGCCATTGAAAGGGGAAACTGCTCGATTCTGTTTCCTTCCACACTATCAGGCTGGATATGGAGCAGCGCTTTACACACCTCTATTTGTGGCCTGAGTAGATCAACACTGAGGTTGTGTGGTTGTGTAGTTCCCTCAGCTACTGATCCTATTAAACTGCCTGGAAACTTCCCAATCAACAGCTCTCAGTTCCTTCTGATCTCTCAAAAGTCCCGATCTTCTAGAGTGATCTCCCCCCCCCCCCCCCATCCATTTACAAAACATGTACGTCATTTTTTCCTTCTCTTTACGATGCACATAGCGGGTTTTATCCCCAACCAGACACACCGACTACACACACTTCCACCTTGAAATCAGGCTCAGCTTGCAGGCCTCACTTCGCTTCACTACATCCACAAATATAAATTCACAAAAATTTGTCTCAGTCTATTCACTTTTTTCAAGCGTACTTATTACATAATGCAAATTAAAGTTTAGTTAAACCTCCTTCTCCTTAAATTTAACATGTATAGATGTACATGTACTGAAATGAACTGCAAAGAGCCTAAAAGTTGAATGAAGGCGCTTTTTTTAAAATCCTTTTAATGCCCTTCGGTGACTCACCGAAACAGAAGTAACAGAGCACCGAAGAACGTTTGAAAGTTGTTGTGCCGATTGATAGATTGTTCAGGGATAAACTTCATGTTTCCGAATACCTTGAAAGACCCCAGGCACAAAAAGTTGAACATTCGCTGAACATTTTGAGTGCAATTTTGTTTTATTACTGTTTTTGTTTCTTCTATTTCCTTGTGAAATTCAAAATATGCCGCAATTGCTTTATAATACAAATTGAGATTTTGGAACTGACGCACTGTTCTAATTTACGACTGTTGGGGTGCCAGTCCTGTCAAGTACAAGGGGCAGTAGGTACAAAACACACTAAACGAAAACATCAATGCTCATAAATTATCTTATAGATACACGTTTCTTTAGTCGTTTGCTTGGTGCACAGTGATGACGATAATTGGCTCTATGCTTTTGAGTTGGCATTCACTCTTGGAAACAGCTGAAAAACAAAGTTCTGTGATGTTCAATTACTCCCCCTCAACGAGTAACCTCTCAATGAACTAAAACACTCGCGACGAAGTTGTGGAAACCCATTCCAGTGATAAAACGGAGAAAGAACGACTGTGTATTTCCACTAGACTTGAGTTACAATGGTTCGTTCAGTAGAAGTAGACAATCGTTCTTTCTTCTCCGTTTTATCATTAGAACCCCTCTGCTGAGCAGCTGTGGCCGCAGCATAACATTACAGGAAAACATGAACTCAAATTTTTACTCAGTCTGAGCTTCACGATTTGGCGGGAAGCGTGGTGCTTACATAGACCAATGCTGAACTCTACTGGGTTGATGCTGATTCGAGACTACACAGTAACAAACCTACTTGCTGCTGGAACGTTTTTTCAGGTCACGAGTTTATTGACTACTTCAAGCAAGTTGGTGCACTCAGTTCACTGTTGTGATAATGCTGGTTTAGTCCAGAAGTTCGAAGTTGAACACAAAGCTGACGAGTTTTTCATTGATTCTTCGAGGAGATGCCTAAAGGCTGTACTTCTGTACACTGGAAACAAATATGCCTCTGTTTCTCTAGGACATCTCCACAACTTGTCCACCTCAAAGACAAGTGTGGGAACTCGAAAGAGGTGCCGAACAAGATTGGATTGTTTGCAGCGATATTAAAGCATACTGCACTGAGCTACAATCGTTTTATCCCTGGAGATGTCAACGCTCCCCCCCTCCCCACCACCGCCACTCACAGTCTTTGTGTTTTGAGCGACACTGTGACTGTAGTTCAGATTCCCAAATCTAAGCGTTGGGCAAAGTGGGATCACTGACAGGGAAGTTCTAGGAAACCAAAAGAAGCTTTTCGGCATCTTCAAACCTGAACTAACTAGAGCTTTGAAGGGTGAGGATGCAGCACGCTTTTAATATATGTACATTACGCAAGAGCAAACAAAGAAAAAGAAAACAGAACAGAATAGCAAGGACAATCAAGGCAATAGGTCACCTTTGCTAAAAAAAAAAAATTTTTGCATGGCTACAGTTACTTTAGCTAAAATAACCAGGGCGTTTGGTTCATCAAGTTACATATCATTTTAAAAAGCTTGCACGTTTTGCGTAAATAAAACGCTTGAGTGAAATATAAACCAATGTAACACGTTAGGGTCATAGACGACAGTAATTGAGATGCCCAGCACGTATTTCGTTATTCCTCCCTCTGGAATGTAAAGACGACCAGCATCAGACTTTCAACACTCCTCCATCCAACTTTGACATCAACCCGTACATCAGCGATCGATGGAGTCGCCGGAATAATATTTGAAGACTTTCAAAAGCACAGATCCAATTACGTCAATCAGTTAGAACGCCTCCATATTGTTAGTAAGATTGGTTGTTGTCGTAAAAACTAAGTGTGAAACATTCTCAACAAATGAAATTCTGAACGAAAAAAAAGTTCAAACTTGAACCTTGAAAACTAAACACGATAAAAAATGTCAAGGTTTACGTTAAAAGTTCGCCATTGGCTTAAAAAGAAGAAAAGAAATTTCATGATTAGGAATAAAACCTTAGTCGCCAAAGCCAGCTGAAAAATGCTATCTCTACCGACAACTGAATCCAATTATCACAATTGTTACTTCTCGAAAGGAGTTAAATCCGACGTTACGAGCTCCTACCTGCATTCCAATAATAGCGTAAATGAAAAACAGCATGGCGATCAGCAAACAGACGTACGGCAAGGCCTGTAGACAGCAAAGAAGGAACACAATGTATGTAGTACAGTAGGAAGATAGTTGTATGTACGAGTACACGTTAGGAAAAAAATAATTTGTTAAACGCTAAATTAAAAAGTGTTTCTAATTACGAACTCGCGTCGCATAAAACAAAACACAAGTTATACTTTATAACAAGCTAAAAATATCTAGTGCGACGCATCACACCACTTTTCTCAGCTCTACGTACATTCAGCGATTTTCATGATTTTAGTATAAACCCAATCTATTTTTAATTCAGTACATTTGAACCTGGTGCAACACAACTTCTCATTTTCGTTGATTTTGATTCAGCTTAAAGAGTTTAATGGTTTTGAGTATAGTGCTAGTTTTGGAATTATTGGGTAAAAACTGCAAGGGATCCGTGACTGAAACGGCGGTTGCTAGAATAGTGTAATTTCTGAGGCGCTCCTCATTATCTTATGAGCGCTATTAAACTCTCACGGTATGTGTAGTTTATTGGACTACCTTCCTTATTGTGATGGAATCGATAGTACTGTATGAGCGAGATTTATAAGGAAAATATCTTATGCCGCGCATGACAACTCTCCTCAGCCCCATACACATCCAGCAGTGTTCATTACTATAGTAACAAATTCATTTTATATGAACATGACTCAACGTTTCACTCTTTTAACCCGAGGCACTTGAGGTTCTTAAAGTCATTGAGGTGCTCTCCTACTCATGCCACGGCAATTATTGAGCAATCAGTACACAGGCGTTGCATGAGACTGTCAACATGATTTTTCAGAGAAGGATTGTCTCCACTGTTTAGGAATTACCGGGTAAAAACTGTGAGAAATGGTAGTAAATGAAAAGGTGGGGGTTTGAATTACAGAATTTCTGGGATTGCTCTAAATGATCTAGCGAATATAATTAAACTTTCATCGTATAAGTCATTTATTGAACTACCACTCTGATTTCTTTTGAGAATGTTAGTACCACGTGAACAGGATTTAGAAGGGAAAACTTAGCTAATCACCTGAACGTTGATTACTCAATGAAATTCAAGTTCATATAAACTGATAGAAAAATATATTTTATTAGCTGCTAGAGTATAAAAATTGCCGAATGCAGGTAGGGTTGACGAAAGTTGTGTGATGATACAAGCTATACTGGACTCAGAAGCGTGACAATCTGTATGAACATGAAATATCTGATCAAAATTGTATTGAAGCCGACTACATAAAAATCGTTTTTGACTTTCATAAATCATCAACGCAATGGTTATTTAATGAAGGTCGTGACATAAGTAAGAGAAACATACATTCCGAAACTTTAAGCGCTACCAGTTTCTATGTAGAACGTTAAGTTAAATAAAACTAAATTTGCATGAACTGAGTAGAAAGCTAGTTACATTAGTTGTTAGAGTTGTATAAACCGCTGAATCTAGTGGGGATGGACAGCAAGGAGCTGGCAACTACTTTAGTTCACCCAACATCCGACAGACTGCGAAGGCTCGTTCAAATTGGAAATTTCCAGGTTCAGATTTCGGTTTATTATTCATTCTGAATAATACACCTACGTTTTCGGCCACGAAACGTTGTTTATAACCCTTTCTCAAAATTTTGTACTTAGCGTTTCAAGACATCGGGATTCCAAATCTGCAATGTCCGTCTGCCACTCTGAATGGGCTGTTATGTGCCCTTAACGTGGTTTAAAAAGTCCGTTCGTTCGCACGAAAATCCCATTTGGTATCTAGTTATGCCCGCCTGCTCGGCAATCCGATAGGACGAAGCCCATGGTTGTGATGGCCAAAAAATGGTTAAAAAATTAACAAAAACGCAATTTTGGCAGTTTAATTGCAAATACGCCGTGTTGGGCATAGTTTTCTAGGTATTTTTAGATGCTTGGGCGAACCAGAGAATTCTCAGAGGTGTTCTACAGCGTCTAAACCGAAAATAGTGAAATCACAGAGTGAGACAACATCGTCTAATTGAAATAACTTGCAGGACGCTACAGAGAAATTAATCGTTTCATCATTTGTACTCCCCTGCCTTCCATCTCTTTAAATCCACCCACCAGCTCGACTCACGCCATCCCGTTGTGGTCAGGTCATGTTTCGCATCGTTTACTGGTATTTTTCGATGCTGAATCGAATGGGATGGGTCTTGGAGGTGTGATACTAAGTCAACCTGTGCAAGAGATTGATAAACTGTGGTGTATTTGCAGCGGTTTTTTTTAATTAGAGCGCGAGAACTGCAGTTTTCAATGTTTATCTGTATTCTTTTAATTTACACAACATTTGATAGACCAAGAGGAAATGTACAAATCGGCAATTTCCAAGTAAAACTTCTAAAAATCAATTTATGAGCAGTTACCGTGAACTTTTAGTGAATCAACTTTCGAACTCCTAAATCGAGATTTCTCAACAGTTGAGTTAACCTGTAATGTGTATGCAAATGCGGGGCAATCACACTCCCTCTTCCTTTGTTTGTTCACAATCCCATCTGCTTAACATCAATTGTGTTGAACATTGTCGTCAAACACCTTCTTTCTCCCACTTTTCTTAAGACCAAAATTGTCTGGTATGGTAGGACAATGTGCAATCCTCTAGAGGTATGTTGATCACTTTTGTCAGTGGTTAAATATATAGAAAATCTGGAGGGTTAGTTGCTAGTTTCCCCATGAATTTACATCTGCAAGTTGCACCAACCTGGAACTATAGCACATTGCATCAGGCTTATCTCTCTGCAAATGATTCTTCCCCCTTATCCTCTTCGCTTTTACGAGTTGACCATAGTTGATTTTCTCAAGGGAGGGAAGGCAGTCTGCTAGATTCACAATACGTGGCTTACATTAGACTTGTTTTGAAAATGAGTGGATTGTGGTGGGCCCCTAAAGGTGTTTGTAGACTTAGTTCCAAACTAAAATCCTTGAGAGTGGAACCTTTTTCGGTTTCCACCCAATCCACGGAGAACAAGGTATTCTCCCCACAGTGCAAGGGCTCTTTGTTGACTCTAAATAACGAATATAAACTAAATTAAACTAGGCACTGCTTGGCTGTGGCTAGTGGGGGAAGGGAAGGGGCAATCAGCGACCGAACTAGCCCAAACATAGAACCTGTCTCAGAATAGAAAGGTAGAAAATAGGATGAATTGACATTCAGTTTCAACAAGATACCTTAGTAGAGGATTGGAGGCCATTTTGGGCTACAAGTGAAGCAGGAAACGATACCTTTCACAAGCAAATTGTTCACAAAGAATAGTAACTACGCACTTTGAAAGACTGTACGAAGGTCCACAACAAGATTCGTATCGTGTAACCCTGTCGAAGGAGTTTTATGAGACGGGCCGCCCTGAACAGCCTCAAAAAGCCAACGTTGAACGAATTTTCCTGTAAAAAGCAATGCCCTCTCAAATTTCACATAGTTGAGTATTTATATATCTTTATAACGAATGTAGTACATACACATCAAGAAGTAAATGTAAGCAGTTATAGTTTTGTGAACGAGTTTGATATGTGCACCCCCACAGTGGACATCCAAAGTTGACAGTTATTAGGCGTAGATACTGATGTTAGCAATCATCCTGCACCCCACTTGTTCCATTAGTGGAAGCTTTTATCTCAGATTCTTTGTGGTTCTCTCTTGGCCTATTTCACTCTTGGGAACCACTTTGTCATTTCCTTTAGGCTCAGTCCAACCTCCTTTATTTTCATATTGGTTCTGGGACTTTTTCTTTTTCGCTTCCTAGGTTTACATTCCCCTTCCCTGCGTCTGGCTGTTCCAGAGGTTATTTATTTATGCTGCCACCCCCTGATGATGGTTTACTTGTTGCTCCAATAGGTGGTTCCATCACGAAAATGAGCTTAATGATCAGAATGGGCCATTTAAAAAGTACCCCATTTCCCATCCAAAAATACAACAATTTTAGGCTTCCTAGTAGTGTTTCTGATCAGTGACCAGAAGGTCGTCCATTCTCTTCGTAAAATCCACTTTCGATTTACTGTGCGTTCTACTAAGGTGCATCTCATGTCCATGATTGCTTCACCATTATTTCATACTGTAGGGTCTCAATATCGATATACCTATGGAAGCCGCTGAGATACACAAAATGAAGAAACTGATAAAAGCAGGGAAAATACGATAAACGATACTGTAAATTAACCAAGATAAACAGTTTGGCGATAACATCTAGACTTAATCGGCGTGGGGGGAGAGGACAGTCTACGAGAGTGGCACAAGAGATGCCAACATATAGAAAATGCTATTTCTCCAAAATCTCTAGATGCAAGTTCTGTGGCAAGTAAGCAATCTTTCCCTTAAATACTTGTAAAATAACAAGCTATAGGCCACTCCTCTACTCTATGATGACAATTATGATACCACTTTCATACCCCTGCTACAAACCTGGGACTTCTACCATCACCCGCACTCAGCTCCTTTCCTTCCAGTAGAAGATCTGAAGAACTTGCCCTCCTCCCACCCATAACGTTTTAGTGTTGGCTGAAATCAGTTGGCCCAAAGACTTAGGACAATTCAGGACACGACAATTCTTCTACTACAATCACCAGAGACAAATACATCCCTCCCCCTCACCTTTCTCCCAACGCAGTATGGAATAGAATTCAAGCAAGAAGTATCCTATTCTTTCAATGATATGCTTTTCATTCGCATCTGAAGCATCCCCACGACCCTCAGTCAGCTCTAAATGGTTCAATAACAATAAATTACACTTAGGACCCTCCACGTATCTCCCACACTTGAAGGTAACTCGACAAAAAAAAGTTGGTAAAACTTACGACAAATTCTAAAACCAGAGCGTCAACTATACTTCCGATGACCGTGATGAAGTCAAACGTGTTCCACGGATCTTTGAAAAAGTTCTGCAATATTTCAAATCAACATCAGACGGCAACTCAATTGCAATTTCTCACTAATTCAAACTAACTTTGAAAAAAAAAATCGATAAAAGTTGAAAAACGTTAGCACTTATTCTTTTATGAAGCTGATCTATTTGGCTTTGCAGATTAATTACAATCTAAGGAGTGAAAAAACGTTAATTTATTGAGCAACAATAAATAAAATTACAAAAGTTCGATGAGAAAAATGCAACAAAATTAACAATACACAATTTTACGCTGCGCTTATGCAACTAAATCACTGAAAAAAAAAATTATGAACTGCCCTTTTGCCTTACCAATTCAGCCGCTCTGCCAAAATACGATCCATTTTATTCTCTAAACCGCAATCTGAGTACTGTTTCCACCAACAACTACTCTAAAATATGTGCTAATGATAAATGCAGTTAGTCAAATTAGTTATTCGGGCTCAACTTTTAATTATGTGGATTTAACAGTAAAATTACGGGAAATGAATTTTAATTCATTTATATGGCAAGTAGCTGAGCATGCGATTTAGATTTATCAACGATTTTCTGTTCTACGGCACTTGGAGCGGCAAAGGTGACAGTCGACGGGCACGGAGTTGATGCTTAGGAATGAGACTTTTGAAGGAATATGAAAAATACATTTTTTAATGAGATGAAGAGTGGAGTGGTAAGTGAGGATATAAGGGAGGGGAAAACCCCAGGTGTGTGAGGGGGTTGTCAGAAAGTCAGAACCCTAAAAGCGGCTCATTCCAGGGTTTCAAAGCAATGCCAGAAATGGCGAGAAGCGTTAGTGGCATCGACCTGATGGCTGCGGAAAGTTTTAGGTTTTAATGGAGAATGGCCTAAGAGTTGACGGATGTAGATACAAGGGGGTTTGAACTTCCCCGCGTTCGCCCCTGAGTTGAGAGGGAGCACGATACTGTGACGTTTTATCTCACGCAGTTCCTGACACTGTTCACCAACTTGCTGAACTCTGCATGAGATGGGAATAATTCAGGACCCCTTCGCAGGTACTGCGAAGAGGACTGAATGGAACTTGCGTTCTTTCCTTCAGTCATGAGCACGACCTTAGAGAGCAAGGGGAGCTAGAAGGTCCTGAAGGGGTTTGCCCACAAAAAAAGGTGGATGGATCACTTCATCAAAAATAGAGAAAAGATCTGTATGAATAGTTGCTTGTGACTCCACTACAACGCTGGAAATCTCTCAGAGCTAAATGGTAGTTCCTACCAGATGTTCCAGCGTGGGTTCAGTCATAATGGGGTAACAAGAAAAAAAAGTGGACCAATCCTGGCTGAAAAAATACCTTCTCAATGAGTTCTAATGGAGCAACTTTCCAGTAATTCAATTCCAACTGAAGCCTTCTTGCTGGCTGAGTTGCAACTGAAGGTGATTCTAAGTGAAAAAAACTTATTTTGTGAGCTAGGATTGTACATATTTATGAGTTCATAATAAATTAATCCCTACAAGTTGAATTCAACAAATACTCTCCTACCAACTCTCCCTACCGTATGGATTTTCGCTGAGTCAATTCAAAGCGAGTAAATTCCCAGACTGAGAAACTCCATACTGAGTAAACCATGACAAAGTGAAATCGAACTGAGTAGATCCCTCGTTAATTCACGGGAAACGCGAAACATTGGCTAGGTGAAAGAAACTGAACGAAAAATATGAGTTTAGTAAAATGGAAAGGAGCTGCTTACAAAGGAGGAAGAAAGAGCTGAACAAAGGAAACTGGCAGAGTAAATGGATATGAGTAATGGTGTGATCTGAGGTAAAATCGAGTGATGGGGAATGAAGCAAAAAGGATGAGTTGTTAAAGTACAGTTGGAGGAAGAAATACTTGGAAAGTAGGAATGACCGAAATATACAGAGCAAATTATAAAGGAGGTGGAGTTGATACGAAAGAATGAACGTTGTCAAGTGAATTGGAAGGGGGAACTGATGCTACAGTAACTAAGATGAAAGCTGGCGAACATCTACATTTTTTAAAATGAGAAGGAGATGAAGGTTAAGTTTTTTTAGATGTATTGGGAGGGTGGAGGGGGCCTCAAAACAGGGGCATCAGTAATATGCCGTTGAACAGAACATAAGGTTACGAATGAGCATTGGGAAGGTAAGCGAATCAAGGAAGTGAGGTGAAACGAAAGGAAGATGAAATATCTGCCACGACGCCTCTCACTACTCATCAGCAATTCTTAGCTCATCAGGCTTTTACTACTAACCGAATCTATTTTTCCTCAGTTCATTTGAACTTCGTAAGACATTACTTTACATTTTACGTGGAACGTGGTAAATTGTATAGGTAGTTCATTGGCTTACCACTCTAATTATTCTGAAAATACTCGTGTCTTTTGAGCGGGATTTATAAGGAAACAGCGCAGTATAATTGATTTTCTTCAAAATGTTTGATAATGAGTATTAGTGATGTAATCAGAATTTAATAGGCGAGAAGAAATGAACAAAACAATGAAGGATGACAAGTTAAGTGAAACTAGGGGATAAGATGAAAGGCAGGAGGAAAATAAAGATTAGCCAAGTGAAAGGTGGAACTCTGGTAAGGAAGAATTGCTGTGAAATTCAGGAACACCAGAAAAATTATTGAAAACTAGGGAAACAAAGTAGACAGGTGAATATTGAGAAGGTAATGAGAAAGTGATATACGATGATAGCATTAATGGTGTGAAAGGAAGAAAGGGGGCGTGTAGCATTAAATGAGGAATGATGATGTTTTGAAATGAAGTAGAATGAAGAGACGACGACAGGGGGTTTTGAAAGGATCGAAGATTGCGACTTGAAGCACATCTTTTTTGTGACGTCCGTTCTGCCCCCCCCCCCCCCTCTATCGAAGTGATGACACCACTAATATATACAAATGTGCCTCAACATCTATAATGTGGTAGGTAGAGGCCGGCGTCTCCCCATTAAAGTCATTTACGATGAGAACGTTTAACTTGTTAAGTACTTTTTTCATTTGGATATCACTCTCATTAGTGTAAAAAAATATTAACGAACGTAGTACTGACAAGGACCAAAGATCAATGCACTTGGCAAGATAAGTTCTATTGCCTAGTGAACCACTAACAGTCTATATCCCTGCTACCTT
The DNA here is from genome assembly GCA_020466155.1 of Pachypeltis micranthus. NCBI lineage: Eukaryota > Metazoa > Arthropoda > Insecta > Hemiptera > Miridae > Pachypeltis > Pachypeltis micranthus. The sequence goes on from CM035776.1 coordinate 2,181,155, forward strand.
AAAGACTAAATACAGGTCGCAGATCTATACTCTGAGTTTTAGGTAGAGCAGCCCTAGCTGGTTTCAATCCCCACAAGTGCAAGATGTGTGTGATCACCTAAGGCGAGTGATCATTAACTTGCAGAGTTAAATATCATCAGCCAAGCTGAGGCTATTCAATCGTTCTGTTGTGATATTCCAACATTACGTTTAAAGGTGATTGGGCCGATTGATCAGTAGGCATGTGATCAAAGTCACTGTACCTGGCTGGTAGTGTACTACCAAGCAAGCATTTTCGATATTAAGGCATTTATATCAACTATTGATGGACAATATTGATGGTTACACATTGAAAGCACTCGCATACAGTAAGCTCAGGAAGAAGGAGCCACCCCATAAGAACAAGCAGCATCACTTTGCCTAATCACTCGTTTCCCAAAATCGTACTGCTATTTCTGGCCTGTCGGTGGCGGTTGTTCCCATCACAACATTTGGGCCTGTCAGTTTTCTGCTGATATTTATTTGTTCACCCAGGATAGCCAGTCTGTCCCTCTTTTCTCTGTTACTTGAGACCATCACTGTAAGTGATACCAGCGTAACAAATTTGTCCATCCAGGGTAACTTGGAAGAAGGGGAAAACGAGAAAAGCAAGAGGAGAAAATATTAATATTTTATAACTACATGTTCTTCTTTTTATGATAACTTTGGAGCACACCTGGTTTTGAATGATGCAATCTCAGGTTAGGAAAGTTGCTGAGAATGGTAGAAAAAAGGCAGTGCACTTTGAAAGTGGGCTTTTAACATGACACTGACATCTTCCAACTATTCTGGACCACCTCCTCACACGCGGGTGAGCTTGTCAGTCAAACATGTTACGGACAGTCTTGCCGCTAGCAAACTGCATGGACGCTTTCGTTTCAACAGTGATACCTGAAATAAGCAGGCCACTTGGCTTTCGTCATGGCAGAGCCAGGTTTTTGGTTGACTGAGATGGAGATTTTCCCAACCTACATAGATTTCTTCGTTTTCAGGTCACGGGCCTGGTTTGCTAACCAATCCTATTGTATGCTGTTAAGGACATATCCATAATAGGGTTTACTACTTAATCAGTCACCTGGGTCCTTGTTGTGAGCATGAGAGTGCATCCGAATAGTTCATGTTAATTAAAAAACTGAGCAGCCGAACTTAATTACCTCGATTAAACGTAGTACACTCATCACTTAATTATTCTTGGATTGTTCGCTCTTCCACCTACCTGGTAGCACACCCAGAACCTGACCTGGCTTCTCTATAACGAGCCTGGCGCTGCCAAACTTATGGTTATCACCATAAAATAGAGGATCATCGAAAGCAAAGAAGAAAAGATGCAAGGGCGACTGTACATAAAACTTCAGAGCACAAGTTACAACTAATCTGAGAACTGCCTGACATCAAAATATTCCACGAAACGTTGACTCATCGTTTTACACCTCAGGCCATTTCGCTTCCATTTTCTCCTCACATTTCTTATGACAGAACGCAGCGAAAATAGAATGGCACACAGTGAAGGTTTAAATTACAACAGTTTCAGGACTGTTTATTATTATTTACTTCACCTGACTGAATGTTCTAAAAAAAAGTTTGTCTTTATAGTTTTTTTAGCTTTTCATCTTTGGTTCGTGGCAACACAGTGCAATAATAAAGTTGATTATTGATATGTGTGAAGAAAAGTTTGTGTTGAAGGCCATGTACAACTCTGTGTGGAGGACGTCTTCATTATGCTCACTTACGCCGCCAAGTGTTGATAAGTTAACTTTTTCATTGGAAGACACCTGCTTACATTATTCACTGCAACGCAGATGGTGGCGTGGGGGCTGTACTCAGTACGGAACTATACCCCCTCGTAAAATTTTTCAGGTTTTTCACGTCTTGATCCTATTATTCACTTAACTATTTAGATTATGAACAACAGGACTCTTAGTGTAGTGGGAAGCCATATAACTTCAAAAACTTGCCACTCTTGTTTCACAGCACAATATAACATATTTCGTGGAATATTCTGTTATGTACGACAGTCTTGGTGTTTGACCATATAAAATAATATACGAAGAGAAAACCCTCAGATCAAATCTATAATATTCCTGTCTTTACTTACTCGTGCTCATTAATGAAACGAGTGGCCTCTACAGTAATCATATTTTTTGTACACCTTAAAACTAACCCTCAAACTGTACAATTACAAACGTACGAAAAAATTCGGAAATTCGTGCAACGAGACGATAAAGTAATGACCGTCAACTGTCACCTCGTCACAACATAAAGCGATATTAACTGTGTAAATAAGCAGCTGTTTCTACTTTTCGAACTAAGCTACGGCTGTACATTCTTCCACATTCTCGAATGTACGCAGAGCTCTGGCTCTTACTCGTACTAGGTCCTAAATAACCAAAAGAAAAATAAAAAGCGATAATTCTTGCCGCGTTAGCTCGTGTGTAGCTTCACATGTCACCTTGACTATTAACATCAAAATATTTATGTTATTTTATTGAATAAATCAGCTAGTTAAAGTTGCTCATCAGCTCAGCGAACAAAAAAGTGCGAAGTAAAATTTAAAAAATTGAGTTTCAGTGCTAATGATGCGTCCTTATGAGATATTTGAGTGATAATATGTCTGATAAGAATAATGATAATCTGATGTCATGCACTTTGTCCAACAGAGGGAAAAGAATGAAGGAACAAAAAGACAATTGTTGGTACTTCATTAGCTTATAGATTAAACTTGAAGGTCTATCTATTGATCACCTTAAATCCAAACGCGATGAGTTTCAAAACGCACTCAATTAGGAACAGAGACGTGAAGACCAAGTTCATGATTTGAAGAATGTCTTCTAGGAGAGCTGGCGCTTCACGGTACTGCCAAGACAATCACATACATCACAAAAATTACCATTGAACCTGATTCCCTACCTCAATAATCAACCCCCTCTCTAACATTTGTCGTTATGTCATTTGCTGACTCAGAATATGTTCAACAAAAATTAGTATTGAACCAAAAAGAATCTCCCAAGCTTTGCGTCAATCCACTTTTCAGGGGGAAATCTACCCTGGCAGGTAGTGTGACAGGACTCTATGAATTCACGGGTTGGTTGACTAGGAAGTGGCACACTAAGTAGGGTTCAATAAAAACCCTTCAGACATTTTAGGACGAAAAGAAAACAGAAGATGCAGTTGTGGAGGCTCCTATACTGAGTCAACCAGCCCTATTGGAAAATAACGCTGTAAGGGAAACGTCTACCACGCGTTCTGCTCCACAGCTGCTGACAGACATAAAAGTGTCGTGCACACCACCAAAGTTCTTGGCATTCTCAAATGAAAAGTCTTCTGGGTGTGGAGGGGCAGGTAAGACATGATATAATTGGTTGGCCGATTGGAGTCCCTGAATTCAATAAAGGAAAAGAAACAAGGAAAATTATAACAATCCCGGAAACTAGAGTTTCAGCTAGATAACCAGCACAGACGATAGGATGCTGGCACATGCCCACTTAAGTCTGCATGGAAAATGGAAGGGTTCCCATAGGAGGGAATGGATGAGGACACACACCATCATGGAGTAGCTGACTGAGAACTAGGTGCCACACTCTAGTTCTGGGTGGAAGAAAATAGTAGAGGTGCATGGGCACTCACAGTGACAGAAGGCAGAGCATCTTCCAGTTACTGACTGCAGCAGACTAGAGAATGGAATGCGTGGGAGAAGTGCAAGGGAATCCGGCACAGCCCAAAATTTGTCTTCCATGAGCATAGTTAAGGCAGCCTGGGGACAGTGTACATACGAGGGGATTTGGAGGGAGAATTCTAAGAGATGGGATTCTTTCTAAAAGATGGGGACCCTTCAATGGTTTAACAAGAAGTGGTGGCACATGGACGCAGATTTAATTATGAGGAGCCTGGTTGGGAGTGTGACTGGCGAGTGGCAGACATGGTGTGCTGTCAAAAAAGTTAAGGAGAGCCATTTCATCTACTATTAAAGCAATTGGGTTATGTCTGCCAGTAGGCAAATTATTAAAGTTAACGTACCTGTTAGGTGAGTCCGTAACTCAGCCCACAGTAACTCACCAGCCAGAGGAGACGGACTCACTTAACAGGTACGTTAACTTTAATATTTCATGTACCTTCTTGCCTTCTTAGGTGTGTAAGTGGCAACTGAATTGGTTGGGTGGGAGATACGAGGCTGTTGTTAGACAGTACTTTTTGAGGGCAGAGACAATCTTGGCGTGCCTGGATGCACGGGGCAGGAGAAGTAGGTGCCACTATAAAAAATGCTTTCAGTCACACTGCACGGGGGGGGGGGGGCAGAGGAGAGCCGTCCCTCACTGTTTTGAACGGTGTGAATGATGAGGTGTAGCTTCAATCCTGCACAATTTCCTACTGTAAAAGGATCCTGTAGGGGATAAGCTTTCTTCTTGACTGCAAAGTCCAGTAGGCGATGGTATCTATGGTAGCTTGATTGTCTACAAAGTGATGGAGCACTCCAGCGTACAGTGACTTCAGCATGGAATATGATAGATGTGGGGGTTAGATATGATCTTGAGGTGGGTGGTTATTATGTGTCAAACAAAGTAGGGGATATGGTAAGAAATAAGGAACATTTTCGCCCACTTTAGATGAGATAGAAAGTTCCCAGGTATGCAACTGCTTTGACAGCATGACTGTGCTCTGCTTTGATGAGAAACTGAACAATGAACCGAAACTTCTATCCAACCTAACTTGTAACAGGCCACAATTGATGCTGTACCTATCTCTGCAGAATACTAAAGAGAAAAGCGAAACGCTGTACGCTAAAGATAGGACTTGGTAGGGGCTAGGTATGACCTGTGTGTGGGGGGGGGGGGGTGCTTCTTAGCACTGATGGGTTGTGCAGTTGGAAACGAGGGGAGTGAAACCTCCTCAGATGTATGAGAGGACACCAGATTCGCTGAATGGTAAACAACATGATCTTGAACAGTGCTTCAAGGATTGGTGGCGCAAATACGGGACGAATACAAACATGGGTTGGGTGACTGAGAACCAACAATATGAAACGACGATCGACGAGTAGATAGGATGAGTCTAACTTTCTAGCTTTCTAGCTCACCTACCAAGGCTACAGAAACACTTATCTCTTCGAAATCACAAAAAAAATACCCAACTTTGTAAGAACTGCTTCTTGAACAACGTACAAGAATATTATGCACCAGAGATGATGTTCTTTGACAGTGTGCAGGTTGTGGTAGAAGTAGTAGTTCTTCGGCAGAATAGAAGAATGCTACCTTAGCGCCCTAATATGAATGGGAGCTCTAGAGGTTGCATAGGGGATCAAAGCATGAAATATTATGGAAGTAGTTATCAGGCTGGGAGTCTAAAGAACATGAGAGTGTCTCACATTATCGTCCACTTCCAAACTACTGTATAAAAACCCACCCCCCTTCCCATAGATTTACTAACCATCCTATTTATGACAGCCTATGACACCACTACACTTTGCTACCACAAAAACTTCCATACACAAATTGGCTTGTTCTAAAATAAAATAAAAGTCAATAAAAGGGGACTGACTGGCACTTCTGTTTCACAGTTGATGATGAGGGTGGGTGTGGGGGTCTGCATGGCCCTAGACACGCTGCATCTTCACCATCTTCACCTTTTGTTCTACTGATCTTGGGTGGCCTTTCTTTCACACTTCCTTCACTCGCTTCAAAAGTATCGCCTCGCTTTACTGTTTCATATGTGAGCTTTCTACCTCGCCAGGTTAGGTTAGGTTTTGTAAGGAACCTATCAGATGATGAAGAAGGGGTAAGGGGTCAAACATCACAGTAAGATTTGTTTTCCTTCGACTCCAGTTAAAATCTGGCAGCTCGACATTATTCGGTCTCGTATAACTCGTCCAACCAACTATCCTTATTGCTTCATTAAAGTACCTTCCTGTGCACCTTACACCAGGCTTTACAGTCAACTTCAGCTCTGCTTTACTCAGAATAAAAAGCTGGGTATAAGGCGAGTGCAACTAAGCACAGTCTCTCTAGTAAGTGTTTTTTCATATATTGACTCCTTCTGAACCCTCAGACCGAAAGCTGTCAAAAAAATTATTCTGAGTTGGGAGAAACCACATCAGAATTTGCTCATAGCCCCAATTCACAGGATTATGGCAGTCCTACGAAAAGCATCTTGTCTCGCCATTTGGCGTTGATATTTGTACATCAACACATGTTTGAAGAAGCTTCATACATATGATTCCCATAACCCAAGCTACACAGACAACTACTAGTTCCATGAAGCCTCCTTCTTTCACTAGTCTGAACGTTTGATTGGAAGGTATTACATTTACAGCGATTTAAAACCCATTCTAACCTGCTCGCCCTGCAGAGTTTGATAACCAATCAGTGATGATTCTATGGAATTAATTGGTTTTCCCATCTCCCACTAGACAATAGTACTTCAGCGGTATTGTAGACATGCAGCACCACCTGTTTCATTTCTCTGGAAACTAAACTCACAGCTGAAAGCAGTAATGTCTGGGCCTAGTTTTGGACATAATTGCCTATCAAGTACCTCAATAGCACTTGCTAGGCCAATTAGATAGTTTACCTTACATGTGATACAGGCTCCAAAAAGAATCATCATTTGATCGTGGTTACTACAGCGATAACGATAATAAGTTTCATATCAACTAGTTACATTTCAGAAGTAACACTTTGTACTTACTAGACGTTCTCAACTTCTCACTTGTCCAGGATCTAAGCACACAACTAAAAACTCCTTAAGTATAAATCATTCCTTGTTGTCAACTGTTAGTAGCAGTTGTTGCTAAATGCTTTGGACATCTAAGTCTTCTACTAGAACTCATCAGAAAACTCACTATCTAAACTCAGAATTTCTAATTACACACCGTTATTATTCATTAAGAAAAGGGGATTGACGTCTCGCTAGTGGATTCTAAAGTTGACTTACAATTCATTCATTTATTGTTAATGATTAATAATAACGAGTGAAATAGAAGCTACACCAAACTTGCCATTCAGGTAGCGTTTTGTAGAGAAAGTTATTGATTTGGGGGAGGAGTCGATGGAGTCGTTTGATGAATTGTTTGTTTTGTTGGTGCAGATTGACCCAGAAATTTCGACCGATGCGACACCTTCAGGCTAATTTGGTTGCGTTCCCAGGCAGTTCCGCTGTATTTATCCCTATTCTCTTAGAGGTAATGTCAGTGATTTGCAACTGGGTAAAATTGGAGCTTCGGCAGTTCTCCCCTGTTATTTGTTTGGATTGAAGAGGGGTAACGTATGTGGTCAGCGCCACAAGATGTACATGATCTAAGAACACGTTTCATTGTGAAATGCCCTATCTGGACGACATAGCGTATTGGAATATAAATAGGGGAATCAGGGTAGAAGGTGTATGAGAACTTGGAGAGATGCAATGGTCGACTTCAGAGGTAAAAAGGATGCTATACTTCCTTGAGGGGCGAAAGAGGAGAGATACAATTGACTTGATGTTTGAGGATCAATGACTGCACAATGCTGAGAAAGTAAAAGCAGAGCACAGTGAGGCAGCTGGAACAGACCCTTGGGAAGCTTCAGTTGGTGGGTTCTTCAGCCCACCAGCTGTATCACTGCCCATAACAAATGAGGTCAGCAAATTCTAATCACTTTGGGGTTATGAATCTTTCACACTTAACGCCCCTCTACTTTGTCAAGGTCCTCCTGGATTTATGTAAATGTACACATGTACATTTATAATTTTCGTTTTGTTTCTCAGTCATTAACTACTTTCCTGAGGAAGTGTTGCAATGAGTGGTGAGGAATCTGTACCTTTCATTTTCAGGTTAGATGATATCTTGCTAATCCTCTCATTAGGGAGTAGGGGAGGGAGGAGTCGCCACTCCTTGGGTGCCACTAGCTCCCCTTCCCCAGTCATTCCTAAAATGGACCACCACACCAGAAGTCCCTAGGTTAGCCCTTGGGCAAATAGTTGACTACTCCCGCTCAACAATTATGGATCCTCAAGTCTGCAAAGAAAGTGCTTCAGAATACTTTTTAGTGGAGCCAAAGAGCACTGCTTCGAAGAACACTGGACAGGAGCTGTGTCCGACCTGAGAAAAGAGGGTCTAGCTCGCCATCAAAACTTTCGTCAACCACAGCTTTGTTTTCAAGGTTTGAGAACTCTTCCTATTGAGGGTACAAACAAAAAGCCACTTCTGTTTCTAGACAGAACCTTAGAGCTGGTAACTGTACTTATCAAGGTCTGGATGAAGAGCCCGTCAACTTTTTACAGTATCGACCCAGGAAACACATTATAACCTCTCCTGGTATTGGGCCTATGCAATTTTCAACTGTCCCAGATGAGCCAGACCCCACTGCAGCTTGCATGGTTGTCGACAAATTTTGAAGAGAGCTTGAGAGCCGTGGATAGCTTTGACAAGACTGGGCTCCATCAGAAAAGTTTAGAGCCAGATGGTACTGCTGACCTGGCTCATTCTAGACGTAGGTAAAAACTCTCTAGAGTAGGCACTATGTCAATTATGCCATAGAGGCAATGCCTGGGTAGAGGGGGACTCTCCAAGTTGTGAGAGTTTAAGTGGTGACAAGTTTATTTGCACCAACCTCTCGAATTGATCATAGATTAATGATGCGTGTTCCTCAGATCATTACCGTCACTGCCAATAACTGTCTATTGTAGTGGTTCTCTCGACATGGTGATGGCTAAATGAGGTTTCGGGTTAGATTATGTTAACATTGAAACAAAGAAACAGCACTACATGGAGTACCATTGAGTGGGGAACCCCAGTCAGTGCAGCATACCTAGGGATCAGGCCCAGGGCATCCTTGTTCTGCATGAACTTTCACGAGTAAAGTCAAGCCAGCAGAGCGTGTGCCATTGACACAGGGCAACTTTGGACACTTCATGTAGTGGCACTAAATGCAATGCCAAGGTTTCTTCTGGTTAGCGTATTTGATGCTACAAACACCACTCCATATTTTCAAGGTGTGGCCCACTTGGAAGCCAAGTAGGTCGAACAAGGGGTTGGGAGAAAGACAGCTTGACTCTCTAAGTACCAAAGTACTTACCCTGAAGATGACACATAGGTTAACCCCCACCAATATAACCTATCACATTAACTTCTTGACGACTCCCTCTACCCCTTTCTGGAATCATGGGCCACGAAACCCATAAATACCAACCCTTTAAACATCAAAAAAAAATTCGTCGAAAATGGGGCCAAAGGGAGATTACATTGTAATGTTATGTTGCCACAAAATACCAATCACAAAAAACAAAAAATCAAAAAGCGGTCTACTTTGTAAACTTTTAACGCGCCCTCGAATGATATATTTTTAAAAAAGGTACGCAAATTTAACAAAGGCACAAATTACACGTGAAAATCCTTCGGACCAGAACTACAAGGACGTTAAGCTCTTAAAACGGGTGGAAGACGATTACCGAAAAACAATTGCAAATTGACACAACTGGGACACATAAATAAGCAGAATAGAAACAACCAAATCAAAAGTGGTACAGCGTGTAAGTGCTAAACGCTACATGCGCATGCTTATCTATGCTTTCATGCACAATGCGACAGGCTGCGAACCATTTGGCCTGATTGGTAGTCAATGCTTCCTCGGCGTTCGTATCGTGTAACGAAATCGCCAAAAGACAACCGAGTTAAAATAACCAACAAAACCAAAAATCAATTGTTTCAACTCTAAAAGTTATCATATACTTCGTTAAGTGTTCGAACTACGAGTCAAAAGTGACGATAAGATCCAATTTCAACTATTTTATAAACTTAGTCGTAACAAATTTAAAGGAATAAAGTTTCAAACGGTCTCTGAAGGCTCAGTAAATCGAGGAACTCAAACTCAAAAAGCCCTTACCTTCACCGACTCATGTGTACTTTAAACATGGGCAAATCCTGAAAACTTCTCTCAAAGAAAAAAGAAACAAGTTCGAAAGGCAGTTCACATTATGGAATAATCTAATCAGTTAATCTTGAACTTAAAAAAGACAGTCATAGGCTCATCTTCATGGTGCCTATCGCTGGTTCACTAGATTCACAGTCACTACTATACAGTAAATTGATAGACACTGGGCACACTGAGCCCACTCTTCTTCAGTACCAGTAAGTTCTCAGTTGTGAGAGACCCGTTGAATGATTGCTATTGGTGGTGGCTGTGTGCACAAAGATAGTAAATGTCAACCTACAGTATCTATCCCAGAACAATCATCATCTCACATTGGTCGTACAGTACTTCAACTAGGAGGACTCAAGCACACTGGATGGACTTGTAATGCCAGATATCTTAAGCAACCACTCACAGAGCAGTGGCTCCACCACGTACTGCCCAAATAATCACTTCTTGCAGATTAATTGGATTGCTGGATCCCTTGCCTGATATATTCGCCAACGACAGAAAATGTTGGCCAATAAACGCATGACAGAGGGGAAAAATCATGCCGAATATATCAAGTTAGAAAACGATTGTGTCAAACAAGAAAAACAGACAACTCTCTGACTGATTGAGTGCAGCATTTTGCTTAAGTTGTCTCTTAATCCTTTGAGAAATTGGAAAAAAAAGTTCTGTTATCACCTTTATGTCTCCTTCTCTCTTTTTCTCTTTCTCTCAAACCATGAAAATCAGCTCTCAAGTGGTCGTAAAAGTTGTTGAGCTTTTAACCCACTTACACACTTCATTCCAACTCCATCCCTTTCACAAAAGGCTTCCTCCGCTAGCTCAGATGTAAAAAAAAACTGGCTCTACCAGTTTGATCTTTATTTAATTTTCCCCTTCAGTTTTTTTACAACTGCACATGTTGAAAAAATAGCTCGTATATCTACGTGTATATATGTATGTTTCATACCTTCCTTCATCCATATATTAACGAAAGAAACATAAGTGACGACACAAGTTGTTTAGACTGGGTGATATTGTCAGTTCAGATTCAGACATAATATGTCTGAGATGACTGATATAATCCTCGCCGAGGGTTTAGGAGCAGTCATTTAATAAGGAAACAGACCGGTCAGTTCTGATTCACAACATGAACACCTGTCAGTTCAGATTCACACATTGCTGACCTGATGATACATGTAATGAAACTTTGGTAATTCTTTGTTCCAATAAATGCCATTGGGACCTCCTGAATGTTACTACCGAGAGGTGTTGAAGAACTATAAAGGTATTCGAATACAGGGTTGTTGTCAGCGATAAATCTTTTCCTATAAATACCATAACATAACTATAGTTGTTTGGTAATACTTGTTCCTTTTCTTTGAGTGACCTCCCTTCTATCTCTTCCTTAACCAAATCATTTTGTTTGTAGCCAAACATTTTTGTTAGCGTTTTGTACGTGTACGTACGTAGTTATCTATATCACTGAGTCTTGGACAACTAAGCTCTTTGTTAGATTTTTCTGTTTATTATATTTTTCCACCCAGTACTTTTGTAAATATATATCTTCTGACGTTGGCTTCAACAGGATACCTAATTTAAGAGCATGTAAACATTTAAACTGTTTCATTCCCACCTTTCTTCTCAATTTTAGTTTCCTTTCAGTTTAATAAGTTTATACTTGCGTACAGAAAGAAGAGCGTACAGGGAATGTTACATGTGCCTGTGGCTAACGAGAGCAGGAATGTGTATCAATGATGTTGATGGAAACGGACCTCTTTCAGTTACCAAGCGTGGCTTCCGAATATCCTTCCACAATACAAAACAAGTCAAATTTGGGTAAATGTTTATCGAATATTTATAATCGAAAGAAACTAGTATTAAGTAGATGTAAACGCTGCTTAAACACAGTGTAATTTGGAAGTAAAAACACTCGAATTGACACACGTACTCGTTGAGGTTTGCTTTCAGAGCAGATGCTACTGTGAGCGAGGAGTCTGACATTACACAACACGGTTTGGGGTTATCCTTTTGTTATAAAATGCTCCGATATTCAAATTTATTTTACTGTCTCTGTGAAGGCGACTTTCTTTTTGTTCACGTTTTATTTATCATTCGTTGTTATTTGCTCAGTTTTATTTCATTTTACCTAAATTTGTTACTGATATTTCGTGCCCTTATTTTTTATTATTATTTTCTGTGGTTCATACTATAGGTATATTTTTAATATGTAACTCTTTGGTTTATGCCAATCTCAACTTATTTGTTCATTTCCCCCACCCCCGTTCCTCCCATCCCATGTAACTCAATTCTGTACAATTCTTATACTATTCACTAGATCGATTTTTCTCATCACCCTCTTAATATTTCTTACTCCTCCTTTATCACTCTCACAGCAGGAATTCAGGGTCTGTCAGTGGCCATCGGTTTCCATAGTATATTTTCTCGAGTGTCTAAGATCAAACTGCGTCACTTTTCCGTTTACTTTGTGCAAAATTACGCTGATTCGCTACCCTACGGTTTAATGCAAATTCCGTTGAAATGTTACTGTTTAGATACCCAAACGTTCATTTTCTTTCCTTCTTCTGTTCTCATGGATCATATTGAAAATTATAAACTTTCTTTTAGGAAAGAGGGAAACAAAAAGACAATTTATGCAGGTACATTACATTATAATCAGGGTCGAAACTGTAAGAGCATGTAACGTACTTCTCGGAGTTTCCTTCTCCAGTTTTCCCTTGTCCAGAAACGAGTTCGTTAAGAATATGTTTTTTATAGCATAACTGGTGACATTTTTCTTAAATTGATCAAACACTAATATCGTAAATTATTCAGGATTCGTTTGCACAGGGCACGCCTCACCACAATACTCATTTCGCTCGACGTTCAACATCAAAACTCGGAAGAAATCAACTCGAATACCCAACATCAATTTTCCAGCTCAGCGATGGACACCAGGAAGATGGAACCAAAAGTGTTGCTCTTTTGGGTTGATCTTTGCTTACCCGTATTCCAAATGCCATTATCTTGAGAATACATTCAACTGTAAACATGCCCGTGAATCCCATGTTCATGTAGTTAAGGGTTTTCTTGTAATTTGAGCTTTGCTTGTGATACTACACAAAGGATGGCGCCCAAAACAAAAACAAAAGTTAAAAAATTAATGAGCAGACGATTTTGATTAGGAGCAAAGATAATCACTTGGACACGGAAATGCGTTCAGCTTCCTTTTCCCGTGAAAACAATCGCTACTCATTTGATTACCAATATAAAAAATAAAAAAGACTAAATAGTACAGTAAAAAAAAAAACACCACTTCGGTAAAGTTCATGAAAACATAAATAAAAACACTACAAGTACAGAAACACTGAAATGTGGGCGACACAAAATGTTCATAAAACATACAAAAAAAAAACGAATCACCAATATATGGACAATATAACAGTACTCGTCACGGCACATAGCAGCTGGCTACACTTGACGTCTCCTGTTTGACTTCTTCTTTGCAGATTACGAAAAAACAGTTGAACAATAAACAAAATCAGAAGATGACGTAAATAAAATTGACCAAATCGACTGATACAATAAAATAAAAACGAAGTTAATACAAAATTGATCGAATTTAATTGGAAATTTGGAAGTTGAGACGTCAATCGTCGATAGAAAAAATGAGAAATGGGAAAGGGTAGAGACAAACTACTAAGCTCGCCAAAAGTTGCGTCTCGTGTAGCTGGCTTAGGAACAATACACAAAGTCATTCCCCGAAATCAAAAGCCATGCCATATGAGTGTTTGGTGCACGCAGGAGCCCCAGTGCTATCTGTATTCGTAAATAATTAAAATAAGGGAACAATCGCAAAGGTAGGACGAAGTCATGCTGAGAACACGTTGGTAGAAGGTGGAAGTGAAAAGTTTTATGTATATTTGTTACAGTATAAATATTTTTGTGATGTAATCTGACACGGTTGAACTGATACGAAAATATTTGTAAGACTCAACTTTCCTCAACCTGACCAGTTAAAGGTGTCATTGAAAAGGGGATAGGGAATCAAGTATGACCTCTGGGAGGCTCTGCCAGGTACTCGAAGATAAGTTTGGAGTCCCAGTAAAGAGGGAGCTGGGTAGTCTTTGCTCCTTCCCACCGATGCAGGCTCCACCTAAATGAGTGAGGATGGGACCTGGGAACTTCAAATCTGGTCACTCGCTGCGCATTTTCCGCCACAGCAAATAAAAGTAATTATTGGTTTCTTCTAGTCCATTTGGGGACTACACGTTCGAGGAAAGCAGTCATTTGTGTCAGTGCTGTATCTTTTAATGTGGTGGTGGAAGTTATTCACAGAAACACATTGCATTTCTCACATAATTTATGGGCTGCATTACTGAGACGTAGTCCAACTCTGATCAATTCAACATGCGCAGTAACCCTATAGGCCATGACTCCCACAGCTTCTCATTCCACCAAGGGCAATAAGCCCATTGGCTGATAAGGTGGCTACTTTGATGTCAAGGGAAAGAGAGTAAGACATCCAGTGGGAAACCCCATGGCAAAAGTTAGTGGCGTCAACTCCCCCCCCCCCCACCATAGTAACAATGCAACCCGGGACCCTCACAGTCGGCTACTGTTCCTACCATAAACAGATTAGCTCCACCAACTTCTGACAAAAATATACCTTTGTCACCTTCATATGCTACTTTTTCAGCACACCCATGAGAACTGATTTCTATAACACCCAATCATAATGGCCCAACGATCCGTGAAGAGTTATGTAACAACTGTGGAAAAAGACGAAATGATGGCTTCACAAAACTTGACCTTTTGTATCGTTTGTTCAAGATGAGTTAGGACTTGACCAACTGCTGTGCGTTAAGTTTAATAAAACTACCTCGCACTATCTCTGCGATATTTTCTTGCACAATTTTGCCTGTAATCGTGGCAGATGCAAAGTCGCAAAAGTAACTTTTTGTGATATAGAACACAACGTAAATAGGTCTTTATGTTTTTTATTTTCCATTCAGTAGAATATCGACGCGTCAAAAAGAAAGTTGAGATAAAAAAAGAAATGCCCCTGACATGAGAGGAGTTTGACAGTTTGCTAATGAGAAGAACTTAAATTCGTTATAAGATTAAGAGAATAGAGAGACTGAAAATGGCGTCTGCGCAGTATAAACCTGTTGGACAGTTCAGTAGACATTTTGTACTGCCAGCCATTCGTACATCTCACAATTTTTGACAACGGCGTCGCTCTCGTATTTAATGTCGATGTTGAGTACAGTGTTCACGAAGGTGCGTCATTATTAACGAACAAACTAGTAGAGGGAAGGGAAAGTACGCTCCAATTACTTCCACACAAATTACCAACCTTGATGAGGGGGGGGGGAGGCATTCAAAATGTCACGCCAATGTTACTGAATTTTGCAACGTTGACTGAATTACAATTTCATTAAAGGTGCCACTATGGAGCAATTTTGGTTTATTATTCATTCTGAATAATAACCCTATGTTTTCGGTCACGAAAAATTTTTTACAACCCCCCCTCAAAATTTGATACTTTACGTTTCATGACATGGAGATTCCAAATTTGCAATGTCCGTCCGCCGTCCCCCGTCCCCCGTCCGCCGTCCGGGCCGTTTTGTGCCTTTAACGTGGTCTAAAAAATTCGTTCTTTCGCCCAAAAATCCGATTTGGTATCTAGTTGTGCCCGCCATCTCCGCAATCCGATCGGACGAAGCCCGTGGTTGTAATGGGCAAAAACGGTTAAAAATTAACGAAACGCAGTATAACGCGTTACGTCTTTGAAGTCCCTCGCTCCCGCCCATCAAAAGCGATCGTCACTGGTCCGGCAACACCGCCGCCCGCCACCCCTTTCCACTCGACTCACAGCGTTCGCCCAATTAGCGCGGGGGTGGAGTGTTTTTTTTTTTGTCTTCCCTAGGAAGCGCTCGTGTTTCGTATATAACCTTTGGCACTACGATTTGTCTCTTTATCGTCCGATTGCCTTGTTCTCGTCTTCACCTCCACGAATGACTCTTTCTCTCCGTCTCAACGGTAGCAAAATATCTGTTATCTTCGATTGAACTTTTCATTATTCGCTTATTTTTGGTTTATTTATTAATAGTTCGTTCGTTTCATTTTTTTTTTGTTTATTTTAATATTACGATTCAGTTCTTTTCGGCCTTTTTTTGGGTTTCATTATGATATTTTTCGATGCTGAATCGAACAGGATGGGTCTCGGAGCATTAATGCTAGGTCAAGCTGATTATCCGAATAATAAACCGTTGTGTAATAATTTGCAGCGTTTTTATTTTGAGTACATTAACCAAACCAAATATGTGATTCATAACAAACTCACTATAACGAGCTGTGACAACATATTAGTGGGCTATGGGGAGTCAGTGGTACTGAGTGTTTACACCAAGTGCCGCGTAATGTTGGATAATTGGAACAAAGCACCTTCCACAAACAAGGGAATTTCGATGTGGTTATTTACGTAGAAAATTCCACAACAATTGTTATAGCATATCTCAAATGAATAAAGCTGTATGGTCAGCGACGCTATTTTCTCCGACCTCGGCACAGGTAAATTTCATGCAGGCAACACACGATTACCACAAACCAATTTTCAAGAATTCTCCAACGTTTTTTGTTTGATTGTTCCACTTTTTACTGGGTTATCAACAATTTTCGATGGTTTGGATAGATTTAATTCAATGTTTTCCCGATGTTCAACTATTTTACGCGGGGTTTACAAATATGTTTACTCAGTTTCCTAAACATTTCTTTCTACTTCCAAAAAAAATTGTATTAACGGAAATTAATTGGAAAACATTGAAATTATGGATTGTCGTTTGCACTCAAGAGCGAGGAAATTCCTTTAATTGTTTTTTCCAAGCTCGTTACACCCAATTATGATTAGACAAATTTGTCGTAAACACTCACACCCAGCTAAGTTGCCTATAGAGAGAGGCACGTTCGACTTCCGAATTTAGGAACTGTTCGAAATGCGGGAAATAACGTTTGGGGAATTCAGTGGGAAGTGGGAGGGAGGAATAAAAAATAGTAAACAAATCATGCTGTTTTTAATTTTTTTTATGAGCAAGAAAAACGGATAAATACGTAACATGCTGAACGTAACGGTACGAGTCATTTACGTCATCTAATGTCTCGATAAGAGCGGTATAATGTAACGAAATAAACTAATGAAAGGAGGAAGCAGTATATTGAGATCATTTGACGTTATTCGGAGGGGAAGAGTTACGCATGCAAAATCTGTGCACAGACCAGAGAAAAAAGCGGGGGAAACAACGAAAACTGTGCGATTATTTTCGAACGATTCAGAAGATGAAGCAGTTCAAAGTTGTAACGCCAGACGGACGCACGTAATTTTATGTACAAATTGGAATCACGTTTGATGGAGCACGAAGTGAAATTTGAAGGCGACTCTCTCGAACGATGGAAAAAACTGTCTCCTGTTGGCCCCATCTGAGTCAATTCTTAGAATATTTAGTTTAAACCTTGTTACCATAAATTAAAACAATTAATCAACGAGGTCTCCCGCAGATGACCGACTTGACTTGTGGTGGAAACGTACACGATATGTTTCAGCCGTTAATTTCGTGGTATTCGATTGTTGACTAAAAATTAGAGCACACTATAGAGTGGCACCATGGTATGGAGCAATTAGGATTTTGCTGAGTTAGCCCCACATGGTCGGTGAATGGTATTGCTCTTGATGTAAGCTAGTGGCAATGTTGTCACTGTCATGTAGCCACAAGCAGGAAAGGTCACTCGTACTTGCACATACGTGGTCCTTTTACTCGCACAACTCTAATTAACACTGAGATTTTTGTGAGCCTGATGTAGTTGCTTTTGCGATTGTTTACCAGTCCGCGCCGGTCTTCAATCAAAAACTGTAAACGTCGAGTCAAATCAATCTGAAATCACAAAACTATGACAATGGCATAGCGTTGTTACCACTCTCTTCAAGTTCACAAACGCACCTATTTGCTAGATTTGCTTCAGAGAATTACAAATAAGAAATGAAGTGATTACTGAAGCCACTGCAAATAACAGGGCAGTTAATTAACACAACCCCACCAACTACAAGGGGTTGATCAAATCTTGCTGTAGTCTGCAAAACCATCCGTTTTCATTGACCCACCCTTCTGGCAGACATCAACCCTACTCCATCAAGTCGATCGTCGGCAGGAGGTCGTATTTGATCAATTTTTGGAAGTGAATTGTTTTAAATTTAGAAGTGTACTTTTATCGAGTAATAAAAGGTTTTTTTTGCAGGCGTGTGCAACTCAATATGGTGAAGCACTTAAAAGCAGAAATTAAAAACCAGTCTCGTCTTTGTTTGAACAAAATAGACGTGGGCCCCAATTGAGTTTTTAGTGGGAGGAAAATAGGGACTAGGGGAAGATCATCTTATTCGGTAAAAATCTGCAAAAAAATGTTAAAAGAAGAAAAAAACTACGAAAATTGAAAAAATACGTACCTTCATCATGAGCAGTAAAGTATTAAAAACGATAAGCATCATAATAAAATATTCAAACGGAGTGGAGACGACAATTCTCCAAATTTTATATTTAAAGCTATTCCTTTTGTTTGGCATATATCGCTCGAGAGGCCTCGCTTGGATCGTAAAGTCGATGCAAGATTTCTAAAACAAAGAACGAAGAGTCATGCTCGCCACAGGGTGGGAAACAGCAATAAAGTGTTATGTAGCGGAAAAATTGAATGCTTAACGCACCTGATTTTTATCGATTTCGCCGTCTTGCAGTTCGGCTTCTCCTTGTTCTTGAAACGTAATGATAATCAAAGCGACGAATATGTTAACGAAGAAAAACGGAAACACTACGAAGTACACTATATAAAAGATGGACATTTCTATACGGAAATTTTGAATTGGACCCATGTCTTCGTAAGTGGCCGCCATCGAGTTTTGTAAAACTCTGCAAAGCAAAAAGAAATCGTTTCGATATTTTTGTTCAGTGGGGCAGTGGCACATACATAAATAACGAAGGCATCGAGTAGAAGGGTCGTACATGAATATTGTCAATAGATGATACACTATTTGAGTGTGGTCAACATTTGTATCGGGAAACCATGAAAGAAATTGGATCTGTGACTGTCTGAAGAGTAGCAAATGCACTCAGAGAGATGAAATCAAGCGGATATGTGATGCTGGCGTAGAAAAGCGTCGCGTTGTGCGCCTAAGGAATCTGAGGAATCGAATAATCTCCTCTACTCATTTCCGAGAGAGTTTCAAATAACGAGGTCATCTCAGTCCTGAGTGATGAGCCATAGAAAGGCTTTCCCAAAGAAAATGACCCCCCCCCCCCGTCAAATGGGTATGTTGGTTGGGTGAACGACGAACATTGGACAAGAAATAACTCCTGCCCATTCTTCGCTTTCAGTTTCAAATCTCTCTTTAAATCTTCAAATACCTCCTTCCAAGTTTCTGCACACTAAACTATGCCGAAACAAGTTTTAGCAATTTCCTACTAGTAGATTTATCGAAAGCTAGTTCCCTCTTCTCTGCTTGCTACCTACGCTTTTATTTATTTATACATACCGGCGTAAGCCCAATTTTCTAAGAAAATACATTGAACAAACAGGCACCAATTGCAAAACAAGGATGAGAAGGTAACATCTAAAAGCCAAGATAGGTTCAGTGGACAATAAATGGGCGGTGGCACAACAAATTCAGGTGGTAACTATGTGCAACGCATTGATTTAACAGAAAGTAAACGAAGAGACAATCCAGCAGCTCTCTGTGGAGCCAATGAGACAACGCACCTGTCCTTAGCACCAAATGGAGATCCGACCAAAAGTCGAAGCGAGGTCGATCCTGGACAAGAAGCTTTCTGCAGATTGGTCGGCGATATAAATAACTTGAAGCAACGCGTCGGGATGTTTAGAAAGAAGGTCCATGCAGCCAACAATTGAACAACATGTGAAAAAACATGATGTCAGCCAAGGCACGACCTCCTAAAGCCACATCTGTTCAATAGGAACTCGTTATTCGATCTGAATGATTGATGGGATGGGAAGCTTAAAGGTGATGTAGTGCAGAAGCGTGGTAGAAAGGCAACGCACATGGGAGAATGCTCTGGTATTTCGCTTGAGGAAGCTCAGTGGCTTCGTACTTTGGCCAGCAGTGACGTCGATGTGCTCGCCAAAGGATATCACTCCATCAAAGAAGACCCTGAGATTCCAGAGGAGCGCCCCTCTTTTCAAAATTCACCTCTGGGCTATCGAACTCTGACAAACATGTTTGAGTGCTAGTGATCAAGTCTCATTTCCCCCATCCAGTTTAGGGGTCTTATCTTGAACTGTTCAATTAATTAGTTGCAGAACCTGTCATACATGAGTCCGTACTAACCTGTCACTCTTCTCATCTCACCACTGCACTTTGATTAATAAAAACGTATTCAACTAAAACTGCATTCAGTCACTTACTGAGGCCAACCTTCACCAGTTTGCACCGCGAATAGTGTCAGCATCGCAGCAGCTACGTTATCGTAATGGAAGCATCTCGGTTTCCATAATCGTTTTTCAGCCCTTGGTAAAGGACTGTCGCCATCGAACACGAAAAACTCACCACTGAAACGAAACACGGTCCAAATATCAAACCTGAAAGCCATCAGTTGAAACTGTAAATTGAAGTCAACTCTCAAAACCAAAGACAACTTACTGGCATTCACTTTCGGTGAATTTGCTTTCATCCGTGCAGAAGAAAAATTTGCCATTGAATAGTTGGACGGCAATTACAGCAAAAATAAATTGAAACAGTATGTACACAATTAGAATATTTATAACATTTTTTAAAGAATTTACAACGCAGTCGAAAACTGCTTTTAGTTTAGGTACACGTTTAATTGTCTTAAGGGGACGAAGGACACGCAGTACTCGCAAGGATTTGATGGTTGACAGTGATTGCGGACCAGCCTGACTCCCACTGAAACATAACATACACAAATACGTTAATACATTTTTTAAAAGGTGACAAATCACAAATACACTGCTTAAATTTGGATTTACATAAATTGGTGAAATTAAAATGAATTTGATAAATCAACGAATGATTGCCTCAAGTAGTTTTGCGGTTGTAACCATTGGTAGCAAAATTTAAAGGAAACAGACAATCGTTCATACTCAGTTTTATTATTGAAATGAGTGAAGCGATGATCGTTCATATCTGCTCAGTTACCGCTAGAGGTGTGTGCTTCATCTGGCCGTACTCAGCACTATTCTACAATCATCTCTCTCTCTCTCTCTCTCTCTCTCTCTCTCTCTCTCTCTCCTCCCCTCTCTCCTATCAGATATGCTGATGAGTAAATCGAGCTACAGCATCGTAGCTTCCTGCAGTTCACTGGTTGCAGTCGCATCTACTGTTGGGGGGGGGGGGGCTCAGTTTGGTCAGGTCACTTGTACTTCGTTATACTGATTAGTATAGACAAGCGAAATTCTGTCTTCTCACACTATAGTTATCCTATTCAATCGTTGTTAATTTCGCGTTTATGCAGTTTTATCACGAAGTTGAGCAGCGTTACGTGCTGCACTAGTTGATCATTCGAAAAAACTACGCGGATTACGGAATATGAGGAAGTCAGTGTTCAACTTGAGGACAACCCCTTTGGATTTCTGCATCTTGACAGCAAGCCAAATGTAATTGTGCAACCGTGGTGGGGGGTGTGTAATTATTAACACAAAAGTGGTGGAAGTGGAACGAAGGAATCTGTATACACAAACCCTTTAAATGTGAAGCACTGAAATACGATATTTTAGATAGTTATGGCCCCTTAGCAGCTTTAAGCTCCACTAGTTTCACTTGAATTAATTTTCGGGAATGTCTACTGGAACCCTCTTTGACCCCTGGGGGCAACCATATCATGTTAGGCGTTCCATTCCACATTTGTAAAACTGTTGTGGTTCTAGTCTTTGCGGAAAAAAGAGCAATACCCGTGATTCGCCTGGTTTCGCTCGAGATTATTCATTTAATCGCGTCGTTTTCTCCTTAATTTCGTGTACATTCACGCGAACACACGCAGACCAATTTGCAAAATAGTGTTTTTCGGTCGTTTCGTCGGTGTTTTTCAGCAGATTACAAAACTTTCCATTTTACTATGACGAGCCAAGGAAAGTAAAAAGGGTTTGTTAAACAACCCATACTCATTCCGTGACACTATTGAACAATTATACGATAAATCCAGTATATTTGGGTTCTTCATGACGTCGATATCTCGCTATGACGTCTGATATACGCTCATCAATGCAGGAAATCAGCCTGTTCTTTCTTAATATTACTAGGTCCAACTGTGCCTCCTTAGAACCAATCGATTGCACGAGAAGTCAATTCATCAACATCAAGATCAAAATGAATAATTTTATACAAAGCTGAAATTACAAAGCGTGGAATCAAAATGCCAAATGTTTTAATTGCAGTACAAAAAATTGCTGTTATAAATTATACCGTTAGAATCTACAGGAAACGTTTTAAAGTTAATTGCTTAGTTCGAGGAATAAGGTATGCTACTTGAAAATTCGGAAACAGAAAGAAGTGAGACTATCGAATAAATGTAAAAGTAGTTACGGAAAGCTCTGCTGTTGCGTATCCAAATAATATGGAAAAGTGAATATACACTTAGTGCATTAATTGGTGCTCAGTTCCTTAGAGAAGCTAACTGCAATATCTCTCAAATGATGAGGCTTAGAGAATTAGCAGTGCAGCCGTGTGCCACACCAAAACCTTGAACTGTGGCCAGGACAACTTTGACCGATCCAAAATAAAGTTAAGTGGCTTATTGTTAAGTAGTGGGGCTAATTTATTTCAGAACTGGCTGTCCAGGTACGATGAAATGTAATGTTTGGAGATAATACTGTAATATCGAAAGACTCCTACACTTTTGACGACTAGTACTCAAAAAGTATTGAAACTACCAAATAATTTCTTGCTTCTTTTGGCCCTGTGGTACCATCATGTTTTATTATACCAGCGCACAATAGCGTTTCACGCCCCTGGCTAGTTGTAGAAAGGTTACTTAGTCATTGGATTGAGATGCTCATTGCTATGAACATCAGCAGGCAACTCATTTTTGCCAGTTGGGCATCCTTCGTAGAAGTATGGTAGGGCTGTCCACAGGCACATTCCGTTTCACTCGAGAATTAATTTTCATCTTCAAACATAATCATGAATCAAAAGGGGTTAATCTGTGTGCACGAACAATAAATAACTTCTCCATGCAGATAAAGCTTACTCGAAAAATGACGCCTGAATGCAACAAGGTTGAGCTAGACCGATTGCATTTTCAGACAGAAGTTAGCTTCACATTGGAGCAGCCATCGGATGCTTTGATTTCTTGGTTTGAACGCTGTACATAATTGAAGCATACTGAGTTCGATTTCTATTGATTGCGTGAACTGGAATCAATGCCAGAAGGTGCATTGGGAGAACCAATTCTTAACCCATCACCAATCGAACTGGAGAATGTCTTGAGTTGAGTGATTAGTTCCCAACAGAAGAATGGCTTCTTCAAAATGTCTACCTGAACCTTGAACCTCTTCCTTTGTTTTCTTTTTTTTCCCCCTATAGCTGACTATCCTGATATCGTCTCTGCTGCATAAAACTCCTTTAAAAGAATGCGATGGACTCAAACTGCAGATGGTTGACTGAACTGATTCTTCCAGTCTAGTTCTATTCCTTGTGCCTCTTTGGTGCAACCTGAGGGACTGTACGTTGCAGACGCGATCTGTGCCCTACCAGGGATCGTTTAGTCAGGACTTATTTTATAGGGGCAGGTTGTGTTGATAGCTCGAAGTACATTTTCTGCCTCCCTTTAACACTGAACATGAAGATGAATACGATTCACCTAATTACGACTCATCTACTCCAAACTGGGGCAATCTTTACTCTGAATCAAATAACAAGCAGTGATGGGAGATCACGGAAGTCGCAACAATAAGGGGAGCATCCCGTCACACCTCAAACCATAAACAAAGTAATAACTAGACACCAATGTACTACTAAACTGAGCACCTTGTTTGCATTACGCGCTTCATACTTAATAAGAAATACGCATAGAAAAGTGTGAACCATTGCTAACTGACTGTACCGTCACAGGCTGAATGTGTCTGCTGTATGCAGAACCAGGATTTCCTATTTGGTAAATGAGAAAGGGGTTTGGTGTGGTGGGACAAAACGCAATCATAATTCTGATATGAGTAAGGGATTATCAGTCAAGAGATACAAGCGAAATGAGAAGGGAACGCGTATATTGCAGGTGAACTGTTATACTTCTCTTACCTACATCAGTCTAAAAACCACGCCCAAGCAAACTACTGCAATGCCTTGGGAGGAGATGGTACTGAGAAAGACTGAAAACGGCACCCTGGTCTTCTCTTCCAACTTTAATGAGTCCTCCCTGGCATGTATTACTACTGGGTCCTCCTCAAATACTTGGAGGTCATATCTCTATTACGAGGGGATTGAAAGTGTAGGAGACCAGCTGACTCAGTGGTTCTGAGCTCTGAACCTATACCCAAGTTTCTCATGCACATGAATATTCATCTTTAACCTAGACCACGATCCTTTCGCCTTCTAGCATCCATCGAGTGGTTGATTAAAAACCGAGCCCTTAATTTTTGCGGATTAATTGCACATGCTAATTACTTTTTCTACTACTTTTAATTCTGAAGTTAAGCCTCTCTTAAGTATCTATCCAAAGGGGCGAAATGGTTCCCGTCACTAGTTCCAGTGCGACCATCACGTGAAAGGCCAGTCCTGGAATTTCCTCTTTTTCCCTTGATTTCTGTTCCTGCGTTATTACCTTTCAGGTCGGCGAGGTCTCGGCATTGATGAAAGCACATTTTCAATGGATGAGTTGGCGAGAAATTTGTTGGGTCGTTACGGGTAAAATTATTGGGTTATACAGTGCACTCAAAATTAAGGAGAACCTACGATTGGCTGCCCTGGTATGTTTTAAACAAAGTTTAACGCAGAGTCAAAGAGGAGGGGCGATAAGGAAGAGGCACCCGTGTCAGAGGCGACTTCACCTCTTCACAGGAACTTCATACCGTCACACTGCCTCAGTGAATCTCAGATGCAAGAATTTGTTCCACTATTTTCTCTCTGTACTTTTTTTGTTGAATCAAAATGTTTGAGGCATTATTTTATTTGGCTCTCTTCTTTCCTTGTAATGAAGGACCATTATTTAGCTTCATAATATCTCTTAATTTTTAGGGACTCCTGGCTGATTTCGTAATCCTTGGCAGCTCCCCTCACTTTTTACTATGGTACTAAAGAAGGTAGCCTTCAACCTACTAGCCTCCAGTAACGGCCTAAAATAAATTTACATGGTTTTTGGATTTAAATTCGAATGCAAAATGTTTGAAAATGTCACCTTCAAGGGGAAGAGGAGTAGAAAATAAGGTCTCTGATAGTAAAATATGAATACTCAATCGATCAGACGTCACAGCCAGTAAAGCAGGTTTCACCAAAAAGATTTGTCTGTGATGTGTTTGATCGATAGAAGCGTGTTTCAAATGTGACATAAATTAGTGATAAGTTATACATTTGTGTGAGGTTGTAGTGTGTTATATACAAGATCTAACTTGGTGCAGAAGTTAGTGAAAAACGAGCTGTAATAAGGAAGCAAATGTACGCATAATGAATGATCGATGAGCAAAATGCTGATCAGAGCTGTCACTACACAATCGATTTGATTTCGTCTTTTTCGCCAAATTTTGCCTGCTGAGTGATCAAAATATGAAAAGCGGCTTGAAAAGAAAGAAAAAAAAAGGAAACGTGAAGGGGCGAAATAGAAACGCCCTTGAAATTGGCCAAAGCATTGATGCTCGCATATAAATTGGCGTATTGAATATGTAAGTCGCTGCTGAGCCCAAGCGAAAAACGCTTCCTGCCATTGTCCCACCTACCTTGACGGACCCACAGTTTTGTCTGATTTTCTTCAAAAACAGAGGAAGAGAAAACATTTTCAAATTGAGTTCAACTAATTGAGAAGAAACAAGGCGCTCTTCAATGATTATCATTACAAACTTACGGGCTTTCAGTGCTTCTCAATTATTTCGTGTTCAATGTCCTATTTATTCACTTTTATTGAAGATGCTTTACATTTGTTGGAACTCAACATGAATGTGGCACACACAAAAAAGTGATTGAACAAAATGGAGGTTAAACAACATTTATCGATTGTTCTATTGGCAACATTGTTTACTTTGTGTTCTCGTTGAGCCCTCAACGATCGTTTAACAAGTTGTGGCCCCAATTTTAATCGATCATTTGTTGTTTCAAATTAGAAAAAGAAAAGATTGAGACAAGAGGGACATGTTTAGTGCAAAGTTGGTGAATGATGCTTATCACTCCAGTGAAGCACAATACAAAGTACACCCGAGTTGTAGTTTACCTGAGTTCAAATCCAAGCGACACAGCAGCACATATGACGACCACTGCGTCCATGATGTTCCAAAACTCCCGCAAATATGAGCCTGGATGCAGTATAACGCCCATGTCCAGGATCTGAAAAGAATAATTTTAACGTGTAACTTTTGTAAATGAAGCAGTGGTAAGCGCACAGGAATTTCACCTTCCAGAACATGAGGAGTCCTGCCCTCACTAGATAAACCTTTGGTGCAAAGTATATGCAGGTATGGAATGACTGCATCGTCAGTTTGGCAACGTATAAGGATACTCATCAGGCTGATGTGGTGGCCTGTATGCTCCCTCTCAGTCACTCCCTCTCTTCCTTCTACATTACCACACTAAATTGGCATCTACCCGAAAGCAAAGTAACCAATCTTCAAAGTTGATGGGAACCTGATAACTACTCATTTTCTTCTCACTTTTCCTTTCTTTGCGAAAAATTGTGAAATAATAAAATATACGAAAATTTCAATCTAAAATCAGTCTTCGCTTACAGTTTGGCATTTAATACAACATTCTTGACAAGTAGGATTTGCTGGAGCAAAGATGAGCTTTGCAGGTAAATCTGTTGCATTTGGAACTCAAAACTGCAGAGCTCGCGTCCTTTTTATTGCTGCAAAAAGCGCATTTACCCTTTCTCTTAACTGCGACGTGGAGAGATTCTGATGGCTGAGATGGTTCATCATTAGCAGCATCTGTGCATTTATCCAACCTACAGCTGTGTAGCAGCATAAAAAAGATCCAGCGTACTCTACAACGTTTGTCGATTTTGACTGCCAGTCGACATTGTGTGTGAAGGCTGGGTGGGAGGGGAGCCCGTTTTTTCAGAACGGTGGTTTTCTTTAGGGAAACCACGTATCTGGGCCGAAGGGCTAACAATTATACCCTCAGCCTATAGTCACTCGCCCATTTACCTTATTCTTTTGTCCCGTTCTCCCCCGACTAATTTGGCTTTTCATCTTCTTGTGCAAATTCCACTAAAGTCTGTTAATTTTCCTTCAGGTACGTCGTTTCGTTTCCTCCCGTTAACATCGCCCTCAGCGCTCCCGCTGTCCTTCGATCTAACAGTTCTGCCCGATTTTCGTGCTCACGAAAATCCTCCCTCGTTTGAACAGTAGTAGAAACCTGGCTTACTGCTACGCCGTAAGCCTCGGTGAACAATAACTAGAACCGAGCTCCCCCGTGTGCGATTCGTCGCCATGGAGGACTCCCCACGCCCCTCCACCTCATCCGCCCCTTGTGGCCCCACCACCCAGCTCGCTGTCCCCAGACAACGACAGGCACCCTCCCCCACATCTCCTCCACCTCCCTCAATGACCCCAACCCGCTCGGACCTCCAGTCGGCCCTCCAACAGGCCCTCGCATCGCAAGCGAGTATTGCAGCATTGCAAGCGAGTCTTGCAGCCCAAATGGCCTGCCTGGAGGCCAATATCGCCGAACTTACGGCAGCTCTTTCCCTCGTTCAAGACGAGCCTCCACCAACTGTTGTCCCAAACATAATGGACACAGCCCCTGCCCCCTCGGACGACGCACCTCTCCCTAACAGGAAACGTGCCCCACCATCCAGGACCACCTCTCCTGAGCTCCCCACACTCTCGGTTCTAAACGAAACAGTGCCTGCAACGACGGACAAAAGACCACGTCCAAACAGGATCCTGTCCCCTGCCTCGGAGTCCGACTCCCCTGCCTCGGAGTCCGACTCTGAGGAGGAGGAAGACACTAAGGCCCCCCATCCACCGCCAATCATCCTCAAACAGGCAGAACGTTGGCCCAAGATACATGCCTACCTCGGCGCGGAAGGCATAACTCACCGCCGCTGCATTAACACGCAGGCAGGCCTAAGGCTCTACCTCAACTCGGTTGAGGATTTCCGCCGCCTGACCAAAAGGCTCGAAGCGGAAAAAATAGAATACACTACCCACCAGGTCCGCCAAGACCGTGACCTGGAAGTGGTAATCAGACACATCCCAGTAGGCTACCCCCTGAAAACCCTCCAAGAAGGGTTGGAAAACCGGAAGCTCCCAGTCAAATCGGTATACCGAATGAAAACTGGCGACAAAATCTGGCCACTCGTCCTCGTCCGCTTGGATGCCAAATCTCCAAGCGCCCGCTCCATTTTTCATCTCACCACCTTTGATGGCTTGACGGTCAAGGTCGAAAATAAACGTCGACCCAAGACCATCCCCCAATGCCTTCGCTGCCTAAATTACAGGCACACGGCAAACTATTGCCGAGCAAAGTGGGTCTGTGCCTTCTGTGCCGGCCCCCATGCCACTTCCACATGCCCAATAAAGGACCAGACACACATCGACCCTACGTGTGCACACTGCAAAGGTCCCCACAGGGCCACATACAGGGGCTGTCCCAAAGCCCCAAAAAGGCCTTCCGCTGGTAGAAAGCCCGGACCCACACCCCTCCCACAACCTGATGCCACACAGCCCCCCCGACCAGCACCAACACCAGCCACACTGGTCTCCCCCGCCCTATCATATGCCAGGGCAGCAGCGACAAACCCCCGGCACAGTTCCCCTCAAGACCCGCCTGCCACAAACAACCGCAGACCCTCCCCCCCAGCCCCCCCAAGCACTGCCAATACCCCAGGCAACACTGTCCCACCCACCCCGCCAACTATCTCCCCTGAGGACCGGGACCGATCCCTGCGAGACATCGCAAACTGCCTCTCCCAGGCTGTCCTCCTCCTCCAGGGCATGCTCTCCGCCAGCCCATAGGAGGACAATTGTTCTCAACTGGAATGCAAACGGAATCCTAGCAAACCAGCGCAACAAGGTCGCCGAGCTCAGTGACCTCTTGCAAGAGCTATCGGTAGATGTGGCATGCATCACCGAAACTCACACCCAGCCCTCCAACAAGCTCTTCATCCCAAACTTCTCTGTGTATAGAAGTGACCGCCCAGGGTCCAGACCTGGGGGTGGTGTGGCCATCCTGGTCCGCAACTCCCTCAGACATCGAGCCATCAGCACCCCTACACCCTCTCTCGAGGCCTGCGGTGTTGAAATCTTTATAAACACAGGACCACTCCGAGTTGTGTCCTGCTACTCTCCGCCTAACACCAACAATTTAGACGAAATCATTCCCCTCCTTAGCTCATCCCAACCAACTGTGCTTGCTGGCGATTTCAATGCCAAACACCAGTCCTGGGGATGCCGAGCCACCAATGCCAAAGGTTCCTCCCTGCTCCGCCTGTTGCGTCACCATAACTTCTCCGTAGACGCCCCGGCTGACCACACCTTCCACCCTACAGACCCAAACAAAAACTCCGACATCCTCGATGTCTTCCTTACAAAGAACATCACGCTCGAGAAAGACCCCTGGACCCTGTCCTCCCTCGACTCCGATCACTATCCCGTCATTATGGAAATCCCAGGCCAGCCTGACACAACCCCTCTCACCTGTCGAAAAATTGACTGGCTCTCCCTGCGATTCCATCTGGAAAAATCCACTCTCAAATGTCGTACTCCCCGCTCGAGAGAGGAAGTCGACTCCGCTGTGACAAACCTTACTCAGGACATCCAGGAAAAGGTTCGGCTCTCCACAATCACCTCCCCAGCTGCCCAATCAAAGCCCCGCCTCCCACCAGACATCAAATCTCTGATCCGGAGGAAAAACCGCCTGCGCAGGTTGCTCCAACGCACCAAACTCCCATCCCTACGACCACGGCTCAATGCCCTGAAGCGTGAGATAAATGCTGCCCTCCAAACCATAAGGGATGCCAGCTTTGAAAAATATATCGCTGAGGCTGAACTAAACCCAAAGCGATGCTGGAAGATCGTCAAATCCCTAAGAAATAGACAGCCCCACCCACCGCCACTTATCCACAACAACAGTGCATACTCCGCTGCAAGTGACAAGGCAGACGTGTTTGCAAACGCTCTCAAGGACCAGTGCTCCCCCTTCCCCGCCCATGAGGACCACACCAGTTTCCACAACGAGGTCAACCACCTTGTACACAGCTTCCCACAAGGCCACCCTTCCTCTTTCAAACCAACCACCCCCAAAGAGATCAGCGACACCATCAAAGGCCTTAACAAAAACAAGGCCCCAGGCATCGATGGCATCACAAATGGGGTTCTAAAATCGCTCACCAGGATCCATTTGGTAGCCCTCTGCAATATCATTAACGCCTCCATGCGCCTCCAATACTTCCCTGAGGTATGGAAGGAGGCCACAATTATCTGCATCCCCAAGGCAGGTAAACCCCTCAACAAACCCTCCAGCTACAGACCCATAAGCCTTCTCTGCACACTGAGCAAAGTTGCTGAGGCCATCATTCTGACCCGCCTAAATGAATTCATCCATACCAACGAAGTCCTCCCAAACTTCCAACACGGTTTTAGAAGCCGCCACGGAACTTGCCACCAACTCCTCGGAGTGACTGAGTTCATCGCTGAAAACCGGAACAAACGCCGACACACCTCCATGCTCCTCCTTGATGCCCAGCAAGCCTTTGACAGAGTCTGGCATGAGGGGTTGATTTACAAACTCATCCTACTACACTGCCCCCCATCCCTCATTGGCCTGATTCGTTCCTTCCTATCAAACAGAACCTTCAGGGTAAGAGTTGGAAAAATGCTATCCACTGTCCACCACATCACAGCTGGCGTTCCCAGGGCTCGAAACTCTCCCCCGCCCTCTTCAACATCTTCTGTCATGACATTCCTATCCACAGGAAAATCGTCACAGCACAATACGCAGACGACGTAGCCCTCCTCTACACCTCCAAAACCAAGCTGCACTGTGCAACTGTCATGAACAAGTTCATTCCCCCCCTGCTCAGTTGGTACCAAAAATGGGGCCTCCGCCTCAATGAAGCCAAATCTGAAGCGGTGTTCTTCTCCCGGCGGAATATTCCTCCCCCCAACATACTAGTTGGTAACCACTCAATTCCCTGGAGCACAAAGGCAAAATACCTCGGAGTGATCTTCGACAGAAAGCTCAACTGGCATAGCCAAGTTCGTGCCGTTCGTGGCAAGGTCAACGGAGCCTTTACGGCTCTTAAACCCTTCTTTAATAACAGAAAGGTCTCGAAACAAACGAAAATCCGCGCCTTCAATGCCATCATCAGAAGCATAAGCACCTACGCCATTCCTGTCTGGGCAACTGCCTCAGCCCTCAAACAACTAGAGGGCACCTACATGAAGGCCCTCAGAGGGGTCCTTGGTTCCCCTGGTATATCAGAAATCGACAGCTCCGAAAGGAAGCCGGCCTCCCTCCCTCAGCGAGGCTGCCTCGACTTACGCCCTCAACCTTCGTAACTCGGTGGCTCAGCATCCCAACCCCTCCATCAGCTGCCTTACACAGCACACCCCCACTGCCTCCGACATTGTTCGCAGGCCTTGTTCCCTCATCCCACGCTGACCCGTCCCTGCCTCCTAGTTTCGCAATCGCGCATGAGTCCCCTCTGCATCTGCAGGACGGCCTCCTATCCTTTCTGGTTTAGAACCTCCGGGTTGGCAACCGCGGGGGAGGGGTTTTAGTCGGTAAAAATCCGACACTACCCACTTGGGTGTCTTTTGAAGATTTCCCCTCCCCGGAAGCGTCCGAGAAAAAAAAAAAAAAAAAAAAAAGAAGAAAAACCTTCATTCAATTCATTCCATCTTCTGCTCTTACACCGTCCACATCCTCTGACGACAACCGACCACCTTCAGGGGGTCCGGCGGGGACAACTGAGTCCCTCTCGCGTCAGAAGAAGAAGGAGCGACGATCCAACCGGATCCCTCACCGAGAGGAGCTACGCTCAACCGAGCCCTTCAAACGACGCTTCGACGCCTGAGGAACTCGTCCCTCGCCCGCTGCTCGACCGAATAAACTGACTCAACCGAGTCCCTCATCTCGCGTCTACGACAGAAGGAGCGACGATTCAACCGAATCCCTCACCGAGAGGAGCTACCGCTCAACCGAGCCCTTCGACCTAACGACGCCCGAGAAATCCGTTCTTCACCTCACACACTCTCAACCGATAAACAGAACCCGACTCAACCTCATCTCGCGTCTACGACAGAAGGAGCGACGATCCAACCGGATCCCTCACCGAGGAGCTACTGCTCAACCGAGCCCTTCGACCTAACGACGCCCGAGAAATCCGCTCTTCACCTCACGCACTCTCAACCGACAGACACGACCAACACACACACAACAACAATATTTCGTCGGCCCTTTTCAGGACCACACACTCAAGCAAGCAGCGCAACTTCTTGAAAAGGGGGGCCCCGACAACATTCAACCCCTTCAAACATCCTGAGATAAACTGCAACTATTTTAATCAGAAAATTGAATCATACAGCGACAACACCTTGGTTTGGTTGCATTTTTTTTTCTCAAAGACCACAACTTAGGAACGGCAAAAAAATTAGCTCGTCTGTCACTAAAGCAAAAGTGACCGTCACATCAACATATAATTCATACATTGCTTATAAAATCCACTGGAGAGTAAGGCAAAAATAAACAGAACTTTTCAGTTTTTAAAATATTGAAGAAATTTACCTTTAATATCATTTCTATCGTAAAAACCCCAGTAAATGCGTAATCGAAGTAGTTGAGAATGATGTTTCTTGTCGACTGCTCAACGACGGGGTCTTCAGCAGCGAGTGCGATGCTGCTCAACGAAATTACTACCATAATAAAGAAATCAAAATACCGTAGATTGACGACCCAGTGCGCTGCCGACCGGAGCCTGAAAAAGAAAAAAAAATTACAAACATCTCAAAGCAGAACAAATAAAATCATTTTAGTCATGACTTGAACATGCTCTTTCTGATAACAGGATTCTTCACAATCGTACGTCTAAATGTGAAATGCCGCAGGAGCACTAAACAACCTGAAGAACATGTTTACTGAAAAGAATTCAAAAAGCTAACGTGACTCCTGTGTTTGTCGGAGAAGTTGAAGAAGAAGGTCATCTTGTCTGTGTTTCAATACTGATTTATTACTATTGTTAAGTGAGGCGCAATACTAATAAGCAAAAATATTTGTGCTAATTATGAAGCCCTGCCAGTAAAAAAGGCCCCCTTTCTGTGCTTAACGTTATACAATATAATAATCAAAGCTGTAAGACTCACGGGTTGGTCGGGCTTAGAATGAACATAGAAGAATATGGCAGCATCGGTTTGGGCCCAGTTTCATCATCCGTGTCCCCTTTCTTATCATCGTCATCTTGCTTTAATTTGCATTTGCTGTGAATAAATAAAGTTACAATACAATTTTGTAAATAAGACGAAATTCATGTTATAAAAAGTTTTATCCCATCGAGTCCATTTTCTACAGATCAGCTCAAATCTCAACGTTATGTACTTTTTTAGAGTTAGTTATTGTCATTTCATTAGCAGGTATTTTTGAAAGTCGACGCGTTTTCTAACACTGTGAATTTTGATACTCTTTTCTGTTACTTTTAGAAAGTTTATAGAATAACTTGTTGGAAAAGAGGGTTGTACTTAATCATGCAGGTGGGAAACTGCCAATGTAGTACTACTCACAATCCTGGAGATGGGGGGTTTGTGCCGTGTTTGTGAGGACTACCATCTCCAGCCTGAAGAGTTTCCATTTCTTTCTCCAATTCCATTTGTTGTTTCTGTGGAAAGGGATTTAAGTTTTAATTGACTGCTCATGTACATCCTACAATATGTGTGGTTCCAGGCTCACCTCCTTGTCCTCTTCTTCTTGTTCTTCTTCAGCTGCAGTGAGCTCTTGAGCGTTGGCGAGGTTATCGACAGCGATAGCCAAAAACACATTGAGCAGAGTGTAGTTACCGAATAAGACGAGAACTATAAAATAAAGGGCGTATACCATTCCCCCTTGTTTGGGACCACCTTGGGACTGAATTCCTTGATACATCACTTCGTTCCAGTCCTCCCCAGTCAGAATCTGTTTCAGAAAAAAGAGTATGAGGTTAATATTGAATTAAAATGCTGTGGAATACAAGTAGTGGTGCTAAGTTCTGACCTGAACGTTTGCAGCATAATGATATTTATTAGAAACGAATGGATTGGGTTTGGCAAGCAGCATCATGTTAATCCACATCTTGCAGTTGTTGGGAAGCCTACGTCAGGCTGAACTAAAATGATAACTGAGTGGCGAACCTTTCAAGGACTGCACTTGAGGGAGAACAAGGTTGCAGGATGTGATCCAGGGCAAGAATTATCAACTCAGAACTTTAGGAATAATTCATGCTACTAGATGGGGATAAGTGGGATCCAGATTTTCTAGGACTGGAGGTCAATGAGAGAAAGGCTGCTGGAGTGTGATGCTTTTTACTTTTTCTTCTTGATCTACACTTTAGTGGGACCAAGGCTGTCAGATGTGCTTCAGGGCAACCTTTACTACTACTTACGATTTTTATTTATGCTCTGTCTCTTTTAAATAAGAGTTTTGTTGCTGACTACACTGAAATCCAAGACAAGACTTTCTAGATCTAAAGGTTAGTTTAGGCGTTCTTCAGGATAAGCATTATTAGATTTTTTCTCTCTGTGCGTTTGGTTGCAGAGCACTGTTCAGGACAAGACTTTCTAGGGTTGGACTTTCGTGAGACCAATGGACTACTGGGCGTAATCCAGGGCAAATCTTATGTGTGTGTGTGTGTGTGTGTGAGAGAGAGAGAGAGAGAGAGAGAGAGAGAGAGAGAGAGAGAGAGAGAGAGAGAGGGAGAGAGAGAGAGAGAGAGAGAGAGAGAGAGAGAGAGAGAGAGAGAGAGAGAGAGAGAGAGAGAGAGAGAGAGAGAGAGAGAGAGAGCGATTTTAGTTGCAGAGTGCAATTCAGAGTAAGTCTTTTACTGGTGTTTTGTGATCCAGGGCTAGGCATTTATTTGCAGTACACTTTAGTGAGAGCAAGGCTTCTAGGTGCTCTGCGAGACAAGCTTTATTAATATTTACTTTTTTTAAAGAGAGAGCAAGAGAGTTTGCTGGCAGTATGCCATCCAGGACAAGGTTTTCTGGGACTGGACGTTCCTGAGACCAAAGCAACTGCAAGATGCAATGCCAGGATGGAACAGCTACTTGTACTTGTACATTTAAATCTCAATCGCTAAAGGCTTATGCAGAGTTGACTGTTAGAGGCTGCCTGCTCACTTAGATTGTGTTCACTTAGGAAGACCTTCATAAAAACCCATCGTGCACTCGTTTCACTGTTAACATCAACCCGACTTGTAAACTTCCATCGCCAGTCAGGCTGAATCTCACTCAACAAAAATAGAATACAAACTGAGGACGTCCCAAACTCACTTGGAAGACTGTAAGTAGGGCGATGGGGAAGGTGTTGAAATTTGTAGGTGGGGTCCCATCCGGAAAATTGAACTGGCCTCCAAAAAGCTGCATGCCGAGCAACGCGAATATAAGAATAAACAGGAAGAGGAGAAATAGCAAAGAGATGATGGAACGCATCGAATTTAGGAGGGATATCACAAGATTTCTTAGCGAAGACCAATATCTGGAAAAGAAGATGATAAGATACAGTTACAGATAAACAAAAATACATCCGATTTAAATGAAACGTTACAGAGGTAGCAATTGACAACAATTGTATCTGTTACATATCAATGAACCAAAAACAGTTAGCCAAACTATATTACAACTTCTGTATTTTAAAGTATTTTACGAACTACATTCAGCCATTACTATAAAATGTACGCAGTTAATTAGAACCAGTTTCGAATGAAAAATAAACTTTTATTCTTAAGCTCCGTATTTTTCGCAATGCACAAAACTTATTGGAGTCGCCTACATTTCCTCTCCCTCCTCATCTTTTGTTAGGGTTTCTTTCTGATCTGGCGCGTTTTCCAAATCTTCTTCCGTCTGTTTTTACTTCACATGATATCAATCCTGTCCGTTTTACAATTTTACCAACGTTCCACTTCTGTACTAGAGATAACCACAGCCAAACTCGCACGTTCACCCTATCTGAATCCTCTCGACCTATTTTATTTGTCATAGTTTCGTGCCGATGTAGAATGGCTCGACTTGATTAGGAACAACGCATGGTTGCAGCAAATCGTATTTTGTTCAAAAATATGTTCTGCTGGGTGCCTTCCAGTGGTGGAGCGCAGTGTAGTTCGGCAGTTACACAGACAGTTTTTCGATTTGTACTCTGGTTTCCTTTTCCTATCGCCGTCGTTTCTCGAACGTCGTCATGCTCTTCTCAGCACAGCCAATTGTTTGAGAATGATATGGTGTAATTCAGACGTGCAGGATGGATATTTGTCAGAAATAATTTCGAAATTCAAAAGACGCAAACAGTGGCCTATTGTATAAAAATAGCCTCTCTGACTGCCCGAATCGGGGTCATATCTATTTCATGCTCTCACAGTGTTCTTTGTGGGGTACTGAAGACGGAGGTCAGCATAATGTTGCAGGCACATGTGGCTTTCACTCGTTAACGTACATCCGTCTCAATTTCTACAGACCCACAGCTGTGGCTGTGTGTTATGCCACTTCGAAACCCCAAAGTGCCTATAACACAACAGAGAGTACCTAAAATGTACTAACAGCTGTACAGTAGGTGATAACAATGACCAAGCACTACCAATGTACTGTACTGTATTTAGACAGTCCCTGCTATTGCAAATGAGAAGCTCTTCCTCTTCCAGAGCATCGATCTGCTCTGTGTGTGAACCTGAAACTACACTACTTGCACAATCTGACTGCTTTTCTGTCCCTCTCTTTCCCTTCCCCCTTCTTTCCGTCTTAACTACTCTACACAATAGTCCGCACCAGAAACATGGTCCATTGCAGCACTGATGTCTCTTAAGTTAAGGAGAAAAGTTTGACATCCTTGTAACGCGCACATTACCAAGATGTAAGATAAGTTTTCTCATAGAGATTCCTAAAAGTATATTCAAACGAAAAGTTACAAAAAAAAAAAACAATTATTTCAAAGTGGGTCGAACTACACATTCTCGTTCAATTTCTTTCAGACTGAATTTACAAATTAGACACCAAATGGGAAATCTACACCATTCGCATATAGGAAATAACATGTTATCTCTACAAGTGTTTTGGATTGCTCTAAGCTTTAAGTAACCTGTACTACGACAGATTTTTTTCAGTCAACATTAGTAAGACGGATGTGTGTTAGGGTTACGTGCTTTACTTAAAACTATTTGAAATATTCAGCGCATAGTTGGAAGGCAATCTTAAAGTTACACATATTTTACTTATCGTTAACAATAATAAGAACAAAATCAATTATTCGAACAGAGCTCTCAAATGCGCGCAAACAAAAGATAACGATCCCAACCCCCTCCCGACACTCCACTCGCACTTACTTAGTCACTTTGAATATCCTTAGCAAGCGGAGGGCTCTCAAAACGGACAGGCCAAAGGAGCCCGATTTGAGTTCCGACCACACGACTTCGAATATTGAACCGCTGATGACGACGCAATCGAAGCGGTTGAAGGCAGATTCGAAGTAGATGCGAGGGCCGAGGGCGTACATTTTGACGACCATTTCCAACATGAAGAGAGCGAGGAACCCGTACTCCGCATAATCTATGAAAATCATGGAAAACAGATTAAACCACATCAATAAAACATAACAACAGAGGAATCCGTAGATATGGGGCCTGCTGCAAGTGAGTGAATCTCCAGCAGTTAGTGAACGTTTCGTTTAATTGTAGTAGCTTTATTTAATACTCTTGGGAAGGAGCTCCTTATTTATTGACTCTATCTCCATTAAACTGTTATTCACAAATATTAAAATCTTAAAATTTAGTTGTGCTAGAAGAATTAGGCAAATTAACATGTTGTTGATCCAGGCAATATATTCATGCCGGGCAATATATGCATATTCCCCCTTTCATGATGGCAGTGTACAAAACGGATGAACAGTTTGCCTGATTTATCAATATTTCCTTCCTGTGAGCTATGCCAAGAGTCAGTTTAGGCCCTTTTCATTTATTAGTTTTACAAATAATTTTTCCCTGTGTAGAAACGTCGTTCTTTGCTGATGAGTCCTTATTGGATCATTATGGCGATTCCATTAGTTTTCTGCAATATCAACGAATAATTTGTGAAGACTACAGATTCAATAATAATGCCACTCAAGCCCATAACTAAAAAAACGCTTACAATAATTTTTGTAACGTTGTGGCTAATCCTAGTTGAGTATAATTTGAAATTCGCCAAGTGCCTTGGCGTCGAAGTAAATTCTGAGCTTCCCAAATGTGATTTATTGAATGGGATGATTTCTCGCATGTTACTTGAGTCTTCCAAAAGTAGGAGTAATAGCAGCTGTGCAACTTATTCTGTTATGGCTTATTGAGTGTTTGGTAACCAAGACCTGTGATACGAGTAATTTCAAGTACAACAGTAAATGCAAAGGGGGTTTAATTTTCCTTAGACCTACAAAGTTAAGAAATCGGCCATTAACTATTCTTTTTTTAGTTCTCTACAAATGTTTACGATTCATAGGCCTGTGATAGTCTGTGGGGATCATTTTAAGAAACATTAATCGTCGTACTAATCAAGCGAGACATCAATATGGTCAACTTACACAGAAATCTGGTCAAAAATTGAGGCTGCCCATAGTGCTCCACTGCAACACAGACTGTGTTGAAGAATACAAGCACAATGACGAACCAATAAAACCATTGTGCTTTAACTACATGACGAATCCAAAACCTGTGGATTCAAAAATAGAATGAATAAGACGTTATTTAACACAAACTGCTGGAACATGTTTTTAAATCATTCACAAATAAAATCATAGTTAATTGTATTTGACGCCGTGTCAGTGCAAAGTTTGTGCACCGTAACTTGCTTTATCCTTTTATGAAAAACAAATTCAAAGTTTCTAAGGAAAGACCCAAAAGTGGAAAGCCATGACACCTCTGTGAGGTTATCAATCGACAACAGTCTTCTACTGGGAGACAGCGGAATGACACAACCTGCCGTACCTCAACAGGTCAGGGTTTGGTAGCTGTTAACCCTTAACCAAACGACACTCTACGTGATATTCTTATATAGATCGTAAGAGGGTTCAAAATTGGGCGCTATCGAAGAAAGCAGACACGCTCCTCGACCCTCGTCATCTCGTATTACAGCAGCCAAAAGAGTAATCATGGAATAACGTCTATTCTGTTTATATGCGACTGAACCTTAATGTTTGTTGCATTAGCAAGTAACCTTCCCATAGGAACACATCAGATGGCAATGCCTGTTTATTGTGTCTCTTTGTGACACAATGAGAGGTATAACCTTTTATGTAAATTGGGCAAAGCAAATAAAAGACTGGGCCTATTTTTCCCCCGATTTGATGTGCAAGTGGAGTCTCAGATTGAAATGACTGAACAGTATGGGCCACGTCCCATCAGCTAGTGGCCTAACCTGAAATGAACTTCATGGACCTTTTCTTGGCCCATCACAAACATCCCAGCAGAATGCTTTGTTGGAGAAGGAACAGAAGCCATGTGATTGTTAACACGCTGGCTGAGGCTATACCTTCCCACTTCATCTCCTAGAAGGCATCACTCATAAATGCAGTTGCTCAACAACTGACTGAGCCTGTATCTTTACAAGTTTTATTGTTGATGGAAAACGAGATAATTCTACACTAAACCCCCAAGAATAGCCTTTGCTTCTAAACTGGTTACATGGATACAAGACAGAAGCTTCAAGCACCACCTGTCTGTTTCTCCACAGTAGATGCCCTCAACATTGACTAACCAAGCACACTTCCTCCTGTGGGAAGTTAGTGACGACCCAGCACTTTCCCAACTTTGGGAACTACGGGGAAAAACATAAGAACATCACGAAGGGCCTTCATCCTCCCACAATTACGCATTCTTTTTATCTGTTCTCTTTCCTCATTTCATATTCTCAATGCTCGTACACATGTACATAGGTAGATGTATTGTTTATATTGCATGACTCACCTAAACCTTTTTTCCGCTCTCCAAAACGAAACACACGCTCCTTTGTTCTTAACTTTTTTACCTAAATAGGAAGCTCGAGAAAAACCTGAAACAACAGGATAGAAGTGTCTTACATCATAAACACCACTGATTGCGTAAATTATAAAATACTTCAAACATTAAGTCTCATTCTACTTCACTCAACTCTTAGACACACATCAATACTCTCAAGCAAAGCGCGCCAATCGTACGAGCCCTGAAGCTAGAACTTGCAGCTCGTGATTGCAACGTTGCGCTCGATTTGAACTATTTGGGCAAACATCGCGTTAACAACAAAGTACTAGCAGCAAATTAATGAGTTATTTGCAGCGCCAAACACAAGGCAGCGTTAAACAAGAAGAAAGTCTCCAAAAGCATTTTAGAAGTTGGGCTTTAAACAGTCAATTGCTTAAAGTAAAACGACAACGTTTAATTACAGTAAGTACTATATTAGCTTCTCAAGTTTGACAATACGGCAAGGGGGACCTTAATGCTCTACTGCTCTCATTACAGTATACTCAACTACTAAAATCTGAATCATAACTTCACACAATAGTCGGTGACTCTCCAAGTGATGTTTCACTCTTGAAACACATTGCACCTGGACTGTCGATTCCTGAGGAACTGCGAGACTGCCCCGACTATGATCAACCAAATGCACTACGAAGAATGGATGACAGGTGTCTGCACAGCTAAGTAGCTTAGGAATGGAACCAAGGGCATGCTACAAACTTTTGAAGTGTTGTCTTAAAGCGGACTTTTTTTTGTAGAGCAGCCACTTTACAGCTTCACTTTAAACCCCAAGGAACTGTCAATTCTTGCAGAGATCCTTGTCTAAGATGACTGCCCACGACGATATTCAAACTAAGTAGCTTTGAGATGGGCCTGAGGGTGCACTTCAAAGCTAGGTCACGAGTCACCAGCTCTCATGGAGAACTGGAATTGAACCTTATTCCATTGCCCAGTCTACCCATAGGCCAATCTCAACCCTGGAAAACGTCAATAATCTGCAGCAGCTGCAAGAAGAATAACCTACAATGGCAGATTTGAGTAAAGCTGCTTAGGAAGTGAAGTGGTTATACCAACATTTTCGCACGTTGCAAATACGGACTTAGTGGGCCCTTAAATTTTGTGGATGCTTGCTGGTTTAGTTGTCCAGCCTGCCCACAAGTTCAATTTGAAATCTGAGAAACTTCAGGCAAGGAACGCTGTAGCGGTGCTATCTGCCGTGGATTTAGTCCACTCAAGACTCCTAGAATAGTGAGTGCATGCCTACGAGGACATATTCACCTTGGGAAGCTCTGGGATGATACTGAGAGGGTTCAAGGTGGTAACTTAATCAAAGTGCAATCATTAATATTGGATAGAAATTGATTCAAATTGCGTTCATTGAACGTCTTCAGCTTCTTCCCAAGCTGTATCTTGAGCTCTTTGCCCTTCTGTTTTACCATCTTGTCACCCTGAATAGTTGGCAGATACACTGTCTACCACTTCTGCCACGTTAATGAGTATTAAATAAGGACTTTTCAACCAGCCTAAAGCTATCCCAAGGCAGATTCACGTTGGAGTAGGCCACTGTTACAAGGTAAGTAGAAAAAGCACTTAACACGGTTTAACACGGTAAAGAAAGTGTAATTTTATCTTCCAAAAGGCAATTAAGGAGTATCTAGCCTAGCTTTCAGGATATGACGTAAAATGGCTGGTGTGGACAAAAGCTTCTTCAGCCCTGCAAACATTCACCAATGTTGACCACAAATGTGTTTTTCACTTGGATTATATCAGTCTTTTGAAACTTAACATTCCATAGCGAAAAACTGATGGTGATCAACGTTCCAGATTTGATTGCATTGCTTCCACTTATGTCACCACCTTTATTGAATGGTCAGCGCATATTTCATTTATGGGACAGTAATTGAAATTACGGAATTTAGTGGGTTGCTCCTAATTATCTTACCAAGGTTGTTAAACATTCACCTTATAGGTAGCTCAATATAAGCACAATCTGCTCGAAAAAGACTGACCACATACGAAAATCACTACAGTTTAATTAAAATTAACTAATTACTACGCTATTCCATAACTTTTTAGGTCCAAGCAAGTCAGTAACGCCGATACAATGGATATGTACATAACAGTATTTGTTTAGTTAACTAACAACTAACTAGTTACTGATCTCGATTGGGAAAGGGATTAGGGTTGTGGTGGAAGAGAAGAGGGAGACTGTGTGTGTGAGGGGGCGGACAGAGCCCATTGGTGCTATTTATGCTGTGCTCAGTATGAGCTTAACTCATTGATGTTGTAAACATGACTAAAGACTTGTTCTGCTAAGAACTCTGAACTAGTACTGAGTAGAACAGTGTTATTTAATGGGCTGTGCATAATCAGTTCAGAACTGTGTTCAGCCAAGCTATTCTTAGAACCACTCAGCTCTGGTAGTCTTCGCTAAGGGATCCATTGCCTTTGCTTTAGAGATGAGTTAGTACTCGAGTTTGCGGGCTGGACTGACAGTTCTAGAAAATTCCCAAAACTGATTAACTGATATTGAATTGAATTCCTACTAAACCACAACAAACTGCAAGTTATGTAATTTAACGAAAGGAGGGTGATGGGCAGCTCTGAACCCTCTTGAACTGTTCCAAACTCTTAGCTGGAACTGACTTCAATACTCTAATCCCCTTTGATTTTGTCAACGCAAACATTTGGTTGATTAATTCTCAATGAACTCCACCCTTATATGCAGATGCTGGTTAGCATAAATCAAAGCCTCTTCATAAAATGACAGGGTTATAGCATCTAATGTATCCGAGTAGAGACGGCAGGTGTTATGAGAGGTGGGGTTCGTTGCCAGTGAATAATGCTCTGGCTGACGCTGAAGTTGCAGTTATGGCGGCGGTATATGCGAAGGAAGACAAGGCAACGACTACAAAACGTAGTGACGGGACTCACTCACTTTCTCCTCTACTTGCGTGACACAGACTGTTTACATCTCGCATTTCTTTGAGTGAACTGAAGTCAGTACATTGTGTTGTGAGGGGGGGATATCATTAATTTTTATGAAGATTTCACTTTTCTTTCTGTTAATTTGGAGGCAATAACTCTCCAAATTCTTACTTGACAGCATTAATTTTAGAGATAGAGGGGATTATCAGATTCAAACCTGATTTTATGTGAAACCATATCAATCAATTTGGTTCCTGGAGTGTCTTTACAATCTCTTTTTACTTCAGAGGTATAAATCGCTCCTCTCCGTCATATAAACGGCCCTCAAAGGATGGGCTGTGATCTGATCGTTCAAAACCGTCTTTAAAATTTCCTTAGGAGTCATTTCATGAATAAAAAAAAATATATAAAAACGGGCTAAACATTGATTTTCGTTCACAATTACTAAGTATTTCCAAATTGTATGCAACAAGGGTATGTTTTTTGGTTGAATTACAGGTAAGATTGTGCTCGTATGTTTCATTTCAATTATTCGTGTAGTTCATGCACATACAACGGATTGGGAAAT
Organism: Pachypeltis micranthus; assembly: GCA_020466155.1. Lineage (NCBI taxonomy): Eukaryota > Metazoa > Arthropoda > Insecta > Hemiptera > Miridae > Pachypeltis > Pachypeltis micranthus. The sequence continues at coordinate 2,224,882 of CM035776.1, forward strand.
TTCAAAAACGCAATCCCCAAGTACTTTCTACTCACAAGCTTCCTTGTACACTGCTAACTAGACTTCTCATGGGTCTCATTTACAGTGGGCATAAGAAGACGTTCCGTACTGAGAGCATTCATCTGCTGCATGACCTAGCCAACTGCCTAGTGGGTTTTTGCATCAATGCACAACCACACAGCGCTGTCAGGAGTGTGCTAGTAAGATACCGCCAAAACCCCTCTCCTCCCCCTCTCACCTTCTCTTCAGTCTAAAGAAACCTTCTCTTATTTGCAGCTTAGTTTGCTTTACTTTTTTGACTTTGAGCGCCTGGCTTCATACACCTGCAGATAAGAACAGCCACAACGGCAACCCTTACAAATGGTCTATAAAGATGTCAACCGCGAAGGTATTTTCCTCACTGCACACCACCTAGAACAAAAAGTTGCCAGAACTCCCACTGTGTGGAACTCTCATCCACGAGATTTGAATTTTTTAAGGTTACGACATCTGTCATTAACATCCTATTAAATTTTTAGCTTGATAGCTGGACATTTGTCAAAGTTAGGCCATGTTGAGTCATCTGCAATAGTGCATGCCCTCGATTTTATACAAATACAATTTGCAAAACTGAATTGAATTTGTAACAAGTTTCTATTACATTTTGCGCCCATTGATTTCCAAGGCCGATTCTGACCCAAATTCATTAGACGGATCATCACTGGAGACGAGAGGCGGATTTATTACACACAATCCAGGCATCAAGTGGGTGAATGGGGTGCATCAAATGAGCCACGATGGCAAAAACCACGCCATTTTCAGTCGAAAAAGAAAGCGATGCTCACAGTTTATATCGGTTCCGCCAAGAAATACCGGATTTGTGAGCAGACAGTTCCCTAAAACCCACTCCACAGAATGGTTTTAGCACCCAAGATGAGATCATGGAAAAACCTAAGATGGCTCCAATGGCCATAGCGCAAACTGAATATATCAGGGATTGGATTGAGCTCTGGCATATGTGCGTTGAAGTCCATGGGGAGTAGATTGAAGGGGGCAACATCGATTTTGATATATAATCCTGAATAAATTCCGGGAACTTTTTGATCAAGGTAGTATCATCGTTCTACTACACTAATTCGTAATCAACTATACAATTACAAGGAATATACCCAAGTCGAATTCTAGAAATACTGACTTTTCACTAAATAGATAAGTAAATTCTATGTCTACAATTTACTTCGAAAATGTACAACTTGTTGATTTTCTACGTAATAACATCTCTGTGGGCTGTATGTGACACGTTACTTACATATTTTTTTCTCTTTCATGCTTTGCAGTGACGTTAACACAAAATCCCATAAACCACAAAAACTAAAAAATATCGTACCACGACAGCTGGGAAAACATCTAACTACTTTTTCTATTGTAGAAATGAACGCTGATTGCAAACGAAAAGAAAAACGATAAAATAAATGACATCTACGAATCATGGCAACCACACCTCATACCTTTCTTGTCTTTCTTTACAGGCACTGAAACAGAATCGGTCAAGTTGTATCCATCTACGTGTGAAACAAACGATATTGGTGAAAAAACCAAAAACATTAAAATTAAAATAACGCTCAATTTAAATCGTGTGATGAGTTTGTTATAGAAGCTGTTTCATGACGTGTGAATGACATCTGATTCAAATCTGAATTTTCACGCACGTGTGGAAGAGAGCCCTTGTTTCTAATGATCGTGTGCTCACATTATGTAACTCTGCTTTGATGTTAATACAGTTCATTTTGCTCCAGTATATGTATATTTACGTTTTCTCTCCCTCCCCCCCCCCCCCCATTTGAAATGATACGATATCGACCAAATGCAATTAGATTCGAATACGTTCGAGTGGGGCAACAGAGAACTGGCTGGTACCGAAGTCGAGCGTGGGTGACAGGACTACGCTTTGATGAGGCTCCTTTACTACTGCTGGAGCACCATAGTTTTGAGTGATAGTTGAGGTGCATAGCCAGCACAAATGCCCCAGACGAACCCTCGCTAAATCGAAGAGTTCGATTTGTCTCAGTCCGTCACTTTGCCTTGAATGAAGTGCCTGTCCTTAGGTACACATGAACACTGCAGTTTCCTGACGTGTACTGCAATCAGAGTGCTGTTGACTAAAGTTCCAATAAGATGCCCACGTTTGTGATGGAAGCATTTAAATAACAAGTATAAAATTGATCGAAAAATAAATACACCATTCACAATATTGTCTCTAGTGTACACATTTTCCGTGGATCATATATCTTTGTTCCGCACAGCCTGTGTTACCTGGCGTTCAGAGAATCGATTCATCTTTTGGCAAAAGACGATTCTCTCACTACGGGGTGGTGGGTGGAGGGGGGTGGGGGTGGAGCTTCCTTACTCCTCAGACAACACCTGCCCTCATGTGTTCCAGAATAGGTAGTTCAGTGCAAAGATGCTGTGACTACCGTGCATTAATCATTTGCACTCTTGGTAACAACAGTGACACTCTGGCTCATGGGATGGAGAAGTGTGTGATGCCTGTGTTGACAATATTCAGAGATGTATGTTGAGTGGTTGGTTTTGAGAATGTGAAATTGCCAGACAATTCGTACACAGATCGTGCATTTTTACTTTCCGCTACCCGAAGGGAAGGAAAGTATAGTAATCAGGTCAAAAAAAATTTGTGTTTTCTTCAGATCTTTACGTTTTGAGGCCTACTGAGTCTAAAAAACCTAATTGCGGCGCGTGGTCCGTGTGCGTGTGTGTCTGTAGTTCGATTTGCGGGAGAACGGCTGATCCGATTGAGCTGGTTCTTTTTTTGTTTTGTTCGTTATTTTTTGTGGACACCAAAACAAGGTTATGGACGATTTCGGCCGATGGGAAGAGGGGGGGGGGGACGAAAATGTACCAAAAACTTGGGTTTTTCGCATTTTTCTCGAAAACAGCTCTAACGATTTTGATCAAACTTTCAAATTATCGTCTCCTGATCAATACCTAACTTTTCTTCTCCATACATATCTCCATGAAAATACGGTGAACGGAGATATAGGCCTATGAAGCAAAAATAGGTTTTTCACGCTTTTTGGCAAAACGACTTCAACGATTTTGACCAAACTCGCAGGATGTTTTGAATAGTTAATACCTACGTATTGTTCTCAATAAATGTTCTTCTGAAAGCAGAGATAAAAATAAAATGTGTCGAAAATAACGTTTTTTCGAACATTTCCGTAAGTTCTGGAGTAACTGCTTCACCAAATTCGATCAATCGTTCAGAGTGTCTTTTAGTCACCCATACCCACATTTCGTTCTCCATAATCATTTCTGTATATATCTGTTGAACGGAGATATAAGCCAAGTTAACACAGAAAAGGAGATTTGTCGAATATTAATTTATCGGTATTCCAATTTTCTCAAAAATGGCTCTAACGATTTCAATAAAACTTTCGGACTACTCTCAGCTAACTAGTCCCTACATTTTGTTCTCCATAAATATTCCTGTAAAAATGCGTTGAACGAAGATATAGCGCCCGCCTATGTAGGTGGTGTTCGAAATTACGGGGGTGGCGGAAAGTTGTGTGTTGCTACGCACCAGATATTTTATCTAAGTTCCTTGAGCATCCAGGCTGGATTTGAGGAAACGTGGGATCTTTTTATCACCATGCTGTTTGCCACAGTTAGGGCAGGGATTTGGATTTGTCACCACCAGAACTTTTTCAAACTGTGAGATTTCCCTGGACTCGTTGATTGAGAGGTCGTTTGGGGACAGACACGCTGGAAGATGTGTATTGTGAGGAAGGTTTTGGAATTGAGACATTACTACTGGAGTTGCACTGATGAGCATTGATATTTACCTCTTCTTTGTACGTTTGACTTTGAGTGAGATTCTGGTACACTAGAAGCTTCTCCACATCTGTCCTGCTTTCCTCGAAGGTATCGTTGTCGATTGAGCACAAAATTGTGTTCAACTGTGCAAGAACGGAAAATGTTCGAACATAATGATGGTCGCAGCAGAAAGAAAGAAAAATTGAAGCCGAGGAATCAAAAATTCCCATCGCATTAGAAGAATTTTCAAGTTACCTGTCGATCTTGAATAATTCTGAGTGGCCGGCTTCACAAACTAATAAAATTTGTGAAAGTTCGGCACCACGTTGGGCGCCAATGTTATGATATCGAACTAAGTGAGGAGGGGAGTGAGAATGACATCGACCGAATGCGATTGGAACGAGGACTTTTATTCGCAATTTCACTAGGATATGTTTTACCATCACCAACAGGGAACTGAGTGGCGATAGGATGACGCCTCGATGAGACAAGAATTCCATTACGACTGTCGATACTGAAGTTTCGAGTGAATTGGGGAGTTTGAAGTGCATAGCTAGCACAAATGCCCCAGAGAACCCTTGCTAAATCAAAGAGTTAAGTTCGTCCGGATCACCACGTAATGTGAATGTTGAGGAATTTCCCTATTATGTGGCATTATGATTGTGGCCTTTTGTAATTCGATGTTAATGTCTGTAAGCAAGCCAATTATGTGTAAGTGCCAAGTGCTACAACACTAATGGAGGATATGATAATCGGTGCTATTTGTACCTTTTTCATCCTCCACTTAAAGGTCGGTGTACTTTCTTATTATCGTTACGTGGGTCCTATGTAGTACATCAGTTTGTTGTGCTTGTCCATTAGTGTGATGTCCTGTATATTGGCTTTGATGGCCTTGTCAGTGATAATGGCCCAGTTCCAGGACAACTTGTGATCACAGCTCACGAGGACAGGGCTGGGTGTGGATTTGCAGTAGAGTTTGTGTTTGATAACATTATGTTGTACTGCACGTTTTTGGTATATAATTTTGCCAACTTGGTAGGGTTTGTGTTTATAGTCTGCAGGGCGAATGTCTTGCAGCCTGAAGTGATGTGTTGCGTGTTTTCTGTCTGTACTTTGCATAGGCTATGTCTGTGGCAATTTGTTCTTTGAGTAGGTGTTTTTTGTAATTAAGAGTTGGGCTGGTTTGTCCAATATTGCAGTAATAAGCCCTCAAGTCTCTGGGAAGTGACCCACCCCCGAGAGCTACACGTTTGAAGCAAACGTTGTTAACATGCAGTCAGTTCAAGTCACACGGGTGTCCACTGTGGAGTGACTTCTAGGGCCACGTCGGTATATATTCTGTGTGTGTCTGTATCAGTGCACTGTAATTAGTGTTTTCTCAGCACAGAGGGGTTTATTTTTTGCCAGCAAATGCTATGGTTGAATGAAAAAGTGATGTTTGTGTTTTTGGTAGAAATAAAAGGTCTGAGGTTATATGATATATTTGTTGTGTAACTTCTTCATGACTGACCATCCTCCCCCAACCCCCCAGTGAGTTAAGGACAAGCGTCTTCATACTTGATAGGATCTTCCCCCCCCCCACCATTCTTGTGCTGAACAGAGAGAAAAACATGATCTTGTGCTTTGTGTATAGTTCCATAATTGATTTGAGGTGTGTAAGCGGATAAATTTGCTTTGATTATTTGGATGAGAATCAATGTTGACTGGAATAGTTTCACCATCACTAATAAGTGACGTTCTGCGAGTAGCTTTGCAGTGGTACTCAATTTGGTACAAAGCTAATAACGTTGTGTTGGGTGTAAATAGTTCAACATGTTACGCAAAGCTTGTGTTGGGAACCTGTTCCTAGCCACCTGGATCTCGACAGTAATGCTATCCTTGGGCCCATCACAAGCAAGACCCCCTCAAACAGAGGTTCTCTCGGTCCTATTAAATATCTGAACGCAGCACTTGGTCATATTATTTGATACACAAGTCTACATAAACGCTATTTTAATTTGATGGTTGGCTAGTGAGAAAAAAACAACAACTGAAATATGGCCACGAACTGAATGGGAGCAATGAAATGTGACAGTACCAAAAATGCGAAAAACAAAATACGAAATGAAATAGTTTAATTTGTGTCATTTAATGAAATAGTACTTACCATCTTCTCCTTCTTCCTCTCCTTCTTCCTCTTCAGTGTCTGTGCTTTTACTTTTCCCGAGAGACTTTAGCTTCTTTCTTTTTGCTGCTGCTCTTCTCCTCGCTGAAAAATGGATATTGGTTTAGTTTCGTGCAGCTGGGTCTGTGTCAGCTGGACATGATCTAAAATGGCTGATAGAATCCTCTCAGCCGGGGAGTGGTCAAAAGAAAAGAACATATCTCAAAGGAATGGCACTGTGTGCGTAGAATTCTTACAGAGGTCAATCTGGTACATCACTGAAGAATATACATTCACGAAGGGGCGATTATAGAGGTATCACACTGGCTAATGAAGAGTAACCAAGAGCTGTGGACAGCTGGCAAAAAAGTAGAGCTTGGGGGAGTCAAGGTCAATGGATAAGGAGGTTCACACAAGCTGGAGCATCTATCACTCTAATTGATAAATTGTGGAAAGTCATTATCAAAAGATATAAGAACTGAGAAAAATGATCTTTCCTCAGTTAAAGGTAGGCCAATCAACAGCAGGCAACTCTTCAAACACTAACAAACTTGAGTGTATTACATTGCAGAAACCTCCAATAAATTTAAGTGAAAGGACGGACTCCTTGGAGCTGTCTGCCACTGGATGACTGGCAACCAGCCAAAGCCGAGGGAAAGCTGACCAAAGTCGTTACCACAAGAGACCCATTTCCTAACTCCCCAAAGTAGTTGGAATCCATTGTTGTATGCTTAGAATAGGCACTGGCTTCAAGTTGTGAACCACTGAGAAAACTCACTCAAGAAAGGTTCTACTGTTTCTATGTCACCACATGAACACTGTACTAATGTTGTGATTGACCCTGTTGAAGATCTATCCCACTGCACAGAGTTTGGATCAGATGCCTGCAAGTCTTTTCAGTTATGAAACTTGGCCTAACCCTTCAACGCGTTAAACACCCCCAGGTTAGAGCTTTTCCAGAAAGTTGTCACTTTGATGTCATCATGTATCTGAACTGTGCTCAATACCCACTTCTTTCAACAGCTACTGGCAGCAACAATAGAGGATGTAGTAAGGCTTCCCATTAAATCCCCCCCCCCACTTATAGTATGGAGAACTCACGAGATTAGTACTTTCTACATGTGCAAATGTTTGGCTATAGGAAGCATAAAATAAGTCAGGTAAGTGAATAAGGAAGAGATCCCTAACAGCTGCAGCAGATGTGGCAAAAAGGTTGAAATGTCACAGGAAAAGGACTGACAATCTCACAACAGGGTCCAAACAGACACATGTGACCCAGCGGCTTCTCAGTCCCAACCTCATCACTCACTAGGACACAGGTTCGGTGCAGTTGCGCCAGTAAACATTGCGAGTTGTATACTATCACAAGAAAGTGATCTACCCAAACTCACCTTCGATAATGTGCATTTTTTCTTCTTCAGTCGTCCTTTCCTCAGCGAGAATCACCTCCTCTGTGAATCAAATAAACGCAGCATCAAGTAAAACTTGTCTGAATGTTGTACTCAAATCAATTACAATTATTAGATGCACTGTGGATTGGGTGAGACCTCTGTACTAGATACTAACTACAGCTGGAAATTACAACAGGGATGCTGTCTTGGACAGTGAGAACAGTCAAACGAGTTATTAGTTCACTATAGGCCAGAACCAGTGAGCGTAAATAATTAACAATACTTCAATTTTCTTTTCTTCGTAATTTACTTGATGAATTCACAGCCCCAAAACACAGTGTAGTCCCACATTAGAGAATACCAAGATTCCAGAGTTCTATATCAGAGTGACTTCAGTCCATATCGGGTAGACGTCTTTGAAAGTATACTGAGACGAACCAAACCCTCCAATTTAGCGAAGGTTCGTCCTGGGGTTTAGTACTGGCTAAGCACCACAAACTCCCTAATTCAATCACAACATTGGTTCCATGAGTCAGAATGGAGTTGTTGTCACGTGGAGGTGTCATCTGCGCTCACCTTTGCTGCCATCTAGTTCCCTATTTGTAGAGGTAACCCTTCTCTGGACCGTTATTGCAAATAAAAATCCGTATCCTGATTCCATTCAGTAGTTATTGTTATCGTTCATCCTCTCCCACACTTTGTACAATAATGTAACAAAAGGTTCAAGAGCTAGTAACTAGTGCAATCCACTTCTACTAATTGATGAGTCACCCTACTGCTGTATTCTATGTGCATCCATAAGAGCCAGACTTTTAGGAACATGATATACACTTATCACCACAGACACAATGCATTGAGGTACCCCCTCTTGGAAGGTGGGACTGTAAAACATATCCCTGGCCAGTCTCCAACATATTCCATACACATGTGATTGGGCTGTATTAGCGTTAGATAAGCGGCAAGCAAGATGTGCTAATTTTTTCTGAACATCCGAAAATGCTTTGGCATGGAACGGTTCGGGTTCGTTCAGATTGTAGCTTGCTCTTATCAAATCAATTCTCAAATAAAGATGGAAATGGGCCCTTCTTTTCATGGTGAGAAGGAATCGCACCAAAAGTTGCGGTCTCTGCTGATGCCTGGGTGGGATAGAGAAGTAGTGAAAACCACTGCTTGGATCAAGGAGTGGATTCAAACAATCTGAGCCTGGCAGAAGCAATGAAAGTCAGAAGAGAGAGGATGGTAAATAAACATGGTTATTGGATGTATGAGGTGAAAGATAGAGAAATTCGGAGGAAAGGGGCAGGAAAAAAAACCTGCCCACATACGAAGGTCTACACACCAGCATTTTAACTTTGAGCACTCTTCTGCACAGGTTTTCAATGACAGAGTCAAATGGGAGAATGAGGCTACTAGCTGTGCTGCCTCACTACCACATTGTTCAGGGCAGTCTATGTGGGGATGACGTGGGTACCACAGTTGCAGTGAAGAGTAACCTACAACCTGTGGTGGGCATTCAGGGGACTGGTTCGCAAAGTAGTACATTGAGTCTCTAATTTATCTCTGTACATTTATATTCCTTTATCATCATCCTCTTTAATGTGTTCAGATTGTTACTTTCAATTGCTGCTTCGATTGAAGTAATCAACGCAATTTATTGGAACCTCAAGCCAAAGGATTCACGAGAGGGGGGGGGGGGGTTGCCCTGGAAGTTCTGTGGGAAGTGAAGCGTGTACACTCTGAACGATCTTTGTCTTTCTGAAGAAGTTACAGGTTGAGAACAAGATTGGGAACACGTACACCAGTCATCATATTAAGAACTCGTCTACAAATAGAGTTGGGGCTCATTGAAAACAAGAAGCACATTGGAATCCTTACGACATGCCAACCAACCACTTTCCAACTTTTGACTAGTCAACCCAAATCACTAATTTGTGGCCTTGGTTCAACTGATGGAATAGAGTACTTTTGAACATCTCCTTCGAATTGTTCTCGACGCTTCAAATTTTTCAAGCTACACATCGCATAAATATTCTAAAAAATCAACAAAACTAAAAGTTAAACAATTTTATTAGAACTACAGAATATTCAAAATGAGCTCTCACCTGCTTTGCAAATCCACTCGACATAACCGTTGAGCTCGCGCTCTAACTGATGCTGTCTTCGCAATTTCAAAAAAGTCTGTCGGTTTTCCACTTTTTCTCTCTCTTTCGCAAACTCTCTAGAATAAGCAGGAAAAACAAGGGGTACAAACGAGGGTTGTGCTTCTAAAAGCTGACAGCGATTAAGGGAACCAAAGTAAACAGGTGAATAAAGTTACAAGTAGGAATATGTATAGGGTTGATACAAATCGCATTACAATTAACTACAGGAAACCCTACAGCTATCCAAAAAGTGTGGGCCGTCTTCTTGAATAGCTGAATCCCACCACTCAGGTACGGTCGGTCATTTGGTAAGAGCACCACAGGAAGAAGGAAGAGAACAGAACGAATCGTTTTTATCGAGAACAACTAACGACTGGATTGGAGCCCCTTTCCCACTACTACCCTCCACAAAATTCAAACGTTAGTTCAATTCACAGGACTGCAGCAATAAACAAATAGAACGGCAAAACAGATACGTTAACAAAGACAACTGTTAAGCAACATGTTCAATACGACCTCACCCACAAGACTACTCAAGACTACCAATTCCAATACCACTTGTAAGTAAACGGGGATACTGTGAAAGTAAATATATGTTTATTATGTGCGAGGAATAATTTTTGTTTAAGTTCCCTAGGGTGTGGAGTACCTGCTCGACAAATCCAGGAAAGATAAAAGTTCAAGGAGCGTGTGAACTGGAGCTTTTTCCTTCTCTTGTGAAAAGCGGCTCTTCTCTCTACGCGAGTCCTTTCGTTGGAAAATTCACTGAAACCCACCCACTAGAAGAGTTAATCCATCGTTTTAGGCCGGTTCAAGCACAGCACAACATATCCATTGAAATGTTTGAGAACCTTTGCCCTCCCCTGATGGGTCTTGGGTGCTGTAAATTGAGATAAATGGAAAGAAGAATACTAAATTTAAAGGCACACTTTCAGACAGCACGTCAGCATGCAGGGATGCTACGTAGCAGATTATGCTGGCAGTCGAGTTGGAGAAGGCAGCCACTCCACAAGAAACGTTACAGCTGCGTTCTGAACGTGTGACTAGAATCACACTTCGAATATTTTCGCAACTACGAGTACATATTTTTAAAACGCACAAATCAGCCAAGAGTTAATGAAAGAGTGAACTCTAACAAGTGAGTGGGCAATTCTATAATTTTACTAAAGATCATGTTGGTCATGTTTAAGGTGCCAAATTTAAACAGTGTTACTTATTTGTTTTATTTTCTAAGCTACTGCAAGTGTAAAGACGGAATTCTTTTTTTTCTTTTGAAAGTCTATTCCACGTGTAATGCAGTCTTGACAAGGGAATAATTTCGACACCACAAGACCTCCATTCCTTTGGGAAATAAGTAACCACCACAATATGTTGGTCAGAACAGTGAACATGACTTCAAAAGTTGTCAATTCGGAGATTGTATCCAGTTACTTCGCATCTGCCTTCTTTTCCATTCTTTACAGATTCTTTGAAAAAAATGTCCTGCTCGTATTGACTCTGACTGTGGGTTAAATCTCTTGAAACAACTCCTGGATTGGTAACATTAGCAAAAACCCCCTGACTTCAATTATTAAGCACTTAATTCTGCGCAGCATTGATTAGTCTTTTAACCCTTCAGCATAGCCACATTTTAACAAACTCTGAGAGACTGCTGCGAAGTCATCCTCCAAGACAATCTTGAAGCAAATTTCAGGGAGCACTCCTCTAAGCTTCCGAGATTTCATACACAATATTCGTCTCATAGAAGCAATCTTCAAGGCCCTCTGATCAAAGCCTTGTAGCACCGACTCCTGGCCAGAAAAGCGAAAACCTTTTGCATCTGACACTTTTCTTTCAAACCTGGTTATGTATGTATATATAAGGACTACATACACTGTACTTTATTGTATTGAGGATAGTCTAAAGACTGAAACCAGTTTACAAACATAAAATCCTTATGGAAGTATATTAATTCTTTTCAAACTTTTATTTTATTATCAAGAGCCAGTAATAGGGCATCGAGAGTTAGACGAGAAAAAATATCTAGCTGAAAGTACGATGCAGCCAATGTTGAACGTCCAATTTTGAGAATTAACAAAAACGATTCTCTGCCTTGCTCACGTTGTCATCTGCAGGGCTTTACAAAAGTGGTGAGTTTCTAACGCAACACGTTACCTCGAAGACAAAATATAAGTAGCACGGACTCAAAATGTTCACACTGAAATAGACTTTTAGATTAACGAAATCAATCAAGTGAAGAACTCATTCAACTTACCCACTAAGAACACCAAGGACTAAATTGAGCATGAAGAACGAACCCAACACGATGAGGGGAACAAAATAAAGCCAATTAAATGAGCTACCTATTGCATCATTCATCTGAAACAAAATCGTCGTTTAATTACCATCGAAATAACCGTAAATGAAGATTAGGATTGAGAAACACTACTCACCCAATACAATATTGCTGTCCAACCTTCCATTGTAATACATTGGAAAACTGTCAGCATGGCGAACCCAATATTGTCAAATGAAGTTATCCCAGTGTTGGGACCTTCCCACTCCTCTAGGCACAAGGATACGTTGGAATCGCAAACATATGCGCCTGGAAAATTTTTTTTTTTAATATTAATATTTTCATTTAATTTTGTTAAATACTGAACAAATTTAGTCGAAGCTTAAAAACTAAAGCAGACATTCATCATGAAAAAAAGTTTAAATATAATTAATAAGGGTTTCAACACTTTTTGTCCGACTCACAAGACACAAGATCGTGTCATACGGGCGAGATGTGCAGAAAAACTGTTTTATGTGGTTCTTTGGTCAATCCCTCGCCGATGAAAGTTCATATTATCGTGGTATTATTTGGATATATCCACACAAAAAATTTAATCAAAATCGTCAGAGCTGTTTTTGAGAAATAAACATGTGGCGTTTCGATCTCCATGTAAAGTAAAGTTACTTAGGCATCGCATTTGCTCATATCTTCATTTATCAGCCGATCACATAACTGTACTTCCTACTTTCGTAGGGCTAAGGAAAGTATCATTGCGCAGAATTGGATTGACCATTTAGGGCACAAGTCCATTTACCGATTGGTAGTGAGGGCAATTTAGCGACGTGGTTAGACGTTTGTTTAATTAATTACTGTTGCTCATTTTCTTTGAATTTGTCTCGCTCAAAATTAGCTCACCTGATCTCTACTCTAACAAACGTGCCATTCAATGGTCCATCAATATCAGAGTTACAACAAAAAGTTCTAATAACACACAGGTTAAATTCAACTCAAGTTTGCACAAATTTACTCACCTGCTGGAGCCTCAGTCTTATTATCCGTATTACAGGGTGTGGCCGCATCCCCTTCAAGGTTAATTTGCCTCAAATCCTCCAGGTCATAACACGTTTTGTGCAGCGCTCCCGAGTAAAACTCCAATCCGATTATGGCGAATATCACAATGGCAAACAACACGAGCAGACCGATCTGGAGCAATGGGGCCATTGCCTTGATTATAGATTTCAACACAACCTGCAGACCTGGGATCGAAGGGTGGGGCCACACAGAAAACAAAGAAACGTGATTGTTTAACAAGCATTAGAAATTGTTACAAAAGTGTTTTGACTTGGGGAGTGTTCCGTTCCTTCAATAACTTGAGTTGCCAATGGTTTGTTAGGTGTCATGTGACGCATTGTTATCGCACTTCAATTCTGATTCATTGAAAAGGTTCAGTGTGATGACTGAAATGATAGTAGTCATATCATTACTTGGTGATGCATGCCAGTGCTTCTGGATTGATGAAGCACCTGGAATGGGGCCCACTCATACATCACTTTTGAGGAAGTGGTTGCAGTTGCAGTGGTTCTAGTCAGTGATAACCAGTGGTAACTGGACTACACCAGCAAGAATCAAGTAACTTAGTTGCAGCAGACTGAGCTCAAGAAACTCGTTATCTCCCTTTTCTTTAATATTTCTCAATAACTTTAGATGGGTAGCTTAGATTTTTTGTGCAATGTTGAATGCCTCAGTAGTGGTCTTAGTCCAGTGTGGTGAAATGGCATTGGATCTATGTTCTACCAAGCCCTTGAAAATTGATAAGCCCCACCTTTTTATTTTCCCTGTGTTTTATTCTGCAAAGCTCTCTGGGCTATACATGGGAGTCTCATTAACAAGGAATATTTTGAGTTCCTTTTTTGCCTCTCACCAAGCACATCAAATAAGCTGTAAGTATTCAGGCTTTCAATGAAGTTAAAACTGCTGTAAGGTTTATTCAGCTAAGGATGAAAAATCACTAATCGAGCGAATTTCATTATTCAATGAGGGAATGCACTATACTCCTGAATAAATAGCAGGCTATCACTTCCAGACAAAGTCTGAAACGACGCAGACACTATGAAGAGAGCGTGAACAGCTCCAAACCACTTCAGAACTTTTATCTGGACAGACCCATGAAGATTACGTGAGAGCTGGTGAGATTTGAAGTTGAACGAGGATCACAGATTGCAGCTCTAGTCATTTCAGTCGTCTCATCATGATCCCAATACAATACAAAACGCTCAAAAAACAAGAACACCAAATATAATCACAATAAATAACAAATTAATCAACACACGTGATCGAGGAAGTTAGCATAAGCCAAAGTGACTTTTCATAAAAATACTATACGACTATCTTTTTGGAAACGTTAAGAAGCGATTGCAGGGCTACGAACAAATAAAAGTGGGAAGGATAACTCTTCTAAGCTCTAATCTATGGGACGAAAGTCTCTCGACCGTGTATCTATAATTCGTTGCGTTCCAACTGACTGAATTGAATTTTCGGAGGTAAATTTTGAATATTTAGGGTAATTTAAACAAGGCAATTACGATTTGAGCTTCAAGGATACTGCCAAAATGATTGATTCTGAGGATATGGTTGTAAAAGCTTTAAATGAACCTGGAGACCTTTAATTGGATTTTTAAGTTGTGATTTACGACAAAACAGCTGCTTGGTGTTTCTACAGTTGATGCATTGAACAATGAAGAGCTGGGTGCCCCCCCCCTTCCCTGAAGACCCTGACATTCTTTGCTTCTTGCAGGAACCGCGACAGATTTATTCTAGAATTTTCGACTAATCACAAGATTAGTTGGGAAGCCATAGTAAGCCTCACTTTTTTACGATCTTCAGGGGAGTAGGACACAAAAAAAAAGTACTCTTCATGAATCACCAGCACGAATTTGTTCATAAACGTTAGATTCTGTGTTAACGGGGTTTGTAAAAAACAAAAAAATGGCCAAAAAAAAAGGGGGTACAACAACTTACTTGGGATGCCGGACACAAGTTTGAGTGGCCGCAGTACCCGAATAGCCCTCAAAGTGCGGAGATCCATATCTAATTCGTTTGTGGGGATAAGAGTGATAAACCTGCGGAACCAACATTCTATCAACTACTTTACAAACGCTAAACTACTTGTTCTAAATGACTACTCTAAAGTTTATCGAGAAAAATAAATAAATTTGCTAACTGTTAACTCAAAAGAAACTGAATCTATGGAAAATTCTATGCTTGTCCAGTTCTGTGATTAGCTAGAATAGAGTTAGTATTGTGGGGTTATTTGATCAATATTTATATTGTGGTTGTTTTAGAGAACTGTTATTTTCGTTGTTCCAACTCTGGGGGAACGTTGATGTAAATGGTAAGCTTAGACCTTCAAACAGAACAAACCGATTCAAACCTGCACATCATGTGAGCTTCTGGGTCGTTTATCAATGGTGCTGTGTGAAACGACTGTGTATGGATCACACGTACTTAATCCCAGAGGTCGTTAAACAAGTAGTTGGGAAAAATTTCTCTTCAACGTAGAAGGGGAAGAAGAAGAAGAAAAAGAAACTCCAAATCATTGTTTTCCTGTATTTGAAGACTGCAAAGTCACCATGACTTTTAAGTCACTAGCCCAACCTGAGGAACGATGTCCTGGAACATATATGGAACCAGTGCTTCCTGTCTTTGAACCACCACTGACAGGCCATGTCGCAACAGTTCAAACTGTCGCTTTCAAGCACTTTAGGACACTCCACAGTCTTTGACACTACATAAACTACACACACATGCTGCATGAGATTGAACGTTTATGATTAAAAAGAGGAACAAGCTCTAACCTGCTCTTTAGAAGAGGTTGATTCGATATCATTCCCTCTGGCGCTTCTGAACTCTGAGCTGATCCCCATGCCCATCATGCATTATACAAAATGCGAAACTACGCAGCTCTGTTCAGCACAAACTAAACCACTATCAACAAAGTTGTGGAAACCCATGTCAATAATTAGTTAGGACGATTGTCTTTTCCACTTAATTTGAATTGCAATATTAGATCGATTTCGGCCATCATCCGATGAAATCGACTGAACATGGTAATTAAAATTTAGTGGAAATAGATAATCGTCCTAACTTCACTGTTCAGCGTTTACTTTCCCTCCTAAACAAAATGTTTTAGAAACAATGCGAACCGTATAATATCAAAATCCCATAATAATCCACTAATGAAGTGGAGGTCTGAAGTAAGGTTCTAAGGTTCAGAGCTCAACATTTACACCATTTATTCCCCAAAGAAATTTAATGATTTGCAAAGAACTTAATGTACATTTGCCTCAGCTCAACATTATTTACTTGGCATTAAACCTGTTTAACACCATGGCATATTCTTGCAACAAGGTTAAGAAGCAGGATACTATTCAATACAAAAGCTCGACATTTTTAAACTATATTTATGGTACAAAGTACGATCAATGTTCTACTTGAGAAGTTAATATATGTGTACATAATTCGAGAATAGATCATTGCGATTTCACTCAATGAGGTATTGTATTCCTACAAAGGACAAGCGACTATTCTATTGTACAACACTGGCGCATAAGTTGAAATGAAAATTCTATGCTACAGCACACTCGCACGCACACAACCTGGAATATTGATACTAATCTGGAACTATTCCAAAGACTCTACGTTATTCGACAGTTGGAATGACCATTAGACGACATACTGCAACAATGTGAAGTTCCAAACAGCACTCTGGGATGTCCAACTCTGTAAATTACTGTGAAACGTCAATACGCCAACTGAGTCAGACTGTAAAAGCGGAATCGAACATTTCGGCTTCCTCTGTGCTACGGATTATACGTGAACTTGTGACCAACAGTTTATGAATCAGGGATTTCAATGAAGGAGGACATAAAGTATGCAGTTTTTACGATGTTTAGAGGAAGGCAGACATGTGATGAGCTTTGGAGGAGTTTCAAGGGTACTGCAGGTTAGTGATGATAATAACCCCGGGATTTAAATAATTTAGAGGTACTTGATTCTAGGATAGTGTTCGCCACACAACCAGAAGAAGAAATAATTGTAGAGTGCCAAAACCATTAGTGTCCACATCTACCTGCACTGGTGATTCCCCTGTACACATTTATTCCGACATTCATGTACCATCCTGCATTTGATAATGGAGACTAACCTGATTTGCCCCCCACCTTCCATCATCTGAAGTGCCAACAGCCACTTTCCCTCTCCACCTTTGAACCTTCCTCATACAGCAGTCTCATATTTGTGCATTCATCTTCAAACTTCCAGTGGTCACAGGGAAATGTATCCCACAAAAAACATTAACTACTACATCACCATTATGAGTTTCCTCAATTGAACAAGAATATGTCCACTTTTTGCAATGACATTCTATGCCAACTCAGTTAGTCCTGAGATCACCAGTGTTGCTTCTAGGAACGATCCCAGCTTAATGTGGGAGAACAAGAAAAAATAAAATCAGCCAAACAATTCTTTACTTACGGGCGCAGGTGATGTTGGATCTGGACATTCACACTCACTGTCTTGGGGCTCCTTGGCTTTGCAGTAATGCTGATTCGCTTAGGAAGCAGGATTGGGAGGCACAAATTTATATTCCCATATTAATAATCGTTTTCATGGAGTTATCACTGTGTCTATTGTACACTCCCACTCTTGGTTGCAATGGATCCCCTCTTTTGTCTAACATTGTAGAACCCCAATGAGATTCATAACAATAAGTACATACAGTAGAGCCATCAATTGAAATGTTATCAAACACTGTAGGGATGCATTTCTACGATACCTCAGTACCCTGGCCTTAGAGTGCAAGCGAAAACTAACAGGGGCCTCAGTGATAGGACAACCTATTTGAAGCTGAAATCCTGAATGAAGAGTGAGAAAGAGAATTTTACTGGATAAAAAGGGGAACCAACAAGAGTTAGCTCTGTGAGAAACTCATAGATGGTACGTCAAATAGGACTATCAATGAGCCAGTTCCTTACAATGACATAGTGCACTCCTCATTAGGATTTTGGCCACTTCACACCATCGTTGCAGGGTATGATACCACTGTCCTCTCAAAACACAAATGAACTAGGAGGGTATGAAACTGGTGGAAGAGAAAGGATAAAAGAAGTGAGCTGAGCCACTAGTACCAATTTCATACCATTCTTCTAAATGCTACTGTCACTATCTCCCCACTCATTAACTACCCACATGTTTATACACAGCAGTCCTCCCTTGTGCGCCTTGTGTTCTTCCTTCCTCCAGGCTCCACACAACCTTTCCTCATGCATTTTCCGCTCTTTCCTTCTTTCTTTCTGCAACATCTGAAGGAGCTTTATGACTGCACCTTAGCTAAGAAAAACGGTGACACATTTTCAGGCTTCTGGTCCGCCCCTTCTTTCTTCTAGAGTTTGAGTGGGACTCCTCGTTTCGAGTTTGCGCAAATGATAACTCTGAGCATCCTATTCAGCTACAAGGAAATAACCCTCTAGGAGTTGTGACAAAAGGACTACTAAAGGACTAGGGAGGATTGTAGGAGCGAATTCAGTTAGAATTAGCAGCAGGTGCGGACAAACGATTAATGGAACAATTCACCAACAAAATTGATACTACTGCACTTTCTTGGAAGGAGACGAAGTAATTAACGGTGATCTTTCGCAGGTGCGTACTGTGAGTGCTTTGGACCTGATTCCTACTGAAACTACTACTCAGTAAACTATTTCTATTTCGACGTTTTTTTTCCAAAATAAAAAGTTCTAAATCTGTTCTATGAAACTCGTGAAAAAACTCAGCCTAACTAGGTAACGTAAAACTGTAGGAGTATTTAAAAAGAAAATATAATAACGAAATGCGGTCATTCCATGGCAGTTGGGGGGAGATCCGAGATCCTTACTTGGGATCCGAGAGACAAGTTTGAGCGGCCTCAAAACTCTGAAGGATCTCAGCATCCTCAGATCCACGTCCACATTCGACTCTGCGAATATTGTCATAGACCTAAACATTTACATTAACTACTGAACATAGACAGGCTCAATCTAATATGATGGGTAACCTG
Organism: Pachypeltis micranthus; assembly: GCA_020466155.1. NCBI lineage: Eukaryota > Metazoa > Arthropoda > Insecta > Hemiptera > Miridae > Pachypeltis > Pachypeltis micranthus. The sequence continues at coordinate 2,243,714 of CM035776.1, forward strand.
CTCAATATCTCTTTTGTCTCAATTATCAATCTCACGCACAATAATAAAAAGAAGTTCAAAGAAAAATAATAAGTTCGATACTCGTACGTAGAAAAGACTATACGAAAGAAATGATAGCTATCCCGTAAACGATAACGTCAACGATTAAATTACTGAGTTTGAATCGTACTTACCCTGTAACTACTACAAAAAAATCCATGATGTTCCAAATATTTCTAAGGTATGAGCCGCGATGAAGTACAAAACCTAAAGCTAAAATTTTCAGGGACGCCTCTACACAGAAAATGCCCAGGAAGTAGGCCTCCGTTTGTTCCTGAAAAACAATTACACATTATTTATGTCCATAAGCTGCGCGATCCACAGTTTAGTAACAGATGAATATTTTGTCAAACATGGATGTTAATAAATATCTGAGGGAAAAAGAGAATTAAAAACAGCAGGTCTCAGTTGTTAACGTACGTAATATATGATATTCTCCCTCAGCGTATGAAAACCCATGAACTGACTCATAGCAGTTTTATTCCGAAAATTTCTGGAAAGATGCAGCTTTCAAAGATTGAATAATTCCATAAAGTAAAATAAATCCTTATCCTAACCAAGGACTAAGCCGTCTAAATACATGAATTGATTGCTAACTCAATGAGCGAATTAATGCTGAAGATAAGAATAAATAAAAAGCAGACGAAGATCACTTACGAGTTTTTTAGCCAGTGTGGTCTTGTCCCCTTCAGGCAAATGCTCTTCCAATGCCAGTACCACACAGTTGGCTATGATGGTGAGTAAAACTGCGTATTCAAACGGAGTTAACATCGAAAATAACGTTAAAGAAAATATGATATTACTTCAACGTCGAAGAGCAACGTCGGTGAACAACATAGTGAAGGCGGGAGAACAAGACATTCGAATTCTTCGGAATCAACTGCTAAGTTTCGTTTTCACTAGTTATAACCGTTAAGATCCGTGACTAAAATGAACTTCCGGGATAATTGTGGATTTGTGCCTTTTTTATCAATATAGGCGAATTCTTTTACAACAGAAACGTGAGGCTCATTGATCCATATACTATTGACGAATGGTCTTTTTAATCGCATTTTTCGTTTATTTTCTCTTTTCTGGCCACGATTTTTCATGCGAAACATCCAAGCGACGATTCGTACAATCCGACTAAATTCATTCGACCGAGAAAACACCGCTGAAAAAAAAAGTTATCCAGAGTAACCCTTTCCAGAGATTTTCTTTTGTTGTAACTTTCCGGATCAGCAGCTGAACGAGCGCACGGCAGCAAACTAGGAACCTCGTACAACCACTTTCGGGGCTTCCCACCATTTAGATTGAAATAGGGCTTAATGTTGGTTGCGGCAGGAATTTATTTAATCCTCAATTTCACTTCTCAAACAAATGACAGCTGCTAAAGCATCCTTGGATGCGTCACAGAATACGTGCCCCATCTTGGTATCTTGCAGAGGGCAATCCAAGAAATGTCCTTGGGCCATGAACAACATTTTCGAACTACGAGATCACGGGGAAGTTCGTCATCCCAGCCTACTTTTAGTGAGAATGCAATATCAATGTTGGAATGAGCGCCGCTGGACATGTAAACCCAATGGAGTTGTTGGAAACGTAAGTTGCTTCCCGCCGATTCGCCCTGGGGCCCGCCGGCCGCCCCTTATCGTTTTCCCCTCCAGGTGTCCGCCTCACCTCCCACAGACCACCATCCCTTCCTTCTCACTTTACTCTCCATCGCGCGGGCGATCAAGACAGAGCCCTCAAGTTTTTCGTGGTTTTAATTGCACATATTAACAATCTTTTACACCCCCTTTTGTGAAGCTTCCGCTTAGTATTGTTGTGACGCGATGAAGTGATTCCCGTCGCTAAATCCAGAGGTTCCCGGCCGGGGAAAAGCGTCTGTCACGTTCATAAAGGTGAGTCCCTCGATTTCCAATTTCTCCGTTCCTGTATCTGTTCCCTTTTCAGGTCGGCGAGGTCCCGGAATCGGCGGAGGCACAGTTTGCAGACAAGGGGGGAGAAATTAATTCTATCGGATCCGGGGTGTTTGAAATACAGTCCGCTTTAAATTTAGACAACTAGGGTTGGCTACCCCGGTATGTTTTTAACAGGAGTCGAAAATACCATATTGATATCACGTTGATATTCGTAATAAATCGCCTAGTTTTTAAAGGCTCAACATTCGCTACACAATAATGAATGGAAATTGTATAATGGCGAATAAGGAAATTTTCACATATGCTCGAAACAGCAGTAATTTAGAAGGAGTTGAAATGTCATTGGGTTGTGACAGGTAGTTAAAGGATTCAAGAAACCGTAAATACCAGTAACGAATAGTTTAAAAAAAAGGATATGGCCACTCGATTATGAAGCGTGTATAGCGGCGTAAGGGGTTCTCTTCAGTTAGAATGAAGAGAGAGGTAGGGCCCTTTTGGTTGGGGCCACCAGATGGGGGAGGGCCCATGGTCGCCGCCTGGCTCCCCTTGTAGTCACGACTCCCACGCGCCGCCGCTGCCTCTTGCGCCGCCGCTAACCTGAAAAAACCCACGTTTATTGTTAATTTAATTCCATATAACCTTTTTGTTCAAATAAATTGAGTTAAGAAAATGTAAACTCTAGTACGCCAATGCGAGCTTGAGAGTACGGAAATATGATAATACCTACATGTTGACAGATTTAAGGCGGTATATCAATTTTCCCGTTAATACTTCAGATCCGAGACTAATGATAGTCAGAGGTTTTAAGTTAAGTAGGTGTTTTGATATCTTTATCGAACGCAGACAACAAGTCATTAGCTAGTCGGAGCTGGAAAAAAGGGCTACTACATTACAGCCACATTTTAGTTTCTTCGAACAAAAAGGCAACATTGCGATTTTTCATCATAATTTATGCAAAACGGGACGTAGTAAGGTTGGTACGAGTACTAGTGGACCACAATAATTTCCCATCTGCATGTTTCTTTATTTCGTTTTTATGCCTTTATAATTGGCTTATAATCCACAAATATCTTATCATTATCGTATTTCTATTGTAGCACTAAGTTTCCCGGCGTTTCTGTTGTTCGTGTTAGCTACATCTTTATCAACTTTGTGTCGCGTTCTCATTTTATTTTGTCTAATGGTAAAGTTCGTTTTCGCGTAATCGTACTGTTCGTGGTTTGTTGTTAGTTCTCCTTAATTGTTTCGCGGGCATACTAGTATGTATCTGATTGTAATCGTATATAATGGCGCATAATAATCCGTTTAACGTTTTTTTTTCTAATGCTCACCAAACCCGAATTCTATTAAGTATTTACTCTGTGCGATACGCTATATTACGTAGCGAAAATACTGGTATTGAAAGATTGGAATCTCGAGTGGAAGTCGACGTAATCGAATGTCTAAAAACACTACCCTCCGACGAACCTGGCTGGGCAATCTCTCCTACTCGAGAAATTTGGCATCGTTTCTTCGAAGAAATTTGAGTCAATTAGCTCAGAGTCGTAATCCGTTCCGTATATCAACCATTAAGGGTTAAATTCCAAACAAAGGCAGATTGAACCGAAGATATCAGAACGTAAACAAGCAAGAGCCAAACCAAATGGCTGCTATCTAATCTCTGTAACTACATCACAACTGCATTCTGATGATGATCAGCGACTTGCCGTAGTCAGCCATAAGAGTGACTTGATAACAGGTTACTGGGAGTTAGTCGGAGATTTAACCGAGCTTGTAAGACGTTTCTTATTCTCTTTGCTCATAACGGTGCCAGCATTGAGTCGACAGTAATAAAATAGGATCCGTCACACAGTCAATAATCTGCCTGTTCTGTTTGGTTAGTTAAAGCTGCACGGGGCAGTGATGAAGTGGTATGCCGCTTATTACAATTCTAAATGGGACTGTACCATTCTATGAAAACTAATATCAAATGCAATTATGTTGCACTATAATTCAACAAAGTCAGTTTTAATCATAAAGATTTATCGTTTTTCGATATTGGCTAATGTTTGAGTTACTAACATATTTACTGTACGGAATCCTGATTAACGCAGTCTGAAAGAAATATTGTATGGTATTTATGATGAAAGGAACACGAATTTACGTGGTTCTGTAACTAGATACAAAATTTCTTGAATACTGGAGAGAATGGAATGGGTAATCTATCTATCATCGTGACGCGGAGATGTACATTTTGTGGAATTTGGTATAAAATATCTGGTGCGTAGCAACACACAACTTTCCGCCACCCCATAAGTTCGAACACCAGCTACATATGCGGGTGCTATATCTTCGTTCAACGCATTTTTACAGGAACATTTATGGAGAACAAAATGTAGGGACTAGTTAGCTGAGAGTACGTCGTAAGTTTGATCAAAATCGTTAGAGCCGTTTTTGAGAAAATTGGAATACCGATAAATTAATATTCGACAAATCTCCTTTTCTGTGTTAACTTGGGTTATATCACCGCTCAACATATATATATATATATATACAGAAATAATTATGGAGAACGAAATGTTGGTATCGGTGACTAGAAGACACTCCATTAGGATTTATCACATCTGGTGAAGAAGTTACCCTGGAATTTACGGAAATGTTCGAAAAAATGTTATTTTTGATACATTTTGATTTTTCAATGGACTGTAAGAAGAACATTTTTCGAGAACAATATGTAGGTATTAATTGTTTGAAAACATCTTGAACGTTTGGTGATAATCGTTGAAGCCATTTTACCAAAAAGCGTAAAAAACCTATTTTTGCTTCATAGGCCCATATCTCCGGTCACCGTATTTTCATGGAGATATGTATAGATAAGAAAAGTTAGGTATTGATTGGCAGAAGATAATTTGAAAGTTTAATCAAAATCGTTAGAGCCGTTTTTGAGAAAAATGCGAAAAACACTGGTTTTTGGTACATTTTCGCCCCCCCCCCCACATTCCCATCGGCCGAAATCGTCCATAACCTTGTTTTGGTGTCCACAAAAAATAACGAACAAAACAAAAAAAGAACCAGCTCAATCGGATCAGCCGTTCTCCCGCAAATCGAACTACAGACAAACACAGGTCTGTTTCTTTATTTGATGACTGTACCTAAACCCTCGACGAGGATTATATCAGTCATAGAAGTTGCGGTTTCGCTAATATGCAAGAGGCCGGCCCCTGCAGCATCCACCGAACTCAGACCTGTGGAGGTACGGCAGGTATTTGGTCGTTAGCCAGTCTCACCGTAGAGAGCTGTTGCCCGTGTGTTACCGCGCGGAGGTGACCACCTGAGGAATCCCGTACCATCTGGGAGTAGTTCTTAATCTGGTTCCCTACCTAATCTTACTTTTTACTTGGGTGGCAAGTTTCAAAAGGACAGATCAACTATGACCACGTTTCTTAGCCATCACCTTCTTTGCGAACTTTGCGAAATGGTTGTAGGCTTCCTTTGAAGCAGTCAATGCTGCTAAGTTCGTTTGCCCTCCCAACATTCGTCGCTCACTGTTGTAGAAACTACAGTGGAGCAGCACATGGTTTCTTGTTTCCTCCGCACTGGGGGCACAAGACGTGCATAATGGAGAGTCTTTCAGAGAAAAGAAGTGGAGCCGCGCATTGAAGTCACCATGTCCCGTGAGGAACTGGCTCGTCCAGTGGTCTGGCTCAACCCATTTTCTAGAAAGACGTTCACGGATGTTGGGGAACAACTCATACGTATCACGTCCCTTTGACGAGGATTCCCATCTCGCTTGCCATTTCTCTAGAGCCCATTCATCAATGGCGGCAAGTTTCTGTTCTGTGGTGAGATCCGCACGGAGTTCAGCACAAAGCGGGGGAAGCTCCCGTTTCACTCTCCACTTGTCAACCATGCACTCAACAGCCAAATCAACTGGTAACTGACCAGTGATCACCTGGAGTGCTTCTGTTGATACAGTCTTGTAGGCCTTGGTGATCCAGAGGAGCGCGGCTCTCTGGGATTGGGCCAATACTCTCTTTTGATTGACTGTTAGTTTGCTACCCCAGACAACAGGGCAGTAGCCAATCACGCCTAGATAGATGGCCTTATACATGAGGATAGTGTCGTGGTAACACACACCCCAAGTGGCCTTAGTAATGGCACGCAGTTAGGCAAACCTTGCAATGGTAGTGCCTTTAAGGGACTGGAGGTGTTGGTTGAAACCCCACCTCTCACCTATATTCACTCCTAAATACTTGACGTGCTTTTCAAGAAGGAGCCTGTGGCCGCCAAAGCGTATTGTGGGTGAATTATTCACTTTCTTCTTCAAGAGGATTAGCTGGGTTTTTTTCTCAGCCACCTGCATCTCGACATGCTCGCACCATTGGTTGACAGTGCGGAGCACGTGGTGGGTTTTTTCTTCAATTTGGCGGACTGACTCTGCAAAGATCAGCACAGTCAAGTCATCCACATAGGCGTACGGCTCGCAGTCAGTCTCCATGAGTTTCCTGAGAAGACCATCGAAGAAGGCATTCCAGAGTGCTGGTCCAAGGACCGAGCCCTGTGGGCACCCCTTCTCAATCTTTCTCCGGACAGAGACATGCCTACTTTCGATCGTAGCAGTTCTGTCTGTCAGGTAACTTCTGACGAGCGAGTACAGGTTGCGGGGGGTTTCCCTACCTTTGAGCTCATTAAGGAGCGCTGGCCACCAAAGGTTGTCAAACGCTCCTCTGATGTCAATCAGAACTGCTACGACGTACTTAGGCGGTGCCAGCAGGGAAACACGCCGAATCTCAACAATGACATCCTGCGTGGATCTTCCTTTGGTACACCCGTATTGCCTGCCTGTGAGGTTGCGGCCAAAGACTCCTTCGAGGGACTGCAACATCAAGATTTCTAGTGTTTTGCCTAATATGGAAAGAAGGCTGAGTGGTCTCCATGATCGCGGGTCTGACTGATTGCGGTCGCCTCCCTTTTGAAGAGTGACAACACGCGCAGACTTCCACTGAGTGGGGAACTGTCCGACCTGCAGACAGTCATTAAATAGATTAAGGAGACCGCTGGAGATTGTCCGCTCAGCCTTCCTTAGCATATTGCTTTCTATTTTATCTGGCCCAGGAGATTTGTTGGGCTTTAAGGTCGCAAGGGCCCTGCCGAGGTCGCCTGTTGTCCACAGTGGGATGTCGGGCTCGTTCAGAGGGTCCATGATCAGCTCCCTTGCTGCCCTCTGGGCTTCAGTGTCTCGAGCTACTTGGTCATCTGGGAACGCCTTCTCAAGGAGGGTTTCCAGTGAACGTTCGATGCTGCAGGCCCAGCCTGACTCATTTTGCATCGCGGCTAAGACCTGCTCTACATTTGCTTTTCCTATGGAGGACTTGTAGTGTCTGCCCCAGGGGTTCTCAGAGCTCTCCGCTTCCACAAAATTTCGCCAGCCTTGCCGTTTGGCTCGTTTGATGGCGCGGTGGAAGGCCTTCTTCTCTTGGATGAAGGCAGTTCGGAGTGTTGCTCTGGCATCAGGGTCACGAGTGTTTTGGTACATCCTTCTGGCTCTATTTGCACTTTGCTTGAGGGGATTAAGTTCCTCAGTCCACCATGGGACTTTGATCGCCCTGTGCTTCTGTTGGCCAAGTACAGAGAGCCCAGCAGAGTGCAGTGCTGTGGTAAATGTGTCCACTTTGCTGTCCACCTCTTCAGGTGTGGATGCTTGCGCTATTAGGTCGGTGTCTGCGGCACGCAGTTCACCTTCCAGTACCCTAAAGAATTGCGGCCAGTCAGCATTTTTTGTGCGGAACCGCTTTTCACGCGTGTCTTTGCAGATGATGTTGTCATCCGTGATGGCAAAGTCAATAACCATGTGATCGCTCTGCATTGCACCTGGTACGACTCGCCAACCCTGCAATTTGAGTAGCAGGGTGTGAGACACGGCTGTGACGTCTATACACGACCTTCCTCCTGGACCATCATAGGTCGCCTCAGTCATGGGGTCGTTGGCAACAACCAAGTTGTACCTGGTGAGCAGCTCTATACACTCCTCGCCCCCCCCATCCAGGGTTGGGGATCCCCACAATGGTGATCTGGCATTTGCATCAGCACAGACTATACAGGGTCGTCCTGATAGTCCTGCTAGAGCGCTCGAGTGGTTCAAGGTTGTTGGCAACTGGTGCGCCAAATTGCCTGTAAAATGATATTACAACCAGCTCAAAGCCACCGGCTCGGATGAGCACAGCGGCCAAGTGCTGGCTGTTCAGGTGAGTGAGTGCGAGCATGTCAATAGACGGGTCGATGCAGGCTGCTGCCGCCTTGGCTCCCGTTCTCGCTGCAGCCACCACTCGTGCTTGCGATCCCAGACCAAGAGTTTTGGATCCTATGTATGGTTCCTGTATGGCGAGAACACTGCAGCGTTTCTTGAGTGCATTTTGCAGCAACTCAGCCATAACTGGGCAACTCTTATTGGTGTTGTGCTGAAGGATTCGAACTGTTTTTGACCTATTCATAATCCACTCGTGACTCCTGGAGGGCAATCGCTCGCTGACGAATGGTACAGCGTGCGTCTCGTGTAGAGTGTGCGACCTGTTGGATTTTGCGTTCGACGCAATTGGCACACTTGAGGGGAGCATCACGCTTGCATTCCTTACTCACATGTGGCAAGGCGCACCAGGCGCACACAACAGGTCTTGTACAGGCCAGATCTGTTTCTTTATTTCATGACTGTACCTAAACCCTCGACGAGGGTTATATCAGTCATAGAAGTTGCGGTTTCGCTAATATGCAAGAGGCCGGCCCCTGCAGCATCCACCGAACTCAGACCTGTGGAGGTACGGCAGGTATGTGGTCGTTAGCCAGTCTCACCGTAGAGAGCTGTTGCCCGTGTGTTACCGCGCGGAGGTGACCACCTGAGGAATCCCGTACCATCTGGGAGTAGTTCTTAATCTGGTTCCCTACCTGATCTTACTGTTTACTTGGGTGGCAAGTTTCAAAAGGACTGATCAACTATAACCACGTTTCTTAGCCATTACCTTCTTTGCGAACTTTGCAAAATGGTTATAGGCTTCCTTTGTAGCAGTCAAAGCTGCTAAGTTCGTTTGCCATCTCAACAACCGTCGCTCACTGTTGTAGAAACTACAGTGGAGCAGCACATGGTTTCTTGTTTCCTCCGCACTGGAGGCACAAGACGTGCATAATGGAGAGTCTTTCAGAGAAAAGAAGTGGAGCCGCGCATTGAAGTCACCATGTCCCGTGAGGAACTGGCTCGTCCAGTGGTCTGGCTCAACCCATTTTCTAGAAAGACGTTCACGGATGTTGGGGAAGAACTCATACGTATCACGTCCCTTTGACGAGGATTCCCATCTCGCTTGCCATTTCTCTAGAGCCCATTCATCGATGGCGGCAAGTTTCTGTTCTGTGGTGAGATCCGCACGGAGTTCAGCCCAAAGCGGGGAAGCTCCTGTTTCACTCTCCACTTGTCAATCATGCACTCAACAGCCAAATCAACTGGTAACTGACCAGTGATCACCTGGAGTGCTTCCGTTGATACAGTCTTGTAGGCCTTGGTGATCCACAGGAGCGCGGCTCTCTGGGATTGGGCCAATACTCTCTTTTGATTGACTGTTAGTTTGCTACCCCAGACAACAGGGCAGTAGCCAATCACACCTAAATAGATGGCCTTATACATGAGGATGGTGTCGTGGTAACACACACCCCAAGTGGCCTTAGTAATGGCACGCAGTGAGGCAAACCTTGCAATGGTAGTGCCTTTAAGGGACTGGAGGTGTTGGTTGAAACCCCACCTCTCACCTATATTCACTCCTAAATACTTGACGTGCTTTTCAAGAAGGAGCCTGTGGCCGCCAAAGCGTATTGTGGGTGGATTATTCACTTTCCCCTTCAAGAGGATTAGCTGGGTTTTTTCCTCAGCCACCTGCATCTTGACGTGCTCGCACCATTGGTTGACAGTGCGGAGCACGTGGTGGGTTTTTTCTTCAATTTGGCGGACTGACTCTGCAAAGATCAGCACAGTCAAGTCATCCACATAGGCGTGCGGCTCGCAGTCAGTCTCCATGAGTTTCCTGAGAAGACCTTCGAAGAAGGCATTCCAGAGTGCTGGTCCTAGGACCGAGCCCTGTGGGCACCCCTTCTCAATCTTTCTCCGGACGGAGACATGCCTACTTTCGATCGTAGCAGTTCTGTCTGTCAGGTAGCTTCTGACGAGCGAGTACAGGTTGCGGGGATTCCCTACCTTTGAGCTCATTAAGGAGCGCTGGCCACCAAAGGTTGTCAAACGCTCCTCTGATGTCAATCAGAACTGCTACGACGTACTTAGCCGGTGCCAGCAGGGAAACACGCCGAATCTCGACAATGACATCCTGCGTGGACCTTCCTTTGGTACACCCGTATTGCCTGCCTGTGAGGTTGCGGCCAAAGACTCCTTCGAGGGACTGCAACATCAAGATTTCTAGTGTTTTGCCTAATATGGAAAGAAGGCTGAGTGGTCTCCATGATCGCGGGTCCGACTGATTGCGGTCGCCTCCCTTTTGAAGAGTGACAACGCGCGCAGACTTCCACTGAGTGGGGAACTGTCCGACCTGCAGACAGTCATTAAATAAATTAAGGAGACCGCTGGAGATTGTCCGCTCAGCCTTCCTTAGCATATTGCTTTCTATTTTATCTGGCCCAGGAGATTTGTTGGGCTTTAAGGTCGCAAGAGCCCTGCCGAGGTCGCCTGTTGTCCACAATGGGATGTCGGGCTCGTTCGGAGGGTCCATGATCAGCTCCCTTGCTGCCCTCTGGGCTTCAGTGTCTCGAGCTAGTTGGTCATCTGGGAACGCCTTCTCAAGGAGGGTTTCCAGTGAACGTTCGATACTGCAGGCCCAGCCTGACTCATTTTGCATCGCAGCTAAGACCTGCTCTACATTTGCTTTTCCTATGGAGGACTTGTAGTGTCTGCCCCAGGGGTTCTCAGAGCTCTCCGCTTCCACAAAATTTCGCCAGCCTTGCCGTTTGGCTCGTTTGATGGCGCGGTGGAAGGCCTTCTTCTCTTGGATGAAGGCAGTTCGGAGTGTTGCTCTGGCATCAGGGTCACGAGTGTTTTGATACATCCTTCTGGCTCTATTTGCACTTTGCTTGAGGGGATTAAGTTCCTCAGTCCACCATGGGACTTTGATCGCCCTGTGCTTCTGTTGGCCAAGTACAGAGAGCCCAGCAGAGTGCAGTGCTGTGGTAAATGTGTCCACTTTGCTGTCCACCTCTTCAGGTGTGGATGCTTGCACTATTAGGTCGGTGTCTGCGGCACGCAGTTCACCTTCCAGTACCCTAAAGAATTGCGGCCAATCAGCATTTTTTGTGCGGAATCGCTTTTCACGCGTGTCTTTGCAGAGGATGTTATCATCCGTAATGGCAAAGTCAATAACCATGTGATCGCTCTGCGTTGCACCTGGTACGACTCGCCAACCCTTCAATTTGAGTAGCAGGGTGTGGGACACGGCTGTGACGTCTATACACGACGTTCCTCCCGGGCCATCATAGGTCGCCTCAGTCATGGGGTCGTTGGCAACAACCAAAATGTACCTGGTGAGCAGCTCTATATACGCCTCGCCCGCCCCATCCAGGGTTGGGGATCCCCACAATGGTGATCTGGCGTTTGCATCAGCACAGACTACGCAGGGTCGTCCTGATAGGCCTGCTAGAGCGCTCGAGTGGTTCAAGGTTGTTGGCAACTGGTGCGCCAAATTGCCTGTAAAATGATATTACAACCAGCTCAAAGCCACCGGCTCGGATGAGCACAGCGGCCAAGTGCTGGCTGTTCAGGTGAGTGAGTGCGAGCATGTCAATGGACGGGTCGATGCAGGCTACTGCTGCCTTGGCTCCCGTTCTTGCTCCAGCCACCACTCGTGCCTGCGATCCGAGACCAAGAGTTTTGGATCCTATGTACGGTTCCTGTATGGCGAGGACACTGCAGCATTTCTTGAGTGCATTTTGCAGCAACTCAGCCATAACTGGGCAACTCTTATTTGTGTTGCGCTGAAGGATTCGAACTGTTTTTGACCTATTCATAATCCACTCGTGACTCCTGGAGGGCAATCGCTCGCTGACGAATGGTACAGCGTGCGTCTCGTGTAGAGTGTGCGACCTGTTGGATTTTGCGTTCGACGCAATTGGCACACTTGAGGGGAGCATCACGCTTGCATTCCTTACTCAGATGTGGCAAGGCGCACCAGGCGCACACAACAGGTCTTGTACAGGCCACTGCCAGGTGGCCATAGCGCTGGCATTTGTAGCACTGAGTGGGGGCTTGGTACTTTCGTATGGCGCACCGCTGCCAGGCTATTTGGAGGTGCCTTGCCCCTCTAGTTTTTTGTACAGGCTGGGTGATACCTCAATCACCCAATCCTTCTGTCTGCCACGCTTTTTGGTGAAGAGAGGCCTGACATCCTGCGGCTGCAAGCCTAACGCAGGGTTGTGCTCAACAACTTGTTGGGCCAAGTCCTCTTTTTGAAGGTCGGTCCGCACGTCGCACAGCAGCAGGCGTGGGAAACGACCCAGGGGCTGACGCTTGGAGCTTCAACTCCTTTTTGTGGAAATGTGGCTCGTGAGCGCCTTGGCCATTTCTGGCGTTTCCGTCACAATGACGGCGCCACCTCCTACTGCGGTGCGGATGTTCAGCACTCGGACACTCAGAGCTTGGAGGTCCGTAGCAGGGACACCCGCATAAGTGCTTCCATTGCGTCAGGGTTGGAGGGACCAGCCTCTCCTTCCTCACATGTCTGCCTAACCACTACCACGTTTTGTCGTGGGTTTTTAGGGGGGAGTTTGGCAAGCGGTGGAGGCTTTTTATTTTGGTTTTTATTTTTATTTTTGCCCTTGTTTTTGGGCGGAGGCATAGGCGGGGCGCTGCCCTCGGCCTGCACTTCCTGCTTAGTTGGGGCCTGTTTCTGCTTCCCTCTGCGCTTCCTGGCCCTGGCAGGCTGCCATTCCGCCTCAGCTCCATGAGGGGGGGAGGAAGGCGCAGTAGCGGCTACTGCCGCATATGAGGGGCCTGGGGTACTACCCTGGCTCGTTGTTGCTCCTCGAGTTTGGGGGGCTGGTGGCACTGGCTGCTGGGCAATTGCCCTACGCAGCTCTTCCCTCACGACAGCCGCCACAGTTTCCCGCAGGGAGTGGCAGGGGGCGATGTCGTTGGGGGCATTAGCTTTATAGCCAGCTTCGAAATTTCGAAGAGGCAACTAGTTACGAGGTCCCGCATAGGTCCTGTCGCGTTGGCCCTCATCCGTGCCAGCTGGCCGTGGATGATTTGGACGTATGCGCAAATTTGCTCCATGTCCGACAGTTTAGGGTCCACGCTGTGTCGTGTGCTTGTAGTAGCCGGGTTGCCCGGGCTACTAGGGGAGAAGGGGAGATGAACGCGGTTTGCCGGGTCCTTTCCGCCCTTGTTTGTTTGGACGACGAGTAGGTTGCTCATCGTCCGAAGAGGGAGGGGTCGAGCGTGGCGAGCCGGAGGAAGAGGCGCAGGTGGCGTTTTTGTTACCTGCTGAAGTTTTAGTTGACTTTGTCATGTTTTTACTTATTTGGGGGGGGGGGGGTGATTAAAGAAGCGGACTGGTGTAGTGTATCCTTGTGAGTTCATTTGTTGTGTGTGTTAGTGGTATGAGCGAGAGGTGCTCGCGGCAGTGTCCTGGAAGCTCCCCCTCAGGCATATTGATTCTAGCCCCTTTCGCTGGCCCGTTGAGGGACAAAGGGAGGCCCCCACATGCGCCGCAGCTGCCAGTCCGGCCACCCACCGGGACTAAGACGCATGAGGGATTTTTCGGCTGCTGCTCAGAGTCAGCCCTCGGCCACTAGTGATGTGGTGAGCGGGACACACGCTATCAGCCGCCCCAGGAACGCTCAAACCTGGTTTTTCCCCCTCCTCATTCCGAAGGCCGCACCTATATAGGGGATCGCTCAAAGGTGTTAGTGAGCTACTTCCAGGACTGTCTTTCGCTCATTATGAGTGTTTCAAGTGAGTGTGTTCTGCCACGCAAGCCGTTGCAGTGTATTTAGTATCTGGAATATGTTGTGTATGTCAGTGTCGTGAGCTTTAAGCCCCTTTAAGGCCGGTTTTAACGACCACGCAGAGGATACGGCAGGAGAATTCTGTACCCCTTCCTGCGGGGGGTGTGTTCTGCGATCCCAGCTAAAGGTAGGGGGTTCCCAGTGTGTCATGTATGTGAATGAAGTGTAAGTTGTGTCCCTTTTAGTCCGGCTTATACGAACACGCAGGGAGTACGGCAGTGGAATTCTGGACCCCCTACTGCAGGGTGAGCACAGTGTGGCGACAGAGTACACTGTGACGCCCAGCCACAGTTAAGCCTCGTTGGATGTAATCCTGCGGGGACCTCATAGAGGTGAGGTTGTCTTTCAAGCTGGGCCCACCCGGCTGTCCCTTTTAGTCGGCTCATACGACACGCAGGGAATACGTCAGCGGAATTCTGGACCCCCGACTGCAGGGTGATCTTGTACAGGCCACTGCCAGGTGGCCATAGCGCTGGCGTTTGTAGCACTGAGTGGGGGCTTGGTACTTGCGAATGGAGCACCGCTGCCAGGCTATTTGGAGGTGCCTTGCTCCCTCTAGTTTTTTGCATAGGCTGGGTGATACCTCAATCACCCAATCCTTCTGTCTGCCACGCTTTTAGGTGAAAAGAGGCCTGACGTCCTGCGGCTGCAAGCCTAACGCAGGGTTGTGCTCAACAACTTGTTGGGCCAAGTCCTCTTTTTGTAGGTCAGTCCGCACGTCGCACAATAGCAGGCGTGGGAAGCGACCCAGGGGGGCTGACGCTTGGAGCTTCAACTCCTTTTTTGTGGAAATGTGGCTCGTGAGCGCCTTGGCCATTTCTGGCGTTTCCGTCACAATGACGGCGCCACCTCCTACTGCGGTGCGGATGTCTAGCACTCGGACGCTTAGAGCTTGGAGGTCCGTAGCAGGGACACCCCGCATCAGTGCTTCCATTGCATCAGGGTTGGAGGGACCAGCCTCTTCTTCCACACATGTCCGCCTAACCACTACCACGTATCGTCGTGGGTTTTTAGGGGGGAGTTAGGGGGGCAAGCGGTGGAGGCTTTTTATTTTTGTTATTATTTTTATTTTTGCCCTTGTTTTTCGGCGGAGGAGTAGGCGGGGCGCTGCCCTCGGCCTACACGTCCTGCTTAGTTGGGGCCTTTTATTCTTCCCCCTGCGCTTCCTGGCCCTGGCAGACTGCCATTCAGCCTCAGCTCCATGGGGGAGGGAGGAAGGCGCAGTAGCGGCTACTGCCGCATATGAGGGGCCTGGGGTACTACCCTGGCTCGTTGAAGCTGCTTGAGTTTGGAGAGCTGGTGGCACTGGCTGTTGGGCAATTGCCCTACGCAGCTCTTCCCTCACGACAGCCGCCACAGTTTCCCGCAGCGGGGGAGTGGCAGGGGGCGATGTCGTTGGGGGGGCATTAGCTTTTATAGCCAGCTTCGAAATTTCGAAGAGGCAACTAGTTACGAGGTCCCGCATAGGTCCTGTCGCGTTGGCCCTCATCCGTGCCAGCTGGCCGTGGATGATTTGGACGTATGCACAAATCTGCTCTATGTCTGACAGATTAGGGTCAACGGGGTGTCGTGTGCTTGTAGTAGCCGGGTTGCCCGGACTACTAGGGGGTGAAGGGGGAGATGAACGCGGTTTGCCCGGTTCTTTCCGCCCTTGTTTGTTTGGACGACGAGTAGGTTGCTCATCATCCGAAGAGGGAGGGGTCGAGCTTGGCGAGCCCGAGGAAGAGGCGCAGGTGGCGTTTTTATTACCTGCTGAAGATTTAGTTGACTTTGTCATGTTTTTTTTACTAATTTGGGGAGGGGGAGAAAAAGAAGCAGACTGGTGTAGTGTATCCTTGTGAGTTCATTTGTTGTGTGTGTTAGTGGTATGCGCGAGAGGTGCTCGAGGCAGTGTCCTGGAAGCTCTCCCTCAGGCATATTGATTCTAGTCCCTTTCGCTGGTATGTTGAGGGTCAAAGGGAGGCCCCCACATGCGCCGCAGCTGCCAGTCCGGCCACCCACCGGGACTAAGACGCATGAGGGATTTTTCGGCTGCTGCTCAGAGTCAGCCCTCGGCCACTAGTGATGTGGTGAGCGGGACACACGCTATCAGCCGCCCTAGGAACGCTCAAACCCGGTTTTTCCCCCTCCTCATTCCGAAGGCCGCACCTATATAGGGGATCGCTCAAAGGTGTTAGTGAGCTACTTCCAGGACTGTCTTTCGCTCATTATGAGTGTTTCAAGTCAATGTGTTCTGCCACGCAAGTCGTTGCAGTGTATTTTGTATCTGGAATATGTTGTGTATGTCAGTGTCGTGAGCTTTAAGCCCCTTTAAGGCCGGATTTAACGACCACGCAGAGGATACGGCAGGAGAATTCTGTCCCCCTTCCTGCGGGGGGTGTGTTCTGCGATCCCAGCTAAGGGTAGGGGGTTCTCAGTGTGTCATGTATGTGAATGAAGTGTAAGTTGTGTCCCTTTTAGTCCGGCTTATACGAACACGCAGGGAGTACGGCAGTGGAATTCTGGACCCCCAACTGCAGGGTGAGCACAGTGTGGCGACAGAGTACACTGTGACGCCCAGCCACAGTTAAGCCTCGTTGGATGTAATCCTGCGGGGACCTCATAGAGGTGAGGTTGTCTTTCAAGCTGGGCCGTCCCTTTTAGTCGGCTCATACGACACGCAGGGAATACGTCAGCGGTATTCTGGACCCCCGACTGCAGGGTGAACTACACACACACACACACACACACACACACACACACACACTCACACACACGGACCACGCGCCGAAATTAGGTTTTTTATACTCAGTAGGCCTCAAAACGTTAAGATCTGAAAAAAATTTTTTTTGGGCCGATTACTATACTTTCCTTCCCTTCGGGTAGCGGAAAGTAAAAAGTAGACGCGTAGGTCTGTTACAATACAGTATCACACTTTATAGTGAGGGAAAGACTTGGCGTTTCTTGCCTGAATGTTTTTAAATACTTCAGCCTTTAATTGCGAAACTGTTAAAGAAACAATTCAAGTTCATTTTTCGTTTTCTACGCAATTGCTAAAACGACGAGGAGAGTCATCAGGATACCCGCGTATTAATTTTCAAGATCGTACAGCGTGTCGTGTTTCACTGTGCTAATCTATTACGAATTCCGTACGTCGGGATTTCGTGGGAGCAGTATTTAACGTATTATCAGCATCACTGCTTCGAAACTGATCACTGTCCCGATTGGACGATGAAAGTGATTTCATGAAGATTTTAAAATGGTTAATTATGAATGTAGACTGAAGGACAGAAACCCCCTTCAATCATTTTGAACCAATTACTGTAACTCGGGCACTGCGAAAAACCTCAATAAGAAATTATAATCACCGGACAAAAACGAGTTTTCGAAAGCACGAAATTCGTCGTACTTGAACGAACGTGGCGAAAATATCTTGGAACAAAGAGGCAGTATGGTAGACACCAGCTCCCAGCAAGCGCTTCAGTCGGACAACTGGACGAACGTGTTTAGGATGTTTGTCCGTCTCAACAGCCTTAACCGAACTAAATCAGCTAACAAGGGGTCAACCATCAAACCTGAGATTGAGGCCTCGCCTAGTCGCCACCTGCTTTGTCGAGAGTCCGCCAATTTGTTACTATTGGGAAGGCAGGCCTAGTCTTTATAATAAGACGGATGTTGTCAGCTGCGTTTGTTATTGTGTCGCTATGGTGCGACAACAGGTTCAATTTTTGAAGAAATAAAATTAGTTCCTGTCGTGTCCTCCGTGTTCCCGATGGGTAGTATTAATTGTTCGACGCATCTAACAACTCTCGTCCTTCCGCGATGCTTGACACTTAGTACCAACCCGTGAGCATTCACAAATCATGAGGAGCAAATATCCTGTACTCTAGATGCATTATTCATTCTGAATAAGACATCGTTTTTTGCATCATTCCCTTGGTATTTTTCTATGCTGAGATCTCAAACACGTACGACTTTGTCTAGATGGAAAACAGTAAAAATAGCGCGGTAAATGAACTTTCGAAGGTTGTCTCGGATGATGCTGAAATTTCTCATTAGATCTCGAGTTATATTCAACGGCCCGTAGAGACTATTAAAAATCAACTTTTGAATAAGCGTTTACACATACCTCATGAATACTTTATAAGGGTTGAAGAACGTTGTTTATTGTTTAATAAACATAGTTACACGTATAAGTTGTCGTTTGCCGGATTGTTGGAATATTCAATGAGGTATTCTTAACATTTTACGAAGTTGGATTGAATGTTATATGTCCCAATCATACAGTGTAAGAGAACAATAAACTGTTATGTGATGTGCGAAAGAACGGTTTTTGCAAAAAGAACGGATTTCAGTGCAGTTTTTTCACCGTAAATGACGTTAGCATCCTAACCAAATCTGAGCAGTAGTGCAATAAAATGCTCATACGATGGGCGTTGATTAGTAGTCATAAGATAAGACGCCAACGTCAGTAACTACACATACGGCGTTATCTTGGCTAACCTTCCTCCTATAATTCCAGAACTGTTAACACGATTTCCAAAAATATGCCGCCTACTATTTAGATGATTGCTTCCATTCAGCAACATCAATCTGGACTATCGGCAACTTGCTATCACGTGGCCAAGGTTCGGTTGGCTCAATCTGGTGGGATATCGTCTAACTTCCACAAATAGTAACCCCCTAGTATGGCAATTCCGTTCCTAAAAAAGCGTGCTGACAGTCCCATCAATTATCTATACGTTGTGGTTAAAATGAAATTTGTGGGTAGGAAGCAACAGCCCAATAACGCTGCGCTCTCCGTTCGTACGTAAAACCCGATGTTACGTTGAAAGTTCCAAGTCACATGAGATTGGATTCTCAGAGTAAAAAGAAAACTAAATTAGTAACTGGACCCATGGAAATTGAATAATGTATGTGGTACCGAGTAGTACCGAATGTTTTCCTAAAAACGGCTCCAAGGATTTTGATTTGCTGGATGGAAGTTCGAAACTAAACAGTAGTACGAAATTTCCATTCGTAGGATACTAGCACAACAAACAATTTCAAATGTCGACAAAAGTCGATTTTCTCATTATCCGGCATTAGCGTTCTCTCAAAAAAGGTTTATGCATTCAATGCGCTTTCTGCACGAGGAAACTTACGTAGTCATGTTACAGTTATGAAATAGTACACGAAATTTTGGAATTCATATTATTGCCGTTTGTTTGAAAACGTTTTTGTTCCCAGCATTTTCCTTATACTTCCAGAAAAAAAACCCAAGAACCTTCCCACGAAAATCACGTCGACTTTCCCATAAACAACCTTCAGGCTGATCACTCAATAAGGGCCGACTGGATAACCACCGGATTCGTACTGTTAAGCACCACCAGTATTTGAAGTTCTGCCAAGTTCACTCAAGCTGAGTGAAAAGTAGAGTGGAGTAGTTGATGAAGCGTTCCCGATCGCTCTATTTATCTGGAGGTGAGGAAAATTGTGTAGTGCACAGCACCAGATATTTATATGAGTTTTCTACCCCGGCTAAAGTTGAATTCAACTTGTATCTTTTCTGGTCTGTCGCACAAGCAAAAGTATTCCTAATTCTTCTTAATCACATTTTGACTGGCTGCAGGCTTCCTAAGTTGTTTCTACGACGGCCTAACAAAACTAGGACGAGCAATTACCTTCAGCCGCTCTCACGAGAGGTAAATTCGCTCGTTTACTTTTGCCGCATTCGATCACAAGGAGGCCAAAGCCCCCTCCGGTTTTAAGAGAAAGAGGTGGCCGGCGGTAAGGCAAACAAGGGCCTGACGTAGGTGTCGTGGCGGAATATCAATAATCATGATTAAAGAGTCGGAACAGAGGGGCATTAGTTGGATCGATAGCCCATTTGGTGAAACGTTAGCTTCGCATTTAGTTGACAAAAAGTTCAACCGGCTCAGAACTGGAGGGAACGGAGCAATGAAAACGGGACGTGGTGAATCAATAGAAGTCTTTCGCCTCTTGCGGGAGGTTTCAATCTGTACGGAAGGAACTTTCTAGCTTCCAGAAATTTGCGAGCACGGAAAACCGTACGCTTTCACCATACGTTCAATTTATCATTCATAATGCACTCGTTGATTGCGGCTCATTTTTAATTTTTGGATGATTCTGTTCAGTTATCTTTCGTAGAGGCGCCCTTCACTGAAGCACTGACACAGCTTCAAAACAAATCAAGCCATTTTCAATGTGTCCCAGGAGTCAATGTTACAATCTTGGCTTTTCTCACTTGATTGAAAGTGAGAAGGTTCCTTCGTTCATCTTTTACGCGTATAATTTTTCATTATTTAGTTTATTTCATTTGACTTTATAATTGATTAACCTTGTTTTTACTTTCCTTAGCGCTATCAAGTAGAAAGTTATATAATCGTAAAAAATCGAGTTTTCTTCATAACATAACATTTTATGAGTAGCTCCTGAGTTCAAAGAACAGAATTTCAGAATATGGTGCGCGTGGCTGTGTCCGTCAACAAAATTGCGAGAGAACGGCTGTACCCGTGAACAAAATTGCGAGAGAACGGCTGTACCAAATCGGCTCGACTTTGATATTGGGGGTTTGCAGATCAACACGAGCCGCCAAAATAAGCTTGTGGACAAACCAGATCGAAAATTAACGCCATCAAAACATCTATTTTTTTCTCAAACCCGTTGTAGAGATTTTCACCTGTGATAACATTGCAGTGGAATTTTCATCCACAAGATAATGCCACGAGCAGCAGAATGAACATTTCGAATAAAATCGATTTTACGAGTTTTGGGAAAAACTGAACTGCTTCGCTAATCTTATTTATTAGTTTGTATAAGAAAATGAGAATTATGTACCCTTTTCTTTAATTTCCCTTCAACCTTTCCTTTCCCGGTTGCATTCACAAAGATAATTACAATAGTGATATATGGCAACTGAAAAACGAACATTCATCGAAGGTGTTAGACTACGTCAAGCTATGTAAGAGAATAATAACCCGTTGCGTAATAATTGCCAGCGTTTTATTGCAATTACGTTGTGTTTGTTATCGTTTCCTAGGTATGTTTTGATGCTGAGCCGCATAGGACGGGTCGCAGAGGTGCAAAACCTGCACCTCCACGCAACTGCATCTCCATCGAAAACAGTGAAACGTATACTCGTAGTGAGGCAAATTCGACTAATAGAAGGAACTGGCGAGACAATGTAGCGAAAGTTATCGTTTATAGCCTGTGCTTTTTCCCCACATAGCTTCCCGTCTCACTCCAACCACCCTTCAGCTCGACTAGTCACGTCGTGCCTATTGTCGCCTAGCGCCGCTTGGAAAATGTCAATTTTTCATTGTTCCATTGTCGTTGGATTGTGTATGTTTCGTATTGTTGGGCAGTATTTCTCAATGTTAAATCGAATGGCATTGTTCTCGGAGGTGCTCTACAAACATTGTCGTTTGCATATGAGTTGACGCATCTTGTATTGTTACACGATTGTACCGAAGCTTTTGACATTTTAGACGTGTGGTTAAAATAGGATAGGTTCCAATCATGCTAGGCAAGAGAATAATAAGCCGTTGTTTATTAATTAGCAGCGTTTTCCGTCATAAATCCCACTGATACAAAGCTAGCGTGTCCTAAACATAGAATTAATATTACAAAAATACTTGTCTGGGAATCAGCAGTCCACGATGCGATAAACAACCGGGGGAGAAACATTAATATTCGACAAAACCACAAGCAGTGGCCCAAAAGACGACGCTTCTTTTTTGTACCACGCAAATTTGGTAATGACCTCCAAGCATAATATTTCGTGTTTTTATCACTAAAAACTGTGAGAAATGGTAGAACGTGACACGGCAGAGATTTATACTCGGGAATTTCTGGGGTTGCACCTTGTCTTATGGAAGGTATTAAACTCTCTCTCTCTCTCTCTCTCTCTCTCTCTCTCTCTCTCTCTCTCTCTCTCTCTCTCTCTCTCTCTATCTCTATCTCTCTCTAGGGATGCGTTCCGCAGGCTACATATGAAATTTGAGTGGATTTGATTCAGTGGGTTTCTCTCTTTTCCCAAATGAAGGTCGTCGAAAGGTGAAGATCTGAAGACAACTCAGCCGTGAATATTTTGTTTTCAGCCAATCACACAATCACATAATTTCCCTTCCCATTAAATAGTGCCAAGGAAAAAAAATAAGGATAAAAATCGCCGAACGTACGTGAGGCTGAAGAAAGTTGTGTTTTATGTCGTATCAAATATTCATTTTTTTATTTATACGACCGAAACGAGTTCTTATGCACAAGCAACTACTACAGTGGGCATATCCATGCGCCCAAGACGTATGTGGCCTTTTCTATTCTGCGTATTTCATTAGTAGAGTGTTTAGTATGCCCGTTACATAATACGCATAATTACCGTGTGAAACCATTCAACGCCGATTTCTGAGAGGTTCACGCAACATTCGAGCATCCTTGAAGAAGAGACATGAAATGAATCCCCAGTCTCGTTAAGGGTTAGTTGCGTCACAGATCAATTGAATGGAAGTTATGGAGTCTTCGTGTCGAAGAACTTTAATTGGGTGGGGTACAACCATAATAAATATGCGTCTGGTCTCAGTTTACCATTAAGAACTGCCCCTCGAGGAAACCTTATCCTCTCTGCATCTGCTCCTTTTCATTCATTCCTCCATAAATTTTTGCAGATATTTTCTCTGGGAGGGTCTATCCCCTGAAGGAAACGTGGTGATTTGAGTATTTCGCAACATTTGGTTGGTTCAACAGTTATTTTGTGGATAACTGGAAGTTGGTGTAGTTTATGAAAAGCGTGGTATCACTAATAATTTGTCTGACATTAAAGTTAATATTCTAACGTGTCGAGCTGACGAGTGGTTGATGTGAGACACGGAAAACGATTACTTTCGCTGTTGTCCCGTGATTTCTTTTAATTAGCAGACTTAGGTTCACAATAATTACTGTGATTTGACTGTTTTCGATTTATACGCAGTTGTACGAGTCGTATACTCATTACATTCGACCCAGCATCTAAAAATACCTTGAAAGCGATACCAAACACGGCTTTTTTGTTAATTTGTTAAACCATTTTTAGCCCATGGCAACCATCGGATGGCCGAGCAGGGGGGCACAGCCCCCCACCAAATGGGATTTTAGTACGAAAGAAAAAATGTTTAAGTTAACGTTAAGGGAATAAAACGGCCGGCGGACAGACATTGCAGATTTGTAAATTTGTAACTACATAAATAGTAGTTGAGGGATTCTATGGATTGGGAGGACGAAGGATAGAAGGATAAGAGGATGCTCCACGACAGAAAGACCATCAGTTTACATACGAACCGAGTAGCATGCATGTGGTGATACCTCGGAGAACGCCTGCTGACACATGCACCTCATGCCGTCCCAGGACACAGTCACTGCTGCAACCCTGATGTTACCGGTTCCCACTCAACGAGCTTCTGACACCAACATACGAAGGTCAGTCGTGTCTTATTTGTGCCTCGTAGCTTCCGCTCTTCCCAAGTTAGCCACAGCCAAACACACTTACCACGCTAAATAAGGGCTCAGTGGGTCTCAAAACGTAGAGATTGTTTTGGTTTATTGTAGCAGCCCCGACTCCACCCTACTTCAAAGAGATGTGGAGAAGTAAAAGAGAATAGCTCATGTACGTAACCCGCTATCGGTTGACAACCTTAATAAATTCTGCACACCCACGCCTAAGCAACAGTCAGGCAGGATTTAAGACCGCTGTTACCGATAACACCGATATGTGATCTAGAGTAAACTTTATCTATCTGCTTTCGTTAGTGGCACAGCAATTATAAAATGGAATTAAGATGGTGGTCTATTTTCACTAAATTTGAGTTAACTGTTATTATATAGATTCCGATGGTATCATATTATTATTTGCTGGTGATGATGACCTAGCTGTTAGAATTGGCCTCACTACAAAGAACCCCGTCGCAAGACGCAAGTTCGTCATGGAAAAAAGATGTGTACATGAGGCCATGATGGTAAAACAGGCGATACATGAGCAGAAGAAGGGAGCAACAGTCCAAAACCAAAGGCAGAATCTAAACCGCCTGAGAACTCTGTTTACACTGGTTTAAAATCGTTAAAGCCGTTTTTAGGAAAAAATTGCTGTTTTGATCACTGTGCTAACTGTAGTTAGTTTTGGGCGGATTTTGCTCACACCCTCATTTTGGTGTCCTATGGTGACCTGTTCGCTAGGTATCAAGTTCGAGGTGATCAGCCATTCTCTCTTAATCGCGTTCACAGACACACACAAACAGACCATTTCCCCAATAGTGTTTTTCGGACTCAGTAGGATCTGAAATATGAAGATCTAAAGAGAAACCAACTTTTTATTTTCAGGCGATTACATAACATTCCTTTCTTCTTCGCAGAGCCAAGGAAGTAAAAATGGTCTGCATGGCACTGCACTGTGCTCAAGAGTTTGTGGCGTTTGGGGAGCCCTGAAGAGTGTGTGGCATCCCCGGATCCCTGAAGAGTGTGTGGCATCCCCAGCTCCCTCTAGGAAATCCTTGCCTAGCGTTGCGTGTTCTTCGGAACTCGAGGAAAGACAGTAAAACAGAAGAAAAGTTGCGATGGGCCTCCTGGGAAAGTATAGCGATCATGTCAAAAAAACAAAAAAAAACGGATTGTAAACTCCATTTTGGTAAGCTAATAGTCCGTAACCACAACGCTTAAAATCGACCACGCAAGTTGGGATCCGGCACGACTCCCAAGATATGGAATCCATTTGACCTTTGAGCCAACTTAAGAACGTCGTATCCAACGCTTGAATTCGTAACGGCTATTTCCCCGAACAAAAAGTGTATTTTGAGGGCGGCGAGCGAGAAGGGTGTTGTTAATGGAAACCTGATGCACATACAATACAAGGGGCTATTGATTTATGTTGTTTGTCCGTGGTGAGTCATCCATAAAGCATCCTCGTGACGGATTTATAATTCAAAGCAGAAAGAGATGACGAGTAATTGCCCACCTATTATCCTCAACGATAGTATCTCGCGGCGATTGGGTAGACGCACAGGAATAGCGTCATACCCGAGGGGCTGCAAACTTGTCAATAATAAATTGCGCTTCCCACTAGTTGTTTCTATTTCGAATGGGAACTGCGTGTTTGAAGCTCAATATCAAAACTTGACGCTCAATCTGATAAATCCCAATACACCAATCTTTCAAGCCAGCGAACACGTAAAAATATATGGAGTCCCTCTAAACAGGTAACTTCGGCTATCAAAAAGAATTCGTTTGTCCCTGCAGCCCAAAATTTACTTTCAGTTACAGGACATGCCGGGCATATTGCCGCATTCAGTACATCAACTTGAAGCTTCATACCTCACTCTCTTCCAATTATCATCCCAGGACGCGCTCTTGACACCTTCCTGTCCAATAAAAAACTTAAGATCATTTCTGCTATTTTTTTGAACTTAATAAAATCTACTCTGACACTAATATAGCTCATTTTACTTAGCTCTACATGTACATCTTCTCCTTCACACGTAACTCAATTTCTTCTTTGCTCGGAATACCCGACGTAACATATATCGATCATGCGTGGATAATAAAATTCTGGAGGTTTATTTAAATCTATTTCAGTCGTAACCTAGCGCGTGTAAATTTTTGATCTGCTGTTAAATGTCAGGATGTTAGTGAAAAAGTCGCTGCACTAACCTGTTACCTAGCGTTCACATTTAGTTCCCATACATTAACTAATCGGCCATTGGACTTTGGACTCCGATTAAAACGTTAATAAATAATTTGGCTCTCATTTCGCAAATTGAATCGCTCAGTTATGTATATGAACTTGTGTTAATGAATAACGATAGAACTGTATTAGGTGTGAGCTGTAAAAAAAGAAAACGAAATATGAAGAGAGTAAGGTAGATATGAAAACCCAAACGAATTATTCGTTCACTTTGAGTGGGAAAGCGTTTTTCTCTCGTGTCTTTCTAATACATATTTCCGTCTACAATGACGAGGTGATATCTTTGTTCCTTCCTGACCATCATAGGTCCCCTCAGTCGTAGAGTTGCTAGCAACAATCTAATTGTATTTTTTTAACACACATTTATTGAGGAAAAGAAGAACAGTACAAGTCACATACGTACTTTCAGGTTCAAAAGCTACACCTCACTCTCGTGGTTTCTGCTCTGGGTGGGGTTACGCGGTTCACTTCTTTGTTTATAAATAAAGTGAAGCTAGGTGAGAAGCTATAAGCTATTGAACAATCCTGACAAACATCAATTTCAGCAGAAAAGCATCATTTCCTATATTTTGCAGAAAAGTCTTTTTACATCCCTGGAATGTTTGAGAGAGGCGATCGATCTTAGATATTAAGGCACAGTTTTCCCCTCAATAATCCTGGGCACTCTTCCAAATGGAAGTTTGACGACACGTTTTCCACTTCGTCTTGTGGCTCCTTGCCCCAAAAATTCTTGGTCCATGCGTAGGATTCTAATAGTTTTTGTTAAGCTCTTTCTTTCTACAGGGCTTCAATCTCTTTGAAAAGTGCTTCTGTAGGGTATCTTGTCTTCTTCCCTAGAAGGATTTTAACCAAGATCCATCAAGATTATCTGATCTCGGAACACTGTATGAGGTCATAAATCATCAAGGACTGAATGAGCGCAAAATGCACCATTTACTGCTCACTACTCTCGAGAGGAAGTTCCGCACCCCTCGGCACACAAACGGTAATTTCCTAATCCTCGAAGTAAACTTGCTCACTTGACAACCCTGTGTGCTGTATACATATAACACTTCTACCCCCACACCCACCCTCACACACAGAAAGACACTCGTCCACATACAAGAGGCTGATGGGACCAATTCTCTGAATAGCGGATATTTTCCCTCCAGCTGTGGCTATGGATCCTGTTTATCCAAATAATTTGCAAACCATGCAACACAGTTGAGTGGTAAAAAAGCTATAAGAGCGAGGAAGGATGGCTCGACTCGTCCAAACAGAAAAGAATCCTCAGGTTGGGGAGTGAATGGCGTATGACTTTGTGTTGAAGGGGGCAACGAGAACGAGGAGATCCGAACGAACGTACAGAAACTCTGAGAAGGCCGCGGGAGACTATCTGCCGTACTGATA
Source organism: Pachypeltis micranthus (assembly GCA_020466155.1). Lineage (NCBI taxonomy): Eukaryota > Metazoa > Arthropoda > Insecta > Hemiptera > Miridae > Pachypeltis > Pachypeltis micranthus. The sequence continues at coordinate 2,270,756 of CM035776.1, forward strand.
TCGACTGCAGTGACGTCACAGCAGTATGGCTTCCTCTGACGTCACCTCCACTTCACCCTGATCACCCTTCCGTGTTCATAAACTCTCTCTTTCTCTCTCGCTCCTCGCTCTCCTCCGAGTTCACACTGAGCTTTCCCACCTTCGGCTCAGAAAGAAGCCGACCATCCATCCCCCACTCAAATGATCGTATTCGGGATCTCCTTATACTGAACACCATCCCTCGCTCCAACGTCGGCTCATAATCAGTTCCCTACATATTTAGGACCGACGTATCTCCTGCCCTCAATCCCTATGAATTAAATGAGACGCCATGTGTACAGAGGCAACATCTTCATATTACGCCTTCTACGGAAACGGTTAATACGATAAATATCTGGTGCGTAGCAACACACGACTTTCCGCCACCCCTTTAAGTTCGAACACCACCTACATAGGCGGCCAAAAAAAAACATTTGGGGTTTCTTCAGATCTTTACGTTTCAGACCCTACTGAGTCTGAAAAACCTAATTTCGGCGCGTGGTCCGTGTGTGTGTGTTCACCCTGCAGTCGGGGGTCCAGAATTCCGCTGACGTATTCCCTGCGTGTCGTATGAGCCGACTAAAAGGGACAGCCGGGTGGGCCGAGCTTGAAAGACAACCTCACCTCTACGAGGTCCCCGCAGGATTACATCCAACGTGGCTTAACTGTGGCTGGGCGTCACAGTGTACTCTGTCGCCACACTGTGCTCACCCTGCAGTAGGGGGTCCAGAATTCCACTGCCGTACTCCCTGCGTGTTCGTATAAGCCGGACTAAAAGGGACACAACTTACACTTCATTCACATACACGACACACTGGGAACCCCCTACCTTTAGCTGGGATCGCAGAACACACCCCCCGCAGGAAGGGGGACAGAATTCTCCTGCCGTATCCTCTGCGTGGTCGTTAAATCCGGCCTTAAAGGGGCTTAAAGCTCACGACACTGACATACACAACATATTCCAGATACAAAATACACTGCAACGGCTTGCGTAGCAGAACACATTAACTTAAAACACTCATAATGAGCGAAAGACAGTCCTGGAAGTAGCTCACTAACACCTTTGAGCGATCCCCTATATAGGTGCGGCCTTCGGAATGAGGAGGGGAAAAACCAGGTTTGAGCGTTCCTGGGGCGGCTGATAGCGTGGGGCCCGCTCACCACATCACCAGTGGCCGAGGGCTGACTCTGAGCAGCAGCCGAAAAATCGCTCATGCGTCTTAGTCCCGGTGGGTGGCCGGACTGGCAGCTGCGGCGCATGTGGGGGCCTCCCTTTGACCCTCAACGGACCAGCGAAAGGGGCTAGAATCAATATGCCTGAGGGGGAGCTTCCAGGACACTGCCGCGAGCACCTCTCGCTCATACCACTAACACACACAACAAATGAACTCACAAGGATACACTACACCAGTCTGCTTCTTTTTTCTCCCCCCCCCCCCCCAATTAGTAAAAAAAACATGACAAAGTCAACTAAATCTTCAGCAGGTAATAAAAACGCCACCTGCGCCTCTTCCTCGGGCTCGCCAAGCTCGACCCCTCCCTCTTCGGACGATGAGCAACCTACTCGTCGTCCAAACAAACAAGGGCGGAAAGAACCGGGCAAACCGCGTTCATCTCCCCCTTCGCCCCATAGTAGCCCGGGCAACCTGGCTACTACAAGCACACGACACAGCGTGGACCCTAAACTGTCGGACATGGAGCAAATTTGCGCATACGTCCAAATCATCCACGGCCAGCTGGCACGGATGAGGGCCAACGCGACAGGACCTATGCGGGACCTCGTAACTAGTTGCCTCTTCGAAATTTCGAAGCTGGCTATAAAAGCTAATGCCCCCAACGACATCGCCCTGCCACTCCCCTGCGGGAAACTGTGGCGGCTGTCGTGAGGAAGAGCTGCGTAGGGCAATTGCCCAGCAGCCAGTGCCACCAGCCCCCAAACTCGAGGAGCAACAACGAGCCAGGTAGTACCCCAGGCCCCTCATATGCGGCAGTAGCCGCTACTGCGCCTTCCTCCCCCCCTCATGGAGCTGAGGCGGAATGGCAGCCTGCCAGGGCCAGGAAGCGCAGAGGGAAGCAGAAACAGGCCCCAACTAAGCAGGAAGTGCAGGCTGAGGGCAGCGCCCCGCCTACGCCTCCGCCCAAAAACAAGGGCAAAAATAAAAATAAAAACAAAAATAAAAAGCCTCCACCGCTTGCCAAACTCCCCCCTAAAAACCCACGACAAAACGTGGTAGTGGTTAGGCGGACATGTGAGGAAGGAGAGGCTGGTCCCTCCAACCCGGACGCAATGGAAGCGCTTATGCGGGGTGTCCCTGCTACGGACCTCCAAGCTCTAAGTGTCCGAGTGCTGGACATCCGCTCCACAGTAGGAGGTGGCGCCGTCATTGTGACGGAAACGCCAGAAATGGCCAAGGCGCTCACGAGCCACATTTCCACAAAAAAGGAGTTGAAGCTCCAAGCGTCAGCCCCCCTGGGTCGTTTCCCACGCCTGCTGCTGTGCGACGTGCGGACCGACCTACAAAAAGAGGACTTGGCCCAACAAGTTGTTGAGCACAACCCTGCGTTAGGCTTGCAGCCGCAGGCTGTCAGGCCTCTCTTCACCAAAAAGCGTGGCAGACAGAAGGATTGGGTGATTGAGGTATCACCCAGCCTATACAAAAAACTAGAGGGGGGCAAGGCACCTCCAAATAGCCTGGCAGCGGTGCGCCATACGAAAGTACCAAGCCCCCACTCAGTGCTACAAATGCCAGCGCTATGGCCACCTGGCAGTGGCCTGTACAAGACCTGTTGTGTGCGCCTGGTGCGCCTTGCCACATCTAAGTAAGGAATGCAAGCGTGATGCTCCCCTCAAGTGTGCCAATTGCGTCGAACGCAAAATCCAACAGGTCGCACACTCAACACGAGACGCACGCTGTACCATTCGTCAGCGAGCGATTGCCCTCCAGGAGTCACGAGTGGATTATGAATAGGTCAAAAACAGTTCGAATCCTTCAGCACAACACAAATAAGAGTTGCCCAGTTATGGCTGAGTTGCTGCAAAATGCACTCAAGAAACGCTGCAGTGTCCTCGCCATACAGGAACCGTACATAGGATCCAAAACTCTTGGTCTGGGATCGCAGGCACGAGTGGTGGCTGGAGCAAGAACGGGAGCCAAGGCAGCAGTAGCCTGCATCGACCCGTCCATTGACATGCTCGCACTCACTCACCTGAACAGCCAGCACTTGGCCGCTGTGCTCATCCGAGCCGGTGGCTTTGAGCTGGTTGTAATATCATTTTACAGGCAATTTGGCGCACCAGTTGCCAACAGCCTTGAACCACTCGAGCGGGCTCTAGCAGGCCTATCAGGACGACCCTGCGTAGTCTGTGCTGATGCAAACGCCAGATCACCATTGTGGGGATCCCCAACCTTGGATGGGGCGGGCGAGGCGTATATAGAGCTGCTCACCAGGTACAACTTGGTTGTTGCCAACGACCCCATGACTGAGGCGACCTATGATGGTCCGGGAGGAAGGTCGTGTATAGACGTCACAGCCGTGTCTCACACCCTGCTACTCAAATTGCAGGGTTGGCGAGTCGTACCAGGTGCAATGCAGAGCGATCACATGGTTATTGACTTTGCCATCACGGATGACAACATCCTCTGCAAAGACACGCGTGAAATGCTGACTGGCCGCAATTCTTTAGGGTACTGGAAGGTGAACTGCGTGCCGCAGACACCGACCTAATAGCGCAAGCATCCACACCTGAAGAGGTGGACAGCAAAGTGGACACATTTACCACAGCACTGCACTCTGCTGGGCTCTCTGTACTTGGCCAACAGAAGCACAGGGCGATCAAAGTCCCATGGTGGACTGAGGAACTTAATCCCCTCAAGCAAAGTGCAAATAGAGCCAGAAGGATGTACCAAAACACTCGTGACCCTGATGCCAGAGCAACACTCCGAACTGCCTTCATCCAAGAGAAGAAGGCCTTCCACCGCGCCATCAAACGAGCCAAACGGCAAGGCTGGCGAAATTTTGTGGAAGCGGAGAGCTCTGAGAACCCCTGGGGCAGACATTACAAGTCCTCCATAGGTAAAGCAAATGTAGAGCAGGTCTTAGCCGCGATGCAAAATGAGTCAGGCTGGGCCTGCAGCATCGAAAGTTCACTGGAAACCCTCCTTGAGAAGGCGTTCCCAGATGACCAAGTAGCTCGAGACACTGAAGCCCAGAGGGCAGCAAGGGAGCTGATCATGGACCCTCCGAACGAGCCCGACATCCCACTGTGGACAACAGGCGACCTCGGCAGGGCCCTTGCGACCTTAAAGCCCAACAAATCTCCTGGGCCAGATAAAATAGAGAGCAATATGCTAAGGAAGGCTGAGTGGACAATCTCCAGCGGTCTCCTTAATCTATTTAATGACTGTCTGCAGGTCGGACAGTTCCCCACTCAGTGGAAGTCTGCGCGTGTTGTCACTCTTCAAAAGGGAGGCGACCGCAATCAGTCAGACCCGCGATCATGGAGACCACTCAGCCTTCTTTCCATATTAGGCAAAACACTAGAAATCTTGATGTTTCAGTCCCTCGAAGGAGTCTTTGGCCGCAACCTCACAGGCAGGCAATACGGGTGTACCAAAGGAACGCCGTACACGCCCGAAAGGGTGTACGCAGGATGCCATTGTTGAGATTCGGCGTGTTTCCCTGCTGGCACCGGCTAAGTACGTCGTAGCAGTTCTGATTGACATCAGAGGAGCGTTTGACAACCTTTGGTGGCCAGCGCTCCTTAATGAGCTCAAAGGTAGGGGAATCCCCCGCAACCTGTACTCGCTCGTCAGAAGTTACCTGACAGATAGAACTGCTACGTCTCTGTCCGGAGAAAGATTGAGAAGGGGTGCCCACAGGGCTCAGTCCTTGGACCAGCACACTGGAATGCCTTCTTCGAAGGTCTTCTCAGGAAACTCATGGAGACTGACTGCGAGCCGTACGCCTATGTGGATGACTTGACTGTGCTGATCTTTGCAGAGTCAGTCCGCCAAATTGAAGAAAAAACCCACCACGTGCTCCGCACTGTCAACCAATGGTGCGAGCATGTCAAGATGCAGGTGGCTGAGGAAAAAAACCCAGCTAATCCTCTTGAAGGGGAAAGTGAATAATCCACCCACAATACGCTTTGGCGGCCACAGGCTCCTTCTTGAAAAGCACGTCAAGTATTTAGGAGTGAATATAGGTGAGAGGCGGAGTTTCAACCAACACCTCCAGTCCCTTAAAGGCACAACCATTGCAACGTTTGCCTCACTGCGTGCCATTACTAAGGCCACTTGGGGTGTGTGTTACCACGACACTATCCTCATGTACAAGGCCATCTATCTAGGTGTGATTGGCTACTGCCCCGTTGTCTGGGGTAGCAAACTAACAGCCAATCAAAAGAGAGTATTGGCCCAATCCCAGAGCGCCGCGCTCCTGTGGATCACCAAGGCCTACAAGACTGTATCAACAGAAGCACTCCAGGTGATCACTGATCAGTTACCAGTTGATTTGGCTGTTGAGTGCATGGTTGACAAGTGGAGAGTGAAACGGGAGCTTCCCCGACTCTGGGCTGATCTCCGTGCAGACCTCACCACAGAACAGAAACTTGCCGCCATCGATGAATGGGCTCTAGAGAAATGGCAAGCGAGATGGGAATCCTCGTCAAAGGGACGTGATACGTATGAGTTGTTCCCCAACATCCGTGAACGTCTTTCTAGAAAATGGGTTGAGCCAGTTCCTCACGGGACATGGTGACTTCAATGCGCGGCTCCACTTCTTTTCTCTGAAAGACTCTCCATTATGCACGTCTTGTGCCCCCAGTGCGGAGGAAACAAGAAACCATGTGCTGCTCCACTGTAGTTTCTACAACAGTGAGCGACGGTTGTTGGGAGGGCAAACGAACTTAGCAGCATTGACTGCTTCAAAGGAAGCCTACAACCATTTCGCAAAGTTCGCAAAGAAGGTGATGGCTAAGAAACGTGGTCATAGTTGATCTGTCCTTTTGAAACTTGCCACCCAAGTAAACAGTAAGATCAGGTAGGGAACCAGATTAAGAACTACTCCCAGATGGTACGGGATTCCTCAGGTGGTCACCTCCGCGCGGTAACACATGGGCAACAGCTCTCTACGGTCAGACTGGCTAACGACCAAATACCTGCCGTACCTCCACAGGTCTGAGTTCGGAGGATGCTGCAGGGGCCGGCCTCTTGCATATTAGCGAAACCGCAACTTCTATGACTGATATAACCCTCGTCGAGGGTTTAGGTACAGTCATCAAATAAAGGAACAGACCTGTCTGTAGTTCGATTTGCGGGAGAACGGCTGATCCGATTGAGCTGGTTCTTTTTTTGTTTTGTTCGTTATTTTTTGTAGACACCAAAATAAGGTTATGGACGATTTCGGCCGATGGGAAGGGGGGGGGTCGAAAATGTACCAAAAAACTAGGGGTTTTCGCATTTTTCTCGAAAACGGCTCTAACGATTTTGATCAAATTTTCAAATTTTCTTCTCCTAATCAATACCTAACCTTTCTTCTCCATACATATCTCCATGAAAATACGGTGAACGGAGATATGGGCCCCTGAAGCAAAAATAGGTTTTTTCGCTTTTTGGCAAAACGGCTTCATCGATTTTCACCAAACTCACAGGATGTTTTCAAATAGTTGATGCCTACATATTCTATCCAATAAATGTTCCTGTGACGGTCCATTGAACAGAGATCAAAAGCAAAATGTGTCGAAAATAACGTTTTTTCTAACATTTCCGTAAATTCCAGGGTAACTTTTTCACCAGGTGTGATAAATTCTAATGGAGTGTCTTTTAGTCACCCATGCCAACATTTCGTTCTCCATAATTATTTCTGTATATATATGTTGAACGGAGATATAAGCCAAGTTAACTCAGAAAAGGAGATTTGTCGAATATTAATTTATCGGTATACCAATTTTCTCAAAAACGGCTCTAACGATTTTGATCAAACTTTTGGAGTACCCTCAGCTAACTATTCCCTACATTTTGTTCTCCATAAATGTTCCTGTAAAAATGCGGTGAACGAAGATATAGCGCCCGCCTATGTAGGTGGTGTTCGAACTTAAAGGGGTGGCGGAAAGTTGTGTGTTGCTACGCACCAGATATTTATATTTCCAACTGCGATCTTCACACCAGTCTCTAACCCCCCCCCCCCCCGTTTGAGAGATCGAACGGCGAAATGCCGACTTCGATTCAAAATAGATATCCTGTCAGCGCTACTTAGGACATTGCTGCGGTGGTGGGATGTGGGATGGGGCACTGCTTAATCAAAGTTGACTCGTGATAAATGGTCTTAAGGTTCAGAAGGCTGCAACTGCATGCGGAGATAAAAACGTTTCTACGACTCGGCCTTCATCGTTAATTACGGCTGTTTCCCGCAATCATGCAGTTTGTTGCACAACTACGCGCTGTGTCCGAAGCGAAATGTCTTTAGCTGCACACTACGAGCCACAACTCGCCACAACTAAAGACAGATGTGCAGATTAGGGGTGTCACAACTCTGGACTGAAGGAAATCAGAGCGTTGACAGTGTCTCAACCCAAAGGGAAATACTAATTATATCGAGGGTCGACTTCACCTTTTATTGCCCCTCCCATTCCTCCTTCACATTCGAGAACTCCAAGACCGGTCACGCGTAGACAATGTATTTGGTGGAAAGAAGGTGATTCGTGAGGTTTAGCCTGTTAAAGCTCATTAGCCTTCTTTCTCCTACAAGGGTCCTCTCCGATGAGGTGGTCATTGATTTACACTAGAGAACCCCTCGGAATACGGTGTTCAACATTGCGTTTCTTAAGTCTGGTGTCAAGCTTCGAACCCATTCTACCATTCAGAGGGGCGAAAAACGGTTGCCTGGCGTGTTTTACACATTGTACCGCAATATTTGCAGAGGTGGTATCATCTTTGTCCCCTTATACTTCTAATTAATGTACTACCACCCGTGAGGGGTGAGGGTGAGCAGTACAACTCAACACACTAACTGATGCTCTTGTACTCTCAGCAATGACTGCAATAAGCTAAATATTCGGTTTAGTGAGAAGTCTGACAACGTTCGTAGTTAATTAGGATAGATAGTTAGAAGGGACCCCAGAATTCCGTTTTATTTATTCACACAATTTTTACTCTATAATTCCAAAACAGTAAATCCGAATCTTCCAATGAAGCAGTATGATTTATCTCATAATTGACTAGTCAATAATGGTCGTGGTGTAAACAGGAGAACTCAAAGGTAACGCTTATATAAACTGAGTAAAATATTTTCATGAGCATGAAAAATAGCTGAATAAATGGTGTCTGAGAGAGTTATGTGACGTCCCAAATATTTATTTGTTATTGACATTACAGGATCTTACGATTAAATTCACAATGTAGCATTTTTGAATGCAACTTTTGGGATTTCCTTTTTAAATTCAGAAGTCGAGTCGCGGGAAGCGAACTAAAGCTTGTTCTAAAAACTTGTTAAAAAGAAATAGAGAACTATGAAAAAACTACAGAACGCAAATTAAGTAAAGTTTTTCGGCAAACATTTGAAAACGGCTCTAGGTCGGTTCCGTTAAAATTGTTATAACACTGAAAATTGTTTAACATCAGGGAGGACGCCTTTTTGCCATTTTTATCGCTCTTCAAATTAATAGTACATGTTTTTACTCAACCATTGAGGAGATTATTACGTCCTTACTACCCGAAGTTGGAGCTTAAGGTCATATAGTGATGACGAGCTGTAGACTCGCAAATAGTCGTGCGACTAAAAAATGCCGATTGTGCTTAACGTATCGGGATTTGTTAAGTTGCTCTGGGTCACGTCACAATTTTCGCTGAACTATCCGTAATTTACCGTACGGTCAACTGGAGTTTTTAGAAAGGTGCCGTGTCAGCTGTTTTGGCATCAATGAGAAAATATCGGGTACGATATTCCTCAATCCCAAGTCCATCCACTAGTATCACTCTGGCGGCTAGTCTAATATGTTTTTTAATCAACTCAATTCTATATCGGTACCACTATGAATTGCAGAATTTATTGGGTTGCTTCTACTAATGCCACTAACATTTTTATTTATTTTCCGAGGGCGTGCGGGACAAGTCCCTTTGTCACTGCGGCCAAGTGTGGGCCTATTGTGACACTAGCCCTTCCTTAGTAAAAGGCCAATAAAGCCACTACCATTATTGAGTTATCAATGCGTACGTGTTTCATGAAACTGTCAATAAGGTTGGTTTGTGTTTACCGTTTGGGCATTATGGGATAAAAACTGCGAGAAATGCTAGTAAATAAAACGGCAGGGGTTTGAATTCTAAAATCTGGGGTTGCCCTTGACTACTTTGTGAGCGTTTGTAAAATTTTATTGTATAATTAGTTTATTCGATTGCAACATTTCTGAGAGCGTCAATGTTATGTGAGCGCGATTTGTAAGGAAAAATTAAATAACGTCGATTTTCTTGGGAATAGTAGATAATGTTACTCTCGTCCTTTCCCCACTAACGAAACTTTTATGTTACTGTCGTATCATTTGGAACGTTAATGAAAGAGAACAGCTCGAGCTCGTATGAATTTCACGTCACGACCGTATAACAGTTTTGATTAGACTGACAACACATTTTCTAATGACAATACCTAACGTGTACAACGTCATGTGAAGATCCAATGGGTAGAAGTACACTCTTGAGAGGCAGGGCTATCTCAACCTTTTTCCGAAACCACTTTAACAATCTAGGCCAACTACTCAATACCAACATTTTATACGAATCAACTTCAAACTCAACAAAATCAATTCATGTAATGTTCATTCACGAACATACAAAACATAACAACAACAATCCTCTTTCAAATCAACCGCATCATAGCTATGTAACATTATTTGCCAGCAACTAGTATTGGAGTTACTACAATATGTTATTTCAAATGAATATTTCACGCCCTCTCAAAATGTTGCAAAAACCATGATTTTAAAAACATTTTCCAAGCTTTCCACAGTAATTAAAAACTGGATTTCATCTACTGGGCAAAATTTCTTCCAGCAATCTATTCATACATCTTGCTCTCTGCAACTTTTTCAGTAACCAAGTGTCTATTTTGCAGAAAATGAGATTTATAACAAAACAGCAGAACATGAGACTTGTTAAGCAGAAGAAGCTTTTTTCACGACTCCCATCAATGGTTATAACGATTTTGATGAGTGAGTCACACATAACTTCCAGCTAACTAGCTACTGATTCTCGATAAGCGTTCCCGAACAATTGGGTTCTCACCAGACATTTTTTAATTCATTGTGGTACGAAAATAAGATTACTGGTCGAGACGTGAAGTAGCGATCAACTCTTCAACAGTCTCGAAGGGCCGTCTGAAACAATTCAGTGAATTGGTGATCCATCACTGCCTGTTTCCTCTACAAGTGCAAATAATACCATTCAACATTCTCAAATATAGTTGTAGAATGAACTAATAAAATACCTGTGTGTACTCAGGAGCATCGTAATTCTATATTTCTCTTTTTCTCAATCACTTTGCCAAGAAATTAGCCGCGTAACCAAAAATAGCTGCATACGGCACAAAATGCGAGCTTTTGTATCAAATAAAGCTAGCGAACAAATGAAAAAGTGAGGTACAGTGACGTGGAAGAAGTTAGTCACAGACGAGAGATAGCGAGCGAATCCTTAATAGCGATTTAGTCTCGATCTTTTAGAACTCGATTGATTAACTCAATTTACTCTCGATAGTTCCGGAAGGCCTTTTCCAAACGATTAAAACTTTTCGAAGTATTTTCGTTACCTCGATTAATAAATATATCGAATATATTCTGAACCGTCGTTTCTGTCTAACAACAGGAAAGACCTTAGAAGGCAATCAAGAGGTGAAATGTTCCGACATGAATAGTAATAACATGAGACACCATATTTTCAACCGAGAGACCAACCAACCGGGTGCTTTTCTTCAACTTAACCACTGAACAAGAAAAATGAATAATCAGACTTCAATGGAAAAATATCAGGTACAAGCGAAGCATGCTACTTTCCGCTTTTTTGTTAATATGAAACTGAATTTTCTCTCTCCGCTAACCACACCATTTATGGTCTCTTGTATGAACTTGGTAGACATTACTCAACGATTTACATAGAAACGTGCAGCGCTCTACATTCCAGAATTTCTTGAGTCGATTCTACTCATGTCACGATCGTTATAGAGCAATATGTACATAAGTGATATATAAGACTGTCAACCGGATTTTCGTAGGGAAGATTGTACTTACTATTTCATTCGCGGCTTTAGACGGGAAAACGCAAGCAACTCCGTATGATTGAGAAGGAAGCAGATCAGTAGTTCAATTTGCGAGAGCTGAATCGATTGAGCTGGTTCTGTTTTAGTTTTTTTTTTGTTAAATTTTGACTAAGCGATAATAAGGTTATGGGCGATTTTCTATCGATGGGAAAGGGGGTGGGGGACCAAAATGTGCCAAAACCTTTTTCTCAAAAACGGCTATAACGATTTTGATTAAACTTTCAAATGATCTCTACCAATTAGTTCTCTCCCTCATAAATATCTTCACGAAAATTTGGTTCACTTTTTAGCAAGATGGCTCCAACGAGGTTCACCAAACTCACAGGATGTCTTTACACGGTTAATGTACATGTATTGTTACTAATGAATTTTCCTCTGACAGTCCATCGAACGGAGGTAAAAACCGAAATGTGCTGAAAATTGTGTTTTTTTACATTTTTATAATTTCCTTCACGGGGTTTGATCAATCTTACAGATTATTTTCTAGCCCTCTGCCTATATTTTGTTATCCGCTCAATTAATACAAAACATTATTGTAGGCGTTTTGGAAAGAATGTTGTTTTGATTATACTCAGGGTCGATGATGCAATCCAATGATTATTATTCACGCATCATCATCAGTTATGATTCGATTCCAACATGTGAAGACAGCAACAATAGATTTTAAAACCTGGCTGTTTGCACGACCTGGAAGGGTTTTTTCTGGATTCCACATCAGCAGTTGCAGGCTTGAACGACGGGGAAACTTATCGCGTTTGGATGAAGCGGAGCCGGAAGAAAAAGTCGGACGTGCAACTGACTTTTCTAAGGTCAAACTATCGAGGAAACTCTGCAGATGAGTATGCGAGGGGGAAGTGTTGCTCCTCGCTCTGCTGACAGATAACGTCGCTCAGTTTCCAATCAACGGATGAAAACGAACAGTAGCTGCCAGATACAAACATATTTCAAAACTCGAGGCAATAGACTCACTCTGTGCTCTACTTCCACCGCCAAAGTCGTCCGTTCCCCCCGTACTGCCATATCTTCCGAGTAAATCCGCATTGGTTCGAAGAGGGAAACCTTCAAATCACGTTTTGGTTTAGAGGCAGTTTACGATTCTGATTGACTAGCTATATTGTTGTCATACTTGAGAAAATGACTAGAGCAGCTCTATAAATTATCATTTAGACCAAGGGCATTTTTTCTTTGCTTGTTGCGTCTAAATTCCAGCTAAATTTACATGAACTTCTCATAAGTCACATTGTAGTACAATAAACTGTCTTCACTATGAAAGTAATAAAATACCCAAGAAATACTGGAATGCACCAACGGAATCGATTGATTTCTATAACTTACCTAAGCTTTTGAATAAAATTTATCACAGAATTTCAATATTATTTAATTCAATACTTCAAACAAAAAGCAAACCATTTGAAAATTGTAACAGAGGAAAAGAAGAGTGAATTGCTGAATTTTGCAAACCGTAGAGAAGGAAGTGGGCTGCCTCTATTTTTTCTATGGGCGATTCACTTGTGAGTTTGCCATTTCATCTGTGCGCTAATCATTAGGTCTCCCAAGATCGGATCGATTTTCATATTTAGCCTGAAGATCATTATGAACGGCAAAAAACGGTATGAGCACAATCGGTTCAAAACCAACAATAGTTATCATAGTGGTCAAAACACCACTTTTTCTCAAAAACTGCTAAAACGGTTTGGATGGAACTTTTTGGGTGGGCGAGTCAAGACAAGAGCAGCGCAATAAATTATCAATCATGACGTGGAAAATCGATTTTGGCTTAGTTTTTTCCTTATATGTCAAGCTACTACTCGCATTCTCAGAATAATCATGGTGTAGTTCGATCGTTGACCTAGAAGATGAAGGTTCATGAGATACTTATTAAAAACCTCATAAATTCCAGAATTACAACCACCGCCGCTCCACTTACAATCACTTCTCACAGTTTTTACCTAATAATTCCACAACTGTAAACACGACTCAATGACGGCCGCGGTGTAACAACAACTCAACCAATTTCCGCGCTACCAGTTTCAAGCTCTTATAAACTCAATAAAAAACAAATTTGATTAGTTGCCAAAGTGATAAAAATCGATTAATGCCTTTACAGAAAATGCTACATTTAGATTAGGCTAGTGGCATACTTCGACAGCAAAGCGGCAACAAGGTCCAGGATTCACGATCAAGAGAGAAAGATATATATTGATAAAAAAAATGGGAAGGCACGCAGTCCGTGGGATTGGCAGGTAGTAGGTAGGTCACCTTGGCCTTATCGATCTACTCAATGGGGTGTGACTGACCGCCTCTTAGTCCCTGGCTTTCTCCTTTATTAACACTTTTCTCTATCACTGCTTCCCCAAAATAGTCGCCTTTTCGGCAGACGCGAATCCCATGTTTACCTACGTGATTATGACACAGAGCTTGCTCACCTACTTTTATTTATGGCGTACTGTCGAGGGAAATGGGTGAAAACCTTTCAAGAGAGAATCGACATGATCAGTTCATTGTGTTGTCCTTCAATGAGCTTGTAAATGTTCTCACGAATATATTTTCTGAATATATGCTCTTTGTATAGAGTTTAAAAGGAAAATTACAGGTCAACATTGTGTGAGTAACTTGGCAATTATTGAAAAGTGTAAAGAAACCTAAATCCTCGCTCAATACGTTAAAGTTGCTCCTTGGTCAACGATTCAGAGGTTAAGATAGGGGTAAATACGAATTTCGCTACTTGAATTCGAGAATAATGGCCGACTTACAAAATGAGGGTATACTTTGTCTATATTTATCTTAGCAAAGGCGGTTGATACGTTGTGGCATGATGGATTGCTTTGGAAAGTGAGGGCTTTTCTTTTGGCTTTACAGTAAAACCTAAGATTGGTATGGAAGTGATCTAAGTGGCCGGTCTTAATGTGTAAAAGTAAATTATCTAAACGGAACGTATGTCGATAGCAATGCAGGAAAAAAAAAATTCCTCCAGGAATCGAATTTAGAGGCCCGGTTTTAATACATAATTTATGTTAACGAATTGGGAAAAGTTAGTATAAATGGAGAAAACACTTTTTTGCAGACAACTTTGGTTTACACCTTGTAGCTGAAATCTGGGACTAGGTTTTTCAACTGGGCGAGCAAGGAATTCAAGTCGTTTGTTGGACTTAGCTGAAGCTGAGTTGCTCAGAAGTCCATTATAATCGAATCCAATTGCACTTCCCAAGCCTTTGGGCCCTCTGACCTGAGGCCTTTGTTCTGAAGCTATCAGAATATCCTGACTACCTTGGTAAATTATTCCCTTTCTTTCAATTTTCAGATCCGTAAGGGTCAAGTATTTTCCCACTTACCGTTTCCCTCAACCCCCCCCCCCTTTCACTTACCCCTCTTTTATACTTCCCACTTCCGCACGACGTTTAGCGCTCAAAATCGGACAGTTATACATTCGCTCTCACCTCTCGTCCTCGATTAATCAGTTCTCTTATCCACAAACCCCTTGTGACGCGTTAACTCTGACTATATCACTGTGAACTTAATCTTTATTGTGCCGCAAGTGATTAACCGGCGTAATAACATCGTCCTCTATCTCTATATTGTCTTAGGGCCGTATTCACCAACTGCGTTGATCTCGCTTTGAGTCGATTGACAGCACCTAACCCGCTCCGGCCACATAAACGGTCTTCACCAGACTGGGTTAAGCTCTAGCCCTGATCAAGCGCTAACCCCAAAAAATAGTGGGTTTTGGCCCGGTTAGCCCTTATCTTTCTCTATCATGTTCTGGTATTTGTCCGCCATTACCTTGCTCTGCCGAGTATTCGCTTCTATTATTGTGAATAATTTACGTATATTTTGGAATAGTGATAATAAACAAACATACTGTTTACTAGTGCGCAGTTATTTCAGTTGCTATTCCACTACGATGATAATCTAATATGTTGGGTTATCGTCATCTCAAATGCGGCGCCAGCGCCTCAAATGGCTACGAGCGGGATCTGACGACTTGTACAAGTATGAATTTAAATTCTGTTGCGAACAAAAGTATTACGATCGTCGAAAACAAGTTGTTGTTTGCGTAAAATGTGTGCTGAGCAGTTTCTGAAAAAACTATACGTCATAGTGCCGTGTTAGAAAACCCAAACGCAAATGGCTTACCTGGGTGGATTTAGTAGCAGATAAGTAGGAAATATTAAATAATACCACGCTTTTACACAAACATTAGTATATTAAACAACTTTTATTAAACACGACAATTCTCCCTTCCTTGTTAAAGTTCCTTGCTTGCAAAAGTTGTAACCTCATAATTCAGGTTTTGGTTTATTATTCATTCTGAATAATAACCCTATGTTTTCAGTCACGAAAATTTTTTTACAACCCCCCCTCAAATTTTGATACTTTACGTTTCAAGACATGGAGATTCCAAATTTGCAATGTCCGTCCGCCGTCCGGGCCGTTTTGTGCCTTTAACGTGGTCTAAAAAATTCGTTCTTTCGCCCAAAAATCCGATTTGGTATCTAGTTGTGCCCGCCATCTCGGCAATCCGATCGGACGAAGCCCGTGGTTGTAATGGGCAAAAAACGGTTAAAAAAATTAACGAAACGCAGTACAACGCGGGAGCTACAAGCGCTTCGTCGTTTGAATTTCCTCCCGCCCCGCACGTCTCTTTAAAAAACCCTGCAAATTATTACACAACGGTTTATTATTCGGATAATCAGCTTGACCTAGCATTAATGCTCCGAGATCCATCCTGTTCGATTCAGCATCGAAAAATATCATAATGAAACCCAAAAAAGGTCGAAAAGAACTGAATCGTAATATTAAAATAAACAAAAAAAGTATCTAGAAAAAACTGAATTTTAATATGAAAACATGCACGCTAAATACTAATATCAAAATTTAACCAAAATTGATGAAAAAACCAAAATGAGAATGAAACGAAAGAATCTAAAAAAATTGAATCGTATTAAAACCAAAACGTCGGGGAAATTGGAACGGGGGGGCGCTCGAAGCGAAGCGCGTCGTCGTTGGGAGGCCAAAGGGGTCGTTGGGAGGGAGGCGAGAGCCGCCTCGAGAGCGGTTGGTTTTTTAAAGAGACGGGCGAGGGAATTCAAACGACGAAACGCTTGTAGCTCCGCGTTGTACTGCGTTTCGTTAATTTTTTTAACCGTTTTTTGCCAATTACAACCACGGGCTTCGTCCGATCGGATTGCCGAGATGGCGGGCACAACTAGATACCAAGTCGGATTTTTGGGCGAAAGAACGAATTTTTTAGACCACGTTAAAGGCACAAAACGGCCCGGACGGCGGACCGGGGACGGGGGACGGCGGACGGCGGACGGGGGACGGCGGACGGGGGACAGGGGGACGGCGGACGGACATTGCAAATTTGGAATCTCCATGTCTTGAAACGTAAAGTATCAAATTTTGAAGGGGGGGTGGTAAAAAATTTTTCGTGACCGAAAACATAGGGTTATTATTCAGAATGAATAATAAACCAAAACCAACCGCTCTCGAGGCGGCTCGCGCTTCCCTCCCAACGACTCTGCATTCGCCTTTCGCTTCGAGCGCCCCCGTTCCAATTTCCCCAACGTTTTGGTTTTAATACGATTCAATTTTTTTTAGATTCTTTCGTTTCATTCTCATTTTGTTTTTTTTCATAGATTTTTGGTTAAATTATGATATTAGTAGATATTAAATATGATATGATTAAACATGATATTTGATATTAAATGTTGATATTAGTCTTATTTAGCGTGCGTGTTTTCATATTAAAATTCAGTTTTTTCTAGATACTTGCGTTTTTTTGTTTATTTTAATATAACGATTCAGTTCTTTTCGACCTTTTTTGGGTTTCATTATGATATTTTTCGATGCTGAATCGAACAGGATGGGTCTCGGAGCATTAATGCTAGGTCAAGCTGATTATCCGAATAATAAACCGTTGTGTAATAATTTGCAGGGTTTTTATTATTTGCTCCGTTCTCATTTTCTTGTACTGCTTCCGATTTTTCCTACACGCACAAAGCACTTTCCCGGTCTAATTTGGCTTTTTCCTGCAGTTCTTGCAGTTGGAGTACGCGTATTTTCACTTTAAGCTCCTCACCAGTTTCAGCTTCGGCAGAGGTTAATGCGGCCACTTTGGTGTATGACAATAATTAGAAACAATAATTTGGTCAAATCCGGATTATTGAGCATTGGGAATCTACGGTATACACGGTTTCGCGGCCGTTTACGGGACTGGATGTCAAACAGATGCCTAATTTCCTTACTTTACTGTAACCTCATTAGTCCACTGCCTTCTCGATACGGCTTAATCGCAGCGTAATCACGTCTATGCTAACCGCATGCCACAGTGATCTCGGCTAGCGTGGAGGGCGCGAAAATGACTAGCCTTGATCCACTTATCTAGCCCTGATCAGTTGGATCACGATCAGCGGCGTATAGGTGAACGCGGCCCTTATTCGTTGACGTATTCTTCGCATGGACAGAATTTCATCCCTCCCTTTCGTGTACCCAACATAATCAGTGGAGGGTTGATCGAGAACAAACTGATGGCACTACGCCACTGATACTGGACGAATATCGTGCCCTAAGGAGTGCTAAGAAACCTCCACACAGTCTGTTGTAATCCTACGAATTGCCTAAGTTGTTTAAACTAACACTACAACGCTAAATACTTGGGTTTCATCGTGGATTCCAATATGAAACTAATAAATCGAATTCATCTGGCGTTAACGAGACTGAAAAAATGTGTTAGTATTTTTTCCCCAGTTGAGGAATATTATTATGCCTAGCCTTATGCCCAATATGTATTACTATGCTTTATGGTTAGCCAGCTTGAGGTGGTGCGTATCCCACAACAGTATACCCTGCCTTTATTAGTATTTGAAACACATTAGTTCCATCTGGAATCGCCAGCAAATTGTCGACCTGAGTTCCCTTATTCAGTTAAATACTTAACAGGAAGAGAAATCCTCATACGCGCCCTACGCCTTAACAACAGAGTTACATGCCAATGAAATATCAGTCCACTCATAGTGAAAACAATAGTGGCATTAAACTATTATTTCACCAATAGTATCGTGTGGAGAATATCACAACATCCAATCTAAAAGGAGAGTTGACCGAATACCCAAAACAATCCAATAAACTACCTAAGATATGATGATCATTAATAGTTAAGAACAACCTCAGAAATTGTGGAATTTCAACCACCCCGTTTCACTAACTACTATTTCTCAGCTTTTACCAGATAATTCTGAAACAGTGAATATTATCTTTCTAACAAAAAACATGTTGGCAGTCTCATAACTTCTCTGTGTACTGTTTTTTTGTTGCTTTTTTTTTGGAAACTGTGGACGCTGGTGATACCCTCACTGCAGCCACAACGGGCCTATCGTAAGGGCGCCCAAGATCCTCAGATAATGGCCCCTCTCCACCACCCCCAGGCCCCACGGCACTGGTCTCACTTGGTGTAACGTATGCGCCTTCACCACCCCCGCACAAAGCGGAGGATATCCGCAAGTTCTGCATTCGCCACCTCTTCTGGCTGAAGAAAGGGCCTACCAAACAAACAAAGGCGCGATGCCGTGAGTCCATCGCATACGCAAAACACATGCTCAGCCGTATCTAGCCCCACCTCTCAAAACCTGCATACCTGTACCTCACACTTGCCAGGCAGCCCCTGCCAATGGGCAGCCCTTCACCTATCCTCCCATTTGTCGATCTCCCTATGTAGGTGGTTCCTGGTAGTCCCAACAAAGGGCTCAGGGTCAATAGGGATCTGCGCAGACCCCTTCTTAGCCAACCTATCAGCTCGTTCGTTTCTCTCTATACCCTGATGCCCTGGCACCCAACACAGTGTTACACTGTTGTCCATGGCCATGGACGTTTAGTACAGTCAGACACTCCCACACCTGCCGCGATGTAAGACAGTATGAGACTAAGGCCTTGAGAGTGGCCTGACTGTCCACCATGATGTAGATTCTCTGCCGCTTCAGTCCCCTCTGCAGCAGTCGCT
Organism: Pachypeltis micranthus; assembly: GCA_020466155.1. NCBI lineage: Eukaryota > Metazoa > Arthropoda > Insecta > Hemiptera > Miridae > Pachypeltis > Pachypeltis micranthus. The sequence goes on from CM035776.1 coordinate 2,290,074, forward strand.
GCACACATATCGTCACCGCACCCACCTCGACCTGGAACACCGTGGCCAGCGACCCCAATGGGATCGCCGCTCTGATTCTCGGCCCAAAGATGCCTGCCCCTGCAAGTCCACCCTGCACAGAGCCAACAGTGTAGTATACCAGGGCTCCAGCTTCGAAAGCGGGAACTCCCCCTTCCTACTTGGATCGCTCATCAATGAGTATCCGAAAGGGTAACACGAAGTTGAACCTTGCAGGCATTGAGTCTACCACATGCAGTGCGGGCCCCTCCACCTTCACTTTGTCAAGGATCAAGTGGCAAGTACTCCTCCTTCCCCGCATGATCAGACCCAACTCCAACATATGCACAGCCTGGAGGAATGCCATCCTTTTAACATGTATGCGGAGTGGAGCTAAATCTAGCAAGACCTCCAATGCTGCCATAGGGATGTTGTTATACAGCCTTTAATGGCCAGACACGCCCTACGCTGCAGTTTATACAACTGCAACGTCACGTTTTATTTTCCACCCTAGTCCGCCAGACCAGGGTTCCATTGTTAGAGTAGGATCGAATATTGGAAAGATCGGTGGTTATTTATCGTAAAATAGTGAAGGGAATGCGAAATATGATATTGAAAATAACTGAAATTGATTAACAACGAGAGAATAATCTAAAATTAATGTATCGAATAAAAGTAAAAGTCTCTTGACTGGACATTCAACTTCTGACCTGCTGAGACGCTGATGTGAAGATGATGAGAGATATGTTGTTGGAAATCGGGGCCGAAAATTCACGGACACGTCGGGCATGGGTCACGAATACTCCGAAATCCGAAACGATCAGTGGGATGCTTTGTCGAGGAAAAAAGGTTCAAGTTGGTCGAGGAGCGAGAACCGAAGTCGGGAGCAGAATAGAAACGAATGGAAAAGGTTGGGAGCCGTTGCAGCACACGTAGTTGTACGGGGGGGGGGCGAACAGTACAGGTGTCGGGGCGTCAGGGTCAAAGTCGAACAACCCTCGAGATGATCGCTCAGTTGTCAGCAATTGTTCGACTTTGCCGAACTTGAGGCGCGTAAACATCCATAGGCCTAACAACCGCAGTGTACAGCCACCGGATCATCCCAGGCCTCAGCCCCCATGTCATCCCTACCATTCTCTGAGCTGCCCACAAAACCACCGACGCCCGCTGTAAGGCTTTTTTCATGTGTGTGGCCCAAGTGAGCTTCCCATCAAGGAAAACTCCCAGGTCATGCTGGATCTTCACCGCCTTACCACCCAGCGTGAGTTCCCGCAGCCCCCCCCCCTTCAGGGACCCCTTGGTGGGCACCACAGAGTGTCTCTCCTCCCAACTCCGAAAACTGTTTGCTCAATAGTGGTTGTGACATGAGTAGGAACGTCACAATAAATAGCGGAACTTTAAGTGCTACCACTTGCTATGTAACATGAGAAGCTATTTTCCATATTTACCAAGTTCAATAAACAGCAAAAATTGGTTGGATTAGTAGCTAAAGTAATGATAACTGATAAATGTACGTGGGGCTAAGGAAAGTCGTGTGATGCCGCACCAGAAATTTTTCCTGAGGAGTGGTGGTCAGGTATAAGCAGAAGCAGCAAGATGAGCAAAGGGGGTGAAGAAAAATCCAATTGGACATTTCAGAAACTTCAGGTGGCAAAACACGCAAACAGCTTCGGAAATAATCATAGATATTTGTCGGTGGGAGAAGTTGATTGAAAGGATAGTTAGGAGTTTCCTTCGGCTCCTAGTTCGAAGGCTGGAAGGGCTGAGGAAGCCTCTATCTAGAAACAAACTTGCTATCACATCCTACATTCTTGTAACCACGCCGTCCTCGTCAGAATATTCGTCATTGTTAGGTGCAAGAATGGGGGAGCTGGGGATCGCAACGAAACTGAAACTCGGTGAGTGTGAGGAGGACTGTATTTTACGTGCGTGTGGAATTGAGTAGAATTGAAATTGAGGTGAGATGGAGTACAACTGGGCGACAAAAGGGCAATACTCGGAACGCGTGAACTGGCACAGGCAACTTTATGAGAAAGTGAGAAGTTACTGGGGTGATAGTTGGAAGCAGAATGAATTTGGAAGAGCTCTGTCATCGATAGGAAAATGAAATCGGGAGAAAGAAATGAAGAAAGGGGAAAACCTAGAAAAGGGGGCTGGGGGCCCGCAGCTTAGGGATTCCCGCAGGTTAGAGTCAGTTATTGAAACGGTTGGAGACAATTAGGCGGACGGAGACAATGACGCGGGGAAGCCCGAGGTCGAAGACCCTGACAACTTCGACGCTTTGCGTTGAACATACTCCCCCGCGCTGTGGCAGCAGGATAACCCTTGAAGAGAGGTTACAGTGGTGTGTGGTAATGAGTGTGAGTATGGAGGCTAGTGCTCATGAGGGCTGAGCTGGAGGACATGGCAAGGCTGGGCTACCTGATGAGTCACAGCACAGGGGGATGAGGTGATGAGTGTGAGACAATGATGTGGTAGTGAATTGAGCAGGACAACAGAGACCTGGAGGTGCAAAAATGAGGATGGATGAGTGATCTCATGAGGAAGCAGAGAAGGTGGTGCAAGGAGAACGAAAGGAGAGTAGGACAGCACAGGCATAACGAGGTTTAAGGTGTGGGTCACTAAGGTGGGAGATGGCGGAATGCATACTAGGGGGAGGTGAGTAGGGAAGGCACACTTGGGTGGTGCAAATAGGGGGAAAGGCACGCTGGGGTGGTGCAAGAGGGAGAAAGACACGCTAGGGTGGTGCGAGTAGGGAGGTAGGCATGCTGGGGTGGTGCAAGTAGGGAGAAAAGCACACTGGGGTGGTGTAATTAGTGAGGAAGGCATGCTGGGGTGATGCAAATAGGGAGGAAGGAACACTGGGGTGGTGCAAGTAGGGAGGAAGGCACACTGGGGTGGTGCAATTAGTGAGGAAGGCATGCTGGGGTGATGCAAACGGGGAGGAAGGAACACTGGGGTGGTGTAAGTAGGGAGAAAAGGAACACTGAGGTGGTGCAAGAGGGAGAAAGGCACACTGGGGTGGTGCAGGTGGCGCATGTATGAGAATGCACACAGCAGTGGGGTAAATAGGGGAAAGCACATTGAAAGGGGCGAAAGGGGCAATGCAGCGAGGTGGTGCAAATGGGGCTAACACTCTGGGGCAGTGAGAAGGAGAAAGCGTATGGGAGTGGTGCAAAAATGACACGTGCAGTGAGTAAAGGGTATGATTTAGGGCATGGGATTAAGAGGCGAGACCTAGTGCTGTCCTGGGTGAATGCTCAATGATACGAGGGATGATTACAATTGGGAGGTCGAGAGGGTATGAAAAGCTGCTAGGATAGAGCATTGAGTAAGGCGGGAGGGTGAGGCAAGATGACAGGGTGCAAGAGAAACAGGATGTGAGGGCATAAGGCATTGTGAGGTTTGTGCTATTAAGTAAGGATGCGAGCTGAGTGAAATTGCAATGTAGAGAAACAGTTAGGAAGAAGGGACGGAAAAGGGTGTGGGCAAACTATGTGAATGTAGTAAGGTGGTCCGAGGGGCCTTGGTAATCACACTCGAATTTAGGGATGATCAGGAGTGGAAGGTAGAAGAGATAGAGGAAAGCTGTGCTGGTGTAGCATTGAAGAAGCCGAATGTTAGGGCAAGATGGTGTGGGTTGTGGTAGGGTACAACAGTTAGGGTTTAGCATAGTAAGATGTGAAGACTAGGATTTAGAAAAGTAAGGTGTGAAGACCAAAAAGGGCGTTGGGACATGGGATACATGAGATGAGGGCTGAGTTGAGTCGTAGGAGCAGAAAAAATAGGCGGAAGGATGAGACAAAAGGATGTGTGGGTAAACTGTGTGAATTTAGAGAGGTGGGCAAAGGGGTCTTAGTGACAGCTCTTACATTTTGGTGTGTGGGCACGAGATTCTGAGAGCAAATGTCTATGTTGAGGGTCTTGAAATACCAATATAATGCTTCTGTTCTGTGTGGAGGTGTGAATGCACTTGTAGGGAAATGGTTGTGGGTCGTGTGATTTGAATGAGGATATGAGAGGAGCTGAGGCGTGATAGATACAAAGGGCGTTGGGGGATAGGGTGCTAATGATGAGGGCTAAGTGGAGTTGCAGAAGCAGAAAAACAGGTAGGAGGAAATAGGAGGGTATAGGCAAATTGATTGAGTTCAGAACGTTGGGCTTGGTGACAACACTTGGAATGTGGGTTATAGGGACAGAGCTGAGAGGAAGGGTTTGTTGTGAGGGCCTTGTAGAAACGATTTGAGCTTGGGCTGTGTGGAACTTTTAATGTGGGTTAGCGACTTGGGAGAAAATGGTTGAGGGTAGCATAGATAAAGGTGGGAACCAAGAGGAGCTGAGGGCTGCCTCTGAAGAGGAGGAGCTGAAGACTCGCTACCATAGTCTACTATGGAAAGCCAGTTCACGCTATTCCGAGACTTACCTTGTGTTACATTGGTCGGCGGCGATCTGAAGTTGGAAGAAGCAGACGTAGGCGGTTGACCGGCGGCGATGCGACCATTTCGAGTGTTGTGGGGCTTCACTGGGATAAAGCTGGTTGGAAGTTCGCAAGTACGGGGCCGTTGCGAGCATCTAATTGGCGCTTGAGTGGCGGGGCGATTCTGTGATGAGCCCAGCGAAGAGATCGTCAGAGGAGTGACTAGCGATGGCGGCGGTGGTGAGTTACCGCAGGGAGGCGAAGTTAGAGCGGGCGTCACAATGGATGGTGGCGGCGAGAGGCTGGTTGAGAGTTCCGATGTTGACGCGTGTGAAAGAGACAGAGGAGTTGCGGCGGGCGCCGGAAGACGTGAAGGCGTCGACCCGATTATCGTTTCAGCTTCTTTTCTCCGGTTGAAACGCGTAGTGGGCATCGTGGCGGTCCTGTATGCTAGAAAGTTAACGAAATCCGGCCCGGAATACCAAATGTTAGGTGCAAGAATAGAAGAAGAAAAAGAAGACTTTGCCGAACTTGAGGCGCGTAAACATCCATAGGCCTAACAACCGCAGTGTACAGCCACCGGATCATCCCAGGCCTCAGCCCCCATGTCATCCCTACCATTCTCTGAGCTGCCCACAAAACCACCGACGCCCGCTGTAAGGCTTTTTTCATGTGTGTGGCCCAAGTGAGCTTCCCATCAAGGAAAACTCCCAGGTCATGCTGGATCTTCACCGCCTTACCACCCAGCGTGAGTTCCCGCAGCCCCCTTCAGGGACCCCTTGGTGGGCACCACAGAGTGTCTCTCCTCCCAACTCCGAAAACTGTTTGCTCAATAGTGGTTGTGACATGAGTAGGAACGTCACAATAAATAGCGGAACTTTAAGTGCTACCACTTGCTATGTAACATGAGAAGCTATTTTCCATATTTACCAAGTTCAATAAACAGCAAAAATTGGTTGGATTAGTAGCTAAAGTAATGATAACTGATAAATGTACGTGGGGCTAAGGAAAGTCGTGTGATGCCGCACCAGAAATTTTTCCTGAGGAGTGGTGGTCAGGTATAAGCAGAAGCAGCAAGATGAGCAAAGGGGTGAAGAAAATCCAATTGGACATTTCAGAAACTTCAGGTGGCAAAACACGCAAACAGCTTCGGAAATAATCATAGATATTTGTCGGTGGGAGAAGTTGATTGAAAGGATAGTTAGGAGTTTCCTTCGGCTCCTAGTTCGAAGGCTGGAAGGGCTGAGGAAGCCTCTATCTAGAAACAAACTTGCTATCACATCCTACATTCTTGTAACCACGCCGTCCTCGTCAGAATATTCGTCATTGTTAGGTGCAAGAATGGGGAGCTGGGGATCGCAACGAAACTGAAACTCGGTGAGTGTGAGGAGGACTGTATTTTACGTGCGTGTGGAATTGAGTAGAATTGAAATTGAGGTGAGATGGAGTACAACTGGGCGACAAAAGGGCAATACTCGGAACGCGTGAACTGGCACAGGCAACTTTATGAGAAAGTGAGAAGTTACTGGGGTGATAGTTGGAAGCAGAATGAATTTGGAAGAGCTCTGTCATCGATAGGAAAATGAAATCGGGAGAAAGAAATGAAGAAAGGGGAAAACCTAGAAAAGGGGGCTGGGGGCCCGCAGCTTAGGGATTCCCGCAGGTTAGAGTCAGTTATTGAAACGGTTGGAGACAATTAGGCGGACGGAGACAATGACGCGGGGAAGCCCGAGGTCGAAGACCCTGACAACTTCGACGCTTTGCGTTGAACATACTCCCCCGCGCTGTGGCAGCAGGATAACCCTTGAAGAGAGGTTACAGTGGTGTGTGGTAATGAGTGTGAGTATGGAGGCTAGTGCTCATGAGGGCTGAGCTGGAGGACATGGCAAGGCTGGGCTACCTGATGAGTCACAGCACAGGGGATGAGGTGATGAGTGTGAGACAATGATGTGGTAGTGAATTGAGCAGGACAACAGAGACCTGGAGGTGCAAAAATGAGGATGGATGAGTGATCTCATGAGGAAGCAGAGAAGGTGGTGCAAGGAGAACGAAAGGAGAGTAGGACAGCACAGGCATAACGAGGTTTAAGGTGTGGGTCACTAAGGTGGGAGATGGCGGAATGCATACTAGGGGGAGGTGAGTAGGGAAGGCACACTTGGGTGGTGCAAATAGGGGGAAAGGCACGCTGGGGTGGTGCAAGAGGGAGAAAGACACGCTAGGGTGGTGCGAGTAGGGAGGTAGGCATGCTGGGGTGGTGCAAGTAGGGAGAAAAGCACACTGGGGTGGTGTAATTAGTGAGGAAGGCATGCTGGGGTGATGCAAATAGGGAGGAAGGAACACTGGGGTGGTGCAAGTAGGGAGGAAGGCACACTGGGGTGGTGCAATTAGTGAGGAAGGCATGCTGGGGTGATGCAAACGGGGAGGAAGGAACACTGGGGTGGTGTAAGTAGGGAGAAAAGGAACACTGAGGTGGTGCAAGAGGGAGAAAGGCACACTGGGGTGGTGCAGGTGGCGCATGTATGAGAATGCACACAGCAGTGGGGTAAATAGGGGAAAGCACATTGAAAGGGGCGAAAGGGGCAATGCAGCGAGGTGGTGCAAATGGGGCTAACACTCTGGGGCAGTGAGAAGGAGAAAGCGTATGGGAGTGGTGCAAAAATGACACGTGCAGTGAGTAAAGGGTATGATTTAGGGCATGGGATTAAGAGGCGAGACCTAGTGCTGTCCTGGGTGAATGCTCAATGATACGAGGGATGATTACAATTGAGAGGTCGAGAGGGTATGAAACGCTTTGCGTCGAACAGTCATTATTAGCTGAACCTCACGGAGTTCACCCAATTCGAATATATGTGAAGGGGGTGCTTGGGAAGTAGGTAACTTTTAATTTTCAAAACCATGTGAAAACTTGTATAGTTCCAAAGAAGTGAGGTAGATATTTCAACTCTTCGTGCCAGGTCGTCTGGAACTTGTATAGTTCCAAAGAAGTGAGGTAGATATTTCAACTCTTCGTGCCAGGTCATCGGGCACTGGCTTACCAAGTACAGGACGAAGTCGCCACACGGATATCAGAACATGTAGTGATAGTGGCCAGTGGGACATCACCCTCCTTGTATTGAGAAAGTGAAAAGAATTGCGAAACTGAGTCGAATGCGATTATTCTTCAGTCTTAGTAATAGTCAAGTTTACTGGACTGAGATGTCCCCCAGCTGGGGGCTCCCACCCAGTAATTATTTTGTGGTAAATTATTTCAATTCTTCGTTAAAATTGCAAGTTGAGTTTGAGTTTTAACAGATTTGGTTTCTTCATTTTCTCTCAATGGTGTTCACAGAGACAAAGAACGTTTTGTGAAATGGTATTTTTCAAACCTAGGCGCCTTGGGAACGTAAACGTCTGAGGAAAACTCAAAATAATAAAATCCTCATGGGTTTTAAGCTTACTGGGAACCGTCACAGCCTATTTTAGCCCATGCTTATGCATGTTTTGGTTCTCACCCCTGTTCTTAACAATGGGAACGGCCGTTAACCTCGTTTTGGTTTATTATTCATTCTGAATAATAACCATATGTTTTCGGTCACGAAACATTTTTTACAACCCCCCCTCAAAATTGGATACTTTATGTTTCAGGACATGGGAATTCCAAATTTGCAATGTCCGTCCGCAATCCCCTGTCTGCCGTCCACTGTCGGGGAATTGGGACGGGGACTTCCAGCGAACCCTTGGCAATTGGCACGACGTTGCGAGTTCAAACGACGAAACGTTGACTTCCGCTGTAGTTCCCGCGAGTTCTTTCAATTAGTTGACGCTAATAATTTCTGTAATTTCCCTATACGCAGTCGTACACGTCTGATTCAACGTCTGCCATTCAACCCAGTATGTAAAAATACCTTGAAACGATATGAAACACGGCGTATTTGCGATTATGCTGGGTTTGGTTAATTTTTTTAGCCATTTTTGTCAATAAAAACCATGGGCTTCGTCCGATCGGATTGCCGAGATGGCGGGCACAATTAGATACCAAATGGGATTTTAGTGCGAAAGAATGGATTTTTTAGATCATGTTAAACGGCCTGGACAGCGGACGGACATTGCAGATTTGGAATCCTCACGTCTTGAAACATAAAGTATCAAATTTTGAGGAGGGGTTGTAAAATATTTTTCCTGATCTAAAACATAGGGTTCTTATTCACAATGAATAATAAACCAAAATACTATTAAACTCCCCCAGCATAACGATAAGTTTTGAAATTGATTAGCAATTGTTAGGACATTTTACAAGCCCTTTACACGTCAACCTGTATTTACTCATATAGGTTATTAGGGATATTGAGAGGAAACGGTTAGTAAATTTTAGATTCTTCCCCCCTCCACCATCCGGGCACAAAACGGAAGATGTAATTGATCGAAATATTTTTGTAACTTCGTAGGTTGCTTAAAATTTGCTGCGATGACGTCTTTGTCAACTGAATACTGTGGCATACTATGTGTAACTGCGTGGAGGTATGACTCTGGGGCATTGCGTACCATTTGGGAGGGATTCCTGATCTGGTTTCCGACCGCATCTTAGGCACTGCAATGGCACATGGTTTCTTGTCGCCTCCGGCGTGGAGGCGCAAGATATGCTGGGGTCTTTGAGGGAAAAGAAGTTGAGTCGTGACACATAAGGACTGGGGCTCAACCCACTTTCTCCTATGATGTTCGTGGATGTTGAGAAAAAACTCATACGTCTCACGTCCCTTCGACAAAGTTTTTTCATCACAGAGTCCAGCTCAGAGTAGGGGAAGCTCCCTTTTGACTCTCCACATGTCCACCATGCACTCAACGGCCAAGTCAACTGGTAAGTTACCAGTGATCGCATGAATTCCTTCTGTGGATGCTGTCTTATAGGCCTTGGTGATGCGTAGCGCCGGTCTCTGGGATTAGGTCAGTATTGTGGGACAGTGGCTAACTGTGAGCTTGCTGCCCCAGACAACGGGGCAGTAGCCAATCACGCTTTGGTAGATGGGTTTTGTACATGAGGATCGTGTCGCAGTAAAACACTACCCAAAACAAACTTTGCAATGGTAGTGCCTTCGAGGGACTGGGGGTGTTGGCTAAAACACCTCCTCTCACCTACAACTACATTGTCTGCTAAGTACTTAATTTAGAAGCAGCTGGAAATTGCCCGCTTAGTCTTCCTTAGCATATCTAATCTGGTCCAGGAGATTTGTTGTGCTTTTACGGTGCAAGGTGTTTGGATCTTTCGGAAGATCTACAATCAGCTCCAAAGGTGTATACTGAATCGCAACCTGATCGTGATACGTTATTCCATTATTCCGTTTCATTTTTCTCAAAGATGGAAGAAGGATGGATGTGGGAGATTCTGGCATCAGATTATAAATGTCTAACAGCCCAAACGAGATCGTTAGAAGACCGGAAGGTAATAAATCTGAAAATATATAGGAAGTATTGAGCTCAGCGGGAGTTTAAACGAAAAATGAGTCTGGGCCAGAAGGGCACATTGTATTTTTTACTTCCCCTTCCTAAAGGTTAATTTGAAGTGGTAAAATCAATAGGGAGACTATGGGAGTACGGGAGAATAGTAGGCCAAGCGAGACCTGTAATGATTTTCTGTTGCTGAGGCTTGTGAATGAGGGCTCTCTCACTGGGTCACGGCTATTGATCCGCTAGTGCGCATGCGCGGCCCACCAAACTTCTCGCACGCTCCTCATTTATTATTTACAAAAATGTTTCCTTTTTACAGAAAAATGACCGGAGAGAGGGAGACGATTGCTTCCTTTTTTGCGGAGGTTTCCTGGTCGTTTGCGCTGGTGGTACGGTCCGGGGTTTATTGGAGGGCGGGCCAGGGCCTCGTGAGTGAGAACGAATCTTTTGTCGGCGGTGCGGATCCTAGCCCTCCCACGCTGTTCCCACTCCCAGGGCAGGACTGAAATGTTCGGGGCAGAAGACGAGAGAGAGGTTCCGACCCGCCACCTCCTAACGAGAGTTTTATTATTTCGTAATTTGTTTGCTCTCCGCCCTACGCCGCAGAACGTGCAGGAAAGTAGCAATGAAACCATAACCGCCCCCACAAGGTTAACCACCATCAGTTGTCTGCCAGGAATCGGGTTATAGATGGCCTGACGCAAGGATTGCGTATCGAAACCACAAATTGGCGAACGAGCGTGGAATAATTATCATGAACTCCTCGTCTGTGGCTATACAGCCAATGCAGGCATTTCTGGTCGGCTTGGTACCGTTGAAGTCTTATCGATACATGAATATCACACTCTTTCCCTTCACCTCACGTACAATTCGCGATTCTTATGGCTTTACCTACTAAACCAATCAATTTTTACTCTAACGTCATCAACTTGATTTTCACTTTCCGCTCCCAAAGAGGAAAGATGAGTTTTGTAATCGTGTCAAACAAACATCTGGTGCGTAGCTACACACAATTTTCCTCAACCCCTCTAAATTCGACCACCTGCTGCGTATACAGGCGTTATATCAAAGTATTTCTATGGAAACATCTACAGGGAGCAATATGTACATATAGTTCGTTATGAGTAACCCGTAAGTTGAATAGAAATCTTTGGAACATCTATAAATCTCATTTTCCGTGATATAATGGCATCTGTTCAACAGATAAATACAGAAAAGTTGCGGAGAACAAAATATAGGTATAGGGTGCGAGAAGACACTGTGTCAACTGTGATCAAATACTATGGAATCTGTGAAAATGTTGAAAAAACATTGTTTTCGACACGTTGTGGGTTTTTCTCCTTTCAATGGGCTGTAGGAGGAACATTTATTGAGTACAATAGATAGGTATTGATTATTAAAAGATATCCTGTGAGTTCGGTGAATGTCGTTAGAGCTGTTTTGCCAAAAAGCGTTAAACACCTATTGTTTGAGTATGCTCTGGATCTGCCATTAGACATTGGCTATAACCCCGCACAGCTTACCAGCTTCAGAAAATAACGTGTGATGGGTGTAAGATATGGTGAATTTTGATTTGAACAACCGGATACAACTACAAAGGGCGACAGGGGAGTTTATTCGCAATTACCGGTTGGGGAAACACAAAATGGAAAAAAAAAAGAAACAGCACACACGAGGTCGCAAAAAAGAAACAGCACACACGAGGTCGCAAAAAAGAAACAGCACATACGAGGTCGCAAAAAAAAGTTGATGGTAGATGATGATGATATAACGATAGAAGAAAAAATATAATTATAATAAAAAGCGGAAGAGGTTACAACCTCGTTCCCTCCAGTGGTGGGCGGTAGTTGCTGCTGGGAACCCGGGGTTGCCCGGGGTTGGTCAGATTTAAGAACAATTGTGTGCTGGAATTTCTGCTGCTCCGTTGGCATAACTGTTGATAACTGATAATCGAAAGTAAACAATAAGGGCCACGTTCACCAAAACGCCGCTGATCGTGATCCAACTGATCAGGGCTAGATAAGTAGATCAAGGCTAGTCATTTTCGCGCCCACCACGCTAGCCGAGATCACTGTGGCATGCGGTTAGCATAGACGTGATTACGCTGCGATTAAGCCGTATCGAGAAGGCAGTGGACTAATGAGGTTACAGTAAAGTAAGGAAATTAGGCATCTGTTTGACATCCAGTCCCGTAAACAAGTGTCATGTAAACGCAAACGGCCGCGAAACCGTGTATACCGTAGATGCCCAATGCTCAATAATCCGGATTTGACCGAATTATTGTTTCTAATTATTGTCATACACCAAAGTGGCCGCATTAACCTCTGCCGAAGCTGAAACTGGTGAGGAGCTTAAAGTGAAAATACGCGTACTCCAACTGCAAGAACTGCAGGAAAAAGCCAAATTAGTCCGGGAAAGTGCTTTGTGCGTGTAGGAAAAATCGGAAGCGGTACAAGAAAATGAGAACGGAGCAAATAATAAAAACCTGAATTATGAGGTTACAACTTTTGCAAGCAAGGAACTTTAACAAGGAAGGGAGAATTGTCGTGTTTAATAAAAGTTGTTTAATATACTAATGTTTGTGTAAAAGCGTGGTATTATTTAATATTTCCTACTTATCTGCTACTAAATCCACCCAGGTAAGCCATTTGCGTTTGGGTTTTCTAACACGGCACTATGACGTATAGTTTTTTCAGAAACTGCTCAGCACACATTTTACGCAAACAACAACTTGTTTTCGACGATCGTAATACTTTTGTTCGCAACAGAATTTAAATTCATACTTGTACAAGTCGTCAGATCCCGCTCGTAGCCATTTGAGGCGCTGGCGCCGCATTTGAGATGACGATAACCCAACATATTAGATTATCATCGTAGTGGAATAGCAACTGAAATAACTGCGCACTAGTAAACAGTATGTTTGTTTATTATCACTATTCCAAAATATACGTAAATTATTCACAATAATAGAAGCGAATACTCGGCAGAGCAAGGTAATGGCGGACAAATACCAGAACATGATAGAGAAAGATAAGGGCTAACCGGGCCAAAACAACACGGCATATTTACAATAAACCAACCAAAATTGCGTTTTTTTCCTATTGGATTGTCGAGCAGGAGGGCACGAGTAGATACCAAATGGTATTTTTGTGCGAAAGAACGGATTTTTTAGACTACGTTAAAGGCACAAAACAGCGGACAGGTCGACGGAGGGACATTGCAGATTTGGAATCCCTATGTCTTGAAACGTGAAGTATCAAAATTCTCCTTTAAAAATTGAACTACAGGCAAACACACACAAACATACAGGTGTGTTTCCTTATCACTGCTACTGTTCCTACGACTGTTGAACTACAGACACATTCTCAAACATGCAGGTGTGTTGTTTCCTTATGACTACGTGTTCACGCGCGACAAATTATTTTTATCATCTATTTTTGTCTGTTTTGTTTTTAATCGGGTGCCTATCGCGGGTAACTTTGACCGAACGCGCGTCATGGAGCGGAGCTCGTGACGCCAAGCAGGGAAGAGATGAAGACTCGTGACTTGTTTTCGGATGTGCCGCATGCTCGAAGCCCCGTTTCTTTTTTCGTCCATTGTTCTTGCTCTAGTATATCGAATAAGGGTCATCAGAATCCCGACGACATCTAACTGTTTCTCGACATTTACAGGGTCATCAGTATCCCATTGGTTTACTTCGTGCCTTCAAGTAATAGGTTCTAGATCGAATCGGACGACTGCATCAAACCGTTCTTGTCATCATCTTCGCGTCAGTTGGGACATAGTCACTTGCCATTCTGCCGACGCTTCTCCCAAAATGCATCAGGGGCGTCCAACACCTGCAGCTGCGAAATTTCGTGCCCTTGATAATCATTACGGCCCGACACTCTTTAATTTTCTTTTTCTCGTTGGACTTTCTACGGACATTTCCACCGAATAATTTTGCTTTATGTCGTTTACATTTCTTATACATATTTTATTATATTTTAAATTATATTGGAGATTAACAACAAAATTTGTGGTCTGGGGTAAATGGTATTGAGACCTCTCCCCTGATCGACAACACTACGACTGAGAGTTATATCAGTCAACAGTCATATCATGCAAGAGCCCAGCCACTCGCTCCTCCAGTGAAGGTATGGCTGGTTGTTATTTTGCCAGTCTCCCAGTGAAGAGTGTTGCCTGAGTGTAACTGCACGGAGGTATGACCCTGGGATATCCCTTACCATTTAGGAGGAATTCCTAATCTGGGTTCTAACTATTTACTTGGATGGCAAGCTTCAAAGGAACAGATGAACTGTGGCCACGTTTCTACCTTCTTCATAACTAAGCTTGCCAAGTAGCAGTCAACACTGGTATATTGGCTGCTCATCCAACAACCCTCGCTCACTCCTGTAGGGATTACAGTGGAGCACTCGTGGTATCCTTCAGACTAGAGGCGCAAGACGTGCAGTATTTTTTAATGTCCATTTATCATAGTGCAAGTTTTCGTTCAGTGGGGAGATCCAAACTGAGTCCAGCCCCTGAGTGAGGGAACCTCCCTTATGGCTGTCCACTAGTCCACCATGCAACCAATGGCTAAGTCAACTGGTAATTTACCAGTGATCACATGAAGTGCTTCTGTAGATACTGTCTCATTTGCCTCACTGATGTGTACTCAGGGTACTTTCTTGTGATTGACTGTGAGTTCACTGACCCAGACAACAGAGCAGTAGCCAATCTCGCCTAGGTAGATGGCCTTGCACATTGGGATCCTGTCACTGTGACACAGTTCCCAAGTGGTTTTACTAATTGCTCGTAGCGATGAAAACCATGCAATGCCTTTGAGGGACTGGAGGTGTTGGCTGAAACATCTCTGTGAGCATCCAAAGAAGACCTTTGAAGAAGGCGTTTCAGAGTGCTGATCCGGGGAGGTGTGTGGGCACGCCTTCTCATTTGGTTCTCCTACATTTCATCTTAGTAGTTCTATCTGTCAGGTAACTTCCGAGGAGCAAGTATGGATTACAGAGATTCCCCTACCTTTGGGCTCATTGAGGAGAGCTAGCCACCAAATTTCTTCAAATAGTTCTATGATGTCAAATGCGACTTCTTCGCTGGCTCCTCCAGGGAAACATTGCAGATTTCGAGGATGATGTCCACCGTGGACGTTTCTGTGGTGCACCCATATTTTCTGCCTTAGAGGTAGCTCCCAATGAATTCCTTCGAGGGACTCCAACGTTTTGCCTAATGTGGGAAGAAGGCTGAGCGGTCTACATGATTGTGGGTCTGCCAGATTGCAGCAGCCTCCCATTTGAAGAGCGACGGCGTATGCAAACTTCCACTGAGTGGGGAACTGTTTGACCAGCAGAACTAAGGACGCCAGCCATCAGTTTAATGTCGCAAGGGCCCAGCTCAGGCTGACTATTGCCCACAATGGGCTGTCTAGCTCGTTTGGTGGAACCATGATCAGCCCTTGCCGCCCTCTGGGCTTGTGTATCCGGAGCTAGTGAATCACTGGGGAACGCCTTCACAAGAAGGGTTTCCAGGGAACCTTCGGTGCTACAAACCCAGTCTGAGTCACTTTGTATCAAGGGCTAATACCTACTTTACGTTCGCTATTCCAATGGAGGCTTTGTAATGCTTTCCCCAGGGGCTCCTCGAGCTGTCTGCTTTTACACGATCCCGCCAACCTTATCGTTTGGCTCATTTGATGGCACGGTGGAGGGCTTTCTTCAACTGGATGAAGGCAGTGCAGAATGTGGCTGGCATCAGGGTCACGAATCTGCTGGCATACCCTTCTGGTTCTATTACACTCTGCTAGCAGGGATTAAGAACGATAGACCACCACAGGGCTTTCATGGCCATGTGCTTCCATTACCCAAGTACAAAGAGCCCAGCAAAGTGCAGTGCTGTGGTAGGTATGTCGACTTTGCGGTCCACTCCTTTGGGTGAGGCAGCATGCAGTATTAGATGGGTGTCTGCAGCACGTAGTTGTGACACAGTCACTACCTCCGGACTCTGGAGGCCACGCCGTCTTATCAATGAAGAGGGCCCTGAGCCAGAACCGTTTACGCGCCGAAGTGTCGGCCGATCGCTAGTGAACTGGGTGAGCGCCTGAATCATATACATCGGGAGAAGAACTATTTTTCCTGTTTATTTTTCATATTTTATTACCCCTTTTATTTACTTCGAAGCAGTTATTTTCTTTTTATTATTTCCTTTAATAAAGTCTATTTTACACAAGGAAAAGTTGGTTGAGTGCCCTTGGTCACACGTGACACTGGTAGCAGAGTAAAAACAAAACGCCACATCCTCCGGGGCATTAATGCTGACTAGGCATCTCAAACGCCCCGATTTACTCGTATCTTCAGTATCGTGCTGGCTGGTTAATGGTTGATTTGTCCATCGACTGCAACATGTTCAAGTGGAATGCCAAAAGGAACTTCCCTCGACTTCAATGAAAAAAAAAACATTTAGAGTGATTGAAACAAGAAATTAGGTTATGCCGCATTTTACTGGAAAGTGGCAAAGTAACCTGGCATAGCGTCTTGTTATATCCCAAATTATCAGCAGACATTGTCTCCTGCTGATAATGAACGTTCTATGGCCCCCATAAACTAAATTATGTCAGCCGTTATTGATATCAACAGGAGCCCGGGCACTCACTAAGCATCGACCGAGCCCAGACCTATGGAAATACGGTAGATAGTATCGTTCAGCCAGGAAACCTGGAGAATCTCGTACCAATACGTCGACGGGATATTTGGCTTCTCACCAGATCTAAACATAAACTTCACGTTGGCAGAAAGCGGTAGCGCTTACAGTTCCCGTGCTCGTACTCATGCCCTAACCATCATAGAACAATTGATACACAGAGAATGAATGAGGCTGTAAACACGATTTTTTTAAGAAGGATAATAATCACTTTTTCAGAGTTATCGGGTAAAAACGTTAAGAAATAGTAGTAGGTGAAACGGCCGTCGTTGAAATACCGAAATTTCTCACACACATACATATCTTATGAGCGTTATTGAAGACCCGTCGTACAGGTGTTTGGTTGGACTACCCCCTGAATTTTTCTGAAGATTCTAGTAACATTTGAGTGGAGTTAGAGGAAAAAGCTACTAAAATCGACTTTCGCCGGAAAGTCTCGTAGTGTACTGTGCTGCTCTCGTTATTTTCCCACGCATGAGAATTTTATGGTATTGTTGAGTCATTCGATACATGAAAAATATACAAGAAATTTAATGAAAATCGGTAAAACACCAACCTACTTATGAATTGACTCTGGAATAGCGTTGGATGTCTATGCGGCAATTGAATGAACGTCTGTTGATAACTTCGTATGTTACAACACCACAACTTATTTATTCGTTCAACATGAACTGAGCAACCCAATTGAACACTAAATAACGAAACAAATTCAAGAATTAAGGCGAAACCGTCGGAAACTCCACAGCTTTCCAAAGCCTCACATTTTGTGACTTTTAGCCCCCAGCCAACTTGAAACAAACTAAATTGAATTGGATTTTCATAGAGCTCATGTAAAAGATGTGTCTAATCCGTAAAAACGCATTTTTACTGTTTAAACATCACAAGAAGCCATTGCGAATGGTAGTGTATACTATTATTGTAATAATTGAGGGGTGGCAACGAAGATTTCACACCCAAGCCACAGATGGGCCTCTCCACGAGCATCGTCATGTTCTTCCAATCCTATCCGCAGGCCACAAAAACCTCTTCAATACGTCCAAACTACCAGGAAACCTTCAGATGCCCGCCCGAATTCTCCTCTGGCTGCCGGAAAGTAAATTTTCCACATTCCGGCGTGCAAGTTGGCCGAAGAAACGGCAGTAGTTTGCATTCCAGAATTACGTGGTACGTCTTTAATTCGTCTGTACCCGCTACTGAACTGGTTACTTGTTCCACATCCAACACGACTTTTTAAAAGCACGTATCGTCACACAAGCGGGATTTATGAGGAAAGGAAAAACCCTCAGCTGAAACCGTTTCTAATATTTTTTAACAAAATGTTGGATAATTTATCCTAACAGACGAAAATTTTACGTTATCATAACGTCCGCATCACAAGACATTCAGCACTTCATACCATTGACTACTAATCGCTCATTTTTTATTCGGCTTGTATGAGATTGGTAGAAACTGTACTGTAGAAACGTTTTACATAAAAACTGATATGATTCTAGAATTAATTGAGTTAGCTCTATTGATACCACCACCTTTCTTGAGTTGCCAGTGCATGACAATTTGATCTTTCTGTAGATAGTATCCAAACGTTTTTAATTGTCGGATAAAAACTGTTAGAAACGGCAGTAAGTGAAATGACGGTATTTTGAATTTTTTGTGTGTTTTGAGTTGAGGAATAAATGGGGTTTCTCCGAATTATTCCATGAACGATATCAAACCCTCATCGTATATTTAGTTCATTAGACTACCCCCATAATTTAACCGCGACGGCTGGTTTTAACGTCGCGTATGCGCTAACGGTTTGTCTCTAACGGTACCACCTTTAACCGGCAAAAAGTGTCTATTGTTCTCCATAAATATACCCCTAATAGCCGTGACAGATTATGGAAAGTGATGGTTGCTAGGCACTAGATATTTAGTGTTAATTGTTCAGATTTCAATAGTTCGTACTGTTTATTGTTTGAAGAGGTTGTAAATTGTAGACGCGAAGTGGAGCGAATGTAACGAGTATGATGATAACGTTCGGGACCGGGCGACAATCAGACTGACAGAACTAAAAATTTCGAGCTGAGAATCCAATCAAAATTGTCGACAACGACGACTTCAAAAAGAGATACCACTTCGTCTATCGTCGCTTTGGAAGATACTTGCAGTTTCCTGCGTTATTCATATCAGTGAAAACCTTTTCTTCTCCGAGGTCACTCAAGGAACACAGGGTGTAATAAGAATAAAACTGACTTCAACAGTAGAGATAAATCCGTATGTATGGAATAGTAGGAATACTACCAAACCAAATGATAGGAATAAAACCACAAGTGGAAGATAATATATAGGTGGAACTGATCATAAAAATGGCTTGCGAGCCCTCAATTGAGTTGGTACTATGAACAGTTACTCGATCGATTCAGTCCACCTTCTCAGAGTGAGTAAATGCTCGATATGGCTGAGAACTATAAATACTGCCCCACAGGTCTACTGCACCCTGAGCTAATATCGAGGCAGAGCTATGTGCGGTACCAAGAGCAATGCATATCTTCCGAGATGTAGGTGTTGTGGAACTCTGGAAAGGAGGAAAAGCTAGGAATTAAGGTATTTACAATTCCAAACAGTAAATACGATCCTTCTCAGAATCATCATGTTGAGTCTCAAGAACCTCCTGTGCACTGGTTGCTCAATAACGGTAGTGGCATGAGCAAGAGCAACTTAATAAATTCTATCTACTATCTCAACAGCCAGAGAAGACGGACCCACCAAACAGGTACGTTAACTTCCATAACTTCTAAAACTGTGAGCGCTACCACATGACGTAAACAATGAAGTCGTCTTTAGTTCAAATGAACTGAAATATTGATAGAATCACTAGTTAAAGCCATGATAGTCGCTGAATGTGCGTGGGGCTAAGGAAAGTTTAGTAATGCGTTGCGCAATAGTCTTGAAACATTTAGGTTTGAAGAGCAGTAAAATTGTTGTTTCACTTCAAATAAATTTCATGTCTGCTCTGTGGGGCCTGAAGTCGAAGTAAACATCAGGTGCACACAACTTTCCTTAGCTCGACGTTGATTCACTGGTTTTCATAGCCTTTTATAGCAATTCAACTCAGTTCATTTGAACTTGGTCGAACGTAACTTCATGGTGGTAGAAAATGGTAGCGCTTGGGCCACAACAATAAACATTAGTATTATTAAGCAATTAGTACACAGAGAATTAATGAAACAGTAAACAGGATTTTTTTGTGTACGTTGGATAACCACCGTTTCAGAATTATCTAATAAAACTGTGAGAAATAGTAGTAGGTGAAACGGCGGTGGTTGAAATGCCGGAATATCAAGAGTAGCTCCTACGTTCCTTATGAGCGATATTAAACGCTGGTCCTATAGGTACTATATTCGACGACTACCTGCTTTTATTATGGTTCTACTAAGATTTGAGCGAAGTTCATAAGGGAAACACTTCGCTAAAATGGATTTTCGTCGAAATGTTTGATAATTTATCTTTCGTCATTTTCCCACGCATGGGAGTTTTATAGTAATGTTCGGTTATCTGGAGTTGTCTATACAAAAATTTTTATCAAAATTTATGAAGCCGTTTTTGAGAAAAACAAAATTTAACGTTTTGATCACTACAAAAACAGTTAATTTTGGGCGGATTTCGCTCATATCTCCATCTTTGTGTCCCATAGTGATTTGCAGCTAGATCCTAGATATCAATTTGAGTGGATTAGGTTCACCGTTTTCTCTCAAACGCACAGGTCTGTTTCCTTATTTGATGACTATTCCTAAACCCTCGATTGCAAGGGCCCTGCCGAGGTCACCCATTGTCCACAATGGGATGTCGGGCTCGTTCAGAGGGCCCGTGATCAGCTCTGTTGCTGTCCTCTGGGCTTCAGTCTCGAGCTACATGGTCGTCAGGGAACGCCTTCTCAAGGAGGGTTTCCAGTGAACTTTCGATACTGCAGGCCCAGCCTGACCCATTTTGCATCGCAGCTAAGACCTGCTCTACTTTCGTTTTTCCTATGGATGACTTGTAATGTCTGCCCCATGGGTTCTCAGAGCTCACCTTCTTCGCTTGAATGAAGGCAGTTCAGAGGGTGGCATCAGAGTCATGAGTGCATTGGTACAACCTACTGGCTCTATTTACACTTTGCTTGAGGGGATTAAGTTCGTCAGTCTACCATGGAACTTTGATCGCCCTGTGCATCTATTGCCCAAGTACAGAGAGCCCAGCAGAGTGCAGTGCTGTGGTAAATATGTCCAGTTTGCTGTCTACCTTTTTGGGCGTGGCAGCTTGCACTAAGAGTTCAGTGTCTGCAGCATGCAGTACCCTAGAGAATTGTGGCGAGTCAGCAGTGTGCGGAATCGCTTTTCACACGTGTCTTTGCAGAGGATGTTGTCATCTGCGATGGCAAAGCCAATAACCAAGTGATCGCTCTGTGTTGGACCTGGTACGACTCGCAGCTCTGCAATTTGCAAAGCAGGGTGTGAGACACGGCTGTGTCGTCTATGCACTATCTTCCTCCCACCCATCATGGGGTCGTTGGCAACAACTAAGTTGTACGTGATGAACAACTCTATATACGCCTCACCCGTCCCAACCAAAGTCGGAGATCCCCACAATGGTGGCGTTTGCATCAGCACAGACTATGCAGGGTCATCCTGATAGTCCTGCTAGAGCCTGCTCGAGTGTTGGAAGGCTGATGGCAACTGGTGCACTAAATTAACTGTAAAATGATATTACAACCAGATCAAAGCCACCAGTTCGAGTGGCTGACTGTTCAGGTGGGTGAGTGCGAGCATGTCGATGGCACACACACACACACACACAAAGATACCATTTTCCCAAATAGTGTTTTTTGGACTTAGTAGGCCTTAAAATGTAAAGAACTCAAAAAACGGCAAAACAAATTTTTTTAAGTCGATTACATAACTTTCCTTTTATATAGCCAAGGAAAGTAAAAACGCTTTAAATTATTATACAACGGTTTATTATTCTCTTGAACAGCTTGACGGAGTCTGACAACAATAAGACCTATCCTATTCGATTCAGCATCGAAAAATACCAATAAACCACACGAAACATGACATGACTACAACGCTGCATACAGGAGCAGTGTCTCCAACAAGCATAGAGGGTCTATTTGAGGAATTAAAAGCCTAACCCCTGGTGGAGGGCACCCCCTGGCAGCCTGGGGGTCATACAACCGGAAGCTGTGTCGCCTCCAGGGCACCAGTGGTGGATCACCACGCAGGGGCTGGCGGAGGTGGGAAGAAAGAGGGCGAAGGAGATACCTCTAGGGTAGGACCTGACGATGCTAGGATGGTAGGTGCAAGAAAGAAGCGTTATCATCTCTTCATTAGGCAAGGGCTTGCACCGGAAGAGGCCTTGAAGGCCTCCCCCATGGCAGTCAGGGAACGTAGGAAGAGATCCAGGCACTCAACTGGATCTACTCCACAGAGCTGGAAGGGCGGGGATCAGAAGTGGAGGGCAGCATCTCAATACGGATCCCCAAAAAAAAAAGAGTAGAGGGTCACCCATCCACAGAGCAGACCAGAACTACCCAGGCACTCTACTCACAAATGGGCAGGTGGATAGCCTGGATCAAGGCATCGTGGACAGCGTCCTATCAGCTGCAGGGAATGGATTCTGGGCAGTGTTTCAGGCCACAGTGCGCAGGTCTGGCTGGCTATTGATCCATTGCCAGGACCAGGGGAACTGTTGACTGGCTTACCGCGGACGCTGGGCTGCTTGTTGACACCCCTCTCAGAATCGTTGAAGGGGATAACATCCCGGGGCAGCAGGTGGCAGTGGGATACTTCCCCAATGTATGGAGGAGGAAAAGGACTGGACAGTCCTGGCTTTGTCAGTGGACAAGGCATCAGCCACCGCCATAAGGGTGCAGCTAAGGCAGAGAGGCAATAATAGGTGGGGGCTGTTAGCCTCAGGCTGTCAAGGCTGATTGATGGCCGGAAAGAGGTGGAGGGGAGGATGAGCGTCGACCTGGAGGAAGGGCCAAGCACCACACTCCACCTCCTCCAAGTCAACTCCCAGGCAGCCATGGCCGTGCTCAGCAGGAACTACAACAAGAGGGGGTAAGACGTAGCCCTTGTCCAGGAACCCAGGGCTAGGGACAAGAAAATCCGTGGGCTACCAACACAGTCAGGTAAGGTAGTGCATGATAAAAGTAATAATCGATGCTGTGTGGCAATTTTGATTAAACCACCAGCAAGAGTCATGCCTAACTTTATCTCTAGAGATGTTACAGCTATCATGATAAGGGAAGATTCGCCAGAGGGAGCAGTCAGGACAGTGTTGGCATCTGCCTATTTCCCGCACTACGCAAACGCCCCACTGGAAGAGGTCTGAAGATTGGTAAGTTACTGTAAAAACCACCAACTTCAAGTCATAATTGGCTGTGATGTAAACGCTCATAATGTTGTCTGGGCGAGCACTAATACAAGAGGAAAGTGCCTCTGGGCTACCTAGCAGGGTAAGAACTAGAGATCCAGTCGCTTCATAGCCAGCAGAATCAAAGACTGGCAGGTGCTGGACGTGCCATCACTATCAGATCACAGGATCATCTCGTTCGGTCTAGGTTTTGGCTGTCAGGTACTGGAGACCTACCGTATTCCCAAGAACACAGACTGGCCACTCTACCAACGGACCAGTGGACGGGGAAATCTACTCAGTGGAAGACCTGGACACTACAGCCAGTCTTATGCAAGGGGCGGTCATTCGCTCCTATGAAGACAACTGCCCATCCCGTGCCTGCAAGACCAATGGTGAGGCCTGCAGGTGGAGTGAGGAGTTGGGAAAGCTAAGGTTTTCAACGAGGAAGCTCTTCAACAGGTCCAAGAGAACAGGGGATTGGGAGGCCTACCGGCAATCCCTTACAAGTTATAGCAAGGCCATCAGAAGAGCAAAGAGGAAGTCCTGGAGGGACTTCTGCAGCGGTGTAGCAAGTGTCTCTGAAGCCTCCAAGCTGCTGGAAAACGCTCTCCATGGACAAACCTCAGGAACTAGGCCTTATTAGGAGGACGGGCAAAACCTATACGGAAGATGCAAGGGAAACCCTGGAGTTGCTGGTTAATACCCACTTTCCAGTGTGCACCTTTATTGAGGAAGAGGCTTCTGCCCCACCCAAGGAGCCAGGCAGGGAATGTCAGCACATGCGTAGGCTCCTGGGGTATACGAATCGCATCTTCCCCCCCGAATGGGTTAAATGGGCATTAAACTTCTTCAAACCCTACAAGTCCCCGAGGGGGGGGTCTTCCCAGCCTTGCTTCAATACTACCCCTCCTTGTTAAGACTTTTAGTGCCAGCTTTCTGCTAGCCCATGTGCCCCACTCATGGAGAAGGACTAGGTTTGTGTTTCTGCCCAAGGCAGGCAGTGAATCCTCGACTGCAAAATCTCAGAGACCCATGAGCCTCTCCTCATTTCAACTGAAGGCAATGGAAAAGATCATAGAGCTGGTCTTCAAGGATACGCTTGAGGCCTAACCCCTCTCAAGGGCACAGCATGTCTACCTGAGGGGCAGGTGGGCCGAGACCGCGCTCATGGAGCTGGTCTCAATGATCAACGAGGCCCTTCATACGAGAGAGGTGGCGTTGTGCTGCTTCATGGACGTGGGGGGTGCTTTTGACAACACCTCCTTCAGCTCCATAGAGGCAAGAGCAGCGCAAAGAGGAATAAAACCCCAGGCTGTGAAATGGACTATGTCCATGCTCAGGTGCAGGGAAATCACAGCCAGGTTAGGGAAAGACACGGTGGTCCCCACGCGAGGCTACCCTCACGATGGGGGGCACTGTTTCCCCTCCTGTGGCTACTGGTGGCTGACGAGCTGCTGGAAAAACTGCAGTGGTCGCGTATGCGGATGATCTCGCAGTTCTGGTAAGAGGCAAATTTGCCTGAACTGTGTCAGAAAGGATGCAAGGAGCTGTGGATATCATTCAAAGATGGTGTGACAAGGAGGGACTCAACATAAACTCAGCCAAGACCACCATGGTTTCATTGACCAAACAGAGAAACCTAGACATAGTATCACCCACCATGCAAAGAGCAAGGCTCCACATAAATACGGAGGTGAAATACCTTGGGGTGATACTGGATAACGAGCTCAGATGGAATTCGTACATGAGATATGCGCTGCACAAGGCAACTGCAGCCCTGTGGGCATGCAGGAGGTTGTGCAGCAAATCATGGGGCACAACTCCAAAAATGATGGAGTGGCTCTATAAGGGGATAATAAGACCCCGTGTCACTTATGCCACGGTGTGGAAGAAGGCAACATGCTGGCTACCAGCTCAGGGGAAACTCCAACCACTGCAGCGACAGGCATGCGTAGCTATTACAGGGGCAGTGAATACTTGTCCTACTGCTGCAGTGGAAGTTCTTTTGAACATCTCACCTCTCCATATACACATTCAAAGGACTACTTACCTGGGAGCAGTAAGGCTTTCACAGACAGGGAACATACCACCAAGGTTAAGGCAAGCTTCCACAGAACAATTAGACAGTATAAGCTAGAAGAGGCAGCAGTCCTTGCTACTGACGTTATGTCAGAGTGGAAGAACTTTTGGCTGGCATTCAGGGTCAGCATCCGCTCACGGCAACAATGGGAGCAGGAGACGTTCCGGACCGAGGTGGGCACCCTGCAGTGGTACACCGATGGTTCAGTTATGACAGGCAGAGCTGGACTGGGCATTGTTGGGCCCAACTACAGTCTTGCTAACCTGCTGGGAGATAATGCCACGATATTTCAAGCTGAAGTCCTAAAGATCTGCGCGGAAGAGATCCTGACCAAAGGACTCAAGGGCAAGCGGATCTACATATTCTCGGACAGCCAGGCAGCATCAAAGGCCATTGCGGCCTATGGCTTTAGGTCCACGCTGCCTTCATGCGCTCAAGCAGCTCGGTGCCCATAATAGGCTTTCCC
Source organism: Pachypeltis micranthus (assembly GCA_020466155.1). Classification (NCBI taxonomy): domain Eukaryota; kingdom Metazoa; phylum Arthropoda; class Insecta; order Hemiptera; family Miridae; genus Pachypeltis; species Pachypeltis micranthus. Next base: position 2,315,526 of record CM035776.1, read on the forward strand.
TCATCTGGGTGTGGGCTCACAGGGGGTATGAGGGCAATGAAAAGGCTGACTGCCTTGCGAAAAGGGGTACAGAAACCCTACCCATCGGGCCTGAACCCTACATAGGTATGACGAATACCTGAATCGTCTGGTGGCTCGATGGGAGATACAGGAAAACAGCGCCCATTGGCATCGCCAGCGACGACTAAGACAAGCGAAAAGGCTTATAACGCCTTCCTGTTCAAGGGCGAAGGCGAGGCTGACACTGTAGACGAGATCTGAGTCTTGACTAGCTTCCTCACTGGACACTGCCCAATCAGGTACCACCTCAACAGGGCATCTCAGAGGCGGTGGAATTTAGACTCTGTGGTGAGAGGACGAGACGGGGGTGCACATCCTGTGTGAATGCCCTGCCTTAGCAGTCAAACGCTTCGAATTTTTTGGCTCAAGGGACTATTGAGCCCCACATCATAGCGGAATCTGCGTTGAAGGACATACTCGGCTTTCGAAGGGAAAGGGCTTGCCCTCGGAGGAAAAACCCTTAAAAAATATCTGGTGCCTTGCAACACACAACTTTCCTTAGCTCTACGTCAATTCACTTTCTATATGGCTTTGTCTACTTAATCAATTCATTTGCCACTCAGTTCATTTGAACTTGATCAAAGAACATTTCACGGTAGCAAAAAGCGGTAGCGCTTACAGTTCCGGAATTTATTGTGCTGCTCGTACTCATTGCAGGACCATTATTGAGCCATTGGTACACAGATAATTAATGAGGCTGTAAACACGGTTTTTCAAAAAAAGGATAGTAATCACTTTTGCAGAGTTATTGGAAATTAACTGTGACCAACTGGTAGTAAGCGAAACGGCAGTAGTTGAAATTCAGGAATTTCTGGAGTGAGCCCCATGTATCTCATGAGCCTTTTTTAACACTCACCCTTTAGGTATATGATTGGACTACAATACCGAATTTTTTTGACATTCTACAAGAATTCCAGCGGAGTTTATAAGGAAAAAACTGCGCGAAAAACGCTTTTGGTCGAAAATTTTGATAATTTATTGTGCTGCTCTCGTCATTTTCCCACGAATGAGAATTTTATAGTATCATTGCCTCATTGAGAGCTATCTATATAAAAAATGTAATTAAAATCGTTAGAGCCGTTTTTATGAAAAAATATTTGGTGTTTTGATCACTATGATGACTATAGTTAACTTTCGGTGGATTTTGCCCATACCCTCACTATTGCGTCCCATGGTAACTCGTAGGCTAGACATCAAGTTTCAGCTGATTTGGTACGGTTGTTTTCTCTAAAAACCGCGCTAAAATCGATTTCGTCGAAAGTTTTGGTAATTTATTGTGCTGCTCTCGTCATTTTTCCATAGATGGGAATTTTATGGTATAGTTGCCATATTTGGAGCTACCAATATAAAAAATTTTATCAAAATCGTTAGAGCCGTTTTTGAGAAAAAAAAATTTGGTGTTTTGATCACTATGATAACTATAGTTAAATTTCGGTGGATTTTGTTCATACCCTTATTTTGCCGTCCCATAGTGACTTCCAGGTTATATATCAAGTTTGAGCTGATTTGGTACGGTGGTTCTCTCTAAAAATCGTTCACAGACACACATACACACAGACCATTTTCCCAAATAGTGTTTTTCGGACTCAGGGGGGTCTGAAACGTGAAGATCTGAAGAGAACTCAAAATTTTTTTTCAGCCGATTACATAACTTTCCTTTCTACTTCGTAGAGCAAGGAAAGTAATTAAAAAAATACCTTGAAAGCGGTACCAAACACGACGTGTTTGCGATAAAACTGCCAAAATTGCGTTTATATTAATTTTCTCAACCATTTTTTGCCCATATCTACCATGGGCTTCATCCGATCGGATTGCCGAGCAGATAGATAGAGCAGATAGATACTAGATACCAAATGGGATTTTTGTGCGCAAGAACGGATTTTTTAGACTTAAGAATCCCGATGTCTTGAAACGGAAAGTATCAAATTTTGAGAGAGGGTTGTAAAAATATTTTCCTGACCGAAAACTTAGTGTTATTATTCCGATTAGAATGAATAATAAACCAAAACGGTGCATAACGCATTTCCTCTGGTTGTGTCATATGGTTCTGCACCAACAACCCTGTTTCGGATTCAAGGGTTTTTAGATAAGTTTTTGCTCCACAGCGTGGTGATTTGGTTGAGGAGTATGCCGCAATACTGTAAGTGGTTTCTGGTAGGAACGCATCGAGTGTTATTTATAAAACAGGACGTTACTAGAGCAGAAAGAACTGTCCAAATGAATGGGTTGAATGGAGTTGAAAGGTCGGAGGCGGCCTTGGGAAACCGGGTCTGGGGCGGCGATGTTGTGGGAGGCGGGCGGAGTTGAAGGGCGTCCCCCACAAACCTAGTTCCACTTTTCCATAGCCGTGAAGAAGAGGAGAGGTTAGATTGTGGATGGGGGATGGAGTAGAGGGAGTGACGATGGTTGGGGGGCAGTGATGGGATGAGGCAGGGTTGGGATGGGGCTGGGACATGGAGGTGGTCGAAGCTCAGCTCAGCTGGTTCCCCTTCGCTTTCATTGACCCCGCCGACGCCGGCAACACCCCGGACCCAGCTCTCAACCCCATCAACCCCCTCCAACTCCAAACAACCGCCATCTTGACGGTTCGTTGAACCTCCCTATACTCGGCCTTTGCTATTTCCAACACACACACATAGACACACACCCGACCACCGCTATTTACCTGACATTAACCCCGAGCACGTCCCGTCACATCAAAAACTCACTTCCCCTCGACATTATTGCCGCTGGCACAAGCGGCACCAACAGCAAATGCATCCCTCACTGCAGGCTCCTAAAGATTCTAAAAAAGGAAATCAAGACACCAGCGTCAGTGCCAAAAGCAGCCCTCCTGATGAACGAATTGTCATGGGTCGCTACGGAACCAAACCTCGGAACGAACTCAGCAGTCTAGGCAATTTGTGCTGATTTTGCACTCTCAACCTACATCCATTGAAAATGCATAGAGCTTGGCCGGGAAACAGGAGCAGGTGAACCTAAAACTAATTAGCGACAATCCTTAATCGATAACTTATTTTCGTTTTTTACTCCACTTCCCGTTTCGAAGAAAGTATTTTTTGGTGACCTTATTCCAGTAAAATATATAGTGCGCCGCATCACATATCTTTCCTTAGCCCCGCATACACCTTTTATGGCTTCGTGGCCCCATAAGCTTTCATTTGAACGAGGTAAAACATAAGTTCATGTGTTAAGTAGAATGCGGTTGAAGTTCTGGCATTTATTGAGTTGCGTCTACCCACCCCACAACCACCGAAGGGATTCTTCATGAGACCGTCAACGCGAATTGTAAAGGGTCGTGTTTACTCTGCAAGAATGCTCCAATTTTCTTACGAACGTTATATAAGTGGATAGTTTCTTGGACTACGAGAGAGAGAGAGAGGGAGAGAGAGAGAGAGAGAGAGAGAGAGAGAGAGAGAGAGAGAGAGAGAGAGAGAGAGAGAGAGAGATGATGAGAATTTCTAGTGTTTTGCCTAATATGAAAAGAAGGCAAAGGCGGTCTCCATGATCGCAGGTCTGACTGATTGTGGTCAGAGAAATTAGATGTTGATATTGCGGTCCCTCGAAGGCGTATTTTTTGGCCACAACCTCACATGCATGCAATACGGGTGTACCAAAGGAATCTGGTGTGGTGATGTCTGGGGTAGCAAACTAACAGTCAATCAAAAGAGTGTGTTGGCCCAATCCCAGATAGCTGCGTTTCTTTGGATCGCCAAGGCCTATAAGACTGTATCAACAAAAGCAGTCCAGGTGATCACTGGTCAGTTATGGCCGTTGAGTGCATGGTTGATCAAAGGATAGTGAAACGGGAGCTTCCCCTTCTCTGGGCTGAACTCTGTGCAGATCTCACCTCAAACGAAAACTTGCCGCTATCGACGAATGGGCACTAGAGAAATGGCAAGCGAGATGGGAATCCTCGTCAAAGGGTCGTGACACGTATGAGTTCACCCCAACATCCGTGAACGTCTTTCAACCAAATGGGTAGAGCCAGACCACTGGACGAGCTAGTTTCTCACGGTACATGGTGACTTCAATGCGTGGCTCTACTTCTTTTCTCTCAAAGACTCACCATTATGAACGTCTTTCGCCTTCAGTGTGGAGGAAACAAGAAACCACGTGCTGCTCCACTGTTTTTTCTACAGAGAGGGCAGACGAACTTAGCAGCATTGACTGCTACAAAGCAAGCCTATAACCATTTTGCAAGTTTCTCGAAGAAGGTGATGGTTAAAAAACGTGGTCGTAGATGATCTGTCCTTTTGAAACTTCCCACCCAAGTAAATAGTTAGATCCGGTGGGAAATTGGATTAAGAACTCGTCCCACACAGTACAGGATTCCTCAGGTGGTCACAAACGGGCAACAGCTCTGTACCGGGAGACTGGCTAACTACCAAATACCTGCCGTACCTCCGCTGGTCTGAGTTTGGTGGATGCTGCAGGGGCCGGCCTCCTGCATTAGCGAAACCGCAACTTCCATGACCGATAAAACCCTAGTCGAGGGTTTAGTAACAGTCATCAAATAAGGAAACAAATGCTGAGAATTCTCGCATTATTTTAACAGAATTTGTAGAGAATAAAACTGCTCTAAAATCAAAATATTAGATAATTTCTTGCACATATCATTACTTTCACGCCTCTAAGAGTCATCCCATTTTATTCAGCACTGAAAAAGACCAGTAAACGATTCGAAACATGGCCTGACTACCATGGAACGACGAAAATTACATATTCCAGGCGACTGCAGGCAATTGGCTTGAGCTCATGGGTGGTTAGAGTGAGACCTGAGGGATTGCCAACAATGATACTATTACTTTCGCTGTATCTACTCTGAATTAGTTGACTTTGGCTCACTACGATTATTATGATTTCACTGTTTTTGGTCTAGACGCAGTCGTACACCTCTGATACTCGTTCGATTCGACACAGTATCGAAAAATGCCTAGAAAACGATAACAGATACTGCGTAATTGCAATCAAACTGCCAAAATAGCGGTTTGGTTAATTTTGAATCATTTATCGCCCATAAGAACCATGCGCTACGTCCGATCCAACCAAACGCGAAACAACGGATTTTTAGACCACTTTAAAGGCATAATGGACATTGCAGATTTGGAATTCCGATGCCGTGAAACGTAACTTATCAAATTTGGAGAGGAGGCTGTAAATAAATTATCCTGACCGAAAACAGGCGTACTATTCAGAATGAATAATAAACCAAAAAGACTCAATCAATTGCATTGAATTAAAAATCTGTTGGAAATAGCAACAAATTGATCATCAAATGAACTTTCAGTGATTTTCAAAACCGTTGACGCGACCCACAACCTGCCTTTTCCCTCATGTCGTGGCAAAGTCATTTCTTAAGGAAATGTCCAGATTTAGTTGATCTGTATTTTTCTTTCTTGATTAAAATGGTAAATAAGATTAGGCCGCTGAAAGTCCGAAGGTGTGTTTCCTGCTGCTCCTATTTTCTCAACAGGGATTGCGTTGGATGGTGAAGTTGACAATGAAACATTAAAAGTTTCGCTTTTTGATAAAAGCTGTGACTGGCCTGAGAGTTGAAACAGGAAAGTCTGTCGTGAGGACTGGGAGACGAGTGTCTCTAGGAAGAGCTGTGTGTGTTGGAGAATGAGGTATATCGAGAGGAGGGAAGAACATATTATGTACAAAAGGGGAAATCCGTTGGCACGCCTTGAGCTCAAGATCCCAACTACTTCAGTCTATGCCCAACAGTACAAAGTTAAATCGAGAATACTACCTCAGCGAAAAATGGGTCAAAGCCAATCACGAAACCTCTGCGCTTCATTCGGTCGAAACATATTAACAGCGAGAAAGTTACTTAAGATCTAGACTCCGCCGATCTCGGACATGGTACTACAGATGACCCTGACTGTGGTGTATGAGGAATAATCAGGTGCGCCGCATCACATGTCTATCCTTAGCTCTACATAAATTCACTTGTTTTCGTGGCTTTGGCTACTAATACAATGTATCTCTCACTCAATTCTTTTGAACTAGGTAAAACCCAACTTCACAGAAAGTGGTAGAACTTACAGTTTAAGAATTTATTGTGCTACTCCCACTCTTGCCCCGACCATTATTTAGAAATGCGTACTCAGAGAATGAATATGTACACAAGATTTTTTTGAGAAGGATAGTAATCACTTTTCCAGAGCTATCGGTAAAAACTCAAAAAGAAAAAGAAATGGGTGGTAAGTGAAACGGCGGTGATTTGAAATTCGGAATTTCTGGAGTAGCCCTCTAACTCTACAAGTATAGGTAATTGATTGACCTACCACCTGAATTTTCCTGAAGATTTTAGTCACATTTCAGCGGGCATTATAAGGGAAAAAGAAGAATTTTACGGTATTATCGTGTTATTTTGAGCTGCTAGACAAGAAATGTGTTCAAAATCGGTAGGGCAGTTATTGAAGTAAAGCATTTGACGTTTTGATCACTATTTCAACTATAGTTAGTTTTGAGTGGATTTTGCTCATATACCTATTTCCGCGCCTCATGGTAACCTGTGGGCTAGATATCAAGATTGAGCTGATTTGGTTGAGCCGTTTCCTCTCAATTGCGTTCACAGGCACGAACACACACAGACTCACCTGTTTCCCAGATAGTGTATTTCGGACTCAGAAGGGTCTGAAACGTAATAATCTGGGGAGAACTCACAAAAACTTTTTCAGTCGATCACATAACTTTCCCTCTACTTCGTAGAGTCAAGGAAAGTAAAAATGCCAAAATGAGAATTCCCTGTGGCAAGAAGCGACTTATTTCAGAAACGGTTACCATTTAAAAAACGATTCCACGGCGAAGGCATTGAATGGTCAATCGTGAATGACTGAATTCTGTGGGCAAAGCCAAAGCATATCCTCAAAATTCATGTCGATTCGGAAGTGTGAGTGAGTGCTGTGTCTTGAGTCAATAAACAAAGTATCGACATTGAGTGTAATGGGAACTTCGTCGGAAGTGCTACTGCCGAAGTTGTGCTAAGGCGAATCCAGGAAGAACTCGTGGATTTTGTAAGAATTGGTTGTCTATTGTGACAGTGAAACCGCTGACATGACCGAGATAAGCGTGACGAGAGATGAGGGGAGTAAGATTAGGAGGATGAAGAAGAAAGGATAAGGCTATGCGAAGACTAGGGAACAAACTGGCGCACTTGAGAATACCCGTATATTCACGCAACTCGGATTACCCTCGCTGAACTGGCTGCTTACCTGTACCTCTTTCTACCCACTTTTCACTTTTGAGATTAGAACTTTCCCACTCTGCTCTGTCTCCAAGTGTGCGTGCAGTAAATAGTGGAACGAATATCTGGAATATCTGAGCCCCAGCCATCATCATTAATCCGTTTGCTTTGCAACTGCTACCTCTTCTTCTCCACTGAGTATTCTTCTTCTTCAGAATAACATTATTGCCACATCGTCACCAAATAAGATTCAATTCCTGCGTTTGGTGTAATTACCTGCGAGCTAGATTCTGTCAGTTATGGTTTATTATTCATTCTGAATAATACACCTATGTTTTTGGCCAAGATAATGTTGTCAGTTACGATCAATTCTACCCACAACCCCACGTGTTTGAAAGAGCCTCAGTAACACTGTTGTCAAACATTTATCATTCACTAATACAGGTCCACAACATTCTTCGCCACGATCTGTTCAGCATAAGTAGCTAGAGCAACGACAGAACCAATAAAGAAGACTGTATTGAGCAGAAATATCTCATTTCAAATACACAAATGATTGCGCTCAAACTCGCTTCAAAGTTCCGGAAATCTGGCGTTCACAAACGCTTTCATGTTCATTTTCACGTTCAACTTCGTACTCGAAACCATCACTGAACCAAAAATTAGAAAGCATCACACACAGTTTTGATCCGAGTTACCATGGTTTGCAGGCTACAAGTTGAATTGATTTGGTTCATTCGTTTTCTATGAATCGCGTTAATAGACTCACATACACAGACCATACTCTCATGTGCAATGAATTGAGCAGAGTTAGTATACAAAAGGGCGAGACAAGGGGACGACTCAGAATCGGCACGGGAAACTATATCGGAAGGAAAGTGCGAGCTGTTATTGGGATGAGAGTTGATCGAGGACTGTCGGTGTGACCACGGGGCGGCGAAGGTCTCTGGGAAGAGCAATGTGTGTTGGAGAAGGAGGTAAATTGAGGGAAAGTGCCATAGGGGAAGTCCGTTGTCGTTGAAAGTTAACCCGAACTTAACCTTTTGTTGGAGGAGAAGCCGACTGAATGGGCAGTTCTCGGACTTCCCCGCGGCATCAAATGAAAACGGACGAAACCGTCGGGTTGAGCTGAACGCACCGGGTAAAGGAATAAGCCTTTCAGCATGTGCTGAACATCAAGTAGTCAAGGGAATTTCAAAACGGAAAGTTTGAATTTCTACGATAGCGAAACACCGTTTTGCGAGTGCATCCCACCAACTACTAGGTTTGTTTCACTCTCTATGCCTATTAGTTTCATTGACCAAACAATCATCAGCATAACAAAAAATTTCAATTTATGACAAAATATCTGGTGCATTGCAACACACAACTTTCCTTAGCTCTACGTCAATTCACTTTGTACATGGCTAATTCTATTTAATCAATTCATTTATCGCTCAGTTCCTTTGAACTTAGTCAAACAACACGACACAGCAGCAGAAAGCAGTAGCGCCTACAGTTCTGGAATTTATTGTGCTGCTCGTACTCATTCCAGGACCATTATTGAGCAATTGGTGCACAGATAATTAATGAGGCCGTAAACACGAATTTTTCTAAGAGTAATCACTTTTGCAGAGTTATTGGGTAATAACTGTTAGAACTGGTAGTAAGCGAGACGGCGGTAGTTGAAATTCAGGAATTTCTGGAGTGAGCCCCATGTATCTCATGAGCGTTTTTAAACACTCAATCTTTAGGTATTGGATTGGACTACAATACTAATTTATTTTAACATTCTACAAAAATTCCAGCGGAGTTTATAAGAAAAAAACTGCGCTAAAAACGCTTTTCGTCGACAATTTTGATAATTTATTGTGCTGCTCTCGTCATTTTCCCACGAATGGGAATTTTATGGTATAATTGCCTTAGTAAGAGCTATCTCGCTATAAAAAATTTAATCAAAATCGTTAGAGCCGTTTTTGAGAAAAAAAATGTGGTGTTTTGATCACTATGATAACTATAGTTAACTTTCGGTAGATTTTGTCTATACCCTTATTTTGGCGTCCCATGGTAACCTGTAGGCTAGACATCATGTTTCAGCTAATTTGGTACGGTTGTTTTCTCTAAAAACCGCGCTAAAACCGATTTCGTCTAATGTTTTGGTAATTTATTGTGCTGCTCTCGTCATTTTCCCATAAATGGGAATTTTATGGTATAGTTGCCATATTTGGAGCTACCAATATAAAAAATTTAATCAAAATCGTTAGAGCCGTTTTTGAGAAAAAAAGTATTTGGTGTTTTGATCACTATGATAACTATAGTTAACTTTCGGTGGATTTTGTTCATACCCTCATTTTGGCGTTCCATGGTAACCTGCGGGCGAGATATCAAGTTTGAGCTGATTTGGTACGGTGGTTTTCTCTAAAAACCGTTCACAGATACACATACACACACACACACACAGACCATTTTCCCAAATAGTGTTTTTCGGACTCAGGAGGGTCTGAAACGTAAAGATCTGAAGAAAACTCAAAACTTTTTTTTCAGCCGATTACATAACTTTCCGTTCTACTTCGTAGAGCCAAGGAAAGTAAAAAGCACCAAGTATCGAGTACCGTCTGTGGGTGGCTGGCGAAGGTTAGACTTCCAATGTCTGGTAGTTTCTTTGGCCCAACTATCATCAGTCCACGAACAGTTTCCTTTTCTGACAAAAAACTTGCAATCTATGAGTAGCGTACCGTTTGACAGTACCTAGGAGTAAGTTTAGGTTTTTACATGTAGTATAATTTCACAGGTAACTTTTTCAGAAGCTGAACGTTTTCTCATTCGAATGGAGTTACCATCAGGTATTAAAGAAATTGGGCTATATCCGCCAGTAGGCAAATTACTAAAGTTAACGTACCTGTTAGGTGAGTCCGTCTCCTCTGGCTTGTGAGTTACTGTGGGTAAGCGCTTTCGATGTAAAGACATCATCGTCTGGCCGTTAAGTTAGTACTGACTTAACGGCCAGACGATGATGTCTTTACATCGAAAGAGCTTGCCCACAGTAACTCACAAGCCAGAGGAGACGGAATCACCTAACAGGTACGGTAACTTGAGTTACCATCACTTTCTTTGGCTCTATTTCTTGATCAATTCAAGAAATTTATCTTTAATCACTGCAATTTCCACTATGTCATCAACTGGTACTCTTTTGCTATGGAAAATTATTCGAACTGCGTTGGGAGTTTTTGATTTATTATCTCGGCAATCCAATCGGACTAAGCCCATGGATGTGATGGGCAACAAACCGTTAAAAAAATGAACAAATCGCAGTTTAATCGCAAATACGCCGTGTTTCGTATCGTTTTCAAGGCATTTTTACATCCTGGGTCGAATAGATCAAATTTGTTCAGCTGCATATAGTGGAATTACAGTAATTAGAGTGAGCCAAAGTCACTATAAGTCACGTTTCGTCGTTTGTACTCCCTCCCACCGTTTAATCAGAACCTAGCCCCATCGACTCTCAAAGTGGTGCCAACTGCCTACTGGCGGTTACTGGTGACTGGAATATTTAGTTCTCGTCGTTCTACTGTAGTCAGGTCATGTTTCGTATGGTTTACTGGCATTTTTCGATGCTGGATCGAATGGGATGGGCCTCGGAGCAGCAATACTAAGTCAAGCCGTTCATCAGAATAATAAACCGTTGTGTAATAATTTGCAGCGTTTTATTTTCATCAGTTGCAGTATCAACAAACCTTTAATAGCTAACTTTTCAGTTAAAACTGAGATAGTTCCATTTCGAACTAAAGGGTACAGATTTTCCTTCTGTCACTACTTCCCCCAGGTTATCGAGAGGCAGAGGTGTTTTGTAGCAACTCTCAGGCGATTTTCAGCTGTCTGCAAGAAGTTGCAATTTTCATGTTTTTTGGAAATTTAAAGTTGTCGCAACTGCTGAGAAAGTTTTACGGCGTCATTATGGATCTTGTTCCTCCAACCGTTCCTAGCGCATTAACCTGCTCTCCCAACCATTACTAAATTCATGAATTGTCTTTTGGACTTACTGCTCCAACCATTGTCGCACTGTGGCCTGTTCAGCTTCACCTTGTCTGTGTACGCACGCTAGACGGTGTCGTGTAGCGATTATCATCACGGGGTAAATTGAACCGAGTTAATTGAGACCTCTCTACTTCAGGAACTTCTTTCCTGGTGTTCTTTAGGAAAAGGGTACTCAATATGAAAGCATGTAAATCGTGGAGTTGTTATCCTCTACACCCCAGGCAAATGCGGGCCAACATTTACAACCTTGGCCTACTTTCCTTCAATACTTCGTATTCTGATTCCTAGGTTAGTACCTTAAGCTTCTCGCTTGCTTCAATTATAGTCGGAGTTTGTTTGTGTTGTTCCTACTAAAGCGTTGCAACAATATTGTTAAGATTGGGAGAACGACACAACTGGCTCCTTCCAAGTCAGTCATCCATCAGCACTCACGGACGACAGTCGTCTCCCAGTTCTTCCAACGACTCGTCTCTCAGCTCACACTACTCTCTCTCTCTCTCTCTCTCTCTCTCTCTCTCTCTCTCTCTCTCTCTCTCTCTCTCTCCCTTCACTTAGTGTCTCACGAACAGTTCACTTGTATATAGAGTCCCTTGTTCGCGTTTATATACACTACTGATAACGCTATTCTGTCAAGTATAATACAGTCCTCACTCACACTCACCACATCCATTTATAGTTATAGTTTCAAGCTCCCCCCTTCGCGCCCAACAGAATTCTATTTTAAATTTTCGTAACAGAAAGACAGCAACTCACAAACATAGTTGCAACGGAGCCACTGTCGATGGTCCCAACAATAGAGCGGACACTGCCAGTCCTATTGCTTCCAGGAAACATTGACCGCTTAACATTATTTCCTCGTAAGCGTGGACAACTGATAGTCTACGATTTCCTAGTTTTGTTCCCATGGGCGAACACTCTGCGACACATTGGTAGATAACTGTTAATTATTGCAGGATCACTGACAGGTTCCTAACGCGGACAACCTACTCTCGAGCTGCGCTCTTCAGCGCCCTATGAGTGCCTTCTTTTGTACAAATACCGTTCATTACTCGTTTGGTGCTTCCATTATTATACTTACCATCTATTAACTCCCATTTGTGTTAATAGATCCTTTTCCACGTTTAATTGAGCCTAAACCTTTGACTCAATGCAGAAATAGAACCTCCAAACAAATAAACGTGCCGCTCGTAGACTCCGATTGCTTCAGCCTGAAACGCAGGTTACAGCCGAAAGAAGAATAAAAACTACGTAATAAGATCAACAAAGCAGAGTTCGAAAAACAAAACAAAGCGAAAAGAAGAGCAGAAGGTTGGCGTTTCTCGTCAGGAAACGTGTCGAGGCTTCTAACGAAAAATAGTGGAAAAAGAATAAACCATTCACGTTGTTCACTATTGAGACAGAAAAGTGGGCCCATTAAAGGCGTTTACACAGTACTGGAGAAATAAACCGGATTCAAATCGTAAGCTCAATGATCAGCGTTTGAATAGGAATAGTGTGAAGTAGCGTGAAGAGTAGCGTACAGAAAATCTACCATAGAAGAACTTAATGGCTTACCTGCTGCCAGGCATCAGGATTATCTATAGTTTCAGTTTGAGTAGAAACACCGTTCAAGTAACACAGGAGACCGAAGTGAAAATAGGAAGGCTACGTACGAGATGGCATCGTCGACACCACCGCCGTGGATAACTTAAGGAACAGAGTTACAATAATCCAAGTAAATTAGTGGTCGTGAGGAATTGTCAAGTCACCCTCCTGTACCTCCAGAGCTAACAAAGAAGCGATTGCACACCCAATATTTGCACTAAGACTGAACATGTATCAGGAGCATGTCCACTTGTAAAGGTGATGCAGAGCACTGAAGTGGCAGTGCACATTTACTTGATCTCTGCTTGTAGAAATAACTCAGTATCAATCCTAGACCTTGCTGAGACACAAAATCCAAATGTGACACCTCTCACTCAAAATTACTGTTTGATACGAACAAAAACCAGTCAGTGAAGCAGAAAAGCCGAATTTTGAAGGTCAACACTGGGAATTTCTCACTCCCCGCTCTTGAAAAAAGCAAGAAACAAACCCCTTCGGAACCATCCCTTACCTATGGGGATGCATTTCACATTAGTTTTATATTTCATTTTTTCTGCTTAACGGTCATTTATAGGTACTTAATTGAACTAGCACCTGCATTTTTCTGAAGATCCTAATAACATTTAAGTGGACTTAATAAGGAAAAAACTACGCAAAATCTATATTCTTCGAAATGTTGATATTTTATTGTGCTGCTGTCATCATTTTCCCACAAATGATAATTTAATAGTAATGTTGTGTGGTTTGGAGTTGTCCATACAAAAAATGCAATAAAATCGGCGAGCTCTCGTGAAAAAATAAAATATATATATTTGGGGTTTTGATCACTATGATACTTATAGTTAGTTTTTTTTCATACCCTTATAATGGCGTTCCACAGTGACCTGCTGGATAAATATCAAATTTGAGCCGATTCGGTACAGCTATTTTCTCCTAAAAAAATTTGTCTGGGTCTGAGCTTTCCTTTCTACTTTGTAGAGCTAAGCAAGGTAAAAAAGAGGGACAGAAAATACGTTAGTAGGCTGTTTTCATCCAAATTAACGACTCAAGGGCAAGTTAACAACCTCCAATAGCTTTCATTCCTTTAGGTTTATTCCAGGTAATGAATGTTTAATTACGCTCTCTTCCAGCACGCGCCCCCCACCCCGTACTCGGGCCTACTAACCCTTTTTGTTCCCATGAAAAGCTCATAACATACTGTCTCATCGCCAGACAAGCTAACAACCTAAAGATAATGTCTGAACAGCACAACATCAGCCATAGTGCAGTGGAGGAAGATTCACTCAAACGTACGTCGAAATTGACCTTCCTGCATGATGCCTGACATCAAGTGTACATTTTGAGTGACTGCCAACAACCTATCTCTATTATTATTGATCCACGTTGACCGCCAGTTTCTAAATTACGTAATGGTTTATTATTCATTCTGAATAATAACCCTATGTTTTCGGTCAGGAAAAATTAGTACACCCCCCCCCCCCCGCCCCCTCAAAATCTGATACCTACTTTACGTTTCAAGACATGGGGATTCCAAATCTGCAATGTCCGTCAGCCGTCTGGGCCGTTTTGTGCCTTTAACATGGTCTAAAAAATCCGTTCTTTCGCACAAAAATCCCATTCGGTATGTAGTTGTGCCCGCCATCTCGGCCATCCGATTGGACTAAGCCCATGGCTGTTATGGACAAAAAATGGTTCAAAAAAATTTACAAAACGCAGCATAATCGCAAATACGCCGTGTTTCGTATCGTTTTCAAGGTATTTTTACACCCTGGAACGTAATTATAGTTAGCCTAAGTCAACTAATTGAAAGAACGCGCGGGAACTACAGCGGAAGTAAACGTTTCGTCATTAGTACTCTCTCCCACCCGTCTCATCAAAACCAACCGCCCGCTCGACTCGCAGCGTCGTGCCAACTGCCTACAGACGCTTCCGGGCAGCAGGAAAATATTTAGTTTTCGTAGTTCCATTGAAGTCAGGTCATGTTTTGTATGGTTTACTAGTATTTTTCGTTGCTGAATCGAATGGGATGGGTCTCGGAGCAGTAATACTAGGTCAAGCTGTTCATCAGAATAATAAACCGTTGTATAATAATTTGCAGGGGTTTTTCTCACACTGCCACTCAGGCCTCGAGGGATCACTCCTTAATTTGTCAAAAGATGCTGCCTTTTCCTACTTTGATGAGAGATATCGACGAATGGGTGAAATGGGCCCAACGGGTGTGAGCACCAAACATTCCATAGGAATTGCTTTGCA
The DNA here is from genome assembly GCA_020466155.1 of Pachypeltis micranthus. Taxonomy (NCBI): domain Eukaryota; kingdom Metazoa; phylum Arthropoda; class Insecta; order Hemiptera; family Miridae; genus Pachypeltis; species Pachypeltis micranthus. The sequence goes on from CM035776.1 coordinate 2,330,632, forward strand.
CCGCTTATTCTTGTATTCTCAAGGTAACTCAAGGCGGCAATTTCTCAAATACATGAAGCTCTATCATTCCATCATTTATCAACTGATGCATTCTTCATTCCGCAGTTTGACATTTAATGAACCACGAGGGTATATTCAAAATTAAATATAGAAATGATATCGGAATCACTTCATTAGGTTGTAGAGGTAGAGCAAGTTTATTCGATCCACCGTTATGTCGTTGAGGCAATAGATCAACTCGTGCTGTCACGTGTGATGAGGACCCGATATGAGGCAAAATTAGTTTTGAAAAACGGATCTTAGGAGGCTGAGGCTGCCATGGCCAAAAGTTGTGATAAAGGAGGCTTGGTGAAGGGAGGGGTGGAGGGAGACCAGTCTTAAATAAATAAGCACGAAAAGGGTCATGTACCATCAGCTCTAATCATGTAAAGAATTCGTTAACATTTATGTAAACAGCAATGATCAGAGTAGCTGCTGTAAGCAGGAATGGGAACTTACGGAACTTAATGGGAGCACCTACAACGCTGAAAAAACGCATCTGCTCGTAAACTACTAATAAGATGTGGCGAGGCATCAACCTGAAAAAAGCTGAGTTCACTGATCGGAAAATGAATGCGAAAAGAGCATAAGAAGGAAGCCGGTTTTTGTTCCTCCCACTGGGTTGTAATGTATCTGTCTGTGGTTTTCCCTATCGAAATTCGCCGCGCACAGAGCAAGAGGAAGTCGCGTGGAAACCCAAATAAATGAGCAAATAAGAATATCCTTACGGGAAAACAAGCAATCTAAATCATACGAATCAAATAAACTCGCCCAATCTAATAATAACTTAATGAAATAAAAATAGAAAACTCCCCTTACGTACGATATTAAAATATACCGGGATGTTTTGTGAAATACAACAAAAAGGGACAACGGAGGAATAAAAACACTCAGCAACTATAAAGCCCATCAGCTGCTCACCTTGATTTACAGCGATGGGAATACAACCCAAGATGCGCTAGGAGGAAGATGGGAAACGGACAGCTTTCGATACTTGCCGACGGCTGATGATCTCTCATTGTGGGCAACGCAAGACACTCCGAAGTCAAAGTACCACTGGCTGGGTATGAATAATGATGCAGCCGATTTTGTACGTTCCTCATACGACAAAAGACCATGGCCGCTCAAACCTTCCTTTAGGTAAATTCAAGGAACCTAAGGAAGCGTTTGGGGCTAAATCAATAGACATGCTCGGTCTCATTCCTCTGACAAAAGACGGTCATAAGAACATCCTTACTTTTCAAGTCCAGTTCTCACGATACGTGAAATCCCACCGCTGCAGCGCAAGTAATGCAATGCTGTTACGTATATAAAGGACCGAGCCTTTTACCGCAAACTGAGGTCTCTCTTCATTTCCGTCCCTCGAGTAGGTTGCCCGTCCATAAACACGAAGTGTTTTTAGTCTCCGGAGTTCTGTTTGTTAGTCTCCTATCTCCTTTGCTTCTCTCTTAATTCACTATCTTTCGTATTTACCCTCCAATCTCTCAATGTCGGTATCGTCGGAGCTTTACATTGGTAGCAGAATTGCATTACATTGATAGCAGCATTGCATTACGCATGTCAACATCGCGACCTGTATCCATTTATGTAGGTCTAGAACGCCATAAAGCCTCGTTTATTGCAACTTGAGGGTGAGGTAACATTGAGGAAATGTAGGGGATGCATGCGTTCTATTTATTCGAAATTTAAGGGAAATCGAACACTAAAGCGTCTCACTTCTGCGTCACAAGGAAAGTAAGGGGAGACAAAATTAACTTTTCTGTGAAGAAAATATTGGTGTATAAAAAGCCAAAGTATTTGTTCAAGAAATTATTATTTATGTCCGACATTTTTGAAAATGAAAACTAGGAATGCAACCAGCCACAATTTTACCTTCAGAAGGACCTGCATTATTTGTAGTACAAGCCGAGGCGCTATACAATAATTTTATGAATTCAGAAGGACCTGCCACGCTTTAAGCACGATTACTTAATGTGGCTTTTGTTAAGTTGTTGTGCACGAGAACTAGAGATGTGAGGAGTTAGTATGGGTGAAAGAGGGAGAAACAGGACTTTCATGAACCATAGCGGTAGAGTTCAGAGTACGACATGTGAGAAACAATCAAAGAGTGAGTAACTCAGCGTAACTGAGAGTTACGAGACTGTAAGTATGAAAGTCGTGTGTCTGGGCAACAGCTGAGAGTGCATTCCAACTAAGGTGGTAAAGTGAGTGGTGGACAATGGTAAGAGGATGTGAGGAAGACAACCCGTTGTTCGCTTCGTAAAGAATCCTATCAAGTTTTCGTCTGTAGGGAGAACTGATTGAACGGGTAGTTCAGAGAGAGTTTTCCAGTGGCTCCCATTTCAAAAGCGTCAGGTCAGGAAGGACTTGAAGCGTCAAAAGTTTGATTAAGCTGCCTCTGGGATTCTGAGGTTGGAGGCTACACTTCACTGCTTTACCTACCTTCCGTTAGGGCCATGGACATTGGAACTAATGCGGCGAGAGCTGAGCCGAACAATTACTTTATAATGGTCGGGAGTCGAAGAGATTTATTTACGTATCACCGTGTCAGTAAGTACAACGGCCTGCGACTTTTGGAGCGTTATTCGCTTTGTGGGAATGAGAGCCAACATCGCAAGACACCACCAATATTCTCGCTGGCTACCATATCTCAGTCCTCGTTCGTTCGCAGCCTCTGCACTTACTCTTAACGTCATCCTATGTTCACTCCTAATTTCGAGTCGAAGGAATTCCAAACATTCCTGCACTTAACCGGAATATCAGCCAATCGGACTGCAACATGAATCTGCAAGGAAACGGGCTAGTTGAGCGTTATAATGGGATAGTGCCTTAACAAGTACAGTTTGCGCCTCGGCCTATGGAAACTGGTCATATCACAAGCGTTGCATCAGTTCACTAGTTGTCTACAGCCACAAACCTAACATCTCACCTCACGTGAAGAAGCCTTGCTTCATGGCTAATGAAACCTGGCAACGTCCTATTGAAATATCATGCTCGCCAGAGTAAACACGATTCCATTCTTGTATGGAGTGGTCCTAATTGAAGCAAATGCTCACGCTTATATTAACTCACAAGGTGGCAAGAAAATGAAGGTGTCCACACGACATTTGGAACCAAACGCTGACGGATCTGAACCAGACTCAGTGGAACAAAATTACGACACATCATGCACCAGTACTAGATGGTACTATAGAAACTACAAACCAAGAACTGCACAGCAATGAACTGCCTTCATGTCCTCCCAGTTCCACCACCACCCCCCACCCACGCGATCCTGTGGGAAGGTGTGCTGGTGTTCTCTGATGCGGTATCCCCAATACGTGACTCCAGCTCTGCAATCTGCAATTCTGTACCACTGACTTACCAATATTGGCCAGGTGGCACCTTACTGTAAAGTGACCTGTGAGCAGGCCACATAACATCTGTATACTATCTCTCTTGTTTGCTCCCTGCAGAGTTTAATAAACAACCTTGACTGCCTTAGGGCTGGCACATCTGGCCAATAGGCAGCCCTGCACTTCTCCTCCCTCTTGCTAATCTCCCCTGACCAAGTGGCTCTTGGCAGTCCCAACGAAGGGCTCAGGTCCCACAGATCCTTTCCTCTCCAGTTTTTCGTTCTCCTCATTCCCATCTATCCCTGTGTGGCATGGCCCCTAACACAGTGTTAATGTGTTTTCTTTTGTAAAAGTCTTCAGGCCAGTCAGACATTCTCAAACTAGCCCTGGCGCGATGGTGTAGGAAGCCAGGGCCTTAAGTGCAGCCTGACTGTTCGACATAATTGTATATTCTCTTCCGTTTCAGGCCCCTACGGAGAAGGTGCTGCAGCACACTGTCACTGGGAAGAGCTTTGGAGCTTGGAAAACTGTAGCTAGCGCACCTAGGGGTGGGCATTCACGTACGGATCCCTGGCCCATAAACTCCTGCGCCTGCTAGGGCAACCCTCACTGAACCGTTTGCGTGATATACAACATGGCCATGGTCTTTTTAACATTACCTGTTTAAATGTTACCAAAGAGTTGTTTTGTCTACCCAAGAAACCAGGTGTGTGTTCCAAAGCTCATTTTGTAAAACGTAGTATTTCGTTGAATAAAGCTTCAACTTTGTTCCATCACTGTTTGACACGAACGACCCTTCCTGCACAAAGTTTCTGGTGGTTAGAAGACAACAGTTAAAAATTATTGAGAACCTAACTGACTAGATAATGAAATGTTATGTCAGAAAATGGCCGGAACCCAATATTTTAGCGGCCCTCCCTCTGTCATGGATTCAAGTTAGTGAGAAACCACTGACTTCAATAAGAGCAAAGGAAATATAAATACATAGATATTTTCAAATGATGACGGCAAAATCCATCCGGTTCCCCTACTCACAAGTACTCCTGGCCCATGAACCAGAAAGTAAGCCTGAGTTGTTAAGCTCAACTCAACCAATAATTATCTATGATGCTCGAGAAAAATCAGCTTGAGCGACGTGAAATCGTTCAAATCTTCTCCAACCCCCTTTGCTACGCACAAACGGTCTCGTATCAGGTACATGTGCATGTGAGGTCAACGTACATCGACACAAAAGAAACAGACAATCCAATTGTGAAATAATTACCATGCAACATTTACTCGTTCCCAAACCACTGCAGGACTTTCATTTAGTACACGTACCTTTTCCTTCTTCAAAAATTCACTCATCGCACACACCTACTTCCAGCATCACAGTCAATGAATCCTATTTTATATCACGAAACAATATCGCTTGCAGTATGGCAGTTGATACAGAAGAAAAAACATAATATACACAAACATTTCCACACAGCCGTGACAAATTTTTCACTGAAATGCACTAATAGCTGAAAATACGTTTCTTTTTATACAGTAGTACGAGAGAGCATTAGCCACACAGCATTCCCCTACTCACAAGTACTCACGTTTTCACGACCACATCAACTTACCTGAACGTGTACAATTTTTGCCACAGAGCAGAAAGTGTCCGATCGAACTTTTGGCGACATCGACGATATCACTTGCACTACACTACACTATTGAACATGTGGCTGAGCGCCAATTCTTCTAGGCAGCGCACACACTGAAACTATGAACACTATCTTGATATTCCACATGGTGCTGTCTTCCTTTAGGGTCTGAGTCCTACTTCTTACGTCGGAGGTTACTTTGCATGAGCCGCAACTGTACTTGAGACATCAAGATTCCGGACAACGTCTGAATGGCAACGATTACGACTACTGCGGTGACTCCATAGTGCACAGTATCTACCGAAGGTTCGTTTATAGTAGCTATCGCAGCGTTAGAGCGCACATGCTTCTCCAAACCCTGGTAGCAGCTCTGCGGGTGTACAAATTCCATTGGCAACACTTAAAAGTTCTTCGTAGCTATGTGGCACTCTTCTTCCACCGGGATCAAGATACAAATCATTCCCTGTTGATGTGCCAAGTCTAACCCCTTTTCTCCAATCTTCCTCGTCACTGAGAACTGACTCCTGAAAAGCCGCTGCAGTCATAGCCTGCCCGTAGGATCTCCCGAGTTTAAATGTTAATATAAATTTTCACGTCAACTATATACACAATGATACACAAATGAGTAGCATGCAATGAAAATAGCAACACAGAAAAATCCACCATCTGTGAAACAGATTAAACATTTGCTTCTAACGTGCGGACACTTACGATGAAGCGTTTTTTTTTTTTGTATGAATTTAGGGTTTGTGAATTTCAAGTTCTACTGCTCTACAGACAAGTGCTAAACAACTGTGAGAATTAAAGTGCAACACATGTATTCCCTACATGGCTAAACTTGCAGAACATGGTCAAATACTTACTGACCTTCTAGTAGAGAAGAATGTCACTCACCTGCAAAAACGAGAACAATTAGATCAAATTTTGGTATCCAACAGAAGTCAAACTTTTGAACCCCGCTGCGTCTGGCACTGCCTAATGAGTGGATTATATAAAAGCAATTGAGTTCGTGGGCAATTTGATTGCAGACACTGCATTTAACTGGCTCTATGCTTCTGAAAGAAGAAGAATGCTGAAATTGTATCATCCTATATGTGGAGAAATGGTTGAAAAGAAATACAATTTTGTTACCGACCTCCAGCAGAGGCCTAGGTCCGTTAGAAATTTCCTCTACTGGAATTGTAGTACAATGGGAGACGATAGCAAAATGAATTATGGTTAAACCTTGCAGAATGAATTATAGCCCGAACGCCAGTGCCCAGGTATTGCTTCTAGTTACCCAATGGAATACGAAGAACACATTTATTGATGACACCCTAACAATATGAAAAATGAGCTACGACAGAAAACGCTTTTGAACCTCCTTCAATATGAAGCTTGACCTCGGCCAAAATGGTAACGATAAGGCAACGGCACTAGTAATCTCCGACGCAGCCTAAAGCAAACGGAAATAATTTTCAGAATGGCTACAAAGGAACGGCTAGCCTGTAAAAGGAAGTCAGTCATTTCAAAATTCAGTTTTTAGACGAGACGGTATCGAATCTTCCGTCAGATTTCATCACAGTCCTTGAAGTGATGAAGAACTGACGCATATAAATATTTGTTCCATCGCATCACATCAAACGACCAAACCATCCGTTCAGTTCAGCACTTGTCGGCGGGTAAGACAGTGATGCAGATTACATGGCAGTTCAGTTAACGTCCCAGCAAACTTTCGGCTCAGCTCTACGTGCGTTCGTCTGTCGTACGAGTGCATGAAAGCAGCAAAATACGCACAAATACGTCAAATTAATAAGAGGATTTCGGAGAAAAGAGAGGAAATAAAGGGAGGGGAGAGATGCGTGGGGCACCGCATTGCGCTTCTCTCTTGCCTTGCACCAACCTTCATCGATTGCCGCCCACCCATCTCTGAGCCAACCCCCTCACCCCCGTTCCAATCCCTTCCCTTCGTCATCCACTACTCTCCCCGCACCCATGTACCTTACCACTCATGCCGCCCCCACAATGAAAAATTCACTCTTGTACGCCGTTTTGCCGCCAACGCTGTTCCCCCTAAAACGCGCGACCGCCACTGCTTTACAATAACACGCTTTTTCGTTATTTCCTTCATTCTTTTCATGCATGCACCCTAAGAGTAGCCTGCAGAGAACAAACTTGACCTAGCATTTAAGTTAACGTACCTGTTAGGTGAGTCCGTCTCCTCTGGCTGGTGAGTTACTGTGAGCGAGAGCTTTCGATGTCAAAACATAATCGTCTGGCCGTTAAGTCAGCACTTGTGGTGGCCAACTTTACTGACAATCGTTTGCGAAAACACGCGTTCTTCCAGTGCCCATATGCTTAACAGTTTGTGTCTTGATCTTTTAGGTTTTGGCGGCTTAATCTTAACAACTGTATTACCCAGTCTGCTTGAGTCCTCACTAGAACCTGCACAGCATGCCGCCATTTACATAAATCCTCCTACACTACCCAGCAGTTTGGGAGGTTCAGGAGCGGTCATTCCTCCATACCTTCATACTCTCGTCTTGCCCCACAGAGCAGGCAGTTTCGATGCAGGCACGCCTTCAATGCTCCATGTCTTGGGAGGAACTAGATAGAAGGTAGAAATCGACCTCATCATGGCATTTGCGTCGTGCGTTGGTGTAGGGACCAGTTCATTCACTTAGCCAGAGTGGGGCCAGCCAGGCCGCTGGACGAGCTAGTTCCTTACGGGACATGGCGTCTTCAATGCGTGGCTCCCCTTATTTCACTCAAAGACTCTCCATCCTGCACGTCTTGTGCTTTCACTAAAACAGGAATCACATGCTGCTCCACTATGGCTCTTACAACAGTGATCGACGATCACCCAAGGAAATGGTTAGATCAAGAGGAAAACCAGATTAAGAACTCCTTCCAGATGGTGCTGATTCCCCAGGACCATGGCTCTGTGAGGTAACACATGGGCTACAGCTCTCTAGCCGGGAGACTGGCTAAATACATGGCAACCTGCTGCATCTCCACAGGTCTTGGTTCACTGGATGTCTGAGCAGCTTGTCTCGCACACTACCGAAACGTTACCCAAAATGGCTTACAAATGATATAACTAATTCTCTTATGAGTGTTAAGGAATAGTCATTTTCATAAGAAACCATATGTTACCTGTTCTTTCACTTAAACATCCCAACTTGAAGTATCTCGAACGATCTCACCAATTAGATGATAATGACAATAAACTTGTATACGATTTTTTATTGACAAAGAGCCAATTCACAGCCTGCCCAACAAGATTACGTGCAGACTAGCGAAACTACATTCTCACTTGTGGCAGACTGCATACTTTTGCCAGGTCCTCCGATTGCTTCTAGTCAAATCGTCGCCTGTGCCAGGTCGTTTCTGGTTTTTTGTTTTGTATTACCAACGTTCAAGAAATCATTTCCCATACAAGGCTGTACAGTGCATAACGAAACCCCTCATTTGTGTAACCTCTCGATGAAGCCCGACGAGTGATTATCCTCTTGCTACTCCCTCATAAAACTGACTATTGGAGCAGACGTGAAAGGTTCAGATTGGTAGGAAAAGATTTGTTTTTCGTTGATGAATATTACAGTTAGTTATGTTTGGTATATAGTTGTTTTGACGAAAGAGGACGTACAATTAATTACTATATCTGGTTGTTAAATATACCATTTAAATCGATCAATAAATTTCACTCAATGGACACATTTTTACAGGATAACGGGCGATCAAAAAGTAAACTTTGTTAAACAACAAACTGAAGCAGTCTGGAGTATTTTTATGTGCTCACATTCTCGCAATTTTCCCCCCATACCACCAACACCTCTGTCATATATGACAGTAACCACCCCCTATCGATTGGCTGCCCATTCCATTCGAGCTTCTCATCGAAAGCCAACTTTAACTCTCCTTTCCTACCGACTGATTCAGCCTTTGTCTCCTACGTTTGGCCAGCGAGATTGGCTCCTGTACCCCTTTTCCCTCTCGTGATTCCCACGAAGCGAATCGACGGAAAATTCGCTATGAAATCCAGCGACGTCCACAAACAATCCCTTTTCAGAACAACCCCGCCTTTTCTGTTCGATACAAAGGCACTGACTCCTCGATGAGCTACTGTTCCTCATAGTGAGCCATGACTGATTAATTTTAGGACAAGAAAAGTGAAACCATCACGCGTTTCCAAACATGAACAAAAGAAAGAAACAAAAATGCATTATAACCGTCTGTTAACTCGGATGATGTGTGTGTCTGTGAATGCGATTGAGAGACTGGCTGAACCAAATCGACTCAAACTTGAAGGCCACTGCAGGACGCAAAATTAGGGGTACGAACAAAGTCGACCCAAAACTAACTATAGCTATCACAGTGATCAAGTTGCTAAATACTTTTAAAATCAAATACAGCTCTAACGGTTTTGATAACGCAGTTCACACCTCCGAGACACATCCCGTTCGATTCAGCATCGCAAAAATCTAGTAAATGGTACCAAACATGACCTGGCCACAACGATATTTGATAGTTCTAGGCGAAGCTATTGACACAACTCGACGAGTCGAACAGAAGGGTAGTTGGAGAGAGACAGTCAGCGCCAATGGTCATGACAACGACGGGCTCCCTCCAGTCGGATTGCCAATTAGGTGGGCACAAAACATCGGGTTTTTTAGAACACGTTAAAGGCAAAATATGGCCTGGATTGTTGAATCCCCGGCGGAAGCGGTTTGGGTAGATAATTAATGAACCCTCAGACACAGATGACAGGATCAGACAGCCACAGATCGAATTCTCTAAGAGCTGGAAGTACTGAGGTATCTGTGGGGCTGAGCAGCGCACAAGATTACTCAAGACCCGTAAATTTGATTAGGCTGAGGCGCTGTCTTTTCGTTCAACGCATTAAATTTACAGTACGACCCCGAGCAGCCGAAAGTAATATCGGTGATAAATCAAATAGTAGTGCTGACACATCCCCTCAGCACTTGTGTTGCACCAGAACGTAGTTAATGCTACAACACTGATTTTATCTGGCTCTACTGTACCAGCTACTGACCCCTCGACGATGTCGCACCCCAGTCCTTCTTTAGAGATAATCCAGTAGTGCCGCTTTGCACATTCCAGCCCTCGGATTACAAGGCACCAGAAACCAGCTAACAGGCTGCATTATGCGGCATGAAGTAGTAGTACTATGTTAGCACTATTACGACTCGAAATCACAGCAGCCATAAGGAAGAAGCTAGCTCAAAGACTGCTGAGTACAGAGGAACACTAGCACCACATGGACCTGCAATTGAAATGGTTAACCAAGAGCGACGTGAACTTACATGTGATCTTTTGTATACCCTCAGAAGCCCACAGCCAAGTCCCATTATAAAACTACACAAAGCAGCCCCGAATTCAACCAAATGGTAACACACTATAGATGAGCCGCCACACAATAGATGAGGTCATCTCCACACTAGCGAAGGTAACAAAAGAAGTTATCAAGGTTGCAGTGCTGCCAGTCACGCAGACCCGCCACGTCAGCACCCCATGATTCTCTTTAGTGATTTAGAGTTGCAGCGAGCGAGTCAAACGCCTAAGACAAGTAGCAACACAGAACCATGCCTAGCTTAGTACAAAGCAGCACGAAAAGACTTAAAGAGACTCATAAGACACTCTGATAGGTCCTTGAGGCGTAAGTGGACCACCAATAAACTGAGCCGAGACCAATCCATACAAGTTGGTCCGCAAAGTGCCAAACTCTCCCCACTAACCCTGCCACACGGCTTTCATCAAACTGCGATAATAGATGATACCAACATACGGCCATACACGCAGGGGCCTTTCCCCCAGACGAAGTAGGCGTAGACCATGTTGAAGGCAGGGAACTTCCCATATACTGCAATACGAAAATAATTGTCATGCCACAGCAGTGCCTGTTCACTCCGCAAGGAAACACTGTAGCGGAAACGCACAAACAGGATCTACACAGTGGCGTGACCAAACCCAAGTCCAATGAACCAATGGGCCGCAAGATGGCATCGCCCATTTCCTCCATCAGGTTACGCGCAAGCCACTTCACAAAATGTGGTATTTTGACTTGAATGGATTCGAAAACATAGTGGACTTTGTTACGTTGAGAAAACTGAGAACTGCCGGAGATTTTAGAATTAAGGGCAGATGGAAGATTTGGAGCGCGCACATTCACCGCCGGAACAACATCCAGACTTCCCGAGCCGCCATAAACAAAACAGAAGGTTGAATTGAAGAGCCTTCGCTTTTGAGAGCAGATAAAGAGAAATCGTCTCCCTTTTCTTTGGGTCTAACGGCGAGTGAAAAGGAGAATTGCGAAGTTGTGGAGTTTTTAATGAGGGCGTGAATGAAAAGTGCTAAAGCAGAGCGTTTGCTGTAGGTGGGGGGCTGGCAAAGGAGCCAAAGCGAGAAGGCAGGGCAGGGCAGCCATTACCTTGATGATCTCTTGCATTCGAACCTCTTCTTCGCGTCCTTCGAACCAGTTTTTCACTTTCCTTTGGCACTACCGTATTTTTTTACGATTTGCGGAAACTTCCACTCCCTTCCTCGGCTTTTTATCGCGAGCTCGTGGATGATGTCATTAAGAGCAATACGATGCTACAAAATATCGGTACTTTCTTTTTTGGAACAGCATCAGTACATTGAAAGTAAAGTGTCGAACGATAGCAATGCAGGGACAGAAAAGAATCTCAGTTTGGAAAGGACAATGGGTTAACTAACAGTACAGCCAAAAGAACTCGATTAGTGTCAGAGAAAAGCTAACATATTGTGCACAAGAACACCAGAAACGATGATGAATTTTGGTATCACGCGCCGCACTTTGTCTCATGTGTCCAAACGAGGTGCAGACTAACAAGAGAAGCGTTGGAGTTGCGAACTGACTGATTGAATGTAAAGAAGACTGGATGAATTGTGGGAAAACGGCTGGACCGATTAAGACGGTTCTTTTTTATTGTTTGTGATGATGTTTCGAAGGCGTCAAAAACGGTTATGAGCAATTTCATATATTACATCGTTGAAACATGCAAAAGTACGAAAAACTAATTAAAGCCAATGAGCCAACATTGTGTGGAGGTGGAGAATTCGAGATGGAGGTGAGAATTCACCGAATCGGTGACGTCGGCTGGATTCGTTTTTGAGTAAAATGAGTTGAAATTTTGTTGATGCAACTGGCTAGTGTATCACTCACGTCGATATCAAGAAAGGGAGTGACCAACGACGGGATGTTGGGAACTACCTCTAGGGGCTTCGGTAGTGTCCTCGATTTAGTGACAACCTTACACTTCCACAAGCAGGAGTGGCACTTACTTGTAAGCCAACATCAGCCCACCATCCAATGACCACCAGCTAATTACAGTTCACAGAGCAGAAGCGATGAACTTCATTTCATAAATGAAACCATGGAACTTCGACCCCCATTTCATTATCCCCTATTTGACTCCGTTCCTTCTGTATATACAGTGGAGTTCTCATGTTGATGTAGATCTTATCACATGGCTGGAGCCAATTTAGTTGAATTTATAGTGGAATCACTGAGACAAGTTACATCAGATGTCCACTAGATTTCGGCGGCCAGTAGTTTCCACTCAATTTATTCCTTTCCGCTACCATTCCGTTCCTTTTAAGAGAAGTCTTGAAATCGTCTAAATTATCAAGTGCGTCGCATGACACAACTTTCCTTAGCTCTACATAAATTCGGCTACTAATTCAATTTATTATTCACTCAGTTCATTTTAATTTGGTAAAACACCACTTTAAGATGACAGAAAGCGGTAGCGCTTAGAGTTCCAAAATGTATTGCGCTGCTCCTACTTCTGCCCCGATAACTATTGAGCAACTAGTACACAGAAAATTGATGAGGCTGTAGACACGAATTGTTTTTGGAACAATAATAATCAGTTTTCCCGAGTTATCGGTTAAAAACTTTTAGAAATGGCAGTTACGGAGGAAACGGCGGCGTTTGAAATTCCGGAATTTCTGGAGTACCTTATGAGCGGTAGAGAGCTGTTGCTCATGTTACGGTGGACAGAGATATGACCACCTGGGGAATCCCGCATCATCTGGAAGGAGTACTTAATCTGGTTTCCCACCTGATCTAACTATTTGCTTGCGTGGCGAGTTTCAAAGGGACAGATCAACTGTGACCACGTTTCTTCACCATGACCTACTTCGCAAGCTGGGCGAAACAGTTATAGGCTTGCTTTGTATTAGTCAATATCGGTACGTGGGGCTTGCTCATCCAACAACCATCGCCCAGTGTTGTTGAAAACTACAGTGGAGCAGCACGTGGTTTCAGTTTTCCAATGCACTGGAGGCGCAGGATGTGCTGGATGGAATCTTTGAGAGAAAAGAAGTGGAGTCGCGCATTGAAATCGGCATGTCCTGTAAGGAACTGGCTCAACCTGCTTTCACCTAAGACGTTTACGGATGTTAGGGAGAACTCATGCGTGTCACTCCCTTGGAGGATTTCCATCTTTCTTGCGATTTCTTAATGCCTATTCATCAATGGTGGCAAGTTTTAGTTCAGTGGAGAGATTCGCGCAGCATTCAGACCAAAGTGGGGAAAGCTCCCATTTCGGTCATTCAGGTCTTGTCAACCATGTGCTCAGCGGCCAAGTCAACTGGAAACTCACTAGTAATTAGAGAGGAGTGCTTCCGTCGATACAGTCTTATAGGCCTTGATGATCTGCAGGAGCGGCTCTCTGGGATTAGGCCAATGCTCTCATTTGATTGAATGTGCGTTTGCTACCCCAGACAATGGGGCAGTAGCCAATCACGCCTAGATAGATGGCCTTGCACATAAGGATAGTGTCATGGAACACCCACCCCAAGTTGCCTTACTAATTGGTTGCAGTGAGGCAAACCTTGCGATGGTACTGCCTTTGATAGATTGGAGGTGTTGGCTGAAGCTCCTAATGATCCCTAAGCCACCAGGAACCCCCCTGATCCCTATAATGACTCCTAAGTGCTTGGCTTGCATCATAAGAAGGCGCGTGTGACCACCAAAATTTATCGTCGGTTGGCTATTTACTTTTTCCTTTCAGAGGTTATTTCTTCGGCCACCTGCAGCTCGAGTTACTGGCGCCACTGAGTTACTACAGACTACTGAGACAATTTACTACTGGGTGACATACACGCACAGTCTTTTGTTTCCGACGATCACGGGACAGTGGCACCTGTTCACGAGCCAAATCGCTTCGCAATTTTCTCGTCTTTGTTGTGTCCGCCCGGTTGTTGCCTTGCTGTGTTCCCTTTGGACCGGGCGCGCACCTTCGGGAGAATCGGTACTTCAGTTCCGATCCTGCCTTCGGCACCGATTTCACTTCACTTCTGCCTTCCGTCCCGACGTGATTAGTTCAGCCTTTTTCCCTTATTTGCTTTTTTTGAAGCATTCTTCCTGTCATCGGAGCATTTCTGCCAATCGCCTTTCCTTATCGTGTTCGCAACTGCCACACAAAGACTTTCCGCGGTCGAAATAAGTCACTTTTATTTTTACTTCTGTTCTTTTTTATTCTTCTTTTGTAAATATTAAGTTTTTTGTACGACTGACAATCAAAGTGTTTTTTCTTATATTTAAATTCCCCCCTTGGTTGCCATTTCATTTTCCTGTAGAAATTACCCCAATTATGCGCAAACAGCACCCATAAATAGGGGTGCTAGAAGGATTGGGATGGAAAAGGGAAAAAAGATAAGAGAATGTCCTACGATCGAACGACCGCCAGTTTCAATACGAACCATGCAACACGCGTGTGGCGCGTGTACCTTCCAGAGTGCCTGCTGACGCACGCAACTACGCATCTTTCCAGAGCTTTTTTCACTCCACACACCGTGCTAGAACAACCAACTGTACCGCCCAAGGAACGGCGCTATCGAGACGAAGAGCTGAGTATCAACATTCTCCCCCTAGAGAGAAGGCTTCGCTATCGTTTCTCCTCCTTGCCGTGAACCATATCACCGGCACGAGAAGTGGTAGTTAGATAAGGTACCAGCGTGAGAACCGAATTCGAGGTGGCGAGTAGCCCAAATACGGAGTTAGCCGAATCGAGAGTGCTTGCTCAGCAGAGGACGATCGCCGAGCCTTCCACCAAAATCCCGTGCTCTCTCTCCATTTCCGTCCCCCGAGGAAGCAGGTTGCCCTTCGCTAACCCTAATACAAATTTCTAGTCTCCACTGTAATTCTTTTTCCTAGTCTCCCAACACCTTCTCTTCCTTCTCAATCACCACCTATCTTTCGCACCTTTTGGTATTTATTTCCTTTTTATTCTCGTTAATCCTCCGACCCCTCAGTTTCGGCCACGTCGGAGCATTACATTGGTGGCAGCGATTTACGAACAATACCACGCTCTCCAAAACGGTAAGTATTAGTCGTAATATCTTTCCGTTAGCAGCGGCTTTTCTTTAATTTAAAATTGTGCGAGTGATTTGAGTTGGAATCGCGATCCAAGTGCTTTTTTCCCGTTTCCCACGTGTTCCTGGTAGAGTTTTTTTTTCGCCTAAGTGCCGCCCCGAGATTTTAGACAGCCTGTGTAGGTACAATCTCGCTCAACTCCATCATCGTCTTTTAGTTGCCATTTAACGAAATCCTCCAATCTGAATTTCGTTGAGGTCCTTCGTAAGTACACTGGTGCTAACTTTTGGTGTCATCCCTTAGTTGTCCGTGAGTACCAGTTATCATACCTAAGTACGATGGACCCTTCCAGGCTTTTGAAGGACGAAATAGTCTACGAGTTGGAGGTTCGTGGACTAACTACGGACGGAGTTGTAACTCAGTTGAGGCGGCGATTGACGGCTGCTATGCGGGATGGCGTGGCTCCTTTAAAGGAGCGAATTCGGGCGCTCCCTACGCAGCAGGAGCTCGACACGTGTACCCAAAAGACCAAATCGTTGAGCGACTATGTGCGAAGCATAGAGGGCACATGGACGCACGAGGATACGCGACGGTTAGATGCTAGGTTGTGGCATTTGTACAAACGGGTAGCATGTTTAGAGGGGTCCGAGGCGAATCAAGACATTCGTGACCATCTGCTGGAGGCTGTGGCGCAGCTACAAACCGAGGTGCAAGCAGTCAAGGGAAAACTGCATAGCAGCGGTGGCACTGAGCATAGTTGCTCACAGCCATCATCACCCTTACCACCAGCCCCAGCAGACGAGACAAGTTTCGTTGACCGAAATACTTACTACGATTTGTCAGCCACTCCCCCTCTCACTAGATTCCAGTGTGCATCAGGCTCAAAGGCTAAATTCACCATTAAAACCCAAGACATAGCTGATCAGTTTTTGGAGTCAAACCAGTACCTTAAACGACTCCACAGTGATCAGAGAGCTATGCTCTACAAGGGGGTGTACCTGTCTGAGCCACAAGCCACTGCAGTTACGGCAACGGTGGAAAACGCGACAGAAAGAGTCGTGTCCTCAGTGAATAAAGTGAGCAGTGACTTGGTACAATTAAATTCGAAATTTAACGAGTTCCTGGGAGTTATGATGCAGATGCAGAGGCAGCACAGTGAGCTTGTTGGGTGCATTCATAGAATGTCTTCCGATACCCAACAGCTTAGCGATCGCCTAGATCGGTTGGAAACAACCAACCAATCTGAGAAAGCACTTTTGAAGCAGTCAGTGAGTGACTTAGCTTGTGCTATGCGATCTTTGCCCGCGCATCACCCTCCCAACTCTTTCTTAGTACCTCCTGCTCCTCCTGCTGAGGACACATACCTTCCACAACGCCACAAAGCAACTGCCACACCTGCACCTACACTCCTCCATGCTTCCGGGACAGGGAATGAGCACCTACGAGTAGCTAGGGAGGCTATGGAGAGCCCAAATTATGATTGCTCCAACCTCCCACCACCACCTCTAGTAGATTCCCTAGCACGTTCCAACCCACCTCAACCTACACAACCCACACGCCCATTCTCCCCATCCAACCCTCATTACGCTAAAGAACTCTCAAACATTACCAAGGCAGTTCTAAGCGGAGTGGGATGGTATAGTGGCACAGCAGACACAGGTTCAGCTGAAGTATGGGTTGCCCAGATTAGGAACCTCAAAACTCTGAAAGAATTGAGTGGTATCTGCCTCCCAGAGCGGATTTGGGTTCAGGCTGCAATTTCACGTGCACAAAATGAACCAGCACTCTTTCTGCAGCGTAACCAGGCCACATTACAGACCCTTGATGACCTGGAAGCTGCCCTCCGCCGCAGATTTGAGGGAATAAGGACGGAACTATCCTATGTGCAGGAACTAGAGCGTGCTACTCTAAAGCCTAAGGAAAGTATCACCCAATATGGTGAACGAATTAAATCCTTAGCCGAGAGAGCAGATCCAGGAAAACATCCTGATGAGAATGTGGTAGCTCTACAGGCATTTATGAGAGGTTTGCCTAAGGAGATAGCGCTGAGCACGGCGACTGTGGATCCGAGCTCTATATCAGATGCCATGAAAAAAGCTCAAGCAGCATTGAGCATGTGCGAGGCACTGAGGACCAAACCAGATCCTTCAAACCCTGGGATCTCACTCACAGCAATAGTCCAGAGTAAGGAGAGACACCCTACTCCTCCTCCTCGCTCTCCTAAAGACAAGAGAAAGCACAAGAATTCTAATAAAACCTTGTCTAGCCAGCAAACCAATCCCTCTACAGCGACACCTGAGCAACCTCGCAATCAGGGTCGGGGTTTTAAGCGCTATTCCTGCACTCTGTGTCGTGTGAACGACCACAGAACACATGAGTGTGACTACCGCATGGGGGGTCCTCGATTTGGCACTATACCCCCAACGAGGACTGACATAATTCAGCAAGCGCGCACGTCCCAGCCTGCCCCGCACCCAAATGGAGCAGCGGGGGGCAGCGCCCAATAAGTGCTACCCCCCTTATCTCTCTCGATGTTCCGGCTCATGACCTAGGACAGCCCCAGGATATTGCAAAGTTACCATTGTCGCCATCTGCCAGAGTAGAGTCCTCTACTCCCATTTTTACAGTAGCATTTGTATCCCCTTTTGTTTTGCAAGGACATGTGGAGTCCAAGCAGGGACCATGTTTACTGGATACAGGCTCTCACATCACACTGGTAGACATATCTGCTGTTACGCTAAACCTATCCTTGTTCAACTCGCAGACAATTTTAACGCATCAGGAACATGATACGTTTGTGCTGCATTCAGACGAATTGGAAAGTTTATTGGACCACCTTCCACGACCCGACTCAGTATTGGCAGTACGTAAAGCCATTGCCCTCATAAAAAGTTCCTACCAGGAGGAGCTACAGCAGAATCACCATTGGAAAATCTACAAATGGACCACAGGGACCACCATCCTGGCGATTGCTGCAGTAGTGGGCGTATTGGTGCTGTACAAAGTACTTTTAGGCAACCAACAGGCCCCCATGGTATTGATAAATAGGCCAGTCTCTTCCTCGCAGCCTCAAAACTCAACCCCACTTTAGTACTTGGTTATATCATAATTTTGTACATACAACCGGGTTTTTACAATGATTTTTATACGGATTATATTGCTTTGTATGTCCGGGTTATACCATAATTTTGTATATATACAACCGGTTTTTTTTACAATAATTTTTATTCATATTATATTGGGTATGGGAAATAATTCGTACACCACTTGATTTTTGAATTGAATTTTCCATGTTAACAATTTTTTGTACAGGGAATCATGTGAGGAACTCATCGTCTCTGTCTACGTGATCGCACAGTGTGTTTCATTAAGTGATGTTCTTTCCTTTGTTTTTAAATGGCCACCACTTTCTTTTATTTGCGCACACCCATGATGTGATTTTATGTGTAAATGTTGAACATTACGGCACTCATATTTTCCAGCAGGTTGTGTGTCCTCCCTTCCTTGCCAGATCACTTATGAATCTTTGATTTCAGGCTGTACCATGACTGCCCTTGATGTGGTATCTTATCTTGACCAATTCACTAACCACGAACAGGAGCAGTAAGTGTCTGGAGGAGTTAATTGTTCCAACCAAGCTGATTGTATTTCCATGCCAATCAACATGAGACAACAGTTCCAGAACCCATCACATGAACGTACAACCAGTAAGATTAGAGTTATACAGAACCCTAGCACTAAGTTACCAGTCGATAACACTTACTCAATAAGCGGAAAGTAAGCTAGAAGTCACAAAATCGGATTTGTGCAGTACCAGGGTACTCCTCGTCACCGGGTGGCGACTTAGTCATCGCAAGGGGGGAGGGAGAGCACGGGATTCGTTGATTACTGTTCGCGTGCATGCCAACTAATCCATCCCTTTTGTGTTGTGTTCTCACTCTGTGCCTTCCTGGGAAACCTATTCCTTTCTTTCGCTTGGGTACAACGGTAGTGTATAAGACGAGTTGCGATGTGCAGCAACAAAATAATCATTAAAACCTTGAATTACACCTTGTATCCTACTGTACCTAAGGATCCGATTTCCGTGTATGTTCTGTAAATACTTCAGTGTGTCATCATAATTCTATTTTCTTCTGTTTCTACTAATATTCCTAAGATTCGAACAGTTATATTGAAAATTTTATGACGATGTACCAAATTTCCGCACCTGCTTTCCTCTCGATTTTGGCGTAATGTACTTGTTGCAAAATTTTGCCCATTTTGATCCCCCATTTCCTGAGGACGATTGCGACAGCAGCGACAGCTACAGGGTAAACTCGAACCAACCTCTAGGTAATCTTGCTGGTACCTCACCTTCTCGGGGAGTCCATCACCGATACCATTCTTCTGATTCTACTGTCGACTTGCCTGCCTGGGCCAAGCAAACCAGGCACAACCACCGCTCCTGCCTACCTGGTCGCATGAGGACATGCTCAATTTAACCTGGGGAGCCATGTACCGCCCAAGGAACGGCGCTATCGAGACGAAGAGCTGAGTATCAACATTCTCCCCCTAGAGAGAAGGCTTCGCTATCGTTTCTCCTCCTTGCCGTGAACCATATCACCGGCACGAGAAGTGGTAGTTAGATAAGGTACCAGCGTGAGAACCGAATTCGAGGTGGCGAGTAGCCCAAATACGGAGTTAGCCGAATCGAGAGTGCTTGCTCAGCAGAGGACGATCGCCGAGCCTTCCACCAAAATCCCGTGCTCTCTCTCCATTTCCGTCCCCCGAGGAAGCAGGTTGCCCTTCGCTAACCCTAATACAAATTTCTAGTCTCCACTGTAATTCTTTTTCCTAGTCTCCCAACACCTTCTCTTCCTTCTCAATCACCACCTATCTTTCGCACCTTTTGGTATTTATTTCCTTTTTATTCTCGTTAATCCTCCGACCCCTCAGTTTCGGCCACGTCGGAGCATTACACAACCGTGCAACCATTATCTGCCTCCTTTCCACGAGCTCTTGACACCGCCATACGAAGACCCATTCTGCCATGTTTGTGCCTCGCCTCTTGGCTTTCCAAGTTAGCGCAACCACGTTCACGACTGCCACACACACTGACCACGCTACGACGTTAGGTTATTTGGACTCAGTGGGCCTCAAAACCTAAAGAATTGAAGAAAGCCCCATTTTTGATTTGTTATTCATTCTGAACCCTGCGTTTTCTATCAGGAAAATTTGTATCCCCCCCCCATCAAAATTTGATATATTGCGTTTCACGACATCAGGACTCCAAATCTGCTATGTCTGTCCACCATCCGCCGTCGTCCGCTGTCTGGGCCGTTTTATTCCTTTAACGAGGTCTAAATTATTATCTTTTACGGCCGAACTCTGGAGTTTGGGTCTGACTAGCATTTGGTTCTGATCGAAGACATTCAGCAGGATGCAATTAGTTTGTCTTCTCGCAGTTGAACAAGATCAGTTGTAGTTCTTTTATAATCTCAATAACAGATTTATGCCCCTCTTCCGAGTAGCCAATGTACCAGCGTAAACTAAACGCAAAACTTCCTCTGAGCGATTTACCAAATTTGGTGATAGATTACAACAAAACCTAGTAGCGTTTCACGTTGAGGCTGGCGGGCGTGAAAGAAACCTTTACACAAACGGTGGGTACAGCTTTCGTACAAGTACGCGACCACTAGGAACATTTTATGTCTTTTATTTTTATTTTTATTTTGTTTATGCAATGATAACTACGTTTGATTGTGCTCGTTGATGGTTTCGATATAATGGCCGCGTCAATTGCAATTGACATCATCACTTAGTCACTGAGATTATTAAAAGTGTGATGTTACCAAGCGTTAGATTTTGTAACAGACATGCATCTAACCCAACATAATATATTTCGTGACGCTTCGCCGTTACATATCCCGCGTTACATTTTCGAGTTTGTGTAGCAAAGCCAATGTCAAAAGCCCGTTCTTTCGCACAAAAATCCCATTTGGTATGTATTTATATGCTCGGCAATCCGATCGGATGAAGCCCACGGTTGTTGAGAGGAAAAAATAGTTAAAACCAATTAACAAAAACGCAATTTTGGCAGCTATATAGAAAATATTCCGTGATTGGTATTGTTTTCTACGCATTTTCTAGTCTCAGAGGTGTACGACTGCGTCTAGAAAGAAAACGTTAAAACCACAGTAATCATAGTGAGCCAAGGTTTACTAATTGAGAGAATTCGCCGCACAATACAGCAAAATTCAACGAATATCTCTGTTAAACAGACAGTTGGTTTCATTCAGCCACTTCAATTTGAACTACCGGCACCTTCATCATGGGATAAAACAGGTCTGCCTATTCTGAACGGTTCAAGTACGCTAGTGATGCCGTCCAGTGAAAAAATTTACCTCATACACTATTAGCGTGCCGTCACTGCGCGCAGCCATGAAGTACGAGTATACACGAACAAGAATACAACTTGTCAGTGGGTCGTGGGAGTCCTAGTCATCAGAAAACTGAAACGTTACCTATGTTGCGGGAGAGAACCAATCCCACTGAGTTGTCAAAGATCTGGCATCATTAATCCACGACCTCTTCAGTAATCCTAGAAGATACTCTGTTAAGCGCACAAGCATTGGGGCTTGAGTTGGAGCAAACGAGACTCAAGCAGAGAGCAGTGAGTAGCGCTCGAGCTGAGAGACGACTATGTGTTTTGGGGTTGGGTCTGGGAAGATCTGTTTGAGTTGGAATCTTTATGAGAGAACAGGTGGGAAGTGGATAATTTGGAAAGTCCAAAAGGAGAAACCCGTTGTCGGCTGCGGGAATAAACTGATGGGCAGTCTGGACTTTACTGCCAGTAAGGCCCGAAACAAGAACTTTCCATTAGTTCCGAGCTCAAGATTTCAACTAATTCGGCTGCGTCAAACATACTCCATCAGGTGAACAAAACTCAGACATGTATTTACTGTTCACGCTATGTAAACACGATTTTTGGCACATTTCGGTTGGTATCTCTGTCCTACCAACTGTGAGCGAGGAACATAATACAGCTATCAACTAGTTGGAGACAACCCTGAGATTTTGGTGAAAACCGTTGGAGCAGTTCTCTTAAAAAGTACAAAGAAAACCGTTTTTGCTTTATAGCCCTTTATTTCCATCAACCTATATTTCACAGGGATGGTTATCGGAAACGATAGGTGTACTGATTAGTAGAAGATAATTAAGACGTTCAACAGTTGAAGGGATTTTCGACATGAATGCGAAAATTTTGGTTCCCCACTCACGTATTTTCAAGCTTTCAAAATATCACGCTCTGATCACTAGCTCAACTCTGTAAAGCTGACTACAGGCACACACGCCGAAATGAAGTTTTTCAAGGCCTCAAAACGTAAAGATCCGAAGAAAACGTTTTTTAGACGATTCTATCACTTCTCTTAAACATCTGGCATCATTATCCCACGTCCTCATCAGAGCCAAGACGTCCCGTGTTTTTCGTATTCCCAGGGGTGATGCTGTAGCAGAAAGACCCTCAAATGGCGGTGTCCAATCCTTATAGATTGGAGAGGGGTAGAATCAGAGTTGCAACACTGACTAACGCTTGGTGCTGGGCGTGGTGTGTAAATTGCTGAGGGGTATGTCGATTGGCGTTCTCTAAGGTATAAACATCTGCACATCACTCGTTTGATAGAGAGAGAGAGTGGGGGGGGGGCACATCTGTGGTTTCATCCCCCTCCCCAAATCTATCACATTCTTGTACAGGCTTGTTGTAAATATGTGCTGTGGGACCTGGATTCGACCAAATCACCAGTATTCCAGGTATTTGTAGTTCATAGGACACCCATAGCCTGCGACCGAGTGGGATGCTCCAAAGTGACGTCTGTAGCCAGTACGTTCCGACTTCCCTCACTCTTCGAAATTGTTGTACATCGCTGCGAAACCCTATTTCACCTGGGAGTAACCGATGATAGCCTTTAAATAGTATATGCACCAAACAGATTGACAGGCAAGGTTTGCTCATAAGGCTCTACAGAACTGCCCAGAGGGTATTGAGAATTATTTGGCGGAACAAGGACTCAACAAGCGCGCGGCCACACAAAAAAGCATGTGCTATATTTGAAACCAAAGGGGCTCCACTCAACATTACCACACAATCAGACAACTGCTGTGCATCTCGACATGGCGTGCAAAGTAACAAAAAGCAGGAGATGCTGATTGCTCTGAGTCATGGGATGGAGAGGCCGTCTCTTTTGGGAAATTCTAGAGAGATACCTCCAGCCGGCCGTGACACACAATTAGGCAACTTGTTATTGTAATTAGGAAGTAGTCGTCTATATATTTTGAGTGTCGTGCGTCCGAAGTCAGTAGAAATAAATGCCGTACCCCGCTAGTTTGGTTAAATCCCACAGTGACACCGAGGAAATGGGGCGTAAAGATAAGTAAATGGCTGTGATCAGAGTTGAAAATACTTTGCCACAACACGACCTTGTGACTGTGAATTCTGAGCAATCCATCGTCATTTTGGACGATCGATTAAACCATTTGGAGTCCCCGCTAAACGCGACGGACCCGACTCTAGTTTCCAGTGTCCAAGAGTAGAGCGAAGGGCTCTTTTTGTCGGGAGGAAACCCCCTCTCTTACAGATTCATCGCTGGATTTCCAACGAATTTTCAAAAATCCACGATTCTTACAGAGCGAATTCCGTGACTTGCGGACTCCTCCAGCCGCATTTATTACCTCCTCCGAAAAAAATATATAAAAAATTGGGGGTTTCCGTCGGTGAAAATTCCGAGATGAGGATAGAGTCGGGCGAAGAGGTCGGCTCAAATGCAGGGGTTGGGTCGTTTCCCAGGGCACATCTGCAAGCGACGGACATGCGCCGTCGGAGCCGCGACCCCCTTTTTTTGGCCTCTTCGAAAACTTTCACACGTTCCGTTTATATCACAGGTTTATACCCTCAAAATTTGGACCTCTTCTTAGAATAAAAGAAACAAGCCACAACGCACGAAAGAAAAGGCGAAGAAAAAAGTTATTTTTTTAAGTGTCCAAATGATAGGTACAGGAGAAAGCAGACGAATTCGGAGGTTGACTCGTGTCGCGTACAAAAGGACATTCAAAGGTTCAACTTCTTAGTGGCAATATATTTCTAATGCCGCAAGAAGTGCTTGCAAAAACGGTAAAATTGCGGCTTTAATTGCCCCTTGATTTGGTAGCATGACGCATTTTGGGTTTTTGACGTCCAATGAAAAAAGTTGATGAGTCAAGTTAGAAGGAGGAACATATGCTGTTAAAAAGGTTGAAGGGAGTAACAAGTCAAATAGCGGATTACGTGAGATTACGGGAGTTGTTGAAAGGATTAGCGTCGCTCTAATTGAGGATTACAGAAAGTCGTAACGTACCTTAGCCGTAGCGGTGGAGTTCATGATTATTTTCGTATCCTTTTCCACGATTTCGCGCACATTTTCAAAGTTCTTGTCAAAGTCTTGAACACACTCACTCCAAAATTTCGGCTCACACACACTCGCTCACTCGTTCGTGCCCACTCTCTGAACGGCGGAGCCGACTGTTCCACAGGAGAGCCAACCGAGTCGCCGTCGGATTTCCCTTTTCCCCTTCGACTTTGTCCCGTTTCCCGCCCCTTTCGTTCGATGAGATGAGCCGCCTTCGCGCCGCCTCCGTCGCATCAGGTTTTTCGAAGGGGGGTGCCCCGATGGTTGGCGGCACTGCGACTGAGACCCAATTACTATCCCACGTGCCGCCTCCACCGTTTCATTGCCATTCCGGATATCATGCGGACGACTTAATTGTCGTCTGCGTACACCCCGCTACCTCACCTCGGCCCCACTTCCTTTTAACCACACTCTTCTACCTTCTTATTTCCACCTATAATTTTCCTCTCCACATCAACAACAAGCTACTGGCGTTGACATGTTTCCCTCTCCTACACCTCTAGTAGTGCACAGTAGAAACTGTGTGTGTAAGGATTGTCCCATTTGTAGAGGATGCCTGATTGCCTGCGTGGATCTTTATTCACGAAGCTTCTAGGTTTCAGAATCGCCTCTGGCACTTTATAACGCCCAGGGAGTACCACCAGTCAGCCAGTCGATCACCAGATGAAGCGTCAGAAGGCCACTATGGAGACCGCCAGCTGATCCACCACTGCTTGACAAGGAAGGCAGGCACAGAGAGAGCGGCACCGTCAGTAGCCCAAGTGAGCGGCACCCTCAGTAGCCCAAGTTTCACAAAACACAGGGATAGGCGCCGAACGTAGGCTGCTTAGGTGTACGAGTGTTGGGTATTACGTGTACGGTAATGAGGGAACGCCTGGTGACACCATTTGCGCTGCAGCCACTCCAACATGGAAAGCACTACCATGTACACTGGAGTGTGTGTGTGGAGGAAAATCTCAACATGGATCCAGAAATTGATTTTCTAGTGCTCTCCTTATACTTGCGCAGTGTGGTCGACAACGCTGACATCCCTAATCTTCATCCATCATGAATTGTTAGAAAGTGCAAGTATCAAACTTAGTAGAGCAGCTCCCCAGTAAGCAAGTCCACCCAGAGTAGCCTCTTCCAGGACTAACACCATTGAAGCTCTACTCTGCTCCAGGGCATTTCAGAATGATTCCGAATTTGGCGAGAAAGTAGTAGAGAGCAGGGCGTAGATCTTGGACCAATCGTTTAGCGGGGTTCACGTCTTGAAGCTCCTTCTCCACAATAAGGCTCCGCCTCGACATTAAGGCTCCAGATCGTGATCAAATTAAGTCAACGCGTTGGAGATGCTGGTGGGCCACACTATGCGTTTTACTATTTAGCAACTGGGAGAAGAGACAATAAGGGGGTCAGAGCACACACCCACAATTTGCCTGAATAATGGAAACGAACAGCCTTCTCTTAATGAGAAATCCCTAGATTTTTTAACTGAAAACTACGCAGACTCAGAGCAATGGGCGAAGTTGAGAAAAGAAATATCGGGTGCGAGGTGTCCAACATATTTCCCCTAACCTGCCTAAATTGAATGATATGCTACATACATGTGCTATACCACATATATTTCTGTGTAAAAATGTCGGCCATAGAAAATGTAATTTACACAATTCATGTTCAGCAAATATCTATTTTCGATTAACGTTATCTAGTATCTCTGTTCAATGGATAGTCACAGAAATAGTTATAGAGAACGAAATGCAGACCTAGAAGATACTCTGTTAAGCGCACAAGCATTGGGGCTTGAGTTGGAGCAAAAGAGACTCAAGCAGAGAGCAGTGAGTAGCGCTCGAGCTGAGAGACGACTATGTGTTTTGGGGTTGGGTCTGGGAAGATCTGTTTGAGTTGAAATCTTTATGAGAGAAGGTAAACCGAGTGGTGGGAAGTGGATAATTTGGAAAGTCCAAAAGGAGAAACCCGTTGTCGGCTGCGGGAATAAACTGATGGGCAGTCTGGACTTTACTGCCAGTAAGGCCCGAAACAAGAACTTTCCATTAGTCCCGAGCTCAAGATTTCAACTAATTCGGCTGCGTCAAACATACTCCATCAGGTGAATAAAACTCAGACATGTATTTACTGTTCACGCTATGTAAACACGATTTTTGGCACATTTCGGTTGGTATCTCTGTCCTACCAACTGTGAGCGAGGAACATAATACAGCTATCAACTAGTTGGAGACAACCCTGAGATTTTGGTGAAAACCGTTGGAGCAGTTCTCTTAAAAAGTACAAAGAAAACCGTTTTTGCTTTATAGCCCTTTATTTCCATCAACCTATATTTCACAGAGATGGTTATCGGAAACGATAGGTGTACTGATTAGTAGAAGATAATTAAGACGTTCAACAGTTGAAGGAATTTTCAAGCTTTCAAAGTATCACGCTCTGATCACTAGCTCAACTCTGTAAAGCTGACTACAGGCACACACGCCGAAATGAAGTTTTTCAAGGCCTCAAAACGTAAAGATCCGAAGAAAACGTTTTTTAGACGATTCTATCATGTCTGTTAAACATTGGGTGGTGTAAAGTAATGAATTAGGGAAAACGACTGGCCATCGAAATCTAGTGAATATCTGATGTAACTTGTTCCAGTGGTTTCACTTATTAATGAACTAACTCTGCTCTGTAGGCCTCTCCTTCAATTGTTGGCCATGTAACAAGATTTCTCCACCACATGTACGTGGGAGAAGAGTCAATTCTAAAAGCGACCGATAACGTGGCCGTTTATATGAGGTAGCAAGTTGCGGATTATGAAATGGGGGGCTTCATTTCTGCAATTAAGTTCACAGCTTGTGTTCTATCAATTGTAATTCGTTGGTGGTCATTGGTTCATCGGTGGATGGAGTGATGTTCGAGTACAAACTGGTGCCACTCCTTGTGAAAGTGAGTGAGAGCCATCACTAAAGTGGGAACACCAAGGAGCTGGTGCAAGTTCCCAGCCTACCGTACTTCTGAGTCTTGAGGGTCACTTCTACCTACTCACATTCTTGATATCGATGAAGATGAAGCGCTACGAGCCAGTTGCACCAACAAAATGTTAACTAAAATGAGTAAAGTTTTAACACGAATTCTCATCGCCATCTCGAATTTTCAACCTCCAGGCAACTAAACATCAAAATCGGAACTTCGTGCGCTACAAGGTTCCACGTAGAACGTTGAGCTGTTTTACAAGCTCATATGAGCTGAATGAAAAACAGGTTCGATTAGTAGTAGCTAGGCTAGGCTGTATAATTTGAAAACGTAACAACGAGCGCCTTTCGACATCTGAACTGAACACAGCTCAGACGGTGCGGAAATCTCTGAGATAGGAAACCCAGAACGGACCACTCGTTCCTAATCCGATGCGGAGAACTGAAATCGCTCCTAATCCGCCAAAAAAGTGGATCACCCTTCGTCGGCTACCAATTTAACGGGGATCAAAGATCTCGAACGATGTTGTCTAGGGGGCCCCGTGCGGAAGAGGACGAGACGTTGACGGTTCGCGTCTTCTCGGGAGCGCGTGGTTAATGTGCGGTAGGGGGTTGAGTGGTAGGTGGGGGGTCCTTGGCAGTTTACAAGACGACAGGAAAAGAGGATTTAAAGGGACGTATCGAGAGGAGGACGAGGAAAAGAGCCGACGAGGGAATCTGTGTATATTGTTAACAAATATGTGCCAGGGGTGTAAAGGTGGTGGGGTTCGATATCTGCGGCGTTGCCAAACCGCCGCTCTCCCTCGTCCTACCGCACGCTCACCGCCCCGGGAGTTGCCCTGACAACGCTCCGGACAATACCTTTGCTTCTCTGCTCCTTTGCTTCTCCGCTCCTCTGCTTCTCTCGAGCCCACTTTCCCCACTGCACCACTTCCATCCACCTTCGTTCCGTTCAAAGCTCTCCCACCCCCTCCACCTTCAAATATCTTTAGTCAAACTTATCGTCACCTTCACTTCACACACAAACTCAAACAAAAATTGCTTAATAGCTCTTGATAAAAAAAGAAAAGATATTTGGTTCGCATCACAGACTTTCCTCTGCCCCACATACATTCGACGATTTTCATGTTTCAGTTATTAGTTCAATCAATTATCACTCTGTTCATTTGCACTCGGTTAACTTCGTTTTGCATGGCTGTGCGAGTTGCTCCTACTCACTCCACGTTCATTATTGGACAATTAGTAGGCAGAGGATTTAAATAGATACATCGCGATATTTAAGAGAAGGACAGTATTCTCTATTTCAGAACTATGGGGTACTTAAAACTGCATTCCATAGCGACCAACAGACCAGGAACAAAAATATCTGGTGCGACGCATCACACAACTTTCACATCCTAGATACATAGCGATTTTCATGGCTTCAACTCCTAATCCAACCTATTTTTCACGTAGTTTATTTGAACTAGGTAAAGCATAACTACAAATAACATTTTACTCAGGCTCTGATGGCGCAAGATCTCGGCATTTATTGAGTTGCTACTAGCTATGTATTGAATGACCAGTACACACGTTTGTGAGACTGTCAACATGATTGTTTGAGAAGCGTCCGTAATTTCTGGGGTGGTTCCTTATTACCCGTTAAGTGTTCATCGTGTGTTGAGTTTATCAACTACCACTATATGTTTCATAGAATAATAGTGTCATATGAGCTTTATTTATGGAGAAAAAATAGCTAAAATCGAAATTTCATCAAAATGTTTGATAATTCATTGCGCTGCTCTCATTTTATCAGAATGTTGTGGTACTGTCCTGTAATTTGAAGCTGCACGTCCAAAAAATTAATCAACATCTTTACAGCCTTTTCGAGGAAAAGAATATTTGGGGTTTTCGTCACTGGTATATAACTATCGTTAGTTTGGAACCTATTTTGCTCAAACCCTTATTTTGTGTTCCGTGGTGGGATTACAAATTTGAGCTGATTTAGTTTAGCTGTTTCCACACAAAATAGATCACGTAGTACACATTCAGACACGCAGAATGTCATTCCTAATATTTTTCGGACTTAGGCTCTTAGAAACGCAGAGATCTCAAGAAATAGCGAAACACATTTTTTGCTCGGTTACTGTAATTGCCTTTTATAACACAACATCGAGTAAAAATCGCTGCTTTCAACGGATTTTAACAATGAACTAAACAGAGGTTTTTAATAGCTATTTGTACATGGATTTACATTAAACTCACACGATGTCTTCAACTAGTCCATACCTATACATTGCCCTCCACTAACGTCCATGCGACAGTTCGTTGAACGGACAACTACCACACTACTGAATTTTGAATCAAATTGACGGAGCGTCTTCTAGCAATCTATACTCAATGTTGGGCGCACGAATGGGAGAGCTTTAGTTGGGAAATAGATTAATGTGGTGAGCAAGAGGGAGGACTGTCTTACACTTGACAGAATAGCAATATCAGCTTGAGTGTGAGCATTTAAATGCGAACAAGGGGACTCTAAATACGCGTGAACTGGTTGTGCAGGGAACTAAGTGGGGAGAGAGAGAGAGAGAGAGAGAGAGAGAGAGAGAGAGAGAGAGAGAGAGAGAGAGAGAGAGAGAGAGAGAGAGAGAGAGAGAGAGAGAGAGAGAGAGAGAGAGAGAGAGAGAGAGAGAGAGAGAGAGAGAGAGAGAGAGAGAGAGAGAGAGAGAGAGAGAGAGAGAGAGAGAGAATGAATGAATGAATGAATGAATGAAAACGTCTTTATTTATACATCTGGCGAGGTTTGGCCATATTTGGCCATTCTTCCACCTAACCAGAAATATTGTGTACGTATAAATTTTTTGTTTGATTCAGGCGCCGTTGGTGGCAAGCTTACATTTCGGGTTCTGCAACTTTCTTAATAATTGTTGGGTGATATCGCTCAGTACATTACAAGCGTAATCAAATAAAGGTAAAAGCAACGCACGAACCAGTGATATTTTGACATTTCTAGGAAAGTGTCCTGCACAACGTTTCAGTTGATAGAGAGCCCGATAGAATTTATTACACACATTTTTCACGTGTGTGTTCCAAGTTAAATGTTTGTTAACTGTGAGGCCAAGACTTTTAATTTGATCAACGTAATTTATTCTGCTGTTGCCTATTCGTAGAATAGGCAATGTTGAGAAGTCGAGTCTTGCCAAGAGTTTCCTGTGACCTATTACTATTGCTGCACATTTTTGTGAGTTTACTTGCAGACCATGTTCATTTACCCAATTGAGTAACCTATTTAAATCTTCATTTACTAGCCCAATAATTTCCTCGATTTCGCCCACATTTCCAGTAGCATAAATCTGAAGATCGTCTGCATATAGTTTAAATTTACAATTTTTAAAACATTGACCAATATTATTTATGTAAATGAGAAAGCAAAGTGCCGACATTACCGATCCTTGTGGAACTCCGGTTCTAACTACATTCCAATCTGACATTTCATTGTGCATTCCTTTAACAGACTGTATTCGGCTGTCTAAGAATGACTGAAACCATGCAACAGTCTCCTGAGAAAACCTCATCGACTTAAGCATAGCTAATAACAAATTATGTCTCACCTTGTCAAACGCTCGAGAGAAGTCAATCGTAACCAGCAACGTTATTTTACGGTTGTCAAGACCGTTTCTAACGTCGTCTAATAACTCGATCAACAGTGTTTCGGTGTTGTTCCCTTTTCTATAGCCCGCTTGATGCTCGGTCAAAATTCCGTTGTGTTCTATATGGTTTATGAATTCCTCATATATTATCACATCGAAGACCTTTCCAAGGGCACATAAAATGTTTATTGCACGAAAATCAGCCACCACTTTGGGATTTTTCTTTTTAGGTATAGGTTTTATTAGCGCCTTTTTCCACTGAGTCGGGTACGTACATGTCTGGATTGATAAATTGAAAATACCACAGATCACATCCTTTACTAAAGGTAATAATAAACCAAGGATGTCTCCGCTAAACTCAGGAACCTCCTTATACTTCTCAGAATTGGCGTATTAGAGAGAGAGAGAGAGAGAGAGAGAGAGAGAGAGAGAGAGAGAGAGAGAGAGAGAGAGAGAGAGAGAGAGAGAGAGAGAGAGAGAGATTGATTGATTGATTTCTTTATTTATCCACCAGGGGAAATTAGGGCCACAAGGCCCTCTCTACCATTCCCCCTGGAATCTTTATACATCATCCTCTTGTGCTACAAAATTACATTGCCCCACCGTTTTATATAATTTTTCGCTAAAGCAACAAATTTCTCTTCCCAAAAAAGCTCAATCATACCAAAACACCATTCATGCCAAAATAAATTACACTCGTACCAACACATTCACGCCTACTGACACATAAACACTTACCTATTTGAGAGGGGTGAGTACTTTTATATTCCTCCCCCGCTCAGCAGCACACAAACTAAAACTAATATACACAACAACCATCCTCATTCATGCCAAAATAAATTACACTCATACCAACACATAAACACACAACTGCTGCTATTCGAGAGGAGCGAGTACTTGGATATTCCTCCTCCTCTCAGCAACGCACTAGCTACCTAAACTAACATACACAAACACAACGAACAAATCATCTTACATCAACACATTATACACTGGGGATCGAGAAATTTGCCATTACATTCATTTGATATATACCGAACAACGTCACAATCAATCAATATCATATTATCCTCGGTAGTGTTCACTTTACTTTAGTTAACAATCTGGTTTTCAACTGAAATCTTTGTAGAATAAGCGAAGAAGAGTCTATACACAATAATTACACAAAAAATAAAAACAATAATGAACATTCACTAATCATATCCCGCCAACAACTTGTCTCTGAAAATATTTCTAAAATGTTCGGTCTTCAGAGAAAAATCAAACAGGTTCACATTTTCATTGTGGACCTTGATTGCCTGCCAGGCGAATGATCTTTCGTATGCTATTGTGCGATGGGTAGGCACCTTCAACACTCTTCCTGTATTGCGTGTGCTTCTGTCCTGCACCGCTGACATGTACGCAAATTGCCTGAACAAATAGTCTGGTTTACGGAACTTCAAAATCTTAAACGTGAGAACCGCAATGGCCAACTTCTTCCTCTCGGCAATCTTTAGCCATCCCAACTTCTTATAGGCCGGCGTAACGTGCTCATCCCAGCGAAGTCTCATCACGAAACGCAGCGCCCCGTTCTGCGCCTTCTGCAACTTGTTAATTTCCCCGCCTTTTAGGTCGCAGTAGGCTACTGTGGCGTAGTCAAAGAACGGGAAAATGAGAGCCTGCACAAACCTTTGGCGCACCTGCACGGGGAAGTCTCCAGCCGTACGTCTGAGCTGGTAAATGGACCTGAAAACAGAGTTGCACACATGCGTAATGTGAGCATCCCAGGAAAGCATACTCTGCACTAGCACTCCCAGGTTTTTGGCCACAGCTACAACTTCAAGAATCACTCCCCCCAGCACCAACTTCGGCATTGAACGCAGGTCAACCTTTGCCAACTCTTTCGAATATCCCAGTACCATCACCTTCGTTTTAGCATTATTCACTCGCATTCCATGGGACTGCGACCACCTGCTGAGTTGTTCGAGGTCTCTATTCAAAGCCGCTATTGCATCTGGGATATCTTCAACCACACATGATCGGTATATTTGTAGATCATCAGCGTATAGTGTATAACCCGTCCCTGGTTGGAATCTGCCAGGTAAAGACCTCAGATACAGCGTGAAAAAGACGGCCGAGAGCACGGAACCCTGTGGAGTGCCAAGTTCTGCCTCCTTCCAAGATGACAACGTGTTGTTAATACCCTTAACGCATTCTTTTCTGCCTGATAAATATGACTGGAACCACGCTACCACTTCAGAGGACACACCTAGAGACTTCAGGATTGCAACGAGTATATCTCTCCTCAACATGTCGAAGGCCGCAGAGAAATCCACCAACACCAGAAATGTCACCTTCTTCTCATCAATGGCCTTCCGGACATCATCTAGCACACTAATCAAGGCTGTATCCGTACTATGCTCCACTCTGTACGCTGACTGTTTCGGGTCTGCAATTGCATTCTCTTCCATCCAAACAGCCAGCTCACCGTACACAATCTTGTCGAACACCTTTCCCATCGCACACAACAACGAAATCCCTCTATAATCATTAACAGACATTGGCGCAATTGTTTTCTCTAATGGTTTCACAATAGCATGCTTCCATAAGCTGGGATATATCCCCGTCGCGAGAGACACACTGTAAATGTGCGCAAGCACAGGAGCAAGGACCTCTGCCAGCATATGCAGTACCGATACCGGAATACCATCTGCTCCAACCGCCAATGACTTAACTGCCAGTAATTTTTTCGACACCTCCTCCTTACAAATGACTGGCATTTTGAATGGTCGGCAGTTACTTGACACGCTATTGTACTGGTTTATGACTGCAGAATGATCACTCCTGTCACCCGCTTTACAAAAATGATCGTTCAGGCTCTCCAATGAACCCTGAAGAGGCTTCCCACCATCTACCGGTTTACATAAACGCGCAATCTCCCAATCGCATCGAGAGATAATTATACGCCGACGTCATTTTGATGACCAAGAAAACAATAAGTCCCCAAATCTCTCATGGACAACGTAACGGAACATAACGATAGCATCTTAGAAACAACACCAACGGGAAAACAAAACACACATAATAACCAGTCAAGCAGCATAACAGAACACCCAGGATAACAGAATATAGTGAATAACGACTCTATCAGCATAACAGAACACACAGATCTTAACCTAAAAATAATTTTAACCTCACAAAAAAACACGAAAAACAAAAAACAACGGAACACTAGAAACAACAATGATCTAACAGAACACAAACCCTGAGTCCCAAAAATACCACCAGGGTCATGAAGAAAAAGCAGTAACCATCCATCGTCAGTGCAGCAAGTACCTCGAAAAAATTCCCCTGCAGTAAACACTACACTTGCCACACCAGCAAACACCAACTGTCCGGGACAACGCCACATCCTATTCCATTTTGCCGGGCTGCTGAAGTCGCTCAAGCTACCCTGCCCGACGACGATCCACCGTTTTTACTTTGCTTGCTCTACGAAGTAGAAAGGAAAGTTATGTAATCGGCTGAAAAAAAAATTTTTCTCTCTCTTCAGATCTTTACGTTTCAGACCCCCCTGAGTGCGAAATACACTATTTGGGAAAATGGTCTGTGTGTATGTGTGTCTGTGAACGATTTTTAGAGAGAACCACCGTACCAAATCAGCTCAAACTTGATATCTAGCCCGGAAGCCACTATGGGACGCCAAAATAAGAGTATGAACAAAATCCACCGAAATTTAACTATAGTTATCATAGTGATCAAAACACCAAATATTTTTTTTCTCAAAAACGGCTCTAACGATTTTGATAAAATTTTTTATATTGGTAGCTCCAAATATGGCAACTATACCATACAATTCCCATCTATGGGAAAATGACGAGAGCAGCACAATAAATTATCAAAATTTTCGACCAAAAGCGTTTTCAGCGCAGTTTTTTCCTTATAAACTCCGCTGAAATTATTGTAGAATGTTAAAAAAAATTGGTATTGTAGTCCAATCCAATACCTAACGGGTGAGTGTTTAAAAACACTCATGAGATATATGGTGCTCACTCCAGAAATTCCTGAATTTCAACTACCGCCGTTTCGCTTACTACCAGTTCTAAACGTTTTTACCCAATAACTCTGCAAAAGTAATTACTATCCTTTTTTTTAAAAATCGTGTTTACAGCCTCATCAATTATCTGTGTACCAATTGCTCAATAATGGTCCTGCAATGCGTACGAGCAGCACAATAAATTCCGGAACTGTAAGCGCTACCGCTTTCTGCTGCCGTAAAGCGTTGTTTGACCAAGTTCAAATTAACTGAGTGATAAATGAATTGATTAAATAGAATTAGCCATGTACAAAGTGAATTGTTGTAGAGCTAAGGAAAGTTGTGTGTTGCAACGCACCTGATATTTTAATGACAGTCTTCTGAGATCCGCAACAGTTCGTACAATACAGGCGCTGTCTCCCTCGTTTTTTCTTAGAAGGATAGTCCCATTGCGCACCCAAACGAAATTATATCCGTTTTCCCTCTTGAAGGCTTTCGCAGAATTTAACAGTCTTCTTTTGGCTGCTGTAAGGCTATGATTTTTGATTCATTACCTGTCAAATACCCAGCTGACGGGAGGACAGCATCTTCCTTCTAGACGCCTCCATAAACTCGTCTTTGTCAATTTTCCTCAAAAAGGAAACGAAGATCGATCCATATCCAGGCGACGGTGCTTTTACGTGACGACGGAAATAATTATTTAGCGCTCCCTCAACAATGTCTATATTGAGAAGTTTGCCTACTTGTCGCACGATATCAAAGATGTTTTCATTCCCAGTCGTTGGTACCCCACTTATCTCGATACAATTCACCAATGCGGCCTGTTCGCTATCACTAACTGCGCCTCCAACTCCGTAACACGGACATCGAAGGCATCACATCGCTCCTTCACCTCGGAGACAGATCCCGACACAGAAGCGATGTCCGAGCACAGACGATTAATCGATTCCGCATGTTTTTCAACGGAGTCCGAAATACGGTTCAAATGATCCTTCAAGTCCTTGAGCTCTTCCTTATATTCCGCAACGTGTTGTGATAAAGTACGACCCACCTTCAATATCTCCGCTCGTGTATCCTCCACCAACTGCATCAAGCGGTCGAAGTTCAAATCGCCTTTCGCCACCTTGGTCCCCCGCCCAGACGGAGAAACTCGGCCGCTAGTTCCTTCAGAAGATAACGAACACCGCCTCTCCTTACTGCAATCGGAGCTGGTATAGGGCTTGTTACACTCGGTGAGGTATTTATAATCTTCTTTCTCCATGTTTTGGCATTGAAGAAGTCACATGGAAGTAACTGAAGAGTTGGGCTTTCCACAGCTTCTAACAAAAGGGTTGAGATCAGAAAGGTGTTTAGGGAGACAATGACTTTCCACTAGGGCCGATGAGTACCAACAAGTTCGGATTCGTTAAGTTACATTCGGAGGTTAAAAACCCAGCTGATTCGGCCTGTGCCGAACACCCATGTTTCATTCTCCGCAACTATTTCTGTGACTATCCCACGAACGGAGATATAAGTCAAGATGCATCAGGTAATGAGATTTGGAAACATTAAACCACCGTTTGTCCAATTTTAAGAAAACATGAAGCCAACCAACCCTACAAGACTCAAGTGATAACACATAAAAACCTTCATTTTGTTCTCCTTAAACGTTTCCCTGGAAACGCAATAAATGCAGTGTTGGAATCGGAATATTTACCTCAGAATGTTCTTGTTATCATTCGTCCTTTTCCTGCAGACTTATTTATTCCCGTATTTATAGTTAACTACCATCCTAAATCCATTCCTTGTTAGTTGGAGTCGCAGAGTGTTGGGGATAACCTCTTCTGCTGGCTCCTACTATGTTTCCTAACGTTAATCTATGAGACAATGTTGGCTTTCAACGAGCCCCATTGATGTTAATTGCCATCGATAGATCACTATCAATAAGGGATGTTTGGAAATAGTCAATTCACGTCCAATAAACAGTTAAATATTCGAATAATTCAACATATCCAGAAGACTAAACAAAGTGAAAATTCTATCACATTCTGCAGAGGATCACGCGATCTCCAGTTCAGGTCAAACATGACCAGTGAATCGATATGCGGGTCAGATTTAAATAGATCCGTGAGGTGATGGTTAATACCCTTCGCGTAAATAGAGGCGGGTCACCTTTTTGTATCGCTGCAGGAATATCAGCCTGGAAACAACTGCATGACTCGAAGGTGTGTCTAGTGGTAGATTCGCCACAACTTGAGCCAGTTAGGATGAGGTGATTTAGGTCGTTATTATTAATTATTTATCGTGTTACGCTCATAAATGTGAATAATTGTTGTGGTAAACCTTGAACTTCTTCTAGTTTTGCTTAGTTGTTGTTCATTAGAAACAATAGAAGAGTTATAATTTAAAATATAAATAAAAGCAATACTCTCTCAACTCGCCATCAGGGTTCAACCTTCTGAGAGAGAAAGAGAGAGAGAGAGAGAGAGAGAGAGAGAGAGAGAGAGAGAGAGAGAGAGAGAGAGAGAGAGAGAGAGAGAGAGAGAGAGAGAGAGAGAGAGAGAGAGAGAGAGATTTGATTTTTGATTTTTAGTTTATTTATTCACCAGCCCTCTCTTACTTTGACCCTGGAAGAGCTATTACAGGTTTAGCCTCATATTAATACAAATAAATAAATAAAACTAACATATTCGTGCATAAACTTCTTAAAGTACTGAGATTTTACAATATTTACATCTACAAAGTCAAAATAAATAAATAAATTGAAAACGAACAAATAAATAAAATGTAAACAAACAATGGGACTCATTAAAATAACAAAGTAACGGTTACCTAATCTTCTACATATTTAGTAAATAAATGGTCTTTGTAATTGGTCTTAAATGCTTTAACTGATAAAGTGGTGTTGAATAATTCGGGGTTCTCATTATATAATCGGATGCTGTTTGCTGTAAATGATTTATTAAAGATAGTTGTTCTGTGAAGAGGGATTTGAAAATGTTGCCTGGCATTACGGGTACTACGTAAATGGATGTCACTCATTGTGACATAGGAGTTTCTTAGATAAGTTGGTGTGGAAAATTTTAGAATTTTAAATAGCAGTACTGCGGTCCCTAGTTTAATACGCTCAGCAATTTTCAACCACTTCAATTTTACGTAGAAAGGTGAGACGTGTTGGTCAAGCTTCAACCGATACACAAATCTAACCACAGCATTCTGTGCTTTTTGTAATGCGTGGATCTGTTCCTTACTGAGGTCGCAAAAAGCAGAGGTTGCGTAGTCAAAATTGTGCATCACTAAGGCTTGAACTAGTTGCAGGCGAGACTGGAAGGGAAAATCAATTGCCATTCTAATGAGTTGATACAGACTTCTGTATACATTTTTGCAAATGGCCGTAACATGAACCGACCATGTCAAGTTCTGAGTCATAAGTATACCTAAATTTTTGACCTCTTTCACATATTCTAAATTCACATTGTTGATCCTGATCTTAGGTAAGCTATCTAAATTGACATTTGACAGAAGTCTGGAATAGCCCATTACTAACGCCTTACATTTCAGTTCATTGACTTTCATACGATGCATATCACACCAATTAGCCACTTTTGTCATTTCACCGTTTATTACTCCAACCGCACTTTCTATGTCGTTCAACTCACAAGCTAGGTAGACCTGCAAATCGTCCGCATATAGCATACATGAACTTTTCTCAAGGACGAGAGGCAGTGGATTAATTGCTAGTGAGAAGATCAGAGCTGACAACACGCTCCCCTGGGGCGTTCCGACCTTTACCTCCAGCCAATCTGACGATCTACCATCTGGAGTCCGCACACGCTGTGTCCTGCCCGTCAGGTAAGATCTGAACCACGCTACCAGTCTATCCGCCAAGCCCAATGAGCTAAGCATGGCCAACAATAAATCATGCTGCACACGGTCAAAAGCGCGGGAAAAATCTACCATGACTAAAATAGTCAACTTCCGCTGATCCATGTTCCTTCTAATGTCTTCACACACCTTCACCAGTGCTGTTTCTGTACTGTAACCTTTTCTATATGCTGATTGGTGCTCATTAATTATTTTCTTTTCATTTATGTAGTTCATTACTTCACGGTACACTATTTTATCAAACACTTTTCCAGCGGAGCATAGAATATTAATGCTCCTAAAGTCGGAAACTTGAGCCGGTTTATCGCACTTTTTTAACGGCAACACTAGAG
Source organism: Pachypeltis micranthus (assembly GCA_020466155.1). Lineage (NCBI taxonomy): Eukaryota > Metazoa > Arthropoda > Insecta > Hemiptera > Miridae > Pachypeltis > Pachypeltis micranthus. Next base: position 2,370,186 of record CM035776.1, read on the forward strand.
ATTCTTTCCAGACCCGAGGATAAACTCCCAACTCAAGTGAGCAGTTATAAATGTGGCAGAGGACCGGGACTATGGTACTTGACATGCGGTGCAGAGCGTCTACCGGTATCCCATCATTCCCCACTGCATTCGACTTGACCAGTGTCAAGGCATCAGAGACCATCGTCTCAGTGATTGGGCCGAAATCAAAGGTGTCATTGCCGCTACCCAGACAATCCCAATACTCCTGCACCACCCCAGGAGGGCATCCGTCCCCATCAATCATACAGAAGTGACGGTTGAGGTCATCAATAGGCACAGTAATACCGGAAGACTTCGCATTTCTTTTCCCCACCCCCAGACTTCGAAAAATTCAACATATCCAGAAGAGAGAGAGAGAGAGAGAGAGAGAGAGAGAGAGAGACCTTGTCATATCGAGGCATTGATTGAGCAATAGTATTAAATATATCCATTATACCACCTACTTTTGGAGGGCGATAAATCAGAGCTATAAGCAATTTTTTCTTCATTACTGTAACCTCAGTTATCAAAAATTCGGGTGCTTTGAAGACATCAGGAGTAGATTGGGCGACGACGTGAAAATCAATGGAACTTTTAAAGTAAAGAGCGAAGCCCCCTCCATCTCTTCCTATTCTATCAACGCGCACAGTTCGATATGGATCAAGTTGATATTTATCACTTCCCATCGACGGTTTCAAAAAGGTCTCCGAAACACCAATTATGTCTACCGTTCCATCACCAAAAAGCTCAGCGAACTCATCAAAATGAGCATCAAGTGATTGAGCAACTGTAGGATTTGGGGAACTGAGAGAAAACAAATCCTATTTTAATTGAACTTGTATTGGCAAAAGAAGGAACACATCGATGCAGCGAAACGAGGCTAGAACAAAAAGTGAGTAGGTAGCAAAACCGTTAGACGCCTTCGTCTTCTTCACCTGTCCATTTTCTGTCCTGGTGCGGTTGGTTGGTGATGTTGGTCGCCACAATATGTACAATTTTAAAGTCTGTATCATGCCCCCAAAAACCATTTTTTAATTCAATTTTAGCCTCGCCTATGATAGTCTACCTCTCTCCCCAATATCTGTAACTTTCTCAATTTATTCCTCATTTCCATTCGCAATTGAGCGTTGACATCAATCTCCACTTCCGCCATCATTTCCCAGAAACCATGTAAACAACAATATCTTAATCGAATCAGAAAACCACAAATCGTACAATGGAGAACTAACTCATAAACAAAATAGATGATAATTTTACATACATAAACATGAACAAAAAAAGATGACAAACATAAATACATAAACATAAACAAAATAAAAAGTTGTTCTTTACTACTAATTTTCATTGAGGGCCACCTGCCAGTGCACGGAGATCCACCTGTGAACGTACATGTATCGCCTCCTTGTCGCCCTCTGCTTTGCGTAGGTAGATCTTTCCATTCTTCGTCCATAAAAAACGATACCCATGCTGCTTCTTGAATTCTTTAGCCGCGTTGAGCAATTTTCTATTCGCATATGTAAGGTAATTGTTAACATAAATCCGTGTATTTTTTTCGTCATGTATACCAAGCGAACGAATAGAAAGGTCCCTCTTTTTCCATGCTGCCTGGTAAAAGGCCTGTTTGTCAAGTTTTCTCACGAATTCGACGACAATCACACCCGGGAAATTTGTCGTTGGATTGGATCGCGTACGGTAGCAGTATGATATACAGCATTCATCAATCTGCTGGCCAATCTCTACACCAATCGACTTAATCACGTCAATAACCTTTTCGTTATTAGTACGTGGGATACCTGCAATTTCAAGGAAATTTTCTTTCTGAGACTGCTCCATTTCATCAATCTTCATTTGCATTTCATCAAGCCGGCGGTTTATTATGAATTGGTTGTCCCCAAAATCTACAACTTTCTTTTGTAAACAATCTACTGCTGATGCTAGACGAGCTATTTCTGAATTGTTTTCACGTATTTCATCTGAATATATACTCATATCGTGCTGTAGGCTTTTTAAATCTTCTTTGAAGGCTTTCAGTTCAGTGTTGAAAGTCATTATTATTTCGGCTTTAATTGCTTTCATTTGGGCAATTATATCGCTACTATCAGATGATGTGTTTGGGGCGGGCAACGCTGTCTTAGGAGGAGTAATTGGAGTATTATTATGCAGTTTTGCAGCATTGGCTTTATCGTTGCACAAGATACACAACCACTGTACGTTTTCCGATCTGATCGAATGAAACTCTTCATTCGATATGCCAGCGCAAATATGATGGAAAACTGAAGCACCTTGCATTGCATTTTGTAGGCATGGTGAGCGAAGCCTTTAGAACATGTCTTGCACTTATTACCCATGATAAAGCGAAAAAATTAAAGAATTATATGTTGAACAAAGTATTATATTAATAAGGTTCTTTTACACCTCCCTTCTTTCGAAGTAGGTTGTAGGACGGCAAGCGAACGATACGCGTCGACTCAAAGGTTCTTTGCACTTTGTTATGAAAGCTCGTGTTTTTTAAAGCGACCTTCGCCGAAAACAGGCAGGTTAACTCTCGGCGGCAGGACTCGTGCAGTTAACACTTATCTTTTACTGATCGAATCAAAAATAAGTTCCTGGAGCGGTAGTTGAGCTCTCTTCGCAGTTGGCAAAAAAAACTTACGTCCAGAGAACTGAGAAGTTTTACACGTCGTGGTAAATTCTGGGATTGAAAGGTGAAACAGAGCACCTTGAAATTAGAGTATCAAGCCCAATTAGAAGACCAGCTCCACTTTCTTACTCCGGTTCGTTACGTTGCGACGAAATGAAAATATTCTATCGCATTCTCAGACTCGTAACGGCCTCTTTTCCAATTGGATTCTCTCTGGGCGCCAAATTGCCTTTCGCAGATTTTAAGGGCTGGATTTCTTTCGGAAGAGCTTCATTCCGACTCTTGCGTCTGTTAGTAGGCGAGTGTTTTCATCGCTAGGAATTTTCCTTGGCGCTCCCAAAGAGGTCAACAAGAAAAGACTGGCCGTGAATATTCTCTTCGCAGAGGAGGTTCTTAGCGGAGCTGGGGCTCGTGAATAGAATACAATGAGGCGAAAAGAGGAGAATCGATAAATTTGAATAATTGAATTGATTCAGTCAAGGAGTTAGAACCTGAGTGATCAATAGCTCTGGCACACGTTTGCCTGCCTGCCAACCGTTGTTCTATTATTGAGCCTCCTTAACTTTTCTCCTGCTCCTCTTTTTCAACTTGTTCCAAATCTAGTTCTCTAATTTCCCCTCACAACGGCTTCAAATATTTAGTCCAACCTCCGCTTTTGCAGATTCTATCCGAACCCTGCTCTCTGTCTGTCTGTCTGTCTGTCTGTCTGTCTGTCTGTCTGTCTGTCTGTCTGTCTGTCTGTCTGTCTGTCTGTCTGTCTGTCTGTCTGTCTGTCTCTCTCTCTCTCTCTCTCTCTCTCTCTCTCTCTCTCTCTCTCTCTCTCTCTCTCTCTCTCTCTCAAGTTAGAGTTGCAGCACGGACCAAGCATCGAATGGGTTAAGCAGCATAAGTTCTTCGTGGCATCACGGCTCAGTTCCTACTTCAAGTAGCGGCTTACTTCCAGGAAACCCGTCCTTTCTACCCCTCTCTTCGTTCCTAATGCTAGCATTAAGCCTTTTTTAAGCTGTGCTTCAGTGCTTCGTTTATACATATGCCGCCCTTCTTAACAGTGCGGATTGCGCTTTATAAAAAAACTCTGCAAAACGAACTAGCTTCAAAATTAATTCTCGAATTATGAGTCCAAAATAAACTGTCTTATACGGAGCCAATTGATGACGAAGAATGCACGATAGCTATCGACGATTTCGCTATTTGAAGTAACAACAAGAAAACATTTTCTTGCGAATCATCACAGTAAAAAGGGTGTAACGAGCCAACCAGGTGTCGAAGTAACTAATTTGAGTTCTCGCAATTAAAAGAAACTGAGAAGAAGAAGACAACAACAAAAATAAATAAAATAACAGGGCAAACGGAGTAGAGCTTCACGGGGAAAAACAGCGGGAGGAAACAGATCGTGGAAGAAGCCGTAGTCAGTTCAGAAGCATCAGAAGCCCGCTATCTGAAGGCTTAGGCGGGGGAGTTAAGCAGACCTGAAGTCTTCACTGAGAGTTCGTTACCTAAACGGCCTAGTTGTTACAGGGTTGGACAACATAATCGAAATTATCTCTCGTGTTGTGCCTGCTGTTCAGATTAACGCCTAGATTCTCTTCAAATTCTCAAATAAAGATAGCTCTAGTTGGAACATAAGGCTATTTCATAACAAGCCAACGCGCACGGGATCGCAGATCATTTGACACCACCGGAACCCCCCCCCCCCCCCCCGCGCATGAATGCCACTGTTGTACGTCATACTGTGTGGCAATTTCATGGCAATGGTCATTTATTGAAGTTCCAATTTGTCTCCATTTTACCCCCGCAATACGTTAATTTCGTCTGTTTCTATTGGATTAACAGTTACTACCGGGCCACTACAGTAATAGTGATCAAAACGTCGGCTTCTTTCTCTCAAAAACGGCTACAACGATTTCGATTGCATTTTTTATCGACAGTAATCAATGACCTTACTATAAAATTTTCATCCGTGATAAAGTGATGAAAGCGGCACAATAAATTAGGAAATGTTTCGACGAAATGTATTTTAGTAGTTATTTTCTGATAAATCTCAATCATATGACACTTGCGTTCTCACACTAATCATAATGAAAAATTAATAATCGACCAGTACAGTACCTGAACTTATTTAATAAAGGTCATTAGATAATTAGAAGCAACTCCGAAATTCAAAACATTGCCTTTCTACTACTGACATTTCTCACAGTTTTAACCCGACTATTCAAAAACAGTGTACATGATCTTTCTCAGAAAAATCATGCTGACAGTTTAATAAGTCAACTATGCAACTACTGAATAATATTCGTAGCACGCGTTGGAGTCGGAATCTTAAACGCTACCAGCTTTTACGTAGAACGTTGAGCGTCTCCGAATTCTTTGAAAAGTAAAGATTTGAAGAATACTCATAGAAAGTCAGGTGATTACTTAACTTTCCTTCCTATGTTGTAGGGCTAAGGGGAGTAAAGGGCGAACCTAATTTGAAAAATCGTCACGCGCAGACATTGGAAGCGAAAATCTCCACGTGGAACTCCCTTCGAGGGCAAAGTTGAGAATTTTTATGGAAGGCAGCGGAGCTCCTTTTATCACAGTGGTAGGGACTGAGGAAGGGTTCTGTCTTCACGCGGGGCTGGTGCATTGCATGTTTCAAGTCAACGTCGAGAGCCCGTTTGGCCCATTCATCAACCTCGTCGTTATATTATGAAACATTTTCACGGCATCCGGCCAAGTTGCGACATAAACAGACGTAGTTTCGAACCGCAACGTTTCCGAAAGAATTCAATAGAAGGGAAATGAGGGTAGGGGAAGTGAAAATCGTGAGGTTCTAGCGTGACTTTCTTTAAAACAAACGACGGTCAATTTTCGCAGTAAGCTCTGTTGAAGATGGTGTCGAGAAAAATATATACACATAAATTGGGGATAGTATGAGCACTTTATGCCCACAGCTGACTGCGCATGCCGCAAGATGAATGAGCTTTGGAAGTAGTGTCAGCTTACGCTTCACCTCACCCATAAAAAATATGTGGCGCAAATCACACCGGTTTTCCTGCCCCTACAAGTTCAATGAGATTCTTCATATGCGGAAGCGGTGTACATTTTTAGAGAATTTCCACAGAAACAGTTAAGAGTTCGCGAGAAGTACCCTGTGATTTTGATCAAACCAGCCGTTTAGTGGAAATAACACAACTTGCAGTTATAACAACAGCTGCGAGAAACAAAACGCATGTATTGCCTTCCAAAGTACATTCCGACAGTTGCAGAAGAAGTATTTAATGTCGACAATTTTATGACGTTGATGGCAACGTTTTTTAATGTTTTGGCTTTTGTAACTGTTCTTTCGACTGCATTCATACGTATTGAATGAATAATGACTTGGGAGTTTCCGATGAATTTGATTTAAACAGCTAAATCCGTATTAGCAAAACATTAAAGATTCCTTCGTTCGTGCCGTGAAATAATACGAACGAATCAAAAATATTTGAGGCGAAGAATCACACGAATTTCAGCAACGCCCGTGAATTCTTCCTGTCTCTCCGTTCTACGCCCTACCGTTACATCCGCTTTCAGGGAAATATGAGTGAAGACCATTTACAGGTCGATGAATCTCATTTGCGAACGTACCTCGGCTTCAATCTCCGATCAGTGGACGGTTAAGGAAATGTTTGCACGGAATAAAATGTGAGTGTAGACTGCTACGTCAAGTTCATCGAATTCAGTCCGGCGTTTAGTTAATAAAAAACGCTTTTGGAATTCATCTCCGTCAAACGGACTGTCAGAAAAACAGTTAAGGAGAGGAAAATATGGATATTGCCTAGTTGCAGACACCCTGTGAGTTTCGTGTGGATCATTACAGCCGTTTTTGTCATAAGTGAAAAACCCCTGTTTTCGCTTTCTAGGTCTAAAATTCCCATCTGTGGAAACAACTCATTATCCAATTTTCGTGGCTCTGAAAAATAACACACACAACGAAAGAAGGGTCAATTGGTTCATAAGTTCTTCCGCAAATCTGTCTACAGAAGCGAATGAAACCGAGAGCTCGGATGTTATGTGATTGCACATATGATATACGGTGGCCACAGGTCCATGAAAGGGCTGCAGAAAAAGCTGTATGCTGAACTTTAGAGATATTGGTGAGTTTGGTTGTTGTGTGACGTAATTTCAGTATCGTTTGGAGCATTTCCCTCAGGAGCTCCGAAACGTGGAGATTGTACGAGATCCAGTCAGATAGAGCAAGTAAAGTAAATTTCAATTTTGCTGGACAGTGATTCTACAATGAAACGATACCTACGCTGTTAAAATCTGGGAGATTTGCATAGACTCAAAGCGGAGGGTAAAGAGGAGGGTGATCCAAGTTGCGAAACTTGGGAGTTAAGTTTATAGTAGTTTGCGCCAACTAAAAGTGATCGCTCAGTTCTCCCGTGTTTGTCGGAACTCCGTCGCGTCTACTCTTCACTTCCGATTACACCCTCGTTGGATTGTGACATGACTGCAATAAAGACGGAACCGGACCAACTCTTGAAGTCAAAGTGAGCTTTGTGTTTTGGCTGTTTGGGACCAGACGAAGAAGATGATTCAAGGTAACAAATATCAAATGCGACTCACAGCACTACTTTGGTCTCTCCCCCCCCCTCCACCCCCACCCACACAAACACTAATCCTGCCGTTCGTACTTCAGTATTTACCTAAGGCCACTGGTCTTATCCGATGGGTTTACAAGCCGTTTAATCTTGGAGCTGCACAAAAAAAAAAGTTCAACCGCCGGCGTAATCAAGAGGTCACTAAATCCGTACTCCTCTTCTACCTTTCTGTCCTTAACTGCAGCACTTCTATCCCAAAAATACTTCTAATCACATCATCTGAACTTCTCCAGGTCCCTCCCCTCCTGTGGATCAGTCAATCGTCTTTTCCACCCCTCGAACACCAACCCTCTCCCATGTCTGACTCCTAAATTCACAGACCTATTCTGTTCTTTCAGTCTTTGAACAAGTTTGAGCGATTAAATTCAGCCGTCGCAATCGCTTGCACGGACTCAGTTACACAGACCATTTTCTTAAACGTTATCTTTTGAACTCAGAAGATGTAAGGGTCTGAAGAGAACCCAGAAAAACGTTTTTTTCGTTCGATTACATAACTTCTCCTAAGAGAAGTAAATAGAACGTAGGTGCATCTGGATGATGTTAAGTTTCGAAGTTAGCGGCACGAGTAGTTGAGATGAAAGAAGCGTGGAACCTGTGCACGCTCTGGCCTACTCTCCACGTCATCCCTTCACCTCTCCACTTGACCTGACTCTGTGACAAGCCCTTGTGCAGTTTTTTCAGTGTCACTCGAATGGTGTCAAAGAAAGCGGGACGGACGATAACATCTGCTGTTCCCTCTTGTCTCCCCACACCCTCTTCCTCCGCCCTCTTTTGAACCCTTTTCCTCTGACGTCGACGATATTTTATCCTTCAAAAGCCAAGTCAATAGGAGGCGTTCGAGTCAAGACGACGAAATCATGAAGTGAATTGGAGGGCGTTGCAATCAATTGTCCATTTACCTGTTTATCTTTCGACAAATTACCTCGCGAAGAACCACAAAGCGAGAAGAATAGTACGAATGTAATGACTTGCTGCAGCCCATGTCATCTCAGTAAATTCTTCATGTTCGACAAAAACGACATGAACGTCGAACAGGAAAAGCCTTTGCGAAAAACTCAATTACCATTATCCAGCCCGAGGGTTGTAACGATGTGGTCAGTAGATTGGTCGAAATGTTCAGTTGTAAACTGCAACATCACTGAAGGAGTTTGTCCGGGCATTTTCACCAGCCTAAAACTATGGCGGTAACTGAACTGTGTGGGTGTTCAGTACACCACCGTACAATATCAGACACAAGAGTTCAGAATGGCAACTATTTTTACTTTCCTTGGCTCTACAAAGTAGAAAGAAAAGTTATGTAATCTGCTGAAAAAAACAATTTGAGTTTTCTTCAAATCTTTACGTTCCAGACCCTCCTGAGTCCGAAAAACGCTATTTCGGAAAATGGTCTGTGTCTGTGAACGATTTTTTGAGAAAACGACCGCATTAAATCAGCTCAAACTTGATATCTAGCTCGCAGGTTACCATGGGACGCCAAAATAAGGGTATGAACAAATCCACTGAAAGTTAACTATAGTTATTATAGTGATCAAAACACCAACCATTTTTTTTCTCAAGAACGGCTCTAACGATTTTGATTAAATTTTATATATTGATGGCTCCCAATACGTTATTTTTCCTCTATTCCTCATACGTGCTTTACTTTAAAATGTCTACTACCCAACACTGAGAAAAAGTCCGCCTGTTCCCAGTACTAGCCCTCAAGAGTTCGTTATTGAAATCCGCTTAGCCTCAGTCTAGTAAGCCATCTAGCACGGCAAACTTTCAAAACTTGGGATTTTCGAGTAAACTACAGCAACATCAACCAATCAGTTTGCGTGGATTTAGCCGCTTATGCCCTCTCCCCCTCACCATGGGATGTTACTGCGCCTCATCAATCTCACTAATAATTTGAAAACGTGAAAAGTTCAGAGAGCCACCTACTCCATCTTCACCGGTGTTGGAAAGTGAAGTGAAAATATGTCAACATTTTTGATAAGTTGTACAAACTCCAGTAACAATTTTAAGAAATCGAGCGAATTATTCAAGAAAGTTGAGTAAAAATCGAAAGAGATAGAAAAGTTTAGAAATTCTTTTACAAACGTTTAAGAAATGGCGAGGGGATCCAGGAAAAGTCTCTGCGGAATACTGCAAAAGTGTAAGGAAATCAAATAATAATGGTTAAGAATTTGAGTAAATTTTTGTCAAAAGGTAAGTTGAGAAATGAGCGAAGAAACAAGTACAGTAAAAACCCAGGGGAATTAAGTAAAACTTTTAAAACTGTGGAAGGAATTTTTAAGGAGTTTAGTAAAATATGTTCAAATATTTCTAGAAATTGTAGTGGTCAGCCTAGAAACCACTGAACAAATGAGTGAAACACTTTGGCAGCGGTAGCGCTTACAGTTCCGGAATTTATTGGACTACTACACCAATAATTTTTAACATTCTAGTAACATTTCAGCGTAGTTTATAAGAAAAAACCGCGCTAAATTTTGATAATTTATTGTGCAGCTCTCGTAAATATTTCGAACACACAACTTTCCGCAATTCCTTTAAATTCGAACACCACCTACATATGCAGGCGCTGTATCTTCGTTCAACGCATTTCTACAGAAACATTTATGGAGAACAAAATGTAGGGATTAGTTAGCCGAGAGTACTCCATAAGTTTGGTCGAAATCGTTTGAGCCGTTTTTGAGAAAATTGGAAAACCGGTAAATTAATATTAGACAAATCTCCTTTTCTAAGGTAACTTGGCTTATGTCTCCGTTCAACATATATATACCGAAATAATTATGGAGAACGAAATGTGGGTATGGGTGACTAAAAGACACTTTGAACGATTGATCGAATTTGGTGATGCAGTTACTCCAGGATTCACGGAAATGTTCGAAAAAACGTTATTTTTGACACATTTTCATTTTTATCTCTGCTCAATGGACTTTCAGAGGAACCTTTATTGAGAACGATATGTAGGTATCAACGATTCGAAAACATCTTGAAAGTTTGGTGCTAATCGTTGGAGCCGTTTTTACGAAAAGCATGAAAAACCTATTTTTGTTTCAAAGGCCTATATCTCCGTTCACCGTATTTTCATGGAGATATGTATGGAGAAAAAAAGTTAGGTATTGACTAGTAGAAGATAATTTGAAAGTTTAATAAAAATCGTTAGAGCCGTTTTCGAGAGAAATGCGAAAAACTCTGGTTTTTGGTACATTTTCGTCCCCCCCCCCCCCCTTCCAATCGGCCGAAATCGCCGATGTCTACAAAAAATAACGAACAAAACAAAAAAAGAACCAGCTCAATCAGCCGTTCTCCCGCAAATCCAATTACAGACACACACACGGACCACGCTCCGAAATAGGTTTTTTAGACTCAGTAGGGCTCAAAACGTAAAGATCTGAAGAAAACCCAAATTTTTTTTGACACAAAATGCGAATGGTAGTTTTCAAATGTTAAATCCCACCGCCAATAATTGACATGGTTAACATCTCCAATCTCATCCTTTTCGCACAACTTTGTAGAGATTTTGCCGCGCTGACCCAATTACAACGCTCGTGCTCTCGTATGATGTTGCTGGAAGGCGTTATGTTTCTAATTCATATTGCGGGATCCCTAATGAATCCTCCATTTTCACATTTATGCATGTCTAACAATACACTCGATTTCGACAGGAGTGCGCTGAGAGCTACGCTAAGTTCACCAAAATGTAATATCGGCTAATGAGATGTAGTTCAACTACAATGTTCAAAAAATTCATAATTCACTAAATCTTGAGCATGGCTAAAAAAGTTGAGTAGATGTTTTTTGAAAATAACAACAGGAGTCAGATCTCTTCACTTGGATAGCCTGAGCCATGAACTTTTTTTGTATGTTCCCCACAATTTTTTGAAACGTTTGCCGTTGTGTCCAGTTTTAGTGGTGATATGTACGTTCTGAGGCTGACTCAGCGAATATCATTAAGAGTGCTGCGCCCCTGAGACTTTTTCATATCATTCGGGAAAGCTGGGAAAATGGAAATCACCCAGAGTAGATTCGGAGAGGTCAGATCTGGGGGCCGGAAGGTGAGGCCACTAAACGGATCGTATGGGTGGCCAACTTCTGTACGATGCGGCCTAGAGAGGTTTATAGGGGAGCATCTGTCGGTGAGCTGCAGAATCAATACGGAATGTGGACAGGAGCGAAGCCTGCGGGTCACAATAGCAGCGAGACGCCTGTGTAGAGTTGGGCACAGACAGCGCTCCGATCGAGATCTTCCTGGTCGGCTAGCGCCACAGAATGAATGACAGAGAGACATTTGAAGCCTTTAACAACTAAGACGTCAGAATAAACAAAAGCCGCTGTCATTGTATGGCAATGCCTTGGTTCTTACACCAGAACTCCGATATTCGAAATCGAGTTTCCTGCTTTGTGCTATTCTAATACCTTGTAACTGCCCCAATTAACTTGGAACCACTTGACGCTATTTCACAATATTTCATGAAATAATTAACGTACCAGGGATGTCTCTGTAAAGAGGAGGAAACGCTCAATTCGAAGCACTGGGTGTGAGATACTGCAGCACATGATGGGGAGAGTGCCTCGCGAAGTATGACTGATATAACTCTCTTATGAGTGTTCAGGAACAGTCATTTTGATAAAGAAAGAGACCAGTCATAGCATGCCAGACAAAGTGCAACCTGGCACAGTGTGAAGAATTGACGTAAGGAATCAGAGTGGCAGTTTTATTTTGCGGGTTTAGCCCTGGCAACTTCCAAAATCACGACTTCCACTCTTTCCTCCTAAATTATAACATTTGTGGTTTGGGGTCTCACGCTGGTAGGTCGGTCGTTTTAACTGTCCCTTCGAACGAAGTACTGTAGCAGCATGTTGCTTTCGGTAATGTCTAACAAATACTACTACACGGTGGGAGAATGCAGCTGTACAAATGTAACGTATTACCTCCTGGGCCCTTCTCATTATATTGATTGAATCAGCTAACTGTCACGCTGCATTCCTTCATGCACCAGCAACTCCTGAGCGGATCCAGCACATAATGTCCCAGTTAAAAACTCCAACGTTGATTTCGTCGCATGACGCAGATGTAACGAAGCTCAATGGCGCTTTTTTGGACGACGTCCTGGAATGATCTCGGCTTCTTGCCAACATTTTCAGCTTTTCTCACTCCAACTTTTTTAGTCGCCATTCTAAGCGAGCAGAGCGTTGCCTTCAGACGAAAGGATTGGAGAGGGTTTCAGTCGAATCGAAACACGGAGCACGGAGGGAAAGTCCAAAAGAGGAAAAGGCTCGGATGAAAAAAAACCACTCATAGATATAATGGGAAGGAAATATAAATGAATTCGAGAATAGCTGCATACGATAAGACAGAGCGCCCGCATTAACGGCAGGTCGTTGAATTTACGTGGGTTGCGGAAAGTTGTTACCTTGGAAACCCACCGAATTGAGAACGCGATGTCGAATATCACTTCAAAATGGCGACTATTTGTGAACACGATGGTTTTCGAAACAGTTCCAAGGAAAATAGTTAGCAGGGAACGCGTGGGGATCAATAAATTGTGGAGCTGGAACGAGGGTTTGGTTGGTTTTCACTGTTGAAGGAAAAGCGGGAGAAATTGAGAAGACGTATTTGAAGCCAAAAGGCGTCACTTTGGTGGAGCAGATTTACGTCGTCTCCAACTGCGTGGGAGCTTCGAATAAAGAATCGTTAAAACTAGAACTTTGGCTCTTCCAACCCACAGTTCGATGACGTCAACGGCTCTATGAATTGCAACCCTTGACCTTCCGCTGCGACAATTCTGCACCTCTCCTGAGTAACCCCGCCATCCCATCACACATCTGTAGGAACATATTTGGGGGCCTTTTTCATGAGTACAAAAGGTGGGTACGAAGTACCTTCACGTTAACCGATTAAATTGGACTCAAGTTGTGGAGTTCAAATACCGTAGCTCATTTGGATCGACTACGCCAACTGTTCATCCGCAACAGATTAATAATGAGAAGACCTGATTTGGGGTTTTCCTTGAGCTCTCCCTCATTTTTCTGGTTACGAGTTACTTAATAACCTTCCTTAATAATAATAGCAATAATATTTTTGTTCGTGCATGCCAGCAATAAAATATCTCGTGTGACGCGTCAAAAAACTTTCCACAGTGTCACCCTCATTCAGGCTAACTAAACCAATCTGCTTTCCTACCAAGTTTATTTGATCTTTAACATACTGTTCTACGTAGAAATTGGTAAGGCTGGAAATATTTGAGCCATCCCCATATTATCTTAGTTGTTTAAATTGTCAATTCCAGCGCCAAAACTACAACTAAACTCCTCGTTGAGTACAAAGTAGGAGCGAATAAGAGAAAATAAGTGGAGAAGTCACGGGCAAACAAAAGGAAATCAAATGAAAATAGTTGGAAATTGAGGCGACTCGCAAAACGTCGAAAAAAATATCTGGTGCGTAGCAACACACAACTTTCCGCCACCCCTTTAAGTTCGAACACCACCTACATAGGCGGGCGCTATATCTTCGTTCAACGCATTTTTACAGGAACATTTATGGAGAACAAAATGTAGGGACTAGTTAGCTGAGAGTACTCCGAAAGTTTGATCAAAATCGTTAGAGCCGTTTTTGAGAAAATCGGAATACCGATAAAATAATATTCGACAAATCTCCTTTTCTGAGTTAACTTGGCTTATATCTCCGTTCAACATATATATACAGAAATAATTATGGGAAACGAAATGTGAGTATGGGTAACTAAAAGACACTCCATTAGGATTTATCACATCTGGTGAAAAAGTGACCCTGGAATTTACGGAAATGTTCGAAAAAACGTTATTTTTGACACATTTTGATTTTTATCTCTGTTCAATGGACTGTCAGAGGAAAATTTATTGAAAAGAATATGTATGTATTAACTATTTGAAAACATCATGTGAGTTTGGTGAAAATCGCTGAAGCCGTTTTGCCAAAAAGCGTAAAAAACCTATTTTTGCTTCAGGGGCCCATATCTCCGTTCATCGTATTTTCATGGAGATATGTATGGAGAAGAAAAGTTAGGTATTGATTAGGACAAGATAATTTGAAAGTTTAATCAAAATGGTTAGAGCCGTTTTCGAGAAAAATGCGAAAAACCCTAGTTTTTGGTACATTTTTGTCCCCCCTTCCCATCGGCCGAAATCGTCCATAACCTTATTTTGGTGTCTACAAAAAATAACGAACAAAACAAAAAAAGAACCAGCTCAATCGGATCAGCCGTTCTCCCGCAAATCGAACTACAGGCACACACACTCACACAGACATACACACACACGGACCTGGCTCCGAAATTAGGTTTTTTAGACTCAGTAGGGTCTGAAACGTAAAGATCTGAAGAAAATCCAAATTTTTTTTGGGCCGATTACTATACTTTCCTTCCCTTCGGGTACCGGAAAGTAACAAGTTTCATTCTTAAAACAAACCTAACGTATGAAATTTCAGAGAAAGTTATTAAGCTGATGTAAGCAGAATTACCTCCCCATTCTTCTTGATAGCAATTTCAAGCTTGTTCGGAATTTCATGTACTCTGCGTGAGCAGTTTTCAGTAGAAAAGCCAAACGGTTTTGATCCAGCATACATAAAAATACAATATTTTTTCTTCAAACATTCTTTTTCATTGTATTTATTTATGAAATGCTTAAAACATTGATGAGTGAGTGATGCACAACCGCCGTTCCTGTTTTCCTATGCCCACGCGACATGGCTTGTCCCGTTCTTCGATTTTGAAACGCTTCTAACTTTCTCCTGGCGGGCAGTTAAGTTACACCTTCTTTGCCAGAGCCTTCAAAAAGCTTTTTTACTGGGAATCTTGGAACCACTTCTGGAAAGCAATCCTTACAATAATATAACTTTTTATCAACTCTATTCTATCGATCTACGTCACATCAGCACAGAGACTTTATTGTTCCTTTGTTTGTTAATATAGAAGCGAGCAAACCAGGCTTTGAGGTTGCACCCAACAAGTGCCACTCGTAGATAAATGGTTAACCTCATTTAAAGACTATCGAAAAACAAACTTTTTAAATGCAATGAAAATGAACGAGCAGTGGAGAAAAATCGGCTCCAAAAAAGCGTACAATATTCCGACCTTCATTTAATAATGAAATTTTCATTTGCCGACCCTTATTCGGATACTCTTGAATATGATTTATAAAAAGTCCAAGGGAAGGTACGTAGAACGCTTGGCGTTTATCTCTTGAATCCATTATCACTTCATTTATTAAATAGTATAAAATAAAACGTATTTCGTTTACGTCGTTGGTTGTGACGGGTGTCAGTGGTCACAAATGTTTCCGAGTTTTTGTTACCAACGGTTTGTAAATCACTTACACAACTTTTTACTTTCCGCTACCCATTTTACTTTGACACCTTTACGTTTTGATGCCGACTGAATTCGGAATCCAACATTTTCACGATTGGTTTGGGCGTGTCATCTGTACTCAGAATTAAGTGAGAACAGTACTACTAGCTCGTTCTTATTTCTTTTGATGATTATTTTTTGACGGCGAGAAAATTAGGTTATGAGCAGGTGCTCTAAAAAAGTATTAACTATTTCGATTAAACATACATACTATTAGCTATTAATCAATACTTTTGTTTTCAATTAACGTTTTTGTGAAGAGAAGGCGAGCAGATATATGAAGCAAAAATAACATTCGCGTGCTTTTTCCCAAGGCTTCTGTGATAATTTTGATCGAGCACAGCATGAACTTGTAAATACGCATGTTTCGTTTTCCATAAAAGTTCCTGCGACTGTTTTGTGCCAAAGAAGATTGATTAACATTTTCCAAAATGACTGATCAACCTGACAGAATGCCTATTAGCAATTGATAACTACATTTTGTTTCCCACAACTCGGTACTTATCCGTTGAACGGACGTGTAAACCAAATTACATCCCACTCAGGATCAAACTCAATTAAAATTCGGAGTATCATATTTTCTTAAAAACGACTGACGATGTTGATCCAACTCACAGTTAACGAGTATATATATAATCTTCTGACTGTAAACCCAGTAATGGGATGTGCACCGCAGCCAGATGACCTATTGTGCCAGTCCTAGTGTCTTACAGGTCTATACCTAGCTTTCTGTGAAAACCAGGTAGTTCCAGAAGGAGTGCTCGTTGGTATCCATCCTGGGAGAAGTGGTGCCAAAGACCAAAAATCGCTCCCTCTCAAGTCTCCGGCACTGAGCCAGGACATGGTAGGGAGTTTCTTCATTCGTGCCACACCACCTGCATAGAGGGGTTTCGGCTATACCCATAACATACATGTGTTTGTTCATTCTGCAGTGTCCTGTTATGATCCCAACAACCTGCCTTAAGTCCTTCCTCTCCATCCTCAGAAGGGTGTCTCTTGTCTCACTTGTTTGCTCTGAGACAAATCGTTTGGAGTGTCTTACTCCTGCAGCGTTCCAGATTGTCTGATGCAGTCTTCTGGCATGTTCTTTCACAGTCCTTTCAACTAGTGACAGAGAAATCCCGCAATGGGGCGGTGGCCCAATAGGTACTGTGGACGAACCACGTCTGGCCAGATGGTCCACCCTCTCATTTCCAATGATCCCACTATGTCCTGGAATCCAATACACATTAACTCTATTAGCACTAGCTAGGGAGTTAAGCCACATCCTGCACTCTCGCACCAGTTTTGACGTCGGTCAATATATTGATAGTTCTATTGCTATAGCCTTTCTCATGCATTTGGATTGCCCCAGCAATAATAGCATAAATCTCTGCTTGAAAAACTGATGGAGTGGAGCCTAGGGTAATATAAGTCCCACTCCGTCCAGAGCCACTTATCCACACCCCGGATCCTGTCCCCTCTGGGGTCTTCGATCCATCTGTGTAGATGTTGACGCCACTGGGAGGCCGAAACTGGCGGCTATCGCTGTTCCATGGACCTCCCAATAGCTGAACATTATATTTCCTCTCGAGCTCATACATGGGCACAATTGTTCGTAGAACCAGCAGGCCATTCTGGGCTTTACACCCCATGTCCTCCCGCACATTCTCTGACACGTCCAAAGGGCCGTTGTCGCCTTCTTGGTCACGTATCTGATGTAGCGAGTAGCTACACTCCTTAACGGGGTTTGAGAAAAATGATATTTCGCACCTGACATTTATTGAATTTCCTAACACTCGCCAACTCTATCGGAGTTGAAACAAGGAGCACTATGGGTATTTTGATCAAATACGACTATTATGGCCTTTAATATATATATAGGGTTACCAGATGTACTGATTTTATCAGTACGCGTACTGATTTTTAGACCCCCGTACTTATATACTGATTTTTCAATGAAGTGTACTGATTTTCAGCGCAAACGCCTTTTTTTCGCAAATTTATCCAATTTTATTAAATTTAAATACACACACGCACACACGCGCACATTCGATAAACGCACCGAATGATTTTTAAATCGAAGGAAAAGAGACGAAATATATCGATCGTTATCGAGACTTTCGATGTACTGTTATTAACTATAAGAACATGTCATACAGCGATTTCCATAAGTATCTAATGAAAACTGAAAATGTTGAAATGTTGAAAGCAATCGGCAGTGCCAAAAAATACGAAACAAAGAAAATGTAAATTGTTCGATGCTCGAAGATAATTAAATTCTCCCTATTTGAGATGCTGGAATTTGTGATTTATCTGTACCCTGCCCCCTTTTTTTTGCTTTTTTTTTGCATTTTTGCTTTTTTGATGGAGACGTACTGATTTCTCGCTGCACCGATCTGGTAACCCTAAATATATAGTAATCGTACAGTAGATGCGTAAAATATTTGAAGTTTCGGTCTGGGAAACGTTGGAGGTTACGAATTCTGACTGTTGTGTGGCTCTGTTGGTGGCAACGAGAAGCTCCAGATCCAGATCGGTGCTGTTCGTACGGCTAGTTGACGAACTAATTCATCTCCGTCCCGCAAATGGCGGAATCTTTATTTATCTTCAGAGCGCAAAATTCAATTGAAGATGAATTGACCATGAAGCACGAAAAGTTGCCGGGATATCGGGATCTGCACAGAAAACGCATCTCTGTCGAAAGTTTGGGAGTGATCGTTAATCTGGGTCAGAGAAACCGATTTACGAAAGCCTGTTAGGAACGTGAATAACATTTTTTTAATCGTACTTGGGATTTAGTATGCGTCTGTACGTTGATCGGGTGTGTGCCCCGTGTTACTGTTTTTAAAACACATCAGACAATGAAATTCGCCAAACAATAAATTCCGTTTATCAAGTCCCTTTAAACACGACCACCGACTCTGAACATACTTACCAAGTACATTATTGTATCTGTAAGGGAGGAGGTTACATAGTTTCTGTGTATATAACGTATGAACGATGTGGTGAGAGGGGGGGGGGGTCGAGGTTGATGCTTCCCACCGGATATTTTTATCGAATTTCCCAATTCCAAGTTCCAACTCTAACGCAGTTGAAATATGAGTACAAGGTACATTTGAAGGTAATATCGAATAATGTGGTCCTTAATTTATAGCTATAGTGCTATTCAAATATCTTTCGAGTGATACAACTCTCCGAGGATTCAGGAACAGTCATATTGATAAGGAAACAGACCTGTCCAAGGTCTTTAGGGTTTAAGTTAAGGCATTGTCAGGGGTCACGTGTTCAACGAGATGGATATTCGTCAAAAAAACCCACAACAAAACATTCAGACGCACGGAATTATAGCC
Organism: Pachypeltis micranthus; assembly: GCA_020466155.1. Taxonomy (NCBI): domain Eukaryota; kingdom Metazoa; phylum Arthropoda; class Insecta; order Hemiptera; family Miridae; genus Pachypeltis; species Pachypeltis micranthus. The sequence continues at coordinate 2,389,156 of CM035776.1, forward strand.
CTAGTCCACAATTCCCCGCACAACACATGTTGTAAATGCGCAAAATATTAGAAGAGGACATAACGAAACGTTGGAGGTTACGAATGCTGACTGACGAACCGCTCTGTTGGTGGCGACGAGAAGTAACGAGGAGCCCGGTTGGTGCTGCTTCATGCGGCGGCTAATTCACCTACTTCCCGCAAACGGAGGTTTTTTTTAGCCAAGTTATCAACCTTGGGATGGCGCGCTCAAACCCTCACCTTATCATCTAGTTCTTGAAGTCAATGGTTGCGGTCCTCTCCATTCCAACAGGAGCAGAAATATCGAACAACACGAACATCTTCCTTCAAGTAGTTTGCAAACAGGACGAAATAAGGGTAAATTATGCACTGGTTTGATTGGCGATATATGTTGGTTGTGACTTGACATCCGTAAACCCTGTAACTTATTTTATAATTAACTATCAGAAGATGCGATCCAATCCGAAATGATAAACCAAAAGAGATTAGTCAGAAACGAACAGCAGTAACAGCAGCCCAGTAAATAATGAAGTGGTCTGAATTAACGCTAACGAGCTCCCTTCGGCTTTTATCGGAGGTTATCGCAGATTTTCCATTTGCTTTTACTTCAATATATTGACAACATTGGTTGATGTACTACAATGTTTTCCACACTTTGACAATGGCTGTTTCTACAATCATTTTGCTTCAGGCTAGTAGAAAAAGGTAGAAGGCGACGTGTACTACGTCGTCCAAAGACATAGTCACCAGTTGACGCTTCATCTTCCGCGCACTTTGCTAATACTCCAAGAACCGAGTGCTAGAAAACGTTGACCCACTAGTTGAAAGTTGGTTACTACTTTTTCTGATAGTTCCCTCAATGTTTGGCAAAACCGCAGTTCTCTGCTCTCTCTGAAGTATGGACTAAGGAAATGGCAGCTCAAAGGCTAGTGAGATTGTCGAGAGGACGGAAGTCTCATTATATTGTATTCGGCATATGGATAGAAATTGGTTCCGCATGTGTACGCAACTTATTTGGTTAACACTTGGAAAACGTGTGGTATTGTGATGGTGTCAAAAAAAAAAAGTAAGGTTTTCTTCAGATCCTTACGTTCTGAGGCCTACTGAGTTCGAAGAACCTCATTTTCCGCACTTGGGCCATGAGTGTCTGTCGTTCGTTAGGAAAACGGCTGAACCGATTAAGCTGGTTCTTTTTTTGTTTTTGTTTGTTATTTCGCATAGACGCGTAATGATAGGAAAGGGGTACGTGGGAGGAAAATGTACCGAAAACTAGGGGCTTTCGCATTTTTCTCGAAAACGACTCCAACGATTTTCAGAGTATCTTATACTGGCTTGGACAAAATTTTTCTCCACCATGAAAATACGGTGAACGGAGATACACGCCTAAAGAGCAAAAATATTTTTTTACGATGTTTGGCAAAATGGCTTCAGCGATTTTCACCAAACTCACATGATGTTTTCAAATAGTTAATACATACATATTCTTTTCAATAAATTTTCCTCTGACAGTCCATTGAACAGAGATAAAAATCAAAATGTGTCAAAAATAACGTTTTTTCTAACATTTCCGTAAATTCCAGGGTCACTTTTTCACCAGATGTGATAAATCCTAATGGAGTGTCTTTTAGTTACCCATACTCACATTTCGTTTCCCATAATTATTTCTGTATATATATGTTGAACGGAGATATAAGCCAAGTTAACTCAGAAAAGGAGATTTGTCGAATATTATTTTATCGGTATTCCGATTTTCTCAAAAACGGCTCTAACGATTTCGATTAAACTTTCGGAGTACTCTCAGCTAACTAGTCCCTACATTTTGTTCTCCATAAATGTTCCTGTAAAAATGCGTTGAACGAAGATTTCACCACACTCACAATGTTTTTAAATAGTTAGTACGTATATATTGTTAAGAATAAATGTTCATCTGACATTTCATTGATACTTGCTTACAAGTATCACCTAATAAGTCAGTTTTTGAGCCATCAAATTCATCAAATTTGGATTTTGTCTGTTCGAAAGAGTCCTCAAAATGAGGAAAGCAGACATGGTAATTTTTAAAGTACTCCACTTCACCTATTCGTAACATAAATTTCAAGTTTCAACTCCGTGAGTCATTTTTTGACCACAATTACATTAAATTTGAATTTTGTCTGCAAGTCGAAGCCCACGAAACTGTTGTGCCAGAGTCAGATTTTTTGACTCAGTTACTTGATGAGAATCCACCATACACATTTCTGATGTCAACTAATAAGTCAAAATTTGGGTCAAAATACGACGAATTTTGATTGACTCAATGGCCAAGCATGGGAGATAGCAGAGTTGTGAATTCGGAAAGTACATGCTAATTCCTCAACTATGGTAGATATTGTAACTATCAACTAATAAGTCAAATTTTGACTTTTGACGAGCCGCCATTTTCTTAGTCCATGCTTCAGAGAGAGCAGAGAACCGGGGTTTTACCAAACATTGAGGGAACTATCAGAAAAAGTAGTAACCAACTTTCAACTAATGGGTCAACGTTTTTAGCCCTCAGCTCTTGGACTATATAACACCACAAGCGGCGTCACGACACAGTCGATCTCGCTCTCGTGTTACGAGCTTCGTCCATCTCATTGCATAAGCCAACGAGTAATCTCGAGTCCTGGCACTCTCTGAAGATCTCTCCGCCTATGACAAAAGAGTCTACACACCGCTTGAACACTCTACTGTCAACTTAACCGTGTTTAGCAGCGTTTTGTTGGTAATCAATGCTGCACTGAGAAAGACAAGACTCAAGGTAGCGACTCATCCCCAGGACGTCCCTACCATGCTCATGTGCCCGCGATGGATTCAGGACACAGCATTCCTCAGAGCGGAACGATACTGATAAAAATTTGACGTTTGGGAAATGTTACAATACTTTCCTGACTACTTGGATTCAAGAAAGTAATAAAAATACAACGGCAGAAAGATATTGCGTTGAGCCAGTCATTCCATGCAGACGCCCAGAAAATGAAACGTGTCAACTTTACTTGCGGCTGTTGTTCACTTATGTTAGACTTCTGTATTAGCAAGAGAAGAAACGATAGAGGTACGATAGATACGCTAAATTGGAAATACCGATGATATCCCCATAATCGACTATTGAACCGGTTGAGCTCATAGTCTTTCAATCAACGACGATTCCAAACGGTTTATTGGAGAGATGAATTGACTACCGACGGCCGTTTGTTTTTAACGCGTCACGTTCGAAGCACTTGATATTCACCAAATCAACAGGTGCTCACTCCTGCGAACTTCTGACAGATTCAATTTAACGCTCCCTCCTCCCGCTGACGATACCAGCTATTCCCCACTCTATAGCTCAATCCAACAAGCGTAAAGTTCTGAATTTGAATAGACGAACGGAACAACTTCCCTTTTATTACGCCCGAAGCTGTCGGGGTTTTCCGGAGCTCAATTCAACGGAGTCCATCATTTATTTGAGGCGGGACCGAGAAAAACAATACACATTGTAACTACTTGCCGTCAGATTATTTATGTCTTGCGTAGACGTGTCGTTGAGGTAAAACTGAGGAAATGGCCATTTTAGGATGCACGAGGTGGAGGTTGGGCCAACAACAATCGGTCGAGCAGAACGCACTAGCAGGTCTGCAATAAGGAGCATAATTCCTGCTTGGGAAAGGTTGAGAGAAGAATGAGTGACGCCAGGTATGGTTTCACGTAAACCCTCCGGGCAGTGGTCACTGATACAACAATATGAAAGGACGAACTGACCGCGAACTGAACACAATGAACCAAATTGAGAGAAAGAAATCCTGCTCGGGAATAGCAATTTGAAATGATGTAACCAACTCAAAACTACTCTGAAATAGTGAATAATTCATTCAAATATGGTTTCTTCGCATATTACGAATGATTCAAAGGGAGTAGAGAATGTGGGGTAGATCCCAAAATCCAATGATACGAACTGCAAAAAGGTAGGTGCAATAGTTCAGAAGCTATAAGTTATAATTTTATTGACACATTAATAACAGCAGTTAAAAGTACATACATTTGGTAGTACACGTTTATGTAGTCAAAACCCACTAGTACGTGAATTCACTCATACTTACGAGCTTTTAGCGTATATTGGCCGATTTTATACTCCGAACAGTACGCTAACCGGCTCGGATAAGTTACATTTACAGGACCCCATTTCATTTGTCTTATTAGCATCATCCATCAGCCGCACATTTCATCACATCCTACATATTGTTAAGTGACGTGTCGTTGACAACAGCGTCGAGTAGTCCTCTTGGTTACAAATAAATAAAGAGTGCAGTTCCGGTTTGAATGTTCAACGCTAGTGTTCAGTTATTAATAGTCTAGTATTAGTTGACTTTCTTGCGAAAAATTTAACAATATAGTACACAGCTAATGTAGTTAGAGGTAAATGCTGTAAATTGTATTTTATTCACTATGCCATCCACATCCAATTACTCGATAATAACCGCAAATTCCATACCAAAATGCCATAAATAATAGTAAGCCTTGATAGTTGATTAAACCTCTTCCCCATTAAATTTGAATTGGTCCTCCTAAAACTGTAAGCACTTCCGCCTATTTTGACGTGAGCAGCAGCATCAATAGGATAGTGCATTTGTGCGGAATAAAAGGGGGTGTTTGATTCAAAAAAAAAAAGCGATGAAACGTTACGAGCAGTTTTGAAACAAATCATAATAAACGAGCTGAATAAAAAGATAAAAACCTTGGATGATGTTCGCGTGATACGCTGATGCACATATCGCATGTTACGTCTCTCGGAAATTAAGTGGATGAGAGTGGGAGAAAGCAACCAATCAAATTACTGTTCGGTAACCTTCTCCCATCCCTCTATTCGTTGTTGAGCAATTATAGGATTATAACAAGATGAGGTACTCGAACCTTGAAATTGACTCACCTTATTTTTACGGCCAGAAAAAATGTTTTAATGGAAATCAAGGAAAAACCCCTACGACAGGTGGAACTCATCTGGTATTGAACTGCCCTGGCTGCTAAGCGAACACTGCTGTCTTCGTTGAAGATGAATTTTAAGAAGAGATTGCCCTCGGTTCTGAAACTCCTGAATTCATAGCTGAACAAACCTGAATTGTCCTGTTCTGTGTTATAGTACGTAGATAACCAACCAATATAAATTACCGCTGAGCGCACGTGGTAGCAGGGTGGATTATAGATGTGTTGGATAACTTACCAAAAACTCGGGGGACGAACCAATCCTGACTTCCACGCAGTGTCCCCCGGGAAACGCTCACTTACGACTGAGTAGGCTAACAGGGATTGGAACACCCAAGCCAAGGTGTAGGGAGCTCGTGCCAAGGCTGAATGGTACAGGGTGTTTAAACATGTGTATCGCTAACGACCCACTTGGGGCACCAGGCGACACCCCATTGTATTGTAGCCTTCCACAGGCATAGGGGGCTCTGCCTGTGGTGACTTTTTAGCTCCCCCGTACTCGTGGGACCAAAAATGGAGACCAATTTTAATAATAAAAAATTAATAAATATTGAGGACGCCTCAACAGCGGAGAAATCCGATGACATCCAGTCAGTCATTGACTCAATGGCTGCACTGGAAAAGGAAGAGGGCTCTAGCGGGGGGGTTGAGGTGGAATCTACACCCAAACCTAAACCCCTGCCAGGCTCATCAGTTGAGAGACTTCCGGACGAGGCCTGGGATGCCATGACACACCAGCAGAGACGGAAGTTCCTCAAAAGAGGAAGCGGAAGAGTTCCACCCCTGCTCCTATTAGGAGAGAAGGGGTAGAACTCCTGCACCTGTTAGGAGAGAAGGGGTGGAACTCCTGCACCTGTCAGCGGGGAAGCAAGGACAAAGCGTCCCCGAGACCAGAAAGGACTCCTCCCCTCGCAACGAGGAGAAAAAGGAGGGTAGGACCCCTTTACAGTCGGGCGGTGAGCACCATTAAGGTGGCGGTGGTCTATGAAGACTACCCCACCAGTCTCCTGACACAGGACACTGCAAACAAAATCATGCTCCACCTTATGGTGGAACTGCGTGGCCTCAACCCGGAGGAGCTAGCGGTCCGCTTCGACGGGCACTCCCTGCGGAATGGTGGGCTGGTCGTGAGCTGCAAGGATGAGCTGTCAAAAGACTGGCTCATTCAAGGCGTCGCGCGATGCCCCCCGTGGGAGGGTGGTCGGCTGAGGACCTGTGACCCTAGCCACCTGGAGGGCTACAAGCGGATTGGTGCGTTCATCCCAAACCCGGTGAACGACATCCAAGACTGCTTGGGAAATATTGGTGCTCAGAACCCCGGCCTCAAAGTTGAGCGCTGGAAAGTTCTGGGCAGCAAACAAGGAAAGGGGGCTTTATTTAGTGGCCTCCATCCCCGAGTCTCAACACACGCTGATGGAGAGGGAGGGGTTCTGTCTCTACCATGGCTTCAGCAGCGTGAATGTCAGAACCCTCAGCAAGGAGGCCAACCCGGACGCCGGGATGGATGTTGAGGAGCCGCCGGACGATGCTGCGGGGGCGGTGGGGGGCGTCCGTGCCCCGGGTGGGTCGGGGGTCTCGGTGCCTGGAGGTGCTGCGGCTGGTAGGATGGCCGTATTGGCCCACCAGTTAGCGGCCGCAGGTTCTGGGGCCCCTGATGTGCCTGGGGGGTCGCGGCGGTCCCCCTGCTTGCCCCAAAAGAAGAGAACGGCAGACGCAGGCGGGGACACCCCGAAAGAAGAGGACCTGAGGCATGCTTAGGCTGCTTCAGGTCAATCTGCACCACTGCAGGGGTGCATCATGGCGCTGCAGCAATACATGGTGAGTCAAAATATTGACATTGCATTGATTCAAGAACCTTGGATAGTTAAGAGCAGGGTGGCGGGTCTTGGGGTGCCGGGTTATAAGGTATTGTACCATAACAGCAGGCGCCCCAGGGCTTGCATACTCATTAAGGCTAGTATTAAGTTCCTTCCGCTGTGGTCGCTGTTTTCCGGGACTCTGCAGCGGTCAGGGTAACTCATGAAAATAGGGATGTAGTGGTAGCCTCGGTCTATCTCCCTATGAAGACGACGTCCCAACCACAGGATTAGGGAAGATAGTCGATACAGTCCAGGACAATGATATCCAAGGGATTGTGGCAGTGGACTCCAATGCGCATCACACCATTTGGGGAAGTAAGGACATTAACCGCAGAGGTGAGTGTCTATTTGAATATCTCGTTACTAACAATGTGGATATACTGAATCAGGGTAATAAACCCACATTCGTTATTGCTAACAGGGAGGAGGTTATCGACCTAACCCTAGCTCTAAAACTGTCTGGGGGGATTAATGTTTCCAACTGGCATGTCTCCTCAGAATTCTCGGGATCTGATCATAGGTATATTAGATTCAATCTAGAAATGGCAAGGACAGAAGCCATTAGGTTCAGGAACCCGAGAAACACGGACTGGCAGAAGTATGGGGACAGCCTCAGGGACGCCCTGAGAAGTTGCCCTGACAATGCCACACGTCCGTTGGAGATCGAGTTACTGAATACAGCACTGACACAGGCAATTAGGTCTTCATTTGAAAACAACTGCAGGCAAACCACAAAGGCGGACAGCAATAGATGCGTACCCTGGTGGAGCAATCAACTGGGAGCACTAAGAACCAGAACCAGAAGACTCTTTAACAGAGCCAAAAGAACAGGAGAGTGGGAACCATACAAGCGATCCCTAACTGAGTACAATAACGAATTACGAAAGGCAAAACGAGAGGCGTGGAGAAAGTTTTGCCAGGAAATTCACGATACCCGAACGGGAGCAAGGCTCAGCAAGGTGCTCTCGAAAGGAACATGCATCAGGCGGTAGGCTCTATCAGGGGCCGGATGGTGACACCTTGGACTGTCACCATACACTTACCGCTCTGCTGAACACACACTTTCCTGGTTGTAGAACTGACCCTGGGTTATTGGCAGACGGGGATTGCCATGAGGCGGACAGGAACGCCGGACTGGGAACTCGCCAGGGCCATTATAACCCGAGACGCCGTGACGCTGGGCAGTAAACTCGTTTAAACCATTCAAGTCGCCTGGACCGGATGGTATTTACCCGATTCTCTTACAGAAAGGGATAGAGCGCATCCTACCCAGCCTCTTAAGGCTATTTAGGGTAGCGTAGCGCATGGCTACATACCTCAGGGCTGGAGGAAGGTTCGAGTAACCTTTATACCGAAACCTGGCAGGGACTCATACGAGGAAGCCAAGTCCTTCCGACCAATATGCCTCACATCTTTCCTGCTCAAGACAGTGGAGAAAATCCTTGACAAGTACTTGAGAGACGGATGTTTGAGACTGACCCCCCTGGCAGATGGCCAACATGCCTACCGCGCAGGGAGATCATGTGACTCTGCGCTGCATGCACTAGTTAGAAGACTAGAAGAGTCAATGGGTAATAGGGAGATTGCCTTAGGGGCCTTTCTGGACATAGAAGGGGCCTTTGACAATACCTCCATATGTAGCATTGAAAGAGCGTTGAGGAAATTTAATGTACACAGCAATGCAATAAAGTGGATCATCGCCGTATTGGAAAGCAGAGAGATCCAGACTACGCTAGGAAACTGTACAATCAGGGCGAGGACTGTGAGGGGATGCCCTCAGGGAGGGGTCCTTTCTCCGCTCCTCTGGAACCTAGTGATTGACTCCTTACTAGGGAGACTTAATGCGGCGGGGTTTTACGCCCAAGGCTACGCTGATGATGTGGTTGTGCTCATTCGGGGCAGGGTGCAAAGCGTGCTGTCGGACCTGATGGGGCGGGCCTTGCGGATGGTGTGCCTATGGTGTGGGGAGATGGGGCTATCCATCAACCCAGCCAAGACGGTCATCGTGCCGTTCACAAGGCTCAGGCAACTGTCAGGACTGAGGCCGCAGGTAGTGATGGGCAGAGAAATTCAGCTCAGCGAGCAAGTCAAATATCTGGGTGTGATTCTGGATCGGAAATTAGTCTGGAACAACCACATCCGATACGTGACCAAGAAGGCGACAACGGCCCTTTGGACGTGTCAGAGAATGTGCGGGAGGACATGGGGTGTAAAGCCCAGAATGGCCTGCTGGCTTTACGAAGCCATAGTGAGACCAATAATCTCATATGGGTCAATCGTGTGGTGGCATAGAGCTGCCATTGGAGTGAATGGCAGCAGTCTTTCCAAAGTACAAAGACTGGGTTGCCTACTCATAGCAGGGGTGATGAAGACTACACCCACTGTCACCATGGAGAAACTGTTCGATCTTCTTCCTCTGGACATTTATGTCAAAGCAGAGGCGATGAAGGTGGCTTACAGGCTCACTAAGCTCGGAATAGCTAAGGTGCCTCAGGCGACTTATGGACACCTGGCTATATTTAGGGACTTGGAGACCTTCGAGGAGCTCAGCATGATCACAGACGCAATTGTGCCCATGTATGAGCTCGAGAGGAAATATAATGTTCAGCCAGTGGGAGGTCCATGGAACAGCGATAGCCGCCAGTTTCGGCCTCCCAGTGGCGTCAATGTCTACACTGATGGATCAAAGACCCCAGAGGGGACAGGATCTGGGGTGTGGATAAGTGGCTCTGGAGGAAGTGGGACTTATATTGCCCTAGGCTCCACTCCATCAGTTTTTCAAGCAGAGATTTATGCTATTATTGCCGGGCAATCCAAATGCATGAGAAAGGCTATAGCAATAGAACTATCAATATATTGACCGATAGTCAAGCGTCGTGTAAAGCGCTACTGAACTACTGCACGACGTCAAAACTGGTGCGAGAGTGCAGGATGTGGCTTAACTCCCTAGCAAGTGCAAATAGAGTTAATGTGTACTGGATTCCAGGACATAATGGGATCATTGGAAATGAGAGGGCGGACCATCTGGCCAGACGTGGTTCGTCCACAGTACCTATTGGGCCACCGCCCCATTGCGGGATTTCTCTGTCACTAGTTAAGAGGACTGTGAAAGAACATGCCAGAAGACTGCATCAGACAATCTGGAATGCTGCAGGAGTAAGACACTCCAAACGATTTGTCTCAGAGCAAACAGGTGAGACAAGAGACACCCTCCTGAGGATGGAGAGGAAGGACTTAAGGCAGGTTGTTGGTATCATAACAGGACACTGCAGAATGAACAAACACATGTATGTTATGGGTATAGCCGAGTCCCCTCTATGCAGGTGGTGTGGCACGGATGAAGAAACTCCCTACCATGTTCTGGCCCAGTGCCGGAGACTTGAGAGGGAGCGATTTTTGGTCTTTGGCACCACTTCTCCCAGGATGGATACCAACGAGGACTCCTTCAGGAACTACCTGGCTTTCCATAGGAAGCTAGGCATAGACCTGTAAGATACTAGGACTGGCACAATAGGTCATATGGCCGCGGTGCACACCCCATGGGGAGTACAGTCAGAAGATTATATATATACCAAAAACTCAGATCTTACCCCTTCTCCGCACGCATGAACTGACGCACAGAAGCCATCGCATTAACTAATTGCGAAAAGCAATGCTACTTTAACCTTTTCGTTCACACTTTCTCTACCTCTTTCCTGAACCGCTTCTCGCTAATTTTATCTCTGTGTTCACAAACCCCTTTGACGTTCTACGTTTCATCCTATTTTCCTTTTACCAATTCCACGCGTCTTCTTAATTCTCCCCTTTTCCAGAATTACTTCGTGACTTTAGTTACTCATCACTTTCAGCCGAAAGCACCTGCGAAAGATTTAGGTCAAGTGATTAAGCATTTCTATGGAGGCGACGAGCACCGTTAAGCTAACGTGATTTTCTCTTCTGCACTTCTCTTCGTAACATTACCACGTAATGTGATTAACACACTACGCTCATCACTGAAAATAAGTAGAAAAAAAGTGTGCGACCAAAATAAATGTTTCGAACGTGACCGTCTCAAAACTTTTTGACTTAATTTCGGAGTAACTGGGTATTTCTGCTTGTTTGTCCCGCTTTAACTCTTCTCATAGTTCTCATTGGCACGAAACAACTGCTTATAGTTTTGTTCCTTTGTTCCGAGAATTGGAAATACACCTCGCAATATAACTAGCAAAATTTATTGCTTGAGTTTATACAGTCAGGGTCATATTTTGAGATTTGAACTTCATCCGAAAACTGACTCCGCCAAAGATAGACAAATGAGTTTTCAGACGAAGTCCTACGTCAAAAACCTCAAAAAACGTACGTCCCTTCAAGTGTTTTTCTTTTCAATTTACTTGTAATAATATATTTCTAATGGGAAGGGAAAGAAAAAAACTAAGGAAAGACGAAAGTACACGTAAATAATTCAAAAACTTGGAGCGATGGACATTTCTTAGTCTGTGCTTGGCTCAGCGTAAGCCGAAATTTTACAGAATTTCACTGTCCTCCAATCTAATCAGGCTTTCCAAGCGCTAGCCTTCTCACCTGTGGCCGTTGTTCTCAAGCCGAAGGAACTACCCCTGTCAATCAACTTTCCTCTTCCATTATTCTCCGCCCAACCGACTTTAGGATTAATATTTTCTAGCCGGCAACGTATTTTCCCCACTTGAAGTTTCATGACCGCTCGTTCGTTGGATTTTCTCTGTCACCCCTTTCTCTTATCTAACTTCACATCACTCACCTTTGCCACCTCCTTATGGGCAGTCCACCCTGGAACTCATACCGTTGAACATTCTCGTCTATGCCCACATTTCAGGTGCATAGTTTTATACTGGTGTGTGTGGCGTGAACTCCGTTTCCTGTTGTTACTTTACTTTGATTGACCATTTCTGTTCAATACAGTCTCCTCTGGATCATTTCATTCATCAATCAATTAATCATGCCCATTTCTTCCTTTCTTGTCCCCAACAGTCGGTGATCATGAATGACATGCAGCCTAACGTCCTATTTTACTAGGACTAATACTAATTCAATAGTAAAGTCTTTACATATTCTTATTTTTGTGCACTCCTCTCAATATTTTGCTAACTGCTCATGAGTGACGGGTCGGATCCAACATTTATATGTTCATTTCCATATTTACTCGTGAATGTACGCTATTTTTCTCTTCTTAGTCAATGTTTATCTGCCCTGGACCACTCGAAGCAGAAACACTCAATATTGTGTTGTACCCAAACCGAAATTAGTTCCATTCATTGACCAGTTTGAAGTAAGTAAATCCCTTGAAATCTGATTACTAGAATCAAGGGCACCCTGGGCAATCCAAGGGGATAGAATAGTGGCAAGTAGGTCCATCGAAAGATCGCTTTTGATTATAAGTTCAACGTATCTATTATTCTTTCTGTATACGTAGCAACAACTTTTCTTTTGTCCTAGAAAAGAGCTCATAGACTGAATCTGTGAGTGACAGTGATGCCAGAGATCCTTGTTTCAAAAAATGAAAAGAATTTCTGCCCTCACTAGGCTGAACCAACTTTGACATCTACTTCAGCTGCAAACTGAAGGATGATGAAACTCCTTCGTCTTATTTGAATAGGCTGCTCTAGAGAGTTAATATTACCAACGTCAATTTTTTTAGAAGTAAGTATTTTGCAACACTTACATAATGTCGCCGAGCTTCACTCTGGTCTGAATGAGGGCGCAGGTCTTGTGGTCGGAGGTGGTGACGGCCCGACGACGGCGGCGGTAGCGGGGGCTCCCCGGAGGTAGCGTAACTGCCACCGGGGAGCTGCCCCTCCGCCGCTGGGAGAGGTGCCGCCCCACCACTCCACCCAGCATCCTGTAACACAAAATTTAATGAGCCCCATTAGAAAGTGTTCTACAGAATATTTTTATATTTTAAGTAACATCAAAATGTATGATTTTTAAATGTATTAGAATAATTATATTATCATAGGTGGGAAAATGTGGGGTGCAACGTGACATAGGAGGGGGAAAAGTTATAGTGAAAAGGAACATCAATGATGAATCGCTATGATCCTGCGAAGAAGTAAATAGAACTGTCCCTTTTTTACTAAAGATACTTGCCATCTCTAACCTTGAATGTAAGCTTAAGCTAGAATGAAGTACAGTAGCCCCTAGATTTACTGGTTGAGGATATTCCAGGCGAGGACACACTGCGTGTTATTTCTTTTTTTTAATTCGAAATTGAATGAGGGGTGGAATGACATAGCAATGGCAGAGCACTTACCTCGTGGAGAGACAGGTAAGTGATTAATTGTCAGGCTCAGAGAGGGGCATGCTTTGTGGATGGCTATAAGAGGAGGACTCTGGTATGATAGCCCTAAGTTATTATTATTTCTACCAATTCTCTTTTGTCACTGAGGCTGGTAAACATCTCAAGCATTGTAAAAGTAAGGTACATGAGGTCTGTATACGGATTACATATGTATATGCTCAGTATTTCTGTTCTCCTACTGGGGAAGCAATCCTCTTGAACCGGAATCGGCAGGGTTGTCGCGAGACGATACGTGGTGCCACTGTTCTTTAGACGTAATCTGCAGAATGTCGCTCACTCGATTGCATACAAATGTTTTTAACTTGTATGAGGGTGTCCGTAACCTACCGAGAGCGATTGTAGAATCTTACTGGCTTCAAGATAGTTCCTTCCATGGTCCTCGACGATTTTCCTTACCACTCGGTTGGCTAGGTAGGGTGATGATGTCAATCCGTAGACAACTGTGTTGAGTTCGCAGACTTGAAGAGAATCGTAAGGGTTGTATCGCCAGAAGATGGTTTGGTATTGTCGATCCTGAGGATGAATCCAAATGCCTCGAAACATCTTCACACAGTCGTAATGGTTATCAAGGGAACGAAATCTCGCAGCTGCAGGTGTTGGACGCCCCTGATGCAAGTTAAAAACATTTGTATGCAATCGAGTGAGCGACATTCTGCAGATTACGTCTAAAGAACAGTGGCACCACGTATCGTCTCGCGACAACCCTGCCGATTCCGGTTCAAGAGGATTGCTTCCCCAAGAACTTTGGGAGAACGCGTCGGCAGAATGGCTGGTAGCTATGTCCCAACTGACTCGAAGATGATGACGAGAGATGAGAACGGTTTGATGCAGTCGTACGATTCGATGTAAACTGGCACGAAGTAAACCAATGGGATACTGATGACCCAGTAAATGTTCAGAAAACAGATGTCGTCGGGATTCTGATGACCCGTACTCGATCTAATGGTAAGAAGAATGGAGATGTGGTCTGGCGAGATTCTGATGACTGCAGCAGGAAGAGACCTTCCATAGGGGGTGAAAGCGAAAAGTTGTAATGCAGATCCAGGTAAATCTTCCTAGTAGTCCCGTGCAGATCTTCTTACTAGTCCAGGGCATCTAGGAGAGGCTCTTTGTCTTCGAGCAGGCAACAATGGGGCGAGTTTGGCTACTGGACGAATAAGTGAGGATTTGAGGGTTTTGACAGTTGCTACCTTCACTCTTCCATCCTTTACTGGGTGAACTGCTGTTACCCTTCCGCGGGACCATTGAAGAACAGGCTGTTTATCGTCCTTTAAAAATACCAAATCTCCAACTTTGAAATTGGGTGTATCTTTATTCCACTTATGGCGCATTTGGAGCATGGTGAGGTACTCTTGGTGCCACCTTTCCCAAAAGTACTGCGACATATACTTCACCAACTGCCATCTGTCCAATCGATTTAGGGATGTGTCTAAGAGAGTTGGTTCGGGAATGGCCAGTGGAGCTTCACCTATTAGGAAGTGACCGGGAGATAAATAGTCACATTCTGACGGATCCTTGGAAAGTAAACATATCGGGCGAGAATTCAAGATTGCGCTGATTTTTGTGACTACAGTTGCCAATTCCTCATACGTAAGTATTGTGTCACCTACTGTGTGAAGAATGTGGTACTTGGCAGATTTTATGCCAGCTTCCCAAATTCCCCCAAAGTGGGGAGCATGTGGTGAGTTAAAATGCCAATACTGCGTGAGGTGGCACCCTCGGTAATGTTTGATTGTGCTTCCTCACTTGTGAACCAGTTGTAGAACTCTCTAAGTTTTCGAGCGGCTGCTACAAAATTCGAACCGCAGTCGGAATATAAGTCTAGCGGCATGCCTCGCAACGCTATAAAGCGATCTAGAGCAGCAAGGAAACCGTCTGCCGAAAGAGTGGAAACAACCTCTAGGTGGATGGCCTTGGTTGCCATGCATATGAACAGGCAAAGGTAAGCCTTCGAGGTAACTGGCTTCCGCCTGCGGTTTGCTTCCTTTACAGTAAACGGTCCGGCAAAATCTACCTCAGTTCTCAAAAACGCACGAGCTGCTTGGACTCTATAAGAGGGCAGGTCTGCCATCTTAGGGATGAAGCATTGTCCCTTGATCCTGTAACACCTAGCACAACGGAAGACGCGGTTTTGTGTTTGCCGCCTCAATGATGGAATCCAAAATTCTCTCTGCACTAAGGCATGTAACAGTGAAGGACCTGGGTGCAAATATATTTTGTGAAAATGATCCACTATTAAAACAGACAAATGGGATTCTGGAGGGAGAAGAACGGGGTGCTTATAATTGAAGGGCAAGTTAGCGTTGAACAGCCTGCCGCCCGCCCTGAGGATACCCGAGCAATCAAAAAATGGATTCAATTTTTCAAACCTCCTTAGGATCTTTGATTGACTATGTTCAGAGAGGTCGTCATTGAAAAAATATGAAAGCTGCACCGCTCTTATAAGGATGCTTCTACTAAAATTGATTTCATCGACTTTGATTGGCCCATGTTGTGGGAATTTCTTCCTTTTCCGCAAATTTTTACAAAATCGGAAAACGTACGCCACTGTTCTTAAAAGTCGATACAGAGAAGAAAACTTCGAAATTATGCTCAGTACAAATTTCGAGTTAATTGGAAATACCTTTATGGCGATTAAGGTATTCTTTACTTGTTTAATCGCAGTTTGGTATGCTGCACAGGTACACTTGAAGTGTTCCAAGTACGAAGCGGCTGAACTATCCATTGAGGTCCATTCCACCAGAGGGTGCTATTCAGCAGGTTATCTGAGTGCACTCCTCTAGATCCAAGATCCGCTGGGTTTTCATAGGACGGCACATGATGCCACTGAGCCTCTGAAGTAACATGCAAAATTTCAGTTACCCTGTTACAGACAAACGTTTTTAGTTTATACGTAGGAGTCTGTAACCAACCATGGGCAATGGTTGTATCTGTGAAGAAAGATGGGGCAATGGTTATTTTATTTTCAGTCACTAAGTGTAGAAATGCAGATATTGACTGATACAGTCTGGCCAGAAGATGGCATGCACATAATTCCAGACGTGGAACAGTAAGCCTTTTTAATGGAGCTAATTTGGTCTTCGAAATTATTAGAGACACTTTCACATGATCGTTTTCATCAATGACCCGTAAGTACAGTACTCCACAGTATGCAGTCTCCGACGCGTCAGCGAAACCGACAATCTGATATGCCGAGAGGTGAGATGTACCCAGGAATCTAGGGATTTGCAGTTCCGAAATGCGTGGAAGTAGTTCAATGGCTGAAACCCAGCGAACACAAATTGGACTGGGAACTTCATCATCCTAGTCTAAATTTAGCTTTCATAATTCTTGCATGAAACCTTTCAGTTGAATAACTACCGGCGAAATAAAACCCAAAGGTTCGTAGATTCTGGACACTGTGGACAAAATGGAACGTTTTGTTGGTTTGGCTTGAGGAACCTCAAGAGTGTAATTAAAACAGTCAGTTTTAGGATTCCACTTTAATCCTAATATTTTTACAAACAAATCGTCCTTTGGCATGATTGACACTGGATTGTTGGTAGAAAAGTCAGTAACGTCTTCCAACACTTCTGGGTAGTTAGTTGCCCATTTACTTAATTCAAACCCAGCCTTCCTCATCAACATCACTAACTGGTGCTTACGTTCCTTGGTGGATGAAATACTGTGAGTTCCAGAAGCAATGTCATCAACATACCTATCCCGCCTCAGAGCCACAGATGCAAGGGGGTACTGTGAACCTTCATCTTCCACCAGCTGCTCAATTACCCGATTAGCTTGGTAAGGACTACTTGAAAGCCCATAAGTTACTGTGTTGAGCTCACAAATTTCAAGGTCCTCACACTGGCCAAAGCGCCAGAATATAGTTTGAAATTTCCGGTCGTCCAGATGAACCCAAATGTTCCGAAACATCTTAACAGCGTCGGCAATCAAAACGACCTTATGAATCCTAAAATTGAGCAAGATGTCGCGAATGTCTGTCTGGAGTTTGGGGAACATTTCACCTCACTTTTTCCTAATAACATCCGCCTTAAGATGTAAACAACCCGCCCGCCAAAATTTTCAAAAAAATAACAAAACAATACTAACAAAATTTTGTGACATAGAGGGGAAAAAAAGGGAAGGAAAATGGTATGGGAGGAGAAATATTGGAACCAGTCACAGATAAAATGGATACCTACTCCTCGAGGATATGTTGGTAAGAAATGATAAAAACGAACAGACCCTCGCTTAGTAGTTTTAAATTCCCTGGTTAGGGCCAACACCTTACGTCATATTTTGCTGTTAGGCTGGCTGAAGAGCCCTCAGGAAATCGAACATGCTATAGCATCACTCACTTTTAAATTATTCAAGTTCCAAGCCGATGCACATCACTTTGCAATAGATCTTTCTACATAACAGCCGGCGAATTTCATAATATAAAGTAAATAGGCGAGCTAAGCGTTGAATTCCAGTGTGAGGGTTTGATTGTCTAACGACAAGTGGCAAGTAGGAGATAGATGAAGAAAGGTGATGAAAGGGGGTGAGGAAAAACCTATTTTGGAATCCGTTAGAGGTCGTGTCGGGCAGGTCATGAATTGTGTTGGCAGGATTTGAAAAGTTACAGAGACAGAGAGAAGTTGGTTGACATGGGGGTTTGTGATAAAGAACAAAAGCTGAGGAAGACTCGAAAGCTTGAAGGTTACACACTGGCGTTACAATTTGACTTGAGCAGAGCCAAACGTATAGTATATCGCATTGTTTTCGAGTTGATTGTTTGCAAGATGTTATTTATGAGGCAAGTGGACATCCTGGGTGGAGGGTCTTATAGCCCCGATCAACACAGGTTCTTGATGTAAAAACCATCAATCACCGCCCAATCCAATAGCCACTGCGCTGATACTATCTATCTGCTCTGGTTTTAGTTCAGTTTATTCCACTCTAATCTATCTCATACGAGTATTCCTTCGTACTTTATTCGATATCGCTCTACTCAGCCCTCAGGCGATACGGCATGTGCTACCAGCTTCTAGATTGGTTGACAATTATCACCGTCTCCGTGGGTTTGAGGATACACCTTCGTGATAAAGATTCTGTACATTTTGAACTCCGGAAACTGCAGAATGTGGCGATCTGTAGAAACGTTTAGGAAGAAATGTAGTAAATATACGACTTTCCTTCCAATTCCGTTAGGCAAAGGGAAATAAAAAGTTCGTATGTCCAAGCGAAGGGAGTACACAGCCCTGTCAATACTCCAAAGGCCTCTCGCCTTTAGGCACTTGTACGACGTTCATGACTCGTACTCTTCAAAGCGATCGTTCAAACCGCCAGAACCGGCGATTGGTGATGTTCACCGTGCACTTCTTTGTAAACTCCTTCTACCGTCAGACTCAATACAGTTCAAGTTCTGTTTTTCCACTATTTCCTTCGGCTTTTTTCCGCCAAAATCGATTTGCCTTCAAAATAAGTTGTATTTCTCGTCGTGAGGGCCCTTCTACCCTTTTGAAAGAGCCTCACCTCGAACACAATAACGTATTGGTGATCAAATATCCGGTCGGTAGGTTTTTCACATCACGTAACATAAGAAAGTTCTTCCAGAGAGCAGAGGTTAACGACAACCCGATATGTCGATTCCACCGAGCGTTACACGTTCCAATGGAGATAATCTCAAGGGTATTTAAGGCGTATGTTTGATTTGGGGAGTTGGTGCCGAGAGTTGGTTGGAGGGGTCGCAGCGATGGGTTATAAAATGATGGAAATGAGCGTGATATCGTCGGCAGTAACAACTTAATCTGAATGGAACGGCCTCTCCACTGTGAGAGGTTTCTTATCCAGCCATTCATATTGAGACTGTCGATTTGGTGTCATTGACATTGCCCCTTGATCAATAGGAGCCTTGTTGAATCAATTTCTCCAACAACTTATCGCCACTCGAGAGGCTTTCCTTTATTCTTTTTTCTAGCTCACCACTGTGAAATAACGTGACTAGAGCTACGCCATTGAATGTGTTACTCTTGCCCATCCTTACACACATGTTTGCGAACCACTAGATGAAGAAGCTTCTACAGATTAATACTAATTCTGGATCGGGCTTCATCAGTTCCAGATGGTCGGAGACTCCCATCGACCAACAGTGCGGGCCTGATTTGACTCTGTTAGGCCGACGAAGGAACATAAATTTACACAAAAGTTACGAGTGTACTGGCCTGCTCTCGAAGCAGCGTTAGTCTTGAAACTCCACAACCATAGGTGCAGCAATCAGCGTCAGAAATAATCCAGAAAATCAAGAGCAACCTGACAAATATTGAAGGGCCGGTTGCCAATCATAAGCTTTAAAATTCAATCATGAAAATTGCATTTCAGTATCATAATATTGAATAACGAGGATAAAGAAGTATAATTTACTACTACTACTACTACTACTTTATTTGATTTACTATCTACAACTTCAGCTACATCATCATAGATCATCATCCAAGCAGAACTCCTACACATATCCTTAAGATGAACTATCCGAATTGAATCAGGAATTAGAGGATCTTTTTATGGGTGACGATCAAACATACGAGTATCATAATTTTCTTTATTTCAATACCATTGATAATTGGCGTGTTTGAAAATTGATTAGTGGCTTTAATAATTGGGGCTCCTGATGATTTCGAATAAATAATATAAGATTCTGAATATTACCACCATCACTATTATTATTAACAACCAGAATATTTGTAGAAAGAGGTGCTGGGACCGGATGAACAGTTTACCCACCTTTACCACCTTATATTTGTCATTCAGAGGCTTCCGTGGGTTCAGCAATTTAGTAGGAATCTCATCAATTTTATTGGCTATTAATTTCATTCCTACCATTATTTCCAATACGCTTAGGGAGAACCGCAAGGATCAGCTACCAAAAGCGGTCCTCTAAGAGAAGCAATCCCTGGTGCTCTTGCCGTAGGAGGTCTAGCGACCTCCGGGATTCCTTATCAGTAGGCACACATTCCAAGGCGCAACGAATACCAGATAGGAACCACAGTTTGAGAGCCAGGAGAAATTCTGCACCTGTGTCATTTGACGTGGATTCACCGCTGGAAATCAGCCAAATTTTGCGAAACGCGTTGCTACCCCTGCAACTGCATGATCTTAGCAACTTACCCGATGCGCTTTTATTGTAAGTGTTCATTTTGCTGAACAAAAAAAGAGATACTTAACTGATCGCTGGATTTCGTACTGTTTAACACAGGGCTGCTACAGGTATACTTTATGTGACTACACATTTGTCTTTCCTCAAGTCATTTCTAAAACACTTGAACGCCGTTTCAAAAGGTCACTGAACTACATCTCTGCATTGAATCAAATAAATGTTATAGAAATTTTGACGCCACCTCACAAAACTTTGCGAGAAACCTTGTTACTACTCGCAATTCCAACATCCGAAAACATTTTCTTACCTGCCTATTAAAACCCGAGTAAAACCGCTCGGTGTTTCCCGAACTAAATCCTTTCGGTTATTAACATTGAGGTTCAGTTCCTGAAAGTTGACCGAGAGAGCGGAGCGCAATGATTTTGATGGAGTTCGTAAACAAACTCAATCGAATTGATGGTACACGCCATTTCCCTAATGAGATGGTTTCCAGCCCTCTCACCTGTGATGGCTCTTTTCAAGGCAGACCAACTCGACTGTAGAAGGACCTGGGTCGTCCTCTAATGTACTTTACCGCCATCGCCAGAAAATGAATCGAATTCAGGAGTGCCACGTTCAGTACGAAAATAATTTTCACGTATTTGTGTTGCTGAGTCAATGCTTTTGTGAAACGCACTGGCCTGTTTTTGAAGTATGGCTGCGTGGGTTTAGGCGTGCTAGCTATTTCCTCTCGAGAGCAAAATCGCTAACTATATCTAAACCCTTGGTCGTTTTTCTGGTCCAATAAATGATCCCTCCTCTCTATCCATTTCTTCGCCCACTTTTGTTTGGGCTATTATTCATTCTGAATAATTCACCTACGTTTTCGACCAGGACAATTTTTGTACACCCCACCCCCCCCCCCCTTCAAAATTTGACACTACGTTTCCAGGCATCGGGATTCCAAATTTGCTATGTCCGTTCGCCGTCCTTGCCGCTTTATTCTCTTGTATAAAGAGCTATGAGGGTGTATCTTGAGAGAACAGTACCAGTACTCTGTCGTCTAAACCTACTCTGAGTCTGGGAGTTCTGTGAAGATGGTCATTAGGTAGCGGATTGTCTTGTTTGGTACACGTGGAGTGCCCAGACTTCCATGTTGGACTCAGATAAAGTTCTGGTCGATATAGAAGTAACAATCAACAGGACACCCGTCACAGCCACTAGAACAAACAAACTCGTTGCTAAGACGTGTAGCAACACGAAGGCTAAGTAGACCAGCGACAAGTTTTCATATCTTCAACAAATGCGGCAGTTGTGTGTGTGGCTTTGGTATGGATTTTTGTTGCTTCAACATCTAGCACAGGCTGCCTTTCACTCAGTTAGCATTAACTCGAAAAAACTTGACGTTCCATACAAAGACGTCAAGTGCGTATCGCGAACAACACTCAAAGCAACGAGCTTATCGAAGAATTCGGACGGTACTTCACTCGCACAAATGGAAATACCGCATGACCACTTTTTCAGTAATAGGAACCTTGTTGATAGAGCAAACCCCGTAAAAATCGAACCGGCCGATGGCTCTCTGGGCTGTTTAGGATGTTGTAACGACGTAGCGAAGTGCAGACAAGGTAATCGTTAACGGAGAAAATATCAAAGAAGAGGAAAAAAGTATGGTAATGGTCTGGGGGAGGTAGAGGTAGAAAAAAACTGGTGAACGATGAAAACGTCAAGTTGCGTCATTTTCCATTCCGTTCCCTCCTCTCGCCTTTTTCCTTATTATTGTTCCGTCCTCAAAGAAAATGGAGAAACACGGGAAATGATTGGGGAGGAATGGTGCAAGGGACAAGAGGAAGTCCGGAGGGCGGTTTTGAATGAAAGCGGAACCAACCTGTCGCTCGTTGGAGTGAGAAAATCAAGGTTCTCCCTGAGGAGTTTTGACTGAGTGGCTGACGGTATCCGCCTCTCTCTGGTTTTCAAAAGTGATAAAACGTCAGAGGACTGCGTTAGTTGTCTGGTGAACTGTACGACGAGGCGTTTGAAAACCGTTCGGACTTTTGCGTTAGAACTCGTTACACAACTGTGCGTCTGACGGGGCACAATTGCTAATGAATGCAATCAGTTTTACCAAAGGTCGGCTACAAAGTGAAACGTACGCCAGCTGCTCTAGATTACTACGACAGTAAGATTATATAGGCTAGGTGTTCACTTCGCGTTTGAATTAATGCTGTCAATTCTTTTAATCTAAACGGAGGTCAACTTTGTAGGAGAACGGCTGAGCTGATTGAACTCGTACTTTTCCAGTTTTTGTATTGTTTTTTCAAGATGCGAAAATAACGTAGTTCAATGGGCTATCTGTACGATAAACATTTATCAACTGCCGCAAGATAATTAGGAGCAGCCTGAAAAATTCTGGAACGTCTGGGATGCATCACACAATTAATATACAGAGCGATTTGGCCATTACCTGTTATATTATACGGAACGCTGGGGAGTCTGTTGTGCCTCATCATCAGCAAGCCCTGGAGGCGGTACAACTGCATTCATTTGAGGGGTGAATGCTAACATATTAAGGTTTTAAAGGGTAGTATTCAGATTGGTAGTATCCCCTTGCCCTCTCACAGTAATTCCATTCAGTCATCACTTTACCTCTCCGTACGAAATTGTAGAGGCAAAATAAATAAATGGATCATCATACTGCAGTGGAAAAACGAGTTGGTCCGGCAGCAGTTGTGGTCGCATTGTATGCGGCGACCTCTTCAGGAGAACTTGCAAAAGAAGAGGCATATTGAATATTGTTACTCTTGCTCATGTTGAGACATCCCACTGAGGGCAAGGAGCATCGTACAAAGAGGAAAGAAGAAAAAGGGGGAGATAACGGAGTTAGAACAAATATGATGAGACGGCTGCTATATGGGGAGACGGAGGAATGGGAAGAACAATTTCATCGAAAAGGGAGCGCCTCGCGGTTTTCCAAGCTAATCAAATGAGAGGCAGAGGAAACGGGCTGCGTATCTCCTACCGCATATTTCCGCGTGTACCTGCAGGTTTGACGTTGGAAGCCAACGGTAATAGGATTTCGTCGGCTTATACGGGATGCAACGGGAGGCTCACATTTAATTCACGCTCTGGGAGAATCACAAGTCTTCTGCCACACGCTGCAGAATACTAATTGATACACGCGACACCCTACCCCGACTCAACTAGTCCGCATCCAAGACTGGTTGTGGGGAAATTATGGGTTACGTTAGATTAGCAATGGAAACAAACAAGACAATGCGACACATTTATACATTCACTCAAAATACAGGCTACAAATGGGGGTAGGCATCAGACAACCTGTTTTTTCTCAGTATTTACCAATGTATCATACATGGTAGTTTGTTTCTATGGCAAATCAAATGCAAACAAATAACCTATGCTCGGATTGTATTAAATGACAATAAAGGGACAATGGGGAAAATGAAACACCAAGCTATGATCGCTTACCTTACTTCACACAATCTAAAGGGGAATTTAAACACTGGCTTGAAAAAGGGGAATATTCGTCAGCGATGTTGGTAGCCGTTATATAAAAAAATGTGGCTCCTCCGCTAATATAAACAGCGGCGAACTGCACAGGTGGCGGCAAAAGTGTTGCCATCATCGGCAGTCCGCCGCAACCCATTACAAGGTGCAATTGAACCGAATGAAAAACAGATGCCAATAGTTGCTAAAGTGGTAAAAATTGCTAAATGTACCGGAGGCGAGGAAAGTAGTGTGACTCGTTGCATCAGATTTTTGTAATTATACCCTGTAACCATGTTAATTGCCCAGAAAGTTCACATTCTCGTGTGTGTTTGAGAAGCTTCGCTCTTATAATAATATGTTCTCAACATCGTCCCACATTGATATTGTTATGGGATCCATCTCGTGATGTATTGAGCAAATCAGCAGGACAGCCCCTACCCGTGTAAAGAAGAGAAAAAAACTGTCGTAGCAAAGTCTGTAGGGGGCTGCAAAGGTTGTTGGTGTGATGGTGAGTGAAGGAATCGGAAGGGGGGGAGGGTTGATAGGGCTCTGAAAGCCGTAGGCAAAACCTCCTTGTTCCGAGAAGCGGCCCTTTGATCCCGATTATTACCTCAGGTCGGCTTGTAATCCCATCATGATACCTCTCAGCCCTTCATTACCGAGCAAACATACGAGTATTAGCGTCTCGTCAGTAGAACGAACGCCAGAGCGAACCTGGCGATACAGAAGCCCTTAATCAGGTTACAAACAACCGATCAATGCCGAATCCCCCCACCTGTTGCGTTAAGAACGTTATTGCCCTTTGAACTCCTACAGTTGACGAACGGAGGACAAATCCAATTATGAGAAGCAATTTTGGGAAAATCCTTCAGTCCTGCTACGAAGAGGGAAGAAAACGGTAATCCTCTAATAATGAGACCGGTCTGGCGGCTCTACACCCTTTTTACTTCCTTGTGTCTACGAAGTAGAAAGAAAAGTTATATCATCGGCTGAAAAAAATTGTTTGGGTTCTCTTCAGATCTTTACGTTTTAGACCCTACTCAGTCCGAACGAACGCTTTTGGAAAATGGTCTGTGTGGCAATCTCTAATCTCCTCACGGTATTCGATGGTGGCACTCTAAAGGAGTACAGGATTCACATTAGTGGACCTTCTGTTCAGGAGTTTTTGGCGTTTTGTAAACATCTCATGAGTGATTCCAGCCACATCACTGACGAGTGTTGGTGTCTCTTGCTCCCTCTAGGGTGTCCTTAGCCAGTGTTATGGGTGCCCCAGTTCCCAACGAGGCACAAGTGCCAATAACGAAACGCAACTCCACTCCAGCATGATCTGACGGTATTTCACCCGACAGACGGAATAAAGCCCCAAATGCTGTTAAGCTGCTGGTTCTCAACCTACTCCTCTTCATGAGAAAACCTTCTGATGGTTTGTTTGTACCCAAACTGTCTTTGTCCCCAAGAAAAGTGGTGTTGGGCCAGGAGGCTACAGACCTATTTCAGTGTCATCCATGGTTTTCCAGCACTTTCAAAAAGTGCTAGCATCTCGTCGCAGGGTGGCTCAAGTCATTGACGACGAGAAACTCACGATTATGCAGAGAGTGCTCCCCCTGCCCTGAAAGAAAGAGAAGCAATTATATATGGTTGCCCTGGACATTTCTAAGGCTTTTGACATGGTAGGCCACGAGGACTCAGTCGATTGCCTCTGTGGTGTGGGGGTTTGTTAATGATGTTGCACTGGGTAAGCTGCCTCAAGGTAAGGTTAAGGATCTCACCCCTGGTAGGGGCATTAGCATTCACGGATGATACGTCCTCCTCACAGGTGCCAAGCAGGGCGCTTGCAGGACAAGTTTGTAAGGCAGCTTTGCATGTGCTGGTTGGAAGTGAATCCTAGAAGCCTGGTACAGTTTCCTTGGTCCTATCAACGTTACAGTCTGAAGGTCGTGGAGTTGCGTTTCGCCATTGGCGTTCTTGTGACGCGGCAGAACCTTGGGATCCAATTTCCCAGCGCGACCTCCTCAGTTGCCAGCTGCGTGGACCTTGGAGATTACCTTTGGAAAGCTGCCAAGGCTCCACTGAAGCCGGAGCAGAAGTTCCTTCAGACATACTTGAACCCAAAGATGACCTACGGGTTGGTTTTTAGGTGGTTGATTGTCTGTAGGCTTATAAGTCCCAATAGAATTGTGCACTCTATTGTGAGGGCTTGGCTAGGCCCCCCACGTGGTGTCCCAGATGCGTACATTCACGCACCGGTTCAATCTTGGGGGACTTCTATCGCTATTTGCTTGGAATTTACATAATTATCGATAGCATTTTCCCACAGTGTCTGTTATTTTGACGTTACAGTGTTGAAACTTGTATGAGAAAAGGTCAAGAAGTGTGTGTTACGTTGAGGTACTATATTTTGGGCTTGGACTTGGTTTGTGGCATGAAAATTTGATTAACGGAATAAGAATAGGGCAATTTTCCGCAAAAGTAGCGCTCTTCTGAGTATTTACGAGACTACAGTGTAAATCCGAGTACCGTTCCTCAGAAAACACGAAAATGGACTATTTTCAAATGGATTGTCTGAGTTTATGTCATCATTTGAAACGAATGATTCTCTATTAACAGAATTGGAATCTATAATTAAAGGTGGAACGACTGATTCCGGGTCCCAAATGGTTGAGATACACTGGTTTCTTTTATTATTGAACCTAAGCAAACATTCTGTAAGTGTGGAGCCCGGTTCGTGTCCCACGGGGTATGGTCTCTCTCTGTCGGTAGATATTTGTTATTGTAGTTGTTGTTGCGGTCGAAGAGTTGAAGTTGGAGCGGCAGAGTTTTGGCGGGAGACGCAGAGGCAGCGCTGACTGGCGGCCGATAGGTCGAGTCGATTCGGCGACCAAAGACTGCGCCACCGCCGCCCGACTGGTCGATAGGTTATTTCTATCGGAAGGTTTCACTATGTCCGTGCTGCTGTTTACAAGTGCGAGTTCAAGTCGTGCGACATCCGGGAGCACACCGTCGTGTGTTGGAGATTACGTGTGATGGTGAAGAGCAGCCCTTCGAATCCTATTCGCGAGAGACACTCTCGACTGAACAAGTCAACATGGAGATCGGGGAGATGAAATGTTGGATCGTCGTCGCCGAGTGTTTGAGTTTGTCTGTCGCCTACGTCTGCAGTTTGTACGTTTGGTCGACTCCTCTCGATCGCGATCATCCGTCGACGATCAAACGACGGCTGGTTAGCGTCGCCGTCATGAGTGTCGCATCTCCCGTGTTCACGTACTGCTGCGTCACTTCAGACCTTATCAATGCCCATTCCTTATCCAAACTCCTCGGAATGCGGTGGTCTGGCATCTGGACGGCCTCCACGGTCCCGCTATTATTAACCGTGTTCTTATTTTTAGGACCGCTCGCGGCCAAAACTCACAACGAGCCGTTTAACCGCTTTGCAAAGCTCGACTACTGGGTTGACCACCTCGGAAGCATTTACTGGTGGCGGGACCACGTTATTGCCCCGTTTTCCGAAGAACTCACGTTCCGATCTTCCCTCCTTCCTGTTCTCGTTCAGTGCCTCACTCCCGTTAAGGCCGTTTTCGTCAGCCCCATGTTCTTCGGTGTCGCACATTTGCACCACATCGTCGGCCACGTCAACGCCGGAGTTCCCTTCAAACGTGCCGCGCTCATCGCCGCTTTTCAATTTTCCTACTCCACGCTTTTCGGCGCCTACTCCGCCTTTTTGTTCCTTCGAACGGGTCATTTTGTCGCCCCATTTTTGGCGCACGCCTTCTGCAATTGCATGGGCTTCCCGGATTTCGGCGACGTTTTGACTTTTTCGGAGCCGCGACGCTCTTTGACGTTTGCCCTCTTCGTCACAGGATTCGTCTCTTGGTGCTTCCTATTGGTTCCTCTCACGAACCCGCTCCTCTACGACAATCAACTCTACTGGCAACCTTGCGGCAGCTGACCCTCGTCTCCGCGGAGACGATTCGTCCGCCGGTTTAGCTCAGACGTTTTCATCACATCGCGCCCTTCGTGACGCTTTCGAACCCTCGGGGTTTTGAAAGAACAGCCTGTGATTGACGAAATCTCCGGTTTTGTTGTGAAAAATGCTACTAACTCCATATTTTGTATCCTAATTCTCATAAATACGTTGATTAGTTTGTAACTAACGTGTCATTTACTTTAATTACGTGCTAATAAAGTCTTGTTAACCTGTTCACGTTCATATACCGAACATTGGGACCATTTGGTACGTATTTTCTCTTTCAGTACATTCGTTTTCAGACGTTCGGGACAGGAGTTCGGGACAGGAGTTCGATTAATTTGATTGGAGAAACTTTAAGATGTTGCTATGAATGTTTACGCCCCATAAAATGCCATGTTGCTCGAATTCAGTCGTAAGGGCAGGAGACAAATGTTTCCTGCGAGCTGTGCGTACTAGTGCTAATATAGGACCTGGCAACACCTTCTCCAGTAGAGTCTTACGCAAGCCCAACACACACGTGTGTTTGTCATCTAATTTGATGCGGAAAGTGACTTTATTTATTTGAGGAACTGCCCAGTGTCATCCACTCTGTAGCCTATGTTCGAAACAAAACAGTTTACGACGACTCGAAATAAGATACTCGCCCCCACTTCGTTTAGAGAACGTGGGAGGGAGAGGAGTCAGCTGCAAGGGATTTCATGCATTTATTTCTGCATATCAAGACCAACCCGGAACTGCTTGTACATTGCGGCACATGGCCTCTCTGCAATGGCAGCTCTTCTGTCATCTCGATTTCATCCTCATCAGAATCTGCCACGGTTCCCATACATCCTCCATTAACACCCAGACAGGGGAAGAATCTTTCGTCCATATCTTCATTGTTCATAGCTGCAAAATCCACAGCACCGGATTAGCAAGCATCATCCTTTTCTGGCTCAGCGCTACCTGGGCGAACTTGCCACCCAAGTAAACAGTAAGATCAGGTAGGGAACCAGATTAAGAACTACTCCCAGATGGTACGGGATTCCTCAGGTGGTCACCTCCGCGCGGTAACACACGGGCAACAGCTCTCTACGGTGAGACTGGCTAACGACCACATACCTGCCGTACCTCCACAGGTCTGAGTTCGGTGGATGCTGCAGGGGCCGGCCTCTTGCATATTAGCGAAACCGCAACTTCTATGACTGATATAATCCTCGTCGAGGGTTTAGGTACAGTCATGAAATAAAGAAACAGATCTGTGTAGTTCGATTTGCGGGAGAACGGCTGATCCGATTGAGCTGGTTCTTTTTTTGTTTTGTTCGTTATTTTTTGTAGACACCAAAATAAGGTTATGGACGATTTCGGCCGATGGGAAGGGGGGGGTGGACGAAAATGTACCAAAAACTAGGGTTTTTCGCATTTTTCTCGAAAACGGCTCTAACGATTTTGATTAAACTTTCACATTATCTTCTCCTAATCAATACCTAACTTTTCCTCTCCATACATATCTCCATGAAAATACGGTGAACGGAGATATGGGCCCCTGAAGCAAAAATAGGTTTTTTACGCTTTTTGGCCAAACGGCTTCAGCGATTTTCACCAAACTCACAGGATGTTTTCAAATAGTTAATACCTACATATTGGTCTCAATAAATGTTCCTGTGACGGTCGATTGAACAGAGATAAAAATCAAAATGTGTCGAAAATAACGTTTTTTCGAACATTTCCGTAAATTCCAGGGTAACTTCTTCACCAGATGTGATAAACCCTAATCGAGTGTCTTCTAGTCACCCATACCAGCATTTCGTTCCGTATAATTATTTCTGTATATATATGTATGTTGAACGGAGATATAAGCCAAGTTAACTCAGAAAAGGAGATTTGTCGAATATTTTTCTTCGAAATTCAACATTGTGCAGGCACCAACGTGAGCGTCGCCAGTCTGGACACCTTTGACTCGATAAGATTGGTACGGTAAGCAACCTCCTACACTGCTGTACAATGCAGGCAGTTTGGGCTTGCAGCCTTACCGAATCGATGCAGATCGCACACCATCATCCAATGAACTGCTCTTTGAACACACCAGTTTGGTTGCCCAGATGCTTGTAGAAAAATGTACGTAGACAGACATCGATGCTTGACCAACCTTTCGACGCCTTGCAAGCTTCTGCAAAGTATCAGATTCCACATAACTCTTATCGTCAATCAACCTGCGAGTCCCTCGAATCGCTGCTCGCCACCCCGCCGTTGATCTTCTTTCTAAACCCCTCCGCGTAGTGCCAATCTTTTCTTGACATCTCACCACTTTCAATCTTTCCGGAGAGGATTAAAGGCAACATTTTACTCCTACCCAGTTAGATTCAATTGACATTTTCAGTGTATCATCTCATGTTTCTGAACTGGCAGGTAATTTTGTTCGTTGTCATCGGTATTTACGGAGTATTATCTTTCCAATGTATTTTGTTCGCTATTTCTAAGTAAATAAATAGCCACAGGCGCGTATGAACACTAAGACCAGATTGAGGGAAGGGATTTCGAATTCACTGCGAGTTTCGTGCGACACTACACCTTCAAGTGCTTCTCCGCTGATGTCTCGGACTTAAGGGCTCTCAATTGTGGAGAAAATCGATCGAAGAGCCGCTCCTTAGCCCGAGCTAAGACGATAATTTAGCTCCTGAACGCTGGGAACTCACAGGAGATTCCCTCGAGAACCGGCAAGAGATTCCCCCACCGTTGAAAGTGATTTATAGACCAACGTCGTTGTCGAGTGTTGAGGTTGAAACAGTATAACGGTAAACTTTGCAGAACAATGGGCAGAAAAGGACAAGAAGAGGTAAGTAAGAGTCAATTAAGTGAAGAGCACCTGACCCTTGTCGCTGCTCAGCCCGGCCGCATCCCTTCATTGTAACTCCTCTTAAGCCTATCCCGGCGTGTCAACCAGTTCCAGGACTGTGGCTTGACTTGGGTGGGGAGTGCTGTTGAACTGGTCTCTACGTGCGATGGGCTCGTTATGACGTGGGAGTTCAGGTTTAACCCCTCTCCTTTCTTCGCACCACACACCTACGAGTATTTCAACTTTCAAATGAAATTCACTGCAACCAATCTCTGATAATTTCTCTTCCAACTTCGAACAGGGCGATGAGAGGGAGAGCAGCCTCAACAGAATGAGCCTTGCGGGTCACTCGATGCTATACTTGGCGAAGCTTTACCTTTGCCCCGAACAAACATGTTGCTACGTGTCTCTAGACAGCAGCAAATATTTCACCCCTCAAGCTCATGAAGAACCCAAGAAGAAATCAAATTCGACAGGAAAAACAGGTATAAATAGAATACAATAAGATATGACTTAGGTTGATCGACTCCATTCGTCATGGTGTGTGAGTAACTATACACAAGGGTCGCCCATCTCAGTGTCTGAAAGCCACATGAAAAATAAAAAGCCACCAACGAACATGTTGCACAGAGACCGGGTGAAAAGGACGAGGCAAAGTGCGTTTCAGTTCAGCGTATTACGATTTTGGGAGAAAGTTCCAAAAGGGGAGTTCGATTAAGGCGGCCTGGATATAATTATTTTGTCGGTTTGAAGTGTCTAACTCAGGTTCTCGAGACGAGAGCCAGCGAAACTCAGAGATGCGATACCTTCAACTCATTTTGCGATGATTAATGAGTACGACGAGGTTTTGCGTGAAAAATTGATCAGAATCCAGGCTGAACGTCTGGCGCGGTCGTTTCAAATTATAACTTCTCTGCTTTTCGTTTTCCATCAAACGTCAACCGCTGGATTCAGTTAGCGCGTGTCGGCAGAGAGGAGAGAGAGAGAGAGAGAGAGAGAGTGCGAGTGAGTGAGAGTGGTGCTGCTCTTTTCCCATAGTTGGGCCTTCAAACAAATTAAAACACCATCCTCCCTCCACATCTCTCAAGAACGTAGCGGCTCGTGCGGTCTGGGAGGCCCTTTTCGCGCAAATAATAAAGAGGCAAGGCGCGTTCCCCAATTTAATTTCGTCCTACCAGAGCGAGCAGGAGGGCACAATTTTTCACGCATTTGGTACATACGCGAGAAGACTTTCAGGGATGGTTCATTCGAAGAAGTCGAATGGCAAGCCAGTCAATCGTGCCAAATGATGAACAACGAGAAGACAACGTCGGGCGACACAGGCTTTTCGATTGATTTTTCAATCTGCATTTTCAACGAAAGTTATGAGTATTCTAAACAACGATATAACGTTTCAACATTTTTTCCGGCTCCTTGAAACACCATTTAAGTAAATGGACTGTATTCCTGTGTTTATGTTGGTGTGAACCCAATTGAACGAATGCTGGACCAAATCGGCTTAAAATCGATGTTTAGCCTGCAGGTGAAGGTAACTAGAAACCGTGGTAATTGAAACACCACTTTTTTTGTTGCAAATTTTAATCAATTTTTACTTTCCTTAGCACTACACAGTTGTAGGGAATGTTACGTAATCGACTGAACAAAATATTCTTCAAATTTTTACGTTTCAAGGGCCACTGAGCAGCGTAATGGTCTAAAAAAAATGTAGACAGAAATCTTTTCGACAAGCGTTTAATAAGATTCGTAAGATAATTGGTAGCAACCTGAAAAAGTCCAGGATTCAAATCATTGCCGTGTCACTTACCACCAAATCGTGTTGATGGTGCACTGATTCCTCAATAACGGCCTTGGCGTAAGTAGGAGTATTATAAAAATTCCGGAACGTGAAGCGCTGATATTTGCTATATAATTAGAATTCATATTAACTGAGTGAAATATTAATTGTAGTTGCTAGTGATATGAGGATCGCTGATGGTAAGCTGTTATTGGCAGACCTGATGATTTCTCCAATGACACGCCACATCACCATGATAAACGCCGTTAAGTCATCCAATTGATGAGTTGTGCTAATCTTGGAACGCTACCACGACTTAGAGGAGTTGCGTGAAGTGTGACTGACTGTGTGACAGTTGATTGTTTGAAGAGCGGATGCGCTGTTGGCAGAACCGGTTACTCAACTAATCAATAACCGAGCGGCTAATGTTTGCTCCAATTAACGAAACATGCCCGTCCTATGTACTACTACACGCCTCAGCGGATTGCCGTCTCATTTGTTTCGACCTCTTAGAGACGCGTTAGTCATCTCATTCGACCGCTCAATTAATTGTGTGGACGATTTAATGGTAATCGCGTAAGGCGACAAATATTTCCTTTAATTATTTATTCGAGCTGCATACGTCATCTGGTGCATATGGCGCAACCATATGAGACCAGTTGAGCTTTGAATGGAACGGGGTGTTTCAGGAGAGACAATCTGAGGGTTCAGGATCGGTCAGTTTGCGAAAAAAACAGAGGAATCGCGAGCTTTGCACCTGTACACCATCAAGGCATAGAAGACCGTTTCCGTACTGACAATAGAGGCTAACGTAGCCAATGGGCCATTCAGTGAATGGTGAAATACCTGGTGCGACGCACTACACAACTTTCCTCAGCTCAATGTGTACTGACTGACTCCTTTAAAGGCACCGGGCGATCGTGGTTTAGTGTTTAAGACATTGGTTCATAGTTCTCGGCGTAAGTCGAGGATTATGGATCAGAGCTCCGGCGCGATTGCCGTAATTTTTGCCTGAGTCAGCAGCTTGTCAAGAAGCACCTCCAAAATACCTCAGTACAATTGGCGCCCAACGTTGAATTGTACTGAGGTAGTTTGGAGATGCTTTTGAAGAGCTGCTGACTCAGGCAAAAATTACGGCAATCATGCCGGGGCTCCGATCCACAATCCTCGACTTACTTCGAGAATTATGAATCAATGTCTTAACCACTAGACCAGGATCGCCCGGTGCCTTTAATAGGAATCAGTCAGCACATATGTGCTTTCAGCGATTTTTACCGACTCATCCAACCAGTTATTCGCTCAATTGATTTGAACTTATTAGAATTTAGCTCGACGTTGTACATAGAATTTGGTAGCGCTTAATGTTCTGGAAATTATTGAGTTCAGGTCTTTTGAGGAGGTTCTAGAATTATGAAGAAACTGCAACTCTGTGATCGGTCCCATGCCTCCTCCGCGTTACTGCACTCACTTAGCTCTCAATGAGATCACAGACAGCCTAGTCTGTTGACCTCAGAAGGTACTCATCATACACATCACCCCCCTCGTAGCTGGAGTGCTTTTGTAAGACATTTAAAATACTAACGATTGGCAGAAATGAAGGCTGGAAATTATTGTCTGCAATGTATTGGGTTTGTTCTCGGAGGTCGATTGGTTCGGTGTCTTTTGCCCGGGGAGTCGTCCTCTGTATTTACAAACAATCCCTTTCCTTTTCCCATGTCCCCTCTCTTACCTTTTTACTTCCAATTTTCCCTCCCATTTCCTCGTCTGCCGCTCGCCAGCATTGTGCTTTTTCCAAGACGAAATCTAATTTTTTATTTGTGCTGCTGAGTTTTTTCGGAAGTGTTCCATCACTCTCAACACGTAATTCAATTGAAATTACGTCGCCACCAAGACTGAGACCTGCTCTTTTATCCCCGGGGAACACTGAAGGTTTGGCGCAGATTGGTGAGTTCCATAATAAGGGGGGGGGGTGGTATAAACTACCAAGGGACCTCACGGCACTAGGTATGTGATAGTTGCGTCGCATCATCGACGTAGAGTTTGGTCCATTGCCGTTCTGCTTATAAATGACTTACTCGATTCTCTCCATCCGAGGGCTTCGGGTTTTATCTGGTTAATGATCCTGTCGGCACTTTGATTGATCGCGCTCATCGGTTCGAGTAAACATCCAATGCGATGAATCATGATACTTTTCCATCATGGGAGGCAATATCAGGTTTTCGCTTTCGACCGCAATTGTGCTCGAGATGATCATTAATTTCGTCGGTTGGCCGACGTTCGTACATTTTGAAAAAATATGAAAAAAACGAAATGAAATCTATTTCCACGCTCAATCTATTCTCAATGCCCTGGGGCTTAACACTTCTTCTTCTGCAATTCACAAAACCCCAGGACATCACCGGCTTTGGGAATAGCCCTTTAACAGAAACATGCTATCCAAATGAGCTCAATTCAAATAACCCGGACAACTTCCCGCCACCGAGAGAGACTGGCTAAACCTCAAAGCACCACCACCTGAACTTCTGTGAGAAGTTACCAACAATCCAACGCACCCCTCTCCGTTCTACATGATTTGTTCAATATTGTTAAGATTTAAGGTAAACGTACCTGTAGTTGACTTTACCTGCGGAAAGCAGGGAAGCGGGGACGTGAGTTAGCCCCCCTTCAACTGAGTTTGGAAAATCGCTATCGTTTTTGTTAAGGGATTTAAAAATAAGTTTGAATTTAACTTTTTTTCCTACTCGGTGAAAATTCGTAATTCAAACCCCCACACTTTCACTTTTTACTATTTCCCACAGGGTTTAGCCGATAATTCCAAAACAGTAAATACGATGCGTTTCAAATAAATCGTGTTGACAGCCTCATAAATCTCCTTTGCTTGATCACTTTCTAAATTGTGGAACCTTGAGCGCCACCAGTTTCTATGAAGCTACATTTTATCAAGTCCACATCAACTGAATTTTATTAGTCGCTAGGGCAATAAAAAACGCGGAATTCATGCAGGGCTGAGGAACGTTGTATGTTGCGTGGTACCAACTATTTTGAACTGAAACGGTCTGATCTCATAAGATTACGTAGTTACCAATTTAAAAAGAGATCGATCTAGTGTGTCGGGATATAGCGATTTAAATCCTCTTCGTTCACAGCTCTATTTTCGGAAGAATAAATCTTAAAGCCAGCTCGGGACGGGGGCTTTGGAATAAGTTGCTGGTGGAGAGCTGCCTATGAGACCGTGAAAATGACAGTCTCGCGTAATCGATATGACGAATTTATCTCAGCCAAGTGCGATGGGAAATGAGAATGAAGGGAACTAGGCAATTCAAGCAGTCTCTTCTTTAAAGGCTGATGCGGAAGGAACAACTCAAAACCTGTCGCAGCACCGACGGAAAGCGGAGTGACCTGGCAACCAGGCGGCCGAACGCATACAATATTTACTGAGCTCACAGGAGCGCGAATGTTCCAACGACGAGAGAGAGCCCTGGGAAGGTAATCATCCGTGACAGTAAAAGTTGATTAGCGGCAGCTATTAAATCTACTAGGGAACAAGACCAGGAGACCAGGAGCATTGAGTTTGAGCCGAGCTTCGGTTTATACTCAGCTCGACGAGCA
Source organism: Pachypeltis micranthus (assembly GCA_020466155.1). Lineage (NCBI taxonomy): Eukaryota > Metazoa > Arthropoda > Insecta > Hemiptera > Miridae > Pachypeltis > Pachypeltis micranthus. The sequence goes on from CM035776.1 coordinate 2,425,072, forward strand.
GATGCACTGACCTCAACTTTGCGCCCTCATTAGGTGCAGAGGTTAGGTGGATTATTAGATTCTGTAGAGCTCTCTTGATGCCTAATTGCTTCCCGTTTGGTGATAGAGCGCTCGAAAGATCTATTCACGCTCTTTGAAAGAGCCGGGGGGGGGGGGGTTGCTTTAGTTTCCGTTCCCACAGATCGGCTAGGACCAGGTAATTCAGGATTAGGCTCGAACCCGGGCGATTGATGAATCTGCATAACGGTTTATAGCGATATTCTCTCAAACGTGAGAGCTAGAAGGTGTCCGATGTCTTCCTTAGATTTCTAAGACTTTCCCCAAAGCAAAAAGCTGGGCATTTTGAAACAATTAAAGTAACCCCTCCAACGCATTAAGCAAAGAGATATTTTTCCATGCCATTCAAGATTTGAGGAAAAGCAGTCTAAGTCGACGGTTATCATGTTGCTTTATTGAGTTCCTATTCTTAACGTCAAATTGATGCCACGAGCATGTCTGAAACCATCCAGGACTTGTGGCCTAGTGCCCAAAGTTTCTATCATGAATATGTAGAATATTCAGTTAGACGTAAGTTCGTGAGTTAAGAATCAGCAGTAGTGACGTGAATTACCCCCTCCCCTACTAGTCCTCTCAGCATATTCATCCATAAAGGAATACGGAGGGAGTGGTGAGGGTAGAATAAGGGCTGGGTGGCTGTCAAGACAAGGGTGGTAAGATGATTAGGAGCAATCCCAGAAATCCTGGAATTCGAACCCCGCCATTTCATTTATTACCACTACGCTGTATTTACTCAATGAACCTCGTGGCTAGTAGAAGAATCAATTATGGAACGTCAAGCCCCACCAGCTTTTATGTAGAACGTAGAGGTTGGGATAAACTGGATGAAAAACACTAGTTGCCATCATTAGTTGCCAGAGCAATGAAAATAAATACATTTTTCAAGCAAAAATTTAGTTTAGGTGAGTAGGAAATAGGGAAAGCGAGTGGTGAGGGGTGAAGGGGGAAGATGCAGCCACTGGATACTGAAGCAACATGTGGCTGGCCGTTCTTTCCCGTTGCTGCCCCACATCCGTTGCCATGATTTCTCCCTCCACTCACTCCACAACTCCCCTCCCGCAGAATAAATCAATTCTGGCCTTTCCCAACGTTTCCCTATTACTACTCCAGGCGCTTCCTGTCTGAATCCGATTTCCGCCCTCCTCCAAGGAGCGGCCCCTTCCAGGAGTAGCAGTTGCTTGTCATTGCATCTTATTCATTTCAACGGTAGATTAAAACGAAACGTTTCAACTAGTGTATTCCACTTGTTGAGTTTACGCGATAATTTTAGGTGCCCAACGAGACATGGAGTCATGAAGGTTAACCGACGAGTAAAACGACGATTAAACTAATTGCCTTTTCGGATGCTAATCGATGTCCGACTCCAATTAGCCATTATAAGCGCTACTAAAGACAGCTCAATTGATTCTTCTACAACCCTCCCCCCACTACATAGTTCTCTATATGAAGCGGTATAAAACAGTTATATAGTCCTGCTCCACCTAAGGGCTAACTACTAATCTCTCCGTAGCTTGAAAACCACTCACACACCGACTGAGGTGAAGGTTCCGATTTAATAGTGAGCAAAACTTCGTCAAGAGACGCCCGTAGATTGACCACCAGATTCTTGTGGAGTGCTTCTAATTATTTTATAACTATTATTAAACTTGGGCATTGCCCCCCACCCTTGGGCAACTGACTGGCTTCTATCCCACTATGACTAGGCAAACTTAATTAGTTTATAGCCTGAACTCCGACCTCCCCCTGTGGATTCAAGTCCAGCTCTTTTGACCTGAAGCCTTTGAAATTGAAACTACTTGTTCAATCGGCTTCTCATGCTGACAGAAGGGTTTAAATAAGGTAAGGGAGAAAATAAGGTTTATTTGTGAAACCGACAACAGATTTTCCCTTTTTGGATTTTTCAAAATATTCCTTCCCCACCACTCACTCCTTTATCACTTTCCCTTAGAAGCCAACTCCCAGTTTTTCCCAGTCCTAACTCAAAAACCCCGCTCTCGTGCTGCTCACTGACCCTCCACCCTGCCATAACTCAGTTCACCTGTTCAGAGACCCCCTTGTGTCGCATAACCTCTTACTTTTTTTCGCTACTCACTATTCTATTATACGAAGCGAATAAATACAGTCCTCTCACATTTCAATCCATTCTTCAAACTTCACCTTAAGCTCCTCCTTTGATGCCCCCAACACAAGGTATCATGTAAAATAATACTGTTTCAACCATCCAATAATAATGCTGCAGAGTAAAATGATATTCTGTACTGTAAGGTATAGAGGTGGGTTGTGAATGTGGACAGGTCAAAGAGGTAGTGGAGCAAGTAGATGAGTTGCCAGAGATGATTCCGCTAATCGGACTATTATACTCAACTCTTCATTTCGAAAGACGTCTTATATCTGCCGATGGAAGACTTATCTCAGTTAACCCCCTCCCTAAGGAAGTTCAATTAGCTTTTCTTTGAGAGTCGCTTTGAGATCAGTCATCTCCTACCGACTTTTCCACAAAAGGCGTAATTATCCTCTGGGCCCCATTAACCGCTGGCGAGGAAAACTTGTGCACAGGTTAATTACGACACGGAAACGATTTTTTTTTCGCCCTCGTTTTTCTTCGGGGAAGCACGTTGACACCAGAGAAGCTATTCGTTTCGTAGAGCTTCTCTAAAACATAAGGTGCTTGTGCCTTGAAATTTGACGGTGAGTTAAACCACTCGCTTTGATCCGTCGAGAGTCCAGTTAAACTCTTCGTTACGACGTGTTTATTCTGGAAGTGTGCTCAAGATGCTTCAGAAACATTTCACAGACCGTATGAGAAGCTGACATCGTGGACACATGGAACATGAGATCGTGGAAGCTGGCATCTCTTATCTGACGGTCAGCGGGCACCACCCACAAGTCACTCGCCCCTTCCCCTGTTTTGAATTCACTTTCAAATTATCCTTTTAGCGCATTCCTCCATTTTAGTTATATACTACAAATAGAGAAGATGGAAAGGGAGGAGACATGGGTCATCAAGCTCCAGTCGTTTTTGGTTAGGCCAGTAGGAGTTATTTATATCAGTCATTTATTAGTAAATAGTAAAGGTGAAGTTTTTGCTATCATGTGGGACTGAAGACACACACTCAGCAGCCACCGTCCCCCGCCGGATTCTGCAGGTTTTTTTGGACATTTGGCTAGTTTGCCTCCCACAGCATCAGATCTGAAGTTTGTAAATGCTGTTGCTTGAGAGACTGTTGTGTGGCAGACACCTGCAAAATGCCACAACTTCAATTTGTGCCTGATCTCTAGTTTGTGAGAAACGGGTGACTTGTTTGGAAGCAGTCATTGTTAATAAAGTTAACCTCTCAGTCTGCGAGTATCCCTCGCTAATGTAGGAACTACGCAGCTAAGCAGGAAGTGCATGAAAGTGCCGACCATATATGACAGGAAAATGCATCATACTGTCTGTAACTCTGCGGCAGTAAGGCATCCAAACGCTTTCTATGATGGAAAGCAAGTACTTGAGGCAGGTAGTGGGAATCAATATGAGTCGCTGCAAAATGAACGAACGCTTATGGGTATAAGCGACACCCCTTGGTACAGACGGTGTGGTACAGATGAGGAGACTCCCTACTATGTCCTGTCCCAGTGCCAGAGGCTTGATGGGAAGCTATTTTTGGTCTTCGCTTTAACTTCTCCAAGGGTTACCATCACAGAGGACTCTTGCATGAAATACCTAGCGTTAATTAGGAAGCTAGGCATGCGCCCGTAAGACATCAGGACTGGCAGAACTTTTGGCGATGGTGCTTATCCAAAATATAGGAAAACTCAGAGTTATTAAAAAATATTGAAGTTGTGATTTGATTGGATAAGACAATTCCAAAACAGTTGACACGATCTTTTTTTTTTTAATTGTATTGACAGTGTCATCAATCTCCTGTGCCTCGATTGATCAATAATGACGGTGGCACTAGTAGGACTAACACAATGAATTCCGGAACTCTAGGTACCAGCAGCTTTCATGTACAACGTTGTTATAAACTGAATGAAACCCCGATCTGATTCGTTGCCAGAGCGATGAAAATGGCTGAGTGGGCCTGCAGCGAAAAAAAGTTGCGTGATGCGCCGCAACAGAATGACAATTATTAGAAAGCGTCACAAGAATCGGATTGTGGCGCGACAAGGCGTTAAAACGGAGAAATACTAAGGCGGAAGTGGGTTAAATTATTAAATTTCGCTTCGCTTTGTGCTCGTTCCGAGGGTTACTTAAGAGATTAAACGTTTACAGACTTCGGTTCATTACATGTCTCGCCCAGTGCCACTCCAGTTGATGGACACAGACGAGAAAAGAAGTGGAAGAAGGCGATGAAAAGTAAAAGCAACTCCAAGGGTGGGGAAGCCGTGGTCCGTAATAGCCGTTTTTGTGCCAAAACTTTCAAAAGTTCCATCAGCTTTCCAGTTCATTTTGCTGCTCTTACTCGTGACCTGAGCATTATTGAGCAATTAATGCCTCAGAGCATTAATGAGACTGTAAACACCATTTTTGAGAGGGATAATAATCACTTTTCCAGAATTATCGGGTAACAAATGTGAGAAATGATAGTAAGTGGGGGGGGGGGGGGTTGAAATTACGAAATGTCTGGAGTGGTTCCTGTATATCTTGTGAGCGTCATTGAATACTCATCGGAAAGTTCTTTGATTGAACTACATCAATTTTTTGAGTTTATAGTTTATAAAGAAAAACTGCGCTAAAATCGACTGTCGTCGAAATGTTACGTAATTTTTACTTTTTTGCTTGTATTGCTCTCTTCATTTTTCCACAGATGGGAATTTTATGGTATTTTCGTGCCATTTGGTGCTGTCTATACAAAAAATTTAATCAAAATGGTTAGAGTAATTCTTGAGGAAAAAAATATTTAGTGGTTTTAGTTGTTAGTTTTCGGCGGATTTTGCTTATGACCTTATTTTAGCGTAACATTATATCCTGCTGACTAGATATCAAGTTTGAGTTGATGTGGTTCAATCGTTTTCTCTCAATCTTGTTCAAAGGCACACACAGACCGTTTTCTCATATAGTGCTGTCTGAACTCAGGAGGCCTTAAAACGTGACCTTTTTTTTCATCCGAACATAACACTTTCCTTTCTACTTTGTTGAGCCAAGGAAAGCGAGTATCCTTAGTGGCTAGTCAAACTAGCTTTTTCACTCAGTTTATATGAACCTGATACACCTTAATTTTATATACGAGATCGCCAAAATACATGTTTAGAACATGAAAAAACATTGGCCACCCTCCAAGATCCGGTCGTTATCCTGGGTTGCTCCATCTAAATTCGTTCAGGAATAGGGATAAGTTGTTTTACCACTGCGCTTCCCTGAGTGGTAAAACAGAAGTAGCGCAGAAGGGGCATGTTGCACCCTCGTGTTTGTTGGAAGGTGATGAAACCCATCAGGTCCCCTACCACCCCCTACACATCCTTCAAACTAGCTCTCTGTCCGTTGCGAAGAAATTGCATCAAACAGCGGTATCGACTTTAATCAACTGCTGCTAACAGTTTCTTGGATTAAACGCCTGCGAGTCTCATGGTGAGGCGACTGCGGTGGGTTCGTGGTTGGTGGTGGTGGTGTTGAGTTGAGGGAGGTGGGGCTGTTGAACGACTGAGAGCGAGGAGTTGGTGCCATTAGCCAGATTTTCCTGAAGGCAATGGCAAAGGGGAGGGGGGACCACCTGTTGATGCGTCGTTGGGTAGAGAAGGCGGCCGAATGCCAGTAAAAAGGGTGCGCGGGTGCTAAGGGAGCGGTTGCGATGTCAGTTCGAGGGGGGGGGGGAGGTCATGCATAATTCATAGCCGCGACCCATCGGGAAGCCGTCTCTTTCGGATTACAACCGGAATAACCCTCCGAGACGAGGAAGTTAATCCGAAGAAGTTTTTTTCAACTTTCTCCCTCTCTCCCCCCCCCATCACCTGGCCATTGAAGTCGTTTCATTTCTCTTTTAGCGGCCCCACCTCCACCCCTACCCCGCCACTTCAGCCGCCGGTGACACTCGCAGGTCTTGACAAGGTCTCGCAGGGCGGAGGGACGCCAACTTAAATGGATATTAAGGCGCCCTCGTTCTTTTCGAGAGAAAGTAATAATGAAAAGTGGTTGCAATAAAAGAAAATTGAGTCTCCTCGCAGGTGAGAGCCTGATTAGGTTAAATTGAAACTTAGTTCGGTAGTAGAATCTCTAGTTCGAGCGACGTGATTTTATTAGGTCCGTTCTCAAAACGGCCAGAAGTAGCGTTTTATGACTACTGCGATGGTCCAGACTTGATCGGGCGTATGTGACTCTCAAAAGAGAACGAGGGCTATGAAAGTAGTCAAGGTGCTCATGGTAGTGATGTGAGGCACGTAAGCTAAAGAAAACAGGGGAACAATGTCAATAACGCAGCAAATGATTACTCAGCGGTTTATTACTCTATTACAAAGCATCATTGGGACTATCCTATTCAATCCAACGTCAAAAAATATTTAGAACATTATTTTACTCAAATGCAAACGAGAATGTTCGTGCAGCGCTTCCGAGCCCCGTCCCATTCGATTAAGGATCGAAAAATACTGATGAACGATATGAAACACGACCTGATTACAACGGAACAACCAAAATTGACGTTTTATAAGCGACTGGCAAATTGCACGAAATGACGAGTCGTGGTGACGGGTAGTTGAAGTGAGGTGGGAGGCAGATTGAGGAAACGAGTGCAGGCCAGGGAGGAAAGATAACCTTCTCTACATTGTCTCGCGAGTTCTTTCAACTAGTAGAATACCAAACATGACGTAAATACGGTAAAACTGTCAAAACGTCATTTTCGGCTAATTTTAACAATTTTAATAACAACCGTGGGTTTCGCCTTTTGGATTGCCTAGCAGGCTGGCACAATTACAATAGACGGCTAACCGACATTGCGGATTTGGAATCCCGATCTCTTGAAACGTTAAGTGTCCAATTTTAAATGGGGGGGGGGGGGGTGGATGTAAAAAAGTACAAAAGTGGAATTGCTACACACATCCTGTCATCTCATTCCGCGTTCAGGCCAGCGGCGGATTTTTTCCGTTTTATTTTTGTGTTCATGACCAGTTGCAGTGATTTGTTCATGCACTAAATATTTTTAGAATAATTTATTTTGTCGTAGCAGATCATTTTCATATTTTCTGAAGTGTCAATACTTATTGTTAGACGCAAAGCGCTGAATCAGTTCGCGTCTTTTGACCTCGAACTTCCCCAGTCATTGTCTCCTTCCGATATCTGCCCCTCGTACCTGTGGAAATTCCGCCGCGGTTGTGGTTATTTCTAAAGGTTACCGGATTTCCCTGAAGCGGGGGTTTTCCTTTCTTTATTTTCCCTCTCCTCAATTTCAATTCCTCACCACAAGAGACGACTCCTTCCAAACTTCTTTTATTCAGCTTCGAACTATCGCGGAAGTGACTCGTATCCCTTTGCCCTAGCTCGCTCTCTCGTTCGATAGTTTCCCACCAGTTCACGCGATCCGAAGTACTACCCTTGTGTCGCCCCTTACTTAGTTCATTGTTCAATTAATACAGTCCTCCTCACGCTCACCGAGTTCTTTTATCTCCGATCTTCAACTATCCCCTTCTCGTGCGCCAAAAAATTATGTTACAAATTCATCTACGAATACTTCTTACTCTAATTATACCTTGCATGTCTTCCACTGGAATCAATAAGCAACTACGATCCTCAGGCGCCTTAACAAGGGCATCAACTTGCCGTAAGCCTGAAGTGACAACAAAGTCTGTCAAAGGAGAGACTTGATGAGTTGGGGTTTCATTCAGGTCCTCAATATCATCTCAGACAAAACAAAACTTCAGATTATAAGACTTGGGACGCGGTGGTGAGCAACGCGGCCTTTCGCACGAAGATCACAGTTTTTTCGTGCGCTCGCTTGAAGGGTTTAACTTTTCGGGGGAAAGGCGTGTGGACGAGGAAACGAACGACACGATAATTATGCGGCACTTCAAAGACTAATGGGAATGTGGAGGTGAGAGGGTGTGTCGTTTATCATCCGACTCTTTCACGCGACTCTCAAGAGATTCATGAGACGCGCGTTACGAGGTTTCGATTCGAACTTTCATTTAATTAATTTGGCAGCCTTCGTTACGTGTTGCTCTTGTGTTATTGTAACTGCCCCCACCCTTCCCCACGAACTAACGCACCTCAGGGGAAATTAACGGCCAACGGTGGACTCAGGTGCTTCGACGAAAGACAATCACACCGCATCCCTCCCGATAATGCTTCAGGAGCGCTGTTAGATCAACGTTTGCGGTGAGATCTACGCGTTGGGAACTTGGTATGTAGAAGTTGTAACGCCGAGAAATTCGCTACTTTCTTCCCGTCAACGCAAAGTATACATTTCACTGATTCTGAAGTTTGGTATTATGGGTTGATGGGCTTTGCTAAGGATCTTACTGCAGCATTATTTGGGGTAGAGGAATAGCTAAGTATAGTGTTGTTAAATCAATAAAAGGCTGCACATTATTACACAACGGTTTATTATCCTCTTACGTAACATACGTGTAACCTCTCCTATTTTATCAAACGACGCGACGAGTCGAACTGACGAATGGTTGGAGTGAGACGGGTAGCTGTGCCAAAAATTAGCGCAGGCAGGGGGGAACTAACTTTATTTCCGTCGAGCTGTATTGGTCACCTCGCCATATGGTCATTTCACTGTTTTCCACCTAGATCCCGTCGTACACCTTCTGAGACCCGGGCCTATTCGGGTCAGCATCGATGAGTACCTAGAAAACGATACCAAACACGACGCAATTGCAATAAAATTGCCAAAATGTCGCTTTCTTAAACCATTTTTGCCAACAACAACCATGGGGTTCGTCCGATCGGATTGTCGAGCATGTGGACACAGCTAGATACCAAACGAAGTTTTCCTTTTTAGACCACGTTAAAGGCGAAATACGGCCTGGGCAAAGGAGGGGCATTGCAGATTTGGGATGCGCATGACTTGAAGTGTAACGTGTGAAATGGTGGGGTGCGCATGACTTGAAGTGTAACGTGTGAAATGGTGGGGTGGGGTAATAAAGTGTCCCTGACCGACAACATAGGTGAATTATTCAGAATGAATTTAACGGGCCTTAAACCTATTGAAAGAGCCACAATGGGGAGAACTTTTCTTGATACTTAGTGAATGCAGATCAAGGAATCCACATTTTGAAGGAACATAATTATTCAGTCAAACGTTGTAATACTTTATAGGTCATTGTGACTGTCCTCCCTCTAGCACAAATATTGCTTAAAGGGAGAAGCAGCAAGGGAAGTTGCACGATGTTTTATATTCAAGTTGATAACACGATAAATTGCAAAAAAAATAAATAAAAGTAACAACAAAAATCTTCTGCCAATACGATTGAGTATTTATTATTAAATAAAATCGGAAACAAGAACTTCCGAGGAGCCACGCATCTAACAACTTTTCTTACTTCCTGCGTCGCGTCCTCCACATTTGTTCTGCATTCTACTGGAAAATCACAATTCCAACGCTACAAAGCACAAAGAATGAAGCGAAAGAACAACACTCTTTTCCTCAGCCCTGTGGGGGATGCAGTTGTACGGGAATGAGTGGTATGCGACATATCACACAACTTACCTCATCCCCAAGCACATGCAATTTAATTTATTGCATTGCTTCTATTTTCTATTTCTATTATCAACTGAACAGCATATAATTAATTTATGCTACAGTTATAGGTAAACACTATGAAACCAGTTGGTCAGTGAAACGACAATAGTCTCATTTCCAGAATTTATTGGGCCCCCCGACTGATCTTATGACAATTGTACGACTGTCATCGTGTAGGTTCATTGATTCTGGTGCAATGGAAAGAGTCGTGGTTGACGGGCTTGCTGCTTCTTAAAAAAGAAAACAACAAACACACACCATTTCCCCAAGTGGTGTTTGATATTCGGATTCAGGAGCGTTCAAAACTTGGTCGTATGGGTAAGGAAAGTAAACATAACCTTCTATGTACTTCAAATTGTCGTAGGTAAAGTTATTTAAACCCGTTGGTTGAGTTTTCATAACTTTATTTTCTTCATCGCGGGGGAGTAAGGGAAATAATAAACCCGCGAGTCTAATCAACTCCTACGTCGAGCTCCTGCAGTTAGCTACGACGCTCGGCTCACGTAACTCAAGTGCTAATGCGATCATGAATAGTCATGAATTTCAGTCTGTATCTGAGATCCGCGCCAGCGTTTCTCATGTCATTCGCACGTTGTTGCTTCAAGTCGACAGCCTTGCGCGCTACCTTATCAATCCGCCCCAATGCTTGACGGTTTTATGTACTCTGACTGTTGTACCGTTTCTCTCTCGAAGATATTTAATGAACGTAATGGAAGGCGGCTCAAAGTATTGAATGAATTGATAAAAAAAAAACATGGTGCGTTGCAACACACAACTTTCCTTAGCTCTACGTCAATTCACTTTCTATATGGTTTTGTCTACTTAATCAATTCACTTATCACTCAGTTCATTTGAACTCAGTTCTGGACTTTATTGTGCCGCTCGTACTCATTCCAGAACCATTGGTACTCAGAAAATTAATGAGGCTGTAAACACGAATTTTTTGAAGAAGGATAGTAATCCTTTTTGGAGAGTATTGGGTAAAACTGTTAGAACTGGTAGTAGGCAAAACGGCGGTAGTTGAAATACAGGAATTTCTGGAGTGAGCCCCATGTACCTCATTAGCATTTTTAACACTCACCCTTTAGGTATTGGATTGACTACAATACCAATTTTTTTTAACATTCTACAAGAATTCTAGCGGAGTTTATAAGGAAAAACCTGCGCGAAAAACGCTTTTGGTCGAAAATTTTGATAATTTATTGTGCCGCTCTCGTCATTTTCCCACGAATGAGAATTTTATAGTATCATTGCCTGATTGAGAGCTATCAATATAAAAAATGTAATTAAAATCGTTAGAGCCGTTTTTGAGAAAAAAAAATTGGTGTTTTGATCACTATGATAACTATAGTTGACTTTCGGTGAATTTTGTTCATACCCTTATTTTGGCGTCCCATGGTAACCTGTAGGCTAGACATCAAGTTTGAGGTGATTTGGTTTGGTCGTTTTCTCTAAAAACCACTCTAAAATCGATTACGTCGAAAATGTTGGTAATTTATTGTCCTACTCTCGTCATTTTCCCACAAATGGGAATTTTATGGGATAGTTGCCTTATTGGGAGTTATGAATATAAAAATTTAATCAAAATCGTTAGAGCCGTTTTTGAGAAAAAAAATTTGGCGTTTTGATCACTATGATAACTATAGTTAACTTTCGGTGGATTTTGTTCGTACCCTTATTTTGGCGTCCCATGGTAACCTGCGGGTGAGATATCAAGTTTGAGCTGATTTGGTACGGTGAGCCAAGGAAAGTAAAAAGAAAGAAGTTCGATTCAGCGCACTCACAAGTGGTAGTGCCTCGTAAAACTTCTAGTTGCAATTAATATCCCAAGTACTGGCCCACATTCTTCGTGTTTTTTGCAAATGCGCGTAGATAGACCGATTCCTTTCCTTTCGGTACCTCCCACTGTTTCATCCTCGAGGAAGTACATCAACTAATGAAGTTTGCCCATATAAAACCTAATTTTGGGAGTTTGGCCAACTAGTGCTCCGTGTCTTCTTTCCAGCTGATAATGCACACAGCGCATAAATAGGCTCTATTACATATGCAGGGCATGTAGTGAGGATAGTGAGGAGGTATCGGAGTTCTCATCTGCACTTCATCAACCAAGTAACCCCCCTCCCCTCGGCACGCCCCTTCAACATGCACCACGAGTCTACCATCCCTTTTTATTATTACACTACTTTAAAGCGTTGAGCATGCTTTCGATCGACTTTCTTGTCGGTCCCAATTTCTCGCCGTTCTATCCCCGTCTTTTTACTTTCCACAACCCAAAAGGTAAAGAAAGTATTGAGAACGTGTCACAAATGTCTACTGCGACTTCTCACACCACTTTCGCTTCAGGGATGGCCTTCACTCTACAAACAAATCAAATCTGTTTTTCTTAACGTTCTACTTGAACACTAGCGGTGCTAAGATACCGGAATTTATTGCACTGCTCCTACTTCGGCCACACTCATAACGAAACAACCAATGCACAGGAAATTTATGAACTTATCAACACGAATGTTTGCCGTTTTGGAATCATGGGGCCTTGACTGCAAGAGAAGTCAATAAGTGAAACAGCAGAGGTTGAGATTCCGGAATTTCTGGAGTAGCTTCTAATTATCTAATGAGCGTTATTGAACTTCAACGTAAAGATACATTATTGGACTAACACACAACAGTTTTTCTACGCTAGTATTATATTATCTCATAGTGACCTGCAGGCTAAATACCTGGTTAGAACAGATCTATCCATGCATTCGATACTCATCAGTTATCCCGGATAGACCTGTACCTCAGAACTATAACAATAAACTCGGCGTTTGATTTGAGTACCCAATCGTCCTACCACTACGCTGTCTACTTCCTAGTGCTCAGCATCACCTTTTAACCAAGGACTGCTTCGATTCACAGTCAACGAAAGTAACCCTTACTGCCTCGTTCAAAATTCCTTTAAAAGGCATATCAAAAGAGGACTAGCCGGTTGTTGCGAACCTCTCCATACGTTTGTAGCTTACTCTGTATTTGCTTCCAAAACCAAAATACTGAACTCATCTTGCCTTTTTGCGTTGCCTGGCCTTTAAGCCTGGGGTTCCAAGGGCGGATATTGATTATGCAGCCCTCAGTTTGAAGTTCCACCTTCTTAGCCCTGCCGACCGCCACACATCACCGACCCCTCACGCTGCATAGCCTATTTTCTAGACGCGGCGGCAACTCTCGTTATGAGCAAATCTAACGATATTTTGATTGCTCACCTTGTTCGCTTCCATTTAGACTAGAAATACGTAGAATATAAAAAAATTAAAAGACGCCCCATTAAACTTCAAAGATAAAATTAGTGATTTTGCTGATTAGTCATGACGATGAACTTATCTCTCGTGCTCAATTCGAGCAAAAAAATCTGGTGAGTCGCACCATACAACCTTCCACAACCTCACACGCATTCAGCAATTTTTATCACTTCAGCAACTAATAAAACTAAGTTTTCATTCGGTATATATGAACTAGGGAAAACTTAATTCGACGTTCCACATAGAAACAAGTGTGGGTCAGATTCCAGCATTTATTGAGAACTTTAACCTACTCGTACTTATGCCATGGTCATGACCATTACTAGAGCATGTACGATCCATGAGCATAGCAACTACGTCGTAAACGGACGCAAACAAATAACTGTTTGCTATTGTAGTAACCTTTTGATCATTTACACCAGACGAGAACTTTGATAGCTTCCAGATAACTCTTCCTGAACGAGATCGAAAGACCGTGTCAACTGTGACTTTGAAACAGTGAGCTGTTGTTCTAATACAAAATTTGTCTTAATCTGAGAGCGGTCGTATTCAGTTTTTGAGGACCTGATGTTTTTCTGTGTCGACCATTTAATACCTAGGTTCTTACCTCTCCCTCTCTCAGAGGTTCGAACTTATCTACTCTATGGCTGCGACCATAACTGCTTTTGTGATTTCGCCTGTACATTTCTTCTCTCTCGCTCAAGTTAGTACTTTGGCGAGAAGGTTTGTTGAAATAGGAAATGTTGGGATTGGAGATGGGATTGTTCCTGTACGATAGTAATGCTAAATGGGTCCTTAGGACGTTTTTTCAGTGGAAGCGTTGCTACTCTAACTTCGTGGAAATGGGAGCTAAACATTTGAATAGGCAAACCCAGCCCCAGAGAAGTTCCTATGTTCCATGTTTTCGAATATCACCCGAAAGCTCTAAGCAGCATACATCCGGCGGTTCAGGCGAGGGCCCTTCGCTCTGCGAGGACTGAGAGGTCGATTCCTTCTACGTAGAGTTAAGAAAGTGTAGCACGATGGCAACGTTCATGCAAGTTGTGCGACAATATTTGCGTAGTATGTACCATCCAACCCGACCATTTTCGTGATTGCAAGACTTGGTCACCGCTTTCCACCTCCTACGATGCGTGTTTTGCTTGTACATTTACTGGAACTTCTTTTTTGCGCCAGTTATTTCGAACGAAGCATCCGTTGACAACTCGTCGACGTATTTGTGAATATTGAGTTTATATGTCGGTAAACGTAAGTTGCATGGAGCAAACGTTATTTAAAGAAAATCGAAATGAAAGACTAATAACCATGTATCGGATAGCTTCAGTGGTTCTTATGGTGACGGCATTTCATTCAGTTCGTTATTAGAGAAAGCTTCTGAGCTGCCGATAGCCGTTGAGATAATTTGTCTTGTCAGCTATCGGCAGGTTTCCCTACGTCACCTGCTTCCTGCTATACTGACTGTAGCTATTCGCAGAACCAATTCCACTTGTACAATACCGTAAAAGGTTAACTCCATAAATATACTGTTTAATATATTGAAAATTATTATAATAAGACTACCGATGCAAAAAACCGTGGTCCTTTTCGTTGTTTTGCCAGATGAATGGCCTTACCAGCATTTTTCCAGATCATACTTCGAACGCGATGCCAGCACCCTAGCTAGTCTACGGAATAGCACGGAAAGTTGAATCATAAAATTTGCATACGGCCCAATAAATCTTCGGGCTGGAAGTTCAGTTGCATATTCATAATTCAAACTTGGACTGCCTGTCCCTCCCCCTGGTGTAGATGGAATTTCTAATTCATTGATGTTTATGCACGAAAGGAGCCCTTTATGTATCTGACTGGTTTCCAAAAACAAATAACTAAGTTAGTAGTGATTTGCACCAGCAAAGTCCTAGTACACACTGGTGGAGGATTTAAGAATATATGGTGCGACGCATCATTCCTTAGCCTGAAGTACATTGAGCGATTTTTATTACTCTACCAATTCATTACGTTTATATAGACTCGGTAACTCAACGTTCTACATTGAAAATGGTGAAGATAATATCCGAAATTTATTGAGTTGCTTTTATTTGATACAACCATTATCGCGTAACTAGTACACAGGCAAGAACTTGTACTGCAAGAAATGGTACGAGGTGAAACGGCGGTAGTTCAAATTCCGGCATTCCTGGAGTTTCTAATATTTCATGAGCGTTATTAAACATTCACCGTGTAGGTAGTTTGTTGAAGTACCCCTGTGATTCTCTACACTAGTTTTGTATAAGCCATATTTATAAAGAAAACCCCTCAACCTACTTCCACCTCACTGTGGCTAAAAGAGAAAAGGGAGTGGAAGAACCCTACTTCCTGCGCCACCTCACTTACTTGCCTGCCCATACGTACGTCCGAACTTTGGGCTTGGACTTGCCCGACCATCCCGAAAACCGCAAGTACTCTTGTAAGAATGGGCCTCCGACTGTCTAGTCATCGGAAACGAAGTCGTGAAGTTAACCGGACGACAGAAATTGCGAGGGCTCTAAAAAAAACGGGTGAGTCGTCTAAGGGCAAATAGAATCGTTTAATAGTTGATATTTTACTAAACGAGTTGTGAGTATAGCTAACCGGGTGTCTGCTGCATTGGAACATATTTGTAAAACCTTTTGGGTTGAGGGAAATTACATACCAGATGCGTTCTTGTATTTCAAACGAAAACCCTGTCGTTTTGCAGTCAAAACTAGTTTCTGCGACCTAATCTTAACTGGTAAAGGTAGTACAGTTCCGAGGTATAATTCATTGAGAGTCGCTGAGTTCGCGAGATAATGGGTTTAGGGAAAGCTGTTCTCATTAGTCGCAATCAGTTTCCAATTCTCCACCCAACACTCCAGTCAAATGGTTTCAAGTGAAAATTCTCGGTGAAAGACGAAACTCCGCGAGTTAAAAAGCTCCGGATATTACCCGGTCCCTCGTCGGCGATAGTTGAGAGCCCCACAACTGATGGGTTGAAGGCGATTATGGACACGGAAGGCCTTCTGTCCTGTCCGATAAGACGCGACCTCTGAGGTTTCCCTCTTATTCTGAGTCTTACTCGTAGTAGGTCGACTAGAAACTATGTAGGAAATGTTAACCTCGAAATATTGGCGGCTGGTCGATCATTCGGACCCAGATATTGAGAATATATTCGAAACCCCCTTCACTGAACCAGAGACATGACTGGTGCGCAACAACACACGACTTACCAACCTCCTACGACTCAGCAGCTAACAGAAAGACCATTTGACTGCTTTAGCCCACGCTTTTAACTTCGTTAGCGAAGATATGCAATCGGCTGGAATAGATTTCAGAAACTGTTCTGTTTGTTCGCCTTATTGTTCTATTACAGCCGTTTATGAGAATAAAATTTGAATTGATCCACTCATAATTTCTATTGGACGCAAGACAGGCAGGCATACGAAATTGAGCCAATGGCGTTCCAAAATGTGCTGCAGATTGAAAGCCAAATTTCAGTTGATTTGGACTTCGGAAAGTGATTATATAAATAAAAGTCAACAAAATATTTGGTGTACAGTCTATATCTGGCGCTGTGTAGTCTAATAGTGTTATTGGTAGTAGCTTCTCTTGTGGGTGTTCTGCGAAGCCTTTCCATAATGACCAAACAAACACAGAGTGCACAAAAATATACTCCATGTAGAGGATGTCAGTGTTGCTTCTGCCGAGGAACTTGATGAGAGAATCGATCAGAGGCGGAGACACGAAGTAGGTGGACTGCTAATCTTATTGCTGAGGTCCGCTTCTGGGCCGAAAAGGATATATATTTTTTAAAAAATAACTGCGAAGTATCTTACCCAACCTTGACGTGGCACATAATTCTTGGAGCTACCATACGCAATGAGGATGGAAGTGGAACTCTACTGTAGGTATTGTGAGCCAGTCACTGTGGACAGTGCAGAACATGATTTCTTCACCTGCTCCAGGTAGACCGAGTCCTGCTGCAGCCTGCAGGAAGTAGTTTGAAAGCTCCAGCCATGCTGGAGAATTAAGGGAGCTGCGGTGCTGTGGATAGATTCGTTGGAGCCGTGCTTCTTCAAAAAGCCCAGGAAGGGGCTTCCAGAGGCCCAGGATGTAGTCACTCACAGAGGAACTTAGAAATAAATGGTGCATCATCCGCTTTTCGTTATTTATTAGCCAATTCACACTAATCAGATCACTCTGACATGCATCACATTTTCTAAATATTGTAAAGTTATTTTACTCAGGGAACTCTAAAAACACTAAATCGGAGGATAAATCCACAAACCCTCCAACAATGGGCCTGACCAGTCTCCATTTCTTCTTCCTCCACTTCGCTGACTCAGGGTCGTTCCTGTCGGATACGGTACAGTAGTGAAGGAGCAGAATCGAACGAGGCGCTGGAGAATGCCCTTATTCTGCGAATATGTCGTGCATGAATAATGCGCATAATAACGATTCCCTCCTCGATAGCCAGGCAAGTTCAGGTGCACACTCAACTGAAAGAAATCGAGTGGTTCAAGGAGCCCTCCAAAATGTTCTAATTAATTCGCGATGTATTCGACTCCGATACATCGCACGCGCTCTTTTAAAGGTCAAGTGTTCGACGCACTTCAACTTGATGTCTTCCACTTCACCCCCTTTCATCGCCAAATTGATTTTGAGGGTCGGGGGTTGCGGCGGGACGAAAGGAGTTCGTCGTCTCGAAGATGGAATAAGGCTAAGAGGTCTTTTCATGAAAAAAGGAATTTTTAGGAAAATTTTTAATTTCTGTATTCATAAGAATCTGGCGTCCTTCAAAGACTACTCGGTTCTCGGTTCTATCCTCTTTTTAATTTCCTTAGTACTATGAAGTAGGAACGACAGCTATGTAATCGGTGGTTTCTTAAGAGCTTCAGGTTTCAAAGGCTTCAGAGTCCGAAAAGCACCATTTGAGAAAGTGGTCTGTGTGTGTCTATGAACATGATTCAGAAAAAAATGCTCAGCCCTATCAACCCACATTCCTCCTTAAGCAAACGATAGTTATCCTAATGATCAAAACAACACAATATTTTGTTAACCGCTGTAATGGCATTGATTAAATTTTGAGTGTAAACAGTTCCAAATGGCAACACAGTAACATAAAATTTCCATCCATGGGAAAAGTCTTGAGTAACCCATTTTAAATTAAAATTAAAGTTATTATTATTATTATTATTATTATTATTATTATTATTATTATTTTAGTACAGTTTTAAACAAAAAGATTAAAAATAAACTGAAATCGTTTTTAGTTCAGAAAAAAAAACAAAAACGAAGGGTTGGTAGCTCATTGTTTCCCTGCACAACGATAGTTTAATAACAGTTATGAAAAGTTCCTATTTTCGAACTGTTTTTCTCTGTGTCTTCCTATAAGTACGGAACCATTAAGGATGTTCCCAAACAAAATTACCTTGACAGATAAAATTATTTGGTAACTCAGGAAAGGTCATGACATGAATAGGGGCACCCAAATAAATCCCGGAACTTTAGGCGCTAGCAGTTTTTCTATAAAATGCTTAGCTACGTTCTACAAATATAAACTGATTGTAATAAAGCCGACCTCGATAATTAAGGCTTTATTGAACTAAATTCTGACATGCAATGGATGAATAAAATAGAATTGAGAACTAACGATGTAGCGTCCATAGCGACTAACAACAGCTGGGAAACGGACTTATAATGTTCACGAGTTTATCACACTGATTGAACAGATCTGATTAGTCACCTCACATCATCTAGGCACGATGCCAAAAAGCTTGTGCAGAGGCATAGCATCCAGACGTCATCAAGGGATCCAACTAGGAACTCTTGTTAGATAAGGTATGTCGAGGAAAACTATACTTGGTGTAGTTTCTTAGAGAAATTACATTAAATGCTACTGAACAGAACACAAAAATCCAACCTACTGATTTTATCAAAGTTAATTCTTGAGTTGTCAGAACTCCCCAGCGAGTGAATATGTGGTGCAACGCATCACACAACCTTCCTCAGCGCGATATAAGCGCTTGAGTTGGACATCAAACTCCATTGCACCATATCGCGCTTGCAACCTTCATAAGTATGCGTCAAAAAATATATTAATAAATAATTTCCCTCCGACAGTCTCGTCGTTTGACATCAAATGTCTCCTCAGGAGAAAGAAAACTATCGGTTAAAACGCGAAGATCGTCGGCCTGGAAATCACCTGATTTGACGGAAGTGCTCATATTTTTAGACCGCGCCACTTGATTTATGACGAGCGGAATTGTCCTACAGCTGAAGAGAAATAAGTGTCGGCCCGTTTTGCAACGACGACGACGATGATGATAAGTAATTCAGCTGAGCAATAAACCTCAAGAGCTCGTGAACTGCGGGAATAAAAAAAAGAAGTAACTCCGGTGGTTGTCGCACCTCCAGAGAAAACTGTGGAATCCTGAGCTCCGAGCCCATTAAACGTGCATTTCCTTAGAATCGGAATTCAGAGCAAAACCACTTTGCTGTTTCCATTGTACTCCATTCTCCTGTCTTTGAGCGTACTTCAGCTTCAGATGGCAACGACGAGGACGTTACGCGAGACACTCAGCTCTTAACGCGTCCTCGAGCTCTGGGGATGAGTGCGGGCTGAGCGAGCACCAAGAAAGTCCACTATGGAGATATACATTTGATAATCGCTGAAAGTTGTTAGTAGAAATTTCGATAGAAGAAAACAATGTCCTGGATTTTCAAAGGCCCCTAGCCGTGTTCAGTACGTTAAGGAACAAGTAGAGTTCCGAGCTAAAAATGAGTGAACGAGGAGAGGAGGAAATATCTGATGCGAAGCGACGAACAATTTTTCTCAATTCCTGTCAATTTGATGATATAGAGACGTGTAATCCTTCAACGTTACAAAAAACCAAATGAAGTTACTTAGCTGAAAGCGCCAGCGGATTCGGTTTTGAGAAAATCGACAAAACGAAAATGTAAGATTCAACGCTTTCAGAAATGTCCTGGCTTATGAATACAGTGTACCTTCGTTACAGAAATAGTTGCGGGAAACAAAATGTGGGTACTCGGCATTCGGTGCAACTTTGAGAACATACTAACACGATTTTATTTTTATTTTCCTTGACTCTACGGGGCAGAAAGTTGTGAGATGCGTAGCACTAGACATTTTACTTGATTTTCTGACTTCAACTGATTGAATTAATTTGAAGCTGCAACTGGAAGACACAATTATTTGGCAAACCGCGAAGGATCTTCTGTTTCGAAATAACTCGTTAACTGTGATGCAGGTGGCGATGTACGAAAGGTTTGCAGTTCCTCCTGCTACACCAAGGGGGAGGGGGCATCTTAAAGAAGTATTGGACGCAAGAGAAAGAGAGAGCTATAAAGACTGGAATTGAATTTATTGACGATCGAAGATAGATGACTGAATTGATCCACTGTAATTAAACGATCACTTGAGTTCGGATGGAGCAGCCAGTAGAGGTAGTTCACGCGACAGTGTGGTGGCTCAAGAAATGCGACGAGACCTGAGTGGTTCGTTTATGGGATTGGTCTGGGAAGACCTTACAGGTGGAATCTATTGAGAGGAGGTATGTGGAAAGCAATATTCTGAAAAATCCAAAAAAGGGAAAATACGTTGTCACCTCTGGAAATAAACCTTAAGCCCCTTGTTAGCAGGAGAAGCCGACTGTATGGGCAGTTCAGACTTTCCGGTGGTTACCACCACAAGGGTCCGGAGGACTTGGGTGCACCAGTAGAAGGCCCGAGCTCAGGATTTCAACTTATTCATCAAACAAACAGAAATATATTGATGTCTGGTAGGAGTAGGCTTTCTCGTCAGATTTCAGAACCTATATATGGCGTGGAAGGTTTGGAAATGTGGAGTTGAGTGACGAAGGAACGGCGATTTATAAGTTATCGGTGTTTTCTTCACTTAAGCGACAATAGCGACCAGGCAAATGGTTCTCTCTCGGAAGCCGTTGTTGATCCATAGCTCTATTCTATGCTTCCCTCTCGTCGTCCAGTGTCTCTCTGACAAAGCCAACGGCCAGGGCTCTGCGAAGGGAGCGAATTCCCTCCACAAAAGTCACCTAACGAGCCAGTTTCCCTGCCGCCGTTAGTTGCAAATCCCATCCCTTTCGAGGCCTTTCGTCGCTCCCCCCTTTCCTCTTCAGTTACAGAGCTCTGGATTAACTTTCCCAACTACCTCAGATGCCAGCTCTTGCCCCGAAGAGACAGACCTCTGTTGCTTCTCATAAACTCTTCTCCTAAGAGGCCACGCTTCACTCGCTGAGCATAACTTGGTATTTTTATCGAAAGTCACGAAGCTTTCGTGTAGAGAACGTTTCAATTGGTTAACGGGGTTGTACACTGTTTGTCACTATGAGAAAACTTCACTACGCAAGAAGGAATTCCTCCCCCAAAATTCAGATACGAATTTTAAGACTTCCTTTATGGATTTTTTGCTGAATGTACCTCAGCCAAATTAGTTATAGTCTCGTACTAACGGTTTTATTTCTTGTTAGCGTGCATCATCACTACTCTCTGTGTTATCTATACTTCACCATTCATAAATATTGTATTTACAGCATTTTATCGTTACTGGGCTCGTTATCCTCATCCTCATGTACATTCTAGCTACTGATCAATGATATTTTCCACTCAACTCATGTGAACTTATAAAACGAAACTTAGTCTTCTACGTAAAAGCTCGTAGCGTTTAAAAATCTCAGAACGTATTGGTCAGCTGCTACTAATACTACGACCTTCATTGAGAAACCTACGTATGGTATATTAAGTTGACGGGACTGTCAACGGGGTTTTTTTTTGAGTAGTTGGTGGTGGTTTGAGTCAAAGGAGAAAAGTAAACCGAACGACGTTAGTTGGACGTCCCACATTCGTTGCTCTTGATTATTTTATGACTATCAATAAACGTCTATCTAACGTTCAAAGGTGGAATTGCTTCACACAAGGGCTGCTATTTTTTGTGATAGGACAATATTCGGTCAGATGGAGCCTGACCCCCGTCACACGCCCAGTAGCTAAGTCTTGATGTGTTTGCAAGCTGCCGATAGCCCAAATTGACGCTACTGAATGAAAAAACCCTGCAAATTATTACACAACAGTTTATTATTCGGATAATCAGCTTGACCTAGCATTAATGCTCCGAGACCCATCCTGTTCGATTCAGCATGTAAAAATATCATAATGAAACCCAAAAAAAGGTCGAAAAGAACTGAATCGTAATATTAAAATAAACAACAACAAAAAACGAAAGTATCTAGAAAAAACTGAATTTTAATATGAAAACATGCACGCTAAATACTAATATCAAAATTTAACCAAAAATCCATGAAAAAAAAACAAAATGAGAATGAAACGAAAGAATCTAAAAAAATTGAATCGTATTAAAACCAAAACGTCGGGGAAATTGGAACGGGGGCGCTCGAAGCGAACCCGGGGGGAGTTAAGTGTTGGGAGGGAAGCGAGCGGGAGGCGCGCTGCTTTTTTAATGAGACGGGCAGGGCGGGAGGGAGTTCAAACGACGAAACGCTGTAGCTCACGCATTGTACTGCGTTTCGTGAAATTTTTTAACCACTTTTTGCCCATTACAACCGCAGGCTTCGTCCAATCAGATTGCCGAGATGGCGGGCACAACTAAATACCAAATCAGATTTTTGGGCGAAAGAACGAATTTTTTAGACCACGTTAAAGGCACAAAATGGCCCGGACGGCGGACGGGGGACGGCGGGCGGCGGGCGGCGGACGGACATTGCAAATTTGGAATCTCCATGTCTTGAAACGTAAAGTATCAAATTTTGAGGGGGGGTTGTAAAACATTTTTCGTGACCGAAAACATAGGGTTATTATTCAGGATGAATAATAAACCAAAAGCCCTCTAAATAATGGGCGTTCAACATTTTAAGGTAGGATTGCTACGCACAAGGGTTGGCATTTTTGGAGGTTCGATGAACAACGCAAAGTGCTTGGTTTAATTCATTCCAACGGGGGTAGATATGGAGCTCTGAGAATAGCTTCACACTTAGCGAGGTTTTAAGCGACGTGGTTAGACACAACACGGAGTCTGTGAGATCCGTTAAACTGCTATTCATGTTATCGTTGGATCTGTCCACATGAAGGTTTTACTTAGTATCGTTAGAGCCGTTTCAGGGAAATTTGAGGTTTTGATCACTAAGATAGCTAATTCTAGTTAGTTTTGGACCGATATCGCTCACCGCCTCATTTAGGCGTCTCACGTTGACTAAAGTTGAGGTGATTTAGGCGAGCAGTTTTCTCTCTATCGCGTTCAAAGGTACACACCCGCGCAGCCTATTCACTCAAATGGCGATTTTCGAACTTTGAAATCCTTAAAAGGTATTCTTTTTCTCAAATGGTGTTTTTCAGATTCCTTAGCGTTCGAAACGTAAAGGCTACGTAACTTTCCTTTATAATTCGTAGAGCGTGTGTAGATAAATTGGATATAACTGTGTACGTATGTATTTGTATGCATCAACGTAATTCTCGATTATTAGTTAATTGGCTAACTTGAGAAAATAAATGAGGAAATGCGTGTGATCTGGTGGTGGGTGAAGTCTAAACTGTGCTTTCCTGGCATCGCTCCAAAATAGCTTTACGTCGCCCTTATAACCCTCTGCACAAGAGGCATTTAAAAAATAGTAATAGTAGTGGAAGGGAGTGGGAACAACCTCGACCCATTTCATGCCATTCGTCCGGTTCACTACCTGGCGAAATGAACTTTCTTCTTCGTCTAGAGCCCCTCATTGAAGGGGGAGGATGAGCTCTCAAAAGGCTGCTCTCATAGACAAACTGCTCCCTAAATATTCAAAGATTCTTTATGAGGTCTTGAATTTATTATTCTTTCTCCAGCGCTACGCTTCCCTACCTTCCTCCATCTCATCCCACCACCATCACTCCTCACAGATCACTGTCAGACAAACTCTGCAGTTTTTCCTTTCAACGGATCTCGTTAACCTAAGTAAGTGTTGCTCGATACATTGCAGAGCTATTCTGTGTTCTGAAGGGCCCTTCATGGTTTCATCTACCCGTCAGAGGTCAACTGGTCAGCATGAAAAAAACCTGCAAAGACTATGCATTTGTACTGGCCGATACCTACGTAATATTTTAATATAACGGTCCCGGCCTCTCTCCTACACAAGCACATTTAATGTCAAGGATGATATGGTTAATATCAAAGACAACAAAGGAAAATAGATGACTCTCGACTAACCCTAGATTACGCTGAACACCATCTAGACCAATATATATTCGATTCACCACAATCCCAGGCCGGGAGCTTTTGCAGCATAAATATCTATAAATTTATGAATCATAAGTCGAATCTGTCGACAAGTTTAGCTGTGTCCCCGAGTTTGTGAATTTTTGAAATTTTGAAAACCTATTTGAATTACCCTCTCGTCATTCGATTTTGCTTGTTAACGAACTTAATCTAGACAAGAATAATAATTTTTGTGCCGAAAATATCGCTGTATTATTTTATAGAAAATTCTGAAGGGGAATCAAGCGAAACATTTGCATCTCTGCACAAATTTGTAAGCACCTCAACCTCTTCAGCTTTAACTCATACGTCATAAGTGAGAACTGTAGATGCCATGGTCTGCAAAAAAACTGGTGGGGCCTGAGGTTTCGGGATTTATTGAGTTTTGGAATTATTACGTAAAAAGTGTGACAAACAGTGGTAAGTCAATTCCGGAAATATAATAAATAAACTGCGTCAATATAATTTTTTCTGCGAAATGTTTGATAGATCATTGTGCTGCTCTCGTCATTTTTTTATAAATGAAACTTTTATGGTACTATGACGTTATTTGGAGCTGCCGATACAACAAATTTAATCAAAATCGTTAGAGCCGTTTTTGAGAAGAAAATAGTAGTTGTTTTGATTGCTAAGACCATAGCGTGGGCGGATTTCAATCTTAAACTCTTAAACTTATTTTAGTATCTACTATCCAAATGTTGGTTATCTAGTTTGTAGAGCCAAGGAAAGTAATAAGAAAATCTATGATTTGTTAGAGAATGCTGACACGAAACAGATTTTGGTGCAAAAACTATTCACAATTATTCTTTGAAAATTCAATCAATTCGTTCCACATCGGAACGTCCGTTTTATTGGAGGATTCTGTTGGTGAGTCAGTAGCACATGATGTGGGGGGATGGTGGGAAGATCCAATGAGCTTTTGGCTGAGGCTCAAATCCCCAGCTCCGGCTCCGACAGTTCCCTTCGCTCACAGTCAGAACGTGGCTCCCTGAGGGGTATCGAGTATTGATCAGAAGCCGGCAGCCGTCAGTGACGGGGAAACGCCGAAAGTGAAACGTTGCGCTCGCAAAGCCAAAGCGTCGTGAGGCCAGTCGGGAGTTGATGGAATGAAATGCGCAAGAGTGGGGCCTCGGGTGGGTCGAAGCGTGACCGTTTCAACAACACGAGGGGCCGTCGCGACGTGGCCGTGGGAGACCCACTCGCAGGGCTCCCCCACCCTCACACAACAGACCGGGTTCCCACGCAGAGCTACCACCTCACTTCAGTCGGCTCTTCGATTCCAACCGACGGCCTTGTTACGTCCACGTTTCATTTATCCACATTTCAAATATCCCTTGTCTTCCCATTGGAAATGGAACGGTATTCTCCTGTGGACCCCGCGCAGCTCATCGAGTGCGTCAGGTCACACGACGTCCTCTACAACGCTCTTTCCAGCGACTACTCCAACGTACGAGTCAAATACGAGCTCTGGGAACGAATTGGGCGAAGGTTCAATATGCCAGGTCAGTAACTGTATCACGCGGTTTGTCACACAATTTCAACGGGACGGCCAATTTCTTACGTTCATCGCCTACCTTCTTGATGAACTGCGGGTGGATTCGACCCGCTCACTCCCGGAACGGGTCGTTCTTTGCGAACCCTTCCACGTCACAACCCGCTCACCTGCCCCGCTGCACTTGAAACACGTTCCGAATGTCACGCGCACTGCACTTTCTAATTTAAACGATTTCCGACTTTATCTGAAAACCCCCTTATTGCATCTTCATACCTCCTTACAACTGCACTACATGACTTGCAACTAGAAAACTGTACGAAACAACTCAGTCACGCGACCTTCAAACCTCAGTTCGCCCACGTCAGATGCACCTACGAACGAACTATCTTTCTTTCCTCAATTCTCCGACATTATTATTAATCCAGAACAGGGACTTGTTTTACTCATAACAACCATTTTTACTCATTTTACTGACGCTATCCACCTAATTTCGCGAGTAGAGGCTTTTATTAGGTTTGACTCCAGTCGAATTTCTTAACAATTTTCACTCAACTTTCCGACCAATTTCTCATCGTACCACACTTGATGATTCAATTTCTTCTTCCGTATCAACTTATTTCGCTATAACGTTTCTACATTTGCTGGTAGTCAGTCATGTCCATTCAATTTCCCCACTAGAGGGAGAGAGGCAATGTTTACTCACTTCCCTTAAAATGTTCACTGGATCTCACGACGTGTTCGTAGCGTAGGGAGGATTCGCAGACTTCGATCTACCGTTTTGATTAAATTCCGTTCTGCTTATCAATAATGCAAGGAGCTCAACATGTTTAAACATTTTTTGCAGATGTCAAACTAATTTCTCGATGTACCAAACAAGAAAATGTCGGTTTCTAATCCCTCTAATCTAAACCTTTGCTCATTTTTCTTACTTATTTTCTCTATACACTATGGCAGCCTAAATACTTGGTCCGACGTATCAAACAACTTTCTCCTCAGCATCGCGTGTTTTCATTGCTGTAGCTCTTAATTCAATATGTTTTTCAATCGACTCACGAACTTGTGAAAACAAAATTCGACCTTTAAAGAGTAGTCAAATGTTTTTTAGGAGGTTTCGGATTTCAGGTTTTGGAATTTCAAGATACATTGCTAAAAATGTTAGAAAAAATAACGACATTAATTTGAATTTCTGTGGTTGCCGATTATAAGGACCGTAGTTCGATTAAATATCGTATAGCTTATTGGACTACCACTGTGATTTTTTTCGAGAACACAAGCGAGATTTATCTACAGGTTATTTTCCACGGGTGAAAATTGTGTAGTCATTTGTCGTGGTTATTTATTTCCCATGCCTTGTTATACAAAATTGATTCATTTGTGTAGATCACAATACGGAACTTGAAAGAAAAAAATACACGGAACTTGAATATAGGGCCTAGATCTAATTTATATTTGGAGTTACACTTTCAGTAGTTATCGAACACAACAAAAACTAACTTTTTTTTAACACCCTAAAAACGTTAATCCTTGACAAATCGTAGAGGTGGAATCAGTCGCTTGTGGAGTTACCCCCTTCCGTAAACGTCTTGCTGCTGGGTGATCGTAGATCCGAAAAAATTCATGTTATTTTATAGTTAACTCCGTTCATTACGTAACTATTCCGTAATACGCTTATTCAGGAATTGCGTTTCCCAACTCGTAAAATCTACAGCTGTTCACAAAACAAATTTTATCAAAATATTCAGTCGTGGACCAACCGTTCGGTGGTTCCGTTCCGTTCCTAATTCATCAGGAAAACATCGCGTAGACCTCAAAACGTTAATATTTGAAGAAAAGTGTGCCTTCGTTTTTCGCGATCGCAACATTACTTAGATTCTGGTTAATATGCCGTGATTGGATCCTCCCCCCCCCCCCCTCAACTGAGGGCCCAGGCCTCGAAGCGTTTGGGTCGGACTTCGTGCATGTCCCTTGGACGAATGCTCTAAAGCTTTCCCGGAAGACGGATGTACACGTCACGAACAGACAATTTAGCAACTGTTGGAATAGAAATCATTCCAGGCCGCCCAGCAATCGAGAAAACTTGGAATTAGTATCGTGGTGAACCTACAAGCGGACTCGCCCACGAAAGATGGGTCATCACAGTCTTCCCTTGGCGCTCGCCTTACCCCTCTCACCACTCTTTCCCCTCGTCAAGCTTTTACCACGACTGCTCCCTGCTGGTGCCAAAATATTCACTGACATAACATGTGTATTATGGTACCGCATCAACAAGTTAGTTACTGCACCTAAGTTCAAAATTGAAGGACAATGGTTTAACAAACTCAACAAAAATGCATGCTCATCCCATACACACATGGTGGTCATAGCTACCCTAAATCACAACTTTTATATTTCTCAAAAACGACGCCAACGAACGCCATGTGATCGGCTGAAGTTTTCTTTTTAGTTTTCTGCAGTTTTAACCTTCTTTTTTTGTGTCAAATCAGCGCCACTAGGATGTCAAGTAAAGGTATGAGCAAAATCGGCCCAACCTAAATAGTAGTAGTCGAAACACGAACTTTTTTTTTCTCAAAAACGGCACTTACGATTTTGATTAACTGCTTTGCATGGACAGCTTAGAATAACACAGCAGCGCCATAAAATTCTCACATGTGATTATCGTCAAACCATAATTTACTGTGGCGCTCTCGTAATTTTCCACGAACGAAAATTTGATGCCATATTATCCGGCTCTGGCCTCACAAAAAATGTTGACAAAATGTGAGACAGCAAAACAAATATATAATAACTGGTAACAACCTACTAAATTTTGGAATTATAATTTCTGTCGGTACCTAATTTTTAGTCAACAGTAGTTCAAATATAATTTCTGAACTGTTGACATAAGCCTTCCCAAACAAATCGTGTTGTCAGTTCCTCGAATTTCTTATGCCTTGATCACTCAATAACGGTCGTGGCATACTCGTAAGTAGGAACAACTCAATAAATCACCAAAACACTACACAACTAAACATATACCCGTTTGTTCATAATAGAGCTTTTAGTGGAGTTTTGCATTTTGTTTTGTGCTTATTTTTAGAAAAACACGTAAGATTAGATGCTATATCACTGAAAATTGCTGAATGTAGTTTTGCCCGAGCAAAGTGGTGTGTTGCGTCGCATTCGTAGGTTTTTGACAAGGCTGCGGGTCACTTCGATCTCCTTGTCTGTCTCCATTGTGAATACGAGCCAAACGTCGCCCTTTTGCATGCCACTCGTGGTGTTGTGCTCAACAGGGTGCGAAGAAAGAAGTGAAGAAGCTCCTACGAGAATAAGAGCTGATTTGTTCTCATTCTTACAAGCTGGTTGACGACGGTATCTCATATGTAGAATACACACTTTGAGATATTATTGTGCTCGTCGGGGGGAAATATCAATATGCCCCATCAATATTTGCCTAATCAACACACATCGCCTCTTTTCCACTCCCGAGCAGCCACTTTGCTTGATTACTTCGATTCCATTATCGTTAGCTAAAAGGGGGTTATCGGAGAGAATGTCGAATCTACCAGTAGCTCATCGGGAAAACGTTTAGTTTCCTCAAATCTCGACATTTCAGATTCGTTTCAGTCTCAACTCTTGAACCCATTGAGGAGGTGCCACGGGAAAAAGTACTCGTGGTTTTCATAACTTCCTAGTTATTCGGCGTCTAGTTGAACAGCAATGCGGGCCCCTGCGGGGGCCTGGTCCATGGGGTTTTGCGAATTTGTTTAGCACAGACAATGATGGTAAAGCAATAAAGTTAAGGAGCAGCTTATAGGGCTAAATATTTGCACCTAAATCCACTCAATCTAAGTGAGCTATGAAGTCCAAGATGAACAGGAAAACGTTGTCTCTGATGTAGTTTTGATGTAGAATAACCGGAACAAATCCTCATACGATTTGCAAATTTCCAAAATTGAAAACCCGATGATTTTACATTCGTGAGCCCTACGAAGTAAGATGGAATGTTATGTCATCGGCTCCGGAAGTTATGTAACTGGAATCCGAAAATAACCTTTGTGAAAACTTTCTGAGTGCGCGGGCCTGTCGCCGCGATTAAGAGAAAACGTATTAACCAATCAGCTCATGTTTGATATCCAACCTACCAATCAACATGGGACGCCACAATACGGGTTTGACCAAAATTGGGTTAAGACTAGCGATCAGAATTGTATTACGAGTAAATTCTTTTTGTGAACAGTTCCCAACAAAATTGATATATCGTTAAGTGAGCGACACAATAAATTATCGATTAATAGTGCAGTTTTCCCTCTTTAAATCCCCCTCACATGACTTCATACTAAAATAAGTTAATTACACAAAAGTAGTTTAATAAAAGTAATAAATTCATTAAGGGCATAACTCAAAATCCCGAAGCCCATACTGCTGTCATTTCTTTGACTAACTTTATTCTCAGTGTTTTAGATATAATTCCAGAACTGCCAACACAACCCTTCCCGAATAAACCATGTTCACAGTCTCAGACACTATTTATGGTGACATAATAAAATTCGCTGAATTCATGTGAAGCTGCAGACAACTTGTACGATGTGAGATTTTGAGGCTGATTCTGCTATGATCATCAGGAGTGCCTGGAATTAGTTATGTACACTGTGTCCTAAGAGGAACAACTCGAGAGTAACAAACAAGTCTTTGAACTCACGTGTCTGCAGAATTCAAAAGGCGTTTTGCAGTTGATTGAATTTTTCTGTGTTCTGAATCACATCGAATTTGTGAGCGACTGTCTCTTAAGACGAAGAAGAACTTTGTTATGAAGAGTGGCTGTGCGCTATCGTATTACTTTTAGGGCTACCCTGGCGTGCTTCTATTTAATCCCTATAATTTAACTGTCCGCTATCATCCGCCTCGTGGTATCTCTAATTTTTATAATTTCTTTTTAGCGTAGTTTTTCTGTAAACTAAGATCATTCCACTGTGAAGAGTTTCAACGTTGTAACTTTCATTTCCCTGCTGTGTTTCAGGAGAACAGATCAAAGACGTTTGGCAAAAGCTCAGAGACTGCCACAGAGAAGCCCTTCGAAGAAAAAAGAACAAAGCGGGACCATCGTTGAAGTCGAAAATGTGGAAATACGAGAAGGAAATGGAATTTCTCCTCCCGTACATGAAAGATAGAGCGCGGCAGAGCAGCAGTTCGAAACAACCTGTTGCAGACCCGGAGATGTTCACTTATTACGGAAACGACGCTTGCAACGTTTTGTGCGAAGTGAAACAAGAGTTCGCTAATTGGAGTCAAACGGAGGAAGAAAATTCCGAACAAGACGCCGAACCTGTTAACAAAAGACTGAGACGAGGGAGGAGGAACTTGCAAGAAGAACAGCCCGAGCCGCCGGTTGCAACGTGGCCGGAGAATTTGGAAGACTGGGAGAACCCTCACTATGCCATTCAGAGTGACCCTCTGAGGCAATTTTTCGACGCCATGTACCTTGCGACTCTGCACCTCACTCCAGCAATGCAGAGGAGAGTCAAACGGGATCTTTTCAATTCCGTCACCGCCGCTGAAGAAGAACTGGAGTGTTCCGTGGCACCTGGGTGTTCCACCTCCACTAACTAAATTATAAAATTAAACAAAATTCGTTATTTTACGGTAATATTCGAAATCTCGTGTCTTCTATATTCAATTATATATTGTGCGAATAATTTCGAACATACGACCTCCTAGTCACCATCCGATTCGCGTTCCTCTGTATCTTGTATCCCCCCACCATCGGATCAAGATACTCGTAAGTTTCGATTGGTAGTAAATTGGGTGTAAACTCGTTGCGTTACTTGACTGATAAACGATCTCAGAAAGTATTTTGTTTGTGGATTTTGTTTTTTCCTTCCTCTAGAAATGTTGACCATGAAGGGAGAGAAAAATGTGGAGAGGATGAAATGAAATATTAAGCATATGGGGACAGGGGGAACAGACAGGGAGCAGAGTCAATTAGGTGGTTGAGAAAAATATCGGGATACTGGATGGGGTAAGTCTTGTTCGAAGGGTATCAAGAAGGCCAAGAGTTTCTCCATAGTTCATTCATTAATGACACGATTCAATTGTATTCTCCAAGTCGGACCAGGATACACGCTGCCTGCTGTCCGAGGCAAGGTCAAGCAGCCTCTTGGCACACCCTGATACATCAGGAACGCACAGCTCTGCGAAGAAACAGGACTCCCATTATTAAGAGAGGCTGCCTCAACCTACGCACTCAACCTCCGCAATTTCACCGCAGGTCACTTCGACCCGTTCAAAAACTGCCTAGCAAACTCCACCCAAGTAGGCCCTGCTTCCTCATCCCACGCTAACCCGTCCGTAAAGCCAAGCTTCGCAACTGCATCTTGCAGGCTGTCCTTCCACCCTATTCTGGTTTGGAACCTTTGGGTTGGCAACCGCGGAGGAGGGGTTTTAGTCGGTAAAAATCCGACACTACTTCTTTTGAAGACTTCCCCTCCCTGAAACGACCAAAACAAAACAAAAAACGCTGCAAATTATTACACAACGGTTTATTATTCGGATAATCAGCTTGACCTAGCATTAATGCTCCGAGACCCATCCTGTTCGATTCAGCATCGAAAAATATCATAATGAAACCCAAAAAAAGGCCGAAAAGAACTGAATCGTAATATTAAAATAAACAAAAAAAACACGAAAGTATCTAGAAAAAACTGAATTTTAATATGAAAACATGCACGCTAAATACTAATATCAAAATTTAACCAAAAATCTATGAAAAACATAATGAGAATGAAACGAAAGAATCTAAAAATTGAATCGTATTAAAACGAAAACGTCGGGGAAATTCGAAGAGTAAGGCGAATGGGGAGAGACCGGCCGTTGGGAGGGAAGCGGCCGGGACGCCGCACCCCCTCGCCCCGGGAGCGGTTGGTCTTCTAATGAGACGGGCGGGCGGAGGGAATTCAAACGACGAAACGCTTGTAGCTCCCGCGTTGTACTGCGTTTCGTTAATTTTTTTAACCGTTTTTTGCCCATTACAACCACGGGCTTCGTCCGATCGGATTGCCGAGATGGCGGGCACAACTAGATACCAAATCGGATTTTTGGGCGAAAGAACGAATTTTTTAGACCACGTTAAAGGCACAAAACGGCCCGGACGGCGGACGGCGGACGGGGGACGGGGGACGGGGGACGGCGGGCGGACATTGCAAATTTGGAATCTCCATGTCTTGAAACGTAAAGTATCAAATTTTGAGGGGGGGTTGTAAAAAATTTTTCGTGACCGAAAACATAGGGTTATTATTCAGAATGAATAATAAACCAAAAGAAAGTAGGACCCATGAACTACCTCCAAGTGGGCGTTCCCACCCCTAAACCTCCTGAAAATAAAAGTTAGAGGCCTAGTATGGCAAGACCGCACGCTCTCAACACCAAATGAGTATTGGGAGCCTCGAAATGTTTGTTGGAACAGGCTTTTAGTCTACAGCCGAAAGGGGAGAGGATTGGCAGGACTGTCGATCGTAAATATCTCTCGAGGAGGGTTAGATCTCAGGTTTCCGTTGTCCCACTTCATGGGTATTTAGCATGAGGGGGGAGGGTTCAATAATACATTGATCCGCCTCATTGAAAATCCCTAGTCTGTAGAGCTCTTGCTTAAGATACGTACGTTCCGCTCTCGAAAGCGGCCCACCGGTTTAGCCGCAATCTGCCTCCGCAAATCGGAACCACGAGGAACGTGAATGGAGCCAGCGGCTGGAACAATTGGCGTCATCTGAGGAGCCGCTGTAAGTTCCCTCTTCCATCGCTTTCGGCTCCATCTTTCACCCTTTTCAACTCCTCTGACGTCTCTCCTGCCACCGCTACCGCCAGTTGGCAAGTTACACTAAAACTCGTTGCTACCTTTGTTCCGGATCTCACCGTCGCCACTTTCACTTCTTCTTGCCCTCGTTTGGTCGGAGGGAGTCGACTCATCGGCTTACAGAAGTCGAAACAAACACGTGTCTAGAGAAGGAGACAGGTTAAATAAGGGAAATGTGCCGAAACGTGGCCAAACTACTTCTACTTCAATCACTAATGTAAATGAATACTCCTTTCCGTTATTGTATTCCTTCACCTTACTAAGTAAAAAGGAAAATTCCATAATCGTCCAAAAAAGAATATCTTGGATTTTCTTCACTAGATTATTGAATACGTTTGAGAGAAAATGTCTAACAAAAATTGATATTTAACCTACAGGTCAATCTCAGATATCTGGTGAATCGCCAAAATCGCTGAAGTATCTGTTGCGACGCATTGCACAACTTCCCTCAGCTCCACGTAAATTCACAGATTTTCCACATAACTTTTTTTTCCGCTAGCATTGCCAGAAAAATCGAGGCAGCAGTCCAATAAACCGTGTATAAACTGATAGTTTAATAACACTCATAAGATTATTAGGAGCAGCATGGAAATCCTGGGATTAAAATTACCATCTTTTCACTTACTACCTGTTAGGCGCACGAATGTAGGAGCTTGTAACTGAGAAATAAATGAACGTGGAGATTGTGATTGAGGGCTGTATTACACTTGACAGAATTGTGATATGGGGTTGAGTATGAGCAAGGGGACTCTAAATACACGTGAACTGTGTCTTTGGAAACTAAGTGGAGATAGAAAGAGAGAGTGAGAGGGGGGGGGAGAGAGAGAGGAGAGATTGATTGATTGATTGATAACGTCTTTATTATTGAATCTGGCGAGGTTTGGCCATCCATGGCCATTCTTCCACCTAACCAGAGAGAGAGAGAGAGAGAGAGAGAGAGAGAGAGAGAGAGATGTGAGTAGCACGAGGCTTGAGAGACAAATGAGTCAGGAGAACTGGGAAACGTCTGTTGTTCGCCAATGCTGTAGGATAACTGACGTGGAGGGAGCTGTCTGTTGAGAAGAGAAAAGTAAAGGTGGGGTAGGGCTGGAAAAGGATAGTTTTTCGAAAGCCCAGTAAATCAGAAACAACTGAAGAGGTAGACTTTCCATAGGTAAACAAAGGGAGTCCACACTCGAGAAAACTATGACCTTCCAGCAGGCCTAGTGAATCCCCTTAGGGCAAGTGCAGACATTTGGGAGATCAAATACCCAGCTAATTTGGCATGCTGAACACTACTGTTTCTCACAGTTTTTATCCGACGAATCCAAAAACGGTGACCCACGATCAAAATATCAGGCACTATGCATCACATAACATTCCTTAGCTCTACATAACTTTGGTTCACGGCTTTTGCTACTAATTCAACTTATTTTACACTCAGTTCATTTAAATTTGATAAAACAACATTTCACACAGTGGCAAAAAGGGGTGGCGCTAACAGTTCAGGAATTTATTGTGCTGCTCGTAATTGTACCCTGACCATTATTGAAAAATTAGTGAACAGAGGATCGATTATGCTGTGGGCACGATTTTCTTGAGAAGGATAATAATCATTTTTTCAGAGTAATTGGGTAGAAACGTTTAGAAGTGGTGGTAAGTGCTATGGCGGTGGTTGAAATTCCGGAACTTCTGCACTAGCTCCTATTATCTTATGAGCGTTATCAAACTATCATCGTACAGGCGCTTAATTTGAATGCCACGATAATTTTTCTGAAGGTCCTGGTAACATTTAAACAGAGTTTATAGAAGAAAACAACTGCGCTAAAATCGATTTTCATCGATAGAAATTTTATAGTATTGTAATCTCATCAGGGGATGTTATATAAGAAATTTAATCAACATAGTTAAATGTTAAATGGGAGAGAAATAGACTGTATCACATTTAAAACGATGGTTAGATTAGTAATCACCATGAGAAACTAGAAAATGAGTGTTCAGTCACACATGACACAAAGAGGTTTGCTTTCAGACGGTTCGAACTAGATGTAAAGGAATGAACTTATTATAATATTGGAAGAAAGAGGCTGATGGGAATGAGTGGAATGACAGTCATAGATTGAGCCCTGAGCAAAGAGTAGCTTCTGCTGGTGAAAAGGAGAGGGGTTAAAGTGGATCCCACTAGACGACTGCAAGCCCTTTTGAGAATACGTGTGCGAGACGACGAATTCCGTGGACCTAACAAGCCATACTTTGAAGAAAGGGGTGATTGACAGGGCCTTAGCTCAAGAACCTCCTGCTCGCTTTGGATACGAATTTACGTTCTTATCGAATTTTGGCTTGCCCCAAATATTGGAAATTAAACTACTGTTGTCTTTTTGATTAATCACCCACTAGATATTTCAAGAAAAAACATGACAACCATTTTAATGTACGTGCTATAATCCTGTTTTGTTGTTATTGCATTTTGGGAGGAAACTAAAAAGCGAGGGGGCCTAATTATCAAGCTTTCCCTAACAATACTGTCCATTGCTTCTCTGTACAACTGAAAGCTTTCAACAATTCAACTTTACTACATTTCCCTATGGCTGGGAGGCTCTCTCGTCCTATAGCAACTGCTGCCCAATATAGGTCTCTAGGGTATTATAAAGAATTACGTCGTGTCAGACATATATATAATATAAAAAGATATAATGTACATATAGTTAGATCTATATACAAGATAGCAGCAAGAGGTAAAGCACTCGTTAAAACGATCTAGGCAAATCAAGGGCCAAAGCCAGTTAGATGACAAAAAGAGTTCAATCGTTGGTTATGTTTGAGTTTGTGACTCCACCTCGCATTCAGCTTCGTTCTAGTGAGGTCTCTGTTCCAATTCCCATCGAGCTCAATGCGTTGACACGACGAGCATATGAAGTGATCCCATACTTTCTTCAATGAATGAATCATCAGTCCTCCGGAAAGAACACCAGAAGAGCATGGTAGCTTGAACAACATCTCTTCCTACTGCCTCCCCGTACTTCGCTTCTCGAGAGTATTCCGAGGTTGGGGAGAGGACGACGGGAGAGAATAATAAAACTTTTTCCACTTTGGAATCGATTACCCTAATTCATTCCGCTCACCTTGTTTACTTTTCTTGCTCGTATTTTGGTCCCAAGACTGAATCCTGGGTCCAGGGAATCGAGTGCTCCTGAATATTTATAACTTTTTGTTTGCTTTCAAACAAATATTCGAATCCAGTGTTATGCGAAATACCTCCCTCCTCGGACCCGATAAATATTTGAGCCTTCCCCCGCTCCAACCCTCATACCAGACCACCACCTCTTCCTCGTACACCTTCTCCCATCGGAGAGCGCGATTACGAGCGAAAACGAACGCGCGATTTTCTTTCTCCAGAGTTTTATCCCGCACTAGCGGCTTAAAAATTAATTGTCGAGCGGCGGCAAAAGCTTCGAATTTCCAGTTTCCACGAATCCCTTCACAAAGTTGAGTTCTCCCCGTTCCCGTTGAGCAGAAATTAATTGGACGGTTTGAAGGGGGTCCGAAGGGAAGAAGCAAGTTGTTCGGTTCCTGTTCTTCTCCGCCCTCAGCTGCTTTAATTACCTGAATGTTCGTTAATTCCGCGACGTCACTCCCAATGTAATTGAATACGCATCGCATTTTGTACATTGTTCCGTCGGACAGGTTATCGATTGTAATGGGGAAAATTGATACGAGGCCGGGTGACGAGGGGATTCAATGTTATTCATCCACTGTACTCGTACAATGGTAGCACCACATTGCGCACGAGCCGTTAGTCCCTTTTATCGACTTTACACGTTTTATGAAACTCTGAACACTGAATCGCCAAACTGAATTTACCTCTGCGGCGAAATACTGTAATAAACAGCAAAACTTCCATTTCGGATTTACTAAATTTTTCTCGAAATAAAAGATGTGTCGCAGTCTTCAGAAATACTTGGAACACTGCTTGAAAACGTTTGTGACAGTTGAAGTAACATTATTAGGTTATTGAATTAACCTTTGTAAACTACATCATGTTTACTAATCGGGTGATGAACAATAAGAACGAGCTGTTTTCCACATGAGCTGGTCAATTAAAATGATATCATTTATTTTTGTTATACGTTAAAGCATTAACTTAATTTTATGCGAGTTAAGTCAGTTAGCAAAAACAAAAGCTCGAATTCTTACCTCCACGTATCACAATTAGCACATAGGCGGTATTAGCGAACGTATGTATAATTTAATAATATTAAGTCGTGCAAGGAGCACGAAGTTTCCTGAAAACAAAACCCAGCCCCGTCTAACAGAAAATTCTGCAGTATATTTTTCGCTGAATAAGTTCATCATGCTCGAAATCCGAACCAACTGACTTTTTATGTTTACTGAGTATTAAATCAGGCGTCATTATTTAGCCTGATTAAGTAGAAAGGATTACTTTCTCGCGCTGCCGATGACAAATTTGTGAAAAACGTTGACTTGCTATACAAAAAAAAAATAGAAGAAAAATGTTTACAGTATCGTCTTCAGGGATTGTTATAGTCACAAAGTTAATGCCGTTATAATATTTAGAAGAAAAAACTACACAAAGCATTTTATGACTACTTTTGTTCAATCCTTTTCCATGCGGACACAAATCTGTTTTTCTGTGAACAACGAATAACTACAATGATCGGTTTTTGTACGGTCCACTTTCTATTCACACAGTTCACTACACCGAATAATTTTTTGTTCGCCATTTTTAAGCAAATTTCATTTCAATTCCACAGCTCACAATTCATAACTTTGTATTGACACTCTACATCACGAGGTCGAGGGAATAAAAGTAAACAAAACTGAACGATTCAACAACCAAGCAAACCCGATGCGAATTGTTACACAACGGTTTATTATTTTCTTGCACGGCTTGACGTAGTCTCACCTCTCTGAGACCATGTATCTGTATCCAGCGTAGGAAATGGATACAAGAACTAAAATACCTAAGCTGTATTCTCTACCATCTAAGGTTCTTCCCCCAAAACAGCTCAAACGGGTTTGAAGAAACATGCATTGTACTTGCAGTCCTACAATCTAGTTTTGGTAAGTCTCCAGGCCTTTCCTATGAAGCCAGAAATACGAGGGCGCAGT
Organism: Pachypeltis micranthus; assembly: GCA_020466155.1. Taxonomy (NCBI): domain Eukaryota; kingdom Metazoa; phylum Arthropoda; class Insecta; order Hemiptera; family Miridae; genus Pachypeltis; species Pachypeltis micranthus. Next base: position 2,463,773 of record CM035776.1, read on the forward strand.
CGTTGTGTAAATAACACGTTTCGGTTGCTAAAACGACACGTTATACCGTAGGAGAAAAGCTATGCGTTACAATCGTTTTCCAGAGGTTTTCGACCTGAAGTAACGAAGGGATAATGAGAATTCACTCCCTTTATAAAGCATTTCGAACATTTTATCTCTTCAGAGCGGAGGTTCTTCATTCAACGGAAACTTCAAATTGCTTCGCCATCTATTCAAATGAGATTCCAGGCGACAGGAGAAGTTCAATTGGTTGAGAAAGTAGTTGGTGAATAGAATTTGAAGGGAAGTGTAACTTATTGGAAAGGTGAGTGGATGAGGCGGTGGTGGCAGTTGTGGATTGGAGGGGGAAGGGGTGTACACGAAGATTGACGTTCTTGAGGTTTTAATCCGACTAATACTTTGGCCCATCTGCCGTCCAATTTATAACCCGAAGTCTCAGCTGGAGGGATCAATTTCTTCCATTCTGTTGGGTTTTGGCTCGACTCGGCAGGAAAGTGGCTGCTAAATCTACCGTTTTCCCCTTCGAAAAGTGCTAGAATAGAGTAATATCGTAATTTTGAAGTCGGTTAAGTAGATATCAAGCAACGAAAGAGAATGAACAGCGTAATATTTCGATAATCTTGCTGTTAAAAACTTAAGCTCACTGATTCATCGAATTGTAAAGCTATTGGAAGCATCCCCAATTACAGTCATAGTCACTTTTAAAAGGGTACTCTATGTGCCAACACATCTTTTGCCTGATATATGCTGCCTGAATCTCGATGCAGTACTTCACTCTGAACTCTCTCTGCCCCACTCCTACCTACGCTCCGATTCTCCCCAATTCATCTATTTTTCACTCAGTTCCTTAAAACTTCAGATTTTATGTAGAAATCGGTATCCCTTTCAGTTCTTGAGTTTATTGAGTTTCTCATACACATGCCACGCCCATTATTGAGTAATCAGTGAACAGTTAATTCATGCAACTGTCAAAACGATTTTTTACTTTCCTTCGCTCTATGAAGTAGTATGTAGTAGTACGGTAAATAGTAGTATATAGTAAATGTAGTAAGGTTGAATCGTTTAAAGATTAGACTTGAACAGCCAAGCAATGGACTGTATTGTTAGGGAAAGCTCGATAAATAGGTTCCCTCGCTTTTTAGTTTCCTCCCAAAATGCAATAACGACAAAACAGGATTATAGCACGTACATTAAAATTGCATGGTTGTCATTTTTTTCTTGAAATATATAGTGGGTGATTAGTCAAAAAGACAACAGTAGTTTAATTCCCGATATTCCTGTGAATCGCCCCTCTCTTCAAAGCTGTATGGCTTGTTAGGCCCACAGAATTCGTTGTACTCACACGTATTCTCAAAAGGGCTTGCAGTCGTCTAGTGGAATCCACTTTAACCCCTCTCCTTTTTCCCAGCAGAAGCTACTCATTGCTCAGGGCTCAATCTATGACTGTCATTCCACTCATTCCCATCAGTCTCTTTCTTCCGATCTTATAATAAATTCATCCCTTTATATCTAGTTCGAACCGTCTGAAAGCAAACCTCTTTGTGTCGTGTGTGACTGAACTCTCATTTTCTAGTTCCACATTGTGATTACTAATCTAACCATCGTTTTAAATGTGATACAGTCTATTTCTCTCCCATTTAACATTCACGACTGATTTCCTCGTCTGTAATGTTGTGGACGGTTCTCAATTATTTTGTAACCTTTATTAAACGAACGTTGCGTTGTTAGGTTATTGGAGTACCAACATAATTTTTGTTAAAACATGTGTTATAAGTTTCATAAGAAAAATACTGCAACGAAATGTTTATTGGCATTTTTTATAATTTTTTGTGTTGTGTTCGTGAAGGCGGTTCCTAATTAACTTATAAACGTCATAAACCCCTATCGTGTAGCTTGTTGGATCATAAGGAAAAATATAGTGGCATTGATGTTTGTAGGCATTTCTAATCATTTATTGCCATTTTTTTCATGGGTGACAATTTTATGGTGACGTTCATTTTTCGGTTGCAGTTTGTAAAACCACGCCTTCGTTTTAAACAGTTGATAAACTGGATATCTAGGAATTTATGGTTATAACAAAAACTGTGAGCACGCGATTCCATTCTGTTGACATAGCGGCAGCAAACGTTAATATCCACAGAGTGCGGCTTAACTCTAGCAAATTCTTATAGAATTATCGTTTAATGGATTTCAGGGCATAAAGGGATAACTGGAAATGAGAGGGAGGACTCGGTTTGTCTACTGCACATACATGGCCTTTCCCTCACCGAGGAACATCTTCGTCACTACTCACGAGGACAGTAAGAGAATATGAAAGGACTATGCATCAGACTGGATAGAACACTGTGGGAGTGAAGCACTCGAAACGCTTTATCTCAGAACCAACAGAGGAGATTAAATGTAGTGTTCTGAGGATGGAGAGGACGTACCTAAGGCAGATAGTAAGAATCATCACGGAACTCTGCAAAACGAACAAACAAATGCATAGTAGACGCTCCTTGGTGCAGGGGGTGTGGTGAGAGAACTGCCCGTGTCCTGGCTACTGCCAGAGAATTGAGAGGGAGCGACTTTTGGTCTTTGGTGCAACTTCTCCAAGGTTGGATATCAAAGAAGACTCTTGCGAGAAATACCTGGCCGGGTACGCGGTTTTGGTTTATTATTCATTCTGAATTTTCGGGCTGGAATATTTTTTACAGTCCCCCTCATCCCACTCCAAGTGTGACACTTTATGTTTCAATGCATGGGGGTTTAATTTGATGCCTAGTTGTACCCGCCTTGTTAAAAAATGGTTTAAACAATTAGCGGAAAACGAAATGTTGGCAGTTTCAACGCATTTAAGTCGTGTTAGGTATCGTTTCCTAGGTGTTTTTTTATGCTGAGTCACGAGGGTGTAGGAATGCGTCTAGATGGACAATTGTCAAATCACAGTATATAATGAAGAGGATTATAGCAGTTGGAGGAACTCATTGGATAAAGTGCAAGTTACCTTTATTTTAGAACATCAATCTATGCTCATTTCTGCTCAATGCCTCTCGCTTCACTCCAATCACCCATCAGTTCGACTCGTCGCGTCGTGCCAATTCCCTAGCGACGCCCAGAAAACGTCAATTTTCGTTGTTCTGGTGTAGTGGTCATGTTTCGTATCCTTTACTACTTCGTTTCGACGTTGAATTGAATGGGATGGGTCTAGGATGTGCTCTACCAACATTGTCGTTCGCAAAATGACTTTTGGTTTTCCAGCTGGCTGATACACCCCTGTTATATTTTTAATATTTCACGACGTTGGGCGGAATAGGATAGGCCCCAATTACACTGTGGGTATAAACCGTTGTGTAATAATTTGCAGTGGTTTTCGCACCGCGTTTGGAAATGTCTTCCCATCAAAATTATTTCTCGACTTCAGTTGATTGAAAACCAGGATTCTTAAAAAAGAGAGTCGGATAAAGCTAAACATATTTTCTCAAGTAAGAAAACTGCTAAGCCGAGATGTAGTCCCCCCCACTCGAAACGTCTGGAAATAAGAGCGTTCCGAAGGAAGGAAGGAAAACTGGATGAGATCGTGTTCCTCAGGTTCCTTCGGGGATTATTTCCTATCTCATTACCTACTACATCTAAAAGCAGGGGCCAACGTTCATCATTTTTCCTCTTCCTGTCAACCCCAATCGCAGTTCGTTCCCAAACCCAACGCTACTAAAACTCAAAATAGCTGTGGCGGCTTCGTAGGAAACTATGAAACGAGTAATTAATCACAATTTTAAATTCTGACAAATTTATTTCAGTTACAGAAATGAGGGAAACTGGACGAGAGGAAGTGCAGCAATCGCGTTAGGATTATGTGTTCATATTTCAAGGGCTCTGTTTCAATTTATTCCCGTCACCACTCTATATCAATTTGAATTGTTCAAAATGTAGGCTTATGCACTTACATCCCCATCCAGAGGTCAGTATGACGCCAGACGACACTATCGTCGTTGTTTTGTTGTTAAACGTTCTTCTGGACTGGTTTTATGTATTTCCGACCATACTTCCCTCTATTCGACACTTATGACATCCCTTAGTCCTGCTAAAATATTTAGTGCGGCGCATCTCACCACTTTCATCATTTCAGTTCATTCGTGCAACTACCAGTTCCAAAATACGGAGTTACTCTGAGCCCTCTCTTGAACGCCTTTAGCATTTATCAACCAAACCCATGCACGATTCAGCAAGATTCCCGTCTGAGGGTTCAGAAATGGTCAATATAAGAAGAAAACAGACCTTTTTTCCGTACAATGCAAAGTAACCCTCTTTCTCTCTCTCTCTCTCTCTCTTTCTCTTGTCTCTGGTTCACGTATTTCTTTGAACATAATTCCATTTCCATCAATCTCTTGTCTCTTGTCATGGTTTTATTCATACTTACTGTTCATACAGTTATCCTATCGCTGTATAAATGCTTGTGCTGTATGATAAATGGTGTACCATGGCCTTCGTGGCAACAAGGATCGTAAGAAACGTGTCATCTAGGGCGCCTGGCTCCACAATCACTTTGTACCCTGCACAACATGCAGGTAATGCCAGTTAAGTAAAACGTATATTCCCATATCTGCATACTTGATCTATTAGTTCGATTCCTGTAGATTGCACCACGTCCACGTTATTGAGGCACATTGATTCGAATCTGGAGCACTGGTCCTCTGGGCTAGATTACTTTCATGGCGTTGGTTGATGGGCCCTTGTCCTCCAGAGAGTCAGATAGGTCCTGGTTCCAGAGCTATCTAACCATCATAACATATTTATAATGTTCTTAGCAATTTATCTATTGCATGGTTACGTAAATATATAAATCATATCGGCATACTCGATTCCAAGAGTGACGTTAGTCCCTAGTTTGCGGTACTGATAAAATACTAATCGAATGCACTTAACTCTTTCTATGAGCTGAATAGCTCTCCTCGCGTTTGTCAGGCAGCTATTGGACTCATGACGTAGAGTTCTGGCGAGTTTTGTTTACTTCATTTACTACTCTGAGGAAGCGGAATCGAAATAGAAAAGAGGCGAAAGAGAATCCGAAAAGTCAACTCTGATGAAGTGAGAAGCAATTGGCAGGCAACCGTCGCTAAATAATAATTGGCAGAGGCGGGTTAAAACAGAGTCACCAGGAAGGAAGAGATGAAAAACAGCCTGGGAAGAAAGTAAATTGAATTCCAGAAGTTGATCTGCGTTGACATAGAATTACATTTGCCGTGTAAACAGAAGGAAGGGCCGAAAGAGGGGGTTTGGAGGGGAGTGGTAGGTAATCACAGAGTAGTTAACAGACTTGCTGAGGGGCACGAGGGTGGAATTGAAGAGTCAAGAGAGTCGAGGTGGATCTCTGAGCTAGTGCCCGTCGAGAAGACTGGGGCAGAGCGGAGGAAAATGAAGGGATCAGTGGCTATGGCTATGGTGTTGCGACGAGGTAGGGGACAGAGGGCAACTGACAAGGGGCAGGGCCTAGAGAGCTCCTTCGAGTTAATTACGCAGCAGGAGGCCTCCAGGATATTGAGATCAACTTGCCGCCCTGTTGACGCTACCGCGTACCAACCATCTCAAAACCGATGCCACTTTGCTCTAGATAAACGCCTCTGAGGGCTAGGGATTGAGTGTCGATTAATCATTTTGTCCGTAGGAAAATTTAAACCATTTTCAAACCAGCGTAGTCTTTGGGGAACTGAAACACCCTGAATGTTGTTTGACGAACTTAAATACACGGTGGAACGGAGAACTGAGTGGGATAATTCCGCATCGTACCACTTTTTACTTTTTAACTTCACGTTAATTGTTTTGCAGACCGTCAGGTTCAGAGGAATTGTGATTGCAAAAAACACCAGTGAACCGAATTCTGAGTGGACAGCCGAACCAAATCCGTTCATATTTAATTTACATCCACCTACAGGCCGCCAAAATAGGAATTTGATCTAAAATTAAGCAATGGGCTGCGCATAAATTATTTCTATTTTCCTTATCCTTACGAAGTGAGAAGGAAATTTATCTAATCGGCTGCGATGATTTTCTGAGTTTTCTTCAGATCTTTACATTTCAACGGATTCTGAGTCCGAAAACACTATTTGATGAAGTGATCTGCACAGTCACCAATTATAGTTATTATAGCCATCAAAACTCCTAATACTTTCTCAAAACTGATCTTGACGATTTCGATTGTATTTTTTGTATAGACAGCTCCAACTAACACAATACCGTAAAATTACTATACGAGCACTATAAATGATCAAACTCGGAAAAATCGGGTTTAGAACAGTTTTAGCCAAATAATTCGGTCGTTTGTCACTTGCGTTCTCATAAAAATCAGTGCGTTAGTCCAACAAACCACATATATGGAGAAAGTTTAATAATATTCATAGGAATGATGTTCATAGCAACTCCAGAAATTCCGCAATCCATACCACTGTCGTTTGACTTACTTTCAAAAACTTTTCCACGGGTTTTACCCGATAAACACAAACCTCAGAAAAATCGAGTAGACACTACAGCCTCATCAACCATCTTTGCACTGGTTACTCCATAATCTTCGTGGCATAAGTAGGAGAAACTCAATCAATTCTGACAGCTACGTTCTACCAAGTTTGTATAAACTTAGAAAAACAAATTTGATTAGTCGCCAGTGATGAAAATCGCTGAATGCACGTAGGGCTGAGAAAAGTAGTGTGAAGCATCGCTACAGCCGATTACATAACTTTTCTTCCTATTGGGACCGAAGGACAATAAAAAAAACCCAAGATCTCGAAGGTCCTTCAGACCGCTGTCTAGCATGAGTCATAGGGCTGTTGTGGAGAGACTGCCACGCACCTCAATAGCGCCGACGCGAGGTGAAAGAAAGCAGACGATCGAGAGGTTGTTTACAGTCTCTGCATCATGGAGTAGACTCAGTATTTCACTGTATACTCGTACAGTGCACATGTAAACGCTAGAAACACGTTCTTCGACTGCCATCACATGCTAGATGACAGCAGAAGGCACAGGACGTATTAATTCTTACACGTCTACTAGGCTCAACTCAAAGTGAGTAATGTGGGAGCCGGTGCACAGATTGAGGGTACGCTGTGAAGTAAGAAGGGCTAAAATGAGCTTTTTACGGTCACAGTTGAAACGTTTATGCGATACGTTGGGTGTACAAGTGGGGGTCGTACAGGAACTAAACTTAGCACAACTTAACACAACTCATCGCAGTACTTCTTCGCTCATTGCTTCGAGATAATCGAGGCGAATGTGACATATCTGGGCCACCTTTACCTTTCTAGGGCGCAGTTACTGTGAAAGAGCAGTTTTTCTTACACCTTCACTTTAGTTCTCTTTGCTTTGACCATCTGCACCATACCTTTCGTCAGAACACTATGAGTAAACGGATACACAGGGGAATTGACTTAAATTCTTAGTCTTAAATAGCCACGAAAATCCTTGTGAGGCAGACATGCAGACATATCAAGACATCTCAATGACCACTCACTTTCCTTGTGGATGCTGCTATTCCGAAGTGACAGCATTTTTATTCCCGCAGGAGCCGTAACAGTTTCCCTTTCAATTTATTCCGCCTGCAGCTGTGGATTTTAAGGCGCCTTATACCCTTTTACTGCTTAAGTGTGAGTGGTTTTGGCTCGCTGTTATTGCGTTGGTTAATGCTTTCGAATTAATGTTCTCACTAAGCATTTTATGCTCATCTCTTTGGTATCCCTCAATTCCCCTTCCTTGTGTAGGTTCATGTTAACCTCACTGTACAAACACGTGCTCTTTGTTGATCGCGTGCGAGCTACCAGTTGATGTAGTTTCAATTCCTGATAGACTCCACTACGACCGCCGCTTAATCGAAGTTCGTTTGTGGAAATGTTCGTGTTGTTCTTATCCCGTCGCTCTGTACCGAATGAATTAGTAGTATTTTTTCACTTGGGGAGAACGATGTATTAAACCTTACCAAACAATACGGGTCCCGTGTATCTTTGTATCGGTCAGTGTAAACAAAAGCCCTGTCATGCAATAATTTCCTCAATTACTTCCCTCAACCCAAAGAGAAGTGAAAATTGTGTTGTAATCCGCCGAGAGGAGGTTTAGTTTTCATCATATCCTCGCGTTATGAGGCGGAGTGTGGCGTCTCTTACAGTTTGTGAAATGTTGTTCGTTATTTTTCCCCCGCCCACAAATAGGCGATTTTCATCAGTAAGAATGAGAGAGGGCCCACGTGCCAGAAAAATTAGGGTTCCATATTTACAATTTTTATGGAACTTGTTACAACTACTCAACAGCTATCATTTGTTGTCACTAAACGTAAGGTGAAAGTAAGGCGAATGTTGTTTTTATTTTCCTACCCCCTACCAAGCGGGGAGGTGATCAATAAGGCCGATTATGCGGCTTGTGAGTTAAGCAGAAAATTATATGACGAGAAGGAAAATGATATACTTGCGGAGAGAGAGAGAGAGAGAGAGAGAGAGAGCTTTTACAGAGCGTCAGCCGAAGTGGATGGAACAATGCCATGGCCAGACAATATCCATTTCGCATCTCCTCTGGAACAGACTTGTTGAGAAGACCGGTCCGAACCTATCCCGCCAACCATTACTAGAACGCTAGATACTAAACACGAGAGTACGTATTCAGTTCTTCCGCTTTCCCCCTGAAAGAGGCTCATCACAATCTTCGCCTACTGCAGTATTTAAGCAACAACTTACCCCTTGTGTTGGTCTTTGATGGTGCCACACTGCACTTTGTGCTGCTCATTTGGAAACCTGTCACACAATAGTGTGAACGGTTTTAATTATGCGGAGGGCTCTCAAATAGAAGTCTTTGCTCTATATTTCAAATCTTTGCCTCTAAATGAAAAAAGTTTAGTAAGCATTTTTCAATCAAATCAGCGTTCTCTTCTTTTTCTTCCTACTTCCTCAGTATTATTAGGTACCAGGTACACAAGGGCTTTTAATTTCGCCCTCCTCATCTTCCACTTCTCTCTCATTCATTTCCCTAATCCATTCAGAGGATCACCTTTTCGGGTCTTCCCCAACAGTTTTCTCTCAACCAAAGAGCTTCGTCGACTGGCATTTTGAATGAATTTGCATGTAGTTTACGGACGTCAACAGAAGAAGAAAGAAGACTCCGCGAGCAGCGCTTGTAAAACAGGCTGAGAGTGATTTTAAATTAACCCTCTTTGGGTTTATCGGAGTGAATATTCGATTCAAATTTGAGGTTGACACATTATTGGGGGCACTTTGGTGAAATTGAGAAAGGAGGGGGGGGGGTTACTTTTCTCAACCCGGAGAAAGAGGAAAATCTTGTCAGTGATTGAGGACAAAAGAGTACATCAGATCTTCGCTTATTCAGCACTCTAAGGTGAGAATATTACTCTTCGCTTGTACTTTCCAAGCAAGAGAGACTAATGGAGACTTCAGAGGGTGTAACATGGAAACATATCTGGAGAAGATGGCATTGTTACCATAAGCTGCAATGGCACTGTATTAAGAGTACCTAAGACTTGGAGTTTCTTCCCAAGCTGCTGGGAACAGTAAAATATAATTTTAATTGCTAAACGAGGAGAGAAAAGAAGCTTGGATACTACCAAGTACCCCTCCATAAGCCTTGCAAGAGTGCTTGAGAAACTACAAATACGATTGATCGTATTGTGCAATGTCATTTTCAGGGGGGCTGCTATCTTTCTGGTCTATCTGTTGAATCAAAGGAAAAGCTAATAATAAAACGGAGTTGTTATTGTCAATTTAAACTAAATTTGAGTTACAATGTTAGATCAATTTTGACGACTATATAATCTGTAATAAGAACGCTTGTGCACCTAGGTGATACTTCAGAGTTCGTGGCAAGAACAAGGTGATGTGCCACCATTTTTGCAAAGACTATGCAATGGGATCTCCCGCGACACGAGGGGCCCTAGTGAAGATCTACTAAGAAAATTAGCTGCTGTAATAGGACAAACTCATTGCAAATAATGTGCAACCACATCCACAGAAGACCCAGCACTGGGATTATTCTACAAATAAAGCGCACTGGAGCGCTTATTGAGGGTATTGAGCTTCACGTCTAGAGCTCCACATCAGACAAGTAATACAGGAACTACGTTACCAACAAGCAATCAGTGTTCCCAGTTGGCCACTCGCAAGAACGCTTTCCTGATGTGGTTCCCTGCCAACCTTCTCTCCTTAACCAACTTACGCTGTTATGAGCTATAGCCTCCACTCTAAGAGCCACAACATGAGCTTCGTTAGCTGCTTTAAGCCAAGCGCATAACACCAACTCACGCAAATATGCGTTGCGAATATAGTTCATGAAATGAACACCCTACATCTGAGATATAAGTTAGTCTTATGCTTCACATTATTTCACGGCATCTGTGCAGTTCCTCACTTTGCAGCATCGTGAGGTGAAGTTGGGACTGCGAGTGCCAAATCTTACTTCCTGCATGCACAGCTACAAGATTGATCCAAGTCCAGGCACTTCATGTCTCAGAGCAAAGCAAGAGCAGGCCTATTCTCAATACTGTTGCATTGTTTCGGCACGGCACTCAATCAATCCTCCTGCCCATCGATGGAACTATTCTCTTTATGTTATAATTAAGAGATGTTAAGATGTTAACCTTGGAACACGAAGAATTGAACCGCGTAATCTTGGGATTATCCAGTCGGTCTTCAGTTTTGTAATTTAATCGCCTCGTTGAGCCTCCTTTTCGGACAATCCGGGCATCGACGAGGTCGAGAATTTCACTCACCAGCAAATCCGCTGAGCGAAAATGCCCTTTGGCAAACACTCAGAGAACCTCCGGGGTACCTGTGGCATTTGTAGGGAACCTGTTGAGCGAGCAACAAGTGGAATAAACCGTATCAGGAGCTCCCAATACGCGAGCCCCGGGGAATAAATCCCGTCCCACCACTCGGCTTCGCTTCCTCTCTACCGACAGAGGTTCCACCATTTTCTCGCCCGAGTTATCTTTGGAAAAACCTCCTTTTCTCCGCTTTCCCTCGTTGCTGTGGAAAAAGTTGACAGCCGTATCGATTTAGGGTGCCTCATCTCGGTTTGTTTCAAGTGCACTCGAAACACATTGGTGAAATACAGTGCTACAGCTCAACCTTTCAACCAAACATTGACGTTACGTTTCGGCGAGGAAACACCTTCACCACACAACTTGATGTAAAAGCCGTTTCACCGATATAAGGAATAAAAAATCCAGTATTTCGAAGAACAAAACATACGCATGAAAACAAACAGCAGAAGATTAAACTGATACACAATAGGAACTCAGTATCTGTTTTGCATTGACCACGTTTCCGGGAGTAGGTGAGAATAGAGACGTAAGAAATTATTTATATGGTTTCTTCTCTAATTCTTTTCAGTATCGTTACAGTCACCATTAAAGCCATCAGTGCCCCTAATAATATGAACAATGGCAAGGGATGGAACGTATTCTTCTTGCATGTGCACCGGTCCTTCCCGTCATCGAGTCAATTTCACAAACTCCTTCGGAATAACTATCGACGTGGATTTGAAATATCCGCGAATCACCTGAAGCCGGGCCCAAAAAACGACTAAAATCTATCAATTGTCTATAGTACCTGCCGTAACGAAAGTAATTGTTGGACACATACTCTAGTACAGACTAAATTCGTGCACGGAAAAACGCAGTGCTGCACCTCCGAAGCCTCCCAATATTCCCATCAGTCGATTTACACAACAGTTCACTGTCCTCCGGTTCAACGTCTAAACGTATCTTTCCACTTTACGGAGTCGGAACGAAAGTTATGCGCTATTGAGCTTTCCTCAAATCTTTATGTTCTAAAGGCTCTTGACTTGAGTCCTAAAGACATTATTCGGGAAAACAGTTCGCGTATGTCGCGATTGCACAAAGACGGCAAAATCAAGTTAGCTGAAATTTGAGAATCAGATAAGGTATAGTTATGATGATCAAAACGCCACTTTTTTGCTCTCAAAACTTTTTTGGCTCTAACGATTTAGATTAAATTTTTTATACGGACTGCTTCTTATGACACGACAATACATAAAACTCCCATCTGTGATAAAATGACGATATCAGCAGCAGATAGCATTTTTGATCATTTATTCTGCTGCTGCGTTACTTTCACACTTACAAATGGTGTAGTACTACCCTATTATTTAGGACTGATCATGTACAAAATTTAATCGAAATCTTTACAACCGTTTTTGAGAGAAAAATATCTGGTGCGTAGCAACACTCAACTTTCCGCCACCCCTTTAAGTTCGAACACCACCTACATAGGCGGGCGCTATATCTTCGTTCAACGCATTTTTACAGGAACATTTATGGGGAACAAAATGTAGGGACTAGTTAGCTGAGAGTACTCCGAAAGTTTGATCAAAATCGTTAGAGCCGTTTTTGAGAAAATTGGAATACCGATAAATTAATATTCGACAAATCTCCATTTCTGAGTTAACTTGGCTTATATCTCCGTTCAACATATATATACAGAAATAATTATGGAGAACGAAATGTTGGCATGGGTGACTAAAAGACACTCCATTAGAATTTATCACACCTGGTGAAAAAGTTACCCTGGAATTTACGGAAATGTTAGAAAAAACGTTATTTTCGACACATTTTGCTTTTGATCTCTGTTCAATGGACCGTCACAGGAACATTTATTGGATAGAATATGTAGGTATCAACTATTTGAAAACATCCTGTGAGTTTGGTGAAAATCGATGAAGCCGTTTTGCTAAAAAGCGTAAAAAACCTATTTTTGCTTCAGGGGCCCATATCTCCGTTCACCGTATTTTCATGGAGATATGTATGGAAAAAAAAGTTAGGTGTTGATTAGGAGAAGATAATTTGAAAGTTTAATCAAAATCGGTAGAGCCGTTTTCGAGAAAAATGCGAAAAACTGTAGTTTTCGGTACATTTTCGTCCCCCCCCCCCCCTTCCCATCGGCCGAAATCGTCCATAACCTTATTTTGGTGTCTACAAAAAATAACGAACAAAACAAAAAAAGAACCAGCTCAATCGGATCAGCCGTTCTCCCGCAAATCGAACTACAGACACACACACACACATACACACATACACCCGGACCACGCGACGAAATTAGGTTTTTTAGACTCAGTAGGGTCTGAAACGTAAAGATCTGAAGAAAACCCAAATTTTTTTGTTGGGCCGATTACTATACTTTCCTTCCCTTCGGGTAGCGGAAAGTAAAAAGTGGCGTTTTGGTCACTATGATAACTACAGTTAGTTTTAGGCTTTTAACGTTCGTACCAAATAAATTACTTCCATTCGAACAATAATCGTTCTAATTTATTTACATTAACAACGCACCTTACATATCGTTGGTCTAAAAAATTCGTTCATTTGCAAAAAAATCCCATTTGGTATCTAGTTGTGCCCGCCTGCGCGGCAATCTGGTCGGACGAAGCCCATGGTTGTTATGGGCAAAAACCCGTTAAACAAATGAACGAAAACGCAATTTTGGCAGTTTTATCAGAAATACGCCGTGTTTGGTATCATTTTCAAGGTATTTTCAGATCCTGGGTCGAATGAAATGAGTATCAGACGTGTACAACTGCGTATAGTGAAATTACACTAATTATAATGAGCCAAAGTCTACTAATTGAAATAACTACAGCGAAACTAATCGTTTCATCGTTTGTACTCCCTCCCTTCCGTCTCGTCAAAACCATCCGCCCGCTCGAACGCCACGTTGTGCCAATTGCCTACAGGCGCTTACGGACGCCTGGAATATTTAGTTTTCGTCGTTCCGTTGTAATCAGGTCATGTCCCGTGTGTTTTACTGGTATTTTTCGATGCTGAATCGAATGAGATGGGTCTCGGAGCTGTCAGATTCCGTCAAGCCGTTCAAGAAAATAATAAACCGTTGTGTAATAATTTGCAGCGTTTTTAAGGATGTCAGTATCACACAAGCAAATTCATCAAAATTTTAGTTAATTTATTTTGCAGCTCTCATTATTTTCCCATAAATGAATTTATTTTATGGTACTTTCGCGTTATGTGGGGCTGTCTATTTAAAAAAAGAATAAAAACTGTTAGGACTGTTTTTGAGAGAAACTTTGCCGACTTTACTAACCCTTATATGGGCGTTCCATGATGACCTGCACACTAAATATCCAATTTGCACCTATTTGGTTCAACCTTGAGAAAGCAAGGTTCATATAAGCTTCATTTATGAGGAAATAGCTGTACTAAAATCGATTTATGTAGAAGTCTTCAGTAAATTTTTAGCACTGTAGCGTTGTTTTAATAGTCAGCGAACCAAATTTGAGCAAAATTATAAGAATCATTTTTGGGATAAAAATACCTCGTGTTTTAATACCTATGAAAATTGAAGTTACTTTCATAACACAGAGTTTCCTCATACTCGCTTTTGAAGTTGCATGTTGATGTACGGACATTTTGAGGTGATTTGGCTCAGCCGCTCCCTCTCAATCGCTACCATTGACAGCCATACACACACGCAATTTCAGGAACCTTGAAAACGGAAAGATACGAAGAAAGCATAACATACAGGTTTCAGCCGACTACATTTCTTTTTGTATAATACACTTCTTTGTGCACTGTGATACACTTTTGGTTTATTATTCATTCTGAATAATAACCCTATGTTTTCGGTCACGAAAAATTTTTTACAACCCCCCCCCCCCTCAAAATTTGATACTTTACGTTTCAAGACATGGGGATTCCAAATCTGCAATGTCCGTCCGCCGTCCACCGTCCCCCGTACACCCTCCCCCATCCGGGCCGTTTTGTGCCTTTAACGTGGTCTAAAAAATTCGTTCTTTCGCACAAAATCCCATTTGGTATCTAGTTGTGCCCGCCATGTCGGACGAAGCCCATGGTTGTGATGGGCAAAAAATGGTTAAAAAAATTAACGAAACTCAGTATAATCGCAAATAAGCCGTGTTTCGTATCGTTTTCAAGGCCCGCTCGACTCGCAGCGCAGGGTTTTTTATGTTTTTGGATTTTCTATAACGTTGGATCGCCGGGAGGCTTTTATAAATAGAAGATTTCATTTCGTATAGTTACATAGCAGAAGAAACAGTTCTCCCATGCTAGTTAATAATGCTCTGATAAGGGAACAGTGCATGATTAACAGTCGATGTAATTATATCCTCATATCTGCATTCGCTGGCAGAAGAGGGCCCTTCGTGAACCTTCGTCCTTCTTCTCATAGTTTTAGGGCCAAACATGGCCTGACGTAGCAGCACGTTTCTTTCTCAACTCTCCTTCATCCTCTGCGTATTCTTCTTTTTCTGAAAAAAAGTTCCGAACGAGCCCTCCCCCCCCCTCATTTCCTTCGTGCAGTCAATATTTGTGAGGCCAATACTTTTGTTCTCGTTCCTCATCCTAAAGGTTATTTTCGTCCTGAATAGAACGTTCTCCGCACCTAAATTATCGGGTGTCGAGTTGGTCGGCAAAATGTAGGCAGAGCGAGGGAAATAGAGTGAGCACCTAATATTCAGGATGTGTTTAGGAGAGTGCAGTTGTGCACGAAATGTAGCCTAGTGGCTCCTATTTCTAACTTTTGGCCCTTAAAAGCCAATTCGTTAGCGCCATTCACTCTCTTCACGAGGGAGAATATGAACAAAAGAGAGGGAGGAAAAAAGCTCTTGTAAACGAGTAACAAAGTTGCTGCCGATCAATAACTCGACCGGGGCTTCCAGGTTTTTAAAAGCAACTAACCATTTCAATCAAAGAGAATGAACAGAAGAGGATTCGCTTCGACATCTAGTTAGCAGCGATTTTCATTTACTTTCAGGACGATTCGCTCTCACCAGGGGCGACAGAAAAGTCACGATGACAGTATTTGCTGTAAAGCCGGGTTGGGTTCACTAAAGTTTTTAATCAACCTTCACTTATTAAACCGGAGAGTTCAATTGTTAAAGGGCAATGTCGCACTTCACCAACGTTACCTAAGATAAATCAACTATTAAAACTAACCACCCAATGATGTTGCAAAAGTAAGGTCCTCAATCGACAATTTTCCCTTTTCGTTCGCCATTTTCCTCGGTGAAATGGAATCGGATGAGGGTAAGGGCACGCAAAACAACACTGTGTGCTCATGTGTGAGGCAGATGGAGGGTAATGGGTTGAAAGCTAACAAGTACCAAGATTCTCACATTTGGCAGATACAGTTACGTACTAGGGCAGAGAACGGCACGATAGTATGGTGAGTAGAGAACAATCAGCAATTAAGGAGGCTAGAGGACGGCGTGAGAAAGAGAGATGGCATGGAAAGAGAAGGGGGAGATATTTGTAACGGAGCACTTGCTTCAATGAGCAACTACACTTCGTTTCAGTAACTCTACAGTAAAGCTACTGAGAACAACGTTTGAGCAGAGAATTGAGTAATTTATAGCAGAGGAGCATTGACCACGAGGCAGAGCTATTACAGATTCAAGGTGGTGGTCCTCAAGGATTTACTGGAGAACTGTGGATCAATCCTCCAATTACTGGAGGCAGCAGGCGTCGCAAAGTGCCAATGCTGTAACCCATCGTCCCTTATGAAGTTGACAGGGCATAAGAGCCACACTTCAGGCTAAGCAGGATTGATTGTAGAAAGAAACGAGGAGCAGACTACGTTGCTTTCCCTCCAGGGAGCAACAGTGAATTTTGGGTAGTGAGGTGAATTTTCTCTTCCTGACTTGACACAGTACCTTCTAAAGCCGCTCGCATCACAATGTTACTAAAAAGGGATACTATAAGCTGAAAAATGTGAAGCAGGCAGAAGGCAGGCTCGTAGAAAAGAAGGTGTACCACTGGCAGAAATTTCCAGGGTGGAACACAGCGGCATTCCGAGGTTATAGACTCACAGTGTGATCATAACCTAATTGCATCACTGCCTGCACGATAGTGCACTTCAATCATGGTTCACTTGATGGTTTATTCGATTCACTACGACATCGATTACCCTAATCTCGATTGTGGCGTTAGTAGTGACGTCAACCATTATAATTTGACGAGGAAAAAGTAATAAAAGCGTTTTATCTGCAAGTTCTTCAAACTTCGGCAGTTAGTTTAATTAAGTATAACGATGTCAAAGCTTGAACTGACTGGACTCAAAGAGGGAATCTGAAATTAACTGGCTATTAATTGGCAATCGGAGGACACGACGGGAGTTTCATCCTGACCGCAGGTGAGGGCTGCCTCTCAATCAAATCTGGAACACAATGGTCACTTAATCCGTATCACTTGGTGCAAGAACCAACACGTCCCAAAAACTGGCATCTTAAGGCTCAGTTGATATGTAGCAGTAGAACCTGTCCGATTGTAGTTCAGTGGCACGTGTAAACCCCCTCTCTACCACTTCC
The DNA here is from genome assembly GCA_020466155.1 of Pachypeltis micranthus. NCBI lineage: Eukaryota > Metazoa > Arthropoda > Insecta > Hemiptera > Miridae > Pachypeltis > Pachypeltis micranthus. The sequence goes on from CM035776.1 coordinate 2,481,089, forward strand.
TCGATCCCCTCCCCAACTCCACGGAAACAGAAAGTGACGTGAATAGCGTTTTAGTTCATTTGATGTTGATTTTAATCCAACTGCTTCGAGGCATTGACTGAATCAGCTGTCCTCGTTAGTATCGATCATAGATCATATCGTTGACCCTTTTCTGTTGGCCGGCACACCTGCGTTTTGAGGAAGAGGTTTTGTTCAGAATAAAATGTCATTAGCGACATTCGTGGAGACGCGGTCTGTTAACCGGTTTCGATTCACAGAGCTGTGAATCAATTCACAAGACCGTAGGTTGCAAACCTGGTCTGAAAAAGGTTGGGAGGGGCTGGTTTATTATCATCACTAGCCATTTAGTGAACAGTCACTTCCTTCCCTTGTGGAACTACTTGGAGTGGGTACTACTACTTTTCGTGCACACAAAATAAGTTATCGTGTTTTGTGACCTGTCAACTTAATAAGTGAACCTTACGCATGACTCATTTGTCGTGATAACAGTGCCTATGTTCTAGTTGGTCCCTTTGAAATCACCCCAGTTATATTGCATTCAAGCACCAGGTTTTTGTCGTTGCAGAGGTCATCCTGGTACATCACCTGGCAGTGAAGTAAGTAAACAGGTACGGTTGAGGACCCTGCGAGTGTGGCAGAAGGAATGGTGCCTGGATGGAAGAGGCAGCTCATCAGGGAGACAAGGCCATGGCTGCAGTGTCGACACGGCGAGGTGAGCTACTACCTGACCCAGATGCTACCTGACCATGGCATGTTGCAGGCGTACCTGTGCCACGTAGGTAAGGTGCAGGAGACGAGGTGCAGAGTGGGATGATGCGGAGCACACCTTCTTCCAGTTCTGCCGCTGGGGGAAGAGAGGCGGCACCTCACGGGTTGTGTTGGGGAGACAGCCCTGACACAGTGGTGGCCACTATGCTCTGCAGTCTATAGTTTCATCGAGCAGATGCTCCGAAGAGACGCAAAACGGACGTACCTGCACTGTGACACCGGCTTGTGCCTGGTCTAGGGTGGGTGTCTTGTCAGCTGATAACCCCATGAAAAAAAACTAGGTTTTTATATGTGATTGAAGGATTTCTTTTCGGTTTGGTATATCACTGGGCCAACTCTTACACATAATTTCCCTTCAATAATACCCTTCTGATTTGATCGAATAAGAGTGTAAACATACGTTCGGTTTGGTTGGAAATGTTGGAAGTAAACATTTCAAGGCTCTTTGAAAGTAGTGCGTTTCCCAATGCTCTAAAACCATCCCACCTGCTATCACCCCTGGAGCTGCCAATTCTCCCTCAACCCAATCGTACTGAAGTACGAGGTGTACGAGATTTCTACCGGCGAGACGTGGAGCTGACTTGAACAAGAAGTTGTTGATCGGGGCCTGGGACTTTCAACAGCAATGAGACAGCTGGGTGGCACCTGGAAAACCACAATGCCGAAAAACTCCAATTAGAGCCACAACGTGTCAAACACAGAGCTCTTCAACACCCTGGCCTCCATAAAATCCAGTTAAATCGATATCTTACAAACAACTTGAAGCCTTGAACTCAACTTTTGCTCACTCGTCAATCTGCCCCGTTTTGTATTGTGGCCTTTCCCCTCTTTATTCCCCAATGAATTGTTTAACGGCTTTTCAATTTTCTTTGGCTGTTCTGAGCTCGTCCTGCGATTCGCTAAAATAAATAAAACCCACTCAGCGATGACCTGGCATTAACACATTTCAGAAGAACTGTGGCGTATTGACAACTTCCCACCTCCAACGGCAGCAAGGGCTACTTCATCTAGTGAGCGGAGTACAATGGGTTAGCTCAAATCAATAATGGGGATTTAAACGGCGAGACAAGGAACTCAGGCAAACGCAAAAAGCAAAGTATTATATGTATAAATGGATACGTTTCTTGAGGATCAGTCAATAATGACAAATTATGTTTATAATGGCTTTTCGAGTTTTTAATTCTCCCTTATAATCATGCCCTACGCTAGAAACCTTAAGTCACTTGATAAGCTAAACCTGGAACTAAATCATGTGAACTCTACTTGTATCTAAAAAATTAACGAAATGGGATAAACCTTCAGTTTGTGTTGCCGATTTCTACTCAAATAGGCGCCACACCCAGATATCTTCCTATCCCATACGTAAAAATTTAGGTGTATTATTCAGAAAGAATAATAAACTCCCAAGAAAAACTCTTATCCTCCTCACACTAATCATTTCTATCCTACTGATGTGAAGTACAGTTAGTGTCAGACAGTAAAAATCGACCATGCCAAGTATAATTTATTAGATACAAGTAGGATTCGCATTATTTAGTTCCACGATTAGCTTATGATGTGACTAAGTTCCGAATATTTCCAGTTTTATCTATTGTAGGGCATTATTATGAAGAAACATCGAGACGTCACCAATAAAAAGATTCACATGAGCGAATCCGATTTATTCTGGAAAAAACTGCATGAAGGCCTGCAAGCGAAATACACAATTTCAGCTGATTTGGTCCTGCCACTCTCGCCATTTCGTTCACTCACACGGACCATCTTATCAAATGAGGTTTCTCGTACTCAGGAGGCTTTGAAACCTGATGGAAACTCAATGTGTTCCTCCGATTACACAACTACTCAGATTTATTCTTATTTGACACAATATTTTATGGAGTAACTTTCGCCGGATATTCGGTGACCTATTTCATGAAACATTTGGCCCATGACAATCAAATCAGATCCTTATCAAGAGAATCGTTTTCACTCGACCTCAAGTTCTCTCTCAGAGTTCTGCTCATAAAACTCCGACGACTGAAATGAATCAAAACAAGGTTGTCTGGGGTCTTTATTAACGTCTGAAATTGAAATTAGAAAGAGAACCCGTTATCTCGAATTTCTAAAGACAGTCCAGCGACAAGCGGAAAGCCCTTCAATATTTCCCAGGAGGAGCAGAGGAAGGAAGCATTGTCTATAGAGCAACAGGTCCATCCTTCCTTTCCAATAAACTCACTCGAAGAAGCGGGTTGGCTGACAATCAGCGAAGAGAAGATGCTTCCTTTAATTTTCTTTCCCCACCCTCACCATTCCAGTTGGTCTTGTTCGCGGTCTCTTCTTTCATATTTGATTTGGAGCGCGGAACAAAACATGAGTCTCAAGTCACATAATGAAGGCATAAATAAAGATGAGTAACTTAGAACACGCGGGCACCTGATAACTAATTAACTTCGAGAGCCCAAATGTGATCTAGTCGCATACTCGTACGCCACAAACTTTGGATTGCGCACCAGAGGTAAATTCTCAAATGCGCTCATTCTCAATAAACGAGTTAAGCTGAGGTTACACCGAGTATATTAGTTCATACAACTATAACACACAATCATAGCTAGTATAAACATTAACGCGTGACGTCATCTGTTTATCTGTCTTACAACTACTGCTCAACCGCCATTCCCGTTTATTTTCATGGCCACGCATCACTGTTCGCCCCTTTCCTAATTTCGTCAAGAAAAACGTTTATTTTACGCTAATTTAAACAAAAAAATCTTGTTACGAGCAAACCAAGCTTTCAGGAGTCTTTTCCTTTTTACTTTAAATCTCTTCTTAAATGGAATCTATTACCCCTAACGAACAGAGGTTTTAGGGTCACGAGGTGGAGGGGGGGGGGTGCCTCTATCAACAAATAATCGACTTGAAGCTCACTCAAAGAAGACACTAGTGGAGAGAGTGGGGGCCAAGAAGCTACGGCCCTGTTATGTAGGGCGACTAGGAATCAATGGCCCAAGGAGAAAGGAAAAAGAACAATTTTCCGAGCAGAGGAGAACCATTTGAGAAAAACGGATACTCACGTTGAGAACCCGCAAGAGGCCATTTAGAAACACGTAATGTCAAGGATAATAAACGCTGAAATAACCATGAAAGTAAGCGAACGAGAAAAAGGAGATGACCAGGCGCGAACTTTCCTTAGCTCTAGCACCTAATGTTTGGAATTATCGAGGAAAAACTGAGAGAAATCGTAATAAAATAAAGAGAAGTAGTTTGAATTCCGAAATAACTTGGGTTGCTCCTAATTATAGTATGAACGTTAGAGAATCCTCGCCGTATAGATAGTTCAACCACCTGGGAGTACAAGAATTTGAAGAACCTTCAACTGTAAACGCGCACAGTTCCCTTAAGATCCTTAGACCATGTGACTTATTTGTAGTACGCCTGAGACTTTGAAGTAGACATCTCGCCACGCTCGAGAAGGCTCCTGTTCGTTTTTTAACGTTAGCGGGCTTCGTAGATCTTAACGTTTAATGCAGAAACTGGTTTAAAAAGGAGGAGAACAGGAATCTTCCTTAACCTAGCGGGTTGCCTACCTCGTAAATGCCCCGGTGAGCTACAGATACGTGTTACATTTTCCGATGAACTGAAAGCGCACTCGTTGAGGTTTGTCTACATTCAAGATGTCAGGTGCACTACGTATAACAGAGCTTATATATCTGAAGTTTGAAAGTGTGCAGCTCACCAAATTAAATCAGGCTCTTGTTCGTTATCAATCTCGTGTTACTTTGCCTGCTCTCTAAACCAGTTTGTGTTTAAAAGAGGCCGAAGTAACAGGATATTGAAGACGAACAGGCCATCTCGTGCCTGCCTGCCTTCAAAATTTAAGGCGCACTACAAATACCTCACATAATCACATGAACTGCGTGCTCATAATCCTAGTTTCTCTCCTTCGAAAACTCACGACCAAAACAAAATACCAGCTCAGTCGTTCTTTCGCAAATTGAACTGCAGACCACGTGCTACAATTAGGTTTTATGGATTCAGTAGGTCTCAAAACGTAGCATAAAAGGAAACTCAACTTTTTACTTTCCTTGGCTCTAAAGATTTAGATTTAATTTTTTGTACAAACCGCTCCAAAGAGAGAGCCGCACAATAAACTACCGAAAATGTTGACGGAAAGCGATTTTAGCGAAGTTTTTTTTACAAACACCGCGCAAATGTTATTATAATCTTCAAAAACGTTCAGGTGGTAGTTCTACGTAGCTATACGATGCGTTTTTAATAATTCTCACAGGATATATAGGGGTTACTCCAGAAATTCCAGAATTCCAATCACCGCTATTTCAGTCACTTTCTATCAAATATAATGTTTTGGGATAATAAAGCTGACACGGGGACATCATCCAAAGTTTGGATTCCAAACAACACACACTGTGTATTCAGATAAGGTATCCAAATAAGGTGTAACACATCACATTCGAGGGAAAAAGATCAGTAACCTTATGTGCAGATAACAAGCCTATATGGATCTAGAGAAAGAAGTAAATAGACCCATATCCTTTCATCAATATTCCTCCCTCTAAATCAATGTTTAAAAATATGAATACATTTCTAAGAATTCAAAACGTCAATATATCATTTCGAAAATAACATGAACATCAATATAAAGTCTTAATTCAAAACGAACTTACAAACATGTATTAATATGAAATAAAATTTGTATCATCAGATTCTTGATATAGAAATACAAAATTATAAGTCTTCAGGAACTTGAGAAAAGAATACAAACATGACAACATCGAATTATACTAGTAAAGAATCAATAAAGTATATATAATCTATTCAGCCAAAAATACTTTTGCAATGTGTTTCATAAGTAATAGATCCTTTGACTTCAAAACCGGGAGGTTGTTTCATGTAAATAGTTTTCCCATTCTCAATTTTGCAATATAAAAATGCTGTATTCACATCCAAACAACAAACTTTGAAATTTAATTGGTTAGCTACAGAAATCAATGTTCGGAGAGTAACGTGTTTAGCAACTGGAGCGTAAACATTTTCCGCATCACCAATGCAGGAAAATCCTCTAGCAACCAGCCTTGCTTTGTAAATTTGTTTTCCTTCTTTTTCTTAAATTGAAAATACCCAACGACAAGTCACAGTTTCCGCATTACCAGCCTCATTTTCATTAACTATTTCCCAAACATTATTATCATTCATTGAAACCAATTCCTTGTTCATTGCCTCTAACCAAAAATCGGCATTTTCAGATTCAAGAGCTGATTTCACAGTCAATGGAATATCATGATTAACTTCACAAAAGAATGACCCTATCTCATAATCTGCTAGGTAAACGGGCAATTTCCTATCCCTAGTAGGTCGATCTGACACATTTTCGATGAAATCCGAGTTGTTAACATTTTCTTTTTCATTTTCCGGACTTGGTTGAATTTCTGGAATCGGTGAATCATCTAGAGAACCTGAATTTTCCTCAGAAGCCGGAAGAATAAGATCAAAACTTATCACTTAAATCTTTGAATTCATTCCAATCAAGAATATTTTTATCCTCATCAAAAATAACGTTGCGCGCAAACTTAATTTTATTGGTTTTAGGTGACCATAACTTATAACCTGTACTGGTATAACCAAGAAAAATACATTTTTCGCTCTTTTCAGAGAATTTCTGACGGAATTGCTTTGGAATATGTCTGTAGGCAATGCACCCGAACACTCTAATATTCGTGACATTAGGAACTTTTCGGTAAAATTTCTCTGCTGGGGTTACATCTTTGTTACTAACTGGACAACGATTTAGAATATATGTAGCAACTTTAATAGCAAATGGCCAAAATGAGATATCCAACTTCGATTGAAGAAGTATTGCCCTCGCTCTTTCAATTAACGTCCTATTGAATCGCTCAGCACAAGAATTTAATTGAGGAGTGTATGGATCCACGTATTGTACGAGTATAAAGATTTGATTTTCCCGACAGTAATCACGAAATTGTTTACTACAATATTCACCTGCATTATCGCATCTCAGTGAAGCGACTCTTCTATTAGTATGTGCATGAACAAAGCTTAAGTATTCTTGTAAACAGTTGAATGTTTCACTCTTATTCTCAATACAATATGTTACTTTGAATGAGGTAAAATCATCGAAAGTTGAAACATAGTTTTCACCATATTTACCCCTTTGATTAATTGTTCTGATGTCGGTATGCACAAGTTGCAACGGGCTAGTACTGCGGCATAAATTGTGTTTGTTAAATGGAAGTTGAGACTGCTTTCTCAAATTGCATATTTCACACTTCTCAAATTTGGATGGAGTTTTTGGATTACATTTTATTCCTTTAATCATGTTATTTTTGTCTAGATTACTAAGGCTAGGATAATTGACGTGAGCGAAACGCTTATGCCAAAGTGTATTCTCCTCGGGAGTTATATTAGCGTAGCAAGATGATGGTTGATCATTATCATTTACGTCAAAATCAAAAGTGAGAGCATGTAGATTTGAATCCTTCAAACCAGATGCAACCAGTTCATCACCATCAAATATCAAAACTTCAGCTTCCCGAAAAATCATTGTGTACCCCATCTCGTCCAACTTATTAGCTGACAATAAATTACAGTGCAAATCTTCTACACAAAGAACATTTTTAATAGTAACACCAGAACCTCCAGAAATAATATTTATGTCACCAGAAATTTTGCATGTAAGTTTGACATTTTCTTTGGAACTATTAACCTCTAAAGGTTCAACAAGGCTTTGAACATTAATCAATTTGTGAGACAATTCGCTGGAAATCATATGGTCAGAAGCGCCACTATCAAGATAAAAAGAAATTTTTGAATCATCTGGCACAATGTTCAGAGAAAGCAAACTAACGGTAAAGAATGTACGACGATTGTTATTATTATACGAATTTGAGAGCTGACCTGTTGATTGCTGTCCTTGGTTACCTCTGTAGTTGGAATTTCCTTGGAAGTAATCGCCACGTCTGTTGTCCCAGTAGTCATTTCTTTCATCTCTGTACGATCCTCCACGATATCCATGGTAATTTCCCCGATTATATTGGTAGGTGTTTGGGCGATCATCTCGGTTTCCATTCTTGCGATCATCTCGATAGTTATTGAAATATCCCCGATTTCCATAATGAAATCCTCTCGGCTGATAGTTGGTATTTTGATGGTTCGGTCGATAATTATATCTTCCTCGACTGTTCCCTCGACTTCGTTGGCCATTATATTGAGATTTGGAAGAATAAAAGGCTGTACTGTCCAGATTATTTACCTCTTTCTGCCCAGATCGATCTTGGTGGTTCTTAATGTCTTGCAAGAAACGTGCTTTCAAGTTTGTCAATGTTCGACTTTCGGCGAAGAGAGCATCAAAATATGATATAGTTGTGTCGTAAGATGGTGGAAAAGTCGTTTGTAAATACGTAACCACGTCAAAATCACTCACCGTATCACCAGCACCTTTCAACTGATTGATTAACTTCTCAAAATTAGTTAAATGAGCGATACCGTCATTTCCTTCTCTGTAGCGTAGACCCAACAACTGTCGTTTAATGCGTATTATGTCGATTTGCGTATGATGGCCATAAACTTTTGTTAGTTCATCCATGATGTCCTTGGCTGCCTGCTTTTCCATTATCAACTCAAGCTGCTCACTGCATATTCTTTCGGTGATGAAGCGCATGGCCCTGGCTCCGTGGTCGACCATTGAATATTTACCTCATCAGGTATACTTTCAATATGATAAATCAAATTCTCAGCACGAAGCAGCATGCGTATTTGGTAATCCCACTCGCGGAAATTCGTCGGTAATCGAAGGAAGCATATTGGAGGCAGCCATCTTATAACCACGAACGTTAAACCCTTTTATAAACACAGCTTAAAACACACTTTATTCTTTCAATAAACCATGGACCTCTGCTTCCATATTAAATATAATGTTTTGGGATAATAAAACTGACACGTTGGGCATCATCCAAACGACACACATTGTATATTCAGAGAAGGCTAACATCACATTGGAGGGAAAAAGATCAGTAACCTTATGTGCAGATAACAAGCCTATATGGATCTAGAGAAAGGAGTAAATAAACCCATATCATTATATCATCAATACTTTCATCACTACCAATTCTAAATGTGTATACGAGCAGCGCAGTAATCTCCAGAACCATGAGCGCTACTGCTTTCTACCACTGTGTCGTGATGATTTAACGATTTCAAACGACAGGTCTGGTGTGTAGCCACACACAACTTTCCGCAACCCCCGTAAATTAGACAACCTGCTACATATACAGTGTGACGTACTTGCGGAATTGTGTCCCAATTCCGGCGTACAGAACACTCGTGAAGACCGTGTCTGGGCCCAAAAGAACAGAATAAAGCAAATACGCTCAATAATGCTCACTCGATCAAATAAATAAAATAATAACTCTCAAGAAGGTAATGGGAAATGAAATTATAAAGCAATTAAGACCCACTTGAATTTAATCGGCAAAACTCGAAATGAATGAAACGAAACGAACTCCTTTTAAAATGAAATAAATAACCTATGCTCGGATTGTATTAAATGACAATAAAAGGGACCATGGGGAAAATGAAACACAAAGCTCTGATCGCTTACCTTACTTCACAAACCAAAAGGGGAAATTAAACACTGACTTTCAGGGAAACCGTTTCGCTTGAGGCGCCGCCAGCCTCAACCGACTGGCTCCTCTTTCTAATATAAACAGCCGCGGGCTGCACGGGTGACGGTCAGTGTTGCCACCTCGCGCCGTCCGCCGCGAAAACCATTACAACAGGCGCTACATTTCCGTTTCTTTCGCATTTCTACGAGAATATCTACATAGAACAAAATACCAGTTAGCTGTTAGACCCGTTTTTCAGAAAATTGGAAAACCGATAAATTAACATTCGACAAATCTCCTTTTCTAAGTTAACTTGGCATATATCTATGTTCGTCAGATATATACAGAAATAATTACAAAGAACTGTCAGAGGAAAATTGATAGAAAACAACATATAGATATTTTCTATTTTAAAACATCCTGCGAGTATGGTGAAAATCGTTGAAGCCTTTTTGCCAAAAAGCGCAAAATATGTATGTAAGGAGAACACTTTTGTTCTAATTATTGGATAACAATTGGAAAGCATAAAAGTATAATCGAAATCGTTAGAGCCATAATCGAGAAAATGCGCGAAACCCTAGTTTTTAGTACATTTTCGTCCCCCAACTCCTTTTTCCATCGACCGAAATGGCCCATAAACCTTATTTTGGCGTCTACAAAAAATAACGAGCAAAACAAAAAAAAGAACCAGCTCGACCGGTGCAGCCGAACCCCTGCAAATCGAACTACAGTCACACAGGTCTTTTTTCTTATTAGATTACTATTCCTGAACCCTCTACGAGGGTTATATCAGTCAGGAATACAGACACACACACAGTTACGGACCAGTTTTTTGATTCAGTAGGTCTCAAATCGTTAAGATCTGTAGGAAAACTAACTTTTTTTGACAACATTACAATACTTTCCATACCCTTTGGGTAACGGAAAGTAATCAGTCGAATTAGTGGAAAAAGCAATGAATACCAGTGCATTTATGTAGAGCTATGGAAAGTTGTGTGATGCGGTGCAACTGATTTTTTTTGTACACAATCGCAATTTTTTTCTTATCCCTTAGGTAGCGAAAAGTAATAGTGAACAACGAAAAGAAAAGAAAATACGTCATAAATGTAGATGTTGAATGGTACTGGGTTTTTGCGGCGCGGTTCGATCTCAGGGTTAAATTCGCTTAAATGCTCCTTTTCTTCATGCGCACCACACTTTTTGGCGTGCAAACCGAAGCAGCAGCGCACAATCGAGCATAATGTTGGGGAATTTACAAACAAAGGTTGTTTTCGTGAGATTCGACAAGTTTCGAGACAAAGAAATTATTAAAAAATGTTATCTTATTGCCTAACTTTACTAAATTTAGCAGTCACATTCTTACACTAATTTCTATCAAGTAAAATACGCGCAAAATTTATTATACTAATTTTTAAACGTTTGGCTTTCTTCAGCTGGATGATGTGTTTGGTCACGATCTATCTACGTTCCTTATATCCAACCTCATACATTAACATTAAAGAAGGGAGAAAATAAAAGCTTATTACGTCCCCTCTCTCATTGTTCACCCTTGTTTAATGTTACGTTTCAACTTGCTCAAAAAGAGTCGTAAACCGCGAATTTACATTTACATATTTTGGTCGGAATTAGATTCTGACGACAGAATCAAGCCGAAAGCATAGCATTTATGTCCTTTCAGCATTTGCCCCCTTTGCTCTATTTAGTTAATTATATTTGCACGAAACCGGTCGCGAACTGTGAATGCATTTTGTCTGTTAACAAAGGTGATAAAAATATGTGAAAATAAAACCCAGAGAAGAACGCAAAACGCTGACAAAGTGGGGCAGATATTATTACGGTTGAAGGGCCAAATGTACGTGTATATTTATATTAATTTGTGGTTTGCCGCTCGTTACATACAAGAACAATTTAGAACGAGGGAAACAATAACACGAAGGAGAGAAAATATGTAAAAGATGAACATACTCAGCGTCAAGAGGTAATCAGAAGTCTGATGAGAATTAGTTCTCATGACGGCTTGACGCTGAAACCTCAAAGGTTGGTATCTACCTCTTGAGAGTTCCTATTTTTCATTTTTTGTGGTAATTGTATATATAGTTTTGTTTTGACGAAAAATTGTGTTTGCTGATATGTTCCTGTTCTTGTACATGAGGTTCAAGTATCTTGGGGTAGAAGGAGATTGGTGTTTGAACAAGTCCATTGAACCAGAGGTGGAAGAACCCGTTCAGTTGTTTGGCCGCATGAGCCAATAATTGAAAATGCGTGGTGGCCAACTATTTTGGCCATTTGGACACTTGTCACCTGCACGCCGTTTCTTTAATCACAATTCGTAAACTTTCTAATTTGTGCTTAAAATTCGTGAGGAAATAGAAAGTCCCACTCACGGGCTGAAATAGCTGCCGGCGATCTTTTTCCTGGTCAATCACTGCCAGTGGCTCTTCCTCAATCACCTCACACTGGCCACCAACACAAAACGCACCGCATCGCGCCACGAAGATGCGGCCTCCAGAGACGCGCCAGCACAACTGACGAGAGCACGTCCTTTGCCGCCCCCTTCAGGTGACGTCCGCCTCCTCCGCGCCGCCTCCGGGTTTTCCGCCCCTCCGAGTGATTTCAACGTGCTCCCTTTTCAAAACCCTCGCGTTCTTCTCTTTCCCTCTTGTCCCTTACCCACCATCCCTCAACCAAGCCACCCCCCCCCTCCCACGACCATTCCCCTCTTGTACCCCTTATCATCCTGCAACCTGCCACTTCGGCCGTTCCCCCTGAAAACCGCTCTTTCAGCCTTTCGCACGTCTCACGTTAGTTACAAGTGGCCGGAGGATGATCCCGGGAGATTCCTAGTTCGCGTCGTCCTCTTCCGAGGACTCTCTTCGTTCTCTTCAATTCTTTATCGCCTTCAAATGCCCATCTGGGGTTCTGCTCTTTTCAACTAGATCCCCTACTATAATTTTGACGCGCGGTCAAAATACACTCGGAACTCCCCAGTGACCGTTTAACCCTGGGAATTCTGGAGGTTTTCTCACCAGATAATGCTGTTGATCCATCAACAGCACCTTAGTAAAGACAGCTGTGTCCATAGTCCCTTCTAGACTGCCTATTTCTGCCATTTTTCCCCAACCTTAACCCCGTTCACTTTAGATTTCGAAAATGTTTTATTCCCCACCCTTCTCACTCTCCTCATCATTCCTGTCAACTTTCCATTCAGGTACACGCACTTTTCAATGCTTCCCATCCGAACTATATCCCTTTACGACTATTCGATTCCTGTCAAAAACGGAAGTTTCTAGGACCTTGTAACCCAAGAACTTCAAAAGCTCAGTCCTTCAATTACAAAAGGTCAACCATTGTAAAAACGGCAGCGCCGAATGGGATGGGGGCCTCTGAATGGGATGCTTCTGGCTAATTCACCACCCTATAGTCACGAGGTATCGTCAGTAGGTAAACAACGGAAGGAATCTTTTACTTTACTAAATATATTATTTCCCCATTTGAATGATGAGCGCCTGTTGCACTGACTTCGAACAAGATAATCGATTCACCATCCGGGGGGCTTACGAAGGCCAATCATCTGTCAGAACCGACTCTCCCAACCAGACGCCAGAACGCCTCTACTTTTCAAAATGGATTCAGGGATGATGGAAGACTTATCTTTGAAACCCCCTTAACGGAATATGACACGCCTTTATTACAGACTAGAATTGCAGGGCCACTCGATTTCATTTCTCGAGAACAAGCTCAGCTCAACGAAGCAGTTCCTGGGATGATGTGGTGTGTGTGTGTGTGTTGTCGATTCCAAATGCGGAAGCTTAATTCTATACATTCGCTACAGTGTTCCTTTCATCAGTAGAATAATTCCCTTCACGCAGCAGTAGCTGATAGCCCTACTGCGCAGCGTTGCAAGATTCTCAACGTGATGTTACTGAGAGAGATACTTGATACCTGTTTATTTAACCATGAGGATACTAAGGACCTTGCAGTTCTCTTACTTTGTGCCCGAAAGCTGATTTCGCATAAAATTATCTCCACATTTTTTTAAAAATAAGCAAACGAACTTTTTCACATCATTCCATATTCCTTTCAAGGAACGGGACTCAAAATAAATAAATATAAACAGTACAAATGCCGTTGAGAAAAGGCCTAGTGTGTGTCAGAGGACGCAATTGAGGGAAATCGACTCAAATTTGATAATTATCCTGCAGGTGACATTGAGACGCCAAAATAAGAGTATACGCAAAATTGGCCCAAAACTAAGTAACTGTAGTTATCATAGTGACCAAATCACCTTTTTTTCCTCGTAAAACTCAATTACATTTTTCTCAAAAACGGCTCACCCGTTTTTGTATTATTATAAATAACACTGTACAACCATGAAATGAGCAGTCGTGATCAAATGACGAGAGAAGTAATTTTCAAATTACCTCATCGATAATGGTGATTTCAGTGCAGTTTTTGACATTTTATGTCTTTACTTTGCTACATAAACTCAATCTAACGCTTGGTAACATCTCACGTTTTAATAACCTCAGTGACTAAGTGATGATGTCAATTGCAATTGTCGCGGCCATTATATCGAAACCGTCAACGAGCACAATCAAACGTAGTTATCGTTGCATAAAAAATAAAAGAGATAAAATGTTCCTAGTGGTTGCATACTTGTACGAAAGCTGTACCCACCGTTTGTGTTAGTTTACTTGTGTCATTTCCATCCTTCCAACCTGTGCAATGCCTTTGTGACGTTTTCAGTTACGTCATTTCGATTCGCAGAGGCCGCTGAGTGGAAAGCGCGGCTGGGGGAAAAAGGCTGCCATTCTTCCATTTTATATGTTTCGAAAAAAAGATTTAGGACAATAGATAAAATTATTGTTATGACACATACGAGTATAAAAAATTGGTACTATATTTCCTTATAAATCGGGGTAATAAGCTACTAGCGTTCCAAAACAACTCAGCGTGGTAGTTCAATTAACCCTCTATACGATGAAAGTTCAATAACTGTCATTAGAGTGTCAGGTGTAACCTCAGAAATTCCGGAACTCGAATTAAGGTCGTTTCATTGACCAATTTTTTTCGCAGTGTGTCCCCTATTATTCTAGAACTATAGTCACAAATCACTACATTAAGTGAAAGTCTCATTAATTATCTGTACAGTGATTTTTCAATTAAGGTCGGGAAAAAATAGGAGCACCTCAAAAAATACCTCAACTTTTGAGCTCTATCCCTTTTTACCTATAACGTCATGTTGTCTTTTACCAAGTGTTGGGTGCAAGAGAAAGATAGAGAAATAAAGACTTGAATTGATTGATGAATGAGACGCGCGAGATAAAAGACTGTATTGATACACTGGGCTTAAACGGATACTTGATTAGCATTATAGAGTTGTGATGGAACAATCACTAGATTAGCACGATGGAATTGTGATTGGCCAGCCAGTAGAACAGAACTGGGACACGTCTGGGGGCTGCGAGTAGGAATGCGTAAGGTAAGGAATGTACATAATGGAAACTCCGAAGGGGAAAACCCATTGCCGACTTAGGAAATAATTGTTGACTGAACTCCTATCAGGTGAGGAAAACATCCAGTGGGTAGCAACATACAACTTTCGACAACTCTAAATACGACGGCGTGCTATGAATAGGGGTGCTGTGCCTTAGCTCAACGCATTTCTACGGGAACATTTATGCAAAACAATATGTAAGTACAAGTTAGTTGAGGTTTGATCAAATTGAAAATTGGAAAAACGATAAACTAATGATCGGCAAATCACGTTTTCCGAGCTCCCGTGGATAATATTTCCGTTTAACAGACTCGTAGATACAGAAATGATTGCGGATAAAAAAATATGGGTGTAGGTTGCTAGACGACATTACATCAAATCCAGTGAAGCAGTTACTCAAGTAATTGGAAAGATGTTCTAAAAAACTTAATTTTTGACACATTTTGGTTTGGAAGCTAGAGAAATGAAAATTGCTGAATGTGTGTGGCCCTCAGGAAAGTTGTGTCAATCGTTGCACCAGGTATTTTTATATTTATCTATGTTATTTATTCTTTATTACTTTTACTTACACGTGTTTCTTCGAATCGTTTTTACTTTCAAACTATTCCATGTTTATCAATTGAATAATTTAGTTACGTTAGTAGGAGCACATGCAATCGCAGAGGCCCGAGCACGAATATTATCTTCGAAAATCCTATTTACGTAATTCAAAAGAACTTAAACTTGTGAAAACTCAATTTTTCCGCAGTCGAGTGCTATAATTTCGTTACTCATTAGTTAGAAGGAACATTTTGAAAAGGGGAAGTTCAGAAATTGAATAACCCGATTGAGGAGAAGGAGTACGACATTGCTCGTTTGGTCTCTTGCCTTGGTCTCCAGCTTTTAATGTAACGCAAGCCCGCAACACCGTTGAGCTGTGATGGTGTCAGCGGCACCTGATCCTAATCGCCTTGCCGTCCACAGTTGAAGTCTTTACTACAAAACGTTGGTGAACTGACGAAGGTAGTGTCAAACAGGTTAACTGATGAAGATACGACTGTTTTAGATCTAGAAAACCAGGGATGTTGAGGAGGTTAATCCTGATCGTGTTCAGTTGATGTTCTTCAAAGTACAAGAATTAATAACTGTTACCTATAAGGTGTGTAGACCCTTGTCTTCTACAATGAAGATGATGATGTTAACTGATAGCAACTTTATGACACATGTGAGCACTTCCTGTAAGTGACATTTGGTTAAAACCACCTGACGCCTTTCGCTTTGGAAGTGGGAATAACGTCACTTCTGAATGATAGTCTTAATCCGAATGACATCCGCGTCAAATCCTGATTGCGAAGACGCTGCTTCTGACCTGAATTCGACCTCAGAAGAGGAAATCCGGCGAAGCACATGGCACAAACTCCCTCGAGATCTCGTTGAGATGTGATCATTCCGAAGGCAATCCACCTCTGCGTAGATAGTCGGCCTGAAGGATGGAAATTCGGTAGAGAACCCACCGAAGGAAAGCCCGAAAGCTGAAAAGGAGAGATTGGTGGCTTGGGGGAGCGAATTTGATTATGGTAATCTGTCGTTTAGATTAGGCTTGAAGGCCCATCTTATCCAATCTTCGTTCTTTTGTCAATATTCCCCAGCAGCGCGTCCCCCCCCCCCCCTCTTTATTTTACTTATTTTTCCACAACAAACACTGAGGTGAAAGTGAGGAAAGAAGAGCAGCTCGGAGCTAACTGCAGACGATCAAACAAACTAAAGGCAAATAGATAAGGGACTATCTGGGATAAAACAGGACTGAAAATAGAGTAGAGTGCTACCAACAGCATCCTTCTACCTCTATCAGACGCTGTGATATGCATTTTTAAAGGTTACTTATAATATCATATAATACACCTACATTTTGGCCAGGAAAGTTTTTGTCCTGCCCGTTCACCATCCAGGAAAAATTGTCTAATTGTGCCCACCTGCACGGCAATGCGATCGGACGAAACCATGGTTGAACCCATTTAATTTAGTTAGACGCAATTACGCCGTGTTTGGTATCATTTCCAATGTATTTTACGATGCTGAGTCGAATAACAGAGGCGTGAGGTGGCGTCAAGGTGAGCAATCATGTTGTACGAGAGAATAATAGTTTGCAGCTTTTTTTTTTTTAGATAACCAGTTTTTGCGATAAAACCCCACTTCCATTAAACCCCGTTCTTCCACTTTACAAAGACTTTTCCCCACGTTTCACCACATTTTCGATTGTGGAACGTTGAGCGTTGCTGCGCACCAGATATTTTAAATTTAGCTCTCTGTGGAGAGGCAAAATGTTATTCGGTTGCCCAGACGTTGCAGGAATCGGGAAGGGACGGGTTACAAATGAACCAGGTGAAATTGAACCGCAAAGGTTCTCACGATCAAGGCAATTATGTCCAGATGATGAATCGTTTTTATCGACGCCTGTCCGTCGGCCCCGCGAGTATTCACCATTTATTTTGTGGCTCTCGAAGCGGCTGTCCGATTTCCAGCCGATGGGATCGCCCTTTTTGACATTCACGATACAGTTTTACTCTGGCGATAGCAGTAAGCCCCTTGTCCACTGGTATGAGAGAGTGAATTCAGGTGACGACCACGACATCCTCGTAAGACACGTCAAGCTTCGTATCAAGCACACTAACCTCAGCAGAGAGAAGCGATGCTGTCGAGCTCCATGGGGTTAAAAGTAAATAAATACCTGGCGCGATTAATCACATTTTTTCTCGGTGATTTTTATCTCCCTGTCAACTTGTACTATATGTTTTTACATTCCTATGCCCTACGCGGTAGGAAGGAAAGTTACGCAACCAACTGAAAAATAATTTTTAGTTTTCATCACATCTTAACATTTCAAGGGATACTGAGTCAGGGAAACTGGGCTGCGGCCTGAAACGTCATCGTTAGTTCTGACCAGTCTTCAGTGGTCCTGGCTGTCCAGGTAAGTATCTGGCAACCGGGGTGTTACGCTAACTTTGCAAGCCTAGAGGAGATGCATCGGCTGGGTTGGAAAGCAGGCGTTCTTCGAGATATCACAACCTACGGCTGCTCGGGTCGTATCTGAGCTGGTGGTCGTCCTATTGTGGAACATCCTCTTATCCTTGTTTCCTTCCCCGTATCCAATCTTCCTATCACTAGAACCGGCGTAGGTTAGTCTGGGCGCCCTCCCCAGCTCCTTAACTATTATTTATTTGGGTGGCCCCGTCCTATTTACGATGAGCCGTGAAAAAAGTGTGGCTGTGGACGTGATTGAAAGTAAACGGCTTGACCAGGTCTAATCAGATTTGATATTGAGCCTGCAAATCACCATAGAACGAAAAAATAAGGGTATGAGGCAAACCGATTCAAAACTAACTGTACTGATCATAGGGATCAAAACATCAAACATTTTTTCTCAGAAACGACTAATGATTTTGATTGACAGTATAGACGGAGAATCGTTAGCTAGAATGATAAAAATCGCTTAAAGCATGAAGGGCTGAAGAAAGCTAAGCTATGCGGTGCGTCGCACCATGCATTTGCACTCAAAGCGTTATTTTTTGTATCAACGCACTTGACATTATGTGCCAATTGAGGCCCTTGATGGTAAGGGAAAAGCTCAAAATGGGAATTTCGTGTGTTGTAGATACAGTAGAGTTACCAGGTATTGGTTTTAGCCGGCAATTGTCAACAGTAGTCCATTCAAATTAATCCGTCGGTGCGTCGGTTGCCGTGTAAAGTGAAGATTCCCTCGCGTACAGGGCTCAAATGACACTTAAGAATGAGGGCCAATCTTGACATTGAACTCAAATCGGTGATTGCAACTGCGACACCCCGCATTTTGGTTAAACGATGTCGAACGATGACGTGAGGGATGATGGAGAGATAATAATTTGAATCCAGAGGATCTGCATCAAAGGTGACCGCTGATTGGGAGGGTCAACTCGATAACAAAACCAATCACATTCCCAAACAGTCTCTTCAAACTCTTCTCCGCCCTCAAACAATTAAGCAGTTCCCTTGAAATGTCCCCTTCTTCGATTCCCCGAAATGTTCCCTTCAATTGGCGGCGTTTGTCTATAAGAAGAATCAACTGTTCAATCAATGGAAGCCTAAATGAAAGTTTATTTATCAAATTATTACAACATACCAAGAATCTAGTTGATAGCGTCACAGTGAATTGCGTAGACGAGTACATAAAAGTTTATTTTGACTTACGATATACTTACATTGTGGTTTACATTGTAGGCGAAGAAGGTACAATTAACTTATTTATTAGGTCATATGTATAATATAATGGTAAAAAGCGTCGTCCAACCTGATGTCACCGCTGCACCGAGCGACCTGAAACGTCGAGCAATTTAATTATTAGTCGTGCGCAACTATTCAAAATCGCACGTGCTGAGTCCAATATATCGCCAAACCCTTGAGGTTATTAAAAATATCTGTATCTTTCCGACAACCCTCTAAAATCGATTAAATGCTGTAGTATGTAAACGAGGGCTGTGTGTTCAAACAACTTATTTTGATATAAACATTTGTAGAGAACAAAATGTAAATAGGGTAAATACGGCGACTCAAGCTCAGGGCTTCGTGGAGCTAGCCTGATAGGGAGGGTCCAAAGAGTAAATACATTTTGGTCAACAGACTTATACCCCGGCCATGTCGGTTACTACTATAATTACTGTTGATCAGCGTTTTCTCACGCTCACTAGTTCGTACGTATAAAACAGAAAGAGAAAAAAAACGGTCCAAAACTACACGTCACATATAACACCTGTGCACCGATTGCTCAATCGTGGTATTGCTGGAAGTCCACAACTTTAAGCTCAACCAGTTTCTAAATGCAAATGAGCTGAGTTTTAAGATGAATTGGACTAGTAGCTAACGCCATGAATATCGCTGAACTCTCGTGAGGCTGAGAAAAGTTCAACGATGCGTTCAGACATTTTCTTCTTTCATTTACTTTTAAAATGTGTGCACATACCAACTGCTCAGACTTCGATTTTCGGCATAATTCAAATCTGAATTGTAATGAAATGATTGCCTTCTTGGCCTTCTACTTCGTGCTTTCGTGCAACCCAATCGTCACGGAATTTTACATTAAATTACTTTGGCCTAAGGTTCGCTTAAAATCGCAACCTGCTATGTGATTTTCACGTTTTCGTTGAATTTGATACGATTCTCGGAAAAATCAAAATCAATCAATCAAAACACTTGGGTTTTGAGTAGTTGAGGCACATAGTTTGACTTGAGGGAGCAAAGGATGTGGAGAGTAGTGTACGTGATAATAATGAAGGGGTTTCTCACCGTTCAGAGAGGCGATAGGTCCTCCACGTCCTTCCACCAGCTTCTTGAACTTCAGTTTTTGCCTGGAAAATAAGTGTAAATTATAGTCGCCTCAACAAGTCAACATAAAATAAATATTCGAATAAATCCGCGTCTAAATTTACTACAGCACGTCCTAGAAGGTGTGTGTTTACTTCTCCCTTTACAAAGTAAACATTAATCAATCATCCACTCGCGGCTATTCCACTTGCGGGGCCTCAGAAGTACCGCTGCCCGAGGCTTTTGAGACCACGCAGGTGTATCGCCGGGCCCCCGTTAAGTGAAACCTCAGAGATCGTAGAACAAAAATCGTCCTCGTTTTTAAGAACAAAAATCCGTGTTCTGAGCTCAAGGTTCTGTTATGTTTTTCACGAACGAAATCCCCTCATAGCAAAATCGGAACGTAACTTGGGGGTTATTACACTACATTCCCGACAATTCTTCATTACAAACTTGAGCCTGATTGGTTGAAAAAACAAAACCAATAAGTTAGCCCAAGTGCACACCTAAGTGATCAACGAAGGGATTCTACTTTGCTGCACTAACAGAGTCTTTGCAGAATGATAGTGATCACCAGTATGAATAACCACCATCACCAGTATAATTTAATGCAACCAACTCAAATCAACGACTCCTGCTGTAGGCATTCTTTTTTACCTATTTTCGCGTTTGCCAATTTAGAGTTAAGGGAAAATTGAATTATACGAAAATATTGAAGAAATGTGGGTAGCATGGATTGTGAGTTCTCCAACATTGACAAATCATCGTCAGGATCAGTGAGGAAGGAGTATTGTTGAGGAGGAAGAAAGAGGCTTGATGCACGCTTCTTCTCCTTCTTCACAAACCTCCTCCCTTAAAGGGTAAATTCTCATCCAAAAGAAAATATCTTTAACGATGACAAAGATAACAACGCCCATTATCTAACACACTAGTCGAGCAACACGCCGGTTACTTGATCACTAAGAATGCCTCATAACACACCCAGACAGCGCATCTCAGCACTGTTCTTGCATCACATTTCACGCCAGGACTCGGGTCCATGCCGCAACGCTGATTTTATGTTTTTCCACTCTACGAGCTTCTGGACATCTTCCACTTATCGTATTCGCGCGTCTTGGCTCCCAAGTGAGCTCAAGATTTCGTTCTCCAGATGCGATAGCGTCAGTCACACTTTTAGCATTTTATATAAAACTACGGCTCAACTCGTCCAAATGCGCAGTTTGTGGATTCCCGTGGAAATACAGCAAATTTATTTTTGCCAGAGGATTAGTTAATGAAATTAATTGCGATCTAATCGTCTCTTCCCGGCAATTAATTCCATTGTCCGTGGAGGGAAGTATTCTGCCAATCAAGTGATTGTGTTCCGGAGTAACGGAGCTCGATGCCACTAAATGAATGAGATAGTCAACAAGATAACTGAAGTGGGACCTTGAGCCAGAAGCATTTTTTGTCGGAGCGATAGGATCCCACGACGTCAGCTCCCAGCACGAGACCGAACGAGTTGCCGCTTCTTGAAACTTGAAACTTCCTTTGACGAGAGTGAGATCGCCGTCCTGCACATCCTCACTGAGCGAATGCGTTATCTAACTACCACTTCATGCTAATCTTTTTTTTTGCAAAGTGCTAGCTTCCAGGGGCTCCTGAAGGCATCTGTTTCTCACAGGTCATGAAGTTTTAAGTTTTGAAAACTTATAAGCAAAATTGGTTCGATCCATAACTTCAAAGTAACGGAAACTACAGGAACTTCATTGAGTCCTTTTACTTTCCTCACACCTGGGTTACTGGCATCCTCGTAATGCGCTATCTTGCGTTCGATCTTATGTGAGGCCTCCACGAGTGAGAGAGGGGCTTTATCTTCACGATTTTGATTAAATTCATTTATACTTGAACACAGTTCTAAACAATGGTATAATAAAACACAGTTTTCATTTCTTTTTTGTTAATTTTTTGAACCATTTTTTTGGGAGGCACAACTACATTCTAAACGAAATTTTTCTGCGAAAGAATGGATTTTGTAGGCAACGTTAAAGACAAAATACGCTGATTTGAAATCCCCGTTACTGGACACGAGTAGGGTCAAATTTTGAGGGAGGATTGTGGAGGGGGGAGGGTTGTAACAACCACCTGCCCGAAAACATCGGTGTATAATCCATAATGAATAATAAACCAAAGTATATTGGGCGACGCTTCTCACACTCACTTGATAACAGCGTGTTAGAACTCAGCTCAACGTCCTACATAGAAACTGGTTGTGCTCAAGGTTTCGCCTACTTATGCCACGACTATTATATACGAGTAATCAGTCCACAGGCGATTTATGAGACTGTTAAGAGGAATTAATTTTGTTAAAAGAAAAGAGAAGCCTTTTCCCCAATATATTTGGTAATTTATTGCAATGCTATCGCGATTTTCCCACGGATGATGTTTTTATTACCGTTACGTCATTTGGAACTGTCTGCCCAATACATTTTCTTTAAATCATTGGAGCATTTTTTGAAGAAAAAAGATTCGTTATTTTGATCACTGAACTATACTAAGCTTTGGACGGATTTTGCTCTTCCCATTATTTTGGCGTGTAATGTGGTCCTGCTTTTAGCTTCACAAATACACAGGGGCAATTTTCGCACGTGGTGCTTTTCAGCCACAGAAGCTTCTCTAGTCTATTAGGTCGCCTCGCTTATTCTATAAACGTCTCACGACTGTTTTCAATACAAATGAAATGCTGACATAGTCCTGAATCTCGACCTACGTTAGGACCTAAAGTTCAAAAATCTGGTTTTGTGACATTAAGGGCAATGCATTCTTTACATGAACTGAGTGATAAATAGCTGTGACTAGTTGGAGAGCAATTAAAATGGCTGAAGGGCTAAGGGCTAATGTTATAATGTCTACAATATTTTCCAATTGTTTACTGAACTTTAAACTAGTTCTACTACATTTCTTACCAATTTAGACACCACTTTCATCCTAGTTGCTAGAAGCAGTTTTCACATATTTTCATATTTAATTAAACATTTTTATTTGATTTTGCTATTATCAATACTGTTCATTTAAAATGCAATGTTAACTTATAGAGCAATATAAATCCCTGAATGTACGGGAGGAAATTTACATGGTTCGTCGCTCATGTCTTTAACTATACTCATATCAATAGTTTTTATGACAGCGGGAGACTAATGAAAGTTCACTCACACCGACAAAATTTACGAATTTTGAACGTACTAAGTTAATGTTTACCTGCCTCAAAAGTCTCAGTTGGCGAAACCGTATCATCTGTCAATGACGTCCAACACGATTGTGGCTCATCGAGTAATTTAATATTTGCGGAAGAAACGCCTGTCACGTCAAGGCGATCTTACTTCTATAGTTACGAGGCCTGTTCCTTAAACCTGAGGCGTGATATAGGACGGTCAAATCGTATAAGAAAATTTAACTGAGAGCAAAGCTTGTTTACTGCTCTTAGCTCGACAAACTAACAAGAAAAGTTATGTAATCGGCAGAAAAATAAATTTCGTCAAATCATTACGTTTCAAAGGCCGTTAACCTGCTGCAAACCTTGACAGCGCCGGAAGAATAGCTAACACATAGAAACTGCCGAAAGTGAGAGGTCTTCTTAAGACATCAGGAACGACGCTTCACGCGACTTTTATCACTCTGCAACCTTGTCTTAATGGGGTTTCAGGAGTCGAATTTGAGTACAACTCAATGGAAACAAGGTGTACGTGTATAATCACCCACAGATGATTCTGTAAACAACTTGCAAAAAAAAACAACTTGGCGACGAAACGATTTCACTTCGGACGTTACGAAATTTGTTGTGGGCAGGTTTTTTACCACATATTTGTACTACCGCAGCCAGCTGAATAAGCCATCTAGGTTCTCTTCATCTTCCCCCCCAAATTTCCGCTGAAATTTAACTGATAAGCTGCCCACAACTTATTTCCTGAGCAACGTGCAATCACATCAACTGCCTCTACAATATTTAATTTATTTATGTGTGGAATGTCGCCTAATTTTTAAACGTTTTATGAATATTAGTAGTTATCTGAATGACGGTCTATCGAAGAGACAATGTGTGAGTATAGAAGGGCAAGCAACGCAATTCCACTCGAATTGGACACAGGCAGATAAAATGGGAGATAACCTCGCACTAGACGGTTACACAGGGGGCACTCCTCCCGCTGTCCACTATGACAACGCACTCTAATGCCACGACCAAGTAGCACCCCCTAAATATTCTAATCAATCACTTCTTCATCAACTTTCCAGATACTGCTCATGGCTACTCTTCCAGGCTGGGCTGCTGTTGGACGAGAACACCTGCTTGGAATGTGAGATTTAAGGAATCAGAGTAACTACTAATTGTACGTCAAGTATTTAGGAGTGAATATAGGTGAGAGGTGGGGTTTCAACCAACACCTCCAGTCCCTTAAAGGCACTACCATTGCAAGGTTTGCCTCACTGCGTGCCATTACTAAGGCCACTTGGGGTGTGTGTTACCACGACACCATCCTCATGTATAAGGCCATCTATTTAGGTGTGATTGGCTACTGCCCTGTTGTCTGGGGTAGCAAACTAACAGTCAATCAAAAGAGAGTATTGGCCCAATCCCAGAGAGCCGCGCTCCTGTGGATCACCAAGGCCTACAAGACTGTATCAACGGAAGCACTCCAGGTGATCACTGGTCAGTTACCAGTTGATTTGGCTGTTGAGTGCATGATTGACAAGTGGAGAGTGAAACGGGAGCTTCCCCCGCTTTGGGCTGAACTCCGTGCGGATCTCACCACAGAACAGAAACTTGCCGCCATCGATGAATGGGCTCTAGAGAAATGGCAAGCGAGATGGGAATCCTCGTCAAAGGGACGTGATACGTATGAGTTCTTCCCCAACATCCGTGAACGTCTTTCTAGAAAATGGGTTGAGCCAGACCACTGGACGAGCCAGTTCCTCACGGGACATGGTGACTTCAATGCGCGGCTCCACTTCTTTTCTCTGAAAGACTCTCATTATGCACGTCTTGTGCCTCCAGTGCGGAGGAAACAAGAAACCATGTGCTGCTCCACTGTAGTTTCTACAACAGTGAGCGACGGTTGTTGAGAGGGCAAACGAACTTAGCAGCTTTGACTGCTACAAAGGAAGCCTATAACCATTTTGCAAAGTTCGCAAAGAAGGTAATGGCTAAGAAACGTGGTTATAGTTGATCAGTCCTTTTGAAACTTGCCACCCAAGTAAACAGTAAGATCAGGTAGGGAACCAGATTAAGAACTACTCCCAGATGGTACGGGATTCCTCAGGTGGTCACCTCTGCGCGGTAACACACGGGCAACAGCTCTCTACGGTGAGACTGGCTAACGACCACATACCTGCCGTACCTCCACAGGTCTGAGTTCGGTGGATGCTGCAGGGGCCGGCCTCTTGCATATTAGCGAAACCGCAACTTCTATGACTGATATAACCCTCGTCGAGGGTTTAGGTACAGTCATGAAATAAAGAAACAGATCTGTGTGTGGAGGCGAGTTCTACCAGGTGCAACGCAGAGCGATCACATGGTTATTGACTTTGCCATTACAGATGACAACATCCTCTGCAAAGACACGCGTGAAAAGCGATTCCGCACAAAAAATGCTGACTGGCCGCAATTCTTTAGGGTACTGGAAGGTGAACTGCGTGCCGCCGACACCGACCTAATAGTGCAAGCATCCACACCTGAAGAGGTGGACAGCAAAGTGGACACATTTACCACAGCACTGCACTCTGCTGGGCTCTCTGTACTTGGCCAACAGAAGCACAGGGCGATCAAAGTCCCATGGTGGACTGAGGAACTTAATCCCCTCCGAACGAGCCCGACATCCCACTGTGGACAACAGGCGACCTCGGCAGGGCCCTTGCGACCTTAAAGCCCAACAAATCTCCTGGGCCAGATAAAATAGAAAGCAATATGCTAAGGAAGGCCGGACAGTTCCCCACTCAGTGGAAGACTGCGCGTGTTGTCACTCTTCAAAAGGGAGGCGACCGCAATCAGTCAGACCCGCGATCATGGAGACCACTCAGCCTTCTTTCCATATTAGGCAAAACACTAGAAATCTTGATGTTGCAGTCCCTCGAAGGAGTCTTTGGCTGCAACCTCACAGGCAGGCAATACGGGTGTACCAAAGGAATGTCCACGCAGGATGTCATTGTCGAGATTCGGCGTGTTTCCCTGCTGGCACCGGCTAAGTACGTCGTAGCAGTTCTGATTGACATCAGAGGAGCGTTTGACAACCTTTGGTGGCCAGCGCTCCTTAATGAGCTCAAAGGTAGGGGAATCCCCCGCAACCTGTACTCGCTCGTCAGAAGCTACCTGACAGACAGAACTGCTACGATCGAAAGTAGGCATGTCTCCGTCCGGAGAAAGATTGAGAAGGGGTGCCCACAGGGCTCGGTCCTAGGACCAGCACTCTGGAATGCCTTCTTCGAAGGTCTTCTCAGGAAACTCATGGAGACTGACTGCGAGCCGTACGCCTATGTGGATGACTTGACTGTGCTGATCTTTGCAGAGTCAGTCCGCCAAATTGAAGAAAAAACCCACCACGTGCTCCGCACTGTCAACCAATGGTGCGAGCACGTCAAGATGCAGGTGGCTGAGGAAAAAACCCAGCTAATCCTCTTGAAGGGGAAAGTGAATAATCCACCCACAATACGCTTTGGCGGCCACAGGCTCCTTCTTGAAAAGCACGTCAAGTATTTAGGAGTGAATATAGGTGAGAGGTGGGGTTTCAACCAACACCTCCAGTCCCTTAAAGGCACTACCATTGCAAGGTTTGCCTCACTGCGTGCCATTACTAAGGCCACTTGGGGTGTGTGTTACCACGACACCATCCTCATGTATAAGGCCATATATCTAGGTGTGATTGGCTACTGCCCCGTTGTCTGGGGTAGCAAACTAACAGTCAATCAAAAGAGAGTATTGGCCCAATCCCAGAGAGCCGCGCTCCTGTGGATCACCAAGGCCTACAAGACTGTATCAACGGAGGCACTCCAGGTGATCTCTGGTCAGTTACCAGTTGATTTGGCTGTTGAGTGCATGATTGACAAGTGGAGAGTGAAACGGGAGCTTCCCCCGCTTTGGGCTGAACTCCGTGCGGATCTCACCACAGAACAGAAACTTGCCGCCATCGATGAATGGGCTCTAGAGAAATGGCAAGCGAGATGGGAATCCTCGTCAAAGGGACGTGATACGTATGAGTTCTTCCCCAACATCCGTGAACGTCTTTCTAGAAAATGGGTTGAGCCAGACCACTGGACGAGCCAGTTCCTCACGGGACATGGTGACTTCAATGCGCGGCTCCACTTCTTTTCTCTGAAAGACTCTCCATCATGCACGTCTTGTGCCTCCAGTGCGGAGGAAACAAGAAACCATGTGCTGCTCCACTGTAGTTTCTACAACAGTGAGCGACGGTTGTTGAGCGGGCAAACGAACTTAGCAGCTTTGACTGCTACAAAGGAAGCCTATAACCATTTTGCAAAGTTCGCAAAGAAGGTAATGGCTAAGAAACGTGGTTATAGTTGATCAGTCCTTTTGATACTTGCCACCCAAGTAAACAGTAAGATCAGGTAGGGAACCAGATTAAGAACTACTCCCAGATGGTACGGGATTCCTCCGGTGGTCACCTCCGCGCGGTAACACACGGGCAACAGCTCTCTACGGTGAGACTGGCTAACGACCACATACCTGCCATACCTCCACAGGTCTGAGTTCGGTGGATGCTGCAGGGGCCGGCCTGTTGCATATTAGCGAAACCGCAACTTCTATGACTGATATAACCCTCGTCGAGGGTTTAGGTACAGTCATGAAATAAAGAAACAGATCTGTGTGTGTGTGTGTGTGCGCGTGCGTGCGTGCGTACGTGCGTGAGTGTGTGTGTGTGTGTCTGTAGTTTCACCCTGCAGTCGGGGGTCCAGAATTCCGCTGACGTATTCCCTGCGTGTTCGTATAAGCCGGACTAAATGGGACACAACTTACACTTCATTCACATACACGACACACTGGGAACCGCTTTCGATGTAAAGACATCATCGTCTGGCCGTTTAGTCAGTACTGGAGTCAGTCAGTTGGTCGTGGTCTTTATATACAAAGAGAAAAGTGAAAGGAGTGATGGAGCGTTGGGGAAGGGGCGGGGAGAGGTCTTGTTGGTCAGTCTTGTTAGTAGTACCTTAGCCGGACTGGCTGTGTTAGGTATTAAAGAAATTGGGTTGTGTCCGCCAGTAGGCAAATACTAAAGTTAACGTACCTGTTAGGTGAGTCCGTCTCCTCTGGCTTGTGAGTTACTGTGGGCAAGCGCTTTCGATGTAAAGACATCATCGTCTGGCCGTTTAGTCAGTACTGGAGTCAGTCAGTTGGTCGTGGTCTTTATATACAAAGAGAAAAGTGAAAGGAGTCACAACGAGCCAGGGTAGTACCCCAGGCCCCTCATATGCGGCAGTAGCCGCTACTGCGCCTTCCTCCCCCCCTCATGGAGCTGAGGCGGAATGGCAGCCTGCCAGGGCCAGGAAGCGCAGAGGGAAGCAGAAACAGGCCCCAACTAAGCAGGAAGTGCAGGCTGAGGGCAGCGCCCCGCCTACGCCTCCGCCCAAAAACAAGGGCAAAAATAAAAATAAAAACAAAAATAAAAAGCCTCCACTGCTTGCCAAACTCCCCCCTAAAAACCCACGACAAAACGTGGTAGTGGTTAGGCGGACATGTGAGGAAGGAGAGGCTGGTCCCTCCAACCCGGACGCAATGGAAGCGCTTATGCGGGGTGTCCCTGCTACGGACCTCCAAGCTCTAAGTGTCCGAGTGCTGGACATCCGCTCCGCAGTAGGAGGTGGCGCCGTCATTGTGACGGAAACGCCAGAAATGGCCAAGGCGCTCACGAGCCACATTTCCACAAAAAAGGAGTTGAAGCTCCAAGCGTCAGCCCCCCTGGGTCGTTTCCCACGCCTGCTGCTGTGCGACGTGCGGACCGACCTTCAAAAAGAGGACTTGGCCCAACAAGTTGTTGAGCACAACCCTGCGTTAGGCTTGCAGCCGCAGGATGTCAGGCCTCTCTTCACCAAAAAGCGTGGCAGACAGAAGGATTGGGTGATTGAGGTATCACCCAGCCTATACAAAAAACTAGAGGGGGCAAGGCACCTCCAAATAGCCTGGCAGCGGTGCGCCATACGAAAGTACCAAGCCCCCACTCAGTGCTACAAATGCCAGCGCTATGGCCACCTGGCAGTGGCCTGTACAAGACCTGTTGTGTGCGCCTGGTGCGCCTTGCCACCTCTAAGTAAGGAATGCAAGCGTGATGCTCCCCTCAAGTGTGCCAATTGCGTCGAACGCAAAATCCAACAGGTCGCACACTCAACACGAGACGCACGCTGTACCATTCGTCAGCGAGCGATTGCCCTCCAGGAGTCACGAGTGGATTATGAATAGGTCAAAAACAGTTCGAATCCTTCAGCACAACACAAATAAGAGTTGCCCAGTTATGGCTGAGTTGCTGCAAAATGCACTCAAGAAACGCTGCAGTGTCCTCGCCATACAGGAACCGTACATAGGATCCAAAACTCTTGGTCTGGGATCGCAGGCACGAGTGGTGGCTGGAGCAAGAACGGGAGCCAAGGCAGCAGTAGCCTGCATCGACCCGTCCATTGACATGCTCGCACTCACTCACCTGAACAGCCAGCACTTGGCCGCTGTGCTCATCCGAGCCGGTGGCTTTGAGCTGGTTGTAATATCATTTTACAGGCAATTTGGCGCACCAGTTGCCAACAGCCTTGAACCACTCGAGCGGGCTCTAGCAGGCCTATCAGGACGACCCTGCGTAGTCTGTGCTGATGCAAACGCCAGATCACCATTGTGGGGATCCCCAACCTTGGATGGGGCGGGCGAGGCGTATATAGAGCTGCTCACCAGGTACAACTTGGTTGTTGCCAACGACCCCATGACTGAGGCGACCTATGATGGTCCGGGAGGAAGGTCGTGTATAGACGTCACAGCCGTGTCCCACACCCTGCTACTCAAATTGCAGGGTTGGCGAGTCGTACCAGGTGCAACGCAGAGCGATCACATGGTTATTGACTTTGCCATTACGGATGACAACATCCTCTGCAAAGACACGCGTGAAAAGCGATTCCGCACAAAAAATGCTGACTGGCCGCAATTCTTTAGGGTACTAGAAGGTGAACTGCGTGCCGCAGACACCGACCTAATAGTGCAAGCATCCACACCTGAAGAGGTGGACAGCAAAGTGGACACTTTTACCACAGCACTGCACTCTGCTGGGCTCTCTGTACTTGGCCAACAGAAGCACAAGGCGATCAAAGTCCCATGGTGGACTGAGGAACTTAATCCCCTCAAGCAAAGTGCAAATAGAGCCAGAAGGATGTACCAAAACACTTGTGACCCTGATGCCAGAGCAACACTCCGAACTGCCTTCATCCAAGAGAAGAAGGCCTTCCACCGCGCCATCAAACGAGCCAAATGGCAAGGCTGGCGAAACTTTGTGGAAGCGGAGAGCTCTGAGAACCCCTGGGGCAGACACTACAAGTCCTCCATAGGAAAAGCTAACGTAGAGCAGGTCTTAGCAGCGATGCAAAATGAGTCAGGCTGGGCCTGCAGCATGCTTGGTTATAGTTGATCAGTCCTTTTGAAACTTGCCACCCAAGTAAACAGTAAGATCAGGTAGGGAACCAGATTATGAACTACTCCCAGATGGTACGGGATTCCTCAGGTGGTCACCTCCGCGCGGTAACACACGGGCAACAGCTCTCTACGGTGAGACTGGCTAACGACCACATACCTGCCGTACCTCCACAGGTCTGAGTTCGGTGGATGCTGCAGGGGCCGGCCTCTTGCATATTAGCGAAACTGCAACTTCTATGACTGATATAACCCTCGTCGAGGGTTTAGGTACAGTCATGAAATAAAGAAACAGATCTGTGTGTCTGTAGTTCGATTTGCGGGAGAACGGCTGATCCGATTGAGCTGGTTCTTTTTTTGTTTTGTTCGTTATTTTTTGTAGACACCAAAATAAGATTATGGACGATTTCGGCCGATGGGAAGGGGGGGGGGACGAAAATGTACCGAAAACTAGGGTTTTTCGCATTTTTCTCGAAAACGGCTCTACCGATTTTGATTAAACTTTCAAATTATCTTCTCCTAATCAACACCTAACTTTTCTTTTCTATACATATCTCCATGAAAATACGGTGAACGGAGAAATGGGCCCCTGAAGCAAAAATAGGTTTTTTTACGCTTTTTGGCAAAACGGCTTCATCGATTTTCACCAAACTCACAGGATGTTTTCAAATAGTTAATACCTACATATTGTTCTCAATAAATGTTCCTGTGACGGTCCATTGAACAGAGATAAAAATCAAAATGTGTCGAAAATAACGTTTTTTTCGAACATTTCCGTAAATTCCAGGGTAACTTTTTCACCAGATGTGATAAATCCTAATGTAGTGTCTTTTAGTCTCCCAAATCAACATTTCGCTTTCCATAATTATTTCTGTATATATGTTGAACGGAGATATAAGCCAAGTTAACTCAGAAAAGGAGATTTGTCGAATATTAATTTATCGGTATTCCAATTTTCTCAAAAACGGCTCTAAAGATTTCGATCAAACTTTCGGAGTACTCTCAGCTAACTAATCCCTACATTTTGTTCTCCATAAATGTTCCTGTAAAAATGCGTTGAACGAAGATATAGCGCCCGCCTATGTAGGTGGTGTTCGAACCTAAAGGGGTGGCGGAAAGTTGTGTGTTGCTACTCACCAGATATTTTTTTGCGGCGTTTTGTTTCAATATCCAGGTTAAATAGTGAGAGATAATTTGTTTCTGCCAGCTTCTTTCCTCATGTTCACAAACCGATTTCCACGATGAGTTTCCTTTACACTGGGAGAACGTGTTGATTTGATGAAAACACGAATTCAGCTTTTTTCAGCCAAATACACACCTTTTCTTGTTAGTTCGTATCGCTGAGGAAGGTTTACTTGGTCATTGAATGTATGTAAACTGAGTAGAGGACTCCCCAGCGAAGGAGTTTAATTCCTGGATGCTCGTACAAAATAAATTAATACATTATGACAGTAAAGTTTTGTGAATTTGTTGAAATGCGTGTTCAAGGGGAGGGTGATGGGAGAGTGTGGGGTGTGTAACGGATTTAACAATAGCACTAATTAACATCGCGTTGATACTCCGAATTTCGAAAATACTGTTTTACGGGATCCTCTCAAAGCGGCAGGTTACTTCAAAAAGCCGCATAAAATATAATTAGGAAATTTCAGCGTGACCAGGTGTGAGATTTCAAACAGCAACTGATTAAGTGTCGGACATTAATTGGAAGGTTCTCGGGGAAGGGATTGGCCGAGTGAACGAGGGACGGGAGCAGTGAAGTGTGAAACGAGGTGGTTGTTATCTCATCGTTAGAGGAAATGAAACAGTTTTTACTGGATGACAAAGTGGGCTTCGTCTTTTTTCCCTTTGAGACTGTCCTAGTAATAGTGTGAGCTGGGAAGAGAAAGAGAAAGGGGACTGGGGCGAAGGAAGAGATGATATCTCGGAAACAACAAATCGTCCCCAATTACAAGACCACCCGATTGCGACGGCCTCGGCCGTTTTCTTTCCTTCGGTTTATTGTCTCGACCTAGCGGACCAATTAGCAAGACTCCACCCATCGCCAGCTGATTCCCAGATAGTTGTGACAAGCGTCAATACAAGCAAAACACAAACAAGAGCACATTAGGCCAGCCTGCTTGCGCTGGAGCATGCCAGTTTCTTGTTAAAACTGCAACTAGACCACCAAACGGAAGAAAATCACAGTCTCATAGCTCTCGCATGGAGTGGGTTGAGGGTGTGAGGCCTAAACTGACGCAACTCCCCATCTATACCTCAACTAACGGTGGCGGTGTGGAACTTGACGATGCTCTTTATAGAATTAAAAATCCTCCTAGAAGTCACAGCAGCAACTGGGCCTGGTCTTTGAAGAGTTTGCGGCAAGAAGCCGTCGCTGGAAGTGAGGTGAAGAAGGGAGGTTCACGTAAGATGTCGTTTAAGAATATACGCGCCAAACTTCATGAGCTCCACACACTTTTCAGCAGTTATCAGAGTGGTAGAGTTGCCACGACATGCCAGTCCAATCCCAAAGAACCATGAGGATCTACGTGTATCGACGTCCTAACTGTGCGAAGCTCTCATATCTCTACAGAGACAAGATCCGACATTGTAAGGGACTGAGGTGGTACGATTATATTAACGAGATAGAGACTACTTCAAACTAATTCATTAAGACACATCAACGAAACTCAGAATCAAGTGCTTAATGCAATTTTATCACGGTTCTTGGTCGCTGCCTCGCGAAACATCAAATCTGTGCACTTAAAATCTAGCTATTAGAATTGTCCTGTCGACTAATGAACGATAAACGGTGAAATAGCTGTAAGGAAAAAGACTCGGCTGCCGTCAACACGCATGCTCACCCCCAAGTTCTTCGAGTGTGAAACAGCCGGCCGTCGGAAGATCGTGACGGATAGTTGGGAGACGGAAATAAATGCCCTCACTCTCTGCTCTGCGGAAATATATTCAGAAGATTCATAAAGGGATTTTGAAGTAATGGCCGAGGAAGCGCCAAAATCTATTTTGAAATTTCAGTTAGGTAGATCAAGGTCCCGGTCCGGTGTGGATTGACCACATAATGACATGACGCTTCTGACGAGGTTTAGTCAGTAAGAGAATGAAAACCTTCTCTGCTTGGCCTAGACGTAAACCGCCGATAGCCTGTTATTACAATAATTTTCATCCTATAGACAGCTGCTATTGTTTTAGTCCTCTTCTACGCCGAATTTCACCTTCTGCAACTAAGCAGCGAAGCGTTGGGTTATGTATGGCCAGGAGTAACTGAGGTAATTAACAGCAGAGGGGGAGAGAAAGGTGCTCGTTTGGGCGCAGGTAACGGAGTTAAGATTATTTTGCAATTCAATACGCAAAGATAAGGCCAGAAGAGAGGTAACTTACTTCGAAGGAGCTTGATGAGCCTGAAGAGTCGGAGGAGACGAACGATACGAAGCATCCTGAGGACACTCAACTCGATGCCAAGAGGGAAAAATGAAATGACGCTGAAAAAACACATGTTCTAGTAACACAAGAGAAGGCACGTGCAATACAAACAAAAAATACACAAAAATACAGCTTCCCCTTCCACATTTTTGGGTTTTGGCACCAGTAGACCAAGTTGCTAAGGCAACGAGTAACGACCTTAGTTCACTAATCCAAAGAGAAAAGAAGTCGTTCCCTGGTTGAGGGTATTATGCAGGTGGATCAGTGAGAAGTGGCCTGGCAGGTGCAGAGATTTATCGACCATGGATAGAAGCAGGTGGGCTGGCAACAGTTTTCCTCACAGAGCTCGCAGTGAGAGTGTGCCTCATATTGTGGGTAAGAGTGTGTGCGCGTAAGAAGCTCATATAGGAAAAGATTTACATGATGCTGCACTTCAGACCCTAGATCCTTATAACGTTTCGTCCGGGCTGGTTTGGGAATGCCTGACACTTAGTAAAGCAGAACACCTTAACCTGTTGTTGGGTGCAGGATCATAGTGGAATAGAAGGAATGAAGAGGTTGACAATCTGGGGAGGAACGGATCTGCACTGACCTCGGTGAGACCCAAACCCTTCGAAGGGATCACCAAAAGTCGCTTGCATCAGTAGGTTGGCAAGTGGGAGGAGAAGAGCAGGGCTGGGCTGTCCATTGGCGGAATATGCCTGGCCGAAGACAGTCAA
This sequence comes from Pachypeltis micranthus, assembly GCA_020466155.1. Classification (NCBI taxonomy): domain Eukaryota; kingdom Metazoa; phylum Arthropoda; class Insecta; order Hemiptera; family Miridae; genus Pachypeltis; species Pachypeltis micranthus. The sequence continues at coordinate 2,516,063 of CM035776.1, forward strand.
GGCTATTCGTTAAACTCTCCAGGGAGCGATAGTAGGAGGTCTTAAGTCTGGCGAGAGAAAGTATACGAATCGTATGTGGTCCACCTAACCAAGTCAGATGTACAGAGTTGTAGATTCAGCGTAACACGTACTGTGTACTTGAGAGGGGATGTGGCGAACCTTACAGTTCGGTCGGGAGGGGAGGGGGGAGGCTTTCCAGCAGCCGCAGGAGGTACAGGCACAGACCTGAACGTTGTCTTGCGCTTTGTGTGCTAGTAACGAGGCCATATTGTGGACCCTGCACCAGGAACCACCTGCTCCATCGTACCTGTGGGGGGACTGACTGGACACCCCACACTCATGGACTCATGGACGCCACACAATAGGGCTTACCTTGGCTAGCCCTCAGTTGAAACTAAGAAAGATGAGGTATGCGTCACTAGAGACTGAAGTTCTGAGGTATTCGTCACAAGGATGGGCTACAACAGATCACCTGAACCTACCACGTTTCCATTGAAGACAAATGGTATGAGGTACAGGATTTCATAGATGATCTGGAATGCTGTCAGTTGAGTAAGCGGTTATATAACTTCAAACAAGTAACAGTAGTAGCTGAATCTTATGTCATATAGAACCGCAACCCAACTCAATGATTTCCCTAATCAACGGAGCTCTGTCGCATCTCAGTGCCTCGACAAGTAACTCGCCTTCAACTGGGGCTTTGTGAGTCTTTTTAAGTTGTAGAGTAGTGCAGGTATCGCAATTCACCCATTACAAAACCCAAGTGTATTGCCACTGTAATTTGAATAAAACGCCACAGAGATGACCAAAAAGCCGTCTATCGTTAAATACAACGCTGTACAAAAACCCGTTGGGTTCTTCAAGTTCAACGTTGTTCATAGACTTCGCGTAGATTCCAGTTTTTCGCTCAATTTTTTCGATTAAGTTAAAGAGAAAGATCAGATTTCCAGAGTTTCTAGGGCTGACGAAGGCGAAGGTATTTCAACTCGTAATATAAGTGTGTGAGTAATATATTACTCGTGAAGGCACAAGTGCTAAGTCCATACAGTAGAGTTCTCGAGTATTCTCTTGATTAGGAGCGAGCACGTATGTTCATTTCAAACATGCAGATATGGACGAACAATATTTATCTTCCGCTACTGAATCCTCTTTTCCACGCGAAGGCGAGGGATCTGAGGAGAATTACGTCGAATTCTCGAGTTCTAAGGAAAATATGGGGACTGGAGGAAACCCACACTTCCCTTGTGACGGCGCATATCAAGTCTGATAATGAATCAAAGGTGGAATATTAAGAGATGTCTCTCGTGCGGTTACCGAAGACAGCCTACTAGGACGACGTTAGAGACAAAAGCTGGGCGCTGAACATGTTATTTTGTACACACACAACTAATGGGGTCCCCGAGGCACGAGTGCCACCAATACGGGGGCTTAAGCCGAGATTTGCGGTATAATTGCTGAAGTAATTTTGATGCTCGAGAATAGGCCAGAGAACAGTTTGACAGTCAGACGTCCTGTGAGGAGATGGGAAATTGGCGACTTGCGGGGAGCTGCTTCACTTTTTAGGGAGCGGAATCATATGGATAACAAGTGAATTAGTACCATCCAATGCGACACCACAAATTTACAGGAGCACGTAATATTATTGAAGTTTGCCCCACGGACCACCCAACTCGTTAGACTACGTAACAACTACCAAACACACAAAGTGTTACTTTTTCTACAAACCACAAATGATAAACTTCGGTAGTGGATTAATCTTGGAGTGGATTATTAGGAAAGAGGGCCATTAAAGTTGATCGTCGTCGCTCTTCGGCGACTAGTTGTTGGTTGATCAAGTCTTCGATAATCAAAAGACACTCCTAATCACTCGTTTATATTGAATTACTTACTAAACAATGAGTTGGTCCACCACTGGAATTCTTATCCTAAAATGGTAAACATCAAATTTAGTCAAATGTGTGCATATCTCGCCTTCGTACTCATTACATGCTGTGGGGTGATCTTCTGAAGTACTTGCAACTGTTACAATGGTACGGTTCTCAAAACAATGTTAGTTTATTGTTGGAAAGAAAAGGGGCAAAGGCCGGTTACATCACGACACACGTGTGTTACACTTTGCTCGGTCTAATCACCTGCGTGAAATCAGCGGATCTCAAAAATTACGAACGTTAAGGTGGGAAAAGAAATAGGTCGGAGATGGGATGGGCTGTCCATTTTTGATTCGCCAGCCCAGGCTTACCAATTTACAAGATCGATCTATGAGAAGAAGCCGTGGTGTGAGGAGTTAGTCAGTGTTTGGGCGTTTTTTGGTCAGTCCATTCACGTCACCTGCATCGAGTATAAAGCTGCTTTGACTTCCCATTTCCCACTCTCAGTGCACAGTAACTTATCACGTATTGTGATCTGTTCATTCAAAGCCATCGGTTTGTTTTATACTAATCCTGTGCATTAGGTTTCTACTATCAAACAGATGGACGTTCAAAAATACGACTTGTTCTGAGGTACGATTTCATTCCCTCAGTTTTCCTCAGAGGCCACAATTCGGTTTGATCAAAGATAAAGTGTTCGTACATATTTGATTTGAGTAGCACGCAATTCTCTGCAAACTCGATAGCTAGAGAGTTTCACTACTTTACCACACACCCAGTAGTTAGTTACACAGTAACTTTCGCGCTTATATTCCTGTCAGTACAAAACTTTTGTAGAAAGGAAAGTGATGTGCTCTGGTGCTGCCAACACACCCCGTAGGCCTTACTTTAAAATAAGTGACGGGTTTGAAAGGTAGCAAACTTGTCTTCCTTCCCACAACAAGCACAGGTCACATTCAGAATTCATCTGGGACTGAACCCTGAATCCTCAATATCCTTTCCTCATTCAACATTTTATCCTGAGCCACTCTCAGATAAAGATGCCCCATCGCGTAAAGTTTCGCACTTACGATCGAAAAGTGATAGTCGTCGATACGCGAAACGGTTAAGATAATTTCAACCTTATCTGACCGACCACAGGGTCGTTACTGTTGTGCTTGTTGCAAGCGGGTAATTCGCTAGCGTTCACTTTAGCATTGTACATGCATATGCAACTGTTGTAAATACGCCTCTCGAGCCCAAACACGGAACAACGTGTTTCCCGAGCTCAGGACTTGAACGACTTGTTTAATCTTTAGGGTACCGAAGCTGTGCCGCCCGACACCTGTAGCTCATCTGCACATTAGCCTTACTGCAAATATTTCAAGTACAGGCTAAACACAAGATAAATGGTATTTTCTACGCCTGACATATCTCCCTCAATGAGAATGCCTCTCGTTACATGCTACTCCCAACTCTATTCATCCAGTGTTTTTCGTACAATACAGCTCTTTCGCCTTGACATTTCACGTCAATTCTTTATCCACCTCTCTCTTGCAATGAACGCTTTAAATTACGACGCAGTAGAGGAATTTTTTGAAGTTATTCCGAACTGAGGGTTACCTTACTTGAAGCTTCTCATTATTAATGCTTCTCATTAATACATTTGATGGGACACAGTTGATTTTCAGAAGTAGAATTATCATCTATAAGAATTGGAATTGTTGGAAGTTGTTTCGTCTTAATGACGCTAAACCCCCTCGTACAACTAAGTAGTTTCCGTTGTGGATAATTGAAACGGTTTTAGACTAAAGAGACCTCTTTCTCCTATGTTTCGATATCAGATCCTTCTGTAGCTCGAGCACCATGTAACCACTTAACCGAAAGCCACTCAACTTCCCTGTTATGGGTTTAGGGTCTTCTGTAATCTGACCACCCATTTCACAGTTACGTGAGTCTTCTTGAAATTGTTAACATACGCATTTCGTTATTCAAACAAACAAGTTATAGTATAAAGGGCTAGAGTAGCTCACCCGATAATGATGACGAAGAAGTCAATGAGATTCCATGGGTTACGCAGGTACGCGCCAGGGTGGAAAGCAAAGCCAAATGCTATGATTTTCATCACCATTTCAAGAATGAAGACGATTAGAAAGTAAACTTCAGTCTTCTCCTGTAATAAAGTAAATACAACTGTCAGAGCTTGCCGATAGTAAAAACCAAATTCAAACGAACAGTAGGAAAGTTGTTGAGAAACCAGTGACAGCGGCGATTATCAAAGTGAAGTTACGCGTAAATGTCGGAGTAACTAGTACGCGGTAGTGTGGTAGTGGCAGTATTGCGTGCTGTTATTTGCCAACTGTAGGTTACCTGAAGTCACCCCCTAGTCTGAAGTGTCACCTTCTCCTGTTTCGTTGAACTGCGTGTGACACCGTCCTCCTGGCTCTTATACCTCTTGCTTTCAAACTTGGTCTTCACTGAGGCAGCACCCTGGCGTTGATTAAAGGTCTTTGTAACGAGTCATTACTTTCTCCTACATCCCCTGGCTAACATACTTTCTTTCAAACCCTCTTTTTTACAGTTTCCCAAAAAACACAACATGAAAGGGATGTTCAATACTGCGCAGGGCCTTTCGTAGATAGTGCAAGAGCTTCCTCCTATCCAGCAAAGCGGAAAAAGAGAATAAACGAGTGCTGGCGAACCTGAGTCGGTAAATGCGTATAGGGGAAATCGTTCGTTCATAAACTTCCACAGGATCTAACCAACTGAGCCAGCGTGGTAGTTAATCCTGAATTCCCATATTTTCTAACTATTCTACCACCATCTCGCGATTGAACTGATGCAGAAAGTCTGGTCCTATTATGATGAGAGGCCAGAGCTGCCGCGTTCTTCATCTAAAGGGAAGGGTTTTGCTATCGTCTCTCATCAGTGCCCCATCTGTTATCCATGGTGCCGTATAGCAAGCATGGTCCTATCACCTTATCCTCTTCGATACACTGGTGTTTCCAGATACTGTTGCGTTTCCCTGATACCAACTTCCATGTGGCTTCTACCTTTTGCCTTCAACATGTATCCCTAAAGAGGTAGCGCCTTTCAGTCAGTGCCGAATTAACGTTTTTACGGTCTGAGTAAAGTCTTCCAGTTTGAATACCTCGAATTCGTCTCGAATTCGTTCACAACGCGATCTCTTTTGGACGGTTTTATACCCTTAGGGCTCTTTTAGAGAGTGGGGTAGTAGCCCCAATGCAGCATGTCGAAATAAGTTGAAATGAAGCCTAGTTAAACAATGGTTTGCTTACACTCACCTACGTTTGATGGGGATCTCCCTGGGCAAGTCCACCATTCCTAGATACTTTGCAGGCTTAGATTCTGGGTTTGCATGTGACAGTGTGGCAACAAACCGTGATCACCCTTATTTTCCTCCTTTCCATTACAGAGATCAATGCGATGTTTTGTACTCTGTCTAACTAAAGCAGGGTTAATTGACAGACTGTAGATACTTTCTCTTGTCCAGTCACGGTCCCTATTCTAAGATTTCTCGTTCACTAAACCACCTCTGTCAACAACTGCTCGCAGCTGGTAACTCTTGCCTTCAAACTACAGCCAAACTGACGCCACACATGACAATGGATGGTGTGTGAGACTTTGTAGCCGGTGAAGTGAGTATTCAAAATAGTTGCTTCCTTTCGTATTTGCATTTAGCATCAGGTGAGCTCCTTTCTCACACTGCTTGTATTTATCCCATTCCATCTACGTTTAATAAACCCTGATAGATCCACTACGCTGTCTCTAGCTGTTTCCACCTTACGTTTCCGTTTCGTTAATGTTTCTGTTAGTGGGCTCTTTGGCAATACAATGGCAGTCGTAAAATGTTGAGACATTGACTGTGCATTCTCGCGGCCTATAATAACAAGTAAACCAAAAGACTCCATTTACTCAATTTTATTTTGTAAATTTGTGAGGTGTAATATACTTGCTCATTACAACGTAAATAATTGGGAGATTCAAAAGTATACTTACAAGTAGCTGGCCCGTCTTATCGTCTTCTGGCAAATACAATCCGAAGCCGAGGATGATGCAATTTACTATGATGATAACGAGTATCATGTACTCGAAGGGTCTGAACTGCCGAGTTAAGGAAACCCAGCCGTTCGAGTTTACTTTACTCAGTTTACCTTAACGCGAAATTGAAATAAAATATCGCTATCTTGACAAAAAGTATACAAAAGAAAAGCTTAAAGAAAAAAATAACAGGCGCAAGCGAAGGGCAAATAAGATGCCTCCAGATGTTACAGGATTATAATAATTTGAAACTCTGTGTAAATACCGGGAAGTCTGGTAATTTTATTTTTAGGCGCTTGACTACTAGCTTTGCATAAACTGTTCAAATAAAATGAGCGGTCTTCACCACCTCAACATTTTATATGTGGCCCTTAACCGCGTCAGAACCAAAATACCCAAAATAGATTCATTTCTCAAATTGTTTATTTATATTTTCGAGTTCACGGCGTTGGAGGTAAGGTAACATATCTTTCATGGCATTTGTGTATTTCCTCGGCCTTACCTTTCTCAGCCTCTTTTTTGAGGACAAGGCCATAGGAAGCGCTGCTGTAGTTGAGGAAGATATCAAAATCGGTAAGCTCTTATATTATTATTGAGATCAGATAAGTAGCTACTAATCTAATCCGTTTCCCACTCAGTTCATATGTACTTGAGAAACGAAAATAATTACTAACATATAAATAAATTAACAAAACATTGGTTTAAAGCCCTGAACTCATATATAATCCAAACCCGTCAATAAAATGTAGTATTCGTTAGGGACGTCAAGCTTGCAATTGATAGGCAAGTTTGCAATTACTTCATTTTTCCAGAAAATTATTACTTTCGTGCTAGTCGTTCGCCGGGACGAATGGTTGCGAAATGCTTATAACGGCGTTGATGGTAAATGATCTCCGAGATCAGCGGCAAGTGGAGGACGATTAGCTCGTTATATGAGAGGGGGGAGGGGTAGGGGGCTCGGTCGAGTGGAACATTCCTCGAGTGTGTGGGCGAGAGTGGCCTTCCTCAATTTTCATTGACACAACGAGGCTTCGACAGTCGATGTGAGTATACTGTGTTGCTGGAAGCCTGAAGTAGCGTATTCGCTGTGACAGCAAACTATTCTGACTCGTTCTCCCGATACGGCAATGAGTACTCTCATAACTCCACTCTAAATCTAGACTCGACGACAGGGGTTCTCAAAGAAATAAAAGTCTCCACCTGAGAAGCCTCCAAGGGGTAGAAATTGTACACAAATAACTGGGAAATTGAAATTATCTGGTGGGAAGAAACTTTTCTCGCCCCCGTACATTGTCTCATTTTCCGAGCTTTACCTGCTAATTCAGCATATTTTTCATTCAGCTCATTTGAACTTGGTAAAACACTAATGCACGTCTTACGTTGAAAGTGATAGCGCTTAAAGTTCAGGAATTTATTGGCTAGGGCGTTCTCAGATGTTCAGAAAAAACTCGTGCGAGTCACATCCCTCTGCCGAGGATTCCTATTTATATGCTGCTCCTTTCACCTAGCATGACAAGTTTTCAGTCGGTGGAAAGGTCTATCGGAGTTTGGCCCAGAGCGAAGGAAGCTCCCTAATCGCATACACAGTCACATAAGACACACAAAACAGGTAAATTACCAAATGGCGGCTCAGTTGCCCTGGAAACATAAAGGTGTGAAGAGAAATTGTTATTCAACCATTTAGGTAACTTCCCTTTTAACATCGTAGGGCTAAGGAAAGCAAAAACTGTGGGAAAAATAAGTAAAAAATGAAAACTTGTATAGTAACTGTTAGGAATGTTAAAAAAATGTTGACTCTGTGGTGAGGAGGATGAGACGGCGGAGCACATCCTATGTGAGTGCCCTGCCTTAGCAGCCAAACGCTTTGGATACTTTGCCCAGGGGATTATTGAGCCCCATATCATAGCAGAAGCTGCGGTGAAGGACATACCCGGCTTCATAAAGGGGGCGGGTATGTACGACGCCTTTTACTAAGGAAGGATTAGTGTCACAATAGGCCCACACTTTGCCGCAGTGACAAAGGGACTTGTCCCGCACGCCCTCGGAAAAGAAAAAAAACTGTTAGGAAATTGAACAAAAATTGTTAGGAGTTCAGTAAAACTAGTAAGGGAAGAGGGAATGAGAAAGAATTGATCAAACGCGCTATTAAAATAAAAACAAACGTTGCGTACAAATCGATTAGTCTCACGTTTCTGCATTGAAAGAATACGTAGCCTCTGGGCATCTTTACCAGCAAACTACAACACACTGCTGGCGGCCTCAGGTGTAGCTGTAAGTTGGTTCTCATTTACATAGCGGCCTCACTCTCACGAACGCAATGTTCATTTTGCGTGTCAACCCCTTTACGATCCTCTTCAGAGGCCCAATAAACTTATCGTTCAAGTAAAATTATTCTGTCTCTGTCCTCTGAATATTGTTCCTCCAATCAACGTCATATAACCCACAAATACCAACTAACAGGTTGGTTCCCCCTTGTCAAAGGAGCCTAACAGATCGAACGGCGTCGACGACGAAGGAACCTGCTCGCTAAAATGTTATCTTCTACTTGGGGAAAGGATACGTCCACGTGACAATGGCTTTGCATTTTCGTCTGAGAGCGTTGTCTTCCTTGAAGATAAATAGCGAGTCGTGTTGAGACGATGGGTCTGAGCTGCCGCTTTCTGCCATCTTGTCACTCTGTCGACATATTGCAAATATATGCTATTACAAACATACTTCTCTACATCTATTACGGTCACATTGAAGGCAACATACGGTTTATAAAGTTACAATTTGCTTCACATTCATACTGTCCGGAGGCTGCAACTATGATGTTAGGCTGCCTTTGAATGTTATTGAGTGCAGGATATTCTAAGCACATCTGAGGGCTCCCCTGTCGTGAGGAGAGTTACAGCCGTAAAGCCTCAAAACTTGTCCTTTCGTTAGTGTGCGAAATATCGATTTTTTCCAAACCCTCGTCTCCAGAGCACTGTTCTTTTTCACGTTCAAGTTCCTTAATTGGGATCGATGTTGAGGACGGGTGGAAAACCGGCGGAGAAAGTGACGTCAAGACGATGGAGTTCTTCATTTTTTCCATGTCAAGAGAAGGTCAGATTAATAAACGAAGGGTCAGAAAGGGTCCTGTCATCGAGTTGGTTATTAAAAATTCCTTGACAATTGATGTTAATTGAGGAGTAAATTATGCCGTTCATTTTGAAAACTTGAAGAACCTAAAAGACTCGTTGAGTGAGAGACCAGAAAAAACGGAAACCAGAAGCTTGATGGTGATTGTAAATTAATTCGGGATGCGATTGTTACAGCGTTATTTACAAAGCCCCACCGCATGACGGAAAGGTGCTTCCTAAATGGAGACATCTTCTGAATTCTAGCAGCGGGAAGTGGAAAAACACGACGCGAATCTAGATTAAATGGAACGCTACGCGTAAGAGTCCTCATTGACGAGATTTTTAAAATTACATTCCGCTATGCAAAGAATAAGGAAAGTATTGCAATCGTGTAAAGCAGCTGGTGAGAAGCATCACGCAACGTGTTTGCACTGCATGCACGCCACGTATAGGAGTTTATAAGTTTATTATGTGCGCGTTTCTGAGGCATATAGTAGAACATTCCCTGCGGTCAAATGGCGTTACACGCGAATGGGAACGGCAATAAAAGCACATGTTGACTTCGATGACGACGAAACCGACATCAGGTGGTGGTCCGGGTCATCCTTTGATTTATTGAGCTTAAAAATAAAGGTAGGAGTTGATAAAGAGCGGAGGAACGTGGACGTCCTCTCGGAGCGGAAATGGCGGGTACGCAGGTTTTTTCAACCTGACATCAGCTTTGAAACTTGGCAGCGCTTTGATTCTCTTCTCATTCACGTATTTGAGAATCGCCCAAAGCCTCTCATTCCGTTTACGTTATGCGGCTCCTCGTGTTTTATTGCTCCTTCCAATTAATTTCAACGGAAGGGAGTGACGCCAAAGGAAGTCGACCTTTTCAAATGTGAACTCCTAATAAATTACTTACTAAGTGGAAGAGAAAAACTGTACGCGCGGAGCTCGATGGAGCACACTGTAACTGACGGCATTGAAGACTGCGTTTCTCTACTATTTAGCTTTTCCTTAGGAGCAGAAAGGCATTCACAGAGCGTGTTGATCGTCAATTTATTGCTAACGGTTTCATTTACACAACCAGAGGCCCATTCAAGGCCCATCGTTCTGATGATCGCTGCTACTCGAAAGCTCAACAAAGTATGTGTATCTTCATAAGCGATTTCCTTCTCTAATATCCACTTTCTTTTAACAATAAGTTTAAATTTGCTCGACATGAGTCTCAAAAGGCTCATTGATATGAACTTTATTTAAGTCAGTGGGAGAAATTAATGGGATTGGTCCGTCACTGTTTCTTATTATCGCTTCTTTGCCAACCAAACGAAGTTATAATGAGGGGGGGGGGGTGAGACATAACACGAATTTTCCTGCCATGGGTGTCGTTCTACTGCAGCCGTCCATCCACCAAGAAAGAGCGTCCAGTCGAAACTTTCAATTCTACCATCCTATCAGCAATTGCTGACGAAAAGGAGGCTTTTATCACGATGACATATCTTCGACGTTTATTGGCGGGCTGTGGAAGAACCTCTCCCACTTAACTGCAAGTAATTCATGAATTTGAGCTGTTGGGGAATTGCAACTTCTTAAATGAGCCGAATAAAAAAATGTACCAAACTCAATTCAATCGTAACGAGACTTGGTAATGAATTCTTCCTACTCTCAGAGATTGTGAGAATTAGAGGGAGTCGAGAAGGCGGTTGTCTCATGGTAATTGGCTGGAACCGCCTTAGCGGGCCTGCTGCAAGGAATTAACTGAGAGGAGAATTCTCGATGGGCGGGTCAGAGAATAATTAATCTCACAGCGTTCGGGATCGTGTGCAAACAACAGTGTGAACTGGACGCTCTAACAGCAATAGACGTTTTTGTTTATTTATTTACGCAGTTTTCTTCACTCGTCCACGTTAAAACCCTCTTTTCTAGAAATGAACTCTTAAAAGTGCACTGATTTTGAAGTCACTGCGAAAAAGTGACAGCAGTGCTTCAGTGATGTGACCCATATGCGTTAAACTCTGTTGAACCCTGTTCCGCAACCTTAATCACCACCAGTTTCTATACAGAATGTTAAGGTGCGTCCGTATAAACTGAATGACTAATACAACAGGTTTGATTTGTTGATAAGAATCGCTGAAGGCTCTTGATGCTGAGGAATGTTGTTGTTGTTGCGTTGCATCACATATTTGTTAATAAATGCACGACGGCGAGTATGATTTCTACAGGCCGACCTCTTACGCTTGTGTAGTCTCAAGTGGATATTCTACAACTGGGGAAATCGCATTTCGTTTCTTGGTAGCATTTCAATGGCTGCAACTAACTAACAGATGGAAAACTTGTACCTCTGATTCTAATCACAGTATGTGCTCATAGCGGAATGGCTATACACGCAGAACCTCGTTCAATCGGCGATCGCTTGAAATTACTGTGATTCCAACGGTCTTCAACAGTAAAACCCTCATAACAACAGCGAGATGTTTCTCTAAAAGAACCCTAAGGGAACTATTCTAAATCGTTGGCAACTTTCCACATCTGAGAAAAAGGCCACTTTCACACTGAGTTGCGAATGTTAATTGAAATCAAGCGAGCCGCAGCACGGCCATATAAAAATATGCAACATGATCAAAACGTTATTGGTTCATAGCCTGCTCAGATCAGTCGACATATAATTAAGTTTTTCAACTCATTCGTAACCTACCTTGTTACTTTTTTCACCCTGAACGAGATTTGGACTCGAGCATTGAGCACACTCGAAATTCGTATCCTATTGATGTTGATGAGCTCCACTTGCGGTTTCTACTGTCATCAGCACGTACCATTTCTCCTTTAGCTCCAACAGTGGCAGAGACAGGTAGTATAATTATCGCTATGAATCGGTGGGGCGAGGGGGAGTAACAGTCAAATTAGATATGCGGTCTAGGAAGGAGGTCGTTTTGAGAGCAGATGCCTCCAGTCGAACAGGATGCAATTAAACAGTTCGACTCGAGGCAAAATTGTTAACGATCAATCGCAACTTAACAGGTACTCAAACCCTGAAGTTGTCGAGGGCAGAATTGAAATAGACGACGAACAGTGTTACGCATGAACTGAATAAACAAGCTCATTCAAAAAATCCAGAAATACTTTTATGGCCGTTGTAGCGAGTAATCGTGATCCTAATCGGAGATAAGGAGTAATGATACTAATGAAAGTGTAGAAGCTATTTACTATCAAAAAACTCAAATATAAGATCCAGCAGTCAAAAGAGCATCAAAGCGCAAATATCCTATGAAAGCTCAGCCTCCTTTCTTTCGCCAATTAAAATTCATTCTTTACACTCTGGGATGAGAAAAGTAACAAGTTTTTTGGGACATTTTAGGTCTTATCTCTTTTCAAAGGGCCTTTCAGAGAAACAATTATCGAAAACAATACGACAATATGTAGGCATTGACTAAGTAACGACACTGTTGGTTAGTTGAAGGCAGAAGGGTTTTTACAAACTCCTGCTTTATACACCTCCACTCATATATTCTCATAGAGATTTTAGCGCTGAATAATAACTGCACATTGATCGTATAGATCATTGTAAGTGTAACCGAAATGGTATCATTTACGAAAAAAAGCGTATTTGGTACGTGTCTAGTATGACGGTTTATGGAGCGCGATAAAATTAAGGATGAAACGGAATATTTGGTACGACGTATCACACAACATTCCTCAGCCCCACGTGTATTCTAGCTACCTATCCAATGGGTTACTCACTCAGTTCATACGGAGTTGTAAAACTCAACTTTCCGTCCTACATATAAACTGGTAAAGACCACGACCTCAAATGAAAAACCAACGTATCCGCGGCTGAATACTGGAAATACAAAGTTTAAACGGTGGATCTGGACACGGAAAGAAGAAAAGTAGTTAATGTCCTGAAAATAAGATTTGACAACAAAAGTGGTTCGTGTTTACCTTTCTGAAATTATGACGAAAACGCGTGAAAAAGATACAGACAAAATGACGTTGATTGGAATTTCGAAAAATCTGAAGTTATTCCTAATAATTTTATGACCCTTATTAAACTACTTTCATATAGGTAGTTGATTGGATGGACCATTGCGTGTTTTCGTGAACACGTTAGTGCCCTATAAGCGAGATTAATGAGAAAAAAACTGCACTAAAATGGATTATCGTCGAAACGTATGCAAATCTATTGAGCTGCACTACTACCCAAGGCTGCACTGTCCCATAGAGGAATATTAGTAATGTAATGGTCTCTTCACAAAAAAAAAAAACTAAGGAAAGTAAAAATAACGAACTCTTATATTGAGCTATATCTTTTCTCTCAGCAAAGTTGAGCACACGTACAGATTCGATTTTTGCAATACAAGAGGCACCAAACCGTGAAGATCTCATGAAAAACGACGATTTTTTTCTACCGATCACAATCACTCACCTTGTTCTCTTGGATTGAAGAAAGCAAATACCGTAATTTTCTCGTTAATATTCGGGCACCCGAGCGTAGTAACGAAATAATTTACAATTGTACGCAAATCCAGAAATTGAAGCAACTGTCGTAAGATGAAGCAGTTTACCTTTTGAGAAGTTGGGGCTGTCGTTCGCAAGATGAGGATGCACAATGATGAACCGGACAGTAGCAGCGAGCCGAGGAAACGACTCAATATGCCCCACTATAATGAATCGCCCCTACCACGAAACAAGAAACGTCCCGTCGAAGGATACGCGTACTTGTCATTTCCTCATCATTCCCTCAACTTGCTTCCCGACGGAGGACACACGATACTTGTCTGAGGAAAGTGTTTCAACCCGCTGAATAAACATCAGGTGCGATGCCACACACATCTTTCCTCAGCTACAGTCATCCGAAATGCCCTGAAATTGGGGGTTCGGAAACATTAATAATTGCCCATTTCATTACGATTTTTCCCCAGTCATCAAAAGATTCCTCCCGTTAGGTGATGGAAGAGATAAATGATATGTCTGTCGTTGTTGAGGGAGGGGGGGGGGGGAGAGAGAGAGAGATACTTGTCATTTCTTATACACAGTACTATAAGTAAATACGTTTCGTTAGTAGGTACTAGTTGAGGTCGTTCTTTTCTTTTCTTTTCTTTTTTATTTATGTTAGTGATCTTTTGGAAGGCGCATAAATAAGGTTATGAGTTAGTTCTCGTTTCTGTTTTTTACCTCCAGCTACCCAAAGGTAAATAAACATTGCAACCGAGTTAAAGAAAAATTGAGTTTTCTTTTGATCTTTACGTTTTATAGAAATACATTGAGCTAAGAAACAGCTCCGTTACATGTAACATTAGCATCAAATTTACATCACTCTCTCTCTCTCTCTCTCTCTCTCTCTCTCTCTCTCTCTCTCTCTTTTTTTTTCTTTCTCTTGAGCATAAGCGGCTGCATGCAAAAGGCCACCGTGGTGTTTAGAACTGGTCTGACAACGAGAGATATCCGCAGTAAGAGTAAAGTGCCGGCCATTCCCTGGCAAAAGACGGCGATGCTTGCAAGATCCTTAGCGGTGCGAGGGTCAAAGCTGTGCAATCAGGAATGTGGCGCTCAAGAAAAATATTTATAACGCTAACGATTTTGTAGAGTTATGATTGAGAATTGTGCATGTTCTTTCAATTTGTGAGCTTAGTTATACTTGAATGCCTTATTCACCTAAAAATACATTATTTATTGTTAAGTATGTTTTGTAAATTATACGTGTTGTGTTGGTGCGTGAAAATTATTATTATTACTCGAATCATTATTCTTCTGATGAGTTTAGGCTACGAAATTAGAAGAGGAATATCCTAGCACTCTCCTCTCTCCATGTGTGCATGTAAGCAACCACACATCCTGGGAGAGAAAATACTCGCCTAAACCCATAAATAATGTGACTTTTCGGATGAATTTAGTATTCGACTAATCAACCTATACTGTCCATTAGAGTTCCTCTGACGATCCATCGAGCGGAAATATTGGCCGAAATGTACCGAAAACTTGTGTTTCTCGGGAAATGCAGAATAAGTTCTAGAATGCGCTCATAAGACCGTTGATACATGACGTATTTCTCCTGGTCTTGTTTTTTTTTTTTTACTCGTTCTTGTGAGGGATGTGACATAAATAACGTTATCAAGATACAGAGATCGACGTAAAAGGTCGATTTGAAGAGTTACTACGATTAGAAAAAAAAACCTTCGACAATAGAATTACCTAAAGAGAACGAGACAGTCCTGAACCGCGAAGACGATAGAAACCACAACACAATCTCCAAGGATTTTTCCGATCCCGAAACTGAATTGCAGAGGAAACGATCTCCGAGTTGCCGTTACGATCCAGAGCCCTCGAAATCTCACTACTTTCTGTGCCTCCTCTGAGCTCTCGAGTCCCACTAATAAGTTGATATAAAAAAAAGAGGAAAAAAGAAACCCAATGGAAAAAATCAGTCACCTACCGCAAGGTTTAGACGTCAACACAACTCCCTGCTGGCTGCCGTCCAGTGAAACCAGGTATCGGTATCAAAGAAGGGGGAAATTAACAGAGGAAACCTACCTATACCCCACAACCACGGAAATAGGTTAAATTACACCCCCTCCACCTCTACCAACAACACCCTCTCCCCTTCACTCCTCGCCACTCCCTTTATCACCCTTAACTCCACAAATCCTCCCAAATCCAAATATTTTTCTGTGTTGTTCCACGATACCGGATTTTCAAATTAAATAAACTTATATTTTACGGTAAATTTACACGGTAAACACAACGCACACACCGCGTTCCTTTTTTTCACGCTCTCTCACCTTTTAACGGTTGTGAGAGGGGAGGGGGGGGGGGAGAGAGAAAATATTCTCCGAAAATTCTCGCCACGAGATATATCGTGTAAATATTTTGTTGTTTGGGTGTTAACCTGTAGGGAGCCGTCGAAGCTGCGGTTAATGGGATTCCCGTGGATGAGAGATGACCAGACTCCGATTGCCCCTTTAAACTCTCCCGTGTGAAGAAAGCGTTGTGATCGACGACGTTCTAGTTTTAAGCTTCACGATCAAAAGAATGCTGAGCCTAAAAACACCGCCATTTAGGTAAGTGGCCAGTACGTCAGCGCGCATGTGCTCCCCTCATCTCTACAAGTATCAGCACTTGGCAAACTTGCTTCACGATGCTCCCCCAGATCAAATTTCGTACTCGACCTGCATGAGAATATGAGTCATCAAATGCTTCAAAGCTTCAAGAAAAATACATCGAAAATTGACTGAAATTACAACATTGATCAAAACACTCCCTGAGTGACTGTGAAAATAGCTTAATCAAGTTTATCGAATAGGTTGCAGTAACCCTTAAGAATCTTTCCTCTGTGAGTCTCTCCTGTTTAGTACTTAGGAATCGTTCAACAACAAAAATTGAGGTTGTCTGTACAATAAATTACCTGCACGCTGGTTATTCAACGAAGGCCGAGAGTTGACGCACCCATCCCTGCCGAGAGATAATTAGGTGACCCATAATAAAATCCGAAATTGGTGGTAGCCGGCTTGATGACCTACTTTTCTTCCGCCCCAGAACGGTTTTCATGTCGTCAATCTTCACATAAAAATAAAATAAAAGTGTTAAAACACTGTTTTAGGCACACACAACTTACGTACAGCTTTTGTCCGAGCTGAGGGGACGCATAGCAGATTGAATTAGTTCGTACGGGTTGTTTGATTAATTTTATTTTAAAAACGTATTTTTATAATATAAGAAAACCCGGTTAAGTTGATGTACTGAATCGTTCAATGTATAATATGGTGTGGTTCTTGATCCAGTGCGTATGTAACACATTTTAATCAGGTCTGTGGTAAAATTGCAATTGCAATGGCCCGACCTTAATCTGTGGTGCGCAGCAACCCCCCGGGAAATTCTCTGCGTGCTCTGTTTACGAGCGCTGTATTTTCTACAGCAACATGGAAAGCAATGGAAAACAAAGTGTACACACATCAGCATGAGACGCCACAAAAAGGTTTTGACCAAAATCGACCTTAATTTAACCGACGTTATGATAATATTGAAGAAGCCAGGGTGTTTTACTATAGATTTTGACTACATTTTTGTGTAGACGCGTCTAAATAAGTGCGAAATGAGATAAAAACGTCATTGTGGCGATGGTAGGAATATGACAAGAGCAGGACAATTAATTATCTACTCTTTTTGTCACAAATTATTCAATACAAATCCGGCTCGATAGGCCCGGGTGAGAAAAGCTGCGTGCGTCATCCTTGGTGTTTAACTACAACACTTGAATGAAATATTCGAATTATTATTACGAGACTGTATTTTGGAATAAATAAATAGTTCTGTAGGTCAACAACGTTTCCAATTCGACGCCCAGTCACTCCGCCTCCTCAGCTCCGCGTATTTCAAGTTTATTATCTCACTTCTCGCGGTAATAGCATCCATCCGGTCTCGAGAGACTAACGAATCTGTGGACCTTCGAAGGTCTTGATTAACACACAAAGGCGGATGAGAGTTCGAAAAAACGCTTCATAGGCCAGATCTGGAAACATACACGAGAGATAGAGGTCGTTCATAAACGTCCAACAAATTAGCAGTTGGGAAAAGGATGAAGAATAAGGATCTACCTGAACAAGTGAAATACACCATTACTAGAACAAGGAAGATAAATGGGACGCTCAGAAACTGTAATCACTTCTTTTAAACTTTTCTCAGCCCAAAAGAGTAAGGAGCGTAGGGATTTTAATCGGTATAAAATATTTGAACTTTCGTAAGATCCCAAAATTTAACAGTCCCTTGAATCGTGAAAACCCTATTTCATCTGAACATAGGAACCGAAATGCAGGGACTGATTGGGTTGGCACGTTTTTCTTGAAATGTTGATTAAAACCACAACGCATCTTTTACCTAACTTTTGTCCTCAGTAAAAATCTCCGTGAAAATTGTGAAGTATCACATTTTTTTCTGTTCTATTTTTGTAAAAACTGCTCGAACAATTTATTGAAGGTTTAAGCGAAAGCGTACTTCAATAAATTGATTAATGCTCCATTGATCAGTATATTGTCCACGTTACCTATTACTCAGCTTAAACAGTAATATCATGTCAAGACAGCTTATGATACTACAATCGCCGCATGAATTAAGAATTTCCTGAACATCACTGTGATGTTCATTACATAAATAACGGAAAACCTAGAGGTAACATAATGAATTCGGAAATAATAAGCACTGAGAGTTTAGTGGCCAACGTTTTTCGCGTTTCAGCTTTATATGAGTAAAAATATCAACAACATAACAGTACAGTATTCTGAATCAGGGTTTTCATCGGCTTTCAAAAGGGTTCACAATTGAAACAAAAATGAAATCGAGTTCAGCGAGAGTAGACAGCAAGACCTTCACTTGAGCAGAGAAAACCGTATGACGAGGATCTGATAAGTCGAATGGGGTGATGACGCATCTTTTAATTACATAAATCGACTAGAGCAGAATTCCTTGGTTTAAATGGTGGTAAAGAAAGTTGTGAGATGCGTCACCCCCGATTTATTTATTGGGTATTTTCCCATTAACACTCACTTCGATATGTAAATATCTGTAAATTAATGTAGAATAATGACTTCAAAAAGCACTTCGTTCCTATGGTGTGGTGCTATCGAAACAGTGGAGTATTTGAATATTTGAAGAGCTAATCGCACCACACAACAGCTTCGTCATTTATACAGCAGAATACACAGAGTGAAGTATATATTTAAAAATCGTGTTGTAAATGAACGCGCATAACTACTTGCTCTTCCCAGCATGAAGAGCCTTTGACTCATAGAAATATCGTGGACTGCGCCATTTTGCGGAAGCTACGTTCAAATCACGTGAATTTGAAAATATTGTGAGAGTTGTGGCAACACTTTTCAGTCATCACTGCCAAAAAGCTCGATCAAACAGGGCTCCCAATTGATTATATTAATATCTGGGAGAAAATTATCGATAGTACGAGGTTGATATTTATCGGCTAATCGATATCTCGGAAAATGTTGTTATTTAATACATTTTCGTAACATTTGAAATCCATACTATGAAATAAAACTATTAAATCGTTCTTATCACAGAAGTAAGATACAACGTCTTGTCAATGTTACTTTCCCTTAAGAAGAGACGTTGGAAAAACCTTTCGTAATGGTGAGTTTCTCAATCCAAGGATGAATAACTATAGCGATCGGCGAGAGAAAAAATGAGCTTTCACTCCTTGAGATTATCGGTTTGAGTTGTAGAACCTCGACTAACTTGTTCGTAGCAGGCAGGAGGGGGCTCAGACTCGTATAATAGTGGGAAGTGGTATTTCACCCAACACTTGCAGTCCCTTAAAGGAGCAACTCTTACCAAGTGAGGGCCCTCGGGCTGTGTACTATCGAGACTATCCCCATGTACGTGGCGATTTACTTAAGCGCGAGTGGCGCAGTAAACTCTGGTGAATAGAAATTAGTGGTCCACTCCCAGGGAGCTGCGCTCCTGTGGACCACCAAGGCCCAAAAAAATTATTTATCGAGGTACTCCGTGTCACCAAAATATACAAAAATTGAAGGTTTTTGAATTTTTCTCGGATACGGCTCTCACAATGTTGATTAAAGCTTCAAAATATCTAACTTTTATTCTCCATAAATACGAGTCTCCCTGAGAAAATGCGATGAACAGAAACACAGGCCTGCGATGCAAGCTAACTAACTTTCTAGAAAAATGGCTCTAATGATTTTCATCTAACTCAGAGTGTATATTGCAATCCATGATTTCCCTTCTGAAAATCCGTTGAAAATGTGCCAAAAATTCTGTATTTTAATGATTTCAAATCTACCACAGTAAACGCACAAATAGATTTGCCACCCACAACTATTTCTGGGGCTAATTTTTGAACGGAAATATAAGCTACGAAAGTCTCAGGATACGCTCAATCAATAAAAACATTACTTTGGTAACTATAAAGTGGATTTTCGGGCTAACTTGTTCTTTAGTTTTCTTAATATCGTTACATTGCAACGTCTGCTTAGCACTAAATATCTGGTGCGTAGCAACACACTACTTTCCGCCACCCCTTTAAGTTCGAACACCATCTACATAGGCGGGCGCTATATCTTCGTTCAACGCATTTTTACAGGAACATTTATACGGAACAAAATGTAGGGACTAGTTAGCTGAGAGTACTCCGAAAGTTTGATCGAAATCGTTAGAGCCGTTTTTGAGAAAACTGGAATACCGATAAATTAATATTCGACAAATCTCCTTTTCTGAGTTAACGTGGCTTATATCTCCGTTCAACATATATATACAGAAATAATTATAGAGAACGAAATGTTGGTATGGGTGACTAAAGACACTTCATTAGAATTTATCACATCTGGTGAAAAATTACCCTGGAATTTACGGAAATGTTCAAAAACGTTATTTTCGACACATTTTGATTTTTATCTCTGTTCAATGGACCGTCACAGGAACATTTATTGAAAGGAATATGTAGGTATTAACTATTTGAAAACATCCTGTGAGTTAGGGGAAAATCGCTGAAGCCGTTTTGCCAAAAAGCGTAAAAAACCTATTTTTGCTTCATGGGCCCATATCTCCGTTCACCGTATTTTCATGGAGATATGTATAGAGAAGAAAAGTTAGGTATTGATTAGGAGAAGATAATTTGGAAGTTTGATCAAAATCGTTAGAGCCGTTTTAGAGAAAAATGCGAAAAACCCTAGTTTTTGGTACATTTTCGTCCCCCCACCCCCCTTTCCATCGGCCGAAATCGTCCATAACCTTATTTTGGTGTCTACAAAAAATAACGAACAAAACAAAAAAAGAACCAGCTCAATCGGATCAGCCGTTCTCCCGCAAATCGAACTACAGACACACACACACACACACATACACACACATACACACGGACCACGCGCCGAAATTAGGTTTTTTAGACTCAGTAGGGTCTGAAACGTAAAGATCTGAAGAAAACCCAAATTTTTTTTTGGGCCGATTACTATACTTTCCTTCCCCTCGGGTAGCGGAAAGTAAAAACCAGATCGACCGGTGGACTGTGAACAAGATTGTCAAAGAACGGCAGAACCAGCTTCAAATTTCATGTGTAGCCTGCAGGCCAACATGGAACGTTCAAATAAGGGCATGAACAATCCCCCCTCAAAATATGACACGATTCAAGGAAAATCTACTATGTCCGTCCGTCGATCGCCACATTTTGCCTTTAACGTGGCCTAAAAAATACGTTTTTACACGAAAATTCCATTTGGGATCTAGTTGTGCCCGCCTACTCAGTAATCCGATCGAACGAAACCTATGGTTGTTATGGGTAAAACATGGTTTCAAAAATTAGTCGAAAAAGATATTTTGCAAATTCATTGCAATTACGTTGTTTTTAGTATCGAGCCCTAGGTATTTACCGATGCTGAGTCGAATAGGACGGATCTTATAGGAGTATGTGCGCGTATAGATGGGAAATACTGTTACCATAATAACCATAGATAGGGAAATTGTACTGCGTGACGGTACACACTAGACCATGTAGCGAAAAATATCGTTTTTCCCTGGCCTGCGCTCATTTCGCTCTCTGCCCCCCGTCTCACTCGAAGTTCGAGTTGTCATGTTAATTGCATAGCGTCGCCAAGAAAATGTCTATTTTCGTTGTTCTATTGTAGTGCATCTAAACCCCATTTCACCGTCATGCATAACATTTCTTCACACATTTCTCTATTTTCACTGATGTAATTACTGATACATTTTCACTCAATTAACACCCATTTTAACTTATTGATCATTTTATTCGACATATTAACAGTTTTCTCTGCTGTCCATACGTTTTTGGTCGTGTGAGGTGTTTTGAACAAATTGAACAACTTGAATTATCCTCCCCCTTCGTCTACTTCCCTACAAAAACGGACCACTAACTCATCATCAGCTTTAAAATGTGTAGCTGTGTTCCAGAGCGGCCTCTGAGTCAGTTGTGTTAGACATTGGACTACGACATATTCAGAGCGTTTCTCTGCCTTTGGTTGTCCCACTTTACTCTTAATGCAGCCCATCACCTCTACTACCCACCACATATTCATAAGCAGCTCCGAAATGTCTAGCTGTTGCCCAGAACGACCTCTTAGGAAGTCGCACGAGACGTTGGTTTACGACAGATATTCAGAGTGTCTCTCTCTGAACGAGATGCTTCAATTGCGCCCTTTTCTTACGTCCTCCATTCGAGAAAATGAGGGGCGTGCGAGCGGTGGAAGGAATATCTGAGCTGAGACCCAATTTCACATCTCGAAGCAGGAAAAGGGCTATTTGCCTGTATTAGAGCCGCTGTTTCCTATTTAGTAAAAACTGAACCGCAGGATTCACCTCATGGGACGCGGATCCGACAACGGAGTTATTCACACGTTTTGTTCGTTCCAAACTTCAACGTGAACCGATTAAAGAATTTGAAGGATGTTCCGTTCACTGGTTCTCTTGAAGTATACAAACAAGATGCAGTGCATTCCTTCGCCACATGTTAAGGAGCCTTTTCACAAACCTCATTTTCCAAGCTATCCAATGTTCGACACATTTTAGTTATCTCTGTTCAATGAACTGCCACAGCAAGATTTATGGAGAACAATATATAGGAACTGACTATTTGAAGACATCCGATGAGTTCGGTGAAAATCGTGTAAGCGGTTTTATCAAAAAGTGAAAATCCCTATTTTTGTTTCTAAAGCTTTTATCTCCGTTCAACGATTTTTCGACAGACGTAATGTTAGATACTGATAAGTAAAAGATAATTTGAAAGTTTAATCAACATTTTTGAGGTTTTAGAGAAAAATTCGAAAACTCATCGTCCTTGGTACATTGTGGTTTCCCCTCCCCCGAACCATTATGGAAGAGAGTGCCAATGATGAAATGACTACTTTTGCTGTATTATCCTGCAAGTTCTTTCAATTATTAGAATTTAGTTCACTATAACTATTGTTATTTCACTTTTTTCTGTCTAGACTCAGTCGTCTGCCTTTGAGACTCGTTCCATTAGACTGAATATCGAAAAATACCTAGAAAAGATCCCGAAAATTGAACTACAGACACACGCCAAAATGAGGTTTGTACGATTTTTACGCCTCATTACATAAAATGTGAACAAAACTTATCTATTTTCACAATACTTTCCTTGCCATTTAGGTAGCAGGAAGTAAAAAGGAAGGTACTAGCAAACGCTTGAAGTAACTGTTGGTAGTTTCTTCGCAATATGATGAGAAATTTACCTTTCATGCTGCCAGAGCAGGCTAACTGCAGACCTCTATTTTCATCTCGCAGAGCATTAGCCCTCTTACAGGAATTACATCAGTCATTATATCGTGCTTGTGTAGTTTTTGATATTATGTGGAGCTCGAGAAATAGGGCCAGAAGCCACTGCATTTCCCTTAGCCCTGCGAATGGTCTTTAGGCTCCGGAGTCTGAAGAACCACTGTTTGAGAAAATTATGTGTGATCTGCGAAAGAAATTGCGAGACAACAGCAGAACCTAATCAGCTTCACACAGAACACCAAAACTGAACATGTCGGTCGAAAGCTAGCTATATTTACCATATTCTTCAAAATACCACCAAAATGCAATTTCAGTAATTAAGAAATGTATCAGGTTGCTAATTATTTTACGGCCATTAATAAACATTCGCCGCTCTTATTGGACCACCCCCCTCATTTTTCTGAGAACGCTTGTACCACATAAGCGGGATTTAGCAGGAAAAAACCGCTAAAATCAATTTTCTATGAAACGTTTGATATTTTATTGTGCTGCTCCCACCATTTTCCCATGAACGGAAATAGGTCTGCCGCGTCATTTAGAACTGTACATTCTAAATGTGTAATCAAAATAGTTAGAACAGTTTTACACATTCACGACTCAATGAGGTAATGATTATAGCGCAAAACGCAAGCTGTTGCACAAAATCCATTTTATTACTCATTTCTCGACTACAGTAACAAAGAGAACAACTTCACAACGGGCTTTCAGTTCTTAAATTACTTTAATACAAATGAGATCAGAACAGAAAAAAAACACAACTTAACTTTCATAAACCTCCTAAAATGCGAACAAAAACTCACACACATAAAAATACTCATTTAAACAAAAGTCTTGAAGTGCGACACAAGGTTTACTCTTCGACAATAACAAAAACAACAATGAGGGCGCTTCTAACTACACGAAACACATAAATAATGTTTTAGCGCTCAGCTGAAAAAGTGAGCGAGAGGTGTGACACGGAATGTCGCTTATTTGGGATGTTTTGAATCAGGAAGTACATGAAAACAGCGTGGGAGATCACCTCACTGCATTGCAGCACCTGATAATTAATTCATAATTAATCCATAGTAATTCACTATGGATAGTTAGTGATTAAGGGATTGGTTTATTCTACATTCGTCAAATGGGGGGGGGGGGGGAGATAAACTGGGAGTGCAAGGAGTGACATATGGAGAGGAACCAGGAAAAGATTGGAAGGCAAGGTACGATGGCGGAACTACCGCCTGCCATCTGCTCACGCCCTCCACGACTGCAGCCTATACGAGGATGTGAGGGTCAGCGCCACGATTCCACAAAGGAATGCGGTACAAGGCTTCAGCACACTGGTTTGCTCGCTTTGCTCAGGCCTGGGCAAACCGGAGGAAAGACCTGGAGGCGTGGAGCCTCCAGAACTTGACCAAAAGACTGGTTAGAGCCGCCACCACCTCCCTTCCCCTAATAGCAGCAAGACGCAGCGCCAAAACGCGTAACAAAACCCCTGCCCAACGACTGAATGGGCCACATACACTGCCTATGCCAGTACACCCATTTTGGAAGGGGGAAGTGCAAACTCTGTGAAGAACTAAACGAAACCTGACTATGCTTCCCCATATCAACTAGATTGAGGAATGGGTTAGTTCGAGGTGTCCATAAAGCTTACCTTAATTTTTCCATAGCTCCTGTCAAGGTATTGCTAAGGAGGAGAGACCTTAGAAGGGAACAAAATAGGATCAAGTAGGGATGTTGTGAAAGTGATTAGAGATGGTGGGGTTAATGGGAAAGGAGGACTGGAGTAAAAGAAAGGACTGAAATGATCTCTTGCCCTCAAAAGGCCAACTTGTGAAAAAGATTGTTAACACAATAAAATCTTATGTTATTCTTCACAAACCTCCATAAGATGCACATAATTTGACAGGCATGTCCAACTTCCACTGCAAATATGACCTCTCCAAGGCCCAAACCCCAGCGTCAGATTGATCAACAACTTAACAAGTAGAAACGTTTTTGACGAAGAACAAGATACCCAAGGAGGGATATTCGCCAAAATAAGCCAATACCCTACCTCAGGTATTGGCGTATGTGAACATCCCATCAAAATACAGATGCTGAGCATTATCAACAGGTTGCTCTGGTCGTACCGCAATTTATAACCACTCGTCATGGAAGTTCCTGTAAAAATTTTATCTGTGCCTTGATTAGGCTTTCTTCATTTCGATTCACTTAGTTTCTTTAACAAGTGCTTCTGCCCCATTCACGAAGAGATTCCTGGAGGGTGAAACGAGAGGAGAGGAGAGAGTAATCGCACATTTTACCACGTCGCTTACGTGGTCATCTACACACCACCCTGGTTAAATGGGGGTTGAATGATTCCCCACGCTGGGAAAAAAAAGTAAAAACGTATGTTCTGCCGAGGAGGTTCTTCCATGAGGAGCACGACCATAGCCTTTAGGGGCAAAATGCAACAGTATATCAATACATTACCAAGAAGTCACCACAGTACTAAAGAGTAGCAATGCCCAATGACACTTCCAAACTCTTCACAGTAGACCAATTCTGTGAACTTTTTGAACGAACTACAATACAATGTGATGCGAGTGTTACAACATTAACGTTTAGCCTCAACTAAAATTGTCAACCTTCATCCAAAAATGGAAAAATTGGGTCAGTATCTTAGAAACTTATGTCATTAAAGGGGCCACGCTTCAGTTCCTTCATAGTACTCAAGTATAACGTATGTACACCCCAAGCTCTCCAACAATCTACATTAACAACAGAAGCTTCGCTCATGTTACATGAATTACACATTAAAAAATAAATAAAAAATTGCTGAGTAGCAATTCGTCTGAAAATGTACGGTCTTACCGTTTAACCTATTAACTACAGGCGAAGTCTGAGGCTTCTTCCAACTCACGTAGCTTCTGTTGATATTTCTCGAGGGTTTGTTGAATTGTCGATTCTGAATAGCGGCAAGTGGGTTCTCCGCAGTGGCAAGTGAAGGATTTGCATTTGATAATCCAAAACTTCTCACCATAATCGAACCTGAAAAAAAGATTTTAGAAAACAATTTTGGGGCAGTTCGTAGTGTTTCCATCTAAACTTCAGACAGAAGTTGACGACATCGGACAAACTAATGGACGCTCATTTCAAATGAACAACCGTTAGATGGGATGTTTTTCAGGTCCCTGGCAGAGTAAGTTACTGTTGTAGATGAGAGAGGGAGGAGAGGAATATGGAGCTCTGAAGCCAAGGTAGAGTTATGGGTGACGCTAGAAGAGAGAGGGTGTGGGGGTGGATCTGATTATGGCTGGAGATGGAATGTTAAGGAAGTGAGAAGTAGTTCGCGGAAAGATATTAAAACATGAGATCATAAACAGCAAAGAGTTCGTAACTATTTTAGCTCATTCATCATCCGATAGATCACGAAGGAATGTCCGAATCGGACAATTCCGAGTTGAGGTTGTTCAAATCCGAGCGCGACTCAACTTTCCGTTGCGACCCTAGTGGCGAACCTGAAAACTACTTTAGCTCATCCAACGTAGTATAGATCGCGCGCCTGAGGCCAAATCAGACGTTTCCCAGTTAAACCTTTCAAAAGTCGAGTGCGTAAAATCCGTTTCTGAGCTGTTACTGTCAACTTTTTGTGATTCGACGGGGCAACTCGTTTTTCGATTTCTTCAAAATTGTATTTATATATTAAGGCAATTGGGTTATATCCGCCAGTAGGCAAATTACTAAAGTTAACGTACCTGTTAGGTGAGCCCGTCTCCTCTGGCTGGTGAGTTACTGTGGGCAAGCGCTTTCAAATCGAAAGCGCTTGCCCACAGTAACTCACCAGCGAGAGGAGACGGACTTACCTAACAGGTACGTTAGCTTTAGTGTATTTATATATGTATATCGTTGTACACGAATGGGAGGCAATCACACTCTCTCTTCATTTTCCTTCGTTTGTTGACGATCTCAGCTCTTACACGTCAGTTGTGTTGTACACCTTCTACCTTCAACTTTATTCATGACCAATGGAGTCTAGCACGGCAGGACATTGAGCGATCCGTTAAAAGTATGGTAATCACTTCTGCCATTCTCCTTAAAAACTCATCTCAAATGTCATTAGAATCTTAGAAAATCTTGAGTAGTAATCCAATGAAGTGCTTATACGGTGATAGTTTGATAACGCTCATAATTTATAGAAGCTGATCCAGAAATTCTAGAATTTCAACTACCTCCTTTTCACTTACCACATATTACTAAAGGTTTTACGGATAAAACTGGAAAAAATAGTATTATCCTTTTCAAAACAATTCAACGACCTGCTACATATACGGACGCTATATCTTTCTTCAACGTATTCACAGTAACATTTATGGATAAAAAGGTACTACTTAAATGAGACCTACACCTACAGTTTGATCGAAATCGCTAGAGCCATTTTTGAGAAGATTGGAAAACCGATAAATTAGTATTCGACAAATCTCCTTTTCTGAGTCAACTGGGCTTGTACCTCCGTTCAACAAAGAGATACAGAAATAGTTGTGGAAAACAAAATGTGGATATAGATTGCTAGAAGACACTCCGAAAGCTTGATGAAATCTAGTGACGCAGTTATTCAGGAAATTACGAAAATGTTTTTTTTTAAAATTATTTTCGACACATTTTCATTTTTATATCTGTTCAATGGACTGTCAGAAGAACATTTATTGCGAACAATATATAGATATTAATTATTCGAAAACAGCCTGTGAGTTTGGTGAAAATCGTTGAAGCCGTCTTGCCAAAAGGAATAAAAAACCTATTTTTGCTTTTTAGGCCTATATCTTCGTTCACCATAGTTTCATGGAGATGTGTATACAGAAGAAAGGTTTTGAAAGTTTAATCAAAAGCGTTAGAGCCGTTTTCGAGAAAAGTGTTCGCTCGTAACCTTATTTTGGCGTCTGCACAAAATAAAGAACAAAACAAAAAGGACCAGCTCAATTGGCTCAACCGTTCTCTCACAAATTGAACTACAGCCACACGGGCCATGCGCTAAAATTAGGGTTTTTCGACTCAGTGGCCCCCCAAAACGTAAAGATCTGAAGAAAGACATTTTTTTGACACGATTACAATACTTTCCTTACCCTTTGGGTCGCAGAAAGTAAAAAGTATCATTTACCCAAGTTCTTCATTGGATGCGATGTCCCGAGATGCGAACATGGCGATTCGAGGAAAGTGAAGATCCTGATGTTGGAAATAAATTTTAACGGGGGAGAGGTTGGGTCGGCAGCTGTGGTTAATGAACCGACAAATGTTCCCATATTTCCGTGCATCCAAACAGTACGTCTCACTTTCCTGATGTAAAAAACAAAATGCTTAATTATTCGGCACACTGGGAAACTCCAATTTAGTTGATGATTACCACAAATAATTATTATTAATTATTGATTATTAGGAATAGTCGTAATGGCAAATTGCGCTATCATAGCAATTGGAGCATTGGTCTCAAAGACCAATGGAGGTAATTTTTTGGTAGTTGATAACAAAACTTAAGCAGCAAGTGTGCTTAAAATGGGCATCAACCTACATTCTATACGTGTCCTCAGATATTTTTCCAAGCCATTTAAAGTGAATAATGGGGTTTTCACTCATCTCTGTGATTGACTACTATTTGACTTGGTGCACCAAGTGTGAATGTTGAGTGAGTTGACTCAAAGATACACAGACAATTTTCCCAAAGGATATTTCATGGACTCAGCAGCATTTGACACGTAAAAATTTAAAGAAATCTCAATTTTAATTTCAACCGATTACATAACTTTCCTTCCAACTCCACTGGGCAGAGGAAAGTAAAAAGAGACAAAACGTCCACTTACCGCGTTGTCCAGGTCGAATAAATATGAATCATCCTCCCGCGTGTCAGCTTCTAAATCAGAGATAATTTCCCCGATGTACCTAGAAACACGTATCTTCAAATAACTTCACATTAATTCACACCACTAAACTGAATTCTCAATTCAAAACCATAAAACTCACTCGCAGACGTAACTCCCTTTGGGGATTTCTTTCAGCGTGATGACGCCCCACGATTTATCTTTGGTTTTACACAATTGTAGCCTCGACTTCAACCCTTTTTGCACGACTCTATTCTTACATGTGAGAACGTTACAACCGCAAGCCGGATTACACTCGAACAACATTGGAGGATCTGAAACCAAATAACAGATGATGAGGACTTCACAAGTAATGCATTAGCACATGTACTGTGTATAGTAACAGTCAATCACGTAAAAGATTATCTAATTTTGGCAACGCCACAAAGACACTATCTGCCCTTGGTACCCAGCAGCGTCTCTAGTATAAAAATTGTCTCTTACAGCTTCACGCCAAAAGTTGACGCGCTTGTAGTAGCGACATACACTCATATTTTCATCCAGCATCTGTCTGTTTATTCCTCTACAGCATTTCGCACACAAATCTTATTGCACACAAAACTCCTCGCTATGTCTCAGAGATTTTAATTTGGCCTTCTAATCGTCTTCCTCCCAACCTGTTAATAACCTTTAATAAACACCTTTAATGAAAAAATCCAACAAACCTTCGAAGCTGAATTCAGGAATCAACTTTCCCACATTGTCGTACCAACATCCTCGGCTTATTTTAGTGCAAGTACAACTAGAATTACAGCAGTTATCTTCGCACTTACAGGACTGGAAACGAAAAATAAGAATTTCCAATTAAGAACTTCGAATGGCACAACTACAACTTGTTAGCTCTTAATATCACTAATGAATTATGCGAGTTGTAGATAGTTAGAAAACACAAAATAACAAGTCATTAAAACTAAAAAGAGGTAGGAGCGTCAGTTAAAAGTTAGAGCTGGAAAGGAGTAAAATTGAAGCGTAAGAGCTGATCTCTCAGAGCAAACTGTACATGAAAAAAGTGAGAGTTAGTAAGTGGAATGTTCATCAGAACATGAATACATCCAAGGAGCAGAGGACAATTTGACATGTAAGAGGTGCGAGAAAACTCAGGACTCTAGTGTCGAACAGACCCTTTAAAACAAACCGGGTAAAAAAATATGAAGTTCAATGTTCCCCAGTGGGACCTGAGCCCTTCGTCGGGACCACCAAGAGCCACTTGAATCAGGAGGTTGGCAAGTGGGAGGCTTGAGGCCAAAGGCAGTCAAAGTTATTTATTACTCTAGTCAAAGTTATTTATTACTCTCCAGGGAGCGAACAAGAGAGGTCCGCAGTCTGGAGAGGAAAGTATACAGAAGGTATGCTGTTCATAGGACACTGTCCACTAAGGTTATCACCTGGCCAAGAAAGGTAAGTCAGAAGCAAAGTCGCAAATTCTGCTAGGCTGGACTGGAGCCAGCAGGATATATAGAGTGTACTTGTGAGGGGCTGGCTGGGTGCGCCTCAGAGTGTTTGGGGTTCCTCAACTATGGCCGGATGAGGCAGGGATGGATCATAAGGATATGTTTTGTGCAAGAATGGTGGACGTTGCATCAGGGATCACCAGCTCCATGAAAACTTGGGGTGGAACTCAGAGGGCATGAGGCAGCTCGTGTACACCACACAATACGCTCACTGTGGCCCGTTTGAGGCCACAGTGAGCGTTTTCTCAGTTGCCACCAGTATATAGGAAAAAAAGAGGTACAATGCAGGTAACAGAAGGAGGCGCACTTTTACTTTCCGAAGCCCTACACAGTAGAAAGGAAAGTTGTGTAATCGGCCAACAATTTTGAGTTTTCTTCAGATCTTAGCCTTCCAAGGCCACACTGCTCCCTCAGCTTTTGGTGGTAAATTGAGCATAACACACATAGTGCTACAGTACGATTGCACTTACCATTAACGAAGATATCCTCCTATCGATGGTAATATTTGATGTGAAGCAGTTTTCAGTGACGTAAGTGTAATCAGTTGGCATCACCTCATCATCAATAGAATTGACGCACTGGATGGGATTCTCCTCTCTTCCACCGCTCACGTCACTAACCAAACAGCCACTTTAAAACACCAAAACTCCAGAAAAATGAAAAAACCACTAAATCAAAGTCAAACTTACTTGCACAATATTCTCGGAAGTAGACTCTTGTCTGAAAGTGACTTCTTGATGATCATGTTGAGTTCAATGGCTGTATAACAATAAGATTCTTTGTTTAGAACACAATCCCTAGGTAGCTGCCCGGCCTTGTTTGTTATGTCAACGTGAGCTCCCCGTGCCAGTAGTAAAACGACGCAGCTATCTGCCGCTTGCCTAGCAGCAATATGTCTGCAACGACAATCAAGAATAAAGTGAATTCCAGAAAACAAATATTGTTAGGTACAAGTAGCGTCATTATGACTTAATAAGCGGTAAAAGCCGAATAATAATCTTACAAAGGTGTAATTGGAATAATAAACTTACAAAGGTGTATCGCCGTGAGTGTTACACAAATTGATAGAACAACCATAGTTGAGAAGATCTTCAGTCGTCTCCATACTTCCAGAGAATGCAGACCAATGAAGCGCATTATTCATTTCCGCATCTCTGATCTGCGGGTCTGCTCTTTTTTCCAATAAATACCTGAAGCCCACCAAGAATAAGTTTTTGAAACACTTCTAGGGATGGCCTGTAGCAGGCAAGCAGATTAGAGTACATAATCTCACCTGACAATTTTACTATGGCAATTCTCCGCAGCCCAAACCAGCGCTGTCCATCTGCCATCATCAACAGTGTCAATGAATGACGGAGGAAGGTTTGCCAGAGTCATGATGTAATGGCAGGCTTCCAAATTGCCTTCTTTGGCTGCGATGTGCAAAGCTGTCATACCATCAGCCCCCTGCAAAAAACCGTTGTTTACGGGATGTTTGGGCAACCATTAAACTGTCAGTTAAACAGTATTTATAATTAAGTAATTATTGGTGCTCATCTACGTCAGCTCGCCAACCACGATTATTCGTCACGCAAGGGAGAAACGCTATCAACCCATTGTGACTAAAACTCACTTTAAATCCAACAGCAGCGCCAGCTTTTACAAGGTACTTGACCAAGTTATTATGCTTGTATTGCACGGCCAGCATCAGTGGAGTGAACTGATTTTTGTCGAGGGTTTCGAGGTTGGCACCACCCTGAACGAGCAAGTGAGCAACAAGCAGATGACCTTCTCTTACAGCTCCCAACAAAGGGTTCATGGAGGGTTGATTCGGACTCATGCCAGCACCTGAGATAATACAAAATTAAGCAACATCAGTACATTTCAAAGCAGGAAGGTAGAGGACACGTTATGGGTTGTTAGAAGAATACATTTTACCGGTCGATTTGTTGGCGACTGCTGGTAGTAAACCTGTGATAAAAGAAGTGCACAGTACGTAGTGCTGTATAGTTCAATCAAGACCCCAAGCACTTTCCACTTATGTGTACATCACTGTTGTGATTATTGGGGGCCTTGAAATTAACAAGCCACCCAATCCTCTTGTGATTCAAGTCAGCTAAGAATCCAGCTGGTAAAATTCTCACAGAACCTTCAGATAGGCAAACTAATAAACACCTATAGGCCATTTAAGGATGACAGTTTCCTCTGGATGCCTGCCAACAGCCCTAACATTTCCCGGTTGTAAGGTGTTAGGCGATTGGTCAAACTTGCTTTGCACTCCCTCTGGCCTTCCTTGTGGTGAGACTCACTCTTAAAAGGGAACGTAGAAGCCTCGTCCGAATATGGTATGACCCTCCTAACCTCTCTGTATCATTACAATTCTAGTATATAATCCACTGAAGTAAGAGAATCTTTAGACCTTAGCGTTCCATCCATCATCACCAAGATGGTAATTCCCTCCTCATTTGACCACCTTAGACCAAGTCCCCATAAGTTTTCAATTGTAAAACTTCCACTTACGCGCTATAACACAAATCTCGTAGCATGAATCACTCAACCATACAAATAGGAGTACTCTACTGTACTGAGGGGAGTTTGGAGACGTTTGGGGATCTGCTGACTCAGGCAAAAATTACAGCGATCGGGACTGATCCATTATTGCCCAACTTTTGTCAGGATTATGAACAATCGTCTTTAACCACTAGACTACGATCCTGATGGTCCCTTCAATGGGAGTCAGTTGGTACACTACTGTCAACATTGTTCCTCCATTCCACTCTCTTGATCCTATCACCTCGAGGAACTAGTCCCTCATAGCTCATCTCTAGAAATATAATTATGAGAGAAACTTACGGAGTAAAGCGAGAACCTTTTCAGCATCACCATTTTTCGCTGACTGGTACAAATTGCGATACGTGTACCTGCGCAACAAAATGTTTGTAGTCAAATGTGACGAATACACGCATAAAAGTAGTGTTTGACATACTGCCAAAAACGAACAATCATAAATCAAATCATTCAATGGTCGCATTTTCTGTCTTCGCCTTCAAACCACCTTGCAATTCATTTCAACTGCTAGAAATGTCTCCCGTTTGGCAACAGTCCATTTCAAAGGGTAATGTATCAGAAATCCCTTTTCTGAGCTCATTTCCGTCGCTAAAAAGTAATTTAGTTTTCCCACCATGGGCAATAGGCACTTGCGTTTCCTAGATCGCCTTCGGGCTTCTCAATCATCTGACACCAACTGAGTCGTTCTTTAGTTAGTGTGAACACAAACAGTAAGCTGTAAAGCTGTACTAGAAACCTTGCCCTATTCTCTTTCAGTACAAAGCCTTTTCAGTCGAAGTGATTTTGGACTAATTTTTTACACAATGAAAAGAGTTAGTATGATTCTCTATTTCCACTAAATTGAGTTACAAGATAGATTTCGACAGTTAGGTCATCAGAATGCAACTGAATAGGTCGCACAGAAAGAACATCTTATGTACCTGTCGCTGGTGAAACCTGGATCTTCATTTCACTTATTAGTACAAAAAGATGTTCTCTCTGTGTGAACTATTCAGTTGGAGTAACGGATGATGCTCTGATGACCTAACAGTCAGAACGATCTAACCTAGTTAATCCAATTTAGTGGAACTAGACAACCATCCTAACTCCATTTTATTATTGAAATGGGTTTCCACAATGTCGCCAGGAGGGGGTTTTTAGCTCGTACCATTGTTGCCATCTGTATCCTGCTAATAACGAGTCTACTTTGCTCTCATCAACTTCACTATTCTTTCTTCGCCCATACATCAACCTCTTTTGCCAAACACATACTAAGAAGTATTCAGCTGATTTGTTATTGCTAGTACAAGAAATTGAAGCTGTTGCTAGCGACGACCCTAGAATGGGTCTGGATGAAATTTCCAAAATAATTTCACACCTACCGACATCTCTGCTCAACGATACAATTCAAGATGCATACTGCTTTTGTAAATAGAGCCCACTGAGCGACAGAAACAGAATCGAGTGGTGTACCTCAGAATTAATGACATTTTTCAGAAATTGAATGTTTTTCAATTTCAGCACAACTTGTTATACGAGCACAATATCTTTTATGTTGTTAACAAAACTGGAAATGACATGTTACGGCAAAAAAAGAGTTCTAAAGTACGGTACCTGCTCAATGAAACCATTACTTTTCAGTATTGGGCTCATTGGCTGCAATTCAAAATAAATAATTAAGCACATACCTGACGTCATTACCTTCCCCAGAATGTTGTATAATGTATTCCAATCTTTCTTGCTCGGGAAGAGGCATTCCGACAGTGGTAACCACACGCCCGTTTGGCAGTGTAAAGGTGCACGTAGGTAGCACTTCAGACAACTCGTCCTCAACCGTCTCAATCTCTTTTTTGCTTACTTGGCGAGAAAAGCTCATCCTTGCGACGGGACTGGTAATTTTGAAACGAAATGCAGTAAAAAGCTAGAATCTTCGCAAAATTAGTTTTTCAAAAAGTGCTGAAATCTAAATTACTTACAGTTTACTGAGAGGTTTGGT
Organism: Pachypeltis micranthus; assembly: GCA_020466155.1. Taxonomy (NCBI): domain Eukaryota; kingdom Metazoa; phylum Arthropoda; class Insecta; order Hemiptera; family Miridae; genus Pachypeltis; species Pachypeltis micranthus. The sequence goes on from CM035776.1 coordinate 2,551,178, forward strand.
CGATGGAAGAAATAATGGGTATTGGTGATTGGCCAGTTGAATTTTATATAATGCGTAGGTGTCTGTGCCACAATGCGGGCAAACTAGAGATTCTTCGAGTTTCAAATCGCAGTCTTTGTGGAATAAATGTTTGTTTTCGCAAATATTGACAACGCCCTGCAGAAAGAAGATATTGTGTTCAAAACAGTAAGTGACTGTAGGTTATGGTCCACAAAAAGACTAATACAAAATTCATAATGTAACAAGGAGAGATCATCCACAACTGCGGTTCAGAGAACTGAGCAGCTGATGCAACAGAGGTGTCCAAGAGAATAAACGATATATAGAATCATCAACTCTCAACCTCTACGACTGGTGAGAAGTTGAGGGGGGACAGCTTGCATGAATATCTTCTGTAAGTCTTCCACAAGCATCCAGAGCTATCAGGAGTATAGAAGAGCCGGAGGGGGGGGGCATACTGAAAAGCGTGTGATTCAAAACTACCTTCAACTATTCCCTCTAATAAGGAAACAAGACGCCAAAACAGACATTTCTAGCCAAAGCATAAAATTTGCTCAACGGGAACCTTACTTTCCAGGAACAGACACCATAAATGTGAAAAACGTGTGAAGAACGAAAAAGAGAATCACCTGAGTGCAGAATGTGCCACATGTCGGGCAACAGTTGTGACGTATCATTCGCTGAAAATGAATGGAGCAGAGAGCTTGAAACGGTTTCGCATTACACGAGCGCAATAAAGGACAATCGTCGACTTGATTGGCGCATTTGACGATTCGATTTTCATAAACGTCCAACGCGCGGCAGAGCTGATTGAGCTCTTCCCTCGGGAACATGGCAGTCATCAATTCGCATTCGCATAGTAATGCCAATGCAGCCTGGAACAGAGTACAACAATTAATGCAGTTTTTTGTTTTTAAAACCTTAACGAATCAAATTGGAGCAACAGCGTTACTTCAAATACTTACTGAAGACGGAGGAAGCTCTTTATCGTCTTTCAAAGGCGGAGGTTCACAAGCTTCAACCATTTTCATTGAATGTGATTTTTTCCTTCTTCCAACAACTACAACACAATGATTACACTTGAAGTTGACTATTTTTAGAATGTAGGCAATGAATTCATAAAAAGTTCCAAGCACCCTGGTTTCTGAACCTCCCAAACTGAATAATATGAGAGGATATATTGAAAAATAGGTGAACGACTCTCAAAAGGGCGACAAGAATGAATGAAGGCCTGCTGCTGCAGAGAGACAACCCATGGCAATGTGAAAAACAGTCACATTGTTTCCCTTCTCATACAACATGAGACCATGCTCTTATGCTCAAACCCTCACTCCTATGTCAAAAAAACATGGAGCCCATATAGTTCAATAATATATCGGCGACACAAAATGTAATGATGTATTGCATTAGAATGGCCAAAATAGGGGCGAAACATATGATAGGTGGAACAGATGGTAATTCGATATATAACAGCTGATAATGAGGTTAGATGGGTCTCTGCGGTAAGCAATGTCTTGGATAGCAATTGTCACTATTACACAAAATAATTAAATGAAAAGTTCACCTTTTTCACTAGGTAACTCAGCAGTTGGCTGGGCGTGCCAGCTGTTTGCTGAATCTTCATCCGTACCTAAATTCTCCTTTGATTTACAATTTTTGACTGGCAGCTCAGATCGACGAGTCTTCTTCATCGAAGCTGAAGACCTATCTGACGAAGTGTCCTCAACGTCACCCTCGTACTGTGGCTTCCCCCCACGAATGGGGCTGCTTGGCAGGGAATCGCTACCATTCAAATGGTTGTAACCATCGTCTCGAGGGGGAGTGCATGTTTTGGTCGAGATTTTAGATTTGGGCGCTCGTTGTGGTGGGGGAGCTTTAGCGTCGTCACTGAAACGACTTGATCTTCGAGGTTTTTCTTCTGACGAGAACGAACATAAAGACTTTTCTTTTCTAGCGATGGCGTTCTGTAGAACTGATTCCCTCGTGAAGTCCTTTGACATCCGCCGGGAAGAGCGTTTGATGGCGACATCTTGCTCAGCCTTGAAAACGTAAATTTTAGGTTACATTTTCTATTTAATAAATAACAATAAAAATTTCATTTTTTACAAAACTTATTTGCACATCACCTCATCAATTATGAACATCTCCACTAAATCCCCCTTCTCTGTCAGAATTCTAAGATCATGACTATGGAGGGAAATGAGACCTCTTTTTCAAAGTAGACGAGGAGTGAAAGGAGTTTCCCTTACCTTGTACTTGGCTTCCTCTCTCATAAAAAAAAACCCCGTCTCCTACGTCTCTTAGCATCTAAGGGCCATTGCAGCCTCACATAACGCGGGATATTCCAGCTTGTTATATGATCATCTCATCATTTTCCTAATTCACTTGAAAGCTCCCACTACTAGCCAACCCATAGCACTGCCAGAATAACCCCACGTTTTTGTTCCACTTTTCTAACAGCTGCAAGGGACAGTACTCCAGCATGTTGATAGTTGTTACAGTGCCCAGTGGCCTTTGATGCACTGCACCCAAGACCTGTGATATAGGAAGACACACTTGTTCGAAAAATGTTAGGGGCAAGCTACAAAGCATAGACGAGTGTCTTTACAGATTGGGTGCAAACAAGACCACCTCTAAACATGCAGTCATTGAGAGAGGAAGCGCCAAAGGATACATTCGAGAAGAGGGAAATATGGAGCCCCCACTCTGAACAAAGGAGTGGAATGATAAAAGCACTTCGATACCAGAATTTGCTTGTTTCGATTGAATACTCAGTCGACTCATAAGTCAGTAGAAGTAGAATAGTAGGAAAGCTCTCCCAAATACAACTTATGGCGGCAAAGCCACAACAGGATACACAATGACAAGTCCTAATATCTGCATAGCCAATAATCCAATGGGTAGATGACCCTAAGCTAATGAGACAAGAGGATTCCATTTCCACTAATGACAGAGTGTCTGGACCTCGAATGAGGAGGACGAGGACAAAGAGCAAATCTTCAATAATGTAATGAGCAATCCTGAGTTGCCTGGGATGGAGAAAATTCGATGTCACCATGTGCATGGTCTCTAAATAAAATTTGAAATGCCTGAAGTCACCAAAATACGTCCAGCGGCAGTTCCCAAGTGAGAGCAATACGATAATACTACAAAGCGTTATTGAACAGGGTGAGTACGGAAAACACATAATAAATACCTTTTCCGCGTTCCTAAGTGACATCCGTGAACGTTTCTCGTAAGGCTCTTCTAGTAGCGTGGGCTTGGATGCTTCACACTGAGCAGCATCATCCGATTTCCTTTTCAATGTCTCGGCACTTTCTTCGGACAGCCCACCAAGTTCCTCATCAATCTCCGACTTCTGTTCATCTTCCGTTGAACCATTTTCTTTTGATGGAACATGATCGTCTTGCAGAACGTTGTTGGTAGGTAGCGTTTCAGATATTTCAGTGACAATAGGTTCCTCTGAGGGCTCTTTGGCATCTTCAGTGTTTTCGTTGGGGAGCTCGTTTTCGATTGCGTTCTCAAGGGGTTGAGTTTGATTTTGTTGAACCTTAGCGTCACTTTCAAGAACGTTTTCTTCAGGAAGGGCTTCAGTTTGAACGTTCTCTATGTTGACAGTCTCCTGCTCAGGCTTCTCAGCATCCACATTATGGGGGCAAGTTTCAGATTGTATTTCAGTTTGATTTTCATACACTTTTGGCTCGTCATCCTCCTCAATAACTGGCTGAGCCTCAAAAACTATTGAAGACGAATCCTCTGCAGGACTTTTTGGCTGCTCATGAATGTCATTATCAAACGAAGCTTTGCTCTCATCATCTTTGGTCTCGATGCAAGGCTCAGCCTTATTGAACGTGCTGTGCATTTCAGATAAAATTTTAACGATCAACATTTTATTACTTTGATCAGATTCGCCATCTGGGTCATCCACATCGAGCGACCTCACAGGGTCTGCCATCATTCAATGTGTGAATCGCAACTCTCAGAACTGACTAGTATCGAAATGTTTCACCAGCAACCCTGTAATCGCAACAACGCATTATATTAATAAGCTTTTACTAGTAGCAAAGAGTAAGAAAAGCTTCACCCAAACCCAACATGCTCACACATTCAGAGAACACCAGGGAATCAGTCATCTCACTGCATCCCTCTCAATCTTTAAGGTTTCTCTTACACCATCCATCAGCTACCAAGTGACCTAAGGTGCAATTAGATGTCTGGTCAAAACTAAGAGATTCTGCTTCCAATTCTTCAATCAGCGTTCTGCAAGTCTGAGGAAACCCATGCAGACAAAAAAACGCAGCAAACCTTCAAGCAAAAGATTTCAAGAGAATTTGGCAATCATGGCCACTGGTTAGTTGTCCATGGATCTCTTGGTTGCTCAGGTTACTAGGGTTACTTTCAGTTACCTTCTAGTCAGCTTGAGCCTCCAAAGTTGCAAGTTTGGTTCATTATTGCCCTATGCTTATATGACCCAAGTAATCGTACAGAAAGCTGGGCAGAGTACAGTGGTATAGTGACAATATCCAGGTCAACAGGGGTGGTAGATTGCACACCCCTGATAATCTGTAGCAAGCAGTCCCCCTGCCAATATTTTGAGAAATTGAGCCCATATAGTCTCTCTAGTTTGGGAACCATTTCCTTCTATGCTCATGCCATAGAGAAATCAATACACAGGTGATTGCTCTGCATTTCTCCTGCCACCTTTTACCCACCCAACTAATGGTGGCATACACACATCCATGCATGATGTTACTTTCAGACAACCAAAGGCTGCTTAAGTGCTAGAACCCCACAGTGGTGATCTGCCGTTAGTATCTCTATACCGTACGAACTCGAATGTTTCAGAATTACAGCCAAGTACAGGCCATCAAGGTGTCACAGCAAGGGGTTGCTCCTGACCTTGTTTCAGCCACCACTCCTACTAGGGACTCTAAACTGCAAACTTTGGATCCTATGAGTAGCTCACAACTTCTCTTGCATGGTGAATATGCTGCACAGCTTTGTGTACGCATTTTACTGCAGCTAAGCCATAAACGAGGTATAAATACGCTACAGGATATAAATGATCATTGACAATCAACTTAAAACGCCTGGTGAGTGAGCCCTAGTTACCTGATTGCACACCATGCAACCCACCACAAGGCAACTCAGCGATACAAGAAGAACCACTCATGCACAACAAGGATCATTCACAACGCTCCGCAGTCAGCCCTTTGTCGCACACATCCACTGTATTATGTGTGGATTTGAGTACAGAGTTTATTTATTCTGGATCTCTGCTCCGATGTCTCGTACTGTACAATATGGTTTTACCATTATGCTCAGTTGGCTAAAAGGCTAAAAGCTGAGTACTTGTTCATAATCCACAGCGCACAGTACTTCGTAGAGAGAGAGAGGAAAGTTGTATGTTGTTTCTCACCACATTTGTAATTAGACGTTTTTAACACGTTGAACTGAATTTTGAAGAGGTGAGCGAAATCAACGATTATGTATTGATGTTTGTGTTTTATCGTTGAGAAACCGCTGGATGAATCACAAACCAAATCTTCGGCTAATGAAAAACACACAAATACGGGCACAAGCAACATTAAATACAAATTGACAAATCCATGGGCCTTTCTATAAGAACTGTACCGAATTAACTCTCAAGAATTGTGAAACTTTACCTTCCAGCGCTCATCTCCGTGATCCAGCGCTCATCTCCGCGACCCATCGCAGGCGTTAAGGCCCTGGACTCGCTCAGCAGTCGCTTCAAAACAAGAATTTCCAACTGAGCATTTTTCCTCGAAAGTCATTTTGAAAAACGAAAGACACATATTTTAATTAATTAACAACACGCACAAAAACGGGCCGAAGATTTCAGGAAGAAGAAGATATCGAGGAGGAGCGCATCCTGACTAGAGATAAATCGACACCATAACCTGCACTAGTTCCGATAGAAACCTCCTTCAGTAGGTTTCAGAAGACGTAGCGACCAATTAGAAAAGGCATCACACGGCTTTCTTTCACTTCGGATACTCATAACTCCAACGCAAATCTACGGCGAATTGAATTACGAGCGCCGAGCGTCGCAGCATCGGAAAAGAGGACTGAGGAGGATCGGATCCGCATCCTTAGTCCTGACTACGTAAAAATTAACTGTTCGGGGGCTCCTGCAAAATGTAATTAAGCTTTGGCAGCTCTACAGCCAACCACAAAAAATGGTCTGCTGGCGACCCCCCCCCTCCATCTTTCCAGAAAACATATCTGGCCACTACATATATACAGAACTAACAGCAACGATACAGAAAGAATGAAGAAGATATCAAGTTTTATCACCACGTTCTAAACATGCAGCACAGCTTTTTGTCTAGCTACTCCTCCACATTATGTCCTTCCTAGAGTGTGTAGACTAGCCATAAATCTAGGCTCACAAATGGATCTCGTGATGACTAACTTCTCGAGGGCTTTTGACACACTCCCCTACCCTACAATTCTTAGTGCCCTCGAGTTGCCTAGCGTTTTTGGCTCTCTATTTGTGTGGATCTGCAACTACCTGGTGGATCTCTGGCTGGTGGTGCCCTCTCAAGCCCGATCCAGTGTGCCACAGGATCCCACCTTGACAGCCTTCTTTTCGCCTTGAGCCATGTCAATTTTCTCATCTAGCTAATGCCAACTGTGACATCGTACAAGATAACCTCGGTTGTCTCACCAAAAAATGTGCAATAATGTGCATCTTTCCATCATTCCCGTGCTCCACACTTTCAACTCTCCTCTCACCTTTCTCTCTATAGTAACGGACCTCAGAATACTTTTGGACCCCCAGCTAACCTCCACCAACCATATTGCAGACTTTACATTATGTACACTTTACTCACATATAAGTTTTTCTTCACTAAATGGCCTTTAAGATGGGAATAGCTCATTATGTCATGGATTGATTACAGGTCATAACAAACGTGGCCTCCTGACCATTCGGCCTTCTTCCATAGTCTCCTCTCACGCTGGCTTAGTGCTCCCTGCCTTCTCACTCTGGTTGTTCTGCGCCCCCCCCCCCCCGCATTGTAATTAAATAAACCAGTCCACTAGGAAACTAATATTTTTTGGACTAAAACAAGGTTTTGAAGCCAACTCTTAAATTTTTTCAGAACTAATTAACAACTTTCAGCCATACTTATCCATGACAAAGGAAATAAAAAAATTGTAACATGTACTAAAACTGTTACTATAGTGTTGAAATTTATGAATAAGATTTGTCGAAAACGTTTAAATCAATTAATTAAAATTTGTCCGTCTATGGTCTACTATTCCCACAATTTATCTTTATATATTTCACGTTAATATTAGTTTAGAACATGCCATGTGGACCGAGGTGTTATACAGCGCTACGTACACTCTAAGCGCTAATTCAATTTATTTTTAATTCAGTTCATTTAAATTTGTAAACAACTTAACGTTTGAAGTAGAAACTGGAAGCGCTTAAAGTTTCACAATTTATTGCTACAAACTTAACTTTAAAAAACACAAGTTACTCGTAATTAATAGTCATAGTTTTTGGAGTGGTTCGTGTAAACAGTTCTGAAGTTATACATACATGACTGTCCTCAGCTCCACGTACATTTAGCGATTTTCGTGGCTATAGCTACTAGTCCCATCTATTTTTCACTCAGCTCAGTTGTACCTGGTAAAACTTAATGACTTAACTTTAATTTTATTGAGGGGTTCCTACTCATGCGACAGCCATAAATGGGCAATCGATGCGCAAGTGATTCATGAGATTACCAACCCGACTTTTTGTAGAAGGAATGTGTGTACTGTTTTGGAATTGCAAAGTAAAAGCTGTGCAAAACGCTAGGAAGTTCAATGGAGGTGATTTGAATTATGGGATTTCTAGGTTGCTCCCAATGACCTTATGAGCGTTATAAAATTCTCATCTTATGGACATTTTATTTGATTACCACTCTAAGTTTGTTGATCATGTGAACTGCTCTAAAATCAATGTTTAAACATTGATGCTGCTCCCGTCATTTTCCCATGAATGAGAATTTGACGATGATCCATGTGTTATATGGGTCTGTCCACAAACAAAATAAAATCGGAATCATTACAGCCGTTTTTGAGAAAAAAAAGTTCACGTTTTTGTGGGTTAAATTTCAAAGGAACAGATCGACTGTGACCACGTTTCTTTGTCATCATCTTCTTCGCAAACTCGGTGAAACAGTTACAGGTTTGCTTTGTAGCAGGTAGCAGTCAAGTCAATGCTGCTAAGTTCGTCTGCCTTCCCAACAACCATCACTCACTGTTGTAGAAACTACAGTGGTGCAGCACTTGAGAGAAAAGTCGCCATGTCTTGTAAAAATTACACGTTGCCACCAGATCACACAGGTTAGGATAGGTTGAAAACGTTAAAGAGCGTTAAATGCATAGTCAACAAATTGTTCAAAAGTTCATGACCATAAATAGCTTTCATCAGATTAATATTTACATTCATTAAAAGCTGACTAGTTTTTAGAATTTAAAGTACAGGATCCATCAAATGGGCGGGATCGAGAGTAAACCGGAGTACCTTTTTTTAGAACACCCCTGAGGTTGACGGCAAATGGCAAAAGTGCGGGCGATCGCGTGAAAATGCCTCGCCCCAATGGAGTCCAGGGTTTTATAGAAATAATTTCCTTGTAAGGAGGCGTAAACGAAATCCATCCACACGATGCAAGAACAAGATCCCCGCAACTTTCCCGTTTGCTAACTCCTGCGAATTTGTAAACGCCTTTGAACTTTAGTTGTGGCCATTGTTTCAATCTGTTGGCATCACTTTGTGGCACGACAAAGGCATCAGAATCTAACAGTTTATTGTACACTTCATCAGCGTCTTCTGTAAAGCAAATCGTGATTGGTAGCTCTCGAGAAACGAACACAGTCCATTTCATAGAATGGGGAAGACCTTCGAGGTAATCAACTCGCGCCACGCCTGCTATGAATAGAGTCCAACCGGGTTTCATGATAATAGTTTGCGGCTCGATGACTCTTCGAGGCAGCACCTTCATCAATTCGTCAGTCGTCAGTAAATCCAAAATTTGATTATTGTGTAGAACGCCCGGAGTGTCGTAAAACCATCTACCTTTCACGAAATCTGGATCATTAGGATTGAGTCCAGCCCCAGGAATAGGCTCTTTGGAAGGGTGTGAATAATCCGGAGATGAGAACACGTCATTTTCTTCAGAGCCCAAACTATTGTGAAACGTTCGCCCAATGTGACCAATCAATTGAGGCGGCATCTTTTTGTCAGGGTCCTTCCCGCTAATTTGTTGCTGCTTCAAATTATTTTCCACCTTCGCAGTTAGGTCTTGTCTCAGCCGAATGGATCTCAGATATGTGCGCCACCCTTCAGTTCTGATTATAGGAAACTTTAGGAGGTTGATAGTTGTGCCAGGCCATGGTGCAGTGGTGGCACGATGCACCAAATTGACAGCTTTCGACTTGCAATAATCTGACTGCAGAAGGGCGTTGAACAAGGTGGATTTTCCAACATTGGTGCACCCGACCAAGTAAACATCTCCTTGACAATTCCAGCTCTCATGTAGTTTACTGATCAGATCTTCAACTCCAAATCCAGTTTTGGCAGATATCAATTGAGTTCCAATTATGTTGGCTCGATGAGGGAATTGAGACTTCAAGTTCTTTTCAACTCTATTCAACCACCCTTTCCCATCCCCCCACAACAAGTCCACTTTATTTCCGACCAAAAATAAAGGAGAGTTCAAGCCAACTAAACCTGTGATTTCTGGCCAAATGCTGCCAGGAAAATCTGTCATATCGACAGCTAAAAGCACGAGAGCTTTTCTCGTCTTTATTTGAGAAATAATTCTCGGGTAGATGCCTGGGTCTACAGCTGCTGACAATGCAGTGTTATGATGTTGAAGGAAGTAACAACGTTGGCACATCAAACTGCGAAGATCAGAAGCTTTACACTCAGAGAAAAGTTCCTGTGGGATAAAACCGGGAATTGAAGAATCTTTGCAATGCAAATGGGCTCCACAACCTCCACAGGGTACCTTGCTTGATGGTATTTCTGGGTTGTTGGTCCCATAATTTGTGACCCAATCATAATCATTTGGGTTCACATCTTCGAGCTGGTGCGTTACATGTGAGTAATCGTTGCTGAAGCGTTTCTTGAGTGAGACAGTAGAACCATCTTGAAGCGAGTCACGCAAGAAAGGTGAATCTTCATCACTTTGAATCTTCTCTAAATGCTCCGTGTTGATGGCACTCGAAGGAACTACTTTTAGCGCAAGAGGCATCACAGTTTTCGAAGAGGACGCTATTTGATCTTCATCAACGCTCAATGGAATTGGAACTTCTTCATCCCCTGTCAGATATTTTAAGCTCACTGACGGTATAAACTCCTCGATTCTCTTGTGCCTGTTTCGCCACTCTTTGGCAGCTTTCCTGATCCCTTGAATTCTTTTCTGTCGGGCATCTTCCGATAATTTAGAACTGTAAATAAGCTTTTTGGTGACACCTAGGTCTTTACACTCACTAGAAACTGGTAACGTCGAAAAAGAACAAGTCGTTCTAAACTTAATGTGAATTGGACTAATTTTGATGAGTCGAAATCGAGGCCACACCATTATTAATGTCATCGATAGTCACTACAGTCCTTCAATAGCGCAACTTCTGCTTCTAAACTGCCAATTCTCGAGTTAGCTGCGTTAATTCAGATCCACTTCATTTTTGAGTAGAGTTCAGCTCCTGCAAAAAAAAAAAAAAATTAACAGAACAGATCATCCAACATAAATGATGCTAAAAAAGCATTAAATCTTAAGTGGCTTTCTTGTATCACGGGAAATCTTCCCAATAACAAGGACTCCTGTGTTCTTGATTGGTGGAAGATAAGAAGAAAAACTCCAAAAGAGCTTTTCCTTAATACTTCATGAGGAAATAAGAACCCTGCAAATTATTACACAACGGTTTATTATTCTCATGAACAGCTTGACCTAGTATTACTGCTTCGAGACCCATTCCATTCGATTCACCATCGAAAAATACTAGTGAACCATACAAAACATGACCTCACTACAATAGAACTACGGAAACTAAATATTCCCCTGGCGCCCGTAAGGCATTTATGATTCGATGTAGGGGTGTGCGAAAGAAGTGCCAGCCTCATTGGCTCTGACCTTCCTCCGCCCCGCCGAGCAAAAAGAGTCGGGGAAACTGGGACGGGGACTTCCAGGAAACCCTCGGCAATTGGTACGATGTTGCGAGTCGAGCGGGCGGGTGGTTTAGATGAGACGGGAGGGAGTTCAAACAACAAAACGTTGACTTCTGCTGTAGTTCTTTCAATTAGTTGACTCTAATAATTACTGTAATTTCCCTATACGCAGTTTTACACATCTGATACTCATTCCATTCGACCCAGGATGTAAAAATACCTTGAAAACGATACGAAACACGGCTTATTTGCAATTATACTGCGTTTTGTTAATTTTTTAACCATTTTTTGTCAATAACAACCATGGGCTTCGTCCGATCGGATTGCCGATATGGCGGGCACAACTAGATTCCAAATGGGATTTTTGTGCGAAAGAACGGATTTTTTAGACCACGTTAAAGGCACAAAACGGCCCGGACGGCGGACGTACATTGAAGATTTGGAATCCCCATGTCTTGAAACGTTAAGTATCAAATTTTGAAGGGGGGGTTGTAAAAAATTTTTCGCGACCGAAAACATAGGGTTATTATTCAGAATTATTAATAAACCAAAAACAAAGTTTCAATAGTCACTATACCTTGATCCACAGAAACTCGAATGGCTTTTGATTGGACTTCTGCCAAGCCCATTGTTCCACGCCTTTCGTTTTGTTTAAGGCTCATGAACGCCGAGCTTTACACCCATTTACAGGGCTGAGCTTTACACCCATTAACAGGGCCGAGCTTTACACCCAATCTAAAATAGGGCAACTCTCAACGGGAGTTGTGGGAGCCAAATGTCGTGATAATGTAATGTAATTTACATAGCAGTGGTCGTTGTGCCTAACAATAAATGCCGCATTAAACGTCTCGTTGTTGGTATCAAAGAGATACCAACAAACATCAACCCCATAAAACCAAGCGTCCTGTTGAGACCAATTGACTCAGTCAACTCCTGAAGTTATGAACACTCAGCTCTAAATCGCATTTCGCACCTCACATCAGGAGATCAGGTAGGTACTAGTGAAATAGCAGAAGGTCGACAAATATTCCACACCTTTCAATCCAAATCCATTAGAGGTTGTCGATGTCCAAGGAACTTGGATAACTGCTCAGTCGGATAGTCATCTGATCACAAGAAACTCTTCATCCTCTTTGGAAATGCGGGAAAGAGTTTCACGAGATATAGTTGACGGAAGATTGATCTCCATAACGAAATTAATGTAAGAATCATCACTTTTGAATTTGTTTTGTAAGGGATGTCTAGACATATAATCAGATGGATTTTCTTTTCCCGGAATGTGTTCAATAGAAAAATCGTACCCTAGCAATTTGAACATGAGCCTGTCCAAACGAGGATAAAATTCTCCGTGAGTTTTGTTCAGAAGTGATACCAGGGGCTTGTGGTCGGTATGAATCACAAATTTAGACCCTATTAGCAGATCGTTCCAGTGTTGGACACTCCAAGCGATGGCTAACATTTCTCTTTCTATTTGTGCATATCGCTTTTGAACACTAGTCAAGCTGATGCTTGTACAGGCCACGATTTTAGGGTTTCCATCTCCAGGTTGAGCCAAAATTGCCCCTAAACCTTCAGGTCCAGCATCAACGTACAAGTGGGCAGTTTTATTAATGTCAAAGAATTTGTTGTTTATGGCGTTTTTTACCTTCTTCTTAATTTTCCTAAGCAATGCTTCCTCTTTGTCCGTCCATTTCCAGGTACTGTCTTTGATTACCAAATTCCTAAAAAGTTTTGTATCGTTAGCCAAATTCGGAATAAATCTTCGCAGAAAATTTAGCATGCCAAGGAAACTTCTCATTTCATGAATGTCTTGAGGAGGTCCTAAGGCTTCAATTGCATTCAATTTTTCCTTTGCTGGAGAAATTCCTTCTCCAGATAATTCTAGTCCAAGGTATGGAACACTTTTAGGAGTAACACTTGTGTCAATGTGTAGTTTAACTTGTTCGTTTTTAAATTTTCCAACACCCCTGAACAAGTTAGGATACTGTTGAATCAAGTTTCGTTTTACTGGGTCAGTTAGTTCAGATTGCACATTTAACGCAAATGACACGATACCCAACTCTTTTGCCGTTTCACAAGACAGAAGTGCGTCTCCCACCTCTACTACCACAATGCTGGTGGTAACTTCTCTATTTTTGTGTTTCATAGTGCACTTGAATTTTTCCAAGAGATGAATAGGACGAGCCTGATAAGCTAATAGCTTTCTGCTAGTAGGTTTGAGTTTGGGTGGACTTTCAAAACGGTCATAAATGGATTTATCAATCAAATTAACCGAACTTCCCGTATCTATAATGAAACGTACTTGCTGTCCATTTACATTCACAATTGTTGTAGGAATTTCTCGGGTTTTTGCTATATTTAAAACATTCAGTGACTTATCACACTCATTAGAGGAATCCTCACTGCTACTTACATCGGAATCTTTAGCTTCGTAGACTTTTCCTTTCCGAGTTTTTGAATATTTTTGTTTTCCTCCCAACGTGGAAGTTCCACACCATTTGGTTTTGGGCAAGTGATTCCTCCCCCCACATTCCTTGCAGTTTTTTCCTTTAGCAGGGCACTTAGCATTCACGTGGGGAAAATCACCCCACAAGCATAGCAGGTTCGTTTTTAGTTAGATGTCAATTTATTCACGTTTTCTAAACCCGTGTTGTTGAAAGAAGACATTTGAGATTTTACCAACTCATTAGACTGTCCCATAGTTAGAATTTCTTTTAAAGTTTTGTTAGGATTTTTTAACATTTCCTTTCTCAACCTATCGGAATTCGTCCCCATGAGAATTTGTACTTTTATCTCAAAATCTTTATCGACAAAATCACACGACGACGCTAGTTTACGTAGTCGCACATGATAATCCATCAACTTCTCGCCAGATCCTTGTTTAGCACTACCAAAGTTGAAAATTTCGAACAGAATATTGATCTCTGGCAAAAAATGACCATTCAACGCTTTTTTCGCATCCTCATATGATGCCCCAACCACTGGTAAATTTTGAAATATTTCAATCGCCTCACTTCCTGCACAATTCAGAAGAACGGCTCGTTTTCGAACGTCATTCGTAACATTTTCCGCTAGTAAGTAAATTTCCAACTCATTGACCCAAGATTTCCACCGTGCGGCAGCATTATTGTCCAAAAACGGATCAAATTTTCGAGGTTTAGTAGAAGCTTCCATTGCAGTGATTCGCCAGACAAAAGCGACAGCTACCTACTGGATCATAAGTAAAATAATGATAGTTAATACTCACAACCCGGTCAGTTGGACCACCGACCTCCGATTGAGAGCTGTCCGTATTACGCCGACTGCGCCAAAATATGTAGTATCTTGTGCATATTAATGTAAATTAATATAAAATGACAACACGTCAATTCGTTAGAACACAGAATGAATCTATATTTTTAATCTACAACCCAGATGACGAGCAATCAGCTGTGATGTAATAATAACAGTAGTGTCGCTGGTAACTAGCTCACTACACCTATCAATTAATCTGAAGCAGTACCCAGCGACAATAATTACTATTAGCAGTTCACCTTACAGTAGTAGCAACTGACCAGGCATGATTTAACCGATCGTACACTTCCAAGTATTTTACAAAAGGCATTCTAACCATTTGCTTGACCTGAACATTTTGAATCCTGCGGTAAGATGAAAATAAAGTCGATTATTGACAGCTTACAACTCGCCGTGTCCCCGGTTAAAATAAAGTGAGCTTCTGACTGCACAGGTGTTCGTTCAACGTTTCCCAGAACCTAATACTCGGTTATCTATTCCGCTTCGTCTGTGGTGAAGAATGACCGCGCCGAATTACCTAACGCACTAAAGGTGTGGCGATGGCTGAATCGTACGGTAGTAGAGGAGGTGAGGGCAAGATGTAAAAGACAAGAGTCGTCCAGTTGGCTAGTTCTTTCGTGAAATGTTCACTCATTGTGGTTCACGGGTTAGAATAGGATAAATGAACGAGGAAGAACTAAATCCGATCCGATGAGTTGAATTATGTGGTGCCGGATTCATCACAACGAAACAGAGTCGGTCAAAAAGTACACGTTAATCTTGATGAAACTGATTCGATTTCAAGAAAAGCTGGTTGAAAGCTCTGTTTACTGTCAATCGTTTATAGCCTCCAATAACATAACCCGAGTTACGAATGTAATGCCAGAAGTGTGCTGAAATGCATTGACCCGCAGTAGGGCTCATATGAATAGTTCACTCGTCTATGAATGAACGTTAGCTCCCTCGCATTCTATTGCTGCTCTACCGTCGAAATGAACCGTATTACTTTTGCACTATGGAATCAAACAATCCAAATAATTTCCGCAAAATTCCCCAAGGTGTTCTCTCCCAGATTCGTTTGCCAGGGGAGAGCAACTTTTAAACTCCATAGTTTACCTCCATTGAATGTATGTTACAATTTAGAACAACTTAGGGAAGTCAGAGAAAGGGATGTTGACATAAAACGTTATCGAACATTCGCTCTAAACGTATTTGACATGATTGCGACGGCTTCATTTTCTCTTCGATTTTCTAAAAGAAACATGCCTCATTTATCTTGAACGTGATTAAGGTTCTTTTCATTTGTAGTGAAGGCTGTGAGGTTAACCGTCATCAAGGAACATTCATTAAAAAAGGAAACACATCTGTTGGGATGCAATGCCACTCCCCATCCTCTTCCAGAACCATTTCATGGCCATGACGATATTTGTGGAAAACTTACGTCTTCCTTTGGAATTATACAAAAACCTTGAATCTTTCTTTAATGTATGTTAGAAGGGATTTACAACCAAACCTACTCACATCCGTCACCTATAACATAGTAGTTAAGCATCAGCTCCTACCTGTGCATATGTATCACTTCACATACTTATTGCAGGGTTTAAATTTGTTTTCAGAATAGTTTAATGTATTTCTTTAATTTTATCTCAGCTCAGAGATGGTGGTTGAGCGGCTTGTTACTGCTGCAGAAGATTGACTTTGCAGCTACTCTGCGTTCAGTTGAACCATAATTCTCACGAGTGGATTGTTTACCTCAATTGGCAAATCAACCCACCTTACACCCCACATATGAGTGGTGTGTGGAAAGCCAGGGTGAAATATGCGAAGAGGCACCTGTGTCTCATTACCTCCTGCGCTCATCTTACATATGAAGAGCTCAGTATTTGTGTTGCCCAGGTAGAAGCAGTACTCAACCCGAGACCACTAGAAAATCATCCCAACTAAATAACTACCTCTCACTGAGTATTTCTTGGAGGGCACTCCTCTCATTTTCGCCCCACAGACGTCTTTTCATGACACCAGAGAAAAGTTGTTAAGCAGATGAAAGCTTGCCAAGTAGGGCGAGATGGAGCACTGAATATCTGCGAATATTACAGCAGTGGCTAAATGGATCCAGAATAAAACGAACCTAATAGGAGACCTACTACTTGTGAAGGAGAGTTCACCAACACTGCATCGCGAGCTTGCGGGCATTTACCAAGGGGATCGTCCCACACTTAGCAGACATGTTGCCAATCTCGTACCACTCCCTCAACTTCTGAAGACCTTTTATTGCCTTGAGCAGTGGCATTTTAACGAGTGGCTACTAAAACCTCATTGACAATGGACTTCATCACCTCCATTCCCTTTTCTTTGATCATAGTTTCACGTCAGCAGGTCTCAGTACCCTGGGCCCTCACTATGACTCAAGTAACAATATTTACCAACTCAACTCAAATAAATTTGTTTTACCATAACCTCATTACATCACTACCCTCTCAATATGTTGTTAATCGTCGCTCAATCACATTCAATTTGGAGCACTGCAAGGCCATTTTAATACTACAGCGGGATGAAAACTGCCAAAACAAAAGTAAATGGAACCGTTTATCGTGGATATGCTACGTCTACTTTTGACAAATTTTGCTGAGGTTTTGAACAATCAAATCGTTGTTATCAACTGATACTTTAATTACAGATAATTTTGATATAGCAACCAAAACAACTATGAGACAAGTGAGACGTCAGCTGATGACATGAACTTATAGCAGGTGATTCATTAAAACAGAGTTATTTAAAAAAATTATTGAGGATGAATTTGCATAAAACAAACATACTGTTTGAATTGAGTAACGTGCAACAACAACTACACTGAAGGATTCAGTTTACTTCTTCTTTGGTTTCAAGTAGAAATAGAGAAAAGTGACCCCCAGAACAGCATACGTGGCTTTTGCAACCTGCAGATCACATCAGATTAGTATGAGTACAACGCATAGACACTTAGTACCACTGAAGCAAGCATGTACAGTAATCCTTCTATTTACTAGGTGGCGATATACCATGCGTATTTTTTTTTTAATGTAAAATTGAATGACAGATGGAGTGAAATGTTCCACGAGAAGATGGAGAGCATGGTCCTTATGCAGACTCATAGTCAGTTGGTTGTCAGGAGACAGAAAGTGGCATACAAGATGGACAGCTATAAAAGGAGTACTCTGGTGTGAAAGTCCTGAATTAGTTTTCTTCCTACAATGTCGTTTTGTTGCTAAGGCTGATAAACATCTCAACAACGCTGCCAAAAGCATTGTAAATCCTCCCCTTTGCGACATTAATGACGTTTGTACAAAGATTACATGTGTAAGCACAGTATGTCCCTTCCTCCACTCCTCAGTAAATTCCTCCTTCCCATTCACATCCAGCATGATAAATTGAGGGACTGCTGTATTTTTACTTTAGAACTTTGCAAGATAGGAGTAGATAAACTAGTATTATCTGTTTTTGCCAGATGAAAATTTTTTGAGTCAACCCCTTTCAGGCCCCAATCACAATCCCTGCATGACTTATGAGTTCATTCCCCTTGGATCAACTTTCCAGAGTTATTGCAGGTGAAGTCATTTTCCAGAGTCAATCTCCTTTTTTGTTTCTTGTCTGTTGGCATCAACATCGTTCAACTCTTCCAGTCTTTTCTAGTGGAGAACCCCCTTCGCGAACCCAGCAGCCACCTTCCCACACAGTACTCGCTTCTAAAAGTAGAACCAACCTCTATTGCCTAACCTCTTAGTACTAGGTGCTGTCTCGGTTCACTCTCCCAATGGTCCAAAAGAAATGTGTTCAGCACAATCATTTGTGTTCTAGACCCTGTTGAGACTCCTAACCT
Organism: Pachypeltis micranthus; assembly: GCA_020466155.1. Taxonomy (NCBI): domain Eukaryota; kingdom Metazoa; phylum Arthropoda; class Insecta; order Hemiptera; family Miridae; genus Pachypeltis; species Pachypeltis micranthus. Next base: position 2,569,498 of record CM035776.1, read on the forward strand.
ATCATACAAATATCGATTACATTTACAGCCTCCTATACATTTCAGACCAACCACTACATCAGTACACATTTCAGTTAAATAAAAAGACGAAAGAAATGATCTTTTCCACTAGTTTTCCAGCCAGTGCTAGTAGTAGTCCAGCCATTGTCAGTTTGATAATTGTACTGGTGATGACTTATCAACCAAAACTGGTATATATTTTATTAAAACTAGTGGAAAAGATAATTTCTTTCGTCTTTTTATTTAAAAATGACTTTCCATTGGCAATTTAAATCATATACATTTCAGTTATCTAAACAGGAATGTTACTGTTAAAACAAGTCCCATGAATTTTTCCTCCCGATCCCCACATAACCCATAACCACACACAGCTCACCACATTTCAGCACAACCAACACATTCTATGATGTCACATTCAAGTTAAAAATACTGCAACTTAGGAAACTTACGTTGGCTCGCCCCTGGATAGTAACGCTGTTGAAGTACTTGCTGAGTCCCTTGAGCTTGGCAGCTTCTGCGGCATTCTCTTCACCGTGTGACATCTTAACCTCTGCAAAAGGATTTCAAAATGTGAGGATTCTAACCAGATGGAACATGTGAAACATCTCTGCCAGAGTCGTCCTCAGTTGAAGGGATGGAGACTGAAGGGAAGGTGTTTCACTATTACGTCCCCCTACTTACTTTGCACACCACTAAGAAGTGGAGAAATAGGTAATGTCGTCAACTGGATATTTTAGAATGGGTCGTCACGTAGGTTTGTAAAGTTTGTTTCACCTTCTTATGTTTAAGAGTACCCAGAAGGCCGTAAGAACTCCACTTAGGATAATGGGAAGAGTGCCCGCGACAAGACCTGGTTGGTACTTGAATAACGCAACACTATGGGATGCCGTAGTACAATGATGAGAAATTCTGTTCCAGAAAAATCGGTAGGTGTTAGTTACAGTGATATAAACACCAACATTTACTGAAAAAAAAAACAAGACGCAAACAATATTGATTAAAATGTATATATTTATAGTCCTACACAACTAAGAATTAGCATACAAGATTTGTTGTGCTCACGAGAAGTTCATTCGAATTGACTCAATCAGCTAACTGAGGAACTATGAAATGTAACCTTTGCTTCGCCAATTTCGCTTTGTAACCCCTTCTTCAGACGCCAGCTCACTGCTCAAGAAGCCGTCATAGCGCTGCATTTATTAAACCCCTAATTTCCACACTGGTTTGGCATGAAAAATTGATAAACCGAGGGTGATCGGAGTCGAGTGGTTAGGGAACAGGAATCGTAAAATAACTTTGGACATTTCTGTAAGACTTAATTCATTGTTCTCATAGTTGTGAAAAACTAGTCCCTGTAATCTTTTTCTTATTCCCATTTCGTGTCGGCCATACAAACGTGATTTTCTTTGCTATGCTGACGTAAGGCTCCAGTTCAGACCCACGGGGCTCGAGTCGGAAACATTATAACTGCGCACATTCACTCAAAATTGCTACACGACGTCGTCAGAAAACCCGTAGTAGATCTGACAACAATAAAACTCACATTTCTAGAGAAGACGTCCAATCGTAATACATGCATTTGCACAGCGCTAACCCTTATGACCTACTCCACGGGCCGCCGGCCCTTACAGCAGTATACTTCGGCACATTCCAAACGAGTTAGTTACTTATTATCTACCTGATAATGACAATACATTGCACTAAAAGTAAGGAAACTTTACAATTTGGGCGAGACTTACTTTAACACGGCAAAGAAGGAGAGAGTAACCTGTGGGGATAACCTTGCGAAAATAAACCTTCCTCAGAAGTAGTTCGGGAGAACCTGAACGTACAGTACGAATGCTGGATCACTAGCGCTACTCAGCGTGAGTTGTTATGACCAACCTTCAAACACCTCAAGTTTTATTAACGGGGTTTTTCGTGCTGTGATAGTGCACAGTGGTTCTTTTCCATTCTTACTTTTTAGGCCTGCATTTGTGAAATTCAGTTGGTTAAGGGTAGAAAAAGGTACAATTACATATGAAAAGTAAGTGCGGTCATATCTGTAACTGACCAAAATCTAGAGAAGAGAACCCGTTTTGATAATTTGACAGTATTCCTTTTTATTTGGATTGACGGCAGTAGGAAGGATTTGAGTCTACAACGACATATACTGCAAAGACGTAAAAACGTTTTTTAGAATGAACAATAACATTTTGATAACGGTAGTATCTGTGATTTCTAATCCACCACCTCGGACCCACAAAGATGACGAGGATATGAGCGAAGAGTATCAGTAAACCCATATACTTATTGATAATGGTTCGTAATAGCGATAAGTTCTAATTTGGAAACAACTTCAACCACATTTTAACATTAACAACTATTCTCTTCCTCGCTTGAGCGTGTAGATGTCAACTATATGTGTTTTGCCTTGTTCCCGAGCTGTAAATATACTTAGTTTACGTTCGTTAATTGAAAGCCACCTCTGACGGCGAGTGTTTACTCATCGTTGAAGATAGCAGTCGTGATGCCGTGTTGGTATTTCGACAAAAAAGAGTTACGAAACTCACCCTCCATTCAAGATTCCATAGACTACGAAACTGAGCTTCGCTACAGGAAGGATGGAGCGCGGTTTATTCAAGAAACCGGAACCAAAATGGATTTGGGATACAATACAATCGCCACTGGAGTCGTCTATTTTCACCGGTTCTACATGTTTCATTCGTTTAGAAACTTTCCAAGATACGTGAGTTTTCTTGTTACTTATATACTTGAGGTTTACTTTGTTACACAATGACATTTTACCCACAACCATTACCGGCTGCGATTTTAGTTTCACTCTGGTGTAGACTACATTCAACGAGGAGTAGATTAGAGCTCGCTATCGTTTATTCTCGATCTGCATATTAGACAACAGAAATCGTTGGACTAAAGAACTGAGAGCTGCTCACAAACGAACAACTAAACACCGAATTTGACATTCATCTAGGTTGCCTTTTTTGCAGGTCACAGCTTCTTGCTGTTTATTCCTTGCCGGCAAAGTTGAAGAGACTCCGAAGAAATGCAACGACATTATTAGTGCAGCGAAAAGGTTTCTGACCGATTCCAAGTTTGCAACATTTGGCGAAGACCCAAAGGTAATACGGCCTTGTATTCTATTTTGTGTTTGTGTTCCGTGTTGATGAAAATGATCATTGTGATAACTATAGCTAGTTTTTGACCGATTTTATCCACACCCATATTTTTTTTATTACACGGCGATATGAAGTATGAGTTGATTTGGTTTAGCCGTTTTCTCTCGTGTTCATGGACGATGTATTTGATGATAATCACTGGGGGGTTGTCTTAGTGGGTGACGTGGGCCCAACGTAAACAAAACGTACACAGTCTCCGACTGTAAAGCTGAGCTTGAGAAATATTTATACTAATCTTGACCGAGTTGCTATTCTCTTTGAGGGGAAGAATTTCCAAGCCCACTCCAAGATCCTCTTTATGATGTCAGGCTTGCTGCACAATCCTGCTGTTGGGATAGCTCCAGCGCAAACAACTTGCGTTTTGTAGTTCACAAATCGAACCAACAGAAGATAGCTAGTACTGGAGGAACAGCCTTGAATATACCTCACATGCTGTAGCAATGAATTTCTGGAAATATTCTTCAAAGAGGAGTGTATAATTTAGTAACTTTTCTTAGAATTTGGACAAGCAAGTCATGATTGTACCTTGTATGTTCCAGGAAGAAGTTATGACACTTGAGAGGATTCTGTTACAAACCATAAAGTTCGATCTGCAAGTAGAGCACCCATATTATTTCCTGTTAAAATACGCCAAGTGTCTTAAGGGAGATAAGCAAAAATTGCAAAAGATGGTTCAAATGGCTTGGACTTTTGTGAATGACAGGTGAGAAGTAATACTTTTTATTTATTTCGTATGGTTTAACAATTGATTTTATGCTAGTTAGTTAGTCTAGCAAAAACTAGTCGCAAACTGTGGATTAAAAAATTACATACGTACATAATTTTATGAACATATGGATGATTTTTGAGGTGTATTTCAGAACCATTATCAAAATAAAAAAACCTACACTGTGATTTAATTATATTGGTATTGAATATATCTCACGCATAGTCATATTATTATAATTTAGACTATTTAAACTCATTGACTTGACTTTCATCTAATTTCGAACAAAGCTTAAAGCTACACAACACCCACACGGTGACATCTTAAGATTGATATTTAGCGTTTCTCTATTTCAGGAATACTTTATACAGTTAATCAGATTTACTCCTGTGTATGTGTTGTTTTTTTTTTAGTTTGTGTACAACATTGTGCCTTCAGTGGGAGCCAGAAGTGATAGCGGTAGCCCTTATGTACTTGGCGGGGAAATTGAGCAAATTCGAAGTGGAAGATTGGACAGGAAGGACAGGAAAACACTTGAGGTGGTGGGACATGTTTATAGAAGACGTTACAATGGACCTTTTAGAAGGTAAGTACTAACAAAGTATTTGGTGGGTGGGGATGGGGGTTCTTTTTACGTGTCGAGCATTATACTCTTCTAAGGGGTCCTCTGGCAAAAAATGCCTCACATTCTAAAACTCAAAAGGTGTCTCAATCTATGCTATTGAACACTGAAGGCACAGCCAGTGTAGGTTGTAATATATGATGTTGCTGAACGCGATACATTGTAGAATGCCACCGTGAACTTTCAGTTTTCAAAGGGGAGATATGAAAAGCTGCACATGCACGCGTCATAATGGCAACTTCTCCATGATTTACATTGAGTTAATCCCAAGAACCTACCAGTACTTCTTATCAATATCTGCGTCTTATGTCGTTTGTCCCTCTTGATGCCTGAAGTCACCTCGTTTTGATTGGCTCTATATGTTACTCTCAGTACTTGGATTTGGCAGCTCAGAGCTTTCCTCCTTCGCCTTTCAGACTTGATAGTTCTCACGTGGGAGATTTGTGTCATTTTTCTGTTCAGTATCTATCAGTTGGTGCTTAGTTGGAAAAGGGAGTTGTGGGTTGAACAGAAATGGAAAGACTGACACAGTATTGAAAATGCCCAGAGGTGGAAATATGCATGTATACAATTTCATGGGCACACTGATCTGCTCCCTAAGCAATGTTGGTCAGAAGGTCCTACACAACTGTACTGTGAGCACTATTAGGCAATAGGTTAGCCAGTTTTCCGCTACGTTCTTATCACCTACAGTTGCGTCCCCGTACGCCTTAGACTAATCCAATAAGTATGGAACACTACTCCTCCCCTACTGAAAGGCCCTCGTAGTCGTAGGGAAACTGATCCAAGGGTTAGTGGTGGTTAGACTGCATTGTTAATGTGTCAGATAGGCCTATTGTGGGATGTCATGGAAGATTCAGACTGGAAGGCTTTGAAGAAATGGGTTGTGATGGAGAAATGTGAACAGTAGTTAATTCAACTACTGTTTGAGTGAGGAGTGATGGGTGTAGTGGTCAAACATCTGGCTGCTGACTCGTCCCCTAACTAATTACACAGAGGCTGAGGAAGAGGGGGTGGTGGAGCATATGGTGACTTGAATTGTTCAAATACGAATACCTGTCATTGAATAGCTACTCAAGTGGTGTGTGAGGGCTGAGGGCTGATTCGTTCAGTTTAGAGGACTGTATTCATATTCGATAAACAGTGACAGTCATGAAGCTTTACCACTGATACCATGGGGCTACTAAGGTATTCTGATAACCAGCTCCAGCCCGAAACGCTTGATGGTGCCAGAGCTAAGTCAAGATCGGCATATTCTACATGTCTGCATTGGAGCAATATTGCAGGTATAAAGCAGGGTCAGTAAATAGTTGAATTTTCAGAGGTCTCATAGGTAATTTCTCTCAAGTATTCTACAAAATCGCCTTTTAATTTTATGTACTTCATGTTTCAGACATTTGTCATCAAGTGTTGGATTTGTACTCTCAACCACAAACCAACCAAATGCCAGATTCTCCCCCTTTGCCAGCGTCTTCTTCAGGTCTGCATTCAGTCAACCGCATCCCACAGTTGCACAGCGACCCCATTCCAACTTCGACGTCTCCTTTAGGAACAGGCGCTCCAATTCCCACAGGTATGATGATGTGTACCAACCGTTTGGTCAAGTCGTCTCAGCACATTTCATGTACGTAGAACTACTAGCATAAACTGTCGTTCAACGTATTAAAAACTATAGACGCTCATGTTACCTGTGGACCCCAGCTTCGCACCGTTTCGTGCATTACTTGTGTCTAGGTTTGTACTTGCAGCTATTAAAGTTACTGTTTCTCCAGAACGTTATCCCTCCTTGTTTCTGAATGACTGTCTGAGGCGTAAGACATACAAAACAAAATGCCATTCCTTCCTAGTACCTACATTTCTATGTGGAAAAAAAAGCGCACTCTAAGTGTACTTGATGCTTATATCAAAGTGGTACTTATATTCACGGAACCATTTCTACTTGGAATCAAAACAAAAAAACTATATAAAGGATATGCTCCGTTTACTTACAATTTCGCTTGAAGAGTTCTCACAGGAGATGAACTATATTTTTTATGCTCTGCTTGAGGAATGTTGGGCGCATGAGAGGGCGAGAGTTGAAGATCGAAATAAAAAAAACTCAGTGAGTGTGAGAAGGACTGTATTATGTGCAATTAATTGAGTAGAGTTAGTGTACAAAAGGGCGACACAAGGGGACGACTTTCAATATGCATGAATTGGTACGGGAAACAGTATCGGAAGGAGATGAGTGAGCACAGGGGGACAAGTTTCTTTTGCGAGAGTTCATAGGTGAATGAATTTGGGTGGAGCTGTCTGATGGGGAGAGGAATCTGAAATTAAGGAGAGAGAAAATAAAGAATGGGAAACCCCCACTTCAGAGAAATCCGTCGACAATAACTGCAGAGGTGGGATTCCTGCAGGTATGAAGGTCTTTGGGCAAACAATGACTTTGCCGTTAAGGGCCAGGGAGTCCCATTAGTGTAGGTGCGGGAACTTTGAGGTCAAAAAACTGATACTGATATGACATTTTGCGTCGAACTAGGACCCTTAGGTACTTTTTTGACTGAACACTGAGGTTATTGAACACGCACACACCATAGTATGTGCAGAATGAGTTCATGATTTACCACTTGTAATTGTGTAATTGTACCAGCATTAATCCACTATTAGGCAATTGTAGTATCTCAATTACCTGTGCATCTAAAATGCATTACCTGATCTAATCTTTTGTTTTTGCAGTGTCAATGATTGGGAAGTCAGCACTAATTTCATCAGACATGAAAGTTGTGGTGACGAATGGCGAAATCTCTAAAACTGTCATCGACCCAACGAAGCCTCCTACAGCTATGACAGAGCCTCAGCAGATTCCAACTGTGTTCGGGCATCATGCTTACCCACCACCACCTCCATATGCACAACTCCCTGCTCCCGCCCCTCCCCCCAACAATAGTGTGTACCCTCCTGCATTCCCCCCTCCTCCAACAGTGGCTCCCTATCCTCCTTCTCGCACTCCCTCCTATTTTCCCCCAAAACTCTAGTCAAAAACATGGACACAGGCTCGAGAGGGTCTTTTCTGACTGTTACCACCAAAATTGAGTTGCTGCCAAGTGATGTGCGGTGTTGGAGCGGCATTTGCTGGGTCTTCGTCTGGTGTCATATAAATCCCAGCTTTGCGCTGCGTCGCGTTCATATTCTTTCAGTGTTTCACAGACTTTTAGTCTCGTTTGACTCCCATACATCCACAATGGAAGGACATTGGCAATACATTATTTTAGAAAACCAGCTTCAGTTGATTTTGGCTTCCTCACCATCTTAGGTAGATTTAATACTTTGGGGTGTCAGGGGACTCGAAATAAATGTTTCAAGGTTGTTGTGCATGACACATGTGGTTACAGAATTGTTACCTGACGGGGTAGGTAACAAATAAAGTAACGACGCTGTCCTAAAAGTGGAAAAAAACAGACTCACCCAACAGGTACATTGACCTAGACCTAATTGCTACTGGTGGGATTGAGCCGCTCTCTTTAATACCTGATTAATAAGTTGACTACTCCATTTTGGAGGTGCCATTCACAACACTTCCTTCTGTCAGGTTGAAGCAGCAGCCATAAACCAAGGTATTGAACACCAAGCTATGCAATGGGTAGTACACACAGAAAAGCAGAAAAATCGCTGGACATCTAGGAGAGGGCAGCATCATACGACAGTTATCGCGGAGGAGTACTGCCTGCTCTGGCTATTGGTCCAGTAGACGACATCCGATTAGATATTTCTTTGATGCGAACTTTCACATTAACATTAGGGGTAGCATAGCGGTAAGGCTTTTCAAGATGGGTAACATTCCCATCAGATTAAAGGGATGGATGGAAATTAAGCGAAATTAGTAGGAATACTTTTTTAAGATCTGGGAAATTAAATAATTGTAGGGAAATGGAAGTATTGGAAACCCATTGAAAATGAATGGAAGTCTGGGGAAGCAGGACGAAAATGCTTGGAAACAGTTGAAACATTGAATGAAAGCTGCCGGTAATGCAGTACTACTTCGAAAACCCTGCAAATTATTACACAACAGTTCATTATTCTCATGAACAGCTTGATCTAGTATTACTGCTCCGAGACCCATTCCATTCAATTCACCATCGAAAAATACTAGTAAACCATACGAAACATGACCTCACTACAATGGAACTACAGAAACTAAATATTCCCCCGGCGTCTGTAGGCATTTATGATCTGATGTAGGGGTGTGCGGAGAAAGTGGCCCTAACCTTCCTCCGCCACATTGGGCAAAAAGAGTGGGGGAAATTGGGACAGGGACTTCCAGTGAACCCTCGGCAATTGGGACGACATTGCGAGTCGAGCGGGTGGTTTTGATGAGACGGGAGGACTTCCGCTGTAGTTCCCGTGAGTTCTTTCAATTAGTTGACTCTAATAATTACTGTAATTTCCCTATACGCAGTTGTACACGTCTGATACTCATTCCATTCGACCCAGGATATAAAAATTCCTTGAAAACGATAGGAAACGGCTTATGTTATTTGTCCATAACAACCATAGGCTTCGTCCAATCGGATTGCTGAGATGGCGGGCACAACTAGATACCAAATGGGATTTTTGTGCGAAAGGACGGGTTTTTTAGACCATGTTAAAGGCACAAAACGGCCCGGACGGTGGACGGACATTGCAGATTTCGAATCCCCATGTCTTGAAACGTAAAGTATCAAATTTTGAGGGGGGGGGGGGTTGTAAAAAATTTTTCGTGGCCAAAAACATTGGGTTATTATTCAGAATGAATAATAAACCAAAACGAATTACAATTTTTGGGAAATTTAGTGAAAATGTTAGGAATTTCAGTAAAATGTAACAATAGTTCGTTAGTTGTCAAGTAATGCAGCAACGATACTCGGCATTGAAATAAGAATAGTTGAGAAAACGCTAAAATCTAAAAACTAAAATTCAGTAAAAAAGTGTACCTATTAAAATATAACTAATAAGTAATAATTATTGAAAAATTAGGCAAAACGAGTTCGGAAATGCGTGTGTAAATTGTTTGAATATGAATAGAAGTATTTGGAAAATATGTAAGAAACTCATTGACAGTCATGGGAATTCTAATACGCTTTTAGGAAAACAGGTGAAACTGCCAACTCAGAGAAAGTAGTTGAAAACGCTACATTGTTCCGTGAGTTCCTTCAACTATTAGAATTCACCTCACAATATTTACTGTGATTTCACTATTGTCTATCTAGACGCAGTCCTACACCTCTGAGGCCCATCATATTCTACTTGTCATCGAAAAATAACTTGGAAACGATACCAAGCCCAACGTGAATGCAACAAAATTGCCAAAGTTTCGTTTTTGGCTACTTTTTAAAACCTTTTTTGCTCTGCTTACTTTGGCTCACTTTAATTACTGTAATTTCACTGTGCGCAGTTGCACGCGTTTAATACTCATACCATTCGACCCAGAATCTAAAAATACCTTGAAAACGATACGAAACACGGCTTATTTGCGATAAAACTGCCAAAATTGTGTTTTTGTTAGTTTTTTAAACCGTTCTTTGCCCATAACAACCATGGGTTTTGTCCGGTAGAACTGCCGAGATGGCGGGCACAACTAGATACCAAATGGGATTTTTGTACGAAAGAACGGATTACGTAGACAACGTTAAAGGCACAAAACGGCCCGGACGGCGGACGGACATTGCAGATCTAGAATCCCGTTGTCTTAAAACGTAAAGTATCCAATTTTGAGGTGGGGTTGTTTAATATTTTTGCTGACCGAAAACTATCATTCTGAATAATAAACCAATATACGGAAACGTGTGCAAAAGAGCGGATTTTTTAGACCGCGTGAAAGGCAAAATGTGGCCCAGGCGGCAGAGGTTGTAGATTTGCGAGTGGGAGGGAGAGGGGTTGTAAAAAAATTCCCTGACCGAAAACACAGGTGTACTATTCAGAATGAATAATAAATCAAAATTGAGTACTAATTCATGAAATATCTGGTGCGTAGCAACACACAACTTTCCGCCACCCCTTTTAGTTCGAACACCACCTACATAGGCGGGCGCTATATCTTCGTTCAACGCATTTTTACAGGAACATTTATGGAGAACGAAATGTAGGGACTAGTTAGCTGAGAGTACTCCGTAAGTTTGATCGAAATCGTTAGAGCCGTTTTTGAGAAAATTGGAATACCGATAAATTAATATTCGACAAATCTCATTTTCTGAGTTAACTTGGCTTATATCTCCGTTCAACATATATCTACAGAAATAATTATGGAGAACGAAATGTTGGTATGGGTGACTAAAATACACTCCATTAGGATTTATCACATCTGGTGAAGAAGTTACCCGGGAATTTACGGAAATGTTCGAAAAAACGTTAATTTCGACACATTTTGATTTTTATCGTTGTTCAATGGACTGTCAGAGGAACATTTATGGAAAACAATATGTAGGTATTAACTGTTTGAAAACATCCTGTGAGTTTGGTGGAAATCGCTGAAGCCGTTTGGCCAAAAAGCGTAAAAAACCTATTTTTGCTTCAGGGGCCCATATCTCCGTTCACCGTATTTTCATGGAGATATGTATAGAGAAGAAAAGTTAGGTATTGATTGGGAGAAGATAATTTGCAAGTTTAATCAACAGTGGTAGACTCAATGCCCGTGAGGTTCAACTTCGTGCTACCCTTTCGGATACTCATTCATGAGCGATCCAGGTGGGTAGGGGGAGCTCCCGCTTTCGAAGCTGGGGCCCTGGTATACTACACTGATGGCTCGGTGCAGGGTGGCCTTGCAGGGGCAGGCATCTTTGGGCCGAGGATCAGAGCAGCGATCCCATTGGGGTCGCTGGCCACGGTGTTCCAGGCAGAGGTGGCTGCGGTGACAGTCTGTGTGCAGCGGCTGCTGCAGAGGGGACTGAAGCGGCAGAGAATCTACATCATGGTGGACAGTCAGGCCACTCTCAAGGCCTTAGCCTCATACTGTCTTACATCGCGGCAGGTGTGGGAGTGTCTGACTGGACTGAAGGCCCTGGCCGAGGACAACAGTGTAACACTGTGTTGGGTGCCAGGGCATCAGGGTATAGAGGGAAACGAACGGGCTGATAGGTTGGCTAAGAAGGGATCAGAGCAGATCCCTATTGGCCCTGAGCCCTTTGTTGGGACTACCAGGAGCCATCTACGTAGAGAGGTTGGCAAATGGGAGGATAGGTGCAGGGCTGCTCATTGGCAGGGGCTGCCCGGCCTTAGACAGTCAAAACTCTTTATCCGGCTCTCCAGAGAGAGGTCCAAGGAGGTGCTTGCTCTGGGGAGGAAGGATATGAGGATCATATGTGGCCTGTTCACAGGTCACTGTCCGCTGAGGTACCACCTTGCAAATATTGGCATGTGCGAGGTACAGGTATGCAGGTTCTGCGAGGTAGGGCTAGAGACGGCAGAGCACGTGCTGTGCGTATGCGATGGACTCGCGGCATCGCGCCGTTCTGTGTTTGGGAGGCCCTTTCTTCAGCCCGAAGAGGTGGCAAACGCAGAACTTGCGGATATCCTCCGCTTTGTGCGGGGGTGGTGGGGGCGCATAGGTGACGTCACACCAAGTGAGACCAGTGCCGTGGGGCCTGGGGGTGGTGCAGGTGGGCCATGATCCGAGTATCATGGACGCCCTTACAATAGGCCCGTTTGTGGCTGCAGTGAGGGTATTGCCTGCATCCACCGTTTCAAAGAAAAAAAAAAAAAAAAAAGTTTAATCAAAATCGTTAGAGCCGTTTTCGAGAAAAATGCGAAAACCCCTAGTTTTTGGTACATTTTCGTCCCCCACCCCCCTTCCCATCGGCCGAAATCGTCCATAACCTTATTTTGGTGTCCACAAAAAATAACGAACAAAACAAAAAAAGAACCAGCTCAATCGGATCAGCCGTTCTCCCGCAAATCGAACTACAGACACACACACACACACACACACACACACACACACACACACACACACGGACCACGCGCCGAAATTAGGTTTTTTAGACTCAGTAGGCCTCAAAACGTAAAGATCTGAAGAAAACCCAAATTTTTTTTTGGGCCGATTACTATACTACTTCGGGTAGCGGAAAGTAAAAAGGGGTAAAAATTGGTAAATTGAGTAGAGCTGATGATCCGAATTAATATAGGGAATTGAGGAAACTTCGAGTGAAAACGCATCCCGAAATGTCAATGATGAGCAAACGATGTAAAAACCGTTGGGAGAATCAGGTACACACCGATGGCGCTTAATGTACCGACGAGCTTTGTGCAGCTTTCACCTTTCAAAAAAAGTCTGGTTGTGGAAATAGTTGAACCCTTGACAAGCATCCCTTGTGCTACTGCATTACCTGCAAAGGTTATTTGAAGGCGATAAGCACATTCGACAGAACCTATAGACGTGTCAAAATGTGTTCGATCGCTCGTCAGATATGATCAGAAGAAGCTGGCGGGTCGTCGACTCAGACTGTAATATAAATCAATGACTGAGAAGCCGAGAGGTGACAGTAGAACGAAGTTGATGAGTTATCACTTCCATAACTTGGCGATTGTAAGGCGACAAACTTAAACTTCGCTCTCGCCAAACTCGTTAATATTTCGAAAGGATTGACTTGACGGGTGCCACAGCAATTCTGTCTCAATTCTTGGGAGCATTTCCTTTCAAAACCTCAGCGGACGGACTCTCCTAATTGACAACTCAAACCCTTACAATCAGTCCTGCTGCAGAGAGGTAAGACTCATGCAGCAGGGAAATCTGTGGGGGAGGATACGTTCATTTTAAAACATGAAAAGTAAGGAAATATTGATTTCTTGGTTAAAATGGTTAGAAATACTTTTGATCCAAACCTATTGAGAAAATGAGCAACAACCGTCAGGTAATCTGTTACTGATTGGAAAACTGTGCGGGGAAAACAGTTTTGAAATCGAAGGAAACCTTTTTTTTAATCCATGTGCACATGAGAGTCCCTTTGTCCCTGTGGCCACACATGGGCTTATCGTAATGATGTCAGTTACTTAATATAATACATCGTACATATCTGCTCCTTTTAGGAAGCCAAGTGTGTATTTCGCTGCATGGTTTGGGTTTTGATAAACCCCTGTTTGAAGCGCCTGGCTGCCAAGACAGGGAAGTTGCATAGGATATGCTCTGCCATTTCGTCCTCCTCTTCGCATAATCTGCACTCAACTACCTCTGAAATGCCTATCTTGCTGAGGTGATACCTAAGTGGGCAGTGTCTGGCAAAGATCCTTGTTAGGACTCTTAGATCCTGTCTTGGGAGTGTAAGCATTGCCTTCTCTGCTTGAACAGGAAGGTGCAAGAAGCCTCTTCACTTGTCTTAGTCGTGGCTGGTGACACCAGTGAGTGTGATTTTCTTGTGGCTCCCTTCAGGCCATCTGCAAATTTAGGCTACTTTTCGTCGCTCCTTTGTCAGTCTGCCTTATCATTGCCCTCGTGCCCTCAATGTGATGGCACCCAAATAAGGGAAAGCCTATCATGGGCCCTCAGTCATTTGAGGGCTTGAAGACATTCAAATGCCAGCCTGGGTTTGCAGGTGTAGGTTGCAATGGCCTTTAAGGCCACCTGACTGTCCGAGAATATCCCTTCAGTCCTTTGGCCAGGATCTCTTACTGTGCAGATCTTTATGGCAAGAACTTCAGCTTGTCATATCATGGAGTACTCTCCCCAGTCGTTTGGCAAGGCTGAAGTTGAACTCTATGATGCCCAGACCAGCCCTGCCATGCCATCCCAGAACGGTTTGTGTACCCTAGCAGTGCGCCCCCCTCAGTCCCTGGAATAGTCCTTTCTCCTGCTGTTCCCATAATTGAACACAGACAATGAATGACAACTGAAAATGCTTCCCCTTTCGAATAACGACAATAGCAAGACCTGCTGCCTCTTCTAATTATGAACGTTTGATTGTTCCCTCGAGGCTTGCTCTAGCCCTAGTAGAATTACTAGTCTGAAAAAGCCTTACCACTCCCAGGTATACAGTCCACTGAATGTGTATGTTGAGGAGAGAGCTATTAAAAAGGACTTCTATTGCAGCAGTGGTGCAGGTGTTCATAGCCCTGGCAAGGGAAGCATGTTGCTGCAGTTTCTGGCCATGATTTCCATACTCCTGAGCACTGACATAACCCATTTCATGGCCTAGAGTGCATACCCCTATGCGTTGCTCTTGCTTCCATGGAGCTGAAGGAGGTGTTGCCAAAGACACCCCCTACATAAAGAAAAAGTGCAATAATTTTAAATGAAAATTTTATGATGCTGTTGTGTTATTTGATGTTGTCCATACCAAAAATTCAACACGGTTTTCTAAAATTGGGAAATTAAGTACAAATCGTTGTTGGTATGGGTTAAAAACGAGAGAACAACAGGAAGTGATGTGTATTCGAAAGAAATGACTAATGGAACTAGTTAAATGACAACAATAAGCTACAAGAACTTAAAGAGAACGTATTTATGTCGTGTTGCAGAGACATGCATTTCGAATTGATAGATACGAGGATTGTGGATAAGAGCTAAAAAGCTGATACCCCTCTTACCACTGACATCAGATCGAACTAACTCTTCACCACTTACCAGGCGACCAGCTCTGATACCATCGCACCGCCTCCAGTAAGTTGCTTTTCACTCCATCGGGTTTTCCAATTTCTGTCGCTCTCTCGATCCCTTGCTCCGAATAATGTGAGAAACTCAACAGAGCTATTCCCGGGAAACCCCGTTTGGTTTAGTTGTAATGCTCTGTTCTGTTCTAGGCCATCTCTGTAATCTCTGTGGGCTGTGCGGGGATGAGGCTGGCAGGTATACGTTTTATAACTTCATTATAATCTTCCCTCTTTGAGCGAAGATATACATATACATGTATTTTTACTTTCCTTGGTTTGTGAAAATGTTCACATCCGTTATCCGTAAGTTGTAAATTGTACTTATTAGCGATTTCGCTCTTAAATGTTTTCTACCGATTTTCATAACACTAAGCCCTCCTCAGTTCATACAATGAGAGCTACTGCGGGCTTTTTCATCATTACACCAACCCGTGAGGTTTTTTTTTTTTTTTTTTATTGGCTTCGAAGTACATTCATACGGCCGTTACAGTTATTTTTATATGATTATTACATTATTTTAGTTATTAGTAATCATGACAGTAAATGGTAAATGGTAAAGGTGGAAGGTTAAAATGAAGACAGAAGTGGACGGTTAAAATGAAATTGACACTTGGCACAGGAAATTAAATAATAAATCATGAATTTCATTGTTGCTTTCAGCAAGGAGTGTGTCGAGATTAAACGGGCCAAGACGGGGGTCTTGTTCGGGACGGCGTCTATCAATTGTTTTCGTGCTGTACCATGTGTTTCGCATTCCAGGATTACGTGTTGTGGGGATTCTTCCGTTGATGAGCAGTTTCGGCAGAGTGGTGTGTGTGACGGATCAAGACGATGTAGGAACTGGTTTGTGTTGCAGTGTCCACAACGCAGCCGAGAAATAGTTTTATAGAAGCTTTTCGGCTTCGCTCCCGAGATGCTGTCGAACCAGGCGGTCTTATTAATTTTGGGGAACAGCACTTTGTAGTTTTGGCCGGCTGGGTATCCGGATAATTCTTTTTGCCTCTGTGAGATTAGGGTTTGGTAGGATCTTCTTTTGAGGTCGGTGAACGGGTAAAGTTATGATGGGGGGGGGGGGGCTCTGGAAGTAGGGAGGCACGTCTCGCTTCTGAATCTGCTATGTCATTGCCTCTTATCCCTGAATGGCTTTTTACCCAACATATTCCAACTCTTTTTCCATGGTTCCTGGCAATCAGTATTTGGTTGGCTATATCAGCTTGAATTTTTGTCATATGGGATGGGACCTTGAGGTGTGTTAACTTTGATACCACACTCTTGGAGTCGGTAATCGCTAAAACGCCTAAGTACTGCTGGTTTTCAGTGCTGTTTGCATGCAACAGTGCTTGCAAGATGGCATAGCATTCGGCTGTGTAGATGGAGCCGAGGTTTTGAAATGCGGAAGAACTTGTCTATCTCTACAGAAAAATATTTACTTGTGGACTGATTCAGCTTTTACTTTCCTTAACCCTAAGAAAATTACCTTATGTGGTCGGTTGAAAATCGCGGGCGAAAGATGACATTTCGCCGTTAGGTTAACATGGAACGGCAAAGATAAGCAAACTCAGTCCAAAACTAACAATAATTATCATATAGCTCGAAGCACCAATTATCTACGAACTGGTTACTCAATAATAGTCGTGGCGCAAGTTGGAGCAGTTCAAAAAGTTTTAAAAGTTAAGCACCACCGGTTCCTGCGTGGAACTTTGAATTCTACTGAGTTCGTTTTAACTGAGTAAAAAACAGATTGTATCAGTTAGTGGAGCGATAAAAATTGCTGAAGGTGCGTGTTATTCGGGAATATTGTGAGATGCTGTGCAATGGATATTTATGAAGAACTTCAGATAGCTATGTCTGGTGCGCAACCCCTTTTCGATTGTTTACAAAAAGGCACTGCATCTTCGTTCAACGCATTTCTACGGAAACTCTTATGTGTGAAAAAAACTGCCGTGCGATTTAGCTGAAACTACGTTTGAAAGATAAGTTTGAGAAACTTATAAAATACAAAAGAATAGAATTTTCTGATGTATTTTGGTGTAAATCTCGGTTCAACGGGTAGTCACATGAAAAGTTGCGAGGAAACCAAATGCGGCAATGACTTGCTATAACGCACTCCGTCGGGTTGATGGAATTCAAGCATTTAAAACGTTAAAAAACACTTGTGTGCGCATTTAGTTGATTAGTTCGAGACACCATTGCAAGCTTGATCAATACTGTTAATGCTGTTTATGTAAAAGGTCACTAAAAACACTTGTTGCTTGCTGAGCTGTCACTCATCGCATTTTCATAGAGATGTTTATGGAAAACAAAAGTTAGACATTGACATTTAGAAGATTTCATTTTAATTAAATTGAAATCGGTATTATTATATTTCCTTATGGTTATTTTTCATATTAAGTGGCTTAATTTAATGGTAATGTATAACAAAAATCCGTTGAATAAAAAAGGTCAGTTGAGCTGTGGAAGCTTCATAAAAGAGTGCTGTGAAGGGCAACAGAGTGAGGCATCCACAAAGGCACGGCTCTTTACATCCACAAATTGTTATTAGGTGTGCGCTCCACCATTCGGGTGTACCTGTAGTGTCCGCTATTTGTTGTGTGTATTTTGAAGAAGGTGAGGTCGAACACTTCTCGCTGGACAATGCATCACACACGCCCCATATGGGGATACAGGCTTATGGGAGATTACGTTGAATGATGAGGACACAATTAACGGCACGAGCGCAAACATAAATCGTCAGATTACACAGAGCTCCAAATTTGAATACGAAGCCCGCGGTTGTGGTTCATTCTATTAATTAGCCATCGAAATGAGGATGGTGGGGGTGGGGGTCGAGAATCCAATTCATTTAGAGGGCGACGGAGTCTCGAATGGGAGAATATGAGGGGAATTGAGGGCGACGACAAGTTTTCATTAGCCACCGCTCGACGTTTCTCGAGAATTATTCTCGAAATTAATGGCGGGGAGGGGGGGGGTCTTAATTTTGGCGGGAAAGGGAACGCAAAGGTCAGATGAGGGTTTTGTGACAGAACTCAACTGAAGAAATTGAAGGGTTGGCCGGTGCCTGTTGAAGCGCCGCGTTTGTGTTTGCGTTTCAACTCAAACGAAATGTTGACCCGATCAATTAGGTTTCAGTTAAATTTGAGTTTAGCGCTGAAGTGAGCGAGTTTGGAAGAAGTGTCTAACACTCGTGGCGATACTCGTGTGATCGTTGTGCCTTCGTGTTGACGCTCTGGGAGTCATAAAGCCAAAGTGCTCCAGCCTCCTGAACGTGGAACTTTTTGAGGGTCCACAACCAGAACTGAGTCTGTCATTTCCCATCATCTCAGATGCGGTCACAAAAGTCGATAGAATCAATTAGTGAACAGTGGTATTGAGACGAAGGGGAACCTTAAAAGTTCCCAACTATATTGACTCAATTACCCCACTCACGAGTGGCAGGACCTCGTGAGAGGTGGAGGAGGAGGGGGGGGGGGGTTGTCATAGTTGGAACAGCATTAACCTATATAATAAAGTTCGGAACACAACAACAACGTTATTGGGAACGTGCAGCTCAAAATTCCGAAAAAGCTTTGTTCGTAAATACTAGATTTTACTGTCTTAGGATATGTTTTGCAGAAATGTTTATGGAAATTGGAAGTTAGGTGTTAGTACTGGTTACTGCTAGTGTTGAGTGCAAGAGAGGGGGAGATCTGAAGTTTAATACGGACGACGAAAAGTTAACCAACGAGATGAGTAAGGAAAAGATACTATTACACTTGAGAACGATAGAGGTTGAGTACATAGTGGAGCATGTGAGAGAGAGTTCGAGCGAATTCTGTGAGGGTGGGGGATCTCTGGATGTGTGAAATGGTGTAGGAGTTAGAGCTGAGAGTCGACTGTGGCTGTGCTAGAGGTGAGAGGCGAATGCGGTACGACCTGGCAACAAAGGGCTGAGAAGTTTAATGATGAAAGGGGGTGAGGAGAAACCCACTGGGTAAACTCTAAGAGGAAAAATAAATTGTCATCTCGGGTCACACGTTCTATTGCCAGGGGTTGAAACGTCAAAGTTGATTCATAGGAAGCTCTGGGGTTCCAAGATTGGCGGCTACTGATGAAAGATGGGGAAGGCCCTGAGCTCGGGATCTTCTGTTATGTTCAACGCGCTGAACTGATTCGGTTTGACATTGTTTTCGCCGTTTCCGAGTTAAATAAAGCACAATAGAGTAGCAAAACTCGTAAACACGAGTATGTAGTAAATTAAAATATTTACTGTATTTCTATTGGAACAGAGTTAATAACTTAAATAATTAAGTTATAAAATGAACTCCATAAAGTAGTAGATACCAAAATAAGTATCTCCGCTCCGCTGTATCTCTGTTCTATGCATTACTACGAAAATATCAATGGAGAACAATATAATAAATCTCTACTAATATATTGTTTGTACTAGGAAGCTTAAAGTTTGATCGAATTGGTTTGTGTGAAGATAGTTTGTCTAAGTCACTAGTTGAAAACGCCGAAAAAACTTTTTTTCTTCACAGTTTAGTTGTTATCTCCGTTTAACGGGCTGTCGTTCTAGCCTTGTTTAAAATAATAAATAAAACAGAATGAATAATAAACCGAAACGCGAAAAACGTTTTCGTAAACAAGACGAGCTTAATAGCAAATCTGATCGCTCATCATACACACGCTCAAACTGAGTTAGGAAACTTGGTTTTTCAAATCAGTATGTAAGTCCTAAGTAGAAATTCAATGAACTTTTTTCCGGACGATTAAAAGGTTGGGAAAAGCAAAACGACATTCGAATTTTGTTCTCTCGGTCAGAAATGAAAAGGGTCCATTCAGCACGAAACACCCAATATATATCGGGTAATAGGAGTACTGTCCGAGACAACAAGTAATACGACGATCGTACGACCTCCAGACGGAATTTCGTGATTCGGAAAACGTGATGTGCCGGAAGGGAAAAGAAGATGAAGCGTCTGTCGGTAAGTCACCGAGAGAAAGAGAGAGATAGAGGAGGGGGGGGGGAGAAGGAGAGAGAGAGAGAGAGAGAGAGAGAGAGAGAGAGAGAGAGAGAGAGAGAGAGAGAGAGAGAGAGAGAGAGAGA
The DNA here is from genome assembly GCA_020466155.1 of Pachypeltis micranthus. Classification (NCBI taxonomy): domain Eukaryota; kingdom Metazoa; phylum Arthropoda; class Insecta; order Hemiptera; family Miridae; genus Pachypeltis; species Pachypeltis micranthus. The sequence continues at coordinate 2,589,684 of CM035776.1, forward strand.
GAGAGAGAGAGAGAGAGAGAGAGAGAGAAATGAAGTATCAAGTTCCGTTGTGTAACATTATTAAATAACTCTTTCCTCTTTCTCACTCCCAGCACCCTCGTCAAAGGATCATTTTTCAGGGCTTTGTAGTAAAAACGTTTAGTTTGTCTCTTTCTTCAACATCAACAACAGAAATACAAATCAATGCTTATGTTTTATTATTGTTTTGTTTATCAGTGTTTATGTTTTTTATACATTTCTACATTTCATTGTGTCAGGACAAAACTACAACTTGAACAAAGAAAAGAAATCACTTCTTTCACAGCCCAAGTCACTTGTGTACTTCTTTACTGACTGACAATAACATGAGGAGAGAGTAAACTTGATTTTCCTACGGTTCTTTTCTTAATATCTCATCTCTTTCCCATCACAAGTGTAGAGCACAAACTGTTACTGAGTTTGGGGCTTTCCAAATACGACATGCCAGTACGCCTAGGTATAGGACGTTAAACTCTATAACTCGCGTTCCCCATAGTCTCTAAACACCTAAATCACACGAATACCAAACTGTTGGGTGGTAACTTTTTATTACGGACAACGTAGGGCAACAAGGGCTAAGATAATGACGGCAATATTTATACCTCGTGCCGTGGAGCTGCTGTTCAGAGTCGATCCTCCGAACTCCTCATAAAATTGAAGCAAAAATCCCGCTGCGCTGTTGATGCTGATAAACTCAGAGATGTTGTTGGTGTAGTGTTGGGTAAGCAGGCCACTCAGTCCACCGTTGCAGTAAAGACCACTGCCATAGTCTTGCAGCTCCTCGATCCCTCCGTAGAGCCCACATATTCTTGCGGGACTCTCCAACGACTGATCGAACACCCTGTTTTCCGTCGGCCAACAGAAAGAAAACGCCAACACTATGTAATTTTTCGTCATCAGCGATTCGTATCGACGGCGCCGTGGATTGAAGTACCGAAATGGCATTTGCCAACCAGGCAAAACGCAGTCTAACTTGAGAAATTTCGAGAAGTTGGGTTCATCAGTGAGTTGCCAGGGAAATGGCTGGACGAATCTTGTGAAGTACAAAAAGTGGTCCACTTCAACGACACCGTAGTCGTAATCGTAAGCTTGAGTGCAGAGAGGATGGATTTTGATGTCAATCACATTTCTCACCTGACCGATAGACAAAATCGACTCGTAGGGCATGTCGAGTGCAATGATACCTGCAATACAACGCGTCACGTATAATTGGTTTGCAATGGTTGCAGCGTACTAGAGATTTCACAGCTTATTGAAAAGAGACGACCCCTAAATGTCCCAGAAACGTGTTTTTCGACGTTTTTTTTTTTCATTTTCCGCAGTAAATGTTGCACTGAATTTGATCAACCTGGCGTCGGATCTTCTAGCAACCTATGGCTATTTCTGTCGCCTTCCGTTGAACAAAGTGTAAGTTGAAATACTTCAGAAGGCTAAGTTTCATTTTTCCAACGTTTCCAGATGAGAGGAAAGGGATCTAAAGGGGTTGTATCAATTTCTCAGGTTACTTTCAACTAACTAGTATTTAAGGTTACTTGCTAATTTAATTTGTCTTACATGTCTGCTCAGCATATGGTCACGGGGATAGTAGCCGGAAACAAAAAGTGGGTACGGGTTGCTAGAAGACTCTACGTCAGGTCAATAATTTTCAGCACCGCATTTAGTTTGATAAATCCACAAAACACGCTTTTTGGCACATTTTGGTGGTTATTCTCGCTTATCCGACTGTGAGGAGAATACCACATTAATAAGATGCATTAGTTGACGTAAGTTTGATCAAAATCTATCGAGTCGTTTTTCAAAAAACTAAAAGAAAAACTCTCGCTCCTTTATAGGTCTATATTTTTGTTCACCGAATTTCGACAGAGATATTTATGGAGATCAAGATTCAATATTCATTAGTAGAAAATAAGCTGCCAACTTAATCAAAATCGTTGTAGCCGTTCTTGTTAAAATGTGAAAAGTCCTCGTGTATTGGGGTGTGTAGGCTCTCCACAATCGAAGCCTCTTCATAACCTTATTTTAGCGTCTCCAAAGTAACGCCGTACAAAGCAAAAAAGAATCAAACAGTATAGCGGTTCTCTCGCATATTCGATTACTGACAGATATACATAGACTAACATAGACTACGCGGCAAAATTAGGGGTTTCGATTCTATAGTCCAGAAAACGTTGTGATCTAATGAAAACTCAATGTTTTTTACAGATCGCAATTCTTATTATACCCCCTGGATCGCGGAAAGTAAAAATGAACGTCACCTACTGTCACCATTCTGCATGCGTTGCTGAATTGGATGGTATAATGGGCTACAGATAATATAGCTTCGATTTTCAGATAAACCAATGGTTTTTTTGGGCGCCAGGAATCTATTTTAACAGGGATATTTTGAAAACCAGAGCACGCGCTGAACTTTGACAAATTAATAGCAACAAACGTCACCGGCTATAACGACCATTTCGCCAGGGTTCTTCGTCGACAAAGGCGCCATGGTCGAGCCAGTTTCGACCGTCAGGCACCTGCATGTCGTTAAAAGGTGTAAGTTGGTCATAATGTTGGCGCTGCAAACGAACGAGCCGTCTTCATTTTTAATGGCAGCCATCGAGGGAAATTCAAAGTTCCCCGCGTTGACGTCATTGAAAAGAAAGGTAGCGTTGAGTTCTAGTTCTGTGGCGAGTTCGTATAACGATGAATGGATTGCACTTGACGAGATGTTCGGGATTGATCGCGACGCCGTTGATTTCGTCAGGAGATTGATGAATAATATAACTGTAAATAGCGCATTCCAGAGGAATACCATCACTTTCCTCAGTTTGAAGTGTCCAAACAGAGTGATTCGTGTCCTACGGCGAGTATCGTCGCTGTTTTAACCTGAACTTGTCACTAAAATGGTGAGAATATTATAATTTTGAAGTTGAGAAACCTAAATTGTAGATAATCTGAGCTGCTGACGAGTTGTTACTGAACATGAGGATTCCTGGCAACAATAGGGTTGTAATAGTACCAGAGTCGAGTGCGAGGATTTCCTTGCAACTTGTTAATTGCTAGCGTCAACCCGTTCCACAGTCTTTCGGTTCACCACGACGAAGAGATAGGTGTTTGCTGGGCCCCTCTAACAAAATACGTGGGGACGAAATGCGGTTTTAGGACTTATAGAGCAAGGGAAATATTGATGTCGAACAAGAAAAAAAATTGTTTCAGTTTTCTTCCTGTGGTTAGTAAGTTGACGCAAACTGACTAAAAAACAACTTGTTCTTCAATAAAATTCAGCTTGTTGTTGTTTTTGTTTTGCTCGTCATTTCTTCAAGGCGCGGAAATAAGGTAACGGTCGGTCTCCATGAACTAAAATAAGGGGGCGGGTGAGTACTAATGTGTTGTTACTTTCCTTGGCTCTACAAAGTAGAAAGGAAAGTTATGTAATCAGCTGAAAAAAAATTCTGAGTTTTCTTTAGATCTTTACGTTTCAGACCCTCCTGAGTCCGAAAAACACTATTTGGGAAAATGGTCTGTGTGTGTGTCTGTGAACGATTTTTAGAGAAAACGACCGTATCAAATCAGCTCAAACTTGATATCTCGCCCACAGGTTACCATGGGACGCAAAAATAAGGGTTTGAATAAAATCCACCGAAAGTTAACTATAGTTATCATAGTGATCAAAACACCAAATATTTTTTTTCTCAAAAACAGCTTTAACGATTTTGATTAAATTTTTTATATTGATAGCTCCCAATATGGCCACTATACCATAAAACTCCCATTTGTGGAAAAATTACGAGAGCAGCAAAATAAATTATCCAAGTTTTTACCCAATATCTCTGCAAAAGTAATTACTATCTTTCTTCAAAAAATGCATATTTGCAGCCTCATTAATTATCTGTGTACGAATTGCTCAATAATGGTCCTGTAATAAGTACGAGCAGCACAATAAATTCTGGAACTGTAAACGCTACTGCTTCTTGCTGCTGTGAAGTGTTGTTTGACCAAGTTCAAATGAATTGAGTAAGTGGAAAAAGCTATGTACACGTGTGGATTGACGTAGAGCTAAGGAAAGTTGTGTGTTGCAACGCGCCAGATATTTTTGTAACGTTTTCGAATTGACCTCAGTAAAAGTCAACCCCAATTAAATTAAACTAAAGTAGTGTGTTATAGCAACCTACACTCACATTTTCTACCGAACTACTATTCCTATAAGTATCGGTTTGAGCAGAAATAGCCTGCCTGCATCAGAAAATGAAATTTCTCGACATTAGTTGACTTGACGTAATAGTTGACATTTTCTCCAAAAAAGCTCCTACGATTTTGCTCTCACGATTGACGCAGCTCACAGCGTACGTTTAGCTAACTTGTATCCACATTTCGTTCTTTACAAGCGTGCGATGCGTCGTCCGTGTGTATAACGTATCACATCGCATTGACGGGGATTCAGGAAATGTGTACGATCACAACATTCTTTTCCATTTCCAAAGTTTAAGGAAAGCAAACGTGTATTTCGCTTGAAGTTAAAGGATTTACAACAGCATTGCCAGCGATGCCTTGGGTTTGCGTAGGTTCGTACGGTCAGAGGCTCGGCGTTTGATTAAATTGAGATTTATTCGTCGTAGTGACTTGTGGCTGGGGATGAAAACGGAGGAGCTTAAATGGCTCAACCGCTCGACTGCCCGTTTTATGGGCTCCAGGATATGCGGCAGTAAATAGGGCTTTCCTCGTTCCACTGCCGCTTAACGCGACATATGACTCTCATTGGCCCTGTATTATCCGATCAATTTCAGTCTCAATCTCAACCTGTCGTCTCGAGGATGTTTCATATTGATAACGCTACTGGTAACCAAAGTCAAGTTTATGAGAGATGTTATATCTGTCGGTTCTTTTGCACGAGAACGAAATTGCTGAAATCGCTTTCACGATGGTTGAATTAGTATTCGAAGCTCGAAGGTTCGCGCTCAAGTGTGGCTCCTCGCCCATTCCTCGTCGCCTTGAGCACAATCCAAAGAAACCTGCGTTCAGCAGCAACTAGGAAAGGCGAAAAAATTACATTGGAAACACAGGAAATCGATCTTCTTAAAAAAATAGTTGATGATTTATTCTGCAGCTATCACACCCTGTTCAAAAATTTTATATTGCCGGTGGGTCACTGCCCACCGAAAAATATAATATAAATGTAATCATAATCAGAGCTGTTTGCGATTATTAAATGGTGTTTTAATCATTACAGTAGTCTGTACCAATTTTGTTCTTACCTTTATTTAGGAACACCGTGGTAACATGCGGGCTGAATATCATATTTGAGCGGATTTGGTCACAACTACGCAATACGCAATTTGTAAAATGGTGTTTTTTGAACTCAGGAGCCTTGGAAAAAGAAAGATCTAAAGAAAATTCCAACTACTTTGTACCGGCATTATTTTCCAAGCTGCACAGTGGAGACCCAGGATAACGTGCGACGGCAGATCCTTAGACAATAGTTTGGCAAGCTTCAACTACTTCTTTCAAGCGGAAGGATAGTGAATGCTCTCAGACTCGATCTTAGGCCAAGCCGGTAAGGTGGATCTTTGATAACGCATCGACTGTTTCAGTTTGGGAACCAGCAGCTCTTAACAAATATGAACATATGAACATTTCTCCACTACCCTCCTCTCCCTTTCCACACATCTCCAGCACACAGTGTTTCCATGATCTTCCACAAATTGGAGAGAGACGTTCCGTACTCAATTGCTTTGGTGAAGAAGGTGGTGTGGTGGGGTGGGTCCCATTTCAGCGAAGTGGATTAGGTTTAGGCGAGACTCCACTGTTGTGGGGCTGGTAGGAGTAGGGCCATGAGGTGGATGAGGGGAGGGGGGTTTCTTTAATTTTATAAATTCGACATATCTGAGTGTCTTCAAAGTGCGTTTCGTTCGCTCTCAGCAACGACTCGACTCCTTCGACCAAGTTACCTTACGCGGGGTGAACTCGGTAATTGAATTATCACATCAACTCCGAGTCTGCGGCCAACTTTTGACTTGAACGTCAACTCGCATTCTTCTCAAGAGGTTGAAAAGCCTCGCGATAAATTTTGTCGTTGAATTTCCGTTCGTGGGGAAAATCGGAAGAACGTCACCTGGTGGCAGCAGCTTGTCATGTGGCATCCGGTCAGGTCACCCTTATCGGGCTATGCAAACGAAACTACTCCCCAACGGAGTAACTGATTATTTGAATTTAAATGTTTTAGATGTTTGAATGGAACAAAGAAAATATAATTTGACTAAAGCTTTGCAAGAGCAAGAGCTCTGTCGTGCCCCACTTTTCTGTTCTGTGAAGGGGAATCACGTAAGTTGTTGGACCAGGAATCCCTGACGAATAACTTGTGTTATTACTATTACTTAACGAGGCGATCGTTTATTGGGGTTCACACCATTTTGTTCAATATTGCAGGTGTACTGAGAAAATAGTACAGAGGGGGTAGCAAGGTAAAGGGGAAACGTGAGGTTTTGCATTCATTATTTTGTCCAGAGCTCAGAGGGCGAATCGCAGTATATTCAACCCTCCTCTCCTTCCACCTCCTCCTTCAGATGAGAAAATGGTCAAATGCAACTTAAAATTAGCTCGATCGCTCCACAGCTCGGTTGGGAACGTATGCCCCTCAAATAAGGCGTCACGTTCGTCAAATCGGAATATCGGCTTGTGATTTTCAGGACTGATGGCTTGGGGGCCAGGACAAGGGACTGAGGAAGGCGAGAAACGAGCAACTAGAAGATTATTCGTGGAGCCCTTTCCAAATGACAGAGATCCGAAAATGAATGAAAGGGGCGAATGAGATGAGCCTCGTTTGTTCTGCTCTTGTCGTCAAACAGCAATCAACGAACCTGCAGCACGTTCCTTCGGCCCTCCCCCTTTACCATCCTTCTATCATCCACAAGCAACTGAGTCAACATATTTCGTCCCCTTAAATCGTCTTCTGCTCTTTCTTCAGCTTCCTCGAAATCCTCGAAGTGAAAAACTTTCAGTTCCTCCGTTGAACGGGAAACTCATCGTCGACTTCGACCTGAAACTAATTTCCTCGAGTTTGTCATCGAAGCTCATTTGAGAAGCCAAAGAGCTTTCCGATTGTTGAAGAGCCGCAAAAACGTCAAGCCTCAAGTTTCTTTTACCTTCATTTTGAACGAAATGCAGAGATTAGTTCCACGGGCTGATGAGAATTGTGTCGGTGAAGGTGAAAGCGATTTGACAACTGGCAGAAACATCGCAGAGAACTGTCTCAATTAATTTAGACCTTGAAGGTTCGCCAACCGAATAAATATTTAGTGTGACAGTAATACATTTTACGTGCGACATTCAAGTCATTAGTAAGCATGTTATTCAACGTGCCTGTTGTTCTACAGGGACATTTATGGAGAACAAAATGTAGGTACCAGTTAGTTACATTTTCCTGTAAGTTTTATCGATATCGCTAGTTGAGGCGTTTTTTTTAGAAAACTGGAAAACCCATAAATTAATATTTGACAAATCTCGTTTTCCGAGCTATCATGGCTTATATCTCTGCTCACAGACGGAGAAATGCTCATGGAGAACAAAACGTGGATGTACGTTGGTAGGTAGGTTGTGACGCAGTTACTCGGGAAATTACAAAAATGTTCAAAAAAACTTTATTTTCAGCACATTTTTTGGCAACTTATTGGAAACAATATTGACTATTTAAAAACATTCTGTGAGTTTGGTGAAAATCGTTGTAGCCATTTTGCCAAAAAGCGTAAAAAACCTTTTTTTGCCTTATTAGGTCTATACGAGTATTTCTGTCGCCTCGTATTTTCATGGAGATATTTATACGGAAGAAAAGTTATGTACTAACTGGTAGAAGATCATTTGAAAGTTTAATCGTTGTAGTTGGTTTCGAAAAAATGCAAAAAACTGTTTTTGTTACATTTACGTCCCCCACTTCCCCTTTATTATCGATCGAAATCACCCATAACCTTATTTTCGGTCTTCAAAAATCACGAAAAAAAAAAAAAAAAAATCTAGCTCAATCGGTCCAGCTCTTCTTCCGCTAATCGAACTACAGACACACGGACTATGCACCGGAATAAAGTTTTAAGATTCAATAGGCCTCAAAACGTAAAGATCTGAAGTAAAGCATTAAAGTGATTGGGGTAATTCTGCTAGTAGGTAAATTTAATGTACCTGTTTGGTGAGTCCGTCTTCTCTGGCTGGTGAGATACTGTGGGCGAGCGCTTTCGATGTAAAAACATCATTGTCTGGCCGTTAAGTCAGTACTGTGCAGCATGATTGGGACCTAACATATTCAATCCAATGTCGAAAAATACTAAGAATAATGCATGGATATATCAACAAACTCATATGCAAACGACAATGTTTGTAGAGCACCTCCAAGACCCTCATGATTCGATTCAGCGAAACGTGACCTGACTACAACGAAACGACGAAAATTACATATTCCAGGCGCATGTAGGCAATTGGCACGATGTGACGAGTCGAGCTGAAAGGTGGTTGTAGTGAGACGGGAAGGAGAGCAAATGAAGAAATGATTACTTTCTCTACATTGTCCCGTGAGCCCTTCACCTCTGATTTCCGTCCTATTCAACTCAGCATCGAAAAACCCCAACGGTATCAATACGACGTGAATGCAATAAAACTGCCGACATTTCGTTTTCGGTAAGTTTATTAAAACATACATATTTTGTTCATAACATCCATGGGTTTCGTCCGAACAGGCATTTTTATCGCTAAGCAAGCAGGCACAACGAGATACCAAACGGCATTTTTTGGGGAAGAACGGATTTTTTAGACCACGTCAAAGGCAAAATATGGCCCGGACGATGTACAGCCGAAGAACATGGCAAATTTGGAATCTTCTTGTCTTGAAACGTGAAATGTCACATTGTAAGGGGGGTTGTGTACAAAACGTTTTCCTCATCGAAAACGTAGGTGTATTATTCAGAATGAATACTAAACCAATATATTAAATTTGTTGTTAGAATGTACGTGGGGCTGAAGAAAGTTGTGTGTTGCGTCACTGCGGATATTTGCACATTATTATAATTAGTCTTGCCGGTGTATAAATAAATAAATTAAAATCGATCAAATTGCACTAGAATCGATTTTGTTCAAAATTTAGATATTTTATCGTGCTGCTCTCGTTATTTTGATATTTTATTGTGCTGTTATTGAATTTCAAATTGATTGAAGCTCCTTTCAATCGATTCGAGTAAGCCCGGTAAAAGATTTTGAAAAATAGAGTAACAAGTGGTGGTAAATTGGGTAAAAATTGTGGCATCTGGGGAACCATGTTCGGCTACGTCTATAAGGAGGATAATAAATCACAGGTGAGGGATGAAGATGGGTTCGGGCGGGCCAATTAATCAATGAATTCTTGCCGACTTGCAGTGCTTAGAAAAGACGTTTCATTGTTTATAAAGCTCGCTTAATCTCCTATTGTCAACGAACAGCAAACGGTTGATGACGGGAAAAAGCCATTACCTGCCTGGTGATCCATCTTGGGCTTGTTTTGTGTCTTCAGCCCAAAATGAAAGTTTCTTCGAGGCTTCTAACGCCATTCTAGAGCCGCGACGAAGATTCCAATGATTCTGACTCAATTCACTGGATACCATAAGCAAGATCGAAATATTGTGTTGGAAGCGACACGCAACTTTTCCCAACTTGTAACGGGGAAAAAGTTAGTCGAGGACATCATCGGGAAGTTCCTTCAAAATACGAGCTTCTTCAGTTTTTCGTTAATGGTTACAGAGACGAGGGGAATAATTAAATTGTACACGCTGCACCAAGTTACTCGTCCAGCACAAAGAACACTAAAATATACGAAACCCGGAACCCCCGTAAATTCGATGATGTGTACGTACGCGCGCTGTCTCTTCATTCAACGCCGTTGGCCGGAAACATTAATGGTGAGCGAAACGTGGGAACTAGTTTGATGGAAGGCTTCAGGGAAGGACATCACGACAAGTTACAGTCCAGGATTAGTATTCCAAACTGCAAAGGCAATCTGTGAAGCTGGTGCTGCATGGTCCAATTGCGGGCGGAAGGTCCTTCTCCCCCTCCAATTGACAGTTTGGTGATGAATGGCCGAGTTGTATTACTAATCACACGCGCGGATTGCAGTGCGTTGAAGGGCCTCCATATATCAGGCCCAAGTTTTGGCTCTCTGCTCTGTACCTTGCTGCTATTAGATTAAGTGGGGTTAGGCAAAACTCCATTCTTCATAGGTGACAGTGAAACTGAATTATTTTTACTTTGATACCTTTACGAAGAAGTTGGGTAATTGACTGAAAAATGAAATTTGTTTTGTCTCTTCTTCAGAGTTTCAGTATTCCAAGTCTCGTGAGTCTGGAACACTACTTGAGAACGTAAGCCTGTCTGTGAACGTAATTGCGGGAGAACGGTTGTATCATAGATCAACAATCAAATTTGATAGTTGACCTACTATAATAATAATTCCTTTGCAGGTGTGACCTTACTTTACGTACCAGGAAGAGGGTCTTACCCCTCTCCCTGAAACCAACAGTTTCTCAAGGAATCTGAACTTGTGGGTTGCATAACTAACCGGAATCTAGGTTGACTGTTATGGCGTCAGGTTGATTGTTACTTGAAGTGTAAGCGATGACAGCTTGCAACTGCCTGAAGCGCTGCTGTTGGGGATGTGCAGTAAGCGGGACACTTTCCCCAGGCTCTGGCTGTTCCACTGTTTTCTGGATAGAGTAATGCTACCAAACAGCTTTTGATTCCCTTGCTCTGCTTCGTGTGCACTGCCGCTGTCTCTTCCTCAACACACAGTGGCACTGCCTCAAGACCATGGATACTATGGTGATATTCTTAGTTATAGCCTAGCTCTTCTATGAATTAGGTAGCTTCTGAAAATCACGTAAACGTTGTGAGGAATTCCCACCCTTTTAAAAGGACTTCGATATTCACTTCATATCCCAACAATGTAACAGAAACCCGTTCAGTCGGCACCTCTTTCACACCGCCAGGAGCGAGGTAAGTTAAGGGAGCCGGTTGTTCAACTTCAACTGTACGGAAAATGGGATTGTTCCGTGAAAACCGAATCTTCAAACTTCCCGTTTATCTCGTTTCTTGAAAAGGAGCATCTCCGTGTGATTCCAAGTGCGAGGAGTGAACAGTGAACAGCCCGGAACAGTGGAAGACAACACTCAAAAGGACTAAGGGACGGGGTGCTGCTGGGTTTGGTGTGAGGGACTGGAGACAAGAGGAGGGAAGGCGTCCCACTCAAAGGCCCTACGACGCTGAGGTCTTTGTTGTCTAATGAAGTGTAACAATGTGAAGACGGAATCGATAAGCGCGACCGACGTCGTTGTCGTTGTCATTGTCGTCGTCGTCAGGCAGGAAATCCAACGCAACCAACTCAACTCTCAAATGGGCCCTTCAATTGTTGATGGTGCGTTAACCATGAGACGTGCAGAGAAACGGAACATGCCATAGCTCGCTCTTTGACCAGCAGAGGGTTACGGCCCTGTGGCTCATCAACCGCATGGTACATTACGTTCGGCTTCTAGCCCCAGCCTCGTTCGAAAACTGACCTCTACTCCAAACTAACGTGAGCCCACCTCAGCAAAGAGGCGTTCAATTAAGGGAAGCCAGAATTTCGCGTTCGCTTTTCTCTTCGTTACGTAAAGCTCACTCGGGTGATCTATGTGAAAATCCAGTTCTTCATTTCTACATTTTCAAATGCAATGTGCACCCAGAATAAGTGATAAGTGATGTTTTAGTTTTATGGGTTTAGGAAGTTACATAAGGTGCTCGATGATTGTATTCATTCAATAATTACTATCTCTTAGTCTGGGAGAGGGAGAAGTGAGCATGAGGTCACGGGAGAGTGGGCCTGGAACTGTTATTTGTTGAGTTTGTTAATTTTATCCCTCGCTCTTAGTCACTTTACGCCATTTACACTTTTTCAAGGAACCATAAGGCCTCTCCTTAGAACAATCGGTGGCCTGTTGGATTTGCCACTCTTCAGCCTGTTACCTTGAACAAAGCTTCAACGAGTTTTCCCAACTTGAAAACCAAATAGCTCCTAGCCAATGTTCTACACCACTGTCTCTCAAGCCTAGACACAATCAACGGTCACAATTATCTCCTTACTAGGGAAGCCGGAGAATAACCAAGTGTTATATAGACCTATCAGCCTATTAAACATCTCGAAGACTCAAATACTGAAGCCGAACTTCACGCACGTGGCTGTTTCGTAATCAAAACGAATGTTCCTTGACACTCATAGGAGAGTGAATGATATCTGTCAATGCGCATCACATACCGGGTAGCAATTTACATCCGGGCAAAAGCATTCGTGCCCTCTCCAATTCCAACACTAAACAAACCAAGTAAAACATTCACGCAGCACACATAAGAAATTGGTAGAACGTAGAGAAACTACAGAAAAACTGGTGGAACTAAAGTTGCAGGATTTATTCAGTTTCCCCTACATTTGTCACGTCCATTATTGATTTATCAGTTCATAGGTGATTGATGAGACTGTCAACGCGGTCTTTTGGTTTATTATTCATTCTGAATAATAACCCTATGTTTTCGGTCACGAAAAGTTTTTTACAGCCCCCCCTCAAAATTTGATTCTTTACGTTTCAAGACATGGAGATTCCAAATTTGCAATGTCCGTCCGCCGTCCGCCGTCCGCCGTCCCCCGTCTGGGCCATTCTGTGCCTTAAACGTGGTAAAAAAAATTCGTTCTTTCGCACAAAAATCCAATTTGGTATCTAGTTGTGCCCGCCATCTCGGCAATCCCATCGGACGAAGCCATGATTGTAATGGGCAAAAAACGGTTAAAAAAATTAACGAAACGCAGTACAACGCGGGAACTACAGCGGAAGTCAACGTTTCATCTGGAATGGCAACGCCTCCCCTTTCGACGTTTACAGGCGCCGGTTTTTTTTTTTGCTTCCTCAACTATTTCCATTTGCAAAATATCTGTTACCTTCGATTGAACTTTTCATTATTCGCTTATTTTTTTAGATACTTTCGGTTTTTTTTTTGCCTATTTTAATATTACGATTCAGTTCTTTTCGACCTTTTTTTGGGTTTCATTTTGATATTTATCGATGCTGAATCGAACAGGATGGGTCTCGGAGCATTAATGCTAGGTCAAGCTATTTATCCGAATAATAAACCGTTGTGTAATAATTTGCAGGGTTTTGGAGTTGGTTAGTGTTAACTGTTTGGAATTATCGGGTAAAAACTGTGAGTATTCCCACGAATAAAAATTGTATGGCACTACTCTGTCATTATGAACTGTACGTAAAAAAATTTAATCAAAATCGTAATAGCCGTTTTTGAGAAAAACACAATTTGATCACAATTGATTTGCAGAAACTCAACTTTCAGCTCCTTGCTACTCCGCTCTCCGATTCAGTTGAAGCTGTTAATCCCACACCCGATTCCCACAATTCAACTACAAACACTCGTTATTCTGAACTCTTGATTCTACCTCTCATCAATATCTCTCATAAATATTTATTGATTAGTGGCCTCTACAGCTTCGCTCAGATCGACTCTTTTAAAAAAATTTTGGAATAAATAAAGATAATTAAACTTAAAGGGTACGCTGATTATAACGTCCATGACTGACTTCGTAAATTAAATCATAACGTACACGTCACGTATTTAATTTATTTACATACGAAAATGAAAAACTTTCCTCTTTATAATATTAGTGTAGATGAACGTCACAGCTGGCCTACGTTGTTACGTATTTGAGTCTCCAGGTACGCAGCATCAGTTCTTTCATTGCTTCAAGTTATTTGAACGTTCTCGGCCCTATTTCTTACACCTGGTTTTAGCAAAGTTCTGAGGATGTCTAATTTTTTCTAGTAATGAATTACTCTTAGATATTACTCAGTGACAATATATTTTATTAACAGCGAAAGAATTTTTGAAACAGGTCCAGTAGTTTTTAAGGTTATTTTGGTCACACAAAATACAAATCTTTCCTTTTTATAATGTTACTTAGATTAGCAACACAATCTAGTACTGTCGTGTAAAATCTAGTCTTTAGCAACAAAGCCATTGTTTTTTGTTTAACTCAACAGTCCGTTTTACCCTTGTCTCCCGTTCAGAACTAATTTCGTCCACGTATTTTTGTAATCCATTTTTCTCCTATACGCGACTGTTACCCAGCCAGTCTGGTAACTGGAGTGCTTAGATTTACTCTCTTGAACGGAACCACGTACTAACTTACGTTTAGTGCTTTACTAAGTTCATGTCAGTTCTGTCGCACTCTCGAGGACGCTGTGGAATTTTGAAATAATCTCAAAGCGACGAAGAAAAGATTTTATTTCAACACAAATACAATCCACATAAAAACAATGCGAGGAAGGTTATTTACGTTCTTATTTATTAAATAGAAGAATATAACACGCGTCCTTTTTATTTTGCTATTTATTCCTGTTCTCGACGATTTGTCACACAGTGAATTCAGGTACAAACAAATCAGAACAAATCAATCAAACGAGTAGATCGACTTGATCACACAAATTCGCTCTGGCATCAAACAGATTGGTGCGCGAGACCGAGCTCGGGGGATGGAGATGGCCACTATCGTTAATTTCCTTCCCCAGTACACACGAATTTTTGACGTTGCAGTCTCGGAACAAACTTTTTTTACCAAACTCCTCGACTGAATACAGAATTAGTTAAGCTAGGGTTTGAGCCTCTAGTGCGCCTCGTGGCGGTGATTGCCATTAGTGGCCTAGCTACAGTCAGAAGGCAGACGCTTGCTATCAGAGCAGCTTAGCAGAACAATGAATTGGAGTTGGGCTGTGCCTAGACGAAGGGTTCAATTGAGGTATTAGTACTTGCCGTATTGTGTGCCAACCATCCAGAAGGCCGCTTTCGAAATCAGTTAGCGATCCTCCGATATTTCTTATCTCGACGCGGTTTATCGAATCCTGTTCATTTGGCTGTCCAAATAGTTTTCGCAAATTCACAACTCTACAACCCTAATTTGAATCCTTCGATTTAATCGAAAAGTATTACATTTCAATAGAAGAATTTACCCTTTTACACGACGAACCATCCACTTTTAATGATATTTTTTCATTCAAACACGTGAAAATGAACAATTCTTACCCTTACAATTCATACAAAAGAGATTTGTCATTCAAATGAAAAATATTCTAATTAACATTAAAAGTTTTCCATTTCAGTTTTGCAATTCCATTCGAAATGAGTAGTTTACTGAATTCACCTTAAAAGCCGCTCGTTTCAAATTGGGAAACAATTTTTCATCTCGAATTAAGAATTTTCGGAAATCCTGATTTGAGGAAGACATTTTTCAAGGTTTTCGTATTTTTCGACACTCAGACGTAGGCATTCCTAATTAAGAAGTAACACGAATTGTGACAAGACAGAGTTTTCTGTGTCTCATTTAAGACTTGTCGATTCAATCGAGCGTTTTCTATTGAAAGTTGTGCATTTCCTACTTACAAATTAAGGACTCGCCCTTTCCATTTGGGAATTTCACGTCTTAAATTAAGGGATGAGGAATACGGGAATGTGTTTTAAAAACAATTATTTCACAAATTAAAAACATTCGTCGTAATTTTTGAATTTCCTGTTTCAATGTCACAATAACCCATTTCAAATTAATCGAGTTTTCGTTTCACACGATTAATAATTATTGGTTAGGTATTTGTAGCCACATGTTTAGCGATTCTTTGTCATATCCCCCCACCACAGATTTCCTGACATGTCCCTCCATCTTTTAACTAAATCTGTTTTGTTAGTGAATCGGTTTCCTACGCGCGATGTCATATTGTCAGGTATTTTCTGTTTGCACCACGAAACGTTTAGGTTAAGTAAGTTATTTATCGATGGAATGAATAGAATTGAAGAATCGAAGATCAGTAGTCACTGCTGCGCATTTGTGTGAAAAGTCGTCGTACTCGGCCCATAAAATTAAGTACAATACGAACAAAAGTTCAATTTCAGAGAGCGTTGTTGATTGGGCCGGGAGCTCAGCGTCCAAATCGCATTGGGTTGTGCGCTGGGCGGCCTCTTCTGTTTTCAACAGTCAACGAGCTGCCATCAAGTCCAGTCAGATAAGATTTCCCCAAATATCTACACAAAATGGCAAACAAGTGTCCAAACCTACTGCGATTGCATTTTATAAACCAGAGAAATAAGTCACGAAGTGGATGGTGGTTACCTCTGCGAGTCCGGCAAATAGGCGGAGGGCGACCTGGTGAACGCAGTGACAAATGGTTTGAACCTGGACAGAGCCAAAAGCGCTCGTTTACTGGCGGCAGCGTATAAACGAGTTCTGTCAGTCTCAAAGTTATCTTCTCCTCCACCTTCCAAACAACAATTTCCACACAATTAAGAGTCGCTGGTTCTTAAATACTCCTTTTACAATCTTTCCTCTCAGATTTACTGTGAAGAGGTTCGACTCACCTGTAATGTAGGAACCGTCATCGAACGACTGCTGACCAACCGCTGACAGAACGACAGCTGCCAAGGCTACTCCGAAAACGATGGGCCACGAAGTCTCTCTCATCTGAAATAGTAAGGTCGAGGTTTCAGGACGACTGAATGCGCAGCTTTCAGCAAATTTTCAAATTAGAGGGCGAATTCTCTAAACTCTATGCCTTAAAGTCTGTTGTACGGACCTCAACAAATACTAGACTTTGAATGTTTCGATTTTATTGTTTTTAGAAGACATTAGTTCCGTTTAGAATCATTTGGCCTTTTTTTTTTGCACCGAAACAATAATCATAAAGGTCATAATGAGACATTGCATGACGACTCTTCGTATCTTCTAATAACTGAAGGTGGTTGTTGAAGGTACGAATTTCAATTTCCTGTTTCAATCTTCCCAACATGAGACACAGGACAATTTTCGTAAACCAATAATAAACGCCCCTTACGGTTACGATTGTTGTGGGACTTGTAAACAATGCAGTCGGGAATTTGCCAACAGTTGCTTCCCTCCGTCGTTCTGCTTTGGTATTATTCACTACCGATTTCCATTCGTTGCCACTCTTAGTGACTAACTACGATTTTCACGACAGACCCGTAATGGCGAATATGTAGCTGCTGGAGAGACTTATCTAGACATCTACACAGGGCGAGAGAAAAACAAACTCACTGGACAGTTTTCACCACCCCATACCGTCTTGTACAAACAAGATGCAACGCGAGCAGATACGTAGCTATCATCGAACCTTCGCGTGTAAAGTTGACACTACAAATATTCTTCTTTTTGATATCACCCAAGTCAAAATATAAAATATGAGTGCGTTGTAATTGTAAATTTTGAACGTTGGCTGCCTTCAAGCTGTCTGTTCATATTTACCGGTATGAAAAAATATTTCTGTAAAATATAATGCACAGAGAAAACAGTCACCCGATGGAGATGGTTTCGTAATTAGGAGCAAACCGATAAATTCTGGAACCTTAAGCGCCGCAGGTTTCCAAATATAAACAGGTTTGGCTAGTTTGCTAGAGTGATAAAATTCGCTGATGCATGCGGGACTGTGTGAAGCTTCACACCGGATGTTTTGTATGTATGGATACACTTGAAATTCGTTGTCGCTACACGTATACAAGATAACAGGACGACTCACCACCAGAACGTTTCCAATCTCTGCAGCTAACGAAAATGTCAAAAACTCATAAAACCTAAGGCACAGTAAACAATTGCTGGTATTTGGAGTGCATTTTTTGTATTTTGAAATAAAAATCAATCAAATCTATCGCGCATCGATAGCTTGGACCGTTATCCTGATAGTGTAGGGCAAGTTCAAGAGCTTATTCCAAGATAATTCAAGAAAATTCGCTCATTCGGAGTCTATATGATATACGTTAAAATACACCCCCCCCCCCCACACTCACACACACAATTTATCCAAAAACTAAGTAGAGCG
The DNA here is from genome assembly GCA_020466155.1 of Pachypeltis micranthus. NCBI lineage: Eukaryota > Metazoa > Arthropoda > Insecta > Hemiptera > Miridae > Pachypeltis > Pachypeltis micranthus. The sequence continues at coordinate 2,607,593 of CM035776.1, forward strand.
TGTGAGTGGTGTCTTTCCGTTCTAATTTAAAAAATAAGCAGTAATTGTCTACGTCCCAAATTTTTGAGTTTTTGAACTTTACAAAACCCGATTTGAAGCACTTCCCGTAATCCGATTTTGCTGGTTAACGAGCTTAGTCAGAAGGATTAGAGGATCTATGCGCTTGTGCAAATTACAATCTTCGAGTAAATTACGAACCTTCTGTTATCGAATATTATCGAGTGGAAGTGCGGCCAACATACACATTAAGACTGGGGACGAAGTGAAGAAAAAATAAATGAAAGACGGAATAGAACATAATTAACTCACATGACTAAGTGATGTTTCAGAATGACCACTGTCTCTCTTCGGCCTTTGTTGTGTGGGTTATTTAGGTTTTTCCGGTTTTTCTTTCTTTTTCTATCTTCCCGTCCCTCCTCTTGATGCGACCGAAGCATTTAATTGAAGAGTATATTACTCATGTAATAACTCCAGAAGCTGCAGGGTATAAAAACAGGAAAGAACGAGAAATACCCACTAAACGAAAAGAATGGTGTTTTGGCCGAAGAGCTCAGACCATTCAGGATCTGCAACCAAAATATGGCGCATCTCTTGGGTTTTTCGAGTTTTTGGTGTACTTTTGTGTAGTTTATTTTTTTATATATCTGCCATCTGCGTTAATATATTCTGTTCAAATCGACTACATATTATATACAGTCGATATATATTATCAAACGTCAAAAATAACATGTATTTGTGCATGTGCGCATATATATTTAAAAAACTGTAAAACCTAGAATTAGTTGGGGAACGCCGTTAACGGATTCTATTTTCGAAAACCGGCATTCTGACTATGTTTGACCTGATCACAATAGCTCCAGGTTCCCAGAAAGACGTTTTGCGACGATTTTTGAAGATGTTTAAGGAGAACAAAATAAAGATGTTGGATGTTGAATGGAAAAAGATACCCGCGAGTTTAAGCAAAGCCGCTGGAGCCGTTTTAGAAACCAGTTCGCCGAAACAGCAATTACCTTGCTCTTTGGGTTGAGGAAAGTGATATATAATAAAACAATGAATGGTTTGTTCTCGTCGATGGCGGCGGCTGAGTTTCGGGATTGCAAATTAGGAACCTGAAAGAGTTGTGTGGGTCGCAAATTATTTTTTAGTTTAATCGATTGTTACTAAATTTGAGTAATCAGTATATTGAAACGAAACCCCTTTAATTTGTTTTCACCCTCTTACCGGCAATGGGCTTAGACCAATGATGAAAATGGAAGTATTTCTCGAGCAGCAAATTAAGATTCAGCTGAAATTAGCCCATTCCCAATTCGTTGAATTGAAACGAACCGTTCGTTTTTGTTTTCAGGATATTTAAGCGAAATTAAGTGGTGAAAATTAACGAGGACAGAAAAAAGGGGGTTCCATTTGTCGGGATTTTCATTCGTAAAGGTCTCTTTTATTTTCTTGTCAACTTACACTGCTGAAGTACAAGACGACGGTGGGTTTAGAGATAGAATATCGGGGACTGTTCGTCTGAAGAGGTTTACAAGAAGCGGGTAGATAGCCCTGGGTCCATGCGATCCTGAAGTGGACTAAACACTGCCGAGGAGAAGGAGCCAACCTGTTGGCGTTCCCCTCTGGCTCGTCACTCCGCCCCTTCAAACCCCGCTTTCCTGGAAACCCCTCCGAATTTGTTGCGGTTCGTTAGACGGGAAAAGTGTGTCTTCGACGAGTCCCGAAAATCCGAAATTTGTAGAAAAATGAATCATAATCTACCCAACACAATTTTTTTTTCTCTCGACAACTTCTCTTACATATTAAACTTGCGGGGTTTGTGTCAATACGTACAGGTAGTGAAATAGTTGGAATACGTTTCGGGAATTAAACATAATTTGAACTGACAACAGCATAAAAAAAATGCCAATGTGACCTCAACGAGACCGTTTTCTATTCGAAACTGTTGTTCTCTGAAGTCAATAGATGCCGCAAAGCAATAAAGAGGGAGATTTGAATCACAAGGCTGAAAAGCTGAGTAATTCGCTCAAAACGGTCTCTCAGCTTTCTGTATACATTATTTACCTCTACGGATTAGAAAGGCATGCAATCGGCTAAAATAGTTTAAAACGTTTTCAGTACATCTTTACGTAAAAAAAAAAGATATTGACAATCCCATCAATCGTCTACGCGCTGGTTACTCAACGAAGGTTGTGGCAAAAGTAGTAGCAGGGCAAAAAATGCTGGATCAGCAAGTAGTTCCAGTTCATACGTAGTCACATTTCTTCCTATGTTCATATGAACTTAGTGAAAAAACGCTGCAAAATATTAAGCAACGGTCAGTTATACTATTCAATCCAACATCGAAAAATATTAAGAGTATAACATGGCTATATCAACAAACTTATATGCAAACGGCGATGTTTGTAAAGGACCTCCGACCCCTCCCATGAAATGCAATGCGTGAACGCAATGAAACTGCCAAAATTTCGTTTTCGGTTAATTTTTTAAACCATATTTTGTTCATAACAACCATGGGTTTCATCCGAACAGATCGCTTAGCAGACGGGCACAACTAGAAAATATCTGGTGCGTTGCAACACACAACTTTCCTGAGCTCTACGTCAATTCACTTTTTACATGGCTAATTCTGTTTAATCAATTCATTTATCACTCAGTTCCTTTGAAATTGGTCAAACAACACTTCACAGCAGCAGGAAGCGGTAGCGCGTACAGTTCCAGAATTTATTGTGCTGCTCGTACTCGTTCCTGGACCATTATTGAGCAATTGGTACACAGATAATTTATGAGCCTGTAAACACGAATTTTTTTAAGAAGGATAGTAATCACTTTTGCAGAGTTGTTGGGTAATAACTGTTAGAACTGGTAGTAACCGAAACAGTGGTAGTTGAAATTCAGGAATTTCTGGAGTGAGCCCCATGTATCTCATGAGCGTTTTTAAACACTCACCCTAGGTATTGGATTGGACTACAATACCAATTTTTACTTTCCGCTACCCGAAGGGAAGGAAAGTATAGTAATCGGCCCAAAAAAAAAGTTGGGTTTTCTTCAGATCTTTACGTTTCAGACCCTTCTGAGTCTAAAAAACCTAATTTCGGAGAGAGGTCCGTGTGTATGTCTGTGTGTATGTCTGTGTGTATGTCTGTGTGTGTGTGTGTCTGTAGTTCGATTTGCGGGAGAACGGCTGATCCGATTGAGCTGGTTCTTCTTTTGTTTTGTTCGTTATTTTTTGTAGACACCAAAATAAGGTTATGGACGATTTCGGCCGGCGGGAAGGGGGGGTGGGGGACGAAAATGTACCAAAAACTAGGGTTTTTCGCATTTTTCTCGAAAACGGCTCTAACGATTTTGATTAAACTTTCAAATTATCTTCTCCTAATCAATACCTAACTTTTCTTTTCTATACATATCTCCATGAAAATACGGTGAACGGAGATATGGGCCCCTGAAGCAAAAATAGGTTTTTTACGCTTTTTGGCAAAACGGCTTCAGCGATTTCCACCAAACTCACAGGATGTTTTCAAATAGTTAATACCTACATATTGTTCTCAATAAATGTTCCTGTGACGGTCCATTGAACAGAGATAAAAATTAAAATGTGTCAAAAATAACGTTTTTTCGAACATTTCCGTAAATTCTGGAGTAACTGTTCCACCAGATGTGATCAATCTTACATAGTGTCTTTTAGTCGCCCGTACCCACATTTCGTTCTCCATATTTATTTCTGTATATATATGTTGAACGGAGATATAAGCCAAGTTAACTCAGAAAAGGAGATTTGTCGAATATTAATTTATCGGTATTCCAATTTTCTCAAAAACGGCTCTAACGATTTGGATCAAACTTACGGAGTACTCTCAGCTAACTAGTCCCTACATTTTCTTCTGAATAAATGTTCCTGTAAAAATGCGTTGAACGAAGATATAGCACCCGCCTATGTAGCTGGTGTTCGAACTTAAAGGGGTGGCGGAAAGTCGTGTGTTGCTACGCACCAGATATTTTTAAAAACATTCTACTAACATTCCAGCGGAGTTTATAAGAAACAAGGAAAGTAAAAAACCGCGCTAAAAACGCTTTTCGTCGAAAATTTAGATAATTTATTGTGCTGCTCTCGTCATTTTCCTACGAATGGGAATTTTATGGTATAATTGCCTTATCAAAAGATATCAATATAAAAAATTTAATCAAAATCGTTAGAGCCGTTTCGGAGAAAAATATCTGGTGCGTAGCAACACACAACTTTCCGCCACCCCTTTAAGTTCGAACACCACCTACATATGCGGGCGCTATATCTTCGTTCAACGCATTTTTACAGGAACATTTATGGAGAACAAAATGTAGGGACTAGTTAGCTGAGATTACTCCGAAAGTTTGATGGAAATCGTTAGAGCCGTTTTTGAGAAAATTGGAATACCGATAAATTAATATTCGACAAATCTCCTTTTCTGAGTTAACATGGCTTATATCTCCGTTCAACATATATATACAGGAATAATTATGGAGAACGAAATGTTGGTATGGCTGATTAAAAGACACTCCATTAAGATTTACCACATCTGGTGAAAAAGTTACCCTGGAATTTACGGAAATGATAGAAAACTTTATTTTTGACACATTTTGATTTTTATCTCTGTTCAATGGACCGTCACAGGAACATTTATTGAGAAGAATATGTATGTATTAACTATTTGAAAACATCCTGTGAGTTTGGTGAAAATCGCTGAAGCCGTTTTGCCAAAAAGCGTAAAAAAACCTATTTTTGCTTCAGGGGCCCATAACTCCGTTCACCGTATTTTCATGGAGATATGTATGGAGAAGAAAAGTTAGGTATTGATTAGGAGAAGATAATTTGAAAGTTTAATCAAAATCGTTAGAGCCGTTTTCGAGAAAAATGCGAAAACCCCCAGTTTTTGGTATATTTTCGTCCCCCCCACCCCCTTCCTGTTGGCCAAAATCGTCCATAACCTTATTTTGGTGTCTACAAAAAATAACGAACAAAACAAAAAAAGAACCAGCTCAATCGGATCAGCGGTTCTCCCGCAAATCGAACTACAGACACACACACACACACGGACCACGCGCCGAAATTAGGTTTTTTAGACTCAGTAGGATCTGAAACGTAATGATCTGAAGAAAACCCAAATTTTTTTTTTTGGGCCGATTACTATACTTTCCTTCCCTTCGGGTAGCGGAAAGTAAAAATTTGGTGTTTTAATCACTATGCTAACTATAGTTAACTTCCGGTGGATTTTGTCCATACCCTTATTTTTGCGTCCCATAGTCCCTTGTAGGCTGGAGATCAAATTTGAGGTGATTTGACTCGGTCGTTTTCTCTAAAAACTACTCTAAAATCGATTACGTCGAAAGTTTTGGTAATTTATTGTGCTCCTCTCGTCATTTTCCCACAAATGGAAATTTTATAGTATAATTGCCTTATTGGGAGCTATCAAAATAAAAATTTTAATCAAAATCGTTAGAGCCGTTTTTGAGAAAAAAAAATTTGGTGTTTTGATCACTATGATAACTATAGTTAACTTTCGGTGGATTTTGCTCATATCCTTATTTTGGTGTCCCATTGTGACCAGCAGGCGAGATATGAAGTTTCACACACACCATTTTCCCGAATAGTGTTTTTCGGAATCAGGGGGGTCTGAAACGTAAAGATCTGACGAAAACTCAAAATTGTTTTTTCAGCCGATTACATAACTTTCCTTTCTACTTCGTAGAGCCAAGGAAAGTAAAAAGAAATACGGAAACCTGTTCGAAAGAATGGATTTTCCAGACCAAGGCAAAATATGGCCGGCGGACACACATTGCGGATTTGGAATGCGTTGAATCGGCCTTGGTATTTCCCTTTAAAGTAATAGTTTCATGTTTCGGTACAATCCTATTGGATAGTCAAAACTGAGCTCCTGTAGCTCGAAAGGCAATCTTGAACAACATACTCAGCCTACTAGTTGATCCGCGCGTTTACTTTCTGATCCGTCCTGCCACCAGTTCCTATCCACCTATTTCGCTCGAGCAAATAACTGCCACACTTGTCAAAGGATCCTTTGATGCCGAAGAAGCCAAACTGTTGTTCCACAACCTGAGACCCCACTGCTGTAGTCAAGCCTTGTGTCTACTAACAGGCGGTACGATCTCAAAACTTAATTTCTTTCTTCACATATTGGTGGTGATGGTGAGGGTTGAGAATAACAAATGAACCTCTAGCGCAATTTGAGCACATTTCACTTCTTGTCTCGGGATTGATAGTTTACTATTATTAGACTGACGAAGAACTTCGTTGTTTCCTCTTTAGCAGGAGAGCGATCAATTTTTCTTTTCCCCTTAATTGCCGACCGGTCGTAGACAGAGCACGACATTTCCGTCCAATAAGGAGGAAAAGTCAGCGGTTTCCCTAACTAAAACATCTTCTCCTTCGACCCCTCGTTTTTCTTCCTCTCGAACTGTCACTTAATTCTTTATATTTTAACGTTGCGCTGAATGCTTCACTTTTGTCAGTTCTACTTCGACGACAGAGAATTTTCAAGAAAAGTTCGTAAATTTATTTATAACTCGGGGCGAACGCAATACTTGCAATTGTTGACAAAAATAGTTACCATTTGAACCGTGATAGGCTCGTCAGTTGTTCTTTTCTGTGTTACTGGTTGATGGAGCATTGCCATTTGAGGGCTGGGAAGTGTAGAGAGACGTGTTTGTCTTCAGATAATGAGTGGAGCCTAACTTCGTTGACATGGATCCCATCCAGTCAGCAATTATCTTAAATGTGCAGGTTTTCTGCAAGCCAAGAAGCTCAAATTCGTCTGGGTAGATCTATGTATGGCAGCCCGTGGAGTGAAAGTAAATAACATCAGGATACCGTGTTCTGTATGTGTTAGGAAATTGCAAGGGATGAAAGATATCTGAATAGTTTGAAGGAAATAAATTGTTCCGCAAACTGATGAGCATGGATTCTCCTCCAATACATAACCTAGACATCTAGTCTTTCTCCTAGCCCTGGACATTTAGTCTTTCTCTTCTGCTCGATTGGAATTCCTATTTTTCACATTCGCTCTCCTGATCGCAGGGTAGAGTCAGATTTTTGGCAGTGAATATGTGTCTCGGAACTTCAGGTTTCTCTTAGTCTCCTAGGATTTGTTTTATCGCGCTGAACTCAACTTATTTTAGCTGAGCCTTGCGCCGAAGCTAGGGTTTGTTTGTTAAACGGATTATTGGAGACAGGTAGTGGATTCTTGAAGCTCAGTTGAATAAATAAACTACTTAGCTGCATCAATGTTTCAGTATATACCACTCTCACAACAATAATTAACTACAGCAAAGACCAACTAAATGAAGAGAAAACGGCTAAACAAGCCAGCTCAAATGTTATATTTACATGTACGTCACCATGAGACGCCAAAGAGTATTAGCAAAATTGACTTAAAACAGTGATCAAAACAACTATTTTTCTCTAAAACGGCTCAACTGATTTTGATTAATTGTTTGTATAGACAATAATTCTGAAACAGTGAATACTACTTCTTTTAAAAAAAATCGTGTAGACAATGATATGAATCCTCCATGTACTGTTAGCTCAATAATGCTCCCAGCATGAATAGAACCACTACGATAAAAGTTCTGGAAGTTTATGTACTACCACTAGCTATGTAAAATGTGAAGTCATGTTTTGCCAAGTTCAAATGATCTGAGTGAAAAATTGATGGGATCAGTCGCTTAAGTCATGAAAAATGGTGAATGTGTGTGTGGGGGGGGGGGAAATTTGTGTGATGCCTCACATCAAATATTTCTACTACTATTGTTAATTTCCTTATAAACGTTTTTCATTTTCATTTAAACCACGCGTCTTAATCAGTGGCTAGGACCTTACGGGTTGGAACTAGTGATGCGAGTGGATTGAAAAGAACTACTCTCGTGATAAAGTGAACCGGTGTGAACTAGCTCCTGTAATAGAACGGAACTTAAAAATCTGTGCTACCCATCGAGGACGGACAGCGGAGCAGAAGCGAAATATCTACCTCATGCTGAGAATCGATTCGAACGGAACAACATGAACAAGAAGAAGACGCCCGTAGTTCTTATCACTTAATGTCATTCGATAATCAGTATTTGACTTTAGGTGGAACATTTTAGCGGCGTATTTACGGTTCTCAATTTTCACTTAGAATTCCAATTTTCGTATACGTTCTCTTTGTATTTTTTATTCTAGAATATTTCCTTTTATCTTCCTTTGAATGTTTGAATCTTCTTAGCTATGGAATTGTTTAATATTCCTGCTGTAGCCAATATCAGCTTGTTTCCTCATACTTAATCGAGATCGGTTATTATTACTCACGTTTGAAGTTTCGATTCAATCGATAAACCTACCATGGAGGAACCTGTCAAAGATGAGCCGATTCGTGAGGCTCGAAAGACTGGTAAGTGTTAAAAGTGTTTACTATTTCTAGGTACTCAACAAATTGATGACGACTCACATTGTACGCGCGTGAAGTCATCCCACTGATAAGTTTTCATGTCGTCTGCAGGCAGCACTTTTCTCACATTCTCATGGTCTTCATTGTTTTCAATTCGATACCTACTGGGATTTTAACTCGTTGTTTATTATTATTATGTACAACTACTACACGCCATCTTACCACTGTCTCTTACTTCACAACTAGTCATTTCTGTCAGAGGAAGTTTGAAAAAATATTTTAGTGCCTCTGGTCTCATTGTGGCGTCCCCCCGACACCAGCATAATGTTTACTTCGACTGCTGTTAAAGCCGTGGCTGTTGAAGTTGTGTTACGTATCTCTTATCAATGTTCTGAGGTTACAACACAACAACCACCAGGTAGTAGCCACAAGACACACACAGAAACAATACCAACTTCAGATGGCCCAAAATCCATGAGATCGCAGGTTGCAACCCTTGTTGCAGGTTGTAAAATAATAAGTTAAAAGTTGTGACTGCTTATTTCAGAGTTGAACTGAGTGTAGAAGCACATTGTCTTTTTACCAATACAATAAATTACTGCCGTTATTTGGAATCCAGCTATAAAGCTATGGTCTCGCCAAACTGAAACAATTCGACACTGGATGATGACTCAATTGTAAATTTCAAAAAAAAAAATCTTGTAGCAGTCTACTTGCTTGTAGGCCCCTTAGGTGGGGGAAAGAGTTTTGCCTAGAAGTTCAAAACTACTCCAAATACTCATTAGAGTGATCTTCAACTACATCATCCTCAAACCGGTTTCACTCAACGGTCAAGTTATCTGGTAAACTGGCCAGTGATCACTTGGAGTTCTTCAGTGAATGCAGTTTTGTAAGCCTTGGTGATTCACTGGAGCGTGTCTCTGGGATTGGACAAGTGTTCTTAATGGACTGTGAGTTTGCTATGTGAAAATTTAAACATTAGTAAGTGGGCTTTTAGTAATTATGCAGTTGATCAGGTACAACCTGTAATTTGCTGTACATAAAAAACGTACTTTAAAGGTAAAATGAAGTAATTGAATTCCTGGAGAACAAAATACATTTTTTAATTGCACAAGAAGTTGTCGATTGCACTCAGTGGAGAGGTATATACAGAGTTCAGCTGGCCCTGAACTGGCGGAAGCCTCCTTTTTACTCTACATTTGTCCACAATGCATCCAGTGGCCGAGTGAACAATTAATTTATTGTAATACCACCACTACCATGATGGAAGGCACCTAGTGATTGTGGAATCCAACTTGAGCTCGAACTGGTAGCAATGCAAGGCGTTAGTGTGTTTAATGAGGATTTCTTGTACCATGGATCGTACGGAATCTTATTGTTTGTAGTAAATAGTCACCTATCTTACTGTCTCTAATGCAGATAAACATCGTATGAGTGCAGCAGTTTCATTCGCTGTAATGTTGCTGCTCATTGGAATACCATTGTGGTGGAAGACAACTGAAGTTCATAGAGCTGCTCTTCCTTATGATCAAATAGAAGAAATGAACCCTTCAGAACTGGCAATGGACGTAGACATTTGGGTCAGGACTGGTTCACCAAGTCAGACGAAAAAGATAATAGACGTATTGAGGCCTGCATTCGATGATTGTGGTTAGTAGAGTTTGCTTGTTATTCAGTTTTTAGGCGTTGGCTTGTAAATATTTCCCAGCTCTTACAAAATGTGAATGCCACTGAATGTGGGCACACGAAAATTCAAAATACGCAGTATCCAAAAAAACCGCACAAAACAAAGCTTATTTATCCAACCACTGCATTACAGTGCCTCCTACATAGTAGTCGTGGAAACACGTATAACCTAGTGAAGTACACTGCTGACGGGACTCTTTATTTCAGGGATTTTTCGAGTATTTTTCACTCCGTTGACGGCTGACGTAAAAAGTCAAGGGAGTGAGAATGACGGGCTTCCTGATTACGAAGAATTGCTATCGACAACAAGTGGCCACATACTTTTGGTGGAAGTTCCTCATTTGAATCACAGTGAAATACTGATTACAAACAAACGGAGTATTTATTTCACTCCAGCCGCTGGTAAGTTCAAATCTGTTGCACCTTTCAATTGCATTTCTTCGTATTTTTAGCAATAGCAACCATATGTCTGAGAAGTTGTGTGTTGACTTCGATCGAAAATAGTGGCGTTTTGTAGTTTGAAAAACATGTTGTCGTGGCTCTGGTTTGTCAGATTCGTCTAGGGTGTGTGATGTAGTTTCCCGAACGAGGCCAACAAGTGATTTGACGGTGAACCCTTGAGCACTAAGTGAATTGAAAACAACACGGAAGAGTCAGAGTCAACAGAGCTTGCCTGTGTTCTTTATTGAGATGCTAGCAACTGTAATTCAACTGCTCTAAGCTTCTCCTGCCACCCTCCCCCTAATGGGAGCAATACTAACGTGTAGGTGATCTCGCACTGCTTGTTATAAAAATAAAACAATAATTAGAGTATATAATTAGACTGAGCATGAAACCTATGACACAATAATCGCTTGGATATTGCATTGGCTGGAGTTCGAAATGAATCTGAAATACCAGTATCAGACAGCAGTGCGTTGCACCAGTTTGACTACCTTGGTTTAGGCCTTTTTATTAGAAACCAGAAAAGATAGAAAGTTCCTTGCATTCTCAAAACTATCAATTCTAACCTGGTTGTTGTGATGATGTTTCATTTTCAGACATTGACGAGCTATCAACTATCGTTAAAACACATTTTCTAAACGTCAATGGGCTAAGGAACCTGATCACGTCTATAGTGACTCCACAAGATGCTCCTAAGGATGAAAACTCTCCAACTGCACTCCGAGCGTCACTTAATTACGACATTATTCTCTCCGTAGTCAATTCTGATCCTGCAAACCTTAAAGTTGATTGGGACGTCTCTTCCGACCTTAACAGTAAGTGAAATTCGGATTTTATTGTATTTCGTTTGTAGTTGTACGATTTGCCGTTGGACAAACTATCTTTTACACCTGAAGTGGTCAGTTTGTATGATATTGGTTGAGACTGAGGGCCATTCAACGCTTATTTTAGTGTAGACTAGAACGGAAAAATGTACAGATATGTGCCGCTTGACTCCCACTGTAGGTACTCCAGTCCCTCGTAGTTCGAGTTTCCTCCGAATATATAACCACTTGGTTGCCTACAATGGGAGTCGGCCAGTACAGTTACAGGAATGAAATACAATAGTAAAATATCTCGAGTGGTTAATTTGTGTTGTCGCTAGACCTAAGACCTTAAGGTATCTGTGGCATCGAGTTCAAGGAACGTTGTGTAAAATGACAAAGACCACAAGTAGTACAAACCAAGCTAATTTACAGCCTCGAACCAAAATGTATGTACACCAAAGTACTGGGTTGGTTGTCAAGTTAGAAGAAGAAAAAATATCTGCATGGCTGTCTAGGTGAGAGTCCTCAACAGTGTTTGATTTGAAATTAAACTTGACATTCTGTAACATAGTCGTCACTCAGTGTTCAAACTAAGAGATGGAATGACTGTGTATCATGGTGCTCCAATGTTACATTTGTTCAACCTGTCTACCATGTAGGTCCTATCAGTAGTTGTACGTATCTCAAGGCACATCATGGTTTGAACTGAATGCTCATACATTATGGACTGCTTGTTTTTGCAGGGTATTTTAAACCTCTTCTGAATCAAATTGACCTAACAAGTTCCCACGCCTTGAAGTCTCAATGGTTGTACCTCCTGGATTTCGGGGATGTTTATCGAATGGATTCAGTAGGAGTCAACGTCATCAGCTACTCGCAGCTTCCTCATATCATTACTCCACTTGAAAAGAAATTGGGATCTGGTGAGTCATTTGAGTTCGAAATGGTTGTGAAGTTATTTTGCTTTTCGGATGTAACCTAAAATCTATGTTATAGTGTTTTCTATGATGACTTCAGTGTTCGTAAATGAGTGGCATGATTGAGTGGTTTGACCTATTTTTATAATACAAGATTGGTATCAGAGACCGTTCCTAGCTCTATGGCTTCTACTGTTTCATTCAGCTCGCAAATCAATTGGATTCTTCATTGAGTGCCCTGAGAGATTTACTACAGATTGCAATGAAATTGGTGAAGGGATTGGGAGGAAAATGAGAGCTGGTACAGTAATGAGTGATGGGTGTGACGTGAATCGACACAGTGAAATGGCAAGACCCACCCTAAGGAAGATACCGAATCAAAATGAACCTATGTTACCGTTGGCAACAGTTGCAGATTTGATGTTTAGAGAATTAATACCTTCAATGTTTGTGCCTATGAGGCTCTGGTACTTGATCACACTGTTTACAGCCCACTATTACATGTGCTTGCAATTCCTACAGAATGAGCGTAGGTTAAAACTGCAATATGTGCTTACCTGCAGAAAAATCACTGTACATCAGATCTAGGAATAGGATTTCCCTTGTAGGAAGTGTAGTGGTTTAAATTCCAGAAGGGGCTTAAATTTGAAGGAAAATGAGGTTCTAGGCACGTAGCCCTCCTGATGAATGCATTTTCAAGGATAATCGTGAAATGAGGCTCAGAACAGATCAAGGCAGAAATCTTGAAATAACGTCAATGCAATTGCTGTATTCCTCATTGAACAGTAGTGTAGTCTATTGGCCACTCTGAACCAAGTGGCCTAAGTGGACATTTCTCAGGTACAATAGTTTAACTGCTAACAGCTTTTCCCTGTTTGCAAAGCCATGATGCAACGTCTAAACATTCCGTGTATACTAGATTCAGATGCCACACTCCTAGTTTTTGTTATAGGATCTATCTTTCGGGCGTCTCTTAGTAAACAACAATTCCTTCCAAATATATCCTTGTAATATGGTCCGTTCCACAGAATTATTAAAGCCCACAGGTACAGAAAGAAAGAGCAGCGAAGTGGTGCCACCGGAGCACGGAAGAGGGATTAGGCTGAGTGCCTCGTTGCGCACCGTGGACCCGATTTGCCTAACCTTCCAATCGCGGCAATGCGGTCCCCCCTCTCCTGTTCATCAGCAGCTATCTTCCTCTTCAGATTTAATCGGAGCTGCTTCAAGTGGCTCTGCCCGATAAAAGAAGCTCCAGTGTTCCGAGTCACAGCTCAATCTGATCGTGCCCGTAACATTTTGTTTGATTCTGGAAGTATGAGTGAGACTGCAGCTAAGCTACTAGAGGGCGTGCTAGCAAAATGTTCCTCACAAGTCTTAGGAATAGGGCTTAGTGACTATTCATAAAGAGTGAATGATGTATATACTGAACACTCTTTTGGGGTCGTATGCTAGCATCAAAACCACCAAAAGCCGCTTCAGAAGGTTGGGGGTCTCTAGCAAGCTCCATTAGGAAGAGGCATTTAGTGACAGTTTCCTGGTTTCAAGAGGTAGGGTTAGCAACTAAATCACTTTTGGGACACTCAGTGCAGCGTCTAATGATGTTCGTGCATCTAAATACCTGATGAAGTTTCGCTGTGAAGTACTGCAACAGGTTGACCCGCTTCCCTGTGTTCATCTCTGCAAGCTTCCAAAGTGGAACTAAGATACTCTACTGAGAGGAAAATCACACTCCTCGATTTAATGAATAGGCACCTCCAACGTCTCGATTTACTGGTAACTTCAATGTTGAACTCTGAATGGAGCTGTTGTCTCGTTTAGTTGTTGCTTGCTGTTCGCGTTTGCTTCCACCCACTTCCCTCTTCGTGGTAGTAAATCTTCTCTGAACTGTAATTGAGAATAAAACGCCGTATTCTAATTGCATTCGGTAGTTATTGTTATCGTTTGTCCTCTCCCGAACTTCGTACGAAATACACAAACAATATTGCTGTTTGTTTTATGCCCACTCCTTTATCCGCTCTCCCATTGTTGTCATTAACCTTCATCATCGCTAAGTTCTCAGGCTGTTCTTACACAGTTAACAAACTTACTGCTACTGTTCATGGAAACCCTTAAAGCCTTCGTCCTGGTCAGAAATATCCCACTTGCTGGTGTTCCAACTTTGTTTAAGGAATTACGAAATTGTCCTAACAAACAGTTTTTGCAATTTTCCCAGGAATCTCGAAAAACCCGTGTGTTCATCTCATCTTGTACATCGTCAGTTGCGCCGTTACCCCATTGAAATTTTTGTCTGAATCGGGCGACTACGTTGACTCCATGATTTCTCCCTATTGGGGTGGGATCCAGCTGCTGAACCCTTCAGTGGAGCACTGCGCAAACCAGACGCCTCTCGTTCCACCGCAGCACGTTTTAGGTGTATTCACTTCCCAATTTCACGCTTTGCTGGGGCTCCATCCCATGGTGAGTAACATTGTATTGAAGCTAGTTCCATTGTATGAAGTTCGAATTTTGATAGAAATGTAGGGTTCCTCCAGACCTCAGGTGATTTAGATGTGGTAGACGAATGCTAAGTGGCCATACTGTAATCAGACATGCTGAACTCGGTCTAGTTTCATGGAGAGGTGTGAGATTTATCTGTCGACAGAGTCTGAATGTGTGTTGAGGCCTTCAAAGATGTGAGGAGATGCCGAACCATTTGTGTTAACATTATGTCTCACCACGTAACCCCTGAACATTCTGGCACTGGGTTTGAGGGAACTTGGGCAGTGTTGAGCATCGGTGTTTATTATAAAACAACAAAAAACCAGCGACTACAATATTGTCAATTGAGAAAAATAGTAAGATACATCTCTGGTAGAGGGTAACAATGCTAGTTCACACATTCTGTTTTAGAACTCAGCCTGTTGTGCCACGCTCAGCTGTTATGAAAACTTATTACCATCTTTAAAAAACTGGAATGTGCTGTTTTCGTCTCATATTTCTCTAAACAATTTGCCCACACTACCCAATTGTTATTTACTTTCCTTAGCTCTCCAAACATCAGATCTTGACGTTTCAAAAGCTTTTGATTCTGAAAAAATATATATATTTTGAAAAAATGGTCTGTGATTGAGAGAAACGGCTGAAGCCAATCAACTCAAATTTTAAATTTCGCCCCTTTAGGACTCTGCGATCCTAGTCGCCCTAGGTGACTCCAAAATAAGAATATGAGCAAAATGTGCTCAAATCTAACTATAGTTATCATAGTGGTCAAAACACCAAATATTTTTGTTAACAGAAATGGCTTCAACGATTAAGATTAAATTTTTGGTATTAATAGCTAAAAATAACACGACAGTCCCATAAAAGTATTATTGGCGGGTAAATGACGATAGCAACATGTTCTGACTCCCCATAGATGGTTTGGTTTCCGCCTCCTCAAAGGTGGAGTGCGTGAAATACTCCGTGGGATTGGCTTAATGTAACGATGGTATGAGGTACCTTCATCATACACTGATTACGTGTACAACCCATATGGCTAGATAAAGTGTAATTTGTTAGGCTCATTTGCGTTCATTTATGACGATTTGCTCGGAGGTGTACTTTAATACGTGCACCACGAGATATCACCTTCAGAGCCAGTCCGTGGAAAGGAAACCATTTACAGCTCAATGTCCTGACCATTGTTTCGTGTACATCGAACACAGACGATCAATCGCAATCCATAGGATAAGGTGCCACAATACGTTCGATTAGGTTTAGACTACGCTCGAAAGTTTGTCCCTGGGACTTATTTATTATAAGGGCAAACTATATCCAGAAAACTGTTACCTTTTAAAAGATATAGACAAACTCATCGGTATCATTGAGGTCTGTGGAATGTGAGAGAGTGGACTGGTTGCAGGGCCCACGATGATAGTTGCTACAATCATATTGGCTCTTAATTACTGTATCAAAGGCTTAAATTTCTCAATAGCGCAATAGGAATACCTACTTTTAATTTTAGTTCGTGGAGTGGCAAGTCAGCTAAATAGGGGGATGCACTGTATTGTCGATTTTGCTCACAATGTCAACAGGTTAGTAACATTTAAAAGCACTGGGTATTTTTTCCATAATAATATTGTTTTTCTCATTTACTGAGTCGTTTTTTGGTAACAATATAGCCCACGAACAGAGTCAATAGAAATTTCTTTCTGTAAGATTTTGATGTCAGCGTAGATTGTGTCAAAGAAATTCTAGACTGAACAGTGCTCCAATTCATTATCCAACGATGCTTGGGGGCACTTTGCAATTGAAGTGAGCAATTTCCCGTCCCCTAATTTAAGTATTTTTTGTGAAAAATTGCCACCATAGTTATTAAACTCGCTTAAATGTGCTCATAATGATGCGCATATCGAGAATTTCAATTTATTGCCACAAAGGCGAATTGTTAATTTCGTAATATCTTTTGAGTGGAATGTCCGATTTCAACAATTCAATAATCAACAGGTGGTGAAACTGTCTCGAATACGAAATAATTTATTTGGATAAGAATTTATACGAAGGTATGGATAACATGGAATGGATTCTATGAGCTTTTAAAATGTAAAATAGTAATTATAGTGGCATAACTACAATAGTTGGACATATGGTCTCGCGAAGTTTTCTGTAGATATTTATACGTTCTACAGTATTGTAGAAAATTTTGTTGTTCTATCATCATTACTTTTTTAAGAAGAATTTTTGAAATTGGTCGAGTAATTATCAAGTTTATTCGTTACATACAAAAATACAGATCTTTCCTCCATAATATTGGTGGACGAGTATATATGTGTAGATGTAGATTATTCGGTGATGTGGGAGTACCACACAGCACGGCAACTCATCTCTAGTATGGTCAGCGCAGTTTTTTTCTTATAAATTCCGCTTTAGTGCTATTAGTATCCTCAGAGAAATGGTACACCAATAATAAACTAGTTGTACGATGGGAGTTAAATAACGCTCAAAGATAATTAGGAGAAATCCCACAGTTTCTTTGTAGAACGTTGCTATAAACTGATTTGATAAGTGTTAGAGTGAAGAAAATCGCTAAATTTGAGTGGGGCCAAGGAAAGTTGTATGATATGTCTCACCAGATTGTTACAATAGAACTCACTTATTAAGCATCGTGATCTGTGAAAATTGCTGCCATTGATTCCCGCCCAGGTACTTCACAGCTGGTATGACTGTTGGAGTAGCACCTAGCTCCCACTGTCAGATGCACAAAAATGTGATTCAATGTGAAGAGAACGTAGGACTCAAACGGCTTGAGTTGGTTTTTTTGTGCGTAGGGTATAAATGGAACACGTGAGTATCACTGGAGGAATTTACATAACAGCAAGAGCATGACAAGACAGAGAAAACGTAAAATGAGACAATGGCATAGCCAGTGACAAGGCCTCCTAGAGTTCAAAGGAATTCTAAATAGTATAAGCACATTAGTTATAAATAATTTAAATTTGATAACTATAACATGATTTTAATTACTTATTACATTTGTTTATAGTTTTAGTGACTAATTATTGATTCATAACAGATTTGACGAAAGAGTTCATGGTGTACGGTGACAAGTTGACGATTCATGAAATTAGTTGATGTGCACGGCGGCCTTAACACATTTTAATTTATATATTTGTGTTATAGGAACTACCAGAGAATGTGTCAGTGATGAAGCGAAATGGGCCACTTCTCCGAAGCTGGGAACTTGATGCTTTGTATCGCAGCAGAACTGTTGAACTAATAACATCAGCTTCACTTACTCTTCAGGTATTGAATCTGAGTTTATTTAGATAAGAATCTGCGCATCCGATCCAATCTCAAATTTATTACCTAGTTTGAACGCAGAACGGTAGTTCTGTGCTATTTGGAAACGAGGCTATCGCTGGGGGTCTCCATTCATTCATTAGATCAAGAGATTAGGACGGCTGATCCCAACCTGTCTCAGAAGCCTCAGTGGACATTCATTTATAATGTGAGGATTATCGGCAGGTTCTGCATTCCGCATACCGAATCGAGTAGCAATACAATTTTCTGCGCAATCCAAACCTGGGCCGCCTTTTGCGTCCAATTTGCATCCAATTGTCGTGCGTGCACGTGCATGAAATCAGATCAGCAGTATCCTGTTCATTCACCCTCCGTTCGTTCACCTTGAAGAACATCCACATCAACGCTCAATTTCGTGTCAGACTAACCCAACTTCACGTATTCGATCATACTTACAAACACAATCTATAAATCACCCACTTCCTTTCGAATCTTTTACCGTCTAGAAGAAAACTTTCTTTTAAATATATCCTTAAGTTTGATTTGAGATAATTGGTTTTTTCATTTCTTGTTTAAATTCTTTTCAAGTTCAAACAGAAACTTTTAGAAGTTCTCAAAACGCATGAGCACACGTTACAGTCAAGCAGCATCCAATACACACTAGAGTTTCCCCCCGTTGTTTTTCTGCTCTCATTCACTTACGTTTAAAGGAAAACGCCTCAAACATCAGGCATCTCGTTTGTTTATCTCTCTGCTCTCTGAAAACTGCGTGAGAAGCCTTTTCGCGTTGTGAAGTGATGATTTCCTCTCGCTACTGTTTTCCGTTTACCTGCTCTGTCTTTACTCGTGTTATAGACGAATCGTTAACTAAAGACCAAAAGGTTGGCTTTTATTCATTAGAAAAGATCAATTACAACAGCTGATCAGACGATTTAACTGAAAATGGGGTTATTATAAACACTATGACAACTCGTGACGTCCGCTGGCTGTCCTCTTTGTGTCTATAGTTAAGATTAGTGTCAGAGTGCTCAGCGCGAAAAGTTCCATAGTCTTCGATGTAAGAAATGTGATACATTTTTGTGAATAGCATAATTTTACAGCATACCTCCTGTGCCACTTCAATGAACTTCACCATGAGCGTTCTGTGGTGCGTTTTGCAAAATATGCCCTTGTAGTATGTACCAGTTTGTGGTCAATGTTCATCTTATGCATTCCTGCAACCCCGCTAGTTACATCTTAAACGGGGAATGTTAGACCAGAAACTCAATGCTGGTTCTCGCAAGCCAAACTTCAACTGGCAGCCTATTGAAATAGTGTTCCACAAAAGCATGGAAAAGCTTATTTTCTATCTGAAAGTCCAATAAGCTTCCCTACGAGGATGTAGCCGTGTTTCTATTAGCAGCCAGTAAAAATAAAATCCTTGAAGCTTGTTTTCTATAGGATTGCTAACGTTTCGTTGGAAGAAGTTGAAAGTCTGGTTGTATCAAATTAATAAATACTCCCCAAAACAGCTGTGGTAATAAGGTAATAATAGAAGAGACCTATATTGGCCTGCGTCCTTCATGTACCTGATTCCTTATAGGTTGGGGGGGGGGGAGGTGCAAAGTATCTTTTAAAAGTGTTCAGGTAACTAGGTGGCTGGCGTTAATTGTTACGGAATAAGAAAAGGGATCTCATGTTATAAAGGCTTCGCTAATATTTTACTAATTATTAATGTTTGTTTGTTCCAGTCTTTGTCAAAGCTGCTTGGAGAGATCGGGAACATAGTGATTAATGAAGAGGTGGCCAATTCGATAAATCTAGCTGTCAAGCATGTCTATGAGGCTAAAAAACTACTTGAAAACAGAGATATACCTCAAGCCTTGAAGTCAGCCAAGTTAGCTTTCAGAGCCTCTGAGAAGGCTTTCAGCGATCCTTCGCTTCTCGCTTTGCTGTACTTTCCTGATGACCAGAAGTAAGTTTTATCATCGCGTATTACTCTCATTGGGGACAAATGTTGTATTAAAGCAATTGGGTTAGATCCGCCAGTAGGAAAATTATTAAAGTTAACGTACCTGTTTGGTGAGTCCGTCTCCTCTGGCTGGTGAGATACTGTGGGTGAATGCTTTCGATGTAAAGGCATAATCGTCTGGCCGTCAGGGCTAGAGTCAGTCAGTTGGTCGTGGTCTTTATATACGAAGAGAAAGGTAAATGGAATGTGGAGTAGAGCGTCGTGGAAGGGGGGGGGGGACGAAGGTCACTCAACTCTGGGGAAACCCACTAGAATTGAAGGGAAAAGAACGTCTTAAAAGGTCTGTCGGTTGTCAATTCTAAGTCTTTTTTGTATAGGGTGGTCTGTAAATCCGTCAGTTGGTTGTTTTCGTTTGTGTAGTGTTTTGAGGGGTGTGAATATGGTGTCGCATTTTGTGTTGATTTGTTCCTACTAAGAGATTTAATGTGTTCTGAGTATCTGGTCCGTATTTTTCATCCTATCTGTCCTATGTATAGGTTTTTACAAGTACAAGTTATTTTATATACCTCACTTTGGTCGAGTGGGTCTGCCTTTTCAGTTAGTTTGGTTCTAAGTGTGTTGTCCGAACATAATGCGATTTGTATGCCTTCCTTTCGGAGGATGTTAGTTATTCCGTACATTTTGGGTCCTGTGTACGTAAATGTGCAGCGTCTTGTCAAAGCCTGTGTATTTTGTGTTTTTGGATCGTCTTTTTGGAGTCACATTGTCTTAATAATTTGTTTATTGTTTTTTTGTTTAACCGCGATAGTATTGATTGTATCAAGTTCTTTTTTGTAATTTTGTTCGGATAGTGGGATAGTTTTTGTCTCCATATCACGTGTCTGAATGCACTTAGTTTACCTTTCTCTTCGTATATAAAGACCACGACCAACTGACTGACTCTAGCCCTGACTTAATGGCCAGACGATGGAAAGCATTCGCCCACAGTATCTCACCAGCTAGAGGAGACTGACTCACTTAACAGGTATGTTAGCTTTACAAATGTTGTGTTCCTTGGAAGAGACCGAGGTGTTGTGTTTTCCCAGTGGGGAAACACTAGCAGTGCTGGCCTAATAAACAGCACAAAGACTGGCACTACAAAGGCGATTCGAAGCATCTAGCTGATGATGGTGATAGAGGGTGGGGAATGTTTCTTTCATTCTCACATTTGTCACATCTCTCTCAGTAGTTTAATGGTTCAAAACAAGATGTCTGTTTCTGTATCAAAATGACTGTTCCTGAACACTCTTCAGAGAGTTATATTAGTCGCATGTCATGGAGGTTGCAGTTTTGCTATCATGCTATAGCTGGGTCACTTGCTCAGCATCCACCAAACCTAGACCTGTGATGGTACCTTCGAGCCAATCTTCCGATATACCATCTAGGAGGAGTTCTTAATCTGGTTTCTCACCTGGTCTAACTATTTACTTGTATGGCCTGTTTCAAAGGAACAGAACAAGTGTTGTCACATTTCTTTGTCATAACTTCCTTCGCAAACTTCGTGAAATGGTTGTAAGCTTGCTTAGTAGCAGTCAACACTGATAGGTTTGGCTGCTCTTCCAACAACTGTTACTCACTGTTGTAGGAACTGCAGCGAAGCAACATGTAGTTTCTGTTTCCACTGGTGGCGCAGGATGGAGAGTTTATGGATGTTGATAAAAAAACTCAAACATGGCACGCCTCTTTGACGTGGATTCCCATCTCGTTTAATGATAACGCTAAAATTATGGTTTTACCGCCCTTCTCTAATGTCTTAGAAGCCCTAACCTCTGAGACTCTGTAGGCCAAGCTTGTTGTTTGGAACCCCTCTAAAAATCAGGCCTTTCTTCTATCACGTTAAAGTAATACCACTTTCAAAAAAATTGAAAAGAAGTAGCGTGTGTTCAGAGGCTATATTTTAACATGTACGGATGTACAAATATTGCAATGTCTGGATCGGTGTGGATCGCCTGCCTGAACTAGCCTACAGTGCCTACATTCAGCTAAGTACTACTAAGACATGAAAATAATTAACTAGCCAAAAGGATACAAGGAAAGGCGTTGCATGCTATTGAACGAAAACAAGAAAACGCAAATGAAAAAAAATTGCGCTCTAAAATAATTGACACTGGAAGTGATTAATTATATCTCCAATGATCTTAAAAGTATCTGGTGCGACACATCACGTAACTTACCTTGCGTACATTCAACGATTTTCACGGAATTCGGTACTAGTTCGATCTATCGGTGCCTTGGTAGAACATTACTTCACGTTTTGCGTGGGATGTAGCTGAAACTTTCGGAATTTATTGAGTTGCTGCCACAAATTTGAATCAGTCAGTGCCCAGGGTATTCATGAGACTGTTGACACTTTTTTGAGGAGGGCAGTGTTTATTGTTTACGAATTATCAGGTAAAAACTGTCAAACTGGCTAGCAGGCGGTAAAAAATGTGCTAAAATTCTGTGTGTCTAAGAGTAGCAATGACAAAGCGCACGTTGAGTTCCACCCCTTCAACGAACCCATTGAATTTTTGAATGATCAACTGCAGTCAACAAGTTCCATTAATCTACTTAATAAATTGAAGGTAGACGACGTTAATAGCTTCTAAACAAATGTCAGGGTCCTATGTCTGGCGTCTGGACAAGTGACAGATAGCGGCGGCGCTTGAATGTTAAGTGCTATTAATATTAAGGAAATATCGATTTTGTTAACTGAAGGGATATGTGCGAGACACTTTTGTTAGTGGGAATGAACTGGTTTCTGTCTACCGCTTGATAGATTAAAGTTGGCTGAGGGGCTGTTGCCCCGCGACACCTGTTGTAAAATACGTCGGTAGAGGAATAGTGAATTAACAAGTTACATCAAATCATTCGCACGTTGCTCGTTAATTCTTTGTTTGGCCTCCTCGGTACCATGGTGGAGAGAAACGCAGCGCTTGAGTGTAAAATCAAAAACAAATTGTGTTTTTTCAAACTCGAAATTTACACTTACATTTTATCTTCCCTTGAGAGGATTTTGTTGAAAACGAAGCTTTTTCAGTTGCGCCGATCTGTTTGATGGCATTCCTATTTACAGTTAATAAAGATTAATTGTAGGTTTTAAAGTTGTTGACTCTATGTACAATATTGTCTCCTGTGATTACTGCAATTAATTTGAATAGTTCGCTGTGAATTGGTTTGGAGGTATTATTAAATAAAAATAAGAGTAACGTGTGAAAGGAAAACTTAGTACAGTACGTTTTGCTTTCCCTCCTTCAGCAGGCTAACCATTCGTATGTCTCTTAAAACTTGCAATTCGATTTGAACGAAATAATGCGACACAGGGGAAAAAAACATAAGCAAAGTAAAAGGCAGCAAAGAACAGGAAACATTCACAGATATAAGAGAATGGTATTTTGGCAGCAGGGTTATCACCTGGCTTTTTGTTGTGTCCCTGTCTTTAGTTCGAACCGAACTGCTAAAATTAAGATACGCTTGTACCTGTATGGTTACAATATTAAATTAGAGGAAAACTAAAAGAGGGAACGCATGATATTTGAATGTTTGCTTTGACATGCTAAATAGCTGTTTAGACAGTGCAGTGTAGTGTTTTCTTTCATTGGATATCTTTCTTTTTTCTATTCAATTCCCGATCGTCGCACCTTTGTCGGCAGTCACATTCCTCTTCGTCATCAGAAGTTGAAGAGCAGTGCCTCACCTGAGAGAAGACGGGAGCAGAGTGCATCAGATTACCACAGGAACAAGGGGATCTCACCTTCCCCGTTTTGAAGACGCTGCTCATCTCTTCTTACATTCATTCAGTGTTCTATCTACTACCCCCACCCCACCCCCCGTCATCTCCACTTTTTATCTCGAGGACGGTTCTGTAGTCTTCTTTAAACTAACTTTAATCTTTAAACTGAGCCGACAATCCGTCCTATATCAAGCCAATCCTACTGGTGACTGGAGTTATGGTAAGGCGAGAATTTCGTTTTGCCTATCATGCTTCAATTCCTTCTAACCGAGCGAATTCTCAAAGGACAATTGGACACAACCATTGCCCAGTACCTGTCGTATTATTGACGTTGCTCGACTTGTTGCACGACTTGTTGCAACTATTAAATGCTTTTCTGAGACGTTTCGAACAATTAAATCCAGTTTCAGATTACCGCAAAAAACAACTGCTATTTTACGGCATTCGTCAGTAACATAATTGAAACACAATACTGTATGCCGAATCTTACATGCAACTCAACCACAATCGTTTATTCTTTTCTTGCACAGCATGATTGTTACGTATTGTTTCCCTTTAGGGCCAGTAGTAACGAACTAATTCGACAAGAGCTAGCTGAGCGGAGCCAAACAATGCCTATATCAATAATCTAAGAAACGACAACTCATATGCATTCAGCAATGTAAAGCACCTCTGAGACTCATCCCATTCGATCCAGCATGAAACAATACTGGTAAACGATACGAAACATGACCACTACAACGGGACAACGAAAACTTTCTTTTGTGGGGGAGGCTAGGCAATTGGCACAACGTGACAAGTCGAAGTGGGGGAGGGTTGGAGTGAGGCGGGAGGCAGTGCAAAGGAAATGACCGCAGGCCAATCAGAAAAAATAGCTTTCACTACACTGTCCCACGATTTCCTTCAAGCAGTAGAATTTGCCTCACTTTATTTACTGATATTTCACAAACAAATGGCATTTTTGTGAGAAAGAACGGATTGTTTAAACGACATTAAAAGCAAAGTATGGCCTGGACAGTGGACGGACATTGCAGATTTGATACTCCTATGTCTTGAAACGTAACATGCCAACTTTTGAGGGGGTTGTACAAATATTTTTCTGGCATAAACATAGGTATTATTCAGAATGAATAATAAACCGACAGTATAAAACAAACTCTTAGTAGTACGACAACTCTCTCCTGTGATAGATGTTGAGAGAGGGATATGTCTATACTTGAGCGCCATACCAAAGGATGGAGAGTAGGAGGCTCATTTTGCTGCACATTAGATGTGGTAACAAAAGGGAAACTTGGTATTGAATGAGAATCAGAGACATCAGTGCTGCTTTAATGTGACATTATTTGTTGGCATCTGAATAAAATATGAAGCAAGTATCTGTTGGTCGTGTGGGCGTGGATGTGTTTGCGAGGTCATTAGAAGTGGTTTTGTCTGATGAGTAAGGGGATCTTGGCTCTAGAGGAGATTTTCGTGCTTTATGCTGATTACTTTTCGTTTCCTAAGGTGGATGTGTGCGGTCCAGTGGTTTTATTCAGGAATAAACATTTTCACTTAATGATGTCTTCAGCCCTCCTCCAGAGACACTGCCATTGACTTTCCACATTACTGCTCTTGGATGACAAAGTACAACCTGGGTCAAAAGAGTTTGCGGGCAGCAAGCATCTACAACTTCAAAATCTTGGCCTCTTATTCACTTCATCAGGAATTAGAATGGAATACTGGGAGGATCGGACAAAGGGAACCCAGTCCTCCAGTTGAACCTGAATGTGAATTCACGCATTGAGAGAACCAAAGCTAACCATTCTAACGAGACTGATTAGCCTCCTTAAAGTTGACCTTCCAAAAACTAGCCTGTACGTTACCTTTCAGAATAGGCAGGTTAGGGGATACGATGGAAGCTAAGCTTTCATTTTCTCTTTTTACGAAAACTCACAACAGACTGAGATATTTATTGCACAGTACACTTCCTCAAGTCAAACTGTTGTTACCTCTTTTCTTGCTCTCACTTGGGCTTCGAATCCTTCCCTTCGTCAGCCATGGAACAGGTTTCCTACTGGTGCAGCACGGTTGAGTGGAAATGTTAGCGGAAGCAATTCATCAAATGACTGCACCTTCAGCTTTGTAGCCAACACCTACCGAACGTGAGGCCTGTTCGCACTTCACAGCCGCAGTTGTCGACAATTGGCCTGATTGTCGTCGGCGATAAGTCAAATTTCAGGGAACGAGAATTTCGAGGTCTGGAAGAAAAACAAAGCTGACAATTGCGTGCGCGTTTAGAGCTCAAGTTGACATCCGGCGCGTAGGTCGAAAATTGATTGTCCACCAGGGGAGTCTAAATACCTGCGAACAAAAATGACAGAGTGGAGGATCGCATGTCTGACACACCTTTAGACGAGAAGGGGCAGCTCCACTTCACCAGTTGAGTCCACTGGGGCTCTTGCTCCTAGCAGTGAAATGAGCCAAAATTAACGTGAAGCAAATTACCACTGGAGGCGAAGGAGACGATAAATTATCCCTTCTTCCCCCCTCCCCCCGGTCCTCCCATACACCTACCCTCTCTCTCGTTCTTAATTGAAGTTTTAAAGCGAAAATTTGAGTCGCGAAATTCACCTCGTTCGTTCAACGTTGTAATTTCCGGTTGACTGCGCTAATCGCCTGTTTAGTAGTTGGCAGTTCGATTTCGAGTCAAAGATCAACTTTTCAACTTTTAGGGGCGGAGCTTTTGTTTTCCATCTCCCTCGCTCCTGAAGAAATCGCTACCGAAAGTGTTGAGGCAGAAAGTTCCAATTACGAGAAGATTTGCGCTGCTATGGCAATCCTGTGAATTCCATCTGAGCAATCATTCGACTCAACAAGTTCTCAACTACTTCGTACTGTCGTAGTGCAAAACCCTTCGGTAACTCGAATATTAACCATTTCGCAGCCTTCGTTTCTTTCAATTGGTCGTGTTTGGTGCTTCACTCCTCAACACAGCACTCTTCTACAATTTGTCGTTTGACATGAAAAACATCGTGTGCGTGCAGTAGCGATAGCTCACACAAAGTTCCTCGCCTAACAAACGCCGAGAGTCCCTCATTCGGTTTTTGTTTTGTTTCGTGTATCTCCCTGTGCTCACAATATCTTCCAAGATCTGGCAGGCCACTGCTTGTGACTAGTAGGCGAGTTTGGAAAACCCTATGTACGGTGCTTCACTCCTCAACACAGCACTGCACCGGTACTTGCTTCATGCACCTTAACTTTCTAGACACGGAGAGAGAGAGAGAGAGAATCTTTATCCAAAGTTTCGACAGAAATCAAACAGTTTAGTGCAGTGTTTTTCTCCCCCAAATCCTGCTCATATGACGTTAAAGCTCTCAGAAAAGTCGTGCTAGATATTGTTACCTTGTTTTTAATTTTTTTAAAATTTTATAACTGTCTGCCCCTTATTTGGTATGAGCACTGAATTGTGACTGTAATAATGTCTCGCAGCTCCATGCATAGCGTCCTAAGGAATGCCAGGTATTTCTTCCTCTCATTGCCCTCTTGCAGGTACCCCACAACGGGGAACTGGCCGTATAGGTATAATAGACGAACCGAGTCTGGCCAGACAGTCCACTATGTCATGTCCATTGATCCCGTTATGCTCAATAATCCAATAATCGTCAACTCTGTTAGAGTTTGCTGAAGAGTTGAGCCACGTCTTACACCCCCTCACTATTTTTGAGGTTGTCCAGTAGTTCTCTCCAGGGGTTTAGGTCCATCGGTTGATATCATTTGGAGGTCGAAATTGACAATTTTCGCTGTTCCATAGTTCCCACTGTTCGGTAGTTAGTAAGTGCTTAACAAGGGGAGGAATATCCTAGTACTCCCTTTGTGGTGGTGTGAAGTTATTTGGAGTGAATGTATGTGTCAGTCTGTGCTTTCTGTTTAGTGTATTAATGTGTTGTGTATATGTATATGTCTATGCCAGGTGGCAATATAGGGATTGGCAAGAGGTGGCATTGAAACCCGATAACCCGCCAGAATCAGGCAGTTATGGGAACACTCCGTGATATAAGAAGAGGGAGCGGAGTACCCGACGATCCTAGGCAGGTCTAGGCATTGATGGAAAAACCCCAAGACATAGGACGAGGGGGAAGAGTACCTAGCCCGATGGCCTGTGTGTCAAACTCTACGCCCCTACCCAAGTAAAACTAAAAATAAATAACTAACCTTGGAGGTCCGAAAACTCAGTCTCAGCCATCCAAAAACCTTGCGCCTCCACAAGGTCCAATCTGGACATGCCATGAGATATGACCGACGCCAGGAGGGCAGGGGGGCTTTGTTTCTTATTAAAATGTCGAAATTTATCTAATTAATCTAATTGATTGACCAGTTGGTCCATCGCATGACCACAACTCACCCGTGAGAACAATCCAGTCATTCAGCCGCAATCAGAAGGTCCAACGTCTGACATTTACAGGTGCAGTAATTATCTTGAACAATGGCAAACCTCTTCAAACATGTTTTGTGTGGACCACGACCCCTCAGTGCTCGTGTCATCTTATGGAGCTCTGTTGGTTGTTAGCTCCCATCCTCTTTCACGATGATACCATCGCCGTCTCACCCGACCTCGTTGTAATAAGAATACACATAAAGAAGCCCAAAGCTTTTAGGGTTGTGCATGTCAAGAGCGAACTCCTTGTCGGGGTATTTTCAGTTTCATGAACAGCTTGCAGAGATGCTCTTGTGGGGGTTTCTCCAAGTTCGATGGAATCCCTGTTGGGCTCAGCTCAAGCCAAATTGCTTGGAAGTTCACTGTGCCCAAACCCAATTGGATAATTGGATCCAAGGTTTCGAGCCTTCTGACCTGTGGTTGAGCTCAGTGACCTGGGGCTGTTGTTCTGAAGCTGTTAGAAGCTCCAAACTGCCCGTGACAACCATTCTCTTCCTTTCAGTGTTCTGACTCGAAGTGGCAACGTATTTCCTCCCTCATGCTTCCCCCAGGTGGGGCTTTCCTCAATCCCTTCCCACATTTCACTTCGCCCTCTTACTTCCCACTTCCTCACAGCACGCAGACCTAGAAATTGGACAGTTATACACTAGCTCACAGCTCTCGTCCCAGATCACACCATTCACCTACCCCTTGTGACAAGTTAACTCTGACTGTTTCATACTTTACTATGAACTCAATCTGTATCGTGTTTCAAGCGATTAACCAGTGCCGTTAACAGTGCATCTGTCTCATCTCATCCGTCGACTTATTCTTCGCCCGTATTGAATTTCATATCCCCCATTCATGCACCCAACAATCCCTGCAGAAATTTCCATTAACGACAACATATTTTCGTGTTTTTACTGTGGGCTAGAAGTTATTGAGAAAGCTGTACTTCAGAAAAGCTCATTGGTCAGATTGTTGTATCATTTCAGTAGAAGTTTAGGTCTGGTCTCCGTATTACAGAAGCATCGTAATCCGAGCCCATCGTGATTTCTTGTGTCTTCGTTCTGTTAACATTGGCATACTGTGAGATGATATTGACTGAGCCCTTCCTTGACTGAATGGTTGGTCGTAGAAAGGTTATACGCTCCATAGTTTACTCTGCTGCCTCCCCTGCACTGCTAACCTGCTAATCTTTGGCTATAATGGATCCCTCCATCTGCTCGCTCTTTACATCGAAATTTTGCTTACTTAAAGTCCTTCTGCTTTCATGGATTTCTTTTTTCACTTCTATTAAATATCTATATCTGAGCAATATCCATTTAGCCATTCTGCAAACCCGACTGTAGAGAAACACACAACAGAAGTAGGGTCATGTAATAAGAGGTGAGAGTTAAGGGAGATATTGGCTAGATAAGGCAAGGCAAAGTAAAATGAAAGCTAAGCGGGGAAAAGAGAATGCTCAGTTAGTTACGTAACGTGAAGGAGCGTTTTAAATGCTCATCAGTGGGATATTTAGCTCAGTCGTAGAAAGGGTGAGTATTAGTGATGATCGCCAACCGTCATAAGAAAATGAGTAGTTGTAACTTGTTCATAATCTGTTATCTCCCCACCTTCCATTGAGTCCACATGCACTTATTTCAAATAATTGTACGTTCGCTTTTGTAAATTGAATTGAAAAAACAATATTTTCCTCCCGCAGGTACGCAGTGTACATCCCCCTCTTCCTCCCCATCATGATTCCAGTTTTGATGTCATTGAAGAAAATTTACTCCTGGGTGGCTCTAACAGGCTTCTCCGATGTGAAAGCGACAGACTCGTCGTAATTTACTCGATTTTCGTTTATAAAATAAAATTGCCGTGTAATTTTATTTATTCCTGTCAAAACTAAAGTTTTGCTGCAGGGTGTTTCAGGGTAAAGTAATCTCACTGTATTTACGAGTTTTCTTCTTTAAAAAAACCATGTCCCTCGCGCTGCTAACAATCAATTCTAGGGAAAATGAGCGTAGAGGCGTCGCTACTGCAAATGATTACCTCGAAAATTCTTGACATTGTTGGCTCAATTTTCCAACACCCACGAGGAAGGATCCTCAAAAGCGCGTTATGACGAACTGAATCAACGTGGGATGTACTAAGGCAAGTAGACAAAACTACTCTCACTCCCGCACATTGTGTGGAAATGTTCCAACAAGACTGATTAGTAAGGTGACTAGACTAGAGCGATCGTTATTAAGGCCTGCAACTACCGCGGTTATACAACTAAAAATCCCGAACTTGAAATGATTAATTAGCTTCCGCGTTCACAAAAAATTTAAATTTACAGTTCTCTCCTGTTACTATTTTTACGAAGAGTGGGAAAGTATGAACGGTAACTACCGATTGAAATTGCAATGCGGAGTTTTATTCTCAATTACAGTTCGGAGAAGATTTACTGCTTCAAACAGGGAACTGGATGACAGAGATTACCTCCGTTCAGACTGCCGACAAGTTAGTAGTAAATCGGGGCGTTTGAGGTGCCTAGTCGGCGCAAATGCCCCGAACAATCCTTCGCCAAATCGAATGGTTCGTCCCTGTCCACTCCACTTATGTATCCACGTCACACAATTAGGAGCGACCACAGAAATTCCCGAATTCCCTGCCGTTTGTCATCGCTTGTTTAACCTGATAATTCCAAAACAGCGGAGACAAATCACGTTGAGTGTGTCATGACTCATCTACGCACTGATTATTAAATGATGAATTCGCAAGAGTAGGAGCAAGTAATGTAATACATTCTGAAACCTTAAATACAACTAGACTGGTGGCCCCAAGTACAGCGTTGAACTATGAGCTACCAATTTCATAAAACTGAATGAAAAACAGGCTGTAGTGATAAAAATCGCAGAGCACGGGTGAGAATGGGGAGAGTTGCATGATCTGCCGCACCAGATGCGGTTTTTCTCATCATCCAACGGTTTGTAGTCAAACTTTCGACAGTTTTTACGCACGTCAATTTCTCACTGTTGACACTTCTTCTAATTTGCAGTGAGCTATATTTCTGTGAACTCAGGCTCGTATTATTCGAAAAACGTGAGTATCACTTATCTAACTGTCCATAAACGAGTTGGCGATGGAATGAGAAAAAAAAAGAAAATTGTCAAAATTGATTTTTTACATACCACTGTAATACCTGCAATTAGTTTGTGCTATTTCCTTCCACCCAAGACTTGAAGTTTATTCTCGACCAATGAATACCGTGTGCGATGAAAACTGAATTGTAAGGTGAAATGTTATATTTTGTGAGTTAGCGAAGTTCGTGTTGCCAAAGTTCTGTTCGACTTACAGAAGGTGAGTTCAGATTTAGACGACGACGGGTGAGGTAGGAAATTGCGAGGTTTTGCGGTGAATCGTTTCTCGTCGTCTCGTCAAGTTTTGAACTAGAACCGCTTAATTTGTTAAAGACTCGAAGCTGTAAAAGTTGAAAGGAACCACTTGGCGAAATCGAGTGGTTTGTTGTGTTTTGACAGGAGTTGTGGCAGTTTTGTTGTCAACTGCTGTTGTTTGCCTACACAAGTTCCCATTCAACAGGGTCAGTCTTTATTTAGAAACGAGAGCGGCGAAAAGAGAGAACCTTCGATTATACGCAGGTTCCTATTTCTTTTCACGTCTAGGTTTAGTTAAACCAGCGTGTCTTGGAATAAGCCGCTAAACTGAATTTTTTCTCATTACAACGAGAAATATACTCAGAAATACCTCACAAATTTCCTTTGCGATTTCACGGCTGTGGACGCAAAAGTATGAAAGAGCGTCAAGCGCGCAGGCCTGTTGTCTTGCTAACATTCAAGGGACCACACACCGTTCAAAATACCAAGATACTTCTCACAGATCGATTTATAACTTATGAAGAATATAAACACTACGTGAAAATGATTGAAATGTTACTTGTAATCTGTTAAGTAAGTAGCAAGAATACTTTTCAGATGATGGAGCGATCCCCACCCATATATTCCTAAGCAGTATTTGATGGTTCAGCACAACGAATGAGACGCGGTATTGTGTGCTTGATGTTACAAAATCGAGTTGTCTGAATGTTATCTATTTACTCTATTTTGAGTAAGGTTATTGTAAATAATGTAATTGAGTTTAGTTGATTTCGACAGTTAAATTATTGCAGTAATCAGTTGAATCTAATTGAACACTTGTAACATTGCTTCCCACACATTCTTTGTTTGTAAGGTACTGTCTGCATACAGATTTCAATACTTAAGCGACAGCTACAATATTTGTGAGGGACAGCGGCCAATGTATGGTTCAATCGTGACTCCGCCAACTCAACTTTTTACCTTCCTTGGCTCTACAAAGTAGAAAGGAAAGTTATGTAATCGGTTGAAATTTTTTTTTTGAGTTTTCTTCAGATCTTTACGTTTCAGACCCTCTTGAGACCGGAAAATGCTATGTGTGTACGTGTGTCTATGAACGATTTTAGAGAAAACGACCTTATCAAATCAGCTCAAACTTGATATCTGGCTCGCTTGTTACCATGGAACGCCAAAATAAGGGTACGAGGAAAATCCACCGAAAGCTTATCATAGTGATCAAAACACATTTTTTTTTTCTCAAAAATGGCTCTAACGATTTTGATTAAATTTTTTATATTGGCAGCTCCCAATATGGCAAATATACCATAAAATTCTCATTTGTGGGAAAATGAGACGTTTTTAGCGCGGTTTTTTCCTTATAAACTCCGCTGGAATGTGAGTAGAATGTTTTTAAAAAATTGGTATTGTAGTCCAATACAATACCTATAGGGTGAGTGTTTAAAAACGCTCATGTGATACATGGGGCTCACTCCAGAAATTCCTGAGTTTCCTGAGAGTTGCTTACTACTTACCAGTTCTAAAAGTTTTTACCCAATTACTCTGCAGAAGTAATTACTATCCTTCTTCAAAAAATTTGTGTTTACAGCCTCATTAATTATCTGTGTACCAATTGCTCAATAATTTTTCTGGAATGAGTACGAGCAGCACAATAAATTTCGGAACTGTAAGCACCTACCG
The DNA here is from genome assembly GCA_020466155.1 of Pachypeltis micranthus. Lineage (NCBI taxonomy): Eukaryota > Metazoa > Arthropoda > Insecta > Hemiptera > Miridae > Pachypeltis > Pachypeltis micranthus. The sequence goes on from CM035776.1 coordinate 2,640,745, forward strand.
CTTCCTGCTGCTGTGAAGCGTTGTTTGAACAAGTTCAAATGAACTGAGTGATAAGTGAATTGATTAAGTAGACAAAGCCATATAGAAAGTGAATTGACGTAGAGCTTAGGAAAGTTGTGTATTGCAACGCACCAGATATTTTATACCGCTCGCGTCGGCGATTGCGCAATTGTTAGGAAAATACTGAAAAAGTGAGTCAATAAAACGACAGTACTTCGAACTCATATTTTGTATTCAAACACTCACACACAGACCATGTCCTCAAATGCGTTTAGGGACTCAAAATGTGAGATTAAGGAAAGTTGAAATTTGGAATCTTCCAAATCCGATCTTCTTGGATCTTCCGGGTTCCGATGCAAGAACTAGGGTTCTGAAAATAACCTAATATTCAACGATGTCAATGCAGGATAGAAAGATTCAGTCGAGTATTCAATAATAACAGCTAACCGAGTAATCAATATTACGTAACTAAGATAATTAGGTATTTTAGGTTAGTTTGATTATAATTAGATATTTAAGTTTTTTAAATATTTTGTTTGAACTCGTAAACTCTTCAGTCGGGAAGGAACCATGCGCTTCTCAGGCGGGCATTGACCACTGAGAATAGTGTCCCCATTCCCCGTATATTTACCAAAACAAAAAATGGTAATTATTACGTGTGTTTGTCGCAATTGCGTCGTGTTTGGTATCGTTTCCTAGGCACGTTTCTAGGCAAATAGAAAGGTAGAAATATAATAGAGAGGCGTAGAACAGTGTCTAGTTGGAAAACAGTAAAATCGCAGTAAATGAAGCTAGACGATTTCAACTACTTGAAGGAATTCGTAAGGTAATATAGCGTAAGTTATCGTTTCTCCCTGGCCTGAACTTAATTCCCACACTGCCTCCTGCCTCGCCCTAACCACCCGTCAGTTCGACTTGTTGTGCTAATTCCCTCCATAGAAAATGTCAACTTTCGTTGTTCCGTTGTAGTCAGGTCATGTTTAACATCGCTCACAAGTATTTTTGGATGCTGAATTGAGTGGGAAGGGCTCTCATAGGTGTGAGACTGCGACAAGCTGCGCGAAAGAATGATTAAACTGTGTGTAATAATTTTTAATACTCACAAAAATTCGTGCCAGCAGCCTGATGCTCTACGATGAAAATATAATCGTAGTCGTAAAATAATTGGGAGCAACCCGATTAATTCTGAAGTTCAAATTGCCTTTCTTTGACTGTTTCCTCAATAACTCCAGAATAGCGAACACCGCAGAACATCCAGCTAACATTCCCATAAAGTGCCCTCTCGCTGGTAACTCATAAGTTGGGGGCAACGTAATAAATTCCTGAGAGTGAACTCCGCAACGTTGGATTAGTTTTTAAAACGATTGGGTTAATTCTGCCAGTAGGATTATTATTAAAGTTAACGTACCTGTTTGGTGGGTTCGTCTTCTCTGGCTGGTGAGATACTGTGGGCGAGCGCTTTCGATGTACCGACTTAATGGCCAAACGATGATGTCGCTCGCCCACAGCATCTCACCAGCCAGAGAAAACGGACCCACCAAACAGGTACGTTTTTAAAACCATACAAGTTGTATAATGTTTCCGCGGCTGAGAAGGTTGTGTGATGCATCGCACCACATTACTACATACCTTTTTTCATTATTTGCACCATTTCTAATGATTTCAAACCTATTTGTTAACCATTCTTATTAAATTCTTAATTCCCGTCAGATATTCGACTTTCCTGCTCTACGAAGCTCATACGTTGATCGCCATTACTTTGGCATCCTTAAGCGTTTGTGCGTTCACCACTTTTAAGGGCTCTTGTTACTTCGAACGAATATTTTATGTTTTAGAAAAACAAGTTCAGTGTCGATTCTGACTAATTCAGTCTGCTAATCGTTCGCTGTTGATTCATTCACGCTTTATCTGGGTGGAAATGCCTGGTTCAGATGGCTGGGCCTCATTGAGACGTGGTTTTTTGTTGTTTGTTGTAAGGAGGTGGTGACGCCTAACTAAATGGGTGATGTCGGGTGGAAGGGAGTATCCCTTATTTCCAAGACGAGACGATCCCGGCGGCTCGAGCCTCGGTGAAGGGTCAACGCGTGAAAAACTGAGGCAACCACTGGCGAGGCGCATGTCTGTCCAAGAGGCCGACACTTTAATTTCGGCAGCCATCTTCTAAAAAAAAAAAAATTATCACGAGCGTCCAGGAATTGATAAGACTTTAAAAGAAAGGGAAAAGGGTCAAATTTATGGGGAACTGTGGGCTTCTATGGGGGGGGGGGGGGTGTGGGAAGGATAAATATTTGAGGTGCGAAGTGAGGGAGTGATGGAGGGAGGCGTGGGGAATAAGGGCGAGGCTCGGGGGATGGCAAAGGTCCACAATCTCTGCATTGGAGCGGAGCCACTTGTTGGATCAATATGGTGGAGGAGCCGTGACGTCAGGGAGGGCATGAATGAGCCCTGGGGTACCTCAATGGGGACACCTGTGACCCATTCAACTCCTCTTTTCTTCGCTTCTGCTTCAGCTTAAAACGCCCCAACCAAATCAACGCTCTCCTCAACATTTCCCTCATTAACCAATAAAATTAAGTTGCGCCATTTACTCACCTTAATTCACGCGCTGAAATTATTATTGAACAAACTCTACCTTAAGTTCGTTTCGAAGAATAATATTGCGTCATACGCATCATAAAACTTTCCTCGGCTCACTCACATTCAGCATTTTTTGTCACTCTAGCTACTAATTCAACCTATGTTTCACACTCTATATACGAACTTTGTAGATCGCAGCTCAACGTTCTACATAAAATCTGACAGCTCTTAATGTGCCAGAATAGATGGGGTCACACATTTTAAACACTTCTCACATTTGGAGCATGTTCACAATAAATAAAAAGAAGCATTAATAAACAAAAATAAACTTGGCATGGATTGCGACAAAAAGCGTAGTCGGTGGTAAGATCATCAACACCTATTCAATAGTTTCTTGAAACCTGCCGGTTGGGAGAGCGAAAAAAATGAATTTCTACGTGGTAGAGTGTTCCAAGAGTAGTTACAAGAGTTTATCTTTTAGAATTCATTAAGAAATCATTACACTAGCAATGATTACTATTCCGGAGCTATTATGGCAACGAATCCATCCATTAATCTGCTTTTAAATCCATCCAGTTAAGCCCTTTGCGTGTTGTCTTTCTGACACGGGGGTATGGGGTCTCGAGTTTGCTCTAAAAGTGCTCAACCGATGAATTTACGGAAACAACCTTTGTTTTCGAAGACCATAATACTTTTCGTCGTCGGAACGCTCCCATATACACTTGGGACGGCCAGTGAGAGACGATAACCGCAATATAATCATCGTCGTCGAAGAGCAATTACAAGCATATCTGTTTATTATTATTCGAAAATATATAAATTATTCGAAACAATAAAAGAAGAGAATAATTGACTGAGCCTGGCAGTGGATAAGAGACATGAGGATACGATATGGAAATATATGAGCTAACCTGACCGACTATTTTTTTTTGTGGTCAACATTTTATCAGGGTTAAAGTTTAACCAAAGCTGGCGAAACTCGTTTTTGCGAAGTGGCGCGAACGAAGCGTTAACCGAGTCTAAACAAGATTCACACGGTTGGTGAAAGTGGGCAAATGGCCTCCATGGCTTTAATGCAGTTATTAAATGTATGTAGTCGAAAACGAAAAGCCCTATTTCTCTTTTTAACTTCAAAGTATTTATACAAAAGTGAAGAAGAGTATCTTGAGTTTAGGTGAAGGTGGACAGGCATGCGCTGCATATGGGAGACTCAATGCGCGCGAGGTTTAACTTCGTGTTACCCTTCCGAATACTCATTCATGAGCGATCCAGGTGAGAGGGGGGAAGGCCCAAGTTTGAAGCTGGGGCACTGGTATGTTACACCGATGGCTCGGTGCAGGGTGGTCGTCAGGGCGTCTTCATCTGACTCTCCAGAGGGAAGGATATGGACGATCATATGTGGCCTGTTTACAGGTCACTGTCCGCTGAGGTACCACCTTGCTAACATTGGCAAGTATGTGGTACAGAGCATGTGTTGTGCATATGCGATGGACTTTCTACTGCCAGAAGAGTTGGTGAGGGCAGAACTTGCGGATGTCCTCCGCTTTGTGCGGGAGTAGTGGGGGATGTGTAGGTGACGTCGCACTAAGGGAGCCCAGGGCCTTGTTGACTGGGGGACTTATTCTGAGTTTTTGAAAGACAATTACTAGCTTCCTTGAACACAAAAAACAATTTTCGAACCTCAATTCCTGTGTGATGCAAATCAATTAGCACAAAGCGTGTACGAAAAATGTGTTTTCAGTTGGCTCTTCACCAAACACAATGACGAATGCGAATAGTTATTTTCCAGCTCATACTAAGCACTTCGTAGATTGGAAGCTTGTAAAGGAAATCTGAACTGGATTCCTCGGCCCAGATCTGAAAAGTAATATTGATGGAACCCAAATGATGCTTTGAAATACGACATCCTTTCGAAATGTTTCCCGAATAATTTTGATAGAGCAGATGCGAGATAGACCTGTAAAACAGCAGTATATGTTTGTTTGCCTCGGGTACCTCGATTACTTCCGTTTCTTTTTAACCATTAACTTCGCTCTTGTTGAATAAATACTGAAGGTATCAATCTACCCCACACTTCTCTATTCCTTCCTCGTAGAAGACTATGCCTCGACAAATCTCATAAAATATTCCTTCAGTCTCTTTAAAACATATCTTTTACTCAATCTCATAACAGATTCTCATAAAGCGTCTGGGCAGGTGCACCAATAACAGTTGGACTCACAACTCGCTATTCTGTACACATCTTAGGGTTGAGCCACATTTTATTCGCCTGTAAGATAGCGATGGCAATGGCACACAACTTTCTTCACTCAGTTCTAGTCTTAGAGCTCTAGCAACCGATCCAATCTGTTTTGTCCTCAATTTATATGAACTTGGGGTAAAATTGCAATGTCAGTGAGATAAAAAACCGTGTTCCACGATACAAGTTAGGCTAGTAGTAGCGGTAAACAACTGAAGACAACTAAATAATCTGTCGATAACATAACTTTCCCTCTTGCTTCGTAGCGTAAGGGAAGTATAGATTTGTGTGTGTGTGTGTGTGGGGGAGGGGGGGGAGGGGATGAGGAATGGCTACTTGATGTTTAGCCTGCTGGGCAGTATGGGACGCCAAAATAAGGGTATGCGCAAAATCGTCCCGAGACTAGGTATAGTTATAATAGTGATCAAAACACCACATTTTTCTTGGCCTGACGAGGGAATGTCTTGAGCTCAAATTCGGTGCCTATACCAGGCTTTTCATTAGGTACTTTTAGATGATGAGTCGTATAGAACGGGTCTCAGACATGCAGGATTGCGTCTGGACGGGCAACAGTGAAACCACGGTAAATATACTGAGGCCCCCAATGTAGCGAAAGTTATCTTTTCAACCACGGCCTGCGCTCATTTCCTATACCTGCCACCCGCCAACCTCCAACAATCCACGTCACGTCGTCTCGATTGCATAGCATCGCTAAGAAAACGTTAATGTTCCGTTGTGGTCATGGTTTCATATCGCTGACAATATTCTTCGATGGGTTGGTTCTCGGAAGTGCTGTGTAAACGTAGTAGTTTGCATATGGGTTGTAGTTTCCCGATTGCTAATATAATATACCCACGTTATGTTCTTAATATTTGTTGAAGGTCGATTGAGTAGAATAGGTCACAATTATGCTGTGCAAGAGAATAATAAACCGTTGCGCAATCATTTGCAGCATTTTTATCGCAGTGACGTCTAAACTGTCGCTCCCGCGTCGATTGATGTTCGAAGAGACAAGTTCGAAATAAAGAGGAGTCGTTTTGATGAAACAAAGAGGCGGTTCGAAGAGAATTGAATGATCGAATCATTGGGTTCAGTGGAGCGGTGATCATTGATCATCGTTCTGTTCTGGCCGAGGGGCGACGGTCGGAACGGGGAAAGACGACATGAGCGGTCGAAATTGATCGGGAGTCTCAATCTGAGAAGTTTTGAGAGCGACGTTCCGTCCCATCAATTGAGCCGAAACAAAGAGAAGAAAGCCCGCTCCACGGCCACCAGCCTCCCTTGCTCTCTGCAGAATCACTACCCGATGGGCGAAGGAGCTCCGACGATATCAGACGCATCGCCTCGGACATTGCACGAGCGAACACGCACAAACGTTCATTTACGTGACTCATCCGGCGAAACACAAAAACGAGGAAATGTGAGGTGGCGCCATCTCTTTTGTTTTTCCCGCGGGCCCGATTTATCGGCGGCGCGGGACGTCCGGAGGAGAAGTTTCGGTCGGGTGTTCCGCACAAAAGAGGTCGGGGAAATTGCTTTTTGCGGGTCGTCATCGGGAGAGTGAGGTCGAGAGGGGAGGGGGACAACTGAAAGATGAGCGTCCGCACATATCGTCCGCAGAACAAACTTGAGAGTTGGGATCTGACTGCTCCAACTTGCGCGTTCACGACGGCAGCGACAGTTCACACGTCGAATTTCATTTAGTTTCTTTATTTCCACAGTGTGATATAAGAGTTACTAATTTACAAAGGTCAAAATTAACTAGTGGATAATCCTCCATGTGGGGAAGCCTGCGGTTGAGGACGAGTCTTATGGAAATATATCTATTATCACTAATTTATTCCAAGAATACTATTAAAACTAAGTGCTATGTATGAAAACAAAAAAATTATCTTCTGGTCTAGAACCAACCTTTCTACATGAGCCCCTGCAGGAAGAGCTTCTTAATTACGGAATTAACCTTAATTTTCCGCCCAAGGGTATTCTTTGTTCGTTCGAGAGAAAAATTGATAAAACCGACAGTGCCTTGATAAATGAAAACAATTTGTGCTGTGGTCACGTGCTTTGGAAGAGCATTTCACCTATACCTTGCCCGGATCTTGAGGAGACGGAGTGCTCAGGTAGGAAAAACTAGAACATTTTTTCAATTGTTGTACAGCACATCTCTCATGTTGTACATTCTTAGCCATGTTACTCAAAATAGTACCGTTTTTTTAACGAAAACAATATTTTTAACAACGAAAAGGAAAAACGATAACATTACCTACATAAAAAAATGAAAAAAAAACGCAACAAATTATTATGCAACGGTAGATTATTCTCTTCAACAGCACGTTTGCACATGTTGACGCATCCTCAAGCCCAACAAGATATAGGCAAATGTAACGAAACATGATCGGATCACAACGGAACAACAAAAGTTGACATTTTCATGGCGCCGAAAGGCAGGGAGAGGAGCGATCAATTTTGCTATATTGTCACGAGAGTTCCTTCAAGTAGTGAATTCACCACACTATATTTACTGCGATTTCGCTGTTTTCCGTCTAGAAGCCGACCTACGAAACTGAGACCCGTCGTAATCGATTCAGCGTTAAAAAATACCCAGCAAACGATGCCGAATCGCAATAAAAAAACTGCCGAAATGTCGTTTTTGGCTCATTTATTTAACCATTTTTTGCCCATAACAACCATGGGTTTCGTCCGATCGGATTGCCGTCTAGTAGGCGAGCACAACTAGATGCCAAATGGAATTTTCGTACCTGACCAAAAACGTAGGTGTATTATTCAGAACCAAAAGGCTGATAAGCCGGGCAAAATTGAAAATAAGTAACAAAATACCACTAAACGATGAATAGAGAGTGAGAAAGACAAGAAGCAGCATAAGAATGAGTAGCAGTGTAAGAATGAAACACAACACATCACCAAAAGGCAAAGAAGAAACATAAACAGCAACTCAATGTTCGTTGAACAATGCGGTCGGTACTGAAATGCGCGTGACTAAAGAGAGGTACAAATCACCAATAGCGACAATGGTGGTTCGTCGATCAACCCAGGAGGGCAGAGCGCATTTCTCCAATATCATCGTAGTCAACGCCATATGACGGAAAAGAAATCGATCGTAGGTTCTCCAGGACCAAGGGTTCTTAACTGAGCCAAACAACAACTATAGTAAAATTTTGTTGTCCAATTCCCCAATTTTTCACTTAACTCCACACCGATCCTTTACTACGCTTCTCAACAATTTCTATAAGATTGTCCAGCTATTTTTATTATGCTTCTTGGCAATTTCAACTCGAGTTTCTAACAACCGACCAGATTTGCGGTTTAGCTACCTCCGTTTTTAACCTACGGCTGAGTTACACACACTAACTAATTAAGTAACAAATGTAGAGCCGGCCAGGCATGTTACCGTAGTATAATGAACATTTCAAAACGTAAACTGCAACATTATTTGAATCCCCTCATGACCACCTTCTGAATCCACTGGGAGCGCTTATGTTTTAAAATGCCCTCATTCTTCTCCCTAGTACCGTTTCCTCCTCCAGGCAGTTGATGAGCTTCAGTTACGGTTCGATCGGATCTGATTGGCGCTTCATCTTCCAGCGGATTGCGTCAGGGCATTCAGTTGATGGCTGCGGTTGAATTGGATGACGGGAATCACGTGAAACGGAGACGAAGGACTCCGATTAGAGAATAATTCTCGTCCCAGGGACCAGATGACTCTCACTTTTCCACTCAGCCGCAATCCTCTTATCCAATCTCGGCAGTTGGTTCCTCCATTTCCAATCGTCAGCTACTGAGCGATATGGAGCGGTAATTGCTCTCTTCGGCGCCATTTCAACTTCCTTTTAACGTAGGACTTCTACTAAACGCGTTGTTTCCTACAGCTCCACTGACTGCTCTGCTCTTGGACTTCTACGATCCATCCACTCCGCCTCAGACACTGATTGATCAACAGCGCGATTAACCAACTAATAGAAACATGACGTAGCCGCATTGATCGATAGACTAATTAGACAGTAATTTGGACTTAATCCTTCGAGTGACTAACGTATTAGCAGGTTACACAGCCTGTGCACACATCGCCCTCGCAAAGCAGTTTGACGAGTCCATACCGTATCCGAACTGAGGAAAGGATGCTTCGGACCAGATATTTTGTTACAAAGTGCACGATTTGATGCTAGTTACTCAAGTCATTCGCAGAAGATCAATTTCGAATATTTCAAAGCAAGCAACATTACTTAAAAAGTGAGAAATTATTGTCATCGTGCAAAAAGGGAGTTCTGATGATTACTGAATCGAGAATATCGGTGCATTTATGGGACCGTCAACACGACTTTCTTAAGAGTTCTGAAACCGCAAAAAAATGTCGATAGCATTTTTGAAGTATCTCTCGACTATCTTACGCTCATTATTAAATTCTCGTCGCTTATTGAACGAGATTTATGATGAAAAAAACTGCGCAAAAAAAGCTGTACCGAAATGTTTGATAATTTATTGTGCGACTCTCGCCGTAATCCTACCGATGAACATTTTGTACGCGTGAGTACACAAGTACAAAAAGTCGGCCGACTAGTTCACTTTCTTTATCTTTCTGTAACACTAGTCTTGACTTCTCTGAGTTATGACGGCTTGTAACGAAAGCAAATGGGAATAAAAACGACAATCTTTATTACATGGTAAAACCTAGTTAACATGATTAGTTACCATCACCAGAAATTCACCTTCAGAAGTTTGACAAAAGTGTGGGTGGGTTGGATCCACCCCGACCAAGGATTGTATAGCAAGCTTAATCAGCTATGTACCACAAGCTGCTGGTCGTAAAGAGACCTCGTCTATGTGCGTCTACTGGCACAGGAGTTGGCTCAGGAAGGGTCATTCAGCACCAAGATTTCGAACAGTGTTCTTCGCCCACATTATAATGCGGTAGTTCAGCAGCAGCGTTAAATCAGCTGAAAGTGGTGTGATTTCTCGCCAGCGCAAAACGCTATTGTCTTCGACTCCCGTTCTAAAGAAAACCTGGAAAACGAGTGTTATAAATTCGCGAGTGCCTTGAACTCGAAGGCCTCCCCCCACCCCATCACATCACCATTACCATCTCACCGCCCTTCGTCTCCGTTATCCACCCGCAAGTCGTGCGACGTTAAGGGCGCAATGGTCGCGAAGTGGGTGAGTTCGAGGCGACGAAGGGGGTGAGTTCGGGGCGGGAAATGGGGTGAGTTCGTGGAGGCTAAGGGGGGCGAGTTCGGGACGGGGAAATGGGGTGGTTTTCTGGCGCGGGGAGTTAAAAAACCTGGAATATCATTAAAGGGAAAGGTTGGTTAGCGTGTTTAGAAGACACATCCGTCAGCCGCCGCTAATTATGGCGTGAGACCGCAGCCCCCCCCCCTTCACACCGCACTTCAGCCCTTTACCAACCCCCTCCTGACCACCGCACCATCGTGAAGTATTAATAGAATAGCGAAAAGGAACCGCGCGAGCCGCGGATATCCCCCTCCTTTTGTAACGATCCATATTCAGAACGGCTACCTGTAACCGCGAAAAACTTCTAAAACCGGCACTCGGCATCTCTCACTCACACCATCGCCCAACACTGAAGACGTTTTCGACAGCGCGGACTAAAAATATCGTGCAACGTCTACGTGTTGCGCTCGTCGTCTGTAGACAACGCTATGGATTATATTGAAGCCACTCCCCGACATCGAATTGTGTGAGGGACGTGGACAGTTCAGGGCACTGACGAAGATGTGGCAATCTATGACATGTGGATGGGTGAGATGGGAGATGTGTTCTGTAAGCAGACTACTGTAACAGTTTAAGAGCAAGGAGCAATTGGAGTGGACTGTGAAGTAAACGAGGAAGCGGGTAGATATCTTTGGCCTTGTAGTCAAGAACTATCCCCACCATGCTGCCTTGAAGATTCACATGTTGCACTTGAGGATCGGTCTTGAGAGGCACGGAAGTCAGGCACGCCTGAACTCAGCTGACAGCCAAGAGGCTTCTAGACACCGCCACTGGCAGGCTCCATTGTGAGGACACTGGACAAGGTCAAAGGAAAATCAGTTAGCACTTTATGATGCCTTGCTATTGTTGTTGAAGGTTCCAAGTTCAATCTTCCAGCCCTTGTAGCCCTTTACGTAATCCTCAATATTTCGTCTCATTCTTCCATTACCAGGCGGCACTACCTGGAGACAAACCACCAAACGTCGTGCGTCACTGAGCGCACACTTTTTAGCTTCATCTTCATTGTCAATACGAACCAGGACAGTTCTCTGGAAGCGTCTCGCGAAGGCCTTCGACTCTGTGGATAGGTTCTGGATTTTGGGGTGTCTACGGGACGTGGGTGTGGTGGATGTTGCGTTTGACTGAGTCAACAGCTTTCTTTCGGGAAGGAAACAAATTGTAAGTATAAAAAACCTCGTAAACGAACCGAAAGGAAATGATTTCAGGGTTTCACTTTAGGGCCAACGCTATTTTTAATTTACGTAAATCGAATTTTCAAATAGGAGGTTCCCGCGAAAATATATTTATTTGCAGACGATTCGATTGTTCTGGTGGAGGGCCTTAAGTGGGAAGAGCTTTTTAGGCGAGCGGACTATGTGTTGAATAAGATGAATGGTTAACTGAAAGCTGTTTGAACTCTCAATACAAAAAAGAGTAAATTTATGGCAATTTCAAGCACCGCACAACCAGCATTGCACATGTCTGGCTGTTTAATAATTCACTCGCATCCTAGGGAAAGCGTGCGGATTCCGTGGTTCGAAATCCCGCATTTTCTTTAATATTAGGCAAGTGCTGGGCGGAAAAACCTTAAAAACCAAATATTATTCCAGTGTACACTCGTGCTGCAATATGGCATTATTGTGTGGGGAGGGGCTCTGATCTCTCACTATATTAAATTTGTATGGCCCAGAAAGCCATCTGGAAAATTATGGCCCTTAAGCCACGCAGATATCCCACCACTGCTCTCTTCAGAGAGAACCTTGCTACCTTCATAAGCATGCTACTCTGCTTGAGACTACCGCAAGGTCCTCTCAATATCATTACCCTACGAGATTTGTACTTCAGGGTCAAGTATTCAATATTAAACCTCGAGTGGTTCTGACCACTAGAGGCCCTTAGGTATATATTGCAGTACCTACCTGCTAGAGCCCTCTGTATATACTGCCCATTCTCCGCAACAAAAGAAGCAAATACAAAAAGCTAATTATTTCATGGGTTACTGAAAGTTTATTTTAACGTACTTGAAAGGTATACTTCCGTTAAGTTTCACACGTTTTTCTCCTCTGTTTCCTATGAGATCCGGAGTGTACACTGGAATAATATTTGGTTTTCAATAACCTATAAGAAGTTGCCTTTTATTTTTACGTCTATTATTATGAATTGTTAATGAATCTCTCACACACTTCCTTTCTCTCTCACACACTTCCTTTCTCTCTCACACACTTCCTCTCTCTCTCTCTCTCTCTCTCTCTCTCTCTCTCTCGCTCTCCCCCCCCCCTCTCTCTCTCTCTCTCGCTCTCTCTCGCTCTCTTTCTCTCGCTCTCTCTCTCTCTCAGTGTCCTCTTGCGGTTTGCAAAGAACGGTCGGTTTTTTACTGCTCTCTGTTTTTCGTAAGTTTTGGAAGGTTTGAGACGGAATTTAAGGCTGATTCTTAGCCAGAGTAAAGCCTTGTGTTGGCTTAGTCCAGTGGTGTCACATACCGGTTCAGTTGGTAGCGAAAAGTATATCGTTTGGTCAGTGAAAGCTGTTCGTGGTGTCCTTCGAGTTTCCGGGAACCGGCCATCTTTTGAATCGTAGCTACCGTTTTTTCGGCAAAGGTCGTTCACTGACAGCCTGCTCTCGAGACTTGTCACTGATTGCGATGTCTACAGAGTGCGGTGTTTGTAGTAAGGGTTTCGCTCATAACGCGTACCGGGCGTGAATGCGCGACGTGTAACGAGACATTGCACCTTGAATGCGCAAAGTTGAAAAAAGAAGACCTTTTTTATCTAAAGGAGAAGAAGCAGCCGTTCAAATGTGCGCGTTGTGTCAAGGATCGCCGAGGCTCAATGTCTTCACTCGGGTCTCAAGATAGCGCGGGAGCGGTTGGTGGAGTACTACCTGCTTCGCGTGGGAGCTTGACCGAGGAGGTTAGTAACAATAAACTCCTTGAAGTGATAAACGAGATGCGCGGCGAAATGCAGTCTGCTAACGCCAGATTTGAGAAGCAACTATCAGGCTTCAAAGGTGAGATCAAGGATCTGAAAGAACACCTAGATCGATACTCAGATCTAATCGAGCAAAACACCGGGAGAATTGACTCGCTCGACTCCAAACTGACGGCGCTGACGGGAGCATTCCAAGAAATCTCCGAAAGGAGTTCGAGTTTAGAGGCTCGGGTGGCCGAGTTAGAAGGCCGCATGGGAGACTTTGAGCAGTCATCCCTTATTAACTGCGTCGAAATAAGTGGGATTCCGGTTACATCAAATGAAAATGTGCTCGAATTGGTGAAAAGAGTCGGTGATACGTTAAAGGTTGATCTCCCGGGGCTTGCGATTGACAATTTCTTCAGAAGGCGCACTCCAAATAACGGTGTGGCCCCGGGTTCCATCTTTTTGTCGTTCGTCAGAAAGATCGATAAGGACCGTCTGATGGCCGCTTCGAGAAAAAGCCGGAATTTGACGACCCGCGACCTGGGCTTCATTGAGGGCGAGGCTGGCAAAATTTTTATAAATCATAGCCTCTGTTTTTATAAGAGAAAATTGCTGAATGCTGCAAAGATGAAGAAGAAGGAATGTGGCTTTAGGTTCGTGTGGGTCTCTAATGGGAATATTATGATGAAAAAAGAGGAGGGGACGCAGCCTATATTGATCCGCAAGCTCGAGGATTTGAGAAAAATTGTCTCAAAAAACGGAAATCCCCAGGACTGAACCTCCTTGTGTCAGTAGGCTCGATCTCCGGACTTTTGATTGCGAATGGGTCTAACAACAGGACTTATGTACTACGTTCTGCATCTACTAATCCCTGGCTACGTTCAACGTCTACTAACCCCGTGCTTTTCAGCTCGCACTGCTCTCGCTTGCTCCGTCGGTTGCAGATGGTTCATTCTTCCTCCTTATTTCACATTCACTATTACGATTTCTCTCCAGTTGGTGAGTTATCAGCTCGCAGTTCTCTTCGTTTCTTGGTATTTGGATATCGACAGTTCCTGTTTCTCAGAATCAGCCCACTCTTAAGAAAAATTTGTATATGTCTCTTGGTGTTTGACATGGTCTGCCCGATTGATAAGAGGTCATGGCAGCAATAAATAAAGCAATCCGAGCGCATATTGGAAACTTCGGCAAGCATGTCAATTTAGCACACATTAATGCGGAGTCAGTGGTTGCGCATTTGGACGAGATTAGGGCCATTTTCAGCGGTGGAATCTTCGATGTCATCGCCATTTGTGAGACCTTCCTGAAGCCTGGTATATCATCTGAGTCAGTGAAGATTAAAGACTATGTGTGGGTTCGGAACGACCGTATCGGCTACGGGAGGGGAGGGGTTGCCTTGCTCGTTCATTTTAAAAATAAATATAAAGTACTGTTTAGCTCGCCTTCTGTGTACTCGAAAAGCCCGGAATTCATTTTCATTGAGCTTGAATATGGTGCGGCCAAGTTGGCAGTAGGAGTCATCTATCGGCCTCCGAAGGTGGGAAGGATTCATGAGGTATTCCAGGGGGTCGCGAAACTTCTTACTGCTTATAGCCATGTGATCGTCTTGGGCGACCTCAACTCGGATCTGTTGACTGACACAGCGTACAGTAAGCAGCTTCGTCAGATTTTGGCTTCCCTTAATCTCGAGTACTTGCCGCTACAGCCCACGCACCACCTTATAAATTCCAGCACGTTATTGGACCTAATTATTCAATAAACAAGCACTGTTGGCAGAGGCGCGTGCATTGAGTTGGGATGTGGTGTACAACGAATCGGCTGTGAACAAAAAAGTGGAAAACTTCAATGAGATTATTACCAAGCTATACAACAAACACTGCCCGTTAATTCAGATTAAGGCGAGGCACCAGCCTGCACCTTGGATCAACGCAGAGGTGAAGGAATTGATGCGAAGGCGGGACACTGAATACAGGAGGTTTCGGAAAACGAAGGACCGCGACGCACATACCGCATACAAAAGGCTGAGAAATAAAACTAAGCAAGTGCTCCGCAATGCAAAGATCAGGCACTTTTATGGGCTGTTCGAGACAAATAAAGATCCAAAGGACTTCTGGAAGATCATAAGAAATCTAGGAATCAGCGGCAAAGGTTCTGAATCAGAATTGAATGTACCAATTGAAGATCTTGGCCAACATTTCTGCCGATTCTCTAATCTACCTGCATCACCCGAGGTTATCGACAGTTATGTCACCTCGCGACCTCCTCATGAAGATCTTAAGATTCCGCCAATCACCGTCGAAACTGTAAAGGAGGCACTGTTTGGCGTGACGTCGAAATCAACTGGCGCAGATGGTGTCTCTGTCGAGATATTGCACGTTTTGGCAGAGGCAATACTCCCTGTCTTGGCTCACATCTTCGACTGCTCTCTTCAGACGGGTATATACCCGGACATCTGGAAAAGGGCGATCATCAAGCCGTTGCCAAAAGGAAAAGCACCCTTGACTGTGAGTGATTACCGGGCCATTTCACTGTTGTGTGCCACAGGTAAGGTCTTGGACAAGATAGTCTATAATGAGCTTCAGAAGTATGTAAATAGGCATAATATTCTGGATCCTAAGCAGTCCGCGTATCGTGCGGGTTTCAGCACTGAAACCGCACTCATCGGTGTACTCGATGATATAAGAAGAGCGATGGATCAGAAGAAGGTGACCATTATGGTGTTAGTCGACTTCTCGGCTGCGTTTGACCTCATCCAGAGAGACATTCTGTTGGCGGTTTTGAAATCGATTGGAATCGCGGGTGAGCTGTTGGCATGGTTTGAGTCGTACTTGTCAGGAAGGTGCCTAGCAGTAAGGGGAAACCAGAATGAGCTGTCTTCTTGGAGAGCCCTGGACGTCGGCACTCCACAGGGGTCTGTGCTTTCAGCGCTCATCTTCGTCCTGTACGTGACGTCATTACCCAGAGTATTTGCTGAGGGTACAAGGCATATGTCTTATGCAGACGACCTTCAGTTTTATCGGTCATGTGATTTGCAGAACCTGGGAGAGACGGTAGATGTATTAACGAGAGACCTCGGCAGAGTCGTACAATGGTGTGCTGACCATGGGATGATGGTGAATGTGGAGAAGACGAAAGCGATGCTGATTGGTTATCCTAAAATACTGTCTAAACTGGACATCGGCACGGCTCCCAGGGTGGTATATGACAATGTCACGCTGGAATATGTTGAAGCGACCAAGAACCTGGGAATCCTAGTCCAGAACACTCTGCGCTGGGACCTACAAACCACCCAGATTTGCAGTGCGGTCTTTCGGGGGATTTACCAGTTGCGGCGAGTCGCTGTGGATTTTCCGGTGGCTGTACGACTCAAGTTGGTTCAAACCTTGATCTTCCCGAGCTTTGATTATGCTGCTGCTGCAATGTGCGACCTACGAAGTGAAGATTTGGACAGGCTTCAGAGGGCAGAAAACGCGGCACTTAGATTTGCACTGAGGTTGCGCTGGGATGAACATGTGACACCGCATTATAAAAGATTGCGATGGCTCAAGGTACGAGAACGCAGACGACTCCAGATGGCCGCGTTAGTATTCAAGGTTTTGAAGACCCACAGACCACCGTACTTGTATGAGGGGTTCCAGTTTCTGAAGGAACGGGATACTCGCAGCAGAAACAGAATTTTGAGAATACCCGGACATAGGACGTCGATGCTCGCAAGATCCTTCATTGTGCAGGGAGCTAAATTATTCAATGATAACGTTGAGCTGTTTGATCTAACGCAGAAATTGGAGACATTTAAGGACAAATTTAGAGAAAGACTATTGGAAGCGTATTAACATAATAACACTTTAAGCAAATTAAGATAGCGAAGCGTGCACAAAGTTTGTTTTGAAAATTAATACCTGTAGTAGCTAGTTACCTGGAAATGTATGTAAGTCCTTCGCGTTCACTCTTATTTATTCAATTGTGTCCATAAAAATATATTAATTGCATGTTGTTACTTACTGTTCATTGTTTTTCTAGTTAAATTTAATGTGTGCTTTATTGTTATTTTCTGTAATTTATTTCGTAAATTTTGTAAATAGTTTCGGTTAGTAATGTTACTGCTGAGAAGGGGAGGAATATACCAGTACTCACCCTTCTCAAATTCAGCAGTGTTTCGGTATGGTAGTGTGTATGAATGGCAGCGTGTAAGTGGGTGGCCTCAGCCAGTCCCGAGGAGGCGGGAGACGATTAGGCTGGGGCTAAGCTAATTCGTTTATTTATTTAGGTCTTACTTAATCAATTTATTTTATGGTTTCAGTGTTATTATGAGTTTTTTTTACCTTTCTATTGATTTTCAGGGCCGTCTCAGGACTTCCCTCGGGATAACGCTCTGAAGGTCGGGTCCGAGGGAGGTCCATTGGTGGGTTGGGCTTGGGGCTGGCTGGGGTTTTTCACCCACCCCAACCAGCTGGTATGAAAGGTGTGTGTGTGTGGTATAACTGTTGGAATGCATGTAATTTATTTGGCATGAACGTTAATGAATTATGTGTTTAGTTTAGTTGAAATGTATAGAGTGGCGTGAAGGCTATTTTTTTGATTTTTTAATTGTCAGTTATATAAGACCCGCAGAGGTAGAGTTTGTTTGTAATTCGTCTTCAGGGGAAGTGGAAGAGAGGGCTGCATAGCCCTAACTTCCCCTGATGGTAAAATAAACATCTTCAATCAATCAATCAATCTCTCGCTCTCTCTCTTTCTCGCTCTCTCTCGCTCTCTTTCTCTCGCTCTCTCTCTCGCTCTCTCTCGCTCTCTCTCTCTCTCTCTCGCTCTCTCTCTCTTTCGCTCTCTCTCTCTAACAACAAACAGGGTGCTATTCCTTGTTAAATTCAGCGAGGGTTATGCAGCATCGACAGTACTCAGACCAGCGGAGGTACGCCTGGTATTTGGCTCAAACTGTATCAGCTCGTAGTATCTGTTAGTGGTGACTGTGAGAGAACCGGTAGGTATGAAGGGCACGCGCGCGTGCGAGTTTATTATTAAGTCGAGAAAATGTGTGGATATGATTAAGACATGTGGGGATATATGTTACGACTGGAGTCAAAAAGGTAACATTATTATTAAATAGATGCTGTAAGTACACATAACGCTAAACAATGAGTTGCTGATATATTGCAGTACCTACTGCAGTATACGATAGTATCGTGATTTTTAGGAAATTTCGTGAGCTCGAGCGAATTTATTTTGACCGTAATCTAATTAATTGAGAAGATTTTACTTCAGGGGAAATAGTAAACTTCCCTTTACGGATAAATAAAGGAATAATCAATCGATAAGCATTATTCTCTCTCTTCCTCTCTTGTGGAAAATATGTTTATTTCAACCTGTTTTGCTCGATTCAGATAAGAAAATACCTAGAATAGGAGAGTTGTTTGCGTATTCTGAGTATTATTTGGTAACGACAGGCTCGGTGTTGCTTATATCGGATTCTCTAGGGTGGCAACATCGATCCCCTCACCCCTTCTTCTATCTAACCACCCTGCCCGATACGACCTGTCAACCCTCTGCCCACCGTCACTGACAACGGTGGAACCCGCCAGACGAAATGTCTTCTAAATCAACAATAAAGTTAATTAATCTTTATTTCCTTTGCTCTCGAGGGACCGGTAAATGATCGAAACTTTCCTTATCGTCGTTAATTAACGTCAACCGTCGACGTCCACTTGGAAAAGTCGTACGGACTCGTAACACGGATAATCGCTTCCAATAACTTTGACACGATTAATGTTATATTACGACAAATTCAATAATGAAGTAACTGGAAATCGGTTAATAGCATTTTGACGTGATCGCTTCAAATGTCCTTTCGCGTTTCATCAACTTATTGTCTGCAAAATTAATTTCTTTCTCGTGTTTCTGCGTCGATAAAACGTGTTGACACAATTTGAAAAACAATCCCACGCAATACTTCACTTTTTTGGCCTTCTTCTTTTACCTCATTTCCTGGAGAATGAAGCGATATCCATTGAGTGTGAAGAGAGGGGGAGTTTTTGAATACGCACAAACTCCTTAGACAGAGATAACCCTAGCAAGGTTATTTGGTTAAACGCTAAAAGTAGACAATTACGGACATAGAGATAATCGCGGCCAAACTGGACACACCCAAACCGAAGCAAGAGATTTACTTTTGGGTGCATGAAATATCACGTGGACCCTTCCCCAAGTATGAAGTATGTAGTACTTTTCTGACTAAACGAATCTTTGTGGTTCGTCGCAAAATACTCCTCAGAACTTTCAAAATACTCAGATAGGATACCATTGGTAAGGCATTCAAAAAGTGTGAAGCGTATTAGAAAAGTGTTAAACCGTTATCTCATACGGTTTTTCATTACAAATAAAAATGCGGAATCCCCCCTCCAACACTCATTTTAGGCCGTGCAAAGTTTTTTGAAAATTCCATTGGGAATACTGTATTAGTTATTAAATAAGAATGAACTTACCCTTGGAACTATTTTTGTACTCTCTATCTCACTTCTGTCTTCCATAGGGTACACCTACAGTCATACAGCTTCACTCTCCAGACTCATCTTAATGCCTTTGTAGATTGGTCTACATGGTGCTTCCTATCAAACGCTGGAAAATGCTCCATATCTCCAATAATTCAGTCTTATTCCATGGTGCGCCTCTCAGCAGCCCATCATCTGTCTGCGACTCGGGTGCGTCATCTCTCTTGACCCGCAACTGTCGTTTGTTGATCGTATTGCTCAGGCTTCCTCTCAAGTTATGCGCGCCTTGGGTAACTCAGAGGAAACGCTCAACAGTTCACGTGTGTCCCTGCATTGGTGGTGCTCTACTGCGCTCTCGTTCGGCCATACCTCGAGTACGCCTCTCAGTCCGACGGTTTTTGCTTACAACAGTTACCGCATTGACAAGCAAGACTGGGTTGGCAGGCGTTCTTGCTTGTTCGCATTTGTCAAAATTATCGATTACAACGTGCTTAGCTCTCGTTTTCGCCTCAGCAGAAGAGTGATCGCCGATATTTCCCACCTCCATAGTATTCTCTTTGGCCGTATCGATTCCTCCCCTCTTCACGACTGGACTGACTTACGCGTCGTTCGGTCTAGCTGTATGTTCCATGAAACATTTTCCGTGCAGTTTACTTCTAATATATATACATATTCCACTGCCCACTCTAACGTCTCGCTCGTACTGCTAACCAACTCATATCTGTACACAGATCTTCATTCAAGTCTCACTTGCTCCACTGCTTTCATGACTTTCATTTTTATTGTTTCCCTTTCGTGTGCTTCTGCTTCATGCGCTGTGGTTTTAAACGTAACGTTCCATACCGTTAGATTGGGCTCGCTCTCGCTATACCATGAAATATATGTATACATGTAGTTCAAAATTGGACAAATAATACCTTTTGTTGAAAACGTTGATATGAAGACTGCCTTCGTTAACATTGATTGACGGGTATCGAAAATGTGTTAACTAATGAGTGGGTTGGTTTTGATCGAATACCTAACGAGTGACATGTTATGTTGAACCCTTACATCAGTAGTTACAGTTGCTATCTATAGTTAAAAGCTAGAGAGGATAAAATTCAATCTGACGGGTACAACCTAATACGACTGCAATTCAATCTCCAGCTCTGGCTGAAGCCTGAGTCTACCCGATGGAAAAAGTACTTCTAATTTTTGTACGTACTAAGGAGCTTTATGTTTAATAAAACATATTTTGTGTTAATGCATACGTCCATTACGAAAGTTCAATTTACAGAAAGTCAGTTGAATAAGTTTGGTGTACGATCAAATCCTATCATCCCAGGAAGGCTACTGACAAAACCACTCGAAGTACGTGTCGTTTTACCCTTACCAGAGATTTTTACTTACTTTCATTTAAATTTCAAAATAAAACTTTGATTTATTATAGTTGACAATAAACGGACGTGAGTTCTGGAAAACGAAATTCAAGTCGAAACAAAAACTGATTTTGGCGTGGTTGGTGGCTAGACACTGTGGAGTCATTGGATGCAAATGAACAGACTGCCTCAACAAGTCAAAAAGCGGGAACGTGGAAAGTCATTTGGACAGAACCTAACAGTAGGAGCTCTGTTTATTATTATCAAAATGTCTTGTAATTGTAATCAGCTAAAAAAAGTTGAATTTTTCTCTTCAGATCTTTACAGCTCAAGGGTTCTGAGTCCGAAAAACACCACTTGAGAAGATGGTTTGCCATTGATGTGCCTGTGAACGTGATTAAGAGAAAACGGTTTGAGCAAATCAGCTCAAATTTTATAGTAAGTCTGAAGGTCACCATGGAACACGAAAATAAGGGCGTGAGTAAAATAGGCCTAACAGCAATTTTTACTTTCCTTGGTTCTACAAAGTAGAAAGGAAAGTAATGTAATCGGCTGAACAAAATTTTTGAGTATTTTCCTCAGATCTTTACGTTTCAGACCCTCCTGAGTCCGAAAAACACCATTTGGCAAAATGGTCTGTGTGTCTAGGTGTGTCTGCGAACGATTTTTAGAGAAAACCACCGTACCAAATCAGCTCAAACTTGATATCTCGCCCGCAGGTTACCATGGAACGCCAAAATAAGGGTTTGAACAAAATCCACCGAAAGTTAACTATAGTTATCGTAATGATCATCACACTAAATATATTTTTCTCAAAAACGGCTCTAACGATTTTGATTAAATTTTTTACATTGATAACTCCCAATAAGGCAACTATTCCATATTATTCCCATTTGTGGGAAAATGACGAGAGTAGCACAATAAATTACCAAAAGTTTCGACGTAATCCATTTTAGAGTGGTGTTTAGAGAAAACGACCGAACCAAATCACCTAAAACTTGATATCTAGACCGCAGGTTACCATGGGAAGCCAGAATAAAGGTACGAACAAAATCCACCGAAAGTTAACTCGTGTAATGTAAATAATGATCAAAACACCAATTTTTTCCTCAAAAACCGCTCCAACGATTTTGATTAAATTTTTTATATTGATAGCTGTCAATAAGGCAATTATACCATCAAATTCCCATTCGTGGGAAAATGACGAGAGCAGCACTATAAATTATCGAAATTTTCTACGAAAATCGGTTTTAGCGCGGTTTTTTTTCCTTTTAAACTCCGCTGAAATGTTTAAAAACCCTGCAAATTATTACACAATGGTTTATTATTCTCATGAACAGCTTGACCTAGTATTAGTGCTCCCCCATCCCATTCGATTCAGCATCGAATACTAGTAAACCATACGAAACATGTCCTGGCTACAATGGAACTACGGAAACAAAACGTCTGATGATTTGGCCCCGTCGTCGGGGAAATTGGAACGGGGGCGCTCGAAGCGAACCCGGGGGGAGTTGAGTGGCGGTGTTGGGAGGGAAGAAGCGAGCGGGAGGCGCGCTCGCTCGCCTCGACCGCGGTTGCTTTTGGTTTATTATTCATTCTGAATAATATTGGTTTATTATTCATTCTATGTTTTCGGCCACGAAACAATTTTTACGACCCCCCCTCAAAATTTGATACTTTACGTTTCAAGACTTGGAGATTCCAAATTTGCAATGTCCGTCCGCCGTCCCCCATCCCCCGTCCACCGACCCCGTCCGCCGTCCGGGCCATTTTGTGCCTTTAACATGGTCTAAAAAATTCGTTCTTTCGCCCTAAAATCCGATTTGGTATCTAGTTCGCCATCTCGGCAATCCGATCGGACGAAGACGGTGGTTGTAATGGGCAAAAAACGGTTAACAAAATTAACGAAACGCAGTACAACGCGGGAGCTACAGCGTTTCGTCGTTTGAACTCCCTCCCTCCCCACCCGTCTCATTAAAAAAGCAACCGCGCTCGAGGCGAGCGAGCGCGCCTCCTGCTCGCTTGCCTCCCAACTCCCCTTTCGCCTCAGAACGGGTGGGTTTGCTTTGAGCGCCCCCATTCTAATTTCCCCGACGCGGCAAAATCTTCAGATGTTTTGTTTCCGTAGTTCCATGATAGCCAGGACATGTTTCGTATGGTTTACTAGTATTCGATGCTGAGTCGAATGGGATGGGGGAGCACTAATACTAGGTCAAGCTGTTCATGAGAATAATAAACCATTGTGTAATAATTTGCAGGGTTTTTTAATGAGACGGGCGGGGTGGGAGGGAGTTCAAACGACGAAACGCTGTAGCTCCCGCGTTGTACTGCGTTTCGTTAATTTTTTTAATTAATTTAATTTAAATTATTACACAATGGTTTATTATTCTAATGAACAGCTTGACCTAGTATTACTGCTCCGAGAAACACGGCTTATTTGCGATTATACTGCGTTTCGTTAGTTTTTTTAACCATTTTTTGCCCATAACAACCATGGGCTTCGTCCGATCGGATTGCCGAGATGGCGGGCACACCTAGATACCAAATAGGATTTTTGTGCGAAAGAACGAATTTTTTAGACCACGTTAAAGGCACAAAACGGCCCCGGACGGCGGACGGCAGATGGGGACGGGGGACGGACATTGCAAATTTGGAATCCCCATGTCATGAAACGTAAAGTATCAAATTTTGAGGGGGAGGGGGGACGTAAAAAATTTTTTCGTGACCGAAAACATAGGGTTATTATTCAGAATGAATAATACACCAAAAATGTGGTGCGTTGCAACACACAACTTTCCTTAGCTCTACGTCAATTCAAACGGGTACATGGCTTTTTCCACTTACTCAATTCATTTATCAGTCAGTTTATTTGACGCACCAGATATTTTTTCTGTAAAACGGCTCTAACGAGTTAGGTTATATCTTTTGTATGGACCAGCTAACTGCACCACACGTACCATGGGAAAATGATTAGAGCAGCAACATAAATTACCGAATGTTTCGCGTTTTGTGCAGTGTTTTCCTTATAAATTTCGCTCATACGATTTTACGACTCAAAGGATTTTAGTAAAGTCAAATTGCGAGTTATGCGATGAAAGTTCAATCATGGTCAATAAATAATCAGGAGCAGCCACATAATATTCCGGAAATCTAACTAACGTCGTCTCACTGGCTAACTTTGTTAGAATAAATTATAAACCTTTCCAAAAACAAATCACACTCACAGCCCCATACCTTTACTTTGAGGTAAAGGGCTCAAGTAAGAGCAAGGCAATAAGCCTCTGGAACGGCCGTTTCTTGGTACAGAACCTTAAGGCAACTCGAATTAGATTAGATTGTAGGATGCAAAATTTACCAAATGTGCATGGGTTGTGAATAAAAATGTGTGATACGTCGCGCCAGAGTTCTTTGTTTGAAAAACACTCATGATGTGAGACGTTTTTTAATTTTTCGTGGTTTTTTAAATCTCTGTGCACCGTGTAGTTTTTTTTTAAATTTTGCTTTTGACTTTGATTACTAGTGTTCTGATAATTTTATGCTCGATTTTTTATGCTCTGATAATTTTATGATTGGTGGCTACTCAACTGTCTGGCTGGGTTTTCAGTGATTTTGGATTTTACCACGAGTGTAACTCAAAAGAAAGAGTTCGCACTCGGTCAGAATCCTCTGACCGAGCCAGACAGGAGAGGATTCTGACAACCATTCTGACAGATTCTGGTGAACCATTTCACGTTTCATATTTATGTCAGTTATTTTGCCAAAGAATCGCTGTTTTCGTTCGTTTTTCCGGTAAAAAATTGGAGCGGTGAAAGTGAAAATAAATTTAAAAAAAGGTAGAGGATGATAAAAAAGTGAAGACAGCCCCTCCCAAGGCTGAGCGTGTAGTCTGCTGTTAAAACCCGGTTCTTGAGAACAGAAAAAAGGGAACTCAATAAGAGAAACGCAGTCAGCTCGATCGAATCGTTCAAGAACTTTTTTATTTAATAACGAACAAAGTATATGTATATTAATAATATATATCCTTTTTCTTTTTCTTGTAAAATAATATTTTCATTATATTACATGATAATGCATTTATGATATGTATCGACACAGTACTTATCAGTAATCACACATGATCAATCTTATTAACACATAATTTTACATTATATTACATAGCTCCAGTTGAGAGACCTAATTTTCCTTTTTTTACTTCTCAAATGAAATGAGAACAAAGACTTTTTAAAAAAATGTTTTTTCTCGTACCTAAGTTTTTTAAAGTACTGATTCAAACGAAGTCGTCACATTGCTGAAGGGACTCCGTGACGTCAGTTCATGGGTTAAATTACAAAAATAACACCTGGTCGCATACAAAATTGCGTCAAACATTTTTGTTACGTAACATTTTCCCCGTCCACAGGGCTTGGGGTATCTTGTTTATTATTCATTCAGTAACAATTCATGGTAGTTTGTTCAGTAAGAATGACGAAGCGTGGAAGAATGATATGTTTGTATATTTGAACAGATTGTATCACTTTTTTATTTTCTTTATTTTTCAATCAAATCTGAGCGAATTAACAACTCCGTGAGGTAGAGGGGGTGAGCGCAGAGGAAATAAGGGTCAATTTGTTTTTTGAAAGTTGCGAAATAGAGATCTAAGATGATTTAAAACTATATCGTATCGTAGTAGTAGTTCATAGTAACGTGTGTGTTCTTGTGTTCATTTTTTTTTTTTTTGCTCAAAAAAGCTTAGTATTTACACAGTTCCCCCCCTTCCCCCTCCCCCACGTGATCGTTTAGCGGGGTTTTCGAGACGAATAAAATAAAAATGCATTCCAAAGGAAACGTTCAATATGAGCTGATTAATTGTCGTTTCCATAAAGAACGGCTGGAGGGAGAGCTTGTCGAGTGAAATAGGCCGTGATTTTGAGGAGTAAACGTACAAGAGAAAGGTATTAATTGAATAAACACCACCAATAAATCAACTAAAAAGAGGCGATATGAAATTTGCGTGATTGTGAGACAAAGCGAGAAAAGAGAGACATAAAATAACTAAAATTATGCTACGGTGTACGATTAAAGAGTGTAAACTGTTTAGGAACTTGATCGTATTTTGAATTGTTAAAAAGCTATTCAAGTACGAGTAGTGTTAATTTGGAGACAATTATCTGATCCGAAACTGTAGTCAACATTCTAAACCAACGTAAACCTAGACTCACAAACCCACTATATTTTTCATAACTCAACGGAAGTTAACAAAAAAAAACAAAAACAAAACTAACCGATGTAGTCAAATAGAAATAAAATAACGAAAACAAGCTATTTACCGTAAGCTATCATATATTTTACATATCATAGGTATCCCTTGTATAATTATAATAGACAACATATTGGCAGGAATTAGTCAGACTATATCACATTATTCAGTGCACTTTGTCCGCAAAAGTATTGATTTAAGCTATTTTCTTTATTTAGTTTCAAAACGTTTTTGCTTACTCACATTATCTAAAATACCTTAATATTAACAAAGCCAAGGTTTTTCTATCTATTCAATAGTTGGAAGTTATATTAATACATTATATAATATAATTTAATGTTTTTTCACGATGAAATGCGTGCAGTTTTAGCCTGGATTGTGTCGAGTTCAATAGTTGATTGTTAGAAAGTTAAAAAGGGGTGTGATAGGGGGGCCTGGGGTTGGCTCAGGGAGTGACACACCGGGATTGTGTGGTTCCACTCCATCCCCCGGGCTCCCCTTGCATGTTCGTGCGGGGTGCAAATTAAGTGCAGGTGCTCAAAAGAAGTGCTGTGCAGGTAGTCGCCAAAAAGAAGAACCATTAAAAAAAATAACATGCAAAATACCAGTAAATAGTGAATATAGTAGTGGAATTCATACACACAAAAAAAACGAAGGGAAAATGAGTGGTGTGTGCTTGAAAAATGACAACAATAACACCAGTGGCTTACGAACGACAACGATAATAATGGAAGGACGGGGGCCCCGAGGCTCAAAGGCTTCCTCCCTCCTGGTGACGTACCCCTCGGATGGCTCTCCCTCCAGCGGGGTTCTCAAAACTATAGACCTCGAAAATCCTACGAGTGGAGGAAAGGAAGGGGAAGGTTATTAGAAATGGGAGGGAAGAAGAGGCAGCGAACATGGGAAAAAGGAGGAGGTTCCGAGGAAACCGTAGAAAATATACAGAGAACAAAGTACACAACAGGGAAGATCTTCGTAAAATTGGAAAAGGAGGTTATTATCACTATATTACAAAACTATTGGAGAATGGGCGAGGGAGAAGGTTTATGTACAGACTCAAGACATCATCAGCCTCAAAATTGGTGGTTTCTCACTAGCGACCTCGTGCCCACCTCAGCAGAGCATCCGCCAGGATATCCAGATGAGCTTTTGTCTGAAACAAATCAAAACCAAAACGTGCATGTTACAACTGGTTGATGGAGTAAGAAAGTTATTGTAATGGCTCTTTTCAAAACAAGACAACAATTGAGCGACAAGTGAAGAAAAACCAGTATATACAGAGTAGAGCAAAATACGGAAATAGGAAAAATCAGAATGTGTTAGATATAAGGTGTGGCGTGGTACTGCGAAAGTAAGGCGTTGGAATAGCCAATGGATTGTGTTTTGGAGAAGTGTGAAACGTACATCACAAAGAGCTTTGTGTCAGATACAGGTGGGGAAGTACAGTGACTAATAATGGACTGAAAGAATCTGGCAAGTGAAGTCAGATCTGAGCTTGTTGGGCCCAAGTGTTTAACAAAATGATTATCTCTCAAAAAACATACCGTTTTATAAAACATGCAGGCCTGCCTATCTTCGTCTTCGCCGTTAGGACAGTCCATGAATCCGTCGCACAGTACGTGGTCGTCTATACAACGATATCGCCTCATTCTATCGGGCGTAGGACATGCGAACCTGTCCATGACTTCGTCGTCTGTTGGGGGGCATTCTGTAACATGATAAAAACAACGGTTAGGGGAAAACAACGGTTAGCAAATACGGAGCATCAGAAAAGAGTTCTGCCTAGCAAACAAGAGGAAACACACTGTTCCCTTCAGCATCTCAACCCCGAACTGTAGATTACTCTGCAATATTTTTGTTATTTCAACTATAAAAAACTCGACGAGAGTCGCGTTTATTAAAATCGAAGTTGGATAACCTCATGTGAGTTGTCGATCGTGGAACGAATCTCTTGTTAGAGAAAGAGTTGAAATGTTCAGATTGAAATTGTCGGGGCCTCTCCACCATCAGGCGATCGACCAGCAAAGACGAGAGAAACGAGAAACGCGTTGTCACGGCGACCCCATGCAATGATTGACTCCTACGACCCAGCTGCCCGCTTGAATGCAGTTTTCTTGAGAATCCCACTGCTTTCACGAGAACTTGGTTGGATTCTTGAGTGAACTCGAAGATGCCGCTCGGTTTGTCGAGAAAAACCGAGTAAAATGCGTGCGAGAGATTCAAAAAGGAGACTTTTATTCTCAAGAGTTTCGTTCGTCCATGCATTTTCAGGATTCTCCAACCAGTCCTTGTGAGTTCAATGTACCGAAGAAAGTGGGCGAACCTGAGAAAAAAGCGGAGTAGGTTCCGAATTCGTGTTACAGCTCACTACAACCATTTCCTCAAACGGAAAAAAGTATCCCAAGTCCCTTCTGAATATTTTGAACATAGCTTCTTTTATTATTTGTGACATTCTAAAAATGACGTTTGAACTCGATGCGAGACAGTCACATAACTGTTTACCTTACAACGAAGCGGTTATGAATGTGAAGATCTAAAGAAAGGAGGCCTGACTCCTTATGACTCAGACTGAAATGGTTCGGAGTTGCTTCAGGTTATTTCGGAACAAAGTGGACGCTAGTGGTTGAGGTAGGCAAGTTATAAGGATTGATGCTGTTCCACCATTACTTGCACAAGTAACGCTAAAGCAATCGCGTTGATAAAACGTCAGAGCTCCAATTTTCTACCTAGAACCGTTTGGAACGTTATATCTGAATATAGGTGCACGCAAGGCTACAACCCACGATAACAATTAATTCATAGTAACTTGTTACATTGAATTCCGTTCAGCTGACGGAAGCCAAAACCAGGAAAGTGCCCATTAAACAATTTGTGAATGGTCTTCATCATTTTCTTGTCCCTTCCTCTATCATCCTCCTTAGTCGTCTGTGAAGCCCGGTCAACTCCATTCTAACGACCTTTAGGGCAAACAACAGCGGATCCCACTCCAATCAACCCTCCAGAACCTCTCTTCGCCTCATCCTGCAAATCCCTCTCCCCTCGGCACACTCAGCCCAATGCAAACAATCCAACAATTTTCCATCTTTACATTCCGAAAGCCCAGCGCTCTCTTTTTGACTCGAAACCCGTTCTTTTCATTCAGGAGCGTTAATGTCCTTCCTCGCGTGGCTAATCGTCTCTGCGAGGACTTTTTTCAGACAACGTTAAACGAAACTGTGTTGCACTCATGGTATTAAGCCAGTAATTCAACATGAGAGAAAGCAAGAATGCAAATAATGTAAAAGGAAATGAGGGAAGAAAGAAAAGGATTGGTTATTCAGTGGAGGTTGTGGAGTGTTCAGCACGCCAAAGAAATTTAGTTGCGTGTGAAGGAGAAGTGAATGCCAAGTGGAGCAAAACTAAGTGTGTTAGTAATACAACAGTGTTAACGATGATGTCATCGCAGGAAAATGGTAATTACGAGGATAAATGGTCAATATCGCACGCGATACCATTACTGAGTCGGTATCTTTACAAAACTTTGTGCCAAAAGGGGCAGCTGGGAGGGTTGGTAGAAGAGTAGGGTGAGGTCGAAAGATGAGATAACATACTGGGTACGCTGAGAGTGTTTAACTTAGGGAACAGAGCGAGCGGACTGGGGAAATCGTTAGAATTGGGCTGTTCGGTAGTGAGAAATTCAAATAGCTCTTTTGGGAGTTAAATTCAACCACCTATAAGGGGACGAAGAATGCTCTTAGTGGAAGCTTTTAGAGCATAAAGGCAGGGACGCCAGACCAGACACGCGCCAGCATCGTAGTGCCCCATCACAGCACAACACCACCAGCACTCAACACGATCTCCGTTCAACAAACCTGGAATTGCTAATTACATTAAGATCAATTTGGGTAAAACAATACTGACACAAGAGTCGAGAATACGGCTTGAAGACTAAGGGTCGGTCTATCAATTCTCCAGTTAAAACGTCGCACTGGCAGTGTCAGTCAACGATATTCGACGAGGAGAAATACCAGGAGTACCAAACGCAGATGGAAGTTATTCGAAGATTTGATAGGCGAGTCTTGGTATTCGGAACCGTATCAGGTCGCAGACTTCATAAGTTTCATAAGTATCGCAGCGCTCGCAAGCGTTTCATTCCATTGTGTCAATTTTATCAGATCCCCACTCCAAATAAACATGCTCGCCTCCCCTTAGTATTGCGAACTTCA
This sequence comes from Pachypeltis micranthus, assembly GCA_020466155.1. NCBI lineage: Eukaryota > Metazoa > Arthropoda > Insecta > Hemiptera > Miridae > Pachypeltis > Pachypeltis micranthus. The sequence goes on from CM035776.1 coordinate 2,670,977, forward strand.
GGAGAATCGGTAACAGCAGTTTGGAAATGAGATGATTGTATCTTCTTACTCGCTATAATCAAACAAAAGAGCAACATATCAGATTACGGCCTCAAGACCCAACGAGGCGCAGGAAGCGATCAATAAATCGAACTTACTCGACGGTCTGACCAGAGTAAACACATTTTGTTGTGTTGAGTAGATTTATCGTTAGGTTGGAGTTGAGAGACCTTTGGAGCCCCAACCTGTAGCAGTTGAGACATCTGATTTTGTCGAGGGATGTGTGATGCGATGTCTGAAGTGGCACCTGTTGCGTTCGCTTCATCAGACGCCATGCATTCGATTCTCATCTTCGCAAATGCTGGCGTTTCTCCGGAAGCTTCTAAACGTATTTCCCTCCTGAGTTGGTTGATATAACACACGCAACGGCGTACCATGCCATGTACCATTGATCGGGAACATATCATTACGAGAAGGATTCTAGCAGCACGCAACTTGAATCACCTTCCTCGTTTCACTTTGGATTCTGTTGAGTAAAGTGGGAGTTTCCTCAAACTGTTGAAAAACGTGTTGAGGGGCTTTCGATGTGCGTGAAAATGGAGATAAGATACACCTTAGAGAACACATTTTGACTTTGGTGACCGTCGAGATGAAAACTGATTCCATCGATAAACCGACCAGTGTAATCAGGTTGGAAGGATCGCGAAGATAATGCGAGGGACCCGGGTACAGCTCATGAATGTCCTCTGCAAAGTTCGAAGTGCAAAAATGGAGGGAAAGCCTGCGACTGCTGAGGTCTGAGCTACTTAGAGATTTCAATTATAACTAAGCAGTTGATGGGTGTGGTAACTTGAAGTGAGAGTTGGTGTAAGGACAATTCAGATTTGAGAGTAGTGGTGGACGAAGGAGGAGAGGAAGAGAATTGGCAGTCGTACGATAAATTTGATTAGCACATAACGATATCACGCAGGATATATGTAGCTCGCGCCGTCACTATTGTATTGACATACGCTTCAAAGATTACTAAATACCGGCTACAGTCTCTTTTGGGGATTTGAGTGTAATGCTTGAAATAGTCTGGAAATGCTCGCACCAACTAGTAAGGAATCTCCTTTTTCCATTTGTAGTTTTCCTTACTACTCGTTTGCTCTTATGTAGCACAAATAGGATTGCTATACTCACTGGTACTGGTAGAGAGAGGCAAGGACAGGTCGACGTCCTAGAGGCGTAGATTAACCGCCTTAACTGGCATTGTAATTGTACCTGCATTGTGTTGTTGTTACGATTTTTGAAAACGTTTGCTTTGAATGTGCATTTAGGGTTAGGCGCTGGTTCAGCATATTTGTGAGGAAGCTATCTGACATTACTCTCGTTCGATTTGTAATTTGACGAAAACGACGCCTAGCGTAATCTCTCCATTTCGTCGATACTTTGGCCACGCCTCTATGAAGCCTCTATGATTTTCAAAAATTTCAAAACCAATATGCTCCCTGCTCCATGAAAAATAGCTAGAAGTAAATAATGGCCGATTTTATATTTGAATATGAAACGTCACAGACAGTTTTATGGTGCGACGAAGGAAGAGTACAGCGACACGATAAGGAATTCTGTCGAAGGAACCAAAAGCACTTCAGGGACTCGTCCTCGTCTCTCAAATGTTTAGCGTGGGTTGTGTGCTTCTCTTGAGTGATCCATTTACTCAGCGTCAGAGTACACGAAAATCAGTTTGGGAATGCTCAACGGGTATGTCAACCACCAGCCTCAATTGAGGTTGGTGAATACTGCCGTTAATATTTTTTCGTGTTTCAGTAGTAATATATTTCCTCTTCGTGTTTGCCCACGTGGACAAAAATATCTGGTACGACACTGCACAGTTTTTCTCAGCTCTGCATACATTTAGCGACTTTCAGCGCTTTAATTACATTTTTCACTCAGCGCATTTGATCTTAGCAAAACATAACTTGACGTTTTACGCAGTTCCGTAATTTATGCTCTCATACTACGATAATTAATGTACTACGAACGAATGGTGGGGTATGGACTACATTTCTGAGAAGCAGTTTGTTATGCTGTTACTCGATGCGTCCGAACTCTGATTTGGAACATGTCCCTCGTACTGTCACGGCGTATATCTTGGGGATGTTTAATTAAGAACGAAGCTGGCTGATGTGTCGTCGGTTGGTTGAAGCAATGATGAAGTCACCTTTATTGGCTGGGCCGTGAACGTTAGTCCATATTCGGCACTCATTTTTCATCAGCCCTAAGAAATATTTATGTAATCAACTGAAAAAATGATTTCTTCGAACCTCTTCAAAGGTTTCTGAGTTCGAAAAGCCTTTAAAGCAAAGAGCAAAAGATTTGTGAGTCTGTAGTATCTGTTGAGAGAAAACGGCTGAACGAAATCAGCTGAAAAATGATACCTTACCAGCAAATGAAAGTGGGGCCCCGAAACAAGACCATGAGTAAAATCGGTCCAAAACTAACTATGGCTGCTATAGCGATCATAATAACATTCCTTCTCCTTTGGATTAAACTTTACTAGTGGATATTTCACAAAAACATAGTATAACAACATTTCATCTGTGGTAAAATCACGAGAGTAGCGAAACAAATTACCGGAAATTTTGTTAGAGATCATTTTTGGTTCCGTTTTTTCGTCGTAAATTCTGAAGAAAAGAATCATGTTGACAGTTTGATAAGTAATCTACAAAATTTGTTTAATAACGATTATAAAATAATTAGGGACATTCCACGATATTCCGAAATTCACACAACATTGTTTCAAAACTTTTTTCACAGATAGTTCATAGATAGTTTCAGAACCATGAACATTTTATAGGAAACTGTTTTCACAGTCTCATAAATAACCTACACAATGGTCATTCAATGGGCTCATGACATGAATAGGGGTTACCCAGTAAATTGTGGAATACTAAGGACTGTATTCTATTAAGAGCCCCAATAAGTTGAAGTTGAAAGGCAAAGTGTTCGATTTTTCTACGCCGTCACAGTGTTGTAACTTGCGTATTACTACTTTATTAGATTCGTACAAATAACAATACCATGACAATTTATCAAAGTTGACGAAAGACTTGATTAGTAAAATAAATGGTAATGGGTATATAGCAACGACTGTTTCTCCAAGATTTTTGAATTAAGAGCGTTCGAAAAGTCCCAGTAACGCGACATTCAGTCTGTGGGAATAAACAAGACGCTAATTAGCTATATTCATTTACCCTTCATTCAGTAAAGAAGACTGATATGGGTATCGATTAACTTCTCATTAATTGAAGGGCATTTGTTTCCTTTACTTTCCCGGTAGAACCCGTCGGAAGAGGGAGAACGTGATCAAAGTGAGAATGGGTGGTGAGAATGAATGCTTCATCCCACTCACCCTTTACATCCCGTTGCAGTTTCCTCAACTTATAACAACATCTATTTCTTGCCCAGAGAGGGAGTAGAGTCGCAGAGAAGAAACCTGGAGCAGTGACGTCATTGAATCGTTACAGTTGCCACCAGCCACAAGTGCCAGAGAAGGGGGGAAGGAATGAAGTGGGAACCACGGCTATGAAGAAGACAGAAGCAGAGACATTGCTGGAAGGTTGGAAATAGCGAAGCCCTTCATCGAAGAGAAGTTGGTTGAGTGGGAGGTGAGAATGAGAATGAGGCGGAGGAGAGACGAGAGATATCGAGCTGAGACGATCTGTGGGAAGTGCTAGGAGAGAATGTGACGGGTGGGTCATGGGATTGTGGAAGGGTGGAGTGGTATGAAAAGGATGAACGTGAAGAGGGAAGAGGGAAGCTGGATATAAAAAACAGCCAGTCATTGCAGTTTTCTTGCAGTTCCCTTCCCTTTATCATGTGAAATTGCATCCCTTCCGCCCACTCAACGGCGTTTCAACCCTCGCGAGTTAATCATATAAACCCCTTAATTGGAATGTCTACCCTCTCTACACTCTGACGTCGGTGGAGCTTCAAATAACTCGTTAGTCGAGACAACTAAAAATGATTCTGCCGTTAATTGTTTATTAATTATCATTAACCCCGTCACCAAGCTCAGCAAGCATCGTTCACACCCCCCATTAATTATTCCTATTAAGCCCCTCCCTTTCACTACAGTTGTTAAACACTATTCATCGATTGTGACCTTATCACTCTATGAAGCTGTGGGAATTTTACACCATATCACCATATCTCTCATCGAATCCATCAAATTGTACAGTAGGTTTGTGGCCGCACAAAAATATGATGAGCAGTAGTAGTGAAGCTATGGGATTTATCAAATTTCATTGATATTCGCTTTAGGCCTAATACGCGGGATCATACACCTAGATTGAATTTCTATTGGTTATGAATGTTCGCAGGACTGATGATTGCTGTAGAGAATGTACCCAAGTCCATTTGGAGTGGAGGGTTCTACACCAGATATCCATGCGGATGATAAGGGGATAACTATTGTGGGTTCAATATACTCCTCTATTAGCAGCATACTTAATGATGTTTTACCATCCATGCCAAGGTACTACTACTGCGGGGCCTAGCCAGAACAGGGAGAGCATCTGCCTCATTGTGAGGAGTGTTAGAACTATACCGAACGAAAATCAGCTTAAAGGTCCAGGAGACAAATCAGGGTTGTCAGCTCTAACAATGACGCTGAGCAAGAGAAACGAATAATTATTACCCTTTACGACGCGATTAACCGAAGCTGCAAGTCGATAGCTCCTTAACAGCGTTTGATAACCAGGACTCCAAAAGCAAATACGAAACTGGGGCTCGGGAAAGACGAACATTGGCTTACCCACAAAAAATATTTAACACACTTTTCTGTGGACATTGCACGAATTGTCAAAAAATGTGTTGATGTCGGAATGAAAGTTCCTAAAGTTCATAGCGCAACTGTCCCAAAAATGGAAAGCCTGTTGGGCAAACAAGAAATCCATTGGGGGAACACTAACACAGGAACAACAATCAGAAGAAGAAGCAGAAGAATCATGTTACATTCTAGGCGAATACCAGGGTTTAGGCAGTGGTCACCTTGGTTGCAGCAAGAAGTACGACTGCGACCCTGTGACCACTCACTCAGAAAATCTCAGACAGACAACTTGAACAGTTCACGAAATAACCTGGTTACCTTAGACTTATTCCACACAAAATCAATAACTGTGAAGCAGTTGGTGCTATTATGTGGGTAGGAGGGAGGTAGATGGTCCCTTAGTGTTCTTCATCAACATTCCTCTCATGGCAACAGCCCGCGTCATGTCTGGGAGTTACAATCCCTGCCGTAGTTTCTCGTCTAGTTGAGGAATTTCCCAATTGAGCAAAGTTCAATAGCCAGGCTAGCAAACTTTCCGTCAATTCGAAGCTCTCAAATTCAAATTGCTGCCCACAGTCGGTGAACCAATTTCCAGATGGCGGATGGTGTTGTTTGAAGAGTGACAGTTGTGTAATTACCGGAGAGAGGTGAGAGATCTCGTCTCTTCAACACCGCCAGCAATAGTCAGTTGGCAATTGTCCTCGTTGCCGCCTGTCCCAACTTCTCTCTAACAAAAGGCCTCGCTGACTCCGAGAATTGTGTTTCTCTCATCTTTCCAATTCCGCCGTCACTCCCCAAGACAATTGTTGTTTTGTTATTCGACTAATTGCTTTTCCCAACCTCTGAAATCCTCTTCCCCCACTCCCTCCGCTCTTCTACCAAGTTTGTCACGTTTTGATTTGTTTTGCCACATTCCGCAAGAAACTGACTTTGAATTAGAAACGACGCTATTTATCCTGTCAGTTACATTCTGCGACAGCTCGAGAGATCGCACCTAATGCCACCATAAAAGAAATGTCACAGTTTTGAGGGCTTCAGGTTAATCGATTTCCATCGGCTCACACTTGGCTTTCAACATCTACGGAGGGATGATATTCAGGTAAAATAAGATCATAAATCTTGTGGATGCCACAGGTTCTTTTGTTTCAAGGGTTGGGGTAATTGCACGTAGGTAGATGGTAAGGTGATCCTATCGCGAAGCGTCGTCACAGCAAGTGAGTCTGGAAACTCCTACATGGGTTTTCTTGCTACGCCTACCACTGATGCGGCATTCACTTAATCGTAATGTTTTTCGCTTTGCAACGCTAATCCGATAGTGAGATTAATTCTCAGCTTGTAAAATGGATTGAAGCAATGTCACATTTCTTGTTGAAAATCAGATGAAGCAATGAAATGAAAGAAATGGATCCGACTTTCGTACCAGAAAAGCAAGAAGTAACCACACTCACGCATCTCACAAAGGAATGAGGGATACAGATATCCGTGTAAGTTTAGTAAATTTTCTGTGCTTTTGAAAGTTATTTTCAAATGGAATTTTCATTATTCAGCCTGTAACCGTTGGTAAACTAGGGCTTTTGTAGCAATTTTTCAAATTTTTTTTTAGCCTTAGGGAATCGGGAGCACTAAGAATTAGTGCATCGAAAACGTCGAACTTGGGTGTATTTTGAGTATGTAGTTTAGAGTAAACTTTCTAACCGATTGAACTCATTATTTCTGCGTTGTGTTGGTTATTTTTCTACAATACCAATTTGAAATTAAGAATACGATTCCTGTAATTCATTCAATCTCAAACCAGTTCATTAGTTCATGTCACACTGTGTTGATAACCTTCCAGCGCTGTGGAACTAATGTTTGAATGGCAAGCTTGTAGTTGTACTAACGCGTAAGAAGTACCGAAAGTAGGACACGTTAAGGTGTAGTGCTACAGTATCGATAAAAGTGAATAACGAACACTTAAACTACAGCACCATCGATTCATTTCAGAAATATCTTGCGCCGTTTCTAGCAGTCCCTCCTTCAATTACGTTTACTTATAAATAGTATTGACCCACGAAACCTCTCAGAGAGAAAATGTTAAGAAGCTCTTCACAATATTCGTTCAGAGAACCAAATTACAGTCAGCGTTTGTAGTGTTCGATGGGAAGAGAGGGGTTTGACAGTCGCCCGATAAGTCCAGAGAGGTTTCTCGCCAATGCCTTTTCCCCTACAATGCGCACGTCCATTTCATTGAGCAAAGTTTCCGATTCAAACCGCCGATACAGTCCCTTTAAATGTCAAACGGCGAAAAAGGTCGGAGCCCAGAGAACCACCCAAATGAAGTCCATTGTATTCGTATGGATTGGAAACGGTGGAGAAGAAATTTCCGTTGGGGTAGCCTGAGCCCAAGGGTTTTTTTCCCCTTAACTCTTCACCTCGGCGACGGACAAAAACACTTGTGAAGTTTCTGACATTTACATTCACGTTGGACTGCGTTGGAGTTTGCCACTATTTCTTTGGCAAACATGTAATTTACAGCCCACGGACGGACAGAAGGAAGAAAGTAAATAAAAAAGTCGGCGGGGTGTTTAGAACGAGGGAGCGAGTGAGGTGGAAGAGAAAGGGGATGATGGGAAGGGGGAGAGAAAGCACAATAGCGCTTTAGGGTCAATGCTAAAAAAAAGAAAAAAGTGAGGAAAGAAAACATGTTGTTAAGTATTCTGTGGGTTACAATGAAAGTTCGTTATCCGTCTTCATTCCCCTCCCATCACCACAATCGGGATTTCCAGAAATGGTTCACACCAGCGACGACGTAAGAAATGACAATATCATTAACAATTTACATATTGATTGTAAATATTAACTTTTCCTATTACGTTTCCCCCGCATTCAGCGAAATCTGGCGCCCTAACAACAAAGTAACGCAATCAGTTTTTCGTTTGGTTTATGCGAACACGATAGAAGTTGACATTCTATTTAGAAACTGGTGTAGCTCAACGTTCAGGAATTTATTGAGTAGCACCGTTCCATCCAGCAGTTTATGTCAAAGCGTTCCAACAGATTGTAAGAAGCCCGACGACTTTGTCCAGATTTTTTTTCTGGGTCTTCAACACCCCAATTACTCATTTCTAATGATCATTATTTACTACTTGTATTAGGTTCTTCTCCCTAGTACGAAGCGACGTAAGTAATTCGTCTTAATCAACAAGCCTTGACAGGCCCCCTTGAGTGGCCGCGTGTCACCCTGTCGATCACAGTTTCGACGGAGGACGCAAACGGCTCACCATGATTCTCTGCGTGACATTATTCTAGTATTAAAGACGTAACTATTACCGTATATCTGTGCAGGTAATAAGAACTTATCTAAGAGGCAGAGTTAACGCCTGCAGCTGAGACACGCGTCCCTAGGACCCCAGAAACTTTTTGTTTTGTCTGTAGGGATAATTTTGTTTGGTATACTGAATTATTTCTACTAAATATTAGAAAGAGTTTCTTATTTCTTCTCGCAATTTTGCGAATAAATCAGAAAAATTGAGGTTGAATTCTGCAATTCTGTACTATATTCTGCAATAGCATGGTCTTTGAGCAATGTTTGTCATTGGTCCACCAAGCCGACCATCGAAGGTCGTAACTCTTGCACCTTAATTGACTGATATTGCCCCAGTATCAGGCTGGTAACTAAAACCAAATATCAACTTGTTTTAGATCAATTTACGCCTTGGAACGCCATTTTGATAATGTACGTTAAAAAACTCGTACCCCTTTGTCTAGAATTTCACAACTATGTCCTTCGATACTCTCCGAATTTTCTATATTCGTTTAGTGATTTTCCACTGCATTCTGGTTTGGAAAACTGTTTACCAAGCGCATCTAGATTCTCTGTATTTAGTTGAGAAACAAATAATTGAAATGTTCATACGGAAAAAAGAAAAATTACCTTCCCCACAAGTTTTGTATTTGTTTGCATGTTTATCAAATCTACTTCCAAATCATACTTGAGTGATTTTGAGAGAATCCATGGCCAAACAAGGTCTCCGCTGACACCGATCCCGCGATGTATCATGGTCTCATCCTTACGAACAGGGGTCAACATTTCTTCTCATGCAGTTGTTCAATAACCTTCGTAATCACATTTTCAAAGAAAACGAATCAAGGAGTATATTTCTGTTAGTTTTATCGGAGGAGTCACTTCTGGTATTTTACAACAGTGAATTCAACCAGACAAAATAAAATAAAAAATTAAAACAGCATAAATTTTTTTAAAACTAAAATTGTGTTTGATCAAGGCACTTTCAGATCACGGTTTGCTTGTTACTCATTTGAGGTTTTGCAATTTTACTTTTGCTTTCGGACTGATTGTGTGATGTATTAAATTTTTTGCTATAAATGTGTAATCCTTTTTTTGTTGCGTAAAATGCCATTTAAAAATATATGGGAAAATCGTTATCTGTGTTCGTATTTACTTAGACACTTCCCTTGTATGAGCAACAGATACGTCATCCTTGGAGAGGGTTTACCGACCATCCTTGAAGCAGAAGACGACAGTATTTGCGAACGCCGTAAATAAATAGCGCCAAGTCTACAGTGGATGATGGTCTGAAATGCTCGTGATTTGATTGACCAACTCATTTGTTCGAATGCCTACGGTGTGCAAAATCTCCCCCCACCCCCCACCATATCGGACAGGGGAAAGGGAGAATGATTCAACCGTTAAAAAAGCCATTCTCTCGACAACTCAATCAGTTCCTGTGGAGTCGAAGGGGAGTCGCTGGAAATAGCTTCTATTGATTTTCAATTAAAACGAGTCCCGATTCTGGTGATGCGACTTTCACTTTCCCGCGCTTTGAAACCCGGAATCGTTGGATTGTACTTCACTTCATCGCAGAAGCAGAGCCGCGAAAGCTCAGCGATTTTTCTAACTTAGAGCGCACGCGCACATGCTGAATATGTTTGATTCATCTCAGATGAACACCCTACAGACGATATTCTCAACGGAATAAGCCGTAAGTCGTTATGGCATTACGAATCATTCAAAACTAGTGTCTGTCAGGCTGAAATGAATGAATAAATAACAGATAAAACAATCTGTCCCTACGAAGGTTGCAGAAGGAATGGAACACGGCCCGCTGGGGGCAGTGGGCAAAGCCCCAAAATCGCAGATCACGGCTCGTTGAATGGCATCTCAACTGGGAGTTGGACTTCCAGCTTAATCACCGGAGCGCGTGAGCAGTATGCTCCTGCCACATCATCTACTCGTGCAAGATATGAACGAGGTGACGGCGAATCATGGGAAACGAGATTGAACCACTCCGCCATGAAACATCCGTTGAAGATGGAAGAAAATTGGCTGGTGAGAACAGAAAGAAAGAAATGCACAATGGGATTTAATGTTAAAGAAACTGATTCCTATCATTATGGCAATTATTAATTAAGTTGGTCGTTGGGACTCAACCACAGTAAGCAAACACTAAATCGTACTGTCCACTTGTTTCCCAGCCAGTCTTGAAAGTGAGAGGGAAATACAAGAAAAATTCGGCATAAAGAGGCTTGGGTTCTCGAAAATTAAGCATACTTAGAACAAACGATTCCAAGTATCAATCTTGTCACTCACATCTATATATTTATGTGTCTACCATCGTGTTGTATCTTTCTATAATTTATCCATCTCTAGTAATTGGGTTAGTTCCGCCAGTAGGTAAATTACTTAAGTTTACGCACCTTTTTGGTGAGTCCTTCTTCTCTGGCTGGTGAGATTCTGTGGGCGAGCGCTTTCGATGTATCTCACCAGCAAGAGGAGACGGACTCCCCAAACCGGTACGTTAATTTTAGTTATCTATTTCTCTTCCAGGTTATCTATTCATTTTATCACGTTGTGTTCATGCATGTTTGTGTCACACTTCACTTTGAAACGATGTGTTTATTTATCACGGTGCGCCTATGTACTGAACGATATTCTCACATATCAAGAAACTGTCAGGGAATTCATTCGTTCTTGGCGGGACTCATTCTGATTTGTCTCTACAGATGTCGTAACCCCTTGTTCAAGTGCTGTGGTTTATAGCCAGCTAGTAGGAATCTAACACGCTAACAGTTATGAACGCCAATATTGAATAATTATTATTTATGATTCCACAGTAAAGTATATAACTTTACGTCATTCATCTATTTCATTACCTATCTCATCACACAACTGCTCAAGCGAACGAGAACGTTCTTGTCAGTTCCACGCAACAACGTGATTGCCTATTCCCTGACAACTGAACCTGTCATTTCCGGATATTGAAAGGGGTTGAAAAGAGGTAGTTTTATTGGAAAGAAACGGCGGCGAGAAGTTTTGCTCTGAAGCAAACATTTTAAGCAAAACCCAACTCCGGGCTAATGGCGGAAGTCAAATATTTCTCCCGTCTTCTGACACGTTGAATGGGAAACACGCCAATTTCAGGCCCTGTGAAGTCTGTCGTGAGCTCCCGGGTTTTCTAGAAAATTCCATTTACAGAATGACGTTAGGGAGTTACCCTTCGAAAAATGCGAGGACTGCGACAGTTTTTCCTCAACCGATTTCTCCGAAAAAGGAGATTGAAATGTTTTAACGTTCATTTCTCTCGCAGTAACTATATTACTCCCTTCCTACGACCTCTGCAGAGCAGGGAACGCGATTTCAGCGGTAGAATCACGTGATTTTTATTTAATCTAGATTGATTTCGTTATTAACCGAAACCGACCAACTCTTGATACAACAGCAGGAAGCTTGAGCAAAACTCGCTTTCGCATTGGAATATCTCGATGGAATTACTTGAAATCTTCCAACCAAACTTTACTACGAAATTAATATCTCCATCTACCAATCGGGACGAAAACTAACTATAGTTATTATAGTTTTCCAAACCCTACACCTTTTTCTCACAGTTTCAAATTAAATAACGCTAACACACAATTTTCACTTGTGGAAAAATGGCGAGATCCGCTCAATAAATTATCAAAAGATGCAGTAGTTTAATAACAGTTATAAAACCATTAAGAACACTCCTCACAGTCTCATTGCATGAACTACCTTTTTCCACTGTGAACGAAGAACGCTAACGCCCCCCCCCCCAATCTCCTAAGGGATTCATTCCCACCTTAAGAACAGCTTCTACCGGGATTCTGAATCTCCAATTCGAGAAGGAAACGCATTTGAGTGTAACGTGACGTGAGGTGGATCAGCAAGATGAGCGGGTAGTCATTTCTCGCAGAACAGTACAAAAATAGACAGGGAACCCGGATTTACCATTGAAATCCGCCGTTTTCATCGACCCGGAGCGTTGAACGGAGACGTCGTTTGGAGATCGACAATTGTGACGTACGAGCCTCCGCCCGACTCGCAGTTGACGCAGCGGCTTCGTCTCGCTATTGCGTTTTCCTCCGACGTGAACTTCTCAATTGATTGACGAGTTTCTGCACAATTTTCTCCTTTTACGTCCATTTCCCCCGAAAGTGTCGAGGGAGTGGGAAAACGCCTGGAAAAGTGATCGGGAGCGAGAGTGAGAGAGGGAGTGTGGGAGTGAGGGGTTTGACAAATTGGACCCTCCATCCCCCACACCTCTTCCGTCATCGATTAAACAGGGAGTGACGCAGCACAGGACTTCCCCCGTGAAACAAACTGTACGTGTAATTGAATGTCTACAACACGTTCGTTAGTGAAAATTTGAGAACGACCAGGAGATAACGGGTAAGCAACACGCATTGCATTGAACGCCAACAGGTGTAATGTGCGTGTGACAAGCTCAGCTTGCGGTTTGCCGGTGTTGGGAAGACGTGTGACTTGACTCACAACCGACACGAGATGGGAACGCATGCAGAGAGTGTTGAAAGTGAAGAAAACGGGGTTTTATTTAATAGTGCGTCGCGTCGCATTCGGTAGTGTTCATTACCGAGATAGATTTTATTCATCTACAGGTTGGAGTTGGGAGGGGGGGAGCTGGGGGTTATTTTGATACAATAAGTACATAATATTACATTCGAATGCTACTCCCCAACAACCCAAGTTTAATAAGTCCGTGAGCAGAAATTTTTAGAAATGGTTTTCGCTGAGCGTTGTTTTTCCTTCGGACTTAACCGATATTTTAGCTTTGGGTGTACTGAGACTTCTTGACTTTGATTATAATGAAAATGTTGTGAGCGATCCGTAAGTTTTTCTTCTCAGCAACCTTCAGTCGTCCCAGGCGCTAATAATGAGGAGTAACGAGGTCAAAAACATTCAGCCTCCACCTGGGTCAACCGAATCATCTCCAGCTTTGCCATCCCTCTTCCTTTTTTTATCTCGAATTTCATGACTCCGATAGAGGACATTCCTCTGCTTTCATGAAGCTTGGTGTTAATGTTTGATGTCAAATTGATTTTACCCCTCGTGTACTTTTACGTTTATTTTATTCTGAATAACTTTGTGTCACGTATCGAGCAGTCTATGTTTCCTTTATCGATTAATTAGGCATTTGCCCGTTCTTTCTCACACAAACAAATAGATAAACAGAGCTTGTTAGGGACGACTTCTCGACTACCCTTTGAATAGCAGGCTGGCAGTTGGCCTCAAGAATCGTGGGGCTGAGCGATTGTTCTAACGAGGCTCTGGCCAGTTCTGAGCCGTACTGAACTCGAAGCTGAACAGATCTGTTAGATGAAAAGTCAAGCCACTCAACTGAGAAGTTCTGAAAAAACGATTCACGGCTCAACACCTAATTGAGCTGCTGGCCACACGCTCCATTTCAAGGAGATCACCGGCACCAACAGACGCATACACTTCCGTTGTTACCCTACAAACTTTCGGTTGTCTCTCTTAGACTCGTTTTTACTTGGACCCCTTTTCTCACTCACGGCTTTGAGAGGCCCCGACATAATTGGACGACCCTCTTCAACCTCCTTTGCTAGGCATTTGATTTGACCTAAACAGGAACGTTTCTGCCGGTTGTTGACGTTGACTCGGTCTCAGGAAACCAATTGGCTCATTAGGGAAGGGGTCGAGGGATCATTCAGCTCCAAGTGGCCGCATGATACGCTCGGGAAAGCCGTTATTTCCTCTTGACTTGACCATCGATTCTCCTCATCGTCCTCCCGTCGAGCCACACCAGTGAAACCCCCTGATTTATTTACTACAGCCCCACACGCTCCCCCACCCACCCTTCCACCATCACGACCACAAGCACACTCGCTACACTTTCCCTCTTTGGTTTGTTTTTCCACCCCACCCCATCACGCGTAAAAGTAAATAATAAATGTCAGTGATTGCCGGCCGCCAAATCACTAGCAACACGTTTGGCGCGTTTGTTGGTCTTCCTGTTCTTCATCAATAGAAACAGTTCAATTGTGAACATGCTGAAGTAGATATCCATAAAGATATCTAAAGACTATATTCATCAAGCTACAGACTATATTATAATACAGCCAGTTTACAATATAAATGCCGTAGTTTCCAACTGCTGTGGAATTTTCCCTTCAAGGCACCGAGCTCTCCTGTGTATTCGTTCGATTCACATCTAATACCGGATACCCCTCCATCAGTAAATTCCATGATCACTCTATCACTATCAGTTCATTGCGCAGAACCAGATTCCCTGCTTATGGTAGCAATGTGTCATAATACTCCCGTTTCCGAGCTCTTAAGCGATTGGCTTCCCTGAAAGACCATTCTCAAACGATATTCTTTCGGCCTTCTTTAAACGGTTTATTTCTAATTCATTGGTTTAATGAAAGTCAATGGTCGTTCGACTTGATCACTACCTCTCTCTCTCTCTCTCTGGATCTCTCTCTCTCTCTCTGGATCTCTCTCTCTCTCTCTCTCTCTCTCTCTCTCTCTCTCTCTCTGGATCTCTCTCTCCCTCTCCTTCTCTTCTCTCTCTCTCTCTCTCTCTCTCTCTCTCTCTCTCTCTCTCTCTCTCTCTCTCTCTCTCTCTCTCTCCCTCTCTCCCTGTGGGCCTTCCTCGAACATCAAGTCCCCCTATTTCTGACTCTCAAGCCCAGCTTGCCTCTCAGTATTCCGAAGCGGCTGGTTTTCTCCTTTTTCGGAATTTCCAAAATATCCCCCCCTCCTTCCTAACTCTCAATTTATCTCCTTTCCACAACCCACAGACACTTCTCAGAGACTCGCTCGTCTCTTAGATCTCGTGAACACTCCTCTACCGGCTTTCGTGCAACTCCCAGGTTTACTGACCCTCACCTCCAGTTCAAGTATTCAGAGCCCCCTTGCGTCCAACTTATAATTCCCACTCAAACTCATATTGCTATTCATTTAAAGTGTAATACAGTCCTCAATAATGCACACCACGTGATCATTTATTTCTCAAGCTCCCTCTCTCGTGTGTGTGGAACAATTGTTAATGTACGCATTTTGACCCCTTGTGCACGTAACGGTTAGGTGCGATTTTCGAAGATCAAGACCAATCAGGAGGTTACAACCCCTTTTCACGAATTTTTTCATTTTGAAAGTGTACCAAACCACTGGCAATTTATAAGCCCTAGCGTTATGGGTTTATCAGCGCTCAGGAGTGTATTAGAATGTTTCAGAATATTTGGAACTGCCATTGACAGGTTCCGTCCGTGCTGGTCCAATGACTCAAGGGCTGGTTATGTATGTGCTCTAAGACTACAGAGTTGACACGCCTCCCTCCCCCCCTTTCCCATACACAACCAAAGCAGGCGTGAGAAATCCTTTAGAAGGGGCCTCAATTGAGAGAAACGCGTCATCAAATCGAATTCGTCGTTGAAGGATTGACAAAAGGTCGTCCTCAAATGATCCCCTAGCGTAACCTCCCTCCATTTCCACTTTACTCTCAACCCCTCTAACCCCCCACCGACAATCTTTGATGCGTCGACGAGAAACCGATTCGCAACGAAGAGCACTTTATTATTGAACGCGAGGTAAAAGAAAGCCAACTATTTTTAGAAGCAGAGGGAGACTATCAAACATTCATACAGAATTTCCCGGAAATCGGGAAACCGGCTGATAAAGGAAACAGAAATAGAAGGCAAACATAGATGACCTCAAAGGAAAGAAAACTAAGAAGGAGGGAGTGTAAAAGTTTAACCTTTTGATTAAAGACTTTAGGCGTTTCCCTTCTGAATTACTATATTTTCAGTTGGAGGCACAAAACGATATTGATTTTGGCGGATTAACGAACACAATTACGGTATTGCGATTACTTGAAAAGGGGAGACGCATTTGTAAGTCAATCAAAGCGATTGTAAGTTTACGTACTTCACGTACGCGAGATACGTACTTAATCAGTGGCAAAAAGCAACGGAACACACACACGAAAAAAGCACTTTAAGTCTGAGAGATTTTCTTTCATATGTTATTTGCGGTTTATCTAGGAACGTTTATCGCCATGTTGTGAATCTACGTGTTAAGCGCTACGCGGTAGGGGAGGGTATCAACTTGTTGTTCAAGACACGCTGCGAGAGTGATTTGAATCGTTCAAGTTGGTGAGTTGTCTTTGTGAACGTTCCTCTCACAGTCCCACATAAATAAATTGAACCAACCTGGCTGAGTGTCTTTGATGATCCCAATCATTTCTGCATTTATCCGTTGAACGGAAATGAAAGCGTTGAAAATAATTACGCTAAAGTTTAAGCTTAGAGCTTAAGTTCATACAACCTCAATCAAAAACAGATTTAACATGCTGCTAGAGTGATAATAATCTACGAATATACGCGAGGAATGTTGTCGGACGTGCCGCATCAAATATTTTTGCATAGTTTTCCTTATAAGTCATGGGCAGTAGACGTAAACCCAAAAACTCGTGTTAAATTACCGATACGCTTGTTCAGAATTATTGGATCTCGTCAGCACATCACTTCCGAAACCCTAAACATCATGAGTTTATGCGTAGAACGTTAATGTCCAACAGTTTGACATAAAATGGATCGAACAAATTGTAGTAAACAGAATTAGTTGAAACTCATCCAATTTACGTGACGATGAAGTTGTGTTCTGTTTCGGTCGATACATTCATTTAATTTACTTAATCTTCATTATTATCGATATTATAATAAACTTTTCAGGCACACGCGTCGAGTTTTCTTCTTTTCGCGCGCAGAGTAAACGTTCGAGGCGAAGAAGTGGGATAATAACCCCTAGGTCTATGTTCCATCCCTAGGCCTCATTCCATGGGCGTAATAGGGTGGAGGAACGCTTAACAGAGTTGAGTTAAGCTTCTTTTCCTGAGAATCGCCCTCCCGCGAAATACGAATAATTTGGTTAGGTCGGCGAACAAGGTCTACACCGCCTTCACAACCGCCGTGCGAGGAGCAAAAGGTATAATCTCACGAACACCAGGGTGTCTACCGTCCAGGACACTGCCGTGAATTACTTCTCGCCCGCCTGTTAACAAATTGGGCAGCCGATAAAACGCGATGGATTTTGCGTATTTAATTCGGCGCCTCATTATAAGGTGTAAGACAATTCGAAAAGAAACAACTGTTTGTCGAGAAAGCCAAACCCAAGTCTGGGTCAAGTGCCAGTTAATGTAAATTGAGGGAGCAAACGTTTTGTAGACCGAAAGCGATACATCGAAGGATTCAGCTAGCAAATTTATCAGTCGATGTAAAAGGGAGAGGAGGTACCAGCAAGCGTTTACCACCGGCTGTCCTTCAGTCTGCCAGTCGCCTCATTCTGTCCTCTGCACTCAGTTGATACCACATGATGGTACCCGTTTACTTTTCTGCTCCCTTCCTTTTTTTCTCTCATTGCCCAAACGGTCACCAGCATTATGCGGACACCAAAATTATTCAACGACATTCCCCTATGGTACTTGTACGGAGTGGCTGCCCTTCTGATATTACCGAACAAGTCCATAAAAGATCAGACACGGCTTAAATGGAGTTTTGCGCGCTGATGTAAAAGGATCCGTTTGGATTAACCTGACATGACTCGCCCAACATACATCCGGAGCCTCGAAATACATCAGTGTGGTACCGTTAACGTCTAACGAGTACTTCGAATTCTGTATTACGAAGTCAGATGCTATTTTATGGTTTCTGTGCATGTTAGGTACAGATCAATGGAAGATAATTCGAAAGTTAAATCAAAATCGTTAACGCAGTTTCCAAACAAAACAAAAAAAGAATAGACCAGCCCCCCTCCCACGGCCATCCTCTCAGACGTCTAACGACAGACACACGCACGAAGCTACGCTCCGAATTCAAGGTTTTCCGATTCGGTAGACCTCAAAAGTGAATGATCTGAAGAAAACTCAAATTGTTCGAGTGGTCGCCTCCAAGCTTGACAATTCCATTCCAAGCGATACTGTTGAAACGAGCGAACCCCTTTTGTCAGTCCTACTTACAATTAGCCATTTAATCAGTCAACGGTGTCGGAATTCTCTCAGTATTTTTTAAGTGTCCATCAACAGGTGATTGCCGTCAGGTGATCTGTATTATATAAATGTTTAATGCCTGCCTCCTGTATTCTCCTTTGTTGAATTGTTAATTATCACGGGTCTGAGCCTCAGGGTTTTTCTTTTTATTACATCAAGTAGTCATTTAATTTCGTCCTTTTCTTTCAATATGAAAGCGAGCACACGTCGATTTTATTCACTATCACCTAGTGTGACCAAACTCCACCAAACATTTCCTTGGAAGTAGCCAGAACTGAGGCGTTCGGACGGGATATTGTAAAAACTGCTTTTGAAGCACAAAGTGATTCATGAGTTTCCTCTTGTCTGGAAACTAAATGACGGGCAGTAGGAAAGCTTTTCGACGAATAAAAGCGGAGTTTTCCTATGGGAGTCCTCTGTAAGGAACTGGCTTGTCCAACGCGTCTACTCGAACCATTTTCTTCGTACTGGGGAAAAAATGCTTACGAGTCAGTTTGCTTTAACGAGGGTTTCCATCTTTCTAACCATTTACTAAGCACCTTTGCTACTACTGTTAGTTCCCCTTTCAGCGAAGAGGACGTCATGGAATTCAGACCACGGAGAGGGAAGTTATGTAGCTTCCTGCTACCTAAAGCCTTGTTAATGTATCGTCGAATAAAAAAAGTTGAGTTTTCTTCACATATCAGTAACCCTAATAAACATAAAAAAATAAATAAACATATCACTGAATCAGAAACCCTAATTTCTTTGCGTCCGTGTATGCCTATAGGTGTTTTGTATAAGCTCAAAGATAAGATTATGGGCGATTTGAATTGACGGAAAGAGGTCTTTGGGAACCAAGCGAGGGGTTTTCGCATCTTTCCGAAAAACCGCTAATACGGTATTGATTTACATTCAAAATATTTTCTACCGAACAGTACGTAACTTTTGCTCTATAAATATTTCTGCGAGAATTCGGTGGACGGAATCCCTACTGAGTGAGATGAGGTTTTTGTTAACGAAATAAAAAAATGGCTTGAACGATTTTCTTGAATATCACAGGCCGCCTTCAACTCTTCAACTCGTTAATACCTGTATATTATTCTATGTATTCCTCTATATAAATTTACTTTTGACAGTCCTTGAACGGATATAACAACCAAAAAAGGTCAAAAATCGGGTTTTTCTTTACGTTTTCGAAATCTCCTCAGGGAAACGCTCGACTAAATTACATCATATTGCCTGCATCCACCGTTTCAAAAAAAAAAAATTTACATCAATCAGACTGCGTGTCTTTTTAGCAATCTGGCCCCACATGTTGTATTCCTTAGCTATGTATGTGACTATCCGGATCTCTTTCTTTATTATTATTGACTGTACCTACAACCTCGACGAGGGTTATACCAGTGATTTTTGTGACTATCCGTTGCATGCATCCATACGCCAAGATAGATAGCTACACGAGATTTGCCAACCATTACGAGGAAATTAACTTTTTACCTGGGTTCCAACGATTTTGATATTAGGCGAACAAAGTGCTCTCAACTAACATTTTGTTCTGTCTAAATAGTTAAGTGGGAAGGCGTTGAACGAAAAAACAGCGTTCATACAAAACGAAGAATTTACGGGACGTAGAATGTGGGTGGCTGTGAGTCTCTGCTTTTCCACGAAGCACAGAATGACCCAGCAGTCGAGGGTGGAGAGATGATGGAGAGCAGGTCACTTCCACACATAACTCAACACGTAAGAAAAGATCCCGTCTTT
This sequence comes from Pachypeltis micranthus, assembly GCA_020466155.1. NCBI lineage: Eukaryota > Metazoa > Arthropoda > Insecta > Hemiptera > Miridae > Pachypeltis > Pachypeltis micranthus. The sequence continues at coordinate 2,690,834 of CM035776.1, forward strand.
TTCACTACTCTCGATGGCTTGCTGTTTCTCAGTGGCTCAGTGCCGAGCCTATGCGTCGCTTCTAACTGAGGAGCGTGAGCAGTTTTGCCTGGTCACTGGTCACTTATCAGATCTATGGGTCTGATTCTGTTGATCTCTATTGAGAGTGCTACCTCATTACCCAAAGATGTAGCCACGTTAGAGGCATCAGTCATGAGGTATAACGAGAAAGTTGTCTAGGAGGGCGCCATCGCTGTCCAGGCCGCTTAGGTGGGTTCCACAATTATAAACAAGCAGTATCCAAACACATTGGATTCGGTAAGACTGCAATGAAAGCAGATGAATGCGAGAAAGAAAGAGAGAGCACATCATCATACGATTCACCATCAACGGAGCGCTTCTAGTTGTGAGACTACCAACCCAGACAGTCGAGCAACCATTTCTGCCTCCGTCTTCAAGTGAATGGCGTCTCCAAGGGATCTCCCTGCTCATAATCACTACGCGTCACCCTCCTCGTATGCTTCCAGTGCTTTCATCCCGGATTTTTGGCGGGTCTGGGATCATAAATGATGCTGAAGACCATTCTGCGTTGGACGGGGTATGCGCTTTTTGTGTTGCCTGTAACTGGTCTTTCAATGGCAAGGCGGTTCAGCACCTTTGGGCGAAGTCTCCATCGAAGCAACACCTGGTCGCTGGTAGAGGGACTTCAGAACTAACGCTGCCAGGGTAGCAAAACAACACACCTGCAACAGTCACAGTTTAGTAAACGAACATTTTCCACAATCATCATTTCTGTCATACTCTCTTGCATCCAATACGAATACCGTATCTACGAAGTCAAGGGCATCCTGAACTGCTCAAAACCACCGAAATTCCACGACCCTCAATCCTTTCTTTTTATTTGTCCCGAGCCTTTCCTCGGACGATCCTTTATTCCCTTACATCCAGCATCTGACCCACCGATTGAAGTCCCCTGCACAACGAAATGATCGGTCGGGCTTTTCTTCGTTCAATTGGAGCTCTCAATCCTCCCCACCCCCTTCTCTCATTTTATCCTGGGACGACCATTGTAAGTCAGTCGGGCTTTTCTGTACATTCGAACAATTAGCTCGCCCCTCTTAAGTTCCTTTGGCGATTTTCAACGAGTAGAGTGGAACTGGCTTGCTATTTTGAACTCTAGTTCTCCTGTTTCTGCACCTTTGTACAAATCACATTAACCGCTACTTATATGCCAGTTTAGTCCGTTGGAACTAGAATAGAGCGAGGAAAGTAGTGCGAGTTTCACCTATAAATGGCGGTGCACTTGAGAATATAGTTATTCCTGTAGAATGTAGTACAATGTAGTAACAGTACAGATACAGTAGAAAGTGAGCGTTGGTGGGTGATCGCAGTGATCAAGGTGGGTGAAAAAGAGAAGAAGTTGATGATGAGGTAGAATCGGAAAGGGTGGAGTTGATCAGAGAACGTGGTTTACGTGGTCGTTGTCTTTGGGGAGGGTTGTGGGTGAGGGTGAGGGCGGCGTCGAACGGCGATCGGGGAGGATGACGCGGATCGGTCGCGACGAAGGGATGGTTTGAGCAGGAAGGGGGCGGGGGGTAGTAGAATTGGGTAGTGGTGAGGAGGAGGGTGGAAGAACTTACAGCGATCGCGGGAGCGATCGTCTTGATCACGGGAGGAGAAGAAAAAAGAGGCCGTGGCGGGATGTGGTCGGTAGGTTAGATGGTGGGCGGGCGGGAGGGGTGAGGGTTCAAAAAGACAACGAACCTTCGCCAATTGAAACTTACCGATCTGAGGGACGTCGTACTGCCTGTTGCCGCGAGCCGTCCGAACCATCATTTGAGAGGCGAGGGCAGATACGCCTGGGAGAACGACTTCTCCCTGTTCGGGCTCGACTTCGGCAGCCACCGACTCGGAGCTCCAGGGCTCCGCGGCGCCGATCCGGTGCCCTGAGGCCAGCAGCGTAAGGTACCCCACCAGCACGAACATCGTCGCTTCGGTACCCGACATGCCGCCCTCTCGCTATTCACTGCCGCCTCCGGGCTTCAGGTCCCCGGAGAAGAGCCGCCTCCGCTACTTCGCGCCTGCGCCTCCGCCATAGTCACCGCCGCCGCCTAAAACCCCCTCAAACCCACAACCCTCTCACCCACCCTCCTTTTATTATGGTCTTACGTCACTTTCCCCTTATCACTTAATTACGACTTCTCAGGATAATCTTCCCTATCACAGCAATCGTATAATTTTAAAACCCCTCCTTCACTATTCTTATTATAAAAAAAACCTCACATCCCTCTCTCCTCTAATAAAACTCAAGCCTCCCAACTGTCCCACGCGGGTTTGACCTAGGGCCTAGGGTTTGTTATTTTACTTATTAAAGGCATAACCCAATCATCGAGTTATTAAATTGTGAATAATACGCGCTCTTAGTTACTAAGAACTGGGAATGCAAATCAAAATAGTGGCAGTCAGCGGAGTTGCTAAAAATACGTTGTGCACGGCTAAAGGGATCGTTCAGTAAGTAATCAGTATCAGTAGCGGGTAGATAAAATAAAGCAACGGTTCCTCTGCGATACTGGGGTGTATGATTTGTATGAAAGCCTTCCTTCTTAGCGACCCTATTCGACCCTAATCGCCTTTTATTACGTAACCTTCAAATTAACTTCCAGTCCATCATTGACCTCTTTCCAACTCATTGCTCATTTGAATGAGATCAATTAGTGGCTCTTCAACCCATCGCTCGATGTACAGGACCGCTACCTACCCGCCAGGGCTTTATCGGTCAAATGAACATTATTTCCATGTTGAAAGTATATTGCCGATGATGGGGGGGGGGGGAGAACACGCTACAAATTATTACGCAACGGTTTACTCTTCTTTTGTACAGGACCTATCCTATTTAATCCAACGTTTCCATGCAGCATCGAAAAATACTGGTGAACGACACGGAACATGACCACTACCCCAGAACAATCAAAATTGACGTATTCCTTGCGACACTGGGCGATTGGTGCGACGCGGCGATTCGAACTGACTGATGATTGGAGTGAGGCGGGAGGCAATGAGAGGAAGTGAGCCCAGGCCGCGGAGAAAACATAATTTTCGCTACACTGTCCCGCAGGCTCCTTCAACTACCCGGAATTTACCTCATTATACTTAGTGTGATTTCAATGATGCCCACCTAGATGCAGTCCTGCATCTCTGAGACCCATTCGACTCAGCATCAAAAATTACCTTGGAAACGATACGAAACGCAACGTAAATAGAGTAAAATTGTCAATTTAGTTTTCGACTAATTTTGGTTTATTATTCATTCTGAATAATAACCCTATGTTTTCGATCACGAAAATTTTTTTACAACCCACCCTCAAAATTTGATACTTTACGTTTCAAGACTTGGAGATTCCAAATTTGCAATGTCCTTCCGCCGTCCGCCGACCCGACGCGGCAAAATCATCAGACGTTTAGTTTCCATAGTTCCATTGTAGTCAGGACATGTTTCGTACGGTTTACTGGTATTCGATGCTGAATCGAATGGGATGGGGGTGCTCTGATACTAGGTCAAGCTGTTCATGAGAATAATAAACCATTGTGTAATAATTTGCAGGGTTTTTTAAAGCATTTTTTTGCTCATTAGAGCACAACTGGATACCAGATCCCTATTGGCCCTGAGCCCTTTGTTGGGACTACCAGGAGCCACCTACGTAGAGAGGTTGGCAAATGGGAGGACAGGTGCAGGGCTGCTCATTGGCAGGGGCTCCCCGGCCTTAGACAGTCAAAACTCTTCATCCGGCTCTCCAGAGAGAGGTCCAAGGAGGTGCTTGCACTGGGGAGGAAGGATATGAGGATCATATGTGGCCTGTTCACAGGTCACTGTCCGCTGAGGTACCACCTTGAAAATATTGGCAAGTGCGAGGTACAGGTATGCAGGTTCTGCGAGGTAGGGCTAGAGACGGCAGAGCACGTGCTGTGCGTATGCGATGGACTCGCGGCATTGCGCCGTTCTGTGTTTGGGAGGCCCTTTCTTCAGCCCGAAGAGGTGGCAAACGCAGAACTTGCGGATATCCTCCGCTTTGTGCGGGGGTGGTGGGGGCGCATAGGTGACGTCACACCAAGTGAGACCAGTGCTGTGGGACCTGGGGGTGGTGCAGGTGGGCCATGATCCGAGTATCATGGACGCCCTTACAATAGGCCCTGTTCGACGCAAAGCGTCGAAATTGTCAGTTCATTGACCTCGGACTTCCCCACGTCATTATCTCCGACCGCCTAATCGTCTCCAACTATTTCGATACCTGCCCCTCACCCTTGGAAATCCCAAATCGGCGGATATTTCCAACGGTGGTCTTCCCCTCCTTCCCCTCTCCTCTTCTCAGATTCCCTTCCACCTTCTCCCAAAACATCATTCTGCTACGAAGTGTCGTCGAAGTGAGTCGTCTCCAGTTTTCGCGTTTTCTCCCAACACTTGTTTCCTAACACCTTTCGCGATACGGCCGTCTCCAATTCTCCCAACGGATACCTCTATCAACTCTCATCGACTTCTAGTTCGGCTTTCTCCCTCCTTCCGAGTACAACCAGTTTTTCACGTCTTCAGAGCCCTATTTGTTCGCGATTCCATACTCAACTCATCTCCCGTGTAAGTCACCTCTTCTTTGTACAATCCAAGTCTTCAAATCTTGTGATATTCCAGCTCACCAATTACAAGTTTGTGCTCAGTAAATATCCGTCTCCGAGTTTCATTCACGTCTATCCTGGTCCAAACATTTGGTCCTCCGGGCCGGATAGACAAATAACATTTTCGCGGCTGTAGCATTCCGGGTCCAGCGCGAAAAGTGTATATTCTCCTGTTCGAAACTGTATTAAGATGGACTTCTCACCTACATGGGGTAACAACTTCCATCTCCCCTCAGACCGTATCTTGAATGACGCAACGCTAATCTCTTACTCCGAAAAACTGGTTAATCTACAACTGTCTGTAGCTAGTCTGGATACATCTGCAGCTTCCGCTCCATATGACCTCCTCAATCTGTGGTTCTCCTTCATCAGAGCATCCAATCAATTCTCTGAGGTAGAGAATTACATATCAGGAATCAAAGATAAAGTACTCAGCACCAAATGGCACAACACAATCCGCTCCCTATTAGACGATACAGAGGCCATGATTGATTTTCATCTGCTTCCGATGATGGGTTCGCCTCCATCGGCAGTCTTCACACCTACTCCTTCTTCTACTTCTTCCTCGTCGCCAACCTTCCAAAGACTATCGACACCGTGACGATTTCATCGTTACCATCCGTTAAAGAAGACGCCGAGACGTCACCTCATCACCCCTTCACCTACGCCAAACGCTCCAACCTGAAGACATCTCCGCTTCCACCAGCCATTGGGATACCCGCTCCTTCTTCGCCGCCATTCAAGAACCCGCAACCGACGCCGTCGCCCTCCGCTTCCGGTACAATGTCTTCACCTTCACCGGATAAGAAAGCCTCCGAGTCTCTCGTCACAGCACCGTATTGCCTCCCCACTCAATCACCAATACGCTGTTCACAACGACCTAATCCATGCGAACTTCCAATAGTCACCATCGAAACGAAGCCCCACCTCACTCAAGATGCACACTGCGCCCGTCAACCACTTTCTTCCACTCCCGCCATCTTCAAATCGCTGCCGACGAATGTTACACAAGGTAAGGCTCTGAAGCGTGTGAACTGGTTCCCCAACGTAGAATATAGGAAGGAGCCTTCAGCTCTTCCTGTTCAGAGGCTGCCCTCAGCCCTTTGTGCCTACAATCCACATTCCAAGTGTTGTCACCAAGCCCAACGTTCTGAACTCAATCAATTTGCCTATACCCTCCTATGTCTCTTCCTCCTACCTGTTCCTGTGCTCCTGCAACTCCACTTTGCCCTCATCATTAGCACCCTATCCCCCAACGCCCTTCATATCTATCACGCCTCAGCTCCTCTCATATTCTCATTCGAATCACACGACCCACAACCGTTTTCCTACAAGTGCATTCACACCTCCACACAGAACAGAAGCACTGTATTGGTGTTTCAAGGCCCTCAACATAGACGTTTGCTCTCAGAATCTCGTGCCCACACACCAAAATTTAAGAGCTGTCACCAGGACCCCTCTGCCCACCCCTCTAAATTCACACAGTTTACCCATACATCCTTTTGTCTCATCCTTCCGCCTATTTTTCTGCTCCTACGACTCAACTCAGCCCTCATCTCAAGTATCCCATGTCCCAACGCCCTTTTTGGTCTTCACACCCTACTTTTCTAAATCCTAGTCGTCACATCCTACTTTTCTAAATCCTAGTCTTCACATCTTACTATGCTAAACCCTAACTGTTGTACCCTACCACAACCCACATCATCTTGCCCTAACATTCGGTTTCTTCAACGCTACACCAGCACAGCTTTCCTCTATCTCTTCTACCTTCCACTCCTGATCCTCCCTAAATTCGAGTGTGATTACCAAGGTCCCTCGGACCACCTTACCACATTCGCATAGTTTGCCCACACCCTTTTTCGTCCCTTCTTCCTAACTGTTTCTCTACATTGCAATTTCACTCAGCTCGCATCCTTAATAGCACAAACCTCAATGTCTTATGCCCCACATCCAGTCTCCTTCAATGTTCTGTCCTACCAACATTCCTTATCCTCTCGACCTCCCACTTGTACTCGTAATCATCCCTCGTATCATTGAGCATTCACCCAGGACAGCACTAGGTCTCACCTCTTAATCCCATGCCTTAAATCATACCTTTACTCACTGCACATGCCCCTTTTGCACCACTCCCATACGCTTTTTCCTTCTCACTGCCCCTGTATGCTAGCCCCTTTTGCACGACCTCAGTAAGCTCCTTCAACTTTCACCACCTCACTGTAATTGCCCCTACCGCCCCTTTCAATGTGCCTTCCTCCCTATTACACCACCCCAATGTGTATTCTCCTAATTGCACCACCTCAATGTGTATTCTCCTACATGCACCCCATCTCAGCGTGCATTCTCCTACATGCACCCCACATCAGTGTGCATTCTCCTACTTGCACCACCCCAATGTGCGTTCTCCTATGTGCACCAAATGAGTGAAATTTCTCCTACTTACGCCACCCCAATGTGTATTCTCCTAATTGCACCACCTCAGTGTGTATTCTCCTACATGCACCCCATCTCAGTGTGCATTCTCCTACATGCACCCCACATCAGTGTGCATTCTCCTACTTGCACCACCCCAATGTGCGTTCTCCTATGTGCATCCCAAATCGGTGTGCGTTTTCTCACTTACACCACCCCAATGTGTATTCTCCTACATGCACCCCATCTCAGTGTGCATTCTCCTACTTGCACCACCCCAATGTGTATTCTCCTCAGTGTGCATCCTGCTACATGCACCCCACCTCAGTGTGCATTCTCCTACTTGCACCGCCCAGCATGTTGGCTGTTTGCACCTCCACCTTGTGAAAATCCCCCTCTATATTCCCCATCTGTGCATGTGCTTCCCTGAACCTCAGTTTTTGATAAATACTTCCATTTCACCCTACCTTGATGCTGTTCACGTCATGCTAGTGCTTTCTCAATATCCTTTCATTCTCCTTGCACCACATCCTGTGCTTCCGCGTGTGATCACGCATTCATCCTCATCCTCGCATCTAAGCTCCAGTTCTCCGTTGCCATGCTCTACTCACCACCCATATTTTGAACCGACAACACTAACCACCTCCTCTGACTTACCCCTCAAGTGAGCAAGCCTCCTCACCTATGTTCATTACCACAACCACTGTAATCCCACTTCGAGGGTTATCCTGCTGTCGCAGCGCGGGGGAGTATGTTCGACGCAAAGCGTCGAAATTGTCAGTTCATTGACCTCGGACTTCCCCACGTCATTATCTCCGACCGCCTAATCGTCTCCAACTATTTCGATACCTGCCCCTCACCCTTGGAAATCCCAAATCGGCGGATATTTCCAACGGTGGTCTTCCCCTCCTTCCCCTCTCCTCTTCTCAGATTCCCTTCCACCTTCTCCCAAAACATCATTCTGCTACGAAGTGTCGTCGAAGTGAGTCGTCTCCAGTTTTCGCGTTTTCTCCCAACACTTGTTTCCTAACACCTTTCGCGATACGGCCGTCTCCAATTCTCCCAACGGATACCTCTATCAACTCTCATCGACTTCTAGTTCGGCTTTCTCCCTCCTTCCGAGTACAACCAGTTTTTCACGTCTTCAGAGCCCTATTTGTTCGCGATTCCATACTCAACTCATCTCCCGTGTAAGTCACCTCTTCTTTGTACAATCCAAGTCTTCAAATCTTGTGATATTCCAGCTCACCAATTACAAGTTTGTGCTCAGTAAATATCCGTCTCCGAGTTTCATTCACGTCTATCCTGGTCCAAACAGGCCCGTTTGTGGCTGCAGTGAGGGTATTGCCTGCATCCACCGTTTCAAAAAAGAAAAAAAAACAACTGGATACCAAATGAAACGTAAAATGTCAAATTAGGGGGGGGGGGGGATAAAAAAAGCCTTCGAATTTATTCGGTTGCTCCTGCTTATAATAAGACCGTTAATGAGCAATAGTTGAGTAGATGCTCTATGTGACTGTCAACTCGATTTTGTTGAGAGGGTTCGTGTCGGGTAATAACTGCGATAAAGGGTGGTAAATGAAACCGTTTGAAATGAAAATTAACTCCGTCGAGCGATTCTTCAAATCTCGTTTGTATTTATGTTGGTTTCTGGTTCCTCCCACTATCCTCGCTGAAATCAACTATGCTATTCTTGCGATGGAAACACGTTCAAGATGTTTATTTGTTTCACCCTGTACCATCGGCCAACAACTACGTGTGCCATCAAATGTACGATTGTCTCGGGATGCAAACCTCCCTCTCCACAACCGCATTCACTCAGATTTCTTCTTCTGGTCCCATTGCCCTCGTAATGGATATCGCTTTCGAATCGATGGAGGATTTTTTTGCTCAAGTATTGTCATGTTAAAGGTTTTTTTGTTGAAGTTTTCGTAACGTACTTCCTTACTTTATTTCGTGGTATTGCGTAAGCCCGTCCTTCTTTAAATAAATAAAAGAACGTGATTTCTCGTTCTCTTCAAGTTGGAAGTACCTGACGTGCTAACTGCTAGCTGTCGTTCAAGTCGTCATTATATAAATACATTTTTTGGAGTGACATCCCCGTCCATAATGAACCAAATTTTGCGGGTCCGTATGCTGGCGACCTAGCTATCGCTGTTAAGCGTTACCCAAATATTACAAGGCTGAAAAAATTTAGCCAGTGGTGCACTTAGTGGCGCCATAAGAGAACCCCCCCCCCCTAAATCCGTCTCTACACCCTCCACATACCGCAGAAAGTTCTAGGTGGGTTCAATAATTTACAATAGTGTCATCCTGAAAATTCCACTTCTGTCAAGTAACTTGGAGTTACTCTGGTCACCTTTACTTCCATGAAAATGTATCAGAACTCACGCTTACCCGGATTAGGATTTGGCAGCCATCTCAGGTTCTAAATACCGTAATGACAAACAGGATTCTAATGTTCAAAATCCCTTACACGCTTGATATATGCACTCCCGAATTGGGATGTGCGTAATAAAGTATTGCCCAGTTCCCGCCATTTGTGAAAACTTCGTCAGCATACACGGATTCTCGAATGGTACCCACATCTAAGTATCTGCACGCAACCATTGCAAAATTAGCCTTTGAAAATCTCACCACCCCAACCCGCAAGTGACAGAGAGGGATTCAACCCATTTCCCAACCCTCGACTTCACCGCCCTCGCCACATTCTTGATTTGGCATTCATCTCGGTGAACTGTAATTTCATATTTGTATTTCACAACCATTATGGAGGGTCCAACGACTCTACAATGAGATATGTTGCTTTACGTTGAAAAAAGGTCGCAGTGAACCAATACCAGTCATGGTCCGCACCAACTCTTGACGCGCAGATGTTAGTGGACGACTTCACTAAGATGTCTAGAGGGATACGGCATCAACAGCCTTCGCAGATATTTCCCCGCACTTGAAGTGCAGCTCTGTAGCTGTTATAAAGGACAATTCGTCAGAGGATGCAGTCAGGATGGTGTTGACTTACGTTTATTTGCCCCTCGTCAAAAGTGCTCCAACTGATGAGTTTTTAAGACTGGTAAGTTTTAGTTAAGATCACCACTGTCAACGTCTAACTGGTTTTGACGTTAACAGTCATGGAGTTGTCTGGGGAAGGACAGATGTCAGTGGCAGAGGTGATTGTTCTCCAGATTGCCTAATTCATCATGAATTACAAATGCTCACTGGGGCTGTACGAGCCGTGATGGAAGGTATAAAAACACGACCAGGATTATTCTTATCCACGCGCTAATGGTCGTTCCTCCCGTTCGGTCATGCCCTTCGTTCGCCTCTCCATCGCATAGATCCCTGTTTCCTCCTTTCGCTTCTTGGCGTATTGGTTTTTATTTCCCTTACCCCACGAAGTAGGAAGAACAATTGTGTAATCGGCTGAAAAAAGTCGGCTTCACTTCACGTTTCGAGGTCTCCTAAGAGCGAAAAACACAACTGTGTGTTTGCGAGTGTTACCGAATCCTCTGAAATTTCATATTTAGCCTGCGACATAATAAGATGCTAAAGTGAGGATAAGAAATCGATCTAAAACTAACGATAGAGTGTTAAAAAGCAAAAAAAAAAACATTTTTTCTCGAAAACAGCTCCAACGATTTAGATTAAACTCCTTCTTTGGGCAGTCCTAAATAACATAACAGTACCATCAAACTCTCATTTGAAGAGCATCATCATGAATTCCGCATTCCGACGAAAAACTATATTTGTGCAATATTTCGCCGAATGCACGCGGCGACCAATAAAAGTTGTGTGGTGCGCCGCACTAGATATTGTTTTTTGAATATCTGCTATTTTTCTGTTTGTATGCTAGCGTGTTCTTTGTGATTGCTGTTTGTCGTTATCGTGTGACGTAGTACAGGATTCTTCTTAGTTGGTTGTGAGTTTTGTGGAGGTGTTTATACCTTAATTTATCTATAAATCCTTTTTACTACATTTTCATTTGTGAGTGATTTCGTTTCAATTATTGTTGTTTGTTAGATCGTGTAAGGGAAGTGCACTGGGGTTGACTGCATTATTTACGAATTGTAAACGAGAACCACGAGGTCCTGAATTGTGCGGAACAATAAACGTAAACGTCACGGCCCCCCACCACGCCAAAGGAGAGGTTGTTTGCGTTACACATGGTAGGCTGGAAGCAGGCAGCGAATGCTTCGGATGACGCTATGGCGTCATGGAGGGACACCGTGCGGGGCACGCCCCAAGGGTCGATCCTGTCGGCTGTTTTTTTCTCACTGTACTTCAGACTGAAGAGCTTCAAATCTATCGCACGAGTACCGTCGATGAGGTTCCCGGCACAGCACAAGGTTTAAATAAGGATCTTGAGGAGCTTTGAAACAGTCACGGGTCCATGGCATGAAAATGAATAGAACCAAAACCCAGGGAACGCTGCTAGGACATAGAGGATTGTTGGCGAGGAAGCTGAACCCAAGCTGGTCATGGATGAATAATATTTGAACATTGTTTGTCAAGCCAAGAGCTTAGGGGTGTTGTTGCAAGACACACTTTCTTGGAGTTCTCAGGTGACCTCCGCCTGCAGGAATGTGTTCAGGGCCTTTTACTAGCTGAGGTTCGGACGTTGGGAGATACGTGATGAAGAGCACACAAGCCTGGGCTACATGGAAGACATGAATATCACGGAGAGGAGTTGGTTGGCAATAGCGACCACGATAGCAAAGTGCTCAAGCTCAGGAGACCTGGCTACATGCGACTTTAGCATTCATGTATACAGTACACGTTAGGATACTAGGAACGCACAGACAACATTGAAATTTCCTACGAACAGCACGTCATTGTTCGAAAGGTTCCTCCTAGTGCAGGAGATGAAGCTCTACAGTCAGAGCGTGACGTTGTTTGACTTAAAGTTGAAGCCAGAGCAATTCAAGGGGAATTTTAAGAATTATTTACAGGCGAAATATGAAGCGGAGTGAAGTTTTTATTCGGTGACACACTACTTTTTATGTTGTCGTCGAGTGCGAGGCAAGTTGTGGGCTTGCGCTGCACTTGGGAGGCGGCAAACTCAAATCGGCGGCGCACTTTCGGTTGTCACTGGAGTTCAGGCAGATGGTTGTGATGGGGTGGTGCGGCGAAACAGCGTGATAGAGGGGGGGGGGGGGATTGAGTGGATCTGTTAGAGTGGTGATGGTTGGTGCGAGGGGTGAGGGGGAATTCTGTTTGTGATCGATACTCTTTTCCACCGCCATCGCCACAGCCGGCCACTTTGAGATCGCACAGCCTCCTTCGACTCATCTCCATCTCCGTCACTGTCGCCCTCGCGTCTCGTTTCATCCCGCCCTCTTACTCACACTTGCTCCCTCCTCCGCTCATTCTCTCCCCATCTTACCCCCTACCCGCGCATCGACGACTCATCTCTTCTCACACGCAGTAAGGTAGCCGGTTCGCGGTCCTCGATGAGGAGTTGCGGTAGGGTGGTGCGATGTAAGAGTGCGAGGGAGTTAGTTGTGTGAGAGGGGGGCGAAGAGGGCTGAAGTTCGGGAGAAATCGTCGGGGCTCGGGTTCCACCTGTTGCCAGGGTTCACCTGTAGATGGCGCTCGGGACAAAGGGGTCAGAAGGTCAACGGTGTTCGATACCTTCGCCACATCGCTATATTCATCTTTCTTCTTCCCCTCCACCACGCACCACCTAAGCGAGGACCAGCGCCACACCCTGTGCGCCACGACCGACCACAAAACCACCAAACGAACTATCGCTTTGTCGACTGCGCATAAAACCGCTCTCTCTGCCCATCAGGCTTTGTTATTGAATCTCTTGTTGACAGTTTGACTTCCCTTCGCCACGCCTCATCCTTTCATTAAAACTACCCTTTCCCAACCAAAACCTTCATTACTTTCCCCAGTCCTATAAAGTAAATATCTGGTCCTACGCCTCACACAACGCTACTTAGCCCCACATGTATTCAGCGATTTTTATCAGCCTAGCAACTAATCAAATCTGTTTCACGTTCAGTTTATGACAACGTTCTACAAAGAACTTAGTGACGCTTAAGGTTTCAGAATTCATTGAGTTGCTACTACTTATGGATGCATAAACACATTATACATTACTCTCAGTTAATCTGAACGTATTATAATAATCTTACGATCCATTACATATGTCATATCACTCATTCATGGATATAACGCTCGTATTGCATGCCAAAGTAAGGTCATTCGCTCAGCATCCACCTAACTGGGAGTCTTTCCATACTGTCCCAAACAGTTATAAGCTTACTTAGTAGCAGTGAGAGCTTGAAATTTTCACAGCCCAACAAACTGCTACTACAGGAACTACAGTGGAGCATGTGGTTACTAGTTTCCTCCACACTGGAGGTTCAAGATGTGCAGAATCGAAAGTCTTTTGGAGAAAAGAAGAACCAACGTCGATAATTCAAGTCACCATATCGCGTAAGGAACTGGCTAGTCCAATGGTCTGCCCCGACCCATTTTTGCCTAAGACGTTCTCAGATTTCGAGAGAAACGCGTCCAAGATTGGCCAAGTCAATTGGTCAGAGTATTGACTTTTGATTGACTGTAAATTTGCTACTCCAGACAACGGGGCAGTAGCCAATCACGCCTAAGTAAATAGCCTTGTACATGAGGAATTGTGAATAAATAACACACAACTCAAGTGGCCTTGCTAATAGCACGTAAGGAGGCAAACATCCACATAGTAGCATGTTTTAGAGACTGGAGAAGGTTACTGAATTGAAATATCGCTTATAGTTAAGCCTAACTACTTGACTTGACTGCACCACTGGGTAACAATTTGTAGCACACGTATTTTTTACTCGATTTGATTGACCGAATGCGCAAGGATCAGTACAGTCAAGTCGTCCACATTGGTGTTTGGCCATGGAGCCTGTCTCCATGACTCTTGGGAAAGGTCAAAATGCTTTTGAAATTAAGGATATAAATTTAAAACACTGGCTAACAAAACGCGCCTTATATGCAACTACTGCTACACGTTATTTTGATGTATTGGGTTTTGAACGAAAGATCATGTTATTACGTATACCATTGAATCTCGCCGTGTATTCGCCAGGCGAGAAAATCACAAGCAGCGACATCTCGCGAAAAGTTGTCAGGTTGTGCTGGTTTTGTCGGGCTTGGTGTTTCCTTAGGTTACTTTTGACCTTTGTGTTGTGGTTATTTATACTATACTAATGATAACGATACAAAATAATGGAATTTATAGTACCCAGGTGACCGCAACATATATGGGCTCAGGGTCGCATCAAACCAACCATGCTGCTCAAGCGTAAATGGAGGATCCAGCAAAAAGTATCCGAAGACGTTCCATAAAGGACCGCTCTACTTGAAGGAGCGTTACAGATGATCTCAAGCACAACCCGTTCGGTAAGTTGAAATGAAGAAGTTCTTTAGGAACGGCTCCTGTGAACACGATATTTCTGAGCATACGAAGAGATGAATGTCGAAATGAACGAATGAAGGGAGTGGCTCTTATACAGCGGCTCCTAATGGGGAGCTATTAAACACGATCCGAGCGGGTACAGCGACGAGTCGCGGAACGGGTTGGGAACGTCTCGGACCAAACCTTCCGAAAGCTATTTTGTTTACCGCTTGAAGCGCTAGCTCATACAAAGCTCCCCCACTCCTTGAAACCCCTCATCAAATATAATTAAATCTCATAATATATACAAACCCCTTTCAAAAAATAAAAGTATAATGAAAAATGGGGCGGTTGTAGCGATAAAATTGATTAGATGTCCACAACAGCGAACGTGTCAGTGTTGTGGCTACACTGCCAGGAGAACAAAAACTATCATGGAGAAGGTTGACAGCCTCGAACTATTATTTTCGGTTACGGAGTGTTGAAGCTGGAAGGAAATCTCGTTGTTTATGTTGTTTAAATTATTGTTGTAGTGCTGGTAAAAGTATCGGTTTTATCTAAAAACTTTTGGGTGCCGCCTTCAATCTAGTTGTTTCGCGGGGGGGACCAAGGGGATTTGTTCTGTGTTGAGGTGAGCTTCTCTTATTATTGTACTTGTTGCTCCTTGTAGCTTGGCTTTCCTTTCGAACTGTTCTGTTTGTTACCGCTGCATCACGTTTGCTATTGAACGTTTATTTAAGAAATGATTTTTACCTTTGTTCAGCGCGTGTTTATTGACGGGCGTTTGTCTGAAGTGGAGGCTAGCATTTTGTGTAAAGCGAAGCTACTAGGCCCGATAGGCTATGCTTCGCTCCGACAAGTACCTCCAGATTTATCTCTCAATCAGCAGTACGGCCGCTTTGTAATCGTATTGTTCAAACGACCTGACTCAACGTCCTCTTTGACGTCGGCAGTGCAGATCTTCTTATGCCGCACGCTCTTGTAAAGGCTGCTCTTTTGGAACTCGGCGTTAATGAAAATCTCAAATGCTGGCGAGAAACGTTTTGTATTTTACTCGACGAAACGCGCCTTCTACGTCACGCTGTATAATTAAACTTTTTCCGCGGTGTAAAACCTGCGTTTCTTATCAAAATAAGCCGTTGCTATTTATAAACAATCCGCGTGAACGGCGGAGCTTCTCGTGTTTCTGAAGCCGTATAGTGAATATTCAGCTTTTTAGTAAATGTTGTTGCGTGA
Source organism: Pachypeltis micranthus (assembly GCA_020466155.1). Classification (NCBI taxonomy): domain Eukaryota; kingdom Metazoa; phylum Arthropoda; class Insecta; order Hemiptera; family Miridae; genus Pachypeltis; species Pachypeltis micranthus. Next base: position 2,706,510 of record CM035776.1, read on the forward strand.
TTAACATCAAATTCATCTTATGCCGGCAGGAATATCGGGATGAGTTTTAGCGCCACTTTTAGCCCGAGATTTATGCCGCAATTATCACTGGTAACCACACTGTGGGGTACCTGCCCTTATACGTAAAGGCAAAACCTGTAAAAGTAGCAATTAAAATGTGTGCGCTACAGGAATGAAGCCATCTCCATCTTAACAGTTGGGCATCATCCTGGCTCTCTTTGAAGTTTCGGTCGAGGGGGGGAGGGGGTTGAATTGAATCCTTGCACACTACTAGGCTCAATGATCGTGTAGTACGTTGTTATCGTTAATAAATTGACAAGACCGTGCTTTGCACTTTCATAGGGTAAGAACTTGGGTTGGCTAGCAGTTCAACACCTATCCATTGCGATATCATAGCAGAGAAACAACAACAACGAGAAGAGTTGACTAAAAGAATAGATACTTACATAAAATTATCAACGAAACAAATACCGACTGGCCATCCTAACTTATGGCACCTATAGGTTACCATAGTAAACAGATAAAAATTAAGACCAGAATGCCCAGTAGGTAAATTGATTTGGCTCAACTTGACATTAAAAGTTCCTGCACAGATGTATGGTGGATGTGGTAACTGTGTGATGTGTAAGCTTCAATAGGAGCTCTAAGCTGCAACGTACGTAGGTACATTGAGTGGTGTACCTTATTAGCTGTTTATATCAATTAAATGGACGCTACAGGATGCCAGGCAGATCGATATTCTGCTTTGGTTGAACCATGCAGCTAAGTCTAGGAGAAATTGATTGCAACAAGTAAACCAATGGCTGTTCTACAAACAGCAATATATGCTTACTAGGGTCGTTATTTTCAATTAGGCTTTAATTTCAGGCCTCAATAACGAGGCACAATTGTAAACAGGAGCACCTAAGGGAAGGCACAATGTGGGGGGGGGGGGGGATGAGTGGCTCGTGTTGTGCAGCAATGAGGCAACAAACTGGTGACTGGGGAGAAGAAGGCTTCTTGGGGGCTTCTGTTGGACTCTGATACAATGGGAAAGGGACAAGGCCAACATCCACATCAACAAATTGATTCCAGCAATTCCACATCAGCAATTGGATTCCCCAGTTTCCAATGCCCTAATGACTGAGTTACATGGAGATGATAGAATGAGGGTGAGGGGGTTCAGAGCAGCTTGTTCGAATGCTGTCACATATTTAGACCCAGGTATCAAAAGAAAATCCCTAAATGAGACATTGATTACATTTTCACGAAACAGTCTGTGTAAAGTCTGTGTAACTTGAATCTGAGTGTTTCATTGAAAAATGATTCACATAGGAGATATATTGCGTATGTAGCACTTCTTTATGAGATTGGAAGCTGGGCCGGGAGTTTTCTAGGAGCTCAAATGACCTGGAGGACTTAGATGCCTGCATTCTTTGAAGGGTGATGGCGTTACTGCCGTTAACAGAGCGGCAAATGTGGTGGTTCTAAGAAGAGCAGTAACCAAATGATGTCAGAAATAAAATGTTGCATACCATGAGCATGTAGTTGGTTCAGATGTATACAATGATTCGTACTATGAGGTCATTCTTCACCTGCAGATATAGGTGAAGAATGTCAGTGAATGGACCAGAATGAGTAGAGCTGGAGGGCAGAGAAAGGAGATATTCTATCTATAGTTGTGGCTGCACCGCCTGACTCCCATTGTAGGCACTCCAGTGATCGTAGTCTAGTGGTCAAAGATTCATTTTCCGAGGAAAATTGAGGTATAGGATCAGACCTTCAGGATATCTGTAATTTTTACCTTAGTTTGCGGCTCCAGCCCCCTCGTAACATGGCCATTGTACAAGATATTGCAAGGTGCTTTAAGGAAGAATGCCAAATGTTTTACTGGGCTGTAGGAAATAGCCTCGCTCTTCGCCATACTGATTCTGCTGTGTGTACGTTCTTTGTAATTAACTTCAAACTAACGATTTAAACACGGCACTTGTTCCTACAAAATAGGATGGCAGGTGATGTGGGCCGTCCGCTGGTAATGTTACGAATGGAAGGGTCTAGTATAATTTTATTTATTCAGGAACTAGGAATTAATGTGAATGAATATATGAATGTGGGTTATGAAGTACGTATTTCGTATTTTACGACATTAACTTCAATTTTTCTTGTTGGTTTCAGTTGGTTCTTTGATGCTATCAAAATAAGCGGGTCTTGGGGAGTTGGGCCTGAGGCCGAGAGTGGCCCGGGCTCTGATGAGAGCGCGCTTGAGGATGACAAAGAGTTCATTTCAACCGACTCGGAGGGCGTGTGGAGCCCAGATGTGGAGCAGGCGTTTCAGGAGGCTCTTCAGATCTACCCGCCGTGTGGGCGGCGGAAAATATGCCTCAAGAACCAAAACAAAATGTACGGGAGGAACGAGCTCATTGCTCGGTACATCAAACTCAAAACAGGAAAGTCTCGAACTCGGAAGCAAGTAAGTTCTCACATTCAGGTTTTGGGGAGGCGTAAACTTAGAGAGATTCAAGCAAAGGTGCGAATGGCGGGAGCTACGACTGTGTCGATGATATCAATGAATGACAGCAAGGAGAAAATTGTGTTGCCAACGTCTTCAGTCGGAGGAGCAATGGGTGGTATGGCTACTCATAATTTCCCCTCTGTTATGCAGAAAAAAGCCCTTCCCCCACCTAATTTGAACCCCATGACGATCCCTCCAGGAGCCAGCCCACCCTTTGGTAGCTCGACGGCTGGACGAACAACGTTTCCTCCACCATCAGAACCAGAAGACGTCAAACCATTCGGAGGCCTTCCTCCTCCATTCCTTCCACATTTAGCTCCTAAAGACGAAATGAGCACAAACTCCTGGGAAGGGCGTTCCATTTCGACTCCCAAATTGAGCCTTGTCGAGTTTTCCGCCTTCATGGAGTACCTTCGACCCGACTCTGACACCTACCAGCAGCTCCATTTGTTTGTTCATATCGGAGAAGAAACGGCCAACAGCGACCCTCTTTTGGAAGCAGTCGACGTCAAACAAATTTACGATAAATTCCCAGAGAAAAAAGGGCTGCGCGAGCTTTTTGACAAAGGCCCCCAGAATGCCTTCTTTTTAGTTAAGTTCTGGGCTGATCTCAATTACAATATCGAAGAAGAAGCTAACGCTTTTTACGGAGTCACCAGTCGCTACGAAAGCAACGAACGAATGGAGTTAACTTGTTCCACCAAATTATGCTCATTCGGGAAACAAGTGGTGGAAAAAGTTGAAACAGAGTACGCCCGTTTTGAAAACGGGCGATTTGTCTACAACATCCACCGCTCACCAATGTGTGAGTACATGATCAACTTCATTCACAAGTTGAAGCACCTTCCGGCCAAATACAACAAGAACAGCGTTCTCGAAAATTTCACCATTTTGCAAGTTATCACTAATCGCAAAACAGAAGAAACCCTTTTGTGCAACGCCTATGTTTTTGAGGTCTCAACGTCCGAATACGGTGCCCAACATCACATATACAGACTCGTTAAAGATTGAATGTGATTCTTCAGCCTTAAAAATTATTTTATGGAATAGCCCGCCTAAAAATACGTTCTTTTTTGTATTGATAAAAAAGGGAAAAATTATTTTTTTCGAAGGAGATTTAAAGTTCAAATTTTATACAGTCGCACCGAAGGACCCCCTTTTGTTCGCCGAGATCTTCGAGTTGTTGAAAATTGACTCAATAGATTCCTCATTCTCCACTCAGAGGTAAAACGAGTACCACATCACATTGCAGCTTCTGCTGGTGTGACAGGAATCTTGACATTTTCTGGTAACGACCTTTTTTGAGTGTGTACATTTAAAAAAAATTTATCGTAATGTTATTTTATTTATTTTATTTTTGCTTGTGTAGACGTAGTTTCAGAAAATAACAAATTTAGCCTAAAAATTTATATTTTTTTATTAATATTTTGCATCCGAGTCGAGAGAGAAAAGGTATTCAAAATGGTGCAATTTGTCTGAAAATAGTTTAATATGAAAAATCTCTGGGGCCTTGACGATTGTTTCTGCTTGTCTCTGTTTAGTATCAAAATGTTGTTTTTAGCTCTGTTAGGTTCGTACAGCTAAGTGTTTGCTAATGCTTTGAAGAAGGAAATCATTGAGATTTATGTAACAAATGCAATTTGTTGGTAAAGTCAATGATCAATGAAAAAATGTCGAATGACGCTGCGCTGTGTGTGTGTTCTTGAAGGGGAAAACCGAGGTGGCCCAGAGGATTGACTGTTGCCTCTTAAGTTCAGCGAACTATGACTCTCCAAGTTAATTTGATGGTTACTCGAGACTGCCCTGCCATTAGTTGAATTGAGGTATATTTCCATTAAGTCTCTCACTGAGATGTTCAGTGCATTCTCAATCATCTCTGCAATTAATAGCTCAGAGCAGAACTGAACTTTTATTAGCTCCAGTGAACTGATCCTAGAAATGATGTGGTTAATGAAGTTATTGCCCTTATTTACTACACTTCTCGCCCTCCCCCTTGAAAATGGAGAGGAGAAGCTTGTTAACATTGTGGGGGGTCCCACATTTTTTGAAAGGGTCGAGCGAACCTAGCACTATTTTGGTGATTCACTGGTTTGAATTTTTACATTTGTAACGGGATCACTTGCCTCTCCACTTAACTATAATTAGCAGTTTAATGAACTTTACATGCAGCGTTTCTTATGCTTGGAACATGAGCTAATTCTTGTATGGAATTTAATGGTAGTTTGACTGCCAGATAATACGTGACCCTCCTTCCATTCTCGACTGACACTCCCGCTTTACCAGTCAAACGATAAGAACTTTTCCAACTTTTATCTAACTCCTCTGCACGTTTTTATGGTGTTTGCAAGCTGCTTGTGTTTTATACTATGGAAGCTGTAATGTTGAGCGGAGGATACAATTGAGTTGTCTCCGGAGAAGGATTGAGGCTTAAGATACTTGCTGTTATGTTGCTTCCAACCAGTCTGTTACGATCATGGATATCCAGCTCATCTCTATAGTGTAGGAAGTTGCTCACACACTGCATCAGCAGAAGCGTTAAGGGTTTAGTGAGAGTTGTAGCTCTGATCATCTTGTCGCGATACTTGGTGCAAGGAAAGCGTTGAGATGTGTGTCACGACTCTGGCGACGCTTAAATCTTATCTCCATTGGGAAGTTGGATCAAGGAACTTCCTCATACGCTTCTCTCTGTCTCCCTCCCTCCCACTTTCCAGCGCTGGCTTAGTGCCAGGTCGTGTTGGTTTCATCATTTACAGTACTGCTGTGGTTTTGTACAACCGGTGCAGCTTTTCAAATTTCTACTGATTACAAACGCTCCTGTACCTCCTTTGATCCGACGACCATGGCAAACTCTTAGCTGCCTACCTTATCCCTTCTGTACCAGTCACGAATAGTTCAAATGTGCGCTCAAAGCGCTGCTTGCCTTCTTCATAATTATACATTTTGTTACTCATGTACAATTGTGTTCATGTACCGCCATAAATTATTTAGTTATCTTAAACGCATTTTGAACAAAACCATTTTCACCGTCAACTTTGTGGCATAACTTTACAATTGATGTTATGTCATTGTTTAATTAGTTTTTAAGCGCCTGATTTGTGCTGAGCTATTTAAATTAACGTCTTTTGTTGGAACAAAAGTGCCAATTTTCTTCGTTTGTTGAAGACGCTAACAAAAGATCTGTTGCTTTGTTATGACTGTGAATCAAGTATGAACTGGAATTATTTTTTCAAATGTGGTTCTCATAAACAATGTTACATATTATTTCACTACGTAATCTCCTGATTTTGAAATACGTTTTTTCAATGAGTAGAAAGTATCTTGATTGTTCAACAAGTTGCTGGTTAACAATTTACCTACTGGTGGAACTAACCCAATCACATTAATACTTATTGGAAAATGGTTTATTTTCACTAAGTTGAGTTACGCGTTGGATCGATTTTGATGGTTAGGTCATCATCTGTATCAAGTCATAACTAATAATATTCAGGATCTAATGTTCTGATAATTACATACGGGAAGGAGCTCTAATGCTGTTCAGCTCATTTCCTCACCTTCTTGGACTGTTGAGGGATCGAACCAGCACCCAGCTTGTTCAATTCACAATCCTCATGCCCAAATGTATCGTACTGCTGATTTCACGTTTTATACTTCAGCGCTCACTGTTGAAGGAAAAGTGACGTTTCAGGGAAGAGGTGAGGCCAACTTGCCATAGGCCAGAATTGAACTAGTAGCAGTAACTAGAATGATAGAAGGTTAGCAGGAGCGATGGGACGTTTAACAGAAAGGCTGCCACGCTCATCAAAAGCGTTCTGAGGAAACACAGAGTTGTTGTATCCAACTGTTGGGGCGTAGATTGTTGATTTCCTACACTCCATAAGATGGGAAGCTGCATCCTCCAACTCATTTACTGTACGAGTAGGGGAGCATGATGACACTTAATAAAATATTAGGAATGAACGAAATTTGGAAAAATGGAGAGAATCAAATATACATACTGGGTGGGAGTGAATGCGAGTTAGAACGACAATATTCTCAGTTCAAACTAATGGTATCTAAGTTACTCAGAACTGCATGGACAGCCACACCACAAACGAGGTTGTCTGGTCCAGTCAATGTACTCAGTTAAGTTTCACTTCGTGGGCAGTATACTGCAAACTGATCTCAAAGCAAACAAAACTGATCAAAGAAAGGTAATCCAACTATTGTAATAAAAAGTCCGTAAAGATGGCAATGTTTGTGGTGGAAGTCGAATACGAAATTGAGTTTGGAGGCTAAGGGTCATTGTACGGTGATTGAACTAGAGAATACTGGTTCGAATGCCAATTAGCTCTGAAAGACTCATTCTCAAATGCACTCAGCCATTGTGCCTGATACTCAAGGCTTCCACAAGTCGAATTTTCGTCAAAGAAAAACCCAATAGCGGACAAAAAGTCAATTGAGGCAATTCCTTCGTTCCTAAGCCCCCAGATGAAATATTGGTTCATATTTGATTCGCCCTCGTATTTTGATTTTTGATTGACAATAACTTTTAATAGCAGTACACTCAAATTTTTTCATGTACATAGGAATATTTTTCACGTAGAAACGCCTCGTGCTCTGTGCCTGTTGCCTTCGAGTTTAGCGCTGATGTTTGTCTAAATTCTCATTTTATTTATTTATTTAAAAAGAGCTTTCTAACATATTTTAAGCCTTGAATATGTGTGTTATTAATTTAAATTTTATTTTTTATTTTTTACGCGGTTTTATATGTTTTTTGCGTAGAGACCTCGAGCCACCGTTAGCGGAAGGCCATTAAGTTTGAAAGTTTCGTGTGTATAGTTTTTTTTCTTCTTCCTCACAGAGCACTCGATCAATTCGCTGCAAAATGTGTTGCACACGTTGAAGCTGTTGATTTATACAAATTTTCATTTCGTTCAGAATAAATATGTAAAAGAGATAGTGACAATAAGGTCAGTTACGAAAACAAAGTTATTGAAAAGGATAAGTGCAATTTGGCCAACTTGCGACGGCCAAGGGTTTCGTAATTTGGTGAGGAGTCAATTTTTGTAATGACGCCCCACCGATTCATAGTAGATGCGTAGTATGAGATGTTTGGTGTAGCCCTTGGATGTTAAGAATTGGACTACATTTGTATGTTGTATAAAGAGAAACCAGGCGGCATGGGCAGCGAAATATTGAAGAATAAAAACATCTTTCGGCTGTAATCTCAATAATTTAAGAGGAAAGAACATTTGAGTTTGTGTCGATTTTTTTATTCCTGTTTGTGAATTTGCCGTGCAATTGCTGAACGGAAGTGAATGGTATTGAAGCTGAAAATAAAAATGTTGAAAGAAGGAATAAGCGTAAGGTATGTGCAAAATATGAAATGAAATGAGAGGCCCTGAACAGACTCTTCCTTATGTGCGGGGAATTAGTTCAAGAAGATAAATATAAGTGGCCAGATCTATTTCACCACAGGATGTGGGACGTCTGAATCAATGGACCTGTATTGTTGGACCACTGCTGTTAAGAGTAAATATCAGATACAACGGACAGGACTGGAGCCCCGTTTTTGGTGCACTATTGTGTATCTCAACACGTTAGCTGCTCAATTTTTTGGTTTGGCCAATGAATCATGCTGTGCCCCTCACAGTCACTAAGCTGGGCTGCATGTAACAGGCGTGTTATTGCGTGTGAATTAAATTTTGTTTTAATTTTTAAACTACTTAAAGCTGCTACCAAAATTAGGGATCCAATACAACCTACATTGAGATGTATCTGACCGTTACTGGTGGTACTTTTATTGAGTGTATTGAATACTCAATTCGTCAGACTGTCGTCTTTTTCTTGAAGAGTTTGTTCTGCTCCGTGATCCATTTGTTGGAGGTCGATGCCCTTATGTGTTACCATCGACCACCACAAAGAGGTTGGTGTTGGCTACTGCCCCTTCGTCAGCCAAAAACATGTATCCAACCTTACACAAAGGAAGGACTGAAGATTTAACCATAACACGAAAAGAGCCTTATCTACCCTTTAAGCGTCACAATTCATGAAGCAGCTGCTGTTGATTTTTCATCACAATTCTAACCCAGAGATCAGGCAATAAATAAAAGCACGAAGTTTTAAAAATAAAATTTCACGATTCAACGTTCAAAAATCAAACATAACAACATGATCACAAATACAGACAATGGATGTTATTGAAGCAAACACCCACCAACTACACAGACTTTTTAAAGTATGACTCAATCCCTCGCACTTTCTTGGCATCGCCTTTAACTTTGTTGGGCTGGTTTTTTCTTTTGAAAGGCTTGTTGGTATTGTTATTGAAGTAAGGGGACGCCTGGTCAGACTGTTCCTTTTCCTGCAAGCTGAGAGCGAAGTGATAGTCTCGGTGTTCATCATATTCTTGGACAGCAATGGAGAGCCTACAATCTAAGCAGATGACTGTAGTGGCACTTTGCTCATCACAAATGACATCTTCCTTTGGAGCGTCTTGTGGATCTGGTTGAAATGATGATGGGCCAGCAGTGTCCATACGTGTTATTGGGGTGCTATCACTTAGGTCAAAGTCTTTTGATACGGAGTTCTTGATGGTCTTGGTGTCACACTCAGAAACTGCAGAAGAGTGGGTTTTGTCAATACTGTCACTGTTTGGGCTAGGCTTGCTCTCAGAGAAGTTGAACTTGGCCTCCAACAAATTGACAATTTTTTTGCGATACGTTGGGGGGAAGAGCTGTAACGTGGCGTCGTCAATGCTCTCCAAATTTGGAAAGATCTCCAAAGGGTCAACCCATTTCGTTGAAGCCGCCTTGAATAGTGAAGACACTGTGTCTTTAGTTTTACTAACTGGGGCAGAACCTGTCGACTCAATCTCGGAATTAAGCTTCTCTTTATTAACTTCGTTGACCTTCGTAGTTTCAACCTTTCGAGGACTTGGCTTTGGAAGACTTGGGAGGACGTTAAGTTTGATTTGATCTCTCTTCGCATCTTCACTGAGGAGCAATTTTTCAAAAAAAGACGGTCCAGTCTCATTTAGCATCGAATCCTCCAAGTCAGGACTCGATTGAGGATGCTCTGTACTACCACCATGGACGCTGACTTCACTACGCACACACTTGAGGCTTTCATTACTCGTTTGCGCATCTTCACAATGCGACTCATGGACTTTGACTTCTGTGCCGTAGTAGTTCAACTTGTCAGTGGGAGTAGTGTTCACCGTGTTGCTTCGCATTTTGTTGAAGTACTGCGCCAATTTATTCGAAGAGTCCACAAATTTACCAGCTGAGAGACCTAAAAATGTTATAGTTGGAGACCTGAAGATAGAATATAGATCACATCAATCAGTTGATCAATTACAATTCTAAACACATGTAGTGGAGTATCGAACGTATCTTCTACCCCTGGAACCAGTATTAAATAAGTTGTTGTGATGCTTGAAATGGAAAGGAAGTGTCTACACAACCAATTGATAAAAATCATTGTTTTAGAAAAAAAACCTTCTATGTTGTAGTAAAATAACCTTATTGCTAAGCAAGCTTCCTAATAGCAACTTCTACTGTTTCTTTCCCATTCGACATCTCGTTTGTATCTTCTATCATTACTGCTATGATTTCATTAATGTCCTCACGCAAAATTTGGTGCTTCATATTTACTAAGGTTTACGTTTTGTCTAACAGGTCTTTGCATAACTATGAAACTAGAGTTAGTTTTGGACTGATTTTGGTCACACCCTTATTTTTGGGCTCCCTAGTTGATCTGTAGGTTGGATATTGATTCGAGGTGATTTGATTTTGGTTCAGCCGTTTGCAACAGACAGACCATTTTCTCAAATGGTATTGTTTTTCGGTCTCATGATCGTGAGCTTTTGAAATGCGATTTTCAGTCTCATGAGCATTTTGAGAAAACCTAATTTGTTTCCACACACTTGCACAACTTCTTTCCTAATTCGTTGTGTTAAGGGAAGTAATTACAACGATATAATATAATAACTTTCCTTGATCGGGTTGGTTCAATGCCTTCATCGACTCTAGTTTAATTTTTTGAGTGAGGCCCACCTATACACATAAAAGCTCTCACTGGCTGACCATCATTGCAAATATGAGATGAATTCTGGGTAAATGAATGTTGCTCGAGTAATCACCAGATTTTAGTAGTGTGGTCTTGAGTGCAAAATTTTTTCAGGCAACTAGCCACAGATTTCACGATTTTGTCGTGTGAGTAACTGCATAATATCAGAGACTTGGACAGGGCAGTTTCTTTGTTCCTGAAACCTTCGGCAACTTTCTCGTTCAGTCGAATAGAAAACACCAGTCGCTGTGCTTTCCGTTGATACTGCAAAACCACAAACAATTGATGAGTTAATTGAATCAGATCATGGATTTCTCAACCATTTGAGGAAACTATACTCTAATGTCACTAATACTGCACTTCAAACATTTGACAAGCATTAAAATAATTGTTAAAGAAAAATTGAATCTTCTACACTTCGTTTAAAAATCGTTTTACAAGAAATCCTCTGTACCCTAGTGTGGATTTACAATACAGGATCCCTCGTACAGAGTTGAGAAGGAGACCCAAAAGAAGGAAATTAAACAATTTAGGGGATTAAGGTCAGTTTCTCTGTGATTATCAAGGCGCAATCCCCCCAAATGAGATAGTATGTTGTGTTCCATATGCACTCCATGCAGAACGCTTAATCGTCAGGTTTTGGTTCAGTCTCTTGACACACTACGATTTTGATTGTTAGCCGAGGAAAGCTATTATTAAAAGAGATACAAGCTAAATGAAATGCTTTTTTGAGGCTTATGTACGAGTTTTTTTAATGGAAATGGTTATGATGATGGATTAACCTCCAGACCCGTACCATTAACTCTCATATACCCTTAGGAAAAGTGTGAAAAGATCATGTCTCAAGAATTTCCTCTCTTTTTCTTGACACACTACCCCAGACTTTTCCATCCACAATGCATTGAATGGTAGGGAGTAATTTGGTGTTATGTCTATTGTGTCCACAGGCATCTGTTAGTAATCAATAGTGAAACAGTTTGCCCGTGTACTCGTAGCTAGCTGACTTGGGTGCAGAAGGACATCTAAATGATGCCATTGTGCAAGTGAATAGAACATTGAAAAGTGGAATCGCACATGAGGGTTGTTGTTTTTGGAGACTGGACTGTATACAGCTAGATGGAGTCTACCACACCCACACCTACCTACAGTAGTACACATTGGTGGTGCTGTTTAGTAATAATATCTGGTGCGTAGCAACACACAACTTTCTGCCACCCCCATAAGTTCGAACACCAGATATATATGCGATCTTCGTTAACCGCATTTACACCGAACAAAATGTAGGGACTAGTTAGCTGACAGTACTCCGTAAGGTTGATGGAAATCGTTAGACCCGTTTTTCAGAAGATTGGAAAACCGATAAATTAATATTCGACAAATCTCCTTCTCTGAGCTAACTTCGATTATATCTCCGTTCAACACATATTTTCATGTTCACCTCAGTTCAATGGGCTGTCAAAGGAACATTTATTGAGAACAATATATAGGTATTAACTATTCGAAAACATCCTGTGAATTTGGTGAAAACCGTTATGCCAAAAAGCGTGAAAACCCTATTTTTGCTACATAGGCCTATATCTCCGTTTAACGTATTTTCATGGAGATATGTATAGAGAAGAAAAGTTTTGTGCTAACTATTAGAAGATAATTTAAAAGTTTAATCAAAGTAGGGTCACGGTTTAGTTTCAGTCGTTTTTTGAGAAAACCCTAGTTTTTGGTACATTTTCGTCCCCTACCCCCTTTCCCACCGACCGAAATCGCCCATAACCTTATTTTGATGTCTAGAAAAAATAATGAAGAAAATAAAGAAAGAACTAGTTCAATCTCCCGCAAATCGAAAAATTGGGAAATTAGGTTTTTTAGACTCCGTAGGCCTCAAAACGTCAAGATCTGAAGAAACCCCAACTTTTTTTTGACACGATCACAATACTTTCCTTTCTCTTCGGGTAGCGGAAAGTAAACATGTGGGGTTCTCGAGCTGTTACAAGCACAAATTTTGAAGTGGAAAGGAACTCACTGTATTTTCATCAATCATTAGACGCTCCAGCAACTCCTCTGTCAATTTGTTGAGCCAGTGGTCCACTTCCTTCCCGGAAGAAAGTGACATTTTCCCTGGAAAGTTCTTGCAACACGCAATACTTTTGGGCATGAGTCTAGATGTTACTGGATCTGAGTCGAATCCTCTTGCAATGTTGTACAACCAATTACTGCCGAAAAAGCCACATTATGTTAAGAAAGTATACTCAACAAATTTGGTTGATGGGTCTTCTATAAAAATCATACTGCTGGGAATTAATCGCAAAATCTCTGACCTCGAAATTCTCTGAGGCATCACGGGAGGAAGTAGGGAAACAAGTGTTGCAGAATCAGCTGAGTCTCATTAAGACCCTGTGGGATAATTCCTTAAAAAGCTGCGGTCTCAACTCAGGAATCATTCTCGCCTTCTTCGCTTCATTCCCGTTTTTGTATACAGAAATTCTTTCACGTCTTCCCTAGTGAACTTTTCAAGTAATTCAGGTGAACGCTTTGACAACAATGACTCAAACATGAAGAAGTCAGCGAGATAGCAGTAGGAAGATCATTCAGTGGCTGTGTTCAACCTTTAGCGGAGAACAAAAAATTTCCAAAACAGATGGCTTAGGACTGGTTACATTAGGAGTAGAACTCATATTCGCAGTAGTACTCCACAAGCTTGTTTTCCTCTATTTTCGGAGCAAAGAGCAGTGTATATTTCATTGCACTATCTGATAGTGACATCCGAACCGAAAATAACTGAACGTGATTCTGCAAGTGATTAGAGGACAAAGATTGATATGTTATCTAATTGGAAAGCATTGGAACGTTATACACTGCGGCGTCGAACCATACAAACTGAGTGACAACTCTATTGTATTTTAGAACAGTTTGCAACATGAGAGCTTCATGAATTTCACAGCCTCTAGAACGGAGTTGGGGCCCGTAGGTAATCCCACCATAAGTGAGATTTACTATCAAAATATTCAGCCAACTGCCAAATACTGCCACAATTTGACTGCAAGGGACTTACAACCACTTTGTACCTCAGATTTACAAGTCTCATCAAATACAAAGTAAATAATAACTAACCCTAATCTCTGGTTGAACAATTTCGTCAGCTCTTCTTTGGTGAACTTGAGAAGGTCAGACATGACTTTGACATTATGCACTTCTTCCATGTCTTTTCCCAGTTTGCCGCCTAAGTTTCGAACTTTGTACGCAGGAAGGGTCGAGTAGAACTGAGGAATACTCGTTTGAGGGAGGATGGTTTGTTTGTTTGGCTTGTGCATCCCTGCCGCCAACTTCGCCAATATCTAGAAATTAACAATTGATCTGTTAAACAACCGCTTTTTGTCATTCATCTTCTTCGACTGACTAAGAGCAAAAATAACAACAGTAAGTCTGATACTCTGGCCCCTATCAGTCTACAGCTCGTGATATTATAGAAACTAACGACAGATATTTACTTTCCTCAATGAATGAAGCGAGGCAACCATTATAACATCAACTTATATGTTTGAGGTCTCCCTAGTCAAAAGATACACATCTTCAACAGTCTACATACAGTGGATGCTCACCACTGTAAAACGTGGAGACCTGATTGAATCACTGAACCAGGTAGTGCAGGTATGTCCTCCAAATCATGGTAAGTAGATCACTGGTGCCTTATTATCCAAAGGTTGCGATATGGAGCATCACTACTGGGTTTTGTATGTAGCTGAACTGAGGTCTGACAGGCCTTTTTCCTTATTGAAATGGCTGGTCCTTAACACTCATAAGAGAGTCATATTAGTAGAAAGTCCCATGCCTTTCTACTAATAATGGAGGTTGTGGTTTCAATATCGTGCAAGAGCCTGAGCACTCACTCAGCATCTACCAAACCCAGACCTGTGGAGGTACAGCAGGTTGTCATTCAGGCAGTCCCCCCCCAGTAGAGTGTTGTTACCCATACGTTACTACGCCGCAGTATGACCCTGGGGAACCCCTATCATCTGGAAGGAGTTCTTAATCCGGTTTCCTACTGGATCTAACTATTTTTTGGGTGGCAAGTTTCTAAGGGTTTCAGATTTCCAAGTTTCAGTTTCAAATTTACTGTGGCCATGTTTTTCCAACCTTCCAGCTTCGACTGCTCTTCCAACAACTGTCACTCGCTGTTGTAGGAACTACAGTGAAGCTGCAAATTATGGAGTCTTTTTTAGCGAAAAAAATGGAGCAGCACATAGAATTCACCATGTCCCATAACCACGTTATACTAAGGCGTTCATCGACATTGAGAAAAAATGCATAAGTGTCATGTCCCTTTGACGCGGAATTACATCTCACTTGTCATCTATTTGTTGCTTATCCAAAGTTTGGCCCAGAGTGGGGGAAGCTCCCTTGTCACTCTCCACTTTTCCAACATGCACTCGATGGCCAAGTCAATGGGTAACTGGCCAGTGATCACTTGGAGTGTTCCAGCAGTAGTGCAGTTCTTGTAGTGCAGTTCTCCGGGATTGGATCAGTACTTTACTTTAATTGATTGTGAGTTTGCTACTCCAGATAATGGAGCTGTACCCAATCGTGCCAAAGTAAATGGCCTGGCCACGATAACACGCCCCAAGTAGCCTTGCTATGAGGCTGATACTGTAGGAGGACCATCCATGTTAATATGCACAAATATGACACGAAAACTCTTCAACAGCAATGTTGGGACTGTGTGGTCTTAGCTAAGCCTTCCACATAGTTTTCTTAACGCGCACATTCACACCCTCTCTGTTTTACCACTAGAAACAATTTACAATGCAACACAAATTAACTGATAAAAATATTGTTAAGAATCATCAGTGGGAACCTTGTTGTGAGCAATTCCTGCAGAACACCTAAATCCTGTCTGTTCAAACACGGCTCCCCTCATTTCTTCAACAACCACTGCACCAACTGCCAGCTTCTTGGAATCTACGTCCTCTAAACCTGATTTGTAGAGATTCTCAAGCCACGAAGCTGTCCCATCAGCTCTCTTACCTGTAAGATTCAAGACTGTTAATTGACACATAACCGACATATATACACTCATTGCTAACAGTATATGTAGAACTAAGATATTTACTATCCTTTTTACTAAGCACGATCAACATACATAATTGACAACAAACAAACGATTTGGTAAAGTAATAATTGGTTCACGAAAAATGTTAAAGAGTTCCCCCCAACAATCAAACCAAGCAAGAGGCCCCCTTCTAGGCAAGGGTTTTTGGTAGGTGATGTTGCAATGGTGCATGAATACAGAAATTCCTGGGCCAAACCAAGACCAGCCATACTATGTGTGACACCCTCCATATACCTGCCACAGCTACTTTCTCTCCATATTTAGTTCCACTTAATTTCCCTAATGCCTTTATCAATTTCCGGTGGGGAATACCCTCCGACCACAAGCTATACTTACTCTTCTAGGTCTGAAACCCTCAATGCCTCCAACAACATTTCGAAGTGCAATAGCTTTTTTTTAAATCTACTTTGCTTCTTTACACGACCTACCTTCATCATTTGATGAATCATCTGAATGACCGACAATATAAGTGTTGGGGATTTGAGAGGGTGGCAGTGAAGTCTCGTATTGTTGCATGCGTTTTTCAACGACGTTGGTGAGATCCACGTAAGCTTCGTCGATGCTGGCCCTTTCAACGCATTCACTAAATTTACACATAACGTCTATAACTTCCTTCCCAGCATCTCTGTACCTGTTGAATACAATGCTTATTTATCGTATGTTAGTTTATTGATTGCAAAAGATAGTTTTGGATTGAGGAGTCTTGGAGATTCACTCCGGGCTTACTAACGATGGGATGGAGGGATTGGAAGCCATCAAGAAGCGGAGTAAAACCAATACTTGAAGGGAACCTTAGCAATCTGAATGTAAATGTCAAGGGATGTAAGTGGTGTCTTCTTGTTAACATGTTGGTTATTATCCCCGTTAGTTGTATGCTTCATTTTGGTTTAGGATCTATTTTTAATCGTCGTCGTGCAGTCTACGAAGCTTCACGAAATGGTGACAGCTGAGTCCTCTATTTGTTACTTTATCCAATTTCAAGTATAGCACCTCATCAACTGCCAACAAGTCAATCCAAGATTCTGCTGCTGCCCTGCTCTCTTCATTCCTACAATATCGATCTCCAACCAGGAATCTTCATAACGGGGCTTTCAACTTCAATGAAGCCATCTACAATCCAACTAAATCATAATGCCAACCTACCAAACATAATATTATAGAGAAAGGATCAGTTTGTACAATAAAAACATCAACCTGCTGACGAATAATAATAAGTGTTGTTTGTAACTTAGTTACAAAATAAGTAACAAACCAATCCTAAGGTTAGAAAAGAGGATCAGAAAATCTGGGGCAGGATTCGAATTGAAGACTGATATTGCGTAGGTCCACAGCCCTGACAAACATTCCAGCCACTTCAAGTACAATAAAAAGTGGGTTAGCATAGCAATCAAAGAAGGGAGGACGCAATTGTTATTTTAGGAGGATTAATGGTCGTCCAGGGAGCAAGAAGTCAAATGATGAACCTAGTTGCAGACTGGTGTTGTAGAAAAGAGAGGGCAGTAAGCAACAGAATGTAGAATCGCCTTGTTGTACAGTGGCGGTTGGCCAAAACATACACTTAAAGTGGTGTAAACCAGAGACTGGAGGCTGCAGTGCACTGCAATATGGAGCACTGTAAGCCAAATAACAGAGTTACTAGTGGAGAAAGGGTAGTTATACATTATTATTAAGAATCTATTACAAAATTAAATTTCTAACTAGAGTACGTCGCATTTGGAGGGTACTGCCTGATTTTTTTCAATAAGCTTTTCGCAATATTTGTCAGGAAACGCAGTCATTTTTTAATAATAAACACAACTGATTTTCAAGCATGACACAAGACACTACTTGTCTTGCAGGCTCCAGTCCCCATCCACTGTTTTGGTTGCACACATGAACTGGTGACTACGCAAACTACAATGACAAGTTACGATAGGGGTCTCCAACCTGTGTCTCATTCTCAATGCATTTGGCGTGCTCGGCTGTCCCTACAGCCCCCACTCAATAAAAACATCAAGGACTGCTGGAAGTAGACTAAAAAGACATAAAAATCAAAGAATAAAACAAATCTACAAATAACAAAAATGAGAACATGAACTTTCCCTTCAAATAATAATAACAACAACAACAACAACAATGATGATGTAGCCAGTTCATGTGCTTTTGATAACCAACTGCACATAGCTGGTCTGGGCTCCTGAAAATTAATATGTAGCTGTTTAATATGCATGGGGAGGGGTTGGGGGGAGGGTTAAAAATTAGGGCAGGGGAAATAGTAATTCGACAGCTGCTTGTAGGTAAGGGTGTACGTGGACATAATATCGAAATTAGGAGTTTGTGTTCATGCGGTGATTAAATCAGCCTCAAGTTCCTTAATTCCCAAATACCTAAACAGAAATCAAAAACTGGCCATGATGTGCCACTGCACATACATTAACCATAGAGCAGATAGGTAATTACAAACAGCTAAATGAGAACAAACCTCGTTAAATCAGCTTTTTCACGGATCATAGGAACTGAGCAGAGGACAACACTGGGGCACAGTTGTTTGGCTTGTTCGCCTCGCATACCTCTTTTGACGCCTTGAGCTCGTGCTTCATAGTTAACCGCAATAATGCTGCAATTAAAGGAAAATAATCAGTAATACTCCTCTGCTGTTACACACAGAGGTTGAATTGTTTGAGCTGAGCACTACTTACTAAACGTAGCAAGAGTTGAAGAGGAGGAACGTTTGAAAACACGGAAAATAACGGAAGTACCCTTAAAGGAGATGGTTCCCCAGCAGAAAATCGGATTAGCGGTTTAGAAATCTGTTAGCAGCCGCAGGTTTTGCAAGCGACCGTTCTGCACACTCGACGGTGTTTTTACTTAAGGTTTCAAGCTGCTAGGTATAGGTAAGGGGTATATGCGCTGAATTACCAGGAATGTAAAAACTGAAACCGGTTTAAAAATATGAAATCCCTGAGGAAATAGATTACTTCCCCTTTCTACTTTCTGTTTTCAGATCCCACTTATTACTCCTCAGGTCTGTTTCTTTATTTGGTGACTGTACCTAAACCCTCGACGAGGATTATATCAGTCATAGAAGTTGCGGTTTCGCTAATATGCAAGAGGCCGGCCCCTGCAGCATCCACCGAACTCAGACCTGTGGAGGTACGGCAGGTATTTGGTCTTAGCCAGTCTCACCGTAGAGAGCTGTTGCCCGTGTGTTACCGCGCGGAGGTTGACCACCTGAGGAATCCCGTACCATCTGGGAGTATTTCATAATCTGGTTTCCTACCTGATCTTACTTTTTACTTGGGTGGCAAGTTTCAAAAGGACAGATCAACTATAACCACGTTTCTTAGCCATCACCTTCTTTGCGAACTTTGCAAAATGGTCATAGGCTTCCTTTGTAGCAGTCAATGCTGCTAAGTTCGTTTGCCCTACCAACAACCGTCGCTCACTGTTGTAGAAACTACAGTGGAGCAGCACATGGTTTCTTGTTTCCTCCGCACTGGAGGCACAAGACGTGCATAATGGAGAGTCTTTCAGGGAAAAGAAGTGGAGCCGCGCATTGAAGTCACCATGTCCCGTGAGGAACTGACACGTCCAGTGGTCTGGCTCAACCCATTTTCTAGAAAGACGTTCACGGATGTTGGGGAAGAACTCATACGTATCACGTCCTTTTGACGAGGATTCCCATCTCGCTTGCCATTTCTCTAGAGCCCATTCGTCGATGGCGGCAAGTTTCTGTTCTGTGGTGAGATCCGCACGGAGTTCAGCCCAAAGCGGGGAAGCTCCGTTTCACTCTCCACTTGTCAATCATGCACTCGACAGCCAAATCAACTGGTAACTGACCAGTGATCACCTGGAGTGCTTCCGTTGATACAGTCTTGTAGGCCTTGGTGATCCACAGGAGCGCAGCTCTCTGGGATTGGGCCAATACTCTCTTTTGATTGACTGTTAGTTTGCTACCCCAGACAACGGGCAGTAGCCAATCACACCTAAATAGATGGCCTTATACATGAGGATGGTGTCGTGGTAACACACACCCCAAGTGGCCTTGCTAATGGCACGCAGTGAGGCAAACCTTGCAATGGTAGTGCCTTTAAGGGACTGGAGGTGTTGGTTGAAACCCCACCTCTCACCTATATTCACTCCTAAATACTTGACGTGCTTTTCAAGAAGGAGCCTGTGGCCGCCAAAGCGTATTGTGGGTGGATTATTCACTTTCCCCTTCAAGAGGATTAGCTGGGTTTTTCCTCAGCCACCCGCATCTTGACATGCTCGCACCATTGGTTGACAGTGCGGAGCACATGGTGAGTTTTTCTTCAATTTGGCGGACTGACTCTGCAAAGATCAGCACAGTCAAGTCATCCACATAGGCGTACGGCTCGCAGTCAGTCTCCATGAGTTTCCTGAGTAGACCTTCGAAGAAGGCATTCCAGAGTGCTGGTCCTAGGACTGAGCCCTGTGGGCACCCCTTCTCAATCTTTCTCCGGACGGAGACATGCCTACTTTCGATCGTAGCAGTTCTGTCTGTCAGGTAACTTCTGACGAGTGAGTACAGGTTGCGGGGATTCCCTATCTTTAAGCTCATTAAGGAGCGCTGGCCACCAAAGGTTGTCAAACGCTCCTCTGATGTCAATCAGAACTGCTACGACGTACTTAGCCGGTGCCAGCAGGGAAACACGCCGAATCTCGACAATGACATCCTGCGTGGACCTTCCTTTGGTACACCCGTATTGCCTGCCTGTGAGGTTGCGGCCAAAGACTCCTTCGAGGGACTGCAACATCAAGATTTCTAGTGTTTTGCCTAATATGGAAAGAAGGCTGAGTGGTCTCCATGATCGCCGGTCTGACTGATTGCGGTCGCCTCCCTTTTGAAGAGTGACAACACGCGCAGACTTCCACTGAGTGGGGAACTGTCCGACCTGCAGACAGTCATTAAATAAATTAAGGAGACCGCTGGAGATTGTCCGCTCAGCCTTCCTTAGCATATTGCTTTCTATTTTGTCTGGCCCGGGTCATTTGTTGGGCTTTAAGGTCGCAAGGGCCCTGCCGAGGTCGCCTGTTGTCCACAATGGGATGTCGGGCTCGTTCGGAGGGTCCATGATCAGCTCCCTTGCTGTCCTCTGGGCTTCAGTGTCTCGAGCTACTTGGTCATCTGGGAACGCCTTCTCAAGGAGGGTTTCCAGTGAGCTCTCGATGCTGCAGGCCCAGCCTGACTCATTTTGCATCGCAGCTAAGACTTGCTCTACGTTTGCTTTTCCTATGGAGGACTTGTAGTGTCTGCCCCAGGGGTTCTCAGAGCTCTCCGCTTCCACAAAATTTCGCCAGCCTTGCCGTTTGGCTCGTTTGATGGCGCGGTGGAAGGCCTTCTTCTCTTGGATGAAGGCAGTTCGGAGTGTTGCTCTGGCATCAGGGTCACGAGTGTTTTGGTACATCCTTCTGGCTCTATTTGCACTTTGCTTGAGGATTAAGTTCCTCAGTCCACCATGGGACTTTGATCGCCCTGTGCTTCTGTTGGCCAAGTACAGAGAGCCCAGCAGAGTGCAGTGCTGTGGTAAATGTGTCCACTTTGCTGTCCACCTCTTCAGGTGTGGATGCTTGCGCTATTAGGTCGGTGTCTGCGCACGCAGTTCACCTTCCAGTACCCTACAGAATTGTGGCCAGTCAGCATTTTTTGTGCGGAATCGCTTTTCACGCATGTCTTTGCAGAGGATGTTGTCATCCGTGATGGCAAAGTCAATAACCATGTGATCGCTCTGCGTTGCACCTGGTACGACTCGCCAACCTTGCAATTTGAGTAGCAGGGTGTGAGACACGGCTGTGACGTCTATACACGACCTTCCTCCTGGACCATCATAGGTCGCCTCAGTCATGGGGTCGTTGGCAACAACCAAGTTGTACCTGGTGAGCAGCTCTATATACGCCTCGCCCGCCCTGTCCAGGGTTGGGGATCCCCACAATGGTGATCTGGCGTTTGCGTCAGCACAGACTACGCAGGGTCGTCCTGATAGGCCTGCTAGAGCCCGCTCGAGTGGTTCAAGGCTGTTGGCAACTGGTGCGCCAAATTGCCTGTAAAATGATATTACAACCAGCTCAAAGCCACCGGCTCGTATGAGCACAGCGCCAAGTGCTGGCTGTTCAGGTGGGTGAGTGCGAGCATGTCAATGGACGGGTCGGTGCAGGCTACTGCTGCCTTGGCTCCCGTTCTTGCTCCAGTCACCACTCGTGCCTGCGATCCCAGACCAAGGGTTTTGGATCCTATGTATGGTTCCTGTATGGCGAGGACACTGCAGCGTTTCTTGAGTGCATTTTGCAGCAACTCAGCCATAACTGGGCAACTCTTATTTGTGTTGTGCTGAAGGATTCGAACTGTTTTTGACCTATTCATAATCTACTCGTGACTCCTGGAGGGCAATCGCTCGCTGACGAATGGTACAGCGTGCGTCTCGTGTAGAGTGTGAGACCTGTTGGATTTTGCGTTCGACGCAATTGGCACACTTGAGAGGGGCATCACGCTTGCATTCCCTACTCAGATGTGGC
The DNA here is from genome assembly GCA_020466155.1 of Pachypeltis micranthus. Taxonomy (NCBI): domain Eukaryota; kingdom Metazoa; phylum Arthropoda; class Insecta; order Hemiptera; family Miridae; genus Pachypeltis; species Pachypeltis micranthus. Next base: position 2,728,664 of record CM035776.1, read on the forward strand.
AAGGCGCACCAGGCGCACACAACAGGTCTTGTACAGGCCACTGCCAGGTGGCCATAGCGCTGGCATTTGTAGCACTGAGTGGGGGCTTGGTACTTTCGTATGGCGCACCGCTGCCAGGCTATTTGGAGGTGCCTTGCCCCCTCTAGTTTTTTGTATAGGCTGGGTGATACCTCAATCACCCAATCCTTCTGCCTTCCACGCTGTTTGGTGAAGAGGGGCCTGACATCCTGCGGCTGCAAGCCTAACGCAGGGTTGTGCTCAACAACTTGTTGGGCCAAGTCCTCTTTTCGAAGATCAGTCCGCACGTCGCACAATAGCAGGCGTGGGAAACGACCCAGGGGGGCTGACGCTTGGAGCTTCAACTCCTTTTTTGTTGAAATGTGGCTCGTGAGCGCCTTGGCCATTTCTGGCATTTCCGTCACAATGACGGCGCCACCTCCTACTGCGGTGCGGATGTTCAGCACTCGGACGCTTAGAGCTTGGAGGTCCGTAGCAGGGACACCCCGCATCAGTGCTTCCATTGTATCAGGGTTGGAGGGACCAGCCTCTCCTTCCTTACATGTATGCCTAACCACTACCACGTTTTGTCGTGGGTTTTTAGGGGGGAGTTTGGCAAGCGGTGGAGGCTTTTTATTTTTGTTTTTATTTTTACTTTTGCCCTTGTTTTTGGGCAGAGGCGTAGGCCGGGCGCTGCCCTCAGCCTGCTTAGTTGGGGCCTGTTTCCGCTTCCCCCTGCGCTTCCTGGCCCTGGCAGACTGCCATTCCGCCTCAGCTCCATGAGGGGGGGAGGAGGGCGCAGTAGCGGCTACTGCCGCATATGAGGGGCCTGGGGTACTACCCTGGCTCATTGAAGGTCCTTGAGTTTGGGGGCTGGTGGCACTGGCTGCTGGGCAATTGCCCTACGCAGCTCTTCCTCACGACAGCCGCCACAGTTTCCCGCAGGGGGAGTGGCAGGGGGCGATGTCGTTGGGGGCATTAGCTTTATAGCCAGCTTCGAAATTTCGAAGAGGCAACTAGTGATGAGGTCCCGCATAGTCCTGTCGCGTTGACCCTCATCCGTGCCATCTGGCTGTGGATGATTTGGACATATGCGCAAATTTGCTCCATGTCCGACAGATTAGGTCAACGGCGTGTCGTGTGCTTGTAGTAGCCGGGTTGCCCGGGCTACTAGGGGGAGAAGGGGGAGATGAACGCGGTTTGCCCGGTTCTTTCCGCCCTTGTTTGTTTGGACGACGAGTAGATTGCTCATCGTCCGAAGAGGGAGGGGTCGAGCTTGGCGAGCCCGAGGAAGAGGCGCAGGTGGCGTTTTTATTACCTGCAATTGTGTTATTTGACTTAGTCATGTTTTTTACTAATTTTGAGGGGAGATTAAAGAAGCAGACTGGTGTAGTGTATCCTTGTGAGTTCATTTGTTGTGTGTGTTAGTGGTATGAGCGAGAGGTGCTCGAGAGGCAGTGTCCTGGAAGCTCCCCCTCAGGCATATTGATTCTAGCCCCTTTCGCTGGTCCGTTGAGGGTCAAAGGGAGGCCCCCACATGCGCCGCAGCTGCCAGTCCGGCCACCCACCGGGACTAAGACGCATGAGGGATTTTTCGGCTGCTGCTCAGAGTCAGCCCTCGGCCACTGGTGATGTGGTGAGCGGGACACACGCTATCAGCCGCCCCAGGAACGCTCAAACCTGGTTTTTCCCTCCTCATTCCGAAGGCCGCACCTATATAGGGGATCGCTCAAAGGTGTTAGTGAGCTACCTCCAGGACTGTCTTTCGCTCATTATGAGTGTTTTAAGTCAATATGTTCTGCCACGCAAGCCGTTGCAGTGTATTTTGTATCTGGAATATGTTGTGTGTGTCAGTGTCGTGAGCTTTAAGCCCCTTTAAGGCCGGATTTAACGACCACGCAGAGGATACGGCAGGAGAATTCTGTCCCCTTCCTGCGGGGGTGTGTACTGCGATCCCAGCTAAAGGTAGGGGTTCCCAGTGTGTCATGTATGTGAATGAAGTGTAAGTTGTGTCCCTTTTAGTTCGGCTTATACGAACACGCAGGGAGTACGGCAGTGGAATTCTGGACCCCCAACTGCAGGGTGAGCACAGTGTGGCGACAGAGTACACTGTGACGCCCAGCCACAGTTAAGCCTCGTTGGATGTAATCCTGCGGGGACCTCGTAGAGGTGAGGTTGTCTTTCAAGCTGGGCCCACCCGGCTTTCCCTTTTAGTCGGCTCATACGACACGCAGGGAATACGTCAGCGGTATTCTGGACCCCCGACTGCAGGGTGAACACTGAAACTTATTACTCCTCAGTCCAGTCCAGTGGTACAGATATAAAAGGTACTTCAGGGAGAACCATTTACATAACTGCTGAAAAGCCGCGACATACAGTTTGATAAGATCACAAGCGGCAATTTTTCTTCGAACGCCCCACCGCTATGGTTACTTAAGAATACTTGTTCCTGTTTGATAGTGACGAGGTGTACAACATACCTGCGAAAATGTGAGCTCAGCGCGCTAAAGGCTGACATACAGGACTTACATTATTACCATCTACTACTGAAATGCAGTATATGCTTTACAGAATACACTAAATGTCCTTACCCTCCTCCTTTCCAAGGATTATACTGAACAACTACAGTAGGTTTTCCTTTCAACTGAGGATCTAGTCGCTCTTCCACCTGACAATAAAAACAGTCCATGTCAATGAGAGCGACGACACGGTCACACATTTTAACAATTGAACTTAAAACTGGTTTAAAATAAGTTAGCAGCCGATCGCATAACTATTATCTTTTATCATGTTATTTTGATACCAGTATCGAAAGAGCGCGGCAAATAATCGAAAAAGACTGTTTTGATTCAGTTGGCCTTGCATTACCTAATAGGAATAGTTTCATTGAACGATATTAAATGGTGAAAGAAGCTGAGGTTTTTGAACTTATTATTTAATAAAATAATTACAGCAACATTTTTTTTATTTAAGCGGGGTGTAAAATAAGAACGATAATCAAAAAGCAATTAGTTGTCCACGTTCCGAGGATCTACGCCGTTCTTGACATCCGTTCCATTGTCACAAACCACTCATTTCCCGTGGAACCTTGTACAGGGTGAAATGATTGTTGTAACGGACGGCAATAAGGTAATACCTTTACAAATCTACTAGTATCGAATGTTGTAGTTAGAAGTGAGAAAGATGGCAGCGATAACTGAGGGATTGAATAATTGTAATAGGGAAAGCTTATTTTTGAGCCAAGGCTGTCTACAACATTTAACTAAATGCAATAATTTTTTTAATAAAACAATTCTCTTCTCGCCGTATAGCGGGCTTGTGTGTAATAAAGAACGTGAAGGAGAGAGAGAGGGGGAGAATAAACTTTTTAACACACTACCTCTCACGCTAATTCATCTTCGAAGCAAGAAGGTCGCTTTGCATATTGAGGATGCGTTCGCGAGACTGTGACGAGGAGCGGTTGCCGGAACGGCTCTTAGAAAGAACTCAGCCTTTTGAACCACAAACGCGACTGAGCTGTGACACAACCTTCGTAACAATGGCGCTGGACCAACCTGTTGCGCGTCCGACGTCGAATTCGAGCTGCCTGAAGCAAACCTGCTGTCGGTACGATGTAGTACAATTTGACAGTCTTCTTACAGAAATGTATCCCTAATCTCACTATCCCTTATTCCTTAATCAGACGTCAGTAAAACCTAAGCGTAGACTTGTTACATTAGCAACTTACCCTGAACGGCCTGTCCGATAAGCTTTCCTGTGGACTAATACGCATTTCACGATTAATGGTTCTCAATCTGGAAAGAATATAATTCTTTAAGTCTGTCGAGGTTTGTTATGGACACAGCTTTGGCATACTCGCGAATGTTTATTCTAGTATATTGTATATTAAGTTCTGACGAACCGTAACCGTTGATAACCGTATCCAGTTCTAACAACGCCAATAGATTATTGTGACTAGAACCGATTGATGCCACCTTCTTGATCTCAATGTTGGGGTGAACTAAAGAACATGGACCGACCGCTTGATAACGCTACGACTGCATGTATCGATAGTTCGCTTGAACGCTACAACTGCAAATATCGATATGCGTCACAGGCGCAGTTGGTGGGGGAGAGCGTATGAGCGATGTCTGGCATATCGATAACCTGACCTCGGTCGTGATATATCGATATATTGCCATACCAGAGGGAGCGGTCCATCTTCTTTGCTTTTACCCAATGTTGTTTCCGAACTGTTCAATAACGATTTGAATTAATCTTTTAGATCATAGAGTGGCACGAAAAGTGCTGGGTGAACCGGATCGGCTCCATACTAGTCCATGCGACGCTCAGATTTTCGAGCATAGCATTTTTCGTGAGTTTATCTGTGAGGCCATTATTGTTGCCATTTATACTTTGAGCAGGGAAGTACAATAACTAGACGTTTGATTTAACACGCTATTGTATACGTCGAATGAAGGGAGAAAAATGTTTGAGAATTCTCCGTCTTTTGAACGCAGTAATGGTAGGCGATGTGGTGGTGCTAATGGCCTTGCTCTTACTTAATGGTTTCAACGTAGCAAGATGGGTTGACGTTCTTCATACACTCTGAAGTACCTTCGGTATACTTCAGAACTTGCAGAGGATGGTGAGACGTTACCTCATTGAGAGGAAGATGAGGTGCTTCGGGCTGGGATACTACAGAGCTGAACATTTGTGGAGTGCAACTGTCTGCAGCTGGCTTAATTGGTAATGGGGAGCTGCCTGAACAACGTAACTATAGTTGCAGTAGAACACAATCTCACCGTTATGCAGGTTAGGTGCAGACATTTAGTGCTAATACAAAATATCTGGTGCGTTGCAACACACAATCTTCCTTATCTCTACGTCAATTCACTTTCTATATGGCTTTGTCTACATAATCAATTCATTTATCACTCAGTTCATTTGAACTTGGTCAAACAACACGCCACAGCAGCAGGAAGCGGTAGCGCCTACAGTTCTGGAATTTATTGTGCTGCTCTTACTCATTGCAGGACCATTATTGAGCAATTGGTACACAGATAATTAATGAGGCTGTAAACACGAATTTTTTGAAGAAGGATAATAATCACTTTTGCAGAGTTATTGGGTAATAACTGTTAGAACTGGTAGTAAGCGAAACGGCGGTAGTTGAAATTCAGGAATTTCTGAAGTGAGCCCCATGAACCTCATGAGCGTTTTCAAACACTCACCCTTTGGACTACAATACCAATTTTTTAAAACATTCTACTAACATTCCAGTGGAGTTTATAAGGAACAAACCGCGCTAAAAACGCTTTTTGTCGAAAATTTTGATTATTAATTGTGCTGCTTTCGCCGTTTTCCCACGAATGTGAATTGTATGGTATAATTGTCTTATTAAGAGCCCCAGGGTGTACAAAAAGCTGTCTTCTGTTGATCAGAGTTTGATAACGGGACCTGCAAAGAGCCAACGCGCAAATGAGGTCATCTACTCGAGGAAGTGGATGGGAATCCTTCTTCGTTATATCATTCAATTTACGGTAGTCAATACAAAATCGTGTGCTACCATCTTTTTTCTTGACAATCACAATTGGGCTCGCCCATGGGCTTTGAGAGGGCTGAATGATTCCATTAGCTTCCATTTTGACGATAAGTTTGTCTACCTCTTGCATGCGACCAAGCGCCCCTCTGCAGGGTGCTTGATGAATAGGGTGACAATCCCCCACGTTGATGGTATGGGTGGTTCCTTCTATCCTTCCCAAGTCAGAAGCATTTCTGGCTAAAATGTCTGCAAACTCAAGCAACAGCTGCTTAACCATGGCTGCTTGGTGATCTGTCAAACTTCGACTGTCCACTTTTCCAGTCTCCTTAGAGGTAGTGCATTGTCCTCAAGGCCTGCTACCACACGACACGCAGGTTCCTCAGGTCCCAACTCTTCAAAACCCATCAGCTGACATTCCCCTGGTCCGTTACTGAGTATCTCAGTTTCCTCCATTACAACCTGGAGCGCCTCTAGGGGCTCCCCCATCAGCTGTGACAAAACTTTTGATGATCACAGCCTGACTAGTCGGGTCAATCAGACACCGATGAGTCACCGAAAAGTCAAGTCCCAAAATGCATCGCTCATGCATCTTGGCAACAAGTGCTGTATGAGACCTGGCTTTGCCATCCCCTACATCAAACTGTAAAATGGCTTCTCCTAACACTGGGATGCGCTCACCAGAAACTGACCGAAGCCAAATCTGTCCAACAGGAGATACACAAGCTCCAACTCGCTGTAGAATTTCATGATTTACAATTGTTCTCGAGGCCCCTGTATCTATCACTAATGCACACTGGATCCCATTAATTTTTCCTCCAGCAGCAGAGAGGATTGAGAAGAGACACGGTAAAGAACATCATTTATATTTGAACGTACCAACAAAGCGCTCTGAACCTCTGGGTTAGGCTGACCCACTTCCTCTGCAGTTTTCTTCAGATGGGTATTGAAAGATGAAGACCCTTCACGCTCAGGCACTAAGGAAATAGAGGATTTTTCAAAAGCAGCCAGGCTGGTCCCCTTCAGTTTGGCTGCATGTTGTTTCCCGGCTGGTTCTGTCTCCTCAACAGGCAATGCCGAAAAATGTGTTCAGGTGAGTCACACCTCCAACAACAACGAACTCGGGACTCTGCTCTGTATACTTCTTGCGTTTCACGTGGTTCCACTTGAATTTGACGACTCGGCACCATCGTAACTGCCAATTGGTTTGCAGTTAGAATGCGTAGAGTGGTGATCAAAGCCTGCTGCATATTCTCTGGCCACATGGTCATGACCTGCTCTCTCACACGGGCATTTTGTAGTCCTCGCATGAAGTGCAATGTGAGGATGCCTTCGGATGATGCATCTTTTTGAGGCCAAGCTTTACGTCCCAATTCACAAATAGCCTGGTGAAACGTGGCAATGTCCTCGTTGGGGTGCCTTGAAGAAGTGCCAAATTCACCTGGGTGCGTCCAGCGTTCCCATACCGGTCAAAATTCAGGTGATAACTGATGCACGTAGTAATTATTTTACGAAAATTCGTATGAATGTCTTTCTTGCCTTGAGATATTTACCAAGTATTTCGTTTTTGTAATTTCATTTCGCTCGTCAAAACCTCGTTTTGTTCAATATTTTATTTTCATGATGATTTTTTTGTGATTGTTTTTCAAGCACTCTATCTTCTTATTGTTCAATTTTGATCTCTCATTACTATCAGTCATGTAGGTATGTTTGTTATAGTGTAGCTATCGAAGTTCTCCTTTCCACAATTTTCGCGATAATTTTATTTTGAGGGTTCAATTCCCGTCTCGTTCAACGGGAATTATTGTGCTTGTAACCCTCTATCGTGATGCAAACAAGAGGTCTGAATTTGTCATTCAAGAGACTGAAAACCCCAAAAATTGAGATTACTTATACAACGGTATCTTGCACCCCCTTGGGTCTATCGCCGAAAACCATTCATTTTGTGATTTTTCAACATTCACAATGTCGATAAAAAATACAGAGAATTATTAGTAGTTGTACTATATTTAGGTAGATGACGCTTAAAATTGGGACTGTAGTGAAAATATGGGTAAATGGCATGTGATATTTTGAGCTCAATTTAAAAATACCAAGAATGATCTCAATGTGCAAATGTTGTTATTTAAATAAAGAAAATTAGTACCTCTTTCAGAATATGTGTCTGTTTTTTGGTTTTGTAACCATTTTACCCACAAAACTTGAATTTAAAGTGGCTCAGGCCAAAAAGACCCGACGCGAGTGCTCACGTGTGTAAAACGACGCGAGTGCTGGAGGATTAATACGCAGTGGATTTATTATACTGTCAATATGATTTTTTTGACAAGGATATTATTCATTGCTTCAGAATTATCAGGTAAAAACTTCTGTCCGGGACTGCCGGAACCCCATTTGGGACGGTGGGATGATGCTAAGTGACGTGCCAATGTGGGACGATAGCTAGCTGGGTCACTGGGTTTTTACTTTCCTTGGCTCTACCAAGTAGAAAGGAAAGTTATGTAATCGGCTGAAAAAAAAATTGAGATTTCTTCAGAGATTTACGTTTCAGACCTTCCTGAGCCCGAAAAACAGTATTTGGGAAAATGGTCTGTGCGTTTCTGTGAACGATTTTTAGAGAAAACCACCGTACCAAATCAGCTCAAACTTCATATCTCGCCCGCAGGCCATAGGACGCCAAAATAAGGGTATGAACAAAATCCACCAAAATTTAACTAAATTATCAAAATTTTCGTCGAAAAGCGTTTTTAGCGCTATTGTTTTCTTATAACCTCCGCTGGAATGTTAAAAAAAATTGTTATTGTAGTCCAAGTCAATACCTAAAGGGTGAGTGTTTAAAAACGCTCATGAGATACATGGGGCTCACTCCAGAAATTCCTGAATTTCAACTACTGTTGTTTCGCTTACTACCAGTTCTAACAGTTATTACCCAATAGCTCTGCAAAAGTAATTACTATCCTTCGTCAAAAAATTCGTGTTTACAGCCTCATTAATTATCTGTGTACCAATTGCTCAATAAAGGTCCTGGAATGAGTGCGAGCAAATTCCAGAACTGTAGGCGCTACCGTTTCCTGCTGCTGTGACGTGTTGTTTGACCAAGTTCAAAGGAACTGAGTGATAAATGAATTGATTAAATAGAATTAGCCATGTACAAAGTCAATTGACGTAGAGCTAAGGAAAGTTGTGTGTCGCAATGCACCAGATATTTTGTTAGGTTTAGGGATGGGAAGGATAGTGGCTAGTTTCCAGGAAGAGGGGAAATAGGAGAGTCTCAGGCAGGAGTTGAAGAAGTTAGCTAGGAGGACTACGGCTTTGCTTTGTTTTTGAATAGAATCGTGCCCTGGTGCTTTGAAACTATTCAACCGCGATATGAATGGTTTTTCCCTTTTCTTCCCTGTTCTCAGTCTTTCTTTTAATAGTTGGAATGCAACGCAGTCTTGAAGCTGGTGCCCTCGACAAGTGAGTGAGTCTTGTTTTAAATGGTCAAGTCCATCTCTGGCACCCCCCCCCCCCACCGGTTCGTTATTGTATCAACAACTACCTAACTGTTCCACTCTGCAAAAACGGACTTCACCAGCTTCGTTTAAGCTCTAGACCTGATAAAACGTTAACCACTAAAAATTGGGCATTTTGCTCTTAACCATGCTTTGACGAGTCTGTTCCAAGGGAGCTGGGAAATAGGCCCAACATGTGAGCATGGCAACTGCCATTCTTCCCTCAACGTTGGCTGTCTCCCTGGAGTGACTCCAGACAGACAATTGATTATTATCACCATTATTATTTTGAATAATAATAAACAAAGATGCTGCTCACATGTGTGCAGTTATTGCGGTTGCTTTTCAAAGACAATAATTATTATATCGTGGTTAGCGTCATCTCACTGGACACCCCGGATAGATATGAGAACATTCTGACGACTTCAAGATATATGAAATGAAATTCTGCTGTGAACAAAAGTATTACATCAGTCGAAAACAAATTGTGTAAAAGAAAGAAAAAACTCGAGACCCCATATCCTTGTGTTAGAAACACCACAAACAAATGACTCAACTTGGTGGATTTAGAAGCAGATAGGTAGAAAATGTTAAATAATAACAAACACAAATGTATTAAATAATATTTATTAAACAATCATTCTCCCTTCCTTCGACCTTGAGCATGTCAAAGTTGTAACCGCACAATTTCGATTTTTGTTTTTTCTTATTCGGCTCTCACATTTTTGGTTTATTATTCATTCTGAATAATAACCCTATATTTTCGGTCACGAAAAAATTTTCTTGTACTGCTTTTGATTTTTCCTATTCAGCCTAAGCATTCTGCAATATATTGAGATTACCCCTCGATTACAGAAATTGGTGACGAGGTTGGGATACTAACACTTGGGAATAAGCTGATACTACCTTGGTGCCATGCAGGGTTGAATTCCTTGGTGCCAATAAGACCCAACGGGTTAATTTTTTCAGAAACTGGCTTTTCGCAGTAATCTGTCAAGATAATTACAGTAGCACGAGCTGCTCCAACCACTGTTCTATTGGTACAAATTAATCGAGTCTACAGCGTCAGTACGCAATCTTTGTCATTCTGGGCAGATTTGAAGTAAGGTTCTGTGGGTTCTAGGTTTCATCAGGAGGAATTCATGTGGTTTCACTAGCTGGTTTGTGTTGACCACCCCTAGCCATGTTGCTCGTCACTCCTAGTCTTCAGTTTTCTTCAAGTGTCCCTAACTACGATTATGCCCAGGGAGACAAATGAATGAGTCCAATGGATGTTTCTATGCCAGACAGACCATGGTGGAAGCCATTTTCCTGCAGAACCCTGGAGGCCAGATGGGTTGTCTTCCCCTGCTGCCTCAGGTGAATTTTCTCATTCCCCAGTGTGGAACCTGCTGACACTAGTCTTGTGATGTTCCCGTGGACCCTAAAAAGTACCTGCTTAACTCTCCAGTCTCTGTGGACATGATAAAGCCTGCCTACCTGCAGCCCACTCACGACCAACTTCAAGCAGCTGCTACACCACTACACGCCAGCCATCCTAACAAAAAACAGTATCGTTCCATTCTCTTCCAGACAAAGTCACTCAAAAGGAAGTGGATTTGGCGTCATCGGTACCTCGAAGAAACACACCTACACAGGGCACTCAGTTTTCATCACAGACCACCATGCGGCGTGCCAGTACCATCAACCGGCGGCCACTTCACAAGAGATCACAACTGTCAACTCCACGCCCATCAACGTTCCCCTTTTTTACTTTCCTTGGCTCTACGAAGTAGAAAGGAAAGTTATGTAATCGGCAGAAAAAAATATTTTGAGTACTCTTCAGATCTTTACGTTTCAGACCCCCCTGAGTCCGTAAAACACTATTTGGGAAAATGGTCTGTGTGTCTGTGAACGATTTTTAGAGAGAACCATCGTACCAAATCCACTCAAACTTGATATCTCGCCCGCAGGTTACCATGGGACGCCAAAATAAGGGTTTGAACAAAATCCACCGAAAGTTAACTATAGTTATCATAGTGATCAAAACACCAAATATTTTTTTCTCAAAAATGGCTCTAACGATTTTGATTAAATTTTTTATATTGATAGCTCCCAATATGGCAACTATACCATAAAATTCTCATTTGTGGGAAAATGACGAGAGCAGCACAATAAATTACCAATACTTTCGACGAAATCCATTTTAAAGCGATTTTTGAGGAAACAACCGTACCAAATCAGCTGAAACTTGATGCCTAGCTCGCAGGTTACCATGGGACGCCAAAATAAGGGTATGGGCAAAATCCACCGAAAGTTAACTATAGTTATCATAGTGATCAAAACACCAAATTTTTTTCTCAAAAACGGCTCTCGCGATTTTGATTAAATTTTTTATATTGATAGGTCTCAATAAGGCAATTATACCGTAAAATTCCCATTCGTGGAAAATGACGAGAGCAGCACAATAAATTATCAACATTTTCGACGAAAAGCGTTTTTAGCGCAGTTTTTGCCTTTTAAACTCCGCAGGAATTTTTGTAGAATGTTAAAAAACATTGGTATTGTAGTCCAATCTAATACCTAAAGGGTGAGTGTTTAAAAACGCTCATCAGATACATGGGGATTACTCCATAAATTCCTGAATTTCAATTACCGCTGTTTCGCTTACTACCAGTTCTAAACGTTTTTACCCAATAATTCTGCCATAGTGATTACTATCCTTCTTCAAAAAATTCGTGTTAACACCCTCATTAATTATCTGTGTACCAGTGGTTCTGGAATGAGTACGAGCAGCACAATAAATTCTGGAACTGTAAGCGCTACCGCTTCCTGCTACTAAGAAGTGTTGGTTTACCAAGTTCAAATGAACTGAGTGATAAATGAATTGATTAAGTAGACAAAGCCATATAGAAAGTGAATTGACGTGAGCTAAGGAAAGTTGTGTGTTGCAACGCACCAGATATTTCCTTTTGTCTCGTGTTCCCACATTCTTTCTTCCTGTCGTTTGCTATAAACTATTTTAAATAAATAACAGGATTCCTAGTTCATGTAGTCCATTTGAATCCTAAATTAATTACATAGAATTAGCGATTCTATAATTAAACTGCCAGGGAGAAAATTTTGATCCCTTCACATCCTCAGTTCCTCTGTTGAAGAAGTGCAGTTTTTTCATGTGGAAGGACAAAGCATGTTCCTGCCCACTTGAGTGATGTATGTTTCCTTCGTGGCTCTTATCTCGGAGGAATTGACATATCACATAATCTGTGGTGAGATTGGGTTTCGGATTTTCGATGGCTATCACCATAGGTGCACAATGAGCAGTCAATCCACTGAGCATATTAACTGTGACTAATTTATCGTCCAGAGAGGAGTTGATTTCTGCTACATTTTTACTTTCCACTAACCCAAAGGGGAAGGAAAGTATAGTAATCGTGAAAAAAAAACTTTGGGTTTTCTTCAGATCTTAACGTTTTGAGGCCTACTAAGTCCAAAAAACCTAATTTCGGCGCGTGGTCTGTAGTTCAACTTGCCAGAGAACGGCTGATCCGATTGAGCTGGTTCTTTTTTGATTTCCGTTATTTATTGTAGACACCAAAATAAGGTCAGGGGCGATTTCGGTCGATGGGAAGGGGGGGGGGAGACGAAAATGTACCAAAAACTAGTGTTTTTCGCATTTTTCTCGAAAGCGGCTCTAACGATTTTGATTAAACTTTTAAATTATCTTTTACTAATCAATACCTAACTTTTCTTTTCTATACGTATATCCATGAAAATACGGTGAACGGAGATATAGGCCTGAAAAGCAAACAAGTTTTTTACGCTTTTTGGCAAAACGGCTTCAACGATATTTACCTAACTCTCAGGATGTTTTCGAATAGTTAATACCTACATATTGTTCTCAATAAATGTTCCTCTGACCGTTCATTGAACAGAGATAAAAATCAAAATGTGTAAAATAACATTTTTTCGAACATTTCCGTAAATTCCAGGGTAACTTCTTCACCAGATGTGATAAATCTTAAGAGTCTCTTTTAGCCACCCATACCCACATTTCTTTCTCTACAATTATTTCTGTCTATAAGTGTTGAACGGACATATAAGCCTAGTTAACTCAGAAAAGGAGATTTGAAGAATATTAATTTATCGGTATTCCAATTTTCTCACAACGGCTCTAACAATTTCGATCCAACTTACGGAGTACTCTCAGCTAACTAGTCCCTACATTTCAATCTCTATAAATGTTCCTCTATAAATGCGTTGGATGAAGGTATAGAACCCGCATATGTAGGTGGTGTTCGAACTTAAAGGGATTGCAGAAAGTTGTGTGTTGCTACGCACCACTCGTTTCCACTTTCACGGACAAAGTCAATTGACCTATCAGACATTTTTTAATATGCAGTTCGAAGATTGAGTCGTTTCAATGGGGAAATGGGCGCAAGACTGAACCATCAAGTTTTTTTATTCCTTTTATTGAAAAGGTCAAGTTGTTTTGAGAGCCTCTTAAAAGCTGCATTCTCAGCCTGAGAACATGCCAGAGTCTCAATCTGGGGCAGATCTTCTTCAATAACATACGATAACTCATCAGCAATGAGCAACATTTGAATAGCAAGTTTTCAGTCTTAGTTTGATGGACCTGAACACTCAACATGTTGGAAATGGTCAGGAGGAGAAAAGTTCACGAAAATAAGAGTGAAAACTGAAGTTCTGAATGCCTGGGTTACAGACACTGAGCATCTACCTGAAATGGTGTGCGGAATGAGTGCAGAGGGCTCCAGAGGAATAACGGATTCTTGTGAGGATGAAAAGTTAAAGGAAGGACCAAGCTGCCCTCACCACCTCAATACCTCTTCTAGAGTTCCTACAGTCTCACCCACATGTCCAAGCCCCTTAGTATAAGAATTGAGGGAAGTAACACAGTACGAATAACATTCATAAATCCTCTACTTAGCTTATAAAAAGATAAAATATATTACACCAATAATAACATCCATCATGCACTTGAACCACAATCATACGAGGCTTCAAAGCTTGCGAGGCCGAAGAGCACGCTTTAAGATAATTCTGGGAGGAAGTGTCTCAAGTTCTGGATCAAGCCTTGCAGTTTCTGCTCCCAAGTAGTCTTTAGAGCCACTCAGCAATTTCTGACAGGGCTTCTGCTTGTGTTTTTTCTCTTCGTTATCACCAACGACAACATAACACAAAAAAACACAATGGTCCTGTATACAAGGTATTTCTGAATGATGAGGCGCTCGTTTGGAAAGGAAGGTTGTTCATTGTTCGAATCCTTGACAAGAATCAAACTCAATTTTGTAGTCGGGAGACGCCAGCCATTCATTTTCTATAACAATTTTACTTTAATGTTTCAGATGGATACTGTCCAGACGTCTAAGGATGAAAATGCCACTGGTGACTCAACCGCCCAGGATTATTCCAATTCAAGCTACAAAGTCTACTTGAGAATCAAACCTCGTGACACAACTTTCATTGATGATGCTATTTGCCTGGGCTGTTTCTTAGTTGAAGGGAATAGTTTGATTACTACTGTCAACAGCGAAAAGAACGACAACATTTTAACTCGTTACGACTTCATGAAAGTGTTGAAGCCGGCGACAACTCAAGAGAATTTATTCGAAAAAGTCATTTTTCCAGCATTACACGATTATTTCGACGGCGATGACCCACTCATATTCTCGTACGGAACTAGCAACTCGGGGAAATCCTTCACCATCCAGGGCACCCCAAATAATCCTGGCGTCATCCTGAGGTTGCTCCACAGCTTGTTTTCGAATGTTGAGAGCAATTTAGACGCTGAATACACAATGATGCCTAATGTGTCTAACGCCACTCGGTGCCTTAGCAAAATCAAATATCTTTTTATACGCTAAGTAGAGGATTTATGATGCTTGTGTTTTTTCTCTTCCTTATCACCGACGACAACATAACACAAAAAAACACAAGCATCATAAATCCTCTACTTAGCGTATAAAAAGATAAAATATATTACACCAATAATAACATCCATCATGCACTTGAACCACAATCATAAGAGGCTTCAAAGCTTTGCGAGGCTGAAGAGCGCGCTTTGAGATAATTCTGGGAGGAAGTGTCTCAGGTTCTGAATCAAGCCTTGCAGTTCTCTTCTGCACCCAAGTAGTCTTCAGAGCCACTCAGCAATTTCTGACAGGGGTTTTGCCTGTGTTTTTTCTCTTCTTTATCACCAACGACAACATAACACAAAAAAAAACACAAGCATCATAAATCATCTACTTAACGAATAAAATATATTACACCAATAATAACATGCATCATGCACTTGAACCACAATCATACGAGGCTTCAAAGCTTTGCGAGGCCGAAGAGCGCGCTTTAAGATAATTCTGGGAGGAAGTGTCTCAGGTTCTGGATCAAGCCTTGCAGTTTCTACACCCAAGTAGTCTTCAGAGCCACTCAGCAATTTCTGACGGGGTTTTGCTTGTGTTTTTTCTCTACCTTATCACCAACGACCGACGGGTAAACAGTGGAAGGGATTTCTACGAGTTTCCTTGCCATTTTTTTCGTCTTTATTTTAGACTTTATAGCTGTACGGACTAGTACTTGTGGTATGCAGAGAGGAAACTTCACTGTCAGACAGTGACACATTTCGGCAACGCGTGGCGTGTCATGTGAGTCGCTGGATTGGCTTTCAAAGGGAATCTCTTCAATCAGTCGGTCCTTCAAAAGTGGCACCGTCAGTTTGATCTCGATAAATTGTTGCTCTTCTAATTCCCACAGACGCCCTTTTAAAAGGTTGATCTCTTTTTCTAGCGAGGCGTTCTTTCCTTTAAGTGTTTTTACATCCCGAGAGTATTCGTCCAACTCTTCACTCGCTGCCACATGATGGTGTTGCGCCTCATGTTTGAACGTGTAGCCCTGGTAGCAAGCAGCCTTGGCTTTTTCATGCGCCAACATGGTGCGCAAACGTTCTTGGTCTTCACTCTTGCTTTCCTCAACTTCCGTCCTCCTGTCCATTTCCAACATGAATTGTGTGTTCAGTCTCACTTTCTCGGCTTCCAAAGCGCAATTTTCATCACTAAGTCTCTGTTGTTCTTCCTTCAACTGCATATTCTCTGATTTGAGCTCATCCAATTCCTTCTTTAAGTTTACGTCAAATTGGCTCACAGAGTTATTTAGAACGGCTGGCGAAATTGCGTACACGGTTGAGTAACGTCTGCGGCAACTAGGAAGTGGTAGTTGTTGAGCCAGAAGTGCTTGAACTTGAATTTCCAAAGCCATGGCAGTCATTTTCAAGATGACCTGGTTTGCGGGAGCAATTCAGGATCTTGGGAAATGTTGGAAATCATCATTAACTTGCCCCCTCCGAGCAAGAATTTTTTAAATATCATACACATAAAACAGTACATACATTTGTTCGTTGTAGATTTCAAAAAACAACACCCAAATGGAGCAATTCATGTTTTTAGGGAGCGGGCAGGGAACTGAAGGCACGTTTTTCAACATATCGTTCATTTCAGAAGAATTAATTTCACTTATTGATGAGTCTGGCGTCTGCAGCACGCTGTCAAAGAGACTAAGACATTACATTTGTCGAGAAGTATGCTGTGAGCTTCTTTTTTGCTAAGGCACCGAGCGGCGTTAGACACATTAGGCATCATTGTGTATTCAGCGTCTAAATTGCTCTCAACATTCGAAAACAAGCTGTGGAGCAACCTCAGGATGACGCCAGGATTATTTGGGGTGCCCTGGATGGTGAAGGATTTCCCCGAGTTGCTAGTTCCGTACGAGAATATGAGTGGGTCATCACCGTCGAAATAATCGTGTAATGCTGGAAAAATGACTTTTTTGAATAAATTCTCTTGAGTTGTCGCCGGCTTCAACACTTTCATTAAGTCGTAACGAGTTAAAATGTTGTCGTTCTTTTCGCTGTTGACAGTAGTAATCAAACTATTCCCTTCAACTAAGAAACAGCCCAGGCAAATAGCATCATCAATGAAAGTTGTGTCACGAGGTTTGATTCTCAAGTAGACTTTGTAGCTTGAATTGGAATAATCCTGGGCGGTTGAGTCACCAGTGGCATTTTCATCCTTAGACGTCTGGACAGTATCCATCTGAAACATTAAAGTAAAATTGTTATAGAAAATGAATGGCTGGCGTCTCCCGACTACAAAATTGAGTTTGATTCTTGTCAAGGATTCGAACAATGAACAACCTTCCTTTCCAAACGAGCGCCTCATCATTCAGAAATACCTTGTATACAGGACCATTGTGTTTTTTTGTGTTATGTTGTCGTTGGTGATAACGAAGAGAAAAAACACAAGCAGAAGCCCTGTCAGAAATTGCTGAGTGGCTCTAAAGACTACTTGGGAGCAGAAACTGCAAGGCTTGATCCAGAACTTGAGACACTTCCTCCCAGAATTATCTTAAAGCGTGCTCTTCGGCCTCGCAAGCTTTGAAGCCTCGTATGATTGTGGTTCAAGTGCATGATGGATGTTATTATTGGTGTAATATATTTTATCTTTTTATAAGCTAAGTAGAGGATTTATGAATGTTATTCGTACTGTGTTACTTCCCTCAATTCTTATACTAAGGGGCTTGGACATGTGGGTGAGACTGTAGGCACTCTAGAAGAGGTATTGAGGTGGTGAGGGCAGCTTGGTCCTTCCTTTAACTTTTCATCCTCACAAGAATCCGTTATTCCTCTGGAGCCCTCTGCACTCATTCCGCACACCATTTCAGGTAGATGCTCAGTGTCTGTAACCCAGGCATTCAGAACTTCAGTTTTCACTCTTATTTTCGTGAACTTTTCTCCTCCTGACCATTTCCAACATGTTGAGTGTTCAGGTCCATCAAACTAAGACTGAAAACTTGCTATTCAAATGTTGCTCATTGCTGATGAGTTATCGTATGTTATTGAAGAAGATCTGCCCCAGATTGAGACTCTGGCATGTTCTCAGGCTGAGAATGCAGCTTTTAAGAGGCTCTCAAAACAACTTGACCTTTTCAATAAAAGGAATAAAAAAACTTGATGGTTCAGTCTTGCGCCCATTTCCCCATTGAAACGACTCAATCTTCGAACTGCATATTAAAAAATGTCTGATAGGTCAATTGACTTTGTCCGTGAAAGTGGAAACGAGCGGTGCGTAGCAACACACAACTTTCTGCAATCCCTTTAAGTTCGAACACCACCTACATATGCGGGTTCTATACCTTCATCCTAATAAACTCGACTGGAGTGTTATTGGAATGTTTAAAAAAATGTATGTTGTAGTCCAATCCAATACCTATAGGGTGAGGGTTTACAAACGCTCATGAGATACATGGCGCTCAATCCAGAAATTCCTGAATTCAACTATCGCCGTTTCGCTTACTACCAGTTCTAAAGGTACTAACCCCAATAACTCTGCCAAAGTGATTACTATCCTTCTTCAAAAAATTCGTGTTAACAGCCTCATTAATTATCTGTGTACCAATTGCTTAATAATGGTACTGGAATGAGTACGAGCAGCACAATAAATTCTGGAACTGTAAGCACTACCGCTTCCTGCTGCTGAGAAGTGTTGGTTGACCAAGTTCAAATGAACTGAGTGGTAAATGAATTGATTAAGTAGACAAAGTCATATAGAAAGCCAACGTCACGCGGTGGAACAACCTGTTAACCTCTCTATCAACAATGTCTTCCTGCACCTGAATGTGTTTGGTGGCCATCATGGATTATTTAAATAGCATTCGTGAAAGTGAAGAAGATATAATAGCTGCTGAACTCCTCCAACGAAAGCCCACAGATGAAATGTTCCGAGAAACGGAAAAATACGGAGCTTACAATATTCTAATTACTCGACAGTGGAAATTCAAAGAGTATTGTGGATAGAGGTCCGATCAATTCTTCTTTTTGTCTCTGGTACGAGAAAGTTGACAACCACCACTTACGGTCGAGTAGTGAAATCAATACCACCTGAAGAATTCCAATTTCAATCCACGCTAGATCCCTTTTCAATAAGTTTTTCGTCCTTATTCGCAACGTTCCATAACATTGGGTACACGGGCACTAACTCTATCAAGTTGTCATCCATCCGCAGAAAAATAGTCACTTGGTTCGGTGAAATCGAGAGAAAAACAACGATATGAACGAGCTTGGTAGAATGTTGAGAGCAAAATGTAATATGATGTCTCCATCACTGAAGTCAGCTATTCCAAAGGTCCACAACAATAGTGTTACCAACTAAAGAAGATGAAAATGATCGTATCGGTAGCGCTGCTCGCCAGCGGGAGAAGTCTTCCGTTCTCTAGGAAAACAGTTGTATTCTTTCTCCGTTGAATAAGTGATCGACGACCTGCTGACTCCGCTCAACGCGACAGAAAAATATCTGGTGCGTTGCAACACACAACTTTCCTTAGCTCTACGTCAATTCACTTTGTACATAACTAATTACATTTAATCAATTCATTTATCACTCAGTTCCTTCGAACTTGGTCAAACAACACTTCACAGCAGCAGGAAGCGGCAGCGCCTACAGTTCTGGACTTTATTGAGCTGTTCGTACTCATTGCAGGACCATTATTGAGCAACTGTACACAGAAAATTAATGAGCACGAATTTTTTGAAGAAGGATATTAATCACTTTTGCAGAGTTATTGGGTAATAACTGTTAGAGCTTGTAGTAAGCGAAACGGCGGTAGTTGAAATTCAGGAATTTATGGAGTAACCCCCATGTATCTGATGAGCGTTTTTAAACACTCACCCTTTAGGTATTGGATTGGACTACAATACCAATTTTCTTTAACATTATACTAACATTCCGGTGGAGTTTATAAGGAAAAAACCCTGCAAAAGAACGAATTTTTTAGACCACGTTAAAGGCACAAAACGGCCCAGGCGGCGGACGGACATTGCAAATTTGGAATCTCCATGTCTTGAAACGTAAAGTATCAAATTTTGAGGGGGGTTGTAAACAATTTTCCGTGACCGAAAACATAGGGTTATTATTCAGAATGAATAATAAACCAAAACTGCGCTGAAAACGCTTTTCATCGAAAATTTGGATAATTTATTGTGCTGCTCTTGTCACGACCATCGTTTCATATATATACTTGCTCCGTTTCTCCATTCATTCAGGCCCTTGACATTGTGTTTGTACCCCAGTTTCCGAAGCATCCCACGCCAGGAGAATATCTGTCATCAAACATCACCTCTACCAGTTGGTAGCTTTCATTTTAGATATGCTCTATTCATCTCTCGCCAGCAGAGATTCGTTACATCGAGTGTAGACATGGCGTTAGAAATCACGCCATGATTTCTTGGGGGGGAGGCTAGGTTAAGTAGATTGCCCAAGGGCCGATGGGTTTCCACAATACTCGGTGCTACACTTCAACAGCTCAGTTTATAAGTTTTACTTTTGCACATATAAAACGGTTAGAAAAGGTCCCTGATGGAGATGCGAGCGACAAAAGGTATTTATGCACGATATCAACCCTTCAAAGGATGCTATGAGCTACCCCTATTGAACAACGACTTTTGGCCGCTACAAAGACCAGCTCTAGAGACTAGCAAAGTTACAGCATTGCTGAGTTCTGACTGATCCTGCGAGAGGCCAGTAATACCATCTACTCAAAAACGACACAATTACGAGAACGAATGACTATCGACATCCACAAACTTTCTTTCCAACCAATGCGCATTGTATTATCCAGACCATAGGGCTTACACATTGAGAGCTGCTATTTTCAACTGTTCCCAAGCTAGCTCATTCTACCTTCGTTTCGAAGTCAACACACAACTTTCCGCCACCCCCGTAAGTTCAAACACCAGCTACATACTCCGTAAATTTGATCGAAATCGTTAGAGACGTTTTTCAGCAAATTGGAATACCGATAAATTAATATTCGACAAATCTCCTTTTCTGAGTTAACTTGGCTTATATCTCCGTTCGACATATATATACAGAAATAATTATGCAGCACGAAATGTGGGTATAGGTGACTAAAAGACACTCTGAACGATTGATCGAATTTGGTGAAGCAGTTACTCCAGAATTTACGGAAATGATAGAAAAAACGTTATTTTCGACACATTTTAATTTTTATCTCTGCTCAATGGACTTTCAGAAGAACATTTATTGAGAACAATATGTAGGTATTAACTATTCAAAAACATCCTGCGAGTTTGGTGAAAATCGTAGAAGCCGTTTTCGAGAAAAATGCCCTAGTTTTTGGTACATTTTCGTCCTCCCCCCACCCCCTTCCCATCGGCCGAAATCGTCCATAACCTTATTTTGGTGTCTACAAAAAATAACGAACAAAACAAAAAAAGAACCAGCTCAATCGGATCAGCCGTTCTCCCGCAAATCGAACTACAGACACACACACACACGGACCACGCGCCGAAATTAGGTTTTTTAGACTCAGTAGGCCTCAAAACGTAAAGATCTGAAGAAACCCTAATTTTTTTTTGACCCGATTACTATAATTTCCTTCCCTTCGAGTAGCGGAAAGTAAAAAGTAGTCTCGGAGAAATCACGCAGGTTTGAAAAGGATTCGCCATGGACGCACTCAATCAGATCCGAATTCCTACCCTATCCGTGTTGAACATCATGGAGGAATAACGTTTCCTCGAATCCAGGCTGGATGCTAAAAGAAACTACGTGGTTTTTTTGACACTATTACTATACTTTCCGTCCCTTCGGGTAGTGGAAAGTAATAAATCACGCTGTTGAACTTTCGCACTACCACGCCATGATCGGCTGGTTTGATTGAGATTCCATTGTGAGTGCAAGGCAAAGTAATGTTCTACAGTGGTGTATGATTGTCTGTTTTATCGTGACAAGTATTTATGTCCCGAATGCCATCCCGGGCGTGTGGGGGTAAGGATGCATTGGACGGATATCAATTTGAGTACATTTGGTGACGGCAAAACTAGTTAAAAATAATTAAATAAAAGTTAATACACGACTCATTTTGTTACTAATGATTGCTAGCCATCGAAACAGCTTAAATTCCTCAAATTTCTGACGCCTAGAAACGAAGGTGAATGTTATTTTAAATTTAAGATGTCTATTACATTTAGGGTGACGACTTACTTTTTTCCTTTTTCGTTATTCACTCGATTTCGTGAGTTTGTATACATCTGGTAAAATAACCACTACTTTTAACGGGAAACCTGCGGTTTGAACAACACATTTTTACCCATAACTTGTTTAATCTTAATATTACCTCTTTAACGATCGTTTAAATATGCTCGTACACGAGACGCTGAATCCACTCTACTCGTTCATTCCAAGGACCCGCACGCGTTTATCGCTTTCATGTTATAGCCAGTTCAATCAGGCAAGAAGAAGAAGCGGGGCACCAGGCGAAAGGAACAACAACCAAAGTCGTGACCATTTAACGATCATATCCCATCTTCCAAGAGTTAAGTGCGAGTCGGCTTGGCTACTTTGAATGGACCATTCATGCTTTCCGTTTGATTGAATTTTAGCAAAACATTTTTAGGTAGCAGAGCGTGGTTCGTATTTCTTAACAAAGTTTTGCTCAAAAGCTCGACAAGGTCCCCGTTTAATTATTCAGTACTGTCTATTTATTGGGGAACGTTTTTCAATTTAGAATTTTCGTTTTGTGAAACTTAGTAGTCAACGCTAAAAGTAGACGACGACGAAGCTAGTTGTATTACAACAATCCTTCAATGCCTCTAGATAAGCCAACCTTAGGTCACATCTCTTTGAAGGCAATGAACTACTCAAGCGTGTAAAAAGTATTTGAGAGCAGGACACACTCGCTACTTGAGATGGTGCTGAGGAAAGTGCTATAGCAACTTTCAAAGGGATAGGCAGGCTCTTGGAGAATGCCTTCAGCAAGTTGGACGATTTACGGCAATAGTTGTGTGATCTGTGTGTTGATTCAGTTCTAGTTGTGTGCTGGAGAGCCGTTAATAAGTATTATCTATTGACAAGATTTTTTTTTGCAAGCTGATCAATATGCGAATGGCCAGTGTAGGGTTGAGACAAAGTCTGCAGATAACAGGAAATTAGGCTTAACATGTATCAAGGGTCGGCAAATCTCTCCCCAAAATACACCTTCCCTCATTCGACGATGAGCTATACGTTTCGATTCATTGTTCATGAGGATTCAACGCTGTCATCCATGGCCAAGTTCCACTACCTACGGACATCACTGATTGGTAGAGCGTTAAGTGTAATTAACCATCTAGAGCTGTGTGATGCTAATTACACTATTGCCTGGAATGCTGTGGTCCAGTCCAGACTTCAGTCTAGACTGGGTTATGAACTTCAAGCATTCCCAGGGAACATCTGATCATGATGCTCTACAGACATTCCTTGCTGTTGGGAACTCAATTACAGCCTTTCAAAATCTCAAAAGTGAAGAGGAAGCTGTGTTTCTCATATTTTATGTTACCGGTCATATATATCATACTAAGATTGGACACTCTAGTAAAATTCGTCCAAGAGCATGCACTGCTCTACAACTGGGTAGCAGTGTTTCCTTGTTAAGTGCACTTCATCTTTCTACTTTTGGAAAGAACCAGAAGTTTACTAAGTCACCACAACCTCAACGTTCGTTAAAGTTCCAAGTCGTTACCAACTAATAGTAAAAACTCATTCTCCACTCAATCAGCCTCTCCCCATAGCACCTTGTAAGTTCTGTGACAAGGACAATTGCCGCCTCTTTTGCCTCATTTGACAACCGACTGTAGATAATCAAAGGGTGGCCGGTTGCATCAATTGGCTATCATCCACTCCGTAAACGCAATTCCTCATGGTTTTGTTCTGCAGCATGCTCTCTTATTTCTCGGCTCTTTTCAATTCTGGAGAATGGCCAGCGCACCTCTCTTAGTCTTTTTGACCTCTCAAAGGCGTTCGACTTGGTGCCACACAACCTGCTCCTCAGGAAATTGGAGGCTTCGGCCCTCCGTTTGTATTGTCCTTCCTTAGGCCACTGCAAATAAAATTCTTGATTCTTGTTTTTGCTTTGAGAAACTCTATTCCTGCCACTACAAGTTAGAGGATCTGATTGTTATCCTGGGAACTGCAATTGCCTTCTGCCTTGCCTGTAGAAAAAGTCTCCAACCTCTCAGGCTGGTGGTTGACCCTCGAAGCCATCTTATTCGTTACTAGAAGATACGTCAATCGTTTGGGGCTTCATTTGCAGAAATGTGAAAAGCAGTTCTCATTGATTAATGAGACGCTTTTGGAAGGGAAGACAGGATAGTGATGTGGGACTTGAGTCAGCTGCAGTGATGTTCCCTTCCATTACATCCTCTGGCACCCATAACTGAATCTTTCTCCGAAAAATGTCAAAGGTATGAGCTTGCTGATCTTAGTTTCTTTGAAACTGGCTTCAGTCGACATTCTCTCGGGAGCTGACTTGTTCCTTCTGGTCTGGCTAGGCGGTCCAAATACTGTTGATGGGCCTCCAAAAGTATTTCATGGTCCCTACTTTGGTCAGTTCGTCTGCTCTCTCATTCTCACAGACTTTGTATCCATTTTAGGGTAATTATTGTTGGTTGTGTTTTTTTTACACTTCTTGTATTTGGTTCCTTAATGATGGAACTTTTTAAGGTCAGATTACCCAATGTTTTTATGACAGACTGGTAATCAGTGTAGATGGTTATATTCGTATCCCTCACATTTCTAGATTCAAGCTTAGTAACATATGAGTTTACAGAGATAACTTAGCTTCGAAGAACTGATGTGTTTGTACCTTGTAACTCAGGAGTATAGATCAGATGTTTGGATCAGCCTAACAAATGATCCCCCTATTATCTACCACTGTGGATCTAATATCCTATCCTATCGTTTTTCCTATCGTCCGTAGGCATGTTTGCCTCTGGTATCCTGTTTCTAAGGCTTTGAGATGTAAGGATGTGATTGACACCAGTTTCTATTCTTTCTGAGTGTTGGTCTACCTCTCATAGCTTCCTGAGTGACTTCCCATTTCACTGGCAGTATTCCTGGTGTTGGATGTGCTGTGAGAAGCCCCTGCAGTAGACATAGTTATGATCCTATGTAGTAACTGAATTTAGTAGCAACTATTTGATATTCACGAATTGTATTCACAAACAAATCCAATTGGAACAACTACAATTAAAACTATTTGAACTACTTTGATTTGAATTCACCGTAACACCGACTATTTTTTTTCTTCAAAAATCCACCAAACACCCGTTCTCATCACCATCACAACCGGACTAATTATCATGACGCCGAACAAACATACGCGCTATGACCGCAATCTTTTCAATATGAAGCCTTTCCGAGGGCGCTATAATTCCCACATTTCCTACACCTATTCTTGTCGCCAACTAGGAAAATTCGCAATCATCTGTTTTCTGTCATGAGTCAGCTGTTTTTAGGGGATGCGTGAGCGACGGGAGAAAATAAAGGAATCGTGTTTTGGGATCGAGTTTACATTTAATTGAAACATTATTTTGCTAGGATTAGTAGTGAAGCTTTTCCCCACACGCCCGGCCTAGATCGATAAATCCATCTCACTAATGGGGGTTTTAGACCTCAAGTTTTCCCCATTTGTGGGAGAAGTTGTCTTCCTTTATCCGATTGACTGACTGGCTTGATCATTTCATCTCATTTGTCTAACTAGTAAGACTCCCAGGTATTTTCACTTTATACCACATCCCCAGGTCATTACTTGATTCTACACTGGAACACTGCTGGGCACCTATCTATTACTAGTTTCATCACATTACTTGCTAGCTGTGGTGTGGATTCTTGACAGTCAGGATAAAATGAGAAGCTTCTCTAGGCCGACGTTTCGCTTTATTAAGCATCTTCGAGGCTATAGGATATCACAGCAGGCAATTGAGTTACGATAAATAATAAGGAACGCATTGAGACGAATTGGACAGAGTTATTGTTGAAAAATGTACCCCCGGGATTTAGCTAATGTATTAAAGAAATTGGGTTATATCCGCCAGTAGGCAAATTACTAAAGTTAACGTACCTGTTAGGTGAGTCCGTCTCCTCTGGCTGGTGAGTTACTGTGGGCAAGCGCTTTCGATGTAAAGACATCATCGTCTGACCGTTAAGTCAGTCAGTTGGTCGTGGTCTTTATATACAAAGAGAAAGGTGAAAGGGGTGATGGAGCGTCGGGGAAGGGGCGGGGAGAGGAGGTCATGTACCTCAGGGGGAAACCCCCTAGAGATAAATGGAACGTGTTGGATGGTCTGTCAATTGTGGAATTTACGTCTTTTTTGTGTAGGGTGGTCTGTAAATCCGTCAGTTGGTTGTTTTCGTTTGTGTAGTGTTTTGAGTGGTGTAAAGATGGTGTCGCATTTTGTGTTGACTTGTTCATTTATGATCTGTCCATTGTAGCACTCGGATAAATTTCTTTCAATTTAACAATAGCATTTACAAGCCAAAAGATGGATTAGGTATGGGAAACCCTACCTCGTCCATATTAACTGAAATATTTCTACAACATTACGAAGAAACTCACATCCAGACCTTAATGACAAAACACGATATCAAACACTACGCCAGATATGTAGATGATATCATCTGCATATTAGGCCGTGATAACACTGACGATTTACTAAAGGACTTAAACAATATCCACCATAACATCCAATATGACATGGACAAAGAACAAAATAAAAATTACTTGGACCTAAAAATCATACAGTTGGACAACGAATTACAATACGACATTTTTAGAAAACCTACCGCTACCGACACGACCATACAGGCACAATTCGTGCATGAGGGAGAGTCTTTCAGAAAAAAGAAGTAGAGCTGCACATTGAAGTCACCATGTCCCGTGAGGAACTGGCTCGTCCAGTGGTCTGCCTCAACCAATTTTCTTGAAAGACGTTCACGGATGTTAGGGAATAACTCATAAGTATCACGTCCCTTTGACGAGGATTCCCATCTCGCTTGCCATTTCTCTAGCGCCCATTCGTCGATGGCGGCAAGTTTCTGTTCTGTGGTGAGATCTGCACGGAGGTCAGCCAAAAGCGGGGGAAGCTCCGGTTTCACTCTCCCCTTGTCAACCATGCACTCAACAGCCAGGTCAACTGGTAACTGACCAGTGATCACCTGGAGTGCTTCTGTTGATACAGTCTTGTAGGCCTTGGTGATCCACAGGAGCGCAGCTCTCTGGGATTGGGCCAATACTCTCTTTTGATTGAATGTTAGTTTGCTACCCCAGACAACGGGGCAGAAGCCAATCACGTCTAGATAGATGGCCTTATACATGAGGATAGTGTCATGGTAACACACGCCCCAAGTGGCCTTAGTAATGGCTCGCAGTGAGGCAAACCATGCAATGGTAGTGCTTTCAAGGGACTGGAGGTGTTGGTTGAAACGCCACCTCTCACCTATGTCCACTCCTATACTTGACGTGCTTTTCAAGAAGAAGCCTGTGGTCGCCAAAGTGTATTGTAGGTGGATTATTCACTTTTCCTTTCAAGAGGATTAGCTGGGTTTTTTCCTCAGCCACCTGCATCTTGATATGTTCGCACCATTGGGTGACAGTGCCCAGCATGTGGTGGGTTTTTTCTTGATTTGGCGGACTGAATCTGCAAAGATCAGCACAGTCAAGTCATCCACATAGGCCCCACATAGGGCTCGCAGTCAGTCTCTATGAGCCTCCTGAGACCTTCTAAGACGGCATTCCAGAGTGCTGGTCCAAGGACCGAGCCCTGTGGGCACCCCTTCTCGATGTTTCTCCAGACGGAGACAGGCCTGCATTCGATCTTAGCAGTTCTGACTGTAGGATAACTTCTGTCGAGCGATTACAGGTTGCGGGGGACTGCAATGTCAAGATTTCTTGTGTTTTGCCTAATATGGAAAGAAGGCTGAGTGGTCTCCATGATCGCGGGTCTGACTGATTGCGGCCACCTCCCTTTTGAAGAGTGACAACATGCGCAGACTTCCACTGTGTGGGGGAACTGTCCAACCTGCTGACAGTCATTAAATAAATTAAGGAGGTCCCTGGAGATGGTCCGCTCAGCCTTCCTTAGCACATTGCTTTCTATTTTATCTGGCCAAGGAGATTTGTTGGGCTTTAAGGTCGGGAGGGCCCTGCTGAGGTCGCCTGTTGTCCACAATGGGATGTCGGGCTCGTTCGGAGGGTCCATGATCAGCTCCCTTGCTGCCCTCTGGGCTTCAGTGTCTCGAGCTACTTGGTCGTCAGGGAACGCCTTCTCAAGGGTTTTCAGTGAACTTTCGATGCTGCAGGCCCATCCTGACTCATTTTGCATTGGAGCTAAGACCTGCTCTACGTTTGCTTTTCCTATGGAGGACTTGTAGTGTCTGCCCCAGGGGTTCTCAGAGCTCTCCACTTCCACAAAATTTCGCCAGCCTTGCCGTTTGGCTCGTTTAATGGCGCGGTGGAAGGCCTTCTTCTCTTGGATGAAGGCTGTTCGGAGTGTGGCTCTGGTATTAGGGTCACGAGTGTGTTGGTACATCCTTCTGGCTCAATTTACACTTTGCTTGAGGGGATTAAGTTCCTCAGTCCACCATGGGACTTTGATCGCCCTGTGCTTCTCTTGCCCAAGTACAGAGAGCCCAGCAGACTGCAGTGCTGTGGTATATATGTCCACTTTGCTGTCCACCTCTTCAGGTGTGGCAGCTTGCACTATTAGGTCGGCGTCTACAGCACGCAGTTAGCCTTCCAGTACCCTACAGAATTGTGGCCAGTCAGCATTTTTGGTGCAGAATCGCTTTTCACCCGAGTCCTTGCATAGAATCAATAACCATGTGATCGCTCTGTGTTGCACCTGGGACGACTCCCCAACCCTGCAATTTGAGTAGCAGGGTGTGACGTCTATTCACGACCTTCCTCCCGGACCATCATAGGTTGCCTCAGTCATGGAGTCGTTGGCAACAACCAAGTTGTACCTGGTGAGCAGCTCTATATACGCCTCGCCCACCCCATCCAGGGTTGGGGATCCCCACAATGGTGATCCGGCGTTTGCATCAGCACAGACTATGCAGGGTCGTCCTGATAGGCCTTCTAGAGCCTGCTTGAGTGGTTGAAGGCTGTTGGAAACAGGTGTGCCAAATTGCCTGTAAAATGATATTACAACCAGCTCAAAGCCACCAGTTCAGATGAGCCTGCGATCCCAGACCAAGAGTTTTGGATCCTATGTACGGTTCCTGTATGGCGAGAACACTGCAGCGTTTCTTGAGTGCATTTTGCAGCAACTCAGCCATAACTGGGGAACTCTTATTGGTGTTGTGCTGAAGGATTCGAACTGTTTTTGACCTACTCATAATCCACTCGTGACTCCTGGAGGGCAATCGCTCGCTGACGAATGGTACAGCGTGCGTCTCGTGTAGAGTGTGCGACCTGTTGGATTTTGCGTTCGACGCAATTGGCACACCTGAGGGGAGCCTCACGCTTGCATTCCTTGCTCAGATGTGGCAAGGCGCACCAGGCGCACACAACAGGTCTTGTACAGGCCACTGCCAGGTGGCCATAGCGCTATTATTTGTAGCACTGAGTGGGAGCTTGGTACTTTCGGATGGCGCACCGCTACCAGGCTATTTGGAGATGCCTTGCCCCCTCTAGTTTTTTGTGTAGGCTCGGTGATACCTCGATCACCCAATCCTTTTGTCTGCAACGCTTTTTCGTGAAAAAAGGCCTGACGTCCTGCGGCTGCAAGCCTAATGCAGGGTTGTGCTAAACAACTTGTTGGGCCAAGTCCTCTTTTTGTACGTACGTCGCACAATAGCAGGCGTGGGAAGCGACCCAGGGGGGCTGATGCTTGTAGCTTCAACTACTTCTTCATGGAAATATGGCTCGTAAGCGCCTTGGCCATTTCCGGCGTTTCCTTCATGATGACGGCGCCACCCCTCACTGCGGTGGGGATGTCAAGCACTCGGACGCTTAGTGCTTGGAGGTCTGTAGCAGGGACACCCCGCATCAGTGCTTCCATTGTATCAGGGTTGGAGGGACCAGCCTCTCCTTTCTCACACGTACGCCTAACCACTACCATGTTTTGTCGTGGGTTTTTAGGGGGGAGTTTGGTAAGCGGTGGAGGCTTCTTATTTTTGTTTCTATTTTTATTTTTGCCCTTGTTTTTGGGCGGAGACGTAGGCGTGGCGCTGCCCTTGGCCTGCACGTCCTGCTTAGTTCGGGCCTTTTTCTTCTTCCCCCTGCGCTTCCTGGCCCTAGCAGACAGCCATGGCCGAAGGAGGGAGGAGGGTGCAGTAGGGGCTACTGCCACATGCGAGGGGCCTGGGGTAATGCCCTTGCTCGTTGGAGCTCCTTAGGCTTGTGGGGCTGGTTGCACTGGCTGCTGGGCAATTGCCCTACGCAGCTCTTCCCTCACGACAGCCGCCACAGTTTCCCGCAGGGGGGGAGGGAAGTGGCAGGAGGCGATGTCGTTGCGGGGGCACTTGCTTTGATAGCCAGCTTAGATATTTCGAAGAGGCACGAGGAGTGATGGGGTCCCGCATTGGTCCCTCATCCGTGCCTGCTGGCCGTGGGCGCCAGGGTCCACAGGGTGTCTAGTACTTGTAGTAGCCAGGTTGCCCGAGCTACTAGGGGGAGAAGGAGGAGATGAACGCAGTTTGCCCGGTTCATTCCGCTCTTGTTTGTTTGGACGACGAGTAGGTTGCTCATCGTCCAAAGAGGGAGGGGTCGAGCTCTGCGAGCCCGAGGAAGAGGCGCAGGTGGCGTTCTTATTACCTGCTGATGTTTTAACTGACTGTGTCATGTTATTTTTACTAATTGGGGGGGGGGGAGATTAGAGAAGCAGACTGATGTAGTGTATCCTTGTGAGTACATTTGTTGTGTGTGTTAGTGGTATGAGTGAGAGGTGCTCGAAGCAGTGTCCTGGAAGCTCCCCCTCAGGCATATTGATTCTAGCCCCTTTCGCTCGCCCGTTGAGGGATTTTCCAGCTGGTGCTCAGAGTCAGCCCTTGGCCACTGGTGATGTGGTGAGCGGGACACACGCTATCAGCCGCCCCAGGAACGCTCAAACCTGGTTTTTCCCCCTCCTCATTCCGAAGGCCACACCTATGTAGGGGATCGCTCGTAGGTGTTAGTGAGCTACTTCCAGGACTGTCTTTCGCTCATTATGTGTGTTTTAAGTCAATGTGTTCTGCCACGTGAGCCGTTGCAGTGTTGTTTGTATCTGGAATATGTTGTGTATGTCAGTGTCGTGAGCTTCAAGCCCCTTTAAGGCCGACTTTTACGGCCACGCAGAGGATACGGTAGGAGAATTCTGTCCCCTTTCCTGCAGGGGGTGTGTTCTGCGATACCAGCTCAAGGTAGGGGGTTCCCAGTGTGTCATGTATGTGGAAGAAGTGTAAGTTGCGTCCCTTTTAGTCCGGCTCATACGAACACGCAGGGAATACGTTATGGAATTCTGGACCCCCAACTGCAGGGTGAGCACAGTGTGGCGACAGAGTACACTGTGACGCCCAGCCACAGTTAAGCCTCGTTCGATGTAATCCTGCAGGGACCTCATAGAGGTGAGGTTGTCATTCCTGCTGGGCCCACCCGGCTGTCCCTTTTAGTCGGCTCATACGACACGCAGGGAATACATCAGCGGTATTCTGGACCCCCGACTGCCGGGTGAGCACACACACACACAGACCATTTTCCCAAATAGTGTTTTTCGGACTCAGGAGGGTCTGAAACGTAAAGATCTGAAGAAAACTCAAACTTTTTTTTCAGCCGATTACATAACTTTCCTTGCTACTTTGTAGAGCCAAGGAAAGTAACAAAGCTGCTTGTAGTTGTAAACATGAGGCAGGCCAGTTGGCTTTGTGGCTTATTCTGTGCACGGGAGCTTCTCTTTGTCTTCCTCTCTATTACTGGGCCCCATACTGCACTGACGTACCCAGGAGCTAGGATGTAAAGTTTCCTCTTGGAATCCATTCTCAAATAATGGCTTTTCAGTGACTGGAAGTCCTTAAACCAGAACTTTAATGTGGGTAATATTTTCACTTTTTCTCCATTGTTTTGAACAAACTATTTGCTCTTTTGTTTATTGGGGGTTCCATTCAAACCCAGAAATTTTGTCCAATTACTGCCAGCAAGAGATGAAATGTGATATGTGAGCGACTCAAGACGAGTTCGGAAGTATTTTGACACACGTCAAAGCCTATTTTTCTGAATTGGCTGCCGCTACGAAGAACGAAGCTTTTGTATTTGTTGTGACGTGCACTTCCAGATTTTTTACTTCATCTTCTTTTGTGCACTTCTATTGTTTAGGCGCTTCATACGACGGGATCTTTTTCCCCCTCTTCCATAAAACACAAAATGCCGGCTAATGAAAGAGGACGAAGGATTATATATCGAGCTATTCAAGTTTGGCGTAAAGGGTTGAAGTTGACACCTCACAGCAATGGCCGCGTTTCTGTGCGGGCTTTGTTCCCTATCTTTCTTTCCGTCCAGATGTCCAACAACAGGAAGCCATTTTGAGAAACCAATCGTCGTGAAGTTGGATCATCAAATTTCAAATCATGAAGGAGAATTGTTAACAATAGTGTGGTGTAATGGTTTACCACGTCTTTGTGGTATCAGCCGGGCCACCAGGTTGTTAAGCACAATTACATAACTTTAAATAAAACTATTGAAATAAATTTTTTAAAAACTCCTGATTCGTGTGTGGTGCACTCTAGTGGAACCACAACAGAACAGTCTGTGGCTACGTCCAACCGATCCACTGTAAACTGGCTAGTATGAGATTAAACGCCCGTGTCCTATGAGGTATATGGTTACCAATCACCTGGCCCATATAACTAAGCTAGCCGCCATAGCTATGCTAGTCCAAACACCAGTGACCTCTAAGTTCCAAACCTAAGCCATGTTGAGGAAACACTGTGGTGGCAATTGTCAGAGAGGAGGAGCTGCGGCAGCAGATAACCACCTGATCGCAACCACCTACATCCAATCCACCCCAGAAACAGGGCCCCTTCAGCCACAGAGTAGCCCTGCTACGCGAGTGACAGTTGTTGGAAGAGCAGTCGAAGCTGGAAGGTTTGAAAAACATGGCCACAGTAAATTTGAAACTGAAACTCGGAAATCTGAAACCCTTTGAAACTTGCCACCCAAGTAAATAGTTAGATCAAGTGGGAAACCAGATTAAGAACTCCTCCCAGATGGTACGAATTCCCCAGGGATATACCTCCACGTGGTAACACATGGACAACAGCTCTCTACCGGGAGACCGGCTAAATGACAACCTGCTGTACCTCCACTCGGTTTGGTGGGTGCTGAGCGAGTGCCCAGGCTCTCTCATCATAGCGAAACCACAACCTCCATGACTTAAACTGATATAACTTTCTTGTGAATGTTAAGGAATAATTATTTTTATTAGTCGCTAGAGTGATAACGCTGAATGTACGTGGGCTGAGAAAAGTTGTGTAATGCGTCACCATAAACTTCCACTAGTTCCCGATCTTGAAGGGTGGCAAGATGTAAATTCTACCCTAGCACTTATCCATATTAACACATAGCTGTGGATTTGTATGAATTGATAGGCATGTTTCTCTAAACTGTACATAAATCATTCAAAATTGTAATCCATACTAGCATTCACTTGCTTAGAATATGAATTCATTGTATATTTTCCTGCGCATCAAACATCAAGCTTCTCTTTCATCATCTTCTTACTTCTTGAGTACGTACTGCACACACGATAGTCAGATACATCTTAATGCCGATTGTCCACATTGTGAGAGAATTTCGGAGCCACGTGACTCCACAGCGAAATGTATTGAAAGGAAGTAGACTTTTAACCGTCTCTCAAAAAGTGGAGTTGAGTCTTTTATTCAGTTACAGAAGGGAAGACCCTCCACAGCCTGAGCTCGACCCCCAGCGAAGCCTGTTAATAAAATACAGTGGACACCTAATAGAGCGTTACTCAATTATGAGGAAGAGAGTTTCCCCCATAGCAAGAGCACTTTGCGGGCACCCGTAGCCCCGGCTCCTGCCGATTACACGATTCAATACAGCCGTTTACTACCATTAGTCTCGTTAACTGTTCCAGTGAAGACCCCGTCGTCTGTTTCATCAGCTTGATTTTAGGGCGTTTCTGAGAGCTTTGGACTCCTCCTTCTACCGAATAATCTTCGGGCAATTTCCCCCTTTCAAGACCAATTGGTAAATTACATTTACGTGCGTAGATTGCTTCAGCCTGGTGAGGCGTGGACGAACATTTACTCGATGCGCCAGGCTGGTGGCCGAACAAAGATGATATGCGACGACGAGGTTTTTCCGTATTACCAAACAATGATGGAGACTGTAGTTTGATGAATCTTTCTTTTCCGGCAAATAGCCCGGGCTTAAATTTGTCACGCTAATTGACACCAGTTATTGATATGGGTCTAACGACTTTTTTTCGATAAATCAAGGGCGCCCTTCTGTTGTAACTAGGGAAAACTGCCAGAGATAGAGGAGATGCTATCAACACTGCTGAAGACATGTTCTTACAAGTTGATTTTAGAAAGTAGTCGGGCAGGTCTGGTCTTCTCTTTTGGGGGGGATTCTGAGTGGGTTGAAGTTTATACCACTTGATGTCAGTGAGGTGGCTGTTGCGTACGCTACCGCTCGCTGATTTGTCTTCAGTGAGAAAGCAGTCTCAGAATTGAGCGCGGAAAGCTCTTCTTTGACTACCCAATTATCCACCATGTACTCACTGAGTAAGCCAGCATATAGAAGTTCAATGACTACTAGTACTGCGCGAGCAGATACAGCCCTGTATTCATTCGTGAGCCTCCCGTTTCTTTTGGTTGACTAAACTGACTACTGGCGAAATAAAGTCAGGAGGTTACTGGACGTTACAGGATCTTCCAGGCCACGAGCACTTGGTATCATCCCCATTAGAATACTACTTTCTTCTTGTGTGCACGTACCTAGTGTTAGCCAACAGCACAAGTACGTATTACCACCCCTGCAATGAAAATAATGTGGAAGAGCCATTAAAAGAAGGGCGATGTTAGGAGGAAAAATAAGTTTCATTTACTTTTAACCCCTCCACAATATACTTTGTCAGGCACAGTTTACGAGGTAACAGTTATAAGATGATTATATTTAAAATTCCACGTTGATCCAGCTCAAAATATTCCTCAATCATTGTAATCATAGTTTGATAGCTCTACAAGGGGAATAGTTCTTGGACAAAATCGAGTAGCACCATAAAACACATAGAAGCATGTTATTATCCTTTTGGCTCCATGAGGGGCTGCTTCGGCTGTTTTCCTCCAATTTTTTCATGTACTTGTTACTTCCATCCGCAAAAATATTTTACTTGATTCATCTTCCACTGGTCAACTGCAATAAAACATTTTTCTTTATTTAATCTACATTTATAGAGTCTATTTGTGGTAGTACGGTGAAATTATGAAGAGAAAAACTGAGTAGGCACGGACTAAGTCGCTTGAGTGAGCAACTGTATGAGATAGCTTGATTTCGCAGTTGTGACCCACTTCACGTTACTTCCAGGAAGCGGGATGTCCAGTAGGCCTTGCGAATCACTGTGGGCGAGTTCACTGTGCTGTTAAGAAGTAACTCTGTCAGCTTCGATGCAGTCATTCGGGACGTACTCTTTGGGCTCTGATGCTTCCGGTTTATGCTCCAAGGATTCATTGGAGCTGCTGTGAATGTTTTCGTTTGCTATGCCGTTGGGTTAGTTTCGAGTTATCATCAGCATGGTCTAAATTCGATCCGAAAAATTGTATTCCCGTCCTTTTCCATTGCTGTGGTGCATAATAACCAGGCAGCCAGCAGCGCGGCTTTTGGCATGAATTAATTTTAATTTACCTTTGTAATGGCCAAAGCGACCAAAACTCCTAATAAGATTGGGACTTGGGAGTTTTAAACAAAATTATGAAAAGATGGCTGCTCAATCTCACAGAGTATTCGTACTTAACAGCAAGAATTTCTTTTCACGTTACCTTCCTAACTCCACAGGTTATGATGTTGAAGGCGTAGTCACAGCGATTATCGTGCTTCGAAACTGAAACATCGGGTAATTAATTAGGCTAGTTAATTCCAGTTTACGGTACGAACAACAATTTAGTATGTTGTGCTAAAACCTATTTGTTGCGTACTTTTATAATTTGTATGCATGATGTATTTCGGTGCCGTGATAAGGTAAACATTCCTATTTACGCAAGAGCGAGTGAGAAATATTAGTACTGAGGCATTACAATGGAGGCATAAAACCAGTGAGGGGGGTGTTAGTGTGAAACCGTACCATGGTAGCAACTGAACCTGAGGCCACGGACTACTTAGCAACAAATACGCATAGTTGTTGCACTACGGAGCATCTCTCACTGCTGGTTCCCGGAAAACTCATGGCAGATTAAAGCCAAGAACTCAATGCTATGTACATTTCCAAAGTGCATTTCATTTTCCCATTTTTCTCCATTGTTTCTTCAATTCACTGCAGAGGCACTTTCAGGAAGCCGACTTGGAGAAGGTTGCAAATTCACTTTTTAGTTTTGACGTGAGCAATGCATTCAACCAAGGACAAACAAACAAGGATGGACTTGTGCCATTATCTAGTTCGTGAGGTATCAATTTACTTTAAGTGGCTCCGTTGCCAGATAAAATGTGCCAACCCAACCTTTTGCCGTATTGTCCTTCATACAATGCTCAATCGTTTCGATGGAAGCAATAGTTGTTCCCGACGCGACCTAAAGGCACTTCGTAATCGCATTGCAAAATATTCCTTTCCCACCACTCACTTTACTGCTTCTACTTAGATGACAATTCTCAGCTCTTCCCACACCCGACCCAAAAACTTAAAGTCGTCACTCGGCTCTCGCACTACTCACTCGCATTCCGCTCTTGTCCAACAACCAAGAGCCCCCCCCCCCCTCCGTGTCCCGTAAATTCTTACTCACTTGCACTCATGTCTCAAAATCTCTTTCGGCACTTTATATCGAAGTGTATAAATACAGTCCTCTCTCCCGTTGATCAGGTTAATCCATTCTTCACTTCAAGCTCCCCCTCTAGGACTCCCAACAAGGGGTATGAGCAAAATTGGTTCAAAATTACAGATCAGATTCACCCGTTTTCTAAAAAATGGCTCTAATGGCTGTTGATAACATTTTTCTTATAGGCACAGTCCTAGGTAACTAACAGGACAGTAACAAGGAACTTTCATTAGTGGGAATATTACGAGAGCAGCACAATAAAATATCAACAATTTCGGAGAAAATTAATTTTAGCAGAGTTTTTCCTTATAAATCACCAAATATTTCTACGCTCTATCAAAAAAAAATGGGCCAAATAAAGTATGTATGCGGTGAGAGTTTAATTAAGTGCATAATACATTTAGAAGCAATGAAAAATTCCGGAAGTGAAACCACTAACTAGCATTTCTCATAGTTTTGGCCCTTTAATTACAAAACACGAAGCCTTTTATAAAATCGTGTTTGACAGTTTCCTGAATTACCTATGCACTGGCTATTCAATAACTATCGTGCCATAAGTCGGAGCAAACCGATATCTCCGCAATCTTAAGCGCTACCGGTTTCTACTGAAACTTAGCTCAACGTTCTACCTAATTCAAATAAACTGTATTAAATACAGATTGGATTAGTTGCTAAATGACAAGGATTGCTGAGTGCACTTGGGGCTGAGGAACTTTGTTTGATGTGTCGCACCTATTTCGTTTC
The DNA here is from genome assembly GCA_020466155.1 of Pachypeltis micranthus. Classification (NCBI taxonomy): domain Eukaryota; kingdom Metazoa; phylum Arthropoda; class Insecta; order Hemiptera; family Miridae; genus Pachypeltis; species Pachypeltis micranthus. The sequence continues at coordinate 2,766,265 of CM035776.1, forward strand.
TTCTCAAAACGTTAGCAACAGTTCCTGTATTTAAAATCATTTAGAAATAAAATTGTCCATTTTCCTCTCCTTCCTGCAGTACTATCTCCTATGTAAACATTACGTTAAGACAAAATCTTCTTCATATACACATACATACCCCTGGAGAAATGGACCACTAATCTTTCTAGGATTATTGAAGGTCAGCTGTGGCTGACTGCAATAATGAATAACGGCTGTGGCTAGCCATTTGTTCTTTCTCCTCCAATTTAATGCGAGGTCGCTTTTATCGTGTACACCAACGACTGCGAGCCAATCCAGAAGTGGCGTGATACAATACAATGTTTAATCATTGGGGCTAATGAACAATTGCTTACTCTCTTCTTCGCAAGATGTCACTACGTCCATATAGCGCTCAATCGTTTCAGCGTTATCACCTAATGCTTCTACGAATAGCTCATTCGCTACGTCCTTGTTCAAATTCATCACTCCATTTTCTTCTGTCATCTGTAAACAGCTGCAGTTTTTCATGAATGCTTTCTTTAAGAATTGATAACTAAATTGCATTGTAAAAAGAAACATTGCATCAAATTGTAGAAGAAGACGTAATCATAAAATGACTGATGGATATAGGACTTGGACTTTACAGTGGAGCGTTAAAATCACACAAATAACACCTAGCCTTGAGAGACGGTGGCTATGATGGTATACCTTTCCATGGAAGCGGTGGAGCATTCAAGAAAAATGGCGAGTAAGTTGCCTATTTCGAAGAAATTCGGGTTCCCCTCGCGAAACACAAATTTTCTCGAGAGAGGAGAAAGAAAAGTTCCCATCTACGTCCGAGTCCGTTTCAATTTGGTAGACCTCTTAACTTTCTCCTTCCTCATTTATGGTACGGAAGACCGTGAATGTCCATTTATTAATTTTATGTCGGTTCCGGTTTGCCACTCGGAAACACTATTTCTCCTTGCTCACCTCTCTCTCTACTTCAAAATGAAGGCATTTTCATAGTTATCCTTTTCCATCTCATACCTCAACCTCTGGGGATACGCCTTGAATTTTGCCTTGAGTGATCAGGACTAGGTTGACAAGTGACATCAACTTTTTTCACTGTGAGGGAGATGAAAAGCTTCATCTGATCGCGAACATGCATTCAGGTAACTTTTCTATACCATCTGCGCGAAACATACTTAGGATCTTTGCTCCATCAAAAGCCATAAACCGGAAAACGTATCGCCTCAGGCTTAGACAGTCATCCGTTTTCAATCGCACCCCACCCCACCCATATCATTATGGCAATGACGTAGGAAGATCTTTCGGCAAACGGCTATGAGATGTCCCACATTAAGTGGATTGATATGAAATCTGTGGCAACGCGAGTGCTAGCTCCGTATTCAGCTTATTGGCTTCAAGAGTCAAGTCGTAACCTTAGGCACAGTGCAGACGGCAGCATAGTCAATATCAGAGTGGTTCCGAAAACCTTATACACCATTACGCTCAGGTCTGTAAAGGAACAGATGGGAATCGCCATTTATGCACCAGTGCAAGAGTTAATAATGGAAGACCTGACCAGGCAAAGATGCACAAGCACAAGATGGTTGACTAGGGTTTATCAGTCTACAGTCTTAGTATTTTATTTTAAGGAGTAAGGGTCGTTCTCGCACTAGTTACTAGTTCTGCAACATTTTTTTGCAGAAAGAAAGAAGTAAAGTTCATCACATATTTTGCCCAGTCATGATATTCTGCACTACTAAGTGCGCGTTACGATGTCAAGTTGAACTATGACTTGTGAAATTACGTCTTCAAAAAAGAGCTAGAAGCCACTCGGCATTGAGGAGTTGTTCGTCAGTCTTTCATTCGGTTTGGTTTACAGAAATACAAACCAAATACTGTATATCAGTAGCACTTACCACTCCCATTTTTACTACTGCACACGCGTAGAAACACTGAAAAAAGAAGAAACAGATAAACTCGAAAGCTGCAAACTAGTTTGTTCTCTTACATAACTCTTAAAAGGTTTGTGTGTGTGTGTGTGTGTGTGTGTGTGAGACTGCTGAAGCGGGCCATCTCTTTTGAGCTTTCATTGCAGACCTAGCACGCAGAAGAATGGCCGGACGTAAGAGCCTCAAAATGCTTGCCTCGATTGCGGAGTCAGTAGCTTGTTCTGTAGGTGAGAGTCAAATGAATGGATATCATAATTCCCTCCTGCATATTATGTTAAGAAGATATGGGTTATGTGGTTTCTGGTGACTTATAAACCAGGCCACAGATTATCTGTATTGATTTTTATAAATAATGGTATGGGGGCTCTTAGGAATTGTAGACATTTTAGGACAGTTCTTGAGCGAAAATAGTTACATCAATTGGGAAACCCTTGGTTGATGTAATGCATCCCCTGGCCCTAGAGAAACAAGAACACATTCCATGTAGATACATGGCTTGGTTTGATGGTATTTGACTCTGTAGAGGTAGATGGAATACGAATGTCCGTATTGGCTGTGGTTCTCTAGAATATTCAGAAAATGTCGGCATCTCGCCTTCAGGTGGCAGGTATTGGCAACGTTCAGAGAACGTTACTATCAGCAGATGGCAGTGATGATAATCTCATGATTCTGCGGACAGTACCGTTCCTGGTCAGAAGGAAAATGACAAAAAAATTAAGTGTGTAAGTCTTCGTTCAGAAGAAAGAAGGCTTTATTTTGGGCCATTGTATTGCTGGTATGTGGTGTACTTGGATCTCTGTTCTGATCATTCCTTTTCAGCCGAACAGGATCAACTTTGGATTAGGGCTGTGTAAGGAGGGGCAATGCCCCATGCGAACAAGTACAGCTCATCTCAGCAGTTCAAGCCGTGTCCGGGCAAGGGAGGAATCAACGGTACTATTCTGGAGGGTATTCTGAATAGTAAGCTACACATCGTAAAGCAACGTAAAATCAACTATTGTACAGACCTTTAGCTCTGTCGTTGACTCTTGCGGATCTGAAATCAGAGCAGTCATTAGTAACTTTAGTGAAGAAGATCTTGTTCTTGTGTTGAACCTGCCTCGTAGGTAATGTAGGGTGAGTGCGCACCTGAACACCTTAACTCTCAGGGACTTCTCTCTCCATTTCCGCTTTACTCTTTCTTCTACGAAAACGTTGAATTCCATGGTGGGCCTCTGACCAAACTGGTTTCAAACTTTTGACTTTTATACCAAATAATTATCGGGTGCATAGAAAAATCAATTCTTCAGGAAGTTTGCTCGCCTTAGATGATCCGTGTCTACTGAATGTCCTAAACCAATGGGGGCTCTGTTACCGTATCCGCCAAAAGCTCAAATTCTCACACATCAATGCTTGCCACCGGAATTCAAAAGAGCTCGTTACATCTTGACTTCTTCCAGGAAATACCACGTTACCTCTTTGAAACAAAAGATTTTACTAATTTGTAGTATTACTTTCTCATTTATCTGTTCAATCAACCTCTCATTCCTTTGCACCTAATTGATTGGTGTCACAGTCTTCAAGAGCATCTGCACGACTCACCTGCACTCGGTGCTGCAACTTCCAAATAGATTTGACGGTTAGGTCATTATGATGAATATTTTTACCAATGTGTGTAGGTTCTTCATGAGTGGGAACGGTAGCTGTTACGTAAAATAAATATACAAAGTATTATGGTGAACGAAAATATCAGCCTCAGTAAAATAGCGATACCGGATTCGTAGGATGCGTTTCCAAACGTGAGTTAATTGGCCCTTAACATATCTCACATAATCAAAGAAACCTATAAACTTACTTGATACTTACTTTTGAAATCGCCTTGATAATTCGATTCTTGTCTGCACTGAGTCACTACCTCATGTTGTTCTGGCTCTACCTCTGGGTTGTCCTCTATTTCTGGGAAATCGGTGTAATTTAAGTCCGATGGTGCAACGCTGCTCGAATCTTCTCCCTGAGCCGTAACGCTGACTTCAGTGTTGACATCACTTCCATAACTGTAAGTCGCTACTGATGGGTCCTCCACGTTAGCAGGCATGGAAGTGCTGGCCGAACTCGACAATTCTGGGCTGTACCCGAACGCCTCGTCAGAGTAGCCAGTCGTTGATGTTCCCTCCATCGACAGAAACAGTTGCTCATCTTTGGGTGGCTGCTTATCTTCTTCAGTTTCCATCTCATCCTGGAGATGATCATACGAGTGAACAACTAATGCTGTAATTAGTTGTATTGTAATCGATGACGCTTGCCCCACAGAGAAACATTCCATCAACCTACTACATGAGCTCAGGAAAAAGGATTCGTTAACAAAGTACAGATTGTTAACGGCCTCAGCAAACAGAAAGTGGTCAACTATATAGTGAGGCAGGCAAATCGAGATTTCACAATCGATTACTCTATGCTCGGTTGGGGAACAACTGCTAATATTAGTTTGTGCACTCAACAACATATCCTGTAGTCACCTTTTCTGATGCTCTCTGGCCTACTTTTAAAACTCTTACTTTCCGTGAAAGAGACAAAATGACAGAAGACTGCTGTATCCACGACAGTTTTGGCGAGTGAGCGAGTACCTCAGGACCTGCGCGATAACAAAAACTGAACCTCATAAACAACGGCTGATATAACCCTTGTTTATGATGTGATTCCTGTTAGTGCGGTAAGATAGTCATTATGAGACGAAATCGACCGCTGAAAGAAGCATCGGCACCAAACATGAAACTAAATAAACAAAATTATGAAATAAATGGGGAGGGAGTGGACGATATTACACCGGCTCTATGGATGGATGGCGTGTGAAGGGGGAAAAAGAGGATAAGAGAATATTGTGCAGTGAAAACCGTGTCATTTGGGACAGGAACCAAACGATATGCCGTGGAAGACAACAGATGACCCAGTCAGCCGACACAAATCTCCAGCCGGACAGTGATACTACCCAGATTTTATCTGTCCACACTAAAAGCGTCTGATACTGTCATTCAAAGATCGAAGTGAGTGCATGATCCTGACTTTCACATTCCCACGGACATGCAATGACGATCTGAAGAAACAGTCCAGCAAGGAGGATCGGTCAATACGAGAAGAAAACAAACCTAATGAGTTGGAGGACGGCTGCCCGAGTCCCGAACGTCTAAACAGGAACAGGAATCATATGCTTCATAAAGGGGCTATATCTTTCTTTAATGGTACATCGCACTCGAACAGTTTTCGCTATCAGTTCGGGGATTGAAGTACTTGCTCAGGTACAGACCTGTGTGTGAGCAGATAGTCATTCGTCGGGTAGCTAATTTAGTTCCCTCAGTAACTCAACAGAAGTGACGTTGCCAGCTTAGAAAAAAGGAATTGCCATGAGTGGCATCGGTCTTGTAACCAGGCGAGTCCCGTACTCTCATTTCTAAGCTTAATATAATTGATTACATATGTGCCGAAGGGAGTTCAAGGACTGCTAGGTTGGTTTATTGTGGTAACTAGTTCGAGGGCAAACCTGCTTTGGCAATTCAAACTGGCCGTCAGAGACTTGACTGTGGGCATCCTCGATGTTGTTCATCCACCCATATGCAGACTAAATCAATCCATCTCATTAAAAAAACCACCTTTCAGATGGCGTTTAAATGAACACCAAAGCTCAATTTATGAAAATCAATTCATACAAATTTAGGTAGAAACTAATAACTCTTACTTACGCAATTGCACAAGAAAACAGAAGCCATCAAAAATACTGACAAAGTTAGGAAGTGAGCCAATTGTCCATCGATACAGAACATCGCAATAATTGAGGGTTAAGACTCAACTTGGACTCCTGTTAATTCCAATTTGGAACCCACGTAGCTCAATCCACTACACTCACAATCACCAATTGGTCAGACCAGATCTGAATCGACGCCGAGGAACCGTCCCAACGAGTCGTCATCGTTTAAAGTAATTTTCAAACCGAACAGGAAGCGGCCGGAAGTTCAGCGGCGTTACTTCCGCAATTATTTTGACAATTATTGCCCATGTTTTGACCTTTTGCTGGCATTTCAAACGTTCAACCGTTGCGGTCTGATTCCACTTTATAATTTACTGACCCAACGGTTGAACCCAGGAAATCTTTCCAGACTACAAACAACCTCAAAAAATGACCGTAATCAAGGTCATTGAAGGGCAGCTAAACCTTCATGAGGTTCAGCCTCAATGGAGCCCGCTAGATTGAGTGATGATAAATGCCTATACACAGGAAGGGATTGATTAATTGGATTCATTTAATCGCTGGATAGATTCGGGTGAATAACTCTTAACCTACGGTGTTGATCATTCTTGTGGAAATCGTGGAAAGCCGAAAGAGAGAAAACCTGAGAGAAGTACTCAGGTGCATTCAGTAAGTCTTATACTAATGTATGATGAAAAGCCGAGCATAGCGTATTTACGTCTGAAAACACTTACATCTAAAAGCAATTTAAATAATTGTTGGTTAGTCCAGTCTCATTCGTGCATTGACCATGGTGTTCCGTACAGAAATTTTGAATCGAATATGTACTCGTAGATGCGATTTGTGGCAGTTATAATGCGATTGCACGTCGAATCACGTGTTTTCTAAACCACCTAACTGGTCATACAGCGTATGCAGATTTTTACAGGTGTTCGAAACATTTCAATTCATTCGGGAATTTACGTACGTTTAGGAAAGCGGTATGATGCTTCTCACCAGACACGTTAAGGTCACATTCGGTTCATACCCCTTTTGTATTACATACATTATCGCCAACTGTCCACACGTGCAGGTGTAAGAACTGATCTGCGATGTCAGTAAATGGAAACGAATCTCTTTAAAATACGGGGGTTGAACTCAAAAATGTTCAGGGATGACAGGCACTTGGCGGTCAAAAAAGAGGCGGTCGGAAGAAAATCTCATCCTCCTCAAACTCCGCCTTTTTATCGACTCTAACTCGGTTACTCGCTCACCCTTTGAGCTTCTGCACCAACCGACGGACGACTTGAGATATTGTAAGGGGAGGGGGGAGAAGACGTATCTTCTACTCATTTCAAAACGTGTTGTATGGTATGACTCCATGACTTGCGTTCAGGCGGATGCATCATGGGCAGCGAAAGATCGCTAGTATAGTACCTAACCTTCGCTTTACTAACTAGCAAGATAGGGGTTCGCACTAAAGCGCGATGTATATTATTGGGTCAATATCAGCTCACATCTGTCCAACTCATTACCCATTTTAACGTTTCTCACCACAAAGTAAATTGTCCTATTCACGTAGAATACACTAGATTTCATCAGTTCGTAGCAGTGAAATCTTGCGATCCTCAACCAGAATCTTGTTTTGCTCAACTGAAATTGAGTTACATTTGCGAGGTTCCATGGAAGATGGTTTTATAACGTAACATTACGATATTTTTGTTATTGTCAACCGGTTTTGATGATTATTTTTTTGTTCAATTCAGCTTCCAGTAAACATCAGTTATGCCAAAATCGTTTCTTGAGGGTGGGCGGGGGGGGGAATCGAGATATTATCACTATTGACCGATTCCATTGATTTAGTAAAATTGGATTCATTCCCAGTCTGTTTGAGCAGCAAATACGTAGAACGTTGGCATTCATTACTACAAAGAAAGAAGGAGGGGAGAGATGAATAGCCTAAAATTATTGTATTTTCGATTTTCCCCAATGATTTCGATGATTCTTTTTCGGGAGATTTTGGGGGTAGGTCCGTGTATTGCACCATGTACTTATCTTCATATGTGTTTTTGGTTTCCATTGCATATATGCGTAGATATTGATTATTCAGAGGGCACTACAACTTGGTAAGGCACGACAAAAAAGGTGCTAAAAGTGAATAAGGCAAAAGACTCAGGGGCTCTCCAATTGATTCATTGGGCGATGTTGTGATGCGTTGTGACATGTGTTTGGACTGAGAACTGAATGGCAGCTGACAACTGAGACATCCCTTTGTCCTTCTCTGACCCTCCCATAGCCAACAGATAACAACCCTACCATCTCCTATCGCTTTAAACGACTCCTTTTAGACGGCCTCCTTTTTCCCGTCCTAACAAAATAATCTCCGGTTTCTTCGGTTTTGGAGACTCGCTTTACCTGCTTCATCTCAATCGATCCTCCTCCTCAACAAAAAGAAACGAATTCCCTTTGACAGGTTTCTCGGGTTGTGTGTCAAGAAACGTGAGCTTCGATAAACAATTCTCATTGAGTTCCGCATTTCCAGTCCGCAAAATGTCGTATTTGAGGGGACAAATGAATTTGACAGGGTCGACGTTTGTCCTCATCATAAACTGCCCTCTACCAATTCAACGTGAGAACATTCCATGAATAATGAGATGAATAGACTGGGGTTTTCTGCATCTCTCCAGCAAAAAGTGAGTGGCGGTGATGAGAGAAAGATTTCTGTTGCTCAACGATAGACGGGACTGGTTCAGCATCGAAAAATACCAGCACATCGTACGAAACATGATCTGACTACAATGGAACGACAGATTGACGTATTCTAGTCGCCTGTAGGCAATTGCCACGACGCGATGAGTCGAGCTGGCCGGTGGTAGGGGTGAAATGGGAGGCAGCGCGGGAAATGAGAGTAGGCTGGGAAGAAACGATAACTTTCGCTGTACTGTCCCGGTAGTTCCTTCAATCAGAAGACTTTGACTTACTAATTTACTGTGATTTCACTGTTTTCAACCTGGATGAATTCGTACACCTCTGAGACCTGTTTCATTCGATTCAGCATCGAAAAATAGCTAGGAAACGATTGGAAAATTGGATTCTCAAGCAGACGGGCACAAAATGATACCAAATGGGATTTTTCGGGGAAAGGACGGATTTTTTAGACCACAGTCGACGGACATTGCAGACTTGGAATCCCGATGCCTCGAAACATAAAGTGACAAATTTTTAGGGGGGTTGTAAAAAACGTTCCTCACCGAAAACATGGGCGTATTATTCAGAACGAATAATAAACCCTCTAAATCACGGGTCGACTTTACCTAGTAAAAGCCTATAGGCTATTTATGGAACTCTCAACGTGACTTTTTTTTGAGGTTCGTGCGTGCCATAGTTTGAGTTATTTACTACCGTTACTAAACTTTGATCGTGTAGGTAGGGTATAGGAACATAAAAACAGTACGTGGTGGCTGCGTTTAAACTATGCCAAAAACGAAAAGAAACGAGAACTGGAGCCTCATTGTCTTGTAAAAGCGTCAGCAGAATCGACAGACGGCTTGTCGGATAACTTATCAGCTAGATTTGGAAATGATTCGGGCTCAAGTTCAAAGTTGATGTTGCTGGCTATACGCATCTATTATTCCCCCTGAAAGTTTTTCAGCCCTGAGGATTCAAGGGGAAAAAGTTATACAAGATATATATGTAAATAGGTCTCATTTTTTCGTCTATCTCAACAAATCTATCGTTTAGATGCAGTTTAATACTGTAATTGCAAAATGACAACAAAATTACGAAAAAGAAACTTAACAATAAGGTACGTAACAAAACTTACCTGAATCTATTACGAATGTCGCTTCAAAGGCTATATAAAATATCTGGTGCGTTGCAACACACAACTCTACGTCAATTCACTCGGGTACATGGCTTTTTTTCTACTTACTCAATTCATTTATCACTCAGTTCATTTGAACTCAAACTACACTTAACGGCTGCAGAAAGCGGTGGCGCCTACAGTTTCGGAATTTAGTGTGCTGCTTGGGAATGAGTACGAGCAACCCTAACATTTTTAGCCCTGTTTTTGAGAAAAAAATGGTGTCTTGATCACTGTGATAACATAGTTAAATTTCGGTGGATTTTTCTCATACCCTTATTTTGACGTCCCATGGTAACCTGCGGGTAAGATATCAAGTTTGAGCTGATTTGATACGGTCGTTTTCTCTAAAAATCGTTCACAGATAGGTCTGTTTCCTTATTTGATGACTGTACCTAAACCCTCGACGAGGGTTATATCAGTCATAGAAGTTGCGGTTTCGCTAATATGCAAGAGGCCGGCCTCTGCAGCATCCCCCGAACTCATACCTGCGGAGGTACGGCAGGTATTTGGTCGTTAGCCAGTCTCCTGGTAGAGAGCCGTTGCCCGTGTGTTACCACGCGGAGATGACCGCATGAGGAATCCCGTAACGTCGGGGAGGAGTTCTTAATCTGGTTTCCCACCTGATCTAACCATGTACTTGGGTGGCAAGTTTCAAAAGGACAGATCAACTATGACCACGTTTCTTAGCCATCACCTTCTTCGCGAACTCTGCAAAATGATTATAGGATTGCTTTGTAGCAGTAAATGCTGCTAAGTTCGTTTGCCCTTCCAAAAACCGTCGCTCACTGTTGTAGAAACTACAGTGGAGCACGTGGTTTCTTGTTTCCTCTGCACTGGAGGCACAAGACGTGCATGAGGGAGAGAGAGTCTTTCAGAGAAAAGAAACGGAGCCGCGCATTGAAGTCAACATGTCCCGTGAGGAACTGACTCACCCCATTTTCTTGAAAGACGTTCACGGATGTTGGGGAAGAACTCATACGTATCACGTCTCCTTGACGAGGATTCCAATCTCGCTTGCCATTTCTCTAGCACCCATTCATCGATGGCGGCAAGTTTCTGCTCTGTAGTGAGATCCGCAGGGAGTTCAGCCTAAAGCGTGGGAAGCTCACGTTTCACTCTCCACTTGCACTCAACGGCCAAATCAACTGGTAACTGACCAGTGATCACCTGGAGTGCTTCTGTTGATACAGTCTTGTAGGCCTTGGTGATCTACAGGAGCGCAGCTCTCTGGGATTGGGCCAATACTCTCTTTTGATTGACTGTTAGTTTGCTACCCCAGACAACGGGGCAGTAGCCAAGGACTGGAGGTGTTGGTTGAAAACCCACCTCTCGCCTATATTTACTCCTAAATACTTGATGTGCTATTCAAGAAGGAGCCTGTGGCCGCTAAAGCGTATTGCGGGTGGATTATTCACTTTTCCTTTCAAGAGGATTAGCTGGGTTTTTTCCTCAGCCACCTGCATCTTGACATGCTCGCACCACTGGAACATGTGGAGCACTTGGTGGAGTTTTTCTTCGATTTGGCGGACTGAGTCTGCAAAGATCAGCACAGTCAAGTGCTGAAGAAAACTCCACTTTTTTTTCAGCCGATTACATAACTTTCTTTTCTACTTTTTAGAGCCAAGGAAAGTAAAAAGAAATGAAACTTCATACGATGATACTAAATCTTCAGTCTACCAAATGCAACCAAACTTAACCGATAAGTTTCTTATCTTATCAAATATACGTAGACAAGTAATAAGTTCTAAATTAATTGTCTTCCCCGTGAGATAAGTAATGAGATTAGTGTTCTTAAATTGATGCAATTAACAATCAAGCAATAAGATAAGATCGTAAGTACAATGATGATCAAGATATAAAGGACTAAGCAGAAAAATACGGATTGATTAATTGATCTTTCACTTTGGAGCAGAAAACATTTTTTCCTTCTTTCATCCTTTCACAAAACCGAGATAAACAAACGTTTAAAAATAACGTTTTCGAGAGGGCCAAATTTTCACGTCGAAAACCAATGCGCCAACAGAAATTGTTACAAACCTGCATTTTCTGTCAGTTACGTGCAAGTGGGCAATCTCTACGACGAAGTTAGGCTCTTGGTTGTTATATTTAACATTAGTGCCGAAGTATAGTAATAATAAGCTTGGGTATTAAATGCACTAACTGTGATTAGACTTTCTGTAGACCTTCATCTAAGGTTGAAGAAATTTCGGAAACATTTCGTGAGCAATTTAGGGTTCATAAACTGAATTTCGAATAACACTGGAGCGCCAGGAGTCATGACTAGGTCCTAAAAGGGAAAACTGACTCCTATTAAAGGCACCCCCGCGGTCGTGGTCTAGTGATTAAGACAATGATTCATAATCTGACGAACATCAGTTTATTCGATCGGAGCTCCTAGCGATTGCAGTAATTTTTGCCTGAGTCAGCGGCCCTCCAAACATTTCCAAAAACCCCTCTGTAACAGAAGGAAAACTGAACTGAACTGAAGAAAAGGCAGATCGGACTTTCCCGCAGCTACAGACAAAAGGCTTCAAGTCCGAAATAGGTGGAGTGTTTGAGGATGGCCCGAAACAAGGACTTCCATTAGGGGCAAGTGTGGAACTCGGACCTTCCACTCAAGATCCAAACTAATTCAGCCTGTGCCGAACAATGTCCATTGACGATGTAATTATACACGCTCGAGACGTCAAGTTAGGGATTGATACTTGTGTAGCACCGAGGGTAGTTTACTGTTGATGACAAGGCAACAAAATACAGCGCTGCAATGGTCTCTTTCGGTGGAAATCTCAAAGAGTATTACGGGTTTACCCTCAATGTTTTCAATTCTGTTTTTAGGGTTCCTGAGTGCGTTTAATTCAGTAAGAGCATCCTATAAAAATTCTAGTTTTCGATGTTGGAGTTAATTTATTTGGTTCACTGGAAGAACCAAATATTTGAAAATATTTTACAATTGTTTTTATGCAAATACAGTCCAATGATGTATATCAGGAATTATGCTGATTGATATACATACATAATTAGCAGTAGGTATAGCTTCTTCCGAGGAATTCATTGGTAGTTCGGATTGCAAAAGTATACAACGAGCCGCTTGAATCAATTTTTTCTGCAAGATCATTCTATTGTGGGGCAGTACTTGACCACCAATTCACGTTTTATGCCTTCTTCTTCCATGTAAGCTTGTCAATTCTCACTAGAGACTTTCAGTTTCCGTTCTTTTTCTGCCAGTTTTTATATTCCCCAAATTTCTCAAATAGATCTAACTTCTGTTAAAAAAAAAGTCTATGATGGAAACATTTTGCGTCTCTTTTTGATTCTACTCTAAATAGATCGCAGAGATCAGAGTGTACTAAATTCGTTAGTTCATTTGACACTGACGATGATTTCTTGAACGGATCCCTTACTTTTTTCCTTTTTAAATAGATCTCACACGCAAGTAGTTTGACCTTGGGTTTGAAATTAATTCCAAATGCCAACCTTTTGACCATAATTTTTTCATGTCTCTTTCGTACAAGCGTCCCATTTTTGTGAGAAATTTTTATTATTTATTATTACTTTGTAAAAGTTGTAACAGCTTTGAATGGTTGAGTCGATGAAATGAGTTTTCAAAATCAACGGAACATAGCAAAAATCCGTAGAAATTCCGCCTTACAGTTTGGTCTTTCGAAGTATTTTTCAGGGTACTAATAAAAAGACATGGTTATCGATTTTGGAAATGCATCGAACTGGGACCAGGGTTCCCACTTATATCCGCACATACCTGTTCTGTTTCACTTACTGTTCTCTATCTGTTCTCGGATAAAAGAGATTTGGATGGAGGGAAGCAAATATAAGTTTATTCTTCAGGATTAAAGTGGAATGTGAAAGGCGTCTGAGGAGAACGAAGGCGGTTCAGATGCAACGTTATTCATCTCTTCCCTTCACACCACCATTTTCAAAGCTTCTTGATGGAAATGGACGTTTAAACATTTTCTGTCGCCCAACGAGCACTTTCCTTCGCCAAGTCTCTCCCTCTCATTCAGAGTTTGATTCTGCAAAGACCTCCTCCACTCGAGTCTTTGTGGCTCCACCTTCACTCAGTTTCAAAGTCTAGTTTTCCCTTTGATGGCTCCTCTTTTCTTTACATTCATTTTACAGGAACCGTTTAGCGGTTGATTCATGATGTCGATTTCAAGGCAAAAAATTAAAAACTGCAGTTTGAAAGCCTTGAAAAGAGGTTCACAATCTTCGGACTAGGGAGTTTTCAAGCATCTGAAAGGTTTCGTGTAGTCATAAACAGCCTCTCGACAGCTTTACTCCTACATTTACTGCAATTTATTTCAATGCAATCTCGAACGCAGAAGAAAACACTTTCTAAAAGACGACGAGAGTGACGTGAGAGAGAGAGAGGAGTCATTTCGGGCACAAGTGTTTTTGTTGTTTCGATCACTAATCACGATTAACTGTTGTTAGTTTTCGGGTGGGGAGTTTTTTCAAACCATGATCGTGGGCTTTTATGTCAATACGCGTACCAGACCTGTTGTTCGACGGGATTTGGCTCAACTTCTTGTTCCCTTTCCTGATCACACACATACGCACATTGTATCTGTTATTTAAGGGAAGAAGTAAAGAAATTTACGTAATCCGCGGAAGAATTATTGGATGTTTGGGAACTGGAGTGCGAATGTACGTGTAGGGAGGTAGCTCCCTACGCCAAGCACTTACATCGGAACTGGCCGAACATACGCGCTGACATTCATACCTTATCTCCAAATGATCTTTTATATACTCAATGGAGCACTGAAAAACGAATTCTAGTTAACACTTAACTTTCCTTCGTATTTCATTAGCTACGCTGTCACTACTAGCTACCTTCGTGATTTACTCGGAAGAGACGTCAGTGTAAGAACTAGGCTAACAGAATGAGAATTCTAGGTTCTCACACAAACTTTCTTCAATAGCCTTCATACCTAACTACCTGTGCTAGTGGAATGTAAATCGTGTGGGTCTCCTCGGAAGCTACGCCATTTAGCATCAACCTTGTGTACAACACAATACGCCTAATGGTTGTAGGCCAACCGTCAAAGAACTAAGAGTTCCGCACAAAACAAATTTATCGTTTTACGTCTATTTTTCAGTTGGAGTGTTGTTCTTTATTCTATCCATCAGCGTCTTTATATCTTAAAGTAATGGAAATAATTTTAGAGTGACATGTGTTTAGCGTCAAAGCGGTGAATCGTTCACAGTCGCAACATATTTCTTCGGAGGGTCTCACGAATGCTGGACCATTCAAGTTTTACAATCGTTTCACAGCCAGATCTGATTTCCCGCAGGACGAAACTGTTGAGTTTGTCAAGACGCTACACCACTTTCTGGGCGAACGGAGGGGGGGGGGGATTTTAGATTTCTAAAAGGAAGTTGACACGAAATGTTGACAGATGCAACGGGTTTATTGTATCAAAATCTCCCCTACTTCGTCGTAAGCGGCCAATCCCTTTCGAGTGGAGCCGCATCTGCTCTAAAATGGCTGACATCTCTTTCAAATGGAAATAGCGAGGCTGTTTGTTGTTACGACCCTTTTTATCAGCGTTTTTCGAGGGGTCTCTGACGCTCCTATTCGACGCCTGACGACACCCTGGAGTCGGACTGGTTAACTGGTGAAAAGATGAGATTAAGGGCCGCCATTAGCTGACGCTCCGTGCTTCTATAGTTATAGTCTATTCTTCGTGTCGCCTTTATATATTTTACTACCTGACCTTGATCATAGTGTTAATGTGGACAGAGTAATTGAAACCAGGGACGCCACGAGAGAAATACTGATTTGGAGGAGCTCAGTTTTTCCCTGAACTCACAGTAGGAGGCAGAATGTTCAAAACGTCTATCGAACGCATTAGCGTTTCTTGAGTTTGTTATTCTCAACTAATGCGTACATTTTACATTCCATAACCCGTAGCTTGTGATTATTTCAGAAAAGAACTGTAATTACGAAAAATTAAGTTTGTTCAGATTTTTACATTTTAAACTACTTGAATTCGACAACCAATAACGGAGTATGCTGGCGGGTGAGTCAGTACTCTGTATTTGGTCTGCATGTTGAAGTAAGACTCTTGATTAAACTCACAGCATATTACTTTCCCTAGCCATACAGATTAGGAAAGATGTTTGTATGTAATCGGTGGACATTTTTTTTTTTAGTATGGTGGAGGTTTTCTTAGTTTTTGAATTTTTTGTAACAAATAAGATGACAGTACCACAAAGTTCACATGCGTGGGAAAGTAAAGAGAGCAGTAGAAAAAATGATCAAGTTGCGGAGAGACACGATTTTAGTTTTGTCATCTAAATGTCCCTCATGTGAAATTAACATCTCAGAAAAATCTAGAGCTTATTTCTATAACTACCAGTTTGAAAACGTTAACGTTCATAAGATAATTAAGAGCAGACCCAGGAATTTCTTTTGCACTATTTGTCACTGTATGTATTTCGGAACACTACATATAACCCTTCTCACAAAAAGTGTCAAATTTTTACGCAACGACTTATTGTTCTGTTGCACAGTATGATCGGAACCCCTCCTTTTCAGTCCAATGTCGAAAAATATTAAGAATATATCATGACAATATCAACAATTTGGGATTTGGTCAGAGGGCAGTAAAGTAGCTGATCATGGACCCTCGGAACGAGCCCGACATCTCATTGTGGACAACAGGCAACCTCGGTAGGGCCCTTGCGACCCGAACTCCGTGCGGATCTCACCACAGAACGAAAACTTGCTGCCATCGACGAATGGGTGTTAGAGAAACGGCAAGCGCGATGGGAATCCTCATCGAAGGGATGAGCCACGTATGACTTCTTCCCCAACATCCGTGAACGTCTTTCAAGAACGGCTCCAAGACTTTCTGGTGTATACGTCTTGCGCCTCCAGTGCCGAGGAAACAAGAAACCACGTGCTGCTCCATACCGTTTCTACAACACTGAGTGACGGTTGTTGGAAGGGCAAACGAAGTTAGCAGCATTGACTGCTACAAAGCAGTAAATTTGCAGCGTTCGCAAAGAATATGATAAGAAACGTGGTCCCAGTTGATCTGTCCCTTTCAAACTTGCCACCCAAGGTAAGGGATTCCTCAGGTGGTGACCTCCGCGTGGTAACACTCAGGCAACAGCTCTCTACCGAGAGACTGGCAAGCGTCCAAATACCTGTCGTACCTCCGCAGGTTTGAGTTCGGTGAATGCTACAGGGTCTTGCATATTAGAAACCGCAACTTCCATGACTGATATAACTCTCGTCGAAGGTTTAGGAACAGTAATTTCCCAAGGTAAGAGACCTGTGCGTGTGTGTGGGCAACATTACCTAAGGTGAAGATAATGTTTCCTTCACGGCAATTGTACTTTCGAGCCTTTTAAAATACTGAATTTGTAAATCGTACGTTTCCCCTAATTCTGTTCAGAAACTCAGAAAAGGATTTTCGGTTTCTGACATTCAATTTGGGATTTTCTTCACAACTAATATCCCTTTAAGTGTGTCTCCTTCCCGCTTAGGGACGTACTCGGCCGCAAAGGAAAAGCCGAGTAGAGGCGGTAGATGTCATTTCTTCAACTGCATACACATCCTAGTACCACCCCAAAGCATGAAAGCGGGATTACTCAATAGGAGAAGTCCCTCCTCAGCGTCACTCCAATGCTTTTTACAATCCAGCTCTTGAGACCTTTCAGTTACATCAGCCTCACGCTCCGTTTCAAAGTGTCTCTTACACCATCCATTACGCCAACCCGCACTGCTCTCGTTTCTATTTTCCCACTGTTCGTCTCAGGGAGGCTCTTTCATCGGGAGCATAAAAGGGGAGTCAGCCGAACGCCTTTTCAGCTTTTCAGGACACAAGAGTAAATTTCAAAAACTTCGTTGCCAACATCGCGCTCATGCCAAATGATCAATCCACCGCATCGGACCTGCTGCAAAAGTACGTCATCTGCTGATGAGAGGAGCAGGAAAACTATTTCAATGCTTATCTCTTGACTCACCTATATTCTCGTTCTTCTGATGGTTGTACTGAACGTAACCCCGGTTTTCTCGTGGGGAAACAATAAGTCTCAACCGGATCTCGTTTTCACTTGTTCAAGTTCCATATGGCCAAATGAATCATGCAAGTATATTCTGCAGAGCCATCGATGAAGTTTTAGTATTCCTCAAGACATATAGGGTTCTGAGTGGTAGTGCTGCTGTTGACTGGCTAACTTTTGGCATCCCACACACGCTGCTCAGCAGTGCACAAGAACAAGTTACCATGATGTGAATTCATTTCATCAGTTTTCGGTCCCACACCACAAGTTTTCCTGTAGGAGGGTTTGTTTCTCATGAAAAGCTTCTTAGTCCTGTAATTACATTGCGTACATACCAGCGTAGTCTCTTCCCTTTGTGCCTTTAACATATCTCCATTGGAGATCTCTCATTTTGGAGTCTATGAAGCCTCACTTTTGGATGAAAGCGGCGAAAAAGACGACGAACAAGTGAAGTGCGCAAGAAACGCTTTCCTCAGTGTTTCGCCTACAAATAAACCCCGATTTAATCTGGCTGGAGTCACAGCTTCTCTTTGCCTGCGATTTGCCTTTAAAATGAGTCCCGCAATCATCACATCCCATCGTAGCTTCACGAGTCACTAAGACCCACTCAACGAACCGCCCTTTAAAACGTCTGCATTCCCTAATTGCACAAAGCAGGGGAAAACCACCAATGCAAAACGATTCTGTCGGATAAGAGCGCCATCTTGAATCAACAGCCTTCGGAGTTTATGCCGTCTCTCCTCAATTATTTCAGATGTCGTGGTTTTTTTCTACGCTTTATGAATGAAGAGTAATGAAGCTGAGGGAGATCTGGTCGTGTTGGGGAACAACAGAGAGCTGCTCCCTTAATCCGGTTTAATTATATTCTCAAGTAGGGGCTCGCATTATTCAGAAACGAAAAGAAACGCCTTTGAGCGCCAAGTCAAAAGTATTTGGAATGTAATGAACCGCCATAACGAGAGGAGGGTTTAGAAAAGTTTTGGCCTTTAGGAGAGGTTTTAGGGACATCCTCAACTCCCACTAAATCGGTTCTCATCAATTTCTGAGGAGAAGCAACACGAGTTATGTAAACGTAAACAAATCCAAAAAAAGAATCCATTGTGTTTCGTCAATACCGGGAAATGTACAAGGACCTTCATACAGGATGAAATTGCTTCGAAAAACCTTGTTGGTTAACGAGTTTCACAAAACCAATCTTAACGATTGAACGATTCAAAATATATTATTGTGCAATATGCAAATTATGCACATCGTGCCAATCAGTGTCGGTGTCATATTGGTTGAGTTTGATTGATCTGAAATTGACGATTAATGAAAGTCGATAGTTGAAGGCAGGATGCAGAAAGCGACAAAAAAAAATGAAAGACATAAAATGTTCCTAGTGGTTGCGCAATTGAACGAAAGCTGTACCCACCATTTGCGTAATGGTTTCTTTCGCGCCCGCCAACCTCAACGTGAAACGCTACTAGTTTCATGTATTTACTTTCCGCTACCCCAACGGAAAAGGAAAGTATAGTAATCGTGTAAAAAAAAGTTGGGTTTTCCTCAGATCTTTATTATGCAATGATAACTACGTTTGATTGTGCTCGTTGATTGTTTCGATAAAATTGACATCCTCACTAAGTCATTTATGTCTTTTTCTTTAAAACTATATGAAGAATCTGGTTAAGAATGTGTGTGCTTACTGTTTTGAACGGTTATAACCATATCCTGAGATCGTGAAAGCTATCATAAACACCACCTGAGCTTCTGAGAGCCCCCGAAGGTGTACCTCCTTGCGAGAGCGATTTTGTTGCTCAAACGGTGGAGTGTCGTAGCGTTTCACGTTGAGGCTGGCGTTTCGTACAACTTCGCAACCACTAGGAACATTTTATGTCTTTTATTTTTGTTTTTATGCAATGGGTACCACCTAAACAACGTAACGAAGATACCGAATTCAAATATAAAGACAGATAATCTAATACAAGAAACGACCAGAATGAAGACATGTATTTTTGGAGTGAGTGTACTGATTTACCATCTCATTAAGCCTCTAATTATACCACTAATTACCATCGTGTCCCATGTATCGCCTACTCTGGCTATCTCAGAAGATCATCTTGACTTCTGTCAAACACACTCGCTCTCTCGCAACTATTGGCCTTACGATGTGCGAGACGTAGGCCCAACCAAAGACGGTCTTTCTCATTGCTTTTATTGGTTTCCACGCCACCACCTTCTTCAGATCTCTCCATCTCCAAGTCTCAGCCGCTATTTTCGTTTTCGTCCCCAGGTTGAATTTGGAGGATTCAGGAGTGTTTTTCCTTTGGAAGCTTCCCTTGCTGATTTTCAGCAACGTGAGATATGTCGTTGTTCGTCCATGCTGGGCGAATCTCTGGATCAGTACCGCCCTGTGAATTGTAGCAGCGTTAATATTAAGATGTTAATAATGAGGATGAGCGTTTTAAGATGAATAAGCCTTAAAAATGTATGAAGGAACCTCTTTCTGACGCCCGTGCCATGCACCAAGGTATGTTATAGATATGGTTCACTGCCTTTTTCGTGGCACAACCCACTCCTCCTGCCACCGCCACTCTCTTTCCCCTCAAAATTCAGCTTCCGCCTTTATTTAGCCAGTTGGTTGATTGGGCGGCTCTCGCTATACAGTTGGGCTCTCTGTCTCGCCTTTAAATTTGCCCTGATTTCTACTGGTGTGCTTCTGTCTTAAGTCATTTGCAATTCTTGTTCGGTATTATTTGACACTTCTTTGAATTACGTCGTCCTCACACAATAAGACTCATCGGCTTCTCCACAAAATAACAAAACACAAAATATGTAGAGAGAAAATAATCGTTTTGCAATTGACAAATGAATCTCGGTCTCCGTATACGTGAGGACACTCGCCATTGTTTTCCTATTACTTCATCAATTTGACGACACTTATCTATGATTTTTTCCTAGTGAACGAGACCTGTATTCAAAATGTCTGCAATCGGCATCTCTCATCTGCCTCATTCCATTAGTTACTCTGAGTCATCCCCAATTGACTACCATTTTCAATAAAATGGGCTTCGCTGCACAATCGAATGAAATGGGTAATAGGCGACACAAGAAAAGAGGGGAAAAGCGGCCACGGAGGTGGCAGCAAATGGGGGGAATATCCGCTCAATTACCGTTCGAAGGGAGCGAAGGTCTGGAAAAATGTCGTTAGGAAGCAACTGGAGGCGTCCATTTGCTCCCCTCGACCTTCTCATCATCCCCTCTACCCTTCCACAACCCACAATAGGACCACCATCAAAGTTTTTGGATTATTGATTGCGTCTCAGGTCGTCACATGGCGAGCGATCGACAGACCGACTGTGTTGCGACGAGGGTTGTTCGTCGAATAGAAATTGGTTTTAAATTGGGAGGGAGCGCCCTTCAGCAGAGCTATTCTCCTGACAAGATTAAGCACTGCTATAGCGACGACCACCAACTGTTCTCTTACTGGGGTTTTTCCGATTCAAAATGGACTCTGGTGATGAGCCCAAACTTCGTCCGAGCAGGTCTGTTGCATTCACAGTGACTGTATGGTAACACCATAACAACGATCGTATCAGTCATAAATGGGTTATATAAGTCGTGGTTTATAAGTAAACCGTGTAGGTGTTTAGTAAGTTCTCTTGTCATCGCAATGCAACACGTGATGCCGCATGAGGAGAGAGTGTTACTGTGCGTGGCCAAGTTGGGGCAAGCAGTTCAATAATCCTGTACTTTCAATTTCGAGCCTAATTTAAAGTTCCCACCCGATCTAACAGTGCAGTTTTGTGGCAAGTGTCAAAGAGGGGTATAACGGTGATCAAATATTTTGTTAATCTTCTTACAAAATGGGAGAAGCTCTGACGGCTGATATGCTTGATAGGTCGTCTAAGAACTGCCGCTTGTTACAATAGAAACTAAAACAGAACAGGACCTGACTTCCTGCATCCTCCAGTCTAAAAGAGCGTAATGTGATGGAAGGGGATTCTTTCGAAGGGAAGGAATTGGCTGTAAGGAACTGGTTCATCCAATGGTTGATCTCGACCCATTCTCTCCTAAGACGTCGTCGGATGATCAGAAAAACTCGTACGCGTCTGAAGCGCACAACCCTTCACTGCTAGTTTATCTTCGAGGTAACAGCGTCAAAAAGTTCCCACGATGGGCACGAATGGACTGCTCACCGATCAACGAAGGCGCAGCCTCTACAGGGGCAAATCGATCGCATTCAGTCTCCATAAATCCTCTGAGAAGCTCTTTGGAGAAGGTGTAGCAAAGGGCTCGTTCACAAACCTATTCCTGTAGGCGTATCTTCTCGATCACTCATTGTACCAGGAGCTGTTCGGTAAGATTAGTCCAGATAGACAAGAGTAGAAACATCCCAGCTCCACGTCATCAGTAGCTAACGAAAAGAGATGTATGTGCAGATACAAGTAGTAACCTCTAACGCATGTCAACGTCGTATCCATTGAAGCCCTTAAATACGATACCACATTCATTGGAAGAGCTGGGCCTCACAGGGGACAGAATGAAAAAGATAAATAACCCCTTGTAGAGGTTGGGGCTCGCAATTATTTCAGAATCCTTGGTATTAATAGTCTCTGTGTATCATAAAGGGGAAATTGAAGTGGAACTTCACTTTTGAAGTGGCACGCTTCAATCGCACGAACAACCTCAGAACCACTTCGTTGACAGTTTATGCGTTTGGGATCATTGAGTCACAATACTGTCGAAGACAGAGAAGTAAGACGATGCGGATCCTGCCCCAAGAAGAACCTCGTTTCTTCAGCAAGTAGCGACGATGAGGAAGATCGAGGAAGGAGTCTCTCACCCCCCCCCTCCCCCACTAACCACTCTCTGTCACTCGCCCTTCCACGCCACACCATGACTCGAAACGAGGTATTCAGCAGAAGTTGAAGGAGGCAGGCAAAGAAGTTGAATCGCGTTAGCGTTTTTTTAAATGAGCAGCTGATGGAAGTCGAGTTAGTGCAACGAAGTGGTGGTCGTGGCGAGTGGTGGTGAGAAGGGGATGAAAATGCGTGGTAATGTCGTTTGCAGAGACGCCACTGGGGGTTGATGGTGAGAGGCGGTGGGAGGTGCCCCACTTCAAACGACAGAAGTAGTACACAATTTAATATTCTAATAGTCGGGAAAGAAAATGTAAGAGGTTTTTGAGGGGGGTATGGATGGGGGGGGGGACGACTGGTGGAGGGAGCAGTATTGTGTCCTGGGGATAAGTCAGTTGTACGATGTGGGTGAGGAGAAGGGGGTTCTGAAGTTTCGTTAGGGCGATGAATGGAGAGGGGTGATGGGGCGGGGGAATATTGAAGGAAATGAGAGTGTAAAGTCACTTTTACTTTGTTGGAGCCTCGTTAATATTCTATTCAATGCGACCCTCCGCGCCACTAATGAGTTGTCCCTAGACTCCACTCCTCCGCTCGTTCGTTGTATTTTCGAATTTATTCGCTTTACCATCCCACCCCGCGCGAAAGAGACAGGGAGGGAGAGAGAGAGAGAGATGGAGAGAAAGGCGGAGAGAGACAAGTTGATTCTGGTATAAATCAGTCAACAACATGACAGGGATCGAATAGGTGTCGATTGGGAAGACGGTTTTCAGAAAATGGTTGACATTGGTTAGAAATGTTTATGAACTATTTTGTCACGTCCAGAACACACATGTATCGTCACCTGATTTTGACGCTTGTTCGCAAAACTTTAGGTAAACGTTAAAAACGACCACTTCGAACGCATCAAGAGGCATGTGCTACTCAGTCATGGTGCATAAATATAGGTGAGCTAACAGTTTCAGGATGAGCAAAACTTTACAGTAACTAAGGAACATGCTAATCATTGATTGTAAGAAGCGTCTTACTGAATAATAGCCCCTATGCCATCTTCTTTTTCTGACATCCGCTGGGTTCATTGTTCTAGAATGCTATTTTCAGTAAATTGAGATGGTCAAATGAACCCCAATTGCCAGCGTCTTACAGCATTCTTGCCACAAACTAAATTCTGAATTAGAGTCTTTCTGAAATCATCGAAGAGGAATTAGCGAGAACGGCTGTCTCACCTGGCTGTGGTAGATTCCGACTTCGTCATCCTTGAGCGGCATTTCCAATCAAATTCAGTTCCAAATCACTGGCTGAACAATTGAAAAGCACAGCAATGTGCATCAGAACTCTTGCAGAGAGGGAAAAATGTGCCACAGTTACGCCTGGTTTATGATTAATTGGTGAGTTGACAAGAAAAAAACTAGCTAGTGATCACCGGAGCGACCTACAGGTCAACAGTGCCATTTGGCTACCCAGGAATGAAACGGTCAGCGCATGGGACTTCACCGAGTTTGCTTGTGATTAGGCTGTGTAGTCTGCAGAGTTGTACGTAAGGCTGTCGTTTTCCAACAAATGAATATCGAAAAACGCTGCATATTATTACTTCACGGTTCATTATTCTCTTGCACAGCGTGACGTAGTTTCACACCTCCGAGGCCCCTCTCGCTCGATTCAGCATCGAAAAAATACCAGTAAACGATATAAAACATTGTTTGACAACAACCGAACGACGAAAATTAAGTATTCCAGGCGCCTGTAGGCAATTGGAACGACGTGACGAGTCGAAATGACGGGTGGTTGGAGTGAAACGGGAGTGCAAGCGATGAAATGATTACTTTCGCTCTGTTGTCCCTCGAGTTCCTTCAATTAGTTGACTTTGCCTCACTAATTTACTGCAATTTGTCTGATTTCGACGATACCAAACACGACGTAATAGCCACAAAACTGCCAAAATCTGTTTCATGTTAATTTTTTTTAAAAGACAGAGAGAGAGAGAGAGAGAGAGAGAGAGAGAGAGAGAGAGAACGAAAAAGAGAGAGAGATATTGCACATATTATTTTAACAACGAGGACCATGAGCCTTACCCCATCCCTTGAAGTATACACGTTATATCATACATTTACCAGTCTTGTGCAGCATAACAAAAATCATAAATAGGAACAAAAATGAGCCGCTTCTGGTTTGCCGTTCTCTTCTATAACCGATGGATGATAAATGATTAACAGGTGCCGTTTCATTTCGTTCTTGACATCACGTGTTAACTTTACTCTACGCAGTAGAAAGGAAAGTTATGTAATCGCTTGAGCTATCGAACGATGCAACGCTCACAGGGGTGTAAACAAATTGCGGGCTCTCTTAAAAATTCGTACAGTTATGACTGTGAAGGACTTATTGAAGACCGCAGTACGATGTTAGCGGATTGTGTGGAGAAATGTGAACTTTTCGCAATGTAGGAAGGGTTTTTCAATTTCAAGCTCGTCAGACGCATATTCAGAGCTCGTACATGTAGCAGATGGTCGAATTTACGGGGGGTTGCGGAAAATAGTGTGTCGCTACTCACCAGCTGTTTTCGAAGAGAGTTCATAATTTATGCGGACAGCTGAACTCGACATACAAACGTGAGATTTAAACACGTTGGAAGAAGTAACTGGTCGACGATTTAAAAAGGCGCGAATATGATTTCGATTGGTATAATACTAACTACACTAGAACTATAAGATCTAATTTATAGTTTGATTGGTTCCACTTGCTAGCTGTGATCATTAGTTGGTTTAGTTACCCTAATCTTTGGTGGCTCGTGAGTTGCACAACGAGATTAAGGAATAGATGACCTCCCGATCAGTGGTAAAACGAAGTTTAGCTTCTTCGTTGGTTAACCTGTAACTGAGTTACGGGTTTCGAGTCTTCAACGCAACACTCGTGTTATAGATACCATTCACGCACTCAATTCATTCTTCACTCATTCTCACTTGTTTAGCTCCTGTTGGGAAGCTGCGTGTTTGCCATAAGATCTCAAAATGAACTACTTTCAAAGGAGGAGACGAGGGAACGAGGGTACAGTTCTCATCAACTTCACAAACATTCAATCTCAGGCTCCTCAACTGCCGCTCCGTTGGAGAACAAAACCAATTTCTCGTCATCGCCCTCATTTTTGAGAAGTAGCGCGAAAAAAAGTTTATTGTGGAAGATTTCATTTAAAATTTCGACGACATGAGACGAGGGCGCGTCCAAAGGAGTTTTCATAAAAGAAGCGCAATATCAGGAGTGTCGCGAGAGCTCTTCCACAGCTCCTTGTCATTCCCAAGTACAATAGCGAGGGAGTTTTCTCGCATTACCGAAATGAGCTGCACACTGTCGACTCCCCGACTCTCTGTATCGCGTTTTCCACGTCCGTGTATTCCAAAATGAGAAAGTTCCCCCGATTATGGAGGGAAATATTTTTTGTCCCTCTTTTTCGTCTTCTGTTCGCCGGGGGAACGACGCGAACGGGAACAGGGTTTTTAATTAAAAATATCCCCACCCCCTCCTCTTCTCATCATGCTCCTCTCTGCCACCTTTCATTTGGTTCTCGAGCTAACGTGCGAGGCGTCTTTGTTTGCGAAGCGCCAATCTCAGGACGCGGATGTTGGCTCTTCCCACTGCAACGAGTGAGCTCCAATAGCGAAAATGAGGGGAAGAACCTCTTTTCGAAATAAAAATAATCTCCTCATGACACTCCTCAGGGCCTCTTCGCGATAAACGGATCTTAATCCGGCTGGAACGGTTTTTAAAATGAGTATTATTTCTCCCCTGCTACAAATCTTCATGAGAACCCAACCCAATGTGTGTACATCATCTCAAACACTTGGTCGCTCTTATTCATCTTGTGACAGGTATAGCACGGCAACGGTGACGCTCCCCCCCCCCCCTCACGTACACACCTCACAATCTAATTTCAAAACTTTAATGCCCAATAAGTGTCTCGTTTGACCTTCTTCTCAGCATCTTCGCCGAAAATGGGAAATAAGAATGTGTTGTTGAGGCATCAAGTGAAAATGTTGTAAAATTAAAAGAAAAATGGGCTCCAGTCAAACAGCCCTTTTGATGATCGAATTTCCGTGGATCACTGTATGAACTTAGTTACGAAATACACCACCAATTGCCAAATAGACGACCCCAGGTTTATATTTGCTGTTCTAATCGCCCACTCTGTGAAGTCAAATAAAATCCAAACTGAAGACGATATCCGTGTAAGCGCTAAAATTCAAAGCCAATGTTAGCTGCTATGCCATATTAATTGCGCGGTGGTGATTTAAAATTCTAGTTCATACGATCGACGAAAATCGAGTACACTTTACAGGGATTAGTGGAAGGTACAGTTGGTAACAGTATCGACGCCCAAAAATGGCTCTTGTCGCGGAACGTCCCTGAATCGTTGCCGACAACACAGTCTCTTTGCCTTTACGTCCTCTATATTGTGGAGCTCGGGGAATATGTTAATGTAGCCAGATCTCTCTCACTGGAAGTGGAGCGTATAAAGTAATCTATTCCCTTATAAAATGCAATGAACTCAGCAGTGCGCATTGATGTTATACCAGATGGTCGAAAATTTATTTTATTTTTTTATTATTAGTAATTTTGTTTATATGAAATGGCAAGACGTAACGTTCTGTAAAGAAACTGGCGAATGATTTGGAATTTATTGAGTTGTATTCGCTCATTTCATGACCTTCAAATCACTTATGATGTCTGTAATCACGATTTTGGAAAGGTTCGTATTTAGTGTTCTGCAGGTATAAGAAAAACGCTGTGCAAATAATTGGTGCAACGTATCGCACAACTTTATTCAGCGATTTTCGTGGCATTTGGGCTACTATCCCAATTTATTACTTTCCATGGCTTTACGAAGTAGGAAGGATATTTATGTGATAGCTGAAAAAGCAATTTTGAGTTTTCTTCAACCTTTTACATAGCGTTTAATAGCGCTCACAAGACGTATAGGAGCTATTCCAGAAATGCTGGAATTTCAACCACCTCCGTTTCACTACCATTTCTCAGTCTTTATTCGATATGCTGGGGCGGTTCCTTCTCATAAAAATCTCGTGTTTACAGCCTTCAACTCAGTCATTAATTCTTAGTGCACTAGTTCAGTAATGGTCGTGGCAGAAGTAGGAGCGTCGCAATAAATTACGGACCAACCATTTTCTACCACGTTCAAATGACGAAGTGAAAAATAAATTGAATTAATAGTAAAAGCCATGAAAACTAGTGATGAGCTAAGGGAATTGGTGTGATACAACGCACCTGAGGTTTTCCTTCTTAGTTTCTTTCGAACTTAATAACGTAACTTCTTGTGGCACCGCTTAAAGTTCCGGAATTTATTGAGATACTGTCACTCATGTCAAGACTGTTATTGAAAAATTATTGCACAGGTGATCTACAAGACTGCCAACACGAGAGTTTGAGGAGGATCGTCTTTTGTTTTAGAACTATTTGATGGAAATTTTACGTAATGGTGGTAAGTGAGACGCCAGTGGTTTCAATTCTAGCTGTTTATTTCATTACCCCCCTATTTTTATTGAGAATGTTAGTAAGTTGTGAGCGGAATTGTAAATAATAAACACGCTAAAATCGTCGAAATTTGTGATAACTTGTTGTGTGTGGCTAATGCTGTACTTCGTAGATCTGAGGAAAGTAAAAAGTTAGTTATTGAAGGGACAGTCGTTTAAGCACCAACGTTTCCAGCGTTGCATTGATTAAGATGAACAGGTGGTAAATTAAGAGGGCAGGTCTGATGCAGGTCACGCTATAGCCTGCATGAGACTGGAAGAGAATGCATGAATTTTCGAAACTACCAACAAACGTTCCCTATGAACTAAATCATTCGCGAGGATATTGTGGAAACCCATTTCTTTTAAAAAACAGAATAAACAATAAATTGTCTATATTTGCACAGAAATAATGAGCACAATTGTTAAATCGATTTCGACGGTTAGGTCATCATCAGTAACAAACATGAACTGAAGGTACCTCATAGAAAGAACATCTTATATAGTTAGGTGAACGGAGATATTGAATCCTATTGGCTCAGAGAAGGGAAAGAGGGCGGGGAAGGGGAAACCAGAGCAGTAACATCGGAAAACCCCGATGTCAATCAACTCAAGACAACGGTGGAGGGAAAAACCCAAGCTATTGTAAAAATGAACCTATTAGTGGTGAAATGTTTTGAGGGATTACCTCATTTAGAGACTTCCCACACCTATCACTTTTAATAATTTCGAACTTTTCCAGAACATCTAACATACCTCCTTTTGGGCAAAAGTGACGAAATTCTATATACTGCTTATTTGTTAAATCAAAACTAAAGTCATGATTGGATTCACTCAGATGACTTGCAAACGCAGAATCACCTTTGTTATCCCTAAAATCCTTTTCATGCTCTTTTATTCGTTCCCTAAATTTCCTACCAGTTTGACCACAATACTCAAGTCCACATGAAAATTTTAGTTTATAGACCCCACTTTTATCCTGGACGTTAATTTTATCCTTAACAGAACCCAATAAAGCTTTAAGATTATTTTTATTTCTAAAACCTTCTTTGAAACCTCTAGATCGATTTAACAATTGTGCTCATTATTTCCGTGGAAATATAGACAATTTATTGTTTATTCTGTTTTTTAATGAAACGTTCCCTAATAACGGCTCAAAGTGACTTAAAAGTCGACATTGAAGTGCATGTGCTCTTCGCTTTCCTGGTTGTTTCTTTTCCGCCTCTCGTAGTATTTCTCGTCTTTCTGCTCTTCTTCTCATTTCTTGGTCTTCTCATCGATCCCACGCCCTTCAGAGCTGAAACAAAAGTCCATCATGGAATGTGTGAATTAAGTACAAGCGTAGAACCCATTATCCAAAGAGGAAACCTTTGGCAAGTACACATATCCATCATTCAGTTGAGTTTATGGGCTCAGCTGCTCTACAGGTTCAACATAATGTATGATTTCCTAGCTATTACGCGACAATAGAGAAGCTTGCAGCAACACAAGACAAACTGCAAATCACTATTCATTGGAAGAGGTGTCGTGCCTTGTAAATGTAAATGCAACTCTCAGCGTTTTCGAGTTTTTGTGATTTAAACTGACTCCGCGCTCAAGTTACACGTATGCGTGAAATAATAATAAGAACCAGCGGGCAGAGTAGGAGTAGAAGTAGAACACGGTTTCCAGAACAAGGGCAAATCTTGAGCCAGGTCAAACCATGTCTGCAGTTCAATTTGTGGTAGAACGGCTGGCCCAGTTGAGTTGATTATTTTTGATTTATTATTCATTCTGAATAATAAACCTATTTTTGATCCGAAAAATTTGTTTAAGACCCCTCCCCCCCCCTCCACCCTCAAAATTTGACTCGCTACGTTTCAAGGCATCTGGATTCCAACTCTGCAGTGACCGTCTTCCGTCCACCGTCCAGACCATATTTTGCCTCTAATGTGCCAAAAAATCCATTCTTCCGCTAATAAATTGGTCTTTGGTATTTGGTTGTGGCCGCCTGTTTGACAATCTGATCGGAGAAAACTCATGATTATTATGGGCAAAA
This sequence comes from Pachypeltis micranthus, assembly GCA_020466155.1. Taxonomy (NCBI): domain Eukaryota; kingdom Metazoa; phylum Arthropoda; class Insecta; order Hemiptera; family Miridae; genus Pachypeltis; species Pachypeltis micranthus. The sequence continues at coordinate 2,796,172 of CM035776.1, forward strand.
AATAATTAAATAATAATAATAATTATTATTATGGTTCGAAAAATTAACGAAAACGAAATTTTGGCAGTCTTATTCAAATTACGTCGTGTTTGGTATGATTTTTTAGGCACATTTCAATGCTGGGTGTGATAGAACGAGTCTTAGGGGTGTAGGACTGCGTCTAGATGGGCCACAGTGAAATCACACTAAGTTACACACTAAGCCGAATTCTAGGAGCTTGCTGGACAATGTCGGGAAAATCATTTTCAATCAAAAATAGCGAAATCACAGTAAGTATAGTGTTTTGCAGCGTTTTTCGTTTTGTTATGATGTTTCGAAGGGTCTAGATTAAGGTTACGAGTGAAGACCGTAGATGGGAAGGAACATTTTCACAATTTGTACTAACTTTGTAATAAATTTTTCCGTAGAAATGCGTTGAAATCTAGCAAATTGTAAAATTTAGGGGCGTTGTAGGAGCTTTGTGTCATTAGTGACTAGGTATATTGTGATCGCTTAAGAAGAAATATCCCCTTCCTTCCTTTATAACCCCTCTCGTTCGCTCACTCTCTCTCTCTCTCTCTCTCTCCCTCTGAGAGGCCGACTGCTGGCCAGATGAGAGAGTTTGGATTGAGGCATTCATCGTGGGCCCAGTGTGGCCACTAAGAGGTATCGTGATTCGTGAGCTCAGTCTACCTTGTTATCATTAATAGGCCCTCGTCGTGTATTCATTTCATCAGACTTATTATTTAAGAGAAAAACTGTACACTCCGTTTTTGCCAATGTTTGATATATCATTGTGCAACCCTGGTCATTTTCCCACTGATAAAAATCTCACACAAAGGTTGCGTCATTCCACAGTCCCCGTAAAAAGTTGATCAAAATATATAGCCTATAGCCAGTATTGAAAGAAAAAAGAAGATAGGTGTTTTTATCACTACGATAACTATAGTTATTTTTTGTAGATAGTTAATTTGCTGGTATCAAATTCGAGCTGTGGTGATCTGCTGTCCTCCCTCAATCGTGTTCACAGATACATAGACCATTCTCCCAAAAGGCTTCCAGACTTGGAAGTCTTACCATAATAGTCTGCACTCTGCAGCTCATTCATCATTCTTCTCCAGATATAGGGCCACTTTACACCTTAGTGAAGACATGTCTTACGCAGCTACGTGCTGTTTTTACTTTCCTTGGCTCTACAAAGTAGAAAGGAAAGTTATGTAATCGGCTGAAAAAAAAATTTAGAGTTTTCTTCAGATCTTTACGTTTCAGACCCTCCTGAGTCCGAAAAACACTATTTGGGAAAATGGTCTGTGTGTCTGTAAACGATTTTTAGAGAAAACGACCGTACCAAATCCACTCAAACTTGATGTCTAGCCTATAAATTACCATGGGACGGAAAAATAAGGGTATGGGCAAAATCCACCGAAAGGTAACTATAGTCATCGTAGTGATCAAAACACCAAATATTTTAATCAAAAACAGCTATAACGATTTTGATGAAATTTTTTATATTGATGGCTCTCAATGGGGCAACTATACCTATAGTATAAAATTCCCATTCGTGGGAAAATGACGAGAGCAGCACAATAAATTATCAAAATTTTCGACGAAAAGCGTTTTTATCGCAGTTTTTTCCTTATAAACTCCGCTGAAATTTTTGTAGAATGTTAAACAAAATTGGTATTGTAGTCCAATCCAATACCTAACGGGTGAGTGTTTAAAAGTACTCATGAGATACATGGGGCTCACTCCAGAAATTCCTGAATTAAACGTTTTTACCCAATAACTCTGCAAAAGTGAGTACTGTCCTTCTTAAAAAAATTTGTGTTTACAGCCTCATTAATTATCTGTGTAACCAATTGCTCAATAATAGTCCTGCAAAGAGAACGAGCAGCACAATAAATTCCGGAACTTTAAGCGCTACCGCTTCCTGCTGCCGTAAAGCGTTGTTTGACCAAGTTCAAATTAACTGAGTGATAAATGAATTGATTAAATAGAATTAGCCACGTACAAAGTGAATTGACGTAGAGCTAAGGAAAGTTGTGTGTTGCAACGCACCAGATATTTTTGTATGGCACTTTGCGATCAGCCACTTAAGATGAACTCCAAAGCTCTCATTGAATTCCTCTTAGGTTACGTTGTTTCGAAGCGTCCTAGGTTACTTTCCGCGCCTTCCCATGACCTGCTGAGAACAAACCGAGCCTCAGAAGAGCCCCCCCCCCCCATCTCTCTCCTCACCACCAGCACCAACAATAGCAAAACGAGTGCAATGGAGAGCCCTGTCCAATAGCCGCAGGGCGTGAAAAGGACTGAAAAACGCACATCCGGTTGATGGGGATGTTGGATCATTAGTGGGGCCTTATAATGCGTTGACGGATGAGGTGAGCAGAGAAGGCGGGGTGAATGGGCGTCTAATGGGGCCGAGCGGGACATCGTGAGGAGGTTGAAAAGGGGGTTCGTGGTGGTGGTTGTGGTGGGGGGGGGGGGGAGCGAAATAACGTAGCACCAGAACGACCGTGAAGAAGAGTTGAAACGCGGTTTATTCAGAAACGGATTCATTAGGTGGTATCAAACACAAAAGAAGGTAAGAAAATGAAGAAGAAGATGAAGACGATGTAAGGGAAAAAGAAGGAGATGATGAAGTCTAATGGATGTGGAACGGGTTGGAGGAGGGGTGGAGGGGTCCTGGAGACACCTTCGTTCTCGTGCCTTTTGCTTTTAATACAGACCCAGCTTTTCCCCTTTTTTTCAATTCGGGCCGAACGGAGTTGTCGGGTTAACGAGGGGAGGCGATGTTTGAAAAGAATAGCAACGGAGTAAAAGACCCTTCTCGGTGCCTCGTTATCGAGGTAACCCGAGATTAAAAGGTGAAAATTAGTGATGGTGGATGCAGTTTAAATAAGAACTTCCTCCGACCCCAACCCCCCTGCTCACTCTCCCTTCCCACCTCTTCCGCAACTGGTCTTTTTTTTCACTTTACCGACCTTTTACGTTTTACGCCTCTTTTTCTTTCTCTTTCTCGTTTTCTCTTTTGTGCGTAACGTAGCGGTTGAGGGGTCACAGCAAAGAAGGAATCGTGTGATGGAAGAGGTGTGAAGGGGGGGGGGTGGAGGTTGAGCGCGAAGAGGGATAAAATGGCGGAGGCGAGTCGTGTAGCGGGCGGGGGGTTGGGTGCCGAAGATTAGACTAATAGCGCGGGGGGGCGGGGCGACAGGCGCGGGCCCTCGAGTCTGAGACCAATCCGAAGCCGCCGCGTCGTAGTCATCGAGATCGAAACCAACCGCCGCGACAAAAAAGTCCAACACGGTCGCAATATTTTGGTTTGTTCCGATGGGCTCGACCAGTTGAGAGGAGGTTTGTTCCTGTCAGGGGGCCGAGGGCTAATGGAACGAAGATACGGAAGTGGTGCTAATTGTGACGATGCCATCCTGGCGGGCCACTGTAGGTAAAATAAATGGAAGGATGGGAAAGTAGTACTTTCAAAAACCTGTTGACAGCCTACACTGTTTCCAAGCGATGCCTTGAATTAGGGCTCGTTGTTCTCGCCATGTCACCCAGCAGGACCCTTCCGTTTGTGCACGCTCACAATACCATTGGGGAGACACATCTCCCCTAAATGATGATTACCCTACCAAGTCTGACTACAGAATTTACGCCTTTCCTTTATTAGTTAGAAAAGCCGGGGGAACTCCAGGTCCCTGCTAATCCACTCTTTAGGAATACCACAGACGATCCCAGGACGTATGCTCAGTGGTCCACGAGAGTCCCAGAAAATTACCTGAAAGTCTTCAGGAAATCTAAAACCAAACAAATGTGAAGTATTATGTACCAGACGATGTGTGACTTCTCTAACTCTCAGGAGTGTGTGGAAGGCGTACCTGTATGGGAATACGTGGAATGTCCTCTACCACAACCACCTCAGACGCGGTCCTGTTTTCGAGAACCATCTCCAGCTTTGAATACGCTGTGGCTGCTCTGCCTTATGAGTAAAGTCCACTGTTGAACTACCCTGGAAGATAATGGTCAGACAAGAGTAGGACTGTTCATCTGCTACACATTTCTTTATCCGCATCCACTCTAACGGGTACTATGTGTCGATTGGTTGCAGCCGGCTCACCTATCGTGATCCTAGATTCGAAACTAATGTCCTCCAGGATGAATCACCTCACACATGGCGAGGTTAAGCTTCTCACGCACCTCTGATACCGTCATATAGCCACGCCCCTCTTTGCACACACGTACCTTTATCTCCAGTAGCCAATTCGGCGATACGCCTGATCGAGATGGGAGTCAGCAAGAACGGCTCTTTATTATTTATTTTCAATTAAGAGAAATGTTTATTCGTATTACTCTTGCATCGCTCTGAACTATCTGTCCTTGTAATTCGACTATTGAGGAGATTTCCGAACTTCTGGTAGACCTATATTCACGTCGTAGCTTCCGGTTGAATGTCAGTTGCATTAATGTATATCAATAATCTTGTTTGCATGTTATCTTACGCCAATTTTGATAAACGAATAAAGCCTTGGGCACGGTAAACATATTGAATGGGCTGTTTTTTACAGTGGATTTTCATGAGAAAACAACCGCTGAATCCCCCCTACCCTGTTGGATTGTTAGACTGAAGCTTTCTGACGATAGCGGGATGCTTATGATAATTTTGCATAGGTAAATGGTGTCGTATGGGAAATTACTTGCGTATTTCGTGAGATTTATGAACCGCGATAATCCGTGAAAACGTTTTAAAATTTCAATCAGTAAATAGCTACCTGAATTTCATGCTGACGGTGTATCTTCGAGTAACCTACACTCTCGTTTCATTGCCCACATCTATTTCAGTACCTATCCATCGAGCAAGGTGTAAATCAAAGTGGATCGGAAATAAAAATTTGACGAACACTAATCGACTAAAAAGATTTAGACCAAACTTGAAGTGTACTCTTCACCAACTAGTGATCAACATTTTATTTTCTATAAACGTAGAAATGAACTAAGATACAGCGCCACTACACGTAAGAGATCGTCGAATTTACGGGGATTGTGGAAGGATGTCTTGCGACGCACCAGATATTTCACATCGAATTCTTCTAACATGTGACTGTGCCTCTATCATTCGACACATGAAGGATTTACACAGCTTATGGTTCGTGAAATAGACCACGCTTTTAACCTGCTTGCGAGGCTCAAGGCACATAGGGCTGTGTTCTTATCAAAATGACTGTTCCCCAACACTCTTAAGAGAGTTACATCAGTCGAACCTCATGGAGGTTGCGATTTCGCTATCAAAGAGCCCGAGCATCCGCTTAGCATCCAGCGAACTCAGCCCTGTGGAGGTACGATTTTACTCACACGTTTTAAGATGTCAATTGCAATTGACGCGGCCATTATATCGAAACCATCAAATCAATCTATCGGCACAATCAAACGTAGTTATCATTGCATAAAAACAAAAATAAAAGACATAAAATGTTCCTAGTGGTTGCGCACTTGTACGAAAGCTGTACCCACCGTTTGTGTAAAGGTTTCTTTCGCGCCCGCTAGCCTCAACGTGAAACGCTACGACACTCCAACGTTTGAGCAACAAAATCGCTCTCGCAAGGAGGTACACCTTCGGGGGCTCTACGAAGCTCAGGTCGTGATTATCGCAGCGTTTCCCGTATAGTTCCAAAACTGTTAACAGGAACCTCTAAAAATCTCTTCGGCAGTCCCTTGAATTATGTTTTTAACAAGGTTTTCAACTCTGGATCGAATGAAACGGGTCTCAAGAGGTGCACGACTGTTTCCAGAACAAAAACAGTGAAATCACAGTAATTACAGTGAACTGAAGTCTACTACTTGAAAGAACTCGCAGGACAATACAGCGAAAGTAATCGTTTCATCATTTGCTTTCCCTTCCGTCTAACGCCAGCCACCTCACCTAAATCGTGCAAATTGCCAACCGGGGCCTGGAATATGTCAATTTACGTCTTTATGTTGTAGCCAAGTCATGTTCGTGTGTTTCGTCTGGTTACTGGTATTTTTTGATACTGATCCAATGGGTGGAGACCTCGTCAAGCTGTGCAAAAAAGAAAATAATATACCGTTGTATGATAATTTGCAGCGTCTTTACTTTCCTTGGCTCTACAAAATTGAAAGGAAAGCTATGTAATCGGCTGAAAAAAAAATTTTGAGTTTTCTTCAGATCTTTACGTTTCAGATCCTCCTGAGTCCGAAAAACACTATATGGGAAAATGGTCTGTGTGTATGTGTGTCTATGAACGATTTTTAGAGAAAACGACCGTACCAAATCAGCTCAACCTTCATATCTAGCCCGCAGGTTATCATGGGACGCCAAAATAATGTTATGAGCAAAATCCACCGAAAGTTAACTGTAGTCATCGTAGTGATCAAAACACAATTTTTTTTTCTCAAAAACGGCTCTAACGATTTTGATTAAATTTTTTATATTGATAGCTCCCAATATGGCAATCACACCATAAAATTACCATTCGTGGGAAAATTACGAGAGCAGCACAATAAATAATCTAAATTTTCGACGAAAAGCGTTTTTAGCGCAGTTTTTTCCATATAAACTCCGCTGGAATTTTACTAGAATCTTTAAAAAATTGGTATTGTAGTCCAATCCAATACCTAAAGGGTGAGTGTTTAAAAACGCTTATGAGATACATGGAGCTCACTCCACAAATTCCTGAATTTCAACTATAGCTGTTTCGCTTACTACCAGTTCTAAACGTTTTTACCCAATTACTCTGCAAAAGTAATTACTATCCTTCTTCAAAAAATTTGTGTTTATAGGCTCATTAATTATCTGTGTACCAATAGCTCAATAATGGTCCTGCAATGAGTACAATCAGCACAATAAAATCTGGAACTGTAAGCACTACCGCTTCCTGCTGCCGTAAAGCGTTGTTTGACCAAGTTCAAATTAACTGAGTGATAAATTTTTTTTTTTTTTTCGTGATTTATTATTGCAACTGAATATTTAATACAATCCATCTAGCAATATTACATATCTTTTCAAACACTCCTTGAGGACCCGTTTACAGTAAAACCAAGCCCCTTCGCATAACAGTTTATCGACAACACTGCGCTATACTTGTACTTCAACAGCACTAACTAAGTCCAGTGGTTTTTTCCGCTTGAGTCGTCGGAGTTCATCCTCGTTGTCCAAAACGTAGAGCATTTCCGGGGTTTCATGGTTGTGGAGACGTTGTTCATGCCTCCTTGAGTGCCTTGCGATAATTTCGTGGACTGTTTCCATCCCCAAATCTCGATGAATATCGTCGTTTCTCATGTACCAGGGCGCATGCACTATGCTTCTCAGTATTTTATTTTGGGAGGTTTGGATTTTGTTAATATTTGTTTTTTTTGGCACAGCCCCATAACTGAATTCCATAGGTCCATATAGGGCGAAGGATATGCTTATAAATAAGCAGTTTATTGTGGAGAGAGAGACGAGAATTCCTTCCCATCAACCAATACATCTTTCTGAATTTAATTCTAATTTCCTCTTTTTTCTTTTCTATGTGTTTTTTCCAGTTTAATTTGGAGTCGAGGGTCATACCTAAGTATTTGACTGCATCGGTATGGGGTATTTTATTTGAATTGATCTCAACATCCATGACAGGAATTTTTCGTCTCGCGCGAGCACTTGTTGAGTCAGTGATAAATGAATTGATTAAATAGAATTAGCCATGTACAAAGTGAATTGACGTAGAGCTAAGGAAAGTTGTGTGTTGCAACGCACCAGATATTTACTTTTTCGAAAACTGAGCGAAACGGTGATAAACATGTTAGTCAAAGTCAAAGCTCGAAGGTTTGGGTGCTTTACCATCAACTGTCGCTTACTGTTGTAGAACTACAATGGGTTTCTTGTTTCTTTCCTACTTTAGGCGCAATACGTGCATGTTGGAGAGTCCTTGAGAGCAAGAAAGTGGGACAGGACAACCGCGCATCGAAGTGGTCGTGTTCCATAAGGAACTGGTTCGTCTAGTGGTCTTACTCAGCCCATCTTCTGCTAAGACGTTCACGGGTGTCGGGAAATAACTAAGTGGCCCAACATATAAGTCTCAGGATTCTCACCTCGCTTACCATTTATCAAATGCCCATTCATCGTCCAGTGGAGCAGTCGCTTCGGAGTTCTGCCAAGAGCGGAGGACTCTCCCCTCACCCACCATGCACTCAATGACCAAGTCAACTGGTAACTGACCAGCATCACTTAGAATGCTTCAATGAATGCTGTGATGTAGGCCTTGGCGACCCACATTAGCGCAGCTCTCTGGGATTGGGCCAATACTTTCCTTCGGTGGACTGCGAGTTTACTAGCCCAGACAACTGCGCAGGAGCCTATCACGCCTAAGTACATGGCCTTGAACATGAGGGTTGTGTGTAACGCACACCCCAAGGGGCAACGTTAGTCACCCAGCGAGTATGGAACCTGAGACTGAAGGTGATGGCTGAAACTCCACGTCGCACCTATATTGACTCCTTAGTACACCATTTGCTTCTCATGAGGGAGCTGGCAGCTGCTAAGACGTATTTACGGTTGGCCATTTAATTTTCCCCTTGAGTGGACGAGCTAGGTTTTTTCTTCAGCCACTTGCAGCTTAACGTGCTCGCACCATTGGGTGACATTCCGAGGCACTTAATGGCTTTTTGCCTGGATTTTATGGATCGACTGTGCACAGATCATCAGTCGGGTCGTTCGCTGAGGCGTATGGCTTGCAGTCAGTCTCCAAGAGGCTCCTGAGAGAGCTAGTCCGAGAACCTAGCACTGTCAGCACCCGATCTCTATTATTCTGAGGGATGAGACGTGTCTGCATTCAATCGTAGCAGTTCTATTTGTCGGCAACATCTAACCGAACTCCCGAACTTTAAGCTAATTGAGGTGTGCTGGCTGGTTTAGGTTGTCAAACGCTTCTCTACAGTTAATGAGAACTGCTAATACGTACTTAGCCGCACCGTCCTGGGAAAAATTTCGGATTTCAACAATGACATCCTATATGGACTTTACTTTTGTACCGTCAGGTACAAAACGCCTTTTAATGACTGCGACATCAATATCTGTAACGTTTTACGAATGCGGCAAATGTACGGGGGAATAAGGCTGACTGGTCTCCATGACACATTTCCACGGAGTGGGGAACTGCCTGACCTGCAGACAGACATTAATTAAATTAAGAAGGCTGCAGGGGGTGGTCCGCTCAGACTTCCTTAACATATTGCTCTATGTCTTATCTGGAATAGGGGATTTGTTGGTCTTTGAGGCTGGAAAGGCCTTACCGAAGTCGTTTTTTGTCCACCATCCTATTCTGTGCCTAATCTCACTCCAGGTGTTCTGGCAGGGAGGCTTGACATAGTCGACCAGGTCTCAGGCGCCATGTTTCCAACCCAGTCAGGCCTTATTTTCGTTACCTTACAGGTTCATTCAGAAGGTGTACTCCTCATTGCTTCACTCGAAATGCACTTGGCACCCAACGTGTCCTATGGACATACCTTTGGAAGGAAACGTGAAACATGTTCACCTGGTTTGTCACTGTTGACCTCACCACATTAATGACTCTACCAAGGCCTTATTCCTCCTTATTGCTCTTTAGTTCAAGCCTCCTGGTTCACCATCCTTGACTCTCCAGGCGGTATTTCTCTTGCTAGGTCTGCAGGGTTTGAACCCTTTTTCTGTCTCGGTACTTCCTCCTTCGTGTTCACCTCTTTTAGTATTTAAGCTCTTACGATTAAAAGCCTCATTCCCCGCGTACTGGAGAGGTCAGGTTGTGTGTTAAAAACTAAGTGGCCTTTCATGTATTTTATACTTGCAATGGGACTTCTAGCTACGCCCAAGTTCCCCGTTTCTGATTTTGACATTCTGTTTGACATTTACTTCAAGAGAGGAGATGGACAGGGTGACACGTTTCATCTGAGCAGGGGCGAGGTGGAGGACATGGGGTATTCATAACAGGCTCGTTGCTGTCACGCCACGGAGACAGTTTGCCAAAACATCTTCCTAACAACCAACCTTTCCCTTTGCCCCAGTAACCCCCCACCACCTCACGCCGTTTTCAATTTCCCTCGGTTCCTCCGTCCCAGGCCTGGGGCCACGTTCGTGCTCACCTCGCTGATAAGGCCAATTCCCCCTCCAACCTTCCTACCATACTCCCCTGTCACCGTCCTTCCAGTCATTCCTCCCCCCTCACCTCACCGCCACACCCCACAGACCGTTTTCTACCGTTTTGCCAATCGGTTTGAAACCCCGTAACCGTCCGAACCGTAGCCCGTAACTACCGACCCGTGTTGTATCTCCTCATGATATCTCACTTCTGACTCTCTAATAGCTCCCTTAACTCTCATCTCTTATTCCCTCTCCTCCGTTCAGAAAACTCCCAATAAACCCGAGTTTCACGATCACGCTCCCTTTTTTCCATGCGAACGATGGTATATTTTTTGTATTCCCTGAGCGCTCACGTCACGTTTCCCTGAGCAGCAAACTAAGCCACTTGACGATTCCCCCGCTGTCAGTGACCGGCAGGAGAGAAGGAGACAACCAAAAGTTGAGAAATGAAACAAAATGGATTTATGATTGCCCACACTGGGGAGTCATAAATATCAGGTACAAGGCACCAAAGAAACCTTGCCTTTAGACAACTTTAAGCAGTATTCTGTTCTTTGACTCAGGTAGGGGGGGGGGCATAACAGGTGCTCTCTCAGTAATGCATTCTATATTCAACATTATCTTGTATGTAGCATCACGTAGCTGTCCTCGACCTATGCGAATTGACGGTACATATACATTTCTACGGAAACGTTTATAGAGAGAAAAAAGTAGGTACTAGGTAGATACAGTACTCTGTGAGTTTGATCCAAACCATAAGAGCTGTTTCCACGAATATTTGCAGAATCGCCAATTAGTGTTAGGAGAATCTCAGTTTTGTCGTTCACTTATGCAGTTTGGTTAATATTTATATTCAATGGTTGGTTACAGAAATTGTTGCCTGGAACAAAATGTGGATGAGAGTTCCTAAATGACATTCAGTCAGACTAATTAAATTTAGTCATCTATTTATTGAGTAACATTTGGGAACGTAACAAAACATGTTTTTTGACAGTTAAAGACATTTGACCCAGTGAGTTTGACAACAATTAATTGAAACCGTACAAAAGAAAAAAAAACTATTTGCAGTTTTTCGCACTTCATTTTTCCTATTTTGAAATAGGTTTACTGAAGGAAAACTTTAGACATCCGTTGATAAGAGGTACAGTGTGAGCTTAAACAAATTTGCAGGTCCCTCGTGTGCAGAATGGCATGGGACGCCAAAATAACGAATTTCTCAAAATTGGTGAAAAACTAGGGCTGGTTTATCAATTCTTTAGTTAAAACGTTGATTAGGTAGCGATCTGTGACGATAATCAAGGAGTGAAAAAATATTAGAGCTCGGATCGCGTTCATCAATCGCCAATTGACTAGCAGTTAGCTGGTGGGAGTTTGACTGCGGTGAAAAAGGGCTACCACTACGATCAAACGAGAATCCCTCGAACGAAGAGGCAACTTGGCGAGTTGTCATCCAAAACAATGTGTTGGAGAGTTGGAACCGTTGGGCCACCTTCATTTGCCGCCTGTCGATTTCATTATTTGACATTTTCATTCGAATACCCAAAATATCAGTTGCAGAATTATTAAATAATATATTGTTGATCTTACTCGATACTTTTCTCTTTTTTTCCAATTCTCTTCTTATCTTTCCTTACTTCTCATTCTTTTCTTACTCCTCTTCTTATTGCGTAGCTCATTTTCGTATTGTGATTATTTTTGTTAAGTGTTTGTCGTGATTTTTTCCGTCGATTTTATAACTTCCCGCGGTGAGTTGGGCCAACATAAGTAAAAAAATGTTCCTTACAGAAAACATTACGTGTATTATTCAAAATTAATCATACACCAAACAACTTTAAAAAATTTGAAAACGATGATGCTTCTCAACGTGTGTACACGATAGCACCAATGGCTTGTGGCATTCTAGCCCAGTGGTAAATCGCTCTTTGGGCTTTTGAGATTTTTTCTTCTCCAGACATCGTCTTCATGAAAGTGGGGGCAAGTGAAGAATGGTCTGGGAAACTAGTTTCACAATGAAGGAGGCAAGCGTTTTACTAACGCCACAATAGTCGCCTACAGCTAATAGCATCGAACCTGCAAAGAGAAAACGAAAATGATTATTTACATGTTCTACTTCCACATAATTCCAAAACTTATACGAATTCATATAGCCCAACTTCCAAAACCACCCTTTTCAGAACATGGTGTGCGATTGTAGACACGAATGAGAAAGAACGACTGAACCTAGTCAACTCAAACTTGATATTCACGATCTCACACCTACATCGGCCTGGCACAGAAAGTTATGAGCACAAAATTATACTTCTCACCGAGGTCAAAACGCATAACTCTCGCCTATCGTTCACACTAAACTCATGTTCCAATAAGCTACAAAATGGAAGGTCAATAATAATCAGAAATGAGCAAACAAAGTGCGGTATACTTCTCCGTATATTTTATACGGTTCACTTTTTCCTATAATTCCAAAAGAATCAAAACGGAACTTCACAACAATCGTCTCGTTATGCGTTTACGATACATGTCACTCAAGCGATGAAGTAATGTAAGTAGGAGCAACCACGTAAATTTCATTTCTCTATCAGTTTCTACGTACACAGTTAGGAACACCATTGCATTACTCGGTAAAAACCGCTGAACGTACTCGGAGGTTAGGAAAGTTGTGATTCGTCGAACCAGATTTTGGGACTAATGGAAATGAAACGTAAACTTTCGATGAAAGCTGCAAATTACTTTTCGATCTTGACGTAAGTTATATCGTGCACGAATGTAACGTGGTAGGTCGATAAAATATTTGGTCTGTACTGACCGAGGGCGTAGAACCCGAGCGTTAGAAGTTTCTTCATTGACGAAATTGCGTGATTTTGATTACTTAGCGTTTCTATCCGCGTTAGAATTAGCGAAAGTATGAACCTAGTATGAAAATTTACGTCATCGAGCGTATCAAAATACTCGATTCTCGGACGGGCCTGGTACGCGTTGATCTTTTCGTCGGAGAAATCAGAGTCTGTGAGCTCCAGTCGGAGTCCATTGCTCATAAAATGATATTAAATTGAGTTGGCAGTATCCCAATCAATAAAAGAACGATAATAATGTAATAACGAGAGCAGAAACGGAAACAGATCGAGGCAAACGAAACACATTATTTGACAGATATAACGGTTAGTTATCCGATAACTAAGGAGCGAAGAGACGAGTTAACAAATAACTAACAGCTAGCGCTAACGGGGTCAAGTCAAAGTGAACTGATGAACGCGTCTTCGGGAGTTGACGAAAGATTTGACTTAGTCTTTAGTCGAGCTAGCAAATGACATTGATAAACCGGCCCTAAGTATAGTTATCGTAGCGATAGAACACCAAATAGTAGCAGTTATGTAGTCGGCAGAATAGAAGTTTTTGGGTGTTTTTCAGAGAGCATTTCGAAGAAAATTTTTTTCAAGTTGCTTATAAATCTTGTTAATATGCCACTAGAATTCTAAGAAAAATCGATATAGTAGTCCAACAAACTACCCATGCGAAGAAAATAATTAAGAGCAACCCCAAAAGTTTCAGAATTTAAATTCACGCCCACAACTCCCACTTACTACAATTTCTCACATTTTTTCCCCGATGATTCCAAGTCGGTAAACAATCCTTCCCAAAAAAGTCAGGTTGGCAGTCGCACGAATTTCCTGTACGGTCGCAGCTCGAAGAGGAGCACCAAATAAACTCTAAGCGCTACTGTTTTCTGCGTATTACGAGATGTTATGTTACACCAATCTGAAATGAACTGAATGAAAAATAGTACTACTGAATTTTCGATTAGTAGTAATGAACTTAGATGCCATGGAAATCACTGAATGTGCGAAGAGCTAAGGAAAGTTGTGTGAGGGAATAAGGAAAATTGCTCAAACGATTTATATTACATACCCATTTTGTGCGAAGATGTTCAAATAACTGGGATAATGACACAACAAAATAAATTATCAAACAACTCAGCGGAAAAATACTTTTTTCCGTCTAAATCCTGCTTATAAGATACTAGAATTTCCAAAAAATCGTGTTAATGGGCGGGTATGATGATGATGATGATTGGTGGTTGCAAGATAAATGAATTGGAGCGGACTTAAAAGTCTGATAGAAGTGGAAAATAAGGTGATAGGAACGACAACAAGTTGATTTGATATGCGAACTTGACGCGAAAAAAAAAATCTGGTGCGCACCACTGCGTCTCAGTCCGCTCACAACGGAATTCCTCACAACCTCGCCTGGAGGTTTCACGAAACGCTCACGTTTGTCGTTCAAAACAATCATCAATTATCGCTGATCTGAAATTTACTATGCAATATCGCGGGTTTCACCCACGTGGTTTACGTTTCAAACATAATAACAATCCGCGAATTCTTCAAAACGGAGTCGTAGCGGTTAGTAGTTGACTCGGTGAGTCGCGGTTACAGCTCGCCAAACAAACACTGTTTTGCAGACGGGTCATTGCCAATAACTTAATGATATGAGTTTTATAACTGCTTTTCATTTTGTCTTGAATTGTTTCGCGTATTTCGCTAACTTGAAACGCACGAAATCGTTACGGAGTTTATTTCGGTAGTTCAAATAAACGAGAAGGTTATGGTTTTATTAAAATAGTTCGTAATAAAATGATTGTGGTGCGATGATGTGTCATCTGAGCACTCCAACACACTCTGAATTTGTTAGAGGACCAATTAAACGGTTTCTGTTGAAAGACAAATTTCGTTCAGCTTAAACTCCTTCGTTCTTCGTCGGGTTTGCGTTCTCGACAATAACGGCTGCTAATAGTAACCGAAATGCTCTACCACAGCTCATTTTTGTAGAAGTAGAAACAGAAATAAGGAATCCAACAAACGGATAACACTACAGAGATTGAGGCAATACGCTAATACACTTATACAGCTAATACAGGTTTCCCAATAAAAATAAATATCTGGTGCGACTCATCACAAAACTTTCTTTAGCCCCACGTGCATTTAGCGATTATTCACTCTAGAAACTAATCAAATTTGTTTTTCATTTAGATTATTACAACGTAGGAACTGGTGGCGCTTAAGGTTCAAGAATTTATTGAGCTGCTCTTACTTGTACCACAACCTTTATAGAGTTACCATCAGTGTACAGGAGGTTCGTGAGACAATCAACAACATGCTTATGGTTTATTATTCATTCAGAATCCAAATCCTGTCTTTAAAAACGTTCGGCCTAAAAAAACGTTCTTTCACACAAAAATTCGATTGGTAATTCGATCGGACGAAACCCATGGTTGTTATGGGCAAAAAATGGTTTAAAAAATTAGCTAAAAACGAAATTCTGGTATTGCGTGTATGTCGTGTTTGGTATCGTTTCCTAGGTATTTCTTGGGACTGAGTCGAATAGCACGGGTCGCAGAGATGCAAGACTGTGTCCAGATGAACGACAGTGAAGTCACAGTAAATAGTGAGTTGAATTTCACTACTAGAAGGAACTCACGGGACAAGATATTTTTGAGAAAAAAGATATGGTGTTTGGATCACTATAACTA
The DNA here is from genome assembly GCA_020466155.1 of Pachypeltis micranthus. NCBI lineage: Eukaryota > Metazoa > Arthropoda > Insecta > Hemiptera > Miridae > Pachypeltis > Pachypeltis micranthus. The sequence goes on from CM035776.1 coordinate 2,811,780, forward strand.
TAGTTAGTTTTCATGCAGTTACGCTGGTGCCGTTACCGTTTTGCGTTCAGTAGTAATTTTAGCTACATATGGCATTTGAGCAGATTAGTTTCTGTCGTTTTCTCCCAATCGCGTTCACAGGCAAATAGTGTTTTTGGACTCAGAAGCCCTTGAAATGTAAAAATCTGAAGAGGATTATAAACGGTAAAAACCCTGCAAATTATTACACAACGGTTTATTATTCTCATGAACAGCTTGACCTAGTATTACTGCTCCGAGACCCATTCGATTCAGCATCGAAAAATACTAGTAAACCATACGAAACATGACCTGACTACAATGGAACTACGGAAACTAAATATTCCCCTGGCGCCCGTAAACATGTGTAGGCATTTATGATCCGCGGTAGTGGTGTGCGAAGGAAGTGCCAGCCTCATCGGCCCCAACCTTCCTCCACCCTGTTGGGCAAAAAGAGTCGGGGAAATTGGGACGGAGACTTCCAGCAAACCCTCAGCAGTTGGCACAACGTTGCGAGTCGAGTGGGCGTTGCGAGTAGAGTGGGCGTTGCGAGTAGAGTGGGCGTTGCGAGTCGAGTAGGCGTTGCGAGGCGAGCTAGCGGGTGGTTTTAATGAGACGGGAGGGAGGAGTACAAACGACGAAACGTTGAATTCCGCTGTAGTTCCCGCGAGTTCTTTTAACTAGTAGACTCTAATAATTACTGTAATTTCCCTATACGCAGTAGTACACGTCTGATACTCATTCCATACCACCCAGGGTGTAAAAATACCTTGAAAACGATACGAAACACGGCGTATTTGCGATTATACTGCGTTTTGTTAATTTTTTTAACCATTTTTAGTCCATAACAACCGTGGGCTTCGTCCGAACGGATTGCCGAGGTGGCGGGCACAACTAGATACCAAATGGGATTAAAGGACAGACGGCAGATGGCGGATGGGGGACAGGGGACGGCGGACGGACATTGCGTATTTGGAATCCCTACAATGGAACTTCGGAAACTAAATATTCCCCCGGCGCCCGTAAACGTGTGTAGGCATTTATGATCCGATGTAGTGGTGTGCGAAGGAAGTGCCAGCCTCATTGGCCCCAACCTTCCTCCACCCTGTTGGGCAAAAAGAGTCGGGGAAATTGGGACAGAGACTTCCAGCAAACCCTCAGCAGTTGGCACAACGTTGCGAGTCGAGTGGGCGTTGCGAGGCGAGCGAGCGGGTGGTTTTGATGAGACAGGAGGGAGGAGTACAAACGACGAAACGTTGAATTCCGCTGTAGTTCCCGCGAGTTCTTTTAATTAGTAGACTCTAATAATTATTTATTTGGAATCCCCATGTCTTGAATCGTAAAGTATCAAATTTGGGGGGGGGGGGGTTTATTATTCAGAATAATAATAAACCAAAATGTCTCCTGCAAATAAAGTCAACTAGGTTTATCAGACAAACTAGTTCTAGATAAATAAGCTAGTACGCTCGTGAACCCCAACGTAAACGGATTTAAACAAATTTTGGTGAATAAAATTAGTTGGCCAATCGTTGATTTAGGACGATGCCCAGTTCCTGTAATTGACTGGTCAATATAATCGTATTCACTTTGATCGTTTAATCATTTCAAACGACCGATGTATCTATTAAATGTTATTTGAAAAGTTTGGTGACACCAGCGCGCGGTCGTATTCCCTGTTACGTGACAAAAATTCCGTTTCTCGTAAAACCGATGTGAATCCGCGATTCACCGATGCTAAGTACTATTAGTCGGTGAATTTTCGTTGCGTGTTAGACCAGTCCGCGGACATAGCTTTACTCAGTGCGCGGCAAGATATTTCGGCGTTTTCGTCAAACCTACGCACTCCCGCCGGGAATGTTTTGTCAGTTTGAAGACTTCAGTGGTGAGTCCTTACACTATATGCTACTCAGGCCTTACTTATTATTGGTTCCCATTCATCTTGAAAACAGCTCAATTCGAACCCGTTTTGATAGGAACCGCTGCCTGAAATGTCTAGTCTAACAATTTATTACGCCCTCGGTACAATATGCTTGCCGCAGAGGTTGTGGACTAGTACAGGATCAACTGCAGTGATGCGACAAGGCAATGCCATCTGCAGTCGAACTCGTAACTGGGCATTATCATGTCAGCGATCATGCCGAGCTCTCAAAAGATTTGCTGGTTCCTGAACATAGCCAGGGGCCCGTCACTATCCTGTGGCCCCTTAGCTCTTCCAAGTCTAGTAAGTCTGTAAGCCACCTGCATAGCCCCTGCTTTGGCAAATATATCAAGGGGGAGAAAGGGAAAATATTTTCTCAATAGCACTGGTAGGAGGAGTTTTCATCTCCCCCGCTATTAGTAAGCAATCCTAAATTCGTACCTTTGCCAGGTGGCTACAGTTCTCTGTGATGGCTCAGGTTACGTGTTACATCAGCCTGTTGAGTTGGAGTCTCTTACAGAGCATCAAATAATCTTTTTGACTTTGCTGAGCCCCTGGTTCATGAGATTCTCCGAATTAAGACTTTCAACCGAGGTGATCAAAACACTGTTTTCAACTTTAGATGTAAGCTCCGATTCGATCGATGTGGTTTTTTTTGTTGGAAAAATCACGAATGCCATGACTCATAAATACTCGCGTCTTCTAGTATAGATTATAAATAATAGTTATTCATTAACAACCCAAGAAACTAACTCGTAGATAATCGAAATCCTTCCGAAATCGAGGGGTTATGTTTAATAACGAACTTCAGCGGCATTCTTTAGGTGTTTGACCAATCAGAGCACTTATAACACTCACGGCAACCAGTCGATCTCTAACGGTTAGCTCGTTAGGTTCTCTGATCTTGATGGCTGAAGCTTCCACTCTTCGAGCATCCAACAACTAAATTAACAGAGAGATGTGTCGTGTGCTTTACGCAATTTAATAAAATGGCGGTTTTTAGATATTTGATTGATGGCTGAGCTGTCGGTTGGCTGATTTCGTGGAAAGGAAATCATTAACTTCGGTTCGAGGGAGATGAAGGTCGACCTCGGAGGAGCCGCGTCTCTTTCCCTCCCAATCAACTGATATGGTTTCTTCCACGTTCCCCTTATCCCAATTACTCCGAGCTTTGGCTCCGTCGAGGGAGTCAGTGACTAACGAAGGCACTTTTCCGAGTGAGCCTCTCCATAATAAATTAATAGTTACTGAGGTGAAGTGTCAAGCCCTCGTTAGCGAATTCCCTCTAACTTCGTCCAATAAAACGAGACTCTGGATCCACCCAAGGCTCCTCCGTCTCTCCTGAATCCTAGGTTTTGCCCTTTCACTCTCTCGCCGCACGTTCGAGTGTCACGCTGTCGACCCCGTCGGTTCAACAAATAAACTCTCACCCTCGGGAGTTGGAAATTTAGTCGTTCAAACATTTTGAAGGATGATGCAGAGGTGGAGGTGGAGGGAGGATTTGAGTTTGAGAGACGAACAAACTTCTGGCTTCGTGGTTCAGATCAGGAACACCGCTATAATCGTAGTGAGTCGCAATAGACGTGAACATTGTTGGAAAACGGGGGAAAATATACTGGGAAATTGTTTGAATATACCGAAAAGAAAACTGTTTAATTTAGAAGAACTATTATCAAGTGGTTAAAATATTTTGTAACTTAAGTACAGGTTGGATCTTGTGACGGTTTCGCAAGCGTGAGAGAGCCTGTGCTCTCCGTCGAACTCAGACCTGTGAAGCTACGGCCGGTAGCGTCATTTAGTAAGTACAAGGCAGTTGCCAATATGTCACCATGCATTTAGAGCTTAATTCGGTTTTCACTTGCTTTAACTGTTTACTTGAGAGGCAAGTTTCACAGGTTGAAATCGTCTGTATCCTCATTTTCTTGCAATTATCTACTTCTGAAAAAAATGCTCGCTGTTGTAGTTACAATAATGGAGCACCACGTGGTTTCTTGTTTCTTCCAGACTGGGGGCGCAAAAACGTACAGGATCTGAAAGTAAGGAATTGGAAAACATCGGAAACGCCGGATCTGGAGGAAGAACTGGCTTGTCCAATGACCCACTTTCTTCTAAGATGTTCACGGACGTTGGAAAAAAAACTCCTCCGTGTCACGTCCCATTGATGAGGATTCCCATTTCACTTGCCCATTTATCTAGCGTTGCAAGTTTTCGTTCAATAGGAAGTTTCGGCTGAGAGCGAGGGAAGCTTCCTTTTCACCCACCACTTGTTCCTCATACACTCAATGACCAAGTCAACCAGTGAGGTTAGGTAGGTGAGCAATCACGCGTGAGTAAACGGACTTGTACATGATGATAGTGCCTCTATTGCACACAACCCAAATAACCTTGATTATTGCCTCAGTGCTTGAAACCTCGTGAGGCTAGTGCCTTTCTGAGACTGGAGTTACTGTCTGAGAAAATCTATAATTGACTTGCTTCTCAAGTGGGTTTCTGTGGCAGCCCAAAGGTGTTGATGGTTGGATATTTAGTTTTAGGTTCTTTAGATTCTGAATAGGGTTTTCTCCACTCCCGCTTACAACTTGACGTGCTAGCCCCACTGGGTGACAAAGCGTTTCAGACTCAGGTTGATGGAGCAGTGTCAAGAGAACTGAGCACGGATTAGCACAGTCAGGTCGTCCTTTTTTCAATCAATTCTGCATTCACATGTCTGCATTCAATCGTAGCAATTTTACTGGCCATGCAATATTGCTAGGGAACAATAATTTGTGTTTGTGCTGAAGGTTTTTAATTACCTTTAACTTATTCATAGCCCCCCACCCCGATCATAGAGCGTAACACACGCTCTACGGTTCCCTGCTCCCACCACCCCACTTGATTCCAAAGACCCCCTCATAGGTGTTGGTGAGCTACCCCTAGGACACTCTTGCGCTCATTGTGGGTGTATTCAAGTTGACGTGTTCTATGCAGCGCCATTGCCGCAGTGTTGTGTCTGGAATATGCTGAAGGTGTCAGTACCATGTACAGTAAGCCTCTATAAGGCCGGATTTCCTGGTCAAGCAGAGGATGCAGCAGGAGAATCCTGTCCTCTAACCTATCGGGGATGTGTCCAGCAGTTCCAACATCAAAAAGGAGCTTCAGCTCACCGCAGCATGGTTTGTACATGAGGATAAGTGTTTATCATGTTCGTTTAAGTTTGACCCTTAAGGCCGAGCGGAGAACATGGTAGCGCGATTCCTTATCCCCCCATCGGTGAACATACACTGTATTACCATGACTGACATGTCCTCGTCAATGGAGCTGAGGTCATGACCAGTACACTGAGTAGGGAGGCGTTTAATGCTCCCCTAACCCTTGATGTGTTCGAATATCTGGCCATGGCTTCTCATGGATTGATGTGGGGGAAAACTGTTCTAAAATTGATTTTTTGTGCTACTCTCGTCACTTTCCAATATTGAAAACCTTATAGTAATGAGTAATGTTGTGGTCCCCTTTGGAGCCTGGGTACACGGAAAAATTAATCAAAATCGTTTGAGGCATGGGTCAGGTAACAAGTGTTAGTTCTATCGAGGTTTGGGATTTGGTGAGAGGAGCGGATCCCTGCCTAGGAAATGAGTCAACTCACGGCTCAAACTCCAAAGTGCTGCCCTGCGGCCGAGGGACAAGAGAACCATCTCGTTATCAGAAACGTTTACAGAAGTGGCGAATGAAGGTGTAGCAAACACGACAGACTTGCCAGCTGCTTTTACCTGAATTGTAGAGCAACCTGAAACCCATTGCAAGGGAGTCACGTTCCCCGCCTCTCCACAACTAAACTTTGTCGTCGAGAAGATTCTTCGTTTGTTATAACGAGCTTTTCACAGCAAACTCTGCTCCGCAGGCCGCTCCATCTAACTGGGTTTTCTTTCAACGGAATCTCATTAGAGACATTCGTTTTCCCCGTAACGTGACTTCGATATTCTTTTTGAGTTCGATTTAAACGACTTCTTTGGCAAATGAGGAAGATGATTCTCCTTTACAGCAATCGGCGCGGCTTCCATCCTTAAGGTCTCTGAAACGAAAAGGCACGATATCACGTTCGCACGGCTTCTCCCTCTCAATCCCAAGTTTAATGGATTGTTGTGTTGATCCTTCTCTTGGCTCCAATGTCAAAGAGCACTCTCTCCCGTTTATTCCCCTGCTCAGTCTCCATTTCCGTCCGTGGAACTGTAACAAAGACATTTATTTAATGACACGAAAGTTACCAATCACAAACAGATTAGACATTTTAAGGAAGTTTTAGGCTTGGTTTGAATTTAGGGATTTCTGAGATTGTTCGCGATTATCTTATGACCATCATTAAACTTCTATCGTACAAACATTTATTGGACTACCACACTGGTTTTTTTGAGAACGCCTGTGACATACATGAACAAAACATACTGATATCGCTATTCGTCTATATTCTTGATCATTTATTGTGCTGCTCTCGTCATCGTCATTTTCCCACAGGGGAAAATCCCAAGGTACTGATATATATTTGGAACTGTACGTAAAAATCTTTAATGAAAACGGTTTCAATCATTCTTGAGAAGAAAAACATTTGGTGTTTTGATTACCTTAATAACTATAGTTAGTTCTGAACCGATGTTTCTGTCTAATATTTTGGTTTCCCACGTTCATTTGCACGATACAATAAAACTTGAGTCGACTTGGTTCAGCCATTCTCTCTTAATCGCATTCTCGACTGTGACTAGCGCCTGTGCCTATTGCTTATCATCAAATTTACGAAAAACTGAGGAATGTTGTGAAATGCTCCACAAATGATGTTAAATCAGCCCAAAAATTTCATTTTCTTATAGGTGTAATTCACTGTTTTGTGTGTGTGTGTGAGTCTGCAAACGAAGGAGGGTACTGGAAGGTGAGCTGCGTGCTGAAAACGCTGACCTTATTGTGCAAGCTGCCACGCCCAAGGAGGTGGATGGCTAAGGGACATTATCACCACAGAACAGCGCTCTGCTGCTGTACTGGGGCAACAGAAGCACAGGGTGATCAAAGTCCCCTGGTGAGCTGATGAACCTAATCCCTAAGACTAGTGTAATAAAGCCAGAAGAATATACTAGCATACTCGTGACGATGAGCCACACTCTGGGCCGCCTTACCCAGGAGAAGAAGGCCTTTCACCGCGCCATCAAGCTAACCAGACAAGGCCCGTCGCGTGTTATGGAAGCTGATACCTCTGAACACACCTGGGGGTTCCTTATGTCCGCTATAGGAAAAGTGAATGTAGAGTCGGTTTTAGCTGTGGTGCAATGTGATATTTGTGACTTGTGTGCTCCTGCAGCATCGAAAGTTCACAGAACCCCTCTTCCCCCAATTTCGAAGCCGTTTCCCAAGACCCTATAACCCTACAGAAGTACAGAAGCCCTAAGTCTGCAGGGCAGACAATTCCCCACACAGTGGAAGTCGTGTGACCTGACTATGCTGACCCATGCATAGTCGATCAAAAACCCACCATGCAACCTGAATCATCGCATGATGGTTGAGGAAGAAACTCCTTGCCTCTCAAGTCATCCTCTTAAAGAGAAGATTAAACGGCCAACTGTCGTTTGGAAGCCACAGGGCCCTTCTTGAGAAGCAAGTGAGGTACTCAGGAGTCAACGTGCGACGTGTGGTTTCACTCCTTGCAAGGTTTGTATTATAACGAGCGATTAGCTAGATCACTTGGAGTGTATGTTATCGGGCCCCAATCCACGTGTACAGGCCATTTACTTTGACGTGATTAGCCCATTGTCCGGGTAGCAAACTCATAGTCAATCAGAGTAACCCAGTATCAGAGCTGCATGCAAGTAAATTAATTGCAACTTCTGTTGTAATATTAACAACCAGAGAGAAATCTTCTTTCTTCTGTTATTTTGTTGAGGAAGATTTTTGATTATACCAGAAAATCGAATAAAAAGGAAAGAAAATGCGTAGGGAAATTGAATTAAGATAAGGGATGAATTGAGAATAAATAAATAAAAAGTTGGGGCATTGAGTAAACATGAGAGGTTGTGTATAGTAGAGTGGTTGGGAAGTGGCGTTTGTCCACTTTTTACGATAAAAATACTTTACACCTATAATTGTTAAACACATCATACAGAGGAAACGTTTGTTAGGAAAAATATACGAAAACACGTGGCTATGACACGTCGTATCAGCAATGATTGATCGGAAACGTGCATTATTTATAAATGTTCAATATATACAATTGTTTTCGTTGAAAGCTGGCCCAAATAGAGGTTTAAATTGTGTACTGTAACTCATTAAAATAAAAGTATTTAAAATCAATGGAGGGGAATTGAGTGGAACTGAGTGCTTGCGGGTTGACGAGGAACTTTCTTAAGCTATGACGTTAGTTCCACGTTAACCCGTTAGAGCAAAGCACGATCGGTATCAGTCGGGTGCTGCACTCAAGCGGTAAAAAGTTAAACTGTATTCTGAGGGTCCGCCAGGAGCTAACAACTCGAACGGGCTACGCGAGAAGCCGTCACTCCAAACATTTTCCTAATATCAGTTATGAAAGGTGGGGGGGGGGGGGATGTCTTCCCATCAATTGACATTTTCTAGGCGACACTAAGCAGTTGGCACGACGCAACTAGTCGAACTGAACGTTGGTTGAGGTGAGACGGGAGGGAGAGCGAGAAATGAGCGCGATATCTTTCCCTATATTGTCCCGCAAGTTCCTTCAAGTAGTATAATTTACTACTTTTCGGCGGTTTCAACAGTGAATTCACGATTTTCATTTAGACGCAGTACTACCTCTGAGATCCGTCCTATATTGCTCAGCGTCGAAAAATAGCTAGCAAGCGATACCAAACACGACTTAAATGCAATACAACTTTTAAAATTTGGGGCACAACTAGATACCAAACGAAATGTTTCGGGAAGAACGTAATTTATAAACCACGGAGATCTTTTAGAACGGAGGACAGGGGCCGGTGGATGTACATCGCAAATTTGAAATCTCCGTGAATTGAAACGTAGAAGATAGTTGGAGAAATAGTTGTGAACATCAAGGGGAACGTTGTAGGCGATAGGTACTTTGCCAGTTTGACGACGAGCGGAATTTAATGCCAGCTCAGCAATTAGGACTATGCACCCGGATAACAAGCGTAATTGAGATACGCAGTGAAATGTATGAAAACTGTACTCCGCTATTTTCCTTTCTGTAATACAAGCGTCCGACGAGGCATAATACGATGCTCAACGTTCACAAAAGTTGAGCAAAAGGACTTCCTTCAGGAGTCAAATAAATGGAAGCTAGAGTTTCTCAAGCGGAAGCACCTGTCCACTGTTGCACTTGCACCGTTGCTTTTGTACATCGGTGATATTTCTAAACGATACAAAATGCCACAACCAACCAAACTACTGCCAATCTTCAGGATTTATTGAATGGCCAAGTGGAAAATCAAAATGCAATAAATAAATAATTGGAGCAAAATCTAGTAACCATACAGTGCATAACTATACCTCCGTCTTAACTACTTTCTCAGTTTGTATCCCCGATTAAACTAATGGCAGACTTTCGAACTTGAGTTTCTCAAGAAAAAAAGAACAGGTGGTTGATGATAGTGGTTAAAACGTTAAATAACGATCATCGAATTACCATTCAGGTATTTATGGAGAAGAAAAGTTGGGTACCAATTATTAGAATTTAATTATTTATTTTATTTAGAATTTGATCAAAATAGTTTGAAAAACATCGTTACTTAGCCTGTCATTTTAGACAGCGTTTCCATTAGAATTCCATTACTGCAAGCCCGAATCTTCCAAAAAACTCCCTCTAGGGAATCCATAGCCAGCGCTATGTATTCCCTGGGGAAATCATGAACACAAACGGTGGGTACAGCTTTCGAACAAGTACGCAACCACGAGGGACATTTTATGTCTTTTTCTTTAAACTAAACCTCGATTTCCTCTGATGCGATTCCTTATGAGTGATTGGAAACGTTGGGGCTGGCGGGCGCGAAAGAAACCTTTACACAAACGGTGGGTACAGCTTTCGTACAAGTACGCAACCACTAGGAACATTTTATCCCTTTTATTTTTTTTTTTTTAATGCAATGATAACTATGTTTGATTGTGCTCGTTGATGGTTTCGATATGATGGCCGCGTCAATTGCAATTGACATCGTCACTTAGTCACTGAGGTTATTAAAACGTGTGATGTTACCAAGCGTTACATTTAGTAACAGACGTTACCATGCGCTTAACCCAACACAAATTTCGTGATGCTTCTCCGTTACATATCCCGCGTTACATTTTCGAGTTTATGTAGCAAAGTAAAGACATAAAATGTCAAAAAAATAATCGTAACCCTGGTAGGACTCGAACCCACAACCTCCGGTTAAGGAGACTGATGCCTTATCTATTACGCTACAGGGGCTGTGGTTGCAACTTGGGTTAAACAATTTCGTGATGCTTCTCCGTTACATTTCTGGCGTTACATTTTCGAGTTTATGTAGCAAAGTAAAGACATAAAATGTCAAAACCGCCTCTGAAATGTGAGTACAGGAGACTGCGGAGGGTGGGATCACCAAATCCAGTCGAGCGGAATGTGAAGTGAGCGACGTCGGCTAGTTGACGGATGACGATATGAACGCCATTCCCCAAAGTACGCAATCTTCGAAATTCATGCCAAAACGGTGTTTTAGATGCGGTTTCGTGTTGTTGAGTGATTGAAGCATACTAATAACACGTGGCCATTCCCATTCAGCCTCCTATACTGCTCAGCACTGTTTGGGAGGTTCAGTAGAGGTCTTTCCATTCCAGCGGCCATATTTTCATTCTTTATCTCTGCGAGGCCTATCCTCTTTCGGCTGAGCACTTCCCGGGCAAATTGAGCAGTACGCTTCCAGATTCCCCTTTCTGGGCAGTGTACCACTCGTCTTGCCGCATTTCACAGCCCTCCTTCTTTTATACAGGTAGCCATACTCCCGTTACTTCGTTGATGGGTGGAGCTGAGCTTCTACTGAGCCGCCAAAAGGAGGGTTGGGATAACACCGGCACCTACTATGCTGCCTTCTGAAAAACTATATAAGCACGCAATACAGAGGGAGGATCTTCTCGGCACCACTGCCATCCGCTTCCTGCCGTAGGCAATGCTCAGTGGGCTAGCCCACACCTCAGCCACATATAAGAGGATGGACTGTACAACACTCATGAGCACCTGCCTTGTGCTTGCCCTCTCACGATGCCCATCGAAGAGGAAAGAGCCGTTGTTACTGTGACAGCTTTACCTGCTGCAATCGCCAGACCCAGTTTGTTTAACATTTGTATTAAAACACCGTAAAAAAAAGAGTCGAAGAAACGACAGTAGTTCGTACTCCGGAATTTCGTCGGTTGATTCAATTATCTTTTGAAGTTTCTTAAACTTATTTAGTGCAGGTAATCTACGGCCAACATGATATTTATGCAAATGTACCGCCGTACAGGCGGCATTTATAAGGAAAAAAGTGGCCTAAAATTAAACCCATGTTAAAATGAAAAAAAACAAAAACAAAGTGCTTTCTTAATAACCTTCCTTTTCGCTACTCAGTAGAGCTGAACCGATCACACTATTTGAGAACACATTGCAATATGCCATTACTGTCTGGGGTAGAACTTAACAGTATCCAACGGCCGAAAAAAGACTGTCGACGTATTGTCCAATGCCATCTTGGAACTATTTGAGGTTCTAAATTAAACAACCGTTTGTAAACTGACCGAAAGAACATGATTGAAGTGAACTTAAAAAGGGCAGATGCTAAGGAACGTCAAAGTAAACCGTACCTGTTAACAAAATTAAAATTAAAATTAACAGTTGAAAATCCTTAAGTAATAAAATGTTTTCAAATTTATGTTGGAACCCTTTCTACCGGCTTATTCCTCTTACGGTCCTAAGGTTCGATTCTAAAATTTCTACAAAACACTCATGGTAAACCAACTTCGTACTAACTTTCCTGCATTGTTATAGATTATAAATTAAATATCCTCCTTTAACGAGAAACGCATTTGATTCAGGATTTCCATGGGGTTCGTACGTATGCTACGTATTTGCTGTTTTTACTTCCCGTTGTACTAAGGAACTAAGGTTACTAAAACGCTATTGCACAAAAAAAAACTGAAGTTTTTTCAAGTTCTTTACATTTTGAGTCCTACTGAGTCGAAGAAACCCGGATTCCTCTTTTCGGCAGGTGGTCTGCCTGTTTTTCACTTTTTTTTTTTTCGACAACAGCTTCAACGAGAAGAACTAGCCTCTGGAAATATCTTTTTCCAATAAAACGTACCTTGGTTACATCTAAAGACGAACTTCTATGTGGAAATTTGTTAAACCGAGCCTATGAACCAAAACCAACCAATATCCACATCTACAAATGTTTCTGGAACCATTCGTTGAACATAGTTATAGAACATGTTATGAACATTGGAGAATGCGATTCGCCCCCAACATTCAATAATCGTTTTTCTGCTTTTCTCAAAAACGGTAATGACGTTGAAAGAAGATACAGCTTCCTATATACATCATATCATCGAAATTGTAAGGATAGTGGAAAGTGTGATGTGTGTGGGGCATCCCATGAACCTCCTGATTTCAAAGTAGTGTCCTTCTTTGACCCTATTTTTCCACAGCATTTCAATTTAGTTTCAGAACAGTTTATTTACTTCATTATTCGGAAAAAATATTCCCGAAAAACAGGAAAACTCTGCAAATTATTACACAAGGGTTTATTATTCTCATGAACAACTTGACCTAGTATTACTGCTCCCCCATCCCATTCGATTCAGCATCGAAAAATACTAGTAAACCATACGAAACATGACCTGACCTGGAACTACGAAAACTAAATATTCCCCCAGTGCCTGTAGACAATTAGCACGACGTTTCGAACGGGCGGGTGGTTTTGATGAGACGGGAGGGAGGGAGTACTAACGACGAAACGTTTACTTCCGCTGTAGTTTCCGCGAGGACTTTGGCTCCCTATAATTACTGTAATTTCCCTATACACGTCTGATACTCATTCCATTCGATCCAGGATGTAAAAATAACCAGAAAACGATACGAAACACGTCGTATTTGCGATTATACAGCGTTTTGTTAGTTTTTTAACTCTCGGATTGCCGAGATGGCGGGCACAACTAGATACCAAATGGGATTTTTGTGCGAACGAACAGATTTTTTAGACCACGTTAAAGGCACAAAACGGCCCGGACGGCGGACAAACATTGCAAATTTGGAATCTCCATGTCTTGAAACGTGAAGTATCAAATTTTGAGGGGAGGTTGTAAAAAAATTTTCGTGACCGAAAACATAGGGTTATTATTCAGAATGAATAATAAACCAAAAAGAGGTATGGAAGGTGAATAGTGTGGCTTGTCTGTAGGTAAGTCGGAGTAGCGCCTAATGTCAAAATAAAATAATAAATTCAAGTAGTTCCTAATTTTCCTCCCATTCGACTGGCTCTATCGAATCCAAACACAATGTTAATAGTATGTGCATTTACCCCTCAGCACGTTTGTGTTTTGCATTTAACAAATTACAGCACATCCAATTATTGTTTAGCATTTGCTTATATTTATAATTTAAAACTGAATATAGTGGGTTATAGTCATGTGTAGGAGAATCTCTTAACCAAGAGTACATCGATTTTTACTTTCCTTGGCTCTACAAAGTAGAAAGGAAAGTTATGTAACCGGCTGAAAAAAAAATTTTGAGTTTTCTTCAGATCTTTACGTTTCAGACCCCCCTGAGTCCGAAAAACACTATTTGGGAAAATGGTCTGCGTGTGTATGTGTGTCTGTGAACGATTTTTAGAGAAAAACACTGAACCAAATCAGCTCAAACTTCATATCTCCCCCGCAGGTCATCGTGGGACCCCAAAATAAGGGTATGAACGAAATCCACCGAAATTTAACTATAGTTATCATAGTGATCAAAACACCAAATTTTTTTTCTCATAAACAGCTCTAACGATTTTGATTAAATTTTTTATATTGATAGCTCCCAATATGGAAAATATACCATAAAATTCCCATTTATGGGAAAATGACGAGAGCAGCACAATAAATTGCCAAAACTTTTTTCTTTATAAACTCCGCTGGGATGTTAGTAGAAAGTTAAAGAAAATTGTAGTCCAATCCAATACCTAAAGTGTGAGTGTTTAAAAACGCTCATCAGGTACATGGGGCTCACTTCAGAAATTCCTGAATTTCAACTACCGCCGTTTCGCTTACTGCCAGTTCTTACAGTTATTACCCATTAACTCTGCAAAAGTGATTATTATCCCTCTTCAAAAAATTCGTGTACAGCCTCATTAATTTTCTGTGTACCAATTGCTCAATAATGGTCCAATAATGAGTATGAGCAGCACAATAAATTCCGGAACTGTAAGCGCTACCGCTTCCTGCTGCTGTGACGTGTTGTTCGACCAAGTTCAAAGGAACTGAGTGATAAATGAATTGAGTAAGTAGAATTAGCCATGTACAAAGTGAATTGTTGTAGAGCTAAGGAAAGTTGTGTGTTGCAACGCACCAGATAGTTTATAGGTGGACTCTGAACCATGGCTTTTACGTGTACATAGAGCTGTTAGAGTTAAAAATAACCTGGGCTCCAGTAACCGAAGCTCATTTCAGAACCTTCTTGGTTTTATAAGCATCGTCTTGACAATCCGTCTTTGTAAGGTCACCAATTTACTCATGTGAGTCGGTGAATGCATTGTGTACTGAATGTACTCGTCTTTTCTAACCGTTTCATTTCAACACCAGCGTTCGTCGACGTTTCCCTGGTTGCGTGGACAGTCCCAAACGTGGATCCTGTGGGATGCAGTGTGGGATACTGGCTTGCAAAATCTCCTGAGTTGGTTGCCGCGATAGCACGTTTTGAACCTTGCGTCTGTAAACGGTACAACACAATGTTTGTATTTCCAATTAATAACGAACCTAAAGTAATTTTCATTATTTCCGTTTTTTACAAGATTACGTTATACTTCCTGGCAACACGTGTGCCTAGACAAGTGTACCTGATATAAAAGCCCTGTTTCCTTGACAGGAAGCTAACTTGAAAGAGCGGCAAATCAAGCTGATCCGCAAAGGCCGTTGTATAAAGTGAAACTTAATTTCATTTACTCATTTCTCTAACCTGTTAAGAAGTATTGTATTGTTACATCATACACTAAAAAGAGGCCACAGCGAACAGGTCGTGAGCACTGTCCTGTAGCATGGTTCCGTGATACGCAAAGTTTGCCAATGAATTCAAGCCCGGTCTGTATTTTTTTATTTGCATCTTTCGGACGCCTTTGGACGAGTCTTTCAAAATTTCAGAAGTATTAAAATAGAAGGAATATGTAAATATTGAATTCAAACGGAGATGCACTGTAGTGCATTCAACTTTTGCCGCCTGTTCACGTTGAACTGCAGTTTAGATGGCTCTTAATTGACGGAAGTGTAGCAAATGACTACACGATGTGTGAACGGTCCTTAGCTACTCGTATTATTGGAGGACATAAATGATCTGTATGGCTGCATCGTCGTCTGCTTCTTTACTCTCTATATGTGTTTTGGGGAGTATATGTGTGTTGATTCGGGTAGTCACCTCCGAGCACCGAGCAGTAACACACAGGCAACAGCTTTCTACCGAGATACGGGCTAACGACCAAATAGAAGGACTGAGTTCGATGGATGTTAAAGAGGCCGGCCTCTTGTATATTAGTGAAACTGCACTGGGTCGAGGGTTTTGGTACAGTCATCAAATACGGAAACAGAACTGTTGATTCGACAGATTTTAGATTTCTTGTGATTGATGAGCTGGAAGATGGTAGTGGATCTGATCGGTTGTTTATCAAGTCGTCGTGTTTTTAAGGTTGTAGTTGAACGGTCAAGGGATAATTTACGTGCACGGAAAGGAAACCTTATTCGTCAATATAAACGACTCACCAACAGTACTGTTATCAAGAGGTAGAGAGACTCAAGGTAAGCGCAGCATTGTCTCGACCGATGTCAGGTTGGACAACAACAACAACTGGACAAAATACAAGATAAACCCTTTAACAAAAATGATTTTAAAAACGTGTAAAGATCACCAAGAAAGCAATACTTGACACTGACTACCTATGTAGCCCACAACTAATAGCATATGAACCTCAACATATTCAGAACAATATATGATCAAAAGCTTCAGGATTTTCTAAAACAATTATCGCGATCGATCCATCGATCGATTTTCTGGTGTTTTTATTTATTGTTGTTTGTCCTTGGTCGGTTTCACCAACTCTTAGAAAAAACGCTGAAAATTATAGCACAAAGATTTATTATTCTCCTGCACAGCACAATTGGGACTTACCCTATTCAATCCCACCTCGACGATTATCAAGAACATGACATCGCTATATCAGCAATTCGGGAAACGACTATGTTAGTAGAGCACTTTTGAGACCAGCATGGAAAAATACTTGTGAACGATACGAAACACGACCACTACAACGGAACAACGGACATTTACGTTTTCAAGGCGACGCCCGGCGATAGACATGTCTCAACGAGTCAAACTGACGGATGGAGTCAGATGGGAGGTAGTGAGAGGAAATGAGTACTGGCGGGATAGAAAGCTTAACTTTGGCTGCATTGCCCGGCGAGTTCCTTCCACTACTAGAATTGTCCTCACCATATTTACTGTGATTTCATTGTTGTCCACCAAGACGCAGCCCTACATGTCTGAAACCCGTCCCATTCCACTCAGCATCAAAGAATATCTAGAAAACAATTCCAAACACCTACGTAGATGAAATTAAGCTGACAGCATTTTTCTAACAACTTTTCGCCTATGGCGACATAACCAGATACCAAACGGGGTTTTTGTGCAATATAATGGGTTTTTTAGATCACGTTCAAAGCATAATATGGCCCAGATGACGGACGGGCGTTGCAGATTTGGAACCCTCATTCCTTGAACTTGAAACGTAAAATGTCAAACTTTGAGGGGGAAAACTTATTCTCCATCGAAAATATAGCTGCATTATTCTGAATGAATAATAAAATAAAATGAACGAGATGGAATCACAATAAATGATTAAGAACGCAAATTTTAAAAGGAGATTCACGACTCTAATGCAACTATCAGCCATTTTACCGCACTGCACGAGTATTTGGAGGTTTTAGACCATATTCATAGGAGTATGAGTACGATTGTATAAAGATTTTCGGTAATTTCCATCCAAATCACGCCTGATTTGACTGATTAGCGAACCTAATGAACCAGCCATGAAAATTAGAAGTAAGAAGTTTTGTAAAGAGTTTGGCCATAAACACAACTTTCAGAAGTTATGGAGACCAATTATACTTATTCATGTAGTTTCTGTGTAGCGAGGATAAACAAAACGAACACCGCCCCCTCCACCGGTGACACTTTCCTCATTAACCTTCTGAATATGAGGATCATATGTGGCCTGTTCACAGGTCACTGTCCGCTGAGGTACCACCTTGCAAATATTGGCAAGTGCGAGGTACAGGTATGCAGGTTCTGTGAGGTAGGGCTAGAGACGGCAGAGCATGTGCTGTGCGTATGCAATGGACGCGCGGCATCGGCGCGTTCTGTGTTTGGGAGGCCCTTTCTTCAGCCCGGAGAGGTGGCAAATGCAGAACTTGCGGATATCCTCCGCTTTGTGCGGGGGTGGTGGGGGCCCATAGGTGACGTCACACCAGGTGAGACCAGTGCCGTGGGGCCTGGGGGTGGTGCAGGTGGGCCATGATCCGAGTATCATGGACGCCCTTACAATAGGCCCGTTCGTGGCTGCAGTGAGGGTATTGCCTGCATCCACCGTTAAAAAAAAAAAAAAAAAAAAAAACTTCTGAAGGTTACTTGCTGGCTATTTCTCTTGCCTTGGCTGCTATGCGCTAGGAGCCCACAGACTCGCACCCTTTTGCGCGAACCTGTGGAGTTCCAGCTATCCCAGACACATTACTCCCCCTTCTTAGAAGAACAAGCGCCGATGATTGGGAAGTTAGCAGGTAGCTGCCGGGTGAGAGCTGGCTTATTGTGTTCAATAAGCTTGCCAGCCTTCTAAAGTTCAGTTTCTGTGCAGATAGAGAGTGTGACGCGTTAATAGTCCGATAACACCAGGTTGAAACACCTGTGCACGCTGGCGCATCAGTAGATGGTGTGGCATATGCAGGGACAACTCATTATTTGGGGTGTTAAGCATTACCACAAGTATGTGAATGCCTGGGGCTGAGGAAAATTGAGTGATGCTTCACACCTGATGTGTCAAAAAACGTTCTTTTCCCCCATTTCCACAGCGAAGGCGTATTCGTATCGTTTAGTGGTCAAGTGAGCGACCAGATGCCACGGAGATGGGAGGTTAGAGAAGTGAGAGCGGGACAAAGAAAATGTCGAATCGACGAAAGAAAAGGAAAGAAGAGGAAGAAGGTGAAGAAGAAAGTGAACAGCGGAGTGAAAGTTGAATAATGAATGAAGATGGTCCGGGAGATTCGGTTGTGGGAGGTTTTTTTTCTTCTTGTGTCTCGAGTGTTGTGAAACGAGTATTGTTGTGAGGTGTCAGCCTAATATGCGGCAATGATAGAGGGCTAGGGGCGGGTATAAGGGGTTGGAGAAGTAGAAGGGTGGTGGTGGCGGTGGACGCGTCTGTCTCTCCTTAATAGGATATTCGTCGTCTTTTCGTCGAGAAGCAAAGAGGAAAATAAGAGCGAGGGGTTCGTAAAGAAGGGAGCACTCATAATATTGGCAATGTTGTGGTGTAGTGATGATGAGAGGGGAGTGAGTGAGTGAGTGGGTGGATGCAGGGGGGAAGGAGGGGGTTGTTCATTGTGATTAAGAACAAAACAGCAGTGCGCGGGGGCCATGTGGAGCATGCTGCTAGGGATGCTTGGTGTGAAAAGGCGATACGGTGGGAAAAGTGGGGGGAGCATTCATCGCGATTTCGAGAAGAAATATGGCCGTATCACGACGATGGTGAGAAATGAGTGTGCGGAGGGGGGAGACTTTTTTCCGAAATAAAGAAATGAATAGGAGCTTGGCGAGAGGGGAGGGGGGGGAGGGACAAAAAACGAAGTAGCGAGGCACTTGAAAAAGTTCTCGTGATGGCGGGAAGGCGTGGCCAGGCCCAGCTCGCGAGTGTGAATGACGATGAGTGAGCGAGAGAGAGTGACTGGGTGAGTGCGGAAATGAGGAAGAGGGTTGATACGCGATCTCTCCTAATTGGAAACACCCCATCGACAACGGACTGCGGACAGGTGCACGGAGGTGTGCTTGTGTTTGAGTGTGTTGTGCGAGCCTTTCTCCGCCGCCAGAAGATGGCAGCAACGTCTGCCTAAACGTGTTGGCCCTGTGGCAATGTTGGTTTGGGTCCCTGATGAGTGCGTGGCTGAGTAATGTTGACTTTGTTAGTTACGTCTGATACAAATCGTGAGACAGTCGCTTCAGTCACTGGGACCACTTTGTTGGCTGCCCAAAGAGATGTCGAAGGGATCGGGTTATGTACCCACAGTTGGAGTGTGATCACATGCAGCTTGCCTGATGAGCGAGAGCGTCTTTGCTGACTGATAGTGTGCTGTAGGCGAGCGCTTTCAATGTAAAACCCCATCCTCCAGCCGTAAGACAGTACTGTAGTTGAATCAGGCAGTGAAGAGCTTTCCATTCGAATAGAAAGGCCTTAGCAAGAGAAGAGTGGAAGGGTGAGGGTGCGGATGATAAAAGAGTTTTTGGTAATCGGACATTCACTACCTGAAATAACCCGCTGGGATTGAAAGGAATTAAAAAGGGTTTAGTCGGTCGCTTGGTAGTCGATTTTTGTCGGTAGGCAGCTCAGTAAATCAGTCGGTAGGCTGTTTTCATTTATTCAATTTCATGGCTGGCTCAAATTCAATTTCAGATTTGGTATGATGTTCATAGAAATTGTTTCTTGTTATTTATAAATGTCACGTTTTTTAATGTTCAGTATTGGTCTATTTTAATAATGTGGCGCAGTCCTTTTGTTTCGAGGAGTTTATTCAGATGTTTTGCAGTTCAGAAATACTTTGTCTTTAGTTCCAAATTGTTCCAATATGAGAAAGGTATATTTTTCACTGGGAATTAGGAGCCATCTGAGACCCACTGAGACCAAACAAGGGTTCATCATAGCGACCACAACTCCAGACTGTACTTTCTATCACATTAACATAGGTCAGATCAGGATACTTTTTAAGGGCTAAAAAAACGTCGAGTTTTCTTCAATTCACGCGTTTCCTAGGCTCTTGAGGTCAAAGAACGCCATTCGGGAAAATGGAATGTGGTCGCGATTTTGTTTGTGAGCTTTCAGGATGAGGATTCACAATAAACTATCAAAATTTTGACAAAATTAGATGTTAGTGTGGGGGTTTCCTTAAACGCTTATTCGATACTAGCCTTCTCAAACAAATCTTGTTGGCAGTCGAATAAATTGCAAACACAACGCAAGTTTAATAACGGTCATAAAATACGTAGAGAAATCCCGGAATTCAAACCAATTATTGTAATTTCTTTGACTAACTTTTTTTACGGCGTTCACTCAACCATTTCATAACCGTGACGTAAATAGGAGCGAACCGTTGAATTCCAGAACTTAAAGTACTACTAGTTTCTATGTAGAGCGTTGAGATAAGTTATAAGTATCATGTTCATACAAACCGAACGTCGCATTTACGTCGGTTACGGAAAGTTGTGTGGTATGTCACGTTCTGCTCGATTTAATATCTCTTGCTCTACATCCTACGCATGGAAGGTTTTAGAAGCGTCATCTCTGTTAGTAGAGGGTTTTATCCCTCGGTCTTCAGTCTCTGAAGTCCTCATTTGGCTTCCTGGTGACTTCTGCCCAGGGGTGTTCTCATTCGTGGTAGTGAGTCGTGATTGGTAAACAGCCAATTCGATGATTTCATCCTGCTTTATAGTTCAGAGCATCTGATCAACGGATGCAGAGGTTGCCCTCCAGCTGGTTTGGTTCCTCCGCCAGATTTTGCATGAGTCACACAGTCCGTGAGTGGGACAAAAAATGTTTCTTCACATAGTGTGTTTTTATCCTTATAATAAACGTCGTAGATTATCCTCATCTCTTCCGTCTCATAATGACTCTACCGCAATCATCGGGAGGAAAAGATCTATTAAGCGGGTTACATCAGTAGCCTTGGAACAGATCTATTAAAATCTTGTTCTACCTCTCAGCTCTCCATGGGTCAATGAAATGATGGTAGTTGCACTATATGGGACGATGGGAATTAGGAATTCTGAGGGATGAAAGCACGCAGTCTCTGCATCCCGAATTAGTAAAGGTAGTCTAATCGTGTGTGGCGTGATTGCCCTTTAGTCGCTTACTTTTGAGTACTTACTGAAAATTACGTACAGCAATTAATAAACGAATCACCTCATCAAAATATTGGGCGAATGTAACATGTAATGGAATTTTAATACTAATAACAACGGCCATATAACAGCAGGCGAACCAAGTTAACGAAGAAACAATCGAAGAAATGTTTTTCTCAAGATGAATGAATTGCAATAAACCTGTTTGAGCTCCGATTCAAGAAATGCACATTTAAATAGCGTAGTACATTTGTACACGATTAGAGAAATTATCCCCTTCGTTCACTGGATCTTCAAAATACAACTTGCCAACTGCAGTCTGGAACTCGGGAACTGGTACTGTGCTGTGCTGTACCGGGAAGCATTAACAATTCGAGTGGCCACAGGAAACCACTACATATTGTGAACGGTTCCGAGGAGATATTACAGGTCGATCACTTTAAGACGGCCATGGGTCTCTCCGAGTGATGAGGAGCTTCAGAACATCTGGCGACCTGGCCTGCAGCTTCTGCAAGAGCTTGAAAAGTAGCGGTGTTTGAAATATCTGGTGTGACGCGTCATACAAATTTACTCAGCTCCGCCTGAATTAAGCGATGGCTATAGCAAGTACTGAACAGTATCTTGCGTTCAGATTACACGAAATAGGAGCAGAACTTACATCAAGTTTTAAGTAGAGACAGAAAGTGGTTCCAGAATTTTCATGATTGCCGTTATTCACGTCAGAACCGTCATTTATGCGACTGTCAACGTTATATTTTGGGAACGTACATGTTCATAATCGCAGTTCTGGAATTATAGAGAAAATACTGGGGTCAAAAGTCAATCGAAAAAAAGACAATATTTTGAATTCAGGAATTCGTGTGCGTCCGAAGCATTTTATACCCTTTATTTATATTGCCATTTTGTAGAGAATTAATAGGATATTTACACAATTCTTTTTAGAACACTTTCGAACGAACGAGGCACTAAAATCGCTTTTTGTCGAAATTCTTGATAATTTTTAGTGCTGCTCTCGTCATTTTCAAATGGATGAAATTGTTATATTGACGTTCATCTATTCGAAATAGTTTTTTAAAATGAGAATGTAACGTTATTGTTCAATAGAGCCTTACAGTACAATTGGGTACATTATTAGTGTTGTTTATTATTTATTGTATATTAGCAACATAATGATACATAAAAGAAAATTAACAACATTCTGTTAAAGAAAACGACACTTGATATCTTCAGTACACATACACTTCCAACGTGCCCACGGAAGGCTAAGTCCACATGAACTTGTGTTCTTCCGTGGAGTCTTATTAAAACAAATCAATTATTCAGCCAGCTAGCAATCAGTTTCTGAAGGAATCACAAATAAGTTAAATCCTAATTATACGAGTTCAATAATATGTTTGAAATATGTTTTTTAATGCCAATACATTATTAAAATCACTTAAGCTAGTTTTATTTTCAAAAAGAGCAACAACATAAGCGCATCTCTTGTACATTGCAATATTTATCATAGGCAGTCTTATGTTTGACCTCCCTACCGTTCTCGTTCCGTATGCGCCCGTACAAATGTGTTCTTCGTCTATTCCCGTTTTACATACAAAAATACAAGCCTTCAGAACAAATAAATCAGGTATGCACAGTGTTCTAAAATCTCTGTGTAACCAGCTTGTATGGTATCTGGAGGGCCTCCCTAAAATAATTTTAAGAACAGTGTTTGGAACTGTCTGAAGTACTCTTAAACGCGTTTTCGTAGCATCTCCCCAAGCACTTATACCATAGTTTAATAATGAAGAAACCAGACCACAATAAACCATTTTTAAATAATAAGGGCTCAGGAAACCTCCCAAAGTCTTGAAGACATAAAACAGCTTACGCAGCTTTTTAGCCAATGTATTTATGTGCAGCTCAAAAGTCAATTTGGATTCGAAAACCACGCCAAGATAATTACAAGTCTGAGAAAATGGAATGAGTGGGCACCCACAGGTACCATTACCATCACATCCATAAGAATGAAGTTGAATCGTCTCATCCAATAACAATTCTCTTCGTGAGTTACCTGAGAATCGAACAATTGACGTTTTATCTATATTGAGACACAAATGGTTGTAGTCCATCCAAGTCCTGATAATATTCAAGTTGTGACCCCCAAACCTCACTAACTCATTATAATTCCTCGAGCAACAAATAATTGCTGTGTTGTCAGCAAACCCAAAAACCCTACTACTCAAATTCAAGTTCATCAATTCATTAACATACAGAAGGAAAAGTATTGGCCTGAGAACTGTACCTTGAGGGACACCCTAATTTATTCGAATAGTTGTGGAATAAACTCATTTATAACCTCATTTAATTACCTTGACCAGTGAACGGTTATAGTAACAGAAATGAACTCAGCGCCTAGCTTATTTAATAATGGTTTTACAATAGTTAGTCTTGAGGGAGCTTCCTATTCAATCTGCGGTTGTTAGGTTGGTGCGGTGTATTAGCTGATAGTTGATTAATAGAGAATTACTGTGACCAGCAGTGATGGTATGCATCTCCTAGACTGTCATTCTATGTTTGTCATTGATCACCAACTCACCTTCGGATTTCACACGAATAGAGCTATCAGAAAGGATTAAAGTTAAATATAACAGTATTTTTGCTGTCAAGGAGTGGTCCCTTTTTTTTCATCAATTGTTTGACATGAGACCCGGGTAACGTGGGATCTAAATACGTGCATCTAGTTTTTGGTAACTCGTTTTCCGTGAAAAGTTTGGATGTCCGTACAGACCTCATGGCGTAATGTGAAGTGATTCGCTGTTGACTTTTAGGAATAGTTAGCCACTGCCAATGGCGATCTGGTTGAGATATACCAGCATTTATGGCTCATTGTATTGTTCAACTGCAATACTTGTTATTAGCAAACTCCATTGTCCATAATTCAGATATAATGTCTGCTGTAGATGGCGCGTCATGAACAAATATGACATTTTGTCATATTTTGTCATGGACAAATGGCCCCCAAGCACTCTCTTGTAGGACAGGATATTTCTAAATGCTGCGTCAAATTGGCGGTAGTGGATGTCTTGGAGATGCCGTTCCACTTTTGACAAGGAACCATCACGATGTTCTTTATCGACTGCCATTTCCGAATTTTGGAGGGCTGAGAGAAGCGAAAATAAGTGCCTGTGATCGATAACTTTAATTATTCCTTAACCGTTTGAGCCAGGAACATATGTAAGACCTTCAGGTTAAGTTAAAGTTTGTTGAGTACTTCATGGAACGTAAATTGTGATAAAAAATCTGCTACTTGTTTCTCAAAAGCTGGTTTAGCAAAAGTTCACCCTCATATCATTAATCGTTATAAGCATCTCATGAATGCTCGATGAGTTCAGGTAACTGTGAAGTTTCGTTTGCCCGTCGTCTCTAAATCATTTCGGGCAGTAGCTGAGTCCTGTGATTTGCCAGTTATTACTTCAATACTTCCAGCTTCCAGATCTCTAAAGCCACCTCTGAACTCCCATCGCTGGTGTGACGTGTAACGTCTAACACGTGTTCTCCACTGGCGGTCCACTAGGTTCTATCAATCCCAGGATCACTGCGTCTACTGCACCCTTATTTTGCGCGGAAGGGTGGTTAGTATCCCAAGTGGATGAGTAGTAGAATTTCCAGCTATTGCGCCACCTAAGCCCCCCATAATCTCGGCTGGGAACACTAGTTCCGGTTAATTTTGAACCGTTTCAGCTATTGGCTCTGTGAAGTTTTGTGTTGGAAAGTTACCAATTGTGAGCAATGCGTTCTTTCAATATCGCACTCTTTGTGGAAAGTGAGGGTTGTTTTACCCTCCTCCTGTTTTACGCGAGCTTCATCAACTAATTCTCATTAATGTTGAACCGTTTTAGCTATTATAACAAGGAAATTTGGAATAGGATGATCGCGAGCTATCCCTAATGATGAACGCTGTGGAAGCTATGCAACCCATCCCGGAAGATTGTATCAGATTGGGAAAAACCTGTTCGTGAGAACAGGACGAAGGATTGTTTTCTGCTGTAAACTTGGAGGTTTGATTGACGTGCTCATACTAGGTCCATCGGAGCTTCTTCCGACGTTATACATGCTCGATCTCACTCTAAATGTGTGCTTTCGTAAGAGGGGAATGTTTAGATGAGCTCTCACAGTCTCACAGAAGATGACGTTCTCATATTGTTTGATAATGTCCTATGTCCGCCTGGTTAATGGTTGCTGCTACACTATGAAAAATCTCCATACTGTCTCAGGCATTAATTGGTGGTGCTGCAGGTCCGATAAAAATATTGTTCCGAGCAGGATAGACCAAATAGAAGCACATAGCACAATGTTTAACTGTATGTTACTCCCAGCATAGCGCAGGATTACCTTCACGATCGGGGAAGAGGGCTTTATGTCATGATCGATTCAGCCGAACCCCCTAACGAATTATCGTAATTAATTTTTAGCCAATCGCATACTGTGGCAATTAGACTTATATCCTCGTCAACTTTGTAATCTTCGAAACTTGACTGCATTAATGATAATTGTATGAGCCACTTATACAACGTTACCAAAAAACAAACTAAACCACCAAAAAACACTGTCTATAATGATAAATGGTTTGCGTATGTTGAAGAAAGCTGTACTTAGACCACAGGACGCATAACTACTACTACGCATAACACATGTAACCAATAACGTACAACGACCAACAAAACGATAAGCAACACTAGAACACTTTTGTTGTGACCAGCGATTTGGGACGGAACTGTCATCGAAACTGACTTTACAGCGTCATTTAGAGACGTAACGAACGTTTATTTCTACGTTCACCCAAACGTCCTTCGTGAGTAATCATCGTGCGTGTCATGTTATTACATTCAAATTCTAAAGGACCGCCAAGAGGCTGGTAGTGAACAAATGCGAGCGAACTCACCTGAAGACTGGTTCTTACACCGTCGGGCCGCAGATATTCCAGACAAGCACTGCCTGAAATGGAAGGATAGAACAGAAGGGGTGTAAAGGAAATGGGTTGTACCTAGGCTCCTACGAATTTGACGCCCCGAAGACGATGTGGTGGTGAGATCGACATAGTCACTAGTGCACGTCTCTCAAGGAAAATTTCAATTATGAAAACGAACCCGCAAAACTAAGAAGTTACCTGTTTGCCTGATAGAGTTGTTAGAACAAGGAAAGAAAAAAAAGTCTCAATGGTGAAGTCAACCGAAAGGAGTTTATATAGCAATGATAAACGCTTCGAACCGGCAGCATTCTGGATATGAGAGATGGTTCAGTTGCATTCCATGTAGCTACAGCTTTGTGGACTGAGCTGGAACAACCAATCATATTCCAATAGAACCACTCGAAGATGTGGGTGAAAACGATTTTTCAATTATCGTCGTACATCAGCTTACGGTCAAAAATATGGCGTCATGCAATCGTGACAGGGCGTTAAGTATGGCTTGCCAGCAGCTGCAAGTGGTTTTGGAACTCGTTTCATATTTCTATGTATTATTTCGAAATTGAATCGTTCTGTTCGGTTTAATTATGTCGTCCTACTCTTGAGATATTTAATAACTACAAGAATTTCTTCGTTGAGAGCTATCGAAGTGAAAATGGGGCGTTGTCATTAAAATACGGTAAAAAGGAAACGAAAAATGAGGCGAAAACTCGTTCATCCCAGTATCCTGTCCATACAAAACGCGAGCAGTGTGAGAAGCAATCGCTGTGAATTATTGTGTGTCTTTTGTCAGCCTCATGTACCATAAAAGCATTCAAGCAATACTAAGAATTGTTGACGTGATTTTCTGCAAATCTTCGAGATTAAAGTTCCAGAACTACAGGGGAAACGCTGTAAAGAAAATGTATTAGGAACGACGTTAGTTTGAATACCGTAATTTTGAGGTGGCTGCTGATTGTCTTGCGGACATTTTTAAACATTCATCTTCTATGTAGCCTATTGAACCACCACGCTGAGTTTTCACAGTGCTGTAATCATATGAAGCAGATTTATAAGGACAAAATTGTACATTTTCGTTCACATCTTGATATCATTGAGCTGTTTTCGCTATTTTCTCCCGACTACTGACCAGTAAGCGCACAGCTAGACGGAATATCGCAAAAATGTTTATATTTACGAGCCATTCTTTACTCCACGTTACGCGGTAAATGCTGCAGCCGTGATGTTAGCTGCTCCCACGGCCGTGCACGTATTCGGTTTTAGAACAGTCGACAACGGGTTGATATTTGAGTTTTTTACCTCTGCCTTAGGTTGTCGTCACTACCATGGACCAGCTTAACGTTATACGGGTTTCCAGGATGACTAAGCCTTGTAGGAACGAACGTACTAGAATGGGGTTCATCTTAGATAAGATTTAGAAATTTTGTTGCAGACCTCCCAGAAGTCTTGCGCCTCAACATAAGCTCCCTTTCCCTGACTGACTAGCAAAAGCAGCTACTTCGACCCCCCCCCCCCCAATGGAAGGAAAGTCAATACTTCCTGGAAAGACAGAGAGGCAGAGTCCCGAGTGCCACAACCAACCAGGCCCTGAGACTCTACTTGTTGTGCTTAATACGAACGCATTTAACAATGCACAAACAGCAGAAGTCCGTCATCCGAGTCGAAACATATTTCGGGCCATCACGTTAATTGAAGACTCCCAATACAACAATATTATGGAGCTGCGGTTTTAAGAAAAATATGTGCTCCGTGTGATCGCGATATATAATGAACGCAGGTAGCGGGCCGCCCTTTCAAATTTACTTTCGAATTTGAGTCGAACGTCCTCACCTGTTCAAAACAAAGGTCTGCGAGGATGTAGGCAGAGTTGAACGCCAAGAGCGGAAAACCAATCAAAATAGTAGTCGTCGAAAGTAAACCAGATCCTGAGGGTTCCCTCGTTATTTTAATGGTCTATTTAACCTATTGGCGTCGTATTTCTAAACAACTCGGCGGCCTCGTGTCAAACAAGACGTCTTTTCTTCGCGAAGGACAAGGAAAACGCCTTCTAACCGGCGAAGGATCGGATTTTTAGGTTCGGATATCCGAGACCTCAATATTATTGTTCCCTCCACAAAACGACGATAATTCGACGGTGTTTCGACGCTTTCACAGTTCTAGATTTGTTTTCTATTCCGTTTGACCTGAGCCGCGTCCTTCCACAGCCTTCAAAATGGGATCCTTGAACCAGGAACCTCAAGTTACTGAAAATGTAGGGATTAAGATGCAGTACTGCTATGCAGTTGAAACAGATTGTCGATATCAATCTGCACTTCGTAGCTACGGATGCAGAACTAAAACCTGTTGGCTTATTGAAGTTTCTGGAAAACCCAATTTTTAGCGTGGTGAGCGTGAGTAGCCATTGTCCTGACTTGCTCAGTTCTTTTAAAAACAAATCCAGCTCGCAAGAATAGGATCGTGAAAGCCATCGTTTAATACGTAACCTGAATGTTTAAATGAGAGTTTGATCACGTTGGTGTGAGAATTAGTTACAGCAATCACAAATTTTTCGAAAAGCTCTAACTTCTTCTTCTTATTATTATTACTGTTATTATTACAAATATTATAAATCGTCATGATTCAAAGTTTCATCTCGCTCGTGTGAGGAGCATTAATCCCTTGCTATGTGGCATATGTTGATGATTGTGTTTTTCGTAATTTGATATAGGTCTATTTCTGCAGGCCAAGTGTGTCTGGTGTGACGCCCGTAGAACTGGTGGTATTTGCACTTATTAAATCTGCCACTGGTCCTGCAACAAAGTACACCGGGTTTTTGTAGTGTGGGTGGCGATGAATTGTCAGCGTTGGCTAAGTCTACGATATACATCAGTTGGTTGTGCATGTCTACAAGTGTTCGCCTCGATGCTCTAGTCAGTGATAATGACCCGATCTTAGTACAACTTGTAATTGTCGCTATCGAGGACGGAGGTGGGTGTGTATTTGTAGTAATTTGTGGTGTGTTTGATGAGATTGTGTTGTGACTGAACTTGCATGACTTGTAGCCTAAAGTGTTGTGTTTTGTCTTCTGAAAACTGTGTGTAAAAGGTGTTTGAGAATACTCACTCTGTGATTTGCAATAACTACATGTGTTGGTAGCAATTGGTTCTTCTAGGATGTGTTTTCTGTAATTCAATGTTGGGATGACCAGGACCTGCATTGCGGTCAGGGAAGAGCCACGCCAAGTTTCGACGCAACTGTGTCTGCATGCGGCCTGAAAGTGGAGTGATTTCCGCGTCCACGTCAACATACGAGCACCATGTTCAGAGAGGTTAATTTTTTTGTCAGCTGGGGTGTTTTAGCGTCGGAATACTGTCTGAGGGTTGGAACGGTTTGTTGGGTAGCTTTTTGATGTCCGAGAGTCCTCCCTCCCCCCCTCTCCCCCGGATTTGTTTTTGTTGTTGAACGTCCAGATATTTGTAGCGCAGTTCAACGACATCCTCTGATTTCCGGCTTAGCTGCACAGCCTCCGGGGCATCCTATGTTTGTGTTGTTCTGCATTTATCTAGCCCAAATGTTATGTTGGTGTCTTGAGAGAATGTTTCTGTTAATTCCACTAGTTTCTGAAGCTGCTGTGGCGTTGAAGCTTATATTTTGACGTCGTTCATGTAATGAAGGTGTGAAAGTGTAACCATATGCGCTGTTACTGAGTGTGGCGGGGAGTTCAGTGTCAGGCAAAAACAAAGAAGACTTGGAGAAACTTCCTGGGATATTCCACGACGAAATTTAAGTGTTATTGCTGTTTCGAGGAATCGTATTATTTGTGAGTGTATTTGGTATGTACGTAATGTTTTGAGAAGCCAGGAGGGTACGCTGTCAAATGATTTCTTATAGTCTGTGTAGTCTGAGCCCCCCAGGGTTCAGAGAATCGGTTCATCTTTTGGCAAAGACGATTTTCTCAGTAATCGGAGCTTCCTTCCTCGTCAGAGGACACCTACTCTCGGGTGTTCCAGAAGGAGTAGTTCTGGGCGAACATGCTGGGGCTGCCGCGCACTAATCAGTTGCACTCTTGGAAACGACTGTTTCTCATGCATGGGATGGCGAAGCGTGTGATGCCTGTGTTTACAATTTTCACACGTGCACGTTGAACGACAGCTTTTGAAAATGTGTGAAGTTGCCAGGGAATGCTTACACGGATTGTGCTTTTCCACGTAGGTTCTTCGAGCAAAAACGTGGGCACTTTTTGCCCACTTTTGCATCCTACGATTTTTGCCACAGATAGGGCAGGGATGTGGACCTGGCAGTAGAGTACTGTCATCACTAGACCGAATACCGTCATCATCGAAGCCGCGCGATTTTCCCGGACTCGTTGATTAAGAGGTCGTTCGGGGATAGACACGCTGGAAGATGTCGAGTAAGGTTTTGGAAATGAGACATTCGGGGCTTGCTGAAATGCTCTGCGCGTCTCTAAGAAGCAGGCCATCTGGTTGAGGCATGGAGCGAGATAGGAGGTTGGAAAGTTGTTTGCGGAACGGCCATTCTCAGTGTGAATTTCTGAGTATGGGGGTATTGAATTATCAGAAGAAGATGTTCAGGAAGGTATTTTCCTAATTACGTCAACTACCTCACCATCAGACAGGTTGTTAACTAGGGTATTGATGAGGTTTTTCCTTTCGATCTTGAATACTTCTAAGAGGCTAGCATCGCGAACTAATTAAGTAAAGCAACCGTGAAAGTTCGAGCACTTATTGGGCGCTAATGTTATCATATCAGACTTAGTGGGTAGGGGGTGAGTACCCACCGACTAGTAATGGGAACAAGTAGATTTATTCGCGGATTACTTTGGGAGAAGTTTTACCATCACAAACAGGGAACTGCGTTGAAGCAAACGCGAGCGCGGGCGACAGGACGACATCTTGATGGGACCA
Source organism: Pachypeltis micranthus (assembly GCA_020466155.1). Classification (NCBI taxonomy): domain Eukaryota; kingdom Metazoa; phylum Arthropoda; class Insecta; order Hemiptera; family Miridae; genus Pachypeltis; species Pachypeltis micranthus. Next base: position 2,842,865 of record CM035776.1, read on the forward strand.
CGCTCGATTACGACTGATGACATTGAAGTTTCGAGAGAATCGGGGCAATTGAAGTCGTTATACTACGATTGGATGCTGATGTGAGTAGGGAAGTACATTTTAATGCCCTCAGGGTTTCTTCGATGTTCTAATCAGGATATTGATGGGGGTAAATGCGAGTCATACGCTTGTGTGGACGATCTGGTATCAGTTTCCCAACTGTACGTTCATTATGTAACTATACCGTCTCGTGAGTCGCGTTTGCATCGAAACTCGTGAAGACCATTAGATTACGAATTCAATTACGTTTCAGGACATCGCTACGGTCGAGTTTCGGAGACAGGATCTTTTTCTGAGCTGAGTGAGCAGACACTTTCCCATCTTGTTAGCTCAGTGAGAATATGAGCAACGATTAGATGAATCAATGGTAAGTGGGAAACACCGCTAATTCACGTGAAGGCAACGCAAGTTGTGCGCCACTCCTGACGTTTGAAGCTGACTACAAGAAGTTTTTACGAAGTTCTACGAAGCAAACGACAGCTTCAAAAACGTCGGCATCAAAGGAGAAATTGCAGTATCAAGTGAAATCCGTTTCATTTTCCACCGTAGCCGGGAAACTGGGCTCCGATTATCTGGTTCCGGTTCCGAAGGAAACAAGGTTCGGTAACAAACGTGATGAAGGATCAGATCGTGAGGATCCGCCCGAGCCCCGCTTTTCCTGAGGAAATTGAAAATGGGCTTAAAAACATTAAAAGCGGGATTTAAGGGGAAGGAAAAGGGAGAGGGAAAGGGCTCTGTCGTTGCGCCTCTTCAGTGTAACAAACGGGAACAGGAAAGTTGAATTGAGGGAGGAAATTCGATGACGAAAGAAGCTCAGCCGAATTATATAAATCGCCCTCGCGCAGAATTAAATGACGGAAAGACGATCAGATCCCTCCCCTCACCACCCCGTTACTCCAGTCGTCGTCTTGTTCCCTCAAAAGGGCCGGAAGATAGCGGATTTTGAAAATAGGCTGTTTAAAAGGCGAGTTATAAGGGCGATGGCGTGGGGGCAAGTTCGGGGGGAATGAGGGAAGAAAAGAGAAAAGCGACTAATGCGAAGTCGGGCTTGAAATGGAAGACCTGAGCAGAGCAATACCCTCGTCCACTGAAAGGCATCAACGTTTCCTCATTATCTTACCACTTTTCTCAACCGGGTCTTTAGAAGCAACTTTTAGGCTGCCTGAAGCAAGTGATGTAAATAAGGAGAATACGAAGACGGCAGAGGAGAAAATATTAGCCGATGAAGAGTTAGTTGTAACTGAGTATGCACGCTCTAACCACAAAACAAACCAACCGATCTCCATGCCTTCCGTTACTGTTCAACGTTTCAACGCACTTACCAGATAATATTTATGGCTGCCTAAAATCGGCTCTCCTCGCCCTTTACTCTTCGTGGTTGATGTAATCATCTGGCTCATTATTCTCGAGGATTCTAAGGAGTTATCATTGGGGAAGAAATGCTGGTGTACGAGGAGCACAATGCTTTATATTTTACCTTTAACAGATCCCAGACATGCAGGACTGCGTCCAGATAGACAACAGTAAATATGTTCGGGTGAATTATAGTAGTTGAAGGGACGATGTATCGTAAGTTTTATTTTTTACCCAGCCTGCGCTCATTTCCTCTTACTGCCTCCCGTCCGACTCCAACCACTCATCAGCTCGACTCGTCTCGTCATCCCAATTGCATAGCATCGTTTACTAGTATTTTCCGACGCAGAAAATATATGGGATTCTACCGACAGTGGGATTCACTGTCCTAAAAAGCCGACAATCAGTCGAAGAAAATAACACCTCGAGTAGGTCGATCTAATTAGGTCCAGGCGTATTTTATTATGGGAGGGAAACTTTTCAATATGCTTGTCGAAATAACACAAAATTATTTTCACATAAAGTTGTTCAATGTGGGAGTTGTGGGAGTTAACTTAGGCTACCCCAGTAACACCTTAAGGATGGATTTTGGAACTTGTATGGAGTTTGGCCATAGCATAACTAACCACCGATTGTATTAGCGTCTTCTAAATTACAATAGAGTTTTCCTGCCCTAACGTTGTTTCAATTTATAAAAAATGTGCGCGAGTTAACGAGATTTTTTCACCGATTGCACATCCGCTTTCAAATCCTCGTCCAACTAGACACTCACGTATCGATAATTTGTGCCCCTATGTATCGTCGAACGTGAACATGGTTCACGAATATTTTTATATAAATGCAACCGGGCTGGTAAAACTACCTTTCTCTTTCTCTTCAAGAATACCATATATTTATTTTTATTAGCATGTACCTTGAGTACATTGTTGGTTAACCGCATTCACGTCCAAGTTTGCCTTTTCGTACTTCTCGTCCCACATATCACCCTCAACCAAAAGGTAGAAGTTCATTGTCGTAGGTAATCAGATGCATTCCACGTCAACTTTCATATCCGCCAGCTCATATATGAATAGCATACAAACTTGCCCCCAAAGTACTGCCTTCTACGCACCCATTCTCGATACCCCGCATTTTACTCATTGTGCAATCGATACCTACGGACAGGTAACTACGAAACTGCTACTGCTCGTATTCTTCTTATACCTAACTTTAACGTCTTATCTAACAATTTACTTCTGTTCAGAGAATCAAATGCCTTAGCTAGGTCCACCAGGATCACAATACCAATTTTTTCTTTATCTAATACATCGTGTATATTATTCGTGAATGTTGAGTAGTGCTTCTTTCGTACCACAATCCTTTGTCGAAAACCTAGAAGAATATTATTTTCAAGATAAGCAACAAGCCGTGTTTTTAACCCACCTCTGAATTATTTTAAATGCTACTTTTAATAGAATATATAGATAGGAACTCTTTCAGTTGATTAATCTTCCTGTATAAAACACTAAGGATTGTGTATTATTTAATTGCGCGTAACTGCGGGTTGAAATGACGTTCTTCGCATGCTCCAGAAACACTAACGGGTACGATAGGGCAGGAAATGCTCTCCACCGTCGAGAACGTGGATACTTTCTCGGAGGTGGTTACTTATGACCCCAGTTCTATTACAGTTATTTTTGTGAACTTTCGTGTTATTTACATACAAAATTACTTAGTTTATCGTATCAGTGTACTGCAAACATCCTGTAAACGCTACCATAAATGGCAAATTTGCTGTCCTTCAGATAAAAAATGCTGGGAGGAGCCTCAAAATTTCACTCTCAACTGAACTTTCGATTCAGTGAGGGTTGCAAACTTGTGGGAAAGTTTGAATGCCCCCCCCCCTCTCCTACGTAATGTTTTTCTTCCAGCGATGCCACTGGGCAAACCAGAGTGAAGAGCTCTTGGTGACGATTATGGCTTCCGCTCCCAAAACCCAATTTATTCCCTTCGTGCCCTTCCTCGCAAACGCTTGGAACTCTGAGCGGCTTGAAGGTTGGAGCCGCTCGCTCTGAAAAGCTTCGAGTTGGGTAACGACCATTTTGATTATCCTTTGAAAACTCGTCTGGTTTTCACGAATCCTCGTGAGACGAGCGGAATAATTTAATGAAGGGAGCTTCGGAAAAATCGCGATTGATTGCCAGCTTATTCACTCAAACGCAGCGAACCTCGAAAACAAATGAGCGGAGTGGAGCCGCGTTAGCGCACAAGCTGGTCTGGTGCCGAAAATGCTGGTTATTGAACAACTCTTTGAACTAAACGATGGTACATTCCTCTCAACAGTTATATCACTGTAATGAACTCAAGCAACTCTTAGCTTCGTCATGCTACACGCCCAAGTGGTAGGCCAACCTGTGATTAATTCGAGAGCTTCGGAGAGAGTGAAATAAGGTGGGGGGAGGAGGCAGAGAGCTAAACGTGCACAAGAATAATAACACTGGGGTAATCCCTGCTGTTTTGGCAAGATAATGCTGATAATATCATCAGTCTTCAAGTACTACAACGCAAAGAACTCCATTGACCCGTGCATTTTGGTTACCTAGACTGATATTACGAGTATGTATAATATTTTTACGTCTCATTATTTACACCACCATACATATAGTTTTATCGTAGTATTTGAAAATAATAGCATGCTGTGGTTGTTCTTTTATACATATTATATACACTGGACGTGTATCTCCTGCCCGAGGTAGCGCTTGTACGTTATACACAAACGCCAAGTTCCCTAGTTGACGGTTTACTTTCGAGTGTCGCGTCTGTTTGTAAATTTCTCAGTTGCACATTTCCGAATGTTCTTGCGATATTGTTCAAAACATTCAGAATTGTGAATTAACAAATAATATTCCTCTTAAAAACTAACTTTTCGGATCCAAGGATATATCAGGCGCAGTACCATTAGGATAATCGTGAAACCAAGCAGAACGCAGTTGTGTTTTTCGGTGAAATCAAGATTCTACTACCTTCAGTACAACATTCCAGCCGAGTACAGGAGTTCGTGCACCAACTGAGAGATGGGTGTAGTGATGGGTGTAGTTCACGTCTGTCAAGAGAGCCCAATATCCGTTTCTTCTTTAAAGTAAACAGCCACTCTACTGTTCGTTGCTCGTTTCCATACTTCGAAAATCAGGAGTCACCTCTCGACTCATCGACGAGACCGTTTGATGATTTAGATTTAAGAAAGAAACATAAAAAAGTTAAACAATATCACTTAAAAGACGAGCCTAACGAAACGGCAGAATTTGTTTCTATATTTCACTCAATTCATTTCAACAAACTCAAGATCGTACATTAACGTCTTATATATACTTCGAGAAGATTCCAAACGTTACCTCAGATAAATAGACATTCTTAGTTCACTGATTTAGAACTAGCTCACATTTTCGTTGAGTTCCTCTTGAACTCTCTTCGCGTTCATTTCGTCGTGTAAAGAGCGCTAAACATCAACATTTTCTTGACACCCATGCGGTTCAAGATGTCATCTCATGCATATTTGTCGTCTAATAATAAGCAGACGCAACACAAAAGGTATTCCTGGTCTCCTGCTGACTACTATTAGCCGACGGACTAGAAATCGAAGACGTAACAACGAATGTGGAATAATTATCCGTACGACTGGGCCCCGCACGAAGAATTAATTGACTTCTACATACGATTCCTCGTTTCTACCACATCAACGAAATCAAGAATTACGTTCAATCCGATAAAGTACAGTAACCCATAAGTGAACGACAAGAAAAATACGATCTTATTCTTGAACATGTGCGCTCCAACCAAGAAACTCTCAACAAATCAATCATCATTGGAAAAATACGTCTGTTTCGTCTGTTAGCATTAAATTTCTTAATGGAGAATGCGAAACAGGATTAACTTATTATTTCTGTTCGAGAACATCTTTCAGTTAAGATAGAATTAAGGCCGAATTCACAAACTGCGTTGATCTCGTTTAGAGTCGATTAACAGCACCTAACCCGCTCCCGCCACAAAAACGGTCTCCACCAGACTGAATTAAGCTCTAGCCCTGGTCAAACCTTAACCCCAAAAAATTGGGCAGTTTGGCACGGTTAGCTCTTATCTTTCTTTATCACGTTCTGTGCCGAGTATTCGCTTGTATTATTGTGAATAATTTACGTATATTTTGGAACAATGATAATAAACAAAGATGCTGTTTACTAGTGCGCAGTTATTTCAGTTGCTATTCCACTACGATGATAATCTAATGTTGGGTTAGCGTCATTTCACCCAGCCCCTCAAATGGCTATTAGCGGGGTCTGACGACTTGTAGAAGTATGAATTTAAATTCTGTTGCGAACAAAAGTATTACGATCGTCGAAAACAAGTTGTTGTTTGCGTAAAATACGTGCTGAGCAGTTTCTGTAAAAAACCAGTCGTCATATTGCCGTGTTAGAAAACCCAAACGCAAATGGCTTACCTGGGTGGATTTAGTAGCAGATAAGTAGGAAATATTAAATAATACCACGCTTTTACACAAACATTAGTATATTAAACAACTTTTATTAAACAAGACAATACTCCCTTTCTTGTTAAAGTTCCTTGCTAGTAAAAGTTGTACCTCATAATTGCGGTTTTTATTATTTCTTGCTGAGTTCTCTTTTTCTTGCACCGCTTCCAATTTTTCCTACACGCACCACAAAGCATTTTCCCGGACTAATTTGGTTTTTTCCTGCAGCTCTTGCAGTTGTAGTACGCGTATTTTCACTTTAACCTCCTCACAAAATTCAGCTTCGCCAGAGGTTAATGCGGCCACTTTGGTGTATGACAATAATTAGAAACAATAATTTGGTCAAATCCGGATTATTGAGCATTACTACTCATTTATTACGGGATACACGGTTACGCGGCCGTTTACGTTTACATGACACTTATTTACGGGACGGGATGTCAAACAAATGCCCAATTTCCTTACTTTACTGTAACCTCATTAGTCCACTGCCTTATCGATATGGCTTAATCGCAGCTTAATCAAGTGTATGCTAACCGTATACCACAGTGATCTCGGCTAGCGTGGTGAGCGCGAAAATGTCCAGCCTTGATCTACTTATCTAGCCCTGATCAGTTGGATCACGATCAACGGCGTTTTGGTGAACACGGCCCTTACACGTGAAATCTAACCACTAGGAATTCCTGGAAGAGACGAAGCTGAACATTTTCATTTTTCCTTTTGAAGATCAACGGAATATTCCTGATCTCTCCGGAAAGTAGGACAATAGCAATAACAAACACCGAACGCCAATTGCTCTCCTAACTAAAACCTCATTCATCAAACATATTAACACCCCGAGGGATTTATAATTAAAGAAGAAATTAAATTGCAAAGGCTACTTCACGATCTGTACATTCGATTAGAGATACTGCGATCAAGGCCCCAGTTTCTGTTATCGAAATATCGTGCTTGCATGACCCAGCTATAAGTATTAATACAAACGTAAGAAAGTTAGAACTAGTTATAATTCAAATCGAGATGTCGAAGTTATAATAATCTTGCGCTCTTACGAGTAGTTTCAAATTTAAAAATTTCTTGATGAAAATTTTCAGCAAATACTAGAAGGTTTAATACTCAGGGGGGAAGAGTTATGTACTCCGTACCTCACAAGTCTGCTAAGGCGGAGCTTGAAGTTTATACACACAAGCTTCAGACGCTAAGCTCCCCAGTTGTCGGTTTGCTTTCTAGTGTTGCCTCTGTACGTCAATCTCTCAGTTGTGCTTTTTGAAGTGTTCTCCCTGGTATTCAGAATAAGTCTTTCTTGAAAGCTAATTGCTCAGGTCCAAAGATTATATGGTTTATATTAATATTGCAGTTAACATTCGTGTATCAATAGTTCTCCAAAATAGATGAATAGTCCTTCACTCTTTTATTCTGAGCGGATCATGAATTCTGACCAGTACCCCGATATATGACGTTGTGAGGAGTCTTGATGCCCATACACGCGATGTTGGCTCAACTATATTCTTTTCTTTAAACCGTGAAATCCGAGTTGGTTGGGCTTGAATCATTTTGAATACGCCGCCGTTATTTGAAGCGAATCGTTTCTTCCATTTCTACGGTAATTTTCCTTAACAATGGGAACTGGTTTGAGGGCCCAATGCTGTACTTGAAGTCGGTCCTTGTTCGGCCAGTTGACCCACTCGCTCATTTAGAATCAGTTCCGTATGAACTTTCACAAAAAATAATGTTAATAAATGGAGTAGTCGAACAATTAAAACGTTAATCGGCCAACGTTTGGGAATCTTTGAAGTGCTTAACGAGGCTGTGCATATCGGGTGTGACACACTGCCCACTAACGCGTTTACGATTAGTGTCGTATTTCCACTTTAAGTACTGACAGATGGAGCAACTTAAATTGCTTTTTCAACTTTAAATGCGAGTAATTAACTCAGGTCTTGTGGTATTTCCAGGTGTCAACTTAACTGCTGTATTGTGGTCGTCATACATTTTAATAGTTTTTACATAGAATGATTCTCCGTACGGTACAGTTTTTTGTGACTTGCATCACGGTATTTCCTGATGTGATGTTTTTTGAGTGTTTTTCTACCTCTACCTAGATGCAACTGGGAAAACCACACTGCAGCCACAAATTGGCCTATTCTGTGGGCATGGCTGAGTGACCTCATGTCCTCCCAGTTCCACCCACAGCTATTGAGGTGCTGGTGTTCTCTGATGCGGCGTCCCAATACGTCCCCACCATCTGCCTTTAGAGCGTATTTCTCTCGTTAATTTAAATTTGTCAGTAGTTCGTTATTTGGGTATGTGTTTGGTATCCTTATTCGGCAAGCAGAAAATAAAGCAGCCACAGTAATTACGGCTCTTTCCCATTTGATGGCAAACACGTGAGGGGAACAGGTTGCTTATGAGCGTCGTAGGCTCCATCTTCTTATATGGAGCACTGGGCTGAGCACTGAGCTACCACAGGAAGGGGATGACAGAGGTGCAGAAGAGGTGCGCCCTCCGCATTACTGCACGGTTTCTCTGATACAGCCAAGTCGAGTGTGACATAGCCTGGAAGGGACGGTGGACCAGGCTGCTTTTTCCAGCACATCGTTCATGGCGCCAGGGTGATGTGGATTTCTCCCTTACCTAGTCCCTGCTGAAAAACGGAAACCGATGAAGGAATACAAAGTTGTGCAACTGTCATGGATTTAACATCTCGCTGCCTAAGCTGCGTTAGTCTTGAAATTCCAACACGCCAATTTGCTGCTGTGGAGTCTAGGCCCCGTAGGGCTGGAGCAGTAGCCTCATAGTATACACTCACAGGTGATCTAAGCGTGAACAAAACCAACACATGAAGCAAATCAGAGAACACCAGCATGAGTGGAGGATCTAGCAAAACGTATGCAGACAATGCTTCCACGAGAGTACAAATATGCTGGCAATGGTTTCCCTGGCCTTCATCTAGAGAGCAAACGGTACTCCTACACATGCTTAAGGAGATTTCAGGCCTACATGATTAGACGCGGAACATAAGTAAGGGATACTTTAATACTAAATGAAAATAATAAGATGACTAAATGCAATTTTTCTTCTTTAGACCAATAATAACCTAGTCTACGAAATCGATACAACGTGAAATGAAGCAGTGTACAATGTAAAAAAATAAAACTGTAAAAAATCCCGAATAACTGGAATCTGTGATGTCCTCAACAAAGAATATACACGTTTCGTTTCGCATGATCATCGAGAGAGAGATAGAGAGTAACCATTGCGTAATGGGAAAGATTTTATACCACGGTATGTATGAATCCATATTGGTGCTTCAACTCTAGATTTTGTAAATAAGGCATGGAACGTAGGGCTACTTCTCGACAGTATGTCCTGAAGGCATCAGTCTGTGCAGAAGATCTGTATGCACCAAATACGCAAGGGGTTGTACCGATTTCGCAGATTACGTTTTTATTCGCCTAAATGAGAGAAGCTGCGTCTGGTCTACCTATTACTATACTCAATTTCGACTGATGGACTGATTAATTGTGTGGTAAACTGTAGTAGGGCAATGTGAGTGTGTATTGTGGCACTGAATATTACGCCATCTGAGAATCACGTTGATAGCCCCGTAAACCACCTATATTCGGCGAAAGTCGTGAGATAACTAAGAGTAACGCGATAAATTCCAGAGTGTTAAGCACTACATGTTTGCCACAATAGAACGCGCTAACGAAGAATCACAGAAACAAAGTGAAAAACAAATTGGATTAGTCGTTTTAAAGTTGTACAAATCGCTGAATGTGCTGAGGAAAATTGTATGATGTATCGCACCACATATTGTCCCAACGCCAACAGATCGCTTATGTATTTTCAAGCAGCGTCATCTACTTAGTCTCGTCTGATGACGAATTCGAGATCGTAACTGTCATCAGTCCCAACAAACGCGTTAAATCAAAAAATGCCTAGCCTTTTTTAAATCGAAAAATGATGGCGTATGTCTTGGACAAGAAAGGAGTTTTATAGGTGAACTTTATGAGAAAAGTCAGCTGACGCGTTCTGCAAGGCCTTCAGAAGGTTAATTGAAATTTTCCAGACCACAGGGCATTTATTTGCCAGAACATCGGTGAATACACGCAACGCGTAGTATTATAAATGAAATACGACGTATGACCAGTTCCGGGACCGCTGCTCGTTAAGTGCGAATGACGCATCACTTACTAACGTGTTTATGTCGTTTACTACGAGTTTCAGCTGGTCAGTATGCATTTAGGTAAAATGTAGGCGTGTTTTTGTCATCTTTGAAGAACAGAGCAACCATACTGCTATAAATGGGCAAACAGGACACTGAAATGTGCGAAATGATTTTGGTGCGTCGTACGCAAACTATTCGAGTTTGGGGATCGAAAGTGGTAATAAACAGGTGGAAGGCGATGAGAGATCAGAGTACGTACGAATAGAAATGATTTGAATCTTGAGAGCAAACACTGCATAAGTCTGACCGACGAGATTCATAATAACAAGCTCAAAGCTTCTCACCTCTGGAAGAACGAAATGTCGTGATGTTTTATAGAAATCCTAAAACACGACCGAATAAAGTGTTCGGCCAAACTTTCCCAGCTATCATGGCTCATCGGACTACCAGATAAACATTTATGGAGAACAATATGTAGGTATTGATTAGTTGACGGCATCTGTGGGTTTGATTGACGTTGACGGGCTCCGTACTTTCAACGATATTTTTGGAGAACGAAAGTTATTTATTGATTAATTGAAAATAATATGAAAGTTTAATCAGAATCGTCACATGAACACTGCTCGTAGCCTCATTTTCGCACTTTGGAAACCCGGCAAACCAAACAAAGAACCTGCTCAATCGGTCCAGACATTCCCCCGAAAATCATAATTCTCAGACATTAGGTTTTTCCAATTCAATAGACAACGTAAAGAGATGAGGTACTTCAAATATTTTGGAACGGTTGCAATTCTGAAAAACCGTGAAAGACACGAAAAAATTAATCTTGCCAAGGTTCGGTTATCAAAGCCGATTAGGATCCAAATTTTTGCTGAAACATGATGATCAGACGGGAGATTTGGCGCCCAGAGTATGATCCGAATACAAAACGCTCAGAACAATGTGCCGATGAAAGACCTAAGGTGGGTGTACGTGTCCGAATATCCCGAGGTCAATATTTCCGTGGATGGAAAGCTGAATCACGATATAAACACGAGGAGTGCTTCAGCCGACAAAACGAGAAGAGATAGAAACCCTAAATGAGACCATCATGACATAACAAGGTGCTTCTCCCCTGACCGACCAGATCAGGCGAGGCAACTGAGCTACTACAGGGAGACCATTCGGATGGAAAGCCGAGCTGAATAAAAGTGGCCTGCGGACGAAAAGGAATAACCAAGCTAAATTTAGGATCAACTTTTTTTACATAGTAATAAAGATTGATTGTCCAATTTTCCCTCCAATCTTTCCTTTCCCGGTTGCATCGACAAAGATAATAACAATATTCAGAAACCGAAAATAACAAAAGAGACGCTCATCTGTCCCTCCACCCACAATCAATTCTGCGGACCCACCACTGCCTAAATGGACAACAAAGACATGGGTAAATGGAGGAACGCGGCTTGTCGTGAGGTCTGGGATTGAACCAGTTCAAAGGCATTTTACCAACTTTCCCACCCCCACGATGGAGGAGCATTCAACCGCTGAAGAAGATGTTTTGGTGATTGGTGTTATACATCTAGGAGCAAACTGTGTGGGTGGGGATGAAATAATCACAATTACAGATACCTCTCACCTAGCACCTTGGCCCTGAGTAAACGTGAACTGCGTGCAGCCGCCAAACGTTTCAGTAATTTTCGAAAACTCCCTCCATTCCCCTTGCCATTGATGGAACCAGAACACGGGTTCGCAAAGTTAATTCCCTGCCAATTCGTTTATCGGCATACACTGAAGTTATTACGCAGGAAAGTTATTAGTTGTCTAGAGTGGCGACTGTGCCCAGAAGGCGGGACATCGCTTCTATGGCGTCGACTCAATCATGCTTCACTCGAGGGTATGACTTCTCGGAGGTAGAGATCCTTATGGCCCGTGATGGCAGTTGATTTGCCCCGTTCAGTTGCCGCCATGAGAGAATTCAAACCTGCGAGATGCCGCGAACTTTAATGAACTTTCTGTATTTGTCGGGTTCAGGATCACAACATCCAAAGCTCCATCTCTAGAGTTTTCACAACATCCATCTCCTCCAAACCTCACCTTCTTCCCCCTTCAAATCCGGTAACAGGATCCGGAGAACCGGAGCCTGAAAAGGTCCGAAGACTCCATTCAACTGAGGAAAACCCCGCGTCCGCGCGACAATTCAATAGCGCGCTTTTCCCTTCTGCCTTTTTTGTTCATTTCCTTCGTCTCTACATCTCTTTCGCTCCCTCCCCCCTCCCTAACCACTGCCTTACCGGTCGCTCCTCCTCCCCCCTCACCATTACCTTCGCGACGGAGGCGTTTTCTACGACAGGTAGAGACAGCCTTATCGAGTTATGTACGCAAATGAAGTGGAAGACGGGAAGCCGACGCGACGCCTTACATTACTCCTTCTTCTTTTTCATCTTCTCTATTCAAATTATTCGTATCCCCCCCCCTCCACCCACCCGACGCAACAACCCACCACCACGCTTTTATTCCTCTCCCATGATCCCTTCATCACGTCGTCTTAATTCACACCAACCCCCCTTCCCCTTCCGCCACCCATTGCCTTCTTCCACACACCCCCACCCACCTCCTTCCTAATTGAGGTGCAACCCTACTAATCGCACTTCAGTAATGGCGACTGCATACACTCCGGCGCAAGGCACTACCACCCGTTTTACTTTTCTATTCACGCTCTTCGCCCTCGCGAACCTTCTCAACCCCTTTTTTTCCTCTCATTTCTCATCTTTTCAAAAAATGGCAAGATGGTGGCGTTGAGAGGGCGAAGCCATTTCTCCCGTCGCAAAACTAATTGATTCCTCTCTAAGAGAGATCCGGGGGAGGGGGGAGGGGGGCAGTAGGCGATGGCCATGGGTGGGGGGAGAGAGGGACTCTCAAAAAGGAAGATTCTTTTTTTGCACCTTGAAAATTTTCACCTTTTTTAACGCCCTTTCCCTTAACTTGAATAAACATGTTCGCGGAAGAGCATCCCTCCTCCCTCACCCATCCCGCCACCTCCTTCACTGAGGATGAGAAATACGGGAACGCTCCACTTCGTCAATTACGCGAAAAGACGGTTAACGTCGTAAACTCACGAATTAACGACTTCGCGTTGAGTTGAGCGCAAAAAGAGTCGTGAAAAAAGGGGACGGCGGTTGGAGGGGTGTGGGAGGATGGGGGGAATTTTCGCGGTGACGAGGGCAGTTAGCGAATCAGTTCTCGTTAGGAGGCAGCTCATATTAACTGACGAACCCCTTCGCGTTGACGAACAGCTCTGGAAATTCAGGGAAAAAACTCAGCTTTCGTATTCGGAGGTATTGAAGAGTGGGGGGGGGGGTTGTGGAAGGAGGGTGAGGAGGTTTATGAAGCGGAAGCGACTGATCTAATGAACGCCCTCGTCCTCGTCGCCTTTTCAATTCAGTTTATTCCTAAACGACTTTTGATCTCCAACGCAAAATGGTCATAAATGGGCATGGGTGGGGAGTCGTTCTTTCGTTCTTTCTCCCTCTTCAAGAAAAAAACGAAGCGAGCGGAATTTGAAATCAAAATCTCTTGATGGAACAGCACGGTTCTCGTCCCATCGTGGTGGCAAAGGTGAGGGGCTTGCGGGTGGTGGTGGTGGTGGAGAAACATGAGAGCGTATAGAATTTGAATGTTGGAGATGACGAGATGAAACGCAGTGTTCAAATGATAGACTGGCCTGCCCAAAGATCAAGATGGGAGAGTACGCCGAATGAAACAGTACCTGATGAGCAGTTCTCTTCCTCCCTTCAAGAGGAATCTGCAAACTTTGGAAATTTCTCCAAAACTTCCTTTCCACTACAGCCTTCAGTTTGTTTCCTCATAAGTTGGCCCAATGAGAGTAGATGGATAGGAATTTCAGGAAAAAACTGGTGCCACGCATCACTCAGCCTCTGCGATCGACAATTCCAACTAATCTAATTTCCATTCAGCAGGACAGTGCCTGAGTTCCTATTCACCAACCGAACCTGGACCACGAACTCAGTAGGCATTCTGCGCTTAAGGGCTGTTACAGCACCGATGGTAATCTTGTACGATCAGATCACAAGCAAATACGGCAGAGCAGACCGTTCTATCAAGTCTTATTAGCCAACTTCCCAAAAATTAGACCCATAGGTTTTATGGCCTCGGCAACATTCCCAAGATAATCTCCAAGGTCCGCATGGCTTCCAGCCGAAGAGGCTGCACCTGCTAACTCAACACTACTTGTATTGCCACCACTCGATGGCGCCTCTTGGGATAGAACAGCAACAAAGAGACCGAACCCACACATACCCACCGACAATTTACTTATGTAGTATTTTTTTGCACCCAGGAGACATTAAAACGTGAAGATCTGCAAAAAAAAAAACTCGAAACATTTCCTTCCAACTTCGTAGAAGTAGAGTGAATGAAAAACGTTGAGAATTTAATCAAAATTTTTTCAAAAGTACAACGAAAATTGCAGAGAAATCGTGTAATTAGAAAGTGGAGCTGTTGGTAAATTGTGGAAGCATTGGAAGCGTGGGGTGGTAGTGTTGTTGAGGAAGCCGTGTTAGGAAAGGTTGGTGGTAGGGAGTATGAAAGGAGGATATTTTGAATAGGGAGTAAGCTCGAGGCAGTAAAGGTTCTTGAAGGGCAGGAGCACGGAGGATGCTATGGTAAAGGTTAGGGAAGGAGGGAAGGCGGGAAAAATATGTTGCATATTTGGATATGGAGGGTGCCTCTGATAGGGCGTACTGGGAAATGAGGGAGGGAGGGGTTGCTGGGGATGTATATAGGTTATTAAGGGATTATTTGAGGGGACGAACGAATGAGGTATGGTTGGGAAGGGAAAGGATTAGGATGGAAATGAATATGGGGTCACCCTCAGGGGTCTGTCCATGGTAATGGACAGGTTAATAAGAAGGGTGGAGGGAGCGGGTTATGAGCTTGTCAGGGAGTAAAACGCAGGTGATAATGCTGAAAGGGAAGTGTAACGAAGGAAGGCCCCTATTTTCAAAAGGGGAAAGGTTGGGAGTAGTTAGGGAAATAAAATGTTCGGGTAATAAGGGAAACAGGATTGAGTGGGGAGCATGTAGACTATGTGGTAGGAATGACAAGGGAGAGATTTCATGGGGAGGTTAGGATGGCAAGGGAAAATTGGGGGATTGGGAGATGAGCGTTGTGCACCATTTACCGGAGGATGTACGCTGCAGGGGCCTCGTACAACATACTGGCAGCACACACGAGGAGGAAGCTGTCCAATGGGCAGAGGCTCATGCTCATTGGCATGACCAAAGCCTATCGGACAATTTCCTTCAATGCCTTAAATCTGGTTGCTGGGGAGCTGCCCATAGCCCTCGAGTTGAAGAGGAGATGGGCAGGCTACCAGCTGCAGTGTAAAGCAAGGCTCATGTGGGGGGCAAGGGAAATTACTGGCGGGCGGTGGGTGGACCTCATCAACAAATTGTTGGTGGATGAGTGGCAGGAGAGGTGGGAGGGAAGTAGTAAGGAGAGTTCGCGTATGGAAGGTTGCCGAATATTAGGGATAGGATGGAAGCTGGGTGGATGGGATTTGATTACTACTCCACCCAGCTAATAACGAGGCATGGGTATTTTAGGGAAAAGCTTTGGGGATTCGGGTTGGGGAATGCAAATGTGGAGGGATGGTGTTCAAGTGTTCAGTGTTTTAGTTTGAGAGAGCGGCGGTGAAGGATGTGGTTGTTGGGGATGGTGGGGAGTGGGATTGCTCGATGGTTAGGAATGAGGGGGTTTTGGGTGGTGGAGTCGGGGGTATTGGAGCAGGTATGGGAGGGGTATTGAAGCGTAGGGAGGATGTTAGATTGGGGGGAATGGTGTGCCGAGTCCTTCCTTTAGGGGGTGTTCGTGTTTGTGTTTGCTGGTATTTTGTGTATATATGTTGGGGGGTTAGTATAGTTTAGTTTAGGTGGGTTAGCGATGGTTCTGGGGGTGGATGAATATCACGTACTCCGCCCCTGGACCATCAAGAATGAATTTGGTGTGAATGTATTTATTGTGTGCTAGGAGAGTGGGTGTAGTGAGCAGGTGAATGGGGATCGCAGTTCGAGGTTCGCGGCCTGACGGGGGCAATTCCCAAAATCTCCACGGACATAACCTGTAGGTGCCGGTAGAACGCCTCTTGGCAATTCTGGCACCGGGGCCTGCTACCCATTCAGTTCCTTAGGCTGCTTAAGTTAAATTCCCAAATTAAATGGGTACCACGGAGGCTTCTGCCAAGGGTTTGGCTTCGTGGGGGCTGGGTTTCGCTGGAAACTCCCCGGAAATCTATGTGGAGTGTGGCAGGGGATAGGTAGAGGCCACAGGGCCAGGTACTCTCCCCAACCGCCATTTAAACGCTCAATTACACTTGTCGGTACATTGTGTTAATGGTGTTGGAAAACTGAGTAATTAATTATAATTGTTAGTAACTCGAGAGAAATAATCGTTGTTGGGTGATGTAAAGTATTTGGAAAATCGTGGAAAATATTGAAAAATCAGCAAAAGAGTAATTACGAAATAACAATCAACGAAAAATTGTAAGAAAATCGAGAAAATACGTGAGGAAGTTGGAAAGTGGGTGACGGATTTAGTGAAAACGTTGTAGCTTTGGGTGACAGGAGTGAGATAAACACAGGGAGTCGACTGTGTTCAGAAATTCAGAATTTCTGAATTCAGAAATTTTGATTAAATAGAGTAAAAGTCATTGGCAAATAGTGCGAAAAATGGATGGAATAAAAATAATTAGGAAATTGGCGACTAAACGTTTTTTAAAAGTTCAGCACAAGATGAGGGGAATGAAGAAAAAACTTTAGGGAAACCGTTCGGAGTGAAATTAATTACGGAATGAAATGCTATTTGACGGGATAATTTATGTTAAAAGTGCATTTACTTTGAACTGTTCAAACTTAAAATCGCATAAAATCCGTTGGAACTGATCTAAAACCGATCAAAAATTAAAAATTAGGGTGTTTCGTTAAAACTTTATTTAAATTTTGATGAAACGAGATGAAATTATGCGGGAAAAGGAATGGAGTAACGGGGAATGAACTTGAAGCATACGCTGGCATTTCTTATTGTGCATCACACGCAGTTATTAACGACGTCAAAGTTATGTATTGCAGTACGTGGCTATATACTTTAGAGCCCACCTGGCGTTGTGAATGGATGCGCTGCTTTGGAAGTTTCGAACCCGTTAACGACTTGATTCTTCTGAATTGTCTTCCAATGGCTGGGAGGCTCCGTTAAGGTATATGTTGAAACAACCTGCAATGAAAAACGAAGAATTTTTCAAAATGTAGTAAAGACAGGAAACGGTGTCGCGTGGGCAATGGAATATACGGGAATGGCGGATGTGACGCTGGTCACGGGTAACTGCATCAGTTCGAAGCCACACGAACTCATCACTTCACTGGTTATTTCGGTGATGATTATTGATATTGTGGTACAAGTAAATAAAACAAAAAAGCATATTTAAACAAAAGAAATGTTGCTTATTCGTATAAGCAAGAGCTATACAGATTTATTCATGGAGACCGTGCCCTACCATGAGCGCCAAAAACCCACAAAACGTGGAAATCTGACGAATAATCCACTTTTTTGTGGCCGATCACAGTAGGAGTACGTACTTTCCTTTCCCTTCGGAAACCAGAAAGCGAACCAAATAAGAAATATACCAATCAATTAGGGATCGTCCCCCGGGGTGTGCTGTCGCATATATTAATATCATTTAGCGTTTTCAAATGCTGTGCTGACTTGCTATTGCCCGACGTCCTGTACTGGACGGAATAGATCGTACCATGCCGTTCTCCATAAATGAAAAATTCTGGATCTACTGATGTCTCTAAAATTAATAGAAATGGTTTTCCCTCGTGTGAATGGTGCGTGCCTGTGTTGTCCTGAGTGGTAAAAACTTGACTAGAGTTCCACGGAACGCACGTAACTCTCGTTCACGACGGATAAAATTAGTATAATATTAAATTCGTGATACCTCCATTTGCGAAGATCCCAGAGACTATGAGTTTTGTTTTTTACTTGCCATATCTCTACGAAGTACAAAAGAAATATGTGTGTTCTGCTGAAGAAAAAAAAATTCACGCTTCCAGGGCTATTGAGTGCTAAAAATGCCATTGTAGAACATTGTGAATGTGTATGTGTTGGATACGAATGGGAAATATCTGGTGCATTGCAACACACAACTTTCCTTAGCTCTACAACAATTCACTTTGTACATGGCTAATTCTATTTAATCAATTCATTTATCACTCATTCAACTTGAATCTTGGTCAAACAAGGCTTTACGGCAGCAGCAAGCGGTAGCGCTTACAGTTCCAGATTTTATTGTGCTGCTCGTACTCATTCCAGGACCATTATTGAGCAACTAGTATACAGAAAATTAATGAGGCCATAACACGAATTTTTTGAAGGAGGATAGTAATTACTTTTGCAGAGTTATTGGGTAAAAACGTTTAGAACTGGTAGTAAGCATAACGGCACTAGTTGAAATTCAGGAATTCCTGGAGTGACCCCAGGTTTTGGTGTATCTCATGAGCGTTTTTAAACACTCACCCTTTAGGTATTGGGTTGGACTACCACACCAATTTTTTTTAACATTCTACAAAAATTTCAGCGGAGTTTATAAGGAAAAAGTGCGCTAAAAACGATTTCGTCGAAAATTTTGATAATTTATTGTGCTGCTCTCGTCATTTTCCCACGAATGGGAATTTTATGGTATAATTGCCGTATTGAGAGCTATCAATATAAAAAATATAATCAAAATCGTAACAGCCGTTTTTGGGAAAAAAAATTTGGTGTTTTGATCACTATGATAACTATAGTTAAATTTCGGTGGATTTTGTTCATACCCTTATTTTGGCGTTCCGTGGTAACCTGCGGGCGAGATATGAAGTTTGAGCTGATTTGGTACGGTGGTTTTCTCTAAAAATTGTTCACAGACACACACACACACACAGACTCACAGACCATTTTTCCAAATAGTGTTTTTCGGACTCAGGAGGGTCTGAAACGTAAAGATCTGAAGAAAACTCAAAATTTTTTTTTCAGCCGATTACATAACTTTCCTTTCGAAAAAACGGCAGAACACAGTTTTTACCCAATAACTCGAAATCAGTTGGGACCCTGCCCAAAAAAATCATGTTGGCAGTCTCATGCATCCCCTATGCTCTGATTGCTCTATAACGACATGACGAGTAGCAACTCAATAAAGTCTTTACCATTTTCTACGTATTAGATGAAGTTATGGTTCTCGTTTAGGTGAACTGAGTGAAAAATAGATTGAATTAGCTGCTAAAGCAAAGTAAATCCCTGAAAGTGTCTGGGGGCCGATGAAAGTTGCGTGATACGACGCACCAGATATTCCATTTTTCAATCATATTTGGATTACACCCGTTAGTAGTTAATTGAAAAGCACTTCGTAAATAAATCATTTTCATTTAGTTGTTGAAAATCTCATTTTCCGATTTACATTTCCTTACGTCTCAACGGATAGTCTGTGGGGAATGAAATGTGGATGCAGGTCCCTAAAAGGCGCTCCATCTATCCACTATCAGGTTGAGCACATTCGGTTTGAGAATCAATCGATAGTTTTTCGTATAGAATAATGAAACCAAGACCGACAGACAATCTGCTGCGTTGGTATTTGTATTTAGTTGTTCGATTGGCCTCCATTGCAACGCGGGTACGTTATTACTTAGTGCCATACGCTCGAGTTATTACTCGAGCAAAAAAGATCATCAAAATCATCGAAAGTCCTCCCCCCCTTTTGGTTAATCACTTGTGATGGGTGATGGTGGCTCATCTCATGTTAATCCGATTTAATTATGTATTTACTGTAGAAATGTCAAAAAACACGATCTTTGGCACATTTTGGTTGGTATCTCGAATCCACCGACTGCCTGTGGAATTTGTCTCCAGAAAAGTTCGTGGTTACTGATTATTTGAAGATACCCTGTGAGTTTGATGTACGTCGTTCTTCCAAAACCTAGAAGATACACTTTTTACATCCCATCTCTTAGCGGCTCAATGGATAGGAGGGTTCACCTTGATATTGAACCATCTACAGATGGATGTATCGATCGATGGTTGTTTCCCAGATATTGACTCAAGCTGATCTCACAGCAGACACAAGTCGAAATTAGGGTTTTTAGATTGTGAAGCTCACAAAACAATGAATGAACAACATATATGATTAGTTGCTAGAATAGTAAAAAGCTTCCTAAACTCAGCCATCCTCACGATAGTCTATGAGATATTTTACGAATTGAATATCCACTCTCCTGCTTTTTTACTTTCCTTGGCTTTACAAAGTAGAAAGGAAAGTTATGTAATTGGCTGAAGAAAATTTTTGAGTTTTCCTCATATCTTTACGTTTCAGACCCTCCTGAGTCCGAAAAACACTATTTGGGAAAATGGTCTGTGTATCTTTGTGTTCCATGACTGATATAACCCTCGTCTAGGGTTTAGGAACAGTCATCAAATAAGGAAACAGACCTGTCTGTGTGTGTGTCTGTGAACGATTTTTAGCGAACATCACCGTACCAAATCAGCTCAAACTTGATATCTCGCCCGCAGGTTACCATGGGACGCCAAAATAAGGGTACGAGCAAAATCCACAGAAAGTTAACTATAGTTATCATAGTGATCAAAACCCCAATATTTTTTTCTCAAAAACGGCTCTCACGAACGATTTTGATTGAATTTTGTACATTGGTAGCTCCCAATATGCCAACTATACCATAAAATTCTCATTTGTGGGAAAATGGCGAGAGCAGCACAATAAATTATCAAAAGTTTCGACGAAAAGCGTTTTTAGCGCAGTTTTTTCCTTATAAACTTCGCTGGAATGTTAGAATGTTAAAAAAAAAGTTGCTATCGTAGTCCAATCTAATACCTAAAGGGTGAGTGTTTAAAAACGCTAATGAGATACACCAAAACCTGGGGTCACTCCAGGAATTCCTGAATTTCAACTAGTGCCGTTATGCTTACTACCAGTTCTAAACGTTTTTACCCAATAACTCTGCAAAAGTAATTACTATCCTCCTTCAAAAAGTTTGTGTTCACAGCCTCATTAATTATCTGTGTACCAGTTGCTCAATAATGGTCCTGGAAGGAGTACGACCAGCATAATAAATTCTGGAACTGTACGCGCTACCGCTTCATGCTGCTGTAAAGTGTTGTTTGACCAAGTTCAAATGAACTGAGTGATAAATGAATTGATTAAGTAGACAAAGCCATATGGAAAGTGAATTGACGTAGAGCTAAAGAAAGTTGTGTGTTGCAACGCACCTCCGGGCCGTTTTGGGCCTTTAACGTGGTCTAAAAAATTCGTTCTTTCGCACAAAAATCCCATTTGGTATCTAGTTGTGCCCGCCATCTCGGCAATCCGGTCGGACGAAGCCCATGGTTGTTATGGGCGAAAAATGGTTAAAAAAATTAACGAAACACACTATAATCGCAAATAAGACGTGTTTCGTATAGTTTTCCATGCCCGCTCGACTCGCAGCGCCCTTTGGACACGCAACGTCCTGCCAATTGCTGTGCGAGGGTTCACTGGAAGCCCTCATCCCACCCATCCATCAGATCAGACGTTTAGGGGCGCCTGGCGCCGGGGGAATATTTAATATTTAGTTTCCGTAGTTCCATTGTAGTCAGGTCATGTTTCGTATGGTTTATTAGTATTCGATGCTGAATCGAATGGGATGGGGGAGCAGTAATACTAGGTCAAGCTATTCATGAGAATAATAAACCGTTGTGTAATAATTTTCAGGGTTTTTTAACAACATTCTCGTAGTTTTCAGAGCAACACATACTTCCCAGCTGCTCTCCAGCCAACAGAACCAGAGAGTCGTGTGTTCTAACTGATGAGCCGTTGATATTGAGTCATTTCGAACGTACTGCAATATGGTTCCCAGGTATTGGAAATATTCCGTATTCCCAAGTACACAGGTTGGTCATTCTACCAGACCGAGCTCCATTCATAGCTCGATCGTGTGGACAAGGAAATCCACTCTGTGTTAAGACTGGCCACACTGGAGATCCTTATGCAAGGGGCTATTATTCTCTCTAGTGAAGACAACTGCCCATCCTGTACTCACATCGGCTTGCTAGTGGAATGAGGAGTAGGGATAGCTCAGGTCTTCGACGCGGAGACTCATCAATAGGGTCGAAAGAACAGGAGATCGAAAAGCCTACTGCCTACAGTGAGGCCATCAGAACAGCACCGAGGAGGTCCTGGAAAGACTTTTTCAAGTATTAAAGAAATTGGGTTATGTCCGCCAGTAGGCAAATTACTAAAGTTAACGTACCTGTTAGGTGAGTCCGTCTCCTCTGGCTTGTGAGTTACTGTGGGCAAGCGCTTTCGATGTAAAGACATCATCGTCTGGCCATTAAGTCAGTACTGGAGTCAGTCAGTTGGTCGTGGTCTTTATATACAAAGAGAAAGGTGAAAGGGGTGATGGAGCGTCGGGGAAGGGGTGGGTAGAGGAGGTCATGTACCTCAGGGGGAAACCCCCTAGAGATAAATGGAACGTGTTGGATGGTCTATCAAATGTGGAATTTACGTCTTTTTTATGTAGGGTGGTCTGTAAATCCGCCAGTTGGTTGTTTTCGTTTGTGTAGTGTTTTGAGTGGTGTGAATATGGTGTCGCATTTTGTGTTGATTTGTTCATTTATGATCTGTCCGTTGAAGTTTTTTTGTTTATAAATTTCCATGTTTTCTAATATGTTCAGTTTTCGTTCTTTGTATTGTTTGTGTAATAAGATGGTGCAGCCCTGTATTTTGGTGGGTTCATGTCCAGTTGTTTTGAGGTGGTTGGCAAAGTTTGAATCGTGTTTGTTCCTACTAAGAGATTTAATGTGTTCTGAATATCTGGTCCGTATTTTTCGTCCTGTCTGTCCTATGTATGCGTTTTTACAAGTACAAGTTATTTTATACACCCCACTTTGGTCGAGTGGGTCTGTCTTTTAAGTCTTTGCAGTTAGTTTGGTTCTAAGTGTGTTGTCCGTACGTAATGCAATTTGTATACCTTCCTTTCGGAGGATGTTAGTTATTCCGTATATTTGTGGTCCTGTGTACGTGAATGTGCAGCGTCTTGTTAAAGTCTGTGTATTTTACTAAAGTTAACGTACCTGTTAGGTGAGTCCGTCTCCTCTGGCTGGTGAGTTACTGTGGGCAAGCGCTTTCGATGTAAAGACATCATCGTCTGGCCGTTAAGTCAGTACTGGAGTCAGTCGGTTAGTCGTGGTCTTTATATACAAAGAGAAAAGTGAAAGGTGTGATGGAGCGTCGGTGAAGGGACGGGGAAGGAGGTCATGTACCTCAGGGTGAATACCCCCTAGAGATAAATGGGACGTGTTGGATGGATGGTCTGTCAATTGTGGAATTTACGTCTTTTTGTGCAGGGTGGTCTGTAAATCCGTCAGTTGGTTGTTTTCGTTTGTGTAGTGTTTTGAGTGGTGTGAATATGGTGTCGCATTTTGTGTTGATTTGTTCATTTATGATTTGTCCATTGAAGTTTTTTGTTTATAAATTTCCATGTTTTCTAATATGTTCAGTTTTCGTCCTTTGTATTGTTTGTGTAGTAAGATGGTGCAGTCCTGTATTTTGGTGGGTTCATGTCCAGTTGTTTTGAGGTGGTTGGCAAAGTTTGAATCGTCTTTGTTCCTACTAAGAGATTTAATGTGTTCTGAGTATCTGGTCCGTATTTTTCGTCCTGTCTGTCCTATGTATGCGTTTTTACAAGTACAAGTTATTTTATATACCCCACTTTGGTCGAGTGGGTCTGTCTTTTCAGTTAGTTTGGTTCTAAGTGTGTTGTCCGTACGTAATGCAATTTGTATACCTTCCTTTCGGAGGATATTAGTTATTCCGTATATTTGTGGTCCCGTGTATGTGAATGTGCAGCGTTTTGTTAAAGTCTGTGTATTTTCTGTTTTTGAGTCGTTTGTTTTGGAGTCATATTGTCTTAATAATTTGTTTATTGTTTTTTTAGAGTAACCGTTATTTTCTGCGATAGTATTTATAATATCAAGTTCTTTTTTGTAGTTTTGTTCGGATAGTGGGATAGTTTTTAGTCTCCGTATCATGTGTCTGAATGCACTTAGTTTGTGTTGTTGTGGGTGGTTTGATGTGAAGTGTATGGTCGTGTCGGTAGCGGTAGGTTTTCTAAAAATGTCGTATTGCAATTCGTTGTCCAAACGTGTAATTTTAGGTCCAAGTAATTAAGAGTTTTGTTTTGTTCTTTGTCCATGTCATATTGGATGTTATGGTGGATATTGTTTAAGTCTTTTAGTATGTCGTCGGTGTTATCGCGGCCTAATACGCAGATGATATCATCTACATATCTGGCGTAGTGTTTGATATCGTGTTTTGTCATTAAGGTCTGGATGTGAGTTTCTTCGTAATGTTGTAGAAATATTTCAGTTAATATAGACGAGGTAGGGTTTCCATACCTAATCCATCTTTTGGCTT
Organism: Pachypeltis micranthus; assembly: GCA_020466155.1. Taxonomy (NCBI): domain Eukaryota; kingdom Metazoa; phylum Arthropoda; class Insecta; order Hemiptera; family Miridae; genus Pachypeltis; species Pachypeltis micranthus. The sequence goes on from CM035776.1 coordinate 2,867,417, forward strand.
GTATATGCTATTGTTAAATTGAAAGTAATTTTGTCCGAGTGTCAGTTTGGTGAGGTTGGTGACGTTTCTAGTGGTTGTCGTGTCTATTTGCCTTAGTTTGGTTAGTAGTATGTCAATGGTTTCTTTTATTGGTATGGAGGGATATAAGTTTTTTATATCGAATGATACCAATCTAGTGTTTGGAGTTATAGTAACGTCTTTTAATCTAGTGGCGAGTTCTTCTGTGTTGCGTATCGTATATCTGTTTGGTAATGTGATGGTACTTTTTAGCATTGTTGTCAAATATTTTGAGAGTTTGTATGCTGGTGCAGATGTGAAGTTTATGACTGGTCTGATGGGTGTATCCTTTTGGTGAATTTTTGGTTGTCCTTTGAGTAGAGGTGGTTTTGGGTTCATGTTTATGTATTTATAATGTTGTTCTTTTGGTATGTTAGTGTGGTTTCTAAGTGCATTACGTATTTGTGTTTGATACGAGTCCGTAGGGTCTTTTTCAGTTTTGTGCATTGTGTTTGGTTGATGAAGTCGGTCGTTTTGTTTATGTAGTTCTGTTTATCTAATATAACAATGACGTTTCCTTTGTCTGCTTTTGTCAAAATTAAATTATTGTTGTTGAGTTTGGTCCTAATTTGTGTGGCTGTTTTTACGTCTTTGTGGTCCGTCCTGTTCTTTTTGTGTTGTTTGATAGTTTGTTCGATTTTGTCTACAATTTTGTGGCGTATGCGTTCTTGGTTCTCAATCGGTAGATATTGTATGGCTGTCTCAGCATCTAAAATGTTTGTTTCAATTTCTTTTTGTAGGTCAGTTGAAGGTAAGTTATGTTTGAGTCCTCTTTCTAATAATTGCGATTCGTTATCAGTGAATTTTACGTCCGTCAAGTTAACTGTTCTACTATGAAATGTTGTAGCAGGTTTCGAGATAGGGTCTAGTTTTTTCTTAAGTTTGTCGAGTTTTCTGTCCATATTCTTGTATTTGTTAGTCATGATTGTATTCGTCTTTGTACGTAGGTAGTCTAGGAAATCTATAAATATGTCGTGTAAGTTGTTTTTCGTCATTATGTTGGCCGATTCTAAGTGTATTTTGTATATTTCCTATTAAGTTTGTCTTTTTGATGTATAGCGTCCGTATTTCTGTCCTGATCCAAAGTTTTGAGCTAAATGTTTTGTTTTTTGTGCAGAGTATGTCTGTCTGTTGATCTGTATGAGTGCGTATTTTGGTGTTATATTGTGAGTGAGGCATTGTTTGTTGTAGCGTATGTTAGCGATTGTTTTGTGTAGTTGTAGCGTCTTGTTGGTCAGTCTTGTTAGTAGTACCTTAGCCGGACTGGCTGTGTCAGGTATTAAAGAAATTGGGTTGTGTCCGCCAGTAGGCAAATTACTAAAGTTAACGTACCTGTTAGGTGAGTCCGTCTCCTCTGGCTGGTGAGTTACTGTGGGCAAGCGCTTTCGATGTAAAGACATCATCGTCTGGCCGTTAAGTCAGTACTGGAGTCAGTCGGTTAGTCGTGGTCTTTATATACAAAGAGAAAAGTGAAAGGTGTGATGGAGCGTCGGTGAAGGGACGGGGAAGGAGGTCATGTACCTCAGGGTGAATACCCCTAGAGATAAATGGGACGTGTTGGATGGATGGTCTGTCAATTGTGGAATTTACGTCTTTTTGTGCAGGGTGGTCTGTAAATCCGTCAGTTGGTTGTTTTCGTTTGTGTAGTGTTTTGAGTGGTGTGAATATGGTGTCGCATTTTGTGTTGATTTGTTCATTTATGATTTGTCCATTGAAGTTTTTTGTTTATAAATTTCCATGTTTTCTAATATGTTCAGTTTTCGTCCTTTGTATTGTTTGTGTAGTAAGATGGTGCAGTCCTGTATTTTGGTGGGTTCATGTCCAGTTGTTTTGAGGTGGTTGGCAAAGTTTGAATCGTCTTTGTTCCTACTAAGAGATTTAATGTGTTCTGAGTATCTGGTCCGTATTTTTCGTCCTGTCTGTCCTATGTATGCGTTTTTACAAGTACAAGTTATTTTATATACCCCACTTTGGTCGAGTGGGTCTGTCTTTTCAGTCTTTGCAGTTAGTTTGGTTCTAAGTGTGTTGTCCGTACGTAATGCAATTTGTATACCTTCCTTTCGGAGGATATTAGTTATTCCGTATATTTGTGGTCCCGTGTATGTGAATGTGCAGCGTTTTGTTAAAGTCTGTGTATTTTCTGTTTTTGAGTCGTTTGTTTTGGAGTCATATTGTCTTAATAATTTGTTTATTGTTTTTAGAGTAACCGTTATTTTCTGCGATAGTATTTATAATATCAAGTTCTTTTTTGTAGTTTTGTTCGGATAGTGGGATAGTTTTTAGTCTCCGTATCATGTGTCTGAATGCACTTAGTTTGTGTTGTTGTGGGTGGTTTGATGTGAAGTGTATGGTCGTGTCGGTAGCGGTAGGTTTTCTAAAAATGTCGTATTGCAATTCGTTGTCCAAACGTGTAATTTTTAGGTCCAAGTAATTAAGAGTTTTGTTTTGTTCTTTGTCCATGTCATATTGGATGTTATGGTGGATATTGTTTAAGTCTTTTAGTATGTCGTCGGTGTTATCGCGGCCTAATACGCAGATGATATCATCTACATATCTGGCGTAGTGTTTGATATCGTGTTTTGTCATTAAGGTCTGGATGTGAGTTTCTTCGTAATGTTGTAGAAATATTTCAGTTAATATAGACGAGGTAGGGTTTCCATACCTAATCCATCTTTTGGCTTGTATATGCTATTGTTAAATTGAAAGTAATTTTGTCCGAGTGTCAGTTTGGTGAGGTTGGTGACGTTTCTAGTGGTTGTCGTGTCTATTTGCCTTAGTTTGGTTAGTAGTATGTCAATGGTTTCTTTTATTGGTATGGAGGGATATAAGTTTTTTATATCGAATGATACCAATCTAGTGTTTGGAGTTATAGTAACGTCTTTTAATCTAGTGGCGAGTTCTTCTGTGTTGCGTATCGTATATCTGTTTGGTAATGTGATGGTACTTTTTAGCATTGTTGTCAAATATTTTGAGAGTTTGTATGCTGGTGCAGATGTGAAGTTTATGACTGGTCTGATGGGTGTATCCTTTTTGTGAATTTTTGGTTGTCCTTTGAGTAGAGGTGGTTTTGGGTTCATGTTTATGTATTTATAATGTTGTTCTTTTGGTATGTTAGTGTGGTTTCTAAAGTGCATTACGTATTTGTGTTTGATACGAGTCCGTAGGGTCTTTTTTCAGTTTTGTGCATTGTGTTTGGTTGATGAAGTCGGTCGTTTTGTTTATGTAGTTCTGTTTATCTAATATAACAATGACGTTTCCTTTGTCTGCTTTTGTCAAAATTAAATTATTGTTGTTGAGTTTGGTCCTAATTTGTGTGGCTGTTTTTACGTCTTTGTGGTCCGTCCTGTTCTTTTTGTGTTGTTTGATAGTTTGTTCGATTTTGTCTACAATTTTGTGGCGTATGCGTTCTTGGTTCTCAATCGGTAGATATTGTATGGCTGTCTCAGCATCTAAAATGTTTGTTTCAATTTCTTTTTGTAGGTCAGTTGAAGGTAAGTTATGTTTGAGTCCTCTTTCTAATAATTGCGATTCGTTATCAGTGAATTTTACGTCCGTCAAGTTAACTGTTCTACTATGAAATGTTGTAGCAGGTTTCGAGATAGGGTCTAGTTTTTTCTTAAGTTTGTCGAGTTTTCTGTCCATATTCTTGTATTTGTTAGTCATGATTGTATTCGTCTTTGTACGTAGGTAGTCTAGGAAATCTATAAATATGTCGTGTAAGTTGTTTTTCGTCATTATGTTGGCCGATTCTAAGTGTATTTTGTATATTTCCTATTAAGTTTGTCTTTTTGATGTATAGCGTCCGTATTTCTGTCCTGATCCAAAGTTTTTGAGCTAAATGTTTTGTTTTTGTGCAGAGTATGTCTGTCTGTTGATCTGTATGAGTGCGTATTTTGGTGTTATATTGTGAGTGAGGCATTGTTTGTTGTAGCGTATGTTAGCGATTGTTTTGTGTAGTTGTAGCGTCTTGTTGGTCAGTCTTGTTAGTAGTACCTTAGCCGGACTGGCTGTGTCAGGTATTAAAGAAATTGGGTTGTGTCCGCCAGTAGGCAAATTACTAAAGTTAACGTACCTGTTAGGTGAGTCCGTCTCCTCTGGCTGGTGAGTTACTGTGGGCAAGCGCTTTCGATGTAAAGACATCATCGTCTGGCCGTTAAGTCAGTACTGGAGTCAGTCGGTTAGTCGTGGTCTTTATATACAAAGAGAAAAGTGAAAGGTGTGATGGAGCGTCGGTGAAGGGACGGGGAAGGAGGTCATGTACCTCAGGGTGAATACCCCCTAGAGATAAATGGGACGTGTTGGATGGATGGTCTGTCAATTGTGGAATTTACGTCTTTTTTGTGCAGGGTGGTCTGTAAATCCGTCAGTTGGTTGTTTTCGTTTGTGTAGTGTTTTGAGTGGTGTGAATATGGTGTCGCATTTTGTGTTGATTTGTTCATTTATGATTTGTCCATTGAAGTTTTTGTTTATAAATTTCCATGTTTTCTAATATGTTCAGTTTTCGTCCTTTGTATTGTTTGTGTAGTAAGATGGTGCAGTCCTGTATTTTGGTGGGTTCATGTCCAGTTGTTTTGAGGTGGTTGGCAAAGTTTGAATCGTCTTTGTTCCTACTAAGAGATTTAATGTGTTCTGAGTATCTGGTCCGTATTTTTCGTCCTGTCTGTCCTATGTATGCGTTTTTACAAGTACAAGTTATTTTATATACCCCACTTTGGTCGAGTGGGTCTGTCTTTTCAGTCTTTGCAGTTAGTTTGGTTCTAAGTGTGTTGTCCGTACGTAATGCAATTTGTATACCTTCCTTTCGGAGGATATTAGTTATTCCGTATATTTGTGGTCCCGTGTATGTGAATGTGCAGCGTTTTGTTAAAGTCTGTGTATTTTCTGTTTTTGAGTCGTTTGTTTTGGAGTCATATTGTCTTAATAATTTGTTTATTGTTTTTAGAGTAACCGTTATTTTCTGCGATAGTATTTATAATATCAAGTTCTTTTTGTAGTTTTGTTCGGATAGTGGGATAGTTTTTAGTCTCCGTATCATGTGTCTGAATGCACTTAGTTTGTGTTGTTGTGGGTGGTTTGATGTGAAGTGTATGGTCGTGTCGGTAGCGGTAGGTTTTCTAAAAATGTCGTATTGCAATTCGTTGTCCAAACGTGTAATTTTTAGGTCCAAGTAATTAAGAGTTTTGTTTTGTTCTTTGTCCATGTCATATTGGATGTTATGGTGGATATTGTTTAAGTCTTTTAGTATGTCGTCGGTGTTATCGCGGCCTAATACGCAGATGATATCATCTACATATCTGGCGTAGTGTTTGATATCGTGTTTTGTCATTAAGGTCTGGATGTGAGTTTCTTCGTAATGTTGTAGAAATATTTCAGTTAATATAGACGAGGTAGGGTTTCCCATACCTAATCCATCTTTGGCTTGTATATTCTATTGTTAAATTGAAAGTAATTTTGTCCGAGTGTCAGTTTGGTGAGGTTGGTGACGTTTCTAGTGGTTGTCGTGTCTATTTGCCTTAGTTTGGTTAGTAGTATGTCAATGGTTTCTTTTATTGGTATGGAGGGATATAAGTTTTTTATATCGAATGATACCAATCTAGTGTTTGGAGTTATAGTAACGTCTTTTAATCTAGTGGCGAGTTCTTCTGTGTTGCGTATCGTATATCTGTTTGGTAATGTGATGGTACTTTTTAGCATTGTTGTCAAATATTTTGAGAGTTTGTATGCTGGTGCAGATGTGAAGTTTATGACTGGTCTGATGGGTGTATCCTTTTTGTGAATTTTTGGTTGTCCTTTGAGTAGAGGTGGTTTTGGGTTCATGTTTATGTATTTATAATGTTGTTCTTTTGGTATGTTAGTGTGGTTTCTAAGTGCATTACGTATTTGTGTTTGATACGAGTCCGTAGGGTCTTTTTCAGTTTGTGCATTGTGTTTGGTTGATGAAGTCGGTCGTTTTGTTTATGTAGTTCTGTTTATCTAATATAACAATGACGTTTCCTTTGTCTGCTTTTGTCAAAATTAAATTATTGTTGTTGAGTTTGGTCCTAATTTGTGTGGCTGTTTTTACGTCTTTGTGGTCCGTCCTGTTCTTTTTGTGTTGTTTGATAGTTTGTTCGATTTTGTCTACAATTTTGTGGCGTATGCGTTCTTGGTTCTCAATCGGTAGATATTGTATGGCTGTCTCAGCATCTAAAATGTTTGTTTCAATTTCTTTTTGTAGGTCAGTTGAAGGTAAGTTATGTTTGAGTCCTCTTTCTAATAATTGCGATTCGTTATCAGTGAATTTTACGTCCGTCAAGTTAACTGTTCTACTATGAAATGTTGTAGCAGGTTTCGAGATAGGGTCTAGTTTTTTCTTAAGTTTGTCGAGTTTTCTGTCCATATTCTTGTATTTGTTAGTCATGATTGTATTCGTCTTTGTACGTAGGTAGTCTAGGAAATCTATAAATATGTCGTGTAAGTTGTTTTTCGTCATTATGTTGGCCGATTCTAAGTGTATTTTGTATATTTCCCTATTAAGTTTGTCTTTTTTGATGTATAGCGTCCGTATTTCTGTCCTGATCCAAAGTTTTTGAGCTAAATGTTTTGTTGTGTGTGCAGAGTATGTCTGTCTGTTGATCTGTATGAGTGCGTATTTTGGTGTTATATTGTGAGTGAGGCATTGTTTGTTGTAGCGTATGTTAGCGATTGTTTTGTGTAGTTGTAGCGTCTTGTTGGTCAGTCTTGTTAGTAGTACCTTAGCCGGACTGGCTGTGTCAGGTATTAAAGAAATTGGGTTGTGTCCGCCAGTAGGCAAATTACTAAAGTTAACGTACCTGTTAGGTGAGTCCGTCTCCTCTGGCTGGTGAGTTACTGTGGGCAAGCGCTTTCGATGTAAAGACATCATCGTCTGGCCGTTAAGTCAGTACTGGAGTCAGTCGGTTAGTCGTGGTCTTTATATACAAAGAGAAAAGTGAAAGGTGTGATGGAGCGTCGGTGAAGGGACGGGGAAGGAGGTCATGTACCTCAGGGTGAATACCCCCTAGAGATAAATGGGACGTGTTGGATGGATGGTCTGTCAATTGTGGAATTTACGTCTTTTTTGTGCAGGGTGGTCTGTAAATCCGTCAGTTGGTTGTTTTCGTTTGTGTAGTGTTTTGAGTGGTGTGAATATGGTGTCGCATTTTGTGTTGATTTGTTCATTTATGATTTGTCCATTGAAGTTTTTTTGTTTATAAATTTCCATGTTTTCTAATATGTTCAGTTTTCGTCCTTTGTATTGTTTGTGTAGTAAGATGGTGCAGTCCTGTATTTTGGTGGGTTCATGTCCAGTTGTTTTGAGGTGGTTGGCAAAGTTTGAATCGTCTTTGTTCCTACTAAGAGATTTAATGTGTTCTGAGTATCTGGTCCGTATTTTTCGTCCTGTCTGTCCTATGTATGCGTTTTTACAAGTACAAGTTATTTTATATACCCCACTTTGGTCGAGTGGGTCTGTCTTTTCAGTCTTTGCAGTTAGTTTGGTTCTAAGTGTGTTGTCCGTACGTAATGCAATTTGTATACCTTCCTTTCGGAGGATATTAGTTATTCCGTATATTTGTGGTCCCGTGTATGTGAATGTGCAGCGTTTTGTTAAAGTCTGTGTATTTTCTGTTTTTGAGTCGTTTGTTTTGGAGTCATATTGTCTTAATAATTTGTTTATTGTTTTTAGAGTAACCGTTATTTTCTGCGATAGTATTTATAATATCAAGTTCTTTTTGTAGTTTTGTTCGGATAGTGGGATAGTTTTTAGTCTCCGTATCATGTGTCTGAATGCACTTAGTTTGTGTTGTTGTGGGTGGTTTGATGTGAAGTGTATGGTCGTGTCGGTAGCGGTAGGTTTTCTAAAAATGTCGTATTGCAATTCGTTGTCCAAACGTGTAATTTTTAGGTCCAAGTAATTAAGAGTTTTGTTTTGTTCTTTGTCCATGTCATATTGGATGTTATGGTGGATATTGTTTAAGTCTTTTAGTATGTCGTCGGTGTTATCGCGGCCTAATACGCAGATGATATCATCTACATATCTGGCGTAGTGTTTGATATCGTGTTTTGTCATTAAGGTCTGGATGTGAGTTTCTTCGTAATGTTGTAGAAATATTTCAGTTAATATAGACGAGGTAGGGTTTCCCATACCTAATCCATCTTTTGGCTTGTATATGCTATTGTTAAATTGAAAGTAATTTTGTCCGAGTGTCAGTTTGGTGAGGTTGGTGACGTTTCTAGTGGTTGTCGTGTCTATTTGCCTTAGTTTGGTTAGTAGTATGTCAATGGTTTCTTTTATTGGTATGGAGGGATATAAGTTTTTTATATCGAATGATACCAATCTAGTGTTTGGAGTTATAGTAACGTCTTTTAATCTAGTGGCGAGTTCTTCTGTGTTGCGTATCGTATATCTGTTTGGTAATGTGATGGTACTTTTTAGCATTGTTGTCAAATATTTTGAGAGTTTGTATGCTGGTGCAGATGTGAAGTTTATGACTGGTCTGATGGGTGTATCCTTTTTGTGAATTTTTGGTTGTCCTTTGAGTAGAGGTGGTTTTGGGTTCATGTTTATGTATTTATAATGTTGTTCTTTTGGTATGTTAGTGTGGTTTCTAAGTGCATTACGTATTTGTGTTTGATAGGAGTCCGTAGGGTCTTTTTCAGTTTTGTGCATTGTGTTTGGTTGATGAAGTCGGTCGTTTTGTTTATGTAGTTCTGTTTATCTAATATAACAATGACGTTTCCTTTGTCTGCTTTTGTCAAAATTAAATTATTGTTGTTGAGTTTGGTCCTAATTTGTGTGGCTGTTTTTACGTCTTTGTGGTCCGTCCTGTTCTTTTTGTGTTGTTTGATAGTTTGTTCGATTTTGTCTACAATTTTGTGGCGTATGCGTTCTTGGTTCTCAATCGGTAGATATTGTATGGCTGTCTCAGCATCTAAAATGTTTGTTTCAATTTCTTTTTGTAGGTCAGTTGAAGGTAAGTTATGTTTGAGTCCTCTTTCTAATAATTGCGATTCGTTATCAGTGAATTTTACGTCCGTCAAGTTAACTGTTCTACTATGAAATGTTGTAGCAGGTTTCGAGATAGGGTCTAGTTTTTTCTTAAGTTTGTCGAGTTTTCTGTCCATATTCTTGTATTTGTTAGTCATGATTGTATTCGTCTTTGTACGTAGGTAGTCTAGGAAATCTATAAATATGTCGTGTAATTTTCGTCGTTATGTTGGCCGATTCTAAGTGTATTTTGTATATTTCCCTATTAAGTTTGTCTTTTTTGATGTATAGCGTCCGTATTTCTGTCCTGATCCAAAGTTTTTGAGCTAAATGTTTTGTTTTTTGTGCAGAGTATGTCTGTCTGTTGATCTGTATGAGTGCGTATTTTGGTGTTATATTGTGAGTGAGGCATTGTTTGTTGTAGCGTATGTTAGCGATTGTTTTGTGTAGTTGTAGCGTCTTGTTGGTCAGTCTTGTTAGTAGTACCTTAGCCGGACTGGCTGTGTCAGGTATTAAAGAAATTGGGTTGTGTCCGCCAGTAGGCAAATTACTAAAGTTAACGTACCTGTTAGGTGAGTCCGTCTCCTCTGGCTGGTGAGTTACTGTGGGCAAGCGCTTTCGATGTAAAGACATCATCGTCTGGCCGTTAAGTCAGTACTGGAGTCAGTCAGTTGGTCGTGGTCTTTATATACAAAGAGAAAAGTGAAAGGTGTGATGGAGCGTCGGTGAAGGGACGGGGAAGGAGGTCATGTACCTCAGGGTGAATACCCCCTAGAGATAAGTGGGACGTGTTGGATGGATGGTGTGTCATTTGTGGAATGTTCGTCTTTTTGTGCAGGGTGGTATGTAAATCCGCCAGTTGGTTGTTTTCGTTTGTGTAGTGTTTTGAGTGGTGTGAATATGCTGTCGCATTTTGTGTTGTTTTGTTCATTTATGATTTGTCCATTGAAGTTTTTGTTTATAAATTTCCATGTTTTCTAATATGTTCAGTTTTCGTCCTTTGTATTGTTTGTGTAGTAAGATGGTGCAGTCCTGTATTTTGGTGGGTTCATGTCCAGTTGTTTTGAGGTGGTTGGCAAAGTTTGAATCGTCTTTGTTCCTACTAAGAGATTTAATGTGTTCTGAATATCTGGTCCGTATTTTTCGTCCTGTCTGTCCTATGTATGCGTTTTTACAAGTACAAGTTATTTTATATACCCCGCTTTGGCAGAGTGGGTCTGTCTTTGAAGTCTTTGCAGTTAGTTTGGTTCTAAGTGTGTTGTCCGTACGTAATGCAATTTGTATACCTTCCTTTCGGAGGATGTTAGTTATTCCGTATATTTGTGGTCCTGTGTACGTGAATGTGCAGCGTCTTGTTAAAGTCTGTGTATTTTGTGTTTTTGAGTCGTTTGTTTTGGAGTCATATTGTCATAATAATTTATTTATTGTTTTTTTTGGAGTAACCGTTGTTTTCTGCGATAGTATTTATAGTATCAAGTTCTTTTTTGTAATTTTGTTCGGATAGTGGGATAGTTTTTAATCTCCGTATCATGTGTCTAAATGCACTTAGTTTATGTTGTTGTGGGTGGTATGATGTAAAATGTATGTTTGTATATAAAGACCTCGACCAACTGACTGACTCCAGTACTGACTTAACGGCCAGACGATGATGTCTTTACATCGAAAGCGCTTGCCCACAGTAACTCACAAGCCAGAGGAGACGGACTCACCTAACAGGTACGTTAACTTTTTCAAGTGTCACAGAAGCCTCTAGGCTGCAGAGAGCGCCTTCTATGGACCAGCCTAAAGAACAAGGCTTCATTAGGAAGACAGACGGTAGTTTTACGGATGATGTGAGGGAAACTCTGGAAGTACTCGTTGATACTCGCTTTCGAAAGTTTACCATCGTTGATGAAAGGGCAGCTTCTACCGAATCCCCACAGCTGGGCAGAGTCCTTCTGCATTCTCACAGGCTCATAGGATATGCGAATCACCATGGAAAAGTTCGTAGATCTGGTCTATTAAAAAAAACGCTTGAGACCCAACCCTCTTCAAAGGCACAACATGCCTATCTGAAGGGCAAGTCGACTGAGACTGCACTTATACAGCTGCCCTCTGTGGTAGACAAATTTCCAAGAAGGTTCGCGGTTTCACGGATGGGGGGGGGGGGGTGCCTTGATGTCCATGCTTAAAGGTAGAGAAATCGTGGCTAGAATAGGCAAGGACAGCATCGCAGTGGTTCCCACTCGAAGCTCCTCTCAAGGTACAGGGTGAGCCAAATGGTGCAGTTTCGAAGGGGTGCTGCATGCCTTGTAGTGGGGTTAACGACCTGGGAGGGGTCACATTGTGCCCAGGCAGTGGTCCCGTTTTCAGTCGTTACAATGGTTTGGAGCGGAGAGCAACGAGGTTTCAATCTCAATCGCAAATCTCAATGGTGAAACTGCGGCAGATGTTCCCCGCACGCCTCGTCTCTCTCAGGGGTGACTTGGGGTGGCCGGCAAGATCGTCAGAGTGCGTGTGATTTTGGTGTTCAAACATCGACCTCACACTCTGAAAGACCTCAAGATTCGAATCAGGGAAGAAATCGCCGCGATTCCCATCGAAATGTGCCAGAGGGCGGCTGAAAATTTCAGGAATCGCCTACATCAGTGCGTCGCTGCTGAGGGCGCCCACCTTCCTGATGTAATTTTCAGGACTTAATCTACCGAAATGGGGTGATGTATGGCGTTCAATAAAACAAACCGTAATCTTCTAAGTTGCACCGTTTTTGTTTTAAATCGCCCTTTGAAACTGCACCATTTGTTATGGCTCACCCTGTACTCTCTCGGAGTACTTTCTCCTCTCCTGTGGCTGGTGGGGGCGGACAAGCTGCTGAAAACTGTAGCTTGAAGGCTGCGAAGTGGTTACATATGCGTACAATCTGGCAGTGGCAGTCAGAGGCAAATTTACCTATACATTATCAAAACAGATGCAGAGAGCTGTGAACATCATCCAAATGTGAAGAACTACACATCAAGATCACCATGGTCTCGTTTGCTAAACATAGAAACTTAAAAATAGTGCCTTCCACTACACAAGGAGTGAGACTCCAGGGGGCGACAGAAAAAGAATATCTCGGGGCGATATTGGACGAGCAACTCACATGTTGAACCACCACAACTCTGTGAGCATGCAAGAGGATGAGCAGTAACTCACTCCACAAATGTTGGATTGGCTCTACAAAGGGATTATAAGACCCCGTCTTTTTTATCCCCCCCCCCCCCTGGAAGGCGGAAGCCGACAAGCTGTTCAAAGAAAGTTCCAGAAACTGCAATCTGACCTCTCTATATTCAAACAACTGCATACCTGGGTGCAGTGAGGCTTTTGCAGACCAGTACTATTTCTAATAGAGCGAAGGCAAGCCTCCAAGGAACGGTGAAACACTTCTACATAGAAGAGGCAGCAGTCTTTCCTACTGACGTTATGCAGAAGTTTCAGCTACCATTCAGCACCTGCACCCACTCACGGGAACAGAGGGATAGAAGGCTGCTAGGGCATACTGACTGTTCTAAGAGGGGGGGGGGGAGCGGATCTGGGCATCATACAAGGCAATTCTTAATCTCACCAGATGGGAACTAACAGGCAAATCAAGGTGGCCAAGTCGGAGGTAATTGAGTACAGATTGTGCAGCGAGGAGGACGAAACGACTGAGCATGTCCTATACGTATATATGTCTTAGCAGCCGGGCGCTTCAAACATTTTTCTCGGGGGTTCATCGTTCATTGATCAACAGTAAATAGTGGTTGGAGGGGATGAGTCGTTCTCTTCTCTGAAAGTTTCCTAGGTCTACCACTCAATTATATAAAATGGATGGTAGCTGGTAAAAACGAGCTCCTTGTTTATTTAGTTAATATATTACTCGTGTTAATTTAATATCGATTTATTTACTACATTATTCACTTGGTAACGGCCAGTGATGCCCTCCCCAACTGTAGAAAAAATTTAAATGTTCGATTGTGGATCAGATGGCGGTAAAATCCCAGAATAGTGTACGCGGGTACATTTGTCCGGTTCTTCGGTTCGCGATTCGGAACGTTTAGTAGTGTCACTGATACTGGTGAACGTAACGGTAGCGGTAAGAGTTGAGCGAAGTTTTGTCGTAGAATTGAATGTAAACAAAGCGCGCGAAAGAAACAGGAAGAATGTAAACGAAGGGAAGCGCGCAAAACTGAGCCAACGTGGACAAACAGTGCGCGCCTAATGCAACAGACATTAATGACCACAACAATAATAAATATCACTCGCGTAGTGCAACAGAACACACATTGACGGCCACAAAAATAAATAAAAATCACTCACCTCTCAATTTACGTATCCGAACTTTGCGGAGGATAGGCTCGTTTTATCGCCTCGAAGAAAGCCTTCGTGAGGTTATCGCAACTTTCTAGCGCTAGTATTCCTCAAAATATGACTTAAATCGTTCGACATAATTTCATCCATCCACCGCATTCATACTTGTCAGAGATAAAACCGTAACTCATACACCAATCCACAACACTCCTCGGGCCTTTTTCACTTAATTGATAAATCAAAGTCGTATTAATTCGCCTATCCATGGCTGGTCGGAAAAGATCAAAAAAATGAACGCGTAGAGGGCAGTGGGGAAAGCACTATAGCAGGAGAAGCCGGACGGGCGTGAAAAAAATTGGATACGTAACGAACGACGAAGGAGGAAGAACGCATTCAGCAACTCGCCAACTGAAGGACAATATTTCGGTTACAACGGAAATTTGCCGAAGGGTGGGATTCGCGGAATGATTCCATAATTCAAGGGTTACGAAGGGTTCCCTTGAACTATGGAATCATTCCGCGAATCCCACCCTTCGGCAAATTTCCGAAGGTCATTCCATCAAAGGTAATTTCATCAAAGGTATACGCTTCGTTCAGAGCAATGGCGTGAAGAGTGAAAAGATGTTTGAAGCGCTTTGCCATTCAGCGGAGTAAGTTACTTTGTATACCGATATTTCCATCATAGACAAATAAAACACGCAAAAGCTCTTTTTGCCCTTTTTAGTTTCGTGAGAGTATGTTCATAAATAATTTCGCATTAGGTAGGTCCGAGTCGAGACACTAAAAACCTTCTCTCTAGGAATCAGTATTACTCTTCTCTCGTCGGTATATCGCACTCATAGTAATGTAATCGTATCTTTTTATCTAGCAATTGAGTAAGTCGTATTCCTTCATTTGTCCAGGTACCCATCACTTACATTATCCAGATTCAATCTCTGTTTGGTTTTTATAACAGTTACCGCTCCTAAATGAAGAGAGATATCGCGTGATATCCTAGCCGTACGTATCGATTCACATTATCTTTCTGTGGGTCGGGTCGGCTTCTTCTGGGTAAACTCGAGTTGGGCTATTCCACCGTCGAATTGCTGTCGGTTGATTAAATGTGATCATCCACTCTCCCGTGAACAAGGAGCTTCAGCCTCCTTTCAACGACCATTTTATTTTAAAGGTGAATAACAAAGGCGTTCATATATCGATTGTGTTGCCTTCGTCTTTTTTCTCTCTTCTGAAACGTTTGTGTAATACCCAGCCAGCCCGAGCATTAATACTGCTTTACGCGTCGCAATACTTCTTGTGTGGTAAAATATTTCACGAAATGCGAGAGTAGACGCGGATAATAACAGCAGTGTTCCTATCTTGACGGCTCTCAACTCAACGACTCAGATAGATACGAACAGAATTAAGACAACAGGCTACCCCTCCCCCCAGCAGTTCAGCTGCGTTAATAATTCCCTGAGGATTATAATAACTGATAACGTAACCAGCTGGGCAAGTGGGTGACCTAGCGGAACCATTAAACCTTTTCAGAGCTGCTACGTTTCTGTAACTCGGAAACAGTTGCATTTCACGTCGTCGAGCAGCCTGCGCTATCCAGTTGACAAACATTTAGTTACAATCGCATTTTTACCGTCAGTTTCTTGATTGAAAACAGGGGTGAAGTATTAAGAAAGAATAACAAACCGATATGTTGCACACAGAATGAGTATGCAGCTTGTACGTCGGGAAGTCAAGCCCTCATTTTTTCGTGCACTAAGCTGCTCCCACACTCCTTAGGGAAGTTCTGAGGACAGTCCAGTTAAATACGTAACGTTGTCTGGAACCCGATCAAGCATTTCTGCCCACACGATTCTTCAATCAGCCACAACAAATTTTGTCTACTCGTTTTCAATGGTTTACTCAAAATACGTTCCGTTGGTTTCTTTCCAACATGTTTCGACTCCTTTTGAATGGGTTGTGTCCCCTTCATGACAGTACGCGGTTATCGAAGATAATGAATTTGACGACCACAGGGGGAGCCGAATGGGACGTCAACGAAATGAGAAACGACCGCACCGTCGTTAACGACTGGAACAGAGTTTCCAAAAGATTCGGGAGACAAGCAGCTCAGATCGAGATGATCCAATTATTTCAGAAGCGGGGCGTTTCGAGGGATCCGAGTTGTTTGGTTCGAAGATGGGAAGGGATGGGGTTTTGCGTAAGGGTGCGCGGGAGGAAGGGAGCAGAAGAACAGCCTACCCAGGGCAAGCACAGGCAGTACCACGGGTTCCCCACAAATCACCGTTAACTCAGATAAACGACCTCAATCCCAGTGCTCGCCAGCCCGTGCTATATATCCCCCGCCCCATTCTCTATACCCCCTCACTGCAACCTTCCTTTTTTTTTATAGGGTTTGCTTTTCTCTAACCAAACGATAATTCGTCGAATTAGTTGGTGAAGAGAGTGAGTGAACGGAGGAGGAGGAGTGTGGAGGAGAGCTCCCGATTGGAAGTTGTTCCTAATGGGGTCTGAACCCGCCTGACGTATTGTCTGCCGCATCCGTCAAGTTAGTCCGTTCAATTTGTAAGGGAAATCACTGAAACTGGATTCGGGGTTTCGTAGAAGTAGCTCCTAGAGTTGGTCTCTAATAAAGAGCGTCAGTGTTCAGAGCATCGATGTCGACATAATGCAGGCCAACTAAGGATTTTCCTGCAGGGAACTGATCCACTTCTTATTGAAGCTTCAAGCATCATTGAATATCTCCAGTTGTCTCTGATAAGGACGTCAATCATCCTGCATCCTTTATCTTGTTTCCTCCTTCTATGTTTCGTCGCTTTCCACTCAGAGGGACGCCTGCTGGTTACTGTAAACTAAGTTGTCAGCTAACTCATCTAGACCAGCCTGATGGAAGCACCAGTACTACCCCACTTACAGATGAAGTCATTTGCCTAGAAAACTGTTATGAGCCTTGGCACTAGTTTGGTCGCGAAGCAGAGTGTAAAACTATCAGATCAATCATCATCAAAAGCCTGGCACTTATATAGATTTGTACTCTGTTTGTGAGCCAGGCTGAAGCAACAGTGGGCCGAAGGCAAGGGTGGGAGAGATGAATGTTGTTCGGTTGTTGATTCACCTAAATATCGTTACTTTCCAGACGCTGATGATCCTATTATTCCCTTTCTTTTGTTATATGGAGTTCTTGCATGTAGAATAACGAATTTTTAATTTTAACTTCTTATAAGCATTCATGTGCCCTCTGACTATTTGACTCTCTTGGTTTATTATTCATTCTGAATAATAACCCTATGTTTTCGGTCACGAAAAATTTTTTACAACCCCCCCCCCCCTCAAAATTTGATACTTTACGTTTCAAGACATGGGGATTCCAAATTTGCAATGTCCGTCCAGCGTCCCCCGTCCTCCGTCCCCTGTCCGGGCGGTTTTTTGCCTTTAACGTGGTCTAAAAAATTCGTTCTTTCGCACCAAATTCCCATTTGGTATCTAGTTGTGCCCGCCATCTCGGCAATCCGATCGGACGAAGACCATGGTTGTTATGGGCAAAAAATGGTAAAAAAAATTAACGAAACGCAGTATAATCGCAAATAAGCCGTGTTTCGTATCGTTTTCAAGGCCGGCTCGACTGGCAGCGCCCTTTGGATTCGCAACATCCTGCCAATTACCGACCGAGGGTTCGTTGGAAGCCCTAGTCCCACCCCTCCATCGGATCAGACGTTTACGGGCGCCTGGCGCCTGGGGAATATTTAATATTTAGTTTCCGTAGTTCCATTGGTCATGTTTCGTATGGTTTATTAGTATTCGATGCTGAATCGAATGGGATGGGGAAGCAGTAATACTAGGTCAAGCTGTTCATGAGAATAATAAACCATTGTGTAATAATTTGCAGGGTTTCCTTTTGAATTACGTAGCGCCACACATTTTCAGCCCGTGATCAGTCCATTTATCTTGGAGTACATCTCTCATCAAACCTGAAGGACATGACAAAGTTGCCTTATTATTAAGCATAAATGTAGTGGTATCGATTTTGTGCTTTCAATAATTGTCAACAACGCAAACTCTAATTTTTTCTTATCTTACGGAGAAAACCCCATACGTTTGGGAACCACCTGAGCCTAGATAAAGACATAAAGAGAAGAAAAGAATTAATAATTGAATTAACAATTGAACAAAAGATATTGTTCAATTGGATTTTGCTCTGTACTTGGGAACTCAACGTGAGCTTCATAATAAACGTAAATGATTTCAACGAGTTCGCAACACAAATTGATTATTGTGAGCTGAGAGGTTAGAAATCTCAATTCGTTATTTGTGATACATGAAAAACAACTTGAAAATACGGATACACATGCTCGTTGGGCTGACTACGGGCTGAAAATGTTTGGAGCTGCAGGTGAATGGAGCTCTTCTCCTACATCCGACTTTGTAGGACATACAAAGGCTCCTACAAGCAGCCCGTTTCCGTATTCCCCCCCCCTTTACCCTACCCAACACAAAAGCATTGCATTGAAGAAAGTGTTGTTTGCGTCAGTAGTTTTTATAATGAGCATTTTTCTCCCCATTGTTCGAGTTTATTGAAGCACTATGGACAACATAGATTTGAGAGAATTCATTGAAGTTAACGAAGTGTGCAGATGTGATACACCAACGATGCATCTTGTACAAATAGGAACTCTCGACAAACTACACAAAAACTTATTTTATAAATGTACAAAAAAAAGTTTGGGGCGACTCATCACACAACGTTCCTCAGCGCCACGTGCATTGAACGATTGTCCAGAGCTTCACTACCAATCCAATCTATTTTTCACTCAGTTCATTTGGTGTGTGCGCTTAACTTTCCACAGGAATTTATTGACTTGCTCCTATTCGTGACGCGACATCGGTGCTCAGGGAATTTATGACACTGTCGACGTGATTTTGTTTAGAAGGGTCGTATTTACTGTTTTGCAGCAATTATTGATTGAAAATTGTGAAAACGGTAGCAAATGAAACGGCAGCGGTCGAAATTCCGAAATTTCTTGGGTCACCTTGTTTTGTTTCATCTATAGTGGTATTCATTTTTCTGACTTATCATCGTATCTGTATTTTATTGAACTACCACGCTGATTTTGCGGGAGCGAAGGTATCATTCGAGTGGAATTTATTAGGTAAAAAATTACGTTCTTTTTGTAACTGGTGTGCTGCTTACGTTATTGGCCACTTACGAAAATTTCATGGTTATTTGGAGCTGTTAACAAAAAATTTAATTAATCTCTTTTAGGGCCCTTTTTTAAAATTTTTTTAGAGAAACGCATATTTGGTGTGGTGATTGCTATAATAAACGTAGGTAGTTTTCTCGATTTAGCTCATACCCTTAGTCTATCTTTCCATGGTGATACACATACCATTTTACCAGAAGTATTTACTTTTCGGATTCAGTAATCCCGAAGAAAACTAAAACAAAACGTTCAGGTGATACATAACTTTACTACGCTAATGAAAGTAATAATGAGACCCTACATGCTGTTAGAAAAAACTACTTTTCTTTTATTTTTTCTAAAATTGTGAACATTAGGCAAATGGTCAACGTCTCGCCTTCTTTGCATTGCAGGAATACCATTTATTGATAGCAGAGGCACAGTGAATAAGCATTACAATGTCGTCATAAACATCACTGAAACCTTTGAAGGAGAGTTTGTCGGACCTCTTGTCTCCTCCTGGTGAGCGGAGGAGCGCCGTTTTAGTTGGTACTACACATTGGGCCGTGAATGACTTTCTTAAATGAAGACTTTGCCAACGAGTTAATAACTTGAGCCAGAGAGGGTTATTGTTATGAGACTATCGATTCTGTCGGCTAGTATCGTGATACTTGAATGGGTACCACGAATACATTGAGTAATGAGTAAAATTTCTGTCACAACATCGACGGATCGTTGCCAGCTTCAGTTCGTGTTGGACAGTGATGTGTCATTCGCTTTGTCTGGTCCAAACTTGTACAGAATTAGCCACGAGTGAGACAACTATCGATAGTTGGACGATTCCCTTAAATATTACTGCTTTTCAATCGTTGGTACTTTCATCGTTCCGTCTTTCGTTACTTGCAGTTTTCATACCCAACATGTGCTGCCTACACACAACTGTTCCTCAACCCCTGCAAACTCAACGATCTGTATACCGGCAACAACATGTAGGTACTAGGTAGTTGAGAGTACAGATTGGTCGAAATCGTTTGTCGTTTCAGGTAAAATCAGAAAAATTATCGTTCAATGTTTGGCAGATCTCACTTTACAGACTTGGCCTGTATTTCCGTTCAACAGGTGTCATATTCAGGTTTGCCGTTGCTACAAAAACTTTGAAAACGTTGAATGCTTTAAAAACCCCGATTTTTGGCACGTTTAGGTTGTTACCTGTGTTCGAAGTACTGCCAGAGGAACAATAAATTGGCATTGACTATTTGGAGGTAACTTTTCGAGAAAAATGCTAATGGAAAAGATAAAATTGCTCAAATCCTCAATTTCACGCTAACAATAGTTTTTCGAATCAGTAGACCTCAAAACGTAATGAAGCTGACCAAAATTAAACTTTTTAAACAGTATTGCAATTCATTCATTACCCTTTCGGTGGTGGATAATGCAAACAACGACGTCTTACATTTAACTTGTCAGAAGCATTTATGTACTCGCTAACTACATAAATCTCTACTTCAATTGTGTACCGCCACACATTCTCATCCCAATGCGCATGTGACTACTTTTAAATTGAAACGCATGGATTTTTATGGCCCAATCCCTTTTGTATAAAGTAGAACACATGCATTGATATAATGTTTTCAGTAATTGTTAATAGCACGTGATGGTAACTGCGATTTTCCGGCAGCTCAAATACCTCGCAGATGTTGGTTTCCACGCATTCTAAAATTAACTCATGTCTTATGTGAGAAAACCCCACACATTATGGAACTGAATTATACTAGATACAAATACAATTAGAACTGAAATAAACAGTGACACATAAGATGACGGTTATTTCTGCACGTCTTGAAACATGAAACTCAAAGTGAGCTACTTAACACTCGTAAATGGTTCCTACGAGGTTGTAATAAAAATTGGCTTTCGTGAGCTGAGAATTTAGAAATCTAAATTCGTTATACACGAAGGAGAACTTCGATATCGAAAACACATACTCGTTGAGCTGACTAGGTCCTGAAAATGTGTTGTGCTGCGCAATTCAAATGGAATCAAAAAGAGCGATAAAAACTTGACGGATCATGTTCTCGATTTGCGCTGTTATCTGAGTTTCTGGTCGATTCTTGTTCTTGTGGAGCTCCTACTACTCGTCAATAGTGTGGCAACTATTGCGGATTGTCATTTTTGAGTGTCAGTCACAATAAAACAAACAGCTTCTCTAGACTAAATATCATTAGAGCTACAAAATACCATAAGGATTAAGTGAGTTGTTACCATAAAATGAGCTAGAATGGTTGTAGAACGTACTATATTGAATTAAATTATTGCCCACACGCGCACCTTTGGAAAATACATTTACTGGCTCAATATGGTATTACATATTGATTCAACAGCCAAAAACGGGTTTCAACTCTTGTTACAACTATTGATTATACTTATCACAGTTTAATTTTAAATTGTGTAGGAAGCGGTAAAAGACTAATGCGTCATGCGACAAGCGTATTACTCTCATTTACCTGTAGAGCATTTGATACAAGATTGCCTCTAAAATGTTTCAAATAAAGAAAAAACGCAACTTGACCCGACTGACAATTTTGTGGTGTCTCTAATCAGTTAGTAACGACGCACACACTAAGTTGAACGAAATTGATTCCGCTGTTTACACTAACCGGCAAATATCTCTACTTGTACGTATTTACTTATTTCTTAATTTACTTAGCCATAACGAGTTGCAAGGAAAGTTGCGTAATGGGCTGATGGGCTTGTTTTCTGGGTTTTCTCCAGATCTTTACATTTTATGAACTTGTAGGTCCGAAAAGCACCGCTTGAAATGGTCTGTGTGAGTAGCGGCACTATGAAAATAAAATAAATGCACGTCTGAGGATTTGTTTGAGGCTTTATGAGGCTGCATAAAACTAACCCTGTCCCTTGGCACACCGTGGTTTCTAATTGAAAGGGTGATCACATTCATTCGTCTGATAATGGCTACTCAACTCGATTGAAAGTTCATGCGTGAGGCACCTTGATAGTAACCAGACGATCTACGTCTCATTTGTTCGTACTAATTTAGCATCCAGAAGCCTATTTTACTTTTAATGAATATTTAGACGTTTGAATGGAGTTATTTGGTTTTTTCAGTGTACTCATCGTTCAGCGGGACTGCGTTTTCTTGCACGAAACGAATGGTTAGATGACAGGGAGAGTGTAAGTAACGAGGATGTGACTGCTAAAGCTGGCTCTGGCCCAGTAATGAACATTTTGAGACAACCCTCATCAGTAACCAATTAAATGACCAACAACATCAGCAACAGTGACTTACGGGTATCCATAAAAATAAAATGGTGTTCGGATTCCTTGTTGCTCGAGTCGAGCTCAAGGTGAATGGGTTAATGTGTGATGGTGCTGGGATGAACAATGTATATCAATTAGGTACCCTACAATCCTGCTAAACTGCAGACCGAAGAGCGGGAAATGAATTGATGTAAGTTTCCTGAGTATTTTATGCCAATACGAAAACGTCTTGTTGTCCTTGGCACCTGAGATACAAGGGGTCGAGGCTTTCAGCCTACTAGGCTCATGTAAATCTTAGTCTTCCGCTGGTAGCCCGGTGCCACCTCCTCTGGCCGGATTCACTGGTTCGGTCCTCCCTCTATATGCCTATGATTCACTTCTGAAGCTCACTCAGTCGTCGTACGAAGAAAAATAGCCTAATTGATGTAAAAATAGTGAAGCGATGAATCGTTTAACCAAATTGACCTAATAAAATTAGCAATTGGTTGTATACCGTGTGAGCTAACGCTGTTTCCTTATTGGAGGCTTACCGTAAGTTAGTTATCACCCGCTGCGAATGCGGGTAACTACTTGGTATTTGCTCAACCTGCCACGAATTCATGTTCTAGCTGAATTCTGGTGTCCGCCCTCGACGGTAGCTCAATCACCTGAGTGCTGCGACCGTGAAAACCTCGTGAGAGTGGAAGGCGACGACTGAAGTTGAGGTGAGGGGGGAGGGGGGTTGTAGCGGCGGGAGGGGTGTAAGGCGAGCAGCTAATCTGGCGACTCCGGGGTTTGTTGTTGTGGTCGCCGCTCGTATTATTGATTACCAATGGTCTGAGTAAATGGCCGTATGGCGAGACTCTGTGCGTATCTCGAACTCCCTCCACCCTCCCCTTCGACCGCTACCACTCAAACTCTCTTCACTCCTTCCATTAATCCCCCACACTTCTCCAACACTCCTCGCCATTCTCGGTCCTAATTTTCTCCCGTTCCGCCGCGAGCAGGAAAAAAAATTTAAATATAAATGTTGGGAGTCGGGGAAGTTTAAATAGCAGTGTGGAGCGGAGGGGCTTGGGAAAGTGGCGAGGCGAGTGAAAAGGGCGGCCAATGGGGAGGAAGAGACAAAGGAGAAGCCACGCCTTCCCGGAGGGAGAAAAGGGAGGAGTCGCCTTCAGAACTGAGAGGGGATAGACGGGAGAGGAAATGGTTTGAAGAGTCTGGTGAGGGGGGGCTGGGCGTCGATGGTCTCGGACGAAGGGGGCGCGACGGGTCGGTCGAAAGGGGGGAAACCGAGAGCTGGGACGCCGCGAGTTGATCAGTATAACGGGAGTTATGACGGAGGTGAAGGGTCACGCCGGCGGTACCGTGAGGGTCTCCGCTCCCTCGCTCCACGACGCCCTCGCCGCCACCAAAAGGCCTCCGCAAAGGTCCCCGTTCGCTATACAAGAGCTTCTCGGCCTCGGCCCGACATCTTCGGAAGATGCTCATCATCATCACCATCACAGCCATCAGGCGGCCCTCCACTCTCAGGCCATGTTCGGGGCTCGAATGGCTTATTTCAACGCTCAGGCCGCCGTCGCCGCCGCTCAAGCATTTCTTCCTCAGCCGCAACCCGCCCTCCATCACCCCGCCGCACCACCACCCGGTTAGTCCTCCTCATATCTCATCTCATCTCATCTCATCTTATCTTATCTTATCTTATCTCCTCCTCATCATTCCCACCAACCCGACTATCTACCGCACCGGCTACGTCCGTCCCAGTAAAAATATACACCAACGTGCAGGTTGCCAACAGAAGGAGAATTCATTCATACTAAATGTTACTTTATTCTCTACAAAAATAAAAAAGAGGATATGTACGTAGAATAGGCTCACCTTCGACTGCCTAACTCAACTAATCAAATGATTTAGATGCATTTTAATACCATAAGTGCAAAGTGACAACAAAATTTAATAAAACGAAAATAGCGTTAATTAATTTAAGTGCAAAGCATGGAACAACACCAACCTGAATCTATAACGAAAGTCACTTCAAACGCAATAAAAAAAGGAAATGATAACTTCACAAGTCGAGTTGCTAACGCTTCGATGTACCAAATTCTAATGAACTTGAGCTGTATGTTAAAACAATATTCACAGATCTTATCTTATATACGTAGATAAGTAATAAGCTCTAAATTACATATCCTGCCCATGAGATAAATACTTAAATTACTACAATTAACATTAAGATGAGATCGTAAGTACAATGAATCTGACATATATACTGGTACGTAATATACGGTGCATGTCAAATAAGAACGCGTGCTGTGACACCGGGCATGATTAAATCTACAAAAACAAAGTGGAGCAAACTCACTAAGTTCCACGTTGAGCGGGAAGAGTCTGAATGGAATAAACTACTACCTACACTACTACACTACTGTACTTCAAGTACCTACTGAGTAGTAACTTGCGACAAACGGCGGCAGGAGCGTCATGGCACATATGAGCTGGCCAATAGAGTTCAACATGACTCGCACCACCCTAGTAACTACCAAACTAAACACTTCGCTTACTATATTAATACAACAGTTTGAGCCTGTGGAAGAAATAAAAATGTCTGCGTGTAATGAGAGCGACAGTCGGGTGGTACTACGAGTCGATTAAGAGCTCGCAGTACCGTAAATTGAGAATTAGTCGGCGCGTTTCTAGCAAAACCCAAGAACCAAAAAAAAAAAAAACAGGAAAATTTGTCTAGGTAGTTAGCGATGATTTTCAGAACGGTCTTTCGGACCTAGTTTCAAGGCGTTTTAGATGAGTGGACAGCCCCCCCCCCCCTGCATCCTCACCCCATGTTAATATTCCAAAGGAAATGATACTCTCTGCTGGTTAGAAACCTGAAATTCGAATGCTTTCGCAAATTACAGAAGAATCGTATTGTGTTGGGCGGTACCGTAGAACCCTCAACCTCAAATTATTCACTTTTATTATAACACAGGCCAAATCCAAACCATACCCAGGTTTTTCCCATCGCTGGTTGATTGTCTTTTAACGATTTTGAACGGTGTAGCCATTATTTATTTCAATTGACTATAGTAAATTATATCTAGCCGTTGTACATAACTTTTTATAACAATGCTCATCTTCTGTTATGACAATAAAGAACAGAAGAATTTCATAAAGTATAAAAACACCTCCTAGGAATAGCTCTTCTTGAAAAGCAAATCCTCGCACAGAGAGGAGGAGGAGGAGAGAGAGAGAGAGAGAGAGAGAGAGAGAGAGAGAGAGAGAGAGAGAGAGAGAGGGGAACACAAAACGCGAGCATATTTGCTTCAAATGGGGGGAAAGAATGTCCATAATTAGGACGATTTCATGGTATCAGCGTACTACCTCAGACACACCATAATCAACCTGAATAATCATCAGTTAATATATTATGATTTACTTATTTCCTGCGTCCCATTGTATCGATAAATTGCACGTTGGAAGTCAAGTGGAAGGGAGTTGAAATAATTGGTACCTAAAATGGATTGTTGAATGAACATTTAGGAATCTGGTATATCAAATCGGCTTGCGATCTATTATTACTACAATGGATGTAAGCAGCTAAGTGGCTTTGAGGAAAATGTCTAATTTTACAAAATGAGGGCGAAGTGAGTTCCGCAAGGCACACCACGTAGCCTCCTGGAGCCCACAGTAGCTTTCTGTGCCCCTTCAAGTGTCAGTCATGTTTTTTTACCAGCTTAACCTACTATTTACTACCTGCAAGGCAGCACCAAAGCAATGAAGATAGAGTTCAGAGTTGAAATTATGAAGGTATTTCATTGTTCAGGTATCTGAGCTGAGGTTTTAGCATCTGTCACCAGCTTCTCATCAAGAATTGAATATTTCTTGAGTGTTATTCGTCCCTCCAGATGGAGTAATTACATCTGCGCTGAAAACGTTCAACTTCGAGGCTGATTTCACGTCGAGGATGGTTTTGCGGTACTTCTGCTCGTCTGAACTTCACTTGACGGGACTGAAGGCTCTAGAATGTCGAGTTGGCGAATGATAACACACAGTACGGCTCTCTTTCCACGTGATGGCCCGCTACGTTCGACCCAGCACTGGGGAAACGCAACGAATTGTGACTCCTCCCTTCAGTGCTGCGGGGGTACACTAGTGTGTATGAGAGAGTGGTACATGGGGGACGAATGGCACGGGAATAAAAGATCCATAATTTGACACTATTACCCAACGAACGACCAACCACTGCAGGATGTCCTTCTTGAGTTAAAATGAGCTGATCACTTTTCAGAGCGATCTCAAGGTGCTATTGGGACACCAGGAGAGCGGAGTGAACCATCCATTGAACAGGTTTGCACGAGTTTTCATAGCGCCTGTAAGATGACAGAGCATAACGCCACAACGTTTGAAAATTTGCGATCATAGGGGTATTGATCTAAAGGCAACCTGATTGCTTTGGAAGGTTGGTTTGTGCTGGTCAATCACCACGATGTCTGGAATGATCTGTAAAAACGAGTCAAATGAGGAGTACTCCCTGTGTACAGATAGTTCTGGTGGCGCGATCAAGTTCTATTACGAACTACTGACTCTCGCCACACAAATGCAAAATAAAAACAGTGAGAAAACATATATCCGGCGAACGACCAACCGCCACGATATCACGCTCCTCAGGGATATCACGCTGAATGTACATTCGTTCCTTCATGCTACAGAGGGGTTTCAAGGCAAAAAAGGATTGAAGCTGTGTGGTGGGAAACTCGTACCTAACTCCACAAAAGGTGAAGTACGATTTTGTTTCCCTTTTAATTGGATTGGCTTCTCGCTCTGCCTGATACACAACTTGGCCAAACAAATTATTTACGACTTGTTTCGCCACTGTTAGAGAAACCGTCTGTCCTTTATTTATGAAAGAAGCACATGTCGGCGCACCTCTTGCAAGCGTCATACACTTCTTTCTACGCGACGTGGCTTTTAAAACAACAGGCTCGTTCAGCCCATTTGGTACGTTCGAGAGGCCTGGAATAACTCTTTGAAGACAGACTCAAAATATCTGGTGCGTAGCAACACACAACTTTCCGCCACCCCCGTAAGTTCGAACACCACCTACATATGCGGGTGCTATTATATCTTCGTTCAACGCATTTTTACAGCAACATTTATACGGAACAAAATGTAGGGACTAGTTAGCTGAGAGCACTCCGAAAGTTTTATCGAAATCGTTGGAGCCGTTTTTGAGAAAATACGAATACCGATAAATTAATATTCGACAAATCTCCTTTTCTGTGTTAACTTGGCCTATATCTCCGTTCAACATATATATACAGAAATAATTACATAGAATAAAATGTTGGTATGGGTGACTAAAAGACACTCCATTAAGATTTATCACATCTGGTGAAGAAGTTACCCTGGAATTTACGGAAATGTTCGGAAAAACGTTATTTTTGACACATTTTGATTTTTATCTCTGTTCAATGGACTGTCAGAGGAACATTTATTGGTAAAAATATGTAGGTATTAACTATTCGAAAACATCTCTAAAGTTTGGGGATAATCGTTGAAGCCGTTTTGCCAAAAAGCGTTAAAGACCTATTTTTGCTTCATGGGCCTATATCTCTGTTCACCGTATTTTCATGGAGATATGTATGGAATAGAAAAGTTAGGTATTGATTGGGAGAAGATAATTTGAAAGTTTAATCAAAATCGTTAGAGCCGTTTTCGAGAAAAATGCGAAAAACCTTAGTTTTTGGTACATTTTCGTCCCCCACCCCCCCTTCCCATCGGTCGAAATCGTCCATAACCTTATTTTGGTGTCTAAAAAAATAACGAACAAAACAAAAAAAGAACCAGCTCAATCGAATCAGCCGTTCTCCCGCAAATCGAACTACAGACACACACATACACACACACACGGACCACGCGCCGAAATTAGGTTTTTTAGATTCAGTAGGCCTCAAAACGTAAAGATCTGAAGAAAACCCAAATTTTTTTTTTTGTCCCGATTACTATACTTTTCTTCCCTTCGGGTAGCGGAAAGTAAAAATTGCAGTCCAGATTTGACTGCATTGAGTAATTCGGTGTGTTCATTATCCTGGATGTGAAGCTAAATCCATTACGGGACTGAGTGTTCCAACCTCCCCCAGCTAATTTTTAATAAAAATGGGCGAGAAAACTTATTTCGTGAGATGACAAAACAGTAGCTGCAAGAAGTTAGAACACAGGTCCTGTAGCCGTGGTGACTGTGGAGGCTATACTCCACTCGACGGGTTCTAGGGCTGCAGCCAGTGGGCTCTTGCAGCGCTATAGCAGCAGCCATTGTTGTATGACCGAAGTTCAAAAGATCGAAACTACGTACATATTAATATGTCCCATTACGCCTAACTAATTTAGCAACTCGTTGGCCCTGTGGTATAACTATCACGATGGTGCAGATATTATGCTAGTAAGAAACATGTGCCTGTGGACCCCCACGACGTGTCTACTGTTGTGATTATGGGGTTGTTACGGGAAGTGATTTCGCGGCACGACGTTCAAAACATTGGAACTGACTCTTGAAGGAACCCGTGGAAGCCAGGCTGAAAAAGAACTGTGTCACGCTTGACTACTCTGCGGAATTTTGAAACTCCTCTCGTCGCATGTCATGATTCTCGAAGAGCGAAAAGGCCCACTTTTATACTTATTGGAGGCATCCGGTCTCTTCTCTGCTACAGAAAAAACCGGGAGCAAGGTAAAAAGCTCCACTTCAGTGGAAACTGTCCCACGCCTGTTCTACCAAGATTTTGTGTGTTCACTAAGACTCGATATGTAAGGATTCCTTAATGCTTATTTTGGTAAGTATGGGGTAGGGCGCTTGTGTTTGGTTGCGCTTGTCCCATTATACTAATGGCAAAGCGGCCCTGTATTCCTGTGAAGGGAATTGCTTCAGCACACCCAGCACCAGTTTCTTCCGGATGAGTTTTACCAGTTTATGTACTACTATTTCTTTCCAATGGCTGCTTTGCTGCTAAGAGGATAGCACCGTTGGCATTTAGATCTGGATCAGCATTACATAAATTGTAGCACACAGAGCAGAAGAGTATTCAGAGTATTAAGAAGACGGGCGCTTCGGAATCCGCCCTGTTTGGAAATCATAAAGTCGATGGTGATGGTGGTGGTGTATTGATGGCTCGAAGTTCTTTTCTGGGCGGAGGAGTTGTTGCAGCCCCTACAAACTGTACGGTCCTTCCCATCGGTATCAAATTATATTCCTATCGACTGGAAGAGTAATTTTAGCGCCTTACTGCTCTGTAGTGCATCGAAACAAACGTGCGAGCTCAAATTTCGCGGCCTGAACTGTTGCTGGCTCTTAACAACAGCTTCCCTCACACATTGTTGGGAAGAACGTGGGCCTCCTGTTCTGTGAGCGGGAAGGAAGTCTGATAGAATCCAGATGGACGGTCATAGTCTTCAGGTGGCCAAGCCTCTACTTTCAATAACTTTTTACCTTCGTCACCAATTAACTGCTTACGTTTCCAAACCAAGTCTCCTCCCAAAGATTTGGGATTGTTCGGTTGAGAGAAACTGGCTTCTTTAATAATTCAGAAGTGACATCAATATAACGGGCGTTCTTCATTATGGCTCCTTCAAACCTAAATTATTTTATTTTTCCCTCCCTACTTCATTTGTTCACTATTAGTATGAGCTGATAGTGGACGGTTGTAGATTCAATGACGTCAACGTGCACGTCATTACCCTGAACCTGTAATGAACGGTTAAGTACTTTATTGCAATATTTACCAGCATGGGAAATTCATACAACAGAGATAAATTGAAAATGTTTACGTAAAGAGTCAAACCGGTGTTCCTTCCCGTTTTCCGAGTTCTGAGTGAGTTAGGTTAATGTAAGAAATCCGCCTCCACGAATGATATTGGAAGACGCTCATTCGATTAGTTGATCAGTAGAATGGGACTAGAAAGGAAAACAATTTAATATCGTACTTGAAAACTTCATGTTCTTTTGTTGATCTCGTAAAATTCAAATCCGGATCCCAAAGAACATAGTTGACGTGTGCTAAATAAACGGCAGTAGATTTGTTAGGCAGGTGAAAGCATAACTTCATGAAAAAGAGAAAAGAGTAGCCAAATACCTCGAATGTACATTAAGAAACCAGTATTTTAGATCGATAATCCTATAATTTGATGTAGCTCTCGTAATGACCGAAAAAGGACCCAGTAACCAAATTAACATCTGACTAATGGCCAGGCGTTTCAAAATGTCTTGAATTACTTTTGCTTCAGGAAGGTTATCAAATAATTGGGTGCGAATACTATGATGATAAGCAATTTCCTTCAATGTCCTTTCATTGTTGTACACTAAGAACATGATCGTTTCCAAAAAAAATTGATCTGCTGTCGTTGCAGTTCCTGAGATAAGTAGGAACCACCCGATAAAAATTGGAACATCAAGTTGCTAGTTTCTAGAACTGTTGTCAGTACGAAATTATCTGCGACACTACAGGGAGTTTTCATTGAGTGTAAGCTAAAAACATCAGGTGCGACGCATCACACAACTTTGCTCATTTCTACGTGAATTCCCTGGTTTTCATGGCATTTTCTACAACAGTTCATTTGAACTTGGTCAAACATAACATAAGGTGATAACGCTAACAGTTCTGGTCATTGTGGTGCTCCTACTTGAGCCACGAATCGATGGGGCTATGAACACGATTTTTCGATAAGGATAATAATCACCATCCCACAATTATCGGGTAAAACCCTTAGGAAATGACTGTAACTGAGGCGGTGGAGGCGGAAATTCCGGTATTTCTGGAGTAGCTCCTATATATCTTGTGACTGTTCGTAAACCCCCATTATGGGACTACCGCCTCAATTTTTCCGAAGATCCTAGTAACATTTGAGCGAAGTTTATAACGTAAAACTGCGCTAAAATCGAATATCGTCGGAACGTTTCGTAATTTATTGTGCAACTCTCTTCATTTTCCCACAGATGGAAATTGTATGGAATTGAATCAGAATCGTTAGAACCGTTGTGGAGAAAGAAAAAGTTAGTGTTTTGTTCACTATGATAACTATAGTTAGTTTCGAGGGTTTTTATTCAGCCGATTACACAACTTTCGTTCCTACTACGTAGAGCCAAGGTTATGGGAACCATCAATACCAACCAGACTAGTTAATGTCTAAGTTAAACTTAGTTAAGTAAAAGGTTGTGACACTAACTGTTTGGTTGTGTTTTTTATGTCTGGTTTCAAACAACTGCGCGCAGGTAGGAAATTTTCAACGGTGCGATTCATTAGGGAAAATTATCGAAGATTTCTCGAATTTTCACTTGCTCCTACTTTTTATTGGCGGCTCATTTCATGTCAAGTTAGTTCTAAAACTCTCCACAGTAGCCTCCCCCGATGAATACAGAGATAGAGAGGAACTAAATACTTAACGTCTGACGTCGAAGGTTCATATTTTGGAACGAAAGATAGGATATGAGCCAACTGCTGCATGGCGTTCCTATCCAGTAACCCCCTGCTGTAAAAGTTGAGTTATGCCACGTTGAAACCTTTAGAAGTTTGTGAAGAAGAAATATGAAGGTGTATGCTGAAACCATCATGTGCCACCGCGTAAATTAAAAAGTTGCTTTACCTCCAGACAGAGAAGCAGGAATGGCACCGCCTATGTCGCTGGGAACGAAGCGATTGGGAATTGTTGTTTTGAGGTTCAAGCTTACTTTATTTACGATAAACTCTTCACCCTCCCTCCTGAACATTTGCCATGTCGAAGGCAAACCAGCAATTCGAGATTGTACTGCACTACCATTTTGATCATTATGGTGCACTACATTACTGCTATGCCACCCTTCATCAGACGCTTTCTCCTCACTATCCAATCAAGTTGTCGTTGAAGTTTTAGGGGATCTCACCTGCACTCTGACTTGACGACCCGCTGAGCACGAATGGCAACTTATGACGCCTCAGAGCTATTTCGAGATCATGACGGCTCGTTCTTACTGCGGGGGAAGTGGTGATATAAACCACATGATTGGGAACTGTTGGAGTTTTAGAAGCTGGGTCAAGCTCCAAAGAAACAGTAACAGGGGTAACGTGAAAATGTAGCTTCCAAATTATTAGCCGTAGTAATAGTGTAACAGAAATGGTTTTAGAAATTTGCACAACGATTAGACAAACTTTAAGCCAGAATTTATTTATGCAC
Organism: Pachypeltis micranthus; assembly: GCA_020466155.1. Taxonomy (NCBI): domain Eukaryota; kingdom Metazoa; phylum Arthropoda; class Insecta; order Hemiptera; family Miridae; genus Pachypeltis; species Pachypeltis micranthus. The sequence goes on from CM035776.1 coordinate 2,899,388, forward strand.
AAACTGAACGTCATCCACACCTTTGAAAGCCTTAAGAGTTGACGAATGGGCGTGAAACTACCGAAATGATGCCATTGCACGTATTAAAGTGACGTGTCTGCAATCTTCAGACAAATCTGAAGTCATGCACCAAGGTAAGAAGGTACATGATATCAAGAGGTTTTTGCGTTAATGGGACGTTGAAACACGAAAATAAGAACAATTAGCCTTGCAATAAGGAAGCAGGTCCCCCCTCTTCCCACGTCTTTTATGGTTGTGTGTGTAGAGAATATTAGGTTTTCCCTTGGAATGTGGGATAAAATAATAGTGTTTTTTAAATAGGTTACTCTTAAATAGGTAAACTATAGAGTGTTAGTTCTTAATATTGAGCTATAAATCATTAATGAGATGAATGACATAGATATTTACAACGATACAAGGTAATATGAAGTAGAATAACATCTACATATCCGTCGATTGTGCCACAGATGGTACACATGGACAGCGTTTTATGCGAAGTCTGCGAGTATGCATGTTTTAAGTCTTCTCTGCAGCTCACTGGGATGCAATTTGCTTGACTGCCATTCTGCTGTTCTCTTTGTCGCCGGGTACTCGTGGCTCTGTTTAGAACATTTAAATGGACAAATGGACGAAGCGAGTGGTTTTGCGGGTGGCGAACGAGTAAATGATCAGGATTAATGATCTTATTTCTCTCTTCGTTCATTTGCTCTGGCTGAGTTATTTCTATCGTGTTCGAGAAATAATAAGCTTGCAGCACACAATAAAGATGTAGCACGTGGAACTCGCAGAAGCATCCTATCCCCAACTCTGAGCGTTCTCTTGCTCTGCGATAGTCGTCCATTAAATTTACGTAGAAGAACACGACACAGTGCTTAATACTTCAACTTGAACCACCTGTCCCGTGGAGGAAGCCACTGCGATAGAAAGCTGAGCTTTCATTTGTATCGGTTGTTGCTCAAATTGTTAGAAATGGTGTAGGGGTTCGCAAGTTTATGAAAACCAATACGTCATCACTCCTTGAATCCGGTTATGTACTCCCAACTGATCAGTTCGTTTGCAGCTGGACAGCCATCCAATTCAGCTGCAGGTTGGTCTTACAGGGACATTTACCTTAAGGGCTTTCCCTCCACAGTTCCCGCGCTAGATCCACGTCCTCCACAGGTGAACTCGTATGTATACCTATGGGTAATTTTCATGAGTTTGGTGGTTCTGTGTTGCTAGAACCATCAACTCGTTCGGTGTTGTTTGTACCTCTCTCTCCTGGTTAGGTGTAAGAATGGTCGAGTACGACCAAATCTCGCCAGATGTATTAATAAAGCCGTCATTCATTCATACCCAAATAGGTGAAAAAACCTATTTTTGCTACGTATGACTTCATTTCCGTTCATCGATTTTTCGCAAAGATGTTTATGGAGCTGAACAGTTAGTAACTGATTATTAGAAGATAATTTTGAAGTTGTTGGTTCCCCAGCTCCCTTTACATCAGGACTGTTTCCTTATTTGATGACAGTTCATAAACCCTCGATGAGGGTTACATCAGCCCAGGAAGTTGCAGTTTCGCTAATATGCAAAAGGCCGGCCCCTGCAGCACCCACCGAACTCAGACCTGCGGAGGTACGGCAGGTATTTGATTGTTAGCCAGTCTCGCGGTGGAGAGCTGTTGCCCGTGTGTGATCGCGCGGAGGTGACCACCTGAGGAATCCAGTACCATCTGGGAGGAGTTCCAAATCTTGTTTCCCACCTGATTTAGCTATTTACTTGGGTGGCAAGTTTCAAAAGTACGGGAAAAGTTTCACTCACCACTTGTCAACCGCCGAGTCAACCAGTAACTGACCGGTGATCACCTGGAGTGCTTTTGTTGATACAGTCTTATAGGCGTTGGTGATCCACAGGTGCAAAGCTCTCTGAGATTGAGTCAATACTCTTTTTTGATTGACTCATAGTTTGCTACCCTAGACAACGAAGCAGCCTATAGCCGCCAAACCATAATGAGGGTTAGCTATTAACTTTTCCTTTCAAGAAGATTAGCTGGGTTTTTTCCTGCAGCCAGGCCATCAACATAGGCGTATGGCTTGCAGTTAATCTCCATGACCCGAAGAAGACGTTCTAGAGTGCAGGTCCAAGGACCGAGCTCTGTAGGCACCCCTTCTCTATATTTCCCCAGACGGAGATATGCCTGTATTCGATCGTAGCAGTTCTCTCCGTCTCAGGTGGCTGAGGGAAAACCCCAGCTAATCTTCTTGAAAGGAAAAGTTAATAGCTAACCCTCAATATGGTTTGGCGGCCATAGGATTCTTCGTTGTCTGGGGTAGCAAACTGACAGTCAATCAAAAGAGAGTATTGGCCTAGAGAGCTGTGCACCTGTGGATCACCAACGTCTACAAGACAGCATCTACTGAAGCACTCCAAGTGCCAGTTGCCCGTAGACTTGGTCATTAAGTGCATGTAGACTGAAAAGTGATCCTCCCCTGCTGTAAGACAAACTCTGCGTACATCTGTCAACCGTATGAAAACATGCTACGCTACATGAATGGGCATTAGATAAATGGCAAGCGAGATGGGAATTATTTTCAAAGGGACGTGACACGTGTGATTTATTTTCCCCACCAGCGTGAACGTCTCAGGACAATAAGTGTTGAGCCAGACTACTGAACGAGCCAGTTCCATTATGGCGACTTCAATGCGCGGCTCCACTTCTTTTCACTCAGAGATTCTGCATGCTGCTCGTCTAGAGCCTCCACTGTAGAGGCCACCAGGAATCATGTGCTGCCAACGTACTACGTAGTTCCTACAACAGTACGGAACGATTGTTGGAAGAGCGGTCAAACCTTCCAGCTTTGACTGCTTCTTAGCATGTTTATAACCGTTTCGCCCAGTTTGTGAAGAAGGTTATGACAAAGAAACGAGGCCACAGTCTGTCCCTTTGAACCTTGCGACTCAAGTAAGTGATTAGGTCAGGTGAGAAACAACAATGTGTAGTAGGAACTGTAAGTTTAATGAGGAAACAGACCTGTTCGTACTCTTCGTGCGTAAATGATTTTTAATTAACAGATTTTGTTGGAGGTTATCGATTTGCGTGTGCGATATACTGACTATTCAAATCAAAAATCCAACAGTCGTAAGCATTCCGAAATTTGTCTAGGTAGTTTATGGAACAAGAACAGGATTTCTTCAAACTGCCAAATTTACAAAAACGTTAGGCATTTTCAAAACTGCACACTGATGCTTCGAGGATCAGGGTTCGCTAAGTTGATGAGGTATGATCACCATTTTGAACTGAAACAGCGATAGTATGCAGTCATTTTTGCATTCATATTGTACACGAACTGCCATTCCCTCAGCCTCACATACATTCAGAGATTTTTACCGCTCTAGCAACTAATCCACAGAGTTAATGTGAACCTGTTAAAGCTCAACTGAACCTTTTATAGCCAGAAACGGGTAGTGGTTAACGTTCCGAAATTTATTTGGTTGCTCCTACTATTGTTACGATCAAGTTAACAGCGTGTAGGTAATATGAAACTGTCAACGCCATTTTTTTGGAAAGGTTAATATTTATTGGTAGGAGTAATAGGGTAAGCATTTTGTGGGAAATGTTATTCAATGAAACGACCTTACATTGGATTTCAGAACTAATAGGGTCGCTACTAATTATTATGGACCGTAGTTAGTCATTCATCCTATAATCGTAGAAGCTGCACATTGGGCCACCAGCACGATTTTTGCGAGAACGCTAGTTTTATATGTGTGGGACTTCCGCAAGAAATCTAATCGTCAAAATGTTTGATCATTTATTGTGTGCTGCTCTCTTCGAATTTCCACGGATGAAAATTTTGTAGTTCAGTTATATAATTTGAAGCTGTTCGCAAAAAAAAGTGATGAAAAAATATTTGGTGTTTTCATCATTCCATGTTATTTTACACATCCGAAGTTGACCTGCAGGGCAAATAACAATTTTGAACTAATTCCGTGGAACCACTCCCTCGCGATTTCGTTACCAAAATCACAAGCTGTTGTGACAAATGTGGATTTTCGTACTCAGGAGAATTGAAAACGCGATAATATGAAGAAAACTAGAGTTTCTTTACAGCTGGTTGCTTAGATGTAGGTTCTACTTCGACTATCAAGTTCTGTCGTCTTGCCTACTCGTACATGCTCTTGATGCGACTCAGCGTAAACCATTTTACAAAGATCCTGTTGAACACAGACTCTAACATGACTCCTTGGTGTAATGATCCCTCGCACCACATGATCTCCCTTTGCGAACGCCCTCGTAATCAATTTTCAATCCGTGGTCCTAAAGTGTCATTTCATCTCTCCTTAGCAGTAACAGGGAGACAATCAATTAGGTGGGTAGAAAAGTGCATAGTCTTTGTCTGGAATGAGCTCTTCTGAAAATACGATGAGTCGTGAAAGAGTATCTGCATGTGAGTGCAGATCTGAACTTCTGTATTACACATCTTAGCGGAATATCTGAACCTGTGACCCGTAGTGTAACATTCTGGTTGCCTTTTTTTTTGTTTGAACCAAAAGTGGGAAACCGAGGACGATGGTGCTTAATCCAAGTGACAAGGCGGCCATATAGATAATTAAACAATTTATAGACACCACATTTGAGTGCGAGCTAGAAATTTAACTGGCTTCTTCTGTTTAACTAAATGTTGTATTGCGTGAAAATTTTAAGAGTTTTTCTAAACGCTGTAGGAGTTTCTCATCACTGCTACCTGTGGCGATTACATCATTGTTTGACGGTAAATTCACTGTATTTGCGGAGTTAAAGCTCGAATAAAATAAAAAAGGTAAAGTCGAGGGAAATTGTCGTTATAGAGGAGGAAAATTGTTGACACATCGTTCGCGAAGAAGGTTATGACAAAAAACTTGGCTACAGTTGAGCTCTCTCTTTGAAATTAGCCAACCAAGTAAATAATTAGACCAGATTAAGAACTCCTCTCGGATGGTGCGGATTTCCCAAGGTCATACCTTCCGGTGGTAACACATGGGCAATAGCTCTTTACCAGGGGAGTTGACTAAATGGCAACTTGCCGTGCCTTCACCGATTTGTGATCGTTGTATGTTGAGTGGGCGCCCAGCCTCTCACATGTTAGCAAAACCGCAACCACCGTGACTTCGACCGATACAACTCTCTTACGGGTGCTACGGAACTGTCCATTTGATAAGGTGACAAACGTGGTCTAGCTTTCTGAAATACGTGACAAGCATTAGTAAGCAACTCAACATAAAATTCAAAACGTTTTTACAGCCCCCACTTCTAGGGAGCTGTAATAGAGGTTTTATTATTATTTTCAGTAAATTTTGTAAGAGCGTAAATCAGTCACTTCACACAACGAAGTCATGTTCAAATAATGAAAGGAAAAACCAAATTCATTCAGTAAATAATGGCTAACACCTGGTCTCTTGACTGGAAAACCAGCTCTACTTTTGGTTTATTATCCATTCTCAACAATACACCTATGTTCTTGGTCAGGAACATTTATTGCACCCCCCCCCCCGCCCGCCGCCACCACAATCAAAATTTGACACTTAACGTTTCAAGACATCAAGGTCGAAAATCGGCATGTCCGTCCTATTTTGCCCTTAACGCGGTCTGCAAAATCCATTATTTCGCACAAAAATCCCATTTGGTATCTAGCCCCCCTCCTCGGTAATTCGATTCGACGAAACCCATGATTGTTATGAGCAAAAAATGGTTTATAACAATTAGCAAAACGACATTTTGGCAGTTTCATCTTTATTGCCTCGTGATTCGTATCATTTTTCAGGTATTTTTTGATGATGGGTGGAATAAAACTAGTTACGGAGGTGCATGACTGCGTCTGAATAAAAAATGAAAGGGCGTCCTAGAGTTTCTTCTCAGGTCGACTTTGCACATCTTGCCAATAGCCTACAGGCGCCAACAATATGTTAATTTTCCTCGTTTCGTTAGTGTTTTCGTTATTGGTATTTTTCGATGCAGGATCGAGAAAGGTTCGGAGGGTTGAGTCAATCCCTAGCTGTAAATGCAAATAGTGAACCGTAGTGTAATAATTTGCTGCGCTGTTTTTTAGACTAACCTCTACAACACAGTCGTCTTTTTTTGACAAAAGGTGCAATAGAGGTTGCGGCCTTTGCATTCCTACGTATTGTAGGATAGCACTTGAGTCATAGCACTGTTGTACTACGACCGCCGTACCATTTTGTTTGAATTCCGACAGCTTTCCTTTTGAAGAGGTTTACGAGTTATCAATTTCGTGTACACTGTGAGTAATATTTCGGAAGAGCCTTCTAGCGCCTTTTCTATTTCTATTGCGGATGTTAGAGAGAGAGAGAGAGAGAGAGAGAGAGAGAGAGTGCAATGTCGTATGCATTCATAGTATGTACTTGCATTACGACGCGAGCTTTCTCGTATTTCCGATATTTTCCCCGGGAGTTGTTTGTTCCTTCCGATTGATAAACTCATGTCTTGATGGGTTTACTTGTGGAGTAGGATGGAGATGACACCCTAGTACATCCTTTAATTGACCATACCAATTGATCTTTGATTCCAAATTTTCGAAATATTACAAAGGTTCGAGCCAAGTCAAAAACTGTAAACGCAGGTCCAAATAGTTTTGAAAAACGTTCGAAGTTTCGTCGAATTTTTCAAAATTAATGTGAACATCAGAGTCTGCTGTGGTCTGACCAGAACCGCTAGCAGGCAAACCCTCGGTTAGGCGTGAGATCGATTTATACTTCGGCTCGCGATGGCAGCTAAAATATCTGCTGATGTTAGTTGTGGAGCAATTTCAATGTTTCTTAGCCCCTTCGTAAAGATTGTAAACTATCCACGTAATACTCGTATAACGCCACAAGAAACGTACACCCGGCGATTCACGATAATTTACTGGCAGATAGAGACAATGTTCATTTTCCTTTCAGGCGACCAGTCCACTGAAACGTTTCCTACCAAATGTCCCGTTTAATGGCATAAAGTAAATATTCTCAGCGAACTAACCCACGAACATGTACACAGATGCTCGTTACTTGATCACCGTCCTAATCGATCAGGCTCCTCGGGCGTAGTTCCTTTGTATCCACACGATCCCAAGCCATGTCTCGTTCTTAAGGCTTGCTAGTCTGTGTAACATTAATGGGAAAGGGGCCTCATGCTTCATATAATGTGAAGACCCGCCAACGGATCGTCTAGTGAAGTCACTTTAGAGTTGAACAATGTCTCCTTGTGTGGTCCATTGCATTGTTAGGTCCTCCTTGTCCACATGTGCAGCGATATTGATAATGTATGTTCCCTGTGTTCTTCGTAGTGACAGGTACATCCCTGGCCTTGTGACTAGTAATCCACCGTAGCGACACCTGACAACACGACCGCCTGGTGGTGAGGCTGTATAAACAACGTGTGAAAATAAAGCAGTACAGTGCAACTGACCCGTATTTTTATATCGGGTTATAACGACTTTGAGAATAGCAACTAGCCACAATATGCTCACGAAACATTAAATAACAGAGAACAACAACCTATGAGCACGGTCCAGGTTCAGTGATTTACATGGCTTTTGGCGCTGGTCAAATCTATTTAATTTGGCCCATTTGAACTTGGTCAAACGTAATCCCTCATTTGACGCATTCTGTAGTAGCGCCTATATTGATTTGCTCCTTACTACAACCATTATTGAGCAATCAGTGGACAAGTGATTTATTTGACTGTCAACACGATTGTTTTTGAGAAGTATCTTTTAGGAATTCGTTCGTGTTCTTGAATTAACGGGTAGAAACTGTGAGAAATGCTGGTAGGTGAAACGGTGGTAGTTGGAATTCAGGAACTTCTGGGGTTGCTTCTAGTTCTCTTACGAGCTTTATTAAACTCTAATCATTTAGGCGGGTTATCGGCCTACAACCTTATTTTTTTAGAATGCCAGTTTCATTGGATTAACTTAAGGTTAGAGGAGGAGCATCATTTTACCTCTTGGTTGAAGTTTGTTAGGAGAAGGTGGTTACCGAAGGTTGTTGGTAGTTGATAAAGGGTTTGTGATAAAACGTGTAATAGCCGTGAAGTGGATAAAGAGTGTGGGTGAGGGGAAGGGTGGTGGGTTTGGCGGTAGTAGGGGGTTAGGTGTGGAGGAGGTGGTGGTGGTTGTGGACGGGTAGGGGGTGAAGGGAGATCGATATGGTGTGAGGGGGAAGTCTACAGGGCGATAGCAAGGGTGGGGTTGTGTTGGGGTGAGAAGGGTGGGGTTGATGGATGATGAAGGGGGTGGAAGGGCGAAATAGCGAGGTTGGGGTTCAGGACTCGAGGCGTACGACAAAAAACCCTTCCATTCTCCAACGTTTCCTTTCATTGTCACCCATATACCGACTACTTGTTTATGCGCCCCTTCATCCGGCCTTACCACCCAAAACCCTGCTTTCCAACTTATTTCCCTCGTGTTCTCACCATGAAAACGGCCCCATCCCGTCTGTGCGGAGTTCAGTCCAGAATTTCTTTCGGGGAGTGAGATGGAAGTATGAACAATTCGATTTGAAACTGAACGGTAATGAACGTACGTTTCAAAATCCTCAGTCAGGCGAATGCACTTTGAAGCATGGAGTGGTCTTGTGTACGAATTTGTGAGTGTAGTAGTCTGGGGTGCGTACCTAGCTCATGAGAGGCTTTTTGCCGCCCATAACGAAGTACGAGGGTGGATCGAAGTTCTAACCTTTGAATACTAACCTTTTTTTTCATTCCCTCAACCCTTCGATGTATCAATACTAAAAAATCTGCATACTTTGACACCCGCACGAATTACATACACATTGGTAACTCAATAAGCGTCGACGTAAGTAGGAGCAACTCTATAAATTGTGGGCCGTTAAGCAGTACCAATTTTCTATATAGTTAGAAGTTCGGCCAAATTCAGACAAACCATGTGAAAGCCAGATTGGGTTGCTTGGAACAGCAATAAACATTGCTTGTGCGATACGTCGCTCCATAAATTTTCTATTACTCAGTTGGATTAAGTCACCTATAGTTTTGTGTGCGCTGTGGTCTAATTTACATCCCACTTGTTCGCTTATTTCTCGTGAAACATTACTAGATCATTTGTATTCCTTGCTCTTTGATTCACGAGCAGTATTGCAATCGTTTGCTTTCAGGCCAAACAAGCTCATATCCGAGCGTGGTCCATGTGTGTGTGTGTGGAGAGAGAAGGAGAGGCACTACGGGATTAGCCAGCCATACACGAGCAGATATCTGCAACAGATATCGCGTTTTTAAACGATATCTGTGGGAAAGATCTGTGCGTTAGTGGGCGTTAAAAAATGATGAAAGATGTGAAAATCGACCAGAGATATCTGCGAGAGTTCAAATCTGGCAGATGGTAGTCGGGCGTCCCCCTTAACCTGCAGACTTCTCGGAAGCGATGTCTGTGGTTTAAAGAACTGTTCGATTGGATCGGGCAGTCACTTAACGTTAAGATGTTCTGCTGTCCACGAGTGTTTTCCCCTGTTTTCACATAAGTAATTCAAAACTCGTAACTGCAAACATTCGTAGGAAACTACAATTTTCGTAACTACAAAAAACGATCTCCCCACAACCTAATAAATTCGTAAATACATTATTACTGGTTGGCACCTACCCCCAGTGGCATATTTACCCAGAATGGGGGGGGGGATAGTATTTTCAAATTTAGTTGTAGTTTTTTATTAACAAAAAACCAAATGAATTGAATTACGGGAGCCGGGGAGATGAGCTAGCAAAATTTTCACAATCCCGCGGGTTGTTCTCCTACGGTGCGTCAACAACTTCATGTGCCCGAACTTTCTCCTTTCCGAAACCCATAACTTCTCCCAAACTTGTATTTTTTTGGCTTAGTCGTTTTATGGGCAATAAAAAACATACCCGCCGCAAAAGCCGCTAATTTACGCTTTTGTTACTACGAAAATCACTAACCCCATGGAATCAACTTACGGAATGTGTGACCGATCTGGAAAATATTTCGGATTCGACCGATAACTCGAGTCTGCCAGACGAACGTCGGTGACAGACCTGAATCTGTCAGATTTCATCCCACGAACGAACAGATGACATCGGGCACTGGTCAGGTGACAGATCTCGGGCATGAAAGATCGGCCGATAAGTTTTTCGTGTTAAGGGGCAACGACCGATCTCATCGGTCACTCCAGATCGTTAGCGATATCTGTCAGATGAGATCGGGCGACCAAATCTGCCGCAAATATCTGCTCGTGTATGGCTGGCTAATGTCTGAGGAGAAGGACCGAGACCTGAGACCGTCGCCGTTTGTCCCGACTGGTCTGCGGTGATCCTGGGTGTTCACGTACTATCTGATAGGAGGATCTGTTATTTTGGGCTTTTGGCGAGCCAAGAAGTGCAAAATGATAGAACGAAACTAGGAATAACGTTGTCAGAAGCCCACGGCCCATCAGGATTGTAGCTTTGACCGTGTTCTGGTTCGACGTGTTCTACACAAAAGGCGCTGAGGAGATGCGTCGACTGGGTGTCAGCAGTCGTTCTCAGAGGTATCACCACCTGTGTGTTGCTCGGGTCATATATGAACTGGTTCTTTCTTTTATTGTCCTGGTTCGTTTCGCGTCTTGACAACAAGGCTCATCAGGATTTTGTAACATTTGTAAATAGTATGAACTTTGATTCAATTAAGATGTGTAGTGCACCACGGGGCTATGTTGTTGTGGAAATTGACGGATTATTAATTGTTTAAAACAGCGGTATTTGTATTTCGGTACACTGATGCGCGAGCCTATCGCCTGTAATCTGAATAGGATACGTAGGTGGCAAGTAAACAAATTTGAAAAAAACCCTCAACATTTTTCCTCAAGCCCAAAAATTTAATGGATTTGTTTACTTTTCGAAATTACTATTTGACACAAATTCTCCCTTTTTCCGTGTTTATTTGGAACTGGAAGTTGGCGTTTTCTATTTCGTCTCAATCGCACCCGAGCTCTGAAAACCAGATTTTTCAAATATTAATTTATCTCTCTTTCCAATTTTCTCAAAGACTAACGATTTAGATCAAACTTACGGAGCACTCGCAACTAACTAGTGCCTACCTTGTGTTCTCCATAACTGTTTCCGAAGAAATGCGACAAACGATGATACTGCGCCCGTATATACAGCAAGTCGTTGAATTTACGGGGGACGCGGAAAGTTGTGTGTGCGGGACGTTGTGTGCGGGGGACGCACCAGATATTTTACCTTGTAATTGAATTTTCGTTGGAAATTTAAACATTGCAGGAGTGCAGGAGGTGGACGAGTTAAGGTACGTGGTCACTTGCCTTAGAAATGTACACTGAGATGTTAAAACTACAAAGCCCGATGTAAAATGTGCATATGGTGAGAGCTAAACTACTTCTGTAGATTTCATTATGCGTTGAACACAGAATTGTCAGCGTATGGAGAAACTTACTAGGAACAAACATTGACGTAAATTTTGTGAAGTGCAAGATAGAAACAGCTATCAGGAACCGCAATTACTGCAAGCGAATCAATGGATGTCTCTGCTAAGAGCTTTTTGTTTTCTTCAGCCCTGTAAACTAATGAAGAACAGTTATGTAATCGAACGACGGTTTTGAATTTTCGGAAAAGTGGGTACAGAAACATGAACTAACCTCAACCGTAGTTACCGTCAACCCCACCTGTTGTCTTTTTTTTCAATCACTTACCTCCCTGTAATACATCCTGAATATTTCTCTGATTCGCCACTTTAAGGGTAAACTACTGGCGGTGGTACAGGACGCCTTCCAACAGCAAAATATATGGCGCCTAGAAATAGTTCTGCACTCCAGACGAGTGGAAAGGTTTCCCATAGCACATGCGAATCACGAAGGTGACACCAAAAGAATTGGAATGCATTCAGGCTCTCGATAGAGTGTTTTTTTGTTGTTCTTATAACTCTGACTGTGCGTTTGGTCATTTTGCACTCTCCCACTGCCTGCCCTGCCTTCCCATCATCACAAAGATACGTCTCGTGCGTTGGTCCTGAGATGAAGCGTTTGGAGTACAGAGTTCCATACAGTCTGATGCATTCTCCTAGCATATTATCTCTCTGTCCTCTAAACTAGTGAAGGAAATGCCCCGCAATGGGGAAGTGATACAGAATGTAGTTGAAGCCACGTTTCGATTCTGCTGGATTAATAATTTAATCGAAACGTTTATTGCCGTTGGTCGTTCAGATGTTAAGCGCCATTTGTTGCAATTATTCCTTACACAAATGTTTATAATGTTCAGCTTATCGATCGTAATGGCCGGCATTTATTTATACTCCTGAAGCGGCCACACTTCTGTAGAGCTAACGGGTGCTCGGTTGCTCGAGGGGGATGTATCTCGCTAACAACCTAATCGATTAGCAGAGCCGAGGATTCAGGCCCCTCCTGCCGCCCCGAACCTTGTTTCCGTCTGGAACGCTACAAGGGTTGTGCAAGAGGCGCCCTTGAAGAATGCTCTATGACCCTCCTGCCATGCGGATACACCTGGCGGGCAAAACTCCCCAAATGTGTTGGAGGTAGTTGATCCTTTTACTTTTTTTAGCTCAACAAAGCGGAAACATAAGTTAAATGATCGGAGAAATAAATTTAGAGTTTTGTTCGTTTTAAATTGTTCAGGTTTTAAACAACACCCTTTGAAAAAATAGTTTTTGTTTACGTCAGTGAACGTAATTGAGAAAGAACGGGTGGGCCAAATAAGGTCAATTCGATACGCAGTCTGCAAATTAACGTGGGACAGTAATTTATTAACAAAATCTATTCTAAACCGTTCAAGACATCATTTTTCCCAACAACGGCTCCTACAATTTTCTTAAATTTTGTTACATTCACAGTTCCAATCAGTGGGGAAATGACTCTACCGACAAGCAAATGGTTAATTGTTTGGAAAGTATTTCAGCGGTGTTTTCCTTGAAAAATCCTATTACATGACAAACACAGTTCTAACAAAAAGAATGTTGGTGGTTGAATGAGCTAACCAGGGTTATAAAGTAATAAGGAATAACCCATAAAATACACTTCAAACTACTGCCATCTGTTGGACTAACTTTTTACTTTTGTTCAATCAGTCGTTCAATTTAATTGTTACCTTAAAAATTGAGCCTTTACTAAACTAACGAATGATGGGTTTTGACAACAAAAAGCCCATACGAGATAAACAATCTGTTTTTCATTCATTTTATGCGAACTCGCTAGAGCGTGCACAGCTACCTACTCTGTTTACCGATGCAAGTTATGAAAATGTAAATTACGCAAGTAACCATTGCACAGGTCATTTATGGGACTGTCCCCTTCATTTTCATGCTGTATAGGTATGTAAACTCTGTGAGGAAAACTAGTCAAACATTTCAGGTGCGGCCCATCACACAACTTTCCTTAACCCCACCTGGATTCGCCGATATTCTTGACTCCTAATAAGGAATCAAATCTGTTTTTCAATCTGTTAATAACAACGTTCTACTTAAAAAATGGTGGCGTTCAAGGTTCCAGAATATATTGCCCTCACCCTCATCTTACTGAGGCCATGGCCATTATTCAGTAATCAATCCACGAGACATACAACGACAAACAACACGACAGTCGCAAACAAATAGAATGCGTAGAAGTAATGTAAATAAACAACACATCATACATATAGCAACATAGTGTAATAACATGGATGTAGATAGTAAGATAGTAGTCGTAGAAATAGGCAAGCTGAGTTGTGGCGAGTTGGGGGGGGGGGATCATGGGTATGTATGTAGCAAAGAGCATTTAGTTGGTAAAATTTGTTAAAGGTTTAGTAATTAACAAAATGTGTAGGACAGGGTATAAATAATGAAGGGAACTGAAAATTGGATGTGCGGCGGATGAGCCCCTGAGCAATGGGTGAAGGCTTGGGTGCCCTCTGCCGCAGCTTACCGGATTCCTGCCAAACCCCAGGGAAGCCAGCAAGTCCAAACTGCCTCGTACGGATGAGGAAAAACCGTAAGCGTCAGCGTAAGGGCGAGCCAGCGACCATTCTGGCCTTAAGGGTTATTTGACCCGAACATTGTACCACGGGAATGTGCGTTATGGGTTAGGGTCACGACAGGTGGCTGCCTCCGCAGGGCAAGGTAGGTAGAACGGAGCAATCCAACTCCTACCCAGGGAAGGCCTGACAATTGCTGGAAAATGCGCTTGCTCTGCGGGCATTAGCCAGCCATACACGAGCAGATATCCGCGACAGATATCGCGTTTTTAAACGATATCTGTGGGAAAGATCTGTGCATTAGTGGGCGTTAAAAAATGATGAAAGATGTGAAAATCGACCAGAGATATCTGCGAGAGTTCAAATCTGGCAGATGGTAGTCGGGCGTCCCCCTTAACCTGCAGACTTCTCGGAAGCGATGTCTGTGGTTTAAAGAACTGTTCGATTGGATCGGGCAGTCACTTAACGTTAAGATGTTCTGTTGTCCACGAGTGTTTTCCCCTGTTTTCACATAAGTAATTCAAAACTCGTAACTGCAAACATTCGTAGGAAACTACAATTTTCGTAACTACAAAAAACTATCTCCCCACAACCTAATAAATTCGTAAATACATTATTACTGGTTGGCACCTACCCCCAGTGGCATATTTACCCAGAATGGGGGGGGGGATAGTATTTTCAAATTTAGTTGTAGTTTTTTATTAACAAAAAACCAAATGAATTGAATTACGGGAGCCGGAGAGATGAGCTAGCAAAATTTTCACAATCCCGCGGGTTGTTCTCCCTAAGGTGCGTCAACAACTTCAAGTGCTCGAACTTTCTCCTTTCCGAAACCCATAACTTCTCCCAAACTTGTATTTTTTTGGATTAGTCGTTTTATGGGCAATAAAAAACATACCCGCCGCAAAAGCCGCTAATTTACGCTTTTTTTTACTACGAAAATCACTAACCCCATGGCATCAACTTACGGAATGTGTGACCGATCTGGAAAATATTTCGGATTCGACCGATAACTCGAGTCTGCCAGACGAACGTCGGTGACAGACCTGAATCTGTCAGATTTCGTCCCACGAACGAACAGATGACATCGGGCACTGGTCAGGTGACAGATCTCGGCCATGAAAGATCGGCCGATAAGTTTTTCGTGTTAAGGGGCAACGACCGATCTCATCGGTCACTCCAGATCGTTAGCGATATCTGTCAGATGAGATCGGGCGACCAAATCTGCCGCAAATATCTGCTCGTGTATGGCTGGCTATTGAGGTGGCCGTAGAGTCGCTGGAGGGTAGTCATTCCATTCCTTACTTCGTTTTTAAACTCCTGGGTCTGAGGGGGGTCGAGTCCGCTCGGTCGGAACTCCCACAGACATCCCCAAATGCAGAATTGTAACGGTCCCCGTGATTTATTTTTAAATGGTTTGTGTTCACCGTTTGCTGATAATCAGGTACGAACTTTTAGAACCGGTAGTAAGTGTAACAGCCGTGGTTGGAATTCTGGAATTTCTGGAGCATATCCAATGAGCATTATGAAACGCTCATCGTATAGGTACTTAACTGGATTACCACCCAAATTTTTCTGGAAGTTCTAGTAACATTATTTATTTAGTATTTATAGGAAACAAACTGAACTAAAATCGATGTCCGTCGAAATGTTTGGTAGTTGGTTATGCAGCTCTCGTCACCTTCCCACGTGAACAAATTTTACGTTATTGAGGATTTTGCTCTCGCACCGTTATTTTGGCGTCCCATGGTCAACTTTGCGCTTCTCCGTTTTATCTCAATCGCGCCTCCAGACACACACAGGGACAGACCATTTTCCTGAACAAATATTTTTGATATTAAAGTAATTGGGTTACTTCCACCAGTAGGTAAATTACTAAAGTTACGTACCTGTTTGGTGAATCCGTCTCCTCTGGCTGGTGAGATGCTGTGAGCGAGCGCTTTCGATGTAATGACGTCATCGTCTGGCCATTAAGTCAGTGGTATTTATATAGGAAGAGAAAGGTGCAGCGTCGTGGAAGGGGGGGGGCGGATTTACAATGACAAGATGCTGCACATTTACATATACAGGACCAAAAATACTCTACTATCTAATAACTATCATCTTCCGAAAGGAAGGCATACAAATTGCATTACGTACAGACAACCACCACTTAGAACCAAACTAACTGAATAGACTGAAACGTATTTGTGCGTGTGAAAAACGCAAACATTAGGACAGACAGGACGAAAAATACTGACCAGATATTCAGAGCACATTAAATCTCTTAGTAGAAACAAAGAGGACTCAAACTTTGCTAACCATCTCAAAACAACTGGACATGAACCTACCAAAATACTGGACCACTGTACTACATAAACAATACAAAGGACGTAAACTGAACATATTAGAAAACATGGAAATCTATAAACAAAGAAACTTCAATGGACAGATCATGAATGACAAATCAACAAAATGCGACACCATATTTACACAACTCAAAACACTGCCCAAACGAAAACGACCAACTGGCGGATTTACAGAGCACCCTATTCAAAAAAGACTTAGAATCGACAGTCCACTGAATATTTAAGACATACCTTACATTCTTCTCCCTTCACTTCCAGCAGGTTTCCCCAGAGGTGTATGACCTCATTCCTCCTCCCCCCATCACCAACGCTAAATCATCCCGATAACCTTTCTCTTCCTGTATAAAGACCACGACAAACTAACTAACTTTAGTACAGGAGTACGTAATGGCTGGACGATGATCTCTTTACATCAAAAGCGCTCGCCTACAGTATCTCACCAGCCAGAGGAGACTCACCAAATAGTTACGTTAACTTTAGTAATGTTTTTGGTTCTCAGTACCCCTTAAACGTAAAGGTCGGCAGAGAACTCGATTTTTTTCGCATAATTATTCCGTTGGGCTATGGAAAGTAAAACAGATTGTTGTTTAGTTGTTCACCGAGTCGTAAATTAAAATCCAAACCACACTCGCTGTGTGAGTTGACTATCACTCACAATTTTGTTGTTTTATTTTTGAGTAAGTTGATTGGGAGGGGGGGGGGGGTGTTCAATAATCTGAGTATTGAAGAGTTGAATCTGCCACTCGCCCTTCAAACAACGAGTTGGAAATAAAAATAAGGGAGGCAGCTGTGTTAGTGAGCGTGTAAAAACTGAGAGTAAAAGAGACAAGAGGTGGAGATGGCTATCACATATCACCTGTACCTGGAGGCCCATTCAGCTCCTGGACGAAAGCCCCTGAAGAGCTACCGGTGACGGGTCGAGCTTCTTTTCCCTCAATCACCCTCACCACTCCCCCCTTCCCCTCCTTCCCGTAAACCAACCCCTCCCGTATCCCCTTGTCATTACAACCAGCTCCCCCCCCACCCACCCACTCACCCCACCACTACCCCTCCACCACCCGCCATCGTCCGCACATTGATTTCGAAGGTGTCGAGTTGAGGCGTTAGGGCAAATAGAAAAAACCCCCTTAATTAGGGTAGTAGTGGAACAAGGCCTTTGTTTTTAAGAGCAGGGCATCTACTTTGAAAAGGCTTCGCTCTCTTCCACTCCTTCTCCTTCCCACGACAGCCTTCCACTCTCCTACTACCCCCTCTTCAACACCTCACGTAAACGCGCACACACTCGGCCTACACAACAATAACATCCACTCTCTTTTCATCGCTCACCACGTTGTCTTCACACGCATGTAAATCCGCTCTGAGCGCGCCCACCAACACATCAGCCCTCACAGCCCCCCCCCCCCCCCTCACACTCACCTCACGCGCTGTCTCTCTCTATCCTCGGGTTAATTCCAACTCTGCTCTCCGCTCGCCACTTCTTCGTGATAACCATCTCTCAGATCTCTCGGATGGCGCTCAACGACTGTCAGCCCACTTCTTTCACCATTCACAAACCTTTCGTCTTCAACTAGCATCTATTCTACTCTTCTCCTCACGAAAGAAAAAAGAAGAAATGCCTTCCTATTTTTTTCTCTCTCCCTTGAGCAGTTTATCATCGTACTTCTATCGCACATCCAGCGAATTCATGTGCCACAATAAAACACCCCTAGATTGGATTTTTGGAGCCGTCGAGCGGTTCTAAACTACGAGGAACGTACCAAAGTAAGAGTAACTCCGCATTTTGATGGACTTCATATGGTCTGCTAGGGTCTTAACACTCGGCGAAAGTATGACTTCTTAAAGTCCACGCATTTTCACACCGTGAGATGAGTGACTTGTTAAATTCGTTGGACACGGCTTTTCATAGAACCAAATGAAGACAGGACGGGAAACAGGACTGTTTAATTTCACGGTGATTGTGAACCATCCATAACGGCCTTATCAGCCAAACTACATCTAAACACTCATGCCTTAAACATAAAACCCAATAATAACTTTTTTCGACAAAAATGAGTGATTTAAAACGGACACCGCTTAAACGTAAGTAATAGTCAAAAGAGGAATGATGACTTCAGAGTGCAGAAGGGGTTAAAAATATAAAGTACCATCAACGATGAACTCGTTGTAACTCGAGACAGTTGGCCCAGAACAAAACGAACGGTGAATCACAAAACGAGGGTGTACTGCTCATCAGAATAAAGGCATGATGTGCTGAACGGTTTAGTACCACCAGTGGTAGTGGGGGTGGGGGGTGGAGGGGATTTTGAACCAGGGGGAACAGTGGCGGCAAAGTCTTTCAATCGAAGGTCTTTCATTGCTGGAATCCCCTTAAGCGGGTTACTTAAAGGAAACAGAAGATGAATTACGTTTTGGGAGACAGCCCTGTCAGCTTTCAAGATGCTGCGTTTTGAGATTAATGTTACGGAATGAAAGAAAACCATATACCTATCATGTGTGGCAACTAGCTATAAGTGTGCTGAGGTGAACCTGAACCAACTGGTAGGAGGAAGAACAATCGGCATTGACACAACTGTACCACCAGGAGATTAGACGCACAGCGCGTCCCCGAGCAGTGAAAGTGGGCTGAAGTGGGAAGTTTAGCTAGGTTTGTTTGTTGTTCATACTAGAAGTCGCAGAACAGCAAAAGGAATGTGGCGGGTGGGGTACCAGTCGGTTCACAGGTGATGTAGGGTGTAGAGGATGCGTAGCTTATGGTATGGTAGCGTGTGGTACCCCTTCTCCCCCACACAATCCAATGCTCTGCTACTATTACTACAAGCTCACTTCAAGCAGTCTGTAATCTGTTTGCATTTCCACTTCTCTTTAATCTTATGTTTAATACATCACTCAGAACAAGTAGGGTGTGCCCAGCACGCGTTGGTTGGTCTTTCCTTTGTTCTAACTTGCACGAACTCAGCGAGGTTTGCAGATTGGCGTACACGCTCACATTTTGCGCTAGTTCAAAAATACCCAAACTTTCGTACGCTTTTCTACTAGGTTCCTCGAATGTCGAAGATTTTTGACGTGTCGTGGCCAATGTTCCTGTTCCAGGGATAGTTGAAGAAATGGGTATTAAGGCACATATTTGTGAAATAAACGCTCCCAGAACTATTTTCAGTTCAAAATGTTCTACTTGTGTGTTACTCTACGGCTGTGTGTTATTCTGTGTGATCTATGGATTTCCTTTTATGAGCTATAGTGTTACAGCGTTTCTTAAACATCATAATGTGATTTAAGTCGAGGAAAACCGTCGTATTTCGGTTCTTTTTTCCTCTTTGAACTTTTCCCGCTCAGTCAGAATAGTATTTTAGTAGTTAATTAGCTTTCAGGGAAAATCCAGGAGAGGTTTGTACAGTCCTAATTTGCGCTGATCAATAGAAAACCGCCCGCAGGTGTTCTCACTCTCACTCACCTTCTCTCTCTCTCTTTTTCTCGACCTTATTTTATAATCACCTCGTTTTTTTTTTCATCCCGACCGCATTTAGACAAGATTTTCCGGTTCAGGGATTTTATTTGAAGGAGGATTTTTGTGTTCAGAGCCTGTGAGGAGCTCCTTCAAAAATCCCTCAACCCTTTTTTGTCGTTTGGAAGGAACGCGGATGCCCCCTGCAGCCCGGGCAGCCGACCCTCCGCCGCAGCAGAACCTCACGCCCTCGTCAGGCTCGTTGTCGAAGGGTGGGCTCAATTGTTCCAAACGGCTCACGGGAGGTCAGAGCATTCCCTCCCCCCTCACCTTTCCGTCCATTCCATTCCACTCCTCATCGCTCCATCACACCCTTCAGCTCCCTTCCAACACTCTCCGCCTCTGCAGGACCATTCGCTCGGCTCCTAATTCTTTTCTTCGCTAATTTGTTGAAAATCTCCGGGCTCGTAAACCAGTAATTAGGCGGCTTTGGTGGAGCCCCATTGACACGATCCTATTCCACAATGTGCTCAATCTCGAAATTAGTTGTATAACCAACGCATTCGATGAGTAAACTCATCCAAAAGGGAGGTTTGTGAAAAATGAAGTACATTTACAACAAATACCTGTGCTGGATCGCACTACTTCCCCCATTATAACAGGCACCGCGCATTGCAAGGATGATGTACCCTGAGTTGTGATCTAAAGATCTATTGGCAATCCTTCTCCACCACTTAAACCGCAGCATCACACAGTAAGTTGTTTTCTTATCATACCGTTCCTTAACATTCATAGAAGAGTTATATAAGTCATTTATCAACGCCATGCAGGTTGTAGTTTCGCAACCATGAAAGAGCATCCACCGAACCCAGACCTACGGATGTGTGGCAGGTTGTAATTTATAGTCTCATGTGTATAACGAGTTACCCACATTCCACCACGCGGAGATGTGAGCCTGGGGGATCCGGTACTATCTCTATGGAGGTTTTAATCAGATTTCCCGCCGGAACTATTCACTTGGCAACTTTCAAAGATAGAGATCAACTGTGGCCACGCTTTATTCGCAATAAATGTCTTTGTAAACTAGCATGCTTAGTTGCAGTCAGAGCTGGATGGTTTGAGTGCTTATTCAACCTTTTTACCTCGGAACTGGAAGGGCAAGACGTGAAGTCTTTGAAAGAACAGAAGCAGAGCCACGCACCGAAATCGCCATGTCAGGAACTGGCTCGCCTGATGGTCTGGCTCAACCTATTTCCTTCTAAGACGTTTAAAAAATCTGAGAAAAAATCATACGCGTGACGCCCCTTTTGGAGCCCAAGCCTCGTTTGCGTCACTATGACTGTAGATAGCCGGTATCTAAAAAAAAAATTGTTTTCGCACGACTGTTTTCAATTGGTATTCTCAAGCGTACGTAACAGTATTGAGCTTGGAGGACGTCGAATACACTAATCTTGCAGCTACGTACCAATGAATCAATAAGATTACGCCAACTGTAAAAAACGAGTCGAGAGACTGGCGCTCCCAATTGCGACACGTAGCGACTGAAGGGGCTGAATGCAGGAGCGAAAGCTGAGAGTTCTTTGTAGTGGGCCAATTAACTAGACACCTCGCTCCTTTGCAGGGCTCCCGTCGCTCAGTCTTTCTCTCTCTTACAGTTGTCGCCTTCTCTTTTCTAGCTCTTTTACGGGCGGAGCTAATTACTGAGAGTTGCCTCACTTGAAGGTCGTTTCAAGCGAGTTGGAGCACCTGAGACGGAAGAGAGTGAGAAAGAGAAAAGGCGGAGAAGAAGGAGAGAGAGTGAGACGTACACAGAAGAAAAGGTGTTTTTATGTTGGTAAATACGACGGAAAGTGGGACGGAGGGTGCGAAAAGTGTGAAGAGGGTGAATAGCTGAGCTTCAAATTTTGCTTTCAATCATCTTTTTGAAATTTTGTTCGTGTATTCTCATTTTCTCTTTCGCACTGGATGAACCTTCCTGGACATCATTTATTCGATTTTTACAAACTCACATACTTGTGATGAACGTGTTACAGGTTCTGAGTTCACCGATGTGTGGGGTCCTTTTACAACTGAAGCAGGATATAAGGACCTTATAATTCCACAACAATAGAGTTATTTCCAGAACATCAGTAATAAATCGCGATATTATTACGGTAATTCCAATGCGCGAGCGTGGTTTCTTATGACTTAAAAAAACTTATAACGGAATTGCAATAGTTTTATTTCTTCCAAGAAATTAGCTAAAATTGTTGCAAAAAATTTCCTTGGTTTCGCAGTATAGAGGTGAACATTTAGGGACAAAACCACAGTGAAGTTATCTGTTATCCCTGATTAAACTTGTGTAGCGGTTGGGAAGGTATCCGGGAAGCAAGTTTAATCAACCCATTGGAGGAGGTTCTCGTAATAGACCGTCATCTCCCCTCCAAACGTCGTTGTAGCTCTACGCCCTCTTCATTCTCCCCCTTAACAAATCCTTTTCCCTCCTAATCTTCTGGTTCCAATTCCGGGGAACTCAAACGAATTAATTCTTCGGAGAAGAGTGAAAAAAGAAGGGGGAGAAACGAGAAGGAGCCGGAGGACGAAATCAGAATGGCTTCATTTTCGCCTCATTCTTCTTTAAACTGCTCCTCGCAGAGCTGCCGTTTGTACAAGTTTTACATTGTCGGGAGAGTTGAGGCACGGCATCATCCATGATGTTGACACATACAAAGAAAAAAGGGGGTGGAGAGAAACTGTAGTTAGAACGGTTCCATTGCACGATTTCGAGCAAACCAATTTGCAGTTGGATACTTGTTTCAGCACCGTCATATTTGCAGAGGCAATGCCTGCATTTCTCTTCCTTCCCTTACGCGATCGGCTGGATTTTTGCTCATTTTTGTACTAATGATAGTACATCTGCAATTTTTATGGACCGAAACACCCCAAATTAGTTTTTATTGAGTCCACAGCTGAGACGGCGAAATGGGATTATGAGCGACAGCAGTTATCGTAGAAATTATCAAACATTTTGAAACACTCCATATTTCGACAGTTTTCCCCTTTTCAGCATTCGAGAAAAAATCGTGTTTGAACTCCAATAAACGACGTCATGGGCGTTAATAGAAATAAAAGTAATACCATGATCGGGAACAGCGCGAAATTCCGGAATGCATAGAAATGTTGCCTTCGCGACTAACTCGTTTTGTCACGTATCTCATAGAATTCCAAATCTGTATACTTCCACATTTTAAAAATCTCATCTTGACTGGGACGTCCGTTGTGTGGTCAGACAATCATCAAGATTGCGAGAATACCCGACGAAATCCACTTTAGCGTAAAAGAGATGTGGGGTGCTGGAGGAAAGTGACAACAATTAACTGCTCAACCGGCACAAAAGTTCGTTAGCAGCCCGGAACTGTAACCAGGCAGGTAAGTTCTTTGAATACGAAAGAGCGGAATCGGCGGTAACTGAGCACCATGTTAAAATGTTGGGCAGTGAGGCGCCGAGCAATAAACAAAGGCCACTACGATTTTTGAGGTCGCAGCGTAGCCTCCGAGAAGTTGAGAAATATTGTTGGAATCGTGAAGTTTGGTGGTGAAGAAAAGAACGATCATTTCCGAAACGATAAAATCACTGGGTATGTATAGTCCTCTCGATCTCCTAGAAGACATAGAAACGATGTAAATCCGAACAACTTAACTCGTGAGTTCCACTGTATTTTGAGTAGTTTGTCTGCAAAGAACAAGAGGTTGGGGACGTAGTGTCTGTCGCCGTGACACACACGAGCTCGATACCCGTGTAAAAACATGGTGGGAGACCACCCGCTGAGCCGCCGTTGATTTAATTTAATCTCAAGTAGAAGGTTAGGCGTGGCCTCGTCGTCGCGTAGCAGCAAAATCCATTGAACACGAACACAATGCTCTCTTCCGGTTGGCTGCGCGGAGCGACTCAACGGCACAAAAATGTGAAAAGGGGTCGTGAGTGATGAGCGACTATGGAAATCTCTCAGCCATCGCGACACGACAGGTTTTAGACGGCAGGAGGGTCGCGGGATCGTATTAGGCCAAATTATATTTGGAGAGCCCTGTCGTTCAAAGGAGTTACGAGGGCACTCGAGTGCGCTGCTGTGGCGCGGCGGAACGGGTCGGCAACACGGACGTGAGATGAGATGAATCATTCAGTCCGATCCTCTGGGCAACTGTCTGATCGTCGTTTGTTGCTGCAGTTGGACGATTAATTATATGCCAACTCCACAAAATCGTTCGTTCGCTTTTGGCGAGTGGGCCATCCAGCGCTCATCGCATACGGAGCATTTCACATAACCCAAGATGCCTTAAGGATATTCATTTTCGGTTCTCAATAAACGGCAGTTTTCCCTCCCTGACTCGACCAAACATTGCGTCACTATGTTGAACATTCTGAACAAAATATGGAAAGGCGATCTTAGGCCCTTATCCTGAGAATATACATCCTCATAAATCCATTCTGACTTCATCTGTGACTGAGGGTACTCATGTTACTCAAGAGCTTTTTTCTCAGTTACAAAAAAAGAACAAAAAGAATGGTCTTATGAGTACAAGCCATTACAGATAACCGGGTTATAACCACTCTAACCAATTCTGAAGAGATAAATTTCATCTAATTGTATTACAAGGAGATTTAATTGTTACACAGGCAACAGCGTTTAGTTACCTCAAGCTTTCAACTGACGGCCTCGTCTGAATGTTAGCCTCCAGCAATATCCACTATACCAGTAATCTTCAATTCGGAAACCGGTTAATTATTCTCATAAGCCGTAGCTTAGTGGGCCAGTTGATGAGAGGGTAGTCGAAGGATGCCTTAGTCCCTCATCTTCAGCTCCCTGTCCGCTTCCATGTAGAGTCTGAGGACCAAACCCAGGAGCCATATCCTTTCCTCTTAAGAAGCTTATGTTTTTCTTACCCGGGTTTGTTCCTTCGGTAGACAGTGTTGTAGTTGAGCCATCAAGCATCCTTCTGTTATGAGGTCCTCTACAATAGACTACATTATCAAAAATTAATGCAACTCTGAGCTCTGAACGGGTATTCCATGTTATCCTGTGAATTCTTCAGAGAGAGAATGAGAAAACTAGAACCCCCCCGATATGTTACCCCATGCCTCTTCTGCTGAAGAGAACATGAATTCAAGGAACATATTTAATCCCAACTTGTGTGAATCCCGATAAATGGTTGATTATTCTCAGAGCAAGGAGCGTAATGAGGGACTCAAGATACCAGTTGAGGAGGAAGAGGCAATAGGGAGAAGGTCACTTTATAAACTATCTTCGTGGCACCTCACCTTCACTGTAACTGGACCTTTGTATCCCTACAAACTGACCGATGCCATTCAGTCTCGGGAATCGTACCAACCCTTTTTTTCGAGATCTTTCTATTCTTCCTTTTCCCATTATTTGGTTGTTACCGATTGCGTTTGCTTATTTTTATTCGCTTGACCGTGTTTACACTGTTTGGTGCCTCCTGCACCGCTCCAGAACATAGGAATGTCCAGATTCTGCTCACCATGGCCAAATAAAAGCAGAGGGGAAGGACAAAAAAGAAAGAATGAAGCATGAAGAGCTAACATGACGACAGTAAAGGCTTTGCAAGTATACAAGGTTCAGCTATCACTGACACCTCACACAGCTACATAACCCAAAAGCTTGGGGAGTTGCTTTGTAAGCCACTAAGAATTGTAGTTTCTCCCTGTGGTTTGTAATAAGTTTGTAATTGCTCAAAACGATCCTCACATCGTTACTTAAATCGTTACATTACGCTTGCTGTAAGGAGTTGATCACAGGAAGATACTTAGATTTGCACAGGAAGCTCTGCAATGAAATTTCAATTTGGCAACATTTGTAACTGGAATGTGAAGTATTTTTGATGGTTCGATAGCACGGACATTTAATGATTCTCTCATGAGCACTAAGAATGTGCTAATATTAACAAACCCAGTTTGGTGGACATCTGGTTGCATTCCCATGCACGAAGCAAATTATAAGAGCCGGAGGTTCGTTGGTGGATTGGGGAATGGTCTTGAGTCTGTGAAATCGCAAAACAAGGATGAGCTTCGCTGGCAGGCACGTGTTTTGTGAGGGCTCCGTCTATTGACGCTGGGAGGGGCCCTTTAAGTGCCGAATCATAAGGCGCATCATCGGCCAACGACTAGGAACCGAATTTGGCGGAGGATCCATCGACGAGGGTGCGACAGGAAATTTGAAACTCTCTTGTCACCACATTGTAAATCAACACTCGGCTTTCCCCAGCACAAAAACCCCGAGCGCTTCCTGAGCGAGTGAGAAGGCATCTCCAATTAGTGTAACCCTTTCAATATTGGGACGCGTCAAGCTGCCTTTTGTCAAAAGGCTTGAAAAGGGCCAGGTGCCGTCTCTGAGAGCTCTCCGGATACAAGCCCAGCTCCTCAATTCCTGAGTTGACGGCTACTGAAACAGGAATCGCGTGTAGAACGTGACATGTACGAATATCACATCATACTGTCATAATTGTCATTGTGGTGAATCTGAGTGTCCATGAAAGTTCAAACCAAAGTGAAACTGAGAAATACGATTTAAAGCAAAATTCAGTGTTGATAATAATTGTTGATTCCTCGATGCCCTAAAGAGTTACACGGCACACGGCGCTGCAGAAAACCCGAACAGCTGGTGCCTAATATTGTAGTTTTCGTAGTGCCCCGTTCCAAATTAATGAGGCACAACCATCTAGGTGTCTGTGGTACTTTGACTAAATGGGTTAGGTGCCCTACAGAGCTGATAACTGTGACCTGAGAGCACTTGGTTGACGGTGTTATTCTCCCTCCACCTCCGCCCAGCCAATGGAGTCTTAGAACACCCCAACGTGGGAGAGTTGAAGGGGATGAAGCTTGCCACCACCGTAATGTCCTTGCTGCTGAGCTGCAACAGATGGAAAGCAACTCCAACGCTAGGTTTAGCCACCGGTTGCTTGCTTTGACGTTCCTCTAGTCGTCCCATTTTAAACTCACTGGCTCACTGGTTAATATTTGATTAGTAAACGGATCGGGGGATAAAAACCGCCAGCAATCTTTTAAGTGAAAGGTGTTGTGAATGGATTGTATTTCATCCATTGGGTTTGTACTCGTGAATGAAGTGGATTTCGGTAGTATATTTTTCCTAATGAGGTAGGACAGGAGCAGATTCCCCAAAACTGAAGCCTGGGACATACTCATCTATTCAGATCAACAGCTTTCATTGCCCAATTAGAACTGTTAAAATTGAAAATGAAAGAAATTAGCCCGGCAGCTCACTCAGGAGTTGTATTCCCGTTGAGGTTCGTCCCAAATTGTAATTGGTGTGTGAAAGCAAAAAAGTTGGACGTCGGGACTAAAGAGGATCTCTCATTCACATTAACACTTTCACGTAAACAATTTCAACTCTGCGCGTGTGAAGGAAACAGAAGCCTTTCAGCTAGTTACAACACCTTGCCGTCTGCAGATAGGATTCCATCGGTAGCCTCTTAATGACAATTTTGAACTCGGATGATGGAAATAAAAAAACTAGCCTGAGAGCTCACTGAGCGGACTGTAGAAGAGCTCTACTTAGCAGCAATCCCACAAACTCTTGACTGCCTATTAAAGGAATAAGAAATGTTTCAGGATGGATGAAGTGGCGAATTATTTGAATTATTAAAAACGGCGAAATCCTTTTCAAACCGCAGCTCGGACAGGAAGCGCACGTGGTTGTCATTCAAGTCGAGCGAATGACGGGAAAATTATTTCTCTTTATGGCCAAAGAGCAGGAAATATGAAAGCGTTAAGCAGCTCTGGCCAATTGATAAACTCCCTGTTCTGTACAACAGACCTCTCTTTGGAACGGGTGCGGAGGGAGCGGTGGGGTTGAGTTGTTATCATCAACGGAAACGGCAACAGGAATTGCAGGGGCCGACCTCCAACAAAGCGAGCAGTTAGTCAGAGAAGTTGCAAGTGACGGGCAACAGTTAGATTCACATTAAGGGAAGAATGAAGGGCATTGTGAAGGTGGCAGCCCCGCGTTGGCAATAGGCAGCAGCAAATAACGACGACGACGACGGGGAGTTGCTGTTATTTAATTGACTAGTCAAACGTTTCCCTCTCCCCCGAGTTTATATCCCGTAAACTGTTGAGTTCTTTTACGTGGGAAGCCTTCGGACGCGGAGATAGTTGTTGAGACGGGGGAAGTTGAGGAGTTACATTCAGACGTTGTTAACAGAAACGAGCTTTGGGTTCGGTGGTAGTTCGGGATAAAGCGAGTGGTCGGATTTTCCCCTCTTCACGACTGCCCAATTTTTCAATTATCGCCTCCGTTTACGTTTGAAAATGGAAACGCGTCTCTGTTTAGCGTGAAAAGAAATTGAGAGGGCGGGTCACTGCGTGTGGAGGGAAAGTTGATTGAGTCAATAACAAAGGAGCAGCAGTCGGCTCAAATGTTTGTCACTCAATTGAGCGGCCTCTCCTCGCCCCTAGCCTTCGATTTTAGGATTAACCTGAGATCGTCTGGAGGATTTAATCCGGATCATCCGTTCGCTAAGTTCATCCGAGACAAACACTCTCACATCACTACTCGAATACCATTGACAGGCACTATCATACCGAGATGTCATCCGGAGAGCTGGCAACTTCCGTAAGAATATCCACGTGCGCATTTTTATTTACGTTACATGTTTTTATTAAATAGTTAGGCATAAAAAGATTAAATAAAGACTCGTAATGCTGATGCAACCTATACGTGCAAAAACGGAATAATGGTACAACACAAAACGAATAAGACTGCAAGTATGAGTTGAGAGGGGCCTCTCTGGATGATTTTATGCTTCAACACCTTGTATCAACTTCACTGTAAGGCTTGTGGGTTTTAACAGTTTTCGTCATTATCGAAGTTGACAGAATTGTATTTGATTACATTCACGTCAAAACAATGGAAAGTAAGTTTTTTGAAGTCTTGTATATTTGCATATTTTATGTCTAAATGCGGTTAACAGGATCCACTAAAGGATATTAGACTTCAAGGTTTATAGGCACGCATCGTATGATGCCATTAAACAACCAATCCTCCAGAACCCCGTCAAAAACGCACAACTCTCGTGGGTAGTAATTTCGCAGGGAAATGTAATGTGAGAAAGGTTGGTCTCAGGCTTTCAACTACTTGGCCAACCGATAACGAGAGACTGTGTTAGCAATCCCCATGGAGACAAAGTGTAGGTGCTGGTCGAACGCCTTTTGGCATCATCGGCACCGAGGCCTCCTACCCATTCAGGTCTGGAGGCTCCTTAAGTCGCAGCCAAATAGCATGGGTACCACGGGGGCTACTGCCTGTAGCCGGGGCCATGGAGCCTTTAGGGCGTGACGCCATGGTTTGGCTTCGTGGGGGGTTCCCAAAGTTGTGTAGAGTGAGGCGGGCAAGAGGTAGAGGCCACAAGGCCGGGTGCTCTCCCCACAGCCAGTGTTTTCCCAAACATTTGATTATACTTGTATTGGGAAGGAGTGACAGAACCACCTTATAATGAAAATACACAAAATAACTGGTGTGACTTATCAACCTACTTACCTCAGCACATTCTGGGAGTTTTGTCCGCCTTTTGGTTTATTATTCTTTCTGAGTAATACAACTATGGTTTTCGTCGGGAAATTTTTTTAGGGCGTGTCTCTGAAGTGCAGGTCTGAGTCTAGGTGGAAAACAGTGAAATAACAATAAATATAGTGAGGCGAATTCTACTACTTGAAGAACTGGCGGGCCAGCGAAAGCGAAGGTTAGCTGTTTCTCCCTGGCCCGTGCTTATTTCCCGCTCTGCATCCCGTCTCACTCCAACCACCTGTCAGTTCAGTTTTTACTTTCCCCTACCTTGAAGGTAAAAAAGTACTGTGATCCCGCAAAAAGGTGAGTTTTCTTCATCTGTACGTATGAGGTTTACTGAATTTAAAAAAAACGCTCATTTCGGTGAGTTGCCTGCGTGAGTGGTCTGTAGTTAAATTTGCGGGTACTATTTTGTCTGGTTTGTGATTCATTGAAAATAAAGTTATATAGTCGATTTTCGTTGATGGAAAAGAGCGATGGGGTACCACAAAAAACGAAGGTATTCGTTTATTTCTACGACTCTAAGGTCACTATCATACTGTCGAGGTTTGTTCCTACATTTTGTACTGCATAAACGTTTCCGTAGAAGTGTGAGGAACGTAACGTCGAATTTACGGGTATTACGGAAAGTAGTGTGTTGCTATGCTCCAGGTTTTACATAATTGGTCGGAATTTATGATTTAGAGATATTGGTGGTTAAATCGCAGATTTCTCTTCAGCGCTTTACTGCTTCGCCAAAAAGTTTCTCTCGAATTCGTACGCCTTAAAATTTTAAGAAAATGTATAACGGAGGCTGGATAAAGGGGCTCTCAAATGACTGAGGTAATATCCATCGATCCAGCGGCGAGAGGAAATGAGAAGGAAGGAAGTGTAGCCGATTGGGAGGAAGGGAAATGAGGGAAATTTGGAGCTCACCTGAGGAGGGATATACGAGGTTTCCCGTTTGGCAGCACTGCGGAAAGGGGGGGACTCGATAATCGGACGTACCTATTAAATGGTCCTGCCATCTATTAACATTTTCGTCGCGTGGGGGCATTCCATTCGCCCTGGCAATCCCCCAACGGCCAACGTATAACCAGCAGAGCCCTTTTATTAGCACTTGAATGCCCCTTTCCCTTCCCACCACACCTCATTCCGTTCAGCACACTCACAGGACATCCTCACACCAACACACGCAACAAAAGGCATTTTCGGAAGTGCGGCGGGACGGGGGTCGAGCTGCGAGATTAAATACTCACCCTTCCAATCTTTAATTCGGATTCTTCAAAATTATCTCTCCCTCCACCCCCTAGTCACTCAGAAGAATCTATTTGCTCCTAATTTTCTTGTTCCCTTCAAAACCGATTAATTTTTCGTTCAATTATCGTTTCCGGTGAATTCAAAAATGATTTTACCAGGTAGAGGTTGAACGATAAGTGTTCCCCTGACGGGAGTCCAGTGCCTTGTCATGTTCCACCTAACACACGCTTGAGTACTGGTAGCAGGCCATCTGCAAATTCATCACAATGAAATTTCAATTTTTTTGGTCCAGAGAACCACAATCTTCACATAAAAAGCGTCTTATTGTCAATGCCAACTGCTTCTAGTCAGAGTTCTACCGGCAATGGTGATAGACACGCTGTGGGTCACTGACAAACTTTTCAACTGGTACCAACACGGTAAATTACTGCTTGAATGTTGTTTGTTGAATTGAACTCTCTTTGTACGAATTTGAGTTAGTCCGGCCTGCTGCTCGAAGTGAAGAATGCGTGAAATTCATGGATTGTTGGGTGGGAGGAGGCTACCGAACAGTCTGAGTATGGTCGTGATGAAGTCCTAATGGTTCCCAAGCTGCCTCAAACGCTTCCAGATGCTTATACAAGACTCGCATCGAGATGTGAACTTATTAGTTGCTGGATCGGATATGGCCAAGGCGTTTATGGGGTCCTACCCCTTGATTCTCGAAGACATGGCTATTGACGGGCTGTGGACGAAACGTTGCTGCAACGTACCACACTTAAGGAAAGCATTCAACTGAGAGCTCAAACCTGGTAGAACGGCACACACAACATGAGACTCGCTCGACACCTTCGGTAGGGGTTTCTTCCTTGAATCGTTTAGTTTCTGTCGCGGAACGTGTTTTAGGTTCTCCGCCCTGAAATTTGTCCCTCATACCTCATTACCACAATCCTGTGCGCTTGAAGCTGCGCTACGTTAATTTCGAGGAAAGTTGCAGTGACTGCGAAGTCCCTTTTTTTGCCAAATTCCTGAATGAATTGATAAACTGTTATGGGAAATTACGCGTCAATTTTCAAGTTTTGACTGAAACTGTGAGATGAAAGGTGTGATTCCTTCGCTCGTATGTTTACCAAGAACTTGTCGCGCTCACTATTGAACTACGTACCACCCAGATGGGCCGATTCATATGGAAATCGACCACCTGAGTACAACTCAAATAAAGATTGCTAAGACATAAAATCAACACATCGGCAAATGAGGAAAGAGCCTGTTTGCGGTTATTGGGTGGCCTATTATTCCAAAGCGAGTTATCTCTTTGTTATTCAATGAATATATCCCCTAGTTATTCTTCGAATTGTTAACACGCCACAGTTGAACCGCCTGCGTATGAATTTCGTTCCCTTTGAATAAAAGCTGTGTCAACTCCCGAATATTTTCGTAAATTGTCTACCTGCTGAGAAACTGGTTGGTTGACGAAGGAGTCGAGGGAGCATTCGTCGAATTTCCACAGCATTTAACGGATACTATGTTCATCCCCCTCTCAGCAACAAATTTCATTACTTTTCTGGGCATTTAATAAAAAGAACGGCGTAGATGCCGCAGGGACTGTTGATTTGAAGGACCAACACAACTTTAACAAAAAGTGCTACAGTTCTAAATTATATTCCAACTTCACGTGAAGGTGCCATTAACCTATTCCATGTGCGACGTCGGAAACACACTCCACCCGCTCCAAAGAGAGAGAGGAGTTGGGGAAACTACTTGGCCACCATCCAAACCAAAGGCTGAACATAGGAATCGGTGGTGTGGCCATATCACATCACACCAGGTCTGAACAAATCCAAGACTAGCCACAGCACGTAGGGCAGCTTATCCGTAAGACCTGTTTAATTCCTGCCACAAAGGCCCCCATCCACACACCCAAGGTAAGATCAATACTTACTCCCTGAGGCAGCTTATCTAGCAGAGTATCCAGGTTGAAGAGTGGAAGAGACAAGGAGTCCTTCTGCTGAACGCCAAGACGCCCTATTGTCACCTCCCATAACACCACTCCTCCAAATTACAGGTGTAAGTGATGCCGACACACCCCGAGGTTCAGATAAGACATCAAAATAACCACAAGAGACCTCACACTGGCTTACTGTGTCAAATCGTTGACAACATCATCCAGGGCAACCATATCGCAACCATATATTGCTTCTTCTTCTGGGCCAGAGACACAATGTTTGCAAAGTCGTAAGATTCTCAGCAGTACTATCCACTGGCCAGTCACCTGGGTTCGAGGAGGAGCCAGAAGACCACAGACGACACTGAAGTAGGTCTGTAGCCCCCACGACCATCTTCACCTTTCAGTATAGGTACACGGCAATCCAGCAGAAGGTTTTCCCATGTAATGAAGAGTACCAGATGGTTAAGGGCCTCGTGGGCTGCCAGGGACACTCACACAGCCCTGAAATTAAGGTTCTATTCTAAAATAAAGATCTTACCTATCCCTTCGGGTAGTTTTTCTTCTTCATTTATGGTATTATATTATACCGCTTTCGTCACTTTCTCGAAAATGATAATTTTACGGTATTGTCGTACTGTCGGAATCACATAGTAAAAATCTATTTCAAATCGTTACATGAAATACGATAACCTGCCAGATTACAGCCAACTTCTGGTGAAGCTGTTGCAGCACCAGTACCTCTCATGCTCTGTGCCTTTCATAACAGAACTTTCTGCGGGTTGCTCCTAATGTCGCTTCTCTCATGTCAATTATGATGTTATTCAAGGAAAGTTGAACGGGTTTAACTGTTTCGTAGCTCAAGAAATAACTTTTTGTTGTTCACAGGTTTCGTGCACCTTCAAAAATCGGCAAGCACATTCCCCACACCGCCCGGTTGTATGACAAGTAAGTCATGCTCAAATGTAAAACTAACTATACCTAGATAATAACAAGGTGTATGACTCTGTCCGACTGGATTTTTGATGAAATTCACGCCAATGAAATGGAAACAAAAGTGCAAACGAATCGGGTAAACTGTAATATAAGGAATGACTCGGAGACGATCAGCTGCACTTGGACTGTTTGCTGGATGATGTTCCAAACCGTAGTAATTGTCGTGCTACTCCAATACTAAGTGTATTGCATTTAACGAAACCTGAACTCGGCACAACTAATTATGAGACCCTGAAGTTCGGAAAAAAGGTATGAAAAGGGCGTTTAAAAAATATTCTAATAAGATCATTCCCGTCATGGTTGAGAATCTTGGAGGATGGAAATGGAGTCAACCGCTCATGAACCATGCTGCGTCTATTAACACGCGTAATTTTAGGAATAATGCGGCAAAGTATATAAAAAATTGGGGAGTTTACTAATAAAAGAAGCTTTTAATATGAGCACGATTGTACAAGCTTCTTAGGGCCGTTGCTCTTACAATTAAACAAATAATACATAACGCATGACATGCATGACATAATTTAGGTTCATGTGGGGCGACTCATCCAGGTACGCTGATTCTGATTACCCTCGTCATTGTTCTGCATCGAGAAACGAGCATTCGTGAACCAACCACTAGCTAACATTAAAAGAACGAAAAGAAAGAGAAACAAGAAGAAACAAATTGTGTTTTTCGGACTCAGTATGGTCTGAAACGTAAAGATCTGAAGAAAGAAATTTTTTTTCAGCCGATTACATAACTTTCCTTTCTACTTTGTAAAGCCAAGGAAAGTAAACACGTCGAGGAAACGCGAAATTAATATAACTAGGGAGACAGGTCTGTTTCCTTATCAAAACGACTGTTCCTTAACACAACCCAAGTTCAAGAGAGTTATATCAGCCGAAAGTCATGGATGCTGCGGTTTCGGTATCAGACAAGAGCCTGAGCACTCTCTCCGCATCCACCGAACTCAGACCTGTGAAGATGCAGTAGAGTGTCACTTATTCAAGCTCCCGGTAGAGAGCTGTTGCCCATGTATCATCAAGCGAGAGTTCTTAATCTGGCTTCCCACCTGATCTAACTATTTATTTGAGTGGCAAGTTACGAAGGGAGAGATCAACCGAATGAAGTGGAGTCTCGCATTGAAGTCACCATGTTCTGCAAGGAACTCGCTTGTCCAGTGGTCTGGCTCAGCCCGCTTTCTCCTAGGATGTACACGGGGGTTGGGAGAAAACTCTTGGAGGTCCATACGCACACCTTGTGAGAGTGGTGCTGGGACTAGAGGCATTGGCTGAAACGCCACCTCCCACCCAGTACTTGACTTGCTTCTCAAGAAGAAACCTGTTGCCGCTAAAACGTATTGACGGTGCCTATCAAATTTTCCCTTTAAGAGGGTGTGTTCTGTTTTTGTTTTTTTTCTCAGCCAACTCCAGCTTGTCGTGGTCGTATTATTGAATGACGGTTTTCCCGTGATCGATTGTGCGCGGATCAGCACAACCAGGTCGTCCACAGATGCTTATGGTTCCATAAGGCTCTTGAGAAGGCTTTCAAACAAGGTGTTCCAATGAACTCAGCCCTGTAAGCACCCCCTAATGGTGGACAGAATAATACAAATATACACTCGTGTATAATAATTAAATGCAATCCCCGCGTTGTCTTGGGATTGAGCCGCGTGCAGGAATTGCATTTGTTGCCAATCAACACGAACATGACCTCGATAAATTAGCCACCCATTAAAACGAGGAATCAAAAACTCCTCAAAAAGCAAACACACTTATTTACACCCTCACTTATTATAATGCTTTCCAACAAAGGTACAACAGACATCTCAACATCAATAGTTGAAGTGCGATTTCGTACATTATTACTTTCTTTAGACCTACCAAGTCGAAAGAAAAGCCCAGACAAAATTATCTGCGTGACTGTGTCTGTGGTCGCGATTGAGATAAAACGGTTTAATCAAATCAGCTCAACTGTCATATATAGCCAGCGAATCTTTATGGGAATAAGGATTTGTGGAAAAACGGTCATGAACTATTATTATTTAGTTATCATGGTGATAGAAACAATGTTTTCCGCTACCTGAGGTATGCGATCGTGTAAAAAAGTCGTTTTTAAGGCGCAATGAACCTAAGACACATAATTTCGGCCGAACTAATTGTTAACTAAGCTGGTCCTTTTTTTAATTCGTTCACAATTTTTTCAATGTCGTACCCTTGCACAGATCGAATCAGCGCAGTCTGGCACAGGCGGTGCATGAAATACAGTGAACTGGTTAAAGAAGAAAGAACTTAGGGAACGACGCAGTGCGGTAGAATCACATTACGGAACAGGTCACGTTGTTACCTAATTGCGCTCACTACCCCGTGCTCACTATATCGAGTTGACTCGTTGGTGCTCAAAGCCTCGCAGCCTGACACGACACTCTGTTACTCGTAGAAGGTGCCCTCATATATAGTTTGGTTAGTTAGTAGCGGTGATTGACAGGCGCATCGAGGCGCTTAACTCAGTTAGTCGTTGGGATGGCGGAATAGAGGTGACTCCGCTGCCTGCCAATAAGTCGTGCCTCAGCCTTTGAGTTGAGCCCTCGCGTAATGCTCTCCTTTGATCCAAAGGAGCGGAATGCTCACTCTGCTGCCTCGCAAATTCTTATTACCTTCAAACGACGCCTCAATCGAATAGGTTTCCTTTCATTAGCTCGATGGAGGATAAAAGACTTGGCTTTTGTGTGCATTGCCATCAAACGGCCGCCTTCCTCCCACACATCTGTTCTCTTCAGTAGCAACTGAAACTAGTTCACTATACTCCTTTAACGGGTTATTAACGATTTCTGTTCTGAATCACATTCTTTTAAATCTGTCGAAGAAAAAAACAGTTGACTTCTCTTCAGATCATGACGTTTTGGGACCTAACTGTTCTCTACCACTCGTGTACTCGACGATTTTTACATCTCTAGAAACTAATCAAGTTAGCTTTTCACTCAGTTTATATGAACCAGGCTGATTCAACGTTCTATATAGAAACTCGTAGTGCTCAAGACTGCATTTTTTGGGTAGCCAATGGATAATTTAACATGATTTGTGATAAGGCTTGTGTTAATTGTTCCAGAATAGAGGGGAAAACGCTGTGAAAAACTTTGGCCAAAGAAACGATGAGATAAGACAGATCAGATGATTATGAGATGACTTGTGACATTCTGTATTTTGGAAGCGTGGAAATGTGTTTGATCGCCAGGTTGCTTCGAGTGGAACATTGAAATAATTAACATTAGTTGTGTCTTTCCTAGGGTTAGGGGAGAGCAGGTGGGAGTAATAGCGGCATGGTGAAGGTTTCCCAGAAGACAGCGATTTAAGGTGGTATTTACAGTTTCGTTGGTGTGGGCAATAGCCGCAGTCTGTTCGTAGAGTGGCGTTCCGTACGAACGGAGTAGAGCTCATAGTTAACCCACAAATGATTGCCATACTCCAAGGTGGATCGAGGGAAACACCATCGATGAGCGATCACCTAAACGTGAGTGATCCGATCCAATTACTTTAGCCGAAACCAACGGTGCTGGATCGTGTGGGATATGAGGGAACGAAGGATGAGCCGTTTTGTTTGCCTAGGAGCAAGCTTCGGTACAAAGCATAAAATAGTTATATCAGTCGAAAGGTTGTGGTTTCGCAATCGCGCCAGAACCTGGGCACTCCAAACCGACGAACATCACTGACCTGGACATGTTGAGAGTTATCGCCTCTGCCCACACAATAACAGGTCTGTTTCCCTATCAAAATAAGCTGTCCCTTAACACTCATGAGAGAGTTATATCAGTCGAAAGTCACGGAGGTTCGTGCAAGAGCCCCGCCACTCACTCAGCATTCACCGAACCCAGTACCGCCTGCCTTCTGGAGTGGAGCTTTTGCCAATGTGTTAACACGCTGATGTTTGACCCTGGGAAATCAGTACCATCTGGGAGTAGTTCTTAGTTCGGTTTCCAACATGATCTGATTTGGTGGGGTTTTGCCTCGATTTGGTTGATGAACTAAGCAGGAATCAGCAGTCAGGTCGTCCGTATATGGCTAAGAGTGTGGCTCCTGAGATCTTTGAAAAAGCGTTCCACAGTGTTTAAAGTCACCATGCCCCTTAACGAACTGAGCAAGCCTTGGTACGGTATTATCCTACGAGTACCAGCAAATAAGTAACCGTTCCAACGGGGGGATGCGAAATTCCTGGTCTTGGAGGACATGGAACTCCACACACCCACCGCTCCTCAGCGAACCTCACGAAAAGAAACGTCGACAATGTGATTGGTGGCAGAGGCGGTAGTGAGTGATGTGATGGTGAAGTGGAGCGATAAAGAGGTTCGAAGGCGGAGTGATTGCTAAACGAATGGAGTGGCGGGGTTGGGGTGAAGGGGGGGGAGGGCATGGCGCGGGGAAGAGGGGTTGTAGTTGAGTTGAGTGACGGAGCGAATGTTGATGTGCGGGAACGGAAATTAAGAAAGAAAAAAAGCTTTTTTCGCGACGCCGAGGGAGTCGAGTTGTAGAGTTGAGTTTTTGAGTTTACGCTGCGCTGATGATGTGTTGGGTGGCGTTAGAGTTTGAGTAGGAAGGGAATAGCGGGGGGGGGCTCCGTCTCGCGAGGGTCGCCAAGTGAAGAGGGAAAACTAAGAGATTTCAAGTTGAGGCGGTGGAAATAAGTTTTCGAGACGCGGAAGGCTTTTTTGCCACTTTACCGCCCCCTTCAGACGAGTCGAAACTCGAGTTCCGCCCCCACGCCCCTCACGACCCGGAGCCCGCGGTTATTTTACGGCTCCCGCGGTTCCGGTCGTCAGGAGACCCGCTCATCTTTCCATCTCAACTCCCAACAGCAATCACCGCCTCAGGTCCTCCACCTCTCAGGAGTCCCTCGCCGTAAATTATTTATTTATTCATTTCGATGATGGCGAGAACAAACCCATAATACTGGAATTACGGGAACAAGAATAGGCAACACGTACAAAAATGAAACAAGAGGTGGAACTAAACCGGGTACATGGTGAGTTAAAAATGAGGGTGCACAAAATGCAATACATGACTACGAATCAGCCAAAACGACGACGAATGACCTTCACTGACTGTTGCAGGAACTAGGAGAGTCTTTGAGTGGAGCCGAGCAGTGAAGTCGGAGCATCGAGTTGAAACCGGTCTGTTGCCTTATCTGATGACAGTTCCTAAACCCTCGACGAGGGTTATATCAGTAATGGAAGTTGCAGTTTCGAGAATATGCAAGAGAGGCCGGTCCCTGCAGCACCCACCGAACTCAGACGTGCGGAGGTACGACAGGTATTTGGTCGTTGCCCAGTCGTGTGATCGCGTGGTGGTGGCGGCCATTTAAGGAATCCCCTACCATCTGGGAGCAGTTCTTAATCTGGTTTCCCACCTGATCTAACTATTTACTTGGGTGGCAAGTTTCAAAAGGACAGATCAACTATGACCACGTTTCTTAGCCATAACCGCGAACTCTGCAAAATGGTTATAGGCTTGCTTTCTAGCAGTCCCCCCTAGCAACCGTCGCTCATTGTTGTACTACAGTGGAGCAGCATACTACAGTGGAGCAGCATATGGTTCTCGTTTCCTACGCAATGGAGGCACATGACGTGCATGTTCTCCGGTGAGATCTGCACGGAGTTTAGCCCAGAGCGTGCGAAGCTACCGTTTCACTCTCCACTTGTCAACCATGCACTCAACGAGGAAAACAACTGGTAACTGACCAGTGATCACCTGGAGTTCATACAGTCCTATATGCCTTGTGAGCCACAGGTGCTCAGCTCTCAGGGATTAGGCCAGTACCCTCTTTTGATTAACTGTGTCTCTGCTACCCTAGACAACGGGGCAGTAGCCAATACACCCCCCCCCTCCTTTGAACATCAGGATACAGTCATGGTAACACACACCCCAAGTGGCCTTAGTAATTGCACGCAGTGAGGCAAACCTTGTAATGGTAGTGCCTTTAAGGGACTGGAGGTGTTGCTTGAAGCCCCACCTCTCACCTATAATCACTCCTAAATAATTGACGTGCTTTTCAAGGAGCGCCCTGTGGCGGCCAAAGCGTATGGAGGGTTGTTTATTCACTTTTCTTTTCAAGAGAATTAGCTGGGTTTTTTTCATTTGGCGGACTGACTCTGCAAAGATCAGCACAGTTAAGTCATCCACATACCCGTATGGCTCGCAGTCAGTCTCCATGAGCCTCCTGAGAAGACCCTCGAAGAGGCATTCTAGAGTGCTAGTCCAAGGACCGAGCCCTGTGGGCTCCTCTTCTCGATCTTTCTCTGAACGGAGACATGCCTGCATTCGATCGTAGCAGTTATATCTGTCAGGTAACTTTTGACGAGGAAGTACAGGTTGTGTGGGATTCCCCTTCTTTAAGCTCATTAAGGAGCGCTGGCCACCAACGGTTGTCAAACGCTCCCTGATGTCAGTCAGAACTGCTACGACGTACTTAGCTGAAGCCAGCAGGGAAACACTCCTAATTTCGACAATGACATCCTGCGTGGACCTTCCTTTGGTACACCCGTATTGCCGGCCGGTGAGGTTGTGGCCAAAGACTCCTTCGAGGGACTGCAACATCAAGATTTCTCCCAGTTCTGTCCAGGATGGAGAGCTGATCGATCAGGTTCTTTACGTGATGAGAAAGGACAAGGTTCTGTGTAGAAAAGAATATAGTTATAGGTTGCCTACGAGTATATAAAGAACACGTTAGTATACGTAGAGTCTAAAAACAGCAAGCAGATGGCAGCAGTGCTGAGGAGGCCCGCGTTCCCCACAGCTTGCTCGAACCACTTAGTTTCTCAGGAGGCAGTATTGGTGGCGAGTGTTATCCCAATCAATCTTCTGGCAGCCGAGTGGAAAGAGCCCATCATGGGGGCGGCTAGTGTAACCTTGGCAGGACGAGTGGGGCACAGCATAGAAGGACTTGGTCCATGGCTCGGATCATGCTGCGTAACAGTGATGTTTATTTCTATCTTACCCAGTTCCCTACGGGACATGGAGCATTTGGAGTGTACCTGCACCGAATTGGCAGCCTGCAAACCTGAACTGCCTCCACTGCAGATCAATGGTGAATGACGCTTCCCATGCCATCTTCTTGTGCCAGAGGTGGGCAGGATGGCGGTGTAGGGTGGAAGACACAGAACGGCCAGCTCACTCCAGAGGCATTTGTCCGAAGGAAACCTGGGGGTCGATTGCCAACAGCTCACATGGCCTACTTGTGGACTGAAGGTGATCGAAATGACGCGGGTATGATTGCTAAGGGCAAACTATCGAAAATATGTCGCCTATTACGCGGAATCTTGCCTCGTGGGAGCTCGTCGTAGATTATATTGCCTGATGGGCCAATAGTGGGCTTACAGAAAAGACAGGGACTACATTAAACATGCGAGAGCAGGAAAATCTCTTTCTCATTATCAAAATCGATAATTTTCAGAATCCATATAACAGAAACGGTACACTGGCCTAGGTTCGAGTATTTGAACATTTTCTTTTTGACGACCATTTGAAGAGTAAATATGATATTGAATGTTTGGTTAAAAACTCCCCTGAGCGTGGTGAATGGCCTGACTCTTTTCTTTGGCATCTCGTCTCTGCAGGGGTTTAAATCGATTAACGTGCGCCTGGCTGTCCCTTCACGCTACTGATATGCTGCGTGTTGCAGTTCTGCTTGCTCAAAACCTGTACAGTAGACACACACAGTCATGAGGTAGACTTGTCACCACACAGCTGTGATTCGTTTCTCTCTCACACCAGCTTGCCATTGGAGTACCGGATTGTAGATGTTGGTTGCCGAGTGCTATACATCAGCCAGTTACAACATAGCCCCGTAGATGTTCTTGTAATTCAGCTCAATTTCGAACTGACGGCTGAAACACTTGGCAGCTGGCTCTGCCACATCCTCTTGTTCTAACACACTCGTTAACTCGGAAGTTCCGTCCTAAACTTTTCAATCTTAATGCCGGCTCATTTCATGCACTGGCTCAGCGGCTTCAGATTGCCTCTGAGTCCGTTAGCGAAACCCTTGAGAAGAGTGCCTTTCTTGGCATGTTGTTCTGCAGCAGCGTCGATGCTCATCCCCACCATGTCCCAATTTTTCCTTCACGCTCTTTACGAGCGGCGTTGGAACCCCTGGAAACTGCATTCCACTGCTCCTTTCTCATCATTTACTACCAGGACTTTCGCCATTTCAACCACTGAACACTAATGGGAGGTTAGTAGTGGCTGGACCCATACTTAATGGCAAGAGAATCTTCATTCCCCGACTGGTGAAGGAGAATGAAGAGTGGAAGAGTGTAGATGGTGGGCTACGACAGCTACTTAGGAGTTGAGCCGCGTCTCTGTCACTTTTTTCTACGCATGGGGGCCAACGCGACACGCATACGCTCTCAATTCTGCGTTGTAGTTGAATTAGCTATCGACACGACGTGTCCGCTCGTCTATTCTAGAGCCCACATGTTTGGAGTATCATCTCCTCGTTCCCTTCGAGATTCTTTCATCTATTAAATAATGCGGGAGCGTCAAAAAGTCAACTAGAAGGTTTTTTTAAAGGGTGAAGTCGCAGTCGCTAGGTGGGTCAGACAATGTGCACTACAAAGCACCTCTGGAGACAATAATTTGAATATTTTGCGAAGACCACATTTCTTTGCTCGGCGGAGAAATCTTCTACCAGCACGTCGGCAGTAGTATTTAAAACGTCAAGAAAGTAAAATGAATTGTGGTCTTAAGGCGAAGGGTGCAAGGGAGCAAGAACATCAACATCCGCACGACGAGTGATAGGTACGGTACCAACTCAAGAACCGAATTCGCCTGTGGCCCAAAAACGGAGTAAGCCGAATCGAGAATGCTTGCTCAGCAGACGACGACAGCCGACCAACGATCTCTATCCATTTCCGTTCAGGATGTCTGTCTCTTGCCCAATACCTCACTTTAGAAGTGCTCATAGTCTCAGTTCTCATTTTTAGTCTCCTCACATGTTTTCCGTAGTGCGCCAAAACCGATTCTCCATTCATTTCCTTTATTCTCTACCTTGTTTCTCCAACCTCTCATTTCGTCAACTTTCGAGCGCTACGCTACATATGGGTGGACTGCAGTTTGACGCCCACTAGCCAGTTTGTAGCTGGAAGGAAAAGGGGAGCTTGTAAGAATGAAACTAGTAGCCTGGCGCGACACTCGTGTACTTTGAGCAATAGAGCTACGCACCTCTTGTAGGCGTTATTAAAGGAGCTTTGGAACAGGATTGTCACGTCATGAGTGGTTATCTATCGTTTATGCCTTGAAATGGCGAGCACAAAAATACTTTGGGGGGGTCTAGTCACTTTCATAAAGGTGCCGGACTATGGTAACTGGTAACGCTTCCAGCGATCTTCACATGCCTTCTGAATGATCCGAATATGCAGTGTTGCGAACACGACTGATTCATTTATGGACGTACACAGGTCTTGTGGTTGCAGTTACCAGGCCGGCATTGTACCCCTTCCCTTCACTAAAGTATGCCTGTATGGCATATTGAGTATCTCTTCCCCAAAAGATGAATAAACCATGAGTTCACAAGTCAACATTCATGGTTCCGATTAGCGAGGCTAAATGAGGCATTTTCACCATCACCTGCTTTCGTCACAATCCTAATGGCAATTGGCCCGTTATGCCAGTTCGCAGTGCATGTCATGGCACCTCATGGTTCGGCCTTTCTCTCTATCTCTCTCTTCTCTGCCTTACCACCACCAAATGTCTCTGATGCCTGACATATTAACTTCCCATCTAATATAGATGTTCTTACTTCGGACAGCCTCTTTTCCGACGACCTTCCTATCCCACATCAGAGGGTGATCACCTGTGGGCAATGATGCCAAGTGTTCACACTCTACGAAATCCGGCCACCCTCTGGAAGCTTCCTAGTCAAAGGACTTTATTCCGAGACAGAAACGTTCTAGACAATTGCGTAGACAGTGTACTCGGGAGTAAAGTGAGAGATCCTTGGGATCTGGTGGCCCTCTTCACCACATACCCCGCGTTCAGCAGGCCGTATTCGCAGGGTCTTTGGCCTCCAAAATGTCTGCACTAGCCCAAATGGAAAGTCATTGTTTCCCCAAACACCTTCGTCCTCAAGTCCTTTTGGTTACCTACGGAAAGTCTCATGTCCTTCGTGTTGAAAACAATGGAGAAGATAGTGTGCCTATCAGTAAAGGAGTACTATCTTACTCAGAACCCCATTCGGAGTTCCCAGCATGCCTATCAGAGGGGGCGATCCACTGAGACTGCTCTGAAGGAACTGGTAACAGTGCTGGAGGATACTCTGAGATCCGGAGAGATTGCGCTGTGCTGCTTTCTGCTTTCATGAGCGATCCATCCATGCTTCTGAAGCTGGGGCCCTGGTATACTACACTGATGGCTCGGTGCAGGGTGGCCTTGCAGGGGCAGGCATCTTTGGGCCGAGGATCAGAGCAGCGATCCCATTGGGGTCGCTGGCCACGGTGTTCCAGGCAGAGGTGGCTGCGGTGACAGTCTGTGTGCAGCGGCTGCTGCAGAGGGGACTGAAGCGGCAGAGAATCTACATCATGGTGGACAGTCAGGCCACTCTCAAGGCCTTAGCCTCATACTGTCTCACATCACAGCAGGTGAGGGAGTGTCTGACTGGACTGAAGGCCCTGGCAGAGGACAACAGCGTAACACTGTGTTGGGTGCCAGGGCATCAGAGTATAAAGGGAAACGAACGGGCTGATAGGTTGGCTAAGAAGGGATCAGAGCAGATCCCTATTGGCCCTGAGCCCTTTGTTGGGACTACCAGGAGCCACCTACGTAGAGAGGTTGGCAAATGGGAGGACAGGTGCGGGGCTGCTCATTGGCAGGGGCTGCCCGGCCTTAGACAGTCAAAACTCTTCATCCGGCTCTCCAGAGAGTGGTCCAAGGAGGTGCTTGCACTGGGGAGGAAGGATATGAGGATCATATGTGGCCTGTTCACAGGTCACTGTCCGCTGAGGTACCACCTTGAAAATATTGGCAAGTGCGAGGTACAGGTATGCAGGTTCTGCGAGGTAGGGCAAGAGACGACAGAGCATGTGCTGTGCATATGCAATGGACTCGCGGCATCGCGCCGTTCTGTGTCTGGGAGGCCCTTTCTTAAGCCCGAAGAGGTGGCAATCGCAGAACTTGCGGATATCCTCCGCTTTGTGCGGGGGTGGTGGGGGCGCATAGGTGACGTCACACCAAGTGAGACCAGTGCTGTGGGGCCTGGGGGTGGTGCAGGTGGGCCATGATCCGAGTATCATGGACGCCCTTACAATAGGCCCGTTTGTGGCTGCAGTGAGGGTATTGCCTGCTTCCACCGAAAAAAAAAAAAAAAAACTATTCAGTTATTTCCGATTAAAAACGGA
Source organism: Pachypeltis micranthus (assembly GCA_020466155.1). Lineage (NCBI taxonomy): Eukaryota > Metazoa > Arthropoda > Insecta > Hemiptera > Miridae > Pachypeltis > Pachypeltis micranthus. The sequence goes on from CM035776.1 coordinate 2,944,211, forward strand.
TTTCCCCTTTCCTGGATTTTTCAATGTCCTTTTCCCACCCCGCTTTTTACATTCCTCTCCACAGACAGTGGCTCCCAAACTCATTCGCCTACGAGTTCTCGCGAAAGTCTATCTAACAGCTCTCGTGATACAGCCGTCTCCCAGTTAGTTCTCCCAACGATTGGTCTCTCAGCTACGCTACTCCCAACTCAACTCTCTCTCTCTCCCTCTCTCTCTCTCTCGCTCTCTCTCTCTCGATTTCTCTCTCTCGCCCTCTCTCTCATAGATCTATCCGGTGGCGCCTAGATCGCGACCAAAACGTGAGGAGGGAACCCTAAATCGTGTAATCCCCGTCTCGGCAGATGTTTGCGGTTCCCATAAACGACTCAGGGAAAAAGGGAGCACAAAGTGACCTCGTTGAAGAGGCTCGAGGAATTCGAGGTGTCGAACGGCCCAACTAAACGGGGCTCTTATTAGGTGACAATAAGAGGTAGTTAAGCGGTTGATGACCGAACTGACTGACAACATTCGAGACATGGGCTGAGGAGCGTCATGTGGCGATCGGAGACGCTCAAAACGATTCAAGAGGAGGACTGTAAAGCGGACTCAGAAGACAACAAAGGTTGACTGCCTTTTGTCACGTTCGGTGACTTGAAGTAAAACTCATACTCGGTCCATTAACGCCCAATTAGCCCATTGATGCGTTTATGTCTGATGTCAATGGGTCACTCCGCGAATTTATTGGTTCTCTCTTTGCTATGCGAGATTGATGTGATCTCAGCACTATTTTAGCAATTTAGTCGGCAAAACCCCTACTTATTTAAACGCTGGAGATTTGTGTGTGGTTCCAGTGTTACGTCAGTTGGCTCATCGGTTCGATTTGTTTACTTTCCTTGATCCAGCGAAACAAAGAAATATATACTCGGCGATGAAAATGTTCATTTATTGTGTTTTCATCACATCTTTATTTCAAACTGCAAAAAACATAATTTGAAAAATCTGGTGGAAAGCACCATGTAACCCACCTCGTCTACTGGTATACTTGCGGGCTCTGCACCTTCGATCAACGCGTTTGTATGAAAACGTTTATCGAGAACACGAAATGTGGGTTTAGGTTGCTGGAAGTCCCTACTCCGGTCCGGAAGACCATTGGGCTGGTATTAACAAGTCGAAGACACAGTTTGATGAAAAAAAAAAACTGTTTACAGATGTTTGTTTTGAAGCTGGCAGTTTGATGTCGGCGTTTGATTTGCAGAAGAGCGGGAGTTCCAACAGTTTTTTTTTCGTTTTTTGTTCATTATTCATTCTGAACCACGTACCTGTTTTAATTCACGAAAATGCGTTTAGGCCTGTGTTTTCTCGATGATATTAAGAACAATGAACACGGCCATATTCAACATCTGTGATGTACACATCGACCTCCCTCAATACATGTAAACTACTCAATGTAAACTGATTACTTTCTAGAGCGATAAATGTTGCTGCCTGAGGATAGCTATTTATAAGGCGCGTTTCTAATTATTTTCATCGACTCTTTGAGGACAGAGCTGGACATAACTCCGAAATCATTGGCCAGGACATTCTCAAATGCTAAATGTGATAGTCGAATTAGAGAGGAGTTGAGGAAACTCGTGTGACGGATCGAAAATTAAGGAAAAGCGGTCGGTTGTTCATGGGGTGAGTGATTGTGGAGGGGGCGGGAAAGGCCGCGGTGGGGAAAATGGCTGATCGTCGAGTGGTCGGGACGAGGAGGAGAAAGTTGCCTAAACGAATGACCAATTATCGAGCGGTCGGCTCCTGGAGCTCCCTCGCACCTCGAGGGATCTTTTTACCTCCTGTGCCCCCCCCCTCCCACCACCACTCATCACCTACCCATCATCGTCACTCTGTCATAACCCCCCCCCCCCCCAAGACCAGTCCACGATTCCTTTATTACGGACAACTCTTTTATTACGGCTACGGCTCTGTCTCGTCGTCGTCTCCCATCCTGCGTAATGGGCAGCTTGTCAATTAGCGCGCTCGACGGCGTAACGATGGGAACCAGTTGTGAGTGAAATAAAAGGTTACTTCCAACTTGTCTCGTGCTCCTGGTTGGCTCGGTGGTGGCGATTCGGTGTGTAGGGGAGGGGATGGGGGGGGGACGCGTCATTCGTTGATGGCGGGTTACCAACTGCCCAATCCCCCCCTCCTCCTTCTCCACGGCCCTCGTTGACGTTGGGTTATTATTTATAACGACTCACATGATCATGTGGTTTACCTCAAAAGACAAACTTGTCAACAGCCAAAACCACGCAGTACCATTTGATACCTCAGACGCTACTGCAATTAACGGTGTTGCCACTCCGCAGTCACTGTGACTCATTTCGCTTTAAATCAGCCCTAATCAGCAAGTACGTGGTGCTGCGTACAACTTTCCTCAATCACTTCAAAGTCATCATGCGTGTCATTACTTCAATGATACGACACATCATGGTGGTTTTATGACGGACAGAATTGTTACTGCTTGATCACGAATCCTCACAAACTAAAATTTTCTTATAGGTTTTCCTTCCCCACCCCCACTCTACTTCATGTCCTCTCTTCTCCAGTTCAACACCTTCGGTCATTTCCCGGTCACACTTCAGCATTCAGCATTTGGTCTTCCCTGATACGATTTGAGTTTTCTCATGCTGTTAGCATTTTCTTCTTCGTGCTCATTATTGTTGACTAGCACATATATGCATATATACACACACTCCTCGCCAAATTTAGGGGATCTTTGAATGAGCCGGTGACGTTTTTTTAGACTTTTTTTGTTGCATTGCTCATATTTTATTTTTTCTTTCTTTTAATTACGTTCTATGAAAAACGTTGGAACAAGTTTTCCGCAGTTTAGACAAAACAAGGAAAAACAAAAATAGAGGTACAAAATGTTCACTACGTGATTGTTCGCACTTCGGTCCTTCAGTACTTGGTGTTCCCTGCGTGGTTCTTAATGAAACCTCGTAAACGCCTTGCCGTGCTTCGAACAAGCCTGCTAATACTGCGCGCAACTGTTCCCACTCCTCCATTAGCGCTCTTCAAGCTCCTGTAGAGTTACTGGCTCGTTTGCACGTCCGCGAATGGCCCTCTCTACCCGGTCCTACATGTGCTTAATTGGACTGAAATCGGGGCAGGATCAATGTGTGAACATCGCGTTCACGTTGGTAGTCTCCTATAACCCTAGCTGTGTATGGTCCGTGTACTATAAGAGAACCATCGCCAAATGGTAACGATAGGAGCAAGCAGCAAGGGACGAAACGCTTCTTCTTTTCCAAACTTTCTCACGTCATTACCACATGAAGTACATTGACGCTCGTCTGATGACATTAAACAGCTCGTGTCTCAACAGCAACCTCCTACCCTCACTCGTGCAGATTTTAAGACGAGGAACTTTTACAGGACACCGAGTAGGATACCGTTGTTCCAGTAATACTGCTCAGGCCATTTGGAAGTTCTGTAGCAAAGGAAAATCGATTTGGAGCCTTGGCCGACCTTTCCCGGTGTACGGATAAGTGAATCTGCCCTCTGATACCGTTGTTTCTACTTCACTGATTTATACGTACGCTCACTGACTTTACAGGGGTGTTTTGTATAACAAAAGCTGTGTATTGGTTAATACTAAATATATTTAGTGTATGCAACGTGTTAAAAGAAATTAGCTTGTTCGGGTTCGAAAGTCTCCAAAACGATCTGAAGAAAACTCATATTTTTGGAAGATTACTGTGCTTTCCTTGCCCTACAAAGGACTGAAGTGCAGATGAGCATGTTGAATGAATGACAGACGCGAGTGTCAATCGCGAAACAACCATAGTACCACCTGCTGCTCTTTGCTAAGTAACGAAATGTTGAACAACTTGGCAGATCAGAGAACACGACATAACCACAGAGGGTGAGTTTAATGGAGGATTTGGTTGACAGCATTGAGCACCTACCTAACAGCTGTGAGTGGCTGAACTATAACCGAGTAGTTGCCGATGAATACACGACAAAGTTACTCGAACAGGCGGGGTCATAGGTGTGGTACACAACGCGACGAGCAGCGCCTCATGCAAAGCTCCATTCTTATGTGACAGCGCGAAATGCTTATCAGTCGATCAAGTAAATGTAACGGTGTATTCAAGAGTCTGGAACCTACTCGATCCAAAACTGAGCAGTCAAGTGAAACAAATACTTGTTTTGTAAGCAGGTTGTGAGAGGAAGACAGAGAGAAAGTACATGACCGGCTCGCTCCATCCCCCCCTCCCCACAACATCATCTGTCCCTCTAAACAATCCTCACCATCCTCCATCCCTCTCCACCGCCTACTCCTCCTTCTGCTAACAACAAGCTCCGACCAACACAGATCGATATACCAATGTTATACCACCCTCCGCAGCTTCCACTGTCGCTACATTGTCATTTATAACAGCCGAACTCCCTACTTTGTAACGTGTTTTTTGTATTATTTGGAGCACTCGGCTACTAGTACAATTCGGGTGTGCGGCAGAACTTGTAGATACCTGCAGACATGGTTATTGAGCTGATGAGCATTTGTGGGCTTAGAGGTAACCTAAATAAAGAGACATTTATCAACGTCCTTCCTGTGTGCGAAACTGTGAGCGCCCTGGTTGTAAGAATATCTGGTGTGACGCATCACGCAACTTAGCTTGGCCTCACGTGCACTCAGCCATTATGGACTCTAGTAACTACTCAAATCTGTTTTTCACTCTGTTCATAACAACGCTCTACAGCGGAAGGCGGTTCTACAATTTATTGTGCTGCTCTTACCTATGCCATGACCATTATTGAGCAATCAGTTGACGAGTGATTCAAGATACTGTCCACGTGATTTTTTTTAGAGGGATCACGTTCATCATTTTGGAATAATCTGGTAAGAATTGTGAGGAATGGTAGTAGGTGAAACGGTGAGGGTTGAACTTGTGAGATGTCTGGAGCTCCTATATATCTTATGGGCGTTATCAAACGCTCATCATACACATACTTGATTGGACCATCACCTCAGCTCAGATCAGTAACATTTGGGGGGAGTTTATTAGGAAAAAGTACGTTAGAATCGATGTTCGTCGAAATGTCTCTTAATTTATGCTCTCGTCATTATCTCACGAGTGGGAATTATACGGTATTGTCGTCTTATTAGGGGCTGTTTATACTAAATATTTAATCAAAACTGCTGGAGCCGTTTTTGATTTTTTTAATTTCGCGTTTTGATCACTATGATAACTATAGTTAATTTTGCGTGGATTGTGCGTATACCCTTGTTTAGCCGTCCCATGGTAACTTGCGAGCTAGACATCAACTTAGAGCTGATTTGGTGCAGCTGTGTTTGCTTAATTGCATTCACAGACGCACACAAGCGCGCGCATCTTCACAGACCATCTTCCCAAAAGAGTTTTTCGGACTCAGTAGGCCTTAAACCGTCAAGATCTGAAGGGGCCATACATTTTTTTTCAGCCAATTACGTCACTTTTCTTTCTACTTCGTAGAGCCAAAGGAAGTAAACACTATCAATTGCTGTTAGCGTCCGCAGGAGCGACACTTCCCCCCGACCAACCCCTACTCTCGAAGCGCATCAGTACCTATTGAGTTGCAAAATGTTCTGGCCTGTGCTGGTACACACTATCTTTCTTCTTCTCCCTTGACAGTAGTTTTCTTAAGACTGAATCGTAGCAGGGTCTGGAGCTTTCCATCAAGAGCTGACCAGTATTCTGGGACTACTTAGGTGTCGATCCCCTGTAGTTCTCCGATGTCACGTCCACGACTCCGGATAATGATTATCGAATTATATCGTCTGCTGGACCTCTTGTGTGAATTATTTTCTAATTTTTCCTTTTAAGTTCACGAACGACATTCAGGAAAGCGGTCTGTGTCCATGGTTCCTGGGTAGCCCTAGGCATCTTCAACCTTCTTATGGTGGTTAATGCTAACATTTTGAAGAACCAGTAGCCCTTATTTGTATGTAGAGTGGGCGACGAACACTCGGACAGGTCTGTTCCCTTATATGATGACTGCTCCTAAGCCCTCGACGAGAGTTACATCAGCAATGGAAGTTGCAGTTTCGCTAACATGGAAGAGATGCCCTGCTGCATCCACCGAATACTAACCTGGGAGGTACGACAGGTATTTGGTCGTTAGTCAGTCACCCGGTAGAGAGCTGTTGCTCGTGTGTGATCGCGTGGAGGTGGCCGTTTAAGGAATCCCACACCATCTGCGAGAAGTTAATCTGGTTTCCCACCTGATCAAGCTATTTACTTGGGTGGCAAGTTTCAAAAGGACAGATCAACTATCACTACGTTTCTTAGCCATCACTTTCTTTGTGAACTCTGCAAAATGGTTGTAGGCTTGCTTTCTACAAGGTCTGTATCCTTATTTGATGACTGTACCTGAACCCTCGACGAGGGCTATATCAGTCATGGAACTTGAACTCAAACTTCTGACAAGCGAGTACAGGTTGCGGGGGATTCCCCTACCTTTACGCTCATTAAGGAGCGCTGGCCACCAAAGGTTGTCAAACGCTCCTCTGATGTCAATCAGAACTGCTACGACGTACTTAGCCAGTGCCAGCAGGGAAACGTCGAATTTCGACAATGACATCCTGCGTGAACCTTCATTTGGTACACCCGTGTTACCTGCCTGTGAGGTTGCGGCAAAGACCCCTTCGAGGGACTGCAACATCAAGATTTCTAATATTTTGCTTTATATGGAAAGAAGGTTGAACGGTCTCCATGATCGCGGGTCTGACTGATTGCGGTCGCCTCCCTTTTGAAGAGTGACAACACGCGCAGACTTCCACTGAGTGGGGAACTGTCCGACCTGCAGACAGTCATTAAATAAATTAAGGAGGCCGCTGGAGATTGTCCGCTCAGCCTTCCTTAGCATATTGCTTTCTATTTTATCTGGCCCAGGAGATTTGTTGGGCTTTAAGGTCGCAAGGGCCCTGCCGAGGTCTCCTGTTGTCCACAATGGGATGTCGGGCTCGTTCAGAGGGTCGATGATCAGCTCCTTTGCTGCCCTCTGGGCATCAGTGTCTCGAGCAACAATACGCCTTCTCAAGAAGGGTTTCCAGTGAGCTTTCTGTGCTGCAGGCCCAGCCTAACTCATTTTGCTTATCAGCTAAGACCTGCTCTACGTTTGCTTTCCCTATGGAGGACTTGTGATGTCTGTCCCAGGCGTTCTCAGAGCTCTCCGCTTCCACAAAATTTCGCCAGCCTTGCCATTTGGCTCATTTGATGGCGCGGTGGAAGGCCTTCTTCTCTTGGATGAAGGCAATTCGGAGTGTGGCTCTGGCATCAGGGTCACGAGTGTTTTGGTACATCCTTCTGGCTCTATTTACACTTTGCTTGAGGGGATTAAGTTCTTCAGTTCACCATGAGACTTTGATCGCCCTGCGCTTCTGTTGCCCAAGTACAGAGAGCCCAGCAGAGTGTGCTGTGGTAAATATGTCCCCTTTGCGGTCCACCTCTTCAGGTGTGGATGCTTGCACTATTATGTGGGTGCGTGCGGCACGCAGTTCACCTTCCAGTACCCTACAGAATTGTGGCCAGTCAGCATTTTTGGTGGGTATCGCTTTTCACGCGTTTCTGCGCACAGGATGTTGTCATCTGTGATGGCAAAGTCAAGAACCATGTGATCGCTCTGCATTGCACCTGGTACGACTCGCCAACCCTGCCTCGCCAAATTTGAGTAGCAGGGTGTGAGACACGGCTGTGACGTCTATATACGACCTTCCTCCCGGGCCATCATAGGTCGCCTCTGTCGTGGGGTCGTTGTCAACAACCAAGTTGTACCTGGAGAGCAGCTCTAAATACGCCTAGCCGCATGTGTTTTCTTGTTTCCTCCGCACTGGAACGCAAGGCATGCATCAAAAACTCAGTCTTCAAGAGAAAAGATGTGGAGTAGTGCATTCAAGTCGCTTAGCCCTGTGAGGAACTGGCTCGTAAAGTGGCCTGGTTCAACCCATTTTCATGAAAGATGTTCTCGGATGTTCAGGAAGAACTCATAACCCAGTCATGACCCTTCGACGAGGATTCCCATCTCGTTTGCCGTTTTCCTAACGCCCATTCGTCGATAGCGGCAAGTTTTCGTTCTGTGGTGAGATCCGCACGGAGTTCAGCCCAAAGCGAGGGATGCTCCCGTTTCACTCTCCACTTGCCAACCATGCACCCAAAGACCAAATCACTCGGTGGTCACCTGAAGTGGTTCTGTTGATACCATTTGTGTCGATTCGAGTAGGCCTTGGTGATCCAAAGGAACGCAGCTCTCTGGGATTGGGTCAATACTCTCTTTTGATTGACTGTTAGTTTGCTACCCTAGACAACAGGGCAGTAGCCAATACACCCCCCCCCCCCATTAACGTGAGGATACAGTCAAACCTTGCAATGGTAGTGCCTTTAAGGGACTGGAGGTGTTGCTTGAAGCCCCACCTCTCACCTATAATCACTCCTGAATAATTGACGTGCTTTTCAAGAATGACCCTGTGGCCGCCAAAGCGTATGGAGGGTTGTTTATTCACTTTTCCTTTTAAGAGGATTTGCTGGGTTTTTTCCTCAGCCACCTGCATCTTGACATGCTCACACCATTGGGTGACAGGGCGGAGAACGTGCTGGATTTTTTCTTCCATTTGGCGGACTGACTGCAAAGATCAGCACAGTCAGGTTGTCCACATAGGCGTATGGCTCGAAGTCAGTCTCCATGAGCCTCCTGAGAAGACATCCGAAGCAAGTACAGGTTTGGGGGAGCGGATTCATTAAGGTGCACTGGCCACCAAAAGTTGTCAAACGCTCCCCTTACGCTAGGACGTACTTGGCCAGTGCCAGAAGGGAAACGTCGAATTTCGACAATGATATCCTTGGAGTGGACCTCCCTTTGGTACACCCGTATTGCCTGCCTGTGGTGGTTGCAGCCAAAGACTCCATCGAGGGACTGCAACATCAAGATTTCTAACGTTTTTCCATATATGGAAAGAAGGCTGCGCGGTCTCCATGATCGTGGGTCTGACTGATGCGGTTTTGATGGGTGACTTCCACTGAGTTGGAAACTGTCCGACCAGCTGACAGTCGTTAAATAAATTAATAAGGCTGCTGGAAATGGTCCGCCCAGCCTTCCTTAGCGCATTGCTTTCTATTTTATCTGGCCCAGGAGATTTGTTTGACAACATCCATTACAAGGATTCTCTGACGTCAAACCACCCTCATTGACCGTGAGTGCCTTAGCAGGTTCAGACTGATCGCATATGCAGAATATTCACTCCATTTGCATGTCTGTTAGAATTGGCTTGGGCGATCAATCCAGCATTGTAAGCGATGGACAATATGACTTGAGAATCGAATTCGAGGTGGTGGATGACCACCGCATACGAAGTAAACCACACAGGGTGTACTCAATGAGCAGAGGATCATCAGCTCCGCTTCTCGCAGACGCACGTACATTTCCGATACCCCGGACGGCGTACCGTCGATCTGAGGCGAATCTGAAGCATTAACATTTGAACCTACCTCACACTTCATTTTCTCATGCGAATTGGTTAAAAAATGCGATTTTGCCACAGACAGACCTGCTTTTCGGATCACTGAACAAGAAACGAACCAAGCACGGTTTTCTTCAACTAATTGAACTAATTGTTGCACCTGATGTTCTCCGTCACGTTTCGTAGTTTGAAAAGTAAAGACAAATCCCTTAGTGATAATCAATGAACGACACTTGAAGGACTGAAGTCCTTTTAAAACTGTTGCTTCCCCTTCAACAACCAACTCGCCAGAAGAAGACTTAGTATCCGGTTTCGTGGAAAAGGGCGACAATACGCCGCTGTCATCAAAGAGAAGTTGTAACAGGCCCAATGACGACATTTCTCAGAGTTCCCACACTTCTAGAATAATTACCATCAGCATTTAGGGCGGCATAATTGCGTCCGAATTGTGGGAAGGTTTCAGGATTTTGTTCGGCTCTGCGTTAAAACTGCGTCGCTTCAAAAATTTAAAAAGGAAGCTTTTAATGAAATGGTGATGTTATTCTCGAGCCTTCAGATGATCGTCTCTTTGAGAAGGGGGTTAAAGGAGTAGACTGTTAGGATTTCGTTTCTCTCGGTCAAAACTTTTGTTCGTCTATTGACTCGAGTGAAGCACATCGTCTTAGCAGCACAATGAGGTTTTTGTAACAAAGCGTGTGAAACTTCGCTTTGCTGAAGGTAACAAACGGGAGTCTCTCGCCTTTCGTCTTCCAATTACCAGATTCCTCCAGTCAACTACTAACTGCACCTTCATTAGCTTTCACAGCTCGACTAGTGGATTGAGTTCTGGTTTTTGGATGGAAATACTTCATGGCCTTCGGGAAAGCCTTAATAGAAGTATCAACCACATCCGAAAGCACGACGCCATACCCAAATATTTAATTTATTCAACAGGATCTAGCGCAATTACTTTAGTGAGAATTAAATTGTGAACATTATGCGGCCACGCCTCAATAACGCCAGACACTTCATGTCGATCTCCGATAACATTCATGTTCACATTCCATGGCCTAAGTAAAATATCTGGTGCGACGTATCGCATATTCCTTGATTTTCTTCACTTTAGCAGTCATGTTGCTTGAAACTGTGTTCATTATATTTCATCCAGTTTTTAACACCGTCCTACGTAAACACTGGTGGTGCTTAACGTTTTTCGTTTGGCTAGTACTTCGGTCACGTTTTTCATCAAATTTAGAGTATAGATAGTTCCTAACGATCGAACGGTAACGTAAAAGTCTCATTCGTGGATGAATGTAGAGACCTACACAATAAATTATCGCAAATTTTCTCAGTAATCGGGTAAAGTGCAGGTTTTGGATACCAGCGTGCACACAACAAGCTACCTTCTACACTGAGAAAGTTTAATTACGAGTATAATTATCAACTACCCGAGAAATTACAACTGCTGTCGCCTTGTTAATTAATCTTCTTTTACCCTCCTGAGCTCTACGAAGTAGTAAGGAAAGTCGTGTAATCGGTTGAAACAAATGTTGCTCTGTTCAGGTCTTCACGTCTCAAGGGCTTTTGAGCCCATTTAGGAAAACGGTCTGTGTGTATGTATGTGTGAACGCAGTAGGTCACAAGCGAGCGCCAATATAAGATTATGAGCAAAATACAGTTACCATAGCGAATTTACATAGATCTAAGGGAAGTTGTGTGGTGCGGCGCACCTGATATTTTCTTATAAATTTCCTTCAAATTCTACTCGTATTCTCAGAAAAATCAGGGTGGTAGTCCAATAAACTACACATACTCTGACCGTTTAAAAATGTTCATACAATAACTAGGAGCAACCCCAGATGTTCTGGGATCCCAACCACTCCCGTTTCCCACAGCTTGATCCGTTAATTTCAAAAAATTACGTTGACCTTTTTATGAACCTCTTCCGCATGGTTCATGCAGGGTCGGTTCAATAAGTTCCGGCACCTTAAGGGCCCGTAATAATAATTATAAACCGAATGATAAATAGTTTTGATTAATTTACAAGCAAGGCTAAACAATTTCGTATGGTATCTGACAATGTTTCTCCTATAAATCGAAAAATCACGTTGACAATTCGGTAAATAACCACCAATAATGTGAGTGACCAACTCAAATTTCGGAACCTCAATCGCTACGAGTTTTTGTACAGTACGCCAAGCAACGTTCTGCCAGGAGCATGTAAACTGAGTGAACAGATAAGTGACTAAAGTAATAAAAATTGCTATGTAGTTGAGAATGGTATGCGATCCGTCACAAGTGTTTTTAAAAAGTTTTCTTTACCAAAACGAAAATCTGAAAAAAACTCGATTTTTAAGTGAGCAATTTTTCTGGTCTTAAAGAGGTTCATCTCCTGACTAGAAAACTAGTTAGTGTATTGCAGAGTGTGATGGCTGTCACCAGCTTTGGCATCCACGGTAGAACATTCTCGTATTCGACTTGATTATCCGGAAGAACGCGAAATTATTTTTATTTCTCCTCGTTCGGCAACTTCCGTCGGTCCCGTTCCGCGGCAGTTGTTCAAGTTACAAACCTCGTGCTTCCGTGGAGGGGAATCCGTATTGAAGGGACGAAGAGGGGAGGGATGAGTTGGTGGAGTGGGGGGTGACCTCCATATTACTTCCCCGCCATGACGATGGAAATGGAGGGGGAGGCCCCTCTCGTTTCATCCCCCTACCACAACAACGTCAGATAATTGAGTTGTTACCTCCCTTTCGGAACAACCAGTTCCTCCCCCGCGTCTACCTTCTTCGCTTCACCGACAGTCCCCAACCCCCGCCCCTGCCAACACACACACACACACCCCTCGTCGTCATTTGCTACTCTACAGCACACTCTACACCACCATTTGTCTTCACGCTAGTAACGCGTGATATTTATCTCTTCTTTCTGCACTTTACCCCCCACCACACCCTACCTACCGAAATTCAATTATCCTCCACCTCCACCTCCTCCGCCACACACAGCCACTTCATACCCCCGCGCGCTCCTCACAATCGTCGCCCTTTCCACGGATACACAGCACAGACTCTCTCCAGTTCTTTAAAAGTTTTCTCTCTAATTTTCCGGTTAATTGTTTCAGTTATGTTTGCGGGGAATCGCGTCAACTGCTTTTGACGCGCTCAGTTTTCATTTTACGTTTCCTCTGTATTTATATACAGTTGCACCGTGCACGACGGGGCAATGAAGGCTCGTCGTTTGATTGACTGGGCTCATTCATGACGTTAACATTCTAGAACGTAGCGCTGGTAGTTAATTCCAGTAAATATATCATGGGACGCGTTCAGAGGCTGACGGAGAGAGAGAGAGAGAGAGTGATGGAGTACTTTCTGAATATTTATACCCAATTTGCCCCAAAGCCCGTTGTTTGCACAAAATACCATAATATTCCAAATTTGTGCAAAGAAATAACAACAAAATTTAGGTTTTTTAGATTCAATATGCCTCAAACCATGACGATCTGAAGAAAACCCAACTTGCGCGATTACAATACATAACTTTCCCTTCGGGTAGCGGAAAGTAAAGAACGCTGCAAATGATTACACAACGGTTTACTATTCTTATGAACAGCTTGACCTAGTATTACTGCTCCGAAACTCATTCCATTCGATTCAGCATCCAAAAATACTGGTAAACCATACGAAACATGACCTGACCTGGAACTACGAAAACCAAATATTCCAGTCGCTCGTAAGCGCCTATAGGCATTTGTGTATGTGCTGGGCATACGCCCGTGGCCTTGGAGCGGGTACCTAGCCTCGTGGCCTCAACCCCTCTCCTGCCAGCAACAAACAGCTCTCTAAGGGAATTTCCAACGAAATCACTGCCCCCACGAAGCCAAACCCATGGCTTCACGCCTTTAAGTGCTCCACGCTGCTGGCTGCAGGCGCAGAAGCCCCTGTGGTACCCATTCTATTTGGCTGCAGATTAAGCAGCCTATGAACCTGAATGGGTGGCAGCCTCGGTGCCGGAGTTGCCAAAAGACGTTCTACTGGCACCTACGCTTTATCTTTGCTTGCACCTATAGGCAATTGGCACTACGTTGCGAGTCAAGCAGACAGGGCTGTTTTGATGAGACTGGAGGGAGGGACTACAAACCACGAAACGTTTACTTCCGCTGTAGTTCCCACGAGCTATTTCAATTAGTACACTTTGGCTCACTATAATTACTGTAGTTTTACTAAACGCAGTTCTACACGTCTGATACTCATTCCATTCGACCCAGAATCTAAAAATACCTTGAAAACGATACCAAACACGGCGTATATGCTATTAAACTGCGTTTTGTTACTTTTTAACCATTTTTTGCCCATAACAACCACGGGCTTCGTCCGATCGGATTGCCGAGAAGGCGGGCACAATTAGATACCAAATGGGATTTTCGTGCGAAAGAACGGATTTTTTAGACCACGTTAAAGGCACAAAACGGCCCGGACGGCGTACGAACATTGCAGATTTGGAATCCCCATGTCTTGACGTCAAGTATCAAATTTTGAGGGGTGAGAGGGCATTTAAAAATGTCCGTGATCTCGAGCAATGATCCTGTACTCCGAGTTTCTTAGGGGTCTTCTTCTTTGACCATTAAACTACGACCACTGGAGTCCAAAAAGTTGGAGCGCGAAGTTTCGACGGAGGTTGTAACAAACTCACGACTTTAACGATTTTTCATACTACATGTGTTCCGTATAAAAACATATTATTTCATCGCACAACGAAGGCCACGAGTATTTGTTAGATTAAACAATATAAAACACTCCCCTATTTGGGGCGTTTTCTGTGTTTGAAAAAAAAGTTCGTTTGATTCCCAATGTCCGAGCTGCAAGTAAACAAGGGTGGAATTTCGGTTCGGAATCAGAACTGTTACTTATTGTGTGTAGTTGTAACAGTGAGCCTGACAGTAGCGGAAATTGAGTCACTGTAACGGACAGGGAACATTGTACGAACTGATATTGCCGGCCACAAAAACGATTAAAAAATATCACTCAGCTCTCACATACAGATCCGAATTTTGGGAGGCACGTGAGACGAGCATACTTGGCTGGTATGATACCTAAATCTACACCAATTCACTACACTCCGCGAACCTTTTAGACTTAATCGATGAGTCAAAGCTGTATTAATTTGTTTGTTCATGGCTGAGCGAAAAATATAGTTTTTTGGCGCAAAGAGAGCAGCGGGGAAAGCACTCAAGTCGGAGAAGGCGGATGGGCGCGAAGAAAGTGTGGAAATCCGCGTTTTGAACGACACAGGCAAAATGCAGTCGATTACTGGCAACTGAAGGACGATATTTGGGTACAAAGGAAAATTGACGAAAAGTGGTACTCACGGTTTCGTCGGATGATTCAATTCCAAAGTTAAAAAACTAGCGAATGCGAATCGAATTTCCACGACTATTTAGCACAAACAGATGAAGTTTTACAACGTGAAAGAGTCATGCGAACGAAAACCTGATAACGGGTGGAAGAATCATGTTGTGTAACGCACAGGATTTTTCCTTGAAATACCTTCTCTTTAATAGTAGATTGTGAGCAACGAATTTTCTTCCTGTCATAACTATTGTTAATGCCTTCTGCTCCCACGTTATTGGTGAGCGTGCTTGAAGTCTACCAGCAATTCTAAGAAACAAGGAGGGATACACTGAACACGGGGGGGGGGGGGTGAACACTTTGGTGTCTTGATAAATCGTACAGTGCCGTTCTCTCGAGGTAATCTAAGTTAGCGCGCTTGGGCTTGTGCTTCCTCACATATATTGATCGTGTGCTTCCCTCTCAGCCGAAGGAAATATTCTGCTCTTCGCAGATGACACGACTCGGTGGATAACTCTCCCCTAGTGGGTAATGGCACGACCGAGATGCAAGGATTGTTAGGTAAACTTAGGAGCTACTTATCTCTCGGTGCAAGCAAGACAAAGTGAATGCTTATCAAAGGGAGTTCACAATGCCCAAGGGAGATCTAAACTACATCCAGGTGGAAATCATATCTCCATTCAAGTATCTTGGGTTATTTACTCGACGCTCACTAAGAAGGAACACATTTCTTACATTTACTTCAAGCTCCATTGGCCCGCGTATATCTTTTAACGTGCGAAGTCAATGCTACGCAGAGCGTCCAGCCTACAATTCAATACGGCGTTCTGCGTGGGGAGATGCTTGTCCGAGCCACATCCAGAAATTAATTATACTGTAAAAAACTATTTTTAAAGTGATGTTAAGTAAGCCAAGAAGATACCCAAGTGATATGATTACACAATTAATATGAAATTTACTAGCTTGTGAGTAAGAGACTCCATATATACTATCCGTTTAAAATTAATTGGGGATGACACACTTTATGTTGTGGGGAGGGGCAGAGAGATTTAGATTGCAATAGACAGAAACTCATGACTCGAGGCAGCAGCGAATGGCGAGGAGTGCTGCGCGGGAAACCGCCTTGCCCAACACGAACGGTTGTATGAGTCTATTTGAGTAACGTATAGAAATAGGAAAGGACAACCAACCACGTCCTCATATATCCTTCATACTTTATAACAGTGAAGGTTTTATGGGGCGTGTACGGAGTATATGAACACCAACTGGTTGAACTACTTTTACAAACTGTGAACGATCAAGCTGTCAGCTACTTGAATTAATAAGAATCCGTAAGAAGTGAATAGAACTCTGAACGTTGAAGGCTCGACTGGACAGGAATTTATTTACCTTGAGGGCTCCGAAGAGGCCGGATTACACCGTCAGGATCAAACCTGCTTACTCACCGCGTTTTAACGAAAGCTCAAGGATGACGTAGCTTTGGTGGTGGTTGTGGTTGTATGGCGATACTGGTGGAGCGTGGAAAGGGGGTGTTTTACTTGGTGACTAGGTGTAAAAAAGAAATGTTAATTATCGTGTTGGTTCAACGGAACCCGGAGGGGGAATGAGGGAAAAAGGTAGAAAAATAGTGATTTTTATAAACCGGAAAGCTCTGATATTTTTGGGAATGAAAGGCGCTAGGGGGAGATATTATTGCAGCTAACTAATCGACAAGAGGTGAGGGTTTCTGACAGGTAGGTGGTTCCTCTTCTCGAAGGGACACGGCGAAGACGAACAAAACTCGATGATGGTGACTGACTGAAGAGTCGAAGTAAAAAGTTAGTTCGTTTCAGACTTGGCGCCAGCATCTTGTTGACTTAGGACCCTACTTGAGTTTTGTAAAGCCGTTTCCTTTCCCTTCTGCGACGACGAGTTGAAGAGGAATCTGAAGAAGGAGGTGAAAAAAAAAATATCGGGTGAGGGACAGGCGGATAACTAATTTAAATTACTGTTGCATTAGCCGAAGACAAGATTCACCTGGTGCTCAACGAGCCGTTTGGAAGGATTTCAAGAGGTTCGACGTCTGCGGCGAAGACGCTTTAAAGCCGAATCAAACTGACGTCAGTTCGAACACCAAATGGTTCTCGTCCTCCCGACTTTTGGAGGGCACGCTCTCCCGCCAACCACCGCCAACACACGATGATGTCTACATTTTAGTTTCTCACCGAAGCTGTAACGTCATGTTCCGGCAAGAAGTCAAAAACCCATCGAGATATAACAATCTACGAAGGTGGAGACTGCTCAACTTACACATCAAATCCAAACACTATATTTGGTTTGATCAGGAGTAAAGTAGGAGTGTTTTGCAAATATATGAGATGGTTGGAAGATGACCAGAGCAAATCGAAATGACTAGAGCGATCTGAAATGAGGAAGTACTTGCAACACTCACTTGTACACATGCACCCGACCTGGCACAGCTTAGCGCACTCCGAACAGCCTACTATCTATCTATCTGCCTACTATAGGCTTGTTACTCGACCTCCAATCACCGTTACGCATGGAGAAGTAACAACCAAAGTATGAACTGCTGCCCCACAAGCCATCCCACTCAGCATATTCCAGCAGAGAGTATTCCATCTGTGGAAGCTGAAGAATACTGGAGCGTCTATGTTACAGACCATCTCAGTACCTACATTAAAGGGACTACTTGCCTTTCTGCTGTTATGAGTTTAAACGCGATACCGCATTATGTGAGGAGGGGAGTAGCCCAGTAAGCACAAATGCCCCGGACGAAACTCCGCTGAATGAAAGAGTTTGGTTCGACCCAGTACATCACTCGGCCCTTGATGAAGTGCCTGTCCTCAGGCCTCGAGAACACTGCAGTTTCTTGCTATGTCCTGCAATCAGGGTGTTGCTGTCCACCCAACAAACGGGAACATAATCATGAGCAGAGAGAGAGAGTGTGCGAAAAGGGTGCCCATGTTTGTTGTGGAAGTACTGATTTAAGAACTACAAATAAACATGCTCTTCTTCATCTGTGGGTCGTACCTCTTTGTAGCACACAGCTGCGACATCCAGGGTTCAGGGAATCGGTTCATCTCTTGGCGACATACGAGTCTATCAGTAAGTGAGTCGGAGATTCCCTCCTCCTCAGAGGATACTTGCCCTCAAGTGTTCCAGATGGGGTAATTCTTAGCCAAGATGCTGTGACTACCCTGCCCTGATTAGTTGCACTCTTGGAAACAAACACGGCGCTCCGGATCATGGGGTGTAGGAGCGTGTGATGCCGGTTAACAGTATTCACACGTATACTTTGAGTGGCAGCTCTTGTGATTGTGTGAAGTTGCCAGGCAATTCGTGCATTTGTGGACAATTGTGCACCTCCACGTAGGCTCTTCGAGCATCCTGGCTGGAGTTGAGGAAACGTCCCCCCCCCCCCTCGTGATGTTGCGTGAGGTTGGGGGATTGAGATGTGGTGAGGTGTGCGCTGCTGCGACCTTAGATAAGCATTGACCTCCTCTATGTAGACGTGAGCGAGATCTTGACAGACGAGGAGCTTCTCGACATTTGTCCTGCTTTCCTCGAAGCCGCCGTCATCGATTGAACACACAGAACATTGTGCCCAGTCAGCAAAAATGCCGCGGACGAGCCTCCTCTGAAAGAAAGGCGAAGATATTCTCGGCGGCAATGGTGGCCAGACGTAAGTTATATGAGCTGTTAGTTCGTCTCCCTTCAACTCACCTCTTCATCGAACTGTTCCCGCCATCCTCTGTCTTCCGTAACTCCTCGTTCCAGGCAGCCCAAGTGACGAACCTTCTTTGATGGGGCCTCCGACGTTTTCTGTGAGGGTAAATCAGTGATGTCAGCATCAACAGCATTCTACGAGAGCCAGCATATTTTTCGATTTGTTTTAAACTACTAGTAACTTAAGACATATGTGTTTCTGTTCATCGTTCTACATAAATGTTCCTCGAAAAATTCACTTAACCGAGTTAAAAGCCAAAATGTACCAAATACTACGTTTTTTCACGTCTTGAGATGTTTCAAGTTTTTGCCCAATTGACAGTGTCCATCCTCAACGTATACGGACATGCTGTATGTGTTGTTCTACCTAACTATCCGCGTTAGAAAACAAGATTTTTTGTACACGTACATAAATTTTCCATAAAATGACGAACAATGTAGACCAAGCTCCCTGGGTAGTTACAGAAACACATTTTTTGTAAAAAAGTCGAGCAGAGGACGTGTAGCTCTCATGTGTGTAAGCTTGTCATTTACGAGGGAATGTGGAAAGGTGTGGCTCGTTGCCCCAGCTATTCTTCGATGTTTAAATTAATATGTGGCTGCCGAATTGACACTGATTCAGTGGAATCGTCCACCGAGTGGCGGCACGAGCTGAGGCTAATTATTAGAGATTAATTACAACGTGCAGTAGAAAGGTAGAAAGGAAAAAGTTGAATATAGCACGCGTCAGCTAGACTCTCCGAACTAACTGCTAATCGTCTAAGGGTTTCTGAGACGGAAGTTAACATTCGAACTATCAGGAGAGGCTGAATTAGAAAGCACATGTGGAGCACTGGTCAAAGGAAGAGGTAGAGAGGTATGTACTGGACCATGGGAATCTCCAAATTATAAAACGATTGAGTTCAGGAAGAAAAAAACACTTTTGAGGAAATCCGTCGATGGTCGATATGAATGGTTTCCGACAGTTTGAGTACGAGGACAACAAACCACAAGTAAAGATATCCAATGTACGGTAGAAGAGTTGAAAGAGTTGAGTTCAAGTGGCTGTGCATCGCATCTCATCAGATATCTATTTATAAGTTGGCCTCTGTGATAAAATAATAGGTAATAACGCTTTGCTCTCCATAACAGCGCCTCATCGAAGTTGGGAAGGGGGAGGAGTGCTGTGCATCGCATCTCATCAGCAGGGTCCAAGACTGCTGCTGTGTGTATGTTGACGTCAATGAAAACCCTCCGAGTGGAAATTCCGTCAAAGTTCCGCTTTTGATCGGATAAGCCATAATTTAGCCCCAGGCGAGCTGTCGAGGCTACTAGTAGCGATAATATTATTTTCTAAAACTGCTGAGCCACGCAGCTCGAGCCGACTACCAACCGGCAATTGTCGAATTGTGAGCAGCTCAGAGCAGCCGGAGGTTGGAACGTAGTTGCCAGGTAATTCCGGAAAAAGGTCGGTCCACTCGAAGAGAAAACAGGCTACACATGTCGAGAGAGGCAAACAGCTACCGCCTCATTCACTCCTAAATGTCAATCCCCTTCCGTCGCCATGACGACAGCTTGGCCTCGTGGCGTCGTCTCTTCCCCTCCACATGAGCTCCTTCCTTCGGCTGCATAAATCGTTGTTTCCCACCCTCGTTCTACACTTGGAAAATACAACCTCCTCTAATTCTGGATCTGAGAAGTAAATCTGGTGCGAACCACCGATTTCATTAACGTAACGTATAATTTGTGATAGATTGTATTTTCTCCTTATGCATCAGCGTATTTCGTAAACCCTCACCCTCGCCCTTCCAAACACCTTGTTTCTTGCAATCTCTGTGCTCGCGCATGCGCATAATCATTTATTTGTGGCGATACAGAAGCTGAAAATAGTAGGAATGAAACGTCCACAGGCGAACTAAGACATGACCCGCTTCGCCAGTCTTGCTCTGCATGTCCATCTCGGATTAATCCCGAATGTAAATGTTATACGGATAAGTAAAATAAATTAACCTGAAAGATACTATGTTTTACCCGTTTACTTTTAATCCAGAGACCTCCTACAGTCTCATTTTGAGCCGGTTCGCTTGGTAAGAAAAGAACTGGTAAATTCGAACGCCCAAATTACACACCACTCCTATAGTAGTTGAATTCAGGAGGCTTGAAATTTCAGGTCCATAGAAAATACATTGGCTCTTGAATTCAGGCAGCGACACGTTTTGCTGTCTTTACTCAATACTAAACCAAAAACATATTTTAAGCCTAATGCACGATAACATGCCCCACGGCAGCAATGGAGGTCGTGTTAGATTTAGCTCCACGCCACATACATGGTAAACGGATGGTGGTCCAGGCTGTGCGTATGTTGGAGTTACCCTATCGAATACTCATTCATGAGCGATCCATCCATGCTTCTGAAGCTGGGGCCCTGGTATATTACACTGATGGCTTGGGGCAGGGTGGCCTTGCATGGGCAGGCATCTTGGGGCCGAGAATTAGAGCGGCGATCCCATTAGGGTTGCTGGCGATGGCGTTCCAGGCAGAGGTGGCTGCGGTGACAGTCTGTGTGCAGCGGCTGCTGCAGAGGGGACTGAAGTGGCAGAGGATCTACATTATGGTATACAGTCAGGCCGCTCTCAAGGTCTTAGCCTCATACTGTCTTACGTCGCGGCATGTGTGAGTGTCTGACTGGGCTGGAGGTCCTGGCCGAGGACAACAGTGTAACACTGTGTTGGGTGCCTGGGCATCAGGGTATAGAAGGAAACGAACGGGCTGATGAGTTGGCAAAGAAGGGATTGGCGCAGAGCACTGTCGGCCCTGAGCCCTTTGTTGGGACTACCATAAGCCGCATACACAGAGATGTTGGTAAATGGGAGGATAGGTGCAGGGCTGCCCGGTCTTAGAAGGTCAAAACTTTTCATCCGACTCTCCAAAGGGAGGGCCAAGGAGGTACTTGCACTGGGGAAGAAAGATATGAGGATCATATGCGGCCTTTTTACAGGTCACTGTCCACTGAGGTACCACCTTGCAAATATTGGCAAGTGCGAGGTACAGGTATGCAGGTTCTGCGAGGTTGGGCTAGAGATGGCAGAGCATGTGAGGTGCGTATGCGATGGACTCGCGCCGTCGTGTGTTTGGGAGGCCCATTCTTCAGCCGTTAGAGGTGGCAAATGCAGAACTTGCAGATGTCCTCCGCTCTGTGCTGGGGCGGTGAGGGCGTATAGGTGATGTCACACCAAATGGGACCAGTGCTGTGGGCCCTGGGGATGGTGCAGGGGGGCCATGATCTGAGGATCATGGACGCCCTTATGATAATCCCGTTTGTGGCAGCAGTGAGAGTATCGCCTGCATCCACCGTTTCAAAAAAAACGCCTAATGCACTCAACTGCGTGGTCGTGGGGTTGTAGACTGAGTTGTTTCATGCGTTCGGAGAGCTGTTGTTTACAAATTAACTCCAGCTGCAGTCGTTAGATACTATAGTAATTATTCTGAAAGGCTCGCGGTAGAGGTGCGTGGTGGAGAACCCATTTGCATGAATATTTCCAGTTCTCCCTCGTTGCGCTGCGTTTCCATGAGAGCTCCACTGCGTTTGATAAATGAAAAAGACCGAAATTCGTCGTCTTATACCTTAACATCTTTAATTTAATCAGACTCCAGCCGTTTCAGTTATAAGTTCTTCTCATAAGAAAACCTTTTCTTAAGCTCAGTATTGGAGACGATGAGGCGATGAAACGATTGCAATGTTCATAAATGCTGTGCGCAGCTGACGGCGTAGGCTACACAGCATGTAGCTCAACTGACGATATAATACGAATTGGTAAACGGCTCGGGTGGTGCTAGCCCGAGAGGGAGCGGGGTTTTTTTACGTTAGTTATCAGTAGACATGAGAGGATCAACCAAGTCAATAAGAAGGCCCATAGAATTGGTAAGAATAAATGAAGTTATTTTTATGATTTAGAATAGTCTTACCACGTGGTATAAAGTGAGTTATAAAGGCCACAATGCGCTTCTTCAGAACATTGAACGTGCGAGCATTGAACAATCGAACACTATTTCATGAAGTATTTTGACGTACACCGTGGCCTTTACGATGCCTGCCGTGTCACAAAGTAAGAATATCTGGTGCGTAGCAACACACAACTTTCCGCCACCCCTTTAAGTTCGAACACCACCTACATATGCGGGTGCTATATCTTCGTTCAACGCATTTTTACAGGAACATTTATGTAGAACAAAATGTAGGGACTGGTTAGCTGAGAGTACTCCGAAAGTTTGATCGAAATCGTTAGAGCCGTTTTTGAGAAAATTGGAATACCGATAAATTAATATTGGACAAATCTCCTTTTCTGAGTTAACTTGGCTTATATCTCCGTTCAACATATATATACAGAAATAATTATGGAGAACGAAATGTTGGTATGGGTGACTAAAAGACACTCCATTAGGATTTATCACATCTGGTGAAGAAGTTTATTAAGAAATGTTAGAAAAAACGTTATTTTTGACACATTTTGATTGTTATCTCTGTTCAATGGACCGTCACAGGAACATTTATTGAAAATAATATGTAGGTATTAACTATTCGAAAACATCCTGTGAGTTTGGTGAAAATCGCTGAAGCCGTTTTGCCAAAAGCGTAAAAAACATATTTTTGCTTCAGGGGCCCATATCCCCATATCTCCGTTCACCGTATTTTCATGGAGATATGTATGGAAAAGAAAAGTTAGGTATTGATTAGGAGAAGATAATTTGAAAGTTTAATCAAAATCGTTAGAGCCGTTTTCGAGAAAAATGCGAAAAACCCTAGTTTTTGGTACATTTTCGTCCCCCCCCCCCTTCCCATCGGCCGAAATCGTCCATAACCTTATTTTGGTGTCTACAAAAAATAACGAACAAAACAAAAAAAGAACCAGCTCAATCGGATCAGCCGTTCTCCCGCAAATCGAACTACACACACACACACACGGACCACGCGCCGAAATTAGGTTTTTTAGACTCAGTAGGGTCTGAAACGTAAAGATCTGAAGAAAACCCAACTTTTTTTTTTGTGCCGATTACTATACTTTCCTTCCCTTCGGGTAGCGGAAAGTAAAAATTGGTCTCACAGCTCTTCCGGCGGATTGAGATATGAACTTACTTTGTCTTCCTAGGGCTGCATCCTAAGAACAGCTGATCAAGCGAGGGCTCGTTATTTGTTGCCTCCTGATTGTTGGGCTGTTCCTAAGTGCACCGGGATGTGTCTAAAAGTACAGAAATGGGCTTCGGAGCTCTTCCAGCCAATCAAGGCACAAGCCCACTTTGCTGTCATTGAACGGTTAATTTGAAAGGTAAAGCCTCTTTAGCTTAGCTATAACAATTTTATTCCAAATATGAACTTCACCCGCGTCCCTTTAAATATCACTTTGCAGCAATTCTCTAGCATCTTGACTGCCACAAGTGAGCCGATATTTGCCTCGATTTAGCAACCTCAAGAAGAAATGGCAACAATTGAAAATTGCGCTCTAGACATTCTCCTATTTCACTCCTTCCCCGGCCTTGGTTTCAAAATAATTGAGCTCTCGTAGTTTAAAAGAAGATTTAAGAAACGTGACAAAAATTACTGCAGTCTTCTCAGCTATGCATGAAAACCCCATTGAAATCCAATGAACGATCTGGCCGTGAATCAATTACTCACACGTATTCCGCGTTTCATGTAAGTACGTCAGGTCTCCAAGCCGACAGAACCCAGGCCATTCAGCCTATAGGGGCTAAACAACTGTGTTGATCCGTGACTCAGTTGATCGGCTGAATCTAGATCGAAACGGGTTCCTATTTGGGACCAAGTGACAGAGAACTAAATATCTTATTCTCTTAGAAGGCAAATGAAGTAGTCATGCTGGTGGTCACAGGCTCGTTCCAGAGAAGCCATAAACTGGACCGAACGTTCATATTTAACCTGTAATGTGTGATGTCTAACGTCACGTGCTGCCACCTTTTTAGTAAAGTACCCTAACCTATTTCACGTGCAAGGCATTTCAATGACCTACGTGGCCAGTTCACCGGATATTTCACTCGAAGGGCGCTCTAAAGTCAACATTTCAGAAGTAGAGGATAGTGCTGACGTCAGTAGATGTCAATGTTTCTTTACGTCGGGTTCTCCTTCTGATTACTGGCAACGAACGGCAGGAAGGTCTAGTTGTGTCGAATGGGAAGGGAAGGGAAGAGCAGGTCGGAAGCGGAGAAGCTGTCGACAATATCGATGGAAGTAAAAGTCTGAAGGGTTCGGCAGAGGCTATTGGAACGATTCTTAACGTTCTATTTAACCTCGTTAAATTGTGACAGGCGTTGACGAGAAGTGTGAACACAAGCAAATGGCCTCGACAACATCAACGGGGACTCTCTGGGCTTGTGAAAAGAGGAGAATTTCCTGGACAATGGAGGTGTCCTATTTCAGAGGGGGTAGCGTCCTCAATCGCTTCACGTAGACGGTGCTTGGGCCGTAACCCGAGTTGACTGGGTTAGGAAGCTTCGGATCGCAATCTCCTCCTGCTTCCGTCGCTCGGCATCTCAGCCTCTTCGGCGTCAGGTAAAGAAACCACAAACTTCTCTAGACAAATCGTTCCAGATTTTTTTTTTACTTTCGCTTTTACACGTCACGAATCGTGTTTCTATCGATAGGACCCGTCGACAGCTTTATTCCTCTTAGCGGCGGTAATTGAGGCCATACGGCACGTTAGGAGCACATCTGTTGCGGGGAACCTTTTTCCAGAGCGAACATGACCGACTCGGCCCAGTAATCAGAATCGCAAATTGGTACTGAAATACACATTTTTACATTTAATTATTGTAATGCCTTATACGTTAAAAGAAATAAGATAATAGTTCAAGCACAGCAACAGCCGTCCATCGTATATTAAACTAACTTGTTCAGTTTTGTATAACCCCCACAGAGGCTAGTTTTTCTCCCTGTGCGCGGGACTACCACTATGGAAGGACAGCAATCAGTTAGTTCTCGAATAGATTCAATTACACTCTCCTTCACAATCCTATCCAGCTTCTCTTGTGCAGCTTCATGCAATGAAATCGCGAGGCCGGCTGTTCGAGATGCCAGTATCTCTCTCAGGTGTATCTCTACCTAATCCCAATCCACTAAGCTCACATTGAACGTGAGAAGCTCCAAATTAATAAGGGCGTTTCTACTAATGAGTGGGGAACTTTGGTTCGACAGAACATAAACACCTTCCTAAATCTATTCAACCTTTGCCCCGGCAACCTTCACCACCATAATTCCTCCTGATCCAATCAGGGTTGTTTGAATTTGAAATCCACGTGACCTGCTGAGGCTCGTCGAGATAATTTTTTGTTCCCCAACTTCTTTGGCATTACGCATCTTCAAACACACTCGAGCATAATGTTCAGTGAGTCCACACTTTCAGCATTTCTCGTTGAATGCTGGGCACTTTTTAGGACTATGAGTAAGCACCACAACAACCACATTTTATTGTGGAAAACCCCCGCAGCGGCCACAACTGGGCCTGTTGTGTGGGAGAGCATGAGCCCCTTGTGTTCTCCCAGTCCCCCCCCACCACCACCACCACCGCTCCTGAGGGGCTGGTGGTCTCTGATGCGGCGTTCACAATACGTCCCCACCATTCTCGCACAAAACGCAAGACAACCTTGAGGTCCGTCCCTGCAACCTCCTCCGGCTGCATTTGATGAACCCCAAACACTCTGAGGCGCGCTGCAGCCAGCCCCTCACAAGTGCACACACACATGTACGTGGGTATATGCTCCGCTGACTCCAGATCCACCTCGCAGAATCTGCAATTCTGTACCTCTGACTTCCCAATCTTGGCCTGGTAGTACCTTAGTGGATAGTTACCTGTAAACAGGACATATACCAGCTGAGGATCTCTCTTGTTCGCTCCCTGGGGAGTCTGATAATCGGCATTGACTGCCTTTGGCCCTGGCACGTCCCTCCAATAGGCAGCCCTGATGTGATGATATAGGAAGCCAGGTCCTTGAATACAGCCTGACTGTCCGATATAATGTATTTTCTTTTCCGCTTCAGGCCCATACGCAAGAGCTACTGCACACACACTGTCACAGCGAAGAGCTCTGCTTGGAAAACTGTCACCAGCACACCCAGTGGTATCGTTATCCTTCTCCCCCGCCTGATAAGACCCAACTCCAGCATACGAGCCACGTGTAGGTAGGCAGCTCTCTCCACATGTACGTACAGTGGTGCAAGACCCAGCAGGACCTCTATCGCAGTTGTATAATTGCATGTTGTTGTTTAGTTAATGACTGCTTGACGGGCTTTGGAAATGGCTTTGTGCAAAGGAAGAGTTTCATCCATTCCAATGACCCAGTAACTATTAAATCCCGAACTAAGCTTTTTTTAAGTTGAACAAATTCATAACTCCCTGCCAACGTAAGAAGATCATTGATGAATCCGTCAACAGGTTCTCCAGGCTACTGTTACTCTAAATACTAATGCCCTCCTAATTCAAATGTATTAAGAAGATCCTCACCTGTGATGCACAATACCACGGTAATTTTGGCTTTCCATTCACTCCGGAACACATTTCGTCCACGTTCCTCTCCTGCTGTTTCCGTTTGACGTTCAACATCTGTGTCTAGATCTCGATTTTTTTCTTTATTATCTTCCCTTTCGGCACATTTCTGTTCTTCAACTAAACGACTGACCCCACGTAACGTTTAAACCATACTGAGCGTTATGTTCTTGAAACATCGCCTGAATGGTATGAGCTATTAAATTGTATTCCTTCTAGGACGTTCTAATGCAACGAGTGATGTGTAGCCACGTTCACAACCGATGGGAGAGACTGAGTCAGGGTTCTTATACCACAAGGTGTATCATTCCAGCCGAGTGGGCGTAGTGCCTGACTATAGTGTGTGTGGTGCTGCTGGAAATTTGTTTAAAAGTGCCGTCAACGGTTGGGGGGGAATTAAATAGCTTAGTATAGCGTGATTGGTTCGAAGGCGGGGCCGAAAGTTAATGGGTATTCATTATAGGATGGGAAAGGTGTCAATGTGACGTACTTCCGAAAATTTAGGTGGGGGATAAAAAAGGTGGTACCTTAGTGCGATCGGTTAATAAATGTGGTGGAAGGAATAAATGGCAAATTTAGCCTCATAGGGAGGAAGGTTTTCTCCCCCCCCCCCCCACTCCAAGTTGAGCTCGTAGCTTCAATTCTGGGTTGCAACTCTCATTTCTCATCTACGCTCCTCTGACCATTTGCATTTACCGGAAGAAACTATGTCAGTTTGAAACCAAAAATTAGAATTGTTTCTTAAACCTGAAACACGTTCTCTTACTACGAATGTTGGTGGTAGGAGTGTGTGTCAAAAATCGCTTCTTGAGTTCCATTATCGGGGCAAGTGGTGGAGTAGCAGAAGGGAGATAGCGAGTTCCAGGGCCTGACAGAGTGTGAAAAATAAGGTGAGGGCGAACAAAAAGCCACTATGAATACCAACGGGGTAGCGAGCGCATACCAAGCCCCATTATGAAAGGGTTAGCGAATTAGTGAATAGGGTAATAAAAACCTCCGTCCTCGGCCCATCTCGTCCCCTTTCTCCTCTCAAGCTGCTAATGGCTCCCAGGAATTTTCTAATAAACTCCCTAAGCCCACAAAACCCGCTAGATCACTACCCTTCGAGCTCGGCCGGGGAAACAGGTTGAAGGCAGAGAGGAAATAGAGGAGGTCGGGAGAATGAGTGAGAGTGCGAGCGAGGGAAATCCCTCGGCTTTTCTATGATTACCCTTCGCGTTCTGGAGCTTTTAAGACGATTACTTGTTGAAAAGAATTGAGGATGATGTTGAGTCCGAAGGGAGTGGGTTCTCTATTCAGAAATCTTATTATAAGAGCCGGCCCTCCCACGAAATATGCGGTTACTCATCCGTGACGAGGCTGTTATTAGCTGCTTTATTGCCGAATAATTGCGAGCGCAGCCTTCAACGCTTTGCCCAACCCCTCGGCCACATATAATCCGAGTCATTCAATGGCAGCATATTTGCTACACAGCTACACATTCCAAGCAACAATTTTGTTGGGGACCATGTGATACCCTAATCATGTTACAGAATTGTCGCTGTCAATGATCGAACGTACCACCACCGCATAACGTTTGGTGGTATCAAAGTTCATAGTTGTGAAACCGAAGAATCTGCAATCGATAAAAACTTTTGTTTATGCGCCACGCGGTTGTCAAACTTGAAAGTTGATTCAATTTGGCTCTTCGAGGCCTGATCGCTTTCATGATGTACAAAGTCATGCGAATTTCCCCTCAGCAGAATGTCATAGATCATTAGGCGCGATTTCATTGCACTTCATTCCACTGGAGCCTGCACTTTATGTACATCCAAAAGGAATCTAGAAATCACCCTCTCCTCCCCCGTAACAACTATTATAGAAAGCGGGAGTGAGTCATTGAATTGCCAGCCTATTGTCAGGCAACATTTTTTCTGTTTTGCTCAGTTCACGATGAAGGTAATGGCCAAGCAAGGCAGCCATCATTAAACCCACAACGACCCTTGCTTCGTTCTCCAAACCGGTGAACCTCACTGATCTGGACATGTAGAGAGTTATCGTCTCTGGAAGTGCCCACATAGTAACAGGTCTATTTCCTCATCAAAAAAACACTGAGAGTTATATCAGGCGAAAGTCAAGGAGGTTCGTGCAAGAGCTCCCCCACTCGCTCAGCACCCAACCCAGTACCTCCTATCTCCGTTTAGCCAGTCTGGTGGGGAGCCATTGCTCAAATGGGGGTATGAACCTGGGTAATTCATACCTTCTGGGAAGAGCTCTTAATCCGGTTTCTCACTTAATCTAACTATTTACTTGGGTGGCAATTTTTTCAAGGGAGAAACTGTGGCCACGTTTTCTTGTCATAACCTTCTTCTTCGCGAACTGGGCGAAACAGTCATAAGCTTGCTTAGGAGCTGTCCAAGCTGGAAGGTTTGGCTGCTCTTCCAAGACCTCCGCTCACTTTTGTAGGAACCACAGTGGAACAGCGTGTGGTTTATTGTTTCCTCCACACTGGAGGCGCAAGAGTATTTGTGGAAAAAGAAGAGGAGCTGCACTGTTTGGCAGGCTGAATTAGTTGTTGTTGTTTTTTCGGCTTGCGTATTTCCACCCTTGACTCCAAGTCATGGTTTCCCAAAGTACCGACGCCCTAGGTTTGTACCTGTGTGGGAAGTCCTGCTCCTCAGTTATTTCCAAGTGACAACGGATTTTCCCCTTTCCTGGAATTTCTAAAAACTACCTTTTCCTACCCCTCTTTTTACTTTTCTCTCCTCAACAGACAGCTCCTTCCAAGTCAGTCATCCATCAGCACTGACGAACGCCAGTCGTTTCTTAGTTCTACTAACGATTTGTCTCTCAGCTCGTGCTACTCACAACTCAACTCTCTTTCTCTCTCTCCCTCCCTCCACTTTGTGTCTCACAACCCGTTCCAGTGTATTTAGCGTCTCTTGTTCGCAATCATATAAACTGATAAAGCTATTCTGTCAACCTCATCCTCACTCACGCTCACGACATCCATGTATTTCTCAGTTTCAAGCTCCCCCATTCGTGCACCCAACTCGCACAATGAAGTCGCCATAAAGGAATTGGCTCGTCCAGTGGTCTGACTCACCCCACCTTCTTCTAAGACAGTTACGGATATTGAACAGACTCATACATCCCTTTGACGAGGATTCTCATCTCACTTGCCATTTAGTAGTTATCTTATTGACGAGTGGGGGAGAACGCATGAGTATACAATAACTTACCTTCCTAATGTAACTTGAATACAAAATTTTGTTCGCAATTGGCGTGTTATGGGGAGGTAGTGAACACGAGCGACAACTCCATTATGAAACCTCAAGCATTAAAATCAAATTTTATCAAAATTACCTCAAATGGTTTGAGTAGGTAGGTACCCTTCACTCGCCGATATCTATACTTAATTTTGGGCTTGTTTGGAACTTTCAGAAGAAGCGGACAAATATTCAGCTCAATTATGTAATGCGTTATCAAATTAACGCACCCCCGAAATACCACGACAGTTCCTCAAGGTGGTACTTTCATCAGGGAGGGGGGGACTCCTAATACGCATTCCCTTTTAATCAATAAGATATACCTATGGCGGAGACATACATTTTGTAAGGGGGAATTGAGGTAATTGACAGTGAAACTGTTTTATGAGCTGTTTAATGTCATAAATTTGTACTGAGACGCACAAAATTCAGCAAAGGGCGATTAGCTGCCACTTAGACCGAGTCCACTGATTGGTAAATTGGAACGAGGACAAGTCAAGCGGTTGAGGAGGAGGAAACGGAGGCTCATTTTATTAATGATATTGCGCCGGGGACTAGGAGGAAACTGGGAGGGTAGGAGTTGGGGTTAGGGGTAGGCATTGACAAGAATGAGAGGTTGTGAGGTGGTGGCGGAGGGAAACTGCCTGTTGGAAACTTAATTGAATTCGTTCGGCTTGTGAGCTAAGTGGGTGACAATCAATAGGGTCTAATCCGCTTGCGATCTCTTGTCCCCCCTCCATCGTGCTCCCAGGAGACCTCTAACGCCTCCTCCCAAGGGACTTTGGACTCCCAGCCCTTGCCTCTCTTCGTCCCTTCAAGTGTCTTCACTTCGCACCACTGGGACCTGGGATATAAAACGGAAGAGCGGACAAGAGTTTCTCCTGTCGATTACCAACTGGAAACACACAGCTACAAACTGACAATCTGTTGATATAACGCGCAACTAAACAAATAGACGATCGAGGTTCACACTATTGAAGGCCACACATTAAATAGTCCAACCGAAATCGTCATGTGTGTGCAATTTTAAGTAATTGTAAAGGCGCCAAGACTACAAACGCAAACAAGTAAGCCGTAGTTGTACTTTACGCCTGTAGTATTGCTGTATCTTTCACAGTAAGAACACGTTTGGTATAAGGAACCGGTTGGTCGTCGAAGAAGACTATAAATTAGAGAATCAATTTTGAAATACAGACTTTCCCGTGAGTACAATTTTTGTGGTTGGAGAATAGAAACAACTGCAAGTGTTGTCCATTATAGAAAGAAGGTCCCAGTCCCAACGGGCTGCGCAACTTAGGATAACTAAACCGGTGACGGAGCCGAACCGTGATGACACTAACGGCGTGACGGTAAGCCAGCTCCCAGGTAACTTGGTAATTGAATCTTTCGTGCAAATATCTGGTGCTACGCTTCACACAACTTTCCTCACCTCGTCGTAAGCTCAGCTATTATTGTCGCTTCAAAATCCCACAATTTATTGGGTGGCTGCTACCTTCATTGTGTAACCAGCCAGTAGGCAGAGTACGAAGGATTGTGCTTACAATGCTCAAAACTTAAGGAAAGCACTGTGAACAAAATTAGTCAAAGTGACGTTAGTAGTTTGAATTGGGAACCATTACTAAATATCCAGCGTGTAGGTAAGTTGTTAGTAGAATCAAGGGCGTGGTCCCTCGGTCGAGGCTTAGGCTATGGTGTATGATACAGAGCAGTGAGTGGTGGCCTAGTAGGTGAAAATGTTAAGTGCCGGGCATCTAGGCAGCAATACTGCCGACAGTTTTCCAGGCGGGGCTTCTCACATGGTGACGCGCAGGGGACTGAAACGGGCTGCCCGTGAGGCCCTGGCTTGTTAAACCATTTCGTTTAGCCTGACGTAGCTGAAGACCCTGGCAAAGAAGAACACTTCAACACTGTGTTGGGCGATAGACGGATCTGCATTGATCTCAATGCAACCTGAAACCCTTTTAATGATCACAAAGAGCCCCTTGCATAAGGAGGTTAGCAATTGGGAGGAGAAGAGCAGGTGGAATGTACCTGGCCAAAGGAGCGATCAAGAGAAGTTTTCAGCCTAGCGAGAGAAAGCATGGTATGTTGCATGTTAACGGGGCAGTGTCCACTAAGGTACCTACCGCACAGCTGCAGATTCTGTAAGTTGGGGCTGGAGTCAGCTGAGCATGTGTGCTTGTGGTGGACTGACTGCAGTGCTCCTCAGAGTGGATGGGGTGCTGGATGAGGTTTCTGTCACAGTTTCATGGCTGCCTTGTGTTTTGTGCGAGAATGGTAGGGACGCCGCATGAGGGAACCCATGCACCCCTGAGAATGGAACTTGTGGGTTGCTCATTGACGCCAAACAATAGACCCTTTAGAGGCTGCAGTGGGGGTTGTCTCGGTTGCCACCAATGTAGGAGGGGGAAAATGTCATTGGACTACCAAATCAGAAACCCTACTCAAATTGATTTTTGTCGAACATTTTGAAAACTTCCTGTGGTACTTTACTTTTCAATGGTACATTATCGTCCAGTTGTTGCAGAAATGGGGATAGTGTACAAAATACACTCCAGTTCTGGGGATAGAAGGAGTGGGAGGGACGGAAAGAAGGATAAGAAAACACACAATGATCTCAAATTATGTTTTTTGCACTCGGACGATAAGATCTGGAGGCAGATGCAGTGAGTGGGGGGAGAGTATGGCCACTAAGCGAGCTAGTTCCTCATTGGAGTGGTGACGTCAATAAACAGGTTGACTTAATCGTCCCCAAAGTATCGCCAATCTGAGACAAGTTTCATCGTGAAAAGTACATCCTGCAGTTCAGAATGCAGTTATTGAACAAGCAGATATTCAAAGAGCGGTCAAATGGTTTCTCTCTGGCCTCGTTGCTCTCGTTAACTTCCCATGATGCTTAAATAAATTGCTTATCCTTCATCATTCCCCCCTCTTCTTACAATCCCTCCCAGCGCTAGGGAGTTCAGAAATCGAGTGCCCTTCAAGCTTTAGGTTAGTAGATGTACTTAGAAAAATAATCAGTATTGTTCAAACGATGTCTCCGAAGTTCATAATTTGCGTCATCTTCTCCGCATCTTGAGCAGAACTTGTTCTGCTATTACTGGCGTAGGGGATGGCCCGATGATTACATCTCAAACTCTCCTCAAACTCCAAATTAATCGATCCTACGAGAAAGGGGGGAAACGGCCGGGCACGTAATAGACAACAGATGGTGTAATCCTTCACAAGTGGAGCTCGAAACGATCATTTGTTGGGCGGAAAGGATCAGAAGAGCCTCTGACGGAGTGAATAAGCAAAGCCGTTTCGAGAGGACCCTCTGAACAAGAGACTTTTCCTGCTATTTACCGCGTTTTCCCCTCCGGAGGAGCAAGAAATAATTCGTTACAACTGCCGCATAACTACGTCCTTTTTTCACTCGCAACGCAATTCCCTGAGGTTTACTCGCAGGTTTTCCTATTAATCCCCCCCCCCCCTTCCCGAACTCCTTTCCCTCATTTCAAGCCCATCACGTCCCCTAGGCCTCGCTCTGATCGAACCAATTGGAAAACATGGTGCGCAACAAGTGTTAACTATTTTCGATTAGAGACGACCAACGGAGGGTGAATTTATAAGCAGCTACTTGAGTATGGCACATCGGAAGTTACCTTGTTTTCGGAAATGTTGGAGGAGATCTCTAAACGATTTGTGATCAGAGTCAACAGCCGCGTTAGAAGCGAGCTGATGTTATAGTATTGGTGTTCTAAGCCTGGCCACACCATGTGAGGCACTACTCAAACATATCATCTTCAGAATTATAAATGATGAAAGAACTCGTGGAAATAACAAATTAAATTAGAGAATGAATTCATCATGCGTCTACTCCACGTTTTCATTTCCATAAAAAGCATGTGATGTCTGATTAGTGCCCGAATCGTTGCCCTTACTGTTTACTGCAGCCCTGAGGATGGTTTATAATCAAATCAAAACCTTGGAGCAGCTCAACGGTTTACTAATTTGACGGAAAGATGAAAAACCACCACCAGCTGTCACTGAACAGTCCAGCCACCCGTTACGTGATGAATCCAGGGTGCAAAGCAATAATTAGACCTTCTTCTTTCCTCTTTTATGACAGTTATGTACCCCCCAAGGTCTGTTTCCTGTATAGAAGTAGCCTCTCTCAAGCCCTGTCGTCGGATCGTAATCGAGTGGAAGTCTGAGGAAGGATGAGACCCAAACCGATCATGCTAACCGCCTTCTCCTGCTTCCTAGGCCGACTTGGACTTCCTTCGTCCGAACAAGTTTGGAGCAGTTCCCAATGAGCTAAACCTCGTTCCGTTCCTTTGTCATCGCAGATTCCAATCGTGCCCGCAACACACTAAATCTCGAAACACCAAGGTACTCAAAACCCTGCACACACAGCAGGCATTGATTTCCATAGCTTTTTTATTCTCGAAAGAAAAATCTCACAACCTTAGCCTGCAAAAACATCAACTGTCATCAGACCAACGTGTGTATCGTTCAACTCATGTGAATAGTAACCGTTACAACGAGTCAAAATGGGGTTCAATGACTCAGAAAGAAGAGGAAAATCAATGTACAATTATGCAGAGCAGTACTGCAGGCCAATTCTTGCGACAAACAGTTTTAAGATTGAAAAACGTTCGTCACAAAACCTGAAGAGCACAACGCTCCAGCCCACGTTGCATTTGAACTACTTATCTCACGATCAGCGTTGAATAACGGCATATAGGGTGCTTCACAAAAATGTATACACACTTTGAACTTCCATAGAAAATTTATTTACCGTTCTACAAAGTTAAATTTCAGGAAAATAGAAAGCTGAAAGTCCAATGTAAATGAAACATAAATAACAAATGTTAATACTGTTCAAATTGGTGACCTGCAGCATCAATACAATTCTGAGTACGAGTCACCACAGATTCTGTACATCGTATCAAAACGTCCAATGAGATTTCTCTACACACTGCTTGAATCTCATTCCAAAGAATGTCTAGGTTACGTGGTTTACGTTTGTACACCTCATCTTTTACTGTGCCTCACAAGAAGAAATCCAGTGGTGTAAGGTCTGGAGAGCGTGCTGGAAACTCGATTGGCCCCCTGCGTCCTATCCACTGGCCCGACAGATTTTGATCCAGGTAAGCTCGTACGTCCCTGTGATAGTGCGGCGGAGCACCATCTTGTCGAAAATAAAAGTCATAATTACCGTATAATGCACGAATGGCAGGAAATATGGAATCAGCAAGCATTGTTAGGTAATTAATACCAGTTACAGTGCCTTCAAATCGAAATGGTGCAATGAGTCCCCTTGAAGACAAACCGCACCACACATTTACACCAGGCAAATTTACAGCTTTTTCAATTGTAATGTGAGGATTTTAACCAGTAAACACAATTGTGCCTATTGACAGTTCCATTAAGTTTGAATTGGGCTTCATCCGACCAAATGATGCTACCCATAAATCCCGGTTCACGTATCACCATCTCCTGAATCCATTCACAAAATTGCAACCTTCGATCTGGATCGTCGTCATTTAGCTGTTGCACTAGCCTTGGAATGTAAACACGATACTTGCCTCTCTTCAGAATGCGTAGCACGCTGCTAGCACTTACATCACTTTCACGTGCCCCTTGCCTTGAAGATTTGTTAGGAGAGCGTTGAAACAGTTCCAAGACTGCCGTTGATGACCCATCACTTGTAGCTGTTCGAGGCCGACCTGAATGACCTTTATGCACATCACACACTGTTCCATGAACTTCGAATTTGTCTCGTATGCGTGTAATTGTTAATCTTGAAGGTGGTTCTGTATCATACTCCCTTCTCCACTGTCTTTGAACTTCATTTACATTCTCAAACTTCCAGTACCACTTAATAACCTGCTTACGTTCTTCAAAACTCAAACGTACGTCCCCCATGTTGATATTACAAATTCCAACTGTTTGGGCCTCGTTGCGAGACGGCAAGCTCGGCATCCAGCGACAAGTTTCCTCATGCCCATCGTCTTCCCCCGCCACTCCTAGCTTCTTCCGACGAGCCGCACGAGGCGGAAACCAGTGCTTTTCGCGTCGTCTTCCGCCCTGGACCTTCGCTATTTTCTCTCAAAGTGTGTATACATTTTTTTGAAGCACCATAGCTTAATGAACTACCAGCATGTTTTAATACTTTTCCGATGTAAGTTAAACTTTTAAGGTTCTACATCTTGCCCTAAGCTATTCAAAATGCACTCCTGAACATGACTCGCGAGCAGATGAAAGAAGGGAACGGTATTAAAATAAGTGAGAAATCAATTACTTGCGTACTTACGCCATGAAATTACATAGTTTTGAGTGCTCATAGCTCACATAGTCTTCAAAATTGAATTTATTCAATGTTAACCTTGAACGAACAGGCGTGCCCACAAATAAGTGCACATCCAAAAAAATATCTAAACACATCCATAAATATCTCGTGGGACAAATCGCACAACTTTCCTCAGCCTCGAGTAAATATGAATGAAACGCATAAAAAAATGTAAATATCCTTGCGGTTCAATTAGTGGCGATCTAAACACCTTCACGAGAATCCTGCAGCGTGCATTCCAATACTAAACCAATCAGTTTGGGTGATTCAGGAGCAGTCTCAACTCAATGTTTTCATTCTTTAACCCTGCAAGATACTGGCCCCGAATTTGCAAGCTCGATACCCTTCTGGCTGAGCTCTGCCCAGACGCATTGAGCAATGCACTTCCAGTCTTCCTCAGAATTCCTCTGGCGTGAGCTGGCCAACTGTTCCTTCCAAGCACCATTCGCCATTGCCCTGCAGTGCAGGCAGATTGGGCTTGCAGCCTTACCAATTCGGTACGGGTGCGCCCTAAATGCATAATGTCCTTGAGTAACTGGGTGAGGTAGAAATTTGCCATGAGCCAAGTTCTGGAATCTACTGGGTTATGTCCCACTAGTCTTGCCACTTCCCAATGGTCACAGCCCTTCTTCTTATCATCTGATGGGCGTATTCCAGCTCCCTTCTCGATGGGTGCAACCCTTTCAACTAGACTGCCAGAAGGTGGATTGGGTTAACACTCGCCACCACCACTGCCACCTCCTGAGAAACTGTGCTGTACGAGCAAGCAATGCGGAGGACCTCTGCACGTCCGTTTCCTCATTAAATGGCTGTTCCTAAGCCCTCGACGAGGATTACATCAGTCACGCACCTCCTCCGCACCGCTGCCTTCAGCTACCTATCCGTAGGCAGTGCTGAGCGTATCAGCCCGTACTTACAAATAAAAATTCATTGGTAGACCAACTACAACGTAATTTATTTGTTATTGTCAACATAGTGGGCACAACGTTTAAAAAGATTTCAAAATCAAGGGAAAATTAAATAATAACGTAAATGAACTAAATAATAACTATGAAGGAGCTAAACTTATAACCAATTAATTTAATATAAACGCCACATGGGCGATACATTTACTATCGAGCTCTAGTGACGGACGATTACAACCGAAGACATAAATAACCTATTGTATTACTTGATTCGCCTTTATTTAATTCATTGTTTGATTGTGGTGCTGAGGAATCTCGTGAATACGAGGAGGCTATGTGATACACCTAATAGCAGTAGCCTTTCTTTGATTTCAGGTTTGACCCACCTTCACCAGGAATCTGTGAAGGAGTTTTCTAGTGAAACGCTAACGGGGTTCAGTTCCTCAAAGAAAAAGAAGAAAAGGCGGCATAGGTAAGTAGAGATACGCAATCGAGAGCCATTTTTACACTCAATTAAACAACGATGGAGATGATTCAACATTAGGTTTCTAATGAACAGAGTTACGAACGGCCATTGGAAGCACGGAGGCATAGAGTTCAGGCGTCTAAACTCCTTTATGAAGGCCCCAGGTTGTCTTAAGGTAGAAGTGAATCTGTACACCGTGATTACAGCTCATCTGTGTCGTACATCAGAAGAGGCGAGAAAAGGAACCACTGCTTTCAACAAATGGTTATACGCCGCATTTCCAGTCCTTGTGTGAGTACTCCCGTCAACCTCTTGGTCATGACGTACAACTTTCTGCACAGCAATCTAGCTAGGGAATTCTTTTCCATAGAGCGTCCAATATCACCGCGACTTTCTGCTCCTGGCTGACAATCTGGGCGTGAAACCGAAAGAAAAATGCTCGCTTGTTGTAGTTAAAACTGGCCGCAACTGAAAAATGACTTTGTAATTAGAGTGAAAATTGGTTGTAATCGGCAGAATTAGGTCCTTGTGTTCAGAAGGCCGGTCTGGCGAAAATAACTGTATTGAGCGGAAAACAGGAAAAGCAGTCACGTCAGGTCGACCAAAGCTCTGATATTTATGGCCTCTCCTCTACCAAGTCTCTACAATTTGTCGTACAGAAACTTGTCACGAGGAATTTGAAAGAGGACAGTTTGGAAACGGCAGCTTGCGTGAGAGGAACCCGAATTCCCCAAGAATGTTAAAAACGCCCATGTTAACGAACATTAAGCTTTGCTAGACGAAATCACGTGACGTATACTTGAAATCTCCAAAATACGAAAGCATGAGAAAGCTGTTTTTTGTTTAAACATTGGCCCACAACTCCCGCCTTGCCGCCTGCTTTCAATGCGCTTTTCCTTTATTCCGTTCGATTAAATTTGATCATAGTTCAAACGTTTGATACAAAATATATTATATTTGCTGTGTGCCACTGCTCCAGGAGAATTGAAAGGAATATCCGAAAATGTGAACTACTGTTCCAGGACGATTTTCACGAGTTACCAACTGGAAGAACTGGAAAAAGCCTTCAAGGAAGCCCACTACCCAGACGTGTACGCCCGAGAAATGTTATCCCTTAAAACAGACCTACCCGAGGATAGGATACAGGTAAGCCGTTCTTTGAATGACAAATGATGTGGTCAACCTTTCTGAGTTACCTACGTTAAAGTGCGATCTGGTTTTCGTTTTGGAGGCGGGCGTGTGAAAGTAATAAGTGCACACACATAGTCTTGATGATGGATTGAGGCGGCGAACGTCAGATCTGTCTAACATCAACTACTGTTTGGAACTAGCGGCCTCCAGCAGGCGTACACAACGTACGAAAACCTCAGAACCTGATTGAAATGCGGCCACTGGGCACGCTTAGATACTTAGTCTAATATAAGACGAGGAATTTGAACTACTATTTCTGAATTTCTATTACAAACGGGAGCAATGATACCAACATATGCCACATCTATTGTTTAACTTTTTACGAACACTTCGCCAAAAGTGATTCAGTTAAAGTAAGGACCAATTGCAAGATCGGGGGATGCAATATACAGCTTCTGGTCTATCTTAAGCAAGGTATGTCCACTACAAGGAAAGGAGGCTTGTCTGCAGGCACCTGATCCTGCAGTGAAAGAGTGACATGCATTTGACGCGTTAAACTGAGACAAAGTAAGTAACCACGCATGAAAAGGTTTCTGCGAGGAAAATATTGCAGAACGGACGAAGTAGTTTATGTCGACTGTACTCATTTTCCCCGAGGCTACGGTTCCCAAATACAATTTTAGTCATCTCCCGTCTAGCTAACATTCCAATTCCTTTTCGTGACGCGTATTTGACGTATACCCCTCCCCTTCTAACGCTATATACTCCCAGGACTTGTAAAACGGAAAGGAACTCCATTTCGACTCACTTTCGCCTGTGTACGATGTCGATTTCAGCTGAATGTATACACTATACCTCTCCGCGAGTAGAATTGGTATGTTCACTGTTAATAGCTTCCTCATCATCAGGAATGTGCCCACATATTTCATGCCTATAAGCCCTTTAAAAACTCCTCACTCCTCCATGTAGTACAATCCCAAAAATGTGTTAGGGGAGGCCGAATTAGGGAGAAACAAGAAGTTCGCAGGAGGATTTCGAGCCACATAAAAGATCTTTCTTGTCTCATACTACAGCTTCTGAGCCAAGAATCCGCTGCCCTCCACTGTTAGCCTGAATGTTCTATATTTTTCAAAGTGGACTCTCCAAACGCAACAACCACATAGTGCTGGTCTCGCACCACACATCGTGAGACAGTTGATGAGTCCTACATCTCACCAGCGAGACATGATTGAGTAACTAACGGTATAGAATGTACATTAATGAGACGTGTGCGGTCCGAATAAGCTGTGTCCTTTACTCCTCTCCTGCCGACACGCTATTTTACTTAGGAAGCTCTCCATCGAAACGACAACCTCCATGAATTCAACACGTTGACGACGCCGTGTCAGAAGCCGTGGGTAGAAGCTTCCTGTGATACCATTTAAGTTAGCAGCAGCTTCGGGCAGCCTCTGGACTTGAATCGGCGGCCAGCCACGGTCAGGACTTGCCAAGAGGCCTTCTCTCTTCACCTACGCTTCATTCACATATAGATTCTGAAGACTGGGCATCGTCGTCCACCACACGTGAAAAGGTGCATAGGACCTGAAGTCCAGAAGTACACGTGGTATGGCGTTCATATTGGGAAGCAAGTGCAGCCATCTCCTTGGAGGCATACCGTTACTAAACCTCAGACTAGGAATTCCTTATGGGCACAGGTTCCCTGGCCATTGGACCTCGCCTGTGACATGAAAAGCGGAAATTTTAAAAAATCTCTCGCCATGTCCCCAATTGGCCCCTTGTAGAGGAGAGGCAGCCTTGACCAGTAGGGGCAATGTCAAAAAGGCTTCCCTTTCTCTTCTCATGGTATTAGTTGTCCTTAGAAGAGGAGTTAAAGGTAGCTCTCGATATAATAGCATATCTGGCCCTTCGCCTGCCAGTATGGAGTGTACAGTGAGAGGTTGAGAACGTGCAGTTTAATCGTCGAAGAGCTGAAGTGCGGTTCATGACTTGTGTGCCTCATCACGTCAAGCCTAGCCAAGGTTTCCTTTCAGGGGCACTAAGGGCTTTGTAAGGTTGTAGCTGAGAGCATTTCCTTCGAACCCGGACATTTCAAGAAATGGGTAAGTTTCTCCAAATTTATAAAAACAATACCTACCTCAATGAGACCCCAAAGCAACGGTCATATTGAGCGTTTGAAACGGATGATAATTGAGATACTTAGGCAGAAGAATGGGACCAACACCTCTCCTGGGTTCGTCTTTGCTTACCGTGCTTAAAGCAAGCTGTAACAGGTTTCTCGCCAGCTAGAATCGCCCTGGGATGAGCACTAAGACTTCCAATGAAATGGATTCAAGGAACATCGAGGTGCTAGTCATAATCTAACGACCGCATATTTAAAAACTGCTGAAGGCAGGTTTCTAGGAAGCTCTAGAGACGGCGTGAGGATTTCAGTACGAAGCAACGATAACATGTCGCGAAACAAAGTAAGGGAGCTTTTAATGTCTCTTCGTTTGTACTTTGCTCACAAAACATTACTATAACAATATTTTACCATTTTCGCCGGTTTTTAAAATTTACTTTATTTACTTCCCATTTGTTCTAGAATTTAATTGTTGAAGAAATTACGGAAACTGCGAGTTCTGAACGAGTATCCGTTGTTCCCACGGGGATTTTTCTCCTAATCCATAACAAACAGTAAATAGTACAGTAGAGGTCTTAATATGAGCCAGGCTGGTACAGTGAGAAGTTCAAAACTTCGAATGAACTGACGAAAGGCTCTTAGAGATGGCTGAGTCTCCGTAGCAAGTAGCTCGTATTTATATTTATTTATTTTAAACCGTATATACCACATATTGACGCGCGATAACGCGTCTGGAGGAGTAATAAATCAACTGCAAAGTAAGCAGAGCTGAAATCATTCAGATGACAGCATCAGTGCATCTTTACAGCCATTCTTGTCCTCAGCACTGTCTCATTGAAGACTATTACGTCGTCATTTGACGGCTACTATTAGGACGTATCGTTTCACGGTAAAATAATGAAAAAAAAAGAAACCGCTGTAATTTCTCTTGTTCCGAGCAAAAGTACAGTAGAACATAAAAGCTATTGAGAGTAAATGGGCGGATTTTTTTTCCTTTTTTTCCCTCGTCCCAGAAAACCTTAGAGGATAATTCTCTTAGACTATAAAGGGATTAGAGAGCAAAAGAGAGATGATGTTGGAAGGGAGAGGGGTGGACTTCCAAGTTCTTTCCCCTTTTGCCACCCCATTCCTCCCCTTTACTCACCCCCACCCCATCACCCTTTTCATCCTAATAGCGACGCCATTTTGGCTCCCAAACAACCCGTTTCCTCTGGCCCTTCGTCCCCAATACAACCCCCGGAGAACTCTCTCCTTCTTTTTTTCTGCTGGAGTAATCACGTTATCTTTGGAGCCTAATGATGTTGCCCGGCCTTGATATCTCTTTCTCCCTCTCACCCTCCCTCTCGTCCACAATACGAACCCTCCCTTTACTCTCTCGCTCTCACCAACCACTACCCTCGCTCTCCTGTTTTATTCGCTTTCTCCTCCTTCTCGCTGAGTTTATTTCCACAAGAGGAGACATTAAGAATCCACCCCCCTTCTCCACACTAATCTTCATCCCCCTCCGCCCTGCTGCTACCACTCCTACTTGCCCTCCCCGCCGCCAACGTCAGGCCGGGACTATCCACAAATATCGTCGCTCTCCCAAAGATTGTTCCTTCTCCGAAAACGAGTTCCTAAATACTTTTTTAACAACGTTACCCAACGACCCCATTATTTCCGTTCGAGGGGGGCTGAAGGGATTGTGAAAAGCCCTGTTCGTAGGAGGGGAGTGGAGGGGAGGGGGTTGTTTCGCACAAATTACTCGACGATACTCGGCACCTAATGAAATTTTATCGTGGGAAATATCCGAGGAAGCTCCACTCAGATTAGTCGGCTCGAGTTTGGTCGACAAAACAATAGGGAGTTGGCAATGGCGTCGGCTATGGCTGGCAGGGGGAGGGAGGTCGCTTGGAAACTTACGGATAGTAAGGAAGGAACTTGACTGTAAAAGTGGAGTACGGCAGGAATCTGCAAAGGAGCAGCTTAACGCCGGTGTCGCTTGGTTGAGATTAGCAGATGGGGTAACTACTTTGCCTTCTAATTAGTAGATACGATTATTTTTCGCCAACTACAATTCCTTGGAATAGTAGGTAACGACATTTTTCGTCGGTAGTTATGATTATGTAACTACTATCTACAATTTTCCTATTTTACGGCATTATTCTGTTAGTTGTAGCTACAACTCTATCCATATTTAATATTTAATCAATATCAAGTTTGGGCCGTTTTCTCTCAATATGTTCTCAGACACACACAGAGCACTTAATTAAATCGCGTTTTTGGAAGCGTAAAGATCTGAAGAGAACTCACCCTTTTTATTTTCGGTTACTTTACA
The DNA here is from genome assembly GCA_020466155.1 of Pachypeltis micranthus. Taxonomy (NCBI): domain Eukaryota; kingdom Metazoa; phylum Arthropoda; class Insecta; order Hemiptera; family Miridae; genus Pachypeltis; species Pachypeltis micranthus. Next base: position 2,987,778 of record CM035776.1, read on the forward strand.
ATAATGTGTTGTTGAACCGAGACACGATCTAGCCTTGTAATGAAGTTTTTGATTATTTTGAAACGTAAGAGGGAGAGTTGGCTCCTAGTAGCCCCACGAAACCATCAAGAACCGTTTAGAGCATTTCGTCAGTCTTCACCCAAACGAGAATCTTGCAGCGTGCCACTTATTTCATGGATCCTCACATACTTCCAACCAATTTGGGAGGTAGTGTAGTGCCTCTCCTCCATATCTTCGTTCTTCTTCCCTGCGATATACTGGGTCCGAATCAGCAAGCTCCATCCTCTTGTGGCCGCCCTCTGCATTGCTTGCTCGTTGCGTACAGTTTCTCGGGAGGCAGTGCAGTGTGTTAGTGTTGTGGTGGCAGGTGTTATTCCAATCCACCTTCCGGCAGCTGAGCGGGAAGAGGGCATGGGTACGGCCACCAGAAGAAGTGAAGCCCTGTGAGTCTTGAGACGTGGCAAACTGAGTGGGACACAGCCTAGAAGGGGCGGCACTAGGCCCATGGCTCAGGTGGCTCCTCAGTGTGTCGGATTTCTACCCCACCCAGTTCCTAGCTGGGTATGGAGCATTTGGGGCGTACCTGCACTTATTAGTAAGGCTGAAAGCTCAAATTGCCGGCACTGCAGTGCAATCGTGAATGGTGCTTCCCATAGTGTCTTCACGTGTCAAGGTGGGCCAGCTCATGCCAGAGGCATTCGTCTGCTCCACGTTGAATTCTAACTTAAACATTAGCCAGGGCAGTGCTTAGCCAGAAGAAGGTGGAGCATGCTGATCCAAGACCAAAGTCTCGCAAGAAAGAAGAATCGAAACAGGTAGGAAAGACTGCTCCTGAACCTTCCAAACTGCTGGGTTGTGTGGGCCTACAGTGGCACGTTGTAGGATGCTCGTGAAGGTGAAGAGGACAACACAGTTGAGCTGACATCACAAATTTGTTCGGCCAACAGAACACCCCCACCCCCCACCACCCACCCGCTCAGACCCCCAAACAATCCGCTTTTGACTGAACACAGCCAGGGCAAATGGATTGGGGAACGGGGTATCCACGATCCGACCTACGGCGTCTTCATCCTGCAGCTCCCATCATTCTCATTAATATACTGAATTCATGCCCCCAATGGACTCAGTCAACTTCTTCTTTCATCTTCATACAACATGATCCCTCGGGCAAGCCTTTTGATGATGGAATGGAAGGACTTGAGACAGGTAGTGAGAGTGATCACGGGACACTGTAAAATGAACAAACGTGTTATAAGATCTCCCTTGGTATATTTGCTGAGGTAGGAGACGCCCTACCATGTTCTAACCCAGTTCCAGAGATAGGGAGTGATTTCTGGTCTTTGATTGAACTTCTCGAAGAGAAACATCAGTGAACCTGGAATTCCTCAGGATGCTAGGCGTGGATCTGTGAAACATTATGACTGGCACTATAGGACTTTAGGCAGCTAAGCTTCTCCTGTAAGACACAACCAGATTTGAACAATAATAATGCTAACATTACGCTGACGTTTTTTGCTGTGTAACGCTTGATAACAGAACAAATCTTGCATCAATTACAAAATAGATTTTGCAAAGGTTGACGGAGAAGCTCGCCGGATTTTGGACCCACACAAGTTGCCCAGACATCGAGAAATAAGAGATCAACACCAAGCAGGGCACTTGAGACATTATTTTTAGTCCATGTTTCGTAATCATAACGCATTATGTCGGTTTAGGCGTCGATTAACATCGTTCTGTTACTAATAACGATAAAAAGTTGGTATTGTTTCACGTTTATGAATGAGAAGTCCGGTTTTTTTTTTCCTACCTTTTTTTGGGACCGAAAAGTGACTCTTGACGAAAATTGAAGCCCCTTCTCGAGACTTCACTCGTCGTTGTCGTTTTTCCGCCGTTGTCATCTTAATTATTCCATTACCTCCTGAGCGAGAAAGAGAAAGGGAAAGTGGGCGAGTCTGAATCGTGGCGTTGACTGCGACGGCGGGGTTGGGGCGGGGAGTTTGTTTTCCCCCCCCTAGCGCTCCACACTTCCCCTTTGCCACCGCCCCATCTTAAAGTTAGGGTCAGCGGGGGTGGGGGTAAAAGGAGGGAAAAAGGCGACTTCCCGAAGGGAAAAAGAAGACGGAAGATATAACGAAGGCCTCGGCGGGAGAGCAACTCGCTGCTTGTTAAGTGGAAAAGGACTCGAAGCGTTCAGTCATTATCTCAGAAATAACCCCCTCCCCTCCGCAGCTATTCCCCAATTGACCCTCCTCTCCCCCTCCACCGCCCCTTACCTTGTTATAATTTAATAATTAATTTCGTGGAAGAAGAGAGAAATCGCTAAAAGGGCGGAAGAAGAAGCCCCCCCCCCTCTCCGGGCCTCGCACACCGCCCCCGCCACTCGACCTCTCCCTCTACCCCGCCCACCACCTCTTCCTCCTTCCTATTAGTCATTTGAGAACTTACATATTAGCGGGAGCGGGAGTGGGGGCGGAGGTTAGGAGAGGAACGGAATGAGGGAGAATGGGATAATTACAAGGTTCATTAGAGAACCGAGTTCGTCGGGAAGGCGGGAATTTCAGGTTGGGTTCCTTTCAGGGGAGGAAAAGTTCGTTTTCCCAGGGAAACTCCCAGCGGAAAATGGATGGAGAAGGAGGACGAAAGTCCCGTGTTCCCTGAGAGAGAGAGAGAGAGTGAGAGAGAGAGGAAGAGGGGGCTTAATTTGTTCCATTCGCGTCACCTCTTCGCAGGAGACTACTTTGGTCTGTACTCAGTGTTCAACGTACTTTCCTTCTTGATGGAGGGCTCGAAGAGTATGTAGGCTCCTTCCACACCAGACGAGGAGGGGGGGGGAGGTGTTGAGAACGAAGTGCTAAAGTTCAATTTGATTGTTGCTATTTTATTAACATTATTATGTTATTGTTATACGGTTACACTCAGCGAAAGCTTACTTTATTAGGTTTCGGTGCTTCTGCTTGGATGCTTTCCTGTCAGACTGTGTGAACATTGTGCGTTTGACGTATGTGGTGTCATGAATTGTCAAAACCCCACCTGCCTGCGTTTATGTGACGACAAATGAAAAATTAATTTTAAAAAACGTTGCACAACGGTCAATTATTCTCTTTCCTATCCAATCCAACGTCGAAAAGTATTAAGAATGTAACATGACTGTATCAACAATCCGGGAATCGGCAATGTTCGTAGAATCAAAAATTTGAAAAACTGAATAACATAATTCGTGGAAAGTGAATAAATTCGACCAAAACGACGTCACACAAGGATTTGAGTTGTTTTTTAATATAATTTTTCAGCGAATCCACTAGTATCATACATTGGCGCGGTCTTACACCTCGGACGCCTGGCCCGTTAGATTCAGTGACACATGGACGTAACCGAATGCTCGAATGTTAAAGGCACAATATGACCTGGACGGCGAACGTAAATTGCACATTTGGTCAAACGTTTAGGTGGCGCTGTAAACTAATGTTGCAAATTGAAAACCGAAACAGTTTGACTTAGGAACACGGTTAGATTGTAAAGGGGCCCCTCCAGTTTGGTAATCATAATAGCAGAGTATTTATCCTGTAAACCTTCCCTGTGGCCCTGGGAGGCGGTTCGCCTTAAAAAGTATTGTTGCTAAAGCGTCAGTGCTCTTTCAGTAGAATAGCAGTGTATAGCAACGAAGAAATGTCCCTAGCATGGCAAGGCCTGGAGAAGAGCATCACGGGGACGGAGTGTTAAAACTCTGACTCTCCGGTGTCTGCAGTAAATTGCATACCTTCATTCTGAAGCTGTTAGAAAATAGATTTCAAGTCTATTCAATCGATTGACCCACATTAGGTATGATAGGTGACAGGCTTACACACCCGCTCAAGTTTGCGCCCGCTCCTGAAGATGACGACTGATTAGGCGGACGAACGCGAACGAGCATCTTGGCAAGGGCAGTACTGCTCTGGGCCTGAGCGAAGAAGTTGAAACGGGACAATGAAGCCGTGCTTGAAGATAACAAACGTATTCGGGAACAAGTCGAAACGTTAAAATCGGAAAATGAAAAGTGAAAATCTGAACTCATTGACAATCAAACGATTCTCACCACGATCGTCGGTGACATACAAGCTCTTCAATCAGCACCACTGCCGGGAAACGCATTGCACACATCACTTTTTGACTATAAGCCGCATCTTCGTGACCAAGACGACATCCCAAAATACATCGAGCTAGAGATTGCAAAGGTGCCAAAATTATACACCGATAATCCGTGGAGCCTCATTGAGTTTTTAGACAAACTGCATGTGTTGAACGCCATGAATGAGCGGATTTTCAAACCTATGTTTCAACGCATCGCCACTTGCCAAGGCAATTCTATCCTGGTCAGACTCGCTGCAGATCGTCAAATCACTTTCAAATCAGTAACTGCTAAATTACTAGAGGAGTTGACTACTCCACACACCAAACTCAATGTAGTCCAGGAAAAAATCCTACGTCCACAATTCCCGAATGAAAACTTTCGTACATACGTCGAACAAGTCAGCAAATTTAACGACATACTCTCGCAATACTCCGAACACGAAATCGTTCGCAACATTCTCCAAGGAGCCAACACAAACACAAGGGCCAAATTTCAATTCAACAGCCGACCTACAACCATGGATCAGTTAACTAGTTTGGTAAGCGACGTGGAAAAACTAGAACTTACTGCGAACTTTCAAAAACGACGAATGTCCAGTAAAAGTGACTCAACAACATACTACCCATCCCATGCTTCAGACGGAAAAACATCCGATTACCCGGCCTACCAACATTCACAACACAAATCACCACAACCTACACCAACTTCTCAGCATTTTTACCAGCAACGTTACAACAACAGCAAAGTAAACCAACCTTGCGCGTCTGAGTCTTTCAAACAACAACAAAAAGGATCTTTCACGAAAAACAAGTTTCGACAGAACAATCCGCACTATAACAAACCATTCCAACAAGGATTCCTTCAACCTATGGTTCCTCAACCATACGGCCCATTTTATAACGCTGCAACCCACTGGCCGTCAGCCTGACATCTGTTCACGCACATCTATGAGTGCCACTACTCTCGGTCTGTCTAACACACTCTCTTCACAAGCTCAACTGTACAACAAGCATCCTCACAGTGGTTAACGCACCTGGCTTCTTCTCACCATTGGGTACGCTGTCCATCCTGAGGAGGGGGCTGATGTCAGGCTTACACACCCGCTCAAGTTTGCGCCCGCTCCTGAAGATGACGACTGATTAGGCGGACGAACGCGAACGAGCATCTTGGCAAGGGCAGTACGGCTCCGGGCCTGAGCGAAGAAGTGCGTGAGAACGACAATCAATCTCATCCGCGAGTTTCAACTATAAAAACTGTTTACCGTCTGTTGGGCACAGGGTGCGAAGTGTTTTATCGTTTATTTTTATTGCATTACAATTCGGGAACGCGTATATAATTTTGGATTTTTCGGGAAGAGACGTTTTATTTCATTTTAACAAATTCAAAATAAAATCAAAGTGAGTACCTTTTTTCACCCGGACGTTATAATTCGGGGAATCCTCACATAGGGGAACGGGGAAGCGAGCTTCCTTTCTGCTGTCGACGTTTGTGGGACCCAAAAAGACGAAAACCCACAATACTCTATTGGGATCTCAGACAAAGGAACTTTCTTGCATACACCACATTCTTGAACATCTCTCCTCTTACCTGTGCGGCAGTCCACTCACAACTCTTGGTGTAGAGTACTCACATAATCATCACAAAGGTCGACCCAAGTCCTCGTTTCAGTAAGCGTCAATACATTCGGCAAGTCTACAATATTCCCCCCTGTGGCTCGATTACCTTTACCGAAGGCACCATATAAATGAGGAAGTCATCAGGACAACCAGTGCGTCTCATTATCGTGAGTAATAAGCGGAACTTAGCCCAACCTCTCGATATTCCCTGACTCACGGGTTATTAAAATGGAAAGGGTCTAGTAACCAGCCGTTGTGGGAACGAGCCCTAGAGTTGGGACCAAAAACTTCCACCGCACCTTTTTTCCCCTTAGAAGCCCCGAGTCCAACCGTTCCATGAGTAAGGAGTTCCGTTTCATGATTCGAGCTCAACAATAGGAACTGAAGAGGTTAAGGTAATTGGGGTGGCCCACGCCGGTAGCCTCATGTTGTGCGGCCACAAGGAACAGTGACGAGGTGACGTGATAATGAGCCGTCAATCCTCCATCCCCCACTCGACCTATCCACCGGCTCCATTTGACTCAGCTCATTTCCAACCAATGGGCTCCTTTCGTCCTCCACAAAACACCTATTGCGCATCTACAAAAGCTGAGCAAACCTCTACATTGCTTTTAAAATTCGAAAAATCAGGTGAACTCGAATGAATCTCAACTACTGAGCTTTATTGCAGTCAACGGCTGGATTTCGGAAGTTTATTTTCTGGAGGTAACCCTCTTACAGGCCCAGTGAGAACATAATATCGCGATCAGTTCTTGATGACGATACAAATGTACTCACTTTGAAAAATCGGACCCGAGGTCGCCAGTTCGATGCCAGACAAAGGCATCGGAGTCATTCAGTCTTTACACGAAGCTGAGCGGTCAGCTGCTGGCCAAAGTGAGCTCAGAGTTTCTACTCTTGTACTTCCTCTCGAGTACATAAACCAGTAAAATCAGATAACGGACAGTAACCCACATTTGATTTTGAATGAAATCACCGGTTAAACCGTTCCGGAGACGCCATAGTTTCACGTTGTTCTCTGTATTCCACTGAATTAGTAAATGGCTCGTGAAGGCTACTTGTCTGCTATGTGCATTCTGAGGCTGATTCAGTATAGCCCCTGAAGGGCTGCGTGCGTGAATTTCTTTCGTCGTCCTCTTCTATCCCCCGAGCTGGACACGAAGACTTTTCGACGGAGCTTCAAGCCTCGAAATAGTTCGTAGTATTGTCACACTTGAGTACTGGCCCAGTTCTTGAGAGTCTCACTCACAAAACACCAACCCCCTCCCCGTCCCCTCCCAAACATTAATTATTACTCAAATGTCCAACTTAGATTGAACTGGGAATTTAGTGAAGAGAGTTGTGTGTGTGGTTGTTGGTATCACACAGCTCTGCAAATACGCGACCGTGAGCGCGTCTTAGCGAATTAGGAACCACCGTCCCCCTTTTACAGGTTTTCCGTATAACGAGATAAATCCCGTGCAGTCAGGTCCTTCTTCCTCTTCCTTGTTCCTTGTTACGACTTAACTGAGTTACTCTGTCGAAAGAAGAGCGAGACTCCCCCACGAAAAAGAGGAGGGTGGAAGAATTCTTTTAATACCCCAACCTCAAAAAAGGAAAAAAAAGTGAGAGGAGCTCGAGTTAACTTATTTGGTCGTTTTCCGTCGACAATGAGACCGCCCGATTCCTTCCTTTTCTTCCCATCTTCATTATACGTCTCTTCCCAATTTGCGCTTCATTTCCCGCTTTTTTAAAAAGGGAGACCCCTCGACAAAGAGACGCTATGGCGGTCAACGGAACCGAAGAAATCTGTTTCCATTGAGCACGGTTTCTAAAATTACGAAAAATTGAAGCTCAGTGCAAACTATTGCACAACGCACATCGTATGACTAGGAAGATAGGTTGGTTTCTTTATCGAAGTAACTGTTCATTAACACGCATAAGAGAGTTACTATCAGTCGAAAGTCGTAAAGGTTGCAGATTCGCAATGGTGCACCAGCCCGAGCATTCACGCAGCATCTACCGAACCCAGACCTGTGGAGGTACAGTAAGCAAGTCTCCTACAGGAGAGATGCGCGTGTGAATCCGTGCCATCCAGGAGGAGTTTCTAATCAGGTTTCTAACCTCTCCTTCTTTGGTAATCTAACATGTTCTTGAGTGTTTCAAAGGAATATGTCACATTATTTTTTTGTCATAACTTTCTTCACAACTGGGCAAAGCGGTTATAAGCAGTAGCAAGGAAGGCACTTCTGACACTGTCTCGCACTGTTGTAGGAACTACAGTGGAGTAGCACGTGGTTTCTTGTTCTCTCCGCACAGGAGAATAGAAGTGGAGCCGCGCAAACCACATTCTCATAGAACATTCACGGATGTTGGGATAATACTCACACGTGTCACGACCCTTGGACGAGAATTCCCGTCTCGCTTGCCATTTATTTAATGCCCATTCATCCAGCTCGGCAAGTTTAAATTCAGTGGAGAGGTCTATGCGGTGTTCGGCCCAGGGCAAGGCCGACTCAATGGCTTCAGTCAACTCAGTCTTGTAGACCTAGGCTAGAGAAAATAAAACGAAAAACTTCTACGTGGGCTAAAAATAAAAAGACAATTTCAAACTCGCTCTACTTTGTAGTGCAAGAAAAATAAATAAATAAAATGAAAGGGAAATCCAAATCCCGATGGGCGATTGGACGTTTCCAGTAGGTAGTTGTCGTCGTGGAGTGACTCCCTAACCTGCCCAACTTGCTGCCCAAGAGCCTTGACAATGAAGAGTTTGCACGGGCCTAATTTGAGAATCGGTACTCAAATTAGGGTTGAGTCATTTGTAACACGCGAAGGTTGGATGCGGCGTGAAGCGACACCGATCGCCACTGCTCACTGTCGCAGTCTCAACGGCTGTGAATCGCAACCCTTGGGCATCTAGTGGAAAAGGTTCGAGAGTTCTAGGCCATAATAGATGACTTTCCAACTTGTAGGGCAGGAGAGCTCGCAAGGATGGAAATTACAAAAACCCTGCAAATTATTACACAATGGTTTATTATTCTCACGAACAGCTTGACCTAGTATTACTGCTCCGAGACCCATTTCATTCGATTCAGCATCGAAAAATACTAGTAAACCATACGAAACATGACCTGACTACAATAGAACGACGGAAACTAAATATTCCCCTGGCGCCAGGCGCCCGTAAACGTCTGTAGTATGTCACGGGTGTGCGGAAGAAGTGGCCTTAACCTTCCTCCGCCCTGTCGGGAAAAAAGTGTCCGGGAAATTGGAACGGGGACACGACGTTGCGAGTCAAGCGTGCGGCGTTGCGAGGCGAATGAAATGGGAGGGAGGAAGGGAGTACTAACGACGAAACGTTGACTTCCGCTGTAGTTCCCGCGCGTTCTTTCAATTAGTAGACTCTAATAATTACTGTAATTTCCCTATAGGCAGTTGTACACGTCTGATACTCATTCCATTCGACCCGGGATGTAAAAATACCTTGAAAATGATACGAAACGCGGCTTATTTGCGATTATACTGCGTTTCGTTAATTTTTATGACCATTTTTTGTCCATAACAACCATGTGCTTCGTCCGATCGGATTGCCGAGATGGTGGGCACAACTAGATACCAAATGGGATTTTTGTGCGAAAGAACGAATTTTGTGGACCACGTTAAAGGCACAAACGGGCCGTACAGCGGACGGTGGACGGTGGACAGTGAACGGGGGACGGCGGACGGACATTGCAGATTTGGAATCCCCATGTCTTGAAACGTAAAGCATCAAACTTTGAGGGGGGGTTGTAAAAAATTTTTCGTGACTGAAAACATAGGGTTATTATTCAAAATGAATAATAAACCAAAAGAAACAAACGAACAAAAAGAGAAGTCAGGTATTAAAGCAATAGGGTTATATCCGCCAGTAGGTAAGATACTAGTACTGATTTAACGGCCAGACGATGATGTCTTTACATCGAAAGCACTCGCCCACAGTATCTCACCAGCCAGAAGAGACGGACTCACCTAACAGGTACGTTAACTTTAGTAAAAAGAGAAGTCCTTCTGACAATTGGAACCAGTATTTCTGGCGTTAACAGAGGTTTGCTAATGTAGGATCTAAGTTAATGGCGGTTAAATACCGCACGAGGTTTTACTAACGAAAATTAAGCCGATGTTGTCGTTCCGAATTTTGGGCTGCTTGTACGTTGAGCGTAATTCGGTCGATGTTCGAGGGAGAGTAGTGTAAAGGTGATCAATTGAGAATAGAAGCCGAGCAATTTCAACGACGATCAATCAAAAGGTAGTTGAGCCCAGCAGTTCGGAACGTTGTGAGTCCAATGATTAATCGCGGAAAGTGGCGGAGCCACTCCAAACGTGTTTACTCGGCCGTTAGGGTCAATTAGTGCAACAACTGCTTTCTTGGAGCCATACCCTCCGTCGTTCCGTTCCGTTCCCCCATCGCACGAGCAGATGCCCGCTGGGTTGACCCCTCGGAAAGATTTCCACTGTCCGAAGTGCAGAAAACCGATACGGCGGAAACCGATATCTTCCCCGGGGTTCACGGTTCATTAAGTTGCGCCGAACCCTCGTAATTTCGCCTCCTGCGGCGCCGACGTTTGAGGAATTTAATTCATTTGTCGAGGGGAACGATATTTGCGCAACTTCTGGGATAATTAGGAGGATCGATGCGCGTTGGCAGGGAAGGGAGTCGAAGCTAAGTGGAAGTGAAATTCTGTGAATTGTGCGTTGATGTTGCCTTCGCATTTGTAAAACTTGAAATCACGTCGCTCCTAGGCCTTGCGTACCAGAAACAAGCAGCCTGAAGAGTGACAACCTAATGCACACGACTAGTTTTCGTCCGTACAATGTGTTGGTATCGCCCTTACGGCTAACAAATTACAGAAACGTAATCTTTTAAAATTGTAATTGCGTTCCTCCTTCGGCCCACGAACTTTTTACAAATCCATTCTCATCTTTGCCCTAGAGATGAATGTCAGACCAACTGCGCATCGCGCAACGTTCATTAGCTCCACGTGGACTCGTCGATTGTTACCACTAGCAAAAACGAGCGGTGCGTAGCAACACACAACTTTCCGCCACCCGTTCGAACACCAGCTACATATGCGGGTACTATATCTTCATTCAACGCATTTCTACAGAAACATTTAAACAGAACAAAATGTAGGGACTAGTTAGCTGAGAGCACTTCGTAAGTTTGATCGAAATCGTTTGAGCCGTTTTTCAGAAAATTGGAATACCGATAAATTAATATTCAACAAATCTCTTTTTCCGAGTTAACTTGGCTTATATCTCCGTTCAACATATAAACTCAGAAATAATTACAGAGAACGAAATAATAAACGGTAGACGAAGCCGTTTTGCATAAAATCGTAAAAAACCCCTATTTTTGCTTCGCAGGCCTATATCTCCCTCCGTTCACCGTATTTTCATGGAGATATGTATAGAAAAAATATCTGGTGCGTTGCAACACACAACTTTCCTTAGCTCTACAACAATTCACTTTGTACATGGCTAATTCTATTTAATCAATTCATTTATCACTCAGTTAATTTGAACTTGGTCAAACAACGCTTTACGGCAGCAGTAAGCGGTAGCGCTTACAGTTCCAGATTTTACTGTGCTGCTCGTACTCATTCCAGAACCAGGCTGGGAACACGATTGTTTTGAAGAGGATAGTAATCATTTTTGCAGAGTTATCGAGTAAAACCGCTAGAACTGATAGTAAGCGAAACGGCGGTAGTTGAAATTCAGGAATTTCTGGAGTGACCCCCATATAACTCACGAGCGTTTTTCAACACTCACCCTATAGGTATTGGATTGGACTACAATACCAATTTTTTTAAACATTCTAGTAACATTTTAGCGGAGTTCATAGGGAAAACCCGCGCTAAAAACGCTTTTCGTCTAATATTTTGATAATTTATTGTGCTGCTCCCCTCATTTTCCTACGAATGGGAATTTCATGGTACGATTGCCTTATTGAGAGCTATCAATATAAAAAATTTAATCAAAATCGTTACAGCCGTTTTTGAGAAAAAAAATTGGTGTTTTGATCACTATGATAACTATAGTTAACTTTCGGTGGATTTCGCTCATACCCTTATTTTGGCGTCCCATGGTATCCTGCGGGCTAGATATCAAGTTTGAGGCGATTTGGTTCGGTCGTTTTTTCTAAAAGTCACGCTAAAATCGATTACTAGGAAAGTAAAAAAGGTAGGTATTGATTAGTAGAAGATAATTTGAAAGTAAATCCAAATCGTTAGAAAATGCGAAAACCCGTAGTTTTTGGTACATCTTCGTCCCCTGCCCCCTCTTCCAATCGACCGAAATCGCCCATACCCTTATTTTGGTGTCTACTAAAAATAACAAACAAAACAAAGAAATAACCATCTCAATTGGTTCAGCCGTTCTCCTGCAAATCGAACCACGCGTTGGAATTAGGTTTTTTTGATTCAGTAGGCCTCAAAACGTAAAGACTCTTATTGAGCGACCGAGCTCAGGTTTTTCAATAAAGAGATGGAATAAGTAACAGCAGCCTAATAAATTTCAAACTTCAAGTCTTCCCCCTTTCCGCAGAAATCGTGAAGTTCACAGTTAATTTTCACTGAGTCGTTATGAACTGAGTGAAAATTAGATGAGATTTGTAGGTAAAACCACAAAAACCCCAGTACTCAGAGCTGAGGAAACTTATGTAATTCGTCACACCAGGTGTTCGATTAATTTATTTCGCCCATTGGAGGGAGAACTGTGTAAGTGTGGCGAAGTAAGCATTCATCTCATCAGCCGAACATTTGACACAGTTAAGGCATATATAGCATTTTCACGTCAATTTGGAGGTTTCCCATTTCAAATTGGAGGTTTTACACATCAATTTGGAGGTTTTCCATTTCAAATTGAAGGTTTTACATTTCAAATTGGAGGTTGACAGAAATGGTTCGTTTCACATAAGTTTTAAACGCCGCAACGCTAGCCGAGGTTTTGGAAGCGATTGAGGCTGCAGTGGAAGAAAATCCTGGTAGGACTCTGAAGGAGATAAAACGTGTTCTTCTCGAGAAAAACATTGACTTGGCCGTAAGTACCGTTGATAAAGGATTGCATCTTTTGAAAATAACCTTGAAATTAGCTAACAAAGGGCGGGATCGGATGAATTCTGTAGAAACGAAAGAGAGTATTCAGAAAATGGGCGCCAGAAAAACCTTGAAAATATGGTATTCACTGACGAATCTGGTTTTAATTTGCACCTTCGAAGAAGTCATGCGAGATCCAGGAGGAATACAAATGCTGTTTCCACAGCACCCACGGTAAGAGGAAGAAATGTTTCCCTCGTCCTAGCCTCGAGGTGTTGTTCATTATAAGATATTACGAGTCAACTGCAATGGAGGGACGTTTAAGGAATTTATCGCAGAGCTGCACGAAAAAGTGGCGAACCCAACTAACACATACTTGAAAATGGATAACGCAGCGATTCACCGAGCTGGACAAGTTACGAGTAAGATGATCGAATTGGGGTTTAACGTGAAATATCTGCCCTCCTACTCACCCAACTTGAACCCAGTGGAGCACTGCTTTTCAAAAATCAAGTTGTCAGCAAGACAAATTCTCTGTGAGCCCCAAACAAACCACGACCTGTGTGATACGATAACCAGAAGCGTTGCAACTGTCACCACATCGGACTGCACAAATTATGTTATGAGAATGATGATAGACCTGACAGCCGCTGCTGCAGGGAGAGACTTACGTTGAAAAATGTGTTCATTCTTTTCCGTTCATTATGTTCATTCTTACTTGTATCACTCGCTAATTTGTTCTTATTGCTTTCCTAGAATTAAATCATGTATTTCTGTCCTTCACCAAATTGATGTGCAAAATCTCCAATTTGACGTGAAAATGCTAAAGAAATTGGTAAACAGTTTGAACACGAGCTGATCGAGCCTTCAGGCAGGTCTTCTGTTTTTCAGTTCTCTGTAGTCAGTCACACGTAAAAATAACTCGTTGCTGCAATTGAAATATTAAAAACTAATTTTCGATCATACGGCAAGTAATTCCACTGAGAACGCCGCTTACGCGTCCCTCACATTTTGAAATGAGTAAGTTGAGGGATTCTCCAAAGTCCACTTGACGTCTACGAATCCGATAAGTCGCTTGAAGGGCCGTCAGCTCTCTGCCGTATGGAGTCGACCACTCAAGTTAAATGAAAACTTGAATAGTCCTCACAATGGAGGACTCCATCACATACACATCGGACGATAAATCTTAAGAAATATTGTGGCTTTCGGTTTATTATTCTTTCTGAATGATACGCTAATGTTATCGATTAGGAAACGTTTTTATAATTTACAACCCTTCGCCCTTCAAGGCATGGGGATTCCAAATCTCTAACGTCCGTCCGCTATCTGTGCTATACTTTGCCTTTAACGTGATCTAAAAAATACTCTCGTTCGCACCAAAATCCCATTTGAGATCTAGTTATGCCAGCCAATCCAATCGGACGAAACCCATGGTTGTTTAGGGCAAAAAAATGGTTTTAAAAATGAGCAAAAAACGAAAGTTTGGCGGTATTATTGCAATCCTGGGTATTATTTGATGCTGAATTGAACAGGACGGGTCTGAGGGGCGCAGAACTGCGTCTGGATGAATAATAGTGAAATCGTATCCCTGACTGTTCCAAAATTGGAATGAGCGCCGAGGACGTGGTAAGGAACCTCCTCATCTGTGACAACACCAACTGCACCGACTATGCCCACAACATGCATGTGTTCTGCAGGGCCCCGTGATGATCCCCATAATCTGCCTTAGGCGCTTCCTCTCCATCCTTCGAAAGTTATTGTTTCTCCCTAGCCTGCACTCATTTCTCGCACAGCCTTCCGTCTCACTCCAGCCTCCTGTTAGTCCGACTCATCGCGTCGTGCAAATTGTTTAGCGTCGGCTAGAAAACGACGTCCTTTTTCTTTGCACCTTCGCAGTCAGGTCGTGTTTCGTGTCGTCTAATTGTATTTATCGAACGGAATGATAACCAAGAAAGTATCGAAAAAATATTGGTCCAATCGTTGTCTCGAGCGGCATTCATCTTATCCGTCGTTCAATGGAATGGGTCAAGTCTCAGAGGTGTAGGGCCGAAGGTGCTCTACAAACATCGTCGTTTATCGGATTGTTGATATAGCCATGTCGTATTCTTAATATTTTGCGACTTTGGATTGAACAGGATACGCCACAACCATGCTGTCCAAGAGAATAATAAACCGTTGTTCTATAATTAACGTTGAAATAGATGTATACTTCATAATTTTATTATCGGGAGGTACGTAAACGTTAGAATACATACCTAGCTGGCGTTCTGTTTGAGTCCTTTTTTCAGCTGTTTCAAACTCCAGAGTAACCAACGTGAAAGAAAACAGGGCTACATGTATATGTATACTTCATAGAGGATTGTAGAGGTTCAGATGGATTGAACGATTTTCGGCCGACGCTGGAGATGAGAGAGATCGTGGAGGAAAAGTCGCGATGTACTGTGCACTAACGGGTCGCATACTGCTGTCGTTATTGTAGTAAATAGTGCGCATGTTGCGTTTAAACTTGTGATCGGCGATAGATGTGGCTCCCACCTCAAATAATCGTCGATCAGTTCGGTGAGTTTGCTAACTACCACTCTCACTCTAGGGCAGGGTAAAGAAACGGCAGTTAATCCTATATGAGCTCCGCTTAAAACTCGCAACTATAAAATGCGCTGTGTCTGTAAAATACAATTTGGAGCCGCAGATACCAAGATTTTATCCTACGGGAAAGATGTATGTCCATAGAGGAAGCTTCGCATCTTCAGTTGCGCTCGCTTCCAAAGGCGGTGGTATTGGCAGGTGTTTGGGAGGGTGACTGCGAAGGTCTTGTCAGCTGTGCACAATTGGCTAGGACTCCCACATCCTTGAGTGGCCGCAGTAACGAGGTAACACAACGTTCTCGCACAAAACGCAAGACAACCTTGAGGTGCATCACAGCAACCTCATCCAGCCGCAGCTGATGAACCCCATGCACTCTGAGGCGTGCTGCAGCCAGCCCGTCGCAAGTACACAGTACATGTTCGGCTGTCTCCAGCTCCATCTTGCAGAATCTGCAATTCTGTACCTCTGAGTAGCCAATCTTGGCCAGGTGGTGCCTTAGTGGACAGAGACCTATGCATACCATTCGTACACTATCTCTTTCCTGGCTGAGGAGCTCTCTCGTTCGCTCCCTGGAGAGCCTGACAAACAACCTTGACTGCCTTTGGCCAGGTACAGCCCTGCACTTCTCCTCCCCCTTACAATCCTCCTTGATCAAGTGGCCCTTGGTGGACCCTATGGCTTCCTCGTTCCCTTCAATCCCTGCATGACCTGGCACCCAACACAGAACAAACAACACAGTTAATGTGTTTTCTTTTGCCAAGGTCTTCAGGCCAGTGAGGAATTCCCAAACCAGCCCTGACGTAACGGTATAGAAAGCCAGGGCCTTAAGTGCAGCCTGACTGTTTAATATTGGGGCGAAAATTTCTGAGGCCTTCGAACTCTGCGCTCTCCTCATTACTGACCCCGCTACTCCTTTGACCAACAACAGAAAGGAGCAGCAAACAAACGAGGCCCTGGAAACTTTGCTCATCTAATCCCATCAAGACACACCAAAACTGGCATCACCCCACCAACTTTCCTCCGCCTACTGAGCTGCTCATGCGATCAGTGCGTTTCCACATCTACTGCAGTACAACCGCGTTCCATCCAACTCTTTAAGACGCGATCCATCAAACACCTTTTTCACGTGTCGCTTCACTTTTGTCTCATCTCTTCCCTTCATCAACTCCGTTACTTCCGAACATCGGTAAGATCGTTCCAATTTTCTTCCACACATCACGTCGCCACATTCACCGTATTTTCATCCACCTCATTACCTCATCAAGGGCCCCAACGAAAATCAAATTCATTTATTCATTTCTTTGCTCGAGCCTTCTTTGTATTTTCATTTTCTCAGAAGAATTTCTTATTTTAATATAAACCCCTTTAATTTCGAATTATTTTCCTCATTGTTTCTTTTCACCAAGCTTTCCCTTCTTACACCATTTGTTTTGCTAATAATTTCTCGGTATTTTACCGTGGTCCTCCAAGCCAGCCCTATGTGTTGAGGTCACGAAATTCCCATAGTAGCACCTTAACACTGTTCGACAAATGTCTTTTCCCCTGCAGGCCCCTACACAGGAGGTGCTGCACTCATACTGTCGCAGCAAAGAGCTCACTATCGCTGTCAGGATCCCTGGACCACAGATGCCTGCACCTGCTTGGCCACCCCCTTGCCACCTGGACCTAACATGGATTCGTACCCCAAAGGGTAGCTTGAAGTTAAACTTTGTCTGTATCGGGTCCCTGACCTGCAGGTGAGGCGCCGTTATCCCCCGTCTGACAAGACCCAATTCTAGCGTTCTGCCGCCTGTGCAGGACCGTATCTGGTGTAGTGGCAAAGCAGTACTACCCAGTCTTAGTAAGCCTTGGAGCTCGCACTTAACCTACAAGGTTGGTTAGTCGACGGGATATCAGGTAAAGTAACAGCAACCCCGACTCTTGGGCATTTGCAAAGTGGACAGATGACATTCCTAGCTGGAGATTGGGAACTTCCAGGTGTGGCTCCCGCCTTAATTGATTGTCGATCAGTTCGGTGAGTTTGCTAACTACCACTCTCACTCTGGGGCAGGGTAAAGAAATGGCAGTTAATCCCATCTGTGCTCCGCTTAAAACTCGCTACTATAAAATGCGCTGTGTCATTTGACACTAAATGTTGAGTGAAAACACGAAGGCCGGAGGGATGGTGAGGGGGGTAGTGGAAACTATTAACGAGGAGAGCAAGGGGTTGGGGAGAGGGACAACTGAGGGAGTCGAGCGGTCGGACGCTGTTTTCATTTTGTCGGCGATCAACACCCGTAACATGACAAATCGTCCTTTAGGGGTTGAGATGAGGAAGGGAGATCATGTGGGGAGGTGGGAGGGGGAGAGTGATTTAATAACATAAATAAATTAACACAGAAGGAAGAGAAAGGGGGGAATTCTCCCTTCAGTTGGCCGCCGAACAAATGTTAGTGTTATGAGCTAAGTGAGACTAATGTAAAGACCTGTTCCGGAGGAGAAGGAGAGCGGAGGAAGAGGCGACGCTCGGCGCCCTCGAATTCGGCTAATGGCCCGTGAATTGATTGAGTTAGCGCGACAAAATCGGGAGCTGCGGCTCCCGTCGCTCCGTTTGTTGTGCCGACTTGCGCCGCTCGTTCAATCGAATTACAACCCGCATCTCCCGCCAACGATCTCCGCGCCCTTTTCTTCGCTTCTAACAAAATTTCGCCTTTTCTTCAACACTGAATCTTCCGCAGATTTGCCTCATTTTATTGCGCTACTCGAAATTAGTTGGGAGCCAAGCGAAGATCATGAAGTGATGCCGAGCGAGAACGGACTTAGCGCCCACTGGCCAGAGCGCTTCGTCAGCGAGTCGTGTGATGTCCCGCGATAGGGGTTCTCTCCACGGTAAGTTTAGTATGAAAGTTACCATTCCTATTGGTCGCTATTTTGCACTTTCTTTTGACTACCGTCACTCCTCTTTCATAATTCTCGTGATTACTACAATGTTCGTGAGCCACAATATTCTCGTAGTGCGCTCTCTAAAGAGCGTGTTGAATGGAGTTTTCTATTAAACGAAGTTGTTTATTCATTTGGCTACTGAACCGTCGTCTGAGGTAGCAAACTCACAGTCAATCAAAGGTGAGCTCAGGTCTACAAGACAGCATCCACGGAAGGCATCGAGTTCATTTGCCTTGCTCTCCTAGACCTCTCCACTTCTTTTCTCTCAAAGGCTCTCCATACTGCAAGTCTTGCGCCTCCAGTGCGGAGGAAACTAAAGACAACGAGTAGAGCGGTATGCTATACAAAAACAGAGGTATCTTTCCATCCCCGTCTGATTGGTGGGAGTTGACAAGCCTGTCTAAGGGCCGGTTTATCAATTCTTTAGTTAAAACGTTGATTAGGTAGCGATCTGTTAACGATAATCATGGAGTGAAAAAATTCTTGAGCTCGGATCGCGTTTATCAATCGGCAATTGACTAATAGTTAGCTAGCGAGAGTTTTAACGCAGGGAAGAAGGGCTGCCACTACGCTCAGCGAGAATCCCTCGAACGAAGAGGCGACTTGGCGAGTTTTCCTCCAAAACAATGTGGTGGAGAGTTGGTACCATTGGGCCGCCTTCATTTGCCGCCTGTCGATTTCATTATTTGATATTGTCATTCGAATACCCAAAATATCAGTTGCAGAATTGTTAAATAATATATTTGTGATCTTACTTGATACTTTTCTCTTTTTTTCCTATTCTCTTCTTATCTTTCCTTACTTCTCATTCTTTTCTTACTCCTCTACTTATTGTGTAGCTCATTTTTCGTATTGTGATTATTTTTGTTAAGTGTTTGTCGTGATTTTTTCCGTCGATTTTATAACTTTCCGTTGTGAGTGGGGCAAGCATAAGTAAAAAAATGTTCCTTACAGAAAACGTCACGCGTATTATTCAAAATGAATCGTACACCAAGCAACTTTAAAAAATTTGAAAAACGATACATGATGCTTCTCAACACCAAATGTGCGGTGTGTTTCACTCAAATTGACATTTTCACGTGTGTACAGTCGATAACACCAGTGGTCTGTACCATTCTAGCCCAGTGGTAAAACGCTCTTTGGGCTTTTGAGATTTTTTCTTCTCTGAATATCGTCTTTAAGAAAGTAGGGGCAAATGAACAGTGGTCTGGGAAACTAGTTAACAATGAGGGAGCGAGGAGTTTGCTAACGCCACAAAAGTCGCCTACAGCTATTAGCATCGAACCTGCAAAGAGAAAACAAAAATGGTTATTTACGTGCTCTACTACCACATAATTCTAAAATGTATACGAATAATCGCATTGAATTGTAATGCCCATTTTCTTTAGACAGCCTCATTAAAGTAGGATGAGAGCTACGTGATTGGCCACAAAGACAATTTGATTGAGTTTTCTTCAGATATTTACGTTTCAAACTTTTCCAAAGCCCCCATTTCAGAACACGGTGTGTGCTATTGTGGACACAATTGAGAGAATTATCACCGCCATCGTTCACGTCAAATTCGTGTTGGGAATTCAATAAGGTACGAAATAGAATTTCAACATAATCAGCAACAACCAAATTACGGCATTCAAACAGCTAATTCCAAAAGAATCAAAACAACTTCCGACAACATAATCGTCTTGGCATAGTCTCGTCAAACATGACTCATTATTGGTTACTCAAACAATGACATAATGTAATTAGGGATAACTATAGATTCCTCGACGTTCTTCTTTATTAAATTATACGTAAACATTGTGAACACCATTGCACTATGCTGCATTATTAGTGCATTGCGCTGAACGTACGAGGGGACTAGAGAACTCGTGATTAGTCGAACCCAGACATTTGAACTAATAGAATTGAAACGTTAACATTCGATGAAAGCGCTTAATTACTTTTCGAACTTGACGTAAGTTATATCATGCACATAAGTAACGTGGTAGGTCGATAAAATATTAGGTCTGTACTTACCGAGACCGTAGAACTTGAGCGTTAAGAGGAGTTTCGTCATAGGCGTAATTGCGTGATTGCGATTGCTTGGCGATTCTATTCGCGTTCGAATTAGCGAAAGTACAAACTCCGTTGTTTCATTCGACAACCGGAACCTAGAATGGAAATCTACGTCGTCGAGTGTGTCAAAATATTCAATTCTCGGACGGACCTGGTACGGCCTTCTCTCCCACTCACGAAACGCGTATACCTCTTCGTCAGAGAAATCAGAGTCAGACAGATCGTAGTCGAAGTTCATTGTTAATGCAATGATTTAAAATTTAGGTGACTAAAACCCAATAGAATAGAATAGTAATAAAATCGCGAAAGCGCAAACGAAAACAGAACGAGGCTACCGAAACACAACCGAAAATGGCTGCCAACAAGCTAACCGATAACGGTTAGCTATCCGATAACTAACGAGCGAAGAGACGAGTGAAAACATAACTAACAGCTAGCGCTAACGCGGTGTCAAAGTGAATTGATGAACGCGTCTTCGGGAGTTAACGAACGATTTGACTTAGTCAACCTTTAGTCAAGCTAGCAAATGACATTGATAAACCGCCCCTAAGTGTTGGATCAATGTCCGGCTTAGGGCCGTTTTCACCAATTGCGCTGATCTCGTTTAGAGTCGATCAACAGCACCTAACCCGCTCCCGCCACAAAAACGGTCTTCTCCAGATTGTGTTAAGCTCTAGCCCTGATCAAACCTTAACCCCAAAAAGTTGGGCGGTTTGGTCCGGTTAGCTCTTATCTTTCTTTATCATATTCTGTTATTTGTCAGCCATTACCGTGCTCCGCCGAGTATTCGCTTGTATTATTGTGAATAATTTACGTATATTTCGGAATAATGATAATAAACAAAGATGCTGTTTACTAGTGCGCAGTTATTTCAGTTGCTATTCCACTACGATGATAATATAATCTGTTGGGTTATCGTCATCTCACCTGGCGCCTCAAATGGCTATGAGTGGGGTCTGACGACTTGTAGAAGTGTAATGCTCCGACGTGGCCGAAACTGAGGGGTCGGAGGATTCACTGAGGATGCGACTCTTTCTGACGCTTTGTCCATAGCTGCCTTAACTGCGGTGGCTTGTGGCTCGGACAGGTACACCCCCTTGTAGAGCATAGCTCTCTGATCACTCTGGAGTCGTTTAAGATACTGGTTCGACTCCAAAAACTGATCAGCTATGTCTTGGGTTTTTATCGTGAATTTGGCCTCTGAACCTGACGCACACTGGAATCTAGTGAGAGGGGGAGTGGCTGACAAATCGTAGTAATTATGTCGGTCATCGAAACTGGTCTCGTCTACTGGGGCTGGTGGCAAGGGTGATGATGGCTGTGAGCAACTGTGCTCTGTGCCCCTGCTGCTATGCAGTTTTCCCTTGACTACATGCACCTCACTTTGCAGCTGCGCCACAGCCTCCAGTAGATGGTCACGAATGTCCTGATTCGACTCGGACCCCTCTAAACATGCTACCCGTTTATAGAAATGCCACAACCTAGCATCTAGCCGTCGCGTATCCTCGTGCGTCCATGTGCCCTCTATGCTCCGCACATAGTCGCTCAACGCTGTGGCCTTTTGGGCACACTTGTCGAGCTCCTGCTGCGTAGGGAGCGCCCGAATTCGCTCCTTTAAAGGAGCCACGCCATCCCGCATAGCAGCCGTCAATCGCCGCCTCAACTGAGTTACAACTCCGTCCGTAGTTAGTCCACGAACCTCCAACTCGTAGACTATTTCGTCCTTCAAAAGCCTGGATGGGTCCATCGTAGTTAAGTATGCACTCTGTTATTCACGAACAACTAAGGGATGACACCAAAAGTTAGCACCAGTGTACTTACGAAGAACCTCAACGAAATTCAGATTGGAGGATTTCGTTAAATGGCAACTACAAGGCGATGACGGAGTTGAGCGAGATTGTACCTACGCAGGCTGTCTAAAATCTCGGAGCGGCACTTAGGCGAAAAAAAACTCTAGTTGGAACACGTGGGGAACGGGAAAAAAAGAAGCACTTGGATCGCGATTCCAACTCAAATCACTCGCACAAGTTAAATTAAACAAAAGCCGCTGCCAACGGAAAGATATTACGACTAATACTTACCGTTTTGGAGAGCGTGGTCTTGTTCATGAATCGCTGCCACCAATGTAATGCTCCGACGTGGCCGAAACTGAGGGGTCGGTGGATTAACGTTATTAAAAAGGAAATACCAAAAGGTGCGAAAAGATAGGTGGTGATTGAGAAGGAAGAGAAGGTGCTGGGAGACTAGGAGAAAGAATAACTGTGGAGACTAGAAAAATTGTATTCGGGTTAGTGAAGGGCAACCTGCTTCCTCGGGGGACGGAAATGGAGAGAGAGCTCGGGATTTCGGTGGAAGGCTCAGCGATCGTCCTCTGCTGAGCAAGCACTCTCGATTCGGCTAACTCCGTATTTAGGCTACTCGCCACCTCGAATTCGTTTCTCACGCTGGTACCTCTAACTATCACTCCTCGTGCCGGTGATATGGTTTATGGCAAGGAGGAGAAACGATAGCGAAGCCTTCTCTCTAGAGGGAGAATGTTGATGCTCAGCTCTTCGTCTCGATAGCGCCGTTCCTTGGGCGGTACAGAAGTATGAATTTAAATTCTGTTGCGAACGAAAGTATTATGATCGTCGAAAACAAGTTGTTGTTTGCGTAAAATGTGTGTTAAGCAGTTTCTGAAAAAACCAGTCGTCATATTGCCGTATTAGAAAACGCAAACGCAAATGGCATACATGGGTGGATTTAGTAGCAGATACGTAGGAAATATTAAATAATACCACGCTTTTACACACACATTAGTGTACTAAACAGCTTTTATTAAACACGACAATCCTCCCTTTCTCATTAAAGTTCCTTGCTTGTAAAAATTGTAACCTCATATTTTCGGTTTTTATTATTTCTTTCTCAGTTCTCATTTTCTTGTACCGTTTCCGATTTTTCCTACAAGCACAAAGGATTCTCCCGGACTGATTTGGCTTTTTCCTGCAGCTCTTGCAGTTGTAGTACGCGCATTTTCACTTTAAGCTCCTCACCAGTTTCATCTTCGGCAGAGGTTAATGCGGCCACATTGGTTTATGACAATAATTAGAAACGATAATTTGGTCAAATCCGGATTTTGGAGCATTGGGCATCTATGGGATACACGGCTACGCGGCCGTTTACGTTTACATGCCACTTGTTTATGAGACGGGATGTCAAACAAATGCCCAATTTCCTTACTTTACTGTGACCTCATTAGTTCACTGCCTTCTGGATGTGGCTTAATCGCAGCGTAATCACGTCTATGCTAACCGCATACCACAGTGATCTCGGCTAGCGTGGGGGGCACGAAAATGGATAGCTTTGATGTACTTATCTATCCCTGATCAGTTGGATCACGTTTAGTTTAGTGCTGTTTTGGTGAAAACGGCTCTTAATTAGACCCAGCTAATTAAGGATCCAGAGGGATAGTTTTCGTACGGCGAGCACCTAGGAGAATGCCAATTTCTTTAATTAGCGAAAATTCGAAATGTCGACCCGTGTCTGTACGTATTTCCACTGGAATTTCTATAAGGTCTTATAAATGGAATAAGCAATGGTCTAGGCTTCCTGGTTGGCCACTGCTACCTACTTACAAGAGCGAGGAAAAGGCCCCAATGTGTCTATCGCTTCTACAGCCGTTGCAGTAGGCAGGCTTCCATATCGGACCATTGTACTTCCGACCATGTGTAACAAATCAGGCATCATGTACGTACATCTGGGGTTATTCCAGGTCAAAAGTACTCTTGGCCAGTAGCCAAAAGAACTTTTGCGGCATTGCCCTAGTACTCTGCTACTACGGTCACCACTTAGTACATTTTTTACCTGCACGTCGGTGGTAAAGTATGCCACCTAGAATTTCCAGAGACTCCCATCTCCTGACTATTTGTCTCGTACAGTTCTTCTCTGGCTTTGACCCAATGCCTTATCATTGTATAATTTGTTATAATTTGTTTCCTTGTCGTCAACTTTATTGACTTCAAGTTATCGGGTAAAAACATTTAGAAATGTTAGTCAGTGAAACGGCGGTAATCGAGTAGCCCCCATGTATCTTATGAGCATTATTGACGACTCGTCGTGTAAGCACTTGGTTGCTCTACCTCCGGAATTGTGAAGATTTTAATAACGTCTTAACAGAGTTTATGAGGAAGAAACTGCTCTAAAATCGATTTTCGTCTCAAATAGGAATTTTACGGCATTGTCTTGTTATTCCTAGCTGTTTAAACAAGAAATTTAATAAAAGTCGTTGTAAAAGTTGTTTTTGAGAAAAAAAGTTTGGTATTTTGACCACTAAGATAACTATAGCTAATTTAGGGCGGAACTGGCTCCTACCCTTATTTTGGCATCCAACGGTGACCTGCGAGCTATATTTGAAGTTTTGAGCTGATTTGGTTAAGCAGTTCTCTCTGAATCGCGTTGACAGACTCACACAGGCAGACGATTTTCCGAAATAGTGTTTTTCGGACTCAGCGGAGAATCTGAACAGAACTCAAAATGTGTACTTCGTAGGGCCACGGAAATTAAAAACGGGAGGACGCACAGTTTTTGACGGCTGAGCATGACAAATGCTAGTCGTGGAGATTACAACCTTCAAAGTATTGATAAATGTTGATGTAAAGGGGGGAATGGTCAGCGTAAAATTTCGTATTGACGAAATACTGACGAAGATTGAAATAGTGGACAAGTAGGAAGAGGGTGAATCAGTGAGTGTTGATCGTTGATAGGAGCATTGTCACAACTCGACAACGAACTGCGCATCGTGTCGTCTAGTACAATTTACTTTTGTAATAGGTGTGTTCAAATACGTTCACCTTCATCTTCTAACAAGTATTATAGTGAGATGAATGGATGAAAGTAGATCGGTGGAAGAGTTTGTCGTGTGATCAGTTCACCGGGAACTGTTCGAGACGCTTCCAGGTCCGTGCCGCAAAGGAACCGCAAATAGAAGAGTTCGACGCGTGTCATTCAGCAACTATCGATTCTTTCGTCAAATTCGATCTTACGCCTGAGGCCTTCAAAGATTTTCCCGGGAGACTCGAGGCCACAGGACAGAGGAGACTCGGGAGGGGCTCGTGGGGTCCGGTAACTGAGGCAACCGGCAGCGTCGAGTGGGAGGGTCGGTTGTAATTGGCTGAAGACTCGATGCCGTCAGCAGACAATAATTGGCCGATGCCTCGGTCTCTCCCTCCGGGAAGATCCGGTGTCTTGAGGCCACACCCACTGGCAGGTTCTCGTCTCTTCTGCTACGCACCTTCCGCGATTGGCCGACTCCTGCGTTCCGTCAAACCGTCGCGCGAATGGCTCATTCCTAACTAATGTGGAGTGGACTGTAATTTTGTCACTGCAGTTCAGAATGACAAAAATTCACACCCCTTGAGTTGTCCCGGAGCTTGGTGCACACGTCAGATTGCAGATACAGGTCTGTTTTACCTCGTAGCGTTTGAAATATTTATGAAAATACAGACTCACCAGCGACTCTAAGGATCTCATCCAAGCCCGATTGTCCACCATAGGTGCTACTACAGACCCTCGAGGTCCAAAAACAATTATAGTGATGTCAGATAACATAATATCGCCCAGATCAAAACGCCAAATGCTTTTGACATTTTATGTCCTTACTTTGCTACATAAACTCGAAAATGTAACGTGGGATATGTAACGTCGGAGATGTAACGTGGGATATGTAACGGAGAAGCGTCACGAAATATCGAATGGTTGAAGTGTAACGCTTGGTAACGTCTGTTACAAAATATAACGCTTGGTAACATCACACGTTTTAATAACCTCAGAGACTAAGTGATGATGTCAATTGCAATTGACGCGGCCATTATATCGAAACCATCAACGAGCACAATCAAACGTAGTTATCATTGCATTAAAAAAAAACAAAAATAAAAGACATAAAATGTTCCTAGTGGTTGCGTACTTGTACGAAAGCTGTACCCACCGTTTGTGTTTCTCAAAAAATTTCGTCCTGTCTGAACTCAACGGTAGAACGACGACGTGGGATATGTTACGGAGAAGCGTTTTATCTCGGTTTTGTGTAAGGATGAAAGAAGGAAAAAATGTTTTCTGCTCCCAAGTGAAAGATCAATTAATTTCGCATAGCGCTTACACTTCTGCAAACGCAACTGAATTCAAGCCGTTGCCATCGATCCCCTCAAGTCCTCATTTGCCCAAGTTTAACAACCGACTATAAAAATCTAAATTGGCCGCGCCAAAGAATATCGGTACCACAAAAATGATGAGCTCAAAAAATGAGGACAAGCTCAACGAGAAAAATTGGGACTGCCCAGAGAAACAATTCGATCGAAGACGAAGGACAAGCACCCAGCGAATCTCATGGTAGCGAATCTGTGAGTCCTTTGGAAACGCCTGGGCCTGCCTTCGCACGTATTAACATTAAAGGTTACCTGTGATGTTAATTCACAATTTGAACGCAAGGCAAAGTTGTCACTAAAATTAATCGTGGCAACAACCGTTGGTGGAGGTAAATAAACTATGTAGACGACTAAACTATGTACTGTACCGGGACGAAACAAACTACTATGTACACGGCTGAGGAAAGTCGATATTTTATGACAAATTGGTGGTGTAAAGTTTAGTAAATAGGCAAATATCCCGAGTTTCACTGTGGCTGAATAGTTGACATAATTTACACACCATTTTTTAAGTGTCGAAGAAAAAAGATGTATGCGTTGTAGCGCACAAATAAATAAGGAAAGATCGAAGTCTATCCGTCGTATGAAGCACTCGTGGGCCGTTTCTTTGTCACAAGGATTTCCTAATTCCGAAGACAGAGTATAATGAACAACGAGCGGTGCGTAGCAACACACAACGCCAGCTACAGATGCGGGTACTTTATCTTCAGTCAACGCATTTCTACCGGAACATTTATCGAGAACAAAATGTAGGTTCTAGTTGAGAGTTCACCGTAAGTTTGATCGAAATCGTTAGAGCCGTTTGTCAGAAAATTGAAATACCGATAAACTAATATTCGACAAATTTCCTTTCCCGTGTTAACTTGGTTTATATCTCCATTCAACATATAATTTCAGAAATAATTACGGAGAACGAAATGTGGGTATGGGTGACTAAAAGACACTCTGAAAGTTTGATCACATCTGGTGACGCAGTTACCCTGGAATTTACGGAAATGTTCGAAAATACGTTATTTTCGACACATTTTTATTTTTATCTCTGTTCAATGTCAGAGGAACATTTATTGAGAACAAAATATAAGTATTAACTATTTGAAAACATCCTGAGAGTTTGGTAAAAATCGCTGAAGCCGTTTTGCCAAAAAGCGAAAAAAACCTTATTTTGCTTCATAGGCCTATATCTCCGTTCACCGTATTTTCATGGAGATATGTATGGAGAAGAAAAGTTGAGTATTAATTAGCAGAAGATAATTTGAAAGTTTAATCAAAATCGTTTGAGCCGTTTTTGAGAAGAATGCGAAAAACCCTATTTACTGGGATATTTTCGTCCCCCACCCCCATTCCCATATCCTTATATTTGGTGTCTACAAAAAATAACGAACAAAACAAAAAACATCCAGCCCAATCGGATCAGGCGTTCTCCCGCAAATCGAACTGCGGACACATACACACACACACGGACCACGCGTTGAAATTAGGTTTTTTAGATTCAGTAGGCCTCAAAACGTAAAGATCTGAAGAAGACCCAAATTTCTTTTTGACTCGACTATTATACTTTCTTTTCCCTTTGGGTAGCGGAAAGTAGAAATGATAAAATTAGTTCAGCTTCTACGCGTCAAGTAACCAGCGGGAAAAGAACATTAAGAACCAAAATCCTGCCATATTTGTTCGATGGGTTGACGAGCCGATCGTCCGAAGAGAGACGTTTGCTGCTCAAAATGCAGGTGATGTATGATGCGTGATGGAGGTGATGGACGACTTCTGTGTTCGTCGTAATAGCAATCTTGTAGGAAACTGCCACACGAGATATCTGGATTAGCGAGGTGCTAAGAGAAATTCATAGAGATTCAATGCGATCGCTAGATTTTCTGCTTCTCATTCACGTAAAAATAGCTGAATTCGTCAAAACTCTGGCAAGTCAGATTACGAGTTAAAAGGCACCAAACCGAATGGGTTGGGTCTCACGGGTATGAGACAGCTTCGAGCTGGATAATCAGGAAATTGTCGACAATATTGAGTGAAACATAAGGTTTTTTACTTTCCATCGCTCTTCGATGTAGAAGAGATCAGCTGGAAAAAACGAAGAGTTCTCTTCAGATTTCACGTCTTAAGGTCTACTGAGTCCGTCAAGCCCTTGTTTTGGGAAAGCCGTTTGTGTGTGCGTGTGTGTCAAATCAGCTCAAACTTGATATCCAGACCGCAGGTTACGATGAGACGCTAAAATAAGAGTATGGGGAAAATCTGCGTCAAAACTAACCATAGTTATAGCGGTGATCGAAATATTACATAGTCTTCCCCAAAACTGCTTCGACTTCGCATTAATTATTTGTATTGATAGTTCTAAATAACACAACTGTTGGGCAGACGAGAGGGCGAGAGTTGAAGATCGAAATAAAAGAAACTCGGTGAGCGTGAGGAGGATTGTATTATGTGAGTACAAAGGGTGAAACAAGGGGACGACTCGTAATATGCGTGAACTGGCGCAGGAAACTGTATCGCGAGGAGATGAGTGAGCACTGGGAGACGAGTGTCTTTCGCGAGAGTTCGTAGGTGAATGCACTTGGGAGGATCAGTCTGTTGTGGAGAGGAATGTGAAGAGGAGGGGAGGAAATGATATTTCGGAATGTCCAGCCTGGGATTTCCACAGGTACGAAGGTCTTTGAGGAAACAATGACTTTGACGTTAAGGGCAGGGAGTGCCATTAGGGAAGATTCGGGAACTCTGAGGTCAAAAAACTGATACTTACTGATTCGGCATTTTGCGTCGAACAACAACAATACAATAAAAATTTCGTTTGTGGGAAAATGAAGAAATCAGCACTATCAAACACTACCAAACGTTTCTACGAAAATCGCATTTACCGCAGTTAAATTCTCATGAACTCCACTAAAATGTTACTAGAATCTTCAGTAAAATTGTGGCGATGGTCAAATTAAGTGCCTGTGCGATGTGTCTTTAATAACGCTCACAAGATATATGGGGGCTACTCCAGAAATTCTCGAATCTCAACCTCTGCCGTTTTACTTACTACGGTATCTCACCCGATCCTCACAGTTTTTATCCGATAATTCTGGGACGGCAATAATTATTTTTTTAAATCGTGTTTACAATCTCATAAATTCTCTGCGCACAAGGAGGAGCACCACAATCAATTTTGGAATTGTATGAGCTACCAGTTTCTACCACTGTGAAGTTTTGTTTGACCAATTTCAAAGGAACTGAGAGAAAAATGAATTGAATAAGTAGCAAGACCCACAAAAACCTGTGAATTTACGAGGAGCTACGGAAAGTTGTGTAATTCGGCGCACCTGACGTTTTTTTTTCTCGTTGAGGCTTAGCCGCAACAAGTGTATTGTACGCTCTAAGGCGTGTTTCGGGATTGTCCCCGAATATTAGCTCATGACGAGTGCTGCGAGCGTGGAACTGTATTGTATTCATACAGTGTACCTGATTAAAATTACGAGGAAATGATGATTGTCACGTCCCTCGTGCAGTCTTGTGCCGTGATTTTCTGGAGTTGCGCTCGAAGCTCCACGACGTTCCTTCGGCGTCTGGCGAGGGGTGAGGCTGTGATGACGAGACGACGACAGGGACGTTCCCGACCTTCGCCGCGACGCGACGTCTCGCCTGCGGCGGCTGATATTAAAGCGGTAATTGAATCTTCGTTCGGGGGCCTAATTGCGAGAGGATGAGTCCGAACGAGTGAAAAGAAGGGGAAAACCGCCGTAGGAAACGGAATCGATGGGAACGGGAAGGGCGAACGTTCGCAAGTGTAGCGGACGACGGACGGAGCAGAACGTAACGAGGTAAAGGCGGCACGTGGACGGCAAACTTCCTCGTTAGTTTGGACGCCCCGCTGGGCGCCAACGCTCTCCTGATACATCTCCCAGTTTTTCAGCCTCAACTCGTTTTACACCACTGCCCCCGCCCTCGCACATTGTCCTCCATCCTCCTCTCCCTCCACCAAATCCAGTCATCGATGTTTCTGCAGTAATCACTTCAAAATATAACCTTCAGTTGTCTACACGACTACATTGTCTGATGTACGTAAGGTAATTTTCACCAAAACCGCACCAGCCGTGATATATCAAATCAAGCTTGGATAACTAAATCAATCGTTCTCAACATGTTAACTGGGAGCTGTTGAATGCGGTTAGACGAGACAGGAGGCAGTGGACGAAATCCAATGGAGGGAGTGGACTTAGACCAACTCCGTGAGATGGCTTTGAAAATCTTAGCACTACGGAATATAAAGGCAGCATTGAACAAGAACAAAATTCATCGAAAGAGGTAGAAAGGGTGTACAATGGAAAACGAAGCACTCCAGATGCCCTCCAACTGCTACATGAGTTCTGACTATATTATGAATGAAATAGTCGGGGACGAGTATTGCGTGTTCTTTCTTGACTAAGCTTTCAATGCTGACAGCACTGGAGGATGGGCAAACTCAATAAAAGTCAACTGAAATTGGATCTGACAAATCAGACTTCGGTCATCATTGAAAGGAGGGAAGGCAACAACATAGTGGATTAAATAATGGCGCTATCGAGCAAATACTGAACAAAGGGGACATAGGGGAGAAAAAAGAACCGGCTAGTTTTAGCCATCGACTGGGAATTGACTATATTGAAACATGAACTCAGTTCCTTAAAACTGTTACTCGGTAGAAGTGCAGCAGGATAATTTCAAGTTGACACGGTTCAACTGCTTATCTGAATGGGTCATTGGACGAAAACATCTTCATGCAAACAACTAAGCATTTTCAGAAAATCGAGTTGGAATAAATTCAGAAACCCGACCAGACGATGTAAAAAAATGCGAAATAAATATTGAAAGAACCTAATCGCGAAAAGGTGTGCCAATTGAAAAAGGCTTGAAACAGGCTGGAAGGCAGAAAAAAATCTGGAGCGCTGCAGATTTTCAGGTTTACTCGTTAGTCGATGACGTCATTATTGGATCATGAAATCAAAGTGGTGTCGACAGAACCAAGAAAAAGTTTTTGGAGAAATTCGACGTGCGGGATTTGGGTCCTCGAGTTCGAACAAGAAGTCGGGAAAATCGACGCTTCGCAAACTAAGAAAATCCATGACGTCTTACGGAGTCAGACTGTAAGGACTTTGGAGACTGGACTGAAGCTGAAATTCGGAAAAGAACTCAGTAGTTAGCACTCATACCAGAGCTTGATTGGCTACTTACGAGCTTGGCAGTGGTAACGCGTCCAGGCAATTGCACATGCTGTGAATGATCTTAGCCAGTTCAACTCCTCAATGCTAAAGCTCAAAAGAAGTGTTACGGGGGGGGGGGGATCAATATTGTAAGCAGTACCGCACTAAGTGAGTCGGGAAGTTAGTACTATATCAAGACAAATGCAATTCGAACACAGAGTTTTATTCTCGAATTACGTTCCGAGAAGTTTTACAGGGAACTGAGCAGGAGCGAACACGAGCGTGGGCGACACAGTGACGGGGGAACTGGCTCGGTTTCAACTGACGGCAGCGAAGTCTCAAGCGAATCAGGGCATTTGAGGTGCGCAGTCATCGTAAATGCCCCGGACGAGCCTCCACTGAATCGAAGGGTTTGGTTCGTCCCGTTACAGAAGAGAAAACTAATATGTATAATAGGTGTTGTTTAATACACTAACGCGTGCGTAAATGTGTTATTATTTATCATTCCCTAATTATCTGCTCGAGCCCTCTGCGTGTGGTTTTCCTACCACGGCGGTGTGAGGTCTCAAATCGGCATGCACGAAGAATAATACGTTTCCGACAACCTAAGACATTTGATCGCACCTTGAAGTCGTCGGAACGCTTTGGTACTTTAAGAAACCGGGTAAGATGAAGATAACCGTAATATAATGAATAATCATCGTCGAAAATCAACTGCCAACTGTCAATTATTCAAAAATAACAATGGAAATAATTATAGAAGAGATATGAGCGATTGTTTAATCGTCATTACTTTATGGCCTATGGCAGTGCCTACAATTCGTCAGCCTATTTTTACGGAATAATCAGTTTCTACACGTATTCTGCAATCCGTGATGCTAACAGTCCCACGATAGCGTACCGCATTGGCACAAAGCTGTTACACTTATCAGTCTATCAGGTTAATGAACACACCGCTTAAGGAATGGCGGTAGGAGAGGAAGGACTGTTCCTGAGCATCAACATTCTCCCCCCAGAGAGACGGATTCGCTGTGGTTTCTCCTCCTTGCCGTTCACCATATCACCAGCATGGGGAGCGATAAGGTACCGGCTCGAGAACCGAATTCGAGGAGGCGAGTGGACCAAATATGTAAGAAACCGAAACGTGAGTGCCTACTCTGCAGAGGACGAACGCCAAGCCTTCCACCAAAACCCGAGGTCTCTCTCCATTTCCGTTCCCCGATGAAGCAGTAATATACAAGTATTTTTCTAGTCCCCACAGTTCTTTTTTAGTCTCTCTGCACTTTTTCTCCCGCTTATCTCTAACAATCATCTTCTTCGCCCCTTTCCTAATTATTTACTATCGTTAATTCTCCTACCCCTCAGTTTCGGCCACGTCGAAGCATTACGCTTTGTCATCAGGTTTACTCCTTCCAGGTTTTTAAATTTAAGCTATTAAAGGACTTTTTCCTCAAATTAACGTCTAATGAAGAATGAAGACTGTATTAGGATGACACTTTGCTGCCAGCGAAGACGTATAAGATAATATATAAGACGGGGCTGACTCTTCCCCTACCACAGGCAGTAGTCCATATTGGGGAATAATTACGTCCGGGTTCGCTGTGTAATCTGTACAGCTGTTTTATGTCTCTTCTCCCACTGTATACCATCGTATCATTTTTCGTGGGAATAAATGTTTTCAAATTGTATAACGCGCTTTCTTATGTTCCGGCCTTTATTGAGTCTTTTTCAAGAGAATGTGATAATTAAAGAGCTAAGAGTTCAAGAGAATTACGATAATACGTAGAATTATGGAATTCGGCGATGAACGAGTCTAGAGAACATTGTCGTAACTTTTGGTTACACTCCTAACCCTCGATTCGAATTAAAGGGGCTACGTTCGGTTTTGTGAAAATACCTAAAAAACGTACAAGGACTAGAAGATGGATATTGGGTCAATAACCTCGGTCACTCGTTTCCGCCATAACGAGCTCTGAGGGGACTGTGGCCAGCGGCCTCAGGCTCAAGTCCCCCACTTTGACGAAGGCTAATGAAGCTGAAACCACTAGCACGGGAAGAGGAGGAAGAAAATGTCTGAAAGTGGCTCTGACGATACGCTTTGAGACCGCCAACGAACTTGAGTTATTTAAGGTTGGAGGGGTAGGGAAATGTGTATTCAGTTAACTGGCCCTTTCCCCTTCAAAGACTGACCAGTTTCTCCGTCTAAATTTGACTCAGTTCACGGCCTCCGCTAAACATTCGGCGGCCCCTGAGAAGATAAGCCGCTCTCCTTTCAAAACTGAACGACATGCCAGAACATATTTGGTAGAACATCCCACTTCTTCGGCTTGACTCAACTGCCGCGAACGTTTGAAATGAGACTTACGACGAGCTGCCGCACAGGTCGTGTTTAATATCTCCCGGAATATGCAACACATTAGCGTTAGTCTGGGCAAATAATGTTATCCTGCTTGTGAGTACCCCGCCCAATAGGTTTGTGGAGTAGCTTGGCTGATGTGGTTTGGGAGTTTAATCCTTCGAAACAGCACGGAGTTCTTGGTGCCGTCATATCCCAGCAACAGTGTGAAGTCGTAGATGCAGGTTTGGTCGCATGCAACAGAGCTTCTTAAAAGACTTCTTGGCTGGCGCTGGCGTTCATGCAAGAAACCCCTCTCAGGTTCCACTACTGCCACTTAAGAAGCTACTCTTCCTCTGCACATCCCCGCAAATAAATTTGACTTGTGTGGCGTGTTTCTGACGCAATGTATCTCTGTCCGTTACTATGAGGTGTACAAGAAGACAAGATGAATATTCACTGCCGTGCTGAAGTTGCCTACTTGGGTCGCCGAATCGCAATGTGGAGGTCAGACTCGTGACAACAACGACATAATGAGGAGAATTCAGATATTGCTCTGATTGAGGCCTGACCTCGTCGCCTTTGACCTCGACTAGGCGCGTGATCCTGTTCACCTAACATATAATGCGTGCCTAGGATGTTGTCAGACGCCCTCGGGGTGGAGACAGGAACAGCCTGGCAGGATTGAATGTATCATTGCAAGAGAAGTACTGAAGAGGTGCATCAGCTAGGAGTTTATGCGGCATCACTACTCAGCTTATGAAGGACGTGGTCGTACTTTAACTACTGCTTATTTCTTACTAGCTTATATCTTCGTTC
This sequence comes from Pachypeltis micranthus, assembly GCA_020466155.1. Taxonomy (NCBI): domain Eukaryota; kingdom Metazoa; phylum Arthropoda; class Insecta; order Hemiptera; family Miridae; genus Pachypeltis; species Pachypeltis micranthus. The sequence continues at coordinate 3,022,615 of CM035776.1, forward strand.
AACATATACAGAAACAATTACAGAGAACGAAATGTGGGTATGGGTGACTAAAAGACGCTCTGCAAGATTGATCAAATCTGGTGAAGCAGTTACCCCAGAATTTACGGATATGTTCGAGAAAACATCATTTTCGGGACATTTTGGTTTGTATCTCAGTTCGAAAAACTGTCAGAGAAACATTTATTGTGAATAATACATGAGTATTAACTATCCCAAAAAATCATGTGAGTTTGGTGAAAATCGCTGAAGCCGTTTTGCCAAAAAGCGTTAAAAACCTTTTTTTTTGTTTCACAGGCCCATATCTCCGTTCACCGTATTTTCAAGGGGATATGTATGAAGAAGAAGTGTTGTAGTAACTAGTAGAAGATAATTTGAAAATTTAATCAAAATCGTTAGTCGGTTTTGAGAAAAATGCGAAAAACCCTAGTTTTTGGTACATTTTTTGTCCCCCACCCACCCTTTTCCATCGACCGAAATCGTCATTAACCTCACAAAAAATAACGAACAAAAAGTAAAAAGAACCAGCCCGAATGGCACAGCCGTTCTCCTGCAATCGAACTAAAGACACACACGGACCACACCCCGAAATTAGGTTTTGTGTATTCAGTATTCTGTAAGTAACTTTAAGATCTGAAGAAACTTTTTTTTCGACAAGATTACAATACTTTCCTTTCCCTTCGGGTAGCGGAAAGTAAAAACAGGGTCCACCACTGAAGGGGATATATGTAAAAGTCAGCATACTGTGTGCGTGTGCGTCCTCGCGAAGTGCAATGATTTAATCGTTACCTCAGAGAAACACAACTAAATGAACATAGAATTGAAATACCGCCGTATTTTGCCGCCTATTTATAGTAGTTTCTCAAAGAAATTTTGTGCCTTCGAAGCAGTCCACTTGAAATTTACACCAAACAACGACAATTGAGATTTTCCTATTTACGTATCACTTACCCAGTCAACGTTTGAACTTGTTTCAGGTTTGGTTCCAAAACCGAAGAGCCAAATGGAGGAAGACTGAAAAATGTTGGGGGCGAAGTACCATAATGGCGGAGTACGGCCTGTACGGAGCGATGGTACGGCATTCCCTCCCGCTCCCTGAGACAATACTCAAATCGGCCAAGGAGAACGAGTGCGTCGCGCCTTGGCTTCTAGGTGAGTCGTGTGACGTCAGTATATTTATCATCTAGCGAAATTGTTGAGTCGAATAAAACGTTTGTCGAAATATTACAAAAAGGGTAACAAGAGTGATTGGGTGATTGAGCGATCATTTAGCAACGGGAGAGAAAGAGACTGTATTGACTTTGTGGACGCGCAACGCGTAGATACTCTCGTTAAACTAACCTCTTGTGATCTCTAAATAAGGCACAGTAAAGACGCGCGAAGGACTGGTGAGCAGTCAAAGCAGAAGTGATGCTGGGGAAAGTGAACAAATGTTTAGCCCTATGAAGTCCTTAGAACAGAAAAGCAGAGGTCTGGAGTTGTTATGGTGGCATAAGTACAGCCTGACAACTAGTGCGATTTCAAAAGATGTGCCGCGCACTCAAGGGTCCCCTAATGTCGTACACTTAGCAACAACAGGTGCCTCAGACCAGAAAATTCGCACTTTTCAACCCATGACAAGAGATGAGAGACAAAATTGTCGCCTGCTTCAGCCCCTCTTTAATTTATTTTGAGGCTCGTCCCATGATATGCACTCCTGGAGTAATAGAGATCAGTTAGACACCGGTACGAAGCATTGTACTAAGCCTCTTGCTGTATAAGATACCTATATGGCGTGGTGGAAGGGTATCAGAGTTGTGAATAAGAAAATGACATACCAAATGCACCGTGATACAACTAATAAATCAAGTTTTTACCAATTTTGATATTTTCGTTGAGCCATCATTTTCTTAGCCCACTGGGCTGTCTTTTTACTTTAAAAACTGCCTTTTTACTTAAAATCGAGGGAAGTTTCATAAAAAGTAGTTAGAAACTGTCAACTAATGGGTTGACATTTTGGGCCCTCGGCTCATGGAATTAAGTGAAAACTGCAGTAACGTCGATTTGGGAAGAGGTTTTTAATGAAAAAATTTAATCAATCAGCCTTTTTTGAGTAAAAAACGGAGCGTTTTGATCACTATGATAGTTACAGTTAGTTTTAGGCCAATTTAACTTTTATCCTTATTTTGGTGTACAGCGTTTGATCTGGAGGCTGATTGTCGACTTCGACCTGATTTGGTTCAGCCGTTCTCTGTCAATAACGTTCACCCACTAACCATTCTCTCAAATCGTGTTTGGCCTGAAACGTAAAGATCAATAGAAATCTTGAGAAAAAAATTGTTTCATTCAACTACGTAGCTTTCCCTCCAACTAGTTAACGCTAAGGAAAGTAAAAAGTGAAAACATTATTCAATAGTTAGGTTTGTTTTGGCATATACATGAGCCCAACTTTGTAAGCATATACCTTCTCACCGTATATCCTAGTATATGCAAAACAGTTAGGTAATCATTAGTAGAAAATAGGTTGTAAGTTAAATCAGAATCGTTAGGGTTGCCCTGAGCTCAGACCCGTCGGGTCTAAAGATGGTTGAGAGGAAGAGGTAAATGTTCTTTCTTCCATACAAATGGAAATATATTCCAATAACGGGAGTGGAATACAAACACAGTTCCAAAACGCAGACCCACCTGATGAGCGAGTTCGTTACTTCCGGTGATACCAGTCAGAAGTAAAAAGTATCGGAACGCGTCTACACAAATTTTATGAAAAGAGCTAGCAGTAATGCCGCAAGATGGAAACAATGTAAAACATAGACCAACGAATGCCTCAATGGCCGCAAATTTTCCTGCAGGTCTGTTTTGGCTTAGTGTACTGAGCCAGTCATAACACTGAGGGCGACCCCTTTATGGCGTACGTTCCATCACAGAGCTCGTCTTGTGCTCAGAACTGAACTGCACCTGACGTTATTTCGAAGGGCTTGAAGTTGATTTAGAATTAGCTTAGGTAATTATGGGATTTGTAGCAAAACTCACAATGAAGGCCATCGCTGAAAAGACGGTTCTGTTCGGACTGAACAAACGTTACGAGTTTAGACCTGGACACGCCTGTTTTAAGGGCCCATATAGCCACAGGACCTCCTGGAATCTGTCCTTCGATTGTGTTGGTAATTGGTCATAGCTTGTGGATTTGAAAGAACAATTTCTGTATTAAAGGGCAATGGCACACAAAACAAGGAACTAAGCATAATTAAGTCTGGGGAAGGCGAATCGGAAGTATCGGACGTAGAGGATTCATTAGTTTATTACAGAGGACACTCAGTGCAATCTGCTGATTCTACAATGCTGATCGTTTCTTAGCGTCTCCATTAACACAAAAATTAAGTCGATTTGTCGTCATTGAAAAAAAAAACGAGTTTAGATTAATTAAATGCGAATAATGCCACAAGTCTTCAGAAATGGCCGAACTAAGCCTAACGACTAACATTGCGAAATAAGCCACAAGTTCATCAATTTTTGATGGCCAAAGTTCAACGCCTGTCGGGAGCACGAATGGGGGAGCTTGAAACTGAGAAATAAATGAACGTGGTGAGAGTGAGTGAGGACTGTGTTACACTTGATAGAATAGCGACATGAGTATACAAACGAGCATAAGGGACTATCAATACATGTGAAGCTGGCTACGAAATATTAAGTGGAGGGAGAGGTACAGAGGGAGGGAGTAGCGGGAGCTGAGAGACGAATTGTTGGAAGAACTGGGAGACGACGGTATCGTGAGAGCTGAAGGATGACTGACTTGGAAAGAGCTGTCTGTTGAGAAGAGGAATCTAAAATTAAGGGGAGGGAAAAGAGGGATGGGAAAGTCCAGGACTGGGGGAAATCCGTAGTCAATTGGAAATAACTGAAGAGGTGGGCTTTCCATAGGTAACATAAGGGCTTGAGGACGAAGGTGTTAGGGGAAACAATGACTTTCCATTAGGGAACTAATGAACAACTATCAAGCTAATTTGGCCTGCCACATGACGCCCTATGTAGTGGTATTCTCTACAAGAATACTAGGCGCTAATGACGAGTGCTTAATAACCCTGACCAGTTGATGTTACGAAGGATTCCGCGAACGAGTAGATGTGATGCGGCAAAATGGCTTGAAATACAAACGTGCAATACGTTGAGTATTCAGATATCAGAACGGTCGCCTCTTTCAAATACTGGCGGTTAAAACATATTCCATTTTGTAGGACGCGTTCCATTGTGGGTTGGAAAGTCCCAGTTAAACAATACTTCCCCACCTCTCTCGCTTTACTCTGTTAGCGAATTTCGACATTCTCCTTCGAACCTCGTCTCAGGACTATATTCGCCTTGTTACTACGTGTACTCTTCCTTTCTGTTCATTATACCCGCTTGCTGAATAGGGCTATCGGCTTGGTGATCGTTTTGGGGGGTAAAAACTACGAAAAATCGAATTTGAACTACTTCCAGTCTCCTGTGTTTCTTGTGCAATGGGTTTGGCCTATGTTATCATTAACTCTAATTTGGCGACAACTCGGAACCTCTAGGCCGTGCATATAGGTAGTGCGTAAGTTTTAAGCTCTAGTCAGGTCGTCAGGTTGTCATCACCGTTCGTCTTTATACACCTAGAAAATGCGTGCTCATTTCGACGCTACTCCATTTTTTGTAGGGCGTTGTTTATCTCGATCTCGACAAGACGCCATTTCAGGACGACTCAAGTTCGTAGGACTGAACTAGTTGTGTGAAGATGTGTTGCTTTTTGCTAGATTAAATGTTTTTGATCTACCGCAATGCCGCTTTCAATTCTATTTTTCATTTTCCGCCGTAATTATGAGGGTTCGTCAACGATCTATGTAGTCAACCGTTCTCCCGCAAATACGCGTATTTTAGTGTGAGGCGCGTAGATTAGGAGCTGACGTTTGGTTCTTGCTCGGAGAACCTCAAAGCGAGTTTTTGATTTGGGGGAAATAGCTCTCGAAATCAGAATCTCGTGCACGTAACAGCTAAAAATCACACAGAAGCAACAAAATAGCAACACTACGCGAATTAAAGCGTTCTCTCTCTCACCTACAAACCCAATATACATACAAGTTTTCCGAACAGATATTTTCGTGTATTCTCTCAATGGCGCGTAAAGTACTTAATTATTATTTTCCATTTTGTGCGAATGCCACTGCCCAGAATGCCATTGGTGGGATGGCTGACACTCCGCCGACACAACTCGTGGAGCCTCCACTCGTTTTAGCAATTCTTTGAGTTGGAAAGTTGTGTGAACATGTAGCGTAATTGAACGCAACGTTGAACATCGCATGTACGTAATGTAACGGATATTGTAAATATAAACATCATTCACGCTATGCTCAGTTTGTTGACAAATTACTCTTCACAAAACTGCGTCAAGAACTCATACTTTCAGTTTGATTAACCAGAATTGACTCTATGTTACCTAATTGGGCACGGAGTTGAACGTTGCGTGAGACGCTTTACGTTCTAATCACGTTCGTTCTGCTTTGCTAGATTCATCTCTTGACGAACAATTGAGCTTTCCATTAATTCGAAAACACGACACGTTTAATGCACGATTAATAAGCAACAAAAACCCCTACTGGAGAGCTCAATATTATCACGCAGGCCATCTTTGACATTGGCAACGACTTATTCCATGGGCTAGACAACCAAGATTGGTTTTGTATTTGTTTTTGTCCAAGTGGGCGTATCTGTGTGTTAACCACGAAGATCTGTTGATGGCAAAAAGTTAACACACATCTCCCTTTCCTTCCAGCTTGCCAACGGCAGGAGCCGTTCGAACGTCAATCTTGGGTCGATGACGAGTGATCCTCCCAATTCCTCGGGCTTCCTCTGTACTGCTGGCTGGATGGTAGGGCAACTTCTTTAGCACCCTTGTATCACTGATGAGACTAGTTTCATTGTATTTCAGGTCCGAGAAGTGATATTTCCGGAGACTGACTCATTTTAATGCCCACTCCATGAAGTCAAGTATCAGATCAGCTCAGCTCACGTGGGATTCGTCGGGTGCCCACCCCGGTGCATGAGTTGTTACGGAGTTGCTTCGGGTGAAGATGAAACTCGAGCATGCGGATGCCAAGCGAATACACTGTTACACAATTGCTAAATGAGAGGGCACGAACTCACCTCTACACATCGGAAAAAAAAGGGGATGATGTGTGAATGCGAACACTTGATAAGCATTTCGGTGGCGTTCAAGCACACAACCTATGAACCAGCACTGGTAGCTTCGAGCCAATCGAGCTTAGAGTAGCTCCCATAGCGACGGCACAACACCCGCCAGGAATGAAGATGTGGTACAACAGATACAGGGATGGGGCCTGGGCAAGCAGCTATGACTGCACCAGAGGATCGTTCAGGGATATTTTGAAGCAACACAACTCACAACGAGGTGCCTAGGGTGCCAGCGATGGAGTTAACAAAGGCAACCTTACACTTGAGAAGATGAAAGATGGAAAAACTGCAGCTTTTAGCGTCAAAACAGTGAGTGTGCACTAAGAGAGCATCCACACCTCACCATTTGAGAAATTTGATTGCGGGTGTGTCTATGATCACGATTGATATTGGCAAACTGGCTCAACTTTGATATCAATAGTCATCAACATGGGACGTCCAAATACTATGAGCAAAATATATCCAAAATTACCTTGAGCTACCTATCATACAAAAACCACACTTTTTCTTTAAATTGTTTTCATTGAGACTTGCGTTAAATGACAATACACCACAATGAGAACTAACTGAACTTGATGGAGTCTGGTAATGAGTAGTTTCGTATAGAGAATATGTCTTCAACTTGCAAAGTTGGTCGTTTTTTTTCAGCAGAATTTCTGAGTAGAGCGTCTTGTTGCGTACGAATGGCGGAAAAAATAACTTTCTTCTTACTGGAAAAATACCTCAGCAAAGGGGTACACTTATTTATTTAGTTAGCCGGTTTCTATGTCCAGGTTGCTTCAGGATGATGTCAGATCCTTATAATGAAATATTTTGAGCAGTTCAGGGGTGGGCGACCTGGAGTCTTCTTGAGAGAGTGGATATTGTACCTCCGAAGACTCCGTTCCAGGTCACCATCACGGCAGTTCGTTGATAGCTCTGGGGTTTAGGTGTTGTCATCGCAGTGTTGCAGTAGATCACATCTCGTTCACCTGGGATTACGACGGTTGTATCAATGCCTTCAATACCACACGAATCCACCATTGAAACTCTCGGTTACGTTTATGATCTTCGGACCTTGAGTAATAACTTGGCTCAATTCAATTTCGTTACGAGACGAGCCATCGCTGAGATGAGCTGCTCTGCTCAGGTCTCATCGGTCGAATTGTATCTTGCGGGCAACGGGAAGAGACTGATAGATAAATAGAATCGGAGGGCATTGAAGGCGCGCCGTATTTCTATTGAATGCAAGCGAATGTCTTTTCTATGCCACAATAGGGAAGCTCTACGAGGTCGAATGGGAAAGTACAAATTGTTATTACACGCCGGAGGAGGACGCGGCGGTGGAGCAGAATAGCGGAGGCGCAGAAAATTCTTTGTGCACTCGGGACTCATTCGTCCCATTCAACTGTTGGGTTTTCAGCTCCGCTCACCTTCTTCCCTCTTCTTCACCGCCTCCTAATTATTGTACTCACTTCCACATAATTGATATACACGGAGGAGGAATAGGTGTTTGGCGGCGAAGGGAGAGGGAAGTGTTGGTGGGTGAGGGGGAGTGATGTGGCGGTTAATGGTGGTGGCGGAGGGGTTAACGAGGCCTCTGTTACGTGCGGGGGTGGTACCAAAATGGCCGACTCGACCCCCCTCCCCCTTCCGTTCCACCACCCGTACAATCCCACCACCACCACCATCTCCGCCGTCGCCGCCACCACCGCCACCAACTCCACCATCACTTCTAACGCCCGTTTCCTTTAGCGATCGACTCACCTCGCATTTGCTTCTTGCTGAACCCCTTCACCTCCTCACAATCATTTCCTCGCCTTTTCACTTCCCGTCTCCGCTCTTTCCTTTTCACATCCACCCCACCGACCTCTCCAGCCCCACCCCCACCCCTCGTGCCCACCACGTACCACCCTCTTACAGCTTCTTCTCTTCAACATTAACTTCTCGCATCAATCTACGAGCACTACAACAACAACAGCATCGGCAACAACAACATACCCCCCACCCCACCACACGCCACCTACACACGCCAACCACCCCCTCCCTTCGTCCCTTACAACAACCAGCTTCATCCCTGGAAACCTATTTGCACAACTTTTCAGGAACGAAGAGGTGCTCCATCACATCTCGAGGGGTCTCCCGCGAATACGCGAGTTCCCACTCGCATTATATACTCATATTCAACAACCCCCCCCTCATCCCCTCATCACCACCGCCAATCCCCTTATTGCCACACCCCCTTCATCTATTCAACCATTTTCTTCTGCTCCTCGAATAAGAGAGAGAAAAAAAAACACCCTCTGCCAGTAGATGTGGCGTGTCCTCGCATCAACAGCTCACTATACACTATTCCCACTGTTTCCTTATCACTCGTGAGAGAGTCATATCTATATATAGTTATAAAGTACTGGAGGATGCGGTTTTGTTATCGTGCAAGAGCCCATGCTGCTCGCTCAGCATCCATCGAAACCAGACGTGAGGAGGTATGGCCTGAGCCAGTCTCTCGGCAGAGAGCGGTTGGTCATGTGTCATCACGTGGTGGTATGACCAAGGGGAATCCATAACATCTGGGGGGAGTCCTTAGTGTGGTATTCCACCTTAAGTAATTCCACCTGGGTGGCAGGTTTCGAACGTAAAGATCAACTGCTGCCACTTTGTTTTATCATAACCTTTTGTCGAAGCTAGAAGGTTTGTTTGTACTTCCAATAACAATAGCTCACTGATGTGGAAACATTGTGGAGCTGCACGTGGTTTCTGGTTTCCTCCACACTGGAAACGTTAGACTTGCAAGATTTAAGTCGCCATGTCCCGTGAGGAACTACTTCATCCAGTGTTCTGGCTCAACCCACTTTCTCCTAAGACGTCCACGGATGTTGGGAATCACCTAATGCGTGTCACGTCCTTTTGACGAAGATTCCCTTCTCCCAACTGATGCCCATTCATCTAGCTGGATTTTCATTCAGTGCCGCTCTCTGGGATTGAACCAGGACCGTTTTATGATTGACTGTAAGTTTGCAACCCCAGACAACCGAACAGACACATAACACACACCCCAAGTGCGATAATCGCTCGTAATGAGGAAAATCTTGCGAAGGTAGTTCCTTAGAGGGACTAGAGGTGTTGGCTGACTCCTAAGCACTTGGACTTGCTTCTCAAGAAGGAACCTGCCAAAACGTATTGACGGTGATTACGAACAGCACAATTGGAGAACCAAGACGTTGCTAGAGGAAATTGAGAGAAAGTAGTCAATTTCCTCGGGGATTTGGTGGATCGACTGTGCACAGATCAGCACAGTCAAGTCCTCACATAGGTTTTGGTTCGAGAGAAAACCGTCGAAGAAGGCATTCCAAAGTACTGGTCCGAGGACCGAGCATTGTGGGCTCCCCTTCTCTACCTTTTTCGGGCAGGAGACATGTCAGCGTTCGATCGTAGCAATTCTCTTTGTCAGGGGTGCTTAAAGCTCATTGAGGAGCGCTAATAGTGACTAATAGCGAACTAATAATGACTATAGAACGGTGTTCCACGCTGCACTAATCGAATGTGCAAATGCAGACCTCTCTACATGACACGCTCTACTATAACAAAATAACTCACGGTAACGAGGGCATCTTGCACACTTTATTTGATGCTACGTGATAGATTCACTCAACTACTTTGACACCATTGCAGTGTTCCTCTTGTACGTCAAAGGTTTACTGGAGCGGCAGAACTAGTTTTAAGAAGAAGTTGTGTGTGTCAAGTTCTGCATCTGCGTCTAAAGTTGAGAAAACAACTGCATCGAGGCTCTTCAATAGACTGAATAGGCCCAGATCCGTGACTATGATCTCTCACCTGCCCGACTGCTTGTGTTCTTCTCTTCCTTTCAGTAAGGAATGTATGTACTCGGGCGTTACTTCGGACGTCCATCTCAAATTCACATTAGCTCGATAATTAAATATCTGGTGCGTAGCAACACACAACATTCCGCCACCCCTTTAAGTTCGAACACCACCTACATAGGCGGGCGCTATATCTTCGTTCAACGCATTTTTACAGGAACATTTATGGAGAACAAAATGTACGTACTAGTTTGTTGAGAGTACTCCGAAAGTTTGATCGAAATCGTTAGAGCTGTTTCTAAGAAAATTGGAATACCGATAAATTAATATTCGACAAATCTCCTTTTCTGAGTTAACTTTGCTTATATCTCCGTTCAACATAAATATACAGAAATAATTATGGAGAACAAAATGTTGGTATGAGTGACTGAAAGACAATCCATTAGGATTTATCACATCTGGTGAAAAAGTTACCCTGGAATTTACGGAAATGTTAAAAAAAACGTTATTTTTGACACATTTTGATTTTTACCTCTGTTCAATGGACCGTCACAGGAACATTTATTGAGAGGAATATGTAGGTATTAACTATTTGGAAACATCCTGTGAGTTTGGTGAAAATCTCTGAAGCCGTTTTGCCAAAAAGCGTAAAAAACCTATTTTTGCTTCATGGGCCTGTATCTCCGTTCACCGTATTTTCATGGAGATATGTATGGAGTAGAAAAGTTAGGTATTGATTAGGAGAAGATAATATGAAAGTTTGATCAAAATCGTTAGAGCCGTTTTTGAGAAAAATGCGAAAAACCCTAGTTTTTGGTACATTTTCGTACCCAGCCCCCCTTTCCATCTACCGAAATCGTCCATAACCTTATTTTGGTGTCTACATAAAATAACAAACAAAACAAAAAAAGAACCAGCTCAATCGGATCAGCCGTTCTCCCGCAAATCGAACTACAGACACACACACACGGACCACGCACCGAAATTAGGTTTTTTAGACTCAGTAGGGTCTGAAACGTAAAGATCTGAAGAAAACTCAAATTTTTTTTTGGGCCGATTACTATACTTTCCTTCCCTTCGGGTAGCGGAAAGTAAAAACTGGGTGCGGGATGAGGGCCAGATGCCCAGTGCTTTGTTTACAATCTCTCCAGCTGCAGTAGTTCGTCCGTTGTGTCGTGTTAAGTAAACACGTGTTGGTAGTGCTCGTCACGAAAATGGAAAATCGAAATTTAGATCAACGCATCGCGATAAAAGCTAAATTGGGTCAAACCATGAAGGAAACGCATTCCAACATATTGAAGGTGTATGGTAGTGCTTCTCTTAGTCGTGCCCAGGTGTTTCGATGGCACAAGCAGTTCAAGGAGGGTCGCGAGTTCGTGGAAGACAAATGCGTTGCGCGTGCGCGCCCTAATCCGTGATGATCGTCGTCTGACGGTTCGAATGTTGTCGTCTGAACTCCGTATGAACCGTTCGACAGATTTGCACGAACGATTTCGGGATGAGGAAGCTGTGCGCGAAGATGGTCTTTCTGCTGAGCAAAAACAGCATCGAATGGCTGTTGCAGAAGACTGTCTGGAGCAAGTTGAAAACGATCACACTTTGCTCGATCGAGTTATTACAGGTGATGAGAGTTGGTTCTTTCAATATGACCCTGAAACCAAGCGTCAAAGCTCGCAGTGGCTGTCTCCGCACGACCCTCGTCAGAAAAAAGCTCGAATGAGCAAGTCGTAGGTGAAAACTTTGATCATTGCCTTCTTCGACAGCCACGGAATCGCAGACACTTGGATCTTTCATCACGACAATGCGCAGTGTCACACAGCCCTCCATGTTTCACAGTATTTGACGCAGCAGCCGCCTTACTCACCTGATATGTGGGCCCTTCTTTTTCTTCCCCAGAGCAAAATCGGTGGTCAAAGGAACCCATTTTGAGTGGGTTGAGGCGATCCAAGCGGCCGTGACGAGGGTCCTCAACAACATTCCAGTTGAAACCTTCCAGAAATGTTACGAAGCGTGAAAAAAACGATGGGCTCGGTGTATAGCTGCCTAAGGGGATTACTTTGAAGGAGATGGAGGAACTGTAGAGTAATTTTTAAATATACAGCTTTAATAACGTCAGTCTCATTAGTTAATTGTCGTGTATATTACTTAATGTACGTATAGCCCAAATGTAAGCCGAGAATTGGTCTGTGGGGGAGTAACGTGGTTCACTTTTCATTGTAAATAAGTTAATGCAATTCGAAAAAATAAAAGACTCCAAGTTTATCTGTACAATAAATAGTGTTAAGATTGACCGACGCCGACAAATATCAATCTCATAGCGCAAGGTATTGGGCAGAAAAGTGTGTTTTGAGTTCCGTTTTAATTTTTTGAAGAGTGGTGATCCCTGGCAGAGGTGAACAGTTTTGCTTCTCTGCAGTCCGTGGGCAGCCCTCACAAAGGGAAGTTTGATCATTCATTTCCTTTCCGTTTTAAGGCTTCCATCTCTTTGAAAAGTGCTTGTACATAGTTCCCCATCTTGTTCCTCAGCAGAATTTCTATCGGGAGCTACTGGGCTCGGAAAGCTGTTTAGATGACGCCAGCTCCACAACCTTCCTGGCCTGTCAGGCCATAAATCAAGGGCTTGTTAAGTTCCGCGCTTGTCGGCATGCAAATGGCAATTTCCTCATTCTCCTCGCTCACTTGACAACACTAACGCAGGAGTTAGTTTATTTCAATACCCGAATAAAGCGTTGAGGCAACTAGCTGAATCTCAGGACGACTGCTCTCGTTTAAATTACAGTCAGGATCGTGGCGTTTTATGCGGCCAATGGACGTAGCTTCAGTTTCGCGCATCGAGAAGCCAAGAAACCGTCGTACTGATTTGCATTCCAATTTCTTGTACACAACTAAACATATGATTTGATGAGACATTCTTCAGCGTTTTCAATGGCATACTCCCAATTCCCACCGGATACGACTCGCATAGGCAGTATCATCGGGCAATGACACAGCTTCTTCTAAAACGGGTTTAAGCAACTTGTCCGTTGATCGTTCCAAGGACTGTTCTCTGAAGTATTCCGCGTCTAATTGACTTTCTATCAGTGTGTCCGATTTTATGTGCAGCAGCTCCGGTTTTGAAGAGAACGTGCCATTGGAAATCTCCTCGACTGTCTCCCTTACCTTTCACAGATTTGAGTAATTTGCCATGGGACACTCTGACAGAAGTCTGTTACTGGAATACGCGTAGCCCTCATTCCGTCGTCCAGCAGCTTCAGTGTAGTTTCGGTCACGAAACAGATTGCGCACCATCCGCGGCTTTCTAAAGGCAAATAGTTTGTCGTTGATAATATTATGATTCTCTAAGAACTTAACAATGTTTTTCGCCAAATGGAATTAAGAAATTAACATCGTTACCTCTTCAGAGGCCGCCCAAACTGTCTCCTTCCACGAAACCTCGATGCTGCCGTGTCCAATAAGTGGAGCACAAGTTCCGCTCTAATGCGCTTCGTTTCTATGAAAATGCAGCGTCCGCTTCAACGGGAATAAGGAAAACGGGATATAAATACGGCAGTATTGCAGACATTTCTGTTTTTTCATTTTCTCAAAGTATCGCTGGTTGCGGTTTTGGTATCGCAGGCACTCGCTCAGCATCCTGCGAACCCAAATCTGTGGAGCTTTGACTCTGGAGAAACCGTACCACCTGGGTGGAGGTCTTACGGTGGTTTCCCACCTCTTTAATGGCAAGTTTCAAAGGGAAATCAACTGTGGACACGCTTTTTGCCATAGCCTTCTTCGCAAACTAGGCGAAACCATTATAAGCTTGCTTAGTAGCGGTAAAAGCGGGAAGGTTTGGCTGCTCATCTAATAACCGTCGCTCACTGTTGCTAGACCTGTAGTAGAACAGCACGTGGTTTCTACGCGGGCACTGGTGGGCCAGACGTGCAGGACGGAGAGTGTTCCAGAGAAAAGAAGTACAGTCGCTCATTGACACCAGACTAAGGGTTTTGGAACCTGTGTATGGTTCTTGTACGGCGAGAACGCGGCAGCGTTTTTTTAACGCACTATGCAGCAACTCAGCGATAACCGGGGAACTCTTATTAGTATTTTGTTGAATGATTTGGACGGTTTTTGAAGTCTTGCAGACATGTCTTCACGTTCTTGAGTTTTGGCTTGTTGGTTTGGCCAATGTTTACAAGTGCTCCAGAGTTCTATGCTTTTAATTTGACACGAATAAGCCGTTGAGGTACCTAACCAACTAACATCCAGCAGTAGAAATACAGCACAAAGCTCTGTACACGAATATCCTGTAATAAAGCGGTATTCTACTATAAGATTATTTCACAGGATTGACCCGGGTGACTGGTTGAAGATAAAGATTACGTCACTCCTTCCATTCACCAAATTGAATACTTTCAAGGTGCTCATAGAACGGTCTGACCAAAGTCCAACACAGATAGCACAAGCTCGCACAAACTTAGCTCTTTATAAAAACTTAACTCTTACCGGGAAGGGATGGAACAACATTCGCTTTAGTTGTAGTATTTTGAAATTAGGTTCCTTCTGTCTTTTGATTAATAAATAAATCACGACAATCACAAACAACAACGAACACATTCTTCCTTGCAAGTCAAATCACTTCAAAAAGAGCTCCGCCAGCACAACCGACACGAAATGGGATACTATAACAACCACGTCACAGATGTAGCACGCAGAGGAAAAAGAACGAAAAATATCAGATGCCCCGCATTACTCAACTTTCCTCAGCTCTACGTCAATTTATTTGCTACTTACACAATTTATTTTTCACTCAGTTCATTTGAACTAGGTAAAACCCTTCCTGGCGGCAGAAAGAAATGTATTGTGATGCTCGTACTCGTGCCCTGACCATTATAGAGACATTTGTACGCGGAGAATGAATGAGACTATAAACATAATTTTTAATTGAAAGGATAATAATCACTTTTCCAGAGTTATCGGGTTAAAACTTTTTGAAATGGTAGTAAATCACTTACGAGTACTACCATTCCTAAAAGTGAAACGGCGGTGATTGAAATTCCGGAATTTCTGGAGAGGCTCCCATATATCTTGTTTTCAACCGCTCATCGTATAGGTGTTTGATTAAACTACCACACCAATTTTTACTTTCCTTGGCTCTATAAAGTAGAAAGGAAAGTTATGTTATCGGCTGAGAAAAAAATTTTGAGTTTTCTTCAGATCTTTACGTTTCAGACCCTCCTGAGTCCGAAAAACACTATTTGGGAAAATGGTCTGCGTGTCTGTGAACGGTTTTTAGAGAAAACCACCGTACCAAATCAGCTAAAACTTGATGTCTCGCCCGCAGGTTACCATGGGACGCAAAAATAAGAGTACGTGCAAAATCCACCGAAAGTTAACTATAGTTATCATAGTGATCAAAACAACAAATTTTTTTTTCTCAAAAACCGCTCTAACGATTTTGATTAAATTGTTTATATTGGTAGCTCCCAATATGGAAACTATACCATAAAATTCTCATTTGTGGAAAAATGACGAGAGCAGCACAATAAATTACCGAAAATTTCGACGAATTCGATTTTAGCGCGGTTTTTAGAGAAGACAACCGTACCAAATCAGCTGAAAGTTCTTTTGGGCGAAACGGCTTCAACGATTATTACCAAACTCACAGAATGTTTTAAAATAGTTAATACCTATATATTGTTCTCAAAAAATATTCCTCTGGCAGTCCATTGAGCAGACATACAAATCAAAATGTGTCGAAGATAAATGACGGGCCAGGGAGAAAAACGATGAATGTCAAGAAATATTAATTTTGAGAAAAATGGAAAACAAAGTTTCCTGTCCCGAATTTCGTTTGTGCCCGATCCTAACAGAGTTTTTCTAGCATTTTTTACTCCAACAGGTATCAACAATCGATCAATGTAATTTTTTGGACGGATTCCAGTGGTAAATATGTCCATTAAGAAACAAATCTGGAAAAAACCGTTTATTTTGCCATACAAAATTAATAGAAAAGTTGACAAAAAACAGGCACTCATCACTCATCATCAAGTAGGTGGTCTATGTATGAATCTTCAGTGTTTTCTTTTGTGGCAGACTTTCTTGGCAAGTTCTCGTAAAAGGTTTTTGCGTGTGGGTTAATCAAAAATTGCTTCAAATGTTGCAAATCGTTGAACTTGAGGGATTGGCACTGACCCATTGTAAAGATTTTTAAGAGTTTCCCTTGGTGGAGCTGATTTGTCTTTGTTTTTACCTCTTTTTGCGGGGGTCCATGAGATGGGAGAGCTCATATATGGACCAAAAAAGTTGTTGCGGTAGAAGACTTTGGTGGGGTGCCTCAAACTTCGAGCAACGTACTGGCCTTGTCGGAAAAGGGCATTTTGGTTGATGAATTGGCTTCAAGATGGCGGACCAACCCTTGAAAAGATCCTGTTCGCAATCAACCACAGCAAAGGGTGACGGTTTTTCTCTGCAATCCCATATAACATCTCTCCATTCATCAGGCAATTCAACGTAAGAATCTTGGTTGACGAAGCTCATATTTTTGTCACGTTCCAGATATGAGTGGCCTCTGGCAGGAAAGAATATTTCAACACTGTCAAATCGATTCTCTTCGGCCACTAAATGGTGGAGGTATCGGATGACGGTATAATTCTTGTTCTGCCCCGCACACGAATCGCAAAACATTACCAAATGGCGCACCGTACTAGGCAAAAAATCGGCTAGAAAACTGTCGAGTATTGAACATACATCGTCACTCCCTTGTACGCCTTGTACATTCATCGTTACTCCCGCTTCGCTCGTACACTCATCGTTTTCCCCCCTTATAACCAATCTTTCTATGCGATTTTCGGTTGTTTCTCATGGTTTTTCCTCCTTAAGGTTTGGCAGGCTATTAGTACTCCTCCAAAGCTGAAATGTCCAAATCGCCGAAAAATTGACGTTCATCGTTTTTCCCCCTGTCCCTTCAAATAGTAACTGCGTTATTGGATTTGTCGAATTTTTACTTTACAAATTCTGCACATTAGATACTAGTGTTGAGAAAAAACCCTGCACAACGGTTTATAATTCTCTTGTGCAGCTTGACGGAGTCTTACACCTCCGAGACCCATCCCATTCGATTCAGCATCGTAAAATACCAGTAAACGACATGAAATATCTTAGTACTACGAAACGACGAAAACAACAAATTATCCAAACACGTTTTGTCGCGGAACGGGAAACACTACCGCGAGCTGGTGTCACCAAACTTTTCAAACCACATTTAATTGATACATCGAAATTTTCAGTAATTAAATCGGGTTTCTCCGAGGTCGTTTGAAATGATTAATCGATCGAATGGACAAATCTACGATGCCAATTTCAGGACTGGGCGTCGTCCTAAATCAACGATTTACCAACCACTTCTATCCACCGATGTTTGTTTAAACTAACTGTCAAGAGACGTTTTTACTTTTTTGAATCCTCTTCAGATGTTTACGTTACAAGGGCAGCTGAGTCCGAAAAACACTATTTGCTAAAATGTTCTATGTGCCTGTGAATGCGATTGAGGGAAAACGGCTGAAACTAATCGGCTCAAATGTCATATTTAGCTCGCAAAACGATTACGACACGGGCAAAATCGGCTGAAAACTAACTATAGTTATCATAGTGATAGTGAACACCAAATCTTCTATTAAAGCAATATCCGCCAGTACGCAAATTACTAAAAAATAATGCACTTAACAGGTACGTTATTTCTACCAAATCTTCTTTTTTTCAAAAATATCTACAACGGGTTTGATTAAATTTTCATTATGAGCAGCTCCGAATAACTGCGAAATGATAACTTTTGCTAAAGGGTCCCGTGAGCTCCTTCAAGTAGTGGAATTCAACTCACTATTTACTGTGATTTCACTGTCGTCCATCGAGACCCATCCTATTCGACTCAGCCCCAAAAAACTACCAAGGAAACGATACCAAATACGACGTAAATGCCATACAAATACCAGAGTTTCGTTTTTGGCTAATTTTTTAACCAACTTTTAGCCCATTTCGTCCGAGAGAATTTTAGTGTGTGTATTAATTGAATTGGGAAGAATAAGAGGTCATCCGCGTTCAGTCGTTATCATATTAGTACTGCTCCGTGTGTTGTTGTTGTCTACTCTTTCATTACATCTCTCCCTTACTTGTACAAAATTGCATGTTTAGACGAATCGGGAAGATGAAATTCATAATCGACTAGATACATTACATAAGATACAAAATCGCAATTCACAACCAGATAAATATATTTCATTTTCAAAATCAAATTTTATGATTTCGTTCCCATCACCTTTCTCGCTTTTTTTTTGTTGACATTTTATGTCTTTACTTTGCTACATAAACTCGAAAATGTAACGCGGGAGAGGTTACGCGGGATATGTAACGGAGAAGCGTCACGAAATTTGTGTTGGGTTAAGTAACGTCTGTTACAAAATCTAACGCTTGGTAACATCACACTTTTAATAACCTCAGTGACGACTAAGTGATGATGCCAATTGCAATTGACGGGGCCATTATATCGAAACCATCAACGAGCACAATCAAACGTAGTTATCATTGCATTAAAAAATAATAATAAAAGACATAAAATGTTCCTAGTGGTTGCGTACTTGTACGAAAGCTATACCCACCGTTTGTGTTTCTTATAAATTTTGCTTAAAAAATTAGAGTGGTGCTCCAGTATACTAAAAATGTGATGAGTTTTTCTAAAGATCCCGATAACATGTGAGAGGATTTGCTGAAAACTCGCTCAATAATGGCAAATTTCGCTATAAAAAGGCACAGCTTTGTAGTTTCTGAGAAACCTACCCATCGAACTAGTTTTGTGTGAGGACAGATCTCAATAACACGACTGTACCATATTTTTTTAAAGAAAAAGACATAAACTGCCCCTCGTGGTTGCGTACTTGTACGATTTTTTTTTCGCTATCATTATTTATGTAAATAAGTTTTTCAGGTTTTATCTCGCTTGTTCAAGTCGTTCTGATCTTCTCAGGCCTTCATAGTTAGGGGGTGATTTGTTCAGCAGGTTTTTCTTAAGCACGGGTTGATCACCAGACATAATGCATGGTTTGGTTCATGGAGTGGGCCTTAGCTTCTGGGGGTAAGCTGCTTCGATTTCCTTTTCAAAATCCTCGAACATAGTCGTCCGTCGATTTGCTCGAGGTGGGGATTGAGACGGGTTGGTGGAGGTCTTTGGAGGGCTGTTAGGTGCAGTAACTCCTGGGATTTTCTTGAAATGTGCTGAATTTCTAGTAACAGTTTTGCCACCTTGTTTTGCTGTTGTTTTGTTTTGGGTTGAATGACGCCGTAGTTTTGTTTTTCTTGTCTTGTTTCAGCAAGACTTGGTCTCCTGTAGTTAGCGAAGTTTCTTTAGCATGGCGTACACTGTCAGCATATGATTCGAACTTCTTTTTGTAGAAGGTATCTTTCATGCTGCCGTGTCGTGGACGAAATTTCCTGTGGCAGGACTGGCTTGAATGTATGCTGGTGTGTGTTCAGTTGTTGAATGGGGCGTTGAACGATACATCATCATATAGTTTTCAATTCAAAATTGTTTTCCCAGGTAGCTTTTTCGGCTTCACAAGTTTTAATGAATTTGACCATGTTCTTCATGAAACGCTCCACCACCATCCCATTTGCTTGGGGCCAACATGGGGTTACTTTTCTGTGTTTGATCCCCCATGTTCTGGAGGCATGCTGTAAATTTTCGTCCATTGAACGGGGGGCCATTGTCGGACTTTATTGAAGCGAGGAAACCGAACATTGTAAACCATTCCTTTAGGTGCTTGAGTACTGTCCTGGTGCTGACATCTCCAATTATTTTGGTAAGCGGGTATCTTAAATATTCATCAATGAGGACCATGATATACTTTCCATTTGGAAATGGTCCGGCAAAATCAATAGCAAGATGGCTCCAAGGCGTACTTGGAAGAGGAGTTGTGAGAACTGGTTCCAGTGATGTGCTTGGAGAAACAGCAAGGCATGGAATGCAGCTCTTCAGTTTGTTTTCCACTTTTTGATTTAGATTTGGGAACCAAACTTTTGACCGAAGAAATGTTTTGGTTTTGGACAAGCCTTGGTGTCCAAAGTGTGCCAATTCTATGCTTTGTAGTGAGTCTGGCAAAATCATACGATTGCCTCTAAGTAGGATTCCTTATTTCTGTTTCTACTTCTACAAAAATAAGCTGTGGTAGAGCATTTCGGTTGCTATTTGCAGCCGTTATTGTCGAGAACAAAAACCGACCCAACGAAGACCGGAGGAGTTTAAGCTGAACGAAATTTGTCTTTCAACAGAAACCGTTTAATTGGTCCTGCAACAAATTCAGAGTGTGTTCGAATGCTTAGATGACACATCAATGCAACAGAATCATTTTATTACGAACTATCATAATAAAATCATAACCTTCTCGTTTCCTTGAACTGCTGAAATGAACTCGTAACGACTTTCGTGCGTTTCAAGTAAGCGAAATACGCGAAATAATTCGAGACAGAATGAAAAGTGGTTATAAAGCTCATATCATTAAGTTATTGGCAGTGTCCCGTGTGCAAAACGGTGTTTGTTTGGCGAGTGGTAACCGCGACTCACCGAGTCAACTTCTAACCGCTACGACTCCGTTTTGAAGAACTCGCGGTTAGTTATCATGTTTGAAACGTAAACCACTTTGGTGAAACCCGTTATATTGCATAGTAAATCTCAGCTCTGTGATTCGACTTCCGTTTGAGAGCGGACTGAGACGCAGTAGACGAGGCGGAGTCTACCCGCTGGAAAGAGCAGCTCGGAGCTAACAGCAGACGCTTTAACTAACGAAAGGCGAGTTGCCCCTAAGAGGATGATGATAGGCTATTATAGTTCAGAAAACGAGAATTGTCGAATATTAATTTATAGGTTTTCCAATTTTCTGAAAAACGGCTCGAACCATTTCAATTAAACTTACACATTGCTCTCTAATGACCAGTACCTACATTTTCTTATCCATAAATGCTTCTGTAAATATCTGGTGCGTTGCAACACACAACTTTCCTTAGCTCTACGTCAATTCACTTTGTACATGGCTAATTCTATTTAATCGATTCATTTATCACTCAGTTAATTTGAACTTGGTCAAGCAACGCTTTACGGCAGCAGGAAGCGGTAGCGCTTACAGTTCCAGATTTTATTGTGCTGCTCGTACTCATTGCAGGACCATTATTGAGCGATTGGTACACAGATAATTAATGAGCCTGTAAACACAAATTTTTTGAAGAAGGATAGTAATTACTTTTGCAGAGTTATAGGGTAAACACTTTTAGAACTGGTAGTAAGCGAAACGGCGGAAGTTGAAACTCAGGAATTTCTGGAGTGAGCCCCATGTATCTCATGAGTGTTTTTAAACACTCACCCTATAGATATTGGATTGGACTACAATACCAATTTTTACTTTCCGCTACCCGAAGGGAAGGAAAGTATAGTAATCGGCCCAAAAAAAATTTGGGTTTTCTTCAGATCTTTACGTTTCAGACCCTACTGAGTCTAAAAAACCTAATTTCGGTGCGTGGTCCGTGTGTATACATACATGTGTGTGTGTGTGTGTGTGTGTGTGTGTGTCTGTAGTTCGATTTACGGGAGAACGGCTGATCCGATTGAGCTGGTTCTTTTTTTGTTTTGTTCGTTATTTTTTGTAGACACCAAAATAAGGTTATGGACGATTTCGGCCGGTGGGAAGGGGGGTGGGGGACGAAAATGTACCAAAAACTAGGGTTTTTCGCATTTTTCTCGAAAACGGCTCTAACGATTTTGATTATTATGCGTTGAACGAAGGTATAGCGCCCGCATATGTAGGTGGTGTTCGAAATTACGGGGGTGGCGGAAAGTTGTGTGTTGCTACGCACCAGATATTTTAAAAACATTCTACTGCCATTCCAGCGGAGTTTATAAGGAAAAACCCGCGCTAAAAACGCTTGTCGTCGAACATTTTGGTAATTTATTGTGCTGCTCTCGTCATTTTCCCACGAATGGGAACTTTATGGTATAATTACCTTATTGAGAGCTATCAATATAAATTATGTAATCAAAATCGTTAGAGCCGTTTTTGAGAAAAAAATTTGGTGTTTTGATCACTATGATAACTATAGTTAACTTTCGGTGGATTTTGTCCAAACCCTTATTTTAGCGTTCCATGGAGACCTGCGGGCGAGATATCAAGTTTGAGCTGATTTGGTACGGTGGTTTTGTCTAAAAATCGTTCACAGACACACAGACCATTTTCCCAAATAGTGTTTTTCGGACTCAGGAGGGTCTGAAACGTAAAGATTTGAAGAAAACTCAAAATTTTTTTTTCTGGCGATTACATAACTTTCCTTTCTACTTCGTAGAGCAAGGAAAGTAAAAAGGCGTTGAACGAAGATATACCGCTCGTTTTTGTAGCAGGTCGTCGAATTTACAGGGGTTGTCGAATATTTTGTACCACTGTCGTCTTTTCCTGTTCAACCGAAGCATTCTTACAGATTAACTTAGCTTTTTGCTTCAGCTATTGCAGTACGCGCATTTGCACTTGATGCTCCTCGCCAATTTAAGCTTCGGCAGAGGTTAATGCGGCCGCTTTGGCTTCTGACAATTATTAGCAATTATAATTTGGTCAAATCTGGATTGTCGAGGATTGGGCATCTACGGGATGTACCGTTAACGTATTCACAATGGACAAAACAGACGCCCAATCACCTTACTTTATTGTAGTCCATTGCCTTCTCGATGTGGCGTCAAATCACTGCTATCTAACCACATTCCACAGTTATGTTGGTTAGCGTGGTGGGTGCTGGTCAGTGCAGTTTTGTTAAAAACGGGCTTAAAGGTATTCGAGCCTCCTCCGCAACTGCAGTTCTGCACCTTGGATGGCCTGGCCGCCTTGGATTCTCTCTAATTTCATTTTCCAGCTTTTGATCTGATTGAGGACGCTTGAAGAAAGGTTATTAGTCGCGAGATCAGTCATTGTAGTCGTGTACCAATAACTGGGCAAACGGCGTTAGTTGGCAAATCAGGTGAATGAACGGGAATAGTCGATACGAGATCGTTCCTCAGTCCTACGTCTCTTGACGCCTCTTTTCATCATTCTAGCGACTAATAAATTCGACGTTCCTCAAAGAAATTGTTGGCACCTTAGCTTTTATAGAGTTGCTCCTACTTATGCCGCGAACATAATCGAGCTATCAGCCCCAGGGGGTTCTCAGGAGACTATCTACGTTTTTATCAACAGTTTAGATCCAATTATGCTCAACTCTTTATAAGGCGAATCAAATTAGGCTCCAGACCAGAAAAACCTATCTAGTGCGACGCATCACACATCGCTCCTCAGTCTTGTGTGCACTCAGCTCATCACTCAAACAACTAATCAAATTGGGTTTTCATACAGTCCATATGACAGCCTGGTTCTATGCGACCACTGGTAAAGCTTTTCGGAATTCATCGAGCTGCTATTATTTACGTGTACAACATTTCCGAACAGCTTATTCACTTTTTTTCTACTACTTTTACATGATTTCCCACTATTTCGACTCGATTTCCCGACATTTTTTGTTTCGTTCAGTTTTATTGCTTTTTGGGAGTGGCGGTTACTGTGAGTTCTGCCCCCCCCCCCTATAACCCTTCAATTCCGCATTATAGTGTTTACATTCTTTTTTTGAGAGAAAGGGACAGTTCATAGCGGCCCCATGAATGGCCTGTCGTGAGGTACCAACCCGAAAGTGTTTAGCGCATAGCATCAGGTTTAGCCCTCCCGTTCCTCAGAGATGGCAAGTCTTCTTTTTTGTCCATATCTCTCTCACGAGAATCTTGCAGCACGCAGTCATTACCATACATCCTCTTACACTGTTTGCCAGTTTGAGAGGTTCAGGTGGGGTCATGTCTCCATTCTTCATCCCTGCGACATACTGGCCCCATATGAGCTAACTCCTCTTCTGAGCACTGCCTGTGCCTATCGAGTAATGCACCTCCAGCCTTCTTCACGATTCAACGTGGTGAAGACGAATGTCTCTGGAGTGAGCTCTCTACCGAGTGTCACCAGCCTGCCCACCTTTGGCATGGTAGGTATCATCCTTCCATTTCACCAGGTGCTGGAATTAGCTCCGTCGCCCCTTCTGAGCACTGCCTGTGCCAATCGTGTAATCCACTTCCAGGCTTCTTCACGATTCAACGTGGTGAGGACGAATGTCGCTGGTGTGAGCCCTCTACCGAGTGTCACCAGCCTGCCCACCTTCGGCATGGTAGGTATCATCCTTCCATTTCACCCATCCACCTCACTGTGGCCTCCCGAGCCATGGACTAGGTCCTGGAATTAGCTCCATCGCCCCTTCTGAGCTGCGTCCTAATCGTTTAGCCCCCTCAAAGGTCGTACCACCTACTTTTCTTCTGGTAGCCGTACTCAGGCTACGAAACGCATGATACGTATTTCTTGAATAGCAGTTAGTCGACAAAGCGAATTTTGCATGTTATTAACGCTGGATTCCGTTGCAGGGATGCACAGGAAATCACTGGAAGCAGCGGACACGCTGAAAGACGACACAACGACCTCCGGCGGCGGATCAGAGCGGGAAGAAGATTGCGAGAGCGGGAGCGGCGGCGGAGGCGGGGGCGGTCCAGTACCCGGCGGAGGAGGGGGAACGATTCCGACGGCGAACGGGAAAGAGGACCAGGAGCAGTTCCGAAATAACAGCATCGCCTGCCTTCGCGCCAAAGCGCAGGAACATTCGGCCAAACTCCTTGGAATTGGTGGTGGCGGAACGCCGGGGGTCAACGACGAAGGGAGCCCTCGACTCGACAACAACGGCAACACGACCATCGTCCAACATCACATCTATTGAACGCTCCTCTCGCGGAGCCTCAGTGTGAACATAAAGAACGAAACTACGGAGTGAGCTGCTCCCTAAAACTAAAATACCTTTTTATTCTCCCGAACTTGAACGCTTTTTGAAACGTGAATTCCTAAAGTGATTGTCCAGCACGAGCAATTGCTGGCGCTCATCTGATCTGATCTGATCATCCAAAACGAAGCGGCTGCTAAGCAGAACACAACATGTTTCTCTGCTTCTTATTTTAGTAAGCGTTTATTTATTACTTGTTCTCCTACTAATAACCAACTAATTAACAAACTACAAACTCATGTTAGTTTTGATGAAATCTACAAACTTCATGTCAGTTCCGTTGTGAGGTACTTCAGCAGCTTTAGTTACATGTAGCCGACAGCCCTACGCCTTGTCTTATTGTTCATCATTTTACCACAAATATTTAAGTTTATTCGATTAGAGCCACTTGCTGAAAGTTTTCTGGGTTACAAAGGCTGTGCCAAAGACTCATGGAAGATTTGTGTCATGCGTGAAGAGAAGTTTAATTGACACCTGGCAATGCCGATGAATGCTATTCCCTTCTCTGTTTCAAGCAACTGAGAGCCGTCGAGTACGAAAGTAGTTAGGAAACAGGATTTTATCATTTTCAACCGGTTTTCGTTTATACATCGACGTCAGTACAAGATGCCACGCATTGATGATCATTAAACACTCAAATCGATTTACAATTACAAAATCCCTGAAGAAATAGATTACTTCTTTGCAGTTTCCAGCCCGTCGTGTTCTCATGGGTCTGCTTGGGTTCATGGATGCGAGAAACAAGACTACCACAGTGGTACTGTAAAGGACTGCTTCAAACGAAACACGGCCTGGCCGAAGAGCAGGTATCAACACACAACGTGAAGCTATTCTAGCAACGTCTTGGTGTGCCAAGTGTGCTATTAGTTAGCTCCGTCAATACGTTTGGGCGGTCACAGGCTTCTTCATCTTGAGAAGCAAGTCCAAGTACTTAGGAGTCAATATTAGTGAGGGGCCATGTTTCAGCCAACACCTCTATTCCCTCAAAGGATTTGCCTCATTACGAGCAATTATCACACTTGGGGTGTGTGTTAACGTGACATCCTCATCTACAAGGCGTGATTGGTTACTGCCCCATTTTCTACGGTAGCTAACTCACTGTCAATCAAAGAATCCTTAGGGAGGCACCTTTGGATCATCAAGGTCTACAACACAGCTTCCACTGAAGGATTCCAAGTGATCACTGGCCAAGTGATTTGTTGACTTCGCCACTGAGTGCGTGATGTGCACGTCGAGAGCTTCCTCTGCTCTGGGCGGAACTCGGTACAGACCTCTCCACTGAACGAAAACTTGGATGGGCATTAGATAAATGCCCAGTGACATGGGAATCCTTGTCAGAGAGACGTGACGATGTACGCGTTTTTTTCCAACATCCGTGAATGTCTTAGGGGAAAGTGGGTTGAGCCAGTTCCTTACAGGACCCACTGCTTTTCTCCATGAAACGCTCTCCATCCTGCATATATTGCGCCTCCAGTGCAGAGTAAACAAGAAGCCCCGTGCTGCTCCACTTTAGTTCCTACAACAGTGAGCGATGGTGTTTGGAAGAGCAACCATAGCTTCCATCCAGCTTTGATTACTACTAAGGAAGCTTATAACTTTTTCGCCCAGTTAGCAAAGCAAACCGCGGCCACAGTTGATTTCTCCCTTTGAAACTTGCCACCCAAGTAGATTAGCTGGAATACTAGATTATGAGCTCCTTCCAGATAGTACTAATTGCCCTGGGGCCCACCTTCGCGTGTAAGACATGGGCAACAGCTCTCCACAAAGTTCATCGCTGGAGCCCTTCAGAACCCAAAAAAGTCACAAGCCTGGAGCGGCCCAACACGAACAGAATTCCAGCCCTAACTTGAAGTTTGTCATTCGAAATCTTGCTAACAACAATTACACTTTAAGCTTTTGAGCGAGTTTCTTCCCCCTGCGGAGAGGACGATAAAGGACTAAGGGAAGGACGTCACTGCTATCCTGTGCCTTCAGTTATTCCCAATAAGTGGCTCTAACGCACAAAGATGTCGGTACTAAACTTTGTACTGTAGATATCTTTACAAAAACCGTTAATTAAGTACGAATAGGTATTTATACGTTGTGCACATTTCTTGCATTATGTCAAATTCATTGTTGTCAACCCAACACGAAATAAATGAGGAAATCACACTGGCGATGAGGTTTGGTTTCCGTATCGCTTTCACCGCTCTGTTTGCATCTTCGTAACCATCTCTTCATGATTGCTCTCAAAACTCAAATGTACTTCGTCTAAATGTAAATTTGAATTTCATTTTTACCAAAGCCCGACGTTCCTTTTGTATCGACGGAAAACTTAGCAACGGGCTTTTACTTTGTACTCATATTTATTTCCTGAAGGAGTAGGGTGGACGGGGTTAGGGGAGGGGGAGAGGTGGTGTAAGCCAAAGCAAATGTATATAACGCTATTAGTTGCCTCACTTTTAACGTTTTTCCTTCCCAGTTTTCCGTCGCGTCGAGCGGCGCTGTTTTCTAAGAATATTTGTAAACATTGTACTTGAACTGTAAATATGATAGTAACGAGCAGGTGTTTCCTGTCACCGTCTGTGCAATATTTTAAACTTGAAACTGTGAAATTGTACTTCAGGTGTTATGGTCAAATGTAAATAGCTTTATTCTAAAAAAAAAAAACAGAAAAGGAAAGAAAAAAGCACAATACAAAGAAAGTCTTTTGCTTCTGAAAAGTGTCGTTTATTTGATTACCCTGATGAATTTATGTTATTGAACTGGAATTGATGTAGCGGTTCCGCTCTAACATTTGTGTGTTTGCTCCAAGCAAGGAAAATGCGCGCCATTCAACTTGCTTGAGTGTGTGGAATGTTTTTGGCGCAAATTGTATTAGGTAAGTGCCGCATATCAGGGAGTTTCCACGCCACATTCAAAGAAGACTGCAATGAAGTTAAGTATATACACGAATTTCGAGTGGGAAGGTGAGCGAACATTTTTGAGGTTGTGGTCTCTGTTTACTGTATTCAAAGATGGGGGAGGAAGTCCTGAGGATGGTGGTACAGTCCAAGCAGCTGTAGAAGAAAATGACCAACTTGTGTATTAGGGTGAACTATCAAGTAACGGCGGCACTTCACTACTGAAATCTGGCGAGACAAAAGGGATCCTTCCCCCGCAGCGTTTGGAGCTGACTGGCAGTGTGAGGGTTGCCCTGGGGATCACTGCCTCATACCTTGGCATTATATTTTTACCACGCGGCCACCCTACCCACGACCTGACATTCCTGAGGCATAAGTGCTCAGCCCTCACCGCCCAAGTCAGGTCCCTGTCAGGATCCACCTGGGGGGCGTCGGCCTATGCCCGGTATCAACCGGTTACCGGGCCGTATTCCTCCCCATAGTGCGATACGCCATGGTGGGTCGCTTCCACTCGTCGTGTCAGGCGGCTTGCACTCACGCTCCAGCGAGACATCCTGCCTGTGTATCGCACTACATCACATCTAGCCCCCAGGTGCTTGCCAGTGCACCCCCTTTAGATCTGGTCCTCGACCTCGCTGGTCTACAATCCTGCATCAAACGAGATTGCCTCGCCAACTACCACAGACCACTCCAGGCCCTACTTCCCGTACTCCAACAAGAGGATACAGTCATGCATCGACTTAATCTCGCCCTGCAAGCGGTACTGGGCATGTGGCAGGCGCCACCTCCACACTATCGTCCCTTCTGTTGAAGAAGGCTGTGCATGGGCTGGTAGCATCTACCCTTCGTGGTGGTGCAGCTGCTCACGGGCCACAGAGCTTTTAATGAGCGGCTGCACTACTTCAAACGTCACAGCTTCAGCGATTGCCCCCGTGGGCCAATTGCCACCCCCTCCACAATCATCTAATGCGCCAGCTACGCTGCGCCTCTACTGCAAGCAGATCATGACCTACAATGCCCTGGCTTGTTACCCCATTGGGCTAGACAAAAGGCTAAGGCTGAAGACAGTCAATTGACCATGTTGAGTGCTGGGGCTTCAGAGATTATTCAAATAGAGTAAAAAAACTGATCAAAACCAAGGCCCAGCGTAACTACATATATCAATTATTGGGCCCTCGAGGAGGAGGAAGGCACACAAATAAGAGAATACATGTAGGACTGACTATTGGTGAGATACACCCAGCCCAAATCAGTTAGAGACAGTTGTCTGGTTTTCTATGCTCCCCTCGGTTCAGAAGTGAAAGGACCACACAATTACTATTTACAAGTTGCTGCGGTTTAAGAGCTGACCTAGACAATATTCGTAAGCCTGAAAAGCAGATTTGCAGGGTTTGCAATGTGGAGCTAGACAGCAGAGCTTGTGGCAAGTTGGAAAGGCTCTAGGGGACAGTATTTGGAAGGCTCCTAGCAAAAACTCTTCCCAGCCTAGAGAAATAGCAACCCTCAGCGGGTACAACTATGTGACAGGGTTGTTGTTGGCTCCATTTTTGTTTCGTTTCAAGTATAGTACTGAAGGTTTCTATTTTTTGTTGGGCATGCAGAGTTATATGTGAGAGCAGCGTATGCACATGCCAGTTGCCTGTTCTAAGGGAGAGTCGGTTACTCCATGGGTTAAAGACGTCAGATTCTACGACTTAACATGCCTGATGCTACAACCTTCATCGTGGATGAACCAATGACAGGTCTACGCAGAATGTACAATCTGAAGAAAAATGGGAAAATATCAAACAAAATTTGGAATGACCAGGGTCTGAAAATCTAAGGCTATCGCTAGATAGAAGACTGACCACGCTTCAAAGATTTCTACACCATCTGAGAAGTTTAGTCTCAGTCACCATTGCCACTATCCATCGACATGAAACGTCCTATCTACCTCACACTAATACGACCAACATGGGGTTAAGCATCCAACTCCTGAGAGCTAACAAAACAAACCTTTCAAAAACGCATTCTGAGAATAATCACAGGGACTAACTGGTACATCAGAAATGAGAACATGTGCAGAGGCGTTGGAATACCAACACCCACCCAAGCTGTCAGTTAAAGAGAAAAAGGCACAGTGATCATCTCATCGCTTAGTGACTAGCTCCTACATCGGGTCACTGACTGTTTTAATGTTGATAGTTTAGATATTAAGTTAATTATTTAACGCTAAAGTTCAATCGTTAATATTATTTATCATAAGAGGAGAAAGCCAATAGACTTAATCTCCTCATCATTTTATTATATATGTTACCACTGTTAGACAAACTACAATGCATCCCTGAAATTAAGTTATCTTAATTTGTAAGGCAAGAAAAAAAAATCTGGTGCGTTGCAAACACACAACTTTCCTTAGCTCTACGTCAATTCACTTTCTAACATTTCAGTGGAGTTTATAAGGAAAAAAAACCACGCTAAAACCGTTCGTGGAAAATTTTGATAATTTATTGTGCTGCTTTCATCATTTTCCCACGAATGGGAATTTTATGGTATAATTGCCTTATTGAGAGCTATCAATATCTAAAATTTTATCAAAATCGTTAGAGCCGTTTCTGAGAAAAAATTTGCTGTTTTGATCACTATAGTTAAATTTCAGTGGATTTTGTTCATACCCTTATTTTGGCGTCCCATGGTAACCTGCCGGCGAGATATTAAGTTTGAGCTGATTTGATACGGTTGTACTGAGGTAATTTGGAAATGCTTTTGAACAGCTGCTGACTCAGGCAAAAATTACGGCAATCGCACCAGAACAATGTCTTAACCACAATCGCCCGGTGCCTTTAATAGGAGTCAGTCAGTACACGGTCGTTTTCTCTAAAAATCGTTCACAGACACACAGACCATTTTCCCAAATAGTGTTTTTCGGACTCAGGAGGGTCTGAAACGTAAAGATCTGAAGAAAACTCAAAAAACAATTTTCGGCCGATTATATAACTTTCTTTTATACTTTGTAGAGCCAAAGGAAGTAAAAAGATTTACTTTTACTGACATCCTTCCACAACAGATTCACATGAGCCCCCTACATGAGCTCACACACCTATGTGCACCTAATTTATAACCCACAGTGCTTATTGTACCACTTTCTCAAGTGCAAGAAGGTAAACAGGGAACTGCAGCTTCATTTTTTCTTCGTTGCACACGTCACTTCATTGTATGTTCTTACCAGCGAACCTGTACAATCTAGTAAACCCATATCTTTCTGCAAGTATAACATCTGTCGTGAGTTCAAGTAATTTATCTCAGTCAAAGTCCTCACATCGCTTGGAGTACAAGGTTCAATTGTGACGAATTCATTACTTCATGCCACCTAATATCATGTATTCACAATGCAAAAATATCGTCCAACATCAAATGTTTACAATTTCGATACAGTCTAATAAAATGCAATTAGTTATCGTTGTTACATTTTGTTACGTTTCATGCAAAAAAAAATCTCTAAAATAAAAAAAGTTTTGTACTAATTTGGACACAATTAAGGCACTCAAAAACAATTGACGTAATTTTGTAAACCATCTGCCGAATACTACAAGGAACACTAGCTACATGTACTATACACGGTGCTGGTATGGTATGTGCCCCCTCGTGACTGTCGAGCGTTCTCGTTTGTAAAAGCGATAGCACGTGTGTCGTGTAATTTGCAGATTGTGCACTTCCCCAACGCAAACATAATCTTGTTCAAGTTGTTCCTTAACTGTGTATGTGGCAAATCAGAGGTTTAAAGGTGGGGAATTGCTACACACCAGAGTCGCTATTTATGGAGGTTGGATGATATCTTGCAAGATGGAACCAACCAATCCCTTTGTCACTTGAAGGTAAATTGCCACACACAACATACATAGGAAACTATATTGCCAGTTTGCAATGAGCAATTGTTTCTTCGCTTCATGGTGAGCGCTAGTAGACTTGCCCAGCTAGATGGGGTGCTCGAGATGTCCTAACGATTGACAACAACCTTATACGGCGAATGAAGAAGTAAATGAGCCCAAGACTGCCCATCTGCCAGACTATCAGTAGAATAACGACTGAAATCAGTGTCATTGCTATATGAGCAGAAATTTCTTGAGGTGTGTGGGTAAGTGCCAGTGGTTGGAACAAAGAGGATAGACGGCCGAGCGAATTGAATATTTCCAGCACTGTAACAAGAATGTGCAAGGAGGTAAAATTTTATCTCACCCAAACCCTAACTGGGCATGGTTTCCACTACGCCTATTTCAGCACAATGACCAAGAGAAAGATACATTTCTCACATACTTCAGGGGGGGGGGGGGTATATGATCTGCTAAAGAGATAAAAACTGAATTCTTCAATGCATCTTTACACGACACATGAGAATGTGGGCGCCCATTAAAAATGTTCATGATTGAAAGCGACACCAATCTACCCTCCAGCACATAGGATGTACATAAACGGAGAGGGGGATACAATGCCACAACCTCGACCAGGAGGTGCATACCACACTAGCACCACCAATATTAAAATGAGCAGAGCAAGACATAGGAACAACACAGAAATTATTGACAAAAAGTAAACAATTAAAATTAGCAGTCGAGGAATGTTACATAAATAAAATTAGTACGACGAAATTAAACGTTAAACTCAAGCCACAAAGTGGCACATATTGTTAAAAACAAGAAAGTGGCAGCAGAACCGAATGAGATGTCAAAATGAGAGACAGAAGAAAATTTGCTCCACCGCACAGAAGAATTCTACAGGACGCCAAAATGGTTAATGATGAGGGCAGAACTATGTACCATATGAGCAAGCTGGACATTCAGATGCAATGGTTGGGGTGAGGTTATCCGGAGGACATCAGTTTTTGAACTGTTTTGGGCGCCGCTACATCATTATCGTTTTATGGTTTTCAACTGTTCGGACGCAAGCTTCCCAGTTAAGAGACTCACTTAACTTCGAATTCTCTCGCGTTTTAAAATGTTGTTTTCCTTGCTCTTTTTGTCGATTACTTCACCTAATTTGTGCACGCGTCACCCCCCATTTCCCATCCGTCATTTCATCGACACAGCTCAGGCTTAGGTGGTTATGCTCCTTCCCCTCCTGAATCCAGTCATCAACCCCATGGATCTTATAGGCGCACGACTGGCAACTGACCTTTATTTGCGCGGGGGTGGGGGGACTAGGCTACTCCACTTGCCAAATTTTCAGAATACCTTTCTGGTTTTATTTTGATTATAAAACACCTTAAGTAGTAATTGACTGCTTCACGATTATCAAAGATATTCTGCCCTCTTTTATATTTCCACACGCGTTAGCTATAAATACTTAACATATTTTATAAACAGTAAGTGTACGACTAATTCAACACTTTTCTTTCCAAAGTGGAACGTAAACAGTTAAATAATCATTTAAAATCTTCGTAATTAAGACTAAAAAAAGTACATTAAAGCAGTTAGAAAATAGAATACAAAAAATAAATTAATACACGTGTTCAGTAGTGTGTGTGAATGCTAGAACTCACTGTGAATAATTTTAGTTGCAATGGTGCACCAAAACACGGTACAGTATGGACAAGGTTGGTCGCACCGTAGCTACTTGTTAACATGGTTAGGACTTGTGTACGAACTGCCTCTAAAGGAACAATTTGCCAGTATTTTTCAATTTCAGAGTGTACTCAAGTCGACTATAAATGACGCTCGGGCACAGGGGTCACGTGGGAGGGAATATCATCCCAGTAGGTAGTTATTTAGAGAAGCCTGTTTTAATTAACATTTAACAATTATTTCCTGATATTCACTCTCTAAGGCAGTGTAAACCACGATTTATACTAATCAGATCTGACATTGAATCGTCACATCATTTTATTTATTATGATCCGTCCATTAAAGCTCTTCAGTTTATACATTTCTACGTTCTCTACTGTGTGTCACCCTTCCTAATGACCTTATTTCTATCGCCTTAATAACTAGGCAATAGGAAAGTGCGAGGGAGAAGGTACCAGCAAGAGGAATCTGCGATTCACGCAAGAGGCAGACGGCTACTTTCAACATCGGAAACTTGATGAGTCCTTAACATGTAGCCAAATGCCAAGGACTCAAAAGTTAGGCATTGTTTTCAATTTCTAACACGTCCTAATTTATATAATATAATACATTTAAATTGTAGTCAGGCCTGTTAACGCTTTATTAATCTCCTGAACCCTAGCTTCACAGAGAGTACAACAAAAATTAAGATATAGCGGTAGAGACGTAAATAAATGCTATTTTATTATAAATTTTACGACCATTACAATTTTTAATAGAAGAAATTCAAAGACAAAAAAAAGCCTGATTCAAAAGCTGATATTCAAAGATGCGAATTCAGAAGGAATCAATGACCCCGTGCATCCAACGCTCAAGATGCCACTGGTACCCTACACCCCGCACGATCCCATCCAAAAAACATACAAAGTTGACCATCTGTGACCTTGGCAAGATGGCTTGCAAGATATGAATTAAAATATGTATCATCACTGAGAGATTTCTTAACTAGCATTATCGTTCAGTAAAATATTGATTACATGCGAACGAAATTAAAGCTTATTGTGAGTGTTGATAGCTCTGTAGTGGGGCTTCTCGATGCCACAACAGAAAATAAGAGAAAAAATGAGGCCGATGACCTGAATGACGATAAGGATGATGGAGGCACACAGCATCCAAACGCTGTAACTGGTGAGACCATCGATGAACTTTTGTGAGCAGCCCTGAAAAAAGTGTTGTTGATAATATTTTTTTTATTTTTATTAATGCATTTATTTAAGAAGACTGCAAAAAAAAGAATATAAAAAGAAACACAAATACTTCATAATGCGTTCCCCCCTCGATAAGTAAAAACTTGTGCTGAGGGGAGGAGCCGTTACAACTTTATTGCTATAGATAGGTACCTATATACTGGATTATGTGATAGATAGTTCATTAAAAAAAAATCAGAAAAAAGTTAAAAAGAAGAATCATCTGAGCATTTCCACACGGACGTACTCTTTGATGCGCCGCTTAAACCCAGCTAAATCATTTAGCATCTTTAATTCCTTTGGAAGGCTATTAAACAGCTTTATTCCATTGTACGCAAAAAAATTCTGACTTCTAGTTGTGAATCTAAAAGGCAACTTCAGTGTAAGGTTACCAGATGACCTCGTCCGCCCATAATTCTTTTCATAAGCAGATACATTTTTGAATATATATATGGATACAATTTGTTTGTAAATGTGGAAGATGTCCAATACCTCAAATGTCCTAAAAACTGCCGAGGAGGGGAATCTCTATTTTCTTACGCAGTAAAGTTTTGAAAATATTTTTCAGGGTTATATGCAAAGCCTCTAGGTAAGTTCTGGATAGGCCGATCCCTCACACAAGAATACAATAGGATATCACAGATTGCACTAGGGCATAATAAAACATTTTAAGCGTGCCCATAGACATAAAATTCCGGATTTCTAGGCACAGGGGTATGACTTTACAAAGTCTGTTGCATATATTGTCAATATGGTACTTCCAGGACAAACATTGGTCCAAACTACCACCCCAAATACGTAGCCTGTGGAATCTGCTTGATACCGGGCAACTACAATCACTTGCACTACAGGTTGACACAATGTGGCATTTAATATTTCCCTAGAACAGGGACAGAGATATTACGTAAGGAAAAGCAACAAAATTGGATTTGCTAAAATTCAGCTTTAAGCCGACTCCATCCAGTCAATCTCTGACTACAAGCAAGCAAGCAGACGCCGCTTGCAAGGATGCATCCCAATTTTTTTCGCGAGACCACGACAGCTGTATCATCAGCATAGGTAATTATGTCCCCATCAAGTTGAACGCTAAACAGATTATTCATAAAGCAGATAAATAAAAGGGGTCCAAGAACTGTGCCCTGCGGAATTCCATAGGAGAAGGAAGATCCCTCACTCAAAATTGCGTTTATTTTCACTTTCTGACATCGCCCACGTAAATAACTTTTGTACCCAAACAGCAATGCTATTCCCCCATTAATGCGCGTATACTTTCCACTAACTTATTATGAGAAACACAATCGAAAGCTTTCTCAAATCCAGGAAAACTGCCAATGGTTTATTTCCTTTGTCGAGCTCGGAAAATACCCTTCCGCTAGCTGCCACAGCGCCCTGAGTGCCGAGACCTGCACGGAAGCCGAACTGTCTCCTATGCAACAAGTTATTCCTTGTCAGGTTTTCAACCAAGTGGTGCTTCACTGCTTTTTCTATAATTTTTGCTACATTAGAGACCAAGGAAATAGGTCTATAATTATCCAGTGTCTGAGGGTCCCCAGCCTTAAAAAGCGGAGTGACGATGGCCATCTTATAGATGTCAGGGAAAACACCAGTAGCAATACTCATGTTTATGAGATGTGCTAATGGCTTGGAAATATACGTTTTAACTTTTTTCAGGACTTCCACTGTAATACCATCGTATCCAGGACTTGAACTCCCCAATGTAGCGAATCTATGATCCTCTTAACATCCTCCTCACCAACCCTAGCAAACGCTTCATACTTCGGGTACCACACCATTCTCATCACAAAGTATTACACTTTGGTGTACGGTCACCCCCACCAACATTATCCCTCTAATGAAATCTTCTCATCGACAGTGGAAAAGTGCGAATTGAAAGCATTAGCCACAAGTTTAGTGTTTTTACCAACTTCCAATACATTTTGTTCCTGTACAATACTTAATATTTTAGAGTTTAACCTCCTCCGTCCAGTGGCGTCATTAATAACATTCCAGACTTTCTTACAATCTGATCCAGCTTCTTCTAATTTTTTTCTATAGAAGGAATCCTTACAATTTCTAATGATAGAGGTTAACTTATTTCTGTATTTCTTAAAATATTTCTTAAGCTTAATATTAAAAGGCTCCTTACGAAGTCTCTGAGCAATTGATTCCTTTACACGAATACTTTTCACAATTCCCTGGGTAATCCACGGCTTGATCGGACGAAGGCTACGCAAAAACCTGCGAGTGGTGTAGCTACATTGCTTCAAAAAAGATAAAAACATCTGCTCAAAACACTCTGCGCAAGAATTGACAGTGCCGGCCAGGAACACAGGATCCCAGTGTACATTTTTATTTAACTCAATCAACTTAACATAGTCGTAGAAAATCTTGCCTTCGCCACATTCTTCTGATTCCGTAGGTCTGTTTGCAATATCAGCAAAAATGAAACCAATTAATTAAAGTCGTAAAATGGTCAGTTACATTTGATTCCCAAATATATGATTTAGCTGTGGTGCGTACATGACAAGTGGGCTTACGCAGCATTATATGATCCAAACATGAAACCTGTTCCCAAACAACCTGTGTTGGTTTATTTATATAAGGCACAAAACCGTATTCTGCTAGGGTGGCCAAATAAATTATTCTCGAAGATCCCGAGGCAGAGGGTAAAATGTCAATATTAAAATCCCCCATGAGCACAGTCAACGCCTGCGGCTTATCTTGCAATATACCCACTAGCTCTTCTAAAAACAAATTAATGTCTTCCGAGGGAGATCTATAGATACAGATCACCCTTATCCTATTATTACAGAAAAAGAAATCGCTCACCAAACAAGTAGCTCCAGACATCAGTATTTCTTTGACCACAGTATTCCTGCAATCTTCATTGAAAAATACCACTACCCCACTGTTCTGATTGATAAAGTTCGTTGAGCTAAAGCTGAGCCAGAGTCTGATATATTATGTGCTATATTCTCCGTCGCGCCCAAGTTTCGGTTACAAATAAAGTCAGGTTTTGTAATCATATTACCTAAATTAACAACCATCTCATCAAAATTATGCTGTAAGCTTCTGATATTTGAATTTAACAAAATCAAATTGCCTCGGATGTCTGTCAATTCATTATTTAAGTATCCCAAATCCGAACAAATCACTTCATCAATTGACAACAAACTATCAATATTATTGAAAATTTCTTCCATGAGAGATATGTATTTTATCCGAGCCAACCATCAATTGAGTAGAAGAAAAGAAAGATTACATGCGCTCCAAGTCCTGGGGGGACTTGATCGTCGAGACCGGTCCACCGTCAGATTTTCTTACATGGATTACACAATTTTTCAACCACACATACTTCACGCCACTTTCCCGCGCCTTAATCTTCGTGACGGGCGGAGCAGATCTGCACGGTAGGAGGTCAAATTTTCGTTTACATAGACACGCCTCATTTGGCCAGTCTGAATGGAGATTTTTAGCAGTAAGCTCCCTAGAGCCTTTAGCAGCACGAACCAACTTATCTCGCGCCTCCATCGAATCCATCACAGCCAAAATTTTTTACGAGGACGACCGCCACACGGCCCGACCTCTAAACGCTGGTATAACTCCACTTTCCACTTCCAACATCTTTGATACTTGCTTCAAGATTTCCACGCTAACTTTCATTCTTTGCCTCCGCACACCGTGAATTTCAACGTTCGCGTTCCTTGAAATTTGCTCCAAGAAGTCCACTTTCTGGCTGTAAGTGCCCAACTGCAGATTTTAATTGCTCATTATCCTTGGACAGTTCTTTGACTGTCCCTCTTAGCGTCTCCATCTCTTCCACAAATCTGTCAAACTGGTTGCTCATGAAGTTTACGGAGTCTTTGAGTTCACGCAAGTCTCCAGCAACCGCGGATAATTTGTTCAGTTTCCGATTTATCGCGCTCAGTACACTCCCGGACTCATCCGCCTGCATTCCTGCTCCCCCAGAGGGATCACTTTCAACTTCAGAAACATCTTCAGAGACACATTCCTCCGGGGATTTAGACTTTTTCCGACAGACATCACACTTCCACTTGTCCTTGACCTCCTTCCTCAATTTTCTGAAATTCTCCACGGTCCTCAAGCATGTACAGCTTGGGTGGAACGACTCGCGGCATTTCGCACATGTTACAGTCTTTTTAGGCGAGAAAAGATCTCTCGAGCAGGCCGCACAATCCATGCCGACAAACGAAAGAGCACTTTGTACTAAGAAAAAACGAATCTCAGCCCGTAGACAATGCGAACTCCGCGATAAGAAAACACAACAAGAACACCACGCAGGACAGAGATAAAAATAGTGAGAAAAGGGACAGCAGATACGAGAGACGAACGGACG
Organism: Pachypeltis micranthus; assembly: GCA_020466155.1. NCBI lineage: Eukaryota > Metazoa > Arthropoda > Insecta > Hemiptera > Miridae > Pachypeltis > Pachypeltis micranthus. The sequence continues at coordinate 3,061,492 of CM035776.1, forward strand.
TGCTATCACTTCGACGACCAAATAACGACTGAATATAATTGATGTCAGGAGTTTAGATGAAAACTACAAAATGAGATGAGCTAAGAGCAGCATAGTAACCGTTTAAAAGCCTCCCGTGTGTAAAAAGAGAACGCAGTATGTGAGAAATAAGTGGGTGCAGATGCGTCATGCAATGCGGAGTAAACAAATGCAATCCTGCGCAAGTCACTAGCAACCATTCAAAGGGGGACTGAAGCTGTATCGAGCCATCAGTGCCGTTGATTCCTATCGTTCTGCGACCAGTCTGATGTTCAGCTGTGTCGTCTCTCCTTCGTCTCCTTCAAATATTTAATAGTTCATAAGCCCAGGATTCATGTTAGTAACACATATTCTTCGTCAGTGTAAGTTTCTCCAAACCAAGCTCGATTACCGAATTCAGCCCATCAAAAGGTACCTCAATAGTTGTTCATACCGTCTCATTTTGCCTTACAGCCCGTCAGACAGACAGCTTTCATCACCTGCATCGCCAACGGTTTCAAGCTCGCCAGACAATAAGTGGTGCACTGGCAACTATCTTACTATACTTAATTCATTCGTTTTCTGTCGTGTATTCAGAAAAGCCCCTAATGCTTCTTGAATAGTCCCTTAATGTCTTTCCTTTTTTTAAATGTACAAGTTAATTCCCTGTATATAATGAAGCTGCAGATAGAGAGAGAGATCAGAGTAACACGTAAAGGCGGCCATTCTCTCCACAACTAGATACCAAGACCAGAGGCAAGAGACAGTCACTGTGACTCTGACGACTGCTGTCACTTCCTTCATTGCGGGAGCAGTCAGTGCTACCCCTGAACACAGCACCACCAGTTGGGTTTTGGTGGCCACAAATCACTGCTCCTATGATCATGTTCCTGTCCTTTTACTGACTTGTCTACACAAATTAAAGAGATTTGATTCAATCCTTTCAAACTCAAAGAAAGAAAACTGGTAGAAAGGACTAACCTCAGAATATATTCCTTGAACCTTTTCGTCGAGATTAGGGAAAGTACTGGATTTTGATGCAGTAAATTTGCGTATACAGTCTGGGCCAGCTGGCTGATTGCGGCAGCAAGACGCAGGAATTTGGTATTCTTTCACGCTGGAGCTGAGATCGAGGTCCTCATCAGCGTTCAGGGCTTTGTTTTTGAGCCAATCGTTCCACTTGTAAGCACCACAACAGCCAAGCTGCACAGAAATAAAACAATTAAGCGAATTGAATTGACAGTTTAAGCGAAGTCAATTGACAGGAAACAAAGTTTAAACTTAATAAGAACTGCCTGACCAGACGTTCTGACTGAATGGAAATGCTCTACAAAAGTACCCTAACACAATTTGTGCCATACTTGATGTGGTGACCGCGTATCACAAACTATGTTAAACGGTTTTAAGACCAGAACAGGAATGGCCTCAACTGTTAAGCAACATACGTCGTAATAACTGGTCAGACAACAATAATTACGCTTCCCAGTACGTCGGGGCAATGTCCATTACAGTCACAACACTTAATCATATTGGCTCTTGGTGTTGCAACTGTATCCCTTACCCACAACAAAAGCGAATAACATAATTTCACTGATGCATTAAACAACTTTCTAAGTACATTTGTAATTCCAATCCTCAATGCAACACACTCGTTCTGATTTCCCAGTTCTTTTAGTTCCGCCATCCCAACTTGTGGTAAAGACCTATCAGTTATACAGCTAAGTTTCTGGTTTCTATGACGTATTTACATTTTTTGCTAATAAACCGCAGAAAAAATTTGATTTTCCCCAAAGAGAATCTAGAATTATAACAACTTTTAACCCCTAAATTACATAATTCCACATTGTATAAGAAACAGCAAACCATAGCAACAACCAAGTAAAATGATCACACCTCAGTTTGGACAGCATCAAAATCTTTGGTTCTGGCGTCGTCAACTCCATACACTTTCTCGACTGTGTGAGCAACGCTTTGCTCTACATGAGTTTTAAGAGCGTCTCCGTTGACATAAACCCACAAAGCGGCAGAAATTTCAGCCACCAAGATGAGTAGCAGGGTGCAGGAAAACTACGAACATAATAATTTAATTAATTTCCCAATGGCATATAAGAATGTGTAAGATGTGCGTCACGAACGTGCGCATGGTGTTAAATTAAATTCCATGACAAGTAAAGAAAGCTGTGCTGTAGATAGGCAAATTTACACAAGGCGAAGGAAAATAAGAGTAACCTACCAGGACCAACAGCGCTTTGGAGCTTTTCAAGATGCCGCAACAGCCGAGGAATCCAACGATGAAAAGTAAAATGCCAATGGAAAGAAGTATAAAAACCCCAATGTCGTAATTTAATTGATCCTGAGCTGTAACGTACACAGTGTCGGTGTACATCCATATCGACGCAGCTATGACAGCCAGTCCTGACACCTGGAATCAAAATATATAAAATAACTTCACGAATTTCGCCACTACTTACGTTCAAATTATTTCCACACACTAAAGACAAGTAACCATCGCTCATCCTCATGGATATGCACTATATCTTCCACTGCTAGGCCTGGTTAGGAAATTACGTAACTTTTGTTGGCAAGTGGATTGGGTTTTAGGCAACTGAACCTTTCACAGTTCACCTTTCTGCAACTCGTCATCAAAACATGATTCACACGCTTCATATTCTTCAAGAATTTTCCTTTAAGACTCAGCATCATCAAAGTATCACCCGATCAGTTGGGTGCATTTCACTGAATTTCGCCGAATGAATGGATTCTTGGTTAATTTTTGAAGATGCGAAAATAACGTTGTGGGCGATTTCCATCGACAGTTTGATTCCAGTGTATCAACATAGTTCTATCTCGTTCCTACACGCTCTCTTCGCCCTTTAACAACTGTCGTAAACTGCAAGAACTTCAGAAAAGTTGGCTGATACTTGCATCTTGTCTCATATCTCTGCTCTGAATTTACGTAGCATAATCCTTATTTACCCAAAAATTTAAGTAGATCATAGCTCACCCAAAGTAGGACGTCAACGATGAAAATCACGAACTTCATCAACGAGTAACATCTGCCGCCCAGACCCATCGTTCTCAGCAAACGTAAAGCTGCAAATGATCAACATTTTATTACTTCTAAGTTCACCTGCCACCAATTAGTACAAACAACGCACCAGAGATATCAATTTCAACGCTTAGGTCATACAATGTAAACACAAATAATCGATTCACTTACTCGTTGATTCTGAGATTCAACTAAGCAAAATTTTGCCAAAATAACGCACTTCAATATAAACGTGAGGTCATGGCCTCAACGAAACAGGATGTGAGTAACATAACAATCTAGGAATAACACACGGGAAAACCAAGCCCCAAAAACAGTGGGAAGACCACGGTCATTCACGCCCACCGACAATAGGACCGCCCACCTCAGAACGTGTCTGTAATTAACATTTGAACTGCCATTCGACACGTCGGTATCATCGGCATTTAACGTTTTCAAGTAGTTAACAGTTAAGTTATAGTGTACTCACCTAACGAGATAAAACGTACAACAACAAACACCAGGTGACTGAATAGTCAGATCAATGTCACCAGAGATTGTAATAGAACGATACATCAAAACAAAAGAGTCGATACCTCTAGATGCAATCGATTCTTTGAAACTTGTGATTTGTTCCCGTTTTGGTTTATTATTCATTCTGAATAATAACCCTATGTTTTCGGTCACGAAAAATTTTTTACAACCCCCCCTCAAAATTTGATACTTTACGTTTCAAGACATGGAGATTCCAAATTTGCAATGTCCGTCCGCCGTCCGCCGTCCCCCGTCCCCCGTCCGCCGTCCGGGCCGTTTTGTGCCTTTAACGTGGTCTAAAAAATTCGTTCTTTCGCCCAAAAATCCGACTTGGTATCTACTTGTGCCCGCCATCTTGGCAATCCGATCGGACGAAGCCCGTGGTTGTAATGGGCAAAAAACAGTTAAAAAAATTAACGAAACGCAGTACAACGCGGAGCTACAAGCGTTTCGTCGTTTGAATTCCCTCCGCCCCGCCCGACGCTTTAAAAAACCGACCCCTCTCGAAGCGGCTCGCCTCCCTCCCAACGTCCCCTTTCGCCTCCCAACGACGACGCCGCTTCGCTTCGAGCGCCCCCGTTCAATTTCCCGACGTTTGGTTTTAATACGATTCAATTTTTTTAGATTCTTTCGTTTCATTCTCATTTTGGTTTTTTTCATCAATTTTGGTTAAATTTTGATATTAGTATTTAGCGTGCATGTTTTCATATTAAAATTCAGTTTTTTCTAGATACTTTCGTTGTTTTTGTTTATTTTAATATTACGATTCAGTTCTTTTCGACCTTTTTTGGGTTTCATTATGATATTTTTCGATGCTGAATCGAACAGGATGGATCTCGGAGCATTAATGCTAGGTCAAGCTGATTATCCGAATAATAAACCGTTGTGTAATAATTTGCAGGGTTTTTATTCCGGTGGTTGTTGTGCCGCTTGTAATTATTAAACGATGCCACAGCACGGAGACGATAATTTACTGTCTAAGAAACCTCTTTCCAAGCACGTTTCATTACATGATCTCTTCTCTTTTTTTTCAAACCTCTAATAAGCAAATAATGTTGTAACCCCCTGGTATTCTTGGGATCTATACAGCAAATGAACGCGCTTACCGCGCACTTCTCAAATCAATAATTAGCGTTTTATGGCAACTGTCTGTTGAGTAAACTCAGCATTTAACTCCTTAAATTTTTACTTCTACGTATCATTGCAAGCGTGTTAGAATTAGTAGCATCTGCACGCTATTAAAACAGTCCGAGATAAAACGACCTGTTTGTAGTTAAAACAACTGGTGTAATTGGAGGGTAATGAAGAATCAATTTCGCCCAAATCGAATGACAGGAAGCCGTTTAGGCTAAAATAAATGAAAATATAGTTCAGTGTCGTACTTGTAGTAAACTAAGCTTTGCAGGTTGGAGGAGAAAATTAATTCACTAAATTCGTCATTTTCGATGGTTAGGTGTGTGGGGTAAATTTAAGTGATGACTGATTAAATAAAAATTAAAATAGCCGGTTCATTGAAGACGAAGGTTGCTAATCATATTATATTTAGGATCAGAAACTTCTAGTTTTTATCATTTGAAGGGTTTCACTATAAGAATGGTTCTTATGTACTATTAAGCTTACGACTTGTGTTTGCTTATCAGTTATGGTTGTAAGAACAGACAAGCAAGAAGAAGGTTTATGGCGGAGGAGGTTACTATAGTAACGTTATTTGAGATCAACAGGTTAGTTACAAATCGTGCTTTTTTAATGAAGCTCAGCGCGTTTGTTGGCAGTACTGCGAGTAAAAGTTGATAAAAAGTTTCAGTAACACATTACTTATTTTAGGAATTTACGCAATTGTTTGAATTCCTGGAAGTCTCTCGCTCTTATCGGGTATCACGCGTTGTGTCAAAGCGTCGCCGTCCGACTCATCGTTAGGTATTTCGCCATGGAGGAACAACCTTCTTCCATGGTATTTCTCATTGAGGATTCCTGATTTTGTAATCACTCCCAGGCCCTAGCTCCGATGGTCTTCGGCACTTGAAAGTTCTAGAGAGTTATTTTGTGACGCTGCTCTGATGTTGTGCGGATATCGTTTGGTTTTGTTCGGCATTACGCTACAGTTATAGTGTTCGCGTTTTGTCGGAGTTTCGATATATTATGTGAAGGGAGTAGATCGCTATTTGTTGTTAAGGTCCTTGTTAGGTTGCAAAAAGGATTGCTCAATTTTGTTGTTTCATGATCGATGAAGGCGAAACTTTGAAATCCTATCATTTTAACGGTGATTCAAGTTACCTGCATAACCATCTGTCAGTTGAGTAAATAGAGGAATGACGTGATTATGGACGATTACCCGTGCTATGATAACACAGACACCTGAAGATGCCATTCAAGTTGCGACTAAAGAGAAGTAAACAGTATAACGTCGTCTCTAAAAGTTTGTTCGTAATTTGTGTTGAATTGTTGGACGGCAACACGATAGAATGTACATTGTCTTCGGAAAGCTTCGGCCGAGACTGTTTGGACAACGTCTGTCAACGGCTTTCGCTGCAACAGGTATTTCTGAACGACGTTTCACTAATTCCGGGTTAAAGTTGTTCTGTTCGGCACTCATTTTAAATTCACAAAAAAGGGGCAAAAGTGCATTGTCCGGACCATGACGAGCAAAGCCTTTGCTGCAAGTGGCATCGCAGCCCGAATGACGTGTTGTAACTGACGCCGTAACGAAGTCTCTGACGTCACTGTCCGGATACTGCATTTCAGCCGAAAAAATGTTTGGGTGAACTAAAGAACGTGGACCGACCGCTTGATAACGCTACGACTGCATGTATCGATAGTTCGCTTGAACGCTACGACTGCAAGTATCGATATGCGTCACCGGTGCAGTTGGTGGGGGAGAGCCTATGAGTGATGTCTGGCATATCGATAACCCGACCTCGGTCGTGATATATCGATATATTGCCGTACCAGAGGGAGCGGTCCATGTTCTTTGCTTTTACCATTATTACAAAATTGCGTTTCACAATAAGCGTACCACCTCGCTTAGCTTGGAAGTTACCAAAACTAAGCAACAAGCGTCAAGCTGTACCCAAAGGGCCGCATAACCGTATGGGCAAGTATTAAAAACACTATACCAGAGGAACCATGCCAGCGGATCATAGAAAACAGTTAATCATTTCCAGAGAAACGTCAACAGTAGGATAGACTAGGCAAATATGGGATAGTAGATCCACAGTTATAGATGATTCGGAAATCATCTGTTACGCTGATGGCTCCAAGAATGTGAGGTGTAAGACTGGAATGGGACTCGTGTATCAATGTGTTTTAATCGAGAAATATTAGTGATTCTAGTCTAGCCATCTATACTGATGTCTATTGAGAATCTGCCATAAAAGCATTAGTTAATCATTATTGTCAAAAGTTCCCTCATTGAGGAAACTAAACACAAGGCTGAGAAACTGAATCAATGAGGGTTGCTGTTAAATGGATACCCGGGCACTGAGGGTATGTAGGGAACGAGAGAGCGGACAAACTGAGCAATGAGGATCCTTTCTATCCCTTCTAAAAAGCCAAGACGACTCACATTAACTCTGGGAAGATGGGAAATGGCCTTGGATGGCTGCATCCACTAAATTACTTCCCCCGCTCCAAGCCTAATTCCGTATAGATCTCTTCACTGAACAAAGCCTTGCCTCACTTGATGAATGGCAAACAAACGACACGAGAATCCTCTTGAAAAGGGCATGACATGTACACATTTTTTTCGACCATTCGTGAACATCTTGGGAAAAAGTGGGAAGAGCCAGACTGCTAGACTAAACAGTCCTTTGTGTCATGGCAACTTCAATGCCCTGCTGCACAGCTCCATTTCTGTTTACTAAAACCTCTCCAATCTTCTCCTCATCTTGCACCTCCAGTACTGAGGAAACAGGAAACCAAGCGCTCATCCATTGCAGTTCCTACAACAGTGAACTACGATGTTTGAAGAACAGAAAAACTGTCCAGCTTTACTACATAGAGAGCTTATGACTGTTTCACCCAGTTTGCAAAGAAGTTCGTGGCTCGTTGAAACGTCGCCACAGCTGATCTGTCCCTTTGAAACATGCCCCCCAAGTTAATAGCTTGATCAGGTGGGAAACCAGATTAAGAACCCCTCCCAGGCTCTTGCACAACCGCGAAACTGCATCCTGTATGACTCATCTGATATAACTCTCTTATGATTGTTAAGGAACATCAGTAACTAACTATAAGGGATTAGGACTACAAACTGTTATGGTTTAAGAAGCTGGGTGAGCTTATGAGGTGATTATGTGAAGATTTGTATTGTTTATTCTGACATTAGTAATTGGAAGGTGAGTTGACTATTGGGCAAGTGTCTAGTTTACTTGGTTTGACTCTTGGACTAAAAGATAAATAAACGGCATTGCTGACATCTATAGCTAACTTATGCTTACTGACAAGTGAAGCAGCATACCAGAATTCACTTGCATTTGCCCTAAACTTCTATTGTATTAACTTTTAACATTTTTGCCAATTATTTTGGTTCCAGGTCGAGTTCTTTGGCCTACAATATGTCAATAAATCCGGTCAAAGGAGATGGGTGGAATTGGAGAGACCGTTGAAGAAGCAGCTGGATAAATATGCGAAGGATATGACACTCTCCCTTCGGATTATGTTCTACGTGAGCGGAGTCGATCTCATCGATGACGAAAATACCAGGTTGGTTGTCAAAATTGAATACAGATATCAATCCGAGAATTTGACATTTCTCAAGTGAGATGAGTGCAGTCAAGAGAGCTGCTCAATAAGGCAGAATCCACTGAAGCACTCCAAGTGATCACTGGCCAGTTAATGCTTATCGAAATGAGGCATATTTCTTTTTGTTCTGTTGATAATGTTTAATTTTTCAGATATCATTACTTTCTTCAACTGAAAAGTGACATAATAGAAGGGAGGATCAGATGCAACCAAAAGGAAGCCACAATGCTGGCCAGCTATAGCATGCAAGGTGACCCAAATATATTACTTTACCCGTCGTTTTGTCGCGTATTTCATATAATTAATTTTCTTCAAACTGCATTATATTCAATTATTTGTTTGTTGGCAGCTGAATTCGGAAATCATGATATCGAGCGGCACACGGCTGAATATCTGAAAGACTTTGCACTTTTTCCTACCGTGAGTAGTTTTCGTTGTCATTTGCTGGTCGTTTCTCAAAGTTCGCCTTGCAAATGTAATGGTTAGGGACTGTATGAGAAGTAAATGCCATCTTGTACATCCTTGGAACTTCAGCTATCTCGAATTAACTGAACGAGTTCTACACATTGATTTACTGTGGTATGAGCACTGCTGCATGAGTAAAACCTAAATGTTGGGGAATGCTGCTGCGAGAGACTTCGTAATTTTATCCTATTGAGAGTTAACGAAATTAGTTTGAAACCCAAGGAGGAGTTTGTCTTTCCACTGCACAGCCTTTAGGTCCTTACAGACTCATGGAGTAGCCTGAAGAGTATGTGGGGAGATTCCTCGCCCCTCCCTGTTTGTCTTCGCCTCACTTCGCTCAAGAGCATGTTTTTGTATCGCGAAGAACAAATGCGTGAGGCATGTTCCGCCAGGACTCAGGTTCGCCAGGGAGGAGGTACTTCACGAGAGTGTGTGTGTGACGTGTTTTAGCCTCGTCGAACTTTGGAAAACCCTCCCCGCAAGGATGCTCCTAGAGAGTGTGAATGTGCGTTCTTTGTTTGCACTGCGTGTACACTCCATGAGGGTCCAGAGGCTTCCCTTCCTTTTTTTCTGCTCAGTATCTCGATGCCAGACAATTGAAAAAATCCCTTCAAAACTGTCACATGCCCAGCATGCTGATCTAAGGTTCTGGAGGCCTTCAGACTTCTAGGGAAAACTTCGTCCCAGTAAACGAGTCAATTTTGCAAGGGGTGCATGTCCTTTGATGATTGAGGAGGGGGGTGGGGGGCTTGAAGGCATTTCTTACGTTGAAGCTGGTACGTAGGGTTGGAAAATTCAATTAATTTTGCACTTTATGTGTTTGCAGACATTTATTAAATAGACTTTCCTCAATTTTTGTAGCGAATGACCCAAGAGGGACACCTGGAAGCCCTAACGCAAGCAGTAATTACGAGGCATGCAGCTCTCGCCGGTCTCCCGCAAGGCACAGCTGAGGAATACTACATTTTGGCGGCTCAGCAGTTGGATGGTTATGGCCAAGAGAATTTTCAAGGGAAGGTTAGTTTTATCGCCGTGTATTATGACTTCTATTCAGCCTTTAAAAAGTATTTAGGTATGTGCACACAGTTGCAAGTTCATCTGAGCATGTGGGTCAAACCGTATGTCCTCATCTTCAGGCCTCAACGTGAAGTTGTGCGAGTTGTAAGAAGGTTTCTCACATGCTTTACAGTTATGATTATATTTCTTATCCTGATATCAATATATTTAAAATGGCCATATTTAAATCTTGTTATGATTCAAACAATTTATGAGAGAAAGTAAAGCGTAAAATATAAACGTGTCTTTCTCTTCTTTTCCAGGATCTTCAAGGAAATGACGTTGCAATTGGAGTTTCGCTAAATGGAATTTTGATTAGCAATGACGAAAACGTGCCCCTGAAGTTTTATCGGTCAGTGTATGGCATCCAATTAACTGTAAATGATTAATGTGTTATATTGTGACTACACAGGATGACATAAATCTAACCAATGGGTTTCTATGCGTTTTGACTTTTGTTTTAAATGCTCACGATATCCATAACTTTTAAAGGCTCTACAAAATGACGTCGCTCTGCTTTTCATATCGCTTTGTCTGCCCTGTGTCGCTGTTTTGCAGCAGATCCTCGTGCACCTTGTTTGAAGCTGTTTCCGTCGTCGTATAGCGTTCAGTTGGGGAACAGTGTTCTTTCTGAAGTTCTTCGTTGCTCCATTTTCGTCATGCTCTCTTGCATGATGCGTCCTTTCTATGGCCTAAAGAAGGACCAGAAATATTCTTGGCTGCCTGCATGGCTGGTTGAGAGAGTGGTGTGAAATGCCAAATGAAGAGAGAGCAGGAAATGCTTCGGGGTGGACATTCTTCGTATTGCATGCATTTAATTCCTGCAGTAGGAGCGTGTCAACGCGCGTCAACCTGCATTTCTAAACTGTAGGCTCGAGTGGGTGATGCTCCTGAGCATTCAACTCAGGCTACGTCTAAGATGTCAGCTAAGTCTTCTCTTGTTTGCGCATGGAGTGATGGATCAATTATTGTGCTGGCAGCCATATCTGCTGCACACTAGGTACGGCGACTGAAGGAAAGCTTGGTATCTAGCTGCATGGTCAGATATCGCACTGACACGGAGTTACGCAATTCTGACACTCTCGCAGAGTATTCTCAGGGAGCTGTTCACTGAAGTTGGGCAAGTCAAAAAACGCGCGTCAACACTCGTCCACACCTCAGTCCCTTGATGAATGACGACATTGAAGTAGACGCTGCTTTAGCTCTTTGTAGTTATAGCTATTATCTATACGTGTATTTCAAGAAAAAAATTGGGAAAAATGGAAACCCATGAGATGGTGGATGCTGCCCTGAATGGTCTATTCACTTTAGGCCCACAGTTGTAGACAGTGCTCAAATATTGGTCCATGAATGCATTAAGCAAACCACACTGATTTTTTAATATCGTGAAAATCGGTTTGTATGTATTGTAAAAAATAATTCGGATCTTATGTTGGTTGTGACAGGTGGAAAGATGTAACGAACGTTGTTAACCACAAGAAAAGTTTTGGGATGGAATGCCAGGAGCCATCGGACTCAACGAATTATCTGCTTCCTGACGTAGAGACAGCAAAATACATTTGGAGAATGTGCATCCACCAAGTAAGATAAAAATTAATTTTTTTTAGATGTCTATTTTGCAAAAGAGGGCTTTATTCAAGTTCGCCTCAAATTACTCCAAGCAATTGTTGAGCAATGAATTCATTCACGAGTGTTCACATTTAAGAGGGTTCTGTAGGAAACGTCTGTCAGAAAATATTCACGGCTGCTTTCCTTCATTTAAATTGAATGATTTTTCTAGTCTGGCGTGTGGTGAATATTTGAGTGTCTGGATCGAAGTTCAAAAAGTTCTAGGTTGTTGGTGGCACTGTTTCGATGGAGAATAACCGCCGAATGTAATTGGAATACGGAGTTACATTCTCAATTACAGTTTGGAGATTTACCGCCACAAACGCTGGGTGGTGGCGAATGTGAGCGTGGCTGGTTTGACTATAGCTTCATTCAAACTGCAGACACTGAGGTTTTGAGTAAATCAGGACATTTGAGGATGCCCCGGACGAGCCTTCGCTATGTCAGAGATTTGTTCGTCCTGATACACCACTATGAGCCCAGTTTGACATACACTTTTTGTTGTGTTTGTATGGGTTGTGTGGGTGGGGGGTTAGATGTGAATCAGCCTCCCGTCTATTCGGAAGAATAAATTGTTATACAAAACCGTTTTATACTGAATTAATCAGCTTCGTGTGTAACATTGAAGTTGTTACACAGTCTCGAATAAGGAGCTGCCTTTCAAATGCCACCTCGTGACTACCTTTTGCAGCTCCACCTCATCAGTCGTCCGTGTTCCATGAGTCAACTGAGATAACCGGAATTGGAGAACCCTTTTTCAGGCTATCTGCGGTCCTTTTCCTAACTCGACACATCTCGTAGTCCCTTATCCCCCAAACTCCATTCCCATTTCCGTAAAGTCTTTTGGAAGTCTCGAAATTGTCTCCCTTTACCGATCCTCAAGTCTTCCTTGATTCTCCTTCCGATCTTCCTACTGCATTGTCACACTCACCGAACCAATAAGTTTTCTTTCCCTTTCCGATTGGTTCGTTTATTTTGGTTTCTTTCTTTCTATTTGTACAGTGTAATTTTTGAAGATTCTGTTTATTTTGAGAGTTGTAATTATCGTTTGTGCCATATCCCGTGAGAAGATAATTAATTTTAAAGAAATTGGGTTATATCCGCCAGTAGGCAAATTACTAAAGTTAACGTACCTGTTAGGTGAGTCCGTCTCCTCTGGCTTGTGAGTTACTGTGGGCAAGCGCTTTCGATGTAAAGACATCCTTTAATATTTTGTCAGTGTAATCACAGCTTAATATGCAGATATCATCTACACGTCTGGCGTAATGTTTGATATTGTTTTTTGTCATTAAAGTCTGGATGTGAGTTTCTTCGTAATGCTGTAGAAATATTTCAGTCAATATGGACAAGGTAGGGTTTCCCATACCTAATCCATCTTTTGGCTTGTATATGTTATTGTTAAATTGGAAGTAGTTTAGTCCGAGTGTCAGTTTGGTGCAGTTGGTAACATTTCAAGTTAACTGCTGTGTCTATTTGTACCGACAGACTATTTAAGACGTACAATACTCACATTCCTTTCCCTTCACCTCTAGTGGGCTCCTCCAGAGGTACATGACCTCCTTCCTCCCCAATCCCCTTCCCTAACGCACCACCATCCCATTTACCTTTCTCTTCGGACATAAAGACAACTACCAACTGACTGACTCTAGTACTGACTTAACGGCCAGACGATGATGTCTTTACATCGAAAGCGCTTGCCCACAGTAACTCACAAGCCAGAGGAGACGGACTCACCTAACAGGTACGTTAACTTTAATAATTAATTTTGTCCCCCTCACCCAACTTAAATTTTATTTGTATAATTACGTTCTCTTTAAATTCTATTCTATTCGTTTAAGTGAAGTTTTCTATTATTGGCACATGTTGCTTTATATGCAATGTACACCCAATTTTACGAACTCTAGTCTGTGGTGTAGCTTGTTGTGCAGTTGCCTTTTCACTATAATTTACACATTTGTTATGTTTGCTTTCAGCATCAATTCTTCCGGGAGTACGCTGATCGAAGTAGCAATGAAAAGACAGTTCAAGTTGTTAGGAATCTATTTACGCAGATGAGCAGTTCGGTAAGCCGAAGAATGTACCACAAGTTTGAGTACTTTTGTGAGGGTACTCACTCTACTAATCGTAATGTTATCAGCTAATCTGTTGAATATCGTTTAACACGTTCGCTGCTCGAAATGTTCCCAGGGCGTCAATCCTGGTGAATTTGAGCGTCCATTTCGCCATGCTCATCATGTGCTATGTGTTCATCGCTCTGTGTAAATAAATGGTCTACCTTATTTACTGCTATCGCCAATTCGCTCGTTAGATTTATTAGTCATTCTGAATAATTTACCTACGTTTTTGGCCAGGAACATTGTTTAGAACCCCCCATTGGATCCCAAATCAGCCTGCTGTCATTCACCATCCTGACCAAAGAATGGTTTTAAAAATTAACAAAAACGAAATTTTGGCAGTTTTATCGAAATTACGTCATGTTTCATATCGTTTTCTAGGTATTTTTCGATGCTGGATCGAATGAAATGAGTCCCACAAATGTACGACTGCGTCTAGATCGAACAGAGGGAAAACACTGTAAATATAGTGAGCCAAAGTCTACTAATTGAAAGACTTGGAGGATAATTCAGACCGTTTCTTCCTGGCCTGGTCGTGTATCCAATGCTGCCTCCAGTCTCACTCCTACCTCCCCTGAGCTAGTCTTGACTCGTCGTGCTAATTGCCTACGGGAGCCTAGAATATGTCAATTTTCGTTGTTCTGTTGCAATCAGGTCATGTTTAGTATGCGTTACTGGTATTCATCGAACGTGATGGGTTTGGGGCTATGCCAAGCTGTGCAAGAGAATAATAAACCATAGTGTAATAATTTGCAGCGTTTTGTGAGAGAGGTAGCAGGTTCAAATATCACGGAGCCAACGTTGGAGATCACTTGGGGTCTCCTAAGGTATAAAACTGGCTATTCTAAGTTCATTCATTTCTAACGAGTTTCATGCCGCATCGTTATTTTACCTCTTCGTCAGTTCTGAATCTCTTAATTCATTTACATTTATCTCAGCTGCATTCGGTATGCTCTTTTCCCAATTATTTACGCATTTTATGACTTCCTTACATTCAATATGGTGCTTCTTTTTTTTGTGATATGACTCCCATTGTAGGCATCCCAGTGATCATAGTCTAGTGGTTATAAACGAACATTCGTTATTGGACGAAAATCGTTAACCAGTTGGCCAATAAAATAAAATTTAATTCACTGCCTGGCGAGTGCAGTCCTGAGACAGAGAGGCCAGCACACCACATCTGCCCGACCAAAAAATTGACCAGCGAACGTGTTAACGGAAAATGTCAGTCCATAATGTCCGTAGCTTACAGTGTTTATTTTATCGCAGGATCTGCTGAATGGAAACAATCACGACGACTTAGATCGAATTGAGGTTGTCCCAGAGCGACAGAAAGCTGAACAGCAAAGAGCTCAATCAACGTCGTGCTTAGACTTGGCTCATTCAAATCATCTTGAAGTCAAACGCCTTCGGTAATTTATTTTAATAACTTCTGTTTATTTATTGAGTCTGCTAGCCTAAAATACCATATTCGATTTAGTGCAATCCCTCAGGACCATCGCCCACCACAGGAAGTGATAAATTAGCCAGTTTTCCTCACACTTACAGTCTCTCAACCGTCTGCCTCGTAGTGGCAAGTGTATCCTGGTGTCTATTGAGGCTCTGTGGCCGATAATGGTTCATATCCACCAGAGCACAATGGTGCAGGATCTTCTCCAGCAGTTTCAGCTAGAGAAGGAGATAAAGGTTGGTACTAGGAAGAGCTGAAAGATGAAGACATGGAGGAGAGACTGCTCTGGAACCTCTAAAACTACTGGGCAGGATGTAGGGGAATGGCAGCATGAAGAGGATAATAAAGAAGAGCTGCTATCTATCGCAGAGAGGCGTGAGGGCCAACCTGTTGCAATGTGCTATGTGACAGTTCACACAGGAGTTATTTCACAGGGTCACTAGAAACTGACACTCGCCCCCACTCACCCGTGGTGGGCGTTTAATGGAAGCTAAAGAGGTTTCGAGGCAATGGAAGCAGGCTGAGGGTTGTAAATGGCTCCATTTCCCATTAATCCACTAACCAGCTATGAGGCTAGTGATCCTGGAGATAATTCAGTTGAGTAGTGAATGGCGTTCCGTGAAGAACAGATGACGAAAAATTGAACTTATTTCAATCGAGTGGGGAATTTGAACTGTTGGCATTAGCACTTGAACTACATAGATCTTGAGAAGTTGGAGTTACTATTAAGTTATTTCTGGGTTCTTCGTCGATATTGTCATCGTTATCAATAATGTAGCACGTAACACGCCACACTAACTTGCGCTTTGATTTAGGTCCTTGTTACCATCGTATCGCCCTGCTCCAGATTACGAAACAGCTATTCAAAACAAGATTAGAGGACATGCCATGATGTATGGGAGCCAACCAGAAATACGTGGATCTGCGTTTCAAGAGGTAGTGCACTCATATTTCATAGTTACTTTATTTGCTCTTTATTTTCTTCTTCGTTTTTCTTCATCGCTGCAGTTTTTACACCCAATATATTTCACGAGCATAAACTAGAGGATTTTGGTCGAAGTAATACAATTTTTGCTCTTCCTCAGGGTTTCACTCACTACACCAATGCTTACAAACACTTCCCCGATGTAGCCCGAGTTGAGAGGGTGTATTTGGAACAGCACGACGATAACCACGCAGCTCCAAACTTAGGCAATATTAATTTCAAGTAAGTGATGTTTGGTGGTGGTTGTACTCTTCAATTCTTCGTTAATTATTTGGAGACATATTGGCCTACCCAGGGGCCTTGACAAGAGTCGGTTCCTTAAGGTCCAATACAATAAAAGGCTCCTTGCTTCATAATAATTCTGGAAGTTGGATCCACTCCGATCAATAGCCTTCGTAAGACAGACTGTGTGGGCTCTGATACCTTTGGAGCCTCCCTTACCTGACTCATCTCTCGACTATGGCTTTGCAGTTGTGACGTTCCCGGGAGTCCATTTCATTCTACAGTCCCCAGAGGTTCCAATCCTGAACATAACAATAACAACTTTCTCATGGGCGCTGAACTGTGAAGTTTTACTAGAGTATTAATGAACTTGGTGGAAAAACCTTAACAAAGCTTTAGCGGCCAATTGATATTGTGGCATATGACTTAAGAGATCGTGGAGGCTTCATTGCATGCTCACCTCAAATCATGAGTTGAAACGCTACAAAGTACTGCCAGTTTTGGGCTCTGTGACTTTACTTCTCTTTTGATATGACGCAATTCCTGTTACAGCTCTCATGAGTTGGACCGAGTCGACGATGGGATGCTCGTTCACATCTATAAACCACCTCCCCCGTATAGACCCAACAGCAACTCCACGCCAGATTTGGCATCTCAGCCAATGCCAGCTTCACAAACATTCATTGGCACTCAGGTAAGTCTCACATTGGATCAGAGATTAACGTTCCATGACCACATCACTGAGTTACTAAAAAAAATACAAATAAGGACTAATCAACTGAAATCCCTTCATAACAACCCTAACTTACTAATCCATAACAAAGTCATGGTTTACCTCTCCCTCATCCACCCTATCTGGACCTATGCCCTCCCTATTTGGGGTTCCTGCTCGAAGTCTCAGTTCCGCCAAATCGAACAGCAGCAAAACACGATCTTTCAGCGCCCTGTTGTCCACTCTCCTCCTCATGTCAGAAACAAAACCATCTACGACGACTTCCATATCCTTAATCCCACCGAACTGCTCTTCAAACACACCAGTACCTTCATCATTAATAACCGAGATCACTTCAACCCCTTTGCTGCTGATGGTCTACCACCTCCTCCACCAACGCCTTGTCTAAACCGCCCTCGCTATGTATTCTGCAACTTCATCTCCATAGACGATCTACAAAATCAAGTGAAGCACCGTGTGCTTAATTAATTTCCTAGTTACTTAATGTCAAATGTTTTAAATACTTAAGCTAACTCGTCAATACGGTATGTTATTTAATTTAACGGTCGTAAATAAAAGGATGTCAAAAAAAACTCAGGTAAGTGTCATCTGCATTGCTTGTCCTCTCTATGTTTTCTTGGACCCAATGACACTCGTTCAAAGCAATTTTGTAGGAAGTACACAATGAAGTTTGAATGTGCATTATCTCCTTAGAGGAGTCAATCAAACGAGCCATAAGGAGTGTATTGCACGTCAACAGGCCACATCTAGCTGTGAAGGGGGTATGTTTAAGTATCCTAAATGGTAGATGGTGGCAGAACAAGTGCCTGGTAGATAAGCTTAACGAGCTGCTGCAGGTTTTTAGGGTTGTGACAAGCTTTAGCCTCCCACCTCCTCTCCAATGCATTTGGGTGCACAATTCAGCTTTTTGCAAGCTACAAGGAGAGGCTGAAGGGAAGGCTTCCCTTGTACTGTTTTACTGCCAAGTGCATTCGGCGTGAGAGTTTTAGTTGTTTTGGACACCTAGTTCCATTGTTTGAAATCTTCAAGCATGGTCAAAAAGCGCAATAAGTACACGAGATCTATCTGAGCTCTGCTTTACGAATTAACGTTGTTCCTCGGTTGTTGTTTCTCCTTCTTCGAGCTGTTATTTGATTTGTGGTATTACCCGTTATTACACGTTCCTAATTGTACTTACTTATTTCATCAGGTGAGCGGATCAAGTCCCGATTTGGTTTGCCAAAGAGGACAACCTGTGGGATTAGGACCGCAGTTTATAGTGGCCAATCCTCACACTCATAGGACGTACGCTAATTTGACGACTCTTGTAGACCAACAAGTGAGTTGATGAATGTAGCCATTGATGAAGTTGTCTTATTTACTGTGAACCGCTAATATTTTTAAATGCCACTTTTTACAGGCTACAGAAGAAGTGACGGGGAACAATATAATCTACTACGTAGATGGCGGAAACACGGCGTTTGTTCACCAGCCAGCAGCTCAGTTGACTCAACAGACATTTGTGAGACAAAGTGAGCAAAATTTTTATGAATCACGATTACCCCAAACTTATAATTAGCCTACCACCTGTTTTTCGTGAGGACTTTTAATAAGAATTATTGTATACTCCGTATATATTCCGTCAGAAGGATATTAAATGGATAACGTGAACTGAAGTAGGCGTTTATTTTATTGGCTGTTGATTGTCCCCATCAACCTCGTCTTTCAGTTTTCATTTCATTTGAGCAGGTAGATTTGAATTGGTGAACAAGCAGTTATTCAATTCCTATCTTTCATTAAATTCAAGGAGTATGTTTAATATTTTACCTGTAGCTACGTCAGAAATGTACAGAACGTCGCATTGAAATTCAATATGCGTATACATGTAGAGTTTTCTTCTAGAGGATACTACCCTCATGTAACCTAACTCTAAAAAAGTCCGCACTGCACGTAACAAGTTCAAAATCAACCAAGTAGTATTGAATCAATTATATATTTGAGTTCTTATTTCAGCGGGTGTCGAGCCAATATATGAAAATGTGCCATTCCCTTGGGCTGCGGTTGATGACAATGAGCCACGCAGTCGAGCTGCGAGCATCCAATCAGCACCAGAGGTTTGCCCTGTTATGGACGTCGAGCGAAGACCTCTTCATTCTTCTACGTTATTGTCAAAACAACAGATCCCTGCCGTCAAAGTAAGTTATATTTGTCACGATCAATAAGTGCGTGAAATTATAAGCATTCAACTTTATTATTGACAAGCGACGAGTGACTGTCGACTGACATCATGTGATTGATGACTGTCAATACTGAGTGATGGACGACTGGCCATCAATGCTGAGACAGTCCTACGGGACACTTTGCTAGGAACATTACCAGCCAGTAAGTAGACGCCTTTGCTTCTCCAATTCCGAGTTGGATTGAGATTGGAAAAAAATGATCGGCTGAGATAGGCCCTTTCTTTTCTTTTGTTTTAAAATAGTTAATTGTTTCGGTGGCTTTGAACTGTTTGTAGGTCCCCCCAACTCCTCTTCCGCGCGAGAGCCTTAACCAGACGATGAACATGTTGGCAGTGAATCAAATGTATGAAGACACCGCGAATGAAATCTCTGCTAATCAATCCAATCACAGCAACCCGTTGGAATCTTCTGCAGGTCCGTCACTTCAATGATATTCCTGCTCTTTTTCTAATATAGGGCAATATTTATTATGCGATTGCTTTATATCTTTCCAGATTCAACGTTAAGAAGCTCGGATGGTTGGAATTCTGAAACGTTGAGGAAGGCAGGGAAAAGTAAAGGAAGAAAATGGGCGACGCTGTTAGGAGGAGGGAAAAGTAAACACTCACCGTCGTCCTCTGATGTCGCTACCCTTTCTGAACTTCAAAAAACGTCTATTCCTGCAGTCATGTCGAAAGAAGCTATGGTAACTTGTTAAACTACTAAAATGAACAATTTTTTTCGCACGGTTGTTGATTTTCTCTGACCTACGAAAATAATGCTATTGCGATCGTATTATTTACTATCGTAATATTGCGTCTTAAAATTAAATTTGAGTAGCCGAAAAATAAAATCAAACTTAGTTGAAACGGATTAAAAGTGAAAGGAAATGTATTGTCTCTGGCCTGAACGTGGAGTTTGAAGTTCTATGGACGCACGAAGGTCGCAGAGTCTGTTGAAGAGCTCCCATTAAAGATTCAGACGCTCGAAGTTCTGCTGGCATGAGGCGAGTGCATCGCTCAATTTCAAACGAGCAAGTACTCGGAAAGAGAAGTAAGACAATGTTGAAATAATAGGATGTAGATGATAGCTGGGAAAATCCGAAGTATGGACGCAGGGTGCACGTGTTAGTGGATACTGAGACCTACGAGTGTGAAGCGATTAGAAAAAAGGGAATGCACACGATACAGTTCATTGTGAACGGGGTTTTAGTAGGTAAAAGGTAGATCCCCTCGTCGGAAGTTGTAGGACATGAACTGGCAAAGGGAGAATCAATGAGGTAAATAGCACTATCGCGACAAAAAAGGTTCAACTGAATGCGCGGTAACTGCAAAGTCAATTTCCCGCTGCGATAACAAGATGCTCGAGCGCCAACTCTGAGCTGAGGTCAAATTAAAGAAATAAACGACACTACTCTGATCAACGTTTTTATGGTTTGAAAGCATTAATTGTTTGAATATTGTTAAATAAACTCGCAACTATCGACATTGATACGTTTGGGGGCCCATTCAGTATCGAGAAAAACAGAAGAAACGACAAAACAGTGAGCATGTTGGGCTATTGTGAGGGTGGTTGATTGTTTTTCTTAGTGGTCGGAAGCGATTTACGTGCCAAATCAAGAGGCACTATTGCTTCAGCTATTGTGAAGCCGGTATTTAATCATGTCGGAATCCCTTTGGAAATTCATACTGGCCAAGGATGGGACTTCGAAGACAAACTAGTTCAAGAAGTATTGGATCTTCTATGGACCAGACTAAAATGACAGCTGCCCGTCCTCAATAAACAAGTCACAAATCTGGCGATATTTGTGAATAAGTGCCAAGATAATTGGAAGACCAAGACCGTTCTTAATAGTGTACAGGTCAGCTTCTCATCGAACGACTACCACCTCAGCTCATATATGAAGAACACTTGCGCTTGCCAGAAGACTTGGTCCACATGGCTTCCATGGGAGTTGTCTCAAGAATGGAATATGCCTTCATCTTTAAAAAAACTCGAAGGAGTTGACAACCTGCCGTACGCCCACAGCTCTAGGTTCGATGGATGCTGGGCAAGTGAACAGGCTCTTGCATGTTAGCGAAGCCACAACAACGGTCTTTTTGATAAGGAAACAAACCTGTGGTTTCGTGTTGACAGTTGATACCTTCTGTCTACATTTTGGGCTATTGTTTCTCTTGCTGATTGCACATTTTCGCCTTTTAACTTTACATTGTAGTTGCTTTAAAGTACCTAACTTTTCTGTTCTATAATGCGGATGTGCTAGACGATGTGTGCTCTTTTCTTGCAATTAACTTGCTAACATGATGTTGCCACGTTTGTACCATCAACTCTTTCCCTCTCATGTTTAGCTCTTGGCTACCACGTGGCCAGCTCAACCTTTCTCTTCTCAGTTTTCTTGGATTTTTCCTTTTAAGCCTCAATATATGACCTGACGCGTTACAAGTTTTCCGAATTTAATAAAAAAAAGAAGCATCGTAGCTTCAAATAGTATCATCTGTGTGCGTTCTATTGCAGTGCCAGCTCTTGGAAAAGAAATTGTCTGAAAGCCACTTGCTGTTTGAGTTCGATCGAATTCCTAAGCAAAAAAACAACGCTGATTTCTTGACAGCTAGACTCCCAGAAAACGCTGCTAGAAACAGGTTTGATGCATGTTTTACAATAACATTTCACTGTGCTATTACCTGTTGTGTTGTTTCGCTGGTTATTATGTTCTTTCGTTCTTTAGGTTTCCAGATGTAATACCCTATGAAGATAACAGAGTGAGGCTGGCTCCAAATAAGGATAACCGTCACGGCTACGTCAATGCCTCCCACATCACGGTAATTGCCCACAACAATTCTTAACTGGGTTCTTCGGGACTAATGTGCTTTTTACTTTCTTTAGCCCTTCGTAGTGAGAAGGGAAGTTGTGTAATCGGCCTACAAAAAAGTTTGAGCTTTCTCGATTCAAGGGCTTCAGAATCTGTAAAACATCAGTTAGTAGACGCTGTGCACACAAGTATGTCGTACCCATGATTCATTTCCTGTCTGTGTCCATTTGTGCCCATGATTCGTACAATTATATATTTGGGAATTCGAACCAGATGTTTATCAAAACTCAATACTGCAGCACTCTTTTCACATATTATTTTTTTGTACGAACTACGGGGAAACACTCGTAAAACCTCGTCTTGTCAGATGAGGTCAATAAGACTCGCATCGCACTTGGTGAAACTCCGACCACAGGGTCAAAAATTTGCTGCCGCATTGAACGTGTTAATGGTCTTTGCACGAGGAGCACCTCGATAAATTCCAGAACTTGGAGCGCTACCACTTAGTAAAACGTGAAGTTATGTTTTACCGTGTTCCAACGAACTTAGCGAAATGTCCAGATATTTTCGTGCAATGCGTTAACTCCAAAATTTGTGTTTTACCAGGCAACTGTCGGTACTCAACAAAGGTTCTACGTAGCTGCGCAAAGCCCTTTGACGTCAACCGTTCACTCCTTTTGGCAGATGGTATGGGAGGCTGAAATCTACTTGATTCTGTCGCTACCTACTCCTGGGGAAGAAATCGCTCCGTGTTTACCAGCAGCTGACCTTCCTCTCACCTTCAGACTCTCTTCAGGTCAAGTAAGTATTTGGACGAGTTGTAGTTTGCAAATATTTTTAATGGTTAGTAGCCACACAATATTGTGGCAGTTTTTCCGCTGATTTATATCTTTCATCACGTGAACTGCAACGTTGGTGTTCATACAGTTGTGTTTAAGCACTCTTAGCTCGCCAACACCCCATAGAATGAACACTTTTCAACTATGAGTTGCAAACCTGTGCTCATTGCAATTAATTTAAC
The DNA here is from genome assembly GCA_020466155.1 of Pachypeltis micranthus. Taxonomy (NCBI): domain Eukaryota; kingdom Metazoa; phylum Arthropoda; class Insecta; order Hemiptera; family Miridae; genus Pachypeltis; species Pachypeltis micranthus. Next base: position 3,084,449 of record CM035776.1, read on the forward strand.
AATGTTCTTTGAGCCATACCTCTGGGCTTAGGTTCTCACACCTGGACAGAACCAGCACTAGTAGCCTCCTACATTCTTCTTTTAAGGAGCAATACTCCTTAGAAATGAACGTCTTTTTGAGGTTTCATAAAACTATTGCAGTGCCAAGGAACCACCTTAATTTTTCTCGGAAAAAACTATGTTGATGTTACAAGGATGTGCATCAAACTTTAACAGCGCCTTGCTTCTTTCCCTTCTTTACGAGGAAACGTGTCTCTAGCTCAAAAATAACTGTTTTCTACACCACGCTGTAGAGATTTTCTGGCAGTTTGAGACTTACACGCTTCGGATGCAGCTTACTTGCTGGTAAGAACCAGTGAAAAGCCTCATAGCTCAACCTCATATTGCTTCTTCCTAACAAAACAGCTCTTTTCCGAATGCAGAAGAAAGAATAGCGTACTGAGGGGGGGTTTGGAGATGTTTGAAGAGCCGCTGACTCAGGCAAATATTACAGCCAGTCAGGAGTCAGTAAGAACAATAGAATTGTGTAAGAAAGAATGTTGCTGTATTACCATGTGCTTTGTGCTGTAATTAATGATGTGTTATTGGTACAGTTCGAGGTGGTTTGTCAATTTTCACAAGCAACTGGACATTGTACGACAACGAAACTTCGTTTGATACATGTTGACTCGAGATCACTGCGAAGCGTTTGGCACCTCCAGTATAGCGAATGGGGACATCAAGGCTGCCCCAACAGCGTTCCTCATTTTCTGGGTAAGTGGTCATTTATGGTTGATATTTGCCTTTTTTTAGTATTAATTGGGGTTCTCTTTGTTATCGTGTGGCGTCCTTTAAATTAGCAGAGAGTAGGTAGTGATTTGGGGTGAAACAAAGAACAGGGACTGCTTTCTCTGATAAGGCAATATATCGATATATCACGATCGAGGTCAGGTGATCGATATGCCCGACATTGAAGGCTACAAACAGAACAATCGAGGCGATAACAGAATGAGAAAGAACTATCACCGTAGTTGAGGGGGTTTCAAATTACTATACATCTCTATGCTTACGAATGGATTTCCGCGAATTAATTCTATTACTACTAATTTATTGTCAGTTTACTCATTTTATTCTCAATTGTTTTCCTACGTCGAAAGGTAAGGTAAGGCATCTTATAATCGACGCCCAATTGAAGGATGATCAATCAGGAGTACGTCCTGAAAACTTACAAAAATCTCTACAATCAGGATATCATGAATGCGTTCTTGATGACGCCGCAATAATTTATATCTCCTAAATGCTCTGTGTTTCGCCAATCCGTTAGTTATCTCATATTTATTTCATATACCCATTCTTAATTTCATTGAATTAACTCCTTTTCATAGTATTTGTACATTTAAAATAATTATATAACGGGTTATTACATAATGAACATTAAATAATTGGCATAATCGTACAGCTGTCGTTATTTCAATCATGGCGCCAGAGCCTACGATGTCGGGCATATCGATAACCTGGCCTTGGCTGTGATATATCGATATATTGCCTTATCAAAGGAAGCGGTCCCTGTTCTTTCATTTTACCGTGATTTGTTTAGAACATTTTGACGAAATTGAGATCTCGTTGAAAACGTAGTGAAACGAGTTTGCCAAAGTACTGAAGGTTTTTGTGGGGCCCAAAAAGAAAGTAAATGAAAATTTACGTATGTTGCCATTGTCCAGATTACCTTTTGCCATGTGTAGAGATTGGAAGAGGAAATTCCACAACAGAATGCTTACCAGATGATATACGAACTGAGCAACACAGAAGGGGTGATGCTGTGGAGAGCGCCTACTGATATTGATGCCCTTCACATCATCTCAGCACTTTTTGCTTGATTTGAGAGTGTTCATTTTAAGCATTTGCCGATTTTGTCAGGATTCTACATTTGCCATGGGAACCTTGTCTTCCCATCCCCTCCTTCCATCATCCATAGCTTCTTCCAGACACTAATTCAACAAAAGGCATTCAGTACCTAACTGGGGGTAACAGCAACAGCATAATGTCGGTTCTGATAATTTATGCGCTGTGTTTTTCCCCCTCTTCCCATTTAAATGTATATGCATACGAGTTGCTGAGAACAAGGACGATTCTATTTTATTTAAGTGGACTGTTGAGAAAAAAAAATCGTAGGCAAAGTGTCTTCCAAATTGTGCTGAGTTCGCTCTCAGAAGCCCCACGAAACCACCCAGAGAAATCGCACTGTGTATTCACAAACTAGGAAGTAAGACTCGCTAATCTGCGACGAGCCTTCGCCGTTCCTCGGGGATAAAAAGAGTGGCTATTGGTGTTGGAAGCGTCGTAATTTCACACTATTTTAAAATTGGGATTGGTAGAAGTTCCTACATACGCTTCCGAAAAAACTCTGTAGCGCACACACAAACAGAATAGGCAGATGATGAAATAGGAGGGAGAATTGAAGGTAAGAGAGAGAGAGGATAAGGTAAAGGATTATTTGTAAACAGGAAGGACAATTCCTCCGGGCAAAAGACACAGAACCAATCGACCTTCGAGAACAAACCCAACACGTGTTCAACAGAAAACGGGTTCAAATTTGGCTGAAAAATAATTCTTCCAACTCCTTTGGTTAAGGTAAAATTGCATAACTGAAAGTAATTTTTTCTATGTTTATAAAATTCATGAAATCTTTAGCATGACGTTATCTGTTTGAGTTGTCACGGAAGTTGTACATTCTGATTTCGTGATGACGGGCGAATGCTCGTTGGAAATGGTTTGGCGTAGGTTTGTTGAATGCAATTACGCGCTTATACTCGCTATTCTGTTGAATGAAGTTTTCATTTTCTTCTTCAGGATTTCTCGAAGAGGTGAGCTCTGTGAGGCAGCACACAGTCACTGAGATCCCTGCTGGACATAACACAAATCCTCCTGTGCTCGTTCATTGCAATACTGGTGTTGGACCAGCGGCAGTGACGATATTGTGTGATCTTCTTCTGTTCGCCCACGATCACAATCAAGTATGTTCCCTTTTGATTTATGCTGTTGAGCTTTTAATGAGGCTGTTAGGAGGTTTATGACTACTGGAAAGCTTAACAGGGTGTGGTCAACTAAAGTGGATTTGACGAATTTTTCAAAATCCCGGACTAAAATGTCTGGGTTTCTAAGAGAATGAAAGACCAATTGAGACCTCCACTCCAAACTAGATCCACTTGAATCCCTTCTTGTACTTCAACACTTCAAACTCGACGTCTACTGTGTAATGTCTGACCACACCATTATATACAATAGCCCTGCCAGGTCACTCTCAATACCTGGAGATTACCATCTTTGTGAAGTTGACAGTCCAAGTCAGCAGACCTAGAGTTGGGCAATCCCTGTAACATCAGAAACTATCATTGCGTTACTAGTGCCAATAGATCTGTCTTCAATATGACTGTTCCTGAATCCTCATGAGAGAGTTATATCAGTAGAATGTCATGGAGGTTGCAGTCTCGCTAGCAAGCATCCGAACCCAGACCTGTGGAGATTAGCCAGTCTCTCAGTAGAGCAATGTTGCCCATGTTGCACTGTGTTGAGGCATGACCCTCGGGAATCCCGTACCATCTGAGAGGAGTTCTTAATCTGGTTTCCCTTCTGATCTAACTATTTACTTGAGTGGCTAGTTTGAAAGGGACAGATCAACTGTGGCCCTGTTTCTTTGTCATAACCTTCTTCGCAAACTGGACGAAGCTTGCTTAGTAGCAGTCAAAGCTGTTGGTTTGGCTGCTCTTCCTTCAATCTTCACTCACTGTTGTACGAACGCATATGGTTTCTGGATCCTCCGGACGAAAGGAGCAAGATGTGCAGGAATGAAAAGAAGATGTCTTTGAGAGAAAAAGAGTGGAGCCACGCATTGAGGTCGCCATGTCCCTTAAAGAACTGGTTTGTTCACTGGTTTGGCACAACTTACTTTCTCCTAAGATGTTCACGTAACCCCAATACTGCTTCCCAACTTGAAATTACGTGGGCATAAACTCCCTTTCCACTAATTGTACTATCAATCTACACTGTTGCGTAGTGTGCTCCATGTCGTTTCACCTGTGTTCTGTCTGTGTACTTTCTGGCAGAACCCCTCTCCCCTCATTGTATCATGCAGTGAAGCACAGCCTCTCTATTATTGTTAGTCCAACCATGTTCTTCATCGTTACCAGTAGGAAGGGCTTGAATCATTGTGACGAAGCTAGCCTGTTCGTAGGAGCACTCCCTTTCCCTTCCTCCTCATGGTCAGTACATAACTAATGTGATGGTCGAATGTTTCAGCTCTTCTCTCGACGAATTTAATAAAGATTTGTTGTGCCCCGCCCCTATCACATCACTTTCTTGTGAGGTCTCCTTGTGGTTTGTCTAACAGCTTGTTATTCTTTCCCCAGGAGTTGGACATAGCACGCATTGTGTACCTCCTGAGGCACCAACGGATGTTGATGATCCAAAACATCTCTCAGTACAGATTCGTCCACTGCCTTCTCATTTACTACTTGAAAAACTCACGACTCATCTGAGCTCTCACTTTCGCTCTGTCGGGAGTTAACTCTCGCTGGCTATGATATTAGCCATTGCCAACTATTTAACGCTTAACTCAACTTTCATATCAATTGAAGGCGCCCATCAAATCGCGTTTATTATTTATATTACGAGATGTATTATTCGATAATTATTGTGGTATTATCATTATTCGTAACCCTTTTCGAACCAAGTTTCGGGTTCCTCGCACATTTTTTGAACTTTTTGTTGAAACTCGTTTGTCAAGGTTTGCAATTTAACACTTGAACAGTTGTGCTGCTGTTTGTCAAGCCTCCTGTATGAATTTCATGAAAAAGTTATATTTCCCACCTTTACTCACCTGTTGCCCCAGCTACTCCTGAAAGAACCCAAGATGGTATTTCGACACAGAGTATTACTCCTAGATGCCTTGTAGAGGAAGAGTGAACCCTCCAGTTGCACAGGTTGGTTGTAAGAAAGTTTTGCTAATACAACCATCGAAGGGTGGTTAGCTGTGACTGCATCTGGCTGTAGACAAGATAATCCTCAATAGCTCCTGTCAACAACTGGCTACTGATTGAATGGTATTCCTCCCGTAGTCCCTTGACAAAACTCACTATGAATGGGATTGTGGCACAGTGGTTTACTCCTGTAGCCACCCATACAGGCATGTTGCTCATTCCACAGACTGCCGCTTCCAATTCGTCCGGTTTATTCAGATACGAATGAGCAGGGCAATCTCCTGGCATGATCCTATAGTCAGGCGTGCAATTTGCTTGCCTCGTGCTCTCCTGAACATTTAAATGGTTATTTCAAGTACCTGAAGGGCACACCTGCTTGTGATCAGGAACCAATTGGTTGCGCAAAGGCCTTCTCTTTGGCCAAATGATTCTTCTCGTTCCCTAACTGCCTACCAAGCATACCTTCAACTCTGTTATGGGCAGTCGAACCCCAGAGGAGGCTAAGTCAGTCCTAAGCTAACCTGGACTTGAAGCTGAAATTGATTTCAGAGTGACTTTCCATGATTGTTAGTGCCAAGTAGCTTTGACCCACATCTCCGCTGAAGGCTCAAAAGGACTTCTAATGTCTGCAAACGTAAATTCTGTACTATACTCTTCTTAAGGACCTTCCAGCCCCGTATACACGACCATTCAAGCAGCTAGAAGTGTGCGCCACGATATTCCAAGCAGAACCATAGCCATATGTATCTGCACATAAGAGATGTTGGCAAAAAGAGGACTCAATGGAAAGCGGATTGATATATTCTCGAACGTTCGTTTGAGGGATGAAAAGTCATCTAATTTGGCATATAGCTCGTTGGGAGACAGGAACAACACGCCTGTTGGCATGGCCAGCCACCACTTAGACAACGCTCACTGTGCCTTCCATGTTTACACTCACCAGATGGGAGTTGAGAGTCTTTACTAGTTTCCTCGCTGGTCACTGCCTGCTTAGACTCCACCTCAATAAGATGGGCAGAGTTGAATGCAGATTGTGCGACGAGGAGGACGAGACATCCCCTGCCAGTGCCCTGCATTAGCAGTCAGACACTTCAAACGTCAAAAAAAATCATAGTGGAATCTTAAATCTGTTCATAAAAGGAGCTGGTATGTACGACGTCTTTTATTAGGTAGGAGACATCGTCAAGATGTGCCCCCAGTGACAAAAGGGCAACAGCAAAAAACATGACCATTGGCCTTCATTCGCCACTTGTTTTCTTCTAGTGAAAAACCCCCTTCCTCGTGACTCCTCACATGACTTTTCGCTGGAACGGCCAATTCTGGTAAGCTAGCGTGACTCAGGGTTTGAGTTTTAAGAAAAATCGACGAATCTCATTGACACGTCGGTTCGAAAAGGGTTAACACTTCAAGGGCCTAACGACGGGTGCTTTTATCAGCATTTTGTGCCTTAAACGCGGGAATTTCCGCTAATATCGTATAAAATCTAGTCTAGTGTTTAATGTTTCCACCGTTTGTTGTGTCCAAACTGATTCAACGTTGTTCCTTCGTTTTTCGATTATTATATTTTGTGAGTAGAATTTTGCGCATTGTGCCCAATATCGTCGTTTATAGTTTAATATATTTTTGACGTCTTCATAATTACGTTTTATTGTACGTTTGTGTTGAAGCGAAGTCGAGGCCTTCACTTCATGTTTTACGTATTGTAATCGCAATTGGCAGTATTTCGTATTGTAATTAAGTGCCATCAAATCGAGCGTTCGATTGGTAACGTTTTATTGGAAGGAACTGTAGAGAAATCGAGTATTTTTTGTAAGATTTTGTATAAATTCCAAAGAAAAAGGAACTCAATGTGCGAGGGAATAACATAATGCGCTATAGAGACTGCAATTAGGGTGAAGGAGGTTATTTATGTTAAAACGTCAGCCATCTGGGGCTGCTAAACTCATAACTAAACACGCTGCGCCATTTCCTCTTAGTGGATTTACTACTTGACTCATTAGTTTAGCCTTTTAACCAATTGGTGGGTTTGTGGTAGAAGTAAACGTGCTTCTTTTGTATTCTTTAATAAGAGGCGATAGATAAGACATCGGAAACCTATTTCTTGAAACCTGCCCAATCCAAGGACCAGCTGTCTTACACTTTCTTCGAAAATGAGCTCAACGCGAGCCATTCACCGACGTGGACTACTTGGCTGCTGCCTGTACTCAGTCCGTTGTCCAAATCCAGGCTGTGTGGTTTGAGTTGAGTTGTTACTGAATGGTGTTCAGGAGGGAAGTTAAATATTCAGATATCAATTGGAAACTTCAGGCTCCTGTTATCATGAGTGGTACTTCACAGAACACCTTCAGGTTGCGTCTTTGAGAGCTGTAGGCTTGAGTTTGTCTCTGGACACCATCCTTGTGAGCAACACAATTTATTTGAGAGCGACAGGCTACTGCCCCAATTTGTTGAATATAGAACTCCCAACTGTACAAATGAACTCGTTGTCCCAGTCTCAATATGCAGGGCATCTCTGGATCAAATGGATCCACTCAAGCACTACGAACTATCTCCAACCAGTTGATTAGATGGTGCCACACCACTGGCTGCGAATTGGCAACTTTTGGTTCAGTGGGTGCTGCGTAAATTGCTATAAACTTGGAAACCTTCATCCTAGGGATTAATTTCCCGTAATGGCAATAAAAAGTGTTGTCTCTACATTCCGAGTTGATTCTCTTCTTTGGTAAGTAGATGAAGAGTTGCAGTTCTGTGAAAAATCTGAAATTGGGCATTAACAACCCTTGATACGCTCGACAAGCTCACTGGCAAATATGGTTTGTCTTTTCTTAATCCCGAGAAATTCAGAGTGATGGGCAAGTCTGTCTCTTGCCTAGTCGGGGTCGGGGTCTTAAGTAGCCAGGGAGGCTCTCCCCTCAAGCAATACTGACTTCCCAAGGCATACCAGAAGGCTGTGTGGCCTTAGAAGTAACTACTCTACAGAGAGCAGATTTTTCGCCGAACATTGAAGGAGCTTTCAGTAGTTCGCAACTTTAACTAATGTGTCAACATTTTCGCCCCTGGGCTCCTGGACCTTTCCCAATACTCAGTCTGTAAACGAAGCTGCCCAATTATTTCACGTCACAACTTGCCCAAGGCTTTTACCTGCATAACATAAGTTTTAGTAAGCACAGCATGCTCGGCAGTATTACGACCAGAGGCATTGCTTTGGACGAATGGAGTTAACGTATTGACTTAGCGTAAAATCCCATCTTAGATGGCACAGTGTAGCCTGGGCTTCCCACCTCGGAAAGATTGAGTCCTTGGAATCAATTCCCGTTTTTGTATAAAACAAAATGATTCGTTCAGCCCTTCATGAGCTGTTTTTTTACGAGGAGCTCTATATATGACCAAATATTTAGGTGTAGTTCAGTATGCACAAAGGAAAAATCGCATGTATTGCTGATCTGTGCGTTCTCTCAATCAATTTCTGCCCTCTGTCCACTTTTTTTTTCTAGTTTCGCAGCGAGCAGGATAAATTGAGACCACATGTGATCGAACGTGATAAACATAAGTTTTTAAAAACTCAAGAATAATACTTCCCGTCGGAAAAATCCGTCTCCAACACTCCCTGATTCTAGTAGTCCAAAATTTTCACGTTGAGCTCGAAGCTAGGGTGTAAGCATAGGCTTCGTACAGATGTCAGCAGGCTGGTTTTCAGTGATGATGCGTTTTACCGTCAGCATGTGTTTCTTGATCCCATCTCAAACGAAAAAGTACTAACACTGAATGCGGAAGGGAAAGTCGGAGGTTTCCAGTTAGCTTCCTTGCTGATTCGTTATAGATAAGTCTGATAGGATAAGCAGACAGGTTCGACAGATTGTTTACTTTGACTTATCCAAGTGATAGCTGTACCAGCACATTTGACAACCAGACCACTGGTCAAGGGCATAGTGTCAGGACATCCAGCGAAGTCTTAAGTGCTATAGTGTTCAAGCGAGTCAATCAATTAGAGGTTGATAGTTCCAGTCAGGTAACGCTTAACCGGTTCACTCTTTATTTCCAAAATTCTGCACGTACTCCTAAAACGCTTAAAACGTATCTCCGACGTCTTGTTCCACACAAACTCAATGGCGCTGACGACTTGAAATGTCGACAGCAGGTTTCAAACCAGAAATATTTCAAGTGTCGAAAATAATGTTTCGTTTTAAATATTTATTTCTTCTGAAGAGTGAAGAATTGTTACTTTAATGTTGATAATTTATATTAATCTATTAACTAGTTGACCTTCAAGTGACCTTAGCTTTTAGCGCATGTGATTTGACTGCTGGGAAATACGCGTGTAGTATCCAATTGTATTCTTGTCAACACGGAGAGAAGTATAGGCCCAAATTACGCTGAACTGACCAAAAGAACTATTCAAACTGTTTCTACAGGCGGTGGAACCAGCTGTTGCGGTTATTACGTCTCAGTGTAAAGCCCACCCAACCTCGGGGAACGTTAGCGTTCCAAGATGTTTCTGTAGATACCTGAAAGTTCGACCGACATGAAATTCAGAGCTTAACATTTTGGGTAATTCTAATGAGACTGCCGTAGGAGTTTTTCTGATTCTAACAAATGTCAGGCTGTAATGGTGCGAACTCGTATTAATGACGCCCACCGCACGTACCATTGTACCACATATGGACTGTTATTCTTAAAATCGTGATATGTTCAAGATTTAAAGGCCGTCGTCACATCGACGAGCTGTTAGTACACATTTTTGGTTTCGACTTGAACGCATTTATAAATTAATTTATTTGTAATTACAGTTTGGTCGGTGGAATGAATTGCCACTTTGGCAATTGCTGAATTGAGCGTTTTGTTTTGTGTGCGGAGTCTTGAGACAATTTTACTTTGCCGCACCATTCTAGTTTTCATGTTGAATAAAAGTGTTTATGATTGTAACGCACCAGTCGTCGTCTTTTTCGGTAGGCGCCCTTTTCCCACGTTGAGGAGGTGCCTTAAGATTGACATCTTTGCTCTCTCAATGCCTGCTGGAGGTTGAAGTGTACGTTGCGTGATGATCCAACTACGAACTACTCTCCACAATGACTACCAGTCCATTGATCTTGACTCTCCAAGGAATCCGTCATTTGCTTATGCACTTCGTTGGTTTTCTATGTCAACATAAAAACCGTAATTGTAACTAAGTGTTCTTCACTACAATACCCATAGCTACTCTAGATGATCCCAGCGACCACAAAATTGCGGGGGTGTTTGAGTCCCAGTTGAGATCTCAGAACTCACTCTGAATAGACATCCTCATCCGGCCTAGGGCCTCAACACAGGTGGCCATTGTCCAAGCTTAAAGGGATATGAACAACGTGGACAACTTAATGAGTATTCTGCAGGTAAAATTATAAGAAAAAAATCGTGCTAAAATTTTGGTAATTTATTGTGCTGCTCTCGTCATTTTCCCACAAATGGGAATTGTACGGTATAATTGTCTTATTACGAGCTATCAATATAAAAAAAATTTATTTATAATATTTATAAGATTCGTACTCGGGGTGAATGAATCATGTATGATTGCATCTGTAACGAAGAAATCAAAACACATGAACATTCGAGCATGAATCCAATAGTTCGGCGTTCGAATCCGGATAGCAACTAACCGAACGAAAAGTGAGGCTGAGAACGGTAGCCCGCTGGGCGCTTGATCAAACATGAACGACGGCGCTCGCCGCGTTCGCCTCGTCATCTGAAGTTCGGTCGAACTTTACATCCCCCTTCGTTCAAAAACTAACATAATTTTTTTTTTTTTTTTATTATTTATTTATCGCTTTGTAGTATGGTTTTTTGTGTATTATGGTTTGTTTTAATGTTGTGTGTTTGTCTGTGAAAAGTAAGGATAAAGCTTCGACACGTGGAAGTGATTTGACTCAGTTTTCCGGAAACCCGAATTGATCTTGTAGACAGAGTTGGACAGTTTTGCTGAGATTTCATACGGACCAGTTCGGATTTCATCAAGTTTATTGCGATTCAAACTATTGCCATGAGTTACATAAACCATGTCCCCACCTCGAAAGGGGTTGTTTCTTGTTTTTATCGAACCTCTTTTTATTAAGGGCATGTATGTTTTGAGAGTTCTCAAAGCCTTTTTCCTGTCCTCTTCCAAATTTCCTTGAACCTTACAAGTGTCGGGAACAATGTGAACATCTATATTATTTAATAAGTAATTCGGGCTAAATTTGGTGGAGGTATGTATAGTGTTGTTATATTCCTCTACACATTGATCTGCAATTATGGACCATGGTCGCCTCAAGTTTGATGCTTCGTTTATTCTGCATCGAATGCGATTGACCAAGGTTTGGTTTAGTCGTTCGTTGAGTCCATTGGAAAATGCGCAATCGACAGCCGTAAAAACTAAGTGCACATTGTGTCGTTTTAAAAACAACTTGAATTCGGTAGAGTTAATCCCACTATACTGACCTGCCAATAAAGTGCCTACTTTTATGCCTTTTGATAAAAGTTTGTTCAAAAGCACAATGAAATCCTTGGCTTTTTGGTTTTTCGACGTGAGGATATATGCATATCTAGTGAAATGGTCTACCAAGAGGTGTAAGAAACGTTTAGACGAGCGATTGCCCCCAAAGCCTCCAATGGTATCCAAGGACATGTACTCATAAGGTTTTGTCGCAGGACCTAATTGAGAGAGATGGCCATAGACAAACGGAATCCGGGATTTATTTCTAATGCAAATGTTGCAAGCTTGACAAAATTTTGTTATTAGTCTTTTCATATTCTTGCAGAAATAAAAAGGCGTTATTTTTAGTTGAATTTGTCGTGGACCAATATGTCCAAATTTGTAATGAATTTTTTCAATTATTTTATTGCAAAAGTCAGATGAAACAATTATTTTACTTCGATTTTTACAATGCTTGTAAAGTATATCATCTTTTTTCGTGATGCGGTGGCCCGGAGAGAGAATGTTGTAAAATTTGCTTTGGTCTTCAATTATTTCCTTTAACTCAATGAAATTAACGATTTTCAATTCCTCCTCGGAGTCAAAAGCTTCCAGAACGGGATTTCTCGATAAGCAGTCAGCTTCGGAATTTGAATCGCCCGGGACATATACTATCTTAAAATTGTATTGTGATAAACAAAACATTAAATGTCCCAATTCATCGTCCGTTCGTGAGTTTATTTTCAAGTGTTCTGAAGGTTTGTGGTCTGAGTGAACAACGAACTCAAGTCCAAGTAACCAATATTGCCAGTATGCTAACGCTTCTTTAATTGCTAAACATTCAAGGAAAATAGCTTTTTTACGTTTTTGATGTTCGTTTAACTTTTTTGAAAAATAGGCTACTGGCTTGAAATTCCCATCGTCCTGTAGTTGTTTTAGAATGGCGCCAATGCCATCAAGACTCGCATCAGTTTGCACGATAGTTTGTCTGTTCGGATTAAAAATGGCAAGGCACGGTTCCGAACAAAGATAATTTTTGATTAAATTGAAACTTTTTTCACAGTCATCATTCCAAGTGAACTCTGCGTTTTTTCTTAATAATTTGTGGAAAGGTTCTAAAATTTGAGTAGCCTTGGGAATATAACCACGATAGAAATTTATCTTACCAAGGAATTGTCTTATATTCTTTTTATTTTTAGGTGTTGGAAATTGTTTTATTGGGAGAACGTTATCATGTATTGGTGTCGTTACGTTATTCCCGATTATGTGACCAAGATATTTCACACTGTTTGTTGCGAAGGTGCACTTTGAGAGCTTAAGTTTGAACCCTTCCTTCGATATTGCCATCATCAATTTATTGATATGCAGCAAATGTTCCTCGAAGGTTTTGGAAAACAGTAAAATGTCATCTATGTAGTTCACACAAAATGAATCTAAGCCATTCCGAAGGATAATGTTTCTCAAAATTCTTTGAAAAATTGCTGATGCTGTTTTTAACCCAAAAGGCAAGCATTTCCAATTATAGTGGCCGGTTTGTGTAACAAAACCTGTTTTATAGTAATCTTTGCTGCGAAGGGAATAGACCAAAATGCACTATTTATATCAAGTACTGAAAACCATGTACAATCTCTGGCTTTTACTATTAAGTCAGTTATTAATGGGAAAGGCTGACTTTCAGGTACTACTAATTTATTTAATTCTGTAAAATCAATACAGAGCCTATTTCTTTTGTTTTCACCTCTTTTGTAAGCTAATGTAACTGGTGCCGCGAAAGGCGAGGTTGATTCTTCTATTAGGTTTGCAGATAGTAACCTTGAAACTTGAGATTCGATTTCTTTTTGATCCTCTATAGTGCATCTGTACGGTCTTCTTGAAATATATTTGTGTTCGATTAATTTTATGGTGGCTTCGTGATTTGAAACTTTACCAATGTCGTATTTATCTTTAGCAAAGAGTGCTTTATAATTTTTTAGGATTTTGAAGATTTTTATTTTTTGTTCATCATTCAAATGGCTTAAATTCGCTTGAAAATCATTCATATTAATGAATTCATCAAAATTTACGCAACAGGAATCATTTGTATCTATGTTAGAAGAAGCAGTGGAAGATGGCGATGAAACCTCAGATAAACCTTGCGTAATTTCTAATTTTTCATTTTGGCATAATTTAAATTTCACTATTAAATCCAAACCAACAAGAAAATTGTGACGAAACCCTTCACTGTTCACTACAAAAACTGATACATTTTTAGTAAGATTCATAATTTTAACATCAATGTTAACAATTCCGCATACTTTTCCGATACCACTGACCATATTGAATATGCTATCATCAGACTTTAAAATGTGAATTCCACACTTCCTTAGGAAATTGTAATTTATCAAAGAAATGTTCGCTCCAGAATCATAGATACCAACACATTTTTGGCTATTATTGATAAGTAATTCAACTTTAATCAGTGGTATCATTACAAGTTTTTGATCACTAATTTTAGAATTTAATTCTGTCTCTACTTCTAAATTATTCACAGTTTTTATTTTATTACTAATGTTGAACCAGCAGTCTTTTTCTGAATGAAATCGTGTGCCGCGATTTCCTTTTTCGCAAATTGAACAAGCCTGTCTCTTTTTGGTTGGAGAGTCCTTTAGAAATTTGCCGGACGTTTCGGACATTCTGGATGTTGAGGTTTTACTCTCTGCATGATCCGTCGAACTAGTCTTTCTCGAGGATTCGTGGTCAAATTTCTTCAACTTCGAAATTAGGAGTTTTACTGAGTCGATTGAACATCTATTGAGTTTGTTCTGAATCTCAATGGGAAGGCCGAGGACTAAGAGATTCAGCATAATATGGTCCGGAATTTTGTGGTCGAGATCGAGCAGCAACCGTTCCTTTCTCATTATAAAGTCAACCAAAGAACCTGTCATATGTCGAAAAGTGTAGGCGAAACGAACAGGCGTCCACGAATTGTCACTGAAGGTGGATATCAAATTTTCTTTCCAGCATTCCCAGTCAGCTTCGATACCTAGCTTCTTTTGAGCGTTAGAAAACCAATCTTTCATTGATTGATCCAAACATAATCTAAAAACTTCAATCAATCTGGAACCGTGTAAAGAAAAACGATCCGCTTCTCGCTGAAAATCGTTGACCCAAGCCTGAACATTCCTGTTTCTAGTCGAAAATTTTTCGATCAAGAAATGTTTCATAATTTCTTTCAAGGAGTCTTCTTTTTTTTCCACGAGCTTGTTGATACACGAAACGAGTTCGGGCAATCCCGGTTCCGACGCGCTCATCGAAACACTTGGTTGAGCAGATGTTTCCGCCAATAAAAAATTATTGAACATGAATTTCCCAGCTTCGTCTCGATAGCATTTTCCAACTTCTGAAGGAAACATTACGTTTACAGTTCGATACTGACCTCTAGCTTTGATCGAGCTCATCGCACTCTTCACCGGTGGGAGTTCCGTCAAATTCTTGTGTTGACCAAAACCTTGCAGATCATCCGGGAAGCTGTACCAAGTTTCGTCCTGCGCTGACTTGATTTTTTTGAGTTTCAGCACCGTCGTCTTCTCTCCTGAGCTGCTAGCCTCTGCTACGATGTGAAGCTGATATTTCAACATATTTCTTGTTGAGAGTGCTTGCTTTTTCTTGTGTTTTGATTTATAAGATTCGTACTCGGGGTGAATGAATCATGTATGATTGCATCTGTAACGAAGAAATCAAAACACATGAACATTCGAGCATGAATCCAATAGTTCGGCGTTCGAATCCGGATAGCAACTAACCGAACGAAAAGTGAGGCTGAGAACGGTAGCCCGCTGGGCGCTGATCAAACATGAACGACGGCGCTCGCCGCGTTCGCCTCGTCATCTGAAGTTCGGTCGAACTTTACATATTTATATTTCTCTTTTTCTCGTCGAGCTGCTGTCATGTACAAGTCAGCTGAATGCTGGGGCTCTTCACTGAACTAGTTTGAGCATTATTTGTTTTTCAAATGGTCTACTTGAGTTACACTTGAGAGACTCAATGAAAGAAGATGCTACCAGAAGAGAAGAGCCTCGAGTGGTACAGAGCCTCCGAAGAGGGGGTGGGCTAGACAGTTGATATCCAACACTCCATGGCTCAGGGGGCGCCAGAGTGAGGTGAATTTCTACCTCACCGTGTTCCTAACAGGACGTGAAGCATTTAGGGCGTACCTGCACTGATAAGGCTTCAAGGAAACAGTACAATAGGTGATGCTTTCGTTATCAAAGGTGGGATGCCAGAGGCATTTGTTTGCTCCCTGGTCATTATTCAGCAATTGGTACACGATTTTTTGAAAAGGATAGTAATGGCTTTTCCAGAGTTAACGGGTAAAAACTTTAAAAAAAAAAAATGTGGTAAGTGAAGCGGAGGTGGTTGACATTTCTGGAGTAGGTTCTATATATATCATGAGCGTTATTCAAGACCTATCGTATATGCACTTCATTGGACAACGTAGGTAAAAAGTATGTACTCAATATAGTGTGCGTTATGTACAAGGTAGATACGCCATTTAACCGCTAACGGCCATACCACGTTGAACACACCGGTTCTCGTCCGATCACCGAAGTTAAGCAACGTCGGGCGTGGTTAGTACTTGGATGGGTGACCGCCTGGGAACACCGCGTGCCGTTAGCGTCACTTTTTAGCTGTTATTTTTTAAATTAATATTATTTTGCACATTAAGTGGGAATGCTACTTAATCTGAAGAAATTGGGAACCGAGAATTTCTAGAATTCTAATGACGTTTGAGCCGAGTTTTGGGAAAACTGGCGGAGGTGATTACCACCGTACTTCTAACGAATTGCACAATCCAGAATGCCCCGTTCATAAATAAAGTGACATGTAAAAGGTGTCAGATTGACGATAATATACAACACAACTGACGTGGAAGAGCTGAGATCAAACAAGTGAATGAGCAAACGAGGGAAGGGACCGTGTGATTGCCTCCGTTAACGGATAGATTGCTACAACGTTATCGATACAATTCTGAAGAAATCGAAAAACAAGTTGCCTTCTCGATTGACTAAAAGTTGACGGTAACAGCTCAGCAACAGTATTTTGGGCCAGTTGTCGGAGTCAAACAGTGCTTCGGACATTAAAGAAACTAAGTGTGGACGTATCCCGCTAGAATGCAGGAGTGTAACGAAAACCTAGTGAAATGGTGGTGGTTGGAAAATCACGCAACTTACCACAGCCCCACTTACATTCAGCGGTTTACGTAGCTCTAGCCTCTAGTCTGACTAGATTTCCACTTCATTTAGGCACATTAACATTGGTGGGTTTCACTGCGCCGCATCACACATTATTCCTTAACCTAATGCTCATGGCTTTTGATGCTACTAACTCAATTTATTTGTTACTCAGTTCATTCGAACTTGATAAACCAACCATCTTCACGAATCCAGAATTTATTGTACTGATCTTACTCATTCCTGGCGTGGTAATTGAGCCTGCAGACACGATTTTTTTAAAGGATAATAATCACTTTCCCAAAGTTATCAGGAAATAAGTGTGGAGTCAACTTAGGGCTCGTACAGTATAACAGCTGTTAATAGTTTTGAAAGAAAGAAAGCAGAATAAAAGAGATTTAATGTTTAAGCGCGAACGAGGTAAAACAACTGAGGCGGGATGCGAACAAGAAGTGAGAAGAGTAGAGGGGATTCGCTGGCGATACAGTGTCTCTGGGGAAAGCCAATGGAGCTAATGGTGTTAAACGTTGACTATACATAGCCAAAGATGCTACACTGCTTAATTGAATTTAATAACACCTAATTGTTGATCTCCTTGCGATAAATAAAAGGCGAAAGAAATTAATACAAAACTGAATCTGACTGTAATGAAACAAAAAACGGAAAATTACTCTTCGAGAAAATATATACAAAACTAAAAACGGAACTTGAACAAATAAAAAAGATTAACAGAAGTTCAATTGGATCATGGATCCACTAACTGGGACTTGGCCCAAAGGTTTGCCCAATACGCGAGTAACACTACGACGGCAATGTACCTGCAGGAAATGTTTCCTGATGAAAGCTGGTGAATGGCGAAAAACTGATTCACAATGGTGGCCACCAAAACTAATGGTCGTCCTGGACGAAGAAACTCACGCGTGTTGAAGAAAGGGGAAAATGGCGAGAGCGGAGTCGTCTCCGGAGATTTCGCGTAGAATGAATAAAACGGGCGAATGGGGGCTCAGCGCTGGAAATGGGTCCGCAGGAACGCTGACCGGTGCAGATGCGATCGCCGCACTACGCAGACTTGGTTCTCAAACAGCGCGTCTTCCTCGACGACAAACAATTTCCTTTGTTGCGCTTACAATAAGTAAGTAGTAATAGTAAATAAAACGGCGGTAGTTGAAATTCCGGAATTTCCGGAGGGGCCCGAAAAGTTTGGTAATTTATTGGGCTCCTCTCGTCATTTTCCCCACAGATGGGGATTTTATAGTATAGTTACCTCATTGGAAGCTGTCCGTATGGACATTTTAATCCAAATCGTTAGCCATTTTTGAGAAAAACAAACGAGCGGTGCGTAGCAACACACAACTTTCCACCAAAGCCACAAACGCCAGCTACATATGCGGGTGCTATATCTTTGTGCAACGCGTTTCTACCGAAACATTTATAGAGAACAAAATGTAAGGACTAGTTAGCTGAGAGTAGTCCGTGAATTTGATAGAAATCGTTAGAGTCGTTTTTGAGACAATTGGGATACCGATTAATTAATATTCGACAAATCTTTTCTGAGTTAACTTGGCTTATATCTCCGTTCAACATATTGTAATGAACTCGGACAAGGAAGAAGGAGTAGTTGATTTTAATAATCAGACAATAAGTCTTACGGAACAAATCCAACTCGAAACTCCTCTCTCCTTAGTTACCATACAACAACAATGCAATGTCATATGACTAATGTAGTAACCACACAACAATACATACACAGAAATAATTACGGAGAAAGAAATGTGGGTATGGATGGCTGAACGACCCTCTGTGTAAGATCTATCACATCTGTTGAAGCAGTTACCCCAGAATTTACGGAAATGTTTGGAAAAACGTTATTTTCGACACATTTTGATTTTTTTCTCTGTTCAATGGACTGTCAGAGGAACATTTATTGAGAACAATATGTAGGTATTACCTATTTGGATACATCTTGAAAGTTTGGTGATAATCGTTAAAGCCGTTTTGCCAAAAAGCGTAAAAGACCTATTTTTGCTTCAAAGGCCTATAGCTCCGTTCACCGTATTTTCGTGGAGATATGTATGGAAAGTTAGGTATTGATTAGTAGAAGATTTTTTAGACTCAGTAGGCCTCAAAACGTTAAGATCTGAAGAGAACTCTAATTTTTTTTTTTTACGCATTTTACTTCGTAGAGCCAGGAAAGTAAAAAAGGAAGATAGTGAAAAACGTGCTTAAGCCTGAACTGAATAGGTACTCACAATTAGTGCCTGGGAGAGGAGTGCCAGTAGTAAATGTAACCCTAGTTGTTATCATTGTATAGCCTCCTTGCACAAGCGTTCCAATAACGGGATTGTATGGTATGATTAGTGGACTGTAAGTTATGCTAGGAAAAGGGATCACTCATCGATTCTGCTGATGTGAGACTTACCCTGGCCATGGAGGGGTGGTGGACGTCCTCCATTAGTGGCGTGGTTAAGGGGTTCTCGAAAGGATTACCAGTGAAAATGGGGATTTGATATTGAGGATAGAAACAAAGCAACGTAACAAAAAAAATGACTAAATGAAAGGCTCTGGTGGAAGAAAAGAAGACAAGAGATTTCAAAAAAACGAAAAATGAATAAGGAACAATGGGAATAACAAATAGCGGGAGAATGGAGCGTTGGCGGTTTCACGACGACGCGAGGGCTACTGAATGCCGTCAATGGCCGATATTACGAAGGCGATTGTGGCGGACAAGACACTGCTTGCCTTGTGATGAGCGAGGGTCCCCAGAAATGACCCCGACTCAAGACGGTCGCAACAATAAACAAAGGCAGCGCGCGATACAGGGATCAACCTCTGTCAATACCTATGCACCTCTCCAATCGCCTCACCTTCATCCTCTGATTTTGTGGTAGCATCGCTGAGAATGTGAGGTAGTGGGGGGAATACCAAGGAATGACATGTTCTTTAGTGAGCTCCATTGAGATTTCAACTGCATGCCAGTCTTGTGAGTAGCCGAACCGTTTCAAGAAGAGCGCAATGGTACGAGCTTCTTGCATCTCATTCCATCCCCGGGCCCAAAGGACCTGGTTGAATTTAGTGTGACTTACAGAACTCTGAACCAACAAACCACTGACGTGCTACTGTCAGCTGCTCACGCATGCACAACACATTATTGTGTGACTCCAGCACTACTTTGCACTTTGGAGGACAGTGTCTTAGAGGATTGTAACAGCCTCCCTTCGAGTGGCACCTGCAGTTCGCCTTCCTATTGGCCAGTCTAACACTAATCAGGCCTCGCTGAAATCTTCGCACCCCCAATAATGTAGAACCATTCTCATTTCAGTCCTTCTTAACTCACCATACCGCCTATTCAGGTAACTAGAACTGAATTGGTGTTGTACAACTGAAGTATATTTGCTAGTCAAACACAAATCGCTTATATAAAAATTAACAAACGGACAATATCTTGCCACACATTTCCCGTTTTTTGAAGGTTACATTTTGAGCAAAGGGTTCGTTTGATAGGAGCCTTGTGAGTCCAACGAGTACCAAGGATCCTTTTTTCGCTGCAGATCAAGTTTGAGAGACGTCACGGACGAATGTATCGACTGGTAACGGCCAGCGAGGGCAACGAAACACTCGTAAAGTTGTTTCATGATGGCTGAGAGCTCTTCAGGTGTGAACGGCGATGGGTTCAGTTTACAAACTATGTGCTTTTCCATATTCTTAAGTTCAACCTAAACAGAAGCAGAACGAACACTTTTTACATAAATTAAGAGTAAAGGAAACGTTACAAATCACAAGACGGTGAAGACTGCAGACAAATGAGGACAGTCGGCACTTTGAGTCGACCATTACTGCTTCTCATCTAACGCCTATGAGAGTTCATTCCTGCCGGTCAATTTGATTAGCGTGGAACCCTTTGCCCGCCCCCATCCCAAAGTCTGCATATCAGAAGCACTGAGTCGAATGTTGACCAACTCCATTGAAAATTAATGATAGCGCCTCTAGGACAATTGCCTTTAAGAGGCTCTCCCAACATCCTGCAGTAATTCGAGTCTGAAACACAGCTTTTTCAACATCCCTCCGGACGCTCGCACAATTCCTACAGAAAAAAAGGATTAGGATGGGGGATGTCACTTACTCTGTCAAACTGCTGCGTACAAGGTGACAGCACGACATCACACAGATGAGTACAAGAAACTATACTGTTCATGACAAACATTCCTTTTAAATGAGTTATAAGGCGGTTTTTCGCCCTCGTTGAATGGTGTTGGCAAAAGGTGGAGTTCCAACGCCCAAGCTGCGATGACTGGTGAGGAAGACATGGGGGCTTGAGGCCTGGGATGATCCGGACTGCGGTTGTTAGGCCTGTAGTCACCTATGGAGCCCTGGTCTGGTGGACTAGGGTGGAAAACAAAACAGTGCAGTTGCAGCTAAATAAACTGCAGTGTAGGGCGTTGTCTGGCCATTACAGGTTGTATGAAACTTATGTTATTCCAACTAGCATACACAGCAATAATAATGATTACTAAGGTGTCAAGCCGCTGCGTCGGCAGTAAAACACTATAAGTATCCCCACTCGAGCTCAGCTCGGTGTGTTCTCATTAAGACGTCTTGCTGTAAACTTCGCGTCCCCCTCTGTCGTAATTTGCAAAGTATTTGTAAAAGTTAAAATCTTTTGTAAAGTAAAAATAAATTCTTTTAAAAAGTCCCCTAAGACTTTACATTTAACTGGCGCAGTCGTTCCGGACCCGAAATTCTCGAGCGAATATCGTTGAATAAGTCCAAAATCCGCGAGGAACATCGCAGATTTAGACTACTTTCGGGAAACCACGCTTTTTCAACTTCACGACAGAGCGGAGCAGACGTCGAGACACCCCGTCAAGATACGGTTGCGAAGATCATCTCGCTTTCAAAATTCCTCTATTAATTACTTCATTTCTCATCCACAGAAAACGTCGATTTGCGGACTCCTCGGCCTTTAAAATTAAAGGCTCTATGTTCTACTTCAGCGAGAAACGTCGCCTGTTGCAGATTCGCAGAAAACTCGCTCAGCAGCTGCTTATCTCGCTAGACGTTGCGAAAATCGTCGTCAACGAGCTCAACCCGAGACGACCAACGGCTTTCAACATCGCCAGATGAAACTCCTGTGTCACAACTCCAAGTTTTCTATTTAAATAATTTCACGAAGTAATACAATAGAGGGATTAATAACGAATTTATTAACTTTTCTCTCACGAAAAGATTCAAATCATTTGTAATAAAAATCTTTAAATTCCGAGCATATTAAGAAACATTTGTAAAAAGCATTTTAACTCGAAGGGTTCGTAAATAAAGGCTTCAAGATTCCGAAATCACTGAAGCAATACGTCCACTATAAACTCCGTTCACTAGGTCCTATAACTGAACAAGAGGAGTTGCCAAACGTAACAATGTCTCTGCCTCAGAACTCAGAAATGTTTCCACAAAATGCAGAAATCAACGCCCAACAATTATCGCAAGAACAATTGATACAAGAACTCCAAACTCAGCAAGCAATGATAAACGACCTGCAAAATAGCTTACAATCGTTTAGATTGAGAACGGATAGGAATCTTAGGAAGGCGATTCCCAGGGAATATTTAGACCTAATTCCTACATTCAGGAGAACCGGAAATTCTACAGAGGTTCATACACGTCAGCGAAAAACTCGTCGATCGATTCTACGACGAAATCGACCTGATAGTTTCGATAACGAAATGCTGTTAGCTGCTATAGTTGCGAAAATTCAAGGCCCTGCGGCTGAATTAATCCTATCAAAGAATCTAGATTCATTCGCGGAAATAAAAACGCACTATTGGAGACATATACGGATAAAAGGACATATACACCTTGAATATTGAACTCACTCACTTAAAACAACAGGAAAATGAATCCCCATTTCAATTTCTAGAAAAAATTCAAAAAAAATTAAATAACATTGTGGCTTACCTATTGAATCATGAAGGAGCGAAGCAAAAGGTCCTTTCCAGCCACTACGAAAAATTAGCACTTCGTACCCTGTTACTCCACTTAAAGGACCCTATGGGCAATTTTCTGAGGAGCAGGCAGCCAGAATCCTTAGGATCAGCACTCTCGATGATGAATAATGACGTGCAGCTGAGTAGCACGACAAAGGGCGAAGGTAGTTCAAAACCCAGTATTTTTAAACCAAATAACTTTAGAACTCAGAACAACAACCCTAGAAGCCAAAATACTTATTTCAGGCCCAATAATTTCTACCGTCCCCCGAATTTTAGCCAAAATCGACAGTTTGTACCATTTAACAGGAATTCGCCAAACTTTCAAGCTCAGCGACCTCCGTCGCAACAACAAACAGGTTCAAAACTAAATCCACGGACGCAACCGAATTTTAAGTCAAATTTTAACCCGCAAAGCAACATGTCAAGAATGTCGTGGCAAACAACTCATCCTCCGAACCTCAATAATTTTGAAACTACAGAAAACTCTTCTGTAGAGAACTATCATCCAGAGAATAATTTTTAGGGCAGGGTTCGGGAGAAAACGAACCCCCAGGTTCAGTTTAATGCATTTCCAATATAAAAACACAAGCCTGCCATACCTTATCTCTCCAAGTACCGGTTTAAAAATTTTCATCGATAGTGGGTCAATGGGTTCTTTGTAAATCCTACCGTGGCACAAAGCCAGATTTTCTAAAGATATCATCGAAGACCCGTTTGAGGTTAAAACAGCCCATGGAATTTCCAGAGAAAAATTCTCTACAGAAATTTTATGCGAAAAGTTGTTTAGCACCCCGGGCTTAGCTGCCGTTTAAAATATTCCACTTTCACGATAGTTTTGACATGCTATTAGGAATGGACCATTTGACCAAACTTAAAGCTACAATAGACTTGGAGAATAATGTATTCCGACTACCGCACGTGACCCTGCCATTGCACTTTTTCGACGTAGAACGAAAAAGTAGAAATTCGCTAAATAAACAAAGTAATAATAATAATAATAATAAAAAGAAGATGGACGTAGTAACGAATGAAATGAATCTATCTCGAAAATTGGGAAACGCTGGTACATGTAAAAGACATTCGAATGAGACGGGGAATGGAAGTAAAAGAAATTATCACGGAAGTGAGGAAATTAAACTTAACGCGAAGCAAAAATATGAAAATCAGGAGGAAAAAGCTAAATGTAAAACACAGGAAAAGATGCCCAAGAGCACGAAAAAGGTGAATGAAAGTCCAGTGGAGACAAATGATGAGAAAATTATAGAAAATACCCCGAGTTTCAAAAAAAGAAAAGAAAAAAACGATCAACTCTGAAGAAAAGATGGAAATTGAATTAGAACCAAGGATGTTCACTACAGTAAAAGTACCAGTAAAAAATATAAATAATGGAGTAGGTATCGTAACGTATAAAAGAGATAATACGATCGAAATCCCCGAAAGTTTGGTAAGTGTCGAAAATAATTTTGCGTATATAGGGATGATTAATACAGGTCTTGAAAAGAAGTCCCTGAGTTTAACTACCCCAACATGTTTGGAAATTATTCCTGAAGACGGAAATATTAGAGACAGTAATTATAATTTTTACGATATTGGGAAAATAGAATTTGACCCAAGTAAAATTGAGACAAGTCACATGAGTAAAATAGAAAAAGAATCCATTATGAAGTTAATTTACGAATACAAAGAAATATTTCAATCCAGCGAAGACCATTAACCTTCACAAATAATGTCAAACATTTTATTCGTACAACGGATGAAATTCCCGTCTACTCAAGAAACTACAGATATCCGGAAATTTACAGAGACGAGGTCAAAAACAGATTAATGAAATGGTGGACCAGCAAATAATAAGACCAAGTTTCAGTCCGTGGAATAGCCCAATTTGGATAGTCCCCAAGAAAACCGACAACTCTGGAAAACAAAAAGTATAGGCTGGTCATTGACTTTCGCGGTCTCAATGCAAAAACAGTGGACGATAAGTACCCCTGCCTGACATTTCTTCGCTACTCGATAAGTTTGGAAGGTGTCAGTACTTCTCTACAATAGACTTAAAATCAGGGTTCCATCAAATCGAGATGCACCCTGATAGCGTCGAGAAGACTGCCTTTTCAACTGAAAACGGTCATTGGGAGTTCCTCCGGATGCCGTTCGGATTAAAATGCACCACCACATTCCAACGAATGATGGACAACGTCCTCAGAGGAATCCAGAACAGAAATCTGCACTGTTTTCCTCGACGATGTACTGGTTTACTCCACGAGTCTACAAGACCACATATGTAGTCTACGTAAAGTGTTCGAACGTCTGAAACGTGCAAACCTAAAAGTCCAACTTGACAAAACCAACTTTTATGCAGGAGGTGCACTACCTGGGCCATCTTGTTACACCTGAGGAGTAAAGCCTGACCCGAAGAAAATTGCTGCCATAAAAGTTACCCTATACCTAAAACCACTACAGAAATCAAAGGGTTTCTAGGCCTACTTGGTTACTATAGAAAATTTATAAAAAATTTAGCGGACGTAACAAAACCACTCACTCTTAGGCTGAAAAAGAATGCAAAAATCAATACCAGTGACCCAGACTACGCTGAGGCTTTTGAAACTTGTAAAACTTTATTAATGAACGACCCAATACTTCAGTACCCAGATTTCGATAGACCTTTCAATTTGACTACAGATGCGAGTAACGTAGCTTTAGGAGCAGTATTAAGCCAGGACGTGAAAGGAGGTGATTTACCTGTCGCTTACGCTTCCCGTACTCTGAATACTACGGAAACAAAGTATTCAACAATAGAGAAGGAGTGTTTAGCAATCCATTGGGCAGTCGAATATTTCAAACCATATCTGTATGGTAGAAAGTTCAAGATATTCACGGACCACAAACCACTTCAATGGTTAAATTCAATAAAAATCCAAGTTCAAAACTCTTTAGGTGGAGGGAGAATTTAACAGCATTTAATTTTGAAATTTGTTACAAAAGGGCAAGAAAAACCTAAACGCAGATGCACTATCAAGAGTGGAAATAAACCAAAATGAAACAATTCACAACCTTGAAAACATAAACTCGGATGATTTTATAAACGATTCGGAAGAAATCGAGAAAATCTTAGGAACTAACCCGAACTCTGAATTGGATCAACAATCTATGATTGCATTTCTAGGTGACAGTAGAGTTCTGACAAATTCTAGCGATTCAGGTAACACTATTCACTCCAATGCCTTAGGAAACGAGGGAACTACAATTCCAAGCACGGACAGCCCCCTTAATCACGGTAGAAATCAAATTATTCTGATTGAAGTTGATAGAACACCAAGGAAACCAAAGATTGAAAAATTATTTGAGTCGAGGACGAGAATTACTGCTGAAATTAACAAAAATGACGTAGAAAAGGATGTAATAGAATTTGTCAAATCATTTGTAACACCCAAAACGAAATATATGATTCATTTCAAACCAGATTTCTACGAACGGTTCTGTAGTATCGTGTTCAAAAATTTTAAAAACTCAGAAATCAAGCTCATCAAATGCTCTAAGCTACTAATAGACGTATTGGACGAATCAGAGAGATACAATTTAATCGACCAATATCATACCGGTGAAACCAATCATCGCAGTATTGAAGAAACTTACGAGAAATTAAAGAGAAATTATTTTTGGCCCAATTTAAAGAAGCGAGTACAAACATTTGTCAATCATTGTGACCTTTGTCTAGTGTGTAAATACGAGCGGTGCCCCCTCCCGCCAAAATACCATTTAACGCCGCCACCGACTAATCCCCTAGAAATCTTACACGTGGATAAATTAACTATTGAGGGTTCAAAAATTCCTCACAATAGTCGATGCGTTCTCCAGATATGCACAAAGCATACTCAGTCAATTCCTCTAACAGCCTGGAAGTAGTGAAAAAACTCATACAATTTTTGCCATCATGGTGTTCCAAAATAATTATCGCCGATAATGGCGCAGAATTCAAAGGTTCGTTAGTAAAGGACTTATTAAACCTACACACAAAGTTAAAATCCATTTCGTAAGCTCTCAACACCCAGAGTCGAACGGACTAATAGAACGTTTCCACTCCACGATCATTGAACACTGCCGATTGCTAAATAATAGAGATGAGTTTAAAAAGATAATATAAAGGATAAAATATGGGCTACGCCATCTTAGCCTACAATAATAGTATCCACTCGTCTACCAAACTCACACCTTCGAAATCCTCAACGGACATGTGGAAAATGACCCTGTACTTAAAATAGACACGGAGGAAACCATATTAAATAATTACTTAGACCAACATCGAGAAAAAGTTAAGGTCATTTACGAAACGGTTCATGAAAGGAGTAAATTGGGCAAAGAAAAAGTAATTGAAAAATTGAATGAAAGTCGTGAGGAAATCCTGAACTCCTAAAGAAGTTATTATAGTGAACAAACAAATCAAAGAAAAAACTAAAGCTAGGTACACCAAAGAGAACCTTAAAGCAGTCAATAAAGAATTGAAAACTGCCGAAATTGAACCCCCGACACCATAACACTCAAGAAAAAGTTCACATAGCAAATATCAGAAGACCCGTAAATACGTAAAACCAGAATGTGCAAATGGCATGGGATGAAGAACTAAACCAAAGTGAGGTGTTAGTAGAAAATTTCAAATTAAAATTAACTAGAAAAGATTTGTTGACACTTAAACACCGAAATTGGCTGAACGACAACGTGATAAATTTTATTTCAATGCTCTCAGAAAAAATGAATGAAACCAAAGATAGTCCAAAGGTCTTCGCCTTCCAACACGTTTCTATACGTGTCCCTCGTGGCTGGTGGTTACGAACGAGTAAAGAACTACTCACGAAAAAACCGACATCTTCGAGATGGATACGTTACTCATCCCAATATTCAAATCATCTCATTGGAGATTAATTGTAGTAAACGTTCCAGAGAGGAAAATAATATATTTGGATTCTCTGAATCAGGAAGGGAATGATATTATGGACATCATAGAACTATACTTGAAAGAAGAATTCAGGAACAAATTAGGTTCAAATTGTCAGGAAACTTGGCAGAAAAATACAACTCACAAATATTCCACAGCAAACAAACTCCGACGATTGTGGAGTATTCTGTGCAAATTTGCCAAGTCATATGTTGAAACACAATCCCTAGATTTTGAAGTAGAAGAAATTAATAAGTTCAGGAGGAAATGTGTTTAGAAATTTTACAAGCACGCGAAAACTAATATGTTTCAGAATTCTCTTCTTGTTAATCTCGCTCGTACGAGGGTTCGAAATCAGGAATGTCACCACAAATCCAGGCCTATTGTCAGCCACAATGGGGAAGGCCAAGCTAGTAGAGGGCTACCATACATCGACACACTACTACCTACTGGACGAGCTACGAACACAAATTCACACATTCAGAAACAACTACAGAACAAACACTTACGGCACTTAAAGACGAATCTTACGACAGCGAGAAAACAGACATGCTAATTACATCATTGAACTACACTTTTAACATATTAGATCAGAAATTAGAAAACATTGAGCTGCAGAATAACAATCGTAGGATCAAAAGAGCATTGATGAACGGAATGGGATCGCTCATCAAATTCCTGACCGGAAACTTGGATGCTGAAGACGAGAACAAATATAACGAAATAATTGATCATTTGAAAGCTAATCAAGAAGACTTTCAATCGCAATTAAATTCCTTATACTCAATTAATACAGCAATGCTGGAAAACTTCAACAAAACAGTCGACACCATTAATCATAATAACCATCAGCTAGAAACAGAACTTCGATACTTACAAAGATCCACTACAGGGGAAGCAGTTCATGCCCAAGAAATCAATGACTTATTAGAACATTTTCAAATTATGTTAAACCTTCTAATAACTATTGTTCAAGACATTGAAGCGTCGCTAACGTTTTGTAGGATGGGGAGACTCCACACCAGCATTTTGGAACACAACAACTTCATAGAATTAAAAAAGGTTATCAGAACATTACGGTCCCAGATTTTTATATCACAACGATGAAAATTTCTCCAACATTCTAACTCACATCAAGGTGCAATGTGTCCTTAGCCGTAATGAAATCATATACTTCTTGGACATTCCATTAGTGAACCCCTTGAATTTCGAGCTGCAGTACCTAATGCCAATTCCAACTAAAATAGAAAATAGTTATTTTAGTATTATTCCAAGTACTAAATTTCACTTAAAATCCTACCGTCGTCTTAGGATTACAAGAACAATGTAACCCTGGACAACCAATCTTGTGTCCAGCACATTTAATAACTTCGGAACCAGAACTCGCTTGTGACAAAGGTTTTATTCAAGCTGGGAAAATTGCGGAAAGCTGCGAATTTGTTAAAGTGGAAATTAATGAAAATTTCGTAAAATTGATACCGCAGATCAACCAATTTCTTTTAGTTTTTCCAAACGAAGATGCAATAACGATTAATGATGAGACAGGTACCGAAATCATCACACTAAGTGGAACTTTTCTAGTGAAACCGGGCATTGGCCGCGTTACTTACCGTAATGATACTTTGTTCGCCGCGCATAAAACTACTTTCGGGAAACCGATAATAATAAGTGCTACCAATCTGAAAATCAACAATGTTTTACGGGCAGATCGGGAAATAAATTTAAAGGACCTTGTGTTAACTTCAGTAACTTCCAGTAACACACATTTTGTGAAGAGATCTGTGATCTCAGAACTTAGCATGCCCAGTGTTTGGACAATTGGGTTGTACCTCATGTGTACCTTTTTCATAATTTTTATCTTTATCAAATATAGACTCCATGTAAGAAAGGTCAACCTAACTCAACAGCTTTAAATGCTTTATTGTACAATATGTAAATAGTTTTAAAGGTGTCAAATTGTAATTTGTTTTATAATCTTTGTATTTGTTTTTTTTTAAAACTTTGTAAACTAAATGGGAACTCTTACGTAATTAATTTCACAGTAGACTATTGTTATTGTGATCCACAATGCAATTTAATTGTTTTTTGAACTAAGGGGGGAGGACTTATGTTATTCCAACTAGCATACACAGCAATAATAATGATTACTAAGGTGTCAAGCCGCTGCGTCGGCAGTAAAACACTATAAGTATCCCCACTCGAGCTCAGCTCGGTGTGTTCTCATTAAGACGTCTTGCTGTAAACTTCGCGTCCCCCTCTGTCGTAATTTGCAAAGTATTTGTAAAAGTTAAAATCTTTTGTAAAGTAAAAAATAAATTCTTTTTAAAAAGTCCCCCTAAGACTTTACACATTTAACTTGAATACATGCCCTATGGCTGCACTGGAGGTCTTGCTAGATTTAGCTCCACTCCACATACATGTTAAAAGGATGGCGTTCTTCCAGGCTATGTGTATGTTGGAGTTGGGTCCGATCATGCGGGGGAGGAGGAGTTCCTGCCACTTGATCCTTGACAAGGTGAAGGTGAAGGGCCTGAACTGCATGTGGTAGACTCAATGCCCGCGAGGTTCAACTTGGTGCTACTGTTTCGGATACTCATTCATGAGCGATCCAGGTGGGAATGGGGAGTTCCTGCTTTGGAAGCTGGAGCCCTGGTATATTACACTGACAGGTCGGTGCAGAGTGGCCTTGCAGGGGCAGGCACTTTGGGCCGAGGATCAGAGCAGCGATCCCATTGGGGTTGCTGGCCATGGTGTTCCAGGCAGAGATGGCTGCAGCGATGGTCTGTGTGCAGTGGCTGCTGCAGAGGGGACTGAAGCGGTAGAGGATCTAAATTATGGTTTACAATCAGGCCACTCTCAAGGCCTTGGCCTCGTACTGTCTTACATTGCAGCAGGTGTGGGAGTGTGTGACTGGACTGAAGGCCCTGGCCAAGGTCAACAGTGTAACACTGTGTTGGGTGCCAGGGCATCAGGGTATAGAGGGAAACAAACGGGCTGATAGGTTGGCTAAGAAGGGATCCATATTGGTCCTGAGCCCCTTGTTGGGCCACCTACGTAGAGAGGTAGAGAGGTTGGCAAGTGCGAGGTACAGGTATGCAGGTTCTGAGAGGTGGGACTAGAGATGGCAGAGCACGTGCTGTGCGTATGTGATGGACTCGTGCCGTTGTGTGTTTGGGAGGCCCTTTCTTCAGCCCGAAGAGGTGGCAAATACAGAACTTGCACATGTTCTCCGCTTTGTGCTGGGTTTGGTGGGGGCGCATAGGTGACGTCACACCAAGTGAGACCAGTGCCGTGGGGCCTGGCGGTGGTGCAGGGGGACCATGATCTGAGGATCATGGAAACCCTTACAATAGGCTGGTTTGTGGCTGCAGTGAGGGTATCACCTGCATCCACCGCTCAAGGAAAGAAAAGAAACAACTGCGATGACGGGCTGCTACAAGCCCGGCTTTTTAGGAGGCTCCACTGTCTTTACCCTGCACTGCTTGCAAGCCCATTCCGCTCTATCTTTCCTCTCCACTACGCTTAGCTTCCCTTTACGGAATTGATAATTTCCCTATGTTTATTCCTTTCTCTTTTCGTCGACAGGAGATCCACGATAACACCCTCACTGCAACTTTCACTAAGAGTTGAAGAGAGAAACCTCCTACGAACCATCATAGTCAATAAACACATCCCATTCTGCCGTTTTAATTTGCGGTCCAATCGATCTCGACCTACATCCACATAAAACGAGAGAATAGAATGGAAATCGCACTCCTCAACATGAAATAACAAGATGAAGACACAACACCATTCAACAAACAGTGAATCTCGTAATTAAAAGGTGCAAGTAAGACACTAAAGTACTCACAGTTAAGGACTCTGCTTGTTGCTGGAACCTGTCAACGATATTTTTGAAATACTCGAAAGCCAAGGAGCTGTCTGTCGGGAAACCTTGTGGATCCATCGACAACCTCTGGACGATTTCAGAGTCTTGGATCCCCCGAGCGACGTCCTCCCTCAGTTTCCTGTTGAGCGCTTTGTTTTTCACGACTATCCTCTCAAGTTGGAGCGTCATTCGCTTCAAGAGCTCAGCATCTTCAGTTACTTTGCTGATCTGTTTGAGGCTGGCACGGTTGACGACAGATGACGAGCTGTAACAAACAATGACGTTCATATATGAAAGCGACGGTGATATTTAACACCTAGTTGTAATCAATAGCAACATTAGGGGACTAAACTTCAGCACATAGCGTGGTTGTGCGCGAATTTATATTCCACTGCTAAGGTATTATGAGGAGACGTCGGGAGGAGGTCCCCTCACATGTTGAGATACACTCCAGTCAGTATGCTGGTAGTGATTGAGCACTAAGTGTCCATGCATCATCTTGGCAAACTACCAGTACCACACCAGGGCATGATCAAAACTCCTACTATATTTCATTTTTCATTGTTCAGCGCATCACGTTTTGTCTCAGTCACAAGCACACAAGATCCTGGGCCTACAATCATATTCCCATTCTGAATAAAAGTGCCGTCAGTCGCGTGGGTCGGGAAATGGGAATTCGGCCAGTTAACTTATTCTTATCCTACACTAAAGATGGATTGCTCTCAGACACACTACTGAAGACCTCAGGCCATTCAGAGCAACTGCCACAGGACACAACTTTGTACAATGGTGTCAGTAGTCTCTTATGTTCTCGACTCAAGGAGCAGGTTTAGTGATGACACACAAGGCACAGTGAATGGCATCTCCGAGTCCGTTAAGTGCTCCAAATCAAGAAACAGGAAGATATTTCCTTAAGTATGAAGGAAGAAGATCTCGGCTCACAGGAACACTCAACCATCCTGAAGAGTGAAGAGAAAAAAGCAGAATTGCGGGTAGGAATGTCTGGGCTAACCCCAACGTTACTGTAATAAACTGTTCCAGGCTGGTACTGTGAGGCCACTACGATATCAACACGAGCCTGGTCTGAAATGGGTACGTTGAAAAACAAAATAAAACTAGCTCTGACAGGTAGCACTCACCCTTTCTGTTCTTTGACGAACGTTTTGAAGCTATCAATAAGTTGCATCATTTCCTGAGGTATCAGTTCGTCTTTGTAATTGGGAGGTTGAGCTTGAACTGGAGCCGTCGTCACCGAAGTGAGAGGATTAGCTTTGAGTTGGTCGGGTTTGGTTGTCAATGTCGTTCCTTTGCCGATGTTAAGAGAACTTGTGCCTCCAAGACCGCCCAGCGTTGGTACAGTCGCTCCACTGGTTGCAGATGCAGGCGTCGTCGTCAGACCAAAACTAGGTGCAGCGGATGTTGTTGCCAATGAAGTGCTCAGACCAAATGACAATCCGCCTGAAGTTGTAGTTGCCGGTGTTGTAGATAAAGAGAACCCTGATGTGGTCGTTGTGGCACCCAAATTGAACCCCAATGTTGGGACTGTTGAAGAAGTGGTAGCAATCGTAGTTGCCTGAGGTGCCGACGTTGCGCTGCTTGCTAGCCCAAAACTAAGAGTAGGGGCTGGAGCGGTGGCAGATGTGGTTGGCACTCCAAACGACAAACCTGCAATAGAAGGTATATTCAATACTTATTTATTAAAGGTGAGGTATGATGTAATAACTATCTACAGAGACCCCAGCTATTCGGATCTTCATTGTATTGGCCCGAGGCTACAAAAGCTACTGCTATTCAGTGTAGGATCACCTCAAGATACTGGTTAATAAGTTGCATGCATGATGCGGAGTGGTCAGGTGAAGTACATTCGCTTTCACCCAGTAACAGCGCATTCCATGCTCCGTCTACTCCACCAGTTTGCACGTCCTACCAAATAGTTCCTCCTCATTTTATGAATGTTTGGAACAATGCTGAAAGGCCACCTTAGCCCTCCTCACTATCAGGACACGTCTTCAAGGCTAGAAGGCCCTCCTTGTGTTGGGGTTAATACATTGCACAATTCAACACCCCTCTCTAGCAGCTTTATTACAATCCACATTAATTATTTGGGAAGGAGACTGTCGGGTTCCTTTTTGATGTGGTCTGGAAAAGGGCCGACGAAGTTTCCTAAGCTCTGTCTCTACCGGTTGGCGAGACGTGAACCGAAGGACTCCGTTGAGTCTTAGCTCTCCAGGTGTCAAAGTGTGAGTCGAAGGGCTCGGTTGAGCAGTAGCTCCTCACGCCGAGGGACTCGTTGTCTCCGCGGGCGCAGTTTTCCGCTCTTGTACTGTAGATGGTGGCTGCTTGAAGTTAGGTGAGTGAATCGATGCTTCTTGTAGACTGGCCCTTATATACATTCTCTTGAAAGGGGGAGTCTCCTCTCATTGGCCACGTGCTATCCCCTCCAGGAGTAGGCTGTGGCTCAGAGCTAGCACCCTCTGTCAGGGTGAACCACAAGGTAATCTGAATTGTTTCATCTGTCGCCAGACTTCTCTGCGAGGCGCCTTTTGTAAGAAAAGAGTGGCCAGCCCCCACAGAGACCATCGCAGGGGATCTCATTAATGAGATAATGCCGTAAAGATGACTAGCTTGACATGTCTCTGGAGTCTTACAGGATATTCATCATAGGGTGGGGGTTATTGGATACTCTGTGATCCTCAGACCAAAAAAACTAATTAGTGCCATTGTCTACGCGATACAAAACTGAACCTTTATTTCACATGCAATTTTTTAGGAAGCGCCCACATTACAGCAGGTCATCACTATGCTGATTCACTCTCAATTGACTGGCATCCAGCTGAACAGTTCCTTCATTCTCCATCATTCAGCCATACCATCCACCTACAAGAACTTTCAGATCACTCCTCAATTTCTAGTCAGTCCTACCAAACCTCTCACAACCACACAATCTACATGTGAGTGGTACACAGCATCTATATTATGTCAGACTGCACTAAGTACCTGGCTTCTTACACTGTCAGGTTTGGGGAAGACGCTGGCAAAGGAGAGCACTTTAACATTGTGTTGGGTGCTGTTTCAGAGGAATGAGGAGGCAGACAAACTAGTGGGAGACAGATGGCATTGACACCAAAGACCTAAGCACTTACACTTGCCAACCTCCTTACCCAAGTCGCTTTGGGTGGTCCCTATAATCACCAACGACAGCTATGAGGGCCTTTAGACCAGTCAACATTCTCAAACCATCCCTGACGAACAGCATAGGAAGCCAAGGTCTTAAGTACAGTCTAACTGTCTTACATTATATAGACCTGGAAAGGAGCTTGCTACCCCTCAAAGACCCCTGTAGAAACAGGCTAGTGACCCCTCCTCTGCTGCATGACCCTTAATTGCCTACTTCTGCACCTTTTTACTCTCTCTGTTACTAAATCACGAGTGGCCACACTGTCATTAGGAGGGGATCCTGCTGACACCTGGCCTAGTGTCAGCGAGCATGCCTTCTGCACAAGTCACCGAAGTCTGCTAATACCTAACTTCTCATTATACGCTGCCTACAGATTGTTCCATTCCAATCCTCAGATTTCCTGTTGCCAGCTTTTATTCTCTGACCCCAGAATAATCATCGAGGTTACAGTACGAATCTCAGGTTTCCAAGCCTCTGGTACATATTCTATCCCTCACTGTCTCAACCCTGTAATAAGGCAAAGACTGCCCCAAGGGTATCCCATCAGGCCAATCAATCCAGCAATCAGATATTTGCTGGTTGAGAGATTTGAGGACTGTAACACCACATAGAAGACATTGCACTGAAGATATGACTGGTGACTCCGGAATTATTATACAGAGCAGACACTCACCTCCAGTCGCAGGCGCTGTCGTCTTCAGTGCTGGGAAAGCTGGAGCAGCCGCCGTCGTTGTCGCAGCCAAACTGAAAGACGTCGCCGCTGGTTTGTTTTGATTGACACCGCCAAGAGTAGCGCTGAAAAGTGAAACGTTCGGAGCTGCCGTCGTCGCAACTGTAGGCAGCTGAAAGTTACTCACGGGTTGAGCCGCTGTCGTCTGAGGAAAGGAAAATCCGGTAGTAGCAGCCGGTTGTTGGGCAGTTTGTCCGAAACCTGTAGCGGCTGGTTGTTGGGAAATTTGACCAAAACCCGTAGTCTGTTGGGTTTGTCCGAACCCGGTAGCAGCAGGTTGGGCAGTTTGACCAAATCCGGTAGCAGCAGGCTGGGCGGTTAGACCAAATCCGGTAGCAGCAGGTTGCTGAGCAGTTTGACCAAAACCAGTCGTTTGTGTTTGTCCAAACCCAGCAGTAGCAGGTTGTTGAGGAGTTTGGCCGAAAGCAGGTTGACCTAATTGCCCAAACCCAGTAGCGGCTGGTTGTTGAGTTTGACCAAAACTTGGAGCAGCGGTCTGCGCCGTCTGACCGAAACCTGGCAAAGTCGCCTGTTGCCCCAATTGGCCAAATCCGGAGGTCGCCGGTTGTTGAGCCAGTTGACCGAACCCAGATGGTTGCTGTTGAGTCTGACCGAAAGCCGGAGCTGCGGATTGTTGACCTAGTTGACCAAAACTCGAAGATTGAGCAGTTTGACCGAAACTGGAGGCGGCTGTTTGACCAAACGTGGGGGCGGCCGTCTGAGAACCTCCGCCGAACAAAGTCGGAGCTGCGGTCGTTGCTGGGCTCGAGAACGCGAAACCCGTCGACGCAGTTGTCGTCGGCTTCTGGCCGAACCCACCGAACATTTTAACGGAGAAATTAACTCAACGAAATCACGAAGGAACAAAAGATAAACAAACAGCTCGGGACTTCAACAAATGAGCGGATAACTGAATCGGAAACAACAACAACAACCATTTTCTTCCTCTTCTTGTTGATATCATTTGGTAGGTTTCCAGCCTACTATTCTATCAGAGAGGAGCTGACAGCAACTCCAGAGCGGAATACTCAGGGGCTCTCAGGAAGAATATGGCCACATTCGTGCCAGCCTAATTAACCCATTCAATACGGAGAGCGCCCTGGGGCTACTAATGTTATACCTGGTGACGGCAAGCGCCTCGAGGCGCTTTTCCGCCCCTTACCCAATGACGGCGAGCGCCCCGAGACGCTCGGTTTTCTTTAGTTTCAAATGTGCTTCAGACCGTTCCAGTCACTTGTGGAAGCCCGTTATTTACTGGCAGTCACTCCTAACAACATTCTGCAGTTTGCCGTTTCTGAATCTGACGTTTTCTTTAGGACCTGCATAGTTCCCAAATTAGGGTAAGTAAAACTTCATTATCTTTACATTTGGACGTATAATTTAAACTTATTACTTAATAATAAGCTAATATATACCTATTTTTAGCAGATGCTTTGTACTCGAGGAGGAAAAAAGAGGGCGAGTGAGGAGCCACAACCCTCAACTTCAAGGTTTGCGTATTTTTTACGTTTCACTAACATTAAAATTACGATGATGAATTTGTATTGATTTTTTAATAATGATAATCATTGTAATAATGATTTTTTCAGCACCAAACAACCCAAAGTTGGTGAGCCAATGCAAAGAAAAGTGATGACTGACGAGGAACTTCTTCATATCCTGTCCAGCTTGTCCACCTGCTTTATGTATCGAAAATTGTTTTGTAAATTTCCACCAAAATATGACCATTGATGGAAATTAATTGCTTAATGTTTACAAGTACTATTTACTACCTATGTAAAAATTTACGAACGATTTCTATGTTAGTTACTGTATAATTACTTTTTTGTAATAAATACTTGTAATTTTATTGAAAAAGTTGAAAAAAAATTGTTTTCCTCTCTTTATAATTACACCTCATTCAATACAACTTACCTTCTGAAAGTACCTTATGGATTAGTTTATCATTTTAGGCTTGAAATAATTGTTTCGAAGTTCCAATGGCCCAATTCGTGTATAAAATGACGAGCGCCTCGAGGCGCTTGCAGTCATAGCTGTTTGTGTTTTGCGTGATGGCCTACCTACACATTAGCTATGACTGCGAGCGCCCCGAGGCGCTCATCAATTTATACACTAATTAGACATATTAGAATTTTGAAACTATTTTTTCAAGCCCATACAAAAATTAACTAAGCCATATACGTAGAAAAAGTTGTGCCGTCCGTTTATGAAAAACTAAGCAGTATACTGCATAGAGATCTCAATATGGCCACCGTATTGAATGGGTTAAAACGACAAGTACAAAAAACGTGCCAGTTCACGTCATAGCAGAAAGGAACTCATTCTCTGTCACATCAATACTGGATCCTTAAAGTTGTAACTGACTAAACTAGTTCCTCACAGAGATGGACTAGATTTTGGATTGAGTTCCATTACAACTGATATAACCCTTTCATGGTCGATGACAAGCTGCACCTTTGTGAAAACATACGTCTCATACATTTATGGGAAGTTGGCCGAATTTAACTTGTCTTCTGCGAGTACACTCACGCTCCAGTTTGACTTGAGAGGCCTGCTTGCTCTACAGGAAGAGGAACCCATCATCAGCGTTGTACAACTTTTGGCTGGTATAGGTTTAATACAGGACCCGTTTCTACAACACTGCCTACCCCTAACTGCTTTGCATAGTTTTGTTGATAGAAAGGGAACTCAAGCTGTGCTGAATTATTACTCTACGTCGCAGGATGTCTAGATTTTAGGCATGTAAGAGGCTACCAACCTTTCATGTCATTGGCGAAAAATCACTAAGCATCAATGAGGTGTAAGGAAGGCCAGCAACTCGTTTAGGATAGTTAGTGTGTGATAACCAATTTCAGTCACTGCATCATATGTTAAACACACATACTCAAACTCATGTCAGCCTACCAGATGTAGAGAGAGCATATTGTGTTCTTCCTGAAGGACCTTATTGTTGGCCCTGACTGTCCAACGATTCTGAATGTTCAGGTAGATCATTGAGGCGTGATCTTGTGAGCGCAGATACAACATTAAATGGTGCTGTGATCTTTATAGAAGACCTACTGCTCTACCCTCCACTTCAGAGTCAAGTCATGGTGCAGGGGTTATTTATTCTGCCAAATGTTGTCATGTAGGTAATAAAAAACAAGGATTTCTTAGGAAAAGTAAATTATTTTATAACAAACTTGGATTTGAACACTAAACGAATCTTAGTCCTGCGAAGCAGCAGATTTGGAGCTCAGGCACCTTCGGTCAACTACCGCTACACCTAATCTCAGCTGAACCTGTTCCTTGGGTGCCAAATGTCTGAGAGTGAGCCTCCTTTGTGGAGGCTGCGAGAGTCATCGCTCCTCGTCGCTAGTATCGGAATTGTTGCACATTTGGTCTGTCCACCAGTCACGCACTTCAAGAGCTGCACTCGACAATTTGTTGACAGTGTTGTGATTCGTTCGATTCATATGAGCGACTGGTTCTTTCCCATGACTTCGAGTCACATCACTTTCCGCTGCAAAAGAAAGAAGTATGTTAGAAGTCTGCACTGTGTGGCTATCACGGAGAATGGTATCAAATCTGAAGCCATGTTAACCAAATTTTTAGACGGAAAGGCTTGAAATTTACCCAACCATCACCCAATAATATTTTATGCAAAGTGCATCATGCAGCACACATGGCATCTGAATCTGGGTTGGGATGAGGAAGTGCCAGAGGATGTCCAGGAATCTTGGCATTGCTTTACACAGGAGCTGCAGCAAGTGTCAGCAATCTCCATATCTCATCGTCTCCCTTCTTCTGACTCACCTTATCAAATCATTGGGTTCTGTGATGCATCAAATCGGGGATACTGCGCTTGTATTTATTTGAGATCGACGCGGGAATCCAGCTCAGCACTCACCTTGTTGAAGGCCAAAACTAAGGTGGCCCTTTTAAAAACGCAAACCATACCCCGCTTGGAACTCTGTGGTGCTTTACTCCTGTCCCGTCTTATTCAATCTGTGGAGAATCTCCAGACTGAGCTTGATGTGTAAGAGGTTAGATGTTTTACCGACTCTCGCACAGTTCTTGCATGGCTAAATACTCCACCTCATAGACTGCATATCTTTGTGTCTAATAGAGTGCACCAGATACTCACATCACCCAGGTAGAGTGGTGGTCCCATTGTAAAGGGGTGGACAATCCTGCTGACGTGGGATCCCGGGGTCTTACTCCAGCCGAGCTTAGAAATCATACTTTATGGTGGCATGGTCCTACGTGGTGCCAGTTACCGCGTTGGATGAGTGGCCAGTCTCCTCAGAGGTTTCTTGGGATGACAGTCTTCCTGATCTAAAGCCTTGCCAGTTGGCTCTTATGGGGGCACCCTCAATGCCTGATTTAGTTATCTATGCCAGGCGGTTCTCTTCATTCAACCGCTTGATCAGAGTCCTGGCTTGGGTGAGGCGTTTCATTACCAATTGCTTCAAGCCAGACAGGTCAAAGAACCAACGCATCCAGGGACCACTGACAGCTGCTGAGTTCTCGGAAGCAAACCAACAGAACATTCGATTACTTCAGCATCACTATTATTGTGAGGTATTCTGTACTTCAGACTTCAACAGTATTAGTCTCCAACTCCGTCGCTTAAATGTCTTCATCGACCCTCGAGGATTAATTCGAGTTGGTGGACGATTAACCAACGCGCCAATCCCCTTCGAACAAAAACATCCCATTCTCCTGCCCTCGCGAACGTGTTACACGAATTTGATCGTGAATCACTATCATCTACAAAACCATTATGCTGGACCAGATGCACTACTGGCTACAATCCAGCAACAGTTTTGGATACCTAAGATTGGCAACCTTATCAAATTAATGCAGCATAAATGTGTAATGTGCCCACGCTTCAAGAAGTCTGCTGTCATGCACTTCATGGGTGACCTTCAGAGGAATCGCTCCCAGGGAGCTCGACCCTTCCTGATGACTGGGGGTGGATTTTGTGGGCCCATTCTTCGTGCGGGTATCTGCCACTCGAAGGGCCAAAATGGAGAAATCGTATCTATACCTATTTATTTGCATGTCCTCCCGTACACTTCATCTGGAAGTGGCTACGTCTCTGTCTACAGAGGGATGCCTTGATGTCTTCGACAGGTTCATTGCAAGACGAGGGCTTCCCACTGAGATGCTCTCTGATGGTGGCACTAACTTTCTTGGCGCAGATAGGTATCTCCAGGAGATCCGTGAGTTTTCCCTTGGGAAGAATCCCAGAATTCCATCCAGGCCCTCACACTGCGCGAGTGGTAACGGAGAAGTCGGCTACAGGTCATTACAAGAGACCAGCTGTGAAGATGGTGCCACTGACCTTGGAGGACATACGAGTACACCCCGAGCCAACTATCCAAGAGCCGCAAATGGGGGGAGTGTGTTCGAAATTTGTGGTTCGTGGAGTTTGTTGTTGTTTTTCTTTCTTTTACTGTTGACCGTAACTTTTATTTACCGCCTGCGGAATTCGCCCATTTTTCCGCGGATCAAGGATGTTCGGGATCTCGACATCACGAGGCGACTCCAGCACTTATTGAGAACGCATTATTACGAATAACCCGCTCGCGCTGTGCGCGGCTATTTTTCCTTTTTTTTTTTTTACTTACTACCGTTTTTTCGTTTTTTTGAAACGCCTCAACCGTTTAGTTCGTAACTTACCATCGTGGTTTGAGTCAATCACGTATCGGAGTTCTCGTTTGGTCGGCGGAATCCGCGACCCATTCACGAAATTACGAACATTCGTGGTATCGTGAATTATATGTACCGTGGACATCCCAGTACGTCAATGCCACAACGTTAATCCCCTTGTAAATAAATACAGTCCACTTTATATTCTCGAGTTCT
Organism: Pachypeltis micranthus; assembly: GCA_020466155.1. NCBI lineage: Eukaryota > Metazoa > Arthropoda > Insecta > Hemiptera > Miridae > Pachypeltis > Pachypeltis micranthus. The sequence continues at coordinate 3,125,575 of CM035776.1, forward strand.
GGAAGTTTTGTTTTATTTATTCCCCAATATTAAACATTGTAAAGGAATGCCAGACATTTCTAGCACGAGTTTTCTTTGACGTTTACCCTTGGGGAAGTTGTACCAAATACCAAAAATTGCGTTTCAAGTCTCTGGCACAGCGATACCTTCGTGGCATCCTATCACTGTCCTCGCTCTCAATCTCTGCAGTTCAACACAGCATTGGTGCAACTTACTACATTCCAATTGACATTAAATCTGGTTTATGCCATTTCAAACTGCATATAGGCAATCAATATCCAGAAAGGTCTCTACAGCATTCTCCTCATTTCCTATTGGCTCTTTAGCTACCCGACTAGAGCAAGCAATGCAAAGTCACATGATCTCCCTGAGCAATAGGCACGCTTGTTGATAATTCATTGTGCTGCTCTTTTCATTTTCCCACTGGTGAGTACTTCACATAAGCACACAATTGTTCGCAACTACCCATATAACAACTTGACAACTGGAGTTAATTGTGGGCTGATTTGGCTCATACATTTTGTTTAGGCGTTCTATAGTGAGGTGAAGGCTAAATATCAAGTTTGAGCAATTTGGTTCAGCCATATTCCCTCGAACGCGTTTACAGACATGCACCAGATGTGTTTGACACGAAAACTTACGTTTGGTATTGCGTTTTGGCTTTTCTTTGTCCGGTCTTGTTGGGTCTGAGAGAGTAGGAGCGAGGTACTTCCTCCCTGACCCGCTTCCTACAGAATCTGATCTCGAGATGCCACATGCCGAAATTTTCATTGACTTAGCTCGCACTCTTTCTCTTTCACGAACCTCGATTTCCTAAAAAATACAAAGAGAATAAGAGAAGTGGTTGTAGTGTTAGGTGACAACAGAAACAATAATATTTGCAAGTCTTAGTACTTGACACTGCAGACAAAAGACACAGGCGCCTACAACCACAAACACATCAACACGCCTTGAGGGGTGGCACAATTAGGCCAGTATATCATTCCAACTGTGTCGGTAGGTCAGGAAAGGCCGGGCATATTACGCCCATTAAGTAGAGAAGAAGCTGGGACTGAACTAGCTCACTACTGTGGCGTACAGAATCAATTCGGGAGTTGCTAATGTGAAGCATCTGGTCACGTATAGAACTGAAACAGGAAGGAGGTACGGTTGATTGCAAAATGCAGTACACATTCGTATATCAGCTATAGAAGTACCAGTCTTGAAAATCTTGCAGGGTAAAGTACGAATTTAAGATTACTGGTACTACTACGAAACCCCAACCCAATGCAGCCCCTGACCACTCAACAACCTTCCAGGGAAATGTGCCTAGAAGTATATGAACTGGACATTGCACACTGTAGATCAGTTGCAGGTAGCACCGCTTTTGTGAAAACAGTCCTTTGGAGTCAACTTAGGGCTCGTACAATGAAATACCTAATTGTTGATCTCCTTGTGAAAATGACACGAGCGGTGCGTAGCAACACACAACTTTCCGTCAAACCCCTAAGTTCAAACGCCAGCTACATATGCCGGCGCTATGATCTTCATTCAACGCATTTCTACATAACAAAATGTGGGTATGGGTGACTAAAAGACAGTCTGTAAGATCTATCCCATCTGTTGAAGCAGTTATCCTGGAATTTACGGACCACACGCTGAAATTAGGGTTTTTAGACTCAGTAGGCCTCAAAACGTAAAGATCTGAAGAAAAAATAAATAAATAAATAAAAATACAATATAATAAAATTTGACACAATTTTAATTGGATCGTGGATTGGCTTGGCGAAAAGTTTGGACAGTACGCGAGTAACCCCAAGACAGCAATGTACCAGCCAATGGCAAAACTAATGGTAGTCCTGGACGAAGAATAATAACAGGTGCAAAAAAAAAGGAAATGGCGTGAGCCGTAAGGGCGTCTTCGGAGATTTTGTGATGAATGGGGAAAAAATAAAATAAAAAGCAAAGGGTGACTCGGTGCTGAAACAGGTTGGCAACAATGCTGACTGCTTCGGACAAGATCACTGCAGTACTCAGACTTCGTCCCAAACTCAGCGCACGCCCCCCTCAACGATAAACAACTCCTTTGTTGCGTTTACAGGTCCATCGTGAAGAAGATATCTACTTTGTTCGATTTAAACATTGTGGGAAACCGACAAAACATCAACGAAAAGTCAACAAAACACTTTTAGGGGCTCCCTTAATTTGTAATATTTACACAATCGCGTACGTGTAAGCGAGTAAAGCGTTGTACTTAGAGAGCTAGAGAAGCTACGTCCCAATAGCGATGAGGAGGTCACCACAGGACGATCGACCACAAAAATAACATAAAACCAAAAAACCTGAACTATATATTACCTTAGGTTCAATTTCTGACTCTCTTTCAGTGTTAACGTCCTTCACTTTGTCCTCTGGTAAATCTTGAGGAACGTTGAACTCATTCGTTGCGCGCAAACCAGCGATCAGACTGTTTTGTTGCTTCTGTAGAGAAAATTACACGTATATCAATGCATTTTTAAAGTGCAGGGAGAACAAAATAATTGAGATTAAACAATCCTACAAAAGTTTAGTGGGATTTAAGTAGAAGTCCTCTAGATGCTAATGTACCATCTAAGGAATGGCGCTATTGAGAGGGGGGACTGTTCCTGAGCAACTGCATTCACCCCTGAGAGACAAGGCTGCACTACTGGTGTTCGACGCTTTGCGTCGAAGTGGTCAGAGTCTTTGACCTCGAACTTTCCCGCGTCATTGTCTCCAACCACCTAATTGCCTCCAACTATTTCAATACCTGCTCCTCACCTGCGGGAATCCCTCAGCTGCGGGCCCTCCAGCCCCCTTTTTTAGGTTTTCCCCTTTCTTTATTTCTTTCTCCCAATTTCATTTTCCTATCGACGACAGAGCTCTTCCAAAATCATTCTGCTTCCAACAACCACCCCAGTAACTTCTTACTCTCTCATACGGTTGCCCACGCCAGTTCACGCGTTCCGAGTACTGTCCTTGTGCCACCCATTTGTACTCACCTCAATTTTAATTAAACTCAATTCCGCACGCACGTATAATACAGTCCTCCTCATGCTCACCGAGTTTCAGTTTTATTGCGATCCTCAGCTCCCCCTCTCGTGCACCCAACAACTGGGTCTCCTTTGCGCTGCCAGACCTTATCACCTGCACAAGCCCTGATAGTTAGATATGGTACCAACCGAATTAGAGATGGCAAGTGGACCAGAGTGCTTGACGACTGCTGAGACTTCCACCAAAAACGAAGGATCGACCTCTTGTTTATAGATATGAGCGAGATATTGACAGACAAGAAGCTTCTCCAAATCTGTATTGCTCTCCTTGAAGCTGTGTTCAACTGCTCATCAAGAACGGACATAATGATGGGCGAAGGAGCGGGTTGCAGCTGTACCGCCTGACTCCCTTTAAAGGCAAGCGGTTGATCGTGGTCTAGTGGTTAAGACAGTCGATTCGTAATTCTCGACGTGAGTCGAGGATTGTGGCTCGAGCTCTGGCGCGATTGCCGTAATTTTTGCCTGAGTCAGCGGATCCCCAAAAAAAGTCTCCAAACCACCGTCGAAACACAGCAAAAGGAAAGAAAAATTGAAGTTGGGGGATCGAAAATTTCCATCATGTAAGAAGAATTGTCAAGTTACCTGTCGACCTTGACTAATTCCCAGTGGTGGGTTCGTGAACTAGTAAAATTAGTGAAAGTTCGACCGCTTGTACGATCCCAAGTACAATATTTTACTAAGTGTGGGAGGGGTGTATGAACGATGATGACTGAATGTAATTGGAACACGGAGTTTTATTCGCAATTACAACCAGGGAATAATTAGAACCGTGCGTATTCCAAGCACCCCAGCGCTAATGAGCCAAGCTTTACATATTGAGTAGTTACGTGAGCAGCGGAAAACGAAGCCCACTATTTTGAGAGAATCTTGGAGAAAAGGAGTGAACGAGATGGTGACAGAGGAGAACAAGTGGAGCACCAACAAGTATTTTCAGCTCTGACTCCGTCCAAGGAAGATTTCAGGGAAGTGATGGCCACAGCTAAGAACAGAACCAGGTGCGGCGCCTGAGACTAGAGATATGATGGCGCTGAATCCCCAGATCCTTCCCTTGCTCATTGTGGGTCCTCACTGTTGGTTGGTTTAATTGTGGTTGCCAAATATGAGCGAGTCTACGAGAATAGAGCCATAGCACGCATTTAGTCTGAACCAGTGACTAGACTTAGTTCGAACGACACAATTCAGTACGAAGTATGGGAGTACAAAATATACTGAGACTCACCCCAGAAGTGGCCCTAATTTTCTTCAAACACCCTTCCAACCAAGTTCGTATGGTCTGTTTGGCCACTTCTTCCTCGATGATGTACTCAAACTCCTCCCTTGCAAGCAGTTCCTCTAATTGAAGGGCTTTTCTTATATCGACCGACCTGTAGGATAACATGCTGCAACAAAAACATCGAGTACACGATTTACAACAAGTTTTCAGTCAGATGCCTCTTAGAGAATTTAATTCTATTACAGACTTGAGGACGTCGTGGAAAGTGACATCTTCGCCGTTGTGGAGTCGCTCCAGCTCGTAGCACATATGTTTGAAAAGGAGACGATCTTTTTGAGGATCCACCTCGAGCCTTCCACGCAACAGACGAAGAATAAATCTCACCTTCAGAAAATGAAATTAGATACAAGTTAACGTTTTCCCCTCGAAATAATAGTGACAAATCTTTCTTACTTCACGACTCACCCTTCGAACTGGTATTACTCCTCTTTGATGGATGTCAACAACATTCCAAGTATTCTGAAAATTCCGAATGTCGGCATACGAAAGCAGCGCATCTTCTTCATTGGAGTAGAAAAGAGAAAAGTTCTCCATGATGATAGCTGCAAATTTAAACAGAAAATTCAAACTGTACTCCACAAGTGGCTCGTAGTTCCCCAATCAAGTCAGTTTCCTTATCAAAATGACTGTTCCTTAATGCTCACTATAGGAGCTCGTGCATCAGTCAAAAGAAGTTTCGCTATCCTGGAACAGCCCGAGTACTCACTCAGCACCCACCAAATCCAGACCTGTGGAGGTGTGGCAAGTCGTCATTTAGCCAACAGCCTTCCTGCGAACAGGTGTTGTTCTCGTGTCATCACGTGGATGTATGACTTTGTGGAATCCATATGAGAGGGAATCTTAACGTTGGTTCCTCACCTGATGTAACTATTTAGTTGGGTGGCAAGTTTCAAAGGGAAAGATCAACTGTGGTCACGCTTTTTGCCATAACTTCATCGCAAACTGGGTGAAACAGCTATATTCTTGCTCAGTATGGCTAATGCTCTAACAACTGTCTCTCACTGTTTTAGGGACTACAGTGAAGCGGCACGTGGATTCTTGTTTCCTCCGCGCTGGAAGGGCAAGGTGTGCAGGTTGGAGAGTTTTGAGAGATGTCGTGGTGATCCACACGAGCGCATCTCTCTAGGATTGGGTTTGTATTCTCCTTTGATTGACTGTGGGCTTGCTAGCTTAGACTACGGGAGCCTGTGGCATTGACGGTTGACTTTATATTGTACGATTTCAAACCTAAATCACTCACGTGGGGATGAACCCACGTCCACAAATAAATAAATAATATCAGGAGCACAAAAGAAAACGAAAAGAAATATGCAAAAGAACGTCAGCTTGTATTAAACAAAAACTATATAACGGGAGAAAAGGAAAAAATATATACGCAGTTGAAACTAAAACTAAACCTCTAAGGGGATCGTACAAGTAAACTAATTGACGAAAATATAAAAAAATAGTAAGGCGAAATAAAAGGAAAACTTCTCTAAATTCAGCAAAAATAAATAAACGTGGCGATTGAGCGATCGGCAAAATCTTCAGAACTTCGGGGGAGGGGTGGGGGAGAGCCTCGAACTGTAACAATAAACTGGCCAGTATGGGAAGGGGGTATGCTAAGGGATTTAATGAAAATGTGACGTACCGGTACAGAAAATAGTGAAGTTTTTTTCGGAAGCAATATTTTTCGGTGGACAAGACGGCAGACGAACGATGAATGAGGAGGATGACGGGTTGCAGTTTACCCGCAACGACGACGTGGTGCTCGCGTCTCTCGACAGATAGCGGTACAAGCGGAAAGGAGGTACTTAAACCGCTTCCGCCCTAATTATTCATGTCACACACCCCTCAACTTTGAGGGATGCCAGGTGCCAGCACTTTTACCATCAACAGTTACAAGTTAGCATGTTCCACCGGGACTAACAAATGTCCCTAATTATTCATGTCACAATATTCAACTTTCCCGTTGAAAGGATGCGCTGGATTTTTTCCTCAGCTTGACGTGTTTGCACCATTAGGCAACAGTTCGGGGCATTTGATAGGTTATCGCTTCAATTTGGTGGACTGTGCACGGACCAGCAGTCAGGTCGTCCATGTAGGCGTATGCCTCCCAATCAGTCTTAATGAGGCTTCTGAGAAGATCTTCGAAAAAGGCACCACTTCTCTATCGTTCCCCTGACTTAGGCATGCCTGCATTCTATACAAACGGTTCTATTTGCGAGATAACGTCTGTTGAGCATGTACGAGTTATGAGGAAGTGTCAAGCTCACCGAGGAGCACTCGCCACAATAGGTTGTCAAACGCTCCTTTGATGTCAATTAGAGCTGCTATGACGTACTTAGCAGGTGCCTCGTGGGAAACATGGCAGATTTACTCATCTGAACTACATACAGTACACCCAGACAGTTGCGCAGTAAATGGGAATCACCGAAAAATGCAAATAAATGAGATGAAAACAGTAGAACAACAAAATATGTGTGTTAATGATTCCAGACAATATATGAAATACCAAACGTAAGCGTAAACATGGGATTGGGAGCACAACAATGGTTTTGGTGCATTCTGATGCTACTAAGACGTTGTCCAAGAAAAACCCCTAAATTGATTAATTTGAAAGGTCAGCGTCACTAGCCTTTCGACAGCCGATCAACGAAGTGAATGAATTCGAAAATTGGCTATCGGCCAGGCGATTAATGTCTAAAAATAGAACCCAATTAGGAGTCCAGTGCACCTGCTCATCAGTCTGCACAATGAACGACTCCGTGGTACATTTCTCCCAGCAATGCAAGCTTCATGTTGGCAGGTAAAGCCACTTTAAACAAAAATTAAATACCTTCAATTTCGTACTGATCGTCTACAAATATTTAAATTTGAGTTTGCGCCACAGAATTGACACACAGTTTTTTGAACCGTTCAATTTGTTTAGTAATGCCTCGTCCAATGTAGTTGATTGTCCTCGTTTCAGGACTTAAAGGGCTAACATGAACTGAATATGTACGGGGGAGTGGTTGGTGTATAATGCACATTTGCTATTTAACTTAATTTCTTTGTATTAACCTAGGAAACGAAAATGCATTGATAAGTAATACATGCATAGCAGGAACGTCCTTATCACCTAATAACGTATTAATCTTCTAATCTGTCACAATACCAAAATTAGGGACTAGGGAATGTGAATGCATCAGGAACCTGTCAATTCGCTCTTACTGAATTTTACTACACCAAGCTCCCCGTTCATTCAATTATTTGTCACAACAGAAGTGAAACTCGCTACCCATATTTATCAAATCTTGAACTCACACTTGCATAGTTGAGCAAAAAAAGAATCATCAAATTAAAGTAATTGGGTTACATCCGCCAGTAAGCAAATTACTAAAGTACCTTTTAGGTGAGTCCGTTTGTCTGGCTGGAGATACTGTGGGTGAGCGCTTTCGATGTAAAGACATCATCAGTACTGACTTAACGGCCTGACGATGATGTCTTTACATCGAAAGAACTCGCCCAGCCGAATTGAAAATAGCCATATGATCATAGAATTGAAAATATGATAGTGTTAGATTATCTCCCTACATCTTCTCTCCATGCTACAAATGTCGGCATAACCAAGGTTTGGTGCACTAAACGAGAAATGGAATTAATTGAAGAAAAAAAGAGAGAATTGTATCGATAACGTTGTAGGAGAACAGGAGGCAATCACACGCTCGCTCATTCACTTGTTTGATCTCAGCTCTCAAACATCTTTTACATGTCACTTTATTCATGAACGGGGGATTCTGGATTGTACGATTCGTTAGAAGCGGTAATCACCTCCGCCAGTTTTCCCAAAACTCGTCTCAAACGTCATTAGAATTTTAGAAATTCTCGGTTCCCAATTTCTTCAGATTAAGGAGCATTCCGAACATGTTAATGTGCAAAGTAATATTAATTTAAAAAATAACAGCAAAATGTAATGCTAACGGCACGCGGTGTTCCCAGGCGGTCACCCATCCAAGTACTAACCACGCCCGACGTTGCTTAACTTCGGTGATCGGACGAGAACCGGTGTGTTCAACGTGGTATGGCCGTTAGCGATCTTCGTCGAATCTACCTTGTACATAACACACATACTATATTGAGTACATACATAATTTTTACTTACGTTGTCCAATGAAGTGGCTATACGATAGGTCTTCAATAACGCTCATGATATATATAGAACCTACTCCAGAAATTTCAACCACCTCCGCTTCACTTACCACATATTTCTAAAAGTTTTATCTATATCAATAAGTCTGGAAAAGTCATTACTGTCCTTTTCACAAATATCTGGTGCGTTGCAACACACAACTTTTCTTAGCTCTACAGCAATTCACTTTGTACATGGCTAATTCTATTTAATCAATTCATTTATCACTCGGTTAATTTGAACTTGGTCAAACAACGCTGTACGGCAGCAGAAAGCGTTAGTCCTTACAGTTCCGGAATTTATTGTGCTGCTCGTATTCATTGCAGGACCATTATTGAGAAACTGGTACACAGATAATTAATGAGGCTGTAAACACAAATTTTTTGAAGAAGGATAGTAATTACTTTTGCAGAGTTATTGGGTAAACACTTTTAGAACTGGTAGTAAGCGAAACGGCAGTAGTCGAAATTCAGGAATTTCTGGAGTGACCCCCATGTATCTCATGAGCGTTTTTAAACACTCACCCTTTAGGTATTGGATTGGACTACAATACTAATTTTTTTAAACATTCTTCTAGTATTCCAGCGGAGTTTATAAGGAAAAAACTGCGCGAAAAACGCTTTTCGTCGAAAATTTTGATAATTTATTGTGCTGCTCTCGTCATTTTCCCAAGAATGGGAATTTTATGGTATAATTGCCTTATTGAGAGCTATCTATATAAAAAATGTAATCAAAATCGTGAGAGCCATTTTTGAGAAAAGAAATTTGGTGTTTTGATCACTATGATAACTATAGTTAACTTTCGGTGGATTTTGCCCATACCCTTATTTTGGCGTCCCACGGTAACCTGTAGGCTAGACATCAAGTTTCAGCTGATTTGGTACGGGTGTTTTATCTATAAACCGCGCTAAATTCGATTTCGTCGAAAGTTTTGGTAATCTATTGTGCTGCTCTCGTCATTTTCCCACAAATGGGAATTTTATGATATAGTTGCCTTATTGAGAGCTATCAATATAAAAAATTTAATCAAAATCGTTAGCGCCGTTTTTGAGAAAAAAAATTTGGTGTTTTGATCACTATGATAACTTTCGGCGGATTTTGTTCAAACCCTTATTTTGGCGTCCCATGGTAGCCTGCGGGCGAGATATGAAGTTTGAGGTGATTTGGTACGGTGGTTTTCTCTAAACACCGTTCACAGACACACTTTTTTTTTTCAGCCGATTACATAACTTTCCTTTCTACTTCGTAGAGCCAAGGAACGTACAAATGATCAAAATTGATCAATCGTGAAAATACTGTAATTCTGCCTCTTAAAGAAATTTGGCGTTGGGTTCTCAGAAACGTAGGGTCTCGAATGCTCAAAGCGGTTGAAAGCTTAGCATTGTTTTCTCAAGAGTTCGGAACGGTTCAGGACTCACCATGCTTCTTTAGTCGCTGAACTCACGTCTGCTGTACATACAGGAATCTACAACTGACCAGGGATTCTGAATTGGCAGTCTGACGCCAAACTTAACAACGCTAGGTACATAACAACAGACCAACAGACAGAGGGGTGAAGCAGAAACAGCTCTGTGACATTCGAGCATACGACAACGAACTCATTCACTGACTGACTACATGAATGGCTTAAGACCATTGAACAAGTCTTGTAGCACCCAAGAATCTCTTCCCTGCAAGGACCCCTCTAAATGAAGACGCAGCTCAACATTTCTGGGCACCACTGGAGATTTCGCAGGGCAAGAGCATACAGTAGCAGATGTATTCGTGAAACACCTCCAGACAAGTTCCCCACAAATATTGTAGCAGGAGCCTAAGCGCTGAAATCTATATGCAGACAGTCAAAGAGTATGTGAGGACCAATGTAAATAGCGTAGGTTGTTAGAGTTAATATGTTAAACTGATTTAATTTGTGTCGAAATCAATTCATTTACATGAACTCAAATTAGGGGAAGTAGAAAACTTCCAAACAATTCGGTTTTGTTTTATCCAGCGCATTGTAGGGCCCTTTCCACAACATCACGTCTCATTTGATGTGTTCGCTTGTGTCCTCCACTCCCGAAGTGAAGCACTACAGTATCCTTCAGACGCTGCTTAGAAGAGGTTTGGGGGCGTCACTCTGTCAACTGCGAAGTTTGCAAGTTAGAGCTGGCTACCCCCAAAGCTACTGAGTGCTTCATAGCCCCCCTTCCACTGGATTCCTACTAGAGGGTTCAGGAAAGTCGCTACGAAAGAAAGCACATGTGCTATATAAGGGTTACTGCCAAAATACTGTGGAGAGTGAAAAGGGATCTTCCTTCGCTCAATGAAAACTTGCGGCGCTAGATGAATGAGCATTAAACAAATGGCAAGAGAGATGGGAATGCTCGTCAAAGGGTCATGTGTGAGTTTTTGTCAACATCAGTGAACGTCTTAGGAGAAAGGGAGTTGAGCCAGAACGAAAAACCACAACCTCCATGACTTCTTTTACGGGTGTTAAGGAACCGTAATTTGGTAATGTAATAGACCTTCCGAAATTATGTTCCCGGTCACTAATCCCGTCATGTTGTCTACAATAGCCATTTCTTCATAATTTACTTCGTATCAGCAGGCAATACGGTATGCCGTCATCTATCCTGTTTGTCACTTCTAATTGCAAGTTGGAAACCCACAGAGAACAGACTAGGCTACAATCAGCCCTTTGCAGGTATTTATCACAAATATTATTCACAGATTCGCAGTTGCTTCGAAAAATTTGGAAGCAGGAGAAGTAATTTTGCAAGAGAAGCCCTACGTCATCGGTCCACTCCCAGACTCAGAATTCCAGTGTTTATCTTGCTACAAACCGCTTGACAACCCCCTCGCCCTTTGCAGAACTTGTGGGTGGGTAAACAATAGATCTCATTAATCAGTATCATGAAAATTACTTACAATGTTCTGTACGCTGGATTATTATTTAAAGATGGCCGATATGCAGCGAGCGGTGCTCTCAAAACCCTTGGCACAAAGAGAACGAGTGCAAATTGTTTGAAAGCTGCCGAATGAAGTACCGAATAGAGCACATATCGGGGCCACAGTTGGATGCCATCACTCCATTGAGATTTCTCTTGAATATCGAACGAAATAGAAAGCGATGGGCCACTGAGGTAAGAAAAACGATTCACAAACTACAACTTTGGTCTTATTTCGACGAAATGTTGAACTCGATGAACTGTCAATGCAGGTCTGTTCGCTGGAGGACCACAACGACCAAAGGAGACAGAGAGAAACGTCTTGGGAAGCAGAGCGAACGAATGTTGTCTATTTTCTGAGAGAAAGATGCCGACTGTCAGACCGGTGAAATGGAGTTTGATTTAAAATGATGTCACTTACTTGTTATTCACTCGAATGTTATTTAGCTTGAGGTTGTTAACCAGAGTGAAAAGGATCTCTGTTCTCAATAGTAATAGGTGGTGGACAAACCACTGCCTGCCTCATGAGCTCGCACTTGTGGAGCGTGGAGACCCTTTATTGTCAAACCCACACGGTTGATAACGCTGACTGACCAAATTTACCTTCATCTCAACCCTGAAAGGTTTTGGAATCATTTACTGTGCAGCTGCCATCCAGCCCTCAAGGCTGCTGCGTAGCAGAACAGTCACAACCTATATTATTACCACCTGGGCAATGTCACCAATTGTGATGAACAAGATCCTATTCCCTCTGGTGGTCTCTGATGACCTTGGAATCGAGCTGCATTACCTTCCAGGTTGAATTGTTGGTTGCACACATGTTATGTTGCAAGCTTCCCAATGCCTGCTCCTACATAATTCACCGCTATACAAATCAGGTTCCTAGCGGATTTGCTTGAAGGATCATTGAGATAATGACGAATACTGGTAATTTGAGGGTTGTTGTCATTGTAGCCAACCTTAGCATTTCGGCTCTCCATCAACTTAATCCCCTTGCAATATGTCAAAACACAATAGTGAAATGAGGTGATTTCTGGGTTTGATATTCATGCAGAATGTGAAAACCAGCCAGCAAAAACTAGGTGCGTCTGAAGATGCTCCCTCCCCTTTGTCACCTCTCCTTCAAATGGCCTTTAAAAAGTGTCTTACCTTATCCTGCCTCTTAGTTTTGCCAACCCCACAAGGTAGCTCTTTTTATTCTGAATAAACACTACCTGAGGAGCATAAATATAGCCTCACGGCAGACACAGCTCATTTCTCCATTCACACAAATCCAGTCGCACCACACTCTCTCCTCTCTGTCCGAGTCTGTAGTCAAACAAACACACACTCCAAAGGGATTGGCTTTCACTAGATCGCTTTAAGCCCACACACGATACTCTTCTCCTTCCTTCAGTTCACCTTTCCAGATTCACATAACTTAACCGCCTCTATTATGGCGATTGGGTAAAATTCAACTTCCTCGTCCACATCATCTCTACTTTTACCACCTGATTTCTCACTGAGGAGATTGGGAATGAGGATTTCTTGACTTCTACATTCCTGGGGCCTTGATATGTTGTCTACCAACTTTATCCTATTCCCATTCTAGACTCCAACAGCTGCTGAAGTAGTTGGAAAACCACGCTGGGTACGTGGCAAACTCTCATTTGAACTGTGGTGGGAGCAGCCCCATTAATAGAGTAATTACACCTCGAATGAGTGACATAAAAGAACAACTGAGCCAGCAAAGCAGTCTTTGCTGTAAATAATTATTTCAATTTCAGAATAAATATTTTTTTAATGAACTTGTAAATTTCAACAGGTTTACAGAGGAATTCATTCACAAAATTTGTGGCATTTTAGAAGTGAACAGCATAATGGTAGAAACGCCTGGCGCTACGATCAGAGCACTTTATCCTAAAAACGGCGTTTTAACACACAGCTGCGTAGCAAACACTATTTACACAATCTCACCCTTCGACCTGACGTAAGTTATGAACTAAGTAAGTCGCATTGTGGGGTTACAGTATTCGCCTAATCCTCAACTTCCTTTCACAGTTTGACGCTACGAACGACAACGTACGTTTCTCAAAGCGATGAATTGTACACAACATTTACGAGCTGCTTGCTACCAACTCCCTACAGAAGAGAGCGGCTGCGTAAAGCCAAATATTTCGACTGTAAATGCGACAGATGTCAGGATCCTTCAGAACTGGAGTCTCATATGAATTCGTTGTCGTGCACATCATGCGACACAGGCGTCTTAGTACCATTGGAACCTCTTAAAGGTTACACTATTATACTTCTTCACATAATTATAAGCCCTTCATCATGCTCTGATTGGTGTTTGAATGTTCAAGTAACAGTTACGTCAGCTTTTGAACCAGTTTTGAGTGGTAGTACAGAAAAAGACGCTACAGAAACAATGTTTTGGGAACATAAGACACACAGCTCTTAAGACCGCTAACTGCTTTAAGGCGCTCAAAGAGCACTAGCCAGTGAAGGCTGAAGATGATCTTTAAGACGACCCAGAGAATTCTTTAAACTTCATATCAGTCAGTCAACTGTATTTTAAGTCAGACAGTTGGATTTAGCATGGAACGTCCTTCGCCTAACTGCCAGAAAACATCCCACCAACTATGTTCCCAGGACGCTAATTTAATATTAACCGTTGGGGAACTGTCTGACAGTCAGGAGACCATACAACATCGGCTATCAGACGACCGGAAGGCTAAAGCATATTCTCACTATTTGCCCTTCCTCTCCATCATCAGAAGCCAGAGAACTCCAGATAAAACTGGACTTCCTCTGTTCCAGACAGTCTAATTCACTCTCCTGGCATATTATCTCACTGTCCTCTTGACTAGTGATGGAGATGCCCCACATTAGGGAAGTAGCCCTACCTCATGGTTCATCCACTCATTTCCAGTGGCCCTTTTACGCTTAGGAATTCAGCAGCTTTTGTGTTAGATCAGCTTTTGTTCAAATCAATCGAATCTTGCAATCATGAATTGCCCACGCCAGTACTGTCGGGGATCGGAGGCTCGATGGTTGTATGTTTTCCAAGCCAGGGAACAAAGAATTTGATTGTATCCCAATCCCATAAAACTGCTCTCCTTCCAACTATGCGAGGGATGATGGAACGTACTACCAATAAGTACAACGTTGATCACCAAAGGGGAGGAAATATAAACAAACTGATGACAAATTATCTCGTATTTGGTTGCTCAGTGTAGTTAATATTTCCATCACTGACATCGCACTCTGGAATCAATTCTAGCTTTGGTCTTCCATCACTCTTCCAAATTATTAAAACTAGACAATCTGGATCTTAAATTCACTTTTTTTCTTCCTCTTAGATTTCAAAACAACGTGGAAATGTCATTTTTGCGGGAAGAAAATGCAAGGAATTGAAGTTGAAAATGTGTACGAAAAAATTTACAAAGAAATCGGGGACATGGAAAGTATGGAAAATAAAGAAGAGAAACTCAAAGAAGCCGAAAAGGTAAGTGAATTCAGGACAGACTGCCGTTGAAGGTAGGGCACAGTAACAACATTAATCAACAATTAACAAAAAATCAAACAGCGATTGTTAATACTGTAATTATATCAACGATGATTAGGGGGATGTAGTGATTATACAATAACTACAATTCAAGAAGTACTTGGAATAGAGTTTATATTCACAATTACAGAGGGAATGAAGGGGGGCTCTCTCAGACGATAAGAACATCTTAGAACAAAGCTGGTGCATATCCACTTTAGGTGCTCAATACATATCACTTTACCTCTCTTCGTCACACCATTTAGGAGTGAATCGGGATAAACGAATCACTTTTTCGATAACTGCTCATCAACATTCTGACAATTTTGATGCCAGTTTCGTTCTACAAGATGTAAGACACTGTTACAATGAAAATTTCGTGTTTCCCAGTAACACCTAAACCATAAGGCTAACTTGGAGGACCACAGTAGAAATACCTATAAACTGTACGGGAAAAAAGTGAAAGAAGGGGAAGCTGAATGAGAAAAGAACTTTAAGGAAAGTAATTCGAAATTAAAGGGATAAAGATGTTTATATTAAAATAAGGAATTCTGTTGAGGAAATGTATATACAATGAATGCTCGAGCAAATAAATAAATAAATAAATTTGACATTCGTTGGGGCCCCTGATGAGATGTTGATGTTGTCTTACCAGTGGTCGGGGGTAGCGGAGATGATAGAGAGAAAAAATGGGATGAAGCACAAAGGGTGGCGACGTGCAGAAAAGGTTTGATGGATCTCGTTTTATGGAATCGGATCGAACGTAACCACACTGGTCGCATGAGCAGCTCATCAGGCGGAGGAGTGTCGATGGGGTGATGCCTGCTTTGGTGTGTCTTGATGGTGGACAAAGTTTTAATCAAGGCCCCACAGGTTTTCTGTTTGCTGCCCCTTTCTGTTGTGAGCCGAAGGAGCAGAGGGGCCCGTAATGAAGAGAAGGAACCTCAGAAATTTTGGTCTGGTTTTCCGAATGGTAACCAGACACCAAACCTGAGACTAAACCAAATTTCTAGTTTGCCCCACCAATTTAATAGGCAGCTCTGTGATACCAACAATGTGTCTTGCTCCAACCTTCAATAGCGAAGAATAGATGATACATGGAACCAGTACGAAAGTCAGAATGGGACGCCAAGGCCTTACAAATGCGATCAAGAAAAAAATGGAAATCGAAAGAACTTGACACACCCACTTCAATCCCTGGGAAGAATCTACTGCCCTGTGGGATCCCAGGATTTAAGGGTTGTTTGAGCACGTTAATTGCAACTGGCTCCTCTCGGCACAAGTATTGTTGAGGCTGTGCTGTGCTCGGGCAGTTCACGTCAAACTTTGTCTACCATCGCAACTCCCTCTCGTACACAATACGAAGCCATTGTAAGGCTTTCATTCAAACCTCACAATTTGATAATTGAGGGCTCTTTTGGTCACAACCATTAGCTGCCTATTGCCGTCAGTGGAGGCACTTTATATATAACACTATGATAGCAGAACAATATGTGTTCAATTTCTGTATCGGTTGAATTATGTTTCTATTTCGAGACAAGTTTGCGTTGCAACCACAGGGGCTGTGAACACTTTCCCAACTGTTGCAAGCTGCGATATTAGTTCTATTGAATATCTCACCTCTCCACGTAGACATCGCACCTTAAAATGTACACTAGAAAAGAATGGCCTCACGAGTAGGCGGATCGATATATATTCTCATACAGCCAGGTTGCCGTAAAGGCCATCTTACCCTACGTTTTCAGATCCAGGCTGACATGAGCATGCTTTCGGTGCCCTAATATTCTTTTCCTTAATGGATTAAAGGCTCATAGAGGCCACGTGGGTAATGAAAAGGCAGACTTCCTTACGAAAAAAGGCACAGAATCCTGACGATTTTCTCAAATCCCATTGGGCCTGCTCCTCAAATAGGAGTGACGAAAAGTCATATGATTCGACAGGTGACCCAGTGGGAGACATAGAATGTTTAAAGTATTTTAGGGACATCATCACAATCGCCCCAACGTGTGGCCAGAGTGACAAAGGGGCTCAGTCGGATGTGCAATCGAGTAAAAAAAAGTTGATATTCCTGACAGATGCCGTCATACGAAACTTCTACTGCATTTTATTCGTTTTCCCCTGGTAATGGAAGTGGATAATAAAATAAAATTAAGAAAATAAATAATAATTTAATGCTGAGCATCCTGTTGATACCTTTGAAGAAATGTGTACCCTATTCCTTCATTACACACATTTTGTCTGATTTCAGCTTTTAAAATTGTACAGAGCAGTTCTACACCCAAATCATGCGTTCAATATTTCCATCTTTTTCACACTTTGTCAGCTATACGGCAGAGCGAAGGGCTACACTTTGTACATGTTACCCGACACTCTCCTCGAAAGAAAAATACAGAGTTGTCAGAAAGTGCTGGAGGCATTGAGTATCGTCGGTCCGGGACAAACGAGGCTGAGAGGTCAGTTTAGTGGTGGTACGTTCGTACGTTAACGATATTATTGCAGAAATGTGGTGAGTGGTTAATTTCTACAGGAATCACGCTTTACGAGCTACAACTCGCGTTGAGGCTAACTAACAAGACCAAGCACGAATACAAGGAACTTAACGACAAGGAATACGAAACAGCAACAGACCAGGTAGGTAACCTCAACAGTTAACGCATGAACCGAGCAAATAATTAGAAACCCGAGTCAGGCTCTCCACTAAATTCGCACATAAATCTTTTCGCATTTCAGGTGATCACTATACTTGATGAATGTATCACAATTTTGGAAAGAGAACCGTCTGACACTTTGGAGGCCAAATTGGCTGACGTTGCGTCCAACTCTCTAGACCTTTTAATTAAAAGACCAGACATAGCAGTTGTCGATCAAAATGAAGTGATATAAATTATAATCGTAATTAAGAAAAATAAATGATTTTTCGTGTCGCGCTTGTTTCGTCTTCTAATTGTAACATGAAATTTCTGATAAAGCTTCAAGCCCAACAACTATCCACGCAAATGTCAAATACAAGTCCTGTGAGTTATTTGTGCCGCTCCCTCAATAGCGACTTTGCTTGTGACCTCCCAGCGCGAAAAAGTGGCAGGAAATTCGATTGCTTCAACGTCCCAGTTAAGAGGGTGCACTTATCAACTCGATGCCACTGAGCATGGTACCCAAAGCTTCGCAGTACAAAGATCCAATAAAAACTGAAATTGAATTTGTTCTCGGCCCATTGCTCTTTGGGCTGAGGAGACGCTTCTTGGTGCTCCAAGAAACACAATCGAAGCTACCAGAGAAAACCAGAACTTTAGACCCAGCATGGGAGTTCCCACTGAAAACCTTGTAGTCCAGGAGCCGAGGGCTAAAAACGTTGACCGATGAGTTGAAAGTTGGTTACTAATTTTTTCTGATAGTTCCCGAAATGTTTGGTAAAACCCTGATTCTCTGCTCTCTCTGAAGTATGGACTAAGAAAATGGCGGCTCAACATAAAGTGAAAATTTGACTCATTAGTTGACATCGGAAATTCGTATGGTGGACTTTGACTTGCAGACGAAATCAAAATTTGACGAAATTTTGGTAAAAAAATGACCTAAGGAGTTGAAACTTGAAATTTATGTAACGAGTAGGTGAAGTGGAGTACTTTAAAAATTACCTTGTCTGCTTTCCTCATTTTGAGGACTCTTTCGAGCAGACGAAAGCACTTCACCTTTAGCCCTCGGCTCCTGGACTATTAGGCGTCACAGTGAACACTTTGCAGTTCTTCATTATTGACTCTAGCAACTGATCAAATCTGTTTTTCATTGTTTATAACGACGTTCTTCATGAAAACTGGTGCTGCATAAGGTTCCAGAATTTATTGTGCTGCTCTGACTTGTACCACAACCGTAATTGAGCAATCATGGCACAAGTGATTTCAGAGACTGACGACGTAATTGTATGGAGACGAATCTGAATCTGTTTCACTGTTTTGGAGTAATTGCACACACACTTTTAGAAATGACAGCAAAAGAAATGGCAGGGTTTGCAATTATTAGGGTTATTAAACTCTCATTGTATTGGTACTTAATTGTACTACCACTTCAATTTTTTTTAAAAGATTCTAGTAACATTTGAGCGGAGATTACAGGGGGGGGGGTGCGCTAAAATCGTCGAAATTCGGTAATTTACTGTGCTGCTCTTGTCATTTTCCCATGGATGGTAATTTTACTGCATAGATGTGTTAAAATGTCCGTAAAAATAATTTAATCAAACTTGCTGGAACCGTTTTTGAGAAAAAAATTATGGTTTCGATCATTAGATACCTACAGTTTTGGGCGGATTTTGCTCATACCATTATTTTGGCGTTACGTGGTTACCTTGTGGGCTAATTTGGGTCAGACTTTCTTCCCCAATCGCGTTATGTTTACAGACACCTTTCACAAATAGTGTTTTTCGGACTTAGTAAGGTCTGAAACGTAAAGATCTGAAGGTAACTCAAAAAAAAAAAAAAAAATGCAGCCGATTACATAACTTTTTTTACTTCGTAGACCCAAGGAAAGTCAAAACACAGATAATAACTGTCGATATACCTCACACACTATCTTCTATACTACTCATCGTCGATGTGATCCCTTGCCCTCATAAAACTCGTTTCATTAATATTCAATGGTCCCTGTGAATGATATTGGCAACTTACAGCTAATTACGTACTGATCTTCAAATTATCTACACTGAACGATATTTTTGACACAAGGTCTAAGAAACTTTATGAGCTAACAGTTTACGGTGTCTTCAGAGGTAGACACGATAGTTAACTCCAACACAAATTGAAATTGAAGTTCTAATAATTAGTTAGTTCCTCAGTGCGATGGAGGGCTTCTTTCAATCCTAGTTGTTAATTTCTCCAATATTTATCTACCCTAGTACTTCCAAGCAAATACATTTTATTCACATTATCAATGGAACCAGCGTCAAACACCATACGAGAACTCATAGAAAAAATAATGTTATTTGATACTTTTCCACAAAATTTTAGATTAAGCTTACCGACGAGTAAGTTGAGGACGATATAAGTGATGATGACGTAAAAAGAACAGAAGTACACCAAAGAGGCCACACCGTTCCCGCAATCTGTTTCCCAATAATTGCCCGCAGGAGTGCAATGAGGTGGTTGGACCATACAGTCGTGCATAATTTTGTTCCAGTCTTCGCCAGTTACAATTCTAAACAACATCGCCACACCCGTCACTGGCGATTCAAAATTGGCTCTCCTGAAGGTAAACAGGACAAACGTTGTTAAACAGACACGGTCGTTGGTCCTTAAAAACATAACTAACAAGTGGATTAGCTCTAAACCTCAAACAAAGTCCTACGGTTGAAGTTAATTTATACGCGTGTCAAGGTCCAGAAATTAGTTACCGGTAAAACTGGTCTGCTGTGCCCCAGTACAGCTTCTGCAAACCCTATAAGGCAGTGTGATGGTTCTCAACACGCACAGCCCCCAAAGACAACCTTCTAGCTTTTACTACGTGCAATACTATTTTAACGAGGCTGTAGCGTAACACTCAAAATCCTGACTTGCACCTTTTCTTCCGGACACGAGACACCTCTTCTTTCTCACCTTCAGTTGTACGGCGGATGGTGGCAATGCCTCACGCTTCACAACTGTCGCAATTGTTTGTACACAAGACTGCTGCTTGGACTCTTCTTTCACAATATCGTACAATGCGTCGGATATTATGCACGAGTTCCGATATTTACCGCTTCAAACTGGGAACTAGGAGGGCAACGCCTCGACGAGACAACAGCTCCGTTCAGATTGCTGATACTGAAGTTTCAAGTGTTGGGTTGTTTGTTGTGCTTAGTCAGCACAAATGCCTCTGACAAGCCTTCGCTAATTCTAAGAGTTTGGTACATCGATCAGAGAGCTACTGTCAAACCAACAAAACAGAACCTAATTTTGAGCAGAGAGAGTTAGAGAATATTGATTAAACATCCAAAAAGATACCAGTTTGTGGTGGAAGTAATGTAATATTAAAATGTAAAATGTAATATTGATTGAAAAAATAAAAACGCGATTCACAGTACACATCTTTAGTGGAACATACGTCTTCAAAGAATCTGACCATCTCTTGGCGAGAGACGATTTTCTTAGTATGGCACAGTGGCAACAAAAATGAACAGAATAATGCTCCAACGAATAAATTGTGATGATAGCAGCAAGCCAGGGCATATGGGCTCAGATTAGCCTATCTACCAGGAGACAAGACTGCCAACTCAAAAAATGTATTGCAGGAAATCCTACAGGTTTGCTCACTACTGCAGGATGTGTACACAATAAATCTCGCGTACGCTACAAGCTCAAATCAGTTTTACATTGATCTGCCAGAAAACCACTGTACTGTACAAAATACTTTGTCATTTGCCGGGCAGTTCGGCGATGAGCAACAAATACTACGGAGTTTAACAAACAATATCAAGTAATTTTTAATCTCAAAGTGCAGTTTCCCCCCAAGAAAAGTCAAAGAAATGCTCACCTTCCAATCCCTTCCCCATATTTCACTGTACCAAACAGTATAGTGCCAGCTAATGCGTAAAAGAAAACGAGCAGGAACATCCCGAAGATAATGAAAAAGCTCTTGCACACTGACACCCCAACTGTCAACATCAGCATCTTTAAAGTGGCGTGTTTTCCAGTTATTGTGAAAAATCTCAAAATGACTACGATGTAGCCGACGGTGTAGGAAAGATTGTTCTGAAAACCAAATGTAACGCTTGAGGGGTGGAATCTCGATAAATACGTAATGGAACATTTAGTTACAGAAATGATCCTTTTAGGTCCCAATTTAGCGAACGAGTCAACTTACATGCAACGTCGAGTTGATGAAAATCCAACAAACTCCCAAAACGGTAACAAGTAAATCGTATCGATTGCGCCTCGACTGCCAGTAGCCGCGAGGAGTGAAAGCAATGTTTTTCATAACTACCTCAACTGAGAAAACCAAAGTGAGGATTGTGCTGATGAGAGCGAGTGGTCCGGTGTGGTCTTCTTCTTCTCGCCACTGCAACATTTACGATATTTTAGTTTAGAGTGGCACCCCCTCCAGACTCTCGTGGAGTTTACTCAGGAAGGTGTTGTTGAAGTTGGAACAGGCAAAAACACATACATCCATACTCCCAGGAAGTCTGGTGGAGCATGTTGGCCTGGTAAATTGGGAAAGCGCGAGAAACTGGGCTTTGCTCCTTGTTTTCCGCGCATTGGCCCCACATTATACTTCCACTCGGGGTACAAATATGACTCACTGAGTGAAATCTGACAGAGTGAGGTGAGGACGACAGGGAGGGCCGTGGAACCTCTCTACATTCCCGCCCCTCAGTACACTCCATAAGAGTCTGGAGGGACCATGGCATTTGATAAACAGGGTTGTTGAAACCAAAGGCTCTGAAGTGGAGGGAAAAAACAGCACGAGATGAATTCAAAACGTCTCTGTAGCCATTCATATTTGCCTATCAGTGCTTCCACTTTGAAAGGACCTACCTGAGTGTGTTTATTGTCAGGGTCTACACGAGCACAGTGCAATACTTAATGCCGACCACACCCCTTTGCTTCCTCCTCCTTCACTGCTTCGTCAAGTTGTTTGTTCTTTACAGTTTACCTATACTTTACAGATTTGGAGTTTTCAATTATTCATGTAGACATTCCGCCAAAAAAAAAGTCAGTGGGAACAAAATTTGAATCAGGAAAAGGGAACGAGAGAAGAACAGGAGTTGTGAACATACACAAGCCACCATATGGCATTGGTCTCAGCTTTATGTAGGAACATTTTAGGTAACTAGTGTTCATTCTAGGTTCATCTCTCCTTCTCTCCTCCCTCCCTTGCTTACCCTGACAATTTCTTGGAACCATCTTTAATACATTCTGCAGCTAGTATCTTGTTGTCATCAGACCTCCCCACGAATACAGCTTTCGTGTCAGGCCAACAAATACTGCCGAGGAACAGGAAACATTCCCGAACCAGTTGCTCCGTTTATATTTTTTAGTCTTTGTGTCTGTCTGCCTTCCAGCATTATGGTCACCTCGCAGTAGCCTGCACTAGGACAGTGGCGTACGCCTGGTGCGCCATGCCACATCTCAGTATGGACTGCAAACCAAACGGGAGGCTCCCCTTGAATGTCTAAATGGCGTTGAACGCAAATTAGAGCAGGTGGGATGCACGCTACCCCATCAGCAAGCAATAGGCCTCCAGGAGTCACTATGAATAGGCTACAAACTGAGTTCTTCAGCACAATACTAATACGAGTTCCCCGGTTATGGCTGAGTTGCCGCAAAGTGCGCTAAAAAACGTTGCAGGGTTCACACTCAACACCCATGCATATACTCAGGTTCCAGTTTTAACTAGTACTACACTTGCAAAGAAGGTCATACAAAACGTGGCAATAGTTGTTCTGTCCCTTTGAAACTTGCCACCCAAGTAACACTTAAATCAGGAGGGAAACCAGATTAAGAATTTTTCTCAGATGGTACTTACATATCTTCACGTGGTGACACAATGACAACAGCTCTCCACTGGCAGACTGGCTAAATAACAGCCTGCCGTACCATACTTCCACAGACCGAATGCCTGGGCTAATGCACAATAGCAAAACTGCCACCTTCATAACCTTAAGCTGATACAACTCTTACAAGTGTTAAGGAATGGTCATTTTGACATGTCAACAAGCCTACAAACATTTGTCAAGAATCAGTGCTGTGGCACCACACGGGATTTTAATTATTTTCTACAGAGCGTTTCAATATTTTGTTAACGGAACATTCACTGCATGTTTCAACAGAGAGAAAATCACGAGGATGTGTCACCTACAAGGATGGGTCAAGTCGCTAACATTGATTACAGATAAATAAAACTTACAGACACACATAGCAGGCTGCTGTTGATGAGAACCATTCCAGCGATAAAACGTTTGAAATAAATGTTCTGCGTGATATCATAAATAAAAGCTCGAAATCTGCGACCGTCGGGTCTCGGTGGCAAATGGAGAGGTTGAGCTATTTTCAATCTCTTTTTGAGATCACACCTGGATGGATATAATTCAGAAACACGTAAGTGCCAACAAAGCACGTACAAGCAAGACCACAAATCGCCAAAACTACAAAGATCTCCAGAATGAGTTATGGACGTAACTAGAAACCTCACAGCAGTGAATAGACTGAAATATTTTTCATTTTGCGAAATACAATTATAAATAACGTTTGCTGCTTAGCTACACAACAAATTTCGAAGGAATCATTAGCTTGTGCTCAGCCATTATCGTGCAATCCATCGAAAAGTTCTGCAATCACGTTTTGCTGAAATGGACGCTCAGTTTGGGCTAGCTCTTCTCTCTCACTTTATTCGAAATCGAGAATTATTGAGAAAATTTACAGCAGGCATCTGTAGACCATTTTCATTGTCCCTGTGGTGGTAAGATCTAGTTAAAAAATATCTGGTGCGTAGCAACACACAACTTTCCGCCACCCGCGTAAGTTCGAACACCAGCTACATATGCGGGTGCTATATCTTCGTTCAACGCATTTCTACAGAAACATTTATGGGGAACTAAATGTAGGGACTAGTTAGCTGAAAGTATTCCGTAAGTTTGATCGAAATCGTTAGAGCCGTTTTTGAGAAAATTGGAATTCCGATAAATTAATATTCGACAAATCTCCTTTTCTGAGTTAACTTGGCTTATATCTCCGTTCAACATATATATACAGAAATAATTATGGAGAACGAAATGTTGGTATGGGTGACTAAAAGACACTCCATTAGGCTTTATCACATCTGGTGAAAAAGTTACCCTGGAATTTACGGAAATGTTCGAAAAAACGTTATTTTTGACACATTTTAATTTTTATCTCTGTTCAATGGACCGTCACAGGAATATTTATTGAAAAGAGTATGTAGGTATTAACTATTTGAAAAGATCCTGTGAGTTTAGTGAAAATCGCTGAAGCCGTTTTGCCAAAAAACGTAAAAAACCTATTTTTGCTTCAGGGGCCCATATCTCTGTTCACCGTATTTTCATGGAGATATGTATGGAGAAGAAAAGTTAGGTATTGATTAGGAGAAGATAATTTGAAAGTTTAATCAAAATCGTTAGAGCCGTTTTCGAGAAAAATGCGAAAACCCTAGTTTTGGTACATTTTGATCCCCCACCCCCCTTCCCATCGGCCGAAATCGTCCATAACCTTATTTTGGCGTCTCCAAAAAATAACAAACAAAATAAAAAAAGAACCAGCTCAATCGGATCAGCCGTTCTCCCGCAAATCGAACTACAGACACACACACACACATACACACGGACCACGCGCCGAAATTAGGTTTTTTAGACTCAGTAGGGTCTGAAACGTAAAGATCTGAAGAAAACCCAAATTTTTTTTTTGGGCCGATTACTATACTTTCCTTCCCTTCGGGTAGCGGAAAGTAATAAAAAATCGTGTTCCTTCAACTGGAAGCAAACATACGCATATTTTCTCACACAAAAAAAGAAGTAAAGCGTGGTCTGATAGAATTTGTGACTTCTGGACCGATTGTAGTACGTTTCTAGAGATAGTTCAGGCTGAAATAAATGAACAAGCGATGTGAGGTTTGGGAAATAACTGACAAGAAAGACTGGAGAAACCTAGTAAAGGATGTTGCAATTGCATGGTTCGGTCGAGGTGGCACCTAATTGCCAGAGATCGCAAAGATACAGACAGTGGTGGCCGCTTGATCGTCTCCATTTTTCTTCAGTTTCGTCTGCTGCCGCAAGCCAAAGCCTTTTTAGCTCATCTTTTATAAACGCTATTAGCCCCAGTATCTGGTACTTCTTCTGTTTCGACTCGGGTTCAGGGAGACTCCCGTCACGCGCTGTTTGTATCATGGATCCAGGACCCCCCCCCCCCCCACAACCCACTCAGATAAATACTCTGAAAAAGCACGATAAGTTCGTCTAAGTCCGAGCTGAATTTGGTCCCAGACAATAATTTGGGCTATTCATTTCATTCATCCTGACTGGCTCTAAAGAAGACGACCCCACATCACAATTCTGAATTTATCAGACAAACCTGTGAGCTCAGATATTAGGCGCTACCACACAGATGCAACACGAAATAGCTAAGAAAAGTTACTTACAACAATCAATACAATAACAAGTAACGGGAAGAACAATAAAATACGCACCACCTCCTTTGGTCGACTGTCAATAACGCCGTTCCTTTGTTTTCTGAATAATTGGCGATAACTACACCAACAAACAGAGTGAGGCCAATCATACAACCCAAAAATATGTATATGTGTATGTATATGGCGTGAACCTGGAAATGGCAAGAATCAGAGCCAACATTGTAAGAGGAAATTGAAGATGCGGGCGGCATCTGTTTTTCATTCAATAGGTTCAAGTTTCAAACAAAGTACAAGATATTAGACTTGGAAAATCGAAAAAAAGTGTATAGCTTATAATAACATACCTCAAAATACTTTAAAAGGGAAGATGCATCCAAACATCGTGCTTTACTTGTATATAAAACAAGAACCAAAGGCGAGCAACACGGTATCTATCAAAGGAGCATGCTTCAGCCGCAGAGGCGTTGGTTTTGCTGTTCAAAAACCTGGATACGTGCCAAACAATAGTTTTATCTATATTCGCACACATCACGATGAGTAGGTTGATGAACTAAATGAATATTGCTTCAATGGGCTAACGAATGAAGTAGAAACTATTCTACGTCGCCGAACAAAAGATAAGTCATGCAGCGAAGGTGAACCCAACGATAGTACTTGACGTGTAGCGCATTCAACTTCACATTAGGGAGGGGGGGGGGTTATTACTTTATTTTGGTACAGAATAATTTAGTTGCACTACTTCAGTGTGAGTCAATTGTGTGATGTGAGGATCTTGGTACAATACACCACTCAGGATATTCAAACTACTTAGTGGAAATGAATTTACTAGGGTCATTCTTCCAGTTAGGTGAGATTTCAGTTACCCCCCTACATGCCCAGAGGCCACTCTACCAGAGCGTACAAGGAAATTGTTAGATTATTGCAAGAAATTAGCTAAAGCGTTAGTCCTTAGGTTAGGTCAATTGGGGAATTGATATTGATTGAAAAGTTGGATGGATTAGCAGAGTGTTGCTTTATTAGCTGCATGCTGGACTCAGTGCAGATAAAACTGGAGCATGTAATCCGATGGGTGAGGGAATGGACGGGAACTCAATGGCCGTCCCTCGCCCTTCAGAAGACAGTGAGTCCAGGTGATGACATGAAGAATGAAGACTCTCCTCCCAACTAGTGTGGAGACCGTAGAGCTACAAACAAGGGAAGCAGTTCGATTTTCAGGCGGGGTGGTGGTCTAAGTTGTGGTTTGGTTTCCATATCCAACTGGCAATAGATAAATCTGCCACAGTAAAAACGGCTCATTCCCGTCTGAGGGCTTTGGCCAAGCTCAAGCTGGTTGCGTATGAGCATTGTAAGGCAGCAGGAATCGCACTTTCTACACAGCTGGCTCGTACCGCACGATTCAACAGGAGGCAGTGTTTCATCTGCAATGTGCTAAACAGTATCAGGTTGATTCTCAATACGCACAACACACACAGGGCTCTTCAGCCAATCGCCCAGTGTAAGGAACAATACACCCCAAAGGGTTACTATAGCAAGTGTCGAAGTAAAACCACCAGTCCACTCAGGGCACGGCAGTCGTAACGCTACATCAATTTTGTTTGTTCCTTTGGCTATGCAGCGTGATATAATCAACCGAAAAGTGAGTCAAATTTGGTGTTTGATAAAATATTTGAAATGAAAAACCAGAGGAACTATAAGAAATAGACTCATCACTTGGCCTTTTCAGTACAACTCCGTAATTTTAAAGATTAAATGAACAAGGAGTAATCCCAATTACCCCATTTCACTGATTATAGAACACAGAGTAGGAAATCAAAAACATATTTTTATGTAAAATTTGTGCCACGAAGTTCTTCACTTTCAAGTTTTAACAAAAATAATAGTAGATACATTGAAAATTACATAACAGAAACTATACATGATTGTTGATGAATAAAACAAGTAATTGATGGGTCGTGGGGAGGGGAGGAGTGAACTATATGATCGTAACCGTTTCCAGTCCAGGGGTCATGCTCAAACTGCCATGCAACGCCCTGTTATGGACAACATGAGAAATACCATACATTCTGACCAGTAGCATTTTCAAACATCGTAGAGTTCCACTCACTGGAAGCTACCAAACCACTTTTAGGAAATTTAGACATAACAATAACTAAACATCAACAGTCAACTAATAAACCAGTCAGGGTTCACCTCAGGCTTTCAGTAATTAGGTTAATTGAAGAGGGAGCAGAAAGGCTGCGAGGGTAACAAGTCAAGTACAAATGCGTCATACCTAAAACATCGACTAGCAGCAGGCTTTACGTATAACAGAAGAACGCGCCTCATGATACAATATAAATCTCAATTAGCAACAATAATGAAGCCCCTCTTTTTTAACAAGGCGATTTGATACATTCCACCAATGATCGAAATAAAAAGGCTGCTGAGGAAGAGAGCGAGAAAGAAATCATATGAGTTGATACAGTGTAACTCGATTACCTAATTAACCCCCAGAGCATACAGCTCCACAGTTGTAGGATGATGCTGGTAGCGTGCAGCTCATTCAACTCACGATTTTTGAAAAATAGGGCGCAGGGGATTTTTCTAGCAACAGTGCACTCAAGTCTGTCTCCTTATCCAAATGACTCATAAGAGAGTTAGTTATATCAGTCGAAAGTCACGAAGGTTGCAGTTTTACCATCGTGCAAGAGCCGGGCACTCATTAACATCCAAAAATCTACACCTATGAAAATATAGCAGATTGTCATTTAGTCTCCTCGCAAAGAGCAGGTATGACCCTGGGGAATGCCGTACCATCTGGGAGCTCTTAATCTGGTTTTCCACTCGATGTATTTACTTGGGTGACCAGTTTCAAAGGAAGAGATCAACTATGGCCACGTTTTTTGTCATAACCTTCTTTACAAACTGAGCGAAATGGTTTGGCTGTTCTTCAACCAATTTTCCCTCACAGTTGTAGGAACTGCAGCGGAGCAGCACACGAGGGTTTGTTTCCTTCATACAGAGGGTGTAAGACATACAGGTCTCTAAGAGAAAAGAATTTGAGCCACACATTGAAGTCACTATGTCCCATAAGGAACTAGCTTGTCCTGTGATCTAGCTCAACCTAATTTTACCTAAGACGTTAACGATGTTGGGAAAAAACGCATTCGTGTCACGTCCTTTTGACACCTTTTGTATCGGTGATAAGACTGTTTCAAGAGCCTGAAAACCTAGTGATGTAGTATAACATCATCTGCATTGAAAAGGTTAACCAGACAGGCGTGATGGGCATTTGATCGGGGGGGATTGTACTGGCGGCTCCACTTATGTGGGATTATGCACTCCATGAGTGAGAACACCATGGTAGCCTTATTATTGCCGGGGCTCCAATGCCTCCATCTCTTTGCACTGATCCGCCCATGGTGGTGTGGCCAACTCGTTAGAGGGAGGGGAGGCGGAATGATCTCGCCCCTGGAGCCAAGCTAATGTTTGGATGTTGGAGTAGAGGCGGGAAATAACCAGGACATGAGGGGTGTCCTCAACAAACTGCATAGTCATCAAACGTGCAGCGCCTGAAAAACTCCCATTGAAAGGGTTAACCCATCTATTGTGACTCCAGGGGGCATTATAGTACAATGAAAACTAAAAATAGACAGGGTAAATGTACGTCCTCCCTCAGTAACATCAGACAAGTTGTCAAATCAATTGATGCCAATTACTGAACACGCTCCTATTGCAAACCATTTAATTATGCAAGTAGGTAGGTACCTAAACAGGTATATTTAAAAAAAAGAGAGGCTTCTAAAACAAATGTTCATCAAGACAACAACAATAAACGATGCAGATCATTCACGTTAAAAATACCACAAATATCATCGCACACTCAATTATGCTCTTTTGTTTTCGTGCGACTTACAGGCCCCAACGCTTTGATGAGGATATCTCTAACGTCCAACCAGCCTTTGAACGAAAGTACCTCAAACAACGCTAACATGGCATAGCCAATGTTGTCGAAATTGAATCTTCTTGGGTTGGCCCTGGTGCGAGAAATTATAATTCCAAGACTTCACTCACATTTATATTAATTGACGAAACTACTCAAAGATTTCTACTTTAGGCTTACCACACTCGAGGGACAACCATCGAGGGGTAGTCTTCCCCTTCGGCAGGCGAGAGTTTCATTTTGGTGACAAACACTTTTCGCTCAAATGTTCCGACACAATCTTCCCTCCTTTCAATACTTGGATCATTGCACCGCGCTAGACGGCCACCAAATAATTGTACGCCATAACTCGCAAACACGAACATGAGCACTATCAGTAAAATTGATACCTGAAACGAAAAAAGTGGGTTAGTTTATGAATAACACGCCGTAATACTACAAATCCTTCACGAATTATAGTTTTACACTTTGCAGTGATGGCTTATGAAGTTTGAAAACGATCGAAGCCAACGTGTGCATTTCTCTACTATTGGCGACTGACTTCGCAAATACAATAACACAACAAAAACTGCTGCAAATAACAACACAACAGTTGATCATTCTCTTGCATAGTATAATTGGGACCAATCCTATTCAATCCAACACCAAAACATATTAAGTGCATGGCTGTTTGAGTTAGACAATTTACCCCACAACCTTGTTTTGGATTATTATTCATTCTGAATAATAATCCATTCCAAATCTGCAATGTCCGCCTGGTATATTTAGTTTTCGCCGTTCCGTTATAGTCAGGTTTCATGTGGTTTACTGGTATTTTTCGATGCTGAATCGAATGGCATGGGTTTCGGAGCTGTGAGACTCGGCTGTTCAAGAGAATAATAAACCATTGTGTAATAATTTTCAGGGTTTTTATTCCTCGTCTCTCTTTCCTTCAAAAATATTTATTACCTTACTTATCGTTAGTAAATAGCTACAGCAGTAACTTCATGGTGACAGCCGTCTTCTCAACAATCATGTAAGCATGCAGTTATATAACATTTCTAGTTGATGCAGTTCGATGCAAAATGAAATCTAAACCATGTGTGACTTCAGCCCATAGTTGGTGGAATTCATGACTGAGAGCTTCTCCACGAGCTATGAATTCCATAAGCCCTTTCAGGGCCATACACCTGGAGCAGTCAAAAGATTTTGTTTCTCCTTATTATCTGCAGGGATGCAAGTTGGATACATATCGAACATAAAACCCCTAAATAAACTCAACCGTTTTGGTTTATTATTCATTCTGAATAATAACCCTATGTTTTCGGTCACGAACAATTTTTTACAACCCCCCCCCCCTCAAAATTTGATACTTTACGTTTCAAGACATGGAGATTCCAAATCTGCAATGTCCGTCCCCCGTCACCAGTCCCCTGTCCGGGCCGTTTTGTGCCTTTAACGTGGTCTAAAAAAGTCGTTCTTTCGCACAAAAATCCCATTTGATATCTAGTTGTGCCCGCCATCTCGGCAATCCGATCGGACGAAGCCCATGGTTGTTATGGGCAAAAAATGGTTAAAAAAATTAACGAAACGCAGTATAATCGCAAATAAGACGTGTTGCGTATCGTTTTCAAGGCCCGCTCGACTCGCAGCGCCCTTTGGACTTGCAACGTCCTGCCAATTGCCAAGCGAGGGTTTGCTGGAAGCCCTCGTCCCAACCCTCCATCGGATCAGACGTTTACGAGCGCCTGGCGCCGGGGGAATATTTAGTTTCCGTAGTTCCATTGTAGTCAGGTCATGTTTCGTATGGTTTACTAGTATTTGATGCTGAATCGAATGGGATGGGGGAGCAGTAATACTAGGTCAAGCTGTTCATGAGAATAATAAACCATTGTGTAATAATTTGCAGGGTTTTTAACATCATCCGCTTTACTCAACTTTCCCAACAATCTCAACCACCTGACAGTTACTTGATAAGGCTTGGGAGCTTTTGTGTGTTGTTTGGTTCTATTTCGTGCTCCTCTTCAGTTAAGAGTTTGAACACACATAATTCAAGTACATACACACGTCTCAGAAAACATTAAAGTTCGAGTCTCAGATCATAAAAAGTATCACGATGGACGTCGACATTTTTAATTCGTTGACACAATTGCGATAAGCATTATTTTCCTCAGAAAAAGCAACAAATCATTACAGAAATCAAATGAACTCACCAGAAGAATCTCCTTGAAACCTCGGCAAAGTTCATCCACAACTTTTCTCATATGAGGAACGAGAGTGAAAATTCGAAGCGGCCTCACGCAGCGCAATATCATCAAAAGTTGCGCTCCAGAATTCGGAGGGACGTTTTGGGGCATCCAACAAAGGAAAACCAAACTGGTCTGAAAATCAGAGTAAAACTGGTCTTCAAAGTATTACTCGCGAAATAAATTTCCTTTTTGTGTTCGGTAGCAAAACGCTCAGTATTAAGCAGTGTACACTGTAGAGCAGTGTACCTATTTATCTTAGAGTGGCGCTAACAGATGTTCAACTACCTTTAGCGTTAACCCCTGCAGCTTGCACACGATTTCGAGTGCCAAAAACTTAAGAACTCACAATTGATTAAAAAAAAGCCTCAAAACAACATGAAAAATACAAAAAGTTAGCTCACTATATCAATACTGAACAAAATTCGCCAAAACTCTCATAGAACCACATTAATACGCTCTTAACTCAGGTGAACACTGAGAAACGGGGAAAACGTAATGCAAATAAATTGTAACGAAGCGGATATTACATAAACGGATCAATTCTTGGTTGGAAATAATGAACTCACTCGGAAAAATGAAAGCTAACAATAATTAAGATTTATAGAGACCAAGTTGAATGGAAAACAAAATATGACCATTGCAGAGCTGAAGATACCTTTCACCAGAACAACAGTAACTGCTACAAAGAGCTTGTAAACCGTTCTCTAAGCATCTGTTCATTGTTCCTGCGACAATGTTTACCTGAGCCTCCCCCCCTCCCACATTGGCCTCAGATGGGCCTATTGTGTGCCGCTCATGAGCAGACTTATGTCTTCTCAGTTCCACCAGTACCAAACGACTGTTCCTAAATCCTCAACGAGGGTTATATCAGTCACCTCTCAGTTCCACCTCCAGATTCCATTGAGCTGGTGTTCCCTGATGCTAGATCCCCACCATTCTTACACAAAACACCCGAGAGGCTTGAGTTCCACCATTCCTGCAACTCATCCAGCCCCAGAAGAGGCACCCCAAGCATTCTGAGGGGCGCCACAGCCAGCCCCTCACAAGTACATGCTCCACTGCCTCGTAGAATCTGCAACTCTGACTTACCAATCTTGGCCAGGTGGTACCTTGGGTCCACCTTATCCAGACTGAGGACCCTTCTCGATCGCTCGTTGAATAAATAACCTTGACTGCCTGTGGCAATAGGCAATCTTGCCCGTCTCCCACTTGCCAACCTCCTTATTCAAGTGGCTCTTGGTGATCCCTATGAACGGCTCAGGTCCCACCGGGATTCATGCTCTCACCAATTGGTCAGCTCCTCATTCCTTTCAATTCATCTATGAGCAGACACCCAACACAATGTTAACGCGCTCTCCTTTCCCAGGGTCTTCAGACCAGTCAGCATTTCTGCTCTGACTAAATAGTATAAGAAGCCAGGGCCCTCAAGGATGCCTGACAGTCTGACATAAGATATATCTTTCCCATTTCAGCCCCCTCAGCAGGAGGTGCTCCACGCACACTATCAGAGCTTTGTCTGGAATGCTGTGACCAGCACACTTAAATGGTATCCATTAGATTAGATTAAATTTCAAGTCTAAAGCAAAAGAAGAGCTTTATAGAAGAAAATTTCAATGAGGCAAGTGCTGGAAGGTACAGAGTTCAAAAAATGCGTACACCAGAAAATAAAAGATTTAGTGATGTATTTGGTATTGTTACACAAGTGACCTCCTCACTGAGCGAAAAAGATAAACATTCACAAGCTGCTGTGAACCATTCCTCGCATGGGGCACTAAACAGGTTCACACAGACGTTGCCAGCCCACGCAGAACTTTCCACCCTTCCTGCTCATATTTTTAGAGTTATCTATATCAATCAAGTGATAAGAAAGAGGAAGCGAATTCCTTCCATCCAAATGAAGGGAGCTCCCAATATCGATAGCAGAAGGACCTTGCTGTCTCTCATTTACTGACTTTCAACAACTCTTCAATGAAGCTCTATAGTAGTTTGAGACTTCTGACTCTAAGTATGCAGATTCAATTAAAGGATATACCCGACAAGAACTCGTCCTTATACCAAAAGCTACTGGGGGGGAATGTACGATAGTGGTTTTGTACTATGAGAACCTTGGCATGAAGCGCTCCGGCTGACATCCAAACTGATCAAAAGCGGTTAATACCAAACAAATTATTCGCGCAGTCAAAAACTGCACACAGCAGAGCTCGTGTGACTCACCAGATAAGCAAATCGTAACGTAATTTAACGTTTTCTAACTATTCTGAACTTCAATAAACTATTAACTGAACGATTGCGTGCACCAAATTATATATACACTTACCACAAATATGAAAACGTCCAGGATTGATGCTACATCTTTCATGTAAGCTTTAGGGGTAAAGAAAATACCATCTGCTAAAATTTTCAAAGTCAGCTCGAGACTCATCATAATGACAAACACATATTCCGCCACTTGGAGGACGGGAGTGGACATGACTCGGTACGTTGGCGTTTCAAACATCATAGATATACATGACAACGTCGTCACGTTTATCATCACCCAATCGAGGTAAGTGACGAGGCTGAGGAAGTTGCTAGAAAATTCCAGATGAAATGAGAGAGGAATGTGACAAATGTACCCGAGGAAACAAACTGCATTTTCAATCGCAGAGTTACTTACTGGAGTTGTTTGTATTTGACTTTACGCTCTTTTCCAGTGAAAGGGTCTCGGGGCCGAGCGTCATATCGAGCGTAAACAATCAACTGGCAGGCTTTTCGAAATTTGCTCTCTCGAGGAACCATGAAGAGGGGAGTGTCAAACATTGGGTGGTTTTCCCTCAAATCCTCTTCCCTTTGATTTCTGAAAGTTTGCATATGACATGATCATACACAACCTTATTTATTTGTGAATGATGAACCAAAAAAAAAAATAAAAACGTTTTCCCTCAGTAACGGTTGCAAAAATTTTGATTAAATTTTTCGTATGCAGCACAAAAATGCCTTACAATTTTGATTAGTGGGAAAATGACGGGAGCACCACAATGAGTTCAAAAACCCTAATTCATCGATTATTACAGCTAATTACTCCAACGCACCTTCTCATTTCTGCTTGTTGACGTTTAGCTTGCAGCAGTTTAATGTCCAAATCGTGAGGGCGATTCCTTGACGTGCTCATTCGGTTCATAGCTCCTATGTCTCCGTTCTCCATAAGGTGTTCGTACGTCTGTTTCAATTTTATGGAACCACTGCGAACACTGCGCCTTATAGAACGATTTAAGCAACTACGTAAAAGAGACATGATTCATAAATGTAAGGGACGACCTCGTCGAATCAACAACACTCTTCAATATTACAATAATATACAATACAGTATTACATTTTTTTCAATTTATGGCTGAAACTGGTTGCACGTACGGTCTATTGCTGTTTATTACTGAGATAATCACTTACGGCTGATTGCTGCCGTCATCAGCTACTGCTAATTGAATAGTGTGTTTTGGAACATCATTGAAATCTAAACTATTCACTCGATGTCGATACTATTGACTGATAAAGAGCTAACATCAGTTTCACGAAAGAAATTTTAAGAATTTCGGACTCTGAATAAATAATGAGCTCTTAATAAGAGAGTGCTGCGATGGGGTTGTGCGTTTAAATGTAATCTGATTTGGGCTCCCATCTTGACCCCGTGCTTTTCACACTTGTCATCAACAACGTTCCGTATGGCCTTGGGCCAGGTCAAGGTCTTCACCACACATTCAGACTCGTGGCAAGGTACAGAGCTTTCCTTTCTTTCAGCCCAGCACAGTGGGCGATAATGTTCTTCCATTGGTCCCATGCTCCACACCTATTCCATCACCAACCCCTCTCTCAGTAGTAAAGAACCTCTGAATACTTCTGGACACTCACTAAAGCAGCTTGCCTACACAGGCCGTATTTCTCAGATTTCCACTTGTGCTTTCTAAAGGTAGTTCACGTATCTTCATACCCTGACTGCCATTTATCGTGCATTCATTCTTCGTATTCTTGATTACGCAGCCGTCATCTGGAGCCCTTTTTACGGTTGTCACGTCCTAACGTGAGCTGATGAAGTCAAGTCCTTCACCCACATTCAGAATGATACCAACTGTGGCCTCTGGCAGAATAAACTCGACTCCCTCGTGAAATGGTCTGCAAGGACAGCCCTTTCTCTCAGTCCAGCTCAATGTTGGATAGTATACTTCCATTGCTCCCATGTGTTTGTGTGTAATAAGTAGAAGGAACAAGTACTTGCGAAAGACGAATTTATTTAAGAACGAGTCATGAGCTCTGATAAGGGCCAAAAATCGGAAACCCAACACAGGTCCCTGGTCAAGCTGGCAGAGCGCAGCACCATGCGGTAGTGGGTCGGCACTATCACTCGATCTAGTAGTAGATATAACAGGCCCTTTTTTCAAAAACATGTTTCTCACACTTATAAGTCCAGGTAGGAAATGACGATAAGCTAATTAGTTGAGCATTAAATCACAAATTATCCATTCGCATGGTATGGTATTAGCGCATAATAAGAACTGCCAGTTCAATTCGGAGAATGTAAATCGTTTGGGAGGTTTCACAACTCTTTTACCTTCACGCATCACTGGATCTTGACTAGTTCCACTTGACTGATTTGCTACACCTGAGGCATCTTCATTTCTCTGAGTACCACTCGTATTTGCTCCAGGAACAGGTGTGACTGCATTTTCAGCCGTGTTGATATTACAATTGGACTTCTGGGGAGATTTTTCCGTCCAATCCTTTATCTCATGGTGACCATCCTGGCTGGTTGATGGAGTGTGATCTAACGGTCCTGATGTAGCATAGCTTGAAATATTTTCCTGTGACGCATACACAATTGGTGTTCTGTCCGTTGAAAATATTTGGTTCCTTTTTCCTCAATATGAGGCATATTATCTCTCAAGATGAATTTTCTATTCGGAATGAATTCAACCCCATCAGCATTTTTTATCCTGTAAACTATCATGTGAGGGCTTACCACAATTCCTGAGCGCCAGTGACTTTCTGGTTTTAACTTGAAATGTATTTTTTCACCCGCCTCAAGGCGAGGCATTGTGTGAGCTGTTTGATGGAAGTAAGATTTTGAACGCTGTTGCACTTTGTGTTTTTTGAAGCTTACGACTTTAGGTCGAAATAATTTTCCTGATATGGGTAAAGTGCATCTCAAGCAGCGCAACATGGCCAGATGTGGCAACTGCCTGAGTCACGACATTTTTTAACCTTTTCTATCAACAACTTACCTCTTAATAATTCTAGACACTCAAGCGGCTTACTTTCACTCAAACTGTAACTACTCTCGATGTGTCTGTGTCACAGTAGTCACATTTCTTCCTTCCAACTCTCCTCCTGTTTGTGATGGTGGCAAATAATAGTTTTGTACGAGCAGTGATGTTGAAGGAAAAAGAAAAATGCGTTGGTCGGCTCCCACCTTATGACAGAGCTGACAGTGCAAAGGAAATGCTTTAGTTGTTCAGTCAACTTGAAAACCAAGGTCGTAAGGTCACGAACAGGGCATTTTTTTCCACTGCTCGTTTGAGACCACGTACTTTGTTAGCTTATTGCTGATTTTTGTGGGATACATAAGATATTAACTTAATCGTACATGTGAATTAGTAGCGAGTGACTTGGAAGGCAAGGTTACAATTTGTATTGGTCCAAATTCGTTTAAGGGAGGTCAAATCGATACAAGGAAAGTTAATCTTTGATAGCTTTCCCTCACTTCTCTTAAATATCTTGTACAACACAATAACCATCAGCTGTGCAACCAGTTTTTACTCAAGGTATCAGTAATAAAGGACTAACTAACTTCTTCTGATCGATACGGAGTTGTTTCGCTGAACTAATTGTTCCTTGTGAATGTAAAGCTATTTTTCCTGGCACTGGAATCACGGCTGAGTCGCCAAGCATCAATCTTTGGTTATTTGAATCACTGCAAAGTAAATAAATCGAAATTAGACCTGCTGATCGCAGTATTCTTTTCGAAGAGCTACACTATTGCGTCATATTAGACTTACTTAATGATCGAAGTGATAGCCGCCTTTCTCAATTCGCTACTAACGTACCGCACTTTTATAACATTTGAAAGCATTTTGACGAGGCGCATTTTACGATATACAATTTTCGAACCATAAGGCTCGCAAATTTTTTTTAAACAATCGTTTTCGTCGTCTTCATATTCGAGAACGAATTGCCTCATAAAACTTTCCCTTACCTGAAAGCAAGTGAGGGAGCGGTCAGAATGTGTAACAGGTGGGAGTGTTTAAACATACTAGCACGATAATCAACCTGATACCTCCTTATCATCACAGTTTCATTATTATGGGTGGATATATAAGAATTAGCAGGAATTGTGTAGTGACGATTTATACGCAGAGCAGCACTAGTCAGGTCGCATGTCAGAAATGAAGTCAGTTGTAAATCTATAAGCATGAGCATAGCACTACTTTTTCAGCTCATGGACTTTCCTGAGCTTCCAGCACGACTCCATTTGATTTTAAAGATTAAGGACTGTTTAGAGCGCTAAAAAAATGTTTATTACGAGCTCTCAATGTTGTCGTGTGACGAATTAGGCAGTGACGGGAATCAAAGAGGTCGTGCGCTGGTACTGATCATTGACTGGCCGCACTGCTCATGTACCAACCTCGTCTCTCATTCACTCGTTTCGAACGCTCCAAACGCTCAGAGCTCTTTCTCTACCACATTTGGGGCCATCAGTATCCCACGTGGCAATTTAAATCTATTTTCGACTGCCTTTTTCATTTCTATTGAAACAAAGTTTACTTCTTATTTGTCTACGTACACTTGGATCTGTAAGCAGTCCGCCGAGCAATACTCATTTTTATACCAACCACTACGTTGACTGAATCTTCTCTGCATTCCAGGTTCCACGGCTATTGAAGCAATAATAAATACTGAAAGTAAAATATCGACTTGGGTTTCTTAATCGACCCTCAACGTCACAGCCAGCAGTTTCAAGGGGCATCGGTTTTCAGTGAAACACTTGTCTTCAATTTGTCATGAGGATTTCCAACTATTTTCTAACTCGTCCGAGCTCGTTCTCTCGGAACGTAATCTGCTTTTCCCCCTTTAATCTACGTTCTCTTTTCAACATACGACCTATAATTTTGTCAGAGTTGAGAAACTAGGCTCCTATAATTTTCTCTTCTTTCGCAGCTCTACTCATCTCTGTACACCTACGTCAATAATGCTACTGGTTGGCTTCGTTTGGACGCAAAGAACGAGGCATCACACAACTTTCCTTAGCTCCAGTAAATTCACGGGTTTTTGTGGGGATTCATTCATCACTCAGTTCAATTGAACTTGGTAAACACACTGCTTCGCAGTGGTAGAAAGTGATGTCTATATTTCCAGAATTTATTGTGATGTTCTTACTTGCGCCACGACCATTATTCAGCAATCTCTACACAGAGAATTAATGAAACCATAAACACGAGTTTTCTAAGAAGGATAATAAACGCCGTTCCAGAATTATCGGAGAAAAGTGGATCGGTGGTGGTTGGTAGTAAGTGAAACGGCAGTGGCTGAAATTCCGTAATTTATGGAGTAGCTCCTACATATCTTATGAGCGTTATCAAACACTCATCGTATAGGTGCTTGATTAGACGACCACATCAATTTTTCTAAAGATCCTAGTAACATTTGAGCGGAATTTATAAGGAAAAAACTGCGCTAAAATCGATTTTCGTCGAAATGTTGGTCCATGGCGTCGGCAGTTTGCGCGCTAGATATCAAGTTTGAGCTGGTTTGGTTCACACACAAACACATACCATTTTCTCTAATAGTGTTCTTCGGACTCAGAAGGCCTTAAGACGTGAAGATCGAGAAAGAACTTGGACTTTTTATCCAGCTGATTACATAACTTTCTACTTCGTAGAGCAAAGGAATGTAAACATAAATCAGCAATAAACAGTTTTGTTCATACCTTTGGCAAGATAAAATCACTTGATACTTTATGAAGTTGAGTCATCTGTGGGCTGTCAGGAAATTTTTCAAAAACTCTCAATCTGAAAGGTAGCGTTTCTTTGATTTCAGCACTTTGCTCTCTAAATTTGAGCTGTTTCAATTTTTTTATGTCTTCGTCGAGTTCTAAATTGTCCAAAATGACTGCGACGAACAAACTCAACACAATCTGAGGGAGAAAGTTTATTTGTAATTATTAACGTATTAGGAAAAACACAAATATTTTCAGGTTATGTGTTTAGCCATCAAAGTGGGTACACTAGGCCTCATCCTGGGTGAACCATAAAAACTATAATCAGGTTCTATTCAGCATTGCTTCCCCCTGAATAGCTACGGCGAGCGACCTTAGAAATATTAATTATTTTGTAAAAGTCTAAAAATGAACTTGCGAAGAAATTTGTTTCGTGGTTATGGAACGAGATGAAGCTAATGAAAGATCTACCTGTTTCATCAAATGGTGGGACTTGTTTGCTCCTTATCAAAATGACTGTTCCTTAGCCCTCATAAGAGAATTCTATCAGTTGAAAGTCATGGTAGTTTCACTATCATGCTACAGCCTGGGTGCTCCCTCAGCTCCACCAAACCCAGAGCTGTGAAGGTACTGTGTTTTGCCAGTCCCACGGTTGGGAGTCGTTGCCCGTGTTACTGCATGGAGGTATTGCACTCACCACCTGGGAGGAGTTTTTCATCTGGTTTTCACGCTAGAGGCGCAAGAAGCACAGAATGGAGAATCTTTGGGAGAAATCAAGTAGAGCAGCGCATTGAAGGAATTGGCTTGTCTATTGGTCTGGCTCGACCCATTCAGTAACGTGGCCTGCATAGGCGTATGGCTTACGTTCAGTCTGAGGACTGAGCCCTGCGGGGACCCCCCCCCCTCTCTACCATTCACCATACTGAGACATGTCTGCATTCGATCGTAGCAAGTTCTGACAGGTAACTTCTAACAAGCAAGAATAAGATAAATTACGAGGAATCCCTGAAGGTAATTTGGAAGAGTTTTATGCTGCACCTGGGCGTTGCAGAGAACATGTTCAACTTCACCTTAGATTCGCCCACATTGCCATTAGAGAGTAGTACCAGGCAATCCGTCTGTCTTCCCTGTCTAGACTGAGGACGTCCTTTGCTTTTTTCTGGGTGCACCGAACAAAACAATTTCACTTCCCCTGCCGCTTGAAAAGGTCAGCTCAACCTAGCTTGAGCTCAGACTCATCAACCTCTCTGTATAGGCTCTGTAGGTGGCTTGGACATCTCAATAAAGCACTCAGGCCCTGTCAGAACCAGAACCGTTGGTGTTGCCAGCACAACATCCTCCTACCTAACTTCAGAGGATTTTGGAATAATTTAGTTTTACTGTATTATATATAGTTTGATGTCAGCAAGGTTTAAGGGAATGTAATATCCCTGTTCGTATTTACTTTGTGAGTGTAGGCATCAAGTGTGATTATCAATTATTATGAGTGGCTGTCAACTACCATGAAGCACTTCTGAAGAGCAGACCTGAATAGGGAGGGGACGAAAAAAGAATCCCGAACAAACCATCTTGCTCCCCTCTGCGTAGCAAGGACTGGGAAAGTGAGGCAAGAACAGGGAGGGCCGAGGAACCTCTCCACATTCTCACTCCTCGGGCTATAGGTATACCTGCACACACCCTGCTGCAGCTTATTGAACTACATCAACACATTGTTGTCGTCTACAAGAAGTTTCTCACTGGGGTCAGAACTCAAGTTTCAAGACTACAATGGAAGCCAACTGCATACAAAATATATTAAAGGCAAATGTGAAAGCATTCGAACATTTAGCTCCAACTTACCAAAGTAACAAACAAATGGTACAGAATGAAGTAGACTGCGACAAAGGGGACTAACTTCGAATGCGTTCTTATCATCGTTTCGTCCATAACCTCTACCCAAGCCTCTTGAGTTAGGATTTGAAACATGGACATGAACGCCTAGAATGAAGATGTGACAACTCATTAGGCACAATTTCTACGTTCTCGTAAATATGAAACAAGTTTGGAAACTAACTTATACGAAAAGGTCAACAAAAATTATAGTAATTCAAGTCTCTTACACCCCCTCCCCCAACCACCACCAACATCGTCACGTTCGTCTTTCTCTTCCTATATAAAGACCACGACTAACTAACTGGCTTCAACACTTACTTAACGACCAGATGATAATGTCTTTAAATTGAAAGCTCTCACCCATAGCATCTCACCAGCCAGAGAAGACCAACCCACCAAACAGGTACGTTAACTTTAATAATTTAGCTACTGGCGGAATGAACAAAATCTCTTGAATACCTCTGGGAAACTCTCGAATTTCGTGAACTCATTCAGGAAACAAAACAGCTGCATTGAAATTGAAGACGAAATGATGAGGAGGCACATGGTGAAAATGATCAAACTCCCCAATTTTTTCCCTGGACCGAAAATTTTGTAAACAAAATCTTCGAGCATTGGTGATGCTTTGACGAGCCTCAAGATCCGAAGCACCTGTGAAATAAAATGAATATATTAGCGCTATAATTTTCAAACTGAAACTATTCACACCATTTACATGACAGATTATAGTGTATGCTATCTACGCAATGAGGATTTTAAGGTTTGTGTATTATTAAGAAACTACATATTACAGAACTGTAATGGTTTGAAACGATGAATTAGTGACACATATATCTGCATAACTCTGTTAATGACATGACAGGAAGACGCTGTGACCAACTATGTAATGCACTTAGCTGATTTCGCTGACGTCAGGATGGAAATACTGTGTAACCTAAACTTCTTGAGCATTGTGAATGAGAAGGCAGTTGTGTCGGCGTTTGCCTGTATCCTGATCGTACTAATCTGTTGTATCGTGAAAAACAAGTGTCTCCTGATATCCCCCCCCCCCCCACAATCACGTCCACACCTGCTTAAAGAAAATTGTCCAAGATGTCTATTCTGAAGAGTTCCCAGGAAAAACTCAACTTTACAACTAGCACACAACTGAAACCAGTAGATGCTGCATATCTAGCAAAGGATCTTATGATTAGAAGTTTTCGAACATGACAGTACAGAGGCGTTTGGGGAGCCACATGCACTTACTCTCTCAAAGGCGCTCCTCAAACAGTGGCTCAGTCTGTCTCACCATTGATACTGCTAAACGCCATGCATACGTTTCTTCGCCCTCCTAGGCTGACATTTTTTACCGAATGGGCCCAGAAAACCACCATTTGAATTTCATTTTGCTGTTGACTTTGTCCGAAGAGTCATTTAATTTATTTGCACTGTTCGGCCCTCCCTCGTTACGAGATCTCGACTGGGAAAGAATATATGGTTAATGAAAGGAATCTCTTACCTTTCTTGCCAAAAGCTCTGTCCACAGCGTGCTAACTGGATAACACTGTGAGACTGAGGTTCGGTCGTGCAGACAATTTTAATGGCAAGAAGAAATAGTAAATAGGCAGGAAAATAGTGAAGGTCCAGGATGAAAAAGGACGCAAGAAAGCACTAA
Source organism: Pachypeltis micranthus (assembly GCA_020466155.1). NCBI lineage: Eukaryota > Metazoa > Arthropoda > Insecta > Hemiptera > Miridae > Pachypeltis > Pachypeltis micranthus. Next base: position 3,169,243 of record CM035776.1, read on the forward strand.
CTTCAGCTTCACGCGGCCCACTGAAAGGGCTGGATATTGCTGATGTAGATGACAGACAGGAAGGAACAGGACGGACAGCTGGCCATCTCAAACTAAACTGTCATTTCCAGGGCAACTCTTAGTGACAGCAACAGAGCTGTATACTCCATCTCTTCTAAAAATGAAGCCAAACGATCATGGCACAACTCTCTAACAAATTGCACTAGAGACCTTTGACCACCACCAACAGGAAACTAGGCTGGAGCTTGGCTCCTCGTAAAATTGTAAATGTTTTATTCTAAAATGGGCCCTTCCCACAGGACAGACGATGAGACTGCAGGACCACAGTCTATATTTGCATGTAGAAGGCGTCTTCTTCCTTCCTTTGCTTGTCCAAAAGCCTCACCCCAATTCAATTAAGTCACTAGTAAGCTAATGCTGCATTTAAACTAGTATAAAAAAGAAACTCGTTACCTGAGAATAAGTGAAGAAGGACAAGTATAAGGACGGTATAACATGAAGAGTTGTGCCGATGCAAAGTAGCAGCTCAAATTTGTGATAGGACTGGTTGAAATACCCTCGAAATCCGAGGCACCAAATTTTGAAGACTGCCTCAAGATCTAGAAACACAGTGAACGCCACCTGGAAACAGATGAACGATGAACTAGAGGATTTAATTGTGCCACCAAGTCAAGCAGATTCGTCATACGTCATGATGATATTACCCCCACCTTAGGGACCAGGTGTGTTTCCTTATAATACTCATGAGAGAGATATGTCAGTCGAAAGCCATGGAGGTTGTGGTTTCCTGAGATATGTGGAGGCACAGCAGCGTGTCATTTAGCCAGTCTCCCGGTAGAGAGCTGTTGCCCACATGTTTCCACATGGACGGATCACTATGTACCATCTGGGAGGAAATATCAACTGTGGCAACGTTTTCTCGTCACAACCTTCTTCACAAACTGAGCGAAACAGTTATACAGTTGCTTCGAGGCAGTCAAAGCTGGAAGATTCAGCTGCTCTATCCAACAACCGTCGCTCACTTAATAGGAACTACAGAGGATCAGCACGTGGTTTCTTGTTTCCTCTGCATCGGAGGTGCAAGACCAGCAGGATGCCTCAGGAAGAACTGGCTACAGACGAACGAACAGATCATGCACCGAAAAATTGTTTTTCTTCATTCAACAGGCCTCAAAACGCCTCTTCCCGAATAATGCTCGTCATGTTTGGTTGGATAACAACACTCCCCTTACCCATTGGGCAGTGGAAAGTAAAAACGAAGTTGACATAATGCCTGCGTGTCCCTCACTCAACAGAGTGTTGGAACTGAGAATTGGGCTTCGAAATATATGTGGCCATGTTGTATTGTCACTTCTGTTCTGGTACAAGCCCTATTCCAGTCACACGACGCTCGAATTCCCAGCCAAATCCTGAAGAATAGAAATGCAATGGTTCTAGGAAAAATAGAGGTTGAGCGATTCCAAATGTTCAGGTTGTCTGTGGCGGCCTGATGCAGAAGTGCATTCACAATATCTCCTTTCACCACACACAGATACGAGTATATCACAAAACAAGTTGTAAGTTGAAAGCAACAATTCACCTCAATGTAATAATAGTTTTCGTAAAAAACGTGGCGAGGTCGACCGTCGTGTTTGAAATGCATAGAAGCAGTGACGATTCCATTGGCCAAAATGACGCCCATCATGAGGAGCCGGAATGATGCTGATCGCAAGATCGTTTGGCAAACTGGAGGAGCAAGGCCGCTGTACTTGTTTTCATCCAAAGTCACTAATTTCCATCCAAGGTCATCGCCAGTGAGGATCTATAATTGAAATAATTGCCATCATGTTCGATTCATTTTAGAAAGCACATGTCGACACATTAATAACAACTAATGAGGACGCGGAAACATGGACAAAGGAGGATGTACAGTTAGGGCATTAACACAAACAGGAGATTCTGATTCAAATAACGACATCCCAGAGCTGCCAAGTGTAGACAGTTGCATGGACATGAAGGAAGTTAGAAATACCACTTCAATCGGTTGTCCATCCCTTCGAAATCTGACAGAAAACTCATCAAAAAGAAACTCACTTGGGAAGCAGATTTGTTGGTCATATGCCCTCGTATTCCCCACATCTGTTGGAATTGGACGCGGATTTCATTGAAAGTTTCCGTTATGACGGCAATGAAAACGTTCTTGACAAGCCACGCGAGAAAAAATATCATCGTGCTGAAGTAGAAAATAGCTCTCCACCCAGGGAGAGAGTCGATGGCTCGGTACATAATAAAGACCCATCCTTCCTGCGAAGCTGCTTGGTAAACGGTGAATATGCTTGTCGCTGTAAAATACACAACACAATATTGGCACTACAATTTTGATAGGAGAATGTCAGTGCAATAATAATTGAAATGTTTCCACAGAACAGATTGGGAGCAATCAGCCGAGTCTTACTGCACCAACATGCCCATTTTGTCGTACAAACCACATTATTTTGACGATATAACGAACAGCACTGCCTTCTCATGGACATGTACAAAATGTCTTCAGACAAAATATTAAGTGAAATTTAATGGAGAAAAATACGCACCGAACTCGTCAAATCCGTTGAAGCCGCTAGTTTTCCTTTCTAATTCCAATTTCATACACATCATCCCTGTTGGGCATTGATACCCAGAGTCAGGATCCGTCGAACAAAAGGTGTCTGGTATAGCTAGGCTATTGACTGTCACTAGTCTGGAAAACGTTAATTCGGCAATTAATACGACTACAGGGGACCAGTTGAAGTAAAATATAATGCAACTTCCCTTTGTTTCAATTTACTGAACTGCTGGAAACTAACCCACAGGCTCCTGAAAAGCAAGTCAAGAACTTAAGAGTCAATACACGAGGAGGGGGAGGTGGAGTTTCAGCCAACACTTCCAGCCCCTCGAACGCACTACCCTTGCAAGGTTTGCCCCATTACGAGCAAACAGTACATGTCACGTGGGATGCGTTGCTGTGACAAAATCCTCATGTACTTAGGCGTGATTGGCTACTGCCCTGTTGTCTAGGGAAGCAAACTCGCAGTCAATCAAAGCAGAGTATTGGTCCATTTCCAGAGAGCAGGGCTCGTGTCAAACACCAAGGCCTAAGTGGAGAGTCAAGTCCCTCCCTCCATGCGCTCAAACGAGTTTCACTCAATTGATTGCACGGGAAGCATAAACTACGATCTGTATAACATATTTTTTCAATTTTTTCTTCTCAACAACTTCTTCGGCTCGGGTCGACCATTTTGGTAAACATTTTGTTGATGGAACGCAAACTGTTATAAAATAATTTATGATTTCAGTACATTAATATCTGCGAATCAGTGAGAAGCAGAGTAGTAACGGAAATTTTGCCAACTAAAGCGATAGTTCCTTTTCAATACCGAAACAACCACAAACTTACTGGGGGCTGGTGTTGTTGAGAACGCAGTGATTGTTCAGCTCACCAAAAAACTGTACGCCCAGAAGTCCATAGAGCGACATGAAGAACAGGAAAAACAACGTCACGTTGTATATCTGTTGGCTCGATCGCCTGTAACACAATGAATAACGTTAACTGCCAGTTTACTTCCCTTCTTATGGTGGTATTGTCAGAAAAAGGTAAGTAACACCTCAGTTAGTGAACATTACAGAGTCATATCGAATGCATTTAAGTAATTAAATGCCAGTCAAGCGACAACTCACTTGAAAATTTGGTTGATGCGTGATTTAGGCATCGAAAACTTCAAAAACACTCTGATGAAACGGATCATAATTAGTGGGCGAGGGGCTCTTAGAATTGAAAGGTAACTGAACCTTGGAACGACTCCCAGGAGTTCAAAAGTTTGAAGAATAATGGAAACCCACAAGAAGAAAACCATGCTCGCATCGAATTGACACCAGTGGTCTTTCAAGTAAGGAACTTCTCCCTGAAAAGATGTAATTCACAACAAAATAAGGTTGTGACTAAAATTATCGAGCTTTGGCTGCCGTTATTACATATTTAAAACGAATACATTTCGGAAACATAAAATAAACGATTTCATCTCTTAATTTATCAGAAAAGTCTGGGTGTCAATAAACCCTTTCATCAAATTAAATTCCATGACTATCTAATTCAGGCATTTCGTTTTATTAGCAAATGGTCATAATTTGATAAAATACCTTTAAAATCCCTCTGATATGCATTTTGGCGATCATTTCAGTTGTGAAGAGAAAAGTGATGAATAAGTCGGAACAAAACGTGACATATTGAAGAGGTGGAAACCGTTCGAATGTCTTGGGTGTGTTGAGGCTGACTGATACAAGGCTGATGAGGGCGCACGACCTCATCAGCCTCCTCACCCATCTCTGTAAAGCAATCACCAATAAATTACACCTATTTGTGCAGATAGAGCACAAACTAAATATACTACAATTACTGCATAAGATTTCAATTAGCATTCGTAGCAGGCAACCAGCTTAAGAGCAACTGCTAAGAATTACATCTAATCTGATAGGTAAGTGATGAACAATGGGCCGAACCTTGTTGACCCATTCGATGTCCGCAGACTCATTCAACGACTCTTCTGGACCGTAGTCTGCCAGAATTTGTTCTCCTTTGAGACTCTGCTTTCTTCCCAGCATCATAGTCCTAAAACTACACATCAAATTCAATGTACGAATCTGTTGGTTCCTGTCAAAACCATTAAACTTGACTTAATTGAATTTCCAGTAGAACAGTATAATACGAACTTTTCTTTCTAGTGAACGACAGCGGCAATGAGATGAAGTACTGTGGTAATATTATTATCAGTTATGTCACTGATGAAGAGGAAATTTGAGGGAGCCTTTCCCTTTCAAACTTGCCACCCAACTAAATAGTTAGATCAGGTGCGATACATCCGTGTGGTGGCATAGGCAACAGCTATCCACTGGACTGGCTAAATGACAACCTTCCGTACCTCCACAGATGTGGGTTTGGTGGATGTTGAGCAAATACCAGAGCAATAGCGAAACTGATCCTCTAGGACTTTCGACTGATACAGGAGCTCGTGTTATGAGTCTTAAGGAACAGTCATTTTGGCCCGGGAGGGGCCTCAGACCAGACAGCATATTCCAGCATTCACAAAGCTTAGGTGGCGCCATGGAGAAGTTGATTTCCACCTTCAGGGGGCATGCAGTACTTAGGGCGTACCTGCACCGAATCAGTAGGTACAGCCCTTAACTGCCTGCACTGCATTGCAATGATTGATGGTGCTTGAGAGCTGAGCATTCCGCTGCACTAGTCACAGGTAAAAGCCAAGAACATTGACCGACCCCTCTGATAAGGCAATATATTGATATATGACGACTGAGGTCAGGTTATCGATATGCCCGGCATCGCGCGTAGGCTCTTCCCCGCCAACTGCGCCTGTGACGCATTGTAGGCTCTGGCGCCATGTTTGAAATTAGAAATAACGACATTGTGTTCTAAGAAGTCCCTGACGAACTGCCAGGTGCTTCCTCTCCTCCACTGTTCACTTTATACACCTGTACCACATCCTTCAGAAATGCCCACATTAGATCATCACAGTCACTTCTCGTCCTTCTCCAAATATATTCGAAGAGGTACGAATCAAAATGATCTGTGACCGATCTAGAAGGAATCCCTCGCTTGATATCGGCCCATGTTCCCTCGATCGAATTTGTGTGGGCCTCTGTTGCCCGGTCCTTGAAAAACAAGGAGTGGTTCACGGTTAGGTGACGGAAACCTTCGTCCTCCAGGGAATCAGTCAGTCGCTTCGATTTGCTCCTATTAAACTTCCTCTTACCAAATTTACATTCGTCAATCTCAACAACTTTTCCATCGCCACCTAACTTCATGCACGCTTGATCTCGACACACTTCCATACATACTTCACGGCAAAACAGAACCCGAACGTCACCCAGTTCAACCAAATCAAGAGTAACTGCAAGTTTGGATAAGCCTCCTAGGGGAAAGTTGTGTCAGCTTTATCCTATCCAGTACTCGTTAAGTTAACAGTTAAAGAGCACACCAGAAATGATAAGTGTCATTGCGAGATTATAATAATGATTAATGAATCGAGAGTTCAACTGATCACGAGAGCCACTCACCATGATTTCAACGATCGGGCGATGGACAGAGGCTGAAGAGCCGGCTTCGTTTTGTCATCGAAATAAATTTCGAACTTGCTGGCGAATCGAACGGAGACGGACGAAACTGACGAGAAACGGACTTTGAGGCGGGGAATGAGATAAGAGAAGGAGCAGCTTCCTCAGCGGTACGTTGACTAAGTTGGAATATCGATGTCAATACTATCGAAATATGGACTTCTCGGTTGATTGTTAGATGTTTTTGCAATCGAATATTACATACCTGCGATATCGAAAGGTCGATGTTCTTTCATTGACGGTCTCAAGTTTGTTTCTTTTCAGACTGTACATAGATGTTAATTTATTTCGTAGAAAAAAAAACAATTACTACGATTAATAATTTATAGACTCTCGAACCGGAGTAAAAATTTATGCCTTACAATAGAGATTTAGCAATAGACTACTGTAGGTTGTAATTGTAATTTGCTGTTCCTCCTTCGTCTAAGATTCAGCCTTGTTTATTTTCGCGATAGTTGCTGATAAAACATAATAGCAATTACTAGTGAATAATAAATTATGCTTCCTTGATGTATGTGAAGTGGTAATAAAAAAAGGTTCAGAGTAAATTATGTGGGAAGAGGCCGGTGAAACAGTTTTGGAAAAAGAAAAGGTTATGTTTACATTAAAGTTAACCTCGATATCAAACAGCAATGTTTTTTAGGTGATTTTTTATTTTCATCGGCGTTAAGGCGTCGATAGTGAATTCAATATCAACATCGATGTTTTATTTCGATGTTGACGGGAGGAGCGGACTATTGATCCGATCCCCCGGGCCGAGACTTGAATTGAAGTACAGGAGCGGGAACAACAGGCCACAGAAAGACATCCCGTTTCAACAAAATTGACAATGATCTGAAAGTACGGATCTCCCTATGATAAGCAAATTGTTATGCTTCAGAAACACTGCACAGAAATCAAAGTTAGTTTGAAATTTGCAATCCTCTCTCATGTTATTAATCATAAATTTGGTGACCTACTTGCACAAAGAACCCAGCCAATTACTACAGAATGGGTCATTATCCTCAAGGATGATTGGGACATATTTATTCATTCCAACGACGAAAAAATACCAGTAAACTATACGATACTAAACCTAACTACAACGGAACAACGAAAATTGACATTTCTATGTGATGCTAGGGAATTGAAACGACATAACGGGTCGAACTGACTGATGTTGAAGTGAGACGGGAGGTTGAGAGGGAAATGAGCACAAGCCAGGGAAAAACTGATAACTTTCGCTATATTGACCCGCCAGCTCTTCAAGTAGTAGAATTTGCCTCACAATTTACTGCGATTTCACTGTTATATATCTAGGCGCAGTCCTACACCTCTGATTCCCGTTCTATTTTACCGAGCATCGAAAAACACCTCGGAAATGATACTTATAAATATCATACATGTGCATAAATGCAATAAAACTGCCGAAATTTCGTTTTGTCCGCTTTTTACTTTCCGCTACCCGAAGGGAAGGAAAGTATAGTAATCGGGTCAAAAAAAAAATTGGGTTTTCTTCAGATCTTTACGTTTCACACCCTACTGAGTCTAAAAAACCTAATTTCGGCGCGTGGTCCGTGTGTGTGTATGTATGTGTGTGTGTCTGTAGTTCGATTTGCGGGAGAACGGCTGATCCGATTGAGCTGGTTCTTTTTTTGTTTTGTTCGTTATTTTTTGTAGACACCAAAATAAGGTTATAGACGATTTCGGTCGATGGGAAGGGGGGGTGGGGGACGAAAATGTACCAAAAACTAGGGTTTTTCGCATTTTTCTCGAAAACGGCTCTAACGATTTTGATTAAACTTTCAAATTATCTTCTCCTAATCAATACCTAACTTTTCTTCTCTATACATATCTCCATGAAAATACGGTGAACGGAGATATGGGCCCCTGAAGCAAAAATAAGTTTTTTACGCTTTTTGGCAAAACGGCTTCAGCGATTTTTACCAAACTCACAGGATGTTTTCAAATAGTTAATACCTACATATTCTTTTCAATAAATGTTCCTGTGACGGTCCATTGAACAGAGATAAAAAGCAAAATGTGTCGAAAATAACGCTTTTTCTAACATTTCCGTAAATTCCAGGGTAACTTTTTCACCAGATGTGATAAATCCTGATGAAGTGTCTTTTAGTCACCCATACCAACATTTCGTTCTCCATAATTATTTCTGTATATATATGTTGAACGGAGATATAAGCCAAGTTAACTCAGAAAAGGAGATTTGTCGAATATTAATTTATCGGTATTCCAAATTTCTCAAAAACGGCTCTAACGATTTCGATCAAACTTTCGGAGTACTCTCAGCTAACTAGTCCCTACATTTTGTTATCCATAAATGTTCCTGTAGAAATGCGTTGAACGAAGATATAGCGCCCGCCTATGTAGGTGGTGTTCGAACTTAAAGGGGTGGCGGAAAGTTGTGTGTTGCTACGCACCAGATATTTTTAAACCACGTTTTGCCTGTAAAAACCGATCGGATTGCAGAGTAGGTGGACACAACTAGATCCCGAACGGAGGTGTAATACGAAAGAACGGGTATATGGTTCAGATGTCGGACGGACCTCGCAGATTTGGAATCTCCATGTCTTGAAACGTAGTGTTCGTCAAATTTAGACCGAAAACATAGGTATATTGGTCAGAATGAATGATAAACCAATGCATCAAATTACGTCTCAGTTCAGACCCAAGCAAGTTTTACTAGAATAATCCCATACAAAATCGCAATCTGCCAATTCCCTTGTAACTCATACAGCTGGTTTTGAAATTGAAAATTGTTCATTTTACGCGTTTTCTCGAGTCGGAAATTCTAAGGTGAATAAGAGTTCATACAAAAACATATTTTTTGATTTATGAAGAAATTTGAGATGTGGATTTTGCGTGGCAATTATAGTTTTATTGATTCTGCTATAATAGTATACCATACTGTTTTTTGTTTTGTTTGATTATTGAAGACAGCGTAGCTTCCATTTGTATGAGTGTGGAATGCCCCTCTCGAGGGCACAGCATGCCTACCTGAGGGGCAGGTCGGCTGAGACCGCTCTCATGGAGCTGGTCTCATTGGTTGACGAGGCCCTTCAGACAAGGGAGGTGGCGTTGTGCTGCTTCATGGACGTGGGGGGTGCCTTTGATAACACCTCCTTTGGCTCCATGGAAGCAAGAGCAGCATAGAGGTGAATAGAACCCCAGGCCGTGAAATGGACTATGTCCATGCTTAGGAGTAGGGAAATCATGGCCCGGCTAGGGGAAGACAGCATCAGTGGTTCCCACACGAGGCTGCCCCCAAGGGGGGGTACTCTCTCCCCTCCTGTGGCTACTGGTGGCCGACGAGCTGCTGGAATCACTGCAGCTTGAAGGCTACGAAGTGGTCCCATACGCGGATGACCTTGCAGTTCTGGTAAGAGGCAAATTTGCCTCCACGGTGTCTGAAAGGATGCAAGGAGCTATAGATATCATCCAAAGATGGTGCACCAAGGAAGGACTCTTTATAAATCCGACCAAGACCACCACGGTTTCCTTCACTAGACGAAGAAACCTTGATATAGTACCACCCACAATGCAAGGAGGAAGGCTCCAGATAATGAAGGAGGTGAAATACCTCGCGGTGATACTAGACAAGCAGCTCACATGGAACTCGCATGTGAGATATGCAGATCTGTTTCTTTATTTCATGACTGTACCTAAACCCTCGACGAGGGTTATATCAGTCATAGAAGTTGCGGTTTCGCTAATATGCAAGAGGCCGGCCCCTGCAGCATCCACCGAACTCAGACCTGTGGAGGTACGGCAGGTATGTGGTCGTTAGCCAGTCTCACCGTAGAGAGCTGTTGCCCGTGTGTTACCGCGCGGAGGTGACCACCTGAGGAATCCCGTACCATCTGGGAGTATTTCATAATCTGGTTCCCTACCTGATCTTACTTTTTACTTGGGTGGCAAGTTTCAAAAGGACAGATCAACTATAACCACGTTTCTTAGCCATCACCTTCTTTGCGAACTTTGCAAAATGGTTGTAGGCTTCCTTTGTAGCAGTTAATGCTGCTAAGTTCGTTTGCCCACCCAACAACCGTCGCTCACTGTTGTAGAAACTACAGTGGAGCAGCACATGGTTTCTTGTTTCCTCCGCACTGGAGGCACAAGATGTGCATAATGGAGAGTCTTTCAGAGAAAAGAAGTGGAGCCGCGCATTGAAGTCACCATGTCCCGTGAGGAACTGGCTCGTCCAGTGGTCTGGCTCAACCCATTTTCTAGAAAGACGTTCACGGATGTTGGGGAAGAACTCATACGTATCACGTCCCTTTGACGAGGATTCCCATCTCGCTTGCCATTTCTCTAGAGCCCATTCATCGATGGCGGCAAGTTTCTGTTCTGTGGTGAGATCCGCACGGAGTTCAGCCCAAAGCGGGGAAGCTCCCGTTTCACTCTCCACTTGTCAATCATGCACTCAACAGCCAAATCAACTGGTAACTGACCAGTGATCACCTGGAGTGCTTCCGTTGATACAGTCTTGTAGGCCTTGGTGATCCACAGGAGCGCAGCTCTCTGGGATTGGGCCAATACTCTCTTTTGATTGACTGTTAGTTTGCTACCCCAGACAACGGGGCAGTAGCCAATCACACCTAAATAGATGGCCTTATACATGAGGATGGTGTCGTGGTAACACACACCCCAAGTGGCCTTAGTAATGGCACGCAGTGAGGCAAACCTTGCAATGGTAGTGCCTTTAAGGGACTGGAGGTGTTGGTTGAAACCCCACCTCTCACCTATATTCACTCCTAAATACTTGACGTGCTTTTCAGGAAGGAGCCTGTGGCCGCCAAAGCGTATTCTGGGTGGATTATTCACTTTCCCCTTCAAGAGGATTAGCTGGGTTTTTTCCTCAGCCACCTGCATCTTGACGTGCTCGCACCATTGGTTGACAGTGCGGAGCACGTGGTGGGTTTTTTCTTCAATTTGGCGGACTGACTCTGCAAAGATCAGCACAGTCAAGTCATCCACATAGGCGTACGGCTCACAGTCAGTCTCCATGAGTTTCCTGAGAAGACCTTCGAAGAAGGCATTCCAGAGTGCTGGTCCAAGGACCGAGCCCTGTGGGCACCCCTTCTCAATCTTTCTCCGGACAGAGACATGCCTGCTTTCGATCGTAGCAGTTCTGTCTGTCAGGTAACTTCTGACGAGCGAGTACAGGTTGCGGGGGATTCCCTACCTTTGAGCTCATTAAGGAGCGCTGGCCACCAAAGGTTGTCAAACGCTCCTCTGATGTCAATCAGAACTGCTACGACGTACTTAACCGGTGCCAGCAGGGAAACACGCCGAATCTCGACAATGACATCCTGCGTGGACCTTCCTTTGGTACACCCGTATTGCCTGCCTGTGAGGTTGCGGCCAAAGACTCCTTCGAGGGACTGCAACATCAAGATTTCTAGTGTTTTGCCTAATATGGAAAGAAGGCTGAGTGGTCTCCATGATCGCGGGTCTGACTGATTGCGGTCGCCTCCCTTTTGAAGAGTGACAACGCGCGCAGTCTTCCACTGAGTGGGGAACTGTCCGACCTGCAGACAGTCATTAAATAAATTAAGGAGGCCGCTGGAGATAGTCCGCTCAGCCTTCCTTAGCATATTGCTTTCTATTTTATCTGGCCCAGGAGATTTGTTGGGCTTTAAGGTCGCAAGGGCCCTGCCGAGGTCGCCTGTTGTCCACAATGGGATGTCGGGCTCGTTCGGAGGGTCCATGATCAGCTCCCTTGCTGCCCTCTGGGCTTCAGTGTCTCGAGCTACTTGGTCATCTGGGAACGCCTTCTCAAGGAGGGTTTCCAGTGAGCTTTCGATGCTGCAGGCCCAGCCTGACTCATTTTGCATCGCGGCTAAGACCTGCTCTACGTTAGCTTTTCCTATGGAGGACTTGTAGTGTCTGCCCCAGGGGTTCTCAGAGCTCTCCGCTTCCACAAAGTTTCGCCAGCCTTGCCGTTTGGCTCGTTTGATGGCGCGGTGGAAGGCCTTCTTCTCTTGGATGAAGGCAGTTCGGAGTGTTGCTCTGGCATCAGGGTCACGAGTGTTTTGGTACATCCTTCTAGCTCTATTTGCACTTTGCTTGAGGGGATTTAGTTCCTCAGTCCACCATGGGACTTTGATCGCCCTGTGCTTCTGTTGGCCAAGTACAGAGAGCCCAGCAGAGTGCAGTGCTGTGGTAAATATGTCCACTTTGCTGTCCACCTCTTCAGGTGTGTATGCTTGCGCTATTAGGTCGGTGTCCGCGGCACGCAGTTCACCTTCCAGTACCCTACAGAATTGTGGCCAATCAGCATTTTTTGTGCGGAATCGCTTTTCACGCGTGTCTTTGCAGAGGATGTTGTCATCCGTAATGGCAAACATGTGAGATATGCACTGCACAAGGCGACTACAGCCCTCTGGGCGTGTAGGAGGCTGTGCAGCAAACAGGTACATGCCCTACTGCTGCAATGGAAGTCCTTCTGAACATCTCACCTCTACATATACACATTCAGAGGACCGCTTACCTGGGAGCGGCAAGGCTTTTGCAGACAGGTAAAATTTCCACCAGGGCTGAGGCGAGCCTCCACGGAATAACCAGACAGTTTAAGATAGAAGAGGCAGCAGTCCTTGCAGTCCTTTCCAGAGCAGAAGAATTTTCGGCTGCCATTCAGCGTCAGCGTCCACTCACGGGAACAGTGGGAGAAGGCGACATTCCGGACCGAGGTGGGCGCACTGCAGTGGTATACCGATGGTTCAGTTAAGGAAGGCCGAGCAGGACTGGGCATTGTAGGGCCCAACTACAGTCTTGCAAAGCCGCTGGGGGGATACGCCACGATATTCCAAGCGGAAATCCTAGCCATAAATATCTGCGCAGAAGGGATTCTGAACAAAGGGCTCAAGGGCAAGCAGATCTACATTTTCTCAGACAGCCAGGCCACCTTAAAGGCCATCGCAGCCTATAGTTTTAGGTCTAAGCTGGCATGGGAATGCCTCCATGCGCTCAAGCAGCTCGGCGCCCGTAACAGGCTCTCCCTCATTTGGGTGCCGGCTCACAAGGGGCATGAGGGCAATGAAAAGGCTGACCGCCTCGCAAAAAGGAGTACAGAAACCCTACCCATTGGGCCTGAGCCACACGTGGGTCTGACGAAAAGTCACCTAAACCGTCTGGTTTCTCAATGGGAGATACAGGAAAATGGCGCCCATTGGCATCACCAGCCACGACTACGACAGGCGAAAAGGCTTGTCACGCCTTCCTGTCAAAGGGCGAAGGCAATGCTGACATTCTCCAGACAAGATCTGAGAGTACTGATAAGCTTCCTCACCGGGCACTGCTCAGATACCACCTCAGCAAAATGGGCATCTCAGAGGTGGTGGAATGCAGACTCTGCGGCTAGGAGGATGAGACAGCAGAGCATATCCTATGAGAATGCCCTGCTTTGGCAGCAAAACGCTTTGAATACTTCGGTCAGGGGACCACTGAACCCCAAATCATGGCAGAATCTGCGGTGAAGGACATACTCAGCTTCCTAAGGGGGGCGGGTATGTACGACGCCTTCTACTAAGAAAGGGCCGTCACAATAGGCCCATATGCGGCCGCAGTGACAAAGGGACTTGTCCCACACGCCCTCGGGTCAAAAAAAAAAAAGAGTGTGGAATTGAGAACCTTGGTCGTTGGTATTCAGGGGTCTTACAATTGTTTTAATATTTCATGCAGCAGCGAGTACTTGAGAAGCGATGGTGAAAGCGTGTGTCACACACAACTGAGTTCCAAGTTCAATAACTACGGGGGACGAAGGAAAGTAACAACTATTGCGTGAGTTGAAACACTTCACTGCTAGTGTACCGCCTGACTCCCAATGTAACCCCCCGAGTGGTCGTAGTCTAGAGATTGAAGGGGAATATTCATGTTCTGTGGAAACTCAGGGTGGGGTATGGAATCATTTCCAAACCTCTCATAGCAAATGGCGTGAGAAATTAGATGTTCCGGGGATTCGCTCAAACTTTCAAAGATTCGTTCGATGAAGTCGTCCGCTCCAGGAACAACAGCTAACAGTGAGAGGGAAGATGTAGGCACCCCAGTGATAGTGTAGTGGTCAAGGACGAAGATTTATAGTATCCCAAGCTCCTATCCTATACCCCATGTTCTCTTGGAACATGAATCTTCGCCTTCAATATAGTATACCTAAGCTTTAATGCCGAGGAAAAGAGGAAGGCGACTAGGAAAGGGAATCACATAAACCAATGTTAATTTATTCTTACAATTGGTTTATTTATGATACAAACTATGATGCGCATATTTTACAATACTTGGTACTCCATCGTTATGTTTTGTGCGCTGGTGTTCGAAAGTATTCTCGTCTCTTCCTTGCTCCTGCTCCACAACTCGAGTATATTAAAATTCAGGAACATCGACGTGCATCTGAAACACAAGGCCGATAGTTCAATTTTACGGTGGTATGTAACCAGTTGAAAGGAATTGCAGATATGTATGCATCATTACATGAAAGCAACATTGGTTTTGGTTGGTTGGGTTCGGACTTTGAATCCAGAATCAAGAAGGTTTTATCGTAGTTTGCGGGAGGAGGGGAAGTTGAGCAGGTGTCAGCTCTGTGGGGAGAGGCATTGAGAGAACGATTGGTAAAATTAATACCATCCGAGGTACAAGCAACTTACAGGCGCGGTGCTGCAGAGAAAGGTTTTTCTATTCAAAACTGCAGGTGCTCCATCATTGTGTAAGTCCGCACATATGTTGAGTGCGGTTTCTGGTCCCAAAATAGGCTCCTTGGCTGCCCCCTCCCATCACTATTATTTGGTCTCTGGCACAACAAACTGCTGTGGCTCAGCTGCTGGCTGACGTATAGTTGCCAGTTAGCGCGTACAACCAAGACAGGAGACATAGACGCAAGACCAAAGACTCCAAGGCGGTCTCCTCCACGCACCAGAACTCGTGTTGCGCTCCATAACACGATTGTTTATTATTAAAGAATGACTGTGTTTCCTGACGAAGACTGCGAAAAGCTTAATGAACCTATCGGGCAGTACCCTCCGATACACAATATACTCTAGTTCTAGTTCCAATTCGTTAATAGGTAATCTTTTTTACATTTGTAATAATAATAATAATAATAATAATAATATACGAGCAACTCAGAGCCTCCCTTCAGCATCAGGCGTTGAGCACAAGCAAATATCAGCTCATTACAGCACCTATCAATACGATCGTGCTCCCTTTCACAATTCTGCTGTCCTTCAGTAGTCCGTCTCCTTTACTGAAGAGCTAATAACTAACTACTATGTGAATGTTTTGTGGCCTCTTGATGAAATGCTTGGGCAACAATCCCTTCAAAAATCCGCGTCAGAAATTTCCTTTTTAGCCAGCGGACAAGAGGAGTGTCTGTTGGACATCTCTCTTTTTCTCCCTCTCTGCCCCCCCCCCCTCTCTCTTCTCGCTCTTGAGTTTGACTCGTACCTAGGTTACATAAATGTACACATACAGTAACAAATTATACCACCATGGAACTTGCCATCAAGGCTTTCGGGAAATTCGCCTCGAAAATTATTTAAATTTTTGGCGGGCATTATTACATATAGTTGCTTACCTCTTTGGCGTGTGTAGCTGTGCATTTTCCCATCTTGTAGGCAAATTCGCAGTCATCCCCTTTCGTGTCACTCCCAACTGAAAACGCGTTATTAATCAAATAAGCATACTTACTACAGAGAATCACTAATTGACAAAATATGGCGTACTAGCTCAGAATGGTTATAGGAACGAGAAATTCCTCGGCCAACTAATGTTTTTTAGTTGCTCTACGAATCGTTATTAATAAATTGCTATTATATCAAAATTAAAATTGACGAACCTTCAATGGAGCAAAGTTCAATGATTTCTTTGTGCTTCTCAGCTAGTTCAGGCTCATCCTTGTGGAGAATGTCGGCCATTAGGAGAGCGTTATCTTTATTGTACTCGCCGTCTTTCAACTGAAAATGACGAAAGTTACGGAAGATGTTACTTGCAGGTGAATTGCAATTTTATAACTCGTGATTCACAAAATAGTCGAATGATCGAAACACAATATTCTGAACACTGCGTACCTCGCTATATAAAATGGAACTTGGGGATGCTAAGTAATTGTGCTGTACACATCCGTGATTAGACTACTTTTGTAGCGACTGAAAAGAAAATTAAATTACTACTTGGTTCTGTACGAGAAGGAAATCGCTCTGCTAGATGATTGTTAACATCCCCCCAACCTGCGCCTCAGCAGCATACCTGTAAACTGAGCTGTTATGTGACCTGAAATCACTTCCTCATTCCTTTCGATAGATCGACTTCTGCCAGATGTGAGCTCTGCGCCTTTAGCGTTTCTACTAAATGCCCGGCCACAGCATTAGCACTGGAAGATGATGGCATGGTTATTGGATTGGATTGGGCCAGGACCCGGGTCTATGAGGCTGGCTACTGTTTAGATTCATGGGATAAGAGAGGCATACATCAGGACTGGGAACCCATTGGTATCGTGCCTCCTCGTTCAATAGAGCACCAGGTAGAAACCAAGAAGTCTTGACTGAAAGTCCACTAATAGGAGCCCTGTACCCTTCTGGAGCGTTACGATCGACCACCAAGAGCTGCCTGGTCTGACCAAGACACAGCTGCACCCCTTTCGGTCGACAACCTGCTGACATTCGATTTCTGACCTCAAAACGTTAAGATCTGATGAATGCTTTTTTGCTGATAACTGTAGTTGCATCGTTCATCATGTTTTAGAAAGTAATTAACACTGAATGAGGTCATTGTTAGGCAGTAGTCGGCGACAACCTTCGGTGTTTAGATAACGGAGCTGAATTAGATTAAATTTCATAATGAAGGTTCTTTTACACTCATTAAGCTAAGAACGGCCTAAATTAATTGCAGAGTTTATAACTCACCACTTTGGCTTCCTTCAGCATGCACGCAACCATACACTGGAAACAAAAAAATCTTTATCAAAACGAATGCGAAAACGACAATGTTTTGGTGAACTTGGCTGGGAAACTCACCTTCACATTTTGAGAGTCAGGGAAACTCGTCTTCTGCTTAACTTGTTCCACTTCCTCTGAAATAGTAATTAAACTAACTTCAGTTACGTCTCGGGAAGTAGAGAAAACGGCTGCTTACTAACAAATTTACATAGAAAATGTGTCTGGTTACGTCTCACACATCTTTTCTCGCCACCACGTCAATTCGATAACTCGTTACACCTCAGCGTATCTCCGTTCTACGGATTTCCAGAGAAATCACTCTCGAGCATGAGATTTGTAGATTCGCTTTCCGGGACAAAGTCGAGAGCATTCCGAAACCTCATTGTCCCGAAAACTCTTGCGAAGAACGTAATAATAAATTTTTTAATTAAAAATTCGTTCGATAGAATTTTGATACTAATCGTTTTAACCGTTCGCACAATGCGAAAAAACAAATCTTTTTGTGTCTAACGTCTACGTGCTCGTTCAACTGATTTTCAGGGAAACTGTGGTGAGCGCACAAACAACAATAAATGGAAACATTGGAAGAGGGAAGTTGTGGGGCCTAATTCGCATGTTGCAGACTTTTCCGAAACCCCTTGACTACCTACACCCCTTAGATTCCTGCTCCTCCATCTTCCAACTGCTTCAGCTTCAGACTCCACATATTACCGTAGGGCTATCGACGAACGAACCTTTACCGCCGTAAGACAGGGCTTAGTCTCTCCAAGCCAGGACTGAGTCTCAACAGATCGCAATGGAACAACTGCTCTACCAAGTACAACACACCGCCCAGCATCTAAGTCATATACAAAAGATTCAGAGCCTCGTCGTCAACTCCTGTGAAGGAGAAACGTTGTTTCGAGGAGCTACTGACCACACGAGAGCGGCTGCTCCACGAGGCAAGTGCGGCAATACGACCGAAACGGTGTTGCCTTGTTAAGTCACCCTGAATTGAGTCTTTCGACTCACGAAACTCGAATCTCCATCGTTGGTTATAGTTGGGATTCGGCCTTAGAGGCGTTCTGGCATACTCCCTCGGATGGTATCGCACCATGTCGAACGATTGCGTGTACCAAATGTTCGAATCTGCACTTCCTCTCGTAGTGAACAGGATTACTACATCAACGGCACTTCATCAGTAGTGTAAAACTAGCCTGTCGCACGATGGTCTAAACCCTGCACTCTCACATACCCTATTGGCGGGCGAACAATCCGACACTTGGCATCGAAGGATTGAAAAGCGACGTCGCTATGAACGCTTGGCCGCCACGAGTCAGTTACCCCTGTAGTAACGTTTCTGACACCTCTTCCAGAAAACTCCTCAAACCAAAATGATCGATGGGTCGTGATTTCGCTCTGACCATCCTGGTCAAGCCCTTTTGCTGTACGTCCGGTTTCTGCTCTCCCATAGGAGACAAGCGTCATTATTTGACAGATGTACCGCCCTAGTCAAACTCGCGGCAGGGAGATGATTGTGGCCGGTACAACGACTCGGAAGGCACTCGATGAAGAACAGCAACCCACTCGACTTTGCATATCAACTTCATCGTACACCCTTGGGGTTTGGCCCAAACAAGTCTGTCGAACCGATGAATGGAACTCCGACAGATGCCTTCCGCTTCTTTTCCCATGGCCATAACTCTTCTCATTTCCTCCACCCTCTTAGACTCCCCAATTCCTCTCCAGCTGATCTGTCGATATACTGAATTGCAACTAAATACCGAATTCAGATAACATTTGTGTGAGTGGTTGAAGGAGTATAATCAGCAACATTAAAATTGACAGAAAATTCCTTGGCTTAATGACACAACTCAGTTTTTTGTGGCTAGGTAAAGGAGAAGGAAAGTGGAATTTAAGTGTGTAAGTTGGTAGTACAATCCATTTCCTAAGATGTTACTGTGACCGGTGTTGAAATGGGCTTTCAGTAATTAAGGGAAAACTAAATAAATATACTTTACATTATTGAGTTCCTCTATAAGGGCGTGTTACAAACTTTTCATGGGATCTTCTTTTATCGAGTTTCCCATCAGACTTTCCTTAAAGTGTATAAACCTAGAGAGTCCCAAAAACAGTACATGATACAGTTGTGGTAGTACGGCTTACCGTCAGTCACAGGCCACTCCTCTCGGCACTTATTGAATATTTCGGAGATCTTCTCGTTCTTCTTGACCTCCTTGGCCTGGAAAGAAAAAACAATGAAATGTCAAAGTTCTTTTTTTGCAGTTCCTTCTTGGTAAATGACTACGTTTTCATTGGCTAACTAGAAAACCCATCTCGGATCGCGATCTAAAATGTGCACTCTCCCTAATCGAAAAAAAGTCCCACTCTTAACTTAACTCATTAAATTCGTCGATCTGAGAATTTGCATCGTTTACGACGAACGGAAGAAAGAGACATCGAATCTGACCATAAAAATGAAGCCTAAGAACCGTACGATAAAGAATGGAGTATGAATGATTGGGGCCAACGAATAGAAAATTGTGTAGGTTGTTGGTAAATCGACTAAAAAGTAAAACCGTGAGGGTTTCTTCAGAATTCAACATGGTGCGGACGAATGCCTCTGGGGTTAGCTCGCCAACTTCCACCAGCCTGCCCACCATTGGGTCGAGAAGATAGCGTGAAAAACATCATCCATTATTGCTCTTGAGTTTGGACTTCCAGCCTTACCAATGCGGGGCAGGTGCTCCCAAAATGCTCCATGTCCTGAGAGTCGCTCAACAGCCTGGGCACTCGCTCAGCCTCCACCGAACCTAGACCTGTGGAGGTACGACTGGTTATCATTTAGCCAGTGCCGCAGTGGAGAGCTGTTGCCTGCGCAGGAATGGTCCTTCCCGCCGTTACTCCCTGAACGATTCTACAAACTGATACACAGCACTCAGTTGGACTAAACTACACCAACATAACCCCCCGCCTCTCACAATTGACGTTTTTGGGCGATCTGGTCATTCTTCACAAGACTTTGCTACTCACAGACACGTATGGGCTTGTCTCGGATTTTGTGTTAGAATGGTCCGAAATGGATTGGTATTTGATTTTCCTTACGCTTCCTCAATGAAGCGCTAATATTTGAAAAGTTGCTCAATGATGAGGTCGATAATTAGTAGACCTCTTGTTGGGGAAGGCACAGACACCCACCACAGGCTGCCTATGGAATTTCCTTCCCAGCTGGTATCAACACCCAACAATTGTATTAAAACTAAAATTTTGGCGTTTACTTATTGAGCGCTGCTGTTGAGGAATGTTAAGTTAGGAATGGTCTTGAATATTGGGCTTTCAATAGTGTTTCGTACCTCAGCAGTGACAGCGACGAGGAGTGCGATGGTGGCAACGAGTGCGAAAGACTTCATGTTGTGGAGTTGGGAAGATTTCGAGATACTGTAACCAGCTTCCGTCTTTTCTTCCTTCATATAAACGTTCCCTGCCCTCTCCCTAAGTCCTCCGCCCAGTCCTAAAATACTCCCACAATCCGGTTTTGCAATACGAGCGATCCGACCCCAGGAGATGGAAAATGAGTCCCGTCTTCGCGTATTCTGGATAGGGCAGCATCAATTAGATCGTTCAACCTGATGGACCGTTAGAGTCTTATTATCTCGGTTCTCACGCAGGTCCTTCACAGGTCTGTCTATCGCCCCGAATGCTGTTCCTCTGGCACGATGGAACGAAGAAGAGGCCAAAGACTGAAAATCTTGTGTGCCACTGAATTCAGGCACTACAGTAGCAACCTTGTTAGCTGGACGTGAACAGCTTTACGCTCCACTTCAATTTGTACAGGGCAAATACACTTGAGCCTAATTATTAAACTACATGGCATTCTCTTCGGCTGTTTCGCGCCCTTTCAACGACAACAACTCAGTTCTCACTCAGATCTGGAGTCAAGGTAGAATTGAATGTTTTAATGACCTTACAGTGAACAAATTTCTCTTGAACACCAAAAGCTGTTGCTGGTAGGAATTGAACTTGCATAAATAATACTAAGTTACTTCGCCGGGATGTCCATTCAGGAGCCCGATATAACCCTCTTAGGCTGGCCAATTCAAGGTACCCATTGCCATAAACTTCCTTACCCCGCTTCCTTACCCATTCTCAGAATAAACTTCTGAACCCTCCCAACGTCGAGGAAGCTACACATTTGGCGACTGATTCTTTCATTTGTACAATGCGCTCTTACATCGGCACGCCTGAGTTGATCCAACATTGAGCTGTTCGTCTTCAGGCAGTGAGTCTTCCACGACCCGTAAAGCCGCCACTGACCCATAGCACCGAGAACGTACATAAGCAACAAATTGATGACAGGTCCCTCTAACTATATCTGGCACATAGACAGCTGTTTCTTTTTCATCCACATGGTCACTATTGCAAACGGCACAGACATTAGCGCTCCATTCAATGATTTCTTGTCCCTCATGCCAACTGTTGGAGTTATCATCCTTGAGCACCTTTGCAGTGATAATGTAGCTTTCAAACTGCAAAAGAATTTTGGAAATCGGTCCAGTGGTTTTTAAATTTATTCGTTACATTCCAAAATATACATTATAATATTACTGTACTCAACTGTTATCGTGAACCCTTCTGTTTGAACTGTGCTCGTCAATGCTAGTAAAAACATTATAATGAGTAGGGAGGTGAGCAAAAATCGTCGGAGAATCTGGTAAAAGTGATGGAGAAATTTAGTAAAAATTGTCGAAACATTGACTTGATCTTCAAATCTGCAAGCGTCCAATACTTCTAGGCAAACTGTCAAAGTTTTTATTAACTGGCCAATTTTGAATGGAACCATATTTCGACCAGACGAAAAAAATTCAACCTTGATGTTGCTTCTCTGATTCCAATTTGGTTTTGTCTGAAACCATCTAGGACCTCTGGACAAATGATTAAACTTTGGATTATTAATATGTAGCTAACTGCTATACATCTGTGTTTGTATCAATTCGTAAGTTATGTTAGAAATATCACGCTGAAGAAACGACGATTTAAGAACCCGTTCCGCTAAACTTGAGTTGTATTTTGGTGGAAAAAAAATTAGTCGAGCTTTGAAGGTAATTGTAATTGAACTAGCCACTATAATGGAACATCCAAACGAACAGTCCACTTGCTAATAACCACGTAGCCTGAGACTCAACGCGCTAGCAAAAATGAATACCTTCTTCATTATGACGGGCATGAAGTTGACCGTGTTGACCTAATCGTGTCATTTTGTTCTCTAACGACCGGCCTTGGATCCTCGCTACTTTTTCGCCTTTTCGTCCGGTCTTCCTCTCAGAAACCGAGGGTTCCATTAATTGACCGCTCAAAGAAGATAATTGAGGGGCATCAAATCCGAGAGCGGGTAATCGCTCGGCGAGAAGTAAAAAAAAGAGGAAGTGACGTTCTTGATGAGTGCCGGGAGGAAGTACAGAGGGGCTCGTAGACTTGTTGCTGTACATTGTTCAACTTTGGGATGTGAATTTCCCCCCATGACTCGAATATTTCCTGGGCTAGTTGGATTTGTGGAGTTAGAGACCAGCTATGCGGCGGATGGACCGCTTAACAGCCAAAATTGTGTGACTTGTGTAACACTAAGCAGAGCATTGATACCTTTTATGTAACTACTCCAGCATGAACGTATCAAAATTTTAACTACAGTCGCAAAGTGAGGTTGGAGCTTTTTTATTACAAAGATCTCCCGTCAACTTTTAGAAACCGGCACATTTCTCACCCGAAAAGGAAATATTCAAAACAAGTTATGGGAATCGTAACAATAATTTTTGTATTTACCAAGTTCAGATAATTTCAAGTGCCGAGACATTCGTAATTAAAACGGGTCTTTTAATTCTCATTAATGTAGATGAAAAAACATTCGAAAAAATGACAGCTCTTTACGAGCTTTTTTTCTTGGTATTATTATTGTGCTGCAAAGTGTTATCACCCTTGTGTGAGGGGTATAATATGAGATCGGGCAGATTATGTGGCACATGTTGATTTCGGCTTTTTACAATTCGATGTAGGCGTTTTTGTGCAGGCTAAATATGTAAAATGTTTGTGGTATGGCCCAGTGGGGGATGTGATAAAGAAGATCGTTATTCGTGCCTTTATTATTATTATTATTATTATTATTATTATTATTATTATTATTATTATTATTATTATTATTGGAACAATCGTGAATTGAGATTAGGGATCCTGATAGCCCTTCGACCTTGCAGCTCACTGGCAGCTCTGCAGTCAGTGAATCTGAGGTGTTCCTGACAAAGACTAATGTAAAGAACTAAGGAAGAGCCATTTGTGAGGTATATATCCTCTTGGAGAAGGGCACAGTAAGAATTGGATTGGTCAGGGTTTGCAGTAGGGTGGGTACTTCCGATGTCTAGATTATGGGCACAGTGCAGCTGACTGCAAGTGAGCTAACCATGAACTTCTCTACTTGCTGTACGTCCGGTTTCTACTCTCCCTTAGGAGACAAGCGTCATTATTTGACAGATGTACCGCCCTAGTCCAACTCGTGGCAGGGAGATGATTGTGGCCGGTACAACGACTCGGAAGGCACTCGATGAAGAACAGCAACCCACTCGACTTTGCATATCAACTTCATCGTCTTCTGGGAACCAAGTCACAAGAAGAGGGAGTGTACAGGGCTCATAATGACCCTCATCAGCGGAGGCTCACAGGGGACGAAGTGGCCCATCTATCGAGTAGGGGAAAATGCAGGGTGTTCAGGAAGGTACTGGAGGAGAAGGGTGCATTCTCCAGGGCAACCTCCATCGGAACACAACAGCACAGAAACTTCTCCAGCAGTTTCAACTGGTTAAGGTGAAGGCTTGAGCGAGCAGCACCATAACCAGGGAGCCCATTGTGTCAAGGACGAGCTGGGCGCAGATGCTATTAGTTGGACCAGCCCAGTCAGCTACCCCTGATTGAACATGGGGTAGATTATGAATGGGTGAAGGGTGATGGCCTTTACGTTATTTTAGTGTCGGCATGAAAGCTGGAGGAGTGAGTACTGGTTTTTGGTGGAGGGTGGAGCTTGCCGGTCTGGAGCCAGTATTTCGTGAGGATGAAGAATGAAGTCATGGAGAAAAGACTGTCCCTGTACCTCCCAAATTGCTGAGCAGTTTCGGCGGATGTATGGGAATGGTGGCAAGCCGTAAGATTGTTGGGAGGGTGAGACGACAAGAAAGAAGAACTGCCATCGCAGGGAGGCGTGAGGGACAACTTGACGCAATGTGTTAAACAGTTCTCAATATGAAGGAGTAAATTCAAGAGGCCGCTAGGAGCAGGCCATTCCTACCTTAAAACATTGTTAGCAAGACCACTGCTGAATGCTAAAGGCAAACTACTGGTGTTATACTATTCATCTAACCATCCCCACTATGAAATCAAAGCTAGTGGCATTGGGTGGTAACCAAGTCAATGGAAAGTTGATGTAGTAGGTATTACGGGATAGTGAGATGACAGTAGTCCATTGACATAGCAGACCACAACCTTCGTACAACCGTAGTAGTTTAATAATTCCTCCCCACTCTGAATCACAAGCTCCCCAAATTTCGAACGTGTTGGGGACTTTGGAAGGAGCTCTTCTTCACTGCTAGGAGAAGAGCGAAACCCACTTGCAGGATGGGCCGTTTTCTTCCGACGCCCATTCCAGTTTCCGACACCAATCTGTTCTATCCGCGTTTCCCCTTTTTCCTTTTGTCTCGTGTTCCCACTTTCTTTCTTCCTGTCGTTTGATATAAACTATTTTGGTTTATTATTCATTCTGAATAATAACCCTATGTTTTCGGTCATGAACAATTTTTTACAACCCCCCCTCAAAATTTGATACTTCACGTTTCAAGACTTGGAGATTCCAAATTTGCAATGTCCATCCACCGTCCGCCGGCCCCCATCCCCCGTCCACAGTCCGCCGTCCGGGCCGTTTTGTGCCTTTAACGTGGTCTAAAAAATTCGTTCTTTCGCACAAAAATCCGATTTGGTAACTAGTTGTGCCCGCCATCTCGGCAATCCGATCGGATGAAGCCCGTGGTTGTAATGGGCAAAAAATGGTTAAAAAAATTAACGAAACGCAGTACAACGCGGGAACTACAGCGGAAGTCAACGTTTCGTCGTTTGAAGTCCCTCCCACCCTGCCCGTCTCAATAAAAAACAACCCGCCTCGTCCTCGCCTCGCAACACTGCCCGCCCGCTCAACTGCGCCCCCGTTCCAATTTCCGGGTCGGGTTTTTCGACCCGACGGGGCAAAATCATCAGACGTTTTGGTTCCGTAGTTCCATTGTAGCCAGGACATGTTTCGTATGGTTTACTAGTATTCGATGCTGAATCGAATGGGATGGGGGAGCACTAATACTAGGTCAAGCTGTTAATGAGAATAATAAACCATTGTGTAATAATTTGCAGGGTTTTTTAATAAATAACAGGATACCTAGTTCATGTAGTCCATTTGCATCCTAAATTAATTAGATAGAATCAGCGGTTCTATAATTGACAACCCAGACTGTTTAATTTTGGTTCAATACTCATATTTATGGCATCCCTCTCACTTCTGCTTACGTCCATATTGCTGGATTTTACTGTAAAATCGGTGTGAAAGGAGTCATTTACGTCGAGAGTTTGGACCTGATCTTATGGCCACAGGATTTGAACTCCTTCGCTGATGGCAAGTTGTGGCAGTTGTTCAAGGCCAATGCTAAGTCATGAGCCAGAGGTCAACTGTCACTTTAGATGTGCCCGTCATCTTGCGCCGAATCAGGCTCATGAGAACTCACGCCTCAATGCCAGGGTAGATGTGTCAAAAGTAATCTTGAAATCCACGACCTGGCAAGGGATGTGGGGCACGTGAATGCACTGAGTTTGTCAATGATCGTTCTAGGCAAACAATGGTTTGACTAGGCTCCATTTCTCCTTTTTCTTCTCCAATACTGAAGAAGACGTCATGCCAATTCAATTAAGATCAAAAGACTACCTTGAAATTAGCAGAGTTCGTACTAAATCCTTGCTTCGCCTCCACCCACGCATTAACCCTGACCAAGGAGATATTTCCAATAGTGATTGATATTATGCCTGAACGGAGGTCAAGAAGACCCTTTACTTGGAACTAAGCTGTCACTTGGGGGTGTCTTTAATTCTAGTTTGTTGCTAATCATGAACGATATTTATTAAGCAAATAAACGAGTAAGCTATAAACTTTTATTTTACAGCCGGGATTTACAAGAAAAGTCGTCTGAAGAATCACGTAGCTGGTAGTGTAGTGGTGCGGCGAGAGTCGATGCCAGATAGCCTATTGATGTGCGAAACCCGAGGATTTCCAGGTACTGAGCTCATTACATGTCAGGACGAACGATTCCGAGCTGAAAAAGAAAAGTAATGAAATCGTGTCAGCATAATTTTATACCGGAAAGCCCTGTAAAGGTAAGGGAAGTAGAGCTTTTTGCTGAGGGTGGAGGACCCTATGAGTTCCAAAGGATTGAGTGACTGTAATATAATCCCGTAAGTAGTAAACAACCAGCGAGGGAAGAGGCGAAGAACTCAAGTCCAAACTCTGAAACCTTGAATTATTAGGCTCATCTATTGCATCGTGCTACCTGATTCCCATTAAAACCTCCTGGTGAAGTTGATTAGCACGAAGAATCGTATAATGAATGGAGCAATGAATATTGGTTCAAAGCTCTGGGTTGCTGTAATTTTTGCCACAGTCAGTGGCTCCCCAACAATTCAGTTCTCCCGTAGCGTAATTGTATCAGTGAGCACAAAAAGTGCAACTCCTAGTTCCAAAAATAACAGGATGCTGAGAAAAAAACTATACAGGAGCGTAAATTGAAATAAATGAGAAGGTTCCACCACTGAAGGCGAAGACCTTTTCTTCAATTCGTTTTCAGGAATTGCTAAACCACACAAAATGATTTATTCAAGTCTTTGTTTTAGCTCCTAGTGGATAAGGCACGTTCAATTTCCAGACCCATAAATATTATTGTATTGGAGAGTGACAACAGGATACTGGATGCGCTTGAAAGGATACGAGCGTGTTAACAGATCAGGAACAATGAAGTTGGGCCCTTGCCAGTGGCTCTATAACAATTCAACGACCCCATAAAGTAATGGATCATCATACCACTTCCTCTATTCATATTCTAGCAAACCAGCCATCCCTCGAGTCCAATAATGTAATTGGCATTCCTGTCCCGCAAAGGGCTCGGCGGAATTCCCTCTAACAGCAAAATGAGGAGGTTCTTTAACCTAAAGTTCTCGGTGCTTCAAGTACGTGAAGGATGGTTCATAGCCAGCCCAATAATGCTTTTACAAATGTACCAAAGTTAACACGAATATTGACGTAGCACTAGGAGGGTTCACATCGGACCTTACTCTAATGAACAACGCGTGGAATACGTTTTCCTATTTGACTCAATAAATTGTTACTATTTCGCAAGATTAATGGAAAGAACCTCCAAACCAGTTCAAATGACGAAATTTATTGGGAATAACGCTTTTTATAACATAAATTTGTAATTGGCTAAGCTCACCCTCTCTGCTTCGGCTGCGGCACACGTCGCCATTTTAAAAGCGAATTCACAGTCATCACCTCCAGAGTTGCTTCCGACTGAAATACAAAATTATACGAGATAATAATCGAACTGATAAAACAGGTTCGTAAAGGAAACGCCACTTGAGTATTTATGTGCATGCAGTAAATCCATTCAAGTTTACTACCTTGGTTTGTGCATGTTTCGACAAGTTGTTTGGCCTTCGCAGCTTGTTCGGGGTTGTCTTTGTTGAGAATATCCGCAAATAACATAGCATTGTCTTTGTGGTAGACTCCATCACTGAGCTGCAATAAATGTGAATTAACCGGTGAAACGCCCACTTTTACGTGACAATGGGTTGAATTATCGTTCGAATGTTTTGTTATCATAGTTGCTTCAGGGTACATAAAAATGATCTTAATCTCGTATTTTTTGAACGGTGTTTCACTTCAGAGGACTTGCGCTTCTTGAGATTTGGTGGGCATTGTTAACCGGAACGATGGGATTGTTCCCGGTGATCTGATCTCAATGCGGTACCCCTCATGAAACCCACCATAAGGACGCAGTAGTATGTAGAGGCATTCCAACGTGGATCACTCATCCAAATGAAAAGCCTGATGTATTCGCTGATACGTTGGAAGGCCGCTTCACACCACACGAAAGCCCCGCCAACCATAAAATGAAGTGAAGCAAGAAAATGAAGCCCTAGTGGATCCAGACGACTCTGATCACTGTTTTCGGTAAGGAATTTATTTTGACAAAATTTGACCCTTAACGTTTCACAGCATGGGGATTCCAAACCTACTGTGTCCATCCCCGATCCAGGCCATATCTTGCCCATAGCGATTTCTACGAAATCCATTATTTCGCCAAAAATCCTTTTCGGTATCTAGTTGTGCTCGGCAATACAATCGGACGGAACCTATGGTTGTTACTGGCAAAAAATGGGTTTAAAAATTAGCCGAAAACGTCGTGTTTGACATCGTTTCCTAGGTATTTGTTGATGCTGTATCGAATAGGACGGGTCTTAGATATGCAGGGCTGCGTCTAGATGGACAACAGTGGCATCGCTGTATAGTGAGGTGAATTACAAGAACTGAAGGAACTTGCAGGGCAATGTAGCGAAAGTTATATTTTCTCACCGTCCTGCGACCGACTGCCTCCCTTCTCACTCCAACCACTCGCCGTGTCGGGCCAATTGCCTAGCGACGTCTAGAAAATGTAAATTTTCGTTGTTCTGGTTTAGTGGTCATGTGTATGTCTATTGTCGTTTACAAGTATTTTTAACGCTGAATCGAATGGGGAAGTCCTCTGCAGACATCGTTAGCATGTGAGTTGTCGTTTCTCGGATTGCTAATATACCCGAGTTATATTCTTAATATTTTTCGACGTTAGATTGAGTAGGATAGGTCCCAATTATCCTGTGTAATTATTAGCCGTTGTGTAATAATTTATAGCGTCGTTTAATGTTATTTATTTTTTGTTCCTGGATGTTACTATTGTTATCATCTTTATGGATGCAACCAGGGAAGAAAAGGTTGAAGATCATCAATCATTATTTTCATACACAAGAAAGCTGATAAACTAGCTAAAAAAAGTTTATGCGAACTTATCCTCTTGTCTCATCCCACTCACCAAACTTTTTCCCCGTCTTACCGTCTTCCGAATTGTCTTTTTCCTATCAGTTCCGTTTGTAACATTCGCACTCGTTAATAATTCACTTATACCATCCGTCAACATTCCTACAAGTTAATACCAGCTCTTCTATTGAGCCCCCACGATTTACTAAACAACCAGGAACCGACTTAACAGGCCCGCCCCTCTTTCACCAGCATGATCCTCATATCGACCAATAAGTCTTCTCACGTTGCTCTCTAACGTTTTTTAACATCTTGTCCTCTCATTTACTCATTTCCTTCGCTTTACAAATCGTCTCATCCAAAACCAACAGTTCGGCTTTCGTGAACCACATTCATGCCCCAGTTCATCAATAACACCTTCTAAAGAAAAGAAATCTGATTATTGATTGAACGTAGCACGTGTTACATAAATTAAGAAAATATCTCTCAAAACATCTGTACACCCTAATCCGTTACTATCTGAAAAACAGGACATTTGTGGTATTTGTCCACCCCAAGAACCATTCTTCAGGAAGCGTCTGTGCACTCTATCTGTACAGTCTTTTTTGTTCAGATCTACCACTCCTCGTTCAAAATGACGAATTATCTGGTCTGTTAGTAGACGACTTAGTGTACGCCGTGAGCAATCCTGACTATGAAATGGCCATGAATAACGACGTCAGGCTCCACTGGACAAATTAATCCTGGGAAATAACCCTTCGTTACCTGTACGTACAAGAGGAATTTTGACAATCAGCAAACATCGATCCCCAACGAGACGTACTATAAATACCTAGGAATGGCTTTGAATCAGCAGCTGGGCATTAAAGCGCGAAACCGAAACCCTAAATAAATTCTTTCCCTCCTGAGCAGCCCTCTCGTCCCCATGCAAAATAAAATAATTATCTACAAAACGTGGGCATTACGTTTGTCAAGAACTGTTGCGATGCTCAAAACCCTTCAAAACTGGTACAAGCAGTTCAAACTGGCTAAGGAATAAACCAAGCTCATCCTCATAAAGAGAAACTTAAACCGCCCACACTCAGCATGTTTTGACGGCTTCACCTTTTTAAGAAGCAAGTCAAGTAGTAGGTGAGAGCCACTTCTCATCTTCCAGTGCCTCAAAGGCACCACTCTCACAAGGTTTGCCTTATTACGAGCTGTTAGCGAGGCTACTAAGGGTGTGACACAATCCTGATGTACAAAGCCATTTACTTAGACTTTACTTTACTGATTGGATACCGCCCCGTTTTCTGTGATAGCAAACTCACGACCGATCAAAGAAGAGTACTGGCCTGAATCCCACAGAGCTGATCTAGGACAAACACAGCGCTGCGCACAAAACAGCATCCACTGAAGCACTTCGAGTGATCACTAGCGAGTTACTCGTTTACTTGTCTATTGAGTGCGTGATGGACAAGTGGAGAATGAAAAGAAAGCTTGCCCTGTTCTGGACTGAACTCTGTACCTCTCAACTGAACGAAATGATGAATGAGCATTAGACAAATAACAAGAGAGCGGAGAACTCACGTACGAGCTTTTTCCCAACATCTGAGAACGTCTACGAAGAACGTGGATTGAGCCAGACCACTGGACGAGCCAGTTCCTTACTGGATATGGTGACTTCAATGCGCGGCTCGTAACTTTAGACGGATATAAATCAATATGAGTGTTAAGGAACAGTCATTTAGATACGGAAACATCAGTCCGCTCTTTGAGACCCGGTTCCCTAAATAATAAGACCAATTTTCCAGCCGCTCGTGTTGTACAAGTCTAAAAAGTCGCCCAAGCGCATTACGTGGGCTGCATTTGATTTCTTGTCGGCCTCACCTTCATCCTGCGCGCACCACCTCTGAGTAAGAGTAGTTAAACGAGTAGTTTACTTTCTCTAAATAGGTGACAATTAATAGCTATGCATTACACAATTTCTAATTGTACAGTATACGTAATCGTAATTATCGCTTATTAATGAATTGCCCAATTAAACCAGTTAACGTTAATGGAGTTGACAATTACTGGTTCTACGGTAGGCTCATAAAACGTTTTTCTTCTGGATGCCCCACTGCCAATGGCAGATTTACACTAGTACAGTACCTAAATTAAAAGTTAACGCATGAAAATGAAAATATTACCGATAAAAGAAGAAAGAAATCAAAACGAGTTGAAATGTTGGCAAAAAACGACACAGCATTGGATAATGCGTAGTTGGTAACATCATCTTCCGAATCCCGTTCCCAATCAGAGACAATTAGGAGCATTTTAGTTTGACCTACAAACAGTAACGGGATTGAGAACAGATTTTGAGTGAACGTGAATGGTGGACTACACGGCGAAGGAACTAGCAATGAATACATCACAACCTGCCGCATCTCATTCGTCAATTGGAGCCCGCAACACCCCGTACTGCTCGCTCTGTCAGAGCAGCCCTAGTCAACATACTGCTGCATCCTCATTGAACTTAGAGGCCTTTGGCCAGGGTGGCTGGAAAACGCGGCTAGCGACTGTAGAATATCAGAATGCCAATGTACAAAGTACCTTCTCATATTAGAAATGGCAGATTTCGTCCGCCTTTTGAGATGGTTGTGTGCCATGGGAGAGGTACCAAATGGGCCAGGCCAAATCTGATCTGCCGGCTCATTGGCTTGGTAGCATTGAGCTAATTTGGTTCTGCCGAACTCTATCAATTACAGACACACAGACTTTACTCAAACGGTATTTTTCGGCGAAGAAAATAGAATTTTTACTTTCCTTGGCTCTACAAAGTAGAAAGGAAAGATATGTAATCGGCTGAAAAAAAAATTTTGAGTTTTCTTCAGATCTTTACGTTTCAGGCACTCCTGAGTCCGAAAAACACTATTTGGGAAAATGGTCTGTTTGTCTGTGAACGGTTTTTAGAGAAAACGACCATACCAAATCCACTCAAACTGGATATCTAGCCTGCAGGTTACCATGGAACGCCAAAATAAGGGTATGAACAAAATCCGCCGAAAGTAAACTATAGTTATCATAGTGATCAAAACACCAAATATTTTTTTTCTCAAAAACGGCTCAAACGATTTTGATTAAATTTTTTATATTGGTAGCTCCTAATATGTCAGCTATACCATGAAATTCCCATGCATGGGAAAATGACGAGAGCAGCACAATAAATTACCAAAACTATCGACGAAATCGATTTTAGCGCGGTTTTTAGAGAAAACAACCGTACCTAATCAACTGAAACTTGATGTCCAGCCTACAGGTTACCATGGGACGCAAAAATAAGGGTATGGGTAAAATCCACCGAAAGTTAACTATAGTTATCATAGTTATTAAAACACCAAATTTTTTTTCTCAAAAACAGCTATAACGATTTTGATTAAATTTTTTATATTGGTAGCTCTTAATAAGATAATTTTACTATAAAATTCACATTTGTGGGAAAATGACGAGAGCAGCACAATCAATTATCAAAATGTTTGACGAAAAGCGTTTTTGCCGCGGTTTTTTCCTTATAAACTCCGCTGGAATGTTAGTAGAATGTTTTTAAAAAATTGATATTGTAGTCCAACCCAATATCTATAGGGTGAGTGTTTAAAAACGCTCATGAGATACATGGGGCTCACTCCAGAAATTCCTGAGTTTCAACTACCGCCGTTTCGCTTAATACCAGTTCTAAAAATGTTTATCCTATAAATCTGCAAACGTAATTACTATCCTTCTTCAGAAAATTTGTGTTTACAGCCTCATTGATTATCTGTGTACCAATCGCTCAATAATCGTCCTGCAATGAGTACGAGCAGCACAATAAAATCTGGAACTGTAAGCGCTACCGCTTCCTGCTGCCGTAAAGCGTTGCTTGACCAAGTTCAAATTAACTGAGTGATAAATGAATCGATTAAATAGAATTAGCCATGTGCAAAGTGAATTGACGTAGAGCTAAGGAAAGTTGTGTGTTGCAACGCACCATATATTTTTCCAGTGGATTTGTTGAAAAAAGGAAAACCCCGACTTAAGGGAAATTCGGGCGTCCTTAGAAATTCCGCAGGTATCGGAAGGAGACAATGACTGGGGAAGTTCGAGGTCAAAAGACTCGAACTGATTGGGCGCTTTGCGTCGAACAGGGACACTTACTGCTACGAAATTGATATCGCTATAAACGCTATGTACCGATTCCCTGATAGTTCAAGCAACGTTGCTCCCCATGAAGTTGGGGTGCTGTACAATTCAAGAAATTCTTCATTTTTGTGCAAATGACTCACTTCGGTTTCATTGATCCTACCGAAAACTCGTTTAGTATCTAGTTGTGCCCACATGCTCGGCAATTCGATCGGGTGAAGTCATGGTTGGACGTTTATGGGCAAAAAATGGATTAAAAATAAGTGCCAGCTTGCTCACTTCTAGTGGAATGAATGCAATTAACAGATGTATTTTGACCAAGAGTGCAACGAAACCATCTTATCTTTTACAAACTTTTTAAAAGCAGCGTGATTTGGAGGCGCAAGACGTACAGACAGGAGGAGAGACTTTGGGAGAGAAGATGTGAAACGATGCGATTCCTTATGAGTGATTGGAAATGTTGAGGCTGGCGGGCGCGTAAGAAACCTTTACACAAATGGGTACAGCTTGCGTACAAGTACGCAACTACTAGGGACATTTTATGTCTTTTGATTGTGCTGCTACGTTTGATTGTGCTCGTTGATGGTTTCGATATAATGGCCGCGTCAATTGCAATTGACATCATCACTTGGTCACTGAGGTTATTAAAACGTGTGATATTACCAAGCGTTACACTTTTCCAGTTCCCCACCCAATATATTTCGTGACGCTTCTCCGTTACATCTCCCGCGTTACATTTTCGAGTTTATGTAGCAAAGTATAGACATAAAATGTCAAAAGCTCTCGAAACAACCGCGAATTCCAACCAATTTTGGTATCCAGATGGAATGACATTCCTTTCGACTTGAGAAAAAACTCAACCGTATCGTGCTCAATGCCTCATGTTTTTGAGAAGCGACGATAATTCTTTACAAGTATAACGTTTGAAGATGATAGTTTTGAAAGTACAGAGATCAGCAAATCGCGATTGAACAGTAGACGTCGATAAAGGAACCGCCAATTTCTCTATTTAAGTGACACGAAGGGACTGTGTAGATTAGCGGAACAATATAGCACAAATTCACTGCTATATTGTTGTTGTTATTTAAAAGTTGTGTTAGTTGATTGAACAATTACAATGCTCACGTGTTCCAAGCTATAATGGCGCTCAACGACCTGATTAAATGTACACAACGACCTAACAGGCCATTTACCCACAAAAGATAACGAAAAAGAACAGCCAATGTCAGTACGGCAATTAAATTATAATAAGCGACCGTGTTAATGCCATTAACGAGGTCAAGCAACAACAGTTAAGGCAAAAGAAGGGCAGGTATGAGACTAGCAAACGCCCACTGTTTTCTAACGAACTAGAATATTTTTCTAGGCCTAGTTTTCAACAGGCCATCCATTTTTAAAAATAGATATACACACTTCATTTACGCTAAATCTAGAATAAACGATAGAAGCGTGCGCTACATGAGTGATTTGAAGGACATTTTGAGACACCGAATTCACATTTTCTGGCCGCTTGGGACCAAACGGTTAAACGGTTTCAAATGATGAACGTGACACCATTCTTCTATTTTACTTATTTTCAACACCTTCCAAAAGGAGAAAATATTGGTTTACATAGTGTTACAAACGAGTAATATTATCCTTCAAGAAGCCTGATCGTCGTTTTCAATAAACTTTGAGAAAAACGACGAGAGAGAGTTGCGAAAGGACACAGCAAGCGACGAGGGTGGCTGCCGGACGCTTCCTTTTTTTGACATTTTTACTGAGACCATTAGTTTAAAAATAGTATACCTCATTGGCATTTCATGTTAAAACACAAGCTTCGCTTCTATACGACAGTGGATCGAATATGGACGGATCAGTACAGTCAAGTCCTCCACGTAAGCGTATGGCTCGCATTCTGTCTTTATGAAACCCCTGAGAAAGCCTTTGAAGAGGAGGCTGCGAAGTTCTGCTCCGTAGACCAAATTCAACTACTAGTTGACGAGGAAAACGTTTTTTTATGAATGCCAAACGGCTAATAGTCGTAAAAACATTTCTCTGGCACCTTCCTGCCTGTAACTAGGAAGCAAATCACGAGGATCTGCCTTTTCGCGGTATATTTTGGGAATCATTCAATGAAAGTGTGATTGGCCTTTGTGATTCAGTTTCTGTCCACACTATCACTAGCATGATGCCTGTTACCTAAAACATTGTCACTTTGATCTTCAGAGCATCAAAATGGCTGTTAGAGTTTGATGCTGTTAGTAAATTTAAATAGGGGGGGGGGGGGTAGTGGGCCTTATTAATATTTGCTTGAAACGAGTCGTGAACTACATCTATGTATCTACTATATCAATTCAAGTATTCGTTGTACCAACCCTCGCTAATTGCAATATATTATTTATATGACGTATCTGAACATGAGGCGATTACTTACCATCTTTCCTTCTTTCATCATGCAAGCCATCATACACTGAAAGGCGAAACAGTGACAAAAATGAAACAGCATATTTTGAGAATGACGTCGAATTATATTTAGATAACAGCTAAATTGCACGAGTCGCAAGCGTGGTGCTTTCTGTCAAATAATTGTTCTAGGCAGTGCTTTTAGTGCACAAAGCCTTATCAAGGCCGCACCAGAATGAAGATCAGATTGTATTGAAGCTATAGCAATAACTTCACTTCTCAAGACTTAGTTGGAGCCCTGGAGGGCCGGTAATTGATCAGTTGTAATAACGAATTGTCCTTCATATTACAGTTAGTGTTCTAAAAAAAGATCACCGTTGGGCTTCAGTGTAATCTAGTCTTGAATCTGATGTGTTTTCAATAGAAAATGACATAAAGACTCACCTTAGCATTATGCGATTGTGGTACTCCTTGTTTTGCCTTGATTTGTTTCATTTCATCTGAAAGAATCATGTGTTCGCTCTTTATTTGATGATAAGTATTGAAATAATTGAGCAGGAAACAATAGTGTCAATAAGATGTAATGGATTGCCTCAATATAAATCAATTATATCTGAAATGACGACGGTGAGGAGTCAGCATCTTGGAAAACTGACGTTTTATCTCAACTTTATCTTTTATCAGCCTTAATGTCATTTTTAGTGGGTTCACGATGGGTCAACGATAAATAAATGAGCGATGGGCGACGAGGTAGTAGAAGTTGAGGGGGTTGGATACAGAATAGCGATGAGAACTCCTTACCTCCACTGGGAAAGGCCGGTCCGGACGAGATTCCAGCGGAAATCCTGAAGGAAGTTGTCAAGACCCATTCAGAAGCTCTCCTATACTCGTTCCAAAAGGAAAGCGAAATCCAAGCTCGTTGCCGGCTTGCAGACCCTGGTGCATGCTGAATAATGTAAGGAAAGGGCTGTAGAAGTTACTGCTGACACGCCTTTTGAGTGCCATCAGTTGTGGAGGTGACCTTTCAGCACCAGGATGGTTTCAGAACAAGCTACTCATCCATTAGAGTAATTTGAGAAGTGGTGGAGGCCCTTATGACGACATAACAGAGTAACCACTACTCCTGGAGAGTAAAGTTGTTATGCATCCTGGATGAACAACACACTGTAGACCCTGCAGGGCTGAATACATAAAGTATCCAGCTGCCACATCTCCAACGAGATTTTACAGCACAGTGCTGAGTTCCAGTGCTGAGCACAGCTTCTGGTACTTCCACTTGGAGGATTCTATCGTATCAAATTATCAAAATACACTTCGTCCCATTGGAAGTGGTTGAAAGGTGTCAGGTCTCAGAGCTTCGTTGAGAGACAAGCTTCTTAGGTGGTGGTTCTGTCTCCTCTTGGACGTCGACGCAACATCTGTGGATCGCGTCAAGATCCATCAGAGCCCCCAAAAGTACGAGGAAACATCTGCCCCACGTAATTCAGCAATTCAAAGTGGTTTCCATTGTGCTCCAGCATTTTGTACATCTCATCGGGGTAGGCAGTTTGCGTACGCCTCTCCCCACTTCCTCTAGTCTCTCCAAATCTGTACTCCCGACGCCAGCCTCTCAGTTCAACTGCTGGGTGTTTCCTTGAACAGTAGGATGTGTTTTAGTTCCAGCAATCAACCTCTTCGTGACTTTGCACAACGCGTTTGGGAATCCCTGCCACACGTTTATCTACTCTTCAACATGACAATCGATACATTCTACAATGAACCAACTGCACTTCGTGAACGATTGAATAGATTGAGTAACAATTGGAAGACATACATAAAAGTTATGACCATTACCGTCAGAAAGTGGGTTTTCTGCGTTGCACTTCTTGAATGCATTCATCACCATAACGCTCCCTTCTTCGTCTCCCTGCACATGAACAGAAATAAGATTAATCGTAAAAATTTGACCTACATCCCATTTGAATCAAAAGTAGGTTCATGTTATTGGCTTTTGCTCCGATAATTATTATACGAAATTAAGTTTTGAATCAATTTTGAAATTTCGAGATCGCAATGACAGCGAATTGTATTGTAGCGCGATGAACCAGGGGTTTTGCCGAGTGAACGCCTCAAACATGGGGAGCCGTCGACTAATGTCGATATGATCAGTTCGAATCAGTCGTTCTCTCGAGACATCTGTTGTCACTCAAGCGTTCTCATTCCCAGTCTGATGCCAATAAGTATCACTGAGAGGTGTCAATGAGATGACTCAAACGAGTGCAGATCCCCGAGCTCTGAGTACGATAAATGTTCTGTACACATGTCTCTTGCTCCAAACTAACAAATGCCCTGGGTGACCGACAAAACAAGGAATAGCGGGTTGTGCCATGTTACTGGCTGTAGGAATTCGAACGAGAGACACTTATGATGAAAAAACTAAATCAATTTCATTTCACGTCTGGGCGTTTAGGTTCATAATGACGAATGAAAGTAGAAGAAAATCTTGCTTTAACCCAAGTTTTTTTGGGGTTCGGGAAGAGCACAACTATTAATATAGATGGCCATGTAGAATTTCTCGTTTATAGATCAGATCTTGTTTAAAGTTGAGTTTGATTTTTATTTCGCCAGTGTTATGAATTCTGCCCTGAGGGCTATCAACTCTTCTCGTCAGTATTGTACACCTAGTGAATCCCAACTATAAGTACAGGCTGAATAGAACAACGATAAATAAATGGGTGATGGGCGACGAGGTAGTAGAAGTTGGGGGGGTTGGATACAGAATAGCGATGAGAACTCCTTACCTCCTCTGGGAAAGGCCGGTCCGGACGAGATTCCAGCGGAAATCCTGAAGGAAGTTGTCAAGACCCATTCAGAAGCCCTCCTATAATCGTTCCAAAAGGAAAGCGAAATCCAAGCTCGTTGCCGGCTTGCAGACCATTGTGCATGCTGAATACTGTAAGGAAAGGGCTGTAGAAGTTACTGCTGACACGCCTTTTGAGTGCCATCAGTTGTGGAGGTGACCTTTCAGCACCAGGATGGTTTCAGAACAGGCTACTCATCCATTAGAGTAATTTGAGAAGTGGTGTAGGCCCTTATGACGACATAACAGGGGAACCACTACTCCTGGAGTGTAAGGTTGTTGAGCGTCCTGGATGACCAACGAACTGTAGACCCTGCAGGGCTGAATACTTGCTATGGGTAATCAGAAGCTATCTGCTGTATCACACATTCACGTACGGGGCTATCTTTGGGCCAGGTAGGGAAGGTGCAAAGAGAAGAATGTGGCCCTTGATAGGTGGGAAGATGAGTGGGCCACAGTCCACAAGAGGCGTTGATCAAGCAGCTGATTCCATCACTTGATATATTGCTTGAGTGGATTTCTACCTCACCCAGTTCCTAACCAGACGTGGAGCATTTAGGGCGTACCTGCACCGAATCGGAAAGGCTCCAAGCCCAAACTGCTTGCACGGGAAAAGTGGAGGTGCATTGCTCAATTTGCCTGGGCAGTGTTCACCCAGAAGAAGATGGAGAGGCTGATCCGAGGCCAGTATCTCACAGGGATGGAGACATGAAAGAAAGACTGCTCCTGAACCTCACAAACTGTTGGGTAGTATTGGAGGATATATGACATTGGTAATTCTCTTGAGGGTGAAGAGGACAAGAAAGAAGAGCTGCGCTTGTTTGAGGGCCAGTGTGCTGCAATGTGCTAAACGGTTCTGGGTTGGTTCTCAACAGGAGCGAATTCATGGGGCCACTAGGAACAGTCCGTCCCTCCTACCTTCCGAACCATTCCCTCCAACCATAACGAACGATGTGCTCGTATGTACGTAATGTTTTCTGTAAGTTTTGTTTGTGTGAATATCTGAGCACAGTGGAGCAATTATCAAATGAGCTCTTACCCGCGTCAATGAGGCGCACACGACCAGAATCAGAGCCAAAACGGAGTACATCTTCTAGTGGGTTCGCTTTCGGTTTCAAACTGCACGATTGCACGCTGACAATTGGGCGGCTCTTTATAAATCTCTGCTCCCACTGCCCTCCTCCACTCGGACTAGAGGGAAATTAATCCTATTTCACGGTAAATGCCTTTGACAAAACCCAAACTCGCGTGCCTGCTCATCCCAACCAATAATTTGCGGCCTTGTCCTCTAGAACGCCCCTCGACGGCAAAACGGAAGGCTCAATATAGTTTTCCGTATGACGCGTCATTTCCTCTGGTTTTCAATAACACGCGTTCGTCTTCCACAGAGCAATCACGTAATCATCGGGACAAAATACGTAATGGAGCGTTCTGAGGTAATTATTGTTTGCGGGGTTCCGTTGAACACGCTGTTCCCTTCAATCCCTTCAATGATGACCACCAAATGATGTGATCGTGGCCAGTTCAAACGGTCCTTCCAAATGGTTGGCATTGACTCCTGGCGTCAACTGCACTCACAACTTCTTACGGTAGGGAAATCGATTAAAATGGTTCGATAATTGAACAAAATAAAAGAAAAAACTTAAAATGCGTTTCATTTTTGGAATATTTGGTGAAACACAACTTTCTGCAATCGGCAGACACTCGGCAATGTCCTGTAGGGCCGCTGTGTTGTCGTTCAACGCATTCCATTTGAAATCTGGTTGCGTACTAGGCATTGCTATCTGAGGGAGCCCATGGTTGTTGGCACAAAATTAGCCGACATTTTTTCAGTTTTATCGCGATTACGTTGTGTTTCGTATCTTTTTTATGTATTTTTCGATGCTGAGCCGAATATGATGGATCTCAGTGGTGTACGACTGTGTCTAGATGGGAAGCAGTGCAATCACAGTAAACATAGAGGAAAATTTGACTATTTGGAGGTGGACGATGAACGCAGGGAGTCACCCTAACCTGTGGGAAAAGCGGCATAAGTCATGGTCAGATGAGGTCCATTTCTTATCTCCCCTGGTGAAGGCTCGGTAGGAAGCTCTCTCCGGATCCCATCTCTCCCCCCCCCCCGTTTTCTCTCTCACTCTCTCTCTCTCTCTCCCACACTGCTTCCCGATTCCAACCACCCATCACCTCGACTCGTCACATCGTGCCAGCTGCTTAGCGTCGCCTAGGAAATTTAAACTTCCAAGATTCCACTGTAGTCAGGTCATGTTTCGTGCCATTTACTAGTATTGTTCGATGGTGAATAGAACGGGATGGATTTCCGACGTGCTCTACATGCATTGTCGTTTCTCAGATTGTTCATAGAGCCATTGATGTACAGCGAGGGTGAGGCGGGAAAGGGATTGCGACTAATAAAAAGTGATGGTTTCAGTCAGTTGGATGCTACAGAATGTTCCCTGCTAAAACTTAGAGAATCGAATGAAAATGGCCAGGAAACGGAGTTCACGTTGTTAAACAAACGATAAATGACTGTCGAATTATACATAACAAAGCAGGAAGCTGTTGGAACCAAGTGAAAATCTTTTGAGAGTAAAAACGTGGAGATACTTGGTAAAAACTGTTGGAAATAGAAAGTTGCGCGAGTATTGTTTTGAAGTTGATAAAGTGTAGTCCTAACATGTCCTCCTACATAAAACGCAAGGTTTCGTCAACTATGACCGCTCATCTCGTCTGGTTTCGATCAAGTTTTCAAATTGCAAACCACGGTAAAAAACTTGTAAAAAGTCAGTTATTCATCTGTGGAGAGGAGCTCCTCAGGTGAAATGTTATTTCATATCAAAACTTTTTAATTCTTTGGCCACGCCGAAGTCTATATTTTAAATCAATTTGGAAGTAAATCTTTTGAAACAATTAGTACCTACCTCCCCCCCCCTCCCGTTCCTCGTCATAAAACCGTAGAAGTTGTCAAATTTGTTCTGTCCCCCATATTTCTGCGTCTCCAGACTTACAGAATGAGCACAGATTGATGATTGACTGATCTTTTTTGCTTCTAAGGCCAAAATTTTATCTTACAGTTTACAAACAAATATTCATGGAGAACAGATGCTTTGGCGATTAAGATATTTAATTTAACAGCACAACTTTTGTTTCGAGAAAAGTGAAAATCTCTTCGGAGATCAATTTATGAAAACAACTCGTAATCTTATTTTGTGGACTTGGAAAAATAATGAACCAAACGAAAAAGAAAGAGCAGACTCATCAGCAATTGTGAACTTATACGCGCCCACACGCAGAACAGGCAGTGCTTGCTACCAGGGAACGTGACTCACGAGACCTCAAAAAGTAATGATCTGAAGAAAAAGCCACTTTTTCAGCGACGAATTGTAGGCTGAGGAAAGTAACGAGTGTTCAATCCCCTTGTTCCCCCTCCCGTGTCTTCTTCCTACAAGGTGAAATTAAGCATGTGTTGCGGCAGGGTGGTATCCCAGTAAAGGGTGCTTCTCCTGCTCAGGACAGAACTTCATATGGACCTCTCCACCAAGCGGCAACTATGTAAGGGGCTCGCCGAAAGGATGCCCCGTGCATGAGTTTTTCCCAACATCCATGAACGTCTTAGGAGAAAGTGGGCTGAGCCAGACAACCAGATGAGCCAGTTCCTTATGGGCGAAGGTAATTTTTCAATGCACTTCTCCATTTCTTTTCTCTCAAAGACTCTCCATCCTGCCTGTCTACCACCTACAGTGCAGAAGAAACAAGAAACCACGTGCTGCTTCACTGTAATTCCTATAACACACAAACCAGCCACATTCCAG
Organism: Pachypeltis micranthus; assembly: GCA_020466155.1. NCBI lineage: Eukaryota > Metazoa > Arthropoda > Insecta > Hemiptera > Miridae > Pachypeltis > Pachypeltis micranthus. The sequence continues at coordinate 3,211,591 of CM035776.1, forward strand.
CATTGAGTGCTACTAAGTAAGCTTATAACTTTCGCCGAGTTTGCGAAGAAGGTTATGACGAAAAAACGTGGTTGATTGATCTGTCTGTCCCTTTGAAACTTGCCAAGTAAATATGTCAGATGGGACACCACATTAAAAACTGCTCCCAGGTAATGCAGATTCCCCGTAGTCATACCTCTGCGTGGTATGAGCCGTGAATGCCAGGGCTCTTGCAGTTTAGCAAATTCAAAATCTCCGTGACTATCAACTGATATAACTCTCTTATGAGTGTTAAGAATCAGTCATGCCCTACCACCATTCAATCCTGGTTCGGAATCCATTACAAGAAGAGCGTTCGAACTTCTGGAAGGCCTATTAAGCCTTAACGTACGATTCGTGGATGTCTTGTACATCTGACTGTTCAGACTGTGTCAGCTATTGTATGTATGGCTTGTTCAGAATGTGGTTTGAAAATAAACCCCAATAAAACCAAGTTTTTCTTGTCATTCTCAACGCATTAAAATACAGACGTTCAATTGATTACCACCAACCAAGTTATAGTGGGAGTTTTAAGTATTAGCAACGACTTTTCTCTGAATTTAAGGTTTTACCACTCTAGCAACTAACTAATCCTATGTTTATCACTTAGTCTACCCGAATTACTAACAACTTCACTCAACGTTCTATTGCGAGAAAGCGGTAGCATTTAACGTTCCGGAATTCGTTACGTTGCTCTTACTTATGCAGAAGGAACTTTCCCCCATGCTTTGTACGGCTGAGGGAAGTAAAAAGGGCCATTAGGGCATGAGCTGCACGAAAATTATTTCAGATTAGTTGGCGCAGCGACAAAGATTGCTGAAAGCGTGAGAGACTGAGGAATCTTTTGATATGCGTCGTACTTGACGTTCGCCTTAGAATCGGTCGAATTACGAGAAAGGAATTGACATCCCGTCGACAGTAAAAAAATCTCCCCGTGAGTTGTGTCTAACGGTCTGGACAGACGAGACCTGTCGGTCATCAACCTCAGCAAATTCTTCCTTTCCCCTCCGCAACACTTTAATTAATTTCTCCCCCCCCCTCAACCATACCACACCACCGCCGCCTTTTTTCCAAGTTCTCTTCCGATTCAACTGGAAGTTAAATTATTTGCATAAACCTGAATGACGGTTGAGGCTCGACTGTTAGAAACACGAAAACGTCGAGAGTAATTTCTCTCAGCTGACAGTAACACGAAGACAAGGTGGTTTCTTTCTTCCTCGTCGTTACAGAGCGGAGAGAACGACAATCGGCTACCGCATTTTGTACCGGCAACCACGAAAAAGCTGGAGGAAGTTGAATTGAATGACTTTACTACGCCAACGATGAGGTTTTAGATTTGAACGTACAAGAATATGTGGTCATTAAACGTAAATAAAACTAATTAATTTCTCTCAAATAAAAAACTACATCTAATACTAGGTAATGTCCCCCCCCCCCCCAATAAACGCTATTTTGGATTTCAAATGTCTCTTCAATTTCTAGCTTGAGATCCTCCAGAGATGAAAGAGGGGGAAAAATTGCAATAACGCATAACTCGAACTGGACATGTGAGCAATGAGAAAAAGTATAACGTTCGGTAGGTGCGCTTGCTTATCTCTGACTGTCGACACGATACTTTAAAAAGGTTCAAGTTCAGGTTCATTGGGGGGGGGGGGGCAAGAGAGAGAGATACCAACTGTAACTACGTTTTATGGCTCAACCTTGTTGTAAACTGGGCGAAACAGTTATAAGCTCTCTTAATAGCTGTACTGAGGTAGTTTGGAGATGCTTTGAAGAGCTGCTGACTCAGGCAAAAATTACAGCGATCGCGCCAGAGATCCGATCCACAATCCTCGACTTACGTCGAGAATTATGAACAAATGTCTTAACCACTAGACCACGATCGCCTGGTGCCTTGTAGGAGTCAGTCAGTACATCTCCCCCCTCGTCTTTAGCCGCTGCTCCTGGAGCGGGCTTTTTTAAAGAAAGAATTTATGAGAGTTAAGCGAATCCCCGGAAAATCCGATCTTTGATTCGAGAAACGAGGGGACTACAGGGAAAGTATTTTCTTTCACATTGTAGTAGGCCCATGTTTCGTCGCCCATTTTATTTCCCTTCGCGCAGGAACTTTCCACAGTTTTATAAATAAATCGATCCTAATGGCCGGAAGGGGCCGGAGGGGGTTGCCGATTGAGCTCTAGAAGGAAATTAAATTTGGTGTAAAAACACAATAAGGGAGGGGGAGCAGTCGAAAAGGTCAAGGGAGGGCTCTCATTTCTCGTGCGCTTCGTCCATTTTGATTTTCCTTGCAGCCGCTAGTAAAATCGTCGATGATTTTTTTTTTTTTGGAGGATGGGTGCAGGCAGAGCCTGCTGTGTTTAAAGGAAAATAAGGTAAATTAGTGATCGTGCACTATATGCTACATTATGTACATAGCAGTCAAAGCCGGAAGGTTTGTGTCTGGCGCTTACTAAAGACATACTAGTCATGACCAACAGTCTTGAGATGATATGAAAAGGATGCCAAGCAAGAAATTCTTCTTAATGGAAGTAAGGCACTGTTTTGCTCACCTTGTCAGATTAGCCTTGAATCTTAACATTTGGCACCAAGGAGCTACAATAGTGGAGCTCTAGCACTAAGGCGAGGGGAGATATCTGCAGAGAAGTGATTAATGTAGAAATTACTATGAAAACCAGATCACAACGATGAGGGGGGGTTAGAGGTAAATCAGCGTAGTCAGCAGCACAGGTGAAAGACCCAGTATATATGTACAACTTTGACTGTCCCTTATTTTGGATGAGCTCTGGGGCCTAAAGTCCTGCGTCACACTCCATGCCTAGCATTCTAAGGAATGCCAAGTATTTCTTGCAAGAGTCATCTTTGGCGTTGACCTTTTTTTTTTTTAAACAGTGGATGCAGGCAATATCCTCACTGCAGCCACAAACGGGCCTATTGTAAGGGCGTCCATGATACTCGGATCATGGCCCACCTGCACACACGGCACTGGTCTCACTTGGTGTGACGTCACCTATGTGCCCCCACTACCCCCGTACAAGGCGGAGGATATCCGCAAGTTCTGCATTTGCCACCTCTTTGGTATGAAGAAAGGGCCTCCCAAACACAGAACGGCGCGATGCCACGAGTCCATCGCATACGCACAGCACATGTGTGACGAAGAGGTTTGGAGATGCTTTTGAAGAGCTGCTGACTAAGGCAAAAATTACGGCAATCGCGCCGGGGATTCGATCCACAATCCGAGAATTATGAATCGACCGTCTTACCGCAAGACCACGATGAACCGCTTGCCTTTGATAGGAGTCAGTCAGCACATCTCCCCCCTCGTCTATTAACCGCTACTCCTGGAGCGAACTCTTTTTTAGGGAAAGAATTTTACGAGAGTTGAGCGAATCCCCGGAAAATCCGATCTTTGATTCGAGAAAGGCTACAAGGAAAGTCTTCGTTCCCTCGCATTGTAGTAGGCGCGTCGCCCATTCCACCTTCGCTGGAACTTTCACAGCGTCAGCGAATCCCGGACCCGAGAACTCGTCTCATTATTTTTCTCTCTTAATTTTTTTAATTTTTCTCTCGGGGCCTCTTCTTTTTCTTGGAAAGAAGAAATTCGACCACTAGTTGGGCGCCATTTGTGACGAAGAGGTTTGGAGATGCTTTTGAAGAGCTGCTGACTAAGGCAAAAATTACGGCAATCGCGCCGGGGATTCGATCCACAATCCGAGAATTATGAATCGACCGTCTTACCGCAAGACCACGATGAACCGCTTGCCTTTGATAGGAGTCAGTCAGCACACATGCTCTGCCGTCTCTAGCCCCACCTCGCAGAACCTGCATACCTGTACCTCGCACTTGCCAATATTTGCAAGGTGGTACCTCAGCGGACAGTGACCTGTGAACAGGCCACATATGATCCTCATATCCTTCCTCCACAGTGCAATCACCTCCTTGGACCTCTCTCTAGAGAGCCGGATGAAGAGTTTTGGCTGTCTAAGGCTGGGCAACCCCTGCCAATGAGCAGCCCTACACCTGTCCTCCCATTTGCCAACCTCTCTAGGTAGGTGGCTCCTGGTAGTCCCAACAAAGGGCTCAGGGCCAATAGGGATCTGGGCTGATCCCTTCTTAGCCAACCTATCAGCCCGTTTGTTTCCCTCTATACCCTGATGCCCTGGCACCCAACACAGTGTTACACTGTTGTCCTCTGCTAGGGCCTTCATTCCAGTCAGACACTCCCACACCTGCTGTGATGTGAGACAGTATGAGGCTAAGGCCTTGAGAGTGGCCTGGCTGTCCACCATGATGTAGATTCTCTGCCGCTTCAGTTCCCTCTGCAGCAGCCACTGCACATAGACCATCGCTGCAGCCACCTCTGCCTGGAACACCGTGGCCAGTGACCCCGGCGTTGACCCTTAAGGAAGTTGTTCCAAAGACCGAAAATTGCTCCCTTTCAAATCTCTGGCACTGGGCCAGGACATGAAAGGGAGTCTCCTCAGCTGTACCACACCAACTGCACCTAGCGGTGTCGACTATGCCCATAACATACTTGTATTTGCAGTGCCAACGATGATTCCCACTGTCTGCCTTAAATCCTTCCTCTTTATTATCAGAAAGCTACGTATTATATTTTCAACGTTTGGAGTGCCTAACTCAGGCAGCATTCTAGGCAGTTTGATGAATTCTCCTGGCATGTCCTCTCACTGCTCTCTTGACTAGGGAGGGAGATGCCTCACAGGGGCCCTACAGGCTCAGAAGAGGAACTGTGTCTGGCCAGATAGGCTGCCCTCTCATTTCCAGTGATCCTTTCATTCCCAGGCATCCACTGAACATCAACTCTATTAGAGTTTGCTTAAGAGTTGAGCTACATCCAGAACTCTCCCGCTAGTTTTGACGTTGAGCACCTTGCAAGAGGGTATTACTATCAGTTATGTTGATAGTCTTATTGTTGTATAATTGTTCATGCACCATGACAGCATCATCGATGATAGCATAAATCTCTGCTTGAACCCCGTTGGAGTGGTTGTCCTTCCTGAGCGACTTATCTACACCCCAGAGCCTGTATCTTCCAGGGGTTCAAATATGTAAGTATGAGAGAGTCCTCTTCTTTGCCCCCAAGCCGAAGAAAAGATTATTCGTGAACTTCTAAACCTCTGGTCAATCCAGCAAACTGTAGAACGCTTTCATCAAGTTTCCGACCTGTAGTTAATAACTTCTCTCCCCCCCACCCCCCACCCTCTGGTCCAAAACATTATCTTGAACTTTAAGTTCGCGTGAGTTTAATCACTAACTGCCAAAGCGACTGTTTGTCGTCCGCAGTGCTTGATTATCGTTATAAATAACGAACCGAGAATAACGAGAAAGTTTGGGAACAATGATAATGGCCAAGGCTGGCTATCAAGGTATATAACCACCCAAGTCTTAATACAAGGTATCACTTTACAATGAAGCTTTGTATAATTTTCTTCATTCTCTCATGCACAGCTCTTCAGGTAAGCCCATAGCTTAACAGAAGAGTAAAACTACATTTCATAATGATTCAGTTTAATTTAATGTAGTGTACCAGTGGCAACACTGCTCTTGTAGGCTCCCCCACACCTATCATTAGTTCAGCTATTCATTCTTGTGTGCCTTGTTCTCACATTAAAGTCGTATCTTTAATAGTTGTTCGTGATTTCTTTCAAAGGACATTACATTGGCGACGAGGATAGGTTTGGTGATAAAGGTGGATTATTGTGCCCGTGAAGTATCGATCGGATTGTGTTAAAGTATTCGCTATAAACTTGGTTGGTCACGCGAATTTTTTTTTTCTTCTTGCAACCGTTGATGAGGCGACGCCATGACTGCTCCACCTGTTGCTTTGTCTGCACCTGTTCAGCACGCGGGATTTGTAGGAACGCTACATACATTTTCACCATCGAAGAATGAATGAAAAATAGCTAAACCTCGAATGAACAATTTCTTCTTGGCAAACAACATTACCGATGACAACACCAAACGAGCCTTGTTCCTGAATTCTCTCGACGAAGAAGGGTATCGGCTTATCGCTAATCTGTGCGTTCCACTAGAGCCTGAGGACAAAATTCACAAAGAGTTGATGGAGTTTTTCGATTCTCATTTCCTACCTCACGAATCAGTTTTTTCCGCGAGATTCAAGTTTGCAAACGCAGTAAGGGAACAGGGAGAATCACTGGACGACTGGTCAGCTCGGCTTTGTTCACTCGGTGGACCGTGTCAGTTCAAAGATTTGGACGAAGGGCCTTGTCAAAGATAGACTTTTCGAGGACAGGCTAACGCTGAAGTTGGATAAGGCCATGAAGATATAAATTTGAAAATTCTATATATTTCCAAATGGGAGGTGTACCAGTGGCAACACTGCTCTTGTACGCTCCCCCACACCTATCATTAGTTCAGCTATTCAGTCTTGTGAGCCTTGTTCTCCCATTAAAGTTGTATCGTTAATAGTTGTTTGTGATTTCTTTCAAAGGACATTACATTTAATATTTATGCCATGTGGAAGGAAACAATATCCACATTGTACAGAGTAAACTAGGGGGAAGATGGGCAGCAGCCAAGAGGGGCATGGTGTGCAGGGAAAGCTTGATGTTGTGTCTCCCATTGGCTAATGGCATCAACTCTAAAAGTACAAAGTCAGTCGCTTGGATGTTTAGACGAAGCTGTCAAAATGTTAATATTAGCACTTACTCAAAGCATAAGCCTCTGGTGGTGCCGCAAGTAGCAGGTTGGCATTCTGATTCAAAGCCGCAGTTGGGCTTCGATTATTCCTTATAGCCGCCACTTAGAAAGTCAGAATTAAATGTACGTCCCAATGTCAAAGTTAATGATATTTTTATTCCTTTCAACGGCGAAGAAATGTAGAGGTATCCCATCAGCAGCAGAACTCCCTGTTAGGCCTATGGTGTCAGCACATAACTTCTCTTGTTTGGGGTACTAGTTCTCATTTCCCAACCTCTTTACTGCGTGTTGGCTCCAGATAGGAACTACCACGCTATTCATTCATCAGCGACAACTTCCCTATTCATAACGGGAATATTGTTCAGGAAGATACTTTTGCAAGTTCATGTAAATCAGATACCAGAGCATACTAATAAGTTTTAAAGTTTTAACATTAAATGAACTTTTCTAGGTTTTTGGTGAAGAAAACAAGTTGACGCCTGACAGCTGCCGCAAGAAACATCCAACACCAACGTACAAGCCTGGAGGTGAGAGTTAGAGGTATAAAAAAGTTTTAGACCTTGCTTCTTGCAAACTCGACAGAAAAATATCTGGTGCGTTGCAACACACAACTTTCCTTAGCTCAACAACAATTCACTTTGTACATGGCTAATTCTACTACTCAATTCATTTATCACTCAGTTCCTTTGAACTTGGTCAAACAACACGTCACAGCAGCAAGAAGCGGTAGCGCTTACAGTTCCGGAATTTATTGTGCTGCTCGTACTTATTCCAGGACCATTATTGAGCAATTGGTACACAGAAAATTAATGAGGCTGTACACGAATTTTTTGAAGAGGGATAATAATCACTTTTGCAGAGTTAATGGGTAATAACTGTTAGAACTGGCAGTAAGCGAACCGGCGGTAGTTGACATTCAGGAATTTCTGAAGTGAGCCCCATGTACCTCATGAGCGTTTTTAAACACTCACACTTTAGGTATTGGATTGGACTACAATACCAATTTTCTTTAATTTTCTACTAACATCCCAGCGGAGTTTATAAGGAAAAAACCGCGCTAAAAACGCTTTTCGTCGAAAATTTTGATTATTTATTGTGCTGCTCTCGTCATTTTCCCACGAATGGGAATTTTATGGTGTGATTGCCATATTGGGAGCTATCAATATAAAAAATTTAATCAAAATCGTTAGAGCCGTTTTTGAGAAAAAAAAACTTGGTGTTTTGATCACTATGATAACTATAATTAAATTTCGGTGGATTTTGTTCATACCCTTATTTTGGCGTCCCATGATGACCTGCGGGCGAGATATGAAGTTTGAGCTGATTTGGTACGGTGGTTTTCTCTAAAAATCGTTCACAGACACACATACACACAGACCATTTTCCCAAATAGTGTTTTTCGGACTCAGGAGGGTCTGAAACGTAAAGATCTGAAGAAAACTCAAAAAAAAAAAAAATTTTCAGCCGATTACATAACTTTCCTTTCTACTTTATAGAGCCAAGGAAAGTAATAAAAACAGATGGCACCTACTCCACCCTAATGCAAAGCGTGAGTCGTGAGAGAAGCACGAAGAATGTGCACTGAGATGAGTTCCAAACATAGAGCAAATCCATAAAGCGCGAACTTTGCTTTTACACTGTTATGTTTATGTTTGATAGACCTATTCTGTATGTCACATGTAACATTTCTTCGTTAATGCTAATAGCGGATTGGTTTGTTTTTATTTTTACAGCTGAACTCACATCAGACCAAAAAGTAAGTTCAGATGAAACGCTACGATTCAGTCAGAATGTTACCAAATGCCAATACGTCATGGTCCTAGTCAGCATCACTGCTAAGTACTTCGTCCACATAGTTTAAATTGCCATAATGACGCGTTTCATTCGTTATTTTTGTCTTCTCTCTGTTAATACTAAATCCCGCTCATCTTGCCTTGACAATGGTTGTCAAATACACCGAAAATGTGACAAAGGAATGTGACTGTTTCTCACATTTCATTAAAACGTTACGCCAGCTAGCCAGCAAATTATTAAAACACCCACTTCTACTAGAGAAACGGGTGGTGATTGCTTCTCTCTGACGACAAAGGAGGAGGACAGGAAATAAACGTTCAATTTTTGAAACTAGATAATTAGAGTTGTGTAATATAAGCTTCTAATAGATTATAATATGTTACGAAAGTGTGGTAATTGCCCCTCTCTGCGGAAAAAGGAGGATGATGACAATAGGAGAGGAATTAATCATACGATTTTTCCAAATAGACATTTACATTTGATTACTCAAGGATATTAGTACATTATTGGAAATTAAGGAAGTGTGTTGATTGCCCCTCTCTGGGTATGAATAATCACCAGAGAAGAAGAATTAATTGTAGGATTTTTTGTAACAGACCTTAATATTTAATACTTTAGGTTCCTAATAGGATGTTAGGAAAGTGTGGCGATTGCCCCTCTCTGAGGATAACGGTGGATGAAGGCCAGAGGACAGGAATTAATTGTACGATTTTTAAAACAATACATTTAGATTTCAGTACTTTAGGCTCCCAATAGATTATTGGATGTTAGGAAAGTGTGGCGATTGCCACTCTGTGAGGACAAAGGCGGATGATGACCAGTGGACAGGAATTAAATGTACGTTTTTTTACACCGATATTTAAGTTTTTCGTACTTAAGGCTCCTAGTGAAATGCACCCAATTATTTCATTTTATCTTAGGAAAGTGTTGAAATTGACCCGCTACAAAATGTACGAACAGAAGTCGAAAAGAACTCTTAGTAATAATGGAAATTAACTCGAGAAATATTCCCTCAGTTCATTCATTAATGCGTCGACCACCTACGCCAACGTAAAAACCCCTTAGATCCTAATAGATTATTGGATTCAAACGCCCTTTGCGAGGGTTTTTGTGAAATAGAATGAGGAAAAAGCCTTGTACTTCTTCTGCTCGCCAATCTCCTTATTCGGGTGGCTTTCAGTGGGCTCGGCTCAGGTCCCACCAGGATCAGCGCAGATCGATCTCTAGCCAGTTTGTTGGTCTCCTTATGAACCTCTCTCCTGGCATCCACCACAATGTTAAAGTGCTCTCCATTACCAAGATCTTCAGACCAGTCCTGTCGGATTAATATAAGAAAGCTAGTGGAGTAACCATAAGCGCACCCCGCTACGTAATATAGGTCTTGTTCCTTTTCCAACCCCTGCAGCAGCATGCGCACGATCACTGCAAAGAGCTCTGCCTGGAAAACTGTTGCCAGCGCACCAAATGGTATCGCTGCCTGTATCCCAAGCCCACAAACTCCTGCACTTGCTAGGCCACCTCCACCTGATACGTCCGAACCATGGTCCCAGCCTCAAGCGAAGGACCATTTTCTGCCCACATGGAATTTTTACGAATAAGTATCTTGAAGGGTAGTTCGAATTAAAAACAGAATAAACAATAAATTGTCTATATTTCCACAGAAATAATGAGCACAATAGTCCCACGACGCCTTCCAACGTTCTCACCTGCGAACAAAACGACAATAACGGACAAACGTTAGGATAGTTTCGTGATTTAGCTCAAACAAGATAAGGACACTCAGAACGTACAGTAGAGGTGCTGGAAAGGATGAATCTGCTACCTTCTTCTATTGACGTGTGTGGTGTATATAGATGTACATAGTTTTTGAATGGCAATGCTTCGACCCGACAAGGTAACTTGTGCTGAGGGTCGGAGTGCCCACAGATTTGCAAACATTTGCATTTATGTGCCTACTCATTTAAATTACATGATTGATATTGCAATGTCTCGAATATCATCCACAAAATTTACATTGATAGCCAAGGAAATTATATATCATACAATTTAATCATGTACCCCCCAAAATATGGGTTGATGCTAGAAAATTCAAGTATGTTTTGGGGAGGAGCTCGCAGGAACCCTCCTAGTTCCTCTGGTGTCTGTTGGGATGCGTCACAGTGCTGGCATCGTCTTCGTGAGAAAACAGTGAGGACAGCCTTGTTTAGGATGATCTCCAAGAAGTTCATTTGGTGGGTTCAGTCCGTTGCAATTAATGAGGAGGGGTAATCCTTCGTGTATGCTTACCTGGAATGGCTCCTCTATCCATGACGACTTTGAAGTTGTTGACCATGGAGCGAGGAAAAACGCAATGAATGCAACTTTAAACGAACCGTTTATTATTTCGACTAATGTCCCTTTTCGGGACCCCAAAACCATAAATTCATAAACAAACTCACTTGCGACCATAAATCGGAACAAACTCACCAATGCTGCAGTTGGGACTCGTCAATGAGAGTGCCGTGATGAATTCGAACAGTGCGCAACACTCCTCGGAAAATACCGTTCACAAACTCGATCGATTGTTCAAAAAGAAAGGCAGTAAATAAGGCTAGATCAGGCTGATGAAGGACAGAAGCGAGACTGGCCACTGCCTCCACGTGCTTCAATCCTCCGTTCTTGAGTGCAAGGTGTTGCGTGCACTAAGTCATTGCTGCAGTTGTGTTTGGGTTCATCCTTGGAAGAGCGCAACAGACGAGCGTGACAAAGTTCATCAACCAAGTAGCTTGGCTTCTTAAAACTTTGCTGAAGTAAGCTTCTCTGGCAAGGGATTGTTTGATGAAGGCGAAGCAACTATTAAACCTCTGAACGTTGGTGATTTCACGCTGCTCAAGAAAACGTCACGCCATGGTGTTAAATTGAATCCTGCCTATAAGGAACCCTTCCAAGTGGTGTCTTTGCAGCCTTGGGATAGATGCAAAAAAATACTAAGGAAACGATATCAAACATGACGTAGCTGTAATAAAACTGCAGAAAATTCGTTTTTGGCTAATTTTTTAAACCATTTTTTGCCCATAACAACCATGGATTTCATTCAACCGGATTGCCCAGCAGGCCAGCACACTTCGAGTTGTGAGGGGGGTGGCAGTGGTGGGGGAGGGGGGTTGTAAAAAATGTTCCTGGCCGAACACAGGCGAATTGAGAATTGATAATAATCTCACGATGCAGTGATTATGCCTTTATAACACAATCATTATGTTTCATTTTCAGTGTCTCCTGAAATGCGCTCTGGAATCACATGGAGTAGTAAGTGATGGTCTGCAACTATTATTAGGTTAACTCTCAGCACTAAATACCCTTTAATCACTTCAGTACTCCAGAATAATTAGAAACAACTGGCCAACTCAACTGGATTGTTCTTGCTAGCTTTAAAGCTGTTTACCTGCGTCAGCGCTCTCAATCCTGCTTTGGAAATTCATAGTTGGCATCTCTGATCAGAATAGTGGCTCAGGAGTTAGCCATGCTCTTCACAGAAACAAGCCCAGTTGGTGCTGGAATGCAGATATCGAGGACCTGGTACGTCATGGGAGTGAACAGAACTGAAGAATTTCCACTTTTCCTCCTCTGAAACAGTTCAAATAGAGGAAGACGCGTTAGATTGCTGTCCCGTAAGAATCAATGAATGCCTCCTATTATGCTGCATTCAGTAGTGACACTCTGGAGCCAGGTACTTGATGGCAGTCAGAGTGTACTGTGCTCCCCTCTCAAACATTCAAATTACGCGTTCACATACAATTTGTGCAAGTGAATGGCCACAAGTACACATTAGCTGCCGTCAATTCGACTGGGGTGAAGAGCCACATAGTGTTACTTGTTGAGACTGTACATGGGCCCTCAGTTTGATACGATCCCGATGCCAATGATCTTGAGGGTCAAGCTGTGATCAGCAGTCCTTGTGCCTAACTTTGTGGTCTGTCAAATAAATCCCGTTGTGAAAGGATTGGGAATGGTTTTCTGTGGGTTTTCTACGCCTGAACTTTGAGAGCTCAGAGCAAGCAGATACAAAAAGTCTTGAAATCAGTGTATGCTTAAACCAACACCGCAAGAGTTGGCAACACCTGCTGTGGAAACAGTCAAACAGTAGAGGACTCGCCCTCTTGTTGCCCTCTTCATAAGGGCAGGCCAGGCTATTTATGGCAAGAACCAAGTACAACTTTTGGCCACATTTGGGAACAAAAATGTATACGAGTCACCCCTTTTGGTCCGAGTCTGCTCGCACATTGTCCATCGCCTTCGCTAAGATGTGCTAATTTAGGTTCTGTGACGAGATCATTCTGTAAATCAGCCCATGAGAGATGTTGTGTCTTCCATCTTCACTTTTCACTGAGCACCAGGCGAGAGTTTGGGAGACAATAACGAAGTTAGTGTCCTGTGAATAGCTACTCCTTCCAACTACATGAATCAACCCATGCAGTACGCTGAGGAAGAACAGTCATACTACCTATCTTATGTGCATTTATCCATCAATCCCTTCTCCTCCCAGCTACTGGAGGGGAGTACTCAAGCTGAAGCCAGTAGTAGAATATCAAGTCCTGCCTCGTGTCATCAGACTCAGCGCATGGTTTTTTGTTTCCCCCACACTGGAAGCACAAGATTTGCAGGATGGATAATCTTTGCGTTCATGCAGTTTGGCCCAAATATTGGGGTGAGAAAAGGTTAATCTAAACCCCCTCCTCGCCACCTTTGCGGGCCGGGAGCATCGTCTTCTCGCGCCATTCTTGTCATTGTGAATCTGCCGCGCTCCGAACCTGTGTCCGGTAGACTGCTCTATTCGACCCCGAGATTCCGTATAATTCGCGCCCTCGCGGCTTCCCAACGCACCTCAGCATCATCAACGAACCTCGATGGAATACCCGTGGCCACGGAAAATAATACCTGCCGAATCCCGCAGGTAAGTGGGCAGGCATTTACAGTCCTCGGGCCTACTAGGATCGTCAGGGGATCTGTCTCCGCAAATCGAGACAACCTTTCACGATCGTACACTTTGAGAGAGGTTCCTTCTTGCGAAGCAAGTCAAATACTTATGAGTCAATATTGGTGAGAGGTGGCGTTTCAGCTGACACATCCAGGCCCCAAAACGCATTACTCTCACAAGGTTTTCCTCATTACGAGCAATCAGTAAGGCCACTTGGGGTGTGTGTTACTAAGACACAATCCTCATGCACAAGGCGATTTACTTAGGCATGGTTGGCTACTGCCCCATTGTCTGTGGTAGCAAACTCGCACTCGAGCAAAGGAGACTGGCTCAATCCCAGAGAGCTGCGCTTCCATGGATCACCAAGTTCTACAAAACAGTATCCACTGAAGAACTCCAAGTGATGACCCAGTTACTCGTTGGCCATCGGGCCTCCAGTGTGGAGGAAACAAGAAACCACGTGCTGCTTCACTGCGATTCCAACAATAGTGAGCTGCGGTTGTTGGAGGAGCAGCCAAGCCAAACCTTCCAGCTCTGACTGCTACGAAACAACCTTATAGTCATTTTGCTCAGTTTGGGCAGAAGGTTGTGACAAACTTAGCTCTACAACAATTCACTTTGTACATAGCTAATTCTATTTAATCAATTCATTTATCACTCAGTTCCTTCGAAAGTGGTCAAACAACACTTCACAGCAGCGGGAAGCGGTAGCGCCTAATGTTCTGGAATTTATTGTGCTGCTCGTACTCATTCCCGGACCATTATTGAGCAATTGGTACACAGATAATTAATGAGCCTATAAACACGAATTTTTTGAAGAAGGATAGTAAGAACTTTTGCAGAGTTATTGGGTAATAACTGTTAGAACTATTAGTAAGGGAAACGACAGTAGTTGAAATTCAGGAATTTCTGGAGTGAGCCCCATGTATCTCATGAGCGGTTTTAAACACCTCACCCTCTGGGTATTGAATCGGACTACAATACCAATTTTCTTTAACATTCTACCAACATTCCAGCGGAGTTTATAAGAAAAAAACCGCGGCAAAAACGCTTTTCGTCGAAAATTTTGATAATTTATTGTACTGCTCGAGTCATTTTCCCACAAATGGGAATTTTATGGTGTGATTGTCTTATTGAGAGCTATCAATATAAAAAATTTAATCAAAATCGTTAGAGCCGTTTTTGAGAAAAAAATTTGGTGTTTCGATCACTATGATAACTATAGTTAACTTTCGGTGGATTTTGCCCATACCCTTAGTTCTGCGTCCCATGGTAACCTGTAGGCTAGACATCAAGTTTCAGCTGATTTGGTACGGTGGTTTTCTCTAAAAACCGCGATAAAATCGATTTCGTCGAAAGTTATGGTAATTTATTGTGCTGCTCTCGTCATTTTCCCACAAATGGGGAATTTTATGGTATAGTTGCCTTATTGAGAGCTATCAATATAAAAAATTTAATCAAAATCGTTAGAGCCGTTTTTGAGAAAAAAAATATTTGGTGTTTTGATCACTATGATAACTATAGTTAACTTTTGGTGGATTTTGTTCAAACCTTTATTTTGGCGTCCCATGGTAACCTGCGGGCGAGATATGAAGTTTGAGCTGATTTGGTACGGTGGTTTTCCCTAAAAATCGTTCACAGACACACACACACAGACAATCCACAGATTTTCCCAAATAGTGTTATTCGGACTCAGGGGGGTCTGAAACGTAAAGATCTGAAGAAAACTCAAAATTGTTTTTTCAGCCGATTACATAACTTTCCTTTCTATTTCGTAGAGCCAAGGAAAGTAAAAAGGTGGATACAATTGATCTCTCTCTTTGAAATTTGCCCCCCCCCCCAAAGTAAATAGTTATCAGGTGGGAAGCATGATTAAGAACTTCTCCCAGATTTTACGAATTCTGATTCATACCTCGATGTATAACACATGAGCAACAGCTCTCCACTGGGAGACAACCTTAATGGCAACCTGCTGCACCCCCACAGGTCTCAGTTTGGTGGATGCTGAGCGAGTGCCCAGGCTCATGCATCCTCTGTGACTGTTGACTGATATAACTCTATGATGAATGTTCAGGAACAGTAATTTGTCACAGTAAAAAGCCAATACTTCTGTTCCCACACTTCAGGTAACAGTCATTAATCAACTTCTAATTATTATGAACCGACAGATCGACAGCAATGGACAAATTGACATCGACAAGTCATACAAGGTGACTGATGACTTTGGTACTCCAGAGGAAATCGCTATGGGATCAAAGTTGTATGCACCGTGCAAAGATAAAAGTGAGTTTCAAGTTTCTGATTGTGAATCATCTTCTACCTGTTGTTCACGTTACATGTGCTAACTGTTTCATACCTTACGGCTATTTTTATTTACAGCAAAGGGTGAGACGGAGTTGTGCGAGCTGGCATTCAAGTATTTGAACTGCCTCGGAGAACATGCTGTAGGTCGTTATCTCAATGATAAATGAATTATTTCTTGTGTACATGTAAAAAAAACTAGTAAGTTTTTTTTGAGTTGGTTAGTTCCAACTATGTGCACTTAATTTATCGTACACTTGGACACGTTTGACGACTCTTTGTACTGATCAACTTCAACAGTTGCACTGAGCTCTCTTACCTAGCTCCAGATCTCTTAGTCTAACTGCTTGCAATAAAAGGGTTTTATGATGAATTGTTGAATTAAAAAAGTCGTTTCAACCTTTGCTTGATGTGACAAGTGCTTTTAGATCAAAGTAAAACACTTTGTCACTTTTAGACTTCAAATATCCAGTTCGTCTTTGAGAAATGTCCTGGTTCCGGGTTATCTTCCCAGGAGCATGCCCATGCTACCAGGCGCGACCACGGGTTGTGGATAGTGGCACGGCCACGGCATTGTCCCCAGGGGCACGTCTGTGGCCAGCTGTGAATAAGGTCAGCATGCTGACTGAATAAGCAGCCGCGAACAATGGGCAAAACCCAAGAGATCCTGAACAAAGGGCTCAAGGGCAAGCGGATCTACATTTTATCAGACAGCCGGCCTGGCGGCCTGCCTTAAAGGCCATCCCAGCCTATAGTTTTAGGTCTAAGCTGGCATGGGAATGCCTCCATGCGCTCGTAACAGGCTCTCCCTCATTTGGGTGCCGGCTCACAGGGGGCATGAGGGCAATGAAAAGGCTGACCGCCTCGCGAAAAGCGGTACAGAAACCCTACCCATCGGGCCTGAACCACACGTGGGTCTGACGAAAAGTCACCTGAACCGTCTGGTTGCTTGATGGAAGATACAGGAAAATGGCGCCCATTGGCATCGCCAGCCACGACTAAGACAGGCGAAAAGGCTTGTCACACCTTCCTGTCAAAGGGCGAAGGCGATGCTGACACTCTCTAGACAAGATCTGAGAGTACTGATAAGCTTCCTCACTGGGCACTGCCCACTCAGATATCACCTCAACAAGATGGGCATCTCAGAGGCGGTGGAATGCAGACTCTGTGGTGAGGAGGAGAGATAGCAGAGCATATCCTATGTGAATGCCCTGCCTTGGCAGCAAAACGCTTTGAATACTTCGGTCAGGGGACCACTGAACCCCAAACCATAGCGGACTCTGCGGTGACTCGGCTTCCTAAGGGGGGCGGGTATGTACGATGCCTTCTACTAAGAAAGGGCCAGCGTCACAATAGGCCCATATAGCAGTGACAAAGGGACTTGT
The DNA here is from genome assembly GCA_020466155.1 of Pachypeltis micranthus. Lineage (NCBI taxonomy): Eukaryota > Metazoa > Arthropoda > Insecta > Hemiptera > Miridae > Pachypeltis > Pachypeltis micranthus. Next base: position 3,228,721 of record CM035776.1, read on the forward strand.
CCCACACGCCCTCGGGTCAAAAAAAAAGAAAAAAAAAAGTACCCAGCCTATGTAGTTGGGCTTGGCTGGTACAGTTCTCTCTGATGCGACCGTAGAATCGACACGAGACCCCGCTGATCAGAGGCGGAGACCGTCTTCTTGTCTTCGGTCTCACGCTTCTTGTCTCCTGTTTCTAGTCGCTCACGCTAGCGGTCTCTTGTCTTTGTCGCAGCGCGAACCACTACCATTAGAAACGTTGATCGAAATATTTAAATGTCTCAACTTTAATCTCCAGGTGGTGCGTTGATTGACAATTGACTGCAAAGTAGCAGGTCTCAGTTCGATCTGGACCTGGGGAGGAAACTTCGTCAAATTCAACCTGGGCAAAGTGAAAACTGATGTCATTAAACTGTACAATTCGTGAACCACTTGGGTCACAGGATGTCAGTGGGAGTTCAGTTTCACGACTAAGCACCAATTGTTTCTATTAATGACGATGATTTCTAAATCAAAATAAAACTAAATAAATAAATAAACTACGGCTTAAAATATCTGGTGCGTTGCAACACACAACTTTCCTTAGCTCTACGTCAATTCACTTTGTACATGGCTAATTCTACTTACTCAATTCATTTATCACTCAGTTCCTTTGAACTTGGTCAAACAACACGTCACAGCAGCAGGAAGGGGTAGCGCTTACAGTTCCGGAATTTATTGTGCTGCTCATACTCATTATAGGACCATTATTGAGCAATTGGTACACAGAAACTTAATGAGGCTGTAAACACGATTTTTGGAAGAGGGATAATAATCACTTTTGCAGAGTTAATCCATCCCAGCGGAGTTTATAAGGAAAAAACTGTGCTAAAAACGCTTTTCGTCGAAAATTTTGATTATTTATTGTGCTGCTCTCGTCATTTTCCCACGAATGTAAATTTTATGGTGTGATTGCCATATTAGGAGCTATCAATATAAAAAATTTAATCAAAATCGTTAGATGAGTTTTTGAGAAAAAAATTTTGCGTTTTGATCACTAAGATAACTATAGTTAACTTTCGGTGGATTTTGCTCATACCCTTATTTTGGCGTCCCATAGTAACCTGCGGGCTAGATATCAAGTTTGAGGGGATTTGGTACGGTCGTTTTCTCTAAAAACCACTCTAAAATCGATTACGTCGAAAGTTTTGGCAATTTATTGGGCTGCTCTCGTCATTTTCCCATAAATGGGAATTTTATGGTATAGTTGCCATATTGGGAGCTATCAATATAAAAAATTTAATCAAAATCTTTTCAGCCATTTTTGAGAAAAAAATATTTGGTGTTTTGATCACTATGATAACTTTCGGCGGATTTTGTTCAAACCCTTATTTTGGCGTCCCATGATGACCTGCCGGCGAGATATGAAGTTTGAGCTGATTTGGTACGATGGTTTTCTCTAAAAATCGTTCACAGACACACATACACACACACAGACCATTTTCCCAAATAGTGGTTTTCGGACTCAGGGGGGTCTGAAACGTAAAGATCTGAAGAAAACTCAAATTTTTTTTTTTTCAGCCGATTACATAACTTTCCTTTCTACTTCGTAGAGCCAAGGAAAGTAAAAATATTTAACGAATCATTCCACGGAAGAACTAGGGACAACAGTATCACGGAGTGTGTGCATTATAATATCATTCAAATTAAATCTAAATCGCCATGCCCGTAACTGTCGTAATTGAATTTAGCTTCCTAGTACTTTCTATACAGCCCAGAAGTTCTGAAGTAACCACGCAGCTGACCTCAATTCCTACCGTTCACAATATCCACCCTTGACAACTCCAACTTAACGAAGAAAATTTTCCTATAGAACCCGAGTAACAGGCTTTGAAGTCCCTTGTGCTTCAATTCGCCCCATTATTACGGAGAGAGCAGAGATACGTTCTATCCCGTATCCACAGTTCCCGATACAAGCTTCTTCGACCTGAATTTCGTTACGATCGCCATCACTCAAATTGTTTGTGAGCTGAGTGGTCAACGTCAGAAGATGAAACTGAGCCAGACAGACACTCGACATGCCAGCCAGACTCGTCCTGGATTACCAATTCTACAAAATCGACAAACATAAGGGGTCGGAAATGGTCAATGTCAGGCCCGTGTGGTGAAGAATAGGTAAACTCGGCAGAACTTCGTAAAATTTTGGACATGTGTATGTTGTTCGTTGGATACGTTTTAAGCTATCCCCTGTACCAACAGTAGTTTATTTATTTATTATGTTGTATTTTGACTTAGAAATCATTATCATTAATAGCATTCGTGGAGCTTACTCACGAAACGGAACTCCCACTGACAGCCTGTGACCAAAGTGGTTCACGAGTTGTACAGCGTAATGGCACCTCTAATCGTCCTGGTTCGCCTCACTTTGTCCACATCGAATTTGACAGAGTTTCCTCACAATTTCCGATCGACTGAGACGTACTGCTGTGTTGTCAAGTGTCAACCAACACACCGCCAGAGATTAAAGTTGGGACATTTAATACATTTTGAACGTTTCTAAGCATATTGGAATAGAATACAATTATACTTTCGAATACGGCGCTTCATTTTTTTTCTTCTAATAACCAGTCACAAGCATAAAACACAGCTAGCCTCATTGTCTGCAAATGCAACAGCAGGCGATAAGGATTCTTCCTTTCACAGCGAGGGTTCTACGCGCCGAATTTAATTAGCGCGCCCGGATACAAAAATCGAAGTATTTCTACACAATAACGAACAGATAAGAGCCGTTACTAGACACGCGTTATCTCAAGGCTGAGCCACTGACATATATATATATCGTACAACTTGACGGCAAAGCGTCACAGCACGATGAAACTTTGTCTCATTTTATTCGCTCTCTTTAGCGCTGCACTTCAAGTGAGTTCTCATCAAATTGACATTTAGTTTTCGATTGACATATTGTTGGTAATTTGTAAATGTCGTTGACCAGCCGAGTCGCTTGTCCAGACGTGATTCGTATTCAAATGCACATGGCGTGAGGGAGAGAGTGAGATATGAGAAACAACGTCAATTTATAATTGTTTCGAAGACAATCAAATTTACGTAAAGACTTTGAAAGTAGCATAGAAAATCGCATTTATTTTTTAAACTGCGTATGGAGGCATTGTCAAAGGCCTCCAAGGCAATCTCCTTATTTCCTATTGACATTGCTGGTTTCCAGACTGGTGCATGCAATGAGGACTGGCAAGATCTCCCTGGGCGTCATGCCTCCAACCCTGAGGTATACATCCATGCGCCACATTACCCCTCAATAGCCACACCAGGCTGGATAGGACTAGCTCTATTCCCTTCTGTAGTACACGATGCCATCGAGGCATCTTGAATGGTTTATGCTCGGCGTACTAGTTCTTGCGTAACTTCCTGAGCAAGCTCTCAGTAGGGGAAGACAGCATCACAGCGGTTCCCACACGAGGCTGCCCCCAGGGGGGTGGTACTCTCTCCCCTCCTGTGGCTACTGGTGGCCGACGAGCTGCTGGAAACACTGCAGCTTGAAGGCTACGAAGTAGTCACATACGCGGATGACCTTGCAGTTCTGGTAAGAGGCAAATTTGCCTCCACGGTGTCTGAAAGGATGCAAGGAGCTATAGATATCATCCAAAGATGGTGCGCCAAGGAAGGACTCTTTATAAATCCGACCAAGACCACCACGGTTTCCTTCACTAGACGAAGAAACCTTGATATAGTGCCACCCACAATGCAAGGAGGAAGGCTCCAGATAATGAAGGAGGTGAAATACCACGGGGTGATACTGGACAAGCAGCTCACATGGAACTTGCATGTGAGATATGCGCTGCACAAGGCAACTACAGCCCTCTGGGCGTGTTGGAGGCTGTGCAGCAAATCCTGGGGCATAACTCCAAAAATGATGGAGTGGCTCTTTAAGGGGGTAATAAGGCCCCGCGTCACGTATGCCTCCACGGTGTGGTGGAAGGCGACACGCCGGCTGGCAGTACAAGGAAAACTCCAACAACTGCAGCGGCAGGCGTGTCTTGCTATCACAAGGGTCAATGGGTCCTTCCATTCCCTACTGCTGCAATGGAAGTCCTTCTGAACATCTCACCTCTACACATTCAGAGGACCACTCACCTGGGAGCGGCAAGGCTTTTGCAGACAGGTAAAATTTCCACCAGGGCTAAGGCGAGCCTCCACGGAATAACCAGACAGTTTAGGATAGAAGAGGCAGCAGTCCTTGCAACTGACGTCATGCCAGAGCAGAAGAATTTTCGGCTGCCATTCAGCGTCAGCGTCCACTCACAGGAACGGCGGGAGAAGGCGACATTCCAGACCGAGGTGGGCGCGCTGCAGTGGTATACCGATGGTTCAGTTAAGGAAGGCCGAGCAGGACTGGGCATTGTAGGGCCCAACTACAGTCTTGCAAAGCCGCTGGGGGAGTACGCCACGATATTTCAAGCGGAAATCCTAGCCATAAAGATCTGCGCAGAAGAGATCCTGAACAAAGGGCTCAAGGGCAAGCTGATCTACATTTTCTCAGACAGCCAGGCCGCCTTAAAGGCCATCGCAGCCTATAGTTTTAGGTCTAAGCTGGCATGGGAATTTCTGACTAAAAGAAGTGTTGCATTTACATGGTGGATCTAAAAGCCCTCGCTCAAAATTGTTTTGAAAGCGCTCTAAAACGCGTCAACTCTCCTCAAACACGATGCGAATTCGCCCCAAAACGTTCTGTACTCCCTGACTTTCCAGGCATTTCTCATTTAATCCTCCAACATGTTTAAACAATCTCCCTACTACTTCAACTGTTACACCAAACATTAAAAGAGTTTGTCAACGCGTTTACAATACTTCCCAACGATCCCGACACAATTTCCTATTTTATACCCGGTTTCCTAACTATTTTACCAGATTTCCCAATAAAAGTTCATATAACAAGTTCCTGACGATTTATGTCCAAATTTTACTCCATTACTTAACTACGAGTAGCTTTATTTTATTTTCCAACTACAATTTGCTATTTTTATTTCCTAACTTTGTTGACTTCAATTCCAAGTTGTTTGTTTCAAATTTCCAACTATTCTGTTCCAAACTCCAACTTTGTCAAGCTAATCCAATTTCACATCAAACGTTTCTTATTGTTTTTCAGGTATCAGGAGAAGAGGACAAGTTGACTCCTGAAAAATGTCGTAAGCAGTACCCGACATCGACGTACACAGCAGGAGGTAAAATGATTTTTACTTTCCTTGACTCTACGAAGTAGAAAGGAAAGTTATGTAATCGGCTGAAAAAAAAAAACTGAGTTCTCTTCAGATCTTTACGTTTCAGACCCCCCTGAGTCCGAAAAACACTATTTGGGAAAATGGTATGTGTGTCTGTGTGTGTGTGTCTGTGAACGACTTTTAGAGAGAACCATCGTACCAAATCCACTCAAACTTGATATCTCGCCCGCAGGTTGCCATGGGACGCCAAAATAAGGGTTTGAACAAAATCCGCCGAAAGTTATCATAGTGATCAAAACACCAAATATTTTTTTCTCAAAAATGGCTGAAAAGATTTTGATTAAATTTTTTATATTGATAGCTCCCAATATGGCAACTATACCATAAAATTCCCATTCGTGGGAAAATGACGAGAGCAGCACAATAAATTATCAAAATTTTCGACGAAAAGCGTTGTTAGCGCAGTGTTTTCCTTATAAACTACGCTGGAATTTTTGTAGAATGTCAAAAAAACATTGGTATTGTAGTCCAATCCAATACCTAAAGGGTGACTGTTTAAAAACGCTCATGAGATACATGGGGCTCACTCCAGAAATTCCGGAATTCCAACTGCCGCTGTTTCGCTTACTACCAGTTCTAAACGTTTTTACCCAATAACTCTGCAAAAGTAATTACTAGCCTTCTTCAAAAAATTTGTTTTTACAGCCTCCTTAATTATCTGTGTACCAATTGCTCAATAATGGTCCTGCAATGAATTCGAGCAGCACAATAAAATCTGTAACTGTAAGCGCAACCGCGTCCTGCTGCCGTAAAGCGTTGTTTGACCAAGTTGAAATTAATTGAGTGTTAAATGAATCGATTGAATAGAATTAGCCATGTACAAAGCGAATTGTTGTAGAGCTAAGGAAAGTTGTGTGTTGCAACGCACCAGATATTTCCTTATAAACTCCGCTGGAATTTTTGTAGAATGTCAAAAAAACGTTGGTATTGTAGTTCAATCCAATACCTAAAGGGTGAGTGTTTAAAAACGCTCATAAGATACATGGGGGTTACTCCAGAAATTCCGGAATTCCAACTACCGCTGTTTCGCTTACTACCAGTTCTAAACGTTTTTACCCAATAACTCTGCGAAAGTAACCGATATCTCACCAGATATTTATTGAACGTTTGTTTGAATGTGTTTAAAGTAGAGGCCGCTAAAGTCAAACTTTAGACCCCTTGGGGTTTATTCATTGAGTGACGGAAAGAATCAGAGGATACAATTTGACGATAGACTCTAGAACTAGATTTTCACTCTTCCGTTCTAACGATTAGTTTTTAATGAAAGAAATTATTCCAAGCGCAGGACGTTTAAAAGAAGCAGAAGTAGCAGGATATTACGAGCAAACCAGAGCCTAGTCGAGTAGGGGGTTGCCTACCTTTACGATTGCAGGGTTCTCATAGAAATGTGTAAACGCATATTGGTTCGGGGAACTGACTTAACCCATCATTTCGTGCCCCTGCAGCGTTGTCGTTCACAATACAATACGAAACACCCTCCTAAACGCGCAAAATGGTGAGTGTGTAGAATGGTGTCTGGAATTAAACAAGCTCTACGTGGGAGGGTGGAGGATGTCTTCATCGAATTAAGAAATCAATTCACTTTCTTCGCGTCTTATTTACCCTCCACCTCCGCTTTTGGTATAGCCCTAGTCGCTAGGGTGGGCTTATCACATCGCACCATTGAGACTGATGGTAACACAAGCATGCCCCGAAATCCCAGCAGCTTATTTGAACCACTGAACTTTGACCTCGCACAAATCACAAAGTCCACTGAGTTAGCGGCGAAAGTCAGTTGGAAACTATGTTTCTCGACCACTAGACTCCTCCAGAACTCAAAGGTGAGCAAACTAAATCGCATCAACTCTGGGGAGTTGGGCCTCTAGTGACCACAATGGTCGTTGTTGCCTTGGCTAGTACTGAATCAGCGACTCAAGACGAAGGGAGTTGACGAACACAGATCATTGTGATGAGAGAACCACGTATTCAAATAAACGGTTGGTTTCCACGAGTTTTACAGTGGTGCTTGTTTCTTTTTCAGAAAAACTAACGAGGAACCAAAAGGTGAGTTATCAAATTTTTCAAGTAATTTTACTTTCCGCTACCCGAAGGGAAGGAAAGTATAGTAATCGGGTCAAAAAAAATTGGGTTTTCTTCAGATCTTTACGTTTTGAGGCCTACTGAGTCTAAAAAACCTAATTTCGGCCTGTAGTTCGATTTGCGGGAGAACGGCTGATCCGATTGAGCTGGTTCTTTTTTTTGTTTTGTTCGTTATTTTTTGTAGACACCAAAATAAGGTTATGGATAATTTCGGCCGATGGGAAGGGGGTGGGGGACGAAAATGTACCAAAAACTAGGGTTTTTCGCATGTTTCTCGAAAACGGTTCTAACGATTTTGATTAAACTTTCAAATTATCTTCTCCTAATCAATACCTAACTTTTCTTCTCCATACGTATCTCCATGAAAATACGGTGAACGGAGATATGGGCCCCTGAAGCAAAAATAGGTTTTTTATGCTTTTTGGCAAAACGGCTTCAGCGATTTTCACCAAACTCACAGGATGTTTTCAAATAGTAAATACCTAGATATAGTTCTCAATAAATGTTCCTCTGACAGTCCATTGAACAGAGATAAAAATCTAAATGTGTCGAAAATAACGTTTTTTCCAACATTTCCGTAAATTCCAGGGTAACTCTTTCACCAGATGTGATGAATCCTAATGGAGTGTCTTTTAGTCACCCATACCAACATTTCGTTCCCTATAATTATTTCTGTATATATTGTAATGTTCGGGGCCGATCGTTTTCTTCCCAATTTGACCAAATTGAGAACTCCTTCTTCTCAGGGAAGGGGGCGGACAACCAACCAGGGATATTTATAAACAAAAGGGGAGCCTGATCCGTGAAGGAGTGCGTCTTTCCACACAAATGGGCTTAATGAAAAAAACAAATTGAAAATTTATAAAAAAAATATACAAAATAAAGATTTTAGCGGCTCACCTTGCTCTCGCTCAGAAAAATGGAGCGAGATAATAATGCGAATTATGCACAATATTTCCTGATAGTTAAATCTCCTTGTCCCTTTTCCAATAGGGTAGGCGGGGGTAAAAACTACCAGTTTCATGTTTTCATGATATCACGGGCCCTGTAAGAGTGCTATTCATCTGACAAAGCTGGGATATGGTGCTACAGGATCCTAGATGCATGTGCTGGAAGGTGGGGCGCAAACAGACGAGCAAGCTATTCGCAGTAACAATTTTATGAAAGTGGAAATGGTAGCTATTGCCCCATGCAACGGGGAAAAAAGTACCATTGAGTTTCTGTGGTAGTTTTTGCCCCAATTGTAAAAAAAAAAGAGGCAAACAAATAAAACACTGAACACAAAATTGCGGTGAATAGGAATGCTTTATTTTCCATTAAACAAAATAATAATAACTCTTACGTAAATGAGCCAGTTAGACTGGGTTACAAACTATGTTGTCCCTTTTCTTGTACAAAACAGAAAAAATGTATTCCAATCAACTGGTAAAACTGAATAGTAGGAATACCTAACGTTCGTAACGACAACGGGCGACGACGGCGGCAACCTTCTGAGGCTCCGCCGGCCTCTTCAACCGCAGGGCCCGGCTTCTCCTTCCCTTGAAGGGGCTGGCGCTCAGTGGGGACGCGGCTTCCCGCGCTTTTCTCGCCGCGTCGAAAATTGTGCCTTCACAATATATGTTGAACGGAGATATAAGCCAATTTAACACAAAAAAGGAGATTTGTCGAATATTAATTTATCGGTATTCCAATTTTCTCAAAAACGGCTCTAACGATTTCGATCAAACTTTCGGAGTACTCTCAGCTAACTAGTCCCTACATTTTGTTCTTCATAAATGTTCCTGTAAAAATGCGTTCAACGAAAAGATAGCGCCCACATATGTAGCTGGTGTTCGAACTTAAAGGGGTGGCGGAAAGTTGTGTGTTGCTACGCACCAGATATTTCAAGTAGAAATGTAAATGTTAACGTACACTCAAGGATCATCCCACTCATTCGGGTAGCAAATAATCCTTTGCCCCCCCCATGTTCCATGTTAGAGGGCGGATCACATTAAAGGAATGGACAGACAGAGAGTGAGAAAAAGAGAGTGGAAAGGTTTGTAAAGAGGACGGGTTGCTGATGGCCAGCGCCTCTTTGAGCGACTTTCTTATTGCTTTGTTTGTCTATTAGAAATTCCAGCGAAATGTGAACGCAAAGGAATGCGCCAGGGGTGAGTGCATTGTTTCATCACCAGTGCCAGTTGAGAAGTTCCACCACTGTGCAATCCTTACCAAAGAACACTATCTAGGGGAACCGAAAGACCAGACACTGGAGCCAAGAATTAAGTCGGTCAACAGAAAGTACCTCGTAGCACACTCCCTAACGGAGGACCACATGATAAATGTCCGTGGGGAGAGGTAATTAGAAAATGGTTTGCCCAGCATGTACTTATTTGCAGACCCCGACAAGCAGCTTTATCGCCGGGCACTGGCCACCAGATGCCCACCTCGACCAACCACCTGTAACCAACCTCATCACGATAACTTTCATAGCCGCGGAATTAGTTTTTCGAACGGTCTCGTTTATTGCACTGCATCTTGCAGTCCTCTCAACGTTCAGGGGACTGCTTCTGGAAGAAGTAATTTTCCAGCTCTGGTTACATTTCGTCAGACGAAGACTTGATTCGTAACAGGCAAAAGCGCATTTCCATACAAGTGATTAGTCTGAGAGACGACTCTTCCAGAGTTTACAGCCACCGTCCAAACTCTATTGAAGGGGAGGGCTGGGAGTGGACCATTTGACACGAACTCCACTTCAGCAACGCCCCTGATGGTAATTTACCCTCTGAATGGTGGTTAATGTGGTAGTTTCTAAGCACTAATGGCATATTCCAACATTGTCAACCTCGGACTGTACTTGGAGAATGAGCCAAGCTGTGCAGTAGCAGAGTTAATTCTCGCCCAATTGGGTAAATGTTGTCTAGCGCCCAAGAGCAGTAACTAATAAAGGAGAAGATGGAACTGCAGTATCCCTCATGACTTGGAGTTACAATTGGTATTCAATCATTTACATTCTATGTAACTAAGAGATATACTTACGTACTTATTACTGTTATTTGTTTGGTTTTCAGTGCCTCATAAAATGCGCTTTGATATCCCACGGTATAGTAAGTTTCCACTATCATTATTTACGCATTTGAAACCTATTTATGGAGGGCAGAAGAACATCATACTGCCATTTGGTAGTAGGGATATGACAAGAAACTAGGTCCCCTAGCCTCTAGCCATTGTACAACTCCTTGTGAGGTGTAAGTGTAAAGTTGCAGGCTGACTTCCACTGTGGAAGCAAAGCCAACACTTCTGAGTAGCCCCACCCGCTACATTACTATTTTGCATAGCATAGCAAAGGCACAAATAGCCAGATTGCAAGATTCGATAAACTGCTGGCTGAATGCACAAACTTCAAGTGGAATCACTGTTGCTTCGCTAGTTCACAGAGTTAACGTGGAAAATAAATTACTAACTCCAAAAAAATGAAATTAACAATGAAAAATTATAATTAAAAAAATATAACATAATGTAAAGAGATTGGTACGAAATTAACCGAATATAATTGAAAAATAAATTAAGTGGTTTGCGTTAGAAAAAAATGAAGCAAACAAACGATAGTTCTTCGGGAAAACAAAGTAACGGAAACAGAATTTCTGACCATGATGTTGGTGGGTGACGATGTGTAGTATGGTCGTCGATTAGTGGATCGTTCTTCTGGCTCTTCGGTCATCTGGTGATCCTCAGATCATGGCCCCCTTGGCACTGGTCTCGCTTGGTGTGACATCACCTATATGCCCTCACCGCCCCAGCACAAAGCGGAGGACATCTACAAGTTCTGCATTCGCCACCTCTTCTGGCTGAAGAAAGGACCTCCCACATCGCACAGGCACAACACATGCTCTGCTGTCTCAAGCCCCAACTTGCAGAACCTGCATACCTGTACCTCGCACTTACTGCAAGGTGGTACCTCAGTGGATGGTGACGTGTGAACGGGCCACATATGATCCTCATATCCTTCCTCTCTACGTAGGTGGGTCCTGGTAGTCCCAACAAAGGGCTCAGGGCTGACAGGGATCTGCGCCGATCCTTTCTTTGCCAACCCATCAGCCCGTTCGTTTCCTTCTATACCCTGACAGCCTGGCCCAACACAGTGTTACACTGTTGTCCACAGCCAGGGCCTTCAGTCCAGTCAGACACTCCCACACCTGCCGCAATGTAAGACAGTACAAGGCTAAGACCTTGAGAGTGGCCTGATTGTCCACCATAACATAGATCCTCTGCCGCTTCAGTCCCCTCTGCAGCAGCTGCTGCACACAGACCATTACCGCACCCACCTCTGCCTGGTTCACTGTGGCCAGCAACCCCAGTTAGATCGCCGCTCTAATTCTCGGCCCAAAGATGCCTGCCCCTGCAAGGCCACCTTGCACCGAGCCATCAGTGTAGAGTATACCAGGGCCCCAGCTTCAAAAGCGGGAACTTCCCCTTTACACCTAGACCGCTCATGAATGAGTATCCGAAAGGGTAACGGGAAGTTCAACCTCGCGGGCATTGAGTCTACCACATGCAGTTCGGGCCCCCCCACCTTCACCTTGTCAAGGATCAAGTGGCAGGAACTCCTCCTCCCTCACATGATCAGACCCAACTCCAACATACGCACAGCCTGGAAGAAAGCCATACTTTTAACATGTGGAGTGGATCTAAATCTAGCAAGACCTCCAGTGCTGCCGTGGGGCATGTTATACAGCCTGTAATGGCCAGACACATGTACGTTGCAGTTTATTCAATCGCAACTGCACTGTTTTGTTTTCCACCCTGTCCACCAGACCGAGGCTCCATAGATGACTACAGGCGTAACAACTGCAGTGTACAGCCACCGGATCTTCCCAGGCCTCAAGCCCCCATGTCTTCCCCACCATTCTCTGAGCTGCCCACATCACCACCGACGCCCTGTGTAAGGCTTTTTTCACGTGTGTGGCCCAAGTGAGCTTCCCATCAAGGAAAACTCCCAGGTACTTGATTTCACGGCTCGTTTTGTCTGGATTGACAAACAGTCCCATTGCACCATCTCCGTAGGGTATTCAGTGCATGCTGCATGCAATCACTGATTACACTCATGAATTTACCCCTGACAATAATCACAGCCTGTCCGCTATCCTATTACCTTGTAGCCCTCCTCCTCCAGTAGCTCAAATACCTAACTTTCTTTCTCTACAAATATCTCCATGAAAACACAGTGAAGAGAGATGTAGACCAGAATAGTCAAAATCGGTTTCTTACGCTTTTTGGCAAAACGGCTCCAACGATTTTCACCAAATGCCTTTAAATAGCTAATACTTATATATTGTTCTCAATAAATGTTCCCCTGACATTCCATTGAGCAGAGATAAAATGAAAATGTGTCGAAAAGGAGTGTTTTTCAGCAACGTGTACCCGCATTATGTTCCCCGTGATTATTTATGTTTCTATCTGTTTAACGGAGATATTGGCCGTGATAGTTCGGAAAACGGTTCACGTGTTTGTGATATTCTGTTACTGTCCAATATTTTCTCAGTAACCCACGTACTTATTGCATTCACAGTTGAACAACAGAGGAGAAATCAGCATCGAAGCGACAGAAAAGGTAGTTAACGAATTCGCGACGGACGACGAGAAAGAAATGGAACTACAGAACTTGCAACCTTGTAAAGCTAAAAGTTAGTGTCGAGCACTTTCAATTCACTATCCAACGTCAACATTATCTAAAACTCATCCTTCCTTGACTTATTTTAACAGGTGACGGTGAGAAGAACATCTGCAACAAGGCTTACAAGTACATATTGTGCATTGGAGGCGAGCGCAGCGTCACCAGGTTCATCAACGAGAAATGAATTTTTCTCGCGCCAACACAATTTGGGGCACTCGCCAGTAGTCTCTTTCTTTCTCCCTCATGATCCCAGCACTGTAATCCTGCACTACCTCAGTTCATCGCTACTACACACTATAGCCAGGCCCGGATTTACGTTTTGGCCGCTTATTAATAACACAACTTGTCCCAACTATTATAACGAAACTGATTGAAAAAGGAATTGTTGATTTTGTTTCATAGCTTGTTTTTAAAATGAGCGCCAACCACACACCTTTCCTTAATTAGGTGTAATTTACAATCGAGTTCCAGAACTATAATGTAATCGTCTAGGCGCTTGAGAATTACTTTCCGCTACCAAGGGAAAGGAAAACATAGTAATCGTGTCAAAAAAATATCTGGTGCGTAGCAACACACAACTTTCCGCCACCCCCGTAATTTCGAACACCACCTACATAGGCGGGCGATATATCTTCGTTCAACGCATTTTTACAGGAACATTTATGGGGAACAAAATGTAGGGACTAGGTAGCTGAGAGTACTCCGAAAGTTTGATCGAAATCGTTAGAGCCGTTTTTGAGAAAATTGGAATACCGATAAATTAATATTCGACAAATCTCCTTTTCTGAGTTAACTTGGCTTATATCTCCGTTCAACATATATATACAGAAATAATTATGGAGAACGAAATGTTGGTATGGGTGACTAAAAGACACTCCATTAAGATTTATCACATCTGGTGAAAAAGTTACCCTGGAATTTACGGAAATGTTAGAAAAAACGTTATTTTCGACACATTTTGATTTTTATCTCTGTTCAATGAACCGTCACAGGAACATTTATTGAAAATAATATGTAGGTATTAACTATTCGAAAACATCCTGTGAGTTTGGCGAAAATCGCTGAAGCCGTTTTGCCAAAAAGCGTAAAAAACCTATTTTTGCTTCAGGGGCCCATATCTCCGTTCACCGTATTTTCATGGAGATATGTATGGAGAAGAAAAGTTAGGTATTGATTAGGAGAAGATAATTTGAAAGTTTAATCAAAATCGTTAGAGCCGTTTTCGAGAAAAATGCGAAAAACCCTAGTTTTTGGTACATTTTCGTCCCCCCCCCCTTCCCATCGGCCGAAATCGTCCATAACCTTATTTTGGTGTCTACAAAAAATAACGATCAAAACGAAAAAAGAACCAGCTCAATCGGATCAGCCGTTCTCCCGCAAATCGAACTACAGACACACACACACACACATACATACGGACCACGCGCCGAAATTAGCTTTTTTAGACTCAGTAGGGTCTGAAACGTAAAGATATGAAGAAAACCCAAGTTTTTTTTTGGGCCGATTACTATACTTTCCTTCCCTTCGGGTGGCGGAAAGTAACAAAAATTTGGGTTTTCATCAGATCTTTACGTTTTGAGGCCTACTGAGTCTAAAAAACCTAATTTCGGCGCTTGGTCCGTGTATGTGTCTGTAGTTCAATTTGCGGGAGAACGGAAGAACCGCGGGTTCTTTTTTTGTATACACCAAAATAAGGTAATGGGCGATTTCGGTCGATGATTAGGAAGGGTGGGGGGACGAAAATGTACCAAAAACTAGGGTTTTTCGCTTTTTTCTCGAAAACGGCTATAACGATTTTGATTAAACTTTCAAATTATCTTCTACTAATTAACATCTAACTTTTCTGGTCCATACATAACTACATGAAAATACGGTGACCGGAGATATATGACTATGAAGGAAAAATAGGTTTTTTACGCTTTTTGTCAAAACGACATCAACGATTTTCACCAAACTCTCAGGATGTTTTCAAATAGTTAATACCTACATATTGTTCTCAATAAATGTTCCTCTGAAAGTCCATTGAGCAGAGATAAAAATTAAAATGTGCCGCAAATAACGTATTTGCGAACATTTCCGTAAATTCTGGGGTAACTGCTTCACCAAATTTCATCAATCGTTCTGAGTGTCTTTTAGTCACCCATACCCACATTTCGTTTTCTATAATTATGTCTGTATACATATGTTGAACGGAGATATAAGCCATGTTAACTCAGAAAAGAATTTGTCGAATATTAATTTATCGGTATTCCAATTTTCTCAAAAACGGCTCTAACGATTCTAACGAACTCTCAGCTAACTAGTCACAACATTTTGTTCTCCATAAATTTTCCTGAAGAAATGCGTTGAATGAAGATATAGCGCCCACCTATGTAGCTGGTGTTCGAACTTACAGGGGTGGTGGAAAGTTGTGTGTTGCTATGCGCCAGACCAGGGGGGAAATTGTTTAATGTTTTGATCACATAACTATAGTTAATTTTGGGGGACTTTGCACATACTCTAACACACAAACACCATTTTCCCAAATAGCGTTGTTCGAACTCAGTAGGGCCTGAAACGAATAACTTTCTATAAAGACCGATAAAGACATAACTTTCTACTTCGTAGGGCCAAGGAAAGTTATGAGGGCAGAGGAGAACAAAAAAGGTACATCGCGTGGGTTTTATTTATTGGACAAGACTGGAACAGTTGATCATGCGAGGGAGGGACCGGCTGGAAACTCGAGGACAAAGCAAGGCGTCAGGCAGTTGCTGCGGTTCAATCTCAAGGCACTGAAAGAAGAGTGAGAAATTTGAAGCAACTTGGTGGAGGAAAAACAAATAACATTAGTCGAGAAACACAGGGAGATTTGACAAGAATACGCGGAGAACTCAAAAAACATCACACAACTTACCTATATCTCTTGACTCTAGCAACTAATCGAATCTATTTTTTGTTCTTTTTATAAAATCTGGAGTTTAAGGTTCCAGCATTTATGGTGCTTCTCCTACTTGTGCTCTAGCCAAGCCTATGAGATTCAAGAGGCTGTCTAGGGAGTTTTGGAGCACTCGGGTAGGTAGTGTGTGCAGTGGTAGTGGTTGGAATTCCATGATTTCTGAGATAGCTCCATACGATGAGCGTTATTAAATGTTCATTGTATAGACATTGTCGGAATAAGGTCCCGAATTTTGATTGACTTTGACAACCATCAGGGCTGCTGGTCCCATGAAAAGTCAATCCGAGGGACTAGTACTTTGAGCCTGCTGGCTCTTTTGCATTGGAATACTATTTGCTCATTCGAATAATTGACCCTGGATGTTTGTTGATTGCGGTGGTGCGGGATATAGTCCATGTGTACAACTTGACTCGCATAAGGAATGTGTGGCGCACCCTAGTAGCCAATTAACAAATATTCAGGTGGATTTAGTTCCCAATGGTTACACTGGTGTCTCGGCTTCGCCTCGTCCCCCATTCCTATACTCGTTTCGCTTGTGTTTGGTATTGCGTCGTGTCGTAAGCTGATCTCGCTGTTACGAGTACAAAGTGTTATTTTTTTTCTTGTTTTTCTTGCCTTAATTTACACTTAACCTTTTATCATTACTAAGTCTTCGAATCGGTAAGTGTACCTTGAAGTATTTTTACTCGGCTTTGAATCAAATGATAGTCTCATTCACCTCTGAAGAAGCCTCGTTTGAACTGTTAAGCTGGCAGACACTTTATTCTACTACCACCTCCATTTTGCTGCAGATTCTAACAACATTTTTAGTAACAAGTGTTTAGACAGGGCCTCTACAATTGAAGTTCCCGCTCTTGCCTATATAAACAAGTGATATTTATTAATTTTGTTCAAATATATTTTCTTTTTTTTGTACTATAAAATGTAAAAAGTAAAATATGGTGAAGTGTGTGTGGTAAAGAACAAGTCAGCCGCGACCAAAGGTCTACAGCAGTCCTCAATATTCGTCTGCCCACACGACACGGTTTCTGCTTATGAACATTCCTTTTCTCTATCAGCTTGACATTCTATCTTGGCAGGTTGTTACAATGCCAATCTATACGTTCCTTGCTGGAGCTCTCAAGCAAAGAAAATTACGAAGAAGAAAGCTGTTAAAAGACTACCAGATCTACGCAACCTATCACCAATGAAAGGTGGGCTCTACCCGTATACACTCGCGAACGATTCAATTCATTTTTCATTTATCAAATTTTGTGTAAATATATGAGGAAGCAGGTTTGGAGGCTTCTTTTATTTTACTTTTATTGTCCTCCCAAAGGCCCATTGCCCCTAACAAACAGATTGGGTTTATGCGAAAAAAATGCGCTAAAATCGATTTTGGAAATGTTTGATAATTTATTGTACTGTTCTCGTCACTTTTCCCACAGATGCGAATCTTACGGCATTGCTGTGTCATTTAAAGTGGTCTATAGTAGAAATTTATTCAAAATCGTAAGAGGAATTTGGTGTTTTGATCACTATGATCACTATGATAACTATAGTTAGTTTGAGGCGGATTTTGCTCATGCCCTTATTTTGGCGCCTAACGGTGCCCTGTGAGCTGGATATCAAGTTTGAGCTGATTTTGTCTGGCTGTTTTTTCTTAATCGTGTGGATTTTCCCAAATAGCGTTTACGAACTCAGTAGGTCTGAAGTGTAAAGATCTGAAGGTTCAACTTTTTTTCCGTCAGTCGATTACATAACTTTTCTCTAACAGTAAACAAGTGACTGTGCTACGCCATGTATCAGTCACAGTTTGAAGGACAGTATGAAGCATTATTTGGTAGCTCTGAGATTCTCCTGCCCAAGATGTGGGATGCACAAAACTCCGTCTCAGCGCCAACGATAAAAAACCTGGCTCCCCTAAGAGTTCCTGCCTGGATGTACCGAGTGGTATGACAAATGCCAGGAGGGTCCTGCTATTCCCAGGGGCGTATGAAGGTGTACTACTGTTGAGGCCAAAGGGCCCTAACAGTCGATGAGAGCTCCAGACATACGGGACGAGGAAAAGGGTTGAGCATGATCTAAAAGAGAGGTACAGAAGGGTTGTTACTGGTCAGATATAATACAGAACAGCAGGTTGCTTCGAGATTTCCCTACGAGCTCCCATTTCTTAGTTTGTTTGATGTTACTTTGCTAACATGGCCACTGCTTAACGAAAACCTTGTCATCAAGTTTGGCAAGATATTCCAGGAGGGTGGGGCACCCTCTCATTACGACATATCTGCCCACGCCTATTTGAACGGGGGTAACTGTTACTTATCCCCACAAAAAGAAATTTTAGGGACTCGGGACTCAGATGAGGGTTTCTTGGAAGCCAATGATGAGGAGCTGCCGCAAGCTGCCTGATCCATTGTGGTGGATACGTCTTATTAAAATAGGTTCGGACAGATAAGCACCAATGAGACAGGAATGCCCCACCCACATAACTCATAGTCAGGCGCTCACTGGTTTATTCATTCCCGAGTTCTCCATTTTCGAAGATGTGGTATTCTTCTTGAATCACCCTGTACGTATAACAGCACCATAAAATACTAATGAACACAACAAACTGTTGTTGAACAGTAATAATACAAATCCATTGAATTGTCAGCAAGCAATGTTCAAAGTAAAGGAGAGTCACAGGGACGACAAACAATGTCAAGTGGACTTCCCTGAAGTCACTAGAAAAACCTCTTCCTTTTAGTCAGAAGGTTGTTGGTCTAATGTACGCTCAAGCACCAGGAGCTAGCTCTGAGCATGCCCCTCTCCGACTATTGGTGGTGGGGGGGGGGGCTGTCCACGCCAGGTATGGCTACTGGTTCGATTGCTGGCTAGGTATCCTGGGTACCAAACCAACCTGGATATACATAGGCCAACCAGAGCGATCTTTGTAACAAGTGCACTCTAGAGGAGATGGTAAATGGAAGTTATCTGGCTACGGCTACTGCCACTGACTCCCCCCTTCATCCATATCCCAGTGATTCTATCCAAAGGTTGAACTAAAGACAACTGTCATTGGCTAGGAAACAAGGAAAATCATAGCGCCCTTATGAAACAGTGCGTCAGCATTCTCATTCCCCATAATACCCCGGAGAGCCCCCTCACCGCCTCCCACCCACACAAAGGAACTCTTATTGCCTTCAGCCTGGTGAACAGACTTTGGAGGCTCGAGCTTGCCCTTAGAGCTGTTACAGCCTTAAAAGCTGCCCAGCAGTCTGAAAAAATGTAACTTCCACAGCAAGCCCTCATCAGCAACGACGTTAACAGCGTATGTTTCAGCTGGCAGTACTATCGTAACCCGAAGGAAGCATAGAAATTCCATGAAGGGCAATTTAAGGCGTTATCTACTGGGCAGAATCCATCACATTGAGGTGACCTCAGGTACTGAACCCTTTGAGGGAACCAGTCAGTTCTACATTGTCCATAAAGTAATTATTAGCCGACACGCCTAACAACAATATTTCCAGCGCTAGTCAAGTTTACTAGACGAACAGTCGCAACAATTTTTATCAAAATAACTCGAAAGATTGTCAATTACCTCAAGTGTTGAAAGGTGAGAGCTCAAGCATCCTTTAAAGCATGAAGGGCGTAAGTTACTGCAGTGTTAGGCCGCCAAGACCACCGGTTTGTGATGGGATTGTACACCATACCATTGACAGTCGAAACTCTGCACCCTTCTGCAATGCGTATTACAATACTACACAGTTAATCGGTAAATTGCCAATGGTGTGAGAACGAGCATCTGAACTAAATTGTAAGACAGTATTAACAATAATTGTAAGTTTCCTGTTACGCCGTCTGTATAGTAACTAAGATATCGTCATGGACACGATTGAAACCTGCAGTGACAATGGAACGGTACTAGATCAAGCTTCGTTGGAACGTCCAATGGAATGGAACAATAGCAAGTTCAATGAACGTCAGCGCAAAAGTTGAAGACGGGAGATGAAGCTAAGGAGGGGGGCTCGTGGTCATAATAGCAACCAGCTTGGCTCACATTATGCAGATGGTCATTCCACACTCAGATCTTGCATCACTAATTGTTCAAGGAAGTGGCTTGTTGCTGCAAATGATCCAGAAACCATTCCTTCACAATACATCCTAGAGAGTCAACATTATGGATCTGTTCTGAGCACAAAGATACTGAACACAAAACGAAAGTGGAACTGACAGTTACAGGTACGCTGCTCTGCTAACCAGTAGAGTTGGAAACTCTCAAACTGGTGATGAATCAGCCTGTGAGACCCCGCAGGCTAAAACTTTGTTATCCTAATGTGCATCTTCAACAGACAAGCAAAAACGTCTCACCCCTTGCTTGTTGCCATTTCTGAGCTGTGAGACAGCAGAACATAGGTTTCCAGCCTCTAATACTGTGCATTATAGCTATTTCAGAATTTTTTCAAACGCGTGTCGTTAACTTTACTCACTTTAGGACTCCCCATACACGAGAACGGCCATTTTTGCAAGGTGCAGAATGATTGATCTGAGTTCCGCTACATGCTCACATGTAATTTCTGTTTTTTAATTCGTATTTTTTGACGTTCATCGCAAGGAGGAGCTAACCTACTGTCGACATAAAGTTTCTCACAGACAATACATGGAACAGTTGGTGATTAATGATAACGTGTGTGGGTAGTTTTGATGCACGGATCAGTTGAGCAATCACAAATGTTTTTGGAATGAGCATTCCCAACTAAGCATAGTTAACACTAGCCTCTCCATCCCCACCACTGACTACACACACCCATGTTGTTGTTAAATGGTCGAAATCTATCTTTACATTCCCCAGCCATACCAGCAGGTAACACTTGGACAACAGCTCTTAACCAGGAGACTGGCTAAATGACACTGCTATATCTGGGTTTGGTAGATTCTAAGCGACTACTGCGCAAGACTTGTTGTCAATCCAAGTATTAGGATTATATGGCCATGTTTTTAACAAAACTCCAACCAATTGGAGAGAGATGGGGTTGACTTCTGAGATTGAATTTGTTATACCCCTCCACAATGTCTTGATAGAACTGTTACGGGCACAACTGGAATCTTTAGGGACTTTGGCTCCACTCTCAGTATGAATTATAGTTCAGAGATTTACCACCACAAACAAGGAACTGGGTGTGAAGGAAGGAGTGAACATGAGTGCAAGTGGCAGGATGACAAACTGCTTGTTTAGACCAGGGGAGACTTGAACGAATCATGGAGACGGGTAGCACAAAACTTGTAATTGAAGAGTTGGGAAATAACCACAAATATTCGGACACTTATGTGTACAAAGAAGAAGTACCTAGAACCGCATAAGAGTTTGAGTATACAAGCATGAAGAAGGGAGCTCAGAAAGCGTGAAGCTGGTTGCAAGGAATCCGAATTAGATGTCGGAGGGAAGTGAAACGAATGTTTTGTTCGAAGACCACTCACATTCGTGAGAACTAGTAGACGAATGAATTTTGGAGGAGCTGTATGTTGTGGAGAGGAATGTAAAGTGAGGGGAGAGAAAAGGATATTTTGGAAAGTCCGGAATAAGGGGAAATCCGTTGTCACTCAGAAATAACTGAAGAAGTGGGTTTTCCACAGGTAAACAAAAGGGCTTGAGAACAGAAAGGTTAGGGAAAGTGCGGATGTTCGAAGATAAAAAAAACCAGCTAATTTGACCTGCGCGGAACACTGCTGACACTTAAGTTTCGACTACATTCAGACGTTTGAAGTTTGCATTGCCTAACTTGAAGTTTGGTTCGTCCAACATAGAACTTTGGATATTTTCATACAGTCCTTGTGATTATAAGTAGTTTGAGTTGACACTAACCTTTCTCCAGGAAACGTGACAGTTGCTGCGGAGTTATCAACTTGTCATACTGATGGGAACCCTTAGGTATGAAACGGAAGATGTGCTCACCGGCAATGATTGCCACTAACCAGGCAGTTGTTGTCTGACTGATTGTCGTGAAAAACAATGATCCTCGAGGCTAGGAAAAATGAAACACAAATGAAATACATTAGAGCCCTTAAACATTGTACAGTACTAAAATCTGAAGTCTAAATGAAGCAAAAATGTAAGTAAAGTTCAAATTTTGGTACAAAGCATCTGTTTACGACTAAAACCAAAGGCCTACATCAGGGGTCGGATGGTTGAGTATCGGCTTGAGTACTGCTCCGCCTCGCCCCACCATTACTCCATTGGGAGCTAGCAGACTACCCCCCACCACCATTTTGTTATTCTAGAGCTGCGACAGACTTCAAACTTTCTCTCTTGCCCCAGCCTTATCGTCTAAATGTGGATCATCGTTTCTTCCTCCATTTTACGATTAGAGGTCTTGAGCACCTGCTACCCTGAAAATTCCACGGTTTCAATTCAAGACCCTTGTTTCATCGTATTCTGCAATCAACACGCACTTTTGCAACTAATTGAATTACTACAGTTCCAGAGAAAGACACGAGGACCTGATTCTCTCGTATTCTCACAAGCAATAATTTCCGCCACTTTAGAACCACGTAACACAGAAAATAAAAGACGAAATTCGTCTTCTAATTAACTTCGTAACACAACCTGTGTGAACATGTCTCACGCGACTATCCACCTCCAGTTATGCAGAAAATTTTGCTGGCAGTTCAGCAGGCACCCTCTATTAGACTTTTAAAGCAAATCGATTGATTTAATTGATATCAGATCAACATTTTAAACCACTAATATTTGTTATTGAACTAACCTTAACTGCAGCAACGCAGGCATTGATGAAACTGTCTTTGGCCGTGACATGCTCAATGACCTCAGAACATACAACAACGTCGTAATGCTCTTGACGAATTGCTGCGTGGTCTTCAATGGTGCCAGATATGAATTCGATATCCTTGTTTGGAAGGTTCTTTCTTGCATATTCTGTAGCAATGCGAACGAGTTCAACAGACGGATCGAGGCCCGTCACGTCGGCTCCAAGTCTGGCGAGGGGCTACGGGTAAATCGAGACATGTGTTAGAAAGTAAGCTTATCACGAGCTGACTAATAACTCCTACAAAATAATTTGAGAATGCCGAGCTTATAAATTCAGATCCCAAAAGAATTTGAATGAAAAAAATTGAGAATGCCTGAAGATGTGGGTGTTTCACGGTATTCCTTTCCCGTGTGCATAAGGTCATGTGAGTACCTCCATTTCATACTGTCAGTCCATATGCTTGTATGATTACAACTGGGCGTTTACATACTGTACCTATTGGGAACCATAGCACCCCCAGAGTCGCTCTAGCGAGATATCGTCCAACCTCCAAAAATAGCAGACTTACATGTGGTAATTCCATCTTTAAACATTGCCCATCCATACACCAAGCCCCGTGACATGATTGCACATTGCCAATATACCAAATTGACACTGATTCATGAGAGCAACTGGCGGCCAACAAATGATAGGACTTTCACAAACTTAGTTCGAGATGGTGGCCATTCACAACAATTCATGATCGTCAGGTAAATATGACTAATGCAATGGAAATGTTTGATACCACCCCTTCAATTTGTCTTTGCTTCTGCTGCGACCTAATCCCTCGCCTGTCATTATGTTCGAACGTTGTACATTCTTGACGAACAGTCGAACGCTGCTTTGTGCTCAATCGACTACAGCTGCTTCGAGGGAAGTAGCATTTCGTTCATGTCTATACACAATGGTCAATGCTTTTCCAGTATCGAAGCAGCGTACTGAGAAGCCTCCTTAGCACAACTCCACCAATGTTTCAAAACCTCTTTCAAGATCTACTATGATTCACGTGAAAACTGCCCCTGAACGACCTCTCAAAAACCGAGTCTGGGAAAACACGCGAAAAGGTCTTGTCAGGAAACTGCAATGTTCATGACTACTTGAGGAGTTGCACTTTATGAAGGGTGGATTGATGTACTGGGACGAAAACTCATCGACTTAGCGAAGGCTAGTCAGGGGGATTTGTGCTGACTAGGTACCTCAAACGTCCTGATCTACTCAAAACTTTGGTGTCAGCACTCTGAATGAAGGTGCCCGGTCGAGGTCCGGTCCTATCACCTGGCCTTGCATTTGCTCCGAACTGTGATTGAGAATGAAACTACGTCATCGTGCATACTCTCCTACACTTAGTATGATATCGTAACAATCCAATCACTCAATGATAATTAACAACATACCATTGAGAAGTAGCCTCCTCCACATCCAACATCCAGCACTCGAATGCCCTCAAGAGGCTTAGCTGTGGCAGCTTTCTTATTTGTGATTGCTTGACTGTTGACTAGTCCATCTCGAACAAAAGGGACCCTGGAATGATTTGTAGGGTGAGAGCCACACGAAACGATATTCGTCATGATAACACGCTGTTCAAGGTAGTTTAGTTCAGTTTTATGTTCCACACTTTTCAATGTTTGTTTGGTTTCAACGATTTATTTACATACTTGGCAGCAGCGCCTGATAGCTCCACTCTTTAGCGTCCTGAACAAGCAGCGACTTGCATAACGGGCTTGACGATTCTCATTGCTGCTTCAACGACACAGTCTCAATATTGCGATCGCATCGATTTGTCTAACTGATTGGATTCCTCCTATTTAATTCGGTCATGCAACGTGACGTGAAACGCTGTAACGAATTTCGCCTGTGCTGAGTCCACCAATTTCAGACACAGCATAACTGGGTTCTGATCACCTGCTTCAAAATCTGGTGGAAGAATTGTGGTATTGCCTTCTTTAGCCCTACATAGTAGGAGAGTTACGTAATCGGCTGGCTTTTTTGTAGTTTTCTTCAAATCTTTAGTTATAAAAGACAACTGAGTTAGAAAAATGAATACCTCTTGGCAAAATGGTATGACTGTGATGTGTATTATATCTTTGGGACGACAAACTAAGGATTTGAGCGAAATCAGCCCCAAATTAATTATAGTTATTATATTGATCAAAACAGTAAATTTTTTTCTTTTCTAAAACGGCTCTAAAGATTTTGATTAAATGTTTCCTCACAGACCGCTCCAAATTACACAGCAGTACTATGAAATTACCATTCGTGGGAAAATGACGAGAGCAACACAATAAATATCAAAAATATCTGGTGCGTAACAATACAACATTCCTTAGCCCTACGTTCGTTCCCGGTTTTCACAGCTTCCTCTCCTAATGCAATCAATTTTTACTAAGTTTATTTGAACTTGGTAAAACGTAACTTCACGGAGGTAGAAAGTGATAGCAACTGCAGTTTCAGGATTTATGTAGTTGTATCCATCAACATCACTTCGAAAACATTATTTATCGCGCATTTGGGTAAGAAGGAAGAAGTACGGTTTCCTCTGCCAACTAATGTCTTGTTTGGGGCTATAGCATGTAATGGTTGGGGGGGGGGGAACTGTTGATAATTAATAGGAGGGTGCCTCCGGGGATGTTCTCATGCTATGCTATTCCGTACTGTGATTGTGGGCTAAGTCTGAGTAACTGTGAGAGGCTCTCTTTCATTTTTGAATCATTCGGGAATGCCAAGTAGAGAAGGGGCCCAGGGAACGTTCAATGCTACAAGGCCAGAATATCTTGATGAATTAGTTCTCTTAATTACGGTCAAGATGGTTCAGTAATTAAAAGGAACACCATACTGGAAACTAAACAGTTATGGCACAGAAAACATGTGAGATCCATTCCATAAACAAATACCTGAGATCATTCATGCTGAGGAGCGGTTTGGCCTGGCTGTTTGGGTCCCACCATTCTTCGCTCAATTTCGAGAAAGTGTCTACTTCACTCTGATCGGCGTTCTTACTCTTTGTGGACAGGCAGAGACGAGGTCTGAAGCAATTATTTCGCTGTTATCAAATTGCACAACTAGACTGATATATTCAACACGTGAAAAGATATTGACAAACAATGATTTGTGAGGGAACCTCAATATTTTCTTATTGATCATGTGGACATAAATAGGATGTGTAGTCAAAGAATCATTGGCGGTTAGAGAAGGTCCTGTGGCATTCACCCCTCTACTGCCAACACATTATTTGACATGGGGAGCTTTCCTTTGAAACCACAGCCCCCATGATTACGACACCTTGGCTTCATAGCGAGTCACACTCTCCCTGCCAGCGTTGTCTGTGGCCAGTTAGCTGAGGCTTGAGCAGCCTGATGACCTGAATGGGTGGCAGGCCCCAGGGCATGAATTGCAAACAGTCGTTCTCCCTGCACGTACGTTTTATTCGCTCGTGAATTTTGAGGATTGGGTTTACTGCCATCCACCACATGAGAAAAGGAGACATGTTCGGGACTTAAACTTTGATCCTCTCTGCCAAGGTAGGTGTTTGGCCTTCACCAGTCACTGCCACTACTAGTTGCCAACATTGAATCATCTCTGGACATACTCTCACCAACCCACTTGAACATGACTGCTGTGTTCATTCGAGCTGGTTGATATATCACTTTACAGGCAATTTGGGGCGATGGCCAACAGCCTTCATCCACTCGAGTGTGCTCTCATTGGACTAGCAGGACAGCCCTACATGGTTTCTGTCAAGGCAAACGCCAGATCACCACTTTGAGGATTTCTGATCTTGGATGTAGCGGCCGAAGCACACAGCTGCTCAACAAGTACAATTTAGTTGTTGCCAACGACCGTATGACTGAGGCGACCTATGATGAGCCATGAGTAGATGTCACAGTGTTACCTCGTGCGGCCGATGAGTTGTACCAGGAGCAACACAGAGCGATCACCTGGTTACGGTATTTGCCATTGCACATAAGAGCATTCTCCGTAGACACGCGTGAAAAACGATTCCTCACCAAAAAATGCTGACTGGCTCCCCCACCCTACGTTTTTACCTGTTATTCAATCATCAACTGTGAACTGGGCTTCAGAACAGGTCAAAAATTTGTAAACAGCGTAATAGTGAAGATATACCATTTTGTCACCAAAATGCAGAATATGATTCATCCATTTATTCCTTGATATGACCGATAAAATCTTACTGCGCTACTCTGGGGTTCAATTGTTCGACGTAAGATATTCCCCATGTAAATATCTACACGTTTTACATGGCAGTTAACACTAATCAAAGTAAATCAGACGGTAAGTGGATTATTTGGACCGACAATTGACTTACATTTTGAAGGGATAGTGATGAAATAGTTTGACAGCTGCTTTCGAAGAAGCCATTTGAAGGAGCGAAACTACAGTCGCTCATTTTGCGATCTCTCAAGGTCGATGTTTTTTCGCAGTCTAAAGAACCGGTTACTAGGAGAAGAAAAAGCTGAGGGAACAGCGGCATAAGCCTAGACCTACGGAGGACGATTTCCCATCTCCCCTGAAACGGAGCTGTTAGGGTAGTAACGCAGGTAACTTAACAGATTGCTGCTCCTAGCCTGTAGAACTAGCCAATGTCAATCAACATCAGGTTACGTAATTCTTTACTGGGCGCTTCTCAAAATTTTGAAGGCTCTCGTGCATTTCAGGCTTTTATGTATGATTATATACAAACGTACATGTATCCCACTCGTTTTGCGTTTTAGAATATTTCAATAGGTGAAAAATATAGTTAATTTTTGTTGTCAGGCGTCTAGCCTGAAACACTGCATTAAAGGGGTCATCGCTCTAGGGATGCTCGGGAGAACTAATGGTTCCCTTCCCACCAGAAGTGCATCGGAAGGATTACTAGCTCCCTCGACCCATACACCCTCCAGTCAGCAGTTGACTATTCCCGTTTAGCGATTCCGCCTGGAGTATCAAGTCGTACCATATCACACTTGCTACCTCTTTTCAACTCAAAATCATTTTCCATATTCCAAGGGAAGTGTCACTGTAGGTGAGGAAGCTGTAGTTCAAAAGCAGCGCGAGACTGACCGGAGTTCATTCACTTAGAACCAGCCACTAAATTCGATTTACGTTTGACATAATAATACGCCGGTAGTTATCAGAGATAACAGTTGAAACCTTCTTTCACGAAACCGGCTGTCCCCATTCTGTTCTTCACATTTCATCGGCGTTAGGTGTGTTCCCAAAACCGTCACAGGGAACTGGATCTGCGCATCGGTCTCTCTGTTCCTACCAAGGATTTAGTCCGTCACAAATACATTTTGTATCAACTGGACGATGTTGGTAACTTTACGGTAAGACAGCTGGCAGAGTGGGAAATGAGCACAAGCCAGGAAGAAACACAAACTTTCTCTATGTAGTCCTGCAAGATCCTTCAACTAGTAGCATTTGCCCAACTATTTTTACTTTGAATTCAGTTTTCCATGTAGACGCAGTCCTACGTCTCTGAAACCGTTCTTCCTGACAACATAAAAAACTACCTAGGAAACGATACTAAACACAACTTAATTGTAATCAAACAGCCAAAATGTCGTTTTTTGTCAATCATTTTAGACAACATAAAATGTATGAAATAGCCCAGATAGCGGATGGACATCACAATTTTGGAATCCCCATGCCTTGAAACGTAGTGATAAATTTTGAGTGGCAGTTGTAAAAAAATTTCGTGACAAAACAGTCGAATTATTAAGAACGAGTAATAAACCAAAGAAAAAGAACCATTTTTACCACTTTTCTCCCTGTGTGCCTTTACTGCTAATTGAACTACAGACACACACACAGGCCATGCGCAGAAATTAGGATTTTGGGATCCAGTAGGCCACAAAATTTAGATATCTGGAGAAAACCTCCTTTTTTGGGACAATCACAATATTTACCTTACCCTTTGGGTGGTGGAAAGTAATAAAAAAATAGGAAGTTGTACAAGAAGAAGAAGAAGTCACTTTTCCTGGTTCTGGGTTATCTTCCCAGGAGCATACTCATGCTACCAGGCGCGACCACGGGTTGTGGATAGTGGAACGGCCACGGCATTGTCCCCAGGGGCATGTCTGTGGCCAGCTGTGAATAAGGACAGCATGCTGACTGAATAAGCAGCCGCGAACAATGGGCAAAACCCAAGAGATCGCAGAAAAGATCCTGAACAAAGGGCTCAAGGGCAAGCGGATTTACATTTTCTCAGACAGCCAGGCTGCCTTAAAGGCCATCGCAGCCTATAGTTTTAGGTCTAAGCTGGCATGGGAATGCCTCCATGCGCTCAAGCAGCTCGACGCCGTAACAGACTTTCCCTCATTTGGGTGCCGACTCACAGGGGGCATGAGGACAAGGAAAGGGTGACTGCCTCGCGAAAAGGGTTACAGAATCCCTACCCATCGGGCCTGAACCACACGTGGGTCTGACGAAAAGTCACCTGAACCGTCTGGTTGCTCGATGGGAGATACAGGAAAATGGCCCCCATTGGCAACACCAGCCACAACTAAGACAGGTGAAAAGGCTTGTCACGCCTTCCTGTCAAAGGGCGAAGGCGATGCTGACACTCTCTAGACAAGATCTGAGAGTACTGATAAGCTTCCTCACCGGGCACTGCCCACTCAGATATCACCTCAACAAGATGGGCATCTCAGAGGTGGTGAAATGCAGACTCTGCGGCAAGGAGGATGAGACAGCAGAGCATATCCTATGAGAATGCCCTGCTTTGGCAGCAAAACGCTATGTATACTTCGGTCAGGGGACCACTGAACCCCAAACCGTAGCGGACTCTGCAGTGAAGGACATACTCGGCTTCCTAAGGGGGGCGGGTATGTACGATGCCTTCTACTAAGAAAGGGCCGTCACAATAGGCCCATATGCGGCCGCAGTGACAAAGGGACTTGTCCCACACGCCCTCGGGTCAAAAAAAAAAAAAAGAAAAAAAAGTCACTTTTGATTCATACTGAAAGCGATAAGGACAGAGGAGAACAAAAAAGGCACATTGCGTTGGTTTTATTTTATTGGACTAGACTGGAAATGTTGATAACGTTATGGAAAGTCGACGGCAAAGCAAGGCGACGGCAGCTGCTGATGTTCAATCTCAAGGCACTGAAAAAAGAGGGAGAAACTTGAAGCAACTTGGTGGGAAATAAACAAATAACATTACTTGAGATTCACAGGGTGATTTGAGAAGAATACCACAACTTTGAAACTGGAGAACTCGGGTTCAGACGAGTAAGTTCCCATGGGAGGGTGCCCCATCCTCCTGGAATATGCTGTTGAACTCAATAACACCGTAAGTTAAGCCTGACATAACATAGGTTCTCTGTTTTCAAAGATGTGGGTATTAGCTTTGAATCGCCCTGCACGTATAATACCTGATGTAAAATACTAATTACTATAAAAACTGTTGTTGAGCAGTAATAATAAAAATCCATGGAATTGTCAACAGAGCACTGTTCAAAGTAAAGGAGTACCTGGCACCTATCAGGAGGACCTATATAGGCGTACCTAAAGAGAAGTCACATCAGTGACCAAAAATGTCGAGTGGACTTACTCGAAATCACTTGAAAAACCAATCCCTTTTAGCTGAAGGTTCTTAGTCGTGGTGCAGTGGCCGAGTGAGTTGGAGCGTAAGACTGTTCATGTCAGGTGGAAATAGGACCAGCAAACTCTGGTTCGATCCCTGAACAGGCCTCCTACAAACCAGTAGGGGAGGAGATGAGCCTCACTTGATCATGCCTTCTGCCGCTGTTCTCATGGCATTGGCTGACTCCCAGAGTTCATCATCATGATCCCCCTCCATCAATGTCCCAGTGATTCTATTCAAAGAGTTGATCTAGAAACGACTGTCACTGGCTATGACCTAATAAACGAAGTCACAGAGTCCTCATGAAACAGTGCATCTACATTATCATTCCCCACAGTTCTCCTGTGCTCTCCCATCCACTCAAAGGATCTCTTATTGCGTTCTTCGTGGAGAGCAGAGAATTTAGAAGCCTAGAGCTTACCATTAGAGCTGATACAGCCTTAGAAGCTGCCAGGCAGTAGAAATAAATGTAAATACACTCATGACTGTGCTTCCACAGCAAGTCCTCGGCGTATGTTCAGTTGAAAGTATCATAGGGGCAGCACAGCATTATCTGCTGGCCAACAGAATCCACCACATCGAGGAAACCAGCCAGTTCTACTTTGTCCATCAAGTCATTAATAGCTGAACATTCAATCAAATTTTCTCAAAAGTATTAAAAATATAATCAATTACCTTAGGTATTGAAAGGTGAGAGCTCAACCATCCTTTAAAGCATGAAGGGCGTAATTCACTGCTTTGTTAGGCCACCAAAACCACCGGTTTGTGATGGGATTGTACATCATACCACTGACAGTTAAAACTCTGCACCCTTCTGCAATGCACAATACATAACTAAACAGTTAATTAGTAAGTTAAAGTGAGAATGAGCAACTGAATTGAATGGTCGGACACCGGTATTAAGTTTTATGATATCATATCAAGTGTGGGAGGGCAGTATGTAAGGTGATGTAGTTTCATTATCAATTACAGTCCGAAGATGTACCACTAGAAACAGGGAACGGAAGAGTGAACGCGAGTGCAGGTAACAGACACCCCGACGAGACAACAGCTCTGTTCAGATAGCCAACAGCGAAGTTTCAAGTGAATCGTTGAGGTGCCTAATCGTGACAAACGCCCCAGAGAAGCCTCCGGTAAATCGAAGTTTGGTTCGTACAGTACAGAACTTAGGATATTTTCATGTAGTCATTCACTAACCTTTCTCCAGGAAGCAAGACAGTTGTTGCGGAGTTATCAACTTGTCGTAGTGGTGGGAACCCTGAGGTATGAAACGGAAGATGTGCTCTGCTGCAACGATTGTCAGCAACCAGGCAGCTGTTGTCTGACTGATTGTTGTGAAAAACAATGATCCTCGAGGCTAGGAAAAATGAAAGAGGTTACGTAATACGCAATAAAATCGTTAAAAGTAACATTCAAATTGCAGTAGTACCTCAGTATTCGGGAATTTACGAACAGGAAATGTTTGCTACACCAGTTTGTAACGCTTGTGGGCAGAATTGAATCTAACTTGACTTTTTGAACCCTGAGAAGTCCATCCTTCAACAGCAGCCCTACGAGAGAGAAGTCAAGGAATAATTTTTCACGACCCAAAGTTCATCCGGCACCTCGAGGTTCGAGATGAATGCGTTCTCATTAGGGCTAATTGCGTTCGAAGGAGTTGTGTTGATATCTGATGAAATCACCACTTCTACCTTTCTTTCATTTGTGATATTAACTCAAACACTAAATCTTTGAGAGGTCGTGCAGAATGGAGTCTTTGAGAAAAAGAAAAGTAGCCTCACATTGAAGTCGCCATGCCCCATAACAAACTGGCTCGTCCAGTGGTCTGGCTCAATGCACCTTCTCCAAAGATGTTCACTAGGGTTGAAAAAAACAAAACAACTAGTACATGCCTAGTCACTTTGATGTTAATTCCCATCTCACTTGCCATTTATCATGGGCGGTAAGTTTGTTCAGAGGAGTGATCTATACAAAGTTCAGCTCAGAGCAAGGAAAGCTCCCTTTTCACCCTCCACTCGCCCACCATGCACTCAACAGCCGTATCCAGGGGTAACTGGCAAGTGATACTTGAAGTGGTGTCTTCTTTGCTTAGGTGGCCCACAGAATGTCATCTCTCTGGTATTAGGCCAGTACTTTCATTCGATTGACTGATGAGTTTGCTACCCTAGACAATGGGTCACAAGCTAATCACGCCTAAGTAAATGACCTTGTACATGAGGATTGTGGGTAGCGCTTTTGAGGGACAGGAGATGCTGGAAGGTCATCTCTCACTAACACGGATGCTTCAGTACTTGATTTGTTTGACCTCTGGCAACCTGAACGTTGGCAGTATTGGCAGTTGGCAATCTAATTCTCCCTGTGAGAGGAGATGAGCTGGATTTTTTTCCTCAGCCACCACATGCTCGCAACATTGGGTGAAAATTCGAAGTACTTCATGGGTTTTTGCCTTGACTGACTGTACACAGTTCAGCACAGTCCGGTCGCCAACTTGGGCACACCTGGTTTTCCAGACGTGTCTCCATTTGATCGTAGCAGCTCTATCATCAGGCAACTGCTCAGCAGCAAGATAGGTTACGAGCAATTCCTCACCCTTCAAGTTCATTGAGGTGCTCTGGCCACAGGTCGTCACTCCTTAGAGGAAGTGCAACATGAAGATATCTAACATTGTGCCTAATATGGACGGAAGGCTGATTGATTGCAGCCGCCTCCCTTTTCAAGAGCAAGGGCGTGCACAGATTTTCACAGGGTGGGGAACTGTCCAACCTGTCATTAATAAATTTAAAAGGCCAGAGGAGATGGTACCACTCTGCTTTTCTTAACATGATGATAAAAACCGCTAATATATTTCAATGTGGCCCTTTCAACTCGCCAACAGTAACAATGAAATTATAATTGAACCAACCTTAACTGCAGCGACGCAGGCATTGACGAAACTGTCTTTGGCCGTGACGTGCTCAATTACCTCAGACGATACAACAACATCGTAATGCTCTGGACAAATTGCCGCGTGGTCTTCAATTGTACCTGATATGAATTCGATATCCTTGTTTGGAAGGTTCTTTTTTGCGTATTCTGCCGCAGTTCGAATGAGTTCAGCAGATGGATCGAGGCCCGTCACGTCGGCTCCAAGTCTGGCGAGGGGCTACGGGTAAATCGAGACATGTGTTAGAAAGTAAGCTTATCACGAGCTGACTAATAACTCCTACAAAATAATTTGAGAATGCCGAGTTTATAAATTGAAATTCTAAAAATTGAGTATTGTGCGGAAGAGGTAGACAATTATTTAAAGGCGAGTGGAGTCACAACATATGGCCGTTCCACTGTATTCTTCGCCCTTGTACATATGGTCATGTGAGTACCTTCGTTTCATACTGTGTTTTTACGCTTGTTTGTTTTCTGGTACTCATCAAGTGAGCTTCTACATACTGCGCATATTAGGAACCAGAGCAACCCCAGCGATGAGTTTATAGTTCTTCTGAAAATTAATTTATACCTTCTTCGGAGGGTCATATTGAGGGTCAACGTTGACAAGAAGGGGATCCTATTTCATGAAAATTCGAACCTCTTCTGGACAGGTAAAACTATTGAGGTACTAGGAATGATTGTGTGTAAGCTCGTAGATAAGTGTTGCGCAGTTAGATGCGTAGAATAAAATATATTACAGTGAAGTGGAAATAATGTAATAAAATACTAATTAAATGGTCTTTGTTTTAGCTAACATAACAAATATAAATTAAAGAGGCCTTTAAAATATCTGGTGCATAGCAACTCACAAGTTTCCTCAACCCCCAGCAAATACGATAATCTGCTATAAATACGGGCGCAGATCTGTTCAATATATTTGAACGCAAATATTTATGGAGAACTAGTTAGTTGTTTGATCAAAATTGTTTTTGAGAAAATTAGAAACGATAAATAAATGCTCGACAAATCTCGTTTTCCGAGCTATCATGACTTACATTTCCGTTCAACAGGTAGATACAGAAATAGTTGCCGCAAACAATATTTGAATGAAGTTAGCTGAAACACACTCCGTATGATTGATAAAATCTAGAGGAGTTACTCGGGAAATTATGAAAACGTACAAAAAGCGTTATAAATTGAGAAGAAAAGTTGGGTGCTGATTAGTAGAAGATAATTTGGAAGTTTAATCAAACTCGTTAGAGGAGTTTTCGAGAAAAATACAAAAACCCTTAGTTTTGGTACAGTTTGATCCCCCAACCCTCTTTCCAAACGATGGAAATCGCTTACTACGTTATTTTCGCGTCGTCGACAACAAAACCAAACGAGCGGTGCGTAGCAACACACAACTTTCCTTAGCTCTATGTCAATTTACTTTCTACGGCTTTTTCTATTTAACCAATTCATCCATCACTCAGTTCATTTGAACTTGGTCAATAACAGTTCACAGCAGCACAAAGCGGTAGGTATTAATGTTTCGAAATGTATTGTGCTGCTTATACTCATTCCCGGATCATTATTGAGCAATTGGTACACAGAGAGGCTGTAAACCCTGTTTTAAGAAGAGGATAATAATCACTTTTGCCGAGTGAAAACGTTTAAAACTGGTAGTAGGCGAAATGGTGGTAGCTGAAATTCCGGAATTTCTCGAGGAACCCCTATATATCTTAAGCGTTTTTAAACTCTCCCCGTATAGGTATTGGATCGGACTACTACGCTAATTTGTTTTAACATTGAAGTAACATTTCAGCGGAGTTTATAAGAAAGAATCGCGCTAAAATCGTTTTTCGTCGAAAATTTTGATAATTTATTGTGCTGCTCTCGTCATTTTCCCAGGGATGGGAATTTTATGGTACAATCGTCTTATTACGAGCTATCAATATAAAAAATTTAATCAAAATCATCAGAGCCGTTTTTGAGAAAAAAAATATTTGGTGTTTTGATCACTATGATAGCTATAGTTAACTTTCGGTGGATTTTGTTCATACCCTTATTTTGGCGTCCCTTGGTAAACTGCTGGCTAGATATCAAGTTTGAGCTGATTTGGAACGGTCGTTTTCTCTAAAAATCGTTCACCAGACACACATACCATTTTCCCAAATAGTGTTTTTCGGACTCAGGAGAGCCTGAAACGTAAATATCTGAAGAGAACTCAAATTTTTGTTTTCAGCCGATTACATAACTTTCCTTTCTTTGTGGAGGCAAGGAAAGTAAAAAAGAACCAACTCAACCGGTTCAGGCATTCTCCCATACTGACCAGGTGTGGAAATGTAAAACGTGGGACAACTGCTTGGTTCTCGCTTCCACTGATCCAACTTACGAGAGAAGGTTGTAGCGGGAGATTAGAGAGTGTAAGCAAGGTGATGAGCAACCTATTTAATCTTCTCTCAAACCCATTCTTTGAGTAGGACAAACTGACGGTCACTGAGAGTAATATCTTACCAGAGAACCTTCACCAATACCATTAGAATATCTACTCATCCTACATTAGCTCGCGACAACACAAGTAACGCTAAAACCTCGCCTTTTTGCAGATTAAAACCCGTCCTTTAATCGTAGGATTGAAGTGCACTGCCTGACTCCCATTGTAGGCACCTTAGCAACCTTAGTCTGGTGGTAAGACGAAGGTTTATAATCCGACGAAAGTTGGGCAATGGACCGGAACTCACGATTGCTGTAATTTTTGCCTTAGCCAGCGGCTCTCCAAACATTTTCAAACTCCCCCCAACAGAAGGAAGTAAAGATGCGAGGACCAAGAATAAAATCATTGTAAACCTCAAACCATACTAATGACTTATTGTAGTACAAATCTGCTTTTGAGTAGAACTCAAAACAAGGGCATTGAGACTAAAGACAATATTTTCGTAGCTGTTATTATCCCAACCTACCATGACACATTTATGTAATACTATTCGGTGCAGTCCCGATTAACAACTTACCATTGAGAAGAAGCCACCTCCGCATCCAACATCCAGCACTCGAATGCCTTCAAGAGGCTTAGCTGAGGCCGCTTTCTCATTTGTGATTGCTTGACTGTTGACTAGTCCATCTCGAACAAAAGGGACCCTGGAATGATTCGTCTTGATAACATGCTGTTTAATGTAGTTTTACGTTTTTTACAGTTTTACATTTTTGTTTGGTTTTGACGGCTTCTTTACATGCTTGGGAACCATGCTCAATTGCTCCCTTTTTTAGCGTCCTGGACAAGAAGCGACTTGCATAAAAGGCTTCACGATTCTTATCGGCACTTTGACAGCTCAGTCTTGATATTGCGACGTCCACTTTAACATTTTTCAAACAGCCTGAATTCCTGAATGTGACGCGAAATGCTGTAACGAATTTTGTCTATGCTGAATCCACTGAGTTCCTGAGTTCAGACCCAGCATAACTGAATGTGAATTTTCTTGGAATTCGAACACCCTCAGGCTGCCTAGACTGCTTCAAAACCTGCTGGTGGAACTGTTCCCCTTACCTACTGCCACTAACCCAGCATGAACTGTTTCCTGCAGCACCAGTTCTAACCTCAATCAGACCATCCTTTAATTTTATACATATAAAACATTCCAATTTTTTGTTTTAAGAATTTTTTTTTATTGTTTAAGTCGACAATCACGAGCTGTTGACGCTCATAGATCAATGTTAGGGAAGGATCCGGCCGGTTAACTATAAACCTAAGACTTGTTGCTACAATTAGTTCTCGCCTGTTTCTCGCAATCCGCGTCGGCATGATTGCCTTTTTTCTCTGAGCCTTCTGCAGTTCCGCAGCCACGAGGTATCCCATACTTATCACGATTGAGCAACTGCATTCCCTATTGTTTATACATCCCTGAGCTCAAATAATAGTCCTTCAACTCTCATTAATTATTTTTCAGAATTCAACTCAGCTTCCAGAGCCCCGATTTCCTTTCTTTACCGACTGAGTTATCTCAAAATGTAAGCCGCCGTTTGAATGCAAGGACCACTCACTCATTAACCCACTCTACGATCCACAGTCTTCAATTTATATTGGTCAGATCCATCCATTAATTTCTGCATAATCTACTAGTGCGCAGCAGCTTTATTTAGTTTAGTATGATGTATAATAGCTCCTTTAATTTATTTATTTTCTCATTGATTTTATTTGCCGCTATTTTTGTCTAATATATATCCGAACCAAACACGCGCTGATTACATTTTTCGTTTAACTGAATTTATTTCCTTTCAAAGCCAATTTTATATTCCCGTTATTTTATATTAATTCATTTCCTAAGTATCTAAAAACGAACACACTCTAGGACAATGTAGAAGCAGCACTAACATCCAGAAACTGTTGTCAGTCTACAAACATTTTATTGATATACTGAAGTCTACCTTCTTTCGGACCAAGGGCTTTACACGAATTATCCTAATCTCCCTTTTTCTGAATATAATTCTATATATATTTCAACCAATTGCAGTTTGATGAGCGCAAGCAAAAACAAATGACAACCTGCGGCTCAATATGGAGCAGTAAAACCATCCACTTAAGTGATTCACAGTCCACTCTGCAGGACCAACACATAAGAACAGCTGGGTTGTGGCGGTCTTTTTTCCTACGAAGAAAAAAATATTTTTGTCTCCAACAAGACTTCTTCGTTGTTAATGATGGTGAGCGAAAATTATTTATCGTGCATTTGGGTAAGAAGTATTGTGTCCTACACCCAATAATGCCTTGTAAGGGGCTGTCACATGTAATGGGTGGCTGGGGTATGGAGAGAACCTTTGAGAATGAACTGGAGAGTGTGCCGGAGGATGCTTCCATTAAGTTCTCTTGCTATCTATATGGTAATTGTGGGCTGCAGCACTCTTAGAGGCTCTCTTTTAGTTTTTAATCATTCAGGAATGCCAAGTAGAGAAGTGGGCACAGGGAACAATCAATGTTACAAGACCAGAATATCTTGACGAATTAGTTCTCTTAATTGGGGTCGAGATGGTTCAGTAATTAAAAGAAACACTGTACATAGGAAACTCAGAAGTAATGTTACAGAAAACATGTGAGATCCATTCCATAAACACATACCTGAGATCATTCATGCTGAGGAGTGGTTTGGCCTTGCTCTTTGGGTCCCACCATTCTTCGCTCAATTTGGAGAAATGGTCTACTTCACTCTGATCAGTGTTCTTACTCTTCGTGGACAGGCAGAGACGAGGTCTGAAGCAATTATTTTGCTGTTATCAAATTTCACAACTGGGTTGATCTATAAAACACGTGAAAAGATATCGACACAGAATGGTTTGTGAGGGAACCTCAATATTTTCTCGTTGTACATGTGGACATGACTAGGACAACGTAGTCAAACGACCATTGGTAGTCACAGAGGGTCCTAGACCTGTGGTCTTTACCTCTCACTACACTCACTACTTGACATGGGGAGCTCTCCTTTAAAACCACAACCCCTATGAATTCAACAGATTGGCTTCACATCTGGTGATACTCTGCCTGACGGCACTGTGTCTGTGGCAGCAAGTAGAAGCCATCTGTGGTGCAATTCAAGTAGGCTCTGGCTAGAGTAGCCTGAGGACCTGAATCAATGGCAGGCCCCAGTGAATGAATTGCAAAGAGGCGTTCTTCCTGCGCCTACGTCTTATTCACACACGGATGGTGAAGATAGCCCCCCCCCCCTCACATGGGGAAAAAAATCAGGTTGCATGGGACCTGAATTGGGATTCTCTCTACCCAGATAGGTGTGCCCAGTGGGTAGGCCTTCATGGAAGGTAGTATCTTCAACCATTCGTTCGCAGTCCTGAAGTTACCCAGACAAGGACTTCCTTATGGACAGTTTTCCAGACTGACACAACCTCGTCTGTGACGTGAAAAGTGAGACTTAAATGAAATTATCTTGCCATGCATCCAGCAGGCGCGTTGTGGTGGTGAGGTTGTCTTGCCTAGTAGTGGAAAAGTTGAGTGAGGTCCTCTTTCTGACAGTGCTAGCTATCCACAAGGGAAGTGAATAGGAACCTCAATATATCCGAGTATCTGGTCAATATCGCCTGCCTAATCATAGGAAAACAGGGTCAGCTTCATGTACTGCCACGATGCACATTATGAAATATTTCCATTCAGATCCACAGACCACTCATTGAGAAACTATCACTTCTCATTGGAAGCTGTAGCCTCGACCAGGTCTTTCCCATTATACGCATTTCCAGGCTTCTTACGTAAGAGAAGTGTTTTTTCTATAAAGAGAGCTGCTGGCTGTTCCTCGTATGTATTGTGAACAATCCCTAGAAACAGCCCTCTCTATGAGGTTATAGTGATCAGTTACTTCCCACATGTCCTTCTACCTTGTGCTGGGGGTTCCTTGTGTTATACAAACATTTCTGACTGATAGTATCTTTGGAGCTCCATTGTTATTTAAGTCAATTTTTGTGTTTCTAATGCAGGCATATGTTCTACTAATGACAGTGCTGGTCCGACTCCTAGCACCAGACTCCTTTCATCCTGGCCATTATTTTCTGGTCTCGGCAGGGTGGCTGGTTCTTGTTCAACTATTTTACAGAATTTAGGATAGTTCCCAGGTTATAGATGAGTGGCAGCAAAATGCACTAAAAACATGGACGTCGCACTAACCCACCTGAACAGCCAGTACTTGGCCACTGTTTTCATTCATGCGAGCAACTTTGAGCTAATTGTTATATCATTTTAAACCAGCGGCCTACAGCCTTTAAGCACTCTAGCCAGACCAGTAGAACGACCCTGCGTGCCAACTTGAACGCCAGATCACCACTTGAAGATCGCTGACCTTGGATGGGGCGGTATTTAGAGCTGCTCACCTATGATGGGACGGGAAGAAGGTCGTGCATATATGTTACAACTGTGACCCATACCCTACTGCTCAATATAATGGGTTGGCGAGTTGTACCAGGAGAATTCAGGGCGATCACATGGTTATGGACTTTGCCATTGCAGACGACACGCGTGAAAAACGATTCCGCAGTAAAAATTCTGACTGGCAACCATCCCAGCCCCGACTTGAGTTTTTCTGTGTTATTCATGATCAACGTTGAACTGGGATTCTGATCACACAGTGGCGTTCACAATAGGTCATGAATCATTAGGTGCTGTAATAGTGAAGATATGCCACCTTGCCATTTTTCCGTTTAAGAGCCTGCAAACGTAAGTACATCAGTACGTGATGAATTAATTCATTTGTTGATATGTTCCCCAAAATCTTACTTCAGTACAGTCCATACCTGTTCAAT
The DNA here is from genome assembly GCA_020466155.1 of Pachypeltis micranthus. Taxonomy (NCBI): domain Eukaryota; kingdom Metazoa; phylum Arthropoda; class Insecta; order Hemiptera; family Miridae; genus Pachypeltis; species Pachypeltis micranthus. The sequence continues at coordinate 3,269,171 of CM035776.1, forward strand.
TGTTCAACGTTAAGGATTACTCCCAACATAAATATCTACATGTTTTACAAAGCAGTCGAGGAAAATCGGACGGTAAGTGGAATAATTGGGCCGAGAATTGACTTACATTTTGAACGGGTAGCGATGAAATAGTTTGACAGCTACTTTCGAAAAAGGCATTGTAAGGAGCAGATTTTGTCGTTTATGTGCAGCCCCTCAAAAATCTCAACATGAACCAAATTACATTACAAATAATAACACACCGGTTGTTATCAGCGATAACAGTTGAAACCTTTCACGAAACCGGCTGTTTTCATTCTGTTCTTTTCATTTCAGCCGCGTTAGATGTGTTCCCAAAAGCGTATACTTCGTCATATAGAACCGAATCTACGCTTAGGTCTTTCGGCACATCCGATGAATTTGGTCATTCACTACTAAATTTGGTATCAACTATACGGAGTTGGTTACTTCCTTTCATTTTTAAATCGTTTTTCGCAGCAATTTGGACGACGAAAGACAAACTTAGAGGCCTTTCAAACCTGAGAAAGGTGCACGCCAAAAATAAAGGGGGAGGGTTTGTAAAAATGGTTCTCTTATAGTTTATTATTCATTCTTAATTATTCACCTGTTTTCAGGAAAACTTCTTCTTCACACTTCAAGACATGGGGATTCAAAAGCTGCAGTATCCATCTGCTGTCTATGATCCAATGAGCAAAACCCATGGCTGTTATGGGCAAAAAACGGTTTTTATAAAAATCAACTTTTTTTTCGATGCGTAGTCTAATAGAACGGTTTCGGAGGTGAAGAACTGGGTCTTAATGGAAAACTGAAAACCCAGTACGTATTGTGAGGCAAATAGCCAAAATAATCGTTTCTCCCCAGTCTGTTTTTTGTCTCATTGCCTCCCGTCTCACTTTCACCACTCATCATTCGACTCGTTATTTCTTGCCAACTGCCAAGCATCGCCAACGAATGTTTGTTGTTCTGTTGAAGTAAGAAAACGTTTCATACCATTTACTAACCTTTTTTTTTGACGCTGAATCGAATGGGATAGGTTTCGTAGGTGTAGCTAGAGCTCCATAAACCGCTGAATGTCAGTGGGCTGAAGAAAGTGGCGAGATTTTTGAAAATTTCGATTGTTTGGAAGGTTTTCGTTTAAACTACTTTCTTCTCAATAGAGTTCCGACAACTGGCCGTTAAATAGGAATAGTCAACTGGACTGAAGAGAATGTTTGGGAAGATATTTAAACCGGAGATCGTAAACAGTAGTTCGCTCAACATCTGATAGATCGCAAAAAGGCTTGTCCGAATCGGAAATTTTGAGTTCAGATTGTTCAAATTCGTCGGAGGTAGAAAGTGTTTGACGATAATGTACAAGACAGCTGACGTGGAAGAGCTGAGGGGTGAACTAAAGAACATGGACCGACCGCTTGATAACGCTACGACTGCATGTATCGATAGTTCGCTTGAACGCTACGACTGCAAGTACCGATATGCGTCACCGGCGCAGTTGGTGGGGGAGAGCCTATGAGCGATGTCTGGCATATCGATAACCTTACCTCGGTCCTGATATATCGATATATTGCCTTACCAGAGGGAGCGGTCCATATTCTTTGCTTTTACCATGGTTTATTATTCATTCTTAATAATTCACCTGTTTTCACGAAAACTTTTTCTTAACACTTCAAGACATGGGATTCAAAAGCTGCAGTATCCATCTGCTGTCAATGATTCAATGAGCAAAACCCATGGCTGTTATGGGCAAAAAATGGTTTAAAATAATCAACATCTTTTTTTTCGATGCGAAGTCTAATAGAACAGTTTCAGAGGTGAAAACCCAGTACGTATTGTGGGGCAAATAGCCAAAATAAGCGTTTCTTCCCAGTCTGTGTTTATTTTGTCTCATTGCCTCCCATCTCACTTTCACCACACCCCATTTGACTCGTCATTTCATGCCAACTGTCTAGCATAGCCAACAAGTGTCATTTTTTGTTGTTCCGTTGTAGTAAGAAAGCGTTTCATACCGTTTACTAGCATTTTTGACGCTGAATCGAATGGGATAGGTTTCGTAGGTGTAGCTAGAGCTCCATAAACCGCTGAATGTATTAAGTGAGCTGAGGAAAGTTGCGAGATTTTCGAAGATTTCGTTTGATTGGAAGGTTTTCGTCCAAACTACTTTCTTCTCAATCGAGTGCAAATTGACTCAAGTGAAGAGAAGTTCCGACGACTGGTCGCTGCATAGTCAACCGGCCTGAAGTGTCAGCTTGGGAAGATATCTGAACCGGAGATAGTAAACAGTAAGGAGCTGGCATCTACTTTAGTTCGCTCAACATCCGATAGATCGCAAGGGCTTTCGGAATCGGAAATTTCGAGTTCAGATTGTTGTAATTCGTCGGAGGTAGAAAGTGTTTGACGATAATGTACAAGATAGCTGACGTGGAAGAGCTGAGATCGTTAGCAAATGAGGGAAGAGAGCGTGTGATTCCCAACTCTCGTTCTTGTCCTCTTCACCCTCACGTGATTCTCGCAATGTACTTCCATTCCCATACTGCTCAGATGTTTGGGAGCAGTCTTTAATACTCCATGCCTGCGAAATACAGGCCCCAGCATTGAAATCGCGCAAACCTGGGCCCCCTCTCTAACTGCTCTTATGGCGTCCTCTTGCTCCTCCATTTTCCCCTCGAAGACTTGAATACGATCTGTTGGGGTAAGGCAGACACTGAAAACAGCAACAGTAATAGCCAGGCTCGTCCTTGAACCAGTGGGCTCACTCAAGAGCAGCAGATCTACCTCCTTCTGCCGTTGAACTTGCTCGAGAAGCTCCTGCTCCTGTGAAAGTTGTCCTGGAGGATGAGATCCATCAATGACTAGCCTCTCAAGACCCAGCTCATAGCTCACTCATTAGTTTCACTGGTGAAGTGCTTATTGTTAGAAAGAAAGTGTTTCATCGCAGAGTACTCGTGTAATCCTATGAATCAAACCCCCTTGTATTTCGGAAGTCTTCTGCTATGTTTGCAAGAAGAAGAATACATTGATTACTAATTTCCCGAAATACCTTACTGCCAAAATAATTCTTGATAAGTGTCACGACATCTCTCTGTAAAATTTTGTACTATTTTTAATGAATCCAACAAATTAGAGAATGTAGGGAGGGGGGTGTCTATGGCTTACAAATCAGTATTGAGTAGCGTTTGTTCGTTTCGTGATCTAATGAGCCGTTCTCGTTCGAAGGCGCTGCTTTATCTCCGTAAATGTCCACAGCGATAACTCACGAGCGCATTAAGATATTAAACCGTATCCGTTTCGGCCGTTAATCCTCTGAAATGGCTCGATGGCTCTTGATAGTGAGTGCTGTAGTGAGTTCTAGTATCTCATGCGTCACATTTACCGAAGATCAACCTAAAGGACTTCAGTGTAAAGACGAAAAAGGCGTTGATGTTGAATGGTAATACGATTAGCTTAAAATGATTGAGTTGGTTTATTACCGACGTATCTTACTGCATTCTTAGTATCAATATGTGGTCATCGAATGTGAGGAACACCATCTAAAACTGGAAAATGTGATTTCCGTGGTTTTTAACGAAGTTTTGTTAGAAGTAAAAGCAATCAAAGTCAAGAAGAAAAATACAGTAGAAGGTACATCCACAGTGACAGTTGCAATACGACAGAAAGTGCCCTCAACATGAAACCAAGTTTGCAGATCTATTAATTTCTAGAAGTCGTGCGGTGCCCCTGTGCCATCGCTGGTTATTGGGTTAGGGTGGGGTGTGGATGAAGGATAAACCTTATTTGACTCAATTTCCCGCCCTGTAACGTTCCAAGCACTTTCCAAGTTCCACAGGATTTTCCTACGATTTTTTTTTCTCATTTAACAATCACTTAACATACTCCCCTGTACAACGTCAAAACTGGCGAGGGACTGAAGGATGCGGCTCAGCTCTTAAGCAAAATCTGGTTATTGCCTACTGGATTCCTGAGCATAAACATTGAGAATGAGAAGGTGGACCCCTTCAGGTGGGCTCAGTTTGTCTATTGTACCTATTCTGAGGCATCTCTGTCACTAATCAACAGGACTGTGATAGGATATGCCAGGAGAATGAATCCCCGCTGCAGTGAAGCACTCTATACGCCTCATCTCAACATAAAGAGATAAGACGCGGCCTTCTGATGGATAGTGGGAATCATAATGGGACATTGCAAAACGAACTAACACATGTATGTTCTAGGCATATTTGACACTCCTTAGTGCTGGTGGTGTGGTTCACACGAGGAAACCCCTTATCATGTCCTGGCTCAGTCCCCAAGGTGCAAATCAAAGAAGATTCTAGCAGGAAATACCTGGTATGCCGTAAGAAGCTAGGCATGGACCTGTGAGACATTAGAACTGGCCCTCTAGGACTCAGGCTGTGGGGCTTACCCCAAATAAGAGTCAGAGTATAAAATATTTCCCTCGACTTGCGCTACTTTTCCAAATTATTTTTCCAACATTTCTCAACAATTTAAACTCTAACCTGATTACTTAAAAACACGGTACCGCCAGTAACTCTCAAATGTGTTAATCCCAGCATCCAACGTTTTGAAGGGCAACAAAGCAAAGAGCCCCAACCCATCAGGCGTCAGACTCACAGATGAGCGACCAAAAGTCACCTGAACTGGCAAGTGAGCCAACGCACAGACACAGGACAAAAATGCCTATTGGAACAGCCAGTCACTGTTAAAACAGACGAACAGGCTCTTTTCGCCTTCCTGTTCAAAAACGAAGACAATACTTACTAAGAGTCCTCACCAATTTCCTTACTGGGACCTTTCACATATCAACTTAATAAGATGGTTAAATTAGGGACACATGGATGCCACTTCTACTTTGAGAAGGACGACACAGCAGAGCAGGACCAAGGCGAGTGCCCTGCCTTTCTAGCAAAGGGCTTCAATTATTTTTCTCAGGGATTCATCAGGTTAATGATACGCGAGTTATTTTTGTTTCTTTCGTTGCACAACCAATAATGAGAAATATGTAACGTTTTAGGTTTGTGGTGTTGAAGTTCCCTGTTGGCCACAAGTCACCACATGAAGCGGACAATGGTCAGAAGTATATGTACATTACAAGCAAAACATTCACTCAGGGATGGATCGTGGCAAATGATTCAATGGGTACGGAAACGAACCTGATAGCGAGAACAATACAAAGAATGTATCTCCCTAATGAACAAGTAAGCATTTCATAGCTCTAACTTAGTACAAAGTAATTTGATGTTGAGTTAAACCACGTGGACAGTGTTTCAGCTATTCAGTTATGTAATGTATGTGAGTGCACCCGTGTTTCTTCAATGGCGGGGGTGTGGTGATAAAAGATACCTCACTAATTGCTCAGAAAGAAAACAGCTCTTGTGGGCAGAACTTTCTGACACTGAGATACCTGAACAGTCACTTGACCTGTTCACTGGTCAACTGAAATTGTGATATTTCCTCATTAGAAGGACACAATTACCTCTTCACATTTGCTGATAATGGAATAATTGCTCTCTCCCGTCATGCAACTGCACTCATTGGTATCATGATAGCACTTGTTGAGAGGGAACTTTGCCTGTGAACGCTGGACAGAGCACAATTGAACCTTCATAGACGTTAGTCCATGCATTTTAGTCAAGAGCATATCACGAGGAACTAATTTCGTTCGGGCCAGGTAGAACTCCCAACAGGCAAATGCAATGACCAGCTGAAGCAGACTATAGGCTGTCTTCTACACGACTGAGCATTAGCAAGTTGAATTGTAGGAGGGGTGTACCTACCATGTGCTTCGAACAGTAACCCAACGGTGGGGGAACACGCGATGCTGCAGGGAGCTGAGGAAACAAATCAGCACATCCTCTTAAAGCGAAAATTAAGTGGGAGCTCTTGAGTAGGAGGTCAAGTACTAAGCCAACACCTCCAGTTCCTCAAAGGCTCTGCTCCTCATTTGCCTCATTGTTAGGAATTAGCGAAGCACTTGAGTTGTGTGTTATCGTGACATGTACAGAGCCATTTACTTAGGTATGGTTCCCTACTGCCCCATTGTCTGGGCTCTAGGTAAGTGACAAGCGAGATGACAGTGACTCGTCAAAGGGACGTGACACGTTTGAGTATTTTCCCAAGATCTGTGAATATCTTGGGAGAATGTGGAATTCAGACCAATGACCAGTTCCGAACTGAATATGGCGACTTCAACGCTGCACTTCTTTTCCTTCACAGAATCTCTTCCCTGCAGGTCTTGTGGGTGCCTCCAGTGTGGAGGAAACTAGAAACCACGTGCTGGTCCACTGCAGTTCTTACAACAGAGAGCGACGGTTCCATCCAGCTTTGACTGCTACTAAACAAGCTTATAACTGTCTCGCCCAGCTTATGAGGAAGGTTATGCTCACAGTTGATATTTCCCTTTGAAACTTGCCATCCAAGTACCTTCCATAAGGTGGGAAACCACTTGGTAGCACACGGGCAACAGATGGCTAAATGACGACCTGCTGTACCTACATAGGTTGGGTTTGGTGGATGCTGAGAGAGTGGCTGGGTTCTTGTATGTTAACAAAACTGCACCATGACTTTCGACTGACATAACTCTCTGTTTGGAAAAGGAATCAGACTTGATGGTTTCAGTTTGGCTCTCTTTCGCGTAAATCAAGAATATACACCCTCATACACAAAAGAATTGACGACAGATTTTTTTACCTTAGAACATATTGTTGTATTTTCAAGATCTCCATAAAAGCTGCCAATAATGATGTTCTAAGCAGTATAAAATTCCTTTTCGAGAAATACGTATCTCTGGGACTTCTCTAGGTGTTTCTCTTAAACTAGTTGGTTTTTTCTTTGCAAGTATTGTTTTGTCTTCGACATCTCTGATCTAGGTAATAGCGATGCTTGATAGTGGAAGGTCGTTTTCGTAATAGCCCCAAACTGTATGGCAGAGAAGAAGGTTTCATTTACTAATGTCAAGGAACTAACATACACCAGGGTACTGCCACTCTTCTATCGTCATGGAAGCCTCAATTGCCCAACCATAGGCTCTCTTGAGGCAAAGGACGTCGCCTAATCCTGGAGCAAGCACCATCGCATACAATACAAGACTATAACAATCCCAATACACAGGGCTCCTGTTCAGGGTGCTGAGACTACCTCACAAAATGACAAAAATGCCAGCATTCAGACATTTCAAATGCCTACTACTATCTTTTTGACGTTTATTTGATTCAGGAACTGTGGTTAATTTACAACGATCAACCGCCTAAAACGAACAATTTGACAAGGAACCTTCAGTACGACAATAAGTATGGCCACACAAAAGGTAATATTAAATTACGTGTACCACCTCGATTATTAGTGTCATTTTCATTTCACTTTGTAAAAATTGAAGCTTTGCTGCCTTCGAGACGATACTTACAGAGTGTTGGGAGCAATAGATTGAAATGCACAGAAAGGCTGTTTTAAATCGTTGAGAAGAGTGACAACTGCATGAGTTGAGTGAACGTGATGCAAGGAATTGGTTACTGACTAACCGTGTATCTGTCAGGGCACTGGAAAAAGCAGAAAATCTTACCCCAAAGGTTCCAAAAACATTAGAAATGGAAACTGGTTGAGGGGGAAGGAATAATGGATCGGGCTGCCGCACTCAGTGTGGACCACAGGGATGCAACTGAGACATTAGGCCTCTCCCAATGACGACCACCATATGTAGTGTTGGAGAACTCCTCTATGTATAATCCAACAGAGGAACATTGAGGAAACTCTCAGGCATGAGCTGCACACAGCACCATTGATAAGATAACATCAAGCAAGTCTTATTTCTTAAAATTCATACTCCTTTCGTTCCATTTCCACTTCAAAAACTCCCATAATCAAGCAGTCCATCTGATTAGTTCTCAGCAACATCAAGAGCTATTACGTATTCTACTTGCAAATTTGAGGCTATGTCATCTACAGAGTGGTAAGATCGTCTCAATACCATCAGCTGCCTTGAATGCCCCCTAAACGTTAATAATGACAACTGCCATCTGGAGGGAAGCCACTAGTTTTTGGGGTGTCGTGGAGAATTGAGACCTCAACTTGAGAAGTAACAGTTTAACCCTGTTCCACCTACTGCAATCTCAAGCCCCTCCAAAGTGGGTTATTGACAATGAGGTCAGGGAACCAATATACAAGACCTCCTCACCTTTTCTCGTGGTACTTTGCCTGGTTGGGGTGCGAGATCGGTTTCTTGAGCCTTCGATTAGCAGCCCCTTGGCCCATTGTGGGACTGGAGGTTCATGGGGTGTTTGATTTTAAGGTAGAAGGATGATTCACTATCACCAATATGCAGAGCTCTCAGACTTCTTTTGTTATTTCAGGTGTTGGACAGGCTTCCTTTTCTTACAAGGTTGAGCCTGCACCCTTGAGTCTTTAACGTTACTTAATGATCGATTACAGTACTAGGCAAAGTCCAGGAAGAACCTGTTATGTCTCCTCCTAATATGCCTGAGCAGTAGTTACATATGTCAGAGCATGAGTTACTTAACACAGAATCAAGAACTCCTAGGAATTGCACATTCCTAAGGCGCCTCAATAAACGATTGACCTTGTTTCATAATCTTTATTTCCACGTGAACTATGACTGGCTGGCGAAGCAACGAGAGTTCTAATTGTACAAACCGCTCATGTAACCCCGTAATGATAAAACATTTGAATTGATAAAAGTAAAGCTACGTATTTTGAAAAGTAACTGACGCCATATCCCTGTTGACAATATTAGTATCGGCATAGACTGAATAGTCTGAGCACCCCTTTGCATCTCTTCATGTTGACAATGTCATCGTGAGGATTTTGCCATTATAATAGGTAAATATGGTGTGCCTTCAGGTTGTGCAGAAGGGATTTCAGTTCTAGTGTCAGTTGTGCATCACAAACGAGTTTTTTTTTCAGATTCATTTCTAGTGTTTAAGAACGAAGAAAGTGACTGTTTGTTGTTATTGCACCATTCCAATCATATCATGACTGCCTCTAGCCTCAAGCTACTACTACAATTACCTCCTCTAATCTTAAACTAATCTTATTTCAGTCTACTTCTATCACGACCTCTAGTTATCAAGAGGCAGAACTAACTGTTTGTCACTATTTGTAACACAATTTGTGTAGCATTCATCTGGTCATTTATCTCTCCATCTCTTTCAGGAGTTTTAGGAGGAAATTCGAATGGAGGCTTCTGGCTCATACACAGCATCCCCCACTTTCCAGCTCTCCAGACGTACGAATACCCTAAAACGGCAACTCGCTATGGACAAAGTGCATTGTGCGTCAGTTTGCCTCCAAACGAGTTGGACAAAATAGGTGGGAAATTCAAACGCTCAGTCGTGGCCTTACAACTTTATCGTTCTACGTAAATATAACGTCATGCGAATTGATCAAATGCTGATAAGTTTGTCATTGCAGGTGGTGGTTTGAAGTTCAACTATCCCGATTTTATTAGAGCTGATATAAGTCAGAATGTGGCAGCAAACTATCCAACATTAAAATCAGCAGTTGATGGAAAGAGAATAAAGACTGCACCTTGGTTCTTCAGTTTCAATCTAAGCGCCGTCCAACAACAAGAATTTCTCGCTTTTGCAAAAGACAGTCACTTGGGCAAAGGTGATTCCAACATCACGTGATTTTTTTATTTCCCGAATTAATACAACTTGTTTTTTCCTGTAACGGCAGCTGCTCTTAGCAGGCCACACTGACTGTTCCTGAATGGTCCAAAGAGAGTTATATCATTCAAATGTCATGGAGGTAGCAGTTTCGCTATAATGCGAGAGCCTGGGGGCTCACTCCACATTGGAGGCGCAGGATGTGCAGGGTAGAGTCTTCGAGAGAAAAGAAGTCGCCATGACCTGTAAAGAATTGGCTCAACCAACGTTCACGGATGATGGGAAAACCTCGTACATGTCATATTTCACTTGACATTTATTTACCCAATGCCCATTCATTTAGAGCCCAGACAGTAACTAATCATGCCTAAGTAAATGACTCTGTACATGAGGATTGTGTCACGCCCAACTCAAGTGCTTTGCTAATTCCTAACTGTGCCCCCCCCCCCCCAGTTTTCTTAATCAATTCTCAATAAAAAGTACACTCAGAAGGAGGGAGGATGAAAGAACTTTCCCTCTCCCCTGAGGCCAAGGGCGGAGCAAAGGGCTCACAAACCCCCACTCCCTTCTTGAACTGGCGGGGGTTAAAATGAACTCCATAAAACTGCCATGGTGGAAAGAATTTCATTCCTTCATTCGGAGTCCCTGTTCAGCTAGGAACCAATAACAGCTACTTACCCTAGCGCAACAGTCACTTAAAGTCAAGTTTTGATTTGTTCATCTCCTTTCCATGGAAATCCAGTTGGAGAGCTGTGGATTCTACTTCACTGGAAAAGCTGCGGGGAAATTCAGTCAAATCTTTCATCTTTCATTATCCCTTCTGTGTGCGAACTACATGCCACCATAGACAGGAAAAAATGGTTGGCTTTTCTGAGGGTAGGCAATGAGAGGTAACATTTTGTGATGCACATACTGCCTCCGAGACAGTTCATAGTGTATGAAGGGCGTCGTAATTGATGCCAGTACCTACGACGTTATACCCCATCTTGGCGTGCATGTGGATCTAAGCACAGAATAGGTGCGGCATTCAGCGGGTGGGGACACCCCGCCGAACCTTTGGAATATTATTTTGCATATTCAAGCTTGTTTGCTTGAGGAGGTGGAAGCTAACTAGATCTGTGTGGAGTTAGATTAGTAACAATGACGTAAACGCTGTGAGGAGCAGAGCCTTCCAGTCAAGGAGCGATGGAAGCTTCTTTTTCACTTTTCACTTGTCCACTGTCACTCAATGTTCAAGTCAACGGGAAACTGGCCAACGATCACTTGGAGTGCTTCAGTGTTTTGTGGGCCTCAATGATCCACAGGGGGGCACAGCACTCCTCCTTTGATTGACTGTGAGTTTGCTACCCCAGACGACGGGCCTATTGCCAATCACGCCTAAGTAAATGGCCATCTACATGAGAATTGTGTCACAGCTACAAACCCATAATGGCCTTGCTAATTGCTTGTAACGAGGTAAACCATGTAAGAGAGTGCTTTTGAGAGTCTGGAGGTGTTGGCTGAATGGCCACCTCTCACAGGTGTTGTCTCTGCGAAAACGTATGGGCAGTTGACTATTTCATTTTCTATGTTATGGACCTTTGTTTTTACTTTCCTTGTTTCCCTAGCTACCGCTGCTTGACGTGCTCACACCATTGGGTGATAGTTAAGCACTTGATGCCCTCCCCCCTCCACTCAATATGATGGATTGTGTTACGTCCGGTTATTATTATAATATTGTTAATTACCAGATGTTTTCGCGTATTTAGAAGAAGAATGAAATTGTAAAAACATTATCACTCGTTAGTTCTTGGGCTCGAAGCAAAGAAGTCTTTTTATTCAGAAGTCTTCAGTACAGTCCACATGGGCGTATATGGCTCACAGTCCAGTCTTCCTGATATTCCTGAGAAGACGTTGGAAGAAGTCGTTCCAAAGTGCTGGTCCGAGGACTGAACTCTTTGGGCACCCCTTCTTTATCGTTCTCTGGACTGAGATATGTTTGCATTCGATGATAGCAGTTCTATTTGTCAGGTAACTTCTGACGAGCAAATGCAGGTGGAGCAAATGCAGGGACATTAGATATAATTAACACTTTCTTAGTCTCTAAGCTATAACATTCGAAACTGAGTATGTTAATGGTGTTGGGCCTCGATATCACCCTGTGTTGAAGCGAATTACAAGAAAAGGCCAAAAAACCCCAGAGAGAGTAATAATAAATGGACTGTATAGCCAAACAGAAAAACCGACTCACCCAATCGTCGATGGCTCCAACTTTCAGAACGTTGAGATTAAAAGAAGGATTAGGAAATGGAAAGAGAGAATCAAGGAAAGAAGAAGGAATTAAAAAAAGAACACAAGGGTGTTGAGGGTCTTATAACTTGCAGACAGAGCCAACTGATCTCAGAGGATATCAGACGCATAATAAATCAAGTAACGATTCGCTCGTCAAGTCAGTCGGTGACCAGAGCCAAAAAGGGCCAGCACATGACCTCTGATGAGCCTTTCTCTAACCACAGCCTGATAGCCGAGCCGCAAAACCGCCAACGCAGGCTAGAAGGCGCAACCACCCTGCATAGGAAGAGGGCATGGTGGGAAGTAGAGGGAGTCAAGGGGGAAGTCTAGCATCTTTCAGATACACTATGCGCAGCTCACCTGAAACTGGCACTGAAAAGCTGGGGAATGAAATGAAGGAAGGTGCCACTTGTTCTGCTCGTAATTCAGGTTTTCAACGCGCCTTTTTGGGAAAGGCGATAAGATAACTTTGGTTGAACCTGGAGCTACAGTTCTTCGTCATTGGTTTGCAGATTTGTACGGGTGGGTTGCATCAGTGCTAAATACAGATTTATATACAGAAACCTGGCAAAACGAAAAAGGGCCTCTTCCACCTTCCTGCACACTCCCTCGAAAGTAAGTTTTAGTTTTAGTCGAATCAAGATCGAATCGTTTAACCATTGTAGTGCTATGGGGGTGTTGTTAAGATCTGGTGCCTGAGAATCATATGGACTGTGACTCGGAAGAAAATACTCACAGTGGTTGTCCTCACGTGCGACATGAACGAGGCTGTGGAGGGGTTTGGAGCTAATGGCACCATGACCATGTCATTGAACAGGAATCTATCAGAGCTATCTAAACTTATGCTTCTCTTTCCTGCTTCTCTGAAATACCAATGATCTTAAGCAGGATCTTAACCAGGTCTGCACTCGAAGCTGGGATCTCTTTCTCTAACCGGCCATCTGTTGGTCTGTTGGCATTCCCCAGCATTTAAACTCTTTGGGGCGAGCTAGCTACCAAAGGTTTGCAAATGTTCCTCTAGTGTCAATGAGAACTGCAACCACGCACTTGGACTTTGCCGGCAGGGAAACATAGCTGACGTCAACAATGACGTCCTGCACAGGCTTTGGTACACCCAAACTGCCTACCTGTGACGTTGCAGTCAAAGACTCCTTCATGAGACTCCAGCATCAAGATATCTAACATTTTGCCTAATACGGACATCTTGCACCATTTGGTCAGTGTTTGAGCAGTAGGGTATGAGACACAGCTGTGGCAACTGGGCACGGCCTTCCTCCTCGCCTTAGTAATTGGATACATTTCACCCACCTCATCCAAGGTCAGAGATCCCCAAGCTGGTGATCACATCTGCACACATCACTCAGAGTCGTCCTGGCAAGTGAACGCTAGAGTGGTTAGAGACTGTAGGCCACTGATACACCCAGTTATCTGTAAAATGGTATAACAACCAGCTCAAAGCCGTCTGCTCGAACGATCACAGAGGCTGTTCAGATGAGTTAGTGCGTGCGTTTATGAAAGCAACTGCTGCGTTTCTTTCCTTTCTAGCCCCAGCCACCACTCGTGCCTGCACTCCTAGGGGTTTGGGGCTATGCACGGTTCTTGGATGGCGAGAACGGCGCAGCATGTTTCAGCAACTCAGTCACAATGTGAGAACTGTTTATATTGTGCTGAAGGGTTTGAACCAGCCTCGCTGTCCAGACTTCCCCAGAAACTAGTTTCGGGCTTTAGGGCTGTTACATCAGTCAACATCAGATAATTAAAGCTAAAACCAAATAAGCTGAAAACCTCAAATTGTTCCAGGGTGATGAATGTAAGGGAGATCTTCTACAAACCTCTCGACGTGATGTATAGCTCTCACAAAGACCACTCAAAATGGGCCATCTCGGCTGAACCTTCATCTCCCTTCGTCTGCATCGGGGACATCAATCGAGCGGTCAGTACATCGTGTTCCTGTAGCCTCGTATAGTTTTGACATATTTTTGAGATAAACATGACGAGAATTTCCAGATTCCTCAAGAGACAAGAGGCGGTGGAACGGTTTGTATCGCCAACAAGGATTTGTGGAAGGCGTTCAACGATATCATTAAAGCGAAGGATTCGTGCAGCTGAAATTAGCATCGTGTGAGGTTCAGCTATTTGAGTGTTCTCAGACGAGAAGGAAGCGATCAATTAAAGCCTGATTGAAACTACGGATTTATTATTTCTGAATCCCTTATCAATTCAATTATAACTTTACTCGCTCGGTTTTAGGCCAACTAAAGGTGACGTATCCTCGAGCTCCACTGCAACGACCCCACAAAGCCTCCAGACGAAAGATAATTAATATGAAAGCCAAGTCTAGTTATTGACAAACTCCGTAGAATCTGAAAACGCTACCCACCAAACTGGAAAGTGTGCCTTTCACGAACGAGCCATTTCGCCCCAGCTTCGGTACCTCCAAGTAAACGCTCTCGTACAGTTCGGCACTCGCCCTCGACATTTCACTAGTAAAACAGTGCTAACTCTCATGTCATTTGTGCACAATACATTCACCCGATGTAGCCATAGTTGAAAGTACAATGAATCGCTAAAGTCAAAGTGAATTGCTCTTCCGTTTTTCAAATGCTGGGCGCGTGGGAGGAGGGATAGAAGTTGATTCCGTTCCAGCGGTTGAAGTTCGACATTTATTCGGCTGGTAGGTCAGTGGTAGGGGAGTATTAAACTGGAGGAAGCAAGAAATCACGTTCTGCTTCGACGTAGCTTCCACAATAGTGAGCGACGGTTGTTGGATAAGCAGTCAAATCTGCCAGCCCTGACTGCTTCCCAACGAACACACAGTTTCTCCCAGCGAACAGCGAAGGTAAAAAACAGGTAACAGGTTTGTTTAGTTATCCCACTTTCTGTAAAATTAATTTATTTAATACGTAATTTAGTCAACTTTGAGTAGGTTAGGGGCCCAGAATGTGCTGTTAAAAATGGTCAAATTGCGCGATCTGTGCATTGACAGATCGAGGGGAAGTCTTACTGGAAGAGAAAGGTTACGAAGAAGTTCGAAATACCAGAACAGGAAAAAAGGGGCACAGCGTCACTGACCGTCACATCGAGTATGTTCGTAGTCCACTGTCGGCGTTCCAGTTGATCATAGCGCTAAAAAGACCATTTCAAATCTTACTCATTCGTAAGATCTGCTGGAGGTGCGTTGCAAGACCACTTCTCGAAATTCGACGGTGCGTTCAGAGGAGCTTGGGTCAGCAGGCGCTAAATTGGTTAAGGAATTTACACATGTCTCCAGGGCGATCTGGTGAGCGTTTAGCACGAATTGGGAGTAAGATGTCATCGAATAGTCATCTGAAGGACTACGTCGTGAATTTCAGCGGGAAAGAGGAAGAAGATCCAGAGATAGTTCAACTCAAGCTCGACGCTCGTCTCTCAAGCTCTGGCGAGGAACCTAAAAGCTGCCTGGAGGAAAATGAGAGACCGGATCTCCTGGCCTGAGCTATTTGTTACGGCTTTTCTTTCCGGATGTCCTTTCGTTTTCCCAATCATCCAACCCCCATCTGTCCCCACCACACCCTCTCTCTCTCTCATGGGATGTCAGTTAACCCCCAGAAATGCAAAGCCATGCTGTGTGGGTACACTAGACTTCTCTCAGGGCATCCATATCCATATAAGCAACCAGAGCCTGCCATGCAGTACCGAACTTAGAAACCTTGGAATCACTATGACCCACACACTCTCTTGGCCACAGGTATCGAAGACAACGGCGAACATTTTTGGATCTTTGTACCAACTTTGACGACTCGCTACAGAATTTCCGTACCATGTGAGGCTCAAGGTAGTACAAGCACTCGGCGCCCAAAACCTCAGTTATGGGTTGGCGGCGTTGTGTGACCTCAATGGCGAGCAACTAATGGCTATCCAGAGAGCGCAAAATTCCTCAGTACGATTTTTTTACAGGCTAAAGTTGGACGAACACGTTACACCGTACTATAAAAGCTTAGGCTGGCTGAAGATCCAACAAAAAATCAAATACGCTGTTGCTCTGCTCCTATTAAAGAGCTTAAAATTACAGAACCCTCCCTATATCGCCGAGAAATTTGCATTTCTCCACACAATTCACCAACATGAGACACGACATGGCCTAATTCAAATCCCTCGCCATCGAACCACCATCTTCAATAAATCTTTAACTGCCACAGCTGGGTTTCAATAAGAACCCAGACTTATTTGACGCCTCCGTGAGAGTTGCATCTTTCAAAAAAATGTACAAAAATGCGCTTTCAGAGGAACATGAAGAGTAGAAAAGCATGGAGTAGCGCTCAGAAGTCGTAGAAAAAGAACAATCCAGAAGTGATTTATTTATGTTTATTTTTTTCTTGTTTTTTTCTCTGTTCACCGCACTTGTAACCAATATTGTTTGCCAGGGATGATGTAAGAGAGGGCCTTATGGCCCTAATCCTCCCTGGTCGGTTAAATAAAAACATCAATCGATCAATCAATCAATCTCTCTCTCTTTTACCTGATACCAAGTCAATCGTTCTTCATTCATTTCTCTCGTCATTCATACGTTAGCTTCCATATACCAAAACGTCGACCCAAAAACAGCTCGTCAATTCGCACTTTCAGTTCAGAGACAGTAAAATACGTAACTACTTTACGAGTTTATCCTTCGCTTGGGCTCTCTCCGCTGGTCATTGTTATGCACAGAACTACCAGGATCCTTCGTGGGGCTGGTTCACAGCTGTATAACGAGAATATTGCTGTGTTTGACTTCACGAAGAAACTGAAGAACTTCAATGGTAAAATGTTACGCAAATATTTATAAGATTTTGTAGTGCTGTCATCGACGGTTCCTTACCTTTTCTGGTGAGATTAATTGTTAATAAATGTTGCATGGGTTGAAGATGCAGTATTTATTGTTAACTATTGTTCGTTAATGATTATACGTTGTTCTGTTAGTACGGGTCAATTATTATTGCGATGTGGTGTCGTTCTTGACTGTACAAGTTAACTCTGGTGTGGATTATTGAGAGCCAGTCAGGATGAATGAAAAGGTTTATCTAGGCCGACGTTTATAATCTGTTATTTACTATTAAGGTCTGTTTGTTTTCTTTTTACTTTCCTTGGCTCTACGAAGTAGAAAGGAAAGTTATGTAATCGGCTGAAATTTTTTTTTTGAGTTTTCTTCAGATCTTTACGTTTCAGACCCTCCTGAGTCCGAAAAACGCTATTTGGGAAAATGGTCTGTGTGTCTGTGAACGATTTTTAGAGAAAACCACTGTACCAAATTAGCTCAAACTTCATATCTCGCTCACAGGTCACCATGGGACGCCAAAATAAGGGTTTGAACAAAATCCACCGAAAGTTAACTATAGTTATCATAGTGATCAAAACACCAAATATTTTTTTTCTCAAAAACGGCTCCAACGATTTTGATTACATTTTTTATATTGGTAGCTCTCAATGAGAGAACTATACCATAAAATTCCCATTTGTGGGAAAATGACGAGAGCAGCACAATAAATTATCAAAATGTTCGACGAAATCGATTTTAGCGCGGTTTTTAGAGAAAACAACCGTACCACATCAGCTGAAACTTGATGTCTAGCCTACAGGTTACCATGGGACGCAAAAATAAGGGTATGGGCGAAATCCACCGAAAGTTAATTATAGTTATCATAGTGATCAAAACACCAAATTTTTAAAATCAAAAACGGCTCTAACGATTTTGATTAAATTTGTTATATTGGTAACTCATAATAGGATAATTATACCATACAATTCTCATCCGTGGGAAAATGACGAAAGTAGCACAATAAATTATCAAAATTTTCGACGAAAAGCGTTTTTGCCTCGGTTTTTTCCTTTTAAACTCCGCTGGAATGTTACTAGAATGTTAAAAAAAGAGTCGTGTTGTAGTCCAATCCAATACCTATAGGGTGAGTGTTTAAAAACGCTCATGAGATACATGGGGGTCACTCCAGAAATTCATGATTTTCAACTACTGCCGTTTCGCTTACTACCAGTTTTAAACGTTTTTACCCAATAACTCTGCAAAAGTGATTACTATCCTCCTTCAAAAAATCCGTGTTTACAGCCTCACTAATTTTCTGTATACCAATTGCTCAATAATGGTCCTGCAATGAGTACGAGCAGCAGAATAAATTCGAGAACTGTAGGGGCTACCGCTTTCTGCTGCTGTGAAGTGTTGTTTGACCGAGTTCAAATGAACTGAGTGATAAATGAATTGATTAAATAGAATTAGCCATGTACAAAGTGAATTGACGTAGAGCTAAGGAAAGTTGTGTGTTGCAACGCACCAGATATTTTTCTCCAAATGTCATTATTTTAAGAAACTATTAGCAATTTCCCGAGATATGTTTTTCAACATTAATTCAGTTCAATGTGTCCTTATAATTTGCTGTAACTAATTGCCTGCTGTGATATCCTACAGCCCTGATGATGCCCAATAAATTACACGAAACGTCGGCCTAGAGAGCTTTTCATTTATCCTGACTGGCTCTCAAGAATCCACACCAGAGTAAACTATTATTATTATTATTATTATTACGTTCGGTCGTGTTAAGCGTTTAGGCTACGAAATTCACTGTGAGAAGGGGAGGAATCTCCTAGCACTCTTCCTTCGCCTATGTGTGGATGTAATAGCAACAGTTGTACATGTGTCGGCTGAATGTAAAAGTGGGTGGCCTCAGCTTGTACGGGAAAGTGGAGCAAGGATTAGGATGAGACTAGTTGAATTGAGTTTTTACGTCGATTGTGCGTTCTTTTCATTTCATGATTTGAAGACTTATACTATGAATTTATTTGCCTTTCTGCTATTGGGAGAGGGGGGGAGGGGCGTCAAAGGATTTCCCTTGGCCGAAAAGCTCTGAAATTGAGGTTTGAGGGAGAGCTACAACTCAGGGCAAGCTGGAGTTTTTCGTTCACCCGTATGAAAGGTAAGTCAAATGTTTGGTTGAATGTAACTTATTTTGCAGGGAATGTGTTATTTTCAGCGTTTTCATCTTTTCACTACTTACAGCGTGGCGAAGAAAGGTATGAAAATGTAAATACAGTGGAACGAGGGGAGTAAACCCGCCTATTTTTTGTATACATGATGTTTGAAGATTGTAAATGCAAATAGTAGAGGATTGCTATGAAACCTGTATACACGAGGAGTGGAGGAGAGCCTCATGGGCCTGATTCCTCCCAGTGGTTAAATAAATCAATCATTGGCACAGCATGGATTTATCCAGGTTCATGCAAGAGCTCCTCTGTATCTGTTCTGTGGTACATAACACAGATGATTCCCTCATTATGAGAAAACAATGTTCTGCAGTTCAGTTCAGCAGTAATTCACAGGCGTGACGTGGGACGTGCTTTAAAGGGAAGTTGCGAACCTTGTCAAGTTGCGGCCTCTCGAGACAAGTTCAAGAAAAGTCGCCGAGCCAGCGTTCCGCGTTCAACGGGCACCCGAGTCTTTAATATTTTGGAACGGAGCTTACGCCAAGAAATATTAAAGTCGTGGAACGGACATGAAAGGCAAGTGGGAGAGGCGGCGAGGCGACAGGAGCAGGAGGGCTCTTCTGGACGAGCGCTCTCTCCGTCTGCTCCGCCAACTTCAGACCTCTGCCGGAGTCTGTGGGTCTGAAAACAGTTGGCGGGAGCCTCTTGCTCTCAGCCTTCCGTCGTCCCGCGACAATAATTTCAGCGGTTCAAGGGGCCGAGCGAGCGGAAAATATTCGAAGAGGTCGCGCACGACTCGTAAAAATCCGGGGCGAGAGAAGAACATTAATGCGACTCCAGCGGACTGGATGAATCGCGTTGGATGATGGCGAAGGGGCACTGGTGGAAAGGGAATGGAACGGAAGTGGAGCAGGATGAGGAAAAAATAACAGGGAGAGGGTGCGCGCGCGACTCGGCAGAAGAACATGCATATTACATGAAGGCCGCGGAGAAGGTTGTATCTGTTTAAAGTGTTTGCGCGAGACGTTCCAAAGCTCAAACGCGCCTACTTAACAGTTCCTCCGGTTTTCTTAACAAGTTACAAGACTTTTAAATCAGGGCATTTCAACTCTTCGCTTCCAGTATTTTATCTCTCTCTCCCTCTCCTCCCATCATCTCCCACTCACCCTCTCTCTCTCTCTTTCTCTTCTTCTTCCATCTCTCCTTCGTCTTTTCACTTTTACAACCCTTCGCCTCATTGCGCTCATCCCAACGCGACTGTTGATTTTTTTTTCTTCTTGTATTTCCTCACGAACTAAACTTTATTTCTTCACTGAATCGATGTCTCCCTTCAAGTGAATTTGATGATGCGAGAACCAGAACTTTTTTCAACAAGTAAAGTCGACGGAAGCGGAAGCACGAGAAACGGAAGCTGTACAGAGGAACGATTACGCGTCTGGTAGATGAGGGAACAAAATGATAAGAAGAAACTGCTGTAAGTACTGCGGTTACAAGAAATACGCATATGCATACGTTGGTTTTCTGTACCTCAAGTCCGTATTCCATTTACCAGGGGTGATGGACAAAGAGAGAGCGATGTTCAGTCAGGGTGAGGAGGAACGGGTGTCGTGGAGCGGTGGAAAATTAATTTGAGAGAAACTGGTGGAAGCCCAGGTTTACAATGACAACTTGAGAGAAACGCCGGAAATTAAACTATTGAAAGTCTATCGAGCAAGCGGGATTTCAGTGTAGAGAGCAAGTAAAGATTGATGTCGTAGCCAGAGATGCGCTGGTTAGCAGTTCAGGGCAGACAGCAGAGTAGGGGTCGGGCCACACATTTCGCCGGTGAAAATGGGATATCTTAAGATTCGTGGAGCTGTGTGTCTGATCGCATGCCACTGGTTTTGAACCTCAGTCGGATTCTTAACAGTAACGCAATAGTGGAGTAGGTATTCCTCCATGGCATGGTTAGGTGGTGGGGAGGGGAAGGAGTTTGCCTTCTCTGGCTGGTGAAACGTCAGTACTAAAGTTAGTTAGTTGGTGTTAGTTCGCGATCTTTATGTAGGAAGAGAAACATGAATGGGATGGTGTTGCATTCGGGAGGGAGGGAGGGTCATACACCTCTTGGGAAATCCGTTGAAGGTGAAGGGAAAGGAATGTAAGGGTAGTTTTGTATGTTCTAATTGGTCTGTTGTTTGTCGATCCTAAGTCTTTATTGTATAGGGTAGTCTGTAAATCCGCCAGTTGGTTGTTTTAGTTTGTGTACTGTCTTGAGTGGTGTATGCTGTCGCGTTTTGTGTTGATTTGTTCATTTATGATCTGACCATTGAAGTTTTTCGTTTATAGGTTTCCATATTTTCAAAAATGTTCTTCTGTCTGGGGTAGCAAACTAACAGTCAATCAAAAGAGAGTATTGGCTCCATCCCAGAGAGTTGCGCTCCTGTGGATCACCAAGGCCTACAAGACTGTATCAACAGAAGCACTGTTACCAGTTGATTTGGCCGTTGAGTGCATGGTTGACAAGTGGAGGGTGAAACGGGAGCTTCCCCCGCTTTGGGCTGAACTCTGTGTGGATCTGACCACCGAACAGGTACTTGCTGCCATCAACGAATGGGCGTTAGAGAAATAGCAAGCAAGATGGGAATCCTCGTCAAAAGGGTGTGACACGTACCAGTACGAGTTCTTCCCCAACATCCGTGAAAGTCTTTCAAGAAAATGGGATGAGCCAGACCACTGGACGAGCCAGTTCCTCACGGGACATGGTGACTTCACTGCGCGGCTCTACTTCTTTTCTCTCAAAGACTCTCATGCACGTCTTGCGTCTTCAGTGCGGAGGAAACAAGAAACCACGTGCTGCTCCACTGCAGTTTCTACAATAGTGAGCGACGTTTGTTGGGAGGATAAACGAATTTAGCAGCATTGACTGCGACAAAGCAAGACTATAACCATTTTGCAGAGTTCGCCCTTTAAAGGCACCAGGCGATTGTGGTCTAGTGGTGAAGACAATGGTTCATAATTCCCGTCGAAAGTCGGGCATTTAAGGATCGTAGCTCCTCGGGATTGCTGTGATTTTTTGCCTAAGTCAGTGGATCTCCAAACCCCCCTCGTAACAAGGTGATGGCTAAGAAATGTGGTCATAGTTGAACAGTCCTTTTGAAACTTGCCACCCATAGTATAAAAATAGTTAGATCAGGAGGGAAACCATTGAGAACTTCTCCCCAGACGGTACGGGATTCAGGTGGTCACCTCTGCGCGGTAACACACGAGCAACAGCTCTCTACCGGGAGACTGGCTAACGACCAAATACCTGCCGTACCTCCGCAGGTCTGAGTTCGGTGGATGCTGCAAAGGCCGGCCTCTTGCATGTTAGCGAAACCGCAACAGACCTGTATTGTTTATGTAGTAAGATGGTGCAGTCCTGTATTTTGGTAGGTTCATGTCCAGTTGTCTCAAGGTGGTTGATAACGTTGCAGTCTTCTTTGTTCCTACTAAGAGATTTAATGTGTTCTGAATATCTGGTCAGTATTTTTCGTCCTATGTGCGCGTTTTTACAAGTACAGGTTATTTTATATACCCTACTTTGGTCGAGTAGGTCTGTGTTTTCAGTATTTGCAGTTAGTTTCGTTCTAAGTGTGTTGTCCACAAGTAAAATCCATTCGGAAGATGTTAGTTATTCCGTGTATTTCTGGTCCTGTGTACGTAAATGTGCAGCGTCTTGTCTAAGTCTGTGTATTTTATGTTTTTGGATCGTCTTTTTTGGAGTCGTATTGTCTTAATTATTGTTTGTTTGGTGTAACCGTCCGACGCAACACCATCCCGCTCACCTTTTTTGGTTTATTATTCATTCTGAATAATAACCCTATGTTTTCGGTCACGAAAAATTTTTTACAACCCCCCCTCAAAATTTGATACTTTACGTTTCAAGACTTGGAGATTCCAAATTTGCAATGTCCGTCCGCCGTCTGTTTTGTGCCTTTAACGTGGTCTAAAAACATCGTTCTTTCGCCCAAAAATCCGATTTGGTATCTAGTTGTGCCCGCCATCTCGGCAATCCGATTGGACGAAAACCGGGGTTGTAATAGGCAAAAAACGGTTAAAAAAATTAACGAAACGCAGTACAACGCGGGAGCTACAGCGTTTCGTCGTTTGAACTCCCTCCTGCCCTGCCCGTCTCATTAAAAAAGCAACCGCTCTTGAGCGCGGCCTCCCGCTCACTTCCTTCCCAGCCACTAAACTCCCCCCCGGGTTCGCTTCGAGCGCCCCCGTTCCAATTTCCCCGACGACGGGGCCAAATCATCAGACGTTTTGTTTCCGTAGTTCCATTGTAGCCAGGACATGTTTCGTATGGTTTACTAGTATTCGATGCTGAATAGCATGGGATGGGGGAGCACTAATACTAGGTCAAGCTGTTCATGAGAATAATGAACCATTGTGTAATAATTTGCAGGGTTTCTTCCCATATAAAGACCACGACCAACTAACTGACTTTAGTGCGGACTTAACGGCCCAGGCAATGATGTCTTTACATCGCTCGCCCACAGACTCTCACCAGTCAGAGAAGACAAACTCGCTCAACTGGTACGTTAACTTTAGTAATTTACGTACTGACGGAACTTGCTTGTGGCCTGTGTGAGTACGACCGAGCATTGAACGGTACTTCTCGCCACTTGATTCTCTAATCACGAACAATCTTCTCTGAGTTCTCTTCCATTTCAACGCTTCCGCTCATTAGTCTGTATCGCTCAGACGAAACAAGGTTTTACGTTTAGTACGGTGAGTATGGTGAATATCTAAAATCAGTCTGAAGTCCTGAGTCTTGGAAACATGGATTCAAACTTACGAAAAGCATACTTATTTATTTGATACGCTTTTTCGGCGATCTTCGTAACTAGAAACTATAAGCTTGAAAGGGGAAGATTGAGAACGACATCCGACGCTGTTGTGGTGAATTGCTGGGACGGTGCAGTTCCCTTCCTCTTCTCATGTCAACTTAACTGCGCCCAACGCACGGTGGACATGACAAAGTGAGTTCCCTCAACACTGAGTTGTGAACCTCTACAAAATTCACTTCTCAAACCTCGAGAGAGCGACTCAACTCGTTTCTCGGTTTTTCCTTCTGATTACTTGACACAGGACGACGCTAGAAGTCACTTCGCTTGGCTTTTGTACTGTAGAGGAAGGACTGTGACTGGATGGCGGAGGAGGAGAGGAAAGAGGTCGAGATTATTCGAGTTGGCGAGGAGAGGCCCCAAGTCTTCCTCAGACTAATATTTAATAAGCCGAGCAGCTCGGTGCCTTCACGACATTTTCCTTGAAAATTCGCCTTCCTCTCATATCAGGCGCTTACATAAGTAAAAAGGGAGCGGAGTCTTCGTCTTCGTTGCGACCTGTTTGAAACGAGAATTGGTCGTGTTTCAAGCTACAAATTGGCTTCTTTCAGACTCAAAAGGCAAATCTGAGGGCAGCTCTGTGAATATTTGGTTTTCAAGGAGTCGGAGCCAGCGAAATTACTCTTAATTAAAAGAGGTAGAAGACAACCAAACGATATTGTGAACCGTCCTCTTTTCCCCTTAAACTCTCGAGAAACTAGCGAGACTAATGGTAACGCACAGTGATTTTAACATCCGCGGAAATGCATTCTTTTTCTTTTCATGAAACGAGGGCAAACTTGTGGCACACCAACCCCTGGCACTCCACACAATCTATCTACATTACACTAAACTGGCCCGGAGATAACTGAGATCAAGCTTGGCGAAGAAGTGAGAGTTGCTGGAGCTAACCCACAACCTTATTAATCTACTAAGGGCTTCCTCGTAGTACAGAGAAAATTCACGTTACTCGGACGTCTTTTCCGCTGCCACGTCCAGTCCGAACTCCTGAATTTTCACCCCAAGCCTGGGCCAGCTTCAACTGAGCTGCACACTCGTGGGCGTACTGCTGCTGCACCGCTAGAATAGCTCATGAGGCGTCCTCCCGGCCATCAAATGCATTACATATTGTGGGCCCTAAGACCACTTCAACACGTCATATCTTAGGCAGTAGTGTTTAATAATAGGAAGTGCAATTGACTGTTGAGGAAGTAAGGAAGGTCCATAGGTTAGGAAATCTTTCGAGTTCACGTAAGTGGAAGTCTCAGCTCATTAGGAGACAACCGTTGAGTGGACAAAGAGGAGACTGTAGCAAAGGTTGGGAGAAACTACGGTTACAATTCTGCATTTGGGGATGTCTGGGGGAGTTCCGACCTGGCGGTCTCCATCTCCCTCAGACCCCGCAGTTTAAAAACCCTGCAAATTATTACACAACGTTTATTATTCGGATAAACAGCTTGGCCTAGCATTAATGCTCCGAGACCCATCCCGTTCGATTCAGCATCGAAAAATATCAAAATGAAACCCAAAAAAAGGTCGAGAAGAACTGAATCGTAATATTAAAATAAACAAAAAAAACGAAAGTATCTAGAAAAAACTGAATTTTAATATGAAAACATGCACGCTAAATATTAATATCAAAATGTAACCAAAAATCTATGAAAAAAACTGAATGAAAAAAATGAGAATGAAACGAAAGAACCTAAAAAAATTGAATCGTATTAAAACCAAAAAAAGTGAAACGAACGAACTATTAAATAAATAAACCAAAAATAAACGAATAATGAAAAGTTCAATCGAAGATAACAGATATTTTGCTAACGGGAATAGTTGAGACGGAGTGAAACAGTCATTCGTGGAGGTGAAGACGAGAACGAGGCAATCGGACGATAAAGAGACAAATCGTAATGCCAAAGGTTAAATACGAAACACGAGCGCTTCCTAGAGGAAGCCCAAAAAATATTGGGCGAACCCGTTGCGAGGCGAGGGGGCGGCGTTGCCAGATGAGCAGGCGAGCGATTTCGTTGAGATGGGCGGGAGGGAGGGAGTTCAAACGACGAAACGTTGACTTCCGCTGTAGTTCCCGCGTTGTACTGCGTTTCGTTAATTTTTTTAACCGTTTTTTGCCCATAACAATCATGGGCTTCGTCCGATCGGATTGCCGAGATGGTGGGCACAACTAGATACCAAATTGGATTTTTGTGCGAAAGAACGAATTTTTTAGACCACGTTAAAGGCACAAAACGGCCGGACGGCCCGGGCGGCGGACGGACATTGCAAATTTGGAATCTCCATGTCTGGAAACGTAAAGTATCAAATTTTGAAGGGGGGTTGTAACAAATTTTTCGTGACCGAAAACATAGGGTTATTATTCAGAATGAATAATAAACCAAAATGAAGTGAGGGAGAGGATGACTACCCTCCAGTGTCTCCACGACCCCCACAACGTCCGCAGAGCAAGCACATTTTCCAGGATTGTTAGGCCTTGCCCTGGGTAGAAGTCGGATTGCTTCGTTCTATCTACCCTGCGGAGCCAGCCCTGGCGCAAGCTTGCAGGCTGCTCATTCCTGTGGTACCATGTTTGGGTCAAACAATCCTTAAGGCCAGAATGGTCGCTGGCCCGCCCCATGTTTCGATCGTACTCACGGCTTTTCGTCGTCCCAGGACGAGACCGTTTGGACTTACTGGCCTCTTTGGCGTTTGGAAAGGACCCCAGTAAGCTGCGGCAGATGCCATCAAGCTTCCATCCACTCAAGGGTTCCTCTGCCGCGCATCTGGATACAGCTGTTTTCCTACTCCGCTTTCTTCTGAATGAAATAAGACTATTCGGACCTCTACCAAACAGTCGAACAAGCTTCTCCCCGCCCATCCACTGTCGTAAACTCACACTATGATAAATTAGACCAAGTACCCAAAAGAAATCTCACATTAACCAGGCCCCGTAGTCCGGTAAGGTCAATAAGTAGTGAAGGCAGGTAGTGGTTCCTTTAGGTTCAGTGAAAACACCTCCATTTAGCACCCCCAACTCAATATTATGGTAAAGACAGAGAACAAAAAGTTAGACTCTAATTAGAACACACGGCTTATACGGGAATGACATCACGTGACGCCCAACCTCCAAACACAACGACTTTCATGAGTGGCAATTCCTCCTTTAAATGTGGGACACCAACACAGAGCGTCAATGCAACTAGCCATCATGTAACAGGGTTGATTCGCTCCATCCCGCAGGATATTGTCCAGGAGACGAAGTAGTTGACGAGAAACAGCTGAGAAGTGAAGTTAGAACGGTAGGAAAGTTAACACAACAGCTAAATGTCCTAATTAGTATCCTTGTCTTTAACGTAAACCGAAACTTGGCCGAATATTTTATTGGTTTGACGGAACCTGAAGAAACCACCAACCGTACTCTTCCTATAACCTGGATCGCCCCTGCACTAATCATCAAACATTTTGCTTCAATCAGATTGGACATGGTACATTTACTTTTGACATTAAGAAGTAATAACCCATAAACTAAATTTCAGAAACAAAACACATTTTTGTGAGGCTAGGAACTCCATAACGTTTCAGGCTCCTCAAATTCTTATTGGGATTTTCCTTTTTTCGAATCAATTAGTTTTTCCCTTTCCGCCGTCTGTTGCGTTTTCTCCTGGAAGACGTGCTAGAAGTTCCAGTCTCTCCTTGCTCCACCTGATCTGCCGAAAGAGATTCGTCAGTTCTCAACTCTGGCCGATTCTCCTGCGAAACGGCGTCTCCTTTCCCATCTCCTGGAGCGCCGTCAGGTTCATTTCCAGGACGTTGGTTTGTTGTATCTTTCTTTCTCCGCTTTGTACACCTTCGTTCGTCTAAGTAGGAGCTAACGGGCGTGCCAATGGAACTTTCATTGTCTGCCTGATCCTCCACCAACTGGCATTCGTGAGGAAGACGAGTTGGAAGGTTGCTATTCCGTTCTACGTCACGGGAACTGCGCATTGTCTGATTGACGTCGCTTGTTGAGGTGATCGTTAGAGGAGTGACTTGATGTCTCGCTTCGTTTCTAATTAGCGCTTGATCATTCTCTAGGATCGAGTTAGGGCTATTGTCGCACTTTTCACGGTTCATATTTATTAGTGGTGTGACCTCCGCAGTTAAATCTCTCCCATCGCCAAAATTACTTTCGCCAGTAGCACTTCTGCAGTCAAGTTGACAGTCTTCGGATTCATGCGTGTCTAATTCATCAAACGTATTCGTCAGAACCATCCCAACTATTGTTTGCACGTCACCCGAAAAATCAGTGTCGACAGTTTCTGCAAGCTGAGCCTCATCTTCACGATCTACTGAACAGGGGGCCACCAGACTGTTGTCATTACTTAATGAATTCTCCGTCCCCGGGAAGCCGCATTGCTCAACTATGGATTCGTTCAGCGCTGCGTTGACATCATTCATGAATCTCTCAGTGGCTGAATAATCATTATCGTAGCCTTTACTGGCCACTTTGGAAGGTTGTTTATATTCATCATTCGGAACTATAGTGGAAGATGCAACCAGTTCACTTACTATAGCGTGGGTTGTAGATTCTTCCAGGTTGGGTGGTGCAGACCGCTCAGGCGTATGATACAAAGAGCAGGCACGTTCGACTATCTCCTTCACGAAGTATTCGGCGTTTAAAACTTCATCAATATCACGCGTTCGACTCGACTTGAGTTCGGTGTGGAGCAATTGGCAGTTCGAAGAAACGTCGTCAGGCTCGGGATGGCTTTCGAATGGAACCCATTCTGGTACGAAATCGACAGCGTCGGATGAATTGGGGCTCTCTGTTTCCAAATAATGATCTATCGGGGGGTGACCACTCAAACCTGATGTGTCTTTGTAACTCCCCCTCAACTCGGCCACATTGGAACGAAGTGACTCAGGTGTGACTGAAGTACGTCTTTGGCACGTGCTTTCCGCGCCCAACGATAACTTCAAAATACCTTTCGAAGTGCACATTATTTCTTCCAACTCTGCTGCACGTAAAGGAGAAGTGCAGGCCTCAGGCGCACACAAGTCTGAGCTTGAGGAACATGTTTCCCCGGAGGGTTTCATTTCTTCTAAAGAATCCTTTGCCGGAAGCAAATTGAACAAAGAATCTGACTTGACCATGTAGTTGTTGGTGAAGAGACAAGAGGGGGAACTGACAGACAACAGGCGGCACGTCGAGCCGCCGCATTGGTCTTGGAAAGGGTCGTTTAGAACGTTTGGCTTTGATGGTTCAAGTGATAACGGCCTTGGGTAACTCGTAGATGTTTCTGAATGTGGATTGCCTATAGTGACGAGTTCACTTGACATTCCTGCCAATCTCTCTTCAGCGTCTTTCAATTCTTTCGAGCCTCCGTCGCACTCTTCCTGTGCCGCTGGTGAGTGTGTGGCAGAATGACTTTTATAATGTTCCTCAGGTTCGCTCATTTGTTGATTCGCTAAAAGTGTTTGTTGTGGCAATACGGAACCACCTGCTTTGATACCTGTATCACAAGTGCCAACAATCACTGGTTCTGGTGACTTACCGTGACCTTCGTGGCTGAACTGTGTGCCACGCTTAAGAACATTTGGTGTGGAAGAAGGTGAGAGAACAACTCGATCGCTGTCGTTATCTTCAGCTGTGCCGAGCGTGCTCGTATGGTTATCAGCAACAAGACATTCAGCATTGGTGTTAGTTCTATCATCATATCTACCCAAGCCCTCAACACCTTCACGACTTACTGCTGGACTCTGATCTTTCCTAATGTCAATAGTTGACTCTTCATCCAGCAACTCTGGAATGTTTAGTGGACTTTCAATCGCTTTCAACGCCGTGCCCACTTGATCATCTGACTTCGGTAGAACCCCAGACGACTCGTCCGGAACGAAAAATTGATTTTCAAGTTCTGAAAGAATTCGTCGGCCCTCGTCCGCCGTTTTACTGCTTCGAGCATTCATTTGTTGGCCTGCTTGATCAGTGGCGTGCCCCTCAATCAACTCTTCCATTGAGTCTTTCATTTTGCTGTCACCTTCGCTTCTTGCTTGACCTACCAAAGTAGTACTGTGTGTCCCGTTCAATTTTTCAACTGTGCCAACTTCATCACTTCTTTGTGCACTGGAAAAATGTGGCAGCGTAATATTATTGTCATTATTGTCGACCGTCGCTTGATTTTCTTGAACTTCTGTACTTGTATTGATTTCTTTGGCATTGGTGGCACGTTCACTTATTTTTGGAACAGTATTTCTCCATTTATTTTTGTCAGGAGTATCGTGGGTAGTGCTTATTGATACTTGGTTAGCTATCTCCAGTAGAACACGGTTGTTCACGCCTTCTCTTTCAAACCCAACTACACTGCTACTCAGATTATCTTTACTGGGTGTATTCTGACCACGAGGATTATCGTTCTCCTCATTAGCGCTCTGTCGTTCTTTCTCCTGACAACGCGTTTGGCAAATAATCGGTGCATTCGTGTAGCTATTTGCGGATACGCCCAGAGAAATACATTCGGCGGTCGGTTGCTTGATACTAGTTGTACCAGCAGACGTCTCATCAAATTGACGACCTTCATTAATGCAGCCACTCTCCTTATCACTTGCCTCATTGTGATTTAGGGGAATTTGTGATGCATTCTTAGAGTGTCCCAAGGAGTGATGATCCGTCATGGTTTCTTCGACGGTATACTCGCTTCTCTTTCGACTCTCGCTTTCTGATGCATTCAGGAGGGCTATTTTTGACGCGTCGTCAGAATGAATGTTATCGACGCTTGGAACACTACACTTAATTTTACCGTCGTTACTACAGTCTTCCATATTCGTCTGTACGTCCAGCGCCTCAGACGAAATCAAATCCCCGGAATTGTGAATTGACACGACTTCATCTTGCATAATGATAGCAAAACCTTTCGATTTAGTTTGAATGCCACGTTCTGCTTCAGGGCGATAAATTGGATCTGTTGTATCTATTTCCTTTTTAAGCACCCCAATTTCAGCTCTTAAAATCTCTTTCTGGACGCTTTTGTCAGCACTGGAACTATCTTTTCCTAATTGTAGGGGAATAGAATCCGAATTTAGGGGTTCGAAACTTTTGTCACGTTCTCCAATTGCAGCGCCAGCAGCTAGAGTGTCACCAGCAACAATCTCCACGGCTCCACAAGGTGACACAGATGCTGACACCAATGGTAAAACCGTGTCTCCTGGAAAACGATCGTTTCATCAAAAACTGTGATGAAAAAAGACTGATGAATAGTCAAAGTTGAACGAAGAACTAAGTGTTTGATACACTTGTGATGGGATAGCGTAACGTTAAAGAAAGTGTGAGTAACAGTTTACTGAAAGTCAGCCTGTGCACAAGTTTGGTTTCAAAATTTGCTACCTCAGGTGACGCTAGGGCGTTGAATGGGTCCCTAGCTCTTCACCTCTTCCCTCAAGTTCTACTTTCCTTAGCCCTACGGAGTACTAAGGAAAATTATGTAATCAGCATATCAATATCGGACGCCAACATATGAGCATGAGCGAAATCAATCGGTCCAATATTAACCACAGTGATCGAATCGCGAACAGCACGATAAATGATCGAAATGCGATTCTAGAACAGTTTTTCCTTTGAAATATCGTTCATGTGTCATTCAAATAAGTAATATTGGTAGTCCGATAGGCTGTTTACAAGTCGTATTGATCGCTCCTTGGTCTTCCAATGAAGGTCGTGAAATAAGTAACAGCGGCCCAATAAATTGCGAAATATTAAGCACTGTCAAGTGCGTTGAGTTGGGTTCTAACAGGCTTACGTAAATTAGGTGAACAAAATATCGGAATGGTTGCTTGAGCGGTAAATATTGTGCAATGTCGAGTGGTGCGTCGAAGCAGATACTGTCTACTGTAGCACACAATTCAGGGCGAAATCTGT
Organism: Pachypeltis micranthus; assembly: GCA_020466155.1. Lineage (NCBI taxonomy): Eukaryota > Metazoa > Arthropoda > Insecta > Hemiptera > Miridae > Pachypeltis > Pachypeltis micranthus. The sequence continues at coordinate 3,300,727 of CM035776.1, forward strand.
GCCGTTGATACGTGCTCGCAACACGTTCTCTTTGAACTGGGAGACTCATATGATTTAGAAAATTCGGTCAAATGACTAACCAAATGGGGGTCAAATGACTACAGCCATGGGGTATAGGCGCGATGGCCAATGAGAACCCTGTGCACCAAATGGGAGTAAGGGAGGGGTGCATGGGTGAGCGGCATCACACAAGGGTGCAGGGAGGTGGTTTACTCGACCACTTAGAATCTCCTCGCGCGTGTCCGTAGATGGGGCATGAGAAGAGGACATGGGCCACATTCTCATTCTCTTCCGTCCCGCATGTGTAGTCTTGAAAGGCTTGGGGTTGGAAGAAATGGAGCTGCTCGTTAAGTGCGCCATGCTTGGAGAGCAGTTGCACCTCTGGAAACTTTGGTCGCCACCACCCCCTATCCATGCGATCCCTCACCACCGAAAGTTTGCATGAAGGTGCCTTGATGTGAAGCCCTCATCCCACCTGGCCTGCCAGAGAGCAGTGACGCTCTCCAATGCAGCTGAGAGCCATTGTGCGGCAGACTCCTCAGAGAGCTGGCCCCGGAGAGCGCCAGGGTACTCTGCAAGGACATCCTGCCTAATGTAACACTGAAGTGCCGCGGGGTCCAGGATCAGTTCCAGGAGGAGGGCCCCAGCGAGTACCTGGTGGGCCAAGTGAGAGGTGGTGCAGTACGCTGGGAGGACTGCGATCAGCATGTTGTGCTGAATGGTGAGCGCCCGTTGCCAGTCCCAGGTGGAGGGGGCAACCCACCATGTTCCTGCAGCGTACCTCACAATGGGTTGAAACACGACTGATAGAAGAGATGTCGAGCGTGCACTGAGAGAGACCCCACCTGGGCTTTCAAGGTCAGATAATGGGACGACCCCGGTCAACTGACCTTCAAACACCAGGTTTCTAATGCATTATACAACTGGAGGCTAACATACTGTAACTGGACGTACTAACCAGGCCAGACCGTTACATTCTCGACACGTTGTGGATCCTGGACAAATTCCTTTAGGTCTGAGAATGCCCAGTAATCCGTCGACCTACTAGGATCTAGAGCCACGTCAACGAAATTCGTTGGATTGACCTGCAAACATAGAATCAATTATTGTACGTGATGAACGCATCTTCACAACATTGTTTGAAGTTCTACATACAACATGTTCCTCTGAAACATTAAGAAAAAACGCTCTGCCACTGGAAACGCCATAAAGCCAAACTGCAACTTGACAAACTTGATGCCGGTTCGTTTTAATGCAGGACGTTCCATGGATATTCGTGGTGATTGTTCAATGAAAGGGGAAGCCTTTGAGGCAGCTGTGAAGGAGCAGTCAAGAAATAAGCAAGAGCAGCGCTGTGCCAATTTCCCTATACTGCACGTTGTGGCAGAGGAATTTTTCCACATAACGCGATACCAGTTTCACATAGGTATGGTTGTTCCATATGAGAAGGAGCTATTTCAATATCGAATCATTGTTCTCTCAGAGTTGCTATTACCCCGGAGGTTGCAAATGAATGAATGAATGATTGAGTGAGTGAGCTAGACACCACCAGACGCTAGTGACTCAAGTTGAACAAACCTGGAGTTGTGAAAACAAGAGCTGGGAATGCCGTGTGCCAGGTTTGCTTTGGTATGGATCCTAAATCAGTTCTTGGCAAGCAACGATCTAATAAGGGACAGTACAGGATCCTCACAGCCACCCTCTCAACACGTTTCTGTCGAAAAAAAACAACAAAGTCTGATAACCAGACTGGAAAATACTGGAAATCCTGTAAAATTGTGAACTCTCAGCCATCAACAGCCCTGAAAAGACGGCGAAGAGAGCACGTTCAGTCCTATACCGCCCAAGACTTTTGTATGGGAAGGGGGGGGGGAGGGTTTACACCAAACCTAGTGACGGTAATGAGAGCAGCAGTGTCATAGGTAGTAGGAAAGCTCCCTCCCCGAGTTTACATTCGGATAATAGCACAGCTCGTGCGGGTACTAAATGTACGAGCGATGGCCGGTACGTTGCGGAATGTCCTCAAAATGTCACCGTCAATACATTTTCATGGTCGCTATTTCCTCAGCCGTCTCTGAGGGTAACAAATGATAAGCCAAAGTAGAGCAGTGAACTCTTATAATGAAGCCTGTCTTCATAATACAAATCTATTACCTCATCGGGGTTGAGACATTTTCTATCGTCCCTTTCCCCATTGTCTGCTTCAGCTTCGGCCTCGCTTCTCTCTCTTTTGTCAGTCAACGCTCTTCTGCACAAAATCGTGTCCCACAGCGAGGAAAAGAAGTTACTTATTTTCTTGAAAAAGTTCATCGCTTCTCTGAAAAACAAAGCCGATTCAACGTTTTGGAGGAGGATGAAGCTCTGGGAGGTAAATGATAGTTTTGATGAACTGGGGGCAATTGCTACAAAAGTCTCTAACTTGCTCGGGGAGCAAATCTATTTCGGGGCATTGTCCCCGCTGGTTACACCGAATAATTCTACTCACTCATACACCGTTCGCGGTTACACTGCTTTACCTGATCAACGTTCACGAACGTTTCGCGACCCGTCTTCCCGTTCTATTTCCACTTTCCACTCTAAAGCTTTGTAATTAAGGTAGGTTTCCACTTACCAAGTTCGCATGTTGCCGGTTTTATTGAGTAAAGAGCGTCGTTGAGAATTGAAGAGCAAGTTAGAGCTTTGTTGATATGTAAGTTCGAGACGAGAAGTAGGCAACTGAAACTGCTAGGGATTTTCCACATGATTAATTTCTGAACTTGAATCTTAGTGATGATGCACCGCACAGCTTACGGTGAACAGAAATTGAATATGTTCCAGTTATAATATTACCTGCAGCTAAGTCGGTTGTTTTACGTAAAACGGGCGCTAGAGGTTGTTAATGGTCGGAATTAGCTTGAAAGCTTATTCTGTTGATCCAGGGAAGAACGTGCTTTGCTTCCCACACTCAGCTGCCCTACATAAACTTACTTGCCAATTTTAGATTCGCAGACCTTAAGGAAGTAAATTAGCCGGAGAAATCACTCCGCTTGTCATGTCAGAGACCCGTGAATTCTTCAAAAGGCCCGTAGTGTACCTTTCTGTTATTATGAAACGGATCGAATAAGTCTTTTGGGCGATCAAGGACCCACTTTGCTATCATTATGCGGCATTCCAAACAAATCTCTTTTCAGGTTAACTGACTGCTTGGAAAGGAAGGAATCATTCCAACGTCCAATCGATCGTTGGAGTAGTTCTATGATCTGACTGTAAAGTAGTTACGTAGTGGTACGCTCTACTGAAGATTGCCAGACTTGAGAAGAGGGTTGCTTAATGCCACCCCTGCGGATTCGTTTGTAGTCAATCAGTACCAGAATGGGGATTCTGCGAGCATATGCCGTTAATAGAGTATGTTACGAATGCGTGGTTCAGGCACTAAGATGTTGCAATGGCTGTCTTCTTAAAACTGTTGTCAGCCTAGTCCCAGGGTCATACCTCTGACCAAGTGTGGCTGGTGTCCCGTCCTCTATAGGTGAAGAACTGTACGGAGTAGACAGAGAACGCACTACTTGCCTGAATACAAACGTAAATCTAGTAATGCTCGACCCACCAACCTGGCTGAAGCGGTGTAGAACGGAGGCCAGCTTTGGTCTATCATAATCGCGCTGTACTCCTTCGATCCTTATTTTTTCCCTCGTTCACTGGCTAACGTTGACTTCTATTGCCTGACCATGGGACCAGAACTTCACCGATAAGGATCATGAGGTCATTAGGCTGAGGTCGCCTAAATCGCAATACTACCGCTCTGATGAAAATTACGAAAACACTGAACCACCAACGTTCGCCAAAGTCTTCTGACAACACATGCATTTCCACCATTGACACCACGATTGAGGTAAGGATCAAGTTTTGGCCCAACCTGACACTCGTGAAGGTGAAGTGCTAGAGACAAACAAGGCGTTATCTACACACAAAAGTTGAGGAGTAGGCAAGCTTCTTAGTCCTTCCCACTACCCTTAGATAGACGATGGTTTGACCAGCGTCCACTACTTCTTCTTCACCTACTCCTAATAACAGGGCTCCTACTCCTTGCCCAGTTACCAAGCACATCGGGCCAATCTGCTCAAATGCGAAATATGAAATATTACACACAAAAGAGACTGAACAACCAAATGCTTTGAAAGGTTAGATATATATTGCTGCAGTATGGAGTCTCCAACGATATTTCAGCACGTCGTGGTGTGTGAATGAACCCAATGATGAAATCCGTCTCATTTTAGTGTCTTCGCCATCGGAGAAGGATATGAAGACTGCTAGAGCATCTACATGATGTATACAGACATTGGCAGCAGGTTGTTTGTGCCACTGAGCAACAAGGACTAAAGGACTGGACAATATATTCATTAGTGAGGCTAAACATAGTCAGGGAAATACACTTCTTCAGAGGTTCCTGCTGTGTTCTGGAAAGGGAGAGGAGCCTCCTGAGAGAGCTGAACCATTCGCTTTGACATCAGGGTTAAGAAGAACTAGCGGAAACCAGAAAGATACCAGGCAGGTCGGAATGATGAGGTAATACGCCAATTCGGAGGGGCAAAATGATTTTTTCAATGAGTTCTGCTTCCTGTGAAAGGAACTTGTCAATGACACAGCTGTTCACACTTCAGCCGATGGAACGAATGACAAATCGGAGGCTTACGTGGGATCTTCGTGAGGAAAAGGGTACGCAAAAGTGGCTTTCTGAGCTGTGAGAGACAGATAAATAATTTAAGAGAAAGAAAGCCGTCGGCTCCTTGTCATATTAATGTATTTTCTTCTTCGATCGAGGAACCTTCTCGACCTCATCCTCCACCTGCTCGCAATGGAAGGAGTAACTGTGCTGAACTGGGTGTTCTTCACCTCTTTCACGAATGAACCTTCAACGATAGCCCTCTCATCGTCTCAAACTGTGAAATTAAAATCACGGGAGACTCGTTCGATGGGTCTTCTTTTCCTCTTGGCGTCGGAGACTCACGCAGTAAGGATAGCGGGTATATCTAGAACCCAGATACTTCCTTAGATACTTTGGTCCTGGGTTCCTTTCAACTACTCACATAGCGGCTATGGTCTTGCTGAAATGAAGAGTGAATTATAAATGAGACTGACACAAACAAGCGGAATCAGAGTGAATGTCCTTTGTGGCCTTTCTTTCCAGTGAAGGGAAAACTATCTGTTGGTCGAACGAGAGGGGGAGCTTAAGTACGGATTTGATAAATACAAGGAAGTCGGTGAGCGAGAGTGAGGACTGCGTTGATCTTTAACAGAATATCGATGTGAGGTTGAGTATATAACCGCAGACACAAGGACCTAAAGGAGCTCTGAATGTGCGTGAACTGTTTGTGCAGGAAACAAGATTGGAGAGAGAGTGAGTAGAGCTGTGACAGGCCCGAGAGTTGATAGAGGAGCGTCTATAGTAACACTGGGAGACGAGTGTCAGCTGTGTGCGTTGGAGAAGGAGGTAAATGGAGGGGAGGGAAGGATATTTTGGATCATCAAGATCCCAACTACTTCAGCCTGTGCCGAACACTATCCTTTACTGAAGCAAAATTCCCACTCAATGAACCATACTAAGCATTCATATTTATTAGGAACATGCTCGATGGTGGTTTGAAAAGGTCTGACCAGAGGAAAAACGTAGGGTTTTCAGGTTTTAGTGGAAGCTTTGTCGTGGTTTGCTTCCTTAAAAGATGAAAATTGATGGATTCAGTTAACAGATAGTTAATAACGCGTAATTATTCACAAATATGCAACTACAGACACACACATAGACCACGGATGGGGATAACGTTAAGATCTGAAGAAAACTCATTTTTCTGCACGACTGCAATACTTTCCTTACCCTCTGATTGCGAAACGTAAAACTACTCAAGTATAATTTCGGCATAAATTCGGCCTTTCTAAGTCGCCCTCAGTAGGTCGAGCCAGACATGATCTTCACACTCTCCCTGGCGAAGGAATCTCTACGCCCGAAGCTGAAAGGACTGCACTCTGTACTTCACTGTATTTACTAAAATTGAACTCATTCGTTCTATACAGTTCACATTAAACACAACCCACGCTCTGGCGGACCTTCTTTTTTAAAATTTCATTGCATCTACCTCAGCTCTCAGCTGTGCCGTTTTGTACAGTACGTAAACAGCTTTTTTCGCTAAATTTTGCTACCCCAAGGTCCGACTTATTGAATTTGTTGATAAGTTTTTACTTTCCTTGGCTCTACAAAGTAGAAAGAAAAGTTATGTAATCGGCTGAAAAAATTTTTTTTGAGTTTTCTTCAGATCTTTACGTTTCAGACCCTCACTATTTGGGAAAATGGTGTGTGTGTGTGTGTGTGTATGTGAACGATTTTTAGAGAAAACAACCGTACTAAATCAGCTGAAACTTGATGTCTAGCCTACAGGTTACCATGGGACACACAAATAAGGGTATGGGCAAAATCCACCGAAAGTTAACTATAGTTATCATAGTGATATAGTGATCAAAACACCAAATATTTTTTTCTCAAAAACGGCTCTAACGATTTTGATTACATTTGTTATATTGATAGCTCTCAATAAGACAATTATACCATAAAATTCCCATGTGTGGAAAAATGACGAGAGCAGCACAATAAATTATCTTAATTTTCGATGAAAAGCGTTTTTCGCGAAGTTTTTTCCTTATAAACTCCGCTGGAATGTTAGTAGAATGTTTTAAAAAATTGGTATTTGTAGTCCAATTCAATACCTAAAGGGTGTAGTGTTTAAAAATATCATGAGGTACATGGGGCTCACTCCAGAAATTCATGAATTTCAACTACCGCCATTTCGCTTACTGCCAGTTCTCAAAGTTTTTACCCAATAACTCTGCAAAAGTGATTACTATCCTTCTTCAAAAACTTTGTGTTTACAGCCTCATTAATTATCTGTGTACCAATTGCTCAATAATGGTCCTGCAATGAGTACGAGCAGCACAATAAATTCCGGAACTGTAAGCGCTGCCGCTTTCTGCAGCCGTAAAGCGTTGTTTGACCAAGTTCAAATTAACTGAGTGATAAATGAATTGATTGAATAGAATTAGCCATGTACAAAGTGAATTTACGTAGAGCTAAGGAAAGTTGTGTGTTGCAACGCACCAGATATTTAAAACGGAATTTGTGCCAGTTCTCCTATGGCAGGTTTGTTAGCCCAAATCCTGTTACCACTCACTTACTGATCGTGCGCCACTGAACGGCTCGATGGAAAGGCCTGTTCTTTTGTCGATAAATCACAATTCGTTGAGTATGATTTGTAAAAAACTATCATTTCATTTCGACCTTTATGATCTCTAAGAGCCATTTGGGTCGGAGCTTATATAGTTTATCGCTTGTAAAAAGTATTCGGTGTCTCGATCTGAAAGAAGGTTTGAGTATCAGTAACAACCGTCACGAAGCAGTTTTGTCAGGCGAAGCAGTACGGAGAGAGCTGGTCGATTTGAGTAGAGAACTAAGTAGTACTCATTCTGTTTCTATCCCCCCCCCACCCTTCCCGCCTTTCAACTAATTAAATACAGAGCGAGTTTCTAGGGCTGAAGTACTTGGAGTAAAATCGTTATCGTTCATTCGAAGAAACGGAAGTGTGGAGCAGAAACCTTAAAACGGAAGGGCTCCCATTTCTGTTCCAGCGGTGCGCTCCTAATGAAATTTAAGCCGCTCACGCGTGAAATACGCTTGGGAAGGTTAGACGGAAGTTTTGACTGGAAACTTAGTGCCCGAACTCCACGAGTTTGAGCCCAAGATTGAATTGAATAATAATTGAAAATTATCACCTAATGCGTCCACGCTGCTTAAAAGGAAATTATGTAAAAGGTACTCAGCAGAACTGAAGGGAATTCGCAGAGGCGGAGAGCGGTTCAGCGGCGAAATTGTGTGAAACAGAGTAGCAGCGGAGTGAAGGGTTTTTGTTAGTTACAGACCGTTCACAATAATTACACGAGTGCGTTCAGACCAAATCCTCTTACATAATACTTGAAAAAATGTGGTATTTGTGAGTGTGCAGATAAAAAGAAGCGCGTCAATAAATGTAATCGGCTTTATTCGTGATGTTTGTGCATCGTAAATACTCATGTTAGAGGAGGTACAAGTCACGTGGAAATGAAACAGACCTCGATAATACTTTAACGTTGTGTTAGGTGCTAGGTGATAGAGGGATAGAATGAGGAGGCCGACAAATTGGCGAAGGACGGATCTGCATTTGTCCCTGTGGGAGTAAGCTCTTCGTAGGGAGCACCGAGAGGCACTTGAATAAGGAGAAGTGCAGGGCCTATTGTGGCGGGATGTGCCTGGCCAAAGGCAGCCGAGATTATTTATTAGACTCCCCAGGGAGCGATCAAGAGAGGTCCTGAGCGTAGAGAGAGGGAGAGAGAGAGAGAGAGAGAGAGAGAGAGAGAGAGAGAGAGAGAGAGAGAGAGAGAGAGAGAGAGAGAGAGAGAGACTATACCGTTAGTACATGACCCGTTCATGGGACACAGTCCACTAATGCATCACCTGGCCAAGATTAATAAGTCAGAGATACAGATTCTTCTAAGCGGGGCTTGTACTGTGCTTGGGGTGCCTCAGCAGGAATGGACCGCAAGGCTGACTTGTGGCGTTTTGTGCGAGAATGGTGGGAACGTATTCGGGACGTCGCATCAGGGAACACCTACTCCAGGCGAACTAGGCGTGGAACTGAGAGGACATGAGGCTGCCACATGTTAGGCCGCGGTGGGTGTTTTTTCGGTTGCCACCAGTATATAGGGAAGAATATCTGGTGCGTAGCAACACACGACTTTCCGCCACCCCTTTAAGTTCGAACACCAGCTACATATGCGGGTGCTATATCTTCGTTCAACGCATTTTTACAGGAAAATTTATTCAGAAGAAAATGTAGGGACTAGTTAGCTGAGAGTACTCCGTAAGTTTGATCGAAATCGTCTGAACCGTTTTTGAGAAAATTGGAATACCGATAAATTAATACTCGACAAATCTCCTTTTCTGAGTTAACTGGCTTATATCTCCGTTCAACGTGTATATACAGAAATAATTATGGAGAACGAAATGGGGGTATGTGTGACTAAAAGACACTTCATTAGGATTTATCACATCTGGTGAAAAATTTGCCTTAGAATTTACGGAAATGTTCGAAAAAACGTTATTTTCGACACATTTTGATTTTTATCTTAGTTCAATGGACTGTCAGAGGAACATATATTGAGAGCAATATGTAGGTATTAACTATTTGAATACATCTTGAAAGTTTGGTGATAATCGTTGAAGCCGTTTTGCCAAAAAGCGTAAAAAAACCTATTTTTGCTTCATAGGCCTATAACTCCGTTCACCGTATTTTCATGGAGATATGTATGTGGGAGAAAAGTTAGGTATTAACTAGAAAAAGATAATTTGAAAGTTTAATCAAAATCGTTATAGCCGTTTTCGAGAAAAATGCGAAAAACCCTAGTTTTTGGTACATTTTTGTCCCACGCCCTTCCCATCGGCCGAAATCGCCCATAACCTTATTTTGGTGTCTACAAAAAATAACAAACAAAACAAAAAAAGAACCAGCTCAATCGGTTCAGCCGTTCTCCCGCAAATCGAACTACAGACACACAGGTCTGTTTCTTTATTTGGTGACTGTACCTAAACCCTCGACGAGGATTATATCAGTCATAGAAGTTGCGGTTTCGCTAATATGCAAGAGGCCGGCCCCTGCAGCATCCACCGAACTCAGACCTGTGGAGGTACGGCAGGTATTTGGTCTTAGCCAGTCTCACCGTAGAGAGCTGTTGCCCGTGTGTTACCGCGCGGAGGTTGACCACCTGAGGAATCCCGTACCATCTGGGAGTATTTCATAATCTGGTTTCCTACCTGATCTTACTTTTTACTTGGGTGGCAAGTTTCAAAAGGACAGATCAACTATAACCACGTTTCTTAGCCATCACCTTCTTTGCGAACTTTGCAAAATGGTCATAGGCTTCCTTTGTAGCAGTCAATGCTGCTAAGTTCGTTTGCCCTACCAACAACCGTCGCTCACTGTTGTAGAAACTACAGTGGAGCAGCACATGGTTTCTTGTTTCCTCCGCACTGGAGGCACAAGACGTGCATAATGGAGAGTCTTTCAGGGAAAAGAAGTGGAGCCGCGCATTGAAGTCACCATGTCCCGTGAGGAACTGACTCGTCCAGTGGTCTGGCTCAACCCATTTTCTAGAAAGACGTTCACGGATGTTGGGGAAGAACTCATACGTATCACGTCCTTTGACGAGGATTCCCATCTCGCTTGCCATTTCTCTAGAGCCCATTCGTCGATGGCGGCAAGTTTCTGTTCTGTGGTGAGATCCGCACGGAGTTCAGCCCAAAGCGGGGGAAGCTCCTGTTTCACTCTCCACTTGTCAATCATGCACTCGACAGCCAAATCAACTGGTAACTGACCAGTGATCACCTGGAGTGCTTCCGTTGATACAGTCTTGTAGGCCTTGGTGATCCACAGGAGCGCAGCTCTCTGGGATTGGGCCAATACTCTCTTTTGATTGACTGTTAGTTTGCTACCCCAGACAACGGGGCAGTAGCCAATCACACCTAAATAGATGGCCTTATACATGAGGATGGTGTCGTGGTAACACACACCCCAAGTGGCCTTGCTAATGGCACGCAGTGAGGCAAACCTTGCAATGGTAGTGCCTTTAAGGGACTGGAGGTGTTGGTTGAAACCCCACCTCTCACCTATATTCACTCCTAAATACTTGACGTGCTTTTCAAGAAGGAGCCTGTGGCCGCCAAAGCGTATTGTGGGTGGATTATTCACTTTCCCCTTCAAGAGGATTAGCTGGGTTTTTTCCTCAGCCACCTGCATCTTGACATGCTCGCACCATTGGTTGACAGTGCGGAGCACATGGTGAGTTTTTTCTTCAATTTGGCGGACTGACTCTGCAAAGATCAGCACAGTCAAGTCATCCACATAGGCGTACGGCTCGCAGTCAGTCTCCATGAGTTTCCTGAGTAGACCTTCGAAGAAGGCATTCCAGAGTGCTGGTCCTAGGACTGAGCCCTGTGGGCACCCCTTCTCAATCTTTCTCCGGACGGAGACATGCCTACTTTCGATCGTAGCAGTTCTGTCTGTCAGGTAACTTCTGACGAGTGAGTACAGGTTGCGGGGGATTCCCCTATCTTTAAGCTCATTAAGGAGCGCTGGCCACCAAAGGTTGTCAAACGCTCCTCTGATGTCAATCAGAACTGCTACGACGTACTTAGCCGGTGCCAGCAGGGAAACACGCCGAATCTCGACAATGACATCCTGCGTGGACCTTCCTTTGGTACACCCGTATTGCCTGCCTGTGAGGTTGCGGCCAAAGACTCCTTCGAGGGACTGCAACATCAAGATTTCTAGTGTTTTGCCTAATATGGAAAGAAGGCTGAGTGGTCTCCATGATCGCGGGTCTGACTGATTGCGGTCGCCTCCCTTTTGAAGAGTGACAACACGCGCAGACTTCCACTGAGTGGGGAACTGTCCGACCTGCAGACAGTCATTAAATAAATTAAGGAGACCGCTGGAGATTGTCCGCTCAGCCTTCCTTAGCATATTGCTTTCTATTTTGTCTGGCCGGGGATTTGTTGGGCTTTAAGGTCGCAAGGGCCCTGCCGAGGTCGCCTGTTGTCCACAATGGGATGTCGGGCTCGTTCGGAGGGTCCATGATCAGCTCCCTTGCTGTCCTCTGGGCTTCAGTGTCTCGAGCTACTTGGTCATCTGGGAACGCCTTCTCAAGGAGGGTTTCCAGTGAGCTGATGCTGCAGGCCCAGCCTGACTCATTTTGCATCGCAGCTAAGACTTGCTCTACGTTTGCTTTTCCTATGGAGGACTTGTAGTGTCTGCCCCAGGGGTTCTCAGAGCTCTCCGCTTCCACAAAATTTCGCCAGCCTTGCCGTTTGGCTCGTTTGATGGCGCGGTGGAAGGCCTTCTTCTCTTGGATGAAGGCAGTTCGGAGTGTTGCTCTGGCATCAGGGTCACGAGTGTTTTGGTACATCCTTCTGGCTCTATTTGCACTTTGCTTGAGGGGATTAAGTTCCTCAGTCCACCATGGGACTTTGATCGCCCTGTGCTTCTGTTGGCCAAGTACAGAGAGCCCAGCAGAGTGCAGTGCTGTGGTAAATGTGTCCACTTTGCTGTCCACCTCTTCAGGTGTGGATGCTTGCGCTATTAGGTCGGTGTCTGCGGCACGCAGTTCACCTTCCAGTACCCTACAGAATTGTGGCCAGTCAGCATTTTTTGTGCGGAATCGCTTTTCACGCATGTCTTTGCAGAGGATGTTGTCATCCGTGATGGCAAAGTCAATAACCATGTGATCGCTCTGCGTTGCACCTGGTACGACTCGCCAACCTTGCAATTTGAGTAGCAGGGTGTGAGACACGGCTGTGACGTCTATACACGACCTTCCTCCTGGACCATCATAGGTCGCCTCAGTCATGGGGTCGTTGGCAACAACCAAGTTGTACCTGGTGAGCAGCTCTATATACGCCTCGCCCGCCCTGTCCAGGGTTGGGGATCCCCACAATGGTGATCTGGCGTTTGCATCAGCACAGACTACGCAGGGTCGTCCTGATAGGCCTGCTAGAGCCCGCTCGAGTGGTTCAAGGCTGTTGGCAACTGGTGCGCCAAATTGCCTGTAAAATGATATTACAACCAGCTCAAAGCCACCGGCTCGTATGAGCACAGCGGCCAAGTGCTGGCTGTTCAGGTGGGTGAGTGCGAGCATGTCAATGGATGGGTCGGTGCAGGCTACTGCTGCCTTGGCTCCCGTTCTTGCTCCAGTCACCACTCGTGCCTGCGATCCCAGACCAAGGGTTTTGGATCCTATGTATGGTTCCTGTATGGCGAGGACACTGCAGCGTTTCTTGAGTGCATTTTGCAGCAACTCAGCCATAACTGGGCAACTCTTATTTGTGTTGTGCTGAAGGATTCGAACTGTTTTTGACCTATTCATAATCTACTCGTGACTCCTGGAGGGCAATCGCTCGCTGACGAATGGTACAGCGTGCGTCTCGTGTAGAGTGTGAGACCTGTTGGATTTTGCGTTCGACGCAATTGGCACACTTGAGAGGGGCATCACGCTTGCATTCCCTACTCAGATGTGGCAAGGCGCACCAGGCGCACACAACAGGTCTTGTACAGGCCACTGCCAGGTGGCCATAGCGCTGGCATTTGTAGCACTGAGTGGGGGCTTGGTACTTTCGTATGGCGCACCGCTGCCAGGCTATTTGGAGGTGCCTTGCCCTCTAGTTTTTTGTATAGGCTGGGTGATACCTCAATCACCCAATCCTTCTGCCTTCCACGCTGTTTGGTGAAGAGGGGCCTGACATCCTGCGGCTGCAAGCCTAACGCAGGGTTGTGCTCAACAACTTGTTGGGCCAAGTCCTCTTTTCGAAGATCAGTCCGCACGTCGCACAATAGCAGGCGTGGGAAACGACCCAGGGGGGCTGACGCTTGAGCTTCAACTCCTTTTTGTTGAAATGTGGCTCGTGAGCGCCTTGGCCATTTCTGGCGTTTCCGTCACAATGACGGCGCCACCTCCTACTGCGGTGCGGATGTTCAGCACTCGGACGCTTAGAGCTTGGAGGTCCGTGAGCAGGGACACCCCGCATCAGTGCTTCCATTGTATCAGGGTTGAGGGACCAGCCTCTCCTTCCTTACATGTATGCTCTAACCACTACCACGTTTTGTCGTGGGTTTTTAGGGGGGAGTTTGGCAAGCGGTGGAGGCTTTTTATTTTTGTTTTTATTTTTACTTTTGCCCTTGTTTTTGGGCAGAGGCGTAGGCGGGCGCTGCCCTCAGCCTGCTTAGTTGGGGCCTGTTTCCGCTTCCCCCTGCGCTTCCTGGCCCTGGCAGACTGCCATTCCGCCTCAGCTCCATGAGGGGGGGAGGAGGGCGCAGTAGCGGCTACTGCCGCATATGAGGGGCCTGGGGTACTACCCTGGCTCATTGAAGGTCCTTGAGTTTGGGGGGCTGGTGGCACTGGCTGCTGGGCAATTGCCCTACGCAGCTCTTTCCTCACGTCCGCCGCCCCAGTTTCCGCAGGGGGAGTGGCAGGGGGCGATGTCGTTGGGGGGGCATTAGCTTTTATAGCCAGCTTCGAAATTTCGAAGAGGCAACTAGTGATGAGGTCCCGCATAGGTCCTGTCGCGTTGACCCTCATCCGTGCCATCTGGCTGTGGATGACGGGTCAGATGCGCAAATTTGCTCCATGTCCGACAGATTAGGGTCAACGGCGTGTCGTGTGCTTGTAGTAGCCGGGTTGCCCGGGCTACTAGGGGGAGAAGGGGGAGATGAACGCGGTTTGCCCGGTTCTTTCCGCCCTTGTTTGTTTGGACGACGAGTAGATTGCTCATCGTCCGAAGAGGGAGGGGTCGAGCTTGGCGAGCCCGAGGAAGAGGCGCAGGTGGCGTTTTTATTACCTGCAATTGTGTTATTTGACTTAGTCATGTTTTTTTTACTAATTTTGAGGGGGGGGGGGAGATTAAAGAAGCAGACTGGTGTAGTGTATCCTTGTGAGTTCATTTGTTGTGTGTGTTAGTGGTATGAGCGAGAGGTGCTCGAGAGGCAGTGTCCTGGAAGCTCCCCCTCAGGCATATTGATTCTAGCCCCTTTCGCTGGTCCGTTGAGGGTCAAAGGGAGGCCCCCACATGCGCCGCAGCTGCCAGTCCGGCCACCCACCGGGACTAAGACGCATGAGGGATTTTTCGGCTGCTGCTCAGAGTCAGCCCTCGGCCACTGGTGATGTGGTGAGCGGGACACACGCTATCAGCCGCCCCAGGAACGCTCAAACCTGGTTTTTCCTCCTCATTCCGAAGGCCGCACCTATATAGGGATCGCTCAAAGGTGTTAGTGAGCTACCTCCAGGACTGTCTTTCGCTCATTATGAGTGTTTTAAGTCAATATGTTCTGCCACGCAAGCCGTTGCAGTGTATTTTGTATCTGGAATATGTTGTGTGTGTCAGTGTCGTGAGCTTTAAGCCCCTTTAAGGCCGGATTTAACGACCACGCAGAGGATACGGCAGGAGAATTCTGTCCCCCTTCCTGCGGGGGGTGTGTACTGCGATCCCAGCTAAAGGTAGGGGGTTCCCAGTGTGTCATGTATGTGAATGAAGTGTAAGTTGTGTCCCTTTTAGTTCGGCTTATACGAACACGCAGGGAGTACGGCAGTGGAATTCTGGACCCCCAACTGCAGGGTGAGCACAGTGTGGCGACAGAGTACACTGTGACGCCCAGCCACAGTTAAGCCTCGTTGGATGTAATCCTGCGGGGACCTCGTAGAGGTGAGGTTGTCTTTCAAGCTGGGCCCACCCGGCTTTCCCTTTTAGTCGGCTCATACGACACGCAGGGAATACGTCAGCGGTATTCTGGACCCCCGACTGCAGGGTACAACTACAGACACACACACACACATACACACACACCTACACACACACATACACACACACGGACCACGCGCCGAAATTAGGTTTTTTAGACTCAGTAGGGTCTGAAACGTAAAGATCTGAAGAAAACTCAAATTTTTTTTTTGGGCCGATTACTATACTTTCCTTCCCTTCGGGTAGCGGAAAGTAAAAATATCTGGTGCGTAGCAACACACAACTTTCCGCCACCCCTTTAAGTTCGAACACCACCTACATAGGCGGGCGCTATATCTTCGTTCAACGCATTTTTACAGGAACATTTATCGAAAACAAAATGTAGGGACTAGTTAGCTGAGAGTACTCCAAAAGTTTGATCGAAATCGTTAGAGCCGTTTTTGAGAAAATTGGAATACCGATAAATTAATATTCGACAAGTCTCCTTTTCTGAGTTAACTTGGCTTATATCTCCGTTCAACATATATATACAGAAATAACTATACAGAACGAAATGTTGGTATGGGTGACTCAAAGACACTTCATCAGGATTTATCACATCTGGTGAAAAAGTTACCCTGGAATTTACGGAAATGTCCGAAAAAACGTTATTTTCGACACATTTTGATTTTTATCTCTGTTCAATGGACCGTCACAGGAACATTTATTGAGAAGAATATGTAGGTATTAACTATTCAAAAACACCCTGTGAGTTTGGTGAAAATCGCTGGAGCCGTTTTGCCAAAAGCGTAAAAACCTATTTTTGCTTCAGGGCCCATATCTCCGTTCACCGTATTTTCATGGAGATATGTATGGAAAAGAAAAGTTAGGTATTGATTAGGAGAAGATAATTTGAAAGTTTAATCAAAATCGTTAGAGCCGTTTTCGAGAAAAATGCGAAAAACCCTAGTTTTTGGTACTTTTCGTCCCCACCCCCTTCCCATCGGCCGAAATCGTCCATAACCTTATTTTGGTGTCTACGAAAAATAAAGAACAGAACAAAAAAAGAACCAGCTCAATCGGATGAGCCGTTCTCCCGCAAATCGAACTACAGACACACACACACAGGTCTGTTTCTTTATTTGGTGACTGTACCTAAACCCTCGACGAGGATTATATCAGTCATAGAAGTTGCGGTTTCGCTAATATGCAAGAGGCCGGCCCCTGCAGCATCCACCGAACTCAGACCTGTGGAGGTACGGCAGGTATTTGGTCTTAGCCAGTCTCACCGTAGAGAGCTGTTGCCCGTGTGTTACCGCGCGGAGGTTGACCACCTGAGGAATCCCGTACCATCTGGGAGTATTTCATAATCTGGTTTCCTACCTGATCTTACTTTTTACTTGGGTGGCAAGTTTCAAAAGGACAGATCAACTATAACCACGTTTCTTAGCCATCACCTTCTTTGCGAACTTTGCAAAATGGTTATAGGCTTCCTTTGTAGCAGTCAATGCTGCTAAGTTCGTTTGCCCTACCAACAACCGTCGCTCACTGTTGTAGAAACTACAGTGGAGCAGCACGTGGTTTCTTGTTTCCTCCGCACTGGAGGCACAAGACGTGCATAATGGAGAGTCTTTCAGGGAAAAGAAGTGGAGCCGCGCATTGAAGTCACCATGTCCCGTCTTTCGTTTCATTCTCATTTTGGTTTTTTCATAGATTTTTGGTTACATTTTGATATTAATATTTAGCGTGCATGTATTCATATTAAAATTCAGTTTTTTCTAGATACTTTCGTTTTTTTTTGTTTATTTTAATATTACGATTCACTTCTTTTCGACCTTTTTTGGGTTTCATTATGATATTTTTCGATGCTGAATCGAACGGGACGGGTCTCGGAGCATTAATGCTAGGTCAAGCTGTTTATCCGAATAATAAACCGTTGTGTAATAATTTGCAGGGTTTTTAAAATTATCTCAACTTTGCCCCAACCCGCATCTCAAAAGCCACTAACTCTGTAGCTAATCAACACAACGCTACAAACTCACCTCGTCCATCGTCTCACACTAGTCCCTTCGTCAATGATAAGGACATTCATTATAGGTAATGAATCTGTCTCCGTGCACAACTCTTCGTTTTCGATTTGGTAGCTGGGTCCGGTATACAACGTCACTAACGCGTTTTTGATGACACATGGGCCCTGCAATGATCGCTGTAGCTCGGATGTGACTCTGTGTTGCCGCACTGGATTGTATAGTGCGTCATAGCGTCTCTTGCTCTCATTCGCAGCTCAAGTTGACATCTCACAAGCGATCTCGTGGACCTTATCCATTGTTGTTCTCCATTTTTCGGAGTATTCCTATCTAGTTGAGGAGTCAGGCTGTGTACCCTTCACCAAATCGGCTGTTAAGGTGAGTGCCTTACTCATGAAGAGTTTTACCGAGGAGTACTTTACAGCACTATGTTCACCCGTCCAATAGGCACAAGTGAGATGCTCATCCCAGTCACTACTCGTGTTTTGCACACGAATAGGGGAGCTTGAAACTGAGAAATAGATGGACTGAGTTACGAGAAGCTGTCTGTTGAGAAAAGAAAAACAAAGGGTTGGAAAAAGATAGTTTTTGTAAAGCCCAAAAAAGGGCCGTAGAACTTCTCCGAACACTTCAGCCTCAAAATTTCTTACGAATTTTGCCCGGAATCCCGAACCTTGATGCAAACCTCGAACCTCGTGTACGCGTCCATCAAATGCTGTGCGGCAAACTCATCCCTATGGTCTTCAACAGTAAGTGCCTCGGGCCATTTCGTAAAACAGTCCATCGTGACTATCGTGTGATGTTGTTGTTGAAAATGGACCAATGACGACCATACGATGGAAAGGAGTACCAACAGTATACTGTTTCAGAGGTGCTTTTTCCTTTCCGGCCTTTTCTAGGTCGGTCGCAATCGTCACAAGTTCACCCAAATAGAGAGTTCAGTCATACAGTGATACCAACCCCGACGACGCAACCTTGCCAGCATTTTTCTTGTACCAAAATGGCTTAGCTAATGAACAACTGCGAGGGGTTTATGTACGCATTGCTGAGGAACTAAGATATGGCGAACTTTCGGTTTGCCCCAAACATTTTTCTTACTTTCGGCCGAGCTCGCCATATACGATTTCCAGACTGTTCTACACGGCTCATAATGCTTATTTCGGCATTGCACTCAGCAACAGGTCGATTCTGTCCCAATAACCACTCGGGTACCAGACTGGTGGCTTCATCAAGAGCTTGTGAACAGTAGAAGCAAACGACACCAAAGAGAAAAAGAAATTGTTCATGAGCCTTTCAATGATGACCCTTGCTGTGAACAGTCTCATTCATGAAAAACTTCCAACCTTCTCTGGCAAACCCCCTTTTTCCTTGATCGAAAATGAATTAGTATACAAGCGCATTCGGAAAACACTGAACACTAGGAAAAAATATGTATTTGGGAAAGATATAAGAAGTATGCTCTAGATGTTGACCTTTTCCCTCTTATTTTCAATTCGGAAAATATATTTTGAACTTCAGTTCATCAGAGGCGAGGGTAGTTAGTCTCTGAACTGGACGTGAATTGGGTAACCCAAGAAAAGCGTTGTGCTGAGAGGATTCAGGTATAACCTAACGAAAGCGAATATTACTGAGTCGATTACGTGATGAGTGAGGAGGGGGGGGGGATATCTGGATGGAATGGGATGTTCTTTTCTTTTCAGACATTCGCGGGCGTCATTCAAAGGGGTTGGAGAAAACTATTTGGGAAGTAACCTCCACTGGTCTTCCAGGGAGCATGAGAAACAGGTCGAGTGGATGCAGGTTCCCTTTGATTTAATGCGTTACAGGATGCAGGCCCATTACCTCGTTTACAGAAGTTTACCACAAAATCATGAAAACCGTGGAGAAGACGTTCAACGCACGCAATTAACCACGGCAAAATTTGTTTGGTCGAGCGCTCGTGTATTTTAGTTCAACAGTCCCGAGGCTCATTCATTTTGAATTTCGTCACTAGTTACGTAACAGCAGATTAACTACCCCCTTAAACACAAATTTAATTTCCGGACGGTTTCCTTTCCCGTCCCCCTCGACCCCACCTCACACTTCTCGTTTCCTTTTCACTTCCTCGCTGTGCAGCTTCTAGTTAGGGAATTAATTTAACAGTTTCTTTTACCTCTGGCTCAGCTTCTCACATCATCATCATCCCCTCCCCTCATCCACTACCTCCTCACACTTACCGTCACTCACCCCACCCCCTTCTAACCCTACTCATCACCCTTCCAGTCCGCTCCTCAATCCCGCAATATCCTGTTTCATAACGCTCCAGCCAATCGAGTGAAATTAAATTTACAAAGTCGCTGACGTATTGAGGAACCTTGAGGAAGAAGAATTAATAATCCGATGATAGGAGATCAAACATTGACAGAGTTCCAAAAGGAGCGAAGAGAGACTTTATGAGTTTCAGTTCTCACTCAGGTGGCGAATGCTTCTCTACAGAAGCCTTCTCCCAGATTGAAATTCAATAATATTACGCCGCGCTCTTTGAACTCGTGTTTGTGAAATGGGCCAAGTTTTATTCATGAGCGACGAATCTCTTCCATTCCCATTGACTTTGACTTGAAGCAGCTACAGTTTGAAATATTTCGAAAAATTCTGCAAACGACTACGAAAAGCTTCGTCATCTATTTTGTATCGCCAGCTTTCCACGTTCATCATTCTTCCTCATTTCAAAAATAAACCGTAGGACTTTGGAGTCGCACAGAAAACTCCAAAGCCATTCATCGCCCGCTATCGAAATTGTGAGCTTTTTAAAAAGTACTCAGTCTTTGAACACAGTTACACCTACGAGTATATGAATACCAATGTCCCGCTTGTGTAAGATACGGCCTATGAACGATTTGACTGACTGCGAGCCATATGCCTAAGCGGACGGTCATGGTCAATCAAAGGAGAGTACTGGCCCAATCCCAGAGGGCTGTGCACCTGTGGATCATCAAGGCCTACAATCCACTTAAGCACTTCAAGTGAACACTCGCCAGTCACCTGTTGACTTAGTCATTCAGTGCATAGCGGGCAAGTGCATAGTGAAAAGCAAGCTTTGGGCCGAACTCTACATAGAACTCTCCACTGAACGAAAACTTGCAGCACTAAATGAAAGGGCATTGGATAAATGGCGAACGAGAGGGGAACCCTCATACGTGACAGGTTTGAGTGTTTTCCCCACATCCGTGAATATCTTAGGGGAAAGTGGGTTGAGGCAGGGACATGTTAGCTTCAATGCGGGATCCACTTCTTTTCTTTCAAAGACTCTCCATCCTGCTCATCTTGCGTCTGGGAAGCGGAAGAAACAAGAAACCATGTGCAGTTCCACAGTAGTTACCACAACAGCGAGCGAGGATTGTTGGAAGAGCAGCCATACCTTCCAGCTTTGACTGCCAGGACATGATCACGGATCAAGTGGCAAACCAGATTATGAACTCTACCCAGATGTACGTATCCCTGAGGTGATTCCTCGCGCTGTAACACACAGTTAAAAGCTGTCCTCCACCGGGCTACTGGCTAAATGACAACTTGCTGTACCTCCAGAGTCTGAGTTTGGTGGAAGGGAAGCTGAGCAGTGCCCGGGCTCTTGCACGACCGCGACATCGCAACCTCTATGACTTTCGGCTGGTACAACCTTCTAATCAGTGTTACAGAACAGTAATTTTGATAAGGAAACGGGCGCTAGGTCTGAACGACTTGATTGTGCTTATATGCCCACAAGCAGTTATCGAGCTTGAGGTAAAAATTGCACCTAGGGGCCCAGTTGGCCAGAGGAGTGCAGGAAGGGAAGAGGGGGCTGATGACGATAGACAGCCATGACCGGTCTCTACCGAGAAATGGATCCAGTGGTTGTGGAGGAGCTTCGAAAAGTACAACCTGACAAATATTCGTATCAACTTTACACAAACATTCAATAGTTAAGATGCCTGATCCAGAGCATCATTTGTGAAAGGATAATTACAATATGCGCTAATGAAACCCTTTCAAATTAATCAAACTGGAAGGTAAGGGCTAAACTGAAGAAAGTTGGATTTAATCCGAGCAAACAAACCAGCAGGAGACCAGCCCTGGGAGCACACGACTGCACGTCTTGTTCGCAAACGTTTAACGTACTTTTCAGCTTGGAGCTTGTCAGTTTGATCGCTAACCCGGTAGCGCGGCACACGTTTCTTTCAAGAGAATTTAAAAAAGTGTGCTGAGGAACTGCAGTCCATCTCCTCCATTCAGTGCTCAATGTTGTCTAATTGTATGTCAAACGCAAGAATAAAGCAGCAATCCCTTAACAGAAGCAAGTACGAAATAAAAACGAATTCCTCAAATACAAGTTCAGGGGGAATGAACATAATAAATTTAGACCTCGTGAATAAAAATAACCCCTTTGAAGCAAATCTAACCCTGTCGACGAGATGTGGAGCAAATGCACACAATTGTTTAAGATCAAATAGCATTTACTTATATGGGAACCTACCAATTGTCTCTTTTGGTCGATTCTCTTTTATCTTTCGACTAAATAAATCGTTGAAATATTAACGCGATTTCTCAGTGTTCATTTCATCCAAAACTGATAACCTTCTGTAACGTGCCTTTGGTTTACCGTCCTATCTAATTACGTGTACTCATGGATCGTGTCAAGGGGGTATACTAGTGACGACGCTTTTTGCTGACAGGTCAGGTTTGACCGTTCATTGTACAACTCCGGCTAACTATTGAAATGTCTACAATGGAGCAGAATTATTTTCTTATTTGTCCAGTTTGATTGTATACGACGAGAATAAGTAGAAAAGAAGTAAAGCAACTCGTTGAAAATACGTAACGTAAGACGCTGCCTCGCCCACGGATCAGAATTGACCCATTGACCCATAAGACGTTGGAAAACACGCCAATTACGCAAACCTAGCGGCGATTGTTAATACTGCTTATATTTGACAGTCCAGGAAAACCAGGCCGTAGTTTAGCTTTGGGAATGCGCTCGTCAGGAGGAGGGACAGCTTTTCTTTTCATTTTTGCACTTTCCAAAGTTGTCCCCAAGCTTCAGACAGTTCCAGCCGACAAGTTTCCCCGTTCCCAGAGTAGTGTCGCATCTCAAGAACTCCACCAGTCAGAAACTGGGACTTTCACGTAGTAACTCCCATAGGATTGCACCAAGCCAAGCCACATTTTGCAAGGTGTTAAACTTAACTTCACTCAACTCTCAACATTTAACTCTCTTGACAAGCTTCTGAACCCACCTGTAAGTCTTGCTGCAATGAAAGGGGAGTAGAAAGAAAAACAAGCAGTCAGCGTGACGAGGCTGCACCTTGTTAGTTTGACATACCCACGCATCTTTCGCGTTTTATACAACAGAATATCACTTCCGTATACGCATCACAATACTCGATTCTTATTCAAATAATTAAATCGTCAATGGGGCTCGTTCAAGAGGCGTTCAATTCGGTTTTCAGCAGAAAACGTCTTCCTTTCCAAGGGCCAGGGATCCGCGGCGAAAGAGGTCGAATGATTGTTCCATCCAACATGAAAGACGTGACCTGAGATAAATAGGAGCCTCGCTCATTCTCTCTTTCCCCTCTGAAAGTGTTCAACACCTGATAAATTATTCAGGGACATCCGCGCAATAATGTTCGTCCCCCATTCCGTTGATAAAAACATTTGTCGTTGTTCGGTTTCTCTAGAGAGAAGATCTCCCAAGAGGGACGAATACACAATACTCAGACGACGAAACCATTTTTACGTAACAAATACAATTGCTTTCGGTTACTTAACGCATTTAGTTACATCGACTATATTCAATAACTGAAATACCTTCTAGTCGACAACTTTCACTTTCCTTTACCCTACAAAGTAGAAAGGAAAGCTATGTAATTAGCAATGGAACAGGCTCCTGATAGTCATGTACAACATAATAATTCGAAATTGACCAAAAAACCCGATTGTAAAGATATAAACGAACAAAAAGAAAATAAATTAAAACTTCTCGATTCACGTCCAGACGTTGCACATATTTTTTTCTCGCTTAGTTCACATCACCAGCACAGTACACCTGTATCAGCATATTTGAAGAAGACTAAAGCTTATTGAACAGATCAAGCAGTACCTTCTATTATACAGCGTACTCTAGTTGAATCTAATTCGTTAATAGGTGCGAATTGCCACCTTTAGAAGGATGAGGAGAGATTTCCCTCCCTAACCCTAAATTGAGCTAGAACCATCCAGCACCACTCGCCCATTTTCCACCAACTCATGATCTTAATTCGATTAATTGCCTTCACCAGAACGGAAGTTCTAAGGAGAAGACATTTAAAATGTTGGCACAAGGTGAACTTCAACGTTTAAGTTCAAGTCTTCACAAGTCGCCAGTCACTGGCTCGAAGAAGAAGGATGAGAATTCCGCGACAGTGGATGTTGCAGAATTCTCGTTTAGAGATAATTAGCCTGCGAGCTGAAGTATAAATAATTATATAATTAAAAGGCACTATTTCATCCTTTCGGAATGCGAGGGAGCTCTCACAGTTCTACACTTTCCGTAATCCCGCATCCATCTGTCGAGAGGTGCACCTTAATTACGTCCTCGAGAGACTTTCACAGAGTTCTCAACCAAGTCACTGAGAGGTTAGTCAAGTTTCCCAAACTTACCACAGTATCGATATGTTCCGTCAAAGGCGCCCGAGTTGTAAGCCGCGGTTTAATTCAACTTCCCTTCAACTCAGCGGCGTGACGTTCTTAATTGGTTATTTCTTATATTTTCCGCTTGTGCCGTCGCTCAGATGTTCGCATCGTTTTGTTTTAGTCGCAAGTAGTACAAATGTGTATAACACATCAGGTGCAGCACATCACACAACTGTCCTCACGTTGGTCAAGGTACCTCCTTGTAAAAGCAGTTCTGTTGGTTCGCGTGAAGGGCGTGAGGGAGGACTATGTCAGTGAGGCGGTTCGAAGAGGCTCAAGGTGCTTCAAGGTGCGATCCTCTTAACGGAATGGTGAGGACGGCTCGGAGACATCCCAATCATGTGAGCGGACAAAGTGGAAGTAAGGATCGCGTATGAACGTAATTATAGTAAGAGGGGTTCAATAATCCCAACCACCCAACCACAACTAAAAAATAAAAAACTTGCCTGCTCTTCTGGTCGCCGGTTTGCGTTTTCCACATAGTTACGCAAGTCTACAGTCTCACTTAGATTTTGATGAGGCTCAAGATGTAGTGAATGACCTTTCAGCCATTTCTTAGAGCGGCTCTTCAACTAATGGATCCCTATTCAACGGGAACAAATGGTTCCGTTCTGTTACAAATGCTGCTTTTCATTTGACAGTGATAAAAGATCTCTTGATAGCGGGCACTTGTATAAACGAAACTAAGGGGCAGAACGATGTGGAGACCAACAAAACCATGTACTTTCTGTCGCACTGCGAGACAAACAGTGTTGTGAGAACGAAAACCGAGAGAGACACTTAGATTCACAAAGAAAGAAGTCGAGGGGAGCCTTAACTTTGCTTCATGCTGTTCGTAGAGCTCGCTGTGTGATCCCAAATGAGCTAGCACAGAAAGGCCCTTGGTATTGGGTAGCCAACAACACTATTTGTCATTCAGACAGTCAAGTCACCACATAAGAATATAATATAATATAATATAATACGCTCGAGTGGTTCGAGGATCAGCAGCACCGAATCGCCTGTAGAAAGATAGAAGTACCAGCTGAAATAAATGAGTAAGGCAGCAGCGGTTGTTCAGGGGTGACAGAACGAGCACTGCTGCATTCGATACTATTCTTGCTCCAGCCACTACTCTTCGCTCAACTTGAGCTCATATCACAGACGTTCTTCATCGAATTTCAACCTTCAGTGCGTACTGTATTTCCCAGAAGAGGCTCGCCCATACCAGTAATGGCTCCAACGTGACTCGTGATTGTTTCTGAGTCACCGTTGTGAGACACGTTAGTTTTACCCTATTGACGAACTGTCGGTGATGCAGTACGAGGAGTTCGGGCACTCGGTACACGTAATCCGTCTACCAGCCAGCAGTGCGATGCTGATATCCTTAGAACTGTGCCTGAACGTCTAACAAAGAATCCTGACGATTAACGAAGCTACATAAACGTTTGGAGTTTCGTGAGTCGTTAGGCCCAAGACACTACTAGGCAGCCCAGTTTCAATCTTGTTGCCCCATTAGCCCTGTGGAGCAGCCATTCTCGAGTGGTCGATTGTCAGTATACTCTGAGCTTCCAATCCTATTAGCTGCTCGCAGAGTTTCTCGTTCAGGCGTGTGTGTCAGTGCGTTCTTCTCAAGCGTCTAGTATATCCTTCCTCTTCTATCAGTTTGTAAAGTTATTAGTTAATAACCCATTTAATTTAAATTGTAAAACGAAAATACGTCCTTTTGTTACGTTTTTACCTGAGCAGTCATTCTGGGCCCGACTTTTCGATCACACTCCGAAGAACGCAATAGAGTACTAAAGTTAACGTACCTGTTAGGTGAGTCCGTCTCCTCTGGCTTGTGAGTTACTGTGGGCAAGCGCTTTCGATGTAAAGACATCATCGTCTGGCCGTTTAGTCAGTACTGGAGTCAGTCAGTTGGTCGTGGTCTTTATATACAAAGAGAAAAGTGAAAGGAGTGATGGAGCGTTGGGGAAGGGGCGGGGAGAGGTCTTTTTGGTCAGTCTTGTTAGTAGTACCTTAGCCGGACTGGCTGTGTTAGGTATTAAAGAAATTGGGTTGTGTCCGCCAGTAGGCAAATACTAAAGTTAACGTACCTGTTAGGTGAGTCCGTCTCCTCTGGCTTGTGAGTTACTGTGCAATAGAGTAATTCAGACAGCGCAACGATTCTATCAATTGTTCAGTATCAGTGTAGTGAGCATGTAGGTACCTACACAACAGAATCATTGCTCCAGTACGTAGAGGAATGCCCAGGTGTTTAGCACGCGAGTAAACCCATTATAAGTCTTCGAATACGAAGCATCGTTACATTCCAGGATTCAAGAGGGCGCAAACTTGGCAGTGCGGCTGCTGATGCCACATCACATCTGGATTTCCACGTTGTTTCCAGAGTGCGAGTTCACAAGCCTCAGTGGAGGGAGTGAACTTGGAGTAGTATGTATAAGTTATATTTTGTTAAAAGACGAGGGGCTTTTTAAAAAGAATTTTATTCTTTTACAAGAACTTAGGATCAATTTACAACAGAGGGGAGACTGGGAGGACCGACACGTACAGTATGGCAGCGAGACTAGAACACACCGAGCTGCGCGAAGGTGGGGTGCTTTATAGGTTTCCCTTAGCCGACGCAGCGGCTTTACATCTTAGTCAGCTATATTATTGTAAACAGCACAGTTTAGTACGATATAACTATAGCACGCGAATGCCCAGGTGTTTAGCACGCGAGTAAACCCATTATAAGTCTTCGAATACGAAGCATCGTTACATTCCAGGATTCAAGAGGGCGCAAACTTGGCAGTGCGGCTGCTGATGCCACATCACATCTGGATTTCCACGTTGTTTCCAGAGTGCGAGTTCACAAGCCTCAGTGGAGGGAGTGAACTTGGAATAGTATGTATATATACTACGTGCTCATGTAAACCGAGTGCCTTAACCATTTCTCTTATCCTAATTTATTCAGTTTTCTTCTGGATCTCTCTCTCACTCAGCTTTTACAGAAAGGTTATAGAAGCGGAATTGCGAAAACCACGTTCTGTGAACGTCGTAACGTAACTTTGGACACGTTCATTCCAAATTCAGAGTTGGTTCCACGAGGAAAAACTGTAGCACGAATTCGATAGAACATTTAGGAGATTTGCAACTGTCATAAATTGCCTTTTCCTTCACGTTTGAAACCTGATAACCGACGTTTCCCAACAAAATAAATATAAAAAACTCCGAGTGAGAAGCTTGAGCGGTGCGAGAGTGAAGGCTTCTCTGTGAGGTCGACGAAGAAAATCCCTTTGATGGCAGGGACAACTAACTCCCCGAAGGATGATCCCACTCTCCGACTGCCTGCCAGTAAAGATGCAGATTTCACTCGAGAAGAAAATGGAAAAACGTATCCAGGCGAGAGACAAGAAGGAGTAAATAGGTAAGGAGAGTAGATCGGTTGTGGGCGAGGGGAAGATTTTTTCTTCTATGTCGAGAGGAGCAGTGATGCATGCATTCTCTCTCAACCATTGAGGAGAGGATGCTGCGAGTGACAAAACGGATCATTCCACCGTGCTGAGTATCCGCTACTTCCCTTGGTTTCTTCTTCCAACTCGAGTTTTTTTCTGCCTCTTACTTTGCATATTTTCCCTACCCGGCCAATGAAATGCCGAGTAGCATCTTCATTAAACCGGAATCTGGATTTTAGAGAGACTCCCGACCGTAAATGCTTTGTCAGTTCTGGTTAACTGCATGTAGAGGTTAAGACAGGTGAGAAAAACTCTTTGTGCTTTGAAACTTGGAACATATGTCGGGTAGATCATGAAAGATGATACAACGTACCACGGTAGGTAGAAGAGAGCGGTAGGGGTCATTAGCTCGGCGCTCGGGAAAAACCCAGCTCCAGTGACGTAACTGGTGAAGACCCTTTCCAATTCACCTTGCCTACACTGGTCATTACTCAGTCTTATCGTTCTCTCGCGTATGTGAACATCGTTATTGTTGCTTTTGCTAGGGTACTTACTGCTCGGATATGGTGTGTTGTGCAATTGCTGGTTGTCACAATTACAATGTACCTAAAAAAAAGTCTGAATTTCATTTTCACCGTTTTCCGAAGGACAAAATAGTGCGGTCAATGTGGGTGAATGTTTGCAAGCGGGCTGACGCATTTTCGGCGGATCATTCGCGCGTCTGTTCTATTCATTTTGATAACACGGACTACATTCGAGACTTGAGAAATGAACTGCTCAATAACATCCCTAAATTTGAGCTAAAACCGGATGCGGTTCCGCATTTGTTCCTGCCGAAAAATTGTTCTTTGGGCGACTCAAATACACCTTCTTCTCTGGCTCGGAAGGTAAGAGTAAACAAAAGGAATTCGCGCAAGGAATTTAACGATCTTTGGAAATCACCATTAAAAGAAACTAATGAAAATGTGACAGATGAGATTACGAATGAGCTAGACGGAAATGTGGCTACGATTTCTATTGAAATGAATGACAACGAACAGCCATCAGAGTTAGTGGTCGTTTTTAGTGAAAATATGAGGCTGAAAAAAGAAAATGAAATTTTAAAGCAACGTCTTGAAGAGCTAACGGAAGAACTAGCTAAATTTCGAGATATGGCAACGGTTTTTGATGGCCAATTTTCCTCGAATCAAATGCAAGCACTGTTGAAAGGAAGATGTAAGAGTTGGTCGACGGAGGACATCGCGAAGGCTATTACCCTGCGCTCCCTGTCATATAAAGCTTTTCACTATGCGAAAAATGTACTAAATTACCCACTTCCAAGTGAAACCACTATGAAAAGGCGGATTCGTCAGTTTTCATCCGCTTCCAACGACCGTGTCCCAAAGAATAAAGGCACTAATGCTCTGTCACCAAGCAGAAGAAATTATTAACAGCAGTAATTGCACAGTCGAGACCAGCGGAAGTTTGAGTGCTGATATTTTTTCGCCCATCTATGAAGAATCAGTAGCCCCTTTGGAAAACAACGAACATTTTCCACCTGCTGACGCCATAATTGGGGACGAAAGCAACAGCAAGGAAAACGAAGATGAGTACATCACTACAATCGACGAAATTTTAAACCAGCTTGATCTAAATGAAGAAGAAACCACTGATTTGACGGAAACGAATGAGAAGTTGGAGCTTCTGGAAACCATGGCGGGATATATTGCCTACAGAGTTCGAAAAAAGTTCCCAGGAAAAGCATCGTTGTACGGCCGGTATACTAGAGAGTCAGCATCAAGTGATAATAAATGGCTCCACACTTTGTCTCGGGGTTCTCTGATGGAGCCTACCGAAGGGTGTATGGACATGATAACAAAATGGAAAATGAGTTCATCAGGTTTCATGGAAAATATATTAATCGCGAACCTTATGTTTTCAAAACACTCACACAACAAATAAAAAACAAATATCCACAGTTTGAAGATTTTGTCATTTCATGTTATGTTAGAACTCGGACCTTCATCAGAATGAAGAGACTTAATAAGAGTGCGTCAGAACTGAAGCAGCAGAAGCCAGGAAAACGTAAAAACTCAAATGAACGAAAAATCGCGAAAAAATTTCGTAAAATAGTAAAATATGTACCTAATTGTACAACTGAATACAATTTTGACTGAATGTTCACACAACATGTGTAAGGATATATAAATATATGTGTATACTTTATTTCATGATATTATTTAAATAAACTTAACATAAGCATGGGAATTTTGACATGTTTTTAATTATTTCAACCCTGTTTACACTCGTCAGTTTGGCTCTTTTGCTTTTAATTTTTTATTATAGGTATTCCTTCCTCCTTAGTCAACATTGGAGAGGGAATAAACAATTAGCAGAACAAGTTCTAAATGAGGATATAGGTTGAACCACTTGGCGCTTTCTCGAAAAACGTTCAGTTGAATGCAAGAGAAACGGAACGCCTGGTCTGGACTATTCACCAGTGACGTCACACGGCGTCGACCGCTTCCTAACGACCCCTACCGCTCTCTTCTACCTACCGTGCAACGTACTAAGGTCTTTTCGGTTAACACCGTACACGGCTGCAAAACACGTCAGCTGAGACGCATCAGACTTTTTCTCGCCATCACATAAGTCCTTGTTAAATTTGTGACGTACTTGGGGAGTTCTTTTACAAATTACCCGCGTACAGAACACGAGTGAAAGTCGTGTCTGGGCCCAAAAGAAACGAACAAATTAAATACACTCAATTATACTCAATTGATGAAAATAAATAAAATAATGCCTCTGAGGAAAGTACTGGGAAATGAAATTATAAAACAAATAGGACCCATTTGAATTTAATCAGGAAAAAATAGAAATGAAATGAACTCCTTTCAGAATGAAACAAATAACCTATGCTCGGATTTTATTAAATGACAATGAAGGGACAATGGGGAAAATGAAAGACCAAGCTCTGATCGCTTACCTTACGCTTACCTTACTTCACACAGTATAAAGGGAATTTAAATACTTGATCACTGGCTTAAAAAAAGGGGAAGATTCGTCAGCGATGTCGATAGCCGTTATAAGACTAAAATGTGGCTCCTCCGCTAATATAAACAGCAGCGAACTGCACAGGTGGCGGCAACAGTGTTGCCACCATCGGCAGTCCGCCCCAAACCATTAGAAATTTAACAGAAGACATTTCAACGGAAAAGTTTTAAATGCATCAGCAAATGTTCTCAGCGCCATCACTTCAGCGTGATGCTCGGGCCATTTCCCAAGTGGTGGGCATTCTATCGCGCAACCTGCTCATTGCCTGCTTTTCTTCACACCCTCGATCCCTTTATTCAAGGAACCTTTTGGGTCTAATTTTTATTTATTTATTTACGACCCTGGTGTCACCGACGTTTGTGTCTGAGAACGGCCTCATCAAATCACCTGACTATGCCTGCACAATAATATAAGACCCCACAGCTATGAGCTAACTTGGCCTAGCATATGACTACATTTATCATTGTGATTAAAGTTCTAATTATTTTTCTACCCGAAAATTACTTCTGATGGTTTTACGTTGATTTTTTTCTCTCTAGTGAGGGTTCAAAATACATTATACCGGTGTAATGGCATGGTTCTGGGTCAACAGCAAGAAAAGCCGCCTTTCTTGAATAATATATAGATATATTCTACAGTAAGGTCTGTTCTGTTCAATAGTCTGCACAAGACAGGCCCGACGCGATTCTGTGGCTCGCTGGCGGCTCTTCGCATTTCCCTCTTCTGCTTCATCTCCCGACTTCGTTCTCGAGAGTGGAGCCCGTTGTCTCCGTCCGTTCCACAGCAGTACAACACAAGTATTACTGCGATCGCTAATACCAACATTCGTTTTCTTATTTTTCAGTGACCTAGTCTGGGCCCCACAAAGAACATTCAACACATCAGATTGAGACATGATTCACTGTTCGTTCAATGGTAATGCACGATCCATTTTGTTCGTAGAAACAAAGGTACAGCCAGGAAGAGGTTTATTGCTCCTAAGCAAATCGCTTTGTACACGTAAGGTAGCGCGTCGAAAGCATGCACCTCATATGACGGATCATTATGAATACATGCACACATCCACGCTTTTCACCCCGAATGGTATATTTATGGGCATAAGTGCAAAGAAGTTTCAAATAAAAATGTTATCCAATTACGTAACTTTTTTAAAATTGCTAACGAAAGTAAAAAAACCCTGCAAATTATTACACAACGGTTTATTATTCGGATAATCAGCTTGACCTAGCATTAATGCTTCGAGACCCATCCTGTTCGATTCAGCATCGAAAAATATCATAATGAAACCCAAGAAAAGGTCGAAAATCTAATCTGAATCGTAATATTAAAATAAACAAAAAAAAACGAAAGTATCTAGAAAAAACTGAATTTTAATATGAAAACATGCACGCTAAATACTAATATCAAAATTTAACCAAAAATCTATGAAAAAAACCAAAATAAGAATGAAACGAAAGAATCTAAAAAAATTGAATCGTATTAAAACCAAAACGTCGGGGAAATTGGAACGGGGGAGCTCGAAGCAAAAGGCGAAAGGGGAGTTGGGTGGTGGCGGGCGTCGTTGGGAGGCAAGCGAGCCTCGAGCGCGGTCGCTTTTTTAATGAGACGGGCGGGAGCGAGGGAGTTCAAACGACGAAACGCTGTAGCTCCCGCGTTGTACTGCGTTTCGTTAATTTTTTTAACCGTTTTTTGCCCATTACAACCACGGGCTTCGTCCGATCGGATTGCCGAGATGGCGGGCACAACTAGATACCAAATCAAATTTTTGGGCGAAAGAACGAATTTTTTAGACCACGTTAAAGGCACAAAACGGTCCGGACGGCGGACGGGGGACGAGGGACCGCGGACGGACATTGCAAATTTGGAATCTCCATGTCTTGAAACGTAAAGTATCAAATTTTGAGGGTGGGTTGTAAAAAATTGTTCGTGATCGAAAACACAGGGTTATTATTCAGAATGAATAATAAACCAAAAAGAAGGGTCGTCCTTAAAAATATGAACCTTCTAAATGTGTGCAGCGAGTGGTGTCCGCAGGGTCCGCACTATTTAGTTTCGTGAAAACGTGCGCACAAAGGTGTGTCAAGGTGACTGGAGAAAAATGAATCGGAGTTTGAATTTGGGAGACTCGGGGCCGTCGAGGTGAAGAGAATGAAAACTTGTGCAATCACAAAGTTAGGAATATAACCTCCCCAACTTGATCGGACTTTTAATATTCAGATATTGCTTTATCTGTTGGCTCGGAGAAGAAAAGTTAGGTAGTCGAAAAAACCTTGTTCGCTCCTCCTGCCAGCTGTTGGGAGAATGAAATCCCACAAAGCCGCAAATTAAGTGCCACTTTCGCCTCCGGAAAAGATAGGGAAGGAAAATTACTGGATCGCCTTATCAGCTCGGGAATGAGGAGTGGGGAGGGGGGAGGGGAGGAGAAGAGGACGAAAAAGGAGGAGAAAACGTTTCTTGAGGGAGGTGAGTTTTGACAAAAGGAATGTTAGATGTCAAAAACGAGGCAGAAGAAAGTGAAAGAAGAAGAAAAAAAAAACTTGATCCAATAACGGAAGAAGTTCAGTTTTGTCAGTTGGTCGTTGGGTTGTTGCGACTTTGCCATGAAAAAGAGGGCTCTCTCCGAGTAGAAGGGAGAAGAAGGAAATAGAAAGACGACTTTAGTTTCTGGGAAGTCAAAGATTGAAAGGATTAAAAAGAAGATAAAAGGCGGAGCATCGTTCGGTGGGAGTGCAGTTAATTACTTATCCTGGCGGCTAAACAGCCCTCCCACACCGCAATCTTCTTTATTACTTTCAGGACACTTTCCTTCGAGAGTCCTGCTGACGGACCAACAGCACCAACAGCTGCCGCTTAGAAGCTCCTTTGAAATTCGAAACTCGTTAAATACGAGTTTTTTGAGGGAGAACGAAAAACACGTCGAAATTCAGTCGTTTTGTCGAGGGATGTCGAGAATAGGGAGGAGGTAGGGGCCACGTTCCACATCACAACAAGCAAAGTTCATCTTCTTTCACTGCCACTTGATTGGATACTTCTGAGGCCTTTGATGAGACATGGGAATGCAAGATCTTTGCAGTGACGAAAAAGAAGTGGTACTACTATCCGAACCATTGTCTGCTCTGTATGGAGCAAAGATGTGGGCTGATACACTCAGCATTCCCTTCCACAGGGATGGGAATGGTGCAGTGGAGGAGTGCCTCGTACATCACAGTTTTGTCAGGGGACAGTATTAGTGGTGGCAAGTGTTATCCCACTCTACCTTCTGGCGGTGGAGTGGAGAGAGCGGTACATATCAAGAAGGCGACCAGAGTAGAGCCATCAGAAGAAAAGAAGGGACTATCACCTCTCGGAGGTGGTTAGCAGCGGCAGACCAGGGGGGGGGGGCTGTGCACCAAGCAGCTGATTCCTACACTTGCACTGCACTCCCGGCCCAAACTGCATGCCTTACAGCAGTGACACGTGGGCAACAGCTCTCTGCCAGGAGACTGATTAGATGACCCATCCATAACTCCACAAGTTCAGTGAATGCTTGGAACTTTCAGGACGTGGAGTGTTAAGGGCGAACCAGCGCCGAATTGGGAAGGCTGGAAGCCTAAACTGCCAACACTGTGGGGCAATGGTGGATGATGCTTCCCATGTAACTTTCTCGTCCAAATGGTGGGCAGAATAGTGAACGACACAGTTGGCCAGTTCATCTGAGTGGGTATTCGTCTGCTCCATGTTGAATTCTGAGGAAAACTGGAGGTGCATTGATCAATTTGCCCGGCCACTGCTCAGCAAGAAATTGGAGCTTGCTGAGCTGGGGCCAGGATCTGGCAGAAATGAAAAATGAAGACATGGAGGAAAGACTGATCCTCCCAAAATTGGAGGATGCATGGTAATGGTGGCATGCTACAAGATTCTTGTAGAGCTGCCATCGCAGGGAGGCAACAGTTTATGAAGGATATAGCCTCTGATATCACCAGCTCTCAGCCTTCGGCTCATGAGATGTTGAGCTCCATTTTTCATTCTGATTCATCACACACACGCATTAATCGAGCCTCCCCCTTATCAGCTAGGAATTTTAGGTTCTGTGTCCTCTCCCACCCTCTCTTGAAAATTTGGGGGGGGGGGGGATCTTGGATAGGGATGAGAAAATCCCTGTTTACTAACCCCTTGTCCCGAAATTGTCTTTAATTACGATCCACGCAAATTAGATTACTTTGATTAAATATTGGAAGGAGAGCGGTTCATTTATTTCATTTCTATTTATCCGATGAAAATCAAAGTGGGTGTTATCACGTTGTCAATTTCATTTCCTTATTTTCTCCTCAAGAAGAGTTATTCGTTTATTCAATACTACGAGCAGATCCTCTCTCCCACGTCCCCCAAAAACAGTTATCAGCTCTTCTCTCGACATGGACTTCCTAATGGGAGCATTTGGCGTTAATAGAGAAGCTCCACCAGCCCCGAACACTAGTAGGTGGTAATATCGTCATCATCCACTAATTCTTCTCCTGCAATGAAACATCACTCCGGGATGCGTTTGAAGAACTCAGGCTATTTGGATTGAGAGCGAAACATCATTGCAAATCCCCGATATCAGACCCCGAGTTCGTGAGATCTGAACAGGTGGTTGCAGTTTCTGGACAGAAGTCAGATCAAACTTAAGGAACACTTCAGAACTTCATCACAATTTCGACCGATAGCACGTGTCTCCTATTTGCTGGATTCTTCCTCTTTTTTCCAAGGTTCGAGACGAGGGTTGCCCCAGCAATCAGCCCAAAATTCAGCAAGAAACTCAGCAGAATAACAGAAGCTCGTACGCGTTTCCGAATGTTGACTCGTTTTTAGGCCGATCCATTTTTTCTCCTCCTGAAGAGCCGCTGGAGAGAAAACGAGGATGGTTTCCGGGTTGAAGGGAAAACCGTCGAATGAGTTTTGAGGGCACAAGAAAAGGTTCTACGAGGTGCGGGTCTGATATATAGGGTGAGCCCCAGCTGCTTCCAATTGCTCTCCGACCCCTTCGGTCCTGAATTTGATCTCACCGACCGCCCAGCAGCCAGCAGCATACTTCTTTCAAGACACCCGGTAAACCATTATTAATTTAAATCGTGAGGGACGCAAACCTTGAAAAGCGGAGTAACTAGCAGATTGTTCATAGGTGTGGATATCTGACAGTGGAGTCTTCCATAAACCGTTTTTACGATCCCAACGTACGAAGCAACACATTGTCATCGGAAATTTAACTTCAGGGTGGGTTTCAAATCTCAACAATCTTTATCTCTGTTTGGATCGACCAGTAATCTTTGAAAACGTATTTGGAAGTGCTACTTTCCTCCAACATACGAGAAGCCTTTCCAAACCATTGTGCGCCTACATATGCTCAAACTGATGGACATGTGCAATTCCATTCTCCATCCATGTGTTGGGTAGGTTCCCATTTCCGGAATGCGCCTGGACTGCTGCTCTGGCTCCTTCGCCAGCGTGTTGGGGTTGTTTTGTTCGCTCGAGGAGTCGTAAATAGAACACAACCTTATATTCTATTATGGTCACTGCATTAACACAGGGACTTTAATGGTAGGGAATGTCTATCATATACACACACACGTCGTGTAGTGTGTAGCGCTTGGTGTCGTGTTTCTTGGGGCAGCCTCTTCGGTGGACGTCCCGTGAACCACGAAAACTGAAGGGACGAGTTTACATCGTTTCACAGTTCACGGAATTCTAACTTTGTATCGACACCGTTAGCTCATTTCGTAATGGAAACAGTCTTCCGCAGCCATTGCCATGTGCTTAAAAAAATGATATTGTTCTTCCGACAGTGAGAATACGAGTACTACAACCCACTCCGCTACAATGACCCTTCGAGAATACATTTTTCTTTCGCAGAGAGCGCCTCGTTTTGAGTTACAGGGGATTATGCAGTTTTACGGTCTTCTGTTCCACCACGAAGTGGCCAAGTCAGCACTTCGTTTATTTTTGTTCGCTGTCAGCGCCGCTTGCCACATTCTGCCCATTCCCCCTCCGGTCTGGACATAACGAAACCAACTATTCCTTCCACCAAAGATATTGCCCATAAATCTCCCTTTTATGGGGATTTCCCGCCTTCGACGTTGTGTTAGCTGCTGGCAAGGAAGTTATTGTGACACGCTTTACGCTAGTTTTGATTTACTGGGATTCATCGCCGTGCGATTAGAGAACAGGCGGTAATACGGTTGTAGCACAGCTCTGTTCTAAGAAGGTTGTGTTTCATGATTGAGCGGAAGAACTAAGAGAAAATTTTCCCAATGAATTCAAAGTGCACGAGAATGTGGGAATTCTGTACGCACGGAATTGGCATGAGGCACATGGAAACGAGCGTAGGAGCGCAGGAGTGAGAATAACATGAGATGGCTGATCGAAAGTGGTCGACGTCACTTGAGAAATATCTTCTTGAACAAACTGATTAACATGTCTTGAATGACAAGTTTGTTCTTGGATTTGTATAAAACGCTCCTAGATGCGGCTATTAGAGTAAGCTGCGTAAAGGAGGGGGATGAATAGCAGGCTGCTCTATATTAATTACCACCACGTGGATCGATGTGTCAGTTCGATGAGCAGTTTAAGCCGCCTTTCTTAGTTGAGCGTGGTAGCCGTTAGCCGCCTCTCTCCGCCGTTCATTATAATTTCAAATATTCAGTCGTGAAGGGGGAGGGGGAAGGTGTGTAAAGTGAGGTTTTCTCGGTGTTACAAACTGTCTCACTAAATGGTGACCTGCGGTCTGAGTTGATAGATTGAACACTAAACGATGTTCCTGTATTATGCATTCGGAATACTACGCCTATGTCCCCTCAAAACTGGACACTTTACGTTTCAAGGCATGAAGATTCCACATCTGCAACGTACGTCCGTCATCCGGCCATATTTTGCCTTTAAGGCGGTCTGCAAAATCCGTTATTGCATGAAAATTCCATCTGGTATCAAGATGTGCCCGCCTGCTCAGAGGTTGGTTGAACTCGCTGGACAAGAAGCGAAAACAATCTTTTCTCCCTGGCCTGCGCTCATTTCCTCTCACTCCAACCACCCACCAGTTCAATTGGCATCGTCAGTGTACTGGTCATGTTTCATATCGTTTACTAGTATTTTTCAACGCTGAATCGAATGGGGTAGGTCCCAATCATGTTCAGACCCTCGGTCAGGTGTTGTCATAACTTCAGTTGCTCTGGAGCCCTGCTCAGTCATGACTTGGCCCGATCGTTATTGATTGTAGTCGCTCTCTCTCCCCCCCCCCCTGTGACAAATGTAGTTTACAGCTCCCCTACATACTAACGTAATAAGCTCATTTCGGAAATCTAGGCCGAGATAGCGTAACTATGAGATGAAACAGACATGTACGCTGTAGTAGTAGGAGGGTTTAGAATCAGCTACGTTATAGTATAATTTTCATTCGTTCGTCTGGAATGCACAAAGGCAGATTGGGAGAATTGCAACGCTCTTATTAGTTCTGAGTTCGTTTCATGGAAAACCATCAGGGGAACGTCATAATTCTCAACAAGTTCTCAGAACCCTCGAGCCAGTAAAAACCTTACAAATCGTCCTCCGGTAGAAAGTGAGAGCTTTCGAGTCGCCGAGTTAAGAGCTTTTGACGACTTATTCAACGAACGACTATTCACTTTTCGAAGACGACTCAGGCTGCAACTTCGAGTCCCACGACGCCGTCAAGCGCTCAACTGATTAGTTACTTCTGAAACTAACGTGATTTGGGAAAATGCGCTGCTACTGTCGCGAGCGCAGAAGATCCGCTAAGCAGGTTTAATGAATTATTAATGCCGCCGAGGCTCAAGAGCCCCTTTGCTCCTGTTTCTTTGCGATAACGCAGGTGAAGGGCGAGGAGAGATAGAGAAAGAGAGAGAGAACGATATAAATAAAGAGAGAGTACGAGTAACGGTGGATGGTAGAGATGAGAAGTGAGCGAGAGAGGGAGATAGATAGATATGGAGAGGAAGAGAGATAGAGAGAAACCAACGTTATTCCTAACGCTCTCTGTTGACCCACAAAGTTTCGTAGATGGGTTCAGTTTATCTCCAAAATGGAGGGAAAGCTTTGACGGAGGAAGAACCTTCTTCTGAAGAACAATTGAAAATAAATAAAGTTCCGTTTACCCTCAGCTTTTCTTGGCTCTCTCCCCCTCCGGCAATATCCACCGTGAATCCACCAGATTTGTTTATTCGCCGATGGTAATTTGAATGTTCTTTCTTCATCCGCTCGACGAGTCCAAATCCAAAGCTCAGTGACTGACAAAGGAGAAAAAATACGAAAACGAAATATCGAAAAATTGTCTCGGATCGACAAACCCCGCAGGACGCTTTTTGAATTTATTTTCCGCTTTTTCGATCTTCTTTTTACCTCCTCGTAAACCGTTTCAAGAGGGTGCACGAGAACTTTAGCGGTTGGATTGCGTTAACGTTCCTCGAGATTACCGGATGACAAAACATATTTGCGCTCAACGGACGTTTACCTACGGTTACCTGAGCCTGCACAAACGGGACTGGGTGGTTTGAATTGGAGTTCATAGGTGCGTACGTGCTGGGTGATAACAAAGTTGGGTTTAACAGAAAGTAAAGTAACAACTAACTTATTGAGGGAGACCTCTTGAACAGCTATCTTTAATTATCTAATCGTATATATAACAATTGAAGGAGGTTTAACTGATCCATTGGCTCAAGCAGTGCAGTTGGAATGCAAAATTGAATTATTTTAAAAACAATTATATTATGCAAAACTATTCAAAATAAAAATAACTGTTGGGTAAGCGTGTCTGCTGTGCAGTACTGTGAGCAGGCATCTTCGATGTAAAATATCTGGTGCGTTGCAACACACAACTTTCCTTAGCTCCACAACAATTCACTTTGTACATGGCTCATTCTATTTAATCAATTCATTTATCACTTAGTTAATTTGAACTTGGTCAAACAACGCTTCACGGCAGCATGAAGCGGCAGCGATTACGGTTAACGAATTTATTGTGCTGCTCGTACTGATTCCAGGACCATTATTGAGCAAATGGTACCCAGAAAATTAATGAGGCTGTAAACACGGATTTTTTGAAGGAGGATAGTAATCACTTTTGCAGAGTTATTGGGTAATAACTGTTAGAACTAGGTAGTAAGCGAAACGGCGGTAGTTGAAATGCTGGAATTTCTGGAGTGAGCCCCATGTATCTGATGAGCATTTTTAAACACTCACCCTTTAGGTATTAGATTGGATTACAATACCAATTTTTTTAAACATTCTACATGAATTCCAGCGGAGTTTATAAGGAAAAAACTGCGCAAAAAACGCTTTTGGTCGAAAATTTTGATAATTTATTGTGCTGCTCTCGTCATTTTCCCACGAATGATAATTTTATAGTATCAACATTGATGAGAGCTATTGAGCCTAGCTTATTGAGAGCTATCAACATAAAAAATGTAATCAAAATTGTTGGAGCGGGTTTCGAGAAAAAAAATTTGGTGTTTTGATCACTATGATAACTATAGTTAACTTTCGGTGGATTTTGCCCATACCCTTATTTTTGCGTCCGATGGTAACCTGTAGGCTAGACGTCGAGTTTCAACTGATTTGGTACGGTTGTTTTCTCTAGAAACCGCGCTAAAATCAATTTCGTCGAAAATTTTGATAATTTATTGTGCTGCTCTCGCCATTTTTTCACTAATGGGAATTTTATGGCATAATTATCATGTTAAGAGCTACCAATATTAAAAATGTAATCAAAATCGTTAGAGCGGTTTTTGAGAAAAAAAAAATTTGTTGTTTTGATCACTATGATAACTATAGTTAACTTTCGGTGGATTTAGTTCAGACCATCATTTTGGCGTCCCATGGTAATCTGCGAGCGAGATATCAAGTTTGAGCTGATTTGGTACGGTGGTTTTCTCTAAAAATCGTATCACACACACATACACACAGACCATTTTCCCAAATACTGTTTTTCGGACTCAGGAGGGTCTGAAACGTAAAGATCTGAAGAAAACTCTAAATTTTTTTTCAGCCGATTACTTAACTTTCCTTTCCACTTCGTAGAGCCAAGGAAAGTAAAAAATTATCATTGGTGATATAGCTCAGTAGGAACTACGAATAGAAGATAGTTGATAGTGCTGTGGGTGGTGAGCAATTCATCTTTTCATTTCCATGTTCTAGTCGTGTCAGGATGATCCGGATAGTCCCCTTCGCTAAGCTCAACATCCTCAAACTCACGATACATGATGTGAAAAAGCTCCCACATTTGAAGAAGCTAAATAAAATGAAGTGAGGGAACGTGAAACAAACTGAACAACGTAAAACACTACCCCGATGAGACCCTACCCCTACACCCGCACAGTTCGGAAGCTGTTCAGCACAATTGGAAACTCTCCTATTCAATCCAACGTCCAAAAATATTAAGAATATAACATGGCCGTTGTAAACGAAAGCCGCGTCCTGCTGGACCATAGCGCTTTCCCCTCCAAGGTGGCCACCTCGCCTCACAAGAGCCTAACCCGTATTTTCTCATCTTCAACTTATTTTACGCCTCTTTTTTGGTTTGGAAGTAAAGCTTCCGTTAAGTATCTTTCTGACGCTAGCCAGCCGGGGGGGGGGGGGGGGGGCGTCCGCCACGTGGAAGAGTCCCGCGATTTCCTATTTTTCAGTTCCCTTTCAGGTCGACGAGGTCTCGGCATCGGCGGAGGCCCATCTCGCAACCGAGGGGTGGGAAATTAATTAGGTAGGCTCCGGGGTAAAATTCCAAGGTAATACAGCCCGCTTTTAACTCAAAAGAACTGTTGGTTACCCTAGTACGTTTTCAACAATATCAGCTGTATCAGCAATCCGGAAAACGACAACGCGTATCCAAACGACTGTGTTTGTGAAGTACTTCTGAGGCCCATTCCATTCGATTCAGCTGTACTGAGGTATTGTGGAGATGCTGACTCAGTAAAAAATTACGGCAATCGCGCCGGAGCTCCGATCTACAATCCTCGACTTTACGTCGAGAAGTATGAACAATGTCTTAACCACTAGACCACGATCGACCAGTGCCTTTAATAGGAGTCAGTCAGTACATCTGGTGGGATTCGCTCAACTCTCATAGAATTCGTTCCTTATAAGAGTCCACTCCAGGAGCAGCGGCTAAAGACGAGGGGGGAGATGTGCTGACTGACTCCTATTAAAGGCACCAGGTGATCATGGTCTAATGGATAAACCATTCGTCCACAATCCTCGACTTTACGTCGAGAAGTATGAACGAATGTCCTATCCACTAAAAGAAGAAGAAGATGTGTAACCATTGGAGGAGGCTACAATCATATCAGGGAAGGCTGAAAGGTTTATACGCGGACAGAAAATGATCGAGGTTATTGAACGGAACAAAAAAGGAGATCATGAGTTGGGGAGGGGAAGGAAAACCGATGGGAAAATTTTCCGATTTGTGAGGCCTTCGTGATCAAGCCATAGGAGAATAAACGAAGTTCTGCCGAGTTTACCTATTCTTCACCAAACCACCACGACACAGCATCGAATATTACTAGAAACGATACAAAACAGGACCACAACACCGGAACAACAAAAATTGACATCTTCTCGGCGACTCTAGGTAATTGGCATGAATTGGTGACGAATTGAAGTGACGGGTGGTTGGAATGAGGCACGCGGTGGTGAGAAGAAATGAGCGCAGGCTGGGGGGAGACGATACTGTATTTACTGTGATTTCACTGTTGTCCATCTAGACAAACTTCCGAGCAGGCTGGTACAACTAGGTTCTTAGACCAACTATACGTAACATTTTGTGAGAAAGAACGGTTTTGTTTAGATCACGATAAAGGAAAAATACTCGTATGGCGTGTATGTGCGGACGAACATTGTAGCATAATAAACCAAAAACGTAATAAATCGCATTACTTTCAAAATTACTCTCACAGAAAGGAAACCCGCGCACAAATAGAGGAGTCACCCGAAATAGTAGAAAGAATTATGCAAGTCTTCACATTCCTAGCGAATTATACATATAAGTTCAAGTATTATCACCCTAAGAGAAATGCCAGGTGTTTGGTGATTTAATTCGAAGTTCCCTCACTTTTATCTCAAATAAGTAAAAATAAATTAACTAGGGGCGCCCTACTTCAACTTCAGCAAATTACGCCTCGTCAAATTCTAAGGGAGTTCCTTAGAGAGCTCGCGATGGAAGTTGCGCCTCAAACGGAAATTCGTTGAAAAGGGCCGAAGGCGAAGCCGTTGAATGCTCGGCCCAGAAACGAGGCTCATAACTCCCAATAGCCGCTCAAATACCTTGGCGCTCAAAGTTGTGCGAGGCGCAAATTAGTGGCGGGGAAGTCAACTGGTAGAAATTGAAAGGGCGCGCAGAGTCCATTCGATTCGATTCGATTCGAGTTGAGTCGCGCCTTCTCAAGTCGACGTTTAAAGCGCACAACCGCTTTCAATTTCTTTCATTCTCGTCAAAGCCGAGAAAGTTATTTAGCTCGCTACAGCCGACGAGTTGGACATTTTCTCGGCTTCTCGACGACGACGACGGTGGTAACTTTCAAAGCGAGAGAAACGTGTCGTTACAAGTTCCAAAAGGAACGAGAGTTCTTGAGCGACCCAATGAAGCAAGCGGCTGCAGAGGGTGAATGATGTGATGGTGGTGGAGGGGGGGGGTTAGAAATCTTAATGTAGCCATCTCTCGAAGGAGTCTTCAGTTGCAGCCTCGCTGGCAGACTGTATGAGTGCAGTGTGTTAACTACCAGCAGGAAAGGGATAGGGCAAGAAATGAGGTATTAGGAATGGGAAGCCATAGGTTGTGGGGAAACGTACGCAGGGCCTCGGGAGAAAGGGTATAGTGTGTTTGTTTGTGTGTGGTCGTGTATGAGCGGTGCCAGGGGTGGTCGAATATCAAGTAGCCCATCCCTGGATGAATGTATTTAACGGCTGAATGTATATATGAGTGAATGTGTTCTGAATGTATATGTGTTCGTGTGTGTTGATAGGAATAGGTAGTGTAGGGAAGGTTCCAGGGGGGATGAATATCGAGTAGTCCGCCCCTGGACCTTCGGAAAAATGTGTGAATGTATTTAAGGGTTGAATGTATTTATGGTGTGAGTGTGTTGTTAGGTTAGAGTGAGTGGGGTGGGTCGTGGTCAATCGCAGCCGAATATCAAGTAGTCCGCCCTCGTCACCTTCTGAAAGGGGATCGCAGTTCAGACAGTAAAAGACGGCCTGATACCCTTCTCCATGGGGCGTACGGGGGCAAGTCCAATCCCCGGAAACCCCATGGAGATAAAGCGTAGGTGCCGGTAGAACGCCTCTTGGCAATTCCAGCACCAGGGCATGCCACCCATTCAGGTCCGTAGGCTGCTCAAGGTGCAGCGATATAGAATGGGTACCACGGGGGCTTCTGCCGGTGACTGACAGTGTGGAGCCTCCAGGGCGTGGCGCTGTCGGTCGTGAAGCCATGGGATTGGCCTTGTAGGGATCGTGGTTCCGCTGGGAATCCCCCCCCCCCCCCTCGGAGAGCTGTCTGGTGCTGGCTGGAGAGAGGTTTAGGCCACAAGGCAAGGTACCCCCTCCGAAGCCATGGGCGTATGCCCGGCACTAATACAAATGTATGAGTGCAGTGGAAGGAAGTCCACCTGCGCTCCAGTGTCACAAAGGCCTGCAAGACCACTCCAAGTGATCACTGGCCACTTACCAGTTTGCTTAGTCATGGAGTGTTTGATGGAAAAGTGTTGAGTGCAAAGGCGTGTAATCCGCTACGGGACAACTCCGAATGAAAACTTGCCGCGCTAGGAATTGGATAAATGGCAAGCGAAACGGGAATCCTAGCCAAAGGGACGTGGCGTATACCCGTTGTTCCCTAACCTCTGTGAACGTGGAGCCTGATCATTCAACGAGCCAGTGTGGAGGAACGA
This sequence comes from Pachypeltis micranthus, assembly GCA_020466155.1. Classification (NCBI taxonomy): domain Eukaryota; kingdom Metazoa; phylum Arthropoda; class Insecta; order Hemiptera; family Miridae; genus Pachypeltis; species Pachypeltis micranthus. The sequence continues at coordinate 3,345,107 of CM035776.1, forward strand.
AACCACTTGCTCCACTGTAGTTCTTACAAAGGTGAGAAATGGTTGTAGGATGACCTTCCAGCTTTGACTGATACTAAGCAAGCTTATAATCATCTCGACTAGTTTACGAAGAAGATTATGAAAAACGTGGTCACGGTCAAGTTTTCCTTTCGAAAATTGCCGCTCAATTAAATTGGTGGGAAACCAGGTGGGAACTCAGATGGTACATACAAGCAACATCTCTCTAACGACAACCAGCGAGATCTGCGCAGAAGAGATCCTGTCTGAAGGACTCAAGGGCAAGCGGATCTACATATTCTCGGACAGCCAGGCCGCAATAAAGGCCATTGCAGCCTATAGCTTCAGGTCCAGGCTGGCATGGGAATGCCTTCATGCGCTCAACCAGCTCGGCGCCCACAATAGACTTGCCCTCATCTGGGTGCTGGCTCACAGGGGGCATGAGGGCAATGAAAAGGCCGACCACCTTGCGAAGAAGGGCACAGAAGCCCTACCCATTGGGCCTGAACCTCACGCAGGCAGACTCTGTGGTGAGGAGGACGAGAGGGCGGAGCACATCCTATGTGAGTGCCCTGCCTTAGCAGTCAAACGCTTTGAATATTTTGCCAAGGGGATTATTGAGCCCCATATCATAGCGGAATCTGCGGTGAAGGACATACTTGGCTTCGTAAAGGGGGACTAAACTGTACAATGAATTCTTCAGTTATTGGCACACGAGCGGTTTTTGGGACAGTAGGCACGCGCTGGCAACTAAGTGGCCCCCAGGGGTGGGCACAAAGTGGCTTTCAGTAGTTTCAGAGTAGCTGTAGCTATAAGTTCCCGCTACAGTTAGTGGCTGTGAAAAACGTAGCTTAAGGGAGGAGCTAGCGCTATCTAGCGTATGTAGTAATAATGTGATGATAGTTTGAATAATTGATTACAGTATAATAAAGTGGCGTTTTCAAACTCATTGGGGACATTTACACACCCTGTACCTCAAAAAGAACTTCACATTAAACTTGCTAGAGACAAAGGACAATTCAAACAACGTATTGCTCGTATGGACGCAATATTAACATATTTTGTTGAATCAAATGTGCTCCATCTAGCGGGCCATTTTCACCAACTGCGTTGATTTCGTTTAGACTCTGTTATCACTACCTAGGTAACTGCCTCCTGCCTCAAAAACTGGTTTCACTGTTTTGGGTTAGGATCAAGCGTTAACCCCAAAGAATTAGGCTGTTGGGACTGGTTAGCTATTATTATTCTTTATCATAACCTCGTATCTGTTCTCCATTACAGGTCGTTTCTTTATTTGATGACTGTTCCTAAACCCTGGACGAGGGTTATATCAGTCACGGTTTCCCATTACCGTCCTCAGTCGACTATTCTCTTCTGTTATTGCGAATAATTTACATATGTTTTCGAATAATAATAAACAACGATGCTGTTTACATGCGCGCAATTATTGCAGTTGCTTTTCCACTCCGATGATAATCTGATGTTATGTTATCGTCATCTCACCCAGCGCCCCAGATAGATAGGAGAGAGTTCGAACGACTTCAAGATGTATGAATTTAAATTACATCGTGAACAAGTTGAAAACAAGTTATTGTTCGCGTTAAATGCAGATAGGTAAGAAAGGTTAAACAATATCACACAAACGTTACTGTATTAAATCACTTTTATTAAACATGATCATTCTCCTCATTGGTTTTCATTATTTCTTGCCCAGCTCTCATTTTCTTGTACCGCTTCCGATATTTCCTGTTCACCCAAAGCATTCTTCCGGACTAATTGGCTTTTTTACGTTCCCTGGCTCTACAAAGTAGAAAGGAAAGTTATGTAATCGACTGAAAAAAAAAATTTTGAGTTATCTTCAGATCTTTAGGTTTCAGACCCCCCTGAGTCCGATAAAAACTATTTGGGAAAATGATCTGTGTGTGTGTCTGTGAACGATTCAGCTCACACATCAGCTCAAACTTGATATCTAGCGCGCAGGTTACCATGGGACGCCAAAATAAGGGTATGAGCAAAATCCACCGAAAGTTAACCATAGTTATCATAGTGGTCAATACACCAAATTTATTTCTCAAAAACGGCTCCAATGATTTTGATTAAATTTTTTATATTGATAGCTCGTAATGCGAGAATTTTACCATAAAATTCCTATTCGTGAAAAAGAGACGAGAGCAGCACAATAAATTACCAAAATTTTCGACGGAAATCGTTTTTAGCACGGTATTTTACTTATAAACTCCGCTCGAATGATACTAGAATGTTTAAAAAAATTGGTGTTGTAGTCCAATTCAATATCTATAGGGCGAGGGATTAAAAACGCTCATAAGATACATGGGGGTCACTCCAGAAATTCTTGAATTTCAACTACCGCCGTTTCGCTAACTGACAGGTCTAAAAGTTTTTACCCAATAACTGTACAGAAGTTACTATCCTTCTTCAAAAAATCGCGCTTACAGCCTCATTAATTCTCTGTGTACAAATTTCTCAATAATGGTCCGGGAATGAGTACGAGCAGCACAATAAATTCCGGAACTGTAAGGCACTTTACGTTTACGTAACACTTGTTTACGGGACGGAATGTTGAACAGATGCAAAATTACCCTACTTTGTCGTAACCACATTAGTCCACTGCCTTCTCGATATGGCTTAATCCCGGCTATCCTAACCACATTCCACAGTGATCTCGCCTCGTGTGGTGGGAACGCCTTGATTTACTTATCTAGCCGTGATAAGTTGATCACGATCAGTGCTGTTTTGGTGAAAACGGCCCTAAAAGTAGCAACCCCCGTGTGTTGCTTCGGTTCCATGCTGAAAATATCTTGTGCGACCCATCACACAACGTTCCTCCTCACGTACTTTCAGCGACTTTTGTGGCTTAGCTACTAATACAATCAATTTTGAAGTTAATTTGAACTTCGTAAAAAATAACTTCACGTTTTATGTAGAAAGTGATCGCCCTCAAAGTTCCGGGATTTATTGAGTTGCTCTTACTTATGGCACGACCGTTATCGAGCAATGTTCACAAAAGATTCATCAGATATTAAAAACGATTTTTTTGAGAAAGTTGCTGTTCGCTGTCTAATAATTGAGAGAAGCACCATGCAAAACGGGAAGTTAAACATTTCTGGAGTTGCTCTTAATTATCTTACGAGCATTACTAAACGCTCATCGTATGGATAGTGAACTATCATGCTGATATTTCAGGGAACGCAAGAATCATATGAGCAGGATTTATGATGAAAATACTCTGCCATCATCATTTGTTGTTCTGCTCTCGTCATATTCTCACAAATGGAAATTTCATAATACGATCATTTTGTAACTGTCAGTATGTTGGTATTTTCATAGACCGTGTTGATTTGGAGGCGACAGGTCTGTTGTTTTCTTATCAAAATGATTGTTTCTGAACACCCATAAGGGAGTTGTGTCATTTGTGATTTGCAGGCTTCACACCCAATTGGAGCTATTTGGTTCAGCCGTTTTGCATCAATTTCGTTAACAGCCATACAAAACACACAGAGAACTTCCTCTAATAGTGTTTTACTGACTCACGAACCTTAAAAACACAGTATGATCAAGAAAACTTTCATTACTAAGCCGATTTCACTCCGTAGGGCTAAGGAAATTAAAATAGTCGGAGCGTCATTGTCGCTAAGTCGTAACTAGGTATGAAGGGAGTTATCACAGTAATAATTGATTACTTGATTAGTCAAGGTGGCAGTTGCTACTGGCTGCCGACTCATCACTCGATGCGGAGCAGCAGATGACAGAGTAATGCCACGTGTTATGAAGTGTCGGGATGCAGATGGCTGAGTAAATGTGCGACCAGTGGTGAGGCAGCAGAAGGAGAAAGGACCTCGGCTGCTGGAATATTCTGTAGTGGACTACGTCGTTTAAGTAGGAAAAATATCCTCACGGAGTCCACATACCTCGTATTTCTACATCAGTACATCGGCCATATGCGTTTTGAATAATATTTCTTTCGCAATTCCATGCAACTTGATCCGCTGACTTTTGTCCACCACCTTTAACTGAGAACAGGGCTGAAAAGCAGCGAAATACTACCGGACTCTGAAGGGTATTTACAAAGAGAGTTTACGATCATAGCGACGTATTGAGGGTTTAAAGGGCCACTCGAAGGGTAAAGAGACCGTTCACGGTGCATTGGTTGCAAGGAGCGCTTTTCCTGTCCTTGAGCCTCCGTGCTCACTGCACCGTGCAGAGGAAACTGGTAAAAGCCGTCGGCCACACACGCGGCCCATCGTATTTTATTGGCTGTTAGTCGACAATGTTGACAAGTCTCGTTGTCGTTTCTTGTATGTTGTCACAACGTACACCATCCCGCGATAACACACATTTTATCGCTTCATAAACCTCTCCAACCACTTCTCTGCCTCCTCTCGACTACTTCCTACAGCTAAATATGTGATGAATAGCGGCACACAACTTTCCACAACCCCTTTAATCCGCTATACGCTTCGTTCACTGCATTTCTGCGTAATCGTTTATGCAGAACAAAACGCAGGCACTAATTAGTTAAGAGTGCCGTTTGAGTGCCATCGAAATCGTTAGAGCCTCGTTCGACAGGAAATACCACGTGCAACCAAATAGAAGCTTATGGCACAACGAAAGTCGTCGATTTAAACTTCAAAGGGGTATTGACATCTACACAAATCTTGGACGCCACAGGCTCTGGGGTGTAGCTAATTTTTTTCTGGGAGAAGTGGGACGAACACTGTACTGGATCCCGCTCCAACAGTTTTTCAAGCAGAGCACTGTGCTATCGTCGCTGGGGCGTAAATGAGTGGGTGAGCCATCTGACCAGACTCGTATATTGTACTCATACAGCCACTTCCCTATTGTGAGGTCCATAGAATATTGCAGAAAAAAGCGTCAGACTGTCTGGAACGCTGCGAGAGTGAGGTATAACGGGAATCATCATACCTATTGTTAAGTGACGTGTCGTCAAGTGACGTCAAGGTGTACTGGAACATGCGTCGCTCGTTGCAGTTGGTTGACGGGTGCTTGTACAGGAGATGGGAGAGTGAAAATGGGAAAGAAGTTAGACTTCAAATTGTGGTTCCTGAGATTTGGAGAAAGAAAATATGGGAACAAGTGCATCATTTAGGACACTGGGCAGAAAAAAGGACGTCAAAATTTTTGAGACAAGATTTTTATTGGCTCGGTATGCATCGAGATATCCGGAATTGGTGTGCATGGTGCTCCGTTTGCTGAGGGAAGTCACAAGGTCAACAACAAGCGCCACTTCAATTGAAGTTTTCAGGAGCTCCGTTTGAACGAATAGGTGTTGACCTCATGGGCCCACTGCCAGTATCAGAAAAGGGGAATCGCTTTATTCTGTCTATTCAAGACTATTTCACTAAGTGGCCTGAGGCGATAACGTTACCTGACCAGAAGTCCTCAACAGTTGCGCGAGCCTTAGTGGAGCACGTAGTAACGCGTTCTGGAGTTCCAATGGAGATTCACTCTGACCAAGGGAAGAGTTTTGAGGGAGAAGTGTTCCAAGAGGTAGCAAAATTGTTAGGGGTACACAAGACCCGAGCAACACCACTGCATCCTCAAAGCGATGGCTTAGTGGAGAGACTCAATCGGACTCTATGGCAGCTTTTATCCAAGATGGTTTCGGATCACCAAAAGGATTGGGATGAGCACCTACCAGTGGCACTTCTGGCATACAGAGCTTCTGAACACGCCAGTACCACGATTTCGCCTGCTCGTATGATGTTTGGTCGAGAACTTCGTCTTCCAGTGCATATGCTTTTAGGAAGACGTCCGAACGACACAAGTTTGCCAGAATACGTGGAGAAACTTCGTCAAAATTTAATGGAAGCTCACAGTATTGCAGGAAAGCAGTTACAAGTCAAGGCGGAGGAAATACGTCGGCTCTATGATCTGCGGATGAAAGTCAACATTTTCAAACCGGGGGACCGTGTTGGTTTTACAACCCTAGACGTAGAAAAAAGCTAATCCCCAAGCTCCAACGCAACTGGGAAGGACCTTGTACTGTCGTTACTGTCCTCAATGACGTAGTGTTCAGGATTCGTGCTACATCAGGGAAGCTGAAGGTTGTACACCATGATCGGTTGGCCCCCTTTGAAGAGGAGCGGGAAGAGTGTTAAGTGACGTGTCGTTGACAACAGCGTCGAGTTGTCTGCTTGGTTACCACAAAATAAAGAGTTCAGTTCTGGTTTGAATGTTCAACGCTCGTGTTCCATTATTATTAATAGTCCAGTATTAATTGACTTTCTTGTGCTAAATCTAACAATATGTTAAGAGCACACGCGACACCCCTTAGCGCGAGTGGTGTGGTGCAGGTGACCAGACCCCGTAGAATGCCCAGTGCCTGAGACTTGAAAGGTTACAGTTCCCTCAAGAGTTAACATCAAAGAACACTCTTGCAGGAAAAAACCTCAGACATTCCTTGGGAAGAAAGACACAGTGAGACATTAGCGGCGGTGCTCGTCCAAATAAGGGACAGTCAGAGTTCAATAATAATATATCTCCGGATGGATACAACAACGATACGTATGAGCTGCTAGAAGACACATCTACAGTTACTCTCGACGCTTTGAAAGCACTAAAAACACATTTAAATTGTTAACTTCGTTCAAGGAATTTCAAAGAAAAATTTAAACGTAACAATATATTGACTAGTTGAAGACATCGGGTGAGTTTGGTGAAAATAGTTAAAGCCGTTAAAGTTGCCAAAAATGAAAGAGATTCGTTTCCTCCTCCGCCGAATTTTCACTGAGACGTTTATGGAGAAGAACAGTTAGGTACTGATTAGTAGAAAGTAATTAGAGTTCAATTAAAATCGTTAAAATGCGGAAAACCTTAGCTTCGGCTATATCCCCCCTCCCCCTCATAAATTAGTCACACACAGATCACGAGCGAAAGCCTGTTTTTTTAAGGTCTCAAAACGTAAATAACTTAAGGAAATTCAAATTTTTTAAAAATGAAAAAGATGGTGTTGCTCCGTGCAGCATTTTTAGGCTCACTCCAAGCTGCACGAACAGTTTAAGTAAGAAGTGGCTGCGTGTTTGTACAATCTACAATACACGGTCTCTAGTTTTTTCTCCGCTTGACCGATTGAATTTGGTGGGCCCTGAGGGACGAGTGAAGGTAAGGAATTTTTGTGAGTCGAGTATTCCTCGTTATTAGGTAGAATTTCAACAGGATTAGAACGCAGGTAGTATGCGATAAAGCATCAATTTAATACGCTGAAGGTTGACCTTTTCCTTCTTATCAGCTCTGAGAGTCCTCAGGAGCTCTAGTCTCTTTGTGCCTCGTTGAAGGGTTGGCAGAGAATGAAAAAGGTAGACGCTCATATGTGAGCAAATGAGACTCCGAGGAAATTGGTGAGACTCAATGAAAGCAATTACTTTGGCGTAAGTTGTTTCGTTTAGCGTTCGAGGTTCCTCGAGGTGGGAGAGTGTGGCGGTTGAAGTGGAATGGAAGGGAACAAAGGGGATGTAAAGCGGTTCTGTCTCATGAAACTGAACTTGGAGCAAAGTGGTAGCGGAGGAATTGAGCTCCCGTCTCCTTTTCGTCACAGTCGGGAAAACTCATTTATATTTCGAGATGAAGCCACGTGCAAGTCCCTCGAAAATTGGGGGGAGATAACGCGTGTACGGTGAGCGCAAGGTGCAAACGAATAGTAACACGGTTTGCTTGCAATTAAAGTTCCTTCCAACCCTTTCTCCCCAACTTCGTCGCAACAACGGTCTACAAAATTCTCGTTTATTGCCTGAAGACTCTGCGTGAGAGAGTTTCCCTAAAGAGACTTGCATTTACATTGAAGGTGAGCGTTGATCCCATAACCCTTAATCCTCTAGCTTCGTTATTCACAAAAAAGGCAATCTTGAATCTCTTCCACCCAAAGGCAAAATGAGGATGCAATCCGTTTCCATCGACGAAAGTGCTAAAGGGAGAAGGAGGAAGACCAAAATGCATTTAAAACGAGGGGTTCGTAATTCTCGCGACAGTAAAATCAATTATTACAATATTAATTACTCTGAAGCGTGAGGTATAGACCGAAGATGTGAATAAATGAACGTTAAAACGCGAAATGACTGTTTTAGTTCAACTTGGAGGGGCGAAGGGGAGAGAAAACCAGAAACCACGCGCTCTGAACAATTATATTATAGTTCGAGGTTTTAGGCCACGTCCCATAGCCAACCTCGTTGTAGTACGTCCTTTTGCTTCCTCTCCAACCGACTCCCCAAGGGGGGGGGGTAAGTACTCCTACTACAGTACATTAGCTTCAACCTGTGTGCTGTGGTCGATCCTATAGAAGTTACGACATCCAGACCCTTGAAATTTCGTGTTGTGGAGCGGGATACTCCAACTATAGTAATCATCTTCGCCCGAGAGGCTCGTGGCAGAAGGCTGTAAGTAGAGAGGAAGAGTTAAGAAAAAAGGGGAGTTTGTGCTAACGTACACATACATTTGGGATTGAGCAGGGGGTAAAATGACGTGCTGTAACGAGATTGGTTGGTGGGTGGAAAGGTAGAGGGAGGCTGCACATTCCGGAATTTAGTATTCAGTGGGGTGATGAGAAGGCTGAGGGATGTAGGGGAGACGGCAGTGGCATATGTAGACGAAATGGCGTAGTGGTACGAAGCGACTCGAAACAGCGACTCAAGAGTGCAGCGAAGGAAGCCGCTGGGATAGGTTTCTGAGTGTTCCCAAGTTGGAGCACTGCGGCCAAAAGACTTATTGTGCCAGTCCAATAGTCTCACAGATCTGTGCCTGGCCTTCTTAGGAACGCCAGGTATTTCCTGCAAGAGTCCTCTATGACGTCCACCTGGGAGTAGTTGTGCCAAATACCAGAAATCTCTCTCCCTCATGTCTCCGGTACTGCGCCAGGACATAGTAGGGAGTCTCCTTATCCGTGCCACACCACCTGCATTGAGGCGGGTCGCCGATTCCCATAACATACGTGGGTGTGTTCATTTTGCAGTGTCTGGTGAAGATCCTCACAATCTGCCTTGAGCCTTAAGACCTTCCTCTCCATTCTCAGAAGGCTATGTCTTATCTCGTGTGTTTGCCTTACTCCCGCAGCATTCCAGACTGCCTGATGTGTTCTCCTGACATATTCTCCCACAGTCCTCTTGACTAGTGACAGAGAAGTCCCACAGTGGGGAGATGTACCTATAGGTACAGTAGACGAACTGAGTCTAGCCAGATGCTCTGCCTTTAATTTCCAGTGACTCCTTTACACCCACGGATCCAATACACGCCGACTCTATTAGTCTCCTAAGGAATTAGGCCGCATTCTGCACTCCCGCACCAGTTTTGGCGTTGTGCAGTAGTTCTTCAGCGCTTTATGCGACGCTTGATCAGATCACGTGGGTAGTTTAATTGCTATAGCCTTTTTCATGAATTATGATGGTCCTGGCCATGGTAGCATAAATCTCTGCTTGAAACACCGTTGGAGTTGGTCCCAGGGCAATGTACGTCCTACTCCTCCCAGAGCCTGTGCCCTCCGGAGTTTTCGATCCATCTCTGTAGATTTGATACCATAAGGAGGCCGAAACTGACGACTTCCGCTGTTCAATAGGCTTCCTACAGGTGGCCCATTGTATTTCCTATCATGTCAGTGACCATGCCGAGCTCCGTGGAGGTTTCCGCGCTTCTGAATATTTCCAGGTGTAGGTCTGTTTCCTTATTAAATGACTAGGGAACAGCGCCCGTCCAATTATAGTGTCTTCGAATTAACTTGGGAATGAGAAATTTTATATGATTCGTCGTACTTTTGGTTTATTATTCATTCTGAATAATAACCCTATGTTTTCGGTCACGAAAGATTTTTTACAACCCCCCCTCAAAATTTGACACTTTACGTTTCAAGACATTGGGATTCCAAATCTGCAATGTCCGTCCGCCGTCCTGCGTCTGCCGTCCCCCGACGGCCATCCTCTGTCCGGGCTGTTTTGTGCCTTTAACGTGGTTTAAAAAATCCGTTGTTTCGCACAAAATTCCCATTTGTATCTGCTTGTGCCCGCCATCTCGGCAATCCGATCAGACGAAGCCCATGGTTGTTATGGACAAAAAATGGTTTAAAAAATTAATGAAACTCAGTATAATCGCAAATAAGCCGTGTTTCGTATCGTTTCCAAGGTATTTTTACATCCTGGGTCGTACGAAATGAGTATCAGACGTGTACAACTGCGTAATAATTACATTAATTATTAGAGCCTATTAATTTAAAGAACTCGCGGAACGGGGCGGAGGAAGGTTAGGGCCACGTCCTCCGCACACCCCTACATCGTATCATAAATGCCTACAGACGTTTACGGGTGCCTGGCGCCGGGGGAATATTTAGTTTCCGTCGTTCCATTGTAGTCAGGTCATGTTTCGTATGGTTTACTAGTATTTTTCGATGCTGAATCGAATGGGATGGGTCTCGGAGCTTTAATAATAGGTCAAGCTGTTCTTGAGAATAATAAACCGTTGTGTAATAATTTGCAGGGGTTTTTACTATTTAGTTCTGTTACGATAGTTGGCTAAGATGACTCAGCTCTACTTTGTGAGTAGTCTGATGAATATGAATATACGTAAAGCATATGATTGTATGCCTTCCAACAGGGTTTTTCGTTACGGATAATTTTGGGTGCATTATTGGAGGACCAGTAAAGTAATGATTAACTCAACTTACATCATACGTATTTTTAGGTGAAGCGTGAACCTACACTGGTATTATGATACTATTTCGTGTGGGCAAAGTATAATTTCAATACTCAACTATGGGTCAAGGGAGCTCCAACCATCAGTGTTTGGGTATGAACCATTTCAGGTTTGATTTGCAACCCACCCTTTGAGAAGAGTCAGCAGTTGCCGATCGTTGGCTCATGACATACGGGCTTAGTTACCAAGTTCTTTGAAGGGAGTTCTCGTTGGGAACTCACAAGGGTGCATTGGGTTTCGTAGCAACACTACTGCAGCCAAGAGCTTAACTTGAAAGCTGAACCTCTTGCAAAATATGGGAACACGAACGACTGCGCCTCTTATGCGAGTTCTCACCTATCGTAAAGCGTACATTTTGACTTGCAACAGTTCCCTAGCTGATGAATTGTTGAAACGGCACAATGACGCCAGCGATGTGATTTCGTAACCTGCTGAGAAATAATTGTTCGCGCAACAGTCAGCACTTCAAGCAGCCGTTCCTAAAAAGTTGAAGCCACAAAAACCACGCGCACATATCGGCGTTTCCCTAGTCTAATCGATGAAAGTGCACACTGAAACTTACGAAACAGGTGGTAAGAACTTTACCGTCGAATCTCGACAAGTTTTAAAACTTCCCTCCCCTTTGAAGAAAGTTGGATGCTGCCTCAGAGTAAAAGTGGTCGTCGTGCGATGGAGAGGGCTGATGGTCGCCACTCTGGAAGCTGGGCGTTGTACATAATTTCACTTTTACAATCTCTTGTCTTTAGCCCTCCATTACCAAACTCTTTGGGGGCGAGGGACACCAGGAGAAGGGAGATGAATAGGAGGAACGATAACTATTAAACGAGGCGAGTATAGTACGGAACCCCCCCCCCCCCCACCACCACAACGCCCACGCCACTTTACCGTGACGCAGAGAGTCCCTTTTATAATAGCTCGCGATATGCTCCCTCTCCGTCACTACTCAGCGCCTAGAAAGGAAGTCCTGTTATAAAACAGAGGAAACCCCCGAGTCGGATGTGAAGGGGAAAAAGGTTGATTAATTATTGTTAAATCGCGCTTACCGCCTTCAGAGCTAATGCTCACAGTATGCTTCCCTTCCAACCTCCCCAATTTCTGAGCTGACGCATTTGTTACCAGCCTCCACCCATCTAAAGACATCGCACTGGTGAACAGAGTGTGACGAGGAGATGGGCGGGGGAAGTGGTCATGTAAGGAGGGGTGACAACTGAAAGGGGGAGCCAATTCTAAGGCTGGGCACAATAAATTAGTAGACAATATTTCTTTTAATAAAAACACTGAGACACTGTTTTGGTTTATTATTCATTCTGAACCCTATGTTTTCGGTCACGAAAAATCCCCCCCCCCCTCCGACCCCTCTCAAAATTGGATACTTCACGTTTCAAGACATGGGGATTCCAAATCTGCAATGTCCGTCCCCCGTTTGCGGTCCAGGCCGTTTTGTGCCTTTAGCGTGGTCTAAAAAATCCCTTCTTTCTTACAAAAATCCCATTTGGTATCTAGTTGTGCCCGCCATCTCGGCAATCCGATCGGACGAAGCCCATGGTTGTTATGGACAAAAAATGGTTAAAAAATAGACTAAACGCAGTATAATCGCAAATAAGCCATGTTTCGTATTTTTACATCCTGGGTCGAATGGAATGAGTATCAGACGTGTACAACTGCGTATAGGGAAATTACAGTAATTGTTAGAGTCTACTTATTGAAAGAACTCGCGGGAACTACAGCAGAAGTCAACGTTTCGTTGTTAGTACTCCCTCCCTCCCTCCCGTCTCATTGAAACCACCCGCTCGCCTTGCAACGTCATGCCAATTGCCGAGGGTTCGCTGAAATTCCCCGTCCTAATTTCCCCGCCTCTTTTTGCCCGACGGGGCGGAGGAAGGTTACGGCCACGTCCTCCGCACACCCCTACATCGTATCATAAATGCCTACAGACGTTTACGGGTGTGTGGCGCCGGGGGAATATTCAGTTTCCGTAGTTCCATTGTAGTCAGGTCATGTTTCGTATGGTTTACTAGTATTTTTCGATGCTGAATCGAATGGGATGGGTCTCGGAGCTTTAATAATAGGTCAAGCTGTTCATGAGAATAATAAACCGTTGTGTAATAATTGGCAGTGTTTTATTTATTTAGATAGAATATCACAACCTTTGCATGTAGTAGAGCGTGCTTCCCAATAAACTCATCCTCTTAGTTGGTGAACTATTTAGTTGGTAAACTATAGGTAAACATTGAAAGGGGGAATTTCAAGACACGAGATTGGACGATATCCGACTAGATGATTGTGCCCCTGGCCGAACTGACGATACTGAATGAAAACAAGCACCTAATAGTGGGCAGCGAGTGGGTAATCAACAATTAAGATGGAATCGCCACTCACGAAGGTCGCTATTTTTGGAGGTCCGACAACACCACGCTAAATGGACCCTGTCACATGATCTTTAGTTGCCGATAGTCTAACTGGAAGAAACGAGCGACTGTGCATTGCGGGTGTGTGGTCAACATGTAATTTTTGGAGATGCGAATCGACTGGTGTCAGTTAGTAGCCAATAGTTCCAGATTGAAGCTGCTAAATGAAAACAGCCATCTTAATAGTGGTCAGTCAATATTTGAAGCTTATCACGAGGGTTGTTATTTTTGAAGGTTGGACTACATCCCACTCGATGAAGCCAACCAATCCCCTATCACATGATTGTTAATTGCCACTTACAGATATGTAAGTTCGAGTTTCGGCAGCACTGGGTACTCCCTCTAAAGAGCAGGTTGAAATGCCATGGTTAGAGGTGACATTTCACCCTGAATATTGTAAGTTTAGTTTGCTGTCTTTCGAACGGATTTTGATCGTCGCGATTGAGTTTTGAGTATCTTGAGTTGATCACTATTTTAGTTGTTTAAAAATAGTGCCTGTTCGATCTTGATCACCGTCTTGCTAGCGCTTTCAAGGCGGTAAATATGATAAAGTTCCCATGCTCTTCCCCTTCCTTCTTCTCCTCTCCCATCTCCCGCTCTTCAACAATTTTCCATCAGTTCTAAGGATGCGACGCGATAAAGACTATTGCATCCTCCTTTTTTAAACTTTTTTATATCTTCGTTCGGCCCATTTTCTCCTCCAGCCGATGCATTTCGCCTCGAGAAACCCTTAAACAGAAGAGGGTGTCTTCCCTTCTTGAAAAGTGAGACTCCGTCAATGGGAAACCGATTCTGCATCTCTTGGAAGGTTCTTTTTCATTGTCCACATTATCATACTTAGTGATTGGTTGCGCCCATCACGGCTGAGTTCGGTTTCGAGCACGGTCCCTCGTAATTACTGCCCACACGCTTAGTTTCGTTCTTGTTCACCAATGCTCGCAAAGCGGTTGTTACGAACCTACCCTGAGATGGAAACTAGGGCTGGTTACAAAGATTCGCCCAGTTTGGCCTTATTGAGAAGCAAGGCTGCTATCGATACACCATGATCACGCAAAAAATGACTAACTACAGTAAAAAATTGTTAAGGTAGTCCCAACCTGTTGCATTTTTGTGAATCACCACCCGAAGTTAGCGAGCGAGTGCTCGTCGGGGGAATATTGAGAAATCATTGGCACTCAAGTTGGGAGCTGATTTCTACGAACTCCCCAGCGTCATAATTCAGCAGCAAGCACAGCCAACCCTTTCATTATTGAGAAAGTTCGGATACTTGAAATGGAAAGAATCGTTTACCATCACAGGCCAGGAAATAAGCGGCAAGGAACCCTGTAGCTCAACCCCCTGGAATATTCCAACCCTTTTAATGGTATTGAAGATTCTCGTTTAGCTCTGCTAACTACCGATATGTATTATTGTTTTTCCGAATATCCATGTCGCTACATTGAACTTATCCTCCAAGTTGTTATGAGAGAGCACAGTTGATGAGCAGTGGCGATGTGTAATTTTCGAAAGCCCCCATTTAAAAAAGAATAAAACACGGCAAATTTGTATTTAAAAGAGTTCGCTACTTATGTTTTTTTAAATGAGGGGAATAGGGCGAAAAGGTTATTTGAACGAATGAGAAATGAGGCAAAAATGGGGAGGTAAAAATGCAAATGAAATTTGACAAGGAATATTCTGAAGTCGCTCCATCTAAATGCAAATTTATTTATATGAGTTTCTTCCATTCAACTTTGGTCCCGCGGAATGATATTAATGAAAGTCTAATTTTTGCTCGTTCTTAAGCCCCTCTTCCCTCTCTCAGATGTTTTAGCTCCCAAGTGGGCCGCTTCCACTTCTGTAACAGCTTCGGAGTGTGGAGCCACAAAACGTAACTGCAAGTACGCGTCGTTTCGGAACCAGTTGGTCTGCTCGAATGTTTTGTTCAACAAAACGTTCTACCTCGGCAGAAATGTATTCGTTGGAAAAGGGAAAGCTTCACACGGCAACGTCTATAGCGACGTGGCAAATATAATGTTGTTATTTAAATAGCTTTACATGTTAAGTGTTGTAAGCTGACGTTTTCTAACCCTTCAGGAGGTCTCACGTATAGTGGTGCTCTCTGCAGGCACCACCTGCTCAAGATGAGTAAGAAAGGGATCTAAATATTAGAATGCCACTGCCGCAAATCAAGAATTGCCACTTCTCACCGCTCAGAACTTCCATATCTCGACTGTGAGGCGTTATATTTTTGCGCCCATCTTTTTACAAGTCCTGCGGTGACACCTTGCTATTGTATCCGAGGGTCTGAACCGAACTCTTCAATTTAGCGAAGGCTCACTAGGCACCTCAAATGTCCCGATTCACTAGAAACTCCGGTGTTGTCAGTCATAACTGAGCAGTTGTCTCATTGAGACGTCGCCTAGTGCTTGCATTCGCTCCCACCGAGTTCCCTTTTTGTGGTGACAAACCTTCTGTGAAACTAATTCGCTCAGTGGATATCGTACTCACTCCTCGACTCACTTAGTGTGATATAGCACAACTAAAAGAAGCATTGTCCGGCCTATCGGTTCAGCAAAGCGGCCAAACATGCAATCCCATTAGGTTTCGTTGTCAGGTGAAAAACTATTTCGTCTAAACCTAATTTAACTTGAATAAGTAGCTTTAACTAAAACAGGGGATGAAATTAAATAACGCCACGAAATTGCGACTGGTTCAGTTTTAACGCTTCAATATCTAGCTTTTTCTCGAAGAGCCTGGAATTTTTCCATAGCTCCCCCACTAATTGCTTCTAATTAGAGTCGCTTATATTAATTGGAATTCCTTGATAAAAGAAACGGACTCATCGCTTTATTCGCTCCACCAGCTGAAGTAAACGGTTTGAACCCACTTAGAAAAGAGACTCCCTTCTTTCCGCCGTCGAAAATAATTCCAGACCACTCCGCATGGTGTCTACAAGTTTGCCCCCAAGGAGGTTTGACAAATTAGCGAGGGTTGAGGGGTACAGGGGAAGTAATAACCCCGATGTGCCGCAGTTCATGAGGGGAAAAAGCAACAATTTTGAGCGTTTGTTTTATTTACAGGAAGTAGAAAAGTGAAGAACTGCTGACGTTAAGTTCGACTGAGGGATTCTCTGGAGAGTGGGCCGTTCGTGAAGGGATGCTTACGATGTGTGGCAGTCAACTAGACTCAGCGTTGAAGTTGGACAAACTGCAAGACCGAAAAAAGTTGAACTCCCTGGGAGGAAGAACACAGCAGAAGACGTACTCTGAGAGGTGAGTGGAGGCTGAGTGACTGCACTCCAAGCATGTACATCTTATTGAAAGAGGACTTGAGAAAGAATCCGTTCAGTTTAGTGGCTAGATTTGTGTCACTATGGGGCTTGGCAATGGGATGGATGATGGAGAAGTGTTGAGTGCAAAGATTGCATAACCCACCGTAAGGTAACCTGCGTAATCCCCTCTCCACAAAATGAAAACTTAGGCATTAGAAAAATCCTTTGCCTAGTCAAAGGGACATCACCTGTACGCGTTATTCTCTAACATCTGAGAGCGTCTTAGGAGAAAATGAGAAGAGCCACATCCTTATGCGGCATCTCCACTTCTTTTCTCTTGAAGACTGTCCATCCTGCACGCCTTGCGACTCCAGTGTGGAGGAAACAAGATACCAAGCGTTGTTCCCACGTAGAATATCAGCTACAGTTGTAAGAAGAGCAGCCAAAACTTCCTGCTTTGATTAATACTAAGCAAGCTTATCACCGCTTAGCCCAGTTTATGAAGAAGGCTCCTTTCGGTCTAAAGGTTAGATCAGGTGAAAAAGCAGATTAAGCTCTTCCCAGGTAGAGGGAGCAACACATGAGCAACAGGAGAGCCTGCTGTACCTCCACGGGTCCTGGTTCGGTGGTAAGGAATACCACTGAAACCTCAACCACTATGGCTTGCAACTGGAGAACTCCCTTATGAGTGTTCAGGAACGGTTATTTTGATAAGGAAACACGTGTTCTCAAGGATGTATGACTTATATCCCTAGACGTGGATTAATTCAATACTCAAGACAGCTTAGCGTATTACTGGAGACCCCATTGAAGAATTGCTGAGTGAAGGCCCGATCAGAGGAACTACTCACTGTTCAGGTGTGCTCTCGTTCGTCTTTCTAATTGTTGAAAATAAATTTTTCTGAAGACCGAATTGCGCTAACGTTTGGGTGTTGGACTCTGACATTTTCAGATAATTTATAGCAAATTTCCAACTGTAGGAGGAAAATAACGTTAGAAGGGCTGAAGTATCAACTTTAAAGTGTAAAGCCCTGCAAATTATTACACAATGGTTTATTTTTCTCATGAACAGCTTGACCTAGTATTAGTGCTTCCCCATCCCATTCGATTCAGCATCGAATACTAGTTAACCATACGAAACATGTCCTGGCTACAATGGAACTACGGAAACAAAACGTCTGATGATTTTGCCCCCTCATCGGGGAAATTGGAACGGGGGCGCTCGAAGCGAACCCGTTCCAAGGCGAAAGGGGAGTTGAGTGGCGGCGTCGTTGGGAAGCAAGTGAGCAGGAGGCGAGCGAGCGCGGTTGCTTTTTTAATGAGAGGGGTGGGGAGGGAGGGAGTTCAAACGACGAAACGCTGTAGTTTCCGCGTTGTACTGCGTTTCGTTAATTTTTTTAACCGTTTTTTGCCCATTACAACCACGGGCTTCGTCTGATCGGATTGCCGAGATGGTGGGCACAACTAGATACCAAATCGGATTTTTGGGCGAAAGAACGAATTTTTTAGACCACGTAAAAGGCACAAAACGGCCCAGACGGCGGACGGCGTCGGGGGACAGGGGACGGCGGACGGACATTGCAAATTTGGAATCTCCAAGTCTTGAAACGTAAAGTACCAAATTTTGAGGGGGGGTTGTAAAACATTTTTCGTGACCGAAAACATAGGGTTATTATTCAGAATGAATAATAAACCAAAAATGAGCAGAACACGCGAAATAAAATAACAAAAGTTGGGGATCTATTTTAAAAAAATTGAAATCGTACCGCATTTTCGATATAGAGCTTTTAAAACCGCAACCAAAATTATTCGTGCCCTGACAACATATAATTACATTTTACTTCCTCTAGCAAAAATTTACTTTTATATTTTATTCAAAACCAAAAACCCAAACTGAATTTATTACATAAAAACAATAAAATATCACAGCTTCTTTCTCAATAGCCAACCAACAACGTCGTGTTAAATCGCATCTGACATTTGAGCAAGCTCTCAAGACCTTCGAAGCCTGTACAAGGATTTTGATACAGGTACAGTTCTGTGGGAAGACATCAACACATTTTTACCCACAAAAAGCTCTTGCAGAGGTACGCTGGCTTCCTTAATTTCCGGGGTTTGAGGTGAGGGCTTGTACATTCTCTCTTCGAAGGTCACGCTTGTCTCCTCAATATTCAAGTCATAGAGAGCGGCGTAGGCATAATTCAGATATGATATGACAACCTAATCCGCTACAGTTGATCATAGTACTGCTCATTTGTCGTCTGCTGTTGTGACGAAACTTCTAATAATTATTTCGCGGCTCAAGCTTTCAGGCTTTCTATTTCCGGCTCTCAATACTTTTTGGAGAAAGAGAGAGGGAAGCGTTGATGTGGTCGCAAGGTCTCTTGAGACCAACGTCGCGGAAACAGCGAAGTGAGCGAAGGGGCGGAGACCCCGAGAGACTCCAGAGATGTTGAGGAGAAGGGTCTATCCGACTGACTTCCTGCCAACTTAAAAGTCAGCGGATGTTTTGGGCGGCCTCACGAAGTCCCTCGACCGCACGAGTGTGTGATGGTTGATGGTTGGTAGAGTGGGGATGTAGGAGTAGGAGATAAAATGGAGAAGGAGCTGCTATGTCGCCTTTGGGAGCCGTAACTGCCAACAACTTGCATCTTCGTCGGCCCACTTCTCCCCGTTGCTCCGCCTCGCCGTCATCTCGTCACAAACCAGGCAACGATGAGCAACATCTCGACGTCCAGGCTCGCGCCCTAAACCCCTCTTTTCGCAAACTACTTTTGATATGAGGCGCATACAGATGGAACTAGCAACGTAATCCCTAAGTACTCAGAGCAAGACATTGTTTCTCTAAATGGAAAGTTATCCTGCTGCCCTCTTGAGAGGTGAAAGGAAAGTGTGGTTATAACGAGTATACGAGGACATGAAATGCACAGCTTGGGGCTCTTCTCTCAAGAATAAGTTAGAACTTATTATTTTCATTTTAAGCTATAAAAAGTAGTACGTGTGCCAATTTTGAAGTTGCTCGTTTTACACGATTCTGAACCACATAATTTCGCGCGTATCAGTGCTATCCCCAAAGGGAATCTTCAAATATAGTCGAACAATCGATCTAAAAGACGATTCTGATGATGAAGGTGAAGTATCAGAAAATCACAGTAGAAGGCCAAGAATGTTAAGCAGACGAGGAAGAACTTCCCTTTGATCGGTCGCCAAATTTGAGCCAGTACAATTCCCGTACGGCCGCGACACTAAAGCGCGAAGTATCGTTCCAGCGACCTCGAGAACTCGTCCTGAACACACAACTTCCTTTCAAGTCTTGCTGGGCCCAAACTCGACGATACCATCAGCAAAATCAAGAATCAGGGTATCGAAGAGGGCGTGTAGTATCACTCCGTCCAATCCCTTATCGCTTACGTACAATTCACACCCACGATTTACTAGCACAAATAGCCGGTTGAGCCTTGCAAAACTCCTGGTTTGGCATTATGTCAATGCTTTGTTGAATTGCTCACACGCATGGCAATTTTCGTACCTCCAAAATGTTCCTCGCAGCAATTGGTGTGGAAGAGGAAAGCATTTCGTTAGTCTTCCTTAGCTTCGATATTTTTCTTGGGGCTTAATGAAAAGTGAGTCTCATTTAAAAAGAAACCTTAATGCTACAAGCTCGTGTGCGTTGGAGAGTTCGGTGTTCCTCATTGCTCTGTTACTTCAGCTCTGAAGACCTCATTCAATCCGAAGATGCCTTCAGATAAGTCGTTCTTGAAAGTCAGGCCCACAACAGCCGCGCAACTCGGCATTGGAACCCTGAAAATGGGAATTCCGTCCCATCAGCAGAGCCCTCAGGTGGAAGTTCATTATAGTGGGAGAGGCAATGTACCTGGAAAGTGAGGCGCGCCACCTGCGGCTCCAGTCCGACTCCCTCAAGTCTAAGTCAGAGCAGTTCCCACAGCCCTGGAATAATAACCGACGTTCCGAGGATTCCTGATTCTATGGAAAAGGGTTCGCTCTCGAATTGTGGCGAGAGCTTCCGTCCATTTAAGTGCGTGAAGATAATACGATGACCGGAGCGGTTTGCGATTTAAGTTGAAGATTCGCATTTCACAACTTCCCCAAAACTATTTCCTTCCTGCCTGCGCTGTTTCCACCTCAACGAGTCCATTTCCAGCTTTGTACGATTTCCGAGGTGAAAATTATTTGAATTCCGACGAGCCATGAAATCGGACGGGAGAGAGTTCCGCGGCGCTGGAGATCGTACAGCGAGGAATGGAGTCTCTAGACCGAATAAAATATAAATCCATCCCATTAAACTTGTCAGAAAGCGTTTTCCACAAATATTCCGAGCAACTAAATTTGCAGTTATTCGGCTAATGGCTTCCGATGTAAATAAATAAACTCGACCTTTCTAGTCACAATTAGACTCTGCAGAGGGCTCTAAGCCCAGTACATTAATAATTAATGCTAGTGTAGCTTCATTAAGCGGGGTCATTCGCAGCTAATATAAAGAAGGAGGGGCTTTTCAGTGGCACAGCCTTTCTCGTGAACCGAGTCTGTCTCGTTTGCAACTACATCCCTGAATCAGTCATGATAAAAAGGTTTTTTGCTGATACTCCCAAGGCTTGAAGTCTCGCCAACCAGCGACCATACACCAGACCAGTTAGCCAATGGATTCCCTCACGATTACGTTTAGCTTTGCGCGCAAGAGGAGGATTTGAGGAGTCCACCAGACCCCAATCTTTCACGGGAAATGTGAATCTGCGCTACAAGTATCAAACAACGTTCAAGTGAACACGTTTTTTAGCCAAACAGCTACTGCTTTGAAGCGGCGGGAATCGACTGACCCCTCGATAAGGCTCGATTTGACAACTTCACACAACCGACACTCTTAACTATAGGAGAGGCATTGAGGCATAATGTGGTTCGTCCAGCCTGTAATTCTCCATGCAGCGTAGGATGGTATGTCTGTCACTCCTAGAAACAAACCAAAACCATTTCCAAATGTTGTCTTTCCTTCTCGTATTCCAGGTGAAGAGCGACATCCATTAACTCCTCACGAAGATTAGTTCCAATGTTATTACGAGCACTGTAACACTCAGCACGACGAGTGAGGGAGGGTAACAATGTACCTTAGTTACTGTCTCCAAAACTCGGATAGCTTCTTATCACTGGACTTATGCTCTGCATATAACCTACAGAAGTCCGAATGCTAGCTCCAAATCAACCAAGTAGGAATGAATTGAGAGTTGAAACCCGAAAATGATGGGTCGGGGAAGAAAACCACGCCTGTCCCTTTTGTACAAGCTTTTTGACCACGCCCCCTCGTCTAGTCACGTTATAGTAGGTCATTTCTCTGCCCATCTAACATCACTGGACAAAAGAGCGTTACACAGATAACAAGCGTGATGGGACTCTTTCTCAAGGGGTTGTGACATGTAGGAGTTTTTCACCTACATCGAAGAGCACCTTAGGAGAAAATCAGTGGAACAAGACCATTAGACGAGCCAGTTCCGTGCCATGCAGGATCGACGCGACTCTACTCCTTTTCTCTCAAAGACTTTCCACAACAAAACGCAACCAGTTTGCAAAAAAACTTAAGATAAAAAAAACGTGGACATAGTTTATTTCATCCTTTGAAACTGGCCAACCAAGAAAAAACTTAGATTAGGCGGGAAACCAAAATGAAGCCCCTCTTGGACAGATGGTAAGAGGTTCCTCAGGATCGCTCTGCTACCAATTTGTGACGTACTCGGGGAATTGTGTACAGAACACGCGTGAAAGTCGTTTCTGTGCCTAAAAGGAAAGAACAAAAAGTCGAAATGAAATGAACTCCTTTTAGAATGAAACAAATAACCTATGCTCGGATTGTATTAATGACAATAAAGGAACAATGGGGAAAATGAAACACCAAGCTCTGATCGCTTACCTTACTTCACACAATATAAAGGGACGTTTAAGAACTGATTCACTGGCTTAGAAAAAGGGGAAAATTCGTCTGCCAAGTCGGTAGCCGTTCTGATCTAAAAACGTGGCTCCACCGTTAATATAAACAGCGGCGAACTGCACGGGTGGCGGTCAGTGTTGCCACCTCCGGCAGTCCACCGCAAACCATTACAACCTCCACTTGCTAAACACATGAGCAACAGCTGTATACCAGCAGCCACTACGTACTGTACCTCTACAAGGCTGGATTCGGTAGATGTTGAGTGGTTGTCAGTAAAGCAAAACCTCAACTCCTATGATATTCATGAACGGCTGACATAACCCATTTAATGTGCGGAGACTAACAGGCTGCATTATAAGGAACAAATTACATGTGTAAGTACATCTAAGAATTTTTTCCAAGTGAGGATTTTGTTCAAATCCTAACTTATGCGGGAAATGTATTTCAAAATCAAAAGTTGTAACAAGAAAGTCTGGAAAATAATTTGTTAATTCTCTAGTTCGTTTATTGGTGCGAGGAATAAGACTCAAATATGTTCTTATCGAAGAAACGGAATTTCCGTCAGGAACCACAAAGTGATTCACGCAGCTGAAACACCAGCTGCCACTTAATGTCTGACAGCGAAACAGGCTCTGGATATTCAAAAGAGCCGTTGATGGACGTAACGAAGGGCTTGTTCCCTCCGTTCGTTATTGTGATGGAAATGTTTCCATATGCAAAAGCAATCTCAATGAGTTTCTCCGCAAACAGAAATAAAGTAACATTCTATCGATCCTCTGTCAAGGCAATAAATTAATTCCGGATCCGGCGAAACGGTACGCGGTCGAGCTGTTGAAATACAAATAGGAATCAAGGGCGTTGCATCCTCTCGAAAAATAGCTCTTCCATGGGGTCAGTGAGTGGGCCTGAGACCTAAACTTTCGTCACGAAATTCGTTAAAATGTAGCGCTTCGCGGAAGTAGTTGATCGTGAGCGCAATATAAACTGTGAGTTAGTGTTGCACGTCCATACAAAATCTATTGCCTCCTCTTCTCAAATAGCTGCAGTACATTCTGATAACATACGCCTCGGGATTTTATTGTTTCCAGTAATTGATTTAGATCTAAGAAGGTATTTTCACGAAAAAGCTCATAAGGACCTGAAATACAGACCAGAGGATCATTTAGAAGGGAGATTATCAAATTATTATTATTGAGTTTTTCTTCTTCTTTTATTCGGTTTTCTTTTGAATCAGGAGCTTATCGAGCGTGTAACGCTTACCGACGAGCACTGTTGAGGAGCGGAGCAAAATGTTTAACCTCGCGCATGGGGAAAAGAACCCTGCAAATTATTACACAATGGTTTATTATTCTCATGAACAGCTTGACCTAGTATTATTGCTCCAAGACCCATTCCATTCGATTCAGCAACGAAAAATACTAGCAAACCATACGAAACATGACCTGATTACAATGGAACTACAGAAACTAAATATTCCCCCGGCGCCCAGCTCCCATCATAAACGTCTGTAGGCTTTTATGATCCAATGTAGGGGTGTGCGGAGAAAGTGGCCCTAACCTTCCTCTGCCCCGTCGGGCAAAAAGAGTCGGGAAAATTGGGACGGGGAATTCCAGTGAACCCTCGGCGATTGACACGACATTGCGAGTCGAGCAGGCGGTGGTTTAGCTGAGATGAAAGGGAGAGAGGGAGGGAGTACTAACGACGAAACATTGACTTCCGCTGTAGTTCCCACAAGTTCTTGCAATTAGTTGACTCTAATAATTACTGTAATTTCCCTATACGCAGTTGTACACGTCTGATACTCATTCCATTCGACCCAGGATGTAAAAATACGAAACATGGCTTATTTGCGATTATACTGCGTTTCGTTAATTTTTTAAACCATTTTTTGTTCATAACAACCATGGGCTTCGTCCAATCGGATTGCCGAGATGGCGGGCACTACTAGATACCAAAGAAGATGCGAAAGAACGAATTTTTTAGACCACGTTAAAGGCACAAAACGGCCTGGACTGTGGACGGGGGCGGTTGACGGGGGACGGCGGACGGGGACGGGGGATGGCGGATGGACATTGCAGATTTGGAATCCCCATGTCTTGAAACGTAGAGTATCAAATTTTGACGGGGGGTTGTAAACAAATTTTCGTTACCGAAAACATAGGGTTACCTATTATTCAGAATGAGACTAAAAACTATCCCACTATCCGAACAAAATTACAAAAAAGAGCTTGATACTATCGCAGAAAATAACGGTTACTCCAAAAAAAACAATAAACAAATTATTAAGACAATACGAATCCAAAACACACGACTCAAAAACACAGAATACACAGACCTTAACAAGACGCTGCACATTCACGTACACAGGACCAAAAACATACGGAATAACTAACATCCTCCGAAAGGAAGGTATACAAATCCAAATCGCATTACGTACGGACAACACACTTAGAACCAAACTAACTACAAAGACTGAAAAGACAGACCCACTCGACCAAAGTGGGGTATATAAAATAACTTGTACTTGTACAAACGCATACATAGGACAGACAGGACGAAAAATACGGACCAGATACTCAGAACACATTAAATCACTTAATAAGAACAAAGACGATTCAAACTTTGCTAACCATCTCAAAACAACTGGACATGAACCTACCAAAATACAGGACTGCGCCACCTTACTACACAAACAATACAAAGGACGAAACACTGAACATGTTAGAACACATGGACATTTATAAACAAAAACACTTCAAAAATGCGACACCATATTCACACCAATCAAAACACTACACAAACGAAAACGATCAACTGACGGATTTACAGACCACCCTACACAAAAAAGACGTTAATTCCACAATTGACAGATCATTCAAGACGTTCCATTCACCTCTAGGGAGTTTCCCCCTGAGGTACATGACCTCCTCTCCCCGCCCCTTCATCGATGCTCCATCATCCCTAGCACCTTTCTCTTCGTATATTAAGACCACGACCAACTGACTGACACCAGTACTGACTTAACAGCCAGACGATGATGTCTTTACATCGAAAGCCCTTGCCCACAGTAACTCACCAGCCAGAGACAGACTCACCTAACAGGTACGCTAACTTTAGTAATTTGCGTACTGGCGGATATAACCCAATTGCTTTAATACCTGATAGTAAGTGTATTCGGTAGGTTGAATTAGCTGGGCTTTGGCCTCAAAAGTTTCCGCACTAGCCCTATTGGAAAGTCATTGTTTCCCCAAACACCTTCGTCCTCAAGCCCTTTTCGTTTACCTTTGGAAAGTCCACCTCTTCAGTTATTTCCGATTGACAACAGATTTCCCCCTTTCCTGGACTTTCCAATATCCTTTTCCCACCCCTCTTTTTACATTCCTCTCCTCAACGACAGGTCCTTCTCCCCCTCTCTCTTCACCTTCGAGCTCTTACAATACAGTAATGAAATAGGCGGCAGAATATTTTACCTTAGCGCTTCCAAAGACTCGGGGTTTAAATAATTGAAAAACTTTCATTAATATTCATGGTGATTGATTACATTACACTGAGTAAGTATAGCCTTCCCTATGCATTGTGCCTGCAATTCATGTTAAGAGCGCAAGCTTAGAGTAAACTGCCGACATGTGTGTGTTTTGCCTGAGTGAAACTAGCATTCAACAATCGGAGCAACTGAGCACCAAGACGAGAATATCCCAGGAACCACACCAACGTGTCCGCACTGGCGCAGTCGTAAGTTGTTCAAGGGCAGAATTAGTTTCATTCCCGCGGTACTTTTTAGATCTACAATCAAATTTCATTAAAAAAAAAAAGCCAGGCACATTAGAAGGTTCCATTATAGCCGACACAAATATCAGCCCTCTAACCGCACTGGGCATTCAACGGCGAGAAGTTAAAAAAAAAAAACCAGCTCCCCAGCTACTAACTTTACTTCTAATTTAGTTTGCGTCTTCTTGTGGATCCTTCCCCACCCCCCATCTTTGGAATGCCGACCAGAGCTGGATCCAATTTGCAAGGGGGACCTGATTGCCGGTAATGAAACCCGGAAAAAGTTTTCCCATTGTTTCCGCACAATATTCGCTCAACTTCAACGACGGCGTAAGAGTTGCGCTATATTTTCTGGAGGAACGCTTACTTTAATCAGGAGCCCGGAGGAATCTTTTCAACTCTTCGGAGGGTTATTGCCGGTCACGGACTAAACGTTCCAAGCGGAGATGATGAAAACAAAGTGCGGCGCGATATTAAGAAATAGAATGAAAATCAGCGCCAACTTTTCCGTTTAATCAAAAACTTTCAATCTGAGAAATATCCTCGTTTCATTGACAGTGTTGTTAAGTCTTATAACAGCTGAACTAAATCCAGCGGCTCCTGATCCTTATTCGGTTCACTCCTTGAGGTAGCAGGTTTCAGTCATTGCCTGCGAGAGGATTACAATGCTATTCACTCCGAAATTACAAACTCAAGAATGGCCAAAAATTTTTTCGAACTCTCAGGAACGTCTCTACGAGGGGAAAAGTTGTAATTAACACCTCAAGGCGGAAACATTAGCGTTTCGTGCTGCAGAGTAGTTACACTTGACATTATGTGGTCAATGCTTTGATTAGTTGCCTAACTAAAGAGAATGCCTGTGGGACAGAGAAATAAAACACGCCATCGAACGGCCGAAGGAAGACCTTGGGGAACGATGACAAAGTGCAGTCACGCTCATTCGCTCACTGATGGCTCGGTGCAGGGTGGCCTTGCAAGGGCAGGCATCTTTGGGCCGAGAATTAGAGTAGGGGTCGCTGGCCACGGTCCGAGGCAGAGGTGGCTGCAGTGACGGTCTGTGTGCAGCGGCTGCTGCAAAGGGGACTGCAGTGGCAGAGGAGCTACATTATGGTGGACAGTCAGGCCACTCTCAAGGCCTTAGCCTCGCACAGATGTGGAAGTGTCTGACTGGACTGAAGGCCCTGGCTGAGGACAACAGTGTAACACTGTGTTGGGTGCGAGGGCATCAGGGTATAGTGGGAAACGAACGGGCTGATGGGTTGGCTAAGAAGGGATCGGCCCTGAGCCCTTTGTTGGGACTACCAGGAGCCACCTACATAGAGAGGTTGGCAAATGGGAGGATAGGTGCAGGGCTGCCCAGACAGTCAAAACTCTTCATCCGACTCTCCAAAGGGAGGGCTAAGGAGGTGCTTGCACTGGGGAGGAAGGATATGAGGATCGTATGTGGCCTGTTCACAGTGCGAGGTACAGATATGCAGATTCTGCGAGGTGGGGCTAGAGACGGCAGAGCATGTGTTGTGCGTATGTGATGGACTCGCAGCATCGCGCCGTCGTGTGTTTGGGAGGCCCTTTCTTCAGCTAGAAGAGGTGGCAAATGCTGAACTTGCGGATGTCCTCCGATTTGTGAGGGGCAATGAGGGCGCGTAGGTGATGTCACACCAAGTGAAACCCGTGCATTGGGGCCTGCGGGTGGTCCAGGGGGGCCATGATCTGAGGATCATAAACGTGCTTACAATAAGCCTAATTGTGGCCGCAGTATCGCCTGCGTGTGGGTATCGCCTGCATCCACCGTTTCAAAAAAAACAAAAACAAGACAGCGCAGATGCACTCATACGTTACTCCTGAGATTCGGCGTGCAATACAACTCGAGTAACTAATCAAATCTGTTTTTTTTTTCATTCATTTACGTGGATTTGGCAGAACCTAGCTCTAAGGAGACACCGGTAGTGCTTAAGATTCGGCAATTTATGAGGTTGTCTCAATTTATTTCACAACCTTTAATGAGTGACACCTGTGCAACACAGGTAACTTATGAGACTACGCCAAGATGATTGGTTTATTTATGTTTATGGTTATAGTTAACACTTTCTTCCAAAGCTCGCCGCGGATTGGACATTGTCACCCTAAAACAAACTATATAATCGAATTTTAAAATAAGTCAGGATCCACTCTGACAACTCCACACCAGCTTTGGGGAATCGGAAGATTAGAAAATAGAAGAAGAAGGTTAGGATACAGGGAAGTTCCACTATAAAACACCCACCAGTTTAAATATGAACCGCAAGAAGCGAATGGATACTGCAAACAACGCCCGTTGACACAGCCTACGTATCTCCTCACCACTGTCCTTTTATCGCGTGCCACTCCAGTAGGCGGTCAATGCAACAAACCTGATGTCATTTGTCGAGCTTCCGAGACTGCAATACTAAGAGACTTAAGAGAGAAGTAAGATCAAGTTCCCGTCATCACTGAAGATTGGTCGAGACCCGATTGAAGACGGAACCTGCAGGACTCAAAACATAACAACGAAAATGTTAACGCTGCCGGTAATACTCAAGCTACATACGAAGCAAACGCGGTATGTTAACGGGACTACTACCTGCTTTGATTTGAATTCGTTGGCCGTTACTTAGAATGCTAGTTGTTAAAGTCAACTCTGACACCGTGTACCCTGCGACTGACGCCTCGGCTTTCGACAAAAATTGTTCGACGTCAGTCAGTAGCTGTTTCACGGCCCTTACAAAAAGTGGTATCGATCATCTGAAATTTGTTAAGAACTATCTGTGAGGAGATAGTTTGGCTGAAAACGAATGGTGTTCTAAGATCTTAATTATGTCACCGTATAGCAATTTTTTCGATATTTTTCTAGAAACCGCAAGGCACTGCAGTGCAATAAAATTCAGTTGCTGGGATTCAAATCTACTGGAAAGTTGTTTAAGTTGAGTCGAATCGATGACAATCATTTCTATAATTTTCCTTGAGTGGAACAAGCCTTTCGAGGCGTTGAATCCTGTGGAGGTGGGAAGGAAGTAATTTCCCAGGATAAAGGAACCAATTAGTGTTTCGAATCACCGTCTACTGAGGAAACCCAGTTACAATCTCTCATAAGAATGATTAGGTAACACTAGTGACAGGATGCTTTTCTTTCGTCGCCGGAATCACAGTTTTCCATTCACAGCCTGGTACCTGTTTTTAACCGTTAATGATTTCACGACGTGTCAGGAGAGGCATGGGTTTCTCGAACTGAAAACTAATCCGAGTGAAAACCAGAAACAGATTCTAGCAATTGATGGATACTAACTGCATGCCGGTTGTTGAAGGATCACGAACAGGAGCAAAGGAACATCATTAGCGACTACAAGAAGTGGGAGTTGTGCTAGCCGCCGTGAATGAGAACTCTCTAAGATACAAGGAGAGAGGCCATAGAGTTCAACTCCTCACTGAAGTGACCCCGAGCCAACCTAGACAAGTACTCTAATGAACGTGCTCACGAATCTCTCATGTTAGGGGTGTAGGGCAACATTATAGAGAGAATTTATAAATATCGGCATCTCCAGTCTCCACCTACGAACGCGTCATTGCAGTGGGCTGGGTAAGAGTAAAGCCCTTACAGTCGTATCAATTGAATCCTTCTTTCGGTCGTCATAAAAGTTTAGGTCCCTAACAAACTTGAGTTGTGCTGGTGAAAATCCAGTTGCAGTTGTGCAGGGGGTGGGGGGTGGGGGGGGCAGAGAGATACGCTAATATACATATCATAGACTCATTGCAAAGAAAGCTGTACAGTTTCTCCCCGAAGATACTAAGGGAAGTAAAATGTTGGATTACAGTGTGGGGATGAATGAATGAGGCACTGGGATACTGATTAAAAATAACTACATGTGGATCACCACCTTCCCATCGCGTCTTGAGAGGTAATTACGCGTGATTAACTCGTCTCCGAGATGCTGGTTGTGGCTGAAATCAACGTCCACCCTCTTTTTAGGAAGGCTACGTAACAGTACAAGGAAGATGTGGCAAAAACATGAAATCGGGGCTAGCTGCGTGATCGCCTCGTCCCTGAGACCCAAGGTGGCCCACATTGTACGTTCAACCAACCAAATCTACTTACCATTCGCTGTGTACGAACGAGGTAGAACGTGAATCCGTCGGTCATTGGTGGCTTATGAGACAGTCGACTAGATTTTTCTGAGATGATTCAAGTTCGCTGTTTTGGAATTATCGGGTCAAAACAGTAAAAAATGGTAGGAACGTTATTGACAGGTTATTTATTTGATTTCCCTCTCTCTCTCACACACTCTCTCTCTCTCTCTCTCTCTCTCTGCCCGAATTGTCAAGAGTAGCGATTTGGTGTGAAGAACACGGAATGGAAATCAACGTTGGGAAAACCAAATCAATGCTTATGGGCTACCAAAAGCTGTTAAATAAAATATATCAGACTGTAGCGAAATGCGTGTCTCTGGGTGGTACTCCCTTGGAATATGTCGAGAGTGCTAAAGTCCTGGGGATTACTATCCAGAGCACACTCTCATGGGATGCGCAGGTCACAGCAACGTGTAAACGTGCTTTTCAAGCAATTAACCAATTGCGTAGACTGGCCACCGACTTCCCAATCAATGTACGGCTGCAACTTGTAAAGAGCCTCGTTTTGCCATTTTTTGGCTATGCTGCAGCGGCAACTTGTGACTTCAATGGTGCCCAAATGGACAAGCTGCAGAGGGCTGAAAATGCAGCACTCCGTTTTGCTCTAAGACTCCGCCTTGATGAGCATGTGACGCCCCATTACTCCCGGTTAGGTTGGTTGAAGATAAAAGAGAGAAAACGACTCCTGATGGCTACTCTGATCTTCAAAACTTTCAAGCACCACCGTCCATCTTACATCCTTCAAAATTTTAACTTCCTCGATTCCCGTAATACGCGTAGCAGAAGTTCTCCTTATCCCATCACATCGCACGAATCTGTTCGGAAGAAGATTCTCGACTCAAGCATCAAAATTATACAATGAGAACCTCGTAATGTTTGACCTCAATTTGAATGTTGATGTTTTCAAGAACAATTTTAAATAATCTTATTGGAAAAGTACCAAAAGTAGTATTAAGATGAGAAATTATTTTGTTTTTACGCAGGAATTCTTACTAGTTATTAATTGAAGTACTCAAGAGGAAAAATTTGTACATTGTTTCAGGGTAGGTGGAAGAGAGGGCCCTAAGGCCCTAACCTACCCTGATTGTAAAATAAAAACCTTCAATCAATCAATCTGTCTCTCTCTCTCTCTCTCTCTCTCTCTCTCTCTCTCTCTCTCTTTTCTCTCGTTTAATACTTTTTACATTTTTGCATGTTTATCATTGTTTTCACATAGTTATTATTATTGTTTAGGATTGATTGTTGTGGACATGAATGCGTGGCGAGTACGAGTCTCTCTCTGCGAACGGTGCAGTCATTTTTGCTGTATAATTTGAAAGCGTGTATGTTTCGTGATTTGTGGTCTTACGTTAGGTTGTGTATAGTGAGGGAAGGGGAGGAATATACAAGTACTCGCCCTTCTCATTGTAGATTTTTGGAGAGAATGTAATTTATTTGGTATGATTGTAAATTTTTGTGCGTTGTGTGTTTTCAGCGTCAGTGTGCATGTAACTTATTTTGGTGTGACTGTGATAGATGATTAATAGAATTTTTCTAAGTTGTTGCGCAGAGAGAGTCTTGTGAAAAACATACCAACTGACAGTTATGTAGTACGGTAGTCTATATATATGTGTGTTGTGTGTTGTGTTGTGTCTGTGTGTATGTCAGTGTTTAACGCTATGAGGAATTGTTTGTATTTGGGTTCTAGGGGAAATGTTAGAGAAGACTCTGTAGCCCTAATTTCCCCTGGTCAATAAATAAATCAATCAATCTCTCTCTCTCCCCCCCCCCACTACCCCTCTCTTTCTCACTCTCTCTCTCCCCCTCACTCTCTCCCTCACCCTCTCTCTCTCTCTCCCCCTCACTCTCTCCCTCTCACCCTCTCTCTCTCTCTCTCTCTCTCTCTCTGTCTCTCCCTCTCTCTCCCTCTCTTTCCCCTCCGCCACACACTCCCTCTCTCTCTCTCTCTCTCTCTCTCTAGTTTTAGTTTGTGTGCTGCTGAGAGGGGGAGGAATATACAAGTACTCGCCCCTCCCAAATAGCAGTAGGTAAGTGTTTATGTGTCAGTATGCGTGAATGTGTTGGTATGAGTGTAATTTATTTTGGCATGAATGGTGTTTTGATATGATTGAGCTTTTTTGGGAAGAGAAATTTGTCGCTTTAGCGGAAAATTATATAAAACAGTGGGGCACACAAGAGGAAGTAATAAATAAATATAAATTAATAAATAAATTTATTAATAATAAATTTATTATTTATTATTAAATATAAATAATATAAATTTTGTAACACAAGAGGATGTTGTATATTGATTCCAGGAGGAATGGTAGAGAGGGCCTTATGTCCCTAATTTCCCCTGGTGGATAAATAAAGATAATCAATCAATAATCAATCAATCTCTCCCTCTTTTCCCCTCTCCCTCATAAACTCCCTCTCTCTCTTTCCCTCACGCACTCCCTCTCACTCTCTCCCTCTCTCCATCACACACTCCCTCTCTCTCTCTCCGTCTCTCTTACTCTCTCTGGTGATTGAGCCCTAATCTGGATTAAACTGACTTTTTCGACAGCGCAGCAGTTACAAGCCCCAAAACGATAATCCCACTTTCGGCATTACGCACGTTAAAAAAATACATCAAATCACAATGGAATGTTAGTGCGAGCAACAAAGAATAAACGACTAATCAGCTCAGATTAAAAAAAAGTGCGTTGAAATTCGTTGATATTTGCCTCAGCGATCGAACCATCGGAAAAATAAGTGTTAAAAGCCAAAAACAACTTTATTCGCAAAATCGCGCGGCCTTCGCATAGAACCTCAATCAACACGGAAGTTTAAACTGGAAGCGGTAGGTCACCCACTCAGGACTTCAAAAGCTCGTCGAATCGAAATACTGCCCGCTTCCCGATATTTAGTATAATTTAACTCCACGCCGCGATGAAAACACATTCCGAAATTGATGGCACTCAGTTCAAATTCTACAGGAGGTGAGGACATCGTCAAAGGAATCGACACGGATTACCGTTGGACGAGACCGGATCGAGTGATCCTGAGGTGGTTGACTGCCTCTGACCAACAAAATCGCAAATATCGGTAAGCCCTCGACCCTCAATCAAAGCTATTACGATATGAACGGATTTTCCGCCAATTTTTTTCAGCCTCTGTTTATTTAAAACATAAGTTTGATGAAATTAAAGAGAATGAGTAACACAAACATTTTTTGTGGCTTATTTTGAGAAGATTAAATACGCGTTGAATGTAAAAGTAATTTAGTGTGTAATCTTCGATCTTCCTCCTTCAAACTCCCTCCGATGTTTTTCGGTCGCCAGCACTTCGTTCGCGATTTGAAATTATAGATGATCTATCAATGGCAACGATTTATTGAGCATTCAAGGCGTAGACAGTGATCATTTGACATTAGTTGAATTCGCAGTGTTTAAAGTTCCGGAATTTACTCTATTGCTGTAACTTGTGCCTCGACTTTCGTTTAAAAACCCTGCATATTATTACAAAATGGTTTATTATTCTCAAAAACAGCTTGACCTAGTATTAGTGCTCCGAGACCCATTCCATTCGATTCAGCATCGAAAAATACTAGTAAACCATACGAAACATGACCTGACTACAATGCAACTACGGAAACTAAATATTTTCCCGGCGCCAGGCGCCTGTAAACGTCTGTAGGTACTAACGACGAAACGTTGACTTCCGCTGTAGTTCCCGCGAGTTCTTGCAATTAGTTGACTCTAATAATTACTGTAATTTCCCTATACGCTGTTGTGCACGTCTGAATACTCATTCCATTCGACCCAAGATGTAAAAATACCTTGAAAATGATACGAAACACGGCTTATTTGCGATTATACGGCGTTTCGGTAATTTTTTTAACCATTTTTTGTCCATGACAACCATGGGCTTCGTCTGATCGGAATGCTGAGATGTGGGCTCAACTAGATACCAAATGGGATTTTTGTGCGAAAGAACGAAATTTTTAGACCACGTTAAAGGCACAAAATGGACGGCGGACGGGGGACGGGGGATGGACATTGCAGATTTGGAATCCGCATGTCTTGAAACGTAAAGTATCAAATTTGGGGGGGGGGGGGGGTTGTAAAAAAATTTCGTGACCGAAATCTTAGGGTTATTATTCAAAATGAATAGTAAACCAAAACGTGACAAATTATTACACACGATTTATTATTCTCTTGCACAGCATGATTGGGGCCTATCCTATTCATTCCAACGTGGAAAAATATTAAGAATATAACTTGTCTATATCAACAACTTCGGGAAACAACAACGTTTGTAGAGAACCTCTGAGGCCCGTCCAGCATCGAAAAATACTAATAAACTACACGGAACATGGCCGATAGCAACTAAACAACGAAGATTGACTTTTCCTAGGCGAAGCTAGGCATTTGGCGCGTCGTGAAGAGGTGGTCGGAGTGAGACGGAAGGCCGTGCGGGAAATGAGCGCTGGCGAGGGAGAAACGATAACTTTTGTTACACTATCTCGCGACTCACTTAAAGTAGTAGAATTTGCCTCGCCATATTTTCTGTGATTTCACTGCCATCTAAACGTCCTATTTGATCAAAATCATGTTCGTTGGGTTTCGTTTATTATTCATTCTGAACAAAACAACCCATGTTTCCGGTCGGGACCTTTTTTTTACAACATCCCCACACACACTTTGTACTTCATGGCATTGCAGAAAACGTTTACGCTTAAAGAAATGGGAATCCCAAATTGGCAGTCCGACGGCCGTTCTGGCCATATTTTGTCTTTAACGTGGTCTAACAAATTCGTTCTTTCGCACAAACACTCCATTTGGTATCTAGTTGTTCCCGCATACTATTCGTCAAAACTTTTGATGGGCTATTGTGCTGCTTTCGTACAACGGGGGGGGGGGGGGTCGACTATTCCCATAACATATACGTGTTAGCTCAATTTACAATGTTCTCTGATGATTCCCACTGCCTGCCTTAAATCCTTCCTCTCCATCACTAGAAGGCTACGTTTTATCTCGTAAGTTTGTCTTGAGATAAACCTGGTTTGGCGTGCCTCACTTCTTCAGTTCCAGACAGCCTGATGCGTTCTCCTGGCATAGTTTCTCACAGTCCTCTTGACGAGTGACGAAGACGCCCTGCGGAGGGGAAGTGGACCTCTAGGTGCAGTAGACGAACTGCGTCTAGCCAGATAGTCTGCCCTTTCATTTCCAGTGATAAGTGTGTGAGTGTGAGTGTGCTAACGAGTTGGGCTGCATCCTGCGCCTACCTTACCAGTTTTTACGTTGCTAGACGCTGGACTATCAGTCATTTTGTTTTGATAGTTTTATTGCTATACCATTTAAGAGGCATTATGACGGCCCCAGCGACGATGGCATAAACCTCTGCCTAATAACTGTGGGAGTTACACCCAGGGTGCAATACGTTCCAGTCCTTCCAGAGCCACTTATCCACATTCCAGTGCAAGTATCTTCCAGGGTCTTAAGATCTATCTGTCCGAAACCGACGGTTTTCGCTGTTGGCTTCTTTCTCGTCGCACATTGTATTTCCCGTCAAGGCACTATCATGTCAGTGATAAAAACCCTGCAAATTATTACACAATGGTTTATTATTCTCATGAACAGCTTGACCTAGTATTACTGCTCCGAGACCGCATCGAAGAAAACTAGTAAGCCATACGAAACATGACCTGACTACAAAGGAACTACGGAAACTGACTATTCCCCCGGCGCCACACACCCGTAAACGTCTGTAGGCATTTATGATACAATGTAGGGGTGTGCGAAGGAAGTGGCCCTAACCTTTCTCCGCCCCGTCGGGCAAAAAGAGTTGGGGAAATTGGGACGGGGACTTCCAGCAAACCCTCGGCAATTGCGAGGCGAGTGGGCAGGTGGTTTAGATGAGACGGGTGGGAGGGAGGGAGTACTAACGACGAAACGTTGACTTCCTCTGTAGTTACGGCGAGTTCTTGCAATTAGTTGACTCTAATAATTACTGTAATTTCCCTATACGCAGTTGTACACGTCTGATACTCATCCCATTCGACCCAGGATGTAAAAATACCTTGAAAACGGTACGAAACACGGCTTATTTGCGATTATACTGCGTTTCGTTAATTTTTAAACCATTTTCTGTCCATAACAACCATGGGCTTCATCCGAGCGGATTGCCGAGATGGCGGGCACAACTAGATACCAAATGGGATTTTTGTGCGAAAGAACGGATTTTTTAGACCACGTTAAAGGCACAAAACGACGGCGGATGGCAGTCGGGGGACGGCGGACGGCAGTCGGGGGACGGGGGACGGCGGACGGCAGTCGGGGGACGGCGGACGGGCGATGGCAGATGGAGGACGGCGGTCGTACATTGCAGATTTGGAATCCCCATGTCTTGAAACGTTAAGTATCAAATTTTGCGGGGGGGTTGTAAAACCTTTTTGGGACCGACAACATAGGGTTATTATTCAGAATGAATGATAAACCATAATAGATGTTACATGATCACCTACTGCATCTGAGAGCAGCGTTTGGGCAAGTTGTAATTAACCAATCTCTCCTGCGCTAAGCCCTCTAATGTGCGCAAGTAGTGCAGATTGCTTAGTCCATTATCGGTAGGAGAGTAGAATAATTGAGATATATTTTGATGGTATTTTAAACTGGGTTAGGGTGGATGTACGGCAATCACGGAGCAGTTGTCATGTAATGGTCACCGTGCATCAGAGTTACATAGCCGTCTGAGAGACGCAGGGCTTGGACAGCGGATCTCACAAGCACAAGATTATCTGGACAGGATCAAACCTAATCTTCTCTTCCACGACGTTCCCCAGGTGTCACCAATAGGTGGCCCGAAAACCGTCGGCCCTCTCTTTCGGAAAAAAAGCTATCCACCTTATTTATGTGTTTACATCCGTTTTTGCGACCGTTCGTTGCCACCGAAACCCTCCCCACTTCAACCTACTATGCCGTTCTGCTGGAACATATTCATGGCTCTCTTTCCCACACCATGAAACGTTTCGGGATCCTAATCCTTCCCCTTCTTTATTTATAGCTGGAGGACCGGGAGTCTCCTAAAGGATATTCGGCTCCTCTCCATCCGACCATCCGAACTCTCCGCCAAACCCAACTTCTCAAGAAAAATTCGTATTCTGATTCTCACAAAATCTCTCAGGCTCTCCAACAGTTTTCCCTCTTTTTCTCTTCATTTATCACGCTCTTCCTCCTCGTAAAGTCGTTCAATATGACCCAATGCCGCAAGAACAGCTGCCCTCCCACTTTTCGCCAAACCGTTTGAAAAAACTATCACGTTCCTCTTCCTTTAACATCGACATCTTCTTTCCCGCTAATGCGAAAAAATATTTTTCGGCACCCTTCACTTCCCCCTCCTCCACTACACTCTACCCATCTACCTCCACTCCTTTTCCTTTATTTATATTTTTATGGGCGCCACCCTGTAAATACGAGCGTTTCTGAACAACTTGGAAAACAACTGTTTTTATGTTCTGCAATAAATTTCGGAGTTGGTCGAACTGTTTGCAAGATGGCCTGATCCTTGCCCATTGAACCTAGTTGAGGCAGCCTGCTGTTTCGACGATACGACGCTTCCCTCCGCTACTCCCTTCATCAAACGTTGCATGTCTTGCGTGCCTGCCAACCAAGTAATGATGTTATGATAATTAATTAGCGCCAAGCCTCTTCCCTCCCTAACGTTTAGCTCTCAAATGGGCTCACTCATGATCCAAGCATCAATCTTTACAAATAACCTACAGAACTGTAGTTTAACGATATTTAAAAAAATTAGAACCCACTCACTTTTCCCAAACCCATCGCCTTCTCGCCTTGGCGCTTGAAAAAATTGTCACGTTTCTTCTTTAACATCGACATCTTCTTTTTTGTCAATGCGACAAAATATTTTTCAGACCCCACCGGAATGCAAAAGAGTAAACGGTTAAGTGGGGGGTGTTCAGTATTTTAAAACAATTTCTACTCAACTTCCTTAACATCTGGATACATTACTCAACAGTTCAGCGCGGTGATGTTAAGGAGCTAGCCAGCACTTACCAGTGTCAGATGGAGTGGTACCTCCTGAAAGTGGGGGTCTAATACAGTTAACATATTTATGGGTAAGTGGAAGTCTAAATAGGAGCTTCAAATAGCAAACCTCTTCTAAGTACTGAGTTACCAAGTGTTGAAGTCACTGGGCTGCTGCACTGCGGACGTTGCTCTGATTTAGTTCCTAAAACCTGAGGGCGTAATAAAGACGAGCTCTCGAGGCGAAACGAAGCTTTGGATGAGAAGCCTCCATAATTCGATAGGATATCAATTTTCTTGAACGAGTCGACGGTTGTTCATCGGGTTCCGTTCAAACTTCTTACGTCAATGTTTGTCGGTCAACTTGAAGTGAGGGAACCGGGTGATCTAAATTACGACGAGAACGGTACACGGAAACAACTTGGCTTCTGAAGAGGGGGGAATTGGACGTCAGGAAAAGAGAATGGGCGGGTCAAACGAGGGGCCTGAGGGGCCCCAACACGTGTTGCCGGTTAATAAAGTCGAAGGGAGCGATCCAGATCCCACTACCAAACCAACTCCCTGTTACCTACTCGCTAACCAACTCCAACATCCTTCCCCTTTTCCACTGCCATCTCACCCGCCACGCCTCCGACCTCTTTAATAACTTTACTTGTTCCTTTGTTATTGCATTTACCGTATCCTCTGCTGCCAGCACACTACTCCTTTCATATTTGCTTTGTTGACCCTTTTAATTAAAAACATACGTTACAGGTATCTACTTCATCATAGCGCAACGGAAGCGATATCTTGCCTTATCTGCCACTACAGTAGGGTGGCACTATTTTCACCACTCCTTCATTAGTTTCATATTCTGGTTCATATTAGCAAACGCCCATTTTGATTACTTACCAACTAGCAGCCCCAGCGCTCAATTTGTTGGGTAACTCACTCCAATTGAGGTAAAATTCGATCCAACCACTCCAGGGAAGGGTGAAAAGAAGATTTTTTTGTTACTATCTGTTCAGTAATGCCTAGCACTGTCCGTAACGACAGGGTGGTGAGCGAATCCCTCACGACTCATCAGCTATAGCACAAAAACCAGTCTGCAGATATGTTTTGGAAGCCAGTACATCTTGAGAGGGTGTAGCTTCAGCCTCAGCATCAGTGGAAGTCTTGGAAACTTTTCTAGATGGTTACTATGATCCCGACATCTTCCAGCTGACAAGGCTGCCCCAAGAACCGTTATGTAGAGAACGCCCGATGGTAAAGCCTTCTAATCCTTCCTAATCTTTATACTGTAGCCGCGGTAGGACAGCATCGAAACATTCTTTCTAGGAGTGTACGTCGGGCGCATTGTTAACTACTGAGAAGGAGAATTTCTCTTCTAAGGCTGATGCATCTTCTCACCTTACTTTGAAAGGTATCGACTGCAAGGTACAAGAAGAGTTTAAATGCTGGCACCACCTAACTTTCTCCACATGTCCCTCTAAGCTATGACGGTACCTCTACAGTGCAATGAACTCACATCACCAAATATATATAATATCTCTCCGATCTCCGTCAATAGAATAAGGATGTAGATGCGTTTCTCTGAAATAATGAGTTTTTATTTTACAAACGATTCGTAAAAGGGGGGCGGGGGTATTGTAGAGAATATAAAGATTATCTCACCTGAAATAACGAGAAACTACATTTAAAGATCCTATTCCGGTATTGTTCAATTGTAGAGTTAACTTAATGTCACTTCAATTAGACAACGCGGTGCACTATGATAGCATATCTTTCATCTGTCCTCGCGACTGCGGTCCACTTCGAATATCGAGTTGGCTCTTAGATCACGCGGCAGATTCTAAATGTGACGCACTCATAATGGGTGACATTGTCATTCATTACATATATTATCAGAACCCCTGTCAAGGCAATCGGCAAAGGAATCGTAGCCCCCTTGTGTCCAACGCTATGGCTACTTCCATTACAATTATTTTTGCTTCTGTTTCTTCCTGGTTCCTGTTAACTTCTATAACAAGCCCACGTCTTGACGGTGTATTTTGGCTGAGGAAACCTCAAAATGTCTACTTCTCATAGAAACTTTCCTTTTTTCAGCCGGTTACAATAGTTTCCTTACCCTTTGTGTGCAAGGAAATAAAATGAACTGGGAGCCTGAATCGGATACATTAGTCAACGACATTTTGATGGGAAAAGCGAGTGGTTGGAGACGACCTTCGCCAAACTTTTCCTTCTCGCAAGTTTTAGAGGAGTTTAAAAGGAGAGAAAAGAGGATTGTAGTTTTACAACTGTCCACCGCACATTGACGATCCTTGTGAACTAACTTTCAGCGTTCAATGATTAACCGGACCAAATGTATCAGGTTCTTTTTCCAACAATAAAGCTCTGTGGCGGGGGAAGGGTGGGATGAGAGCCCAGTGAAAGAAATGTTCTCGGCAACATTCCAATATTAAAGGACTTCGGGGAGAAAATTCCTTGAGCTCCGTCTAAACAATAACAGGACCCTTCGACAATTCCGCTCTAGCTCTGATTTTGTGGTTCATAACTCGGACGCTCTCCACCTGCTACAACCATTTTTAATCGAAACGGCTCTCAATTTTTGAAGGACCCCCCCATCGTTGTACTCTTTTCCTCTTTTGACCGGTCTTTTATAGGAACCGTAAAACTCAATATCTCTCCGGAGTCAGTGGT
The DNA here is from genome assembly GCA_020466155.1 of Pachypeltis micranthus. Classification (NCBI taxonomy): domain Eukaryota; kingdom Metazoa; phylum Arthropoda; class Insecta; order Hemiptera; family Miridae; genus Pachypeltis; species Pachypeltis micranthus. Next base: position 3,386,000 of record CM035776.1, read on the forward strand.
TTGGAACTTCGGTATTGAGCCGGCGGAGAAGCCGGTTGATACCAAACCGCCGAGAGGGGAGATGGCGGGGGAGGGAATAACTTAAAGGGGAAGGAAGAAGGGGCTCGAAAACGCCGTAAAAAAAAATATTCACTTTTAGGCGAGAAAGTGGGCGAAAATCCCATTTTTGTGTAGCGCCCGAGGTTTTAGGGCGATAAAGCATTCGGAGAACACTCTCAGAGCGAAGTCGTTAATAACAACGGTCTTAGCTTCAGCTTTCATCCTTGTCTTGGTCACGGGCAAACCTGCCTGGAAACAGTACCGAGGGCTGGAAGTCATCGATATGAGCGTGAGGGGGGATGTAAAAGTGTTAAGGAAAGGAGACGCCTACGAGGGAGTGGGAAGTAAAGGAATCACGTAATTCTCTTCTTTGTCACGAGCTGGTAATAATGACGAACACGAACTTAACGAAGGGAACGCTTAAGTCCACTTCTGGAGGTACAATACCCAAAGTTAATATATTCACTTTGTAGAGGACAATGGAAGGGTGAAGTCGGAAACCCGACTCTTCTATTCTCTCTGTTCTGGGTGCGTGCCCTTGGGAGACGAAGGGGCCATGAGAGACACCTTATATTGTATTTGGTAACCTTAACCTGGGGTTGTTAAATCCTAGATGACAACTTACTATAGGTGTCATGATTCATGCTTAGTGATGGTTTTTATGGTTCCGCTCGAGGAACTTGCTGCCAAGTGGAACGGTGATCGCTTGAAGTCGCAGTTTGTAAGCCTAGGGGGACACGGGGGCACAGTTCGTTAGCACTGAGAGATCGATTTCTTATGCGCCTACAAATATCATTCACATTAACAAAATTACTGCTCCGATTCTGAAAACTTAGCCAAAGTTACCATTCCTTTCTTTGAAGGTAGCCAGCTGCCCATTGATAACAAGTCGAGTGTTCCAACTCTCCATGTCCTCAAACATTACCCTACTACCATTCAACACCTATACTCCTCTCATCTTTATTTCATTAATACCCCTGTGCTGGAACACCACAATGCAAATATCCGTCATCATTGTATTTGACTAACCTAACTAAGTGAATAAAAAAACGCTCTAGTCGTGGTAGCTGAGCCTTAAATTAACCACTCACAGGCCCTTCAAGAAAGAAATAGCTACGTTCCTCAGTAATGACACAAATGATGTCACCGGATCGAATCATTTCTCTTACAGCATCTGGTGCTTTATACCAAGCCAAAATAGGGCTTATTTATTTCTCAGCCCGTCCATGGTTGTTCCTACATTCGACGTCACGTCTAATAATAATGATTTACAGTGTCGCCACGTAAGTGGTTCTGTCTATTTAGCGCATGGCTGTACCAAAAGGTCTCAAACACAACCGTTGAAGTCAAAAGGGATTGATCCGTTCCCGTTGGTGAATGTCAACAATAGCATCGATTGTAGTGTGAGTGACATAAAACTCGAGCTTATCACTGACTGGCCAGCTATACTTCATAATTGGTGAGAACGATGGGGGCTAGCCCCGTCGTAAAGGGCCAGGTAGCGTGTGTGAACGCTATATATATCGCAACATACTGTTGGCGCTGAAGGTGCTCACAGGCTCTCATGGGGCCTCACCCTGGACTTGGCAGTAATTCGAGTGCACATTAAGAAAGAGACACAGGGCTTGTATAAAGGAGCAACATTGTTGCATGAGCTAGGAGCCGCCCAAGAATGGTGAACCAATCAATGGTAGGAGAGGTGGTATACAGGGATGTCAGCCCGTCACCTGCAAAGCATCTGGCCATCAGTGCCACATAACTTGCTGGTGGGGCGGTGGCCACGTTCCCAGTCATGCAACCGCTCTCAGACTAAGGAATGTTCAATGTAAAGCTCCAGTTCTTTAGACGACGCACATTTGGGGACAGCCCGTGTGGCTCAGGGGCCTTAGAGGATCACGAGGACGGGCGCAGACCGGCGTGTATATCACAAATATCTGGTGCGTTGCAACACACAACTTTCCTTAGCTCTACAACAATTCACTTCGTACATGGCTAATTCTACTTACTCAATTCATTTATCACTCAGTTCCATTGAACTTGGTCAAACAACACGTCACAGCAGCAGGAAGCGGTAGCGCTTACAGTTCCGGAATTTATTGTGCTGCTCATACTAATTATAGGACCATTATTTAGCAATTGGTACACAGAAAATTAATGAGGCTGTAAACACAAATTTTTTGAAGAAGGATAATAATCACTTTTGCAGAGTTATTGGGTAATAACTGTTGGAACTGGTAGTAAGCGAAACGGCGGTAGTTGAAATTTAGGAATTTCTGAAGTGAGCCCCATGTACCTCATGAGCGTTTTTAAACACTCACACTTTAGGTATTGGATTGGATTACTATACCAATTTTTTTAAACATTCTAGTAACATGCCAGCATAGTTTATAAGGAAAAAACTGCGCTAAAAACGCTTTTCGTCGAAAATTTTGATTATTTATTGTGCTGCTCTCGTCATTTTCCCACGAATGGGAATTTTATGGTGTGATTGCCTTATTAAGAGCTATCTATATAAGAAATTTAATCAAAATCGTTAGAGCCGTTTTTAGAGAAAAAAAATTGGTGTTTTCATCACTATGAGAACTATAGTTAACTTTCGGTGGATTTTTCGCATACCCTTATTTTTTCGTCCCATGGTAACATGTAGGCTAGACATCATGTTTCAGCTGATTTGGTACGGTTGTTTTCTCTAAAAACCGCGCTAAAACCGATTTCGTCGAAAGTTTTGGTAATTTATTGTGCTGCTCTCGTCATTTTCCCATGAATGGGAATTTTATGGTATAGTTACCATAGTGGGAGCTACCAATATAAAAAATTTAATCAAAATCGTTAGAGCCGTTTTAGAGAAAAAAAATTTGGTGTTTTGATCACTATGATAACTATAGTTAAATTTCGGTGGATTTTGTTCATACCCTTATTTTGGCGTCCAATGATAACTTGCACGTTTTTCTGATCAGGTCAAAATCAATATCAGAGAAGCAGAGACACATTTTTTTTTTAGCACTGTTCAAGATTAGAAGCCTCGATGAATACGTTGAATACGTGAACTAAAGGCGTGAATTGAGTGATAGCTCGTCTGATTGTTGATGAAGACATTTGGATTTTGTTATCCGTATGATAACAATGTCAGGAGTAATGACTTTTAAGCCACTATGATGTAGAGTCCACTAACCGCCTAAATACCGCAATATGACACACAGAAAGCTTTGCAGACTCATCTGTCGAGCCGCTGCTTCGGGTGTGTGAAGTTTTATGAACCCTGTATTGGTTTGCGGCGGACTGCCTAAGGCGGCAACACTGTCGCCACCACCCGTGCAGTTCGCCGCTGTTTATATTAGCGTTGGAGCCACGTTTTTACATCAGAACGGCTACCGACTTCGCAGACGAATCGTCCCCTTTTTCTAATCCAGTGAATCAGTTCTTAAACGTCCCCTTATATAGTGTGAAGTAAGGTAAGCGATCAGAGATCGGTGTTTCATTTTCCCCATTGTCCCTTTATTGTCATTAATACAATCCGAGCATAGGTTATTTGTTTCATTCTAAAAGGAGTTCATTTCATTTCATTTCATTTCATTTCATTTCTATTTTTCCCTGATTAAATTCAAGTGGGTTATTCGGTTTATAATTTCATTTCCCATTACTTCTTGAGAGGCATTATTTTATTTATTTCATCAAGTGAGTATAATTGAGTGTATTTAATTTGTTTTTTTCTTTTGGGCCGAGGCACGACTTTCACTCGTGTTCTGTACACGGGTGAATTGTGAGACAATTCCCCAAGTACGTCACAACCCTCGTTGTGTTCTCATTGAGTCGTCTTGCGGTCCCAATCTGTCCCCTTCAAATCACTGTAAATTTTAAATTTAATCCCTGTCCAAAGAAATCAATATTCTTCAAAAAGAGTCCCTAGCGCAGTCGGTGGAGCCCGAAATTTCGAAAATCTTGTCTGAATCCACGAGGGAACACCGCCGAAGAGAACTAATTTTGGGAACTAGATCCAGCAGACAATGTGACAGTGTGATCTTTCTCAATTCAGACAACAATATTTCTTGTTTGTCACGGCCGAAAAATTGCTTCCTAGCTATTCAGACCTCAACTCAACCATTACGCTCAAAATTAAAAAAAAAGAAGATATTCAAGTATGTTTATTGCAAACTCCGGTATTCGGGACACATAACCGATGAAATGCAAAATGCCGTGGCCCAAAACATTTCACAAGAAGCTCTAGCAACTTCAAACACAACAAACACTATCATTTGCAAAACAGCATACAACCGCTGACAATACGGAATAAACCCGTAAGGGCAAGTATCCCGCGCGGCTATTCGATTTGGTATCCGTTTACAAAGGAGAACCAGAGGTCTTACACAGTCCTTCGCGGATGTGAAAGGCTGTTCGACAGGTACTTGTACGAAGGAGACGAGGAAGGCTTCCAAAACGAGAAGCCCGTAGCAAAATACGAAGGCCAGCAGTTGCATTAATTCAATCGAAAAACTTGGAATCATTCCATGATGTAAAGCATGCAGTTTTCGAAACGTACATGTGTGCTGACTGACTCCCATTAAAGGCAACTGGTTGATCGTGGTTTAGTGGTCAAGACAGACGATTCATAATCCTCGACGTAAGTTGAGGATTGTGGATCGAATCTCCGGCGCGATTGCCGTAATTTTTGCCTGAGTCAGCAGCTCTTCAAAAGCATCTCCAAACTTCCTCCTCAGTACGTTGGGCGCCAATGTACTGAGGTTGTATGAATCGTCTGTCTTGACCACTAGACCACGACCACCCGGTTGCCTTTAACAGGAGTCAGTCAGCACACATGGATAAAAAGGACATTTATCTTCGCTCAACGTAGAGCTGACACAATCGAAACAAAGTGAGGTATATGGTGACACCTTTCCATGTTAACGAAAAAACACAAATGAATTAAATTGTAGATATTGTCACTACTGTTGTTGTTTCGCACTTACGTGGGTTTACATTACTTCACCAGCATTTATGCACAGAAAATATTATTGTTAATTTACTGCGTATAAGAGTTACCACAGTTTGCTGTTGATACGATATTGTTTGTTTTACGGAGGGAGGAGTTACGTTTTGAATAATGGCTCATAAAGCCAATGATGCAGAGTATTCAAGGAAACCGCCTAGGGCGGCTGGAAAACGACACGACCCTTAAGATGATATGCGGACGCAGAAAATAAATAAAGAAGAAGCACAGTATAAAATACTGAAATCGTTTCGATAAAGTGATGTCGTTCCTAAGCCGGAACTTGGTATTGTTATTCAGCACCACATAATCAAATAACCTCATTAGGGAGGTTATATTTAACGCGTTATTGGGACATTAATCAAAGACAGTCGATTAGTTAATTAACGGTAATTGATGTTGGTCAAACAGTAAATTTTATATGTGCTAGTGGTTCTGGGCCGAACCTCGTATAGACTTCTCCGCTGAATGAAAACTAGCAGCACCGGATGAACGGGCTGAGTTTTTCCAACATCTGTGAACGACTTAGGAGCCGAACCACTGAACGAGCCAGTTCCTTACGGCACACAGCGACTCCAATGCATGGTTCTCTCTCAAAGACTTTTCATCCTGCACGTCTTGTGCCTCCAGTCCGAAGGAAACAAGAAACCCCGTGCTGCTCGCTCTAGCGCAATTCCTACACTAGATGAGCTGATTTTCATCTTGGTTTTCGTTGGCGAGTGGTTATTTGGTTTGATACTTACAGAAAATCTCGTCTATTGAGAGCAAAAAAGATCAAAGTTCCTTCCAAATGAGAGCAGTCGTCGAAAATGTATATGCAGGCAATTAAGAATAGTCTTTCAAGCTGGACCTCTGTCGCTTTTGCGTTTTTCTTGGCAACTAATCTTCCGACCGCATTTTCCCCTTCAGCGTGTCAGCTCAATTGGAACTGTCATCTCGTTTTATTCTTCGTCGGTGTAAAACAAAAATTAATTTACTGGACGGGAAAAAATGGAACAAGGGCCCTGGAAAACTTGGTGAGAGAAAAGGGAAACTCTAAAAGAAAAACGAGGAGTTGAGGAGGAGAGCAGAAATTTTCCTCTGCTCTTCACCTCTTGTTTCTTGTGAGATTTTTTCTTTCATTCACTTCTAAAGTTAGTTGGCTGTATCATCCTATCAACTGTTCATTCAATCGATCAGCTTTCTTCTTTCATTTCAAGGGCTACAACGTGTTGATGGTTCATCCAACTCACAAACCAATTGGAGTTTGTTGAAGATGTAGGGGAAACTTATTTGGGCGACCGAATGAAAACCTGAAGACCCTGCGCTGTCAAACATTTACCAAAGCTTAAATGAATAATTGCGGAGAGTACGAAGACGGATAAAAAGAAGGAAATATACAATTTTAATAATCCTTCACAAAATTCAATACTCACGAAGAAATCCCACTCTAAACTAAATCGACTCTTAGACAATAATTACAACAGGAACGCAATGTCTTTGATCAGTGCAGTAACCATACAACACTTCTCTCTTCTCTCCTTTTTTAGCTCTCCGCGCAGTAATGTGTTATCCTGTCTGCATGCACCACCCCCAGCTCTTTTTCAGGAAGGTTGAAGACAACACTGCAATCCTACTTTTAGAATAGTGTCACTGAGTGTTTTAGCGTGGCAAGTTTTGCGCTCATAACTAGTTCTCCAACCCGTTGGCTCAGCAACCCATTCAAAAACTGTTTCACGGCTACCATATCTTTAACATCTCATTCGTCATGGTCCTTCGGACGTTTGATGTTGGAAGTCTATGATCTGAGAGAACATTGCGAACCCCAGGGGGAAAGGGCGGATCCCCGTAAGCTTCTGAGTCCAGTTATCGTGCTATAGCGTAGAATCACCTTAAGTACGAGGACGGATGGCATCAATTTGTTCTCTCCTTTCTGAGCCCGAGGGCCCCTCAACTTGTCCTCCCGTTAGGTTGACTTATGGCTGGGCCCTTTGAGTTTGTGAAAGGTATAAAACATGAAACCAGATATAAAATAAGTAAGACAAGCCCTCAAGTTTTCGAAGTGGCCCACGGGTTTTCAAATTACCTCCTAACAAAACACTGTAACTGAGCACCTACCAGTTTTATTAGCCAACATTTTGACATCACAGGGTTGTCCACACTTGCTATTCCTATATTATATTTTGAAAACCTTTTTAATCCACTTTGCGCCACCTTTAAACCTTTTGCGTTCATCTAACTGTAACAGCATTAAAAACCAATGAGTGCAAATGGATAAGGAAAGTTGAGTTTTGATGCAGGCAGTCTCCCCGCTTAGCTGGCATGTGGCAGGCATGTAGCGCGGTATCCAACACAGAAAGGTGTGTTATACATTTTGATTTCTGGCGGTGTTCCCTAGGAATAAACATTCCTGCATTCCATCGCCCGAAAGCTCTACTATGATCCTGCAGCGTCCCTGATAGTGAACAGGCCAGTGAAAAATAGTTCACTACAAACATTTTCGCTTCCCCTTCACGCCATTCGCTTTGGGAAAACTCCATTAGAACGTCTGCCCTATAAAGGGAGGAACAAGTCGGGATTTTGCGACGAAAAACGGTGGCGGTAAAAAGAAGTTACGGTTATCCAACGGCTGTTCGGAAGACAGGTACCTCCATATATTTCATTTTACGTATCCATATTTTTCATACACCGCCGTTGCGGGGGAAAGGGAATTTTCCCTCTCGCACGTTCCCTCAGCTGCCCCTGTCCCACATTTCCCTGGGTACTAACTTCTTCGCTCAGCCCCTCGGCAATTTTTCGAAGGGAGAAGGTGAAGATCAAGACGTCAAAATGAATTTTGGCTCTCATTTGTTGGGAGGAGCTGGGGCGCTTTGAGGAAGCGTTTGGTCTTCAGACGCCTTGGGAACTCTCTAAAGGCAATTGCTGCCGTTCGATGTTGATATGCCTGCGGAGGGTTGTCATGAATTAATTGGGCTGGGAGTCGAACAAATCACGTAATAAGGTGTTTTATTACTCCAAGTCTCGTTTTTACTTCGTCGCTATGTCGGTAGCAAGAGCCCACATCGATCGATATGATCAAAAACCGTTTGTGTTGCAGCGTCCGTAATAGCCGATATCTCTGGCATCGGCGAAATGAAAGTGCGTGCATTCTTGGTTGTTCGTAGACACAGTTCATCACCTTCTGGCCGTGTCATTAATTATTTCAAGCCAAAACGTACGCTATTAATGTCAGCGCTGATGGAACCTAAGGGACACAGTCGTTAGCACGTCTCCATTTTCGGTGCACGCTATATTGTGAATAAGACTGCAACGGCGCACTATGCTTTTTTCTGAACGCAACAGATCGTTTGAGTGAGTGGCAGGTCAAAGGTCGTAGTAAGAGATGGTGCAGAGATATTGACAACCGCGATTCAGAGGGGGGGGGGGTGAAACAAAGAATATGGACCGACCGCATGATAACTGCATGTATCGATAGGTCGCTTGATAACGCTACGACTGCATGTATCGATATCAACCCGTCCTTTTCATAGTCTTTGTACATTTAAAATAATTATATAACGGGGTATTGCATAATGAACATTAAATGATTGGCATAATCGTACAGCTGTCGTTATTTCTAATTTCAAACATGGCGAGTCAAGCTACGATGTCGGGCATATCCTTATGAGAGGGAGCGGTCCATATTCTTTGATTTACCCAAACGGGATCTATGTCTATTTGGTCCTGAGCCAGAGGTTGGTATCTCAAAGTTCTCTGTCAGGCTCAACATCAACCGTATCCTGTCACACATTAAACGAGTAAACTGAAAAGGCTCCCTCAAACCAATTAACTGGGTGCAAAATTCCTCCCAATAGCTGCTAACGACCGAGAGGCAATTCTGAGAGGATGTGCTCTACTTGTGATTGGAAGTTACTTGACAGAGTTCGTTTTGGTTATTTTTGGTCTGCTACCGTCATGTACCACGAAAATTCGTTAAATTGTGACCTCCATTGTCAATCAGAATTTCCTAACTTTTTTGATTCGCGACACTTCGTCGACAAGCTTGGAGTAGTCTCCAGTGAACACTCCACTTCACTGAATCACGGCTGGCAACAGTTACAGGTCCTTAATTTGTCACAGTTCCTGTCTGACTCTTTCGTATTTGAATTGACGTGAAAACATCAAGGCGTTCTGTTAAAGCGTCAAGATCAAACAGGGCCCTGTGTTACTAGTCCTGACACAAGAAGGGGCGACATAGAGAGAGAATGACTCGGGTGCCCGAAACTTTGTGTCATACAATTCTGCAACGTTCTCAATTGTAATACGAAAAGACAGATCTTCATTGACAGTTCCACTAACCTTCCCACCACCCTGTTGGCACTTTTGTTCTGCTCTGGACTTATTCGTGCCAGCTCAACATTCTTATTTCTTAACAGTTCAAACTAACAGTTTGACATCTGTGTATAGTTCATCAACCAGCTCTAACTAGTCAAAGTACCGTACAGTTACCAAGTTATACAAAATGAGTTCATCGTGTGACTCAAGAATGTGTGTACGTCCTGTCAATGACCGAATTGCATTTTTACTTTCCTTGGCTCTACGAAGTAGAAAGGAAAGTTATGTAATCGGCTGAAAAAAAAATTTTGAGTTCTCTTCAGATCTTTACGTTTCAGACCCTCCTGAGTTCGAAAAACACTATTTGGGAAAATGGTGTGTGTGTGTGTGTCACTAAAGTGTGTCTGTGAACGATTTTTAGAGAAAACCACCGTATCGAATCAGCTCAAACTTCATATCTCGCCCGCTGGTCACAATGGGGCGCCAAAATAAGGGTATGAACAAAATCCATCGAAATTTAACAATCATAGTGATCAAAACACCAAATATTTTTTTTCTCAAAAACGGCTCTAACGATTTTGATTAAATTTTTTATATTGATAGCTCCCAATAAGGCAACTATACCATAAAATTCCCACCTATGGGAAAATGACTAGAGCAGCACAATAAATTACCAAAACTTTCGACGTAATCGAATTTAGAGTGGTTTTTAGAGAAAACGACCGAGCCAAATCACCTCAAATTTGATCTCCAGCCTACAGGTTACCATGGGACGCAAAAAGAAGGGTATGAACAAAATCTACCGAAAGTTAACTATAGTTAGCATAGTGATTAAAACACTAAATTTTTTTCTCCAAAACGGCTCTAACGCTTTTGATTAAATTTTTTATATTGATATCTTATGATAAGGCAATAATACGATAAAATTCCCATCCGTAGGAAAATGACGAGAGCAGCACAATAAATTATCAAAATTTTCGACGAAAAGCGTTTTTAGCGCGGTTTTTTCCTTATAAACTCCGCTGGAATGTTGATAGAATGTTAAAGAAAATTGGTATTGCAGTCCAATCCAATACCCAGAGGGTGAGGTGTTTAAAACCGCTCATGAGATACATGGGGGTCACTCCAGAAATTCCTGAATTTCAACTACTGCCGTTTCGCTTACTACCAGTTCTAACAGTTATTACCCAATAGCTCTGCAAAAGTGATTACAATCCTTCTTCAAAAAATTCGTGTTCTAGGCTCATTAATTACCTGTGTACCAATTGCTCAATAATTGTCCGGGAATGAGTACGAGCAGCACAATAAATTCCAGAACATTAGGCGCTACCGCTTCCTGCAGCTGTGAAGTGTTGTTTGACCAAGTTCAAAGGAACTGAGTGGTAAATGAATTGATTAAATAGAATTAGCCATGTACAAAGTGAATTGACGTAGAGCTAAGGAAAGTTGTGTGTTGCATCGCACCAGATATTTTAACACAACCCGATGGAAAGCTCTCAATTTATATTAAAAGCTGTTAGCTTATTTTAATTTATGTGTGCCAGCCTTTTCACATGATATAATAAAACAAGACGCTACTTTCATTTGACTCTCACAGAAAATGAATATTTACGATGTGCGATGAACACACAGCTACCGTGAATTCGAAATTGTCCACTTCAATGAACAAGTTATGGTAATGACGTGAGCATTTATTAACAATGAGTTGCTTTTGAAGAAAACAAACGATCCAAATCAACTCATATTCCACATTTAGCTGGCAAATCACATACTACACCAAAACAAAACAAGGTTGGTTGGTTTCCTCCGACGGATGACGTTTTCTGGAGAGATGTTAATAAAACATAATTAATGTTACCGTAGTGATTAAAATACCAACTTTTTCACAATAAGCTACTCGTACGGCGTGAGTATGATAATAGCCACTAAATAGTCCGAAGCGCCCGTAGAAATTCTGGAACTCGAACTAATACGGTTTTGCTGGCTAATATTTTAACGGTGTTTCTTCATCAATCCCGCAAACTGTGCGCACAAATAACCTTGACAGCTGATTAATTACCAGTAGGTGGTTCTTCAATGAACGTAGTGACACTAGTGGTGGTCGCTCAATAAATTCCGGATGTTTTACGGGTTTACATGCGGAATGAAAAATAGACCGACCAATAAAATCGTTAAATGTCGGGCTAGGGAAGTTGTGTGAAGCGCCACAGCAGGCTACTTTTAGCCCAAATGGCATGTAATCCACGTGGTAATTCAAAAGTCAAGTCATAGCGAAGGGATTTAACGAGATTTATTTGTGGATGCTGAGAGCAGAGGGCAATGGGAGTTCGGCGGATTAAGAGCTCATAACTGGGAGCTGAAAAAGTAACAGGGTCACGAAAATAGACGTTTTTAATAAAGGCCTTACTGTTGAAATAGGGTTCATTCAGAGGGTGGTGGAGTCGAGTAAATGTGTGGGGGGAAGATTACGACTCGGAACCATAATTGTTTCCTCCGACGGATGACGTTTTCTGGAGAGATGTTAATAAAACATAAAAGAAAAGCAGCGCTGGCAAGTAATTTTGGCCGAGTTCCAGCCCTCGGATCCAGTGGCACTAACCACTTGAACGCCCTGGGCGACGGCCGTGACTCCATCTATATTCATAAAATGGGGAGGAAAAGGAGGAGCGGAGCAGTGCGAGGGGGAGCATTGACTACTGTCTTGATCTGGTCTCGTAAAATTAACTTCCTCCCGGTTTTCCCTTCAATATCGCGAGGCGTCGGAAAAACGAGCAATTTTCTTTCTAAATGAAACGCCTGTAAATCTGGCGGAGTTGTGTTGCTATCTGTGGCCAACTTTACTACTGATAAACACGTACTTTGGTGGCCACGCGTCATCTGTTGTCAAATACTAAACACAACTGAATGGTTGGGCGCAGCTTTTTATTTGATCCAACTTCGTATCTTCTTGTAAGAATGGAAATGATGTGTGCTGGGCTGCCTGACGGAGTACTGGATAACGATGAAATAGTTTTCAAACTTATGACAGTAAACGTAACACAAGCCCTTAAGCGGCCCATAGACGATCAATATTATTGTGCAATATCCCGGGTTGTTCAATAAAACTGATCGTGTGTAGACGACATTGAAAGGTTGTGCAATTCAAATCCGTGAAAATATATTGGTGCGAACGGGAAAGAATTGTGCCGTTTGTAGGCAACATTGTGCAATATCCCGTCAGTCTGTCTCATCTAGTAGTGGTGAATGTGTCGTCATGGTTGACAAGAGAGCGGATAAACAATTTATTTGTGAGTTTATTGAAGTTTATCGCGGCCTTTCCGCTCTATGGGATGCGAAGTGCAAAGATTATACTAATCGTACCAGAAAGGGGGAGCAGTACGATGTGTTGTTGGGACAACATCCGGAGCTGAGAAACCAGATGTGGTAAAAAAAAATTCTTTGCGTACGAACTTTCATAAAGAATTAAAACGGATTCGCGAAGCAGAGAAAAGTGGTGCAGGTGCGGAAAATGTCGAACCTGTACTGTGGTATTTCGAAGAAATGAGGTTTCTTCAGGCACAAGAAATACCTACTCCTTCAATCAGCACGATGGACACATGTCAAGAAACCTCTACTCTGGGTTATGGACAACTTGGAGGAATAGCGTCGCGGGTGGTAGTGTTGATTATCTCGATTTGAGGAGTTACCAAAGCGAGAAGTTCGTCGAATAATACTCCGTCCATCCGTAAAAAGTTGCGAAAATCATTTGGTTCAGCAACTCTCAGTTCATTCAGTAATGTTTCGTGGGTGTGTTTCTCCCTATCAATGAACCACTGTTTGGCCCATTTTCTCCCTTTTCGCGAGTTCTGTTCTTTTTTTCTCTTCTTTGCACTTACCGCAACAGCAATAGCAACAGCACACAACTCAGTTTCACTCAACATCTTCACCGAATAAAGTTCTGGCGAGGACTGTTTGCACAACCTGTTGCCAAGCAAATTGATCGTCTGTGCTCGTGATTGTGCCAAATATTGTACAACCGTCAATATCACCCCCAGACGATTTAATTTATTGCACAAACCAATTTATTGTACAATAATCTTGCGCTTCTGTGGGCGGCCGTCAAAGTATTGTGCAATCCAAATTGCACAATAATATTGATCGTCTATGGGCCGCATTATAGACCCAGCCCGTCGTAAAACCCAGTTTCTAGGAATCACCTGGACATTCCATGTTACAGCAAACCGCCCAAAATCAACGGCAGCGAAGTGAACGACGACTTGAAAAAACCTCTGACACCTTTGTACTGAGCTCTGACAGCTGAGTGACATGGATGAAATCAACCAGCTTCATTATCTCTTGAATAAAGTGAGTTGATGAACAAGACATGACCGATGCATTCAATCGCTACTTAAAATTATACGCGAAAAGGATTTCACAATACGTGAAAGGTGCATCGGCTTTGAGTCAGACCAGATGATAGACAAAGCGATCATTTTAATGTTTAGCTTCTATAGAAACTGCCAACTAGTAACAGCAGAAATCTAACTGATGAGCTGTACTACCATCTGTGTTAAACTGACGGTAAGCGGAACGGGGTTAACGGTCGGCATCATATTTCAGGCTGTAAATGTAAAGGAAAAAAATGTTAGCATCCGAAAGGTTTGCTCTATTTCAACGAGTCGGATTCGTAGTCGTCGCGGGCTGTTATGGGCTGGGGAAAAGCTGATAGCTCCACGCTCTATTCATAGAACAGAACGTGATGGCGGGATTCACCTGGGAACGTCACCGTTAGCAAAGTTGAAGTCGGAGGAAGATGAAGCAGAGGAACGACGTGAACCAATCCAATCCAATCTTGTCCAGACTATCGAACGAAGCGGACCTTTGTGTACAATACACCGCTATTATTCAAAGAAGAAGCTTCATTATTACTGATACAGTGGCTGTCAACGAAATACTGGACAAGTCTGTGAAGGTCACTAGGGGCCTTGGGAAATTGATAAAAGAAACGGGGCGTGTGATTTACCGCAGGACTGACTACACGCCCTGACAAAGCGCCGTATTCATTCACTATTTGTTAACCATTCCGCTCGACGGACTCTCCACGTACCCCTTCCAACCACACCCTTTTGCTTTTCGGAGCCGGATTAGGATCCCCGAAATCGACAAACTCGGTTTGGGAAGGCGCACTCACACACGCAAATGAGTTGTTGCAGCGTTTCTCAAAGCTGCATTCAACGTGAATAATTCATTCGGGAAACCGCAGAAGCGTGGAGAAAAGCTGTGTTGCCAGCAAGTCCTGAAGTATAGATTGAAGGGCGAGGTCTCGCGTAAGGGTGGATGGGATTGTGGAAGGATGTCGACGGGTGGGGGGAATGCTTCAAACCAGTCTTAGCGCCAAGTCCTACTTCGTCTACCGTCTCAAGGATCCCCACAGTTTTCGGAGAGAGTGCAAACAGGAACCGGGACATGTAAATTACCTTCAGTTTCCTTTTTCCGCTGGAAACGTTTTTCCTGATGCTACAAACGTGAAATCTTTCTTTTATCTCGACGTTACGAACTCGAGCTCCGACAACAACTTTTCAGCTTCGCTCTGCAAACAAGGCTTTTCAGAATTTTAAATATTTCGCGAAGGTTTGTTCGCTGTGTCGTTGGTATTCGCGATACGAAAGCGGTCGACATGGAATTCCACTTACTTTCGGAATTATTCAAATTCAGAGAGAGGGAGAATGACGATGGATTTATTTAAACAATCATGAGAGGACACTTCTCTCTGTTCTGTATGTCCCCCTCACCGTGTCCCCGAAAAATCAACACGAACATTACATTTCTCGATCTGATTACTAAAATATCAGCGTCCATGAGCGTCTAAACTTTACTCGGCCCAATGTGACGTAATGTCTGACCGAGCACATGTTGAGAGTTGTTCACTTGAAGAGCACGTTGTTTCTCAGTTAACTTTTATAGTCAAATCTGAGCTATGGATTATAAAGCCTGTTAATCACTAAAAGAATGTACCGGGATCAATTGCAATAACATAACACTTCCTTGAATAATGAACGAATCGCCACAGAAAAGCTTCGTTCAATCCACCCCCCACCCCTTCAATATAGGATGAATCGCGTCTGCTTGGCCATAGTCGGAGGCCATTTTAATCCGTGGACCCTCCTCTGCTTCCTCTTACGACTCGAACTTTTGCGTTGGCGTTCTAGTAGACGTCCTCATTGAGTGAAGCGCTTGATATTGTTCTGTCACCGCAAGTTCTAATTGCGCCTGTAGCATATTCTTGACATTCCAAACACTCTATGTATTCTAAAATTAAAGGTTGGGTTAGGTCCGCCAGTAGGGAAATTACTAAAGTTAACGTACCTGTTAGGTGAGTCCGTCTCCTCTGGCTGGTGAGTTACTGTGGGCTAACATTATAAATGACATGAACCCAAAATCACCACTACTCAACGGACAGCAAAAAATTCAAATCGCAACAACTACGCAAGACAATTGCAAACACACACAACAACAAACAATGCCTCACTCACAACATAACACCAAAATACGCACTCATACAGATCAACAGACAGAGATACTCTGCACAAAAAACAAAAAATTTAGCTCAAAAACTTTGGATAATGACAAAAATACGGACATTATACATTAAAAAACCCTGCAAATTATTACACAACGGTTTATTATCCTCATGAACAGCTTGACCTAGAATTACTGCTCCGAGACCCATTCCATTCGATTCAGCATACTACTAGTAAACCATACAAAACATGACCTGACTGCAATGGAACTACGGAAACTATATATTCCCCCGGCGTCAGGCGCCCGTAGCGTCTGGAGGCATTTATGATCCGATGTAGGAGTGTGCGGAGGAAGTGGCCCTAACCTTCCTCCGCCTCGTCGGGCAAAAAGAGTCGGGGTTATTGGGACGGGAACTACAGCGAACCCTCGGCAATTGGCACAACGTTGCGAGTCGAGCGGGCGGGTGGTTTTGAGGAGACGGGTGGGAGGGAGTACCTTGAAAACGATACGAAACACGGCGTACGTCAAGAATAAAATTTTGAGGGGTGTTGCAAAAAGTTTTCGTGAAAGAAAACATTGGGTTATTATTCAGAATGAATAATAAACCAAAAGACAAACTTAATAGGGAAGTATACAAAATAAACTTGGAATTGGCCAATATAATGACAAAAAACAATTTACACGACATATTTATAGATTTCCTAGACTCCCTACGTACCAAGACGAATGCAATCATGACTAACAAATACAAAAATATGGGAAGAAAACTCGACAGACTTAAGAAAAAAATATCTGGTGCGTTGCAACACACAACTTTCCTTAGCTCTACAACAATTCACGTTGTACATGGCTAATTCTACTTACTCAATTCATTTATCACTCAGTTCCTTTGAACTTGGTCACACAACACGTCACAGCAGCAGGAAGCGGTAACGCTTACAGTTCCGGAATTTATTGTGCTGCTAATACTCATTATAGGACCATTATTGAGCAATTGGTATACAGAAAATTAATGAGGCTGTAAACACGAATTTTTTGAAGAAGGATAATAATCACTTTTGCAGAGTTACTGGGTAAAAACGTTTAGAACTGGTAGTAAGCGATACAGTGGTAGTTGAAATTCAGAAATTTCCGGAGTGAGCCCCATGTACCTCATGAGCGTTTCAAACACTATCACTTTAGGTATTGGATTGGACTACAATATCAATTTTCTTTAACTTTCTACTAACATTCCAGCGGAGTTTAAAAGGAAAAAACTGCGCTAAAAACGCTTTTCGTCGAATATTTTGATAATTTATTGTGCTGCTCTCGTCATTTCCCTACGGATGGGAATTGTATGGTATAGTTGCGTTATCAAAAGATATCAATATAAAAAATTTAATCAAAATCGTTAGAGCCGTTCTGGAGAAAAAAATTTAGTGTTTTAATCACTATGCTAACTATAGTTAACTTTCGGTGGATTTTGTTCATACCCTTATTTTTGCGTCCCATGGTAACTTGTATGCTAGACATTGAGTTTCAGCTGATTTGGTACGGTTGTTTTCTTTAAAAACCGCGCTAAAATCGATTTCGTCGAAAGTTTTGGTAATTTATTGCGCTGCTCTCGTCATTTTCCCACAGATGAGAATTTTATGGTATAGTTGTCTTATTGGGAGTTATCAATATAAAAAAATTGATCAAAATCGTTAGAGCCGTTTTTGAGAAAAAAAATATTTGGTGTTTTGATCACTATCACTGTGATAACTATAGTTATGTTTCGGTGGATTTTGTTCAAACCCTTATTTTGGCGTTCCATGGTAACCTGCGGGCGAGATATGAAGTTTGAGCTGATTTGGTACAGTGGTTTTCTCTAAAAATCGTTCACAGACACACAGACACACGGACATACAGACATACAGTCACACAGACCATTTTCCCAAATAGTGTTTTTCTGACTCAGGGGGTCTGAAACGTAAAGATCTGAAGAGAACTCAAAATTTTTTTTTCAGCCGATTACATAACTTTCCTTTCTACTTCGTAGAGCAAGGAAAGTAACTAGACCTAATCTCGAAACCCACAAGCAGCATTGCTCAACAGTTAACTTGACGGACGTTAAATTCACAATCACAAAATCACAATTATTTGAGAGAGGACTCAAACATACTCGTAACTTACCTTCAACTGACTTACAAAAAGAAATTGGAACGAACATCTTAGACGCTGAGACAGCCATACAATACCTACCGACTGAAAACCAAGAACGTATACGCCACAAAATAGTAGACAAAATCGAACGATCCATCAAAGAATACAGAAAGAACAGGACGGATCACAAAGACGTACAAACTGCTAAACACATTGGGAACAAAGTCAACAAAAATAATTTAATCTTGACAAAAGAAGACAAAGGAACGTTATACTGGATAAAAAGAACTACATAAATTAGAAGATTGACTTCATAACCAAACTCAATGCACGAAACTGGAAAAAGACCCTACCGACTCATACCAAACACAAATACGTAATGCACTTACAAACTATACTAACATACCAAAAGAACAACATTATAAATACATAAACATGAACCCAAAACCACCACTACTCAACGGACAGCCAAAAATTCAGCCCACAGTAACTCACCAGCCTGAGGAGACGGACTCACCTAACAGGTACATTAACTTTAGTATTCAAAAATTATCCTGAGCTACAAAAGCTATTTTTGACGAAACGTAAATTCAGTACATCGTTCTGATTTTTGACTACAATTAGGAGCATCCCTCGGAATTTTGGTATCGAACTTGTTCTGGAAACTACTGTTATTTTTTCGGCTAAAGTGTTAATCAGTGTTGAACAGCAAACATGAACCTTGAAAATGGTTACTCAATGAAGCTATTTACCTAAGCAGAGACTGCTGAACAAATTGTTAAAGTTAAGCACCAGCAAATGTGCATAGAACGTCATTTCTACTGTACCAGGACGAACCAAACGGAGGCTCGTCCAGGGCATTTGCGCTCAAATCCCCAGATTTGCTCGAAACTTCGCTGTCATCAGTCGTAACCAAGCGGTTCTCTCGTCGAGGCGTCGCCCTGTAGCCCGCGCGTTCGCTCCCACCCAGTTCCCTGTTTGTGGGGGTAAAAACTGTCCGAAAGGAAATCGCGAATAAAACCCCTTGTTCCAGTTACTATTCGGACGATGTCGTACTCACTGCCCGAACAATTAGTGCGATATCGCTCCGTAACACTATGGACGTCTTGTAAACTTAAGGAAACACATTGAATTAGTCGATAGTGCGGCCAAAATTGCTGGATATAACGTGATGCGTAGTGGACTTTGTATTTTAGTTGTTACACAAATTAAACTTTTTCCTTATCAGTTGAACAACTAAAGCCTCTTTCAGAGCACTGTCCGATGTGAAGGATGCCTCGCACAGTATGAATAGCTACGACCAATGAGTTAAAACTAAGCTCAATGGAAATGGAATTTGAATGGGATTTGTAAATTCAAATGTAAATCCAGTAAAAGTACACTCTACGGTTACTTTTGTACTGTTTAGTAGACTGATCGGGGATCTTGCGCTTGTACACCGAAGATTCACCGAGCTAAGATTCCGAAACCAATCAAAAGTACCAAGAGTCCACAGAGCTCATATAAGTAAATTCCCAGCCGCGGTATAGTTTCAGGAGCAGACTTATTAGACGTAACGTTAAAAGCATTTTAAGAATAGAAGCCCCACGAGCCACTTTTCAGAACCTTCAGGAATGAAGAGTTGAGATCAGATCAACGTTTGGTACAAACGCCCTTTCATCAAATTATCTCCGCGCGTTACATTGGATCGATAGATCACACATGCTCGTTGGATGGGGAGAGGGACAGGCGTCCAAATCAGTTACCGGCCTCCGCCACAAGGCTCTGCCACGAGTTCCTTCCCCTTGGCACCGCCTACACACTAACAACAACCAACCTCCTCCATACCCCTCTTCATCACATTCTCTCTTCCCTCGTCTCCTTCCCCATCCCATGAAACTCACATTAGGACGAAACCGCGTTTTGATTTGAAGCCCCCTCGAGGGCTATTAATGTCGGTGCGGTTTTCAAACAACTTTGATATATTGGGCTCCCTACACACAATTATAACTTTCAACGGGAGAAGAGCACTTTCCACTTCCTCGAGAAATAGCAAACAGTCGCTCCCGTGCGTGTTTTACAACTTTCGCCCCCTCAAGAGGTCAATCACAATAATTTCCGCTACCTGAGTAAGGTTCAATTTTCGACACAGGCGATTTGGTTGCAAAGGAAGGGGAGCGCCTCTGAATTTCAAATACTCGTAAGTGCTTTTAAAACGAATCAATAACCTCACACCCGTACTTCCTCTTAATACACTTCCACTTTCCATTTACCTATTTGAAGTGATAAAAACACGTCAGGACGCACCATGAATTTGAAACAAAAAGTTGGAAAGAGAACAAAAACTTGAGTCTCGTTAGGAAATCAAGTGGAACACCCAAACTATAACTACTTGTATTATGCATCTCGTTTAGGAGCTGGGTGAGATGAAAATGGTTGCAAAGTGAGTGGAAAATGTTTACAAAACGTTGCGAATTCAGTTGTTATTGATTGAGTTGGTAAATTGAGTGACGATGGTTCGGAGTTGGAGTAAAAATCGTTGGAACGTTCGGGTTCTATAAACCTGACTGGGGGAGAGGGAAGGCGGTGATTACTTCTATCCTTAACCCTTTCTTTTAGTTGGGAAAACAATCCAAAACGGTAGCGCCAATAAGTTTTCGAATGACAGAGCCTAGCTTAACTTGATTTTAGTTTATTTTTCATTTTGAATAATTCAGGGGTTAGACTCGAATCTAACGTTGGCTAACAAACTCGTTCTTCCTGCCGAGAACTCCATTAGGGATTTAGTCGTGCCTGCCTACTCGGCAATCTGATCAGACGAAACCCACAGTTGTTACGGCCTACGGACAACAAAATCAAAGCAGTTTCAAAATATAGAACAAAACGAAATTCTGGCCGTTTTATTACATTTGTGTCACGTCTGGTATCGTTGCCCAGTTATTTTTTGATGCTGAGTCAAATACGACGGGTCTCAGAGGTGTGGCACGCCGTCCAGATGGAAAGCAGTAAGATCAGAATAAGCATAGTGAGGCAAATTGAAGGAACTTGCGGGGCAACCTGTCCGCACTGCCTCCTGTCTTTTTACATCGTGCCACGTACAAGTTTCTTGCTCGATAATTTCGTTACCACTGCATGCACAGGACATGGTCAAGGAAGGAATGCAATCTTGACCCGCCTAATGAATGTATGGCAAGAAAGACGGACAAGGGTTGGCGGATCCACGTTTGCCTTGTTCCCGTCTGTGAAGAGCAAATTAAAAACACTGCAAATTATTGCACTACGGTTTATTATTCTCATGAACAGCTTGACCTAGTATTACGGCTCCAAGACCCATCACATTCGATTCAGCATCGAAAAACGCTAATAAACCGTACGAAACATGACCTGACTACAATGGAACTACGGAAACTAAATATTCGTAGGCATTTATGATCCGATGTAGGGGTGTACGGAGGAAGTGGGCCCAACCTTCCTCCGCCCTGTCGGGCAAAAAGAGTCAGGGAAATTGGGACGAGGACTTCCAGTGAGCCCTCGGCAATTGACACGACGTTGCGAGTCGAGCGGGTGGGTGGTTGATGAGACAGGAGGGAGGGAGTAGCAACGACGAAAAGTTGACTTCTGCTGTAGTTCCCGCATGTTCTTTCAATTAGTTGACTCTAATAATTACTGTAATTTCCCAACACGCAGTTGTACACGTCTGATAATCATTCCATTCGACCCAGGATGTAAAAATACCTTGAAAACGATACGAAACACGGCGTATTTGCGAACATACTGCATTTTGTTAATTTTTTAAACCACTTTTTGTCCCTGACAACCATGGGCTTCGTCCTATCGGATTGCCGAGATGGCAGGCACAACTAGATACCGAATGGGATTTTTGTGCGAAAGAAAGGATTTTTTAGACCACGTTAAAGGCACAAAACGGCCTGGATGGGTGAGGGGGGATGGCGGAGGGAGGACGGACATTGCAGATTTGGAATCCCCATGTCTTGAAACGTAAAGTATCACATTTCGAGGGGGGGGGGGGTTGTAACAAATTTTTCGTGACCGAAAACATAGGATTATTATTCAGAATGAATAATAAACCAAAATGAGGTGAATTGCCCTTGGGTACTCTGTGTCTCTGCTCCTACTGGGGGATGATGACTTCAAATCGAAGCTCCAGCAACTATGATGAAGAGACGTGAAGCTGTGCAATGGCCCTCTTCAGCGCACATATCTGAGGGAATTAGCCTTCGGTGATATGCTACAAACACACCTAATCCGTTTTGTCTGTGTCTGGCATTCCAGCAGCGCTGAAGAACTGTGCAAGGAGTGTCTTCACAGCGCCGTAAATGTATCCAACCAGGGATCGTTGCCTCTTCAGTACTGCACGAACCTGCGAACCCTCTCCATCCCACTTGCACGTGCACCTCGTCGGAGATGCTAGTTGGTTCAGCTGGAGGAAGCGGTAGAGGTGCTCAGTTGCCTGGGAGGAAATACTGACTCCCTGAGGCATACTCGAAGGTCGCAACTGGGCTTGGGTGTACCTTAGCCTCACTAGCAATTTATAACACAGGCTGCCAGACTTTCCACTGGTTCCCTGGTAGGTGGGCCCTCTGGCAGGAAGTCATGCTTCACTATCTGCTGGACAGCAGACCCTAAAGCCGTTGGTCAATCAGTTGCTTCTCCTTGTCTACGACGAAGTCCTCGAACTGTAGAATTTTTGCCTCTTCACGTCGTGCCAATCGCCTAGCGTCGCCTAGAAAATGTCAATTTTTGTATCATTAACTTGTATTTTTCGGACGTTGGATTGAATGGGAGAGATTTATTAAAGAGGATAATAAACCATTGTTTGATAGTTTGCTGCGTTTGGACGTCATTTCTAGTTCAGGACGTTTCATTAGATGTTACGCTGATGATAACGAAGAATAATGATGAGTATACGAATATTTAACGCTTCAATCATATTTAGTTTAGCTTTTGAAGGTTTGCTCAAAAACAATGAAGTTCGTTCTAGTAAGTTCCATTCCAAGAATATTGCGAGAAGCAACGAGTCAATAACTTTTAGCTACTTGCCCACAGTCTCAGAGGTGGTCTACTCCGCTCCCGCCATGATTCAGAGTGAAGGCCCCTTCCATGTCGTCGAGAACAAAGCTCTCGCTAATGCACTTCCTGCGCTCTCGTGGTTGGAGGCGATCGCTATCCATCAAACTGACAAAATCGACCTTCTCAATAAATTGTTGGCAGGAGGAAGTCAGCGTTAACCGTCGTTTATCACTTAAATTAATGAAAAAACGATGTTCATTATTTAGTTGTGAAGTTTCTCGAGTAAATCACTCACCGATCCTCGTTCTTTTTTTTTGTGGGGGATATCAATTTTATCATGAATGTACAATTAACCCCGCTCACTGCCTCGGACTGCTTTTATAACCGCACTGATCAGCCTCGAAAATGGAGGAAGCTTCAACTGTTTTATTGGATTACTGCAGTTGCCGACTTAATATGTTTCATTCACGAGTTCTGAAAGAATATAGCGAACAACAAGTAGCTCAGTGAATTCAAAAGTCGTGCTTGATGGCAGAGACTACATGATGACCCTATCCTTATTGCTTTCAATCCATTAGGAACGCTGGATCGTAGTTTCAAGTCAATCACTTTCCAGGAAGGACACGGTGCTCGGTGTGCGATTTATAATGTCTCTTTCTCATTTGAAGCAAAGTGGAGAAATTCTACATTTCGGTCTTCGTTTCTATGAGTACTAAGTCAGCGTCAGTGAGTGCTCCTACGACATTTCTGGCGGCGTTTGACCGTTTCACGACCAGGCGAGATCTCCGTTCTCACATGGTATCAGATCAAGGGTGTAATTTGAAGAGAGCTTTGCGTGGAATGAAAGAAATTTGGAATTCCCTTCCTGAAACGGAAGGCGAGATACGTTATATAAGAGAAATGAAGAGTATTTGCAACCAACTAAATTTCTTATCATTTCTCTTTTACAACCGGCTATGGGCCCAGAACGACGATTTCTAGGATTTCAATAATCAAAATTAATAGAGATGAATAGTTCAGTGCGAATACAACCTTTAGGAAGAAATAACTTCGAAACTTGGAGGATTCCCATCGAAGCACTTCTTATCAAAACTGGCGGCTGAGGAAAACGAAAAGCCAATCCTAAGTGATGCTGGTGGAGACGCTCACAGGTGTGGGGAACACCGAATTCGTTTATGTTGCCATCGTGATTGTATATACGTAATTATACGTGTAATTATTTCAGTCTCTTACCAACCACCAAACTAGTCACGTTAATATTCTTCTGGAATAAAAGTGAATATTATTTTCCGTTATCGAGACTCCTCATTGGTGACCCCAACGATTGAATTGAAATCAAACAACACTCGGAGGAGAAATGGTACTCCCACGGAACAACGCTCAGCTCAACGCAGAACTCCTAGCCCAGCTCGAGCAGATTCGAAACGATAACCAGCGACTTAGTGATCAACTGGCGCAGCAGCAAAACCAACAACTCAACAACGAAGCGACGTTCTTGCGAAATTGTGTCCCAATTCCCGCGTACAGAACACTCGTGGAGACCGTGTCTGGGCCCAAAAGAAAAGAATAAATCAAATACGCTCAATAATATTCACTCGATCAAATAAATAAAATAATAACTCTCAAGAAGGTCATGGGAAATGAAATTATAAAACAATTAAGACCCACTTGAATTTAATCGGCAAAACTCGAAATGAATGAACGAACTCCTTTTAAAATGAAATAAATAACCTATGCTCGGATTGTATTAAATGACAATAAAAGGGACAATGGGGAAAATGAAACACAAAGCTCTGATCGCTTACCTTACTTCACAAACCAAAAAGGGGAAATTAAACACTGACTTTCAGGGAAACCGTTCGCTTGAGGCGCCGCTATCCGTTATGATAACCGACTGGCTCCTCTTGCTAATATAAACAGCGGCGGGCTGCACGGGTGATGGTCAGTGTTGCCACCTCGCGCAGTCCGCCGCGAAAACCATTACAAGCTGCATCCAATTATCAAAACATCGTGCCCGAACCAACCCACGCAGCAGCAGTACATCGCGTTGCTGTCAAATTGCCACCGTTTTGGACAGATCGACCAAGCCTGCGGTTCGCGCAAGCGGATTCTCAATTTTTTATCCCCAACGTAATAAGCGAGGTAACAAAATTTCACTATGTTGTATCCCAATTAGAAACTCGCATAGCCGTGGAAGTTGAAGACATCATCAAGGTATGCAGAAGCTGTGAAAGCGTGGTCGGTGGAAGAAAGAAAAGGCAGATCAGACTTAATTCTGTTCATTAGTTCCGCAGAAATGAAGTTGATTAAAGGGTGCCAGGCCTCGAATGAAGTTTTAGCAAAACTCCATTAAGTAGAAAAGATCACACTTTTTCGAAAATTTAATAAATTAGGTGACATGAACGTTGTTATTAATGATGATTTTTTAATTAATTATGTTGTTGTGAAGCATACCCGAAGAATTTGAAAACTTTCGATGAGCGATTCAACCACAAGACGACCTACCAAAACCTGATGCTCTCAGAACTAACATTTTGGAAGAGTCAGATGCACGGAAAAACAAATTTCAAAACATGAATTCTGATGCGATGGTATCGAAAAATATGAAGTACACCAATGCCTGCTCAGGTAGCTATGTTTAAGTGTCTATTGATGTAAGGAGCTGGGACATAATGCGTCGGAATGTCCAAAGAAGGCAGAAAGCCCTGAAGTAGTTGACCAACCATCTAAAAGTCTTACATAACAAGATACAGGCAGCGTACGCAGCCCGGGAAATACGCTGGAAGTTCCACCTTCCTTATGTTCACTTTTTTTTTGGATTGGTGGAGGCCCGGAATCAAGTCAACCAAACACCACTTTCGACGGCTGGTGGGAGACTATGTCTTCAGTATTGAATAGTTCAACACTGGTTTATATCATTGAAGCGATTCTCAATTCTAGGCAGTTGAACGTTTTCTTCCCCTTATGGTACGGTAGCATTAACTCCTGGTCATTTCCTTACCACTAGCCCGCCCTGAGAGCGACGTACTAGATTCCCCCGCGAATCGCCGTGACCGTTGGCAACATACTCAAATAAATTGTTCTAGGGTTTCAGCGACGATGGAGTAATGTGACACATAAATCCAACGCCCGAAATGGGCCGAGAATACGCCCTGACTCACCACCAAATGGGCGGACAATCGGCTGAATTTCTGAGGAGTTGATGCCTGGCGATGATAAGAGCACGTAGGATGAGGATATTTGAACCTCAACGGGGAACATCGTGCGCCCCCTGAGCCGTTTGGTTCTTTTACCTCATTAACATATCACAATATTCCTATTTACTCCTCATTTCCTAATTTAATCCTATCTTCCTTGTTAAAGCTCGTTGATTAACTCATTGCTCTGGTTACAATTTATTAATGTAATTTATATTTCCATTGCCCGACACACACCTGACCAACTACGCAAAACCCAAGTCCCTCTGTGCCGCCCTGAAAACTAAATTCCTAACAAATAAACAAAAACGTTCATGAAAAGGAAAATAAGATTCAGGGCTGAAGCGCAAGAAATTTATGTAAAATGAAAATATTTACTCTTGAGAAAGCCGAATGGACAATGAAAGATTGGAGGATAAAAAAGGCACATGAACGCCTGGAATCATCCTAATATTATTGAACGACGTATTTTTGAATTAATCGAATCAAAATAAAATTGTCTGAACGTCCAGCAGAAAAAAAGTATTACCGGGTCGATGGGTTGAGATGAAGATCAAGGTTGAAGGGATGTGAAACTAAGGATCGTGAAATATCCTGCAATGAAGCTTCCAACGCAAAGGAATGGACAACTGGCCCAGACGCGTCGAACGATATAACCGGTTTCGTGTAAACAAAGAGAAAAGAATATCTCCAACTTCCGATCGCTACATAAATCAGAAAACCCGATACTAACAAACTAAATAAGCATAAACTATGACATTTTCTAAGCGACGCTAGGCAATTGGCACAACGTGATGAGTCGAACGGACGGTTGAAGTGAGACAGAAGGCAGTGAGAGGATATGAACGCTGGCCGGGGAGAAACAATAACTTTGCTGCGTTTTCTTTCAATTTATAGACTTTCACTCACTATATTTACTTAATTTCACTGTTTTGCGATCTAGACTCAGTCGTACACCTCACAGAAGCGACTTATTCGATTAGATTTGGAATCCTAATACCTTGAAACGTAAAGTGTCAAATTTAGCGACGTAACGCTTTGCAAAAATTATGATAAAAACACGCACTGTTGCCTTTTCGATCGAGAAAATTCTCATTTGACTGCAGTGGCCTTTTTCTTCCATTAAAACTCAGACCCGTGACCCGTTATTTGCGTCTACTAAACGCAATCAAAACTCCCACTAATTAAAGTATCCGAGAACCGTTAGTCATTGATTGCCTACTTGGCTTTTGAACTGTAGAATTGATAAACCCACACTACCTTTGTAACCTTTGAAACTCGTAATTCTGCCAAACAGCGGTCATGCTGCGTTAACGCGCCGTGAAACTCATTTATATTCCGTACAATTTTATAACAAGTTTCGATGGGATAGCCCACAACTGTTGTTCCTCCTAACGATAGAACCGCAGAAAATTCATTTGAGAAAACTGACTGGCTGGAAAGTTGTTCAGCGATTTTACCAACATTCCAGAAGCGTTTATACAATAAAAATACCAACGAGCAAGCGAAGTGAATGAAATTAACACGATCTGAGGCAACGCAGGTGCAGCTAACTGCATGAAATGGTGAAAATCACTCAGCAATGTATGTGGCAATAAGAGAATCTATTAGTTTCATTCTGTTCTACCGTTATGAAATTGAGCAAATTCCCAACTCCGAGTCGCCCTCCGCAACATCTGGGAGCATTTGACGCAATGCACCGTATTAGATCCAATCAACGGGAAAAAACCTTTACAAAAACGTTGCACTTCCCAATACAGACCAAACAAAAGAGCTGCGAAATTATTGCACGACGGTTTATTATTCTCTTTCACAGCTTGACGTAGTCTCACACCTCCAAGAGCCATTCCATTTGATTCATTATCGCAAATTACCAGTAAACTATACGAAACTTGGAACAACAGAACGACGAAAATCGGCATACTCTAGGCGTCTATAGGCAATTGAAACGACTGGGCAAGTGATGGTGATGGTGAGATGGAAGGTATTGCAGAAATGAGAGCAGACTGGGAAGAAATGATAGCTGTATTGTCCAGCGACTTCTTTAAATTAGTAAACTTTGGCTCACTATATTTACTCTGATTTCACTGCTTTTGATCTAGACGCAGTCGTACACCTCTGAGAAGTTTCATTTGACCTCGAAAAGTACCTAGAAACGATACCAATCACTACATGATTGCGATAAAAGTGCTTAAATTTAGTTTTTGTTAAGCTTTTAAACTATTTTTTTCTCATGTCAACCATGGTTTTGTCTGACAAGAATGCCGGGCCCAACTATATACCAAATGGGATTCTCCAACGAATGAACGGCCCTGGCGGTTTACAACAGAGGACACTGAATGTGTACCGCCACACTCCCATTGGAGGACTCCAGTGATCTAGTGGTTATTGACCAAGATTCATAATCCGACGATAGTTGGGCATTGGATCGGAGATTGTGAATCAGCCGCTCTTCATGTTCTTCAAACATTTTCATCCCCCTCCCCCCTTGAATAGATTGGCGTTGCAGACTTGCAATCTCGATGCCTTGAAACGTAGTGTCAAATTTTGAAGGTCAGAGATGTGTAAACAACTTTTCCTGACAGTGTAAGGCGCCACAACACGAGAAAAACCAACCAGAACCTGACTGTAGATATTACCGATAGGTCTAACCTGTAATGTGTCTATGTCTACCTTTCGGGCGCTGGAGGGCTATGCAAAGAGTGTCCTAACAACGTCATAAATATATCGAATCGAGGACCGTTGCCTCTCCAGTACTGCACGAACCTGCAAACCCTCTCCATTGCTACATTGACTTGTTCGGAGAGGCTGAAGGTGGTAGCAGCGCTCAGAAGCCTGGGAGGCTCTCCCCTCTGGCAATGCTGATTCCTTTAGGCATACCAGAAGGCTCTGAGAACACTCGCTGACAATTGGTAGCACTGGCTGCTACACCTCGCCGATTCCTTCGTGAGAAGGACTCTTGCTGGCCATGGTGTACTACGTAGCTCTAAGGAGTTTCTTTCGGATTCAGACTCCTAGGACTGGCAAAACTAGATTGAAAGATAGGCTAAGAACTCAATGTGGACGTTGTAATAATGAAAACGCCAAACATCTTGTTTCTCAAAAACAGCTATGCTGTTTTTGATTAATTTTTTGCAGTTATACCACACAAGTGCTTAATGAGATCCAATTTTATTTACTTTTTCCATGATCTGAACGGAAAGAAGAATAAAAAGTAGTAAAACGAGGGCGATGAACACATCCAGCTCAACGAAATTTACAGATCGAGAGAAAGACTGAGGGCAGTTCAATAAAATCTGAGTGAGAAGTATTTAAAAAAAGCCAGAACGAAATCTGGAGCGTACTGCAAAATTCAGGAAGGCATCTTCTTTTAAGATCTTCACTCTGCGGTGGACACAAATCTCTCAACAATAAACCCTGCAAATTATTACAAAACGGTTTATTATTCTCATGAACAGCTTGACCTAGTATTACTGCTCTGAGACCCATTCCATTCCATTCAGCATCGAAAAACACTAGTAGACCATACGAAACATGGCCTGACTACAATGGAACTACGGAAAGTAAATATTCCCCCGGCGCCCATAAACGTCTGTAGGCATTTATGATCCGATGTAGTGGTGTGCGGAGGAATTGCCGGCCTCATCGGCCCTAACCTTCCTCCGTCCTGTCGGGCCAAAAGAGTCGAGGAAATTGGGACGGAGACTTCCAGCGAACCCTCAGCGATTGGCACGACGTTGCGAGTCGAGCGGGCGTTGCGAGAAAACCATGGGCTTCGTCCGATCGGATCGCCGAGATGGCGGGCACAACTAGATACCAAATGGGATTTTGGTGCGAAAGAACAGATTTTTTAGACCACGTTAAAGGCACAAAACGGCCCGGACGGCGGACGGACATTGCATATTTGGAATCCCCATGTCTTGAAACGTAAAGTATCAAATTTTGATGGGTGGGTGGGGGGTAGGGGGTTGTCAAAGATTTTCGTGACCGAAAACATAGGGTTATTATTCAGAATGAATAATAAACCATAATATTCAGAATGAATAATAAACCAAAAGTCGGTATTATTGTCAGGTAAGTCGCGAGGTAACTAGTGGTGACCCAATATGTTTCAAAATGTTAAGCACTAACTGGTTTTGTGGACAATTTTCTTAGCTCGTGACACAATAGAAAGTGTAGTGCGTTACTACTACTTCGACCTGTTCATGTGCCTTGTACATCTTCAGAATCTATTCGGGTCATTGGAACGATACATACTCCGCATGAGCAGAGCAAAAAACGCATGAAGTTGTTGGCAAGGAGGGGCGATAAAATTCGCAACATGAGGCAGAAGAAAATTTGTAATGCATTACAGTTTGATCGTGAATACGTGGATGCATATATTTAGATATCTGCTACAACGATATTAAACGACGATGTTGCGCGTGAGGCTGAGCAAGAAAGCTTTTAGATTCATTCGGGACTGGACGAGTGAACTAGTCTCCAAGCAAATCGTGCGAGCAGGGTAAAGTGTGGAAGTGCGGCTGGGCCGAGGGTAGATGCACTTAGAGAATTCCCTTGATTGCTGGAACTCTGAGAAGCAGTCTGATGCAGGATCGTTGTATGAACGATAAAAGGGAGATGCTGGCAGGATAAAAGGGAATGGAAAACAAACCCCTCGAGAACGGAGCGTTGCTCTCGTGGAATCAAAGTCAACAGTGATGGAGGAGAGGTAGGGTTGGATGCACCACTCTGGGCGCCTGTTAGGGGTCCGAGTTTCCTCGCTCATCTGGATGCGGAATCTGCCAAAGGTTTCCCTCTGGATCACTGGAATTTAAATCGTTTGTAATGCCCTGTTGTGAGACCAGACGTAAGCTGTGTGTTTGAAAGTGTGAATGAGTACATACTTTGGTTAGATCAAGTTTACAGGTAGTGGCAAGGTAATATCTGCTCTGATATTTGAGCGAACTATTCGAGGAAAGTGGATGCATGTCAGTAGGTAGCTGCACAGCAATTAGCCACTTGAACAGTACATCTAAATAAGGGGCTGCTTAGCGAGGCTGCGAACGTAAATAACGGCACAGCCTGCAAACCGTTCAACGGGAATCACTACAGGGAAGCAGCAGGGCTTTATGAAGAAGTGTTGTTCAGACGAGGGAAAGCAAGAAGTCGACTTCAGCGAAGTTCTAGCAGTTAGATGTTATCGTCAGCTGTCACATTCCACTGGAAAACGGAAGGGGGGATTTAAGGCTCTACGGCGAGAGGATGGAGGACTAACAACCGGGGAGGACGTGGCGGGAGGTTCGGAGGTTGATAGCTGTTTAACAAGTTGTATGTAAAGAGCCCACCATTTTTGCTTGGTAATGAATTAGCTTATCGCGGCCAACCAAGCAGCGCAGATTAATTCTCAGTTCTGGTGACTGCTGGGCTCTTTAGCGCCCAACTCCAGCCCTCTTCCATTCTGCCCTTTCATGAACGAAGGGTTCGGCGGCTATCGCCGAGATATTCCACGTACAACCATAATCTGCTCTTAACTGCTCCACTAAGTTTGATCTCGGTTTTGTAGCTTCCGATTTCGATTTAATCATTTACGTGCAACCTCACGAGTTTAACGATTTCTCTCATTTACATTTATAAGCATGTGGTGTGGCGTATCACGCAACTTTCTTGAGCCCAACGTGCATTACTCACTCTACTTGTATCGCCCGAGCAACTACCCATCCCAATTTTCGCTTAGTTAATATGAATGTGATCCTCGTGCGTTATACGGATGAAGTGGCACCAGCACTTACTGGCCGCACGCTGAACTCAGTCCAGATAAAGCTGCATTGGATAATGCGACGGATGGTGGTGGGTGGAGGTGGAGGAAGCTTATGGGCTGTCTTTCACCTTGCAAAAGGCAGAGCTAGTCCTGGCGAGGACACGAAGAATGGAGGCTTTCACCCTCATTCGTGTGAAGGTCATGGAACTTGTCGTTTGGTTTCCACATTCGGCAAGTAACAGATAGAGCTGGCAGAGTAACAACGGTTCTTTCCCATTTGATGACCAACACCAGAGGGCCGTGGGTAAGTACAAGGCAGGTGCTTGTGAGCATTGCCTACTGCTGCAATGGAAGTCCTTTTATACATCTCACCTCTCCATATATGTATTCCACACGCGGGAACGATGGGAACAGAAGACATTCCGGATCGAGGTGGGCGCCCTGCGGTGGTACACCGATGGTTCAGTCATGGGAGGCAGAGCTGGACTGGGCATTGTTGGGCCCAACTACAGTCTGGCTAAGCCGCTGGGAGAGTACGCCACGATATTCCAAGCTGAAATCCTAGCTATAAAGATCTGCGCGGAACAGATCCTATCTAAAGGCCTCAAGGGCAAGCGGATCTACATATAGTCCAGGAGCCGAGGGCTAAAAACGTTGACCGTTGAGTTGGAAGTTGGTTACTATTTTGCTGATAGTTCCCT
Source organism: Pachypeltis micranthus (assembly GCA_020466155.1). Classification (NCBI taxonomy): domain Eukaryota; kingdom Metazoa; phylum Arthropoda; class Insecta; order Hemiptera; family Miridae; genus Pachypeltis; species Pachypeltis micranthus. The sequence goes on from CM035776.1 coordinate 3,418,589, forward strand.
CAATGTTTGGTAACACCCCGCAAGTCTGCTCTCTCAGAAGTATGGACTAAGAAAATGGCGGCTCATCAATAAAGTCAAAATTTGTCAAAATTTGACTTATTAGTTGATAGTTACAATATTTACCACAGTTGAGGAATTGGCTTGTACTTTCCCAATTCACACCTCTGCTACCTCCTATGCTTGGCCATTAAGTTGCAGAGCCAATCAAAATTCGTCGAATTTTGAACCAAATTTTGACTTATTAGTTGACATTGGAAATTTGTATGGTGGATTCGCATCAAGTAACTGAGTAGAAAACCCCGAGTCTGCCACAATAGTTTCGTGGACTTCGACTTGTAGACGAGGTCAAAATTTGACGAAATTTTGGTAAAATAATGACCTACGGAGTTGAAACTTGAAATTTATGTTACGAGTAGGTGAAGTGGAGTACTTTAAGAATTACCTAGTCTGCTTTCCTCATTTTAAGGACTCTTTCGTGCAGACGACATCAAAATTTGATGAATTTGAACGCTCCAAAATTGATTTATTAGTAGATAGTTGCAAACGACGTGAATGAGTTTCACATCCATCAGCTTTACTATTAAATGTTATCTGCCACCTCAAAAACGTGGCATTTTCAAAGCAGAGTCGCTGAAATAGAGTTGTCCAGTATTTAAAAAAAAAAACAAAAAACTGAATAGTTGACAGCTGAAAATGATGTGAATCGCATCTACAGCAACTCAGTAAACAGTAAATAGTATCTTCTACCTTCAAAATGTTGTGTTCATACAGCAGACTACTTCTGGGCTAAAATGACTAATTATATATTTGAAGTATATTCTGTCTCCATGGCTCATAAAAAGAATATTAACTAATCGCCTCGGTATTCCTGTATGCCTTTAGTGGATGGGAAGTAAAACCCATTAGTACACATATAATATGCATTATAACATTTTATTCCTGATTTTAACAAAACACGTTCATAAAATAACTGGTGCATGGTAACACAAAACTTTAGGCGGCACCGTAAATACGACCACCTGCTACATATATGGGCGCTTTATCTTCGTTTAACACGGTTTTACGGGAACATTTATGAAGAACAAAATGTAGGACTACTTAGTTGAGGGTACTTGGTAAGTTTGATTTCAATCGTTATAGCCGTTTATGATATAATGGAAACCCAATAAATTATAAATTCTGAAAGTCACCTGAACTGTTTGGTGGCACAATAGGAAACACAGAAAAATAGCGTCCATTGGCATTGCCAGCCACTACTTAGACAATCGAAAAGGCTTGTTCCGCCTTCTGGTCCAAGGGCAAAGGCGATGCTGACACTCTCCAGGAGGGACTTGAGGGTCTTGATCAGCTTCCTCACCGGACACTGCCCACTCGGGTATCACCTCAACAAGATGGGCATCTCCGAGGCGGTGGAATGCAGACTCTGTGGTGAGGAGGACGAGACGGCGGAGCACATCCTATGTGAGTGCCCTGCCTTAGCAGTCAAACGCTTCGGATATTTTGCAGAGGGGATTATTGAGCCCCACATCATAGCGGAATGTGCGGTGAAGAACATACTTGGCTTCATAAAGGGGGCGGGTATGTACGACGCCTTTTACTAAGGACCTTTTACTTGTCCCGCACACCCTCAGAAAAAAAAAAGAGCATTGCCTTGATGAGGATCCGCATTGCTTGCTCGTACCGCACAGTTTCTCAGGAGGCAGTACTGGTGCTGGCGAATGTTATCCTAGCCCATTTCCTAGGGAGCTGTACCCATGAAGAGGGCAACCAGAGTACAGCCAACAGAAGAGAAGAAGAAATGCCCTTGGGAAGCAGTGAGACGAGTGGGCCTCGTCCCAAAAGGCCATGGCTCGTCACTGATGGTGCACACGAGTCTGCAGTGAACCTGAAAGTCCCATTAGAGCCTTTATTTGAGGAAAGTCAAGGAGACACAAGGACTGCATAACCTCCAAAATTACTGGCAAGAAGTCAGAGCAGAGAATGAAATTGCACTAAACAGCCCATAAACTTATGAATGTAACTCGATGCGGAAATAACGAAACATCAAAAATTATCTGAACTGTTACACCGGGTCTTAAACAGGCTCTTGGGAAGGTATTGCATTCTTAAACTGCCCGCTCAAAGATGTAACACCGGCGTTGCGGAAAATGGTTCAGTAATGAGCGGAAGTCTTCGTTTTGAATTTTGATCAGCGATATAGTGAAATGGAATGAAGGAAGTGGTAGAAATTCCACGAAAACGTAAAAGTAAGTCGAACTATATCCAGTTGATGAATGAGAAAAGGGCGGGCCGGGAGAAAGGGGAAAGGCGCTTTAATTATACTTTTAAATCAAGAGAAGGTCCGAAGCCTAATTAACAATTTACTTTCTCGAGCTAAACATCAAAAGAGGGAAGGAGAGAGAAAGAGATGAGATCGGTGGGCCTGACGGCGCGGAAGTAACGATGGAGAGTATGCTGGTTGTTAGGCTGAGGATGAAAATTGAAGTGAGGGCCGTTCTAACTGATTTCATTCGCTCTATTCCTGCGAAGTCTATCGTCATTCGGCTAATTAGCAGATTTTGAATGGAAAGTTATAGCGGGCGATGATAAGGTTTCGCACTTAGAAAACCCCGTTTAGTTAAGCCGGTGCCTTACTGGGTAGTCTTGAGAAATCTGAGAGATCCCTGAGATGGATAGAGTCAAAGAAACCCGGATCGCGCTTACTCCTCGCTTTCTCATCAGACTAATAGGGAGCTGCTGAATGATGAACGCTGAAGAACCATCCTCGAATGATTCCTCATTCATTCGTGCTAGGGATCCGATTGAACTGTCGATGAGTTCATTCCTTTAAAAGGAGGGCGGTGGTATCTGCGAGAAAAAAAAAGTAATGGTATTTTGATGAAAGTGCAAAAACAACTTTGAAAGCCCGTATCTGGTTTTGATTTATTCTGAGGCTCCCAGTTTCAACTGTCAAAAATAATCTGAAGCACCGAGTCGTATAAGGTTTGCCTACTTTCCAGTTTGGGATAATTAAGAAAGCACCTCACTCGAGTACCGCAATGCTTTCTCTTCGTCCTGTAGGTACAGAGAGCTTCTATGTGGTCGCCGGAATTTATTACATTTTCGGTGAGCAGTTGGAGCATTTCTCCAGCGTTTCCAACTAACAGCCACCATTAAAACGGACTCCATGTCTTTCATAGAGTGAAATGAATAGTTATTAAAACCGATAATTTTCCAAGAGAAAAAGCAAAGCTGAGTATTCCACTTTTCTCTGAATTGTTCGTGATGTTGAAATTATTCAAAATTCGCCTTCCAGAAATTCAACCATGGTCTTGGAGCCTCGTAGGCTTTATTGGTCCAAAAGAATGCAGCTTCGGGTGGTAGGTACCTCAAATTTGTAGTAAACTATTCCACACACTCTGCCAGGGGTTCCTAGTGAGCTGTGAGTATGATGTCCCGATAATACGAATCTCCTGTCCGTCTGTGGACGCTAATCTCGGATGCTATTTAGGGTGTTGGCATATTCATTGGAATAACGCCACTGTCCCGCCCAAAAGTTTTCTATAAATGCGGTTTGCGATGGTTAAAAAAGAATCTTCGGCAGGAAATGTTTTTCTTGTAAGAGTTTTTCCGCTCAGCTCCTTGCAAAAAAAAACGTGTTAAAGAAGTAGAGAGGGACTCCTACATGAGCACTCAGGTCAGCACACTACAGTACAGTCAGCATGGAGTCGAGAAGTCGCGGTTCTTCTCATTAATCATTTCCGATCGTGCAGTGAGTGCCACAGTCGTCAAGGAATCAAATCGAAGCATCTTCGCCACCTTCGAATGATTTCTGGTGTATTTGAACATTAAAAGGTGGAATTGTTCATCAGGGTTAAATTTTTGGAGGTTGGATGATACCGCCCTAGATGAAGCCAACTAACGTTTGTAATAAGAAAGCCGTAGAGTTATAGGCTTTATTACACTTAAAATCCTACGTAAAATGAGAAGAGTAAATTTGGAAAGTAAGTATACAAACTTGTAGTTAGGAAACGCGATATAAATATGATTGGAAACATGCGATTATAACGATTCCCCCCCCCCCTTTAGTTTAGAACATAGTCCTCTAAGTGTTTTGGGGGTTGTCTCGCCCTTTCTGAACGCCTCAAAACTTGGGTGGGTGTGGAGGGGTTCGCAACTGGGCTAGGAGAATCTGATTCTGAGATGGCTCGGAAACTTCGTCTATGGCTAGGTCGTGAATATCTTCTTCGTTAGAATCCACAGTGGTTTCACCCATAGGGGCCAAATGGCGATTAGAGACAGTTGTCTCTCGTCCATCAGGTAGACGCACGTAGGAGTAATTAGGGTTCGCCTCAAGGAGTTCCACTTGCACAATGGCTGGATCGCACTTGCTTCCAGGAGGTGGTAGACGTTTCATCAGCACTTGTCCAGGCGTCGATAGCCATGTTGTAGCCGTAGGCCCGTTAGCTGATCTACGCGGATGATTGAACAAACTCTCATGGGGAGTTGAGTTAGTAGCTGTGCACAGGAGCGATCTAATTGAGTGTAGAGCTTGAGGCAGAACCTGCTCCCACTGTCGTGTGTCCAACCCTGCAGAACGGAGCGCCATCTGTGTGCTTTTGGTTTATTATTCATTCTGAATAATAACCCTATGTTTTCGGTCACAAAAAATTTTTTACAACCCCCCCTCAAAATTTGATACTTTACGTTTCAAGACATGGAGATTCCAAATTTGCAATGTCCGTCCACCGTCCCCCGTCCCCCGTTCGCCGTCCGGGCCGTTTTGTGCCTTTAATGTGGTCTAAAAAATTCGTTCTTTCGCCCAAAAATCCGATTTGGTATCTAGTTGTGCCCGCCATCTCGGCAATCCGATCGGACGAAGCCCGTGGTTGTAATGGGCAAAAAACGGTTAAAAAAATTAACGAAACGCAGTACAACGCGGGAGCTACAGCGTTTCGTCGTTTGAATTCCCTCCCTCCCGCCCGTCTCATTAAAAAAGGCGAGCGAGCAGCGCGCCTTCCGCTCGCTTCTCTCCCAACACTCAACTCCTCCCGGGTTCGCTTCGAGCGCCCCCGTTCCAATTTCCCCGACGTTTTGGTTTTAATACGATTCAATTTTTTTAGATTCTTTCGTTTCATTCTCATTTTGTTTTTTTTCATAGATTTTTGGTTAAATTTAGATATTAGTATTTAGCGTGCATGTTTTCATATTAAAATTCAGTTTTTTCTAGATACTTTCGTTTTTTTTGTTTATTTTAATATTACGATTCAGTTCTTTTCGACCTTTTTTTGGGTTTCATTATGATATTTTTCGATGCTGAATCGAACAGGATGGGTCTCGGAGCATTAACGCTAGGTCAAGCTGATTATCCGAATAATAAACCGTTGTGTAATAATTTGCAGGGTTTTCCAAATGATGGCGTTGTACCGTTCAATCTGCCCATTGCCTCTAGGGTTGTAGGAGGTCGTTCGACTCGTAGCAATTCCTTCCGATATCAGAATAGCTTTGAGCTCGGCTGACATGAAAGCTGATCCACGATCTGAATGTATGTACGCTGGCATGCCGAATGTCAAAAACAAGTTCCTCAAGTGATCGATCACTGTAGATGCGGACAAATTTGAGCAGGGAAAGGCGAAGGGGAATCGAGAATATTCATCTACGATTGTGAGTAGGTACTGATTTTTTGTCGATGAAGGAAAGGGGCTCTTTAAAATCCAGGTTCAGCCTTGTAGATTTGATGAGAACACCTTCAGTCTTGAAAAATTTAGGTTTTAGCTCCGCGCAATCTTGACAGCGAGAGGTTATCCGCTTCACATCTTCAACAGAATATGGAAGATTTTTGCATCTGATAAAATGGGTCATAGTAACCCCCGGATGACACATTGTTTTGTGCAGTTCCATCAGATCTGAAGTCGACGCTGTAGCGCAGACCCTAGACAGCGTATCAGCAACGCTGAAAGCATATTTTGCTTTCCTGCAAGATAGAGAATTTCGTATTTAAAACATGATAAGTCGAGGCGCCAACGCATAATTTTGTCGTTTTTAATTTTGCTGTGCCTAGCATTGTCGAACATGAAAGAAACTGACCTTTGATCCGTGATGATTTGAAGAGGCCGGCCTATCAAATAGTGACGCCACTTGCGAAGGGATTCAACTATTGCTGCTGCTTCCTTTTCTACTGCCGACTGTCGCTGCTCCGATTCCGATAGTGTTCTTGAAAAAAAAAGCGACGGGTCGACCTTCTTGTAACAGTGTTGCTGCAATAGCAAAGTTCGATGCATCTGTTTCAACTGTGCAAGGTAGTTTGGCATCTATTGCTGTCAATGCTGCTTTTGCGATGTCAGCTTTCAATGTTTCTATGATGATTAGTAAGTTTTCTGACAATGGAAACGACTTGGCTAACACGAGCGGACGAATCTTTTCCGAAAACTTCGGAATCCATTTTGAAAAATGAGCAAACATGCCCATAACTCTTCTTAGTTGTTTCGTATCGCTAGGGGTCGAAATCTCACGAAGTGGTCGTAAGCGGTCTTCGTCTTGTGTGACAGTGTTATTCGCAATGTTGTAACCGAGTAAATTAATGTTTGTTTGAGAAAATTTGGATTTTTCTTCATTAAGAGTATACTTTTTTGCGGCTGCGCGGAAAGCTTTAAGGTTCATGTCATGATCGTCCTTGGTCTTACCACAGACTGTGACATCATCGAGGTATGCATAGGTTTCTTTTAATTTCTCTTTCCTTATGATTTTATGAATAAATTCTTGAAATGCAGACACACCGTTGGTTACGCCAAATGGAATTCTTTTGAATTGATAAAGAACACCATCAGCCTCAAAAGCTGTAAACAACCTCTCACTTTTCAAAATAGGTACTTGATGGTATGCTGATTTCAAGTCAATAGCGCTGAAGTAGTTATTTTGTGCGACTTGTTCAATAATCTTCTCAATTTTCGGAGTGGGATAGGCATGTAACTGAGTGTACCTGTTGATGGTTTGGGAGTAGTCAATACACATCCTTTTCTTCCGAACTTCACTCTTGACAACAAGGACCTGGGCTCTCCATGGGGATGTGCTCTCTTCAATGACTTCTTCATCAATAAGTTTTTGAACTTCCGGTTTAATGAATTCTGCATCTTCTTTGGAATAATGGTGAGATTTCATAGCAATAGGCCGGCAATCAGGTAATAAATTAGCAAATAGTGACACAGGCGGGACGGTAGCTTCAGCTATATTACAAATTAGGAGGGGCGCCTTTGTGCCTCCTAATTTCATCTCAAGGGTGGAGTGAGTAGAAAGTATATCATGACATTATGACATCTGTACAAAGGTTCTTTATGATCAAGAGCTTTACTTTCCCGTGTCCTTGAAGTTCTATTCTTACTTCACAATATCCTTCTACTTTGGAAGAGAGAGTTGAGCTGGCCATGGTTGTGACTGTAGCCTTACTTAGGGATACGGATGAGGAAGCATTGTTTCCCCTTAGCTAGGAAACGCATATAACATATGATTGGAAACATGTGATTATAACAACGTTATATTAACAAGGGGTTTCCACACACGAGGGTTGCTAGACTTGGAGATTAGGCGATACCCCGCTATACAGAGCCAACAACTCCCTGTAACATGATAAGTTGCACATAGTTTGAAATAACCATCTACATAGTGGGCTGTGTGAAGGTCCTCAACATTCAATGGTGGATTTGCTGGCATTTGTTAATATTGTGGAGTCAACCAACTCCACATCGTAGCTAGGTTGCTTGTTTTGTTTTGTTGTTGTTATTTCATCTATTACATTGGGGGCCCGTCCGGGATAGAAAAGAAAACATGCCTCCTACACGACGGACCGTGACTACTCGACGTCGAGCGGCTGATGCAGAGCCTGATAAAGTATACGACAACTCAGTGCAATCCGATTTGACTATTATGAATAATAATTTAGAGAGCGATCCCCCACTCGTGCCACCTTTGCAGTTACAAGCAACGGTAGGTGGAAGTTCGACTTCTAATAACCAAGGAAGATAAGGTTATTCAGCAATTGATTGCGTGGACAAATAGCAACAGACGTCCCAGTGCTGAAAAGCTAATTCAAGAGGTCTCAAGAATGCGGCTGCTAGTAAATCGTTGGGAATCTTTGGAAGTTGGAAATGGGCAGTTGTTTCATCGCTGGTTGGGAGGCAAAGGTAAAAGTTGGCTACAATTGGTAGTGCCCCCAGATAGGGTTGAGCCCATTTTAAAACTTAGCCACGACACGACTGGTGGACATTGTGGGTTTTGGAAAACCTTGGTCAAAATTCGCAAGAATTATTTCTGGACAGGAATGACCCGAGATATTCGGTCGTGGAGCAAAACGTGGACAGATTGTCAACGGTTTAAGGGCCCAGGACAAATCAAACCTGCTCCGCTAAAACAAATGGTTGTTGCAGCACCATCTGACAGAATGGGTGTGGATATCCTTGGACCTTTCCCAATGACCAAACAAGGTAACAGGTACGTTTTGGTGGCCACTGACTATTTCACCAAGTGGCCGGAAGCAATAGCAGTACCAAACCAAGAAGCTGAGATATTGGCCAGGTCTTTAGTTGATCACGTGGTTTGTCGGATCGGTGTGCCCCTGGAGATACACACGGATCAGGGTAGGAATTTTGAGTCCAAGCTCTTGAAGGAAGCGGTTGCCATTCTCAGATTCCACCGTACTCGTACTACTGCATTACATCCACAGTCAGCAGGATTGGTTGAGAGGTTGAACCGCTCACTCACCCAGCATATGCGCATGGACGTCAATAAACACCAGGACGATTGGGATACCAAAATTCCGTTGTTTCTCATGGCATACAGAGCCGTTTTCCCCAGCCCAGTTGGTGTATGGGCGGGATTTAAGACTTCCTGAGGTATTAGTTCGACCTCTTTCAAAACGAATACCGGTTGACACGACGTACGCTTTAGATTTGAGAACCAATCTAGAAACCATGAGACGGTTCGCGCTTCACGAGGCAAAATTAAGCATGCAATTCCAGAAGGAGTCGTTTAATAGACGAACTCGAGTGCCCTGCTTTGAACGAGGAGACTGGGCTTGGGTCTATGAGCCAAAAAGAAAACGTGGGCTATGCCCGAAACTTCAACCATCGTGGACGGGACCGTGGGTCGTTGAAAAGCGGCACAACGATGTACTGTTTGACGTTCGCGTAGGAATAAGGAAAATACGTCTGCATGCCAACAGGTTGACTCTGGCTAATGTTCGTCCGAAAAAAGAAGGAGGGATTAGTGTGGAGTCAACCAACTCCACATCGTAGCTAGTTTGCTTGTTTTGTTGTTATTGCTTTGTTGTCATTAAAAAATAGTATTCTCACGAGATTCCAATCGTGAAGATAATTGTTGGCTTCTGTTCCTTCAGTGATCACAGTCTGACCAGCCGCGTCAATCAGACACCGATGGGTCACCAAAAAGTCAAGTCCCAAAATGCATCGCTCATGCACCTTGGCAACAAGTGCTGTATGGGACCTGGCTTTGCCATCCTCTACATCAAACTGTAAAATGGCTTCTCCTAATACTGGGATGCGCTCACCAGAAACTGACCGAAGCCAAATTTGTCCAACAGGAGATACACAAGCTCCAACTCGCTGTAGAATTTCATGATTTGCAATTGCCCTCGAGGCCCCTGTATGATAGATACACGCGCGCACTAACACGGGTACTAACGCGCACTGGATCCCATTAATGTTTCCGCTTAGCACCAGAGAGGATTGAGAAGAAACACGGTAAAGAACATCATTCGTATTTGAACGTACCAACAAAGCGCTCTGAACCTCTGGGTTAGGCTGGTCCACTTCCTCTGCAGTTTTCTTCAGATGGGTATTGAAAGATGCGCGTTCATTACGAAATGAGTAACTGAATGTGGCACACGAACTGAGAACACGGCGCACTCAAAAACAACACAGTAAATGCCCGATTATTCTTTGTGGTTGTTCGGTGGGCAGAATCTTGAAACAAAACGCATGTAGTGAGTGATAATCATTCATTTACGTTTCACTCAACCGCACGAGTCACTGATAACAATTCATCCCAATAGCCCCGTACAACGCGTTGTTTATAGGGTTATAATTGAATATGAGATGAAAAAGGGAAAAGGAGGGCCCTAAGCTCCAGTGGGAGGAAGTAATTTACGGTGAAACTCTCTTTTGTTCACTTGACACCATCATGAGAGAAAGGTAGGACGTGGAGTCATAACAGTGTGATCTACATGAGACAGCGAGTTATATCAAAGGGCAGATGCTTTCCCATTAAAGAGACTTCTTCGTGAAGACTTAAAGAGGGGATGAGAATCAGGTTTGAAGAGATAGTGTCATATTGCGCTCGGTCTGCCATAAGAGGAGCAGTAAAATTGGTTTGAAGAGCTTGTGAAATGATGCGTGTAATAGGAGATAACGAGAGAAACTGTAAGATGGGTATCAATTTCAAGTCCTTCACTACTATGCACATTGATCTTTAAAGCCCTTCGCCAATTTGTGCTTTTAAAACAAAAGTGATGCCGGCAGCCTCTTTGAGGCGCTTCCGTTGCCATCCTTTCGTTGGCCTGTGAATGTTTATTATTATAAACTGCTATCTATCTATCACAAGGCAAAAAGAACGTGTCAGTGCTTACATTTCAACATGAACAGGGAGACAGCGAAGAAACAAATACCTGTAACATCTGTTGATTTAACTAGTTTGGTTTGAGACTTCGAATTCTCTACATAACCCTTGAAATAAAGGCTACCAATATACTTGACCGATACGATTAGATGGTGGTAGTTGCATTCAATCCATACCAGATTCCTCATACACACTCTAGATCCTCTAGGACTACCTCTCTTTCTTTTGGAGGATCCTTCTGTTCACATATATTTCAGTTTTGTGTGGGTCACTGCGCCGGGATTATGCCAATCTCTAATAGTCTAACTAAAAACTGATTACTAGGAAATACATAAAATAGGTTATCTACATCTGCTGTTAGCGATAGTAAAACGAGAGAAGGGTACATTTTTTTTTTCTTTTCAGGGCCTATTGGACCTGCGTTCATCAAGATTGTCCAGAAAATCTGGGACCGCCGCCTTGCCCCGGAGCGGTGCCTCTCTACAACTCGACGAAAAGTTGCTGCTCCGAAGGCTATGTCCCGTGACAGGTCTGTTTCTTTATTTGGTGACTGTACCTAAACCCTCGACGAGGGTTATATCAGTCATAGAAGTTGCGGTTTCGCTAATATGCAAGAGGCCGGCCCCTGCAGCATCCACCGAACTCAGACCTGTGGAGGTACGGCAGGTATTTGGTCGTTAGCCAGTCTCACCGTAGAGAGCTGTTGCCCGTGTGTTACCGCGCGGAGGTGACCACCTGAGGAATCCCGTACCATCTGGGAGTAGTTCATAATCTGGTTCCCTACCTGATCTTACTGTTTACTTGGGTGGCAAGTTTCAAAAGGACTGATCAACTATAACCACGTTTCTTAGCCATTACCTTCTTTGCGAACTTTGCAAAATGGTTATAGGCTTCCTTTGTAGCAGTCAATGCTGCTAAGTTCGTTTGCCCTCCCAACAACCGTCGCTCACTGTTGTAGAAACTACAGTGGAGCAGCACATGGTTTCTTGTTTCCTCCGCACTGGAGGCACAAGACGTGCATAATGGAGAGTCTTTCAGAGAAAAGAAGTGGAGCCGCGCATTGAAGTCACCATGTCCCGTGAGGAACTGGCTCGTCCAGTGGTCTGGCTCAACCCATTTTCTAGAAAGACGTTCACGGATGTTGGGGAAGAACTCATACGTATGACGTCCCTTTGACGAGGATTCCCATCTCGCTTGCCATTTCTCTAGAGCCCATTCATCGATGGCGGCAAGTTTCTGTTCTGTGGTGAGATCTGCACGGAGTTCAGCCCAAAGCGGGGGAAGCTCCCGTTTCACTCTCCACTTGTCAATCATGCACTCAACAGCCAAATCAACTGGTAACTGACCAGTGATCACCTGGAGTGCTTCCGTTGATACAGTCTTGTAGGCCTTGGTGATCCACAGGAGCGCAGCTCTCTGGGATTGGGCCAATACTCTCTTTTGATTGACTGTTAGTTTGCTACCCCAGACAACGGGGCAGTAGCCAATCACACCTAGATATATGGCCTTATACATGAGGATAGTGTCGTGGTAACACACACCCCAAGTGGCCTTAGTAATGGCACGCAGTGAGGCAAACCTTGCAATGGTAGTGCCTTTAAGGGACTGGAGGTGTTGGTTGAAACCCCACCTCTCACCTATATTCACTCCTAAATACTTGACGTGCTTTTCTGCTTTGACGTGATGTCCCGTGACACTAAGTACAGCCCCCACGCAAGATAATAATCAATTATCATAAACACTCTGGTGAACGCGCCTTTCGTACAAGTCTCCCTACCTCTAGGATGCCCTATCCAAATTACCCCCCCCCCCCGGTCACTTGTTGTGTCACTTTACCCCGAACAACCCGTGATAGAGTCCCATGTACCGGCAACAGACTGCCTGCATTGATTACCAATGACCACCTGAATGGGCGGCAGGTTGATTTGTACAACCTGCAGCAACATCGTGAGAGTACCTTCTGAACATGAAAGTGGGCTCTGAAGTTCTTCAAAAGATCTGACCTTCGACGCCCTCTGGATCTGGTATGTTGAGGACCGTTCTCCCATCGTGCGGCCAAAACTCTTAGCCTCAAACAGAGTAATGACGCTCCTTTCATAAAATGATCCAAACCCGGACCCGGTCTGGTTTGAAAAGAACGCCCTTTCATGGTCTCAGTCCCCTAATCAGCTCCTCCAGCCTTACTCGCCACTCACTAATGGAACAAGTCACGTAGACTACTCTACTGGCAGCGTACCCATAAAAGAACTGCCACTGCTTGGAATGTCAAGTGCACTATGGGAGCTCATAATTGCTATAATGTGTTATCCCATAGTGTTGACGCCAACGGATATCGCCAGAGCTGTTCAACTGTTTGGCGACCCCAACTGAGCTCCTCAAGGTCTCGAATACCCAACAACGTGCAACTCGCACAAGCTCGTTGGCCACATCCCCACAGCCCCAGCCCCATTGCCAGATCGGCAACGTGAGCTGTTCCTCAATCGTTTGCATTCCTTTTAATTCCGGGTCTCTGGATCCGAAGGATTCTCAAGATAGCCAAAATTACTGACATTTTGGACAAGGTAATGTGCCATTCAACCCCGACACATAATATCACTTCCCATGTGGGGCTCGATCCCTATTAAATACTTTGTTTGGTCTTCCTCCAGGAACACCCGAAAGCGAGGAGAAGACAAACAGGATCTCCCTCCGCTTCAATTCGTCTCCTACCAAAAGTCTTGGTCAGAATATTCAGTCTTTGGTTTTTTCAGTTCCTGAATAATTTCTTTTACCCAGTATTCGACATTTAACGAGAGCATTATTCCTTTTTACTTTCCTTGGCTCTACAAAGTAGAAAGGAAAGTTATGTAATAGGCTGAAAAAAAATTTTGAGTTTTCTTCACATCTTTACGTTTCAGACCCTCCTGAGTCCGAAAAACACTATTTGGGAAAATTGTCTGTGTGTCTGTGTGTGTGAATGTGTGTCTATGAACGATTTTTAGAGAAAACCACCGAACCAAATCAGCTCAAACTTCATATCTCGCTCGCAGGTTATCATGGGACGCTAAAATAAGGGTATGAACAAAATTCACCGAAATTTAACTATAGTTATCATCGTGATCAAAACACCAAATATTTTTTTTCTCGAGAACGGCTCCAACGATTTTGATTAAATTTTTTATATTGACAGCTCCAAGTATGGCAACTATAGTATAAAATTCCCATTAATGGGAAAATGACGAGAGCACCACAATAAATTGCCAAAACTTTCGACGTAATCGATTTTAGAGTAGTTTTTAGAGAAAACGACGGTACCAAATCCCCTCAACTTGATATCTAGCCCGCAGGTTACTATGAGACGCCAAAATAAGGGTATGAGCAAAATCCACCGAAAGTTAACTATAGTCATCATAGTGATCAAAACACAAAATTTTTTTCTCAAAAACGGCTCTAACGATGTTGATTAAATTTTTTATATTGATAGCTCTCAATAAGGGAATTATACCATAAAATTCCAATTCGTGGGAAAATGACAAGAGCAGCACAATAAATGATCAAAATTTTCGACGAAAAGCGTTTTTAGCGCGGTTTTTTTCTTATAATCTCCGCTGTAATGTTAGTAGAATGTTAAACAAAAAATGGTATTGTAGTCCAATCCAATACGTAAAGGGTGAGTGTTTAAAACCGCTCATGAGATAGATGGGGCTCACTCCAGAAATTCCTGAATTTCAACTATCGCTGTTTCGCTTACTACCAGTTCTAACAGTTATTACCCAATAACTCTGCAAAAGTGATTGCTATCCTTCTTCAAAAAATTCGTGTTTACAGGCCCATTAATTATCTGTGTACCAATTGCTCCGGGAATCAGTACGAGCAACACAATAAATTCCAGAACACTAGGCGCTACCGCTTCGTGCTGCTATTGTTTGACCAAGTTCAAAGGCACTGAGTGATAAATGAATTGATTAAATAGAACTAGCCATGTACAAAGTGAATTGACGTAGAGCTAAGGAAAGTTGGGTGTTGCAACGCACCAGATATTTTTCTTTACGTTTGTCTGTACAGAGGTCTTAGCTACATTTTATTTAGTGTCCATGATACCACTACGCATTTGTATCAATACAGTCCACTTTTACCTTTAATTTTGCAGTTCATTTTTTTCTCCATTCATTTCTCGCATTTTTTCAGGTTCAGTTTTCTTTCTCTTTCCTTTTTTTTCAAACAGGCGTCAGATTGAGCGTAGCCCAGATCCTGGCTACACAATTTACGCCACACACAGTACATAGGTCAGTCGGCTTCAACAAAGTAGGCAAAGTAAAAGAAGGTTTGGAGATGGTCTTGGGTTTTTCTGTACATGACGTCTATGGTTTATGACATCTTCTAAAGCCCAGGCATGAACCTTGTCGCTTCTTCGTCTTCTTACTTCGGATTGACACGGTCAAGTATATAATGGCTGGAAGTGACAGAATTGTCAGAAGTTACGGATAATTTGAGAAATGTACGAAAGGGCTACTGAAGGCCAACTCATTCGCGCAACGTAGAAGAATATTTGGTAACCATTATTAACGTCTTTCCACAACTAGCAAACCGAAAACCACGAGTTGAACCAGCTGGAACCAGCATCTGTGATCCGTATACTTCTTGTATAGTATGTATATTTAACGTATATTACTCATATGACTTATGACGTCACACGCGTCAGGAAACGTACGAGTAGCCTTCATTCACAGATGGATTTAGCACCAATGCACGATTCCCGTCAGTCGAAAGAAGGGGTAATTGTTGTGCGATCAATCGTGTCGGTTCAATTAGTAAAGGATTGTCGAGGATAGGCTCAACGTAACATGTGCCGAGCTTGATGACGGTGGCGGTAGGGAGGGAGTGGTGATTGATGGAGGGCTGACTTCGGGCTGTCAACCGAGCTCAGCCGTCAAATGCTAACCGTATGTTGCGAGCAGCGATATTTACAGTGAATGTGGTTACTGTGTCACGATGAACGTGATTTATTGAAACCTTTTCTATACCGGTAAATGAAGTAGTCAGAAAATGAATGTTGCTGACGTTTAGTCAGAACGTAGCAGTTACAGAGATTCCGAGTCAAGTATCACTTCATCGATCATGATTAGACATGGTCATTTAATTTCGTATCGAGTCTTAAAATGGTTTCAAAATAACTTGTGAGTTTTAGGAGTAAGCAGGCACTCCCGGTTGGATCATCATTAGTTCGTTTTGATTTGAGGATAGGAGGATGCTATCGCTGTACCACTAATGGCCTCATATATCGTAGAAGCATTAAAAACGCCAGGATATTGAATGGGTGTTCTATAATCCTATTATCAAACCGCATAATGTCCTGTTGTTTGTTTTGTATGTCCGTAGTGACTCAGCTGCAGAGACAACAGTGTTTATTTAAACTAAGCTTTTATTTAAATGCCCACACATTTATGCTATACACGGTGTCTGGCACATTTTTCATTTATCCGAGAAAATGTGAAATCCGCAATCTTCTTGAGTTGGGAGGTGAGAAAGGGAGTAGAAAACACTCGTTTTAATCTAATTCTTTCCGCTGTGCATAATATCTCTACAATCCTATAATCAAGTCTCTGCTTCACTTTCGTCGCTGATCTCTTATTTATAATCTGAACTACCGTACTTTATATTCGAAGACTGAATCTGTGATGAATCCAGTTAAGTTTTAAGGGCCCTCGGGAAATCGTGAACCGTTCGCTTCGTTGTCGTGAATAGTTTCGTTTGAGACCTTTTTTCTCTCGCTCGCTCTCTCTCTCTCTCTCTCTCTCTCTCTCTTTACCGAAATTATCTTCGAGGGATGAAACAGTTTTGGCTGGCGCTGAAAAGGTTTTCCGTGGAAGGTTTCTGAGAAAATACTGGGAGTTGGGATTGGAGCCAAAGGCGTGGGAAGAGGCACGTAATCCTTTTCATTTATCTGATTGTACACCCATTCCCCTCAACAGTCATTGTCTTTCGTCCTTCTTATTTCCCGACGAAGAACCCGAGAACTCGTAATTGTATGACGATGTGTTCTAGTTTCTAGCGACCTCGTCAAATCCGAAGGTGGAGAGAAAAATGCAACTGGATATTACGCGGTTCGTTTCAAACTGAAGTAAGAGCCACTCGGTGCCCCGATTAGATTGGCGTGGCACCTGTGGTAAAACGTGACGTCAGTATTGCGAACTGGAAGGAGAAGATGATGAATTGCGATCCAAAATGTTGGAATGGATCGAGATGGTCTAATTTGAAGTCGTTTGAGTTAGGATTAAGGAAAGAAAAACCAAATCAACTCTAAAGAGGGGAGTTGTCGGCTGTGCAGTAGGTACAGGAGGCAGCCAACAGGTCATAACGTCACTCAAGTCTTGTCGATGTTTTGCTTATAATCACTAATCATCGTTGGGTTAGTTGTCGTATTGTTATTAATTGTGTACTACAACTCAGGACAAGTCCGCGATATTATGTTATCTAAAACTACGGCCGTTCCTCGGTCAGTAAGTACCCCCCGCTGTGCTGCGGATTTATTTCAGGATGGAGGAGGGACCAGTTGTGGAATTGAACGATACTCAGGGGGTCTCGGAGATAGGAGGATTTGGCATCAATCGTCAGCAACCTGGTCTGTTTGACTACGTAGAAGACTGAAATGGAAAAAGGTTTATATTGTGTCGGACAGCCAGCTGTCTCGATCTTGGCTTATTACACCATTTCGTTACGGCTATTTTGGAAATGCCTGACTGGACTGAGAAGAACAGTCTGACTTTGTGTAGAGTACCAAGTTATCAGGGATTAGAAGGGAACGAGAGGGCCGACAAACTGGTGTTATCCAATAGGACATATTCATAATAGAGTGTACTTAGAAAGTGGGCTCTCTTAAAAGCTGTGGGAAATGGAGTGTCAGACTGTGCCGAGTCACGCCGTCTCTTCATATACCGGCCCAGTCAGGTTTGTTCTGACTTCTCAGCAACACACGCTCAGTGGATCTATTCATAACCTTTTTTGTAGTATTTGAAGAATTTTTCACAGGAGAGGAACCAATAAAAGTTTTTTTAAAGGATTTTAATTTTCTCTTTTCTTAGCAGCAAAGAACTGGAAAAATAAAGGAAAGGGATGAAGGAGTAGCGGTACTGGGGATGAAGGGCCACAAGGGCAATAAGAATAAGGTGAAGTAGGGAAAAGTTCTTGAGGAAGGGGAAGAAAAAACGAGAGTCGAGAATTAATTAAAGCGAAGGAAGAAAAGGAATTAAAGGTATAGAAAAAGGTCCGCTGAATAACAAAGTTGAAGTGGAAGGGTAAAGGGACGCAGGCGAAATGCTTCCTCGCTCCACTCCAACGGGAGCTTCTTACATTTGTAATTAGTCATAATTGAAAGACAATTTATCGCTCGCTGAACGAGATTGAGAAAACGAAAGTAGTCCAAAGGAGCAATTAATGTTTTGATGCCGAAGTCAAGACAGGCACACCTGCGCATCTTTAAGTGACGATCTATTCAAAGAAATTGAAAGGAAGAGCCACGCAGACTACCCAGCCTGTCTGTGGGATGTGAGGGCAGGGGAGAGCCAAGCGGCAAGATATATGACCGCCAGTTGAAATGCGCTAGAAGCCACACACGAGTAGTGGTGTCGACCCGCCTAACGTTGTGTGACTGAACTAATGATTCATACCACTCTCCTTCACCACACAGTGACTGTTACCACACAGATTTTACCTGAAGGGTTTAAACCTTCAGAAATATTAAATACGAGTACGTAGGTCAGTATGGTTGGTCTTCCTCTCCCTCTCACGTAATTTCTCGATCCCCAATGTTCAACGCGTTAATGCGAAGTGGCTTGCTCCATTGATTTGAGTATACTTGTATAAGGTAATAAAGTAATTGGGTTACTTGGCAGCGGTCATGTGTTTATGTGCCTGTCTACGATACGAATGGAGTTTTGGCGGATGAGTGGTGTTGTGGTAAAGTGGTGAAATGGTTATCCAATCAGATTTTGCATCGTTCAACGGTACCTATAGTGATTCAGGTAGACGGGGGTAACTGGGAAAGTGGTTGATCATTAGTTTGTTCTCGTTCTTTTAGTTTAGTCGAATGTGTACCCTTTCTCTTCCTCCATCGCCTTCCTATTCTCGATGTGTTTCAGGCATTAGTATTAAATGTACTGTTTGGTTTGTTACTTGTTATACCATAGTCTATTAGAAATGTTAAATCATTATTTTCTCTTTAGTGTTAAGGATAGAAATTAAGCAGCGAAGGGGAGAAATATCGTAATTCTCGACTTCCCCAACCTGTCTGTGTATTGGTGCCTATGTGTATGAATTGTTTAGAGTGAATGCACGTCATTTACCTGGGAGGACAATATTTTTGACATATTGTTATGTATTTGATATGCTTATTTCTTTGTGCCATGGCCATGACTTCAATTATTGCAACCCAACATCAAGGGGTGTTCAAAAATAATTTGTGTATGAGGAGGTGTTGTACAACACAGCAGCCAGGGAGAATGGAAAATAGGGTCGTATGGCCCCTAATTCACCTTGGTGGTGAGATAAAGAACTCATTCCCACACACGCACTCTCTCTCTCTCTCTCTCTCTCTCTCTCTCTCTCTCTCTCTCTCTACTATAAATAACATGATCTCAGACTACAACTTGATGTTTGTCGTCGTACTATGAGTCCTGCAAGGCATCAAATCCACTTCCAGTTGCACATCACCACAATGATCGTTCACAAGATTAAGATGCTATTACAACGCTCCTCCTCATCCGCTACGACGGAAACGACGGTTCAAAGAAGCAACTTGGAGTCAGTGAGAAGGCCTACAACCAGTCCTGTTAGATAATGGATGTTATGTTCCTTGAGTTTGCTGTTCGTACTCATTGCAAAGATACTTCCTATCCCTAAGGTTTCATCATTTATCATCTTTGGTTTCATCAAGTGTGGCTTTTATTCTTTTTTCTCTCTCCTCAACCCACCGAAAACTTTTTTCTCTCCTCCTCGAACCGCGAAAGACGAAAGTTGATTTTGCTGTTTTTACTAGTTTTGTTGCCACTGGCGTATTTTGGGCTCGTTCCTGTAAATACTTCGATTTTTTCCTCTAACCGATGAGTTCAAAACGCTTTTATTAGCTTCGTGGAGGTTCCCAATGACAGTCACACGCCGCTATAGTCGCCGGAGTTCAGAACTCCAGTTAACTTCATTCATTTGGCGATCCTAGGATCCTTTGCGTTTGTCGCTTCATGACAACTCGATTGTGTTTGATCGTACGAATCACCAACTTAGCATTTTGAAGAAAAACTTTACAGTCGTTTTTCGTTTGAATTGGTTCCAGGGGCTGGATCGGAGTCGTTTGATCTAATTGAATTCCGTTGCGTTCCCGTTAACTGGCGTCGAAATGAAAAACAGAGGAGAGCTGGAGGAACCGGGCGATTAGATTCGTTGGAATTCTCTCATTATGCAGAGGAGTAACCAGCGACATTCAGGTTTCTGAGCCGAATGAAGAAGATAGCGCGTTGGCCCGTTCGTGTTGGTCGCGTTGTACTTTAAGGCGCTGACTCAAGAGTAGTTGGAACCTAAGAAATACGATATACTGCACGAATGTTCGTAATTGCCTCCTTCCACTCCACTCGTATAGTCACCCCATCGTACGTTACATGGTACGAATGTAATACAAATAATTACAGCCACAGATAAATTAAATGGCTCCAGTAACTTCAGCTGCAGCTGCACACTGCAGGTGTTTATAAGTTCTCCTGCAGTTATCAGCGCAGTTCGCTTCTTGAACTATCAACGTGATATTTGTGAAATCGCTATCCATATCAGTGGGATGTTCGATCTGCTATATTCAATTTTTTTGTTGAAATACACGATGGTTGCTGCTCTCTTTGAAGGGCTTGGAACGAGCCAAGAGTTCTCATTTCTTCACAAGAAACGACGACTTCAAAGGGCGGATTCACTTCATTTCTCTCAAGTAGATTATCTTGTACCATCAGATTGACGGAAAAAAAAAATCACCTTCTGCTCTGTTGTCGTTTATACTAACGAGCGATAATTACTGGACGAGCAGTCAAACCCTTCTTCCCTGACCACCTCCTCCTAGCAATCTTTTAACCCCGCAGTTGGGAAGCGTTTTGTCCAACACACGCAGTCCTTTAAAGGCTCCACCCTCTCAAAGTTTGCCTAATAGCGAGCAATTAGTAATAATGCTCGGGCTTTGGGCAATCAAGATACCGTCCTCGCTTACAGCACCATTTACTTAGGAAGTATTGGGAACTCTCCCGTTGTTGAGGTAGCAAAATTATTGCCGATTCATCAATATTATTTCTGAGAGAATTGTGGATTATCTAGAAGGTTGCATCCAACAAAGCACTTCAGGCGATCGCCAGCCTTACCTTTTGACTTCACCGTTGAGGTATAGCGGGAAAGTTGAGACTGTTAAGATTTTTAAACATTAAAAAAGTCCTTACAGTTATAGTACTACCTCCTTTAAGCGGATCTATAATATTGCGCGACGTGAGAGAAATGGTACACAGGTTGTCCAAGCTTTGCAGGGTCGCGTTTTATTTTCCCAAGAATATTAGCCAATCATTGGTGATTGCCTACTGCGAGTACAAGGTGCCGTGATCTCAACGGTAATAACTGATGTAACCCTCGTCGAGGGTTTAGGTACAGTCATCAAATAAGGAAACAGACCTGATCTCAACAGTAATGAGCTGGATAAGCTGCGCGCACCACTCAACTAA
The DNA here is from genome assembly GCA_020466155.1 of Pachypeltis micranthus. Classification (NCBI taxonomy): domain Eukaryota; kingdom Metazoa; phylum Arthropoda; class Insecta; order Hemiptera; family Miridae; genus Pachypeltis; species Pachypeltis micranthus. The sequence continues at coordinate 3,439,909 of CM035776.1, forward strand.
TTAGTTTGTGTCGCGTGCAGGGTGATGTGACACGATCGTTCTGGGCTGGTTGGTTTAAAATACCAAAGAAACGCGCAAAGAATGATAATATGAGTATGTACATCTAGGTAATTTTGAAAATTTTTCTAAAAATCTCTCCCCACTGCCAATTATATTCGGTCATTAGTTTGCATACCCTCCCACACGTCGTACTATATTGTAACAGTTGTAGTTGAAAACTGTATGTTGTGGAATGAACTGTCTAACACTGAGAATTTGATAAACAAGCAGTAGAATTTGCCTCCCTATATTTACTGCGATTTCACTGTTGTACAAGACCTCCGAGACTCATTCTACTGGATACGGCATCAAAAAATACCTCGGAAACGGTATCAATCACGAGGTAACTGAAATTAAGCTGCGAAAATTTCGTGTTGGCTAACTTTTTAAACCATGGGTTTCGAACGATCCGATTGCCAAGTAAGTAGCAAAACTACATACCAAACTGAACTTAGACCACGTTACAGGCAAAATGTGGAGCGGTGGACGACAGCAAACGAACGATGAGACTCGGAATTCCGATGCCATGAAACTAAAGACTAAAGTGTGAATGTGTCCTGTCCTGGCCAAAAACAGGATTCAGAATGAATACTAAAATTAAGTTCTCTTCAGACACCAACTTAAAAAAAAAACAACGTTCGAACATTTTTCAATGCATTTTTTGAATGTGCAGCAACAAAAAACAGAAGAGCACAGTAAAATCCTTACGTGTGGGAACACTGTAGAGAGCAGGAATTCGAAGAAAATCTATTTTAGCGCACTTTTTCCCAACAAATCCCGCTCATATGAATCATGATGAACTCTAAAAAAACGCTGCAAATTATTGCACAACGGTTTATCATTCTCATGAACAGCTTGACCTAGTATTACTGCTCCGGGACCCATCCTATTCGATTCAGCATCGAAAAATACTAGTAAACCATACGAAACATGAGCTGACTACAATGGAACTACGGAAACTAAATATTCCCCCCACGCTAGGCGCCCCTAAAACATATGTAGGCATTTATGATCCGATGTAGGGGTGTGTGAAGGAAGTGGCCCTATCCTTCCTCCGTCCCGTCGGGCAAAAAGAGTTGGGGAAATTGGGACAGGGACTTCCAGCAAACCCTCGGCAATTGACACGACGTTGCGAGTCGAGCCGGCGGGTGGTTTCGACGAGACGGGAGGGAGGGAGTACTAACGACGAAACGTGACTTCCGCTGTAGTTCCCGCGAGTTCTTTCATTTAGTTGACTCTAATAATTACTGTAATTTCCCTATACGCAGTTGTACACGTCTGATACTCATTCCATTCGACCCAGGATGTAAAAATACCTTGAAAACGATACGAAACATTGCTTATTTGCGATTATACTGCGTTTTGTTAATTTTTTTAACCTTTTTTTGTCCATAACAACCATGGGCTTTGTCCGGTCGGATTGCCGAGATGGCGGGCACAACTAGATACCAAATGGGATTTTTGTGCGAAAGAACGATTTTTTTAGACCTCGTTAAAGGCTCAAAACGGCCTGGACAGCGGACGGTGGACAGGGGACGGCGGACGGACATTGCAGATTTGGAATCCCCATGTCTTGAAACGTAAAGTATCAAATTGTGAGGGGGGATTGTAAAAAAAATGTTTCGTGACCGAAAACATAGGGTTATTATTCACAATGAATAATAAACCAAAACGGCAGTGTAATAGCTAACTATACGATGAGCGTTTAATAACACCTAAGAAAATTCATAGCAACCCTAGAAATGTCGGGTTTCCACTAACTATCATTTCTCATAGGTCGTACTCCATAATCACAAAAAAAGTGAACACGATCCTTCCAAAAAACCCCAGATTGATTGGGTTGTCATTCACCTACGCGCTGATTACTCAGTAATGGTCGTGGCATGAGTAGAAGTAAGTCAATAAATACTAGTTCATAAAGCGCCCTTTTTTTCGTAAAATTTCAAATGAACTGAGGGAAGAACATATTGGATCAATAGCTGAAGCCATCAAAATAAAAGAATGTACGTGATGTTGGGGAAAGTTGTGAGATACGTTGCACCAGATATTTTCTCTTACGTCCGTTCTTCCCATGATACAGTTAATACGGGTTTAGTTTCTTCTGGAGGGTCCTTGAACAAATCTCTCAGACATCTTGGTTCCTTCAACCAAGAATTGTTTTCAAACCTCACCCTAGCTTCCATGATCGAAGGAATGAAGGACGATGGTGAGGTCACAGGAGCAACTAAATTCACCTTTCATCACCTGCTGGCCCAACACGTTATTTTCTTCTCTAACCAGACACATTTCCTTCTCCACATCTTTTCTCACCTTCATCCACTCATTCAAATTTTCTCCAGTTCGACAACCGTGATTTACGAATGTCAAGCTACATATCAGAATTATCACAATAGGATACCAGACACCACTGCTGGTGGTAGCCTGAGGAAACAATTGAGAGATAACGTGGGGTGAAATTATACAATCCTGTGATGGTAGAACCAACTACCGCGAGTCTCGAATAGGGACAAATCCACGCGCAATAACTTTCTCTTCTAACGTCAATCATAATGCTTCACACGCTTATTGGATAAATACGCGACTGGCTAACGCTGATGTTTGAGTACTGTTTTGAGGCATCCTCCCGTTTTGCGCACGAGATTTCATTTCCGAAATACGTTGAAGTCTCCATTTTTGACTAGCCTGGAATAAGGGAAAAAACGAAAAAGGAACGAGAGGTGATAAAAAAGAGCATGCTGGAAGAGGAGAGAAGACGTGATGAAGCATGTAAGAAATTCTGCTAACGACATCACTCTAGGGACTCTTTTGAAGTTAATTTGGGGAAAAATCCATTGAAAAAAAAAAGTGAAAAGGGATGGAGTTTGCTAGCAGTGGGCTCCGTTCTCTGGAGGGACTCCAGGTCTCCCTTTTAATTAATAAACCGTACTGAAGAGTATGGGTCAGTTCGTCCATACCTGAAAAACATCTAATCGGATTAAGTGACCAGAGGTGAGCACGAATGAGGATGGGGGATGGGGATGAAAATGTGAATCGAGGGTTTGGGAAGCCGGAAGACCGAACACGGGGAGAGTGAGAAAGAATGAGTGAGGTAGGAAGAATGGGATTGAGATGGAAGGAGTGAGGGAGTGGTTTTCCCAAGTCATTAAAGGGGAAGGAGAGGAAAAGGAGCTCTAGGCTCTTGCCTCTTTCATCTTCATTACTTGACTCACTGGCCATCTCGTTTGAAAGGAACCGTTTAATTAAATTGGGGAAAAATCTAATTGGAGAAGGCTTGAGACCAAACCGCGGTTCGTCGAAGATGTGTGTGTGTGTGTGCGCGCTTCTCGCAAGGAATAATGTTAAGGACTGACATTAACGGTTGGTCATTGCAAAATTTATGATCAACTAAATAGGGCTACTGTGAGCTTTAACAGTATCTCGTATGGGACACAACATACGTCACAAGTACAGTGGAGAATTTATAATCTATAACCGCCCCGCTTACATACGTCTGTGCAGCTTACCATCGTTGAAAATTATGCGCTCCATGATAAAATTATTGTGTCAAAGATATAACTTCGTTGCCCACACTCGTCTTATCAATATCCAACACGGAATGGTTGGATCTTTTTTACACATTCAAACGATTCCCAGGAAAATATACCACCGAAATTAAGTTGAACAGAACTGCTGTTCGTTTTTTGGTTTATTATTCATTCTGAATAATAACCCTATGTTTTCGGTCACGAAATATTTTTTACAACCCCCCCTCAAAATTTGATACTTTACGTTTCAAGACATGGAGATTCCAAATTTGCAATGTCCGTCCGCCGTCCCCCGTCCACCATTCCCCGTCCATCGTATGCCGTCCGGGCCGTTTTGTGCCTTTAACGTGGTCTCAAAAATTCGTTCTTTCGCCCAAAAATCCGATTTGGTATCTAGTTGTGCCCGCCATCTCGGCAATCCGATCGGACGAAGCCCGCGGTTGTAATGGGCAAAAACGGTTAAAAATTAACGAAACGCAGTACAACGCGGAGCTACAAGCGTTTCGTCGTTTGAATTCCCTCCGCCCCGCCCGTCTCTTTAAAAAAAAAACCAACCGCTCTCGAGGCGGCTCTCGCTTCCCCCCCAACGACTCCGCCTCCCGCCGCTCGCCGCTCAACTCCCTTTTCACCTTTCGATTCACCCGACGTTTCGGTTTTAATACGATTCAATTTTTTTAGATTCCTTCGTTTCATTCTCATTTTGGTTTTTTCATCGATTTTTGGTTACATTTTGATATTAATATGTAGCGTGCATGTTTTCATATTAAAATTCAGTTTTTTTTAGATACTTTCGTTTTTTTGTTTATTTTAATATTACGATTTAGTTCTTTTTTGGGGTTTCATTATGATATTTTTCGATGCTGAATCGAACGGGATGGGTCTCGGAGCATTAATGCTAGGTCAAGCTGTTTATCCGAATAATAAACCGTTGTGTAATAATTTGCAGGGTTTTTTCCTCTTCCTGCACTACTCCCTTGTCATCATCTTCCATTCCACACATTGAACTGTTCATTACTGGTTTCACTTTCGTATGCATGCAACCCTTTTGGTTTATTTATAACCCTATGTTTTCGGTCACGAAAAATTTGTTTCAACCTCCACTCAAATTTTGATACTTTACGTTTCAAGACTTGGAGATTCCAAATTTGCAATGTCCATCCGCCGTCCGCCGTCCCCCGTCCGCCGTCCGGGCCAATTTGTGCCTTTAACGTGGTCTAAAAAATTCGTTCTTTTGCACAAAAATCCGATTTGGTATCTAGTTGTGCCCGCCATCTCAGCAATCCGATCGGACGAAGCGTGTGGTTGTAATGGGCAAAAAACGGTTAAAAAAATTAACGAAACGCAGTACAACGCGGGAACTACAGCAGAAGTCAACGTTTCGTCGTTTGAACTCCCTCCCTTCCGACCGTCTCAATAAAAAACAACCCGCCTCGTCCTCGCCTCGCAACGGGTTTGCTTCGCTTGAAGCGCCTCCGTTCCAATTTCCCTGACGACGGGGCAACATCATCAGACGTTTTGTTTCCATAGTTCCATTGTAGCCAGGACATGTTTCGTATGGTTTACTAGTAATCGATGCTGAATCGAATGGGATGAAGGAGCACTAATACTAGGTCAAGCTGTTCATGAGAATAATAAACCATTGTGTAATAATTTGCAGGGTTTTGGAGAATATTATGGAACAACTGAGATATTTCTTTTGTCTCTTTTTTTAAATAAACCACTAGCTGCACAGCCCTTAACTCGACAAGTGCAGGGATTGCCCCGCGCAGTCACCGGAACGCGGGGACTTCCCCGTTATACAGAATCCAGGTATATACGGAAACTCTTGCCGCCCGTCTTCATTTTTGTTTCACGTGCATTCTCATTTGCCGTGTGCTACTTGAACCCCAATCACCCAAGTCTCTTCATTTTTGTTACCTTCGTGTATCCGCCTAGGGAAACGTGTCGCGTCTCCGACTTCGCTCTGATCATTTCCCCGTGATTTCAAGTGTTTTTTACGTGCTCAATACAGTCCTCCTTACGTTCACCGAGTTTCCTTTTATTCCGTTGTTAACTCCCCCCATCCCGCCACCATCGTGTGCTCAACAGTAACAATAAACAAGAGTTGAGAAGTGAGATGAGGGAAGGTGGTGAAGAAAAACTCACTGGAGAAAGCATAACAAGTACAATACTCGACTCGGGCTACAAAGACTATGTTGGCAGGGTTTGAAATGTCAAAAGAGAAGTTGATTCCAGGATAAGCAGCTACATACAAACATTAGTGAAGGCCCTGAGCTCTGAGTCTTCTATTAGGGCCAACGACACTGTGTTACGAGGGGGGTTTCGAGACGTTTGTGGATCAGCTGACTCAGGCAAAAATTACGGCAATCGCGCCGGAGCTTCGATCCACAATCCTCGACTTTACGTCGAGAAGTATGAACAATTGTCTTAACCACTAGACCACGATTGCTCGGTGCCATTGAAGGTAGTCAGGCAGTACATCTCCCCCCTCACCATTAGCCGCTGCTCCTGGAGTGGAAGACTTTAATGGACGGATTTTTGAGAGTTGAGCAAATCCCCGGAAAATCCGATCAAAGATTCGAGGAACGAGAGGGCGCCAAGGAAAGGGCGCTTACTTTTCATTCACATTGTAGAAGGCGCGTCACACTCTTTTTCTCCGCTGGCACTTTCACAGCGTCAACTCATTTCTCTCTTAATTTTTTAATGTTTTCTCTCAGGCCCTCTTCTTTTTCTTGGAATGAAGGAGCGTGGAGTTGTTCGTATATCGCTGTCACCAATGTTACGAGGGGGGTTTCCAGACGTTTGGGGATCTGCTGACTCAGGCAAATCATACGGCAACCGCGCCGAAGCTTCGATCCACAATCCTCGACTTTACGTCGATAAGTATGAACAATTGTCTTAACCACTAGACCACGATTGCCCGGTGCCATTAAAAGGAGTCAGGCGGTACAACTGAACTGATTCGGCTTGAGCTGAACAAAGAGAATTTGATATTTCTGAAACTTGAACGTAACGTAAACTTTGGAGGTTGATCTCATAGTCAACCTACCCAGCTCAAAGAGAGATTTGGGGTTTCGCGGGCTGAAAATGTGTATCGTCTCTGGAATACTTCCCCAGTCCAAGTCTCAACTTATCAGGAACCAACCTTTCGCAGGGACGCAGCCGGTTTCCGTTATGGCTGCCTTCGTGGGTTTTCAGTATAATGAGTACCGTTTTAATTAGTAAAATTCGTATTTGGAATGAATTTGATGTAAGTCGTGCATGCTCTATTTATTGAGCGAGCATCTCGTTTCACGTGGATGCGTATAATTCTTCTTCGCCTCTTCGAGCTTGGAAATAGAAAAAATAATAGAAAATTTGGCGGTACTTCGAGAAATGATGAACCCGATAAATTTGGCAGAAATCCCGTTGGTACGACTCGAAAAACACCATTCAAACGAGACGTTTAGGCTCGCGGGTGTTGAAATACGGTGGGCGAGTCAGTTGGCTTTCGATATGAACGCTCGCGGTATAATGGCTTAGATGTGTGAACTATAGGTATTACCCCCCCCCCCCCCCACACACAGACCCTACGCACAACGGAGAGGTGAGTTCTCCAGAAAGTTTTCAGTACTATCAGCATTTTGTTCTTCCTTCTTCTCTATACGTTCGAGTCGATTAAAAAAGTTGTTTCTCACTGTGGTGAGAGTTTCATCCCTTCTCGAAGAATTCCACAAAACCCGGCTTATAGAGGTAGGGGAATAACCAGAATAGCTCCCCGATCAGCCACCATCCTAAATGACTGAAGGTGGAGGGGAGAGGAGAGGAAGGAGCTGTATAAAACATGGGCTTAATAACGAAGCTACCATTTGAATATGAGCTCGGGGAGCTCGAAAAAGGGTTTGCTATGGGGCTTCTGCTGCCTTAACTCTCAAGATTGATGTGATGTAAAAGGGAATATTTGCCAGAACGGTCATTTAAATCCTTATAGGTCATTAACCAGGATTTCTTCGTTAAATACTTCTCAGACAAAGGACACTATGAGCGTTTCAAGGGGATAATGGAAAAGGTCGCCCCTTGCTCTAAGGTGAGACATTAATGCTAGAAAGCCGGATTCATGTATTAAGGTAATAGTGCACCTGAAACGACGAAATCGTAATCACTCGTGCTTACAATATATCTACGCGGCTTAGTCTAACTACATGAAAATGAAGATTAAACGTGTCCCTAGCCCATCCAGCCCACTCCACATTCCCTCTAACTACAGCTATTAACCAATCGTACTGAATCCCCCCCACGCACCGCCAAATTTCAGAAAGCAAGTCACTTTTGACCCCACTCTCCAGCCCCCCTCCCTTCCTCGTTCATATCCCTTTCTCCCCAGGCTTCTCCTACAGGCCTCCTGGTGAGGTCCGTCATGGGGGATCAATGATGCTGTAGAACAGATATCCCCCCCCCTCCCAACCATTCGATGTAAGCGATGCATTCGGTGACTGTGATGGATGATATTCTTGGGAGGACTTAAGAGCAACACCACCACTACGCATGCAAAGTTTTGAGTAAATGAAGCAAAGCTTTATGGCTTAAAAAGAAAAGGCGAAGTTATAAAAAGGAATGTTCGATACCATGGCCATCGCGAGCTTTGATCGGGTTATGAGAGCTTCGTCTTACCACAAGACCACGATCCCCTGGTGCCTTTAATGGGAGTCCGGCGGTACATTACAGTTCCGCTCAATGTTAATGCAATTACAGAGATGTCAGAGCCCAACAATACTCAAGAAGTCCAAAGATTTTCTTGAATTTTTGACTAAGTTCGTACTGCACGGCGGTCAGTGTTGCCACCTCCTGCAGTCCGCCGCGAACCATTACACCATCGAACTGATAAGGTTTAAGCCAATAACTTCTCTACTTAGTCCAAAATAAGAATCGTAGGACCCCCACAACGGGAACCATTTGATGATATCAAGAAACTCTAATGATCCCAATCTCTCTAGTGGTCCATAACACAAAGTAATCGCATACGCGGGTGAAACAAAGAACAGGGACCGCTTCCTCTGATAAGGCAATATATCGATGTATTACGACCGAGGTCAGGTTATCGATATGCCCGACATCGTAGGCTACGAACAGAATGATTGAGCCGATAACAGAATCAGAAAGAACTATCACCGTAGTTGAGGGGGTTTCAAATTACTAGACATCTCTATGCTTACGAATGGATTCCTGCGAATTCATTCTATTACTACTAATTTAATTCTCAATTGTTTTCCCACTTCGAAAGGTACAAATAATCTTATAACCGACGCCCAATTGAAGGATGATCAATCAGGGGTACGTCCTGAAAACTTACAAAAATCTCTACTACCAGGATATCATGAATGAGTTCTTGATGACGCCGCAATAATTTATATCTCCTAAATGCTCTGTGTTTCGCCAATCCGTTAGTTATCTCATATTTATTTCATATACCCATTCTTAATTTCATTGAATTCACTCCTTTTCATAGTCTTTGTACATTTAAAATAATTATATAATGGGTTATTACATAATGAACATTAGATAATTGGCATAATCGTACAGCTGTCGTTATTTCTAATTTCAAACATGGCGCCAGAGCCTACGATGTCGGGCATATCGATAACCTGACCCCGGTCGTGATATATCGATATATTGCCTTATCAGAGGAAGCGGTCCCTGTTCTTTCATTTTACCTCATACGCCTCTAAAACTGTTCTTCCTTCCGAAAAAAAACTAATTCGAACATTGGTAGAGAGAAATATGAGGATCTTGTGAAAAGTAAAACTTCATTGTTGGTTAGCATTTATTTATACAAAACAACCTCAACCCATTGCTCTCGATTATGGATGTTAGGACCCTGTGGTTCTCTCTTCCACCTCCCGTGGCGAATGAGACAATTTTTAAGAACCTAGTGCTTTCATAACATAGCTCGTAATTTTTTAGGACTGTGCGACATGTCCAACATCAGACGGCTTGCTAATCGCACTGGGGCACTTTATAGTGTGCTCGACCACAAAAAGAAGGCCAGCTACGCATAACCAAAACCTGGACGAACAAACTCAGGAAAGTCTACTTCCAGGGGCTTTAGTCAATACAGGGCTTGCATGTCGTGGTGAAAAGTCAACCACTTGCAGTTCTACGACAAGTTCTCCCCTATAGATACCCTGAGAGCTTTGAGCTCATATCAATGAAAAACTCGGAGTACTAATACAAATTTCAGGCTCTCTCGATAGTCCTCAGTATCCTGCCGTTGCCTTGAATTATCCCCTCACTCTGCATCACGTTGAAAACCATGCTGGACGAGTCACTCCAGTTGATTATTCAATTAGGTAATCGTACAAGATATGTACACTTGTAGGTCGTCCTTGTAGACCATTGAATAGGCGGAGAGAGAGAGAGAGCGAGAGTTCGGTAGAGTGGAATATAAACTCGTATCTTCTCCATCACCTTAGCTACCAAATAAACACACCAGAGACTGAAGCGTGAACGCGATGGAGACCGGATTAACGAAGATCATACGGATGATTTAAATCCACAAGGAACGTCTGAAGAGCCGTGACAATCTGAAGCGTGTCAATTCTATTTTCCTTTTGACAGGTCATTGTCATGGTAATTGGATAAGTTCTGATCAAGCGATCGAGCCGGCGGTTCAAAGGTTTTCGAGTTTCCCTCGCAAACTATAACTTACACATTCAGCGTCGAAGGGTGAAAGGAGAAGGTTCGCTCGGGTCCTTTACATATTCAACAGAGCGTCGTTTTCCTTTTCATCGTTCCACTAATTCTCCCTCTTCGAGTCTTGAATGCTTGAATTCATTAATCAGAATGAGAGGGAGCAATGGACCACCGCACACTAAGGTCAGGGCCGCGTTGATTAATGTGGAATTAGGTAATCAATGTTAATGAAGTGGAATTTGCTAACTTATGAGGAGCTTTGGGTCAAATAGAGTACTCGCGGAATAGAAGACTACTCAGAAGCAAATCTCGTCTACCAAAATGTGAAGTAAAACCTTGCAAATTTCGTATACTCATTATTAAGTTCTTCTGGATACATTTCAACCACTACAACCGAGTCAACAAATTTAGTACACAACTCCGACAAAAGTTACATCGTTATGAGCCTGATGATTACTGTGTGATGTCGAAATATTTGGCTCCCTCTTCCCTTTCAACAACTCCTTCAATAACTAAATCATTGTCTTGTTTGTAACGGTTTTGTAGATTGCAACACATGTACAGTGGCGACGTTCCGAGGTTTGATTCTTCTTCATGACATGCGAGCTTGTGTGGTCGACTTCCACTCCGTGACACTCACATCCTTTGTGAAATAAAACCTTACTTTTCAATATTTGTGCCAGGTTGTAGAAACATGACGCCTAACATATACTCGTAACACATATACGTGTGTATGTACATACATCTAATTTTAATTCCATGGAGTACATATGTAAGCTGAAGAAACGAAATCAGATTTCTATTTTTCATTGCTCGACCTAGTAGAAAGAGAAGTTATGTAATCAGCAAAAAAAATTGCGTTTTTAAAAATAAATTTTTACGTTTCAAGGGCTCCAAAAACACTATTCGGGTCTGTTTGTTTGCATGTGAACGCGACTGCGAGAACATAGCTGGATCAAATCACCTCAACCACTAGCCTGCCAAGTACCATGGTACGCCAAAATAATGGTACGAGCAAAATCCGTCTCAAAATGATTACAGTTACGATAGTGGCCAAAGGACAGACGGAAACACGGCCCAAACGACATCCCCGATGCATTGAAACGTGAAATGCCAAATTTTGAGGGGGGGGGGGAGAAAATGTTCATGACTGAAAACACAGGTGTATTATTCAGAATGGATAATTGACAAAAACGAGATAAAGGGAAAACGCGGGATTGGAAATTGTAGAATGTGCAACCACAGTTAGTTGAACGTGCCCTGTTTGATCAAAACCTTGAGCCACGTTCGAGAATATTTACAAAACGAACATTTCCTGTTCTGAGTACTTCATTTTCTGCTTATGTCTATCTGGCTGGTGTATGCCGGGCTTGGACGTTGGACGATTACAGAAGTATTTGGCTGATGGGAAAGTGAGTATTGGAAGCTGAAAGGCGCGGTCAGATTGATCTAATTCATTTGAAGATTTACTGTGGAAAATTTCAGACACAAACATACCTTTGGATACATTTTGGTTCATTATTCATTCTGAATAATAACCCTATGTTTTCGGTCACGAAAAAATTTTTACGACCCCCCCCCCCTCAAAATTTGATACTTTACGTTTCAAGACATGGGGATTCCAAATCTGCAATCTGCAATGTCCGTCCGCCGTCCCCCGTCAACCGCCCCCGTCCGCCGTCGACAGTCCAGGCCGTTTTGTGCCTTTAACGTGGTCTAAAAAATTCGTTCTTTCGCATCTTCTTTGGTATCTAGTTGTCACAAAGCCCATGGTTGTTATGGGCAAAAAATGGTTAAAAAATTAACGAAACGCAGTATAGTAAATAAGCCGTGTTTCCTATCGTTTTCGAGGCCTGCTCGCCTCGCAGCGCCCTTTGGACTCGCAACGTCCTGCCAATTGCCGAGCGAGGGTTCGCTGGAAGTCCCCGTCCCAATTTCCCCGACTCTTTTAGCCTGACGGGGCGGAGGAACGTTAGGGCCACTTCCTCCGCACACCCCTCCATCGGATCATAAATGCCTACAGACGTTTACGGGCGCCTGGCGCCTGGGCAATATTTAGTTTCCATAGTTCCATTGTAGTCAGGTCATGTTTCGTATGGTTTACTAGTATGTTTCGATGCTGAATCGAATGGGATGGGGGAGCAGTAATACTAGGTCAAGCTGTTCATGAGAATAATAAACCATTGTTTTATAAATGAAGTTTTCTTCATGTCTTGATGTTTCAAGGCCTATTAACGATTTTTAATAAACAGTCATTATTTGAAATCGGGCCCAAGGAAAGCAGCGTGGTGATTTGAAACGAGTCTCCAACTCCAATCTCCGGATGGCGACGTCCTCCTTCCTGAGTATTTTTTTTCTTTGAAAGGGTTTGAAAGGGTGTACCGTGAAAAAACAAAGGACTACCGCTTTCAAGACAGTTGAGCCTTTGATTTGGGCGAGAGTGAAGTGAGGATCTCGTGAAGGCGCTTTGAACAAATATTGGACAAGTGACAAACCACAGCTTCCGACGTACGACCCCCATAAAGTGAACGAACCTGGCAGTCGCCTTAACTCCTTTCACGGGGAACAAAACTAGAATTTGTCGAAATGAACTGACACGGTGTGGTACATGACACGGCCGGTACTGCGAAAATCGTTGGGAACTACCATTTTACTTTCCTTGGCTCTACGAAGTAGAAAGGAAAGTTATGTAATCGGCTGAAAAAAAAATTTTTTGAGTTCTCTTCAGATCTTTACGTTTCAGACCCTCCTGAGTCCGAAAAACACTATTTGGGAAAATGGTCTGTGTGTACGTGTGTCTGTGAAAGAATTTTAAAGAAAACGACCGTATCAAATCCACTCAAACTTGATCTATCTTCTAGCCTACAGGTTACCATGGGACGCAAAAATGAGGGTATGGGCGAAATTCACCGAAAGTTAACACCAAATTTTTTTTCTCAAAAACGGCTTGAACGATTGTGATTAAATTTTTTATATACATAGCTCGTAATAAGGCAATTATATTATAAAATTCCCATTTGTGGGAAAATGACCAGAGCAGCACAATCAATTATAAACATTTTCGACGTAATCGATTTTAGCGCGGTTTTTAGAGAAAACAACCGTACCAAATCAGCGGAAACTTGATGTATAGCCTACGGGTTGCCATGGGACGCAAACATAAGGGTATGGGCAAAATCCGCCGAAAGTTAACTATAGTTATCATAGTGATCAAAACACCAAATTTTTTTAATCAAAAACGGCTCTAACGATTTTGATTAAATTTTTTATATACATAGCTCTTAATAAGATAATCATACCATTAAATTCCCATTTGTGGGAAAATGACGAGAGCAGCACAATAAATTATCAAAATTTTCGACGAAAAGCGTTTTTGCCGCGGTTTTTTCCTTTTAAATGTTACTAGAATGTTAAACAAAAAAGTCGTGTTGTAGTCAAATCCAATACCTATAGGGTGAGTGTTTAAAAATGCTCATGAGATACATGGGGCTCACTCCAGAAATTCCTGAATTTCAACTACCTCCGTTTCGCTTTCTACCAGTTCTAAACGTTTTTACCCAATAACTCTGCAAAAGTAATTACTATCCTTCTTCAAAAAATTTGCGTTTACAGCTTCATTGATTATCTGTGTACCAATTGCTCAATAATGGTCCTGCAATGAGTACGAGCAACACAATTACATCTGGAACTGTACGCGCTACCGCTTCCTGCTGCCGTAAAGCGTTGTTTGACCAAGTTCAAATTAACTGAGTGATAAATGAATTGATTAAATAGATTAGCCATGTACAAAGTGAATTGTTGTGGAGCTAAGGAAAGTTGTGTGTTGCAACGCACCAGATATTTACATTTATCTAAACGAAGGGTAAGAAAAGTATTGTGATCGTGTCTAAACTAAGCCAAGTTTTCTTTGGAGCTTTACGTTTTAAGACCTACTGACTCCAAAATAGCGTGTGTGACAACTATCCTCAGCCACCGACTAGCTCAATCTACTTTTCACGTAGACCTTAGGAACTTTCAAAACATAACATTCTACGCGATAACTGACAACACTCGAATTTACTGCTCTTCGCACCCCATTGTTTACTAATAAGTTTAGTTAGTTTATTAATGTTTGACCGTGACGAAACCATTCTGTCGGCACCATCCCCACTTTCCTCACCTCTCCAGCGATCTACTATTCTCACCCTTCAGTTCGACTTCTTTTGGTTTATTATTCATTCTGAATAATAACCCTATGTTTTCGGTCACGAAAAATTTTTTACAACCCCCCTCCCGCCCTCAAAATTTGATACTTTACGTTCCAAGACATGAGGATTCCAAATCTGCAATGTCCTTCCGCCGTCCTCCGTCCCCCGTCCGCCGTAGGGCCGTTTTATGCCTTTAACGTGGTCTAAAAAATCCCATTTGGTATCTAGTTGTGCCCGCCATCTCGGCAATCCGATCGGACGAAGCACATGGTTGTTATGGACAAAAAATGGTTAAAAAAATTAACGAAACGCAGTATAATCGCAAATGAGCCGTGTTCCGTATCATTTTCAAGGTATTTTTACATCCTGGGACGAATGGAATGAGTATCAGACGTGTACAACTGCGTATAGGGAAATTACAGTAATTATTAGAGTCAACTAATTGCAAGAACTCGTGGGAACTACAGCGGAAGTCAACGTTTCGTACTCCCTCCCTCCCGCACGTCTCATTAAAACCACCCGCCCGCTCGCCTTGCAATGCCGCCCGCCCGACTCGCAACGTCGTGTCCCCGTCCCAATTTCCCCGACACTTTTTTCCCGACGGGGCGGAGGAGACCCCCTACATCGAATCATAAATGCCTACAGACGTTTACGGGCGCCTGGCGCCAGGGGAATATTTAGTTTCCGTAGTCCCATTGTAGTCAGGTCATGTCTCGTATGGTTCACTAGTATTTTTCGATGCTGAATCGAATGGAATGAGTCTCGGAGCAGTAGTACTAAGCCAAGCTGTTCATAAGAATAATAAACCATTGTGTAATAATTTGCAGGGTTTTTCCGTTTCGGGTCATCAGCAAACTTACACTTTCGCTATAGTTCAATCAGTTCGGCTCCATCTTTGCCTGTCCAACTCACAGTCCATCAGCAATTGCTTTACAACCACATCTGTATTTATTCATTTGTAACTACTCTGTTGCTACTTGTTGCTTGTCACAGGTATTGATAGGACTGTCAACGTGATTCTTCTAGAAAAGTTTGTGGTAACATTTCTGGACCAATAGAGGCACTACGGCACGAAAAGTCTACAAAACGCCTGGAATTTCTGTGCGCCCTCTTGTTTATTCAATAAAAATTGGTGAACCTTAATCGTATAGATAAGTCGTGTTAGTTGTCCATACAAAAACTTTAATCAAAAGAGTTTGAGTTGTAATCAATTTGATTCATCGGTTCTTGCTGAATTGCGTTCACAGACACACATTCATTGGTCAATACGTTTTGGTTTACACAGGATCTTGAGAAGCAAATCGGGTACTTACTAGTCAGTGTATTTGTGAGTGGCGTTTCAGCTAGCACCTCCAGTCTCTCAAAGGCATTACACTCGCGATGTTGGCGGCATTACGAACAATTAGCACGAACGCATGTACAGGGCCACTTTCTCAGTAGCCCAGTGGTAGCAAACTCACAATCAATCAAAGGAGAGTACTGGTCCAATCCCAGAGACCCGCGTGAACGCACTGCATCCAATGAAATCATCCAAGCGATTACCATCCAGTTACTCGTTGATTTGGCCGTTGAGTGCATGGTAAACAAGCGGATAGCTACACAGCTGGGCCGAACAACGTATAGACCTCTTCATTAAACGGAAACATGCCACAATACATAAATGGGCATTAGATAAATGACAAGCGAGATGGGAATTCTCGTCAAACGAACATGACACGTACGAATCTTCCCAACATCTTAAAAGAAAGTGGGTTGAACTGCCTACTTCAATGCGTGGCTTCAATTCTTTACTATCAAAAACTTACCATCCCGTACACCGTGCCAGCTTGCGAAGAAGATGACCACAGATAAAACTCCTTAAAGATGGTACGGATTCTCCGTGGTTATACCTTTACGTGGTAACACAGTGGAAACCGCTCTCTTCTGGGAGACTGGCTAAATAACAACCTGCAGAGACGCGATAGAGCGTCTAGAATCGTGTTTGAGGAATGAGTCAATGACATTGATAGAAATGTCGATTTATCCAAACGACTTAAGAGGGCAATGGAGCATCTACTAGCGTTTAGGTCAATCTTTCCCCCAGTCACTCGCTTGGCACGACGTACGTCGTTCATTCTCAGAAAGTTCCTTTGATCCTTTGGCTTCGTATTCCATGACTGGAATGGTTTCTCGTATTACATCGCTCTTTTGACCATCGCCTTTTCCACGTCTTATTATGTTTATCCCTATTCCTTCTGTGGAGTTGGACTCATTAAAGGGAGGGCAAATCCGGGTCGGAACTCATTGTTTTAGCATGACGAAAATGAGAAACGGACAAAAAGTATAAACGAGTAGAAAAACTAAAAGGAGGAACAAGACAGGGACGACTCTCCGAAAGGTAATTGATCAAACAACCGAAGAAATGATTGAAACCCCCTTCAGTCTATTTATTTAATCTTTTGATAAATCAGACTGGCAGTATTGGGCCTTTTTAATGTTCAAAAGAGAGAAAAACATGAGAACAGCACAATAACATATTTACAACACAATAACATTTTGAAAAAAAAAATCGATTTCCGTTACTGTTTCTTCCTGTAAGCCTTGCTCGTATCAGATTGGCGTCTCGCGAAATTTTTGTTAGTCGTTCAATAGTTGACTTGATTCGTAGTTATAAAATATTTCAAAAGTAACTCTCGTAATTGCAGAATTTGAACTACTGCCACCTCCTTCATTTGCTACTATCATGTTGAGTTTGGAGTGAGAACGCATCATTTGAGAAAATGGACTGACAGAGAACCGTTTGATGAACAAAATCAGCAGTATTGGTGTAGTTGATACATAAATGTTAAAAAGAGTTCATACAAAAGTTCTCAAATACGTGCCAATACTTCTGTCTTCGTTAGAAAAATGTTTTCAAGCCATCCAGGCCATATTTTGCCTCTAACTTGGTCTGGAAAGTTCGTTAATTCAAACAATAATTCCAGTTGGGATCAGGTAATGCATGCCATCTCGGCAATGCAATCCCATTGGAGGAAACCCATCGTTATTATAGACAAAAATATCTGGTGCGTAGCAACACATAACTTTCCGCCACCCCTTTAAGTTCGAACACCACCTACATATGCGGGCGCTATATCGTCGTTCAACGCATTTTTACAGGAACATTTATGGAGAACAAAATGTAGGGACTATTTAGCTGAGAGTACTCCGTAAGTTTGATCGAAATCGTTAGAGCTGTTTCTGAGAAAATTGGAATTCCGATAAATTAATATTCGACAAATCTCCTTTTCTGAGTTAACTTGGCTTATGTCTCCGTTCAACATATATATACAGAAATAATTATGGAGAACGAAATGTTGGTATGGATAAATATAAGACACTCCATTAGAATTTATCACATTTGGTGAAGAAGTTACCCTGGAATTTACGGAAATGTTCGAAAAAACGTTATTTTCGACACATTTTGATTTTTATCTCTGTTCAATGGAACGTCACAGGAACATTTATTGAGAACAATATGTAGGTATTAACTATTTGAAAACATCCTGTGAGTTCGTTTTGCCAAACAGCGTAAAAAACCAATTTTTGCTTCATGGGCCTATATCTCCATTCACCGTATTTTCATGGAGATATGTACGGAGAAGAAAAGTTAGGTATTGATCAGTAAAAGATAATTTGAAAGTTTAATCAAAATCGTTAGAGCCGTTTTTGAGAAAAATGCGAAAACCCCTAGTTTTTGGTACATTTTCGTCCCCCCACCGGCCGAAATCGTCCATAACCTTATTTTGGTGGCTACAAAAAATAACAAACAAAACAAAAAAAGAACCAGCTAATCGGACCAGCCGTTCTCCCGCAAATCGAACTACAGACACACACACACACACGGACCACGCGCCGAAATTAGGTTTTTTAGACTCAGTAGGGTCTGAAACGTAAAAATCTGAAGAAAACCCAAATCTTTTTTTTTACACGATTACTATACTTTCATTCCCTTCGGGTAGCGGAAAGTAAAAATCAGCCGGAAATGAAGAATTCCACTACTTGAAGAAATTCGCGGGACAATCTAGCGAAAGTTGTCGTTTAAAATCCTCAAAAAGCCGTTTGACGATACCTCCTGGTTTACAGTCAGTTTTTCGAACTCAAGAGCGTCCTCATGGCTTCAACACCGCAAAAACTGCCAATTCGAGAGGGTGAGAAATGAGTGCCACAGGTGCTGTGGAGTCTGCAAGTTCACGTCAAGAACCGAACTGAACATGACGACGTCCGTGCCGTGAGTGAGTTGCCTAACCGGTCAAGCTCCCCAGACGTTCGAGTTAATGTGCCTCGCTACCTCCTTTCACCTTTTGAAAGAATGGTCTATAGCCTGCAGATAAATATGGAACATCCATGATGAATAAAATAGGTCTAAAACTAACAACTTATCATAGGTGGGCTAAAACACTTTTTCTCCCAACTGGCTTTGCCGATTTAGATAAAAATTCTGATGTGGACAGTTCCAAACCCCCGAACGGGTACACAAAGTTTCCAATCGAGCTAAACTGCCAATTTTGCATTTACATAACGCGTTATGTACCGTAATCCGCCTTCTAATATTTTTCTCTTATCAGAGGTAGAATATATAAGCGTGTGTTCTTCAATAAGGCTGTTACGATGCGTTCTGAAAACGTTTATTAACAATGAGAAACATAAATTAGGAAGTACAAGCGAGGTTGGATAATGATTTAATTCGGAATGACGCACCTGAAAACGAATCGAAACTAACAAGCCGTTTATTACGACACGATCCCACGAGCCGTCGGGTTCGCACTGAAGGTGCACGCGAGAAGAACGAACTAGAAGACCGGCGAGAGGAGTGGGCGCTATCTTGTCAACGACGTTACAGGTGCGAAGGTGAGTGCGGTGTGGACTCAATAAAACTTGTTTTATAAATACACTTTTACATTTATTTCTGACTCACACTCGAGCGGAAATAGCAGCGGGAGGGCCTTTGAAAGATACAGAAAAATCTCGTAGCGTCTGTAGGCAGTGACGCCACCTGTGGGGCGTGAAAGTGCGGGTAATCTCTTCCGTGGTTGTTGTCTGAGGTCAACGTCGCAGGGTTGGTGGAGTCGGGGCAGTGCCTGAATTCCAGTCAGTCTACCGAATCATACAGAGCAGCCACAATCTCAGAAGGCTTACTGGAACAAATGGAATCGACCTATCACCCCATCGCACCTGAGCCTGCATTAATCCAAGACCAGCCCCTGAGCCTGCATTAATCCAAGACCAGCCCCTGAGCGACATCCCTGCCATGTTCCCTCAAAGCAAGCAGACAAATACGTCACAAGAAACGCACACACATCAGAGCGGACCATTCTATCAAGACTTGTAAAGCCTCGGGACCAACCAACCCAAAAATCAGCCGGTAAGTTAGCGTTGGGAACAAGTACGTCTGAAGCAGGTGACTGCTGTGACTTCATTGATGCCTTGACAACTTCCAGAAAATCACCATCAAGGTCTACTCGACCAGGACCGAGCCGAGAAGGTTGCACTGAGAAATACGGCCTTAAATTTCTGTCACTTCTGGGGGACGGTGGTTGAGGCCCAAAATTATCTGATGACGAAACCCGCTTCCTGAACGTTCATGCAGTAACTTCGATAAGACTGCACTAAAACAAACAACCATACTCTTCAGGATTCACCCTCAATACACGTAAACCCACCTAGCTGCCTTATAAGCTTATCTAGGGAGACCTGCAAGCCCTGTTTGGTACTTGCTAGAAGCAGCTCGTCCGGTAAGGCTACTGCTCCCACCCACACGCCTGGGGTGAGATTAAACCCTACTGTCTGAGGCAGCTTCCCTGCGCAGTATCAATCACAAGTTTGAAGACTATAGGAAACAGAGGGTTTCCTAACCATACGCCACGCCCTACTGCCACTTCCCCGTACAGCTCATCCTGTAGGCTCGTCACACCACAGCGACAGAACTCACATGATCGACAAGTCGTTAAGCAGCCCCAGCACCATCGTGGCCATCGGGCAAGGCCTGGTGACTCACCGTGTTCACACACGCGCAGACCATTTTCCCAAATAGATTTCTTCACACTAAGAAGCCTTGAAAACGTGTAGATTTGGTTAGAACTTCGATTTGTTGAGCCGATTACATAACTTTCAATTCTACTCGAGAGCTAAGGAAAGCCAAAGTGGTGAAAAACTATTTGTATTCCTTTTTGGTCAAGAAAAACATTTTCCCTCAGTAATTAAATCAGCTGGCTCGAACGACGAAACAGCCACTCTTTATTTCTCAGTAAAGAGAAGCTTCATGCGATTTTCTTAAGTTTAAACACTAGCGGATCGACCGGGAAGAATAAATTCCATTTGCATTTAACGAGCTCTCAAGAATGGTAATGACCGGAAGCGGGTGTATACTGAGAACCCTTCCTCCCCGTGCCAGAGCTAATACGTCCGCTAAATGGTAAACTATTGTTCTCCGCTCAGGGCTCGTTTTAGAGAACCTTTCCCGAGCCTAATTGCTTAAACTTCTTCTAGGGGAAAACCTTGGAATATCTAGATCCTCCCATAATGTGGAATAGCTACGTCCTCTAATCGTAATGCAGCTATAAAAATCGATAACCCCGTTGTTTATAGACTAGTGAGGAGGTACTTCTGGTACCAATGGCACACATTACATGAATCAACGACAATCCAGAGGCAGCCAATTGCTAAATGGGCGTTTATTTAACACTTAACACAAAATTATATAACACATTAAACCGATAACACTGTTCTTCTCGGGTATTAATAAAATACAGAGGGTTGGAGGTTGATGATCCTTCTTTATTTATCGAAGGATTGAATATTTTATGAAGTGACCGTGATGTGATCTCATTTTTCTGCTCCCAGCTGCTGTGAAGGAACGCTGCTTTCGGACTAACTTTTGAGCTGTTAACGAACAATTTCTACTCATCATGTCTGGTGTAAACTTGGTTACAGTAAGAGGTAATCGGTGTAAGAGCTTCCCAGAAGAAGGGTTCACACTCAAATTGCGCGTCGTGGTAAATGAAGTCTCATCATATCGAGTACAGACTGTTGCAGCTTCTGCGTTTGCTCAAGGTGGAAGCCGTGCTGCACCCCGTCATCGCTTTTTCCTTCCAGTTGTTTGTCGAGTTTTGGTTTATTATTCATTCTATAACAACCCTATGTTTTTGGTAATGGAAAATTTTTTACAACCCCCCCTCAAAATTTGATACTTTACGTTTCAAGACATGGGGATTCCAAATCTGCAATGTTCGTCCGTCGTCCCCCATCCCCTGTCAAGGTCCCCCGTCCGCCGTCCGGGCCGTTTTGTGCCTTTAACGTGGTCTAAAAAATCCGTTCTTTCGCACTAGAATTCCATTTGGTATCTAGTTGTGCCCGCCACCTCGACAATCCGATCGGACGAAGCCCATGGTTGTTATGGACAAAAAATGGTTTAAAAAATTAACGAAACGCAGTATAATCGCAAATTCGCCATGTTCCGTATCGTTTTCAAGGTATTTTTACATCCTGGGTCGAATGGAATGAGTATCAGACGTGTACAACTGCGTATAGGGAAATTACAGTAATTATTAGAGTCAACTAATTGAACGAACTTGCGGGAACTACAGCGTAAGTCAACATTTCGTCGTTTGTACTCCCTCCCTCCCTCCCGTCTCATCAAAACCACCTCCCGCTCGCCTCGCAATGTCGTGCCAGTTGCCGAGGGTTCGCTGGAAGTCCCCGGCCCAATTTCCCCGACTCTTTTTGCCCGACGGGGAGGAGGAAGGTTAGGGCCACTTCGTCCCCACACCCCTACATCGGATTATAAATGCCTAAAGACGTTTACGGGCGCCTGGCGCCGGGGGAATATTTAGTTTCTGTAGTTCGATTGTAGTCAGGTCATGTTTCGTATGGTTTACTAGTATTTTTCGATGCTGAATCGAATGGAATGGGTCTCGGAGCAGTAATTCTAGGTCAAGCTGTTCATGTGAATAATAAACCATTGTGTAATAATTTGCAGGGTTTTTATTTATCCTTCGTTCGTTTTTGGGGTGATATCTGCCCTAGGACCCCCCCTCCCCCTCACGCCAATAACTATGTTAATGCCAGCTACACTATGCATATGTGAGAAGACTTAACATTTGGTATCCACAACACTGAACGTGTCTTGCAGGCTCCAAAGCAGGAACAATATTCCCTTTATAGTCTTCTCAGATAGCACAGCTTAAGTTAACTGGAAATTTACTAAAGTTAACGTACCTGTTAGGTGAGTCCGTCTCCTCTGGCGAGCGCTTTCGATGTAAAGACATCATCAGTACTGACTTCACTGCCAGACGATGTCTTTACTTCGAAAGAACTCGCCCACAGTATCTCACGAGCCACAGGAGACGGACTCACCGAACAGGTACGTTACCTTTAGCAATTTGACTGCTGGCGGATCTAACCCAAATGCTTTAATACCTAAACTGGAAAGCCTACAGAGCTACCGCTTTTGTTCCTGCTTCCGCTATCTTGAAAACTCGCTTAGGCTGATACGAAGGGCGAGACTTGTGCAGCACTTCAACGTCTTTCGTTTCACACTTCGCAATTCTTCCCTCCCAAAGACTATACAGACAGTCCCCCCCCCTTTCTGTAACCCACAATGTTCTTCCTCTTGGAGCTGCATCCTCATTGCAAACATTTTCTTTGTTGTCGTTGAACCCGAATTCTCGCTGTTGGGGGCTCAGCAGCTGTCCAGTTCTTTGAGCCATTTTTCAAAGGTACGATGAATATAATTCGGTGAAAATCTAATTTACTAACAGAGTTGTGTGCATTCGGCTCCCTTTTGCACGTCTGTTCCTTAATTTACGAGCATACGCGATTTCATTTGGATTCATTTCATTTTCAAAGAAGGAGCTCATAAATTATTAAGCTTTATATAAATTGATGGTATACTCCGCCGTTTATCCTCTCGCATTGGGTCGGTAATTGGATTTTTTATACTATCATTGTATTGGATTCTTTTCTCTGCGTTTTTACTGGGGTACTCCGAATAGGGTCACGCTAACCTTGCTACAGGACTTGCCATTCTCTTACGTTTTAATGCCCCCCCCCCTCGTCCCCCACTATATTATCTAGCTATTCGAACTTCTTTGACTTCTTCCTTCCCAGGGGATGGCAGAGGTTGCTTTTTGATTGTCGAATTATTGATGTTATTGGGCTGTTTCAAATAAAATTGTGGGCTCACGTACATTTCCATGAGTTGTCCTTAACTGGTCGACCTCGATAGGGAGTTGCGCTGAGTATGATGTCTTGTAGTGGCGCCCAGAACTGGACTGAAACGTTCTGCCCATCGATACTGCCGGAGTATTGTACTCCCCTCCTCACCCATCACACGTTATTTCTGGGTATTTCTAGTTCTTGATATCATAGGGCCCCCTCACACCAGTAAGACAGTAAGAAGTACTTTTCTTGTACCATTTTAAAATGACTTGGGAGAATGGAACAGTTTTTACTTTCCTTGGCTCTACAAAGTAGAAAGGAAAGTTATGTTATCGGCTGAAAAAAAATTTTGAGTTTTCTTCAGATCTTTACGTTTCAGACCCTCCTGAGTCCAAAAAACACTATTTGGGAAAATGGTCTGTGTGTCTGTGTGTGTGTCTAGGTGTCTGTGAGTGTATGTGTGTCTATGAACTATTTTTAGAGAAAACCACCGTACCAAATCAGTTCAAACTTCATATCTCGCCCGCAGGTCATCATGGAACGCCAAAATAAGGGTATGAACAAAATCCGCCGAAATTTAACTATAGTCATCATAGTGATCAAAACACAAAATTTTTTTCTCAAAAACGGCTCTAATGATTTTGATTAAATTTTTTATATTGATAGCTCTCAATGTGGCAATCACACCATAAAATTCCCATCCGTGGTAAAATGACGAGAGCAGCATAATAAATAATCAAAATTTTCGACGAAAAGCGTTTTTAGTGCAGTTTTTTCCTTATTAACTCCGCTGGGATGTTAGTAGAAAGTTGAAGAAAATTGGTATTGTAGTCCAATCCAATACCTAAAGTGTGAGCGTTTAAAAACGCTCATGAGGTACATGGGGCTCACTTCAGAAATTCCTGAATTTCAACTACCGCCGTTCCGCTTACTGCTAGTTCTAACAGTTATTACCCAATAACTCTGCAAAAGTGATTATTATCCCTCTTCAAAAAATTCGTGTACAGATTCATTGATTTTCTGTGTTCCAGTTGCTCAATAATGGTCCTATAATGAGTACGAGCAGCACAATAAATTCCGGAACGGTAAGCGCTACCGCTTCCCGCTGCTGTGACGTGTTGTTTGAACAAGTTCAAAGGAACTGAGTGATAAATGAATTGAGTAAGTAGAATTAGCCATGTACAAAGTGAATTGTTGTAGAGCTAAGGAAAGTTGTGTGTTGCAACGCACCAGATATTTTTCCTCCATATGTTCCTCAGGTTGTTGCTGTACCGTTGCCATCGACATTAATGCGACATATACCCAATTTCTGTGCCTCTTTTGGAGCTTGATCCTACGTTGTAAGGTCGGATGGATGGAGCTTGTACACTAGGTCCCCTCGCTAATAGTGTTGCAAAAATTTAATCCCCTTTTGGATGTTCATTCCTTAACTTACTACAGCAGAGGGGAAATGTTTGTATAGACTGAATAATACTAAATATTTTTCGTTCGAACATAGGTTTCTTGACGCTCACCCTCATCTGACCACAACGGATCTCAGAGTTGTAAGACTGCGTGTGGATGGAATGTAGTGTAATCATAGTAATTATAGTGATGCAAGCTCTACTACTTGAAGGAACGTTGGGCCAATTGCTCAGTCTCGCTTTGAAAATATCAATTTCCGTTGTTTCGTATCGCGTTGTAGTATTTTATGATAGAAGTTATATCGCTCACAGCCTTATCAATATCAGAACCTCTCATAAATATCTCGGAGTTATATTGGATAAAAGATTAACGTTCCACGACCATATCAGCGAAATTATAAAGCGAGTAAAAAACAGAATTGCACAGCTGAGGTCCTTTCTTGGAAGTCCACACTTATCTATCCAAAACAAACTGATATTATACATGACACTGGTCCGACCGATCTGGACATACGGCTTGGCAGTATGGGGCACCTGCTCCAAATCAGAATTCAGGAGAATAGAGCAACAGCAAAATGGAATTCAACAACGCCGAATCATGCAAGCTCCCCCATTCGTGAGAAACGAAACATTGTATCACGACCTTCAGCTAGAACCACCGATCGAGTTTCTGAACGGATGCTGCAGCTCCTTTGTACAACGCAACATTGACCACATCAACCCTTTAGTTACTGAAGGCTTTCAAACACCAGTAGTCAGAAGACTCTCCCGCCCAAGTCACATCATGGACATCGTTCAGCAGTGATGTTTGTAGATAATATAAAAATTATATAGTAAACAACGAATGTATGTACACCATTTCACTGAGGTATATTGTAAAATGGTCTCAATCAATAAACAATTCAAAAAAAAAGTTGTGGTATTTTTCGATACTGAATCGAACGGTATGGTTTTCAGAAGTGTAGGTCTGCGTCTAGACGGAAAACAGTGACCTCGCAGTAAATATAGTCACGCAAGCCCTACTACTTGAAGTTACTCACGAAACAATACAGGGGAAGTTATCGTTTCTTTCTGGTCAGCACTCGTTTCTCCCACTGCCTTCTGCCTTCACCCGTCAGTTCGACTCTTCACGTCGTGCCAATCGCCTGGGGTGATGTGTTTCGTTGACTAGTATTATGCGATGCTGGACCCCACGAGATAGGTCACGGACAATTATTGACGGTTTCCGGATCATTGATATAGGCACGTTATATTCTTGATATTTCCCGATGTTGAAGTGAACAGAATATGTCACAATGCTGATTAAGGAATAAAAAACCTTTGTGTAAGGATTTTCAGGACATCGGGATTTCAAATCTCCGCGGTCCGTTTTGTGCCTTTAACGCGGTCTAAAAAAACCCGTTCTTTCGTACAAAAATCCCATTTGGTATCTAATTGTGCCCGCCTGCTCGGAAATCCGATCGGACGATGCTCATGGTAGTTATAGGAAAAAAAAAAAAAACAGACTAAAAAAATCAACAAAAACTCAATTTCGGCAGTATCATCGCAAATACGCCATGTTGGGTGTCGTTTTCAGGCATTTCTAGATCCCGGGTCGAATTGAATCAGTATCAGATCAGTATCAGACGTGTAGAACAGGGTAAAGATAAATCACAGTAATTATAGTGAGCCAAAGTCTACTAATTGAAAGAACTCGCGGGACAATAACCACTGCAAAAGTAATTGTGTCATTTGTACTCCCCCCCGGCTCATTAAAACCGGGAATAAACCGTTATGTAATAATTTGCAGGGTTTTGTTGGTTGCGTTCACGACGAAAGAGAGCTGTAACTATATCTAATGGTGTTATAATAACGCGAAAACACTAACGTAGAATAATTTTGTTTCCTTGAACATGCCGCGGGCCCTTTCATTTTGCTGAAAAGTTTGTTTCAATATAATGATGAGAGCTGGTATCATCGTTTCTGTTCTCAAATTTTCGGTGCGTACTATTAATGCGTGTCCTATATTTTCGACTGCAGTGTAAAATGCGTCCAGAAGTAACATACTGGGAATAGATTGCTATTGGTTAGTGCCATGAAGTCTCTGTCACAGTCGCGACGTGTTTCTCGTTTGAGTATTTCGAGAGAAGCGCGGAAAAGAAGTGTTCAAACAGAATCTGAACACCGTTGATGCAGAGATCTGATAGATTTCTGCTTTGGCCGTCGGTATTCTCGTACATATTTATTCAACCTCTCCCCTTTCTGTTACACGTGCGAAGGAAAGTTCTTCATGTTTCTCTCAGATTTTCAATTAATACGAAAGGCGTTTCAAATGACCTGTGCTCCCGGAGATCGGAATCATTTCAGGCTCGATGCGGTTAGTTCAATCGGGCTTCCACCCCTAAAGTGAAAGGAAAAGGTTTAGGAGGGTTTTCCTCTTCGAAACGGAAAAGCGCCCGGATTCTGTTAAAAGGTATTTCCGGAATCAGGGGAGAAAAGGAAGACCCTTCTCGAGAGAACATTATTGCTTAATAAAATTCCAGGACTCGGGGTAGCTATATACAGAGGGTAGAATTCAGGAAGGTGAGGAAGGGATTGAGTGGGTGGCCGAAGGGGTCGTTTTCGGCGGGACCTTGCTGCTTAAGTATGAGCCTAAAGTAGTTGCATTACTGGCCCTTTAACTCGAGTCCACTGTTAAATAATAACAATAAGTCGTTTATTGTGCCGAAGTGAAAGTTGTCCCGCTCCCAAAATAACTCCAACATTTTTAATACGTTAGAACCTTGCATCTACTTTACGTATAAAGATAAACGCCACTCAAACAGACAACAATGGAACGAGACGGGAGCGTTTATTTCAGTGATGTCCCTGCTCGTTCTGGCAGATTTCTGTTGATATTATCCTCAAACTCCTCGCAGCAAACGATGGTTCCAACATTAACTAAACACAAGCACTTGGTTGGGATCTCGCTGGTTCCCCACTGGCAGTTCCTCAACCAACTCTTTATTTCGTGCTGGAGGTCACTCTAATGTTTACGAAGGGTCTCAGAAAACTTGTATTTTTCTGTGCTGATAGCTGGACTGATGAACTCTCATTTATGGTTCCCTCGCCATGAATCAGGGGAGTGTAGTTACCAGCTTTCATTCACTGTATGATTTCCTGTGCCCCTGAATCTGGAAAAACAATCATTATAACTCGTTCTTGGTTTGGGATTGAAACAGTCTTGGTTAGTCGGTTTATTTCTAATAATGTTTAATATCTCATCAACAAATAAATCAAAGGAAAGTGCATGTGCTTTTGTGCTAAAGGACCTTCAGATCTGAACCTGACTTAATTTTCCGAATTTTCTAAGGGCATTTGCATTTATTTACGATTTCCTTTTGTGTGCCTTATTTGTTCCCTTAGGGCCGGTTTATCAATGTCATTTGCAAGCTTGACTAAAGGTTGACTAAGTCAAATCGTTCGTTAACTCCCCAAGACGCGTTCATCAATTCACTTTGACACCGCGTTAGCGCTAGCTGTTAGTTATGTTTTAACTCGTCTCTTCGCTCGTTAGTTATCGGATAGCTAACCGTTATCGGTTTGTTTGTTGGCAGCCATTTTCGGTTGTGTTTCGCTAGCCTCGTTCTGTTTTCGTTTGCGCTTTCGCGATTTTATTACTATTCTATTCTATTGGGTTTTCGTCACATAAATTTTAAATCATTGCATTAACGATGGACTTCGACTACGATCTGTCTGACTCTGATTTCTCCGACGAAGAGGTATACGCGTTTCTTGAGTGGGAGAGAAGGCCGTACCAGGTCCGTCCGAGAATTGAATATTTTGACACACTCGACGACGTAGATTTCCATTCTAGGTTCCGGTTGTCGAAAGAAACAACGGAGTTTGTACTTTCGCTAATGCGAACGCGAATAGAATCGCCAAGCAATCGCTACCACGCAATTACGCCTATGACGAAACTCCTCTACAGACCTAATATTTTATCGACCTACCACGTTACTTATGTGCATGATATAACTTACGTCAAGTTCGAAAAGTAATTAAGAGCTTTCATCGAATATTAACGTTTCAATTCTATTAGTCCAAATGTCTGGGTTCGACTAATCACGAGTTCTCTAGTCCCCTCGTACGTTCAGCGCAATGCACTAATAATGCAGCATAGTGCAATGGTGTTCACAATGTGTACGTATAAACTGATAAAGAAGAACGTCGAGGAATCTATAGTTATCCCTAATTACATTATGTCATTGTTTGAGTAACCAATAATGAGTAACGTTTGACGAGACTATGCCAAGACGATTATGTTGTGGGAAGTTGTTTTGATTCTTTTGGAATTAGCTGTTTGAATGCCGTAATTTGGTTGTTGCTGATTATGATTGAAATTCTATTTCGTACCTTATTGGATTCCCAACACGAATTTGACGTGAACGATGATGGTGATAATTATGCGTTTTGACCACAATGAAAACTATAATTTTGTGTCACCGTCTAATGTGGGTGTGGGATCGTGAGTTGACTGGGTTCAGTCATTCTCTCTCAATCGTGTTCACAATCGCACACACCATGTTCTGAAATGGGGGCTTTGGAAAAGTTTGAAACGTAAATATCTGAAGAAAACTCAAATTGTCTTTGTTGCCAATCACGTAGCTCTCATCCTACTTTAATGAGGCTGTATAATGAAAATGGGCATTACAATTCAGTGCGATTATTCGTATGCATTTTAGAATTATGTGGTAGTAGAGCACGTAAATAACCATTTTTGTTTTCTCTTTGCAGGTTCGATGCTAATAGCTGTAGGCGACTTTTGTGGCGTTAGCAAAACTTCTGGCTCCCTCATTGTGAAACTAGTTTCCCAGACCACTGTTCATTTGCCCCTACTTTCTTAAAGACGATATTCGGAGAAGAAAAAATCTCAAAAGCCCAAAGAGCGTTTTACCACTGGGCTAGAATGGTACAGACCACTGGTGTTATCGACTGTACACACGTGTCAATTTGAGTGAAACACACCGCACATTTGGTGTTGAGAAGCATCATGTATCGTTTTTCAAATTTTTTAAAGTTGCTTGGTGTATTGTTGTTATAAAATCGACGGAAAAAATCACGACAAACACTTAACAAAAATAATCACAATACGAAAAATGAGCTACACAATAAGTAGAGGAGTAAGAAAAGAATGAGAAGTAAGGAAAGATAAGAAAAGAATTGGAAAAAAAGAGAAAAGTATCAAGTAAGATCACAAAAATATTATTAATAGTAAGAATGAAAATGTCAAATAATGAAATCGACAGGCGGCAAATGAAGGCAGCAAATGAATGGTACCAACTCTCCAACACATTGTTTTGGAGGAAAACTCGCCAAGTCGCCTCTTCGTTCGAGGGATTCTCGTTTGAGCGTAGCCCTTCTTCCCCAAGTTAAAACTCTCGCTAGCTAACTATTATTCAATTGCCGATTGATAAACGCGATCCGAGCTCAAGAATTTTTTCACTTCATGATTATCGTTAACAGATCGCTACCTAATCAACGTTTTAACTAAAGAATTGATAAACCGGCCCTTAGTCTCAGCCGTTTTGTGCTCTATCTAGAGCTTCTTGGACTTTGGTCGGTGTAGTGAGAGCCAATATTGTATTGAACCTACGCCAAAAGTTTCAGTGTCATGAGGCTATGATCCTCTGTCGATACTCTCGATGTCCATTGCCGATTTCAACCATCTCGTAACAACTCCCCTTACGAACATTAGTTACACAACTTTGTGATTGATGGAGGAATTATTTACTGCAGCGATGCCAGCATGTTCATTGTAGCAGACCTTCTAACAACGTGACTTTGGGGGGAAACATACGAGGAGAAAAGTTGAGACTTGCGAGGAATCTCAATAAGCCTCCGCTGTTTTCGAAAACCTGCAACATCGTCAACCGGAGCAATGAGGCCACATGTCGGCATTAATAAAACTTGGCGCTAATCCATCATCCATCTTTCACAGTTTTACTTTCCCTCAATTATGTGTCACGCATTTGAAATTTGTTAGTTCAAAGAGAAGAGATTTACTTCCAAACTTTCATTTTCCCGTCACCGTCTTCACTTTGTGACACTCGTCGAGTCATTATCAAATGAGTACAACTTTGAGTAGCTTTCTACGGACTCCTTGAATACACCTTCGTTCATCAAATGTGAAAGCATTACACAAGAAAGTAATGTACATGTGTATCCACGTTTCCGTGCTACTGGCAAACGAAAAACGTGTTCTGCACATTTTCAACCGTTGCTTCATGACGCTCATCAGTTATCACTGTTTATGGCCTTTTTACTTTCCTAGGCTCTACGAAGTAGAAAGGAAAGTTATGTAATCGGCTGAGAAAATTTTTTTGAGTTTTCTTCAGATCTTTACGTTTTAGACCCTCCTGAGTCCGAAAAACACTATTTGGGAAAATGGTCTGTGTGTCTGGGTGTGTGTCTGTGAACGATTTTTAGAGAAAACTTCATATCTCGCTCGAAAGTCACCATGGGACGCCAAAATGAAGGTTTGAACAAAATCCACCGAAAGTTAATTATAGTTATCATAGTGATCAAAACACCAAATTTTTTTTCTCAAAAACGGCTGTAACAATTTTGATTAAATTTTTAATATTGATAGCTCTCAATATGGCAATTATACCATAAAATTCACATTTGTGGGAAAATGCCGAGAGCAGCACAATAAATTACCAAAGCTTTTGACAAAATCGTATTTAGCGCAGTTTTTAGAGAAAACCACTGTACCAAATCAGCTGAAACGTGATGTCCAGCCTACAGGTTACCATGGGACGCAAAAATGAGGGTATGGGCAGAATCCACCGAAAGTTAACTATAGTTATCATAGTGATCATAATACCAATTTTTTTTCTCAAAAACGGCCGTAACGATTTTGATTAAATTTTTTATATTGATAGCTCTCAATATGGCAATTATACCATGGAATTCACATTTGTGGGAAAATGCCTGGAGCAGCACAATAAATTATCAAAATTTTCGACGAAAAGCGTTTTTAGCGCAGTTTTTTTCTTATAAACTCCGCTGGAATGTTACTAGAATGTTAAAAAAAGAGTCGTGTTGTAGTCCAATCCAATACCTAAAGGGTGAGTGTTTAAAAACGCTCATGAGATACATGGGGCTCACTCCAGAAATTCCTGAATTTCAACTACTGTCATTTCGCTACAACCAGTTCTAAAGGTGTTTACCCAATAACTCTGCAAAAGTAATTACTATCCTTCTTTAAAAAATTTGTGTTTACAGCCTCATTAATTTTCTGTGTACCAATTGCTCAATAATGGTCCTGCAATGAGTACGGGCAGCACAATAAATTCCGGAACTGTAAGCGCTACCGCTTTCTGCTGCCGTAAAGCGTTGTTTGACGAAATTAAAATTGACTGAGTGATAAATGAATTGATTAAATAGAATTAGCCGTGTACAAAGTGAATTGTTGTAGAGCTAAGGAAAGTTGTGTGTTGCAACGCACCAGATATTTCATATCGATATTGACGCAACACATTGCCAGTTTGGTCGATTGAATTTATTCTGCAACGAATGGAGTACCAGGGGATATATCAACTGAATAGAATATAATAGGAATTTATTGACAGAAAGGAAATGATACAAATTGAAAGCAAAACGGCATACCAGCTAAACAACAAAAATCTCCTCCTGCCCACCAAACAAAATAAGTTGATAAGAACTTGTGGCGGCTAGTGGAGCTGGTCTCAACCAATATTAGGTATTAATATAGTAACGTACAAAGTAATAACTTTAAAAACCCACAGGAAACTCTCAATAAGTTGATATAACTACTTAATCTTCTTCAAAATGTGTCTCTTACAATTTACACAACTGGTGAACAAATCAGGACCTTTTTTGCACGTTCGGTATTAAGTTTAGATAGTTTTACATTTTATGTGACATCACAGCGAGTATGTGAGACACTACCCCTATGATTACGCTGAATACCAGTCTTATAGACCAGCAAGCATGACTGAAATAAAAACAATTGCTTTACGTTGAGCACATCAAATTCATTATGAAGCAGCACAGTAGGATATCGGGGACTCTTAGGTAGGGCTCTCCTAAGGATAATACTATGTGTAACTGACTGCTCATCTATCCACGATATCCCTTTTTACAACTGCACCTGGCGAATCGCGTCATCTTTTTCTTCTTTGCTGTGGGCTATGAAGGTTCACAGTAACGCCTTTCACACCAAACTTCGTAGAGCGGAGAGGACCATTGCATAAACTGGATATGTCAGTTAATTTCGATCCATAGCTGTCACACCCTGGTTTCGGTGGTTAATTGTGTAGTTTCTGTGTCAGTTTTTTCATGTTCCATACCGTCTAGCACTGATGAAGCCAGATCATTTATTCATTACCTCAAATAAATTCTTAGTACGAGGTAGTCTTCTATTGCTTCTAGGCCCCTACATGTTATCAATGTATGTAGTCACATGTTAATTTAGATTCATGTGTATTGTCTCCCTAACAACAAGATAGTCTTCTTGCCCTCGTTGTGCGACCATGCTGCTTTAGAATACTTCTATTCACTAATACACCGCAGTCCCCTTCTGGAAGTCAGATTGCATCGTTTTAGATGCTCCGCTAACGAACTCTCCTCAAAGTCTGAATAGTTTTAAGGTTTGAACTGTTTGAACTGTGTTGTACCAGGCATGAAACCAACACGCTTCTACACTTGCTAGCATCGGACCGCCAAAGTCTAGTACCAAGTTTAGTTGGTTTGTTGCATCCCGAACCTTTGGAGTTCCTAGTTGAGCTAAGCGCCGAGCCCCTCAGAAATGATCTGATTAATACTACTATCCCCTAGTGCTTTTCGTTCAAAGTACCTGTCAGCATTTAGCGGATGGATTTGTACTTCACGCACAGTTTTCAAATGTTTTTCAAGTATCCGTCTAATGGCTTCGCTTATTCACCCGACCTAGCACCTTGGGATTTATGAGTGGGTAGCGCGGTGGTTTATGACTAACGCTGCGCGGGCATACACGCATATGGAACGGGCCCACAAGCCCACACTCTTCTCGCTCCACATCCCCCCCCCCCCCGTCAAAGGGCATACGGGACGAAGTACCTTTGACACTGCGACCACACATGGGCCTATTGTGATGACACTATCCCTTCCTTCAGAATGGGAATGTAGACGTCGTCGTACATAACCGGCCCTTTAGGAAGCCGAGCTTGGCGAGTCCTGACCATCAGACTAGAGTTCGCTATGGTTTGGGGAGAAAAATATTCAAAGCGTCTGGCTGCCAAGGCAGGGCAGTCACATAGGGTGTGTTCTGCTGTTTCGTCCTCCTCACCGCACAATCTGCACTCCACCGCAGTGTCCGGTGAGGAAGCTAATCAGAACTCTCAGATCCTGTATGGAGAATGTCAGCACTGGGATCGCCCGTAGACAAGAAGGTTTAATGAGCCTATTCGGGTGTCTTAGTCGCGGCGATGCCAATGTGACCACTAGACGATTCATGTGACTTTTCGTCACTCCTAAGTGGGATTCAGGCCGAATAGGTAGGGATTCCGTACCCCTTTTTGTAAGGCAGTGTGCCTTTCATTGCCTTCATGTCCCCTATGATACGGCACCCAAATAAGAGAAAGGCTATTATGGGTACCGAGTCGCTTGAACGATTGATGGAATTCCCGCGTCAACCTGGACCTGGATGTGTAGGCTGCAATAGCCTTTAAGGTGGCCTGGCTGCCCGTGAATATATAGATCCGCTTGCCTTCGAGTCCTTTAGTCAAAATCTCTCAAAGAATTTCCGCTTGAAATATCGTGGCTTGCTCTCCCAGCGGCTAAGGAAGACTGTAATTGGGCCCTACAATACCCAGTCCAGCTCTGTCCCTCCCTCTCTATCACAGCACCGTCAGTATACCACTGCAGGGCGCTCACCTCACTGTGGAACGACACTCTCTCTCATCGTTCCTATGAGTGGAGGCTAACGCTGAATGGCAGCTGAAAGTTGTTTCTCGCTCCAGTTAGAGCAGGGCCTGGTTTTGCCTATCAACCTGATGCTAATATTTTGTAATGACTCAAAGTACTTAAAGTCGGTCTCAGAGTTAAATGACAATGTGTTCAGGGAACAGATATATAATTTTACTTTTAACATGTGTCTAATTATTTCTTAAAATCATTTTCAAAGATGGTGGCGTGGTAGTTGTCGAGGGGGGGGGGGTATGAGGTTTGGAAAAGTCGTGCTTTACAATATAAGTTGCCATATTAGTTTAATGCGTTCTATCATGATCGTCCTTTCTAATCATAATGGGTTACCAGCAACTGCCTCGTTACTTTTATTATCACAGCGTTTTACCTCACGTTTTACTGTTCGTGTAAATGTGAATTCGTTGTGCCTTCGGGCCGTGTAGCAGGTTATTTAGTAGCTCGAAACAAAGCACACGTTCTCTCTCTCGCAAACCCCAAATCGCTGCATCCGCTGTAACGAACGTCTTGGGATTTGAATAGCGATTTACCCTCCGTTGATCCCATTTGGAGGACCTTTCCCCCCCTTCAACCAGGTCCCTGTGACTTGAGTAAGCCACTGCCACTGCGGCGGTCATTTACATGGAAACAGAATCATTTGGTCCAATTAGGAGCCTTGCGTGGGCTTAATTTACTTCGCTCCAACATTCCTTCCAGATCTCTGACTTTTATTGTCTCGCATTTCCTTGAAACCCCTCAGGATTACCCTAAGCCCCTTTCGAAATATTGGCTCTTTTTTCTGTTGGTGTTGGGCGGGGGGGGGGGAGAGAGAGTGCTATCCCGCACAGGTCTGTTTTCTTCTCATATTGACCCTTTCTGAATCCTCAGACATGGATCTTGCGATCTATTAAGAGGGTTATGCCAGTCGTTTCACGTAGGTTGCGGCTTTGCTAGTATAGTCACCCACTCATTACCTACACCCGTCGAGATTCAGCAGGTAGACGATCCAGTACACGACAGTTGCACATGTATAACCAGGCGGAAGTACCACCCTGGGAAATCGTGTACCATAATTTGGAGCTTATTGTAGTCGCCACCTGATTTAACAGTTTACTGGGTGGTAAGTGTCGAAGGTAGAGATCAACAGTGACCTTGGTTTTTAGTAATAATCTTCTTCGCAAGCCGAGCAAAACGGTTATAAGTTTGCTTAGTAGAAGTTGATCACAAAAAAACAAGGCGTGCTTCACTTGATATCCGTCAAAGACCATCGTGCACGTCTTGGGTCAAAAGTGAAGAGGAAACCAAATACTCCTCGAGCTGCTCCTGTAATGAGGCAACGCCTGGCGTTCCTCGTTCCATAATGTTTATATCTAGTTGTCAAGGTTCCTAATAGGGGATCGGTTTACGTTTCGTCGTTGACCTTGCAGTTCGTTGAAGCTACAACAGTGAGCGACGGCTGTTGGATGAGCAGTCAAACTTCCAAGTCAAACGGTTGCTTTTATTCTCTAGCGTCAATTTGGAGTATCGGCAACTTGCAACTTGCTCCATCTAGCGGAATATCGTGCAATCTCCAAACATAGCTGGTGTGTAGCAATTCCACTTCTAAATTGGCATCTCTCGTTAACATTTGAATGACATCCCGATAGTTTCTCAGCATCACGTACATTAAGCAATTTTTATAGTTCTGATGTGATTTGTTGTCACTACACATAATGTAAATGGAATTACTTACCGTAAAATCTTCTCATATTTGACTAGTTTGTCATTTGGTATCAACGTAAGATCTACTGTGTTGGAATCCGAGCGAGATTGGAATGCGTCAGGAAATCGATAGCCTCCAGCACACCGGAACTTTTGTCAGTTATTTCATGATCTGCATTTACTGTTCATTGTGTAGCCAGCGAAGAATCCACCACTGAAACTGGATCCAAATCTTCTCAGTCGTGTTATATTCCATTCCGTTCGGTACTGTAGCATTTGATCGTCGAGTCAGTCCAGCTCATTTCGTATCACGAAATTGATCTCCAAGGTTCCGTGCTCGTATGAGTCACTGGAACGTCGAAACTAAAATGAAAAAGGTGTAAAGGTGTAGGAAACCCACACTTGTGGTTGCCGCAATCGCTCAGTTTCTGCGGTTTAGACGTTTTATGGAGCAGCAATGAAAAAACCTCGATTATACGGCGAGACAACCGTCGAAGCGGAGCTCAGAGTCACTTTGTGGCCGCGGCGAGAACGTTTTGTGCTTCTGTGTGTAATTTGGGACTGCGGGATCTGTCCGGTCCAGGGACCATTTTCCCCTCCTCTTTTGAAGCTGATGAAACCAATGGATAGATTGCTCCACGTTCATGAATTGTCCGCTGTTGAGAAGAGCCAGCTGAGTTCACACTGCGACAATGAGACTGGTGAGGAGATTGCAACGATCGCTTCAAACATTACCCAGAGACTGTGTTTCTGCATTACGATTTCGAATGACGCGATGCTAGTGATCTACTATCCCACCTAATGATGAATGCTACACTCCGTGATCACCTTCGCATTTCCCAAACAACAATTGATGTCCCACACGAAGGTCGCCCGGGTAACACGGGGACGAGGTTCCCATTTAATATTTCATTTCTTCGAAAACCCCAATGTTGTTTTCCCTCGGTTATCCGAGCTCTTCAACAGGAGCTCTTTTTACCTGAAGGGTGGTTGTGCGTGGCGTGTGTTGTGTGAGGGTGGTGGGAGGGGTCGAAATTAACCGATAAAAGTTGCAAGCGAAATCCATAGCGGCTCTTAGTGCTCTGATAACCCTTCCTGCTCTCAGCCGTTTCAACAGATCTTAATTTTGCGAGTTGTTCTATCAATCGCATCTACCTTCTCAATAAGATGTGCCTTCCTTTAGCTCGTATCTTGAAAGTACTCGTAACTCCGAGTCTGATCGTACCTTTCTTTCATCTCTGTTCCATATACGTTCTCTTTCCATGTTCGACTCGTGGGTTAAACATTTCTCATTAGTTATGCGGCGACGCTTCAGGAACATAAGCGCAGTATCCGTTTTTTACACAGTATGCTAAGGTGATTCATGGATGCTTACGCTAAATATTGGCAGAGGAAGGATGTATTTTGCACGAGTGAGGTTATGAATGTTGTCTTCATGTGTGTAGTGTAGAGCTTTCGTACAAGAAGATCTCAGTTTTATAGTTTCTCCCTACTATTTTTTTCACTCTAATGATTAGTGGTAAGCAGAGAATGTTTTAAAAAAAGACCCAAGACAAACAGCAATAATAAACAGAAATATACGCAAACTGGCGTAGAAGCGTGGCGAAATCGAAGAGAAAGTAATAAAAATATCTGGTGCGTAGCAACACACAACTTTCCGCCACCCCTTTAAGTTCGAACACCACCTATATAGGCGGGCGCTATATCTTCGTTCAACGCATTTTTACAGGAACATTTATGGAGTACAAAATGTAGGGACTAGTTAGCTGAGAGTACTCCGTAAGTTTGATCGAAATCGTTAGAGCTGTTTTTGAGAAAAGTGGAATACCGATAAATTAATATTCGACAAATCTCCTTTTCTGAGTTAACTTCGCTTATATCCCCGTTCAACATATATATACAGAAATAATTATGAAGAACGAAATGGTATGGGTGACTAAAAGACACTCCACTAGAATTTATCACATTTGGTGAATAAGTTACCCTGGAATTTACGGAAATGTTCGAAAAAACGTTATTTTTGACACATTTTGATTGTTATCTCTGTTCAATAGACCTTCACAGGAACATTTATTGAGTACAATGTGTAGGTATCAACTATTTGAAAACATTCTGTGAGTTTGGTGGAAATCGCTGGAGCCGTTTTGCCAAAAAGCGTAAAAAACCTATTTTTGCTTCAGGGGCCCATATCTCCGTTCACCGTATTTTCATGGAGATATGTATAGAGAAAAAAGTTAGGTATTGATTAGGAGAAGATAATTTGAAAGTTTAATCAAAATCGTTAGAGCCGTTTTCGAGAAAAATGCGAAAAACCCTAGTTTTTGGTACATTTTCTCCCCCCCCCCTCTTCCAATCGACCGAAATCGCCCATAACTTTATTTTGGTGTCCACAAAAATAACGAACAAAACAAAAAAAGAACCAGCTCAATCGGATCAGCCGTTCTCCCGCAAATCGCCTTTTTATCTCGCTTATCCTACTAGCTGCACTGAAATACGACAAGCATGTATAGTTCCGCTTGCGAAGTAGTACGAAGTTTGTTGCGACGCATCACACAACTTTCTTAGGCCTCACGTGCATTCAGTGATTCTCTTGACTCTATCAACTAATCAAATCTGATTTTCATTGTGTTTTGTGCCGTCAAGTTAAGAGTCCATTACCCTCGCGGGGAGGAACCCATGAGCCTTGGTAAAGTTCAACAATTAAAAATTATACGGGTTAATAAAATAAATGAAGCTAATTTAATTAAACAACAATATCTGCTGCGTTGCAACACACAACTTTGCTTAGCTCT
This sequence comes from Pachypeltis micranthus, assembly GCA_020466155.1. Taxonomy (NCBI): domain Eukaryota; kingdom Metazoa; phylum Arthropoda; class Insecta; order Hemiptera; family Miridae; genus Pachypeltis; species Pachypeltis micranthus. The sequence goes on from CM035776.1 coordinate 3,479,328, forward strand.
ACAACAATTCACTTTGTACATGGCTGATTCCATTTAATCAATTCATTTATCACTCAGACCCTTTGAACTTGGTCAAACAACGCTTTACGGCAGCGATTACAGTTAAAGAATTTATTGTTCTGCTCGTACTCATTCCAGGACCATTATTGAGCAAATAGTACCCAGAAAATTAATGAGGCTGTAAACACGGATTTTTTGAAGGAGGATAGTAATCACTTTTGCAGAGTTATTGGGTAATAACTGCTAGAACTGGTATTAAGCGAAACGGCGGTAGTTGAAATTCAGGAATTTCTGGAGTGAGCCTCATGTATCTCATGAGCGTTTTTAAATACTCACCCTATAGGTATTGGATTGAACTACAGTACCGATTTTCTTTAACATTCTACTAACATTCCAGCATTAAAAGGAAAAAACCACGGCAAAAACGCTTTTCGTCGAAAATTTTGATAATTTATTGTGCTGCTCTCGTCATTTTCCCACTAATGGGAATTTTATGGTATAATTATCATGTTAAGAGATACCAATATTAAAAATGTAATCAAAATCTTTAAAGCGGTTTTTGAGAAAAAAAATATTTGGTGTTTTGATCACTATGATAACTATAGTTAACTTTCGCAAGGATTTTGTGCATACCCTTATTTTGGCGTCCCATGGTAACCTGCGGGCGAGATATCAAGTTTGAGTGGATTTGATACGGTCGTTTTCTCTAAAAATCGTTCACAGACACACAGACCATTTTCCCAAATAGTGTTTTTCGGACTCAGGAGGGTCTGAAACGTAGAGATCTGAAGAAAACTTAACTAAAATTTTTTTTTCAGCCGATTACATAACTTTCCTTTCTACTTCGTAGAGCCAAGGAAAGTAAAAAGAATATAACGCTGTTCGACAAGTAAAAGAAATGGCACTAATAATAAAAATACAAAAGAAAGTGAACAACTGATAATGAAATGAAAACAAACAAACGGCTTAGAATTTCCTACTTATTTGGCATGCCAATAAAATGAACACTTCACCGGAGTCTTAGTGTCGGTACCAGACGAAATTTTATCAATTCGGAATGCAGGAAACAGGAGGATTTTTTCCGACGAAATTTTTATAACACGGACGAAAGCAGAAATATCGGAAGACAAGAAAAAGATGATATCGTATCGCCCGGATTCGCGGCAAATAGCTTGGTGGATTTTGAAGACTACCACGGACGACTGATAGCTCCAAGACGCTCTCTGACGCTAGTAGTTTACTGTCCACCGAACCGCGCATTCGTCCTGATCCTTTAATTTCGCGTTACAGTTTATATCCGTGTTCTGTGTTTATACATGGCAGCGGGAGGCGCTCATAGTGTAGGAATTTATTGTGCTGCTCCTATTTGTGCCACGACCATTATTGAGCAATCAGCTCTCAGGTCGTTTAAAAACTGGATTCCGGGTAAAAACTGTCAGAAAAGGTAGTTGATTAAACGATGGGAGTTGAAATTTCTGGGGTAACTTCTATATACTTTTATAACCGTTATTCAATGCTCATCGTATAGGACTTGATTGGACTACAATGCCAATTTTCCTGAAGATCCTTCTAAAATTCGAGTGGAGTTTATGAGGAAAAAACTGCGCTAAAATCTATTTGCGTCGAAACGTTTGGTAATTTATTGTGCCGCCCTCGTCATTTTACCAAGGATGAGAATTTTATGGTATTGTCGTGTCATTTGGAGCTGTCCATTCAAGAAATTTAATGAAAATCGTTGAAGCCGTTATTGACAAAAAAATTTAGTGTTTTGATCAATATAATAACTGTATCTATATATAGTGTTTTAGCTATACCTCATTTTGGTAGCTTATGTGCTTTTTCCACTTTGTTGTAAATTATACTGAATTGATTTAATTGAAAGCGGTAATTTCTGACTTCAACCAACGCGTATTCTGAATACTATCACTGTCTTCCAAGTTAATCGATTTCAACTTCGACTTAAATAACCTGCCTTCTTGTTTTCCATTTCGTATCACACTTATTATACTTGGACAGGTTAGATTTACCGCCATCTTGGAAGTCACGGCTGGGGTTGTTCCTATTTTCCATGGCCATCTTTTGAGTGTGAGCTTTTGGCTGATGGTGTAAAGAGATCAAAACACTCCACAGTATAGCTTAGCCGTTTCGATCTCATTTTCGTTCGCCCAGATCCGTAAATTCGGGCTTCCACGGTTTGTAGCTTCGAGATCAGCAGTTTGCTTTACCCGTTTTTCCGCAACACTTCCAATTAACTCTTCGAGCTCGGGCTATAGCTTCTCAATCCATGTACTAATGATCACACATAAAACGTAAACAGTGTACTTGCAGCCACATGTAACCTTGTATTTCCGTGATCAGGGCATGCTCTTCCCACGATGTTCGCCACTCGGGGTAGAGCGTGGAAGCGATCCTATGTCGGCGGAGTAAACAGGAATATTTTCTTTTGTTGACTAGATCTTACGACGCCCTGGGGGTGTATAGGCAGGAGATTTGGTTACAGGCAAAGCCAATTTCCCTTCTGGAGTTGTAAGATGCAACCTTGGGTGTGTCAAACTTGCAGGCACCTTACTCAGAATGCTCCTTGCCCGATTCCCGTGTTACGCGACAGCCAGATATGTCGCTCGGAACACTTCATTTGGCGCTCGGGTACTGCGGGGAGGCCCATTACAATCTAGTTGTTATTCACCTCACGCGAAATCAGCTTTCATGAAAACTCAAAAGTCCTTTCGACGGTTATTATTTGGGAAAGAGACTTTGGGGAAGTAGCTTTTCAAGACCCTGCTCGCTCCCTGATTTGCCTGGAAACGTCTTTTTCTCGACCTCTCCCCTCTAACACCTCCCACACCCCCCCTTCACGGTTCCCTCACGTTCGAATCACCTGCTACGCATTCTCCTTTGAACGATCTCATTTTTTGAGAGGCGGGTTTCAAATATTAGGAGCGAAAAGCCCGATTTCAAGTTGCCGAAAACGAGGGAGTTTGCTCGGCCCCAATAACAATAAAACTGGAACATTTCTTCCCAAAGCCGCCGAGGCTGGAGATTGTGACTTGCGAGGCAGTTACTTTCGAATACAGTGAAAATGCTCGGAGCTATGAACCGCAGTAAAAGGGGAAACGTCCCCGACTCCGTTTCGACGTGCTAATCTCGGCCGTTCTCTAACTGCCCCTGGTACAGAAGCTCAGCCTTCACTGGAAGGCTTCTTCGCTCTGTTGATAACCGGGAAGACGGCGGGTTATCTGCTCCTGAGCCAAGGAAACGGGGCTTTTGCTGCTTATACGAGCGCCAGCGTCTTCGTTTCAACTTAACTCCGCTCCGTTAAAAGAGATAGGCAATTCGTAAACAACACCAAGCGACGACCGCGCAGCGCAGATTCGCCACATCCGGTTGATAACAAGAACAAGAAGGCGAACTACGACTCCCCCATAACGAGTCTCATTCCCTTCACTTGCCTTGTAATCAGAAGAACTTGGGTTAGAGAGACAGAGAAAGGGAATGAGAGATAGGGAGGAAATGTGCGAGAGCAATAGACACCTACAACTCCACTACGAAATGTGTTCTTCATTCTTGTTGTAACACTTTGTACTGAACTGCGGATGTTGGCCGATGATTGATAGTCCGCTACACATAACTATCAGAAAGCTCAACACACGAAACCCTCTCCCCAACACTTCATGAACGTAACCTAATAATAATGCCCCTTACATTATTCATCAACTGAAAAGCCACACACACATCCTAACTGATTTGGATAACGCTTATTTATTTGTTTATCCCCAAACGATTGTGACAAGTGCCTCACGTATAGACCAAGTTCGGCTGCAAAGAACATATTTCACGCAATTTGTCGAGGTTATGCTCTTTAAAATAGGGCAAAAGAAGGAGCACGCGAAGCCCGGTGGAAGTTCCAACTCGTTAACTCCTGTGAATTTGGAGGTAGTTTCATGCATTTTTCGAATCATTCGACTGACCTCCGATTTCGAATTCGAGTTTCGGGGAGATAATTTGAGGGTTTCGGTGGCACTGAACAACACATGACTGCGGAAAATGTCCAGCCCCTCATATCGCGTCACACGTTTCTTGCACATAACACGTAAATTTGTTCAACTCTATCCCTGACAACATACTCGATCAGGAGACCACCATTTCTCATTTGAGGGAGAATGAATGTGTTCCCCACCACGGAGCCTACCTCACCTTTTAAGACTCTAACCCTTCCTCTCACCTTCTTCTACTTTCAATCGAGCGGTCGATCGAGACGGAGCCCGTACTTTTGTTCGTTTATTATCCATTCTGAATAATAACCCTATGTTTTCGGTCAAGAAAATTTTTTTACAACCCCCCCCCCCCTCAAAATTTGATACTTTACGTTTCAAGACATGGAGATTCCAAACTAGCAATGTCCGTCCGCCGACCCCCGTCCCCCATCCATCGTCCGGGCCGTTTTGTGCCTTTAACATGGTCTAAAAATTCGTTCTTTCGCACAAAATTCCCATTTGGTATCTCGGCAATCCGATCGGACGAAGCCCATGGTTGTTATGGACAAAAAAATTAACAAATGCAGTATAATCGCAAATAAGCCGTGTTTCGTATCGTTTTCAAGGTATTTTTACATACTGGGTCGGATGGAATGTGTATTAGACGTGTACAACTGCGTGTAGGGAAATTACAGTAATTATTAGAGTCTACTAATTGAAAGAACTCGTGGGAACTACAGCAGAAGTCAACGTTTCGTCGTTAGTACTCCCTCCCATCTCTTTAAAACCACCTGCCCGCTCGACTCACACATCCTGTCAACTGCCGAGGGTTCGCTGGAAGTCCCCGTCCCAATTTCCTCGACTGTTTTTGCCCGATGGAAGGTTAGGGCCGATGAGGCCGACACTTCCACTGCACACCCCTACTTCGGATCATGAATGCCTACAGACGTTTACAGGCGCCTGGCGCCGGGATAATATTTAGTTTCCGTAGTTCCATTGTAGTCAGGTCATGTTTCGTATTGTTTACTAGTATTTTTCGATGCTGAATCGTATGGAATGGGTCTCGGAGCAGTAATACTAGGTCAAGCTGTTCATGAAAATAATAAACCGTTGTGTAATAATTTGCAGGCTTTTTATGTTTTAATTGTGCATATTGATAAACATTTTCTACCCCCTTTTGTGACTTGGAAGTGAAGCTTGCGCTACGTTTCTTTGTGACGGGACGAAGTGGATTCTGTCGCTAAGTTCAGTGCTTCGGGGGCGGGGGAAAGCTTCTGTCGTGTGCAAGGACAGTCCCTTGATTTTCTTCTTTTTTTACGTTCCTGCATTTATTCATTTTCAAGTCGACGAGGTTTCGGTATCGGCGGAGGCACAGCTTTCAACCAAGGTCGGGGGGATATTAATTATTTCTTATCTGGGGTAAAATTATCGAGAATTTACAGTCCACTTTTGATTCAGGAGAATTACTACCCCGGTATGTTTTCAACACCTTCCAGTTGCCACCCAGGTATTCTCCCACCGTTTCTTCACAGTTTGACTGGAGTGTTTTCTGGCTTTCGCTTAGTACCTTCCTCACAGGCCTTCTCGCGTTTGTATTTCTTTGTGATCTATCAATTGAGAGTGCAAGGCGAACGTTAAGTTTTGCAGCGATGTGTGGATGTCTGTTTCATCCCTGATGAGTATTTATGTCCTGAGAGAAGTGATTTGCAAGGCGGATTTGAATGGTAAGAGGATGGCCTCAACTTGAAAGGTTCCGTGCGTGCCGTCGTGGTTTAGTCTTAGTCCCTGGTCAACATTCTACTTGTCCTCCTTTCTTGGCTTATGGGTCTACCGGCAGATATGATTTGTTTGAAAGTGAAAACATTACGTTCATTATTCATTCAGAATGATACACCTATGCTTTCAATCAGGAAAATAGTTTAACGCCCCTTCCCCCTTCAAAATGTCTTACTTCTTTCCAATTTCACAATGTCCGCCCGCCGTCTTTCGCTGTTGTATGCCCCTAACGCGGTCTAAAAAATCTGTTCTTTCGCACGAAGGTTGAAAAATGTACAAAAACGCACTTTTGATAGTTTTATCGCAACTACATCGCGTTGGTATCGTTTTCCAAGTATTTTTCGGTGTGGAACGAATCACAGAGGTGGACGACTGCGTCTAAAAAGAAAACAGTGAAATCGCAGAAATTGAATGAACTCACGGCGCAATACGGAGAAATTAATCATTTCATCATTTGCACTCCCTCCTGACTCATTAAAACGACCCATCGCGTAGTGGCAATTGCCTACAGGCCCCTACGCAGGCCTAGAATAGTTAGCTTTCGTCGTTCCATTGCAGACAGGTCATGTGTCGTATGGTGTACTGGTATTTTTCGATGCTGAATCGTATGAGATGGGTCCCGAGGTGTGAGATTACGTCAAGCTGTGCAAATTAACTATTTATCCCAGATAATTGAGCTATTAACCTTGGCATTGTTCACCATTCTAATCCTCAGAACGTTTCAAGTGGCCTGAAGGCCGTTGAAACATGAAAATTGGGATTGCTTTTCGGCCTCAACTTAAGAGCGAAAATGATCGCGACTATGTTGAAGATATTTCGAAGTATAGTTCGATTACCAACTCGTCAGCCGGCAATCACTGAGATTATTTTAGCTGGAGACAACGACCACATCAGCAGAAAATTTCGGTTCCACTCTCCACTCAATTCTCTATCCGAGTGAAAGTCTCAAATATCACACGTTGAGAAAGTTGAAAAAACTCGGCGTCTGGCCGTCACAAGTCTCAGACCTCCACGATCTATGCTTGTTTGGTATAGCCCATTTCAACTCACCCGAGCCCACTTGAACCAGTAGCAATAAGCGTAATCTCGTTATCAATCAGCTGATTTTAGTCACAGACAGGAGCTAGATGGACATCGAAGCGCTAATTTCTGCCTACTCTCTAACCCAGCGATGGCAATCAATCCCTAAGGCAATCTAAGGCAATCAATCCATCAGTAGAACGGTTCAACCAATTATTCAAAGGAAGCGACAATAACGGCCGTCGAAAATACTATCCTGGAAGGTTTAAACATTGAAACGAGATCGTGAGTGATGCTTTACCTCCCCCTATCGCCAAGCCACGAGCCCACCAAATCCAACGAGTGATGAAGATAGCGTGTAAAAAAAACCAAAAATCTCCTGGAAGTTCGTCCGGTAATGAAAAATCCAAAAAGTAATTAACGCGGTGGGGGATGGGATTTTCACGACTGATTTCAAGGTATTGAATAATTACGTTTCCGGAATTGCTAATAACCTTAATGCTTCCATTAATAATTTTCCGAGCTTCGGTCAGTTACGTCAGCGAAAAATCGAGTTTGAACCTTCAAAAACATGGAGACCGAATAGGGAGCAAAAGACGGCACATTAATCCGTCGGAAACTCTCGAACAACTTTTATAACGCAGCGTTAAATATTAATGTTCCCGGAATTATTGATTTCACGTTGTGCCCAATTGGGATATCGGTTTAGTTTTGGGTTTTTTATGCGAGGTTTCTGGTTGAGAGTTCAGGAACGGTCACTGCGAGAGGAAACATACCTTTTCTTTTACTTCCGCTTGAAGGTCGACGCACCCGTGTCCAATTTGTACTGATTTCGGAGACAGTCTTCGATGTTAAGGGTCGTGTGTAGTACCGAACTCTTATTTATCCCCTGTTCTACTTCTCACACGATCGTCTCATTTCGCTCTCATTCTACTGCAAGCCACTTCCGTCTAACCAACCAGTTTTCCTCTCTCAATTCTCACGCTTACTGAACACCAAGGGTTAGCTCGCTCCAAATTTATCAATCCCATCTAGATCGGTAGAGGTCGGTTGTGAGCTAAGAAATTTCGTGACTTATTGTGCTGCTGTCATTATCCCACGGGTGGGAATTTAATGGTATTGTTATGTCATCAGGGGCCGTCTGTACAAAAATAAACATACAAGAGGCAACTTCGAGGGCTGAGTAAAAAACTAAAAAGAGCCATAAATGGAAATTCGTTCGTCCTACACCCTGGTGGGTTGGTATATGGGGGGGTATGGTAGCAATGATGATGCAACGGGCTACTGTTATCTATGAGGAGTTGGTTGCGCTTCTCTGTGACGATGAAACAATCATAAAGACAAGGCCTTTGTGACTACTTGTACGTCACAGATCATGAGCCTCGTTCACCTACGTTAGGCGTTTCAGACCTTGACCAGACTGTCTAAGTTAATTTTAATCGCCATTGAAAGTATCTTCTGAGATTGAGAGAGGGACGACGGCGGAGAAAGAGAAGAATCCGGGAAGATTCAACAGAAGCTGGGCCCGAAGACCAAAATCTTATGAAGTGTCTTCTAGCAACCTATACCGTCCTCTGTAGTTACTTCCGTATCTATCTGTTCTTCTTCTTCGACGTGCCATCTCCATCAATGAAGGTTGGATATCACAGTGGCAAATCCCTCTCTGTCTTCAGCGGCTCTGATGAGCTCTTCGAAGCCCATGCCAGTCCACCGACGTACATTCCTCAGCCATGACATCTTCTTCCGTCCTAGGCCCCGCTTGCTCACGATCTTTCCCTTGACGATGAGCTGTGCGTAACGGTATTTGTCGTTTCTCAGGATATGACCTAGGTATGCAGTTTTACGGACTTTTACAAGTTTGAATAGTTCTGGTTCTATTCCAATCCTGCGCAAGACTTCTTCGTTGGTGGTATGCGATGCCCATGGTATTTTGAGTATTCTGCGATATGTCCACATCTCGAAAGCTTCCAGCCTGTTGATTGTTTGTGTTTTTAGGGTCCATGTTTCGACTCCGTACAAGAGAGCAGACCATACATAACATTTTGAGTCTTAAACGCAGGTCGAGACTGATTCGTGAGTCGCAGAGGAGCTTCCTGAGTCGTACAAAACAGTTTCTAGCTTGTTCTATTCTCGATCTAACTTCTATATCTGGATCTAGTTTGTTGTCTATCCAGCATCCCAGGTATTGAAACATGCCCACTTCTTCTAGTATCCTTCCATTTATTTGGATTGGTTGTGGGACATTTTTTGACTTTTTGATTATCATTACCTTGGCTTTCTTCGCATTTATTTTCATACCAAACTCTTCGCAGGTATTGCTTACGCTGTTGAGGAGTCGCTGCAGACCTACATCCGAGTCAGCGATCAAGACAGTATCGTCAGCGTATCTGATGATGTTTATGTTCACGCCATTAACCTTGACCCCCTCTGAGATATCTGCCAGAGATCTGACAAATATTAGCTCTGAGTAAAGATTGAACGGGGACAAGACGCAGCCCTGCCTAACTCCCCTGCCAATCCCGATTTGCTCTGACATGGAATCTGTACTGATTCTAGCGCTCTGATTCCAATATAGATTCTGTATCAGAGTAGTGTCCTTCTCGTCGAGGCCCACGCCGCGAAGCGATTCCATCAGCAGATCGTGTCTCACTCTATCAAATGCTTTTTCGAAGTCTATAAAGCAGATGAAGATGTCTCGTTGTTGATCATAGCATTTTTGCGCCAGTAGCAGTAGCTGAACAAAGCCTCTCTCGTGCCCATTCCGCCCCTGAAGCCAAACTGGTCATCTCCAATGTTCGCTTCGCACTTGCCAGAAATGCGATTATGAATTATTTTCAGTAGGACTTTCTTTCATCTGTTGAACGAACATATAAGCCATGATTGCTAGAAAGTGGGCCCATTGTTTTGGAGCGGCTTCAGGTGTAAGTTAAATCTAAACCTCGATTTCCTCCGATGCGAACGAAAGAAACCTTTGCACAAACGGTGGGCACAGCTTTCGTACAAGTACGCAACCACTAGGAACATTTTATGTCTTTTATTTTTGTTTTTCTTTTTATGCATTGATAACTACGTTTGATTGTGCTCGTTGATGGTTTCGATATAATGGCCGCGTCAATTGCAATTGACATCATCACTTAGTCACTGAGGTTATTAAAACGTGTGATGTTACCAAGCGTTAGATTAAATTAAATTAAAATTTGACATAAAATGTCAAAATGTCAAAAACATAAAATAATCGTAACCCTGGTGGGACTCGAACCCACAATCCCCGGTTTAGGAGACCGATGCCTTATCCATTATGCCGTAGGGGCTGTTGCTTGCAACTCGGGTTAAAAATCTCGTGACGCTTCTCCGTAACATCTTCGGCGTTACATTTTCGAGTTTATGTAGCAAAGTGAAGACATAAAATGTCAAAAATGTTGTACAATTGGGATTCGATTCAGTTGCACTTGCCGTTGTTTTTCTAACTACAATTCGTTTATTGTTTTCAGTAGAACAATGTCACGTGTGCTCAACGAATGAGCTCTCAGCATTAAGAAGGCAACGCGCCAACAGTAAAACGCCTACTCTGTGGTCATTTCATCGCCGAAAAGTCGTAGTAAGTGTACGCGACTTAAGTGGACGCGTTACTATTAAACAAGGCGTTAAGTCGTAACGTTGATCGATTTTGGTATCAATGTGATAGAACAAAGGGGCACAACAGCAAAAATGTATTTTGTCCATCAATTCTAGTTTTAACTGTGCGAGTGTCCTTGTAAAACCAAAATGAACTGGCCAATAACTGTACGACATAAGAGCTCTCGGAATAAATACCAATGAAGCGGAATCTTAATTCTCTCTTAATTTCTGTATCTCAAACAACGAACAAGAATTTGGATATGGAAAGCGTTATTACTTCAAAATTGACCAGTTAATGAAAGCTTTGCGCCGAACATACAGGACGGCTGGGCAAACGGTCAAGCTTTCAATTATGAATAGGTAGCTAACTTCAGCCCAGTTTAGACAGTTGCTTTCATGCATCTGCGGCAATTAAGGCTATAATGTGACGGATTGGATTCATATGGTGAAATATCGACAACATTCAAAAATAGCAACCCTCCTATGTGGCGATTTTATCTTGCGATGTGGCTTGAAAGAGACCGGGATCGGAACGTTGAGTCACTGAATCATGTGGGGCAGGTGTGTCCGTGTACTCATCAGGGCTACGTTAAGCGCCATGAAGCGGTCTGCTAGCAGGTTGCGGGTTCGTTGTCATCTGGGGACTCTGAAGAGGCGTAGGAGCGGCACTAATGGGTTGTCTGTGAGGCTTGAGTATCTGGCAGTCGGGATCTTGCGCTAATTCGGCAAGCCCTAGAAGCGCAAATATGACTGGACGGCTCTTTGTACGAGGGTGTTGAAAGCTCGCTGAGTGGAGGCAGGTAACATCAGAGTTTCAGCATTGACCACGTCATGACGCAGCCTGTGGTGTGCCTAGGGGAAGCACCTCGTGGGCATGTCGTTTAGCGTCCCTAGGTATTATCCTGACTGGTGGGGAGGGGGTTGCACGTAAGCCTCATCGCCTCATAACAACCCATCAGCACCTCGATAGCCTTGCTCTGACTTTCTCATTCATACTTTCCGGTAACCCCTTCCTCTTTCTCTTAGACTGCAAGGACGGCTTCTGGCTCACTCTGGAACAGCCCCAGGCCCTCCTGGTTTTGGTCATATCTCATGGAATGTCCAGGCTGGAACTTCTGGCAGCGGCGCAGAATCGGCTGAGACGGAGTTTTCGTACAGGGAGAACTTGGCACACAGTCCATTGGGCTTGCTACTCTTCCCCCTCTGTTTATATTTTGGGGTTTTCCCATCACTGCCTAGACCGCTCGAATCGTTGGGCTAGGTACTCTGCTCCCTCTTCTTACATCATGGAGTTTTCCGATTACTGCCTGCTCACGGCGGGTTATCCTATATTCCTCCCCCCCCCCCACCAGTGCCTATACTATTCCTAACCTACATAACAAGATTTCGCACCTAAATTAACGAACCTAACCTACTCTTGTCTGCACAACTTCAACTAATATTGGAGCCTGGGCCTCGCCTTCTATGCCACTTTTCTGCGATAGTCTCCATCTTGCCACTGGCATTTTGTCACTCCACTACCATGTTCAGCGGCCCCTCATACTGGGGGCTACCTATGAGCAACATCCTATCCTCCACATACAGACTGCATTCTCAAAGAATATGGCTAGCTGTTTCACACCTGTATCCCCAGGTGCACCTTCCCGAGCTCCTCCTTCTAAATAGCTGCAGCTTTCCATTAAAACACCCAAGTCCGGTGAACAGGCTGGGACGATGTGTGACTTGGACTGACTTCCGCACCCTTTAGCCTCCTCCTTACTTCAGGGATAATTTCGTAGGTGTACTTGCCCTATTACCACCCACGTGTTGCTCGGATGTGAACTGGTTCGGGAGATTCTACTGCCGACCTTTTGGTCCGAGTTCTGCCAGCTCGAGGGCTCCTAACCCGTCCCCACGTCGTAGACGAGGGAAAGCAACCCCTAGGCCGTAAACGGCTTTCGGAGCCCACCCTCCAGCACTTAGTGAACCATACCAGCACGAGTCCTTCCTCATTCTGCCAGTGGCCCCCCTTCTCGGGGAATCAGCGGGGCTCTAGCAGCCCCTGCTACCAGTTGCTAAGCAGTCTCCCGCATAGCGGCCTTCTGGTATGCCTCGGCGTTCTAACATTGCCTGAGAGGAGGGCCGCTCAGGGTGTTAGGCCGCCTACCACTTTCCTCGTAGTTGTCGACTAGCCTCCGCCTCTATTCACCTTAGAAGTGAGTGCAATGAGGCTAAGAGGTGTCGAAGGCGGGTGCAATACTGAGGGGGAGATGGAACCCGTTCGGATATAGACTATGCGAGGACGCTCCTCACAAAGTCCTCCAGCGCCGGGAAGCCAGTCGCTGACACGTAACGGGTCAGGTCAATTGGGAGCTCATCCCCAAACACCGTCTCCCTCAGACGTGCGCGCTGACTTGTCCATCTGGAACATTCAGTGAGTACGTGTTCCGCTGTTTCAGGGGCGATTCCACAGCTGCACGTCTCTTCGTCACAGAGACCGAGTCGGTGGAGCTTCGCCCTGAAGTTCCCATGGCCCAGCAGAAGCTGATACACAGAAAAACCAGGGCTAACCCACCTCATTTTCAATCTGCCCTCCACAGATGGGAATAGGGCAAACGTCCATCGGCCAGTTTCAGCCTCTGTCCACCTTTCTTGCCATACGCTTTTTAGGTTGGCCATAATCGCCCTTCGTCTGGACGAGATCCTTCATTCAGGGGTAACGAAATTTTGGAACAGGAAACGCCAACTTTCTTCCTCACCTTCCAATTCGCATATCGTCTGGCGGCCTCCAGATCGACCGGGAATACTCCGCAATGTGAACTGGTTGTCGTTTTACTGTGGACCATCCTCTTCTTTCCTTCCCCTCTCAATATTTATATTCCTAGAACCAGTGTATAGTAGTCCAGTCGCCCTCCCCGTTTTCTTAATTATTCCTTCCAGTTCCCATTTTTGGGGGGCCGACCCATCTACAGTGAGCAACAAATTAACGACGCCGGAAGTGAACTTTCTTTTCATATCTATTCTCAAATCGACAGAAATGCGAAAATTGACGCAACAATCATATCCAATAAACAGTGGGTTCGATATGAGAGGCGAATGAAGTTCGTAAGTACGATTTCCCCTGCTTGACCAGGTAATCTCCGCATAAGGGCACTTACTGAGTGGATCGTCATTTCTTGGTTTGTGTCAATTTTGTTCAGTAAACGAATTGATTTATTAAAAACTTAGAATTTAATGTAAGATAGCGGGTAAACTATTTCTATCGCCGTGAAATTACTCACTCGGTAACCTTAAAAGAGGACGGCAATGTCGTGATTGAGTAATCGACTACTAATGGAGCGAGCTCGTGAATCGCGGAGCAGATGAATACGTGATTAGTGTGGAAACTGTACCACAGATTGGCAGCGGCAGATATGGAGAAGAGCAAATTGTGACGCTGCGCGGATGTGTTGATGACCAAACAAGAGGACCGCATTAAATTTCCTTTTGGTCGAAAGGCGCGTACGAGCAAAAAGGGGGGCCGTAGGAATGGGAGCGCCGGAACCAGCTTTTTTTTTCACTGAGCTGAAGTACGAGGGAGGAATCAAGTAAATAAAAACGACAGTCGTTTGAGGGGGGGGGGTCCCATGGTATTTGCTCAGTAAAAAAAAAGAGGGGCGTTTTGTATCGCATTCTCCTCCGTCTCTTGCCACACTTCATCCACAGCAGCAACCGGAGGTTTTTGTCGACAATTTCTAATCACAATGGGTTGAGTTCCCCATCGTCTCCTTCGAAATCAGTTGTGTTCGTACTGCTTGGTCCTCGTCACGAAGAGGTGTCTGTACATACGTTATTCTCAGCTGAAGAGGTTCGCAGGCCCAGTGTTGTAGTTCGAAATGTTAACCGGTTCTGCTAGTTACGAGTAATAGTGGAGCTCAAAGCTGGGATCGAAAATGATTTCAAGGGGCTCTCGCACTTATCAATTAATTTCCCTCAATAGAACTGAATGGTCTGCGGGTTTCTGTGGATTTAATAAAAACGAACAAACACATCTCTACTTCACAGGGTAACGGAAAATGAACGTGAATGGCATTTTAGGTGATCTCCGATCACGAGAAATCCGCCCTAGATTGCCTGCAGTTCTAGATTCTCTTCCAGAATGCACGACTTCTAGTTGGTTTCTATAGCACATGAACTGCATTCTACTTGATCTACGTGATCGTGAAGACTTCTTTGTTTTGATCTTGAATTTGGAATCCGCATCGCGCTCACAAACCAATATCCATTTAATTTTTAGTCAACTGCTATCAAATTTAGCTTTCGAAAATGCTTCCCACTTTTGCGTTCTACCATTGTTAGGGAAGGTGCAACAACGCTCAGCACAATGCTGTAGGTGCTAGCACATTCCTCCACACTATGTCGCCGACTTCTGCCGATAAATGAGCTTGGCATTCAACCACCATTAGTGGCCACTAGATTAGGTAGGAACGAGCTGTGTAATAATACCGTTTCATCGCTACATTGCTTCAATACATCTCAAACATACAAAAATTGTATCATTTCAACTCAGTGGAATGGCAATAGCATCTCGTGTTTAGCTCGATCGGCGCTCTTTTCATCCCGTCATCAATCTCCAATTCAAAAACTGCAATTTAGACAGCTTCCAGAACCCACAAGACGAGTTATAGATTATCTCAAAACACATGTATTATGTTTGACAACAGGACGGTGCGAATTGTGTACTAAATTAGCACCAAGCACAAATAACGCGTTTTAGAAGGTAGTAGTTAAGTTTATGGCACTCCTGGGATGAGTGACGTAGCCGTTCACGCGGGGGTTTTTGGTCGTAGTATTTGCACGGGAACGTACAAGTAATTTGCGTAATGTTTGCTAGGAGTGTACGATCACAATTTTTTGTGCATGCCCGAGATTTATTTAGCGTGAACACGTTTACCCTCGGGAAATAAAACCCTGCAAACTATTACACAATGGTTTATTATTCTCATGAACAGGTTGACCTAGTATTACTGCTCCGAGACCCATCTCATTTAATTCAGCATCGAATACTAGACAACCATACGAAACATGACCTGGCTACAATGGAACTACAGAAATTAAATATTCCCCCGGCGCCAGGCGCCTGTAAACGTCTGTAGGCATTTATGATACGATGTAGGGGTGTGTGGAGGAAGGTTAGGGCCACTTCCTGCGCCCTGTCAGGCAAAAAGAGTCGGGGAAATTGGGACAGGGGCTTCCAGCGAACACGTTGCGAGTCGAAAGGGCGTTGCGATTCGAGGGGGTGGGTGATAGAGTTTGATATGACTGGAGGGAGGGATGGAGTATTAACGACGAAATGTTGACTTCCGCTGTAGTTCCCGTGTTATACAGCATTTCGTTAATTTTTTTAACCATTTTTTGTCCATAACAACCATGGGCTTCATTCGATCGGATTGCCGATATGGCGGGCACAACTAGATACCAAATGGGATTTTTGTGTGAAAGAAGGAATTTTAGACCACGTTAAAGGCGAAAAACGGCCCGGATGGTAGACGGGGGTTGTTGGACGAGGGTCGGGCGACGGACATTGCAAATTTGGAATCCCAATGTCTTGAAACGTAAAGTATCAAATTTTGAGGGGGGGGGGGGGGTTGTAAAAAATTTTTCGTGACCGAAAACATAGGGTTATTATTCAGAATGAATAATAAACCAAAATAGGATAGGGAATACTTGTAAGTTAGCACAATAATTGATGGGGTATGACGTTGCTTGTGCTGATCCACTCACAATTTGCAGGAATAGTGGGGGCATGATGTCACACAATGATACGTAGGGGGGGGGGATGCCGTCATATCCAGTGGTGTTGAGGGGGGGGGGAGGCTGTCGTCACTCATCCCAGGTGTGCCATAGACTTAACTACTGACGGTTTCCAGAAAAAAAAGCTGATGCAACGCATTACACAACCTTCCACATCTCTTCGTGTATCCGCGGTTTTCTTGGTTGCATGTACAAAAATAAAAATAAATTTTTCACTCAATTCATTTGAACACGGTGAAACACAACTTTGCGTTTTACGTAGCGATTGGACATTATTGACATGAGTGTTTCTATTCACGCCACGGCCAGATGACTTATGAAATTGTCAATACAATTATAGAAGGATAGTACGCACTGTTTCAGAATTATTGTGTAACAACTGAGAGACTTACGAATGGTTGTAAGTAAAACTGAGGGGGTTGGGATCCTGGAACCGCTGGGGTTGCTCCTAGTTATAGCGTTGTTAAACTCATCGCGTAGGTAGCTTATTGGGCTGCCCTCATCATTCTTGGACTTTGCATCATTTCTTCCTGTCCAGTGGCTTTCGTCATAAATGATTTTGTGAGTAATCGTCAAATGAGCTCCAAAGAAATAGCAGTGTTCACTTATGGACGTTAACGGATGTTACCGACCCCTAATTTCGTTAGGGGCCCTAACGTTTTTTTTATGGGCAATTAGCGTTCACTGAGAAGTGAGCGTTATATATGTACATACGCTGCTCGAGCCGGAGAGTGGTGAAAGGAGGAGAAGGATGAAGGAAAACTTGAAGTCATTTAAGTTTCCAGGTTCAACTTCCTCGAAGTTCGCCCATCGTGCAAGAGATTAAGCAAAGTTATTTATTTCAAGAGATTAAGAAGCAGATTGAGCCAAAGTAGCGGAGTGTGAAGAGAAAATTTCGCCATCCCGTTCTCGAGAATAATTCGAGGGGAGAAATATTCGAGATCCGCTGAGAACTTGTGAGTTTGGAGAGCAACAGTCTCAGAAGAGTGAGGAAGGCGGTTGAACGGGAACTGAGCCTGGGAGTGGTACCTACAGTTGCTTTCTACAGACAAAATCGCTGTAACACGAGCACTTGGGCACTTCCGAGACCCCCCATCCCAATCCAAAGATACAAGTAAACGACAAGTGCATTTAGATGGTGGTTGGGTAGAGTACCCTGTGGCCTCTTCCTCTCCCCTGCCACACTCTACAGATTTCCGTGGAGTTTCCAGCGAAACCACTGCCCCCACGAAGCCAAACCCATGGCTTCACGACCGACAGCGTCACGCCCTAAGGGCTCCACGCTGCAGCCACAGGCAGAAGCCCCCGTGGTACCCATTCTATTTGGCTACAACTTGAGCTGCCTATGGACCTGAATGGGTGGCAGGCCTCAGTGACGGAATTACCAAAAGGCGTTCTGCCGGCACCTACGCCTTATCTCCAAGGAGACTCCGGGGATCGGACTTGCCCCGTACCTCCCATCTCCATGGGTATCAGGCCATCTTTTATCCCGGCCTTAACTGTGATCCCTAATCCGACGAGTCGAGGGCGGACTTCTTGGTATTCGCCGGCCTCAGCCACGACCCGCCCCACTCACACTAATCTACTAACACGCTCACTTAATAAATACATTCGTACCTCAAATACATTCACACCTATTCCCGAAGGTCCAGGGGCGGACTACTTGATATTCATCCACCCCCGGAACCATCGCTAAGCCACCTAAACTAACCACCCAACACATATACACAAAACACCAACACACAGACAAACACAAACACCTCCTACAGGGCCCTGCGCACCATTCCTCCTAACCTAACACCCTCCCTACGCTTCAACACCCCCTCCCCAAAACGTTTCCACGGCCCAAAACCCCCCTGATTCCTAACCATCGACCAATCCCATTCCCACAACCCCATCTCTCACCACCACTCTCTCAACCTCAAACACCGGGCACTCGAACATTGGGTTCGGCTGCGTCCACCCCTCCACATTCACATACCCCATCCCAACCAACCCGAATCCTCGAACCTTTTCCTTGAAATCCCCATGTCCGGTTATTAGCAGGGTGGAGTAATAATTGAATCCCATCCACCCAGCTTCCATCCTATCCCAAGTAAACGACACGAAAAGTCGAACCGAAGAGTGTTTGGAGTGAGAATGGAGGCAGTGCGGGAAATCAGCGCATGCTGGGGAGAAACGATACGTTTCACTACGTTGCCCTGCGATTTTCTTCGAGTAGTAGAAATTGCCTCACTATAATAACGGTAATTTCGCTCCTTTCCGTACCGCCGGTTAATCGTTGGTTGAATCCCAGAACAGTGGCCGCGGGTACATTTGCGTGGAACATCGTGGTTTACTAGCATCACCGCTACTGGTGAGCTTAACAGTAGTGATAAGAGTTGAGCAAAGTTTTGTCGTAAAAGTCAATGTAAACAGCGCTCGCGCAACTGAGTCAATGTGAACAAACAGTGCGCGCCTAATGCAACAGACGTTGACGACCACAAAATAATTAAAAAATACCACTCACCTCTCAAGTGACGTATCCGAATTGGCGGAGGGGGTGGGGGGTTAGGCTGCTTTGATGGCTTCAAATAACTCCGTCAAACATTCAAGTTATGTGTACTTGTAACGTTTACGCAGTCACTGTTAATGCTTCGCTAACCGGAGATGTTAACACCTGAAGTTGTCTACGGATAGACCATCATGCTATTCACTGTTCTTTCCCACAGTCAGCAAACAAACATTATCAATAGGGGGAGCAGATGAGAGCTCGTCAGATTAACTCCAGCCCCTGACTTCTACAATTGAAGTTGCTTTTGCCCTGTGTAAATAAAGTTCTTTTTTGAAAAATCCTATTGGCAGTCTCTAAACTTAACTTTCAGCAATGCACCTCATTCAGAACACGCACACGCACCAATCCACAACACTTCGCAAGCCTTTTTCTCTCGATCGATGAACCAAAGTCGTATTAATTTGCCTATCCACGGCTGGTCGAATAATATTTAAAATATCTGGTGCGTTGCAACGCACAACTTTCCTTAGCTCTACGTCAATTCACTTTTTACATGGCTTTGTCCACTTAATCGATTCATTTACCACTCAGTAAATTTGAACTTGGTCAAACAACACTTCAGCAGAATGCGGTAGCGCTTACAGTTCCGGAATTTATTGTGCTGCTCGTACTCATTCCCGGACCATTATTGAACAATTGATACACAGAAAATTAATGACGCTGTAAACACGATTTTTTTGAAGAGGGTAGTAATCACTTTTGCAGAGTTGTCGGGTAAAAACCTTTAAACCTTTAGCGAAACGGTGTTAGTTGAAATTCCGGAATTTCTGGAGTGAGCCCGATGTATCTAATGAACGTTTTCAAACGCTCACCTTATAGGTATTGGATTAGACTACTGCACCAAAATTTGTTCAACATTCTAGTGATATTTCCGCGGAGTTTATCAGGAACTTAGCTCTTTCGGGTTTATTTCCACTTACGTGATTCAAACTACTGAAACACTATTCTCTCATAATACCAAATAATCAACCCCTCCCGCGGTATCTGGCAGCATTGGGCGTAAGACCCTTGCATATGAGGCACAGTAAACGATTAGGTTCAATCCCAAAACGAGTACATATTCCCGGTTCTTCTCTTCTAGCTGTACCCACCGTTTGTGTTTCTCAAATTAGACCAAAGTGTGAGCCAACGCACTTGCTATAGTGTTTTCCTATAGTTTACAATTTTGGACACAGTAGGCCTGACAACGTAAAGATCAGACACGATTACAATACTTTTGTATTGTACTTTTGAGCTCACGTATCAAAATATAAATAAAGAACCAAGAGCAACTGCGCGTGAAAAAAATTTCGGGAAAAACTAGAAAATAAATTGGTACTTGTAGCAAAGCTCTCACGACGCTTAAAGATTATGCTCCTACTTGATGTACAATAGGCCGTATAGTCGTCCAGGTATGGCACTGGTGAACGTTGTCGAATTACGTAACTTTCCAACAACTTACTGGATACTGCGACCCGACGAGAATGCTGAATGTGTTTCCCAGGTGGGTTTTGCACGACAAAAAAGGGAAGAAATAACCGATGACAGACGTTTTAACGAAGCTCTGTACCACGCCCTGGTTGGAATGTAACCACAAAAATAAAACGCCGCAAATGATTACACAACGGTTTATTGTTCTCTTGCACAACATGACGTAGTCTCACGCCTACAATGCCCATAACTTTCGATTCAGCGTCGAAAAATATGCATTAATGCACAGTGTTGGGCACAAGAAGGGGAGAGTTGAAATGATACAACTCTGTGAGCGTGAGGAGGACTGTATTATGTGAGCAATGAATTGAGTCGAGTTAGAATTGAGCTGAGTTCGTGTACAAAACGGCGACACAAGGGTAGTACTCAGAACGCGTGAACTGGCAGGGGAAACTGTATTGGAATGGAAGTGATAGATGTTACTGGAACGAGAGTTGATAGCGGGATGAGAGCTCTGTCGAAGAGAGGAATGTGAAAAGGAAGGGAGGAAATGTGTTGCTAATGCCCTTATTTCGGTCTCCCATAGTAACCTGCTGGCTAGATATCTAAATTTAGTCGATTTGGTTCATTGCACACATACAGAACAGGAAGGCGCATTGAGGCTTTCCGCTGGTCTTAGTCGTGGCTGGCCTTCTTGCCACCTGCCACCTTTTAGCAAGGCTATCGAGCTTTTCATAATCCACTTGGCCTTATAAGACAGTATTCAAATAAGGGAAACCGTATTATGATCACCAAGCCGTTTAACCGCCTGAACACTATCCCAAGTCAATGTCCTGTCAGGATCTCTTGTGGGTGAATATTTATAGCTAGCATGTTCACTTGATATATCTCCTGGCAACTTGACAAGGTTTAAAATTGGCCCCTGGATTGACCAGATTTGCCATCACCAGTACACAATGTCAGCGGGCCCTTATCAGTTGTGCAGACGATGAATGGCAGTTAAAAGTACCAGTCTTCTGCTCTGAAATTGTGGAATATTGTCCAGTCACCCTTGCTCTGTGTAACATCCTTACTGTCAGGCGCTCATGGTCTTAGTTATCAATAAATTTCGCTATTTTCAAAGCAACCTCACTTCTTAGCTGCCAGTATTGTTCGCTCAGCAAATTAATACACGCTCTCGAAATCCAGAGGACTTCGACGCTGGACAGATTTTCGGAATCATGTTTATTCGGTTGAACGTGTTCGTGCAGGTTCCCAGTTCACGGGCTGAGGGACTGTCGCATTAACCTTTGTCATGCTAATGAGCGCCGAGTGAAATAATCGAAACAGCGCCAAATAAAGGCCACAGGGACATAGCGATGGTAGTACGAGCTGACCAAACGGAAGGCGTCGTTTACCTTTGAATGTCAACGTATATTTCGCAGAAGGCAACCTTTAAAGGTAAAAGTCGCTAATTATAACGACACGATCGTATGAGTTACCACGCGTGTGTCTGACACGAGACGAAATAATCCTCATAAATAGCTTTACCAAGATGTCGACCTCCATCGACTGGTGCGCATTTACTCGCTTGGCTGCGAGGAAACCAGGTATTTTGCTAATAACATCTCAACGGGGCCAGCTTATAAGGGTTTTCCTCTGAAAAACTCCCATCTGCATCTCAAATTTATCCCCTCGAAGGTTCTTTAATAAGACCGGCCGTTCTTCCCAAATCAACCTCATAGCCCCAACGTGAGAAGAAAAACTGATTAAACCTGCAAAATGACGATCGCTCACATTTCAATTAGTCATTGGATTGGCAGCTAATGCTACAGTACCAATCGGGCGTGTTTGTGCGTGCGCATGGTAGGTAGAGACTCCAAACGGAGCTCAAAAGAAAGTTATGTAATCGCTGAAAAATTTTTTTTGAGTTTTCTTCAGATCTTTACGTTTCAGACCCCCCTGACTCTGAAAAACACTATTTGGGAAAATGGTCTGTGTGTGTGAACGATTTTTATCAAACATTATATCTCGCCCGCAGGTTACCATGGGATTAAATTGAATTTTGATTAAATTTTTTATATTGGTATCTCCAAATATGGCAACTATACCATAAAATTCTCAATTGTGGGAAAATGACGAGAGTAGCACAATCAATTACCAAAACTTTCGACGAAATCGATTTTAGCGCGGTTTTTAGAGAAAACAACTGTACTAAATCAGCTGAAACTTGGTGTCTAGCCTACAGGTTACTACCATGGGACACAAAAATAAGGGTATGGACAAAATCCTTTGAATGTTAACTATAGATATCATAGTGATCAAAACACCACATTTTTTTTCTCAAAAACGGCTCTAACGATTTTGATTAAATTTTTTATATTGATAGCTCTTAATAAGCCAATCATACCATAAAATTCCCATTCGTGAGAAAATGACGAGAGCAGCACAATAAAGTATCAAAATTTTCCACGAAAATCGGTTTTAGTGCGGTTTTTTTTCCCTTTTAAACTTCGCTGAAATGTAAGTAAGTGAATTGACGTAGAGCTAAGGAAAGTTGTGTGTTGCAACGCACCAGATATTTTTTCAAGTAATAATCATGTTGACAATCCCACAAATTCCTTACCAAACAAAGGCAGTGAACATTTTAAAGTTTCCTTTGTCAGCCAGGCATATTTAATCGTCTGTAATTTGCTTTTATTCGACACGTTCAAATATCACTGCTGAGCTTTGGATTTTTCTTTCTTTTATTTCAAGCAGTCATTAAATTTCGTTCTTTAATTGTTGACTTCAAGAAGGACACTGTTGTTAATCACAACACCCTAACTGTTTATTCATTAGCTTAAATGGAAGGTGAGATTGCGTTATCAGATTTCGTTCCATTTATCCATTGATGTTTCACGCAAATTTGGCTAACTTTTGAAATACCAATTTTCAGACTTCGCATTTCATCAGTGAGCCCACGCTACACCATACGTACGATCACAGAACGTAACACCACCATAATAAATTTATATGAGTTACCTGGTCAGATTATACCTGGGTTTTCAAGCCATCGTCTTGAAGATTAGCTTTTTTTACGGTATCGATGAATTGCTTCACTTGCATGAACTCCGCCACCTCAGAAGTCAAGTAGTATAATTTCGTGTGAATTTGTTTCTACTGCTCTTTTAAAACGTCGTTCAAGAAAGTCTCATACTTCAACACTTTTTGAGGAATGTTAACTTCGGATTGAGTAATCTCGGCAATTGAACTTGAGGCGAAGACCTGTAATTTTAATTATAGAAAAACAATATGCTCACATTTATAACTGTAAGCGTTGCTTTACATTGAAGACATACTGTGGAAAGCCGTGGGCATCATACACAAAATGTAAACATGTAAACCGCCACAGAACCTCCTCAGGAATGAAATCACGCTTATTTATTAGGAAAAAGAAGGAGGTTATTTAGAAGGTTGAACCAACAGCCCAACCTTAGAGGCCATTTTAACCAGAAACAGATGGACTGGTTTTGGTTTATTATTTATTCTGAATAATAACCCTATGTTTTCGGTCACGAAAAATTTTTTACAACCCCCCCTCAAAATTTGATACTATACGTTTCAAGACATGGAGATTCCAAATTTGCAATGTCCATCCGCCGTCCGCCGTCCGCCGTCCGCCGTCCGCCGTCCGCTGTCCCCCATCCGCCGTCCCCCATCCGCTGTCCGGGCTGTTTTGTGCCTTTAACATGGTCTAAAAAATTCGTTCTTTCGCTCAAAAATCCGATTTGGTATCTAGTTGTGCCCGCCATCTCGGCAATCCGATCGGACAAAGCCCGTGGTTGTAATGGGCAAAAAACGGTTAAAAAAATTAACGAAACGCAGTACAACGCGGGAGCTACAGCGTTTCGTCGTTTGAACTCCCTCCCGCCCCGCCCGTCTCATTAAAAAAGCAACCGCGCTCGAGGCTCGCTTGCCTCCCAACAACTCCGCCTCCCGCTCGCCGCTCAACTCCCCTTTCGCCTTTCGCTTCGAGCGCCTCCGTTCCAATTTCCCCGACGTTTCGGTTTTAATACGATTCAATTTTTTTAGATTCTTTCGTTTCATTCTCATTTTGGTTTTTTTTTCATAGATATTTGGTTAAATTTTGATATTAGTATTTAGCGTGCATGTTTTCATATTAAAATTCAGTTTTTTCTAGATACTTTCGTTTTTTTTTGTTTATTTTAATATTACGATTCAGTTCTTTTCGACCTTTTTTGGGTTTCATTATGATATTTTTCGATGCTGAATCGAACAGGATGGGTCTCGGAGCATTAATGCTAGGTCAAGCTGATTATCCGAATAATAAACCGTTGTGTAATAATTTGCAGGGTTTTTATTTCCTTGTCTTATGATGATGTAGTATTTTCGGTGTTAATATGAAGTGAAATGATTCACACGAGAAAATATTTTATGTGCGCCATAAACTTTATTGCGTATATTTTTGAACATTTCGAGAAAATTCTGCTATTTTAATTGGGGCAGAAATGTTTCAATTTCCAATGAAAGAAAGGCTAGTTGAATGCCAGGATTTTGTGGGTTGCTCCACACTATTTTATGTCCGTTTCTCAATTTGTCAATAGTTAATTCGCCACCAGCTTCGGGTTTTTGAGTGCTAGTATCGTATGAACGAGATAAGAAAGTGTCTCAGGGACTTGCATCACACATTTTTCAGCCCCGTGTACATTCTAGCTACTAATTTAATCTACGTTTCACTCAAATCATGAGGAATTTTAAAATTGATTAGCAACAAAACTATTTATGCAAGCGGGAAGTAGTTTGGGAAGTACAAAGCAGTCTTGTGTCGATGTCTTCATTCTTTATCCCTGCGAAATATCCCCGAATCAGCAAGCTTCATTCGCTTCGAGCCAAGCACTGCCCAGGCAAATTGAGCAATGTACCTCCAGTATTCTTCGGAATTCACCATGGTGGTGACGAACGCTTCCGGTGCGATACAGCTGACTACGTTCTCTGCCGTGTGTCATCCGCCTGTTGAGCAAAGCAGGTGGCGTGGTTTGGTCTCATTACCGATTCGGTGAAGGTACGCCCTACATGTTGCACATTCCAGCGAGGAACTGGATAAGGCGGAAATCCATCTCACTGTGATGAGGCCTGAGAGCGGTCAGCTGGACTCGAGAAATTGTATTGCCGACCTTTCGGTCCGAGTTGTGCAAGCCTGAGAGCTCTTAACCCGTCCCCACGTCGTAGACGAGGGAAACCAACTCCCTGGCCTGACAGCTTCAGGAGCCCACCCTCCAGCACTTAGTGAACCAGACCAGCACCAGTCCTTCCTCAATCTGCCGGTGGTCCCCCTTGAGCAACTTGGTTGATCTTGCAGCCCGTGCTACCAGTTGCTAAGCGGTGACCCACTAGCGGCCTTCTGGTATGCCTCGGAGATCAGACATTGGGGGGAGAGCCTCTCAGGGTGTCAGGCCTCCAACTAGCCTCAGCTTCCTTACGCCTTTTTGCGAGTGCAATGTAGCTAAGAGGTGTCGAAGGCAGGTGCATCGCAGGGAATCAGCTGGACTGCGTCCCACTCGTTTCGCCACCTTGCATGATCTCCACATACATGTTAAAAGGATGGCGTTCCTCCAGGCTGCCCGTATGTTGGAGTTGGGTCTGATCATGCGGGGGAGAAGGAGTTCCTGCCACTTGATTCTTGACAAGGTGAAGGTGGGGGGGCCTGATCTGCATGTGGTAGACTCAATGCCCGCGAGGTTCAACTTCGCGCTACCCTTTCGGATACTCATTCATGAGCAATCCAGGTGGGTAGGGGGAGCTCCCGCTTTCGAAGCTAGGACCCTGGTATACTACACTGATGGCTCGGTGCAGGGTGGCCTTGCAGGGGCAGGCATCTTTGGGCCGAGGATCAGAGCAGCGATCCCATTGGGGTCGCTGGCCACGGTGTTCCAGGCAGAGGTGGCTGCGGTGACAGTCTGTGTGCAGCGGCTGCTGCAGAGGGGACTGAAGCGGCAGAGAATCTACATCATGGTGGACAGTCAGGCCACTCTCAAGGCCTTAGCCTCATACAGTCTTACATCGCGGCAGGTGTGGGAGTGTCTGACTGGACTGAAGGCCCTGGCCGAGGACAACAGTGTAACACTGTGTTGGGTGCCAGGGCATCAGGGTATAGAGGGAAACGCACGGGCTGATGGCGTTGGCTAAGAAGGGATCAGCGCAGATCCCTATTGGCCCTGAGCCCTTTGTTGGGACTACCAGGAGCCACCTACGTTGAGAGGTTGGCAAATGGGAGGACAGGTGCAGGGCTGCTCATTGGCAGGGGCTGCCCGGCCTTAGACAGTCAAAACTCTTCATCCGGCTCTCCAGAGGGAGGTCCAAGGAGGTGCTTGCACTGGGGAGGAAGGATATGATGATCATATGTGGCCTGGTCACAGGTCACTGTCCGCTGAGGTACCACCGTGCAAATATTGGCAAGTGCGAGGTACAGGTATGCAGGTTCTGCGAGGTAGGGCTAGAGACGGCAGAGCACGTGCTGTGCGTATGTGCCGTTCTGTGTTTGGGAGGCCCTTTCTTCAGCCCGAAGAGGTGGCAAATGCAGAACTTGCGGATATCCTCCGCTTTATGCGGGGGTGGTGGGGGCGCATAGGTGACGTCACACCAAGTGAGACCAGTGCCGTGGGGCCTGGGGGTGGTGCAGGCGGGCCATGATCCGAGTATCATGGACGCCCTTACAATAGGCCCGTTTGTGGCTGCAGTGAGGGTATTGCCTGCATCCACCGTTTATAAAAAAAAAAGGTCAAGGTCCTCCCCCCTTTTGATCGTGCTGTGCCAGGGAGTAATAACCCGTTTCGCAATAATTTGCTGAGTGTTTTTCAATCGTGGAAGTTGTAATATTCGGTACGCAATATTCGAAAATTGATCCAGAGAAGAAAGCGAAATTGGATAGAAAAGAAAGAGAAGATTAGCGCCCCCGTTGGTGGATGAAGATCGCGAACAACTGGATGTTGTGGACGTAGAAGTGAACGGGATGAGGCAAAAAGACTCATTTCCCGAAATGGGTTCTAAGTCAATCTGAGGGGAAAATACTTGGGCAACTTGGTTGATGAAAAGACATTTGATGGGCAACTAATAAGTCGCGAGGGGTTGCGGCGGCGGCGGCGGCGAGACCGGGCGAGGGCACGGACGGGGACGAGGACGAGGACGTGGACGAGGGTGAGGGAGCAGCCCGCTCCCGGGTCGGAGCCTCCTCCCGAGGCGGCCTGTTGGAGGGGAGACGCAGGCTCAGTGGCGCGGAGCTCTCAGTCGTATACGAGCGCCCGGCTCCTCAGCCCGTCAGTCGAATTCGGGTTCTCACGTCGTTCCGCGCGCGCGTTGTTTTCCGACTCCCTTTTTCCCCCTTTTCGAAACGCCCTTTCCGTGTGGACTTGGCCGCGATGAAGTTGCGAGCTGATTTGATGTAAAAGGCGACAGACGGGATGTTGCAGACGGTCATCGTTGGGGCTCTGGTCGTCGTCCTCGTCAACGCGGGCTCAATGCCAGACAATTCGACGCTCCGCTACGACGCTCCTGAAGACTGCAGGTGGTGGGTTCGGGAGCCCGGTGACGAAGTCTCACTGTCCTGCCGCCTCCGAACTATCAACTCCGAGCTCGACACGACCAATTTCAGCGTCATACCTACCGAGCACACGATCGCCCTTCGGATCCAATGCGACCCGACGCTCTCCTCCAGAAGCACCCTCGACGAGCGCAGCTTCTCTCACCTCGTACGCCTCAAAGAGCTCGTTCTCGAACACTGCAAAATCGCCAAACTAGTCACAGGCGCTTTGTCCGGTCTCGACGACCTTCGAAACTTCACATTGCGCACCCACAACGTCGTTTTCCCGGCGTTTAGTTTAGAACTGTCCCCCAATTCGTTCGCTTCCGTCAAACAACTCGAGCGCCTCGACTTGGCCCTCAACAACATTTGGTCCTTCCCCGAATATTTGTTCTGCCCGATGGCCAACTTGGTGAGCTTGAACGTCAGCTTTAACCGCCTCCAGGACGTCTCGGAGTTGGGCTTTAGAGAGAAAACTCCGCCACCTCAGCCGCTCATCAGCAGCAATTCGGACGACGAAGTCGAGCGGAAACCGGAACCCGCTCCATGTAATTTGGACGTGCAGATTCTGGACGCCTCTGGAAATCATTTCGTGCTCCTCCCGACGAACGGCTTTAGCTCGTTACGACGTCTCAAGGAGCTGTACATTCACGACAACGAGATCTCGATGGTCACTGACCGCTCACTCTCTGGTTTGAAGCACCTCACACACTTCGACTTGTCCAACAACAAAGTCGTCGCCCTTCCTCCCGAACTCTTCAAAGACTCCGCAGCCTCCATACAAGAAATCTACCTCCAAAACAACTCCATCAGCCTCCTCTCTCCCGGCCTTTTCGCCAATTTGAACCAACTTCTCGACTTGGACATATCCAGAAATCAACTGACGAGCGCTTGGATAAACAGCGGCACGTTTTCTGGCCTCATTCGTTTAGTCCTCTTGAATTTGTCTTTTAACAAAATCACCAAATTAGACCCTTCGTTGTTCCACGATTTGTACACCCTTCAAATACTCAATTTGGAACATAACGCCATTGAAGCGATCCCTGCAAACACCCTCTCGCCAATGAACAACCTGCACACTTTGGTTTTGTCGCACAACAAAATCAAATATTTGGACGCTTACGCTCTGAACGGCCTTTTCGTTCTGAGTTTGTTGTCTTTGGACAACAACGAATTGGACGACGCTCATCCCGATTCGTTCCAAAATTGTACCGGACTTCGTGATTTGAACTTGAACGGCAACAAACTCAAGACCGTTCCTTTGGCGCTAAAAGACATGCGTTTGTTGAGAACTGTCGACCTTGGAGAGAACATCATCGCCAATTTGGACTCACCCGGTTTTATCGGCATGAACAACTTGTACGGCCTCCGTTTGATCGGCAATCTCATCACCAATGTCACTGCGCGAACATTCGCCGCTCTTCCATCTCTGGAAATCCTCAATTTGTCTCGAAACAAAATCCAAAAAATTGAAAACGGAGCTTTCGCTCAAAATCCGAGTTTGCAGGCGATTCGTTTGGACGCCAATTTGTTGAATGACGTCGCGGGGATGTTTCAGAACATCGACAGTTTGGTTTGGTTGAACATTTCGGACAATCGGATCGACACGTTCGAATATTCTTATTTGCCTCCGGGTTTGGAGTGGTTGGACGTTCATAAAAACGATTTGGTGGATTTGGGGAGCGCTGAGCCGAACATGAAGTTGCAAACTTTGGATGTGAGCTTTAACAAGTTGTCGAAAGTGACGGCGTCGTCAGTTCCTGACAGCATCGAGTTGTTGTTCATGAACAACAATCTCATCACTCACGTCGAACCGTTAACTTTTGTCAAGAAAACCAACTTAACTCGCGTCGACATTTACGCCAATCAAATCGAAGAAATGGAGCTGAGCGCTTTGCAATTGAGTCAAGTCGACGACTCTCGATCTCTTCCTGAGTTCTACATCGGCGGCAATCCGTTTCAATGCGACTGCAAAATGGAGTGGCTTCAACGGATCAACACTTTGGACCACCTTCGACAACACCCCAAAGTGATGGACTTGGATCACGTGTTTTGTAAATTGCTGTACAACCGACACGCGGACTACGTCCCTTTGACTCACGCCGAACCCTCAATTTTCGTCTGCCCATACAAAATCCACTGCTTCGCCCTCTGCACTTGTTGCGAATTTGACGCTTGCGATTGCGAAATGACCTGCCCTCACGACTGCACGTGTTACCACGATCAGTCGTGGGCCGCCAATATCGTGGATTGTTCCTCGACGGGGTACACGGCGACACCGAGGGTCCCCATGGACGCCACCGAAGTTTACATCGACGGAAACAATTTAGGCGAATTGACGAGTCATTCGTTCATCGGGAGGAAAAATTTGAAAATATTGTACGCCAATCATTCCAACATTAATTTCGTGAGCAATCACACGTTTTCGAGTTTGAGCAAATTGACGACCCTACACCTCGAACACAACCGAATACAAGAGCTCAGAACTGGGTTTGAGTTTTTCGGTTTGTCGAATTTGCGTGAATTGTACTTGCAAGGAAATTTGATACATTTTATAGATAACAGAACGTTTTCGGGGCTTGGGCAGTTGGAAGTCTTGCGGTTGGACCACAATAAATTGTTCAGGTTTCAGATGGCGGTTTTGGTAGCGAATCCGTATTTGGTCGATGTGGGTTTGTCCGGTAACCAGTGGTCGTGCGAGTGTAAGTTCATGACGGAATTTAGCAGTTGGATGAGGGCGAACATTGCCAAGATTTTGGACGCCAAGAACGTGGTTTGCGTGATCGACAACAGGACGAATCAAATGGGCCCTGCTTTGAGGGAGTTCAACGCGACCAAGTGCTCGTTGTACGTCGGCTCCCGAGGTTTGGTCGGAGAGCAAATAATTCAAGATTATCTTCCTTTGCTCCTCCTCACGTGCGTCGGATTCATCTTCAGTATCGGAGTCGTGTGTGGGATGTTCGCGTATAGGCACGAATTGAGGGTCTGGGCGTACTCCCGGTGCGGCCTTCGGATGTGCTACAAGACGACGTCTTTCGAAGAAGATCGAGATCGCTTGTTCGACGCCTACGTCAGCTACTGCGTCAAAGACGAACCGTTCGTCACTCAACTCCTCGCTCCCAAACTCGAACCAGACTTCTCCCTTCTCCTCCACTACAGAGACTTCAACGTTAGCTCTTACGTGACAGACACGATCCTCGAAGCGACCGAATCGACCAAACGAACTATCGTCGTTCTTTCGCGCAATTTCCTCAATTCCGAGTGGTCGCGTTTCGAGTTCAAAACGGCTCTTCACGAGGTGCTCAAAGAGCGAAGGCGGCGGTTGATCGTCATTCTCGTCGGCGATTTGACTCCTCCCGAAGTTGACGGGGAGCTCAGGTTGTACCTGAAGACCTCCACCTGTCTCCACTGGAGCGACTCGTTGTTTTGGCAGAAACTGAGGTTCGCGATGCCGGATGTTACCCGTCGTCCTCGCGTCACGATGTACGCGCCTCAGGACGGACAGCCCAAACTCGTCACCACGTTCCTCCAGCCCCAGCCCATGTGGGCATAGCGACTCACCTACCACAGGTAACTCGATTATGTACAACTTCGTATTAATTGCCTGTACTATCTCCTCATTCTGGTGTTCAACTCGTTTCAACGTCCCTTTAAAGCCACATCATGTTGCGATAACTTAATTTTCCTTTCTGCTAACTCCTTTGCAAGCTATGCAGTACAACTGTGCAGTACACATCGTAATTATACCCCTACGAATTCTATCCAAACCGCGAACAATAACCTTAACAATATTCGCGAATAATTTAAAAAATGGGAAAATACTTGAATCGTTTTTTCTATCATTTCCGTCAAAAGAATACTTAATCATTTTTAAATCATATTAAGTACGAATTTAATCCATGTTAGCCGTTTCCGCGTCAAGTTACAAAATAGATGCTGCATCACTTTACCTTTCCTCTGCCTCGTTACCCTCTTTGCGCTTAACCTTTCGGAATTTATGTCGAGTTTTCCCTGCTTTACCGACTGCGTGTAATTTATGGGACTGCTAACTCAATCCCCCCCCCCCTCCAAGTTCGTGAATAGCGTTGAAATAATTTCGAATACCTTGAGCGTTCATCGGAGATGCGACTTGTGGGGCCGTTATCAAAATAACAGCTATCGTCACTGGTCGCAGTCACAAATGCTTCTTAATCAGTCATTTGGAATTTTCCAGAGCCGCCCTTCCCTTTCTCTTTGACAAAGTTGAGTTTTCTTCAAACAGTCGCCGTATGAACGATTTTCTTACAGTAATTACGGGTACCTGAGAATTTACTTTCTTTCTGGTCAGAATTGTTCCTTTCGACCTAAACAAGTTGAGCTACTGAGCCTCCCACATGATGAGGGCGAATTAGTTTTCATAAAGTTCCGCTCGAACGTATACAGTTGAGGAACTAGTTCATCAAAGGCTTCCACCTCGCGTTAGCATCGTCCACCGGTTGCTCTGAAACTCAGTTGGCAAAAAATTCCAACATTTGCTTACTAAGAGTACCTCTGAAATTGTCGTTTCTAGTTTTCAAGCCGCATTTAATTCAACATAAATTTGTCTGAGTATAGCAGTATAGTTAGGTTCCTTTTTCCATCTTATTCATAATTATCTGGTAAACTGCCTCTGAGACGCCAACTAAAATCGATAGTCTAGCGTAAGAGTTAGCTTTAGCTGCAGGATAAACATCGGAATTACGTGGGTATTCTTCTTTAGTTTGTTTATATCGAGGGCACAAATGGGGAAGCTTGGAACTCAGAAATAAATGGACGTGGTGAGGGTGAGTGAGAATTGTATTACGATATTAGTTTGAGAGAACAAAGGGAATCTCAATACTCGTGAACTGGGTGTGGAACACTAAGTGGAGGGAGAGACAGAGAGAGAGTTGTGAGTAACCTGAGACTTCCGAGACGAATGAATTGGGAGAACTGGGAAACGACCGTTGTTCGTGAGTGCTGAAGGATGACTGACTTGGAAGGAGCTGTCTGTTGAGAAGAGAAATCTAGAATTGAGGGGTGGGAAAAGATAGTTGGGAGAGTTCAGAAAAGGGGGAAATCCATTGTCAATGAAAATAACTAAGGAGCGAGATTTCCACAGGCACTGATAAAAGGGTTGAGATAGAAAGGTGTTTGGGGAAACAATGTCTTTCCGTAGGGCCAGTCAGTACCGTTGAGTGCGAATATTCGGGAGGTCAAACACCCAGCTAATTCAGCCTGCCCCACAACATCGATACAACCCTCGTGGTACTCCGGCAAATTGTAGTCCGTCATTATCCCACTGGCCAGTCTGCCAATCCACCGAGGGGTTTGATAAATTTCAGAATATCCACCACTAACCATCGAATGAATGTAATAACGACTTTGGTACCCATCCCTTCAAAATAATTTTGGAAATTGAACTGCTAAAGGTTTGTAATCGAACAAAAGCCCAAATGATGTTACAAATTGGCGCTTTAGCTTTTGGCTAACGTAATTAATAACAACCAATACACCGAAGGGCTTACAACACTATGAAACATGAAAATTAAGAATTATATAAATTATAAGTAGAACAAAAAATTTAAAAAAGAAATTTATTAACTTTGTGCAAATATTCAATTTCAACGCGGGCAGCGTTACGTTACAGGAGGCCACCGCTACATTGGGGGGGATTCTCTGTCACTTGTCAAGAGGACTGTGAGAGAACACGCCAGAAGACTGCATCAGACGGTCTGGAATGCTGCACGAGTAAGACACTCCAACGTTTTGCCTCAGAGCAATCAAGTGCGATAAGACTCAACCTTCTGAGGATGGAGGCAGTTTGTTGAGATCATAACTGGGCACTGCAGAATGAACAAACACATGTATGTTATGGGCATAGCAGACTCCCCTCGATGAGGAGACCATGTCCTGGCCTTGGTGCGAGCGACTTTTGGTCTTTGGCACCACTTCTCCCTGGATGGATACCAACGAACTGGAATCACCTGGCTTTCCTCACCTGTAACACAGTAGGACTGGCACAATTGGTCATGTGGCCGCGGTGCACATCCCAAATTGCGGGACAGTCAGAAGATTATACATACGTTACGGGAAACGGGATTGAAGTGAAGCTGCTGATTAATGTCGCACCCTTTGCTACCAAAGGGTGCAAAGATCATTTCTCTGACGAAGTTGATAAGGCTGGCGAGATCAGCGAAGTCAGCAGGTTGATGTCTCTTTGAGTCGGAGGCGACGATTGCGACGTTCAAAGATTGTCCATAGTTTGTTAACATATATATAACAGTTAGTACTCGAGAACTGTAGCGAAACGCAGTGAAAACGGTCGAGTTCTCAAATTCCGCGAGTCTATCATAATTATTTCATACTCGCTATTAAACTACTGCTGTGTAGCTCTTCAGGCTAAATACCAACACGGGTTTATAGAGGTCAAGTAGTGCCGTATGAGAGGGATTTATTATGGAAAATGACTTTTACTTTCCGCTACCCGAAGGTTGTTTATTTATTCTGTTCAACTGAGGATATATATGCCCAATTACAAGGTAATATGTGAAAATAGGCATCTTCGATAGTGAAATAATACAGTAAACAAAATGAAATATCTCGTGCATTGCAACACACAACTTTCCACAACAATTCACACAGCAGCTCTACAACAATTCACTTTGTACATGGCTATTTAATCAATTCATTTATCACTCAGTTAATTTGAACTTGGTAAAACAACGCTTTACGGTAGCAGAAAGCGGTAGCGCTTACAGTTCCGGAATTTATTGTGCTGCTCGTACTCATTGCAGGACCATTATTGAGCAATTGGTACACAGATAATTAATGGGGCTGTAAACACAAATTTTTTGAAGAAGGATAGTAATTACTTTCGCAGAGTTATTGGGTAAACACTTTTAGAACTGGTAGTAAGCGAAACAGTGGTAGTTGAAATTCAGGAATTTCTGGAGTGAGCCCCATGTATCTCATGAGCGGTTTTAAACACTCACCCTTTAGGCATTGGATTGGACTATAATACCAATTTTCTTTAACATTCTACCAACATTGCAGCGGAGTTAATAAGGAAAAAACTGCGCTAAAAACGCTTTTCGTCGAAAATTTTGATAATTTATTGCGCTGCTCTCGTCATTTTCCCACGAATGGGAATTTTATGGTATAATTGCCATATTGAGAGCTATCAATATAAAAAGTTTAATTAAAATCGTTGGAGCTGGTTTTGAAAAAAAAAAAAAATTGGTATTATGATCACTATGATAACTATAGTTAACTTTCGGTGGATTCTGCCCATACCCTCATTTTTGCGTCCCATGGTAACCTGTACGCTAGACATCAAGTTCCAACTGATTTAGTACGGTTGTTTTCCCTAAAAACCGCGCTAAATTTGATTTCGTCGAAAGTTTTGATAATTTATTGTGCTGCTCTCGTCATTTTCCCACTAATGGGAATTTTTTAGTATAGTTGCCTTATTGAGAGCTACCGATATAAAAAATTTAATCAAAATCGTTAGAGCCGTTTTTGAGAAAAAAATATTTGGTGTTTTGATCACTATGATACCTATAGCTAAATTTCGGTGGATTTTGTTCATACCCTTATTTTGGTGTCCCATGGTAACTTGCGGGCGAGATATGAAGTTTGAGCTGATTTGGTACGATGGTTTTCTCTAAAAATCGTTCACAGACACGCACACACACACACACACACACACACAGACCATTTTCCCAAATAGTGTTTTTCGGACTCAGGGGGGTCTGAAACGTAAAGATCTGAAGAGAACTCAAAATTTTTTTTCAGCCGATTACATAACTTTCCTTTCTACTTCGTAGAGCCAAGGAAAGTAAAAAGTAAACAATTACGTTATTTCAGTCTTCGCGTCTTCATAAATGTAGAGGGGAGAAGTCGGAAGAGCGATCAGAATAACAAATAACGAGAAATGTTAACGATGGAAGTGAACTTAAGAACATCAAATGGCTCACTCGTGCCCCCAAAGGAACCTCTCGAAGGCGGAGAAATCGCCTGAAATGGACTACGTAAATGGACTGTAAATGTTGGGGATCTGGTTTATTGGTATGCGCCAGACCGCAACCAAATCAGCGACCAATCGGCCGTATCGCTGAGTTGATGCTTGGTAATGATGGGAGCGCACGAGTTGCAAGTATTCGAATATTGTGCGCCCCCTGAACTTACTACCATCACTCGTTGTTCCCATCTACTCTTTGTTATCCTAATTTATTCCCATTTTACACGTTGGCACTTATTTATTAACTTATTGTTTTGTTTAAAAAAAAATTAAAAAAACACATTTCCGTGGGTGGGGGGTATGTTTGGGCCTCGTTGTGAGACGTCCAGCGTCCCGTTCCTTCTTGCCCATCGTCTTCTCACGTCATATCAGAATCTAGTGCTTTCCGCATCTTCTTCTGCCCTGGAGCTACGCTATTTCCTCTTTTTTATACTGGTGCAGTACGTTCTTGTCACAATATCGTCTGCGAGACCAAACCTCGGGCCTGCGGTGTTATCTAAGGCAGCTTTGAACGAATCTGTGTAGTAAAAGGTAGGCAATTCCTGTCATCTGTAATCTATTTTTCTTCCCAGCCGAGCGTCTCGCAACACATTTCATACTGTCCACCTGGTTATCGCTCCACACGACATCATCGGGGTGAGAAATGAAAGGCCCTTTGGAGCCAAAGTCAGGGCTCTTCGAGCAGACAGTTGGAGCTAAAGGGATACTAAACGTCAAGAGGGGAAGAGATGTGAAGTTCAGTTCAAGCGAAGAAATTGATTGTATTGTCACACTTGAGACTAGTTCACGCAGCACAGTAGGATATCTGGACAGGTGAACTGGGGGCAGAGGTGAGAGCGAGCATAACTGTTCGAGGTAGCAAGTAAGAGGCAAGAAGTGAGTCGAGAGAAAGAGACGAGGAAAATCCCACCTGGGGAAACCGTAAGCTGGAAAATCCATTGTCAGATAATTGAAACAAACAGAGTGATTGACTGGGGTTCTGGGATTCCGGATCAAGGCAAGGGAAGGCCGGAGGACTCTGACCACACTTATCCTACTTGGCTTGGGCCGAATAGTCACAGTCTATTGAAAGTAATTCGAACCGGTAAACGCCGCAGTCCGATAAAGAAATGAAGCTTCTGCGACATTTTTAGAGTCTCCCCTGGGCCACCTCGTCGTTACCGTAGTTACTGGGCCGTATGATCCGAGGGTTGCGTCAAATAGGGGGATGGAATATCTTGACCCGTCTGCCAGGGTTGTGAGCTGGGGCCTCTTTTCCAAATTATTTGCACGGTACATGCTCTGGCGATTAACCGTTGCAGAAAAACGCGATGAAGACGCTACGAAGGTAAAATATCGGCGCCTAAACCGTCCATTCGTCCATCACCGTGACGATAGTGTTACAAATAAAACGCCTGTTTCAAAACAAAAAACGCCGCTCAGTGAGGTGAGCTAAAGCTAAATGCAAGGTATACTTAGTTGGTGGAATTTACCAAACGGTATGGCCATCGTTCGCATTTCTAAATCACAACACAAACAAATTAACTCATCTTTATCATCCTTTCACAGCTGCTGGGAGTTGTACACCTCAGATCTGGGAAGACTTAGTTGGTTTAGTAAAACGTAAGCCATGTGAAAGCGGTACGGGTTCCAGCTCTGAAGACTGCTTCTCATTAAACTACTGCCACTCTTCGTATAGTCACTCAGGACATCTGGTGATCACGATTTTACGTACTCGTTTTGAAGAGATGTCGAGTAGTTGAAAAGTCAATCGATGGACGTTTTTGCTTGTCATCTTCACACTTCCAGTTGTGGCTGTCAGGAAGGAGAGCTCATTCCTCTCCCACTCTCCATCAGCGAGGATCTGTTGAATGAAAGACGGATGCTAAGGGGTATTGTTACAAGCACGATTAGAGCCTGCATTATTGTAACGACAAATAAACTAAATGTTTAGGCACAGAATAATTAAATTTAGAGAGTCCTCGACAAACATGTGGAGGAGGAGTGGGCCTCAAAGAAGAAAGTAAAAAAAAGGAAAAAAAGGTCTGTCGGAAATTTCAATCCAAAAAGAAATATATTTAATTTATTTCACAATGCCAGTATATGTACTAAAATCGGAGTGGCCATCCTTTACAATATTTAAAAACGAAAATAATAAATTTATACTAGTAAAAAAAAATCAATAATGAATAAAAGTAAAATTTGGTCTACGGCGACTACGACGATGCAGAGGTGGTAATCGTGATGTGTAGTGATGGGTGTATGAGAGGGCGATAGTTGAAGATCGAATTGAAAAGAAACTAGATGAGCGTGAGGAGGACTGTATTAAATGCAATACAGCGACTATAGTTTGTGTACGCAAGAGCGATACAAGGGGACGACTCGGAATACACGTGAACTGGCGAGGGAAACTGTATCGGAAAGAAACAGCAAACTGTATGGGCGAAGAATATTTATAGAAATGTGTCTGAGTGGGCACAGAGAGATGAGTGTGACGTTCGCGAGACTTCGTAGCTGAATGAATTTTGTCAGGAGCTGTCTCTTGTGGAGAGGAATCTGAAATTGAGAAGGAAACTGAAAAAAGGAAAACCCCACTTCAGGGAAATCCGCGGCCGTTATAAATAACTGCATAAGTGGAATTTCTACAGGTACAAGGGGGTAAGAGGAGACAATGACTTTGTCATTAAGGGACAGGGAGTCCTGTTAAGGCAGACACGGGGAACTAAGGTCAAAAGACTCGGATTGATTTGACTTCTGTCGAACATGTAGAGCTGTAGTCTGAGGTTGTAGTCTAGCTCTGGACGAGATGCTTCCTGGTACTATTCGTGACGACTGCAGGAGGCTGGGTAAAATATACAGTTTTATTCTTCTGATCAGGCTCCCAAAAATGGGCAATTTCTTCGAACAGGCGCCATTAACGTTCGATTTTCGTTCAGATGCTCCTACGATTAGTCAACTCTTTGGCTAATTTATTTCAGGCTACGACGCTCGAATAAGTAACTTTGAGTTTTTAGGAAGGTTTTGTAGGGGTGGCACCATGATTATTTGCCTTAATTCTTGGGAGAGCTCGTAGACCAATTTACTGGCTGAGTGATCAGGCATTTTATACCTTTTTTTTTTTTTAGTGCGGCATCTTATTGTGAGTGGTCTCTAGTGCCCCGTATTTTGTTTTTCAGTAAATATTTATGTAAATCAACCAGTTCTGCTGACTGTGGCTTTATAATAGTTGTTAGGCGCACGAATGGGGGAGCTTGAAACTGAGAAATACATGGACGTGTGGTGAGCATGTGTGAGTGAGGACTGTATTACACTTGACAGAATAGCAATATCAGTTTGAGTGTGAGTATGTAACTGGGAACGAGAGTACACTAAGTGGAACACTAAGTGGAGAGAGAGAGGGACTTAGGAGAGGAATGAGTTGAGAGAACTAGATAGGCGACTGTCGTTTACGAATACTGAAGGATGACTGACTTTTAGAAAGAGCTGTGTTTTGTGGAGAGGTATCTAAAATTGAGGGGTGGGAAAAGATAGCTGGGAAAGTCCAGATGGGGGAATCCGTTGTCAATTGGAAATAGCTGAGGGCCGGGACTTCCACAGATACAAACAAAAGGCTTGAGGTAGAAAGGTGTTTGGGGGAAACAATGCCTTTCCGTAGGGCCAGTGAGTACCGTTATGTGCGAGTACAGGTATTCCGAAGGTCTAAAACACAGCTAATTTGGCCTGCCGAACAGTAGTCGAAGTGGTTTTTTCCAAGGGAAGCGTTCCTTCTTGATTATAATTATTCTTGAACTGTTAGTGGCTCTTTCGGAATGACAGCCACGACCCAAAGTCCTATCGCACCAATGGTAATATCTCACATGTCCATGACTAGCTTTCAAAAGAATGCGTGGTATGTACTACAAGAAACGTGTCCTATGTTAACCATAAGAGAAGTTTTATCAAAAACCAGAAATCGTTTCCTGTTCAGTCTGTGTCACTGGGCCAGGACACGGTTTGAGAGTCTTCTCATGTGTACCACTCCACCTGCACAGAGGCGTTCCGCTTTTACCATTTTGCAGTCTCCCGTGTTGATCAGCACTGCCTGCCGAAAATCCTTCCTTTCCGCCGTCAAAAGGCTAAGTTTTATCTGTGTATGGGTGTTGAGATAAAGCGTTTAGAATGCCTCACTCCCACAGTGTTCCAGCCTGGTGCATTCTCCTGGTACGGAGATGCAGTACAATGGGGGAGGGCCCCTGTTTGTGCAGTAGAGGAACTGAGTGGCTAGATGGTCCTCTCTCTCATTCCCAGCGATATCTTCATGCCCTGGATTCCAGTAAGCGTTCACTCAATTAAAAGTTAGGCCGCACCGTGCACTCCCTCTCCAGTTTCTTTGGAGGACGCCTAGCAGTCATTATGTTGATACTAATGTTACTAATCCTGACAATGCCGGTCATAATCGGATACAACCTTTGACAACCCGTTTGACAAGAGGCTTTTCTCTCTAGCGTTAGGGATCCATCCGTATAGATGTTGATATTGCACAGAGGACCAAACTGGCAGCTCTCATTTCCAGTGATCTCTTTATGCCCAGGAATTTAGTAAATGTTAACTGTTAGAGTCTGCTATAGAGTTGAGCCTCTTCCTGCGGTCCCTCGCCCGTTTTGACGGTGTGGGATAGTTCTTCAGCGTCTTGCAGAACGCTTATCAGTCATTATGATGATATTTTTATTGCTATACCATTTATCATGCATTATGACGGCCCCAACTTAAAGATGTGCTTGTTAAACCGTTTGAGTGGGACTAGGGGCAAAGTACGTCTCATTCCATCCAGAGCCACTTATCCGCCCCCAGAATTGTACCTTCCAGGGTTTTAGATTTATCCGAGTAGAGATGTTGATTCCATCCGGAGACCGAAACTGACGACTTTACGACATTATGCCCGTGTTTTGTTTTCCAGTTTCTCTTCGCCTGTTGACAGTGGTTGTATTGTAACGGGACGAACCAAACCCTTCAATTCAGCGGAGGCTCGTCCCGGGCATTTATGCTGACTGCGCACCTCAAATGCCTCGATTCGCTCGAGACTTCGCTGCCATCAGTTGTAACCGAGTCGGTTCCCTCGTCGCCGTGTCGCCTGCACTCGCGTTCGCTCCAACCCAGTTACCGGTTTGTGGTGGTAAAACTTCCCGGAATGTAATTCGAGAATAAAACTCTGTGTTCGAATTGAGTTCGGCTTGATATCGTACTAACTTTCCGACTCTCTTAGTGCGATATCGCTTCAATATTAATCCCCCCCCCCCCCCGCAACATTGGCGCCTAACTTGTGGCCGAACTTCCCCTACATTAGTTGAGATGCCGCAGAAAAACCTTAACGTGCTTCTAATGCGATGGGAATTTTTGACCCTTTGCCTTCAAATTTTCTACCCTTCTGCGACCTACTCTCTCGCCTGTCCTACTTCTCGCTTCAATAGTAATTCCCCCCCCCCCCCCCCGTAACAGTATAGTAGTTGGATCGATTAGTTCTGTTTCCGCCGTATATTTTAGCAAATGGAACTCACTCAAAGCCGCACTCATCTCTAAACACAACTAGGAGCAGCGGTATCAAACTGTTTACCCTGTTATCAATTGCCGTCCTTTTCGTTTTTATTATTATCGTTGTAGTTGTTGTCGTTACCTTCCTATTTACTTATTCCTCATGCCATGCCATGCCTCATGCATTCCTCGTCCTCATGTTTTCTGTGCGCTCCGCAGTCTTCAATTCCCAATCCCAGTTCCTTTTCTTTCGGTTCCTTCCGCGGCACCGTTGTCACTGCGACATCCAAAGGACTGGTTCGAAAGTTCATTATCTCAACATTTATTTTTAACCGGCGATTTTCTTTGTGTTGTGCCTGGACCAGAGAGACTCTATATCGAGATAACTCATATTTTGACGTAGTTATATTACGCTGTTCATTATAAACGTTCATTCGCACTTCAACCCATCACCAGGAAGCTGTTATTTATTTCCAAAGGGTGGCATATCCTGAATGTACACATGTGTTTATGTTACCGATCACAAATCCTCCAATTGGGTGCCCATCTGGATATTTTAGAAATCTCATTAATCTATACGCTACAAGTTCCTTCTTTAACTCATAATACAGGCTGCTGTAGTTCAGAGTTTAGGGCTTTCCATTACAATATGAGCTTCTCCGAAGGTTCTGCAACAATTCCTTACGGTCTCAGTCTCGTTAGGAGCTGCGAGCGATTCTTTCAATTCACGAGAGCGGGAACGAATTCGCTCGTTAGGCAACTCGGAGTAATTAACAAAGAGCAAGAGGCAGCGGTCAGTTTTCAGTTCCTAATAAGCGGAATAACGCGTTTCCCTTCGTAAATATTAACCGAAAAAAATTATGTTTGCTCGTTATAGAGAGCTCGCGATAATAACACTACTAAAATGCACGAGCGATGCGTGGGACGGGAACGAACGAGCCTGAGCAGCGCCAATGAAGTCGGCCTCATCTTTTTCTCGACGTTCGTGAAAATTAGTAGCCGGTCGGAAGGCAGTTAGTAATTTTACTTCTGTTTTCGAATTCGTTGGATGCGAGTGCTGAAAGCCCCATGATTCGGCAATGGAGGGCTCATTAAGAGGTCGTTACCTTCCGTGAGCTGTGAGGGGTCAGTCCCATTTTGCGGTGAACATCCACGCTGGGGTAAGCGGCTAAGTTTCATTAGCCAACGCGTACAGACATTGTTTAGGTTTTGAGACGATTGCAACGAACCCATTAACTCGACGCCATTCTGCAGCGGGCTGCCAGATGATAAACCTGAACTCACCATCGTCGACCAATTCCTGATTTCGAGTCAGAGGTCAGCAGAGTTTCTCACAGCCCCTCCCCCCCCGCCTTAATATTTGTCACATTCGTGTGTAAGGCGTGGGGAATCCAAAAGTCCGTCCTTCGTCCAGGCCACATTTTGCTTTCAATTTGGTGTAAAAAATCCGTTCATTCGAACCAAAGCCAAGGACGAAATTTTAACAGTTTTAACAGTTTTATTGCAATGGGCGTCGTTTCCTAGGTATTTTTAGGTGCTGAGTCGAATAGGGCTTGTTTCAGAAGTGTGGGACTGCGTCTGGATAGAAAGCAGTGAAGTGACAATTACAATTCTGCATTTGGCGGATGCCGATGGGTCGTCAGACCCCGCAGTCTAAAAACGAAGGAAGGGATGGGATTACTACCCTCCAGCGACACCACGATATCCGCAGAGCAAGCGCATCTTCCAGTATTGTCAGACCTTGCCTTGGATAGGAGTTGTATTGCTGCGTTCTATCTACCTTGCCCTGCGGAGGCAGCAAGGTAGGTAGAATGGAGCAATCCAACTCCTTTCGTAGTACCATTTTGGATCAAACAACTCTCAAGGCCAGAATCGTCACTGCCCCCCCCCCCCCATCATACAATGGCACTTGAGGCTTTTCCATTCCCCAGAGAGGGACAGTTTGGACTTGCTGGCCTCCGTGGGGTTTGGAAGGACGCCAGTAAGCAGCGACAAAAGGGTAAATATTGTGAGGCAAACTCGTGGGGCAATGTAGCGAATGTTTTGTCTGCCTCTCGTTCATCTCCCACCGCTCGTCAGTTTGACTCGTCACATCGTGCCAATTACCCAGAAAATGTCAATTTTTACTTTCCGCTACCCGAAGGGAAGGAAAGTATAGTAATCGGCCCAAAAAAAAAATTTGGGTTTTCTTCAGATCTTTACGTTTCAGACCCTACTGAGTCTAAAAAACCTAATTTCGGCGCGTGGTCCGTGTGTGTGTGCCTGTAGTTCGATTTGCGGGAGAACGGCTGATCCGATTGAGCTGGTTCTTTTTTTGTTTTGTTCGTTATTTTTTGTAGACACCAAAATAAGGTTATGGACGATTTCGGCTGTTGGGAAGGGGGGTGGGGGACGAAAATGTACTAAAAACTAGGGTTTTTCCCATTTTTCTCGAAAACGGCTCTAACGATTTTGATCACACTTTCAAATT
This sequence comes from Pachypeltis micranthus, assembly GCA_020466155.1. Lineage (NCBI taxonomy): Eukaryota > Metazoa > Arthropoda > Insecta > Hemiptera > Miridae > Pachypeltis > Pachypeltis micranthus. The sequence goes on from CM035776.1 coordinate 3,522,987, forward strand.
ATCATCTCCTAATTAATACCTAACTTTTCTTTCCCATACATATCTCCATGAAAATACGGTGAACGGAGATATGGGCCCATGAAGCAAAAATAGGTTTTTTACGCTTTTTCGCAAAACGGCTTCAGCGTTTTTCACCAAACTCACAGGATGTTTTCAAATAGTTAATACCTACATATAATATCCAATAAATGTTCCTGTGACGGTCCATTGAACAGAGATAAAAATCAAAATGTGTCGAAAATAACGTTTTTTCTAACATTTCCGTGAATTCCAGGGTAACTCCTTCACCAAATGTGATAAATTCTAATGGAATGTCTTATAGTCACCCGTACCAACATTTCGTTTTGTATAATTGTTTCTGTATATATATGTGGAACGGAGATATAAGCCAAGTTAACTCAGAAAAGGAGATTTGTCGAATAGTAATTTATCGGTATTCCAATTTTCTCAAAAACGGCTCCAACGATTTTGATCAAACTTTCGGAGTACTCTCAGCTGACTAGTCCCTACACTTTGTTCTCCGTAAATGTTCCTGTAAAAATGCGTTAAACGAAGATATAGCGCCCGCAAATGTAGGTGGTGTTCGAAATTACGGGGGTGGCGGAAAGTTGTTTGTTGCTACGCACCAGATATTTTGTTGTTCCGTAGTAATCAGGTTATGTTTCGTATTTTTCGAACTGAATCCAAGTGATTGGGGGGGGGGGGGGGCTCTACGAACATTGTCGCTTCCTGGAGTTGTTGATTGAATAGGTTATGTTACGGTCGTGCTGTGCGAGAGAATAATCTGCACCCCGTTGTGTAATAATCTGCAGCGTTATTTTACTGTACTTGCGCATTGTTTTTTCTGGTAATTGCCCGCCAAAGTCTTCGTTCTCGTTTGATGCAGAGTTGACAGATGATGCGGTGGAGCGTGACCTGATAGCTCTTCCCACGTTCATCCCATCGATTCAACGCTCATTCAACCAGAATTCACGCCACACTGGGGAGTGTTCTAAGTTACCCTTTTCGCGATTTGCTGCGCCCAGCGTCTCTCATATTCTCTCGCTTTTCAAACGTGGTGTGTGATTGTTATTTTAGATATTCGAATTCGGTATCAACGGCAGTAGCTGAGTCGACGTAAAACGAAATACACTGCAGCCTCGTAATTTGGCGGAAGCTGCGGAGTGGAAAATTTGCCGTATCACAGCATCGGCTTCGCCTTCAGACTCTGCCTTTGGCCACGTTCTCTCCAGTCGCTGAAAATCGGGCTGGAGCCGACAAGGACGATAATTGCATTTCGGCTTTAACGGGATGACGCCTATTTGAGGGCCCTTGTTTGGAGCCGCACTTCGCCCCTCCACCTGACTCTCCTTCTTCTTTTCCTCTTCAACTCGTTCCTTCCAGCCGGGTCGATCTCCTCGCTCTTCTCTTCGCCTTCCTCCACTTTAGGTTTTTTTTTTTTCGTTTCTTTCCTTTCCGCGCTGCGGAGAATTACAGACATCTCCTACATGATTTTCTTCTCTCTCGTAAGTGAGATAAATAGATTTATCACCCGCTATTATCAGCCGGCCGAGGGCGATGAGATGAAAGAGACGCGGGTGCCTCCAAACCCTCAACGAGTTTTGTCTATCATTACGAGGATCGCTGATCCTTAAATTGCAGCGTTATTGAAAACGTGGTGTCAATTACGTGTAATTTCACCTGGATCCCGAGGAAAAAGGCGGTACAATGTTTTATCGTGTTTTATCTTGAACGGAGGCCTTGTGCTCAGGAGCTATAAGAGACTAGTCAGTTTATTGTTGGGGGGATATTTGACGTTGGAGGACGGTCAAATGTTCAACACACCTCACCAGGAACTGATGGTCCGGTAGTTTCTTGTGAGACTTAGGAAAAAGGTGACAATAACAAAACGGACTTAGAACGAGATAACCGAAGGTACCAGCCAAGGCCGAGGGAACAACGACCGAAGTCGTCCCCGTTCGAAGCCAATTGCCCATCCTTCCAGAGCTCCTTGGCTACTTTAGAAGGGATCTTGAAATCCACCAGCCATCTCCACAATTCGCCTAATTTGTCGATTCTAGGGCAGAAACATTATGGGCGCTCTGTCTGTAAAAGCTGCACTGTTTTGATTTCCTCGCCTGGGCACCTTAGGTTGATGTTGGAATTGATCCTGTGAAGACTCTTTCACACTGAATTGCATACCGACCTGATAGCATACCTATAATGCTTCGTAGCCGTAATTTGTCCAAGTTTTCGTCGCCCAATTGGTCCCTTATGCATTATACTTATTCCCATTTATCGTCCTTTTCAATCGATAACCTAGTGTAACCTCTCTCCACCGGTTGACGTTTGGCTCGCGCCATGAAAACGATCCCTTCTTTTAAAGTTGTGCCCTTTTTTGGTTTATTATTCAGTATGAATAATAAACCTATGTTTTCGGTCACGAAAAATTTTTTACAACCCCCCCTCAAAATTTGATACTTTACGTTTCAAGACATGGAGATTCCAAATTTGTACGTCCGTCCGCCGTCCCCCGTCCCCGTCCCCGTCCCCCGTCCCCGTCCCCCCGCCCCCGTCCGCCGTCCGCCGTCCGGGCCGTTTTGTGCCTTTAACGTGGTCTAAAAATTCGTTCTTTCGCCCAAAAAATCCGATTTGGTATCTAGTTGTGCCCGCCATCTCGGCAATCCGATCGGACGAAGCCCGTGGTTGTAATGGGCAAAAACGGTTAAAAAATTAACGAAACGCAGTACAACGCGGGAGCTACAAGCGTTTCTGTCGTTTGAATTCCTCCGCCCCGCCGTCTCATTAAAAACCAACCGCTCTCGAGGCGAGCGAGTGCGGCCTCCCGCCGCTTCCCTCCCAACGGACCGGTCTCCGCATTCGCCTTACTCTTCCAATTTCCCCGACGTTTTCGTTTTAATACGATTCAATTTTTTTAGATTCTTTCGTTTCATTCTCATTATGTTTTTTTCATAGATTTTTGGTTAAATTTTGATATTAGTATTTAGCGTGCATGTTTTCATATTAAAATTCAGTTTTTGTTTCTAGATACTTTCGTGTTTTTTTTGTTTATTTTAATATTACGATTCAGTTCTTTTCGGCCTTTTTTTGGGTTTCATTATGATATTTTTCGATGCTGAATCGAACAGGATGGGTCTCGGAGCATTAATGCTAGGTCAAGCTGATTATCCGAATAATAAACCGTTGTGTAATAATTTGCAGCGTTTTGGTTTATTATTCAGTATGAATAATAAACCTATGTTTTCGGTCACGAAAAATTTTTTACAACCCCCCCTCAAAATTTGATACTTTACGTTTCAAGACATGGAGATTCCAAATTTGCAATGTCCATCCGCCGTCCCCCGTCCCCCGACTGGGCCGTTTTGTGCCTTTAACATGGTCTACAAAATTCGTTCTTTCGCCCAAAAATCCGATTTGGTATCTAGTTGTGCCCGCCATCTCGGCAATCCGATCGGACGAAGCCCGTGGTTGTAATGGGAAAAAAACGGTTAAAAAAATTAACGAAACGCAGTACAACGCGGGAGCTACAGCATTTCGTCGTTTGAACTCCCTCCCGCCCCGCCTGTCTCATTAAAAAAGCAGCGCGCCTCCCGCTCGCTTCCCTCCCAACACTCAACTCCTCCCGAGTTCGCTTCGAGCGCCCCCGTTCCAATTTCCCCGACGTTTTGGTTTTAATACGATTCAATTTTTTTAGATTCTTTCGTTTCATTCTCATTTGGTTTTTTTCATAGATTTTTGGTTAAATTTTGATATTAGTATTTAGCGTGCATGTTTTCATATTAAAATTCAGTTTTTTCTAGATACATTTTTTTTTTTTTTTTAAATTTTAATATTACGATTCAGTTCTTTTCGACCTTTTTTTGGGTTTCATTATGATATTTTTCGATGCTGAATCGAACAGGATGGGTCTCGGAGCATTAACGCTAGGTCAAGCTGATTATCCGAATAATAAACCGTTGTGTAATAATTTGCAGGGTTTTTGGTCTAAAGAAGTGTGTTGCTTTCCTCAAACTTTCTTGTCGTAAGCTCATTACTCGCATATACTGAAGCAGTACATAAAAACCTTCGTAGTATCGGCGGAAGTTACGACGATTGCCTTTCCGAACCCGGCGCCGGATAAGCCTCAAGTAATTGCTGAAACAGTGTGAAGCGTTTTGTGGATCCTGCATTGGCCAGTTCGTCCGCTCTCTCGTTGGCCGTATACGTTGATTGAGTGTCTTAGCATTGTATTTTGTTTCCTCAACGAGGGAACTATTGATAATCAAATGTTTTAGACAATTTGATTCCCAAGCGCACTGATACATGAATTTACCGCGTTAAGTTGACTTTGAAACGCTGAAGGGTTCCTCTAACAATAGCGCGGAAATATGTATTCCCATTCAGTTTACCCCTCAGGTGTTTGGAGCCGTCAGTGTAACGGATGACATCCGAATTATCTGCCACTGTGGATCTACTATACCTTAGGACGATTGCCCTTCGTTAAATCATTGTCAGTGTTTGGCGTGTTACTTGAAATATTTAGCTCAGGCCTTTCCCAGGTGCATTCAGTCTATTTCTGGCCTGGAGCCCTTTTGATGTTAGCCGCGGGAATGTTCTAACTGCCCGTTTAATCATCTTCTGCCCCAGAAAAAGGGTTCAAGTTTTTCATTTCCGAAGCGACAACGGATTTCCCTTTTTTGGACTTTCCAGAATATCCTCTTCCCACCACTAGATTTACCTCCTCCTCTTCAACACACACATCACACTAGTGACGCTCTTTGCACAGCGCTTCGCCTAACAAATCGGTCTCCTCTCTTCTTCCCCATGTAACCAGTTCACACAGAGCGTCGCCTTGTTTGCGCTTAAATTTGCACACTCAAACCCATATCACTATTATGTCAACCCTTATCGCTCACCACGTTAATTTATTTCGCAACTCAACAATCCGTAACTAGAAGAAAAAAACTGCAGGGCATCAGCCACTGCCTAGGGAAGAGGGGCCAAGGCCTCAAGTCCGTTTGTTACATATAGAGAGTCCACCTCTTCAGTTATTTTCAATTGAAAACAGATTTCCCCTGTCCTGGACTTCCCCATATGTCTTTTCCCACTCCTCAATTTTAGATTCCTCTCCTCAACAAACAGCTCCTTCCAAGTCAGTCATCCTTCAGGACTCGTGATATAATCGTCTCCCAGTTCTCCAATGATTTGTCTCTTTCTGTACCTCTCCCTCCACTTTGTATCTCACAACGAGTTTCACATGTATTGAGAGCACCTTGTTCGCGTTTATACACTCATACTCAACGCAATATTGCTATTCTGTCAAGTGTAATACAGTCGTACCTCACGCTCACCACGTTAATTCATTTCTCAGTTTCAAGCTCCCCCTTTCGTGCTCCCAACAGCCGCAGTGGGCCCATTTCTCATCACCCCAAGCCCCGAAGCTTAGGTCTCTAGAATGGGTACTGGAGTCTTCCAATCCCCCCCCCCTTCCCCAAACATGTTTGAGGATTACATTCCATTCCTTGTTCCATACGTCATTGTGGTTTTCTCTCTCTTTCTCTCTCTCTCTCTCTCTCTCTCTCTCTCTCTCTCTCTCTCTCTCTCTCTCTCTCTCTCTCTCTCTCTCTCTCTCTCTCTCTCTTCCCTCCCTCTCTCAATCAATCAATCAATCTCTCTCTCTCTCTCTCTCTCTCTCTCTCTCTCTCTCTCGCTCTCTCCAACCAATTCCCCTCCAAGTCTTTTTATACCAGTCCCGGACCATATTGGGCATTTACGTAAGAAGTGTTCGATTGTTTCTATGAGATGTGATCTGAGACCAGTAGCGCGCATGCACGAAGAATAAAGATATGGAGAAGACCGCCTCTGAACCTCACGATGTATGGAAATGGCGACACGCTGCAGGGTTCTCGGTAGGGTGAAAAGGACAAGGAAAGAAGGGCTGCCATCGCGAAGAGGCAAAGTGATACAAGATGGTCAACAGTTCTCAATGCGTAGGACTAAATTCATGGGGTCACTAGGAGCAGAAATTCCGGCATTCAAACTAAATTCTTCTTCTTGGCCAACCTTTTGTAGTGTTCCCTACTATTGTGTGTTTATAGTGTCCGAGAACGCTGTACATTTTCTTTAAAAACATCGTGTACGGTTAAAAAAATAGGATACTCGTATCAATCGTGAATTACTTTTAAAACAACAAACACCGCATGGGGTATATTTCGTCTCTTCGTGCACGACGGGCGGCGAGTGAGAGTAGGTCTCATCAGGCTCTGGTAAAAGTTAATGCGCTCTGGGTGGATCAGATTGGAAAATGTTTAAACGAAGTGATTCGATGTGAGAGGAGGGTGGCTCGGGATCAGCGTGGGAACGTGTAATGATTTTCAGAGCTGTACAATAACACTGGGCGGGGATGAGGGAAAGGGGCATAGAATCTGCCAGGGGTTTCGTAATAAGCTGTCAGAGGGAACCCGGTAGCGACGGATCACTGATGACTTGGGGCCGAGGTCGAGGGATGAAAAGTTGAGACTGGGACGTAATTCTCCGCGTGAGCAGGAATTTTTGGAGACTCCGCGCAGTAGTTGGTCGGAGCTCAGTCTTATTTATGGCCCTTGACGTCTCACCTCTTGCGGCTGAGTAAATTTTTCGTTACCCTCCCTTTCTTCCGCTGGTGCGTTAGGCGAAAAAGTGCGCACTGCCGATAAGAAACCACTGGCGTGCTATATAGAGATTGTTTCGAATAAATCTTGAAGGAGACTGAATATTGCGAGTCATGATTGTTGTGGCTGCGGTGCGGTGGAGGTGTGCTCGATAGGTGACGACGTAATGACTGTTTCTGCTGGTTTTTCTCAACATTACCAATCGTCAAGTCCATTGCTCTACGCAACATGTAGTAGAAGGAACTTCATATCACTCTGTGATAAACTCTGCGGAGCTCAGCCACGTTTAGTCGTCCACAAAGGCTGGCAGTACGGGCACCCTCTCAATAGATCCGCGTTCAGCCTTCATCAGGCGTATGTAATACCTGATTAGATGCTTTTGCCAACGAACATATAATCAGCTAATACAGAACCGGGTTAGTCGTTAATAAATAATTTCCATCACTGGGGACTGGACTAGAGCGAGGAATGCTACGATATATTTCCACAAAACGTACTGCCGTTCCTTGCAAAAAGTCGAGTCGCCTCTGCGGTTCTGCATCTAAACGTCCCTCGTGAATCAAAACAGTTGATGCGCCACCACCTGACTCAGAAGGGCGATATATTACGTTCGTCGGGTAAAAACCCCTGGTAGCCCACTCTTAACTGCCATCTGTCGAGGGGCCCGGGAGCCAAACAATTAACCGCCAAAGCGTTGCGAGAGTAAGAAGGGGACGGACGACACCGAACAGTTAAGCAGATGTGGTGTCATTCTCGACTGGATCTAAACAAAGACCCTGCCGCCATCTCCGCCTCCCAATTCCCTGCCACTCGTAAGAGACAAACCTCCCCATCTCGAACGGCCACTGACACCGATGAATCCCCGAAGCCAGATACTCGAACAAAGGTATTGTCCCGGTTTCGTTGACGCTAAAAACGTAATTTTTCGGCGAAACCCGGGGCGGGAAAAATGAAGGGAAACCCGCGAGGGGGTTTTCAATTCAAATCGGCAGGAACAAAAGGCGAACCCCGGGGAGATGCTCGGATGAATGATTTACTAAATACCGGCATTTCTCCCTAAATAACACCATTCATTTCAGCCCGCACAGCTCGCACCGGCAACAATTTCCTTTTGGACGGACCACAAATCGCCCTGATGACAAAAATCCGGAAAAAACCTTTTCGCTCGTTATTTCCAATTACGACTGCCAGTAATCAACTACGTCCATACCATCCGAACGAGGAAACAATTCCACATCCTACTGGCTTCCAGTGACGTGGCGAATGAAAACACCTGCTGCCAAGCATAACTCAACTTTCCCTCACATTTCAGGTAGTGCATCCTCCCCCTCGCCTCCTTTCTTCTCATCTTCGTACACTGCAGGGATAAACGCGGTATTAAAACGTTGGCCTCAGAGTTGCTTAGATCCCTTCGGTGTTGTTCCACCATCGAGTGGGTGTGGCCTGAGGATGGCGAGTGTGAGAGCGAACCTTTCGCAGTATGGACAATCTTACTGTACAAGCTCATTACACAGTGAAGTAAATAACGCTGTCGCATCATGGCACCATGGCCTCACCGCTGGGACTCTGCACATTGTGTGGAACTCATCGGAACATAATTTACACTTATCCCCACGTTTACAACATGCTGTGGTGCCAGATCTTTGAAGTTGCGACTGCAGAACACATCAGCGGCAAGTTGCGAGATAAATTTCTCCTGCTGCACCCTCTGCGTGGCAGTAAAAGTCGGCCTTATAAGGGATTTAGCTCGTTTATGGGCTCGTTGGGAAGTTAGAACATGGGCCCGACGAGGCCACGGCGAAATGCCACTGGTCCTGCAGCTCTGGGAGAATCTTATGGCCCGCAGCAGCTTATCTTCTTCTTCTTCTTCTTCTTCTTCTGGAGCAGAAGTTTTTCAATCCGGACCACAAATGACGAACGTGGGCGTGGCATGTTAATCCATCATCCGACACAACCCCTAGATATTTATACTTCGAAACCCTTTCCAGATTCCGGAAGCGCAATTGTGGACACTGGGGGAGCAATCCTCTCGTACTACAAAAGATCATATACCTTCGGAGGCGTTTAAGGCCGGGACACTCCTCACCAACCATCTCTGCACCACCCCAAGGAGCACCTGCATCCCATTCATACTAGATGCCCAGAGGAGCAGGTCTCAGGGCACTGCTTCGACTCCTACAACGCACACACAACTTTTTAGGCTCACAAGGATGCACTACGCCTGTCCCAAACCAAACTGACTCGATTTCTGGCGTCACTTCGACTTTCATCGTCCGCTTCTCTTCTTTAGGGGTGTTCTTCCTTGTGAGTGAAACGTCGGAGCAACCCAAATCTCGAATGCCGAATGATTCTCGCCAGGTTCCGAGAACCACTCTCCCCCCTCTCAATATACGAAATCGTGAACGAGCTGGGTGCGGGTTTTTAGAGATTAGTGCAGAATTTATTTATTTTCGCACTAATGCGTTTCTCTTTCAGGCTAACAATTGTTGGCTCAGCATCCCGTGATTTTCCTGCTACAAAGATCTGTGGAGCTCCGTCGTTGTCGCTAAAGTTCCGCAAATGAGAATCGAATGACTGGGAAAACTGTTACCGAAGCTTTAGGTCGTGTTCGATTCCAAAGCGGGACAAATGACGGCCCCAAAAAATACCAACCCTCTCTCCCTCTCTTTTCTTTGTCTCCCTCCATACAATTTCTTCCAACTCTGCCTTCTTCCCCCATCTTCCCGATACCTTAAAACGCTAAATCATTTCCTGTTGAGACCCTTCCTGAATGGGAGGCCTAGTAAACGACGACCTCCTTAACTTCTTCACAACTCTCAGCCGTCGAAGCTAACCGGTCTATTCAAATGGCACAATGAAAGGATCCCACTTCACCGCAAGGCGCCTTCCTTCTTAGGGCCCTGAGAGAGGGAAAATGCCTGGAAAGGGAGGGAAGGTGTCATGACCGGAAATTTGTGGGCACGGGAATCGAAGCCAGCTCCTAATGGTCTCGTGGGGTCCAAGTGGTGGTCGTCCGTTATAACCGAGGGCCTAATCATTTTTTGCTTCCGCGGCTATTGCATCACCATTAGCCGGCTTGTGGTTCGGCAATGAAGTCCACGGGAAGGTTTGTGCCTTAACAGCCTCTGAACAGCCAACAGTTATTCAATATACACCCAACCAATCGAAGCGGAGTTAATTTATTTCTGTCTGAAGAGACTGGAGACGCTTTACGCTTTGTTTCAAGCTTTAACACGGCAAAGAGAAGGAATGCAAGATTAATACGTTATTAACTAGAACACAAGAACGGCGCGTCATATTAGCTTTACACCACAATTATCCCAAACAATCGAGCTCAGGTCTGAAATCCTATCAACCACTGTGGTTCGAGTAATTGCCCTAAATGTTCGAGTAGTTGCTCTATCCTTAATCATTCTGCTCTCTATTGGCCTGGAGGATTCTAAGAGGTTGTTATACAGCGACGGTATGTGAACACAGGAGTGACCGCTCAATTAATTTCCTCTCTCTGTCTAAGACTCTGGTCGTCGTTGATTGTTGTGGTATCAGATTCTGGCCCCAATGTGTCCTGTTAAAGACTCGTGCACGTTTTGCGCCTCGAGTGCATTGGAAATAACAAACGACGTGCTGCTCTAATCTAGTTCCTACATTATTGAGCGACGGCTGTTAGAAGATGAGCCAAACCTTCCAGTTTTGGCTGCTATAACAAGCATATAACCGTTTCACTCAGTTTGTAAGGAGGGTTATTACAACAAAACAAACGTGGTTACAGTTGATCTCTCTCTTTCAAACTTGCCACTCAAGTAAATAGTGAGAGGGGTGGCCTAGCAGGTGCAGGCGTTTGTGCGCCAGGGATCTGGACAGCGATACCATTGGGTGCTCTGGCAACAGTCTTTCAAGCAGAGCTCTTTGCTGCGACGGTGTGCGTGCAGCACCTCACGTGTACGGCCTGAAGCGGAGAAGAATATACATTATGCCTGACTGGCCTGAAGACCTTTGCAAAGGAAAACAAATTAACACTGTGTTGGGTGCTAGGTCATACAGGAATAGAAGGGAACGAGAAGGCCGAGAAACTGGTGAGGAAAGGATCTACACTTCTCCCGGTGGGACCTGAGCCCTTTGAAGGGATCACCAAGAGCCACGGAGGTTGGTAAAAGGGTGGAGAAGTGCAGGGCTGCCTATTGGTGGGATGTGCCTGGCACAAGGCAATCAAGGTTGTTTGTCAAATTCTCCAAGGAGTGACCGAGAGAGATATTATACAGATGGTATGTAGTCTGTTTACAGTATATACTCTGTGAATGTTCCAGATGGATAAGTCAGCGTGCACATCTGAGAGAGACAGTGTTTGGGGATGACCTCCCGACTGACTTGACTCGTTATGTCTCAGCGACTGGCTTCCCGGCGCTGGAGGACTTTGCGAGGAGCGTCCTCGCTTAGTCGAATATCCGACAAGGGACCGTAGCCTCCCCAGTATTGCACCTGCCTTCGACACCTTTTAGCTGTATTGCACTCGAAAAAAGGCGTAAGGAAGCGGAGGCTAGTTAGCGCTACCGGGCGAAGTGGTAGGAGCCCTGGCACCCTGAGAGGCTCTCCCTACAGGCAATGTCAGATCTTTGAGGCACACCAGAAGGCCGCTAGGGGGTGACCGTATAGCAACTGGTAGCACGGGCTGCTAGACGCCTCGCTGAGGGGGGCCGACTGGCAGATTGAGGAAGGACTCACCTGCTGGTCTGGTTCACTAAGTGCTGGAGGGTGGGCTCCTGAAGCCGTTAGGCCAAGGAGTTGCTTTCCCTCGTCTATGACATGGGGACAGGTTAAGAGCCCCTGGGCTGGCACAACTCGGACCGAAAGGTTGGCAGTAGAATTTCTCGAAGTCTGTTCGGGTCACTGTTCACTAAGTTACTACCTGGCCAGGATTGGTAAGTCAGAGGTAGAGAATGGCAGACTCTGCAAGCCGGAGCTGGAGTTTTTGGAGCATGTACTGTGTGCGTGTGAGGGGCAGTGCGCCTCAGGGTGCTTAAGGTTCATCAGCTGGTCGGAGAAGGTTGTAGGGATGGACCTCAAGGTTGTCTTGCATTTTTTGGACTCCACATCAGAGAAGACCAGCTCTTAACCGGAAAACAGGCTAAATGACTCCCTGTCGTACTCCGGCAGGTCTTGGTACAGTGGATGCTGAGTGAGTTGGACTCTTGCACGATAAAAACTGAAACCTTCTTGACTTTCGATTGAAATAACTCTCTTATGTGTGTTAGGGAACAGTAATTTTGATAAGGAAACCGACCTGGGTGCGCTTGTAGGTACTTGGGTGAGGCTATTGTGTCAAAAGAATGTTCACGCAAAAGCACGTGAAACAAATGTTCCACATGAGGGTAGTGTTCGAGCTGATGTTAGAGCAAATAGTTAGATCAAGCGGGAAACGAGATTAAGACGATGGTGCTGGTTCCCCCTGGTTCTCAGCCCTTAACCGTAAGACGTGGCTGGTATGAGTGTTTTCCCAACATCCGTGACCGTCTCATAAGAAAGCGGGTTGAGCCAGTTCCTTACGGAACGTCGCGACTTCAATGCGGGGATTCACTGCTTCTCTCAAAGACTTATCCTGCTCGTCTTGCGCCTGTAAACCGGAGAAAAAAAAACATGCGCAGTTCCACTGTAGTTACTTCAACAGTGAGCAAGGATTGTTGGAAGAGCAGCCACAGACTACCAGGATATGATCACAGATCGTGTGGGAAACCAAATAATGAACTATACCCAGATGTACGGATTCCTGAGGTGATTCCTCACACGGTCACAAGCTCTCGTAAATAACAACCTGTTGTACCTCCCACACGTCTGGGTTCGGTGGACGCTGGGCCCGGAGAGACGCGGGCTCTTGCACGACAGCAAAACCGCAACCTCCGCGATTTTCCGCAGATATAACTCTGTGTCATTGATTTATTCATTGATTATGAGTCATTTTGATAAGGAAACAGGCTTGTAGTGGTCCCAGTTTGGTATCGTAGTTTAGCCCCTCAGTAAGATAAGTTACTTCGTACTTAGTTAACTCAAGCAACTGGAAAATCCTGGAGATTTGGGAAGGAAAGCAGAGTAAAAGGCAAAGCAAGACATAAACTGCCACGCCATGCACTTTCAAATAGATGACTTAGCTTGGTTTCTCTTCTTCCCGTTCACTGAATTGGCACTCTCTTTCTCAACCCCCCCCCCCCACACTCCCTTCCTGTATTTTATATCGTTGACTGATCTCGGTTGGATTCTCGGTTTTGACCAGATCATTCGACCAGTTGGTTCGCATCAGTTAAACGCGCTTTTCAATTGTGTAGACTGTTTTGGGCAGTTGAATAGCTCAGCTGCGGAGCTGTCGAGCTAATCTGAAGCGGTCGTTCAATTTGGCCCTTTTCTCCAAACAATCCTGAGCCAAAGGAGAATGAATGAGGGCCTTTTCCCTTTCTATTGTTATGACGCCAGTTTGAGTTGCTAGCTCTCAAAATGTCAGCGGACGAAGCTCTGGGATTAGAACCGACGATTTACTTGGGACGGGATTTAAGTGCGCTTGAGTCGCGTGAAAGAGCTTCTGCTTCTGTCCCGATCTTCGTCAGCGTCTGATTCGAAAGGGATTTTGAAGGCCGCGGCAAATACGGGGGTTGAAAAGAGAGGGGGCGAGCCCCCGAGAGCTCGAATTCACAACCCCGTGGAAAACCCCCTTCTGATCCTAATCCCAACGGAACCGTTCAACATTATTTTGACGTGTCGGGGATGTTCAGAGGGTTCCAACAAGACTAGGAGGAGAGCAAACATTTGAAAAGTCTGAGGTGGAAGGGCCGGCGAGGGGAAAGGATGGAAAGGCCTTTGTTGTTTCGGATACTTTAAATACGAGCCGGTGAGTACACAACGTTGATACGTTTCTGGGAACAAACGACAGTCCGTTCAGAACAACTGCCTCATCGGAGTAGGGAGATTTAATTTGATTCGACGAAACTTCTCTTCACAACTCGGTGACAGCAAACAATTAGTTGGATATCTGAACACTCTCGCTGGGGTAGTGGCAAAAATAGAACCCCCTACATCCAGCTCTTTTGTCCTAATCCACTCATGGAAGTTCACAAAACCGTCAATGAGCTTCTTCAGCCGAAATAAAATCTGGTTATCCCCCGACAGCACTAAATAAATATACCAGTTCATATATCACGCTGCAACATTAACAGGATCTCGAAATACCGCTCAGTTAGCAAAATCAGTCACCTTTACGTTTTATGAATTCATTTTAAAACAGCGACCGAAAGTTAATTGGTTACATAAACACGAGCGTGCGCCCAATGACATTATTAATTTAAAATAAAACGAACACATCATTATGGGGGGGGGGGGTTCTTCGTGTATGGGACTTTTTTGAACATTAGGGAAGCTTTTGATTCCGTAAATCATGCAAATTCCCCCAAGGTTTGCCATTAAAGTTGATTAGGTCCTCTATCTGTCACATCAACTGCAGGCAACTCGAAGCGTGCTCAGTGATGATATAGTATTGTCATGTGGATGCCACAGGGGACTGTTTTAGGAACCATTCCATTACTTTCCTGACCCCTAGTGAGTGGCCATAACTTGGGTGTTCCAGGCGTCCTCGAGATGCAGCTCAAGATGTACCTTGGGATCGAGGTCTTGGTGACCTCAGCAGCCAGAAGCCGCGTGGACCTTGGTGATTATCTTTGGAAAGCTTCCAAGGCTCCGCAGAAGATGCACCTCCTTGGCTGACCTATGTTATGGGCTGGTTTTTGGGAGGTTGACCGTCCAAAGTCTGGTAAGCCTTGATGAAATCGTGCGCTCTGCAGTCGGTGCTTGGCTAGACCTCTCACGTAGCGTCCCAAGTGCGTACATTCACGCTCCATTTCGATATGGCGGGTTCCGTCTTTCCCTACCACTATTCCGTTCTTGCGCTGAAGGGACAGGCTGGTCTTGTGCTCGCTCAAGATCAGTTGCAGTGATACGACATTGCTATTTGTGCTCCCAGTAAGCATTCAGAGTTTGCGTCTGCTCTGCACAGTTCGGTTGTCTGGAGGGAACTGAGGCACTGTTGCGACTCCCCCTACTTTTCTAGGTGGGTGAAGCGGGCTTCTGTGGGCGTTCATGAAAGGGATTAGCGGCACATTCCCGCCGCACGAGTGGAGGCAGGTAACATTAGGGTACTGCATTGACTGCATGGCGCCGCGTGTGATGCAATTAACGTGCTGACAAGATGGGTTGGCTGGGTGTGACAGCAGGGTTCTCCGAGGTAGCACCACTTGCGTGTTGGTTGGGATCTAAATTGGTGGTTCCTTCTTCTGGACATTCCTCAATATCCTTTTCCCTCCCCTCAATTTACATTCCTCTCCACAACAGACAGTTCTTCCAAAAACACATTCACCTACGAGTTCTCGAGAAAGTTGGTCGTCTCCCAGTTCTCCCAACAGACAGGGGGATGTTTTGGATTTTTCCTTTCTTCCCAGTACAACCAGTTTCGCGCCTTCAGAGCCCCCTCCCTTGTTGGTGGTTGTATACTCAAATCATATCCTGTTCTAGCCACTTCTTTGTACATCTAAATCTTCAAATCTTAAAACTTGTGAACTCTTCGAATTACAAGTTTGTGCTACACTAAAACCCCTCACCGTGGTTATTTCTAGTCTACCCTGATCCGAACATTGGGGGTCTATTTCGTGGTGTTCAATGAAGCGAAGGCGTGTTAGTTTGTCTTTGACAGAATCCAAAAATGTTGTAGCTTCCGAGTCAGTCAGAGAATTCATTTGGTTACAAAAACTCGAGGGTGACATGACGGTTTGTCTTTAGGAAAAGTTCTTCCTTGTTACTTTCAGAGGTCCAACTCTAACAACTCTTTCCAGAACCCCCAAGTTCTCCTCCGAACATTACATCTCGGCCAAATTCAATTTTGTTTTGATCTGCAGAGTTGCATTGTGTTCAAAGCGTGGACGTTGTTGGAGTTCAACGTATTGCGTTTAATAAAATCGAACGGCCTCATAGAACAGAGGACAAACGTCTGAAACTGACGCCACGATTCTTGAACGAAGTCACGCGGAAAATTACCTCAAATTGCTGCTCCTAAAGTAAGGTTGCGGCTAAATCTAGACGTTATTCTGTTATAGCATGATCTGAATTCAAAGGTATCTCCCTGATGTGCAAACTGGAGTTATTTTTCTGCCCCACAAACTCAGCCTAGTGATATTTCTCATTTCTAAAAGTGTAGAAACTCATTTCAGGTCTTTAAACGCCATAACACTTCGGGAATGTGATGGTTATACGTCAGTAGGTGATGTACGTAGAAGTACTGAGGAAGGTACCTGTGAATGGAGCGCTCACGAACTGTATGCCCAGAAGAGGAGCTGTATGAGAGCCAGTTTGGATTTGCTCCGAAGATATTTTCAGTAGCCAACGGGCGATCTCCGACTCAGCAGAGGAAAAAAAGAACCACCGAAAAAGGTGAAACATAACTCCGTGGGCTTTGGAGCCTTAATCAATCACCCTCCGGACTTTTGGGCGGTTAATGATGAAGAGTTGAGTAGAAGGGCCTAAACAAAGTCAACTGGGTCCGAACTGGGCCATGGAAATTCCGCTTTCCTGTGAGTTTACAACACTCCAGACCCGACTTAGGGATGTCCGATCACAATGAGAGGGTGAGAGGCAATTGAAGTTTTTGAACTTGACGTAGTACCAAAGGCTCGTACTTGGTTTTCGGAAAATTCCTGAAAAACTATTTCCCTCGTGAATTATTGCGCTGTACGAGTGACAGGGGTGGGTCTCCGTCCAGATTGGCGCTCTTGGGTGTTGCTGATTCCTTCTACTTTGCTGTGATTATAGTGTGGCGGAGGTGTTTGAGGAATTCGCTTCGATTGTTGACTTTCCACTCTCACGCTCTGTCAGTACCTTTCCACTAAGTACTCTGTAGGATTCTAGTTGTTGGTGGCTATTTGGTGTCCGCACCTTCAACCATAGATGGCTAGGAGGGAGGGAGGGGGTTCATGTGTGAGTTACCTAATTAGATACTTTCGAACTGAGAAACTTAACAGCCTGCATTCGTCCTGTGCGGCCCGTAATCCGTTCTGGAAGCTTAGCTTTTGCTTAATTTTCGTTACGGACGAGTGAAGCGGAATGTTGAGCATTTCCTCCGGACGACTTAAACGAACCGACGATTCGCCGAGTTCTAAGGTACCGGAGAGCTCCGCAAGGGACAGCCCACCAAACTACTATCCCGCAAGGAATCTTCTCTCGTAGGCTCCTGCCCTCAGGCTGTCGTCTAATCTTGTCTGCAAGTTTCACGGGATTGAAGTTCTGAAGCGAGTTTAATGCCGCCATTGCAACGGCACGGCCCATCAATATTCCGGTCCCTTCTTCCGCCGCTGCGGTGACGCTGCGAGAGAGAGAGAGGGGCTCCCCTTACACTTGATCCCTTCATTGAACAGTTGGTGGCGTTGCCAAAGCTCCCCTGTTCGGAGAAGGTGGATCTTTAAGAAATTTGAGATTCCAATCTCGTTACGTTTTGGGGGGGCTCACGAGGCCTGAACGAGTTTCGAAGCAAGGAAACCAAGGAATTAGCGAGTATTTTGTTACCTCAACTTGGCAAGACGAACTGAATTTATCTCGAGAAGGACTCTTCAATCAACGACAGATACTGAATCACACGAACGGAGTGACTGCAGACAGACATTTAGGTTCTTGAAGTGCGTATTTCCCTGTTGGGCGAAGAGCTTGACACAGTTCCTGTGAAATGTGGGGTAAACAAAACGGGAAGACGAAGATGCGATGAGCGTTCATTGATGGGATGATAATACTCACCTCCCGGGTTCACTCCATGCTCCTTTATTGCCTAACATGTCAGTCCTGGTTTTCAGAATCATCTGTGGTACTGCTGCTGTCATGACGGTAAAACTAAGGTTCTAGCGTTCAGTACCTGGGCGTGACTTGTGAACCTCCACCAAGATTGCTGCTGGGGGAGCGGAGCTGTGCACTTGTAACAGCCTCTAAGGCTCTTATATGTTCCGCATGGAGTTGTATCGACCTAATTGTCGATAGGACCCACCATTTTGATAGTATCTCACCAGCTCCCTGATAATGATTCATGTTTATTCACTTACAAGGCTAGTGAGGTGAGTGAAGTCTTATTAGTCATTGATTGTCGTAAGAAGTAGTACCGTGTCCTGTCTGGGAAGTAACTGGTAAAATAATCTGCCTTGGTTTACTTCCTTCAAACATGTACTTATTGTATAGCTATTGGGAGGTCCTAAAGATAGTTTCACTGAGACTCGTTCTGGTTTATTGTTCGTTATGTGACACTTTACGTTCATGCGATGTCAGTCCGCCCTGGGCGGACTAAAACAATCGTTCTGACGCACCAAAATTCCAATTGATTCCTGTTGCGCCCCCCTGCTCGGCAATCCGATCCCGTTATGGGCCAAAAATGATTTACAAAATCAACAAAAACGAAATTTTGGCAGATTTATTGGAATGCCGTCGTGTTCGGTAGCGTTGGTCGTATGAAAAGAGTCTTATAGGCGTACGACTGCATCTATACCGGAAACAGTGAAATCACAGTAAACATAGTGAGCCAATATCTACTAATTGGAAGAACTCGCAGGGCAGCGAATGTTATCGTTTCTTCCCAGCTTGTCTACCGTCTAACTCCAACACACGTCAGCTCGACGCGTTACTTCGTGCCAATTGCCTACATGCGCCTACGATTGGTCAATTTTCGTTCCGTTGTAGTCAGGTCATGTTTCGTATCGTTAACTGGTATTTTTCGATGTTGAATCGAATGCTGTGTGTTTCGGAGGCGTGAGACGACGTCGAGCTGTGCAAGATAATACTAAACCGTTTTAATAAGTTTCAGCTCTAAATACCACGGCAGCGTCATAAAATACTGATTTGTTGGAAAACGATGAGAAAAGCCCAATAAATTATGGAAAATAGATTGGATCACTGGCCATGATAACTGCTGGAAGTACGTGGGGCTGAGGATAGTCGTGCAATGCGTCGCACCTTTTCTGCAACGAGTGTGTCAGAAGCAATCAGATAGCATTAAAAGTCTACGGGTTTTGCTGTTCACTCTATGAGCTACAGAGGAGAAGAGTGTGGTTTCTCGACTGGACTGAGGAGTCCCCACGAGGAAGGAAGCCGATTTCCACATTGAAGTCTCTCTCGCCCATAGAATTGCACACAGAGGCTCGTGTAAATGCCAAACTTTCTTCGGCAACGTGCCCAAATGTTGGGGAAACATTTAAATGCTCATTCGCACAATTCGTCCACACCTGTATCTTCTGTAGCAGCTGCAGATACGTACACGTGAATTATTTCAAATACGTTGTCTAGAGGGCCATGTTTAGGCTGATGGGAGTTGAAATGTCACCGTGAATTCGTTCTGCACGAAAATGTTGCAACAAGCTCCGCTCAGTTTGAACTCGCGCGAATAAAATGACTAAATAAGGGCCACCTAAGTAACTCAATAAAAATCCAAAGCGCGGCTAACACGTGAGCGAGGTATACTCGTAGGTGGACAGAAAGGTACCTAAGAAAGGTACCTAATTAAGAGAAGCCTTTTGTGTAACAAAATTAAGCAGCAGATGGTATCTCCGCAATGACAATGTCCGTCGTAGAGCTGCCCAATCAACGACAATCCTATCCCTCTCTCTGACCGGCGACCTAATTCTAAGGATACCGAACCACCGGCTGGAGGTCGCAATAAATGTCTAATTGCTTTCCTGTCGACAGAAGCTCTTGAAAGGGGAGGAAAAAAAAAGAAGAAAGGAAGTCGTCCCCTAGTGGGATTCTTTGCATTGACTCGGAATTAAAGGAGAGGCCTTTAGGTCTGGAAGAGTAATTCGTGGAAAGAGAGTGAAATTCCTGGAGGTTTTCCGGTTACGCTTCCCTTACACTTGGACCTCCTACGTTTGGCTGTAGTTGCCATCGTCGATTCCAGGCCCCACAAACGGCATATGTGTGAAAACTGGGAAAGATGAAATTGTCTATTGTTTTGGTGGTGGTAGTACATCATTATCCATCTAGTTCAGTTCTGACGGTGAATGAAATGAGCCGGTTCACGCGACATGGGGGGGTCTCTGGTTAGGTGAACTGGTGTAGGGGCGAGAGCTGAGGGAGCGGCACTGTGTGAGTTTGAGACTTGGAAAGACCTCAGGACAGGTGTAGTAAGAGCTGGGGAAGTGGAAAAATGAAAACTGGCAATCCACTGGGGGAACCAAAAGAGGGGAAATACGTTGTACGGCTCAGGTTTTAAACTGTGTTGGCAGGGCATAAAATATCAAAGAGGTGATTGACAGGGGGCTTTGGGATTCCAGGATTGGCGACTTTAGTTGAAAGTTGGGAGATGGCCCTGAGCTTGGGACCTTCCATTAGGTCCAAGAGCACTGAACTGATTCAGGCCGAGCTGAGCCGAACAGTTCTGCTTCCTTATTTGATTACTGCTCCTAAACCCTCGACGGGGGTTATATCAGTCATGGAAGTTGCGGTTTCGCTAATATGCAAAGGCTGGCCCCTGCAGCATTCACCGTACTCAGACTTGGGGAGGTACGACAAGCATTTGGTCGTTAGCCGGTCTCCCAATAGAGAGCTGTTGCCCGTGAGTTGCCTGAAAAATCCCGTACCATCTGGGAGGAGTTCTTGATTAGTCTGGTTTCCCACCAGATCTAACTATTTACTTGGGAGGCAAGTTTCAAAAGGACTGAACAGTTACTTTCGTATGTTACGAACCCAATCTACATGCATTCTCAATCAGTTTATATGAAATTAAGGTAACCTAGCTCAACATTGTATATAGCAACGAGTGTGCTTAAGGCTTTGGGATTCACGTATATAGAATGAGCATCAGGTATGTAGTTATCTCCCAGTATATGAAAATACTTTTCTTACTATTCGCTCAATCGTAAGGAATGTATTTCCGTTATTCCCTCTACTGGCACGCCATGCTGAGAGCGGTCACCAGCCATCAGAACGACTGTCCGTTGTTGCATCTCCTTATCCCTCCATACCCTCCCCCACGTGACTTCCAACACTCCCCTTTTTGGACCCTTTCCACGGCCCTCTGGAGCCTTCAAAATTTGGAAGGTCGGTGTTTCATTTGCGCCCACAACATCTTGCGCTAGTTATAGTTTATGCCTTTATGTGGGTCTACGGCCCTTAATTACTATAATGCTCATACCCAGTGTGTCAGTACAGTTCTCTCCGTCATTTGTCTACTTCACCAATTAATTCCACCTATATTTCGCTCTCTCATCTGCACCCAACAGTGACACACACACACACACACACAAAGCAACGAATTTTCTTTAGATCTCTTGAATCCAAGAACCCCGGTTTTGGCGCGTGGTGTATGTGTGTGTGTGCGTGTGCGTAATTCAATTTGGTTTGGAGAACTGTTGTTTCGGATTTTGTTCATAGTCTTACTTAGGCGTTCCATGGTGCGGACCAGATATCAAGTTTGAGCTGATTTGGTTCAGCCGCGTTCACAGACACACACATGCCTACACCTACACCCCACCCCACCTCAACAATACGTTGTGTTGTATGCATGTGGTGCGGTGACACACTAAAGGGTAGAAGTCGCTAATCAAGTCCCGACGACATTTCTTCACGTGACACGTGACGTGGGACACGGATTTTTTTTTTTGAATAGTTTTTTCCTTAGTTCGAGGCCCTCATTTGTTGTGAAATTAGATCGCTCCCCCCTCCCCTCGTCCATCCGTCCCTTCATCGCTCGTACGTTTAACATCATTATCTGTAACGAGAACACGTAGCGGAGGGCCGACTCTGTGTCGCTTGCCTCTCGTTATCCAAGTTATAGAGTTGTTACTCTGTTATTGAAGTTCTCACGAAAAGACAAAGTTTTAAGGATCGTTATGAGGAACCTGAAATAAAACCTCGAGTACTCTCGCTGAGGTTGTCAATTCGAAGACAACTTTTAAACGACCGAATGAATGACGTAGAATTTTTGTCCGCTCGCTGGCACTGAACTGAGTAAATTATCGAATGAAGTTCCACTTGGCGGAAAATATCTGAAAGTTACTGAAGTTCAGCGCCGATTTAATTGTGGCCCCGTGTATATTTGTGTAAGCGACCCCCTGGGTATAAGTTCAATAATTTTATATTCTTATTATGAATGTTAATATCATATTGTACGTAGTCATTAACACCCCTTTAGGCGTCTATTGACATCGGTGGTCGTGCAAGATGTCCACCATATTATGGATATACTTAGTATAGTTAGCTCCTTTCTCTTATACAAGACTCATAAGGGTGCTGATGCTCGTATCTGGGCCGGGGGGTCACATTGGATGGCGATGGCCCATCTGTCTGGTGGGGGAAGTGTCACAGTGTTTAGGTAGGCCTTGGACGAGGCTAGTGTCGACCAGGCGCTGTCTGTGATGGCGACTTGCATTCCCAAGCAACCTCCTTCAGAGCAGTGTGGCGGTGCAGGGTCGTATCCAGCAGTTTCAGCAGGAGAAACAAGTATATCTGCTGCTCTTGAGAGAGTAGCATAATAACCAGGGAGCCCATTGGTTTGAGGACGAGCTGGGCACTGCTGCTACCTAGTCGGAACTGCAAAGTCAGGTCCGCCAGACTGAGCATACGTCTGAGTGAAGGGTGATAGCCGTTCTTTTAGTGACCAGCTCACACTCAGTGATTGGAATCTTTGTGAGGAAATTAGAGGAGCTATACCTATGTCAGAAACAACAGGATGGAGTTGCCTGATCCGAGGCAAGTATCTTGCAGGGACGAAGAGAGAGAGAAAACACATCTAGGAAAGACCGCTTCTGGACCTCAAAAACTACTGGGTAGTATGGCAGGATGTGTGGGAATGGTTTGACGCTGCAGGATTCTCGTGAGGGAGAAGAACACAAGGATGAAAAGTGGCCATTACAGACAGTGGTGAGGGGCAACCTGACGCAGTGCTAAACAGTTTGGGGTGGTTCTCTATACGTAGGGATAATTGCATTGGTCTACCTGAAGCAGACTCTCCCTTGAAAAAACCCGACAACATTCGTGAAATTTACAAATTAACTTCTCAAGTAATCGGGAATCGTTTTCAAAACACCTTCCACATGAATATTTGATGTCATCGTACAACATAGGGTTCTCAGAGCTTTATACGAGTTCGGAAATGATGTCAATTGTTGACACTAACAAGTCTCTCTCTTATGGGCTCTCAACTTCCATGTTGAGGCTCTCTCTTCCACACGTTCGTGTACCGTACAGAGTGCAAGAGAAAAAGAGATGTGAAGTTTGGTGCGGGTGAAGAAATGTTGACGAATGGAGACTGTATTGTTACGCTTGTGAACGTTGGAGGTAGAGGACAGTATAGAGCATGTGAGAGACAAAGTTCACACAACACGAGGGTGTCTCTGCTTAGGTGAACTCTGTTGAGACGAGAGCTGAGAGCGAGTGGGTGTAACTGGGTGAGCGCTGAGATTCGACTGTTGGCAAGAGCTGAGTGAAACGGTGGACTAGGGCCTTGAAATGTCAAGGAGTCGAATGACAGGATGCTCCGGGATTTCAGGGTTGGCAGCTAAAGTTGAAAGTTGGGGAAAAGGCACAGAACTCGGGGTCTTCCGTCAAGGCCAAGGGCGCTGCACTGATTTGGCTAGAATGGAACACATTATTTTTGCTGTATAGGACTGTATTATTTATTATATACTCGAAAACCGACTTATTTCCGCAGAGTACCAGTCGTCTCTTTCCATACAGCAAGCCACTGGGAGTGATATATATATATATATAGCCTTCTGACTGTCCCACAAGTGGGATTTGCACCGTGGTTAGATGACCCCACTTGGTTGCTCTGAGTAAAAGCATTTGGAGTGCCATACTCCGGTAGCATTCCACACTGTCTGATGCTGTGTTCTGGCATGTTCTCCCACAGTCCTCTTGACAATGACAGAGAGGTCCCACAATTGGGCAGCGGCCCAACAGGCACCATAGACGAACCACGTCTGGCCAGATGGTTCGCCCTTTCTCTTCCAATGATTCCCTTACGCCCAGGAATCCAATACACATTAACTCTATTCTCTCTATGGGAGTGATATGCATCGCAGTTCAATGGAGAAGTGGAATTGAACTAGAGGAATGCATACATTTCAAACTGTTTCGAACGGAGATAACAGGTGTCCTACTCAAAGACCACACTGACGATATGAAAATAGTAATATCCGCGCTAAAACTGAACCAGGAGATGAGAACACACAGCACTTGGACTGAGCTTGGCAGTGAGTAGTCGCCGACTGATATAACCCTCTTTACGGATCGCATAATGCCTGCCTGAGGGTTCAGAAACTGTCTGTTTGAGGAAACAGACTGGTGGTTGAGTGTATGAAAAGAAACTGTGAGCCTCACCCTTTGTTGACCTCCAAGGCCTATAGGGTCCTCGCTTTCAACAGTTACTAACCCTAGCCAATTTATCTAGTGAGGGGCACCACAAAACTTTCCAAGAATTTAGTTTAACGTTCTACATTTGTCATTTGTGGCGCCTGCTGTTCCGGAATTACGAAGAAAACGGAGTTTGTCAGTGATGTTTATAGCTCTACCAGCTTATCCAACTCCGCGATCAGTCCCAAGCCTCCTCCTTGTTACTATCCTCGCGCCCTACACTCTGCTCCGAAATGAAATCACAGACAGCCCATTCTGCTCACAACAGAAGGTGCTTATCAAACCCACCATTCCCATCGAAGCCAGTACTTTCGTCAGAAATTACGATTTGGAGAAATGATGGAGAATTGTGCGACAGGTTGAATGCAGCTCTCGTGTTACCCTGGGGAAGCTCACTGCCTTATTTTGTACCGAAGGAGGTGATTGTTGTTCCTTTGAATTGTTGTTGGTTGCGTTGTCACCAAAAAAACACTTCCAATTTCCATTTGCCATCCTCACTCCTCTCGCAATCTTTTCGACGTCGATACATACTGTGCGGCGGTGTGTTGTGGGAGGGGGAGAGAAACGAAGGGTACGTTGAAGTATCTTCTGTTTGCTCGGGTTCTATTAACTCTTCTTTATGAATCTATCATTCTTGTGACACACACAACTTTGGCAGCCAGAGAAGAGAGAAGAGTGTGCAAAACGTTCAGAGGAGAGTCAATCTTTTTCACTTTCCGCGACCTAAAGGGTCTAAGGGGTTCGCGATTGTTTGTGGACGCGGAAATAGAATTATGGGCGATTTTTGTCAATGAGAATGGTGATGGGGGGGGGGGAGTACTAAAATGTTCCAAAAACTAGGGGTTTTTTTATTTTTCTCAACGATTTTGATTTTCAATTTATCTTACACTAGTCAATACCAAACTTTTCTTCTCCACCAATATCTCGATGAAAGTACTGTAAAAAAAGATATAGGGCTAAAAAGCAAGAATAAGTTTTTTACGTTTTTCGGCAAAACCGCCCCAATGATTATCGCCAAACTCACAGAATGTTTTTTATTATTAAAAATAGTTAATAACTATATATTGCTCTCTTCTGATGAACCCCTGGCCTAGCGTCCACCTAAGCAGGAGTGCGATAGGTCATTTAGCCTGTTTTCCAGTTAAGAGCTGGTGTTCTCTGATGTGGTGTCCACAATACGTCCCCACCATCCTCGCACAAAATGCAAGACAACCTTGAGGTCCATCCCCGCACCCTTCTACGGCCGCAGCTGATGAACCCCAAGCATTCTGAGGCGTGCTGTAGCCAGCTCCACACACAATCACAGTACATGCTCCACTGAATCTAGCTCCACCTCGCAGAATCTGCGAGTCTGTACATCTGACTTACCAATCTTGGCCAGGTAGTACCTTAGTGGACAGTGACCTGTAAGCATGCCACATGCCATCTGTATACTATCTCTCTCCAGGATGAGGATCTCTCTCGTTCACTGCCTGGAGAGTCTGATCAACAACCTTGACTGCCTATGGCCAGGCACATCCCTCCATAGGCAGCACTGCATTTCTCCTCCAACTTACCAACGTCCTCGATCAAGTAGCTCGTGGTGGTCCCTACGAAGGGCTCCTTCATAGTGTATCACGGAGTAGTGCAGATCCTTTCCTCACCAGTTTGTCGGCCTCCTCGTTCCCTTCTATTCCTGTATGACCAGGCACCAAACATCGTGTTAATTCGTTTTCCTTTGCAAAGGTTTTCAGGCCAGTCAGGCATTCCCAAACCAGCCACAACGTGGTGGTATGGAAGCCAGGGGTCTTTTCAGCTTCAGGCTCCTATGCTGGAGGTGCTGCACATACACTGTCACAGCAAAGAGCACTACTTGAAAGACTGTCGCCAGCACACCCAATGGTATCGTTTGCTAATTTACTGACAGGCCGCCATCTTGAAGCAAATTTTGACAGGAGACAAGTTCGGTAGCTGACGCGTTAAATTTGTCGACGAGATTTTCATATTTTACCTTTTCCGGAAAATAGCTTGGAAAATGAAACTAATAAATAAATAATACGGCGCCTGATGGCAGATTCACGTAAATTCGTTCCGTCTGTGTGCTCATTTATGTTCCAGTTGTCGCGGAGCTTATCTGAGTTTCTAAATCAAGTGCCGATAGAAGACTCAACTCATCATCTCAAGTTTGTGGAGCGTGGTAGATAAAAAAGTTGAATTGTCATCGGAGGTTTGAGGTTGTGACTTGTGTTTCGTTCGTCGGCCCTTTCCTCTTTCGGCGCGAGAAATTCTTTTCACAGGACGTTAACTCCTAAAAAGGAGCTCGCCCGAACCAATATCTACACTCATTCAATCAGCGTTTCCTAAAAGGGCCGTCGGCCGTTCTCCGAGTTACTTCAACCGTGTTCCTTTTCTTTTGCCGAAGGGCAGCTCATCACGTCCTCCCTTCAAAAAGGAAGAAAATCACTGAATCAAAAGGAGAAAAGTGTTGCTCGAGCTCTGACTTGCTCGGAAAATAGAAATATAAAGCATCGAAGGCACGTCAAAGGGGTTGGGAAACTGAATAAAAACGGAATTGGTTTTTGCGATAGCTACAGGTCAAGACTGAGGCTCTACGTCGTGAGCTGAGGGTTGACCGAGTGCTGCGATTAAACTCGGCCACACGCTTATACTTGAATCAACGGTGGCTCCTTACGTCGGACCAAAGGATTTCAGTTATGGGCCCCTTTGAAACTTAATACTTCTAACAATTGTGCCGTGACATTCTGAGTGAGGACTCTGGTGGCAGGACTTGTGTGGCGCATTCCTTTTTGGAGATTGAGAAGACAATTTCTCCAATTAAAGGCTTTTGGCAGCTCACAACAGCCGTGAGTTCAACACTTTTGAGTTATACCCAGATCTTTACGTTTCAGACCCTCCTGAGTCCGAAAAACACTATTTTTGGAAAATGGACTGTGTGTGTTTGAACGCGATTAAGGGAACGGCTGTACCAAATCCGCTCAAACTCGATATCTAGCCCGCAGGTCACCATGGAACGCCAAAATACGAGTATGAGTAACATCCGCTCAGAACTAACTATAGTTATCAATACACCAAATTTTTTTTCGAGAACGTCTTTAAGCATTTTGAATCAATTTTTTACATAGACAGCTTCTGACAAGATACCGATAACCTAAAATTCCCATCTGTGGGAAAATGACGAGAGTCTGAGAGAGATGAATTACCAAACATTAGGGTAAAAATCGAGTTTAGTGTAATTTTTTCCCTTATGAACTCCATTCAAATGTAACAAAGTTCTTCAGGAAAATCCAGGTGATATTCGAACCAAGTGCCTTTAATAACGCTCATAAAGTATGCAGGAACTACTTCAGAAATTCCAGAATTTCATCCATCGTCGTCGCACTTACTAACATTGCTAAAAGTTTTTAGCTAATAACTCTGGAAAAATGATTATTATCCTTTTTCCGAAAAATCGGGTTTACACCCTCATTAATCCTCTGTGCACCAATTGTTCAATATTGGTCGGGCCATGAGTACGAGGTGCATAATAAATTCGTGGTCTGTGAGCGCTACCGCTTTCCGCCGCCGTGAAGTGATATCTGAAATGAGCTGAATGAAAATAAATTGAGTTAGTAGAATAACACATGAACACGAGTGAATTGACGTAGAGCTAAGGAAATTTGTGTGTCGCTACGCACCAGGTTTTGCGGTTGATGGCTTAAAGTACGAGGCTGGCCGTTTAGATCACACTTGACGTCGATTTAACACAGTGTGGCAGTATGGTGTACCAGTGACACCGTAGCGACAGTAAATTATGGTTTCCGTGGAGGTAGTTTTGGGACAACGTTTTCCTGAATTCTTGTTAGATTCTTTGCGCCAGTTGCCACCCCCGTAGCAATGGTTTTTCCAGCAAGGTCTTGTCCTCTGCTATACGACTTCGAGGACCTCCAACGAGAAAGCAACCGGGACTTTATGAGGCGTACGAGGTTTGGAGTACGTGCTCAGTGGTTCAAGGAAGATCAGCACCTCCTCATGACTGATACAGGAACAGCCACCAAATAAAGAAACAGACCTGGCAGCACCTCCTACACTCACCCAGTATCCACCGAACCCAGATCTATGGAGGTATGTCAGGTTGCGTTCCTAATCTGGTTCCTAGAGCGATACGAAACCGTCTAGATTTCTGAGACCATTGACGAGCACGCCATTCTATCCCTCCAGTTGTTGCTGCAATACTGAAATACAACTGCCGCTTGTTCATACTTGAACAGTAAAAACCCGAAACGGAAATGCGTCATACGCTTGTATCGGAACAGATGAAATCATACACATCTGAATTTGCTGCAACATCTTGTTGTAGAACCTTCGGACCGGAGAAATTATTCGTGTATGGATGTACATACTGTTCTTGAAAAGGTAGAGAAGCAGAAAAGAACAAAATTGAACCTAGTTAAGTTGTTTAATTTAAATTGAGAAAAAAAGAGGAGAAATTTGGGATAAAAGAACTTTGAATCTGAGGGGAAAATAACTGCACCGAACGAACGAACTCAATAAATTAAACACTTCTTCCACGAGAAAATGAATAGTTCGCCCTTGACGAGAAAAAATTGAAACAAAAAAAGTCTGACCGTGATGCTGATGGAGTTGATAATTCTTCCTTCCGCTGCATGTAGAAAAACTTCACTTGGTGGTAGGAGTGGTGCACCAATGGCCGAAATAATTGGAATGCTGATGATCCAAAGAAAAGGTAGTGGGATGCTGATGACCCAAAGAAGGCAAAATCTTTGACGAGCGCTCGTAGGATGCGGCTGACCTGTGGCAGAAGAAGCAAGTGAAGAGGTGCTTGCATCCCCATGCAACTGGCCAGCTTCGACAGGGGTGGCGGACGATGAGTCACCGACTCCTGTCCCACAATCGAGACCGTGTTCGACTCCTTCCTTCTCCCCGGCTGCCGTGGTTAGGCGTAATCACATACCTACCACCATTTGCCGTTTGGTAACCCCAATGACTGAAAGAAAAAACAAAAAAACGCTACTTTGGCAAGTTTCAATGGGAGAAACTCAACTGCGGCTTTTTGTGGTGTGCGGGTTTTTTATTTGACATAGCCTTCTTCGCAAAACTGGGTGAAACGGTTATAAGCTTGCTTATTAGAAGTCAAAGCTGCAAGGTTTGGCTGCTCTTCCTACAGCCGTCGCTCACTGTTGAACGAGGACGGCGAGATGGAGAGTCTTCGAGAGAAATGGAATGGAGCTGCGAATTGAAGGCGTCATATCCCATTAGGAACTGGCTCGTTTGGTGGTCTGGCTCAACCTGCTCTCTCCTAGGACGTTGGTACATTGGCGGGTGTTGGGAAAAACTCATTCATGGCGCTTAATGGGGATCCTCATCTCGCTTGCCATTTATCTAATGCCCATTCATCCTTTGCGTACGACTTAAGACCGCAGTAACTCCCAAGTTGTCAAAAAGCCTCTGCGAGCATTCCTAATACAAATAAATCCCCTCATTGCATTTTTCGGAAATTGATGTATGCACATCAAATGTGATTGTATTATTATTCTTT
Source organism: Pachypeltis micranthus (assembly GCA_020466155.1). Taxonomy (NCBI): domain Eukaryota; kingdom Metazoa; phylum Arthropoda; class Insecta; order Hemiptera; family Miridae; genus Pachypeltis; species Pachypeltis micranthus. Next base: position 3,552,555 of record CM035776.1, read on the forward strand.
GGTTTTTAAATATATTTTTAGTAGAAGATTATTAATAATCTTTTGCTCTGAATTGGCCGAATAAGGTCAGAGCCCTTAGCTCCATCGAGAAAGGCGCTGGGCGGGGTTTTTCTTGCCTCCTGGGAGGAGTTCAATTAGCCTCCTGCTAACAAAGGTTCACAATAATCCAAGCTTAAGCCTCGATCCATGTTTTTTCGTGATTATGGATAAATGATTACTTTTTATATTTATTATAGTTATAAAATAAACCAAATAATTGTAAAGGTATGTAGTGTGTAAGCCAATGTGTTTTATATTTTTTCAAATTTTACATATTTTTGTACCTGTTGGGTGGACGAGAGGTGTTACGGGGGGAAGGAAATTTGGAGATGCTTTTGAAGAGCTGCTGACTAAGGCAAAAATTACGGCAATCGCGCCAGGGATTCGATCCACAACCCTCAACTAACGTCGAGAATTATGAATCGACCGTCTTACCGCAAGACCACGATGAACCGCTTGCCTTTGATAGGAGTCAGTCAGCACATCTCCCCCCTCGTCTATTAACCGCTACTCCTGGAGCGGACTCTTTTAAGGAAAGAATTTACGAGAGTTGAGCGAATCCCCGGAAAATCCGATCTTTGATTCGAGAAAGGCTACAAGGAAAGTCTTCGTTCTTTCGCATTGTAGTAGGCGCGTCGCCCATTTTACCTTCGCTGGAACTTTCACAGCGTCAGGGAATCCCGGACCCGAGAACTCGTCTCATTATTTTTCTCTCTTAATTTTTTAATTTTTCTCTCGGGGCCTCATCTTTTTCTTGGAAAGAAGAAATTCGACCACTAGTTGGGCGCCAATGTTACGGGGAAGGAATTTTGGAGATGCTTTTGAAGAGCTGCTGACTCAGGCAAAAATTACGGCAATCGCGCCGGGGATTGGATCCACAACCCTCAACTAACGTCGAGAATTATGAATCGACCGTCTTACCGCAAGACCACGATGAACCGCTTGCCTTTGATAGGAGTCAGTCAGCACAGAGGGGGCACTTAAGCACAGAGTTGAGGAGTATACACAGGTTGACAGTATATAAGCGTGGGCACAAGGGGGCTCTGAACAATGCGTGAACTGGTTGCATGGGGAACTAGAGAATAGAGAGAGAGAGAGAGAGAGAGAGAGAGAGAGAGAGAGAGAGAGAGAGAGAGAGTGAGTAGAGCTGTGACAGGCCTGATACTGGGCGTATCTCAGAAGAGCTGTGTGTGTTGGAGAAGGAGATAAATCGAGGGGCGGGAAAGGATATTTTGGAAAGTCCAAAAAGGGGAAATCTGTCGTCACTTCGGAAGTTAAACTCAAACTTAATCCCTTTGTTTAGAGGTTAAGCCGACTAAACGGGCAGTTCTGAAATAGTTGGATTGAATGTCCCTGGGAAAGGCCCGTGCTCAACATCCCAACTACTTCAGCCTGTGCCGAACAGCACCTCTTAGCTTACAACATTTCTTGTACATACTATTTAACAATTCTTGGTATATTTTTTAAAAATTATATGTTAGCCCATACGTGAAAACCAAAAATTCTTCTGTTATTTATATATTTCCTCGCATTTTAGTTTTAATTTTAGTGTAAATAAAATAAAAATTGTTCTTTTCAAAACAGAGCTTTTTTTACGGTATTAGATGTCGTTTTAATTCTTTCTTCCTTTTTTATGTAGGTATAAAAAATTGTTTACAAAATATAAACAATTTTTAAAAACTCCGTACAGCAGGTTTTGCCTGACCGAACGCGAAAGTCCTTTGTCCCAGAGCCGGGAGGCCGCCGATCGGCGTCCAATTTAGAATTTCAGTGTTAACAAGAAGTTACGATAAATAAATCGTTTTAGAAACCTTTCGTACAACATTTTGTGGTCTTGAAATGGTATTTTGTCCTTCTGGCCACTGAAGTAGAACTAGTAAAATTAAAATGATTAGAATGTCATCACGTTAGTTTTATCTTGATGACTTTGGATCGCGCGCGAATGGTTTCATGTGGCGCGTGCGTGTTGTGTGTGGTGGGGGGCTGGTGAGTAGTTGTTTCTGCCCCCCCCTCCCGCCAACAGCACCACCGCACCCCGCGCTTCTAGTTCGTACGAGAGTTGAGAAATACTTGACTCCCGAGGGGGTTGTTGAAGGAGTGGAACGAGGGAAGAAAGTGTGTTGTTATACTTGTTTGTCATTGATGCAGCAGTTTATTAGGTACAGGGCTCCGGAGGGATAAAATATCGAACGTTTCCTCCCAACGACCTCCGGGAGACGGTTGTATATTTTCCAAACTACCGCAATAACCCTGAGGTTAATCCATTTGAAGGGAGCCCCCTCCACTCCCCCTACCATAATATCTCTCACTCGTCCCTCACTAACATCCTCAACCCCCTCCCAGCCTTTCGTACAGTTATCAGAGTCGGATTGAGTGTGGAAAATTATAAAAAGAGATCGAGAGGGGGATGTTGATGGTGAGGGGAAAGGAAAGTTGATCATGTCTTGTGGTGTGGTTGAGGAGTGGGAAAGATTTAAGGGGGTGGAGGGGGGAGGAAGGAGATAAAAAGCTATGGCCTTTAGTAGTTCCCCCACACCCCTTCCTTCTCCTGTCTCTTACATTGATTCAATAGAATATAACAAACTGCGCCTGGAAAAACTCTTCTAGCCGCCGGCCGCTTTACAACCGTCGTCCGACTCGTTGGACCAACTCTGGAGAGTTAACAAACAACCGCGAGACAAGCCGCCCTCAGTCGAGCGGAGTTTGCAACAGCACCCCTCCACCACTCAGACCGTTCCCCTTTCCCATTTCTCATAACCTCCTGCTGCTTCTCTTTTCTGTAGCCTCCGCCTTCACTCTTTCTCCCTCTGCCTCCACCCCTTGCACACCCCTTTGCAAACTTTACTTCGTTCGATCGCCTAACGAAACTTCACCGTTCTCTCCCTCTCCTTTATAACGAAAACTTCTAGTGGCCGTCTCATCCCCCTCCCCTCCCTTCCATCCTACCGTTACCCATCCACGCCCTTTATCACCCTACAGTTACTTGTTCGTTTTAATAGACCCTTTTCTATTCCCCCCCCCCACTCGTACCACGTCATCGAGCGCTCTTTCAACACTATACCACCTTCTTTGAGCTGTCGGTGTCGACTTGGCGAGTGGAGGGGGATCAACAGCCCATGACGTCTGTGTGTACAGGAGTATATTGAAGAGCTGATGTTGAAGGGGCGTTGCAACGAAGGGCTCATCATCAGAGACCAGAGGCAACGCTTGTGAGCCTAAAGCTGTGATAGCTAAAGAAGATTCCAGTGACTTGCGCTCTTGTGGACAACGGAGTACTCACTAAAGCACCAGTCAGCACCAATTATCGGTTGACTTGGCAAAGATGTGTGCACTGTACAGAAGTGGAAAGGGGGAAATCACTGAATGGACGCTAGAAGGGAACGTGAGGTATAAATCGCCGTCAAAAGAACGTCTTAACAGTAAACCGGAGGCCAGACCATTGGTTGAGCCAATTCCCTACGAAACTTCAACGCACGGCTCAAAACTGTAAATAAATGGCACCCTGCCAACGCTCTTTGAATGTAAGGACAGGAACAAGGTAAAGAGCCATCATGTTTGCAAATACTATGCAATGCTATCTCCTCTGGGGTAAGATCTCTTGCTGGGGATTTAGCATAAACCAGAATCGAGGTATCGCGTTTACTTTTCATTTGAAATTCTAATTTTGGTGATCCTTCAACAAATATTGACCAACGTAACCAAGTGACTCCCTTATAATTGGACGAACTAGTTCCGTACGGGGCATGCAAATTTAAATGAACGAAAACTTGCCGCTCTAGATGAATGGGCGTTATATGAATGGCACCCCGATGGGAATCCTCGTCTAAGGGACGTGAAATGTATTAGTTGTTTCTCAACTACCGTCTTAGGAGAGAGTGGGGTGAGCCAGACCACTGGACGAGCCAGTTTATTACGGGACATGGCGAGTTTACTGCGTGGCTTCACTTCTTTTCTCTCAAAGACTCTTCATCGTGCACGTCTGGCGCCTCTAGTGCGGAGGACACGAGGAACTACGTGCTGCTCCACTGTAGTTCCGATAGCAGTCAGCGACGGATGTTGAATGGGGAATCAAACGTCCTACCTCAGACTACTACTATGCAAACATACCCGTTTAGCCCAGTGTTTGTGTAAGGACTCCATCTAATGGGACTACTTCAATAAGGGTATCGAATATCGGCAATAGAGTTGCTGTTCTTTTGACATCTAGATTTCGTTGTACAATGCAATTGGATCACCCAAGGGCAGCTCGGGGCTGCACCTGAAGCGTACGTTCCACTTTTGTTTACTCATACTGTCGCTGATTTGGGATGTCTTAATGTCTCACAGGTCCATGAATAGCTTCCTGCAAGAACCTTCTTTGATGTCTATTAGTGCGTTGGGCCTGAAATGCAGCGTTTGGAGTGCCTCACTCCTGCAGCATTCCAGAGAGTATGTTGCATCTTTCCCTAGTACAGATTCATTGTGGACAACAGGTGACCTCAGCAGGGTACTGGCGATCTTAAAGCTCAACAACCGCTGGGCAACAGCTCTCAACCGGGACACTGGCTAATGGCCAAATACCTGCCATACCCAGGTCTGGGTTTGGTGGATGCTGCGCAAGTGGCCGGCCTCTTGCACGGCGGTAGACTGGCCGTGAGGCTCATACTGTTGAGCCTCTAGGGCTTCGTGGGGGGCTGTGGTCTGGCTGGGAGTTCCCAAAGTTGTGTGGAGTGCAGCAGAGGATAGGTAGAGGCCACAAGGCTGGGTACCCTCCCCACAGCTTCCCAAATACTCGCTTATACTTGCTATAACCCTCTTTGAGAGTTCAGGAACATCTGTCATTTGATAAGGAAACATACTGAAATGCCCCCACAGTGGGGATTGGGCCCTGTAAGGACTGTATTTGAACTGATTCTGGCTAGGTCAGGTGGTCCGCTCTCTCATTCCCAGTGATCTCTTTGTGCCCAAAGTTTGGCGCAAAACGCCGAACCAGTATGGGTTTTTGAACTCGTAATTCCTGCACCTGCCCTAACAGGACTCCCAGGCCCTCAATGTCAAATTCATTGTTTCCCCAAACACCTTCGTCCTCAACCCCTTTTTGTTACCTATGGAAATTCCGGATTTCCCCTTCGTCTGGACATTCCGAAATATCATTTCCCTCTCTCTTTTCACATTCCTCTCAGCAGACAGCTCCTTCCTAATTCATTCACCTACAACTTCTCGCGAGAGTCACTCATCCCCCAGTGCTCACTCACACACATTTTCCTCCATCACCTCTTGCCACATTTACAGCTCGCACCCTCCATCTGATATAGTTCCCCACGTCAGTTCACGCGTGTTCCGAGTCCTACCCTTGTGTCGCCCTTTTACACTCATACTCAATTCGATACTCATTGTACGTATTATACAGTCCCCTTCACGCTCACCGAGTTTATTTTTATTCCGTTCTTCCACACCCAGGAACTCAGTAACCATGAGTTGAGCCCCATCCTGCACACCCTCACCAATTTTGACGTTGCACGTTCATCAGATGTGTAAATATTCTATTCTCAAAAGCGTCACGTTCATTTTTCTGACAAAACAAGTTGTTTTTCTGCCATAGAAGCACCTTGAAAGGTAGAAATTTCAAGAAAACTCAAATAAGTTGCAATTACAGAACTTCACTTTTGTATTTCGCTAGGTAAAGGAAATCTAAGGTTATCAGACATTAATTAAATCTGGTGGGTTTAAGGAGGCTGAAGATGATTTCATTTGGTTCTGAAACATGTCAACTTTGAATTTGTTGTCTCTTTCCTTCGTGCAAACATTTATACGTCAATTTCGTTTCGTTTTTTGCAGATGTGGTGGAAGCAGCAGAGCCGAGAGGACTTCAATGAATTGGAGAATATCTGTGATATGAAGACTGTTCCGAGTTTTTTCTTAAACTTTTTGAACATAGGCTTTAATATGATAAGGACAGAGTGTTCTTTTTCGCTCATTTACCTATTTTTTATTCATTAAGCCCGGCCTTTGCTCCCAGCGTCGAGTTCACGGCGGTGGTTGTTTTAATTTATTTCGTACGGTAACGTTTTTAAAATTTAGCGTAGAAACAAGCCGATATAGTTGACCTCGTCTGACTGTCTAAAATAATTTGTCAGCTGCGGCGATGGGCTTTTTAGAGAATAGGAGTTAAAGCGATAACGTGTGGTTCGTAGCACGGCCAGACGCCGCAGGGCACCAAATAATTGGAAAAATGGGAGTAATTAATTTGTTTAATGAGGGAATTTATTCCGTTGTAGTAAAGTATCTAAAAAAACTACGACAATCCGTCCCGAATTGTTCGTGCAAAGCCATTTGAGAAGGTCCCCAGAGGAAATAGTTTCAGCCGCTGGTATGATTTCTCGACGTTTTTGAAGACACCTTCTAGAAACATAATGGCTTCAAAGAGTTGTTAACTAAAGCTAAAGAAAATGCTCCTTATAAGAAACAAAAGAGGGCGATAAGCCTCTAGAGACCATAAAGAGAAAGAAAATGAAGAGGGCGAGAAATGAGGCAGCTCGCGGGTCCAATTCTCAGAGGTGACGTGAGGAGTTCCCGAGAAGTTGAAAACTCTTTTCTCGTCTTATTCTTCAACTGGGACTTTATTTCTCTATGATACTATTCACTCCGAGAGTATTAACGTATTTTCCGAGATTCGCTCAACCCCTCTCGAGCAGATCACATTGATTCAGTTAAGTCGTCTATTGTTAGAGCGGCAGTAAACAGATGCGAGAGATGAACCTCTTAATCCGCCAGCGCTCGCGCGTGAGATTTTTCTTTCAAATGGGATTTCTATGTGAATTCTCGGTTTTTGAGCAGCCTCCGTTAATACTTTTACTATACTTTTACAACCTAACTTCCAAAAAATTGATGGCTCGTTACCAAGTTTGGCTTTCCATGGGAGTAAGAAGTAGGAATGAAAGTCATTTTTTGAATGCTCTTAAGATCTTCACGTTTCAGACCCTACTGTGTCCGAAAAACGCTATTTGGGTGTGTGTGTGTATGTGTGCTTGAACGTAATTGAGAGAAAACGGTTGAACAAAATCAGCTTAAACTTAATATATAGACCGCAGGCCACCACGGGGCGCCAAAATAAGGGTATGAACGAAATCCGTCAAAAACTAGTTACAGTCGTCTTAGTGACCAACCACCAAATATATTTTTCCTCAAAAACGGCTTGGGCGATTTTGATTGAATTTGTTGTATAGACAGCTCTCAATGACGCGGGGATGTCGTAAAATTGTCATTTGAGGGAAGATGACATGAGTGGCACTGTAAATTACCAAACATTTCTCCGCTCAAATGTTACTAGGATCTTCAGTACAATTGAGGGGGTAGTCCAATGTAGCGCCTATACGATGAGAATTTGATAACTATCATAAGATATTGTGGGGATCTCGGCCGGGACACAAGATTTTAAATAAAATAAAATTAATGTGACCAAACAAAAAATGATTGCCTCTCACTCGGGCGGTGCTAAACAGCTCAAGATAGGAAGTATGCCGGCTTTGCCATCTTTTTATTATTCTGAATACCGTTTCCTTTAAATGAATTAATTAATAAGGAGACTTCTCACTCGTGAATATAAAGAAATCTACGATATAGGGCTTGACCAAAAAGAAAGGGCAAATGAAAAGAAATATGTGGCGGAACCCTACCTTGCGCTCGCTCTGGCTTAGAGCGAGACGGAAATTTAGTGCACAGTGGTTATTATTTCGGAGGATGTCGTACACTTCTTCCGAGGCTTAAATAGGCACAACTCCACAAAATTTAAAAACGTAGTTGCAGTTTCTTCAGCTGTGGCAACCATCCGACGTCGCTCCTTCTACTCAAGCTCGGTGGGCTCGGCAGTTCCCACAGCTCGGTAGGTACGTCTCTCTACTTCTCGTGCTTCTTTCCCGTCGCAGAAAAAATGTACCTCCACAATATACAGGAGCTACTCCAGAAATTCCAGAATCTAAACCACCACTGGACTGTTGAAATTAGAAGAGGCTGTAGTCGTTGCTACTGTTATAGGATCGTTACCGGGCGTCTCTCAATAAACAACAATTCCTTCCAAATATATCCTTGTAATATGGTCCGTTCCAGTTAATAGCCCACAGGTACAGAAAGTAAAGAGGAGCGAAGTGGTACCGCTGGAGTCCGGAAGAGGAATAGAATGAAAGCCTCGTTGCGCGCCACGGACCCGATTTTCCTAACCTTCCGATCGCGGCAATGCGGTCCCCTGTTCATCAGCAGCTATCTTCCTCTTCAGATTTAATCGGAGCTGCTTCAAGTGGCTCTGCCCGATAAAAAGAAGCTCCGGTGTTCCGAGTCACAGCTCAATCTGATCGTGCCTGTAACACTACTGACGTTATGCCAGAGCGGAACAACATTCGTTCAATGACGTTTCTGTCATGGGGGGGGGGGGCAAAGATGGTCTTGGCCCAAATTCAGCCTCGCCAAGCCGCTGGGAGAGTACGCCACGTCAAGATCTGCGCAGAATAGATCCTGGTAAATGGAGTCAAGGGTAAGCGGGTTGAGGCTGCCTCAATACGCGAAAACCCTACTTTTTGGTACATATCCGTTCCCTCAACCGTTTCCCATCGACCGAAATCGCTCACGTATATATAGTATACTGAATGTCCCACAGGTGGGATGTGCACCGCGGCCAGATGGCCTATTGTGCGAGTCCTAAGGTGTTACAGGTCAATGCCTAGCCTCCTGAGGAAAGTCAGGTAGTTCCTGAAAGAGTCTTCGTTGGTATCCATCCTGGGAGAAGTGGTACCAAAGACCAAACATCGCTATCTCTAAAGTCTCCTGCCCTGGGCCAGGACATGATAGGGAGTCTCCTCATCCATGCCACACCACCTGCATCGAGGGGTGTCGACTATACCTATAACATACATGTGTTTGTTCATTCTGCAGTGCCCTGTGATGATCCCAAGAATCTGCCTTAAGTCCTTCGTCTCTATCCTCAGAAGGTTGTGTCTTGTCTCACTTGATTGCTCTGTGACAAAGCATTTGGAGTGCCTTACTCCGGTAGCATTCCAGACTGTCTGATACAGTCTTCTGGCGTGTTCCTCCACAGTCCCCCTCACTAGTGAGAGAGAAATCCCTCAATCGGGTCTGGCCCAAATTCAGCCTCGCCAAGCCGCCGGGGGAGTACACCACGTCAAGATCTGCGCTGAATAGATCCTGGTAAATGAAGTCGAGGGTAGGCGGATTTTCTCGGACAGTCAGGTTGCCTCAATACTCGAAAACCCTAGTTTTTGGTACATATTCGTTCCCCCAACCGTTTCCCATCCACCGAAATCGCCCATAACCTCATTCTCGCGTCTACAAAAATAAAAACAAACCAACTCAATCGGTTCAACCGTTATCCCGCAAATCGAACTACAGGCGCGCACCACCACGCGCCGAAAGCCAAAAAAAAACTTCAGAAATAACGCACTAACGCGATTTTATGATTTAAGTATTTATATTGGTGCGGCACCACTCGCATGCGAGAAAAGGGTCCACCGGCGCTGACAAAAATTAAAACTTGAGCGCTCGCGCGTGATATCAAAAACGAATGCTTTGTTCTGACACCCTCCTCATTCCCCATCCATTTATACCAGGAGTTCGTGCTGTTTTATCCGGCGTTGTGAGAGGAAATCAGATGCAGCGAGTACTGGCGGGTTAACGTCCATAGAGGCACGTCGTGACTGTCATTTAGTGGATTTAGGAATTCTGTCAAAACAACAGGAGCCAGTAAAGAGCTCTGAGTCACTATAAAACTTCGTTATTGTTTCAATTGTATAGAGATTAACTTCACTTACCACACAGTGTTTGAAAATCGTTAAATAATACGTGGACCAATCCCTAAACGAAAGCAACACACATTTCGTTTTTCCAACCAACGCTCTGCGAATACCTAACTGCTGATTTAGACAGCCCACTTTCTTCAAAAGAAACGAATTGACGTGCTCTTCCAGAACATAAATGAAACGTGATCATCTATTGCACGAACAATCGCAATATAAGACCGTACTTATTCAACGCGTCACTTCCAAAACGAACTGAACCCACTCGCCCTGAAAACGGTTACTCTAATTACATTAAAATTAATATGAATGGTTCGTTTGTGACGGTGCCAGGCGAAATGTTACAGATGTTACGCCAACTCTTCGTTAACGGCCAGAAAATGTCTTAAGTTTCCTCGTGGGCCGATAGGTTTCGGAGAAACAGTCAGCGATGGTGGTTAGACAAAAAGGATACATTTTTCAAGTGGCGGAAGTAAAAATTCGAAAATAGATAAAGTAACGCGGTAGTTTATCATAGAAAATCGGAAATAGGTTAGGTGAGTAAATTGCTCCAATAAATGATGCGTAGTACCAAAAGTAGTTATAAAACGAGATGAAGTTGAGGGACTGGTTTGAAAACCATGGCAAAGGAGAACAGAACATTGTGTTGGGTGCGAGGTTATAGAGGGACAGGAGCGAATGAGGGGTCTGACAGGCTGCCGAGAGACAGAACCTGAGCCCTTCGTAGGAATTACCAACAGTTACTTGAATAAAGTGGTGGGAAGGTGGGAGGAGTGCACCAGCCTGAGTCTAGCCAAAGGCAGTCAATGTTGTTTATTAGACTCCCTGTGTAGTGACCAACAGAGGTCCTCAGTGGGGAGAGAGAGACTATACCGATGATATGTGAGTCAGCGGTACGGAGTTTCAGATTCTGTGAGGCAGAGCTGGAGTCAGGCGAGCATGGGGATGGCTGTAGCACGCTTCAGAGTGCTTGGGGTGCCTCTGCTGCAGACAGGAACGGTGGGGAAATATTTGGGACTTCACAACAGGGAACACCAGCTCCATGGGATCTAGGGGTGGATGCTGCTCATGAAAGCCACACAGTAGCCCCATTTGAGGCTGTAATGGGGTTTGTTTCGGTTGTCACTAGTATGCGAGGGGGGTCTTGGAAAGCGCAGTGATGTAATGTAATAACTAAGTGCGATTTGAGGGCAAATAAGACGTGATTCAGGGAGACCTTGTTTTGTTCCTGAACCCCCATGCGAGAGTTATAGCAATGGTAGTTGTGCTGTGGGCATTGCCCGTGGCGTTGGAGAGGGTGCCTAGCTTCACAGCCTTTACCCCTCTCCAGCCAGCACTGATCATCTCTTTAGGGGGGGTTTCCAGCGAAACCACAGTCCCCACAAGGCCAATCCCATGGCTTCACAGCCGACAGCGCTACGCCCTAAAGGCTCCACGCTGTCGGCCGTGGGCTGAAGCCCCCGTGGTACCCATTCTATACGGCTGCACCTTGAGCAGCCTAAGGACCAGAATGGGTGGCCGGCCCCGGTGCTGGAATTGCTGAAAGGCGTTCTATCGGCACCTACGCTTTATCTCCATGGGGGTACGGGTATGGGGGGAGACTTATAGCAGTCAACTATCATGCAAGAGACCAGCGACTCATTCAGCATTTACCGTACCCAGACCTGCGGAGGTATGGCAGGTTTGGTCACTTCGCCAGTCATTCAGTGGATTATCGTGCCACCTGGGAAGAGTTCTTGATCTGAGTTCTGATCTGGTTTCGCGCCTGATCTCACTATTTACAAGGGTCGCAAGTTTCAAAGAGGCAGATCTCTGCTATAACCTTCTTCCCAAACTGGGCGTAATGGTTATAGGCTTGCCTAGTGGCAGTCCACGCTGTTAGGTTTGGAGCAGCACGTAGTGTTTTGTTTCTTTCACACTAGAGACGTAAGTCGTGCAGAGGGAGAGTCCTCCAGAGAGAAGATGTGGAGCTGCACATTGAAGTTGTCATCTTCTTTATGAAACTGGCTCAACCACTTCCTCCCAAGTTGGTTGCGAGGGTTGGGGAATACTCGCTTGCCATCATTGATCTGCACAGATTTCAGCCCAGCGTAGACGCAGCTGCTGTTTCGCTCCCCACGTCCCCACTGGATGCGTTGGCTAAAATACCATCTGATCTATAATGATTCGCTTCTCATGAAGGAACCTGTCGGTTGGCTATTTACTTTTACCGGTGAAAGGGTTAACTGATTTTTGTTCTCAGCCACCTGAAGACAGTTATGAGCACGTGGTGGGTTTTTGATGGATCGACTGTGCATGGATAAGCACCCACATAGGCGTATGGCTCGCACACGCGAGTCCATAGGACATTCGAAGTAGTAAAATATAAACTAGAAATAATAAATTACCAATAAGAACTGGGAAAGCGTGTGTTTGTAGTGGAAGAGCTTCGCGTCGGAGCGTATAACTTGAAACAATGCATTGTGTGTTTGAACTCATCCCCGCACGAACTGGGTGGAACCTCATTCTTGGTGTTTTATTCTATACCCAACATTGCCTAGAACCGCAATCAGTTCAGTCCGGTGAAGGTTTGCGGTCCTTGAACGGCTTCTTATAGTTAGTTGTCTGGGTGTTAGGCGTCTTCGTGTGGGACCCAAACCTTCACGTCTTGAACCCTTGAAGCGAATGCCAACAATTGAAAATAATAATAAATTCTAACGTGACCGTAAAATGGCATCAGATTTCGATAAATAATCCTCGACTGCCCCCCTCCCCCACTCCCCTCTCAACAAACAATACCCGTGCGCTCGGATAGCGTTCTGTCTGTCTCCTTCGTGAAAGTAAAACGTGGGACAAACGCTTCCCTCCAAGAGAGCGAATTGTAATTTCTTTCCCTCCGATGCTTGGAAACGTTTGTCGCCGTTCTACCAGAGTCTTGCCCCAGTGAAATGAATGTTCTTGAACTGCATCGATCAATAAAACGTGTTGTGGACTGGGAGAAAGGCCAGGAAATGCTTTATTATCTAGTCAATGCCGCTTCGTTCCGTCGGCCGATTCCTATTTGTACATCGTATGTATAGCAGTGTATTAAGCGCATTGTAAATAACTTTACGCCAATTCTCGTCAGGGTGTTTTTTGAAAATATAAAGGTTGACCTTTTTTTTGGAATTTGATAGTTTTTTTTTGTGTACCTCGTTGTTGAGATAGTTTACCTGCCCTAACGTTTTGTTCATCTGTCATACTGTCAAACGTTACTGATCTAAAACTTTTGTTGTGCCAATCTGCCACCTAAAGAATTCAAACAGAAATGATTTTCGTTTTATTTAAGAAGAGGATGATGATTGTTACCTAAAAAGGAAGGTAAGTATCAACGGTTGGTTGAGAAGAGCGTGCGAAACAGCCCTTGACAATGCGGGGTGCTGTGACTCCCAAGATGGGCCGAGTAGTCGTCCAGTCAATGCCCGAGAGGCTTCAAAATTGCTGATAAAACTGCTCACAAGAGGAAACATGCCGCACAATCCACCCTAACACTTTCGACTTCTATGACAGTCGAAGTCATCACAGTTTTATTACTCACACGCCTTGTCTTGGAATTTGGCTGTTGTTCACTGATGAAACGCCTTATTAGTATGATATTTATTATAACCTAACGCTTGGATGGTACGTGATATACAATAAACAGGGACATGGAGGAATTAAAAGACGCTCAACAGGCTGATCACCTTCTGCTAAGATCTGCCTGGGCGTAGAAGACAGAACAAATTGAACAAAGATTGAACAAATTTTCATAACGCGGTAATGAGGCAGGTCTGCGTGCGAACCTATTAAGGCCTGGTAAGCGGGGCAGAACCACCTCGCAAAACGCCACAGGGAAAGGACTGTGACAGCGCTGGACAAGGTGTACCTGACGCAACAACTATTTTCAGGGCTGAATCACGGGGCAGTTTGATACTTACAACCAGGAAAGTTCGCTAGCTACTCATGACTTCATTCCATCAGAAATGTGGTCAGTTTCCTTATCGATGTGGCTTTCCTGAGCCTTCGGGGAGAGTTATATCAGTCAACTGTCACGTAGGTTGGAGCTCCGCTATCATTCTAGAGCCTAGCAAACCTGGAATCACTTCTTGCTTACCTCAGGGTGGAGGTCATTCCCTGGAGTCCAAGAAAACCAGGTGGCTTCAGAGACTATTCCTAACTTGCCTGTGAAAGCTCTACGCACGGAGCTGGCAGGAACACTGTAAATGAGGCATACAACAGTGGCTTTGTTGTCGTGATGAAGGCAGGCTTGTTAAAACCAAACGCAGCAGCTATTGCCTTCCACTCTGCTCAACTTTATCGTTCCTACTCGGGCTATCGGCCTCCAGTGCCAACTAAGGTTCAAGAATATTGTCGGTAGTAGCTGGCGCGGGCAATGATATTTAACGCAGCGATCCCTGGCGACTGTGAGGTCGACGATCTAACGGCAGCAGCTGGAAATAGTGGCAGGACTCTGTTGAGCGCTGTTTCAACTTCTTCTGTTTGTGGGATCGTGATAAGGAAGGCGCGAACGAATAACTGTATTAACAGGCAGAGTGAAAAGCAAAGCTCAAAAAAATAAGCAGTAATGTACGAAAGGAGAACAAAAAAGAACCTTCTCTCAATCTCATTGAGGAGGGATGTCTTGACGGAGGAGGCTGGTTGGGTTGGCACAAGTGAGTGAGCCGTCCGGTTGTAAACAATCCTATCAATTCACTCTGCAAATAAGCTGATAAGGTAAATGTTCAGAACATGGTTGGCTTGCAGGGGTTGAAAAAATGAATGGAATCGGTTGGTGAGTGATGATGCGAATTTCAACCTCGTGTTGGGTAAGTTCGGTATCAAAAACAGGCTTTTAGTTGCGAAACAGGAGTGAGCTCTGTATCCTCAAGCTTTCTAACTCGTTGCCTGTTTCCCCTATTGGCTCAGTCATGCGCGAAGTATGTTGGATCTAGAACAATGGCGCGAAACGCAACTTGGAAAGCACGTTTACCAATAAAAGACAGGAGGATTCAGCACATAACTTCTAACGTGACCGTGAAGGGTGTAAAATTATTTGTGTTGCAGTGGTTTAATGTCGAGAACGAGTCCTGGGGCCACACAGACGTCAGCGTTCCTGAAGTTGCCCCCTCGAAAAATAACAACCTGCTCAAGGTAATCTACGACGCCCTCGAAGAAGTACTTTGCCAGCGTGCAGTGCACTGCACCCCCCTGCTAAATGCATTTAGGAAGTCCTAGATTCGATAAACAAAAAATGGCTTGCTGACTGCTGATTTCGCTCGTTAGACATGTCTTCCATGGCCTCCAAACTGAAGTTACCTCTCCTAAAGCCAAATTGATTCAAAGCGAGGTTCAATATAGGGTCCACACTAGATAAGCTTCTATCTGGCATTGTCCAGAGCACAAAGCAGGCAGATGCTGCTGCCAGCGAGTCCCCACGTAGAATCTGCGAGCCCTGCACGCTTTCAGGTAAGTCTTCACTACACACCATAGACGTACTCACAGTAAGAGAAGCCATGAACAGCACACACCTGTGCGGAGATGCCGAAGTAAGTATTCCAATGAAATAATATATAATAGTCACTAACAATATAGAACAATTAACTGAAGCAACCTATTTTAATACGTATTGAGAAAAGAAGACGCACATATCTTCAAATGTAAAAAAAGGCAAGACAAATATCGTTGGAGAACGCTCAGGTGTACTCTGGGATTCCCTGTCATTTGAGGAGTGGCTGTACCGTGTTGGCGTAGGAGTGAGGGCTAATGGAGCCACCGCAGTTCTCAACAGTACGTTAAATGTTCACCTGGAGGATGCACTGGAGTAAGGATCTTGCGAATTACAATACGGATAAAGGGCCTATCGACAATGTTAAACAGGATCATAATAAGTAACGCGCATTAGCTGGTAAAGCGTCTTGTCTTGCTTTAATTGGTACCATATGTCACCAACGAGGCGAGGGAAATGCGTATTCAGCCAGTTATTAGGTTTTAAGTCTTCTGTTTTGTGTCATGATGTTTGAGTCAGCTGTTTTGAGGAGATGAACGAGCGTCTGGAGAAAACAAGGAGTTCCCAAGTTGCGCTTTGGGATCGGAGTGAAATGGTGTTTTTTGATTTCACATTTAATTTAAAACTATTTTGTGAGGATTAGAAGAGACGGTTTTCCTGGTAGCAGAACGTGGTTAGAATGTTGTTCTTGATACGTAATAAAAATGAGTGGCTTACGTGACGGAAGAAATAGATGCGTTGATTGCAGCTGCTACGGACGCCAATGAAGAAAATCGTTGGACCGAAGAAGCTCTCAGCATGCTTGAGATTAATGTCCACGCTTTACAACAACTCCGACAAAGCGGAGAGAACAGTTAGAAAAGGGATGTAATTGATGGATTAGAAATAGGAATTATTGAAAATCGAGCGCGAACACACAAGAGCCATGACTTTGCAGAAACTCGTTCGTTTTATTCTAAATTACCAAAATTGACGTTTCAAAAGTTTGACCGATGTATTTTTGAGTACCGAGAATTTTGACGAATGTTTGTCGTTGGCAGTGCAGGAATAAGGCACATGGACATTATCTCTTGTTCAAGTGGTGCTTCCAGATTCCTTCAAACTTAAAGCGTACGCAATCCAGGATTTAGCTGAGCGAGGTTTCTTGATGACCAGCAGATGAATTACTGTGGATAAGGTAAGATTGTGGGGTGTTGGTGGTACTGCTGATGTACAAAGGAGTGACAGAACTTGACTGTGCTAGTCACCTCTACCCAGGGGATGGAAAACTGGCATTTGCGGTGGCCGTTTCCCCCCACCTGGCTGCTAGGGCGTGGCTGGTCGGGGTGAGGGTCCTTGCGTACCAGGGACCTGGGGTACTCTGGCGAGGAGGGGCAAGTCCAAATCCCTCTGAGGCGGCGGTCCCCGAAGCCATAAGTCTGGACGCAAGCCTAGGCGGGCTAGTGACCATTCTAGCTCAAGGGATACTTTCCCCGAAATAGTACTATGGGGGTGCACAGCCCACGGCGAAAGTCGATGCACCGAGGGAAGGTCCACGAAAGGTGCATGCCTCCGTAGGATGCTAGGGCAAAGGCAGATTGATAACCTTTAGAACCCAGCAATGGGGTCCTGCAGATATCGCAGTGGTCGAGAGGTCGCTGGAAGTAGTCCCTGCCCCTGTTTCTTCTTTTTGCTCGATGGAGCGGCGGTAGGTTGGGGCCGCGACGCCGGTACTACCCCCGCACACCCCATATATCGAAACATACATGACTGAGGTCGGAGGGACGTGTGAAAAAGCCTGGTGTTCTAGAAGTGGAACCAACAAAAGCTCCAATCAGAGTAGTAACCGTAACAGGTCACTATCGCGTGCGGGAGGGGGTGAGGGAGCGTACCACACCACAAAACGAATCGCAAATATCAAACAAAGGAAATAAAAAAATAGTTTGCACGTCGAAGTACGGGCGCCACTGCAGATGACAAAGATAACGATTTTAGTGGTGAAAACAGACTGGACAGCATTGACGATGAGAACATTTTTAACGTAGCGTGAAAGGATTGCCTCCGGCCTCCGAAGTTCTCTGTTTTAGGTAGATATGCGATGCTCTTTGTGAGATTCCCCGTACATCGCTTGCACTTGCTTCAAAGAAAACTATAAAAAAGGGGGATTCAGTCCGATTAAAATGTTATTATGACTTCAAAGTGCTTGTGGAGCTAAGACAATTTCTGGATGTTGACGTTAGGGAAAGGACCGAAATAAAAGGTACGCGGAAGAGCAACCGCTCAATCTTATGGGAAAGGCTGTGAGTGACAGGAAGCTCGTCTTCACCACACTTTAGAGCACGCGTGTGAATTCTTAGCCGTAAGTAGACTAGAGCTCCTCGACCCTTTCAATCCTGAGACATTTCCAGGGGTGGACCGACGTGCCACTAACCCTCTTCCCCGAAATATATTAACAAAGATACATCCTCCTTCTCCTCATCCTCCTGTCCCAATTTACAGTGAATAAGTAAACGGGTAACAGGTCGGAGAAACACTCCGTATTAGTTTGTTTACAAGCAACACATTGCAGAAGGGCATGTCTTCGGAGAGGTTGCCAGTTCTTGCGGCGAAGGAGCTATGCAGGCGCCGTTAGAGGTGGCTCGCTGGAGGAAGCATGGCGATGAGCATTGGACGTATGATGAGCTGGGAAACAAGGACAAAGATCTTATTGCCGGCAGAACAAAGGATTCAGCTCATCATTGAACCATGGCAAGACTGACACTTGAAGGTACATGATGCCTCATTTGAAGGGGATACTAGTACAGTCAGAAGAGAGATGTTCAATCTGAACAAAATGCCGTGTGGGTACGATCAGGTAATATTTCCGTTCCAAGCGCAGTTTAGGGGTCTCCGAAGATGCTGAACATTTCCTGTATGGTTGCCTTGGCCTCTCCGACTACAAATTGAGTCATTTCTCCAAGGGTTCGTTAATAAGAAATGAACTGATTCAGGTGGTCAATGGGTTGCTCGAAAGAAGTACTGAAAGGACACAAAGTCCAAAGAAAGAAGGCATTCTATGCTCATTTAGACAAATTATGTTTGCCCGAAGGTTAACTTAGTTTTTTTTTTTTAAATTTTAAAACTTTATTACGGAATTACTTGGTTTACAAAGTGCACAATTGTTGGAAACGGCTAACACAAAAGTGAAGTTTCTCATGTGCTGTATGTCTACACCTCGTAGTGAGTTACACACCACGCAAATATCTTCTCGTAACTGACATGTTGAATATTTTATATGAAAAGGCGATGAAATAACTCAGAAAATAAAATCATAGGAGTACAGTATAGCAGCAAGCACGTATTCCTTCCAACCCCTGTAAAACGGAGCGATAATTGTCAGAAAGAAAGCCAAATCCATTGGACACTTCTGGCACTCACATTGCGTAAGAGGTTGTCCGTACGAGAGTTGATACCGATTTAATAGTGAAGCACGAACTGAGCTTGTAATACGTCGACAGTATAGTTGGTAATAAATGAACGAGTAAATTGTCAGTCACCAGAACACTGGCGACTACAAGGTTAGGAAGACACTGCTTCAAGTAACTGCTTCATAATGACTCAACTAGTCCCCAACTTCCACGTTATTGATGCCCGAGCTGAGTCGTGAGTTGGGAAACCCTTTTGACAAAGATAGCAACCGTTTCGCTGAGCCCGCGGCTGTGAATACTCAAATGATCATTAACTCGTAGGTAAGGTTCGACAGTTACGAAGTAACGTTGGCAGTGGGGCGGCCACACGGCTATTCTGACTGCACCATCCAAGAAAATGTGCAGATGAATATCTAATCCAGTGGTCTGAAACAAATCCCAAAGGCCCCTGATGGGAAGTCTGGATTTCCCGTTGAGTTTATCCACTTCCCACTGCTCTACGGTTTATTTCATATTTATTTATCCACCAAAAGAAGATGGAAAGACTACTCAAACCACCACGTTTTGATCTAGAGCCTAACGCTCCCACTGCTGATCAAGACTGGAAACATTGGAGGACAACCTTCGAAGCGGTCCCTGACGTAACTGACAATGGTATGCTACATCTTCTCACTACTCACTTAGCCCCGAACGTAAACCGTTTCATAAACTCCTGCGCTACATATGCCGATGTTATTGCTGCTCTGCAAACATTATACGTCAAACCAATTCACTAGACATTTATTAGCTTCTATAAAGCTGCAGACACTATATCACGAGCCAAGCCTCCAACACAAGATCTGCAATTCATTGGCAACATTACTTCAGTACCGGATCTGCTGACTCTTCATTGCAATTTATGTTATTCTGGTATCACACGTATGACCCACTGGGTCAGGAGTAAAAATCTACCATTTTCAATTGATGAAATCTGAAGAACTATCACCGCATGTGCCACTCGTGATAAGTTGAAGCCACGGTTTTATCACAACACAGACCATTGCCTACATCCACAAATGGAAAGAGGTACTTATTAACTATTTTCAATGAGTATTCCCGTTTCCCATTCGCTTTCCCTTGTACCGATTTGACTTCTACGACAATTATCAGACACTTGAAAGACTTATTCTCAACCTTTGGCTTACCCTCCTTTGTCCGTTCCGACTGAGGAACCAGCATTATGTCAGCAGAGCTGAAGGAGTTTCTAAATTCAAGTGGCATTGCAACTAGCCGTACGCCTCCGTACAACCCACAAGGGAATGGTCAAGTACAAAGGAGAAAGGTACAGAAGCGTCATATGGAAAACCATCAAATTGACGCTTCGCTCAAACAACCTGAAAACGTCTTACTGGTAACTCGTCTTAGGAGACTCACTCCATGCCATCCGTTCGCTCTTTTGTACCTCAACCAATGCCACTCCGCATGAGCGCATGTTCATGTCCATCATCGCCGCTGTTCCTTACCTAGTTGGCTCTGTTCTCCAGGAAACGTTTTACTCAAGCGCCACGTAACACACAGCAAGTAGGGGCCACTCATCGATGAAGTCGATCTAATCGAGGCCAACCCTGGCTATGCGAACAAGAGGCTACCGTCTCCCTTTGACACCTGGGTCCAATAGGGGACACGCAACTGATTACCAATCAGTAGCACAGGTGGAGGATCGTCAAGACGACATGCAAACGTTAAATGAGCCGAACATTCAAACTCCAACTTCACCAGCTCCTACACATCATCCGTCATCTCCAGCTCTTTTTCCACCACCAATTACCCAAGACTACAGGGCGCCACCAACTCCATTACCACCGGAGTCAAACAGTGGAAATGAACTTCGACGGTCCTCAAGAGCACAAGGACCACCAGGTCACCTGAAGGACTACAAGACAAAATAAGGGTGGGGAGGATGTGGGGATCATTACCAGTTCAAAATTATTACCATATGTTACTTACGAATGTTTACAACCAGTTCGCAAATTTCAAAAGTCATTTCATGTCAAATTTTTGGTGAATAAAGCCTCAGTCTAGAAAGGTTTATTTCATATGACCCCCTTGTGTCGCAAAAATACCCTCTCACGCTGATCCCTTTTTTGGCACACGAAGTGTTAAAATTGTCCTCTTTCACGTTCATTTCTTTTACTCCAACTCAACCTGCCCAACAGATCGTCTCAGAAAACCCCGGTACTCCCTCCTCCTCATCCAGGAATGGAGAGGCAGCATCAAAACAGTGCCAACCCCAATACCAATCACACATATCCACCACCGCGACTGCCACGTAAAATGATTGAGGTGGTGGAGGATGGAGGACCCTTTTGACAGAAGGACGAACTGTTTCCTCGAAGTGTTCGGGTGGCTCACGAGTAACAATTGCACTGCGGCGGCCACTATGCACGTACTTACGTCTTATTTAAAGTTATACTTTCGAGCACCTTTCAGGTTGTAATATGTTACATTTATTGAAAAAATTGAGGTTACTGTGATCGTACTACAAGTTGAGTTATCGTGCTGCTCCTTTGCCACGGGTCGATGATAGAAAGCTGAAAATGAACCTGTTACGCCCTGTTCGCTGTTTTCAGAGAGAGTTGCCATAATTCACTTCACGTTTAATTCAGTTTTAAATGATTCTTCAAGTCACAAAGCCTCCGATAAAAACCGACTAGCACTCCGAAATCCAAATCCGATTGGGCGCCGATGATTAATATTCTTTTCTCTCGACTTCAACTCGTTCTCAGCACTTCCCGGATCATTTCTCAAATAATTGCTATCAAACTGAATTTTAAGGGAGTTGCGGTAGGGTTGGATGGGAGCGGCAAGGAGGGAACTGGAAGAACAGGAGTCGATCGCTAATAAATTCCTCGCTTTATCGGAACCATTAAATTGTGCTTGTCGGTGATTTTCTCTTTTAACGAGCCTTTTACTTGGTTCTTCAAATTGTAAACGGAGTCCGAAGGGGGAAATATCGGGCTCGAATCCGGGGTTTCCTCGAGTTTCTAAAGAGCCGCTCCAAATGGGATATGGTCGAATTAATTGGAGCAAAAGTAATGGAATTAAGGGCGGTGCCCGAATTGAGTTGGGGGCTCCACCGAAGGGAGAACCTGCGAGAAAAGGGAGGCCGTAGCTTTGGTCGGGCTCGAAGGAAACTATAGCTATCGAAGGCAAAGGGGTTGCCCCTGGGGGAGATCTTATTGGTTTTCCACTTTGATCGACTTCACCCTCCTCGTTCCCCTAAACGACGAGCCGGTTCCTCGCTCTTCAGCCGTCTCCTCCCTTTTTAGAGAGCTATTAGCGCTAAAACTTGGGACTTTATGCAAGACAGAAAGAGAGTGAGTGGTGGGTTACGAGCCCGATGGGGAACGACGGAAGAAAACGCCTTCCGCAACCGCAAGCTCGTTGTTCTCCCCTGAAACGATTGAAGGAACAGGAGGGAGGTCTGCGAGTGGCAAAGCAGATTAACTGCTAAGCCGACGAGAAACTTTGGTCCGGGACGACGCAGTCATCTCCTCCGCTAACGAACCGTTCGAGCGGAACCTGCTTGTCAACCGAGGCCGTGAAAACATCCAAATGTTTACGCACAACTTCATTAGGGTACCGGCTCTCCTCGAATTTAGTTATCGGTCGACAGACAGGACTTCGAGAAGAACTCGAAACACTTTGCAGTAAATCTGTTGACACTGTGGGTTCGAATACGTCACAGAATATCTGGCATGACGCGACACACAAATGTTTTCAGCCTCCAGAGTTTATTGAGTTGCTACTACTCGTGCCAAGGCCGCTGGTGAGCATCAAGGAGGTTTATGACAATGTCAATGGCGTTCGAACGGCCAAATATGCGCATATATCGAGAGCTAACTTTGACTACCCTAATTTGGACGACTGATCCTATTGACTTAGCCCCTACTGAACACCTGGCATTCTTCAGGAGGCTAGGGAGGGACGTGTGAGGCATTGAGGCCGGTACAATAGGTCGCAGTGCTCAACCCAGCCTTGGGAGAGTCAGAGAGCTAATACATCTGCTGGAGGTATCTACTCCTCGCTTCTCGAGCCACACACAAGATCCTGTCGGCCAGAAAAACTGCGTCCATAAGGTTCTAGTATGGAGTTGCTACCCCGCAAGAACGCCTACCCACTGGACGCGAGTACCTGGCAGGAAAGGCACTTCAGGTCCCACGTAACCTGACTTCTTTTCCCAAGTAATAGAGCGGGGCAAGTCCTAGCGGAAAACACGTCTAAACTAAGCAGAGGTGCGAAGAGAACGCCTCTTGGAAATTCAAGCATCGAGACCTGCCACCCATTCAGGTCCTTAGGCTGCTCAAGCTGCACTTTACTTAAAATGTACCACAGGATCATCAGACAAGTTGTCACTGGCTGTGAAGCCAAAGTGGGGATTCTGGTTTCAATCGAGAGCTCCAGAAGAATATCAGATAGCAGAAGAGGAGTAATGGCCACTAGACTAGGCACCCTCTACTAAGCTCTTCGGACCACACACGTCTTATTTATGTTAACACGATTTCTTTTTGGAAGGGAGCACGTTTGCAGTTGGAATTATCGGGTAAAAACTGTGAGAAATGATTGTAAGTGAAACGACAGCGGTTGGAATTCTGGAATTTCTGATGTTGCTTCTGAATATTTTATGAGCGTTTTCAATTGAAGTCTCGTCATATAGGTAATTTATTGCACTGCCAGCTCAATTTTGCTGAAAGTGCTAATATCATTGGCGCGGAATATATTAGCAAAGAACTGCACCAAAATCGGTTTTGGCGAAATTTTTAAAATTTATTGTGCTGCTCCCGTCATTTTTCCACTAATGAAAGTCTTGTCTGTGACAATTCAAAAATGTAATCAAAATCGTTGAAGCGGGTTTTAAGAAAAAAAAGTCAATGTTTCGATCACTATGATAACTATAGTTAGTTTTAAGCCGATTTTGCTTGATGTTGCCTGTCTTCACTTCATGAGCTTCCAATATTAGCCAATGGGGTTCTGAGCCAGGCCTCTGTAGGCCTGCCGGCTCATTGTCTGCTAGGCTGGCGCGACTCTACGGTGCTGCAGTTATGATCCGCATGCAGCGAAGGCGCAGCACGGCTAGTGCATTAGACGATTGTGGAGGGGGTGGCAATTGTCCCTCGCCCTTCCACTCGTGGGCTCCATGACTCCAGGCCCTTCTGCCGGGAGGCTCCTTCTACCAGAGGGAGTCGAGCACGCTGTCCTGCGCCCTCATAGAGCCGACAGGTGAAGAGCACGTGCGCCATGCTCTCCACGACTCCCCCACAGGGGCAGTCACTGAAGCTGCAGCGCCTGAAGTAATGCAGTCGCTCGTTAAATGCTCCATGGCCCGAGAGCAGCTGCACCCGCAAAGGGGTGACGCCGCCATTCCATGTGCAGCCTCTCTTCAGCAGAAGGGGCGATAGTGTGGAGGTACAGTAGTACCACCACGCCTGCTACATGCCAAGTCCCGCTTGCTGGGCGAGATTAAGTCTATGCTCGACTATGTCCTTTTGTTGGAGTGTGGAAAGTAGGGCCTGGAGTGGTCCGTGGTAGTCGGCAAGGTGATCTCGTTTGATGCTTGATTGTAGACCAGCGAGGTCAAAAACTAGATCGAGAGGGGATGCACCGGCGTGCACCTGGAGTGCTAGATGTGATGTAGTGCCACACACTGGCAGGACAGCCAGCAGGATGTCTAGCTGGAGTGTAAGTGTCTGCCTGTCACGGCGTGTGGTAGCGACCCACCATGTTGCTGCAGCATATCGCACTATGGGGATGAATATGGCCCAGTAATATTGATACTGAGCGAAGGCCTATGCCCCCCTGGTGTATTCTGAGAGGGACCTGACTTACCTGACCCCAATCATAATAGGGCTGGGCACTTGTGCCTCAGGAATGTCAGGTGGTGGGTAGGACGGCCACGTGGTAAAATATAATGCCAAGGTAAGAGGCAGTAATCCCCAGGGCGACACTCACACCCTCAGTCAGCCTCAAACGCTACTGTAGGGGGGGGGGGGATCGCAATACTACCAGTTGCGTTTTGACCATGCTTCCAATATATATATTTGCGCTTTGTGGCTTGTCGAGGTAGCACAAGATCCCGGCTGTCAGATACCTGTACTACCCAGCCGTCGTATGAAAATGAACCAGTAACCTGCTTGCAGACTGCGTTATGGGTACGCGAACACCTGCCCCACATGATTCAGTGACGCAAACTGATTACGACAGCGATCATCCAGAATGTTACGATCCCAGGCTCTCATACACCTGAAGGCCGTGACGCCACACGAATGGAGTGAAAGTGCCATTAATCCATTTATCGGATTCCCTCTAAACCCCACTGTGCTGAAGAGTAGAGGGAGTTGGAACCCTGCCTAAGCTTCCGTCTGTCAAATGTACTGCAAACTCCATTATCTGGGCTTGGGGCAGGTGGAGTTGCCATGTCACGCCACCACAGGTGCTGCTGTACGAATCCAAATCAAGTAGAAGAAACAGTTACGTGGTAGTGAAACACGTACACATCATATATCGAGACTTTACTCTTCTGACGGCCAACCTCCCAAAAACCAGCACGTGGGTCTGCCTTGGGAGCAATTACGTCAAAAGAAGGTGTAGCTTCAGTTGTGCCCTCAATGGAGCCTTGGAAACGTTCCGAAGACAATCCCTAAGGTCCAAGCTGCTTCCAGCCGAGGAGGTAGCACAGAGAAACTCGATCCGTCACATCTCGAGGACGCCCCTAGCCAATGACGAAACCCGCCATCACCTTCACGCTTTAACCTCGATAGGACGGCTCCAAGAAGACCGAATCCCCCAAGTCTAGGGCGATCACACACGCAAACAGACCATTTTATCAAATAGTGAACGTAAAGATCTGAAAAGAAATCACTACTTATTTCACAGCCGTTCTCTTTACTTGGCAGAGCCACGGAATTCCACAACAATTGGAATCTTGGACCTTCCAACCTCTGCTGAGAGGCAGGTTATCTCGGGAGCTAGCGATTGACACACTTCTGACTGTCTAGGAAGTGCCACATACCTTGCGCTGCTAGTTTGTTGACACAGAGGCGGGAGTTTCACTAATAAAAAAACAATTACCCAAGCGACAAACAAAAGTGGTATAATATGCACAAAATTAGAAAAAAACACAGAAATTAGGAGCTCCTATTTAGTTATGGTAAACAACGAAAAACTGAACGGTTGAAAGGAAAAATGTTAAAACTCATGTCCTCGAGGAATTAACACATGAGACATCTGACCGTTTGGAGAAGTCGGCAACTGATGCCGGAAAGCTGGACGCCAGGGTGGGTGCTCTAATCACCCGAAACGAGAAAAGAGAAGAACTGAAGAAGAAGTGGGAAGAGTTTGATCTCTGTAGAGGGGAGAGAAGTGGGGATGGGGCAAACAGAAAGCTTCATCACGGTCAAAGACTAATGATAAACAAATGGAGCAAACACTGACCACTTCACACGTCGAGGGTTCCGTTGTGGAGGACGTTGGCGTTAACCAGCTCGTCACTTCACCCTAAGAGTTGAACGTAACAAGACAGGCTCACAATACTCAGGATAACTCCTGTAGTCAGTACACGCTGAAGCAGTGAGTGGTGTGCAGTAACACTGGTGAATCCTGTTGGACCGCTGGAGTTGAAGGGATTGCCAAAAACGTGGGATCTTCATTTGTCGTGCACGCTTTAGGCGTTTTTTGGAATCCTCCTCCTGAGTTCTTTCAGTCAGCTTTTCCCTCGTCCTCTGCCGAACACTAACAATCATCTCACCCGCGATATGAAACCCTCCCTTAACTTAGACGTGTGCGTTTTCATGCTTAATTGTCCTCTGTCTCCGCTGGCAATCGGGCATTTCCCACGAAGATATTCGACGCAGTAGCTTAATAAAAACCTGCTCGAAAGCCCACCTGCAAGAGCCGTTTCAACTTTTTTTCCGTACCTTTCTTTTTTTTTATATTGTCGTCCTTTTCGTAATCTCCTGTGGGACCGACATTGTCACCCTACTTCATAAAAACTCCGCGATTAGGAAGAAGAGGATTATACAGTCTTTTTTTTCTCCCGTGCTGCTTCGACCATTCAACGTCTTTCACGTTTAATTATTGTCAGCGGCATCGTTTGTCAAAACCGCTCGTTAATTAATCTGCCTGTACAGCTCCCTTAATTTTGGTGTTTCCGGCACAAAGGCAAACGACGGGCCGTCGATAACTAATTTGATGAAACATGTCGACCTGGGGCTTTTCATGGTAGGGAAAAAAGTTCACATTCTTAACGAAAACGAGAGACAATGAGAGGACGAGCGGATGGAGAACACATAAACGGAGCAGGGTGGTGGGTGGGTGGGGGGGGGGTGACAAAGTAATTATTTCACGAGATAAATAAGATGCAGTCCTCAATGCTCTTTTTCGCCTCATTAGTGACTTTTCCAAGTTTTCGAATGCTGAGACGTCATGAAAAAGCTTTCGTTTCAAATTTATTTTATCAATCGTCTTTCTTCACATTTAGACCGTCAAGTCTTAATATTACCGTTGAATGCTAACGAGGAAACTTACTCCCCAGGTCCTAACGAGACGCTGGTTCATTTCTTTTGACATTGTTCCGTTTTTAATCCGATTGGCTGAGGTCTTTGGTAACAAGTGCATGAAAGCCCAGCGAAGATAAATAATAAAACTGGGAATGAGAAAAGTAAGAACTTTGCAAATTATTACACAACGGTTTGTTATTCTCTTGCATAGCTCGACGCAATCCCACACCTTTCAGACCCATCCCATTCGATTCAGCGTCGAAAAATACGAGTAAACCATACGAAACATGGCGCGACTACAACGGAACGACGAATATTACATATTCCATAATTGTTCTACAAGCAATTGGCACGACGTGAGGGTGCTGGGTGGTTGGAGGGAGTCAGGAGTCAGTGCAAATGATGAAATGATAACTTTCGCTGTATTGTTCTACGAGTTCTTTCAAGTAGTAGATTTTGGCTCGATATAATTACGTGATTTCACTGTTTTCAGTCTAGGCGTAGTCGTACACCTCTGAGACTTGTTTCAATCGACCCAGCATCGAAAATACCCAAAGAACGATACCAAACGCGACGTAACTGCGATAAAACTGCCAAAATTTCGTTTTGATAATGACGGCTCCGTTCAATCGGATTGCTGGGTAGTCAAGCATTACTATGTGGAGTCGTGCGAAAGAATGGTGTTTTTAGACTACGTTAAAGGTGGTGGGTGGGGGTGGGGTGAAGTACAGTATTCCTGACAGGAAACATAAGTGTGTTATTCAGAATACAAGTATAAGCTGGTTAAACCATTGTCTGCCTACGTTAGCTCGGGACTAGCCTATGTTAGTGAGTTTATTTGCACGCCCAGTGGCTGAAACCAAGCCTTATGGGCTGAGGCCCTATCGTTGTGGCACGTTGGCAAACTACTGGCATAACTGCTGGTAGAGAAAAACAAAGAATTCGTCACGAACGTGTCTACCCATCTTTAAACGTCTGCTCACGTTCGACATTTGTATCTGGTCCCAAAGCCCGCGATAGAAGTGTCAGGTCGTCTCACAGATGTTGATTAACAGGTTGTGCCATTGATGTCATCAGTTTATACTTGGCCATCTAACGCGCTCCACATTTGCCTTCCTTCTAACAAGACAGATTAGCCTAACATTCTCCACAGAAGGAGGACAAACCTAAAACCGGAGACCGCTCATGCACCTCCAGATTCACTCCTCGTCTGATTGCTTGGATCTAAAAACATGTCATGTTTAGGCTTGTATTATCGCGCTTGCAAAAAGGACACACAGATCGTGCAACCAACGGAGAGTATGGAACTAACGCCTTATCATGGTATCCCACCACCACTAATCACTATAGCAATTCCTAAATACCTCTCGACCACCACCTACGGAACACTTTGTGGTGTGGCTGTTCACATTTCGGATGGGCCCACACATAAGGTGGAGAGTTAGGAAAGAAGGAAGCATTTTATTTTTAATTTCGTAAGAACAAGCAAATGTTTTGTTTATCCGTTTTGGTTTATTATTCATTCTGAATAATAACCCTATGTTTTCGGTCACGAAAAATTTTTTACAACCCCCCCTCAAAATTTGATACTTTACGTTTCACGACATGGAGATTCCAAATTTGCAATGTCCGTCCGCCGTCCCCCGTCCGCCGTCCCCCGTCCCCCGTCCGCCGTCCCCCGTCCGCCGTCCCCCGTCCGCCGTCCGGGCCGTTTTGTGCCTTTAACGTGGTCTAAAAAATTCGTTCTTTCGCCCAAAAATCCGATTTGGTATCTAGTTGTGCCCGCCATCTCGGCAATCCGATCGGACGAAGCCCGTGGTTGTAATGGGCAAAAAACGGTTAAAAAAATTAACGAAACGCAGTACAACGCGGGAGCTAGAAGCGTTTCGTCGTTTGAATTCCCTCCGCCCCGCCCGTCTCTTTAAAAAACCAACCGCTCTCGAGGCGAGCGAGCAGCGCGGCGCCTCCCGCTCGCTTCCCTCCCAACGACTCCGCCTCCCGCTCTCCGCTCCCCGTTACTATTTCCCCGACGTTTTGGTTTTAATACGATTCAATTTTTTTAGATTCTTTCGTTTCATTCTCATTTTGGGGTTTTTCATAGATTTTTGGTTAAATTTTGATATTAGTATTTAGCGTGCATGTTTTCATATTAAAATTCAGTTTTTTCTAGATACTTGCGGGTTTTTTTGTTTATTTTAATATTACGATTCAGTTCTTTTCGACCTTTTTTGGGTTTCATTATGATATTTTTCGATGCTGAATCGAACAGGATGGGTCTCGGAGCCTTAATGCTAGGTTAAGCTGATTATCCGAATAATAAACCGTTGTGTAATAATTTGCAGGGTTTTTATTATTATTATTATTATTATTATTATTATTATTATTATTATTATTATTATTATTGAACGATTCGTGACGGGATGTAGTTCGTAGTGTCATCGATTCTCTAGACTCGCCTGCCACCGACGAAAACCATCCAGAGGAAAAACCTTCCTTTTTTTCTTATCATCGTATTTATCATTGCCGTGTCCCCCAATTTAGTCATCATCATCTTTTGTTTCCGCTTTCTTCAAAATGAACCTCATCCGCAGACCTAGAATGAGTTATCTGTGGGTAGAAGAAGTGCAGTTAACCAAGCAACATTTTATTATATTAATTTATATATTCTATCAGAATATTGAAGTGTTTATTTTGTTTCTTTTTTGTTCGATTATATTTTGTCCATTACACAAGCAGTATCTGTTTTTAAATTTTTAGTAACACTTTCTATATAGCGGCATATTAGAATTAGCCCCTTCTCATCAGGACAAGGTTTGCAATAGACCATCCACCTTTCTTCAGGACTAATGACACTAACGAAGGGTGCTGCGACTATGGCAGCGTGGGGGGACGCCTCCCTTGGTCACTTTTATTTGGTTACGCTCTGAGCGGAGTAAGAGCAATGGGGTTTAGTTCTTCTGCGCCTACTATCCTCCCTCCAAGGTGTAGGGGAAATGTGTCGGACTGCCTGAGAGCGGCGTGGACTTCGTCACCTACCATATGAGTGAAGTGAGGCCGCTAGTCTAAAGTTCAGCAGGAGCGCCAGCTAGGTAGGAGAGGCTAGTGCTTGCTTCGTTTCTGTGCTGCAACATGAGCAATCCACTCCTCCTATTTATTTGAACGCAAGGGGCAGCCCGTCCACTTTGTAAAGAACTTTAGACTGGTCGATGACACTCATGCCACACGATGATGTAAGACAATTTAACACTGGAAACCTCAAATTGTGAATTCAGTTTTTTCGATGGGATTTGGAATGCATGTTGTAATGAAACGGTTCTGAGGTCAACAGCAAGAAAACTCTCTGACTGTCCCAAAGCTGGGTTGAGCACCACGGCCTAATGACCTATTGTACCAGTCCTAATGTCTCACAGGTCCATACTTAGCCTCCTAAGGAATGTCAGGTACTTCCTGCTGGAGTCTTCTTTCATGTCCATCCTTGGATAAGTAGTACCGAATACCAGACATCGCTCTCTGTCAAGTCTCCTGCACTGGGACAAGATGTGGTAGGAAGTCTTCTCATCTGTGCCACACCGCCCACACCGCCTACACCGAGGGGTATGTAACGTGTTTGGAGTGCCTCACTACCACCACATTCCAGACTGTCTGATGCGTTCTTCAGGCATATTCTCTCTCAGTCAGTCTTGCTCTAGTGACGGAGAAGCCTCATAATGGAAAAGTGGCTCTATATGTACGATAGGCGAACCGCATCTGGCCAAATGGTCTACCCTCTCATTTCCAATGATCCCCTTATGCCCTAATCCTCTATTCGTGTTTGCCATGGAGTTAAGCCACATCCTACACTCCCGCCAAGCTTGGCTAACCTTCCTTCAATAATAGATGATATATTGCACAGTAAGGTCCGCTTCGTTCGATATCCTGTATGAGATTCGCTGACTGCGTAGCTCTTGACGAGCGCCACTTTCCTAGTACATCTCCAAACTTCAACATCGCAGTGGTGACGTTCCCAGGAGTGGAGCCCGTCATTTCATTCCGTTCTGCGGGTTCCAATAGTGTTCGTCACTATTTTCGTGCAGGGGTTGGTGGTAGGAGGTGGGAGAGTGGTAGGATAGTCTAATGAGCACTGCGCCCTGCGTACTTTCAAAAACAAATCCAAATCTTATTGAACCCGTACAGTATAATCAGAGCAGAACAAGTCCCCCATGCCAGGGATCATTTATAAAGAACTCGGGTGTGACCTTGAAGGCAATGAAAAGATTACCAAATGGACAACAAAAAGTTTCTCCTCTCGCGAACGTTCGCACAGAATTATTTGCCTGAACTGGTTGACACCGTCATCAACACCCTCTAAAACCTACCAACAGAGAAACTTACGAAGCTCAGGAGATCCCATAATACGAGCTTTTTGGTTTCTACGAATTAAAACCCAAACGAGATGGGCGGAGCCTGGTTCCCTGTCCCCCTAAATTACCGGGAGGCCCTTCGGGATTTCTAGGTCAACAGCTTAACTTTTGACTCCGCAGGATCCGGCAAACTTTGCCATCACGAGGATCTTCTCTTCGTCCGTTAGATTACTAACCGTTCCAGCTCGAGAATTTATTCAAACTTGGGTATTTTCGGTTTCTTCTCGAGCCAAAACTTTCGTAAATGTAACGACGAGCTGATGCTCGCCGGCAGCGACGGAGCTCTTAAATTGGACCACTCGCTTCTTCCCTATAAACTCGGGATTTCAATTGTGAACAATTCGAAGGAACGACCTCGGGGAATTTTATTCATTTTTTTCAAAAGGCTCCTACTTCATTTATAATTTCTCGAAAAAGCTCTAAAACCTTGACAAGAACTCACATTGTTCAACCTACACCTACAAATATATTTATACAGTTACGTATTACTGCTCAATCACCCAAGTACTGATGATATGAAAACAATTAATGACGAAGGAAAGACATATATGAATTTCAAAGATCATCTTGAAACCAGCCCCCAGAAACTCCGTCTGGAGAACAGTGCAAGCATCAAAGTCGAACGAGTGCTCGCTGAGACCGGCCTTTGGACTTGGTGTTTATCTTCGGGCCGTTTTCACTTGAATTATAATTCGAAAAAAGAGAGAATAAATGTAAAAGTTTTGTGTCTGACCGTATGGACGCCATGAATGGGTAAGTGCGTGAACCCCGGTGCTGATGAACCGTTGGTGGGGTAGGGAAAGCCCAAGTGCGAGATTCAGCCAAGGGGTTCCCACAGTCGAAATTGTATACGGCCGTATAGAGGATGTGTCGGCATGCTGATGACCCGGAACAAGAGAAGAGGAGAACTGAAGAAGGAGTGCGAAGAGTCGGGCAAAGCTTCATCATGGTCAAAGATTAATAAACTAACCAAAATTTATTTATAAACAATTGGAGCAAACAATGGTTTAGTTCAAAGGTTGACTACAGAGAAGTACACGGTTCCCGGTTGGCAAAAGAAATTCGGTCAGACTGATCAAATTCAGTCAGACTATTCTTCCAATTTATGTATATAGCGAATAGACTGGTCAGCGAGAATGATAGTTGTACTTTGCCTTTGAAAGTCCCAGAGTTTAACCAAAATTACGTATCGCGAAAATCCAAGAAAAGGAGTTGGAAGTACATGTGGTAGTGAAGAGTCTGAAGGTCTTGATCTATCGGGTTCTTGTTTACGCTTTACAGTGTAATGTGATACTGACTGCCCTTCACTTTGTGGTTGAGTTCGTTCCCGAATTTCAGCATCACCTAATAGCACCTAATAGCCTGGTAGCTGGTGTTCTGGGTTATGTGAAGGAATCCAGTTTTGGGGCTTCTTGTAGCCGTTGGTCGATGGGGGTTTACGCCAATTATTCACTGGCATAATATCTGCTTTGCTTGTTATGCAGCCTATGTGTGCCAATTAGTAGTTAACTCTTAGGCACACCTCGGTGGATTTGCGTCAGCCTACCCCACTCTCCGATGACATGATCTCACAATGCCCCCCCACGAGTCCACATCATCGTGTGATGTCGTACCCCCACCACCATTATAACTTCTAAATGGACCCCCTTCCCCTCACGAAACACCCCACTTGACGTCAAAACCCCCAAGAAGAAGGAGAAGGTAACAGCTGCAGGACAAAGAACCTCGCCAGAGCTGCAAGACCAATGGCATTTCGCCGTGGCTACATTCGGCCCATGTCCCAACTCCCCAACGACTGGTAGCCATTGCCTCATCCCCCTGTGTTTAGGAGGGGGTTGCCTGGTCAGGGATTGAACCAGAGTCCACTGGTTCTATCCCTGCCATGCTCAGAAGGCCTCAAGCCCCAACGCGCTTAGCCACCACGCCCCCCACCCACACATCATTGTAGTTATGTTGGTTGGGAGGGGGGGGGGGAGAGACTTGTGTATCCACTCATAAATTACCACAATAATTAGAGGGTGTGACATCACATGTGCTGATCTACTCAGAAGTAGCGCCAATAGTTTGGGTGTTTGACGTCACACAGGGTGTGAACAGGGGGGATCACTTCACATGGTGGGGTGAAGAAGCGGGGGTTATGCTGGTGTCTCATCTTGGTTGTGGTGGCGGGGGGCTGACGTCAATTCATCCAGGTGTGCCTCAGAGTTTACTACTCCTGTTCGATTAAAGTCCACCTATGCACTTATCCATCGTGGCACATATCAAGAACCATGCCTAGTAATGTACCGTCCTGAGGGTCCAGTGCCAGATCCTCTCATAATACTTAGTGTTATTCACAGCAGTGCGTGGCACTGGCATCGAACCTGGGACTCCTTCAGAGCAAAACATTTGCCTATTTATGATCTCTGTCGGGGTAAGCCGTCTTGCACAGCATGTCAGTTACAGCAGTCATTATCACGATCACCTTCAGACTCAGCCCCGCCCGGAGCTCCTGGTTAAATACGATTTTTAATGCGTTCGAATTATCCGGAGCAGAAGAAATTGGTCGGGCTCCGTGGTCTGTACCGTTAACCGAAGAAAACTCCAACGAAAGAGAAAATTTGCATGGAAGTTGGAAAGCAGCTGTTGTAAACTGTGGAATAGGGACGAACCAAGGGAAACGGAGCGAGGGGAGGAACATATGGGAAGAGAAGAAGTAACAATATTCCTTGTTAGGGCGGGAGGGTACATAATACCGTCAAAGGGGCGTAAATCACGGGGAATAGGCCAGAGCCCCTCTTCCAGCCGCACCTATTAGAAATGGGCGTACGTAACGTATTGCCTCGACCCGCTGACAGGACTTCCGCCGCACAAATGCCGTCTTCCCTCGTTCCCTTGCCCTTTCCGAAGCTCTGTCTACTGGAGAAGCCAAGCTCTCATTTGCTTTCTTTGTTGACGATTCGACCGCTTCACATCTTTCCATTCCCCTTTTTATCGGTGACGCAATAAGTGGCAAATGTTTAGTAGCCCGACATTCCGTATTTAAAATTCAAATAAAACTACTGCGCCTACTTCACGAAACTCCATACACCTGATACGATCTGAACATGCCTGACACACAAAGCACAACTTTAGTGTTACGGGCACCAGTGGAACTGCTGACAAAGAAACAGATCGAGGTTTAGCTCATTGGAGCCGCTCCTAGAACTTCAATGGCAATAGTTCAAGTTGACTGATGTGATCACAAAGCGCCATTTTTTCCCATTCCATTTACAGACTCAAGACTGGGATATTGTACAGGCTAATGGATGTAACGGATCTTGATGAGGAAGTGGCTTTTGACTGCAAGACGAACCATACGCATTACATAAGCGCCCAACGTTGTACTGACTTGTGCTTTTGAATGTGTACATGTTCTGTTTCAGGTATTCGCACATCATTCCCATCTTTGGAGGACGAAGGCAGCTCGAGTCAGATAATTTACCTCTTCGACTCAAGCACCTTGCTGTCTTCGTCGATCACGAAGAAACCCTAAGAGTTGGTGGCCGATTATTTAATGCACCTCTGTCCACCTCTGCCATTTTACGACCCTTGTCGTTGAGTAATGTCATTGCCGTAGTCATCACATTGTGCCCAACGCTCTGATCGTCAGTATCCGTCAGGAGTATTGGATACCTTCTGCCAGGAATCTGGTCAAACTTATTAAACGCCAATGTGTCACCTGTACTCGCTTTTGTGGTCGTACATTATCTCCACTAATGGGTAACCTGCCACACAGTCGCTTTTATGCTGTGCGTCCTTTTTTGCACACAGGTGTAGATTTTGGAGGACCTTTTCTCTGCAAAACATCTAATTTACGGAAGACGCCGATCGTCAAGACTTATATATGTGAATTGGCACTTGGACTCTCCATTGAGAACTTCCTTGACACATTTGACAGATTTGTAGTTCGTCGAGGAACCCCCGCTGCCATGTATTCGGATAATGGCACCAATTTTGTTGGAGCAAGCTACCTAAAGGACGTGTATGAATGATTTAGCAAGCAACAAACACAAGACTCGTTGATCAACCATACATACCACCTGTCAATCATCTGGAAGTTCGATCCAGCCCATACTCCCTATATGGGGGAGCCTGGGAAGCAGGTATCAAGCCTGCCAAGGCCCTGATCCACAAATCGTTTGGTAATCGTTCCTATACCACGTGGGAACTAGCAACCACGCTAAGGTTGAAGGCATTTTAAACTTGCAACCATTACTGCCAGTTCCAGACAGCCCTGAAGAAATGGAAACTCTGACGTCAGGACATTTCATCATTGGTCAGCCACTGAACACACTCCCTGAAGTTTACTGTTCAGAACTACCTAACTCACGCTTAAACGCCTGGGAGCACACCAGGGAAAGGGTGCAGTTCTTTTGGAGACGGGGGCAAGAAGAGTATATTTGTAGTTTCCTAGCTAGGGCCAAAAAGGTGAACACTCCACCAACCTTCAAGGTGGGAGAAGTGGCTCTAATCAGTGAGTTGCACACCCCACCAGCGGAATGGCCGATGGCCGCATTTCGGAGTAAAGTAAATTTTGGAGGAGCATGTTCGAGTCAGGAAATTTACCCCACAATGTTTTTCCTATGATCTGTCCCTCCTTTCCGTTAACCTCATTTATTTTGTATTTCCTAGATTACCTATTATTTATTCCCTGTTGAGTTGGAGTCGGACACAGAGATGGCAAGCGACCATGGGAGAGCCTCTGCTGCCTTCTCACTATTTGCTTCGCCTGAGAACTCTTCCCGCTTTTGTGATTCTAATCACTACCCGAATAGCAATTATCGTTATTCGCCGGTTTAACCACATCATCAACCACCTGTTCTTTTCTACCCCGAAATTGCCACTATTTTGACCAACACGTTTTCTGCGCGAAATTATTTTTCTTGCAGTGCAGTGCATAGACTGGTTTTGTGCCGGAATCATCGCATCCCTCCTGGCCAGGAGCAACCAGCCGAAAACGCCGATTCAGGTATCACCATTATCTGTGTTTTGATACCGCACTCCAACTCAACACTATCCCTTTTCTTCCTTTCCCTTCCTCCTTGCAAATCCAAACAAATGCTCTCTCAAGGAGAGGGAGGGCAGTCAATGTGTATTGGGATCGCTTGTTGCTTGACAGGGCATTTAACAGGGTTAAATGTGATAAATGCTATGTAGAATATTGGGTTGATGTCTAATGACAAGCCACTCTGCTTGGAGCTAAGGTCTAGTGGGGAATTTACAGTAATAAGACAACACGAGTCCTTGTAGAGCAGGCACGGTAACCTGTGTGTCGTCTCATTGCCTTCAGTAGGAACGCCCATCTGTAATTCCTGCTCTTAATTTTGGACTTATCTTCAAGTTGTCTTCCCTGTATTCTACCTATTTCTCTTTATCTTGCCGGCACTACTCTCCTGTCACATTTCCTCTTTGTTATCTTTGCTTGTATTACATCACACTTCTATTATTGACACACATCACATGTATTCGTTGCATTTACGTATATATTAGTTAGGTGGGTACCTTGGGGCGTGCCTGTTACTGTTACTGTTTCTCGTTCGATACAGACCCTCAACCTCTCTCCTGCTGCCTATCTGAGGCCCAGCGCTCCGTGGCTTACCCTGTCCGATGACCCTGAACTACTGCTGCCATTCGAGCTGTGCCCTACACCGTTTCCAGACACCAAACTCCTGCTGCCTGAGCCTAATGCCTTTCGTTTCCAAATCCTACGACTATCCACACACCCCCATGTGTCACGTAGCCACCAGCGCTATCGCCAGTCCATCCAGCTGCCGGACGAGTCCTCTTATCCCCGACAGAATCACCCTTGTGATGACGCAAAACCTCCTCCAAGCCTCGTGATCATGTGGAGATGATCTCTCTACCAGTGAGGGAGTGATGTGATGGGCACGATTGGGACCTGCAGTGACAAGTGGCAAGAATGGAGTGAGGTTTACCTAAAGGGAGCCGCTTCAGGGAACTTCGGATGCCTAGAGTTGAAGGTGGGCAGTTAGGGGGAGTCGGTATTCGTTTCTACTATGGCATCTTGCGCAATGAACCTTGTGGAATACATCTCCATTATTATTACTATTTGGACCCGAACATAACTCGCGCTTCCATTCCTCTCGTCCGGTATCAACACTTAACCTTCCTCCCCCTGTTTATCTCAGGCCCCTCGCCTCGTGATCTTCCCTGTTCACCACTACTGCGCCTCTCAGGCCTATCGTTCTGTGGCCTACACCCTCCCTGCACGCCGAACTACTGCTGCCCAAAACCTACGACTACTAGCGCACCGAATCACTGCATCAAGTAGCCTACCGGTACTATCCGATTGCTTATCCATGCAGCTGCTGAACCCTTTCATCTCCATCCTTCAATGGGGGACTAAGAGGATCTCCCCCACGAAGACCCACAGCCTCCCTGACGCCTCATGGTCATGAGGACACTATCTTTCTGCAAGGGGGAGTGATGCTACCGTGACCACAGAATTTTACGAGGTTTAGCTCATCGGAACCACTCCTGGAACTTCAACGATAAGTGTTGAAGTCAGAGGATGAGAGACGAGAAGGGGACGGAATCAGGAAGCCGTTGGTCTTCCGATTCCATTGTCAAACTCGATATCGGGGTATTATACTCGTACAAGCTGTCGGACTTGCTCGTGGAATTACATTTATTGAGGAAGCGGCGTTATCATCGCTAAAGACCTCTGAAAACCCCATACTTATTACAGTACATAGTGTGCCAGAAGCCAACAGTTGACTTGTCACATATATCGCGCGAGCTCTTCATACCACAGCTTGAAAATCAATTTCGTCTTACCTTCACTGCGTGGCTGTACAGTTGAAATCCGGATAGTGATGCAACAGTCCGAGGGGGTTTATGGTTTTCAAAGAAGTTTTGTAGGAGTTAGTGATGTTTCAAGAGTCTCACATGAATCATGCATGTCCCTTCCCTCTCAACGTAGCGCTACCATAGTAACTTCGCTACAACTGAATTAGTTGAACTGCCGAGCGGAGTATAATCGACAGCAATGTAAAGGGAGCTAAGAAAGTAATTAGAAAAAAACGTAACTTGTTTTCTTTATACTTGGCCTGAAGATGAAAGTCGAGGAAACCAACGTTTTCCAGACAACTGCAAGAGAACGAAAGGCTAAAGGAGATTCCAACGGAACATTTAAAAGAGAGGAGAAAAGATCTGAAGACAAAGT
The DNA here is from genome assembly GCA_020466155.1 of Pachypeltis micranthus. Lineage (NCBI taxonomy): Eukaryota > Metazoa > Arthropoda > Insecta > Hemiptera > Miridae > Pachypeltis > Pachypeltis micranthus. The sequence continues at coordinate 3,591,406 of CM035776.1, forward strand.
AGTGACGGGACGAAGAGGGCGAGGATTAGCCACGGGCCTCTACTCCCTTGTTTTCTTCCTTCCACTCATCCAGATAGTGAACAAGACAAGTCACCTTTTAATTTTCCGGTTGGCGGTCTCTCGGGAAAGAGGCTTCTCACGGTTGAGTTGAAACCTGGTTAAGGAGCAGGGCTGTTCTCCCGGCTCATGAGGTTTTGGTTTCGAGAACTTTCCTTGGGACGCGAGACAGAACCGTCGAGCTTATTTTATTGATTCCCATTTCGTCTGATTGTGCCATCTTGGGACGAGGCGTTAACACAAGAGTTAGTTGTCAAGTACTGACGACTTCTTCAAAAGCGCACCTTCACAGTATACAAGTAGCAGCGAAACACGAACTCGCCCAATAAAAGCGTCCAATTAGTTTAAAACTTGTGCCGTACAAGCTGTTCTTCAGAATGAAATGACGTTTAGCGACAACAAAAACGTAAGGTTGATGAGATGCGCATCGAAATAAGTGAAAAGGCCTGTTCCTGCATAACTGCCCGCCTTCAGAAGATGAGTGGCATTGTAATGAGCGATAGGGAAACCCTCATCAAGGGGACGAGCCAGTTCGCTGCCCAAAGGGAAAGGAAAGCATAGTAATCGTATTAAAAAAATTTGGGTTTTCTTCAGATCTTCGCGTTTTGAGGCCTACTGAGTCTAAAAAAACCTAATTTCGGCGCGTGGTCCGTGTGTATGTGTCTGTAGTTCGATTTGCAGGGGAACGGCTGATCCAATTGAGCTGGTTCTTTTTTTGTTTTGTTTGTTATTTATTGTACACACCAAAATAAGGTTAGGGACGATTTCGGCCGAAGGGAAGAGAGGGTGGGGGACGAAAATGTACCAAAAACTAGGGTTTTTCGCATTTTTCGCGAAAACGGCTCCAACGATTATCGCCAAACTTTCAAGGTGTTTTTAAATAGCTAATACCTACATATTGTTCTCAATAAATGTTCCTCTGGCCGTCCACTGAACAGAGATAAAAATCAAAGTGTGTCGAAAATAAAGTTTTTCACGTTATTTCTTATTACGTTTCTTATTTCACGTTATTTAACTGCTTCACCAGATGTGATGAATCTTATGGAGTGTCTTCTAGCATTCTAGACCCACATTTTGTTTTTGTAAACAATCTCTGTATACATCTATTGAACGGATATATAAGCCAAGTTAACTGCGAAAAGGAGGATTTGTCGAATATTAATTTATCGGTATATCGGTTTATTTTCCCAAAAACGGCCTCAACGACTTCGATCAAACTTACGGAGTACTCTCAGCTAATTAGTCCCTACAATTTTTTCCAAATAAATGTTTCTGTAGAAATGCGTTGAATGAACATATAGCACCCGCATATGCCGCCGGTGTTCGAACTGGTAGCGGAAAGTGGTGTGTTGCTACGCACCGCTCGTTTGTCAAGGAATCCTGCACATCTTGCGCACATGAAACTACATGCTGCTCCACTGTAGTTTGTGCACTGCTACTGTAAACGCGTATAACTTGTCTCGCCTACTTTTTCGAAGAAGGGAATGACATTAAAATATCTGGTGCGTAGCAACACACCACTTTCCACCACCCCCGTAAGTTCGAAGAACAGCTACATACGCGGGTGCTATATCTTCGTTCAACGCATTTCTACACAAACATTTATGGAGAACAAAATGTAGGGACTAGTTTGCAGAGAGTACTCCGTAAGTTTGATCGAAATCGTTAGAGCCGTTTCTGAGAAAATTGGAATTCCGATAAATTATTATTCGACAAATCTCCTTTTCTGTGTTAACATGACTTATATCTCCGTTCAACATATATATACAGAAATAATTATGCAGAACGAAATGTTGGTATGGGTGAATATAAGACACTCCATTAGAAATTATCACATTTGGTTAAGAAGTTACTCTGGAATTTACGGAAATGTTCGAAAAAACGTTATTTTCGACACATTTTGATTTTTATCTCTGTTCAATGGACCGTCACAGGAACATTTATTCAGAACAATATGTAGGTATTAACTATTTGAAAACATGCTGAGAGTTTGGTGAAAATCGCTAGAGCCGTTTTGCCAAAAAGCGTAAAAAACCTATTTTTGCTTCATGGGCCTATATCTCCGTTCACCGTATTTTCATGGAGATATGTATGGAGGGAAAAAGTTAGGTATTGATTAGGACAAGATTGAAAGTTTAATCAAAATCATTAGAGCCGTTTTTGAGAAAAATGCGAAAAACCCTAGTTTTAGGTACATTTTCGTCCCCCACCCCCCTTCCCATCGGCCGAAATCGTCCATAACCTTATTTTGGTGTCTACAAAAAATAACGAACAAAACAAAAAAGAACCAGCTCAATCGGATCAGCCGTTCTCCCGCAAATCGAACTACAGACACACACACACACGGACCACGCGCCGAAATTAGGTTTTTTAGACTCAGTAGGCCTCAAAACGTAAAGATCTGAAGAAAACCCAATTTTTTTTTTTGACCCGATTACTATACTTTCCTTCCCTTCGGGTAGCGGAAAGTAAAAAACGTGACCACAGTTGATATCTCCCGTTGAAACATGCCACCTAAGTATATGGTTAGATCAGGTGGGAAACCAGAATAGGTACTTCTCCCAGAAGGTACGCATTCCCCAGGATGCTGGGCAAGCGACCGAGCTGTTGCATGATAGCGAAACTGCAACCTCCATGACTTTAGACTGATATAGAGCTTCCAGATAAATGTTAAGGAACAGTCATTCAGAACACGAAAACATAACTGCGGTCAAAGCCAGTGCGTCATTTAAAAACAGTTAAGATGTAAGACAACATTACTAGTACACACACCTTTTACAAACAAGAGCGATGTGAACACGTCGTTTCACATTCGTTTCGCTCACGCCTGGGCGAACAGACGTCGCAGACTGGAAACATGGGATCTTGTGGTTCAACCACAAATGTGTTCAATCAATGCTCTCTCAGCACAATAGTAGGCCTACTCCATGCTACCTTGCAAAGCGCATATAAACAATAAACAATCGCACGAGGAGAGTGCGGGGAACCTACTACTTCCCCAACTAGCTGGCAGGTCAGAGGCTTGTCTCACCATCATGTTCACAAATTTCGTTAAAATGGCCTCTAGTGGTCGTGCCCTGGTCACGGCATCGCAGGAAGTGTGTATGAAAGAACGTCTGGTTTGAAACATTCGTCGCGATGGTCATTTGCGTACACCCCACAAAACTAAGTTACGGTTGGTTATTGAATTTTTCGGCCGTCAAACATATTTGTTGTTGGAGGGTGGTTCTGACGCTCTTCAAATCCCAATAGCTTCCTGGGAGCACCGTGAAGAATCAACTCGAATGTACGCGAGTTTCCTCGAAGAAATTCGGGCAAGTATGGCAGGAGCTGGAAACAAAGGACGCGAGCCTTCGAATCTGAAGTTGTGCTCACACGGGGAAGTGAAGGCGAGATAAAGTATTGACCTTTCCTATTCATATCTCATTCGCGAAACTTCCAGGAGGACAAATAAGATCCATGGAGGAGTTGAGATTCTTATGCAATTTACCAACGGGAAAACTCATCCACAATTCTGTTTCGAGTCGGCTGAAAATACACAATTCACCCTAACGCAGATTGACGTGAAACTTTTCCAATAAATGATTCTGGGGTCGAAAAATTGGCAGACAACTAATATCAACAAGAAAGCAATTCCGTCCTCTTCGAAGTAAACAAAATAAACTAACCAGTCGTATACCTCAACGTGAGAATCGATTGGGGGTTCTTCCTCGGGGGTTTTTTCCCCTCGTGATTCGAAAGTTTCCCTGTGTTTTACCAACAACGACTGCTTCAACTCCGCCCAGTTGTCGATTTCGAGTTGAGTGATTTGTTGTTTGCCCTGTCCACCAACTTCTGAATGGATATAACTGAACGTACTGCGCATTCACGCTGGAAAGACGAGTACTGAGTTCCCTGTCTGTGGGAGCGGAGGCCACGGCAGGGTTGATTGAAGAAGAAGTTCGCCGATTGATAGCGTCTCTCCATTCAGAGCCCACCAGCCCGGTATGAAACCCAACACCGTGACAGCCTTCATTGTGCGCCTCCTTAGAGCTCCGATGCACTTCACCGCCATGAAGACACATTGTTGAGTCCCAAACGGGAACATTTCAGGGGCCAGTTCGCACTAATCCGTTCTCTCGTCGCTACCGTGTCCTTCTGTCGAGGAAAATGGAAAATCAGTCGACGCTTGTGAATGCCACGAATTCTTTCGCATTACGGCGGTTTAATTCTCCGGCGCTGCTCGCTAAAACCACTTCGTCGTCTTCGTTGTCTCGCAGAGGGCGCGTCAAGCGGATTTAATCAATCCCAAGGACAGAATGGGCTTGTTAAGAGATTAGATTACCTAAATGAGTTTACATTAGCTAATGGGACGAGGGCGGAGCAAAGGCGCGTGCATTAGCGGCGTGGCGCGGAACGGTGCGGTGCACGACACTCACTTCTGTCCCGCTCCTCAGCCGCTTTCAATTAGGTCGGACCGACCGAAGGTTTGTTTAAGAACGCTTGCCCTTACTTAAGTGGTCTTTCGGATCTATCGGTCGCTTCTCCCTCCTTCTTCCGACGAGCCTTCGATTTCCATCCACCGCCAGGCGAAAACCCTCCAATGAGCTTCGGTACATAAAATTACCTGACAGGAAATTAACGATACACAAATCCACCCTCTCGCACCATCTCTCTGGCAACTTCCGTCAACAGTAGAACCAAAAAGGCAGCGTAAGTTAAGAGGCCAAATTATGAGCGCGAGTTCAATTGACTTTTCCGTTTCTACCCAAAGCGAATCGGGTTTGCGTGGAAATGGTTACTGGTACGAGGCTTTTGTACCTGTGTCTCAACAGTACATCGTTCTGCCACGACATCCATGAGTTTGTGGAGGCTTTTGTCTTGCAAGTTGTGCCTATTGTAGGATGCTGTACCTCTTTGGAGTAGAATATCGGCTAGTCGTGGCCACTAAGAATGAACAGCTTTCCATATAAAGGTCTAGTGGTACCATAAATGGCTCGACGTCTATCCCCAAGAAGTAAATAGTTCAATCACTCTGAACCATAAACTTCGGCTCGTTTATACGAACATGTTCCACGTTTGCAGCACTTTTCGACCTCCTCGAACTTGCCAATGACATTTGTAAGAGTGCTGGGCATACGCCCCTGGCCTTGGAAAGGGTACCAAGCTTAGTCTATAGCTTAGCTAAGACTATAGTCTCAACCTCTCTCCTGCCAGCACCAAACAGCTCTCCAGGGAAATTACCAGCAAAACCACTGCCCCCACGCAGCCAAACCCATGGCTTCATGGCAATTCCGGCACCGGGGTCTGCCACCCATTCAGGTCCTTAGGTCTGAAGGGTAGGGCGTAAAAAGGGCTCCCTAAAGCAGCCAGAAGCCCCTGTGGTACCCATTCTATTCGGCTGCAGCCTACGTTCCTGAATGGGTGGCAGGCCCCGGTGCTGGAATTGCCGAAAGGAGTTCTACCTGCCCCTACGCTTTATCTCATGGGGATTCCGGGGATTGGACTTGCCCCCATATCTCCCATGGAGAAGGGTTTCAGGCCGTCTTTAATACCAGCCTAGCCAATGACAGTTGAAAAACAACTCATCGAAGTAGCTAAAACACTGACTGCCACACCAAAAACAGAGCCTTTGTTCCATCAGTCTGAAAAAGTACTCTGTTCGCCTAATGACTAGAAACGCACAATGCCAGATGGCCGATCAATGCACGCCGATACCCCGAGCTCCAATATCTCGAGCTCCTAATACAGTTCTCTCTCGTTTTAGGAGCTTTCAACGCATATCAGTTATGAAATGATTTTTATGAAAAATAACTAGTCGTATTTAGTTTCTCTAAACTTTTCGTATGTAGCGAAAACAGTGACCTATCTTACACAGAACAGGATACCCTTTTAGATTCAATGTTGGTTAATGAGCCCGCTCCGAGGTTTTCCTTCCATGGATTGATGTACGCAGTAGTTACTGTTTCTCCCCCACCAATGAAAACAAGAAATATTTTCATTCATGATCGGAGCCAATTTGACTAAGACGCTTTTTCCAATGAAACTGAAAACTCTGCAAATTATTACACAACGGTTTATTATTCTCATGAACAGCTTGACATAGTATTACTGTTCCGAGACCCATTCCATTCGATTCAGCATCGAAAAATACTAGTAAACCAAACGAAACATGACCTGACTACAATGGAACTACAGAAACTGAATATTCTCCCGGCGCCAGGCGCCCGTAAATGTCTGTAGGCATTTATGATCCGATGTAGGAGTAGGCAGAGGAAGTGGCCCTAACCTTTCTCCGCACCGTTGGGCAAAAAGATTCGAGGAAATTGGGACGGGGACTTCCAGCGAACCCTTGGCAATCGACAAGACGTTGGGAGTCGAGCGAGCGGGTGGCTTGATGAGATGGGAGGGAGAGAGTACTAACGACGAAACATTGACTTCCGCTGTAGTTCCCGCGATTTCTATCAATTAGTAGACTCCAATAATTACTGTAATTTCCCTATATGCAGTTGTACACGTCTGATACTCATTCCATTCGACCCAGGATGTCAAAATACCTTGAAGACGATACGAAACACGGTTTATTTGCGGTTATACTGCGTTTTGTTAATTTTTTAAACCATTTTTGTCCATAACAACCATGGGGTTCGTCCGATCGGATTGCCGAGATGGCGGGCACAACTAGATACCAAATGGAATTTTTGTGCGAAAGAACGATTTTTTTAGACCACGTTAAAGGCACAAAACGGCCTGGGCGGCAGACGGCGGACGTGGGACGGGGGTTGGTGGACGGCGAACAGGGTACGGAGGACGAGGGACGGCGGACGGACATTGCAGATTTGGAATCCCCATGTCATCAAACGTGGAGTATCAAATTTTGAGGGAGGGTTGTAAAAAATGTTTCGTGACCGAAAACATAGGGTTATTATTCATTCAGAATGAATAATAAACCAAAGTGAGAGCTCGTGGGAATGAAATTGCCAGTGTGTTGTTGTGTTGATGAAAAGGTACTTGATAGTTTGGGAGTTGTATAATAAACATGCTCCAATAAAGAGGGTTATGTCCCGCCTTCCTGCTCCATGGATTACCCTTGAGATTAAGATACAAGCTGTACAAGAAATGTTTGAAAAGTAGAAACGAAAGTTTCGATGAAGTTATTGCATCATTGAGGAATAAGACCAAGCAAACATTTTAAATTTCTGTTCGAATCTGATCTATTTATCTAAGGACTTTTGGAACATAATGATTCATTATTGAGTAGGCAAGGACAAACAAGAATACTCGGTTCCAAGTATTATGTCGCTAAATCAGCTAAATAATTTCTCCTTTCTTCAATACGAGTGTCCTTTTGAATACGCCAATTCTGAGAAGTTTAAAGAGGTTCCTGAGTTTAGATTAAGTCAGATACGCCCTGATCAAATAACTAAAGCTTTACAACGGGTGAAATTCCTCTCAGTTGGGTCTGATGGAATCCCAAGAGACGTCACAAAGGATCTGTCGTATGTTCAATCTACCAACCGATACATGTACGTACCCGTCTCAGTGGAAAGTGGCGCTAATCAACAATCCTAAAGTGGAGGCTGAGTTTCGTGGAATAAATATTTTATTTGCCTTTGATGTGATAATCTATGAGGAATTCATGAACCATATAGAACGTAATGAAATTTTTACCGAGCATCAAGCGGGTTATAGGAAAGGGAACAATACTGAAAGGGTCTTCAGAACCGTCAAATAACGTAGCTGGTTACGATTGACTTCTTTCGACCATTTATTTATCTATGCTTAAGTCGATGAGGTTTTCTCCGAAGGCTGGTCGGTTTCCTTATTTGATGACTGTTCCTAAACCTTTGACGAGGCGACCTAATGTGCAAGAGCCCCTGCAGGATCCACAGAACTCAGACCTGGGGAGGTTACGGCAGGTTTTTGGTCGTTAGCCAGTCTCCCGGTAGAGAGCTGTTGCCCATGCGTTACCGCGAGGAGGTATGACTATGGGGAAATCCGTACCATCTAAGAGGAGTTCTTAATCTGGCTTCTCACCTGCGCTACCAGGAGCAGTACGGGTGCGCTAGCTGCTCACGTTCACGTTGGAATTCTATGGCCACCATTGTGTGTTGGCAGTCCTATATATTCAACATAATGGGGTACGATGATGTTTTACAACAACTCGCTTTTGGGAAAGTTACACGAGCATGTTGAGCTGGCCAGCCTTACAACCGGATGTCACCCGCATCGTTTCCTCCAATTCCGTGAAACTTTTCAACTCGCAGTCAACCGATTTTACTGTACACACGACGCGCTCGTGATGGAACCACTTTACTACCGTGCGGAAATATAATGAGGACACCCCCATCCGGGAGTGGTCACGTATAACATTTTATTACTTTTCAGAAACACGCTATTCGCTCAACTTCCTGTTCTGTTGCTGAAACGTTTGCGTCCTCCATCTGAGATGTCATTCGGACGGAACGAGTTCGTCTACCGAATCTTTTCTTCTGCCAGACGTTGCCAGAGCGAAACGAAAGCCCCGCTTGACCGTTCGGAAATTGGGTTCGAGGATGAAATTCGTCGATGGGGAAAAGACCGCTCGAGGACGGGAGTCTTAGCGGAACCAATTGTGTCGGAATTATTTTCGTTCCTTCAAAAGGATCGTAAAAGCAGGCGATGCCGAAGGAGTTGGAGAGTTCCGACGGCGTGGACATCCCCTCAGGGACTTGATCAGCCAATTGTGGTTTATATGAAAAGAGTAAAGGGGAAGCCGGCCGCTCTCCTGGGCCATAGGGGTGTTGCCTCGTTCCAAAAGAAATGAACGAAACTCCACTTACACACAGGAGCAGTGAGAATGTGAAGACACGAGGGAGAGCAATGCCGCATGATTACGCATTATACATTCCAGCAGTGGTTTAACAGCAAGGGGATCGTCGAGAGTTATTTTGAACTCGAGTCCTTCTATTAATCGTCGAGTCATTGCTCACTCAAGCCGTCTGGAAATTCCAAGTCTCCCTCCATTCTCTGTACGCCAAGCCATGCCTCCATCCTCTCAGACTATCCTCCCCAACTTCCCGCATTCTCACAACTCCCATTTCCTACTTTAACACCGAAAATGCACAGCGAATATACAAAATGCGGCCATTTGGAATTCTAGGCATAGAGGATTACATCTGGACGACTATGACATTGGTCGATGGCAAAGGTTTGAAATAAACACCCAACGGGTAAGTAAGGTACACCTATCAACACGTTTTGGAGAGTTCTGAGTCTATGGTACTTCGATAGATAATTTAACCTTAAAGTACGTCTTGGGATAATCAATGCGTATATTCGTGAACACATCTGCACGGATCTGGTGGTGCAACGCATCGCACGACCTTCCTGGGCCCCACGTGCCCCGTAGCAAATAATCAAATCACTTTCCGTTCACACCACTCTACGTAAAAACTAATGGCGCTTAAGGTTCCAGAATTTAATGCGCTCACGGCCATCACCGCGCACAGGACACATATGACACTGTCTACATCATTCGGAAAAGGATCGTGTTAACAGTTTATCGTACTGCCACCCTAAATATTTCAGAGGAAAATATGCATTAAAATCGGGTTTTGATGAACTTTTTGGTAATTTAATGAGCTGCTCTCGTCATTTTCCCACGGACGAGAACTTCACGATATTGTCCTGCCATAGGAACTGTCGTCAAACCAGAAGAATGTGAAAATCGTTGAAGCCCTTTAGGAGAAAAAAAGGTGTTTTGATCACTATGATAACTATAGCTGGTTTTGGGCCGATTTTGCTCATACTATTTGCGTCTGATGCTAACTGCTGGCTCAATGTCAAATTTGAGTCGATTCGGCAATTTTATCTCGATCATGCTTACAGACTGGTATGCTTCCTTGCTGGTTGTCCCTGAACCATCATGAGAGAGTTGTCAGTCGTATGTCATGGAGGTTGCGGTTTTCGCTAACATCCAAGACCCTCCCGTCGTGCACCGAACAATTCTAAAACACAGAAGATTTACAGAACTTCGCTTCAGAAAGATTGGGAGGAGCGCTCTGAACACAGGTCAGTCTGTTGCTGAACCCTCGGGGGGAATTATATCAGTCGAATGTCATGTAGTTTGCGGTTTTCGCTCACATCGAAGAGTCTGGTCAGCTACCACCGAACCCAACCTGTGGAGTTAAAGCACAGTCATATGGCCTGTCTGTGAGAGCTGTTGTACATGTGTCACCATGGATCCCAGGGGAATCCGTTTCATGTGAGAGGAGTTTTAAATCTGGCTTCTCGCAAGATTCAACTATTTACTCGTGTTATGTGGGGAAATGTAGACTTTAAGGTTCCAAATCTGAGCGTCTGAATATTAACCCAACCCCACAAGTTATAAAAATGTGTGGGCTGTATGTAGAATGGGGAAATGCGAATAAATGATGGGAAAACAGTTAACAATAAATAATTTACTTTATAAAACTAAAACACGGAACGTTTATTTGGTGGTTGAACGGGATGGTTGCTGAGAAGTTTTAGCAGATCGTGGAAAAAGTGGATCGGACTGACCTGGAATCCAGACAGATGTCAGAATGTGGACCCTTGTAAACTTTGTGAAACACGGGCTACGTAGTTGATTTGCACAGCAAATAATTGTTCGAACGTCGAAACTAGCGGTTGGAATACTCGCGAACAGCAGTGGTCCCCAAAAAAACTCGAAAAAAAAGGAGAATTGGGAGAACGTCTCGAACTGTTCGTCAATGGCAGTGAATCGCAACTGGTCACAAGTTTGTCCACGATCAGGGACAATCACATACCCTTGGTCGAAGCGGGTAGATCGGCGATAATGATTCACGATAAGTTCCTCGGTCAACACATGGCAAGGGGGAGGGGGTTGTTGGTGAGTCTCCTTTTCCTTGTGGGCATGTGACCCCTGACTCTGCCACCTTTCTCGAACCTTAAGATAAATCAACATTCTTCCCAACAAAATTTACATTAAATTTTAGGATGGATCGGGAATTGGGAAGGTATGAGGATTTTCAGAATCGGTAGCTTGCCTAATGGATACAAGTTTTGATACTGGTCTCGAGAAGACTCCAGAAGTAGTCTGGATATTCACCACTCGCACAATTCCATCGCTGTCAGGGTAGGCCTTGGTTATCCTACCCAGCGCCCATCTTGAAGGTGGGTCCTTTGCATCCTTGAGTCAAAGCTTCCAGGCTTTGGGAATCCTCCGAAATAGGGCAGAATGGCCGGGAGTTTAGGATGGCCTCACTTAGGCAGAAGATGGTCAGTAGTTCTTCAAAGGTAAATACAGAATTGCCTGAAACCATCCAAAGGATGCCCTTAGCTGACCAGCCTCCCAAAGACCTCCAAAGTTGGGGGTGGCAGGTGGATTGAAAGACCAGTGAATTCCACGAGGAGCCAAATGAGAAATAATTGCATGTTTAGTGGACTCGTCAAAACACCAACTGTGTAGCTCATTCAATTCTCTATTAGCTCCAACGAAGTTCGTACCGCAGTCAGAAAACATCCTTGCTGGCAGTCCTCGTCGGGATATAAACCTATCCAGGGTTGCTTCATAACCTTAATACAAGTTACGCATCGGTGAGTTCGTTACCGGACCAATGATCGGCCGGAAAAATCCAATAATGGTTTCGTAGCATGGTGCCACTTTCCTCGAACCTTAAGATGATTCAACAACTCGAGTGTAAAGTTTCAGAGCGGCGGATCAACTGTGACCACGTTTCTTTGGACCAAACGGTTATGTGCTTGTGTTACGGGTAAATAAAGTGGTATCACACTAAGTGAGAAAGGACGATATCGAGTTAATGCAATTTTAACAGAGTTTTATTCTCAATTACAGTCGGGTAAGTTTAACCACCACTAACAGGGAACTGGGTGGGAGCGAACGCAAGCGCTGGCGACGCGGCAACAAAGAACCCGCTCGGTTTCGACTGATGGCAGCGAAGTCTCGAGCGAATGGGGCATTTGAGGTGCCCATTCAGCACAAATGCTCTGGACGAGCCTACGCCGAATGGAAGGGTTTGGTTCTTCCGCTCTTGACGAAGCACTTATCCTCAGGCACTCATGAACACTTCAGTTCAGAGCGTTGCTGTTCACCCAACAAAGGGGAACCTAATTTTGAGCATAGGAGGGTAAGAGAATTTTTATTAATGTTCCAGAAGGGTGCCCATGTTCGTGGTGGGAGTATTGAATTAAGAACTACAAATAAACAGTCACCTCATCTCTGGCGTACGCATCTTCTGTAGATCGTAGGTCTACGTCCCACACAACTTGGGACAGGTCTGTTTCGTTATCAAATATAACACTCATAAGAGAGTAATATTAGTTGTAAGTCATGGAGATGACGTAAGAAGTCAGATTAACAGATCCCAGATGGTATGGATTCCCAAAGGGCATACCTCAGCATGGTAGCATATGGACAACCTGCTGTACGACCACAAGTCTGGGTTCGTTGGACACTGAGCGAGTTCCTCAGCTCTTGCGCGATAGCCAAAAGGCACCTGCGCCCTTATAGTGCCAGTATTGGAAGCCTTACGAGTTGCGCTTCATGTCAATGTTTCTGGCTTTCAGAAATAGAAGCAGATTGTCCGGGTGTTTTTTCGAACGTCCGTGATGCCAAATGTCCTGGTTAACCGACTTATTGATTAGAAACATTGCTCATGCAAGCGGTTGTAAGCGTTTCCATCGGCAATCTGGCAGCAACGCGCGACTTGACCTTCGTATAGCAGAAAAGGTTATGTTGGCCTCAACTCCGAAATTAGCAGCACATTCCTGAATAATTTGAACCGCCCTCCTTCCCATCGAGAGATTCGACGATAGCACCCGACAGAAATTGCCGAATCTCGAACGAGGGAAGCAAGTTTCGGAAGTTCCGTAATACCGTGAAGGCTCTGCGACAAAACAGCGCTTATTCGTGAAGAATTGGACGCTTTAACAAAGTCTGTCATTGGCAGGTGCCGGCAGCTTATTAGCGACGGGGGGGCCTGATGACAGGCGGAAGCTGAACACAACTGAAGACGGAAAGTAAGAGGTGTGGCTATTTCGGTTAAGAGGAAATTAACTTTCCGGCAGAAGATCGAGAAGAACCGGTCCGACTGCTGGCGCAACAACAGGCGTCTGTGGAGAAGGAACGAAAAAAAAAAAAAGCGTAGTCACCAACCTTTAATTGCCCTCACGCGTTCCAATTTATCGCTCTCCCTTATTTTCACGTAAAACTCTTTCCTGCGCAGCCGCCGCTAAATGGGTTTGTTTTTGCTGTAATTGCTGAGTCGCCTCGCACGTCGAGCTCGACGTCTAATACGCCAAATGGGAACTACTTTCGAAGAAAACGAGACGCCTCAAATGCTGAGGCAGAATTAGGCAGATGGTTGAAAATACTGCCAACCAGCAGCATCTTGGCGGGAGCGGGAAGGAACACTTCCTAATGCCTCTGCTCACACTGAGTGATCGGTTTCTTGGCGACTATATCTGAACCTTAACTTGGGGTCATCAATGAAACAACGTCCAATTGCTTGAGGATGCCAATTGCCCTTGTCTACATTTCAACAAGGAGTTCGCCAGAGCTTACGTCACACCACATTCACAACTTGTGCACGGTCTTCCTCTCCTGAGCTACTTAGCACACTGGCAAATGGCTGAAGAGATGAACACAGTGGTAAGACCGTGAACAAGCCATCAGCCAATGGCACAAAACCGAATACAAATCTGTGGGTTCCCTCCCAACGTGTCCTTCTCTCCACGAAGGTTTTGTATCTGGAGAATCCTAAAATGGTCCTGGCCCGATTCGGCAGTAACCCTCAGCGTCGTGTATGCCTCGAGGGATCTCTAGAGAACGTGGGGAATTTGGGTGTTGTGATTCAGAACATACTAATGTGGAACCTGCAGGTTGCAAACATGTGCGTAGGGGTGTTTTCAGGTAGATTGCGATTGACTTCCCGATGGCAGCAACTTGTACAATCGCTGATAATGACGCTCATTGTTGCTTTAAATAATGACATTCAGAGAAAGGCAGACCTTAATTATTTCAAGCGACCATTAGCAATTTCCTGGGACCTGATGATGCTTAATAAATTGAGCAAAACGTCGGCCTAGAGAAGCTTTTCATTTTATCCTGACTGACTCTCAAGAGTCCCCACCAGAGCTCACAGTCATGAACGACGGAAGGTCAAGGTGATGGTTATGACTATGTTTATATTGTGTCGGGACGAATCAGCAGAGGCTTGTCCGAGGCATTTGTGCTGACTGGGCACCTCAAATGCCTGGATTCGCTCGTAACATCGATGTCGTCAGTCGAAACTGAGCGGTTGTCTCGTCTGGGCGTCACTCTTCCGCCCACACCCAGTTAAATAAAATAAAACCCTCCATTCCAATTGCATTCAGATGATCGAGTACTCACTCCCCTACTCTCATAGTGTGATATCGTTGTATTCACCCCGTGACAATATTATAAAATTGTTAAATCTCTACGAGAAAATGTTGTACTGCTTGTTCTCCAGGGAGAATGGAAGAGAGGGCCTGATGGCCCTAATTCTCTCTGGTCGATAAATAAATCATTCATTCTCTTCCGTGTAGACACAATTATGCGTATAGTGCTCAAGAGTAAATTTGCGTTGTCAGTTCCTGATTGGAATGAAGGAAAGAAGTAAAGGACTGTAGTGGTGAGTCAATTAGAGGTGTTTTGCAACCAACTCCCCTTTGGCGTTCCAGCCTTACGATAAGGAAGTTCCGTCAAAGATTCATTTCTTTCGAATACCATCCCATTTGCTTCACGCCAAATCAGAGTGATCTCAGGTTTTCGAGGCTCTTAGGAACCACCCTTGTAAATTGTAAAAGAGGTAGTGCTGCGTTAACTTGTGGAGATGCTGCCTGCACAGTCTTATTGCCGACTCCTGGTTTCCAGAATCATCTCTGGACGTCTGGCATGGTAAGCTGTGCTTGGGTGGGTGTTACCCGTGGCGTTGGAGAGGGTACCTGGCCTCACGGCTTTTACCCCTCTCCTGCCAGCACCTATCATCTCTCTAGGGGGGGGATTTCCAGCGGAACCACGGTCCCCGCGAGGCCAATCCCATGGCTTCACGGCCGACAGTGCCACGCTTTTGAAGGCTCCACGCTGCCAGCCGCGGGCTGAAGCCCCCGCGGTACCCATTTTATTTGGCTGCACCTTGAGCAGCCTAAGGACCTGAATGGGTGGCAGGCCCCGGTGCCGGAATTGCCAAGAGGCGTTCTACCGGCACCTACGCTTTATCTCCATGGGGGTACGGGGATTGGACTTGCCCCCGCACCGGCCATGGAGAAGGGTGTCAGGCCGCCTTTTACGGCCTGAACTGCGATCCCCGTTCCACAGTGGCGAGGGCGGACTACTCTATATTCGGCCGCTCTCGCCCGCGCTCCCACCCAACTCACTCTAACCTAACTAACACATTCACACATCCATACAACCCTTAAATACATCCACACATTTCCCGATGGTCCAGGGGCGGACTACTCGATATTCGTCCCTCCTGGATCCATCCCTACACCTAACTAACCTACTCTAAATCCTGACATACATATACACAACACATACATTCACTCTCATCCACTCATATTTACATTCAGCCCTTAAATACAGTCATACCGACGGTCCAGGGATGGGCTACTTGATATTCGACCATCCCTGGCACCGCCCACTCAAAACCACACACCAACATACAACACAAACACAAACACAAATACAAATACACACTCGGACGTCTGGCAGTATGACCTGAGTGCGGCATTGAAGCGATAGTACCACTGAGTCGGGAGCGGGACTGTCGCATAACCTTTGTGTGCTGGTACGTCGCCGTAATTCTAATCTCCACTCGTGGATGTCCTGGTTATTCACACAGATGAACGTAACTGAAGTCTGAGACCGTTCCAAATCGAAACTATCAAATAAATACGAAAGGGCTACAATTGAAGTCGGCTGGCTTAATGTGCGCCTTCGATGAATAGCCTTTGACGCTCAAGGTGGAAATCATTATAAACCATTTATCGGCAACCTCGAAGATCTGAACTCCCCCCCCCCACCATTTCATTACCCACTGCCCTGAGGTAGCGCCACTGCCAACAACTTGGCAACCGATCCCCATTCTCCCTCGCCAATTATAATGAAAGGGTAACTAAGGCTCAACTTCTACCCCCTTCGCCAATCCCTTCCATCAACACGACCCCCCTCCGACACAAAATTGAATAAACGTTAATTTTTGACCTAGTTTCCATCTTCCATTCCTTGCTTTTCTTCCTCCCCGCTCAATTTGGAACAATAGCGCCCCGGATAAATGGGAACTTCTCCCAGATACGTCTGGAGACTTCCAGAATATGAATGCGGACCCTTCGGAAAGTCTTCTTCATTCCTACTACTTCTTAGAGATAACCATTTCGCTTCTTGTTATGTCGCACTAACTACGGGCGGAGTGCTACTGGGTGCTATCGGCTGTAGCGCTTAAGCCCCATGAAACGGCCACACACAGCTTACTTGTGTGTGACTGCAACCCACGTTCCACGAGGCCAGCACGGAATCGCTCAGCTACCCTCCCAGCAGGTGTCTGAGCCGCAATCCTCGGCTGAGTTCTTCTTCCCAACGCCTTCTGTTTACAGCAGGACAATTTTTATGATCATGGCAGACAGGAGAGTTACGTGGTTCGCTCCAACCACACGTTTGAGTGCGACCACATTAGTGAGCGCGTCTGCCAATTTTGCCGCACTTGAAGGTTTTGGGTACATCCGCAATGAACTAGCATGTTGGCTTCCCAGTGATGCCGGCTACTGGATGGTAGTGCTAAGGCTCTTTTAATGCTATTGTATAATTATAATACAACGTAAACTGTAGAAGAAAATAAGGGAGAAGGCATATTCTTCATAAGGTGCACTCAGAGTAATCCATGAGACGCGGCCATGATGGCGTGGCCTCTCGTCTATCTAGCAACTATTGCATGCAACTGCCGTGACATTTTATCGTGATGGATGCGTTGGGAAAAAAGGTTTCCTTGCACGCCATTGATGCATATCCATCTCCAGCTATCCCCCTGCTGAGTGTTCTACTATCCCTGCTCAGCTTCCCATCTTGGCAGATCAGTGGCAGCTGCCTTCACCGATTTGTTCATGATGGGGGCAGAGGCAGTGCCGACCGGCCCAACCCGAGGGATAGGGAACGTCGGGCACTGTGATATTTGCCGCCCCCCATCTGGGCTTGCTTAAGGGATCAGATTTTCTCTATATACTAGCACCCTGCAGAGGCAGCTTAAGTGGCTCTTCTCATAGTGCAAAAGTGTAATGCTGTGGTCTATCCATCCCTGGGCTTCCCTAGAGGCCCACCCAATCTTCCAAACTTACTTGGGTTGCTTCCACCTTGGGAAAGATTGGACCTGCACTGAAGGCAGCCAGATCTCTGGTAAACGATGCTCCAAACTTGCGGCCCTTTGCAACTAGATGGGAATTATGGACTCAGTACTCAGTTTTCGGTCCCCTCAAGGTTTGGACACAATAAATTACGTACACACCACATACCACCATACACGCTCCAATACTACTTGCGTTAATTGGCCTCAAACGAACCTCCTGGGGTTCGTTTTTCTTACTGCCCCGGGGGATTCGGGCGGTCCCTACAAACTCAAAGTTTGGTAATGAACACACGACCGACTAGACAACTCAAACATGATAATGGCAACCTAAAAGTGGAGACCAAAACCCCAGAAGGAGAGGCGCCACTTGCCTAGCGAGATACACAAACACACTCTTACTCGCCTAACTACTAACTACAACCTAACATGACCCCCTCAAACACACCTATCACGAAATTCCTAACCCTGAATAGGGGAAGTACTCGAAGTACTATTTCCCCTCTACTATTAGACCTAACCTATCAGTATTTGTGTAAGTCGTGCGGTCCAAAGACCTAGGGTAGTTGGAGAGAGTGCCTAGCCCAGTAGCCTTTACCTCTCTTCTGCCAACACGCTATAAAACATGTGGGAGCTTTCCATTGAGACCACAGCCCCCACAAATCCAACGCCCTCGTCTTTGCAGCCAATGACATTTGTCTCACAACACCGTGTCTGTGGCAGTGGGCTGAAGCGTCCTGTGGT
Source organism: Pachypeltis micranthus (assembly GCA_020466155.1). Classification (NCBI taxonomy): domain Eukaryota; kingdom Metazoa; phylum Arthropoda; class Insecta; order Hemiptera; family Miridae; genus Pachypeltis; species Pachypeltis micranthus. The sequence goes on from CM035776.1 coordinate 3,609,546, forward strand.
ACTATTTGAGTTAGGTGTCGCTTGTGCAGCTTAAGGACCTGAATGGATGGCAGGACACAGTGTAGGAGAGGCCAAAAGGTGTTCTTCCAGCACCTACGTTTCATTCACACATGAATTCAGAGGATTGGAATTGCTCTCATCCACCACAAGTGTCAAGTGTAACTGAGCGCTGATATTTAGGCGGTGACATCGTCTACCTCTCCCCTACCACGCTCTATATAATACTCAGGCAACTCCCAGCGAAACCTGGCCCCACGATGCCAAGCCCTTGGCTCTAAAACGCTCCACGCCGCTGGCTGTGGGCAGAAGCCCCTGTGGTACTCATTCTATTTAGCAGTGGCTTCAGCAGCCTCCATACCTGAATCGGTAGCAGGCCTCGGTGCTGGCGTAGCCAAAAAGCGTTCTACCGAGATCTACGCTCTATCTCCATGGGAATTTCGGAGTTTTGAGAGCGAGTGTCAGGCTGCATGAGACCTGAACTAAGCTGCCCTTTTGCCTGGTAGGTGTGTTCAATGTGTGGGCTTTCACAGTGGGTAGCACCTCTCGCCGTCCCATCAAAGACCTGCCCCTACCTGGACAAGGATTTCCTTACAGACACAGTTCGTGTGTGACGTGGAAAGCGAGTAAGTTGCCCATCTCATCTTAACATCTTTCCCTTCTTTGTTATTGGAAGCTAGCTGGTCCCAAGATGGTGGTAAACTGGGAGGGAGCTTCCCAATATATTAGCGTATCAGGCTCATTGCCCGCCAGAGAGCACTGAACAAGTGTAATTGAGCGTTTAAATGGTGGTTGGGGAGAGTACCTAGCCCTGCGGCTTCAACCTCTCCCCTGCCACACTCACACTGCACAGATTTTCGGGGAGTTTCCAGCAAAACCCGGCTTCCATGAACTGCTTCCATGAAATGCGTCTGGAGCTAGCCACTGCCAAGACCAAAGTGGTCACAATGAGGTCAGTAGTGACACTCCCATTCGGCACTGTTCAGACGGCTCCCGGCGCCAACACAGCGCTGACGGCTGTGGCAAAATATCTGGGTGTGGCCTTCTGCCCGAGGGGACGGCCTACAAAACACCTTGGCCTTCTCAGAGGGAAGGTGTCAGCCCTGACTGCCCATGTCAGAGCCCTGGCTGGCTCTTCATGGGGGGCGTCATCACACACCAGGCAGCTCTACTATACAGCCGTATTCCAGCCCATAGTGCGGTATGCAGCAGCGTCCTGGTGGATCACACCATCCGAGCTGGATAGGCAGTGCGCCAGGACGCTCCAACGGGATGTGCTGCTGGCAGTCCTTCCAGCGTACTGCACTACGTCGCACCTTGCCCTACAGGTCCTGGCTGGCACACCACCCCTGGACCTGTGCCTGGACTGTGACGTCATGTGCCACTACATCAGAACCGGTGGACTGACGTCGTACCAGGGACCACTGATGGACCTGGTGCCGGAGATGCTCCAAGAGGACTCCGTCGAGTGCCGGATCGCCATGGCCGAGGGTTGGCTACTCGACCAGTGGCAGGCGAGGTGCGACGGCGGAACTACGGCCCGCCACACAATCAGCATCATGCCGTCAGTGAGGGACCGCCTGGAAATGAAGTGGTGGCGCCCCTCATTTGCGGTGACACAACTACTTTCGGGCCATGGGGCATTCAACCTGCGCCTCGAGTTCTTTAGAAGGCGCGCATTTAATGAGTGCCCCTGGGGGGAGGGGTGGCGGAGGATGCTACCCACGTCCTCCACGACTGCGGCCTGTACGAGGACGTGAGGGCCATCACTGCCATTCCACAAAGGAATGCCGCGCGAGGCTTCCTCTCCTCGCGGGCCGCTACCCGCCGGTTCACCCGCTTTGCACAAGCATGGGCGAACCGGCGGAAAAATCTAGTGGCGTGGGTGCCACCGGCGCAGAACACACTGCCCCCTCCTCCATCATTACCTGGCTGCAGGGCGCCAACCAATAACACACTGCGCCTTCCCCGTCCACAAAACCCCCGTCCAATGAGCGAACGGGCTGCACAGCGGCCTACGCCATTCCACACATTAGGTTAAGATTAGGTTCCATGAAGCCGAACCCTTGGCGCCACGCCTCAAAGGCTCCATGCAACTGGCCACGGGCAGAATGTGGTATCCATTATATTTGGCAACAACTTAAGGCCTAAGGACGTGAATGGGTGGCAGGCTCTGGTGCCGAAATTGCCTACGCTTTATCTCTGTGGGGATTTTGGGAATTAAACTTGCCCTCGTCCTCTCCACGGAGAAGGCTGTCAGGCCGCAATCCATGATCCCGACGTGAACTGCGATCCCCCTTCACCTTTTCACTCCGACCACAGGCACTCTCCTCACATACAATAAATATACTCACACAACACTCATTCCTGACGGTTCAAGGGCGGACTACTTGATATTCGGCCGCCCATGGCCTCACACCTATTCTTACCTAAACTAATCACTACCACATCCACACAATAAACTAATTCACTAATTCACTCACGATGGTCCTGGGACAGACCACTGTACAGTGAACAGAAGTAAAACATAAGAATTGACTGCGAAAACAATGGCGCTGCAAAGACGCTGAGTGCTAACTATTGGAATAGCACCCGTCTGTAGTTTTATAACTTCCCTCTCGTCACTGCCCATAATTTATCCCAGCGAGGAACTTCAAGTTCTCATCTGGTGGGATTGTCTTCTTCTCATGATTTTCGCGTTTTAAACCCTAATTAAATACCTAATTAACTAATTAAGAAAGTAGTCCCAGTAAAACCCAGAAAACTAATTTTGTACGAAATGAAATTACAGACCCACAACCCGGTAAGTTGAGAAACTGTGTGGAAATAGTTGTGTAGGATTCAGATCAACTCCCCCCCCCCTACCCACCAATACCGACAGACGACTCCCAGTAACGTGCTCCGAGTGACTTCGAAGCAGCTTTCTTGTTTCAGGCGCCTCACATTGCGTGTATTTCAAAGTCCAAATAGTTAGTGTCTTCCCCCTTTGAAATTAGTGATAAATTCTCTCCCACGCCAGAGATTAAGTTGTCAAGCTACAAATTACGAAACATGTTTCATGTTTTTGAAAGCCGACCCTCCAACTAATGAGATCTCGCAATCTTCATGACTATTCATAGAAATGACATCTTTTACGACGCATGATATAAATAAAGTCTTCTAATTAAGGGCCCTGGGATCTTTGTGAAAGAGACTCTGGATAAAGACGGTTCGGAGGGCCCTTGAGTTATCATCGTGACGCGGTCGCCCTAATTGGCATGAAAAGCGTTGCAGGCTCCTTCTAATTTATAATTTTTTGAAGAAAAGGCTCGAATTTTTATACGAAGACGCTGCGCTCTCAACTTTCGCTTCAGCGGGTAGAAAAATGATTAAAAACGTTCCCTTTGGCGGCCTCGGGGAGAAGAGCTCTGTAACACGAAGGGTGAATCTAATAAGCGCATTTCACCGAGCCAACGTCATTTAATCGAATGATCATTTGACTTCTTCCACGCCCTTTGTTGATTTTCATCGTATTTTGCCAAGAAGACATTTATTTACTGAGGACCCTTGTGACACCTACAGCGCGGTTGAGCGTGAACAGGGATGAGACAGACGAACGATTGTTACTGCAATGCAGCAGCGTTGGTTATGGAGGTCTAGCACCTACCGCAAGGTGCCCCATTAAGTGCCACAACACTCACAACATACAAGGACTAGGACCACACTTCCGTTACTTGTGATAACGTCCCATAAGGGTGGTGTCGCAGTTCTGCGGGCAGACTTCCACCCACAGGGTTGTTTATATGAGAGATGGTTCTGTAGACCAGAACCTACCTGGCACACCTGACGACGAAGACTCAGAGGACGAACCACCATCCAGACTAATTACCATGAGCTCAGGACAATCTGATTGACGTGAACCATCACTGCTCCAGTCTTGAAGACCATACTGCCGTGATCACCCTAAAGCAATGACCTGGTTGGACGGTGCATTCGCCAACAGCTGCGCCAACTGGTCATTGAGAGTCCTCTGATTGAATGGCCGTCTTGCACAGGTGAGTGCGACCTCAGCCAAACTCTCATTGCTATTGTCTTATTGGGGTTTATCAGTCCTAGCAAGAAACAAAGAACATCCTAAAAAGAGGAAGCGCCACAACTGGAATGAGGTCCATGCATCAGCACACTAATACCAATGTGCACAACGGTAAGACTGTTCTGCTGCCCAACTCTTTGCTCCTCCTACCCACGTTTGGTCCCTCGAAGACACTACCACCTCAAGATTTGTCTCATTACGAGAAATTAGCGGGGCCACGTGGAGTGTGTGTTACCGTGACACAGCCCTCATCGGCACGACCATTTTATTACGGGCGATTGGCTACTGCCTCAATGTACTGGCACAATCCCAAGGAGCTGCACAAGCCAGCATCCACTGAAGCACTCCTGGTGATCACTAACCAGTTACCCGTTGAGTGCATGGTGAACAAGAGGAGAATGAAAAGGGAGTTTCCCCTGCTCAGGGCTGAACTCCACAGGTCCTCTGAAGTCTGATATGGGCATCGTCGTCGAAGGGACGTTAAATGTACGACTTTTCTCCAATACGTCTTAGGAGAAAGAGGGTTGCCACATCCACAGCTAGTGTCTCATGGTTCATTGCGACTTCAATGCATGGCTACACTTGTTTTCTCTCAAAGACTCTCCATCCTGCGCGTCTTGCGCCTCCTACGTAGAGGAAACCTGAAACCACCTGCTGCTCCACAGTCATCCTACGAAAGTGAGCGACGGACGTTGGAAGAACAGCTACACCTCCCAGCTTTGACTGCCACTAAGCAAGCTGCCCGCTTCATTCGGCGAGCTAAATTGAGAGCTAGTCAGGTAGCTTATGGGATGGCTATTGTTCTCCAAGCTATCCCTTCACCCATGGCCTTTTTCACAGCTGTACCTGGACACTTGTGGCCACTTCGCATTCAATTGTGTTCTATTCTCCGAATGAGTTCCTAGCTCTCTTCCGCTGTTATTTTTCTTTAAAGTTCATCTTGCGATCAAGTTGTGGTTTGTGCTCTGCATGTTCCAATCTTTCAGTCTTGTACTCAGAGAACTATCGTTCTAACCAAGTGACTGTGCAACCAAAACTCTGTATTGTTAAGCAATTGTATCAATAGAGACCTATACCTCGTTCACGTCGTGTGTATACTTCTCTCTATTCACACCTAACATAAGCTTATAAGCTTGGTTCAGTTTGCGAAGAAGCTACACAGTGGATTTGTATCTAGTTAGATCAGGTGGGAAACCAGATGCAAGAGCTCCTCCGACGTGAAGCGGGTTCCCCAGTGTCATTCCTCTACGAGATAACACATGGGCAAAAGTTATCCACCGGAGGACTGGCTAAATGTCAACGTGCTGTACCTCCACAGGTCTGGGTTCGGTGCGTGCTCGGGCTTTTGCAAGATAGCGGGGAAACGCCAACGTTTATGACCTTCGACTGGCATAACTTATAAGTGTAGAGTCCCAGGCATTTTGATAAAGAAACAGACTCTTAACGAAAGACACTCTGTGCACTCTATCAGGAGAGGATTCTCATCACAATCAACACCTGGCGGTTCGAGCTGACGTACAGAAGATGGATAGTTAGGAAGCCCCCGAGCAAGATCGGGGGAGATCGGGCTGGCTGAGGCACCAGTTCGAATGCGACTGCGGTGTCACGGTCGAGAGTTGGGGCAGAAGAAAAAGCGCTACGAGAACGAACTGCGGTCGAACGTGATGTGGAGATCCATCCACTTAAAAAGTTCTTCGACGAACGTACCTCTCTTTAGTTTTCACCCTTTTTCCTCCATTCGAAACCTTCTGCGTGATGTGGATATTGTTTTCTCGAGCTCCTAACGTAAATACAGTGTTGAACATCAGATGGGACGTGTTGCACAATTCTCAACAGAAGAATTAACATCAGTAAATTGCCCTCGACTAGTATAGTGACGAAGTTGCCAGGAGATGCTGAACGCTGGCCCTGCCCAGCTCGTGTGCACTAAATTTGGGCTTTTGACGTACCAACCATGTAATGATAGACGCAATACCCGTGTGACAAGTCCGTATTTATAAATCAGTAATACTGTCTGTGGTGGGTTTCCTAACGTATGGTCCAACATGGTGATTGCAGTTGCTACTTCAGGAATAGAAGCCGGGCGGCTCATTCAGCATTAAGATTTAACTCTTAAAACTATCGAAAAACATGTAATATTACATAAAATCATCATCTGGGACGAATGCACAACTGCGCATAAACGCCTATTGGAGGCCCTTAACCGAACATCGAAAGATCCACGCGATGAGCTGTTTTGGGGATTTCCGCCAGGAATTACTGCTGCCGTGGAAATAAACGCTTGCCTGACGTGTGAAGGAACTTCAGCGGACAACGATCATGAGAGTTGCATTGCTGAATACATCGGAAGAATATTTCTCTGAGCGATTGCTGACTATAATGACCGAGTGCCTGTCCACCAATCGAGCTGATTGATTTCATTTACTATGAATTTCTGCAACTTCGTCTCATTGAAATACAAACTCATTATCACATATCAAAAATAACGTATTATTGAGCGATCGAGCCACTTTGGTGGCTAAGAATAAGGACGTAGATCTACATAATTTAAAATGAGACGATTGGTGCGCTCTGGTTCAAATGTATTAACTGTCGTGAAGGATAAAGCCTTTGTTTTTGCTGGCTCTCCTTCCTTTGCGCTGTCCACGGCTGGGCAGACTGGCTCTGGGTAAGGGAAATAGTTTGGCAGTCATTCTGATGATTCACACGCCCTGCGACGTGAGTAGTTAGGTTAATGGCCTAAGGTTAATGGACACCTGGGATGAGTGACGTAATCCCCCACTCCCCCCACACCACCAACTGATGTATTACGTCACCCCCCGCCCATCCTGCCAGCTGATGTATGACGTCACCCCCCGCCCATCCTGCCAGCTGATGTATGACGTCACCCCCGCCCATCCTGTCAGCTGATGTATGACGTCACCCCCTTCACCGCCGCAGCTGATCTGACGTAAGACACCCCCCCCCTGGCACAAACAGCTAATGTGACGTCACCTCCCTCCTATCAACCTGAGCTGACCTGACTAAACCTCCCGTCCGCATCAGTGTAACTTGTGAGAGGATCCCCCCATGTGACGTCACGTCCCCCACCACTATGAATCCCTCTGACGTCATGCCCCTACAATTGGTGCAACTTCTGAGATGATCAATATCCCAATATGACATCCCCCACCACTATAATCCCCCTGTGTGACGTCATCCCCCTACACAATTGGCGTGACTTCTGAGTGGATCGACGTTATACCCCAACCAATTATTATTATTATTTATACGTAATTTGCGTATAGTTTGCTAGGAGTGTAGGGCGACCATTTTTTTTGCACAATTACGTCTCAGTAAAAAGTACGTAGTGACGGGGCTCCACGTGTGCTCGGGATTTATTTAGCATGAACACGTGTGCTGTGGTGGCGGGGGTAGGAGGTACTTAGGCGTTAGCGCAATAATTGGTTGGGGTATGACGTAGATCCACTCAGAGTTCGCGCCAATTGTGTGGGGGGCATGACGTCACACAGGGGATTATAGTGGTGGGGGACGTGACGTCACATGGGGAGGGGGGATCCTCTCAGAAGTTACACTATTGCGGATGGGGGGTTTCATCAGGTCAGCTGTAGTTTATAGGAGGGGGCCCCATCACATCAGCTGTTTGTGGCCTGGGGGGTCTTACGTCAGATCAGCAATGGCGGTGAGGGGGGGGGGGCGTCATACGTCAGCCGGCAGGAGGGGAGGGGAGACGTCATACATCCCAGGTGTACCATTAACCTAACTACTGACGTGCTGATTGAGCCTCTCCCTTATCAGCCAGAGCTTTTAAGTTCAGCGTTTTTCTCTCTCGTTCGAATGTTGTTGGATAAAGGTGAGATAATCCCAGTTTATCAACCCCCTGTCCCATTACTGTCTTACACATCACACTGGATAACAAATCAAGATGCCACCAACTATCTAATTGCATTTTAAATTCCTTGGACGCGCCTGTCCATTCACGACAAACGCTTGTCTCCGTAGTAATCAGAATTGTCAGTCAGAATATCAGTGCGGGGTATTTTTAATAATTGAAATAAATTGCGTATCTACATTTTCAATCATGTCTATTTAAATTGAATTACAATACTAACATAAGTAAGAACTAGAGAGAATTTTGCCGCTGCAAAATGAATGACTTGAAAGTTGTTTAACGCCTGCTTTCATTTTAGTCGTCGACACGCGTTTGAATCTTCATCTGTTAACTGTGAGGAATACTAATTTTTGCGGTAGTTGAGAATTGAGAAAGTTTGCTAACACAAATACGTACTACGAAACATAGTGGTTATCTGCTGAGCAAACTTTTTCAATTCTTTGAAGTTTTCAGAACTGAAACCTCCGTAAAACTGTACCAAGTCAGTGCTTTCTTTGAATGCCGTTTTGGGTTTTACTTAGCAAATCTACCACGTTGAAAATTACTTGGTACTTTATTAACGTCAATTGCAAAAAGATTTTGGAAAAGTTCCAAGTTAAGGGAGATCTTTTCAAAGTCGAATCGATTTACAAACTCAGTTTGTAGCTGTGTTGACGGGTTTCTTTTACGGCTTTTTGCTTCAGTATGTTTGTATTGCGGAACTCAGGCTCGCGGGTAGCACCGAGATGGTCTGCCAGTTGCCTACCCCGGACGTAAACCAAGGAAGTTCTCGTTCCAACGGTCCCAAATGATATACCGTTCGAGTTTAATGAGTCCGTCTAGCATTCGCCATGACCATTAACCAATCACAAAGCTAATGAAAGTGTGCGGTGTGAATCTAGAAAGTGGCAAGTTCACGGACGGAGGTATGGATGTAACTTATTGTGTGGATGGAATTAGGTATGAGTATGGAAGAACGAGTGTAAGTTATATGGGTGGTGAGGTGAGGGTTGGGAGCAGGGGCTAGATGGGAATCCAAAACCCCAAGAGGACGGAAAACTGGCATTTGCTTTGGCAGTTGCTGGTGGCGGGAGGCTGAGGGATGGTCTCGGCGTACCAGGGACCTCGGCTGTCCGCTATTACTACTGTAACTGCCCGTTGAACAGAAATGTATGCCACGATAGCCCCGAAAATGAGGTTGGTCGAACACTAAATGAACGTTTTTATCAAAAACGGCTCAAATGATTTTGGTAAAACTTTGAAGCAAATGACAAAAACAGGAGTCGGATTGTTGGTATGTTCAGGACGTTTTTAAATGAGTTCAGCGGTTTCAAAGACGTCCTGAATTGTAGAATTTGTTGTTTTGTTAAGAAATAAATTACGAAAGTAAATACAACTCGCACAACAAAACAATATTAGGATTGCGAGTATATGCGTCATGAAATGTAGGAAAGTGCTCCAGACATTGGCCACGAAAACGTTGCTGGTGCACCGCCTACAAGGTTAAACAATGATTAGGAACACCTTGGCTACCTTGCTCCACGTTTGTCCGTGTAATTTCCTGTGCAATGATAAACCTACGAGTTTGTCGTTCAGCAACTGTCATTTTAGTTGTGCAAACAGGCACTTATGTTCTGTACTAGCTAGAGACGTACAAATTGGTTGAACGACGATACAGCAGAGTTGTGGGAAGTTGGGTGTTGCTGCGCACGAAACATTTCCTCTAACGAAAGGTCCAGTGAGTACTCAATCGCGCTCTTTACAGACGGAATTCGACTCGTTCATTCTGGGTTCGCCTCAGTCCAATCTTCCCTTGACCCACAGTATTGATAACCACCGAGCAAATAAAGCTCTACGAGTGAATCTATGGCACGATTTAAACCGCAGATTTAGACGGCCCTTGGCACACACACAGCACCGTTCCACACCCCCTGCTCGCGATAGTTTGACTACAACTGACGCGACCCATCGTATTTGCTTTCTCTGGCGCACTTGCTCCTACCTTCTAAAGCAGTGATTCCCAAAGTGGTCTATATCGACCCTTAGGGGTCTATGACAACCTGCCAGGGGTCTACGTCCGCGAAAAAAAATTTGGGGGTCTACGATAGTGGATCTCAACATATACACTGATAGTACCTATTCACTTACATCATACTATCTTATAATATCAAGACATATACATTATTTATTCAAGTACCTATGAAGTAAAACATTTATTATATATGTTTACAACATTGTGTAAGTTGTAGGATGTTGGTATTCGCTTTGTGGTCGCGATACATTTTGAACTTGTAAAAATCTGAGAGTCGCAGTCGTAGTTGCAGTCTCAGATCTTCGCTACCTTGCACTGACTTGCTCAATTCGTCACTCTATAAATACGAATGTGGGACAATTCTGGCTGCAAAACAACATATCCGTTACTTATCCCGTATTATGGAATATAGCGAGGAAATTTTTTATTTCCTTGCCATCGTCATACCTAGTGGAAAGGGGGTTCAGCGGTGTTACCAATCTCCTAACGAAAAAAAGAAACAGACTGGACATCATTAGCCGAGGAGATTCAACATTAACCCTTCACAAAATTGACGCCAAATGTTGATAATTTATTATTAAAGCATCAGGTTCATCCTTCTCGCTAAAAATATTGACCTATTGCTTATGTTATTTCATTTATAGTTTATTTTGTGTTACGTATATTTTACATAATAGACACAAAATTTTATTTTGAGTAGTTTTAATTTAAATTCAATTAATAAGTGTGTAAATTAACACGTGTTTTTACTTTAAGTTTTTAACACTAAACTTCACTACAATTAGAAATTTACAGGAAATCAATATCAGGTAGGGGGTCTACCCAACACGGAAAAACGTGGCAAGGGATCTACGACACAAAAACGTTTGGGGAACTCTGGTCTAAAGAGTTGTGCCCCACGAACATTTCCGATGATATTCCGTATCCATCTCCCCCTTTGAGTTAGCGGTATTTGTATAGAGGAAGTTCTAAGCGAGGTGTTAAATTCGAATAATAACGTCTCTACAGTTCGTGCAAGTAATGCGGTGTAACGACGTCGTCGAAACAGTTCGGATTAGCGAGGTGATTGAATCGTTTATCGTCACAGTTTCCTATCGACATCGTCTTCTTACCTAGTTAGCATCAACCTTTCCCTTGGTAACACTTCGCCGTCCAACACGTTCGCCCTCATCGTCGTTTGACCAAACTTGTCAAGCGACATTGTCAAACTGATTTCTAAAGGATATTTTTCACTTCGGCGAATACATTCCGAATTGATATAATTTCGCTGTCATGAACCATATAACAGGCACCTCGACACGATAGTGATAACCAACGTGTTGGGGCAAGTTCATTTGGATCATCCCACAACGTAATGTTCAGAGTCCACAGCATGAATACGAAGTGTTGGGCGTTTAAGGAGGCCTGGGGGGAGGGTATTCGTTATGGCCGTTATTTCACATTCTGCAGGGCAACAAACCATCGGGGCACAACAACGCAGGATCGTCTCCTACAGTTTCAGTGGGAGAAAGAGCTCGGTCTGCTGCTCTCGAGCGAGCAGTACTGTAACGAGGGAGCCCAGTGGTTCAGAGAAGAGCTGGGAAATACTGCTATATGGATGGCCTCGCTCACCTTGTAGAGGATGAAGCTGGCCGATACATGACCAGTACCTCGCATGGATGAAGAATAAAGACATGGGGGAAACACCTCTCCTCAACCTCCCAAATGGCTGAGCAGTACGGAAATGGCTGCACGCTGCAAGATCCATTGCAGAACGGTGAAGCCCATCCTCATGCAACATGCTAAATAGTTCCAAGTTGTTTCTCAATATGTAGGAAACTGATGGGCCACTGAGAGCAGACGCGCTTCAGTCATCTTGCGTACCGTAATACCGCTGTCCCACGGCTCAATTACCATTTGAGTAAAGCTTTATACACGAACCCAGAAGTATTCCTTAGAGCTAAGCATCGATTTCAGGTGCATGTATAATGAGCATTCCAGACCAGGCAGTGATGGAGCTTAGAACTTGTATCATCCTCCCCTATGAGGCACAAAGTTGCATGTTATTCGAAGTTTTGAGCGAATTGATTAGGATTATTAGTGACCTACTCATTCATGGGATTACGAGGATTCGATTTTTTGAGGTCCAGACGGTGTTGACTCTACCCACTTACAGATTACGGGAAGCTTTGTCCTAACCAGCCCTAGGCATTCCTAGTGAGGCTGAGTGGCCTGCTATTGGGTGGTCGTCAGGTTCTGTTTTGACCAGGGCAACACAACAGACTAGAGCACGTACAGGTACAAAGAAGAAGTGACTAGAATAGGATATGAGTTTGAGTATTCAAGCGCAAACAAGGGGGCTCTGACTGCATGAAACTGTTTGAATTGGGAAGGAGAGGGGAGTGCAAATTAGTTTTCGGAGAGAGGTGAAAAGAGTGTATGTTGTGAGAACTGAGAGACGACTGTCTTTTGGGGGAACTGGGAGACGTTTGTCTGTTGGGAGAAGTGGGAGACGTTTGTTAGTTGGGAGAAGTGGGAGACGTTTGTCTGTTGGGAGAAGTGGGAGACGTTTGTCTGTTGGGAGAAGTGGGAGACGTTTGTCTGTTGAGAGAAGTGGGAGACGTTTGTCTGTTGGGAGAAGTGGGAGACGTTTGTCTGTTGGGAGAAGTGGTAGACGTTTGTCTGTTGGGAGAAGTGGGAGACGTTTGTCTGTTGGGAGATGTGGGAGACGTTTGGCTTTGCACTAGTAGATGGCCTGAGGAACACATAACACAAATTATAGTAGTTCTGAAGGAGAGAGGGCAACCACTTTGGAAAGGGTGAAAATTCATTAGATCAACTGAGGAGATTTTTGAAAAAGTAGAGGGATGACATAAATGGGGCAATAAGGATCTTGTGAACCTGAAATTATGAAAATTCGTTGTTACTAGCTCTATTACGATTTGCGGCATTAAAATGTGAAACCTATTCTAGCAGATTGACAAGCAGGAGCACTAATCCCAGAAATGGGGAATTTTGAAGGATCTGGGGATTAATTGGGGAACTCCATGAGCTAAGAGCCAGATGACTCTCAGGTACAGGGAGGGTTGCGCCCGTGGTTTGGGGAAGGCCCGAAACGATGAGTCCCACTGGGGCCAGGAACAAATGCGGAGTTTCGGAGGTCGAAACTCCAGCTATTTCGGTATGGACTGAACAGAAGCCCACAGGCTGTGTGTAGCTTGGTTGTGAGCTGGCAGAAACTGGTTATTAGGAGTAATACTTTGAGGATTCCAGCGAAAAGAAATGGTCATAGATCAGGATTTGGTAAGAAGTAAGAATCACGACGCAAAAGGCAAAGCAGGTGCTGTGATGCCAAAGAACATAATGTTGCTGGGGTATAGTCCACTTCGGATAGACCTTTCTTGATTTTGGATCATGAAGTCACTGAAACGTGCTCTAGCCAGCCATAGTATCATCGACGTGTCTTCGTCCTGGCTGACAGACCCCCTCTCTGAGGGCTCCATGTTCCTTACCGATTTAGATTGACTCGTATTCTTCGGTAAGTGGCGTTTTGAAAGTGAAATAAAAGGAAAGCGAGAAGATCAGTGATTGTTAGTCGCTTTGTTGACACTTGCGAATCTTAAGAAACCTGATCCAACCAAACGTTATCATCTTCGTACATCAGATTTCCCTCTCGCCCCTCAATTATCCTCGTTCCCCGACGATGAAGGAGTAGGAAATTTCCCCACGTTTAATTTAAATTCCCCTACCGCGCATCGCTGCCGTTCGGTTTGATAGAATGCGGGCAGGCGCTGAGAAGAGGCCCCTTTAAGGGAGGCCCCTGTTTATTTAATCTCTCGCCCGCAAAGGATTTACGACCACGAGGGCAGCGATAGTTGCGGCTGCTGTGAATAGCTTTGCAGGTGTATATTTCCGCTGTACCAACATTCACGAGCCAAATCGTCGGTGCCGGGGTTCGAGCCGAGTTATGGAAGGCTCCCCAGGGTCCGGCTTTTCCTTCCTTCGATGAACAGGCGCTTCTCCCTGCGCCCTTTTGATTTATCGCTCCCTCTAATCAACCCCCTGTTCTTTTTTTTTATCGAGGGAAAGAAACGGTTTACCCCCTCGACTCGTCGAAATCCGTCAGAGATTCGTCACTCATTATCAGTGAAAGTAGAGTGGCGGGTGGGCTGATTTGAATGATGAGAAACATTTTTACCTTCATTTCTCCCCGCCATACTACCTGAGTATAATTTTACATTCGATCCACTGTACAAATTCACAGGTGGACAGGGGCTGAAACTGGCCGATAGACGTTTGCTCCATTCCCATCTGTGGGGAGCGGGTTGAAAATGAGGTGGGTTAGCCTTGGATACTCTGAGTCTCAGCTGGTGCTGGGGCATGGGGGTTTCAGGGCGAAGCTACACCGACTCCCTGTGATGAGGAGACGTGTAGCTGCCCCAGAAGCCTCAGAGACAGCAGGACACGTGATAATGGACAAGTCAGCGCGCACATCTGAGGGAAGTGGTGTTGGGGATAAGCTCCAGCTGGACCTTACCCGTTATGTGGCAGCTGTTGGCTTCCCAGCGCTGGAGCACTATGCCAAGAGTGTCCTCGCATCGCCATAAAAAATCCGAGTAAGGGATGTAGCCTCTCCAGTATTGCACGAGCCTTCAAATCCTCTCCAGGCGCAAGGAAGAAGATGCTAGTTGGCTCTCCCCTCAAGAAATGCCAGAAGGCCGCTGGTGGGTCTGGGGCAAACTTGGAACCACTTAGCAACTGGTAGCACGGGCTGCTAGACTCCCAGCTGATCCCCGGTGAGGGGGGCCCACTGGCAGAATGAGGAAGGATTCGTGCTGGTTGATTCGTGGGCTCCTGAAGCCGTTTGGCCTTGTCTACGACTTGGTAACGAGTTAGAGTCCTCGGACTGGCACAGCTCAGATCGAAAGATCGGCAGTAGAATTTCTCACAAATTCGCGAAATGGGGTGGAGCCCTGAAGTAACGGCTGGAGCAAAACATGGATATGAAACATGTTTAGAATCAGGAGAGGAACGTCTAGATCAAGGGAAAACGGTCAAAGCTTTTATTAGGTGGCCATTTTTGAACTAGGCCAAATGTCAAAAAAAAAGAAGAAGAGACATCTAGACCTTTATCTGCTGATTCTAAATATGTTTCTTGACAACCGCTGCGACCATCCAGGACGGCGGGGCAAACGGTCAAACTTTCGATTATGAATATAGCTAACTTCATCCCAGTCTGGTGGCTGGAGAGAGGCGAGAGGCAGTGCAAATGATGAAACGACCACTTTCGCTAAATTGTCCCGCGTGTTGTTTCAAACAGTAGACTGCAGTGATTTCTCTGTTTTCGGTCTATACGCAGTTTTTTACTTTCCTTGCTCTACGAAGTAGAAAGGAAAGTTATGTAATCGGCTGAAAAAAAAATTTTGAGTTCTCTTCAGATCTTTACGTTTCAGACCCCCCTGAGTCCGAAAAACACTATTTGGGAAAATGGTCTGTGTGTCTGTGAACGATTTTTAGATAAAACCACCGTACCAAATCAGCTCAAACTTCATATGTCGCTCGGAAGTCACCATGGGACGCCAAAATAAGGGTTTGAACAAAATCCACCGAAAGTTAACTATAGTTATCATAGTGATCAAAACACCAATTATTTTTTTTCTCAAAAACGGCTGTAACGATTTTGATTAAATTTTTTATATTGGTAGCTCTTGATATGATAATTATGCCATGAAATAATCATTTGTGGGAAAATGACGAGAGCAGCACAATAAATTACCAAAACTTTCGACGAAATCGATTTTAGCGCAGTTTTTAGAGAAAACCATCGTACCAAATCAGCTGAAACTTGATGTCTAGCCTACAGGTTACCATGGGACGCAATAATGAGGGTATGGGCAAAATCCATCGAAAGTTAACTATAGTCATCATAGTGATCAAAACACCAAATTTTTTTCTCAAAAACGATTTTAATTACATTTTTTATATTGATAGCTCTCAATAAGGCAATGATACTATTAAATTCTCATTCGTGGGAAAATGACGAGAGCAGCACAATAAATTATCAAAATTTTCGACCAAAAGCGTTTTTCGCGCAGTTTTTTCCTTATAAACTCCGCTGGAATTCTTGTAGAATGTTAAAAAAAATTGGTATTGTAGTCCAATCCAATACCTAAAGGGTGAGTGTTTAAAAATGCTCATGAGATACATGGGGCTCACTCCAGAAATTCCTGAATTTCAACTACCGCCGTTTCGCTTACTACCAGTTCTGACAGTTATTTTCCAATAACTCTGCACAAGTGATTACTATCCTTTTTTTAAATACATAACTTTCCTTTCTACTTCGTAGAGCAAGGAAAGTAAAAATCTTGTTTAGAGCCTCATTAATTATCTGTGTACCAATTGCTCAATAATGGTCCTGCAATGAGTACGAGCAGCACAATAAATTCCGGAACTGTAAGCGCTACCGCTTTCTGCGGCCGTAAACCTTTGTTTGAGGAAGTTCAAATTAACTGAGTGATAAATGAATTAATTGAATAGAATTAGCCACGTACAAAGTGAACCGACGTAGAGCTAAGGAAAGTTGTGTGTTGCAACGCACCAGATATTTACTTCCGGCATGGTACCGAACAATTCGAAATTGCTATAAAACTGACATTATTTTGTTTTTGTTAATTACTTTCCTTGGCTCTACAAAGTAGGAAGGAAAGTTATGTAATCGGCTGAAAAAAATATTTTGAGTTTTCTTCAGATCTTTACGTTTCAGACCCTCTTGAGTCCGAAAAATACTATTTGGGAAAATGGTCTGTGTGTGTGTCACTAAAGTGTGTCTGTGAACGATTTTTAGAGAAAACCACTGTATCAAATCAGCTCAAACTTCATATCTCGCCCGCTGGTGACAATGGAACGCCAAAATAGGGGTATGAGCAAAATCCACCGAAAGTTAACAATAGTTATCATAGTGATCAAAACACCAAATATTTTTTTCTCAAAAACGGCTCTAACGATTTTGATTAAATTTTTTACATTGATAGCTCCGAATAAGGCAACTATACCATAAAATTCCCATCTATGGGAAAATGACGAGAGCAGCACAATAAATTGCCAAAACTTTCGACGTAATCGATTTTAGAGTGGTTTTTAGAGAAAACAACCGTACCAAATCAGGTGAAACTTGATGTCTAGCCTACAGGTTACCATGGGATGCAAAAATAAGGGTATGAGCAAAATCCACCGAAAGTTAACTATAGTTATCATAGTGATCAGAACATACAATTTTTTTCTCAAAAACGGCTCTAACGATTTTGATTAAATTTTTTATATTGATAGCTCTCAATATGGCAATCACACCATAAAATTCTCATTCGTGGAAAAATGACGAGAGCAGCACAATAAATTATCAAAATTTTCGACCAAAAGCGTTTTTAGCGCAGTTTTTTCCTTATAAACTCCGCTGGAATGTTAGTAGAAAGATACAGAACATCAGTATTGTAGTCCAATCCAATACCTAAAGTGTGAGTGTTAAAAAACGCTCATGAGATACATGGGGCTCACTTCAGAAATTTCTGAATTCCAACTACCGCCGTTTCGCTTACTACCAGTTATTACCCAACAACTCTGTAGAAGTGATGATTATCCTTCTTAAAAAAATTCGTGTTTACAGCCTCATTAATTTTCTGTGTACCAATTGCTCAATAATGGTCCTATAATGAGTATGAGCAGCACGATAAATTCCGGAACTGTAAGCGCTACCGCTTCCTGCTGCTGTGACGTGTTGTTTGACCAAGTTCAAAGGAACTGAGTGATAAATGAATTGATTGAATAGAATTAGGCATGTACGAAGTGAATTGTTGTAGAGCTAAGGAAAGTTGTGTGTTGCAACGCACCAGATCGGATTGCCGAGCCGGCGGGCACAATTAGATACCAAATGGGATTTGTATGCGAAAGAAGGGTTTTTTTAGGTCACGCTAAAGGTAAAATATGGACTGGAGGACGGACGGACGTTTCGGATTTAGAATCCCGATGCCTCGAAACTGTGAAGTATCCAATTTTGAGGGGAGTTGTTGTTTGCGCCATTTGTTTATCGACAAGTTCTAGTTATTAATCTTCGACCGCGATGAAGCTTTCTGCCTGCACCATCCCCAATTCTCTCACCTCTCCGGAGATCGACTCTTCCCATTTCAAGTTCATTTTCTTCTCTTCTCTAGTTTCGGGGGATTCCCTGGGTCATCAGCATCCCACCTGACGTTCAGTTTTCTCAAAAACATCAATCGCCGACTTCTCAAAACGTATAATTTTTTCAATTTCGAAGGGACAGTAGTTTTAATATTTTCATTTCAATTGTTCACGTTTTTATTTTATATTAACTTCGTTTCATTTTTAAGAGAGCCCTCTCCGATGATTCCATAGCGGCGGAAATAAAAGGTAAGGCAAGAGGCAGGAGAAGAGCGAAAAACGTGTGCGGGGGGGGGGGGACTACTTGGAAATCGCCGCTCAGGCAGTAGTTACAAGAAGCGAGATCGGAAATTGATAATACGAACAATAAATCAAAATATCTGGTGGTGCGTTGCAACACTCAACTTCCCTTAGCTCTACGTCAATTCACTTCGTACATGGCTAATTCTATTTAATCAATTCATTTATCACTCAGTTAATTTGAACTTGGTCAAACAACGCTTTACGGCAGCAGGAAGTGGTAGCGCTTACAGTTCCAGATTTTATTGTGCTGTTCGTACTCATTGCAACACCAGTATTGAGCAATTGGTACACAGATAATTGATGAGGCTGTAAACACAATTTTTTTTGAGGAGGATAGTAATTAATTTTGCAGAGTTATTGGGTAAAAAGTTTAGAACTGGTAGCAAGCGAAACAGTGGCAGTTGAAATTCAGAAATTTCCGGAGTGAGCCCCATGCATCTCATGAGCGGTTTTAAACACTCACCCTTTAGGCATTGGATTGGACTACAATACCAATTTATTTTAACATTCTACAAGAATTCCAGCGGAGTTTATAACAAAAAAAACTGCGCTAAAAACGCTTTTCGTCGAATATTTTGATAATTTATTGTGCTGCTCTCGTCATTTTCCCACGGATGGGAATTTTATGGTATAATTATCTTATTAAGATCTATCTATATAAAAAATTTAATCAAAATCGTTACAGCCGTTTTAGAGAAAAAAAAGTTGGTGTTTTGATCACTATGATAACTATAGTTAAATTTCGGTAGATTTTGTCCATACCCTTATTTTGGCGTCTCATGGTAACTTGTAGGCTAGATATCAAGTTTCAGCTGATTTGGTACGGTTGTTTTCTCTAAAAACTGCGCTAAAACCGATTTCGTCTAAAGTTTTGGTAATTTATTGTGCTGCTCACGTCATTTTCCCACAGTTGGGAATTTTATGGTATAATTATCGTATTAAGAGCTACCAATATAAAAGATATAATCAAAATCGTTAGAGCCGTTTTTGAGAAAAAAAAAATCTGGTGTTTTGATCACTATGATAACTGTAGTTAACTTTCGATGGATTTTTCCCATACCCTTATTTTGGTACCCCCCATAGTGACTTCCGGGCTAGATATCAAGTTTGAGCTGATTTGGTACGGTGGTTTTCTCTTAAAATCGTTCACAGACACACAGACCATTTTCCCAAATCAGTGTTTTTCGGACTCAGGGGAGTCTGAAACGTAAAGATCTGAAGAGAACTCAAAATTTTTTTTTCAGCCGATTACATAACTTTCCTTTCTACTTCGTAGAGCAAGGAAAGTAATAAAAGTGAGCTGACGGCCTTTGTTTTTCGGAGAGTGATTAAAGAAGCAACGCCGTCGTGAGAGAACTCGGGGATGGTGCAGACAGAAGGCTTCATCACGGTCAAAGATTAATAACTAGCACTTATTGATAAACAAATGGCGCAAAAAGTTATAAAAACACAAATGGCTGCGTGGTTAGTGATCGCCTTGATGGACTTCAAACCTGTATCTGTAAAGGAAGAAATGAATTCGAGTAAAAGAAATAATACTAAGCCTGAACCGTAGCGAGGACTTGGCCTTTATTTGAAAACCTTACGAAGGCGGTTCTCTTCCTATCGTTCCACTATTGACACGGTTAAGCGCGTAGGGGAATCCGGCAGGAATCGCTGTTTGAATAGCGAAGCCGGTACCGCGCGCGAATACTGAGCAAAAACAAGTTGACGGAGGATAAACGTCATAGCGCGGTTATGAAGGATTGCGCGCGTTCCCTAAAATACGTCCAAAAGTGAGGGGGAAGCAAGGAAAAGGGTTTCTTTTTTACGTCGAATTCCCCTCTCCGCTAGACCTTTGTCAAACGTGGATTTGATTTCGTACGCTTAACAGTTACACGTCTCGAGGTTTATACGTCGAGACATGCTTCTCCTGCAAAACCTCGGATGGAGGAACGCGCTATTATTAATATGGATTCTAGGGATGGTGATGGAACGCGTGGAGTGCTTTGGTTATTATCTGTCAATTATCACCAGTAATCACTAGGATGCTAGCTCCGTTTATTGGTTATCTTTGAAAACAGTTGACATTCGACTCAGCGTTTCTGGGAAACCTTCCCACAACGACCTTTCGTGTTGTTATTGTCACATGGAGAAAGACTTCTGAGTGCGTTACTGAGGTTAATACCAACCATAAGATGTAGGGCTGAAGGTAAAGGTTACCTCAGATAGGGTAAAAGAGGGGTCCTCAACAAAGAGGTCTTTATAAAAATGATTGTTATTTAATAAACTGCTGAATGCGACCAGAACTCCTACCGCCCCTAGCAAAGTTGGTTCTGGTTTTTACTGATCTCAATGGCTACCTTTCAATTCCCAATCATCCAGCGATACTTTTCTTCCTTTCACACTTGTCCTGTGTCTTGCAGTCAACTAAACCAGCCTGGGCCAGATTGTGGTGCAGCCCACAGGAGTACGCACAATCCCACTTATCAGAGCCAAATATTTGGGCATTCCTTGCCGAAAGGTAGGCTACTGAGCACTGTGCCAAATGCTCCAGCGTCGCAGTCCAGGTCAGACTGTGTTACCCCACATGAGGGGCTACCCCGCATGCCCGCTGCCTTTAATACTGGGCTGTTTTCCTGCCAATTGCACTTTATGCCGCGACTGTTTGGTGGACAACCCCTTCGGAACAGTATCGGCAGCGGGCCAGCACCATGCAGCGAGAGGTCCTCCTGACTATATTTCCGGCATACCGGACGACGTCCTATCTCTAGTGCTGGTCTACATTCTTGACGTGGCCGTCCTGCGGTCTAGCATCTGACGTGGAGCGCTCGACGACTTTGGGGCACCGTGGAGTGGCTGGTCGCTGTTCTGCAACGACAAGACTCCTCCGAGCGCCGATATGAGCTCAGGCTCGAAACCATTCTCGACGTGTAGCAGGCTCAGTGGGATGAAGGCACTACGACTTGGCATCTCCATGCCATCCTCCCCTCCGTCCTTCCCCGCAGTCGAACTTCTATCTGGGCATGGCGCCTTTAACCAGCGCCTCTTCTTCTTCAAGCGCCGCACCATCAACCTCTGCTCGTGCGGGGAGGAGATTTCTGGGGATGCTTTGCCCGTTCTTTTCAAGTGCCCTCTCTATGAGGACGTGCGAATCAGGGCGCGAATTCCTGCCACTGAGAATCCAGCCGCGCTTCTCACTTTTGGGTCAGCCAGGGGAAGATTCGCCACTTTTGCCCAAGTGTGCTGGCTGACTCCTATTAAAGACACCGGTCGATCGTGGTCTAGTTGTTAAGACATTGGTTCATAATTCTCGACGTAAGTCGAGGATTGTGGATCAGAGCTCCGACGCGGTTGCCGTAATTTTTGCCTGAGTCAGCAGCTCTTCAAAAAGCATCTCCAAACTACCTCAGAACACAAGCACGGGCGGCCAGTCGGCACACGCATCGTGGTCTCCGCCTGCCATAGCCCACCCCACCCCTTCCAATTGGCACTCCCACTCACCTCCACAAGGCGCCACACTCCATTCTGTGTGCACTTCCCAACGCCAGAACCTATACCGCTGCGTCTAGAGAACGAGGGAGAACAACTCCAAACCCCCCCCCCCCCTTTAACCAACGAGCTGGTAGGTGAAAACTGGCCTGGCTCGTTACCTCATTAAGGAGAAGGAAAAGGGAACTAAACAGTAAGTTCCCAACCCCTCCTTGCCCAATTTTCTGAAATTTAGAAGGCAATACGTTCAATTGGAGTGTCACTGGTGATTCAAAACTGTTGTTCTTGTGCGTAATTGTTTGTGTACACATTGTGTCAAATCCTTTCAGTAACAGTGCATTTCTTTTCATTTCACTGGTCTTCGAAGATATACAAGCAATGCTGAGCTAATAGACCCCCAAAAAAATCGATTTGGGAAGGATTGATGCCGCACGCATCACGATTTTTATATCGGAGAACACCTTAACAGTCATAAGAGAATTATGTCAGTCGAAAGACATGTAGATTGCAGTTTTGAAAGAGCCCGTGCACTCGCTTAGCATCGACCTAACCCCAGCCCTGTGAGGAAGGTTTTTCATTAAGCGAGTCTCCTATAGAGAGCAGTTGCACATTGTTAATACGCGAAGGATTCCTTGGGGAATCCGTGGCAACTGGGAGAAGTTCTTAATCACCTGGAGATCACGTTTTTTACCTATATACTTGGATGGTATGTTTCAAAGTGAGAGATCAACTGTGGCCACATTTTTTTGTCATAACCTCCTCCTCGAACTATGGAAAATAGTGTCAAGCTCGCTTAGTAGCAGCCAAACTTACCAGCTTCCAAAACCATCGCTCTCTGTTGTGTAGGAGCTGCGAATTGAGAGAAAAGAAGTGAAGTCGCCATGTCCCATAAGAAACTGGCTCGTCCAGTGGTCTGGCTCGAACTGATTTCTCCTTAGATATAAGAAGGAGACATCCGTCTCTTTGACATGGATGGTGGGAGCGTTTACTACCTTTTCATCTAGCGGGGCAAGTTTTCCTAGGCGAAGTTTGGCCCAAAGCAGGGGAAGCGCCCTTTCCACCCTTCACTTGTTTAATGGCCAATGGGTTATCACTTGGAGCTCTTGAGTGATTCAAATGCGAGCAGCTCTCTGAGATTGGGCCGGCAGTTTTATCCTTTGATTGACTGTGAGTTCGCTACTCCAGACAACGAGGTAGTAGTAGAGCAGGCAGGAGCAGACCTCAGACAAGCGTCTGGTTACATCTATGTAACTGCCCTTGTACATGAGGGTTGTGTCACAGTAACCCACACCCCAAATGGCCTTGGTGATTGCTCGTAATAAGGCAAGGGTACAGGAAGGGTTGACTGAAACGCCACATCTTGCTTGTATGGACTCCTAAGCACTTGTCTCGCTTAGGAACCTGTGCCAGGCAAACTGTATTGGTGTGATTGGCTATCAAGTTTCTCTTTCTTGAGAATTAGCTGGTTTTTATCTTCAACTACCGACTGCTTGATCTACTCGCACCACTGGTTGACGCGTCGAATCAATTGATAGGCTTTTGCCTTGATTTGGTGGATTTGACGGCTAAGCACGGATGATCAGCATAGTCACGTTGTTCACATGGCATGGCTCACAGTCAGTCTTCCATAGGCAACCTTCCATAGAGAAGACCTTCGAAGAAGGACTGAAACTTTCTGAAAGGGTGCTGGTTTGGTATGATATACGGAACGAGGAGTCTCTTCAAAACAATGTTCGGTGGCGGTGGGGTACACACGTGTGTGTCTGTGGGTATGTTCAAAAATACCGGCATACGTGAAGATATGCTGGGAATTATATTTTAACGCCTAACTTTTCGCTCCTAAAGAGGAATAAACAGAACAAAAGAACAGAATAAGGTAACTTGTTGGTGTTTTACATCGGAAAGCCTCGTTGAATTTTTGAATCGTAATAACCGACCGAAGTAACGGCAAAGGAGGTTACAGAATCGACGAGGAGGCTAGGTAAATATACTGGAGGAAGACAGATCGCTGGGATCCGAGCACGAGAATCACATTAACACCTGATGGATGCTGACCAAAGGCTCTTTTAGAAGCCTGGTCGAGGTAGGCATTAGCGCTCCATGTTCCAGCCCTTCACCTCCCGTCTGCTCCAGTTGAAGGAACTTCTCTCAGGAAAATCACCGGCGCTGGCCCCTCCAGCGATCTCCAAGAAAATACCGCGGAGAGGAAGCTCAGCTGGTGCTCACGAAAGCCGATAGCCAGGCAGATTATCCTCTCATTCCATCGTCGGTCAAAGCGAGAGGAGGAATAAAAGATTGGGATGAAAAATAGTGTTCGGCGCGGCGCGGAGCGGAGCGGCACCCAAGCCCCGGCGATGTGATTCGGGTTCGGATATCCTTGAAGCGTAATCACCATAATCCACGCCTCGGAAGAAAACAAGGAATGAATATGCAATGAGGGAACCCGAGAACTCGCCACACTTATAATCACCTGCAAACGGGACAAGAAAAAAAGGGAGAAAGGCTAAGGGGAAAACACGAATAAATCCCGATCGATCAAATGAGCTTAATAGATTCATTATGTGATTCCAACATTACAGCTCAACTCCGGACTCTTATGAATACAACTATACCTCAAACAACACGAATCATTGTCTACAACTACACCACCTTTAAGTGTAACACATACGAAGGACTCAACGATGAAAACAAAAACGTTATTTAATCAAAATATCGGCGGTACCCTCTGGAAACATGGGATCAGGCTATGGCAATAGAATCAGTTACTGCGCCATTAGGCCTCCTTTATGGTACTGTGGCCACAGTATCGTAGTGTGTGGGTTCATGATTTGGCGAGAAAAGCTATTTGTATTGAATCTGGAGGAAGTGTCACAGATTCACGCACATAGGGGATATCGATGGAACGGTATTTCTATGATTGGGACTGATGGAGCCATGATCAGTCCAAGAACTGCACTACAGCAATCAGTGCTCCTCCAGTGTTAGGCTGAGAAATAAATGAACGTGTTGTGCGTGAGTGAGGACTGTATTCCACTTGACAGAATAGCAATATCTGGTTGAGTGTGAGGTATATAAACGCGCACAAGGGACTCTCAATGCACGTGAAACTGGTTGTGAGATACTAAATGGAGGGAAAGGGACCGATACATAGTGTTGAGTTGGGGGTAGCACGAGCTGAGAGAGGAATCGTAGGGAGAACTGGGAGACGACTGTATCCCGAGAGCTGAATGACTGACTTGGAAGGAGCTGTCTGTTGAGAAGAGGAATATGAAATTGAGGGGTGGGAAAAGATAGATGGGAATATTAAAGTAATTGTGTTAGTTCCACCGGTAGGTGAATTACTTAAGTTAACGTACCTGTTAGGTGAGTCCGTCTCCTCCGGCTGGTGAGTTACTGTGGGCCAGCGCTTTCGATGTAATGTGTGAGCGAGGAGCTGTGTATGATATTTGAGGAATCAACTCGAGGATACATCGGTCACGCCCGTGAAGGTTCTGCAATGGTGATCGAGCTATCAAATATTTGTATTTTTCTTCGGAAAGAGATGAAAAAATTGTTTTAGTTGTTCCAAAAGGGCGCTCGGTTGCTGAGTGGTAAGTTACACGCAAACACGATCGAGAGAGAGCACTAGCAGCCGATCTGCTCAAATATGCCTATCAGCGTACATTTCAACATGGAGCTCCACAATCAGCAGAATATAGCTAAAACTAACCATAGTTTTTAAAGCTATAGTCCTGTGTTTCAGAGTTGTGACGTTACCGATTTAACCAATCATTAATTCACTCATCGTTCGGTTTTATCTAGCACTTGCCTGTAATCTTACAAATGAAATATTGCGTCTTAAAGTTAATTCAAACTCATGGCGCCAAGGCGCTGCTGTAGTTAAGTTTAGGATCGTTCGGGAGGACATAACCGTTTCGCCCAGTTAGCGAAGGAGGTGATGGGGGAAAAAACGGGGTCACAGTTGATCGTTCTCTGAAACTTGCCACGCGAGTAAATAGTTAGATCATGAGACCAACCAGATTAAAAACTCCTTTCAGGTGGAACGAATTCCCCAGGGTCACACGTCGACGTGTTAGCACATGGACAATAGCTGTCTTCAGGGAAATGACTACCTGCCGTACCTCCGCAGGTCTGGGTTTTGTGGATGGCGAGCGAGTGCCCGGCTCTTGAACGATATTGAAACCTCAACCTCCATGACAAACAGGCAATTTAATGAGTACCATTTGAGGGAATGTGTTTTCCTACCTGATTTAACTAAGTACTTGGGAGGCATGTTTCAAATAGAGAGGCAATGGCCACGTTTTTTTTGTCATTGCCTCCTTCCCATTCAGGGCGGTTGGGAAGCTCTTCCAACAACCGTCGCTCACTGATGTAGGAACTGATGCATTTCTTGTCCCGCCTCCCTACACAGGAGTCGCAAGATGTGCAGGATGTAGAAAAGAAGTGGAGCCGCGCACTGAAGTCGAAATTTACTGTAAGGAATTGGCTCGTCCGGTGATCTAGTTCTACACACTTAATAAACTCCTACGTGACACGTACTTCTGACTGGGATTACCATCTCGCTTGCCATTTATCTAATGCCCATTCGTTCAGTGGAGAGGTGTACGCACTGGTCCACGATGCACGCAATGGCGAATCAACTGATAACTGGCCCGTGATCATTTGGTGATCCACAGGGCAGTACTCTTCTGTGATGTTGGGAAAAAACTCATACCCTTGTCATGACGGCTTCAGCTTTGCAGACCACATGGCACATGGTGTGTTGTGCAATCAGACATTCATGATCTCCTGGTGAGGTTTGGCATCTGTACTCTACAGAATCTTCCGAGTCTCGGCAGTGTGAGCTCCTTCCAACCAGTTCTGGATTCCATTTTGCTCGCTCTTCACATTGGCGTCCTGATGGCCGGCATCGGGCTCCCCCCATAACCTTCTGTCTGACAGCCTTGACGCTCCTCACGTTCTTGCGAGGAGTGAGTTTCACATCCTCCGGTCGAGCCCCGAAGGCATACAACTTTTGGGACTTCCTTTTCGTCGACCAATTATCTCTATCGTCGAACGCTATCTCGTGAGTCTCATGAGCCGAACTACTTTTCTTCTTGCGATCGTTCCTTGAACCTTTTTCCTCCACTCCCTTCCATTACCAAATAACTAAGCGCGGTATTCGAAATTAATTGTGCTACGAGAGCGACGGCGGCCAGCGAATAAACTGCATCTCCATATAAACGTCATTTCTAGTGCATGCTCCTGCGCAGCATCGCCGCATACAGATTTGGGTCGTCAGTAGTATACCATATGGGGGCGGCGTGGTGTAATAATTGCAATTTGGAGACCACCGTGCTTAGATCTCGCGCTTTCAGTCGATAATAAAGTCTACCGAGAATGCGTAGGGCTCGTTCGCCGCTTTGATGTACGTACTAAACGAAAGTAATTTATCTAAGAACACTCCAAGGTATTGATCAGACGGAAGGAACGGAGTTTTTACTCCTCTTACCTTAATTTCTTCCGGAACCTTGCGCTTTGCAGTAAATAATATGGCCTCGGTTATCGCTGCGTTAATTCTAATTTGATAGCGCACCAGTTTCTGTATGACCAGAAGGACAGCATTTCGAACGCGTTTTGTGGAACGCGTCTGCTATGTATAGGTTGAACTGTGTCAGCGACAGGCCGGACAAGTGCGATACACCAGCTGAGATTCACCTTTTGGTGGACCTTGTTCTGTCGAGTAGTACCTGGAGGGGTCAGTCCTCGATATACGAGTAGGTGATCAACCCGTCCGCCCAGACGTAGTGGACGTACTGGATTTGGCCAGAGAGATCTGAAACTTGAAGGTGTCTGTAACTATCGCGAGCTGATGGATGGTTTCACGGTGATTTTTGAACCCTATTTGGGCTTCTGCCCTGCCAAGCACGAGTTTCTCCAACTGCTTCAACAAAGTAGGGAGTACGTTCACTTTTTTGTTTGTTTATGGTAGGACATGGGAGGGAGCGACCCCATTTCTGATCTGATTTTAGCGACCCCATCAATTTAATCCTGCGTATTGAGAACCAACCCTGAACCACATTGCGTCAGGTGGGCTCTCTCCCGTCTCTGCGATGGCAGCTCTTCTTCTCCTCATTACCCCCACGTGAATCTTGCAGCGCCCAGACATTCCCATACATCCTCCCTCACTAGCCAGCAGTTTGGGAGGTTCAGAAGCAGCCTTTCTTCCATTTCTCATACTGTTCCAGGGTCAGCAAGCTCCATCCTCGTCTGGCTGATCACAGCCCTGTCAAATTGAGCAATGCACTTCCCGTTTTCCTCAGAATGCAACATGGAGCGGACGAATGCCTCTGGCGCGTGCTGGCGGAGATGTAAAAAGAACATATGTCAGGAAGAATAACATGTCGTTAACTCACGTTAATAACCTGACTAGCCGAGAGTTCTGAACTTGTTGTGCCAAGTAGAAACAACTGAACCACTAGCGCTGCGAACCTGTAATTGCATTGGTAATTACTAAATACACCATCCCGTAATTTATTATATTAACGCAATAAAAATAAACTGGTTGCTATTTACATGAAAATTTATTCACCCCGCTATCATTTAAATCCCATTGCACGGTCGCCGATAAGCCTTTCACATCCGATCAATACGCCTAAGCACGCTCGGTTTTTATTTACAAGCCGCGTCCACCTCTTGAGGGTTGCATTCACGTATCAATTGTATCAGGTTCCCATTCCAGCTGGTTGCGGTCCCATTTCCCTTGGCACCGGTAAATCCCGACTGGATCTGTAACAATAGCCTGAAAATTATTGAAACGTCAAAATTACGTTACTACATGCGCTACGATAATTAGTCGTCAACTGTACACCAACCACTTCGACTATGACATTTGTTAATTAATTTCCTCATTATTTTCAATTGTTTCAGACATTCGAATACAAACGGAATTGCAGAAGAGAGGTTTCCATTATATCAGGATCAACAAGTTTATGGTAAGCAAGGTTGGATCGACCAGTGGTGCCGAGTGATGGCGGGGGGGGGGGAGGTGGTAGTAATGGAAATCAACAGAGAGGAAACCCATCAAAGATATTGCCTGCGGATTAAATCACCGGCTTAGTACGAGTTGATTGCCACACCCACCTTGAGTTGCGATGTTGTAACTCCCTTTCCTAATCAAGCCATATAATCAACGTAATAACGTGGCACGGTAGTTTATAAATTAACAGAAGGCTCCACCGTGACTCTCGGCTGCCCGTCGACGGTTTTAAGGGATGGAATTTGCATGATATACGTTCACATGAACACGTCGCAGATGAGGAGGGTGATCAGAGTACGCTCTCTTTGTTCTTCCGTTCGACGTAAGAGGGAAAATTATGTAATGGGCTGCAAACAATTTTTTTTTCTCTTATTTTTCTGCGGTTATTTACATTCGAGTGGCTCGTACGTCCGGAAAACATGCAAATGCTTTGATGATTTTTGTGCAACAGGTCTCCACCTTGTTTTTTTGGACGACGAGTAGGTTGTTCATCGTCCGAAAAGGGAGAGGTCGAGCTTGGCTATTACCTGCTGATGTTTTAACTGACTTTGTCACGTTGTTTTTACTAATGGGAGGGGGGGGGAGATTAAAGAAGCAGACTGATGAAGTGTACCCTTGTGAGTTCATTTGTTGTGTGTTAGTGGTATGAGCGAGAGGTGCTCGAAGCAGTGTGTCGAAGTGTCCTGGAAGCTCCCTCTCACGCATATTACTGGTCTGTTGAGGGTCAAAGGGAGGCCCCCACATGCGTCGCAGCTGCCAGTTCGGCCACTCACTGGGACTAAGACGCATGACGGATTTTTCAGCTGCTACTTAGAGTCAGCCCTCGGCCACTGGTGATGTGGTGAGTGGGACACACGCTATCCGCCACCGCAGGAATGCACAAACCCGGTTTTCCCCTCTCCTCATTCTGTAGGCCGCACCTGTATAGGGGATCGCTCGTGGGTGTTAGTGAGCTACTTCCAGGACTGTCTTTCGCTCATTATGAGTGTTTTAAGTCAATGTGTTCTCCCACCTAAGCCGTTGCAGTGTTGTGTGTATCTGGAATATGTTGCATATGTCAGTGTCTTGAGCAGTAAGGTCGCCTTTACGGCCACGCAGAGGATACGGCAACAGAATTCTGTCCCCCTTCCTGTGGGGGGTGTGTTCTGCGAACCCAGCTCAAGGTAGGGGGTTCCCAGTGTGTCATGTATGTGAATGAAGTGTCAGTTGTGTCCCTATAAGTCCGGCTCATACGAACACGCAGGGAGTTCAGCAGTTCTGGACCCTGACTGCAGGGTGAGTGGGTGAGCACAGTGTAGCGACAAGTACACTGTGTCGGCCAGCCACAGTTAAGCCTCGTTGGATGTAATCCTTCAGGGTCCTCGTAGTGGTGAGGTTATCATTCTGGCTGGGCCCACCCGGCTGTCCCTTTTAGTCGGCTCATATTACACGCAGGGAATACGGTAGCGGTATTCTGGACCCCCAACTGCAGGGTGACCCCAGATGCATACAGACTCACTACCACATACATACTGTGCACAGGGCCTCCATACCCACTCCCCATCCTTCCCTTGCCATTATTACCACCCCGTGAAA
Source organism: Pachypeltis micranthus (assembly GCA_020466155.1). Lineage (NCBI taxonomy): Eukaryota > Metazoa > Arthropoda > Insecta > Hemiptera > Miridae > Pachypeltis > Pachypeltis micranthus. The sequence goes on from CM035776.1 coordinate 3,640,036, forward strand.
CCTGTCTCTTGCCTTCCCCTCTACATATTCATACAATCTTTTGACAAGCAAACAGACCTGAGGGTACATGGGGACACTAAAGGCATGAGAAGCAGATAATCTCTGAAGAGAGGGGCAGTAAGTCCGTCAGGCCCAGTCCGGTCAGAAGCTCTTCGATGCGCCAGCGATAATTGTGGTATCAAGAAACAAAATAAATAAATAAAGAAAGGAAACGAACAGCAAACAAATGTAACAGACACTCTCTTGGCCGTAACACGTGTGGTATTTGACGTTGGGACGTCGCATAATGGAATGTCATGATTGTGCGCTTTGAAGGATTTACCGATTGGCTGCTCAGAGAGCACCGTGAAAGCAAAGCATCAGCACTCAACTAAAGTCTCCGTTAATAGGCGGGAGATTCAAAGCAATCGAAGATCTTGAGAACAAAACCCTGCCAAGACGAATATGAAAAGTATGGGGACCAGATTGGCGCCCTGGAAAATTCTAGGAGAGCCCACGAAGGGCTGAGTGGTTTATTTATTTAAATCTAATACAAAATAACGCGAAGGAAAATACATAAGGCAGTTTGGAATTCGTGGAAGAAGATAATTCAAATTTAAAATAACTAAAGTACGTTCTCGGAACGAATGATGTAACTACAGCTGGCTACAACAAGGGAGCTTGTGGGCGAAGTGTTCCACGAACTCTAAAAGGGTGTACACAAACCTTCGCAACATGCGAATTTAACTAAGTTCCACCCGTAGGTTTCAGCTGGCCGTTGTGTTTAATGCGATTGAATTAGAGTCAACAGTCATCGTAGGAATCCCAAACACTTAGCTGGTTAGCCACGGTGGTTATTACGATTTGTTTGCTGGTTGCTAAACCAAAAGAGGTATTCCATCCGGCGGTATAAGCGTATTAGTAATCTAAGCGCATTTGATGTCATTATCCTAACAGCTCTGCTGTTCTGCACGAAATGAACAAAAACCACGCACGGATGGAGTTTTCATAATGCAACCCATTACCTGCACGAGTGTTTTCCAACCCGAAATTCGCTTCAATCTACTCGTCGATCTCGAACGGCGTTAAAATGTGGATCTAGCGTCGAACACGGGGTCATACATACGCATTAGAGCTCACACATGAATGAACCTATAGGTTGGAGAGATAAATCACCCTGTTCTCAACAGGCGATATACCTCACCCAGTCGCGCCCGGCAAATCCCTCTGAACGGGACTGTAAATGCATCCGGCAGGAAAGCCACACCTGGTTCGCACCCCCTTCAAATTAGGGTTACCAGTTCAACGGGGGTCAGGCTCACTCGAACCGTTCCCTTTTTGACGACCTCCCGGATTCGGGTTTGAGACGAGGCTTCTGTTAATTATTTATGCTTCGCGCGTTTGACTATTAAAACGGGCTTGATGCCGTGTGGTTCGAGGCTTCACGTTCCGACGGGGAGTTTAAGAAACACCTGGGGCAAGGCGTAACGCTACTGCGACACCCCCTGTAATGCTTTTTCAGTAGTCAATTTAGGATCTAGTTCGCGTGAACATTTCAGCACTATCCGACTCCTCAAAACACACAAAATCATCTCATTTAAACGAAAAAGGCGTCAATAATAGACGGTGGGCCTTCGAAAGTGTCTTCGTTCTCCAGAAAGATCCGTCCCTACCACGAACTGTATGAAAATGCCTGAAGCGATGCATCACACAAATTTCCTCACCCATCGTCCAGTAAATCACGTTTTTTCGTTCTGTTTTGTGACGGAATAAAAATCTTGAGTGACAACACTTCGTGGGGGTGAAGCCCACAACGTCAAGCGACTTATTTCTGTAAAGAGATCTATTTAGGGAATATAAAAACAGACGGAAAATAACTAAGGATGGTAGAAATATGTATGTATTAAAAAAAAGAACGTAATTCTCCTTCCAATCAAAATTCCAACAGAATGATAGTTCAGAAAATAAAAATAAAATGAGAACGTCATTCTGCCCTATTTATGGCATGCCAAAAAAAAGGAAACAGTAGAAAATAACGAAATATGCGACCAGGTATTTTCTTTCTTCGTTCGAACCTGAAGGTCTCCAGAAGAACCCAAAAAACGGGAATCGGAACGTGAAAACGGCCCTTTTCCGGGAAGCAGGAACACGAGGAAGAGACTAAAACGAAACTCGCCACGGGGAGAGAAGACCCCCCCCCCCTCAACCACTCTTAAACCTTCCATACGGTTATCACCTTGGAAGGCACGGTTCCAAAGATTCACCCTGGGTCTGTTCCAGGCGCCCAACTGCACTTGAAAAATAACTCGTTACAGTTGTGACGTGATATCTGACAGAATCAGTTTCGGGGTTGGGCTACGTAAAACCCTTGAACCGTCGTAGCTGCAGGGAACAAAACTGTTGGGAAAAAAAGGTCCATGGAAGGTTACTGAAGGAAGGTTAGGCCGTTATTTTGTTTTTCCTACTCCCGTTTTTCTCTTGAATTTGCCCTGGCGCGTGTTCCCGTTGATATTTGGTTCTCCTTCAGTTCCCTGCTCCCTTCCTGCGTGAGTATGTTCCCACAACGGTTCGAACGAAGAGGAAGAAACTCTAACGTCTCTGCAAGTCTGTGGCTCTTGTTTCGTTTTTTTTTCTTTTGGCATGCCATAGGCAGGAGAGGACGTTTAATTTATAATTCCATTTCTCTATTTTTTTACCAGTAAATATTTTTCTTTTTTTGGCTGTGTAGGAAGCCCCATTTCTTTTTAATACTTCGTTCCCGAATAAATCTATCTCAGTTGTTTTTTTGCTTTTCCTTCCCCTAAATGCCTGGGTTCATCCCCACTAGTATTTATTTTATTATTTGCCCCTTTTCCTTATTTATTTTTCGTTACACAGTTTATATGAACTTGGTAGAACGTAGTTTATTAGTTAATGAGTTGCTTCTACTTACGCCATGACAGTTATTAAGTAAACAGCCCATAGGTGGATTGAGGAGACTGTGAACTTGAATTTTTGGAAAAAGGTCGTATTTAGGTTTTGGGAATTGTTTGGTGAAAGGGCTCGTCCCTGCGAGGGGGGGGGGGGACGCAACAACCTTTTTTAGTTAGCGAAGATATGCTCTACACTTTGTTAAGTACTTTCGGTTTGTCTGAGTGGACTGAAGGCCCTGGCTGAGGACAACAGTGTAACACTGTGTTGGGTGCCAGGGCATCAGGGTATAGAGGGAAACGAACAGGCTGATGGGTTGGCAAAGAAGGGATTGGTGCAGATCCCTGTTGGCCCCTTTGTTGGGACTACCAGGAGCCACCTACGTAGAGAGGTTGGCAAATGGGAGGATCGGTGCAGGGCTGCCCATTGGCAGGGGCTGCCCAGCCTTAGACAATCAAAACTCTTCATCCGACTCTCTAAAGGGAGGGCCAAGGAAGGTCTTGCACTGGGGAGGAAGGATATGAGGATCATACATGGCCTGTTCACAGGTCACTGTCTGCTGAGATACCACCTAGCAAATATTGGCAAGTGTGAGATAGAGATATGCAGGTTCTGCGAGGTGGGGCTAGAGTCAGCAGAGCGTAGTGTGTTGTGCGTATGCGATTGACTTGCTGCATCACGCCGTCGTGTGTTTTGGAGGCCCTTTCTTCAGCTATAAGAGGTGGCAAATGCAGAACTTCTCAGAACTTCAAGTGAGACCAGTGCTGTGGGGCCTGGGACTGGTGAAGGGGGCCATGATCCTCAGATCATGGACGCCCTTACAAGAAGTCTGTAGGTGGCCGCAGTGAGGGTATCGCCTGCATCCACCGTTAAAAAAAACAAAAACAAAAGTACTTCCGGACCCCAAAACCACCTGCGAACACAAATCAGAACGGACTCACCGATGAGAATGTCGTGACTTGTACAACACTTCTCCGTCGCAACACTCCTCGGAAAATACCGGCCACTTAACCGATTGATTGTTCAGAAGGTAGACCAGGCTGATAAAGACCGAAAACGAGACTGCCACTGCCAACTCACGCTTCAATGTCCCACCTTGAGAGTGCAAGGTGTTGCGTGCACAAAGTTATTTGGGTTCATCCCTGAGAGCGGGCAACAGATGAGCGTGACAACTGTGAGACGTTATGGTTCGAAGTCCAGGATTCCTAGGGAGGCTCTTGATTGTCTTATGAATGTTCTTTCATCGTACAGGTAGTTTTCGGAACACCGCATGAGCGGGATTGATAAAGAAAAAACGTCTTTGAAACTTATGCTAACTCATCTTGCTGCTTTCATCGTGAGAACTTCATGGTTATTTTGAACTGCCTGTACAGTTTATTCAAAATCGTTTGAGGCGGTTTTTGGAAAAAAGAAGCGCGACGCATCATACACCTTTCCTCCGCTCTATTCAAAGGCTTTCATGGACTTTGCTATTAATTCAATACATTTATGCTCCTACTTGTGCCATGACCATTATTGCGCAATCACTAGACAGAGAGTTAGTGAGACTGAAAACACGATTAGACACGATAATAATCACTGTTCCAGAATCATCGGGTAAAAACTGTGATAAATGGTAGTAAGTGGAACGGTGGGGTTTGAAATTCTGGAGTTTCTCGAGTAGCTCTTATATACCTTACGAGGGTTATCAAATACTTATCGTAGAGCCACTTGATTGGTCCACAACGTCAATTTGTATGATGATTCTAGCAACATTGGAGCGAAGTTTATAAGAACAAACTGCGTTAAGATTTCGTCGGAATGTTTGATAATTTATTATACAGCTTTTTAAGAGAAACCTATGGTATGGTCGTGCTGTTCAGAGCTGTACACAACACATTCAATGTTGTCGTTTTCGACGAAAACAGTTGAGTGTTTTGATCACTGTGATAACTATAGTTAGTTTTAGGCCCATTTTGCACTCTTATAATTTAGTCACTGTGTTTTCCCTTAATCACGTTCACAGACATACACTGAACTGAAAGATATACTTCAGTCATGTCTTTCAGCCCAGGCAGGGAACACCAAGAGTTCACGCCTTCGTAATGGATTGAATAATAATTGTATAACGCCAGAAGAAGAATGAATGCGTAGACCATTCGCATCGTGTGAGCTTCCCCTCCCCCCCTCTACAATGCTTCATCTTTGGACTTCAACATTTGCGTCGACTGAGCGTCCGTTCTGTAGAGCGGAGTCCTTAGCCTCGTTCTGTTCCTTGTCTCAACAGGTTCCAATGGTGCATGTAACACCACCGTGATCTTGTAGAAAGTTCATGTCGTCATTATCGCTAGGCGTGAGTGGGGGGGGGGAGCTGTGAATCATCACGTGGGAGACCCTTCCAGTCCCGTTGGTTGTGGGAACTCGCCCAGCAGCTGCCCGGGTTAGCAAGAAGATATCACAGGTTGTTACGCGTAATGGAACGATTGCATGCTGGCAGTTGTAGGATTTGGAATTAGCTTGGTGCCAGTGAAAAGTGCAGGCCGTGGAGCACTGCGCCTGAGATATGCAGTAGGAGAGAGGTTAAGTGTCAGCATCGAACAAGAGAAACGGATGAGCCCCAAGTTACCCCGCTAACTAATATGCGCATGCATGTGACAAATACTTGTGATACGTGGCAATAATAGTGTGGTGAATGATGTCATACAAATTATACATAACAAGTGATGTTGTACATGCGACATGAAAGAACTTCTGATAAGATAAGGAGAAGTAGGTCGAGAAGACTAGACAGCAACATAAAAGTAGAGTATAAAGTGCAGATGGGCGTCATTACTGATGGCAATGCAACGACACAACAGGTTTCCATTACACGCTTACAATGAATCTATCTAGTGTTATCTTGTTACTCTTATATTCTTAAGGTGCAGACTGTTAACTGCAAGCCACAGGTGGAGTGGCTTTTCCTATACAATATAAAATGACTCAACCAACCCCGTCATTAGAGCCACACTCCCTCCCCTTGCCGCTCTCTGCTTCATCATCCGACTTCAACATTTGCGTCAACGTTCCAATAGACGTTCCAATGAGAGTAGGGCTTGAGCTCGCTCCTTCCCGTTGCCACCACTGGCTCGTGCCCATAACACATTGCAATTAAGTATTTAATGTTACTTAAGACCTTTGCCTACGAGAAACGGCCGTACTGTTTCCAATTACTTTTTAGGATAGTTACGTGAAACGATCGATCACGTAAAGAATGTTGTCAGAAGTGAACCAAGGTACATTTATAACTCAATAATTCTCTACAGGACAACAACAACTCGTCACGAAGCTCCAAACCCTCGATAACAGTTCAACAATATCCAATGAAGCACCCACCGTTCCAACTCCAAACAGTGTTCAATTAGTGGTTTGATTGTTGTTTGAGGAATTAATTGTGCGATGAGAAGAGACGGAGAGGAAATTAATTTAAAGAGACGAGAGGAATTGCCTAGGCCGACAGCGGTGGAGCCACTAACTTCGGCAGGTAACTCAGTCGAGGGCCCGACAAACAACTTGTCGCCGGATAGCCAACTCCGTAAACGTGCACTCGTTAATAGTTAAACACTGTTTAGTTGTCCGCTCTTCAAAAAATAAAGCGAACGAGTCCACATTTCGACAACTTTTTCAGATCTTAGTTGTAACGTCGTGTGAAGAAAGATGTTACAAGCACATTCGACAAATAGCTTATTTTCATCGATTTATCGAGACCAATTGAAATCATGGAGATGGCTTTACCTCGAGTTTAATACATCCTATAAGTTAAAAAAATCGTTAAGACCGTTTTACCAAGGAGCACAACATATATATTTTCACCAAATTTTTAGTATTTATGAAAAAGAAATGTTAAGTATTGATCAAATAAGAGCAATTTGAGAGTCGAATCAAAATTTTTTTTCTTGAGTAAAATTCTCATGGTTGGTATATTCCATCCCCCGTTCAAAACTGCATTAATCTTACATTCGCGCCGTCGAACATCAATCAATACTTCCGATAATTATCTGATTATCCCACTTGACGCAGACTCACACCCCATTCGATTCAGCGTCGAAAAATACCAGTAAACGATACGAAACGTGACCTGATTACAACGTAACGACGGAAATTGGCACTGTTTAATTGATGAGTGGTTGGAGTGAGACAGGAGGGTAGCAAGCCAGGGAGAAATGATAGCTTTCGTTCTATCGTCCCGTGAGTCTGTTCAAGTAGTAGAATTTAAAGCGCCAAATTCACTGTTACTCATCTACACGCACTCCCAAACCTCTGAGAGCCTGTCCTGTTTTTGGATAATTTTTTAAACAACGTTTTACCCATAACGACCATGGGCTTCATGAGAACGGCTTAACGAGTACACAGTTAGATCCCAAAAGGAGTTTTTGAGCGATAGAACGGATTTTCGGACCAAATATGGCGGACGATGGGCGGGCATTGCAAATTGGAATTCTCACGTCTTGAAACCCAAAGTGTCACGTTTTGAAGGGGCTTATAATCAATCGAAAACTTAGACGTATTATTCAGCAAACAACAATAAACAAAAATCAGATCTACCAGCCTAGCCATTCTCCCGCACTTTTTTTTCAAAGCTTAAAAACTAAATTAATAAATATCAACGAAGTGGGGACGGTTTTGACCAGGGTAGACTTGGATGAATCTCGAAGACGGGTTGTGGTTTAGCACGAACTTGTAATTTGAAGAGTGGGGGTATCACAAGATTTGAAGACTTAGATGTACGAAGAAGAAGTGACTAGAACATGATATGATTTGAGTATACAACCGTGAAAAAGGGGGGCTGAAGGTGTGAAACTGGTTGCAATGAGAGTCTGAATTACATGTTGATAGAGGTGAAACAGAGTGTCTGTCAGGAGAATTGCGGGGAAGGGGGCGGGACTGTATCGCGAGAGCTGTTAGATGACTGTTTGTTGTGAGAGCTGGGGACGACCAACTTTCGCGAGAATTCGTAGGTGAGCTGTCTGTTGTTTAGAGGAATCTAAAATGGAGGAGTGGGTAAACATAGTTGGGAAAGTTGGGGTCGGGGGAAATCCGTTGTCCCTTGGAAGCAACTGAGGAGGTGGAATTCCCATAGGTAACAAAACGGCTTGAGGACGAAGGTGTCTGGGGAAATAAAGACTTTCCATTGGACCAGGTGCGGATGGACGTTCTAAGGTCAAAACCCTTCTAATTCGGGTTGTGCCAAAGAGGGAAGGCGGCCTAACACTCCTACAAAGACTCTACCGGGTAGAAGGACTGGGAGGGGAAAAAATTGAAGGGCATGAATGAAATAAAACGCACAGTTAAGGTGGGCAACGCCTGGGTGGTGATATTTATATATAATCTTCAGACTGTAGTCCCAGTAATGGGATGTGCAGCGCGGCCAGATGAAGTATTGTGCCAGTCCTAGTGTCTATGCCTAGCTTTCTGTGGAAAACCAGGTAGTTCCTGAAGGAGCCCTCGTTGGTATCCATCCTGGGAGAAGTGGTGTCAAAGACCAAAAATCGCTCCCTCTCAAGTCTCCAGCACTGGGCCAGGACATGGTAGGGAGTTTCTTCATCCGTGCCACACCACCTGCATAGAGGGGTTTCGGCTATACCCATAACATGCATGTGTTTGTTCAGTCTGCAGTGCCCTGTTATGATCGCAACAACCTGCCTTAAGTCCTTCCTCTCCATCCTTAGAAGGGTTTCTCTTGTCTCACTTGTTTGCTCTGAGACAAATCGTTTGGAGTGTCTTACTCCTGCAGCGTTCCAGATTGTCTGATGCAGTCGTCTGGCATGTTCTCTCACAGTCCTTTTAACTGGTGACAGAGAAATCCCACAATGGGGCGGTGGCCCAATAGGAACAGTAGATGAATCACGTCTGGCCAGATGGTTCGCCCTCTCATTTCCAATGATCTCACTATGTCCTGGAATCCAATACACATTACTCTATTCACACTTGCTGGGGAGTTGAGCCACATCCTCCACTCTCGCACCAGTTTTGACGTCGTGCAGTAGTTTAATAGCGCTTTACACGACGCTTGACTATCGCTCAGTATATTGATAGTTCTATTGCTATAGCCTTTCTCATGAATTTGGATTGCCCCAGCAATAATAGCATAAATCTCTGCTTGAAAGACCGATGGAGTGGAGCCTAGGGCAATATGTGTCCCACTCCGTCCAGAGCCACTTATCCACACCCCGGATCCTGTCCCCTCTGGGGTCTTCGATCCATCTGTGTAGATGTTGACGCCACTGGGAGGCCGAAACTGGCGGCTCTCGCTGTTCCATGGACCTCCCAATAGCTGAACATTATATTTCCTCTCGAGCTCATACATGGGCACAATTGCGTCTGTGATCATGCTGAGCTCCTTGAAGGTCTCCAAGTCCCTAAATATAGCCAGGTGTCCATTAGTTCTGGGTGGTGATACTTTGGAGTACGCCTGGTGACGTGGAGAAGAAGATAATAGGGATTTGGAGAGAATGGGCGGAAACAGCGGCATAAGCCCAAGGTGGCCTAGGGAGGCCCATTTCCCATCTTCTCAGTTACCTCAGCTGTAACCCAAGCAACTGAACTGATTGCTGTTCCTAACGAGCTGTTCCTGATTGCTGTTCGATTTCAATGCATTTCTACACTAAGCGCTTCTCTACATTTTGTACGCCTTTCCGAATTCTGTGTATGATCATATATTACACATCGAATACCGCTCAAGTTTTGCTTTTAAGAGCGAAGACCACTCTAAGGGCTACTAGGTCGCCACCAGTGGCTCACCACAGAAGAAGTGCATAAAGAAAGTAGTTGACTATGTGTCATAGTGTTTATAGCAGCTCCAATCCAGTTAAATCATTTGACCAGCTGTTATAATTGTATAACGTTACTCCCAGCCTACATTCGTCTTCTAATTGTCAGCCGGAGAAACTTGAAGACCAATCAATTGTTTCAGCTATATCGAAACGTCTTACCTGGAGACTTTTTTGGTTTTGTGCGAGAGCAGATCCGCCACCCGCGCTCTACTTGCCCAGATAAGGATGTGGTATGTTCAAAATGTTTCAAAAAGGCCTAGCAAAAAAAATAAGTTCCAGCAGCACATTTGCAGTTCTAGCGAGTCTGACGTACAAATCTGGTGCCCTTGAGAAGGTTTGAGAACAACCAACCTGCGAATTGCCTCGTTGACACTGGTAGTTCCATTAGTATTGTGGATCATTCGTTTGTCGCTCGTCACAACCTAGAAGTTGACGTTGTAGAAATTAACCCCTGTACGCTACAATTTGACGTCAAATTGGCGTTGAATCGACAGTGTCATAGGGGCATCTTGCCCCACGCGGAGACAAGACTGATGTGCAGCGCGTAGATTTACCTGTACAGCTGCGAGAGTCCATTTCAAACTATAGTCCTGACATTGAGTCAGAACCTTAGAATCAGCAAGTACCTCAAAACCAGTAGGTTTAATGAAGTCGTTCACCTGATTCTCGCCCAAGAAGGGAGATTTCCAGGCCAGCTTACCTGAAGGACTATCTGAATGGGTATCTTCCGTCAAAATGAACTCATCATTAAGTTCTCTCCCTAGTTTGCCTATCTATGACAGACGGGGAGAATGTCGTAGTGTTTATAACAACTCCTTTTCAGTTAAATAATCTGATCAGCTGTTATAATTGACCTTACTTTTTGTAATTGTGTCATTCATTATTCAGCTATGTTTTCCAATGAATAAAAGCCAACTTTTTGGTCTTGGCTTTACGAATCGTCGATGCTTAACAATTCCGCCATGCAGCCACTTGTAGTCAGTGGTATGTTGATTAGTTACCCCGAGAAGTCATCCAGTGCCTGGTCCAATGTAGCCGTAAGCACCACGCGTCCCTCCAGGCCACCGTCAATTGAGCAAAGCTCCTCTTCACGAGCTTCAACTATCGCTCTACAAACGTCCGCCCTGTCCTGAAAATCGCCACCTGAACATCCATACCGTTCGGGACCGAATGTCGACGATGTCAGGCTTCACTTCTTCCCGCTGGAAAACCAAGTGGAGCCTCTCTGTCACCGCTTCCCAGCACTAAGATGACAATGCACTGACAATCTGCTTCCGTAGCTGTTTTTGGCACACTTAGTTCCTCACTGCAAGATAGAAATCGCTCATAACCTTGTTTCCGAGCCTTCAAAACATCAATAAACAAAACGAAATCGATTATGCCACGCGATAACCAATCCAGACGCAGATGACAGTCCGAAAATATATTGTTTGTATTCAGTAGGCCCCAAAACATAATGATATGAAGATAACTCGCATTTCTTTGACAATCGCAATACTTCAAGGTCCCTTCAAGGTAACGGTAAGTAAAAATCTCGGCCTCTCCCGGATACGACAGTCGCAAGTTGTTAATACGTTGAGCCGGAGTCTGCGAGTTTAATTTGTGACTTTAATTTACATTTTATCGTCATTCCTGCAGTTAATAGCGTTTAATCGCGCGCGTTACTGTTGTAATTGTCTCATTTGCGGTAGAGCTCGTTACATAATTTCTTGTTATTGCACTCGGTCCCGAGGTCCTTCTAGCCTGAGTTCAGTGTAGCCAACTGCGCTCCACGCTCTAATTCATTCGATGTGGCCAATTTGTAGAACCCAAGCGACTTCCCGGCATCCCTGAGGACATTGAGAGCTCGACTTCACGGTCAATATCGTGCTCGTTCAAAACGCAATTGAAGATATAGGAAGTTTTGTCGGAGTAGGTGCATTACTGGCCGTACTACGCTTTTTATTTTTATGAGTTTACTCTTAGTGGCTCCATAAATGTACTCTTGGCTATTGAAAACTAACCCAGAGCTGTTTAACGCATTGGTTCTTACGTGGCTCAGAGATGACAGCTCTTCTTTTTTGTCCTCTTCGACCTCTCGAGGATCTTGCAGCATGATGCCATTCCCATACATCCTGCTACAGTGCCCAGCAGTTTGGGAGGTTCAGAATCTTCCCTCCAAGTCTCATTCTTCCTCCCTGTGATATACTGGCCCAGAATCAACAAGCTCCAGACTCTTCCAAGCCTTCCTCAAATAAGCAGGCTCCAGTTCATCAAGGAATGGCATCATGGAGCGGGTAAATGCCTCTGGCCTAGGCCTGCCCAACTCAGGCACGAGCAGGTGGCACGGAATGCGTCGGGGGTAGGCTGATGGGGCGATAGCTTGATCACTGGGCTTTTTGTTCGGTTTGTGGATGGGAATGACGGTGGCTAGTTTCCAGGAGGAGAGAAAATAGGAGTGCCTAAGGTTGGAGTTGAAAGAAGACAGACTACAGATCACTTGAGTGTACCCACCATGGGAGTTAGACGGTACCATTGTTTTCCATATATTGCCTCGTTCAGAGTATCAGTAGGGGAGAAATGAGAGAGCGAAACCGGAAATGGGGTTTTTGGCTCAATTGGAGTGGGGGAAGAAAACCCCGCCTCGTACTATAGTCGGAGGTTTTTAGCCATGCCCCCCGACGAATCACGTTGTAGTACGTCATTTTTTATCCCCTCCACCCCGCCCCTTACCCCCACCACCACAATTATTAACCAATCGTACTGTAGTACAACCTTTTTTACCACCACCCCCTGCCACTGTTTCCAGAAATTGACCACCTCTCCTTTGGTTTGCCCCTCCCACCAACCAGTCACATTATAGTACTACCTTTTTACCCCCTCTCTTCATACTAATGTGTACTATTATGACCCCCCCCCACCCACAACCCCCACCCCCAACAATTACTTACCTTTTTCCCCCTCCATTCAGCCTTCTCCCACGAGCCTTCTGGTGAGTGTACTATAGTAGGAGTATCCCCCCACCACCACGCTTATTAAAATTCCAAAGCGATGTCATTTTTTTAAAAAAAATTCCTTCCCTGGGATCGAACGCAGTACCTTTTGTATTATAGTCAGGCGTTCTATCCACTAGGCTACAACACAACGTTGTAATATAACGTAAGCTTGTGGTATAAGAGGGGCAGACGCGACATCCTCCTTGTGGGACGCTAGAGTGATCACATGATCATTCAAGGGCATGACTCATCAGCATGACACAATAGTAGCTGCCTCAGGCTACTGTGTAGTATTCTCGGAAATGGTTAATAGGTTTCAAAATATGATGCAATAGCATGACGTGTTCACGTGATTGCTGCTATGTAGCCAAAAACCCCATTCCCGGTTTCGCTCTCTCATTTTTCCCCTACTAGTATCATACTCTGTTTTTCCCTGTCAAACTGCTCTTTTTGCGTCCTCCAGCTCCTCCAATTTCACTTCAAAACTCCAATCGGGTCTCTACGAGTAAGATAGGCACTAATAAACTAAGGCCATCACCCTTCACCCATATATAGCTTCAGCTTACCCCATGCTCAGACAGGTAGACGTAACTTGGCCGGGACACGCACATACCAGCAGTGCTCAGCTCGTCCTCATTGGCTACCACTGGTTATGGTTCAACATATCCTGCTGAAAGTGCTGGACAATGTCCTGTGCCGTGCATCAGTGGAGTTAGCCTCCTCCAGGGCCTCCCTAGATACTATTGGAATGTTACTACATTAGATGTTGTTGAACTTTTATCAGGTATTTGCTGCTTAGTGACGAGTTGTGTTGTTGTCGTCAAGGCAGTTGATTGTTCGATCGCGAATTGTGAAGTCATAAAATTACCTTCGTTTGATTCTGACCATTTTTCTTACAATACCCTGCACTTCCAATGCCTTCACTTACTAGTACAACAACAACAACAGCAGTTGAACAGATTCGTTCTCGTATTTAAGCTCACAGGTGTGCAGTACCTTGCAGCTTCCCTGCAGGCGTCCATGAAGGAACAATCTAGTCTCAGCTTGGGGACTCCGTCGTAGGGCAGGGATGAAGGGTTGGCGCTGTCGTTTAAAAAGCCTGTCATTCTCCAAACAGTTACTTGCTGACATTACCGCTTGTAAATATACATAGCCAACGTGCTTCAACCCATTCAACACAATTTGAAGCCTAATTTTCAAGGGCAGCCGCGAACTGGTACTTCCATGTGCAACTCGGCTGCTCCAATAAGCCGAACGTCATGCATCGAGAAATGGGAATACATTGCAGTCCAATTAAGATCGAATATTATTTCGAATGCTAACGTGTTTGCCCAAACTTCCCGGTCTGGAGGAGGGCTTTATTGACGGCTCTTGGGCAGGTTGGCGAGAACGATAACTGCGCAGTATCTCTCATAGAGGGCAGTTGAGCAAGCTGGAATTTTGAGCCAGGACGGGTGCTACATCGTTCCTCCTAGCAATTTCATCAGCAACAATAACGACAAAGTGCGAAATCAGCCCACCACATGTTGCTCCATTCAACAAAATAGATTCCTTCGTATCTTCCACGTTTCAGTCTCTGCATGCGCGCCTACTCAGCACGACATCCTTACCCCCGACCCATCGAAAGGCTTTCCACTTTACCCTTGACAGAGAAGGAGAGGAGTATCCGTCTCGGTGAATTGCTCGCAACGTAAACGCGAACCGAGTCAACGAAGAATGAGCACAATTACCCGGAAAAATATCTGGGCCCGCGTCCAAACTTTTATTCCATTCCCTCGTTCCGGCGTAGCGGCTCTTTCTCTTTCCTTCTCTCTTACTTTCAGACTTTCCACAGACCTTCCCTCTTCCTGAAAAAAAAACCAACCCGCCTAATAGTGCGCGACCAAGCTAATTGAAAGGCCAATTTACTGGAGTTTCCTACTTCGCCGACCAATTAAGCTATTAAGGAAGACCGAAATAAAGCAAATTTGTAGGTCCATTTCCAGACCCCGGACGCCTCCTGGTTTCCCCTTTCTCTACTCTTCCACTAGACACTGTTGATTAACCAATTATCAGAAACAACTTAGGAGTCAACTCGGAGGTCTAACAAGCCGTTCGTCTGACGGGATAACAAAAGATGAGCGAAAAAGAAGGATTAGGCAATTAAGCTGTCAAAGACTTGAAATCCGGTGGCGCGTTTCTGATTGGACTCGGGATCGGCTCTGTTTGGAACGGTAATTTGTTAACGATCGGAAATCTAAACTCTTATTGAGGAGTGGGCTCAAATGGAAGTAGTCCACATGTAATCGATCAATTGCCCACAATAACGTTAAATGATACCCGAAATAAAAAACCAGTGACTGGCAGAATGTTTGCCGTTCGTACCAAGATATCCCGAGGCCTGACGCACGTTTCTGAATGTTGAAACTTTTGTGAAATGCAAGGGCTGTAAACACGCTAGGTTTGACGGGGATCCCCAATGCGTTCGAAATCAAAATGGAGCTTTGATGTCATATTTCGACAGGCGTTGTGGGTTCACTGCTGAGTCGAGGGCAGCGGTAATGCTTTTATCTCGGTAGCTTTTCAAACTGACAGCCCTCACAAGGAAAATAACGTATTTATTTCGGGCGGGGATCGTGAATCGTTAATGACTGAATGGCAGAATTAACAAGAGTGAAGCAACCCTTCTCATGAATAACCGCGCATTCGATTCGGACAAAACGAGTGTATGGGCCCTTATTTTAGCATATGCGGCTAGCCAGTTTCCAGAATCAAAATACACAGACTAAGCGACTTTTAGTACCAGGAAAGGTTAATTTATGGTGGCAACCGCGTTTGGATGCATTAACTTCCACTACACGCCTTTCAACAAAATCTTACTCACTCACCTTTTTAGTCAATAAGATTTGGTCAACTCACGAAATTCAGTCATTAACTAGTCTCCCAATTGAGCTTTTGTAAACACCTTTGATTTATGTATCAAAATGGGTTTCGTTTGTTAACGGTGAGAAAAATGTGTTCATACACATCAATGAGAACCAAAGTTGTAAGTGCTAGCGGACTAACTTCTCCTAAACCACCAATTCGTGGGCACGAAGAGTGCGTGTACACTACGTTCTCTCCTTCATCCCTCACTCATCATCATTTCAGAAATAGTATAATAAATGTCATATGATTCACTGCCACTCAGAGAACGTGCACATCTCACGTCGGTTCCCCTGTTGAGGAGCGATAGTAGTTAATTCTTAGGTACAGCTGGGTGGATTGACGTCAGCTTTTCCCCCTCAACCACCCACCCTACTTATATGACGTTAGACCCCCCCCCCCCGGCCAAATAATTACTGAGTGGATCCCCACCCCCACACCGCCACCACCCATGTGGCGTCATTCCCCCACCACTATAGTCAGTTCTGAGTGGATCCCCTCCCTCACAAGGCCCCGTGTGACGTCATGCCCCCACCACTGTAGTCTGTTCTGAGTGGCTCCCAACAACCCCCTTGTCCCCCTATATATTGCCCTACATCTTTTTTGTCGTTGAACCAATCTAATTTGTAAAAAAACGTAAATTTGACTATAGTAATTTTTACACATTAAAATTTTAGGACTTCATTAATTCCTGTTTTCGAGGGGGAAACTTTATTTTGAAATAATAACGATAAATCGAACTTATATTCTCGAATCTTTTTTGAGGGGAGCGTACTCGTAATTTGCATAGTGTACTGCGTAGAGTTTGTCACTACTGTTAATTTTTGACGCAATTACGCGTCACTCAAAATTTATTGTGGGGAAAATTGATTGGTATGACGTCGCCAGGTTGGTCTACACAGAAGTTAGCGCAATAATAGGGGGTATGACGTCACGTGTGCTGATCCACTAAGAATTTAAGGCAATGGTGGGGGCATGATGTCACATAAGGGGGTTGTTGTGGTGTAGGGGGGAAGGAATCAACTTATGAGCTACAGCTGTAGCCAGGAGGAAAGGGAGGGGTCCAATCACAAGTTACATAGGAAAAGAGGCTGACTAGTGGAAGAGATGAAACGAAAATAGAAGCTTTCACTGAGCGACGTAACTGTTACGAAATATCTAGTGGAACACCATCACTCAACTTCCCTTAGCTCCACGTTTTCCGTTCTTCGGTTATGTTCTGAGTCTTTTATCTCTCCGCATGTATACAGGCACGTATGCTGTCGCTGGGCCTTGATATTTGACCGGGTATGTCTGAGGGGACTGCTCCACACGTCAGGGGCTCAGTACGGATGAAGTGCAACTTCGAACTGTTATTCTTTATACTTATTCACGAATGATTCAGATGGGAAGGGGCTTGATACCACGCTAGGGGCCGTGGTCATGGTGAGCTATACAGATGGATCAGTAAGAAGTGGCCAAGCAGGTGGAGGAGGTGGCCTAGCTGGTGTCGTGCCAGGGATTGGGCACCAATACCATTAGGAGCCCTGGTAACAGCTTTCTAGACGGAGTTCTTTGTAGTAATGATGTGAGAAAGATCTATATCGTGACAGACTGTCAGGTTGTGCTTTAAGCTCTGGCTTCTTATGCGGAGCTGCCTAATTAGTTTGAAGGCCTTGGCAAAGGAGAACGCTTCAACACTGTTTTGAGTGCCAGATCATAGTGTAACAGAAGGGAATGAGGGGGGTGACAAACAGGCGGGAGACGGTGCCTTAGCCCTTTGTAGGGACCACCAAGGACTACTTGAGAAAGTAGGTTGACAAGTGGGAGAGTGCAGGCCTAGTGGAAGGATGTGCCTGGCCAAAGGCAGTCAATGTTATTTATTGGTTTCGATCAAGAGAGGCCATCAGTCTGGAGAGAAAAAGTATACGAATAGTATGTAGTCTGTTGACAGGACACTGTGCACTATGGTACTTCCTGGAGGTGAGTGGTATGTCACAGGTACGGAATTGCGCATTCTGCAAGGCTGAGCTGGAGTGAGTGGAGCATGCACTGCGTCAGCGGGTGGCTGTAATAAGGTGGGAGGAAGTTAGAGGGATGGACCTCGAGGCTGTCTTGCGTTGTGTGGTGACGTAACTCTAGCTCCACAGGCTTTCAAGGGGGGAGGGACCGAAAGGACACAAGGCTGGTAGGTTGGGCCGCTCTTCCAACAAAAACCGCTCAGTTTGGCAATAACTACGGTGGACCTGTGCGTTAATTGTTTTGTTTCCTCGGCAGATATAAATACAGGCAGGATAAAGAGTCTTTGAGAAAAAAAAATGGACCCATGCATTGAAGTCGTCGTGCCCCATGAGGACCTGGCTCGTCTATTTGTCTGACTCTACACAAATGTTGAGAATGAGGTGCATGTCACGTCCCTTTGACGAGGATTTCCATCTCACTTGTCATTCATTTCTCTCAGTCCAAGGTTAGCGGTGGGGAAACCCAAAGGAGTGTGTTAGTTGACGTTTATACAGATTGGAGCTCTAGATCTGCTCGGAAAGAACAGTGAACATTAATACAGAAAAGCGCGTTTGGTTTTGGGAGCATCCTAACGATCAGTAGGAGGTTGGAAGGTCTAAAGCTCTAACACTCTGTGAATCACAGCCATCGTCTCAGTTGTGGTTGTGCTCCTCGTGGACTGCTCTAACCAGATTATCAAGCTCCATTCTTTCTGCTCAGCACCTGTTTCGCGCATCTTGTAGCCGCCTGTTCTGCCCTTCGTATTTTAGCTGAGCTGATTCAAGGTGAATGGAACAATCTCATCCTCCTCTGGCACCTTGGCTCATCTTTCTGTGAATGTCGTGCACGAGCACTGGCCTGAAATGGTGCAGAACATTGCGATACACAGGATTGGCAGTGAGTTGATTGGTAGACGCGTAGATAAAATAGATCAATCAGGAAATGGACAATTTAGGTGTACAACACGCAGAACTATGGAATCCATTGGAAAACTGTTGGGGGCTGTGAGAGGTAAAACGACGCCGTCAACAAGGTCGTTAAACGGTCATGGCAGATATCTTCAGGCTTGCTGTCATGATGGATGGTGATTGATGATTACAGGGAGGCAGTCTTCAGGCGCAGCGCATTCCCGAAGCTGCGGGACCAATGGCAGTGTCCCATGGCCACTGAGGGCCCATGTCCCAACTCCCCTTCAACTCCCCTGTCATGATGGAGCTCAACGTTTGAGCAGGTTCCGCAAGCGCTCATTAAACACCCCTCAGCACACGTTAATCCAAACCTGAAATAGGTTGGTTGGTGCCTGTTGACTTCTTGAACTATACCTGCGCGACTGGCGCTGTCCTGTGGACTTACCCATATAATTAAGAGACGTTGCAATGGACGGAAATATCTACTCGCACTTCAAATGCAGTTGGTGTGGATCAGTAAAGTAGGAGCCGTTGGAGAGGCCTTTCAAGATAAACCTAACCGATCAAAACTAAATATGTATGAGGCGGTTGGCTGTGGTGGAATTAAAAACTAGAGATTTGCGGCTGGTGGGCGTGGCCTCGTTCCATAACTCAGAATGATAACGAGATATCACTCATTATTGAGGTTGTTGCCCTAACTAGCTGGCACCTCCCCCAGAGCCCGCCTCACCTCATTTGCTTTCTCCCTCAAACCCACATTTGCATAACTCAGTTTAATTGAGGTTGGAAGCTTTCGCCCTTCCATTTTAATAGGGCAGTTGATATTATAGAACCCCATCTCCTCCCCTGCCACAGTCCCTGTCCTCGGTCAAGATGTGAATTGGGTGTGTCAATAATAACGAAAACCTTCTTCTCCCAACGTCTTGGAACGGCCTCCATTATCGGCGCAACCTTCCCAGACGCGTTTTAAAACGTTTTCCTCGGAGTTACACATCATTTATACGGCAAACACGGTGATCTGCACTTTGATCAGTTGAGTACAGAAGCCTGACATGAAACTATTGCTGTTTTTCCAGCTGGAACAAATCTAGTATAATGCTCTTTTAGCATTCTCACTAAGAACATACTTTTAGAACACCTACAGGTTTATTGTGTGAACAGCTTCAGCTGAGTCGAGAGCACCGTAAAAGTCTTCTCCGTGAGAAAATGGCATCAGAAGAAATCAGTCAATCGTGGCATGACAAGGAGCAACTCAATAGATTTTGGGACATTACGCGCTGCCACGTTCTATTAGTAGTTGAAGCCATAAAAACCATCAAGTGCGCGAGGGGATGTTTATTTATTGTTGGGCATTATTATGAGGGATAATTAAAACGACGCGACGTGGCCATTGAATTCGTCATTATTGTCAGGACCACCCGTAACACGTCCACATGTTACAGAACAGTCGAAGGTGACTGTTTCTCAGCACTCATAAGAGTGTGATATCTGTCGAAAGACATGGAGGACGCAGTATCGCTAGCATACGAGAGCACTGGCTCAGTATCCACCAAACGGCAGGTTGTCACTAAGTCAGTCTCCGAGTGGAGAGCTGTTGTCCGTGTACTACCACGTAGACGTATCAACCTGGAGAAGCCGTTCCATCTGGAAGGAGTCCTTGATATAATTATTTACTTGGATGGCAAGTTTCAAAGGGAGACTGTGGCCGCGTTATTTTGTCAGAACCTTCTTCTCAAACTGGGCAAAATATTTTTAAGCTTGTTTAATACTCGTAGTAGAAGCTGGAAGGTTTTGCTGCACTTCCAGCAACTACAGTGAAGTAGCAAGTGGTTTTCCTTCCTATTTTTCGTCATTGTGCCAAGGTTTATCATCTAGCTTGCCATTTGCTAATGCCCGTTTATCTAGAGCGGAAAGTTTTCATTCCACAGGGAGGTCTATGTGGAGTTCAGTTCAGAGCAGGGGAAGCTCTCTTTTCACTTCCTTGTCCACAATGACCTCGATGACCATGTAAACGAGTGCTCGCAGCTCAGTGGTCACTTGCCGTGATTCAATGGATCCTGTTTTGTATTCCTTGGGGATGCATAGAAGGGCAGCTTCCTGTGATTGGGCCAGTACTTTCAGATGCGCGACAGATGAGCCCCTGAGCAGTTGGTGGAAGCTTGGGAGACCTCTGATTTGGCTTACTGGGGCCTTTCCCAACCTCAGGGAGGACAGAACAGGCCAACAGCCTTGTCTTGGGGGGAGGAAAACCCGTAAGTGCCATCAAAAGATGGGGTGGGCCAGCAACACTTCTAGCCTTATGGGTTGTTTGACCCTAACATGTTCCCATGTGAATGCACAGCTCGCAGCCTTACGCCAGCGCATCATGTGTTAGGCCAAGGTAGATAGAACGGAGCAATCCAGTTCCTACCTAGGGTGGAGGGGGAAGCCTGAAAAATGCGCTTGCCCTTGCGGATATTGCAGTGGTTGTGGGGTTGCTGGAAGGTGGTTTGCCCATCCCAATTTATTTTTAACCTGTGGGGTTGGAGGGAGGTGGGTGCCACTCAGTCTGTCAGCGGTAGCCAAATCACGGCTCCTGTGCATGAGGTTTGTCCCCACGTGGCTTTGCCTAGTTTTGCTTCTCTGGAGGGAGCCTATAGCCGGCAAAGCGTATTGACAGTGGGCTACCTGATTTCCCCTTTTAGAGGATGAGCTGGGGTTTTTTCTCAGCAAGCTGCAGCTTGACGTGCTCGCACCATTGGGTGACGATTCGGAGTACTTGAAGGATTTTTACTTCAATTTGGTGGACCGAATGAGCAGGGATCAGCACGATCAGGTCATCCGCATAGGCGCATGGCTCACAGTCAGGACAGTAACAAAGTCCAAAGACCACGCTCTGTGGGCACCCTTTCTCTATCATACTGCGGCCTGTGACTTGTCTGCATTCGATCTAAGCCGTTCCATTTGTCGGGTAACTTCTGACGAGCGAGTGCACGTTCCTCGCCCTTTAAACTCATGGAAGAGCCTGACTGCCGTACAAGGTCAAACGCTTGTCTGAAGTCAACGAGGAATGCTACGACGTAATTAGCCGGTGAATACAAAAGGGGACGGTCGGGATCCAAAAACACCGCCGCACACCGTACATGCAATGAAGGATACATTGAAGGATATTTACCGCCTGCGGAATTCGCCCATTTTTCC
The DNA here is from genome assembly GCA_020466155.1 of Pachypeltis micranthus. Classification (NCBI taxonomy): domain Eukaryota; kingdom Metazoa; phylum Arthropoda; class Insecta; order Hemiptera; family Miridae; genus Pachypeltis; species Pachypeltis micranthus. Next base: position 3,661,663 of record CM035776.1, read on the forward strand.
GCGGATCTAGAAAATGTTCGGGATCTCGACATCACGAGGCGACTCCAGCATTTATTACTAATCACCTGCTCGCGCTGTGCGTGGCCATATTCCGTTTCTTTTTACTCACTAACATTTTTTCGTTTGTTGGAAACGTCTCAACCGTTTAGTTCGTAACTTACCGTCGTGGTTTGAGTCAATCGCGTATCGGAGTTCGCGTTCGGTCGGCGGAATCCGCGACCCGTTCACGAGATTACGAACATTCGTGGTATCTGGAACTATATGTACCGTGGACATCCCAGTACGTCAGTGCCACAACGTTAATCCCCTTGTAAATAAATACAGTCCACTTTATATCCTCGAGTTCCGGAAGTTTTGTTTTATTTATTCCCCAATATTAAACAATACACATGTTTCTGTCCTTCGTGCAGCTTAATCCCGCTGACAAAACATGCACACATCACGAATGTATCGTCTATTACACATCACTACAGTACAGGAAAATTAAAATAAAGCGAAAAAGAGAGCAAAACCTTCTAAGCGCATACAATTAGGGCCGGATTTAGTTACGTTCCGATCTCTTACATGCCAGTTTCAGCCTTCGGAAAGGGAGTTTAATGAGTTGAAGACAGGAGCGGATGAACAGTCGTTAGATTTTATAGGAAGGCAGCTGGAGGGAAGATGAATAGCGGGTAATAAAGGAACAGTGAAGTAGTTAGATGTAAGATATTTTTTAAAAACGAAAAAAAGAGAGAAATGGAGGACCCTAACAAAACCTAAGGGATACAGCTTTCTTTAAAGCGTTATTAATATATATTTTTAGTAGTGCCTGTTCAAACTGGGTGGTTTGTAGCTCCCAAGTGTTTGGTGAGAGCCTCTTCACTCTCAACTAGTCTAGAGGTACAGGCGGTAATCGTTTTGAGATTAAGAGTCCTTGAGGGACTTGCGATGCTTCAAAGCAGTAGCGTGCTGCTTTTCACGTTGTTCCAGATTCCTGTAGCTACAGAACGTCGAAACTCACGGGTGCTTTGAGCCACAATTAGGGCCAAAGAACATTTTGTAACATTTTGTTCCTAATCGACCAGACCACAGCACGTGACGAACACTCAACCGCATGAGCAAAGCGCATCAGGGTTTGTTGAGTCCTATTTATATTTCCCTCGCTCATTTCAAGACATGCTCAGAACTGTGCTCAATTGAGAGGAGTACCTCGCGACCCACACAACTTTATAGGCGACTCATTAAAGCATAATAGAGAAGAATGCATTGTCAATGCTCCATTTCACCATTGACAGAGAGGAGTAATCCATTTGTAGAGTCTACCGAGGCTACCCTTTCTTTGAGCTCCACACAAACAGGTCTGCTTCCTTATTTGATGACTGTTACTAAACCCTCGATGAGAGTTATATCAGTCATGGAAGTTGCAGTTTCGCTAATGTGCAAGAGGCTGGCCTTGGCAGCATCCACCGAACTCAGACCTGCGAGGTACAGCAGGATTTGGTCGTTAGCCAGTCTCCCGGTAGAGAGCTGTTGCCCATTTGTTACTGCACCTGAGGAATCCCGTACCGTCTGGCAGAAGTTCTTAGTCAGGTTTCCTACCTGATCTAACTATTCACTTGGGTGGCAAGTTTCAAACGGACAGATCAACCATGACCACATTTCTTAGCCATCGCCTTCTTCGTGAACTCTTCAAAATGGCTGTAGGTTTGCTTTGTAGTAGTCAATGCTATGTTCGTTTGCCCTCCCAACAAACCTCACTCACTGTTGTAAAAACTACAGTGGAGCAGCACGTGGTTTCATGTTTCCTCAGCACTGGAGGTGCAAGACGTGCATGATGGAGAGTCTTTGAGAGAAAAGAAGTGGAGCCTTGAAGTCACCATGTTTAGTGAGGAACTGGCTCGTCCAGTGGTCTGGATCAACCCTTTTCCTAGAAAGACGTTCACGGATGTTGGGGAAGAATTGATACGTGTCACGACTCCTTGAGAAGGATGCCCATCTCGCTTGCCATTTCTCCAACGCCCATTTGTCAATGGCCGCAAGTTTCTGTTCTGTGGTGAGATTCAAACGGAGTTCAGCCCAAAGCAAGGGAAGCTCCTGTTTTACTCTACACTTGTCAACCATGTACTCAACGGAAAAGTCAACTGGTAACTGACCAGTGATCACCTGGAGTGCTTCTGTTGATACATTCATGATTCTTGAGGCCTTGGTGATCCACAGGAGCGCAGCCCTGTGAGATTCGGCCAATACTCTCCTTTGATTGATTGTTAGTTTGCTACCCCAGACAACGGGGCAGTAGCCAATCACGCCTAGATAGATTCTCAACCAAATGCAAGACAACCTTGACAACCTCTGCAACCCCCTCCGACCACTGCTGGTTAACCCCAAGCCCTCTGAGGTGCACTACAGCCAGCCCCTCACACATACACAGTACATACTCCACTGACTCCATCTCCTCCTCCCAGAATCTGCAATTCTGTACCTCTGACTTACCAAACTTGGAAGGTGGTACCTTAAAGGACAGTGACTGTAAACAGGCTACAGCCACCATTCGTATACTGTCTCTCTCAGGCTGAGGATCCCTCTCCTTCACTCTCTGGAGAGTCTGGTAAACTACCTTGAGTGCCTTTGGCCAGGCACGTCCCGCTAATAGGGAGCCCTGCACTTCTCCCGCCCCTTACCAACCTCCTCGATCACGTGGCTCTAAGACGGACTCAAGTTCCACCGGGAGAAGCACAGATCCTTTCCTCACCAGTTTGCCAGCCTCCTCGTTCCCTTCCATGCCAAAGTCTTCAGGCCAGTCAGGCATTCTCAACGCAACCCCGACGTGATGGTATCGAAAGCCAGGGCCTCAAGTGCAGCCTGACTGCCCGACAGAATGTACATTCTTTTCCACTTCAGACCCGTACACATGAGTACAACAAAACTTGCTTGAGTCAGATTATAGAACAGGATTGCTGAAAGTCGGGAAGAACGTGTGATTGATTCGGCTATAGGCGTGGGTCGTAGGACGAAGAGGAGGGGAAGAGGAACAAGGATATGGTGAACCGTTCCTAGGTAATCTCTCCATCAAATCGTTACTAAGCCATCTGTTCTGAAATTCTCTGTTCTGGCTCTGTCACACAGTCACCCATCCTGAAGCTGTTCTAGCTTTGTTGAAATATCTTAAGGTTCGAGTGAAGTCGGCAGAGTCAAGGGTTGCATGTTCGCCAAAAGGAAATGGAGACTCACCAACAAACCCCCAATGCCCTGTGTTGAGCAAGGAACTTATTGCGCATCCTCATCGCTGCACTACCCGCTTCGGCCAAGGGTCTGTGATTGACCTTGATCACGGACAAACCTAATAAGCAGTCGCAATTTCTTGCCATTGTAGAATAGTTCGAGATATTCCACCAATTCTCCCTTTTTTGAATTTGGTGGTCACAGCTGTTCGCGTGTTTGTCAGCTGCTACATTCAAACTAAACGATTTGCTGAGCAAATTCAACTCCGAAGCCCTTGTTTCACACAAGAGTCCTTCGTTTACAAAGTGCTCTGGGCATTGCCCCGTGGCGTTGGAGAGGGTATCTAGCTTTGCAGCCTACACCCCTCTCCTGCCAGCACCAAGCATCTCTCGGGGGGGGAGGGGGGATTTCCAGCAAAACCACGGTCCCCACAAGGCCAACCACATGTCTTCACGACTGACAGCGCCACGCCCTAAAGGCTCCACGCTGCCGGCTGAGGGCTGGAGCCCCCATGGTACCCATTCTATATGGCTGCACCTTGAGCAGCCCGAGGACCTGAATGGGTGGCAGGCCCCGGTGCCAGAATGGCCAAAAGGCGTTCTACCGGCACCTACGCTTTATCTCCATGCGGGTACGGGGATTGGACTTGCCCCCGCACCTGCCATGGAGAATGGTGTCAGGCCGTCTTCTGTGGCCTGAACTACGATCCCCTTTCCGACGTGACGAGGGCGGACTACTAGATATTCGGCCGCCCTCGACCGCGACCCGCCCATCTCACTCTAACCTAACACCACTAACCTACATACACACTCATACAATAAATACGTTCAACCCATAAATACATTCACACACTTTCCCGAAGGTCCAGGGGCGGACTACTCGATATTCGTCCCCCCCCCCCTCTGGAGCCTTCCCTAAACTACCTATTCCTAACAACACACATATACATTCACAACACTGTCATTCATATATACATTCAGCCCTTAAATACATTCACGCTGGTGGTCCAGGGATGGGCTACTTGATATTCGACCATCCCTGGCACCGCCCCCTCAAGACCACACACAAACCCATAACCTAAATACCTACTCTTGAGGCGCTGCGCATTCTGACATCTGTCTAGAATTCCAGTTCGGCTCGAACAATTTTTTCCGCACGATCTGCTACATTTTCTCAGCAATCACTCATCCCGTTCAACCGCCAAATAAACATTTCCGTGTTCCAGTTTTTTATTAAGTAAATTATTTATCGTTAACTGTTTCCCATGATTTATTGGTATTTCCTTATCACGCGTACAGTCCACACATGTTCATCAGTTGTGGGGTTAAATATTCAGACACTCAGAATTGAAGCATCAGTCTACGTTTCCCCTCATAACAAGCTTCGTCATACCATTATTTAGTCAGTCTTCTGTCCTGGCTCCCTCAAAACGTTAGGCTGAAGTTAGCTACATATTCATAATCGAAAGTTTGGCCGTTGGCCCCGCCGTCCTGGATGATCGTAGCCGTCCATACGAAAAATATTTGGAATAAGAGAAAGAATATCTAGGTGGGGCTTTTCAGTTTTTCTAAATATGCCACCTATGACTTTGACCGTTCGCCCTGAAGTCGTTAATGGTGGCTCGTTGATGGTGGGACAAAACTAAGCTACGATCATCCAGGACGGCTGGGCCAACAGCCAAACTTTCGATTATGAATATGTAGCCAACTTGAGCCCAGTCTCAAAACCTGGGCACTAACTACCCAAACTATAAGTTTGCAATAGGATGTGGATAGAACTTAGGCGAGCGAAAAGGCTTAGAAGACAATTTTAAGGCAAGCGAGATCACACAGACACTAAGAGATTGACCTTGAATGACCATTTGAATGACCTTTTGAATGATCTTTTTATGGTCTATGTATGTCTCCACGTAAGGTTTGACGGCGTTCCTTTTGCACAACTCTCAACGACACAGTCGTGACTAGATTTCAAGTTCTCATAGGCGTTAAGCGACTTAGACATGGACTTAACCATTATATTGTGATACCCCTCTAGAGGGCCTCCATGCGATGTTTTGTTGTAACACATTGGCATTTATTTTTGTCGACCACATCTGAGGATGGTCCGATGATCCAAAAAGTCCCTTCGCAGAAGAGCTTCTGTCACTGTTTTTTGAGCGAGGAACACAGGCAGGAATACCAGGTACTCAACCCTTTCCGCTTTCGTGAAAACAATGCTCGCGATACTTTCTGTACATTTCGGTATGAAACAAATTAACACTATTCACCCGGACTACTACTAATTTCCCAGTGGAGGAAGACAGAGTTGAAACACGAGCTTCTACATCTTCGAGCGGGGTGAGCAAGATGAATTCTACTCACAACTTAGGAAACCGGTTGGCAAACTTAAAACTTGCGTGGGCAATGTTCTTGAAAGTCACAAGGGTTCACATGTTCCTCAGGTAGCTAATAATAAGTGCGGAACTAGTGAATACGCAGGCGAAGCGAAACAGCTGAAGGGGGTTTGGTCGCACCTTGGGAGCTAAGGAAGGAGATAGAAAGCGTGTACAGTCGGAAGTGCTCTGGTTCAATCAAAAGTTTTAACGAGGCTGGTAATTTGGAGGAATGGGTAGGCGGCGGTGTTGGTTTGGTGAAGGGGGGGATAGATGTGAAGTTGGGCCATCAACTTGGTACCGCTGGTTTAGTTGTGGAAAGCGGGAGCCCTTCAAGTTTGTTCCCTCTTCAACAGACGGTTGTCCGTTTCCTTCGAGGCATCCCACCAGAGATAAGCTGTTTCAGCGTCTTCCGCCGTTTGAAGCGCTAACATTTAAAAGGTTGTCGTTTTAAATTCAAATTTACTCGCGAAATAGCAGGTAGAAATGGGGTACTGCGGAATCCAGTGGATAAGAGGAATTTTCTCATCTTTATGGACCTCGGGGCACAGTATTTTACGTGCATGTCAGTGACACTCGTGAAGAGCGACGAAGAACCACACTTAAACAAGAAGCAACGCGATATCATTGAAACATATATTTCTAATATTAATGGTCCTTAGCTCAACGTAGGAAGAAAGGTCTTCAGTCAGCTTAACAGAACGCAAATGTCGTTTCGCTTGAGAAAATGGCTTGTGTGGGCGTACCTGTGAACAAAATTGTGAGCGAAAGTCTTAACCAAGTAGCTCAAAGTTTATGTTTGGCCTATAGGTCAACATTTGACACTAGAACGAGTGCATGAGCAAAGAGCTCTAAAACTAACTATAGTTTTGCGGCTCAGATCTGAACGAATTACTTCATTGAAAATTACTTCATTTTCCTTCTTTGTTGGGAGCACAATTAGCATTTCCTGCTAACAAATAGCTTTGAGGGTTATTTATCGGATCGACAAAGGGGGTTTGACCTTGGAATTTCCAGGATACTGAACGGACAAGACGCCAGGATGCAATGTGACAACGAATCCCTTTACTTCCCCACAGCCTCCGAGAGCTCTAAGACGTCCAGTAATCTCTGAAGAACCGGGGTGATGCTACAGGCGAGACTGCCCTTAACGTGTTCACGAGCTTTCTAGCTTCTTTAAAAGGCGGGAAGCTCTCACGTTAGAAGCGACTGCCCAGATTGCCTAGATATCTGCTTCCTAATCCAGAAAGTTGCACCATTCAAAAGTCAGGTGCTCCCCACAAGTCACGTTTCGTTCGCTTTCGACTCTTGAATTCATTTTATTCAGTAAAACGTTCCTTTCGTGAATTTAACTAATCTCGTCGAAGAATGAGTTTCGTACAATTTAAATTTCAATATAATTGATGACTCTTCACCTCTTCTTTTCTTTTTTTAAGTTATTCTCGAAAGGATATTAGCGAGGTGGGCTTTTCAAAAATTCGTGCCGCTTATTGCGACCAAACTGACTGCACATATGACAGTCCCTTTAGTTCATTGGGAATCGTTGGCCATCAAACGTGTAATGGTTCACGGCGGGCTGCCATTGGTGGCAACACTGTTGCCGCCACCCGTGCAGTTCGCTGCTGTTTATATTAGCAGAGAAGCCACATTTTCGTTATAACGGCTACCGACATGGCTCGGTAGGTCTTAAAACGTAAAGATATAGAAAGAACAGTGCTAATTAAGTTCCTGAAGAAGAAGATGCTCCTGTCTACAGTTGTAGAAACCCCTCTTTATTTTTACAGTCTGCAAAAGGGAGATGTTCTTTAAAGCAACTTGTGGGGATCACTTTTCTCTTACATAATATCAAGTTGATTATTGATTTGTGACACTCTCGGATTCGTTTAATTCCAGTTGAGCGTTTAATTGAGTTGATTGACGAGTACAGCGCTATGTCCCTGGGACATACGAGGCTCACGGCCTCATAAATTCCTCCGAATATCAGAAAGTGATTTCTAGCAACTGCACTTTTTTTCCGCCACCTTTTACACATCTTGTCTCCCCCATTTTGGTTTATTATTCATTCTGAATAATAACCCTATGTTTTCTGTCACGAAAAATTTTTTACAACCCACATTCCAATGGGGATTCCAAATTTGCAATGTCCGTCCACTGTCCCCCGTCCGCCAACCCCCGTTCGGCATCTTGTGCCTTTAACGTGGTCTAAAAAATCCGTTTGTAAGCCCAAAAATCCCATTTGGTATCTAGTTGTGCCTGCCATCTCGGCAATCCGATCGGGCGATGCCCACGGTTGTTATGGACAAAAAACGGTTAAAAAAATTGTGTCGAATGGAATGAGTCTGATACTGTATAACTGTGTATAGGGAAATTATAGTAACTATTAGAGTCAACTAATTGCATGAACTCGCGGGAACTACAGCGGAAGTCAACGTTTCGTCGTTAGTACTCCCTCCCTCCCATTAAAACCACCCGCCCGCTCGCCTCGCAACATCTGCTCGACTCGCAACATTGTGTCAATTGCCGAGGGTTCGCTGGAAGTCCCCGTCCCAATTTCCCCGACTGTTTTTTCCTGATGGGGCGGAGGAAGGATAGAGCCACTTCCTCGGCACACCCCTACATCCGATCATAAATGCCTACAGACGTTTACGGGTGCCTGGCGCCGGGGGGATATTTAGTTTCCGTAGTTCCATTGTAGTCAGGTCATGTTTCGTATGGTTTACTAGTATTTTTCGATGCTGAATCGAATGGAATGGGTCTCGAAGCAGTAATACTAGGTCAAACTGTTCATGAGAATAATAAACCATTGTGTAATCATTTTCAGGGTTTTTTAAACCAGTGAACAAGTATTTAAAGTCCCTTTATGTTGTGTGAAGTAAGGTAAGCGATCAGAGCTTGGTGTTTCATTTTCCCCATTGTCCCTTTATTGTCATTTACTACAATCCGAGCATAGGTTATTTGTTTCATTCTAAAAGGAGTTCATTTCATTTCTATTTTTTCCTGATTAAATTCAAGTGGGTCCTATTTGGTTTATAATTTCATTTCCATTTTTTTACATCAAGTTAGTATAATTGAGTATATTTAACGTGTTCGTCTTTTGGGCCCTGACACGACTTTCACTCGTGTCCTGTACGCAGGTAATTCTGTAAAGGAATTCCCCAAGTACGTCAAAAACGTCAACTCTCCTCATGACACACCACAGTTAGGATTGCCGGAACACACGTCACTCCAGTCTTCTGTGTGTATGTTATATCGCAGGTTATTTTTTCAGGGCTATGACATATCCAGATATCCGCTGAAGACTGTCAGATGATACTATATTCGTCAGAATCTGGATTTACGTACGGTTTCTGGTCGTTTCCAGGTAATACCCGCCTGTAGTAGCAACTGCTCCACCAAAGGAGTTAAAAGTATCACCCTGCAGTGTTTTGAGAGGTTGGAATTTCCAAGCTCGTACTGACGCGTTGTATTCTGAGAACAAACGAACGAGGTTTGTGATTTTTGGTGATTAAAACCCGACGAAAAAGAAATATAAGGTATAAGGGAACGCAGTACATATTTTACTCAACCAGCGTCAATACGCCTCTCGTTTTGAAACTGAGAGTTTCTCTAGCTGTGAGGTTTTCTGATGAAACACTCGAACGTTCCAAAATTGCAACGCTTAATTGAAAGCAAACATCAACCGAATAACATCGTGTGGGCCAAATGGAGTAGGGGAGAGGGGTAAACGCGCCCAAGTGTTATTTAACATAATTCCAACGGATAAAAACGATCAACTAATCTGAATGTATTTGGATCCGACTCAGTGAAGGAACTCAATTAGCTTCTAATAACAAACCTCGGCGGGTTAGAAACACTCAATGCGCTTGGAAGCGCGCCATGGAAGTCGATTGGGTTACCAAAACAGTTGGGGTTGGAAAAACAACTAACTGGCGACAGTGGAAAGCCTATCGTTCTACCTAGCAAGTTTTTTCCCCCAGTAAAACCGCACCATAACGACCTCTTTACACGCGATCCTCTCGCCTTTCCTCCATTTAAATTACCCGAAGGTGTTAAAATTAATGCGCACTATATCTGAGTTTAGAAAAAACTCATTTCAACTCGTGTAAATTCGGCTTAGAGCAGAACTAGTTCAGATTTTTCGTATTATGCCCGGCGTTACGGAATGGGAATTGAGTGTTAGGCCACGTAATATCCAGAAGCTCCGACGGAAATTTCGCAGTAACTGCAATTCAAGGGATGTAGGTTCCGGTTGTGAAGCTCCTTCCTCAATCAGGGCTGGTAGGCGCGAATAGCGAGTGGCTGAAGCTAAGAGGAGGAGAAAGGCAGCAGCCATCTCCAGATGTGTTTGCACTGTTACACCCGAAACGCCAGTACCTGTCCGTTGCGCTCATTCAAGCCCATCAACCTCCTCTACAAGTAATTTCGGGCTTCGGTAGCCGAAAGGCCCAAACCGCTGGACCCCCTCATCAGACTAGGTTCAGATGCAAACGCTAGTTCACAACTTTGGAATCTCTCAACAAGGGCAGAGCTGCTCACATAGTACATGACCAACGGTCTCACGACTTAGGCTGAGCATGGGTGTCACAGCTTTGTTGCGCACTCCACCGTTCAAAATTATGAGTTGGCGATTAATGCTAAGAGCAACGCAGAACTATCAAACAGAGAGCAAACTCTGTCAGAGATAACCACCGACAGACTCGTCGCCCTAATGCCAGAGCCACACACCACAACCTGACTACCTTGACCCAAGAGAAGACTGATAGACCAAGAAAGCTGAGAGATAAGGACGCAATTTTGTGGAAGCAGAGCTCTGTGAGTCCGTGGGGGAAGCACTACATGTCCTCAAACGAAGCAATTGTAGAGCAGGTATTCGCTGTGATGAATTCAAACACAGGCAGGTCCTCTGTCGTCAAGGTTCCCTGGGAAGCGTTCTGTCGTGGGTGTCCTTCAACAAACCATCAGCGGTTGATACAGAAGCTCAGAGGGTAGTGAAGGTGGACCCTCCAAACAGCCAGACATCGCACTGCAGTAACTTGCAACCAACAAGGCTTTGGGCTGAGATGTGATGGAGGCAAGTATGGAACGGGGGCTTAGCAGGCTGCTTGGTCTTCTTCACGAGGCTGCAGTTGGAAACCAATCTGAATTGCAACCATGAGGACTGCTCAGCCTTTCTCTCCATGGCAAAACATGTGGATGTTGCAGTACTTGGGAGATATCTTCGGTCATAACTCCACTTGTAGGCGGCAGTACGAGCTCACTAATATAATGGAAGAATGTTTTTCCACAGGCAGACGACACGTACGTCGTAGTTTGACCAGCCAGCGCTCCGCAGACACTTAATGATAAACCTTGGTGCCATGATGGATTGCCAATATATTTCGATGAAAGGAGGGATTGTGGAGGGTCGCCTGCAGAGCTCAGTAGCCTGGTCCTGCTACCATGCTTTGGAATGCCTCCTTAGAAGGGTTTTGTTGCCTTATATATACTGCCTGCAGGCCATATACCCACGTTGGCGACCTGACTATCCCAATCCGCACGCTGCCTATCCGCCAAATCGAGTCTAAAACCCATCACCTGTTCCGAATGTGTTCGTTACATCAAGCTGCTAGGGGCAGATGAAGAAGCCAGATAACAATTTGCCGTGGCGCTCGCAGGTTCCTTTTGAGAAGCGGTTATGTGAACGCTCTGAGAAAGCTCCCATTGTCTGCTGCCGGCATTAAACTGGCAGCTTTGGAATTGGATTGATAAGTCAAGCCACTCGATTAGTACTAATTAGCTGGTTCTCCATATTCCGAGTCGTTGAGCTTTCGCGGTATAGAGGTAAGTTGTGTGATGACTGGCTCCTAATGTTCGATTTCCGGAAGCTGCCAATCAGAAATATCTCGTGGTGCCGATAACGTAACAAGGAAGAGAAGCGAGAGTAGTTCGGGGCAGTGTGTTTGACCAAATTCGCGTCCCGCGCTAATGAGAAGACCTCCCTTGTCCCCCTCATTTTCAAATAATTATTCTGTCGGTGGATGAACACCAATTAAAGACTGAAGTTTTGTGCTTCACTACAGCACACCACGTCAAAACTTGTGGGTTGGCTTCATCAATTTGTCAGCCGGGGAAGTAATCAACTGGAAACGCTGGAACGAGCCGCGGCCATGGAATCGAGGGCAGATTGGCAGAAAGCGTTGTTCCAAGAACACACAGAGGTTTGAGTTACGCCGATATTGTTCTCTCCATCTCACTTCCCGGTCATTGGGCTTCACGTTTGTTCCACCGTAGCTACTCCAGTAGAGCCTGTTATAATGGGAACCCCAATCAGGGTTCCTCCGATGGTAATTGCGTACTAATTGGGAACTGGAGGCCGCAGCCATCACGATTCACCGCTCGACTTCATTAAATCCAAATCCTGGAGTTTCGCAGCCGTGTGACAGTAAACGCGCTGAAACGTTTAGTACAGCCACTGCGCTGCTACCATCTTGCTGGTTCCCCTTTCCAACGGGTATACTGCTTATTAACAAAACGTTGCAATCTCGAAGCACATCGCATCTTTTAGATTCTGGTTTTACTTCAAACAATTGTGACAATTTGGATTCCTTTACAGGGTTTAGCCCCCTCCCCCAACAACCCCAACACACCTTGGCCGTTCCTTGGACACGAAAAAGACCATCGATCGCGTGTGGCACGAGATGTAACTACTACTTCAACTATTCAAGCTTACAGGACGACACAATCGTTCGAAATATGAAACTACTAACCAGTCATTTGATTACACGAGTGCTGGAGTACACCACGGCAGAGTGCTAGGACCTTGCCTGCATTTGGTTTACTGTCATGAGTATCCAGACAACACCGTAGAAACCTCAGACCAGGGGTCAATAACTCACTGGAATATTTTGTTGTGTCTTGCTCTTTATTTTCCACGAGACAGTGTAGTCACGTATCCAAGCACGAAGCTAAAAGTCTTCTTCGGAGCCACCTTGGATTCGGCTAACAACAAACCAACCTCTACCCCTTGATGTCGTGTGTGGGTCTAACAAGGAAACTGTGGGCTTTAGTCGTGACAAATGAACGTACACACCAGGTTATCAAGAATTCCAGTTCTTCAATGAATTCTGTCCATTGATGAGATTAGCAATCTGATGTAGGGATGTGTAGAGGCAGTCCAGGCCTTATGAGCCTTAACCTGCCTGCGCCGCATCAGATAAAAAGAATATATACGATTGGAGGGGAAGCGGGTGCTACTTCTGCCGAACCCTCAACCACTGTGATATTTGCAGGGCCCCTTCTGGGAGTATCCGCCTGCCCCTCCGTCCTGAATGCCACAAGCTGTGCGTTCTGACCAGACTTACGTCTGAACTGAAGGCTTCAGGTGCATGCACCTTGGAGGGGTTTAGACTCGCCCAACTTTGCTGAAGGCACCAAGGCCCCAGGTGCGCAATGGCCCCCTCCACAGCAGCCCTGCACTCATAATAACGTTCACGCAATAAATTACTTGCATATCACATCCAAGCACTTCATGCCACACCTGCCGACTGAAGGGACATAAAACCACAGCCCGCCTGGAGGCCACCAACGCAAAAATGGACCCCTCCTCCCCTCATTAGGACCATCAGGGCTTTCTCATCGCCGACGGAATCCCCCTACTGGCACTGATGGCCTCACAACCTGCGGCGCCATATCATAAAGGCTCCTCGTCACTGGCTATTGGCAGAAGCCCCCGTGGTACTCATCTTATTTGGCTATGGCTTAAGCAGCCTAAGTGCCTGGATATGTTGCAGGCCCCAGTGGTGCAATTGCTGAGAGGCGTTCTACCAGCACCTAGGCTTTATCTCCTTGGGGATTCCGAGGATTGGACTTGCCCCTGTCCTCCCCATGGAGAATGGTGTCAGGCCACGATCCCGACCCGAACTACGATCCCTTTTAAATCCACCTGGCACACTCTTCATTCACACAATAAATAAATACGATACAACCCCTAGATGGGTACCAATTCCACCCCCTGGCTGTTCTGGCACTGATGAAAGACAGTCTACAAAGGAGAGTCGAGGAATTGCAACTAAAGACCCCACAAAATCTTAACAAATCTTTCGGCTGAAACAGTCAAGGGAGCCAAGAACCGTAATGGCAGAGATAACAATTCGTTTGGTGCATTAGGTCCTCAGAATATTCACCTGCACAGAGAACAGGTCGAGCTGGGGATTCCACTGCAAACACTTGGCTGGTTGTGTTTACACTTCACTTTAACATTCTTCAAAGGCCTGTAATGCTTAACAGCGCTCCTACACTAATGGTAACACATCTCGGCATGACACCTTGATCACTGGATGACGTGGGCTCACAATATCGCTTCTCTAATACAAAAAAATCGTGCTGGGAAGAACAATTTGAAGCACATGTTAACAAGCCTGGTCTTGCATAGTCATTCTAGGGAGCTCTACCTTTTACTGATCAGACGAGTTGGGCCGTATGGGCGCCTGATTTGGTAAACAGCTGCCGACTCCCACACAGTGCAAACAATTCAAACTTCGTACAACTCATAATGGAATTTTCAGAGGTCCTCCACCTCCACACCAAGCCCCACCCAACGCTCCGTCCGTGTCCTTCAAACCATCATAGAAAACTGTCCGCCATCTCAATCAGAAAAGATTAAAATAGCACTCTGACCTCGCTGTAGACTGTTACTTAGTTCCTGATAAGCTGTAAAATAATTGTTGAAACCAATCAGAATCCTGAGTGTTACGGCGCTATCATTCGAGCACAAAGTATAAAATAGTTTCAAAGGTGGAATTGCCACTCGCTATTTTGGAGGGTTGGCTGTTACATCGGCCCAACTACTCCCCAGTCTGGTGTCTTGTTATTTGCCGATACAACAACTTGACGCTGCTAAATGAGAGCAACCATCTAAATATTGAGTGGTAACATAAGTGGAATCGCTACACACGAGGGTTGATATTTTGAGAGTTTGGGCGATATTCCGCTAGGTAGAGCCACCAATCCCCTGGTACATGACTGTCAGTGAAGTATAACACTGTTGAGTGAAAGCAACCAAACAACCACCTGCACAAACACAATTCTATGGTGCAATTGTCGAGGTTGGAGGGCTCTAACTACAAGTCAATACGTTTGATTGGTAAATCCTTTAATGAAGCAACGTCTGGGCCGGTTCAGGCAATCACCAGGAAGCCGTCAGTCACGATAAACAATGCTGTGCGTTTCAAAATTCACGTGAGACTCGGAAAACCTTGCGTGTATCTGAGCGTTTCAGGAAAATGTTCATGATTTTCACAAATCTCCTGGTGCTGCAATGGGGTTGATTCCGGGATGCAATCCTTGGAAAATGTGAATACGGCTGCACGCTCGATGTAGGAAGCAAAATGTCCACGAGGGGCGCTCGCTCGAGAGAATTTGTTCGGGAGTTGCCAACGATGGTGTGACGCATGCAAGATTAGCTGGAGACTGTGTGGCACAACTTGACCCAACGAAAGACTTGCAATCTCTTACAGCTGGAGGGCTCAATAGCCTTCACAGCAGGTACACTCTATTGAGATCAATACCGACACTTCAGAGTTCTAATTACGTGCTAAAAACGACGTGTTGCTACTCTCAGCCGACTTCAAAGGATAATGATAGACTCGACGAGGGAGTGACGGCTCAATGAAAACACTTGTGAGATCGAAGCAGTGACACGAGTATTGCACTGAGACGCATTCGATTCCAATTCAAAGAGCTCAACGAAAGACGAAAAAAAAGTAACAGACTCGAAATGAGCAGTAAAAGCTACTTCACCTGACTCGAATGGAATTTTTACCCTTCAGGCTGTTCCGGCACGAATCGTGTCAGAAGCACCAACTTTCTACTTGTGAGGTGGGCGGACTATTAAAAGGCTGCCTCTTGGATTGCTTTTTTCTCTGCCTCAAAAAAACAAAATCCCGGAGGGTGCTGCTCAGAAGCCTCCACACCTTGAGGAGTCTTCTCATTTCAACTCAGCGGGGTGTCTTCAAAACAATGGGCAGTAATCGGAGGGACCGATCTTCGAATGTGTTGCCTCTTGGTCGCCGACGTTCGACAACGTTCGTTGATTCTGTTGAGATAAGCTGTAACGGATGATTCTCAACTTCTAATAAATTATGTACGTCCTACCAATTTTTTCGCGAGCCTCGGTGTTCGTGCATCTTTCATTTCGACGCGCCCAGGTGCTGAGATGGAAATTTGTATGACGTTGGATGACTCGGGGGAATTTAATTTGAGCAAGGCCTCGGACACTTTTATGACAGGAGTGAAACTTGTTGTTCCTGTTAAACAAAACGAGGGCTGGCAGAATTATCCAGATGATGTGGCGGTTGCCAGACGCGAGCAAACACAATTTCAACTCACAACTTCAACTTCAGTTGAAGTGCTGCTTCGGCACCAATGTTTGCAGAAAGTGCTCAATTAACATTAACACGGCCTCCAGTGAAGCCGTAGTGGTGACCCCTGACGTGATAAGGCCATGTCTCTCGGATCTCATTCATTATCTGAGTCTCAGATTTCTCATGCTTCGCAAGACAATGCCGATGCCATCAGAACCCCCGCCTTTCTGGAAAAGCAACGCCGCCCTGTGGTTCGTACGTGTTGAGTCTGGATTTCGGGTAAACGGCGTTTTTAACGATGAGGATAAATACAACATTGTAGTCAACTCGTTAGATAGCAGTTGTTTTTTCTATTAAAACTTACTCAATACGGAGTTGAAATTCGCATCATGGCGCCTTCACACCCACCAACCAACTTCACCCATTTAACGTACTTCAAGCCAACACGCTCCGAATATTTACGCTATCAGATTAGCAGAATGAATTGATAGCAGTGTTTACAGCCGGATGACTCTCACTTCTGCCAACCTAACCAGCCTCCTTCGTCAAGACATCTCTCCTCAATGAGTTTGAGAGAAGGTTCCCTTTTTGTCTTTGTTTTTTGTTGCTTCTAGCCGACGTTACCTTTTTTTTCCTTACGAACGTTGCTTTCTCTCAGCAGGAAATAATACAGTGATACAGTTACTCTCTCTGACATTTTCATTGCTTCCTTTCGTGCTCGTGTGTGCGTTTTTCCTAACGCGTTGCTACTAACCGAAGAAAGTGTCACAACGGTCAACAGGGTCCTGCCATTGTTTCCAGGTGCTGCCGCAGCATTATCGACTTAACAGACGCCAGGGGTCGCTGTGTTGAATATAACTGCTGCGTAGGAGCGATCTTGGCAAACTACAGAACTAGAGCTCAGTGGAAGGCAATAGCTGTTGCGTTTGTCCCAACAAGCCTGCCCTCATCACGCCAACAGCAGTATTCTCTCCCATGTAACTGATCATCTTAGAAAACCCTCCACGAACTGAAAAATATGCGGCCCCAATAACCGCCTATTGAAGATAATCAGGTGCAGAAACTTCTGAAGGCAGGGCCTCGCAGGGAGACAAACGACCAGACATCTTCTTCGAGAGAGGCGTGCACTAGCTGGAGGTCGAATTAACGACAATCTGCTGAAAACTCTTTGGCTTCAACAGCTTCCTACTGACGTCAGAGCTGTATTATCTGTACGCGGCGATCAATGTCTAAATGCACTCTCCGCACTTCATGACAAAGTTCGGAATGGTGTCCCATTTGAAGCAGTGTTTCTTCTCTATTTGATGTATGGGCAGATTCCCAAAACACATCTGTAAATTCTACTAAAGATCTACCGTTAGACACTAGTCGCCGACAAACCTTGGCAGTAGAGCCATTGAGCAGGCAAGTTGAAAAACTATCCTTAGAACGTCGAGAAAGTAAAAACAGCTCAACTAGGCCCCGAGCCCGAAAACCTAAGTCCCCGAAGTCCCCTAATAATGCGCGATTATGTTGGTAATGCAAGAACTTGTGTATCTCCTTGCAGCTTCAAAAACACAGAGGAAAACTATTAGGCCAATCACTAGATGCGGCAAATGAAGTTCCCCAAAAGGACAACAGCCGCCTTTTTGTTTCGGACAAAGGAACCCTCGTTCGGCCGTTACAGTAACACCTCCAATAAATCAGATCGAAAAATCAAATCAGATTACAAACTTTTTGCAGGAAATCGTACAGAAATCAAAACTTGGCCTTTCATTCAAGCTGATTTTGATAAACATATTGTTGGAAATGGTTTTTTTTCTACTCACGGGCATTCTCGAACCCTTGAAACGTATGTTCTCGTATTCGATCAGATCTGGTCTCGTTTTTCCGTTCGTTTTTGTCGTCGTAAAATTTTTAGTTCCATGTTTTCTGTTTTATGAATCGGGGTTCATTAAAAATATTGTGTTCCAGCTCAGCTATTACTGCGGAAACCGTTGCTGAAGAGACAGCCAAAGACACAACACTTCAAGCCCTTATAACCAGCCTTAGAAACAGTCGAAGGGATGAACCTGTGATAGTGTTTGTAATAACCCCACTTTCAGTTAAATCATCTGATCAGCTGTCGTAATTGACCTGACTATTTTTACTTGTGTCATCCATTATTCAACTATGTTTTCTGAAGAATGAAAGCCAACGTTTTGGTCTTAAATTTACGATTCGTCTATAACATCCTCGTCGGATCCTGACTCTCCTACTGCAGGGAAAGAATGATGGTCTCATTGGCTTACTACATTTCAAAACTTCCTCGAGATAACGGAGTTCACCGAAGATGCTGATAAACTTAAGGTACTCATAAATTACTTGTCTCATGTCGTTTTTGATCTGATAAGTGATTGCAACACATATACAACTGCTATTGACACTCTCCGGAATATTTACGTCAAGCAGAAAAATGAAGTGTTCACCGGCCATTTGCTTGCGGTTCGGAAACAACAGTCTGGTGAAACTATAGACCAGTTTATCAAACATCTGAAACTCCTGGGGAAAGACTTTGAGGTTTAAAGCAGTGACTGATGACCATCGCGAAGGTTACATTAGGATGCCTTCACAAATGGCCTCTCGTCAACCCACATCGGTCAGCGGCTGCTAGAAAATAATGTACTCTCCCTAGCAGACGCTATTAAACAAGCGCAAGCGTTAGAAATGGCTCAATTTCAGTTTGAACGTTACTCCCAGCCTACATTCGTCAATGCAGTTTCAAATCTTCCGATTATCAGGAGAAGAAACAGGAAGACCAATTGTTTCAGCTATATCAAAACGTCTTGGAGATTTTTTTTTTGTCGGGGAACAGATCGCCACCCGCGCTCTACTTGCCCAGCTAAGGATGCGAAATGTTCAAAATGTTTCAAAAAAGGCTTTACCAATCCGTTTGCATGGCAAAATATCTGGTGCGTTGCAACGCACAACTTTCCTTATCTCTACGTCAATTCACTCGTGCACATGGCTTTTTTTCTACTTACTCAATTCACTTATCACTCAGTTAATTTGAACTTGGTAACAACACTTTACGGCAGTAGGAAGCGGGAGCGCTTACAGTTCCGAAATTGATTGTGCTGCTCGTACTCAGTTCAGAACCATTATTGAAGCAATGAAACACTGAGAATGAAGTTGATTGATTGAATTTTATGGAATAGTTGCCTTATTGGGAGTTATCAATATAAAAAGTTTAATCAAAATCGTTAGAGCCGTTTTTGAGAAAAAAAAATTTGGTGTTTTGATCACTATGATAACTATAGTTAGCTTTCGGTGGATTTTGTTCAAACCCTCATTTTTGCGTTCCATTGTAACCTGCGAGCTAAATATCAAGTTTGAGCTGATTTGATACGGTGAAAAAATCTAAAAATCGTTCACAAACACAGATTTTTTACCCAAACATGTTTTTCACGGTTCCGGAATTTATTGGGCTTCTCGTAAGCATTTTCGTACCATTATTGAGCAATGAGTACACAGAGAAATAATGAGGCTGTGAACGCAATTTTTTTGAACAGAATAGTAACCGCTTTTGCAGAGTTATTGGGTAAAAACTTTTAAAACTGGTAGTAAGCGAAACGGCGGTAGTTAAAATTCCAAAATTTCTGGAGTGATCCCCGTATATCTTATGAGCGTATTAAACGCTCACCCTATAGGTATTGGATTGCACTACTATAGCAATTTTTTTTAAACATTCTAGTAACATTTCAGCGGAGTTATAAGAAAATTAGATAACTTTCCTTTCTACTTTGTAGAGCCAAGAAAAGTAAAAATTGCGCCAAAATGATTTCATCGAAAAGTTTGGTAATTTATTGTGCTGCCCTAGTCATTTTTCCGCACATGGAGATTTTATGGTATAGTTGCTTTATTGAGAGTTATCAATGTAAAAAATTTTTATCAAAATCGTTTTTGAAAAAAAAAAATTTGGTGTTTTGATCACTATGACAACTATAGTTAGCTTTCGGTGGATTTTGTTCATACTCTCATTTTGACGTTCCATGGTAACCTGCGGGCGAGATATCAAGTTTGACCTGATTTGCCACGGTCGTTTTCTCTAAAAATCATTCACAAACACACACACACACAGACCATTTTCCCAAATACTGTTTTCGGACTCAGGAGAGTCTGAAACGTAAAGATCTGAAGAAAACTCAAAATTTCTTTTTTCAGCCAATTACATAACTTTCCTTCCTACTTAGTACAGCCACGGAGAGTAAAAACGGATAAACAAAACATTTGCTTGCTCTTATGAAATTAAAATAAAATACTTCCTTTTTTGCCGAATTCGCCACTTTATGTGTGGTCCCATCCGAAATGTGACCAGCCCCACCAACATTGCTCCGTGAATTCAAAGACGTCACTCACGTAACATAAGAAATCACCAAATTGTGGTGAATTGAAGCGATATTCTATGAATACTAATTACAAGTATAGGGCATTTCGAGTTCGCTGTCTCGTTCCGTCGTCTCGATAATTTGTCTATCGGCAGAGTTTGCGATCGCAAATGGCAATAAAGAAATAAGAACGAGTGAGTCATAATTAATGCTACACATTGGAAACCTGAAAGACACGTCACGAACTAACTTTGTTTTAACATCGGAAATGGAAGCTGTTGTCTTACCACAGCAACACAATTAAACGCATCTGACAATAGAAGATTGGGCTTGCCTTCCCAATTAAGTTCTCTACACTTTTTTCGATTTAATGCATCGGATTGTTGCATCGATGTATCAAAAAATACGTCGATGTTTTCTATGCATCGATTGTTGTTTTTATAATTTAAATATGTATGTGGTTTAAAAATAAAAACCAAGCATCTATTAAAATAACTTTATTACCTTTACATTTATTTTTAATATATATGCCGATAATTTTGATCTATACTTTGTAAAAACCAAATTTTACCCAATCTATTACCATTTAATGTATTCCTTTGTTGAGTATTACCTACGCCGCTCGCGAAAACAGTCTCTCTGATGGCACTGATGTGCCCACCATCGTTAGATATTTAAAGGTAATTTTATGCAATGTTGGAAACTGTATTTTGTAATCCTTCCAAATTAAATATGATATTAATATTACAAATAACGTGTTGTTCAGTTTATCACTTTGATTTATAAATATTATTGCTAACACGACGCAGCAAATTTTAAAATGAATTCTGAATCAAGCTTAGTAGGTATCTAATTAATACAAAAATTAAAATAATATGCTTCTGGAGCCAGAGACTGCAACTAACTGTAAGTAAGAGAGAGACGGCGGGTCAATTCAGTCGGGCATTTGCATTTATATTTCTTATGGGTTGGTTGCACTGAACTCCATAATATTGGCGGCCTTTTCAACTAGTGATACCACTTTTTGATGAAATACCTCGCGAGGGCTAAATAATGTAAATGAAAAAGACCAAAAAATAGTTATTAACCGTAGAGAGATAGAGGGGTAGGTTTGATTGCGTTTTCGATGCTTCGAAAAATATCTAGTGCGTTGCAACACACAACTTTCCTTAGCTCTACAACAATTCACTTTGTACATGGCTAATTCTATTTAATCAATTCACTTATCACTCAGTTAATTTGAACTTGGTCAAACAACGCTTTACGGCAGCAGGAAGCGGTAAGGCTTACAGTTCCAGATTTTATTGTACTGCTCGTATTCATTGCAGGACCATTATTGAGCAATTGGTATACAGCAAATTAATGAGGATGTAAACAAAAATTTTTTTGAAGAAGGATAGTAATAACTTTTGTAGAGTTATTGGGTAAAAACGTTTAGAACTGGTATTAAGCGAAACGGCGGTAGTTGAAATTCCGGAATTTCTGGAGTAAGCCCCATGTATCTCATGAGCGTTTTTAAACAATCACTCTATAACCATTCGATTGGACTACAATACTAATTTTTTTAAAACATTCTACTAATATTCCAGCGGAGTTTATATGGAAAAAACTGCGCCAAAAACGCTTTTCGTCGAAAAGTTTGATAATTTATTGTGCTGCTCTCGTCATTTTCCCGTATATTGGAATTTTATGGTATAGTTGATATATTAGGAGCTATCAATATAGAGAATGTAATCAAAATCGTTAGAGCCGTTTTTGAGAAAAAAAAATTTGGTGTTTTGATCACTATGATAACTATAGTTAAATTTCGGTGGATTTTACTCATGCCCTCATTTTGGCGTCCCATGGTAATCTGCAGGCGAGATATCAAGTTTGAGTGAAATTGGTACGGTCGTTTTCTCTAAAAGTCGTTCACAGACACACAGACCATTTTCCCACATAGTGTTTTTCGGACTCAGGAGGTTCTGACACGTAATGATCTGACACGTAATGATCTGAAGAAAACTCAAAATTTTTTTTCAGCCGATTACATAACTTTCCTTTCTACTTCGTAGAGCCAAGGAAAGTAAAAAAACATCGATGTATACTCGATGTTTAAAACTTAACAATACATCGGTTTGATTCGATGCATCATTACTATACATCAAGTATTTTTAAAACATCGATGTATATCGCCCACCGCATAGTTAGTATTCGTAGTATACCGCTACAATTCACTACAGGGCCCGTTAACTGTGTACGCCGAAGTGTCGAGAAGCTGCTAAACGAAAAAATAGTCCTGACAGATCGCTCCTTACGCACTGAACGAGATTTTTATTTGCACGATGACATTATGCTCCGTTCGCATCAAGTTAGATAAAAGACGCATTGACCGTTGTCTAATCCGCGAGTCATTAATAGCCGACGGAATACGTCAAATCGAGTAAACGCCCCTAACCATTGGTTTCATGTCAAGAGCACGTGATTCGCCATTTGGCCGGTCGACGCTGCTACGGTAACTAACGTGATGAATCGCTTACAAGTAAATTAGCGATCTCTCAGTATCCTCCGGAGGCTGGACGTGGCGTTATTCAAATCAATGGATGGGAAGGGGGTCGACGTCGTGACCTCATTTCTCTCCCAGGGAGCGCGTTTATGGGGAGATGCCTGCTGATTGTTTTCCTCGCGTGGGGAATTGAAGGAATTCAAAATCACCGCCGGTCAATCAATAGAGTGCAATTCCTCAAACTCACCGAAATAATAATTCTGTGATAACACACACATGTAGGCAATGGGACACGCCCGTTTTGCCGGAGATAAACTTTTCACTAATCCTTAACATTAAGTTGAAGAAAACAACAATACAACTAAGTTGGCAAGCAAACAGGAGCTCCTATTAAAAAGATACACGTTGCAAATGAATTATTTTAAGTTATCAAGTGGAGTATTTTATCTAATAATTGAATTCATCAATCAACATCTTGCGATATTTTATCGCCACTCTGGCATAACTATATAATGCACTCCAACTCATTCCATCAAGATATAATGAGAATGTTTGTCTGTCCATTTCCATTATTTTCATCCACCAAGTATTGGACAAACCGCAATAAAAAGGAACATGTCCTCCTTTACACAATGCACAATTTTGCCTTTCTGCCTCTCTCCACGGAATGGAGCCCCTACAACTCCCACTTAATCCTAAATATTAAACTGATCATCTGAGGCTTATCAAGAATATAGGGCATAATATGATGATTGATTCTAAGTGACTTAAATACATTCCTGAAAGAAGAGCTTTCTCGTTCCCTAAGACATTTATTGTGTAGCACTTCCTCCAATGTAGCCAAAACGTGTGCAGTATACATTTTCTTTAGTAATCCCCTGAATGTCAATCCTGTGTTACAGAGGGTATTATTATTGGAAGCGATATCGCACTAAGAGAGTCGGGGAGTTAGTACAATATCAAGCCTAATGCAATTGGAACAGAGTTCCACATTCGGGGAAGTCTTACCGCCACAAGCAGGGAAGTGGGTGAGAGCGAACGCGAGAACGGGCAACACGGCGACGAGGGAACTGGCTCAGTTACAACTGACGGCAGTGAAGTCTCGAGCGAATCGGGGCTTTTGAGGGGCCCAGTCAGCACAAATGCCCCGGACGAGCCTCCGCTGAATCGAAGGGTTTGGTTCGTCCCGGTACATCACTCTGCCCTTGACCTGTCCTCAAACACTCATGAACACTGCAGTTCAGGGCGTTGCTGTCCACCCAACAAAGGGGAACCTAATCTTGTGCATAGGGAGAGTAAGAGAATTTTTATTAAAGTTCCAAAAGGAACTTTTTGTGGTGGGAGTATTGAATTAAGAACTACAAATAAACATTCACCACAAAATGTCTCTGGCATAAACATCTTCTGTGGATCGTACGTCTTCGTTCCACACAGCTGTGACATCCAGGATTCAGGGGATCAGTCCATCTCTTGGCGAAAGACGATTCTATCAGTAGGGGGAGTCGGAGCATCCTTCCTCCTCAGAGAACACCTGCCTCCAGAAGGGGTAGTTTTGATGCTGTGTCGATCGTGCACTGATTAGTTACAGTTTTGGGAACAAGCGTGGCGTCCTGGCTCATGGGGTGGGGCAGGGTATGATGCTTGTGTTGACCTTGAGTGGCAGCTCATGAGCGTGTTTGAGGCTGCCAGACAATTCTTACTCAGATTGTGCACTTCCACGTAGGTTCTTTGAGCCTCCTGGCTGGAGTTGAGGAAACCAGGGTACTGTTTTACCCCATGATGTTGCCACAGATAGGGCAGGGATGTGGCTCTGGCGATGGAGTTTTGTCTTCACCAAGCCTTTTTGAAGGCGCGTGGTTTCCCCGGACTCGTTGTTTGAGAGGTCGTTCAAGGACAGACATGCGGGAAGATGTCGATGTTGATGCAGGATGGGGAATTGAGTCGTTGTGAGATTTTCGGTCCATAGGTTTCCGCTGAATTACATTCGGGGAAGTCTTACTGCCACAAGCAAGGAACTGGGTGGGAGCGAACGCGAGGGAACTGGCTCAGTTACAACTGACGGCAGCGAAGTCTCGAGCGAATCAGGGCATTTGAGGTGCCCAGTCAGCACAATGCCCCGGACGAGCCTCCAATGAATGGAAGGGTTTGGTTTGTCCCGGTACACCCGTATTTGTCTCACAATCTAACCCACTCATTCACCCAAAATACTTTGCGTTTCAAAATTAAATTGGTAAAAAAATTCGGGAGTCGATTAGGAGGCACATCTTAATGTCTAGGGGCAACTTAAATGTATATATTACAAAAGGGTGTCTGCTGGTTTGCACCTAGGCCTCATACGGGGCCCATAACAACCCATCAGCATCTCAGTGGCCTCTTTCGTGTTTTCTCATCTCCTTCCCTCATTTACGTTTTCCGGTCACACCATTTCTCTCTGACTGTAAAGAAACCCTTGCCCTTTACAGTGACGTGCCTTCCCGCACACCTGGGAAACGGTTTGTCATACCTCTTGGTATGTCCAGGCTGGACCTCGTGGCGACGTCAGGATTTTGGATGGCTGGGACGGAGATTATTTACTCTTTTCTTATTTATTTTTGTTTCTCCGGTCAGGGGTGGAGATTTCAGCGCACAGTCCCACGGGCTAGGTACTCTTCCCCCTCTTCATGTATCTTGGGGTTTTCTCATTATTGCCGAGACTGATTGGATCGTCGGGCTAGGTACTCTATTGCCTCTTCTTGTACCATGGAGTTTTCCCATCTCTGCCTGATCCTGGCGGATTTTCGGGGATTAATGTTCCTTAAGCCCGTCTCCGCCTCTAATTCCTACACATACACGAAACACATAACAAAGACACAATAATCCTACGTATTCATTCACTCTGCGAGGGGAGTACTGAAATATCCGCCCCCTGCTTGCTACTTACTCTACTAGTCTACTAGTCAGTCATCATTAATCAGAGAATATTTTTAATGAGTTTCGCTGCAGCAAAATTCTCAAAATGTTTATTCAGCGATAATCGTGGGGTCAACCCCACCCCCAAATACTTATATTAATTGACGGTTTCAATGTTTTCTGAGCCTAGTTCCCACTGTTCATTCTTTGCCAATCTCCTTCCATCTTTGATTTGGCAAGGTTCACTGTCAAATTCCACCTGTGACAGTATACAGCGAGCTTCCTGATCATCAGTTGGAAGGTAACGGGATCCTCACTGAGCAGCACCGTATCATCAGCGTACAATAAACGGCCAACAACCCTACCCTCAATCAACCAAAAATAGTGAAAGTAAACATCCTTGATTTAGACCTTGGGAAGTGGTATCCGCATAGAGTTCCCGTAACACCTCGACCATTTTAGTCTAAGCGCATGTCAACGGTCTTCCATTCCCACCTTCGGGAAATGTTCCTGCTTTAAAGCCATTTTATATTTCCTGATAATCCAAGAAAATCTTCTCATTACGGGAGATCGTGCGACCTCAAACTTTTTGAAGCTCACTGGAGAGTTTGAGACGTAGTGCATTTATTAATTGTAACCAGTAGCTCACGGCGAACTACATCTAATGATGAATATACTCAGGTTTTATAACACTGGATTAATCTAAGAACGGTAGCAATTCCTCTTCCGGGACTTTTCATGAGCGGCGGAACTTAATCTCTTCCTCCCTCCGACTCGCCTAACCCCCTCCACAGTATTTATGGTTTTGCCGTTATTAATTTAACTTCCCTTTTCCTCTTTTTGAATCCTAATTTCACCGGAACCTTCCAAAGCACGGCTTCCCTCATCAACGGGCTGACTAAAAATCCGAGCCCTTCGAGATGGAACGGTTTTTCATTAACGAATTTTGAATGAAACGTCATCCATTATAATGAATTTCTTATAAGTTTACCGACGTCGCTTGAGCCTGCTCCCCCCGATTTATGAATCGGATTTTAAACGTTTCGTTTTAATCGCCGTAAGAACGGTGGGAAACTGCGTTCTCAGATTTTACACCAAACGACAGAAAAAAAACATCCGTTTTGATGAATCAAACACAATAATTCTCAGACTTCTCAGAATTCAGACTATTGTGAAGTTGCATAACGTCAATAAGGCATTCTTTCGCGTATCTCGAATTTTAAAGACATCATCAATCCCAATAAATTCGTTCTGCTCAGTTTATTAAGTACCGTCAGGGCGAAGATATCACACAAGGAGCAAATTGTCTGGAACACCGAAATATCTCCATTTGCCAGTTATTTGGAGATACTATTACAACACACGTAAAGAAAATAATAAAGGTTATGCAGTGTGGTAACAGCAAGTGTTGAGAGTAAGTATAAGACATTGATGGGGAGCAGGATGAGTCATAATTTAATGGTGAGTAGTGTGGGGAGTTGCGAGTTGAAAAAAACCGCTTCAAATTACTCCACAGTGGTGTATTATTCTTTAGTACAGCATGATTGCACAGATTGACTCAGTTTCACACCTCCTAGATACATGCCATTCGATTCAGCATCGAAAAATATCAGTAAACGATATGAAACATGACAAGGCTACGACGAAAATGGACATGTGACATGTTCCAGTTTAAGCTAGGCAATTGGCATGACGAGCCGAGTGGAATTGATGGTTGGAGTGAGCCGGGAGGGAGTGCAGTTTCCTCAACTTGCAGACTTTGCCATTATATTTACTGTGCTTTCATTGTTTTTCGCCCAGAAGCAGCCCGATTCATCTGAGAGTCGCCCTATTCGACTGAGCATTGGAAAATACCTACCAAACACGAACTAATGGCAATAAAACTGTCAAAATTTAATTTCGGTTTATTATTCATTCGGAATAGTACACCCATGTTTAGGGTAGAGAAATTTTCTTACAACCCCCTTCCCCAACCAACTCGACATTCGGCCCTTAATGATTCATGGAGATTCCAAATCTACGATGTCTACTCGCCCGTCCAGGCCGTAGGTTGCCTTTGACGTGAAGAAGAAGAAGAAGATAACAGGGAGGCAGCTGTGAGCCAGAGCTGCAAAACCAATGGCAGTTCACCGTGGCCACATTGGGCCCATGTCCTAACCCCCCAACAAGCCCGTTGGGAAGCCCACTCAGTGCCCCATCCGCTGCTGGTACCCATTGCTTCACCTCTCTGGGTTGTAGGAGGGGGGTGCCAGGTTTGGGATTGAACCAGGGTTTGCTGGTTCTATCCCCGCCTGGCTCGGAAGGCCTCACGCCCCAATACGCTTGGCTACTGCGCCCTCCAGTTAGTTCAGATTACGTCAAGGCCTGGGGTAAAAAAAACCCATGAAAACAGAGCTTCCCTTGCTCTAGGTCGAACATCGCATGGAGCTCCCCACAGAACGAAAAGTTACCACGCTAGGAGAATGGACATTGGATAAGCGGACAGGAAGATAGGCATCCTTGTCAAAGGATCTGGTCAGCCCCCCCCCCCCCCGCATATGTGAGCGCCTTAGGATATAGTGGGCAGAAACAGACCACTGGACGAGCCAGTTCCTTGCGGAACATGACGACTTCAATCCTTGGCTCCACTCCTTTTCTCTCAAAGACATCACAACACAACATTTTGGAACGCCATCTTTTAAGGTCTTCTCAGCGAGCCTCATGAAGACTACTGTGCTGATCTGTGTACTTTCTCTTTAAGGGAAAATTGCATAGCCAACTGTTTGAGTATGCCCTGGGCCTGCCGTTCAACATTGGCTACAACCCTGCACAACTTACCAGCTCCATGTGGTGGGTGTAAGAAATGGTGAATTTCGATTTGAATAACTCGATACAACTAAAAGGACGACAGGGGAGTTCAAAGAGTTTAACAATCGCCAGTTGGGGAAACACAAAATAAATAAATGATTTCGTACTTTTATAAATCCAACTCGGAATCACGAGTGCGGAACGTCGATAGAGAGTGCAAAATCGATCAAACCCGTTTCGATGTCTTCCCTCATGGATGGTCGGGAGTCGTGGTCCAACACGTTCGAATGGTGGTGAGATACCGAACGAGAGGAGATGAGCGGCACATAAGATGCCATAAACGATGCAAACAAAACGGTTAAAGTAAGTTCGTTGAACAAAAAGGGAACGGCACACACGAGGTCGCAAAAAGAAAGTTGATGGTAGATGATGATGATAGAATAAGAATAATGATGATAATAACGGAAGAGGTTACAACCTCCAATGGTGGACAACAGCTACTGCTGGGAACAGCGCTGTTGGTCAGGTCAGAGAACAACAGTGTGCTGGAATTTCAACTGCTCTATTGGCATCGCTGCTGGTAATTGGTAACGGAAAAGAAAACATTAAGTAGCGGTACCGGGAAAGTGTGGTGTGGTGGATGTGAAATGGGAAAGAGTGATGTTGAGTAATGGTTAAAGTGATGGTCTGGTTCGGCTGCATGCAAAACCGGAGTTGGCGATTTGATTTAACACCAACCGTTACATTACGTTATGGCAGCCACAGGCGCCTCGTTGAGAATTCCTTCAGAGTCAATACAGCCAAAATCGCCAGTCCGAGATCGGCCTCATTAAGAGCAATTAGCAAGGACACATGGGGTGTGTATTACTGTGACACAATCCCGAAGTACAATGTCATTTACTTAGTCGTGATTCGCTAATACATCGTTGTATGCGGTATAAAACTCACTGTCAGTCAAAGGAGAGTTCTGGCCCAATACCAGAGAGATGCCCTGAGACAACATCCACTAAATCACTTCAAATAATCACTGGTCAGTTACTAGTTTACTTGGTTATTGAGCGCGTGGTGGACAAGTCAAGAGTGGAAAGAGAGCTTCGCCCACTCAGGTCCGCACAGACCTCTCCCCTGAACGAAAACTTACCGTGCTAGGTGATTAGGCTTTAAATAAACGGCAAACGAGATGGGAATTCTAGTCAAAGGGATAGTGGTTGTGCCTGGCTACTGGGAAAGCCAGTTTCTTTCGGGACATGCCGACTTGAATGTACGGCTCCGCTTCTTTTATCTCAGGGACTCTCCATCCTGCACATCTCGCACCTCTGGTGAGGAGGAAACCAGAACACTCGTTGCTCCACTGCAGTTCCTAGTTACGACGGTGAGTGACGACCATTGGAAGAGCAGCTACTAAGCAAGATTACAAACGTTTCAACTAGTAGAAGGTTATGACATAAAATCGTACTTACAGTTGATCTCCCTTCGAAACTTGCCACAAACGTAAATAGTTAGATCAGCTCGGAAACCATGTTAAGAAATCCTCCGAGATGGTACAGATTTCCCAGGGTCATACCGCGCAAATTAAAACTGGACAGTGTTGAAAATGGCAAATGGAAAAACTAGTTTAATAACAAAGGGAAAATAAGCAATAAAACGTAGACTACATTAAACAACGAAAAATTAACCACATGACAGTTCTCCAACTGTTGAAAAATGAATGGCAACTGAGGCGATGTTCAGAGACAGATGGTTGAACCAGAACAGGGTTACCTGGATCACTGCATATCCCACTACAATTGTGGTAAGCTGAATGAATTCAATTCAATCCCAACAAAATATCCAAAACAAATTTGAAATTTCGGGGTTCAGACGCTAAGTCACATTGAGTATAGCTCGGGAATAGTGGTGCCGGCGATTACAAACAGTAACTGGTTGCGTGAAAATAAAGCTAAAATCAAAAGAAGACTGCAGGAAGTTGCAGGAATGGTAGGCAACACTGACTAGCCGGAGGTTGCGGGAGAAGAAGAAGACTGTAGGACATCAGCCAAAGCTGAGGGAACAATGAACTGAGTCGTGGCCACAAGCGGGCCCATTTCCCATCACCCAACTCAAAGAAGGGATCCGACTTGGGCTCTTAGAATGGGTACCGGAATCTTCCAGTTCCCTCCACAAATTTGAGTATTTTCCATTGAGTCTCCATTCGTTATGTCGTGTGTCACCCTATCTATTGCACGTCCTCCATGTCTTTCTAGTCTAGTTTTGCTCAACAGTTTCTATTTACCCACCGGAGCATTGAGCCCCAATGGTCGAGTTGAATCTATGTAGTGTGTTCTGAACTGCGTAATATCCAGTGAGCATGCCTATTAGGCTTCTTAGTTGATTCCTGTTTAGTTTTAGCGTCTTTGTTCTACTTTGCCGTACAACCCCCCTGTACGCTTAGAGATGTCAAGGTCTTTATTGTTTTCTATGTCATTGCTAACTCTGTTCGAAAGGTAACTAAAACAACAGCTGTGGGTTTGTGACTAACAAGACTCCAGGTTGTGATTAACAACGAAATGAGATGCGAGGTCAGGCGAATCTTACATATTGTCTTGTTATAAGTGTTCTCTGTCATCAGTTTGTCGATGCAATGATTAATTGCTAACAGTTCAATCTGACAGACTGTTGTGTTGATACCTAGTGGTATAGAGTCGTTGCAGTCCATCGCAGGGATAAACATTCCTGTAGTTCCGCGTATTCGATCCTAAGGTTGCTGGAGATTGTCGAGGAATGTGTGTTGATAATATATTTGAAGGGAGACTGGCAAACTGATAACCTGCACAGGTCTGGGTCGACACGTTAAAACATTCTACAAAAACTGTCGTTTCGCACGTAACAGACGATAAAACAAAGACGTCGGTCAGTCTCGTATAAATTCATAGCAATCGAGAGAGTTTTCGTGCTTCAGGTTCAGTGGGGAGGGCTAAAACATTCGTCACGTTGAATATCAGAAATAAATGTATTGGACGCCTCGCGTATTTAATGGCAGCGGAACGGTTGGTGCCGAAAGGGCCACGAACATTCAAAGCAGTGAGAAAGTGTACTTGGCACATGATCGCATCACGCCAATAAAATCCGTGACTCGTTTCAAACGAAGCCTCATTTCCTTTCATTAATGTTTCGAAGGGCAAATCAAGTAAAACCTGAAAACGAAATCAACGAGACAAAGATATTCAAATCCTGTCCGCGGGGATGAAGCTCATATCGGAAGATTTGATTACCGTTCATTGGGTTCACTCGTTTGTTAGTAATTGACTGATTGATTGATGGAGTGATGAGGGTTTTGAGGAGAACGTGGGTAAATCTCGTCTACCGTACGTTTTGGAAAGAGGCCATTACGCCTTAACTGAATTCGTCAGTCGACGACTAAACAACGACTAACGAGAGAGCTCTTCGATGAAACAGAAAACCAAATTAGCCTCCCAACTCCAAGCCCTCGCTGTTCGGGCTTCAGCTTTGCAAACAGCGGCTCGACCGC
This sequence comes from Pachypeltis micranthus, assembly GCA_020466155.1. Taxonomy (NCBI): domain Eukaryota; kingdom Metazoa; phylum Arthropoda; class Insecta; order Hemiptera; family Miridae; genus Pachypeltis; species Pachypeltis micranthus. Next base: position 3,693,587 of record CM035776.1, read on the forward strand.
GAGGAAAATGTTAACCGGTTGTGTCAAGCGAATGTACTGACTGAGGAAGCTGCGCTTGCCATGCGATTGAATCTCTGATGAGGGACGTTTTGTGGTCGTATCGCTGGGATGATTTCTGCGGCCCTCGACGAACCTGAATTGACCCAACATTTACACGTTCGAAATTTGTTCAAGACCCACTTCAAACAAGCGGCTACTTTCAATTTGAAATTGTCTAGAGCGTGACGTCCTGCAGTCGACTGGACGGAGTAAAATAGACCCCCTCAAACAGCACTGCTTCCGCCTGTCCGCTGGTGAATAAATAACTATACTTTGAGCGTTATCAACTGCTCTCTATGTTAATAGATATCTTCGTCAGCATTTACCACATTTGGTACCGAAACTATTTATTAGATTTACGTGAGACGTTTGTAGGTTTTATGTACAGTCTCCACGTAATTGCCAGTTTGGGTTTGGGTAAGTCATTCTTCTTAATCGTCGACACAACCCTTCCAACTCAAGCATTGGTCCAACACTACTCCCAAGTATTTGTCTGAGCCAACCTGCTGTAATTTCCAGACATGAGCAGGAGTCGTTGGGACACCCCCCCCCTGATGACAACTCAAGGACCACAACTTCCCACCGAGGGAAGTGGGAAACAGACAAATTTTGTTTTAGGAACATTCAGCTTGAACCTGTTTTTATCAAACCAATGAATGACCACCTTCAACGAATTCTCCGCTCTCCCCCCCCCTCCATTTCCACCTAGAAACAGCATGACAGAGTCGTATGCAAAGCACACCATTTATCCAGCAATGTCCAGAACAAGAAGGGAATTTACGCTCGGGAGAAACAGTGAAGGCCCCAAGACAGCCCCCTGAGGAACCCGAACAAGAACGAACAGGTGTCACTCCGACAACCTAGGATCTTTACAACTTGCTTCCAATTTTTCATGTACCTTTCAATCCATCCATTCCAATAATAACCCGCTGTGTAATAAAATTCAACGTTTAGTCCATTTACGTCGTGTGTGTTATAGTTTCCTAGGTATTTGCCTAACTTGATATCTACCCCGCAGGGTATCAAGCAATATTTTTTTTCTCAAAAGCGGTTCTAACGATTTTGATTAAATATTTTAACGTGGGAAATGACGTGAGCAGCACAATAAATTACCAAAACTTTCGATGAATACGATTCTAGCGCGGTTTTTAGAGAAAATTACCATACAAAACCAGCTGAAACTTTATGAGACGCCAAAATAAGGGTATAAGCAGTATCCAACGAAAGTTAACTATAGTTATCATAGTGATCAAAACACCAAATTTTTCTTCTCAAAAGCGGCTAGAACGATTTTGATGAAATTTTTCACATTGATAGCTCTCAATATGGCAATTATATAATAAAACTCCCATTTGTGGGAAAATGACGAGAGCAGCACAATAAATTATCAAAATTTTTAAGCGCGGTATTTTCCTCATAAACTCCGTTGGAGTGTTACTAGAATGTTTAAAAAAAATTGGTGTTGTAGTCCGATCCAATACCTACAAGGTGAGCGTTTGAAAACCCTCATAAGATCCGTTGGGCTCACTCCAGAAATTCCTGAATTTCAAATACCGCCGTTTCGCTTTCTACCAGTTCTAAAAGTCTTTACCCAATAACTCTGCAAAAGTAATTACTATCCTTCTTATAAAAAAATCGTGTTTACAGCCTCGTTAATTTTCCGTGTACCAATTGCTCAATAATGGTCCGGGAATGAGTACGAGCAGCACAATAAATAGCGCTACCGCTTCCTGCTGCCGTGAAGTGTGGTTTGAGCAAGTTCAAATGAACTAAGTGATAAATGAATTGATTATGTAGAAAAAGCCCTGTTCACAAGTGGTTTGACGTAGAGCTAAGGAAAGTTGTGTGTTGCAACGCACCAGATATTTTCTAGATGGAATGCAGTGAAAACACAGTTACTATATTGAGACAACTTCTACTCGCGGGTCAATATTGCGTGAGTGAACACTGACCTCTGACTGAAATGACATTTAGGCAGTTCTATCGCCTGTTTGCTATAGTTTCCTCGTTATTTATCAACGATAAGTCGAATAGGACGAGTCGCAGAAGTGTAGCACTGACTCTAGATGCAATATGGTGAATAGTGAGGTAAATTCCAGTGCTTGAAGGAACAATGTAACAAAACGTATCGTTTCTCCCTGGCCTGCGCTTTTTTCTGCTGTGCCTCCCATCCCACTCCAAACAATTGTCAGTTCGACCAGTCATGTTTCGTATCGTTTACTGGTGTTTTTCGATACTGAATCGATTAGGAGGCGTCTCAAGGGTTTCAGACTGCATCAAGCTGCATAACCAGGAAATTATTGTGAATATTGATTGAAACATGAGGCGCGGAATAGGCTACGTCCCAACCATGCACTGCATAATTGTGTAATCTATTGTGGAGTATGATTACGAGATGATTAAAACCTCAAAATGTCGCCAGTAAAGCGGAGATGGGAATTGAAAGCCAGAAATGAGAGCTAGCCGTCAAATTATACTACTCTGTTGCCGAGGGCAGTAAAAACTTGAAACCAGAGGCGTGATTTAAAAAGCTCATATATTATCAGGCGAGGTGGAAGAGTGTAGAAATTACTCTTACGCATTATCAACCAAGGGGTGGCTCTTGCATTGATATACGGGGGGACCTTGAGGTCTACAGTTGGGGGATGAAGAGATGAAGAGGCGTGGCGCGTTTTTCCCGCGTATTTATAGACATCTTTTCTTTCTTTTTTTTAATATTAATGGTCCAGCAGTAAACGTCGCCCTTCAGTCGCGATGACGCGTCTCGCTTTTAACCCCTTCGGCTTTCTCGACCGCTTTTGCACGTGCCCGAATTATGAGGAAGGGCACCAACACTCAAACGGGCGTGATGTTATAAATAAGTAACACGTGCTACAGCCGCCCTCCAAAACTCATATGTTTCCCGTCATTTTTCCGCTCCTTGGATTTATTGCATATTTTCTACAAATGTCACTTCAACCCTTTTTGAAGAATGTCGCGGAATGTCGATAGCTTTCTTCTGCCTCGCTAACTTCCTATGAAGCTCCTCCTATGTCATTCTTTTATAAGCCACACGTTTCCTCTCGAGCGGAGGAGTTCTCGAGTGTTTGTCTATCAAGATGTTTCCATGTCGATTTCCCACAACAACAGTACGATTAGAGAAAATGACGTTTTCGCCGTTTCTTACCTCAACCTTCCTTGTCAAGCCGCAATGCGTGTTGACCTTACACTCAGTTGAAGTGTGTTTACTTCAATGAAGACTGCAAAGATCGATTTAAATGGCACTTGAAGAGCGATTGCCACAGGCGCGCTCTGGCGAATTACTTCTCTCATTGTTCGTTCAAATGTACCTGCTGTCGAAGCGCGTTCCGAGATCGTTTTGCTCTTATTCATGTAAACAACCAAACCAAATTTTAGTTTGGGTGCTCTCATCAATAGTTTTCCCCATACGTCATTGTGGGCGGCACAATTCGTGCGGCGAATGTTCATTACGAAAACGCAACTTCACCCTGGGCCCAGGCAACGAGGCAGCGGAAGGTCAATTTAGGAATAATCTTCTTCTGATTCCAACCCCCTTTAAAGTCATACTATAAGCTATACTGCCCACGAGTCGAATCACTTAAACTATAAATAGGAGTCGAACGTACTGCAATCTCATTTTTGAGAACTTCGCCGAAATCAAACCTCTCTACACATTTTACAAAATGTATCAAGGCCTTGAACAAACTATCGAATGAGTGGGGTGAATATTGTGGAGGGGGCGGGGGAATACTAATCGAAGAGACGCAGACAGAGCAGACTTCGATGATAAAAGACGTAAAGGCTTTTAGCGACCCAAATTTTCAACGCATTGGTTCATCACACGTATCACTGTCCTCGGCCCCATGTGCACTTGCGGTTTAAAAAAATTTCGTTAAAAGCCGTTTTATGTTGTGCTTGTTAACAGGATTTATTTAGTTCAATCAATCCATCAAACAGCTTTATTTGCTGGTTTAGGTGCCACTGACCTCTTCAACAAAAAATTTCGCTAACACACATCAAAAATACAAAATTAAATAATACCAAAATGCCGTCTTAGTGTTCGAACGCTCAACACCTGTGTCCTGTCGCTCCGTGAATTTTGAAGTTTTTCAGGGGTATAGCGGACTTTTGCGATTTAGATTTTCCGATTGTTTCTTGTGGTGGTGTACAGTGTACAAAGTAAACTCTACCAACTACAACTGCGTTTTTAGACTCGAAAAGTTCGGACAATTTTATCGAGACCTAAGCGGGGCCGAGAGGTAAGCTGCCTGTTTTTGGCAAAGATCATATCAACAACTCTCGCGTTGGTCCAAAGTGCAAAATATAATCCTCAGCCGCATTTCAGTCGCCGGCTCGACAGCAGTGGGATTCAACTTATTGCGGAGTCATCTTCAATCCCGGAAGTTTATCTACAATATCGAGGGCCTATTCCTACGAAATCTATTTATTCGTACATAGGCAAGATGACAGCGACGTTGGACGATGTGTTGAATAAGCTGAAGGAATTGGCGACGATTAAAGATGATTGGACATTAATCGGAAACTGGGAAAGCTTGAATTGATTGAGAATAATATGAAGAAACAAAATAAGAAAATAGATTTATTTAGTTTTGATTCAACATAAATGTTGTACTCCCGTAGTGGAACTTCGTGTCTGGGTCCAATTTAATAAATCAGACGAAAACCTGGGCTTAAGTCATAAATAAACAAAATAACATTTCTTGGGAAATTAAGAACATAATGAGGCCTGTTGGGCGCAGGGAGTTGAAGATCTGAATAAAAGAAACTCAGTGAGTATGAGGAGGAAAAATGCAACGAATGCAACGAATCGAGTAGAGTTTGTGTACAAAAGGGCGACACAAGAGGACGACTCGTAATATGTGACTGGCGCGGGAAACTATATCAGAAGATAGCAAACTGTGTGGGCCGAGAATAGTGCAAGGAGACGATTGACTTTCACGGGAGTTAGTAGGTGAATGAATTGGGGAGGAGCTGTCTCTTGTGGAGAGGAATCTGAAACACGAGAAGAGGGAAAATATTGAAAAACCACTTCAGGGAAATCCGCCATTGGAATAACCTCGGAGGTGGAATTTCCACACGTATGAAGGTCTGTGGGGCAACGATGACCCCAGCCGTTAGGGCAGGGCGGGCATTTCGAAGTCAAAAAATTGTGTCAAACAAGGCCCACTCTGTATTTAGTCGGAAATATAGAAATGAAATGAATGAATTGAACTCCTTCTCAATGTTAATTCAAAGTAACCTAATAGCTCAGATCGTGATTGAAGACAATAAGGGGTGTTTCGCCAGTAGAAACGGGTATTTTAGTAAATCGCTGACTGGCTGGCGTAACGTTTTAATGAATTAAGGAAATTTCAAATGAAGAAATGAAAAGGAAATGCCACATGAATAATAACGCAGGACACGGAATAGTCTGACTGAAAGCTTTGAAAGGACTGATGTGAATTCTGCGGAGTTGAGATTGAGGACGAATGTGGTACCACATAGTTGTCGATGGCTAACGTGTTATCCCGGATGCTGATGACCTCGTCAGCACAAGAGTCCCAGTAAGTGTTTCTCAAACGAGGGGACAAGGGATTTGGTCGCCTTTATCCAGCAATATAAAGCGGGGAAAAAACACTGTAACTAAAATCAGGCTGATAACGGGAGAAAATTAGAACGTATAGAACCTCTCCCTTCATTGGATCACAGGTAGCCCGCCAACTGGTCAAACCGAGCGCCCAAAGAAGAGCTGGCAGAGACGAAAAGTTATATCCTACACACACTTGAACACACTTTGAATGACAGATGGAAGAAGCACAGAAGACAGCAGGACGTCCGATGGACAGCACAGAGGCAAGCATGGGACGCTCTACTTATAACAGCTTCTAGTTGGCCCAGCAGCTGTCTGTTTCTTAGGGATTTGACGATCTTCTAGCAGCGCTTGGGGTTTAGTTGCGCCCTGGTGATGTATTTTTCCCTACGAAACTGACAGCCACACTCCCACCCGCCCATGATGATCACACCAGCTTCCACGCTGAGGTCGACCGCCTAGTCACCAACTTCCCTCAAGGATACCCCGCCACCTTCAGGCTGGCCACTCCCAAGGAAATCAACGAAACGATTAAAGGCCTCCACAACAACAAGGCCCCAGGCATCGATGGCATATCCTAAAGATGTTCCACAGGATCCACACGGTAGCCCTCTGTAACCTCATCAATGCCTCCATGCGCCTACAATACCTTTCTGCAGCATGGGAAGAGGCCACAATCATCAGCATCCCCAAGGCAGGCAAGGCTCTCATCAAGGCTGCTAGCTACAGCCTAACCTTCTCTACAACCTGAGCAAGATCACTGAGGCCATCATCCTGGCTCGCCTTAACGAGTTCATCTCCATCAAAAATGTGCTCCCCGACTTCCAACATGGCTTTAGAAACCTCCAGCCTGCCACCAGCTTATTAGAGTGACTGAATACATCACTGAGAACTGGAATAAACGCTGACGCACGTCCATGCTTCTTCTGGACACCCAACAAGCTTTCAATAGGGTCGAGCATGAGGGTTTGATCTACAAACTCATCTTGTTACGTTGCCCACCCTTCCTTATTGGCCTGATTTGCTCCTTCCTCAACAAAGCCTTCAGGGTAAGAGTTGGCAAAACCCTATCCGCCATCCACCACACCACAGCCGGCGTTCCCCAGGGCTCAAAACTCTCTCCTGCCCTCTTCAACATCTTCTGCCACAGGAAGACCATTACCGTGCAATATGCAGGCGACCCCTTCCTCTACACCTCTAAATCCAAGCTGCACCTTCACGGTCATGAACAAGTTCTTACCCTCCCTGCTCAACGGGTACCACAAACGGGGATTCGCCCTCAATGAATCCAAATCAGAGGCTGTGTTATTCGCTCTTCGAAACATCCTAGTCAGACGCCATTCAATTCCCTGGAACAAACAGGCCGAATAACTCGAAGTCATCTTCGACAGGAAGCTCAATTGGCACAGACAAGTCCAAGCCCACTGGCTACACTGCCCTCAAACCAGTTCTTCAACAACTAAAAGGTCACCCAACATACGAAAATCCGCACCTCCATGGCCATCGACAGGAGCCCAGCGGCTGTTAGTCATCCCGCTCTGGCTCAACACAGTTATTGTGGGGTGTACAGGTTTCTATAACTTACACATATTGTAAGCGACTGGTTGAGGCTCGTACTCTTATATTCCGTGCGCAGATGGAAGGTCGTAGAGGACTTTTTCTTTTGTTCTACAGATATTCATTCAAGAAAACTTTCTTGTTGAAGAATTACAGAGCTTTTCCGGCACATTTTGAAAAGTGGTATTTACTTTATTTCTTTTCATTATAGAGACATCGTTGTCATAAACGTAATCTGCGAGGTTAGTGCTGTGAATGCCCCACTGCCCTGGGATTCCTCACCTTCACGTCCACAACATTACTCTTCACAATGCACGCCAGTCCACCTGTTCATTCTGCCTGTCCGATTGGCCGAAACACCACGCTTTCCCTTGCCCGACGCACTTTACGTATTTTGTACCGTTGGGTCTTGTTAAATTGCGATTGGGACGTTCACGTTTTATGTTGTATAAATGGATAAACGTAAGATCCTTCGCGGATCTCAGGTTCCACCATATTCGGGTTGGAGCACATTTCAATGTGATTGTAAAAACGTAGGAGGTATTCGAGAAGATTAAATCAGCTAGGCGGACTCTCGTTTGACTCCATGCCAATATAACTTTGATCTGAAGGCTGCTGGGAATATCGAACCGAGCGACGCTCTGCAGAATAAATTCGCGTCAAAAAAAAGGAAGAAGTGAACTGCGACAAGATAGCGAAAAAAGGTGAAGACGAGCGGGAGTAATGAATATTTGATCTGCCGTTGATGATGCAAGAGCTCTTCTTCCTCTCTTGAGCACAGGGAGCTCTTGAGCCCCCAAGGGCCACTCATTTTCTCCTTCTCTTTAGACCCCTAGCTCAATCATCCGCCTCATCTTTTTCTTTCACGGCATCGCTTCAAAAGACCAATTAGCCATTTTCGTGCTAATCGTCGGGAGCCTCGATTACTTTTCTTCTCCCTTCAATCGTCGACGAAATAGAAGGCGACGAAGTCCTGAGCTTCCCAATATTTAATTCGTTGACTGATTTGACTGAACGTTCGTTGTGTTTGAATGACTCGCCATGGGATTCCAAGCGTGAAGAGTTGCGGTAAATAGCGAAACTCATAGAGGGTGTATTTGTCGTGGAAGTGGACAGGGATCCATGCACGTTTAACACACAATATGACGTTAAGCCCCTAGTTACATATAGGAGGGCAATACGGAGATCGAGACGGGCTCAAGAAGGAGTGAGGTGTTCAGGTCTCTCCCACCAGGCCCAGAATCCCCTTGCCGTACTCTCTGCGCTTCCGATACCTACATTTACGTGCCTGACATACTGCGTTATCCCACCATGACGGCAGAACGCATCCCCAGGAGGTTCGGGCGGTAGAATTCTCTTGTCGTATCCTCTGCGTGGTCGTAAAAGCCGGCCTTACGAGGAGATAAATACGCGACATCCACATCTCCAACTCGGCTTAGCCAGAGTCGGCATAACAGACATGTAACTGTAAAGATTACGCGGTGCTAAAAACGTCGACTCAAATACACTCACAATCAGCGGAACGCCGTTGACGAGAGCCCACCATAGGCCTATGGAGTGAAGAAGCAGAAAAACTGGCCTTGACGTTCCTCAGGTAGCTGATAGCGTGTGTCCCACTTACATCACCGAAGGTGCAGGAATGACTCGGAGCAGCAGCCAAATCCCTCATGAACCCCTAGTGGTCTTGGTGAAAGGCCGAGTTGAGAGCTATGTGAGGAGCCTTCCCTCGACTCACAATGAACGAGCGAAAGGGAATATAATCAATACGCATGAGGGAGAGCTCACAGCACACCGCTTCGAGCAACGTCAGCCGATACGACTGTCACACAATATTTTAATCTGGAATAACCACAAAGCAGGCAATAAAACACCTATCCTCGCGTTGTTCAAGTCTGGCCGCTATCGCTGCTACATTTCAGCGCACATTCTTGTTGGCTGCTACATTTCCAGTTGCGATTGAGGCGTTATCACATGCTACGTGCTACGTGCCTAGTTAGTCATGACCAAAGGAACCAGAGAGCTGAAAGTTGATCACAATATATTCAATCGCCGGCCAGACAAACGTGGCCCGGGGGCGCTGCAACGTGAGGCTGTCGAAGGAAGGCTCTGAGATTAGTTTTGAACGAAATGCGGATATTTTAGTAAACAGCTAAGCAACCAGGGGCAACCCTGTTCATGGGTGGAACGGAGCAAGCTGGAGCGAGGGTAGTCGTTCATCACATTTCGTTAGATCTGGTTATCTCGGCTCTGTTTTGGTCGAGCCCGATTAGAATGGCACAATTAATCATTCAAGAAAGCGCGTGATAGGCAGCCCCACGAAGAAGAAAAAGGCTTTGGGCGGCTGCGTGGAGTGTGGGGTGGGGGGAAGGAGGGGTGGCAATATTTCAAGTCTTCCTCGACGCTTTCCACAGCCATCCTTCATTTGCTATCTTGCGGGTCCAGGCTCACAAAAGACTTCCCAAGCATCCTCCCTTCCATCTAATGCTTTTCTAGCCGCTTTTCCGTCGTTCGTGAATAAAGCTCGTCTGCTCCCAAGACTTTTCTGTTAATCACCCGGGCAACGTATTTTCTTTTGATCCCTGTTTTAATTCTTCCTCGTGATTTGCCACCCGAAAGAGGTTTATTGAGCTGAGCTGAGCTGAGCTAAGCTGAGTTGAGTTGAGTCACCTCCGTCTTCTTCGCCCAACCGACCACTCACGAGGCGATTATTTCTCGGATCAGCTTCCTCCTCCTTGCCACCCTCCGATTGAGGAGAGCGTTCATAATTTGATCGCATGATTAGTTCGAAGGGATCACGGCATTTCCTAACGCCAGAGGGAGGAAATCCCCAGCTCAATCGCAGTTACACGAACCGAACCTTGAACCTTTAATTGAATCTGAACTTCTCGCCTCACCAAACCTCCGTCAAAGAGCATTAGGGTGATCGATAGAGAGCTAGCGACAGGGTTCCCTTGTTCCGAGCGATTATTTGTACTTTCCTCGGTTGAATAGTTAAGGAGGAAGACATTGAAGCAACTGAATCTGAATAGAAATCCAATTTTTGTGCAGTCACTTCCCATTTCATTCCTCAGCACCTAAATATCCAACTACCTTTAGTTAACGTTAACACAATTTATTAAACATTAACATTATACACTTTCCGTAATTATACTGGCTATGTGAGGAAAGCAATATTATCATCGCTACAACCACATCTGTACCCTTCCAGGCCCTTCAGAGCTGTACCCATCAAGCGGGCAACCTGAGAAGAAAAGGAGGAGGGCTGTGACTCTTGGGATGAGGACCAAGCAGCTGATTCCATCACTTAGTTCATCGCTAAGGCGGGGGTAGGTGAATTTCTAACTTACCCAGTTCTTCATCGGTAAGGCTGCAAGCCCAACTTCACAGAAGACGGAGCTAGTTTTGATTACGACACGACGAATGCAGAATCTCCCCATTGATTGACACCACTGAGCTGTAAACAATAAATGGTGCGTAATGCTGGACACCAAGCTGTGGTACGCTTCCCACATCTGGCTAGCAGCAGATGAAACTGCCACAATAACGAGGACTCTTTCCTGTTTGTTGGCCAACATCTGAGGGCTGTCATGCTTCTACACTCCATCCTCTTATACGAAGCATTGGCTGACACACTGAGTGCTGCCTACCACAGCAGTGAAGATGAGGTATGCTTTCGGCATTGATTGCTCATACTGCACAGTTTCCCAAGAGGCAGTGCGGAGGAAACAAGAAACCACGTGCTGTTCCGCTGCAGTTTCTACAACAGTGAGCGACGGTTGTTGGGAGGGCAGATTAACTCAGCAGCGTTGACTGCTACAATGCAAGCCTATAACCATTTTGTAGAGTTCGCGGAAAAGGTGATGAAACGCGGTCACAGTTGATCTGTCTTTTTGAAATTTGCCACCCAAGTAGATAGTTAGATCAGGTGGGTAACTTCTCCTAGAAGGTACGGGACTTCTCCGGTAGTCAACTCCGTGCAGTCACACACGAGCAACAGCTCCCTACTGGGAGACTGCCTAACGACAAAATACTTGCCGTACCTCCACAGGTCTGAGTTCGGTGGATGCTGCAGGGTCTGGCCTCTTGCATACTAGAGAAATCGCAACTTCCATGACTGATGTAACCTTGTAGATGTCACACGCGAAGTATGGAAATTATTGAATTGAATTGGGAAAAAAGTGGTCATTCTCATCTGGTTAATTTATACAATAAAGAGGCTGAATACTCCAAATCTACTTATTGGTACTTCACATCGAGTCAATGTCCGTTATCTGACTCGGGCTGTTTTGTCAAAATTGGCAACACAAGTATCGGTTTCCTATTTATAAAAACGGAATTTAAAAAAATCGGTAAACCGTTTCTCATTTATAGTTGGAGCAAGGATCGAAGTGAAAGGAGCAGTAGCCAACGTTGAACAATCTCTCAATATCCTCACGCTGTTCCACTAAACTGCCAGGCTTGGCTATCCTTGTTTCTTCAAGCAAGTATGTTATATGGCAGGTGTGTATACCGATAACCACATAGACATTAGTGTGCTCTAGCCACAAAGACTTGGACGTCGGTAAGTTCCTTCCTAGTTCGTTGTAGTGAAGGTGTTCCGCGGGAAGGAGGATGCGGCAACTTGCCAGCTTCAACTCCATTGACCTTTGATGCTAAGCGATCGTGCCGTTGTTATTTCCAAACTCGGCGGTGAGAGGCGTTGTCAGATGTGAGCAAACGGTGACGCCCCGTCCGAAGGTGTTATTTGCTTAAATTGTTGTCTGTCAGCGAAGCCCCCTTTCCCAACTGGCATTAATGGGGCCTAACAAGCCGAGCCCAAGCCTCGCTCCTCCTTCGTTGCCCTCCTACCTATCCCCTACTCCGTACGCCGGACGCTCCGCTCCACTGTCAGGTCTTCTTCCACTTAGCTCGCCAACGTACCCTCCTATTACCGACCACTGCTAAAGTCCGCTTCCAAAGGCAACGAGAAAACGACCTAAGACGATAAGAAAAAAGTCCAGAAACGAAAACCTTAGAATCGTCTCTGTTGTACGCTCATCCTTTATTATACCTTGGTTCTATCATTAGAAAATAAAAAAACTGGCATTGAGCTCCTAACTGGAAGTGTCAATCAGTCAGCAAATATTTCCGAGTCTCGTAGTATCGAACGGAAACCCGGTTAACGCTGATGGTGACAGAACCCTTTGGGCCCATGTAGTTTTGTTGCGGCGTGCCTCGTTTTCATACCACAATAGCAATGCTATGATGCCCCTTCACCGAGGAGCAACATCAAAAGCTCATTAGTACATTGCTAATTTGAACTATGTGACGAAAAAGAATAAAATAAGAAATAAATAAAAACCCTGCAAATTATTACACAATGGTTTATTATTCTCATGAACAGCTTGACCTAGTATTAGTGCTCCTCCATCCCATTCGATTCAGCATCGAATACTAGTAAACCATACGAAACATGTTCTGGCTACAATGGAACTACGGAAACAAAACGTCTGATGATTTTGCCCCGTCGTCGGGGAAATTGGAACGGGGGCCAGTCGAGCGAACCCGTTGCAAGGCGAGGACGTTTTTTATGGAGACGGGAGGGAGGGAGGGACTTCAAACGACGAAACGTTGACTTCCGCTGTAGTTCCCGCGTTGTACTGCATTTCGTTAATTTTTTTAACAGTTTTTTGCCCATTACAGCCACGGGCTTCGTCCGATCGGATTGCTGAGATGGCGGGCAGAACCAGATACCAAATCGGATTTTTGTGCGAAAGAACGCATTTTTTGGACCACGTTAAAGGCACAAAACGGCCCAGACGGCGGACGGCGGATGGCGAACGGCGGACGAACATTGCAAATTTGGAATCGGCATGTCTTGAAACGTAAAGTATCAAATTTTGAGGGGGGTTGTAAAAAATTTGCTTTTTTTTTAAGCTCACCGTAAATGATACGGTGGCACCCAAAAAACCCTTCAAATTAGTACACAACGGTTTATTATTCTCATGAACAGCTTGACATAGTATTACTGTCCCCAGGCCCATCCCATTCGATTCAGAATCGAAAAATACTAGTAAACCATACGAAACATGACCTGACTACGATGGAACTATGGAAACTAAATATTCCCCCGGCGCCAGGCGCCCGTAAGCGCCTGTAGGCAATTGGCACGGCGTGGCGAGTAGAGCAGGCGGATGGCTTTGATGATACGGGAGGGAGGGAGAAAGTACTAACGACGAAACGTTGACTTTCGCGAGTTGTTTCAATTAGTTGACTTTCTGTCACTATAATTACTGTAATTTCACTATACGCAGTTGTACACGTTTGAGACTCATTCCATTCGACTCAGGATGTAAAAATAACTTGAAAACGATACGAAACACGTCGTATTTGCGATCATACTGCGTTGCGTTAATTTTTTTAAACCATTTTTTGTCCATAACAACCATGGGCTTCGTCCGATCGGATTGCCGAGATGGCGGGCACAACTAGATACCAAATGGGATTTTTGTGCGAAAGAATGGATTTGTTAGGCACGTTAAAGGCTCAACACGGCCTGGACGGCGGACGGATATTGCAGATTTGGAATTCCCATGTCTCGAAACGTAAAGTATCAAATTTTGAGGGGGAGGGGGTGTAAACATTTTTTCTGACGAAAACTGAGTAGAAGGATAAGAGGATGTTCCATGATACAACGACCACCAGTTAAGTTACGCCCCGAGCAACACGCGGGTGGTGATTGTGGCGTAAATTGTGTAGCCGGTAGATGGGCTACGCTCAATCTGACGCCTGTCAAAAAGGGAAAGAGAACGAAAACTGTACTGCAAAAAGTGAGAAAAGATCGGAGAAAAAAAGCAACTGCAAAATTAAAAGTAAAAGTGGACTGTATTTACACAAAGGCGTAGTGGTATCATGGAAACTCAAATAAAATGTCGCTAAGAGCTCTGTACAAATGAACGTAAAGAAATAAAAAGAATAATGCTCTCGTCCAATACGGGTTAAATGAAATTATTCGGGAATTAAAGAAAATAAAGACTGACTATTTTCTGATCAAGACTTTTGGTAGGAGACGAATGGAAGCGGAGGGAGATCTGGTTGGTCTTCTCCACGCTTTCAGGTGTTCCTTGTCCAAAATGTCCGTAGTTTTGGCTATCGTGAGAAGCCTCGGATCCAGAGACCGGGAATTGAAAGTAATGGACACGAAGGAGGAACAGTTCACGTTGCCGATCGTGGGCGCAATGAAATCCGGCAATGAGGCTGGGGCTGTGGGGATGTGGCCAACGAGTTTGTGCGAGTTGCACGTTGTTGGGGATCGGAGACCTTGAGGAACTCAGTTGGGGTCGCCAAACAGTTAAACATCTCTGGCGATTTCCGTCGGCGTCAACATACCGCCCACCAAATTTGGCAAAATTTTATGGATCCTCTGAATACAATGGAATCTGCAAGGGTTCTAGCTTGGTGAGCTTCAAGGCTGGTCGGTGGTAGGTTGCTGAAGAGGTGGCAATCTTGACCGATCGGACGATTCCATCCTTTCCAGGGTAGGTCTCTATAACCTTCGCGAGAGGCCATTGAAGCACGGGCATACGGCTGTCGCGAATGAGAACCAAGTCCCCTTCCTGAAGATTTGGGTTGGTTTTAGTCCACTTCGGTCTTGCTTGAAGAGAAGAAAGATACTCCATGTGCCAGCGTTTCCACAGGTGCTCGTACATACGCTTGATTAACTGCCAACGCCCAAGTCGATTCGTCGGAAAATCTAGGAGAGAGGGTGTAGGATTTTCCATTAAATTTCCGCCTATTAAGAAATGTCCGGGCGAGAGATAGGAAATCTCATCAGGGCTACTAGACAAAGGGTACAGAGGTCTTGAATTGAGTATGGCCTCAACCTTCGATAGGAGAGTCGCTAATTCCTCATAGGTTAAAGGAGTGCCTCCAGCCACTGAGACTAAATGGCGTTTAATACTCTTGACTCCGGCCTCCCACAATCCTCCCATGTGAGGGGAATGCGGTGGATTGAAATGCCATTTGATCCTTTGTACAGAGCAGAATTGTAAGATGCTGTCCTTCATGCTCTGTGTCTGGAACCAGTTACGAAGCTCCTTTAAATGGTTCCAAGCGCCCAAGAAGTTAGACCCACAGTCACTGTATATCGCTTCTGGTAGTCCTCGACGACTGGTAAAACGTGATAAGCAGGCCAAGAAAGCCACAGTAGATAAATCAGTGACAGCTTCTAAATGCATAGCTTTTGTTTGCATGCATATAAAAATGCAGACATAAACCTTGTAGATGGCCGTCTTTCTGCGCGGTGACTCCTTCATTTGGAGTGGACCCGCAAAGTCCACTCCAACATGCTGGAAGGCTCTCGACCCTTTAACTCGGCACTCCGGCAAGGTGCCCATTTTAGGGGCATTTTTATCAGGGTTTTGTAGGTTTGCCCGCAATCGGAAACATGTCAGACACAGAAAAGTTCTTTTCCTGATGAGCTGTCGAAGAGAGGGAACCCAGAATTTCAGTTGAATAAGAGCTTGCAGGAGGCTTGGGCCAGGATGTAAGTAGAGTCGATGATAGAAATCGATCATTATTAAGGTGAAATGACACTTAGTGGGAAGTAAAATGGGATGTTTGGTGTCAAATGGCATGGATGATTGGTGGAGCCTGCCGCCCACCCTGAGAATACCCATTTGATCCACAAATGGTGCTAGTTTGTGATACCTTTTCATTGTCCCAGCAAACGACTCATTTTCGCAAAAGTGCTGTTTTTGAATAGCCTTTATGCAAGTAAGTTCTGCCTGATTCAGTTCACGAATACGTAGAGGTCCGTAGTGAGGGCTCTCTTTATGCTTGAAATTGCGCACGAAACGGAGGATAACCGCGGAACATCTGATTAATGTCATAAATGACGAGAACTTGTGCATCCAAACAAGTGGGTTCGAGGCTGCAGTACTGAGCAGAGTGCCTGTTGTGTTCAGTTCAGGCAATTCAGGCAGGTGGTCTACAGGAGATGTTGGCCAGTCCATAACTGGTTGAGTGAGCCAAACGGGACCATGCCACCACAATCGGTGATTGACTAGTTCGGAAGGCATCAAGCCCCTGGAACTCGAGTCGCTGGGATTGTCCTCTGAGAGGATGTGACGCCAATTACCGGGTGCAGTATGTTCTATGATTTCGCTGACCCGATTGGCGACAAACGTCTTGAGCCTATGAGGTGGAGTGTTCAACCACCCCAGGACTATAGTTGAGTCACTGAAGAAAATTGGAGGAATCGAAGGAGCAGGCAATAGAGCCAAAAAGTGAGCAAGAGAGGAGTAAGTTTTGGCAAGAAGTAAGGCACCGCATAACTCCAATCGAGGGATGGAGATGGTTTTGAGAGGCGCCAATTTAGTTCGACCAATGAGCAAATGAGTCCTAACTTGGTCGCTATGTAAAGACCTTAGGTAAATGGTTGCGCTGTAGCCTTTGATGGACGCGTCTGAGAAACCTACCAGGTGATATCGTCGATCGCTGCTGCGAAAAATATGGCGAGAAATTCGTATTTGGCTCATCAAAGGCAATTCAGTGACAAATTGCTTCCATGACCTCTGAAGGTATTCAGGAAGAGCATCATCCCAATCGGCATTTATCTTCCATGTTTCCTGAATGTAGGATTTGGCCAATAGTATTATTGGGGATAAATATCCGAGAGGATCGAAAATCTTGGCAACCGTAGACAACAACATTCGTTTGGTGTAGTGGAGGACTGGAGGGTTAATACGATAAGAGAATTCGTCGCAGGTCGAATTCCACTGGAGCCCCAATATTTTCACGCAGGAATCGTTTTCTGGCATGGGGCAAAACGAATCGGCAGCGTTAGCAACGTTTTCTAATAACTCAGGCCTATTGGATGCCCATTTGCTTAATTCGAACCCGCCTTTCCCCAACAGTCCTATAAATTGCCGTTGCAATTCTAAAGCTTGTGTTACTGAATCGGCACCCGTCACAACATCGTCAACATAGGTATCTCTATTTAAAAGAGCGGCTGCGTCAGGGTAATGCTCACCTTCATCAGACGCCAATTGTTGCAGGACTCTCAATGCCAGGAACGGAGCGCATGTGAGCCCATAGGTAACAGTATTTAGTTCGTATGTTTCTACAGCCTGAGATGAATTGAACCTCCATAAAATATGTTGGTATCGCCTATCATCTGAATGAATCCATATTTGTCGGTACATTTTGATGATATCAGCCACAAACACTACTTCGTGCACTCGGAAACGGAGCAGAACATCTTTTATGTCCGTCTGCAGCTTCGGTCCTGTCAACAAATTTTCATTGAGAGACAGAGCGCCAGTTTTCGAACTGGCATCGAACACCACACGTAACTTAATCTGAGAGCGGTCTTCCTTAAAGATAGCATGATGAGGGATTAGCACCTTGGAGTCACTTAGAGCGAGTGACATATGACCCAATGTTACATATTCCTCCATAAATTTCAAGTACTGTTCCTTCAAGGCGAAATTATGATTCAGTTTGCTCTCAAGGTTAAATAGCCGTTTCAAACAGAGAGAACGGCATGGGACCATACTAGCTGTGGGATCAATGAAGGGCAAACGCACGACGTACCTTCCCTTTTCATCACGAGTATGAGTAGAGACGAAGTGTTCCTCACACACTTTATCGGGGCCGCTGATCGGTGGGTGACCAGATGGAATGGCTTCCAGCTCCCAAAACCGCCGAAGCTGCTTTCCTAAATCGGACTCTTCAATTGATGAGGAGAAAAGATTTATTGATTCGGGCGTTTCGGGAGCGTCAACTCTTCCCATAACGACATAGCCGAATGGTGATGAAAATAGTTTGGGGGCTCCTAGGAACGGGGCAATGACGTCCCCATCTAACATTTCTACTACCCAATCACACCCCACTAACATATCGATAGAGTCAGGCGTATGAAACTGCGGATCTGCCAAAGGATAGTTGAAATAGCCATCTCGTAATGACATGGGTAACGGAAAATTTGGAAGGTTGTCAGTGATCTTGCGGATAACCAGCGAATTTATTGTAAAACTCTTGCTGTGATCTCTCGCTCTGATGACACACGAAGTTTGGCCATAAATTTTGTTGAACGGTGACCCTCCTATAGATGAAATCTTCCTGGCGCAAGAAGATAGAGGTAACCCTAATTTTCTAGCCAAACTCTGGGTGACGAAAGAATTCTGGCTTCCACTGTCCAATAGCAGTCTAATTTTGTGGGTTCTACCTACTATGTCCTCGGCTTCAGCCATGATGGTTCCTAACAATACGTTTGAGCTACACTTCGAAATGGAGTTCAGGATAACGCTGGATTGATGGGCTGTACTGAAACCAGACGCGTTTTCTTTTGAAGCCTCATTAGTATTATGATTTGGACTTATTCGATCTGAAGGTTGGTGTAAAAGTCTATGGTGTCTTTTTTTACAAAATCGACAATTCCACTTAGAAGGGCAATTCCGAACCTCATGATCGGTAGACAAACAATTCCTGCAGCCCTTCCAAGATTGAAGGAATTGCAGACGCTGTGGCGCGGAAGCTTCTTGGAATTTTTCACAATCGAGTAGGCGGTGCGGTTGTTTACATACTACGCAAGTTGAATGAGTTGGAGAGCGATTATCAATGGACGAGTTGGCGCTAGCGTTTTCACTAGACTTCCCGCTATGAAGCGTGACCTGTGACCGAAGATTATAAGGAGCCTTTGTTTTATTGAATGGCAAAGTCGACACCGATTTATTTTTAACTGACGTATCTTCTACAATTGGTTGAGATAATTGGGCAGCTAGATAACGGCTGCGTACGAACTCGGTTAATTGATCAAAACTAGGAAAGTCCAGGTTACTATATTTATCTTCAAATTGCTCTCGTGTCCGCTGATCTAAACATCTTATTGCGAGGAAAAACAGCAAAAAGTCTGACTTATCTGGAATGGGTAACGATCGGAATGCGGAAATGTTGTCACATACTTTGGATAGAAAAGATTGCATCGACCCGATCGTTAGTTTCCCTTGAATAGGTCTGAAATTCAAAATCTCATTAAGGTAGGAGCAAGCGAGTAACCTTTTCTTATCATAGGCAGTGACCAGAGACTTCCAAGAGAGTTCATAATTTTCAGCAAGTAATGGAAGTTTTGTGACCAACGCATGAGCAGCCCCACTGACGGACGTCACTAAATAATGAAATTTTCTTATGAGAGGAATTGAAGGCTCGCTGTGCGCTATCGACAAAAATGTGTCTCGGTAATGTGGCCAATTGACTATTTTCCCATCGAAATGCGGCAGGGACAATGGAGGAAGGTGCGCAACTGAGCTGTCGGACTGTGACATATTCAATGAAGAATGTTCAACCTCATTTAGCTTAATGTGAGTGGATTTGGCTTCCACGTAATAGCGTTTTGTATTAGTATGTAGAATGGTATCTTGAGAATTGGGAAAGGACGGAGCCTTTTCTTGGGATTCGTGAGCATCAATTAATTCATCCCAAATCGACTCGAATTTAGACATGTACCTCGACAAATCGTCTAGCATAACTTTGAACAAAATGATTTGAGAAGCATCACTAACGGCCTTTCTGCCTTGGTCGTTAATAGATCTAATACTATCACCCACATTGTTAAGACGTTTCCTCATGGAACTAACTTTGACTTTAAATTCATCCATTATGTTTTTCGAAACAAAACTCCAATGATACCAATACGCAGTTAATTCGGCCGTGTGGACCAAAATGTGGCGTAAATTGTGTAGCCGGTAGATGGGCTACGCTCAATCTGACGCCTGTTTAAAAAAAAAGGGAAAGAGAACGAAAACTGTACTGCAAAAAGTGAGAAAAGATCGGAGAAAAAAAGCAACTGCAAAATTAAAAGTAAAAGTGGACTGTATTTACACAAAGGCGTAGTGGTATCATGGAAACTCAAATAAAATGTCGCTAAGAGCTCTGTACAAATGAACGTAAAGAAATAAAAAGAATAATGCTCTCGTCCAATACGGGTTAAATGAAATTATTCGGGAATTAAAGAAAATAAAGACTGACTATTTTCTGATCAAGACTTTTGGTAGGAGACGAATGGAAGCGGAGGGAGATCTGGTTGGTCTTCTCCACGCTTTCAGGTGTTCCTTGTCCAAAATGTCCGTAGTTTTGGCTATCGTGAGAAGCCTCGGATCCAGAGACCGGGAATTGAAAGTAATGGACACGAAGGAGGAACAGTTCACGTTGCCGATCGTGGGCGCAATGAAATCCGGCAATGAGGCTGGGGCTGTGGGGATGTGGCCAACGAGTTTGTGCGAGTTGCACGTTGTTGGGGATCGGAGACCTTGAGGAACTCAGTTGGGGTCGCCAAACAGTTAAACATCTCTGGCGATTTCCGTCGGCGTCAACAGTACCTCGGAGGACTCCTGCTGACACACCCAGCCGACGCATCTCCCGAGCACGCTTCTTGCACCCGCCGAAATTAGGTTGTTTAGACTCAGTAGGCCTCAAAACGTAATGATCTGGAGAAAACCCTACTTTTTTTTTTTTTGTGACCCGATTACGATACTTTCTTTCCCCTTTGGGTAGCGGCTAGTTAAACAAAAATGTATACTGTTGTGAAAAAAGGAACTGGAATTAAAAATTAATTGTCATCTCCTACCTACAGCATGTCAAAAGAAACATAAAAATAAAGAGCCACAGACTTGATGGTAGAGTCTTCTTCCTCTTCGTACGAACCGATCCAGAGAACAGCGCTTGGGAAGGGAGCAACGAACAGGAGATACAATCGATAGATGACAGGACAAGTAGGGAGAGACAAGTCAGTCTTAACCTTCTTTCAGAAACCCTCCTTGGGGCTTCGATTCTGGCCAGGTTTGTTTCAGGCGGCTAGTGCGGTTCATGGGTTTTTGAAGCCCAAATCCCGAAGCTGCTTCAGTCAGATGTTCAGGAGTACGAGTTTGCACCCGATGGCAGGAGTACTATTTATCAGGACTAAGAGACACTCAACCCATTCGCTTTCAGCTCTCTTCCTGCATTTATCCACAGACTCGCCTGTGTCGAGTTAACTTCTGGTACTCTACATTCTCATGCTCATCTCTTTGTCCTGTCTCAAGTGCTCTCTCACTCTCTCTCTCTCTCTCTCTCTCTCTCTCTCTCTCTCTCTCTCTCTCTCTCTCTCTCACTCTCTCTCTCTCACTCTCTCTCTCTCTCTCTCTCTCTCTCTCTCACTCTCTCTCTCTCTCTCTCTCTCGCATCCCATTCGTCTTCTTCTTGGAATCTCCCTCTCTTACACCCAACACAGACTCCAAGTTAAATCGATTATGGAATTCGACGAACTCTCAATCGGATCTTCGCCTCGTGCGGTTTTTAACCAAACCCCGAGTCTGCTGTTAGTTATTTGTATACGTATCAGTGTTGCTTACCAAGCAATACCATTTCGTAGGAACACACAACATGAACATCATTGAATCGGCAAATAGCTGTTTTTCTATCCCTCCTCAATGAGAGTCGAGCCTCGTTCTGCGCTTCTATCAACATTTCCCTCTGAACTCTGGAAAAAGAGTTTTTTTTTTGCCGCAAAGCACCAAAGTTTTTAACGCGTAAAGTTAGCGCTGGATGTTGCGGGCGGCTGTATTCTCCAGAGCGATCGTTTATTGGCGGAGTTCACGAGTGAAAAGCGCCGCTTTTATGGTTCTTCTAATTATACAGTTGAAAACATTTCAATAGGGGAAAAATTTCGCTCGGGAAATCGATGGGGAAATAGTCGGGAGTGATGTTGGGAAAGGGGAGGGAGGAGGGTTTAAAGAGTTGGGGTAGGGTAATGTTATGGTACCAGTAGAGTGGTGGTAAGAGTGGGGGGAGGGGGTTGAATGAATTTATTGAAGTTGAGAGGAACGGGATAGTTGGAACCGAAACTGCGAACCGATTGCGGCGGCCCCCAACTCAACTCACTGCTTCCTTTTCTACTATACTCATGGAACCAACTGGAACCGAATGAGCGCGAGGTTTGTGCCGCCCTCCCATTTCCAGTTTCCATTTCAGTCGACCGCTAGGCGACGACAAACTCGCTATCTCAACCCCCCCCCCCCCTTGCCGGATGCTCCAATCACCGCCACCAACACCATCACTCTGCACCGCTTCCCTCGTCAGAGACGGATTTATTCCGACGTTGTTTTCAGAGGAGGAGAGAAATAGTGGATGACGGGGGGTGGTGTGTGAGAGTGTGGTAGGGGAGGGGGAGAATCGTGTCGCCTAAGACACAGCATTTTCGAGAACGAGCGCCACACTGCCGCAAAGACCGTTCCCCTGATGACTGCCCGGAGCCCCCCAATCAACATTGACTAGATCTTTCCACAACTAAGCGAAACTGAGTAGAGCTTTCACACATTTCCCAACTGCACCTCCTAGCAGAGCAACAGTCGCCCTATGCGTGCCTTCGGGTCTGCCTTTTTATTGCCCCACTTGGCCCATCAGTATTAAGCAGCCATCGCAAAGGCGAGTGAATCTCAATTGGCTACTTATAGCTATATCTTACGCGTAGATGCACACGACGGCTTTCTCCAGAGCAGGCTGTGCAACTACATCGAGAGTCCAAGAACGTTGCACAATGGTTTATTTTCTCACAAACAGCTTGGCGTAGCTTCACACCTCCCAAACCCCTCCCATTCGATTCAGCGTCGAAAAATACCAATAAACCATACGAAACATGACCTGACAACAGTGGGGAATCCTTGCTTTCAAAGACGGTAAATGTTTCAGATCCTTCCTTTTCAGTTGATCTATCATAAGTTGACTGCGCTAATCATCTCAATAATAGTTTTTCCTTTACCTTGAAGCTATAAGTTAACGGTTGAGATGTCAGTCAAAAATGCCAAATCAGTCAGCCATTTTTCGTTTTTCAAAATCTGAGTGTCATCACGTCTTTCGTCTAGAAAAATACACAGCTGGGCAGTGTCTGTCATGTCGGTGGATTTGTCGGACTGTAAAGAAAAGTATGTACATCCCATGATATCATGTTTTAGTTTATTTGCGATGTTCTGACTCGTGACTTCAATACGCCTTGTGACAGTCGGACGAGATAACTGAAGTTCTCTAATAGCAGACATGATTTCTGTTTTATTTTTAAAATGTCCAAATAAAGTCTCACCCGCTTCAATAAATGCTTCCTTCACCACCGATCCATCTTCGAATGGTTTCTTGTGTTTCGCCAATATATGAGATATTTTAAATGACGCGATCGTTGCAGCTTTTGATTGTTTGGCTGGTCTAAGCAGTGCTATTTAACACGTAATACATTTTTGTAGTTTAGTTACCTACCTACTTATTAAAATTCTTATTTTTCTCGGGATCTACTCAAAAAGCACTCGCGATCGACCGTTTGAGCACCCCTGCGTATACTTACCAATACAGATCCACCACTCCACTCAAATGTTCCTGGACTCTCCCCAGGCCTATAAAAGAACCCCCATATCGCCACTACCTCACCCCTTCATTCCTGGAAATAAAATTAGAGCTTTGAAACGTTACTGACAAAAAGGGACCTGGAACCTCGTTAACTGCCTCCTCCCATTCTTCTCTGGACAAGACATCGATACTTTGAGAAGGTGACGCGTAAAAATCCTCACGGAGACGACCTAATTACCTACAGTCTCCTAAAGGAACCCTTTACAAAATGGTTAAGTAACGCTGAAGCTTATATTTAATCCTACTCTGCAGATTATCTCAGTAAGTGTAAACACGCTCACATCACGTCACATCACTGATCAAAATTTTAGGCTACAAGTGGCTAATTTTGGCGCGTGGTGGTGCGTGTTTGTAGTTTGGTTTGCGGGAGAGCGGCCTGGCCGATTGAGCTGGTTCTTTGTTCGACCACTTTGCCGTGGAACGACATACCCACAAAAACTTGGTGCCCTTAACTTTACAGGTTCGTGACTGTTCTGGACCTTTTTACGCTGATCTTGGGCAGACCGAGCCTGCAGGCTCAAGTATGTTACCTCCCTGTTCCCGTCAAAATAACTCATGGATGACGCTTCAGGTTTTAATAGGAAGAAGTTACGCGTTTTTTCGACTGGAGTGTTGACGAACCGCCAATTCTTCAGCTCAGATGATCTCCCGAATGGCAAGTGAGTTGTCTCGTCCCCTCAGGGCTCGACCCAGAAGCCGAGGATGACGTTCTGTATTTTCCTATTAACTCAACCAATAATAAGCCCTTAACGCGGCGCGCTCAGTCTTTGGAGCTCGAACATCAATTTTGAGTTCCATTGAAACTTTAATGAACGGAGCCTGCGAGTATTTGACGTTGCAATTAGAGACATCAAAAGCCTTTTGATTGTCGAGCATCGATTGCTTTCGGCTGCTCAGCCGCGCATTAAGAATTGAATCATCAAGAGGGCGCAGATGAAAGGCGTTCTCACAGTCGGTGAGTGGTAGAGGGCGGGAAAGATCGAGAGAGAATTCCGACCTCTGAAACTTGAATGAAATCAACTTGCTAAGCGTGGAATGGGCGGTTAGAGGAGATGCGGCGCATATCTATTCGAAGGCCAACAACGCATTACACCTCTCATCGTCCTGCACACTTAGAGTGAAGTCCTCACCGCCTCAATACGTAACGGACGGCGTCTGAATCCTTCAAAATCGTGCGTTTTCATGAAAAATTCACATCCGTTTTTAACTTCAAATAATATTCAACGGAGGCATCGTATGGTCAGTAATTAATGACGTAGGCATCCAACCCCCACTATCCTCATGTTAGCTGGGCAACACGTCACCCTTTGAAGCTCAGCACGACCCAGCACGCTAGTTTACACCTTCCACACACTTTAAATATGCCCAGTACAACCCATGCAGCAACGTGAGCTGGGTGACAGTGGCAGTCCATCGATCCCGCCCCACTGCTTTCCTTCTCTTCTTCGCCTTCTGCGAGTAGGGTCGAGCACCCGAGCTCTCACATACTAGCCAAGCCTCACTCCGTATGCTATTCATGAACGAATGATATAAAACCACTATGAACCACTGGATTCCAGTCTGACGGTTCAGGAACGGTCAAAATGAGAAGAAACAAACCTGCTGAGAGTGGGCGGATTGTTGTTGTTCCTGTATCAGGTCTGTTTCCGTTTCAAAATGTGTCATGGAGATTGCGGTTTCGCTATCGTGCAAAAGCCCACTCAGCATCCACCGTACAGAAGCATGTGAAGGACCGGCAGGTTGACGTTTAGCCAGCCACAAGGTGGAGAGCAGCTGCCCATGTTACCGCGCCATCAGGGAAAGTTCTTAATGTGGTTTCTCACCTGAACTACTCACTTGTGTGACGGATTTCAAAGGGAGAGATAAACTGCAGGCACGTTTTTTGGCCATAACCTTCTTCGTTAACTGGGTGTCCAGCCGTAACCATTCTTAATAGCAATCAAAGCTGGTTTGGCTGCTTTTCCATCGGCACGTGCTTTCTTGTATCCTCTGCGTTCGAGGCGCAAGACGTGCAAGATGGAGAGTCTTTGAGAGAAAAGAAGGGGAGCCGCGTTATGAAGTGATACGATGATCACATCGGCTAGTGATCATCTTCAAATCCCTTTCTCCAAAGACGTTCACAGCTATTGGGAGACAACTTGCACATATACACGGCCATTTGAGGGGTTACCTGTTAAGCCTGCGCCACCAGCTGGCCCAGATATGCCACAGTATGAGCACATGTGTTTTCTGGCATAGCGATCTCTTCAGAACCCTCTAGCAGGAGTTCAGAGGAAGGAGGATCAGTGAGGGTTATATCAGCAATTCAATCATTGCTACTACTAATCCAACTGAGACTAATGAAGGTATGGCATGTCGTTTCACTTAGCCAATCTTGCACTTTACCTTATACTTAGCTTTATGACAGCAGCTACCCAGATCTGATCACAGGAGGTATGTATTCAACTCAGCCCTGGCTGAATTATTGCTCTTGGCCCTCATGCGCACTGGTTTTCCCCCTTACATGGTGGGTGTTCAATTAGCCTCTCCTGCTAACAAAGGGCTTCAAGGATTATTTCCAAGGTCGACAATGGGTTTTGCCCACAGAATTTCTAAAGTGTTCGCATCGCCCTCATCACCTTTCCTTGAGCATTTCTACTCACCACTATCCAGAGCTCACTCTAAATCACTCCAGATCAATGCTCGTAGTATTCAGTAGCTTTACGTTTTCATCCTAACACCAGTTCACATACCTAGAGATCCACTTTGTCACATGAACTACTGGATGCTCAAATAGCATATTTAGCCTGGAGGTCAGCTGAGATCCCAAAGTAAGAGCATGAGAAAGTTAACATACCTGTTAGGTGAGTTCATTTCCTTTTGCTGGTCAGTTACTGTGAGCGCTTTCGATGTAAAGACATCATAAATCAGTACTGGAGTCAGTCAGTTGGTCGTGGTCTTTATATACGAAGAGAAAGGTAAACAGGATGGTGGAGCGTTGGGGAAGGGGGGGAGTAAGGAGGTCATGCACCTCTGAGAAAACCCACTAGAGGGAACATCTTGGATAGTCTGTCAGTGGTCGATTCTAAGTCTATTTTGTATAGGGTGGTCTGTAAATCCGTCAGTTGGTTGTTTACGATTGTGTAGTGTTTTGAGTGGAGTGAATATGGTGTCGCTTGTTGTGTTGATTTGTTTGTTTATGATCTGTCCATCTGGACTACTCAACTCATTTTCTAAAAAGACGTTCACGGATGTTGGGAAAGAACTGATACGTGTTACGTCCCTTTGACGAGGATGCCCATCTCGCTTGCCAATTTCTCCAACGGCAAGTTTTCGTTCTGTGGTGAGATCCACACAGAGTTCACCTCAATGCAGGGAAGCTCCCGTTTCACTCTCCACTTGTCAACCATGCACTCAGCGGCCAAGTCAACTGGTAACTGACTAGTGATCGCCTGGAGTGCTTCTGTTGGTACAGTCTTGTAGGTCTTGGTGATCTACAGGAGCGCAGCTTTCTGGGATTGGGACAATACTCTCCTTCGATTGACTGTTAGTTTGCTACCCCAGACCACGGGGCAGTAGCCAATCACACAGATGGCCTTATACATGAGGATAGTGTCGTGGTAACACACACCCCAAGTGGCCTTATTGCACGCATAAAGGCAAATCTTGCAATGGTAGTGCCTTTAAGGGACTGGTGGTGTTGGTTGAAGCCCCACTTCTCACCTATATTCACTCCTAAATACTTGACGTATGTCACTATTGCAACAGTTTCAGTAGAAAATACAGCACCCTGCTTATCCTTCGTATGCTAAAAGACTATGACTGAAGGGGAATGGCCTCGGGGTATGGCAGCTACGAAATGTATCCTGCCCCATATGTTACTCATATAAATTGAATTATTGTGCAGCGTAGACATTTTTTGTCGTTACAAGCTGTTATTTGTCACAGATGCTATGAGTGCGTGGTATGTATCAGTATGTTTTTCTTCCGGCCACAGTATAGAACAGATTTCCTCGTTATTGGTACCGTTCACTTCCTCGACTTCCTGAGTGTACCACTAACTTCCGTTCATACTATCCGTTCATCCTGAACGAGCAACCCCTTAAAGCTAATGTCACACGAGCGTCGTTTGAGGTACTACAAGCAGAAAAAAGTTACCTAGTTGTCACACGAGCGCGTACGGCCGATTGAACTTTGAACTGCGTGGACGTCGCGTTAGAAGGTTCGTGCATCTCCCACCACGGGACGTGATCCTCTCGGCTGTGAAGGGTCGCTGTGGAAACGACAGCGTCACACTTGAGTTGAGTTGAGCGGACGTAGTATTTTGTTTTGGCGAAACTTGGCCTCTTGAGAGGTAGTCGATGATTTTGTCGGAGGAGCGTCATTCTGAATTGCTGTCCAGCGGTGAGTCGACGTGAATTGGTTGCCACGCATTGCAATTATAGTTTCGTATCGTCCAACGCCGTTATCTTCGTATTTTTCCTCGCTGGATTCTATGGAACAATTATTCCATAAACTGTTGATTCGTTGGCCATTTGCCACTAGAGCACGCTTTTTAGGGACATCACGAGAGAAAATGGTCAACTACAGGCTCTGAGAATCATGGCCCTTCCAAAATTACTCACGACAGAGTCTGCAGCTACTGGAACTTGGTATTTTTTAATTAAGTGTAGAGTTATTGATTTTCTGAGTTGTTAACTTTATTGTATGAGTACTTTGTATTCAATCATGAACTTATCTCATCAATATTATAGTATAGGCAGTCAAAACATGAGAATTTGTCACTTCACACATGAAAATGCCGCGTGTCAATGGCTTATTGATATCTAAGCGATCGTTAGGGCTTATCTACGTGGCGTGAGGTTTTAAACACGAGAAAGATGAGTTTAGGAATTTTATTGGTCGTTGGTTATCTCGGTCATCGAAGAGTTAATGGCATCTATGTTCCGCTGAGTCACTTTTCTATTACATTTTGTTTTATCGCAAAACCTTGCACGATCATAAAGCTGCGCGCCAGCGAAACGGTTAAATAGAATCAAACTCCACTCGGCGGTTCCTCAAGGAAAGAGGCACTCCACCCAAAAATCTCAGCTTCCAAGACAATGAGAAAATTCGCGTAATTTTCGTTGAAGGCTCCTCAAGAGATGGAAAATAAACAAGGGAAGAGGAAGCGCTCAAACGACGAAACGGCCCGTTTTCCTGCCCAACCTCTCTAAAACCTCCGCTCTTCGAGACGAATCAACTCCCTTTGTTGCAGAGGCTGAGTACGTCGACAGACGGAATGGAACCTTCTCCGAGCGGAGAAGCGTTTAGACGCTATCAGACACACTAGTCTCGGGGGCTGGGGATGGAGCTAGCTCGGAGAGCGAGAGGCTATTTGCCGAAATCGCTTTTTGTGTTGAGGGGAAATGGGGGGCTCCTGGGTGATCGCATTCAAGATACCTTCGCTTTCAAAGTCACGTTCCACCATCACGTAGCCCCCGCAACTTACACTCTTTTCATAGCACCTACACCTGCCGTCTGCATGTTGTGTATTCAACACCGTTTAACGTGCAATACATACGCTCGTTACACGATATTGATGTGGAGTACGATTTCACTAACGAACTACGCAAAACTCACAATACAACGGGAAGGCGGATGCCACGGGGCTCTTTCCCTAACTCTTTCCTGTCACGAAGAACGGAACTATGAACGGTACCACCACACTGCACTACGAAGAGGTGAGTGGGGCTTATAGCAAATTGTCATCATGCTATGCACACAAAAGGTATCCTGGGTCTTTGGAAGGGGAATGAATAGAGGTGTGACTAGTCTTATCCAAACACTCATCTCCTCCCTGGTCTTTCAGAAGACTCCAGACCAGATCACCAACGGGAGCTCATTTCCTGAATGGGGAAGCAAATGGGAGCGCGCAATGGACTGTATTTGTGAGAACTAAAGAACCGTCAAATGCGTAGAGCAGTGATTTGATTTCTGTAGCGGAAACATGAGAGGCTCAACCTACTAAGCGACCGAAGGGCTTAGAATCCAGCCAAGTGGCCAGTGTTAAGGGTCGGATCAGGTGTTAGACGGAAAGAGACTAAGTGGTAATAAGTTTGCATAAGGAAGCTGACAGCGGTTGGGCCGGAGTTCAACGAATGAGTAACGATGAGACATTGCTGTCAGACCTCTCTTCAAGAATAGATCCCATTAAATGTGGAGGAACAGCCACGTTAAAAACAGCAGGAATCTTGGTTTCTCCTTCACGACGCGGCAAGTTTTCAGAAGGAATCTATCCCACCTTTCTGTGTTCATTGTTTTCGCGACTGGTTGAAAAATGCCTCCTCAGTGCGTCCAATTGAATTTAGTATGGCACGACAGGTTACAGAAATAGTAAGTTGGAATATAGTTCCAATGGAACCCTCCACCACCCCCACATTAACACCCTTTCTGAGCATCATGCTGTCGTTGCACAGAAAGAGTTAGGCTGCGATAGTAGAGCTGGGCAGGAGAGCGGCACACAGTGGAAGACAGTCGGCCAGCTCGCGACAGAAGCACTCGTCTGCTCCATATTGCATTTCGAGGGAAAGTGCAAGTGCGTTGCTCAATTTGCCAGAGCAGAGCTGTCCAGAGGATGGAGCTTGCTGATCCAGGATCAGTATCTGGCAGGGGCCCAAACGGCTGGGCGGTATGGCAAGGTGTATGGAAATGGCGGCACGCTGCAGGATTCTCGTGAGGGCGAAGAGGACAAGAAAGAAGAGCTGCTTTCCGCAGAGATTCGTGAGAACCAACGGCCATTCATGGAGCCACTAGAAAGCACGCCCTCTCCTACGTCTCCTAATACACGCAATAGTATCTTATAGTTGTTCCACATCGAGAGATATTTGTTTACAACTTTTTTTTGTACTTGGAATACGCGGGGCTTGGATACACATCAATAAAGTACTCATTTATCTGAATGTGGAAATGTGCGCATCAAGAAAACGTCAGCAGAACTTGGAGTTGAGTTTCGATTCTCCGACAACGTTCTCCTTCACGGAATATCCGCATAACAAAAAAAGAGGTAAAACAGATTTGTTTCGAGGAATCAAGATTCCCCTTTGCCATCGACCAAAGAAAACGAAGGATGGGGGAAAGCGGAGGTGAAATCAATCAGTAAGTCAAATGGGATACACGGGCGGGAGGACTATTGATTTACTGAGTCGTAAATCACTGGGTGGGATATCACAGAGCAAAGGAACGAAAATCCGGCTCGCTATGAATATCAACTCGTTTCAACCTGTGATCCAATTGAAGCCTAAATCAGAATTAGAACTACAGGGGTGCAGTGAATTCAAATTAGTAGAAGAACCGGCGGAATATATGCATCGCCACGGCGTGGTGACGTAAATCACTTGACAAGTTCATAAAGTCAATAATCGTTTCAAACTGGGAGGAACTCATTCCGGCGGAGGATGGTCGTCGCGAAGAGAGGCACGGTGCCATATTTCTTCTACATATTGCCGTACACACACCTTCCCCTAGTGAGTAGGCGGTCCACTAGTGCCCTACCCTAGTCGTTTGTATTTGCTGTAACAGGCCCCCATCAATGGTCTCCCGCAGCTCTGACTGTGTACCGACTGTGAGCTCGCGTTAGACGACCTGTACAAGAGCAGATGTAGTATAACGTGTGCTGCCTTTCACGAAGCCCCTGGACGCCACTGGGTTCACAGGGAACCTCACATTCATAATTCTGAATTTTACTTGAACGAATGCTTCTGTTGTCGCTTTTTTGCCATATATTTCCTCATGACGCGAATGAAATGGAGAAAATCTAGCTTGCAAGCAGCTACACCTGACAGGCCTCTCAAAACAACCAGATCAGCCTGCTCCTATGTTTCTTCTTTGATGGCCTGTTGGGATGTGTTTTCTTTTTATGGATAAACGCGGCTCCGAGTCTTGCCTTGCATGCAGATCATTGTACAGGGATGAACCCGCGTAACCAGATTTGGTAAAAGAAATTTGAAAAATATCTGGTGCGTTGCAACACACAACTTTCCTTAGCTCTACGTCAATCCACTTTCTATATGGCTTTGTCTACTTAATCAATTCATTTACCACTCAGTTCATTTGAACTTGATCAAACAACACTTTACGGCACCATGAAGCGGCAGCGATTACAGTTCCCGAATTTATTGTGCTACTCGTACTCATTCCAGGACCATTATTGAGCAGCTAGTACAAAGATAGTTAATGAGGCTGTAAACAAAAATTTTTTGAAGAAGGATAGTAATTACTTTTGCAGAGTTATTGGGTAAAAACGTTTAGAACTGGTAGTAAGCGAAACGGCAGTAGTTGAAATTCAGGAATTTCTGGAGTGAGCCCTATGTATCTCATGAGCGTTTTCAAACACTCACCCCTTAGGTATTGGATTGGACTACAATAACCATTTTTTTTAACATTCTACTAAAATTTCAGCGGAGTTTATAAGGAAAAAACCGCGCTAAAAACGCTTTTTGTCGAAAAGTTTGATAATTTATTGTGCTGCTCTCGTCATTTTCCTACGAATGGGAATTTTATGGTATAATTACCTTGTTGAGAGCTATCAATATAAAAAGTTTAATTAAAATCGTTGGAGCTGGTTTTGAAAAAAAAAAAAATTGGTGTTTTGATCACTATGATAACTATGGTTAACTTTCGGTGGATTTTGTTCATACCCTTATTTTGGCGTTCCATGGTAACCCGCAGGCTAGACATCAAGTTTCAGCTGATTTGGTACGGTTGTTTTCTCTAAAAACAGCGCTAAAATCGATTTCGTCGAAAGTTTTGGTAATTTATCGTGCTACTCTCGTCGTGTTCCCACGGATGGAATTTTATGCTATCATTGCCTTATTGAGTGCTATCAATATAAAAATTGTAATCAACATCTTCAGAGCCATTTTTGAGAAAAAAATATTTGGTGTTTTGATCACTATGATAACTATAGTTAACTTTCGATGGATTTTGTCCAAACCCTTATTTTGGCGTCCCATAGTAACCTGCGGACGAGATATGAAGTTTGAGATGATTTAGTACGGTCGTTTTCTCCAGAAGTCGTTCACAGACACACATACACAAAGACACACAGACCATTTTCCCAAATAGTGTTTTTCGGACTCAGGGGGGGTCTGAAACTTAAAGATCTGAAGAGAACTCAAAAAAAATGTTTGTCAGCCGATTACTCAACTTTCCTTTCTACTTTGTAGAGCCAAGGAAAGTAAAAAGTGTTTAGAGCAAACCAACTATTTGCAAACGTGAAAGGTACTAAAAGAATTAACACTAAAAACGCAAATATACACACACAAATTTGATCAAAAATAAAGGAGTCCTTCAACCTTCTTACTGACGCCATTGCAAGATACACCTTTCGGGTCTGGTCGAACGAGAAACGTCTAATAATTGGCGTGCAACAGAACACACGCGAAGTTACTTTTTTGCGGTAAAGTTGATATAAATATTGAAGGAGGGGATAATCCTTTTGCCATGGAGGACAAACAGCCGTAGGCAATAGATAGCGGCCTTAGTGAAGCTCCACCCAGCCGCGTCGTTATCCTTCTCGCTTTTATTCCCACGTCCCACGCTTCTCTTCAGCAGCTGAGGTGGGATTGTGCAGTTTACATTTGGAAGGCCTTCCACCAGGTGGTCTTGGGAAAGGCGACTTCCGGCAGGACTGACATGTACAACATTGTTTGGGCCAACAGCACTTCTGTCAATACCTGAAGGGAATTGAGAAGATTTACAGAGGACTGAATCATCAATAATTTATTTATTTCGAAAATACGGGACGAACCCAATTACAAGAATAAATTAAACAGGTAGTACCTAAATGAACTTTAGAGAAATAAGGAACAACCAACGATGACCAGAGCACCATTTAGATACCACACTGCTTCACCACAAACAGTTGGCAAAATGAGTTATTGAGGGGACGGAAGAATTAAGTTCTAAAGGTTGAGATGGGCGAAGAAGGGAGGTGATGATGAGAGGAGGTTTGCTTGGCGAGGTAAGCGGCTGAGTGGGCGGTGATATAAGTAATTTGTGGAAGAAAAAGGAACGGCAAAAGCCGTGACAGAGCGGGAAGAGAGACAAGGTACGAGAAAGCCCACCCGGGCCAGGAGATCAGGGGCATCAATCCGACCTGACAGCAGACCATGAAGGAATGTTATATCTGCACACAGGCGACGGTCACGTGGAGACACCAAGCTGAAGCGACGAGCGAGTACATCATAGTCCAAATTCTCACGACTAATGGAGGGCTTATATGCCAGGATGAGGAGGAAAGCCCTGAAGACGCGTTCAATTCGCCCAATATGGGACTGGTAATAAGGACTCCAGACCACCAATGTGTACTCCAGAGTTGGCTGCACGAGAGTCTTATAGTGTCACGAGGGCTGGTGCTTGCTCTCTGGTACTGCGCTTCAGAAAGCCAAGTGCCCGCATTCCATGGGGGCACCACCATTCGCTATGTGGTCGGAGAAAGAGAGCTGGGAATCTAAATGCACGCCAACATTGACGCAGTTGTGTTTTCCACGCAGATTATAGCGCTCGCTTTGACTAATTCCACTTCCAAGACAGACTTAGATGAAGTTTACGACAGCCCACTTTGAGGAGGTTCTTCTCCATCAGGCGACAGACCTCCTTCAGTTTGTTTATCCTAGGTGCCCCGCGAAGATGCTATTTGAGTCAATGAGGCTCTCGATCGAAGTTCAGATATGCGGGAGAAAATCCATTCGAGCTGTGGATGGCGTCGAGTACAAACTGAAGCTCCCCGATTTAGAGATCCCATTTAGTCTGGTGGTGTGCTCAGTAGGTAGTCCCCTTGGAACGTGCTCGTGATATTCAAGACTCTCATTAACAGTTGTAGCGATTAAGGAATACCTCGCCGACGCACTCCCTGCATCCACACGCACCCACGGAGGCGAGCAGATCAACCGCGAACCACATTTCGTTCATCTCACGCTCAAGTAGCGTAATTATTAATAATAATAATAATAATGCCGGAGGGGTGGGGGTGGGGGGTTCACAACGGCACTTCCTTCTCTTTCTTCCAAGCACCTCCAGGAAACTTGCACAGTTGAAGAACCTGAGAGCCATTTTGATTCTTCTGACAAATGAAATTTTGGCCCGTTGATTGCCGTGCATATGTACGTTATTCATGGTATTGCTGCTCTGTCTGACTGGGGACAGATCACAGAGAAGGAACGGAAACATCCATGATGCCCAGATCCTCATTGTTTGCAGGTGCTCAGCACGGTTCCACTTAGCGGATCTTTAGTTTAGACGTCTGCACAATAGCGAAAGGACTGTGACCTTGAAAGGACCTGAGAAGGCTGAGCTGCTGTACAGGCTAGAAGTTTGGTTGGGCTTCTCAAAGCGGGACTGACGTGAGCAAGAATGGTTGCAATACAAGCGTAGGGGTCTTTTGGATGGAGTAGAGTTGTAACTAAAGTACGCTTTGATATTGGTATTATGCTCACATTTAATGTCGTGCCTTTGCACAATCCGCTTACATCGGTCAGGTTCGCTACACTTTTGAATAAATCCGAGGCCAGCGTGTACATAAAATCGCGTAGGTGAGCGTTGACTGTCGGCTTTGAACGCAGTGAATAGAGTCATTAATTTGTTCCAAGTTAGAGCCGACTAGGTTCTTGTCATTTGATCCTCCGTTTATCACGAGCCGTCGGTGCTTCGCCTACCAAGATGGAACAAATTGAGCCATTGTGGAACCCATTAAGTTGCTCGGTGATCAAATGCGTTTAAAATGAACGCTCATTTGTAATCCCCAGCTGAAGCTTCCACATTAACTCTGAGGAGAGTTAAGTTCTATCCACTTCGCTGTGGGGCATTCCTGAATCTTGTCTGCCTAAATTTATTAGCTTCAGAATTAAACAAAGAATTTCCATAGAAAATACAAAATATAAGTCGAAGAAGCCAATGACTGCACGTAATAAGTCAATGAACATAACAGTCTGGGACACCGATTACCAATTGTGCCGAACTGTCGGTCAG
Organism: Pachypeltis micranthus; assembly: GCA_020466155.1. Lineage (NCBI taxonomy): Eukaryota > Metazoa > Arthropoda > Insecta > Hemiptera > Miridae > Pachypeltis > Pachypeltis micranthus. Next base: position 3,729,171 of record CM035776.1, read on the forward strand.
CAACTACCAAGTTCATACAAACTGAGTGAAACGCAGATTTTTACTTTCCGCTACCCAAAAGGGGGAGGAAAGTATAGTGATCGTGTAAAAAAAAAAAAAAGTTGGTTTTTCTTCAGTCTTTACGTTTTGAGGCCTACTGAGAGTCTAAAAAACCTAATTTCGGCGCGTGGTCCGTGTGTGTGTCAGTAGTTCGATTTGCGGAAGAACGGCTGATCCGATTGAGCTGGTTCTTTTTCGTTTTGTTCGTTATTTTTTGTAGACACCAAAATAAGGTTATGGGCGATTTCGGCCGATGGGAAGGGGGGGGGACGAAAATTACCAAAAACTATGTGTCGATGCCCCAGGAGTTTGATAATTTGAATTTGTTTACCTCTTTTATGTTGATGTCGCGACGGAAGATCCGTCCCTTATTGTTTTCCAATCACCTCTTCCCCCTGTCCTCGCAATATCAACAACTGTTCGATCCCTCTCCCCGTTCGCTGTCTCAAGACTTGCCGGCCGCCGCTTCAGTAAAAGTTAAATTTTTCCTTCCTCCAAACATAAGTGTGTTATTCCGAGTGAATAATATACCAAAACAGCGGAATTTTGAACACTGAGCATGAGCGCATTGTTAGAACCTTTAAGTCAACGAAGGGGTCGGAGTGTGTGCGGTGAGGTAGGATATCCAGGATGTGGGATATCGCAAGAAGTATTGAGAACGGCCTGTTTACGGCTCGACTTGCGAAGGAGGGTTGAATTTAAGAAGCCATAACTAATACTCCGTTGAATAGGCTGAGGTGATATCAAAGTGGCACAATGGAAGGGGGGGTTTCTTATCGCGAGGGTCAAACGAGAATAGTGTAGCGCTTGCGGCCCTGCACTACGGTCGTCGGGCAACAAAGGCATCTACCTACAAAGCCGGTGACCTCCGATCTTTGAGTTGGTATAAAATATAGACAGGTATATTTTTCTTAGAGGAAGAATACACCTTTTTTGTGCGCTGAAGCCCGGCAACTTCCTTTCAGCAGGAAAAAGCAGTAACATTACGCCGTGAGTAATCAAATATAGCAACACCAAGGCGCCTTACGTCGACTAAGATATAATTTTCCAGGACACTACATAAAGACAAAGACTCCAAATGCACAAACTTGTCTGAACAAAACATTTTATTTTTCTCAAAGATTTCCGCGTGGAGAAGTATGGCACATCGCATCCAAACAAGACGTGAACAGAAAACGGAGCAACACGTTCCATTACATGAACTAACATGTACGCTTCATACTGAGCCACCCTCGACAACACAAACACTGTACATTTCGATGGGTAATATAACGAAAACACCGTTCCACTTACCGGAGGGAACTACGAAAGCCTACTACCATTTATACCATTGCGTACAGCAATATATTAGACGAAAAGTAAACAAACTACAGAGACTACATAGTTCTGAACAAGATCTCATCAAAACACCACGACATTAACAAGCCGATGCACATGAATAAATGAGACAACTGTAGTTTTCCGAAAGGAAACCGTACAGATTACACTAGGTATGGACTTAACGTTCAGCTAAAACAGAAAAGAAACGCTGCAAATTATTACGGACTTGTTTATAACTATCTTGTACAGCTGGACTAAGTCTCACATCTTCCAGACCCATTTCATTCGATTCAGCATCGAAAAATACCAAAAACCCTGCAAATTATTACACAATGGTTTATTATTCTCATGAACAGCTTGACCTAGTATTACTGCTCCGAGACCCATCCCATTCAATTCAGCATAGAGTACTAGTAAACCATACGAAACATGACCTGGCTACAGTGTCTAATGGTTTTCGCGGTGGACTGCGCGAAGTGGCAACACTGACCGCCACCCATGCAGGCCGCCGCTGTTTATATTTGCGTCGGAGCCACATTTCGAGATCAGAATGGCTATCGGCTCGTCAGCGAATAATATTCCTGTTATAAGTCAGTGTTTAAATTCCCCGTTTGATTGTGTGAAGTAAGGTAAGAGATCAGAGCTTTGTGTTTCATTTTCCCCATTGTCCCTTTATTGTCATTTAATACAATCCGAGCATAGGTTATTTATTTCATTCTAAAAGGAGTTCGTTTCATTTCGAGTTTTGCCGATTAAATTCAAGTGGGTCTTAATTGCTTTATAATTTCATTTCCCATTACCTTCTTGGGAGTTATTATTTTATTTATTTGATCGAGTGAGTATTATTGAGCGTATTTGATTTATTTTTTTCTTTTGGGCCCAGACACAACTTTCACAAGTGTTCTGTGCGCGGGAAGCGTGAGACAATTCCCCAAGTACGTCACAAGTGTAACTACGAAAAATAAATATTCCCCCGGCGCCAGGCGCCCGTAAACGTCTGTAGGCGTTTATGATCTGATGGAGAGGTGTGTGGAGGAAGTGGCCGTGGCAAAAAGAGTCAAAAGGGCGTTGCAAGTCGAGCGGGCGGGTGATTGAGTTTGACATGACAGGAGGGATGGAGGGAGGGAGTACTAACGAAACGTTGACTTCTGCTGTGGTTCCCACGTTATACTGCGTTTCGTTAATTTTTTTAACCATTTTTTGCTCATAACAACCATGGGCTTCGTCCAATCGGATGGTGGGCACAACTAGATACCAAATGGGATTTTCGTCGAGCAGAGGGGCAGTTGAAGACAGACAGTGTGAGAAATGAGAGCAGGCCGGGAAGAAGCGATAACTTTCGCTTCTGTCACACACCTAAGACCAACTGGCGTCTATACAGGTCCGTTGCCCAATCAAAATGAGTATCCCTCAACACTAGCAAGAAAGTTATGTCAGTCGTATACGAACGTCATGAAGGTTGAGGTAGCTCAGCACCTCTTTGGCAGAACCCAGACCTGTGGAAGCACAACAGGTCATTCAGGCGGAGAGCTGTTGCTCACGCGTTACCACTCGAAAGTAAAACGGCGGTCCGTTCTTTAGCGCATAAACTCCATGTGGTCACACGATTGGACGAAAACCACAGTTGTTATGGCCAAAACATGGTTTGAAAATTATCCGGAAACAATTTTGGCAGGTTCATCGCATTTACAGCGTTTTTGGTATCGTTTCATGGGGATTTTTCGATTCTGAGTGGAATACGGAGGGTTCCCAAGGTCTGCAAAGACTGAAAAGACCCAATCGACCAAAGTGGGGTATATAAAATATCCTGTACTTGTAAAAACGCGTACATAGGACAGACAGGACGAAAAATACGGGCCAGATATGCAGAACACATTAAATCGCTTAGTAGGAACAAAGACGATTCAAACTTTGCCGACCACCTCAAGACAAGTGGACATGAACCTACCAAAATACAGAACTGCGCCATCTTACTACATAAACAATACAAAGGACGAAAACTGAACATATTAGAAAACATGGAAATTTATAAACAAAAACCCTGAAAATGATTACACAACGGTTTATTATTCTCATGAACAGCTTGACCTAGTATTACTGCTCCGAGACCCATTCCATTCGATTCAGCATCGAAAAATACTAGTAAACCATACGAAACATGACCAAACTACAATGGAATCGCGGAACTAAATATTCCCCCGCCGCCAGGCGCCTGTAAACGTCTGTAGGCATTTATGATCCGATGTAGGGATATGCGGAGAAAGTGGCCCCAACCTTCCTCCGTTGGGGAAATTGGGACGGGGACTTCCAGCAAACTCTCGGCAATTGGCACGACGTTGTTGCAAGGCCAGCGGGCGGGTGGTTTTTGATGAAACGGGAGGGAGGGAGTACAAACGACGAAACGTTGACTTCTGCTGTAGTTCCCGCGAGTTTGTTCAATAAGATGACTCTAATAATTACTGTAATTTCCCTTTACGCAGTTGTACACGCCCGATACTCATTCCATTCGACCCAGGATGTAAAAATACCGTGAGAACGATACGAAACCCGGCGTATTTGCGCTTATACTGCGTTTCGTTAATTTTTTAAACCTTTTTTACTTTCCTTGGCTCTACGAAGTAGAAAGGAAAGTTATGTCATCGGCTGAAAAAAAATTTTTGAGTTATCTTCAGATCTTTACGTTTCAGACCCCTCTGAGTCCGAAAAACACTATTTGGGAAAATGGTCTGTGTGTCTGCGTGGGTGTCACTAAAGTTTGTCTGTGAACGATTTTTAAAGAGAACCACCGTACCAAATCAGCTCAAACTTGATATCTCGCCCGCTGGTTACCATAGGACGCCAAAATAAGGGTATGAGCAAAATCCACCGAAAATTAACCATAGTTATCATAGTGATCAAATCACCAAATATTTTTTTTCTCGATAACGGCTCTACCGATTTTAATTAAATTTTTTATGTTGATAGCTCTTAATCAGGCAATGATACTATAAAATTCTCGCTCATGGGAAAATGACGAGAGCAGCACAATAAATTACCAAAACTTTCGACGTAATCGATTTTAGCGCGGTTTTTAGAAAAAACAACCGTACCAAATCAGCTGAGAGTTGATGTCTAGCCTACGAGTTACCATGGGACGCAATAGTGAGGGTATGGGCAAAATCCACCGAAAGTTAACTATAGTTATCATAGTGATCAAAACACCAATTTTTTTTCTCAAAAACGGCTCTAACGATTTTGATTAAATTTTTTATATTGATAGCTCTCAATAAGGCAACTATACGATAAAATTCCCATTTGTGGAAAAATGACGAGAGCAGCACAATAAATTACCAAAACTTTCGACGAAATCGATTTTAGCGCTGTTTTTAGAGAAAACAACCGTACCAAATCAGCTGAAACTTGATGTCTAGCCCGCAGGTTACCATGGAACGCCAAAATAAGGGTATGAACAAAATCCACCGAAAGTTAACCATAGTTATCATAGTGATCAAAACACCAATTTTTTTTTCTCAAAACCAGCTCCAACGATTTTAATTAAACTTTTTATATTGATAGCTCTCAACAAGGTAATTATACCATAAAATTCCCATTCGTAGGAAAATGACGAGAGCAGCACAATAAATTATCAAACTTTTCGACAAAAAGCGTTTTTAGCGCGGTTTTTTCCTTATAAACTCCGCTGAAATTTTAGTAGAATGTTAAAAAAAATGGTTATTGTAGTCCAATCCAATACCTAAGGGGTGAGTGTTTGAAAACGCTCATGAGATACATAGGGCTCACTCCAGAAATTCCTGAATTTCAACTACTGCCGTTTCGCTTACTACCAGTTCTAAACGTTTTTACCCAATAACTCTGCAAAAGTAATTACTATCCTTCTTCAAAAAATTTTTGTTTACAGCCTCATTAACTATCCTTGTACTAGCTGCTCAATAATGGTCCTGGAATGAGTACGAGCAGCACAATAAATTCTGGAACTGTAATCGCTGCCGCTTCATGGTGCCGTAAAGTGTTGTTTGACCAAGTTCAAATGAACTGAGTGGTAAATGAATTGATTAAGTAGACAAAGCCATATAGAAAGTGAATGACGTAGAGCTAAGGAAAGTTGTGTGTTGCAACGCACCAGATATTTTTCAAATTTCTTTTACCAAATCTGGTTACGCGGGTTCATCCCTGTACAATGATCTGCATGCAAGGCAAGACTCGGAGCCGCCTTTATCCATAAAAAGATAACACATCCCAACGGGCCATCAAAGAAGAAACACAGGAGCAGGCTGATCTGGTTGTTTTGAGAGGCCTGTCAGGTGTAGCTGCTTGCAAGCTAGATTTTCTCCATTTCATTCGCGTCATGAGGAAATATATGGCAAAAAAGCGACAACAGAAGCATTCGTTCAAGTAAAATTCAGAATTATGAATGTGAGGTTCCCTGTGAACCCAGTGGCGTCCAGGGGCTTCGTGAAAGGCAGCACACGTTATACTACATCTGCTCTTGTACAGGTCGTCTAACGCGAGCTCACAGTCGGTACACAGTCAGAGCTGCGGGAGACCATTGATACAACCCACCTTGCCTGTTACAGCAAATACAAACGACTAGGGTAGGGCACTAGTGGACCGCCTACTCACTAGGGGAAGGTGTGTGTACGGCAATATGTAGAAGAAATATGGCACCGTGCCTCTTCGGCTGTAACGATTTTGATTAAATTTTTTATATTGATAGCTCTCAATAAGGCAACTATACGATAAAATTCCCATTTGTGGGAAAATGACGAGAGCAGCACAATAAATTACCAAAACTTTCGACGTAATCGATTTTAGCGCGGTTTTTAGAGAAAACAACCGTACCAAATCAGCTGAGAGTTGATGTCTAGCCTACGAATTACCATGGGACGCAATAGTGAGGGTATGGGCAAAATCCACCGAAAGTTAACTATAGTTATCATAGTGATCAAAACACCAATTTTTTTTCTCAAAAACGGCTGTAACGATTTTGATTAAATTTTTTATATCGGTAGCTCATAATAAGGTAATTATACCATGAAATTTTCAATTGTGGGAAAATGACGAGAGCAGCACAATAAATTATCAAAATTTTCGACGAAAAGCGTTTTTGCCGCGATTTTTAACTTTTAAACTCCGCTGGAATGTTACTAGAATGTTTAAAAAAAAGTTGTGTTGTAGTCCAATCCAATACCTATAGGGTGAGTGTTTAATAACGCTCATGAGATACATGGGGCTCACTCCAGAAATTCCTGAATTTCAACCACCGCCGTTTCGCTTAATACCAGTTCTAACAGTTATTACCCAATAACTCTGCAAAAGTAATTACTATCCTTCATCAAAAAATTTTTGTTTACAGCCTCATTAACTATCTGTGTACTAGCTGCTCAATAATGGTCCTGGAATGAGTACGAGCAGCACAATAAATTCTGGAACTGTAGGCGCTACCGCTTTCTGCTGCTGTGAAGTGTTGTTTGACCGAGTTCAAATGAATTGATTAAATAGAATCAGCCACGTAACAAGTGAATTGACGTAGAGCTAAGGAAAGTTGTGTGTTGCAACGCACCAGATATTTTGTCCATAACAACCATGGGCTTCGTCTGATCGGATTGCCGAGATGGCGGCCACAACTAGATACCAAATGGGAGTTTTGCGCGAAAGAACGGATTTTTTAACCATTGACATACTATAACGGGCAGACGATGATGTCCTCACATCGAAAGCGCTCGCCCACAGTTAGTGAGATACCCCCACAGTATCTCACCAGCCAGAGCAACAAACAGGAACGTTAACTTTAGTAATTGTTGTAATGTTGACGGGCGAATGTTACATGCCCGATGTAGCAGTTGATTGACTGTCTGACAGGGCACGTTTTCAGTGGTATGGATGGGGTTGACAGGTAGCGGTGTGGATAGTGAGGGGGGGGGGTGTATTGGACGCAGCCGGTCGGTTGACTGATCGTTTTAATTAATTCCTCCGTCCGAGCGGAAGTATCGCGAAATGAGTAGTCGCGCGTGTGTCATCCGCCCGTTCCTCTTTGTTTTACTGAGCTTTGCAGGGGGAGGGGGCATCGCCCCCCGACTGGGGAGCCTTTATTTGGGCTAAACGTCGAAAGTGGAGGGAAACTCGGATTGCGACCCGGGCGGAGCAGCGAGGGAGAAGCCGGCGATAACCAGAATCCTGCGGCGGAGGCCTTCGACGAAAGTATCGGAGGGAGGAACGCGCGGCTTTTGCTCCGAGGCCAGGCAATTCATGTGACAAAAGCAGTTGAGCTCGGTCAGTGCAGTGCAGTTGTCATTTGAAGAGCCGCTTGCTCGTGGGGCGTCAACTGCCTGGCAGAAAAGAGGCAGCCAACCGGCGGAATCGGCGGGCACCGGACCGTCCCTCCGCAGCCCCAGCCCGACCATCTGCCGCCAATTACCGCGACTTCGGGTTTATCGAGCAGAAAACTCCGCTCGCTCTCGTTATTTCTCATTTCCCTCCTCTCCGATTTCAACTATTAATTTATTCCGTCTTATAATTCAAAATGAGCTGCGACACCGGAATCCCCTAATTGCGAGCGCTATAGTACACGCCTCTCTGTACTATACTCTGCTGCAGCGGGCTGGAAACTCCGGTTTCCTGCCAACCGAAATTTACTTACGACGCCTTTGAAAAATCGTTATCTTCTAAACATCAAATGTGACGCATCACACAACTTTCCTCAGCTCTACGCAATTTCAATGGTTTTCATGGCTCGATTCATTTCTTGCTCAGTTCGTTTGAACATTACCAAACATAACTTCACGGTGGTAGAAAGTGATTGCGCTTATAGTTTCAGAATTTATTGTGGACTGCATTACACTTCGACAGAACAGCGACACGAGTTTGAGTGTGAGCATTGAATACCAGTACTAGTTGCGCGGGGAACTAGAGTGGAGAGAGAATGAGTAGAGCTGTGAGTGGCTAGTGAGCTGAGAGACGAGTGTGCCATGGGAAGAGCTGTGTGTGTTTGAGGGGAAGCATATCGACTGTTGAGAAGAGGGTATTTGGGAAAGTACAAAACGAAGAAAACCGTTGTCGTTTCGGAAATTAAACTGAAATCGAGCCCTTAGTCTGGAGAAAAAGCTGACTGAACTACCAGTTTGGACTCTCTCTCCGTTGTTGCTTCAGAAATTAAATCGAACTTCTTGCAGCTAAACATCAAAAAGGCTCCAAGGTCAGTAATAATTGGACTGAATGCACCAAGCTCAAGATTCCAACCAACTCTGGCTGTGCTGAACAACGTATAAAAACCGTGAAAAATGAAACGGCGAGGGTTGACAATACGGAATTTCTGGACGAGCACCTCAAATATTTTAAAGATTCTAGTATCATTTAAGCGGAATTTATGAGAAATTAGCTCTACAACAATTCACTTTGTACATGGCTAATTTTATTTAATCAATTCATCTATCACTCAGTTAATTTGAACTTGGCCAAACAACGCTTTACGGCAGCATGAAGCGGCAGCGATTCCAGTTAAAGAATTTATTGTGCTGCTCGTACTCATTGCAGGACCATTATTGAGCAATTGGTACACAGATACCTAATGAGGCTGTAAACACAAATTTTTTGAAGGAGGATAGTATTCACTTTTGCAGAGTTATTGGGTAATAACTGTTAGAACTGGTAGCAAGCGAAACGGCGGTAGTTGAAATTCAAGAATTTCTGGAGTGAGCCCCATGTATCTCATGAGCGTTTTTAAATACTCACCCTATAGGTATTGGATTGGACTGCAATACCAATTTTCTTTAACATTCTACTAACATTCCAGTGGAGTTTAAAAGGAAAAAACCACGGCAAAAACGCTTTTCGTCGAAAATTTTGATAATTTATTGTGCTGCTCTCGTCATTTTCCCACAAATGGTAATTCTATGGTATAATTATCATGTTAGGAGCTACCAATATTAAAAATTTGATCAAAATCGTTGGAGCAGTTTTTGAGAAAAAAATTTGGTGTTTTGATCACTATGATAACTATGATTAACTTTCGGTGGATTTTGCCCATACCCTTATTTTTGCGTCCCATGGTAACTTGCGGGCGAGATATCCAGTTTGAGGTGATTTCGTACGGTGGTTTTCTCTAAAAATCGTTCACAGACATACATACATACACACAGACCATTTTCCCAAATAGTGGTTTTCGGACTCAGGAGGAAACCATATTGAGCAATCGGTACACAGATAATTAATGTAGCTGTAAACACGAATTTTTTGAAGTGGATAGTAATCACTTTTGTGGAGTTATTGGGTAATAACTGTTAGAACTGGTAGTAAGGGAAACGGGCGTAGTTGAAATTCAGGAATTTCTGGAGTGAGCCCCATGTATCATATGAGCGTTTTTAAACACCCACCCTTCAGGTATTGGATTGGACTACAATACCAATTTTTTTTAGCATTCTACTAACATTCCAGCGGACTTTATAAGGAAAAAACTGCGCTAAAAACGCTTTTGGTCGAAAATTTTGATAATTTATTGTGCTGCTCTCGTCATTTTCCCACAAATGGAAATTTCATTGTACCATTGCCTTATTGAGAGCTATCAATATAAAAAATTTAATCAAAATCGTTAGCGCCGTTTTTGAGAACAAAAATTTGGTGTTTTGATCACTATGATGAGAATAGTTAACTTTCGGTGGATTTTGCCCATACCCTTATTTCGGCGTCCCATGGTAAGCTGTAGGCTAGATATCAAGTTTCAGCTGATTTGGTACGGTTGTTTTCTCTAAAAATCGTTCACAGACACACAGACCATTTTCCCAAATAGTGTTTTTCGGACTCAGGAGGGTCTGAAACGTAAAGATCTGAAGAAAACTCAAAAAAAATTTTTCAGCCGATTACATAACTTTCCTTTCTACTTCGTAGAGCCAAGGAAAGTAAAAAACACGGTTATAACGATTTTGTCGAAATGTTCGTAATTTATTGCGCTGCTCTCGTCATTTTTTCAAAAATGAAAAATTTACCTAGAATAACAATTTATTTAATAATAGTTTGTAAGAAGCCTTCCAAGTCCCTAATAGGTGACAAAAAAGATCTCTGGTTGCCCTGACTCCTGCACTTGAACCGTTCTACAGGTGAACAAAACCCGCACAACTCCATCGCGACCTCAAGGTGATGAGTTGGTAGAACGGTTCAACCGATCTCTGCGGGTGATGCTGTCAAGAGTGATTAATGAGCATCAGAATGATTGCGACTGCCTTGCTTGCTTTAGGCCTATAGTAGTATCGAGCATTCGACTACTGGCTTTTCACCAGCTGAACTTAAGTTCGGCCGCCACCTCACGTTACGTGTACACCTTCTCACAGAGTGCAATTCTGAAAGAGCAAAGACATATTACGGTCAGGAGCTCTAGGAACGACTCGAGAAGATTTGGCTCAGAAAAGGCTTATAAAGACAGCAATAGAAACTGAAATGCCGCTATGACATGTCCACTAAGGCACCAAGAAGGCGACATAGTGTGTACTACTGGCCCAAACGCCGCGTCAGAGTGTCCACTTGAGTCACCCTGGGTGGGACCAGGCCGAATTTCGAAGGAAATTTCAGGCGTGGTTTTACGGATCCGTAAACCCCGGAGCCGGAAGAGGATTGTCCGCGCAGATCATCTAGCACTATTTTACCCTCCGAAAGACAAAGAGGAAGGCAGTGTTGTGGAACCTCCACAATAGTTTTCTATAGTTACGGGTTCAATTATTGGCTGTCTAATGAAAAAGACCAGTTCTCGTTTTGGTTGGGAACATACCAGGAGTGCCTTATTTTCTAACATATTAATGGAGAGATAACTGTCACTTTCATTCTACCTCACTGCCACTGCATACTCTTCACTGTTCTCGATACCCGTTGCCATGCCAATCAAAACCGTTCGACTAGCTGAAATACACGCACCTTACCATTCCAGGGAGTATCCAACGACACACTCACAAGTTGGCGTATGTTGCCTCAACATCTGAAGGCTGGGACGTGGAAAGGGGGGTCTCACTGGGGTTTCTCTTGAAAAGCAGTGAGGTCTAACATGGTCCCTTCCAAGCCCAAACAGTCTACTGTGAACTTGGTAGTCCGGCAGTCTCAGGAGATAAGGACTTAGTACGCAAATGAAGCCAGGAAGCGAACATATTATGCGCCGCACGCTTGAAGAGCAGTGACAAATGCTCACAGAGTGGATGCAGATAAAATGAGGGGTGCAGAACTAGGTTAAGGTGTGGGCTGTGTTGTTGAGAAGATACAGGAAGACGCATATGCACGATAAGCTAGGGTGTATTCTAAACGGCATAATTACCTACGCGCGTGTCAATTGACAGTTTTCTAAATTGCATTCGCGCTGATTGTTCAATGAAAGGCGTCTGGGGTGAAACAAAGAATATGGACCGACCGCTCGATAACGCTACGACTGCATGTATCGATATCAATCCGTTAGTTATCTCATATTTATTTCATATACGCATTCTTAATTTCATTGAATTCACTCCATTTCATAGTCTTTGTACATTTAAAATAATTATATAACGGAGTATTACATAATGAACATTAAATAATTGGCATAATCGTTCAGCTGTCGTTATTTCTAATTTCAAATATGGCGTCAGAGCCTACGATGTCGGGTATATCGATAACCTGACCTCGGTCGTGATATATCGATATATTGCCTTATCAGAGGGAGCGGTCCATATTCTTTGCTTTTACCGGCGCCTGAAAGGCACTTCTCTCCATTTCGGAATGATGGTTCGTAAATAGAGAAATAAGTTCCGTCAGGTTCATATCGATGTAAAATGTGTGAAAACCAAATTGAATTTGTTGACAAGAGCAACCCAAATCGCTGATTGAAAACTTGCTCGATAATCGATTCGAGGTAAATATTTTACAATCGAACGCGTCGAGATTTGGAGAAGACGACCCCCCCCCCCCCCTCAAACGACGAAAGGGTCAGTTCTCGTTCGGCGCCTTCGCTTAACTCGGCTCCGTTCGTAAAAAGTGCATTTTGTTCAATTAATACCCACAAAAAGCGTCTTTCTATTCATTAAAGTGATTACCTCGAAGCCGTAGTCATCACTAGTGGTAAAATCGAGCGTCGGTGTGATTTCCTCGAGTTATTTCATCGACGGAACCAGTCCCGGTTGCTCTTCAACGGAGCGATGAGTCCCGGCGTCTTCTTCCGCCATTAGAACGTTTTGTTGATTCAAACCGATTTAGTCCCGCGGGTCTTTACCACCGAACGAGTTGTTAGTTTCCGTTAAAGAGCCATTTAATTGAGCCCTTGAATTTCATCGGTTATTTCCCCATTTCTTTTCAAATTAATTGATCGTACGAATTTTTTAGTGGGAGACTTCGTCCGCCATTACCGATCCGCGTCGATCTTTCTTTGGCTCCTCCTAGTACTCTTCAAAATATGACTTAGATCGTTCGACTAACCCTTGAACTATGGAATCATTCTGCGAATCCCACCCTTCGTCGAATTTCCGTTGTAACCAAAATATCGTTCTTCAGTTGTCGAGTTGCCACCACCGCATGCGCATATTTCCGATCTTTCTTGGTTACGTATCCAATTTTTTTCGCGCCCGTCCGGCTTCTCCTGCTTTAGTGCTTTCCCCACTGCCCTCTACGCGTTAATTTTTTTAAATCTTTTTCGACCAGCCATGGATAGGCGAATTAATAGGACTTTGATTCATCAATTTAGAGAAAAAGGCCCGAGGAGTGTTGTGGATTGGTGTATGAGTTACGGTTTTATCTCTGACAAGTATGAATGCGGTGGATGGATGAAATTATGTCGAACGATTTAAGTCATATTTTGAAGAACCTTAGCTCTACGTCAATTCACTCGTGTTCATGACTTTTTCAATTATAACTAGGGTTTCTTTCATACTTCTAGGGGACTTGAGTGGAGTAATCCGGTACCACAGCTTCAAATAACACCTGATTATAATATTACGATTAACCGCTCGCTCACTGGTTAGGGGATGGATCACTCAAAAGCCTGATGAGTGCAATCAGCAGAGAACCTGATTTTTCTACGTCACTTGTACCGCAAATCCGTAACGCAGTCCTGAACTGTGTATTGTGGAAATGGTTTAAGGGTTAACATTCTGCAAGTTAAATTGTTGTACTGCTTTGCAAGTAACACCCCTCGTCTTTCGCCACTCACCCATCTAATCTTCTCGCTTTTCCCTTCCAGGCCGTACGATAATAACGAAAACACGCCGGGCTTGAGCCTGACTTTCTACAAACAAAACTAATTTCCCGCTCCGTTTCAAACCTTGCTAGCGATCCGACCTGGGAATATCGTTTTGGATCGCGCAAAAACGGGAGTATTTTTTCCCTACTCTTGGACAGTGAGAAAAAAAAAGAAGGGTGGAAGCCCGAACGAACGGGTCGGTGAAATGATGGCCGTGCCAGAGGTTCATTAGGAAGCAGGCATGATACCCTGGCAAAGGGGTTCGTTATCACTTTCGGCGAGCGAACGAAGTGAACTCGGCCCTCCTCCCTTCGTCCATCAGACACCTCCCCTCCATGCCCTATCAACAGCCCTACAACCACTCCCATCCCAACGGAAACATTGCTGTTCCGCCCATAATTACATAGCTCCCAGCGATGTCCTTCCATTTCAATAACAAGCGCCACCCGCGTTTCTCCTCGCCTCGTTTCTTTTTTTTTCCAAGAGGACCCTTCCTGCGAAAAGGGTTGAAAAAAACTGTTTCCCCTACAGAAAAAAAAGAAGAAGATAAAACTCGCTCGTTTCCAAATTGTTCATCGGAAGAACATGTAATGCAGTATTTGCCAGCCTGGGCACATCCCACTCGTCTTTACACCCTCCTGCAAACCACCCTTCACACTTTCCAATCGTAAACAAAGCCGTCGCTTGAAGCAATCCAAGTCAAATCCACCGGTAACACCAAATAATCGACAGACCGCTAGTAACTCGATCGTCGTGAGTGTATTTACTCGACGTTAAACATTTGTAGAGTGGTTTACAATGTTAGGACACTGTAAATACGTCGTTAAACCGATTTAGAGGTAATTTTGAGGAGCCTTGGACTGGAAGGTAATAAACCGTGACGAACCAAACTTTCGTTGTCTGGGTACCTTGAAGTCCTTCAAGTTCCGAGTAACTCCAATATCATTGTTATCTGTCAGGTCCTCCTGGTCGAATAATACAAAGGTACTCGCTTGGTTACAGTAGTGATTCCAATCAGTTCAGATTCGCTCAGCTCGATCGCTTCCTTAACAGAACTTGTGGGACCCATAGCCTTTGAAACCTCCTTCGCATGGCTCACATCTCGACACCAGATTCGCAGGAGTGGAACCCGCTACCTCGTTTCCTTCCATACTCTCCACATGCTAACATCTCTCCCCCTTGTAAGAAGACCACGTACTTGTGCGCTCTTCACTGTGTCGAGATGGCAAAGAACGAAATCACAGTAAATACAGCGAGGCAAAGTTTGCAACTTGAACGGACTCACAGGAAAATGTAGCAAAAGTTATCGCTCCTCCCAGGCCTGCGCTCATTTTCCTCTCTGCCTCCCGTCTCACTCCGTCAGTTCGACTAGTTACGTCGTGTGAATTGCCTGGAGGAGCCATGTTTTGTATTGTTTACTAGTATTTTTCGATGCTGAGTCGAATGTAATGCGTCTCGGAGGTGTGAAACTGCGACAAGACGTGCATTTACTCCTAGCCAGTTCTAGGTATCGACGGGATGTACAGTTAAAGGGCTGTTTATGTATACACAACAATCGTTTAAGTCACGGGAGGTTGAACAGACGCCTAAATGCCTTATTTTGCTATAACCTCGTTAGTCAACGGCGTTCTCGATGTGCCTTAAATCACAGCTTGTTACACCACATTCCAGAGTTATATTAATTTGGCACGGTTAACACGAAAACCGACAAACCTCGATTTAGTTTCCTAACCTTGATTTGATGTATCAGGGCTCTAAAAGGGGTCAAGATCCCAATGTTACACACACGAGAGGAGGAGTTTGAGGATCGAAATAAAAATGGATCTCGGTGAGCGTGAGGAGGACTGTATTATACGTGCGGAATTGAGTTCAGTTAGATTAGAGCTGAGATCATGAACAGAAGGGCCTAGTACTCGGAACACGTGAACTTGCGTTGAACACCATAAGGGTGAGCGAGAAGTTACTAGGACAAGAGTTGGAAGCGGAATGTTTGGAAGAGTTCTGTCGTGGAGAGAAATGTGAAATTGAGGAGAGGGAAAATAAAGAAAGGAGAAAACCCACTTTCAGGGGAATCCACGGCCGTTAGAAATAACCGCAACTGCGGCAGGTACAAGGGGGTAAAAGGAAACGATGAGTTTGCCGTTTGTGCGTTCTGTTGGGCAAGGGTGGAAATTACAAAGTCAAGAACCTGGACTGATTCGGTGTTTTGCATTGAACACCCAATAAGGGAAATTTTCTCTATTCTCTTCTTTATTGTAGCTCTTGCTGTTCACTCCAGTTTCCCACTATCTTCCCCCCATTTCCAACTTATTCACCCTTTTTTTACTCCACTTTTTGGCTGTTTTGCTCCGTGCGGCAAATATTTACGCCTTTTTCAGTTATTCTTTTTACTCTTCATTTCTTAACATGTTTTTTCTATCTTGTATATTTTTTTCTGACGGTAAAACTGAGTTCTATTTTTTGCTCCGAACGTTTACGGCGTTGAATACATATTTGACACGCTAATACCCAGGCCAGGAACGTTCCCCGCGGCTGTTGTTTAATAGGGCAGTGACCAGCAACGTTGATTGAGTGTACGCCAACCAGGCATCTTCCCAATTCTTGCTTACACGATGCAAACACAGTTCGATTCTCTTGTAGCAGGTTAGTGAATATGTTGTCCTGGATTCCCGTGAGAGTCTCTCGAAGTCCTCCAACCGCTCGCTGTAAATGTTTTGGTAGTTGATGTGTCGCTCCATCCAGTACTTGCTGTTCTGTTGCACACAGTTCAGAAACCTGCAGATGTGCCTCTTTCATCTCGTTTCCTTTTCTCAACCTGAGTTTTTGCCCTGCAATGGGCATAGTCCCTTCACCTACGTCAATGACACATCTTCTGTCTCGTAACACGTCAATTCTAACAATGCACTTGCCTTCAAGAGGCGCCACTGTGTAAACTCTGCATCGAACTCCTTTTCCCAGATCCAATGGAATGACAGGCTTTCCTAAAACTGCTGTTGTTTCCCCCATTGCAGTTTGCAAACAGGCTTCAGAGCCGACTGGCTGAATAGTCAGACCTGCCTTGGCTATTGCTTGTGGACTGACAAATGTATCTGATGCCCCAGTATCCACAACGAAGGAGAATGGTACAGATCCCAAATGCCCACGAATTGTTAGTACAGTGCCGCCTCCAGCTCGATATATAATGGCGTATCAGATCTGGGGTTTTCTTCTGGTGCCAAACTGCACTCCTCCAGAACGGCCTTCTTCCGTTTCCCGTCTCTTCTTCGTCTTTTCTGCTGATTCGGTCACTGTCTTCTCTTGTCCGTAAGCCTTAGGTGGGACAATTACGGAGGTAGTGGCCCAGTTGGTCACAGCACAGCAATTTTGAGCGTTGTCTTTCAGTAACAAGAATTTTCGGAGATCACATTCAGGGTTTCTGGGTTCTTCATTATTGTGGACCTCTTTGGCGGTGATTCTTGCAACGACCTCCATCCGTAGAGCAACAGTAAGGGCGTCATTCATCGTTTTAAGCCAAGTGGTAAGCACTTTTCCCATAGACCTTCAACAAATCGTGGCGCAAGCAGACTCTCAGCTGCTGCATCTGTTGATGCAGTAGGCCATGCCTCCCGCCGGAGCTCCCTCATTTCTTTGTGGTACTCAGTAATGCTTTCATCTACTTCTTGCGTTCGAGTTTGTAATGAAGGTTGATCTCTGTCCAATTCCTCATCCCATAAAACTGGCAGTGCTACTGTTTGACGCAAAGCGCCACTTCCCCGCGTCATTGTCTCCGTCTACCAATACCTGCCCCACACCTGCGGGAATCCCTCAGCTGCGGTCAGTTGGTTGTAACAGTCCCCTATCCCAGGTTTTCCCCTTTCTTTCTTTCTTTCTCAATTTGACTTTACTCTCCACGACTGAGCTCTTCCAAAATCATTGTGCTTCCAACTATCGCCCAGTAACTTCTCGCTCTCTCATACGGTTGCCCGCGCCAGTTTCACGTGTTCCGAGTACAGCCCTTGGGTCGCCCAGTTGTACACCACGCTCAATTTTAATTCAACTCAATTCCGCACGCACGTATATTACTGTCCTCCTCACGCTCACCGAGTTTCAGTTTTATTGCGATCCTCAGCTCCCCCTCTCGTGCACCCAATAGCTACTTCTCCCAAGACTTCGAGAGCGCGGCCATGCAAGACAGCTGCAAGCTCCACTGTTTTGTCTGCTTCTCTCCCACAATTCCTGGTAGCAATTAGTTCGAACTGGCACTTATATGCATCCCAGTCATACAGAGCTTCAGACAATGCGCCCTACGCTCTGTTGAAGATCGTGACAAAATCCGGTAAAATCCGTTCTGTTTCTGTAGTAGTTGGTAAGTTCTCTACCAACCATTGGTCCCCGTTTTGTACAGCGTGATGCCATTCTTCATCGTCACGTTCGCCTTCTTCTCCTTCACGAGGGCAGAAACGTCGCCCGGAACGCGTGGTCTTAACTGCTGACACCATTGTTAATTCGTTGACCTAATTAAGAACGAATCTAAAAACTATTAACATTAAACTTCATGAAGAACTCATTGTTATTCCAAGTTTTTGGGAACACACTTGGAAACCTTACAACTATATTATTTATTTTGATTTGGTTTATTATTTCTCGTACACCGATTAGGACTACTCTATCTGCTTTCATGATCCTGTCCTATTTCCTATTCACAATGCCTTTACATTACTTAAATTCACACATCCTAACCTTTATACATATATTTAGAGAATCTTCTGTGTTAGGTTTCTTCTCCCGATAGTTAAATTGATCTTTGAACAGGTAGTTAAAACAAATTAGGGTGGATTATGGACCCCCGGAGGCGGGGTAACGAGACCTAGAGAGTACCTCCATGGTTCAGACAAATAAAAGAATACTGATATTGAAGGATTTAAATGTTCAAATTTAATATAGTCTGTTCCATAAGAGGGCGTGGAAAATTTACAATCTAAAAGTTATGTTTTAAATAAATTTCAATTAATTACAAAACATAGCTACACTTATGAGTTGTCGTTTTTGTTTTCATTATAAATCTCGCTCATATGATACTAGAAAACGTCTATCGTTTCGATGCTGCTTTGAATGAGATGGGCTTCGGATGGTCGTTTGCTTATAAGTTGTCCATTTCCGGATTGCTGATATACCCAATTATATATTCTTGCTCGTCGTAGGATTGAAGAGGATAAGTACCAATTATGATGTGCAAGTATACAATGAACCATTGCGTAATAATTTGCACTGTTTTTCTTATTCTTGAAGCTTCTATTTTTTTCAGTTAAGAAATAATCGTTTATTTAATTTTAATTTCAACTGTGTCGTGGAGAGTATTTTTATTGGTTGCGATTTCAACAAATCTGTGATACGAACTCCACGTGGTTCCTGTTTTAAAATTTACAGAAGTAAACGACTCGTGGCCTGGCCGATTATGCAGCTGTCCGAATTTCTTAGGAATAGCCGAGGAGTGGCACGTGCGGCCGCGTGATCCCCGTTTTATTAACATTTCCAGATATAAACGTTAAGTAAAACCGGCCGATTCTGCTGACGTCGAATTTTCTAGGGAAGTTGAAGACTTGAGCGCGTGGGCACGTTTTTTCAACGAAAAAGAAGGAGACTCTAATTTGTGGAGGAGAAGTTGGATGGATACTCAGAAATACAGCACTAACGAGTTAATTGAAGTAGACTCGCCGAGCGCTTTTGATTGTAGCCTACCTGCAGAGCGAGATAATAGGTATAGGTGCCCATGGTCTGAAACACTTTCCAATACTCATAATGTTTGGTGTAATCGCTGAGGGAAGATGCACATTTTCCTCCTCATCACTGTAGTCGCCATTAACTGCAAATCAAGGATTGTTCAGTAGATTAACAACGCGAGCGTGTGGAGTCTTTCTTCTTTACTTCGAAAGAATTGGCATTCTGTTGAGGGAAAGTGCGTACTTTCACCGAACAGTTTTAATAAGGAATCTCCGAAGTAATCGGCTGAAAAAAGAATTTGTAGTTCGGACCTTCACGTTTCAAGGGCCCTACAAAAATGTCTCGGTAGATTTTACTGTGCGACTCGAATTTGATATTTAGCATACAGATCACGATCAGACGTCGAAATTATAGTAGGACAGTGGTACAAACTATAATGATCCAATTCCTCCAATATTGTTGACAATAAGTTCAATAGAGAGCGTCGGCCTTTTTGCTCACCCTCGCGTTGGTATTCACGCCTGTTAACCGTTTGGCCTCTGTCAGGTTATTATTAATTTTCGTTCTACTATTTCCCCGCGATTGATCCAAATCGTAGGATACTTACATGTCTTCAAATTATATAGGTTATAGTACAGTTATTTCATTGTAAATGCTTCTCATATTGCAATGGCTGTCTCGAAATGATCGGATTGGGAGTCGAATAAGGAGCCTATTCCGTGGAAGTATGATAATGGCCTAGAACAACCACAGAACCTACAGAATTGCAACTAACGTAGGTTTTTTTTCGGTATCATTTTTCGCAGTGTTTCTTATAATTCCTTAAGTCTGAACCAAAACCACCTGTCGGCTCGAAGCGTCACGTCGTGCCAATTGCCTACAGGCTCTCACAGGCGTCTGGACAACAACTTACAACTTAAGAAACAACTTTCCTCCGCTTGTCAACAATGTTGACTCTCCTCCCCCACTATATCGCAAAATGTCAGCGGTTGAACCACTTCCCAGCAGAAAGGCACAAGGAACCGCTTTTTGCTCCAATGTAGCTTCGGCAGTGCGCTACACACCAACAGACACATTTGATACACCGATTGTTCTGAATTAGTTTCAATTGAGCGTGGAACCGGAAGAGTGTAGGGGGTCGGCGATCCCCTACGGTGCTTTGAGAGGGTGGAAGGAAAAAAAGGAAGAAAAGCGTTACTTCTAAATGGCGGGCAAAAGTGGGGCTATTATTAAAGAATCGATAGAATGCAATGCTGCGTATAAGAATAGTTGGAAAGAGGGAAAAGCCTACGGTGGTGGGGCGGAGGGTTCAAAAGAGAAAATTCGTTAAAAGCTGAAATATGGGCCTGCAGTATGTCAGTGAGCGGCGCAATTCAACGAGCTTTGACGCCAAGTACGGAGGGATCGGAAGGCTCCAGGATGGAAATATGATTCATGATTCGATTATCGGTAGGTGCCGGGTCGCTGAGGGGTAAATCTGGAATCAATCGTTCACGTCAGAATCAGCATGAGCTGCCTTTTGGCTCAGGAACCCACATTCAAACTGGTTTCTATTCTCTCTACTACGTAATAGAAATGCCTACTGTTTGTCAGACACTGTCCATCACACTTCCTTGAAAATGGCTCAAAGGATTTTATCCCACATCACATCTAGTCTCCCCTTTCGGCCAAGTGAAGACCACGTCGTGTTTTCCATCTTTAAACTCTTTATGGTACTAAAATAAGGTTATAGACGTAAACGTAATGTTGTGGGGCTAGGAATAGAGATCAAATCTTAACAGCGATTTTGATTCGAAAGTTCTCGAGAGGGACTTCTTGAACGATTCAGGATCGAAGTAATCGAAGAGTCTTCGTACTTTGATTTAAACAGATCACTACCAGTTTCCTCCACAGAGGTGAACACATGTACTATAGTGTGCTATCCTTTGTGCGGTATAAATAGTCACCATTTGAGTAGTCAGTTGTGGAACACTCCCAAATCATTCGTGCAAAAATCTGAGGGACGTGAACACGACCCTGCAGTTGTGAAGGATATGGCCATTGTTTGTGCCTGCTCTCTTTCCTTTGGTGGGCTGGCTGTGCGGAGAGGGCAAGTTCGGCTTTCCGAATGATGAATTGCAACGAATTCATTCTAATTTTTGACGTGATGTGTTCAATACATTCATTTCATTTTCACATTTGTGATTGAATTCAAAGTGGGTCTCATTACGTTCTTAATTTAATTTCCTTATTTTCTCAATCAGTGGTATTTGTTTATTTATGATCTAAAGCAAGTTTCAAAGGTTATTCTGATTAATTATATTGGGCCTAAACACGAACTACGAAAGTAGAAAACCCGTAACGCATCACAAAGTACAAGATCAAGATCCAATCAATGGAATTTCTTTCGTATCTTCAACAATTCGTTTTAATTTCTAATCAATTTCAATAGCTAATATTTCATTTAACAACCGGTCATTTTGTTTTGCGATCGTTATTCGTTTTGATAGTTTAGTTCGGGTTTAAATTATTCGCACCCTGTTCGTCAGTTTGAAGTTCTCGTAAATAGTGGATTAGGAGTACGATGAGAACGTCTGGAATCGTGAGACGTTTGAGTTGATAAAACGATGCATCCGCGACACTGGAAATAGTATCGAAATTTTCGTTTTCGGAAAGGACCTTTTGTCAATGTACTGAGTCCAGGAACGTCAGTGGAAAATGTTAAAGGCGGAAGATTGGGAAGTCGAGTTGAATAAGCGCGTCACAAGAATGGAACAGCAGTGTGCGCATGCCCATTGTGGTCGTCCCATTTCAAGATTCAGAATCGTACAGATTATTTGAGTGAACGGACCACATCACGGGTTGACCATAGATCCAGGAACACTAACTGGGCTAAAGTTAGCTACATATTTACAATCGAAACTTTGACCACTTGCCCTGAAAAATATTTAGAATCAGGACAGGAATATCTAGATGGGTGTTTTTCAGATTTTTGATATTTGGCCTAGTTCAAAATTGTGATTCTAAAGTCTAGTTCTGCTGATTCTAAATATGTTTCATATTCTTGTTTAGGACCATTCATGACCTCAGGGCAAACGGTCAAAGGTTATATTAGGTGGCCAATTTTGAACTAGGCCAAATATCAAAAATCTGAAATATCTGGTGCGTTGCAACACACAACTTTCCTTAGCTCTACGTCAATTCACTTTTTAACATTCCAGCGGAGTTTATAAGGCAAAAACCGCGCAAAAAACGCTTTTGGTCGAAAATTTTGATAATTTATTGTGCTGCTCTCGTCAATTTCCCACGAATGGGAATTTTATAGTATCATTGCCTTATTGAGAGCTATCAATATAAAAAAATTTAATCAAAATCGTTAGAGCCATTTTTGAGAAACAAAATTTGGTGTTTTGATCACTATTATAACTATAGTTAACTTTCGGTGGATTTTGCCCATACCCTTATTTTTGCGTCCCATGGTAACCTGCGGGCTAGACATCAAGTTTCAGCTGATTTGGTGCGGTTGTTTCCTCTAAAAACCGCGTTAAAATGGATTTCGTCGAAAGTTTTGGTAATTTATTGTGCTGCTCTCGTCATTTTCCCACAAATGAGAATTCTATGGTATAGTTGCCATGTTGGGAGCTATCAATATAAAAAATGTAATCAAAATCGTTAGAGCCATTGTTGAGAAAAAAAAATAGTTGGTGTTTTGATCACTATGCTAACTATAGTTAACTTTCGGTGGATTTAGTCCAAACCTTTATTTTGGCGCTCCATGGTAACCAGCAAGCGAGATATCAAGTTTGAATGGATTTGATACGATGGTTCTCTCTAAAAATCGTTCACAGACACACATACACACACAGGTCTGTTTCTTTATTTGGTGACTGTACCTAAACCCTCGACGAGGATTATATCAGTCATAGAAGTTGCGGTTTCGCTAATATGCAAGAGGCCGGCCCCTGCAGCATCCACCGAACTCAGACCTGTGGAGGTACGGCAGGTATTTGGTCTTAGCCAGTCTCACCGTAGAGAGCTGTTGCCCGTGTGTTACCGCGCGGAGGTTGACCACCTGAGGAATCCCGTACCATCTGGGAGTATTTCATAATCTGGTTTCCTACCTGATCTTACTTTTTACTTGGGTGGCAAGTTTCAAAAGGACAGATCAACTATAACCACGTTTCTTAGCCATCACCTTCTTTGCGAACTTTGCAAAATGGTCATAGGCTTCCTTTGTAGCAGTCAATGCTGCTAAGTTCGTTTGCCCTACCAACAACCGTCGCTCACTGTTGTAGAAACTACAGTGGAGCAGCACATGGTTTCTTGTTTCCTCCGCACTGGAGGCACAAGACGTGCATAATGGAGAGTCTTTCAGGGAAAAGAAGTGGAGCCGCGCATTGAAGTCACCATGTCCCGTGAGGAACTGACTCGTCCAGTGGTCTGGCTCAACCCATTTTCTAGAAAGACGTTCACGGATGTTGGGGAAGAACTCATACGTATCACGTCCTTTTGACGAGGATTCCCATCTCGCTTGCCATTTCTCTAGAGCCCATTCGTCGATGGCGGCAAGTTTCTGTTCTGTGGTGAGATCCGCACGGAGTTCAGCCCAAAGCGGGGGAAGCTCCCGTTTCACTCTCCACTTGTCAATCATGCACTCGACAGCCAAATCAACTGGTAACTGACCAGTGATCACCTGGAGTGCTTCCGTTGATACAGTCTTGTAGGCCTTGGTGATCCACAGGAGCGCAGCTCTCTGGGATTGGGCCAATACTCTCTTTTGATTGACTGTTAGTTTGCTACCCCAGACAACGGGGCAGTAGCCAATCACACCTAAATAGATGGCCTTATACATGAGGATGGTGTCGTGGTAACACACACCCCAAGTGGCCTTAGTAATGGCACGCAGTGAGGCAAACCTTGCAATGGTAGTGCCTTTAAGGGACTGGAGGTGTTGGTTGAAACCCCACCTCTCACCTATATTCACTCCTAAATACTTGACGTGCTTTTCAAGAAGGAGCCTGTGGCCGCCAAAGCGTATTGTGGGTGGATTATTCACTTTCCCCTTCAAGAGGATTAGCTGGGTTTTTCCTCAGCCACCTGCATCTTGACATGCTCGCACCATTGGTTGACAGTGCGGAGCACATGGTGAGTTTTTTTCTTCAATTTGGCGGACTGACTCTGCAAAGATCAGCACAGTCAAGTCATCCACATAGGCGTACGGCCTCGCAGCCAGTCTCCATGAGTTTCCTGAGTAGACCTTCGAAGAAGGCATTCCAGAGTGCTGGTCCTAGGACTGAGCCCTGTGGGCACCCCTTCTCAATCTTTCTCCGGACGGAGACATGCCTACTTTCGATCGTAGCAGTTCTGTCTGTCAGGTAACTTCTGACGAGTGAGTACAGGTTGCGAGGGATTCCCCTATCTTTAAGCTCATTAAGGAGCGCTGGCCACCAAAGGTTGTCAAACGCTCCTCTGATGTCAATCAGAACTGCTACGACGTACTTAGCCGGTGCCAGCAGGGAAACACGCTGAATCTCGACAATGACATCCTGCGTGGACCTTCCTTTGGTACACCCGTATTGCCTGCCTGTGAGGTTGCGGCCAAAGACTCCTTCGAGGGACTGCAACATCAAGATTTCTAGTGTTTTGCCTAATATGGAAAGAAGGCTGAGTGGTCTCCATGATCGCGGGTCTGACTGACACATACACACACACACACACACACACACACACACACACACACACACACACACACACACACACACACACACACACACACACACACACACACACACACACACACACACACACACACACACAGACCATTTTCCCAAATAGTGTTTTTTGGACTCAGGGGGGTCTGAAACGTAAAGATCTGAAGAGAACTCCAAATTTGTTTTTCAGCCAATTACTTCGTAGAGCAAGGAAAGTAAAAACGCCCATCTAGCCATTCTTGTGTTGATTCTAAATATGTTTCATATTCATGTTTTGGACCATCCCTGACTCCAGGGCAAATGGTCAAAATTTCGATTGTAAATATGTAGCTAAGTGGAACAGTAATATTTTACAGCCACGTTGTCCTCAAGTAGTAGAAGAGGGTAGTGTCTCACTCTAATTACTGTGATTCTGAGACCCTCTCTGTTCGACTCAGCGCCAAAAAGTATCTAGTAAACGATACAAAATAATGTTTAGCTAAACCACGTTTATCCCACAACAACCATGGGGGTTTCGTCCGATCGGATGGCCGAGCAGGTGGGCACGACTAAATTCAGAATGGAGTTACTGTGCAAAGGATAGGGTTTAGATCACGTAAAAGGCTAAATATGGCCTGGGCGGCAGTGTCCATTTGGAATCCCCATGCCTTGTTACGTAAAGTGTCAAATTGGGAGGGGAGGTTATAAACAAAATTGTGCTGACCGAAAACAAAACGTAGGTGTGTTATTCAGAATGAATAATATACTAAAACCGATAGCTGTTGCAACACAGCCAGACACCTTTATAGTCTCCTCCGACCAACAGAGTGTCATGGATTAGCTCAACCAGCTTCGTTATCTCTGCAATAAAGGAGTAATTGATGAACAGGAGATACAATGACGTTCGATATGGAAGGTGTGGCGGCTGCAACTTTTGTCCAGATGAAAAAAAGAAAGAGAATCGACTTCTATTCTGAGGAATCTCTTGGAGGTACCAGCAAATACCGCACTGAATAACTGTGCCGATAGAGTCTCACTGATGTTTGTGATGTGATGACTCTGGTAGCATCCGAGTGCTTTCCTCCACCTTGACGAGTCAGTTTCGTAGTCGTCACGGCCGTTTAGGGTTAGGTTTAGGTTTTGCAACGCCTCCTACAAACGTGACGTTGTGGGTCGTGTTTTACAATAATATCAGGAGGGAAGTGTCAGTGAACATTTCTTCAATCCACGGTAAATTTACTGGCTACTAATTCAATTTTTCACTCACGTCATTTGAACTTGGTAAGATATGACTTCACGGTGGTAGGAAGTGGTAGTAGTTATAGATCCGGAATATATTGTGATGCTCGTACTAGTACTGCGGAGGATGCTGAATAGCCACTCACACAACCTTCCACTTGAGTGAGCTCGAAGCGCGAGACCGCCTTCTGCACATGGGCGCAATACGAATCAACGCCTCATCCAACTTCAAGAGTGCCATACTTACTTTTCAATCGCCTTCCCGAGAAAATGATCGAAAGCTACCAAATGGGTGTAACGGCATAGGCCGTGTTTGCGGCTCGTCGTTCATTGGTCAGGGGTTCAAATATCTGTGTGGTGGCGCTGGGCGTCCATTGGACTGCATCCTGCTGCCACGTTGTCAGGAGGGTAGGGGTTGTTTGTAACCTGGTGTGTGGTGTGGTGTTGGAGGCACCCACGCCTCCAGGTCTTTCTCCGGTTCGCCCAGGCCTGTGTAGCAGCCTGTGAGGAGAGGAAGCCTTGCATCGCATTCCTTGGTGGGATGGCGGCGCTGGCCCTTACATCCTCGTACAGGCTGCAGTCGTAGAGGAAGTGGGCTGCATCCTCTGGGACCCTTGTCCCACAGGGGCACTCATTGAACGCGCACCTTTTGAAAAATGTAAGGCGCAAGTTGACATGCCCCATGCCCCGACAAAAATTGTGTTGCCGCAAATGCGGGGTGCCACCACCTCATCTCTAGGCAGTCCTGCACCGATGGCATGATGTGTAGCAGGTGGCGAGCAGTAGTTCCGCTGTCACACATTGCCTGCCACTGGTCGAGTAGCCAATTCTCGGCAATGGCAACCTGGCGCTCAGTAGTGTTCTCTCGCAGCATCTCGGGCACCATGTGTGCTAGTGGTCCTTGGAAAAATGCCAGCCCACCAGTTCTGATCCAGTGGCACATAACGTCGCAGTCCAGGCGCTGCCCCGCGGGGAAGAGCCTGCAAGGACCTGTAGGGCAAGGTGTGACATAGTGCAATACGCCCGGAAGACTGCTAGCAGTACATCCTGTTGGAGCGTCCTGGCACGCTGCCTATTCAGCTCGGATGGCGCGATCCACCAGGACGCTGCAGCGTACCAGACTATGGGCAGGAGCACCTCTGTGTAAAAGAGGCCGACACCTTGCTCTTGAGAAGGTGAAGGTGTCTTATTGGCCTTCCTTTGGGGCACAAGGCTACACCCAAGTACTTGGCCGAGGGATTCAGCGCAAGGCTGACGCCGGGAGCAACCAGCACCATGCTGACCGGGAGTGCTGCTGCTGCCCGCATTGCCATGGTTTGTGTCTTGCCAGCGGCGAGCTCCAATCTCATATCCCAGCACCACCCCGTAATTAGCCGCGTGGCTCTCACCAAAAGGAGTTTAGCCGCCCCGGGGCTGTCTGCACCGACGACCACGGCCAGATCATCCACGTACGTAATCAGGGTGTAGCCGTACGTAGTGAGGAGATGGAGCAAGAGATCCAGGAGGACAGTCCAGAGTAAGGGGGACAGAACCGCTCCCTGTGGGCTCTATCGAAAGCTACCGACATTATTGAAATACCGCGTGAAACACGAACTACCGTCTCCGATAGAAATAAAAAATTGATTATGGGGGCACCAGGTGCCCCTGTACTGGCACCATTCCTTGTATTTTTGTATCTAAACGAATGTCATTTAATACAAATCAGGTTCAAAAGCCGCTTCCGTCTGTGAATAAGAGCATTTAAATGAAATTCCAGGTTGTGCCACAGTGTCCGTTGTGTTAGTGAGGTATTCTGGGAGAGAAATACACGGGAATATCATTCCAACATGCACTCTTGAACAAGTCAGTATTGTCCCAAGCAGCCACTCGACAAATCCGAACTTATTTTGGTATGTTTTGATTGATCGTTTGGTTTTACTAGGACGTGGAATTAATACGATATAATTACTGGTGTAAATTATTCCTGTCACGGTAATTGATGCGCAGTGGAACACCGAACGTTCGGAAAAAGTTTGTTTTTGCCGTTCTTTGGGCCAATTTAATTGATTTCTCTGCAAAAATGAGAATTCACTCATTCCATTCACTTTGTCGCTTCAATATAAATTGCACTCCACGCAAACATTGATTTCACAGAACAAGAAAGTACGAGCGTTCGGCCCGGAAACCCCCCAGGATCACAGGGTTCAAAATAAACGCAGAGTTTCGCCTAATTGACTGGATTTTTTATCGTCCCAACTCATTTCCTATGCTCTATAAAAGGTATAGAACATGGATCATTTATTAGTTTTTCTCGCCTCTTCATAAAGTAACTTTCAACAGCATGCCATTAGCCGTTCCGTCCCACAGTCCGATGGGAGCATTTCGCTTCCGCTCTCAACTTGCCGGAAAATCAGGGGCTCTTGGCGGAGGCTTTGAGCAGAGTTTCTCCCACTTGCCAATAAATTACCTGCGAGAATAATGGCGCCGGGCTGTGGGCGAAGAAGTTGACTGAGGAAGGGCTTAAGAGTGGAAGAAGAGTCACCTGTTGCCCCTTGGGGTCAGAATGGTTCGTTGGATACTTTGGAAAGCCATCGAATTCTTTTAGGAATATCCGAATCTGATTCTAGGCAAATTTATCTTCGTTTCGGAAGGACGTTACGACTTCTGCGCTATTATCGGCTGAACCGAGGATTGGAAATGGGAAGTAGCGCGTGGGCATGACGACGCTACTATCGATGGTGTCTGATTTTGCGATGATCCTTCAACATTTTCACATCTGTGGATCAACACAACTATTTCAGCCTTAGGGTCCTTCGCTAATTTCACAACACAAATGAAAATGTTGCGTACCACAACTCCAAGTATTTTTTTACTTTTTTTGGGACGTAGGAGGTAGAGTCCGCTCGTAGTGGCTCCATAAATTTACTTATGTGCACCCCCAGCCTGCCCGCCTCTGAGAGGTGAACTCATCATTTGCCAGGTCTACTGTTCCTTCTGGGCTGTGTTGCGCTCATCTTACCATCTCGCTCTTGATCAGCACAGCTGTTGTGGCTTGACTAACAGAATGTGGATTGGGATAACACCCACAACCACCAGCAATGCCTCCTGACCTTGGAGTACAAGCAAGTCATGTGGATTGAGCAACACCTGTGCATTGCTGACATCCACTTTCTGTGGTATGCAATGCTCACTCTAACAGCCCACAGGTCCTCTCCTTGTATGAGGATGTAGTATATAACGCTCACGAGCACCTGCTTCGTTCTTGTCAACGGCCCTCAGGTGATGGCCAACTAACAGAAAGAACTGTTGTTACTGTAGCAGCTTTATCTGGTGCTTTCCGAATGTGGAAACGAACGACAACTTGTAATCCACAATTACGCTATGTACGAAACATCATTGGTTGTTTGCAGCTACGTCGTAACTAGGACTAGCCCTGTCTACTGCACTGTGAGGGACAGCCTTCTGAGTTGGTTCCATAAGATGCCACTACTCTCACCGATTTTCCTGGGCTTATGATCCTCAGATCATGGCCCCACGGCACTGATATCACTTGGTGTGAACTCACCTAGGCGCTCCCACCATCCCTGCACAAACAGGAGGATATCCGCAAGTTCTGCATTCGCCAACTCTTCTGGCTGAAGAAAGGGCCTCCCAAACACACAACGGCGCGATTCCGTGAGGCCATCGCATACGCACAGGACATGCTCTTCCGTCTCTAGCCCTACCTCGCAGAACCTGCATACCTGTACCTCGCACTTGCCAATATTTGCAAGGTGGTACCTCAGCGGACAGTGACCTGTGAACAGGCCACATATGATCCTCATATCCTTCCTCCCCAGTGCAAGCACCTCCTTGGACCTCCCTCTGGAGAGCCGGATGAAGAGTTTTGACTGTCTAAGGCCGGGCAGCCCCTGCCAATGGGAAGCCCTGCACCTGTCCTCCCATTTGCCAACCTCTCTACGTAGGGGTCAATAGGGCCAATAGGGATCTGCGCTGATCCCTTCTTAGCCAACGCCATCAGCCCGTGCGTTTCCCTCTATACCCTGATGCCCTGGCACCCAACACAGTGTTACACTGTTGTCCTCGGCCAGGGCCTTCAGTCCAGTCAGACACTCCCACACTTGCTGCGATGTAAGACAGTATGAGGCTGACGCCTTGAGGGTGGCCTGACTGTCCATCATGATGCAGATTCTCTGCCGCTTCAGTCCTCTCTGCAGCAGTCGCTGCACACAGACCGTGACTGCAGCCGCTCTGATCCTCGGCCCAAAGATACCTGTCGGTGCAAGGCCACCCTGCGCTGAGCCATCAGTGTAGTATACCAGGGCCCCAGCTTCGAAAGTGGGAACTCCCCCTACCCACCTGGATCGCTCATGAATGAGTATCCGAAAGGGTAACACGAAGTTGAGCCTCACGGGCATTGAGTCTATCACATGCCGTTCGGGCCCCTCCACCTTCACCTTGTCAAGGATCAAGTGGCAGGAACTCCTCCTCCCCCGCATGGTCTGACCCAACTCCAAAATACGCACAGCCTGGACGCGTTGTTCTTACCTGCATCCATTTAGCGTTGGCAACAAACGGGGAAAAGCCATTTTTACTTTGGCAGTTTCATGTGCTGCTTGCTGGATGTGGAAATCCAACTTGTTGCGTGGCCATCGTGTACATCACAAATCTTGTTTGCAGCTCTGTAGCGTCCGGACGATTGGGGAAGAGAGTCTTCATTCTTCGCGCCTGGGCTGGCTGTGCCTTCTGAGTCGATTTCGTAAGATTTGATGCCATTGCTCTAAGCTTCTTTTTTCGTCCTTCAGAACTTTTGTGAGTGCTAGTTCTTTCGTGGTTTTTAGCTGGTTCCTGTAGCCTAAGCTCTTCGAGTAACTGGTTTTGCTGAGAACAGCAAGGACGAATTTCTCCCTTCAGAATTCATACTGTGGTTTCCATATTTTGCCCCACGATATTTATCTCGTGTTGTACCGCAGAAGAGCTTTGGGGTAATGATCCAGGAATTCACTACTCAGAATCCGTACGAAGGCACAGTCGGCTAACTTGTTTTTTACTCTTTACAGAGAAATGCCACGCCATTTGGATGGTACCTTGTTGGGTTAAATCTCATAGAGCCCGTGCCTTGATGAGAAGCTCATAGCCGACAACAATGAAACCCGATCCCACAACGAGATTCGAATAGCCCGCTCATTTGTGGATTTTTAAATGTAGCCGTTCTTTTCACGCTCGTGCAACAACAAAAGGAACGACGGGTGAGAAAAGTGCCCTGAAAACCGAGGGTAAATATGAAAGTGAAGAGGAGAAAAGGGGCATTGTGTCGTCCGGGGGAGTTGGTTTCCGACGTGCGAAATGGAATTTCATTTTACAGCCTAGAAATGAGAGTAAAGAACAAGTGCTGGGCTGAGCTTCAGTGGAGTTCGACGACGAAAGAGGACATTTAATAATAAGAGAGGGATAAAAGAAATGAGGTTTCAAATGGAACGAGGACGAAAAGGTTATGAGCGGAAAGCGGTCGCTCCTGCAGAGCTCCTGGAGTATTGAAAGCTTCACGAGGGCTTCCATTCGAATTTCACCATTCGTTTTCCCTGTGAATTGAAGTAGTGGTTAGCCTCGGAATCAACCCCACGAACGAACGGAATGTGCCAGCAATGTTGATTAAAATAATCTTCATCCGCCACTCCGCTGTCCTTCAAGATGAGATGGGAAAGTGTTAAACTGTAGAATTTAGTCGGGCACTGAGAGGAATAGGGTTTCTAACGTCAGCGGTGGGATACATTAACATTAATTAAATTTATTATTAAAATAGCAGAAGACCTCCATCGCTCCAGGTACAATAATAGATCTAGGGAGGTAGACAAGGTGAGAAATGGCCGATTAGTCGTCATTCATACCGAGCACCTTCATCGACACTTCATTTCAGATGCTTGCGAGGTTTAAAGGAACGACACGGGCGACAGCTGCACCAAGCGTTCCTGTTAAGTGTTAACAGTGCTACGTTGAGCGTTGTTGGGACTTGGGGTATCATTCATAGGAGTCACTACGCGCCATAGTGTGCCTAAGGCTGGGGGAAGAATGGCAAATTTTATTGGTTCGTCTCTACGTCCGTCTAAGGTCACTTCAAGTGCCCGAACAACACCACCCAGCTCTACCCCAGCTCAAATCCTTCGGGTTTTACTCTTCTACGCATTTCTTCATTCGTTTTGTTTCCCCAGAGTCTTTACCCACGCTCAGAAAGCTGCTATTTTGTTTCTCCTTGAAACAGTGGATGCTGGCAATACCCTCTGCTCGACGCAAAGCGTCGAAGTGGTCCGAGTCTTTGACCTCGGACTTCCCCGCGTCATTGTCTCCGACCGCCTAATTGTCTCCAACCATTTCAATATCTGACCCTAACCTGCGGGAATCCCTAAGCTGCGGGCCCCCAGCCCCCTTTTCTAGGTTTCCCCCTTTCTTCATTTCTTTCTCCCAATTTCATTTTCCTATCGATGACAGAGCTCTTCCAAAATCATTCCGCTTCCAACTACCGCCCCAGTCACTTCTCACTTTCTCATAAAGTTGCCTGCGCCAGTTCACGCGTTCCGAGTACTGCCCTTGTGTACTTCATCTCACCTCAATTTTACTCAACACATTTCCGCACGCACGTATAATACAGTCCTCCTCACGCTCACCGAGTTTCAGTTTCATTGCAATCCTCAGCTCTCCCATTCTTGCACCCAACACCCTCACTGCAGCCACAAACGAGCCTATTGTAAGGGCGTCCATGATCCTCAGATCATGGCCCCCCTGCACTGGTCTCACTTGGTGTGACGTCACCTATGCGCCTCCACCACCCCCACACAAAGTGGAGGATATCCGCAAGTTCTGCATTTGCCACCTCTTCGGGCTGAAGAAATAGCCTCTCAAACACACAACGACGCGATGCCCCGAGTCCATCGCATACACACAGCACATGCTCTGCCGTCTCTAGCCCTACCTTGCAGAACCTGCATCCTGTACCCTGCACTTGCCAATATTTGCAAGGTGGTACCTCAGGTCACAGACCTGTGACACTCCCAGTCCAGTGACAGTCAGACACTCCCACACCTGCCACGATGTAAAACAGTATGAGGCTAAGGCCTTGAGAGTGGCCTGACTGTCCTCCATGATGTAGATTCTCTGCCGCATCTCATATATTTGCATTGGACTGAACTCCTTGAGTCAGTGAAAGGGCACCTCTTCCATTTCTTCGAGGTTCCAAATAACTTTGGAATCTTCAGTTTGAACCGATTCACTATCCACCATTCTTTTTTTGTTGTCATGCAGGATGACCTCCTCAACTTCCCATTCCATATTGAACACGGCGCGAACGAATGCGTCTGGTGAGCCGGCCTACTGGGTCCCCCATCATGCCCACTGTTGGCATGAGAAGATAGCATAGGAAGCATCGTCCACCATTGCTCTGTCTGCAGTCTTACCAGTTGGGTACAGCTACGCTCTAAATGCTCCATCTTCCGTGAGAAACTTCAAAAAGTAGAAATCCACCTCTGTGTGGCGTTGCCAGAGCCATGGACCTAGTGTTGGAATCACCTGCCTGGTCAACCACCCCTTCTGAGCTGCGTGTCACTCGTTTTGCCACCTCTTAAAGGTCGCATGCTTCCTACTTTTTTACTGGTATCCATGCCATTAAGTGGGCGAGCGCACAGCTCTCCTCTCATCTACCAGAAAAGAGATTGCGATGACACCAGTTACCACCAAACCTACCTCTTGAGAAACCATGCAGTACGAGCAAGCTATGCAGAGTGCGCCTCCTGTGCACCGCTGCCATCCGCTTTTGGAGGTAGGCAATGCTTAGTGTATCAGTAGTACCTACAGCAGTCAGCGACAGTTATTTCAACAGCAAGCAAACCTACCTTGATAAACGCTATTAAGCATGATTGAATGCTATTAAGCAAGCTCCTCGATGACAGTCGACTGATATAACTTCATCATGAGCGTTCAGGAAGAGTCAAATATTAATAAGTAAACAGACCTGTGAAGATTAAGCGTGACAATTAATCCAGAACAGCCACTTACTCGAGAAATTATTTCAATTTCATAAGCTTTCATTAGGAAAAAGACTATTTAAGTTGCGGGAAGCATAAAATAGAGGGTGCGTTCTGTCTTTGATGGAGTCGTTTCACCCCTTCAATGACTCCATACACTTAGAGGGCTCCTGTTTTCCGGCGCTGCTACTTGTCACTGCTCCCACCTTCTAAACCGTTATATTCTTCACTTTTATTGTTAACTTTACGGCTCCCTAAAACTAAAGCGAGATCCGTAAAACTCAGGAATCGCTCTTTGCCGACGCTTTTCTTTTGACGTTCCCATTTGTCTTGTTCCAGTACTACATAAAATGAACGAACGATTGGGAACGTTACAATAAACTAACAGTTGAGCACAACATTCGTTCTGTGGAATTTCTCAAGTGTGTGTTTCATGGCTGGTTAAGGGATTTTATGCGCTCGTGACCCGTCATGTTTCAGTCAGCATCAAGATCGTAGTGGGTGCGTGGGGCCTCCAGGAAATGTAAGCAGCGTGCACAGTTCAGTCAGGATTGTGCCTGCCTGAGTTTGCTGAGATTATGAGAGAGGTGGTTTGGGGTGGTGACTCGGGTTCCGGTATCTCATCCCAGCCTGTGAGAGATTTTTCCTCGGCATTCTGCAGTATGCTGTTCTCGAGGCTGCCAGAATTCATGCAAACTGGAAGGTGAAAAAGACGTTGGCGTTTCCCTCCAGGAAATTTATTTAGCACTGCGTGCAAGGGGACGCGAATTCTTTAAGAAGGAAGGGGTCTTGACCCACCTCACGAATGTAAGGAAAGAAAGGTGGACAGGGGCTGACACTGGTCGATGGGCATTTGTCTCGTTCCCGTCTGTGGATAGCGTATTAAAAATGAGGTGGACTAGCCTTGAATACTCTGTGCTACAGCTGATACTAGGACACAGTGAAGGAGGACACAGAGACTTCCGGGCGAAGCTACATCCAACTCAGTTTCTGTGATGGGACGTGTAGCTGTGGAACTGCCCCACAAACAGCGGAACACGTACTCTGTGGTTGTCCCACATGGACAGTTCAGTGCTTACACCTGAGGAAGTCAGTCTTCAATAGACCTAACCCGTTATTTGCCTGCATTCGACTTTTGCAGCGCTGGTGGACTTTAAAAGAAGTGTCCTAGCATCGTAATAAAAATATCCCCCCCCACACACACTTACCTCTCCAGTATTACACGGATCTTCCAACCCTCTCCATTCCACCCACTCCCGCTAGTGAGTACATTGTTGGAGAGGCTGGTTAGTTCTGCTCAATAGCCAGAGCGGCCAGGCAATGCTGATTCCCTGAGGCACACCAGACGACCCTGAGAGGCGACCTCAGACTCTTAAGCAGCTAGCAGCACAGACAGCTAGTCCAGGGTTCACTATGTGCTGTAGAGTGGGCGGAGTGAGACTCCGTTTCGCCAAGGAGTTACGATGGGATGGATTTAGAGTCGTCAGACTGGCATAACTCGAACCGAAAGTTCGGCAGAAGAATGTCTCATAAGTTCATTCGGTTCTTCCCATTTCAAGAACGCCAGCTTCCTGTAGTTGGGCCGAAAAAGATCTCTCTGAATTTCATCTCGCTATACTGCGTAGTATAAAATGGTTGTTGGTGGCCATTAGTTGTTGTTTGAAAAGTCGTAGGACGTCAACTGTGGTTGTGAAACGCACGAGAAGTTCTACTGCAAAAAAAACTCCAGGGAGTGGGGAAGTCAGAATCACGTGCCACGTGACCTTTACGGCAGTCCCTTTACAACAGAGGTCCGGTAAATAACTGATAAGGGAGAGAAACTTAAATAATCCTTCACGGGAGATGCGTGTAGGCAGGTTGTAGCTGAAGCTGAGCGCCTTTGGGACTTGCTTTCTCTTCGAGGTTTATGTATTCATAACCCCACACCCCCCTACCGAGCTACTCCTCTCTCCTGACTCCCAAGACCGCCTCGGATTCAGATTGCGAGAACGCGCCTGTTGTGAAACTTGCAGCAACTAGGAGCAAACGCGTACAATATCCCAACGCACAGTAGACAATAAGACCGGTGAGTACCATTAAATAATCACCGTTCCCCATCCATACTCGAGCCTATCCAGTGCCTAACGACCCCCTTTATAAACCACGTGATGTGAGATAACGTACTCGTAGTTTGCTCGCCTAGGCACACTCTCAAACCTGTCGTATGTATTCATTAGACATTGCAAGTTAAATTCCGAGTTACGACAATAAAAAACGAGCTTCGTTGGTATGTGCACTCTGCTGCACAACGCAACTGTTACGGTGTAATGAAATATATCGCACTAAGTGATTCGGGAGAAAGTACGATATCAACCGAATGCAATTGGAACAGAGTTTTATTCTCAATTACAGTCGGGTAAGTTTAACCACCACTAACAGGGAACGAGAGAACAGGCTCGGTTTCAACTGACGGCAGCGAAGTCTAGGGCGAATCGGGGCTTTCACGTGCTCAGCCACCACAAATGCCCCGAACGAGCCTCCGCTGAATGGAAGGGTTTGGTTCGTCCCGGTACATCACTCCGCCCTTGATGAAGTACTTGTTCACAGGCACTCATGAACACTGCAGTTCAGGGCGTTGCCGGTCACCCAACCAAGGGGAACCTTATCTTGTGCGTAGCGAGGGTAAGAGAATTTAGATTGAAGTTCCAAAAGGGTGCCCATGTTTGTGGTGGGAGTATTGACTTAAGTATTACAAATAAACAGTCACCTCCCAATGTCTCTGACGTACACATCTTCTGTGGATCGTACGTCTTCGTCCCACACAGCTGCGACATCCATGGTTCAGAGAATCGGTCCATCTTTTAGCATTCACACGTGTACGTGGAGTGGCAGCTCTTCAGCGTGTGTGAGGCTGCCATACAATTCGCACATAGATTGTGCTCTTCCACGTAGATTCTTCGAGCCTCCTGGCTGGAGTTGAGGAAACGTGAGCACTTTTTTACCCCATGATGTTTGCCGCAGATAGAGCAGGGATGTGGCTCTGGCGATGGAAATTTCTCTTCACCTGGTCTTTTTGAAGGCGCGTGGTTTCCCCAGACTCGTTGTTTGAGAGGTCGTTCGGCGACACACACGCGGGAAGATGTCAATGTTGATGCAGGATGGGGAATTGAGTCGTTGTGAGATGAAAGGTCTGTAGGTTTCCGCTGACTAGTAAGTTATGCTGCTTCGATGCTAGATAAGCGTTGGCCTTCTCTATGTTGATGTGCGCGAGATGCTGGTAGACCAGAAGCTTCTTGACATCTGTCCTGCTTTCCTCGAAGCAGCCGTCGTCGATTGAACACAAAGCTGTGTTCAACTGTTCCTCAAGAACGGACAACGTTCGAACATGATGACGAGCGAGATAGTAGGTTACAGCAGTATAGCCGAAGAGTTGAAGGTGGTGGATCAAAAACTCCCATCGCATTAGAAGAACCTTCAAGTTTTCCTGCGTGGTCGGTATCTCGAACTAATGTTGTTCGACCACTAGTTGGGCGCCAATGTTACTGGGGGGGATTAATATTGGAAGCGATATCGCACTAAGAGAGTTGGGAAGTTAGTACGATATCAAGCCGAATGCAATTGGAACGGAGTTTTATTCTCAATTACATTCGAGGAAGTTTTACCACCTCAAACAGGGAACTGGGTGGGAGCGAACTCGAGCGCGGGCGACACAGTGACGAGGGAACTGGCTCGGTTTCAACTATTTCGTCATCGGGGCATTTGAGGTGCCCAGTCAGCACAAATGCCCCGAACGAGCCTCCGCTGAATGGAAGGGGTTCGTCCCAGTGCACAACCAATAAGTGGAAAACCAACTTTATAGTGCATTTGTCAACTCCTGGGAGCACGCTGCCACCATTTCCAGGTCGTACATCCTGAACGTGGCACTCTTTAGTGACCATAATTGTGTTGTGTTCATAAGCTTGAATGCGGTAATTACTATTGTGAAAGTAAAAGATGAATACAATTGAAACAACAAACATATATTTATATGTATGCGTGTGTCAATGTAGGTGAGAAGTGGCGATTTAACCAACATATCCAGTCACTCAAGGGAGTCTCGCAAGGTTTGCCTCCTTCAGAGCTAATTGGGGTGACTGGCACAATCGTCATATACTAGACCATTTACTTATACGTGAGTGTCCACTGCCCAGTGTTGAGCTGTACCACTTGACAAGCCAATCCCTCACTTGATATGGTGACTTCAATGAGCGGCTCCACTTCTTTTCTCTCAAAAACTCCCCACCATGCACGTCTGGGGTAGCTAACTCACAGTCAGTGAAAGGAGAGTACTGGCCCTATCCCAGAGAACTATGCTCCTGTGGATCACCTACGCCTATAACACACCATCCACTGGAGCACTCCAATCAGCCCTGGGAAGCCATTAACATGATCATTGATGGTGGAGAATGACATGGGGGCTTCCCCCGCTTTGTGCCGAACTTTGTGATGACTGATTGATAACTTGCTGGGCTAGATGATTGGCAAAGAGATGGGAATCCTTGTCAAAGGGCGTACGACTTTTTCTTCAACATCCGTAAAAGTCAAAAGAGAATTTGGGTTGAGCTGGACCACTGGACGAGCCAGTTTTTTACATGACAAGGCGACTTCATGTACAGCTCCACTTCTTTTCTCTCAAAGACCCTCCTTCCTGAACGTATTGTGCCTCCTGTGCTAGTTTCTACACATGCCGAAGTAGTTGGAATGTTGAGCTTAGGTGCTTTCAATCCAACTCTTTCGAACCTGGAGCCTTTTTCATGTTTAGCTGCAAGAAGTTTGGTTTAACTTCTGAAGCAACAATGGATTTCCTCTTTTTGGACTTTCCAAACGGTTCTTCTAATCCCTCGATTTACCTCTTATCCAATGCACACAGCTCTTCTCAATCACACTCACCTCTAAGTTCTCACGGTCCACACTCATCTAACAGCTCTCGTGCCAGTCACAGCTCTACTGACCACCCAGTTTACGTATTCAGAGCCTCCTTGTCTACCACTTATATAGTCACAATCAAACTCGTATCGCAATTCATTCAAAGTAATACAGTCCTCACTCACGCTCACAACATTTATTTATTTATGAACTCAAGCTTTCTCTCTTGTGCGCCCAACAAAGCAAGCTTATAACATTTTCACTCAGTTTGCTGTTATGACAAGTAAACGTGGCCACAGTTGGTACGGATTACCTAGGGTCGTTCCTCAAGGAGTAACATATGGGCGACAGCTTTCAATCAAGAGACTGACTAAATGACAACCTGCTACAGTAGGCTCTAGAGGATGTTCGTGGCGCTTAGTGCTGAGCTGTGGCCCCACAGTCTCCAGCAATGAAATGTACAGGACGCTGGGATTGTCGTGCCTGTGATAACCAGTTTGAGATATTGAATCATGTACTGCAGGCATGTCTGCGTACTCACGGCAGTTGGCAGGTCCATGGTGCACTGTCATCTGAGCTCTGGGTACTGAAGCTATAGGCTCTTTGAAGACTGGGTTGTCTCTGGAGGCGGACTGAGGCCTAACGTAACCTCGATGGGTCTACAGTTATCCTGGATGTCCAGGTAATATCTGGCTGGCTATCTAAGAAGCCTAAGTGGACGGATCTTTGTCAATGAGTGGAAGCAGTGAACATCAGAGTTGCAGCACTGACCTTGTTCTGCAGAGACGATTGTGCTGAGGAGACACACCTGCTGGGTGTGCCAACGGGCGTGCTTCGAGCGCGCTGCTCGGTAGCCGTTTTATCGTTGAGCTTCTTCTTATCCTTTTTTCCTTCCCCCTCTCATTCTTCTATTTCTATAGACAGCGTAGGGTAGTCTGGTCGACCTCCTCATTTTATCAATTATTGTTTATATAGCTGTTTTGTTGTGTCATATAAGGTGAGCTTCGTTGATAAAAAAAGTTTGTATTTACGTTTTTGTTTAGTTGGTGATATAATTTATGGGATTTTGTTTAAAAAATCGTTCGTTCAAAAACTGATAAAAGTTTAAAAGTGTATGAAGGTTTCCTTCGGCGTCAATATTATCTGCACGAACTGTGAGCTGTTTGAAGTTACTGCAGAGACTCGAACTGTTATCAGGTTATACGAGTCCGGTCTTGGACTTGAGAGGATTTTGGAAACGTTCTCAACACGAATCGCATCAGTAAAAAATCCCTTAGCAAGCACAAGGACAATAGATCGGATCCCTGCAGCAGATTTCCAATAATCGGGGCATCCTCTGTCGCTTCTTTTGAAAGAGCACGACGCGTTACATCGGTTTCTGTTGTGCTTCCACCTCTGTGGTTCGATGCTCAGTCACCTGTTTATTTAACGAGGGAGGGACATTTTGACATCCACCAAGTTTGTTTTCTATCTCGGCTGATTGATTTCGGTTCTTCGACAGCGTTCATCTCATGTGCACCGAACCAAACGTTAATAGCACATAACTGGAGGCACATGATTATAGCGGGGGCGACCGTGGAACAACCGTGCCGTCGTTCAGGCGTAGAGGCATGCCCCAGAGGCCATCCGCCTCGGAATTCATTCACTGCCTTTCTACCTCGAGTTCCAAAGCAAATATTTCGCTAGCTGATCTCAACCCGTGATGTGGTCCAAAAAGTGCTGCCCCCTTGCGGTTGGTGCGTGCACACTGGCAAACCTTCGTATTCATTACTCCGGACGTCGGAACTTCCGAAATGAGATGGGAATTTCTCTCGCATCCGATTCCAATACATTTAACAAAACCTTCCAGACCTCATACGGCGAGGCACAATCCGTACGCCAAACCAAGATCACCTGCGAAACCCCCAGTCAGATATTTTTCCAGACCTAAACGTGGATGCAGATTATTCCTGTATATGATGTCGATGAACCGTGGAATTCTGTTTGAGCGGCAGCTCACACCTTTTCGTCGACGTTTACAAACGCGTCGATGATTGTGCCTCCCCCACATGTCCTCTTGCCTGCGTTTATGGTGGCTATCCTTGCAGCTTGAGTAGTCATAACTAGTCATTGCAGCTTCACGATACAATCACATATAGGAGTGGAGCGATGAGATAGGGCCACCGCTATCCCCGTCAAATGGTATGAAAGTCGTAATGTTCTTT
Organism: Pachypeltis micranthus; assembly: GCA_020466155.1. NCBI lineage: Eukaryota > Metazoa > Arthropoda > Insecta > Hemiptera > Miridae > Pachypeltis > Pachypeltis micranthus. Next base: position 3,770,398 of record CM035776.1, read on the forward strand.
CTCGATCTTACGAGTTGGGGTAGTGACAAGGGTGCTACGGCGTGGCTTGGAAATAAATTCATAACTAGAGGCAATTCAGCGAACAGATGCAGGGCAAACTGACGTGGGTACAGGAGGGTGATTAGCCCTTTGTGTGCAGAGGAGGTTACGCCTCGGTTAAAGAGGGCATGGTCCGGTTATCGAATTAAGGGGCAAGCGTACGTGAGGAGTCACACCAATTCGGCAAATTGGTACGAGGACTCGTGAGAGCGAGCCTCCCTTCTTATGCACCGCTCAATTATCCTGGGCGGAGAATCGTCTGTAAGAGAGTGAATTACATCTGAAATGGGGACTGAAGCTTCCCTCTCTTTCCCCTCCAACGACAGAACCATTCAGACTGTTCGTCTTCCCGCTGGGGACATTACGCCAGGGATAAATGCGTTATCCTGTCCCTACACTCGAACCGGGAACTCGACTCGCAAATCTTACCTTCCCCTTGGCTAAAACTGTTAACCGTCGTTCGCATTAATGTTGACGACGAACTCGTCCGTCTTGTTCTTCTCTTGGCTTCCAGTTAACGAATTATGCAGAATCTTCGCTTTATGATTCCGTGACTGACACCCCATCGTTCCATTCCTTCTTAAAAATGACACCCCTTGAAGCGGATTCAATTGAGATGTAAAGAAAAGTTAGGTGTGTACGATAAGACTCAAGGTAGTTCAACCACTCCTTTGTCAGACTGGGTGCCCCTCGTCATCACCAACTTCCACTCCACAGAGGCCAGTACGAGCTTCCTCACAAGATGAAATATAATGTTCGGTTTCATGGGGATTGATCAGTGGTCTTCATTTAGACGTCAACCATTTTATTGATCTCAATCTCAGTATGATGATGAAAAGTGGATGTTTAAATCAAGGGGCAAGTCACTGAACTATTATGAACTGGAGCTCGACTGGTAAGGCATGAGAGACAGGATAAGTGAGTTGAAATTGAAACGAAAAACGGTGAAAATAATTACTCAAATATTATTCTTGCGGTTTGATTGTGATCTATGCTACACAATCCAACGTCAAATGATATCAAAAATATAACGTGGCTCAACAATCCGAGAAAATTTCAACACAAATGGTTTATAAGGAAAAAACCACGCTAAAAACGCTTTTCGTCGAAAATTTTGATAATTTATTGTGCTGCTCTCGTCATTTTCCCACAAATGGGAATTTTATGGTATAGTTGCCTTATTGAGAGCTACCAATATAAAAAATGTAATCAAAATCGTTAGAGCCGTTTTTGAGAAAAAAAAAATTGGTGTTTTGATCATTATGATAATTACAGTTAAATTTCGGTGAATTTTGTTCAAACCCTTATTTTGGCGTCCCATGGTAACTCGTAGGCTAGACACCAAGTTTCAGCTGATTTGGTATGGTTGCTTTCTCTAAAAACAGCGCTAAAATAGATTTCGTCGAAAGTTTTGGTAATTTATTGTACTGCTCTCGTCATTTTCTCACAAATGGTAATTTTATGGTATGATTGCCTTATTGAGAGCTATCAATATAAAAAATTTAATCAAAATCGTTAGAGCCATTTTTGAGAAAACAAATATTTGGTGTTTTGATCACTATGATAACTATAGTTAACTTTCGGTGGATTTTACTCATGCCCTCATTTTGGCGTCCCATGGTAATCTGCAGGCGAGATATCAAGTTTGAGTGGAATTGGTACGGTCGTTTTCTCTAAAAGTCGTTCACAGTTGAAGCCTAATCCTTCCTTCAGTAACTGTCGATGGGTCTTCGTTCCTGAAAAGTTTTGTTCCCAGCAGCTAGGACGGTTCAAGGGTTTTTCGTAGCCCAAACCTCGAAACTGTTTCTGTCAAATTTAATGTCACAACCTTCGTCCATTAGTAGAATGCGTATTTAGGCGTATCTCAGTATATCGGAGTGTGATAGAACCAACCAAATAAGAAACACATTTGTACGTGCCTGCAAGAGGCGCGTAAATGGGCGGTCCAGGAGGTAGTGCCACCTGGTGGGCTGCAACAGAAGCCGCTCACTTCTGCCTGACTACTTCCTGACCGTCTCTCGCCGTTTATTGTTTCCCATGTATATGTATGTTTTATGTGTTGTCTCACCTGTCTCACTCGTTTTTCTTCACAATTGTGTATTTATTATTTATTTAACAATAGTTTTCGGCTGTCTAAATGCACCCTTAAATCCACCCCCTTTGAACGCTTTGATTGCAAGGTCGCTTGTGTCATCTTGACTTCTCTACCGCCAGCCATTGGTTTACAACAGCATCTCCAGATTGAAGCAGTATTATTGCAGTGTTTACGAAGGAGAGTTAACTTATCTTTCCACTCACACCCTGAGGTTTATACCAGCGCGATCGCTTTGCAACAGCACTGCTTCAGTGCGCCTCCTTGAAACTGCAACGTAAATCAGTTTTCTTGACTATGAGAAGTGGTTTTCACACTTGGGCGTTGCCTTCCTAGGTACTCTCGTGACACAAACGGCATTTCCTCAGATCTTGTACCATACGAGTGTAGTATCTTAACCTGTTACATTTTGCCCGAATGTCTGAGGTTGGGGACACACTTCTCCGGGGATATCGAGCTTCTTGTCTTGATGCTAACTGCAGTGGGTTTAGACGGCGTTGTTTCGGTTGAGGCAGGGGCATGATCGAGGCAGACGATGTTTTCGTCATATGCACGGTATTTTAATACGGACCTAGTCCTTTCGTAGAAGAGTTCACGGATAGGTCTATTGTCGATGTGGAGTTGCAGGTACTCTTAAGATGCTACAATTGCACATCTGAGCAGAAGCGATGCAACATAACACATCCGAAATGTGTTTGGAACAGTGCCCCACAATGGCACTGCTGCGACACTGTGCGTTGTCGTGGTATCTCTTGCTTACATCTAAGCGAAATCTTTCTATCCACCTCCTGGGGACACTTCACCTATGGTTTATGCTCTCAGCATCTCAATGAGCTCGCATGGTTACATAAGGGGACTGGATGCTCCCTTCGAAGATCCTTCGTTGAATCGAGATATTCGCCAAAATGCATCAGAAATCAAGATTCCCTGTAATATAGTTTTACTCATTCAAAAGTTCGCGCAAATTGCTCATTGGACTCTTTCAGCTTACTGGTACAACAGCTGCTGCCATTTTGTTGCTCATGCTCTTCAAACTGGGTTGAACGATGATTTAGCCCCTTGTATCATCGGCTTAACACAGGTTGAGGACAGTAGCGTGATTGGAGCGACATCAGTAACATGAAAACCAAGCGGATAAACAACAGTCGTCATCTGCAATATTGAACAACTACACCCCTTAAAATAGAGAAGTTTAAAATACCAAACACAAGTCATTTTTGTTATTTACGTTTCCATCAGCCAGCCCAGTACCGCCAGGCCCTAATCGTTCATTTGTGGGTAACCGTAATTGGAGTTTAACCCCTTTTCGTATTTACCTTGCAGTTAACGCGTATTAGAGTTACCAGCCCTTCTTGCGGTTTATTATAACCGATCAATGTCGGTTGAGTAGCTCTTAGAAGTAGCAAACGACCGTCTAACTGAGATTGAAAATATTGGTGAAATCCGTTATAATAATCAAAGTTGAAAGCCCTTTAAATTTGCGAGCACCTCTCATCCCCCACAAACACAGTATTATTAACAACTTTAGTGGTGAGGGAGTGCGATACTTCATGAAGTCAATTCATCAAGGTACGTTTTATGTCCAATTAATATTCTCTGATTACTCGCACACATTGCCATTCAAAACTGACTCCCGCAACCCTGATATCAATCAGCAATACATACGAAATGGATGTATTAATGAATGGATGTGTAATGTGTGCTCATTTGAATGGGTGGCTGGAAAAACGTTGCACGTCGTTTTTTTCACAAACTCGGTTTTCGATGGTACAACGTTCTTTGTCGCTTGCCTGATCGAATTCACCTATGAAGTAGTTAGTTTTCAAACCGCTAGATAGCTTAAAGTGCGCTAGAAAGGCGTGAATGTCGCTTGGGTTTGGTGGAAAAACGTTTCATGTTGTTCGCGCGTCTTCCTGGCAACACTGATACCCGTGGAAACCGTACTAGTTGGTGCAAAAATAAACAAACCTTTCCTAGTCTATGAAATGGATCAAACTGATTTCAAAGACATTGAAGGGCTTTCTCCACAAAAATCTAGAAAGAAAATTTGTCTGGATGAAGGCAACTGCCGAAGACCCAGTTTCACTGAATGGGAGAGAAACACACAATATATTGCTCCCTTGGATCTCAGATCCGGTATTTCCGACCAGGACGTTAAGGATCTTCCCAACCTCTACACAACCTTTCTGCCCATATCAAAGGAGAAGAAGAAAGACCTTATGGATATGACTCGGTATTTCACAGACCGTGACCATAGGGCTTTTTATGAAACTCTCCCATCTGTTAAGTGGTCTTTTTGTGCAAGCTCAGTGTAGCACTCATTTTTAATGTTTTGCTCAGTAATTAGTGTCCTTTTTTTTCACAGTTTTCAAGACAATCACAAATGTGACTGTTTTTGAAAGTGTTTTTCCATTTTCTGTCAATAAAAAATCGATTTAACCTCTTCAATTCTTCCCCCCCCCCCATCAAATATCCCATATTTTTAATCTTGCTGTTGTTGAATGAAAAAACATAACAATGAATAGGTAGGTTTTGTGAAGCAAATCGTTTGTTTTTGCAACTGAATTTTGTTTAGTGGAAAAACGTTGTCTGTTGCTCTTCAGTTAGCCAGCTGCAGTTTTAATTTGATTTTTGAACATAATTAACTCTTCTGTCACATTCCACTTCCGCTACATGCAACGTTTTTCCGGCCACACATTCATTTGCCGTTGAGGTTTTTTGGCGCAGTCGCGAGATTCTCTCAATCGCCTGACCGGGCCACAGCTGCGGTGTCCGAGCGGTTAAGGAGTTGGACTTGAAATCCAATGGGTTCTACCCGCACAGGTTCGAATCCTGTCCGCAGCGATATTTTTTTTCACTCAACCTCGTCGAGCGAGGTTTCTTAAAACACTGATTTTATTATTACCAGTTTCACTTATTACTTTGCTTACCACAAATTAAACTTTCATTTGTATCGTGGGGCTTCCTGAATAAACCTGGTTACATGTAAATATTAATATTAGTCGTTGTTTGTTACGGCCAATGGGTTCCTTCTGAGAGGATAATAAGCTAGAATGTTTAAAAAAAAATCTGGTTCGTTGCAGCACACAACTTTCCTTAGCTCTACGTCAATTCACTTTGTACATGGCTAATTCTATTTAATCAATTCATTTACCACTCAGTTAATTTGAACTTGGTCAAACAATGCTTTACGGCAGCAGGAAGCGGTACCGCTTACAGTTCCAGAATTTATTGTGCTGCTTGTACTCATTGCAGGACCATTATTGAGCAATTGGTACACTTATAATTAATGAGACTGCAAACACAAATTTTTTGAAGAAGCATAGTAATTACTTTTGCAGAGTTATTGGGTAAACACATTTAGAACTGGTAGTAAGCGAAACAGTGGTAGTTGAAATTCAGGAATTTCTGGAGTGAGCCCCATGTATCTCATGAGCCGTTTTAAATACTCACCCTTTAGGTATTGGATTGGACTACAATACCAATTTTCTTTAACATTCTACCAACATTACAACGAAGTTTATAAGGAAAATATCTGGTGCGTTGCAACACACAACTTTCCTTAGCTCTACGTCAATTCACTTTGAAAAATGGCTAATTCTATTTAATCAATTCATTTATCACTCAGTTAATTTCAACTTGGCCAAATAACGCGCTTACATACATACACACAGACCATTTTCCCAAATAGTGGTTTTCGGACTCAGGAGGAAACCATATTGAGCGATCGGTACACAGATAATTAATGAAGCTGTAAACACGAATTTTTCGAAGTGGATAGTAATCACTTTTGTGGAGTTATTGGGTAATAACTGTTAGAACTGGTAGTAAGGGAAACGGGCGTAGTTGAAATTCAGGAATTTCTGGAGTGAGCCCCATGTATCACATGAGCGTTTTTAAACACCCACCCTTTAGGTATTGGATTGGACTACAAACCAATTTTTTTTTTAGCATTCTACTAACATTCCAGCGGACTTTATAAGGAAAATATCTGGTGCGTTGCAACACACAACTTTCCTTAGCTCTACGTCAATTCACTTTGTACATGGCTAATTCTATCTAATCAATTCATTTATCACTCAGTTAATTTGAACTTCGTCAAACAACGCTTAACGGCAGCAGGAAGCAGTAACGCTTACAGTTCCGGAATTTATTGTGCTGCTCGTACTCATTGCAGGACCATTATTGAGCAATTGGTACGCAGATAATTAATGAGCCTGTAAACACGAATTTTTTGAAGAAGGATAGTAATCACTTTTGCAGAGTTATTGGGTAATAACTGTTAGAACTGGTAGTAAGCGAAACAGCGGTAGTTGAAATTCAGGAATTTCTGGAGTGAGCCCCATGTATCTCATGAGCGTTTTTACTTTTTAAACACTCACCCTCTAGGTATATGATTGGACTACAATACGGAATTTTTTTAACATTCTACAAGAATTCCAGCGGAGTTTATAAGGAAAAAACTGCGCTAAAAACGCTTTTCGTCGAAAATTTTGATAATTTATTGTGCTGCTCTCGTCATTTTCCCACGAATGGGAATTGTATGGTATAATTGTCTTATTGAGAGCTATCAATATAAAAAATGTAATCAAAATCGTTAGAGCCGTTTTTGAGAAAAAAAAATTTGGTGTTTTGATCACTATATCACTATCATAACTATAGTTAACTTTCGGTGGATGTTGCCCATACCCTTATTTTTGCGTCCCTTGGTAACCTGTAGGCTAGACATCAAGTTTCAGCTGATTTGGTACGGTTGTTTTCTCTAAAAACCGCGCTAAAAACGCTTTTCGTCGAAAGTTTTGGTAATTTATTGTGCTGTTCTCGACATTTTCCCACAAATGGGATTTTGATGGTATAATTGCCATATTGAGAGCTATCAATATAAACAATTTAATCAAAATCGTTAGAGCCGTTTTTAAGAAAAAAAATATTTGGCGTTCTGATCACTATGATAACTATGGTTAAATTTCAGTGGATTTTGTTCAAACCCTTATTTTGGCGTTCCATGGTGACCTGCGGACGAGCTATCAAGCTTGAGCTGATTTGGTACGGTGGTTTTCTTTAAAAATCGTTCACAGACACACATACACACAGACCATTTTCCCAAATAGTGTTTATCGGACTCAGGAGGGTCTGAAACGTAAAGATCTGAAGAAAACTTAAGATTTTTCTTCAACTGATTACATAACTTTCCTTTCTACTTCGTAAAGCCAAGGAAAGTAAAACCCTGCAAATTATTACACAATGGTTTATTATTCTCATGAACAGCTTGACCAATTAATACTGCTCTCCCATCCCATTCGATTCAGCATCGAATACTAGTAAACCATACGAAACATGATCTGACTACAATGGAACTACGAAACAAAACGTCTGATGATTTGGCCCCGTCGGGTCGGAGAAATGGGAGGGGCTCTTCGAGCGAACCCGTTGTGAGTCGACAGGGGAGTTGAGTGGCGGCGTCGTTGGGAGGCAAGCGAGCGCGAGTGGTTTTTGAATGAGACGGGCAGGGGGGAGGGAGTACAAACGACGAAACGTTGACTTCCGCTGTAGTTCCTGCGTTGTACTGCGTTTCGTTAATTTTTTCAACCGTTTTTTGCCCAAAACAATCATGGGCATCGTCCGATCGGATTGCCGAGATGGCGGGCACAACTAGATACCAAATGGGATTTTTGTGCGAAAGAACGAATTTTTTAGACCACGTTAAAGGCACAAAACGGCCCGGACGGGGGACGGCGGACAGACATTGCAAATTTGTAATCCCCAACGTAAAGTATCAAATTTTAAGGGGGGGGGGGGTTGTAAAAATTTTTTCGTGACCCTAAACATAGGGTTATTATTCAGAATGAATAATAAACCAAAATCTGGTGTGTTGCAACACACGACTTTCCTTAGTTCTACGTCAATTCACTCGTGTATATGGCTTTTTCCACTTACTCAATTCATTTGAACTTGGTCAAACAACGCTTTACGGCAGCACGAAGCGGTAGCGCTCACAGTTCCGGAATTTATTGTGCAGCTCATACTTATATCCTACGCTTATTGAGCAATCGGTACACTGAGTATAAACCACTTCACCTGATTTATCGGGTAAACTCTTGTGGAGTGAATTTATTTATTTTCAAGGTTTCGGAACTCACTTCCATCTAAATTTATCGGCTTAACTAATCTTATTGTATTAGACATCGACTTCTTATTAGTGACCACTGCACAATCTCAATGAATGGAGACAATATAAAAATATGAAACGTATTATTCTCTTGCACAGCATGATTGTGACCTACGCTATTTTATCAAATGTCGAAAAATATTAAGAACATAACATGGTTATGTCGACTAAACAGGAAACGACAACTCATATGCAAACGGCATTGTTTGTTGAGCACCCCAGAGACCCATCCGACTAGTTTCAGCATCGAAATAGCATATACGAGCTATGTCGACATAGCGGCTAACCATTCATGTAACACGCACTGATTGAATGAACTTCACGCTTCACGCACTCTGAAGTGTTTGACAACCGCATACAATCGACCACTCTCGCTCAACCGAATAATCTACTAATTGGGCTCAAATGTATCAATTAGAAAGAGCATATGTTGAACATCGTCGTGTTAAGGTCAGATCGAAGGTCTTGATTTCAACAACCTAAAAACTAAGCCACGCAAAAGTTGCAGATTGGGTTTGATTTGGCTTCAGTGTTCCGAAAAAGACCCTGGAGATGCTTGCCTTGGGGGAGCGACATAGCCGCTATTTTTCAAGACATCCTCACCTCCACTCGGTCCCTGCTGGATGTAATAAGTGTAGGGGGTTATATAAAAACTTTAAACGATTATGCTTTTGTCAAACTTCAAATCACATACAACTTGCTATTCCACCATTCATACACTAACTGTTATGTTTAGAGATTCATACAATAATGTTATGTTAGGGGCGAGTCTATTGTTCGTCTCCCGGGTGCGTCTCCTAGGCTTTGTGCGCCCGATTCAGATTCTACATAAGTAACGAGGCACACCGATGGGCTACATCGATGGCACTGATGTGGGGCCAGATCGTGCCATTTGCATAGTGTCACCTATAAAATGTCAATGTTCGCTGTTTCGTTGTAGTTTCGAACTGGATAACACAACGGCTACGATCTAATGCAGATGTTGGGTGCAAGAATGGGGGAGCTGAGGATCGCAATGAAACTGAAACTCGGTGAGCGTGGGGAGGACTGTATTATACGTGCGTACGGAATTGAGTAGAATTGAAATTGAGGTGAGATGGAGTACAACTGGGCAACACAAGGGCAGTACTCGGAACGCGTGAACTGGCGCGGGCAACCGTGTGAGAGAGTAAGAAGTTACTGCGGTGGTTGTTGGAAGCAGAATGATTTTGGAAGAGCTCTGTCGTCGATAGGAAAATTAAATTGGGAGAAAGAAATGAAGAAAGGGGAAAACCTAGAAAAGGGGGCTGGGGGGCCCGCAGCTGAGGGATTCCCGCAGGTGAGGGGCAGGTATTGAAATAGTTGGAGACAATTAGGCGGTCGGAGACAATGACGCGGGGAAGTCCGAGGTCAAAGACTCTGACAACTTCGACGCTTTGCGTCGAACAGCAGACATGTTTCACAGAGAAGGGGTCTCCACAGGGCTGGATCCTCGGACCAACACATACAAACGCTTCCTGGAATAAGGCATTCCAGAGAAGGTCTCTGGACACTCATGCAGACGGACTGCGAGCCATACGCCCATGTGTATGACGTGTTCAGTCGGTGCGCCAAATCGAAGCAAAAGCCCATTAAGTGCTCCGAATGTTCTCCACATCAGAGCACGTCAAGCTGCGAGTGGCTGAGGAAAAAAACTGGCTCATCCTCTTAAGAGGACAACAATAGGCATCAGTCAACACGTTAAGGATGCTGTAGGCTTCTCCTTGAGAAGGAAGCTGTGGCGTTTCAGCAAACCTTCTTGTAGTTCAAAGGCCTCGCAAGGTTGCCTCATTACGAGCAAGACGCAAGGCTGCTTGGGATGTATGTTGCAGAGGTACAATGCGCGTGTACAACAACTGAGCACGTCTTAGGAGAAGATAGATTGAGCCAGTACCTTATGAGCAAAGGTGACTTCAACACATGGTTCCACTTCTTATCTTTCAAAGACTCTCCATCCTGCACTTCTTGCGCTTCCAGTGCGAAGAAAACAAGAAACCAGGACAGTGGTTGAAACAGCGCTCAAGCCTTCCAATTGCAACTGCTACTAAGCAAACGTATAACTGTTCAACCTTGTTTGCGAAGAAGGTTATAACGAAAAAACGTGACCACAGTTGATCTCTTCCTTCAAACTTGCCACCCAAGTTAGTCACAGCAGGTGGAAAACCAGATTAAGAACTACTCCTCCCAGGTGGAACGGATTCCCCAGTGTCATAGCTCCGCATGGTAACGCCCAGCGACAGCTCAGAGACGGGGTAAATGACAACCTACCGTTCCTCCATAGGTCGGGGTTCGGTGGATGCTGAGCGATTGCTAGTCCTCTCACGCGCTAGCGAAATCGTACCCCCATGACAGTCTACTGACTTAAATCTCTTATGAGTGTTAAGGAACAGTCTTTTGATTAAAAAAACAGCATGTACAACACATCGTGTAGCGAGTCTGAAGGTTCGTAGCTATTTATTTGCTGGTTCTTACCGGAATAATTCACTCACAACGGTAGTATTAATTTTTATCAGCATTCAGTGGATCCAATATCTTACCCGTTCTCCTAGCACCAATAAATACCTCGCGAACGATCGACGTCAAGAGCGGTCTTAGTGTAAGACTGCATTATTCACATGGTTCCCTAGCACATATTGCGTAGTAACGCTGCGGTACTCTAAATGCTTTGTAGCTGATTCAATTGAAGCTCGAGTTGTGAACAAACGGCGTGGGCGTGACTCTCAATAAATTCGAGGGAGAAAACGCTGCTACTCCTGCTCGTTATGGGGGCCAATAGCGTTATGGCTCTCGCTGAAAGAACATCAGAAAACCTTAGGAACGATGCCAAACGATGTCAGATGCATATCCAGCCTCTCCTAGTTTTCCTGCTCTCCTAGGAGGTTATCACGTGTATTCCAATGCCACCGCTCAGTTGCAAACGATCGTGTCCAAGGAATGGAAGGAAGTCATATCATGTTCACGTTCTATTTCAAGTGGAATAAAAGGGATTCCGGAAAGACTTCCCTTAAACACCCCCCCCCTCCCCACCAACAACCTCCAAATAAATTTAACGTACGGTCTGGACGCAATGAGGACTAGATGCGTCGTCTTGAACTTCATCAAATGGTACCATTCAGTGCCAGTTTGATTAGGCCTGAGGAAGAATGTTAGACACGGGCGGTTGTTTAGGTGGTCGACAGAGGGACGGTAGTGTGCAGCGTCACGGACAAATCAAAACATGAAAAAGAGACTCCCGATGAACTGTTTTTCTATTACAGTAGCAAAGCGTTGATCTGACAGTTGTTTTTATCTAACCTCAACTGCAAAAGCGGTGAAACAGTCCCTCAATAGATTCGCTAACGAGCATGTCGCCTGTAACTGGGTAGCTTCAACTTCGACTTGAATAATCATTCATAGTAGTTCGCTGCAAACATTCGAGCAGTCCGTTCCGATAATAACAGCGACGCATCACTTTCCTCAGGCCCTCGTACACTAAACAAATTTCATCGTTCTGCCAACTAATAAAATCTGTATTGAACTTTATTACCTCATAGCACTACCATAAATGTTATCTTTCTGCAAGGTCTTCTGTCTGGAAAAAAATACTGTAACAATTGAGTTTAAGGGGAACTTCTGGAGTAGCCTCTGCGCATATTATGAGGATTATTAAACTTTCATCGTTTGACTACTTTTCTGAAGATTCTAGTAAAATTTTAATAACAGAGTTTATATGGAAAAAAGTGCGCTAAAATTGTCGAAATGTTCTTTAATTTATTGTGCTTCTGTCACGAATGAGAGTTTAACCCATTCAATACGGCGGCCATATTGAGATCCCTATGCAGTTTGTCATAAACGGCCGTCACTGACGGCACAACTTTTTCTACGTATATGGCTTAGTTAATTTTTGTATGGGCTTGAAAAATAGTTTCAAAATTCAAATGTGTCTAATTAGTGTACAAATTGACGAGCGCCTCGGGGCGCTCGCAGTCATAGCTAATGTGTAGGTAGGCTATCATGCAAAACACAAACAGCTATGACTGCAAGCGCCTCGAGGCGCTCGTCATTTTATACACGAATTGGGCCATTGGAACTTCGAAACAATTATTTCAAGCCAAAAATAATAAACTAATCCATAACGTACTTTCAGGAGGTAAGTTGTATTGAATAAGGTGTAATTATAAAGAGAGGAAAACAATTTTTAGTCAACTTTTTCAATAAAATTACAAGTATTAATTACAAAAAAGTATTTATACAGTAAATAACATAGAAATCGTTCGTAAATTTTTACATAGGTAGTAAATAGTACTTGTAAACATTAAGCAATTAATTTCCATCAACGGTCATATTTTTGTGGAAATTTACAAAACAATTTTCGATACATAAAGCACGTGTATCGGGACAAGCTGGACAGGATACGAAGAAGTTCCTCGTCAGTCATCACTTTTCTTTGCATTGGCTCACCAACTTTGGGTTGTTTGGTGCTGAAAAAAGCATTATTACAATGATTATCATTATTAAAAAATCAATACAAATTCATCATCGTAATTTTAATGTTAGTGGAACGTAAAAAATATGCAAACCTTGAAGTTGAGGGTTGTGGCTCCTCACTTGCCCTCTTTTTTCCTCCTCGAGTACGAACCATCTGCAAAAAAATAGGTATATATTAGCTAATTAAGTAATAAGTTTAAATTATACGTCCAAATGTAAAGATAATGGAGTTTTACTTACCCTAATTTGGGAACGATGCAGTTTCTAAAGGAAACGTCAGATTCAGAAACGGCAAACTGCAGAATGTTCAGAATGTTGTTAGGAGTGACTGCCAGTAAATAACGGGCTTCCACAAGTGACTCAGTATCCACTAAACCCAGACCTGTGGAAGTACGGCAATTCTGCCAGTCTGCCGGTGGAAAGTGGAGTACTGCGCGGAAGTACTGATCTACCATCTGGGGGGAGTTGTTAATCTGGTTGCTCACTTGATCCAACTGTTCATGTGGGTGGCAAGTTTCAAAGTGACAGATCCACTGTGATCACATTTAATCGCTGTAATTTTCTTCGCACGCTAGACGCGGCTTAGCGGCAAATGCTGGCAGGTTTGGCTGCTCGTCCAACAACCATTGCTCATTGCTGTAAGAACTATGGTGGAGGAGCACGTGGTTTCTTTTTTGCTCCATGCTGGACGCGCAAGACGTGCAGATGGAGAGTCTTGAGAGGTAAGACGCGGAGCTGAATTGAAGTCGCTATGCCTTGCAATGCGTTACCTAGATATTGTGGTACTCTCCTTTCCGTGGAATTTCAACAAGACCTTTCCGGAACAGTGTGATTTCCCCAGGCTGGTTGTTTCAGAGCTCATTCGGGACAGACAAGCGTGAAGATGTAGAGGAAGGTATTGGAACTGGGACATTCAGGTCTAGCTATTGAAACGTTCTGCGTGTATCCAAGTCACAGGCTATCTGGTTGAGATAGAGGGTCGGGAAGTTGTTTGTGAAATTGCCATTCTCCGGAAATTTCTGAGTATAGGGGTATTGAATAATCAGAAAAGAATGTTCAGGAGGTTATTTTCCTAATTACGTCAATTACCTTACCATTAGACGGGTGGTCCATTAGGGTATCGATGAGATTTTGCCTTTTGCCTACTTCTTAGTGGCCAGCATTGCGAACTAATGAAGTGAAGCAACCGTGAAAGTTCGATGCGCCAATGTTATGTTTGAGATGGATATTGTACTAAGTGAGGAAGGGAGTGTATACAATATCGACAGTGTGAGCAATCGGAACCAACGCAAGGGGGGAAATAGGTGTGGGCGAGAGAGTGACGCTCTGATGAGACGACCACTCAGTTGCGACTGATGACACCGAAGTGTCAGGCGAATCGGGGAAATTTGAAGTGTATAGTCAGCACAAATGCCCTGAACGTGCCTTCGCTAAATGAAAGAGTTCACTTCGTATTAAAGCAATTGAGTTATGTCCGCCAGTAGGCAAATTACTTAAGTGTATGTACCTGTTAGGTGAGTCCGTCTCCTCTGGCTGGTAAGTTACTGTGGGCAAGCCCTTTTGATGTAAAGACATCGTCGTCTGGCCGTTAAGTCAGTACTGGAGTCAGTTGTCAGAGTCAGTTGGTTGTGGTCTTTAAATACGAAGAGAAAGGTAAACAGGATGATGGAGCATCGGGGAAGGGGCGGAGAGAGGAGGTTGTGTGCCTCAGGGAAAACCCACTAGAGGTGAATGGAACGTTTTGAATGATCTGTCAATTGTGGAATTTACGTATTTTTTGTGACTGTAAATCCGTCAGTTGGTTGTTTTCGTTTGTGTAGTGTTTTGAGTGGTGTGAATATGGTGTCGCATTTTGTAGACATAATGACCATGACCAACTGACTGACTCCAGTACTGACTCAACGTCCAGACGATGATGTCTTTACATCGAAAGCGCTTGCCCACAGTAACTCACCAGCCAGAGGAGATGGACTCACCTAACAGGTATGTTAACTTTAGTTCGCTTCGTCCCGGTACTATTCTCTGTGTACCGATTGCTCAATAATGGCTGTTTGACGCAAAGCGTCGAAGTTGTCAGAGTCTTTGACCTCGGACTTCCCCACATCATTGTCTCTGACCGCCTAATGGTTTCCAACTATTTCAAAACCTGCCCCTCAAATGCGGGAATCCCTCAGCTGCGTGCCCCCCAGCTCCCTTTTCTAGGTTTTCCCCTTTCTTTATTTCTTTCTCCCAATTTCATTTTCCTATCGACGACAGAGCTCTTCTAAAATCATTCTGCTTCCAACTACCAACCCAGTAACTTCTCACTCTCTCACACAGTTGGCCGCTCCAGTTCACACGTTCCGAGTACTGCCCTTGTGTCGCCCAGTTGTACTCCATGTCACCTCAATTTTAATTCAACTCAATTCCGTACGCACGTATATTACTGTCCTCACGCTCACCTAGTATCAGTTTCATTGCGGTCCTCAGCTCCCCCATTCTTGCACCCAACAATGGCTCTACCGCTTTCTGATACTATGAAGTGATGATTGACCAAGTTCAAACGAACTGAGCGAAAAATAAATTGACTTAGTATCAAAAACCATGAAAACCAGTGAGTGTACGTGGAGCTAAGGAAAGTTGTGCGATGCGGCGCACCTTGTATTTTCCTTATTAATACGATGTATTCCTGGACCCTGAAGAGAAAGGTAAATCAGGTAAATCAGTCAAACGTCAAGGAGGATCCATGTTAATTCCTCCATTCCGACACAACGTGACATTGTGTGTCGAGACAACACAACAGTTCAGATGGAATTAAAATTAAAGAATGAAGTAGCTGCCGTGTTTGTCTAAAAATTGATTTTCAGGTCAGTTTCTCAGTAAGTTGTAGCATCCAACGTGAAGTGGCGTCAAATGATAACTTGAAAATAGCGTCGTACCGTGCTTTAAGGTTTTTGGTTTCCTCGCAGACGAAGAACATGGCGTTTGATCGTCTCCCATCAGAATTTTAAACAAGAAAAGTGCGAAGAAAAATCTTTCATCTCGTATCACCATGAAATCACTTCTGGTAAAACCTCCGCTGGTAATTGCACTTTCCAGAAGTTGTCCTCCGCGGTCGGTTCCCTAGAAGTGTAGTAGGGGAGCCTCACTTTAATTCCTTTGCTTTGAATTAAAAGTTCGCTTTTCCTGTCCCCAAACTTCTTTAATTCCCCTCCTCTTCAACCCTCTTCCTTTAGCTGGATAAAAGGAAGATTCCCTCGCCCTTTTCATTTTCGGCGCTGGTGATTCTCTGTCATGGAAAATAGAAGCTCCAGATGGGGAAGCCAGATATCTCATCTGGAGGAGCTCGTAACAGTCACCATTAACCGTGCTCACGAAAGCACTGGCCGTGAACACTGTTTTTACACTGCTGTCGGAATTCGCGGGGTTTTGTATTCTCAGTTTATTCAGTTCACTTGTAAGCTATTATGGCAGCAAATGAGCTGTTCTTACTTTCCCACGTTATGAAGTCTCCCAATCAGTAAAGCATAGCGTCTGTTTCTGTTCTGATCCTACCTCTAGTGTGGAATGTCAATACGGCCCATCTATTTCGACGCCAGTTAACCTTTGTGGTTGATAGAGCCCTGGGGCATGCTGCGAACAGCAGAGGGAGTTCGATCTCGCATCGGGTATTAAACTAGGGGCTCTGGCAGACAGTATTACTCGACCTAAGCTAGCAGATTATCCTGAAGAAGTTTAACAGGCTGCTAAGCACGTGCTGTTCGGACTTTAACTCTGAGATTTGATACAAAGTGAAACTGCGAGCAAGGTTTTTACAACTCTTTAAAACACCAACGATGCGGATTTTGGTGTGCACTTGGATTTTGCCAACAGCAGAAAACTTGGGAGATAATTCAACGTGAAATTTTAAGGGAATTTTCCATATCATCTGGGCGACACAAGACACGTTGATGACAATTGAAGAGTTTACGTAACTTGAAGAGGAGTCCTTGTTTCTAAGGCAGAGCAGCAATGGAAGTTCTGAAAATAAGGAAATTGTCAATTTTCGCAACTAAGTGATAGAATACAGTCAACCAATGCCCGCTTCTCTTGACAAAAGTCAGGATAGATTCTTGCAAGTGTAGCCTTCCCTTTGAAGATGGGAGGACTTTTATAACAGCGGTTCGTTTGATGTACCTTCGAGGAGAAAGTAGTGAGAGAGAGAGAGAGATTTTATTTAACCACCTGGGGGAATTAGGGCCATCTTCCATTCCCCCCGGCTACTGGTTTCACAATCATCCTCTAAATTTGCATTTACAATCATAACAATCTGTATATACATTTATATACTACTCGTTGCACTACATTTACGAGAGAGAGAGAGAGAGAGAGAGAGAGAGAGAGAGAGAGAGAGGTCCATCGCATAAACTAACACAACACCAAATAATTTACTAAAAAAGTTAACAATGAATTTAAGTCAAGAGGAAGTAAGGAGTGCAACGAGAGCGTGGGACATCACTACGACAACTTATTCATATTCCTTTAACAATTTTTCTATGAAATTCTTTTTGAACCCAACAACATTTTTCGTGAAGTCAAACTCGTCAACATTGTCATTATATAGCTTTGACCCCTGCACGAGGAAGGATCGTGCCAGCATCGTCGTTCTGTGCCTAGGAATGACCATCAGTTTATTCCTACTCCGGGTGTCTCTCGATGTCATGAATTCGAAGTTGTCATAAAGGTAGGGAGGCTGGTGGGTCTTCAAGTACTTTAAACATCAAGGTGGCCTTCACCCACTTTCGCTCTCGCATCTTCAGCCAACTAAGGCGGCGATAGTGTGCCGTGACGTGCTGAACGAGCTGAAGTCGAACGCGAGTGGGAAAATCGCTAGCAGTTCTGCGCAGCTGGTAGATAGCACCAAAAATAGCCCGACACATCGCAGTCGTTTGGAGTTTCCACCCAAGTGTGTCCTGTACCACGACTCCAAGCATCTTAGTTGCGTGCACATACTCCAGCATTATTCCCTCAAAGGTGATTTTAGGTGCAGCAACCAAATTAACTTTACCCAGAATCCTTGGGTAACCGATAATCATCGTCTTAGTTTTCCTCAGGTTCAAATCCATCCCGTAAGAGGAACACCAACCCATAACGCGGCCAAGATCGGCACTCAATGCCTGCACCGCCTCCCCTATGTTCTCAACTCGGCAAGACCGTAACAGCTGGAGATCATCTGCATACGACATATGCCGAGTACCCACCGAGAGGACTTTGGTAACGAAGTGATGTAGAGCACGGAGCAGAGAGCGGAAAGCACCGAACCTTGTGGAGTCTCAGGCCGACAACTCACCATCGTTCCCTTTGACTGCGAGAAGCCGTGATAACGCAGTTCCAACGATCCCAATCGACTGCAGCACGGCGAGAAGAATATCCCGACGGACCAGATCGAAAGCAGCAGAAAAATCCACCATCACCAGCATCGTAACCTCCTTTCGATCCATTGCTGATCTAACTTTGTCAAGCACACCCCCTGCCAAACCCCGTACGGTATGCGGACTGCATTGGGTCCAGAACGCTGTTCCTCACAACGAACGCTCTCAGGTCATTATAGACAAGTTTGTCTAAAGCTTAGTAATGAGATACCTCTATAGTCGTTACTGACACTGGAGACTTACACTTTGGGAGAGGTTTAATAATAGCCCTTTTCCAAATATCTGGGTAAGTGCCTGTCGTACGCGAGACATTGAAGATATGCGTATCCCGGTGAGATAATCACGTCAACAAGTAAATGCAGCGCGTCGACTGGAATTCCGTCTGCCCCCACAGCTTTAGAAGATTTAATGCCCAAAAGAGAATTTTTTACCTTACCTTCCGACAAAGAGAGAGAGCGAGAGAGAGAGAGCCAGTACGTTACATTGATGGACTGTGAGTTTGCTATCCCTGACGTGGAAGTAGTCAGTCACGCCTAAGTAAAGACGGTGTACACGAGGATTGTGTCGCGGTAACACCTACACAGGCTCTGTTAATTGTCCTTAATGAGGCACACTTTGCGAGGATTTCCATCTATATTGCCTTCAAAATGTGTAGACGTTTGTCTATTAAATTTTTATCTGTTAGAGGATAAGCTGGTTTCTTTTCATCAGCCACCTGCACCTGACGTGCTCACACAGTAACGGTATGGAGCACTGGATGGCGTTTCGACTTGATTTTGTGGATCGACCGTGCACGTCAAGGTCGCGCGTACAACTCGCAGTCAGAGAGCCTGAGAAGACTTTCGAACAAGGCGTTCTGTAGCGCTGGTCCGAGGACCGACCTTCCTCTATACTTCTCTGAACTGAGACATGGCTACATTCGATCGAGCCAGTTTTATTCGTCAGGTAAAGAGTAAATACAGAATACGTTGGAATTCCCAACTTTTAAGGTCTTTGAGAAGCAGTGGTCATCGTAGCTTCTGTGGAGCCAATGAGCACTGCTACGACGTACTCAGCTTCCAGGGAAACATTACTAATGTCAACAATGAGGTCCTACCTTAGGGATTACAACAACAAGATATATATCGTGCTACCAATAATGGAAAGAAGACTTTCCTCATGATCACGGGTCTGGCTGATTACTTTATGATAGAAAAAATTCTCAACCGTTTACATAATTTTGCTTACTACTCAAAAAGGGTAATGATGTACTATTAGAATAAATCGACGCAAACCTTCCTCTGCATTTATCATAACTGAGTACGTACTTATGCAATATGACATACAACCTTATTTCCCAAGCGGTGTCTTGTTTAGCCCACTTCCGTTCCGAAAAAGTGTACACTCCATCCACAGTCAAGAGCGAGGAGCAAATCAGAGAAATGATGATGCAGCTGATGTCTGTCTTCGGGTGTTCAAGCTCTCGAATCACCGGTTCCGTTGTCAAAAAATGAAAGAGAAGTAGGCCTGTTGAGATCGGGTATAATATAGCACCAACTAACGCCCACACGATCTCCTGTTAACACAATTTCGTACGTTCTGTGCGTTCCCCTTTCAAGTTCATACTACGAAATTCCAACAACACGCGACTATTTTTACGATACCATTTCATAGCTTCGTTGACGAAACACGAAGCTTATGAGAAGGCCAAACCCGTTGATCATGATACCGCCGTATGTGGCGCAGCAAAAGCAACGAATGATTGCGGTTTCATGCGCGTAGTACATGTTTTGACTGTATTTTATGTACGTAACGAAGGCGAGAACCTGCGAAAAGAAAATTTACGTTCGTCAGTGCTGAAGTCAGGTCGACAATAACTCCTACATAGGAGATAATGCTCCATCTTTCCCTTTCCAATACTTTTGTTATTACATAGCGCAATGTACTGCGGTAGAGCCGAACGTGGGAATTATTCAGCAACTCGTATAGGGTTAAGAAACAAAAACGCTATTACTATTATTTCCACTTGGCCGAATGCATGGACTTAGTCAATAGAAATGAAATTGTTTGAGATCAGTATGAAATATAACGGCGTAGTGTTACCAACTGCTTATCAATAGGCACCAAATTGTGGAGGATGAATCAGCTAGAAGCAATTACAATGTTGTTGATCTCTGGAATAATTAATTTATACGCGTAACGTAAAATTACAAAAAAATATCTGGTGCGTTGCAACACACAACTTTCCTTAGCTCTACAACAATTCACTTTGTACATGGCTAATTCTATTTAATCGATTCATTTATCGCTCAGTTCCTTTGAAATTGGTCAAACAACACTTCACAGCAGCAGGAAGCGGTAGCGCCTAATGTTCTGGAATTTATTGTGCTGCTCGTACTCTTTCCCAGCCATTATTGAGCGATTGTTACACAGATAACTAATGAGGCTGTAAACACAAATTTTTTGAAGAAGGATAGTAACCACTTAATAACTGTTAGAACTGGTAGTAACCGAAACAGCGGTAGTTGAAATTCAGGAATTTCTGGAGTGAGCCCAATCTATCTCATGAGCGGTTTTAAACACCTCACCCTCAGGGTATTGAATTGGACTACAATACCAATTTTCTTTAACGTTCTGCTAACATTCAAGCGGAGTTTAAGAAAAAAACCGCGCTAAAAACGCTTTTCGTCAAAAATTTTGATAATTTATTGTGCTGCTCTCGTCATTTTCCCACAAATGGGAATTTCATGGTATGATTGCCTTATCAAAAGGTATCAATATAAGAAATTTAATCAAAATCGTTAGAGCCGTTTCGGAGAAAAAAAATTTGGTGTTTTAATCACTATGCTAACTATAGTTAACTTTCGGTGGAGTAGGTTCATACCCTTATTTTTGCGTCCCATAGTCCCCTGTTGGCTGGAGATCAAATTTGAGGTGATTTGGCTCGGTCATTTTCTCTAAAAACCACTCTAAAATCGATTACGACGAAAGTTTTGGTAATTTATTGCGCTGCTCTCGTCATTTTCCCACAAATGGGAATTTCATGGTATCATTGCCATATTGAGAGCTATCAATATAAACAATTTAATCAAAATTGTTAGAGCCGTTTTTGAGAAAAAAAAATGTTTGGTGTTTTGATCACTATGATAACTATAGTTAACTTACGGTGGATTTTGTTCAAACCCTTATTTTGGGGTCCCATGGTGACCTGCGGGCGAGATATGAAGTTTGAGCTGATTTAGTACGATGGTATGCTCTAAAAATCGTTCACAGACACACAGACTGACACACACACACTCAGACCATTTTCCCAAATAGTGTTTTTCGGACTCTGGGGGGTCTGAAACGTAAAGATCTGAAGAGAACTCAAAATTTTTTTTTCAGCCGATTACATAACTTTCCTTTCTACTTCGTAGAGCAAGGAAAGTAAAAAGAGTTGGGTAACGTTTGTTGTCGCTTCACAATAGGCTGGGATGGAGGATCATGAAGGCTACACGGATAGTTATAGGTACTGTGGCATGCGAAACACATGAAAAAGAAATCAGTGTTTGCGTTAACTGCCCACAGGAGATACTAAAAACTAACAATAAATACGCGCAGAACCAGCGCAGAATGAAATTTCCTCCCAATGCACTAGCATGAAGTAAGTCAGTTGAATGGTTGTTAGGTAAATGGCAGCAAGATGTCCTTATTTAAGAGATGTAACCCATACGAGTTGTTTCTCACGACTTCAATAGGCGACTCCACTTACTTTCCCTCAAAGTGGAAAGTCCTGCTGTGATGGAACCAAGAAACCACGAGCCACTGTAGTTCCAACCACAGTGAGCGAATCTTCCAGCTTTGATGCTACTGAGCAAGCTTATAACCCTTCTGCCTACATATTACATAAAATTTGGTCACAGTTGACCTGAAGTGATGCTGAACGAGTGCCAATGCCCATGCATGCTAGTGAAACTGCTACATCCATGACGCGATCGTGATAAAGAAACAGACCGAGTTAGATGGCTGAACCTTGTGGAATCAACTTCACTAGTCATCGATCAGGCTGAACGTTACGGCATCAATTTCACTAGTCAAAATAGAAACGAAACCATCTTTTCCTTCAAACCTGAGTTCGCTTGAGAATGTTCGGTTCTTCGTTGACCTTGGCTGCCCTGAAACAAGTCGCAGGCTACTAGCGAATCGAATGGAGCGAAACGGCAGCTCTGTGGAAGGTGGAACGAGGTTGAAACGATGAGGGCATTACATGACAACCCAAGAATAAGTGAAACAACCCAAAAATAAGTGAAACAACCCAAACAGAGCCCTGAACTGAATCTGAAGTTAAAACACGCTTAAAGTTAAGTGAAGACAAGTTAAGACACACGTTCGAAGAGCACAGTAGTTGAGGAACTGCCGTTCATCGTCATGTGGCCTGTCGGAGGCCTCCCTTCCACTCTGTTGCCTATTGAGGAAATCACGCGTTAACAAGAAAGCGCTACCTACGAACCCCTTCACTTCAATCCGTTCGTTTGGTGTTCACTGTTAAAAGCCCCACTTCTCGAATGTCCCCTTCTAAATTCTATAGAATTGACGGTAGAGACTGATTTCTATAAAAGTTCGGGCTTGCCCTTTTTTTGGTCATTTTCGTACAACTTCCCTCTGCCCACCATTTATTTCTCTTCAGAACTGTCTCGTATTGTGATCAACCATACAAACTCGCCTTTTCTTCCTCTATTCCAAGGGTTTACCTGGAACTTTGCCTGCACATCGGAGAGTCAACGTTCATATCGACTTCATGAAAATCGTAGCCTAGCCCCAGGGATTAACGCTACGGCTCCTTCGTGAGAAAAATGAAATGCCTTTGGCTGTCGAAAGGAACGTTTTAACAATTAACGGTGAACTTTGGTTGCGATTAAATCCTCAGAGAGGAAGGAATCAAATGCTATGATAGGGCCATTCGGTTGTACTACCAAAGACAATACCACCGCTCACGTGGATATTGGCGAAGTTCAGAAGAGTTACCGGAAGACTTCAGAACATCACCTAACAAATCAGGAATGAAATTTAAAGAATTTAATAGACAAGTAGCGTCATTCGCACACCTATTTGTTTACCGCTGAAATTAGAGTAATCTTGGAACTGTCCGGCGCATGATGGAAGGTCACAGCATCCTACGAGCCCTGGAGTTGACCAGTCGTCCATTGCGGTGGATATAGAAAGGCAGCATCTACGAAACCCATGAGAACCGCTTCTCACTAGCTAGTCAGAAATTCACAGGCATTCACTTGAACACGACATCATTCCCACCACTCTTAGTTCGTGAACTAATATCACCGGAACTGACTTTGGGACCTACCAAGTAAATCACTTTCACCAAGAAATGGCACATTGAAATTATTGAACCCGACGATTTTCTGTGTACAAATGAAACCTTAACGTAGCCAGTTGCTCAGTTTAAGTTAGAAAACCGCACTTGGGTGTTGATCAAAACGTTTCCATAGGTACATAAAAAGAAACGTGGTGAACAATAACAACTAATTCGGCTGCCTACGATACAAGTTAATGAAATTTGGAGAAAGTGTAACGCGATACCGTACGTTGAGAAGTTTTTATTCGCGTAACATTCCAGGTAGGTTCTAGTGTGGAGCAGAAGAGCTACATTACCGTGAGACATAATAGACTTACTCAAGTAGAGGGAATGGACAAAGTTGTGAATGAAACGAATAGTTACGGGTTTCGAATAGTACGTCGCTTACCTCTTCGCAAGAACCTTTCGAAGTATAAAATAAAAAGGCTTGAACAGAAATGTTTGACACGAATAGTATAAAAACCAACGTCCGAACGAAGAGTCCCTCATAAGAAGAGAGCGATCATCCTGCATGACACAAGATGGAACATGATTTACGTCTGATGACTACCGTGTGATGACGACCAACAGATTGAGTGGAATGTCGCACGTTTTGACAGCACCCTCAAGCCCTGAACCGTCTAGCGTAAAGCCAATCATGGCAATCGGCGACTATTTGGCAGCGCCTCTTGAGAATAAAACCCTGCAAATTATTACACAACGGTTTATTATTCTCATGAACAGCTTGACCTAGTATTACTGCTCCGAGACCCATTCCATTCGATTCAGCATCGAAAAATACTAGTAAACCATACGAAACATGACCTGACTACAATGGAACTACGAAAACTGAATATTCCCCCAGCGCCAGGTGCCCGTAAACGTCTGTAGTCATTTATGATCCGATGTAGGGGTGTGCCGAGAAAGTGGCCCAAACCTTCCTATGCCCCATCAGGCAAAAAAGTCGGGGAAATTGGGCCGGGGACTTCCAGCAGACCCTCGGCAATTGGCACTATGTTGCGAGTCGAGCGGATGGGTGGTTTTGATGACACGAGAGGGAGGGAGGGAGTACTAACGACGAAACGTTGACTTCAGCTGTAGTTCCTGCGAGTTCTTTCAAATAGTTGACTCTAGTAATTACTGTAATTTCCCTATACGCAGTTGTACACGTCTGATACTCATTCCATTCGACCCAGGATGTAACAATACCTTGAAAACGATACGAAACACAGCTTATTTGCGATTATACTGCATTTTGTTAATTTTTTTAACCATTTTTTGTCCATAACAACCATGGGTTCGTCCGATCGAATTGCCGAGATGGCGGACACAACTAGATGCCAAATGGGATTCTTGTGCGAAAGAATGGATTTTCAGACCACGTTAAAGGCACAAAACGGCCCGGACGGGGGATGGTGGACGGACATTGCAGATTTGGAATCCCCATGTCTTGTAACGTAAAGTATCAAATTTTGAGGGGGGGTTGTAAAAAATATTTCGTGACCGAAAAATGAATAATAATAACCCAAAATCCTAGAGTTAGATGAGGTCGTTCTTGTTCCTGACTACCCCATCAAGGCCTGTGATTGGGCACCTGAGTAACCGTTGGATTTTGTAATCTCCACTGCTCGAGCTGTAGTTCAACGATTAGTTGGCAAACTTCTCCATCCTCGCTTGGTATAGATATTGTCCCTACTGTGGTATTTCTGTTTCACTCATATTAGATAATGAGAATAACAGCTCAATTCAAAAACGAAACTGCCTTTACTAGTTTATTGCAACGGCTGCGATGAGTGACTCCCCCGGCGACGGGTGTTTACTACCCAACATAAGCTATTTTTATTCAAATGGAAACCCCGCTGAGAACCTGCTCTACGGGGACTGAAATGGGAAGAAAGCAAGAAAACGGCGATAAACCCTGGCAAGATAATTGAACAAAAACACAACCTACCTGCTTGTAGATGATAATAATTATTACATACGCGACGTTCTATGAACGATACTACAATCCAGAATATTTGAAGCTAGTAGAAAGGTCCAAGTACTAACGTTATTTTGTCCTCTCTCCCTGGTCCAGTCTCTTGGACTACTCATCTGCCGCGTATTGTGACGTGACACGTAACGCCGGGCTACAAGAGATTGAAGTGGCTCTTCAAAGTGCTCTAGTTCAAGAGACCTGCCTACATGTTCAGCAATTTCATATTCATGTCTGCAGAGCACGTTGGAGATGCTAGGGACGCCCAGACGACGTTGAAAATTTCTCCGCGTCGCACATCATCATTCCAAGGGTCCTTCCTAGTTCAAATGACAAAGCTCTACAACCAAAACACGACGCCAGAGTAATTCAAGGGGAGCTTTAAATAGTATTTGATGGCGAAATATGACGCTGAGTGACATTTTTAGTAGGCGACACAGCTGCGATGGGTGGCCTACATAGCGAGAACCTGCGAAAAGAGTTAAAACTAGATGAACGAGTCACTCCTTTCTATGGAAATATGGGAAGGCTAAAAACAACGGCGAGAAAAAAACTGGCCATAGCGAGTTTAGTGTGTAAGGTACTAAAATTTAAATCGCCGGACTATCTATGAGTAGTTGATGAGATATGTGCACAGTACGCCTACAGAAAACTGTGTAATTAATTTTGTATAACTGCGGCTTTTGCCTGTAAATGTTAGCAGTGTACTAAAGTTAACGTACCTGTTAGGTGAGTCCGTCTCCTCTGGCTGGTGAGTTACTGTGGGCAAGCGCTTTCGATGTAAAGACATCATCGTCTGGCCGTTAAGTCAGTACTGGAGTCAGTCGGTTAGTCGTGGTCCTTATATACAAAGAGATAAAAGTGAAAGGGGTGATGGAGCGTCGGTGAAGGGGCGGGGAAGGAAGGTCATGTACCTCAGGTGAATACCCCTAGAGATAAATGGGACGTGTTGGATGGATGGTCTGTCAAGTTGTGGAGATTTACGTCTTTTTGTGTAGGGTGGTCTGTAAATCCGTCAGTTGGTTGTTTTCGTTTTGTGTAGTGTTTTGAGTGGTGTGAATATGGTGTCGCATTTTGTGTTGATTTGTTCATTTATGATTTGTCCATTGAAGTTTTTTGTTTATAAATTTCCATGTTTTTCTAATATGTTCAGTTTTCGTCCTTTGTATTGTTTGTGTAGTAAGATGGTGCAGTCCTGTATTTGGTGGGTTCATGTCCAGTTGTTTTGAGGTGGTTGTAGCAAAGTTTGAATCGTCTTTGTTCTACTAAGAGATTTAATGTGTTCTGAGTATCTGGTCCGTTTTTTTCGTCCTGTCTGTCCTATGTATGCGTTTTTACAAGTACAAGTTATTTTATATACCCCACTTTGGTCGAGTGGGTCTGTCTTTTCAGTCTTTGCAGTTAGTTTGGTTCTAAGTGTGTTGTCCGTACGTAATGCAATTTGTATACCTTCCTTTCGGAGGATATTAGTTATTCCATATTTGTGGTCCCGTGTGAATGTGTAGCGTTTTGTTAAAGACTGTGTATTTTCTGTTTTTGAGTCGTTTGTTTTGGAGTCATATTGTCTTAATGATTTGTTTATTGTTTTTAGAGTAACCGTTATTTTTCTGCGATAGTATTTATAATATCAAGTTCTTTTTGTAGTTTTGTTCGGATAGTGGGTTAGTTTTTAGTCTCCGTATCATGTGTCTGAATGCACTTAGTTTGTGTTGTTGTGGGTGGTTTGATGTGAAGTGTATGGTCGTGTCGGTAGCGGTAGGTTTTCCTAAAAATGTCGTATTGCAATTCGTTGTCCAAACGTGTGATTTTTAGGTCCAAGTAATTAAGAGTTTTGTTTGTTCTTTGTCCATGTCATATTGGATGTTATAGTGGATATTGTTTTAGAAGTCTTTTAGTATGTCGTCGGTGTTATCGCGGCCTAATACGCAGATGATATCATCTACATATCTGGCGTAGTGTTTGATATCGTGTTTTGTCATTAAGGTCTGGATGTGAGTTTCTTCGTAATGTTGTAGAAATATTTCAGTTAATATAGACGAGGTAGGGTTTCCCATACTAATCCATCTTTGGCTTGTATATGCTATTGTTAAATTGAAAGTAATTTTGTCCAGTGTCAGTTTGGTGAGGTTGGTGACGTTTCTAGTGGTTGTCGTGTCTATTTGCCTTAGTTTGGTTTGTAGTATGTCAATGGTTTCTTTTATTGGTATGGAGAGGATATAAGTTTTTATATCGAATGATAGCAATCTAGTGTTTGGAGTTATAGTAACGTCTTTTAATCTAGTGGCAGAGTTCTTCTTTGTTGCATATGGTATGTCTGTTTGGTAATGTGATGGTACTTTTTAGCATTGTTGTCAAATATTTTGAGAGTTTGTATGCTGGTGCAGATGTGAAGTTTATGACTGGTCTGATGGGTGTATCCTTTTTGTGAATTTTTGGTTGTCCTTTGAGTAGAGGTGGTTTAGGTTCATGTTTATGTATTTATAATGTTGTTCTTTTGGTATGTTAGTGTGGTTTCTAAATTGCATTACGTATTTGTGTTTGATACGAGTCCGTAGGGTCTTTTTCAGTTTTGTGCATTGTGTTTAGTTGATGAAGTCAGTCGTTTTGTTTATGTAGGTCTGTTTATGTAATATAACAATGACGTTTCCTTTGTCTGCTTTTGCCAAAATTAAATTATTGTTGTTGAGTTTGGTCCTAATTTGTGTGGCTGTTTTACGTCTTTGTGGTCCGTCCTGTTCTTTTGTGTTGTTTGATAGTTTGTTCGATTTTGTCTACAATTTTGTGGCGTATGCGTTCTTGGTTCTCAATCGGTAGATATTGTATGGCTGTCTCAGCGTCTAAAATGTTTGTTTCAATTTCTTTTGTAGGTCAGTTGAAGGTAAGTTATGTTTGAGTCCTCTTTCTAATAATTGCGATTCGTTATCAGTGAATTTTACGTCAAATCAAGTTAACTGTTCTACTATGAAATGTTGTAGCAGGTTTCGAGATAGGGTCCTAGTTTTTCTTAAGTTTGTCGAGTTTTTCTGTCCATATTCTTGTATTTGTTAGTCATGATTGTATTCGTCTTTGTACGTAGGTAGTCTAGAAATCTATAAATATAAGTGTAAGTTGTTTTTCGTCATTATGTTGGCCGATTCTAAGTGTATTTTGTATATTTCCCTATTAAGTTTGTCTTTTTTGATGTATAGCGTCCGTATTTCTGTCCTGATCCAAAGTTTTTGAGCTAAATGTTTTGTTTTTTTGTGCAGAGTATGTCTGTCTGTTGATCTGTATGAGTGCGTATTTTGGTGTTATATTGTGAGTGAGGCATTGTTTGTTGTAGCGTATGTTAGCGATTGTCTTGTGTAGTTGTAGCGTCTTGTTGGTCAGTCTTGTTAGTAGTACCTTAGCCGGACTGGCTGTGTCAGGTATTAAAGGGGTGGGTTGTGTCCGCCAGTAGGCAAATTACTAAAGTTAACGTACCTGTTAGGTGAGTCCGTCTCCTCTGGCTGGTGAGTTACTGTGGGCAAGCGCTTTCGATGTAAAGACATCGCCTGCATCATCGTCTGGCCGTTAAGTCAGTACTGGAGTCAGTCGGTTAGTCGTGGTCCTTATATACAAAGAGAAAAGTGAAAGGTGTGATGGAGCGTCGGTGAAGGGACGGGGAAGGAGGTCATGTACCTCAGGGTGAATACCCCCTAGAGATAAATGGGACGTGTTGGATGGATGGTCTGTCAATTGTGGAATTTACGTCTTTTTTGTGTAGGGTGGTCTGTAAATCCGTCAGTTGGTTGTTTTCGTTTGTGTAGTGTTTTGAGTGGTGTGAATATGGTGTCGCATTTTGTGTTGATTTGTTCATTTATGATTTGTCCATTGAAGTTTTTTTGTTTATAAATTTCCATGTTTTCTAATATGTTCAGTTTTCGTCCTTTGTATTGTTTGTGTAGTAAGATGGTGCAGTCCTGTATTTTGGTGGGTTCATGTCCAGTTGTTTTGAGGTGGTTGGCAAAGTTTGAATCGTCTTTGTTCCTACTAAGAGATTTAATGTGTTCTGAGTATCTGGTCCGTATTTTTTCGTCCTGTCTGTCCTATGTATGCGTTTTTACAAGTACAAGTTATTTTATATACCCCCCTTTGGTCCGGTGAGGCAGGCTTTTCAGTCTTTGCAGTTAGTTTGGTTCTAAGTGTGTTGTCCGTACGTAATGCAATTTGTATACCTTCCTTTCGGAGGATATTAGTTATTCCGTATATTTGTGGTCCCGTGTATGTGAATGTGCAGCGTTTTTGTTAAAGTCTGTGTATTTTCTGTTTTTGAGTCGTTTGTTTTGGAGTCATATTGTCTTAATAATTTGTTTATTGTTTTTTTAGAGTAACCGTTATTTTCTGCGATAGTATTTATAATATCAAGTTCTTTTTTGTAGTTTTGTTCGGATAGTGGGATAGTTTTTAGTCTCCGTATCATGTGTCTGAATGCACTTAGTTTGTGTTGTTGTGGGTGGTTTGATGTGAAACCTACCGCTACCGACACGACCATACACTTCACATCAAACCACCCACAACAACACAAACTAAGTGCATTCAGACACATGATACGGAGACTAAAAACTATCCCACTATCCGAACAAAACTACAAAAAAGAACTTGATATTATAAATACTATCGCAGAAAATAACGGTTACTCTAAAACAATAAACAAATTATTAAGACAATATGACTCCAAAACAAACGACTCAAAAACAGAAAATACACAGACTTTAACAAAACGCTGCACATTCATACACGGGACCACAAATATCTGGAATAACTAATATCCTCCGAAAGGAAGGTGTACAAATTGCATTACGTACGGACAACACACTTAGAACCAAACTAACTGCAAAGACTGAAAAAGACAGACCCACTCGACCAAAGTAGTATATAAAATAACTTGTACTTGTAAAAACATACATAGGACAGACAGGACGAAAAATACGGACCAGATACTCAGAACACATTAAATCTCTTAGTAGGAACAAAGACGATTCAAACTTTGCCAACCACCTCAAAACAACTGGACATGAACCCACCAAAATACAGGACTGCACCATCTTACTACACAAACAATACAAGGACGAAAACTGAACATATTAGAAAACATGGAAATTTATAAACAAAAAACTTCAATGGACAAATCATAAATGAACAAATCAACACAAAATGCGACACCATATTCACACCACTCAAAACACTACACAAACGAAAACAACCAACTGACGGATTTACAGACCACCCTACACAAAAAGACGTAAATTCCACAATTGACAGACCATCCATCAACACGTCCCATTTATCTCTAGGGGTATTCACCACAGGGTACATGACCTCCTTCCCCGTCCCTTCACCGACGCTCCATCACACCTTTCACTTTTCTCTTTGTATATAAGGACCACGACTAACCGACTGACTCCAGTGCTGACTTAACGGCCAGACGATGATGCAGGCGATGTCTTTTACATCGAAAGCGCTTGCCCTGTAACTCACCAGCCAGAGAGACGGACTCACTAACAAGGTACGTTAACTTTAATTTGCCTGCTGGCGGACACTTCAATTTCTTTAATACCTGACAGCCAGTCCGGCTAAGTACTACTACCAAGACTGACCAACAACACGCTACAACTACACAAAACAATCGCTAACATACGCTACAACAAACAATGCCTCACTCACAATATAACACCAAAATACGCACTCATACAGATCAACAGACAGACATACTCTGCACAAAAACAAAACATTTAGCTCAAAAACTTTGGATCAGGACAGAAATACGGACGCTATACATCAAAAGACAAACTTAATAGGGAAATATACAAAATACACTTAGAATCAGCCAACATAATGACGAAAAACAACTTACACGACATATTTATAGATTTCCTAGACTACCTACGTACAAAGACGAATACAATCATGACTAACAAATACAAGAATATGGACAGAAAACTCGACAAACTTAAGAAAAAACTAGACCCTATCTCGAAACCTGCTACAACATTTCATAGTAGAACAGTTAACTTGACGGACGTAAAATTCACTGATAACGAATCGCAATTATTAGAAAAGAGGACTCAAACATAACTTACGCTTCAACTGACCTACAAAAAGAAATTGAAACAAACATTTTAGACGCTGGAGACAGCCATACAATATCTACCGATTGAGAACCAAGAACGCATACGCCACAAAATTGTAGACAAAATCAGAACAAACTATCAAACAACACAAAAAGAACAGGACGGACCACAAAGACGTAAAAACAGCCACACAAATTAGGACCAAACTCAGCAACAATAATTTAATTTTGACAAAAGCAGACAAAGGAAACGTCATTTGTTATATTAGATAAACAGAACTACATAAACAAAACGACCGACTTCATCAACCAAACACAATGCACAAAACTGAAAAAAGACCCTACGGACTCGTATCAAACACAAATACGTAATGCACTTAGAAACCACACTAACATACCAAAAGAACAACATTATAAATACATAAACATGAACCCAAAACCACTCTACTCAAAGGACAACAAAAATTCACAAAAGGATACACCCATCAGACCAGTCATAAACTTCACATCTGCACCAGCATACAAACTCTCAAAATATTTGACAACAATGCTAAAAGTACCATCACATTACCAAACAGATATACGATACGCAACACAGAAGAACTCGCACTAGATTAAAAGACGTTACTATAACTCCAAACACTAGATTGCTATCATTCGATATAAAAACTTATATCCTCATACCAATAAAAGAAACCATTGACATACTACAAACCAAACTAAGGCAAATAGACACGACAACCACTAGAAACGTCACCAACCTCACCAAACTGACACTCGGACAAAATTACTTTCAATTTAACAATAGCATATACAAGCCAAAGATGGATTAGGTATGGAAACCCTACCTCGTCTATATTAACTGAAATATTTCTACAACATTACAGAAGAAACTCACATCAGACCTTAATGACAAAACACGATATCAAACACTACGCCAGATATGTAGATGATATCATCTGCGTATTAGGCCGCGATAACACCGACGACATACTAAAGACTTAAACAATATCCACCATAACATCCAATATGACATGGACAAAGAACAAAACAAAACTCTTAATTACTTGGACCTAAAAATCACACGTTTGGACAACGAATTGCAATACGACATTTTTAGAAAACCTACCGCTACCGACACGACCATACACTTACATCAACCACCCACAACAACACAAACTAAGTGCATTCAGACACATGATACGGAGACTAAAAAACTATCCCACTATCCGAACAAAACTACAAAAAAGAACTTGATATTATAAATACTATCGCAGAAAATAACGGTTACTCTAAAAAACAATAAACAAATTATTAAGACAATATGACTCCAAAACAAACGACTCAAAAACAGAAAATACACAGACTTTAACAAAACGCTGCACATTCACATACACGGGACCACAAATATACGGAATAACTAATATCCTCCGAAAGGAAGGTATACAAATTGCATTACGTACGGACAACACACTTAGAACCAAACTAACTGCAAAGACTGAAAAGACAGACCCACCTCGACCAAAGTGGGGTATATAAAATAACTTGTACTTGTAAAAACGCATACATAGGACAGACAGGACGAAAAATACGGACCAGATACTCAGAACACATTAAATCTCTTAGTAGGAACAAAGACGATTCAAACTTTGCACCTCAAAACAACTGGACATGAACCCACCAAAATACAGGACTGCACCATCTTACTACACAAACAATACAAAGGACGAAAACTGAACATATTAGAAAACATGGAAATTTATAAACAAAAAACTTCAATGGACAAAATCATAAATGAACAAATCAACACAAAATGCGACACCATATTCACACCACTCAAACACTACACAAACGAAAACAACCAACTGACGGATTTACAGACCACCTACACAAAGACGTAAATTCCACAATTGACAGACCATCCATCCAGCACGTCCCATTTATCTCTAGGGTATTCACTGAGGTGACCTCCTTCCCCGTCCCTTCACCGACGCTCCATCACACCTTTCACTTTTCTCTTTGTATATAAGGACCACGACTAACCGACTGACTCCAGTACTGACTTAACGGCCAGACGATGATGTCTTTACATCGAAAGCGCTTGCCCACAGTAACTCACCAGCCAGAGGAGACGGACTCACCTAACAGGTACGTTAACTTTAGTAATTTGCCTACTGGCGGACACAACCCAATTTCGTTAGCAGTGTATGTTTGATGTTTTGGTGTGAATGTAGTGTTTGATAAACAGATGTACTAGACATTTTCGTGCTAAGAGAATTTTATGTTATAAAATATCTGGTGCGTTGCAACACACAACTTTCCTTAGCTCTACAACAATTCACTTTGTACATAGCTAATTCTATTTAATCAATTCATTTATCACTCAGTTAATTGAACTTGGTCAAACAACGCTTTACGGCAGCAGAAAGCGGTAGCGCTTACAGTTCCGGAATTTATTGTGCTGCTCGTACTCATTGCAGGACCATTATTGAGTAATTGGTACACAGATAATTAATGAGGCTATGAACACGATTTTTTAAAAAAAAGGATAGTAATCATTTTTGCGGAGTTATCGAGTAAAACCGCTAGAACTGGTAGTAACCGAAACGGCGGTAGTTGAAATTCAAGAATTTCTGGAGTGAGCCCCATGTATCTCATGAGCGTTTTTCAACACTCACCCTAAAGATATTGTATTGGACTACAATAAAATTTTTTTTTAACATTCTACGAAAATTCCAGCGGAGTTTATAAGGAAAAAACCGCGCTAAAAACGCTTTTCGTCAAAAATTTTGATAATTTATTGTGCTGCTCTCGTCATTTTCCTACACATGGAAAATTTATGGTATAATTACCTTATCGACAGCTATCAATATAAAAAATTTAATCAAAATCGTTAGAGCTGTTTTTTAGAAAAAAATTTGCTGTTTTGATCACTATAATAACTATAGTTAAATTTCAGTGGATTTTTTTCATACCCTTATTTTGGCGTCCCATGATAATCTGCGGGCTAGATATCAAGTTTGAGATGATTTGGTTCGATCGTTTTCTCTAAAAACCACTCTAAAATCGATTACGTCGAAAAGTTTGGTAATTTATTCTGCTGCTCTCGTCATTTTACCACAAATGGGAATTTCATGGTATAACTGCCATATTGAGAGCTATCAATGTAAAAAATTTGATCAGAATCGTTAGAGCCGTTTCTGAGAAAAAAAATATTTGGTGTTTTGATCACTATGATAACTATAGGTAAATTTCGATGGATTTTGTTCATACCCGTATTTTAGCGTCACACGGTAACCTGCAAGCGAGATATGAAGTTTGAGCTGATTTGGTACGGTGGTTATTTCTGAAAATCGTTCACAGACACACATACACAGAGACACACAGACCATTTTCCCTAATAATGTTTTTCGGTCTGAAACGTAAAGATCTGAAGAAAACTCAAAATTTTTTTTTCAGCCGATTACATAACTAGGCCCATACACATAAAAGAGCCAAGGAAAGTAAAAAGATACACCAACAGATAATTTAATACGAATTTATTTATGCATTCCTTTTGGTTCATTATGGAAGAACGAAACCCCTGGCCGAAACTTGGCAGTTTTATTGTAATTATGTCACGTAGTTTGCTATCGTGAGCTTGAAATATCCTCTGACGTGGACCATATGCCAGCCACGCTCGCAGTTGAGGGTTAAGTGATATATCTATCTTTGCATTATTAGGTATACGTAGCAAAATGGATGTAAGTACAAAGCAAAATTAGTAGGTATATTATCAGAGGATAATGGAGAACGAAGATTCTCCACAAACTTAGTCTGAATGTTAGCGTGAAGTATTTATACTGGGAGACGCTGTGTGTGTGTTCACAGTAGATTATAACTAGAGTCAACGAATAGATCAAACTGATGTGTGAAAACATTAAGAGTGATCCTCAAGTATGTGGACCAGATTGGAAGGTTTTGGTGTTTGTTCTAAGATGCCAAAGCTGAATCCTGTTAACTTTGAGGTACGCCAAAAGGCCCTCTCCAGACTCTTGCAGAGTAGACTGAGGAGCGAGAATGTGGAATTAATCCCTCAGTCATCCTCGCCTCACTTCGTACAACTTTGCTACACACCAAGGAGCGCGAGTAAAGGATCATGAGGGGCCAATGCCTCCAGTTTCTCGTGAGTTCCCAATTGACATATAGCTCTATCGAGACGTGATTGGAAAGCCAACAGAAGAATTGAAAAATAAAAAAGGATCTTTGATGGCAACATACCGTAGATATAATAGAAATGAAAACTGGGCTTCGGGTGACGATATTTACAAACCAGTGGGATTAGCTTATGAATTGATTGTCCAATTTGTAGGCCCTGTCTACAACTGTGGACTTACATTGAAAATACCATACCATATTTTGAGTCGAAATGAGGGATCAGAGGTGTGGGATTGCGTATAGGCGGTGTAGGAACTTGCTAACCCCAGTCACACCTGCTGACACAGCTGTTGAAAGCTAGAGGTGACGTGTCTTTTGTCCGACGAAGAGCGTTTTGTTTACACTTCTTACTCACACTCTTCGCCAAACTGCAAGAGCACATCCGCCGCCTACGCCGAGTTCCATTTCTCCACAAGACAGCAAAGAATGCGTTTGTACACCAGGGTCTGGCCAAAGCTTCCCGCGTGTTTGTAAGGCATGATACCCGTAAACGCTTACAACCCACCTTCGATAGATCATTCCGAGTCATCTCACGGGCAGACAAGTTTTTCTCACTCTCAACACCACGCGGGGACCAAACTGTTTCCATTGATCGGCTAAAGCCAGCCTTCCTTCTTCAGGATACCGAACAGGAGACCCCAACGCCTTCTACAACCACCAGCCTCGTTCCCATCCAACTCGATTGGAGTTACCTGTAGTGAAAGACGCGTGCATTTTCCGGACAAGTAGGGTAAAAGCACCAATTGTTGACACTATTAGGAAGAAAAATCATTCAAATCTGCGTTATGCAAACGTGTTCAAGAAAATAAAACGTTCAAGTAGTTATTATGAATTGTGAGTTCCTTGAGAACAGTTTGCACGTATTGGACTTACCAAAACATTTTTTTATACTACTCGTATCTCAAACGACTATTTTCAAACATGGTTTTTTACCCCAAATGTTGACACATTTATCCTCGAAAATTCCATTTGTTGACATCTGCAGTTCCTAATGTTGACACCAACTTAAATATTCTCCCATCGCTTTCCAGAAGTTATTGCCCAAGGTAAAAACGAACAAAAGATATTCCAAATAGGTTAAATTATATTTCAAGGTGTTACTTAATTACCTTGGAACAGGAACATACTTCATTAAAAAGTACAGGAACAGAAACAGGGAACACAAATTTATTGGGATTGGCTCCGTAAGATTTGGGGTTGGGTAGTTCGTATTTGACGTTGATGACCTTTAGGAGATGATTCCCGTCGGACGAAGGCTTAAAAACCGTCCTCAGTCTACTGCAGGGAATAAGTGGTGTTACTTCAGCAGCATCTTCAGGAAGAACGTTGACAATCAGGCAAACGCCTGAGGTCTTATGTTTTTACTTTCCTTGGCTCTACGAAGTAGAAAGGAAAGTTATGTTATCGGCTGAAAAAAAAATTTTGAGTTTTCTTCAGATCTTTACGTTTCAGACCCACCTGAGTCCGAAAAACACTATTTGGGAAAATGGTCTGTGTGTATGTGTCTGTGTGTGCGTATGTGTGTCTGTATACGATTTTTAGAGAAAACCACCGTACCAAATCAGCTCAAACTTGATATCTCGCTCGCAGGTTACCATAAGACGCCAAAATAAGGGTATGAACAAAATCCACCGAAAGTTAACTATAGTTATCATAGTGATTAAAACACCAAATTTTTTTTCTCCGAAACGGCTCTAACGATTTTGATTAAATTTCTTATATTGATACCTTTTGATAAGGCAATCATACCATAAAATTCCCATTTGTGGGAAAATGACGAGAGCAGCACAATAAATTATCAAAATTTTCGACGAAATTGATTTTAGCGCGGTTTCTAGAGAAAACAACCGTACCTAATCAGTTGAAACTTGATGTCTAGCCTACAGGTTACCATGGGACGCCAAAATAAGGGTATGGGCAAAATCCACCGAAAGTTAACTATAGTTATTATAGTGATCAAAACACCTTTTTTTTCTCTCAAAACCGGCTGTAACGATTTTAATTAAACTTTTTTATATTGATAGCTCTCAATAAGGTAATTATACCATAAAAGTCCCATTCGTGGGAAAATGACGAGAGCAGCACAATAAATTATCAAAATTTTCAACGAAAAGCGTTTTTGCCGTGGTTTTTTCCTTTTAAACTCCGCTGGAATGTTAGTAGAATGTTAGAGAAAATTGGTACTGTAGTCCAATCCAATACCTAAAGTGTGAGTACTTAAAAACGCTCATGAGGTACATGAGGCTCTCTTCAGAAATTCCTGAATTTCAACTACCGCAGTTTCGCTTTCGCCACTAACAGTTATTACCCATTAACTCTGCAAGAGTGATTATTATCCCTCTTCAAAAAATTCGTGTACAGCCTCATTAATTTTCTGTGTACCAATTGCTCAATAATGGTCCTATAATGAGTATGAGCAGCACAATAAATTCTGGAACTGTAAGCGCTACCGCTTTCTGCTGCTGTTTGACCAAGTTCAAAGGAACTGAGTGATAAATGAATTGAGTAAGTAGAATTAGCCATGTACAAAGTGAATTGTTGTAGAGCTAAGGAAAGTTGTGTGTTGCAACGCACCAGATATTTTTGTTAGGCAACACAGCCACAACCGTGTCTCCTTCATTAATTCCTCGACACCACTCTTCGTCGACATGGCACAACGTTCTACTTCTTCCACAGTGGTGGTTTTCTCAGCAACACAGCACTGCAGACTTTGTTTTGCCTGGTCGACTTCTCCGTTTGAAGGTCCACTCTGTTTGCCTGGTATCTTCTTTCAGTGATTCCTACACTGGCTCTGCTTCATTTGACAATTCCTCTTCTCTTCCACCAGTTACGGTATTCTGTTTTCTTTTCGAGTAGAAAAATATCTTGTGCGTAGCAACACACAACTTTCCGCCACCCCCGTAAGTTCGAACACCACCTACATAGGCGGGCGCTATATCTTCGTTCAACGCGTTTTTACAGGAACATTTATGGAGAACAAAATGTAGGGACTAGTTAGATTAGAGTACTCCGTAAGTTTGATCGAAATCGTTAGAGCCGTTTTTGAGAAAATTGGAATACCGATAAATTAATATTCGACAAATCTCCTTTTCTGAGTTAACTTGGCTTATATCTCCGTTCAACATATATATACAGAAATAATTATAGGGAACTAAATGTTGGTATGGGTGACTAAAAGACACTCCATTAGGATTTATCACATCTGGTGAAAAAGTTACCCTGGAATTTACGAAAATGTTAGAAAAAACGTTATTATCGACACATTTTGATTTTTATCTCTGTTCAATGGACCGCCACAGGAACATTTATTGAGAATAATATGTAGGTATTAACTATTTGAAAACATCCTGTGAGTTTGGTGAGAATCGCTGAAGCCGTTTTGCCAAAAAGCGTAAAAAACCTATTTTTGCTTCATGGGCCTATATCTCCGTTCACCGTATTTTCATGGAGATATGTATGGAGAATAAAAGTTAGGTATTGATCAGGAGAAGATAATTTGAAAGTTTAATCAAAATCGTTACAGCCGTTTTTGAGAAAAAGGCGAAAAACCCTAGTTTTTGGTACATTTTCGTCCCCGAGGGGTCTTCCCATCGGCCGAAATCGTCCATAACCTTATTTTGGTGTCTAAAAAAAATAAGGAACAAAACAAAAAAATAACCAGCTCAATCGGATCAGCCGTTCTCCCGCAAATCGAACTACAGACACACGGACCACGCGCCGAAATTAGGTTTTTTAGACTCAGTAGGGTCTGAAACGTAAAGATCTGAAGAAAACCCAAATTTTTTTTTGGGCCGATTACTATACTTTCCTTCCCTTCGGGTAGCGGAAAGTAAAAGGCGATGTCAACATTAGGAACCAAATGTCAACATTGGGATCAGACAATGTCAACTTTCCACTACGTTAAAATAAAAACTTCAAACCTCGTGATATACTACAAAATTATTCAAATCCAAATATCACCTTAACAACCAAATCAACAGTTTCCCCAAATGTTGACACAGGTGTCAACATTAGGACACAACACTATTTCATAAGCCCTTATGATGACACCTAATTTAACCATGTTTTCCTATTAAAATTTGGGGTTTCAATGCTTACATATTCTTCCGTATGTTATTCAAAGAAATGGTAGTTTTACGTAGAAACTTTGACTTCAAAAGTCTAAATTGGTGACTTACCTCACTAACCTGCGGCACAAGGACGGAGTAACTGGAACACCTGACAACGGCTTCAATTTCAGCCAGCAGAGTTATATCGGATATTATAACCAGGGGAGCCGGCAGCTCTCAATAACTACATTCTTATGTACAGAATGACGCCAATTTCAAGTACCTTCAGTGCCCCAATAGCTTTATTTTTACGTTTTAAAGTTGAAGTGTCAACAATTGGTACTTTTACCCTACCGTTGACACTGAGAGGGGAGTGGTACAGGGACTTTCTAACCCCACAGTCACACCTGCTGATACAACTGTTGAAAGTTAGAAGTGACGTGTCTTTTGTCATTCATCTTGTCTCGTATGCCGAAAAGCTTTTTGTTTGCACTTTGATCCATTTCACTCTGTCCGCATTTCATACTTAAAATATAATTTACATGCCAAATATTTCAGCATTCGTCCCTGTCATTACCTATAGTGGAGCACGGTAAATATAGTTAAATTAATGCAGCGAAAGTTATCGTTCTTCCGTTGCGCTCATTTCTCGCATCGCCTTCCCTCTCACTCCCACGACCCATCCGTGCTGCGACTCGTCAGGTCGTGCCAATTGCCTAACGACGCCTAGAAAAAGTTAATATCCGTAGTTTCGTTGTAGTCAGGTGTTTTATTTGGTTACCAACTTACTCAATACGGAGGTGAAATTCGCACCATGCCGCCTTCACACCCACCAACAACTCCATTCATTTTCCACACTTCAAGGCAACCTAATGGGTGGAATGGCGTAGGCCGCTCATTGGACAGGGGTTTTGTGTACAGGGAAGGCGCTGTGCGTCCCTTGGACTGCGTCCTGCTGCCGGGTGTAAGGGATTTTTGTGGTGTTTTGGGCGCAGGGCATTGGGTACGCACCCTGCTGCCAGTAAGTAGAGGATTTTGCTGGTTTTGGGCGCAGGGCGTTGGGTACGCATCCTGCTGCCGCTAACTAGAGGATCTGGATTGTTTTGGGCGCTGCTACCGGTTTTTTTTCCCCGCGCTGGGCGTCCTTTGGACTGCGTCCTGCAGCTGGGTAGTAAGGGATTTTCATTGCGTTTTGGGCGCAAGGCATTGGGTGCGCACCCTGCTGTCGGTAAGTTGAGGATTTTGATTGTTTAAGCCGCTGGGCTGGGTCAGGGCTGGCCAGGTTTTTTCCCCTTTTCTCTCTCTCTCTCTCTCTTTTTTTTCCCTTCCTTTTCTTCCCCCCCCCCCCTTTTTTTTCCTTCTTATCCTTAAGTTACCCTATGTCCCGGTTCCGGGGGCTCCCACGCCTCCAGGTCTTTCCTCTGATTTGCCCAAGCCTGCGTGAAGCGGGCAAACCGGCGGGCTGCGGCCCGCGACGAGAGGAAGGCGTACAGGCCGCAGTCATGGAGGACGTGGGCAGCATCCTCTGCCACCCATGCTCCGAACATTTCCGTTATCAGATTAGCAGAATGAATTGATAGCAGTGTTTACAGCCAGATGACTCTCACTTCTGCCAACCTAACCAGCCTCCCCCGTCAAGACATCCCTCCTCAATGAGATTGAGAGAAGGTTCCTTTTTTTAAAATTATTATTGTTGTTGCTTCTAGCGGACGTTATATTTTTCCTTACGAACGTTGCTTTCTCTCAGCCCGGAAAAGAATGCAGTGATACAGTTACTCTCTCTGACATTTTCATTGCTCCCTTTTTTTTGGGGTCGTGCGTGTTAGTGTGTTTTCCCTATCACGTTGCCACTAATCGAAGAAAGTGCCACAACGGTCAACAGGGTCCTGCCGCTGTTTCCAGGTGCTGCCGCGGCATTGTCGACTTCACAGACGCCAGGGGTCGCTGTGTTGAATATAATTGCCCGCGTAGGAGCGATCTTTGCACACTATAGAACTAGGGCTCAGTGGAAGGCAATGGCTGTTGCGTTTGTTCCAACAAGCCTGCCCTCATCACGCCAACACTCAGGTATTGAGTATTTTTCGATGCTGAATCTCGGGGGATCGTTTTCTGAGGGTCTTGGAGGTTAACCTGTGCAAGAGAGTAACGAAATGTTGCGCAACAGCGTTTGTTTTGTCGGTGGAGGTTTAAACGTTAGTCCTCATAGAAATGTTTTTATTTTATTTCGAAGGAAAGTGGTTGACGAGAGGACCGTATGCCTCTATTATTCCCTGGTGGATAAATAAACAAGAGCTCTTTCTCTCTCTCCCTCTCTATATTTGTTCACTACATTACCTCACAATCCATAGCACGTTAAAGACAAAAGACATAGAAACTGAGAGAAGTTGCAGCTTTCCAACGAACTGACCTTATTACACTGTCTGGACCTCTTGTGTACATGTGGACATGTGTTGCCATCAAAGTGGAAAACTTTCCTGGAAACCGTTATTACCAAGTTCGCAAAACT
Organism: Pachypeltis micranthus; assembly: GCA_020466155.1. Lineage (NCBI taxonomy): Eukaryota > Metazoa > Arthropoda > Insecta > Hemiptera > Miridae > Pachypeltis > Pachypeltis micranthus. Next base: position 3,812,699 of record CM035776.1, read on the forward strand.
CGTGCGTTGGTGATAATGGCAGGTAAAATAGTGGCCGAAAGGTAATCTGAGCTTGTTGTGAGCCTGCATCTGAGAGATTAGTGGAGTTCTGCGCGTACCGATTTTTTCAAATGGAAGCATTAGCATTTAGGTTAAGTGGGGCTAACCCTCCTTTTATAAATATCCCCACTCCACTCCAGCCGCCCCCCTTCTCATTCCACTCTTTTATCATTTCAAACGGAATCGTTTCAACGTCCGCCAAGCGGATTTCTTTATTTTCTAATGGATATTATTTTCATTCGGAACAAATGTTAGCGGATAAAACTCTTTTCGCCCGTCACTTTAACTGTAAAGGCGGTTTTTCATAGTCCCTCTCTCAGTCTCTTTCTCAACCCCGCCCCTTCACTGAAGAAGAGAGCTTTGAAATTGGTGTAAAATGCATTGCTTCGAGCGTTTTATTCCGTTAACCCTAATGGAAGGCTCCGCTCAGGGCCAAGTTCTCTGAGGGGCTTGCAAACGGAATATAAAATTCTGAAAAATAAAAACCTCCGTCGCAAAACGTGAAGGAAGGTTGAATCTGCAAACAGTTCATCTTGGACTTTAGGCGGAAATCTAAATGTTATTTTAGTTGAGCGCGGAGGTTCTGCTTGTACTGACAGTGGAAACTGGTCGATCAATACACATTTTCTTTCACGGTAAATGGACTAAGTCTTCTTCAATACCTGCGTGAAACGGATTTCAACTATTCTAACCCGGATGCTGCTCGTTGTTATTGTTATGAGCGATTGCGCAGCACGAGTCGTACGTGCTTGTGTGACAATTAATTAAATATTGATGGATTCTTCTAACGAATGTTTGACTATTGATAATAGCGACACACGAACGATGCACTCAACCAGAACTGCACTTTTCATTTTTCGGAAACTCAGAATAGAACTCCTCTTCAACACTTACACTCCTATCACTTTTCTTCAAAGGGCGCCAGGCGATCATTCCTGATGTACGGATCCTAAACACTACGTCATTGAGAACAGTAACCACAGTACACGGTTCATTCCAGTTACTTTGTTGCTTGAGAATTCGGTACTTTCTACTCCGAAGACTCACACCAAACTCCATCCCCTGGTTTGCAAATGTTGACCTTCATCAGCAGATCATTTCTTGCGCACGTTTCCTCTCCCCTGAATTGCAACTGCTTTCTTGCGATACTGTGAGCTCCCATTAAATTCTGACGAAGTTTCTCCCCATATTCTGAGGAATCGTGTTGTTCGGATGTTAAAATATCTGGTGCGTTGCAACACACAACTTTCCTTAGCTCGACGTAAATTCACTTTGTGCATGGCTAATTCTATTCAATCAATTCATTTATCACTCAGTTAATTTGAACTTGATCAAACAACGCTTTACGGCAGCAGAAAGCGGTAGCGCTTACGGTTCCGGAATTTATAGTGCTGCTCGTACTCATTGCAGGACCATTATTGAGCAATTGGTACACAGTTAATTAATGAGGCTGTAAACACGATTTTTTTAAAAAGGATACTAATCACTTTTGCAGAGTTAATGGGTAATAACTGTTAGAACTAGCAGTAAGCGAAACTGCGGTAGTTGAAATTCAGGAATTTCTGAAGTGAGCCTCATGTACCTCATGAGCGTTTTTAAATACTCACACTTTAGGTATTGGATTGGACTACATTACCAATTTTTTTTAACATTCTACAAGAATTCCAGCGGAGTTTATAAGGAAAAAACTGCGCGAAAAACGCTTTTGGTCGAAAATTTTGATAATTTATTGTGCTGCTCTCGTCAATTTCCCACGAATGAGAATTTTATAGTATCATTGACTTATTGAGAGCTATCTATATAAAAAATTTAATTGAAATCGTTACAGCCGTTTTTGAGAAAAAAAATTTGGTGTTTTGATCACTATGATGACTATAGTTAACTTTCGGTGGATTTTGCCCATACCCTCATTATTGCGTCCCATGGTAACCCGTAGGCTAGACATCAAGTTTCAGCTGATTTGGTACGGTGGTTTTCTCTAAAAACTGCGCTAAAATCGATTTCGTCGAAAGTTTTGGTAATTTATTGTGCTGCTCTCGTCATTTTCCCACGAATGGGAATTTTATGGTATAATTGCTTTATTAAGAGCTATCAATGTAAACAATTTAATCAAAATCGTTAGAGCCGTTTCTGAGAAAAAAAATGTTTGGTGTTTTGATCACTATGATAACTATAGTTAACTTACGGTGGACTTTGTTCAAACCCTTATTTTGGGGTCCCATGGTGACTTGCGGGCGAGATATGAAGTTTGAGCTGATTTAGTACGATGGTATGCTCTAAAAATCGTTCACAGACACACACACACACACACAGATCTGTTTCTTTATTTCATGACTGTACCTAAACCCTCGACGAGAGTTAAGTCAGTCATAGAAGTTGCGGTTTCGCTAATATGCAAGAGGCCGGCCCCTGCAGCATCCACCGAACTCAGACCTGTGGAGGTACGGCAGGTATGTGGTCGTTAGCCAGTCTCACCGTAGAGAGCTGTTGCCCGTGTGTTACCGCGCGGAGGTGACCACCTGAGGAATCCCATACCATCTGGGAGTATTTCATAATCTGGTTCCCTACCTGATCTTACTTTTTACTTGGGTGGCAAGTTTCAAAAGGACAGATCAACTATAACCACGTTTCTTAGCCATCACCTTCTTTGCGAACTTTGCAAAATGGTTGTAGGCTTCCTTTGTAGCAGTTAATGCTGCTAAGTTCGTTGCCCACCCAACAACCGTCGCTCACTGTTGTAGAAACTACAGTGGAGCAGCACATAGTTTCTTGTTTCCTCCGCACTGGAGGCACAAGATGTGCATAATGGAGAGTCTTTCAGAGAAAAGAAGTGGAGCCAGCGCATTGAAGTCACCATGTCCCGTGAGAACTGGCTCAAATCCAGTGGTCTGGCTCAACCCATTTTCTAGAAAGACGTTCACGGATGTTGGGGAAGAACTCATACGTATCACGTCCCTTTGACGAGGATTCCCATCTCGCTTGCCATTTCTCTAGAGCCCATTCATCGATGGCGGCAAGTTTCTGTTCTGTGGTGAGGTCCGCCACGGAGTTCAGCCCAAAGCGGGGAAGCTCGTTTCCTCTCCACTTGTCAATCATGCACTCAACAGCCAAATCAACTGGTAACTGACCAGTGATCACCTGGAGTGCTTCCGTTGATACAGTCTTGTAGGCCTTGGTGATCCACAGGAGCGCAGTTCTCTGGGATTGGGCCAATACTCTCTTTTGATTGACTGTTAGTTTGCTACTCCCAGAACAACGGGGCAGTAGCCAATCACACCTAAATAGATGGCCTTATACATGAGGATGGTGTCGTGGTAACACACACCCCAAGTGGCCTTAATAATGGCACGCAGTGAGGCAAACCTTGCAATGGTAGTGCCTTTAAGGGACTGGAGGTGTTGGTTGAAACCCCACCTCTCACCTATATTCACTCTAAATACTTGACGTGCTTTTCAAGAAGGAGCCTGTGGCCGCCAAAGCGTATTCTGGGTGGATTATTCACTTTCCCCTTCAAGAGGATTAGCTGGGTTTTCCTCAGCCACCTGCATCTTGACGTGCTCGCACCATTGGTTGACAGTGCGGAGCACGTGGTGGGTTTTTTCTTCAATTTGGCGGACTGACTCTGCAAAGATCAGCACAGTCAAGTCATCCACATAGGCGTACGGCTCACAGTCAGTCTCCATGAGTTTCCTGAGAAGACCTTCGAAGAAGGCATTCCAGAGTGCTGGTCAAGGACCGAGCCCTGTGGGCACCCCTTCTCAATCTTTCTCCGGACAGAGACATGCCTGCTTTCGATCATGTAGCAGTTCTGTCTGTCAGGTAACTTCTGACGAGCGAGTACAGGTTGCGGGGATTCCCCTACCTTTGAGCTCATTAAGGGGCGCTGGCCCACCAAGGTTGTCAAACGCTCCTCTGATGTCAATCAGAACTGCTACGACGTACTTAACCGGTGCCAGCAGAAACACGCCGAATCTCGACAATGACATCCTGCGTGGACCTTCCTTTGGTACACCCGTATTGCCTGCCTGTGAGGTTGCGGCCAAAGACTCCTTCGAGGGACTGCAACATCAAGATTTCTAGTGTTTTGCCTAATATGGAAAGAAGGCTGAGTGGTCTCCATGATCGCGGGTCTGACTGATTGCGTCGCCTCCCTTTTGAAGAGTGACAACGCGCGCAGTCTTCCACTGAGTGGGAACTGTCCGACCTGCAGACAGTCATTAAATAAATTAAGGAGGCCGCTGGAGATAGTCCGCTCACCCTTCCTTAGCATATTGCTTTCTATTTTATCTGGCCCAGGAGATTTTTTTTGGGCTTTAAGGTCGCAAGGGCCCTGCGAGGTCGCCTGTTGTCCACAATGGGATGTCGGGCTCGTTCGGAGGGTCCATGATCAGCTCCTTGCTGCCCTCTGGGCTTCAGTGTCTCGAGCTACTTGGTCATCTGGGAACGCCTTCTCAAGGAGGTTTCCAGTGAGCTTTCGATGCTGCAGGCCCAGCCTGACTCATTTTGCATCGCTGACTAAGACCTGCTCTCGTTAGCTTTTCCTATGGAGGACTTGTAGTGTCTGCCCCAGGGGTTCTCAGAGCTCTCCGCTTCACAAAGTTTCGCCAGCCTTGCCGTTTGGCTCGTTTGATGGCGCGGTGGAAGAACCTTCTTCTCTTGGATGAAGGCAGTTCGGAGTGTTGCTCTGGCATCAGGGTCAAAGTGTTTTGGTACATCCTTCTGGCTCTATTTGCACTTTGCTTGAGGGGATTTAGTTCCTCAGTCCACCATGGGACTTTGATCGCCCTGTGCTTCTGTTGGCCAAGTACAGAGAGCGCAGCAGAGTGCAGTGCTGTGGTAGATATGCTCACTTTGCTGTCCACCTCTTCAGGTGTGTATGCTTGCGCTATTAGATCGGTGTCCTGACATCAGTTCACCCTTCCAGTACCCTGCAGAATTGTGGCCAATCAGCATTTTTTGTGCGGAATCGCTTTTCACGCGTGTCTTTGCAGAGGATGTTGTCATCCGTAATGGCAAAGTCAATAACCATGTGATCGCTCTGCGTTGCACCTGTACGACTCGCCAACCCTGCAATTTGAGTAGCAGGGTGTGAGACACGGCTGTGGCATCTATACACGACCTTCCTCCCGGACCATCATAGGTCGCCTCAGTCATGGGGTCGTTGACAACAATCAAGTTGTACCTGGTGAGCAGCTCTGCCATATACGCCTCGCCCGCCCCATCAGGGTTGGGGATCCCCACAATGGTGATCTGGCATTTGCATCGGCACAGACTATGCAGGGTCGTCCTGATAGGCCTGCTGAGCTCGCTCGAGTGGTTCAAGGCTGTTGGCAACTGGTGCGCCAAATTGCCTGTAAAATGATATTACAACCAGCTCAAAGCCACCCGGCTCGGATGAGCACAGCGGCCAAGTGCTGGCTGTTCAGGTGAGTGAGTGCGAGCATGTCAATGGACGGGTCGATGCAGGCCACTGCTGCCTTGGCTCCGTTCTTGCTCCAGCCACCACTCGTGCCTGCGATCCCAGACCAAGAGTTTTGGATCCTATGTATGGTTCCTGTATGGCGAGAACACTGCAGCGTTTCTTGAGTGCATTTTGCAGCAACTCAGCCATAATTGGGCAACTCTTATTGGTGTTGTGCTGAAGGATTCGAACTGTTTTTGACCTATTTATAATCCACTCGTGACTCCTGGAGGGCAATCGCTCACTGACGAATGGTACAGCGTGCGTCTCGTGTAGAGTGTGCAACCTGTTGGATTTTGCGTTCGACGCAATTGGCACACTTGAGGGGAGCATCACGCTTGCATTCCTTACTCATATGTGGCAAGGCGCACCAGGCGCACACAACCGGTCTTGTACAGGCCACTGCCAGGTGGCCATAGCGCTGGCATTTGTAGCACTGAGTGGGGGCTTGGTACTTTCGTATGGCGCACCGCTGCCAGGCTATTTGGAGGTGCCTTGCCCCCTCTAGTTTTTTGTACAGGCTGGGTGATACCTCAATCACCCAATCCTTTTGTCTGCCACGCTTTTTGGTGAAGAGAGGCCTGACATCCTGCGGCTGCAAGCCTAACGCAGGGTTGTGTTCAAGAACTTGTTGCGCCAAGTCCTCTTTTTGAAGGTCAGTCCTCACGTCGCGCAATAGCATGCGTGGGAAGCGACCTAGGGGGGCTGACGCTTGGAGCTTCAACTCCTTTTTCGCGGAAATGTGGCTCGTGAGCGCCTTGGCCATTTCTGGCGTTTCCGTCACAATGACGGCGCCACCTCCTACAGCGGTGCGGATGTCTAGCACTCGGACGCTTAGGGCTTGGAGGTCCGTAGCAGGGACACCCGCATCAGTGCTTCCATTGTATCAGGGTTGGAGGGACCAGCCTCTCCTTCCTTACATGTATGTCTAACCACTACCACGTTTTGTCGTGGGTTTTTAGGGGGGAGTTTGGTAGGCGGTGGAGGCTTCTTCTTTTGGTTTTTATTTTTACCTTTGTTTCTGGGCGGAGGCGTAAGGCGGGGGCGCTGCCCTCGGCCCTGCACGTCCTGCTTAGTTGGGGCCTTTATTCTTCCCTCTGCGCTTCCTGGCCTTGGCGAGCTGCCATTCCGCCTCAGCTCCATGAGGAAGGCGCAGTAGTGCGGCTACTGCCGCATATGAGGGGCCTGGGGTACTACCCTGGCTCGTTGTTGCTCCTTGAGTTTGGGGGCTGGTGGCACTGGCTGCTGGGCAATTGCCCTTCGCAGCTCTTCCCTCACGACAGCCGCCACAGTTTCCGCAGGGGGTAGTTGCAGGGGGCGATGTCGTTGGGGGGCATTAGCTTTTATAGCCAGCTTCGAAATTTCGAAGAGGCAACTAGTGACGAGGTCCGCATAGGTCCTGTCGCGTTGGCCCTCATCCGTGCCAGCTGGCCGTGGATGATTTGGACGTATGCACAAATTTGCTCCATGTCCGACAGTTTAGGGTCCACAGCTGTGTCGTGTGCTTGTAGTAGCCGGGTTGCCGGGCTACTAGGGGAAGAAGGGAGATGAACGCGGTTTGCCCGGTTCTTTCCGCCCTTGTTTGTTTGGACGACGAGTAGGTTGCTCATCGTCCGAGGAGGAAGGTCGAGCCGAGGAAGAGGCGCAGGTGGCGTTTTATTACCTGCAATTTTGGGTTTTGACTTTGTCATGTTATTTTTACTAATTTGTGAGGGAGAAAAAGAAGCAGACTGGTGTAGTGTATCCTTGTGAGTTCATTTTGTTGTGTGTGTTAGTGGTATGAGCGAGAGGTGCTCGAGGCAGTGTCCTCAAAGCTCCCCCTCAGGCATATTGATTCTAGCCCCTTTCGCTGGTCCGTTGAGGGTCAAAGGAGGCCCCACATGCGCCGCAGCTGCCAGTCCGACCACCCACCGGGACTAAGACGCATGAGGATTTTCGGCTGCTGCTCGAGTCAGCGCTCGGCCACTGGTGATGTGGTGAAGCGGGACACACGCTATCAGCCGCCCCAGGAGCAACTCAAACCTGGTTTTCCCCTCCTCATTCCGAAGGCCGCACCTATATGGGCGATCGCTCAAAGATGTTAGTGAGCTACTTCCAGGACTGTCTTTCGCTCATTATGAGTGTTTATGTTAATGTGTTCTGCCACGCAAGCCGTTGCAGTGTATTTAGTATCTGGAATATGTTGTGTATGTCAGTGTCGTGAGCTTTAAGCCCCTTTAAGGCCGGATTTAACGACCACGCAGAGGATACGGCAGGAGAATTCTGTCCCCCTTCCTGCGGGGGGTGTGTTCTGCGATCCCAGCTAAAGGTAGGGGGTTCCCAGTGTGTCATGTATGTGAATGAAGTGTAAGTTGTGTCCCTTTTAGTCCGGCTTATACGAACACGCAGGGAGGACGGCAGTGGAATTCTGGACCCCCAACTGCAGGGTGAGCACAGTGTGGCGACAGAGTACACTGTGACGCCCAGCCACAGTTAAGCCTCGTTGGATGTAATCCTGCGGGGACCTCGTAGAGGTGAGGTTGTCTTTCAAGCTGGGCCCACCCGGCCGTCCCTTTTAGTCGGCTCATACGACACGCAGGGAATACGTCAGCGGTATTCTGGACCCCCGACTGCAGGGTGAACTGACACACACACACACACACAGATCTGTTTCTTTATTTCATGACTGTACCTAAACCCTCGACCAGGGTTATATCAGTCATAGAAGTTGCGGTTTCGCTAATATGCAAGAGGCCGGCCCCTGCAGCATCCACCGAACTCAGACCTGTGGAGGTACGGCAGGTATGTGGTCGTTAGCCAGTCTCACCGTAGAGAGCTGTTGCCCGTGTGTTACAGCGCGGAGGTGACCACCTGAGGAATCCCGTACCATCTGGGAGTAGTTCTTAATCTGGTTCCCTACCTGATCTTACTGTTTACTTGGGTGGCAAGTTTCAAAAGGACTGATCAACTATAACCACGTTTCTTAGCCATTACCTTCTTTGCGAACTTTGCAAAATGGTTATGAAACTTTTCCTTTGTAACAGTCAAAGCTGCTAAGTTCGTTGCCCTCTCAACAACCGTCGCTCACTGTTGTAGAAACTACAGTGGAGCAGCACATGGTTTCTTGTTTCCTCCGCACTGGAGGCACAAGACGTGCATAATGGAGAGTCTTTCAGAGAAAAGAAGTGGAGCCGCGCATTGAAGTCACCATGTCCCGTGAGGAACTGGCTCGTCCAGTGGTCTGGCTCAACCCATTTTCTAGAAAGACGTTCACGGATGTTGGGGAAGAACTCATACGTATCACGTCCCTTTGACGAGGATTCCCATCTCGCTTGCCATTTCTCTAGAGCCCATTCATCGATGGCGGCAATTTTCTGTTCTGTGGTGAGATCCGCACAAAACTGAAGTTTTCTAATAGTATTTCCTTCACTCGTTCCCCGCTTATCTGACTTCCGGCGTTCCCTGATATGATTGTAGTCTCCTCCTGCGGTTATCATCTTTTCCTTCGTGCTCGCTGTTGTTGATCAGCAGTTCGACTATATATCACACGAGCAGGTGAAACCATTGTGCTGGCGTGTTCAGGAACTGTGTTCGCGAGAAGTGACTCAAACGTGGCCACAGAGTCCGATTAATTCTGCTAACTAGGCCATGAGTAATGGAGACCCTGTACATCTCCCTAGCGTTTTCCTTGGCTCGTATCCCACATCATCACGTGGTAGGACAGGGAGCCAAATTTTCACTGCTGTTAGCTCCCTAACTTTCAACCCTTTGGAAGGTCGCAAGACGAGTGGGATAAAGCCCAGGAGAGGCATTGGACCAGGCTCAGGCGTGTCCACAGTGAGGTGGATTTCTACCTTACCCAGGTCGTCGTGAAACATGTAGCATTTAGGGCTCACCTGCACCAAAACTGCCTGTACTGCAGAGCAATGGTGAATGTAGCTTCCTACGCTATCACCTCGTGCCAAAGGAGAGCAGGCTGCTGGTGCGCAGCGGTAGAAACAATTGGCTGGCTCACACCAGATGCATTAGTTCAGACCGTGTTGAATAGTGACGAAAATTGGAGGTGGACAGCCCAATTAGCTCGGGAAGCATTCAGCCTGAAAAGGACGGCTTTCTTATCCATGGCCAGTATCGTGCAGGGAAGAAGAATGAAGACGTGGGAGGAAACCACGCAAACTGCTGAACTCTTTGAGAGGATGTATGAGAATGGTGGCACGTTGTTCTTGTTTTTTTTCCCCCGAGGGCATGCGGGACATAGTCTCTTTGTCACTGCGGCCACACATGGGCCTATTGTGACACTGGCCCTTCTTCAGTAGAAGGCGTGGTACATACCCGCCCCCTTTATGAAGCCAAGTACGTCCTTCACCGCAGGTTCCGCTATGATGTGGGGCTCAATAATGCCCTGGGCAAAATATTCAAAGCGTTTGACTGCTAAGGCAGGGCATTCACACAGAATGTGCTCCACCATCTTCCTCCTCCTCACCGCAGAGTCTGCATTTCACCGCCTCTGAGATGCACATCTTGTTGAGGTGATACCTGAGTGGGCTGTGTCCGGTGAGGAAGGTAATCAAGACCCTCAGATCCCAGCAATGGGTAGGGCTTCTGTGCCCCTCTTCGCAAGGTGGTCAGCCTTTTCATTGCCCTCATGCCCCCTGCGAGCCAGCACCCAGATGAGGGAAAGCCTATTGTGGGCGCCGAGCTGCTTAAGCGCATGAAGACATTCCCATTCCCATGCCAGCCTGGACCTGAAGCTATAGGCTGCAATGGCCTTTAATGCGGCCTGGCTGTCTGAGAATATGTAGATCCGCTTACCCTTGAGTCCTTTTGACAGAATCTCTTCCGTGCAGATCTTTATAGCTAGGATTTCAGCTTGGAATATCGTGGCGTACTCTCCCAGCGGCTTAGCAAGACTGTAGTTGGCCCAACAATACCCAGTCCAGCTCTGCCTCTCATGACTGAACTATCGGTGTACCCTGAATGGCAGCCGAAAGTTCTTTCGCTCTGACATGGCGCTGGTAGCTAGGACTACTACCTCTTCCAGTTTGAACTGTCTAGTTGTTCTTTGGAGGCTAGTCTTAACCCTGGTGGAGATGTTCCCTGTCTGCAAAAGCCTTACCGCTCACAGGTAAGCAGTCCTTTGAGTAGGTACATGAAGAGGTGAGATGTTCAGAAGGACTTCCATTGCAGCTGTAGGGCACGTATTCATTGCCCCTGTAATAGCTAGGCATGCCTGTCGCTGCAGTTTTTGAAGTTTCCCTTTTGAGATTTCCCATAGAAACAGTTGGCTGACTCACACCAGATGCATTAGTTCAGACCATGTAGAATAGTGACGAAAATTGGAGGTGGACCACCCAATTAGCTCGGGGAGCGTTCAGCCTGAAAAGGACGGCTTTCTTATCCATGGCCAGTGTCGTGCAGGGAAGAAGAATAAAGACATGGAGGAGACCACGTAAACTGCTGAACTCTTTGAGAGGATGTATGAGAATGGTGGCACGTTGCAAGAGTATCGTGAGAGTGAAGATAATAAGAATGAAGAGATACGTGAGAACCAACCTGCTGAGGTGAGTTAAACGGTTCTGGGTTGGTTCCCCCTTCGTATAAATAGTTCTTGAGGTCACTAGGAGCCAACCAAATAAAACAACATTCTAGTATTTTTATTAGTAAGTTCTTTCGTGCAATCAAGATTTTTCACCTGACATGACTTGAATTGCTCAAATAACCCGCATTTCGAAAATAAGAACTAGGTTTGGATCGTCGGAAACCCAAGTATAAATACGAGCCAGTCAAGAGACGTTTCGGCTCAGGATCACTTCCGCGGTGTTCCTGCCGGAGGTGCTGTTCGGGTTCCATTAGTTTTGAAATGCTGGATGCGATTATGACTTCATACGGAAGGGATGGGATGCGAGGTAAAATAAAGGAGAGAAACTCAAGTGTTACGAGGAAAAGAAACTGCGGAGGAGCAATGAACGGAAAATGGGAACCCGGAGAGAACGTGAGGTGGCTGTTTGAAGAGGGCGGTCCGGAAAAGAAGCGGGCAAATGATGGCCACGCGCATCGGAAGTTCTTTCCCCTCGGAGCAGGAGGAGCTGTGGTTCCCTGAGGTGGACGTGAAACGAATCCTGTTAATGGAACATCACCAACAAATGCCTTTTACATCACTCCCTTCATCGCTCGAATGGCACCTACTTCCGGTAAGGAGCTGACCAAATCCGACGAGTTCGTTACCCAAAATATCACGTTTGACTCGAAGCGTCGCACGACTTTCCTCACACACACGGAAAGTCGTCGAGTATTCTTGCGGCATCGATTTGACAGTAAATTACTTTGACTCGCAAGAATAGTCCTCAGTCCAAACAAAAATTGTATGTTTGAATACACCTAGTAAGTTTTACGTAAATCAGTGATAAGTGCAGTTCTCGATATGTCTTAGCTAGGTGGAGCCAACCAACTCCCTGTCATTTCAAAGTGGAACTGCTCCACACGGGAGTTGCTATCGTTGGAGTTTTGACGATATCACGCTAGATTGGGCCAACCAACACTCTGCCATATTAATGTGGAACTGCTACAAACAAGGGGTGCTGTTTTTGGACGTTGAAAAATATCCCGATAGATGGAGCCAATCCATGTCCCATGTTTGTACCCCTATACGCCTCGAAACGCATATTACTGTTCAACCAGTGTGCCTCTACCAACCTCACCTCTAGAGAGACTGCCACTCCATACGTAAGTCTCTTGTGAGGTAAATAGTTGAAGGTTCTCGTCTGAATAATACCGAATTATCAAAGGACATACTCTGGCACTATCGAAACTGGCCCTGTTGAAGTTCTAAGGGTTCAAGGTCTTCCTATAATCTTCCAAAGAAGTCTTAAAAGTTCTCTCGTCTTCCTAAGAGTCTCATGGGTTCCCACAATATGATATACGTGTTCAAGATAGTTTTTTTAAATTTTTTGTTCAATTTTCGACCGTTTCTTTACATGCTCGGCAGCCGCGCCCGATTGCCCCCTTTTTAGTATTCTATACAAGAAGCGACTTGAATCGAAGGCTTCACAACTCTCATCGCCACTGTTGACGAGCTCAGTCTCGATATTGCGATCGCTCCGACCTTGTCGCTCACTTCCGAATATAAAAAAACCCTGCAAATTATTACACAATTGTTTATTATTCTCATGAACAGCTTGACCTAGTATTAGTGCCCCGAGACCCATCCCATTTGATTCAGCATCGAATACTAGTAAACCATACGAAACATGACCTGGCTACAATGGAACTACGGAAACTAAATATTCCCCCGGCGCCAGGCGCCCGTAAATGTCTGTAGGCATTTATGATCCGATGGAGTGGTGTGCGGAGGAAATGGCCTTGGCGGGGCGCCAACCTGGGGAAATTGGGACGGGGGCTTCCAGCGAACCTGTTGCGAGTCGAGCGGGCAGGTGATTGAGTTTGATATGACAGGAGGGAGGGAGGGAGTACTAACGACGAAACGTTGACTTCCGCTGTAGTTCCCGCGTTATACTGCGTTTTGTTAATTTTTTAAACCATTTTTTGCCTATAACAACCATGGGCTTCGTCCGATCGGATTGCCGAGATGGCTGGCACAACTAGGTAACAAATGGGATTTTTGTGGGAAAGGACGAATTTTTTAGACCACGTTAAAGGCACAAAACGGCCCGGACGGCGGACGGACATTGCAAATTTGGAATCCCCTTGTCACGTCTTATGTTGGTCACGTTTTTCGTGACCGAAAACATAGGGTTGTTATTCAGAATGAATAATAAACCAAACCCAGCCGAATATTCCTCTCAAAATTCGGCTACTTTGTCACAACGGCGTACCAAATTTTGCCTTGGTTAGGTCCACCGACTTCCGACTCGACATACCTGAGGGTGACCATTTCTCGGGATCAGACCGTCTGCAGACCGAAACGGCTACTTCGGCACCTGCTGTTGGAACGATCCACCAAATCTCCCGCCTTCCAACTTACACCATCCCTGCACAAACTCTTGGCTGCAGTACTCATTCGAACCTCGATCAGGCTAGACTTTATTTTACGCATTTTTTCGGGACATTATTCGATTTTATTTCTTAAGAAGATTAGTTAGTTTCTCAAGTTCACAATGTTCAAATTATAATTATTTTATTTAACTGAATTATTTGTTTTTCAAGTCAATTTTATTCCCGTCATTTTTTCTATTAATTAATTTACAAGTATATGAATACGAACAAACAATCTGAAGTGCTTATGTTGCGACACTGAGGATTTCAGATTCGAAGATAATTCATGAGAACCTCGCACGCAGCATATCTGTCGATTTTTGTCATTGAAAATATTCCCGTTAATACGATAAAATGATATCTTGTAGATGGACCAAACGGCCCGAGCTTAGCCGAGAGCTGGCAAGAAATATGAAGTTTTTTCATTGGAGGAAAGAGGAGAGTGCAGTTCACGCTAGTAATCTAGTGTCTTCAACTGCACTGCACACATCCATGTCAACTACGGCTGTCGTTTTATGGAAAGGGTCACGTGAGACGCTGAAAGATGAAAGATGAACGCAAGTGCAGGGAGTGCTCTTCAACGCTTCACAACCTGAACTACTTATTTCTCTTCAAATCTGCGTTTGTCGTTTTTCTTTTCATCTAAATCCGTTTGCTGTCGACGCTTTCCACCCTTTCGAGCAACAAATAATATTTGGAGTGGAAAGAAAGGGACAACAGTTAAATGACGTTAGAGCTTTGCCTTTACCTCCTTAATGCCCTTTTGCTCCCCTGAACTTCTCCCGCTGCAATCCCTCCCGCTCATTCTCCTCTAAAACACAAGCACAATTAAGAAACTCACATTTTCAAGTCCGACAATTCATCACTTCAACCCCTCCTTTCCAGCCCTTCTCTATCCCTTCCCTATATCACCTCCCAGGCCTCTTTAATTCAACCCCTACTTCTACCCTCCTCGCAACTTCCCTTGCTCTTCTGACTCTGACTCCTCTCATTTTCCCTTTCTCGTTCTTACCGTCTCTCCTCCTGCTTCAGACACGCGATTTATTTTCCGCCTCATCGTCGGACAGTTTCGTATTAACGAAAAATCCTTCGTCTTATAAATTACTCCGGACGTTCCAACGAATTAAACTTTGGGTTCTCCCTATTGACGCCCAATGAATTCTAACGAGTCGATAACGCGTTTCAAGATGATAAGAACAAATGGAAGTCGCCATGGTTGAGGCGAGACGTTGCTGGAGCTCATCTGATGCACGTGCAAATTGTTTTTGTGTGGACTGGCGGTTAATGAGTGGACTATCGTCGCTGCTCAGTAGGGTTCACCCTTTCAGACTGTGACGTCAGACCACAATGCCTTTGGTTTGTTCGTCATTCCAGCTACCTGGAAGGTATTTTGTTTGGGAGAATTAGCTACGCCAACCCGTATTATTGCGATGTAGTCTTGAGTTTTTATATATCCCCTTCCTGCGTTGGACTGGATGTAGTTCTTTGAAGACACGGAACGAGGTGAACTGATGAGTGCCGAAAAAACTGCTTTCCATTCGCCTCCTATACCAGAAGTAGAAAGGCCTCCGAATCAAAGTAGTACCTGATTCGGTCATCTTCAGCGGGAGTACCCTTTTCAATGCAGAAATGTTCCACTAACCAGTCAAAAAAGGTTAGTCCATTCCACTGCAAGAAGTATTGGAGAATTGGCTGACAAAGATAACGCCAAACCAAGCCTCAGAAAGTAGTTTTCCCCTAATTTAGACCTGATGATCCTGACAGCGAAGACCACCTCGCATGGACTCCCAATCGTCATAAGTAGCTCAGGTTGCTCGTAGGTTCAACCGCTGCTGGCGGACATACTGACGTAACCCATTTGCTAAATGTATTTGATTTACTATTAACTTTATCTTGCTCATGATGATCATCTTCTCCACAAGCAGTTTGCAAGCTTTGGAGATTTTTCTCTTGGTTAAGGGTTTCAATGATCTCAACAGGCAGGGGAAAGGTTGTGAGTATCACCTTAGGAAACACTCCAAACGCACATTTTGATTCTGCCGCAATAAGCCCTGGTTTTCACGAATTTAACGATTTTCAACCGGTAAAACCGTTCACTCGTTTTTCTGTCCAACGTCCATGCAGCATTCGCTTCACATTCTGGTTGGCACGCTCCCCAGACCCTTGACTTTGCCGCGCTTGCTTTGCGTTGAATTGTTTCGTATAAACCTTTCTCCGTCTCGAGACTGTGAGCTGAGACTGGCCAAACTAAAGCCCTGAATGACGAACGAAACGGATGCACTGGATGATTAGAGTGCGAAGTCCTACCAAAATAAAGGAATCAAAACAGAGCTGCACAATTCCCTTGTCAAATGGACAAATGACTCCTAGTTTTAACTGACCCAATTGAACCATGTGGCAACTAGTCTTCAGGAAGGAGTCTGATGAACGCTAGAATTGACTACGAAAAACAATAATTGACTGATTTTGTGGTTTCCATATCTGCACTTTCAATATGGAGCTAGAATACCTTCTCATGGAATAATCTCAAAGGTCAAAGTGTTTCACAGGAGAATTCCCATAAGAAAACCAGAATAGGGTACGGTGATGTTCAAAATAAAGACGGAGATGATTATATTTTGGCACTAGGTAAAATTAATATGCTGTTCCCATCTCAGCTCTCCGTTAATAACGATTTCTTAGTATTAGCGACTGGGAACTTATAGTATTTTGGTTCATAATTCTTGTTGATCAGGATATATACATACACCTGAGTGGCGGGTTAGGTATATAAAAGTCCTTTACCACTGTTAGCCCTCTTATATAGCTCCTGTGTGACCTGATACTGCTCCACCCTTATAACTGCGATGAAGATACAAAATCATAGGAATATAGGTATTCGGGAGGGCGAATTACCTGGGTTTTTGTCTTCCGAACGTCCTCCCTTGACCCTAAGACATGGTTTCTCCGAGCACCGATCTCCTTTGAATGTACTTGTGGGAAGTCCCACTCCTCAGTTATTGCAAAGTGACAACGGGATTTCCCTTTTTTTTTATAGAGAAGAGAGAAGAATAAAACTCCCTGTGTACTAATTATATTCGGTTGTTATCGTTCATCCTCTTCCACACTCAGTACGATATCGCCAAAGTACTTATATTTAACTAATTTAATTAATAAATTGTTCGTATTGTTTAGTTTCCAACATCGAAGAAGTTGCTGACATTTTGAGCGGCTCTCTCGGGAACCCATGCTGCATCATCGCTCTTCACGCTTGCGGCGATCTCACTCCGTTGGCTTTGAGGTTGTTACGCATTTTTCACTGCTTGCATTTTTTTAGAGTAACGTATAATTCAAAATAAAAAACAAACAATCACAATTCTTCTTCCTTTGAATAATATTGCCCAACGGTAGGCAGAGCCGGTATTGTTGGGCAAGAGTCGCTGAACGTTGATATGTAGGACTTACTTAAGTAATTTATAGTAGTTGTAATTTACAATTTATAGTAGTATGTAGGGACCAGCATGATAACTTCTCCTGCGAATGACATGGTCGGTATGATAAAATAATGAAATTGATAAGGAATATCAGCCGAAGCTGCACCAGGTATCACTGAGTGTACACACTTCTAAAAACTTTTCCTGGACTTTCCAAACACTATCCTTCTCCTACCCCTTTTTTTTACTTTTCTCTCCCTACAGACAGCTCCATCCGACTCAGTCATCCATCAGCATTCACGAACGACAGCCCTCTCCCAGTTCTGCCAACGATTTGGCTCTCAGCTCGCGCTATTCACAAATCAACTCTCTCTCTCTCCCTCCCTTCACTTAGTGACTCGCAACCAGTTCACATGTATTTAGAGTCCCTTGTTTGCGTTTATATGCTCACACTCAAACTGATATTGCTATTGTCAAGTATAATACAGTCCTCACACACACTCACCCCGTGTACTCTCTTGGATCACTACTCTTGCTTACATCACTATCAACATTTACAACCTTGTGACTTGTCTTCTCAATTCTCAGGAACTTTCAGATTATCTCAGTTCATTCCTACTTACACCACACTCAACGATGGGCTTCATCAGATTTTGCATTGTGAAAACCCTGTGAAATGCTGATGCGCCTTGTCTAGAGCGACCGAAATCCACAGCTGTGAAGGTGCTACGCTCAACGCCGTCCCCTAAGCCTTCTTCTGATTACGGTTCAGGATGGGGAAAGTGTCCTTATTTTCAGCAAGGAGGCGTTCGAGAGTGTTAACAATGGGGGCAGATAACAATGTGGTCACATCTACAAGGCGAACCGACACACAAGAAGCAGGAAAATGATTTGTGGATGCTACCAGGATAGAGAGAAATGTGAGAGTTATGGGTGCACTATTCTAATGAAACTCCACCCCTGACACTCTGGTGGTGTCCCGCAATCAATACCAACACCCCAGCGTCAGTGTTGAAGAGATAATGAAAACCAACCCAGCACCACTTTGCGCAAACCAGGAGCAGGAAGCGAATCTTGGCCGCCAATATTATTGAGTAAATGGAAGAATAGTACTCGGCTCGGCAATGAGTACGCAGAGGCAGAACGGTGTAACAGTAAAGTCACAACTCGAATTATAAAATCCACGATCCCCGAGAGAGCGGAGCTTATTCGACTTCCTTCCTCTTTTGACTATTAATGGCAGGTTCGGATTTGTCCGTAGGACCTCCGGACAGAGGACGACAGGGCGAACTATTACCCCAAAACGTGACACGGCTGTTACAAGAGTTGGGTTGAACAAGTCAAATAAGTGTTAGCACCCGGGGAGCTTCCATCACCCCTCCCTTCGTTCGCCTGCTCCAACTCTCTCTCCCCGATTCTCTAAGTGGAATATAAATAGAAGATTAGAAAGTCCCTTACCCGTATCAGATTGGGCTGTCAGCGTCCGGAGCGAGGTAATTGAGTTCTACCTGGATCATGTCAAGTATCATGTCCTACACGGTTGAATTCTCCCTGTCTCTGGTCCTCTTTTCCTTCAACAAACTCCCCTTTTCCTTGAAAACCTTCGCCATCGAAACGGACGGCACTGCGAGTCCTTACAAATTTTTTAGAGCTTCGCTCCATTTTTTATGCTTATATTCCTAACGCCCGGCAACTCACCAAATGAAAGTGGGTTTCCCCCGAGCCTGTCAAAGATGTCTACGGGGCGAGTTTTTACGACTTCCAGGCAACTGAATGTGCGGGGAAAATATTATTTACTCATCCCAAACTGGGCGAGTACGAATCAGAAAGATCAACGAGCGTCAAGAGAGGTCGTTAGAATGCGTTTACCTTCGGTCAAAGAGCTTAATTTTGTTTGGAATACACGCCAATTCACAATAATCGTCGCAATGCATTCCTTGAAAGTTCATAAATCTACGGATACCCCGCAGAAAGCCTTTCGTTAAACCTTAAATCATGTTACAGCTAAGCCATTCGAGTTTGCGGTTGCTCTTCGTTGTTCGGTCGATTAACTGTCGTGGGACATAGTTCAGTTGAGGGAAGATTAAGGTCAGGACAAAGGGTTCTAAGGAGGTATTCTAAGTCATGGACAAATTCAGCCTACTGTAGAAGCTAACATCTAACTACAAGTAACTACATTTTCAAGAAAATTGCGCGAAAATCAAAAACAAAATCATTTCGCTCTTGTAACCTTCCGTAGAAAATATTAAATGCATATAGTTGATATACACGGGATCTGCCCAAATAAGTATCCTATTCATCATAAATTGTGGTTAATTAAAACGAGAATATTTAACAATTAGTTGTTCTTTTCGAAAGAAAGTTCATCGCAACTATTCCATTTCAATTGATTTCGTTGATATTTTTACTTTCCTTGGCTCTACGAAGTAGAAAGGAAAGTTATGTAATCGGCTGAAAAAAAAATTTTGAGTTTTCTTCAGATCATTACGTTTCAGACCCTCCTGAGTCCGAAAAACACTATTTGGGAAAATGGTCTGTGTCTGTGAACGATTTTTAGAGAGAACCACCGTACCAAATCAGCTCAAACTTGATATCTCGCCAGCAGGTTACTATGGGACGCCAAAATAAGGGTATGAACAAAATCCACCGAAAGTTAACTATAGTTATCATAGTAATCAAAACACCAAATTTTTTTTCTCAAAAACGGCTCTAACGATTTTGATTAAATTTTTTATATAGATAGCTATTAATAAGATGATTATACCATAAAATTCCCATTTGTGGGAAAATGACGAGAGCAGCACAATAAATTATCAAAATTTTCGACGAAAAGCGTTTTTCGCGCAGTTTTTTCCTTATAAACTCCGCTGGAATTCTCGTAGAATGTAAAAAAAGTTAGTATTGTAGTCCAATCCAATACTTAAAGGGTGAGTGTTGAAAACCGCTCATGAGATACATGGGGCTCACTCTAGAAATTCCTGAGTTCCAACTACTGCCGTTTCGCTTACTACCAGTTCTAAATGTTTTTACCCAATAACTCTACAAAAGTAATTACTATCCTCATTAAAAAACGCTGCAAATTATTACACAACGGTTTATTATTCGGATAAACAGCTTGACCTAGCATTAATGCTCCGAGACCCATCCCGTTCGATTCAGCATCGAAAAATATCATAATGAAACCCCAAAAAAGAACTAAATCGTAATATTAAAATAAACAAAAAAACGAAAGTATCTAAAAAAACTGAATTTTAATATGAAAACATGCACGCTACATATTAATATCAAAATGTAACCAAAAATCGATGAAAAAACCAAAATGAGAATGAAACGAAGGAATCTAAAAATTGAATCGTATTAAAACCGAAACGTCGGGTGAATCGAAAGGTGAAAAGGGAGTTGAGCGGCGAGCGGCGGGAGGCGGAGTCGTTGGGGAAGCGAGAGCCGCCTCGAGAGCGGTTGGTTTTTTTTAAAGAGACGGGCGGGGCGGAGGGAATTCAAACGACGAAACGCTTGTAGCTCCGCGTTGTACTGCGTTTCGTTAATTTTTTTAACCGTTTTTGCCCATTACAACCGCGGGCTTCGTCCGATCGGATTGCCGAGATGGCGGGCACAACTAGATACCAAATCGGATTTTTGGGCGAAAGAACGAATTTTTAGACCACGTTAAAGGCACAAAACGGCCCGGACGGCGGACGGCGGACGGGGACGGGGACGGGGGACGGGGACGGGGACGGGGACGGGGACGGCGGACGGACATTGCAAATTTGGAATCTCCATGCCTTGAAACGTAAAGTATCAAATTTTGAGGGGGGGTTGTAAAAAATATTTCGTGACCGAAAACATAGGGTTATTATTCAGAATGAATAATAAACCAAAATCGTGTTTACAGTGTCATTGACTCTCTGTGTACCAGTTACTCAATAATGGTCCTGGAATGAGTACGAGCAGCATAATAAATTCTTTAACTGTAATCACTGCCGCTTCATGCTGCTGTAAAGCGTTGTTTGACCAAGTTCAAATGAACTGAGTGATAAATGAATTGATTAAATAGAATTAACCATCTACACGAGTGAATTGACGTAGAGCAAAGGAAAGTTGTGTGTAGCAACGCACCTGATATTTTCCATAGCAAACGAACATCTTAAGCAAACCGTCGATAACCGCATGATAGCTACCTCGGTCAGCGTTCACTGTTCACCCCTCTTCATAAATCATACCAGTAGATTATCATTGCGAAAAACCATAACCCTTCAAATTATTACACAACGGTTTATTGTTCTCATGAACAGCTTGACCTAGTATTACTGCTCCGAGACCCATTCCATTCGATTCAGCATCGAAAAACACTAGTAAACCGTACAAAACATGACCTGACTACCATGGAACTATGGAAACTGAATATTCCCCACTCCAGATGCCCGTAAACGTCTGTAGGCATTTATGATCCGATGTAGGGGTGTGCGGAGGAAGTGGCCCTAACCTTCCTCCACCCTGTCGGGCAATAAGTCGGGGAAATTGGGACGGGAACTTCCAGCAAACGCTCGGCAATTGGCATGATGTTGCGAGTCGTGGGAGGAGGGAGGGAGTACTAACAACAAAAGGTTGACTTCCGCTGTAGTGCCCGCGAGTTCTTTCAATTAGTTGACTCTAATAATTACTGTAATTCCCTATACGCAGTTGTAAACGTCTGATACTCATTTCATTCGACCCAGGATGTAAAAATACCTTGAAAACGATATGAAACACGGCTTATTTGCGATTATACTGCGCTTTGTTAATTTTTAACCAATTTTTGTCCATAACAACCGTGGGCTTCGTCCGATCGGATTGCCGAGATGGCGGGCACAACTAGATACCAAGTGGGATTTTTGTGAGAAAGAACGGATTTTTTATACCACGTTAAAGGCACAAAACGGCCCGGACGGCGGACGGACATTGCAGATTTGGAATCCCCATGTCTTGAAACGTAAAGTATCAAATTTTGAGGGGGGGTTGTAAAAACTTTTCCGTGACCGAAAACATAAGGTTATTATTCAGAATGAATTGGACTCCTGCGCTAAACCCCTGTGCGATTTATTGTACAGAACTTCGGGAAAATTAATTAGAAACAGAGAAGATTAAAGATAATAGTGAGAACGGGGTCTTTCAGGTAAATCACTTTCTTCTTGAAAGGAGCAAATGGAGAGTTCCGATGGTGAGTTCGACTTTGAGACAGTTGAGCTCTTCTCCATTCATGATGCATGATTGAGACAATCACATTTTCATCAGTCTACCCAATTTATTTAAAAACGAAACACTTAAAATAATTCTTTTGTGATTTATTAGAGTCGAAGTTGAAAGGCGAGTATTTTTGTTTTTTAATTCATCTCTTGAGTTCCGTCGGGAAGTTGTTTTCTGAGCCTTCCTCACTTTTGGAAAAGAAGCAAAGTCGTCTCTAGGGTAAGGCTGTGTAGGAGGGAGAGTGGTGGGGAGCGTTAACCCGAAAACCCCTCGAGGCGGAGTTGAAAATGGTGGTCGTCGCGGAAGAGTGGGGGGCAGGGGAATTGGAGCCCTTTGATGTGTGCCCCTCGAAACGCTACCGCCATTTGGATCTCCTTCCTCTTCCAACCCTTTGCCAAAGTTAAATTTGTTCTTAAGGAAGGGTAATATTGGAAAGTGAGTCTTGTGTAAACTTGTACAAACTTGGAGGTACCATCTGAAACGGCGGTAAAAAGACTCTCCCCAAGAGAGGCTGTTAAGGTGAGGCGCCTGAGGAGGAATCAAACCGCCGTCAGGTCCTGAGGAACAAATTTAGCTTTTGATCAAAGAATGAAAATATTTACGGCTAACCTTTAGGGTGAAAATATAAATCGGTGCTCAAGGGCTTTGTTATTAGACCGGTCTTCTACTTCGCTATGAAATTGTTATTTTTCACATTTTTTTACATCTCCTTAATGAAGGCTGAATGTTTCCCGTGTTTGTGATTAAGCCTCACGGGAAAATGAGAAAGCCTGACCATTGAACGAGCCAGTCCATAACAAGACAAGGGGATTTCAATAGTTGGACCCCTCAAAGAGCTTCAGTCTTCTAACTAATGAGGAAAGAAGCCAGGCCAGTATTGACTTGCCAGTTGGTTGGTTCGGGCTGAGCTACACAGGTGTGGCTCTGGCTTAGCAGGCACCACTGCCTCCAGCCAACAACCCCAGGCTGCCTCACAGCATTGTGGCTGCCAGCTCCATTGGAGGGATACCTTCCCTTCTCCCAACGCGTCGTTGTACAATCGGCTAGTGAACCCCCTCCACTTGGGCAGTCGTCAAACACAAGGCGCTCGAAGGATAGCTGCTCCCATACCCAAACAGCAGCTGGGTCGCAGGGAAGGTGGAATGCCACTACTTCGTTTCTCTCATGAAGTGCGGGACAGGGGGGAAAATAGTGTGCAAGTGTCGCGCAGTGATGCCCATTGAACCCTGTTGAATGGGAGCGTGAGTTGGCGCTCAATAAAGCCCTCTGGGCGTAGCCCAGGCACCTTCGAACACAGGACTTCCCAGTACTCATCATCACTCCTCGCTTGATGCTTACTGCCGGACAGCTCGGTCCAGCATGAAATCCAGCCAGAAGGGGCTGCCAGAACCTGCTTCGCTAGGTGGGGCTTAGTCCTGTTTTTCGGCAGGATGGCCAACAGAAGGTCCCTAGGTAAGGAGCATGCCCACTGCTGATCGTTCCTACGTAACTGGTTTGTGCACTGTACTGAAGAGACTGAATCGTTATATACTGGTTGTAATTGAACGGTTTGAGGAGGTCCTGGCAATATTTCTTTTTTTGACCCGAGGGCGAGTGGGACAAGTCCCTTTGTCACTGCGACCGCATATGGGCCTATTGTGACGCTGGCCCTTTCTTAGTAGAAGGCGTCCATACCCGCCCCCCTTAGGAAGCCGAGTATGTCCTTCACTGCAGAGTCTGCATTCCACCGCCTCTGAGATGCCCATCTTGTTGAGGTGATATCTGAGTGGGCAGTGCCCGGTGAGGAAGCTTATCAGTACTCTCAAATCTTGTCTAGAGAGTGTCAGCATCGCCTTCGCCCTTTGACAGGAAGGCGTGACAAGCCTTTTTGCCTGTCTTAGTTGTGGCTGGCGATGTCAATGGGCGCCATTTTCCTGTATCTCCTATCGAGCAACCAGACGGTTCAGGTGACTTTTCGTCATACCTACGTGAGGTTCAGGCCCGATGGGAAGGGATTCTGTGCCCTTCTTCGCGAGCCGGTCAGCCTTTTCATTGCCCTCATGCCTCCTGTGAGCCGGCATCGAAATGAGGGAGAGCCTGTTACGGGCGCCGAGCTGCGTGAGCGCATGGAGGCATTCCCATGCCAGCTTAGACCTAAAACTATAGGCTGCGATGGCCTTTAAGGCGGCCTGGCTGTCTGAGAAAATGTAGATCCGCTTGCCCTTGAGTCCTTTGTTCAGGATCTCTTCTGCGATCTCTTGGGTTTTGCCCATTGTTCGCGGCTGCTTATTCAGTCAGCATGCTGTCCTTATTCACAGCTGGCCGCAGACATGCCCCTGGGAACAATGCCGTGGCCGTTCCACTATCCACAACCCGTGGTCGCACCTAGTAGCATGGGCATGCTCCTGGGAAGATAACCCAGAGCCAGGTCCTGGCAATATTAGGAATACGCAAAACTGGCGATTGACTGGTAGAAAGGTTTAACCGCACTTTTTGGGCAAATGCTCGTAAAAGTTGCGGAACTCGGCAAACCTGGGATCTTCCATGCTTTAAGCGTTTACTCAGCACATTGCAACAGGAAGGTCCCCTGCTGCAATGCCCCTAGGGAGGGAAATGGTTTTATCAATCCACTCTTTATTAGGGCCAGTACCTGGCTTTAAGACTCCAACAGAATATGACAGCTTTCTTCATGAATAGTTACTGGAAACCCATGAGACAGCAAGCAGAATGCAAGGTCTTGCAAAGCACTGACAATGATTTAGGATGTTTCGTCCAGAAGGAAGTTGCCAGCTGGAAAGATGAGGGTGGATCATCCAGATAGCCTGTCTTCATACACAAAATTGGAAGGATTGCAGTTCATTTTGTAACAATAGCCCCCTTACAAACAGCGATCAATTGGAGACGTTGAATTGTAGTTCTTGTAATACGTTGGAGCCGCTTACCTTCACTGTTCATTATGCTTTCAAGAGCCTTCCCGCTTGTTCAAAGCATTCAAGCCACAAAGGACGGCATACACTCGTATAACGTGTTACAATAATAATTCTCGCGGGACACCAAATTAGAGGAAGAGCGATTGGATTATCCGCTACGTTGCTCTCGAACCATGTTTTCCCTGAAAGGGAAGGGAAAAAAGTGTCATCATCATAATTCGTAGGGCTCAATCTCAATTTAGGACTGAAAAAGGCGGACATGGTTCTGTTGTTCCGGTGACATTGATGAATCATTCTAAATGATTATTTTCGGTTATCCGTCTCTGGGAAAGTATTCAGGTCGCCGCTCTCGAAAGACTCGTGGAAAAATGATGAGGTTGCTCTTACGTCACTGCAGTTGTAATTTAGTTGAGGGAAATGAGCCGAAGGGCGAAATTACAACGGTTTGTCTCTGGCTTCATTCGCAATTTGTAGCAGAATATTGTGGCTTGGCATTACGAATTCTAACGCTTCTTTCCCTTCCGAGTCTGATGCTGAAAGGAATACCCTGCTTGTTACGTTTTTATGTTCAACTGACTGTGAAGTGACTATTGACACGACTAAGTCTCAAACTACTCTACCACCCGTGATATTTATGTTTATTGTGTCATATTATATGTGTGCGTAGTAGCTTTCCCTACTTCTAATTTCAAAGTCCCGCAGTAGTGAGTCACTACCACTAAAAAATACGAAACAATGAAATAATTTATGCACTCACAAATTTCAGTCGTAGATAAACAGTTTATTGGAGGTCGAACAAAATAAAAACATAAATAAAGAAAAATATCTGGTGCTACGCATCACACGACTTTCCTCAACCCCACTCAAATTCATCTTACACACAATTCAATTCACATGAACGTGGCAAAACATAACTAAATGTTATACGCTGAAACTGGTAGCGATTCAAGTTTCAGAGTTTATTGAGCTGCAGCTGCTTATAACGCGCCCACTAATTTGAAACCAACGTGGACACAATTGATGGAAACAAATTTTTCTGGGAGGTTTCATGTTAATAATTTTGGAATTATGTGGTGGAGCATTTCCAAAGCTTAATTGGAATTCCAGAATGTTTAGGGTTGCTGTCCTCCTTCAAACGTTGCCCACTCTTAAGACGGCTGCGTACTTTCAACAGCGTCAATATGACAGGGGTTTGGTTGGCTCCATCTAGCAGAATATCGTCCAGCTTCCAATAATATCTACGCTTGTGCGTAGCGATTCCACCTTTAAATTTTATTCGTGTATACCCGTGAATAATTTCAAATAGAGTTTGGACGCAGGAATTTACATAGTTGAAATTTACATAGTTGAAAAAAGGATAAATACAAATGAAGGGTACAGGGAAAAAACCATCTTTGTCACAATATTTACTTTCCTTGGCTCTACGAAGTAGAAAGGAAAGTTATGTAATCGGCTGAAAAAAAAATTTTGAGTTTTCTTCAGATATTTACGTTTCAGACCCTCATGAGTCCGAAAAACACTATTTGGGAAAATGGTCTGTGTGTGCGAGTGTCGTAGCAGTTCTGATTGACATCAGAGGAGCGTTTGACAACCTTTGGTGGCCAGCGCTCCTTAATGAACTCAAAGGTAGGGGAATCCCCCGCAACCTGTACTCGCTCGTCAGAAGTTACCTGACAGACAGAACTGCTACGATCGAAAGTAGGCATGTCTCCGTCCGGAGAAAGATTGAGAAGGGGTGCCCACAGGGCTCGGTCCTAGGACCAGCACTCTGGAATGCCTTCTTCGAAGGTCTTCTCCAGGAAACTCATGCGGAGACTGACTGCGAGCCGTACGCCTATGTGGATGACTTGACTGTGCTGATCTTTGCAGAGTCAGTCCGCCAAATTGAAGAAAAAACCCACCACGTGCTCCGCTGTCAACCAATGGTGCGAGCACGTCAAGATGCAGGTGGCTGAGGAAAAACCCAGCTAATCCTCTTGAAGGGGAAAGTGAATAATCCACCCACAATACGCTTTGGCGGCCTGGCTCCTTCTTGAAAAGCACGTCAAGTATTTAGAGTGAATATAGGTGAGAGGTGGGGTTTCAACCAGCACCTCCAGTCCCTTAAAGGCACTACCATTGCAAGGTTTGCCTCACTGCGTGCCATTACTAAGGCCACTTGGGGTGTGTGTTACCACGACACCATCCTCATGTATAAGGCCATATATCTAGGTGTGATTGGCTACTGCCCCGTTGTCTGGGGGTAGCAAACTAACAGTCAATCAAAAGAGAGTATTGGCCCAATCCCAGAGGCCCGCTCCTGTGGATCACCAAGGCCTACAAGACTGTATCAACGGAAGCACTCCAGGTGATCACTGGTCAGTTACCAGTTGATTTGGCTGTTGAGTGCATGATTGACAATTGAGTGAAACGGGAGCTTCCCCCGCTTTGGGCTGAACTCCGTGCGGATCTCACCACAGGACAGAAACTTAAATCGATGAATGGGCTCTAGAGAAATGGCAAGCGAGATGGGAATCCTCGTCAAAGGGACGTGATACGTATGAGTTCTTCCCCAACATCCGTGAACGTCTTTCTAGAAAATGGGTTGAGCCAGACCACTGGACGAGGCAGTTCCTCACGGGACATGGTGACTTCAATGCGCGGCTCCACTTCTTTTCTCTGAAAGACTCTCCATTATGCACGTCTTGTGCCTCCAGTGCGGAGGAAACAAGAAACCATGTGCTGCTCCACTGTAGTTTCTACAACAGTGAGCGCCGGTTGTTGAGAGGGCAAACGAACTTAGCAGCTTTGACTGCTACAAAGGAAGCCTATAACCATTTTGCAAAGTTCGCAAAGAAGGTAATGGCTAAGAAACGTGGTTATAGTTGATCAGTCCTTTTGAAACTTGCCATCCAAGTAAACAGTAAGATCAGGTAGGGAACCAGATTAAGAACTACTCCCAGATGGTACGGGATTCCTCAGGTGGTCACCTCCGCGCGGTAACACACGGGCAACAGCTCTCTACGGTGA
The DNA here is from genome assembly GCA_020466155.1 of Pachypeltis micranthus. Taxonomy (NCBI): domain Eukaryota; kingdom Metazoa; phylum Arthropoda; class Insecta; order Hemiptera; family Miridae; genus Pachypeltis; species Pachypeltis micranthus. The sequence continues at coordinate 3,840,724 of CM035776.1, forward strand.
GACTGGCTAACGACCAAATACCTGCCGTACCTCCACAGGTCTGAGTTCGGTGGATGCTGCATATTAGCGAAACCGCAACTTCTATGACTGATATAACCCTCGTCGAGGGTTTAGGTACAGTCATGAAATAAAGAAACAGACCTGTGTGTGTGTGTGTGTGTGTGTGTGTGTGCTCCTTAATGAGCTCAAAGGTAGGGGAATCCCCCGCAACCTGTACTCGCTCGTCAGAAGTTACCTAACAGACAGAACTGCTACGATCGAAAGCAGGCATGTCTCTGTCCGGAGAAAGATTGAGAAGGGGTGCCCACAGGGCTCGGTCCTAGGACCAGCACTCTGGAATGCCTTCTTCGAAGGTCTTCTCAGAAACTCATGGAGACTGACTGCGAGCCGTACGCCTATGTGGATGACTTGACTGTGCTGATCTTTGCAGAGTCAGTCCGCCAAATTGAAGAAAAAACCCACCACGTGCTCCGCACTGTCAACCAATGGTGCGAGCATGTCAAGATGCAGGTGGCTGAGGAAAAAACCCAGCTAATCCTCTTGAAGGGGAAAGTGAATAATCCACCCACAATACGCTTTGGCGGCCACAGGCTCCTTCTTGAAAAGCACGTCAAGTATTTAGGAGTGAATATAGGTGAGAGGTGGGGTTTCAACCAACACCTCCAGTCCCTTAAAGCCTACCATTGCAAGGTTTGCCTCACTGCGTGCCATTACTAAGGCCACTTGGGGTGTGTGTTACCATGACACCATCCTCATGTATAAGGCCATCTATTTAGGTGTGATTGGCTATTGCCCCGTTGTCTGGGGTAGCAAACTAACAGTCAATCAAAGAGAGTATTGGCCCAATCCCGAGAGGCTGCGCTCCTGTGGATCACCAAGGCCTACAAGACTGTATCAACGGAAGCACTCCAGGTATCACTGGTCAGTTACCAGTTGATTTGGCTGTTGAGTGCATGATTGACAAGTGGAGAGTGAAACGGGAGCTTCCCCCGCTTTGGGCTGAACTCCGTGCGGATCTCACCACAGAACAGAAACTTGCCGCCATCGATGAATGGGCTCTAGAGAAATGGCAAGCGAGATGGGAATCCTCGTCAAAGGGACGTGATACGTATGAGTTCTTCCCCAACATCCGTGAACGTCTTTCAAGAAATGGGTTGAGCCAGACCACTGGACGAGCCAGTTCCTCACGGGATATGGTGACTTCAATGCGCGGCTCCACTTCTTTTCTCTGAAAGACTCTCCATTATGCACGTCTTGTGCCTCCAGTGCGGAGGAAACAAGAAACCATGTGCTGCTCCACTGTAGTTTCTACAACAGTGAGCGACGGTTGTTGGGAGAGCAAACGAACTTAGCAGCTTTGACTGCTACAAAGCAAACCTATAACCATTTTGCAAAGTTCGCAAAGAAGGTAATGGCTAAGAAACGTGGTTATAGTTGATCAGTCCTTTTGAAACTTGCCACCCAAGTAAACAGTAAGATCAGGTAGGGAACCAGATTATGAACTACTCCCAGATGTACGGGATTCCTCAGGTGGTCACCTCCGCGCGGTAACACACGGGCAACAGCTCTCTACGGTGAGACTGGCTAACGACCACATACCTGCCGTACCTCCACAGGTCTGAGTTCGGTGGATGCTGCAGCCTCTTGCATATTAGCGAAACCGCACTTCTATGACTGATATAACCCTCGTCGAGGGTTTAGGTACAGTCATCAAATAAAGAAACAGACCTGTGTGTGTGTGTGTGTGTGTGTGTGTGTGTGTGTGTGCCACTAAAGTTTGTCTGTGAACGATTTTTAGAGAAAACCACCGTATAAATCACCTCAAACTTCATATCTCGCCCGCTGGTCACCATGGGACGCCAAAATAAGGGTATAAACAAAATCCACCGAAATGTAACTATAGTCATCATAGTGATCAAAACACCAAATTTTTTTCTTCAAAACGGCTCTAACGATTTTGATAACATTTTTTATATTGCTATCTTTTGATAAGGCAATTATACCATAAAATTCCCATTTGTAGGAAAATGACGAGAAGAGCGCAATAAATTATTAAAATGTTCGACGAAAAGCGTTTTTAGCGCGGTTTTTTCTTATAAACTCCGCTGGAATGTTGGTAGAATGTTAAAGAAAATTGGTATTGTAGTCCAATTCAATACCCAGAGGGTGAGTGTTTAAAAACGCTCATGAGATACATGGGGCTCACTCCAGAAATTCCTGAATTTCAACTACCGCTGTTTCGCTTACTACCAATTCTAACAGTTATTACCCAATAACTCCGCAAAAGTTATTACTATCCTTCATCAAAAAATTCGTGTTTACAGTCTCATTAATTATCTGTGTACCAATTGCTCGAAAATGGTCCGGGAACGAGTACGAGCAGCACAATAAATTCCAGAAGTGTAGGCGGTACCGCTTCCTGCTGCTGTGAAGTGTTGTTTGACCAATTCCAAAGTAACAGAGCGATGAATGAATCGCTGAAATAGGATTAGCCATGTACAAAGTGAATTGAAGTAGAGCTAAGGAAAGTTGTGTGTTGCAACGCACCAGATATTTGATTTCAAGAAAAACGGGTTTTAAAGTTCAAAACCAAATAAAACATTTTAAACCATGCCAAATCGTGAACTATGTTATGATAAAATGACGGTTGACATGTAAGGAGTAAGTTAACGAAATTTCAAATTTTTAATTATATTATTATTGGTACAAAATTGAGTTTTGAAAACTCGATTGAGTGAGGAAAACTCGATCGGGACCGTGAAAAAACCATCTATGTCATGTGAAACAGACAAGAACCATCTTTAATAGTGGTTGGTACTACTCCCTAAGTCGCACGAATTTTGTTTAGATTCCTTTAACCACGTTTATTTACTTACAAAAGAATTTATTATTCGTGCGGTAGTTTTCTCAAAAACATCACTGCCTTTGGTTCGCAGAACTTGAGAAGGCTCGTTATGTCTTTGTATTTGGCCTTGGGTATTGGAAGTAAACCTGTTAGAGCATTCATATAACCATTTTTGACTATAGCATACTAAAATAAGAAGGCAATTTGAGGAATTTAAGCAAGTTCGAAATAATAATTATTTCGAATTACCTTCGTAAGAAAGGCAGGGTAGATGGAATTCCCCTGGTCTCAAATTCGGATCGGTCCCCAATGGTTTTCCAATAACGCTGCTGACAACTTGACCATTGTATGTAGATCGATGGTAAAGAAGCCTGCTCTCAATAGATTTGACTTGCACTTCCTTCAGTTCTTGGATCTTGAAAGGGCACTTCTTTACGTAGTAATTTTCATCCAGGAAGATTTTCCAATCATAAACCAGTCCCTTTTTAACATTCACAACATCGAAAGGGGATTGCTTGGTCCTAGAGTTAGCCACCATTTCTCGAAATTCTTTAGGTGTCTCCATTCGAGTTTGTAGGTTCCACAGTCCTACATCCTTATCAGATTCCATGTAGGAGTGGCCGCGAACAGGAAACGTTATTTTTATGAATTTCAGCCCATGAATTTTAAATTTAGTAAGGTAATTACTGAAGCGGAAGAGTGTATAATTTTAGGCCGCCAGCTGAATCACAAAAAATATGGAGTTGTTCAAGTTCGTCGTTTAGGTAATTGTTTATGCAGTGAAATATCTGGTGCGTTGCAACACACAACTTTCCTGAGCTCTACAACAATTCACTTTGTACATGGCTAATTCTACTTACTCAATTCATTTATCACTCAGTTCCTTTGAACTTGGTCAAACAACACTTCACGGCAGCAGAAAGCGGTAGCGCTTACAGTTCCGGGATTTATTGTGCTGCTCGTACTCATTCTAGAACCATTACTGAGCAATTTTTACACAGATAATTAATGAGGTTGTAATCATTAATTTTTTGAAAAAGGATAGTAATCACTTTTGTAGAGTAATTGGAAAATAACTGTTAGAACTGGAAGTGAGTGAAACGGCAGTAGTTGAAATTCAGAAATTTCTGCAGTGAGCCCCATGTATCTCATGAGCGTTTTTAAACACTCACCCTTTAGGTATTGGATTGGACTACAATACCAATTTTTTTTAACATTCTACAAGAATTTCAGCGGAGTTTATAAGGGAAAAACGCTTTTGGTCGAAAATTTTGATAATTTATTGTGCTGCTCTCGTCATTTTCCTACAAATGATAATTTAATAGTATCATTGCCTTATTGACAGCTATCAATATAAAGAATTTAATCAACATCTTCAGAGCCATTCTTGAGAAAAAAAATATCGGGTGTTTTGATAACTATGATAACTATAGTTAACATTCGATGGATTTTGTCCAAACCCTTATCATGGCGTCCCATGGAAGCCTGCGGGCGAGATATCATGTTTGAGTTGATTTGGTACGGTAGTTTTCTCTAAAAATCGTTCACAGACACACATACACACAGACACACAGACCATTTTCCCAAATAGTGTTTTTCGGACTCAGGGGGGTCTGAAACGTAAAGATCTGAAGAGAACTCAAAATTTTTTTTTTCAGCCGATTACATAACTTTCCTTTCTACTTTGTAGAGCAAGGAAAGTAAAAAGAAATGAAGCGAACTCTAAGAGAAACGGACAACTAGTGGCACATAATTGTTATCGTTTCCAGGAAATGAGAGGGTTAGAAACGCAATCGAGAAAAAATGTGATTCACAGGATTTTACAAGACAGGAGTGATTTGATAATGAGCGACAGCACTGCCACCTGTTGCAGAAACCGATGACAAAAATGGTTCTTTCCCAGTGCCGGTTGACATAGATGGTTTATTCCCTGCACACTGAAACTTACAGGGGGCTTTACTCTCTGACGAAGGTGGTTTTTCGCCTGTTTTGATCTACCATTACAAAGATCTGCTCTGAAGACAATGATATAAATATCTCATTTTCAACAAAAAAAAAAATGACAAAGATGGTTTTTTCCCTGTACCCTTCAAATTAGAACATAAATTAATGATTTATTTACGTTCTGTGACTCAAGATAACGTGAAGTTACGGTCTGACTTGACAAATTAATGTCAGGGTTGAACATTCCTCGAACTATAAAAATATAATTAATGACTGACAGTTTTTGGTGAGGAGTGATGATCGAGTTGCGCATGGTGCACCCATTTTACTGAAATTAATAAGAAAAAGAGCCTTGAGATCCAGGTTTGGCAGTAATAAATAAGGAGCTCTCCCAATGATGCTGCACCATGATCACATGGCGTACTGTCACTATCGTGGCTAATATTGATATGATTTCACTAAAGGAATCTATTTTAACAAACTTCACTCCAAGCTCACGCCACCAAATGAGGCCAAAATAGTGAACGGCATAATTGTCATGAATGAACGACAGGTTAGATTGTTGTTAGCCATTTCAAAATCCCTGAATGCACGTGTGGCGAGTGCGCTACGCTCACCCTTGCGCCACCACACCGCCACTTCTGACCATGCGTTCATCTGTAGACTCATAAGCGAGGAGACGTTGATCGAAAAGTGCTTATGCCCCTGAATTATTTGCTGAAGATGTTGATAGGGAAAGTAATCAGGCAGATAAACCTTTAACGCAGGAGAGATCGCAAAAGCCTGCTAAAGTCAATAGTGCACGTGGAAGGTACTAGCAATTCGTTATCGACCGTGGAAATTTCACCCGAAGGTCGTAAAATTCGAAAGTATTTTCTGGCGATAACGCTCGACAAACGGGTTCATTGGTATCCAAATGGTTCTTGAAATGGTAATACAGATAAATGTTGAAAGAGCCGTTGTCAGGGCGATGATTGGGCAGAGGTGATTGCATCTAAATTTCATGGCTCTCGGCTCTAGTCCCGCACTTTGGACTGTTCTGCGAACCACCACCGCAATCCATATTGTAATTGGAGATCATTAGAAGCTTCCAAAGGGGCCGGCGGTCACTGTGAGATCCTTTCATGAGAATGCATGAGCGCATATCAGCTTCTGGGTTTCTCCCCTTCAATTCGCTTCCTTTGAGGGGGGGCGGTAATACTCCAGTGTTGCGTTCACTTCCCTGATAAACATTAAACGGTCTATTCACCGACTGAGTGGAACTGTGTACTTGCCCCTCGACGTTCGTCTCCTGCGTCATCACCTTCCGAGCAATTTACGACAACTTGCCCCATCAAGCAAACATAGTTCTGAAGGCCGCACAGACCCTAACCGCTTCCGATGCGTTCCAACAGCTTCGTGAGTGGCAAAAGGGAAATTATCAATTTACTCCAAATGGGATCAGGAGGTCGTCCGTGTAACTATTGTTTACTACATGGGAACATTCATAAAATAGGAAGCTTAAGCGCGATAGGTGTGAAAAACACTAGCATGACCCCAGACGCACGGGTAACTCATAACATACACGGGTGATAGCCAAATTTGTAAAATTAGGGCAGCAACATTCAGGAAGATGCGTCCGTATTGGAGTGGGAAGGAAGTCTAGGCTCTTGGATGCCAGTTTCAGGGGAGAAAGCGAATGAGGAATAAGTCCGAGGAACGACTAATTAATCGACGTAAAACCGTATGTTTATCCACCAGCTTGTTGTGAGGAGAGACCAACACCAGCAGGTCGGCCCCAGTCTGGTGGATGAACGAGAGAGAGAGGTTCCAAACGTCAACACTACTATCCCAACCATGCACAACACAGTGGAAATATCCAGCAGCATCTTCAAATACAGGTATAAGGAACATTGAGTGGTGGAAGCAAACAATCATTGTTGCAACAATGGTGTGTAGGCGTGAGGTGGTTTCCAGTTGTGTGTCAAAGAGATTCGACGACGATGAGCGAGTAAAAAAAACTCAGACTTGCAGTTTCTCACTCAAATGGCGGCTTTTATGTCACTGAACTCCTTTTGGTTTATTATTCATTCTGAATCATAACCCTATGTTTTCGGTCACGAACAATTTTTTACAACCCCCCCTCAAAATTTGATACTTAACGTTTCAAGACATGGGGATTCCAAATCTGCAATGTCCGTCCGCCGTCCGGGCCGTTTTGTGCCTTTAATGTGGTCTAAAAAATCCGTTCTTTCACACATTTGGTATCTAGTTGTGCCCGCCATCTCGGCAATCCGATCGGACGAAGCCCATGGTTGTTATGGACAAAAATTGGTTAAACAAATTAACAAAACGCGGTATAATCGCAAATACGCAGTGTTTCGTATCGTTTTCAAGGTATTTTTACATCGTGGGTCGAATGAAATGAATATCAGACGTGTACAACTCCGTATAGGGAAATTACAGTAATTATTAGAGTCAACTAATTGGAAGAACTCGCAGGAACTACAGCGGAAGTCTACTTATCGTCGTTTGTACTCCCTCCCTCCCTCCCCTCTCATCAAAACCACCCACCTGCTCGACTCGCAACGCCGTGTCAATTGCGGAGGGTTCGCTGGAAGTCCCCATCCCAATTTTCCTCGACAGGCGGAGGAAGGTTAGGGCCACTTCCTCCGCACACCCCTACATCGGATGATAAGTGCCTACAGACGTTTACGGGCGCCTGGCGCCGGGGGAATATTTAGTTTCCGTAGATCTATTGTAGTCAGGTCATGTTTCGTATGGTTTACTAGTATTTTTCGATGCTGAATCGAATGGGATGGGTCTCGGAGCAGTAATACTAGGCCGAGCTGTTCATGAGAATAATAAACCATTGTGTGATAATTTGCAGTGTTTGCCTTTTCCCTTCCTATCCTTATCTTTCTTGAGATGGCATTTGATGGCCTCAAAGCGGTTCCCACTTTTTTTCGTTTTGATTTGTTTAAATTTTCTTTTGGGCGCCACGCCATTCTTTGGGTAAGTCTTAGCTTGCGGTATCAATAGGTACGCACATTTTTTCGTCCATTACTGGGTTGTTGCAGAATGCTTACCTTCTTCCTATGCTTTGGATTGATAAGAGGCTTCTATTGTGAGGTTCTAATTACTTTACAATTTACTGTTTACTGCCAACAGAGACGTCCATAGTAGAAAAATGCCTCCCACCAAGACTGAAAGGTGAGCATTCTCGATGAACACTTGACGCACCTGCTCAGCAAACGTCAAAATCTAACTATCATAAAATTAAAGTTAACGTACCTGTTAGGTGAGTCCGTCTCCTCCGGCTTGTGAGTTACTGTGGGCAAGCGCTTTTGATGTAAAGACATCATTGTCTGGCCGTTAAGTCAGTACTGGAGTCAGTCAGTTGGTCGTGGTCATTATGTCTACAAAATGCGACACCATATTCACACCACTCAAAGCCCTACACAAACGAAAACAACCAACTGACGGATTTACAGTCCACCCTATACAAAAAAGACATAAATTCCACAATTGACAGATCATTCAAGACGTTCCATTCACCTCTAGTGGGTTTTCCCCGAGGTACATGACCTCCTCTCTCCGCCCCTTCCCCGACGCTCCATCACCCCTTTCACCTTTCTCTTTGTATATAAAGACCACGACCAACTGACTCTGACAACTGACTCCAGTACTGACTTAACGGCCAGACGACGATGTCTTTACATCGATAGCGCTTGCCCACAGTAACTCACAAGCCAGAGGAGACAGACTCACCTAACAGGTACGTTAACTTTAGTTATTTGCCTACTGGCGGATATAACCCAATTTCTTTAATACCTATCATAAAATTATTTGAACCTTTCATGGACCACCTTGATATCTGTAAATTTAACCAAATCCTAGAATTGGGTGTTTACTGCTTATTAATATTCTGGAGACCTAAACATAGTATTTTGTGAGGGGTTTGCAAAGGAAACCAAATGGTAGGACGTACCACAGCCCCCTGGAGTGAACAAATGGTAGCAAAACGACAGTTCTCACTCAAAAAATAACCTAATCCATAACGGCGCCTAGCTTCTTACAACCAATAACAAAATTTAGTTCCCTGTTCCTTCTTTTCTTGTCACCCTCCTTTCAACTGTCAGTGTCAGGAATGTGATTTCAACCAAAAGCATCGCCTCACCTGCCTGGTTTTGTGGGACTCACGCTTGGTCGATACATCATGCGCAGAGGGATAGCTGATTCATCAAGAGTAGGTCGTCGTACTCATAAGGATTCTGAAACAAAATCCCACACTGAAGTTTTTGGGATTAGCAGAGCGTGTACTAAAGAGGGGCCCACCGAAATGGTCCAAGCTTGGAAGGGTGTCACTTCCAGACGCTCCTATTCCCTGTTTTACGAACCTCATCAGTTCCCCCTCAGCACCGCTCGCTTCTTCCACCTGAGTCAGCTCGGGATTTCTCTTTTAAGATCAGTTTGCAGTAAATCGGTGGCTTTTTCTGTTGTCGAGTCCTTTATCACAAATAAAATACAAATATAGTGCACGCATCAGGTTGGAGTTAGTGACAAAAGAGAGAACGGCTGCTTCTTCGCTCGCATAAGAAGTGCCTCTTGTGAAAATGTGAATGCCGCCGTGGGGGGGAAAATTGAAATCCTATCGGGACTAAAAGTGCTCAAGTTTCGTTGTGTATCTGCCAGATTCACCAACGGAGTTTGATTGAATTCTAATATTTGAGCGTATCGGGTAACAGACGTGAAGCGACAGGCAGGAAAGGTGAGGGACAAAGGTGCTGTAAACATCGGCCGAGCAACTGGATCAATATGCCCCTTCCCGCCATCATATCCCCACCGACTCACGGCACGATTTCCTCTATTCAGACGTCCCCTCCGGATCACGCGTGCCTTAGCGTCCTTCAACTACGCCGCTAGATTAATCAGAGGCTTCCGCCGTGTTAGCTGCTTGTGTATCATGAATGAGCCGGTAAACGACGGTTACACTCGTGATACTGATAAATGAGGGATGTCGCTGTTATGCCGCGAGACATCTGTCATAGCAGTCAACGAAACAGTTCCAATTGTTCCAATAACTTGTTGGAACTTAATTCCACGTAGAAACTGGTGGAAATCCTTAATATTTCAGAATTTATCAAGTCGCCCTTGTTTATCTTTATGCCTAACCACTGCATGAAACTGTCGTCTCATCGCCGTAAAAACGCTCCTATTCGTGTTTCGTACTGATGCACAGCAACACACAAGTTTCCCCAACCATCGCATCCAACAAACTCATTTCTTCGGAAACATTTATACTGAACAAAATGTAGGTACAAGTCACTTAAGAGTACTCCTCACGTTTGATCGTTAGAGCCGTTTTGGGAAAAATTGGAAAACCGATAAATCAGAGCTATCATGGCAACTTCTACTAAATATCTGGTGCGTAGCAACACCCAACATTCCGCCACCCCTGTAAGTTCGAATACCAGCTACATTTACGGGCGCTATATCTTCGTTCAACGCACTTCTACAGGAACATTTATGGAGAACAAAATGTAGATACTAATTAGTTGAGAGTTCTTTGTAAGTTTGATCGAAATCGTTAGAGCCGTTTTTGAGAAAATTGGAAAAATGATAAATTGATAAAGTTAACGTACCTGTTAGGTGAGTCCGTCTCCTCTGGCTTGTGAGTTACTGTGGGCAAGCGCTGTCGATGTAAAGACATCATCGTCTGGCCGTTAAGTCAGTACTGGAGTCAGTCAGTTGGTCGTAGTCATTATGTCTACAAAATGCGACACCATATTCACACCACTCAAAACACAACACAAACGAAAACAACCAACTGACGGATTTACAGTCCACCCTATTCAAAAAAGACGGAAATTCCACAATTGACAGAGCATTCAAGACGTTCCATTCACTTCTAGTGGGTTTTCCCTGAGGTACATGACCTCCTCTCTCCCCCCTTCCCCGACGCTCCTTCATCCCGTTTACCTTTCTCTTCGTATTTAAAGACCACGACCAACTGACTCCGACAACTGACTCCAGCACTGACTTAACGGCCAGACAACGATGTCTTTACATCAAAAGGGCTTGCCCACAGTAACTCACAAGCCAGAGGAGACGGACTCACCTAACAGGTACGTTAACTTTAGTAATTTGCCTACTGGCGGACATAACCCAATTTCTTTGATAAATTAATATTCAACAAATCTCCTTTTCTGAGTTAACTGTGCTTATATCTCCGTTCAACATATATATACAGAAATAATTGCGGGGAAATAAATGTGGGTATGGATGGCCAAAAGACTCTCTGTAAGATTGATCAAATCTGGTGAAGCAGTTACCCCACAATTTACGGAAACGTTTGAAAAAACGCAATTTTGGACACGTTCATTTTTATCTCTGTTCAATGGACTGTCAGAGGAACATTTATTGAGAACAATATGTAGGTAATAACTATTCGAAAACATCCTGCGAGTTTAGTTAAAATCGTTGAAGCTGTTGTGGCATAAGCGTAAAAAACCTAATTTTGCTTCATAGGCCTATATCTCCGTTCACCGTATTTTCATTGAGATATGTATGAAGAAGAAAAGTTAGGATTAGTAGAAGATAATTTGAAAGTTTAAATCAAAATCGTCATTGCAGTTTTCGAAAAAAATGCGAAAAATCCTAAATTTGGTATATTTTCGTCCCCCATCCCCCTTTCCCATCGACCAAAATCGCCCACAACCTTATTTTGTTGTCTAAAAAAAAAACGAACAAAACAAAAAATAAACACACACGGACCACGCACCGAAATTAGGATTTTCAGACTCAGTAGGCAGTAACTTGAAGATCTGAAGAAAACCCAACTTTTTTACTTTCCGCTACCCCAAAGACTAAGGAAAGTATAGTAATCGTGTAAAAAAAAAAGTTTCTGAAGGTTTTCTTCAGATCTTTACGTTTTGAGGCCTGCTGTGTCTAAAAAACCTAATTTCGACGCGTGGTTCGTGTCTGTAGTTCAATTTGCGGGAGAACGGCTGATCCGATTGAGCTGGTTTTTTTGTCTTGTTCGATATTTTGTGGACACCAAAATAAAGTTATGGGCGATTTCGGTCGATTGGAAGAGGGGGTGTGGGACAAAAATTTACCAAAAACTAGGGTTTTTCGCATTTTTTTCAAAAACGGCTCCAACGATTTTGATTAAACCTTCAAATTATCTTCTACTAATCAGTACCCAACTTTTCTTCTCCATACATATCTCCATGAAAATACGGTGAACGGAGATATAGGCCCATGAAGCAAAAATAGGTTTTTTACGCTTTTTGGCAAAACCGCTTCAGCGATTCTCACCAAACTCACAGGATGTTTTCAAATAGGTTATATTTACATATTTTTCTCAATAAATGTTCCTCTGACCGTCCATTGAACAGAGATAAACATCAAGATGTATCAAAAATAATGTTTTTTCGAACATTTCCGTAAATTCCAGGGTAACTTCTTCACCAGATGTGATAAATCCTAATAGAGTGTCTTTTAGCCACCCATACCCACATTTCGTTCTACATAATTATTTCTGTATATATATGTTGAACAGAGATATAAGCCAACCAAGTTGACTCAGAAAAGGAGATTTGTTGGATATTAATTTATTAGTTTTCCAATTTTCTTAAAAACGGCTCTAATGATTACGATCAAACTTACAAAGAACTCTCAACTAATCAGTCCCTACATTTTGTTCTCCATAAATGTTTCTGTAAAAACCCGTTGAATGAAGATATAGCGCCCGCATGTTTAGCTGGTGTTCGAACTCCTTTCCCTTTGGGTAGGCGAAAGTAAAAACAGCTTTACCTTGCGCGACAATATTTGACATTTGCACAAATTAGAAACCAGAAACAAGTTCTTAAATTACAGTTGAGCACAATGCCTTAGCACTGCTTATAGATCATCATTCATCCCACAAAGCAGTTCATACTACAACGGACTCTCATCAGAAATAAAACAACTGAAAAGTCATACGACATTCAAGAAACGTGTAAGAGAATATTTGCTATCTCTTTACTGTATTCCACAAAATCCCCAAAAGCTAGTAATATGAAGAAATGAAAACTGTTGACGCATTAGTATTTATCAGTTACATTTTGAAATTTCTGGTTAGGTGTAAGAATGGTCGAGTACGACCAAATCTCGCCAGATATGTTGATAAAGTCGTCATTCATTATTTATCTCTAAATTGATTACACATGAATCCTACGATGTGTCCAAACTCTAAAGAAACTTATTGTTCAAGTACATCTTGGGAACAAGAATTGGAATGGGAACGAACGACGAGGAATTCCCAACTAAAGAACTGCCATCTCCAGAGGCGGAAGTTGGACCGGAGTGTAGTAGCGAGCTTGTTAAACCTGGTCCAGGGACTGACTCCCCGTCACTCCCCTCCCTCTGGACCACCTCCGCCGACTTCACAACCAAAGCCGTTCGGAAAGCACTAAACACCCCATTATCCCCTCAAAGACATTAACCTTCTGCCCTTGTTATCTTGGGAGAGCCAATCACGAGGCTAACTATTAGCTCACGGCCTAGGAACGGCCTCTTCGTGTGTATCCTTTTAAGTAGAGTAATTCCTCTTGTAGCCCGCCACTTGCGACCTTATCTCACCTCGCGCTTCCAATAAAAGACCCAGATTTTTACCTTCACGATGCGAAAGCACCGCCTGGTTCTACTGGTGAAAAAAAAAAAAAAAAAAAAATCTCGACCAACTGGGTTGTACTTTAGTTAAAACAAAATACATTTGCGGCCGAACTGCTGGGAGCAGATGCCGTTTGTGCCATTACCCAACGGGATCGTATAATCCAACTTTTTTCCTTGTTATTTTGAAGCACGGAAATAACGTTATGAGACGGGCGGAGGAGTGAGCGTGTGGGGGTTTACAATTAGCCGAACAGAAGGTGGCAGAAATTGTATCTTCAATGTCGGAACGCTTTGAGGAATCGCCTCATTTAAACCTTCATCTGAACCATAATTTTCGACAGTTTCAAATTTCTCACGCACATCCAACATACAGGTACGTCCCTCGAGGCCAAAATGGAAGAATTCAACGTATTGCTTTATCAGTCAGATCGAAATTGAAGGAACGACGGGGATCGTTCAAGGTTGGAAGGATTTGCAAAAGCAGCAATCACTCTTGCTATCTGTATCATCTTTCTCGTGCTACCTAATACCTCCCCTAAATGCCCACCCAGTTCGCCAACGATACTGTAACCCGCGAGAACATTTTAATTCAAACTCGCCGCTGTTATGCTGGGTTAGTATTTTGCCTTTGAGTGAGACTTGTGATCATGTCGACTTTTAATAACCTCTAGGTGACCCTGTTTTAGACATTTGGCACACCCCCCGAATGAGGAATGCTAATCCAATTATTTTCTTTAAGTACAACCTCTGACTAGATGTTAACCACTCCCTCCTTCCCTACTATAAACCTATTCCAAACGCTCTTGATACTGATTTTTCTTTAAACATATTTTCATTGATTTATCATATTATGGAAAACGGCATGTTTGCGAACTCGTGGGTGATTTGACGACTCATGAATAGTATTATCACTGTAAGTAGAATAAGGGCACGATTGGAACCTGTGGTGACAATGGAACAGCACAAGGTTTAGCTCACTAGAGTCGTTTCTGTCAGTTTCCGGCCTAGAGTGGTGACAATGGAACAGCACAAGGTTTAGCTCACTAGAGTCGTTTCTGTCAGTTTCTGGCCTAGAGTGCAGACGAAGTCGGTTGTGAAAGAGGGGAGGGGAGAAAATATAATTTCAAGTATTATATTGAATAAATTACAAGTATCCTTTCTATAATTGGCAAACTCATTCTTCTTGTTCTTCCCAGAAACAGAAAGATCAGGAAACTTAGCTTAGAATTACCTCATAAGTCAAGTGTGAATTTAATTGACGTATCTAATTGATTGATACGGTTGTCAAAAGAATTCAGACATCTTGATGTCCCTGTTCTACAGGAGTAAAAAATGTAATTAGATTTCTATTGGTTTAAAATATGTTCTTTAATATGGTGCAAATACATATCTGAGAGGGAGAAGAATCTATCCCAACCTCCCGCTTTGTGTAGTATTTCCCTTAAACAAAGAACGATTTGATGCCTTCAGAGTACTACTCTACGCCAGCAAGGGAGGGGAAGGACAGCAAGATAAGAGAATGTTCCAGGACAGCAGTCTATTTCTTATCAAAATGACTGTCCTTGGAGCTTCGTGAGAGAGTTAAATCAGCCGACTGTCATGGAGGTATAGTGGTTTCGCCATCATTCAAGAGCCTGGTTACTTTTTTTTTTTTTGACCCGAGGGCGTGTGGGACAAGTCCCTTTGTCACTGCGGCCGCATATGGGCCTATTGTGACGCTGGCCCTTTCTTAGTAGAAGGCGTCGTACATACCCGCCCCCCTCAGGAGGCCAAGTATGTCCTTCACCGCAGGGTCCGCTACGATTTGGGGTTCAGTGGTCCCCTGGCCAAAGTATTCAAAGCGTTTTGCTACCAAGCTGCCAAGGCAGGGCATTCACATAGGATATGCTCTGCTGCCTCGTCCTCCTCACCGCACAATCTGCACTCCACCGCAGTGTCTGGTGAGGAAGCTAATCAGTACTCTCAGATCTTGTCTAGAGTGTCAACATCGCCTTCACCCTTTGACAGGAAGGCGTGACAAGCCTTTTCGCCTGTCTTATTCGTGGCTGGCGTTGCCAATGGGCGCCATTTTCCTGTATCTCCCATCGAGCAACCAGACGGTTCAGGTTACTTTTCGTCATACCTACGTGAGGTTCAGGCCCGATGCGTAGGGATTCTGTGCCCTTCTTCGCGAGCCGGTCAGCCTTTTCATTGTCCTCATGCCCCCTGTGAGCCGGCACCCAAATGAGGGAGAACCTGTTACGAGCGCCGAGCTGCTTGAGCGCATGTAGGCATTCCCATGCCAGCTTAGACCTAAAACTATAGGCTGCGATGGCCTTTAAGGCGGCCTGGCTGTCTGAGAAAATGTAGATCCGCCTGCCCTTGAGCCCTTTGTTCAGGATCTCTTCGGCAATCTCTTGGGTTTTGCCCATTGTTCACGGCTGCTTATTCAGTCAGCGTGCTGACCTTATTCACAGCTGGCCGCAGACATGCCCCTGGGGACAATGCCGTGGCCGTTCCACTCCCCCTTGCTCAGCATCCACGGAATCCAGACCTGTGGAGGTACGGTGGAGTTAGTGATTTTGCCAGTCTCCCAGCGGTAAAATTTTTCCTGAGCGTCACTGCGCTGAGGTATGACCCTGGAGACTGCCGTACCATTTGGGAGGTGTTGGGTTTGGTTTTCCAACTGATAACTATTTTCTAGGGGTGGCAGGTTTCAAAGGGGCAGATCAACTGTGACCACGTTTCTTTACTATGATCTTCGCAAACTGGTCAAAACAGTTAACGTTGGTAGATGTGGCTGCTCTTCCGACAACTGTCACTCACTGTAGTAGAAACTACAGCGGTGCAGCACGTGGTTTCTTGTTTTCTCCTAGAACTGTGCATTGAAGTGCCATGCCCCATAAGGAACTGACTCGTCCAATACTCTGGCTCAACCCATTTTCTCCCAGGACATTGCGGACGTTGGAAAGAACTCATACGTGTCACGTCCATTCGACGAGGATTACCATTTTGCTGGCCATTTATCTAATGCTCACTCATCTGGTGCAGCAAGTCTACGCAGAGTTCAACCCAGAAAGGGGGAAGCTCCCTTTCCACTCTCCACTTGTCCACCGTGCACTGAACGGCCAAGTCAATTGGTAAATGAGAAGTGATAATTTAGATGGCTTCTTATTGGTCCACAGGAGAACAGCTTTCTGTGATTAGGCCTGTACTTTCCTGTGATTGACTGTCAGTTTGCTAGCCCAGACACACGGCATACATGAAGCCTTATACAGAACGACCACCAGTTCAGATACGACCCGCGCAACACGCGCGGGGATATACCTCAAAGAACGCTTGTTGTCACACGCAACCGACTCATCTCTTCAGCACTTTTCTCGTGCCACACATCGCACCAGGACACGGTTTATTCTGCGACCATGATGTCCCCTACGCCAGCTTCCACCATACGATCCGTTCTATGATATTTGGGCTGCTTAGCTTGCCAAGTTAGGTTTTGACTGGCATTAATTTTCTCCTTGAACTATTTGAAAGAAACTATTAGTGAGACGTTGCAGCGTGGAGCCGAAAACGGCGCGAATAACATATTTTTGTCCAAAGAATAGAAACGGGAGCAATAAACATTTGGAGTACTTTATTGAGAGGGAGAAGTGAGGCGAGAAAAGGATGAGAAGATCCGTCACGTTATTTCTCGACACGTCGAGGAGGATGATGTAATGTGGTACATTACCGAACTCTGGGAAAACCGTTCTCACTCGGCAAAGCACGTTCCTGCTGATGTTGAAAAAACGTTTCTGAAACCTGAGCCAACGGATTGTCGACGTTTCTGCCGCATTTGAAGTAGCAATTCTCGCGGCACACATCCGCCGACGGAACAGCGCTTGGCTTTCCCTTGTTTACCATGTTGAAGTAAACTCAGCCCGAAGATGAAGGGGGTGAAAACGAAAAGTCGAGGGCTCTAGTTCTAAGGAAAACCTTGGGATCGTACTGGTTGTGAGGAAGAAGACCGAACGAGTGGTGGAAAGGGGTTATGCGGCTCTATTGCCGGGCTCTGCTATGGTTGGAAGAGGGTGCAAAAGACACTGCGATAATGAAGGTATTTGTGTGCGCGTCCCGTTCTCGTGATTGAATGCTCAAAGAACGAAATGGGCTCGATTCTTCCCTTGACTTCTCCTCCCTCCATAACCTCCAACAACTTGGCTTTCCCTTGTCCTTTAATTCCACCTCATTATTGCCAGCTCTCTCGTAATGGAACTTTTTTTCTCCCCTCCAGTTCATATCGTTTTTTGTTCGTTTTATCTCCCTGAAGAAACTCCTTCTTTTTCTCCGCACTTTTTGTCGAGTCTTTGTGATCAGCTCCTCGGCGGCCTAACAATGCGAAGAAAACGAGTTAGAAAAGGCCAAATCTGCTTTCAATGGTTTGTTTTCTTCTGAAGGGGTTAACCAAACCTCGGATTGTGTTTCTGCCAAAAGTTCTTCCGCGCGTCTAATATTTCCATAGCATGCGATCCGTTGGTATAAAATGATTTTTTCATTCACCCCAGTCTTTCTTCCGTAGATTCGAATGACTTGCACGGTTTTGCTTCATTCGTGAATGTTCTTGTGGGCGTTGGTCCTGCATAATATGTGAAACGACCCCCAGTAGCCCTCTGTTACTTAAAAACGTTTTACATGAATATTTGCGGTGTTTAAACGCAATTCCTTTTTTGTCTGTCCTTTTCCTAGAACGCGTCAACTTTCAGGATAACTTCTTCTGGCTTGTCTACACAGTCCTCGATCTCTACTTTTCGATTGTCGGGATGTTGGTAGTGCTCTAGTGCCCTCTTAACCTTGGGACACCAGTCTGTTGCGTACTATGTCGTTGCCGTTCACATACTCAAAGGATGTAGCAGCGATTTTCAACGCGGTTGCTGGTTCAATGAGGGACTGTACCGCGGCCAAATTTAACGTATTAAATTTCCACCGTTCGTGGAGCACGCTTTTCTTTGGGCCAAAAGAGTTCATCTACTGCGTAAGGTAGTCAATCCCAGAGTGAACTCATCCATAATCGCGAGGAGCCCGCAGAACTTAAACATTTAGTGTGTAATTCCGCGCCAGTCGTTCTTAGGAGACCGGCCCAATTTACTCGCTCTGCCTTTAAAAGGCTGATGTTCACCTGCTGGTTTGATTACTTTGGGTTCTGGGAATGTGTACAGTATTTTCAGCAGCACATGCCTGACAACGATAGACTCTAATGAATCTCGGAGACGGGTTTTAGTTGAGCACGAACTTGTAATTTGGAGAGTTGGTATATTTCAAGATTTGAAGACTTAGATGTTCAAGAAGAGCTGACTTAAACAGGATATGATTTGAGTGTATAAGCGCAAACTTGGAGGGCTATGAAGGAATGAAACTGGTTGTACGAGGAAGGAAGGAGAAATCTGAAATAGATGTCGATGAAAGTGAAACTAGACTCCGTTGGGAGAATTAGGAGACGACTGTATCGCAAGAGGTGTTAGATGACTGTATTGGGAGAACTGCGGACGACCGACTTTCGCGAGACTTTGTAGGAGAAAGAGTTTGAGAGGAGCTGTCTGTCGTGGAGAGGAATGTGAAAAGAGAGGAGGACATGATATTTGGAATGTCCATACAAAGGGGAAATCAGACGTCAATTGAATTAATGAAAGAGGTGGAATTTCCATAGGTAGCAACGAAGGATTGAGGGAACCACTCGTTCGGCCTTAAGGGAAACAATGACTTTGGCGGCCAGGGAGTCCCGTTAGGGCAGGTGTGGGAATTCCGAGGTCAAAAAACCCATACTGATTCGGCATTTTGCGTCGAACAACTTGGCTGATTAATTTGTGTCCTGGGAATGTGGACAGAATTCTCAGCTGCCGTCTGAGGGAAGCACCGACTTGTTTTTCCTACTTTCAACGCTGGTCATCTACTTACTTAATTTGTGGGACTCAGCAAACTGGGCTTGTTAAAATAAGAGGAGTCAATTATGTACTCATACATAATCTATACAACTACCTCTTCTGGAAAACCTCTGTTGATTTAAATCAGTTCAATTTTCAAATGAATTAATATTTTCTCCATTTCTCTTTCTCATAAATTTAGTTACGACATCGCTGAATTTTTGTAAAACTTCTGGGGAAGCCATCATTCTTCAGTACGGGTAAGTAATTGAGTGTTAGTAATTAAGACACCACGGAGTCCCCCGGTCGTTTAGCAAGGTTGCAATTTCTACCTCGTTTGGAGTCTGCTCACCTTTCGCAGCAATTAAATAGAAATTGAAGTTCTGGAGCAACTCAGTCGGCTCGTTTTTTCAGTGGGAGGGGGGGGGGGGGCACGGCCACGGTACAGTCCCTCATCGAAAATGGAACCGAGTTGAAAATCGCTGCAACATCCTGTGAGTATGTGGACAGCAACGACGTATTACGCCACAGCCTGGTGTCCCAAGGTTCAGAGGGCACTATAGCACCAACAACATCACGACAATCGAAAAGTTGAGATTGAGGACTATGTAGAAAAGCTGAGAGGAAAATGCGAATGGAAAAGCTGAGGTGACTCGAAAGATATAGATAAGGCTATGCGCTATCCACGATTAGAGTTACTCCGTATTTAGGCCACTCGCCACCTGGAATCCAATTCTTTAGTTGGTGCCAGACCTATCTATCGCTTCTCCTGCCGGCGGTCAGATTCACGGTAAGAAAGAGAAATGAGGCTTTGTCTCGATAAGTAACTAACCTTCAGACCACCTGAAAAAAATCGTTTTCTTTTAATTCTCTCTCCACTTTCTTTCAACTGCATCTCAATGGCTTCGCGGGAGAATTGTTAGGCGGGAATAGTAAACTACTTTCCACATGCATTTCTAGTGTGGGGAACCTCATCTAAAGACAAGAGCTAGTTGTTCCTCCCGAGCACCTTGAGAGTGGTGACTCCCTTTAATGCAAAGATGAGCGAGTTGTATTCGGCTAGACTGAGAATTCACGTTTTGGTTTATTATTCATTCTGAATAATAACCCTATGTTTTCGGTCACGAAAAATTTTTTACAACCCCCCCTCAAAATTTGATACTTTACGTTTCAAGACATGGAGATTCCAAATTTGCAATGTCCGTCCGCCGTCCGCCGTCCCCCATCACCTGTCCCCCGTCCGCCGTCCGGGCCGTTTTGTGCCTTTAACGTGGTCTAAAAAATTCGTTCTTTCGCCGAAAAATCCGATTTGGTATCTAGTTGTGCCCGCCATCTCGGCAATCCGATCGGACGAAGCCCGTGGTTGTAATGGGCAAAAAACGGTTAAAAAAATTAACGAAACGCAGTACAACGTGGGAGCTACAAGCGTTTCGTCGTTTGAATTCCCTCCGCCCCGCCCGTCTCTTTAAAAAACCAACCGCTCTCGAGGCGGCTCGCTTCTCTCGAGGCGGGTTGCTTCCCTCCCAACGACTCACAACTCGCCTTTCGCTTCGAGCGTCCCCGTTCCTATTTCCCCGACGTTTTGATTTTAATACGATTCAATTTTTTTAGATTCTTTCGTTTCATTCTCATTTTGTTTTTTTTCATAGATTTTTGGTTAAATTTTGATATTAGTATTTAGCGTGCGTGTTTTCATATTAAAATTCAGTGTTTTCTAGATACTTGCGTTTTTTTTGTTTATTTTAATATTACGATTCAGTTCTTTTCGACCTTTTTTTCGGTTTCATTATGATATTTTTCGATGCTGAATCGAACAGGATGGGTCTCGGAGCATTAATGCTAGGTCAAGCTGATTATCCGAATAATAAACCGTTGTGTAATAATTTGCAGGGTTTTTTAAACTAGAGTTTCCTCACTTGCAGTTACTCTTCCCTTGGGAAGTGGAAAATTATTGGGGGTTGAGAAGAGGCAAGGGTGGTATGGCTCGACTTAGGAGTCTAGACTGCATAGCAGAACCGTTATGCAGGAGTAGTCAAGCGCTAAAGTCAAGCTTCCTGTGTTGGGCACATGAGTGGGGAAGTTGAAGAACGAAATGGAAAGAAACTTGATGAGCGTGAGGAGGACTGTATTATATGTGCAATGAAGGGCGACACAAGGGGACGCCTCTGAATACGTGTGAACTGGCGCGGGAATCTTTATTGGGAGGAGAGTGCGAGAATTGGTAGAGGAATGTTTCTGCGTGAGCACTGGGAGATGAATATCTGTGAAGAAGGGTGGGCGTTGGAGAAGAAAGTAACTACAAGGGAAAGTACAAAAGCGGAAATTCGTAGTCGATGAAAGTCAACCTTTGTCTGAACGGGCAGTTCTCAGAATTCCCCATGGCTTCACATGAAAAGGGCCGAAAGCGTTGGGTTGGGCTGAGCCCAACAGGTAAAGGCCCAAGTCTTTCAGCATGTGCCAAACAACCTGTATGGATCGAGGGTGCTAGTAGTCTTTCTTATGCGCTCCTGGATGAGTGGTCCGCTTTAGGGGTGGCTCGGGAAGAGTTAGCTGGCTCTCTAGTGGGTCCTTTCCAGGGGAGATGGGAAATAGCCCTCCATTGGCCGTGGCTTATGCCGATGTTCCCTGAGCTTTGGCTGACTCCCTGTTATTTTCCTATTCTCGTCTGGATAGCATCGTTCTCTCAGTGTTACACTTCTCTAGTCTTTACACATAGCTGCTTTCGTGCGTTATCTCTCCCAACTATTCAGTCTGGAGAACCGAGTGTTCTTGGCCAATACTCCTTCGTTGCATTGTTAGTACTCACCTGCTTACATGTTGTTTAGTATAGAATTTTGGGACGCTGGAGGAAGGATCTGCTCCTAGTGGCCCAATGAATTTACTTCTGCATACTGCTAACCAACCGGGAACTGGTTAGTACATTGCATCATGTTGGCGCTCACGCCTCTCTTCTTTCACTTCCTTTGCACCCTCCCGAGAACCCTGCACTGCACTGCCATTCCCATATGTTCTTTCATAGTACCCCGCAGTTTAAGAGGTTCCGGAGCGGTCTTTCCTCCATCTTTGATTTTTATCGTCACGAGATACTGGCCCGGGAGTTAGCTGCTCCCTCTTCAGGCTGAGCACTGCCTTGAGAAATGCACATCTAGTTTTTCCCAGAATTCAACATAGAGAGAACGAGTGCCTTTGGCGTGAGCTGGTCAACTGTGTCTTCCGCCATGCACCGCCAACCTGCCCACTTTTGGTGCAAGATGGCGTGGGAAGCACTATCCTTCATTGCCCTGCAGTGCAGGCTGTTTGGGCTTGCAGCCTTACCAATCACTCCTACTTCCTACATTCTCCATGTCCTGTTGGGAACTGAACGAGGTTCACAATCCACCTCACTGTGGTGCTGCCCAAGCCATAGACCAAGTGTTGAGACCAGCCGTCCCATTCTTCTTGCCAGCTCCCATGGGGCCCGTCTTCTTCTCATCCAGTGTTCATAATTCAGTTGCCCTCTTCATGGGAGCTCTTTCCGCCAAAAGTTGGATGAAGATAACATGTGCCCCCACCAATACTGGCTCCTGAAACGCATGTGCCCCCACCTCCTCTGCACCCCTGCCATTCGCTTCCTGAGGTAGGCATTGCTCAGTGTATCAGCCCACGCCTTCGGTTCATTTAAGAGGACGGAGTGTACAACATTCACATGCATCTGCCTCTCACTTGCACACGACCATCAAATGGGAAAGAGCCGGTATTACTGTGGCAGCACTATCAGTTGCTTGCCGGATGTGGAAGCCAAACGACAACTTAGTATCCACCATTACGCCCAAATATCGAACTGCTTCCCTCGTTCGTAGCTCCATAGTCTCCACACCAATGGCGAGGAAAATCTCCGTTCTTTGCGTCGTCACCAGGACTAGCTTTGTATTCTGCAGGACAAGATACACTCATGTTTAAAATAATATAGTGTACATTTTAACACGCATCAACTTTAGATGATACTAGGGAATTTATACTAGCGAAATCGAGTTTAAAATTGGATTAACTCTTCGATTCAAAAGTAAAAACCTTACGATCGAACCATCGATGGCACAAACTGTTCTAAAATGGCAAAAGGGTGATCCTCTGTCCTAATACACCATTGTGACATACAGGAACTAAAGCTCACTCCGAACACGACAGCTTACTGATTAGAAAACCGTCGAACAACGATGGTAAATCACTAAGTACTTTGGTATCAGCTGATTTTGAGCCAAGACCTCCGTACCATCCGTTTCACCGTATACTTTGAAACACCAGAAATAAGTATGATTACCATGAAATCTAAGAGATAACTGGAACGTTCTGAACTAGGAACCATGTTGGTCCTTAGTTCCTGGGCGTAGTGGACCACTTCATCAAAAATGGTCAGATGTTCGATGTACATCGTCCAAAATCCACCGTCTGCGAGTATAGCAGATTGAAGGGGATCATCTGAGAACAGCGTTAGCGCTGAGGAAGTTGACAAGGTTGTAGCGACGAAGAGCGACGAGGGAAGTGAATGCTAATTAGAGCGGAGATGGCGGGAAACGAAGAGGAGACGCGCAACGAGCCGCGGATTACGTCCTTTGGTCGACGCTCCGCCTACGCCGCACCGTTCCTCAGCCTCCTCTCATGCAAATGAGCGCTTACCGCCTGAAGGGGGAAAAACAACAGCTCATCACCAGGAGGAGATGCGATGAAACGGAGCGCCGACAACGGCGCTGGCAACGGCACAGCTCCGGTCGAGAGGCTCTTAGTTGGCAGTTAACGGAGACCAACTTTCACTCTTTCCTTCTCTAACCTGCTTCGGCTTTTCAAAACTGCTCATCTTCCCCCTTCAACCCTTTAAGGGCCTAGGGGCCGTCCTTCACTTCACCCCTTCAGCATCACCTAGTCGTCGTTAGCGGCTTAGCCGTCCGCTTTTACGACTCTCTCTCCTTCACAACAGCCGCATTCCAACGCCGGGTTATCAAGGAACGCGAAAAATAGCGCCAGTATTATCTCGAGAACTAAGGAGCGAGTTGTCTTTCACCATTCTCCATTCTGCTGCAGTACTCAATGCACCCATCACAGTCACATGGATGCTGGCAGGAATCTGCTGCGAGCTCTGCTGGAATTGCCCGCTAGTAAACGCCATAGGTTCACTGAGGGGCCAAGTAGCCAACTACCTGACATAACCAGATTCGCCATTGCAGCGATGGATGAACAGACTGGTAAGGCCTTGACGCCATAAGCAGCTCAATTGAGGGAAACTGTGGCAGCAGTCGTGAGGGAGGAGCTGCACACAACTCTAGCTTAGCTGCCCACCTGGCCACAGCCACCTCCCTCCCTGTACCCAGCAAGAAGAGTGCCATAGCCTCCGCTTAACGCTGCCTGACCGCTGCATAGGGGCCAGCATGCCAGCAGTTCCAGGCCCCCTTCATAGGCACTCCTGTACAGCTGTAGCTGCAATTGAGGTTTCTTCCCCCTCTACATTGGCGGAGGCTCAAAGGAATAAGAAGTGGAACAAAAACGGGACTCCTGCGTTGAGGCTGCATGGACTTACCTGCAGAAACCCCAGACCACATACGATTGTGCTAAACCTGTTTGTAAGGAAGTAGAGCCTACCTACCAACAGTCATCGATAGAAAAAGTAAGGCGAGGAGTTCCCCACAAAAACCACCTAGCCCTTAATATCTGAATCACGTGACAGGGGATCGGTTGGCTCTATCTAGCCAACCCGATGGGTTGCTTGCTGGGAGTGTCAGTAGAGAGACCCCTACCACTCACCACATTGCCTCATCCAGAAACAATGTCTGTAGTGGATAGTCATCTGGAGGAAGGCACTGTAATAAAATTCGCGATTTACACGAATGGTAGTGATTTTGGTAACGGCAAAGCTGGCTGTGCTTTCGTCGTTTAAATTGAGAATGGCTCTCACGGCAAGTGTTGTGCACCACATCGGAGGTCGATTGTGTACAGTGACAGCCAGGTATGCTCGGACCCCAAGAATCATCCTCCAACGATCGAGCTCATCAGAAGCCACCTCTCAGAGCCTCGAGTTGCAAATGGCAGCAGTGGAGCCGAATGTGGGAAGGTACGGCAGATGGTCACAGAACGAAGAGATTCTTTCTCACCCTCAAGGATCGACTTCAACTAGACCTGCCCTTGTATTTGAGATTGTGTCTCCTACCAACTGGACACGGAAGAGTTCGGGAGTACCTCGACAGATTTAAACTGAGGAACGAACGGTATTCCCTTGTTCGGACGAAAACTGGAAACACCTGCTGATTAATTGTGGATATTTTCAACTGCAGCGTGCGCGCTTGTCTTGGGCGAAGGCGTGGAAAGTTGAATATGGCCAATGGCTTATGGATCCCACTGACACGTACAGTAGGACTATACCCTACATTTGCGCTCCCATAGCCGCTAATAAATTTCGATTTATATACGAGTGAGTTGTGGTTACCTCAAACTGCCTCTGATGGCTTACAGCCTGGCGTGACGCGACGAGTCTCATTTACGAGGTCCACAATGTCTTCTTAGGGGTTCTTTATGAAAGGCAATTGGTGGCAGTTGACAAAAGAACGGGGATGTTCTTTTGAAGGGAATTGGAAGGCCTGTGTTTCGCTTCCTTGTCTTCCACCGTTTGAGAGGTCACTAATTATCCCCTCCTGCCACAGAGACATTGACGCTCATAAAACTTTCATAGCCCTTTTCCAGGAATGAGAAATGGTTCACCATTCTCCTTCAACGTCGACGCTTTCATCCTGCCGCCGACTTCTCGTTGATAGCTGTTTAATTATTATTAAACTGAAACCCAAACCTTCCTCCCGGCACCTCCTCTCAAACCGCTGCCATAAACTCCGCTCCCCTTATTTCCTGTCGTCTGGACGACAACTTCTGAGGTAATTAATAAATCTGCGGTGAGATGGAAGGGAGATTTAGCTGTTCGACTCGCAGCCTCGTTCCCTTCCTCCGCTCACCATAGAGTTGTTTATTAAGGATGTGCCTCTTCCTCTTCGTCGGTGGCCCCTTTCCAGCCGTTTTCAATGCCCTCACACAACAACCAGCCGAAATGACAAATGGTTGACTGACGTGGAGTATTGCCGGTTGATGGATATTCCTTCCTCCGCATCCACAGCCACATCCATCCAGGGCCAGCCTCAGCCCCAAAGCCCATCATCACTCCTCATTGTTCCCTCCATATCACCTCCTTCCCACTTCAAATCCGTTCCCGCTTCTATCAACCCCATTTCCACCCTTCCGAAGCTCTCACAATTTTCCATGTGTCACCCAGAGTTCGATGGACAGAGGCGAATAAATCCGAAGGCCTTCGCGGTCTATTACCGTCCTTTTTTGTGGATGGAGTCCCGAAGAAAAATGAACCTTTTGGTGCCAACTCTAAATGAATTATCTCGGGGTTTCTTCCCGGTAGGGGCTCCAGTCAACACGCAGGCCAGGAAATCTATCTACGTATATTATGAGTAGTTATGTGGTGTAAGAAATTGATTACGAAATCATAATACTTCCCTTTGAAACTTCATGAGACGGAATGCTTTTGAAACTGCTTCTGAAGTTTCTCTGCCATTCATTATCCAAATAGCGTAGTGACTCTATTGCTAATCCTTCATTCACCAGTGATTCTTAAGGCAATTCCGACTTACTGATCCATCTCAAGTCAATGCCCTATCGCCTTTCTCAGGTTAGCATCTGTGCACAACTCCGTTACTCAAACGTACTATGAGACTGTTACTAACTGCTCCTTGTCTCTTTCTGCTGATCTTACTCCTGTACCTTGTAATGTGTCTGTGGTATCGCTGGGTGTGTGCACAGCGCAATTACATATTGTTCGAGAAGCCTAGGAGCCTTAATAAGTAAACCAAAACCCAAAATTTACCTCAAATTCAAAGGAAACCGATAATAGCTCTTTGGGGGAAACTGGAAATTGCTATCTTACCTACTCAAATTGATAAGAAAGTAATGCAAATGAAAAAAAAAAAAACCTTTTTACTATGATATTGAAACATGACCTAACGCTCGGTTCATATGTGAAACGCAATTTAACAAAAATCACTTGAACGTTGCAGTGAAAATTGCAAGGCACGAGGAGTGCAAGTTCCACTGTGCCAAGGAGGGGGTTTCGTCTGTGTGCTGCAGGAGCGTCATTCTTCTCTCACCAAGCTAGTGTGATCAGATGAGCAACAACATGTCACGGTGGAAAAGTCAATCATGGAACATAAACTGGTTATAAACAAGAAAACAATCAGCCGGTCTCGAAGAAAATGAAAACCTTCTAACAATCCAACAAATCCAATCATACTTGTCCATTTTTCTATCAACCGCGAGTGGAGCAGAACGAAATTGCGCGAGTGTTGCTCTTTCCTTTTCGAGGGCTTCACATTCCTTGTATTTCTCCTCAAGTAAATCCAGCTATCTGATCCGGCTTGACGTTCTTCATCAGATGTTTTAGGTCGTTCAATTTCATTTGCATTCCAGCAAATATTATTTGATTAAAAAATTACTACTACAACTCCAAATATAGGCACAATATGACACTAAATGCATCACGCAAAAGCAAAGGACGGCCTCCATCCACCCAGCCGAAGCCTGAAGATGTGTACAGAGAGAAGTACTGAATCCAAAAACATCCTGAACAGTCTAATTAGAACCAAGGCTTTAGCAATACAACGGAAGATTAAGAAAATATCTGGTGCGTTCCAACACACAACTTTCCTTAGCTCTACGTCAATTCACTTTGTACATGGCTTATTCTATTTAATCAATTCATTTATAACTCAGTTAATTTGAACTTGGTCGAACAACGCTTTACGGCAGCAGGAATGAGGCTTACAGCTCAGATTTTATTGTGCTACTCGTGCTCGTTGCAGGTACATTATTGAGCAATTGGTACACAGAGATTTGATGAGGCTGTAAACAAGAATTTTTTGAAGATGGATAGTAATGACTTTTGCAGAGTTATTGGGTAAAAACGTTCAGAACTGGTAGTAAGCGAAACGGCAGTAGTTGAAATTCAGGAATTTCTGGAGTGAGCCATATGTATCTCATGAGCGTTTTTAAACACTCACCCTTTAGGTATTGGATTGGACTACAATACCAATTTTTTTTAACATTCCAGAGTTTATAAGGAAAAACTGCGCTAAAAACGCTTTTCGTCGAAAATTGTGATAATTTATTGTGCTGCTCTTGTCATTTTCCCACAAATGAGGATTTTGTGATATAATTGTCTTATTGAGAGCTATCAATATAAAAAATGTAATCAAAATCGTTATAGCCGTTTTTGAGAAAAAAAATATTTGGTGTTTTTATCACTATATCACTATGATAACTATAGTTAACTTTCGGTGGATTTTGTTCAAACCCTTATTTTGGCGTCCCATGGTAACCTGCAGGCTAGATATCAAGTTTGAGTGGATTTGATATGGCCTTTTTTTCTAAAAAACGTTCACAGACACACAGACCATTTTCCCAAATAGTGTTTTTCGGACTCAGGAGGGTCTGAAACGTGAAGATCTGAAGAAAACTCAAAATTTTTTTTCAGCCGATTACATAACTTTCCTCTCTACTTCGTAGAGCCACGGAAAGTAAAAACAGTAAAAAATAGCGCTAAAACCGATTTTCGTAGACAATTTTGATAATTTATTGTGCTGCTCTCGTCATTTTCCAACGAATGAAAATTTTATGGTGTGATTGCCTTATTGAGAGCTATCAATATAGAAAATTAAATCAAAATCGAGCCGTATTTGAGAAAAAAATGGTGTTTTGATCACTATGATAACTATGGTTAACTTTCGGTGGATTTTGCCCATACCCATATTTTTGCGTCCCATGGTAACCTGTAGGCTAGAAATCATGTTTCAGCTGATTTGGTGATGTTGTTTTCTCTTAAAACCGCGCTAAATTCGATTTCGTCGAAAGTTTTGGTAATTTACTGTGCTACTCCCGTAATTTTCCCATTGATGGAAATTTCATGATACAGTTGTCATATTGGAAGCTATCAATATAAAAAATTTAATCAAAATCGTTAGAGACGTTTTTGAGAAAAAAAAATTTGGTGTTTTGATCACTATGATAACTATAGTTAACTTTCGGTGGATTTTGCTCATACCCTTATTTTAGTGTCCCATGCTAACCTGCGGGCTACATATCAAGTTTGAGCTGATTTGATAGGTCGTTTTCCTTAAAAACTCACAGACACAGACCATTTTCCCAAATAGTGTTTTTCGGACTCAGGAGGGTCTAAAACGTAAAGATCTGAAGAAAACTCTAATTTTTTTTTTCAGCAGATTACGTAACTTTCCTTCCTACTTTGTAGAGCCAAGGAAAGTAAAAAGGGGGCAAAGTAGCATTAAAAGAAGCTCAGCAATTATGAAGCCAATCGTTTCACTGCGACGGGAATCAGAACAAAGATCTGCTAGGAGAAAGAAGATGGGAAACACGGCTCACGCAACGTGCAGTCAGCTGGTAATGGATTCATCCTGATCCGCCACAAGTGATCCAAGAGATGGACGGCGACAGGGAAAGGGGTGAGACAGCACTGGGGGCTTAGATCCTGCGCAACTGAACTCATTGTGTCCTAAATCTTATGATATTGTTGCACTCCATCGTTACTGCATTGTTGATTGGCATTGTTTGCATGTGTTTATTTGTGAATAATTAAAAAGGCCATTCTCATTCTTGATACCAAACTGAGCGGTACATTTCCTACCTTTAAGCTTTCTATATTCCTTAACAATATACTCATTGACCCCAGCCCTTGTTGTCGAACCCTTACAATCTAGTTCTTGTCCTAAACATTGTGAGCTCCCTACTCCACGCGGCTAAGGTTCCGTTCTCTAGCCCTTATGACCTAATCATAGCCTCGTATCTATGCTCTACTTCTTATGCCCTAATTGGTGTCCCCCATCCAGCTAGTTAGACTCACATTCCCCTCAATGGGCTCTGCTTCATGCTATTCAAATATCTGCTACTCCTTCTCTATTCCGGTGTCGCAAAAGGGGGGAAAATATTTGACACTATGCCAAAATGGGATCTTTATGGGGATTCCATTCGTTCAAATCACCTTTTTGACTGAAAAACGGTGGGAACTTGGAAAGTCAGTGTGTTCTTAACGACTCTCTCCAGAGGAAATGGAAGAGACAACCAGTTGGTCCTAATCTCGCCCTCTCTCCGCTGTGCTACCTCAAGGGTAATGAGCGTCTTGGAGTTACGCGCCAAGATTGAGGCTTGACGAACACGTCACTGCACGCTACTATCGACTTGGTTAGCTAAAGACGCGAGAGAGCAAGCGGCTGAAAGCGTTCACGACGATGTTCAAAACTCCCGAAGACCCACCAGTCTGCTTACCAGTATGACAATTTCCAGTTCATCACAACGAGAAACACCCGGAGAATGAATAAACCGCTAGTCATTCCCTGGCACACAATGGCGGTGCTTACAAGATCCTTCGCGCTCAAAGCTGTACAATAGGAATATTTATGTGTTTGGCGTCACGAAGAAAGTTGTGGTGTTTAAGAAGAACTTCAAAGAGGAATTTTACCCTAATTCTTGTTAGATTTTGTGATCCCCTTAAAGATCCCATTTTGGCATAGTGTCAAACACTTTCCCCCCTTTTGCGACACCGGAATAGAGAAGGAGTAGCAGATATTTGAATAGCATGAAGCAGAGCCCATTGAGGGGAATGTGAGTCTAACTAGCTGGATGGAGGACACCAATTAGGTCATAGGAAGTAGAGCATAGATACGAGGGATTTAAGATTAGGTCATAAGGGCTAGAGAACCGAACCTTAGCCGGGTGGATTAGGGCTAGTTCACAATGTTTAGGACAAAACTAGATTGTAAGGGTTTGACAGCAAGAGGTGGGGTCTAAGAGTATATCATAAGATTTAGGACACAATGAGTTGGGTTGCACAGGATCTATGCCCCCAGTGCTGAAAAACTCCCATCTAGATATTCCTGTCCTGATTCTAAACGAACTGAGAGCACGAAAGCTAAGCTTATCTGTATGATCCCTAAAAATCTAGTAGAATCGCCTCTGCTATCGAACTATTTGGTGAATTAATTGGCTCGAAATTCGTTGAAGCTTCTGCGCGATATAAATCACCCGACTGACAAACGTTACGAGAACTCAAAGCGGCAGAACGTTCGAGTTTATAACTGAAATTCTTCAAAGTTTTAACGTGTCCGTTGAACCAGAGGCAGGGCTTTACTAATTGAAGGAACAAACAGGACCAGCGACGAAGCTGCTCTGCTCAAAGATCCTAAGGGACGTTTTCTTGGGGCTGGTGAGGGCTTGTCGTAGAAACTATATATTATTGTAGTATCATGTGAGTGAGATTTACTATGAGATTCTCTAGAATCACGACCCCCCCCCCCTCCACCGACGAGTTATTTCTTGTTTTCAGCTAACGTAAAGTAAATTGGCGAAGGTGGTTCTATGAGATGGTGATTTGGTGTGGTGTCGTCAAAAGAAACGACGGATTGATAAGACATAAGAAACACCAACGGTGGGTACAACTTTAGTACAAGTACGCAACCACTAGAGACATTTTATGTCTTTTATTTTTGTTTTTATGCAATGATAACTACGTTTGATTGTGCTCGTTGGTGGTTTCGATATAATGGCCGCGTCAATTGCAATTGACATCATCACTTAGTCACTGAGGTTATTAAAACGTGTGATGTTACCAAGCGTTACACTTCAACCATTCGATATTTCGTGACGCTTCTCCGTTACATATCCCGTGTAACATTTTCGAGTTTATGTAGCAAAGTAAAGACATAAAATGTCAATATGTTTCATATTCATATTTTGGATCATCCATGACTTCAGGGCAAACGGTCAAATGTTTTAATAGGTGGCCAATTTTTAACTAGGCCTAATTTTGAAAAACTAAACAAAGACCCATGTAGATATTACTCTCCTGATCGTAAATATGTTCTGTGCCTACCGCTACGACCATTCCTGACTTCAGGGCAAATGGCCAAAGTTTCGATTGTAAATATGTAGCTAACTTCAGCCCAGTTGATATTTGCCATAAATCGTGTCGAAGTCCTCCTTCCTTCCTAGTGGATTGTATGGCAATCTGCGTTGAGGAAAGAAGTGAATCTTTGGAATTAAATGATCAGAGTTAAGTTCAAAAGATGAGAAAAGAGAAGGCGATCGAAAGTTTTGAGAAGAAGAGCTAGAGGTCTGACTAGTTGGTAAAAATTAATTTTGCCCCCGAATTGTGTGTGTATGGTGGCAAGCTGAACTATGTACGCGAGCTTCCTTTGTGTGCAAACTGTGTGTGGGGCTTCTTTTGTATCTAGGAAGCGCACAATCAGTTCTTGCTTGGGTGACTTCCTGGATGACGATCTTCTTAGAACCCTCAGTAGTCGTTATCGCCTCTTAGTTGAACTTGGAATCGCTCTCTTAGCAAAGGCGCCGGGTAATTAAATGGAGGACGACTAAATACTTTGAAAGGTTTGAGGATTCCTAGTTACCACCTGTCTCAATAGTGTGGCTTCAGCAGCTTTCCGAAGACCTTCCTTCTTTCAAACATTCATGGTCCTTTTGGTGCCCTCTGATGATGTCACGAGCCCCTCATCCGTTCATTCAAAGGCGAGGGTATTTTCGTGTAATGGCGTTCATTTGTACTTGTACGCACTTCCCAATCTCTCGCGTGGAAGAAATAAAAGAAAACCGTACAATAGAATGGAGTCAGATATGAGGCGTGCTTGTGATAAAGGTCACCTCCAGAAGCGGAGTAAAGAGTAGCACTGGAAAATGGGTTTTCCGTCCTATGATATTTGATGAGCCATAGGGAATAGCGGGGATAAAGGGGAAATAGGAGGAGGCTGGCAGCGGATGTCGAACCCAACCTGATAGAGCCGAGCAGAATGGGCCAATCTCAATGAGACTACAAGAGATAAATCAAACCTAACCCTCCATTTGTTACTACTACCTATTGTTTTCAGATGGGGTAAATCGACTGTTTCTCCCGCGGGATGATTTCGAAAAGGGGGTTTCGAAGGAGAAGCGTGAGGGAGGGCCGAGCAGAGGAAGGCCATTGTCAACGTGTCACCCTCCTTCCTGATAGGCCTCAGCTACAGCTACACCTTCACTTTGATTCCTAACCAGTTCATTCGTACGATTGCAACTTCTTCCTCTACTTAACGTTTATGTTACTGACGTCCTGAGTGTATTTTTTATAGTTATCTTCTTTCGCACGACAACTTCTCCAATGCTCCTTATACATCACAATTCAGCAAGATAAAGCGAAATACTAGACGAAAGGATAAAATATAAGACGCCAGTAGAATGAAAGAATAGAAAAAACGAGTAAAATTAAAAATAAATAATCCGCTGTACTGGGAGGTCGATGCAAGAAACCATAACTTTAACGTATTTTTTTACCACTGTGGTCCGATAGATAACGGGTGCCCAAGGGGCTCCGGCTTAGGACTAGAATTTTGAATACCTTCTTGGAAAGTCTTCTCAGGAGCCTTCACGCTTATGCGAATGTGGGCTTGCCCGTACACAGTCAATCCACCAACTCGAAGCAAAAATCTATCGACTGCTTCATGCCGTCACACAATGGTGCGAGTAAGGAAAAATTGAATAGTCAACGTACGTCTTAGCGGTCCAGTCCTTCTTGAGAAGCAGGTCAAGTACTCAGACGAGTCTAGAGCACCTGGAACGCACAACACTCTCATGGCACAAATAATTACGAAACGATTAGCAAGGGTTGTGTGTTACCGTGACATAATTCTATAATAATGCCCATGCTACCAGGTGCGACCACGGGTTGTGGATAGTGGAACGGCCACGGCATTGTCCCCAGGGGCATGTCTGCGGCCAACTGTGAATAAGGTCAGCATGCTGACTTAATAAGCAGCCGCGAACAATGGCAAAACCCAAGAGATCGCAGAAGAGATCCAGAACAAAGGGCTCAAAGGCAAGCGGATTTACATTTTCTCAGACAGTCAGGCCGCCTTAAAGGCCATTGCAGCCTATAGTTTTAGTTCTAAGCTGGCATGGGAATGCCTCCATACGCTCAAGCAGATCGGCGCCCGTAACAGGCTCTCCTTCATTTGGGTGCTGGCTCACAGGGGGCATGAGGACAATGAAAAGGCTGACCGCCTTGCAAAAAGGGGTACAGAATCCCTACCCATTGGGCCTGAACCACACGTGGGTCTGACGAAAAGTCACCTGAACCGTCTGGTTGCTCGATGGGAGATACAGGAAAATGGCGCCCATTGGCATCGCCAGCCACGACTAAGACAGGCGAAAAGGCTTGTCACGCCTTCCTGTCAAAGGGCAAAGGCGATGCTGACACTCTCTAGACAAGATCTGAGAGTACTGATAAGCTTCCTCACCGGGCACTGCCCACTCAGATATCACCTCAACAAGATGGGCATCTCAGAGGCGGTGGAATGCAGACTCTGCGGTGAGGAGGACGAGACAGCTGAACATATCTATGTGAATGCCCTGCCTTGGCAGCAAAACGCTTTGAATACTTTGGTCAGGGGACCACTGAACCCCAAACTGTAGCAGACTCTGCGGTGAAGGACATACTCGGCTTCCTAAGGGGGGCGGGTATGTACGACGCCTTCTACTAAGAAAGGGCCAGCGTCACAATAGACCCATATGCGGCCGCAGTGACAAAGGGACTTGTCCCACACGCCCTCGGGTGTCAACAAAAAAAAAAAAAATGCCCGTGAGGTTCAACTTCGTATTGTACTTTCGGATACTGTTTCATGAGCGATCCACGTGGGAAGGGGGAGTTCCTGCTTTCGAAGCTGGCGCCCTGGTATACTACGCTGATGGCTCAGTGCAGGGTGGCCTTGCAGGGGCAGGCATATTTTTGCAGAGAATTAGAGTGGCATCCCAATGGAGTGCAGGGGCTGCTGCAGAGGGGACTGAATTGGCAGAGAATCTACGTCATGGTGGACAGTCAGACCGCTCTCAAGGCCTTAGCCTCATACTGTCTTTCATCGTGTTGGGTGCCAGGGCATCAGAGTATAGAGGAAAATGAACGGTCTGATAGGTTGGCTAAGAAGGGATCGGCGCATCCCCATTGGCCCTGAGCCCTTTGTTGGGACTACCAGGAGCCACCTATTTAGAGAGGTTGGCAAAAGGGAGGATAGGTGCCCATTGGCAGGGGCTGCGCAGCCTTAGACAGTCAAAACTCTTCATCTGACACTCCGGAGGGAGGGCCAAGGAGGTGCTTGCATTGGGGAGGAAGGATATGAGGATCATATGTGGCCTGTTCACAGGTCACTGTCCGCTAAGGTACCACCTTGCAAATATTGGCAAGTGCGAGGTACATGTATGCAGGTTCTGCAAGGTAGGGCTAGAGACGGCAGAGCATGTGCTGTGCAAAATGCGATGGACTCGCGGCATCGCGCCGTTGTGTGTTTGGGAGGCCCGTTCTTCAGCCAGAAGAGGTGACGAATGCAGAACTTGCGGAAATCCTCCACTTTGTGCGAGGGTTGTGGGGGCGCATAGTTGACGTCACACAAAGTCAGACCAGTGCCGTGGGGCTGAGGATCATGGACGCCCTTACAATAGGCCCGTTTGTGGCTGCAGTGAGGGTATCGCCTGCATCCACCGTTTCAAAAAAAAAAAAAAAACTCTCAGTCAATCACAGGAAAGTACTCCACAGAGAGATGCCCTGAAAGATGGTTCTATTATTTTTATTCATGTTTTCATGTTAGAGCTCAACAGCTAAGTATTTTTCTTTCAGTGAGCAAAATTCGGTTTTTGATGAACACGTCAACCCCTTTGTCACCACAACAGGTTGACACTTCGTTGGCTATTACAATATCCTATTCCCAATACTTGAAAGTTCACGTTTCCTCTCTAAATAGTTCGCTACTTTTCATATTAAGTGGCAAGCGCACACGTAAAATAAGCACGAAAATTCTACGTTGAGCATTTCTGTCTTTAGGTTGAATAAATTTAACAGCCTTGGCAACGTTAAATGTCTGATTCCAATAAACCACTGAGGCCCAGACAACTCCCTCGAAACAACATTTCCCTTGGGCAGCACGAGAAAGCGCTATACCTTGCTGTTACTATAGCAAAGGTGTAATTGACTTATTTTCCGTTCTGCTGGAATGTCTGTAAACTTGTGAAACAGGGTCTTAGTTGAGCGATAGAGAAGAAAAATCCAGATTGAAAGGTAGCGGTTCTTGATTAAAGTAGTACAGAAGATAAAAACGAATGAATACCCCACCGACGTCACTTAGTCTACCGAATCTGAAAGAAGGGCCGTTGAGGGATTAGTTGGGCGGGTATCCGGTGCCTCTCAAAGGTTTCGCGTATTGAGGGCGGGCAGAGAAAATGGGAAAAATACAGAGGAAACTCCTGCGAACTGAATGAGTGGGCGAGCGAGAAACCAAAAGCAAGGGCTTTCATCGCAATTTACTTGGCACCCATTCCACTAATGATGGATGGGTAGCCGATGAACCTTCAAACTCCGCATTCCTCTCACACCCTCAAAAGGATCTCCCTCTTCACGCGAGCGTGTGCGTGAGGTTGTTTCCTGATCAAGGGCTGCCGGAGGCTTGAACGATTCCCCAAGGTAATCGACAAGCTCTGAACTATTGGGCTATAACTGACACATGTCGATGATATCGACAAATGGTAAATTGTGATGAGGTGAGAAACATTACGAGAAATCGTGCTACAGTACCGTGTTGAATGTTAATTACGTTGTCGATCGTAAATTGACGGAAATCTGTCCAAAATACAAACGGTATTAAACTGATCAGCAGTTCTTCGGTTGCCATAATTTTATTTCCCATTTAATTACTTTGCCATTATCTTCAAGTGTTCTATCAGTCAGTAAACTTTTTTCTTTCGCCTAGATGGATACTTTCCAGAAAAACGCTGCGAATTATTGCACAAAGGTTTATTATCGTCTCGCACGGCTATCACCCTGCGGTCACAATGGACCTATTGTGGGGTGAGCATGAGACCCCTCATGTTCTCCCAGTTCCACACCCAGCTCCAGTGGAGCTGGTGTTCTTTGATGCGGCATGCACAATATCGTTCTCGAACAAAACGCAAGACAAACTTGAGGTCCCCCAACCCTCCTCCGGCCTCAGCTGATGAACCCCAAGCACTCTGAGCACTCACACGAACACCTAGTACATGCTCTGCTGTCTCCAGCTCCACCTCGTAGAATCTGCAATTCTGTACCACTGACTTGCCAATCTTGACCAGGTGGTACCTTAGTGAACAATGACCGGCAAATAGGCATACCATCCGTATACTAGCTCTTTCCAGGCTGAGGATCTCCCTCTTTCAACACCTTCCAGTGTGACGTCAGGCTGTTAAAGGCTCGCGACACTCGCACGGCATACTAAAATGCCCGTCATACCCGCCGGACCCTACAGGTTGGGGATCATGCCCTAATTCGATCATACACCCTGAGCTTCGCAATTGACGATGTCAATTCCAAATTGTCCCACCAATACACTACCCCTTATACTGTCACAAAAGTTTTGTCCCCCGTCACCTACCAATTGCAAAATGTTGCCGACCCCACTGACATAAAAACTCAACACGTCAGCCAGTTGAAACCATGTACAGCTAGAATTGCTTAACTTCCTCCACACCTTTTTTTATTGCACATTGTAATTCTGCTTTTTGAACCGTTACTGCTGTCGTCCATTTGTTTTTTTTCATGTACACCTTTTTGCCTGGCTTTTGCACCTACCTGCTTATTGTGCTGGGATTCTGATTCGCTTGCGATGCCTCAACCGTAGAATACCTTAAGATGACCCACGAACAGGTTTTTTTCTCCTGGGAGTCACTATCGTCGCCGGTGGACTCAGTAACGTTTCCTCATAAATTTCTCGCCCTAAGCTATGTCGTGTGATAGTGCCTCGCAGTTTTTCCTGTTCATGTTCACTAATTCATAACTTCAATACCATCTTAACGAACATTGCTTTAGAACTCCGTAATCATTTTGTATCCTTCTGTTAATTTTTTCTTTTCGCTTTGCGTACTGCTCGTTTGCATCCCCCGCAATAGTTCACTCTCCACCCTTGTACGCCTCATATATTGTCTCCCTTGCTTACACACTGCTCCTACCAGGTACTCCCATCATATCTAGCTATTCATTTACCTTGCACTAACCCCACCACTAGGCCCACCGCTGTCTCATCCCCCGCCTACGTGGTATGTTTGATTTGCCATCCATTACTTTCTTTAATTTACCTTGGGGGTCTGTAGCTCCTCCCCCGGCTTCCTCCCTTTGGGTGTCCTCCCCCCTAGTGCTCGGTAACTTCTTTTGTTTTCTTTTTTTCTTTCCCCTGGGTTCCGTTCCTTTTTTTTGTCTTGTTTAATTTTTTCATTTTCATTTCATCGATTTCCCCATCACTGGTGGGCGGAGGGTAATTTATTTTCCTTCCCTTAACCTGGGTGTAAGTACAGGGGATGAATTCTCCCATAAACAGTGGTACTACTAGCACGCACCTCCCCCGCTGAGACAAAGCCGGGGTGACTCCCGAAGCACCAAGGTCCCGGAGTCTCGCTCCCCCTAGGGTGCTAGCGTCCAGCGGGCGTCCTATCACCATAACATCCACGGCCTCTCCGGAGTGTACCCATCCCCTGCCTACCCGAGGCCACTGTCAACAGGCTCCCCGCTCCCGCTATTATTTATTTATTTCTTATTTATTTTATCATTTTCTTGATTTGCTAGTCTCCTCCGTTCGCTGCGGACTGAACTGCCGAGAAGGGTTAACAACATTTTTTTTTTGCACCAAAAATTTTTTGTCTGGAGGGGGGAGTGTAATGGTTTAGGCGGCGGACTGTGCGAAGTGGCAACAGCGAATAATATTCTTGTTATAAGTCAGTGTTTAAATTCCCCTTTTGATTGTGTGAAGTGCGATCAGAGCATTGTGTTTCATTTTCCCCATTGTCCCTTTGTTGTTTAATACAATTCGAGCATAGGTTATTTATTTCATTCTAAAAGGAGTTCGTTTCATTTCATTCATTTCGAGTTTTGCCGATTAAATTCAAGTGGGTCTTAATTGCTTTATAATTTCATTTCCCATTACCTTCTTGAGAGTTATTATTTTATTCATTTGATCGAGTGAGTATTATTGAGCGTATTTGATTCATTCTTTTGGGCCCAAACACGACTTTCACGAGTGTTCTGTACGCGGGAATTGTGAGACAATTCCCCAAGTACGTCACAAGTCAGACAAACAGCCTTTGGCCAGGTACATCCCGCCAATAGGCAGCTATGCACTTCTCCTCCCACTTACCAACCTTCTTGATCCCTACGAAGGGTTCAGGTACCACCGGGGGAAACGCAGATCCTATTCTCGCCAGTTTATCGGCCTCCTCGTTCCTTCTATTCCTGCATGACCTGGCACCCAACACAGGTACCTGGCTTACTAATGACCGAGTAAATAAAGCAAGTCGAAGGAACAACCGGCCAAAGTTCGAAAAACTGAAAAAAGTCCTACCTAGATATTTTTTTCCTGATTTCAAATTTGACACATATTCATTCATCCAGGACGGCTGGGCAAACAGTTAAACTTTCGACTATGAATGTGTAGCTTATTTCAGCAAAGTAAGAACAAGGCGTTAAAAATAGGTGACCTTTCCTATCAAAGGCGAAAGGGAGTTTAAACAGGTGACCTTCCCTTACGTGGAGTTTATTCCGGTAACGCGTTCGTTCATGAAGATATTTTGCTGTTCCGTTTATGTCGAAAGTTTAAAAAATATCCGGTGCGTAGCAACACACAACTTTCCGCCACCCCTTTAAGTTCGAACACCAGCTATATATGCGGGTGCTATATCTTCGTTCAACGCATTTCTACAGGAACATTTATGGAGAACAAAATGTACGTACTAGTTAGCTGAGAGTACTCCGCAAGTTTGATCGAAATCGTTAGAGCTGTCTTTGAGAAAATTGGAATACCGATAAATTAATATTCGACAAATCTCCTTTTCTGAGTTAACTTGGCTTATATCTCCGTTCAACATATATATGCAGAAATAACTATGGAGAACGAAATGTTGGTATGGGTGACTAACAGACACTTCATTAGAATTTATCACATCTGGTGAAAAAGTTACCCTGGAATTTACGGAAATGTTCGAAAAAACGTTATTTTCGACACATTTTGATTGTTAT
Source organism: Pachypeltis micranthus (assembly GCA_020466155.1). Classification (NCBI taxonomy): domain Eukaryota; kingdom Metazoa; phylum Arthropoda; class Insecta; order Hemiptera; family Miridae; genus Pachypeltis; species Pachypeltis micranthus. Next base: position 3,881,177 of record CM035776.1, read on the forward strand.
CTCTGTTCAATGGACTGTTAGAGGAACATTTATTGAGAACAATATGTATGTATTAACTACTTGAAAACATCCTGTGAGTTTGGTGAAAATCGCTGAAGCCCTTTTGCCAAAAAGCGTAAAAAACCTGTTTTTGCTTCAGGGGCCCATATCTCCGTTCACCGTATTTTCATGGATATATGTATAGAAAAGAAAAGTTAGGTATTGATTAGGAGAAGATGATTTGAGAGTTTAATAAAAATCGTTAGAGCCGTTTTCGATAAAAATGCGAAAAACCCTAGTTTTTGGTACATTTTCGTCCCCCCACGCCCTTCCCATCGGCCGAAATCGTCCATAACCTTATTTTGGTGTCTACAAAAAATAACGAACAAAACAAAAAAAAGAACCAGCTCAATCGGATCAGCCGTTCTCCCGCAAATCGAACTACAGACACACACACATACACACACACGGACCACGCGCCGAAATTAGGTTTTTTAGACTCAGTAGGGTCTGAAACGCAAAGATCTGAAGAAAACCCAAATTTTTTTTTGGGCCGATTACTATACTTTCCTTCCCTTCGGGTAGCGGAAAGTAATAAAGGCTGCCGTATCAAAAGACTACTTATGTGCCTATCAACACACGCACTTCATCTAGAGCTAGTCGCCAGATTAACAAGCGAGTGTTTTCCAGCAGCTTTCGCGCTTGCCTACGGCGGCTTATTAATCTGTGTCTAAACTGCCAACGAATTAAAACAATATTGGAAGTGGTATCGAGAATCATCCACCAAACTATTCAAAACACTGTTTCAAATCCGTCATCCAATGGCACGTCATGCCATCGCACTCCTTTCATTTTCCTGGATTGGCTGAAGCGGGGGTCAAATACGTAAAACCCTGGTTTTGAAGATGGTACGAGTGACCTGCCTTTGATACGCATAGGCATTATTTCTTCTTAACAAAACAGGGGCTGTGTTTAACTCATGCACAATTCAATTGGCAAAAAGTGGCGAGCCGAGCTTGAACACTATAATGTTTTAAAAAATCGGGATGAGCAAGGCTGAAATGGGATTTGTGAGGTACACGGCTAAAGACCGAGTAAATAAATAAAATAACTGAAGAGCTGGACTTCCCAGCCCTACAAACCGGAAGGCTTGAACTCAGAAAGGTGTTCGAGAACACAATGGCTTTCTGTTTGTTAGGGGCAATAGGCCTTTGAGAGGACAGTAAAAGTAAAAACCTCCAACCTGCTTTGCTCCTAACTATATTTACAAAAAAATTCAATAATTTAAAATAAATTCGCTTTCTTGTAAAATAAAATTGCAAATAAAAGAAAAGGAAATTAATATAATTGTCCGACCTTCTGATAGATGAATTGTGGCGTCAGCGGCTGTATGTGGGGCCCCTTTTTGTTGGAAATAAAATGCGTAGACCTTGTAGAACTTGATTCTTCGGAATTGTCTTCGCTTGGGAGCTCCAGCAAGGAATGTAAAGTTGTAATAATACACGTCAAACAACCTGCTAGGAGAATTTGAAGCTTTAGAAAGACAAAAAGTTCAGATCGTGTCAAATGGGCAGATGAAAATCGAGGAATGGCGGCTGTGGTAGACTTCTGGTCGCGGCTGACTAGTTTTTATCACTTCACTTCCACAATAACTTGGCCACATTTACTTTATACATAAAAAAAAGAAAATATATTTGAACAAAAAAAAATATCCCTTGTTTAAATGGGCAGGAGCAGGAACCTATTGTGGAGGACCTGACCTACCATGAGTGCCTAAACACTTTCCATTAGGGCCAGCGAGTCATGTGAGAGCAAGTGCGAACATTCCATATCAAACTATCTTCTGTAAGCCACCGATACACCACTAGAAAATTTTTTGGGTCACAAATTTTTGGCCAAAGGACTAGAACCTGATAATGACAAGCTTCAAGGCATTTTGTCTATGCATACCCCAATAAATGTCAGCGAATCTTTGTTGGGCATGATTACAAGTCTCAAAATGTATACCAAATTTAAGTACTATTACTGAACCTCTAAGAATTTTACTAAAATTCGATACACAGGCACTTCACTTACATATTCCCTCAGTTGTGTTCGGACCTTGACCTAGAGAAGCTTCCATGCTCCATGTTTTCGAATTTTAGTCGTTAGATTTTTCTTTTACACGATCGCCGAACCTCCTTCATTTTTGGGGTAGCAGAAAGTGAACAATTTGGATTAGCCGTTATCTTATAGTCGAGTTTAACGACACACACACAGAGCATTTCCCAAATGGCTTTTGCTGGACATAATTTTCCTGCTTACTTTGTTGGGCTGAGAAAGTAATTTAACACAAACGGTGGATACAGCTTTCGTACAAGTACGCAACCACTAGGAACATTTTATGTCTTTTATTTTTGTTTTTATGCAATGCTAACTACGTTTGATTGTGCTTGTTGGTGGTTTCGATATAATGGCCGCGTCAACTGCAATTGACATCACCCTGAGGTTATTAAAACGTGTGATGTTACCAAGCGTTAGATTTTGTAACAGACGTTACCATGCACCTCACCCAACACAAATTTCGTGACGCTTCTCTGTAACATCTCCGACGTTACATTTTCGAGTTTATGTAGCAAAGTAAAGACATAAAATGTCAAAATACACCTCCCTAGGATGTGGGCAGAGTCACCAAACTAAAAGCGAAGAAAAATGTATTTGCATTGGCAAGTGGTTCGGACTTCAGCGCTGAGGCTTGACATACACTACTCCTAGTTTTAAGTTAAGAGGTGCAATAGCCTGGAAAACTACGTTCCAATTCGTTCGTTAAAAACATAAACGCATTTTATCGTTACACTCGTCGCTGATTCGGTGAAAACCCTGGCGTTCGTGGAGAAATAAGTTAACTCGACAAAGGTGCCCTGATTATCATATTTCCCACAATGAATGCGCGCCAGAGTTCACGTACTAGACTCACCCTTTGCAGACGCCTCAACTGTGTTTATGTTTCAACAAAATTTTCCTTGAATGCGGTTGGAATACATTCGTTCAATTAACATACGTTGAATAATTACCGAGATGTGGGACTCGTAGTGAAAATATCTTTCGAAAACGCACACCGTTCAAACGTTCACCTATTCTATTTCACCCTTCAGTCGTTTCTTAACATTTCTGTTGTAGAAGTGGATGAACGGCGCCGAATGAGAGAAAAAGTTACGTGTAGACAGTTGAAGCCATCGAAACATTTCGTTATTGAGGACATTTTATCGTAGCTCAATTTAACAATGTATAGTAGACATTTGTCTTCCATCCCGAGGAAAGGCTTGACGAATAATTGTGCATTCCGCTCGGGAAAGAAGAAACGGGAGCTTCATTTATTACAAGAACATAAAGCTAAAGGAGGAAGGATTTGAAGAATGTTAAAGGGGGTTAGACATTGATAATTCATGAGGGGAAACGGGAAAGATATGATGATGAGCGTAACTTACGAGAAGACAGACGTGGGTTTAGGAAGTCAGACCGCCGCACAATGGCCCCATCATTTGTCACAAAAAAGGAACATGAGGGAATTAGCGTCCGTGCTTTCCGAAGCAGAGTTGACACAGCTTCTTACTGGAGGAAACCCTCGGAGCCTAATTGATTCGTATGAAGAGAGGGGAGGAAGAAAAATATGTCTCGGAACTGGAAATATTTGGAGAATGAAACTCCGCCGCAACTAAGTCTGTTTTTGATGGAGGATTTGAAACAACCTCGTTTCTTTTCTTTTTATCCCCGAGAATATTAAAATGTAATAAGCGTTCCGGATCCTTCGTCGTCTCATTTTATTTATTCGAAGCCGAAAGCGTTTCCCTGGAAAAGCACTTCAGGAACGTTCATCACGAATTCCTCGACAATTGCGCGCATTGAATTATTGACCAACCAAACCAAACTGAACCAGCTGTAAGCATAATCAGATCGTATTCCGGCCGGCTCCTTTGGAGGACGGTGTTAAATGCCAGGATTTCGAGTCCGCCTCCAACCTTTTTCCATAGCAAGGGTAACTCTAGATAGAGTAAATGCATAAACACTGCATAGTCGTTCAGCAACGCGGCATAACTCATTCCTAACTGTTCGTGTGTACGATAAGTATCGCGGATTTTGTGTTTTTCGAGAGGTACTTTTGGGGCCAAGGGTGCAGGCGGCCTTTGAGTACCTTTCCAGCATAACAACTTCGTGTTTCGCAGACATTTCACGTGTTCCGGGGTCATTTCTGGCACGCAAGAAGTCTGGCTGGGCGTTGACCTTCTTTCAAAATGTTCAACTCTTGCGCTAGGCTGTGCTATGAAAATAGCACAAATAAACCTGAATCATGCGAGTTCTGCAAATATGGATCTACTAACCATCTTAGAAACCGACCAAGTGGGAAATATTCTTAATTGCTGAACCGTTGGTATATAAGAATAAGAATTCAGAACTAAATACAGTAAATTACATGCTCAATCATAATAACAAAGTAAACTGCAGATCTTCCATTCTCATTCACCGATCACTGAGTTTTCTTCACCACCACAGCTGAGCTGACGGGATTTATTTAGCGTGAACACGTGTGGGGGGGGGGATTGGGGTAGGAGGTAATTAGGCGTTAGCGCGATAATTAGTAGGGGTATGACGTAGATCCACTCAAAAGCATTGTGAGGGGGCGTGACTTCACATGGGGGTGGGGATTAATAGTGGTGGGGATGTGATATTTGGGGGCGTTGACCATCTCAGAAGTTGTGCCAATTGTGGGGGCATGACGTCGCATGAGAGGATTCATAGTGGTGGGGGACGTGACATCACATTGGGGGGATCCTCTCAGAAGTTGCACTGATGTCGACGAGGGGAGGGGGGCTCATCAGATGTGATGGTGAGAGGGGGGGGAGTGACGTCAGCTCAGCTGTGGTGGTAAGGGAGGAGGTGACGTCATACATCAGCTGGTGGGTGAGAAGGGGGAGGGGGATTACGTCACTCATCCCAGAAGTGCTATAGACCTCACTACTAGTAAACACACATACACTAGATAAAAACCAACCCTTGACTACATATGGACAAATAAATCAAGAATTATAAAACATAACTAATATCCTAAGTAAATCTTAAGAAAAATCTTGCCCGATGTGATACCTATGGGGTAAACACAAACCCTAGTGGACCCACAGGCTGCACGAACTCAGACATAAAGTAAGGCAGGTACACAAGCACCTGAATAGAAACTGGCCGGAAGAGGGTCGGAGAGAATTCAAAAACCTCCAAAACAACCATAAACAAGAACTACGCAAATATAAAAAGGAAGGCTGGAAAACGTACAGTGAGGAAATCAATTCCATACCTGACACTACAAGAGCACTTAAGATCATAGAAGACAGGTCTGTTTTCTTATTTGATGACTGTTCCTAAACCATCGACGAAGTTGCGATTTCGCAAATATCGAACAGGGCGGCCTCTGCAGCAACCACCGAACCTGCGGAGGTAGGGCAGGTATTTGGTCTTTAGCCAGTCTCCCGGTAGAGACCTATTGCCCGTGTGTTACTGCGTGAAGGTGACCACCTGAGGAATCCTTTACCGCCTGGGAGGAGTTCTTAATCTGGTTTTTCACCTGATCTAATTATTTACTTGGGTGGCAAGTTTCAAAAGGACAGATCAACAATGACCACGTTTCTTAGTCCTCACCTTCTTCGTGAACTCTTCAAAATGGTTATAGGCTACCTTTGTAGCAGTCAATGCTGCTAAGTTCGTTTGCCCTCCCAACAACCGTCGCTCAATATTGTAGAAACTACAGTGGAACAGCACGTGGTTTCTAGTTTCCTCCGCACTGGAGGCACAAGACGTGCATGTCGGAGAGTCTTTGAGGGAAAAGAAGTGGAGCCTGTGGCCGCCAAAGCGTCTTGAGGGTGGATTATTCACTTTTCCTTTCAAAATTCCAAGATTAGCTGGGGTTTTTCCTCAGCCGCCGGCATCTTGACATGCTCACACCATTGGGTGATGGTGCAGAGCACGTGTCGGGTTTTATCTTTGATTTGGCGGAGGGACTCTGCAAAGATCAGCACAGTCAAGTCATCCACGCAGGCGTATGGCTCGCAGTCAGTCTCCTTGGCGGGTCGCGTTTACCCACCAACGAACTAGTATAGGACTCCCATTGCCGAAAACCCGAAAACATAAGGGCTATGGCCTAGAGCACTTTTCGTTCCACATCAAATCGAGCCAAGCCCCGCTGTGGAAGTCCATTCTTTAGTAGCACTCACTCCCAGGCTGCTGTTGCGTTCGGGTCTGGTTTCAGTAGCAACTGCCAATCCACTAAGGACTCCAGATCTTTTTTTTTTTTTTCACCCGAGGGCATGCGGGACATGGTCCCTTTGTCACTGCAGCCACACGTGGGCCTATTGTGACACAGGCCCTTCCTTAGTAGAAGCCGTTGTACATACCCGCCCCCTTTATGAAGCCGAGTATGTCCTTCACCGCAGATTCCGCCATGATTTGGGGTTCAGTGGTCCCCTGACCGAAGTATTCAAAGCGGTTTGCTGCCAAGGCAGGGCATTCACACAGGATATGCTCTGCCGTCTCATCCTCCTCGCCACACAGTCTGCATTCCACCGCCTCTGAGATGCCCATCTTGTTGATGTGATACCTGAGTGGGCAGTGTCTGGTGAGGAAGCTAATCAAGATCCTCAGATCCCTCCTGGAGAGTGCCAGCATCGCCTTTGCCCTTGAACCAGAAGGCGTAACAAGCCTTTTCGATTGTCTAAGTCGTGGCTGGCGATGCCAATGAGCGCTATTTTCCTGTATCTTCCATCGGACCACCAAACAGTTCAGGTGACTTTTAGTCATACCTACGTGAGGTTCAGGCCCAATGGGTGGGGTTTCTGTGCCCTTCGTCGCAAGGTGGTCAGTCTTTTCACTGCCCTCATGCCTCCTGTGAGCTGGCACCCAGATGAGGGAAAGCGTATCGTGGGCGCCGAGCTGCTTGAGCGCATGAAGGCATTCCCATGCCAGCCTGGACCTGAAGCTATAGGCTGCAATGGCCTTTAATGCGGCCTGGCTGTCCGAGAGGGCTCCAGATCTACATCGCAGTATTTCGTATTCCCAATATCGTGAGATCGCATTATTTTCAGCCGTCCAGTGTACGTGCCCATCTTGACTGCTTTTCAGGTCGATGGTGGAGTGATAGGAGGCCGAAGTTTTCAGCCACCGGGCTGGCTGCCCAAGCTGAAGAACCATCACCTGAAATGCATTTCCGTTCACCCAAATCCCACTTCTGACACCATTTTCACGTTCCACGACAAGAGGAGGCGATGATTCGGTCGAATTCAACCAGAAGTGTGAATCACGACTAAGGAACTAACATAAAAAGATGGCTCGTTAGCAACTCAACAATATCCTTGGTCCATCGGAGGAGAGGTCGCCAAATCATCATGGATCCACTAGCAGAATCTCTTTTACCACGCTTGTTCTGCTAACAGTATCTATCCGAATGGATTTGGTATTATAGTGAGCAAACAACTACACGGAGCTGTGATGAGTTTCCTTGCGCTGCCAAATCGCTACATGCTGCTCCAAATCAAAGGAAAACCTATTATTTGAACATTATAACGCACTTGAACGCTACACAGCACATAAATCCAACTAGTTGACTGAGGCAGTCTACAAAGACGTCAAAAAGATACGTGAAACAGTTAAGACGTCTACATTTTCTTGGCACATTTTAATGCATAGATTGGTCCTAGTGTTTCGAATGACAAGGATGATTGGGCGGTCTAGTTCTGCCAACCTCGGAATCTGTCGATTGCTATTATTATCTTCAGGCTTTTCCCTCGGAGGTTTACCTGGCTCTCTACCGGAAATGTGGTGTATAACCAAATAGGTTACGTACCGATGAAAAAGGAGGTTCAGAAATGGGCTGATCACAACTCGTTCCAGGAAGACCGAAGCCAAACGAAATAGACCTAATTAGAGTCTACTAAAGTAGGTTCTTATTGTCGTCCGGGTAGGTTAGCTTATGTGACAACCGATTACCCTTTCATGGAGTTGAATCGTATTTACATCCGTCACTGCGAGGCAGCAGCATTTAGGATTGGTTCTGGTGTTACTGCGTGATTACTTATTTGTGTGACGGATCCTGCCCACATCTTGAATTATTAGCCTTACTGCCATGTATAGTCGAGTGCACTTAATTGTTAAACTATTTTTACTTTCCTTGGCTCTACGAAGTAGAAAAGAAAGTTATGTAATCGGCTGAAAAAAAAATTTTGAGTTTTCTTCAGATCTTTACGTTTCAGACCCTCCTGAGTCCGAAAAACACTATTTGGGAAAATGGTCTGTGTGTCTGTGAACGATTTTTAGAGAAAACCACTGTATCAAATCACTTCAAACTTCATATCTCGCCCGCAAGTTACCATGGGACGCCAAAATAAGGGTATGAACAAAATCCATCGAAATTTAACTATAGTTATCATAGTGATCAAAACACCAAATATTTTTTTTCTCAAAAACGGCTATAACGATTTTGATTAAATTTTTTATATTGATAGCTCTCAATAAGACATCTATACCATGAAATTTCCATCATCGGGAAAATGACGAGAGTAGCACAATAAATTACCAAAACTGTCGACGAAATCGATTTTAGCGCGGTTTTTAGAGAAAACAAGCGTACCAAAGCAGCTGTAAAATGATGTCTAGCCTACAGGTTACCATGAGACGCCAAAATAAGCGTATGGGCAAAATCCACCGAAATTTAACTATAGTTATCATAGTGATCAAAATACCATTTTTTTTGTCAAAAATGGCAATAACGATTTTGATTAAATTTTTTATATAGATAGCTCTCAATAAGACATCTATACCATGAAATTTCCATTCGTGGGAAAATGACGAGAGCAGCACAATAAATTATCAACATTTTCGACGAAAAGCGTTTTTAGCGCGGTTTTTTCGTTTTAAACTCCGCTGGAATTTTTGTAGAATGTTACAAAAATTGGTATTGTAGTCCAATCCAATACCTAACGGGTGAGTGTTTAAAAACGCTCATGAGATACATGGGGGTCACTCCAGAAATTCCTGAATTTCAACTACAGCCGTTTCGCTTACAACCAGTTCTAAAAGTTTTTACCCAATAACTCTGCAAAAGTAATTACTATCCTTCTTCAAAAAATTTTTGTTTACAGCCCCATTAATTCTCTGTGTAACAATTGCTCAATAATGGTCCTGAAATGAGTACGAGCAGCACAATAAAATCTGGAACTGTAAGCGCTACCGCTTGCTGCTGCCGTAAAGCGTTGTTTGACCAAGATTCAAATTAACTGTGTGATAAATGAATTGATTAAATAGAATTAGCCATGTAAAAAGTGAATTGTTGTAGAGCTAAGGAAAGTTGTGTGTTGCAACGCACCAGATATTTATAGTAACGAACTCATAATTAGTTGATAGAGACAAACGAGTCCGGCAGACAGCGTTTTCTTCGAGACGCAAATTTATGGGGGACTTTCCCGTTCCCATGAAATCCTTGAAGAGGAATCGGTCGATGCAGATCTTGCTGTTCAACGGCGGAGAGTGGTTGAGGAGGGTTGCGGTTTTGTCGACACACATTTGTCATCATCAACCTGGTTCTGACAGGCCCTTTGCCGCCTCTGACGGATGGTAAAAGAGTGCTCCAGAGGCTTTCCTCTCTACTTCCTAATTCCCCGGCCATTATTCGATCCGTAATCACCTGCTTCCTATATCCTGCTCAGACTGTTCAGATCTTCGTACAAAAGAAACGTACGAGACGAATACAACTGTGCTAAAACATTGTGCTCACAATGTAGATATTTGCTCTTCCAAGTCTCATGAATCACTATCAAACATCTTCAGGAAGTGAGTTGTGTTTGTATTTGTTCGGAAATGTTCTTCCTCCAGCCACGTACTAAGTTAGCCCCTCACTAGGAAGATTTTTCCAGCTTTTCTAACATCTCCCTCTTTATATTTCGACAAAGTCAATTCCAATGCTTTTGCCGTCAAACCATTCAAGTCCTATATTTTCCAAAAATGATTCAAGTTCTTTTTCTTTTCCATGAACTAAAAATTGCCCGTGAGAACGCTCCTATAAAATACTTTTGGAAGCTTTACGCCACTTAGAAAAGAATTTCACAGAATTTTGGCAAAAGTGAACTTCCCGAAACGTGTTGCTGATCGGGTTTTCCTCATTTAACTTTCCATAGCTCTACGAAGTAGAAAGGGAAGTTAATTAATTGGTCGAAACAAAGTTTGAGTTCTCTACTCATTGGTCTGCGTGTTTGTGGTTTTTGGACTGCATTTGTCCCGCCAACACCTCCAGTCATTCAAAGGCTCTACTCTGGCAAGGTTCACCTGAGCAACTCGCTTGGCCACTTTGGGTGTGTGATGCTGTGGTACTGTCATCTCGTGCAAGGCCAGTTCCTTAGTCGTGATTGGAAACTGACAGTGAATCAAAAGAAGTGGTCTAATCCCAGAACCCTGCACTCTGGTGGCTCACCAAGATCAACAAGACAGCATCCACTGAAGCACTGCATGTGATCAATCGCCAACTACCCGTTGACTTGGCCATTGAGTGCATACTGAACAAATGAAGAGTGAAAAGGGACCTTCCCCTTCGGGGCTCTAGGACGAACTCTGCAAAGACCTCCCCACTGAACGAGTCGCGGTTGATGAATGAGCATTAGATAAATGGCAAAGGAGATGGAAATCTTCGTCAAAGGAACGTGGTCTTATGAGTTTTTTTCCAACAGCCGTGAACGTCTTAGGAGAAAGTAGGTGATGCCAGACCACTAGACTAGCCATGTGGTCAGGTTCCTTATGGGACTTGAATGCGCAGTTCCACTTTTTTTCTCTCAAAGACTCTCCATCCTGCACGTCTAGCACCTCCTCCAGGAAACAAGAAACCGCGTCTTGCAGTACAGTAGTTCCAAGAGGCTTTTGGAAGAGCAGCCAAACCTTCCAGCTTTGACAACTAGCAAGCAAGCTAATAACCTCATCTCGGATGGTATGGATTACTTTCGCGTAACACATGAGCATCAGCTCTATTAGGAGACTTGCTAAATGACAACCTCTACATAACTGCTGACGTTCAGTTGATGCTGAGTGAGCGCTGGTGTTATAGCATGCTAGCGAATCCGAAACCTCCATGACTTCACCTAACGTGACTCTCTTATGAGTAGCTAGTTACAGTTATTTTGTTAAGGAAACAGCCCCAAAACCTTTATCCCCAAAAAAGGTGGAGTAGGCCGAGGGACTGCAGGTATATTTCATTTTTGTCTACGGTCTTTCGACACTTCTAAATGCGATATACTGTTACGGGGAAGATTAATACAGTAAGCGGTATAGCACTAGGTGAGTCGGGAAGTAGTACGATAGAAGCCGAAGGCAATTCGAACAAGGAGTTTTATTCGTGAATTACATTCGAAGATGTTTTACCACCACAGACAGGGACCTGAGTGGGAGCGAATGCGAGCGTGGACGACACGGTGACGAGGGAACGGGCTGGGTTACAACTGGTGGCAGTGAAGTCTCGAGCGAATCGAGGAATTTGAGGTGCCCAGTCAGCATAAATGCCCCGGACGAGCCTTTGCTGAATCGAAGGGTTTGGTTCATCCTGTTACACCACTCCGTCCTTGATGAAGTGCCTGTCCTCAGGCACTCATGAGCACTGCAGTTTCTTACCATGTTCTGCTAGCAGGGCGTAGCTGTCCACCCAACAAAGGTAATCTTCAGCAGAGAGAGAGAGAGGGAGAGAGAGAATTTTGATTAATGTTCCAAAAGGGTGCCCATGTTTGTGGTGGGAGTCCCTCCACCTCAGAGGACACCTGCCCACAGATGTTCTAGAAGGGGTGGTGCAGAGCGAAGATGCTGCGTCTCCACAGTAGCACTTTGGGGAACAAGTGCGGCGTCCTGGCTCATGGGGTGGGGTAGAGTGTGATGCCTGTGTTGACAGCATTCACACGTGTATGTTGAGTGGCAGCTCTTGAGCTAGTGTGAGGCTGCCAGACAACTCATACACAGATTCCTAGCTGGAGGTGAGGAAACGTGGGCACTTTTTCACCCAACGATGGAGTTTTGTCTTCACCAGGCCATTTAGAAGGCGCATGGTTTCCCCGGACTCGTTTGAGAGGTCGTTCGGGGACAGTCACGCTGGAAGATGTCGATGTTGATGCACGATGGGGGACTGAGTCGTTGTCAGGTGTTTAGTCGGTAGTATTCCCCTGCTGCGATGCTAGGTTAGACGTGCGTGAGATGCTGGTAGATCAGAAGCTCCTTTTCATCTTTTCTGCTTTCCTCGAAGCAGCCGTCGTCGATTGAACACAAAGCTGTGTTCAACTGTTCGTCAAGAACGGACAACGTTCGAACATAGTGACGGGCGAGAGGGTAGGTCACAGCAGTAGGGCAGAAAAATTGAAGGTGGGGGATCAAAAATTCCTCGAAGTCTCAAAAAGTCTCGAGTGAGGTGCCCAGTCAGCATAAATGCCCCGGATGAGCCACCGCTGAATGGAAGGGTTTGGTTCGTCCCATTACAATACAAACACAAAAATTACTAGAAAAATACTATGGGCAGAATGTGACCCTGGAGATGACATCATCCCTACAGTTATGATTGAAACCCTGTTGTTCAGAAGATGACAAGATGTCGTATCCGAAAGCCGTACAGTCACCAGCTCAAGTCAATGCTCAGGATTTCCTGGTTCGATATCTGGTAGGTGTTCCCGTTACTCTGTGGTCTGTTAGTCTGCTATGGTTGAGGAACTTCCTGTCTCTTGTGCCTCCCCCATTGTCTTGTCTTACTTCAATAACTGTTGCCCTCTTCTGGATAAATACCTGGCTGAACCCCTTCTGTGTTCATGCCCTGTCTGTTGCTCAACATCTACTACTGTCCCTAACTCTTTTTGCTCAATCCTTTCCCTCATCTCACTTCTCTCCCTTACTTCCCGCATCTTTATAGCGCTCTGCAATAGAATAGTTAAACAATGGACCTCGCCGTTCACATACTCATACCTCGATTTTGTATCAAGTTTGAAAATGTGGTGTCTCTCTCGCTCTCCCTTATTCATCTATTATTTTTCTGTTATTTCGCTCAACTTCCAGAAGGTTGTTTAAAAAGAAATCAAATTGGCGACGATACATTGCTTCTTTCCCCACGTTGCGAACTTTATTTTTCACACTTCAGTTGAAACCTAATACTACAGTTGAGATTCCGTCGAGTCAATATTAGCCTACAATGGTGAACTACTTGCAAAGCACTTAGTCCAATATCTTTTTCAGTTTGCAAAAGAAAGAGAGGCGTTTTCTCAGAAAAAACAGATGCTGGTGACAACTTTGGTGTAGTTGATTTTCCTTTTCGCCGCTCTCCCTTCTTCTTTATTAACTCTTCCCTTTCTCATCTAGTCCAAACTTCTTCATCTCGTGAGGAATCTAAATTAAAATTGGATTTTGCTATGCTAACGTCGTCGTCGGCCTCAACTCTCCCGGCCTCCGACACTCCCTTGTTCCTTGTCAATTTTCCTAGTTTCAACTCGAGGGAACTTGCCGAACGGGAGGGGGAGGGGGAGTAAAGGATTGAAAATGCAATACTCTTTTCCCTACGTTGCAGGTGAGCAACTTTCCTCGACCCAATAACTGTGGAATTTCCCTAGAGCTTACATTATTCATCCGTTGAATGATTAAAGGAAATTTCACTTCTTCTCGTGTAGCTCGGGAAAAAATGAAATCTCCGCGCTTTGAAAAACTTCCCTTGTACTTTACGAACGAGGGGATAGAAAACACGTTTTTATCTCCAACGAATGTGATTCGCCTCCCCCGCGTGAGTTAAAGTGATAGCACTCATTTGGATGGCTGATCATGGCAGAGCGGAGCACTGGAATACTGGGTCAGGCGAGCGTGAGTTTTATTTACTGAACGCACTGAGTAAAATGATGAGATAGATGTAACCTTTTAGATAGATTCATCCAACCACACATTTTTTAAATCATGAGGGGAGAGAAATAAAAGTAGAATCAACGTATAAAGGAGGAATCACTGAACATGTAAATGTATCGTTGCAACAGCATTTTCCTTGACTGTTATGTAATATCTTAGTGTAAATTGTTTTTTGCAATTTTGGTAGTTTTATTGCAATAACACCGTGTTTTTATCATTTTTTATGAGTTTTTAGGAACTAGTCTCAGAGGTGTACGACTGCTTCTACACAAATAAAAGTGAAATCCCAGTAATTATAGTTAGCCCAAGTCTACTAATTGAAAAAACTCGCGGGGTAATACAGCGAAAGTAATCTTTCCATCATTTGTAGTCCCTCTCGTCTCATTTAAACCACCCGTGCCAGCCAACTGCATACCGGCGCCTGGTATATTTAGTTTTCGGCGTTCCATTGTAGTCAGGTCATGTTTCGTATCGTTGATTGGTCTTTTTCGATGCTGAATCAAATGGGATGGGCCTCAGAGATGTGAGACTAGGTCAAGCTGTTCAAGAGAATAATAACGGTTGTGTAATAAGTTGCAGGGTTTTGTTATTAACCGATCTGCTTACACCCGCTGATCGTTACAATAATTCTTAATCCGTGTGGTTAAACTGAATTTTCTTCTTCTATCTTTACAATCACCGTAAGTATGCAAATCTTCTTTGATATAGTAGTGAGTGGAACTGTGGGGGGGGGGGGTATTAGGTCGTAGTTTTATTACAAATTAACTAACGTTGAAACTGGTGATTCACTTCATAAGTATTGTATCCTGAGTGTCAATTGGGCGAAAAGTATTCATGATCTGTGGATACATTTGTGTTTGCCTTCGAATGCTGGAATATTTCAACGCAGGTGCATGAGCGAATTATTGGTTAGAACGCAGTACTCCATTAAACATGGTGAAATGGGATAGGCCATATTGGGGCCAGTACGTAGGCTCATTTTGAAAGAGGTGCGAGCCCCATTGTGATGTACTCAAAGCCTTTTGCTGGGTATAGCTTCGGGCATTGTGCTTTGACTGGGCTCCCACCCAGTTCGACACGGGGTGGGAGGAACTGAGTGCTCGTCAAGGGAAGCGCCCATGTCTCCAGTTGGTGGCATCGATTCACTCACGCTTAGGCAAAGCTGATGGAGACGTGGTCGCCTGTGCATGTATTCATACTGAGGGCAGTTGAAGAGCATGTGGCGAGAATCCGCAGTCGCCCTTCCACTGCAGGGGCGATCGTTCAGTGAAGGAGATGCCTGCAAGGACTTGCAGGGCAGGTACTGCTAAGAGGAAGTTCCACTGCAGTGTGCGAGCTTGCTGTCTGTCTCTCTGCCTGCCACCTAACAGAAACACTGTCCATAATATATAGAGCACAAATTCGCTGGTGCTTCTTCATGATGATCCTGATTAGGATTGTTAAGGTGCAGAGGATGATTCCCAGATGTTTAGCCTTGGTCCCCTTGGACCCTCAGAACTAGCTCCAGACCTCAATAGGGCAATGCTACTTCCAATACTCATTACAAGTTGCGTTTGTAGTTTCTAAAAGACAACTAGTTGTTGATGGCACTTTCCCAGTCTCGTTACCATCTGCACAACAAGTTTGAGTCTTTCTCACGTTGTGTCAATTGCCTACAGACGCCCTCAGGCAGTCTGGTCATGCTACGTATCGTTTACTGGTATTTTTCGCTGTTGAATCGCATGGGATGGGTCCCGGAGGTGTGATACTATGTCGAACTGTTCAAGGGAATAATAAACTGTAATGTAATAGTTTGCAGCTTTTTTATTTGTTGAGGTTCAGACATGTTAAGCATCTCTTTTATGCCGAAGATCCGCTCAACTTATTAAACTTCAGCAGGATCGATTGTTTAAGACATAAATACTTCTACTAGTAAAATAAGTTGAGTTAGTTTTGACAACGTATCTTTTTTTTTTGAATTGTTTATTGATTGAGACCATTTTACAATATACCTCATTGAAATGGTGTACATATATTCGTTGTTTACTATATAATTTTTATATTATCGACAAACATGGTTGTGGATAATCTGAACCGCCATCGGCTTTTTATTCTCCACTTCGTGCACCATTGTCCCAGTACGTTAAGCATCTGTTGGGGGTTCTCGGTCGCGATTTCAGATACCTCGTTCGACGTAGCGTAAACTAAATCGTCCGCATACAAACCGGAGAACCCATCGGGGACCTCCAGAGGCATGTCGCTTGTGTATATGGAGTATAAATATGGCGCCCAAACATTTCCTTGTGCCACTCCAGCTTGGATTAGCCTTGTTGTTGAGTGATGATTCTGGATTGAGACCACGAACGTCCTGTCCTGTAAGTAGTGTTTGACCACAGAAAACAGGTTGTTCGGTAGGTGCTGACGGAGTTTGAACAGAAGACCGTCATGCCAAGTTCTGTCAAATGCCTGTTCTACATCAAAGTAGGCAGAGTGGCACACCTTTCGCTGGTGATATACGTTTTTTATGTAGCTTGTATATCTTTGAAGCTGGACGGGGCAAGAGTGGTCCTGACGGAAGCCAAATTGTTGGTTGGGTACAAGATGAGCTGTGTATTGTTGACAACGTATCTCGGAAAAATTATAATAGTTTTTGTGTGCTAACATAAAGCGGTGAGATTAACTATAGAACATTGAGGGGAAGTAATTCTTCTGTTGTTTATCGTTACCTCTCTTCACAAAGTTCCTGTTTATATAATCTCATTGTAATCATCAGCTACAATGTATCTATGCTCCAGCCCATTATATTGGACTCTTCTTATTCACCTGAATGTTTTGTACTTAGCATCAGTTCTTATTGTCGTCATTAATAACTATTATCTAAGGTTACTCAATTTAATTTACAAATAGAAGTATTTAAGTGTTCTGAACTATCTACTGCTGCTGTGATATTTTTGGTCCTGATGAAGCTTGATAAAGAGAGCGAAACGTCAGCTTAGAGAAGGTGATTGGTTATTGAGACTGAATCTAAAGAAAAAAGTATTTATGCTCACACATCATAACTATGCGTGTATATTTACGTGGTATTCGTAACTGTAATAATTATTTAGGCTTCACAGTAGGCTCGTTTCATAATTTGCTTTCCCGAACCGATCTTCATCTTTCCATGTTACAGTAAAGAATAAGTGTATGTTTGTGGGCGAGTTACTGTCCCTGGCCTGCAGTCCTTTTGTGTTAGTTCGAATGTTGCGCAGGTTCATGCCTGGCCAGACATTTCCTGAAAGAGTTTCTCTTGTTGTCATGATTGGTATTGGTATCATATATATCGTAGCCCGTTAAGGTGAGTGAGGCGGATTATGTAAATGTTTAAAAATCACATACCGCTTACCATTTAGACGGTTGGCTTCATGCGGCAGCGTCAATTTAGTCTATCAGAAACTTACAATCATACGGCAGGAGCTGGATTGGCTTTACCTAGCGATGTATCGTCCAGACTTAATAAATAGCAATCTTTGTATGTGGCCATTCCACCTTTTTATCGGCAACTTATAATCATGTGACGGAGGATTGGTTGGCTACAGTAGCAGTATAGTAAGATTGACTGTAAGTGCCGGCTTCTCTGCTTTGCCTATTATCTCTACCTCGCCAGATTGAGGTGGTTCTCATAAACCTCTTCTTCATTCGCTACTCCGGTCGTCTTTGGACGTATTCATCGACTAAGGAGAACGTTTTGTAGTTGAATCGGTGATGGCAATGCATAAACGCGATTGTCGACTAAGGGGAACGTTTTGTAGTGCAGTGCATGAACGCGATTGTAACAGTCTCCGTTTTTAAACACTTTTGGCTTTCGGCTTGAGCGTGTCCCTTCCCTTCAGATCCCATTTCTTCCAGCCCTAATAATTCCCAAGCAGATCGTATCGTAATGGGAAGGATTATCAAGAAACGCTCTCGTGCTGAGTCCGCTGGTTTGGAAGCAGTAGAAGACAATCGGATTACGTAAAACCTGGACCCGTTGTATCCAACCCTTTCAAATAAAACAAGCAAGTCAAACTCTTACAACGTATTAAATGTCGTCAGATTTACAAGTTTAATGTCAAACTGACACGAATGAGGTTGTCGAAGGATCTCCAACTTTACAATAACACACTTGACAAATTTTGCATTCGGGTCCGCTCGCATTGTGTAGCAACATCACTCCCTTGGCTCTTGAGCGCGGATGAACTGATTTCCATCCCGCGACGGTAGGAGGCCCTTCAATTTATTGGTCTCATATTACTACGAAGCCCTACTCTCCTTTCGGGGTCACGTTTCAGTGCGACGCCGTTAAAATGAGCGCGGAGCAGTCTGCGACGCTTGAACCTTGCAAATAACCCGGTTCAGGATCTTTCTCCGGTGTAAATGCTGCCGTCTCCGACCTGTTTACTCATAGTTTGCACGTTTTTATTGCGCACCTGATCCCATCAATGGGCTTCGTGTAGCGTGACTCCTTCAATCGCGCGCGTTTTGAAAAAGTACCATTTGGAGAGGCAATATGGTGTCAATGACTCAGGCCAGAAGTGCTCTGCCAACTACGTTTTTGATAAACAGTTTTAAAATGACAGGTACTAGAATTATCTATTTGTGTGATATAGATTACCAAGTTGACACTGCAATGACTAGCAGGACGAAGAGCTCTAAACCAAAGATCGGCACTGCGCAACCTCGTGCATCATATGCAGAGCTTATGCCAGAACTGAGTAGTTCACATTTTTTGTTCCGCTGCACGCCTTCAGGGCTTAGCCGATGCCCTACCTTGTAAACGTCACTGTTTTAAATCATGCTTCTGTATTGGATGACATGAAAACCATCGAGAGTTCTAAACGAACAGAACTTTAATGGGAAAACTTACAACAAGAAGACACAATCGGCTACTTCCCAAAAGCCCGACTCGTCAGCATGAATGTGACTGTCCACACGCCACCCAACTTTACTGGAGGTTGCTTTTCGTGAGTTTACTTACTTTGAGGACATTCCACCGTTCCAGTGAACATATATTTCGGCCAATCATACGCAACATATACTCGGTGCATATGTTTTTGGTTTTCGGGCTTCCTGTTCTTATCTCTGACGCAACATCGTTGGAATAAGTTCAGCTGCCACTGGTCCTCACGTTGTACTAATGAGCGTCTTTTACTCACTTGTGTTTTTGTTATGAACTATCAACAGTTGAGCTTTTTCTTCCCTACTTCACGACCTTAAATGAAGCAAGTACTGATCTCATCTTCTTCAATGAGTTCTGAATCAGCACGTTTTGGTTTATTATTCATTCTGAATAATAACCCTATGTTTTCGGTCAGGAAAAATTTTTTACAACCCCCTTCAAAATTTGATAATTTACGTTTCAAGACATGGGGATTCCAAATCTGCAATTTCCGTGACCCATCCGCCGTCTGGGCCGTTTAGTGCGTTTGACGTAATCTAAAAAATTCGTTCTTTCGCACAAAAATCCCATTTGGTATCTAGTTGCGCGCGCCATCTCGGCAATCCGATCACACGAAGCCCATGGTTGTTATGGACAAAAAATGGTTTAAAAATTAACGAAACGCAGTATAATCGCAAATAAGCCGTGTTTCGTATCGTTTTCAAGGTATTTTTACATCCTGGATCGAATGGAATGAGTATCAGACGTGTACAACTGTGTATAGGGAAATTACAGTAATTATTAGAGTCAACTAATTGCAAGAACTCGCGGGAACTACAGCGGAAGTCAACATTTCATCGTTAGTACTCCCTCCCTCCCTCCCGTCTCATCAAAACCACCCGCCTGCTCGCCTCCCAACGCCCGCTCGACTCGCAACGTCTTGTCAATTGCCGAGGGTTCTCTGGAAGTCCTCATCCCAATTTCCCCGGACTCTTTTTGCCCGATGGGGCGGAGGAAGGTTAGGCGGAAGAAGGTTAGGGCCACTTCCTCCACACACCCCAACATCGAATCATAAATGCCTACAGACCCTTACTGGCGCCTGGCGTCGGGGGAATATTTAGTTTCCCTAGTTCCATTGTAATCAGGAACAGGGAAGTTCGTATGGTTTACTAGTATTTTCCGATGCAGAATCGAATGGAATGGGTCTCGGAGCAGTAATACTAGGTCAAGCTGTTCATGAGAATAATACACCGTTGTGTAATAATTTGCAGGGTTTTTTGTTGTAGACTCTCAACAGTTGAGCTTTTTCTTCCTTACTTGTGTCTTCACGTTCTCCAATGAAGCAATTACTGATCTCATCTTCTTCAATGAGTTCTGATTAAGCATGGTTTTGTTTTCCTCGGAATTTCTATCAGGTCTGCTTCCTTATCAAAATGACTGTTCTTTAACACTCACAATCTCTCAGCATCCACTGAGCCCAGACTACGGCAGGTCGTAGAGCCAGTTTCCCGAAAGAGAGCTATTACCTCGTGGATGTGTGACAGTGGGGAATCCGTAGCTACCGGCCCATCTCCACCTTTTTTGGGGGCAATGTCAGGACCGTTTCCTTGAAAAAATGACTGTTCCTTACAGTCGTAAGGAATAAGAGAGTCATGTCCGTCGAAAGCCATAGAGGTTGCACTTTCGCTAGCATGCCAGAGCACCAGCACCCGCTCAGCATCCATCAAACCCCCATTTCCGTTTAGCCAGTCTCCCGGTAGAGAGCTGTTGAACATGCGTTACCACTTTAGGACTCCCCAAATATAAAGAAACGGGTAAATAACGAAAAGCAAGTAAAATATGGATAATTTAGTTTCATTATGAAACAAAAAACATACTTCCACACTTCTAAAACA
Source organism: Pachypeltis micranthus (assembly GCA_020466155.1). Classification (NCBI taxonomy): domain Eukaryota; kingdom Metazoa; phylum Arthropoda; class Insecta; order Hemiptera; family Miridae; genus Pachypeltis; species Pachypeltis micranthus. Next base: position 3,901,841 of record CM035776.1, read on the forward strand.
TCCAGAACAATAAACTGATATTGTTTTCTGAGACGTTTTCATTATTTTCAAGGAACAAACGTCTAGATTTTGTTAGCAGCTCGAAACATTACGGGCTAACAATCCATCCATATTGCTCAACCATCTACAAACTACCAAAGGCTGGTACCGAATGTTGGAAATGGAACCTCATCAAAAACAGCAAACAAACATTTTTCTGTCAAGGCCGCCTTACTCTATTACAATCGATTTGCACCAGAAAATTTATTGTTAATTAATTTACGAGTATTTTTTCGTGTATTGGGTTAATTTATTGTTTTTTTCAGGTAAGTGCTGAATTGAGTCTTGTGGGTTTATTGACAGTATTGATTTAATTTAAGTTAGGGTCTTTACGTCGACACCACCAACGCCGCGTGTTTTCCTTCGTATCCGCCAATCGACATTTCATACCGAAAGGGCCGCGAGTCGGGAAACTTCCGTTTTAATTTCATTTTGCCAGCTTTTGACCGAAGAGTCGTTTATTTTCCTTTTTATCAAAATACTTTTTAATTTATTGGTAAGAAGCTTCTTTTATTTTTACTTCCTGTCGTCACGTAGGATCAACACGATTTCGCCATTCTTAGCCTTACGTGACAACAGTTGTAGCAGAGAATATATTCAAATTTTTTTACACGAATTTAACGACTGAATATTTTGGTGTGCATGCTTTTTCTAGTAGTTTTTCAATCTTTACTTCAGCAGCCGTTGTTGTGCCTTCAATTTTCCTTTTTATCAACATACGTTTTAATTGATTAGTACGAAGCGTTGTTTATTTTTTATTTCAGCACGCTTCACCATCTTTAGCCCTACTTGGTAGCTTCATGGCCAAGGTTGATATAAATGCAAAATGTTAAGAGGGCTATAATGACAGAGGTCCGCAAGTGAATTAGGTATTGTCTCAAATGGCGTGGTGCCAAACAAATCTATTATTTGACGTTGGGTTGTGATGGGTCCTGGTAGAGAGCTGTTGCACTTTTTTTTTTTGAAACCGAGGATGCAGGTGATACACTCACTGCAGCCACAAACGGGTCTATTGTAAGGGCGTCCATGATCCTCAGATCATGCCCCCCCCCCCCCCCGCACCACCACCAGGCCCACGGCGTTGGTCTCACCTGGTGTCTCTCCCTTTGGAGAGTCGGATGATGAGTTTTGACTGCCTAAGACCAGGCAGCCCCTGCCAATGGGCAGCCCTACACCTATCCTCCCATTTGCGAACCTCTCTACGTAGGTGGCTCCTGGTAGTCCCAACAAAGGGCTCAGGGCCGATAGGGGTCTGCGCGGATCCCTTCTTTTGCACATGTGTTACCACGCGGAGGTATCACTCAGAGGAAGCCGCAACATCCACGGAGACATGTGTCATCAAATGGTGTCTTCCCAATGCCCAAATCCGTTAGATCTGCAATGCTTTGCACTTTTCTCATTGTAAGTGCGATTAGAGCTGGTATGGCATTTTCCCCATGGTTGCTTCTGGCTAACCTCTTTTAGTTTTAATGGTTGTGATTCAAGCTCGTAAATAGTTGTACCCTTTCATCTTGTCATGAATCACGAGCTTTGTCTTGAATTCAGATAGTGTGGTAACTCTGTAAAATACAGCTTTGTAGGCCTGAGAGTCCTCTATCTCATCAATGACATTGAATGAGAGACTCATCGTCAATGCATTTTTTACCTATCTCCCCCATCTTGACCAAGAATACCGGCGTAGACTCATTCGGTTGTTGAAGCTACTGGCCAATTCTTAGTGTAATTTAAGGTTATTATGCGAAACAACAAACATTATTCTGATGAGCACTGCAGTGCTGCCATTGGCTAAGAAACGTGCAGATCATCGATAAGGTGATTTGCTTATCTTACCGGTAAACAAATTAAGGATCCTCATTTATCTTCAAGTAGCATATTTCGTTCGTCAGTTAGACATAAATACCCTCAAACGATCCGCGCTTGTCAAACTGCATTCCCGATCGTGCTTACGGGTTATCACCAAAAGAGGTTCCCATTTGGCCCACAGTCATTCGAATTACCGATTGGATATGAGAAATTATTGTGCAGGGGGATAGAAGAGAGGCTTTATCATCAAGGGTAGCAATAACGAACGCAAAGGAAACCCTCCTTTTGAGGCTGCCGAGAAACGGTGAAGCTCAAGCTGAAAAGTAGAGCAAAGGTTGCCGGAATGAACGTTCTAGTGACTTCGTTCGGGGTATTTGTCTCATCACTGGAGCCTCCTTTGTCAGCCTTCAATTCCTCATATCGGCTAGCGCTTTTTGCACGAGAAAAGAGTCTGTTCACGTAACTTATTCCGCCTCACGGTGGAAGTGAGCGGTCATACGTGTCGAGGCGCAAAGCAAGATGAGTTCAGTTAACTCTTCATGCTGTTTTAATATTAAATAATTTGGCTCCTCAGTGTACAGGAGTCACGACTGGTTCATTACGGCAGAGACGCTTTTTGCTAGCTCACCTCCAATTTGTTCAAAGAACTCAGATTCCACCCAACTCCAATGGACCGTTCAATGGAGTAACTGCTATCCAGCACGCAGTGAACTCTGTGGAATGTGGCAGCGAAACATTTTTTCAACATTCAGGAATAATCGATTGTCCGAACATCACCGTTTCAGTCTGTTCAAGTTGCTCTGGATAGTTGAAGCGAAGTTACTTATCCCTTAGCTGTATGCAAGGCCACGCGCCAGCCCCCCCATATCCTTTAGACCATTCCACACGCTCCTGTGGGCTTTTCGCGTTGTTACTTGTGTCTCATCTCGTGAGTAAAGTAACGGGAGAAGTGGAATGAGACTAGATGGTTTCATCTAGTAGTTTATAATGTATAAAGCCATGTGATCAAACGGAATATAATAAACATCAAATCATCACTCGTAACATATCGTCAAAAATAACTGTTGGGCGCACGAATGGGATAACTTGAAATGAGAAATAAATTAACGTGGTGAGCATGAGTGAGGACTGTATTACACTTTACAGAATAGCGATATCAGGTCGAGTGTGAGTATGTAAATGAGAACAAGAGTTTATATACACGTGAACTGGGTCTTGCGAAACAAAGTGAAAAGAGAGAGAGAGAGAGAGAGAGAGAGAGAGAGAGAGAGAGAGAGAGAGAGAGAGAGAGAGAGAGAGAGAGAGAGAGAGAGAGAGAGAGAGAGAGAGAGAGAGAGAGAGAGAGAGAGAGAGAGAGAGAGAGAGAGAGAGATTGATTGATTGATTGATTGATTGATTTATTTTATTTAACCAGGTGGGGGAATTAGGGCCATGGGGCCTCTCTCTTCCATTCCCCCAGGCTACAGGTTTCACAATCATCCTCTAAATTTACATACATAGCAATAATAACATTTACAATAATAACAATCACTACTACAACTTATTCATACTGCTTTAACAATTTTTCTTTGAAATTTTTTTGAACACACCAACGTTTTTCGTGAAGTCAAAATCGTCCACATTGTCATTATACAGCTTTGCCCCCTGCACGAGGAAGGATCGTTCCAGCATCGCGGTTCTGTGCCTAGGAATGACCAGCAGTTTATTCCTATTCCGGGTGTCTCTCGAAGTCATGAATTCGAAGTTGTCATAAAGGTAGGCAGGCTGGTGGGGCTTCAGTACCTTGAACATCAAGGTGGCCACCTTCAGCCGCTTGCCTCGCATCTTCAGCCAACCAAGGCGGTGATAGTGTGCCGTGACGTGCTCGTCCAGTTTCAACCTTAGCGCGAAACGTAAAGCGGCGTTTTGCGCCTTCTGGAGTCGATCAAGCTCCTCACACTTGAGGTCGCAAAGCGGAGCTGCCGCGTAGTCCAAGTGAGGCAGGATGAGGCTCCGAACGAGCTGAAGTCGAACGCGAGTGGGAAAATCGCTAGCAGTTCTATGCAGCTGGTAGATAGCACCAAAAATAGCTCGACACATCGCAGTCGTTTGGAGTTCCCACCCCAGTGTGTCTTGTACCACGACCCCAAGCATCTTAGTAGTGTGCACATACACCAGCATTATTCCCTCAAAGGTGATTTAAGGTGCAGCAACCAAATTAACTTTACCCAGAATCCTTGGGTAACCGATAATCATCGCCTTAGTTTTCCTCAGGTTCAAATCCATCCCGTAAGAGGTACACCAATCCATAACGCGGCCAAGATCGGCACTCAAGGCCTGAACCGCCCCCCCAATGTTCTCAACTCGGCAAGACCGGAACAGCTGAAGATCATCTGCATACGACATAAGCCGAGTACCCACCGAGAGAACTTTCGGTAACGAAGTGATGTACAGCACGAAGCAGAGAGCGGAAAGCACCGACCCTTGTGGAGACCCAATGTCAAGCCCCTCCCAGGTCGACAACTCACCATCGTTCCCATTTGACCGGCAAAAGCCATCCCGACAAGTAGGAGCTGAACCATGATAATGCAGTTCCAACGATCCCAATCGACTGCAGCACGGCGAGAAGAATATCCCTGACGGACCAGATCGAAAGCAGCAGAAAAATCCACCATAACCAGTATCGTTACCTCCTTTCGATCCATTGCTGCTCTGACTTTGTCAAGCACACCAACAAGCGCCGTTTCCGTGCCAAACCCCGTACGGTATGCGGACTGCATTGGGTCCAAAACGTTGTTCCTCACAACGAATGCTCTCAGGTCATTATAGACAAGTTTGTCTAAAGCTTTTCCTAATGTGCTGAGTAATGAGATACCTCTATAGTCATTGACTGACGCTGGAGCTTTACACTTTGGGAGAGGTTTAATAATAGCCCTATTCCAAATATCTGGGTATGTGCCTGTCGTACGCGAGACGTTGAAGATATGTGTAACAGGTGAGATAATCACGTCAACAAGTAAATGCAGCACGTCGACTGGAATTCCGTCCGCCCCCACAGCTTTAGATTTAATGCCCAAAAGGGCATTTTTTACCTCATCTTCCGACAATGGGTGGAGAGAGAGAGAGAGAGAGAGAGAGAGAGAGAGAGAGAGAGAGAGAGAGAGAGAGAGAGAGAGAGAGAGAGAGAGAGAGAGAGAGAGAGAGAGAGAGAGATTTGAGAGAACTGGGAAACGACTCTCGTTCACGAGTGCTGATGGATGACTGACTGTTGAAAGGAGCAGTCTGTTGAGGTGGGAAATCCGTTGTCACTTGGACATAACTGAGGAGTAGGACTTCTCACAGGTACAACAAAGGAGGTTGGTGCTCAGGGGAAAACTATGACTTTATGTTAAGGTCAGTAAGTCCCATCAGGGCAAGTGCCGACATTCCAGAGGTTAAGACCTCTGTCCTCCGGTTGTGTATTTCTCACCACAAATTCTGCGAAATAAGAGTCCATGTGTTAGGTATTAAAGCAATTGGGTCAGGTCCGCCAGTAGGAATGTTAACTAAACTGAAGTTAACGTACCTGTTAGGTGTGTCCCTCTCCTCTGGCTGGTGAGTTACTATGGGCAAGCGCTTTCAATGTAAAGACATCATTGTCTGGCCATTAAGTCAGTACTGGAGACAGTCAGTTGGTTGTAGTCATTATATACGAAGAGAAAGGTAAATGGGACAGTGAAGCATCCGGGAAAGGTGGAGGAAGGGGTCATGCACCTCTGGGGAAACTCACTAGAGGTGAAAGGAACGTCTTGAATAGTCTGTCAGTTGTCAATTCCAAGTCTTTTTTTTTATAGTCCATGTGTTGGCGTGCTGTGCCTCGATGAACTTGGTTAGCATGTAATTAAGTTTTCCCTCATCGGGCTGGTTGTTGTTCTCATTTTGTATATAAACTTATAAACTTCCTGTACATGTTGGGTCATCAGTCTTGGAATAAACTACTAGAGCACGGGATGTGACTGAAGTATCAACGCGAAGAGCATGTGTGCATCTTAAGGATGTGTGTGGTCTGGTGCATGGCCTCGCATACGGCTAAGCGATAAGTACCAAGCGAAAATTTTGAAGTCGCCAGAGTGGAGGAACAAGAGTGGGCCTTGTGGGGAGGCTTGTGAAACCCCAGAATGAACTTCAAAAATGTTAGCTATTTCGATCTCTGTAGTTTTGTGTGACGCTTTTTGTCTCCACCGTTCCATTCAAATTCCCTTCGACCCGATCAATGTAAATGATCAATCACGTTATATTAAAACCAGTCATCAATCAGTAGAGTTGCGTTTCCTGAAACTTTAGCTCCCGAAAGGGGGAGACTGATGTTCGCCTGAGGGGCTAATGTAAGGGAGTGAGAACGGAGGCACATTTTCGAGATCATATCCCGACCTTTTTCTCACTTCTCTCGCCCCAGGAACCATCACACGCGGAGCAGGGGGTTCTAAGTAAAAAGTTGGTCCTTGCCGATACATGTTCCCGCACTCTCCGCCAAATCTCCTCGTTCCCTCTCAAAGCTTCTCGGTGGAACGCTTAAAATTCCGTTCACGTTTCTCGATAAACTTCTTCAGAGTTAGATTCAAACTTATATAACGGGGAGCGATGCGACGGGTTCGGCTGCCGCTCAACTGCCTTTTAAGCCTATTTATTGGAGGCATCCGAGCTGATCCCATCAACTCAGAGCGATAAAAATGCTCCTCCAAACAACCGCTTTCAATAACTTATTCAATCTTATTCCGTTCCAACTTTTATGAATGTTTCAATTCCCCACTCGCCCTCGCGTCTTGTGGAAATGACGGAATCAGATTTTGAAAACCGAACGCGTAATATTCACCTGACGGATTTACGAGTTGTGTCAGAGACCGCACTTCCGCTAAAACTTTTCACATATCCAGCCTCCTCCACTTTTTCCTTATGATAATTTAGCCTGCGTCTCTTTAGCCTCGAATACGTTGGGAGCTCTGCCGTTGACAAAGACTCACTTTTTAGAAGAAGAGGGCTCTTTGGCGCCTTTCAACTTTCGTGAACTGGCGATTCCCTGGTCTTTTTTTGAACCTTTGGAGTTCTTCAGCAGCTAAACCAATACTGATAAAATATTTTCGGTTTTAGAGCGAGTCGACACTGAAATTAGTCAGACATGCCCGTACTAGGTGCGATTTTGGTATGAGTCGTAGCGGGAAGCTGTTCAGCTTGCCATGGCTGTTGATGCACCTCAGGAGAAAATGCTGTGCCAGATTGTTGATTTGATTTGGCGTTGTCAACGTCAAACGAAATGTGCGTGGCGAACCATGCGCTGCAATGTGAAACAAACGAATGCATCGATATGGAGAACGTTGTAAAATACACTGCTATCGTTCGTCCTCGGAACGCTGCGTTACACGTTGATCTCTGAAAACCGCACGTTACGTTATTCTGGAACTTACTCGTAATTCAAAGGGTTTTTTTTTCCTGAGGCGACATACTTCAGAGGCTGATAGGCGTTCCTATTTCTATACCGTGTGATTCGAAATCTTCCGAACTTCATAAGTCCCCCAAGATCGGTTTTATTATTTTATTTATTACTTTTTATTTTTTGGTTGCTGGTGAGCTTTGAGCTTCACCTCAGGTGTTTAGATCACTATTGTTGTTGCCTCCACCGTCCATCTCCATTCATCTCATTCTCGTTCTCCAACACGTTGTCTTTTTCACACCTTCTGTTTTGGTTTATTATTCATTCTGAATAATAACCCTATGTTTTCCGTCACGAAAAATTTTTTACAACCCCCCCTCAAAATTTGATACTTTACGTTTCAAGACATGGGGATTTCAAATTTGCATTCTCGGCAATCCGATCGGACGAAGCCCACGGTTGTTACGTCCGTCCATACGAAACGAAACGCAGTATAATCGCAAATAAGCCGTGTTTCGTATCGTTTTCAAGGTATTTTTACATCCTGGGTAGAATGGAATGAGTATCAGACGTGTACAACGGTGTATAGGGAAATTACAGTAATTATTTGAGATAACTAATTGAACGAACTCGCGGGAACTACAGCGGAAGTCAACGTTTCGTCGTTAGTACTCTCTCCCTTCCTCCTGTTTCATCGAAACCACCCGCCCGCTAGCCTCGCAACCTCGTGTCAATTGCCGAGGGTTCACTGGAAGTCCCCGTCCCAATTTTCCCGACTCTTTTTGCCTGGAGGAAGGTTAGGGCCACTTCCTCTGCATACTCCTACATTGGATCATAAATGCCTACAGACGTTTACGGGCACCTAGCGCCGGGGGAATATTTAGTTTCCGTAGTTGCATTGCAGCCAGGTCATGTTTTGTATGGTTTACTAGTATTTTTCGATGCTGAATCAAATGGAATGGGTCTCGGAGCAGTAATACTAGATCAAGCTGTTCATGAGAATAATAAACCGTTGTGTAATAATTTGCAGGGTTTTTTAACACACACCAATGGTCAACAGTATCCACCGGATCAAACGTCAAGAATTCGGCTTCCGTCGACAGTACCAAAACTTGGCCGAACAAGTCAGGAAGTTTTATTTTCTTTCAGTCTTTTAGTTTATTTTAATTACCTCGAAGAGAACTTCTCAAATATGGGAAGGACCCTTTTTCATGTTGGCATCATCCAAGAGGAACAGTTCAGTAAGTAGTGCTGTGAGTGCCTTACAGCTTCAGACCCACAACTGTTGGAATGACAACGGAAAAAAAGAACTTGAGTGCAGCGTAATACGACGATAGGGTGTGGTTCCAAGAACAAAGAATCAAGGGAAGTATTGGAGTTCATTCAGCAGCATACCAGTCAACACTAAGGGTCAAATAGTCCTTGACGACCATCAATCCGACTCAATACCGAGAATAGTTAGTATTGAATAGATGCACGTGACTCATTGAGAGCTACTATCGATTTACACCCAATCCGAAACACCCCGATATTTCTTTCATTCCAACGACTAATAATTTATTTGCCTGCTAGCACAAATACACGCCAGCACGCGTAATAGGTTTGTTTTATTTTTTGTTCAAAGTTAGAAATGCTATAAAAAATGCTGGTGTGACATGTTTATCTACTCTCGGCCGGAGAACAAAGCGAACGGCGTTTTTTGGGGCTCTCTGAAGCTTGCCAACGTCTTGACAGTTGAGGTCAGCCAGAGCGATACCTTCACTGTCCAAGGTTGAAAGCTTGGTAAAACTAGAACTTGCAAGAGTTGTTGGCAAACCTCTGACACACGGTGCTAAAGTTTTAAAGTCAATTCCAAGGTGTACAAAAGTGATCTCAATAGTCCAGCAATACTTCAGGATCCCTGTACCTTACTGGAAAACATTTTGCGCAGATTGGTCGGAGAACGCGAAGTTTGTGACGTCTTCGGAGCTGGTGGTGAAGGTGTCGTGGAGCAACGAGTGGGAACTGGATTTCTTCTGTAGGTGTCATGTGACACCCTGTAAAAGAAAATCGTGGAACCTCAAGTTACTGAATAGGTTCAATTGTAACTGACATATTAGGCCGCACGCGAGTTCCTCTGAATTGCTCGATGTGACGCTTTAGGTTCCTTCAGAATCCATTCAGTCGTGCTAGCACACTCCAAGGCGCTTATCCAACCTCTTCGGGACTTCACCAAACTTCCAAATAGCTTCTTTTCCACTGAATGACCGAACCTCTACTCTTTTCCCCACATTGAATGCTCTTGTAGTGGAATGCAAGGTTTGAACTGGCTGGTGCTTCACAGGAAAAAATGCGTGAAGCCTAGTGCGCAACTTCCTCGACAAATAGAGCTTAGCAGAGGGAGTGCTCGATAACAGGACAACATATTTTCTCAGTTTTGGGGTCTGTGTCCTTAGGATTGGAGCTGTAGGCTACTCCCTCCAGGGTTTTGGAGTTACCAAGAAGTATGGATTCAGTTTTGAGGTCATTTACAATCACTAAAGAGACCAATGTATGACGCCTATTTCGTATGACGCATCTTGATGCAAACAACCTGCGCACGGAACACATTTAGTTCGTTGGGGAATATACGTCATTCCAATTCCAAATATATATGGATGTTCTTAAACCTTAACCCTATAGAGACCCGTCGGAAAATGCCAGATAAAACTGTGCGTGGGATGTGGAGCTTACGTTAACTAAAGCCAACTGCTGTGGGAAAATACGGAATGGAGAGGAAGCGGCTTATTTCGAGCTTATTTGATTCAATAATTCTTGTTTTTCCAAAGGTAAAGAAGAAACGGGATATTTCTCCTTCTTTGAAATCGATGGAAAGGCTCCGCCTCCATCCAGCGGAACTCATATCCGAAAAGCATCTTTTAACTTTGTGGTTTGCATACGCGCACCCCCTTTCCTTTGCCTTTTACCCCTTTGACTCCCATAGAGAGATTAAGTGGTGCCGGAGGAGGTCGGCGAGGGGGGAGAGGGCTTTTCTCTTGCATCCAAAACCGGAGGAAAAAGCGGCCGAAAAGCGATGCCTCTTAACAACCCGGGGTTTTCTTTGAAAAGACGCCTTAACGCTTGTTTGGAGATGTATGCGCCAGAAAACGGCGTGCCTTTAGCCTTCTTACCCCTTAAATTATGGATCCCTTTGGTATGTCCGACTCGTCTCTTCCCGTTCTCCACTCGTGTATTCACTATGCGGTTCAGTTCACCGTAGAGGCTCGTCACATGAGCAACGGACGTTTGGTAACGTACAACACATGTTAATTCTTGCAATGATTCGAGCTGCTATTGCGGGGGAACACCAAAGCGTCATTTGTGCAGGGTTGCAATCAGTCTGGCACTCTGCCTTGTGCCCTACTGAATAAGCTAAATGGCCAATGTGAGGAATCATAATTAGCTTCGATGTACGCTCAAGATCTCAGTCGAGCAGGTTGCTCATCTCTGTTGGCGATCTTCTATCCTATGTCCCTCACAAGCATCCTGTAGAGCAAACATGCCTGGTTCGCAGTGCCTGATACATGACGTTAGGTTGGGGGGAGTGGTGCGCCGGGCTGTGTTAGGCGAGGGTATTGATGAGTCTGTGTTTCGTGTGGTTGTGAGTATTTGTGTGAGTTCCCCACTCAGTTGAAGTCTGCGCGTGTTGTCACTCTTCAAAAGGGAGGCGACCGATATCAGTCAGACCCCCGATCATGGAGACCACTCAGCCTTCTTTCCATATTAGGCAAAACACTAGAAATCTTGGTGTTGCAATTCCTCGAAGGAGTCTTTGGCCGCAACCTCACAGGCAGGCAATACGGGTGTATCAAAGGAAGGTCCACGCAGGATGTCATTGTCGAAATTCGGCGTGTTTCCCTGCTGGCACTGGCTAAGTACGTCGTAGCAGTTCTGATTGACATCAGAAGAGCGTTTGACAATCTTTGGTGGCCAGCGCTCCTTAATGAGCTTAAAGGCAGGGGAATCCCCCGCAACCTGTACTCGCTCGTCAGAAGTTACCTGACAGACAGAACTGCTACGATCGAATGCAGACATGTCTCCGTTCAGAGAAAGATTGAGAAGGGGTGCCCACAGGGCTCGGTTCTTGGACCAGCACTCTGGAATGCCTTCTTCGAAGGTCTTCTCAGGAGACTCATGGAGACTGACTGCGAGCCATACGCGTATGTGGAAGACTTGACTGTGCTGATCTTTGCAGAGTCAGTCCGCCAAATCGAAGAAAAACCCACTTGGTGCTCCACACCGTCACCCACTGGTGCGAGCATGTCAAGATGCCTGTGGCTGAGGAAAAACCCAGCTAATCCTCTTGAAAGGGAAAGTGAATAATCCACCCAATACGCTTTGGCGGCCACAGGCTCCTTCTTGAAAAGCACGTCAAGTATTGTATACTCATGTATAAGGCCATGTATCTTATGTGTGATTGGCTACTGTCCCGTTGTCTGGGGTAGCAAACTAACAGTCAATCAAAAGAGAGTATTGGCTCAATCCCAGAGAGCTGCGCTCCTGTGGATCACCAAGGCCTACAAGACTGTATCAACAGAAGCACTCCAGGTGATCACTGGTCTGTTACCAGTTGACTTGGCTGTTGAGTGCATGGTTGACAGGTGGAGAGTGAAACGGGAGCTTCCCCCGCTTTGGGCAGAACTCCGTGCGGATCTCACCACAGAACAGAAACTTGCCGCCATTGACGAATGGGCTCTAGAGAAATGGCAAGCGAGATGGGAATCCTCGTCAAAGGGACGAGAGGCGTATGAGTTTTTCCCCAACATCCGTGAACGTCTTTCAAGAAAATGCGTTGACCCAGACCACTGGACGAGCCAGTTCCTCACGGGACATGGTGACTTCAATGCGCGGCTCCACTTCTTTCCTCTCCAAAGACTCTCCATTATGCTCGTCTTGCGCCTCCAGTGCGGAGGAAACAAGAAACCATGTGCTGTTCCACTGTAGTTTCTACAACAGTGAGCGACAGTTGTTGGGAGGGCAAACGAACTTCGCAGCATTGACTGCTACAAAGCTAGCCTATAACCATTTTGCAAAGTTCGCAAAGAAGGTGATGGCTTAGAAACGTGGTTATAGTTGATCTGTCCTTTTGAAACTTGCCACCCAAGTAAAAAGTAAGATCAGGTAGGGAACCAGATTAAGAACTACTCCCAGATGGTACGGGATTCCTCAGGTGGTCACCTCCGCACGGTAACACACGGGCAACAGCTCTCTACCGGGAGACTGGCTAACGGCCAAATACCGGCCGTACCTCCACAGGTCTGAGTTCGGTGGATGCTGCAGGGGCCGGCCTCTTGCATATTAGCGAAACCGCAACTTCTATGACTGATATAATCCTCGTCAAGGGTTTAGGTACAGTCATGAAATAAGGAAACAGACCTGTCAAGTGGTGAGTGTTTTAATGAAGGGGGCTAGCATAGGTTAGGTGGGGTAGTGGCGGTCTTCAGGGATGGTCGAATATACAGTAGCCCACCCGACCCTGTCAGGGGGGGGGGGTTAAGGGTTGACTGTATTTATTGTATAGCAGTGTTAGGTTAGGATACGTATTAAGGGTAACCAGTGGCAGCCGAATATTGAGTAGTCCGCCCCTGTGTCGTCGAGTTAGAGTGTGAATGGATGGAGGAGTGCGAGTTGAATGATAAAAGGATCACAGTTCAGGTCAGGATCATGAATAGCGACACCTTTCTCCGTGTGGGGGACGGGGGCAAGTCCAAGCCCTGGAATCCGCTTGGAAGAAGGCCTTAGGCAGCTCAATCTGCAGCCAAATACAATGGCACCATGAAGCTTCCGCCTACAGCCGCTGGCCGTGATGATGTTAGATTCGTGGGGGTCGTGTCTTCACTAAGAACTCCCCCCAACAGCATTAGGTTTCGTACCACAGAATTATACTTGCCCGATACATGAGGTGTTCAAAGATTTTAAAAAAGGTAGCGCTTCATTACCTTGCACTCGGCGTCTAAGATTAAAACGTAATTCCAAAATGACCACTTGTGAAAAAAACCGAGACGATAGCATTCGAATGACGAGCAAGTAGCAAAAGAGACAAAGGGCGAACAGCTTCAGAGCGCAACAAATGTCACCAGTCAAGCGACGTCGAAGACTTATCGGGCCCAATAATTCGCATCGCTCGGCTCTTAGGATTTTGAAGTGAGAAGGCTGAGAGTAGGGGCTGCTTGAGAAGTATTATTTTCAAGATTTCAGCCATTGCTCTCTCTCGTGGAAAGAGGGTTCGGAATCGCCTTCCCCCTTCACTTGGGACTTGAGGCATCTAATCCTTCAATTGTAACCGTCCCATTGTGCCAGTCCCCAATACAAATCATCGCACGTTCGTCATCAATACGGTTCAAATCCTCCCCACTTTCAGTTTCATCTCCTTCCCTCTGTCGGAACTTAATCAGGTATCTATTCCGATTGTTCTTGTTACGGCTTCTTAGTGAACACCAGTGGAACTACGCCTTTGAACCCGGTTATGTAATGTACCCAAGCGCATCAGTAGTCTACTCTGTCGTACATTTCATTTTCTCCAGAACGCTCGTTATTCAAGGATATTCAACCGAACAATAAATAATAATCCCTAAATGAGCGTACGCCAGTGAACTGTTTAACACAAGTCCCCAACATCAGGCAAATGAGCAATGCGCTTTCAGTATCTCTCAGAATGTCTCTGGTGTGAGCAGGCCGACTGGGTCTTCCATCAAGCCTTCTGCATTGAAAGCATTTTTCACATCCAGGGCCAACAACCGTCAATTCTGGGAGGAATTGGTGTCGTCCTAAGCCCAATCCTGGATAGATTGCTCCAATAGTTAAGTAACTTGTTCTGAAACCATGTTGACGCACTGACAGGTCACCCTGCACCTGATGGCACTAAAAAGGCGCAGCAGCATCTTATCCAGTCCCTCTCTTGAAGTATCCGGGATGCACAAGAGTCTGCAAGCCGACAGTGAGCACGGATCCCCCCTGCCTTTCAGAATGAGGATCATCCTTGCCCTTTTCCAACGCCTGGGGAAAGTACCTGCCAGGAGACATGTATTGTAGATTCATATGAGGAGTTCTGGATGGCCTTGTCAACCTCTTCACACGAGCAATCCTTGGTTCTATACTTTGTGAGGCCCGGGGTGGGGGGGGGGGGTGGAGAGGTTTGAAAGAGCCGCCTGCTCAGGCAAAAATTACAGCGATCGCGAGCTCCGATCAAATATCCCAACTTTCGTCGGGTTATAAGACCTTCGTCTTACCACAAGACTACAAGCCCCAGGCCTAGTGCCTTTAATGGGAGCCAGTCGGTACATCTCAGCCACTGCTCGCGCTTGAAGCTGAGAGTTGAGCGAATCCCTGGAAAATCCTATCAACATTCGAAAGAACGAGGGGACTACACAGAAAGGCTTTTCTTTCAAATTGCAGTAGGCACGCCGCCATTTGTCCCTTCGCTGGAACTTCACAGCGTCAGCGAGCATAGGTTCGAGTCCTACCAACTGCACCATTTGTAGTGGTGGTTTGGTGGAGAACTGGTAAACTAGGGAGAACTAAGTTTATTCTCCTATGGCTTGATCACGAATGCCTCACAAAGCGAACATTTTCCCATAGGGGTTTCCTTCCCCACATGACCTCCTTTTTCTTCTGTTCCTCAGCCATTTTTTAGCCGCTTACGTGCCTTAGGGGCTTCCCAGATATAATTGTAGCCTTCTTCTGTGGCTACCGTGTTCTTCTTCGTCTTTGCTGTTGTTGATCCCTCTGCTGAGCTCCAAGTACGCCCTCGTACTCTCCTGTGTTGACGTTTTTCGGGTTGGTTGTCAATTACTACTCAATTAGTGCAGGAATAGGGCTCGTGAAGACGTGATGATGTCCCAGGAGGCTACATACACCCACGGCGTGGGCTGAACGTGGTTGGAAAATGACTGAGGTTGTTGAACGGAAGAAAAAGGAAAAGCCCATGGGAAAATTTTCGTTTTGCGAGGCATTTGTGATCGAGCCATAGCAGAATAAACGAAGTTTGGCCCACTTTACCGATTCTCCACCAAACCACCACTACATATTTACTGATGTCATGTGCACCTAACACATTGCACAACTCTTGAATGGAAAATGGTGTGTCTGTGTGTGTGTATGTGTATCTGTGAACGATTTTTAGAGAAAATCACCGTACCAAATCAGCTCAAACTTCATATCTCGCCCGCAAGTTATCATTGGACGCCAAAATGAGGGTATGAACAAAATCCACCGAAAGCTAACTATAGTTATCAAAGTGATCAAAACCCCACATTTTTTTTTCTCAAAAACGGCTCTAACGATTTTGATTACATTTTTTATATTGATAGCTCCTAATATGGCAATCACACCATACAATTCCCATTCGTGGGAAAATGACGAGAGCAGCACAATAAATTATCAAAATTTTCGACGAAAAGCGTTTTTAGCGCAGTTTTTTCCTTATAAACTCCGCTGGAATGTTAGTAGAAAGTTAAAGAAAATCAGTATTGTAGTCCAATCCAATACGTATATTGTGAGTGTTTAAAAACGCTCATGAGATACATGGGGCTCACTCCAGAAATTCCTGAATTTCAACTACCGCCGTTTCGCTTACTACCAGTTCTAACAGTTATTACCCAATAACTCTGCAAAAGCGATTACTACCCTCCTTCAAAAAATTCTCCTCCTGCAATGAGTACGGGCAGCACAATAAATTCCAGAACTGTAGGCGCTACAGCTTCCTGTTGCTGTGGCGTGTTGTTTGACCAAGTTCAAAGAAACTGAGTGATAAATGAATTGATTAAGTGGACAAAGCCATGTAAAAAGTGAATTGGCGTAGAGCTAAGGAAAGTTGTGTGTTGGTACGCACCAGATATTCTCATTTATCGTAGGGCATGATATTATGGGGGGGATTAAAAATTACTACTTGAAATATTGCAAGTGAATGAGTCATTATTGATTGAAACTCAACTAATACATCAATTCCCTGTGGGCATGCAGGAGGCTGTGCAGCAAATCATGGGGCATTACTCCAAAAATGATGGAGTGGCTCTATAAGGGGATAATAAGACCCCGCGTCACCTACGCCTCCACAGTGTGGTGGAAGGTAACATGCCGGCTAGCAGCTCAAGGGAAACTCCAAAAACTGCAGCGACAGGCATGTCTAGCTATTGCAGGGGCAATGAATACGTGCCCTACTGCTGCAATGGAAGTCCTTTTAGACATCTCACCTCTCCATATACATATTCAGAGGACTGCTTACCTGGCGGCAGTAAGGCTTTTGCAGACAGGGAACATCTCCACCAGGGTTAAGGAGAGCCTCCAAAGAACAACTAGACAGTTCAAACTGGAAGAGGCTGTGGTCCTTGCTACCGACGTTATGTCAGAGCGAAAGAACTTTCGGCTGCCATTCAGGGTCAGTATCAACTCGCGGGAACGATGGGAGCAGGAGACGTTCGGGACCGAGGTGGGTGCCCTGCGGTGGTATACCGATGGTTCAGTCGTGGGAGGTAGAACTGGACTGGGCATTGTTGGGCCCAACTACAGTCTGGCTAAGCCGCTGGGAGAGTACGCCACGATATTCCAAGCTAAAATCCTAGCTATAAAGATCTGCGCGGAAGAGATCCTGTCTAAGGGACTCAAGGGCAAGCAGATCTACATATTCTCGGACAGCCAGGCCGCATTAAAGGCCATCGTGGCCTATAGTTTTAGGTCCAGGCTGGCATGGGAATGCCTTCATGCTCTCAAGCAGCTCGGCGCCCACAATAGGCTTTCCCTCATCTGGGTGCCGGCTCACAAGGGGCATGAGGGCAATGAAAAGGCTGACCACCTTGCGAAGAAGGGCACAGAAACTCTACCCATTGGGCCTGAACCTCACGTAGGTATGACCAAAAGTCACCTGAACCGTTTGGTGGCTCAATGGGAGACACAGGAAAATAGCGCCCATTGGCATCGCCAGCCACGACTTAGACAATCAAAAAGGCTTGTTACGCCTTCTGGTCAAAGGGCAAAGGCGATGCTGACACTCTCTAGGAGGGACTTGAGGGTCTTGATTAGCTTCCTCACCGGACACTGCCCACTCAGGTATCACCTCAACAAGATGGGCATCTCAGAGGCGGTGGAATGCAGACTCTGTGGTGAGGAGGACGAGACGGCGGAGCACATCCTATGTGAGTGCCCTGCCTTAGCAGCGAAACGCTTTGGATACTTTGCCCAGGGGATTATTGAGCCCCACATCATAGCAGAAGCTGCGGTGAAGGACATACTCGGCTTCATAAAGGGGGCGGGTATGTACGACGCCTTTTACTAAGGAAGGGCTAGAGTCACAATAGGCCCAAACGTGGCCGCAGTGACAAAAGGACTTGTCCCGATGCCCTCGGGAGAGAAAAAAAAAACATCAATTCATTAATCAACTGTCAAGAACACCAAAAGTGTAGGTATTTATGTTCCTCGGTAACTTTCGCAATCAGCAGTATCTAAGTACTTTGCATCGGTACTCATTTCAGGGACATCTTAAGGAATATTTCACTCACGTGAAAACCATATGGCTCTGCATTAAAACCCTAAAATAATCGGTTCTTAATTCTGAAGAAGCTAATCGATACAGCCGACATCCAGGAATTCACAAACATCCACGGAATAGTTCTCATTAAGATAAAATTGACGATGGATGGTTATTATTTGTTTGTTTTTTTTTCATAAACTACAACATTTACTCGCTTTGTTAAGTAACAAGGCACGCGTGCTTTACGTACACATGCAGTATGATAAACTGGAGGACCTTCAGGAAAAAATATTTCTCTCAATATCTAAAAAGGTTCCTTGGAGTCACGTATACCATGTGGGCAAGGTATTTACTGACCGAGCCTAACTCACGAAACAGCTTTATGAAACCTATGGCTTATCAGCACTGTCAGAGAGATACGCCACGCCGCTAGGTTCCTTCACGAGAAAATTGTGCTCGGGGTCTTCACTCAGTACTCGCGAAACAGTCCGTTCAACGCACGTCTTACGTTGAAGAAATCTTAGTCTATATATAACGGAAAACTATATAGAACGGACGTGAATAGGTCAAACGAGCAATTATGCGAGTGAAACCCATCTTTTTAATACCAGCGTGTGCCGGCATCCTTGGAATTAACACTTATTATTATTATTATTATACATTCACGACATCATGTCACAATACTTTATAGTTAGTTATAAATTAATCTTGAGGTAAACATCGTGATCGTTCATTCTGTGAAGCGAGCTAGGTTTTTGCGTTGCCAAAAACAATAAAAGTCTGCCGGAACAGGCTCAGTTTCCGAGGAAAATCAGGCTTCCCTATAAACTACGATGAGCGCTTAATAACGTTCATAAGATATCGAGGAGCAGCCCCAGATATTTCGGAATTAGCATCACCTTCATTCAACCTATACCTTATCTCACAGTTTTTACCCGATAACTCCAGAACAATAAACACGACCGTTTGCAGAAAATTCAAGTCGACAGTTAAAATTCTGCATTCGGGGATGTCTTGGGAAATACCGACCGGGTGGCCCCCACCTCCCTCAGACACCGCAGTTGAAAAACGAAATTTGGGATGGGAGAACAGTGATCCCCGACCACCACGATGCCCGCAGAATTGTCAGGCCTTGCCCGGGGTAGAAGTTGGATTGCTTCGTTCCACCCACCTTGCCCTGCGTTGACGGCTACCTGTCGTGGCCTTGACCCATAATGCACTGGCGTAAGACCCCGAGATGTGCATGAGGCTGTGCGTTTTGTTAACACGTTCACTGCGTATCACGCGGCTCCCGCGTGAGGGGGTGTGGGTCTCCCAGGCGGGTCACGCGGCTCCCGCGTCAGGGGCTCCCTTCCATAGTTTTGGTTGTATCCATCGTCAGCCTGCAGGTAGAAACACTTTCTGGTAACGACGCACTCAGTTTGTATCCACTCTCCACTCTGGACAGGCCGTAGGAAGTTTGACGAAGTATTTATCCAAATTCGGGGTTTGGAAGTTGGCGTGTGTGCTCCATCATATTTTGACCAAATCGACTTGAAAATGTAAGTATGATCATCTAGAATTACACATTATATTTACTACTTTTTAGTTTTTACTACTTTTTCACATTTATTGCGATTAATATCCATCGTTCCGCCAATTAATTTTATTATCATTGTTTATTTTCACAGGTAAAACCGAGCAGTGTTTACAACTTCTACAGTTTTTCCACTCGTTTTCTGATTTTTACTGAGTGCTTCTTCATATCTGTTCGACGCAAAGTGGCGGAGTCGATGAACTCTGACTTCCTCGCGTCACTGTCATCGACCCCTAATTGTCTCCAACCATTTTGATACCTGCGCCTGCGGGAATCCCTGAGGCCCCCCCCCCCCACCCCCCTTTTTTTGGTTTTCCCCTTTCCTTTCTCCCAAGTTCATTATCCTATCGACGACTACCCATTTGGGTGTCTTTGAAGATTTCCTCCCCGGAAGCGTCCGAAAAAAAAAACCATTCACATTTACCTACTCGTTGGTTGTACAACTCATTTTTTTGTAATTGCAATCAAATTATATTTTTGAAAAATTTTAATTCTCACTTTCTATTGAATATAATCCCGATGCAATGGTTTGAATTGATTTTTGGCAATAAAAACATGAATAACAGCTGACATGAATACAGTCACGCGGGAGGCGTGTGACCAGCATGCCAATAGAAAAACACCTCGATCTCAACTTCCAGGCTGGTCACGCGGCTCCCGCGTGACCGACATAATCGCCATAAATATGCATTTGTCAAGGAATATCGGCAAAAATGTTGAGTAACATTAATCAATACCTATCTAAGGAGTTGTATGCAACGAAAAAAAAAATCAGCACGGGGGGTCAACCCAATGATGGTTGATACGCAGTGAACGTGTTAATCCTGTTGAAGAACCGCTCTTCACTTTCCGTTCTTCTTTCCGAGCGTTCTTTCGATGGCACTTACGGCTTCTCCTCCTCCCAGGACATGACAGTTTGGACTTACTGCCCTCCCTAAGGTTCGGAAGGACCTCAGTAAGCCAGGGCAGAGGTTTCCCAAATATTTTCAAATTGAAATTTCCCGTTCGTAATTCTAACGAAACGGTCGTGGAGAAGAAATAATATCGTGTGGCTTTTGGCTCACACTGAGGATTGGGTTCTAGATACGTGGTGAAGTAGCGCTAAACCCCCTGGAGGGTGCCACTGAGTTAATCCTGTTAAAGAACCACTATTTGTATTCAAAAGTGTGCGTGAATGCGACACCCCATGTCTATATTCTTAGTCTATAGGAATACTTTTAATATTTCTCGGAAGACCATGAAATAACGCGGGCAGATGCCACTCTGACTAATAATATAGGTAGAATGCACGAACGCCCTTTAGAATACCATTTCACTAATCACACGAACAGGCAATTGTTCCATCATCTCAGTAAAAAGTCCTTTGAAAAAAAAAACCTGGAGATATTTTTCTGCCGAGCATGAAGCGTTGAAGAGCTGGTTTGTCAATTAATACTTTGAAGTGTCAAAAGACGATTGGCTTAACTAGCCCATAGGGCGTCGTCATCTGCATGGACCTAAAATAAAGCAGTAATTAAATGAATGCGAGCGTCAGAGGTCACAATGGGGAGGACAAATTAAAATGGAACGGGCGCCGAAGTGCCGAATGGCCGTGGGCAACGGGCAAATTAAAGAGACGTGAGATGAAAGGGGTGCTATGATGAAGAGTCGACAGGTAGCGTGGCGTACGAGCTCCCAGGTTAGTGAAAGTAGATGGAGTTTCGGTGGAATTAGACCTGGTGGTTGGATGATAACGAGCTGAATCAACAAGGACGTTGGAAATCGCCTCTTTGATGACGATGCCTCGTTTTTATTCCGTGCTCCCAAAAAAAGCTTGTTAGTGGTGTGCTGAGAAGTAAAAGAAAAACTACACAGCAACGGAATATAGTTGAGAGATCACATATAGACCAGAAGTTTCTTCAGACAACGCGTGTGGTTTATGGCGATATCCACAATCTCATATTTACAATCGAAGATGGGTTAGTTCTCTGACGATCCATAGCAATAACAACCTGCAAGCTGAACGATCAAAACGAGGTGTTTGCTTACCGCTCAGACTAACTAAACATTCGTAATATTCTGGGTGAACTTGAAAGACTTATTACTGAGAATCAAGAACAGGGTTTTGGTGTCATAGCAAGACGAAATATGCAATAATGTAGACCTTATAACAAATCATTGCCTGCAAACAAGCCAGAAGGCTCGACGGTATTACTCACTCGATTTACCTTTTCTCGGAATTGTCAAAACTCGATCTGTAGCTGACTTTGAGGACGCTATCCTGATACTCCTTTCACCACTAAGTCACCATGCCAGGGCGACAGTTTGGGTAATTTACGTGCCAAAAGAGGCAAGAAGTTACTAAAGTTCAAGTTAGAGATGTACATGCGGGGAGGGACAGGAGGAGGACGGTCTGCTCCTAGTAGAAATTCACCAAACTGTGGCGGTACCTCGAGTCATGACCAAGTGCTGTAATCAGCTGCCTGGTCCACCACCTCTTGTGAACCTTTAACCTCCTTTGCACCGTTGCTATATGCGTCCTGTCTTAGGCAATGCTCAGCCCACACCTCCACTCCATATATGAGGGTGGAGTGTGCAACGCTCATAAGCACCCAACCCGTGCTTGCCTGCAGTCATGTGGTCTTCGCCATCAAACGGTAAAGAGGCGAATCACTCCCTCTTTTTGTAACCTTCTTCTCTGCAGCAGTAGCAGAAAATAGCGTGGTCAGCGTCCTTGCAGTTAACTTCGGAACCATCTCATAACATCCACCCTAGGTGCTACAGCTGACCCGTCCAATTCATGTTGTGTCCTTCCCCAAGAGGAGCAGCAGCCGTGGCTTCCATTCTAACAATAGCTCTTCCTTGCTCTCTAACGTGAGCCTTTGTCAGGAAGACCTCATTTTTACCGGCATTGTCTTTGTGAAGGCAGAGCTGCCATGACATACTGCATTGTCGTTTCGCTGTTAAAAACCTAATCTCAATAGAAATCCGAGGGATGGCAGTCCTGGCCATACTACGATCACTAAGGGCCTCCTGGGTCTTATCATCAAACCGTTTTGGGACTGCAGTCAGGCGGCCCGACACCATCAGGATGGACAAATATCAGAGCCAAAGGCGGTGGTTTAATGACTAATTCGTAGACCACCGATACAGCTTAGAAATGTAAGTCCACTAATCCTTGGATATTTTGTGCAGCGTCGACCGGGAGAAGACCTGAAGACCGAAGTACGTCGATTTAGAAACTAGGCAGAGCTTTTGAAGATCCTGGAGAGTTCACGGTGGTGTTGCGCTAGAAAATCAATTCCAGAGCTCCTCTACTTCTTTGAAAACATTGCGACAAATTGTGAAACGATCGGCGTTCTGCTCACACGTCCCAACTCATTCAATTTGCACATTCTTGTCTTCGTACATTTCATAGACATAATGCATACAGTTAGACGACATGTTTCAAGGGATGTAGGGCATTGGTCACCGCAAACGGCATTTGTTGGAGCAGTCACGTGTTAATCGCAGTTGGAAATTTTGAAAGAGTTCTTACGTTCTCAAATTCGTAGCTCATACCCTTATTTAGTCGTCCCACGGTGTCCTGCAGGCTAAATAAGATACTTGAGCCGACCCAGTTCAGCCGTTTTCTCATGCACACATACAGTTTTCTCGAATTGTGTTTTTCGGACTCAGTAACTCTTGAACCGTGAGAATCTGCAGGAGCGAAATCAGTGGGACAGAATCATCCAAGTCCTCCGGGTGCATTTTGTTGATACGGGCAAGTGTGGAATCCAACTTCGGCAGGTTCCAGAGCGCTTTTAAGAATGAGCGGTGGAACCATGTGAACTCATTGGAGGTCTGTGTTACAGGAAGCATCGAGATACAGGTTCTAAGAGCGACGCTTTTGGTTGTTGTATGTCGATTCGTCACTTTAATAATTCGCTCACCCGTCCAAATCCTAAGGTGCAATGAGCCTCAACATTTTTACGTCAACACGACCTCTTTGGATCAAAATAACCAACAGAAAAGAGTCACGCGATGAAGAGACGCCAGACCATTCCATCCACCATCCGACAGCCTAATCTGATAACCTCGATAAAACCTGCGCTCCGAAAACAGCGTCACTTTGTCGACCGAGCGAAGAAATTATTTTGTGATGCGTAAACGTGATTTGCGAGTGGAAACTAACATTTACGGCTTCGGAGCTTCCGGAAAATGTTCCGTCACGCGTATTCCGATTACCAGTCGGCTTTTGGTGTGAAGAAGAGAGAGAGAGAGTGAGAGGAAGAGTAACTGGGTGGGTTTTCCGTACATCGTTACTGCGTTACGTAACGTAATTATTCAACGTACTTTGTGTCGCGGCGCAAAAAAAAGGGAGTTACGTGAATCGGAAAATGAAATGTGTGGTGTGTCGGTTGAGGGGAGCAAAAGGAGGAGAAAGTACAAGGAAGGCAAAACGCGATTCACGAGATGAGCCCCGAATGACGTTGCGCAGTGGCTGGCGGTAGAAAAAGAAGGGAAGGGAGTGTTCTCGTAACAGGCGATGCGTGAAGTTACTGGAGTCACTACTCTCCTGCTTAATAATTGAGTAGAACTTGTTACCCTCAGTCCTCACGTCAAAGGTTACTGACAACCTCATCGCCTCCGAATATTATTCAACCCTCGCGTTACTACGCGCTCCTCGCTCATTGTATTCGCCAAAATGCCGGTTCCAGCTTTTCTGTGCCGTGATCGCATTCTTCTCAGCTGGTTGCTCTCGGAGACGTTCCAACAAATTATTGTTGTCAGATAGGGTGGGAAGGGGGGGAAGAAAGAGACATGGCGTGAATACTATTCTTGTTGCAAGCAAGTAATGTGGAAAATTGATATTAACTTGACAATGTTTGCTAAACCACCCTTCTTGTGGAGTATGAATGTCTTTGCCGCGCGAGTTCCACAGTTAGTACTGCAGCGCCAAGGAATGACGGGAGGCTAAAACGAAAATAACCTCAGATGACCATGAGGGACCTGGGATTAGAGCTTTTTCTGTTAAACGTTTCCTTAGAAGGGGGAATAATTCAATTACAGAGCTTCTTATCAAAACGACCCAGACAAATTCTCAGTGTCCATACATAGAACCCGGACCTGTTAGCGGTACGGCACATTGTCATTTACTCCCAGGACATGGCGACTTCAATGCGCGACTCCACGTCTTTCCTCTTTCTTGCACGTCTTGCGCTTGCAATGCGGAGGAAACAAGAAACCACGTGCTGTTCCACTGTAGATTCCATTGGAGGAGTTCTTAATCTGTTTTCCCACCTGATTTACTAGGGCGGCAACTTTCAAGGGAACAAATCAACTGTGGCGCACGGTTATAAGGCTGCTTAGAAGCAGGCAGGCAGGCAGTTGGCAGCTATTCTAGCAACTGCCACTCACTGTTATAGGGACTACAGTAGAGCAGCACTCGGTTTCTCGTTTCCTACACACTGATGGCGCAAGACGTTCAGGATGGAAGGCCATTGAGAGGAAAGAGTGGAGCCACATTGAAGTCGTCATTTCCCATTAGGAATTGATTGGCTCATCCAGTGGTCTGCTTGTCGACGAGGATTCCCACCTCGCTTACCATTTGCCCATGTTCATACATCTACTGTCGCACGATTTGGTTCAGTAGAGAGTTCAGCCCAGAGCAGCAGCTGGTGACCAGAGATCACTCAGGGCGCATCAGTGGATACTGTCTTATAGGCGTTGGTGGTCCACAGGAGCCCACGTGACTCTCCTTTCATTGAATATGCATTCGCTACTCCAATCACGCCTTGTTAATGAGTGTCACAGTAACACACTCCTCAAGTGGCCTTACTAATGGCTCACAGTGAGACAAATCTTGCAACAGTTGTGCCTTTGAGGGGCTGGAGGTGTTGCGTCTCTCACCTATATTGACTCATCAGTACTTGTATTGCTACCCAAGAAGGATCCTGTGGCTGCCAAAGCGTATTGTTGGCTATTTAGCTTTCTCTGTAGGAGTATTAAATGGTTTCCTTTTGACATTTTATGTCTTTACTTTGCTACATAAACTCGAAAATGTAACGCCAGAGATGTTACGGAGAAGCGTCACGAAATATTTAACCCGAGTTGCAAGCTACAGCCCCTGTGGCCTAATGGATAAGGCGTCGGTTTCCTAAACCGGGGATTGTGGGTTCGAGTCCCACCAGGGTTACGATTATTTCGTGTTTTTGACATTTTATGTCAAATTTTAATTTAATTTAATTCAACTTTGGTAACATCACACGTTTTAATAACCTCAGTGACTAAGTGATGATGTTAATTGCAATTGACGCGGCCATTATATCGAAACCATCAACGAGCACAATCAAACGTAGTTATCATCGCATAAAAAAAATAAAAGACATAAAATGTTCCTTGTGGTTGCGTACTTGTACGAAAGCTGTACTCACCGTTTGTGTAAAGGTTTCTCCTGTTCGCATCGGAGGAAATCGAGGTTTAGACTTAACTTACACCTGAAGTTCAATTCAATTGATCAGAGTAATAAAACTAACAATTGAATTTCCAATGGTTCCACTCCTCCTCGTTTCAAAACACTTTTCTTCTACTTCTCATAAAGCAGGACAGTTTGCTGAAAATGCTGAATGCAAACTTACTATAAAACGTCTACGTAAACTAAATTTCTCAACTTTTTGCGCAATTATTTAAGGAGGATTTTAATCAACAATTTTCGGATTCTGATTTCTGATTTTCTGAGTGATTATAATCTGTTGAATTTTATTTTTATGTGCAGGACCCCAACCCACAATTCCATAAATGATCAGAGAGCAAAATAAAATTGTCTCTTTAATTTTTGCGACATAAAATTTCTGACTCCCCGGCAGATAGGAATAAGTCTCCGAAGCTTATTGATTAAATGATGAATATGTGGGTCCCATTTTAAGCATTGATCAATAGTTACTCCTAGATACTTAGTTTGGGCAACTTGAGCAATAGAGGGACAAGTGCAATTTTCCGTACAGTTCTTATAACCTCCCCCCATTTTGACACTTCACGTAACAAGGCATGGGGATTCCACATGGACACTGCCGTCCAAGCCATATTTGCCTTTTACAAGATCTAAATCCGATCTTTTGCACAATAACTTTATTCTGAATATAGTTGTGCCCACCTGCTTGGCAGTCCGATCGGACGAAAGCCCCATGGTTGTTATGGGCTAGACATGGTTTAGCTAAAAATTATTTTGTATCGTTTCAAAGATACTTTTTCTCAGCCACCTGCAGCTTGACGTGTTCATGTACCGGAACGAACCAAACTCTTTCATTCAACCAATGCTCTTTCATTGTGCTGACTATGTACCTCAAATGCCCCGATTAACTCGAAACTTCGCTGTCATCAGTCGTAGCCGAGCTGTTGTCCCCCGTCGCCCTGTCCCCTGCGCCCGCGTTCGCTCCCCCTCGAGTGTAATTGAGAATAAAACTCTCTGTTCCAACTGCATTTGGTTGATATCGTAGTTATTCCCGAATTACTTAGTGCTAATCCAC
Source organism: Pachypeltis micranthus (assembly GCA_020466155.1). NCBI lineage: Eukaryota > Metazoa > Arthropoda > Insecta > Hemiptera > Miridae > Pachypeltis > Pachypeltis micranthus. The sequence continues at coordinate 3,928,615 of CM035776.1, forward strand.
AAAATTTGAAGGATTTTTGCCTCGATGTGGCGGATCGACTGAGCACCGTCAGATCACAGTCGGATGGTGTTACCTCGAAGGAAAAACGCCTACTGGCTCACCCAGCCATAACACAATCAATGTAGTAGCAACCTTTATGGTATACGCCTGAGAATAGTCCTTTGTGAAACCCAAACCTTGCAGTACTCGCGAGACATTAAAAGCAAGCGGTAAGATTCGTAGGAACACGGCAACAGCTTAGGCAGTGTCACTGGAGTAGTTTGCAGGGTGATTTACTCGCAAGAGCGAAAAAAACAGGCGGCTGGAGAGAGAACGAGATTGATATACATGTGAACGGATGGTGCACTAAAACGGGGGACCTGAAAAATAAAACCTACCGGATTGTCGGAGTTGATTTTCTGAATGAACGAAGCCGATGGCTCGGCTGGACAATCCCCTTCCTAACGGCCACCGGCAATAAGCACTGGCAAATAAAAGGGTGGAAATGGGTGTGTAAGGGCGGCCGCTGGTTGCGGTATCGGGTAAGGGGCGTAGTATGGCTGGAGAGGAGCTGTGGCTCGGCTCCAGATAACGAACAACTGCATTACGTTTTTCAGTGTGAGGCAAATCGTCTCTTTTACAGCCTTTTACACCTACGAGCGCTTTGCCGGCTCGAAACTATCCGAGTCTCTTCTCTCGACAGTATTTTCCGATCATCGAGAGTTTTAATCTTAAATTATCTCGAAATGAAGATTCAATTGTGAGCCTGAGAACGCACAAGCTGTAATACTAGTTCCGCACTTCCAGTAGTGCGTCACCTCTTAGGTCATTGGCATCACAACCTTTCAGTAGAATCGAAAAAAGCTGGTTGAGCGCGTTGCAACGAACTGTGTAACAGTGAACGCAATGAAAATACACTTGCATTCTTATAAAATCACAAATGCTTAAAAAACTAAAAAATACTCTTACAAATAAAATAAATACCTAACATTTCTAGGCTGCAGAAATATATATAAAGAAAAAACTTTCTTCTCGTCTTCGTCGGTATACAACTTGACCAAAGAACCGAGTTTCTTGGCGGCTGAATTTCTGCGAACTGGATAACTTCGAATCCAACTACAGAGAAAAAGACATGAATAACTCCGAGGAAAGTTTTGGGCAGGGTTTCCAAACGAGAACTACGGGATAACGAAACTTCCAAAATGTAACTCCAGAACCTCTCGACAACGACTCCCGAGCGGCAGGACCAAGAGCTTGCGATTGCAGAGTTGGCTCTTGCGCGGCCACTGTTACAGTGAGTAGCAATACCTCAACAAAACCACATGGTTTGGTGTCAAGCGTTTTCCAGTACGTTCAGTATGAGAGGCTTACTTACTCATCGAAATATAGCTAACAATGTAACTCCACTTAATGCAAATAGACTGTTGTCGAATAAGTCCGTTGCTCCATTATCACTCTTTTAGATTCAGATTAAGGCTCGTCGATGCCGTTTTCAATCTCATTTTCTTTCACTTACAGTTATATGTTGACATACATTAACATTCAAACACCGGCTGAGTACGTCGTAGCAGTTCTCATTCATATCAGAGAAGCGTTTGACAAAGTATGGTGGCCAGCGCTCTTCAATGAGCTTGAAGGTCGAGGAATTCCTGATTTCTAGCAAATAGAACTGAGACATGTCTCAGTCTGGAGAACGATATAGAAGGAGTGCTCTCCAGACCAGCACAAACTAGCCAAACTCCATGGCAGTCGAGCACAACTTGGGAGGGCTAACCATGGACCAACGCTAACGAATGATGACAAATCGTTCGGCATCAATATCATTGTGGCAATTAGTACTTGCTAGTTTCTGGCATACTGAGCGTAAAATGAAAGCTTTTTAATTCTCTCCACCAGAGCACACTGAAAGCCCAATAGCGTACAGTAAAATATTGAACTTGTATTTTTTATACTGAAGTTGCACTCAGACCAACAAAGGTGTTCACAAACCGTGAGAATCATGAGTATACGTCCTCGTAAAAAGAGCCACGGCTATTAGTTTAGATAAGATAGGGACAGAAGCGAATTCAACTCTCCTTCCTCCGCGTGGAGGTCATCCAATCATCCTGTCCGCTCTCAAAGCATGCTTTTACGGTAAATTGAACAGCGTGGCAAAGGACAGTTGTAACAGCAGAAGGGTCAACCTCGAAGGGGCAACTACTGAAACCGCACTGCCGGCTGCCGTTCGGTTGCATTGTAATTCAAACCAAACAACTGCGCTCAGAGTCATCACAAGCAAACTTTCAGAGTCAACTCAAATTACCAATGTTTGTCATTAGTATTGACGCATTGGACGGAGTGATGCTGCGCTGACATTTATTTACGGAACATCCCGAAATAGTTTCTGCTCTCGAGTAATTCATTCTCCAAAGAACGATAATCAGTAAGATAATTGTACCAAGAGGAATACGACCAATTTCATCTTCAGATAGAAATAAAGCGCCACATTGGAACACGAACTCCCAACCAAAACTATCGGTACAGCTAGTACGATGGACACCAATCTGAAATGCAACTGTTTCCACATAGGCGTATCCAATACGTCTGCAAATGACAATTTAATTATAAGAAAAACGATTTGTGGTGCTTCTGACTGCAAAGATGGACAAAAATAAAAATAATGGAATTATAGAGACAAAACCCAATCAATTTAACTTGGGAGAGCTAAAAGAAAAATATGGCTTATTTCGACTGCTAGAAGTTTGTGTGAGTCACTTGCAAGAACGAGGAGATGGCGTCTGCAGTGTCGTGGCATTGGCAAATACTCTCTGATGACTATAAAAAGCAAAGAAGGAAAAAGGGAGTGCACAAATCAAGGAGTGAATGATAAACACAGTACATTTTCGTCCCCCCCCCCTTCTCCGCGGCCGAAATCGCCCATAACCTTATTTTGGTGTCTACAAACAATAACGAACAAAACAAAAAAACACTTCAAATTATTACACAACGGTTTATTATTCTCATGAACAGCTTGACCTAGTATTACTGCCCCAAGACCCATCCCATTCGATTCAGCATCGAAAAATACTAGTAAACCATACGAAACATGACCTGACTACAATGGAACTACGGAAACTAAATATTCCCTCGGCGCCAGGCGTCTGTAGGCAATCGGCACGACGTTGCGAGTCGAGCGGGCGGGTAGTTTTGATGAGATGGGAGGGAGGTAGTGCAAACGACGAAACGTTTACTTCCGCTGTAGTTTCCATGAGTTCTTTCAGTTGACTTTGGCTCACTATAGTTACTGTAATTTCACTATACGCAGTTGTACACGTCTGATACTCATTCCATTCGATCCAGGATGTAAAAATACCTTGAAAACGATACGAAACAAGGCGTATTCGCGATTATACTGCGGTTTGTTAATTTGTTTAACCATTTTTTGTCCATAACAACCATGGGCTTCGTCCGATCGGTTTGCCGAGATGGCGGGCACAACTAGATACCAAATGGGATTTTTGTGCGAAAGAACGAATTTTCTGGACTGCGTTAAAGGCACATAACGGCCTGGACGGGGGACGGACATCGCAGATTTGGAATCCCCATGTCTTGAATCGTACGTAAAGTATGACATTTTGAGGGGGGGTTGTAAAAAAATTTTCCTGACCGAAAACATAGGGTTATTATTCAGAATGAATAATAAAGCAAAAGGGAGTGCACAAATCTAGAAGTGAATAATAAAAAAAAGAAGAATAATTCAAAAAAAGAATAATAATAAAATAATAAAAATTAGAAGAATAATTTAAAAAATGATAACGATAGAAAGACACACAAATAGAATATGCTACAAAATGATCCCTTTCCATTTCCACTAAATCATAATTGAAAGAGCCAACCCTTAACACAGAACTCCTCTCATGTTCTTTTAGTAATTTGCCTACCTTTCCAGAAAACCCCCAAATGAACCTACTCCAGGACAACCGTAGTTAAACTTGGAATTCATGAGTTGATTGAGACTTTGTTTCTAAGGAAAAGTAAAAATATCGACCTGAGAGTGATAAAACGCAGAATTGTGCGATCTCTGGTACTTCAAAAGTGGGCTGTTGAAGAGCTCTGGGTGTTTCAAGCGTAAAAGTGGTTGTTTGATCTGGTAATAGTATTGTGGGGTGTGGAAACTAATAAATTTAAAACCAATGGGGCAGTTGTTCGAAGAATTCAGCGACTGAAGCAAAACAGTGCCGTCGGTAACACGGCGACGATGACAGGAAAACGATAAAAGGTCTCCCTCAGATCAAACCCAGAGCAATCCATCCCCAGTTTGTGAAGAGAGCTGCCTATTTACGTGTGGCACGTATGATGGAACTGGATCTTGCCTGACACTTTGGAAGGGCCATCTGATATTGGACAGGCTGCGTATCAGGAACCTTCAGGAAACTTATTCGTGGATGATCCAGATGGAAAGGGGAAGGTCCCACGCTTGAGGCTGGGCCGATTGTATATTATACAGACGGATCAGTGAGGGATGGCCCAGCTGGTGCAGAGGTTTATGGGCGAGGGGTCCAAGTGCGTTGGCAGCAGTTTAGAAGATGGAGCTCTTCGCGGTAACGTTAATACAGCACCCCTTGCACAGTGGGCAGAAACGGGAATAACGTACATCGTATCAGACAGTCAGGCTGCACTTAAGGCCCTAGCTTCTCATACTACTTTGTCGGGGCTGGTTTGAGAGGGAATAACTAGTATGAAGATCTCGGCACTGAAGAACACTTTCACTGCATTAGGCGCCAGGTCACAGAGGAATAAAAGGGAACGTGAAGGCCGACAACACGGCGAGAGACGGATCTGCACTTCTCCCAGTGGGACCGGAGCCCTTCGTACAAACCACCATGAGCCACTTGAATAAGGAGGTTGGCAAGTGGGAGGAAAAGTGCAGGGCTGTCTGTTGGCAGGATGTTAGGCCGATGGTAGTCATGATTAGATTAGACACTCCAGGGAGCGATCAGGAGAGGTAGTTTGTTCCACAGCCTGGAGACAGAAAAGCCTGGAGAACTGAGGCTCTCTCGCGTTTTGTGTGAGATAGTGGGGGCATAGCATCGGGAACATTGAAGACATGACGCTGCTCATGGACGCCGCACAATAGGCCTTCTGAGTGCGGAGGTTTCATGGCCGTCCGGTGTTTTTACACAAGTATCAAGTTCTTTGGCAGCGTTTTCGGTCTGGCAAGTTTTAAAATTGGCCCGCGCGAGTACTGAACAGAATGAGAGCATCTTCTGGCGCCAGAGAAGATCTCTCCATTATTTTGCATGTCCGAAACGTTCGATTCCTTCAAATGGATTACACTCAGTCAGCGATATACTCCCGCGATAATTTCAACAAATTGTGGCCATTCGAATGCGTAAATTGGTTTCCGAACGAGGATAACGGACGAGCTCTCAGATCGTTTCTTCGGTGGAACACTCCCATCCACACATAACGTCTATGAACTGCTTGTGAGGAACGAGCCTCATGCGGCCCCTCGCTTCTCATGTTATCGAACAACTCCGCAGACGGCCTCCCTCCAACTTATTTCTTCGTAATTGCGTTTCAACATAAATCAAACAAAAAACCGAAGTGGAGGAAGAAAAGCATCGTTTTGTTAGCAGATCAATCGACTTGTAAAGGGAGAGAGGGAGAGTAAGGAAGAATGAAACGAGAGGGCTTGGCGGTAGAATATATTTATGAAGTAAGAAGTTCGGAGCGGAGGTTGGATGAAAAATATGGAGGTTTTCCTAAAGGATCAAGTCGAATTGTAAATCTAAGCCCTTCCATAGATTTCTGGAATGGAGTGAAATGGACAGGAAAGTAACTACTTACTGAAGAGATAACATTCAAGTTTCACTTGGTTCCACTACTCACCCAGATCGATCAGCGGGGGTTTGAGGGAATTCGCTGACCACAAAATGCAACGAAAATTGCACGGTTTGTTTATGCGTGCTTTGGGTTTGCCGTTTGATATTTGGCTAAAACCCAGCACAGCTAAATTTAAATAATTAAAGCAATAGCTAAATTTAAATAATTTATTGGTACCTTTGGTCGGGTGTGGACTAGGTCACGAAGGTTTTAGGAGCGTGTAAGTAATAAATAGGTCCTTGCACGTCCCAACTGCAAATCGTCCGTCGTGGTCATCTGGGCTCCAACTCAGAATCACGAGTGGAAAAATTTGAGGAGTGTTTACAAACGTCTTCCCTCCTGGTTCTGGTTTATCTTCCCAGGAGCATGCCCATGCTACCAGGCGCGACCATGGGTCGTGGATAGTGGAACGGCCACGGCATTGTCCCCAGGGGCATGTCTGCGGCCAGCTGTGAATAAGGTCAGCATGCTGACTGAATAAGCAGCCGCGAACAATGGGCAAAACCCAAGAGATCGCAGAAGAGATCCTGAACAAAGGGCTCAAGAGCAAGCGGATCTACATTTTCTCAGACAGCCAGGCCGCCTTAAAGGCCATCGCAGCCTATAGTTGTAGGTCTAAGCTGGCATGGGAACGCCTCCATGCGCTCAAGCAGCTCGGCGCCCTTAACAGGCTCTCCCTCATTTGGGTGCCGGCTCACAGGGGGCATGAGGGCAATGAAAAGGCTGACCGCCTCGCGAAAAGGGGTACAGAATCCCTACCCATCGGGCCTGAACACGTGGGTCTGACGAAAAGTCACCTGAACCGTCTGGTTGCTCGATGGGAGATACAGGAAAATGGCGCCCATTGTCATCGCCAGCCACGACTAAGACAGGCGAAAAGGCTTGTCACGCCTTCCTGTCAAAGGGCGAAGGCGATGCTGACACTCTCTAGACAAGATCTGAGAGTACTGATAAGCTTCCTCACCGGGCACTGCCCACTCAGATATCACTTCAACAAGATGGGCATCTCAGCGGCGGTGGAATGCAGACTCTGTGGTGAGGAGGACGAGACAGCAGAGCATATCCTATGTGAATGCCCCGCCTTGGCAGCAAAACGCTTTGAATACTTCGGTCAGGGGACCACTGAACCCAAAACTGTAGCGGACTCTGCGGTGAAGGACATACTCAGCTTCCTAAGGGGGGGCGGGTATGTACGACGCCTTCTACTAAGAAAGGGCCAGCGTCACAATAGGCTCATATACGGCCTCAGTGACAAAGGGACTCGTCCCACACGCCCTCGGGTCAAAAAAAAAAAAAAAGTCTTCCCTGGTGGGTGGTAGGGAATTGCTGCTCTCAACTAGTCTTAAAGGTGGTCAAACTTCGAACGAGAGCAAGATGACAAAAGATGCAGGTTTGGGAAATAGTGAGCTCCGTAAAAACACGAGGGCGCGATATGAATAACGATTTGTTGGGGAGTGGACCTGTCTGGGCCAGGCGAAGGATAGGGCCAGGGAACTGTGGCTCGACCCTCGACCAGACAACTCCCCAACCCAGGGAGGTAAGGCAATGGGCACCAGCGATGTAGCTGTGGGCACTGTGCAGGCTCCTAAACGAGAGGGGAATTTGTAAATGGACCCCGATTGTGGCCACGGCAACTGCATGGGCTCCCACCGCTTCAGCTGCCTTCCTGCTGTCATCACCCCTCCAATGGGCCAATAGCTGCTGCCTGGTGAATGAACATAACTTTGATGAGTAAATCGACTGACCAAAGGGGAAAACACAATTCGCTACTTACTGAAAATGAGGCGCCATCGCTCTTTAAGTCCGACTGCCATCTCCCCAATGGACGCGTCACACCCTTGCAACCAAATCCAATCTGTTTTTCACTCAGTTCACGCGAACTCAACACTCCAAATGGAAATTAGAAGTGGTTAAGGTTTTGAAATGTATGTTTTGACGTTTTGATGGCGATCTGTCAGTATCCGCAACTAGCGCAACTTTCATCCTACCAAAAGTTCTACTTGACTGTTACGAGAATGACAAGGGGTGATTCTATATTCCAGCGGAGCCAGAGAGGGGGTTCTTGCAGAGAATCTTCTTCAGTGCTTGGACTGACTGTTCAACTTCCCCATTTGATTCGTGGTAGAAAAGGCTACCTGGACATTGCATTTTGCCAATGAGGTCGCCCATTGGAAATTCTCAGCCCTCTCGGCACATGTGAAGTCACTCTCGGTTTTAATACTATCGATTTCCGTGCCCATTGTTCAATATGCTGCAGCAGTGTGGTAGTACCGTCGCAGCTTGATCGACAAACCTTCAGGATCCTGCATTACAGCTTCTCACAGCTACTCCGCCAATGGACCTTATACTAAACCTTGCAGTGGCGCAGTCAAAAGCGGACTGCACTAGTAATGGCAAACTCGAACTGGCCCGTGAACTGGTACCAGATCATTAGCATGGGCCACAGGACTCACCCACCTACATTGCATACTTCCGTCAGTCAGGGATCGCCTGGAAATCGAGAAGTGGTGTCCTACCTTTGCCGTAGTACTGCTACTTTCAGGGCACGGAGCCTTCAACGGGCGGCTCCTCAACTTCAAACGAAGAACATTTAGCAAATGCCCGTGCGGTTAAAGTGACGTGGAGGAAACTCCGTACGTACTTTTTGATTGCCCACTGTAGCAAGGTGTGCGAGCACGGAACCTCCTCCATGTGCCCACTGCTTACCAAGCTCTTTCAAACCATTAAAGGTCGGTAAAGGCGGGACCAAAAAATCCGTTCTTTCACACAAAAATCCCATTTGGTATCTAGTTGTGCCCGCCATCTCGGCAATCTGATCGGACGATGGTCCCCGAGATTCCCCATCCCAATTTCCCCGATTCTTTTTGCCCGACGGGGCGGAGGAAGGTTAGGGCCACTTCCTCCGCACACCCCTACATCGAATCATAAATGCCTACAAACGTTTACGGGCACCTGGCGCCGGGGAATATTTAGTTTCCGTAGTTCCATTGTAGTCAGGTCATGTTTCGTATGGTTTACTAGTGTTTTTCGATGCTGAATCGAATGGGATGGGTCTTGGAGCAGTAATACTAGGTCAAGCTGTTCATGAGAATAATAAACCGTTGTGTAATAATTTGCAGGTTTTTTGAGGCTGGGGACCCTCGGATACTGGATAATTACAGACCTATTTCCTTGGTCTCTAATGTAGCTAAAATTATAGAAAAGGCAGTGAAGCATCACTTAGTCGAAAACCTAGCAAGGAATAACTTTGGCTTTCGTGCAGGTCTGGGAACTCAGAACGCAGTTGCCGCGCCAACGGAGAGAGTCTTTGCCGAGCTCGACAAAGGAGACCAATTGGCAGTTTTCCTGGATTCGAGGAAAGCTTTTGATTATGTTTCCCACAAGCAGTTAGTGGAAAGTATACGCGCGCTAATGCGGGATAGCATTGCTGTTTGGGTACAGAGTTATTTACGTAGGCGATGTCAGAAAGTGAAAATAAACGCAATTTTGAGGGAGGAATCTTCCTTCTCCTATGGAATTCCGCAGGGCACAGTTCTTGAATCCCTTCTATTTTATGAATAATCTGTTTGCCGTTGATGGGGACATAATTACCTATGTTGATGATACAGCTGTAGTGGTCTGGCGAAATAATTGGGATGCATCCTTGCAAGTGGCGTCTGCTTGCTTGCTTGCGGTCAGGGATTGGCTGGATGGAGTCGGCTTAAAGCTAAATTTTAGCAAATCCAATTTTGTCGCTTTTTCTTTGCGTAATACCTCTGTCCATGTTCTAGGAAATATCAAATGCCGCATTGTGTCAACCTGTAGTGCAAGTGATTGTAGCTGCCCTGATAGCAAGAAGATTCCACAAGCTACGTATTTGAGGGTGGTAATGTACCAATGTTTGTCCTGGAAATACCACATTGACGATATATGCAACAGACTTTGTAAAGTCATACCCCTGTGCCTTGAAATCCGAAATTTTAGGTCTATGGGCACACTTAAAATGTTTTATCGTGCTTTAGTGCAATCCGTGATATCCTATTGTATTCTTGTGTGGGCATCGGCCTGCCAAACCTACCTAGAGCCTTTGCATATAACCCAGAAAAAAATTATCAAAATTTTACTGTGTAAGGCAATGAGATTCCCCTCTTGAGCAGTTTTTAAGACATTCGAGGTATTGGACATCTTTCGCATTTACAAAAATATCTGGTGCGTTGCAACACACAACTTTCCTTAGCTCTACGTCAATTCACTTTGTACATGGCTAATTCTATTTAATCAATTCATTTATCACTCAGTTAATTTGAACTTTGTCAAATAACGCTCCACTGCAGCAGGAAGCGGTAGCGCTCACAGTTCCAGATTTTATTGTGCTGCTCGTACTCATTCCAGGACCAATATTGAGCAATCGGTAGACAGATAATTAATGAGGCTGTAAACATAAATTTTTTGAAGAAGGATAGTAATTACTTTTGCAGAGTTATTGGGTAAAACGTTTAGAACTGGTAGTAAGCGAAACGGCAGTAGTTGAAATTCAGGAATTTCTGGAGTAACCCCTATGTACCTCAGAGCGTTTTTAAACACTCAATCTTTAGGTATTGGATTGGACTACAATACCAGCTTTCTTAAACTTTCTACTAACATTCCAGCGGAGTTTATAAGGAAAAAACCGCGCTAAAAACGCTTTTCGTCGAAAATTTTGATAATTTATTGTGCTGCTCTCGTTATTTTCCCACAAATGGGACTTTTTTTTAGTATAATTATCTTATTAAGAGCTACTTATATAAAAAATTTAATCAAAATCGTTAGAGCCGATTTTGAGAAAAAAAATTTGGTGTTTTGATCACTATGATAACTATAGTTAAATTTCAGTGGATTTTGTTCATACCCGTATTTTCGCGTCCCATAGTGACTTCCGGGCTAGATATCAAGTTTGAGACGATTTGGTACGGTGGTTTTCACTAAAAATCGTTCACAGACACACAGACCATTTTCCCAAATAGTGTTTTTCGGACTCAGGGGAGTCTGAAACGTAAAGATCTGAAGAGAACTCAAAATTCTTTTTTCAGCCGATTACATAACTTTCCTTTCTACTTCGTAGAGCAAGGAAAGTAAAAATTTAATTGCGTTAAACGCAAAATAGGGCCTTAATGGTAGACGACGGCAGACGGACAGTACAGAATGGGCATCCCCATGCCTCGAAACGTATAATGTCAAATTTTGTGGGGGGATTGCTAACAAAGTTACCTGGTCAAAAGAAAGTATGAATAATAAACCAAAGACGAACCAATTAAATCTTTTAAATATCTGGTGCGTAGCAACACACAACTTTCCGCCACCCCTTTAAGTTCGAACACCACCTACATAGGCGGGCGCTATATCTTCGTTCAACGCATTTTTACAGGAACATTTATGGAGAACAAAATGTAGGGACTAGTTAGCTGAGAGTACTCCGAAAGTTTGATCGGAATGGTTAGAGCCGTTTTTGAGAAAATTGGAATACCGATAAATTAATATTCGACAAATCTCCTTTTCTGAGTTAACTTGGCTTATATCTCCGTTCAACATATATATATAGAAATAATTATACAGAACGAAATGTGGGTATGGGTGACTAGAAAACACTCCATTAGTATTTATCACATCTGGTGAAGTAGTTACCCTGGAATTTACGGAAATGTTAGAAAAAACGTTATTTTCGACACATTTTGATTTTTATCTCTGTTCAATGGACTGTCAGAGGAACATTTATTGAGAACAATATGTAGGTATTAACTATTTGAAAACATCTCTAAAGTTTGGTGATAATCGTTGAAGCCGTTTTGCCAAAAAGAGTAAAAACCCTATTTTTGCTTCATGGGCCTATATCTCCGTTCACCGTATTTTCATGGAGATATTTATACAGAAGGAAAGTTAGGTATTGATTAGTAGAAGATAATTTGAAAGTTTAATCAAAATCGTTAGAGCCGTTTCCGAGAAAAATGCGAAAAACCCTAGTTTTTGGTACATTTTCGTCCCCCACCCCCCCCCTTTCAACCAGCCGAAATCGTCCATAACCTTATTTTGGTGTTTACAAAATCAAACTAGCTCAATCGGATCAGCCGTTCTCCCGCAAATCGAACTACAGACATACACACACACAGACATACACACGGACCTCTCTCCGAAATTAGGTTTTTTAGACTCAGTAGGGTCTGAAACGTAAAGATCTGAAGAAAACCCAAATTTTTTTTTTTTGGGCCGATTACTATACTTTCCTTCCCTTCGGGTAGCGGAAAGTAAAAAATGGTTTCTAAGAGAATGTATTGACTAGTATTTACTACTGGCAACGTTGACGTAATTATTTTCCTTTGCCACTATGTTTGAAAGGTGACTGTGATTTAACTGATGTAAGAGGGATTATGGAAATTTGTTTTCAAAGATTTTGAATAAACATTCACTTTGTGCCTATGTAACAACAAGAAAAGAAAGGTTCATTCGTTCGTATATTGTACACTTGAGTGGCTATTTGACTGGAACAAGGAATTTGACAAAGAAATTATAACATACGAAATTCTGAACAGAAATTTATTCATTTTTGAATTTTGAACAGTACATCAACACCTTCGGGATGCCCCTCGTCGTTCGTGAATCGTCCAAGATATAGTGAAGAGGTACTGAAAGTGGTTTAGAGACGTTACCAGGACGTTCGGGTCCTTGAAGGGTGAACTTGCAAGTCAAGATATGATGCAATTAAAGTGGGTTTGGCACTTTACCTTCTAGGAAGACCACAGATCCATCTGGAGAGGCAGCTTTGTAGGCGAGTTCATCAGGGCGAGTGGCTTCCGCGTTTGAGTAGCGTGGCCAAACTTCGTAAACTACTTTCTTCCCTCCGTTGACTATGTTATAAATGGCGGCCTCCACACCTCTTGTCCATGAGCCTCTCTTCTCACCCTCATCCCATGAGCCGCCCCGGTTGATCCTGCTGTTCTGCGGTACTATGTTGTAAGTCTCTCTGCCAGTCCCTCCCAACCGTTTGGCGATAAGATGTCCAGCATCGTCAGTGGCTCTGCCTCCACTCATCCGTCTGGAGTACGCCCTCGTTCTGGTAGTAGTTGCCGACCCAGTGTCCAGGTATTCCCTGCTGAGGTGAGCGACTATGTACTCGACTCGCTCATTGCTTCCCCGCGAGTATCCTGTTATCGGCGGTTGCGGATTCGCAGCAAAAGAAGCGAATAAAGCGCATAACGCGACAACTAACACCAGGCTGTACCTCATTTTACGGAAGTGACTGTCGGTGGCTTGGTTCAGAACTGTGAGTCAGTAAGCAGTGCTCCTGCTCTTAAATACCAAAGCTCTAACGTTTCTCTCAGCGCCTAATCGTATTCTCCTTATCTTCATTTCAATCAACATGACAATTCAATTTCCATCAATGACTGTTGTTCATTGTCAACAAGTAATTATCTTCACTCGTTGTAGCAAATGCGAACAACAAATTTATAGACAAATTATTTCAACTGAAATACGGTGTGCAGAAAAGCACACAACCAGTTCATTCACCACATGAGTTCGTCGACTGCCAATAAACTATTTCGTTTTTCATCACATTTATGCTGACGGTTTTCTTCATAGAGCAAAATCTGGCGTTTAATCCGTAGAAAAACGGTTTTATCATATTTATTATCTTTTTTACTTTCCTCGGCTCTACGAAGTAGAAAGGAAAGTTATGTAATCGGCTGAAAATTTTTTTTTGAGCTTTCTTCAGATCTCTACGTTTCAGACCCTCCTGAGTCCGAAAAACACTATTTGGGAAAATGGTCTGTGTGTGTGTGTATGTGTGTCTGTATACGATTTTTAGAGAAAACCACCGTACCAAATCAGCTCAAACTTGATATCTCGCCCGCAGGTTACCATGAGACGCCAAAAAAAAGGGTATGAACAAAATCCACCGAAAGTTAACTATAGTTATCATAGTGATCAAAACACCAAATATTTTTTTTCTCAAAAACGGCTCTAACTACCTACCTACTAACTACCCGTTCTAAAGGTGTTTACCCAATAACTCTGCAAAAGTAATTACTATACTTCTTGAAAAAATTTATGTTTACAGCTTCATTAATTATCTGTGTACCGATTGCTCAATATTGGTCCTGCCATGAGTACGAGCAGCACAATAAAATCCGGAACTGTAAGCGCTACCGCTTCCTGCTGCCGTAAAGCGTTGTTTGACCAAGTTCAAATTAACTGAGTGATAAATGAATTGATTAAATAGAATTAGCCATGTACAAAGTGAATTGTTGTAGAGCTAAGGAAAGTTGTGTGTTGCAACGCACCAGATATTTATTATTAACGCTTAGTCTCAGAAGTTTATGTCGGTGGCCAATTGGATTCTTCTTCCTGTATATCTCGCGTCAATCAACGTGACAATTAATTTTCCTAGAAGGAATTAATTATCAATTATCTTCCATTAAGAACTATTCTTTATTTTCGTTTGTTGTGGCAAACGCAAACAGATAGTTAACATAGCTGACCTCGAGATTGGTTCATTTCTCCCATCAATTGAGCCGCAGTAAACTGGAAATATCTGGTCCGTAGTAACGGGAACTGTGTCAGCGTTCAACAGATTCCCACGCAAACATTTATGGAAATTCAGAATCAAAGCAGAGCATCAAAGAGTTGTTCCGTGTGGAAATGCTCAGATGATTCTTCTTTTCAACTTTTTTTCTGATTTTAATGAACTGTCTATCATATAATTTAGTATATTGTACTATATAGGTTTGCGGTTTGTACCTATTAATCTGTAGCTAGAAAGTTATAACGACTCCTTCCCTCAGTACACGTTTTACTTATCGATGGGGGAAAGCATTGTGTAGTATTTGTGTTTCTTTTTGTATCTTCTTTTGTAATCTTCTTGAACAAATGCAATAAAAAATATCTGGTGCGTTGCAACACACAACTTTCTTTAGCTCTACGTCAATTCACTATGTACGTGACCTTTGAACTTGGTCAAACAACACGTCACAGCAGCAGGAAGCGGTACCGCCTACAGTTCTGGAATTTATTGTGCTGCTAGTACTCATTCCAGGACCTTTATTGAGCAATTGGTACACAGATGATTAATGAGGCTGTAAACACGGATTTTTTGAAGAAGGATAGTAATTACTTTTGCAGAGCTATTGGGTAATAACTGTTAGAGCTGGTTGTAAGCGAAACGGCAGTAGTTGAAATTCAGGAATTTCTGGAGTGAGCCCCATGTATCTCATGAGCGTTTTTAAACACTCACCCTTTAGGTATTGGATTGGACTACAATACCAGTTTTCTTTAACTTTCTACCAACATTCCAGCGGAGGTTATAAGAAAAAAATCGCGCTAAAAACGCTTTTCGTAGAAACTTTTGATAATTTATTGTGCTGCTCTCGTCATTTTCCCACGAATGGGAATTTTATGGTATAGTTGCCATATTGAGAGCTATCTATATAAAAAATGTAATCAAAATCGTTAGAGTCGTTTTTGAGAAAAAAATGTGGTGTTTTGATCACTATGATAACTATAGTTAGCTTTCGGTGGATTTTGCCCATGTCCTTATTTCTTCGTCCCATGGTAACCCGTAGGCTAGACATCAAGTTTCAGCTGATTTGGTACGGTTGTTTTCTCTAAAAACCGCGCTAAAATCGATTTCGTCGAAAGTTTCGATAATTTATTGTGCTGCTCGCGTCATTTTCCCAAAGATGGGAATTTTATGGTATAGTTTCCATATAGGGAGCTACCAATATAAAAAATTTAATCAAAATCGTTAGAGCTGTTTTTGAGAAAAAAAAATGTGGGGTTTTGATCACTTTGATAACTATAGTTAACTTTCGGTGGATTTTGTTCAAACCCTTATTTTGGCGTCCCATGGTAACCTGCAGGCTTGATATCAAGTTTGAATGGATTTGATACGGTTGTTTCCTCTAAAAATCGTTCACAGACACACACACACACACAGACCTTTTTCCCAAATAGTGTTTTTCGGACTTCCTTTCTACTTCGTAGAGCCAAGGAAAGTAAAAATTGTTTATCAGGTTGAAGTGAATTTTGGCAGTGTCGGTCCTATGCAAGCTGTTGGGGATTTACCTATGTATACATCATTTCTTTTATTTTGCGTTTGACCTGATGACTTTCCCGGTCAAGAATCTTGCTACTGTCATGATGTATGTCCGTCATTGAAGAAGAAAGCTACTGCAGCGACTTCAGCGGCGACATGTTGCGGCTGTCATTTGCTCGTCGCTGCGGTCAGATCTCGCTGGCAAGTATAATTTGCAATTAAAATTCGTTGCGTCAACGTAACGTCTTCTGAACTGACCGCACTATAGAGTTGTTGTAAAGTTCTGTCAAAAACCCGTCCGGAAACAGCTCTGAATTCAACGCGGTTGGTCGAGATAATGCTTTTCCATTCGCCACCTTTTCTTGCGATATTGAGAAATGGGTTTCCTTGCAGCGGAGAATCATAAATCAACCGGGTTTTGTCCTTTATACCCCGCCCTGTACACACTTTCCTGCTCATTTATTATCACAAACAGCCACTTCAATCTCATCACTGGACGAGGGGTAAAAATTGAGCCCCCGCAGGGATTTAACGCCGGAGTTAGAATTCATTAGGTTAGCAAATATTTGACGAGAAGAGCTGCAAAGAGGATTTGTTTTATCGTTTATCGCAAACGGCCGTGATATAATAGTTCTCCTCGATACAATTTTGTCGCTGTAAAGTCGATCATATTAATCACAGTTTTACCCACGACGGGGAAGTCAAAGTTGCTCGAGTTGAGTATCGGGAGGGCGTTGAAAACACTATGAACTGGTAACGAAATGAAGCTGAACGAATCATCATGAACGAAACTTGGGAACTACTCAGCAGATTGTCGTGATTGATGATGAGTTTGTGACCCACTCAGCATTCCGGCGGTGCGGCAGGTTGTCATTTTGCTTGTCTCCCGGGAGAGAGGTGTTCTCCGTGTGTCGTCTGGGAGGAGTTCTTAATCTAGTTTCTCATCTGATCTAACTATTTACTTGAGTGACTAGTTTCAAAGGGACTGATCAACTGTGCCCACGTTTCTTTGCTGAACCTTCTGAGTGAAACAGTTATAAGGCTTCTTTCTAGCAGTCAATGCTGGGTTTGACGCCTCTTGAAACAACCGGCTCTCACTGTTGTAGGGGCTGTGGAGCAGCACGTGGTTTCTCCCCCCCCCCCCCCTGACGGCGAGTGGGACAAGTCCCTTTGTCACTGCGGCCGCATATGGGCCTATTGTGACGCTAGCCCTTTCTTAGTAGAAGGCGTCGTACATACCCGCCCCCCTCAGGAAGCCGAGTATGTCCTTCACCGCAGAGTCCGCTACGGTTTGGGGTTCAGAGGTCCCCTGAACAAAGTATTCAAAGCGTTTTGCTGCCAAGGCAGGGCATTCACATAGGATATGCTCTGCTGTCTCGTCCTCCTCACCGCAGAGTCTGCATTCCACCGCCTGTGAGATGCCCATCTTGTTGAGGTGATATCTGAGTGGGCAGTGCCCGGTGAGGAAGCTTATCAGTACTCTCAGATCTTGTCTAGAGAGTGTCAGCATCGCCCTTTGACAGGAAGGCGTGACAAGCCTTTTTGCCAGTCTTAGTTGTGGCTGGCGATGCCAATGGGCGCCATTTTCCTGTATCTCCCATCGAGCAACCAGACGGTTTAGGTGACTTTTCGTCAGACCCACGTGTGGCTCAGGCCCTACTGCTTGCCCTTGAGCCCTTTGTTCAGGATCTCTTCTGCGATCTCTTGGGTTTTGCCCATTGTTCGCGGCTGCTTATTCAGTCAGCATGCTGACCATATTCACAGCTGGCCGCAGACATGCCCCTGGGGACAATGCCGTGGCTGTTCCACTATCCACGACCCTTGGTCGCGCTTGGTAGGATGGGCATGCTCCTGGGAAGATAACCCAGAACCAAGACGTGGTTTCTTGATTCCTCCACACTGGAGGCGCAGGACGTGCAGGATGCTGTACCTATGAAGGGAGAAACTGGAGAGGGGCAATTAGAAGAAAATAAACGATTGTGAACACACACGACCCACGAAAGTGGTCCAGGCTGCTGATCCCAGCACTTGGTCCGTGGATTGTGTGCCGCCACAGTGAGGTAAATTTTACCTTACTCAGTTCTGCGCATGGCAAGAAGCATTTAAGGCGTGCCTGCCCCGAATTGGTAAGGCTGCTGGCCCAGCAGTGCATGGAACTGTGGGTAATGCTTCCCATGCCGTCTTTCCGTGCCAAGGGTGGGCAGGCTGGGAGCACACAGTGGAGGAACTGGAAGTCGACTCATACCAGACACACTCGTCTGCACTATGTTGAATTCCAATGAAAACTAGAGGTGCATTGTTCAATTTGCGAGAACAGTTTCGCAGGGATGAAGAATGAAGACATGGAAGGGAAGACGGCTCGTGAACCTCTCAAACTACTGGGCAATACGGAAATGGTGGCACGATTCTCAGAAGGGGGAAGAGAACGTAAAGACAACCAAAACGAAAAGATCATTGAAATGGTAATGTAGGAGCTTGAGTTATCACGGATTACAATTTTTCCAAAGCGTTTTCGGTGGTTCGCATCCCAACCCCAAGATTTTGTTTTCGTTCAATAAATCGCGAAATATTGACGTTTCCCGTGAGAATTAACGGCTTCACGGATTCGTTGGGTGGCCTAGGAAAGTTGTGTGTCGCACTAGATATTTGTGATGACAGGTACGACGAAGCTATATGTAACACTTGACGCGTGTTCTCTACAAACGCGATGGAAGTAATACGCTAGATTCTGGTATACGTTTCTGGTTCACATTTTCTTCCAAAGGCTCGTCCGAGACGATTACTATTTTCTAAACCCCTACGTTATGGCAACGGTTGACTGCAGGATTTCTAAACGAAGTTATCTTTGGAGCCTTAGAAAAGGGTTCTCAGCAGAGGGCCGCCTCCGAAAGAGCGAGGGAATCTCAAAATTACGTAAATGCGCCCTGGACAAGAGGATTATTATCTGAATATTACCTTTCGAGCTTCTGCCGAAGGGTTGGGCTAACCTTCCCGCCGAACCTCCTGTAAAACCATCGGATGCAGCCTCTTTGAAAACCCGGCGGGTTTGGCGGAGTGCTCGAAGCCCGAAAAAGGTCATCCATCAGCTCTTTTCTTCCTTCGCTCGATCCATCTTCTTGTGCACGGTCATTGAGGAAGTTTTAGTGGGTTTCTCGAGTCGGTGAAATTGTAAGACGGTGATTCGATATTTTGGCGGTCGACATTTCCTCTTTAGCTGTGCGCATTCACGCGCTGCTCAGTTTCGAAGTTGTCGTTGCGATCATTTAAACGTGTCGTGCAATCTTCACAGATGAGTGAGCGTGCTGTGCAAAACGCTTCCACTCATTGTCCCACCAAAACCTGGAGAAACACGCGTCACATTCGCCACTCAAGAGGAAAGGTAGTAAGTAGGGTGTTCGGATTGAAAACAAAAATGGCAGTTTTGGCTCGAGAGTTGAGAGCTGGAAATGCCAGTTTAGGCTGAACACCGTAGTATGAGTTTTATTGTCACTTCATTTACTATGTCCCTGCGAACTAAATGACCCATCACCCATTGAGACACTACGGCACAGCTAACTTGCTGCTTTCATCCACGCCCCATCCCGACCTATTGTCTACATGGCTGCCTGAATATTATTATGGGCATTGTGGCTTTCTTCTTCTGTAAGATGACACGACCTAATTCCTCTACTTGTTTACCGTTTTTACTTTGTTAGGATTTCAATCAAGATTTGAGGATGCGAGTTCATCGGGCAGCTATAATTCTCAACGATAGTTCATCAACGTCATATTCGTCCGACTCATCAAAACTATGGCCAGGGAATAAGCCCAACTTCATGCTTCCACTCATGAATGAGAAAGATCTTCACTCCGTTGTAATTAGCATACGAGGAAATTCCGCCCCTGGTATAGATGATATCCCAACAAAAATCGTGAAGGAATTTTTTCCTTTAATCTCCGCTCCACTCCTCCACGCCTGTAACCTGAGTTTGAAGAGTGGAGTCTATCCTGACGCTTACAAGACCGCAAAAGTCATACCCCTCTATAAAGGAGGAGACAAGACGGACCCGGGCAACTTCAGACCCATCTCAATGCTGTGTGCTTTCCCCAAAATATTGGAGAAGTGGGTGAAAAAATGGCTCTCACGGCACCTAGAAAACTACGGTCTCCTGGATGGCAACCAGTTTGGATTCAGGCCGGGTAGAGGAGTGGAGGATGCTCTTTATCACTTGACAATTGAGCTACATGGGGTAAGAGCGAACGGTAAAAATGCCATAGTTGCATTCTTGGACCTGGCAAAAGCGTTTGATTCCATCGACCGGGAAATGCTGATCGGAAATCTGCGCAAAGTTGGGGTAGAGGCAGTCGAGCTCAACTGGTTTGTCAGTTTCCTTTCAGACAGAAGACAAGTGGTGGCAGTGGATGGGGACAGCACTTCAAGCAGCACCATTAATTATGGCGTGATCCAGGGTTCCACTTTGGGCCCCCTACTCTTTTTGCTCCAGGTCGACCAGGTTCTGAAGTTGCGGATGATGCGGTCGTTCTTGTGTCGGGGTCAGAGTGGAGTGAGTTGTTTGAGCGAGCGGAGTGCGTCTTAAATCAAATTAATGAATGGTACACCGACAACATGCTAACCCTTAACACGAGCAAAACGAAGTACATGGTTGTGTCCGGCATAAAAAATAAGGAATCTCTCTCGGGAATGAGAATCACTATCCATGACGACGGGCAGAGATGCAATGGGTCCTGCCTGTGTATGCCTATAGAACGAGTGAGCCAGCACAAATATCATCATGGATGAAGAGTTGAGCTGGCAACCGCACACTGACTTCCTCTACAACAAACTTAGAAAATTCACTAGGATATTCTTTCGGATTCGCAGTGTGATGGACATTCGGACTCTTAAAATTATTTACCTGGCTCTCGTTCAGTCGATTCTCCAATATGGCATCATTGTATGGGGCGGCGCACTGGAGGCATACCTGGAGAAACTAAATGTTCTACAGCGATCGATCCTCAAAATTATTCACCACAAACCCCGCCATTTCCCCACCCAACTGCTTTTCGACTCAGCGCAAGTATTGAGCATTAAGCAACTCCTTGCAAAAAACATTCCGCACTAATCCGCACATCCGCATCTAATCGTCCCGCAGCCCCATGGATATGAAACCAGATTTCAAGTACTTGCCAACGTAGTCAACCCCTAACTCCGTATTTCATTGACAACGCGGAGTACGCTCTACATGATGAATTTACTCCACAAACAATTAACACCAGAAATGAGAGATCCATCGAAATATAAACGTTGCTTGTATAAAAAGAAAATTTTGTCTTGGCTGATCGTGAGTGGTCCTGAGGTTATTTTGAGTTTTTTTAGAAGTGTGTACACTCAGTGATACCTGGTGCAGCTTCGGCAAATAATAATATTCCTTATCAATTTCATTATTTTGTCATACCGACCATGTCATTCGCAGGAGAAGTTATCATGCTGGTCCCTACATACTACTACTATAAATTGTAAATTACAACTACTATAAATTACTTAAGTAAGTCCTACATATCAACGTTGAGCGACTCTTGCCCAACAATACAGGCTCTGCCTACCGTTGGGCAATATTATTCAAAGGAAGAAGAATTGTGATTGATTGTTTATTTTTTATTTTGAATTATACGTTACTCTTACTTAAGGTCAACACGGCACAGAACAAAATTACCCAAAAATGCTAAGTACGAGCGTAGTTTTAGTGATTATTTTCATTGTTCAACGAATGTGAGTAGCGTTCAACGGGGGATTTGAAATCGTCTTACTCAGAGCTCCACTTGAGCACTAAATTTAGCAGTGAAATATTGACGAAGTTGAGCAGAACGGAACTTACTTTCGACGGGCGCAATCCATCACCATCCGTCGACGGGATAAGGTCTAAGATAGAAATTTCAGAATCGAAGAAGAGATTCTGGGGAGGCGGGGTACGTCAAGGGATCTGAAAAATATATCTGGCAAGACAGCAAGAAAGACGTGCAGAGCGGGGGAAGAACAAGAAGAGATATAGCTATTCAATTTAAAGTTTGACGATAAGTTTTTGTCTCGTCATCGCATGGTCGGTACAGTTCTTTAAGTTGGAAGCTCGTTTGTCCGGCAGTTTGCTTACAAACGAGTACGCCAAATCCTGTTAGCATCTATGTTGAGATGAAATATGAACTTGGCGTGGGTTGTCTCGAGAAATAAATCGCAATTACCAGTGAGGGCTGAAACTGAAACGCTGTTTGTTAAACTAATAATTGGAGACTACAGTCGTGCTACGGGCCTCAAGCATTTTCTATCTAATCTTCAAACTCAAAGGTTAAGCTGACGCAGTTATAGCAGCTCGTTCTCGTCAGATGGCCAACACGTGAGCCAAGGCAGGTGCCGTTTCGCAGGAGGGAGTGCCGGTGGTATCACGTGGTGTTATTCACCTTCTAGCAGGCTAGTGGAAAGATATTTACGCATCATGAGGGCACCTGGAGTGCAGCTACCACAAGAGAAGGAGGCCTATGACGCTTGGGGGGTGGTGAGACGAGTGAGACACAGCCCAGATAGGGCAGTGGACCGGGCAGCTGATTCCAGCACTCAAGTGGCGCCATGGTGAGAGACACTTCTACCTTACTCAGTTAATCACGTGGGAGAAGGATCATTTAGGGCGTACTGGCACCGAATTAGTTATGAGTTGCAAAGCTGCAAACAAGGGGAACAGTTCAACTTTTGGAGGTGATGGGGCACATACCAAGTAGTCATTTGAACTGCCGTAGCAACAATGGCTCTTTCCCGTCTGATGGCTGACGCAGGAGGGCTGAGGCCGAGCACAAGGGAGATACTTATGAGCGTCATAAATTTCGCCTTCTTGTATGGGGGGCAGAGGTGTGGGCTGATATATGAACATTGCGAAACACAGGCAGCAGGTGGCAGACATGCAGAGGAGTTCATACAGCACAGAATCTCAGAGAGGCAGTAAGTTATTCCAATCTACCATCTGGCAGCAGAATGGAAAGAGCTGTACCCATCAAAAGAGCATTGAAGAACGGCTCCTAGAATGTCCTAGTGTGCCTAGTGTGTGTGTTATGGCTGTTAGTCTAAACTGTCTGCGTTGGAGCGAGGCGGTGGATGAGGCTTTTCGTGCCATTTTCTTGCCACAGGAGCAAGCTTGCCAAAGTGGGGGGGAGCTGGTAGTGCACGATGGAACACACAGTCGGCCAGTTAACGCCAGTGCCTCCATGTTGCATTCCAAGGAAAACTGGAGGGCGCTTCACTCAATTTGGGGCCAGCATCTAGCCGGAGTGAACAATGAAAGCGCGGACCTCCCAAGCTGCTGGGCAGTAAGGGATGTATGGAAATGTTGGCACCCTGCAAAATTCTCATTGGAGTCAATAGGACAGGAAAGAAGAGCTGGCATCAAAGAGAGGTGCGAAGGCCAATCTGATGCGATTCCAACACGCAGGAGTGTCATGGAGCCACAAGCAGCAGACCCTCCCTCCTTCGTCCCGAAAAAAACCTTCAAACTTCAAGCTTGGGTGACATTACGCTGAAAACTATGCACTAATTTATGTCTTCATATGTTTTTAATGATCGAAACAATCACACTAGCTTGAAATATGCATTGACATAAAGATACCAGTTGCCAGTAAATATTCCAACACTTTGAGGCGAAGTATACCGGTGCCGCAGTAAAGTGACCTGACGTTCCACTACCACAGTGACTGCCTCGAACCCTCCCAGAAGAAAAATGTGGGGAGTCGCGTCGTTATTTTATGACCTCCGACGCTTCGAAATAACAGTTTTCCTCTTTTATGACCGAAAAAGGCCTTTCCGGCCCCCGTTTCCCCGTGAAATAGGAGAATTGAGAGAAAAGGTTCTTTGGTTGGTACGGGGTGAGTGGTTATGGCGGAGGTGCTATGTGGGGTGGTGGTAGCGATGGGAGGGAGGGGAGGTTTAGTTCTTGCATAAAAGAAAAAGAAAAGAGCCTCCCTCCTACAACTCAATCTACCATTTACCTCTTAATACCTTGATTAAAGTAAAATCAACACATTAACGGAATCACAATGGATTCCCTGGGGACCCTCTGAATAAACAAATTCCCTTAAAGACAAAGAAGAAGGCGAACTCCTTTCCTCCGGGAATCAGATTGAATTCACTAGTCAAGCGCCGAATTCGGAATTCTAATAGGGATCTTTCAATGAATAAAACTTCGTGGAAGTCAAATCCATGTCCCTCGCGTACCTGCTTCAACGGCCCAACCTAATTACTCAATTAAAACCATAGCAATACTACCCCCCACACCTCAGCCCGCATCATCATCAGGCACACGTGGCCTTCAGTTGAACACTCACAGTAGCACTGAGAAAGATCACTGCATATCGCGGCTTGAGGGAATGAATAAGCTTCGTGAAGCACTTTCCATTCTTTGTCCATAGAGTGACTAAATTAAGAACCCTGCAAATTATTACACAATGGTTTATTATTCTCATGAAAAGCTTGACCTAGTATTACTGCTCTGAGACCCATTCCATTCAATTCAGCATCGAAAAATACTAGTAAACCATACGAAACATGACCTGACTACAATGGGACTACGGAAACTAAATACTCCCCTGGTGCCAGGCTCCCGTAAACGTCTGTAGTATGTCACGGGTGTGCGGAGGAAGTGGCCTTAACGTTCGTCCGCCCCGTCGGGAAAAAGAGTCGAGTGGGCAGCGTTGCGAGGCGAGCGGGCGGGTGGTTTCAATGAGGCAGGAGGGCGGGAGGGAGTACTAACGACAAAACGTTGACTTCCGCTGTAGTTCCCGCGAGTTCTTTCAAATAGTAGACTCTAACAATTACTGTAATTTCCCTATACGCTGTTGTACACGTCTGATACTCATTCCATTCGACCCAGGATGTAAAAATACCTTGAAAATGACATGAAACACGGCTTATTTGCATTTATACTGCGTTTCGTTAATTTTTTTGACCATTTTTAGCCCATAACAACCATGGGCTTCGTCCGATCGGATTGTCGAGATGGCAGGCACAACTAGATACCAAATGGGATTTTTATGCAAAAGAACGAATTTTTTAGACCACGTTAAAGGCACAAAATGGCCTGGATGGCGGAGGGGGGACGGTGTATAGGGGTACGGGGGATGGCGGACGGACATTGTAGATTTGGAATAACCATGTGTTGAAACGTAAAGTATCCAATTTTGAGGGGGGGTTGTAAAAAATTTTTCGTGACCGAAAACATAGGGTTATCATTCAGAATGAATAATAAACCAAAATTGAGACTGATCCACCATTGTATAGAGCATTATAGATTTGACTGACTCTCGGAAACAGGTTTTAGTTGAGCACAGACTTTTAATTGATGAGTAGGTATATGACAAGATTTGAAGACTTGAATGAACAAAGAAGAGGTGACTTACACAGGATATGAGTTGAGAGTATACAACAAGTAGGGCTCTGAAGGCGTGAAAACGGTTGTACTGGGAAGGAAGAAGGAGTCGGAATGAGAAGTCGATGAGAGGTGAATGAGGTGTTCGTTGGGAGAATTGGAGACGACCGTATCGCGAAAGATGTTAGGAGAAGAGTGTGTTGAGAAACGGGAGAGGACCGACTTCGGTGACACTTCGTAGTAGAAAGATTTTGGGAGAAGGTATCAGTTGTGGAGGGGAACCTGAAAAAGGAGGAGAGGCAAAAGGTGGGAAAACCATCGGTAGAAATATCCGCGGAGGTGGGATTTCCCTAGGTACGAAGACCTTTGGAGAAACAATGACCTTGCCACAGGTGAGACCCGTTGGGGAGGAGCGGAAATTCTGAGGTCAAAAACCTGGACAGATTCGGCGCTTTGCGTCGAACAACCATTACTTACTACTTAGCTGGCACTAATGGTAGTGTAGATTTCGAAGCACAGCCTTGCGTGGAAATGTCAAAACTGTAATGGGATAACAATGTTCTTATGAATGTTTGGGCGTATCGCGATAACAAATCCTTTCATCAATAATCAGATATATTCCTCAGGCCCGTTCCAGGTAATAAAGTATAGCCCAAGGATAGAATAGAGCCGTATATAGTGAGAAGTGAGCCAGAGGGTGTCCAGAAGCGAATAGCTGAACAGAATCGTTCTCCCACTGTATTTATGTTACTCCCTCCATCAGCGTTTCAACGTAGCCAACGACGGGGCGCGAGGAAGGGAATGTACACCAACACTTCGATTTGCAGGCCGCAGTCAACTATTTCAAAAAGGTAGCGCGAATTTTGTCTGCGCAGCCCCTTCAGTAGCGGGAACAACACGTCGTTGAGGTAACGCGCTAAACAAATACAATCTAATCACACTTACGAGCATCAGTAGAAAAAATTGTGCTGGATGTAACATGTCTCTCGATTTACGCTCGGGGAGCCTCCAAAAAAGACATGTTTCGAGACTCGCACAGAACGATTATCGCGATTACGAGAGCGCTTACAACGAAAAACAGGAATGTTCCCTGCCGTCTCATGCAGAATCGAAATTGACGTTAATGGAAGAACTTTTGCTTCTGGTCATGGATCCGAGAGGGTTCATCTCGCTTTGGAACGACCACGTCAGCAGAGCCCTCCGTGGTTGCATTCTAATTGAACTATGGATGAGAGGTACAGCACTTGGTATAAAAACTAAACAAACTACGCATAATGTAACGTTCGTATCCATGCTGGTCGGAATACATAGCTCCGGGTTGAAAATACAGGGTGAGACTCGACGAGAACGTTGACTTGAATCATTAAGTCATCAGTGTGTGAGTGAATCGCGCAGATGTCCTTTTGGCACTATAGGAAGCCCCGAAGCACTCACTCAGCTGCCTGTGACAGGTACTCCCCACATCGCCTTCAGATACGTTGGTGGGGTGGAAGAAGAGAGTTCCCTGTGTTCTACAATAAGAACTCCGCTTACATTTTGAGATAATATTGTAACGGGACGAACCAAACCCTTCGATTCAGCGGAGGCTCGTCCGGGACATTGTGCTGACTGGGCACCTCAAATGCCCCGATTCCCCTGAGACTTTGCTGCCATCAGTTGTAACCGAGCCGGTTCCCTCATCGCTGTCGCCCGCGCTCGGGTTCGCTCTCACTCAGTTCCCTGTCTGTGGTGGTAAAACGTCCCCGAATGTAATTGAGAATAAAGCTCTGTTCCAATTGCATTCGGCTTCTATTGAACTACTTCCCGACTCACCTAGTGCGATACCGCTTACTATACAAGTCCCCCCCCTTACAGAGTCTAGTTTAAATATGTTTAATCTCAAAGTTCCTCGTAACTTTTAAAGAACTTGGTAGAATCCCAGAACAGTGGCCGTGGGTACATTTGCGTGGAACGTCGGTTCGCGATTCGGAACGTTTACTAGTATCACTGATACTGATGAGCCTAACAGTAGCTGTAGAGTTGAGCAAAGTTTTGTCGTAAAAGTCGATGTAAACAACGCGCGCGGAAGAAACGGGAAGAATGTAAACAATACAGAGCGCGCGAAACTGTGTCAACGTGAACGAACAGTGCACGCCTGATGCAGCAGACCGTTACGACCGCAAAAATAATAAATATCATTCGCTTAATACAAAAGAACAGACATCAACGACCACAAAAATAATTAAAAAATATCACTCACCCCTTAAGTTACGTATTCGAATTTTCGGAGAGATAGGCTGCTTATATAGCTTCAAATAACTCCGTCATTCATTGAAACGTGCACCACATATGAAACCGACACCGATACACCATTCCACAACACTCCTTAAGCCTTTTTCTCTCAATCGATGAATCAAATCGGTATTAACTGGCCTATCCATGGCTGGTCGGTCGAACAATATTTTAAAAAAATAAACGCTAAGGGGACAGTGGGGAAAGCACTAAACTGGAGAAGCCGGACGGGTACGAAAAACAAACGGACACGGTAAGAAAGGTTACGCAGGAGGTGGTTGTCGAGTTACTGACGGACGATATTCCGGTTACAAATTGGTGAAGATTTCATAGTTCAAAGGTTAGTCGAGCGATTGAATTCGTATTTTGAAGAGTACTACCGCTAGACAGTTGCTATTGATAATTGTTGTAACTAGCACCAGTATTAGTGACGCTAGTGAACCGAAGAACCGGGCAAATGTACTCGCGGCCGTTGTTTTGGGAATCAACCATGAAGTTTTGTGTAGGCAGTTTCGAATCGGTGAACGGCAGCATAAAATTCAGGAGAGGGGAATTAATTCATTCAATGGTAAGGCTCCTTCGTCCTATGAACGTCACAAGATAATGCCCTCAACATGAACATGTCAGCAATCACTTTTCCAGTACTAAAGCAATGTGTTTGGCTTTGCAAGGAGGGAAAGAAAGGGGAAAACGCTGCAATTTATTATTCTCTTGAACAGCTTGACGGAGTCTGACAGCTCGTAGACACATTCCATTCTATTCAGCTTCGAAAAATACCAGTAAACGACACGAAACAAGACCTGACTACAACGGAATGATGGATACTAAATATTCCAGGCGCCCGTAGGCAATTGACACGACGTGGTGAGTCGAGCGGGCGGTGGTTTTGATGAGACGGGAGGGTGAACTGACGATGAAATGTTCAGTTTTGCTGTGGTTATAGTCCCGCGAGTTCTTTTAATTAGTGGACTTTGGCTCACTATAATTACTGTAATTTTACTGTACTCAGTTTTACACGTCTCCTACTCATTCTATTCGACCCAGAATGTAAAAATACCGAGAAAACGATACCAAGCACGGCGTATTTGCGATAAAACTGCCAAAATTGCGTTTTTGTTAATTTTTTTAACGGGGTTTCCCCCCATAACAACCATGGGCTTCGTCCAATCGAATTGCCGAGCGGGCAGGCACAACTAGATACCCAATGGATTTTTTTTGGAACATGGGGTTCCACACCAAAACCCAGAGGGATATTATTGAGTTGGGTTGCGGTATGAAGACAGATAGTAGTCGGATCAGAATCGGCGCTCTAGGATGGGTCCTTCTGGCCAGGAGGGATTCATTCATTTCGGCACAAAACAGTTCATGCATGACCTGACTACAATGAAACCCCGGGGCCAGGCGCCTGTAAGCGTCCATAGGCATTTATGATCCGCAGGGGTGTGCGGAGGATATGGCTCTATCCTTCCTCCACCCCGTCAGGCAAAAAGAGTTGGGGAAATTGGGACAGGGAACCTCGAACCGAGCGAACCCTTGGCAATTGGCACGATGTTGCGAGTCAAGCGGGTGGGTGGTTTTGATGAGACGAGAGAAAAGGAGGGAGTACTAACGACGAAACATTGACTTCCGCTGTAGTTCCCGCGAGTTCTTTCAATTAGTTGACATTGGCTCACTATAATTACTGTAATTTCCCTATACGCAGTTGTGCACGTCTGATACTTATTACATTCGACCCAGGATGTAAAGATACCTTGAAAATGATACGAAACACGGCTTATTTGCGGTTATACTATGTTTAGTTAATTTTTTTAACCATTTTTTGTTCATAACAACCATGGGCTTCGTCCGATCGGATTGCTGAAATGGCGGGCACAACTAGATACCAAATGGGACGGCGGACAGCTGACCGTGGACAGAGGACGGCAGACGGGTGACGGGGTCGGGGGACAAGGGACGGAGGACGGCAGACAGTGGACGGACATTGCAGATTTGGAATCCGTAAAGTATCAAATTTTGAGGGGGGGTTGTAAAAATTTTTTTCTGTCCGAAAACATAAGGTTAGTATTCAGAATGAATAATAAACAAAAACGGTGAAGGAATGGGCTAATTTCGAGATGGATGAATGGTGGTTAATAGATAGTATGAAAAACGGTGAATAGTTGTGCTGAAAAGGAATGATGAATGTCAGAAGAGTGGGAAGAGATGAAGGTAACGATGAAGTGAGAAGCAGAGGCTCTCCCAAGGTCGCTATCCTTAACCCTCTCTCGATCAACTCAATAAGGAATAAAGGGAATAGGAGTAAATAAATAGCAATAAATTAGGTTAAAGGACTGGTAATAAAGAAATTTCGGGTAAATGTTCTGGGTCGAACACAATGATAATGTATAATCTTCGGCAACGTTGATTTTACAGGAAAAATTGAACTGGAGCCGGCTGGGATGAAGCGTAAAAGCTTTTTACGTCGAATGATTATAGTTAAAAACGCTTCACTGACGGACGATTCACTTTTAAATGAAGCGTTGAAGCTAATGAAAGACAGTGTGCGACACACAGTATCCGATTGGATTTCGTACCTTTCTGGAGAAACATGGAACCCTTTGAAACTCAAGTGAGTTTTGCGAATATCCGTGTTGAATTTCGAGAAGCCACACTGTAGATTTAAGCCTCATATTCACGGTCATATAGCTTCGGCTGCATGATCGTCTGGCAGGTTTAATTAAACTGGCAAGATTGATGAAATACTGATTGAAGTTCAGTGAGTGTGAGCCAGAGGGATTGTCATCCCCCACCCTCTTAGTTACACGTATTATGTTGCGGTTCCTGGGTCAATACGCAATAATAGACATCTTCCTCGAATAATAGGTATATTTGGTTGCATGATGCTCTTTGTTTGTACAAGGTCTTCCTTAATTGGATCTGCTTAGCCACTGCCGAGGGCTATTGTCGAGTTACACCCCTCTTCTGTTTTATCTTACTGATCCCTTGGTCAATATACAATAAGTAGCCTCTTCCCTGGTTAATAGGTACATTGGACAGCCCATATTAGATCTTCCACAATCACTTCGACGAGGCTCCTGACTGCCAGAGGCCAAGTTCCTCCCCTCCCCTGCTTCATCTTGCGAATTCAACTTTGCCGTAGATGTTCCAGTAAGTGGAGCTCGCGTTCTCATTTCATTCAGTTGTCACTGCAGGTTGCAATTGTCAGTCTATCAGTTCGCCCTGTAAGAAATCAGACCTGTCAGAATGTTCAAAAAGTTAAAAAATTACTATTCTCAATAAACTCACATTTGTGCAATTTTAGACCCATTTGACACGCACATAACACATATAAGTTAACACCTAATGAACAACGGGCGCCTTTGTCTCAATCGAACGTCGCGATCGTCGTACCCGACTCAGAGGACATTAACCTGCTGACTTCGCTGATCTCGCCTGCCTCAGCAGCTTCGTCGCAGAAACGAACAGTGCACCCTTTGTTAAGAAAACGTATATAAGCCCCCTGAAACATTAAGCAGGAGCTTCATTCCGATCCCGTCTCCTTTAACGTAACGCTGCCCGTGTTGAACTTGTATTTTGTACTAAAGTAATAAAAGTCATTTTTAAAAACTTAAAAATCAACCCCCTACTTGTAATTGGCGCAGTCAGTAGGACATCTTCCCCGAAGTATTGCACTTACGTTACGTCTCAACGTTTTAGGAAGACCCTACTTATAATTTATATTCAACGGGATTGTGTACATGAAATATCGTTTATTGCAGCCTCATTCATATACTTGATATTTATTCATAAATTCAAAACTCACAACATATTTTCGGAAGAGCTTTCAAACATGGAACTACATAAACAACAAAACATGATTCACCGCATTTCATAGAGTCGCATAAGCTCACTTTGGTAGGTAACTCAATCTAACCTCATCAATATCATGGTCGGTAGCATCATTGGCCCAGCCTTTTATTATAACAGATGACACACGGTTGTGGAGAAATCAGGGATTATCGGAACATTACATTTCAGACACTTATAGAATGTTGCAGTTTCTAGATCAGGTGGAACACTTTGTAACACCTCGTAAAGTCTGTCGGAGGTTAAAGACATAGAGACCTGGCCCTGGCTGTCTCATGAATTTGTTCTTGCGCATTGAGACCCATTCCCCGACCACACAGCAGAGTGTATCAGGTTGACCCTCACACGCCTTTGCAATGGCTACTCTTCTTTCTTGTCCTGTTCACCCTCTAGAGCATCCTATAGATCCTACAGTTTGGGATGTTCAGTAGCAGTCTTGCTTCTATGTCCTTCATTCTTCATCCGTGCGATAGACTGACGGGAGAGAGCACTTCCCTGGCAAATTAAGAAGTAAACGTTCAGTTTTCATAGGAATTCAACATGGTGGAGACGAATGACTCTAGTGTGAGCTGCCTGATGGTGTCCACCATTCACAGGCAGCAAACTGTGCTTTGGATTGAGAAGATGGCATGGAAAGCATCGTGATGCAAGTGTACTGAGGTAATTCGGAAATGCTGCTTGAAGAGCTGCTGACTCCTGGAGCGGACTCATTTAAGGAACGAATTTATGAGAGTTGAGGGAATCCCCGGAAAATCCGATCTTTGATTCGAGAAACGAGGGGGCTACAAGGAAAGTCTTTTCTTTCACATTGCAGTAGGCGCGTCGCCCATTTTATTTCCCTTCGCGCTGGAACTTTCACAGCGTCAGCGAATCCCAGACCCGAGTATTTGTCTCATTATTTCTCTCTTAATTTTTTAATTTTTCTCTCTAGGCCTCTCGGCTTCTCTCTGGGATGTTATGAAGAACTGGAAGGCCACTAGTTGGGCGCCTATTGTACTGAGCTATTTTGGAGATGCTTCTTGAAGAGCTGCTGACTCAGGCAAAAATTACGGCAATCGCGCCGGAGATTCGATCCACAACCCTCGACTTACGTTGAGAATTATGAATCGACTGTCTTGACCACGATCAACCACTTGCCTCAAGTGGGAGTCAGTCAGCACATCTCCCCCCTCGTCTTTTAACCGCTGCTCCTGGAGCGGACTCTTTTAAGGAAAGAATTTACGAGAGTTGAGCGAATCCCCGGAAAATCCGATCTTTAATTCGAGAAACGAGAGGGCTACAAGGAAAGTCTTTCTTCTTTCGCATTGTAGTGGGCGCGTCGCCCATTTTACCTTCGCGCTGGAACTTTCACAGCGTCAGCGAATCCCGGACCCGAGCATTTGTCTCATTATTTCTCTCTTAATTTTATAATTTTTCTCTCTGGGTCTCTTCGTTTGATTTGGAAT
Source organism: Pachypeltis micranthus (assembly GCA_020466155.1). Classification (NCBI taxonomy): domain Eukaryota; kingdom Metazoa; phylum Arthropoda; class Insecta; order Hemiptera; family Miridae; genus Pachypeltis; species Pachypeltis micranthus. The sequence goes on from CM035776.1 coordinate 3,961,443, forward strand.
GAAGAAATTCGCCCCACGTTGGGCGCCATTGTTACGAAAGGAAGGAAGTTTGGAGAGGCTTTTGAAGAGCTGCTAACTAAGGCAAAAATTACGGCAATCGCGCCGGAGATTCGATCCACAACCCTCGACTTACGTCGAGAATTATGAATCAACTGTCTTAACCGCTAGACCACGATCAACCGCTTGCCTCTAGTGGGAGTCAGTCAGCCCATTGCAGTAGGCGCGTCGCCCATTTTATTTCCCTTCGCGCTGGAACTTTCACAGCGTCAGCGAGCCCAGACCCGAATATTTGTCTCATTATTTCTCTCATAATTTTTTAATTTTTCTCTCTGGGCCTCTGGGCTTCTCTCTGGGATGTTATGAAGAACTAGAAGGCCACTAGTTGGGCGCCTATTGTACTGAGCTATTTTGGAGATGCTTCTTGAAGAGCTGCTGACTCAGGCAAAAATTACGGCAATCGCGCCGAAGCTCCGATCCACAATCCTCGAATTACGTCGAGAATTATGAACAATGTCTTAACCACTAGACCACGATCGCCCGGTGCCCTTAATAGGAGTCAGTCAGCACAGAGGTATGCCCTAAATGCTCCTTGTCTCCTGAGGAACCAGTTAAGATAGAAATCCCCCTCATCCTGGCGCCACTCGGTCCGTGGACCAGGTGAGTGATTCCAGCATTTATCAGATCCTGGTGTCACCAACTTGGTCGACTTGGCCCCTTCAGGCCGTGTCCCACTCGTCTTGCCTTCTCCTAAAGGTCACAGACCCAGTGGTAGTCCATCGAATTAGCAACTGGTCTGTCTGTTGAAAGCTATTGCGAAGTTCGAGGGGTGTTTTGGTTATCTGCTGTATCTTCCAGTCTTTGCATCAAGAGCTGCATTACAACTGCAATAATTTTGATTGTATTATGTGGTTAAATTGCTTGATATGCTCATTAACACACGTCTTACCGAAAATGCATAGTTCTGAACTCTGTTCGTAGATACCACATGCGCCACGTCCGGGACCGTCTTTTCAAAGATCTTGTCGAGCGCGGGATTCTGTCAACAACGAAAACAGACTATTGGGTTCTCGACATCAAATCCCACCCAGTTAATGATTTTAATATGGTCAAAGTCCTCCGAGCCAAAATAAAAGACGCGCTCCTGGAGCGTTACTCCAACGATCTGAGCAGAATTGACAGCCGAACCCTGTCTCTCCTTATGCTGACGCAATACTCAGGGCGCTTAGGCGAAGCATTGGCAGGCCTTCCCAACGACTTGGAGCGATTGGCGAATAAACGGATGCAAGAGATCGAGGGGGCGGATTTCGAAGCGGAAGGAAAACGATATAACAACACGAGTATTCATTGGGCAGTCTTTGCAGCTTTAAACGACTTGCCCGTTTTTCTCTAGATCGCCATCGGATCCAGGGGCAGTTTGTTTGTATTTTAACGAACAGCTTCAGCATGTACTCGTTGGACGTAATCTCAGATATGACAAACGATGTTGTAACCGGCAGTTTTGTACAATAAATTAAGAATTCATCGTTGTTCCCCATTTATTGGGCCAGGAACAACGGCTCATGTTATGAACTTTGAAGTAAATTTAACTCACTAGCGCTCAGTGAAAACCGTATGCAGAATATTTTTCAAGAAACTCGCTTCGATCTGGACCAGTTTTATTGTACGCGCTTGTGAGTTGACTTCAATGCGTTTGCTGGGTGTTGTGTTCCACGCACAAGATGCTCCAACTCACGATCCACATCTGGGGAGTGCACAGAACAATTTGGTGAGAACTAACCTGCTCGAAGCCTCTCCAATTTATTGACCGATAATTGTGCGTCACGACGATTAATGACTGATGTGAGCTCGATTCGACATTTTCTTCAATAAGCAAATAGTTCAACGAAACGTTTTTTTGCGACGAAAGAGATCAGATTTGTCTTTCGTTCCGGTCAGAGGGCGATAAGTTAGATTGCATATGATTGCGCCTCATGGTTGTCTTCAGCGAGAGCTTGATGGAGTCAGCGCTCCTTCTCTGCGGACAAGCGAAGACTCTAGGAAGTTTAGGATGTTAGGCGTTGAGGTTGCCTCTTAGAACACACCGAGTTTCCAACTGCAAGGAGATGCAGGAGTGCTTGTCATTTCTGGTGTTGAATCTAGGTGAGCAATTGGTACTAGTCAACTCGAGTACAAAGTCTTTCTTTTTTTAAAAGTTCAGTTTCACTCTAATCGGCCTGTGGACTCCAGTGAGAGGATGTGGAGCTAAGCTGTTCATTACTTGTCATGGGCACTGTTGAAACATGGGTTGAGAACGTAACGGAAGAAGAAATGGCAAGCCGCTGCAAGCCACGCTTCCTATCGAAGAGAGTGAACCTTACACAGCATGATTGTGACCTATCCTTTTCAGTCCAATGCCGAAAAATATTAAGAATATAAAGTGAATATGTCAACAATAGGCATCGACAATATCTGTTGAGCACCAAATTTCCTGGTACAAAATAATTGAATAACATAGTTCAAGAAGAGAAGAAGTTCACATAATTTTTTATTTTCGAAATGTATTTTGAGCATGTCATCGGTCATACGCCTGTGAGACCTGACCCATTCGATCCATCAACAGACGGACATTACCAAATACCTTGCAACATCTGATACTTCAATCAATATGTCCGATAGCTTCTGTATTCTGCCATCTTGATGCAACCACACGCCTCCGAAACTGCTCCCATTCGATTCAGCGTCGAAAAATACTAATAGAAGATACGAAACATGACCTGACCACAACAAAAAATGACATTCCTAGGCTACCCTAGGGCATGAGCAAGTCGCGAAGAGTCGAACTGATGGTTGGTTGTAGTGAGACGGGATGTAGGGCTGGAAGCGAGCTCCAAGGAAGGAGAAACGATAGCTTTCGCCGTGTTACCTCGTGAGTTTTCTCAAGTTGTGGAATTTTCCTCACTGTTTACTGTTATTTCACTGTCTTCCATCTAGACTAGACACAGTACTACATTTCAGAAACATCTCCAAATACCACAGAATTGCGATAAAACGGCCAAATTTTGTTTTGTGGCTAATTTTCTGAATGGATTATCGAGCAGGCAGGTACAAATAGATACCAAATGGATTTTTAGGCCACGTCAAAGGCAATATAGGCGGTGGATGGTAGGCGGTGGACGGTCATTGCAAATTTGGATACCCACACCCTGATTTAATGGTGTTATGGGAGGGGGGGAAGCCAAAAGACGGTGTGTTATTCAAAATGAAACAGTTTTTTTGGAAGTTGGATGGTATGGAGCAAACTAACCTCCTGTCACATGATTGTAAGTTGCCAATACTATTGACGCTGTTAAAAATGAAACCAAGAATCTAAGTTTTGGGTGTTCAGCATTAATGGAATCACTGTACTTTCGCTACTTGTCCCGAAGCTTCATCAAGTAGACTTTGTCTCACTATATTTACTGTGATCCACGTCATACCAATTGCATAGCGTTTCCGAGAAAATATCAATTTTCGCTGTAGCCAGATCATGTTTTGTATCGTTTACTAGTGCTTTTGGTTTATTATTCATTCTGAAGAGTAACCCAATGTTTTCGGTCACGAAAAATTTATAACAACCCCCCCTCAAAATTTGATACTTTACGTTACAAGACATGGGGATTCCAAACCTACTATGTCCGTCCACTGTCCCCTGTCCGCCGTCCGTCGTCCAGGCCGTTTTGTGCCTTTAACGTGGTCTAAAAAATCCGTTCTTTCGCACAAAAATCCCATTTGGTATCTAGTGTCCGCCATCTCGGCAATCCGATCGGACGAAGCCCATGGTTGTTATGGACAAAAAATGGTTAAAAAAATTAACTAAACGCAGTGTAATCGCTAATGCGCCGTGTTTTGTATCGTTTTCAAGGTATTTTTACATCCTAGGTTGAATGGAATGAGTATCAGACGTGTACAACTGTGTATAGGGAAATTACAGTAAATTATAGTGAGCCAATGCCAACAAATTGAAAGAACTCGCAGGAACTACAGCGGAAGTCAACATTTCGTCGTTAGTACTCCCTCCCTCCCTCCTATCTCATCAAAACCACCCGCCTGCTTGCCTCGCAACACTCGCTCGACTCGCAACGTCGTGCCAATTGCCGAGGGTTCGCTGGAAGTCCCCGTCCCAATTTCCCCGACTCTTTATGCCCGACGGGGCGGTGGAAGGATAGGGCCACTTCCTCCGCACACTCCTACATCGGATCATAAATGCCTACAGACGCTTACGGGGGCCTGGCGCCGGGGGAATATTTAGTTTCCATAGTCTCATTGTAGTCAGGTCATATTTCGTGCGGTTTACTAGTATTTTTGATGCTAAATCGAATGGAATGGGTCTCGGAGCAGTAATACTAGGTCAAGCTGTTCATGAGAATAATAAACCATTGTGTAATAATTTGCAGGGGTTTTTTCCTCTTATTTTCTACCACTCGTTCTTCGTAACGTGATCATCAAATCGTTTACGTAGCAGTTGCCGTGTTGCCTACCATTGGTAATATTAAACTCTATCGGTCAGCCTTACTTGCACATAAAAACCCACCGCGCTCCTTCGTAATTGTTATAAGCCTCTGAATGCTGAGACGCGCAATGATTTCTGAGGAATCCACGTCGTGTTATTTCGAAACATAATTGGAGAAAGAAGGAGAAGAAAGAGTGCTGCTTCACACAAACGCGCTGTTTATTGATTTAGAAGCTTCATTCAGAACTATCATCTTCCGTCGGTCGGTTCAACTGTCAAAAGTGAATTTCGCTTCGCTCGTTTCAATAGAAGTTTATTTATTCGACTTTATTTGTGCGAGGGAAACAATAAGAGCCACGAAAGACGAAGAATATGACGTACAACAAAGACGCCATCCGGTCTTTCAGTGTTTACCGAATCAAATGTGGGTCAACAATTGTGGCAAGACTCACATTCTATTTCGATTCGCAATGCTAAACTCGGGACATTGTGTTTGTGCTGAACTTTAACTATTTTTGACATTTTATGTCTTTACTTTGCTACATGAACTCGAAATTTGTGTTGGGTTAGGTGCATGGTAACGTCTGTAACAAAATCTAACGCTTGGTAACATCACACGTTTTAATAACCTCAGTGACTAAGTGATGATGTCAATTGCAATTGACGCGGCCATTATATCGAAACCCTCAACGAGCACAATCAAATGTAGTGATTGCATAAAAACAAAAATAAAAGACATACAATTTCCCTAGTGGTTGCGTACTTGTACGAAAGCTGTACCCACCCAGAAAGGTTTATTTCTCATGATTGCTTTCAGGATCTCGGATATGGTTATAATCGTTCAAAACAGAAAGCGCACACATTCTTAACCAGATTCTTCATATAGTTTTAAAGAAAAAATTCCAAGGGATTGGAGCCCCTCCCCCCCCTCCCCGAGACGCTGTTATTACACGACGGTTTATTATTCTCTTGCACAGGATGATCGCGTCCTATCCTATTCAATCCAACCTCGAATAAAAGCATATAACTTAGCTATATCAGCATTCCGGGAATGGACAATGTAAATTATATACGATACGAAACATGACCTCTGACCACACCGACATTTTCGGCAATCGGATGTTCATATCAATGAGAAAATAAATATCTGGTGCGTTGCAACACACAACTTTCCTTAGCTCTACGTCAATTCACTTTGTACATGGCTAATTCTATTTGATCTATTCATTTATCACTCAGTTAATTTGATCTTGGTCAAACAACGCTTTACGACAGCATGAAGCGGCAGCGATTACAGTTAAAGAATGTATAGTGCTGCTCGTACTCATTCCAGGACCATTATTGAGCAACTGGTGCACTGATAATTAATGAGGCTGTAAACACAAATTTTTTGAATAAGGATAGTAATTACTTTTGCAGAGATATTGGGTAAAAACGTTTAGAGGTGGTAGTAAGCGAAACGGCAGTAGTTGAAATTCAGGAATTTCTGGAGTGACCCCCATGTGTCTCATGAACATTTTTAAACACTCAACCTTTAGGTATTGGATTGGACTACAATACGATTTTTTTAAACATTCTTCTAAAATTCCAGCGGAGTTTATAAGGAAAAAACTGCGCTAAAACGCTTTTCGTCGAAAATGTTGATAATTTATTGTGCTGCTCTCGTCATTTTCCCACAAATGGGAATTTTATGGTATAATTATCTTAGTAAGAGCTATCTACATAAAAAAAATAATCAAAATCGTTAGAGCGGTTTTTGAGAAAAAAAAATTTGGTGTTTTGATCACTACGATAACTATAGTTAACTTTCGGTGGATTTTGCCCAAACCCTTATTCTTGCGTCCCATGGTAACCTGTAGGCTGGACATAAAGTTTCAGTTGATTTGGTATGGTGGTTTTCTCTAAAAACCGCGCTAAATTCGATTTAGTCGAAAATTTTGATAATTTATTGTGCTGCTCTCGTCATTTTCCCACAAATGGGAATTTTATGGTATAATTGTCTCATTGAGAGCTATCAATAAAAAAATTTAATCAAAATCGTTAGAGACGTTTTTGAGCAAAAAAAAATTTGATGTTTTGATCACTATGATAACTATAGTTAACTTTCGATCGATTTTGTTCAAACCCTTATTTTGGCGTCTCATGGAGGTCTGCAGGCGAGATATGAAGTTTGAGCTGATTTGGTACGGTGGTTTTCTCTAAACATTGTTCACAGACACACACACAGACTGACTGACACACACACACACAGACCATTTTCCCAAATAGTGTTTTTCGGACTCAGGGGGGTCTGAAACGTAAAGATCTGAAGAAAACTCAAAATTTTTTTTTTTCAGCCGATTACATAACTTTCCTTTCTACTTCGTAGAGCAAGGAAAGTAAAAATTCACAACACGCTGAGTAATGAGTTTGGAGTAGAAAAGAATCAAGCAACCAAGAACTAATGGACCTGAGGAACGAAGATAAGAGGATCAGCATATGTTGGGAGTGACACAAGAAGTTCTAGTTTATATTAATCACGCCACTTTATGTAATGAGAATTATCTGTGCTAAGCATCACAAAACTATCAGCCTTGTGTATATTCATTATGTGAACCTTAACTTGTGGCTCGATGTGGAATGCTTAGTGTTCCGAAATTTATCAAGTTACTCATACTATGTTAGGGTCTTTATTGAGCGATCGGTCCAAAACGTGTCGTTTGTTTTTCTTCCAAATTTCCAGAGTAACCGCATTCGACGAACCTGACCTGCCTGTTAACACTTATATCTACATTTTGTTTTCCTAAACTATTTCTGTATCTATCCGCCCAACACAGATGTGCACTCTACGATAGCTCGGAAAACGAGATTCGTCGAACATCGAACGATCGTTTTTGCTATTTCCTTTAAAACTGTTACGGGACGAACCAAACCCTTCGATTCAGCGGAGGCTCGTCCGGGGCATTTATGCTGACTGGGCACCTCAAATGCCCCTATTCGCTCGAGACTTCGCTGCAGTCAGTTGAATCCGAGCCGGTTCCTTCGTCGCCGTGTTGCCCGTGCACGTGTTCGCTCCCACTCAGTTCCCCTGTCTGTGGTGGTAAAACTCCGAATGTAATTCACGAATAAAACTCTGTTCCAATTGCATTCTGCTTGATATCGTACTACCTTCCCGACTCTCTTAGTGCGATATCGCTTCGATATAAATCCCCCCCGTAACATTGTAGTCGAACTTCCCCTGCATTAGTTCGAGATGCCGGTCACGCGGAAAAACTTGAAGTTTCTTCTAATGCGATGGGAATTTTTGATACATTACCTTCAATTTTTCTGCCCTGCTGCTGTGACCTACTCTCTCGCCCGTCATTATGTTCGAACGTTGTCCGTTCTTGACGAACAGTTGAACACAGCTTTGTGTTCAATCGACGACTGCTGCTTGGAGGAAGGCAGGACAGCTGTAAAGGAGCTTCTGGTGTACCAGCATCTCGGGCTCATATACATAGATAAGGTCAATGCTTATCTAGCAGCGAAGAAGGACGAATCCCATCATGCATCAATGGCGACATCTTCCCGCGTGTCTGTCCCCGAACGACCTCGCAAACAACGAGTCCGGGGAAACCACGCGCCTCCGGAATGGACTGGTAAACATGAGCCCACATCGCCAGAGCCACATCCCTGCCCTATCTGCGGCAAGCATCATGGGGTAAAGAAGTGCCCACGTTTCCTCAACTCCAGACAGGAGGCTCGAAGAATCTACGTGGAAGAGCATAATCTGTGTACGAATAGTATGGCAGCCTCACACACGCTGAAGAGCTGCCACTCCACGTACACGTGTGAATGCTGTCAACACAGGCATCACACCCTACTACACCCCATGAGCGAGGACGCCGCACTTGTTCCAAAAAGTGCAACCAACCACTGCACGGTAGACGCAGCATCTGTGCTCTGCGCTACCCCTTCTGGAACACCTTGGGTTTTAACGATTTCGATCCAACTTACGTGATACCTTCTCCTAAGTAGTACCTACGATTTGTTATTCATAAGCGTTTACGTATAAATTCGTGGAACGAAGATGCAGAGAACGTGTATACAGTAGATCGGCACTTATATGTCGTGGAAATATTTTTATCTAGATTTCACTTTCTTTGTGTAAATTTTTAGAACAATTTATTTTTGGTATTTACTCTAGTGGGTTGCAACGCACCTTTGCTCCTCAGCACGAGCCATAAGCAGAGGTGAGTCGCACAACCCACTTTCGAATGAATATTATGGAGAGTGTACGATTTCAGAAGGATAATAGATAAATTAGGAAACGGAAGGCAGATAAGTAAGCTGAAAGAAGAGTCAAGGACAGAGGGCGAAAATCGGTTGGACAACTAAATGGGGCTCACTGGCCGCATGATGGTGGAGGGGAGAGTACTCAATCCTGGCGCGTACTCAGCCAGTATATTAAGAGGGCATGGGAATTTACTGGGTGGTTTGAATCTGAAAGTAGTCCACATCCGGGGAGTTTTCCGGCTTAATAAATAGCATTATAAGTCGCTTTTGACCTTTGGTCCGTAGAAAGCATTGCCAAATCGGGTGTGGCTCTACAATAATACCTCAAGCTATCTTATGGCGCTATGGAGAAGGGAAAGTGGGCCACGCGTGAGGTAGCCAAGCAGATAAATTGATGCCACATAAAAGAATGGGGCGCTTCTTGTTCGAAAAACGGAGCAAACAAACTTGTCTTCTCAATGCAATTCGGGCTCTTAACCACAATCTTCCTTTCGTTTTGAGTGAAGCCAAAACGGTATCGTCGAACATCCCTACTCTGCGATATGAAAGAACGTCGTCTCGTCATTTATGAGTTATGCACAACTCCTTACTTTTACTTGTTTATTTTATTTACTAGCTCAGCCCGCGACTTTGTTCGCGTGATTGTCGGAAGCACTATCGCGATTATCTTTTGATTGCTCACGTTGGTTTTGGTTTATTATTCATTCTGAATAATAACCCTATGTTTTCGGTCACGAAAAATGTTTACAACCCCCCCCCCCTCAAACTTGATACTTTACGTTTCAAGACATGGGGATTCCAAATCTGCAATGTCCGTGACCCATCCGCCGTCTGGGCCGTTTAGTGCGTTTGACGTAATCTAAAAAATTCGTTCTTTCGCACAAATATTCCATCTGATATCTAGTTGTGTCCGCCATCTCGGCAATCCGATCGGATGAAGCCCATGGTTGTTATGGACAAAAAATGGTTAAAACAATTAACGAAACGCAGTATAATCGGAAATAAGCCGTGTTTCGTATCGTTTTCAAAGTATTTTTACATCCTGGGTCGAATGGAATGAGTATCAGACGTGTACAACTGCGTATAGGGAAATTACAGTAATTGCTAGGGCCAACTAATTGAAAGAACTCGCGGAAACTACGGCGGAAGTCAACGTTTCATCGTCAGTACTCCCTCCCTCCCTCCCGTCTCATCAAAACCACCTGCCTGCTAGCCTCCCAACCTCATGCCAATTGCCGGAGGTTGGCTGGAAGTCCCTGTCCCAAGTCCCCGGACTCTTTTTGCCCGACGGGGCGGAGGAAGGTTAGGGCCACTTCCTCCGCACACCCCTACATTGGATCATAAATGCCTACAGACGTTTACAGGGGCCTGGCAACGGGGGAATATTTAGTTTCCATGGTTCCATTGTAGTCAGGTCATGTTTCGTATGGTTTACTAGTATTTTTCGATGCTGAATCGAATGGTATGGGTCTCGGAGCAGTAATACTAGGTCAAGCTGTTCATGAGAATAATAAAGGTTTTTGTTATTATGATCGCGTATAAGACATTTTTAAAATAATATGTTTTAAAGTACTTCAGCATAATGATATTTTTAGTTTTATTTTCTTGTGGTAGAAAAACGTACTGATTTTCCTCGCAACCCGATCTTTACAACCGGCCGTGTGAAAAGCAGTCTTGACGTAAATCTATTCCTACGTGTTTAAATGTTTGCCGCTGTGGTTTATTAATTGTTATGGCAAAAGATAACTTAATTGGAAGTTGAATTCTTTTAAAATTAAAAGGTAAATCATTGGAACGCGAGGTATAAGCACCGATTGACCAACTGCCGGACGAGTCAAAACTGTTGCAACGATTACGTTATTGCGAAGGAATTTTACTTGAAGTCGGGTCCTGTAGCATAAATTTGGTGGTTAAGATTTCTGAGTGAAATTATCGCAGCACCTATTACTTTCCTTTACCCCAAAGGGAAAGGAAAGCATAGTAATCGTGTCAAAACAAATTTGGGTTTTCTTCAGATCTTTACGTTTTAAGGCCTACTGAGTTTAAAAAACCTAATTTCGGCGCGTGGTCGGTGTGTGTGTGTGTGTGTCTGTAGTTCGATTTGCGGGAGAACGACTGATCCGATTGAGCTGGTTCTGTTTTCGTTTTGTTCGTTATTTTTTGTAGACACCAAAATGAGGTTATGGGCGATTTCGACCGATGGTTAAGGAGGGTGGGGGACGAAAATGTGCCAAAAACAAGAGGTTTTCGCATTTTTATCAAAAACGGCTCCAACGATTTTGATTAAACTTTCAAATTATCCTCTACTAATCAATACCTAACTTTTCGTATCGAAACATATCTCCATGAAAATACGGTGAACGGAGATATAGGCCTATCAAGCAAAAATGGGTTTTTAACGCTTTTTGGCAAAACGGCTTCAGCGATTTTCACCAAACTCACAGGATGTTTTCAAATAATACCTACGTATTGTTTTGAATAAATATTCCTCTGAAGGTCCATTGAGCAGAAATAAAAATCATAATGTGTCGAAAATTACCTTTTTTTTGAACATTTCATTTTTTTCCAGGGTTACTACTTTACCAGATGTGATAAATCTTATGGAGTGTCTTCTAGCATTCTAAACCCACATCATTTTCTTCGCAACTGTCTTTGTACGGAGATATAAGCCAAGTTAAGTCAGAAAAGGAGATCTGTCGAATATTAATTTATCGGTATTCCACTTTTCTCAAAAATGGCTCTAACGATTTCGATCAAACTTACGGAGTACTCTCAGCTAACTAGTCCCTACATTTTGTTCTCCATAAATGTTCCTGTAAAAATGCGTTGAACGAAGATATAGCGCTCGCATACATAGCTGGTGTTCGAACTTAAAGGGATTGCGGAAAGTTGTGTGTTGCTACGCACCGCTCGTTAACTTGAGGGAATGTGGTGGGAGACCACTCGGGTTTAAAGAATTGAGAAACTCCTGTGGGTAATGGACAGCGTCTTCTTGATCCATCACATTAGCAATAGATGTATTGGTAGTTATGTCGCCTGGAGGTTTAGTTAAAATTATGTTAATGTTATGTTATGTTTATTTCGTCAACGCTACTATTTCTCGCCGCCAATACTGCCCTTTGACACACCCATTGATAATCTTCATTTTATATTTCGACGATACCAGGGTAAACTTTTAATATTAAATCCTCAATGCTAGTCACTCTTTCTCCTAAATCGCGATCAATTTCAATTGTATTTTCAAAATGAGGTACTTTTCTGTCTCCTATTAAAAGTAACTTTGGAGGAAAATGTGTACTACCTCCCCCCAAATGTGCTCTCATATTCATAGATAGTTTTAAGGTATGGACAAACTTCCATAACGGTCCCCCAAACTTCCTTTCAAGGCAAGAGTTTACAATGTCTGCTCTAGTTCCTCTTAATATTACCGGTAAAGTTTGTCGAAAATCCCACCAATAATGTTATCACAGCTTCTAATATCTCTATGAGTTCTATTTGGAGCCTCTACATGAGCTCTATGAATCATGGTACATTCGTTCCAGATAATTAAAGTGACGTCTTGTAAAACTTTACCCAGAGGGCGATTTTTCCGAATAGAGGACACACGTAAAAAACAGTTAGAGGCGGTTTAAAAGTGCTGTGCGTCCACCTGATAATAAAGTTGCCGCAATTCCTGCCACGGCTATTTTTCCCCTTACTTTTTCCAGTATCAGATTAGTAATAAAAGTCTTTCCTGTTCCACCTGGAGCATCCAAAAACAATATTTTTCCTTCATTAAAACGAATACTGCACCTAACACGGTTGTACGCCGTCACCTGGTCATCAACTAATTTTGCTTCATTTTCAGTAATATACGCATTTAATTCATTTACGTCGTACATCTTCGGTAGTGCTACTTCTAACCGTTTATGCAGCGCACGCAACGTAAGTCCTCAAATGTGAATAATTTTCCCCGTTTTTGCAACATTTCTCACTGACGCGTCGTTCCTATTAGCCGCAGCGTAATGTTATATAGCCTAAAGCCTTCCTCTTTAAATGGACTATCCAACAAAAAAGAATTTTTCAAATCGGTCCAGTAGTTCCTGAGATAAGCGCGTTTAAACAAACAAACAAACTCTTCCGCTTTATAATATTAGTATAGATAAATTAACAAAAGAAAGTGATACCCGATTATAAGTGGTGTAGTGAACAACATGAAGGGATTAGGGACAATTGCTCCCAAGTACTGTCAAAACGATGGTGCTTTGGAAGCATTTCACTGACGACTGGATGCAGGGGGAAAGAGATGGTAGAAGTAAAGCGTCTTGATAGAGTGAGGGGGGAAGATACAAGATCGAGATAACACGGAGATAACACGGAGATCAGTGTTGTATCGTGGAAATTGGAAAGAAGCAGTGACGGTGCTGATAATTAGCAGAGGAGACTGGTATGACGAATGGATCCACTGTTCGTGAAAAGAGGCTGACACCCGAAAGTCGAAAGCCAACAGAGCGACAGCGACAGGAGAACCAGGTTCAGGTAAAAGAATATGGGGAAGCAATTGCCAGCACATAACCAACTAAGACGGGCCTGGGGAAAATTAGAAGCTAGAAACGTGCTCATCGTACCCAGCATAGGGTAAACTACGCGCCACTCAACTTTCCTCTGGGGAAAAAACAAAACTTCACTCACCGACTGTTTTTTTTTTTTATTCAGCTGAAACTTCTAAAACGTAACCTAACACAGTTTACGTTCTTCTACATCAGGACTACATCCTCACAAATGAGTGCAGAGGTGAGGCCATGGTTGGCAATGATTTTTATTTGTCTAGCAAAGGGAAACCTTCAAATGACATCGGCGGGGGTCGAATTTTTACCGACTGAGGCCACTCCACGAGATTGATACACCAGAGAATCAGACCGAAGGGGATTCGAGGCCAGGCAAGGACAGGCCACCGTTGCCTTGCCTGTTGAGGCTTGACAGTTTATGGCGTGTGCTGTGAGGCTGCTCATGAAGGAGTTGGCGGGGCTTGAGGCTGAGTTGTGGGGGTTGAGTGCAGTGGTAGATGATAGGCTTTCGTTATGGAGATGTGTGTGTGTCTGATGAACAACGGGGATTGTAGATCTCCTCAGAGAGTCTTCCTTCCTTCAGAGTCTTCTTCCTGGGTGGTGTAGGTGCTGGTGCTCCTTGGTGGTGGCGTTGAAGGCAAATCTTCGTCTATTGAGAGCCTTTTGTATTTGAAATGGTTTTCTGTCGACTACGACTCCCAAGTATTCGGACTAGCTGCTCCATTGGGCATTGTGACTGCCGCCTAAGATGTTGGGAAGTGAATGTTTTGGTGTTATATATAATCTTCTGACTGTCCCAGTGGTGGGATGTGCACCGCGGCCAGACGGCATATTGTGCCAGTCTTAATGTCCCACAGGTCGATGCCTAGCTTTCTGAGGAAAGCCAGGTAGATCCTGAAGGAGTCCTCGTTGGTATCCATACTGAGAGAAGTGGTGCCAAAGACCAAAAGTCGCTCCCTCTCAAGACTCCTGCACGGGGCCAGGACATGGTGGGGAGTCTCCTCATCCGTGCCACACCACCTGCATCGAGGGGTGTCGACTATACCCATAACATACATGTGTTTGTTCATTCTGCAGTGCCGGGTTATGATCTCAACAATCTGCTTCAAGTCCTTCCTCTCCATCCTCAGAAGGGTGTGTCTTATCACACTTGATTGCTCTGAGACGAAGCGTTTGGAGTGACTTACTCCTGCAGCGTTCCAGATAGTCTTCTGGCGTGTTCTCTCACAATCCTAACTAGTTTAACTAGTGACAGAGAAATCCCACAATGGGACGGTGGCCCAAAAGGAACAGTAGACGAACCGCGTCTGGCCAGATGGTCCGCCCTCTCATTTCCAATGATCCCCTTGTGTCCTCGAATCCAATACACATTAACTCTGTTCGCACTTGCTAGGGAGTTAAGCCACAAAACGCACCAGTTTTGACGTAGTGCAGTAATTCATTAGCGCCTTGCACGACTCTTGAATATCGGTCAATACATTGATAGTTCTGTTGCTATAGCATTTCTCATGCATTAGGATTATCCCGGCAATAATAGCATAATTTCGGTGTTAGAAAATAATCTTCCTCTGATTTGGACACATTGTGGTGCACTAAGCAAGGAACTAGTTCATGTCCATCGCAGAGTGTAGCTTGACTTGAGAAATGTGGAATACGACTATGTCGTCAGCGTATTGCCTATAATGATTTTCTCGTGTGATAGGATGCGGTGAAGAGACGAAGAGAGTGAGAGCTCGGAGCCTTGAGGAACGCCGACAAAAACGTGTTGAGGAGTGGAGAATGATTTGCCAACGCAGCCGCGGAAGGCTCTATTTGTGTGGAAGGGCATGATGAAGCAAGTGCGGTAATGAGAAAAATGCCAGGCCGATTAAAGGCTGACAACAGAGATGAAAAGGGGTTGCTGGACTAAACGTAGCGAAGGCGGTATTTGGTTAGGCACGTCCAATCTATGAAATACGTCAGTTTGCTATAGTGATGTCACGTGTAAAGTTCAGTACTCGTCAAAATGTCATCAGAGTGTCCTTATATCTTTCATATTCGTTCTCCAATACGATGAGCTCTCAGGACAATATTCTCTTTCCATGTTAGCTTCCGTTGAAAGCTATGATCATGTAGATTTCGAGGATGAGAGAGCTTAGAGAGAGAAGCACCAGTACCGTGGAAGGAGTTCGGTGCGAACGAGCATGTGACTCTCGCAGATAACCGCATCGTCTCTCAGCTATGCTTCATGCTTCATGCTTCATGCTTCATTACCCGTTATTGGCTGAGTTCCTCCTTCTCTCTCCTCCATCCAGCAACGAAGAGAGGAGGAAGTAAAACTCTTGGAAGAGATCGTTTTCCCGATAATATTATCACGTTCCCACGTTCACTATCTTCTCATAACGCCACCTCTCCGCTAGCCTGTCTCCTCCCAACGACTTCCACTCAAGGAAAGTTTGCCAACCTCCGAGATAATGATTCTTATTTTCGAGTGCAGCATTATGTCGTGTATCGTTGAAGATGTCTAACATAACCAATAATTGCGGTTACATACTTACACCAACTCAACTACCAAAGTTCGAATAATGTTAACTCTCCGGACAAATAACCTTCAAAATCTCCTTTTATAACAGCCACAGAAATAGTGTTTGTAGAAGAGCGAGAGAATTACTGCATGCGTTAGCCAATTATCCAGCGTCAATAGGTTTTTGCAGACACGGGCTCGTTCACGAAACACCATAGGTGGTGTTTCAGCTACCGCGTTCAGCTCTTCAAAGGCGCTACCCTCGAGAGGCGCGCCTCATTGGGAGCATTAGCAAGGCCGCTTGGGGTGTGTGTGTTACTATGGCGTTATCTTCATGTTCGAGGCCATTTACTTGTGATTGGCCACTGCTTTGGTCTCTGGGATAGCATGCTAACAGTCAATCAAAAGAAAGCGGCGCCCCCAATCCCATCTGCGCTCCTGTGGATCAAACAGGCCTGCGAGACAGCATCCCCTGAAGCACTCCTACTGATCGTCACTGATTACTAGGCCATGCATCGTGAACAAGTGGAGAGTGAAAAGAGAACCTCTGACCCGATGAATCGACATTAGATGGAAGACAAACGTTATGAGAGTCCTCCTCGAAGAAACTTGACGCTTATGAGATTTTCCCCTAACATCCCTCAACGTTTTAAGAGAAATTGGTGTGGGTCAGACCACTGGACAGGCCAGTTCCTTATAGGAGATGTTGGTGATATACTTACATATTTCTTAATTTCTTTGGTTTTTGAAAGTGCTGTAACATTTAATAATCTGATTATTACTATTGCAAATTACTTTACCAGCACAATGCATTTTCATTTTTAGATTGAACGCATCTGCCGGTATTGCAGGTTTTGCCTAACTAAAAGTGCATGAGTAGTTAGGGTCATGGCACTTCTGGGATGAGTGACGTCAGCCCCCCTCCTCCCACCACCACTGATGTATCACGTCACCCCCCTCCCCACTACAGCTGATGTATGACGTCACCCCCCATCTCTCCACTACAGCTGATGTATGACGTCACCCCCCCTCCCCACTACAGGTTCAAAGCCAATTGGTGTCGAATGTAACATACAAATTTTAACAAGAAGTTATGATAAATAAATCATTTTAGCAAAATTCAATGCAACCTTTTATGTCACTGAAACGATGAAATGGAATTTTCACTTGAGGTACTTAGGTAGTATAGGTGAGATTAGCGCTGTGTTGAATACGTTAATAACCAATCCAGCCCAGGAGGGAATCAGCTCCGCAGTGTGTCACACGCAAAACGTGGGGGATTTAAACGTGGAATTGCCAGGCATGAGGTTTGCTACATCTTGAAGTTTGGACGATATCCCGCTAGATGGAGTCAACCAGCCCCTTGCTGCATGATTATAAGTTGTTCATAGTCTTACGCTTTTAACGGGTTTATCTTTGAGAAAACTATCTCACCATGTCGTGGATATAATAAGGAATAGAGCATTGTGAGAGATTCTACTGCCGGCCTTTTGATCCGAGTTGTGCCAGCCCGAGGGCTCTTAACCCGTCTCCACGTCGTCGTAGACGAGGGAAAGCAACTCCTTGCCCTGACGGCTTTAGGAGCCCACTCTCCAGCACTTAGTGAACCAGACCAGCACGAGTCCTTCCTCATTCTGCCAGTGGGCCCCCCTCATTGGGGGATCAGCATAGCAGCCCATGCTACCAGTTGCTAAACGGTACCTGGGTCGCCCCAGGCCCGCTAGCAGCCTTCTGGTATGCCTTGGAGATCTGACATTGCCTGAGGGGAGAGCCTCTGAGGGTGTTAGGTCTCCTACCGCTTCTCCCAGTGGAGCCAACAGCACGCCATTACAGTAGGAGGCCTGAGGAATAGAGCATGATAGTTTCCCGTGGTCTCACCCTTGTCTGCACTACAAAGGGTCTTGTTGGGCGAATTTCGTGTTCCACCACGGCCTCGTTTCAGGCCACAAAGGTTTCCACCGCGTACTTATGGAATGGAATCGGCGAAACTACTGCTATTGGCTGCAAACAATCGAAATGAGCAAGGCGCTTCAGAGTCTAAAAAGTGGCCAAGTAGTTTGACGAGCAAACGCCTAGATTACAGTACTTTGCACGGAGTCTCCACTGACTAGCTTCACGTCATTGTTTTGACATCTTCCTGCTCCTTATAACCCACAGCACCTACAATGGAATTTCACCAGGATGATAACAAATTGATCCATTGATCTGCACATATGAAAAGCCGCAGTAACAATACGTTACATCGTGTTGCACGTGTACAATGGAAAATAGCGGTCGAAGGAGGAGATATGCTTGTACCCCTTCTCACAATTTGGCCTCTATTGGTCAAGACAAACTTATCTCCATGAGGTCCCTGCTGGAGACATGGCGAGGACGTGTTACTATCAAGGTCCCGTCGACCAAGGATATTGTGTCCATATGAAGTTAGAGGAAAGGTGTTGCATAAAGTGGGAGTAAAGGGCGTGTGTGGCACCAGAGGAGGGCACAAGGGATCGGACACAACTCCTGGCTTGGAGTTCACAGTTCTTTGTTTTCAGCGACCTGATTTATTTTCTCACGTGGAGGACGGTGACGAAGGAGCAGGTGCGACGCCTTTTGGGCTGGCCACCCATTCAAATCGATAGACTGCTCAAGCAGCAAGCATCGTAAATGGCGCTGCAGGTGGCAGTGTCGCCAACCACGAAGCGAAGGTGTCGGATCGTGGGCTTTGTGATTTCAATGGAGTGCCTCCCCTGCAAATTAGCGTTTTAGCAGGAGAGAGGTAAAGGCCGCAGGGTAAAGCACTCTCTCCAACTATCAAGGGTCTTCACAGGGATAATCCTCAGCTCTCGAACTAGTATTCTATCAATTCCCGTATCCCTATGCCTCATGTATGAAGCATTTTCCGTGCAGTAGGTCTACCCTTTCCACCCACCCTGTTTTTACCCAACTTGGAAACAGTTACTATTCAATTGTTTATTTGGTAGGTCCCACTGACTTACTGGAGGCTGTCACTGTGCCCCCAGGTAGTTCGAATCAGTTTGTATCTAGTAATGCGCCTGGTACTATTGTGAAAGTATAAAACAGCCTCGAATTGCTTCCCCTCGACTCATGACAACGAGGGAAGAACCTTTGAACTTTGCTCCCGAAGACGAAAGGCTCACGTACTCAAACTCACTCTCCTTTTCGATCCTTGAAGTTTTTATTCATAACTTCCCTCTCAGTGCAGATTGTTGATAAAACAGGAGGAGTGGTGATGGAAGGAAGTAGCTGAATGGAAGGGGGGTGGGGGTGGAGGATAAAAATCCACTCACGTCCATTCATCGGTTTCGCAATGAAACGAATCCCGCACTTGTTATCATGAAAGAGGAAGAAGAAGCCTCCACTGGGGTTCGCTCTACGTTCCACCGAAAGCAGGAATATCTACTTTCTGCGTCTTTCAGCACCTATTCAACCGGCAAAGTAACTCTTGGAGCTTATCCACAATCCTCCTACTGCCACCCTCTCCCGTATAATTATCTACGTTTCGCATCTACCCTCATAGCGGCCATAAATAAAAGCGGTTCACAAAGCTCTCACCCTCTGGAACCATCCCGCGCCACCAACAACCCCATCTTCTATCTTCTTTGAAGAGGTTTCGAGACTGTTTGAGATCTTTCCCTTCTGATAGGAATGATATTTTCATTCCCCGCCCTATCCATGCTACTCACACCAACATTGCAATAACAATGGAACAATACACGGATCTATCACCAAAGCGTTGATAAGGCCCCCCCAACGTCCCCTGCTACAAGAGTTTTTCCAGCTACGCTCCAAACACTATATAAAGGGCATAGCAACGATACTCAATTGCCATGAAGTTTTAGAAGGTTCAGGTTTTACAGATGTGAGAACTCTTCATGCAAACTATCGACATGCCTTACTCGTCAACTATTTGTCAACAGGTACTTCAGGGTAAATTCTGATTGGTCTGCTTCTAGTTATGTACTTCTATGTGATGAGCACCAAAGTCCCACAACAACCAGCTCGGCCCTAACGCCACTCTGCAATGGATCTCATGCTCGTTAAAACCTGAAGACCTGAAGAAAACTAAAAAAAAAAAAATCAGGTGATTACGTAACTGTTTGTTCTACTTCGTAAAGCTAAGGGAAGTAATAACCATAAGATGCCAAACGCTGTTCAATTTCTGTAGAATGTTACCACAGATAGCGTTGTCTGAGCCATCCACAGTTGTAAATTGAGGCCAACATAGTTGTATTTTAAGCCTCAGCCAAAATAGCAGCATTCTGTCTCTTTGGAAATCGTTTCAAATAATCGATAAGGACTTCGATATTCTGCAGTTGGGATGCCCTTGTGCTTCTCGAAAGGTACGATCTCCTCTGCTAGAGCAACTAGTGGTTTTACGCCTTTATAGAGGCAAGATTACCTAAACGCGATATCGGTGATACTGAATTCATACTTACCAGCGTTGATCACTATAGCGAATTTCTTAAAACGTTCTCAGGTGTTCCTCCTTCGTTGAAGTGGCCACATAACAGGTCCGTTTCCTTATCAAAATGACTATTCTTCAACTTTCATAAGATTAGTGGAGGTTAAGTCATGGAGGTTGAGGTTTGGCTTTCACGCGAGGGCACAAGCACTCTCTCAGGTACGACAGGTTGCCATTTAGAGTTTAGAGAGAATCTGCATTTACTGAGAGGAATTCTTAATCTGGTTTCCCATCGGATCTAACATATTATTTCCGTGGCACATTTCAAAGGGAGAGATCTAGTGTGAGCACGTTTGGTTTATTATTCATTCTGAATAATAACCCTATGTTTTCGGTCACGAAAAATGTTTTACAACCCCCCCCCCCTCAAAATTTGATACTTTACGTTTCAAGACATGGGGATTCCAAATCTGCAATGTCCGTCGGCCATCCCCCAACCACCGTCCACCGTCCCCCGTCCGCTGTCCGGGCCATTTTGTGCCTTTAACGTGGCCTAAAAAATTCGTTCTTTCGCACAAAAATCCCAATAAGTAATCCGATCAGACGAAGCCCATGGTTGCTATGGGCAAAAAATGGTTAAACAAATTAACGAAACGCAGTATAATCGCAAATAAGCCGTGTTTCGTATCGTTTTCAAGGCCCACTCGACTCGCAACTCCCTTTGGACTCGCAACGTCCTGCCAATTGCTGAGCGAGGGTTCGCTGGAAGCCCCCGTCCCAATTTCCCCGACTGTTTTTGCCCGACGGGGCCGCAGAAGGTTAAGGCCACTTCCTCCGCACACCCCTCCATCGGATCATGAATGCCTACAGACGTTTACAGGCGCCTGGCGCCGGGGGAATATTTAGTGTCCGTAGTTCCATTGTAGTCAGGTCATGTTTTGTATGGTTTACTAGTATTTGATCCTGAATCAAATGGGATGGGTCTCGGAGCAGTAATACTAGGCCAAGTTGTTCATGAGAATAATAAACCATTGTGTAATAATCTGCAGGGTTTTTTTATTGTCATGACCTGCTTTTCAAACTATTGTAGCGGTCATAAGCTGGTTTATTAGCAGTCAACAACCATCGCTCACTGTTGTAGGAACAGCGCATGGTTTCCAGTTTCCACCACCGTGGACGTGCTAGAGTCCAGAATGGAGTGTCTTTGAGAGAAAAGAAGTCGCCATGTCCACTGGCTCAACCCACATTCCTCTATGACGTTCACGGATGTTGGGGAAAGTCTCGTATGTGTCACTTGCGCTTGTCATTTCTCTGGCAGAAAGAGGGAAACTCCCTTTTCCCGCTCCGCTTGTCCGCCATGCCCCGAATGGTCATTGACACTGACGTTTTTCATTGAAAAACCTTTGAATGGTTCAAATAGTTTCAAGGAAGAAGGTTTGATCAAATTTTCAAACTCGCATACAGCAGTTTATCGGATGATTTTTTGGGTAGGAGCTTCATCCCACACTGAAGAGTTACCTGAGTGAGTGAGCGTCAATCGGCGGCTTTTCAAACGCACGCGAAGACCAAAATGTGATTTAAAAAGTCTGCACCTAGTACAACTGAGAGGGATTTGACCCCCTGAGTCAAAATACCTATATCAAAAACCTTATACGTGTAGATTGTGTGAGGATCACTAATTACAAAGGGTACACCGTGACATGGGCACTGAAAAACGGTAGTGCGTGCTTTCGTCATTAAGAAAATGGTGACTGGTACCATCGTGATAAGCGCCTGTTTGCAATTGGCATGACGTGGCGAGTGGAGCAGGCGGGTGGTTTTGATGAGACGGGAGGGAGTACGAACGATGAAACGATTAGTTTTGCTGTAGTTATTGTCCCGCAAGTCCTTTCTATTAGTAAACTTTGGCTTACTATAACCACTGGCTCAGTAACTAGTTACTGTAATTACACTATACTCAGTTTTACACGTCTGCTACTCATTCCATTCGACCCAGGATCTACCACCTGAAACCGACAAAACCTTGAAAAGAGACCTTGAGTTTTCCTCTATAGCAACCATGGGCTTCGTCCGATCAGATTGCCGAGCTGATGGGCACAACTAGATACCAAATGAATTTTTTAGACCGCGTTAAAAACGCCCAAACGACCGGATGGCGGACGGACATTGCAGATCGGAATCGAAATAGACTCAAATCTTGATTAAGTGCCGCAAAAGTCCAATTACGAACTCAGGATGTATGTGCTAAGTGTACAAGTCGAGTACAAATTCGGGATACAAGTATCTAGTATAAAAATAGAGTACCAACCGAGGGGTAGAGTGTTGTGGGCAAAGGAACCGGAATTTCAGGGAAAGAATATAAGAACGGCTACAGGGACGAGAAGGACATGAAGATTATGGGAGTAGCAAGGGTGATTCTACTTCAATTTTGTTCAGATAGGCAGTACGTTGAATTTTTCCATTTTAACCTCATGGGACGTACGTGTGCGTTGGATGTGCTCGAAAGTTCATCAGATAATCAAAATTAACGGTTCAGATGAGGCGATTCCTCCAAGTGTTCCTACATTGGGGATTCCAGGACTTGATTCGGCTTGCTATAACAAACCCTTGTCTCATCCTCCCGTCACGCTCTCGTGACTGATAGATCTACGATAGCCTTTGTGAGATATTAGATGCTCTCTCTCTTTCTATTGCGTACTGTGGACTGATGATGACCTAACCGTGGCAATCGATATTACGAGTACATTGTAACTTGTAAGTTGACAATAGTCCTTACTCCGTTTTATTATTTGTGTTGTATGAGGTTAGAAGAAGGGTTTAGTGAGGAGGATCTTCTTGCAGCACTCTTAGGTTGTGGCTTACTCGAAGTGTATGCTGAGGAGTCGAGGCAGAAATAGAAATGAAGAGGCATTGTCAGGGGATGGGAGAGCAGAACCGCGAGTTCTAATATTGGAATTCCTCAACATTCGGATTGTGGGAGTTTCCGAGCACTTAACGCACAATAAAACCGACTGAGCTATGAACCGTGGAATCCCTTCCAACTCCTGTTTAACGAAAGCAGTTGGCAACTCAACTTGGCTCATAGAACCACCCTTTCCCAACATGATGATCGTGTTTGAACATATTACTTCGCATTATCACTCACTTCGACGTTGTTTAAGCAGCTCGCAAACCTCACGGGCTACGCGACAAAGTAGTTGTCTTCAACCCTCCAGAAATGAGGACGCTTTCAAAGGGGATTTCGCCCAGGGAGTTGCAGTGATGGCATTAGAGTTTAATTTTCCTTCGCTCTTTGATCCGGCATTTCAACGAAAGCTGAGAACGACAAGGGCTGTAGGACCGAGTTTTGTTTTGTCGTACCTCGTGGAGTTCGCAGTATTCATGGAAGAGTTCAGGAAACTCGCATTAAAAGCGTCAAATTTCATTTTGCGCGTTAGGATTTATTTAAACATCCGAGTTGCTGAGAGGAAAGGGGCGAGCTGTCAAAAAATGATCTGTCGTGAGAGGAAACACCAACTCGTGAAACATTAAGTTGTTTTTCAGAAGTCAACGCCACTATTTTCAGTCCCTTAACGGTCAGGACTAGGAGCTCCAAGAACAGGGAACAGTCATCTGGTGATTGCCAACTGTATGTTTGTTGCATAGACTATTTATGTTGTGTCGTTGTCGCCTTTTTCTGGGAAGGCTTCAAATATGACTCAACAGAATCTTGTCCACGACCACTTTCCTTGGGCCTGCAGAGTCAAAAACACCACTTACGAAAACGTCCGTGTGAATCTGTGCCCATCATCTGTGAAGGACATAGGAGAAAGCAAGTTAAGCCAGACCACTGGACGAGAGAGTTCCTTTCAGGACATGGCGACTTCTCTTCTTTTCTCTCATCGACTCTCCATTATGCACGTTTTCACATCCAGGGCAGAGGAAAATGAAACCACTGTAGTTCCTACAACAGTGAGAGACTCTTGTTGGAACAGCAGCCAAATGTTTCAGGATTGAATGCTACTAAGCAAGCTCATAACTATTTCGCCCAGAAGAATGTTATGACAAACAAAACATGGCCTTTTGAAACTTGCCACCCATATTAATTGTTCAATTGAAAATCAATAAGAACGTGGTGATTCCCCAGCATCATAACTCATGGGCAAGAGTTTTCTTCCAGGGGACAGGCTAAACTACAACCTGCTCACTGTTCACCACAAAAAGGCAGTTACAAGAGGCTGGGTTTGTTATGCTGTTGATACTTATTGTCGTACCTATGGTACTCACCTTGAGATGCTGAATCATGTAGTACAGGAGTGCCTGCCATACTAATGGAGGCCCCCTCTAGCGTTGAAGCATTGTGCTGGTTGCTGATGCCATTGCCAAAGAGAGCGGCACTGTCGAGTGGACTGTAAAGAATGACTGTGCCTGACGTAGTCGCTATTAGTCCTGATCAGTCTGCAGTGATCCTGGATGTCCAGGTTACATTCGGAAGCTGAAATCGTAAACACTGGACAGAGCGTCGTATGGCCGTGTTGGAACCTCGCGGAGTGGAAGGATATTACATCAGGTTGTACATAGATCGCAAAGGAGATGCATCAGTTCGTGTTCTTTGAGGAATCAGCATGTTGCTGGGATCTGAACTGATGGTCGTTTTATCGTGAACCTCCCTATCATTCTTCTTTCCTTTCTCCTCCAATTCCTTTGCTGGAGCTGGCATAGGGAAATAGGCATAGCGTGGGTGCCGTCCGTATTTCATTGATCTTAATTTGTTTTCGTTTTTTTGGGGGTTGCCCTATTAACATTGGGACGCCAACATAAATCAAAAGAGTCTTCTAAGAAAGAGAAGGGTGGCAGTCCAATAGACTACCTGTTCAGCTCAGTTTGTAGCCCTTGATCCTAAAGGGGTTTTTCCTGTACCCGAAGGAAGTTCAATTAGCTTCTCCTGCTGACAAAAGACTTTCAGGATTATTTCCGAAGTCGACAACAGGATTTACCTTCCTCATAGTTTCCTGAACGTCCCACCACTACCTCTTCTTGGGCACTTCCATTCACGTCCTTTGAAAAAAAAACCAAGTCATTACACAATCAGTTCCTGTACTACTCAGTAGCTCTCTACCCTCGTCCTAACACCAGTTCACATATCTAGGGACCCACTGTGTCATGTTCATTAGTTATACCGGCTGCTCAATCAGAATTCTGCGAGTGACTGTTTAATCCGATCTCTGTCATACTAATCAAGTAACGTTTTCATCAGAACTCTATCGAGTAATCGAGTTACTGTTACAGTATAGTCCTGTATCTCGTTAGTATCATTTGTAAGCCGATTCAAGTCTTTGTTGCCCTCTCTTTCTCTTGCTCCCAACACCACCTGTACGGTGTAGGGTTAATAACGTTCGATAATTAGCAGGAGCCCTGTATATTCTGCTGGGGCTCATTTATTAGCATTTCACACAGTTTTCACAACGGTAGACACGAATCTTCTCAAAAAACCGTGTTGACATGAATCATTTAGTGAAGGTCGCAGGGGTGGAGATATTGTTGTTGTCACATTTTCATACGTTTATTATCGCATTTCTGAAATTACGAAAACCCTGCGAGCATAAATAGGATGCTGGTTCTCCATCCTACATATTCGTCATTTATCCGCACCCATTCCGCTTCTACTCGCCCTTGTTAAATTGACATGAGCGACCGAAATGGATCCAGAGGCGTTCTTAATCACGACAGGTAGTTGTTGGAAAGGGGGGGGGGGGTACATGCACGTGAGAAACGTGAAACGATGTCAATGAGATTCCGAGTTTTCTCATTCCCTTCCCAAACGTGATTTGGTATTCAGGGGCAGCCTCCCTCATTTTTCCCCATTACCAGAGGCCCATTTGTCTACTGTTAGCTTTCCTTGCTTCCTCTTTTCACTTTCTGTTAGCGTCTCTCTTTCGCTCTCTTTTGCCACTTTGTCTTCATTCCTTTTAAACGAAGAACCCCTCACGGTGGAGCACCTCCCCCACTCGCTGAACTTCCCCTCTCCCACTTGTGAACTAAATTCTGTTGCACGTTCTTTTCGTCTCCTTTAACGTAAATGTAGCGTGTGTGCAAATTGCGTTTACACGATTATATCGCTTGGCACTCTAGACACATTTTATCATCTGAATCTTCATTGACTACTCTTACAATCTTACCAATCAATAGCGTTTATTTTGGACGATATGTATATTACTCTGACTGCCCCATATTTGGGATGAGCACCGCAGCCTTAAGTCCTTTTGTGTCAGTCCTAGTGTCTCACTGGAATGCCTGGTATTTCCTGCAAGAGTCTTCTTTGGTGTCCATCCTCAACAAAACAGCTAGATGTTCTTGGAACTTTGGTCACCCGTCCAACGTGTGGCAAATGACAAATGGCTTGATCTTCTCAGTCTCAAATGATAAATGAAGGAGGGCAAGGAGACAGGCGCTTAGAGGTCACCTCGCTTCCTGGGCCAACACTCCAGCTGTTGAAGAATAAGGGAAAACATTCTGAGAAAGGGAGACCAGCCAGAGGGTGAAAGAGCCAGGTGGGTGAGAATGGCAACCCCCATCAAGATAGGAAGGCTCACTGATCTCATTATTACCAAACGAGTGACCACATTCACCGAACGTCTGCAGCGAGGTTAGGGTTATTAGGTGAACTGCCCAGGGTTCTGATTGAGTTGGGCTACTACACTACAGGCTTGAAAAGGTTTGCTGACAGTATCCTAGAAGCCCTTGGTGATCATGCAATGGTGAGACCTCAGGGGTCTATTGAGATTAGGGATGACAACACAATGACCGTACAGGATATCCTGAAAGCTCTGCAATGGAACCTTCAGTGAGAGGGTGATGGTGAAACTGAGGGGCTCTGGCAGACTAATGTTAGGAAGCAACGCAGAGCCATTGTTCAAAAGATGGCAAGGCAGAAGAAGAATCGAATGGGTCAGCTGTAGAGTCCATCCTAGGGTGGATGTGCTGAGACGCTTTTAATACGTAGACTGTGGGCATCGAGCAGCTGCTTACCTGAGAGCTGACAACACCTTTCTCTGCCAATGCTACTGGCCATATGAAGAGAGAGTGCACGCAATCCATAAAGTGAATGCTATGCTCTGGGTAGGGAGTCACAGAGGATGAAGGGGCTGTCTGCCTAGAAAAGGCTAGTCACTATGGCCAATGATGGTTCTGATGGATCGCATGGCCCTTTGAGTCTTTGAGGGAAAATTGGTGGGGGTAGAGGCCACCTTAAGATCAGTGGGAAAGCAGGTCCTGTTATGCAGTAGTTTCAATGCTAGGGCCTTTGGGAGGAGGATGGACCTGGCTGATTCAAGGCAATTACCTCGCAGTGACAAGGAATGAAGACATGGAGCAATGGCCACGTCTGAACCCCCCAAACTGCCAGGCTATGCGGGAGGATATGTGGGAATGATGACAAGCTGCAAGATTCTCGTCATGTGAAGAGGACAAGAAAGAAGAACTGTCTTCTTCTAATATTTAAACGCTAGAAAGTCCTTTGGGCTCATAACTCCTTGAAAAGGCAAGATAGGAACGCTGTTGCCTTAGGACGCTTAAATACTACGATCTTCCCCCCATTTTTCCCCTTTTCTAAATCTGCAAGCCAGTTTTCTCATTTTCTTTACCCCCACGTTAGTGGCAAGACAAATAATTTCTTGCGGAGGCCGTAAGAAAGTAAACGAACCGAGCGATAGGAGGCAAAATGTAAGGTGATTCCAGCGGAAGCGTTCTAAATTTATTGATCCCATCACATTATTCCCCGCACTACCGACTACTAACCACTAATGCACAACCCCCAACTCCTACCACTTTTTCACAGTTGCCTCGTCGAATAATGGGCGGGGATTAGGTTTTCTGCGTAAATCGAGTATATCTTCAGTAGGGACTTTGATTATTTTGTACCTCTCCCTCTTCACCAAACGTGCGTGGATGAGTGAAATAAATGCTAACCCTGAATTTGAGGATTTACTCAAATTGCTTTCAACCCGTGCACTTCTCCTCCTACTTGCCAAAACGCTTATTAGTGGTCCCAACGATGGGCTCAGGTGGCACAGGTTCTACTGAGAGAGGCGCAGATCCATCTCTCGCCAGTTTTCTGGTCTCGTCATTCCCTTTCAATCCATGACCTGGCACCCTCCTGTTTTCCTTTGCCAAAGTCTTTACACCAGTCAAGCATTCCCAAGCCAACCTCGACGAAATAATATAAGAAGCCAGGGCCTGACGGTTTGATATAATATATTTCTCTGGTTTATTGGGCACAATTGACAATGAACAGGTGCTAGTATCAAATCAACTGCAGCACTATATAACAAACTCCCCATTCGTCGGGGCACTTCAGGCGGCGGAAAAGTCTGGCAACCATTCGTGACTTATTGCGGGCAGAAGCCTCCTGTGGGGCCATTTCAGTTAGCATTGGCTTGAGCAGCCTAACCACCTACATGGATGGCGGGTCAAGGTACAGGAATTGCCAACAGACGTTCTCCCTGCAACTATGCCTTATTCACACACGGATTGGGCTGGCTTCCGTCTACCTCATGGGAAAAGGAGTCAGGGGGCATCTGAAGTGCAATCTCCCTTTAGCCTGGAAAGTTTGCCCAGTGGGTAGGCCTTCATAGTTGGCAGCGCCTCCCACCATTCCTCCGTCGCTGCCACCCTAACAAGGACTTCCTCATCGGCGCAGTTTCCCTGGCCGACAGAAACGCGTCTGTGACGTGAAGAGCAAGACTTCGGGCGTGTGGTGGTGAGGTTGTCCTGACTTGTAGAGGCCAAGTCGAGCGAGCTTCCCTTTTTCTTCTTTCTCATTCGCTTACAAAACTGACAGAAATTCAGCATATTTCCTTCGCCAACTTTAACTTTCTTGAAGTCTACAATTGCCTCGCACGCACGACTCTGCAAACAGGAGCCTCTGCCTGTTGTAATTTCGGGTATCCGTGAGGGTAATGTTATGTTTGTTAATGGAAACAACAATTATTAACAGCACATGACGGAAGTTAATTGAAGTGGCTCTTCCCCCTCAGTATTTATCTGAAATCTGTGTGATTCCATGCAAATTTATGTGATCCCTTGTGCATTACATTAAGATGCAAATCCATCTCCGGAATTTCCCATCAGGATCATATGCATCACTGAACACTAAGATGATTCGCGCAGTTCCCCCTTGTGAATGGGTAATTTTGGTGGGGGGTAGCAAACGGATTGTTTTGGAGGAGGTTCCCCTTGCCTTGCTCCCCAACGCTGTTTGCTGTACGCAAAATGTAAGTATATGAGATGTGAAGCAGAGAGATAGATCTAAGAGCCTTTAGAGAAGATGACTACTCGGAATAATCTTTCTTTTAAAATTTTGAATACAAACCTCGATCATATATCAGTCGTTCTACAATATACAATGGTGTTAGGTACTAGTAAGTAGAATTCAAGATGAATTTGATGAACCCACAGTCTTAACAATAAGCAGATTTAACTTAATAGCCTTCCACGCTTAATCGGATTGGCCTGAAACCTCCGAAGAAACATCTTGGAGTACTTACTCCCTTTCCCCTGATGTGGGAGAAAATGTAGCGGAATGAGTTGCTGCCTCTCTGACTCTCTTCACCCCTAGATCACCTCTCAGACACTCTGCGGCTACCATGACCAGGAGCAATGTGTGCGTGTGTTTTTTGTGTGAAATTTGAAAATTAGTAGTTAACTTTCGGTGGATTTCGCCTATACCCTCATTTTTGCGTCCCATGGTAACCTGTAGGCTAGACATCAAGTTCCAGTTGATTTGGTACGGTTGTTTTATCTATAAACCGCGCTAAAATCGATTTCGACGAAAAGTTTGGTAATTTATTGTGCTGCTCTCGTCATTTTCCCACGAATGGGAATTTTATGGTATGGTTGGCTTATTGAGAGCTATCAATATAAAAAAAATTAATCAAAATCGTTAAAGCCGTTTTTGAGAAAAAAAATATTTGGTGTTTTGATCACTATGATAACTATAGTTAAATTTCGGTGGATTTGGTTCATACCCTCATTTTGGCGTCCCATAGTGACCTGCGGGCGAGATATCAAGTTTGAGCTAATTTAATACGGTGGTTTTCTCTAAAAACCGTTCACAGACACACATACACACACACAGACCATTTTCCCAAATAGTGTTTTTCGGACTCGGGAGGGTCTGAAACGAAAAGATCTGAAGAAAACTCAAAAACATTTTTTCAGCCGATTACATAACTTTCCTTTCTACTTCGTAGAGCAAGGAAAGTAAAAACGAGTTCAACATGTTGGAGGCCCTGAGTGGTATCGTTAGGGTACTTGAGTACATCGCTAATGTGTGAACCAGCTCAATAGTGGTGTATGAGGGGTGTCGTGCAGAGCTGGTCAATTCTGAGGATGTGTCATACGATGGCTTCGACGTGGGTCGAGAGGAGGAACGAACCAATCCTGACTTCCACGCAGTGTCCCCTGGAAAACGCCCACTTACGACTGAGTAGGCTCACAGGGATTGGAACACCCAAGCCAAGGTGGAGGGTGCTCGTGCCAAGGCTGAATGGTACAGGGTGTTTAAACATGTGTATCGCTGAAGACCCACTTGTGGCACCAGGCGAGACCCCATTGTAATATAGCCTTCCACAGGCCTAGGGGGCTCTGCCTGTCGTGACCTTTTAGTTCCCCCGTACTCGTGGGACCAAAAATGGAGACCAGTTTCAATAAAAAATTTATAAACGTTGAGGACATCTCAGTATCGGAGAAATCCGATGACATCCAGTCAGTCATTGACTCAATGTCCCGGCCCAGTGCCAGAGACTTGAGAGGGAGCGACTTTTGGTCTTTGGCACCACTTCTCCCAGGATGGATACTAACGAGGACTCAAGTTAACGTACCTGTTAGGTGAGTCCGTCTCCTCTGGCTTGTGAGTTACTGTGGGCAAGCGCTTTCGATGTAAAGACATCATCGTCTGGCCGTTTAGTCAGTACTGGAGTCAGTCAGTTGGTCGTGGTCTTTATATACAAAGAGAAAAGTGAAAGGAGTGATGGAGCGTTGGGGAAGGGGCGGGGAGAGGTCTTGTTGGTCAGTCTTGTTAGTAGTACCTTAGCCGGACTGGCTGTGTTAGGTATTAAAGAAATTGGGTTGTGTCCGCCAGTAGGCAAATACTAAAGTTAACGTACCTGTTAGGTGAGTCCGTCTCCTCTGGCTTGTGAGTTACTGTGGGCAAGCGCTTTCGATGTAAAGACATCATCGTCTGGCCGTTTAGTCAGTACTGGAGTCAGTCAGTTGGTCGTGGTCTTTATATACAAAGAGAAAAGTGAAAGGAGTGATGGAGCGTTGGGGAAGGGGCGGGAGAGGTCTTGTTGGTCAGTCTTGTTAGTAGTACCTTAGCCGGACTGGCTGTGTTAGGTATTAAAGAAATTGGGTTGTGTCCGCCAGTAGGCAAATACTAAAGTTAACGTACCTGTTAGGTGAGTCCGTCTCCTCTGGCTTGTGAGTTACTGTGGGCAAGCGCTTTCGATGTAAAGACATCATCGTCTGGCCGTTTAGTCAGTACTGGAGTCAGTCAGTTGGTCGTGGTCTTTATATACAAAGAGAAAAGTGAAAGGAGTGATGGAGCGTTGGGGAAGGGGCGGGGAGAGGTCTTGTTGGTCAGTCTTGTTAGTAGTACCTTAGCCGGACTGGCTGTGTTAGGTATTAAAGAAATTGGGTTGTGTCCGCCAGTAGGCAAATACTAAAGTTAACGTACCTGTTAGGTGAGTCCGTCTCCTCTGGCTTGTGAGTTACTGTGGGCAAGCGCTTTCGATGTAAAGACATCATCGTCTGGCCGTTTAGTCAGTACTGGAGTCAGTCAGTTGGTCGTGGTCTTTATATACAAAGAGAAAAGTGAAAGGAGTGATGGAGCGTTGGGGAAGGGGCGGGGAGAGGTCTTGTTGGTCAGTCTTGTTAGTAGTACCTTAGCCGGACTGGCTGTGTTAGGTATTAAAGAAATTGGGTTGTGTCCGCCAGTAGGCAAATACTAAAGTTAACGTACCTGTTAGGTGAGTCCGTCTCCTCTGGCTTGTGAGTTACTGTGGGCAAGCGCTTTCGATGTAAAGACATCATCGTCTGGCCGTTTAGTCAGTACTCCATATGCAAGTAAGTCAGTACTCCATATGCAGTACATGTGAGCAAGAACCTTGACTTCTCGTATACTTTCATCCAGTTCCGCCGGTTGAAGGCCAACTACCTTTTTTCATGGAGCATTAATAGATTGCATCTGCAGCATCTAAATTAGTTCTCGTACCTAAATCACTTATCAATAATCTGCAGCATTTGTAATCAATGGCCACATTCCAATGCAGCTCTTGTAGCTTCTAGTTCTTGCGATAGTTTTAACACGTAACGATTAGTACGGCGAATTTGCATTTCATGAGCGTCAACACTTTAGGATTGAGATTCCAGGTTCGGTTCTCGCCCACCACATTTTTTGTATGCACTCTGCAGCTTGTTATCCGCCACAGTCCTTATCACGTTGCACTTTCTTCTTTTATGCAGCACCTTTGATTGTTTGCAATTTCTTGGTACTTACAGTATCGCCACTAATAGCCAATGAAGCAGTGATGGCGACATGTGACATTATCACGACGGTACCAGTCGCCATTTTCTTAATGACGAAAGCACGCACTGCCGTTTTTCGGTACCCATGTCGCGGTGTACCCTTTGTAATTAGTGATCGTCACAAAATCTGCACGTTTTTGATATAGGTATTTTGACTCACGGGGTCCAATTCCTCTCAGTTGAACTAGGAAGTTGCTTGGTGCAGACTTTTAAAATCACATCTGGCCTACTGGCGGACACAACCCAATTTCTTTAATACCTAACACAGCCAGTCCGGCTAAGGTACTACTAACAAGACTGACCAACAAGACCTCTCCCCGCCCCTTCCCCAACGCTCCATCACTCCTTTCACTTTTCTCTTTGTATATAAAGACCACGACCAACTGACTGACTCCAGTACTGACTAAACGGCCAGACGATGATGTCTTTACATCGAAAGCGCTTGCCCACAGTAACTCACAAGCCAGAGGAGACGGACTCACCTAACAGGTACGTTAACTTTAGTATTTGCCTACTGGCGGACACAACCCAATTTCTTTAATACCTAACACAGCCAGTCCGGCTAAGGTACTACTAACAAGACTGACCAACAAGACCTCTCCCGCCCCTTCCCCAACGCTCCATCACTCCTTTCACTTTTCTCTTTGTATATAAAGACCACGACCAACTGACTGACTCCAGTACTGACTAAACGGCCAGACGATGATGTCTTTACATCGAAAGCGCTTGCCCACAGTAACTCACAAGCCAGAGGAGACGGACTCACCTAACAGGTACGTTAACTTTAGTATTTGCCTACTGGCGGACACAACCCAATTTCTTTAATACCTAACACAGCCAGTCCGGCTAAGGTACTACTAACAAGACTGACCAACAAGACCTCTCCCCGCCCCTTCCCCAACGCTCCATCACTCCTTTCACTTTTCTCTTTGTATATAAAGACCACGACCAACTGACTGACTCCAGTACTGACTAAACGGCCAGACGATGATGTCTTTACATCGAAAGCGCTTGCCCACAGTAACTCACAAGCCAGAGGAGACGGACTCACCTAACAGGTACGTTAACTTTAGTATTTGCCTACTGGCGGACACAACCCAATTTCTTTAATACCTAACACAGCCAGTCCGGCTAAGGTACTACTAACAAGACTGACCAACAAGACCTCTCCCCGCCCCTTCCCCAACGCTCCATCACTCCTTTCACTTTTCTCTTTGTATATAAAGACCACGACCAACTGACTGACTCCAGTACTGACTAAACGGCCAGACGATGATGTCTTTACATCGAAAGCGCTTGCCCACAGTAACTCACAAGCCAGAGGAGACGGACTCACCTAACAGGTACGTTAACTTTAGTATTTGCCTACTGGCGGACACAACCCAATTTCTTTAATACCTAACGAGGACTCCTTCAGAAACTACCTAGTGTTCCTCACAAAGCTAGTCATCGACCTGTAAGACATTAGGACTGGCACAATAGGCCATCTGGCCGCGGTGCACATCCCACCACTGGGATTACAGTCAAAAGATTATATATACGGTGGCTTGCTTCTATAAAAACATCTGGCAACGACCTGTACGATCTGTGCAGATATTGACACCAGAAGCAGCCACAGCAACATCGGCATTTTCCCACTAAGTGGCAAACATGAGAGCCTCACTGGCAGGTACTGTTGAGCGGTGTCGAGTCCATCCAGGTTTGGTCTACAGCAGGAAAAGGATGACTGAGGTGCCCCATGTGAAGGAGGTTGGCCCTAGGTGGTGCTGTGCACAAAGCAAAGTGTTCACTGGTTGCGGCGAATGGTACATTTTGTATTCACTTCGACATTTCCAGCTCATTAAAAGTAACTGGACAAACCTGGAAAACTCAATATCATTTATACAAATCGCCAGGGAAACTGATTTTAGTGATGCTCCAGGGAACAGTAAAGGTTCTATCAAACCATTAGCTACTATGTCGAGTGATCACGACAATCTGTCCAAAGATTCTCAGGGCCCTTAGACTAAGTAACAAGTACATGATGGTTCTATCAGATGGTTATGGGTTTTAGAAAAATACAAATGACTGAACTCATGAGCAATTCCCTCTAGGCACGCTCCCAGACGGTTCAAGTGATCACTAAATTCAACCTTTTATCTTTGCTAGGGACTCAAAACTGATAACAGTTCGCTTTTCCATTGCACAGATGTTGCATTTTTTGTAAGACACCGGACATCAAGCACCACCAGCCTCTGCCCCGGAGCTAAAGGCACGGCGGGACATACTATGGTGAGCTTGAACGAGACCATCGGATCTGCCGTGGTTCATGGGTGACGCTTGAACCAATACACATACGCCTCACAATTCCTCGTATGTTGCTGAGAAGCAGTTTTCTCTCTACTTAGCCCAGTTTTCTAAAAATGAATAGGTGGACGCTGATACCCAGTTGTGGGAGAATGAGGAGTACAGAAAATGTACCAAGAAACACCCATTCCAGTAAGGAAATATAGACGTTGTTAAACGAAACGTACCCTTAGGGCCGGTTTATCAATTCTTTAGTTAAAACGTTGATTAGGTAGCTATCTGTTAACGATAATCATGGAGTGAAAAAATACTAGAGCTCGGATCGCGTTCATCAATCGCCAATTGACTAATAGTTAGCTAGCGAGAGTTTGAACGCGGGGAAAAAAGGGCTACCACTACGCTCAAACGAGATTCCCTCGAACGAAGAGGCAACTTGGCGAGTTGTCATCCAAAACAATGTGTTGGAGAGTTGGTACCATTGGGCCACCTTCATTTGCCGCCTGTCGATTTCATTATTTGACATTTTCATTCGAATACCCAAAATATCAGTTGCAGAATTGTTAAATAATATATTTGTGATCTTACTTGATACTTTTCTCTTTTGTTCCAATTCTCTTCTTATCTTACCTTACTTCTCATTCTTTTCTTACTCGTCTTCTTATTGTGTAGCTCATTTTTCGTATTGTGATTATTTTTGTTGAGTGTTTGTCGTGATTTTTTCTGTCGATTTTGTAACTTTCCGTCGTGAGTGGGGCCAACATAGATTTTAAAAAAGTTTCTTACAGAAAGCATTACGTGTATTATTCAAAACTAATCATACATCAAAACTTTAAAAAATTTGAAAAACGATACATGATGCTTCTCAACATCAAATGTGCGGTGTGTTTTACACAAATTGACATTTTCACGAGTGTACAGTCGATAGCACCGTGTGGGATTCTAGCCCAGTGGTAAAACATTCTTTTTTTTTTTCTCCAAACATCGTCTTTATGAAAGTGGGGGCAGGTGAACAATGGTCTGGGAAACTAGTTTCACAATGAGGGAGACACAAGTTTTACTAACGTGAAAGATATAATTATTGAGTTTTCTTCAGATATTTTCATTTCTAACTTCCAAAACCACCCTTTTCAAAACATGGTGTGCGAATGTAGACACGAATGAGCAAGAACGACAACCTAGTCAGCTCCAACTTGATATTCACGATCCCATACCAACATCGGACTGTCACAAAAAGTTATAAGCACAAAATTATTTTAAAGTAATGTAAGTAGCTCCCACTGCCCCAACCCTGTGAATTTCATTTCTCCATCAGTTTCTAAGTACACAGTTGGAACACTATAACATTACTTGGTAAAAACCGCCGAACGTACGAAGGGATTAAGAAAGTTGTGATCCGTCGAACCAGATTTTGGGACTAATGGAATTGAAACGTAAACATTCGATGAAAGCTCTAAATTACTTTTCGATCTTGACGTAAGTTATATCATGCACGAATGTAACTGGTAGGTCGATAAAATATTGTTCTGTACTTACCGAGGCCGTAGAACCTGAGCGTTAGGAGTTTCTTCATTGACGAAATTGCGTGATTTCGATTACTTGGTGATTCAATCCGCGTTAGAATTAGCGAAAGTACGAACAGCGTTGTTTTTTTCGACAATCGGAACCTAGTATGAGAATGTACGTCGTCGAGCGTATCAAAATACTCGATTCTCGGACGGACCTGGTACGCGTTGATCTTTCCGTCGGAGAAATCGGATAAAATGATATTAAATTGAGTTGGCAGTATCCCAATCAATAATAGAACGATAATAATAATGTGATAACGAGAGCAGAAACGGAAACAGATCGCGGAAAACGAAACACAACTGAACAGGGCTGCCAACATCATTTTTCAGATAACTGTACAACTTTCTGATAACTGAAATAACAGGTCGGAAATAAATAAGTAAAGATAATAAATAGATAAAAACAGATCGAGGCGAGCGAAACACATTATTTGACAGATATAACGGTTAGTTATCCGATAACCAAAGAGCGAAGAGACGAGTTAAAAAATAACTAACAGCTAGCCCTAACGAGGCGTCAAAGTGAATTGATGAACGGGTCTTTGGGAGTTAACGAACGATTTGACTTAGTCAGCCTTTAGTCAAGCTAGCAAATGACATTGATAAACCGGCCCTCAAAGTGGTACAAGTGATGAGCTCTCAATCACACGAAACTGGCCGTTTTTCATGTACATTTCACACAATGGAGAATACTCCAAAGGAAGACTGTTGTGCAAACATTCCCGATGAAGCAGTGGACTTCCGAGACATACCTGTACTACGTAGGGTAGAAACCTCAACGGAACTCGTACAGTTAGACGAAGCAGACACCCAACGAGTACAATGACTATGAATTGGGCGCATACTAGCAGTGGAAGAGAGATAGTGTAGTACGTACTACGTACACTCCACTGAATACACCAACCGTGCGAGAATGCGTGACGAGGGATTGCCTAAACTGACGATAAAGAGACAATATAAGAGTGTCTTATTCTATTATTTTCATGAATTATTAAAAAGGTAAATACTACACGAGTTTCCCTTGGAGGAAACCCCAATTCACCCCCTTCAGTAACAACATTTTTCATCTTTAGAACCCTTCAGGCTTAACACGAGGTCACGTCAGCCTAAATTTGTCAGCATAATGGAGTATCGCCGCCACAACAATTCTGTTTAAATATATACTGAAGTTTCGCGCAACAAATTGAATCAGCTTCACCACGGAACACATTGACGCTTCTCTCCCAGAGCTGTCCACCATTTTTTGCGCTCCCTTCAACGCTCATATAAATGTAGCCGATACGTTGTGACGCGTGATGTACGATGGATTGACACCCGGCGCATTAAATTTTACTCAGCGACACAGTGAATACGACAAGATTATTGATACCACGTTGAAGTATTGCCAATGGAGTCGATAGCAATTTATTACGTCAGTTCCATCGAGAAAATAAGTAATTGAATGTTTCCGTTTCCAAGTAATACAATACTTGAAGTAATCACGCATCTCTTCGTCTTTGCACAACCATCTCCCTCCAACCTGACCGTGCATGTCTTCATCCCATAGGTTCAGTTTGCCCTTAGCACAGCTGTTCATAGCTCAACAAAATTTTCGCCTGCGTTCCTCAATTTTGGACGGGAACCTGATCCTCAAAGGTCCTACCGTAATGCTGCCTCTCCTAGGACTCCTGATATCACTCAATGTGAAACCCAGCCTAAAGAATGGGGAATGCGCATGGGAAAAATCAAGGAACTCCATCATCTCGTTGAACAACATCTTTTGAAGTCCAGCTCCAATCAAAGTCGTCGTTACAACTTACGCCGTAGGAAAGATAGTTTTAAAGTGGGTGATTAGGTCCTTGTTTGACGTCGTCAGTTTTTTCGCTACTGTTTGTTACCCCGTTGAGACATTCCGCGTTCTCTTAACAAAATTCACTGGTTTTTGCTTTGCGCAGTAACTAAATTCATCTTGTAGTTAACCTTTTCTATCGTATGTCCATCCGGAATCTCAACACATTCGACCCCTTTGCAGATGCAATCAAGGGTTCTGAAGATGAAGTGCAGGACGGCCTAGTTCGCATAAGAATTCAACAAAGAAATGGTTGGAAGACGTTAACGACTGTGCAGGGTCTGTCGTCGGAATATGACTTGAAGAAAATCGTTCGAGCATGTAAAAAGGAGTTGGCACGCAATGGAACTGTGATTGATCATCAAGAGTACGGCGAAGTCCAGCAGCAGCAAGACGATCAGCGGGAGAACATTTGCCAGTGGCTGACCAAAACGGGTCTCGCCAAGCCTGACCAGCTCAAAGTTCACGGTTTCTAAGCTTAAAATATATTACAAAACAACCAAGTTATCGAATGTATGAACAGTAAAATTACTTCAAAAGAATGCAAATCAATTCAATTTAAGTTTTAAAAATATAGTTACTACTACTTTTGTTTTCAAGTTGAAATTGACTACTATGACCAATTTATCAGTTCACTCCTCTTGACGCTCTTTTTAATTTATTTGATTTCTTTTCGGCCATCGCTTCGATTGATGCCTTTCTTTTTTTTGCGTGACTCTTCGTTTGTTATAATATTCGCTAACTCGATAATCGTGCTAGGAGTCAAAATGAGCGTGCTTTACTGGAGTTAGTATGTATCTTGACGCTATCGACATATTTAGAGAAACAAGAAATTTTCGAGTCTGGTTTTTGTTAATTGTTTCGGAACTTTGTACAACTGCGAATCCTCTCAACGGGGGATTTCGACGCAATGCCAAATAATAATGTAGTGTTGCTTAAAATGAATGAAAAGGTGTATCTCTCGTTAGTACAACGTTAGCTATGTAACGTGCCTTTCAGCTTGTGCGCCTGACCCATTTCATCCAGGTTTATTTCTGTCATTCCACCTGTCAATAGCTCATTAAAAAACTTCACACTTTTCTTTAGTTTTTTGTAAGAATTTTGTTTTGTGCCGTTTCAATCTGATATGTACTGGTTTCTATTCAGCAGTGGAGTTCGTTGATTAGTACTGATTCAAGTGGCGATGATCTTGTGTTGTTTGACTTCAAAAACGGCATAAATGAGGATGTAAAAATAAATTAAATAAAGGGGCTCATGGAGGGTGTGGGGGGACGTTGCATGGAGGGCCGGGTCCTGATTTACTACTGCGTATTGAGAACCAGCCCATAAGCGTTTAGTACGTTGCTCTTCAAGGATCCTACAGCGTGAACCCATTCCAACACCTGCTGGGCATGGGTGGATGTTCAGGAGTGGTATCCCCTCAATTTACGAGATCTCACCTTCGGATCAGCGTGCTCCATGTTCTTCTGGTTGAGGACTGCCGAGTAGTGTGACCCAACCGACTGCACCCTCCACTGTGAGACGCGTTTGCCACGAGAAGGTGGAATGGAAAGCATCATCCATCATCACCCTGCAATGCAGGCAGTTTGAGCTCGTAGCCTTACCAACTTGATACAAGTATGCCCTAAATGCTCCATGGAAATGCTAGGGAATGTGGAAATCCGCCTGGCATCGCCCGAGACGTGAACCAACTGCTGGAAAAAACTTCCATTTTATTGACCAACATTTATTCAATATAATTCCATTATTGTAAGCAGAACCTTTTTCAAAAAAATCTCGGTTTAGAGCTTAGCCAGAACAGTGGGGCCTTTGTACTGTGTTCAGCTCAAAAGCGTGGTAAAAAAAAATCCAATTCCGTGAGTATCAAGCAGAAACTAAAGATGCTCGTAATCCCAATCTTGTTTGCAGCAGCGTTCACCTGTCTCAGCAGTTAGCAGTTGATTTGGCCATTGAGTGAATGGCCGACAAGGGGAGAGTGAAATGAAAATTTCCTCAGCGCTAGGCTCAACTCCGTATGGACCTCTCCACTGAAAGAAAACTTGTCGCACTTGTTAAATGGATGTTAGATAAATAGCAAGGGAGATGGGAAGACTGCCACGGGTTTTCCCAACATTCGTGAACATCTTAGGAGAAAGTGAGTTGAGCCAGACTACGGGATGAGCCAGATCCCTATGGGACATTTTACTTCTTTTCTATGTCCCTCTGTGTACACCTCCAGTGTAGAGGAAACAAGAAACTACGCTCTGCTTCACTGTAGTTCGTACAATGGAGAGTGACGGCTGTTGAAAGAACCGCCAAGCCTCTAGTATTGACTACCATGAAGTAAGCTTATAACCGTTTCATCCAGTCTGCGAGGAAACCAGGTTGATCTATCTCTTTGAAACTTGCCACCCAAACAAATAATTAGATCAGGTGGGAAACCAGATTAAGAACATCTCCCAGATGGTGCAGGTTCCCAGGGTCACCCATGGGTTCTCCATAGGGAGACTTGCTTAATGACTTCACAGGTCTGCGTTCAGTGGATGCTGAGCGAGTGACCTTGCTCTCGGGTACTAGCCAAACTGCAACCTCCATCACTTTTGGCTGACATAACTCTCTTGTGTTGTGGAATAGTAATTTCGATAAGTAAATAAACCGGTCTTTGTCCCTAATAAAAGATGGAGATGAGCAGCGGGCCAGTTCCAGTGTCGTCTATGGTATTCCCGCACTTTCCAAAGTTTCTGGCAACTCGACTCCAGGTGGCTGGTCCAAAGGGTGCCTTCTAGCCAGCGGGTGGTACTGCTGTGCGCCTTACGGTTCTGCAGTAACGTTCTTGCCCTGGGAGAAACAGAAAGCTATTTCATGTGGCCTTTGTGTGGTGGCCCCTAAACGACTTATCGACTATGTGACCTCGTTGAAGGTGAGATGTCTGGGGTCTGAGGTTTGTCTCGGTTTCAGCGAACATTTTCCCTTATGCTTCGCGCACAAATGGTGCTGGCGTTCTGAGAGGAGTAAGGGTGGTAGTCGAATAGGCTACCCTCACAATGAGCGTAATTTTTCCAAGAAACCTGCCTCTCAGCGGCGAGCAATGAGGAGGGTCTTTCGACATACAACTTCGAAGAATATATCCAATCTATTTAACTAACCCCAGAGCTCCTCGTGGACCAGTTAAAAGGCTTCCGGTAAGGAAGTCAATACATAGCGATTAAAATACGTACGAATCGTCGAATTACGTTTCAACGTTCCTGATGGTAGGTCGCTAAAGACGCCGGCATTGGAGAGCGCGAGCAGGAGTTGGAAAATGGTTTCGTGAAGTCAGAACAACATCGTTACGTATTTAAGGCGAACATTGGTGGAATCTTTGAACTCCAGCGCCCTTCTCGACGTCGGAGCTTCACAAGAGCTGAGGGGCTACAAGGTTAGATTGGCAGACAGGTGAAATTCAATTTAAGTAGTATCTGA
This sequence comes from Pachypeltis micranthus, assembly GCA_020466155.1. Lineage (NCBI taxonomy): Eukaryota > Metazoa > Arthropoda > Insecta > Hemiptera > Miridae > Pachypeltis > Pachypeltis micranthus. The sequence goes on from CM035776.1 coordinate 4,003,307, forward strand.
GTGAGGCCCTTCTTCTCCTGTCCCCCGCTTTACATTCGCAACTTGAGCTCCTAATGGTGTTATCCGAGAAGATCTACTCCCTTCAGCCCACTCCTCAATGTTCTCTATTGGATTCCACTTCCTGAAGTGGTGTCGTAAGTAATGTCCTCCCACGAATGAATTGGGGTCCTTTTGCTGCTTATCCGGTTTCTGCATAGCGCGTGTTGCCGAAGTAATAGAACACTCTTCTTGAAGCCCTTAATGACGAGAAGGTCAAGCCAGATGTTTTCCGGATTTTGCTATTTTTGATGTTCCATTTATAAACATTCGCACTTGAGTGGCTTTGCAACTAAAGCATTTCGTTTGCGGGTTGTCAAAGGAGGGATCGGCGCAGATTCATGTCGGCCCTGAGCCCTTTGTTGGGACTACCAGGAGCCACCTACGTAGAGAGGTTGGCAAATGGGAGGATAGGTGCAGGGTGGCCTGGCCTTAGACAGTCAAAACTCTTCATCCGACTCTCCAATGGGAGGGCCAAGGAGGTGCTTGCACAGGTGAGGAAGGATACGAGGATCATATGTGCCTTGTTCACAGGTCACTGCGGTGCAGGGGGGGGCGTGATCTGAGGATCATGGACGCCCTTACAATAAGCCCGTTTGTGGCTGCAGTGAGGGTCTGCAAATATTGGCAAGTGTGAGGTACAGGTATGCAGGTTCTGCGAGGAGGGGCTAGAGACGGCAGAGCATGCGTTGTGTGTATGCGATGGAGTCGCGGCATCGCGCTGTCATGTGTTTGGGAGGCCCTTTCTTCAGCCAGAAGAGGTGGCAAATGCAGAACTTGCGGATGTCCTCCGCTTTATGTGGGGGTGGTGGACGCGCATAGGTCACGCCAAGTGAGACCAGACCAGTGCCGTGGGGCCTGGGGGTGGTACAGGGGGCCATGATGTGAGGATCATGGTCTCCCTTGCAATAAGCCCGTTTGTGGCTGCAGTGAGGGTCTGCATCCACCGTATAAAAAAAAAGCATTTCGTTACAGTTAACGCGTAATGAGAACCACACACATTGAAAATTGTGGCAATGGAAGGTATCATGCATTGATGAAGGGTGAAGGTTTGAACAAGACCAGGAAATCCTAACAGTTCGAGGCAACAAACGGGATCCCCACTTGGTAAAAACCTCCTCTGATGTAAGACACAGGAACAATCAGGCGTTCACGTATCAAGAAATGACAATCAGAAGATAAATGTGAAAAATTGGAGCCAATAGGAAAAAATTTATACCAAAGATGGCAGTGGCTGAAAGGCATCTTTACATTCGGATGTTCACTTCATAGAATCTTCCACTTCACTTCTACCCCTTTTCATGGTAGTCCTGCCTGCACGTCCAGCACCCCCAGATTGTTCTGTAATGAAAATGGTAAGGGGCTTCACGTCCCAGAATTTATTGGGTTGCCCTTACCCATGTAAGGAGCTTCATTGAGTGTGATTTGGAGCCAATATTTGCAAGGTGGTACCTCAGCGGACAGTGACCTGTGAAAAGGCCACATATCTATCCTCCCCATTGCAAGCACCTCCATGGCCCTCCCTTTGGATAGTCGGATGAAGAGTTTTGACTGTCTAAGGCCGGGCAGCTCCTGCCAATGGGTAGTCCTGTACCTATCCTCCCATTTGCCAACCTCTCTACGTAGGTGGCTCCCGGTGGTCCCTACAAAGGGCTCAGAGCTGACAGGGATCTGTGATGATCCCTTCTTTGCCAACCCGTCAGCCCGTTCATTTCCCTCTATACCCTGATGCCCTGGCACCCAACACAGCGTTACACTGTTGTCCTCGGCCAAGGTCTTCAGTCCAGTCAGACGCCCCCACCCCTGCCACGATGTAAGACAGTACGAGGCTAAGGCCTTGAGCGTGGCGTGACTGTGCATCATAATTTAGATCCTTTGCCCCTTCAGTCAACTCTGCATCTGCCGCTGCACACAGACCATCACTGCAGCCACCTCTGCCAGGAACATCGCTGCTCTAATTCTCTGCCCAAAGATGCCTGCCCCTGCAAGGCCACCCTGATGTATTCTCGTGTCAAAGGAGGGCGGCAGAGTGACACATGTTTAAGGGCAAAGTCGACCGGCTCACTCTATAGGCATTCGTCCAAACAATGTTGTGTTCCACTGAAAACTGGATATGCACTTTTTAATTCGCCCTAGCAGTGCTCAGCCAGAAGAGAATGGAGGACGCGGAGGGAAAACCGCTCCTGTATCCTAGGATGCAAGAGAATGGTGGTGCGCTGCAAGGTTCTCGTGTGTAGCGGTGGGGGGGGGGGGAGGACAAGAAAAGGTTGGTTCTTAATACGCATTAGTAAAATCACGGGGTCACTAGGAGCAGACCATCCATCCTGCGTCCCGAAAAAGATACATCCTTCCTTCCTTATTGTTGACCAAACTACGATGAAGCAGCACGTGACTCTTTGGGTACTCAAGTCTGGTGGCGCTGGACGTCATGAGAAAGAGTAGAAGTAAGTAGGGTTCTATGAAGCGAACTTCCGAATGTCATGAAGCCTCTCGGCCTCTGTCATTTTTGGAGTAATGCTGTCACGGTTGCGTTCCTACTTAGTGTTTATATGTAGTCAAAAGATGGGCTTAAGTTTCGACATTGAGCTCGCACTTCGTTAAAGTAAGGGAGGATCAATTGCCGCGAAATCGGCAGGTCGTGTATTGGGATGTTGTCGTTAAAGTGTTATTTATCGCATTTGATAGACTTACGTGGGAACGTTGCCATATTTTCTTCAACCCAGAGGCACGGCAACCATAACAGTGTACACTTTTAGCGGTATTATAGCTCGTTAGTTGTAATAACTGCAATATCCGTAGCTCGCGAGGTGCAATTTCTTCTGTTTACGTCTGGCAATTAATGCACTGCGTGGTCGTGAAGCTCGACCCTTTGAATGGCGCCCGAGTGGGATGTAATAGAAATTTCCAGCTCTAGATGTATAACTTAGCATCTTTTTCCCCTTTCCAATTCCACTAACTCCAACTGGTGCATCGAGTATTGCATTGATTATCGACACGAGGGACGACAAATGAAATTCGTTGGAGATCCTTGTTTTTCCAGAGCGGGAGTGCATAATAAATTGCGCGGGCGCTTCGTTATTCAGGAGAGAAGGGAAGTTGGAGGAGCTTGGATCTCTAATGTTTCCATTCAGTTCACTCGCGATGTTGACGCTCTGGTGAATATTTGATCGAATTCTCAGCACGACCTACGGAGTTGAATTAATCTAGCCGTTTTCGAGGAAACCAGGTGTGGCACATATCCCCCACAGATCCATAATAATGGTGTGTATTGCGATCCGAGAAGCTTAAAAGGTTGTGCATGTAAAATGGGTATTAGGAATGATTATTGTAATAAAGGAAGAAAATACTGCGTGCAAGGAATCCACTACTTGCCCGGTAACCACACTAGTTTGCTGAAACATAATCACGCAAACAGTGAAATGAAAGCAGGATTATCTATCAATTGCTCTCCAATTCCCTAGCTCACTCTCTTTCTTTCACATATTGTGTCTCAAAATTAGTTCATTGAGTGTGGAGTCAAGCTGTGTTACGGAGAGGCCTGCATCTCGCAGTGGAGCTAGTTGGCATTAAGCTAGTGTAGCGAGGGAACATCATCCCTCTGGGTGTTGTGTTAAAAGGTTTAACCCGCTGGCAGATGTCACACCTGCGGATGTAATGCATGATGTCTCTGTACATCCCAGGCCAGTAATAAAGACGACCCACACGCCAATGAGTTTTAGCAATGCCCAAGTGTCCGGATTGTGGATCATTATGACACTCTGACAGGACGTTTAAACGATGATCCCTTGGAACCACCAGCTTCCAATCCTCGCTGGGATCCTCGAGTTCACCTTTCAGGAAAGATTTACGGTGGTAAAACACCACACCATCCAATTTCCACTCGGGGTGATTCTCCGGGGATGTCTTCACTCTGTAAACTTTCTGATTATACCAATCATCTTTTAAACTCCTGAACGTGGAAAGAGAGGAAGGACAAGAGGTAGAAGGTTCGATAGCGGGAGTGATTGCAGCAATGTTTACTGAACAGGGTATTCTGGAAAGAGCGTCTGCAACACAATTCAATTTACCCTTGCGATACTCTACCTTATAATTGTACGGCTGCAATCGAAGAGTCCACCGAGCCGGCTCTGGCCTCTCTTCAATACGTATAAATCTTTCGCCTTTTACTAAAGATTTCCGTGGAGAGGGCCCTTCTAATGAGTCTCATCTTATTTCTTGTCAGAGTCCTTTCATTCGGAAGGACCACTGTGTGCCGTAAAATACGCCTTTGGAGCAGCGGCAATTCGGTGGGTGAACGTCCGCTGAACCGGATCGTCGCTACCGACGCGCTGCAACGCTTCCGATGCGCTGCTACGGAGAAAGTGGCAAGTTGTGTAGGGTTTCCAGAAAATCAGGTCCCTGTGCCGCGAACACGTCGTCAGCCTCTCGTCCCTTTTATTATTACCGTTGATACCTCGTACTCCCTTTTTCTCCCGTTACGGAAAGTCCCGATCTCCCGCGACGTCTCCCGTCTTCCGACTTCTCATTTACCAAATTTCAGGCCGTTCGAACGAAGAGAGAAGACAACGCTCCTGAAGTTGGTCATTTATTTTTGTTTATTTAGTTTCGGCATGCCATAGGCAGGTATAGAAGGACAATTATTATTTTAGAATTATTTTAAGCTGAAAGGTCATTTATTATTTATTTTCCCAAATTAAATTTTTATTTTTCCTTTAGTCGTTCCTGTTGATTTCTTTAAGTTTACTCCTTTTATTATTTTATTTCGAGGGGATCCGACCCCTACAGTTATTTACTTTCTGTTAATGAAATTTTCGTTTATTTTCGTCACAAAATAAGAATGGCGCCCAACGTAAACATTTGTTGAATTTCGTTTCCTTTATTTTATCTCGTACGTTCTTGTATTATGCCTGATCCAGTCAGTCCAGCAGTGGACGAGTCTGTACGGCTCGAACAAATTAAGCTAATCAATGAGCGTGAAGTTCTTTATGCTTCGCTTCAGCAAATACACGATAAATCTGGGAAGATTACTGGAAAAATGTTCTAGCTTTACTGCATCATATAATCGGTTAGATCTATCGAATCGAAGTTGGAGGATCTGACTAAGAGGGTAAGGGACTTTAATACTACTGTCCCGGACATTTCAAAAAATGGAGATTAGACGTCACTCAATTTTATTGTAACGTTGTCGAACTTATCGATGTCGCGCGATCGAACTATTTAAGTGCTTCAAAATCCGTTACAAGTCTTCCCTGACTCTCCTCAAATTCAAAATAGTAGTTCGCCCTCACATCTACCTAGAATCTCACTTCCCACTTTTTCGGGGAAAGTAGAAGATTGGACGGAATTTCATTCCTTATTTGATTCTCTCGTCCACAAGGAACCTTCACTCGCCGGAAACGACATCAAGAAGTTCCAATATCTGCGCTCAAGCTTAAAAGGAGATGCCTTGGCCGTTATATCGAGTTTTCCGCCAAAACGCGGAAAGCTATCCATTAGCACGAGCGGCGTTAGAGGCTCGATATCAGAATAAACGTCGATTAGCTTCACATTTTGTTAACAACATATTAGAATTTAAACCACTTCAAAATCCTACACATTCAGATTTTCAGCGGTTTTTGAACGTCCACGGGAACAACTGGAACTCCCTTGACAAACTTGAGAATGTGGATGTTCTAGATTTTGTGAAATTGCATTTAGCTTTGAATCAACTGGACCCAAGAACAAGAAGGTCGTTTGAAGAACAATATACTTCAAATACGATTCCTCTCACCAAAACTTAATTCAATTCGTGACCGAACTAAGTCGTAGAGAAGAATTGTTGAAAGGCACTCACAAAATGTTTCTCGACCTAAAGATCCAAATTCTAAGAACAATTATAACCTTAATATTTCTACCAACCCAAAACCCCAAAACAAAAATTTTGAAAAGGCTTTGTGTATCAAATTTCTCACGGTTCGCAAACCAAAGCTAGTGTCCCGAAAGCCGCAAACCCGTCAGATAAACTTTTGGAAAGCCAAGTAACTTCGCACAGCGGTACCGCTGACACTACTCAAACTGGCCCACCCAACCATAATAAACAATTGGTCTGCTGGAACTGTAGTAGTGACCAACACGTGTATACGATGTGTCCTGAACCAAGAAATATATTCTGTTACCGATGTGGGTATGCTGGAGTCACTGTACGGTCTTGTTCGAATTGCAATTCGGAAAACAGCAACGGAGTCGCTCTTAGGGGTTCAATCGTCTCCCGCTACTCAATATGACCCCGCCGAGTCTACTATTTCTAGTGTTTCGCCCAATTTATTTACTTCACCTACCTGCTCAAAGACTTTCGCTGATTCCCAGATCTTCCTTCACTGCCGCAAGATACTCTTCCTTCGCTACAAGTCGCCTTATCGTCTACCGTATCGTCTCTTTCGCTACCGTCAAATTCCGCTACTTATCACCCTGATTTATGGATACTTCCGCTGTCAATTATTTTGAACGATGAGGACTCTTCACAACCTAAAGAAATTTTGGTACCTGCTCTTTACGACACTGGTTCAACCTTGTCATTTATTGGGAAGAAAGGTCTAGAATTATTAGGCATTTCGTATACCGACGGCAATCAAACTTTGTCTAACGGGTCACCAATTCGTCATGTAGTGGCTCTTATGGCAAATGGCTCGCAAGCACCCATACTCAAGTCCTTCACATTGAAGTTGAACATTGGTTCCAAAGAAATAAATTTTGAATTTCATTACCTAAGTTCCTTGTCGTTTCCGATCATTTTGGGCTTGGATTTTATTAAAGCAATGGGGATTGTCACCGATGCAATTCACAATACCTGGCACTTCAATGACGACAAAGATAACGTTTTCAGTTTTTATCATCACGAGACTCCACTTTATCCCATAATTCGCTTTCACCAACCTGTTGTGGTATTAGAGAACTGTCTGAAGACCAACGTGATACTTTAATGGGATTATTTACCAAGGGTTGTCAAGCCTCCAAGATTCTCCAGGAATCACTTCTCTAATTTCTCATAAAATCGATATTGGGTCAGCTTGCCCTATTAAACAACGGGCTTATAACTATTCTCCCAAAGTTTTGGAGGCCATGCATGCGGAATTGGACAAAATGCTTGAATCAGGAGTAGTTGAGCCAAGCCATGCGGCATGGGCATCACCAGTCGTTATGGTGCGTAAGAACGAGTCATATCGTTTCTGCATTGACTTCCGCCGTGTTAATTCGATAACTAAAAGACGCTTACCCAATGCCTAATATCAATGTATTGTTGGATAGTCTTCGCCAAGCGGTTTACCTGTCCAAGCTAGATTTGAAGCAGGCTTTTCATCAAGTACCACTTGCGGACGAAACCAGCCGTGATATCACGTCCTTCATAGTTCCTGGACGTGGACTATTCCGTTTTCGTTTTATGCCGTTCGGATGTACAAATTCTCCGGCTACATTTCAACGGCTCGCCGACACCATATTTATGGATATGTATCCACAAGTCGTCGTCTTCCTCGATGACATTCTGCTATGTACGTCCGACTTCGAGCAACATTGCAAGCTACTTGGAGAGATATTCAGACGACTCAAAGAATCAGGCCTCAGAATTAATCCAAATAAATGTATTTTCGGCTGTGATGAAGTTCGTTATCTGGGCTACGTAATCAACTCCAATGGCATCAGTGTAGATCCCGAGAAGGTGGAAGCAGTGACCAGATATCCAACCCCATCTAATCTTACTGAACTTCGTCGGTTTCTAGGAATGGCGGGTTGGTACCGCAGGTTCATCCCTGACTTTTCTACTATTGTGGCTCCATTAACTTCCTTACTCTGCAAGAGAAAAATTTGGGCTTGGAACGAGGCTCAAATTAATGCTTTTGAGTCACTCAAATCGGCACACATAACTACTCCCTGGAATACCGTATCGGCCGATATTATGGGACCGTTACCTTGTAGCGCATCGGGTAACAAATACCTATTAGTATTTGAAGATCTCTTCACCAAATGGGTGGAGCTTATTCCATTACGCAGTACCTCTTCTTCAGTTATTCTCGCTAAATTTCGATTGAACGTTCTGAATCGTTTTGGTTGCCCTTCAGTACTGATTACTGACAATGCGTCTAACTTCGTAAGCTCTGCAGTAAAATCGTTAGCCAAGGCCTGTGACATCCAACACCGTCCCACTCCGCTATACCATTGCCAGGCCAACCCTACTGAAAGAGTGAACCGAAACATCCGCCAGTTAATTAGGGCCTATGTTGATCAGACACGTCACACACTATGGGACACGTACATTGAGAGTTCCAATTTGCTTTGAACAGTGTGGTTCATAGCTCCACTAAATTCTCACCAGCCTTCCTGAACTTTGGCCGTGAGTTACGACCACACAATTGTCATCGCTCCAGTCTCAAGGAAGATAAAGGCCAGAGCGTAAGCACCAGCACTGATGAATGGGCTAAACGGTTGCGAACACTTGAAGAACTCCACCACCTTGTGGAGCAACATCTTCTTCAGGCAAGTACAGCTCGCTCGCCGCTACAATCTGCGTCGTAGGCAAGATAGGTTCCAGGTGGGGGACCAAGTACTCCGTGCATCAATTAACGTTTCTTCAGCCCTAGATCAGTCAGCTTCTAAGCTATACCATAAGTTCGATGGACCATTTACAGTTACTTCTGTTACAGCCGGTGGCATGTGCAGACTCCAGGATGCACAAGGCAAGGATGCTGGTCTGTGGCATCCTGCTAAACTGAAACCCTACCTTCCCACCTTTACCGCTGGAGAGGGGTGTGTGCCGTAAAATACGCCTTTGGAGCAGCGGCAATTCGGTGGGTGAACGTCCGCTGAACCGGATCGTCGCTACCGACGCGCTGCAACGCTTCCGATGCGCTGCTACGGAGAAAGTGGCAAGTTGTGTAGGGTTTCCAGAAAATCAGGTCCCTGTGCCGCGAACACGTTGGGCGCCATTCTTATTTTGTGACGAAAATAAACGAAAATTTCATTAACAGAAAGTAAATAACTGTAGGGGTCGGATCCCACTCGAAATAAAATAATAAAAGGGGTAAACTTAAAGAAATCAACGGGAACGACTAAAGGAAAAATAAAATTTAATTTGGGAAAATAAATAATAAATGACCTTTCAGCTTAAAATAATTCTAAAATAATAATTGTCCTTTCTATACTGTTTATGGCATGCCGAAACTAAATAAACAAAAATAAATGACCAACTTCAGGAGCGTTGTCTTCTCTCTTCGTTCGAACGGCCTGAAATTTGGTCATTTATTTTTGTTTATTTAGTTTCGGCATGCCATAGGCAGCAAACAGTGGCATGCCATAGTGGAAACAGCAAAAGTAGAAGGTCTCATGTGCCCACCTACCTGCTCACCTCGAATAAGAAAGCAAAGACTGCTGCAGCAAAGAGGCCTTTGCATCTACCAACTCTTCAACTCCACCAAAATATAATAGTCATTGGGTTAAATAGCAACAAAGAAGTTGTTCTCCCCGAAACTCGAGGATCCCCAGGCAACGCTAATGTGCCCATCACATGAGATGGTTGGGAAGACAGCAGAAGATGGTCCTGTGGTCACTAGGACGCCCTGGTCTAGTGGACCAGGACGGGAAAGAAGGCTGTACAGCTGCATCTGAGTAGACCACTGCGCAGGATCTGTATAACTGTGACAGGTTGTATGCAATCAAAGCTGCGCTAGAGGTCCTACTGTGTCTTTCACCTCTCCACAGGTCTGTTCCCTTATTTGATGACTGTTGCTAAACCCTCGACGAGGGTTATATCAGTCATAGAAGTAGCGGTTTCGCTAATATGCAAGAGGACGGCCTCTCGAACTCAGACTTGAGGAGATACGGCAAGTATTTGGTCGTTAGCCAGTCTCCCAGTAGAGAGCTGTTGCTCGTGTGTGACTGCCCAGAAGTGACCACCTGAGGAATCCTTTACCGTCTGGGAGGAGTTATTAATCTCGTTTCCTACCTGATCTAACTATTTACTTGGGTGGCAAGTTTCAAAAGGAGAGATCAACTATTAGCCACCATGTACCGTGAGGAACTGGCTAGTCCAGTGGTCTGGCTCAACCCTTTTTCTTGATGGGGTTCACGGATGTTGGGGAAGAACTCATACGTGTCACATCCCTTTGACGAGGATTCCCTTCGCCATTCGTCGATGGCGGCAAGTTTCTGTTCTGTGGTGAGTTCCGCACGGATTTCAGCACAAAGCGGGGGAAGCTCCCGTTTCACTCTCCACTTGTCCACCATGCTCTCAACGGCCAATTAACTGGTAACTGACCTGGTAACTCCACATATGAGTAGAGAATGAAGTGCAAAGATTCATGCAAGATACAGATAGGAAGAGGGTGGTCCCACGCTTGAAGCTGGGGGCCATGGTACGAGTATACTGTACAGAAGTATCAGTGAGAGGTGCAGTGGGCGTGGCTCAGGCCGGGTTCAGGCAGAAATACCATTGGGTGCGCTATCAACAGTTTTCCTGGCAGAACTCTTCACAAACGGAATAACGGGGAAACAGAAAATCAAGCTTTAGGCTGGTCTCATAAACCATTTCGTCGGAGTGCCTGACTCAGCTTACAATCTTGGCAAAGGAGTGAAACACTTAAACACTGTGGGCTGGTGAGTTCCCAATCAACTAGCAACCATCTCACCGTGAAGTTTGCTTTAAGCTCATAGTGACCTCCTTAATCCTCACAAACGGGGCTATATCACTCGCATTTCATACAGAAGAGTACGTTATAAAGCAACACGCATTTCCAGTGTTGGTATAAAAGCATACACAAATGTGTCGGTAAGTTCGTTAGGCCATCATGGTCGATAGCGTGTCAAAGTGGACGTATTTGATTGGTAATATCGCACAAATTAATCATTGAACGGACTCTGTAACCCAAAACCAAATAACCATTTCATGTTTTTGTCTTGACGTACTTCCCAAAGTTGGACGTTCCGAAAGGCAGCTTTCTCCACGGTGTTTAAATGCTTTGGCAATATTCAGAGCATCCTTGGAAGTGTATTTTCTACTTTCCTGGTCATTCACTGCATCGTTGGTAGAACCAGGGATTCTCCTCAAATTTCCAGGAGGGTATCCGAAAGTACCGAAAAAAACTCAGATGAAGCAGAAGTCGGTCTGCAGTCCCCCAGGTCCTGACCAGCATCTCTTCTATTTACAGTAAAAGTTTCGTTTGTAAACGCCGAAGTAGTTAAACGCGTTTTCATCAGATAAATGATAATTGCCACCCCTTAGAGCGCTGCTGTACAACAAACATCAGATACACGAGGACCACCTGGAAACATAACGTAGTGAGGTGTTAGTGCGTCACCTTATCATCCATAATTCAAAGCTCCCTCGGACAAAATTTGCCAGCATTCATCTCACGATGAAAGTTGCACCATTAAAAGCTGGAATGTTGAAGTTTGAGGGTTGCTGGGTATTAAGGTGAGCCTCCCAAGTTTTTTTTTACGCTCTCAAGTTAGCTCTTAAATAAATTGGGCTGAAAGCTTTCGGTGCCATCAACCATGAATGAGGGAAACCTCCTCAACGAGGCCGCATTGACGTCATTAGAATTTTACGATCGTTTGCTCGAGTTTTATAGAGAGTACGGCACGAAATCTTCTAGGGGGGGTTAATTAGTATTCGCAAATTGACTGAGGGGAACAGTAGCTCGCGTGAAACTAGTAGAGACAGTTAGATGTGAACGAAGGTATTGCATTAAGAAGGAAATGCGAGATTGTAAACTCGCTGCACTTCTGAAGTTGTAGCCGTAAATATCTGCGCACGAGAGATCCTGGCGAAAAGGTTCAGGGGTAAGGCTGCTTTAAAGACTTTCAGATCCTGGCCAACATGAGAATGCCCTTAGGCGCTCATATAGTGCACGAGGATAATGAAACGCTGCATTGCGGAAAGCGGCACAAGACCCCTACCTATCGAGCCTGAACCAGCCCTGATGATAAGTGATGCACATTGGCATGGCACGTCTAAGACAGGCGAAAGACTCATTGCGCCTTCCTGGGTACACAGGTGGGAACTGAGAGTCCTTACTAGCTTCATCACTGAGCACTGCCCACATAACTATCACCTCAATAAGGTCGGCCAGTTGAATGCAGATTGTGCGGCGAGGAGGACGAAATGACAGAGCACACCCTTTCTTAGCAGCCCGGCGCTTCAAACACTTATCCCAAACCAAAGCGGAGTCTGCGCCGAACGACATACCCCACTTCTTACGTACGGCATACTTTATTAGGTAAGGAACATCGCAACAGTAGGCTCCACGTGTGCTCCCAGTGACTGTGTACCTTCGGATATAAAAACCACTTTACCCACCTGTAAAGTCATAAGATTATTGATTGAGTTCACGAGAGTTGTAGATTCAATGTAAACTTCATGAAATACACCAACCTCGAAAGCCAGATTTAGAAGACACAGCGGTTTTATTTCCCACGGTGTCGGGAAAATGTTCGACTCCACTGGAAGAAGAGGAAAAAAATGTTTTGCAAATGTCAGCACATAGTAGAAAGCAGTTTCGAGACGATCAAACTTGTTTGAAATGGAATCAACAGAGGAAGCCCTCCAGAGAAATAGGCCGATGATCATGTTCAAAGAGACACTGTTAGATCGTTGTATTATCGGTCAGACAATAGGACTAACTTTGGTCAATAAATGTCTTGAGAAACCCTTCACAAATATCTGGTGCGTTGCAACACACAACTTTCCTTAGCTCTACGACAATTCACATGGCTAATTCTATTTAATCAATTTATTTATCACTCAGTTAATTTGAACTTGGTCAAACAACGCTTTACGGCAGCAGGAAGCGGTAGCGCTCACAGTTCCAGATTTTATTGTGCTGCTCGTACTCATTTCAGGACCATTATTGAGCAATTGGTACACAGAGCATTAATGGGGCTGTAAACAAGAATTTTTTGAAGAAGAATAGTAATCACTTTTGCAGAGTTATTGGGTAAAAACGTTTAGAACTGGTAGTAAGCGAAACGGCAGTAGTTGAAATTCAGGAATTTCTGGAGTGAGCCCCATGTATCTCATGAACGTTTTTAAACACTCACCTTTTAGGTACTGGATTGGACTACAATACCAGTTTTTTTTAACATTCTACAAAAACTCCAGCGGAGTTTATAAGGAAAAAACTGCGCTAAAAACGCTTTTCGTCGAAAATGTTGATAATTTATTGTGCTACTCTCGTCATTTTCTCACAAATGGGAATTTTATGGTATGATTGTCTTATCAAGAGCGATCTATACAAAACATTTAATCAAAATCGTTAGAGCCGTTGTTTGAGTATGCTCTGGGCCTGCCGTTTGACGTTGGCTATAACCCCGCACAGCTTACCAGCTTGAGAAAATAACGTGTGATGGGTGTTAGTTACGGTGAATTGTGAGTTGAACACCGGATACAACTACAAATGGGCGACAGGAGAGTTTAAGGGATTTATTAACAATATAGCTGGAAAAACACAAATGGAAAAGATCTGATACTTGTTTAAGTCCAACTCGGAATCACGAGTTGTGGAGAGAGCTGAGAGAGCGCGCAAAATCGTTCCGGTGTCTTCCCTGTTGGATGGTCGGGATGCGCTGTCCAACACGTCCGAATGGTGGTGAGAATCCGAACGAGAGGAGAAGAGCGGCGTATACGATGCCGAGAACGATGCCAAAACAAAATGGTTAAAATCAGTTCGGTGACGAAAACGAAAACAGCACACACGAGGTCGCAAAAAAGTTGATGGTAGATGCTGATGATATAACGATAGATGAATATAATAATAATAATAAAAATGGAAGAGGTTACAACCTCGTTCCCTCCTGTGGTGGGCGGTAATCGCTGCTGGGAACAGCGCTGTTGGTCAGGTTTTGGAACAATAGCGTGCTGGAATTTTTGCTGCTCTGTTGGCATAACTGCTGATAACCGATAATGGAACGTAAACAATAAATAGCGGTATCGGGAAAGTGTGGTGTGGTGGATGTGAAATCGGAGTTGGCGATTTGAGTTCCTAACAGCCGTTTTTGAGAAAAAAATTTGGTGTTTTGATCACTATGATAACTATAGTTAACTTTCGGTAGATTTTGTCCATACCCTTATTTTGGCGTCCCATGGTAACCTGTACGCTAGACACCATGTTTTCAGCTGATTTGGTACGGTTGTTTCCTCTAAAAACCGCGCTAAAATCGATTTCGTCGAAAGTTTTGCTAATTTATTGTGCTGCTCTCGTCATTTTCCCATAAATGGGAATTTTATTATATAATTGCCATATTGAGAGCTATCAATATGAAAAATTTAATCAAAATCGTTAGAGCCGTTTTGGAGAAAAAAAATTTGGTGTTTTGATCACCATGATAACTATACCTAAATTTCGGTGGATTTTGTTCAAACCCTTATTTTGGCGTCCCATGGTAACCTGCGGGCGAGATATGAAGTTTGAGCTGATTTGGTACGGTGGTTTTCTCTAAAAATCGTTCACAGACACACACACACAGACCATTTTCCCAAATAGTGTTTTTCGGACTCAGTAGGGTCTGAAACGTAAAGATCTGAAGAAAACTCAAAATTTTTTTTTCGGCCGATTACATAACTTTCCTTTCTGCTTTGTAGAGACAAGGAAAGTAAAAATTATGTGTTGTACTCACACGAGAGGTAAGCTTCGAGTAGCCCCATGCCCCTCTGCCAAACCTGCATGTCCAGTTCTGGGTTGTAGATATCTGGAACGTTGCGGCCAATGTTCTTTTGGGTTGGAGCCGGTGCTACACTTCTTCATCCTCTTTCCAACACGTCCAGATCCACCATTTAAACTTTGTATTTCCAGTATTCAGCCGCTTGGATCGCTTTGTTATTACTTGTCAAATTATCTTCATACGTACAGGGTGATGTTAGTAAGTCACATCAAAAAAGATGATTGTAATCTTGCTCTAGCCCACAGTCGCAGGTTGTATCTTCTTGAGTACCCACATGTTGGACTGAGAAAGTCGGCGGTTACGCTCATTAACCCCTTTTCGCTGCGCCAACAACTACTATCTTCATTTTCTTCGTCAATTTCATAACTGTGGGGTGGAATAAGTACTGGTAAACTATTCGAATGAAGAATAGGTCGAATAGCAGAAGGTATATTTGGGTATTGAATCGTTCCCCTTTTCTTGATTGACAATCCAGACTTAACGGGTGGAGTCAAGCAGAACTAACAGTCATTTATATGGTTTGTAGGCTCCCGCCAAACCATACGTACAGCAAAGCCATGGCAACCATTCTCGTAAAGTAACCGAACAAGAGTTACAACATATATGTGTGTTATAACCTCTAAAAAGCTTTTGAACTCGAGCCAACTTCGTGTAATACACTATATAAAATGACGTGCCTCTGTATCTCAAAAATACGAGCTAATACATGGTTTTAATGTTGATTTTTTAACTCAGCAGGTGAAAATACATAAGAATTGAATATTTTTAAGCCTGAAACAACTTCATTGTTGACCAGTGTCATCTGCTCGATCCCAGGCAGGAATGTCCGAGTATGTACTACCTCATTGGGGTTTCGAGTGGACTCCTTAGTTCTATCTTATTACAAAACTCAAGCTGTTGTCTGATCAATTTACGTTTTAAATTCTTCCTTTTTTGAAATGAGCTACTTTTCGTCGTGTGATAACTACCATTCGCGTCTTAATTTATCGCTGTCGTAAAAAAAGCGTTCTATCAAGTGCTTTCCTTCGACCCGATCGTCACGGATATTTACTTCTAACTATGAAGAATCATTTCGTTATGTTTAGCAGGAACCAGCAGTACCAGTGCATACAGCAAAAAGCCCTTTCTGTTCAACGATGCACTAAATGTCAGATAAAGTTTTTTCGACTGACAGCATTTGAGGAGATGGAAATTCCACGATGCTCCTTGAAAACGTTCACATCACATGCACGTTATATGTGCGAGACTACTTGGTTTTCGTGGTCAGGTTTCCCCTCGATGTCACAACTTACCTCTCGTCCGGTTTCTCTAACGCTCCCGTAACGTCTGTCCCGTCTACTTTCCATAGTATATTATACGGTTCCTTCTCGTTCTATGCGATCATGGGAGGCCGAACGTAATGAAACTGGCATGAATATTCAACGCTTGCAGGCTGCGCTAATAAACGAATGACTGGACAAAAAGGTTGGAGAAGGAGAAGGGTGTCACCGCTGCAAAGGGCTGATTCTAGGAGGTTCAATTGTGCTCATCTTTTCAACAAGCGCAACTCAGTAGTCTCTGAGGTGGGCAATTAGGTTTCCCAGGGTCCACTTGTGGTACTTTCAGGGGGGTTGGCGTTTTCACTCGCTCACACGTTCATGAACTTGCCCCCTACAGATATTTTTGTGCGTTCAAAACATCTGGATGTGAGGTACAAGTGAACCGTGCGCCTAGAAACCCTCGATGAGGGGAGGCCTACGTTCAAGAAGGTTTTCTATCAACCTCCACAACGAGGTTGGTATAGGCTCTAGCCACCCTATCCCCCATCAAGAAACGAGTGATCATCAGATCGAGGAACACCCCGACCAGACACACACGAAAGTGAAGACGTTCGGGACGTCTGTTGAAACCGGAACCAATAATTCCATCCTCTCAAATTGATATCGCTACTTTGCTCGAAAGCCTGATGATGATGGCTATAAAAGGATGAGTACACAGACGATTGGTCTTCAATTATTCCATATGGAGAGTGAAGCGAGTGAGAAGGGGTACATGAATCAGTGAGGAGTCTGCCCCCCAGCGGACTGCCGGGTTTCTTTCCCGAAAATGCGTTGTCTGGTGAAAAATTAAATGCTTTCTTCGAGAAGGATTGGCTGAAAAGGAGAAAGGGACCCAGTTGGCACAGGTAATCAAAGGCGAAGGCAATCTTTACAATTCTCGGTGTCAATAAAGGTTTTTTTTTCCACAGTACCCTTCGGAACCGCTGCTGTTCTGTTCTGTCTTCTCCTCCCTATTCCGCAATCTCATTACCCGAAGTGCTCTTTTCTTCTCCTAGGACAATCGTTGCAGCTCTTACGTCATTTCGATTTCTTGTCGCCTCAATTTCTGGCAGCCTCCAAAGAGAACAACTACGGGGCCTCAACGCGACAGCCGAGTGAAATTACGTTGACTGATTATGAGCATGGTGTCTGCGACAGTTTAAATCATCAGATGACGACAAAATGTTATAAAATCCTCATTTCTTCCACCCGAACCCAATACCGCAGAGGTTGAACACGTACATAATTAATTGTTGAAGAGCCGTGTTATTTTGTGGTATAAGAGCGAGTTATGTAAGTAGCAACGATTTTGAAGACAGCAGATGGTTTATAGCATTAGAACGGTCAACCTGACTCCCATTGTACACACCCCAAGTGGTCGTAGTCCAGTAGTCAAAGACGAAGATTCATGTTCCAAGTTTCCACTGAATATGGGTCTTCGTCTTTGACCACTGGGGGTGCCTACAATGGGAGTCAGGTGGTGCACTGTTATCGTTCAAGGGGATGAAGTACTCCTCACAAGGTTTGCCCTTTTCGTCAGTGGAGAGTGAAAAGGAAGCTTCTTACGTCTTAGGAGGAAGTAGATTGCCAGACCACAGGAATAGCCAGTTCCTTACTGGACATGTTGACTTCAATGTGCGGCTTAATTCCTTGTCCCTTAAAAACTCTCCTCCATGTCTTGTGCCTTCGATATGGGGAGAATAAGGAGCCACATGCTGCTTTGCTGTAGTTTCTGTATGGTTGAAAGAGCAGCCAAACCGTGGGATACCATATTACGAATGGGTTACCCCTCTTTCTGCTCAATATGGGCTCCCCTGGGGCATACCGCTGTGTAGTAACGCATGGGCAACAGCCCTCGACCTGAAGAATAAGTATCTAAATGACAACAGCCTACTATTCCTACAAAGGTCTGGCTTCAGCGGACGCTGAGTGAGTTCCCAAGCTCTCATATGCTAGCAAAACTGCAACTGTTCAGTTCAGCACAGGCCAAGTTAGTTCGT
Organism: Pachypeltis micranthus; assembly: GCA_020466155.1. NCBI lineage: Eukaryota > Metazoa > Arthropoda > Insecta > Hemiptera > Miridae > Pachypeltis > Pachypeltis micranthus. The sequence continues at coordinate 4,021,326 of CM035776.1, forward strand.
TTCCATTGATCCTAATGGGAAAGGTCCTTCCTGGATCATTCCTCATGACCTGAAGCCTTTGTAATCCGAACTACTATTCTTGCCGTTCAATTGGCTGCTCCTGCCATCGATATTTCCGATGCTGACAACGGATTTCCGACTCTCAGCCCTCCACACTTGACAATAAACCACACACTCGATACTCAGTTCTCGCGTTACTCACTCGCTCTCTACTCAATTCCCAACCCAGTTCACCTATCCAGAGACCCCCTTGTGCCATGTAAATTCTTTGCTCACTCACAATCTTATCTATATCCTGTCTCAAGCGTAATTACAGTTCTGTTTCTCACTCAACTCTACTGAGCCCAATGGAAACCTCCATGACTTTCGACTGAGTGTGTAGGCACAGTAATTTTGATAAGTAAACGGACATATCAGGCAATCAGTCTATAACCAGGTGTTGGAATCTGATTGGATAGCACAGAGAATGAATTCCTTCAAGCCTATGCCAATACAGTAATATATTTGTATGGGACTGGTACAAGCGCACTGCCTCCCTTCCTAAACCAAAATTACTTACGAAAATCCATCAATCCGTCCATGTGGCACATTACCTTTATGGCCTGGGGCCAGATTGAAGCGGTGTTAGGTGGCGAAAGAACAAAAAGTAAATCAGAGTGGTCGGCACTATCTGCCACGTCGCAAAAGCGTTAATAGAGAACCCAGAAATTAATCTGTGCGGAGAGGTCCTCCACGAGCATGAGCCCACGTTGGCAGGGAATGATTAGGCCAGCTCCCACTTCTACTTCAACCCTACAGGGCGCTTCTAGACGCGGGGACTGACGATCTCCGGCAAATCCAAGAAGATACAGAACCCTCAAATTACTTTTGCGCTCGAAAGAGAGGAAAGAAGAGTTACACACGTCGAGAAAGAAAACTGTCTCTTGGTGGCCGAAATAGCCTTGTGTGGTTGTTGTGTTTCACTTAAAATACCAAACCGAGACACACTTAGTCCTCCCAGTCTTCGATCTCCAGCGGACATCTTCTCACGATGGTTTGTTTTGCCAACGGAAAACCTCCAACACAGGAAATCTACCAGGTCCGATTTGTCCGTTGAATCTCCCCTCAAACGCAATTCTCACTTTTCATTGTTTTCGTTTACGGCCGACGAAAATGCTACCAAGTTATGTATTTTTAGCCCTTGCACGATGTTTTCCTCCAAAACGCCATACCCAACTGACGGGGGTTTTTCTTTTCTTTTTCGGCGTTTCGCAGTCAATGAATAAACGGGAAGACAAACACGAGACAATTTCTCCGACGGCATTCCCCCCAGAAAATAAATACTGTGATATCAACAGTCATCCACCAGTCGTCGAATACATCCTACGGCGTAAACCTTTTCTTCAATTCGAATTGTGTGCGAATATCACCTGCATTTCTATAGAACCCTAAATGTTAAAGCCTTTGAACTATTCTGACTTGACGTTTCTAGTCCTTTCGGTATTCAATAAGCGACGTCTGGCACTCAAGAGCGAAGAGAGAATATCCAGCAGTCTGCGAATGGTGTGGTGAGAAATCTTTCCACTGTAATAGACTGTAGAAACATAACATGCCGATTGTGCAAGCGAATAGTCAATTTCCCAGATGTCTTCGGAACACAATCCGTGAAAGAGATTAATCAGGGACTGGTGGAATGTGAAATTGTTACTTTTTCCAACAAATATTGCCTGATGAAGGTAACAATTGCTAGAGTTCCAAGATAAAGTTGTTATATTAGTGATATCCCACTAAGTGAGGAGGGGAGTGAGTACGGTAGCGTACAAATAGTAATTGAAACAAGGAGCTTCATTTGCAATTAGTCAGGGACGTTTTACCACTAGAAACAGGGAACTGGGTGGGACGCAGGCACAGGCGACAGGACGACGCCTCAATGAGACAACAGCTTCGTTTCGACTGCTGGCACCTAAGGTTCGAGTGAATTGGGACGTTTGAGGTCTTGATCAGCAGAAATGCCCCTAACAATTCTCTGCTAAATCGATGAAGTGCATGGCCTCAGGTACTCATGAACAGCGCAGTTTCTTGACACCTACTGTAATCAGAGCATTGCTGTCAACCCAATGAAACCTAACGAACCTAAGGAGACAGGGAGACAGAGAATTTTGGTTAATGTTCCAAAAAGATGACCATTTTGTGGTAGAAATATTGAATTAACATCTGGGGTACACATTTTCTCTGGATCGTATGTCTTCGTCCCACACAGCTGTGACATCCAGGGTTCATATAATCGGTTCATCTCTTGGCGAAAGACAATTCTTTCAGTAACTGGAGTCGGAACTTCTCTCCACCTCCTCTGAGGACACGTGCCCTTAGGTGATACAAAATCGCTACTTGTGTAGGATCGACCGTGGCTCATGGGATGGAGAAGGGTGTGATGTTTGTGTTGACAATATTCACGCGTGTACGTTGAGTGACAGCTTGTTAAAGTCTTTGAAGTTGCCAACCAATTGTGCACTTCCACGTAAGTTGTTGATCATCCAGTCTGGATTTGAGGAAGAGTGGGCACTAGCTAACATCATAATCTGGCGGGCGAGGACTGTCATCACAAAACCTTGTCGAAACCGCATGATTTCTCTAGACTCGTTTTTTGAAAAGTCGTTCTGAAAGTCAAGTCCCTGCTCATCAGCTTCTCAACATCTGCCTTACATCCCTCGAAGCGACTGTCGTCGACTGATTCAAAGCTGCCAAGAATGGGCAACATTCTAACATGATGGCTGGCGAGGAATCAAAATGTCCATTGCACTAATACAATTTCCAAGTTACCTTTGGATCTAGAATAAGTCTGAGTAACCGGCATCGTGATCTAATAAAATTTGTGAATGTTCTATCACTTGTTGGGAGCCAATATCAGCGATATTGCACTAAGTGAGGAGGGTACAATATCGACTGAATGCGGTCGGAACAGTTGGAGATGTTTTACCCCCACAAACAGAGAACTAGTTGGGAGCGAACGCAGACACAGGCGACAGGACGACGCCTCGATGAGACAACATCTCCGTTTTGACTGCTAGCACCGAAGATTGGAGTGAATTTGGGCGTTTATGGCGCCTAATCGGCACAAATGCCCCGGACGAGTATCCGCTAAATCGCAGAGTTCGCTTCATCCTGGTACATCTCTTCGCTCTTCACAAAATGCCTCAAGTACTCAAGTTCTAAAACTCTTGGTCCGTTGAGGACTTAATGAGACGTTTACACAGCGCTTGTCTAGACTGCGCCCTCCAACATGGTTGCGGGTGATCGTAAGGGCCGAATGGGTGAGCATTATAAAATGGGCCGTATGGTTGAGGAACCACAGGTTGAAGGAACCCTTGTTGGAATGGTTTGTTATAGTACGGGTTGTTCTGTCGAAACTTGTTTTGGTTTATTATTCATTCTGAATAATAACCCTATGTTTTCGGTCACGAAAACTTTTTTACAACCCCCCCTCAAAATTTGATACTTTACGTTTCAAGACATGGAGATTCCAAATTTGCAATGTCCGTCCGCCGCCCCCCGTCCCCCGTCCGGGCCGTTTTGTGCCTTTAACGTGGTCTAAAAAGTTCTTTCTTTCTCCCAAAAATCCGATTTTGTATCTAGTTGTGCCCGCCATCTCGGCAATCCGATCGGACGAAGCCCGTGGTTGTAATGGGCAAAAAACGGTTTAAAAAATTAACGAAACGCAGTACAACGCGGGAGCTACAGCGTTTCGTCGTTTGAACTCCCTCCCGCCCCGCCCGTCTCATTAAAAAAGCAACCGCGCTCGAGGCGAGCGAGCGCACCTCCCGCTCTTGCTTGCCACTCAACTCCCCTTTCGCCTTTCGCTTCGAGCGCCCCCGTTCCAATTTCCCCTACGTTTTGGTTTTAATACGATTCAATTTTTTTAGATTCTTTCGTTTCATTCTCATTTTGATTTTTTTCATAGATTTTTGGTTAAATTTTGATATTAGTATTTAACGTGCATGTTTTCATATTAAAATTCAGTTTTTTCTAGATACTTTCGTTTTTTTTTTGTTTTTTTTAATATTACGATTCAGTTCTTTTCGACCTTTTTTGGGTTTCATTATGATATTTTTTGATGCTGAATCGAACAGGATGGGTCTCGGAGCATTAATGCTAGGTCAAGCTGATTATCCGAATAATAAACCGTTGTGTAATAATTTGCAGGGTTTTTCGTGATAGATCCTTTTTGTTGTTGTTTGAAAGACTCAGACCCGCATGATTGGTTTACTTTGCTGTTCTTTTGTAACGTTGCTGGTAAAAATGCTGAGAAGTTGGAGTTGGTGTAGGTTGTGGTGATTTGTGTTGTGGATGTTGGTAGGCCGGGTAATCGGATGTTCTTCCGTCTGAAGCATGGGATGGGTAGTATGTTGTTGCTAGACATTCGTCGTTTTCGAAAATTCTCAGTAAGTTCTAGTTTTTCCACGTCGCTTACCAAACTAGTTAACTGTTCCATGGTTGTAGGGCGGCTGTTGAATTGAAATTTGGCTCTTGTGTTTGTGTTGGCTCCTTGGAGAATGTTACGAACGATTTCGCGTTCGGAGTACTTGTTCGACGTACGTACGAAAGTTTTCATTCGGGAATTGTGAACGTAGGATTTTCTCCTGGACTAAGTTGAGTTTGGTATGTGGAGTAGTCAACTCCTCTAGTAATTTAGTAGTTACCGATTTGAATGTAATATGCCGATCTGCAGCGAGTCTGACTAGGATAGAATTGCCTTGGCAAGTGGCGATGCGTTGAAACATCGGTTTGAAAATCCGCTCATTCATGGCGTTCAACACATGCAGTTCGTTCAAAAATTTAATGAGTCTCAACGGATTATTGGTGTATAATTTTGGCACCTTTGCAATTTCTAGCTCGATGTATTTTGGGATGTCGTTTTGGTCACAAAGATGTGGCTTATAGTCAAAAAGTGACGTTGTGTGCAATGCGTTTCCCGGCAGAGGTGCTGATTGAAGAGCATGTATGTCGCCAACAATCGTGGTGAGAATCGTTTGATTGTCAATGAGTTCAGATTTTAACTTTTCATTTTCCGATTTTAATGTTACGATTTGTTCCCGAATACGCTTGTTATCTTCTAGCACGGATTCATTGTTCCGTTTCAATTCCTGCATTTCGGTTTTTATGGAATCCAATTCCCGAAGTAGGGTAATGTACCACAAAAGTGTGGGTGCGTCGGCTGGTGGTGTTTGTAATTCAGTTGAAAATGACTCACCCTTACACAAGTCGCATTTCCACTTGGAACGAGCGTCATATGATAGCTTGGTCCATTTGTCCAAGCTCTCAAGACGAGTACAAGAAGCGAGGACAAATTGCGAACATACGGTGCATGTCACTTGGTCTGCCGGAGGCTCCGCATTTTCACACTTGGCGCACTGCATAATTATAGGTACGTGAAGAGGCGAGATGCAACGGTGGAGGATACACGTAGAAAAATATCTGGTGCGTTGCAACACACAACTTTCCTTAGCACTACAACAATTCACTTTGTACATGGCTAATTATATTTAATCAATTCATTTATCACTCAATTAATTTGAATTGACCAAGATTCTGGTGCATTGCAACACACAACTTTCCTTAGCTCTACAACCATTCTTTTTGAACATGGCTAATTCTATTTAATCAATTCATTTATCACTCAGTTAATTTGAACTTGGTCAAGCAACGCTTTACGGCAGCAGGAAGCGGTAGCGCTTACAGTTCCAGATTTTATTGTGCTGCTCGTACTCATTTCAGGACCATTATTGAGCAATTGGTACAGGGAGAATTAATGGGGCTGTAAACAAGAATTTTTTGAAGAAGAATAGTAATTACTTTTGCAGAGTTATTGGGTAAAAACGTTTAGAACTGGTAGTAAGCGAAACGGCAGTAGTTGAAATTCAGGAATTTCTGGAGTGAGCCCCATGTATCTCATGAACGTTTTTAAACACTCACCTTTTAGGTACTGGATTGGACTACAATACCAGTTTTTTTTAACATTCTACAAAAACTCCAGCGGAGTTTATAAGGAAAAAACTGCGCTAAAAACGCTTTTCGTCGAAAATTTTGATAATTTATTGTGCTGCTCTCGTCATTTTCTCACAAATGGGAATTTAATGGTATGATTGTCTTATCAAGAGCGATCTATACAAAAAATTTAATCAAAATCGTTAGAGCCGTTTTTGAGAAAAAAATTTGGTGTTTTGATCACTATGATAACTATAGTTAACTTTCGGTGGATTTTACCCATACCCTTATTTTTGCGTCCCATGGTAACCTGTAGGCTGGAGATCAAATTTGAGGTGATTTGACTCGGTCGTTTTCTCTAAAAATCGCGCTAAATTCGATTTCGTCGAAAGTTTTGGTAATTTATTGTGCTGCTCTAGTCATTTTCCCGTATATGGGAATTTTATGGTATAGTTGCCTTATTGAGAGCTATCAATATGAAAAATTTAATCAAAATCGTTAGAGCCGTTTATGAGAAAAAAAAATATTTGGTGTTTTGATCACCGTGATAAGTATAGTTAACTTTCGGTGGATTTTGCTCATACCCTTATTTTGGCGTCCTATTGAGTCCAGCGGGCGAGATATGAAGTTTGAGCTGATTTGATACAGTGGTTTTCTCTAAAAATCGTTCACAGACACACTTTAGTGACACACAGACACACACACACACACACACACACACACACACACAGACCATTTTCCCAAATAGTGTTTTTCGGACTAAGGAGGGTCTGAAACGTATAGATCTGACGAAAACTCAAAATTTTTGTTTCAGCCGATTACATAACTTTCCTTTCTACTTTGTAGAGCTAAGGAAAGTAAAAATCTGAGAGTGGCAGTTCTAGGTGTTTCGGAAGGGATAAGTTATTAGCTCTGCTGCCAGTTGTGAGGATTTTCCGAATTATAACGCCCGGAGAAAAAAAGGTACTCACTTTAATTTACTTTTGAAATTGTTAAAATTAAAATAAAAAGTCTTCCAGAAAAACCCAAAATTATATACACGCTCCCAACTTGTAACACAATAAAAATGAACGGGAAACACTTCGATAAGACAACCACACCCTTTGTCCAACAGACGGTAAACAGTTTCTTAACGCGGAAACTCGAGGACGTGATTGACGCACTTCTTCGCTCAGCCCCGGAGCCGTACTACCCTCGCAAAGGTGCTCGTTCACGTCCGTCCGCCGAATCAGTCGGCATCTTCAGGAGCGGGTGTGTAAGCCTGACACCACATTCCAGAATTATTTCAGTTATCCTTGGTCAGATATATCAAGGTTAGTGCTCTTTTCGTAAGAACTACCTTAAGTTATTGTTTGTTAGGGGCAATAGGCCTTTGAGAGGACAGTAAAAGTAAAAACCTCCAACCTGCTTTGCTCCTAACTATATTTACAAAAAAATTTAATAATTTAAAATAAATTCGCTTTCTTGTAAAATAAAATTGCAAATAAAAGGAAAGGAAAAGAATATAATTGTCCGACCTTCTGATAGATGAATTGTGGCGTCAGCGGCTTTATGTGGGGCCCCTTTTTGTTGGAAATAAAATGCGTAGACCTTGTAGAACTTGATTCTTCGGAATTGTCTTCGCTTGAGAGCTCCAGCAAGGAATGTATAGTTGTATAATACACGTCAAACAACCTGCTAGGAGAATTTGAAGCTTCAGAAAGACAAAAAGTTCAGATCGTGTCGCATGGGCAGATGATAATCGAAGAATGGCGGCTGTGGTAGACTTCTGGTCGCGGCTGACTAGTTTTTTATCGCTTCACTTTCACAACAACTTGGCCACATTTACTTTATACATAAAAAAAAGAAAATATATTTGAACAAAATAAATAAATATCCCTTGTTTATATAGGCAGGAGCAGAAACCTATTGTGGATCCCCCCCCCCCCCACCATGAGTGCCTAACAGTTATAATAAAATTATGCGCATGCTATGTCTACACGTTCTCTACAAATGCGTAATTTAAGCTGTTTCCCCCTGTTGTTTCAATCTCGTTAACAGGCGCTAGTATGCTTCCTTTGTAATCTGGAGGGATGTTGACTCAGCCACAATTCACGTATGATAATATTTTCACTACCCGTCTCGAAATAAGGAACGACCAGTGTGATTTCCACTGAAAATATCTGCACATCTGAATATAGTATATTCAGGCGATCACGTTAACATTGTAACGTAGTACAGTTTCAATCTATCGACGCCCAATGGTAAAAAGTAACGTCGCTGACACAACCGAATATATAGTTCTCTTGGTGACAGCTTCAACCTTGGGGGAGAGGAGATGTGATAACGAGTTGCTTCGGTATGGTCTAGGAAAAGTAGGGCAACGGTGGCAGCGTATGAATAAGTGATACGTTGGACGTTGGAACCTTCGCCAGATTAGCGTCGAGAAGGAAGGAAACCTCGGAGAAAAAAAAAAAGGTGAACGGAGGGCTGCACGGGCGTGTTTGGGAGAAAAATGAGGTCTTCGTTTACGTCAGGGGTTAAGCGGGGCATCCATCAGGTGATGATGAGATTCCGGGTGGGTTGAAGGAATTAATGTGTGATGGGACGAGATGTTTAGTAAGTGGGAATCTAGATGTATTATCATGGACATGGTGATTCTCGTTTGATGGGAATAGTAGGGCCGGAAACGTTGCATAATACTGAGGCGAACGGGATGAATCCGATAGTAAGCGCGTGTCCAACGTTGACGCGAATCCATCTTCAACGGCGAAGGTTAGGGTCGGTGTAAATAAATCGTGGGCGAACATTGAGTCCAGTTGATTCGTGAGGTTGGTCTGTCAAGAATTTACAACGATAAACGTAGGTTATGAGGGAGTGGAAGGGTTGACGCGGAAGATCTGGTACATCGTCTCGCCCTTCTCGATGACTAACGTTACCCTCACCATTCACTCCGAACCCTGCTTCGCCAGAACCTCTACATTCATGGTCGAGCGCCTTCTACCTCTTCCCGCTCATAATCCCCCCTGGCAACATTCTATCTCATTGCTACTCACCCCTCAAACTTCCACCTCTCAATTTTATCCCTTGTTGCTAAAAACAGCCCTCACCTTACAGCTTCAACCATCAATCCTGCTTTTATTATTCTACGGTGGTGTAGTTTTCAGAGAACCATTCGACGAGTGAAATGAGCATTTCGAATGTACAGGAGAAACCCAGTCACGTTGTCCCTTCAACCGTATGCTGTGCCGTATGCGAACATGTTCAGATTGGAGTGTCTGCAGGATTCTGAGCTAATTAGCATGCATCAACAAGAATAGCATTACACCAAGATCATCCTTATACTGTTTGCTAGCTACCATAAGAAGCCATACCATAATCTGCACTCTCTTGAATGACCTTTGCGTACTTCATCGAAACTTTGTCACATCATGCATGTGCCTTCAGGGTAAGGGGTGGGAGGGGGGTGGTCGCAGACCAATTTCTGTGCCGTCCTCTGCCACTGCGAGGTCAAGGCTCCAAAAGATCCCCACAAACTCAGATGCCTTCACTTGGGCCCCCCTCTCACAGTGTTCACAAGGTGATTGTGCCACTTAGGCTGATTTGCTTGAAGCTCTGTTAGTAGCTGTAAATTGCTATAGTGTACCGCCTGACTCCCGTTAATGGCACCAGGCGATCGTGGTCTAGTGGATAAGACATTGCCCATAATTCTCGACGTAAAGTTGAGGATTGTGGATCGGAGCTCCGGCGCGATTGCCGTAATTTTTGCCTGAGTCAGCGGATTTCCAAACGTCTCGTAACAGTAGCGCAACAAATGGCTTACTAAGAGCATGTCTGGGAGTTGGGTCAATCGTTTGACAGTCTGTGAACAAGCGCATGCTTTGAATAACCTGAGGTATATCAACTGCATGCTCCAGCTACGAAGGGTGTTTGAGTTCTCCTCCTCCCTAGAGAGTCACCCATTTGTCCCCTCGTAGATGGAAAGTATATGATGGTAAAAGTGTTTAACGCCCCCATGTGCAAGTAGGTGTACTTACTCTCAGGCTGTCGACCGGTGCCATTCTTGGTACAGACTATCCTCCCGACTGTACAAACAGGCATGGCGTGTACATCTTGGCCTTGAGGATTTTCTGTCAGTAAATGCCTGCACGATCACCCACACTAACCAGTGGTTACTGCCTGTATATGTAGCATTCTGGCTGTCCCTCAGGTGGGATATCCACGGCGGCCAAACGACCTACTGTGCCAGTCCAAATGTCTCACAGGTCGATGCCTAGCCTCCTAAGGAGCGCCAGGTATTTACTGCAAGAGTCTTCTTTGATGTCCACCCTGGGAGAAGTTGTCAAAGCCCAAAAATCACTTCCGTTCAAGTCTTGGGCATTGGCCAGGACATGGTAGGAAGTCCCTCTCATCTGTGTCATACCACCTACACAGAGTGGTGTCGACTATGCCCTTAACAAACATGTGTTTGTTCGTCTTGCAGAGATGATTTCAACAATCTGCCTTCCTTTCTCTCCATCCTCAGAAGGTCATGTCTTATCTGAGGTAAAGCGTTTGGAGTGCCTTACTACCGCAGCATTCCAGACTGCGTGTAACAGGTAGTGAACAGCTGTCATAAGCTCCACCATGAACCTAGTTGAAACGTGCATGTTAGTTCCAATCATGAGTAAGCAATGGCCGTGATGAATAACCACACAATAATCTAGTACAAACTCCCTCGTTTTATGTATTCCGTCCATCTAAACTTCGCGCATTAGCTCTGGCGATGGCTCAGGAATCTACCGAAGGTTGGCAGAATGAACAGGGGAGCAAGAAATGTACGAAAGAAACACAAATGTACCCTGCAAATAGAGATTTGTTGAGTAGAGAAGAGTCGGAAAAGGATGCCGACACATGATTGGACAAGGGTGGAGTGAGCAGGAAAAAGACAGCAATAAAACTGTTCTGAGGCGTAGAATTGCGGGTCGCTATGGGACCACCCATCTCAGAGTGCAATGTCCAAGGTGATTAGGCTCCGACTTTATTAGCTTTTTGTTGTCGGCAGTAGGATGAGGTCAGACCTTTAGGGAGGTTTGAACTTTCTATTTCTTCCCTTGCCTCCTTTTTTGTTCTTTTGCGCATTTAAGAGGGGAGCGGCATTTATTAAAACTTTTAGATGTTTTAAGAGGGATAAATTAGGCTGCGTGAAAGGGAATTCCAATATCGGCAATAAGGGGGGTGGTACTTGTCTACTACTAAACCGTGCGTTAGAAAACACTTTCAGACGTGTCTGACTCTTCAATGCGCCGTAATTAACGTTCCGAGAACACAAATCCAAACAGGCGAAGGATAACGTTGAACTTCTACGTTCGTAAAAATGACGTGAGACACGCCAGTAGGAATCAAACATTTTTCCACTTCATTTTGGTACGGTTTTCCTCCCATGAATTCCCCTCATGTGACATCACCGTTCTCTCAAAAACCTTTTGTGTAGTCCAATAACAAACAGATCGGGTTCCTTATCAAATGACTGTTCATGAACTCTCAGAGAGGGTTATATCAGTCGACTGTCATGAAGGTAGCGGTCTCGCCATCATGCAAATGGCCGGCCACTCGCTCCGCAACCTCCGACCCCAAGCCTGTGGAGATGAGGCAAGTTTGGTCAAGCTTGTAGAGCTGTTACCGTGTATGACCCCTCCCTGGGGAGTCCCTTCCCACTCTTGGCCTGGGATCTAACTATTGACTTCTTTTTTTTTTTGACCAGAGGGCGAGTGGGACAAGTCCCTTTGCCACTGCGGCCGCATATGAGCCTATTGTGACGGCCCTTTCTTAGTAGAAGGCGTCGTACATACCCGCCCCCCTTAGGAAGCCGAGTATGTCCTTCACCGCAGAGTCAGCTACGGTTTGGGGTTCAGTGGTCCTCTGACTGAAGTATTCAAAGCGTTTTGCTGCCAAGGCAGGGCATTCACATAGGATATGCTCTGCTGTCTCATCCTCCTCACCGCAGAGTCTGCATTCCACCGCCTCTGAGATGCCCATCTTGCTGAGGTGAAATCTGAGTGGGCAGTGCCCGGTGAGGAAGCTTATCAGTACGCTCAGATCTTGTCTAGAGAGTGTCAGCATCGCTTTTGCCCTTTGACAGGAAGGCGTGACAAGCCTTTTCGCCTGTCTTAGTCGTGGCTGGTGATGCCAATGGGCGCCATTTTCCTGTATCTCCCATCGAGCAACCACACGGTTCAGGTGACTTTTCGTCAGACCCACGTGTGGTTCAGGCCCGATGGGTAGGGATTCTGCACCCCTTTTCGCGAGGCGGTCAGCCTTTTCATTGCCCTCATGCCCCCTGTGAGCTGGCACCCAAATGAGGGAGAGCCTGTTACGGGCGCCGAGCTGCTTGAGTGCATGGAGGCATTCCCATGCCAGCTTAGACCTAAAACTATAGGCTGCGATGGCCTTTAAGGCGGCCTGGCTGTCTGAGAAAATGTAGATCCGCTTGCCCTTGAGCCCTTTGTTCAGGATCTGTTCTGCTATCTCTTGGGTTTTGCCCATTGTTCGCGGCTGCTTATTCAGTCAGCATGCTGACCTTATTCACAGCTGGCCGCATACATCCCCCTGGGGACGATGCCGTGGCCATTCCGCTATCCACAACCCGTGGTCGCGCCTGGTAGCATGGGCATGCTCCTGGGAAGATAACCCAGAACCAGGAACTATTGACTTGGGGAGCAGATCTACTGTGACCACGTAGAGAGACCACTTTGCCATGTCCCTCTTCGTGAGCTTAGGAAAATGGTTACAGGCTTGCTTTGTAGCAGTCAATGCATGTTCTTCTGCCCTCCCAACAACCGTCGCTCACTGTTGCTTACTAACTACAACAACTGTGCTACCTTGTTTCCTCTGCACTGGAGGCGTAATACGTGCATGATGGAGCCGTGCGTTGAACTCGATGCGGGTGAAAACTCATACACAAGTCCCTTTTCACTCGCCACATATCAACCATGGGCTCAGCAGCCATGTAACTTGGTAACTGACCTCTGATGACTTCGGTACTGTTTTCTAGTGTGATCGAGAAGACTTTCTACCCCATACAACGAGATAGTAGCCAATCACGACTAAATTGGCCTTGCCCATGAGGATTGTGTCTCTTTAGCTCTCACCTCCAGCAGCCACCCTAATTGCTCGCAATGAAGCAAACCTTTTTAGGGACTGGAGGTGTTGACGTGCTTCTCAAGAAGAAGCCATGGTCGCCAAAAGTGTCGAGGGTTGGCTATTTCATCTCCTGGGTTGTTTTCCTCAGCCTGACGCGCTTGCACCACTGGATGACGGTTCGGAGCACTTGTTTTTTGCTTAGATTTGGCAGACTGGCGGAGCACGGATTGGCAGTCAGGATGGTTGTCCACATCTGCACGTCAGCAGTCAGGATGGCAGTCCACATCTGCACGTCTGCAGTCAGTCTCCATCAGATTCCTGAAAAAACCTTCGTTCTATCAAGCTGGTTCAAGAACTGAGCCCTATGTGCCCTGCACCCCTTGTGTATCACTCTCTGGACTGAGACATGTCGCCATTCGTTCACAGTAATTCTGTGGGTAAGGTCGACAAGGTCGTACAAGCATAGTGTTGGGTTTGTTCTCGGAGGTCGATTGGTTCGGTGCCTTTTGCCGGGGGAGTCGTGTTCTGTATTTACAAACAACCCCTTCCCTTTCGCAGGTCCCCTCTCTTACCTTTTTTTCCAATTTTCCCTCCCATTTCGTCGTCTGCCGCTCGCCAGCATTGTACTTTTTCCAAGACGATATCTAATTTTTTTGTGCTGCGGAGTTTTTTCGGAAGTGTCCCATCACTCTCAACACGTATTTCATTCGAAATTACGTCGCCTCCAAGACAGAGACCTGTTCTTTTATCCTCGGGGAACACGGAATGTTTGGCGCAGATTGGTGAGTCCCATAATTTATTTCCTAGTTTGTGGATTATTGGGGGTGGTTCTCCGGGTGATTGGTTTCCGGATTGGGGCTTCTGAGGGTAAACCCAGCACAATTTTTGGGGGACACTTTGCCTATGGTTCATTGTCATTAGATTACAGTCCACTTCATAATGGGCAAAAAGGAGTGACTACTTCCCCCTCATTGTTCTCAACACATAGGTTAGGAGAAATTCCCTGACCTTTAAGCTCATTGAGGCAAGCGAGATGACTGTTACTTTTGGGGTTAGTTGGAACACCTCTAAAGTACATGCTCTGCAAGGGGGGAAATTTGTTGCTAACTCGTGCGCTTCTCACAGGTTTGTCGATTGCAACCACGCAGTTAACTGTTGAGAAAGTAAAACGTATTTCTGAACAAACTATCCCGCAGCAAAATATCGTTTTTCGACCGTTGCGATGGACTGCCAGCAGAAAGATAAACGAAGGTAGAGCCGGAGCTCCGATAAAATTTTCCCTTCTATCCGGTCCAACTGTCTCTCCTTTTTGTCCCAAAATATAAGGCTTCGACCGAAGCCCCGCGCAACGAATAAACTCGTCCTCGTCCGAGCTGTATAACCTTTGAAGGGGATGAGGAAACGCCGACGGAAATCTTCATGAGCGCGACTCCATTTAACCGGAGTGTATTTCCCTAACGATATGCTAAATAGAGCGTTAGAATGCATGGAGCCCCAGAGTGGAAACTATAGTACTAAAACTTGGGGCGATATAGCGAGTCCCGAGTGGACGCAAATCATTATCCCTGGAGGAAAGATTGTGCGACCCAAAAAAAAAGAAACGTTGCGAAGCCGATGATCTGAGGATCTCCAGTTTTGAAAATCTTGAGTACTGAAGCGTGAATCTGTAAAACAAAATCTTTTGACATAAATGTTACTAACGAGTAGAGTGTGAAAGTATAACGTGAAGCAATTCTATTTCAGCTCTTTTACGTACGACAGTACCGCAAAGCTCCAGGAGTTATTCTGCGTGACAGTTCGTTAAGCCTAAAGCAGCCTGTTGGGCGCACGAATGGGGGAGCTTGAAACTGAGAAATAAATGGACGTGGTGAGCGTGAGTGAGGACTGCATTATACTTGACACAATAGCGATATCAGTTTGAATATGAATATATAAACGCGAACAAGGGGACTCGTGAACTGGTTGTGGGGCACTATGTGGAGGAAGAGTAAAAAAGATAGAGTTGAGTTGTGAGTGGTGCGAGTTGAGAGATGAATCGGGGGAAGAACTGGGAGACAACCAACTTTTACGAGAACTCGTAGGTGAATGAGTTTGGGTGAAGTTGTCTGTTGGGGAGAGGAATGTGAATTGAGGGGAGGGGAACTGGATATTTGGAAAAGTTCAGAAGAACGAGAAATGCGTTGTCACTTCGGAATAACTTAGGAGCAGGACTTCACACAGGTACAACAAAGGGAGTCGGAACACGGGTAAATGATGACCTTTCGTTAGGGGACGTGAATCACATTAGGGCAAGTGAGGACATTTGGGAGGTCAAAAGACCCAGCTAATTCATCCTGCAGAACACAGCCGAAATCGATGTTAACACGTGAACAATATTTTGGAATATACCCGAATATGAAATTTTCTTCGCATGAAAAATAGTAGAAAGGAGATGCCGAAAGCGGTTCCCTTCTGGTCGACAATGTGTCGCAAACTGACTCAGCTACGATATGACGCGACCCTGCGTCTCTTCAGGGCCGATAATTACAGGTGAGTGGGTCGCAACACACCCTAGGACTCACGTCTTCATTGTTGCACATGCGATAAGGGCCAAATGTAGCTGCTCTCAACTGAACAACGTGTTCTAGGATCGAATTCACATTTACAAACTTATAACAATTTGTAGATTGTTGAAACTGTTAGGACCACGATTGGAACCTTCGGGGGAACGAGATAGCAGGCTCCAGTCGGGAATGTCTAGGACTGCCAAGTCGAAGTCAGATGAAGCATAGGAGGGGGCTACTGAGGAACTGCCAGGCGATGGGCATGAATAATTATGGCATGAGGAGGCAAGCACCACGTAGTTGTGGGGAGACTGCAACTCGTTCATTCTGCTCCATTCATCATTCGTCTGCCGTCTCGTCTACTGAGTATAATCCTCCAGAAGAAACCAAATAACTTTCCGTGCCGGTATGTCACATCTTCAATTAAATAACCATTATTCCATTCCCATAGCAAAACCCAATTCTCATTTCGGCCGATTTTGGTTTATTGCTCATTCTGAATAATGACCCTATTTTTTCGATCCTCAAAATTGTTTACAACCCTCCCTCAAAATTTGATATTTTACGTTTCAAGACATCAGGCTTCCAAATCTACAATGCCGGCCCGCCGTCTGGGGCGTTTTGTGCCTTTAACGTGAAGAACTTCATTCTTTCGCACAAATATCCCATTTTGTATTTAGTTGTGCCCACCAGCTCGGCAATCTGATCCCATGACGAAGCCCAATGTTGCTATGAGGGAAAACCCCTTGAAAAAGTTAAAAAAACGCAATTTTGGCAGTTTTGTCACCAATACGCCATGTTTGGTATCGTTTTCAATGGGGATGGAATGAGTAGCAGACGTGTAATACTGAGTATAGCGAAATAACAGTAACTGTACTGAGCCAAATTTTACTAATTGAAAGAACTTGCGGGACAACAACTACAGCAAAACTAATCGTTTCATCGTTCGTACTCCCTCCCGTCTCATCAAAATGCCCCCACCCGCCCGCTCGACTCGCCACGTCATGCCAATTGCCAACAGGCGATTACGGAGCCTGGAATATTTAGTTTTCGTCGTTCCGTTGTAGTCAGGTCATGTTTCGTGTCGTTTACTGGTATTTTTTGATGCTGAATCAAATGGAATGTGTCTAGGAGCTGTCAGACTCCGCCAAGATGTTCCAGAGAATAATAAACCTTGGTGTAATAATTTGCAGCGTTTTTGTCACATTAAGACTTGCACAAGAAACAACGTTTCAGAAAGTGGTACTTGTATTTACGAGTTTTTGGACGCTGATTGAAAAACTGAACCAAATCAACTCAAATTTGATACGCGCGTAGCAGTCACTGCATGTATTATAGTTATTGAGTTTTATTTTTAACACATGTTTTCAGTTTCTAAGTAAAACTTTGTTGAATTAAAAAAAGTCGTTGCAGCGAATTTATTAGGGGTTTTATGCATCGCCGAAATTCGTGAATTGAACACACGTCTCTGAATCACCTTAAGCTCGTCAGGTGATCAAAATGTTCGGTCTCGAACCCGGCCATTCTGGGAAGTTAAATTACGGTTTGGACAAGTGGAATCTCATCCCACAAAAATCCCATTTGATATTTAGTTGTGCCTGCCTGCTCGGCAATCCAATCGGACGAAGCTCATGGTTGTTATGGGCGAAAAATGGTTAAAAAAATTAACAAAAACGCAATTTTGACGGTTTTATTCTCAATACACCGAGTTCGGTACCGTTTTCTAGGTAAATTTAGATGCTGGGTCGAATGGAACAGTTCTCAGAGGTTTACGGCTGCGTCCAAATCGAAAATAATGAAATCACAGTAATTATAGCTAAATTGTACTAATTGAAAGAATTCGCGGGCCAATGCAGCGAAAATAATGCCAGCACGACTAGTCATGTCGGGCCAATAGCCTACAGGGGCCTAGGGGCGTTTGGAATATTTAGTTCTCGTCGTTCCGTTGTAGTCAGGTCATGTTTGGTATGGTTTACTGGGATTGTTCGATGCTGAATTGAATGGAATGGATATAGGGGCTCTGAAACTAGATCAAAATAAACTGTTGTGTAACAATTTGCAGCGTTTTTTTTTGTACAAAAGTAATGTTCATGGAAGTTCAGTTGGCTAAGAAAGATATGGTGCAACGCATCTAAAATATTTCCACAGTTTCACGTACATTCATACTGAGTTCTTTTGAATACCCTTACGTTTTACGTAAAATGTGGTAGCTCTTAAGTTCCGGAATTAATTGAGCTGCTCCCGCTGATGCCACGATCATATTATGGAGCTATCAGTAATTTGTAAGACTGTCAAGCGCGCAGTGTCAATGCCAGTACAAATCCCCAACGATGATTCACAAACCTGCATAGGGCGACGTGCAAGCCCTTTTCGACCCGGGGAGGAGGATAATGTTATCTACAGAGGCTAACACTACTGCCCACATGTTAGGGGCCTTATTAAATTAGACGGTGTTCTACAAAGGGGTTTCGAACTTCTAAAGTGGGCTTTTTGAAGTCTGCCTGGGGAAGAAAAGACAAAATGCGTGGACTACGCGATTTCAGCGATTACCTCATTTTCTTCTTGGATATTGTGGCAGAAGAACGTGTCGAACGGATAACCTTCAGGGTTTTATAAATTTCGGACATATCCAAGCTCGAACTTGAAATACTTTCCCTCACGTTGCTGGTTATCGAAGTTAGCCTGGCGGTCCCTTACAAGTACCATTTTGTGCCAATTTTGAACCCCCAAAAGACGAATATTCCTAAATATGGCATTATTTATATTAACAACTGCCGTAAAACGGATTTAGCCCTTGCCAAAATTGGCTGTAAGGAATGCAGTGTTCTCCTGCACAACTTGACTAAGTGCGTTGATGATTCGCTGTAAGTAGTAATTGGTCTGCAGGAGGGGGTCGAGTAAGGTTTTGAACGAAAGGAATTCGGAACCAAGGGGTTTAATGTAATGGCCCTTCCTTAATGATCAGTACATTACTGCACGTTCTCTCCTTAATTAGATTTGTGTAATACAGGAGTGTAGGAGGGAGGAGAGCGGAGCGCTAAGAGAAGCGCTCGAAGACAATTCTGCGTTCTGTATCATCCGACCAATAGCTAACGCAACGCTTCCTGCTTTAGCTCAAGTTCTGTAAAGTTTGAAGATGGCCATCTTCCCCAGTCCAATTATATTAGTTCACGTTTCAGACGGTTAATATCTAAATCTACAAATGAGATGGGGTAAGTACGAATTGGTTGTGTTGTAATGAAACAGTACGGTTCCTAGGTCAATTCACAAGAAAAGGCTTCGTCCTAAAATCATTAACGATGATCCCCTTCGTTTGGTAACTCCTGTACAAGATGTACGATTTCTAGCTAACACCGCTCTCGTGGGGATGAACTCACGATCACACAATAAATAAATAATAGGGAACGAAATGGATTCAACTTATATTGGACAAAAAAAAAAGATAGAACTTTATAAGGAGGGAAGGAAAAATATATGCAATCGAAGAACTAAAAACAGAACCTCTCTGGGTATCGTACAAATAAACTAATATCACGGCAAAAAATAGAATAAAATGAAGAGCATCCCAGCAAATTATTACACAACAGTTTATTTTGATCTAGTTTCAGAGCTCCTATACCCATTCCATTCAATTCAGCATCGATCAATCCCAGTAAACCATACCAAACATGACCTGACTACAACGGAACGACGAGAACTAAATATTCCGAACGCCCCTAGGCGCCTGTAAGCTATTGGCCCGAGATGACTAGCGGTGCTGGCATTATTTTCGTTGCATCGGCCCGCGAATTCTTTCAATTAGTACAATTTAGCTATAATTACTGTGATTTCATTATTTTCGATTTGGACGCAGCCGTAAACCTCTGAGAACTGTTCCATTCGACCCAGCATCTAAATTTACCTAGAAAACGATACCGAACTCGGTGTATTGAGGGTAAAACCGTCAAAATTGCGTTTTTGTTCATTTCTTTAACCATTTTTCGCCCGTAACAACCATGGGCTTCGTCCGATTGGATTGCCGAGCAGGCAGGCACAACTAAATATGAAACGGGATTTTTGAGTGAAAGAACGGATTTTGTAGGCTACATTAACGGCATAAAACGCCCCAGATGGCGGATGGTGGGTCTTGAAACGTAAAGTATCAAATTTTGAGGGAGGGTTGTAAAAGGTTTTCCTGATCGAAAACATAGGGTTATTATTCAGAATGAATAACAAACCAAAATCGGCTAGAATGAGAATTGGGTTTTGCTATGGGAATGGAATAATGGAGATTTAATTGAAGATGTGACATACAGATGTGAGGATTATATTCGGTAGACGAGACGGCAGACGAATGATGAATGGAGCAGAATAACGAGTTGCATTACGGTTTATTACTCTCTTGACCAACTGGACCTAGTCTCACTATGGCCTAGGGAACCATGCCATTCGACCTGAAAACGATAGCGAACACCGCATTTTTGCTTTAAAACTGCCAAAATGGCATTTTTGTTAATTTGCTAAATCAGTTTTTGTCCATAACTGTTCGGCACAGGCTGAAGTAGTTGGGCTCTTGAGCATGGGCCTTTTCCCATGTGTGTTCCTTTGAGATCCTTTTTCACGTTATGCCGCAGGGAAGTCCCAGAACTGCCTGTTCAGTCGGCTTCTCCTCCAGACAAAGGGATTGAGTTCGTTTTAACATCCAACGACAACGGATTTCCCCTTTTGGACTTTCCAAAATGTCCTTCCCTCCCCTTGATTTACCTCCTTCTCCAACACACACTCGTCTCTTAGTGCTCACAGGCCTTCCCTTGTCAACTCTCGGCCCAGTTGCAGCTCTTCCCACTCTCTCTCTCTCTCTCTCTCTCTCTCTCTCTCTCTCTCTCTCTCTCTCTCTCTCTCTCTCTCTCTCTCTCTCTCTCTCTCTTCGCTACAGTTTCCTGCGCCAATTCACGCATATGCCGAGTACCCTTGTATCGCCCTTATGTACTCATATTCCAATCACTATTCATTTCAGGTGTAATACAATCCGTCTCTCACGCTCACAGAGTTTCCTTGTATTTTACTTAAGCTCCTACTCTCGTGTGCCCAACAACAACCATGGGCTATATCCGATTGGACTGCCAAGCAGGGGGGCACAACTAGATACCAGTGGTTGGAACTTGATCTATTTCACTTCAGGCGATCTTGACTGACCTCACTACTCCGTTCCCTGTGTAGGTCTCTGTGACTTCGGCCAGCGGCCATTGGAGCGAATGCTTGTGGCTATTTTTTATCACGACCAAGTCGCCATCTACGAGATTCTCCCAGAGTTCGTCTGTTCTAAATGTGCTGATAGAGCTGTCGTACTAGTTGGCAGAGACCCAGACAGTTGTGAGAAAGAAACCGATGTACCGATGGATTTGGGGTGTTCAATAGGTCCCCAACAACGAGGAAATATGTGGTGACAGACACGTTGCCTTCTGGGCTGATCGATTTTTAGAGAAAACGACCGTATCAAATCCATTCAAACTTGATATCTAGCCTGCAGGTTACCATGGAACGCCAATATAAGGGTTTGAACCAAATCCAACGAAAGTTAACTATAGTTATCATAGTGATCAGAACACCAAATTTTTTCTCAAAAACGGCTGTAACGATTTTGATTAATTTTTTTATATTGATAGCTCTCAATAAGAGAATTATACCATAAAATTCCCATTCGTGGGAAAATGACGAGAGCAGCACAATAAATTATCAAAATTTTCGACGAAAAGCGTTTTTGCCGTGGTTTTTTCCTTTTAAACTCCACTGGAATGTTAGTAGAAAGTTAAAGAAAACTGGTATCGTAGTCCAATCCAATACCTAAAGGTTGAGTGTTTAAAAACGCTCATGAGATACATGGGGCTCACTCCAGAAATTCCTAAATTTCAACTACTGCCGTTTCGCTTACTACCAGTTCTAACAGTTATTACCCAATAGCTCTGCAGAAGTAACCACTATCGTTCTTCAAAAAATCCGTGATTACAGCCTCATTAATTATCTGGGTACCAATTGCTCAATAAAGGTCCTGGAATGAGTACGAGCAGCACAATAAATTCCAGAACTGTAGGCACTACCTCTTCCTGCTGCTGTGACGTGTTTGGCCAAGTTCAAAGGTCACGTACAAAGTGAATTGACGTAGAGCTAAGGAAAGTTGTATGTTGCAACGCACCAGATATTTTTTATTGCATTTATTCAAGAAGATTACAAAAAAAAGATACAAAAAGAAACACAAATACTACATAATGCGTTCCCCCCTCGATAAGTAAAACGTGTGCTGAGGGAAGGAGTCGTTATAACTTTCTAGCTACAGATTAATAGGTACAAACCGCAAACCTATATAGTACAATATACTAAATTATATGATAGACAGTTCATAAAAATCAGAAAAAAAGTTGAAAAGAAGAATCATCTGAGCATTTCCGCACGGAACAACTCTTTGATGCTCTGCTTTGATTCTGACTTTCCATAAATGTTTGCGTGGGAATCTGTTGAACGTGACACAGTTCCCGTTACTACGGACCAGATATTTCCAGTTTACTGCGGCTCAATTAATGGGAGAAATGAACCAATCTCGAGGTCAGCTATGTTAACTATCTGTTTGCATTTGCCTCAACAAACGAAAATAAAGAATAGTTCTTAATGGGAGATAATTGATAATTAATTCCTTCCAGGAAAATTAATTGTCACGTTGATTGACGCGAGATATACAGGAAGAAGAATCCAATTGGCCACTGACATAAACTTCAGAGACTAAGCGTTAATAATGAAAAATATAATAAATATGATAAAACCGTTTTTCTACCAATTAAACGCCAGATTTTGCTCTATGAAGAAAAACGTCAGCATAAATGTGATGAACAACGAAATAGTTTATTGGCAGTCGACGAACTCATGTGGTGAATGAACCGGTTGTGTGCTTTTCTACACACCGTATTTCAGTTGAAATAATTTGTCTATAAATTGGTTGTTTGCATTTGCTACAACAAGTGAAGATAATTACTTGTTGACAAATGAACAACAGTCATTGACGGAAATTGAATCGTCACGTTGATTGAAATGAGATGTTCAGGAAGGAGAATACGATTAGACGTTGAGAGAAACGTCAGAGCTTTGGTATTTAAGAGCAGGAGCACTGCTTACTGACTCACAGTTCTGAACCAAGCCACCGACAGTCACTTCCGTAAAATGAGGTACAGCCTGTTGTTAGTTGTCGCGTTATGCGCTTTATCCGCTTCTTTTGCTGCGGATCCACAACCGCCGATAACACGATACACGCGGGGAAGCAATGACCGAGTCGAGTACATAATGGCTCACCTCAGCAAGGAATACCTGGACACTGGGTCGGCAACTACTGCCAGCACGAGGGCGTACTCCAAACGGATGAGCGGAGGCAAAGCCACTGACGATGCCGGACATCTTGTTGCCAATCGGTTGGGAGGGACTGGCAAAGAGACTTACAACATAGTACCACAGGACAGGAGGATCAACCGTGGCGGCCCATGG
This sequence comes from Pachypeltis micranthus, assembly GCA_020466155.1. Classification (NCBI taxonomy): domain Eukaryota; kingdom Metazoa; phylum Arthropoda; class Insecta; order Hemiptera; family Miridae; genus Pachypeltis; species Pachypeltis micranthus. The sequence goes on from CM035776.1 coordinate 4,044,437, forward strand.
AAAATAGATGTGGAGGCCGCCGTTTATAACATAGTCAACGGAGGGAAGAAAGTAGTTTTCGAAGTTTGGCCACGCTACTCAGACGCGAAAGCCACTCGCCCTTATGAACTCGCCTACAAAGCTGCCTCTCCAGATGGATCTTCGGTCTTCCTACAAGGTACAGTGGCAAACCCACTTTAATTGCATCATATCTTGACTTGCATGTTCACCCTTCAAGGACCCGAACGTCGTGGTAACCCACTCTCAGTACTCTCAGCCTCTTCACTATATCTTGGACGATTCACGAACGACGAGGGACATCCAGAAGGTGTTGATGTACTGTTCAAAATTCAAAAATGAATAAATTTCTGTTCAAAATTTCGTATGTTATAATTTGTTTGTCAAATTCCTTGTTCCAGTCAAATAGCCACACAAGTGTACAATATACGAACGAATGAACCTATCTTTTCTTGTTGTTACATAGGCACAAAGTGAATGTTTTTTCAAAATCTTTGAAAACAAATTTGCATAATCCCTCTTACATCAGTTGAATCACAGTCACCTTTCAAACATAGTAGCAAAGGAAAATAATTACGTCAACGTTGCCTGTAGTAAATACTAGTCAATACTTTCTCTTAGAAACCATTTTTTAAAAGATTGAATTGGTTCGTCCTTGGTTCATTATTCATACTGCATAATACACTTGTTTTCGATGTGGTAACTTTGTTAGCAATCCCCCCACAAAATTTGACATTTTACGTTTCAAGGCATGGGGATGCCCATTCTGTTATGTTCGTCTGCCGTCGTCTACCATCCAGGCCATTTTGCGGTTAACGCAATTCAATTTTTTTATTTAAGTAATGCATTTATTCAAGAAGATTACAAAAATATCTGGTGCGTTGCAACACACAACCTTCCTTAGCTCTACAACAATTCACTTTGTACATCGCTAATTCTATTTACTCACTTCATTTATCACTCAGTTCCTTTGAACTTGGTCTAACAGCAGCAGAGAGCGGTAGCGCCTACAGTTCCGGAATTTATTGTGCTTCTCGTACTCATTGCAGGACCATTATTGAGCAATTGGTACACAGATAATTAATGAGGCTGTAAACACAAGTTTTTTGAAGAAGGACAGTAATAACTTTTGCAGAGTTATTGGGTAAACACCATCAGAACTGGTAGTAAGCGAAACAGCGGTAATTGAAATTCAGGAATTTCTGGAGTGAGCCCCATATATCTCATGAGCGTTTTTAAACACTCACCCTTTAGGTATTGGATTGGACGACAATACAAATTTTTTTCAACATTCAACAAAAATTCCAGCGGAGTTTATAAGGAAAAAAACTGCGCTAAAAACGCTTTTCGTCGAAAATTTTGGTAGTTTATTGTGCTGCTCTCGTCATTTTCTCCCGAATAAGAATTTTATAGTATCATTGCCTGATTGAGAGCTATCAATATAAAAAATGTAATTAAAATCGTTAGAGCCGTTTTTGAGAAAAAAATTTGGTGTTTTGATCACTATGATGACTATAGTTAACTTTCGGTGGATTTTGCCCATACCCTTAATTTGGCGTCCCATGGTAACCTGTAGGCGTTTCAAGTTTCAGCTGATTTGGTACGGTGGTTTACTCTAAAAACTGCGCTTAAATCGATTTCGTCGAAAGTGTTGGTAATTTATTGTGCTGCTCTCGTCATTTTCCCAAGAATGGGAATTCTATGGGGTAGTTGCCTTATTGAGAGCTATCCATATAAAAAATTTAATCAAAATCGTTAGAGCCGTTTTTGAGAAAAAAATATTTGGTGTTTTGATCACTATGATAACTATAGTTAACTTTCGATGGATTTTGTTCAAACCCTTATTTTGGCGTTCGATTGTGACGCGCGGGCAAGATATCAAGTTTGAGCTGATTAGGTACGGTGGTTTTCTCTAAAAATCGTTCACACACACACCATTTTCTTAAATAGTGTTTGTCGGACTCAGAGGGGTCTGAAACGTAAAGATCTGAAGAAGAATTCATCCGATCACATAACTTTCCTTTCTACTTCGTAGAGCAAGGAACGTAAATTATCTGGTGCGTAGCAACACACATCTTTCCTCCACCCCCGTAAGTTCGTAGGTGGTACATAGGCGGGCGCTATATCTTCGTTCAACGCATTTTTACAGGAACGTTTATCTAGAACAAAATTTAGGGACTAGTTAGCTGAGAGTACTGCGAAAGTATATTCGACAAATCTCCTTTTCTGAGTTAACTTGGCTTATATCTCCGTTCAACATATATATACAGAAATAATTACGGAGAACGAAATGTTGGTATGGGTGACTGAAAGACACTCCATTAGAATTTATCACTACTGGTGAGAAAGTTACCCTGGAATTTAAGGAAATGTCCGAAAAAACGTTATTTTTGACACATTTTGATTTTTATCTCTGTTCATTGGACCGTCGCAGGAACATTTATTGAATAGAATATGTAGGTATTTCTTATTTGAAAACATACTGTGAGTTTGGTGAAAATCGCTGAAGCCGTTTTGCCAAGAAGCGTAAAAAACGTATTTTTGCTTCAGGGGCCCATATCTCCGTTCACCGTATTTTCATGGAGATATGTATCGAGAAGAAAAGTTAGGTATTGTTCAGAAGAAGATAATTCGAAAGTTTAATCAAAATCGTTAGAGCCGTTTTCGAGAAAAATGCGAAAACCCCTAGTTTTTGGTACATTTTCGTCCCCCACACCCCCCCCCTTCCCATCGGCCGAAATCGTCCATAACCTTATTTTGGTGTCTACAAAAAATAACGAACAAAACAAAAAAAGAACCAGCTCAATCGGATCAGCCGTTCTCCCGCAAATCGAACTACAGACACACACACACACACATACACACGGACCACGCGCCGAAATTAGGTTTATTAGGAGAAGATAATTTGAAAGTTTAATCAAAATCGTTAGAGCCGTTTTCGAGAAAAAAAATTTGGTGTTTTGATCACTATGACAACTATAGTTAACTTTCGGTGGATTTTGCCCATACCCTTATTTTTGCGTCCCACGGTACCACTACCAGTTCTAAACTTTTTACCCAATAACTCTGCAAAAGTAATTACTATCCTTCTTCAAAAAATTTATGTTTACAGCCTCAATAATTATCTGTTTACCGATTGCTCAATATTGGTACTGGAATGAGTACGAGCAGCACAATAAAGTCTTTAACTGTAATCGCTGCCGCCTCATGCTGCCGTAAAGCGTTGTTTGACCAAGTTCAAATTAACTGAGTGATAAATGAATTGATTAAATAGAATTAGCCATATACAAAGTGAATTGTTGTAGAGCTAAGGAACGTTGTGTGTTGGAACGCACCAGATATTTGTTGTTTGTGCTGCCAGCGCGCGACTTAGGCCACCGCGTTTTTATGGCGACCTCCAGGAGGCCACACCAATACTTTTAAGTACCTTTGACACGCTGCTTGGTACGGGGAAGCATTTATTTTCTTTTTCGCTCCGTTTCACCTCTTCAACCTTCCATTCTGCAACATCCTGCCAGAAGACATTATGTTATTTATATTTAGAAGATTTAATTAGTTTGTTTATTCACGTATCACGCTTCGGGATGTTTACCTCGGGCGTATCGGTCGTCCGAAACCTCGCCCAACAATAAGAATGATTCAGCGACGAAGAAGACGAGATCTGGAAGAATATGCGATATTGACGTGCAGAAGACGGCCCATGAGGTGACGCTTGACAGGCAGCTACTTATTCGAGATCGGGCAACCTTTATGGTACTTTTATGCATTTCGGCAGATAATTCGTATCTTGTCGAGGATGTAACATCTAACAAACATCCATAAATGCCATAGTTGATGGAATCGATTCAAAATAGAAGAGAATATCACACATCAGGGAGATTTTGATCCGACGTTTCGGGTAAAAAAGGGGAATTCGGTCGGAATTTCTTTTCCTCGGCCAGCAGCCTTTGAAGAAATGGAGATGGTGGTGGTGGTTGGAGGATTCTTGAATAACTTCCGGGCTGTAATCCGATTCGTTTCACTAACAAAACTCTCTCGTGATTCACTAAGTGAGGTAACTCATCGTCCTCCTTTCGTTTATCAGATGTTGAGTTGTGTCGAGTTTGCATTCATTCAAATTGTCGGAAAATTCACCCTCTCGCCGCTTTGAGGAGGGAAAGGGAAGCAAATCGCATTCGCCTTCACTGGCCATTCGGCCAATTCTGGAACGGGGATACTCGCGCCGAATGAAGCAGAATTTACTAATGAACACAAATTCAGTTTTACTCAATCGTGTTGAGGGTGCAACAATATTTTCTGTCTCTCAACTCCCTGAGTTAGCGCCTCGCCAGAGGAGATAACTCGGAAATGTAATGAATAGTCGCTCATCAACGAGCCTGCCAACCATACCCCTTCCCGTGATCAAGTCCGAATAATATAACTGAGTTAGGTTTTTCTCACTTTGTCCTCACGATGTCGACGAGGCGAGAAGACCGGTCGCGTAAAATCGTTTCTATTTCATAATGATTGAAGACTAAGTTTCCGTCCCTTTGAAATACGCTTCAATGACCCAACATTTCAATCTGATTTTAACATTTCTAAAGGCATACCTCAGCTGGAGGACATATTGGGTGTGGGGGGGGGGGGGGATTGGTGCTGAGTTCTATACATAAGGGCCTTCGGCAGTACGTTACGCTCGCACTAACTCACCAGCACTGGGCCGCTGTGTACATTCGAGCCGTCAGCTTTGAGCTGGTTGGTATATGATTTTGCAGGCGTTTCGGCGCACCAGTGGCCGACAGCTTTCAACCACTCGAACTTTTCAGGCTTCCAGGATGACTCTGCATGGTCTACGGACAAGGCGATTAGCTGCTAGAGCTGCTGACCAAGTACAAGTAGGTTGTTGCCAACGACCCCATGACTGAAGCGACCTCGGATAAGCCGCGAAGAACGTCGAATGTAATTGAGCGTTGAAAATTTTGGCAGTTGGGGAGAGTAACTAGCCGTGCGGCGTATACCTCTTCCCTGCCACACTCTACAAAAAGCTCAGGGAAACTCCCAACGAAGCCTGGCTCTCATGAAGCCAAACCCAGCGTACACGGGTCCCTGCAATACCCATTCTATTTGGATGGAGCTTGAGCAGCTTCCGGACCTGAATGGGTCGCAGTCCCTTCGCTGGAATAGCCAAGAGGCGTTCTACCAGCACCTATGGTTTATATCCATGGGAATTGGACTTGCCCCAGTCCTCCCCGTAGAGATAGATGTCTGCCCATGATCCACGACCCCGACCTGAACTGTGTTTCCCTTTTTCACTCCACCTGGCACACTCTCTATTCACACAATAAATACATTCGGTCCTCCATTCATTCGCTGCACCAAGGGCGGACAACTTGATATTCGTCTGCCCCTGGCACCGCTACAACCCCACCTACACTAACCCCCCCCCCTCCCTCCAATGTATTACATGCGAACACAAACCTTCCTATAGGGCGCTGGGCACCACTCTCCCTATGCTTCAACACCCCCTCCCAAAACGCGTCCACCACCCAAAACCCCCGGCCGATCCCATTCCTTGCCTTCCCCACCAACACCATCCCATGTTGTCCTTTCCTTCTCGAACACTCCAGTGTTTGGCAGTGTCCACTCCCTCACACTCCCATGTCCCCATGTCCCATTCCCTACCTACCCAAAGCCGTGAATCTTTTCCTTGAAATTCCCAAGCCCCGTAATTAGCTGGGCGGAGTAATAATTGGATCCATCCTTTCTCTAACACTCGGCAACCTCTCATACGTATACCTCCCTATAGTACTTCCCTCCCACCTTTCCTGCCACTCATCAACCAGCAATTTGTTGATGAGGGCTACCGGCCGTCCACCACTAATCGTGCCATGGTAGGCTTTGCTTATGCTGATAAGCATTAGCCTCTGCTCACTGGCCAGCCTCCACCTCATATGTGCCAGCAGGCCTGTGTCGCGTATGTCACAATGGTGACGTACCTACCCCGGTAGATGGTGCGCAGAGCTCATCTCCGATCCCCCCAATTTTCCCTTGCCATCTTAACCACCGCGTAGAACCCTTCCCTTGCCCTCCCAACCACATAGTTCACATGGTGCCCGACCCTTAACTTTGCTTCCCATATTACCCCCAAACATTTTATTGACATTTTATGTCTTTACTTTGCTACATAAACTCGAAAATGTAACGCCGGAGATGTTACGGGGAAGCGTCACGAAATGGTTAACTTGAGTTGCAAGCAGCAGCCCTTGTGGCCTAATGGATAAGGCATCGGTCTCCTAAATCGGGGATTGTGGGTTCGAGTCCCACCAGGTATACGATTATTTTTTGTTTTTGACATTTTATGTCTTTTCTTTGCTACATAAACTCGAAAATGTAACGCCAGAGATGTTTTCCCCAAACCGAAAAACCCCCTAGTATGACCAAAGATGAGCCGTTGTGTGAGTGTCCTTGAACAGCCCCATGTTCTTGCTGCACTTATACACGAAGCGCAGGACATCCTCTGGCTGCAGGCTAGATCTACCAAGCTCTCGATGAGTCATTGCCAGCCACTCGAAAGTACACATCGTGTGACCCACCTACCATGCCTGGCCTTGCAAATACAGTTAATGTGTACCTCCAACTTCCCAATCTTAGTAACCTGTGCACAGAACAGATCACGTACCATCGCACTTTAACTCTTTAAACGAGAACCTACGCCAATTGCTCCTGAGATACCATGATGAACAACTCTACCTGCCTTTGACCAGGCAGCCCTGCACTCTCCTCTTGCAAACTTTACACGTGAGGCCCGTGGTGAGCCCCACAAGGGGTTTAAGACTCACTGAGGTCAGTGGGGAACCATTTTGTGCCGTTTTGTGCTTTAGTATTGTCCACTGTGTTCAAGATAACTCTTCGCGCATGAACCGTGTCAATTAATTTAGAAGTAAGTGTTAGTATCGTTTCAGCGGACTTAATAGTGAAACAAAAGGCGCTAAAATCGCTTTTATTCGAAATTTATTGTGCTCCTCTAGTCATCACGTTACTGTTCTTATTACATCTTGGAGCTCAGGAAAACTAAAAAAGTAAATAATAGACGTGTGAATTTTTTCCCTTACCCCTCCCAACATTCCCCCTCCCAAAATAGGCGTGGTCGCCGTCCTTCATTAAATTTCCCCTTCAACATCATCACCTGTGCGCAAGGAACGTGAGTTACAAAGCTACCCCTAATTTTCTAGAGTATGAAAGGGGAAAAGGGCAGCACAATAAATTCCGAATCGGTGAGCGCAACCGCTTTCTGCGGCTAATGTTCCTCATGAACTGACTGAAAAATCAATCGAGTTCGTAGAATAAGCCGTGAACAGAAGTGAATTGAGGTGGAACTAAGGAAAGTTGTGTGATGCGGCGCACCTGATATGTTTTAAGAGTGCAGAAAACGGCTCTAACGATTTATATTAAACTCGCAGGGTACTGTCATCCACCTTGCCAATATCTACACGTTGTTCTTCAAAGACGTTCCTCTGACCCGATGGAGTGTCTTCAAGTAACTGCTCCCGTAACTCTTTCTGTAACTACCCGTTGAACGGAGATATACATCGAGATAGGTCGGAAAAAGAGGCTTGACAAATATTATTACAGCCAGAACCATTTTGATTAGATTTACCGTTCCCCACGCACGTTCCCCTATCAGTTCACGAGGTTCCGGGGTGTTGTGCATTGCTACGCACCAGACATTTGAGATTTGATTCTCGCAGTCAAACCAATAAAATGAAAACCATTATGCGGAACGGTCCCTTAATTCGAAGTTAATTACACGAGTATTTGTCCCTGGGCGATTTCATTGTGTTAAAGTAAAGAAAAGACGCCTGCGATAAACAAAAGAATCAACTTGAAAAAGGAAGAAAGTCGAGAGTGCGGCGGCGGTTGAGCAAAGCGGGAAGTCAACGAAAGTCTTCCTCGAGAAGTGGAACGAAGGGGCGGAAAAGGAAGGAGTGGTCCAAGTCAGTTGAACTGATGGCATATGCAACCCTGCGACTTCAGTTTGGGTGTCGTCCAAGCCCTTCTGGCACCCGTCTTGGAGAACGGCTTCCATTAGTATTCCATTCCATTGTTTTCTAGTCGCTTCTCATCCTTATACGTCTCGCCGTTTCGATGGTACGAGTTCATAAATTCATTGACTATTTCCTCGCTCTCTGCGAGTCTAACTCTTACATGTGAGACTTGACCGATAAACACTACTTTAATTTTAATTTGAATTATTCTTTTTTCGCTATTTTAGCCATTCAGCACGCACGTTTCCTTACTTTTAAGAACGCCAAGAGTGTCAGGAAAATAACCCTTATATTTTTACATGTTTGACATCCTAATGGTACTTGGCAAGCTGTGTGGACTGGCGCTCTCCCCACTCCACTCTAGAACAGAGGATGTAACACCTGATGAAGCGCTCACGGAGCCTTCGAAAATTCCAATTCATCGCCCCGATGCATCCTAATCGACTTCCCCCGCTCACCGGCTGTACAAATACAAATCTTGTATACCGACGTAGCGAAGCGAATGATGTAGTTAGCGGAAAGAACCACAGCAAAACACGCTCGTGGAGCGATCGAACATTTCAATCGCTGAGCTCTGCTGAGATACAATGGAAGGGTGCCAAACCGGGTGATTGTCTCAGCATTGAGATCCATCAAATCGAGGCAAAATCCCATCAAAGGCTCCAAACCATTTTATTCAATGGCGCGAACGCATCAAGCTGCAGGTGGCTAAGGGTACACACAGCTCAACCTCTTGAAAGTAAAACTAATTAGCCAACAATACGTTTTATTATAATACACGTTATTCTGGCTAGTTCATGAGAGGTAAGTGGTGGAGTTTAAGCCAACACCTTCAGTCCCTCAAAGGTTTGCCTCATTAGTAGCAATTAGCTCACTTGGGGTTTGTTTTACCTTGACACAATCCTAATATAAGGCGTATGAGTTTTTTCCAACAATCGTGGACGTCTTGGGAGAAATTGGGCTGAGTCAGACCACTGGACGAGCCAGTTCCTTATGAAACGGAGTAGTCTTTATTTCTTATTTCTTTTCTCTCTATGACTCTCCACCCTGCATGTCTTGAACCTCTAGAGTGGAAGGAACAAGAATCTGCGTGTGACTCCACTGTAGTTCCTACAACAGTGAGCGACTGTTCTTGGAAAAGCAGTCAACCGTCCAGCTTTGACTGGTACTTAGCAAGCAAACCGTTTCGCGAGTTTGTGTTGAAGGTTAAAACAAAAGAACGGCACCACAGCTGGCCTCTTCCTTCAAAACTTGTCGCTCAAGTGAATAGTTAGATCAGGTGGGGAACCAGATCAAGAACTCCTTCCAGACTGTTCTGATTCCCCAGGGTTGTACCTCCGCGTGGTAACATGAGCAACAGCTTTCTAATGTGAGACTGGCTAAATGATATCTCTGCAGATCTGGGTTTGGAGGATGCTGAGTGAGTGCCCGGGCTCTTGGACGATAGCGAAACCGCAATCCCCGTGACTTTGGACTGAAATAACTCTCACAAGTAGTAGTAATTTTGATGAGGAACCTGATCTAACTCGATGAGGTTCCGCTCGTGCCAGTAGCATAACAATACAGCCCTCAGGTATTAAAGAAATTGGGTTATATCTGCCAGTAGGCAAATTACTAAAGTTAACGTACCTGGTAGGTGAGTCCGTCTCCTCTGGCTTGTGAGTTACTGTGGGCCCACAGTAACTCACAAGCCAGAGGACACAGACTCACCCAACAGGTACGTTAACTTTAGTAATACAGCCCTCCCCTCTCCGCTCGTACTGAATTTCTCATCTCCTCTCCTCTCGCGCTCAACAATGATTAAGGGTCGCGGTGTATTGGTCAATGTGGTGGGAAAGGAGTTGTTCTTTGAACGAAACCCATGAACTTCGCGACGTACGTTAAATTTATTGAAAACGAAAAAAATGATTATCTCGTGGAAATAAAATAATAAATCCAATATGAGTAACAGAATAGGTTCTTTGAGGAGTTCCAACAAACTAAACGCCTGACCTTTTCTGTTAAGTCTATTTTGAGTTGATTAGTTGAGGCGACCTCGCGATCGCGTCAACGTCCGACCGGATTCCTAATCGGGTAAATGAAGCTACGCCTTAGTGATTCCCAAATGTTTGAACTGGATACTTCAGGATAACCGACGACTCCCAACATGCACGTTCTGCGTTACCAGGAAGAAACAGAAAAACGGCTCGGGTGGTCAGATGATCTTCAGGAGGAGAACTGACTAGCTTGAAGAGTGAAGACATGGCACTGAATGTCCATTATGTAGTAACACACACACAAAAAGAACAACAAAGGAGATACAAAGAATTGGGTTAGTTCCGCCAGTTGGTAAGTGACTAAAGTTAATGTATTTGTTTGGTGAGTCTGTCTTCTCTGGCTTTTGCCAACTGGACACAAACCTACCAAAATGCATTACTGCACCATCTTACTACATAAGCAATACAAGGGACGAAATATTGAACATATTAGAAAATATGGAAATCTATAAACAAAACAACTTCAATGGACAGATCATAAATGAATAAAACAACACACAATGCGACTCCATATTTACACCTCAAAAAACTACCTACACGAACGAAAACAACCAACTGACGGATTTACAGATCACCCTATGAAAAGACTTAGAACAGACTATTTAAGACGTACTTTACTTACATTCTTCTCCCTTCACCTCTAGGGGGTTTCCCCAGAGGTGCATGCCTTCTCCTTCCCCGATGCTCCACCATCTCGTTTACCTTTCTCTTCGTATATAAAGACCACGAGCGACTAACTGACTTTAGTACTGACTTAATGGTCAGGCGATGATGTATTTATGTAATGCTCCGACATGGCCGAAACTGAGGGGTCGGAGGATTAACGATATTAAATAATTAGGAAAGGTGCGAAGAGATAGGTGGTGATAGAGAAGGAAGAGAAGGTGCTGGGAGACTAGGAAAGAATAAAACTGTGGAGACTAGAAAATGATATTGAGAGCCAATGAAGGGCAACCTGCTTCCTCGGGGGACGGAAATGGGGAGAGAGCTCGGGTTTTGGGTGGAAGGCTGGGCGATCGTCCTCTGCTGAGCAAGCACTCTCGATTCAGCTAACTCCGTATTTGGGCTACTCGCCACCTCGAATTCGGTTCTCAAGCCGTTACCTTATCCTGCTATCACTCCTCGTGCCAGTGATATGGTGTTGAAGCCTTCTCTCTAGGGGGAGAATGCTGATGCTCAGTCCTTCCTCTCGATAGCGCCGTTCCTTGGGCGGTACATTTACATTGAAAGCACTCGCCCACAGTATCTCACCAGCCAGACAAGATGGACTCAGCAAACAAGAACGTTAACTTTAAGGAAATAGAAATTACGACTAAGGAGATTCAAGGCAATACGTGACCTTTGCCGAAAAACATTTTTAGGGCTGAATATACAGAAGCTATAACAGTACAAGGTTTCAGATATGAACACGAAGTATCGTAATTGTATCCACCACCACTGCATTGACACACAGTGGAGCACCGAGGGCAGAAGTGCGTGCAGGTGGTGGGCTGTGGGCCCCATATCCCATCTTTCCTGCCACTCAGTTACCACCCACTCACGGGCCCAGCTTAGTTTGAGCTCGTGTATGTCACCAGCTGCAGGAGCTTTAGGATACGTGCGCGCATGGCTCAAAGTGTTCCTTTTGATGTGCGTTCACACCACTCCCAAGCTAAGCTTAAGGTCCAACGGGAGAGGGCCTGCAAACACCTGCCGGGCCAAATGGGCCGTCTCATCCTTGCAGTAGTCATCGAGGCGAACACTCCTGAAGTAGTCGCCCGTCACAGAAGGCGTTTAAGCTGGCTTGGGGGGGTCTTGATTTTGATTTTCTTGTGGCGGGTAAGCGCATGTGCCTTTCCCACTGCCCTACCACTGACGACAGTTGAACAGATTTTATTAGTTGCTAGTTTGATTAACTTTCCCCTGTAATTCTTGAACCCCCACAGTACCTCACCAGCTAGAAGATGGACCACCAAACAGGTACGTTAACTTTAAGGAAATAGAAATTACGACTTACGACGAAAAACATAGTTTTTAGGGCTGGAGTTACGGAAGCTATAATAGTACAAGGTTTCAGAAATAATAAAGTAGTATGAAACACGAAGAAGTCAATTGTAATTGTACCATCAAGCAGTGGGAGCATTTTCCAAAACCCAATCAGATACATGAGCACTGCGACATGCGGCCTCATTAGAGCTGAACTGCAACATTCGCGCATGAAGAAACTCGTCTGCGACCACATTCGCCGTATTGATCCTCCATTAAAAGGCTCTTACACACACTTTCCGACTTTTTCCACTCAAAACCCCTTCCCCTTGGTATCTGTGTACATCTAACATCCATCCTCCGACAAGAATTTCCAACAACCGAAAATCCGAGTTGAAAATTTTGAGGATATTAGATTTTTTTAGCCGTGGGGGTCGTTTGGCAACATTCCATTCACTCTCAGTTGATTGATGAACGACTCAAAGAGACAAAAGCGTGGTTGTGTGAAACGGCCAATACTTAACGCTCGAAATAACTTCAAAAAATACCGCGAGAAAGGGAGTAAGTAATAATAATTGGACCCTGGTCCCCCAAACCGCCGAAGGAAACGAAGTAATTAGATGTACGTGCGGCTGAGCGAAAGCACAATCCGAATCAAAGGGTGAGTCGAAAAGGCCTTGAAAAGCATGATTGCGCCAGTGGGACAGTTTGCGAGCGGTGGAGGTACGAACGGAAGACGAGAGTGGTGTGGCGGGGTGGGGTGGGGGGGGGGTACAATTGTTTGAAGGCTCCGCAAATTACAACGCTATTTCAAAGAGCCTTTCATTTATAAATGTTCGCTTGTGGAGAATGAACTCGTAATACTGAGATAATTAAAGATAAAACGCGCGCGGTGACTGGTCATTCATATCTGAAAACCAAATTTCGAGACTAAACTTGTCGAAACTTCGTTTCTAACTTCAACAGCTCCAGCACAATGAATCATACTCTACATTCAAACTCTAGGGATGCGTTTTCAAATGTTAAAACTGACGACCAATTTTCTGAATAGTTCTCAATTAAAATAAGTTTCTTTCTACGTACTTTGTAGAGCCAACGAAAGTAAAAAGAACATAACAGACGCGACTGGATTCGTGACAACAATTTAACATGTAGTTAAGTAAAAATGTGTTCACAGCTGTTGTTGCAAAGTGGTGAAATGTTTATCAAGCCAGATTTTGCACACTGAAGTTGAATACAGAAGAAAACCATTAAAAATAAATTAAACGTTGAGCTCATGTAAAATAGAAATACAAAATAAAAACCCTGCAAATTATTACACAATGGTTTATTATACTCATGAACAGCTTGACCTAGTATTACTGCTCCCCCATCCCATTCGAATCAGCATCGAATACTAGTAAACCATACGAAACATGTCCTGGCTACAATGGAACTACGGAAACAAAACGTCTGATGATTTTGCCCCGTCGGGCGCTTCGAGCAAACCCGTTGCGAGGCGAAAAGGGAGTTGAGCCGCCCGCCCTGCAGCGTTACCGCCGTTTTTTATTGAGACGGGCGGGAGGGAGGGAGTTCAAACGACGAAACGTTGACGTAGCTCCCGCGTTGTACTGCGTTTCGTTAATTTTTTAACCGTTGTTTGCCCATTACAACCACGGGCTTCGTCCGATCGGATCGGCGAGATGGCGGGCACAACTAGATACCAAACCGGATTTTTATGCGAAAGAACGAATTTTTTAGACCACGTTAAAGGCACAAAACGGCCCGGACGGCGGACGGCGGATGGGGGACGGGGGATGGCGGACGGCGGACGGACATAGCAAATTTGGAATCTCCAAGTCTTGAAACGTAAAGTATCAAATTTTGAGGGGGGGTTGTAAAAAATTTTTCGTGACCGAAAACATAGGGTTATTATTCAGAATGAATAATAAACCAAAAGTAACTGGGAGTGAAAGAGTCCGAAACAAAAAGTAGTGAATAAATTGGTATTTGCACAAGCTTTCGTCGCGAGACATTTAAAGTTTGTGCTCCCACTTGTTGTACAATAGGCCTCTGGCTGTACAGTGGTCCAGGTATGGCTCTGGTAGACGAGTATATTGTTTTCCAGCGACCCAACAGCAATGCTGAATGCGTGATAGGTAAGTTGCGCGACACAAAATGAGTAAATGGCAATGGGTAAACTATATCAGCCGTTTTAACGAGGCAAGCGGTGGGACGACGTTGGTTGGAATGGCTCACAAAAGAAAATTTGGCGCACGGAGCTGATGATGGCGTGGTGCTGACGTCCCTCACATTGACACGAAATAAAATTAGACTTAAATGTATTAGATTAAAAGTGGCGTTGCTGCTTGAAAAACGGCTTTTAGTTTATTATTCATTCTGAATAATAGCCCTATGTTTTCGGGTTAAACAATTTTTATAACCCCCCCCCAAATTTTGATAATTCACGTTCCAAGACACGGAGATTCCAAATCTGCAATTTCCGTCCCCCGTCTGCCGTTCAGGCCGTTTTGTGCCTTTAACATGGTCTAAAAAATCCGTTCTTTCGCACAAAAATCCCATTTGGTATCTAGTTGTGCCCGCCATCTTGGCAATCCGATCGGACGAAGCCCATGGTTGTTATGCACAAAAAATGGTTTAAAATTGACAAAACGCCGTATAATCCCAAATACGCCGTGTTTCGTATCTATTTCAAGGTATCTTCACATCCTGGGTTGAATGAGTATCAGATGTGTACAACTGCGTATAGGGAAATTACAGTAATTATAGTGAGCCAATGTCAACTAATTGAAAGAACTCGTTGGAACTACAGAGGGAATCAACGTTTCGTCGTTAGTACTCCCTCCTTCCCACCCGTCTCATCAAAAACACCCGCCTGCTCCACTCGCAACATCATGCCAATTGCCAAGGGTTCATTCTGTTCGAGGTTCTCCGTCCCAATTTCCCCGACTCTTTTTGCCTGACGGGTCGAAGGAAGGATAGGGCCACTTCCTCTGCACACCCTTACTTCCGATCATAAATGTCTACAGACGCTTACGGGCGCCGGGGGAATATTTAGTTTCCGTAGTTCCGTTGTAGTCAGAGGTCATGTTTCGTATGGTTTACTAGTATTTTTTGATGCTGAATCGAATGGGATGGATATCGGAGCAGTAATACTAGGTCAAGCTGTTCATGAGAATAATAAACCGTTGTGTAATAATTTGCAAGGTTTTTCTAGTTGTTTTAGCGTCAGTTACTGGAGATCTGAAGATGGACCAAGGCCAATGTTTTTCGGCTAAGGTCACTCCTTGCCTTGAGTGTTCTTAGTCATAAGTTTTGTGCCCTTGGTTGTTTCTTTTTTTTTGTGTTCTTTTTGTATATTACGTAAGGTACATTCAGTGCAGTTCCTTCACGCTTCAAGCTGGCCAGTTCTTGCCGAAAAACCGTCAAGCCACTCGATGATTTGTCCTGTTGCTATTCCTGGTAATCCAGAAAGTGTATTTGGGAATCCCCAGTGTGCAGTTCCGCGCAACCGATTAGGAATCCACAAAGCTCCGAGCTCGCCAGAACTAGTTATACTCGCAGCTTCGTGTGTCCAGTTCCATCGACTCAATTTCGTCGTCAGAATTGAAGTCAACCTAAAGAAGACGCCTCAGGTCAGACGTGAAGGTTAGTGGACCTCCACAAAGAACCTTTCCTTTTGCACATATTGGAATTCCTGTTTTATTTGACTCAGCGAGAGAATAGTTCCTCTTTTTTTTGTTAATAAATCTCATGTATATCGTGTGGTTCAACGGATTTGTTCAAAGGAAAATTCTCCACCCCACCGCATTGAACGTTACACTAGTTACTCAATTTATTTATAACTCAGTTCATTTTAACTCGGCCAAACATCACTTCACTGCAGTAGCGCTTACAGTTCCAGAATTTATTGGGCTGCTCGTACTCATTCCGGGACAATTATTGAGCAATTGGCGCAACAGAGAATTAGTGAGGGTGTAAAGTCGATTTTTTTCGAAAAGGGTAATCACTTTTCCAGAAATTATAATATATGAAACGGTGGTAGTTGAAATTCCGGAATTTCTGGAGTGGCTCCTATATATTTTACGAGCGTTTATAAACGCTCATCTTGTAAGTATTTGATAAGATTACCACCAGACATTTTTTTGAAGATTCCAGTAACATTTGAGCGGATTTTATAAGGAACAAACTACGATAAAATCGGTTTTCGTCGAAATGATTGGTAATTTATTGAGCTGCTTTCGACATTTTCTCACGAATAGGAATTTTATTATATAGTTGTCTCATTGAGAGCTGTCCCTGTAAACAGTTTAATCAAAATATTTTAAGCCGTTTTTGAGAAAAAAAAATGTTTAGTGTTTTGACTATTATGATAACTATTGTTAGTTTTAGGCGGATTTTGCCCTTACCCTGATTTACTGGCTAGATGTGAAGTTCGAGCTGATTTGGTTCAGCCATTCTCCGCAGACCGTTTTCACAAATAATGTTTTTCGGGCTCGGCCTAAATCGTAAAGATCTGAAGAGAACTCTTTTTTTTCAGCCGATTACATAACTTCCCTTTTTACATCGTAGAGCCAAGGAAACTAAAAGCAGCACGTTCCAATCAACAACAGTTCTCCTACAGTCAATCGAGTGTTCACAACCGAATCCTTAGCCACGTCTCAATTATCCTCAACAACTTACAACATCCTTACTCAAACCCCTTCCAATCACTATATTTAAATTCTGGAGACACGTTTTAAAACTGTTAAACTCACAACCAATTCTCTGATTACGTTTTTAAATTAAAAACGCTGCAAACTGTTACACAACGGTTCATCATTCGCTTGTACAGCATGATTGCACAGTTCGACGCAGTCTCACACCTCCGAGACCCATTCGATTCAATTCGGTGACGAAAAACACTAGTGAACGATACAAAACGATTACCCTTTTTGGAGACAGTTACTTCGAATTGAGTAGGTGGTTCCTCGTTGATGAGGGCAAAATGGAGTGCAGGGTGACTTGTTTCCTAATGAAATGTATTTATTTTCAGAATCCACAATACGGGAACTGAAGAACACACTCTCTGTTTTTACGATGTACACTTTTTTAGTTAAATATGTTGGAACAGTGAATGTTCCAACTAATGTGACATTGTTTGCTAATATTGTACGTTCATATATGCTAGAGCACATCATCCCTTCTCGAGTCCTCTCTTGACCCGCTTTCACTGTTTTGGTTTATTATTCATTCTGGATAATAACCCTATGTTTTTGGTCACGAAACATTTTTTACAACCGCCCCCCCCCTCCAAATCTGCAATGTCCGTCCGCCGCCGCACGTCTAAAAAATCCGTTCTTTCGCACAAAAATCCCATTTGGTATCTAGTTGTGCCCGCCATCTCGGCTATCCGATCGGACGAAGCCCATGGTTGTTATGGACGAAAAATGGTTAAATGACGCTTCTCCGTTACATATCCCACGTTACATCTCCCGCGTTACATTTTCGAGTTTATGTAACAAAGTAAAGACATAACGAAATACTAAAGGACGTAAACAACATTTTATGTCTTTACTTAAAACCAAATTTAAATTGTTTGAGAAACACAAACGGTGGGTACAGCTTTCGTACAAGTACGCAACCTCTAGGGACATTTTATGTCTTTCATTTTTGTTTTTATGCAATGATAACTACGTTTGATTGTGCTCGTTGATGGTTTCGATATAATGGCCGCGTCAATTGCAATTGACATCGTCACTTGGTCACTGAGGTTATTAAAACGTGTGATGTTACCAAGCGTTACACTTTTCCAGTTTATGCACCTAAGCCCACACAATATATTTCGTGACGCTTCTCCGTTACATATCCCACGTTACATCTCCCGCGTTACATTTTCGAGTTTATGTAGCAAAGTAAAGATATAAAATGTCAACATGAACCACCTACAACCGAACGACGAAAATTGACACTTCCTAGGTGACAATAGGCAACAGCCACAATGTGAGGAGTGGAAATGACGGGTAGTTGAAGTGAGACGGGAGGCAGGGTGAGAAATTAGCGCAGGCTGGGAAGAAACGCCTACTTTCGCTGTTGCCCCACAATTAGGTAAAGCGAACGTAGAGCACATGGGCACCACACAGCGAACGACACAGCATCCACAGCTCTGAATGCGTGGTTGAGGCTTTTGCAAGATAGCGAAACTCCGTGACTTTCGACCGATGTAACTCTCCTATGAATGTCAATAAAGTCATTTTGATAATGAAACATACTTGTCCGCTGTGGACTGTAAAGGTCCATGTCTAACGCTGCTTAAGAAGCAAGAAACCGCCCTCAGTCACACATCGTGTTCATTACCGGCATGCACATGAACTGATTCGGCACCCACGTTAGCTGAGCCAGATCGGTACTGTATCTTTGGACCGTTCATTCATAGTCCTGAAGTTCCGAAAAAAGGATTCCGTTTCATCTTTAGATCTTTACAAGAAACGAGAAGAGCTCGGATTAAGGACGTATGAGGGTCATTTAGAATGAATTGTTCGCGATAAGGAGCCTGGGAGTGAAATTAAGTTCGGTGTGGTCGCTTAATTTTAGTTCTTCCTTAAGGGTTTGGTTATCCGAGGAGCCAACAAAAACACTCTTCTCTCGGGCGATTAACATCAGTAGTTGCACCACGAGAACTTCAACCTGAAGCTGCTTTCCTTCCTTAGACCTACGTTTTAGGAAAGAAAGGTAAGTAGTCGAACGAAATTTTGTTACACGTGTTTCCTTCAGATCTTTACGTTTCAAAGGTTGAAGGGTAGGCGTGGTCTTGCAGCTGACTGCCCTGAGGCCTCCGGCAACAACTTGAATTCCCTTCCCTTGAGACTGGCGTTCCTCGCCTGAATTTTTTCGTCCGAAGTTCGTCTCTTTTTCCAGAGTCACTCGCCTTTTTTGGTATTTAATTTAGCCGGAAAGTTCGTAACTGCAAGGCGGTTTATTTTACCACTTCAAGCCTCCCCCCCCCCTCCACGGGGTAAGTATTAGGTCGTATTCTCGGTTCATGAACATCCTGGTGAGCCAGGGAGAAAATCCTGCCAACCACATCTCACTCGAGCAGGGTCCAGTTACTCTTCTCCTACCTTTTGATTGTGTTGGGTGGTTGTGTTGGGATGGTGACATGGAGAGGCTTTGAACTATTCATCAAAGTTCCCGTGAATTGTTAACAGCACGTCACGTTGACTCAAATGGACTCAGGAGCGAGTTTGAGCCAGAGGTATAGGGCTGACTATGAGCGACAACCCAAAAATCTCTCGTGTGCCTTGTGAGTAGCATCTGTGGCTCCTCTGGCCCCCCTGTCCAAAAAAGGGGATGGAATCTATACGCCTGATGGTCATTGAGACACAAACAACCACTAAACTCGCAAGGATGTACATTCGTTCGCTATTCTTCACTGTCTCAACCCTAATCTAAATTACAGTCATGCCCATAAAAACACAGCAGGTTGTGAATACGACACCTGTTAAGCACTTAAGTTTGCCAAGCCTGACCCTCTGCCTTCGAATGACGAGCACGATGCGGAAAGCCAGCAATTCCTGATGCATTCATGCGAGAAGATCCCTAGTGGAACCCCACTGAAGGAAGTCAACAGCTTTGTAAAGCTGACTCGCAGCCAATCAACACGATGTAAGTGAACGCCATAGGTAAACCGAGTAAAAAACCCTGCAAATTATTACACAATGGTTTATTGTTCTCATGAACAGTTTGATCTGGTATTACTGCTCCGACACCCATCCCATTCGATTCAGCATCGAAAAATACTAGTAAACCATACGAAACATGACCTGACTACAATGGAACTACGGAAACTAAATATTCCTCCGTCGCCAGGCGCCTGTAAACGTCTGTAGTCATTCATGTGTGTGTGCGGAGGAAGTGGCCTCATCAGCCCTAACCTTCCTCCTCCCCGTCGGGCAAAAAGAGTCGGGGAAATAGGGACGGGGACTTCCAGCGAACCCTCGGCAATTGGCACAACGTTGTGAGGCTAGCGGGGGGGGGGGGGTTAGATGAGACGGGAGGGAGGGAGGGAGTACTAACGACGAAACGTTGACTTCCGCTGTAGTTCCCGTGAGTTCTTTCAATTAGTTGACACTAATAATTACTGTAATTTCCCTATGCGTAGTTTTGTTGTCTGATACTCATTCCATTCGACCCAGGATGTAGAAATACCTTGAAAATGATACGAAACACGGCTTATTTGCGATTATACTGCATTTAGTTAATTTTTTTAACCTTTTTTGTCCATAACAACCGTGGGCATCATCCATCGAATTGCTGAGATGGTGGGCACAACTAGATACCAAATGGGATTTTTGTGCGAAAGAACGAATTTTTTAGACCACGTAAAGGCACAAAACGGCCCGGATGGCGGACGGGGGATGGTAGACGGACATTGCAGATTTGGAATCCCCATGTCTTGAAACGTTAAGTATCAAATTTTGAGGGGGGGTTGTAAAAAAATTTTTCTGACCGAAAACATAGGGTTATTATTCAGAATGAATAATTAACCAAAACTACCTAGCCTGCTGAAACGTACACACCACTACACTGATAATTGAACAGATGAAGGAGGCCATGGTACCACAGATAGTTCCGCCATTGAGGAAAACTGTAGCAACAATGGTGAGAGAGGAGCTCCGCAAGGCTCACACTCAGCAGTCCAACCCACCATGGCTACCCCCCTTTTGAACCCCAAAAAGCAAAGCCAGCTAGACCTAGGAATAGTGTCCTGGCCCCGCAACTCACCCATGCTCCTCTACATTGGCTAGGCCTTCACTGATGTTCCCCAAAACCCAGCCCCCCATAGGCCGCAGGCCCACGGATCGAATTGGTGCATGACGTTTGCTAGACAAAGGGCGGTATGTGTGATCTCTAGCCGGTCCTCACTTGTGACGCATGCGCTGGAACGATTTATTAAACCACTATGGCATCTACTCACCTTCAGTTATTGATGGGAGTCGCACACAGTCAGTAGGGTGCAATGGGGGGACACAATGTTGGTTTACTCGTTCTCTAAAACTTCACACGAAACAAAATATGCAGATCCAGGCGTTTGTTCGCCCTTGAAGTAGTCAATTTTTAACATGTGATCGTACAGTTGCGGAGTAGAGCAAGCAAAGGAACCCTGCATATTTCAAACTCAACTAGGTTTAGACAGAAAGGGCGTTCCGGAGTGGATGGCACGTAATTTCGTGTAAAAGCGAAGTTTACAAGCAGAGCCAGATAAACAGTGTTTTCCCTAACTTTATTGCTGACTACGCCTAATATTCGCTGACACCCTCGAGCCCCCGTTCCTTCCACTACCCCTCGTTTTGTAGCATCCAACTTCAAATATTAGCAACCCCAATATTTTATCGTAACTTCAAACACATCCTTTTTTTTCTACAGACAACGGCCGTGCATCATGCGCTACAATCCCTTGTTTAAATAGCCGTTAGCCGGCAAAACGTGCTTCCAACGTCGGCGTTGAACGTTTATTGTATAACTACTAACGCTCTTCTTATTTATTGATCAATAGAAAGCGAGGGACTCTGACCAGATCGTGCGTTGCTGGATGTTATTCAACGCTAAGTAAATCAGCCCCGTAGAATGTACCAAAAACGTTACAAATTTAATTAGTCGACACATTGTAAAAGCGTGGCGCGACGCATAAGGTTCCTCAGCGCTTACTACACTCTACCTACTGATCCGATCTATTTTCAACTCAACTTCTTATTTTACGTAGAAACTTGTAGCGCTCACAGTTCTGGAATTTATTGGGCTGCTTATACCTATTCCAGGCTCTTCATTGAAAACCTCACGTGTAGGTAATAAATAGGGCTCTCAACGTGATTTTATTGGGGTGGTTCGTGTTTGAAGTTTGAGAATTACATGGGAAAGTTAGTCAAACTAGCAACTAATAAAAATCTGTTCAGCTCTAGTGCAGTGGGAGAGGCACATTCGCTTACCCAAAGAAAACCAAAATCAATACCCTCCCAAGCCAGTCTAACCAACCTACGCCTTCAGTGACGGGCGACTGCTTCAGGAGTGTTTGGCTCGATGACTACTGCAAGGTTGACACAGCCCATTTGGCCCAGCAGGTGTTTGCAGGCCCTCTCCCGTTGGACCTTAAGCTTAGCCTGGGAGTGGTGTGAACACACATCAAAAGGAACACTTTGAGCGCCTGCACCTGGCGGGCGATATACACGAGCTCAAACTTAGGTGGGCCCATGAGTGGGTGGTAACTGAGTGGCAGAAAAGGTGGGATATGGAACCCACAGCCACCACCTGCACGCACTTCTGCCCTCCGTGCTTCACTGTGTGTCAATTCAGTGGTGGTGGATACAATTACAATAGACTTCCTCGTGTGGCACCCCACATTCCCCACAACCCCGCTCCTTTCGGGCCATAGGGCCTTTAATTGCCCCCGCCACTATTTTAAGAGACGCACCTTCAGTGAAGTGTCCTTGCGTTGGAGGGGAGAATAAGGATGCCCCCCACGTGCTCTTTGTTTGATAAAGTTAAAAGTACCTGTTTGGTGAGTCCGTCTCCTCTGGCTGGTGAGATACTGTGTGCGAGCGCTTTCCACGTAAAGACATCATTTTCTGGCCGTTAAGTCAGTACTAAAGTCAATTAGTTGGTGGTTAGGTGAACGGGAGCATCAGGGGAGGAGGGGAGAGGAGAAGGTCATGTACCTCTGGGGAAACCCTCTAGAGGTGGAGGGAGAAGAATGTAAGTAAAGTACGTCTTAAATAGTCTGTTCTACGTCTTTATTTTTTATAGGGTGGTATGTAAATCCGCCAGTTTGTTGTTTTCATTTGTGTAGTGTCTTGAATGGTGTAAATATAGTGTCGCATTTTGTGTTGATTTGTTCATTTATGATCTATCCATTGAAGTTGTTTTGTTTATAGATTTCCATGTTTTCAAATATGTTCAATATTTTGTCCTTTGTATTGTTTATGTGGTAAGATGGTGCAGTCCTGTATTTTGGTTGGTCTGTGCCCCTTTGTCTTGAGATTGTTGGCAAAAGCTAGAGAAGACAGATTCACCAAACAAATACGTTAACTTTAGTAATTTGCCCTGTTTACTAGGACATGAGGGCTTGCATTCGCATCACTATGTGGGAGGCTGTCGGTTAGCTGCTCCCCACTGAATGGATCTGCGCAGGCTGGGCTCATAGACGGCTCCTGCTCCGGTCGTTGCAGTCAGTACCTTCTACTAAAGGAGCTCTGTCACGCTGTGCTGAGGGTTGGGAGAGCAGTGCCTGTGCTGCGTGCTCTAGCTGTCCACGTTCTGCATGAGGCACAATCTAGCCAATCGGCTGATAGGCCATTGGGGAAGTTTCACAGTCTAATCAACCTGCCCAGCCTTGCCCCTCTGCGCAGGCTGACCCATAAACTGTGCCTCCTTAGCTTTAGAGCCTACACCCTCCCTACCCCGTCGTAGCTAAATTTAAGCCGTACTCCCTCTCCCGCCCCTGTCGACAGGTACAAAGCATCATATTCCTACCATCGTCGTAGGAGGTGGAGCCAAAATCCTCAAGAAACAACTGACATCGCTAAGGCCTTCAGCCATATCACCCAAACACAGTGAGCATTCAAAGTTTTTTGTACAATACAAATAAGAGTTTCCTGTTCATGGCTAAATTGCTGCACAGTCGATTTAAAAAACACTGTGGGTTCTCACTGCACAAGAACGTTGGTAGGTTAAAAAACCTTAATCTAGGATCGAAAGCACAACTGGTGGCTGAAGTGAGAACAGGAACAAAGGCATGAGCCGTCGTCAGTATTGATCCTTCTCTGGGCACGTTCGCACTAACACACAGGGAGTATAGGCGGCGTCCATTTTGAGCCAGCAGCTTGAAGCAGGATTTTTGAAGTATATCGTTGTACCGTGGCAGATCTTCGGAACAGTATCCGACAGCCATGAGGCAAACGGATAACCAGAACGACCCTGAGTGCTCTAGGCAGACGCAAACGCCAGATCACCATTTTGGGAATCACGACCAGTGTAATACGTCGCATCAGATACATTCGTTTTGTTGGGGATGGTTGGCATTTGAGCAATGTTTCGCTACTTGTAGATCGTCGACCCTAATCTGCGGTTATAGTCGCTGAGACCTCTACTAGGTCATAGTGACTGCACAATCCGATGTTCGTGCACCTATAGTTCTTCTCACGCAATCCAATATTTGAATTTGGGATACTCTCAGCTCTCGCTCCATTAACCAAAATGGCAACATTCGATTTAAGAACGTTACGTAAGACAGAAAAACCATCTCTGAGCATTGCGTAACACTCAACGTAATATTGCGAAAAAAGTAACTAATCAAAGGGCAAACGAGAAGTGGGACTTTATTGATCATTTGCTCTCGATGGTATTGCGCAATCCAACCCGATGAAACCAATACAACCAATCGAATGAAGTTCTGATAACTCCAGGAGCAGCAGATTACGGTGAGGGGGGAGGTGTACCCCTGACTCCTATTGCAGGCACCCTATTGACTGAAGACGAGGATTCGTATTTCGATGAAACTCGGGGAACAGGATCAATGCTCAGGATTCCCTTAATTTTTACCCAAGTCAGCACGTACCAAACCTGTAGTAACATTTCATTACTCCAAGCAAAAGGTGAGCTGAGAAGGGCTTCTGGTTGTGAAATTGAGGCAGGGCAAGGGTTTATCGTTGAAGGCAAATCCAATTTGATTGGTATGAGAGGGTGAGGTGTGTCAAACGTTAACTGGGTGCTCTAGAAAAAGTTGAAGATTGTAGAGACCGTTAAGGACGACGCTAATGTGTTTGTTTCCGTCAGCGTCTGACTCCGGAACAAACTGTCGAGCTGCCAATTTGCCAGCCAGTGGCAGAAATGGACGAGCAAGCGTTAGAAGCTGCGCTCAGACGCCTGCTCATTTTCTGTCTTGTTGTTGGAGCACCATTTTAGCTATTAAGTTCGCGTCAATTTCAACACACAGTTACCTAGTTCCTAAAACGTTCACGACTACAGCGACTTTTTCAGCATTATCGGTCTGAAAAGGTTTCGCCAAATTAGAATGGGCCGTCAATGCCGAGAAGTGTCACCACGAATTCAATCGCCTGTTGCGTTCTAAAATAGACAACATTCTACGCGGGTCCGCCTTTGATGCTGTGGGTGCTGTGTTGGAGCGATTGAGCCAAGCCTGACTAGCCAAAAGTCGCGTACTAATAAAAAAGTCGCCGCCCCTCATTTAACGAGATGCAGACACGCGAACAGCTTCCCATGTGAGAATGCATAGCGCGTGTTAGATTTTGGTCTCCTTTGAATGTGTTTGGACGAGCAGTTCATTTCTCTATACTTTGTGGGCCGTCAGACGTTCTCCTCCTTGGCATCCGCGGACTCAAGGTGTTAGCACCGCTGAGCAATAAAAGCTCGCAAAATCCAGAAACGAAAAACTGCGCACTCTCTCCGTCGAAAGGAGGAAGAGAGCTAGAAAATGATGAACCGTGTTGACAAGCCTCCAGCCAGCGGTTTTTCAACCTCGGACCCCTCCCCCGCGTCGAAGTGTTCCTTCAACCCTTCACAAAACTTTCACCATCTCAGAAACCCTCTTCCACAAATTGAATTGTTGGGTCAAGCACTCTCAGTGATAACACAACCCCCTTCAAGCGCTATATCTAGACGGCAATACCCAATCTTGGCATGGAGGATGCTCGTTTGGGAACTGCCTTGTTTTTTCTTCGGTTTACTACTTGTCAAGTGGTGGGAAGAGCCGGAGAAATATATATCCTCGTCGAGGGTTGCGGAGCTGTTGAACGTAACGTCAGGGTTGGGCGATCCTCCTGACGAGGCAGAATTATTTTACAAAACGCCAATTGTTCACATTGTAGCTATTGTCAGGGTCGACCGGGCATTAACTCTCGTAACGGAACATGAGAAATTTGTAACCCTTCGTCCAAAGTTAACTGAAGAACCATTGAATTGACAACGAATGGCCAAGGTAGGGGGGCGAAGGATGATAGCATTCCAGTAGTAGAATTCTCTATTCATCCATCCTTCTGGAATATAATTAGATAGCCATACACGAGCAGATATCTGCGACAGATATCGCGTCTTTAAACGATATCTGTGGGAAAGATCTGTGCGTTAGTGGGCGTTAAACAATGATGAAAGATGTGAGAATCGACCAGAGATATCTGCGAGAGTTCAAATCTGGCAGATGGTAGTCGGGCGTCCCCCTTAACCTGCAGACTTCTCGGAAGCGATGTCTGTGGTTCACAGAACTGTTCCATTGGATCGGGCAGAGTCCCTTAACGTTAAGATGTTCTGTTGTCCACGAGTATTTTCCCCTGTTTCCACATGAGTAATTCAAAACTCGTAACTGCAAACATTTACAAAAAACCAAATGAATTGAATTACGGGAGCCGGAGGTATGAGCTAGCAAAATGTTCACAATCGTGCGGGTTGTTCTCCCTAAGGTGCGCCAACAACTTCATGTGCCCGAACTTTCTCCTATCCAAAACCCATGACTTCTCCCAAACTTGTCTTTTTTTTGGCTTAGTCGTTTTATGGGCTATGAAAAAAAATACCCGCCGCAAAAGCCGCTAATTTACGCTTTTTTTTTACTACGGACAGTCACTAACCCCATGGCATAAACTTACGGAATGTGTGACCGATCTGGAAAACATTTCGGATTCGACCGATAACTCGAGTCTGCCAGACGAACGTCAGTGACAGACCTGAATCTGTCAGATTTTATCCCACGAACGAACAGATGACATCGGGCACTGGTCAGGTGACAGATCTCGAGCATGAAAGATCGCCGGATAAGTTTTTCGTGTTAAGGGGCAACGACCGATCTCATCGGTCACTCCAGATCGTTAGCGATATCTGTCAGATGAGATCGGGCTACCAAATCTGCCACAGATCGCAGATCGTGTATGGCTGGCTAATCTCATCTGACAGATATTGCTAACGATCTGGAGTGAGATGAGATTGGTCGTTGCCCCTTAACACGAAAAACTTATCTTTCATGCCCGAGATCTGTCACCTGACCAGTGCCCGATGTCATCTGTTCGTTCGTGGGATGAAATCTGACAGATTCAGGTCTATCACCAACATTCGTCTAAGCCAAAAATAGACAAGTTTGGGAGAAGTCATGGGTTTCGGAAAAGAGAAAGTTCGGGCACATGAAGTTGTTGAAGCACCTTAGGGAGAACAACCCGCGGGATTTCCACAACTACCTGCGGATGAACGACGAAGACTTCGACGTACTTCTTGGTAAGTACCTATCTACAAAGTATATCTATTCATCCGGTGACCAGAGGTACTCCTTTTGGGAGGGCAGGTACCAACTAAGTATGTACTTTTCGAGTTTGGGTCCTCACATATTTCTGAAAACACGAAAAGGAAGAAATGGTAGGTACTCCTTTTTTTAAGTGGTACTCCCAAGGTCCTACTTTTGGAAGTTACTGGTAGGTGGTAGGCATGGGCGTCCTATCACCTTCTTCACTTTGGCCTCGATCTCGTCTTTAGCAATGTTTTTAACGTTTTTGTTCATGTAGTCAACATGCTTCAACTGCCACGGACAAGGTCTGTCTCTATACATGTCGATCATCATTTCAATTAATTCGTTTGGCCACTCTTTTTTACCCATTTTTCACCATTCACTTAGATTCGTTGTCTGGGGTAGCAAACTCACAGACACTCAACAGAAACTATCGATGAGCTTTTGTGGATCAACAAGACCTACAAGGTATCATCCACTGAATCACTCCAATGATGACGGGCTGAGTTAACCTCTGACTTGGCCATCGACGTACGAGTTGTTCCCCACTTCCGTGAGCGTCTTAGGAGCAAGTGGGTGGACGAGCCACTTCCTTACGGGACAGGACGACTTCAATGCGCGGTTTCACATCTTGTGCCTCCAGTGTGCAGGAAACAAGAAACTGCTGAAGTGCTGCTCCACTGGAGTTCCCACAACATTGATCGATAGTGGTTGGAAGAGCAGACAACCCTAGTAGCTTTGATTGTTACTAAGCAAGCCTATAAGCGTTTCGTCCAGTTTGTGAAGAAGTTTATGAGAAAAACAGAGTAGTGAACAGCTAATCTCTCCCTTTTAAACTTGGCACCTAAGTAAATAGTTAGATCAGGTAGATTAAGTACTCTTTCTGGATGGAACGGATTCCTGTGGGTCATACCTACATATGGCAGCACATGAGCAATAGCTCTCTACCAGGTGTTTCGGCAGGAACTAGAGAGCGGCTAGCGGCGGAACAGCTCTTCTAAGATGACAGAATTCCCGCCTCCTGCGTTATCAAATGTTATCACATTGAAAATTGTATCGTGAATCTCTCTCTCCCATTGTGCACCCGCTTTTTGTAAAAACCGTTCTAGTTGTGTCAAATACGACCACCAAAAATAAAAAAATATAAAAAAAACGACCACCCCCGAAAATACCGCTTGTTGTGGATTATACCACATCCGTGGCGTAGCTACACGATCTCCCCTCAACGTTCCCAGGATTCGCCTCTCGTCATCATCGTCGACCACCCCGGCCGGGGTAAGTACCGCACAGCAAGCCAGACGAAGACATTTGGTGAGTCAAGTCCCCCATTTGTATTTCCTGCAAACTTTGACTGATTATTCGAACTTGAAAAGATCCAGACTCCAATTACAGTCCACTGCGTTAGTCTGACCCCAACACCAGGAGACTGCCCAAATGATAACTTGCCATACCTCCGCAGGTTCAGTGGATGATGAGCTGCTCAGGCTTTTGCACG
The DNA here is from genome assembly GCA_020466155.1 of Pachypeltis micranthus. Taxonomy (NCBI): domain Eukaryota; kingdom Metazoa; phylum Arthropoda; class Insecta; order Hemiptera; family Miridae; genus Pachypeltis; species Pachypeltis micranthus. The sequence continues at coordinate 4,073,210 of CM035776.1, forward strand.
GTAGCAAAACCGCAACCCCCATGGCTTACAATTTACATAACTTTCTTATGAGTGTTAAGTAGCAGTCATTTTAATGAGGAAACAGACCTGAACCACCATCACGCCAAAACACCAAACTGCTTTCCTTGTTTGAGTCTCTGTGGTCTCCACACGTGTGGTTCAGAGAGTCTCCATTCCTCGCACCTTCACCGTGACTAACTTTGTCTTCTGCAGTTTGTAATGGTTTGCGGCGGGCTACCGATGTTGGCAACACTGTTGCCGCCACCCGTGCAGTTTGCCGCTGTTTATATTACCACATTTTTCATCAGAACGGCTTCTAACATCGCTTACGAATCTCCCCCATTTTTTAAGCCAAGTATTTAAAGTCCCTTTATATTGTGTGAAGTAAGGTAAGCAATCAGAGCTTGGTGTTTCATTTTCCCCTTTGCCCCTTTATTGTCATTTACTACAATCCGAGCATTGGTTATTTGTTTCATTCTTAAAGGCGTTCATTTCATTTCTATTGGTTTATTATTCATTCTGAATAATAACCCTATGTTTTCGGTCACGAAAAATTTTTTACAACCCCCCCTCAAAATTTGATACTTTACGTTTCAAGACATGGAGATTCCAAATTTGCAATGTCCGTCCGCCGTCCCCCGTCCGGGCCGTTTTGTGCCTTTAAGGTGGTCTAAAAAATTCGTTCTTTCGCCCAAAAATCCGATTTGGTATCTAGTTGTGCCCGCCATCTCGGCTATCCGATCAGACAAAGCCTGTAATTGTAATGGGCAAAAAATGGTTAAAAAAATTAACGTAACGCAGTACAACGCGGGAACTACAGCGGAAGTCAACGTTTCGTCGTTTGAACACCCTCCCTCCCACGCGTCTCAATAAAAAACTACCCGCCTCGTCCTCGCCTCGCAACGCAACGCTCGCCCGCCCGCTCTACTCGTTGGAGCCCCCCCCCCCTACTCTTTTTTTTTGCTCCCTCTAGGAAGTGCTCGTGTTTCGTATATAACCTTTGGCATTACGATTTGTCCCTTTATCGTCCGATTGCCTTGTTCTCGTCTTCACCTCCACGAATGACTGTTTCACTCCGTCTCAACTATTTCCGTCAGCAAAATATCTGTTATCTTCGATTGAACTTTTCGTTATTCGTTTATTTTTGGTTTATTTATTTAATAGTTTGTTCGTTTCATTTTTTTTGGTTTTAATACGATTCAATTTTTTTAGATTCTTTCGTTTCATTCTCATTTTGGGTTTTTTCATAGATTTTTGGTTATATTTTGATATTAGTGTTTAGCGTGCATGTTTTCATATTAAAATTCAGTTTTTTCTAGATACTTTCGTTTTTTTTATTTTAATATTACGATTCAGTTCTTTTCGACCTTTTTGTGGGTTTCATTTTGATATTTTTCGATGCTGAATCGAACGGGATGGGTCTCGGAGAATTAATGCTAGGTCAAGGTGTACATGTGAATAATAAAACGTTGTGTAATAATTTGCAGGGGTTTTTTTCCTGATTAAATTCAAGTGGGTCCTATTTGGTTTATAAGTTCATTTCCCAGTACTTTCCTGAGAGGCATAATTTGGTTTATTTACATCAAGTGAGTATAATTGAGTATATTTAAGTTGTTCGTCTTTTAGGCCCTGACACGACTTTCACTCGTGTCCTGTACGCGGGTAATTCTGTAAAGGAATTCCCCAAGTACGTCACAAGTTGTGACACCTTCGAACTTAATTAGACTAATACGTCACTAGCATTGTGACGTCACTGCCACTCCTACCTTCGATAGAGGACCTTACTAACCCGACAAATGAAAAGGGTTATGTTATAGTTATCCTACTTGTGGTTACTCCTCTCAGAAAAAGCAACTCCCATCCACTCTCTTTCCCGTCTTATTACTCGTTCCTACTTTATCTGGTGTGGAGTCCAGCGTCCAGCGTGCGGCCAAATAATTAGTGCCGTCACGTCGTCCACCGACTCCACCTGGATAACGTCGTCAGGAATCTCCAGACATTTCCTGCTATGCATTCGTGCGTTTTAAGCCATGAAAACAGGGAGTGAGACATTAAAACATTCAACATGAGAACCATTTTTATTTAGTGTCTTAATTACAGCTGTTACTAACAAACTATGGAGAAAATGAGCTTGAGAACATTCGAAAGAGTTCGAAATCTCCGTATTATAGAAATTCAATTAACATGGCACCCTCACTGATTTGAGTTGGGGGTTATAGGTTGAGTGACCGTCACATCCCCTTTCAGTGCCACAGGTTGATCACCAACTGCTCCAATTTGCGATTGTTGTTCGAGAGTAGTCAATGGCGCGCTTGAAAAGAGGGGAATAATAGTTCTAGCAGAAGGCACTGCGTTCATGTTTCCACTTGAGGCGTCTTCCAAGTTGGTCTGGGTTAATACGCTCATTAATCCCTGGGAACCAACGTTCTTCTGTACGTTTGAAGCAGTTTGTCGTTGTTCAACAACTTCCACAGGTTCGACGGTCACCATAGTCCCATCAATGTTCATCGGATTGTTAACAACTGCCCCAATGACGTTCTCCGCTCGCCTGGCGAAGTTGAGTTGTGACTGTTTCTCTTCAAATTGAGATGATTGCTCGGAATGTATGTGCTGATTAATTTGTTGCGGTTGAGATGGGTGGGGGATCTTTTCGAGAGGTATAATGTCGATGAGATTATTGTGAACCTTGAGGTCGGAAACTTTGAAAATGTTGTTGAACTGCATTTTATCGAAGTAAGCTTCGGGAGCTACGAACAGCACAGGCGTATCTCCACGAGTTTTGGACAGCATCAAGAAGTCACGCACCTGCAATCAAAATCATGCTTTGAAAACTGTTCGCAAGAACATCGAGTGGAACGCAACGTGCTCAGTCGAGCACGAGGAGTCAACAATTCGTTTGTTGTTTCATAAGCATTTTCATAACTGCTGGTCGGGAGGTCCTTAAAACACCACAGCTGTTGGCGAACTCAACAACATCGCAAAGTTGTTCTTTTTTTCCCCTAACCTGATGCAACTAGGGAGTCCCCACTGTATCTGTATAATTCCTCTCTCCAGACTGAGGATCTCTGTTGTTCACTCCTGTTGTTCTGGGGAGTATGATAAACAGCCTTTGGCCTTGGACATCCCCCTAATAGGCAGCCCAGCACGTCTCCTCCCACTTAACAACCTCCTTTGGTAGTCCCCATGAAGGGCTCAGGTCACTGGGAGAAGCGCAGAGCCTTTTATCGCCAGTTTGTCAATCTCCTCATTCTCTTCTATGCCTCTATGACCCGGCACCCAACACAGAGTTAACGTGTTTTTCTTTGTTAAGGTCTTCAGGCCAGTCAGGCATTCCCAAACCAACCCTGACGTCTAGGAAGCCACCCGCCACACGCGCACCCAGTCCAATACCAGGTATTGTGGCGCCTGTCTACTGTACCTGACAAGACCCAGTTCCAGCATATGCTTGTAAGTAGGCAGCTTTCTTTACATGTACGTGAAGAGGTGCAAGACTCAGCAGGACCTCTAGCGCAGCTGTGGGAACCGTCTGCACGCAAGCCAGTCACAGCCAAATAGGCCCTGCACTGCAATTCACTCAACTGCAGTTGAATAGCCTTCTGTCCTGGTCCACCAGAACAGGGCACCACGGGTGACCACAGGCCTAACGATTGCACCATCATTGTATAGTGTCAATCATAATCAGCCAATCATACTCGCACGAGTTTTCCTCTCATAACTATCATCAGTTATCCGAGTCTGAAATGTACTTACGCATAACACCGAGTAAATGTTAAGCTGCTGTGAATGCAACACTCTCAAAGCCACAATTTTCCAATACTGCCAGGGGAAGGACTAAACCGAGGAGTGGCTATCTCAAGACAGCAAAATTCAAGCTCAGTTGAAAATGGGCAGTCATGTGCTAGGAAAAAGTCGAACTATTGGAGCAAGACATTCATCTCAAAGGAGGAGGATTTCAAAAAAGGACTGCGGGTCAAGGGATAGGAACTACCTGCAGTGAGCGCTTCGATATCAAATGGTTGTGTTGAGGACTACTGGACAGTCTCTCCAGATGCTCCTCCCATTCCCAAGAAGCGCTCTGCATACTATCCCAATGCCCTTGAATCGTTCCTGCCTATTTTACTTCTTGACACGTTGAATTTCCTGTTATTCACACACTCAAATGTCTTGGACGACGCATAACACAACTTTCCCTAGCCGAACGCGCATTCAGCGACTTCATTCACTCTAACAACTAATCAAAGCGGGGTTTAATTCAATTTATAACAACGTTTTACATAAAGCGTAAGCTTCGGTAATTTATTTCCCACCTCCTACTTATGCCCCGACCATTTATTTCTGAGACAATCAACATGATTTTTGATAGAAGTACCGCTTTGAAATAATCGGGTATTAACTGTAAGAAATGGCGGTGGTTGGGATTCCGTAACCCTCAGCGTGAAGATAGTTTATTCCACAGCCACCCTGATTTTTCTGACAATTCTAGTATCATTTTGAGCAGTATTTATGAGGAAGATGCTGCACCAAAGTCGATTATGCTCGAAATGTTTGGTTATTTATCTGCCCTCGTCATTTTTCCAGAAATAAGAATTTTATGGTATTTTCGTGTTGGTTGTGGTTATCTGTACACAAAATTATAAATTTATTACAATTTAAAGCCGTTTTTAGACAAAAATATTTGGCGTTTTTATCACGATGATAACTATAGCTCGTACCCTTATTTTGACATCTTATAGTAACCTGGAGGCTAAATATGAAATTTGAGTCAATTTGGTTTAACCATTCTTTCCCAAAGAGCGTTTTTTTCGGACACAGACCCCGTAGAAAGGTTAGGATCTGAAGAGGAATTTGGTCAGTCGCTTACGTAACTTTCCTTTCTACGTCGTACAGCCAAGGAAAGTGAAAATACTGCTAGTTGACTTACCTTAAAGTTATTTTCGGTGAAAATGTGTTTTAACGGAGTCTCCAACATCTGGTTGGTGTAAATCGTTTGCGGGAAAAATGCGAGTCCCTTCAAACCGGGAGTCAAGAAGTACTTCTGGAGATAGGCGAATGAGTCAGATTGGTACAGGGACCTGAAACATCCAGTTAAACATTAATGGAAGTTGAGAATAAATAAAACCATTGGGCGCTTAACCGAGCACACGTCACGGACTCCATCCCTCAATATGGGGCGGATAGACTGAGCGTGGCCTACCACAGGAAGCGGATGGCAAGATGCTCAGGAGGTGTGCCCTCCGCATTGCTCGTTCATACCTCATAGTGTCTGGAGAGGTGATTTTGATGGTAGCGCGTGCCATTCCAATCCGCTTTCTGCCAGCCGAGCGGAAGGAGCTGTACCCATCAAGGGGGCGACTGAAGTACGGCTACCAAATGAAAATAAAGAGGGCTGTACCCTTGATCGTGACGAATGAAACGGGTGGTGGACCATGCAGCTGAGACTAACACTTCCACGACTAAGCGGCGCCACAGCCTGGTGGATTTTTACCTTACCCAGTTCCTCACAGGACATGGAGTATTTAGGGTGTATCTGCACCGCATTGGTAAGACTGCAAGCCCGAACTGGTGGATGATGCTTCCCATGCCATCTTCTCGTACCAGAAGGGCAGACTAGGGGCGCAGGGTTACGGACACAGTCGACTGCCTCCCGGCAGAGGCATTGGTCCACGCCATTTCAATTGCCAATGAGGTGGTCTAGTCAATTTGCCTGGGAAGAGCTTAGCCAGAAGAGAACGGAGCTTGCTAATTTTCGGCCAGTATTTGACTGCGAAAAAAAGTCCGCCCCAAAACCACCCAAACTGTATGGGCTGAATGGAAATGGCAGTATGCTGCAAGGTTCTCATGAGTGTGAAGAGGAACCAGAAAGAAGAACGGCCCTCACAGGTCGTGAAGGCCAACCTGACGCAATGCGCTAAATAGTTTGGTTTGGTCAGTCGATGCAGACCATCGCTCCTACGTCCCAAAGAAACCACCATGCGAAGCCACATGATCATCACAGTGGCTAATATAGCAACATCAACACGCTCGCCTTAAATTCCCTCCACCTCACAGAAAACAGTAGTGAGTGGTAACGTTGTTTGACAACAGCTTTGCTCACGAACGTGTTTCAGAATATCGTCTGCAATCGATCATACAAGAGCTGAAATGAGCACCATTCGTCATCTATTGAACCATGCCGTGCGTGTGTAGCGACAAAGCACCCTCGAAACGCAGCAATTAAGTTCTCGTGCCTTCCTAAAAGTGTTTATGGCAGCTTTGACTTCATTTCGTAAGATTACGGAATAAGTCACTGTTAGGATGTTAAGTAGCTAAATAGATGATCATTTGTCACTTTCTTAATAAATTGTGCATTGCTGGCTGGAAGAAGAGGGGCGTTGAGCAGCGGGTGAGTGATTACATATTGAGGCCTTCACCATCACCAAAAGGGAGAAGCAAAGGAAGAGAAAGCACGTTACCAACGGCGGATCTATCAAAAGGATCCTTTATTGATTCCATTCCGGCTCGCGCGGTGGGGTGAAGGGTTTTCCGCTACTTTGATCTTTTCATCCCTCGAATTCGAGCCAACAACGCTTATCTTCGCTTCTTATAAACGTTCCATCCCCCTCCTCCCTGCTCTGGCCATTTGTGTTAGAATCCGTGAGAGGAAGGAAGAAAGGAACGATTCCCTTTGCTACGCCAGGAAACCTTGTATAACGTTTTTCATCCCTTCTTTTAACTCCGCAATCCAAATATTTGAATGGAATGGGTCTTACAAGCTGGAGCTAAGCTCCGGAGGAACCCTCCGCATTTCATCCATCACAATGAGATTTGAAATTATGTGATCCGGTATCTGGCGAGCCGAGCAGCGCAACGCCTGTAAAGACGTCTCTCGGAAACTAATTAGCTCGAGTGATGCTGCTCGTCAATCGATCGTCGGTTGATACAATCCGAAGAAGAAGCTCTCATTTTGAAGACCTTGGGTGGGAAGTTACATCTCTGGCGGTACGTCTTCCGTCAGGACCTTGTCAAAGCAGGTACGCAGCAGCGACCAGTCCCGCTCCCGACGTGCAATAGCCCGGTTCCTTCTTACCCAGTTTTTGAGGGTGACGAGTCTGATTCCAGTGACTGTGAGTCCATTTCGGTTTACAGCCACCAGCGGTTGTGGGGTCTCGAAAGGCTTGAAGTCGTACTACGTAGGGCACATCACTGAGTAATAACGTAGTAATAATGAAACCATAGAATAATAAACGACTCGTCAAGAAGATGCATGCGTTGCATGTTTCCACCCTCGCAAGAACGTGCCTTACAACTTATGGTGCAGTCCTCTTCGATCGCTGTGACTTCTCAGGGATCTCACCTGGACCACGCCTCTTCATTCTCGTCATGAGTGGGATCTGCCTGGTTTTCGAGGGCTTTCACTACTTTCTATATGTGAATGACGTCAAGATTTTTAGCACGGTATGCTGTTCCAGTGACTGCATTGCCATCTCCATCCACCTGGTCTTGCGCCTCTACTGCTGAAGAAACATGCTGCTCTGCTGTAGTTCCTACCACAGTTGTCGGAAGAGCAGCCAAACTTAGCAGCTTTGACAGCTACTAAGGAAGCTTATAACGGTTTTCCCAAGACTGTTCAGAAGAAGTTTATAACAAAGAAACGTGGCCACAATCGATCAGTCTCTTTGAAACAGATCAGATGAGAATCAGAATCAGATTAAGAACTCCTTCCAGATGGTTCGGGATTCTACAGGGTCATACCTCTGCGCAGTAACCCACAGGCAACAGCGCTCCAATGGGAGACTGGTAAAGTGACCAAACCCACCGTGACCTCTGTGACTTTCGCCAGGTATAATTTTCTCACGCGGTTTCAAGAGGAAACAGACCTGGTCCCGCTAAGGTGTTAAGAATAGGTGGTCAACGACTCAGTCGCCCCCCAGGTGACCTTCAGTCAGCTAATCAGACCAGCCTCTGAACTGTTGCCTGCTCGTTGCTGCCTCTCTTCTTTAACGCCTAAGGGTCACCAACATCCCGACGTAATATCCCCCATTTTGCTATAGTTAAAGGCATTTCATAAGCTTCCCAACTATACTGTCCTATCCATCTTCAATCGACTGCTTACGACGGAAAAGAAAAGAACTAGGAAGAAAGGAAGAAAAAACTACTTCAAATAGAAAAGAACTAAAACGGAAGGAATCCGTTTTACGAGAAATCCAGTTTCCTTTCATTTTTTATTCTGAATACACACTTTTACTCCCCCCGGCCCGCGGCAATTGTTGTAGTCATGTCATGTTTCGTATGGTTTACTGGTATTTTTCGATGCTGAGTCGAATGGGATGGAGGTGTGATACCATGTCAAGCTGTGCAAGGAAGTAATAAACGAGTGCGTCACAGCAATTCGCCATCGCACTCTTCATACTTTCCTCACTATTAACGTTCCTCTGCTAAGTACTGCACACACGCGTCCTCCACTCCGTATTTGTCGTCACAGTCAGGAAGCTTATTTCAATCATTTTCTTCAGCTTGCGGACCTTTCGTCCAATAGCAATAACTTCATTTAATCGCGCTTGTAATGCATTTATTTGCAAACATCAAATTTCTTAATTTCGCAAACGGTAAGGGTTATACTCAACATGTACCTCCGTCAATGAAACCAAGCAAATTCTCTGAGCCATTCCTCCCAGGTTTGACATTAACCAGTTGCTGTTTGCACGAGCGTTGCCCTGTGTTGCACTCAGCAGCGATGTTTTGTTCTGACACCAGAACTGCGATGGGCTCAGCATGTAGTATTTATGATCGGGATTCTTGTAACTTAGCACGATCCATAATATTTAATCAGAATTTTGCGACACATCTTAATCTCCGTGTATTTCAGCACTTGGAGAACTTTTCATTCGTTTTCGTTACTCGATGTGATCCACGCTTATTTATTTTTTATAGCCCCCCCCCCCTCAAAATTTGATACTTTACGTTTCAAGACATGAGGATTCCAAATCTGCGAAGTCCGTCCGCCGTCCCATGTCCACCGTCTGCCTTTAACGCAGTAAAAAAATCCGTTCTTTCGCACAAATATCCCATTTGGTATCTAGTTGTGCCCGCCATCTCTGCAATCCGATCGAACGAAGCCCATGGTTGTTATGGAGAAAAAATGGTTTAAAAAATTAACGAAACGCATTATAACGCAAATTCGCCGTGTTTCGTATCGTTTTCAAGGTATTTTTACGTCCTATGTCGAATGGAATGCGTATCAGACGTGTACAACTGCGTATAGGGAAATTACAGTAATTATTAGAGTCACCTAATTGAAGGAACTCGCAGGAACTACAGCGGAAGTCAACGTTTCGTCGTTAGTACTCCCTCCCTCCCTCCTGTCTCATTAAAACCACCTGCCCGCTCGCCTCGCAACGTCGTGTCAATTGCTGAGGGTTCGCTGGAAGTCCCTGTCCCAATTTCCTCGACTCTTTTTGCCCGACGGGGCGGAGGAAGGTTAAGGCCACTTCCTCCGCACACCCCTACATCGGATCATAAATGCCTACAGAGGTTTACGGGCGCCTGGCGCCAGGGAACATTTAGTTTTCGTAGTTGCATTGTAGTCAGGTCATGTTTCGTACGGTTTACTAGTATTTTTTGATGCTGAATCGAATGGAATGCGTCTCGGAGCAGTAATACTAGGTCAAGCTGTTCATGAGAATAATAAACCATTGTGTAATAATTTGCAGGGTTTTTTTTTCATAATAATTTCTGAATGTAATAATTTCCCACTATTATTTTTGTGATAAATAACGACTCGGGTTGTTTTCTAATTTACATCTAAACACCTAGCAACCTTTGCGGTAGGGTGAGTGGATGCACTTCATCCGAAAGGAATTTAAAAATAGCTGACGCAGCAAAGGAACCATTCACAATACTGAACTTACGTTAAGCCCTTGGAGAGGAAGAACAGCGAAAGTGTATCAGCCTCGTCAGCAGACGGCGTGATGATGAAAATTGGGTGCTGAGCAAATTCTCTGAACGTCATGTGGGTGCGAGGTTTGTAATTGAAAGTATTGTAGTATTCCCGGTTGAAGGGGCTGGTCCAGTAATAGCGATGATAACTTGGATTCGTCCAATACCTATCAATCAGATCCGCCATCCGAATGGGTTCTGAAAACAAAATACATTCAAAAGAGGATTATTTCGTTAAAAAGAAGTAGAATTGTTGTATAAGGGCCGTTTTCACCAAAACAGCACTAATCGTGATCCAACTGAGCACAGCTAGATAATTAAATCAAGGCTAACCTGTTTCTCCACCCATCGCTGTAGGATGCGGTTAGGATAGCCGTGATTACGCTGCGATTAAGCCGTAACGAGGTGGCAGTGGACTAATGAGGTTACAGTAAAGTAAGGAAATTGGGCGTCTGTTCGACATCCCGCAACCGAATATCCCATAAATGCCCAATCCTCAACAATCCAGATTTGACTTAAATTATTGTTTCTAATAATTGCCGAAAGCCAAGGTGGCCGCATTAACCTCTGCCGAAGCTGAAACTGGTGAGGAGCATAAAGTGCCAATACGCGTACTCCAACTGCACTAAACAGGAAAAATCGGAAATGGTACAGGAAAATGAGAGCTGAGCAAGAAATAATAAAAATCGAAATGGTGAGGTTACAACTTTTACAAGCAAAGCAGGGAGAATGATGTGTCAAAAGTGATGTGTGAAAGTTGTCTAATACACTAACGTGAGTGTTTAAGTGCGTTATTGTTTAACATTTCCTACTTATCTGCTTTTAAATCGATCCAGGTAAGCCATTTGCGTTTGAGTTTTTTAACACAGCGAGTAGCAACATTTGTTTTTTCTAAAACTGCAACACACATTTTACGCGAACAACAACTTGTTTTCGACGATCGTAACACTTTTGTTCGCAATAGAATTTAAATTCATACATCTTGAAGTCGTCGGAACGCTCTCATGCCCATACCTAACATATTAGATTATCATCGTAGTTGAAAGCAACTGCAATAACCTTTTTTTGTAACTTTATTAAATACACCTTAATGGCGTTATAGAACACTCTGTTTTTCTAAAACTGTAGGTCACACACCTAGCTCAGTACAGTGATTATAGACATTGAAGTTGGTCTACATATTTAAAATACGGCGGGGACGGTCTAGGCGTTGATGCAATGGTCTGGCAAAGCCTTCTTGGACCAGATGATAGTGGTGGTGAGGTTGTGCGTAGTGAATGTGGACATGATGCGATGTAAAAGGGCCCTAGGGGTTTCCAGTGAGAAGCCATTATAGATGGTCAAGTTGCGAACAAATTGAGGCGTGTGGACGATATGCTTATGCAGGGTTGCGTTTTGATGTTGCTCAATACGGCGGCATTGAGACGGCAAACGCGTGCCCCAAACGATGGCGTAAGTCCATATTTGGTCGGATAAGGGAAGTGTACATAAGTACTTTATCGTGCAGGGAAGTGGTAGGATTGTCCAGAAACTGAACACACTGGACTGTAATCGATGCACCAATACAGAAATATGGTAATCTGAAGGTCTATCTAGGATTATTTTTAGATACCGAACTGATCGGACATTTGGCATGGTGTCACCTAGACGCGTGAGGGAGGGTTCTGTGTAAGGGTTAATTTTTATTTTCCATTTTGTACACCACTGCCCAAAGATTTCTATTTTATACTATAGGAGTCTCGCCACGGGAATAGCTTCTGAAGCAGCATAAACGATGTCATCTCCTACATCCCAGAAAAATCGGGTGTTTGAAGCACTTGTAAACCATATCGACGGTGCAAGGTTATGGAGAATAAATATCAGGATATGATGAAGAAAGATAAGAGTTAACCGGACCTAACCACCCAATTTTTTAGGGTAACCGCTTGATCAGAGCTTAGCTCAATCTGGCGAACCCGGTTTTTGCGGCGAGAGGCGGTTAGGTACTGTTAATCGAGTCTAAACAGGATCAACGTAGTTAGTGAAATCGGCTCTAAGTGGGTGAGTTCGATTCACAGGTCACGTAATCCAAAAACAACGTTTCTATAAAGACCACGACTAACTGAATGACTTCGGTACTGACATAATGGCCTGATGATGATGTCTTTACATCGAAAGCGCTCGCCCAAAGCATTTCACCAGCCAGAGCAGACCGACCCACCAAACACGTTCATGGTATGCGTGTGTTGGGGCCGTAGGTGAGCTGCAGTGTCTTTGTCGTACTGGGTAGTTCTACATAGTAACAACCTCTCCGTGGTGTTCGATGGTTCTACCCTGTTATGCCGCAGGATACTCAGCAAGCTTAGCCTGGGGCAGCAGTAGTGCATGAGGAGCCTACACCTGAATTGCCCCTTATCGCACTTCTAGTTGCTGGGAGGAGGTTTCAAGCTGGTTACATCGTTTAATCGGAAGATTGGTGAAACACCAGCTGAAAGACTAGAACCGTTTGAGCATGCTCTCCCATTTCTCCAGGGCGACCCTGTTGATTTGAGCTAGATCCAAGTACAATTGAGTTGCCGCCAATGACTCTACCAGGGCAAAAAGTCCAGTTTATGTTAACCCGAAAAAGGAAGACGTATTTTATTGCTCCCCTCCTCGGCGTCGTATGAAAACCCCCGCTCCTCAGTTCACCGTTTCTCGGCTACTGCCCCGCCCTTTTTTGGCACAACGCGTTCAGCCGCTCAATTGTCTTATCAAGCTGCCACCTTCGTCCTTTTGTTTTCCTGGGTCATCAGCATCCCACCGGACATCGACTCTCACACGAGCATCATTTTCCGACTCACCGCAGCAAGAATTGCCGACTTCACTTAAACGGTCAGACGTTTTTATTCTAATTCCTTGAGGACACTAGCTTTAACATTTTCCACCTTTCTATTGTTCACTTTTCATTTTTACTTTCCTTGCTCTACGAAGTAGAAAGGAAAGTTATGTAATCGGCTGAAAAAAAAATTTTGAGTTTTCTTCAGATCTTTACGTTTCAGATCCTCCTGAGTCCGAAAAACACTATTTGAGAAAATGGTCTGTGTGTCTGTGAACGATTTTTAGAGAAAACCACCGTACCAAATCAGCTCAAACTTGATATCTCGCCCGCAGGTTACCATGGGACGCCAAAATAAGGGTTTGAACAAAATCCACCGAAAGTTAACTATAGTTATCATAGTGATCAAAACACCAAATATTTTTTTTCTCAAAAACGGCTCTAACGATTTTGATTAAATTTTTTACATCGATAGCTCCCAATATGGCAATCACATTATAAAATTCCCATTTGTGGGAAAATGACGAGAGCAGCACAATAAATAATCAAAATTTTCGACGAAAAGCGTTTTTAGCGCAGTTTTTTCCTTATAAACTCCGCTGGGATGTTAGTAGAAAGTTAAAGAAAATTGGTATTGTAGTCCAATCCAATACCTAAAGTGTGAGTGTTTATTAAACGCTCATGAGGTACATGGGGCTCACTTCAGAAATTCCTGAATTTCAACTACCGCCGTTTCGCTTACTGCCAGTTCTAACAGTTATTACCCATTAACTCTGCAAAAGTGATTATTATCCCTCTTCAAAAAATTCGTGTACAGCCTCATTAATTTTCTGTGTACCAATTGCTCAATAATGGTCCTATAATGAGTATGAGCAGCACAATAAATTCCGGAACTGTGAGCGCTACCGCTTCCTCCTGCTGTGACGTGTTGTTTGACCAAGTTCAAAGGAACTGAGTGATGAATGAATTGAGTAAGTAGAATTAGATATGTACAAAGGGAATTGTTGTAGAGCTAAGGAAAGTTGTGTGTTGCAACGCCAGATATTTTTCTCATTTTTTATATTACACGTTTGTCACTTGGGTAATTGGTTTTTAATTGTGGAAACCCCGCCTATGTGTCAACAAACAGTATATAAGTGCTTTCCTGAGCGGTGGAACTGCATACTTTATCTCACAAGCTAACAATTCTGATTTGGTGGAAGGCAAAATGAACGTTGGTACCACACTACTCCACCCCGTGATCACAATCTCTTGGTGGACTGGTAAATCGAATCTTCTCTACATGTGAATGGAGTCAGTAACAACTACAACAACAGCTCTTAATAGACTTTATCGGAGAGCAGAAGGCCAAACATTCGCAGAGCCAGTAACTGAACACCTTCGAAAGGAGCAAGTTATGCAAGGTTACCTCATCACCTACTACAGTTTTTTTTACGCACGATCGCGTGTACAGGCTTCGTTTGTTACGGATTGTGTTTGCAGATATTTTGGTTTTTGACGGCTGAAACAGCAAAACAATTGATCAGCTAATTGACAGTACTTACGGAAAGGATCGATGACATTGACACGATCTATCGGAACGGCGCTGGTCGTAGCGATCGCCGAGAAGGCGACTATCAGAGCGAACAGTGGAGCCATCGCGGATAAACTGGACCTGAAGATCTGTTGAAGGCTTTTTATACTGTCTTGTTTCTCAACTCATTAGCCCGAAAAGTTTTTTTAATGGCGAGTGTCATCAGGTGTGTCAAACGATCTTGTTATGAATTCTTCCTCCCACGGAGCGGGTTTAACTATTCGAAACGTCTGGGCCGTCACTATTTCGACACAGTTGCCAGGCTACCCGTGCAACAGACGGAGCTGGTGCATTGTACGTTAAACCCACTAAATGACAACTGATTCCCTCCGTCATGTTTGTGCAGCTCATACAGTAGCTTCCTCGTACCCCCAACATTGACTGGATAAATAAGGCAGGATAGATGGTTTGAATAAGATTAATTCAGCCTGCAGGCCCCTATGAAAAGTCAAAATAATAGTTTGAGCTAAATCCACTCAAACCTATAGTTATCATACTGAGCAAAACACCAATCATATTTGCTCGACGGCTATAACGATTTTGATTGAATTTTTTGTACGGACAGCACCAACTAACACGACTGTACATTAAAACTCACATTCTTGAGAAAATTACTAGGGCTGCTCGATAAAATACCAAGAATTCCGAAGAAAACTGATTTCCGTCATTTCACTTACTGCCGTTTTTTATAGTTCGTGCCCAATTATCATAAAAGAACGATAAAGACGATCAATTTAAACAAAAAATATCTGGTGCGTTGCAACACACAACTTTCCTTAGCTGTACTTCAATTCACTTTTTACGTGGCTTTCCCTACTCAAACAATTCATTTATCACACAGTTCATTTGAACTTGGTCAAACAACATTTTACGGCAGCAGGAAGCGGTAGCGCCTACCGTTCCGGAATTTATTGTGCTGCTCGTACTCTTTGCAGGACCATTATTGAGCAATGGGTACACAGAAAATTAATGAGGCTGTAAACACGAATTTTTTGAAGAATGATAGTAATCACTTTGGCAGAGTAATTGGGTAAAAACGTTTAGAACTGGTAGTAAGCGAAACGGCGGTAGTTGAAACTCAGGAATTTCTGGAGTGAGCCCCATGTATTACATAAGCGTTTTTAAACAATCACCCTGTAGGTATTGGATCTGATTACAATACCAATTTTTTTAATCATTCTACTAACATTCCACTGGAGTTTAAAACGAAAATATCTGGTGCGTAGCAACACACAACTTTCCGCCACCCCTTTAAGTTCGAACACCACCTACATAGGCGGGCGCTATATCTTCGTTCAACGCATTTTTACAGGAACATTTATGGAGAACAAAATGTAGGGACTAGTTAGCCGAGAGTGCTCCGAAAGTTTGATGGAAATCGTTGGAGCCGTTTTTGAGAAAATTGGAATACCGATAAATTAATATTCGACAAATTTCCTTTTCTGAGTTAACTTGGCTAATATCTCCGTTCAACATATATATACAGAAATAATTATGGAGAACGAAATGCTGGTATGGGTGACTTAAAGACTTTCCATCAGAATTTATCACATCTGGTGAAAAAGTTACCCTGGAATTTACGGAAATGTTAGAAAAAACGGTATTTTCGACACATTTTGATTTTTATCACTGTTCAATGGACCATCACAGGAACATTTATTGAGAAGAATATGTAGGTATTAACTATTGGAAAACATCCTGTGAGTTTGGTAAAAATCGTTGAAGCCGTTTTGCCTAAAAGCGTAAAAAACCTATTTTTGCTTCATGGGCCTATACCTCCGTTCACCGTATTTTCATGGAGATATGTATGGAGAAGAAAAGTTAGGTATTGATCAGTAAAAGATAATTCGAAAGTTTAATCAAAATCGTTCGAGCCGTTTTTGAGAAAAATACGAAAAACCCTAGTTTTTGGTACATTTTCGTCCCCCATCCCCCCTTCCCATCGGCCGAAATCGTCCATAACCTCATTTTGGTGTCTACAAAAAATAAAGAACAAAACAAAAAAAGAACCAGCTCAATCGGATCAGCCGTTCTCCCGCAAATCGAACTACAGACACACACACACACATACACACGGACCACGCGCCGAAATTAGGTTTTTTAGACTCAGTAGGGTCTGAAACGTGAAGATCTGAAGAAAACCCAAATTTTTTTTTTGGCCGATTACTATACTTTCCTTCCCTTCGGGTAGCGGAAAGTAAAAACCGCGGTAAACACGCTTTTCGTCGAAAACTTTGATAATTTATTGTGCTGCTCTCGTCATTTTCCCACAAATGGGAATTTTATGGTATAATTGTCCTATTAAGAGTTATCTAAATAAAAAATGTAATCAAAATCGTTAGAGCCGTTTTCGAGAAAAAAATATTTGGTGTTTTGATCACTATGATAACTATAGTTAACTTTCGGTGGATTTCGCTCGTACTCTTATTTTAGCGTCCCATGGTAACTTGCGGGCTAGACATCAAGTTCAGCTGATTTGGTACGGTTGTTTCCTCTAAAAACCGCGTTAAAATGGATTTCGTCGAAAGTTTTGGTAATTTATTGTGCTGCTCTCGTCATTTTCCCACTAATGAGAATTTCATGGTATAGTTGCCATGTTGAGAGCTATCAATATAAAAAATTTAATCAAAATCGTTATAGCCATTTTTGAGAAAAAAAATATTTGGTGTTTTGATCACTATGATAACTATAGTTAACTTTCGGTGGATTTTGTTCAAACCCTTATTTTGGCGTTCCATGGTAACCAGCAAGCGAGATATCTAGTTTGAATGGATTCGGTACGATGGTTCTCTCTAAAAATCGTTCACAGACACACATACACACTGACACACAGACCATTTTCCCAAATAGTGTTTTTCGGACTCAGGAGGGTCTGAAACGTAAAGATCTGAAGAGAACTCAAAATTTTTTTTTCAGCCGATTACATAACTTTCCTTTCTACTTCGTAGAGCCAAGGAAAGTAACACGTTGACAGTGTCATGAATATTCTGTGCAATGGTCGCGGCACAATACATTTCGGAAACTTCAGCGCTAATTTTGATTAAATGCTAGGGTGAAGACGTGATCAGGTCTGTTTCCTTATCAAAATGACTGTTCCCTAACACTCATGAAAGAGTTGTTTCGGTCAAAAGTCGTGGAAGTTTATTTTGTTTTAACTTTCTTCGCAAATTGAGGGAGCAGTTGTAAGTATGCTTAGTGCAGTCAATGCTGGTTTGGCTGTTTTTCCAACAACCCTCGGTTATTGTCGTAGGCACTTGGTCCCTTGTTTTCTCTACACTGGAGGCGCAAGACTTGCAGGATGCAGTCTCCAATAGGAAAGAAGAAGAGCCGCGCATTGAAGACACTTTTTTTCCCAAAGCAAATGGGACGGTGGCACCCAAAAAGGAAAAACTAAATAAATAATGAGTAAGGAAATGGTGAGGGCGCCCAGACTACTCTACGCCGGCTCTAGGGATAGAAGGATTGGGGCGGGGAAGGATAAGAGGATGATCCACGATAGAACGACCACCAGTTGAGGTACGACCCGAGCAACGCATGGGTGGTGATACGCCTGCGGACACACCCAACCGAAGCATCTCCTCAGCACTTTTCTTGCACCGCACCCCACGCTAGGACATAGTCAATGCTGCGACCCTGATGTCGCTCTGACGTGTCGTATTTGTGATTCTTAGCTTGCATGTGGATGTCTGGGTGGTATCTGTCAGCGACAATCTCTGCAGACTGGTCGGGACCAATGGCAACGATGTCAGGCCTTAGTCGTTCTCCAGAGGCAACCTGGTAGTGCCTTTCTCTCTCCGCTTCCCAGCCCTCAGATGACAATGCACCAGCAACCTGCTTGAGGATGACGCTTGACACGGCCCTCAAGAGTACGCGGACACGCCTGCACCACATGATCCAGTTACCACAGGCACGACAGCAAGCATTCACAACATTACAATCCCGGCCTCTTGTACACCTAATTGCTGTAGGCAGTGACGCCGCACGAATGGCGTGAAATTGCCGGTAATTCTTCCCATGAATGCCGTCTGAAGTCCACTCCACCCAGGCAGAAGAGTAGGGGGAGTCAGGACACTGCCTGAGTTCCCGTCCGTCCGTCCACGAATCCAAGATCAGCCACAGCGCGTGCGACATCCCAGCCAGATGCTGGCAAAACAAGCAGGCGCTTACGGCTCAAGAATGGAATAGTGGTAGAGAGAAATGAAACACTGAGTCCCCTAATTCGAACCAGAGCGTGAATGTATGCACATGGAGCGCTACGAGGAAGGCATAGCCAAGCATGAACAGCAGAGAGCAAACAATTTTCAAAGGAAGTCGCATTGTTTATCCTTTGAAGGTAATATCAACGAAATGTAGGATCTGAGACTAGAAGGTTCCTATGCATATCCTGGCAGTTTCAAATTTTCCGATGTCCTGCACGGAATGCCCACAATTCATGTTAGAGATCTTAGCGGTGGGAAGCAAGCAAGAAAACAATTCAGTGAAATCCCGAGTAAGTCGCTTTGGGGTCACGCTCTGGCCAACAAGAACGTCGAGAGGACAACCCTGGAGCTGTTCTTGGGAGCTGCCCATTAGGAACTGTATGACGGCCACCTGTTGCTTGACTCAGAGAAAGAAGCGTTGGTAGACAGATGTTTTCTTGTCATATTGACCGTTTCTGAACATACACACGAAAGGCTGTTAAGGATATTAGTCGCGTATAAGTATCATGCAGGTTGGGGCTTTTGCTAGCCTAAGAGCAGGGCTGCCCTCACAGCATCCAACGAATCCAGATTTAAGGAGGTAGTGGATGTCATTTTGTCTCCTGGCAGAAAACCGTTCCCATGTGAAACCTTCTCTACTTTATTCATTTGTTTACTTTTTTGGCAAGACCTTCAGATGGAGTGAACTGGTATCACGTCTTTTAGTAATTACAATTTCGCCAAGCTTCGGATTTTCCTTAGTAGCAGCCAGGGCTGGTCTGTTTGGCTGGTGATCAGGGCAGGAACCACAATCGAGCCGCATGTGGTATCTTGTTTTTTCTAGACTGGAGGCGCAAGACGTGCAGAAGAACGGTAAAGCGGGTCTTCGAAAGCCCCATGTCGCGTAACGAAGTGATTCACCCGTCAGTGCAAAGGTTGTAGGGGCCCATAACGAGGGCTGCTCCTTTTTCACTCCACTTTTTGACCCCCCGAAAAAACAGCCAAGTCAACGAGTAACTGGCCAGTCATTACTTGGAGTGCTTCAGTGAACTTAGAGGCTCAAAAATGTAAAGATCTGAAAGGAACTCGGAAAATTTTCTTTCAGCCGACTTCTTAGAGCCAACGAAAGTAAAAAGAACCTAAACTTGGTGACAAAAAATTAGTTTTTGGAAGGCAAATCACAACTTGCACAGTACAACAGTATGGTTTAAAAGTAATGTAATAGGTACGACCGGGCGTCTCACAATAATTCAACTCTCCTCTAATCTTTCCTTCTAAATAAGATCCGTATATCAAGGTTCCGCAAAAATAGGTTGGATAGCCCACAGTAGAAGGATATTCCTAACCTCTCGACCGCGACTTCCCCTCTCTCCCGTCCTTCGGCCAAGTTCGTCTTCTCTTTTTTATCGAAACGGCGCTGCTTTCAAGAACGGCTCCGTATTCCACATCACCGCTGAATCCAATCTTCCCCGTAACAGTAACACTTAATAAGAATGATGAATAAACAAACAATAGTATTGAAGGAGAATGCTCTAAAACTGGGCAGTGTTTACACTGGAATCCCTTGTAAGGGAAAACCTCACGCACAAGTAACAGCGTCCCGCAACGAAGCAAAATATCTGGTGCGTTGCAACACACAACCTTCCTTAGCTCTACGTCAATTCACTTTGTACGTGGCTAATTCTATTTAATCAATTCATTTATCACTCAGTTAATTTGAGCTTGGTCAAACAACGCTTTACGGCAGCAGGAAGCGGTAGCGCTTACAGTTCCAGAATTTATTGTGCTGCTCGTACTCATCGCAGGACCATTATTGAGCAATTGGTACACAGATAATTAATGAGGCTGTAAACACACATTTTTGAAGAACGATAGTAATTACTTTTGCAGAGTTATTGGGTAAACACTTTTAGAACTGGTAATAAGCGAAACGGCAGTAGTTGAAATTCAGGAATTTCTGGAGTAACCCCCATGTATCTCATGAGCGTTTTTAAACACTCACCCTTTAGGTGTTGGATTGGACTACAATACCAATTTTTTTTTTTTTCTCTCCCGAGGGCATCGGGACAAGTCCCTTTGTCACTGCGGCCACGTGTGGGCCTATTGTGACTCTAGCCCTTCCTTAGTAAAAGGCGTCGTACATACCTGCCCCCTTTATGAAGCCGAGTATGTCCTTCACCGCAGCTTCTGCTATGATGTGGGGCTCAATAACCCCCTGGGCAAAGAATCCAAAGCGTTTCGCTGCTAAGGCAGGGCACTCACATAGGATGTGCTCCGCCGTCTCGTCCTCCTCACCACAGAGTCTGCATTCCACCGCCTCTGAGATGCCCATCTTGTTGAGGTGATACCTGAGTGGGCAGTGTCCGGTGAGGAAGCTAATCAAGACCCTCAAGTCCCTCCTAGAGAGTGTCAGCATCGCCTTTGCCCTTTGACCAGAAGGCGTAACAAGCCTTTTTGATTGTCTAAGTCGTGGCTGGCGATGCCAATGGGCGCTATTTTCCTGTGTCTCCCATTGAGCCACCAAACGCTTCAGGTGACTTTTAGTCATACCTACGTGAGGTTCAGGCCCAATGGGTAGGGCTTCTGTGCCCTTCTTCGCAAGGTGGTCAGCCTTTTCATTGCCCTCATGCCCCTTGTGAGCCGGCACCCAGATGAGGGAAAGCGTATTGTGGGCGCCGAGCTGCTTGAGTGCATGAAGGCATTCCCATGCCAGCCTGGACCTAAAACTATAGGCCGCGATGGCCTTTAATGCGGCCTGGCTGTCAGAGAATATGTAGATCCGCTTGCCCTTGAGTCCCTTAGACAGGATCTCTTCCGCGCAGATCTTTATAGCTAGGATTTCAGCTTGGAATATCGTGGTGTACTCTCCCAGCGGCTTAGCCAGACTGTAGTTAGGCCCAACAATGCCCAGTCCAGCTCTGCCTCCCATGACTGAACCATCGGTATACCACCGCAGGGCACCCACCTCGGTCCGGAACGTCTCCTGCTCCCATCGTTCCCGCGAGTGGATACTTACCCTGAATGGCAGCCGAAAGTTCTTTCGCTCTGACATAACGTCGGTAGCAAGGACCACAGCCTCTTCCAGTTTGAACTGTCTAGTTGTTCTTTGGAGGCTTGCCTTAACCCTGGTGGAGATGTTCCCTGTCTGCAAAAGCCTTACTGCTCCCAGGTAAGCAGTCCTCTGAACATGTATATGGAGAGGTGAGATGTCTAAAAGGACTTCCATTGCAGCAGTAGGGCACGTATTCATTGCCCCTGCAATAGCTAGACATGCCTGTCGCTGCAGTTTTTGGAGTTTCCCTTGAGCTGCTAGCCGGCATGTTACCTTCCACCACACTGTGGAGGCGTAGGTGACGCGGGGTCTTATTATCCCCTTATAGAGCCACTCCATCATTTTTGGAGTAATGCCCCAGGATTTGCTGCACAGCCTCCTACACGCCCAGAGGGCTGCAGTTGCCTTGTGCAGCGCATATCTCACATGTGAATTCCAAGTGAGCTGCTTATCCAGTATCACCCCGAGGTATTTCACCTCTGTACTTATATGGAGCCTTGCTCCTTGCATGGTGGGTGATACTATATTTAGGTTTCTTCGCTTGGTGAATGAAACCATGGTGGTCTTGGTTGGGTTTAGATGCAATCCCTCCTTATCACACCATCCTTGGATGATATCTATAGCTCCTTGCATCCTTTCAGACACTGTGGAGGCAAATTTGCCTCTTACCAGAACTGCAAGGTCATCCGCGTATGCGACCACTTCGTAGCCTTCAAGCTGCAGTGTTTCCAGCAGCTCGTCAGCCACCAGTAGCCACAGGAGGGGAGAAAGTACCCCCCCTTGAGGGCAGCCTCTTGTGGGAACCACTGTGACGCTGTCTTCCCCTAAACTGGCCGTGATTTCCCTACACCTTAGCATGGACATAGTCCATTTCACGACCTGGGGTTCTATACCCCTTTGCGCTGCTCTTGCCTCTATGGAGCTGAAGGAGGTGTTATCGAAAGCACCCTCCACGTCCATGAAGCAGCACAGCGCCACCTCTCTCGTCTGAAGAGACTTTTTTGAATTTTTTTTTACATTCTACAAGAATTCCAGCGGAGTTTATAAGGAAAAAACTGCGCGAAAAACGCTTTTGTTTGGAAATTTTGATAATTTATAGTGCTGCTCTCGTCATTTTCCCACAAATGGGAATTTTATGGTATAGTTGCCTTATTGAGAGCTATCAATATAAAAAATGTGATCAAAATCGTTGGAGCCGTTTTTGAGAAAAAAAAAATTTGGTGTTTTGATCACTATGATAACTATAATTAAATTTCGATGGATTTTGTTCATACCCTTATTTTGGCATCCCATGGTAACTTGCGGGCGAGATATGAAGTTTGAGCTGATTTGGTACGGTGGTTTTCTCTAAAAATCGTTCGCAGACACACACACACTGACAGACAGACCATTTTCCCAAATAGCGTTTTTCGGACTCAGGAGGGTCTGAAACGTAAAGATCTGAAGAAAACTCAAAATTTTTTTTTGCAGCCGATTACATAACTTTCCTTTCTACTTTGTAGAGCCAAGGAAAGTAAAAAGAGTGCTTTACAACTAAACTATTCGGTTTGACCTGCTCGATGTTTTCAGTTGTTCCTCATTTCGTCAAAGTCCTACGGTCTCGAAAACGTTCGCAAAATCTCGTTCTCCGTTGAACGAAGCTGTGCAGTGCACGGTGCACGTTATTCACACTCGAGCTGATTAAGAGAGCCGCTATTCTCTTCTCACGAGTTGCAGGAAACAACGGAAACTCGAAATTGCAGTAATTGGATCTCGTCTCTCAACTTGGAAATAATACGAGCCTCATCGCCCGATTTTATGGCTCAGTCGGTTCAAACGCTTTTCTTAGCCAGCTTTTCCTGAATCAGTGACGGGGAAAGTTTGAGGGGCCTCAGAAGGAAGGGAGAAGTAAACGGGAGTCACCAGCTAATAAGCCAACGTCGGGGAACGGAGCTCGAGCAAAATATGGAGTGAACAAACTGAGACGGGAAAGCCGAGAGGAATGATTGAAATAATAAATTCTGCAAGGTGGTGGAAGTGTGGAGGAAGGTATCGTATGCCGCGGCAGGGGTGAGTCGCGGTGTATGAGTGCGAGGAAGGAGAGTGAAAAAGCTTCCCGGAAACCCCGAAGCTTCTCTCATTTAACGGTTGAGCAATTAACACAGGAAACGGAGGCGCTAAGGATCCGGTTTCATGCGATTCTAGCAACTTCTCTAATTTTAGAAGTTTCCGCTCGCGAGTTACAGGTGGGCGAGGAAGCCCGATATTGAAACTTGCGAGGGCGGAACTGGAGATTGCTGCTTCACGCACCGAGTCGTGATGCGAAGAGACTGCTCTCAAAACCTGAAGAACCTCCAAAACTGGTAACGTCCAACTCAATTTCCTTCGCCCGCCCGACTTAATGGCAGCCGGCCTTCCGTTAATCAGTTGACCACGATTAGCACGGCTTAATAGCGTAGCGTCAGTTTAGTGGAAAAGGCATGTGTTCGAGGATGGAAAAGGGGTAATTTGAAATAAAAGAACTGGAAGCACAAACACCGATTTCGTCTAGAACGCTTGAAGAAGTCGTTGTGAAGACCGCACTTGTGATACAAGAAGCTGAAGGCTGTACCGTCCAAACCAGAGTCCTTACCTGCCATCCGAAAATCCACACTCACAACATTATGATATTCAACCTGCACTGCAGTGCAAAGACTGATGACACATGCCACGCCATCTTCTAGTGCCTGGTGACGTACGAAGGTAGTAATTGTTTGAGCCACAGAGGAAGGGTTTTCATTCAATTTGGCAATCAATTACCCAAGTGGTAAACGAAAAAAGGAAAAGGTTTATAATAAAAGATTTGCAACAAGTATATACAGGGAAATGAAATTAGAAGCTCCTACTATGCTAAGAATAAATTTAAGCGAAACTAACGTATAATTTGAGTAGAAGTTGGGAAGGCGGAGGAAAGCGATCCAGGCGAGCTAGCAGGTCAGATGAAGGTGCTGCAGCGTATGGGGTGCTGCAGATGGAATGATGCAGATTCCCAAATTGCAATAGAGAATGGGATTGGGATGCTGATGACCCAGCTATTTCAAGAAGTTGGACAAAAAATGAGAAGCACGCGTGCGGGTTAACGAAAAGGCGAACAACTTTGGTATGAAGGCGAGGGCAGTTGAGCATTGAAACGACTTGAAGACACGTTCAATCCAGACGCGTTTTGGTTATCGTTCAAAAGTCCACAGCACTTCTTACGTCTACATTATTATTAGATACAAACAACTAGCACCCCTTGAGAGGACGCTGGACACAGTCCAGACCCTGCAGTTGCGAATAATGCGACGGGTAAGGGCGGGCGGGAGCTCAAGGGCTTCCCATCGCCCTGCATAAAACGAAGCTAGTCCTGGTGACGACGCCAAGAATGAAGACTATAATTACTCATACGTGTGGAGACCAGGGAGCTACAAATGAATGAAGCAGTTCGATATTTGGGGTGTACGGCGGATACCAAGTCTTATTTAGCAATGCAGAAGATAAAGCTGTCACAGTAACAATGGCTCTTTCCTATCTCATCGCTAACACGAGAGGGCCACAAGAAAGGACAAGGTAGGTGCTCATAAAGTTGGTACACTCCTTCCTCTTATTGGGCTGAGGTGTGGGCAAATACATCTAGCAATCTACCATAGGAAGCAGATTGCTGCATGAGGGGGCCCTCAGCTTCTGACGAGACAGTGTTGGTAGCAGCGCGTGGGTGGTGATACGCCTGCAGACACACCCAGCCGAAGCATCTCCTCAGCACTTTTCTTGCACCACAGAACATGCCAGGACATGGTCAATGCTGCAACCCCGATGTTACCTGCCTACACTCCACGAGCTTCCGACACCAACATACAAAGATCCACCTGTCGTATTAGCGCTTCTTGGCATCTGGATGTTATCTGACTGCGATGATCCCTGCAGACAGGTTGGGACCAACGGCAACGATGTCAGGCCTTAGTCGTTCGCCAGAGAAAACCCAGTAGTGTCTTTCTCTCTCCACTTCCCAGCCCTCAGATGACAATGCACCAGCAACCTGCTTGCAGATGAGGCTTGACACGGCCCCCAAGAATGCGTGGACACGCATGCACCACAGGATTCAGTTACCACAGGCACGACAGCGAGTATTCACAACATTATGATCCCAGCCTCTTGTACACCTCATCACTGTAGGCAGTGATGCCACACAACTGGCGTGAAAGTGCCCGTAATCCTTTCTATGAATACCCACTGAAGTTCACTCCACCCAGGCAGAAGAGTAGGGGGAGACAGGACACTGCCTGAGTTCCCGTCCATCTACCGAACCATGCAATCTACCTTAGGGAGCAGATAGCTGCATGAGGAGGTGTGCCCTCAGCTTCTGACGAGACAGTGTTGGTGGCAGCGCGCGTTATGCCATCAAGGTGTACCCATCAACAGGGCGAGCAACCGAAGTATGGCTACCAATGAAAAGAAAGAGGGTGGTGGCCCTTGAGCATGACGAGTGAACAGCAGTTAATTCAGCACTTCCACAGCTCAAGCGGCGCCACAGTGAGGTAGATTTCTGCTCTTTCATACCCAGTTCATCACTGGACGAGGTGGCCCATTTAGGGCGTACCTGTGTGCTGACTGACTCCTATCAAAGGAAAGCGGTTCATCGTGGTCTTGCGGTAAGACGGTCGATTCATAATTCTCGACGTTAGTTGAGGGTTGTGGATCGAATCCCCGGCGCGATTGCCGTAATTTTTGCCTTAGTCAGCAGCTCTTCAAAAGCATCTCCAAACAACCTCAGTACACCTGCACTGAATTGGTAAGGCTGCAGGCCCAAACTGCCTGCCAATGCACAGAAACGGTGGATGATGCTTTCTATATCGCCTTCTTGTGCTAATGGTGGGCAAGCCTTATGACAGGGACTTACTCGCTTCTGCAGTGTGTTAAATCCCAAAGAGAACTGGCGGCGCGTTGCTCAATTTGCCCTAGCAGCGCTCACCCAGAAGAGGATTAAAGCGAAATCGCTAGAGCTTCCGAATATGTATGCACGTGTGTGAATAGCTGGGCTCACATCACCCCGTGCGTTAGTCAATTGACATTGACTCTTCGCACCGTGCGGTCCATTTTAACTTTCACGGACCTCTCGTACCTCACCTTCGCCATAAGACGTTGGACCGAGCACCACTTTGAGCAAGAAGATAGCGTATTCGTTGCAGAGCAGAGCCAGAACGGAGCGTTTCTCTTCTGCGACCTTAGTTGCCCAAGTTACAGACGTTTTTTATCCTCAAAACTTTTTGCCTGAGGAGATAACTCGCAGTATTTTAAAAGGACAGCCGAGGAAAAATAATAATAATTATGGAGCAGGCTGTCCCAGCTGTCAGAGCGATAAAAAAGGAATTGATATGTATTCGCCGCCTCACCTTTCTTTCTTACTTTTTCATTTTACTTTTTTTTAAAGAAACAGGGGAGAAACCCAAGGGCGTCTATTGCTTTTCTTGAAAAAGAACTTTTCCGCTCTTCAGGCTTCTAGTTCCGGAGGCTGGAAGATGCTTAAGTTTAACTCCCTCCACTCGTGCGTGGGATTAACGGGTCCATTTTCCAGCTGACCCTGAGAAAAAGTTCTTAATGTCGCCGGCACAGACGCTAATATTGAGCAGAAAAGTAAAAGTTCAACCGTTCCTGACTTCTTCCTGGAGGATTTACGAGTTAACGTTACACGCCTGAGCCTCGCGAAGAGGCTAAGAAATAAATCGCTCACGAAAAAAATTGTGGAAACCCGTTTCAAATACGAAGCTGAGCTTTGGTATATTTTCTACTTTGACGGCACGGGTGGCCGTCCGTAAGGGTAGGTTTAGGCGTGAGAGCACTCGCAGCTTGTGCTCTTGAGAGCCACTCTCGTAGCCCTTTAAACGAGAGAGTGAAATTCTCTCAGGCTCACTCGGAGCCACCTCTAGAGAGTCCGTAAAGACTGTTAACACCATACGGCTGCGTGATCAGCCTCGCGAGTGATTTCGCGAACACCATTGTCGTCGACCCAGAGCTAATCAAAAAGAAACACTATGACAAAAATATCTGGTGCCACGCATCATGCAATTTTCCTTAGTTCTTCATAAATTCGCTGGTTTTCGTGGCTTTTGCTACTAATTCAATTCATTCGAACTTCACGGTGGCACAAAGTGGTTGAGTCCAACACTGGAGCAGCGGAGGATGCAGCACATGTGCTGTTTGAACGTGGCTGTTACTAGGCTGCACGCACTCGAGCTCGTTTCCTGGGGTGGGAGTCGAATGTGCGTCTCCAAGACCTTCACTCAAGCGTGGGGTAATATAAGGTGTCATATGAAAGCCTGGACACCAAAGAGAATGGGTCTGAGGGCTGGTAGCACTGACTCTCTGAATCCCACGCAGCTGAAGAGGTGAGGGAACTGGATAAACTCACATGATGAGCGGGCCAGTACCCCCTCCCATCCGAATGCATTGAACCTGTGGGCTGTAACCTCGGCTCGGCCCATGAAACCCACAGACAATTAATGAGGCTCCATCTGGCGCATCATGTGCCTCCAGTGCAGAAGAAACAACGAGTGTCAGTTGTTGGAATAGCAACCAAACTTCCAGCTTTGGTTGCTACTGGCCAACCATAGGTCTGAATTCAGTGGATCGGACCACCCGAAGTGCCCAGAATCTCTCACATTAGCGTAACCGCAATCTCTACGACTTTCAACTGATACGGCTGACTTTTACAAGTGTTAAGGAACTGTAAATTGATAAGGAAACAGACCTGCAACACAGAAAACAAGGCGATATAAAACCAGAAATTCAAACAAAATTCACCAGTCTTGTGCGTGGGCCATGCATGAAGGTTGTTGAAAAAGAACTCGAGACTTTCCCACTGTTGGCGGGAATTCCCCAAGCACGGTCAGTGAGTTCCACCATATTGCTAGCTACAGAACTGCCAACTTTGATGAGGTGGTTATGCAGTAGTGGACAATTTCATATCTTTGATAGTACTTACATTAACTGGAAAGTTACAGTCAGTCAAATACCCCAAGAAAGTTATACATCTTGGCTTCAGGGCCTCAACATGACCGCAGGGGGACGGAAGAAAGAAAGATATGAACCGCAGAGCAAGAGCCGTTTGCTTGGACAACACTACGTCACCACCACAATGTCAATTCCTACTGGCACGTACATCACAGCTTGGCACGGCCTCTCAGCTAGCTTTGGGCTTTCACCACGATTTTCTGTTATTCTTCGACTTGTCCTTCATTGCTGATATGGCTCTCTCATGAAGTTTCAGGAACAGTCATTTCGATAAGGAAACAAACCTGCTTCAAATTGACCATTGTCGCTTGCAATCTCGTTGACTCTCCCTGAGCTGGAAAGGTAATCCTCCTACTCAGTATTATGGTATAAAACCCTGTATTTCAATTACTTGAGGAAATTGTTATCGTATATCGTTTGCAGTGTGGGGAAGAGACAGATCTGATGAGCTGTACTGCCAGCTAAACGGTTCAAACGAGGCTACTTCAGAGGTGAATGAGACCTCATCACCAGTATCATTCTGATTCAAGCCGAAAATACTGTAAATATTTCAAAGTACACTTACCAGTTCGAAGTTCTTTTAGTGATAGTAAAAGGTTTAAAGTCAATTAAACACTACGAGAAATAAAGAAATATCACTGTGTACTCGTTGTAAGACAAATCAGTTTTCGATACGACGCAATACCTGTACGGAAGCGATGTGAGAATAAGAATGGGGGATGAGGCGAAGCCGAGACACCATCGGGAACCAAACCACCTGAAGATCTGCTAGAGTGCGTCACACATTCCACATGTGAGTCAAGTAATACATACGAAATATACCATGCACCACAGTAATGAACAAACATTCAGGGTCAATTATTCGAACGAGCAAATAGTACTCCAATTCAAAAGAGCCAGCAGGCTCAAAGTACTCATCACTTGGATCGACTTTTGATTGAACCGGCATCCCCTATGGTTGTCCAAATTCGGACTATGCCTCACTTTGAGGACCTTATTCCGACATGTACCATTAAATTTTATAACAAAAAATGAGTAAGCAACATCATTACGTGCAGCCCGCGTTATATCTATCTATCGACTGGTTTGCAATCAGGGCAACATATTAAGCAGTCTTTCACATTTACAAGTCTCTAAACATCGTTGAAATTTTACAGTAAGAATTGCACATTCGTTCTTTGTTGATCACAATCTTTCACCAAATTACTCTACAAGTCTGTTTCGTTATCAGAATAACACAAGATAACGATAACAGCCACACACTGAGGTCGCTATGTCCCACAAGGAACTGGCTCTCCTCCATTGGTCTGGAGGTACTTTTTCTTAGGACCTTCAAAGATATTGAATAAAGAGCCCTGAGCAGGAAGAATGCTTCGTTTTCTCTCTCCACATGTCTATCAGGCACCCAATGGTCTGTCAACTGGTAACTGACCAGTGATCACAGTACTTTAGCGGATGCTGTCTTTTAGGCCTTGGTGATCTAACAGGAGTGCAGATCTCTCGGATTGGGCAAGTACTCTCTACTGCAGACAACCAGGCAGTAGCCAACCACGCCCAAGTACATGGCCCTACATGAGGGTAGTGTCACCTTAACAGTCACTCCAAGTCGCCTTGCTAATTG
Source organism: Pachypeltis micranthus (assembly GCA_020466155.1). Classification (NCBI taxonomy): domain Eukaryota; kingdom Metazoa; phylum Arthropoda; class Insecta; order Hemiptera; family Miridae; genus Pachypeltis; species Pachypeltis micranthus. Next base: position 4,103,351 of record CM035776.1, read on the forward strand.
CTCGTAATGAGGCAAACGTTGCGAGAGTAGTGCTTCTGAGGGACTGTAATTGTTGCCTGAACCGGCACCTCTCACCTATGTTGACTCTCAAGTACATGACTTACTTCTCAAGAGGAAGCCCGTGGCTCCCAAAACGTATTGACAGTTGGCTATTCGTTTAAGAGAATTTTTTCCCCCTCAAGGGCTTATGGGACCAAGTCCCTGTGTCACTGCCTCCACGCTTGGGCCTATTGTAACACTGGCACTTTCTTAGTAAAAGGCGCCGTACATACCCCCTCCCCTCAGGAAGCCAAGTATGGCCTTCACCGCAGATTCCGCTACGATTTGGGTGGGGTTCAATGGACCCCTGAGCGAAGTATTCAAAGTGTTTGACTGCTAAGGCAGGGCATTCACATAGGATGTGCTCTACCATCTTGTCTCACTGCAAAGTCTGCTATCCACCGTCTCTGAGATGGCCATCCTGTTGAGGTGATACCTGAGTGGGCAGTGTCCAGTGAGTAAGCTTATCAGAACCACCTTCCTCTTTGTATATAAAGACCACAACCAACTGACTGACTCCAGTACTGACTAAACGGCCAGACGATGATGTCTTTACATTGAAAGCGCTTGCCCACAGTAACTCACAAGCCAGAGGAGACGGACTCACCTAACAGGTACGTTAACTTTAGTATTTGCCTACTGGCGGACACAACCCAATTTCTTTAATACCTAACACAGCCAGTCCGGCTAAGGTACTACTAACAAGACTGACCAACAAGACCTCTCCCCGCCCCTTCCCCAACGCTCCATCACTCCCTTCACCTTTCTCTTTGTATATAAAGACCACGACCAACTGACTGACTCCAGTACTGACTAAACGGCCAGACGATGATGTCTTTACATCGAAAGCGCTTGCCCACAGTAACTCACAAGCCAGAGGAGACGGACTCACCTAACAGGTACGTTAACTTATCAGAACTCTCAGATCCTGTCTGGAGAGTGTCAGCATCGCCTTTGCCCTTTGACAGTAAGGCATGACAAGCCTTTTCGCTTGTCTTAATCATGGTTGGCGATGCCAATAGGCACCGTGTTCCTGTATATCCCATCTACGTCATACCTACGTAGGATTCAGGCCTGATGGGTAGAGATTCCTTGCCCCTTTTCGCAAAGCAGTCAGCCTGTTCATTGCCCTTATGGTCCCTGTGGCAGCACCAGAGCCTATTATGGGCACTGAACTGCTTAGCACATGAAGTATTTCCATGCCAGCCTAGACCTAGAGCTATAGGCTGCAATAGCCTTTAAGGCGGCCTGGCTGTCTGAGAACATGTAGATCCGCTTGAGTCCTTTGGCCAGGCTCTCTTCCGCGCAAAAAATTAGTTGGGGGTTTTTCCTGCAGCTGTACGCACTTGCAGCATTGAGCACATGCTTGTTGTTCGGAGCACTTGATGGGTCGACTGTGCATCCATCAGCATAGTCAAGTGGTGCATATAGGTGCATTGTTTGCCGTTAGCCTCCATTAGACTCCGTAAATGGCCTTGCACGTGAGAATTGTGTCGCACATACATCAAGTTTCCTACTCCACATATCAACGATTGAATTCAGCCTCAACCCCCCATTTCCAATGTATTTTTCTCTGTAGCTTCAGCACCTGGCATATCTGATGACGTACTCTTCTCATCCAATGATTTTTCGTTCCTCGATCCAAGTTTCGTTTCACACTAAATAAGTTTTTATTTTACTCTTAAACTTGCAAGAACTCTTAGGTTTTTCGTTATTTACTGCAAACTGATTAGCTTCGAACTCAATGAATTAGTGTAGTGAGTTCAAGGGCAGAACTCCAGCGAGGCCAAACCAAAAACAATTTTGGGGCTTCCAGCTACCGCATGATAGGTGCCAGTGCTCCTAAGTTGTGTAGCAACTAAAAAAACACATTGCCCCAATTTTGACAAGATATAGTGATGAGCCCATAGGTCTCTCAAAAAAAAGTGGACGTAGAAGAGATGTCCCTCAGAAGGGTGGGGAGTTTAAACTATTTATTACTGGGGTACATTGAACACAACTCGCGTGGTAGGTATTACAAAATTCAAAAACAAACTTTAAGGTTGACGAGATAAAAGCTTCAGTTGGAGATCGGTTTGCTCTTCACGGTGCTTTGGATTCCGGACCATAGGGACAACCCAAAAATTGATCTGAAATTCTTCCGCCCTCACGAAGCCCACTGAGAAAGGCACCGTGCACCGTAGCTGGGTAATTTCTGATCGTGTGTTCTCCTGTAAACAAATATAGGTATGAAAGCAAAGAAGATTAGTATTAAAACCAGTATGTTCCTACTAAAAGCTGTACAATTAGGATGATTTTGGAGATACGATAGTAATCACTGCACAGCACACCATTTGAAAGTTACCGTTTGAAATGTTTGGAGAGCCGCTGACTCAAGCAAAAATTATTATATGGTGTTACACCACTCAAAATACTACACAAACGAAAACAACTAACGGATTTACAGACCACCCTATACAAAAAAGACTTAGAATCTACAATTGACAGACTATTCAAGACGTCCCATTCACCTCTAGTGGGTTTCCACAGAGGTGCATGACCTCCTTATCCCCCCCCCTTCACTGGTGCTACACCATCCCATTTACCTTTCTCTTCCTTTATAAAGACCACAACTAATTGACTGACCCGAGTACTGACTTAACAACCAGATGTTTATGTCTTTACATCAAAAGCGCTTGCCCACAGTAACTCACCAGCCAGAGAAGCCGGACTCACTTAACAGGTACGTTAACTTTAGAATGATGGGCTTCTCCGACCAAAAATCAGCGTTTTTAGTCAGACATGGGAAACGAAAGAGCTACAATGTTATGAGGACACTTGTTGGAACATGAATGAGAAATGGAAATGGGGGGGGGCTCACTGTAAATGGATGGCACCCAAAAAAGGAAACTAAATAAATAATGACTATTACGAGGTATCAACCAGACTAAATAAATGGGGTGGGCACGCCAACTACCCAATGTTGAGATTGAATGATTAGGAGGGGGGAGGAAAGAAGCCACTAGTTCAGACACAACCTGAGGAACATGCAGTGGTGATACCTCGAAGAACACCTTCTGACCCACCTAGCCAACCCTTCTCCTCAGAATTTCGTGCACCACTGGCCGAGCCAGGAAATGGTCAATGCAAAACCTAGATGCCACCTGCCTCCACTCCAGGGGCTTCAGACGCAGCTATACGAAGGTCCATTCTGCCATATTATAAGATCACGGCTGCCAAATACTACCAGGATCATTGCAGATCAGTCGGGACCAATGGCAGCCTCAGTTCTTTCTCAGAAACTACTCGACCGTGCCACTTCCTCTCAACTTCCTAGTCTTCAGATGACAATGCACAAGCAACCTGCTTGCGGACTGCGTCATGACGCTTCTTGTCTCCCCTGTGAGTACACAGATTCAATTATGTTTCCTCATCAACCGTTCCTGAAATATAATAGTCGACTGTCAGGACGGTTGTGGTTTCGCTATCATGCAAGAGGCTGGCCCCTTACTTAGCATCCACCACACCCAAACCTGTGCGGGTATGACAGGCTTTGGTCTTTTGCCAGACTCCTGGTGGAGATCTGTTGCCCATGATAAACTACACAGAGGTATGACCACCTGGGGAATACTGTACGATCTGGGGGGAGATATTTCCTCCTCATTTCGAAGGTAATCCTATATAAGGGATCGCTCATAGATATTAGTGAGCTACTCCCAGAACTATCGTTCGCTCTATATGAGTTTTTTTGAGTCGCGTCCTGCCATGAAAGTCGGTGCAGTGTTATGTTGTGTGCATTAAGCCCCTTTAAGGCCAGCTTTAAGACAGGAGAACTCTGCCCCCCATCTTGCCAGGGGTGTGTTTTGCTGTCCCACTTCAAAGACGGAGGTTCCACAGTATGTCGTGTTCGTGAAGTACGTGTAAATTGTGTCCCTTCAAGTCCGGATTAGGTTACAGACGCGCAGGAAATACGGCAGTGGAATTCTGTAACCGCAACTGCAGGGTGAGAACAATGTAGCGACAGTACACTGTGACGTACCTGCACTGGAAACTGGTTACCACAGGCACGACAGAAAGCATCCACAATGTTATGAGCCTCTTGCACACCTCATCGGAGTAGGCAGCGACGCCACATGAAAGTGCCGGTAGGCTCTTCCTTAGATGCCTTCTGAAGCCAATTCCACCCACGCTAAAGAGTTGGGGGAGTCGAGACAGTGCACGAAATGCAATCACTCAAGTTCTTCAACACTGCGGGGAAACGGTTGAGATACGTCTGTCTGTAGGAGATGAACAATTCGAGTTCTGCCTCAACTACATCCTTAATCTAGCTTCGTAGGTATACATCAACAAGTTGTAGCATTAATGCAATAAGCTCAGCAATACCACCTAACTTACCTTTGCAGATGTAGGGTCAGTCTCCCTCCTGGGTTCCCAAATGGGGAAATGAGCCAGGCCAGTAGTGGCCTACTGGCTCTTTGGTGCGAAGGGGGAGGATAAAGATCTTTCATGACCTGCCCTGGTCCGCTAGGCATGCCACGTGACTAAATCCCGGCTCTAAGAGGTGAGCTCGGGATTGAGCGTGGAGCCCCTAAGGTGAGTTAGAGGGAGGTGGGCAGACAGGGGGAGACCACATTTCCAGCTGGCTTTGCTTTACCACCCACGCTTAGGCAAATATGGCGAATCTACGCCTGGCCAGTCCACTGGAGAGGAGCGTGACTGCACTCTCAGAAGGGGGAATGTGCGCCCTAGCTCACACGTCATCGTAGAGTGGGCAGGCAAAAAGGACATGCACCGCATCCTCGCTGACCTCCCTTCCACACAGGCAGAGATCAAAGGTGTGCTGCCGGAAGTAGAACAGGCGCTGGTTGAAGGCTCCTTGCCCAGAGAGTAGTTGGACTGCTGGAAAATTGGCATACCATCCCACCTGCTGAGGCTGGTGTGTGGAGATGCCTCGCAGTTGGGCCTACATCCCATCTTGCCTGCCATAGATCGAGGATCGCCTCGTCTGCTAGGTTAAGGTGGCATTCAGTGGAGGCCCCAAGTCGGAGAGCAGGCACCAGTGACTCGAGGGCTCCCTGGTAGCTGTCCAGTGCTCCGCATCAGATGGCAGTCCGCAGAGCAGCCCAGTCTAGGGGGAGAGCGCCCACAAGCACCTGCAGTGCCAGATGGAATATGGTCCGGTACGCTGGCAGAATAACCAGGAGAAGATCCCTCTGTATTGTGCGTGCCCGCTGCAAATTGCGTTCTGAGGGGGCGATCCACCAAACAGCCGCAGCGTATAGCACAATGGGGAGAAAAACTGCATGGTAGTAAAGGCAGCCGGGGATCAGTCTCACTACCAGCGCTCCAAAAACCGATCAAATTTGTGGTGGGTGTTCTACTCGTAATGATGCTACTTAGATATAGCTCTTAAATATGGACATAACCGCTTTATGTGTCCTTCTTGGCTGTCAATTAGAAAGTTCAAAGAATTTCCAAGAAAAATACTTTGTGTAGTCTACAACTATTAACTGCTGCAAACATCCACCATCGCACATTATCCTGGAGCTGGCAGAAAGTACGTTCCCATTGAAGTGGTTCATCACCAATTCTTCAATTCTTCTTCATTGTTTTATGAATGGGAGTTCATCCGAACACATCTTCCGAATTTGAAATCCTGTACTGGAATCGACATGACGGAAATGAATCCCACCAGGGGTTTACATTCGTCATTTCGTTGTCTTCCAAAACCGAACAAAAAAATGCACAGTTATAGTCAGGGATTTCCGCCTCATTGACCCCGACGTTTCAACAAAATTCTGCCTTTTGTCGGAGGAACCAAATGAAAAGCCTGTCGTTTTCCCGAGGGAAAGTGCATAAATTATGCATGGAAACGTTGATCGAAAAGAAGAAAGCGTCTAGTTAGGGGGGGAGAAGAGATGTGCTGACCAAAGCGGAGGGGTTGATGGCTGAGAATGGGGTTCTCTTTTTGGGAAACATACCCTCCCACAGTTCGCCCTCACTCCCGTCACAAGACCCGTTCGGCTTCACAATCAATAAATTCCTTCTTTTTTTTTCTTCGTTTTTCGCTTCCTTTCTCCTTACAACTGTCCCCTCCACAGCTCTTTTCGACGAAAGGAACAATTGGAGTGTCCACTGGTCGACTGAGTCCAACTATTACACTTCTTTTTTTTTTCGTACTGTTCAAGACTGTCTGGCCTAGACAAGGGGGGGGGGGTGTTTGCTACACCTCAGAAAACACATATTGGAGAAGGCAGCAGGGGGGGGCGGGGTATTTTTCTTATTTGAGGGAATTCTTGGGGAGTTGGAGATGTTTTTAGGAGTTAGGGACGGCCTTGGATGCGGGAGATGTAACGAGAAGGGTATTAGAGCGCTTGTGATCAAAGCGAGGAGTTCCACCTCCTGAATACTGATGAAAACGGAGAACGTGAATTTGATGGGGACAGCCGACTGGATGGAACAAAGGAGGAAGGATCTGAACTTCCCTGACTCAAGTCGGCCCTCATCCATTTATTTGTTCAACTATTAGTGTCGAATATCTGGTGGTACCCACTTCCACACCCAACGCGCTTCCTTTTCACGAACCTCGGGCTTCTCCTTTGTTTCATTCAACCTTCGACGATCGCTCGATATTTTTTTCGCCAAAATTTGTTTACTGAAATTCGTTACCCAAAAAAAGTCGAGCGATAAATCCTACCAGTCTGGTTGGCAATTGACTTCGTGTGCAGCCACTTCAATCAGCTTATATTTACCTAGAACAAGCCCAAAGTACTTTCCCGATTCCCGGCTATCATCCCGTTCAAGTTGGATTTCAATAGAAATGCTGCGGCTGCACGAGGTGTCCCTTGCTTCACGTTGATCGCCAAGTACAGTCGGTCCAGTTACAAACAGGCTTTTTAGATCGAAATGCCTCGAGCACCTGCTCAGTTGCTCCTGCCGTTCGAACCTAAGATCTCCACAGTTGTATTTTGGAACAAGACATTTCCAGAAGTCCTCACTCTAATGACCTCAGCTTTTGGCAACTTGCTACCAAACTGAAACACCACCGCATTCCTGGTGAGATTATTACTTTAGTAGGCTCCACGTGTTGAACCCTACTGGGTCCAAATAATAATTGTTCGTCGTGGAGCGTCGATTTGGTTATAGTCCGGGAGCCGAGGGCTAAAAACGTTGACCGTTGAGTTGAAAGTTGGTTACTATTTTTTCTGACAGTTCCCTAAATGTTTGGTAACACCCCGCAAGTCTGCTCTCTCTGAAGTATGGACTAAGAAAATGCCGGCTCATCAAAAAAGTCAAAATTTGACTTATTAGTTGATAGTTGCAATATTTACCACAGTTGAGGAATTGGCTTGTTGTACTTTCCCAATTCACACCTCTGCTCGGTTCTTTTTGAGTTTTGTTTGTTATTTCGTACGTACGCGAAAATGAGGTTATGCGCGATTTCGGTCGATGGGAAAGGGAAGCGGGGAGGAAAATGTACCGAAAACTAGGGTTTTTCGCATTTTTCTTGTAAACGGCTCCAACGATTTTGATTAAACTTCCAAAGTATCTTATACTAGTTAGGACAAAACTTTTCTCCACCATGAAAATACGGTGAACGGAGATACAAGCCTAAGGAGCAAAAATAGTTTTTTACGCTTTTTGGCAAAATGGGTCCAACGATTTTCATCAAACTGTTTTTAAATAGTTAATACGTATACATTGTCAAGGGTAAATGTTCATCTGACAGTTCATTGAACAGAAATGAAAATGAAAATATGTCGAAAATAATGGTTTTTTGAACTTTTGTGTACTTTCCCGAGTAATTGAGTCACTGGATTTAATCAATCTAATGAAAATTTTTTTTGCAACCTATACCCATATTTTGTTCTCCGGGATAATGTCTTTACCTATCTGTTGAACTGAGATATAAGCCGCAAGAGCTCGAAAAACGAGGTTTCTCGAATAATAATTTATTGGGTTTCCAATTATATCAAAAACGGCTATGACGATTAAAATCAAACTTACCCTCAACTAAGTAGTACCTACATTTTGTTCTCCATAAATGTTCCCGTAAAACCGCGTTAAACGAAGATATAGCGCACGTCGTATTTACTAGGCCGCGTAAAGTTGTGTGTTACCACGCACCAGTTATTTTATGAACGTGTTTTGTTAAAATCAGGAATAAAATGTTATAATGTTATGTTATAAAAGTTTTGGTAATTTATTGTGCTGCTCTCGTCATTTTCCCATAGATGGGAATTTCATGGAATAGTTGCCTTATTGAGAGTTATCTATATACACAATTTAATCAAAATCGTTAGTCGTTTTTGAGAAAAAAAAATTGGTGTTTTGATCACTATGATAACTATAGTTAACTTTCGGTGGATTTTTTTTCATACCCTCATTTTGGCGTCCCATGATAGCCTGCGGGCGAGATATCAAGTTTAAGCTGATTGGGTACGGTGGTTTTCTCTAAAAATCGTTCACAGACATACATACACACACACAGACCATTTAGTGTTTTTCAGACTCAGGAGGGTCTAAAACGTGAAGATCTGAAGAAAACTCAAATTTTTTTTTCAGCCGATTACATAACTTTCCTTTCTACTTTGTAGAGCCAAGGGAAGTAAAAAGTTGGGTTTTCTTCAGATCTTAACGTTTTGAGGCCTACTGAGTCAAACAAACCTAATTTCTGGTGTCTGCAGTTCGATTTGCGGGAGAACGGCTGGACCGATCGAGCTGGCCCTTTTTTCGTTTTGTTCGTGATTTTCTGTAGACGCGAAAATAAGGTTAAGGGCGATTTCCATCGATGGGAAAGGGGAGTGTGGGACGAAAATGCACCAAAAACTAGGGTTTTTCACATTTTTCTCGAAAAAGACTCTAACGATATTGATTCACGAGATTGACTTCACATTATTATCTTCTACTAGTTGGCACCCAACTGTTCTTATCCATAAATATACATGAAATCATAGTGAACGGAGATAGAAGAATAAAATGCAAAAATAGGTTATTCACGCTGTTTGGCTGTTGTGCCTACTTAATTTCATCAGAACGAACTCTGGGAAGCTTTGACTGGAACGCACCCACCGCTGATATCAAAGAAAAAAATTACCAGTCAATTACTATCATTGTTATCGCCAACGCCGACCGCATCGTTCTCCTTTCCTTTTTGCTTCCCTTGGCTCAACACAGTAGAAAGGAAAGTTATGTAATCAGCTGAAAAAAAAATTTTGAGTGTTCTTCAGATCTTTACGTTTCAGATCCTCCTGAGTCCGAAAAACACTATTTGGGAAAATGGTCTGTGTGTGTGTCTGTGAACGATTTTTAGTGAAAACGACCGTATCAAATGAGCTCAAACTTGATATCTCGCCCACAGGTTACCATAGGACGCCAAAATAAGGGTATGAAAAAACCCTGCAAATTATTACACAACGGTTTATTATTCGGATAATCAGCTTGACCTAGCATTAATGCTCCGAGACCCATCCTGTTCGATTCAGCATCGAAAAATATCATAATGAAACCCAAAAAAAGGTCGAAAAGAACTGAATCGTAATATTAAAATAAACAAAAAAAACGCAAGTATCTAGAAAAAACTGAATTTTAATATGAAAACACGCACGCTAAATACTAATATCAAAATTTAACCAAACATCTATGAAAAAAACCAAAATGAGAATGAAACGAAAGAATCTAAAAATATCTGGTGCGTTGCAACACACAACTTTCCTTAGCTCTACGTCAATTCACTTTGTACATGGCTAATTCTATTTAATCAATTCATTTATCACTCAGTTAATTTGAACTTGGTCAAACAACGCTTTACGACAGCAGAAAGCGGTAGCGCTTACAGTTCCGGAATTTAGTGTGCTGCTCGTACTCATTGCAGGACCATTATTGAGCAATTGATACACAGATAATTAATGAGGCTGTAAACACAATTTTTCAAAAAAAGGATAGTAATCAGTTTTGCAGAGTTATTGGGAAATAACTGTTAGAACTGTTAGTAAGCGAAACGCCAGTAGTTGAAATTCAGGAATTTCTGGAGTGAGCCCCATGTATCTCATGAGCGTTTTTAAACACTCACCCTTTAGGTATTGGATGACTACAATACCGAATTTTTTTGACATTCTACAAGAATTCCAGCGGAGTTTATAAGGAAAAAACTGGGCGAAAAACGCTTTTGGTCGAAAATTTTGATAATTTATTGTGCTGCTCTCGTCATTTTCCCACGAATGCGAATTTTATAGTATCATTCCCTCATTGAGAGCTATCAATATGAAAAATGTAATTAAAATCGTTAGAGCCGTTTTTGAGAAAAAAAATTTGGTGTTTTGATCACTATGATGACTATAGTTAACTTTAGGTGGATTTTGCCCATACCATCACTATTGCGTCCCATGGTAACTCGTAGGCTAGACACCAAGTTTCAGCTGATTTGGTACGGTTGCTTTCTCTAAAAACCGCGCTAAAATCGATTTCGTCGAAAGTTTTGGTAATTTATTGTGCTGCTCTCGTCATTTTCCCATTAATGGGAATTTTACAGTATAGTTGCCATATTTGGAGCTACCAATGTAAAAAATTTAATCGAAATCGTTAGAGCGGTTTTTGAGAAAAAAAATATTTGGTGTTTTGATCACTATGATAACTACCTATAGTTAAATTTCGGTGGATTTTGTTCATACCCTTATTTTGGCGTCCCATGGTTACTTGCGGGCTAGATCTGAAGTTTGAGCTAATTTGGTACAGTGGTTCTCTCTAAAAATCGTTCACAGACACACAGACCATTTTCCCAAATAGTGTTTTTCGGACTCAGGGGGGTCTGAAACGTAAAGATCTGAAGAGAACTCAAATTTTTTTTTTTCAGCCGATTACATAACTTTCCTTTCTACTTCGTAGAGCAAGGAAAGAAAAAATTGAATCGTATTAAAACCAAAACGTCGGGGAAATTGGAACGGGGGCGCTCGAAGCGAACAGCAAAAGGGGAGAGGCGGCGGCGTCATTGGGAGCGAGAGGCCTCGAGAGCGGTTGGTTTTGGTTTATTATTCATTCTGAATAATAACCCTATGTTTTCGGTCACGAAAAATTTTTTACAACCCCCCCTCAAAATTTGATACTTTACGTTTCAAGACATGGAGATTCCAAATTTGCAATGTCCGTCCGCCGTCCCCGTCCCCGTCCGCCGTCCGCCGTCCGGGCCGTTTGTGCCTTTAACGTGGTCTAAAAATTCGTTCTTTCGCCCAAAAATCCGACTTGGTATCTAGTTGTGCCCGCCATCTCGGCAATCCGATCGGACGAAGCCCGTGGTTGTAATGGGCAAAAACGGTTAAAAAAATTAACGAAACGCAGTACAACGCGGGAGCTACAAGCGTTTCGTCGTTTGAATTCCCTCCGCCCGCCCGTCTCATTAAAAACCAACCGCTCTCGAGGCGAGCGAGTGCGCCTCCCGCCGCTTCCTCCCAACGACCGGTCTCTCCCCATTCGCCTTACTCTTCCAATTTCCCGACGTTTTCGTTTTAATACGATTCAATTTTTTTAGATTCTTTCGTTTCATTCTCATTATATTTTTTCATAGATTTTTGGTTAAATTTTGATATTAGTATTTAGCGTGCATGTTTTCATATTAAAATTCAGTTTTTTCTAGATACTTTCGTGTTTTTTTTTGTTTATTTTAATATTACGATTCAGTTCTTTTCGGCCTTTTTTTGGGTTTCATTATGATATTTTTCGATGCTGAATCGAACAGGATGGGTCTCGGAGCATTAATGCTAGGTCAAGCTGATTATCCGAATAATAAACCGTTGTGTAATAATTTGCAGCGTTTTTTAAAGAGACGGGCAGGGCGGGAGGAAATTCAAACGACGAAACGCTTGTAGCTCCCGCGTTGTACTGCGTTTCGTTAATTTTTTTAACCGTTTTTTGCCCATTACAACCACGGGCTTCGTCCGATCGGATTGCCGAGATGGCGGGCACAACTAGACACCAAATCGGATTGTTGGGCGAAAGAACGAATTTTTTAGACCACGTTAAAGGCACAAAACGGCCCGGACGGCGGACGGGGGACGGCGGACGGACATTGCAAATTTGGAATCTCCATGTCTTGAAACGTAAAGTATCAAATTTTGAGGGGGGGTTGTAAAAAATTTTTCGTGACCGAAAACATAGGGTTATTATTCAGAATGAATAATAAACCAAAATCCACCTAAAGTTAACTATAGTTATCATAGTGATCAAAACACCAAATTTTTTTTCTCAAAAATGGCTCTAACGACGTTGATTAAATTTTTGATACCTATTTCTACCAGCACGATTGGCCCAGCCATTCTCCCGCAAATCGAACTACAGACCACAAGAAATTAGGTTTTTTGACTCGATAGGCCTCAAAACGTAAAGATCTGAAGAAAACCCCAAATTACTATACTTTCCTTTCCCTTTGAGTAGCGGAAAATAAAAAAATGCTACGAACACAAGTGAATTGACGTTAAGCTGAGGAAAGTTGTGTGATGCGGGGCACCTGTTGTTTTTTCTTAGCTCACTTCCAGAAGGTACATTTCCCCAATAGATCGTTGCATGTGCCCGAGGCCAATCGAACAAAGTTCCATCATTCTTATAACAACAATCCACACAAACATGTACATTAGGAAGGCGCTGTTGCACAGTCTAAGCAAACGGCTCTTCTTTGCGACCAATCATTCTTCCTTCCACCGCCCTAAGGATGGTCCTGCCATGTTGGGAACATCAACGCCCCAGCCTTGTCTAAACGCAGTTTCAAGATGTGTAAGTTTCTTGAGGTACGTGACTGAATGTGATTTACCCCTTAATGTAAGTACTATCAACGAGAGCATGAAATTGTTCACTATACTATACTGCATAACTACCTTATCAATCGGTATTTTGTCAGCTCTGTGGCTAGCGATATGGCGAAAGTCACAGACCCTGCTTGTAAGGACCCGCTATGTGTGGGAAAGTCTCGATTTCTGTTTGAACTTTTCCTCTGTGCATGACCCACACACATCAGTGGGACAGTGATGATATTACCACTCGAAACAACAGGGAGTTTGAGACTCAGTCAGCAAAAAATCACAAACACAGCATCAACGACATTGTGGTGTAAGCGAGTGAACACAAACTGCTTCCTATTGAATCTCTGGTAACTGCTCCCGATTGAGTCTTCGCCCCTAACTTCGCTTCTGGATCTCACACTATTTTGGATCTCAAAGTTTCAAAAACTTGGAATATGTCAAGAATATTTCCAAGAACAGATCAACAACCATTCATCCCTTCCTTAACATCCCTCCTTGATAGTGGCCAACACCTAACTTCAAATCAGTGGGGGCAATTCAATAGGACCTAGATAGACACACTCGATGGAAACTGAGATCATAAATCACTCCGTTGCCAGAAACATTGAGAACATGCCTACCTGTTTGTGCAAGGGTGATTGAGTTTCGCAGTCATAATCAGGTTCTATGTTCTATCGCCCCTGATGTACATGGAAGAAGCCAGATTATTAAAATCAGTCAAGATCCACTAACTAGGTGTGTGCACCAAACGAAGCACAATGTCTCAAGGCATGCTCTGTTCTGTTTACCATACCATGTGTGGGAGAGGGTTTAATATACAGGTGTGTCAGAGAATATTGTGGAGCTGAACAGGAAACTGGGTGGGACCGAACGCGAGGTCAGGTCAAACCTTGACGAGACAACACCTCTGTTCAGATTGTCAATGCCGAAATTTCAAGTAAAACAGGAATGTAAAGCGCCTAGTGAGTACAAAAGCTCTGGATGAGCCTTCACTAAATCATAGAGTTCAGTTTGTCCCGGTACATCACTCCACCCTGCATGAAACGCCTGTACAGGTCTGTTTCCTTATTTGATGACTGTACCTAAACCCTCGACGAGGGTTATTATCAGTCATAGAAGTTGCGGTTTCGCTAATATGCAAGAGGCCAGCGCCTGCAGCATCCACCGAACTCAGACCTGTGGAGGTACGGCAGGTATTTGGTCGTTAGAGCTGTTGCCCGTGTGTGACCGCACGGAGGTGACCACCTGAGGAATCCCGTACCATCAGGGAGGAGTTCTTAATCTGGTTTCCTACCTGATCTCACTGTTTACTTGGGTGGCATGTTTCAAAAGGACAGATCAACTATGACCACGTTTCTTAGCCATCACCTTCTTCGCGAACTTTGCAAAATGGTTATAGGCTTGCTTTGTAGCAGTCAATGCTGCTAAGGTCGTTTGCCCTCCCAACAACCGTCGCTCACTGTTGTAGAAACTACAGTGGAGCAGCACATGTTTTCTTGTTTCCTCCGCACTGGAGGCGCAAGACGTGCATAATGGAGAAAAGAAAAAAGAAGAAAGGAAGTGGAGTCTCACATTGAAGTCACCATGTCCCGTGAGGAACTGGCTCGTCCAGTGGTCTGGCTCAACCCATTTTCTTGAAAGACGTTCACGGATGTTGGGGAAGAACACATACGTGTCACATCCCTTTGACAAGGATTCCCATCTCGCTTGCCATTTCTCTAGAGCCCATTCATCGATGGCGGCAAGTTTCTGTTCTGTGGTGAGATCCGCACGGAGTTCTGCCCAAAGCGGGGGAAGCTCCCGTTTCACTCTCCACTTGTCAACCATGCACTCAACAGCCAAATCAACTGGTAACTGACCAGTGATCACCTGGAGTGCTTCTGTTGATACAGTCTTGTAGGCCTTGGTGATCCACAGGAGCACAGCTCTCTGGGATTGGGCCAATACTCTCTTTTGATTGACTGTTAGTTTGCTACCCCAGACAACGGGGCAGTAGCCAATCACACCTAGATAAATGGCCTTATACATGACGATAGTGTCGTGGTGACACACACCCCAAGTGGCCTTAGTAATGGCACGCAGTGAGGCAAACCTTGCAATGGTAGTGCCTTTAATGGACTGGAGGTGTTGGTTGAAACCCCACCTCTCACCTATATTCACTCCTAAATACCTCCTCAGAGGACACCTGCCCTCAAGTGATCCGATATCAGTTATTGCGTATGATGATGCTGAGGCTAACGCGCACTTATTAGTTGGAAACTACTGATGCATTCTGGCTCATTTCATGGAGAATTGTGTGATCCCTGTGTTGGCAATATTTGCACGTGTATTTTCAGTGTCAATTTTCGAAATTGTGCGGAGCCAGGCGATTCGTACAGATTGCGTATTCCCACGCAAATTCTTAGAGCATACGAGGACGTTTTCTTGCGCCATGATGTTTGTCAAAGATAGGCCACAGATGCGAATATGATGATCGACTGCCAGCACCAAAAAGCTCTCTGGGGGAATTCCCAGCAAAACCACTGGGCCCCACGCAGCCAAACCTATGGCTTCACAGCCGGCAGCATCACACCCTAAAAGGGCTCCATGCCATTGGCCATTCTATTTGGCTGCAACTTGAGCAACCAACAGACCTGACGGCAGCCTACCTGGTGCCTGCTGCCATGACAGTTACTGTTCTGCATTCGGGGATGTCTATGGGAGTACTGACTTGGTGGCCCCTACCTCCCTCAGACCCCGCAGTTTAGAAACGAAAGAAGAATTTCTACTCTCCAGCGACCCCCTGACCACCATGCAGACCAAGCACATTTTCCAGCATTATCAGGCCTTGCCTTGGGTAGGAGTTGGATTGCTCCGTTCTACCTACCTTGCCCTGGGGAGGCAGCCACCTGACCTTGCCCTGACCCATAATGCACCGGCGCAAGGCCACGGGCTGTGCATTCCCATGGTGCCGTTTTTGGGTCAAACAACCCTTAAGGTCTGAATGGTCACTGGCCCCACACCTTCTTTTGATAGCACTTACGGCTTTTCCTTATCCCTGGGTGGGGCAGTTTGGGCTTGTTGACCTCCCCCATAGGAAGGAATCCAGTAAGCTGAGACAGAGAGCCCCATAGCCTCCACCCACTACTGACCATGACAGAAAAATACCCCCAGACTTGTATTTTTCGTACATTTTAGGAAAGTAGCAAGATCCTGGAAAAAGTTTTGGAGATGAGACTGAGTCGCTGGAGTTGTGCTGAGGGTCGTTTGCAATAAGCTGCTACCGAAAAAAGCATTGGCACATTGTACATAGTTGCAGCAATTCGCCTTCCTAACTACGCCACAGCGTCAAGATTATCAATGAGATAGTCTAGTGTCACACCCTGTCGGACGGAGTGAGAAGGGCAAACCCTCTCCAATGCCAGAGAGCAGACAATCAGCTTCTCGATAGACACACTGTTTCAGTTCCCAAAGGTTAAAAGTTAAATCTAGTTCTTCAGTCTTACATTAAATCTAGTTTCTCGAGTTGTGTTGGGGACCACTGGACTTATCCTGATTCGACTGTAACATGTAGAGGAGAAGCACCTCAACAAGCAAAAGCCCTGCTGTGCCTAGCTGTTGATGTTTGAACATACAAGTGAAGGATTAGGTAGAAACAGAAGGGCAGGATAATTGAAGCCGGGAGCTCCAAAATTCCCATCGCAATAAAAGAATATTCAGTTACTTGCCAATCTTGACCAATTCTGGGCGGCTGGCATCACGAACTGGTACAGTTTGAGAAAGTTCGACCTCTCATTGGCCAAACTTACGTCTACTGTACGATGTGTGGGACAGGATAAATGGTAACTACCGAATGTGATTGAAATACGGAGTTTCATTACAATTCAGAGAGTTGCCACCTCAAACAAGAAAATGGGTGAAGCCCAGGCGAGAGAAGACGAGACAATAGCTCTGTTCAGACTGCTGATACTAAAGAGTCGTGTAAATTAGGAAGGTTGTGGTGCCTAGTTAGCTCAAATATACAGGACAAGCCTTCTCTAAATGGAAGTGTTTGGTTTCTCCCAGTCCACTCTACAAAAATAATTCATCTTTAAAAAGCAATTGAACTCAAGAGTTTCTAATAACCATCTAGAAGAACAATGAGGCATATCTGCTGCGCTTCTTGCGAGCAGATTGCTGTCTGGGGATTCGTAGCCTTCACACTGGCCTGGGCAACCCAATGCCGCAAACTGGAGGCGTGTACCCCTTCCCCCTCTCCTCCCCCAGGAATCAACTTTCTTCCCCCTTACATTCGTCTCCCTCACGTCTACCAGGATGTAGCGGTACCCCATCATTTGGCCAAAGCAACAAACTTAAATGGTTCCCTGTTGAGCCCGCAGGCCAACACTGGCCAGGCTTGTTTCCCCATTTGGTTTGGCATATCTAGAAGTGAGCCAAGTACACTCAACAATGAACCGGAACAGAACTCAAAAGGAGCGAAAAAAGATGGGTGGGACGAACGAGAGCCTCGTGATTGTCGACGAACTTGGAGCGTTCTAAGAGGAAATGCGTCAATTATTGCTACTGAAAGGAGAAATCGAATACCTGCAAAAAACAGTCTTGGAAGAATAGGCGTTTTCTCGTTAGGGTTCTGAGGCTGAGGAAGAACAGGCGCTGCTAGGACGTCGTAGTCCGTTCCAGATGCTCCGACGGCTACAAAAGAGTAAGAGCCACGGGCCCACTGGTCCACTCGCCAACGGGTTACAACAGTTTCTTTCGGCTGAAAAAAAACAATTTTTATGTTGGAGGAACTGAAATACAATACTTTAATGTCCTGGTGTACTCAAATAATGCTTCAGCGTGGCCAAAATTGAGAGGTCAGAGGGAAAATGATGAGAGATAATGAAATTAGGGCACATGAAAAGGTGGTCAGTAAACAGAGATGAAAGGTGCTAGAAGACTACACGTGACCACTTCACGTATTACGGATTATCAAGAGACAACCTGCTTCCTCGAGGGACAGAAATGGAGAGAGACCTCCATTTTCGGTGGAAGGCTCGGCAGTCACATACTGAGATTTACAATAACATCAACCACCACACATCTCATCTTGGCACTCAGTGGACAGTCAACCCACCTGCATCACCACATTCTAGAGGAAACTATGACGAAGTCAATAACTCGCGATGAAGTTGGGGGTCCACTAATTTTGAGTTCAACGGTTCGGTCATTGTCAGTAATGAGAAGTCGTTCTGGAGGTGGTGATGATATTGTATGGATGGTACATCTGAAGACTCCTCGAGGGGCACAATGTCCTTCGCTATTCACTCATTTGATTTCTGTTTGTGATAAGCTGGCCAACATTTGCAGACACATCAGCATGAATGATTGTAAATACTTCAGATGGATCTAGCAAAATGACGTCCATCCACAGACAACATTGCGCACTTGACATCACTCGGGCCACTTTGAATGTAACTTTTTGGTTCCATGCTGGTGCCCCACTGTTGTGAGGCGTGCATGAGCAGCCAAATGTCCTTTTGGCATCACCCCCAGGTCCCATGGAGTTGACGTTGTCTGACGCGATGTTCCCAACAGTGACGTAGAAAACGCAAGGCGACATTGAGGTCCATCCCTGCAACCTCATTCAGCTGAGGGACCCTTTGCACTCTGAAATGCACTACAGCCCTTCACCTAGGATGTAACCTTTTATTGTAACGTGAAAGAGGAAGGATACTGACGCAGCTGGGTGCCTCCTCTCGCATTAGTCAAAGCACCAATCCAGCCGCTTGAAACTGCGCTTGTTGGAGGAGAATAAAGGTTTCAGAAAAAAAAGGTTATTCTTTCCCTGGCTGAGCTTTTAAAAAACACCGTTCCCGTATTCCCCATTCTCTAAGGAATACTTGTTCTGTTAGAATTTTCCCTTAGAACTTTTTTGTTCGAACGAAGAGAGAAGACTCTACAGTTTTCAAGTCGGTGGATTCGTTTATTTATTTTCGGCAGGCCTTACCTTAGGACTGATTTTAAATCAGTTTTGTGTCAGCTTAATTTTGTTTTACTTTTCTTTTCTCTCTTTTAAAATATAACTTCCTTTCTTCAATTTATTACATTTGTTTTTATTGCAATTCATGGGTTCATCCCCTCAAGTAATTTATTTTCTTACTCTTTTCATCTTACTTTCACAAAAATACATATATCATACATCCATTGCTACACCTGATAACTAAATAGCTGGTTATTGGTTCAAAACTGGCACACCAACAAAATCCGATAAATGAAAGTACCCTAATTTTTTGTTTGAAAATTCAACAAATTCGAAAAAGTTTGCCTCAACTTCCAGGGGTCTGGGTTCACTGGATGCTGGACCTAGCCCAATAGCCAAACCACAATCTCCATGACTTTCTACAGAGCTCTCTTATGAGTGTTACGGACCAGTCATTTTGATTAGGAAACAGACCTGAGTCTTATTTTCCATGTAAGTTGCCTCACACTTGGAACTGTACACCCGAAACTTTCCATTAACGCAGATGAGTGGACTAATTAGTTGCCTACAAACCACAACTTAGTCTAGTACGTTCCCTAATTATTTTACTTCTTACCATCCTGCAGACGAACTTAACACTAATCAAATATCCACTCAAAGCGTTCAGCTAACTTGACAACAAAAAGACAACGCTACCAACCTGAGGAACGTTGCTGTTCCCAAATATGCCTTTAAGAACTGCGATGCATCTGCCCACAATTACGTCATCGCTGACATTCTCCATTATTGCTGCGGCTTCGCCAGCAACTAGAGCAGTGAGCACTGGAGCTTTGTAAATGTTCCAAAACAAGAATAGCTCTCCTGAAATCAAATTGAATTTGACATTGTAGTTTAAGCATGTTATAAAGCAGTAACATGAGTTCAAACATTCATGATGTAAGAGAGTAACAAAGTGCTAACTAATTGAATGTATTGAAATTGTGTGATTTATTTCGGTGCTTATTTATTTATTTATTTCACTGGAGTCCAGGAACAAGTCCAATTCAACAGCATGGAACGCTATGTTAAACACACGGCATATGGAGCAGCACACATAAGGGGCGCACTAAAATACAAGTTAAGAAAGCAGTGGAAGGACCTGGAGCAAGTGAGACTTCAACAAAGAGAATGAGACAGAGGAGGGATCAACATGTGCTGAAATGAGCAGGTCAGCAGTACCAGTGAGGCGACTGAGTGGGCAATGAAACATGTAATTGGTGAAAGAAACCAGGTTGAGGCATCCAGTAGCCAATCCAGGCGAGAGGAGGAAGGGGAATCAACACAGCCAAAAAGACTACCATGGATATGGGACATATTAGTGGCCACTCTTCAGCTTGTGGCTGAAGAAGGCGAAAATAAGATGAATTGTATGGTCTCGAGGAAAGCACACTTGTAGGCGAGGAAGCGCAAGAATGCCTGACGAAACCCGTCAAGTTGGTCAATAAGGGAACTGCAGTAAGGAGACCTAAGGACTGAGGCCAACTCCAGATGTGGCTGAACGAGAATGCAGTAGTGAGCGACCAATGCAAGAACATATATAAACTCCTGAGCTTCCTCAGGAACCCCCAGGGCATGCAAAGGTACAAGTCTGGTCAGAGCGGTGCAGGACACAATGTCACCCTTGCCAAGTTGCTAGGAGAGAGTATACCACAATATCGAGCACAAATTCTAGCCATAAATATCTGTGCACAAGTGGCATCTTGGCAAATGGGCTCTAGGTGTTGGGATTTGAAAGGTGGAAGCGAAGGAAAGGATTGAGGTGGAGGTAGTTGTACCTAAATTGGCGTTTTCGGATGGTTGCTTGTGGCCAGGAGCATTGAGTTGTTTTCTGAACAAACTGGTTTGAACACTGCATGATGGGCAAAAGGGAAAAAGAATTCGATCGCAGTCTAGTGGTGACAGACGAAGATTCATATTCTGACGAAATTTGGGCATTGGAGCGGAGCTCGTGATCGCTGTAATTTTTGCCAGAGTCAGAATGGCGAGGTGGGGGGAGGGTTGTATATACAATTCTGGTACGCGCAATGCTCAACCATTCTCCTCGCTTTCCCAGCCATCCTTCCTTTGTTGCTTGCTTAGTCACCACTTAGTTCCTGCTTATCAGTGTCGTGTGTGCTTAATTAGTAGGAAATAGAATCGGTATTAGTACACTAGGGTAATACCTGCCATGTTGCAACAAAGATGTACCAAATTGTTCAAAATTAGCCAGTAAGTAACTAAGGACATTATTCGTAAAGCTTTTACATTTTGAAGAAGAAAAACAAAAAAACCCTGCAAATTATTACACAACAGTTTATTATTCTCATGAACAGCTTGACCTAGTATTACTGCTCCGAGACCCATTCCATTTGATTCAGCATCAAACAATACTAGTAAACCATACGAAACATGACCTGACTACAATGGAACTACGAACACTAAATATTCTCCTGGCGCCAATAAACGTCTGTAGGCATTTATGATCCGAGTAGGGGTGTGCGGGGCAAGTGCCTCATCGGCTCTAACCTTCCTCGGCCCCATCGGGCAAATAGAGTCGGGGAATGAGACGGGAGGAAGGGAGTACAAACGACGAAACGTTGACTTCCGCTGTAGTTCCCACGAGTTCTTTCTATTAGTTGACTCTAATAATTATGGTAATTTCCCTATATGCAGGTGTACACGTCTGATACTCATTCCATTCGACCCAGGATGTAAAAATACCTTGAAAACGATACGAAACACGACTTATTTGCGATTATACTGCGTTTCGTAAATTTTTTAAACCATTTTTTGTCCATAACAACCATAGGCTTCGTCCGATCAGATTGCCGAGATGTTGGGCACAACCAGATAACAAATGGGATTTTGGTGCGAAAGAACGGATGTTTTAGAGCAAGTTAAAGGCACAAAACGGCCCAGGCGGCGGACGGACATTGCAAATTTGGAATTCCCATGTCTTGAAACGTCCAGTACCAAATTTTGAGGTTGGGTTGTAAAACATTTTTCCTGGCCGAAAACATAGGGTTATTATTAAGAATGAAACAAAGCGAAGAAGGATAAAAATTACAGCAATCACGAGCTCCACTTCAATGTCCAACTTTCGTAAGATTATGAATCTTCATCTATCAGCACTAGACTATGATCACTAGGATATCTGCAATGGGAGTCAGGCAATACATTCACAACATCACAGTTGTTCATGCACTCAAACAACATCGACAAACGGTGAACAGGCACACCAGAAGGATGGGAAGAGGTTTCAGGTGAAGATAATAGTGCCAAGGCAGCAGAGGCACTACCCCGTGGTTATCCTTAGCCCTCCCTGGATCTGTCCTCCGACTCCAGCGAATAATGACATTGTGGGGTACATTTTCTGACTCTAACACAAGAGAAAGCCGATCAATATGTTCTCAGGCCCTGCTGCCTTAAATGCCATCTCGGCCTTCAATTACAGATCCAGGTTTACATAGGAATATCTTCAGTCGCTCAAACGACTCAGCGCCCACAATAGGCTTTTTCTCATTTGGATAGCAGCTCACAGAGGCCTCGAGGGCATAAAAATGCTGATTGCTTTGCAAAAAGGTGGACAGTCACTACCTATCGGGCCCAACCTTGACATAGGAGCCCACTGGCATGGCCAACCATGTCTAAGACAAAGGAAAAGGCTAATTGCGTCTTCCTGTTCAAAAGCAAAGGCAATGCTAACACTCACCAGATGGGAAGTCCAGGGTCCTTACTAGCTTACTCGCTAGGCATTGCCCACTTAGATACCACCTCGACAAGATGAGGAAATCAGACTGACTACGTGGAGAAGGACATCCTCAACTTCTTAAGCTGTCTTTCATTAGGTAAGGGACAGTCATAATAGGCCCGACGTGCGGGTGCACTGACACAAGGGCATCCGGTCAAACCAAATCCTCTAACCTCGTATTTTCTACAGTGTACTGTTTCCACCTTCTTTTGATGACTGGCCAGCACTCAGAATTTTCAAAAAGCACTAATGTTACGAGTCAGTCCGATATAATTTGCATCAAACCCCTTTCACCCCAATGGTTTAGGTAAAAAATACGTATATCGCTACTCAACTCACCTCTGCTCGCCGTGGTGCTCCCAACATGTCCAAATAGATTTGACGCCGGGTCCCAAAATTGTTTTTCGAAGCACAGGACAACTTTGTTGAGGTTTCCAAAGCCCAATCTTTGTATAGCTCCAGTTTTCCATTCTGGCAGGGGCGGGGAGAATTGAACTGAATTGGGTACGGGTTGTACACCGATGGTTGCCGATTGCTTCAATACGCCAAGTGGCAGGGTGCACAAACATACATCGCCTGAAAATCAACCAATTTTGTTGAAAAGAGGAAATGCTACTGTGGGGCGTTGATACGCGTTGTGGACGCTGGAAACATTTTATTTCTGCTTTCTCATGGGATCTAAAGAAAACAACAGAGACAAGAAAACAGTTGGGAACAAAATACTAAGTTTTGGTTAGTGTGTGGGGGCTAACGCGACGGCCCTTGAGGGGAGTGGCCGTTTTGCAATATGATGTTGGCAGGGCTTGTATGCTAGTTATATGACTAAGGAAAAGAATGGATACTTATATAATACAATTTAAATCTAATTCCCATTATCCTCATTCATGCAATTAAAACTTTTAACCCATTCGATCCGGGGGAAAAAAGTCGGACAACCTAACGGTCGGAAAAATTGGCGAGGAGCGCTCTAATTGTTGGGCATGGCATCGTATGATGCCACCCGTACGAGACGAAAACCACCATGACATCATATGATGCCATCCGCACTGGATGGGTTAACCTTCACTTGACTGACAGAAACTATCACATTTCATTAGTCAAAATCTCTTTCACGCCTGGTGTCTCACGTTAACTGGTGAGGAGCTGATTGATAGTCAGGAGACCATAAAAAACCAGCAATCAGACAATCAGCAGGCTAAAGCATGTTACATTTCGTCGAACTGTAGCCTCAGGTCGCTACTCCCATACACCCTCATATAGTGCCCAGATCAGCAAGCTCCATCCTCTTCCCGCTAAGGACTGCTCGGGCAAAATGAGTCTTTTATTTCGAATCCAACGCCCCAGCAGGACCCGGCCAACTGTGTCTTCCACTGTGCACCATCAGCATAAGAAGACAGCTTGGGAAGAATCGTTTGGGCTTGCAGCCGTACCTTACGTTGAAACATTCAAGTATTATCCAACCTGAAGGGGCCAAATAACAATCTAATAAATGAAACAGTGTACAGTTTGGGAGCCCTTTCTGAATATGCTGGCGAGGAAAACAAAAGCGTGTGTTACTTTACTATTCCTCAATGTGAGGATCAGATTTCTACTATAACACATCATTGCATTAATGTGGTTAACAACCAACCATTGCTTTTTCATTAATACGCCTCAAACCTCTCTAGGAAGCTTCTCGCTGAGGCCAGGGAGTAGTATATTTTCGTTCCTATGGAACATGACTCACTTCTTGGAAGAATGAATGCAGTGGCATTTTACGCCCAAGGATATGTTGATGATGTTGCTGTACTCATTTGGGGTAGAAGCGTGTTATGTGACCCAATGAGGGCAGCTCGATGTGGTTTGTACGTGGTTCAGGAGTTGAGGCTCAAAATCAAAATCATAGTGCCAATTATTAGACAACTGTCAGGACTGAGACCGCACAAAGATAGCGGTAGTTCAGCATAGTGAGCAGGGAAGTATCTGGGCGTGATCCTGGATCAGAAGAGCACATCACATATGCGACCAACGAGGCAATGTGGACTTGTCAAAGAACATAAAGCCTGTTGGCTGTATGAGGCCATTGTGACAACAATCATCTCATATGGTGGCACAGAGCTGCCTTCAGAGAGAACTAGTAGCCTGGCCAAAGTAAAAAGGCTGGGGTGCTTACTAATAGCATGGGCGATGAAAACCACACCTACCGATGCAATGAAGGAACTTTTTGACTTCTGATAGTTGATAGTTGACAGGTTATGGTAAACGATAGTTTGGCACTAATGTACCAAATAAAATTACTTGCCAGTGTAAGTTACAGTGTTCCCAGGGTTTCGTCCCTTGCTGGCAATGATTTCCACTCCTTTCGTCGTATAACGAATCTGCTTAACTGCAGTGTTGAGTTTGATGTTGAGGCCCTCGGACAAAGCCACGGGAGCACAAGAATAGCCATTTCTTACTGCGAATGTAATCAGTAGAGATTAGTTAAGCGCGGTGGAAGGAATCGAAGTATACTTTATGAAGACAACACAATGCATGAATGAAAGACAAGTTCAATTCAGAAGTTCGTATTGCGCTTTCAAAATAACAATCATAAAACAATAACATAACATCGACAAACAACGTTATACAGACATGATAATGCAGGTTTTATGTCGCGAATAAACCATCAGGTGAACATAATATGTTAATAATACCTACATAATACCTGCCTCACCTGTTTAGATAATGTGAAGACCTGAAATATACACTTTAATCACATTGCATTCCCTTAAATGAGATTAAAAAACAACAAGCAAATGATCTCTACGCAGTTGACAGAATACCTTAATTATAGATTAGAGAGGACCTGACAAGAATAGCAAAGAAAGCAAGAAAAAATACTTGACGAGCAGCCTAGGATGCCAGATACAGTGAGGATGTACAGCAGATTCTTGTAACCAACCCCAGAGAACTCCTGCAAACAAAGCAAACGTGGAAGAATACATAAGTAGTGTCTTTACAATAATTGTTGTCTTTTCTCTGATATTTAGGGAATTTTCATGATGTTCTGTACCCTTATCAAAACCACTGCTTCTTAAAACTCATGAGGCGTATCAGTAGAATGTCGTGAAGGTTGTGGATTCACTAGCACACCTGATCGCAGGCACTCCATCAGCATCCACCGAACCCAGACCTTTGAAGGTACGACAGGCTGTCATTCAGCCAGGCTCCCAGTGAAGAGCTATTGCCCATGTGTTAGGAGGTACGGTTCCCCACCTGATCTGACTGTTTACTTGAGCCGCAAGTTTCAAAGGGAGAGACATCTACTGCTATCTAGCTTAAATAGTAGTAGTCAACGCCAGAAGGTATGGCTGTTCTTCCAACAGCTGCAGCTCGCTGTTGTAGGAACTATGGTGGAGCATCACAAGGTTTCCTGTTTCCTCCACACTGGAGGCGCAAAACGTGCAGAGAGAAAAGAAGTGTATTGAAGTCGCCATCTCCAGTGATCTGGCTCAACCCGTTTCCTAATAAGATGTTCACGGATATTGGGAAGAAACTTGTATCTTTGAAAGGATTCCCATCTCGCTTGCCATTTGTCTAATGCCCATTAGTTTAACGAGGCAACTTTTTGTTCAGTTTGGACGTTTATTCAGAGTTGCACTGACCGCTTGCCATGTCAACGGGTAAAACTGGCCAGTGATCACTTGGAGTGCTTCAGTGTATGCTGTCTAGTAGGCCTTAGTGATTCACAGATTCGATTGGCAGTGAGTTAGCTACCCCAGACAACTGGGCAGTAGCCAATAACGCCATTGTACACGAAGGTTCTGTCCCAGAAACACGCAAATGTCTTTCCTAATTGGTCGTAATGAGGCAACCCTTACTCTTGCAGGACTGGAGATGAGTCCCTGTATCAGTGGACACACAACACACACATGTCCATGCACCACAACTAAAACCACTGCGAGACATACCTACCGCACATCACTTCTGTCAGTTGGATTAGAGCTCAGTCAAGCGTTCCTCTAGCCATTTATTATAGTCGTTGTTTCAAAACTGATAATTGCGACAGGCTTTGTGGCTCACTATGACCTTCAGATATATTTGAAGCTTCAATACTTACACGATTCTCTCACCTCTTTACCAGCATGAAATTGCAAAAAACAGTTCGACTAGTAGTACAGGGTAGCACACTATTTGGATATGTTCCCCTCTTACTACCAACATTCTGACACCTGACTTCAAAGGTAAGATTTTCATGTTTTTAGTTTACTTTTATTTTTAGCATTACACCTCGCAAATTTCATGTTTTACTTTCCGCTACCCGAAGGGAAGGAAAGTATAGTAATCGGGTAAAAAAAAATTTAAAAAATTGGGTTTTCTTCAGATCTTTACGTTTTGAGGCCTACTGAGTCTGAAAAACCTAATTTCGGCGCGTGGTCCGTGTGTGTGTGTCTGTAATTCGATTTGCGGGAAAACGGCTGATCCGATTGAGCTGGTTCTTTGTTTGTTATTTTTTGTAGACATCAAAATAAGGTTATGGACGATTTCGGCCAATGGGAAGGGGGGGGCGGGGACGAAAATGTACCAAAAACTAGGATTTTTCGCAGTTTTCTCAAACGATTTTGATTAAACTTTCAAATTATCTTCTGTGGGAATATTTGAAAGTAAAAGCGTAATTGGATATCACGAACGAAGTGTTTTTATACGAAGAAGAAGGAAACAATGTTATAAGAACTATGATACCAATGGAATGTAGGCGTAACGTTAACGTCCTACAAATGAGGTTACCATTCCTTCATTCGATGCCTTGATCATGAGTCCATAAGGTAGGTTTCCACATCTTCTCCTAATCAATACCTAACTTTTCTTCTCTATACATATCTCCATGAAAATACAGTGAACGGAGATATGGGCCCATGAAGCAAAAATAGGTTTTTTACGCTTTTTGGCAAAACGTCTTCAACGATTATCACCAAACTTTCAAGATGTATCCGAATAGTTAATACCTACATATTGTTCTGAATAAATGTTCCTCTGACAATCCATTGAACAGAGATAAAAATCAAAATGTGTGGAAAATAACGTTTTTTCGGACATTTCCGTAAATTCCAGGGTAACTTCTTCACCAGATGTGATGGATCTTACAGAGTGTCTTTTAGTCACCCATACCAACATTTCGTTCTCCATAATTATTTCTGTGTATATATGTTGAACGGAGATATAAGCCAAGTTAACTCAGAAAAGGAGATTTTTCGAATATTAATTTATCGGTATTCCAATTTTCTCAAAAACGGCTCTAACGATTTCGATGAAACTTTCGGAGTACTCTCAGCTAACTAGTACGTACATTTTGTTCTCCATAAATGTTCCTGTAAAAATGCGTTGAACGAAGATATAGCGCCCGCCAATGTAGGTGGTGTTCGAAATTACAGGGGTGGCGGAAAGTTGTGTGTTGCTACGCACCAGATATTTTCTGCTACTTTCACTGTTCTTCATTTACATTCACTTTTCGTTGCCGTTACTCAAACTCGCACATCCCTATCGTCATTTCACTACTCTCACTCACGATTACAGTATCACTTTCAAGGCCTCACTTCACAGTACCCATTATTACTACTGTTATCATGAAATGCCGTGTGTAATCTGAGAATAACATCTCTGCTTCCTTTTTCGGCACCCTACATTTGAGTTTTCCACCCATCCTGCTAATGTTAAGCGCTGAAATGCAGTATCTAGGCTGTGGTGTCACAGATGGGTGAGGTTTATGTGAAGAAAAAACATCTCCAAATTTCGCGCTTTTCCCGCTGCCCTCTTCGCTTTATTTTTGTAGCCATCTTTCGACCAGCCACGTATAAGCGAATCCCTGTCACTTTGATATGAAAAGCTCACAGTGTTGTGGATAGGTACAAGCACACAACCTTCATCTCTCACTTCCCCCTCCCATATTTCTACTTGTTTATATTTCGTTCCTGCTACATTCAAGCGCAACCTTTACATTGCCCTCACGGCATAACTTCTTACCAACTGCTGTAACCTAACGGTTAACATAAAATGCTCCATCTTATTTCATGCAAGGCAAATCATCACTACTCCATCACCGGGAGACGCACGTAAACAAATAGGCGGCTGGCAGACACCTAAACCTAACATTATTCGCGTCACTAACTTCAACGTACGTAAATGATCGAATAGTTATCTACTAAAGGCCACTTAAGTGTACAAACTTGTACAAACTAAATCGATATTTACCTAGAACACCGGTACCTAGAAAGCCACAGAGCGAACAACTCTAACCGAAAGCGAAAAATTGTAACCAAGAGTTAGCCCTCGAAGGTTCACGATGGTTGACGCTAACAGCTGGGCTGTTACTGCCGGGAACTAGACTAAGGAAAGCAAACTTGGAAGCTAACTCTGCTTGATGGCGGGTTACTACAGAACTGGAAACCATGACGGCCCACAAAATGTGACGCATCGCACAACTTTCCTTAGCTTTTCATAAATTCACTGGTTTTCACGTCATTTGCTACTAACACAACTCGTTTTTCAACCAGTTTTGTTTTTAACTTGGTCAAACATAACTTCCCTGTGGGAGAAAATATTAGCGCTTATAGTTGCACAATTTAATGTGGTGTTCCTACTCGTGTCACGACCATTATTGACCAATTAGTACACAGAGGATTAATGATACTGTAAACATGATTTTTTGAGAAGGAAAGTAATCACTATTTAAGAATTAATACAGCAATACCTGTTAGTTTCTAATTAAATTTGTTAGAGCCGTTTTTGAAAAAAAATAAATTTTATTATTTAATAATCAAAGTATAATTAGTTTTCTAATGGTGATCTGGAGGCTAGAAATCAAGTTTGCGCTGATTTTCAAGCCATTTTCTCTTAATCACGTTCACACACATACAGACCATTTTGCAAATTATTGTTCTCAGACTCAATAGGCCTTGAAATGTGAAGATCTGAAGAGATA
The DNA here is from genome assembly GCA_020466155.1 of Pachypeltis micranthus. NCBI lineage: Eukaryota > Metazoa > Arthropoda > Insecta > Hemiptera > Miridae > Pachypeltis > Pachypeltis micranthus. The sequence continues at coordinate 4,132,804 of CM035776.1, forward strand.
TTTTTTTTTAGCTAATTATATAACTTTCCTTTTTACTTCATAGACCCAAATAAAGTAAACAACCTTTCCAAGTATTTAAGGCACTCAAGAGTCCAAAAACTTATTTTGAAAACATCTGGTACTACGCAACACACTATTCTCTTCAACCCCTTCGTACATTGAGACATTTGTCTTGTTGTGGTTTTATTTTTAGTGTTGTGTTTTATTATTTTTCTTTCTTTTTTTTAACAGCTAATCCTTTTTTCGAGTTAACTCGATAGTGGTAAAAGTTTCTATACACAAACTTGTAGTCCATAACGTTTCAAAATGTATTATGCAGACCCTATTTACATGATGATGATTGAGTGATCAACATGTAGGTAATTCAGTGGTGGTTGCAAGGGTGGGGGGGGGGGAGTATCCCTGGTTTTGGTTTAGATGCATCACATAACCTTCCTCAGCCTTGCGAGCATTCGGGTATTTTTTCCGCTCTAGCAGCTAGCTATATGACTATCACTGAGCTCATATTAAAATTCAACTTGACTTTGTACGCTAGAAAGGCTATTCTGTTGAGAGATCATCGGGTAAATAAATCATTGGACAGACAACGTGACTTTTTTGCGGGAATTTTTCCGAAGGTGGTCTCAGTGTTGCTATTTGCAGATGATCTGACAGTTGTTTATCACGTTCAGAGCTCTGAGGATTCTTGGTGCTGCAATAGGCGATCGATGAGTTCCCCGAGTGGTGTTGCAGTGCTGCAGGAATAATTTGCACCTGAAAAAGTGCATGTTTGAAATGTAGCAATATCATTAAAAGTGATAGAAGCTAAGAGGTTGGTGGGTTTTTCCAAGCTGCACACAAGGAATTTTACTAAAAGGAAGTGCATTGGTTACCTAAGTTAACGTACCTGTTAGTTGAGTCCGTCTCCTCTGGCTGGTGAGTTACTGTGGGCAAGCGCTGTCTATGTAAAGACATCATCGTCAGCACTGAAGTCAGTCAGTTGGTCGTGGTCTTTACATACAAAGAGAAAGGTAAATGGGATGTTGGAGCGTCGTGATGATGGGGGGGGGGGGGAGGTCACGTACCCCTGGGGAAACCCGATAGAGGGGAATGGAATGTCTTGAATAGTTGTCAATTGTGGAATTTACGTCTTCTTTGTATAGGGTGGTCTGTAAATCCATCAGTTGGTTGTTTTCTACCACCTATACGGACCACCCTATACAAAAAAAGACTTAGATTGCACAATTGACAACTATTCAAGACGTTCCATTCCCCTCTATCAAGTTTCCCCAGAGGTACATGTCCTCCTTCCTCCCCACCCATTCCTGTACCCACTTGCCCCTAACAACGGGAAGTCATAGTTTCGGGCCTTCCCCGAACACCGAGTCCACCTTTCTGAACTTAAGTCCTTTCGTCTGTAGCTGTGGGAAAGTCTAGCTCTTCAGTTATTTCCAAGTGACAACGGATTTCCCCTATACTGGACTTTCCAAAATACCCTTACCTCACCCCTCAATTCACATTCCTACCCACAACACACAGCTCTTCCCAAACACAGTCATCTATCATGTCCACGATCGACACTCATTTATCAACTAGCGTTCTACTCTCAGCTCTCCTGACTCACCCCCAGTTCACGTAGTCAGAGAACCAAGTGACTGGGTAATCAAAGCTCTATCGTGGTAAAAAAAAGTGTACTGCCCTATATCTCGTTCAATTCTTTTATTTCTCTCTCTTTTACGTGCACCCAACATATATCGTTCATCAGTTTGATAGCGCCCGGATGTTAATCCAACTTCGGCTTGAAGAACGCCGTAGCACCTCAGAAGCTATTTTTCTCCACAGACTTTTGAATGACCTCGCCGATTGTCCCGTTCTTCTCCAACAGATTAGTTTCCATGGCCCGAGGCCCTTCAACCGAAATTCGACCCACTTTTACTTTTACGTCCCTACGACTACTACTAATTACTTATCGAGCAGGGCACAAAGGTATCTTGATGGAATGTGTTTTTGGAGAGGTTTGACGTACTATACCCGGAGACCCGCCAGTTCATTATATTACTGATCAGGGCTGGTTATTTAAACTTTTATTCCCTCCTTAAGTGATGTGCTATTTATAAATCGCCTAGTGTGACGGCATCCACGCGTTTTCTTCGTTATTTGGGCTTCCAGCCCGTGTGTGTATAAATAAGAATTGGACCTTCATATTACTACAAACATCTTAACATCTTTTTCCAAATTTATAACTTTCAATTTTATGTTCACACAACCAGCAAAACCATGCCACCAATCGTTCGGAAGGTCATATTATTATCCTGAATTCGTAATTTCAAGGTAATAAAACTGATATTCGCGCCAGGATCGTAGATTCCTGTACCTTCACTATTTATATTTATTATGACGCCGAGATTAATTAGTGGCAGCAAATTTAGTTTTTTCGATCAGTGAAGGATTCGTTAAGGGTGTCTTGAATTTCGACGTTATTCATACCCCTCTCCTGTTTTTCGGCAGATGACCGATTACGACATACTGCCTCTGGATAAAACCTTCCTCGGTAACCTAGATCGTTACAGATGGAGCAAGGCTTTTTGGTCTCGGTGGTTATAATTGGTTTTTACTTTACTTGGCTCTACGAAGTAGAAAGGAAAGTTATGTAATCGGCTGAAATTTTTGTTGTTGAGTTTTCTTCAGATCTTTACGTTTCAGACCCTCCTGAGTCCGAAAAACACTATTTGGGAAAATGGTCTCTGTGTGTATACGATTTTTAGAGAAAACCACCGTACCAAATCAGCTCAAACTTCATATCTCGCCCGCAGGTCATCATGGGACGCCAAAATAAGGGTATGAACAAAATCCACCGAAATTTAACCATAGTTATCATAGTGATCAAAACAATAATTTTTTTTTCTCAAAACCCGCTCTAACGATTTCAATTACACTTTTAATATTGGTAGCTCTTAACATGATAATTATACCATAAAATTCCCATTTGTTTGAAAATGACGAGAGCAGCACAATAAATTATCACAATTTTCGACGAAATTGATTTTAGCGCGGTTTCTAGAGGAAACAACCGTACCAAATCAGTTGAAACTTGATGTCCAGCCTACAGGTTACCATGGGACGCAAAAATAAGGGTATGGGCAAAATCCACCGAAAGTTAAGTATAGTTATCATAGTGATCAAAACACCAAATTTTTTTCCTCAAAAACGGCTCTAACGATTTTGATTAAATTTTTTATATAGATAGCTCTTAATAAGATAATTATACCATAAAATTCCCATTTGTGGGAAAATGACGAGAGCAGCACAATAAATTATCAAAATTTTCGACGAAAAGCGTTTTTGCCGTGGTTTTTTCCTTTTAAACTCCGCTGGGATGTTAGTAGAATCTTAAAGAAAATTGGTACTGTAGTCCAATCCAATACGTAAAGGGTGAGTGTTTAAAAATGCTCATGAGATACATGGGGCTCACTCCAGAAATTCCTGAATTTCAACTACCGCCGTTTTGCTTAATACCAGTTCTAACAATTGTTACCCACTAACTCTGCAAAAGTGATTACTATCCTCCTTCAAAAAATCCGTGTTTACAGCCTCATTAATTTTCTGGGTACCATCCGCTCAATAATGGTCCTGGAATGAGTACGAGCAGCACAATAAATTGTTTAACTGTAATCGCTACCGCTTCCTGCTGCTGTAAAGCGTTGTTTGACCAAGTTCAAAGGGACTGAGTGATAAATGAACTGATTAAATAGAATTAGTCATGTACAAAGTGAATTGTTGTAGAGCTAAGGAAAGTTGTGTGTTGCAACGCACCAGATATTGTATGTTAGTGAATGCCGCTGTGCTCCAGACAGGACACGCGTATGTTAGTGTGGGTCTCATAATGGCTTTGTAAATGAGGAGTTTCAACGGTATGCTCAGTGATTGTGATGTCAGAAGGTTGTAGTATCTGCCAAGTTTCCCAAGGGGTTTTTTTTATTTGTGCGACATTATTGGGAGAGAAAGATGTTTTTTCTGTAGTGATAGCAATGATGGCTCTATTTTCCTCAGCTCTCCTAATAATTTTGCGATCGGATTTATTTTAGACCGGTCAAGTTTGTCTTGTACATCGACTGGTAGCCCCATAACAATAAGATTTATTTGAATCATGTTATCTATTTTGTGCTCTTGTTCCAGTAGAAGTTTCTGTTTTCGTAGAACATAATCATCAAAATGACCTCCAATGTACTGAAAGTTGTACGCTTCTCTAATTTTCTTCCAACCTTGTTCTTTAAATGCTTCCCTCATCTTCAATTCCTAATCGGGGAAGTCGTTGTCCAGCCCTAATTCAATCAATGTTGAAGAGTACCAATTTTCGGCCATCCCCTTCATAAATAAACTTAGAACCTTATCTACTGAATCATTAACTTGGCCAGTACATCATAGAGACAATTTCAGTCGGTAAAGTCACCGAAATTATCCGATATGAGCCGCGTTTGCATAATGACTTCTGGACATTCCTTACTGTGGGTACTTGAAGTAAATACTTGTGTTTTGCATTTAGTTGTTGATATTGAAACGGAAATTCGTGTATTGCATGGATGCATTTCAGCCAGTGAAGTGATGTCTTGGGTTCATTTGAATTTTGCTCTACCGTTATGCAAAATCTCACTTTTTAAGGTTCAACAGCAAGTCCAGGTTCTTCCATTGGAGCGAATTGTTTCGATGTATAAGCGTCCAAACCAAGGAAGGCAACTGCGATGCGGTTTGAAAACGTTTTATTTATTAATTTCATGATAGTATCATTAATCAAGTTCATTAGCCGTGAAGTTTGATAGACTACCTGGAAACGAATCGAAACCAACAAGCCTCCTTTCAGCGAAGTAGTCTCTTCTACGGAAAATTGATGAAATGGGCGAAACGAGCGAAGAAATGAATTCTCGGAGTGGAAATTAAGTGATGACGCGTATCCTTGGTGACGAAACTGGAGTTTTACAAATATAAATAAAATAGCCTTCACCGTCATTTAATTCTTCGTCGTTGCCGCACACGTTTTCGATTGGAATAGTTCAACTGCTATACATCGACGCGGCAACGGAGAGTTTACGAGTGCTGGCACTTGTACCATCCTTTTTTAATCGTACAGTATCCATCCATTGTTTCCTCACTCTTCTTCTGATGATCAGGAAGACCAAGTATCGTTCTGAAAAGATTCACAAACCCAACAAGCCATTTACCTAAAGTTATCGTCTCATTAGCCTTCTCCCTCTTCGGCCGAAAATCTTCAAGAAACGGCTTTTACGTGAATCAATCCAACATCTGGACCCACTTATCGTGACTACACAATGCGGATTTCGGAATTCCCATTCATACATGTTCTGTTTCGGAAAACGACGCATCCAGGTGTACAACGACCGCCTCTTCACCCTTCTCCTACTGGGCAGGTGAACTTTCGAGGGCGAAAGTTTTATTGGGGGGAGGGAAAGCAGTAGTTATGCGTCTTTAGTGACTGCATGCTGCATGTTAGACATAAGAGGTTTTATTCTGTATCTAATTTGTGGATTTTTGTTTAACAAATGCTTTGTACAGTTTTGGGTTGATGTCTAATACTAAGTGCATTTACAGGGAGATAACTGTGGACAATTGGCTCCAGAAAAGCCATTCAGCTTGGGTTTGGAGCCAAGAGGTAGTACCATAAGGAAATTAGAGTATGAAGGCAACAGGAGTACTTGTGGAACAGGCCAGGTAACGAATTTGTTGTTTGTATGCCATCGAGACCAGTTTCGGGTCGTCGCCTTCGGTAGGCCTTCGTCTATCTGCACTTTCCACTTTACTCTCGTTCTTAGTCTTAAGTTTAGTCTTCGCTGTACTCTACTTGTTCCCGCTATATCTTGTCGGTACTACTCTTCTGTCACTTTCTCTCTGTATCTACTCTAGTCATCAACTACTCAATACCGTAAAACATCACATTTTTGCACAAATTAGTAGGGGGGTACCTTGGGGCGCGTCCGTTCGTACCGTCCGTTACCGCTTGTCCGCTTCCGCTCGTGCCTGTCCGCTACCGCTCGTCCGTGCCCGCCGCCGCGCCTTTGACCGATACCACTACGACCTCCTTCGCACCTCCTCCCCCTCCTCTCGCGCCGTGGCCCACGCTTCCCATGGTCGCCAGTCTCCTGCCAACTGGCCCACAACCCAGGCTCGGTGCTTCATGGACTACACTTTTCTAACGGACGCCCACCTTCACTTCAGCTACCTAGGACCATCACTCGGGGGCCCCCTACACAGATGTCGGATCGCTGCTGCCTAACCAGGCCCTACGCCACTGCTCATGCCCAGCGACTCATGCTCCACCACACTTCAGTCACCAAGAACCTGATCGCTCCGTGCCCAGAAACCACAAGCGTACCTTCCCACCTGCTTGCGCCACCGCTGTCGCGCCTCCTCGGTATCCGCTCATGAAGAGAAGATGAGGACCAACCCTGGGAAAACGCCTAACCACCCCCCACCTTTACCACCTGATCATGAGGACATGATCTTCTTGCAAGGGAGAGTGATGTTACAGGCACGATCAGATTGAGCTGTGACTCGGAACACCGGAGCTTCTTTTATCGGGCAGAGCCACTTGAAGCAGCTCCGATTAAATCTGAAGAGGAAGATAGCTGCTGATGAACAGGAAGAGGGGGGACCGCATTGCCGCGATCGGAAGGTTAGGGAAATCAGGTCCGCGACGCGCAACGAGGCACTCATTCTATTCCTCTTCCGGACTCCAACGGCACCACTTTGCTCTTCTTTACTTTCTGTACCTGTGGGCTATTAACTGGAACAGACCGTATTACAAGGATATATTTGGAAGGAATTGTTGTTTATTGAGAGACGCCCGGTAACGATCCTATAACACTTGCACTAATTACGTCGAGAGGCCGATAAAATGCAGGGCACTTTCGAAGACCTGCTTCGGGATGTTAGCTGATAGAGAGCTTGGTTGCCTCTTCTTTGAAATAAAACGGATACTCCCTGAAACGTGCAATCAGATTCTGATCTTATACTTGATTGACCGTACTTTCACAGCCTGATACCGGGATGTCTCTGACTTGGCGTGTAAGAGCGGGTGTTGTTACATCCTCTCCGTCCTTATTCAGCAGCTCATCTAGAGGTGAAACAGCCTTAGTACTGGAGAAGATAGATTTCGACCTGAATGAATGTCCACACGTTGGAAAGTGAGCTGAACCCACACAAATGCAGCTCTGTGGTGTTCACGAGCTTGCACGGCCATAAACACCCCGTTTTCAACATTGGGAATGACCAGGTTCCGAAAAAAGCTAACATCTCCGCCACGCTCCAAAGATCTTCCGTCTGAGAAGTGTAAACACCATTAGTCACCGATCGCTACTACCCCTCGATACGGAACGTCGTATGGACCTCACTCTAACGCGAACAACGTAGAAATACAGCAGTCCAACTCTCAAGTGCATAGGATGCAAAAGTTTCAAACCACAGGAGGCTGACTGGTACATCAGAAATGTAAGACGGGCTTCACACCCACTTGCCCCTGCCCTTCTGGACCAACCTCAATCTTCCCGCCCAAACAGTCGGTTAATGGTCTTCTAGTCACATCGCGTAACAACTAGCGCCTACATCTGGTCACTGACTGCAGAGACGTTAGCTGCTACATAATTCATATTAGAAAGTTTGACCGTTTGTCTGTTGAAACAAATTTGGAATCAGGGGAAGGATTTCTAGGTTTCATATTCATGGCTGCGACTATCTACGACTTTTGGGCAAACGGTCAAACTTTCCATTATGCATATGTAGCTAACGCCTGCGCAGTAGTCACTGTCTGTTGTAATCCACGTTAGATATTGAAAAATGATTAAAGACAAGAAACAAACATTTCAGTCACAAACGAAGACCAAGAGCATTTCGTTTTTCTTTAATAAAAATAAATCAACAATCAATCAACAACTTCAATCAACAAAAGTTTCATCAAGGATTCAAAAAAGAATAATTTAGTGTAGACGCGTACTTCAACATCCCCCCAAATTAGAAATTTTTGAACTCCAATTTAGAATCAATTTTTTCCCAACATTGACGACCCTTAGCTTCTCTCGGAGTAGGCGGAATCTAACACGATCCAAGAGGCTTCGTGAGTATACCGGCGAGTTGGTCCACCGAGTCCACCTTCTCAATATCTGGTGCGTTGCAACACACAACTTTCCTTAGCTCTACAACAATTCACTTTGTACATGGCTAATTCTATTTAATCAATTCATTTACCACTCAGTTCATTTGAACTTGGTCAAACAACGCTTTACGGCAGCAGGAAGCGGTAGCGCTTACAGTTCCGGAATTTATTGTGCTGCTCGTACTCATTCCAGAACCATTATTGAGCAATTGTTGCACAGAGGATTAATGAGGCTGGGAACACAAATTTTTTGAAGAAGGATAGTAATTACTTTTGCAGAGTTATTGGGTAGAAACTTTTAGAACTGGTAGTAAGCGAAACGGCGGTAGTTGAAATTCAGGAATTTCTGGAGTGACCCCCATGTATCTCATCAGCGCTTTTAAACACTCACCCTTTAGGTATGGGATTGGACTACAATACCAATTTTTTTTAACATTCTACAAACATTCCAGCGGAGTTTATAAGGAAAAAACTGCGCTAAAAACGCTTTTGGTCGAAAATTTTGATAATTTATTGTGCTGCTCTCGTCATTTTCCCACAAATGGGAATTTTATGGCATAATTGCCTTATGGAGGGCTATCAATATAAAAAATTTAATCAAAATCGTTAGAGCCGTTTTTGAGAAAAAAACTATTTGGTGTTTTGATCACTATGATACCTATAGTTAACTTTCGATGGATTTTGCCCATACCCTTATTTTTGCGTCCCATGGTAACCTGTAGGCTAGAGATCGTGTTTCAGCTGATTCGGTACGGTTGTTTTCTCTAAAAACCACGCTGAAACCGATTTCGTCTAAAGTTTTGGCAATTTATTGTGCTGCTCTCATCATTTTCCCATAAATGGGAATTTTATGGTATAGTTGACATATTAGGAGCTATCAATATAAAAAATTTAATCAAAATCGTTAGAGCCGTTTTTGAGAAAAAAAATATTTGGTGTTTTGATCACTATGATAACTATTGTTAAATTTCGATGGATTATGTTCATACCCTTATTTTGGCGTCTCATCGTTATTTCCGGGCGAGATATCAAGTTTGAGTGAATTTGGTACGGTGGTTTTTCTCTAAAAATCGTTCACACACACACAGACCATTTTCCCAAACAGTATTTTTCGGAATCAAGGAGGTCTGAAACGTAAAGATCTGAAGAAAACTCAAAATGTTTTTTTCAGCTGATTACATAACTTTCCTTTCTACTTCGTAGAGCCAAGGAAAGTAAAAATGACGAATGTGAATGTGCTTGGTTCGACGGTGAAATTGTGGATTATGACGAGGTTGATGGCCGATTCACTATCCACTCGTAGCACAGGTCGATGTCTTTCAACACTCGTTTCAACCAGATTGCCTTGGCACCTTTACTGGCTGCAACAATTTCAGCACCTGTGGTTGAAATCATGACCGAACATTGACGCTGGCTCAGCCATGAAATCGCGGCATGTGACATCAGCCCAACAACGCTTGTCGTTGAGCGGCGTGTAGTGGCGTCGCCTCCATGATCGGAATCACTGTAACAGATCAAAGATTTATCTCCAACAGTATATCTCAAACCGAAACTCATCGTTCCCTTCAAGTAACGAAAAATGCGTTTTTTTTGCCCGAGGGCGTGTGGGACGTGGGGGAAGTATTCAAAGCGTTTTGCTGCCAAGGCAGGGCATTCGCATAGGATATGCTCTGCTGTCTCGCCCTCCTCACCGCAGAGTCTGCATTCCACCGCCTCTGAGATGCCCATCTTGTTGAGGTGATATCTGAGTGGGCAGTGCCCGGTGAGGAAGCTTATCAGTACTCTCAGATCTTGTCTAGAGAGTGTCAGCATCGCCTTCGCCCTTTGACAGGAAGGCGTGACAAGCCTTTTCGCCTGTCTTAGTCGTGGCTGGCGATGCCAATGGGCGCCATTTTCCTGTATCTCCCATCGAGCAACCAGACGGTTCAGGTGACTTTTCGTCAGACCCACGTGTGGTTCAGGCCCGATGGGTAGGGATTCTGTACCCCTTTTCGCGAGGCGGTCAGCCTTTTCATTGCCCTCATGCCCCCTGTGAGCCGGCACCCAAATGAGGGAGAGCCTGTTAAGGGCGCCGAGCTGCTTGAGCGCATGGAGGCGTTCCCATGCCAGCTTAGACCTACAACTATAGGCTGCGATGGCCTTTAAGGCGGCCTGGCTGTCTGAGAAAATGTAGATCCGCTTGCTCTTGAGCCCTTTGTTCAGGATCTCTTCTGCGATCTCTTGGGTTTTGCCCATTGTTCGCGGCTGCTTATTCAGTCAGCATGCTGACCTTATTCACAGCTGGCCGCAGACATGCCCCTGGGGACAATGCCGTGGCCGTTCCACTATTCACAACCCGTGGTCGCGCCTGGTAGCTTGGGCATGCTCCTGGGAAGATAACCCAGAACCAGAAAAAAATATCTGGTGCGTTGCAACACACAACTTTCCTTAGCTCTACGTCAATTAACTTTGTAAATGGCTAATTCTATTTAATCGATTCATTTATCACTCAGTTCCTTTGAAATTGGTCAAACAACACTTTACAGCAGCATGCATCGGCAGCGCTTACAGTTCAAGAATTTATTGTGCCGCTCGTACTCATTCCAGGACCATTATTGAGCAACTGGTACACAGAGAGTCAATGACACTGTAAACACGATTTTTTAATGAGGATAGTAATTACTTTTGCAGAGTTATTGGGTAAAAACGTTTGGAACTGGTAGTAAGCGAAACGGCGGTAGTTGAAACTCAGGAATTTCTAGAGTGAGCCTCATGTACCTCATGAGCGTTTTTAATCACTCACACTTTAGGTATTGGATTGGACTACAATACCAATTTTCTTTAACTTTCTACTAAAATCCCAGCGGAGTTAATAAGTAAAAAAACTGCGCGAAAAACGCTTTTGGTAGAAAAGTTTGATAATTTATTGTGCTGCTCTCGTCATTTTCCCACGAATATGAATTTTATAGTATCATTGCCTTATTGAGAGCTATCAATATAGAAAATTTAGTCAAAATCGTTAGAGCCGTTTTTAAGAAAAAAAATTGGGTGTTTTGATCACTATGACGACTATAGTTAACTTTCAATGGATTTTGCCCATACCCTCATTATTGCGTCCCATGGTAACCTGTAGGCTAGACATCAAGTTTCAGCTGATTTGGTACGGTGGTTCTCTCTAAAAACTGCGCTAAAATCGATTTCGTCGAAAGTTCTGGTAATTTATTGTGCTGCTCTAGTCATTTCCCCAAGAATGAAAATGTCATGGTATAATTGCCTTATTAAGAGCTATCAATATAAAAAATTTAATCAAAATCGTTTCAGCCGTTTTTGAGAAAAAAAATATTTGGTGTTTTGATCACTATGATAACTATAGTTAAATTTCGGTGAATTTTGTTCATACCCTTATTTTGGCGTCCCATGATGACCTGCGGGCGAGATATGAAGTTTGAGCTGATTTGGTACGGTGGTTCTCTCTAAAAATCGTTCACAGACACACAGACCATTTTCCCAAATAGTGTTTTTCGGACTCAGGAGGGTCTGAAACGTAAAGATCTGAAGAAAACTCAAAATTTTTTTTTCAGCCGATTACATAACTTTCCTTGCTACTTCGTAGAGCCAAGGAAAGTAGTAATGCGTTTTACTTGCACCCATTTCATCCACGTAAGGTTTTCCAATGTCCTTGACACGACACTGACAGCAAACGCAATATCTGGGCGGATCCCTATCATCAAATATATAAGAGCTTCTACAGCTCGCCGATAGGGAAAAAAGGTTTCTGTCTCTTGGCTTTCCCCTTCTATTGTTGTGTTATCTGGTTTTGAATCGCATGTGATAATTTCTTCCCTATCCTTTACCATTGGCGTTGCAGCTGTGCGGCAATTCTCCATACCGAATTTTTCAAGCAACTTTCTACAGTAAGAGCTTTGACTCACAGTAACCACACCATCACTCTGCTCAATCTCAAATCCAAGGAAGAAAGATGCTGGTTCCGTCGTTATTTTAAACTCTCGTTTCACAAATATATTCAAATCCTCTTTTAATTTTGACGCTAGTAATCCATCATCCACATACAATACCACTACGATTTTTGTGAATTCTGATTGTTCAACGAATAAGCAAGGGTTACTTTGTTTGAACCCAATTTTGAACAAATATGTGTTTCAGCCCATACAGACTTCGATTCAATTTACATACTCGCTTAGAACCATCACAGTAACCTTCAGGTTGTGCTTTACGTAAATTTCTTCTTTCAAATCACCATACAAGAATGCTGTTGAGACATCAAACTGCAACAAGTGCAAATTTTGACTAGCTGCTACACTAAGCGAAGTCTTTACGGTACTTGCTCTAGCGACTGCTAGAGCAGTACTGCTCCTTACTCGTATTAATTAATTTAATCGTGTAACCGCCAAAGTCATCAAATATCTCGATGGACTCGATCTCCCCATCATGCCCCACGTTACTATTTATGTTGCCGCTGTTAACCAAACTACGATGCATCCCTGCAATAAAGTAATCTCAACAATCAACAAAGAAAAAAGAGCGACAGGAAATTATGAGAGTTGAACCGACTGAACAACGGACTTATGGCGTGGACTTATTCACATCCACTGGCGCCCTTCTTTCGCGAGAGGCGATTAGAAACACTGGGGCTCTTCTTCCTGATCTTCTTGGAAGTTTCAAGTGGGCGGGCGTGATAATTGGATTCCGCGTGGGGGCCTGGAAATATGAGTGACTTATGAGTATTAGAAAAGGATTCAAATGTTCAAGCCGAGTCTGGAAGATGATTTAGGGGCTAAAACGCCGAATCAGCGCTGACTGGGTGTAGACTTCGACTCAATCGCTTTCAAAACTTTTACGAAGTGATGAATAATTTTCCTCTGGCTGTCTCGTTGATTTGTTGTCAAACGTTTACCGAAGGGAACAGAAAAAATAAGTCAAAGCTCTAGCAACATTTGACGGTTAATCGGCAATTCAAAAATCAATAAGTGAAGGGCTATGCGGGAGACTGGTCTGTTCTTGAGCAATCATAAGAAAGTTATACGACACAGGTCTCTCTCAGCATCACCTAACCTAGACCTGTGGCGGTACGGGACGTTGTCATTCATCCAGTCTCTACTGGGAGCTGTTGCCCATGCGTTATCGCACGAAGGTATGACCCTAGGGGATCCGTACCATCTAGGAGGAGGTCTTAATCTCGGTTTCCTTTCTTTTCCGTCCTGGTCCAGTTTTTCACCAGTTTGCTGTATCGTTCAGCCATTAGCACTAGCAACAATCATCAGACCTTCCCAAAACGTGGTCCCATCATAGGTCATTAAAGATGCATCTTGTCGAGAAGTAGGTACTTGAAGTGGATCAGTGAGGGGTGGTCTAGTGGGAGCAGGAGTCTCCACGATCCGGACAGCGATACCACAGATGGCGCGTACAGTTTTCCCAGCAGAACTGTCGCCTGTAGGACCTGAAGAGGTAACGAATATACATCATGTGAGACAGTCAGGCTGCTGTTAAGGCCCTAGGTTCCTTTACCATCACGTCGGGGCTGGTTTGGGAATGCCTGACTGGCCTGAAGACTGGCAAAGGAAAACACACCAACACTGTGTTGGGTGCCAGGTCATACAGGAATAGAAGGGAACGAGGAGGCCGGCAAACTGGCGAGGAAAGGATGTGCGCTTATCCCAGTGGGACCTGAGCCCTTGGTAGGGAGTTTGGCAAGTGGGATGAGAAGTGCTGGGCTGCCTATGGGCGGGATGTGCCTTGCCAAAGGAAGTCAAGGCCTCTCCAGGGAGATATCCTCAGTCTGGAAAGAAATAGTATACAGGTGGCATGTCGCCTGTTTACAAGTCATTGTCCACTAAGGTGCCACCTCGCCAAGATTGACGAGTGAGAGGTACGGAATTGCTGATTCTGCGCCAGAGGAGCTGGAGTCAGCGGAGCATGTACTGTGTACGTGTGAGGGGCTGGCTGCAATGCGCCTTAGAGTGCTTGGGGTTCATCAGCTGCGGCCGGAGGAGGTTGCAGGGATGGACCACAAGGTTGTCTTGCGTTTTGTGCGAGAATGGCGGGGACGTATTGGGGACGCCGCATCAGGTACTGCGAGGACATGCTCATGTTCGCCCACACAATAGGCCCAGTTGGGCCGCAGTGTGGAAATTTAAGTGCCTTCGAGGGAAGGAAAAAAAAGGTGCTTAAATTGGTTGGGGCACAATAACAACAGCAGGGGCACTATTATCAATTCGAAAGAAAGGAATAGGTTTCCCAGGAAAGCAGAGTGAGAACTCAACACAAAAGGGATGGATTAGTTGGCATGCACCACGAACCCCGTTTCTCCCTTCTCCCTCGCGATGACTAAGTCGCCACGCAAATCCGATTCTGTGACCCCTAGCATACTTTCCGCTTATTTAATAAGTGTTGCCGAATGGTAACTTAGCGCTAGAGCTCTGTATAACTCTAATCTTCCTGGTTGGACGATCATGTGATGGGTTCTGGTACAGACGTCTCGTGTTGATTGGCGGAGACATACGAGAGCTCAATTCTACGTAAATAGCCTTTACATCTTAGTCTATGCATTTTTCTTAAATTCTGGGATGGAAACTCCACTGAGAGATACAAGTAACTTAGTCCTCTGTGGGCAGAAGTGAAGTTTCATTTGTTTGTGTGCAATTAAAATGTAACTGCATGCTGTAGCCCGGGAGACTGGAAGAGGAAGCCACATGGCCCTATTCTCCTTGGACTATTCCTACTCCTCGATACTAACTCACTATAATTCACAGGCCTTCAAGAGTTGTGGAAGGTGTTGAGTGTACACACCGGCTGAGGCAAAAGTGCTCGGTTCTACTGATGTGTGTACAAAAAATGGTTATTTCAGTCAACTATAATACTTTCTCGTGTTCCACATGTGACATTTTCCGTGGTCAGACTCATCTCATGACTCGACGGAGGATATTCAACGCCCCACTTGTCATCGTCAAGGGAACCAAATTCGAACACCCAACTTGTCACCCTTGACGAAACCAATTAGTGTATTTGTGAGCACCTTTTAGGATGAGGAGGGCGGTTAGCCGACCAAAAGAACTGCCCAAGTGGAATGGCATTCCTTCTTGGAGTTCAAGACCCGTAGGAAACCCTCCCGATTCCCGTCTTTTGAACCCTTCATTTAATTGGCGTTTTTGTGAGTGGCGTTGGCTCCTTCTCGAGAGCGTCGCCTTCACGGGGCCCGACAACATTTTTCGGCGTCCTCTTTTGGCCCCGATTCCATTTCAAAATCGTCTCTTGTGTTAGGAGAGCTGAGGAATGAAAATAAATTCTTCGGTATTCGAGCCGTTTGGCTTTATTGTTCAACCTTTGGCCTTTTTTCTCCCTTAAATCCTGCGGTTGGTAAGAGATTTATCGATCTGAGAGTTGGTTAATCACTCCTCGTTTAGTGAGCGTGGGGTGAGGTCGTATGCGATGTCTAGGGAAAGTAGAGGGTACGAAACGATGCAACTGACAAACAACTGTGTGCCTTTATAAATAACAGTGTTGGATGCTTCATCCATACATAGGGGATGACTGTAGGTTTTGTCTAACTTCGACAGGAATGATAAGAGTGTAGTGTACATTGGTACTCGAGAATCTAGAAAAAAACCATGGATTGTGCAAATTTGGGTTTCAGTTCGACGGCTTTGTCGAATGGCAGTCAGTAGCAAGTTTGAAGAAAGGACACATTCTAGGTCAAATATGGGAAGAAGCCACCTTGAAAGTGTTGGTCAGTACACCTCTCTAGAAAGACTTTTCCCTTGAACATCAACGGAATACTATCGCAGACATCGACTACCACTAAGAGAGACGGGACAGCCTCAAACATTTGTGTTACGAGCCACTGCCAACAAAATATCATAGTTAATAGGTAATCAAGGTGCAGAATCACAAGCTCCCGGGTGACTCCCACAAATCTTTTGTACTGAACGCTATCAGTTGCTTATTTCGGCCATCATTTAAAGGTAGAGTCACTAGAGTTGCCTCCTTTGAAAATTGCACAATATCCCGTTATGTACTGTCAAACAACCCCCTGCCACATGATTTTAAGTGGAAAATAGTCCAAATTGACGCTACTGAATGGAGGAAACCATCTAAACACAGGACGGTGCGTGGAGTGTCAACATTTATACGTAAAATTACTACACATGAGAGTTGCATCTTTTTAAATTGGACAATATCCCGCTATATACAACTAACCAACCCCCTGCCACATGATTTTAAGTGGAAAATAGTCAAATTGATGCTACTGAATGGAGGAAACCATTAAACACAGGATGGTGCGTGGGGTGTCAACATTTATACGTAAAATTACTACACATGAGAGTTGCCTCTTTTCAAATTGGACAATATCCCGCTATATACAGCCAACCAACCCCCCGTCATATGATTCGAGTTGATGATAGCTCTAATGGGCGCTGCTAACCGAAACAACCATCTAACTAGTGAGCAGAGTGCGGGGGCTATGCACTACAGTTGCCTCTTTCAAAAATTGGACAATATCCCGTTATATACAACCAACCAGCCCCCTGCCACATGATTTTAAGTGGGGAATAGTCCAAATTGACGCTACTGGATGGAGGAAACCATCTTAACTCAGGACGGTGCGTGGGTTGTCAACATTTATATGTAAAATTATTACACATGAGAGTTGGCTCTTTTTAAATTGGACAATATCCCGTTATATACAACCAACCAACCCCCTGCCACATGATTTTAAGTGGAAACTAGTCCAAATTGACGCTATTGAATGGAGGAAACCATCTTAACACAGGGTGTTGCGTGGGTTGTCAACATTTATACATGGAATTACTACACATGAGAGTTGCATCTTTTAAAATTGGACAATATCTCGTTATATACCACCAACCAACCCCCTGCCACATGATTTTAAGTGGAAAATAGTCCAAATTGACGCTAGTGAGTGAAAAAATTGTGATGTCAGTACATTCCAGTCACTATTTTGAGAATTTGGAGATACGCTGCTGGGTGGAGCTAAACAAACGCCTATCGTATGATTGCAAGTTGTCATTTGTCCAAATCCTCTAATGGATTTACGTAGAAAAAACTTTACCGAAATTATTTGTTGTCTAATATTTTGATAATTTATTGCGCCCCTCTTCTTATTTTTTCACAAATTTTTGTCGCGTTGCCACGTCATTTGGAAGTTCCATACAAAAAATGTAATCAAAATCGTTAAATGCTAAAATCTGTTTTTAAGAAAACACGTTGTTTTGATCACTATGATAACTATTGCGCATGCTTTGAACGATCTGCTTCATGATTCGTACGATACATAACGAAGAAGTTCGAAATGAACTCGCAAAACTTTGGATAATGAACCCAACTACCTTCGCATAGGTATTTTATAATCATCACTTTTGTTCCCTTCGTAAGGGAGAACGAATGGACAAAAACATGAAAAGCCCGTGTTTATTAATACAGCTCATTGTCCTACAGAAGGATGCGGGGGAGTTTTTGTCTTACCTTTTCTTCACAGCTTTTTCAAGTGGAAGTTACCTCAACCCGGCGGACGCCTTTTGTTTTCCCCCGTGTAATTTGTTGGCAGCGGGGCAGTTTCTATTGTTAACCAGTTCTTCAACCCCTTTTCCTTACGTCTATTGTTAAAATTAGTTATCCAGCTATTAGCTTTCCCACGACAAAACCCTCGAAGCTCCCAGTGTCCATTAAAGCTCGGATTATTAATTAATCGCCGAACGCTGTCGATTCAATCCTGATGGAATGAACAGCAGGCGGTCGGGCCGTCTGTATCGATCATCGTATCTCCAACATCTAGATCATTACGTCTTTACTTCTACCGTTCGCCGTGGCCCCTTTGATGGTTTGAGTGGTTTTTAGAGGCAACCGAACCAAAATATTGATACTTGACTTGAAGGAATAGAACACGACTGCGTATACTACCAAAATTCAAGCATTTGAGGAGCTGGTTTAGAAAACGTCACAGTACGGACATGTCTGCTCCAATGAGTTATGACGGCGCTTTTCGCTAACTGTTTCGATGTTTGACTCCTCTCTCAGCAGAGAACGTATTTAATAGTACTGTGTATGTAACGCGGATCTATCTATAAGCCAATCAGTCTTGTATAAGCCTGTAACCATTTTACAAAGTTCGCGAAGAAGGTGATGGCTAAGAAAAGTGGTCACAGTTGATCTGTCATTTTGACACTGCCGCTCAAGTAACTTCCATGACCGATATAACCCTCGTCATCGAATAAGAAAACAGATCTGTTTTCCGCTTTTGACCTACATGGAAACACTGGAACCATTTCTTAATGCGGAAAGAGGAATAGAGAGAGATATGAGTTGGTGTTTGGTGTAGTGACAGGAGCTCCTAACCAGCTCCCACCACAAAAACCGCCTTCACCAGATTGGGTTAAGTTCCAGCCCTGATCAAAGCTTAACCCCAACAAATTGGGCGGTTAGCTCCGGTTAAGGATGGGATATCGAAAGGAAATATCGATATCAATATCGAACGATATATCGAATAGAAAATATTGGTGCCGATATAATATCGGTTGCAAAATATCGATATCGGAAAATATCGGTGCCTTTTTTCCTTCTAAACATGCAGGAAAGCAGGCATAATTCACGAAACAGGTCAAATTCAAAAAAATATCTGAAACCTAAACCATAATGATCGATATTCTTAGGTAAGTACCTACTATAATAATATTAGAATAAGCGTTTCGATAAATTGATAAAACTCGTTGTTTTGCGGGCATGCAAAAGTCGTACAGAAAACCTGGAAAGCTCCACAATGTGCTACACGCTCAAATGAGGTAGAGTTGTATTTAAGAGCCCCTCCTGAAGCCGACGTCAAAAAGTGCCCTTTATCATTCTGGTGCCAGCCTGCCTCAGTGGAAATGTTTCCCCAGCTTACTGTGATCGCAAGAAGGTACCTGACGGCCACATCGACCTCAGTGCCTTCAGAACGCGCGTTTTCCCAAGCCGGAAACATTATGGAGCCATCAAGAAACCGTCTAAAAGATGACACTTTGAATAAATTGTTGTTTTTACGATCCATTGTGGAAGAACTTTTCTTCTGATATTAGTTATGATAGTAGAATAAGTATTGCCAATTATTGTTACAAAATACTTCCTGTAAATAAATTGCTTTTTCTTTCTCATCCAATTTTTCCAAGAATTAGCCTTCCGTTAATTTAATTTCCTGGTTTTGGGTAGTAGGTGTTGGCAATAAATTATTAAAACCATTGAAGAAAATTAAATTAAAACACCGATATAGGAAATTGCGGTGTTGGAGACCCGTATGCAAGCGTTTGTAATGATTTCCTTCATACAGGGTTTTTCAATTATGATTTTTAAATAACCCGATAATATCGCACAGAAAGTATCGATATTCCAATATTATCAAAATCAAAATATCGATACAAAAATATCGTATATCGCTTGGAAAATATCGATATTCCGGTATTATTGATATCGATATCCCATCCCTATCTCCGGTTAGCTCTCATATCCCGATATTTGTCCGCCATTACCGTACTCTGTCGAGTATTCTCTTCTATTATTGTGAATAATTTACAAATGTTTTGGAATAATAATAATAATAATAAACAAAGATGCTGTTTACAAGTGCGAAGTTATTTCATTTGCTTTTCCACTATGATGACAATCAAATATGTTAGCTCTGTTGTTATCGTCGTCTCACCCGGCGCCTCAAATGGATCTGAGAGCGTTCCGCCGACTTCCAGATGTATAAATTTAAATTCGGTTGCGAACAAAACGATCGTCGAAAACAAGTTGTTCGCGTCAAATGTGTGTTGAGCAGTTTTAGACAAAAACTCTAGACGTCATATCGCCTTGTTAAAAAACCCAAACGCAAATGGCTTAGGCCGCTACCTGGGCGGATTTAAAAGCAGATAAGTAGGAAATGTTAAAAAATGACGCACTTTAACACTCACGTTAGTGTATCAGACAACTTTTATTAAACACGATCATTCTCCCTTCCTTGTTGAAGCGCACCTTGCTAGTAAAAGATTTAACCTCACGATTTCGGTTTTTATTATTTCTTGTTCAGCTCTCATTTTCTTGTAGCGCTTTCGATTTTTCCTGTTCACACAAAGCATTCTATCGGACTAATTTGGCTTTTTCCTGCAGCTCTTGCAGTTGGAGTACATGCATTTTTACTTTATGCTCCTCAGTAGTTTCAGCTTCGGCAGAAGTTGAAGCGGTCACTGTGGCTTCTGACAATTATTAGAAACAATAATTTGGTCAAATCTGGATATATATGATGGTTGGACATCCACGGGATGTACAGTTACGGGGCCGTTGACGTTTACGCGGCACTTGTTTACGGGACGGGATGTCGAACAGACGCCCAATTTCCTTACTTTACTGTAACCTCATTAGTCCACTGCCTCCTCGATATGGCTTAAGCGCAGCGTAATCGCGGCTATCCTAACCGCATTGTGGTCTCGGCTAGCGGGGTGGGCACGAAACGGGCTAGCCTTGATTTACTTATCTAGCCGTGATCAGTGGTATTCTGGTGGAAGCTGCCCTAAGTATAGTGACTCAAACCACGACTTGAAGGAACTCGCAAGGCAATATAGCGAAAGTAATCGTTACTCCCTGGTCTGCGCTCATGCCCCAAACTGCCTTCCATCTTACTATGTCCACCCATTAGTTGCGTCGCGTCGCCTAAAAATTCCATTGTAAACAGGTCATGTTCCGTATTGTTGACTGGTTTTTACTTTCCTTGGCTCTACGAAGTAGAAAGGTAAGTTATGTAAACGGCTGAAAAAAAATTTTTGAGATCTTTACGTTTCGGACCCTCCTGAGTCCGAAAAACACTATTTGGGAAAATGGTCTGTGTGTGTGTGTATGTGTGTCTGTATACGATTTTTAGAGAAAACCACCGTACCAAATCAGCTGGAACTTGATGTCTAGCGTACAGGTTACCATGGGACGCAAAAATAAGGGTATGGTCAAAATCCACCGAAAGTTAACTATAGTTATTATAGTGATCAAAACACCAAATTTTTTTTCTCAAAAACGGCTCTAACGATCTTGACTAAATTTTTTATATTGATAGCTCTCAATAAGGCAATTATACCATAAAATTCCCATTCGTGGGAAAATGACGAGAGCAGCACAATAAATTATCAAAATTTTCGACGATAAGCGTTTTTAGCGCAGTTTTTTTCTTATAAACTCCGCTGGAATTCTTGTAGAATGGTAAAATAAATTAGTATTGTAGTCCAATCCAATACCTAAAGATTGAGTGTTTAAAAACGCTCATGAGATACATGGGGCTCACTCCAGAAATTCCTGAATTTCAACTTTTGCCGTTTCACTTACTACCAGTTCTAAACTTTTTACCCAATAACTGTGCAAAAGTGATTACTATCCTTCTTCAAAACATTCTTGTTTACTGCCCCATTAATTCTCTGTGTACCAATTGCTCAATAATGGTGTTGCAATGAGTACGAACAGCACAATAAAATCTGGAACTGTAAGCGCTACCGCTTCCTGCTGCCGTAAAGCGTTGTTTGACCAAGTTCAAATTAACTGATTGATAAATGAATTGATTAAATAGAATTAGCCATATACAAAGTGAATTGACGTAGAGCTGAGGAAAGTTGTGTGTTGCAACGCACCAGATATTTTTCAATGCTGAATCGAACAGGATCTGTCTCACAGGTGCTCTATAAACACTGTCTCTTGCATGTGGGTAGGCTTTCCGGGACTGTCGATATAGCCATTGTTGGGTGCACGAATCGGGTAGCTTGAAAGTGAGAAATAAATGGACGTGGTGAGCGTGAGTGAAGACTGTACGACGATTGACAGAATGGCGATATCAGTTTGAGTGTGAGTACGCAAACTTGGGGACTCTCAATGCACGTGAACTGGTTGTGGAATACTAAGTGGAGGAAGAGAGAGAGAGTGAGAGAGAGGTGAGTAGCGCGAGACTTGAGAGACGAATGAGTTGTAAGAACTGGGAAACGATTGTTGTTTGCGAGTGCTGAAGGATGACTGATTTGGGAGGAGCTGTCTGTTGAGAAGAGAAGAGTAGGGCTGCGAAAGGATCGTTTTTGGAAAGGCCAGAGAAGGGGTTGTCAATCAGAAATAACTGAAGAGGTGGACTTTCCATAGGTAAACAAAGAGGGGTCAGTGCTCGGGGAAAGGATGAACTCCCATTAGGCATAGTGCATCTCATTAGGGAAGTGTGGACATTTGGTAGGTCAAAGACCCAGTTAATTCGGCCTGCCGAACAGCCAGTTATTTTAATATTGTTCGAAGTTGGATTGAATAGGATAGGTTACAATCCTGATGTGCAAGAGAATAATTTGCAACAGCTTCTTCACTGGACACTGCCCAACAAGATGTGCATCTCAGAGCCGACGGGGGGATGAGACGGCAGAGCACATCCTATGTGACTGCCCTGCCTTGACAGGGGTTCATTGATCCCCAAATAGCAGCGGAGTCTGCGGCGAAGGACATCTTCTATTAAGTCCGGGCCTAAATGTCACAATAGGCCCATGTGTGGCCGCAGTGACAAAAGGACTTTGTCCCGTATACCCTCGGGGAAAAATAATAATAGTAATGTGCAGCGTTTCTTCCGTTAGTTTCAACTTAAGAAATTTCGCACGGTCGGGGCATGACATCCTTCGGAGGAGCAAAGTGAAAATTGAATGCGTCAGGCACAGATATATAAATATATGACTGTACTTGCGGGTGTGGGTAGCTGTGAGGACACATGATGTTAAACTCTGTTTGGTATTAAAGAAATTGGGTTGTGTCCGCCAGTAGGCAAATTACTAAAGTTAACGTACCTGTTAGGTGAGTCCGTCTCCTCTGGCTGGTGAGTTACTGTGGGCAAGCGCTTTCGATGTAAAGACATCATCGTCTGGCCGTTAAGTCAGTACTCTAACTAAAGTTAACGTACCTGTTAGGTGAGTCCACGACCACGACCACGACCAACTGACTGACTCCAGTACTGACTTAACGGCCAGACGATGATGTCTTTACATCGAAAGCGCTTGCCCACAGTAACTCACCAGCCAGAGGAGACGGACTCACCTAACAGGTACGTTAACTTTAAACTCTGTTTGTTAGCGGTACTGATGATGGCTTAATCGCCGAAACCGTGTGGAAGTGAGCACACCTTTTTAGTGAGGAAAAGATAATTGCTCTTGGTTGTCGAGGCACATTTAGTTGAGAGCTAGTGTGATCCAGTTGTTCGTTGTCAATTTAAACAAGCTTCGCGTGCTCGCGTTTAATAATGTTTTTAATTTACCAACCTTCGCGTGAATTCTTATAATTAGAAACGGAGTCATAATTATTACTTTTTTTTTTTTGGCCTGTTAGAACAGAAGGTATCCGCGGGGACGGAGATGAGCGGGAGAATTCCCGGAAGATATTCGTTAGTTTCTCACAAGCTTTAGAATTACACACATCCTGTCGAAAGTGAAACAAAACCTCGTTAAAACTTAGAAGTAGGAGCTAGTTTAGGGGCTGGAACCCTCAGAGCAGGTGGCTCGTAAATCAGAGATACTTAACCTGCCTAATTGGCGCCGCCATCGGATAAAAACGGGAGAAGATTCGACGAAAAATAAGAAGGGTGAGTGGGTACATCCCCTCACCTATAATTGTAATGCTCTAGAAGCAGATGACACCTGCTCTGGTGTTAACTCCGTAGATGAGAGCTGTCTTCAATTTTTTATCGTCTTCTTAACTAGCGGGGCGGCAGGTATAGCGTATTGCCAAGGCAGCATTTTTTGTAAATTACAGACATGTTCTAATTATGCGTGCAACTACGCTGAAAACTCAAAATATTGTAACGAGTGGTCGCTAAAGCAAATACGCAATGCAACACATCCCCCCCCCCCCTGTCATTCGTTTCAGCGCTCTACCACTATTCCCATCTGCTTTTCACACACTTTGTACTCGAAAAAAACTAAATAAATATTACAGAAACTGGGAAGGAGTGTAGGCTACTCGGCAGCTCTAAAGATACAGGGAGTTGGAAGGGAAAAACGCCCACCAGATGAGATACGAACCAAGCAACGGAGTGTGTTATCACCGAAAACGCCCAGTGCCACAAGCAGCCGACGCACATCATGAGCACTTTCGGCTTGCAATCTGTTTCGAAATTCACAGGATGAGCTAAAGTGAAAAGCCAGCGTTCTGGACAAAAAACATGCCCAGCTGACTATAATGTAGGAGCACATGTTACAATTTTAGCTGGTACGGGTCACAGGTCTGTGTCCTTATTTGATGACTGTTCGTAAACCCTCGACAAGTGTTATATTAGTCATGGAAGTTGCGGTTTTCGCTGATGTGCAGGAGCATACATCCAGCGTACACCGAACTCAGACTTGCAGAGGTACGGCAGGTATTTGGTCGTTAGAGAGTTGTTGCCCGTGTGTGACTGCGCGGAGGTGACCACCTGAGGCATCCCGTACCGTCTGGGAAGAATTCTTCATCTGGTTTTCATATCTGATCTAACTATTTACTTGGGTGGCAAGTTTCAAAGGGAGAGGTTTCTTAGCCATCACCTTCTTTGCGATCTCGGCGAAACGATTACAGGCTTGCTTTGTAGCTGTCAATACTGCTAAGTTCGTCTGACCTCCCAACAACCGCCACTCACTGTTGTAGAAACCACAGAGGATCAGCGTGTGGTTTCTTGTTTCCTTCACACTGGAAGCGTAAGACGCAGAGTCTTTGAGAGAAAAGAAATGGAGCCCCGCATTGAAGTCGCCACTATCCCGTGAGGAACCTGCTCGTCCAGTGGTCTGGCTCAAACCATTTTCGTGCTGGGGAAGCACCCTTACGTGTCACAAGCCTTTGACGAGGATTCCCATCTCGTTTGCCATTTCTCTAACGCCCATTCGTCGATGGCGGCAAGTTTTCATTGTGTGGGGGGATCCAAAGCAGGGAGCTCAGCCGCTTTCTGTTTACAGGTCAGTTTCATTATCGAGATGACTGCTACTTACCTCTGCATGTATATATGAGTGAATGTGTGTGTGTATGTGTTAGTGTTTATGTGTGATAGTAGGAATAGGTAGTGTAGGGAAGGTCCCAGGGGGGACGAATATCGAGTAGTCCGCCCCTGGACCTTCGGGAAAATGTGTGAGTGTATTTAAGGGTTGAATGTATTTATTGAGTGAGTGAGATAGTAGGTTAGAGTGAGATGGGTGGGTCCTGGCCGAGGTTGGCCGAATATCAAGTAGTCCGCCCTCGGCACGTCAGACTGGGGATCACAGTTCAGGGTGGGATTAAAGACGGCCTGATACCCTTCTCCATGGGATGTACGGGGGCAAGTCCAATCCCCGTAAACCCCATGGAGATAAAGCGTAGGTGATAGTAGAACGCCTCTTGGAAATTCTGGCCCCAAAGCCTGCCACCCATTCAGGTCCATAGGCTGCTCAAGGTGCAGCCATATAGAATGGGTACCACAGGGGCTTCTGTCCGTGGCCTTTAGGGCGTGGGGCTGCAGGTTGTGAAGCCATGGGTTGTCCTCATGGGGACTGTGGTTCCGTTGGAAATTCCCCCTGGTGATTCTGGTGCTCGCAGGAGAGGAGTTTAGGCCAGGAGGCTAGGTACCCTCTCCATAGCCACTGGCACATGCCCAGCACTAATACAAACGCTACTTATCTCTTCAAATCATCAGTGGAAAGTCAGGGAAGGTACGGTTCCGCTATTATTCGAGAACACGGGCACTCGCTCCAGGGGTCCACCAAATCCAGATCTTTGGAGGTACTGCAGTTTGTCATGCAGCCAGTCTCCCAGTGGATAGCTGTCATCTATGAGTTACCACACAGACACAGCCTCAAGCAAATTTGGGAGAAGTTCTCAATCTGCTTTCCCACCTGATCTATTTACTGGCAAGTGACAAGTTTCGAAGAGACAGATGAACTGTGGCCACGTTTTTTCGTCGTTACCTCCTTCGAAAACTGAGCAAAACGGCTATAATCTTCCTTGGCAGCAGCCAAAGCTGGAAGGTTTGACTGCACTTCCAACAACTGTCACTTTTTGTTGTAGGGACTAGTTACGATGAAGCAGCAAGCGGTTTCCTGTGCACTGAAGACAGAATAGAAGTGACGTCGCCCGTATGAAATCCCCACGTCCCTTAATGAACTGGCTCGTCCAGTGGCCAGACCATGACGGAGGTTGGCCCAGAGCGAGGCAATCTTCCATTTAATTCTCCACTTGTTGACGGCACAGAGAGCAACTGTATTACACCACAGTTCGAACACAACCACTGGGGTGTCAGTAAATGTCAAACAGTTCAATCTTGATATCTAGAACGCAGGTCAGCATGGGGCGCCGAAATAACTGTATGAATAAAAATCCGCCCAAAACTAACTATAGTTATCATAGTGTACCAATTGATCAAAACAACAAATATTTTTTCTCAAAAACGGCTTAGGCTATTTTGATTACATTTTTTGTAAAGTCACCTTCAAATGACCCCACAAAACCGTAAAATTGCGATGGTAGTACAATCAAGTACCTATACAATAAGATATAAAGGAGACACTCATCAAATTCTGTACTTTCAACCACAGTCATCTCTGAAAGTTTTTCCCGATAAGTGAAAATTATCCTTCTCAAAAAAATTGTGTCTACAGCACTATCAATCCTCTGTGTACCAATTGATCAATAATAGTAAACGCATGAGTACGAGCAGCACAATAAATTCCGGAATTGTTAGCGATACCGCCTTCTGTCACCGTGAAATGGTGGTTTACCAAGTTTAAATGAAGAATTCAGAAGAGAGAGAGAGAGAGAGAGAGAGAGAGAGAGAGAGAGAGAGAGAGAGAGAGAGAGAGATATGGTGAATGTTTGGGGAGGGGGGGTGCAGTTTCACAATCGTCCAACAGCCTGGGCACTTGCTCAGAATCCATCAATCCCGGACCTACGGAGGTATGGCAGGTTTTGAGCAGCCTTCCAGTGGTGAACTGTTGCCACAGGGAGGCGTGGACCATGGAAATCCTATCCTTCGGGGAGTAATTCTTAATCTGGTTTCCAACTGCAAGGGAGTGATCAACTGAGTGACAACCGTCGCTCAGTGAATCAGTCTGTGGTTTCTTGTTTCTCTGCAAGGCGAGGGGGAAGTGAACGCGCAGAAGAAATGGCACAGAAGTGGCACGTTGAAGTCGCCTTGTCAATTGTCATAGATATTTGGTAAACGCAGACCAGAACAGTTTCCTTATCAAATGATTGTTCCTGAACCCTGTGATGTATCTAATGGTTTCGTGCTTCAATAGTTCGTGTCTATGCCCAATATATTTAATCAGACAAGAACTCACCTCAGATTCTCTCTTGAGGAGAAAACAAGGAAATGAAACTAAGACGCAATAAGACCAACTTTGAATTTGCTCGAATTGTTGCGAAAGACAATATTGGGGCAAGGGGGTTAATAAACAGGGGTTTGCTTACTTTTATCAAACAATGTTCAAGCGAGCGAGAAAAACCTGAACTTAAAATCTCTGGCTGACGTCGCAGGGCGAGTGAATAATCAGAATGATAATAAGGAGCTCAAAGCCTCGCAAATTAATTGGTCACCCTTTACTTGCATGACAGAGAGCGCCAAGGAAGGAGAGCCGACTATATCCTTCATAACCCTCAGGAGGGGGTCGCTGGCCATAGTGTTCCAGGTAGAGGTAGCTGCAGTGACAGTGTGTGTGCAGCGGCTGCTGCAGAGGGGACTGAAGCGGCAGAGAATCTACATAATGATGGACAGTCAGGCCACTCTCAAGGCCTTAGCTTCATATTGTCTTACATCACGGCAGGTGTGGGAGTGTCTGACTGGACTGAAGGCCCTGGCAGAGGACAACAGAGTAACACTGTGTTGGGTGCCAGGGCATCAGGGTATAGAGGGAAACGAATGGGCTGATAGGTTGGCTAAGAAGGGATCAGCGCAGATCCCTATTGGGCCTGAGCCCTTTGTTGGGACTACCAGGAGCCACCTACGTAGAGAGGTTGGCAAATGGGAGGACAGGTGCAGGGCTGCTCATTGGCAGGGGCTCCCAGCCTTAGACAGTCAAAACTCTTCATCCGGCTCTCCAGAAAGAGGTCCAAGGAGGTGCTTGCACTGGGGAGGAACGATATGAGGATCATATGTGGCCTCTTCACAGGTCACTGTCCGCTGAGGTACCACCTTGCAAATATTGGCAAGTGCGAGGTACAGGTATGCAGGTTCTGCGAGGTAGGGCTAGAGACAGAAGAGCATGTGCAGCGTATGCGATGGACTCGCGGCATCGCGCTGTTGTGTGTTTGGGAGGCCCTTTCTTCAGCCCGAAGAGGTGGCAAATGCAGAACTTGCGGATATCCTCCGCTTTGTGCGGGGCTGGTGGGGGCGCATAGGTGACGTCACACCAAGTGAGACCAGTGCTGTGGGGCCTGGTGGTGGTGCAGGGGTGGGCCATGATCTGATGATCATGGACGCCCTTACAATAGGCCCGTTTGTGGCTGCAGTGAGGGTATCGCCTGCATCCACCGTTGTATTTAAAAAAAAACCCTCAGGAGGGTAAATAAATGACGTATAACCCGATTGGTCGTGGGGTGTGTCCAAAAAGAAAGTGATTTTTTTCCTCCACTTCCGGCCGTCCACTCTGCGATTCCCGTGCGTCTGCCCAACACAACAGTTACGGCCCTTTTCATGTAATGCCACGGGGAACTGCCCTGATCAGTCGTCGGCTTCTCCTCCGACAAAGGGATCAAGTTCGGGTTAACTTCAAACGACAACGGATTTCCCCTTTCGTACTTTCCCTCGATTTACCTCGTCTCCTAGTGGTCACACCGATATTCCGCTAACTCTCATCCCTTCCGACACAGTGTGACGCCCTCTTGTACACGAACTCAGCTCCATTCATTGCATATATTGCACATATAATACAGTCCTCTTAACGGTCACTGAGTTTCTTTTCATTTCGTTCTGCAACGCACCCTCTCGTGCGCCCAACAACACTATAATATGAGCCACTTGTGAATGTTGGAGCTGTACTGAGGCAACAAGGGTAAAGGTAAAGTAACCTAGCGGGGCATCTAGTCTCAATCAAAAAACAGCGAAATAAAAAACGAACCTGTTGACATTTTACGGCATTTATGTTTTATAGTAGTACGGTTTTTATCGAGTTTACGGTTTAAGGTTGGTGTCGTAGAATCGAATGGAACGCTACAAGCAGTTTCCTCTCTCGACGACAGTAGAGTTGCAAGGGGAGAAACAAAACGAAGAAAACGAGATTTAACTGTTTGTCGTCCAATCCCTTTCCAAGTACTTTTTATTTGTCATTTTCCGAAGGAATTCGAACCGCACCTTCGAAACTGAATAGACTGCGGTGTCGAATGAAAAAGGCTTCTACTGACTTCCCACTCGAAGACAGGGACAAGTATCGCTTCGGAGGTGTTCCCTAACTCTCAGATCAGTATCTCTTCACCCGATTTATGGGTCAATCACCTTCGTTTTTCTATAAAACGTTTCATTCCGTTTCAGTTTATTCCTTCGATCCTCCACCCCCCTCCTCCCCCGTACGCGTAGGTGGAACGCTATTCGTCCGATTGAACGATATTATGCTCAAGATTTCATTCAACACTATTGCCTGATGAGCCCTTGATTTATTTGTCGACAAAAACATTACCGCTGGTAGTTCGATGTTGTATTTAAAGTAATTTAATTTTATTCGATGCTGACTTTCACGATTAAAATCTATTTCAAGTCTGAGATCTGAAGAGATTTCGAAAATGAAATCGAGTCAAACCATCAGTATAACGTTTAAAGATAAATTTAGAGAAAGATTATTGGAGGACTATTAACATAGTGGAACAGTAATACCACGGAGTATACAAATTACATGTACTTGCTTGTTACTGTTCAGTATTGTTCACGTTAGATTTAGTCTGTACTGCATGTTTATTATTTATAGTTTCGGTAAGGAATGCTTGTTATAAATATTGTAAGAAAGATGGTCAGAATCAACTGAAGGTAATTTTATGACTTCACAATTCGCGATCGAACAATAAACTGCCTTAACGACAACAACACAACTCGTCACCAAGCAGCCTGATAAAAGTAACAACATCTAATGTAGTAACATTCCAATATCACCCTCTTCTCTCTTTTAAAGAGCCCTTTCCGCCTCTTCAAATGCACCTGGAACGAAGTATGGTCGAATACGGTCAACGTGCACTACCATCTTTCGGCGCTAAGGAGTAACAAGTCGAACAATTATGTCGGAGATGCATTTCACTATTTTGCATGGACCAATCCACGGGCGCTGGAGTTTGGGAGAGCGTCCAACGTATGGACGGGGATAGTGCAGTCATACCTGATCTCCTGGTTGATATCGGCTTCCTGTCGCGTTTTGATCGTAGCGTCGTTTGGCTTCTGCTGCTACCTTCCCCATGGTTTCGCGAGCATGCGTGTCTTGTAATGCCTAACCTGTGTCTTGCTGCCTAAGATCTATTGCAAACTGTGTCCGAGTTTTACTTTCAGGGGCCACGCCTGTAAGCAGATCTGCTGGAACAGTCAATTCTCGACCAAATACCAACATTGCAGGAGAGAATCCTGTTGACTTGTGAACTGAAGAACGGTAGGCAAGTAGAGCCAAGGGAAGCCTTTGATCCCAGTCACGCTGGTGACCGGCCGGCAACAATCTTTGAGAGCATTTCTCCAAGCGTTCGGTTGAACCGCTCAACCAATCCATCACTCTGTGGACGTAAAGGCGTCGTTCGAGTTTTACTGATGTTCAGAATCTTCATCACTTCCCGAAAAACTGCGGATTCAAAGTTCCTACCCTGATCTGTATGTAGTTCAAGGGGAAGCCCGAATCTGGAAAATACGTGGTGTATCAGCCCTTCCGCCACAGTTTCTGCCTTCTGGTTAGGAACTGCGAACGCTTCTGGCCATCTAGTATAGTAGTCCACGGCCACTACTATGAAATTATTTCCATGATGCGACTGAGGAAGAGGTCCAAATATATCCACAGCTAGTCGTTCAAAAGGTGCTCCCACCGTGTATGTCTTAAGCGGTGCTCTAGTTGTTTTCTGTGTTGTAATGGTGGTTTCCACAAAGTCCGAAAGTGAGTGTCGTGAGTGCGTCCGTGGCTCTGTTTCGGGCACCAAATTTTCTTCCTGATCCTGATCTTCCTCCATCTGGTTATTCAAGGAATCTAGGGAGGATAATACGCGACCACTACGCAAAACACGCTGCTCAAAGTGTGGTGGAACGCGATCACGGGACATGGAATCCCACTTCTGACACCAATTGTAAGAAAGATGGTCAGAATCAAACGAAGGTAATTTTATGACTTCACAATTCGCGATCGAACAATCAACTGCCTTAACGACAACAACACAACTCGTCACCAAGCAGCAAACACCTGATAAAAGTTCAACAACATCTAATGTAGTAACATTCCAATAATATAAAGAGTGACGCGAAGTGGACGGCTATTTTGTTTTTCTGTGCGCTATAGTTACTTAAAACTCAATTGTAGAGGTGTTTTGTATCTCATAAATCTTCAGGGGAAGTGAAAGAGAGGGCTGTATGATGGAGA
Source organism: Pachypeltis micranthus (assembly GCA_020466155.1). Taxonomy (NCBI): domain Eukaryota; kingdom Metazoa; phylum Arthropoda; class Insecta; order Hemiptera; family Miridae; genus Pachypeltis; species Pachypeltis micranthus. Next base: position 4,164,481 of record CM035776.1, read on the forward strand.
GTCTTCGAGGGAGAAGAAATGGAGCCGCGCATTGAAGTCACCATGTCCCTTGAGGAACTGGCTCGTCCAGTGGTCCTGCTTACGGATGTTAGGGAAAGACTAGTACGATTTACGACCTTTTGATGAGGATTCCCATCTCACTTGCCATTTCTCTAACGCCCGTCAATAGTGGCAAGTTCACGTTCTGTGGTGTGATTTGCACGGAGTTCAACCCAAAGCAGAGAAAGTTCCCATTTCACTCTCCACTTGTCAACTATGCACTCAACGGCCAAGTCAACTGGTAACTGCCCAGTGATCACCTGGAGGGCAAAAGTTGATGCAGTCTTATATGCTTTGGTGATCCACAGGAGTGCAGCTCTCTGGAGTTGGGCCAATACTCTCCTTTGATTGACAGTTAGTTTGCTACCCCAGACAACGGGACAGTAGCCAATCACACCTAGATATATGGCCCTGTACATGAAGATAGTGTCACAGTAAAACACACCATGACCCGGGGTCGCGTGTCATCCACAATGGGATGTCGGGCTTGTTCGGAGGGTCCATGATCAGCTCCCTTGCCGCCCTCTGGCCTTCAGTGCCTCGAGCTACTTGGTCGTCAGGGAACGCCTTCTCAAGGAGGGTTTCCAGCGAACTTTTGATGCTGCAGACCCAACCTGACTCATTTTGCATCGCAGCTAAGACCTGCTCTACATTTGCTTTTCCTATGGAGGACTTGTAGTGTCTGCCCCAGGGGTTCTCCTAGCTCTGTGCTTCCACAAAATTTCGCCAGCCATGTCATTTGGCTCCCTTGATGGTCCAGTGGAAGCCTTCTTCTCTTGGATGAAGGCAATTCAGAGTGTGGCTCTGCCATCAGGGTCACGAGTGTGTTGGTACCTCCTTCTCCAGTCCACCATGGGACTTAGATGGTCCTTTGGTTCTGTTGCCCAAGTACAGAGAGCCCAGCAGAGTGCAGTATGTCCACTTTGCTGTTCACCTCTTGGCGTGTGGAAGCTTTATTAAGTCGGTGTCTGCAGCACGCAGTTCACCTTCCAGTACCGTACAGACTTGTGGCCAGTCAGCGTTTTTGTGCAGAATCGCTTTTCACGCGTGTCTTTGCAGAGGATGTTGTCATAACCGTGTGAAGTAAAGTAAATAACCGTGTGATCGCTCTGCATTGCACCTGGTACGGCTCGCCAACCCAGCAATTCGATTAGCAGGGTGTGAGACATAGGGCTTCGTTGCCAACATACAAGTTGGAGATTTCGTACACTGCATGAATCTAATACTGCTGCACTTGTATCCGAATCTGAAGATTGTTTATTTCAATCGATAATCAAGATATTTCGAGTTGATCGTCTTTCCATTATTTGTCTCAACAGCAACGACGAGGTTACACATGCGAGCAACGCCCGTCGCCTCGAATTTCCGTTGAGGAGCGGTCGAGGTTGAAATGTTTCGGCCACAGTCGAAGATCTATCCCTTTTGTAACCGTCCTCTTTATTGCAAGAAATAAGACTAAAAAGTTAAGACACGCCGGTGAACACTGGAATAAATTGGACGCCTGTCTTTGTTTTCTTCGTCTTCGGTTTGGTCTCCTCCTAATGGGGATTCCCGAAATAATCGCAACCCCTCCGTTATCTCAACGCCGCCTGTATTTCACTAGACCTGTGGTAAAAAAAAAACAGACCGGTAGAATCGATAACATCACTCTTTCTCCCCACACTCGCTACTATTACAAACCTCTCGTAACCCACCATGGAGCCAACCGGGGTCCTCACTTCACCTCGCGCTCTGTTGCCCGAAATTGCGGGTCGTGTGAAATTAGTTTTACCCATGAACGCTCGTTAGCTTGCACACGATATGGCGGTTATGCTGAAATAGCTTCTCATGCATGAGCCCACATTATGGCCGTAATAAGATATTTCTTCTAGTTCCGTGAGAAACCCCTGTAGATTACTGGACACGGTGTAGATTATTCGGTAACCGATCATTATGAGAACTTGAATTTTTCCAAAATGTAACATTCTGCTACGTCTAGATTGATTAATCAATAAAGATTGCAAGATTGCAGGGAAAGTCGTTTAAAAGCAAAGGAAAAACCAAAATTGTTAGTTGATGAGGAACTCATTGAAAGTTGTTGCCAAATCGAATGAACGTGTGAAAACTGAGTAAAAATAACAGGTGCGCCGCATCACACAGCTTTCCTCTGCTCACTGGTTTTCACGGCATTTGCACCACCACATGGTGACAGAAAGTTATAATTCTGGAATTTATTGTGCTGCTCGTACTCACGACCCGACTATTATTGAGCCGTACACTTTTAATTGATTAGGATGTAGACAAGTTTTATTTTGAGGAGGATAATAATCACTTTCACACAGTTACCCGGTAAACATTTTCTGAAGAGGTAGTCCCTACGTATCTTATAAGCGTTATTAAACGCTTATCGTATAGTTACATAATTGGAGTATCACATAGACTTTTTTTGAAGACTCGACTACTTTCTGAGCTAAATGTATAAGAAAAAAACTGCGCTAAAATTGATTTTTATAGAAATTTTTGGTAATTTACTGTCTAGGCATTTTGGAGCTGTCTAGGCAAAAGAATTGGTGTTTTAATCACTATGATAACTATAGTTAGTTTTCGCCGGATTTTTCTCATACCCTTATGTGGGCACCCCATGGTGACCTGTAGGCTAGGTATTAGTTTGAGGAGATTTGGTTTAGCGGTTTTCTCTCAATCGCGTTCACAGACACACATACCACTATCCGAAATAGTGTTTTATGAACTCAAAACTTGAGAAAAAAATGTTTTCACCCGATTACATTGTTGAAATTTACAAGTGATGACCCTTCAGTTCGTTATTGGTTGACCAAGTTCATCTGTTATTTCTCTCCCCTCGAAGGGCTACAGAGTGTGGAGTGGCTCCTACGGCAGGTCCGTTTCCTTATTTAATGGCTGTTCCTCAGCCCTCGAGGAGGGTTATACCAGTCATGGAAGTTGCGATTTTTGCTAATGTGCAGAAAGGCCGGCCTCTGCAGCATCCACCTCACTCAGACTTGCAGAGGTACGGCAGGTATTTGGTCGTTAGCTAGTCTCCCGGTAGAGAGCCGTTGCCCGTGTGTTACCATGGTGAGGTGACAACCTGAGGAATCCCGTATCGTCTGGAAGGAGTTCTTAATCTGGTTTCCCACCTGATTTAACAATTTACTTGGGTGACAAGCTTCAAAAGAACAGATCAACTATGACCACGTTTCTTAGCCATCACCTTCTTCGCGAACTCTGCAAAAAGGTTGTAGGCTTGCTTTGTAGCAGTCAATGCTGCTAAGTCATTTTCCCTCCCAACAAACGTCGCTCACTGTTGTAGAAACTACCGTGGTTTCTTGTTTCCTCCGCACTGGAGGCGCAAGACGAGCATGAAGGAGAGTCTTAGAGAGAAAAAAGTGGAGTCGCGCATTAAAGTCACCATGTCCAGTGAGGAATTGCAAACGAACTTAGGAATCAGCAGCCAGGTGGTGAGCTGTTGCCCATGTGTTACCCCACAGATGGAAGGGTACTGTACTATCTAAGAGGAGATTTTGATATGGTTTCCAGCCTGATCTAGTTATTTACCTGGGCAACCAGATCAAATGGTGGGGTCAATTGTGGCCGCATTCTTCATAAACTGTGGGAAATGGTATTAAAGTAATAGGGTTATATCCGCCAGTAGGCAAATTACTAAAGTACTTGCTGTGGGCAAGCGCTTTCGATGTAAGGACATCATCGTCTGGCCGTTAAGTCAGTACTGGAGTCAGTCAGTTGGTCGTGGTCTTTATATACGAAGAGAAAGTTAAACGGGATAATGGAGCGTCGTGTAAGAGAGGGGGGAAAGAGAGGTCATGTACCTCTGGGGGAAACCCACTAGAGGCTAATGGAACGTCTTGAATGATCTGTCAATTGTGGAATTTCCGTCTTTTTTGTGTAGGGTGGTCTGTAAATCCGTCAGTTGATTGTTTTCGTTTGTGTAGTGTTTTGAGTGGTGTGAATATGGTGTCGCATTTTGTGTTGATTTGTTCATTTATGATCTGTCCATTGAAGTTTTTTGTTTATAAATTTCCATGTTTTCTAATATGTTCAGTTTTCGTCCTTTGTATTGTTTGTGTAGTAAGATGGTGCAGTCCTGTATTTTGGTAGGTTCACGTCCAGTTCTCTTGAGGTAGTTGGCAATGTTTGAATCGTCTTTGTTCCTACGAGAGATTTAATGTGTTCTGAGTATCTGGTCCGTATTTTTCGTCCTGTCTGTCCTATGTATGCGTTTGTACAAGTACAAGTTATTTTATACACCCCACTTTGGTCGAGTGGGTCTGTCTTTTCAGTCTTTGCAGTTAGTTTGGTTCTAAGTGTGTTGTCCGTACGTAATGCGATTTGTATACCTTCCTTTCGGAGGATGTTAGTTATTCCGTATATTTTTGGTCCTCTGTACGTGAATGTGCAGGGTCTTGTTAAAGTCTGTGTATTCTGTGTTCTTGAGTTATTTTCTGCGATAGTATTGATAGTATCAAGTTCTTCTTTGTAATTTTGTGCGGGTAGTGGGATAGTTTTTAGTCTCCGTATCAGGTGTCTGAATGCACTTAGTTTATGTTGTTGTGGGTGGTTTGATGTAAAGTGTATGGTCGTGTCGGTGGCAGTGGGTTTTCTGGAAATGTCGTATTGTAGTTCGTTGTCTAACCGTGTGATTTTCAGGTCCAAGTAATTAAGGGTTTTATTTTGTTCTTTGTTCATGTCATATTGGATGTTATGGTGGATATTGTTTAAGTCCTTTAGTATATCGTCAGTGTTATCACGGCCTAATATGCAGATGATATCATCTACATATCTGGCGTAGTGTTTGATATCGTGTTTTGTCATTAATTGTGTGAAATGTTTATAAGCTTGCTTAGTGGCTGTCAACGCTGGAACTTTTTATTGTTCTTCCAACAACTCTCTCTCACTATTGTAAGAACTACAGTGGAGTAGCGTGTGGTTTCTTGTTTCTTCCGCGCTGAGGGCACATGACGTGCTAGATGGAGAGTCTTTGATGGAGAACACGCAAGGAACTCGCTCGTCCAATGATCTAACTCAACCCCCTTTCTCCTGAGACGTTCGCGGCTGTTGGGAAACGAGCAGCCCTAAAATTCCGGAACTGTAAGCGCTACCGCTTCCTGCTGCCATAAAGCTTTGTTTGACCAAGTTCAAATGAACTGAATGATAAATGAATTGAGTAAGTAGAAAAAAAAGCCATGTACCCGAGTGAATTGACGTAGAGCTAAGGAAAGTTGTTAACTTTCGGTGCATTTTGTTCATGCTCTTATTTTGGCGTCTCATGGTAACCTGTGGGCGAGATCTCATGTTTGAGCTGATTTGATACGGTCGTTTTAACTAAAAATCGTTCACAGACACACAGGTCTGTTTCCTTATGTGATGACTGTACCTAAACCCTCGACGAGGGTTATGTCAGTCATGGAAGTTGCGGATTCGCTAATATGCAAGAGGCTGGCATCTGCAGCATCCATTGAACTCAGACCTGCGGAGGTACGGCAGGTATTCAGTCGTTAGCTAGTCTCCCGGTAGAGAGCTGTTGCCCGTGTGTGTAACCGTGCGGAGGTGACAAACTGAGGAATCCCGGTACACAGACACACAGACCATTTTCCCAAATAGTGTTTTCGGACTCAGGAGGGTCTGAAACGTAAAGATTTGAAGAGAACTAAAAATTGTTTTTTCAGCCGATTACATAACTTTCCTTTCTACTTTGTAGAGCCAAGGAAAGTAAAGACTTTTTGGCCATATGTTGAGAGATCTCCACGGAGCTCCCGTTTCACTCTACAACATGCACTCAACGACTGACCAGAGATCACCTGGAGTGCTTCTGTCGATACAGTCTTATAGGGCCTTGATGATCCGAAGGAGTGCAGCTCTCTGGGATTTGGGCAAGTACTTTCTTTTGACTGTGAGCCACAGAGCCCTTGAGCCTCTCCACATTCCTCAGAGTCAGTCTAAGAACTGACCAACGTGGCGCTCCCTCAGTGACATCCTAAGGTTTTGACAGGACTGCAATATGTTTGTAAGTTGAAAAACATGTGCCTTTTCTGTAGCATTTTTGCCTCCATGTTCTATGCTCAAATTGACGAAAATTTAGTTCGGCGCAGGTGAGGGAGGGAGTGAAGCGGAGGGAAGACTGTGAGGGAGAGGGAGGACGGCGAAGGAGTCGGACTCTTGTGGGAGTATTAATCTAATTTATTGTCGGGCCGGATATTGGAGCGTGTTATCCCCAGTGAGATGCCGAAGATAGCGACAGACCCGCACCCGACGCCCAAATGCACTTTCCATGTTCCCCACCGAAGGACGCTGTTCCAGACGAAAACCCGCCGAACACAAAAAGTCCTAAAGAACTCGAAAAGAAGCGTCAAAAAAGAATTAATTTTTCTCGCCTCCTCTAAATAAAAGTAAAAAAAAAATATATAAGAGATCTGTCGGATGAGGGGCGTGGGAGGTTGGTAGGTGAGGAACCCGATCGGTTTCTCTATCAAGCAGAGCCGAGGCAGAGCAGAGCCGTGCCGAGCCGAGCCGTGCCGCTAGCCGTATTGCTGTGAACGAAGAAAGAAGCTAACGAGTGTTTCGTGAGAGTCAATAAATCACCGGCGAGGTAAACGGCATCCGACAACCGAAATTGGTCGAATGAATTATGCGTTGAAAAACTCGAGGCCTCGCAGCCTAACAAATCAACGATTCTTGAGTCAAGTTAAGATATGTGGAATCCGATCGAAATCTTTTCAAAGCCTTAGAAACACGTTTCAATTATGGACCGTAAAAATAGAGCTCTCGCCATTTGCATTTGATCTGTTCGACCATCGACAATTAATTCACGAGTACAGAGAAACTATTACTACCACCTTATCGCTAAGGCGCTGCACCGTTATACAAAAGGACTTACGTCTTCATTTCGAAGCAGAAACAAATTTGTGTGATCCAAATTCCAAATGCTCACGGTGTAATGGTTTGCAAGGTTTTCTCAACTATTATAACTAACTGCAGCCCAAAGTCCTATTGTGCCAGTCCTAATGTCTCACAGGTCCATGCCAAGCTTCCTAATCCTAAGGAATGCCAGCTATTTCAGTGCAAGAGTCTTCTTTGATGTCCACCCCTGGAGAAGCCATACCAAAGACCAAATATTGCTTCCTTTCAGGTCTCTGATAGAGTCGACTATGCACATAAAAACATGTGTTTTCATTTTGCAGTGTCCGGTGTTGAATCCACAATCTGCCTTAAGCCTTTCATCATCACAAGGCTTCTTATCTCGTGTGTTTGCTTAGAGATGAAGCGTTTGCAGTGCCTCACTTCCACTGCATTCCATATTGCGTAATGCGTTCTCCTGGCATATTCTCTCCTCTGTCCTCTTGACTAGTAACAGAGGTGCCCCACAATGGGGAAGTAGCCCTTTAGGTACAGCAGACAAGTCTGCCAGATGGTCCAGCTTCTCGTTTTCAGTGATCCCTTTGTGCCCAGGAATCTAGTAGTGTTCAGGCAGCTCAGAAGGAAGCTAGCTTGTGTCACAAACGCGATAACGCTGAGGTCTTTTTCTTTTTTTTTTTTTTTCTCTTTGTTTCATTATTTATTTCGTTAAGGAGCAACAGTGACTCATCAAGCTCTTCACATCAAAAAGGGTCCCGGAATCAACCCGTAGCGGATTGTAGCGACTGCGTTTCTACCAACGCCCCCGCTCCTGGGGAGGGGCGGCTCTTCCGGCAATCGGTCTCTCGCTTTTACTAGTGCTCGATCTGCTAACGACCGGAACCTGAACCGCAATAGCATTTTATTCCTTTTCGACGAATTGGGCCACAGGATCGTCAGAATTCCGCCCTGTTAGAAAACTGTCTCCAGTTTTCATACACTGCAGCCGCCAACGTCTAGATCGGAATTAGGTTCTCCGTCATCTGCCACCGCTCCATCTTCGAACGCGGTCCTCTTCCTCCTCAGACCACCACGGGTACTGTGCTCGCGCGTGCTACGGATGAACACGGTCAGACGGTTTTATTTTCACTGTGCAGAATTAACTTTATTTTATAGGTTTTCATTTACCAATTAATTTTCTTTTATTGTTCCTTTCCGAAGTATTTAGATTATTTCTTTTTTTTTTTACCCTCCTGTTATTATCGCACATAAACCAATTTTATTTCTAGACTGGGTTAATTGGTGAATTCTTTTCTAATCATCCCGACTCAGTCGAACATTTTGGTAGCAGAACGTGGTTTTCGAACCAATTGCACAATATAGGTTTTATCGTTTCGTAGTTACACGTTTTTGACCCCATTGAGAGAATTTTGTTTGCACATATTTTTATAGTCTGTCGATCGAGTTTAGTTCAACACGAACTATAATTGTGCGATACATTTTGTTCGGATGCGTATTTGTTTGTGAATTCTGGGCTGCCTAGCGTAAATCACTCTACAAGGAAATCATTTCAAGATTACAATTTCATTTTAGCGTTCGTTTCCGAAACTAACTTTGTTTTGCATCTTCATTTTTACTTTATTTTTTTCTTCAACATAATGGATAGCGAAACAATTCTGAGAGTCAGCACACTTAAACGCACGATGAAAACGGGCTATGGTGAAATTTCTTACATCTATTCAAAGGCGAAGGAGGCCATTCAGGATGATCAGCATGTGCTGGCTTTCAAAGGGGCATATAGATCGTTGGATCGCTATTTCCTGCAATATGAGTCTGCCTTTGATGAGCTAGTCGTCATTCACGATGCCAAGAAAAGCAGTGCATTCCCAACTGAAGATGACACTAAAAATATGAACGCTGTTCGAAGTTCATATTATAAAATTTGTTCTTACTACGAGCAAATTTTAGCGTTGGAAGGTTCACGGGCAGCGCAGGTCAAACCTCCCTTAAACACGACCATAGTGCATGAATCTCGAGTGGAACTGCCCAAAATTGATGTGCCTCGATTTGATGGCCAAATTCTAAATTGGCCAAAATTTCGAGACACATTCCTGTCCATAATCCACGAGGAAGAAGGTCTCCCTCCTATTAAAAATTTCACTATCTTAAATTAGCACTATCAGGACCAGCAGCTACCGTCATCAGTCATTTGCAGCTGACTGACAGTAATTATCAAGTCGCATGGAAGGCGTTAGAAAAGGTTTACGATTGTAAACGAGTACTAGCCTCCGCTTATTTAAATCAGGTACTAGATTTTAAACCTCTCTCTGCGAATCCCACTGTTGACGCACTGAAATCCTTTTTGACCAAAATTGGCGACAATATCGCTGCCTTTAAACTTCTAAAAATTGGAAATGAAGCTTCTTTCATTTTATTTCATCTCGCTTGCAGATGCCTTGATCAAAGAACGCGGGAGCAGTTTGAGTTGTCCTATAAAGACACGGGTTTCCCCTCTATTTGCGATCTCACTCAGTTTGTCAGAGATAGATGCGTTGCTTTGGAACTGGCGGATACCCACATTTCCTTTCAAGCTAACCCTGGTTCAAATAATAAACCTAGAGATATAAAAGGATCGTTTACTCATCGTAGGTCTTCTCCCAAATCTTCTCTTCTAGCAAGGAATAATTCAAAACCGCCAAATAAACAATCACCGCCATCTCAGCGCTCTCCTGACTTGAGCAATTCCTCCCCCTGTTTTATTTGTCATCGAACTTGCAGAAATTTACAAAATTGCCACACTTTCCAATAGTGCCAATGTTCAGCAGAGGTTTCAATGGTTGAAAAATTGGAAAGAAAGGGTGCCGAAACTGCCTTTCAAGTCACCATGAGTCCAAGTTTTGTAGTTCCCAATGGTTATGCAGATGGTGCAAGGGTAAACATCACTCCATGCTGTGCTTGACCTCCTCTTCAGAAGGTGAACGCTCGTCATCAGCCCCCACAAAGTTCTCCTGACCCGCCTTGTGCCTCATCACAATCGGAAGGCTCTGTTATGCCGGTGATGTGCTCAGTATCTCAACAACCTTCTCCAGATAATTATGGGTACTGTGCTTGCCGAAATTCAAGATTCGAGAGGACATTTTCAGACCGTTCGTCTCGTAATTGATTCCGGAAGCCACTACTCGTTCATGACAAAACGCTGTGCTCCAAAAGTTGGGTTTAAAAATGTCCAAATGTAATCTGAAAATATCGGGGATCGGCCAGACATCGTTTACAGGTTCCCAGGGTGAAGTCGTATGCAATCTTAAGCCTAGAGGCCAATCGGCCCCTATGTTTACGGCGAATGCGTTGGTGATTAAGGACATTACGTCTTTTCTACCTACTGCCACGTTGCCGTGTTCTTTGTGGAAGAACTACCTGTCATATCCTCTCGCAGACCCGAAATTCTTCGAATCCAGTCCAGTAGATTTCTAATGGGTTGTGACCTATTTGCCGAAATTTGGACAGGATCTTCAGTACAGTTCATGCTAATCTTCTAAAGTTTTTCCACAGTTTTTGGACATGTTGTCCTCGGTAAATACACTCACAAGGATGTTTCCAATTCAGTTGGCACTTCGCTACTCGCTATTTCACCTCTGCAGAAATATCGATGGACCTTCAAAAATTTTGGGAGGTAGAAGAGCCGACTCCGGCTATAATAATTTTTATTCTCCATGCAGGTGGCTTGTGAACTTCATTTCTGTCAAACACATTATCGGAAAGACGACGGAAGCTACGTGGTGCGATTGCCATTTGAAAAAGGAGCTTCCGTCGTTTGAGGATGCAATATCATGTCCCTTAGACGTTTCCATAATCTGGAAGACAGATTACGGAAAATACCCAGTCTTCGTTCGCATTACATGAACTTTATGCGAGAATATGAAGACCTACGTCACATGCAAGTTACAACAAGTGAACCCAAATACATTTTACCTCACCATGGAGTTTTAAAACGGATGGGCCAAATAATAAATTGAGAGTCGTTTTTGATGGCTCCGCAAAAACGACAAATGGGTCGTTAAATGATCATCTGTGGGTTGGACCAGGGTGCAAATCGATATTAGGGACATACTGTTAAATTTTCGAGCGCACCGCGTTGTTTTTGTGACAGACATCGTAAAAATGTACCGTAATATATGGGTCCATCCCCAAGATTATCAGTATCAAAGGTATATATTGGCGATATGATCGATCTGATGCCATACAGACTTATGAACTGAAAACGGTGACTTACGGGCTTTCATGTTCCCCATTCCTAGCATTACGGGTCATCAAACAACTGATTATTGATGAAGGTCAGCTTTTCCCCTTAGCTTCCCGAGCACTAGAGCGAGATATTTATATCGATGACGTAGTCACAGGCGCAGACACAGTAACTGAAGCATTAGAGCTTCAACAGCAGCTCATAAAACTTATGAAACAGGGGAAATTTCTCCCTAAGTAAATGGGCTAGCAATAGTGCTGAGATCCTCCAAGCAGTGTCATTAGTCGATCACAATAGTCAACCGATTTCCCTTTCAATGGATGATGAAAGTAGTATGAAGGTTTTGGGGCTTCAGTGGAACCCTGTGAGTGACTGCTTCAGTTTAAGAAAATTCAAACCCAGGCAGTAGCTTGTACCAAAGAGGAATCCTATCTTTTGTAGCCAAGATCTACGACCCCCTTGGCTTTCTGTCTCCATACGTAGTCCTTCTCAAGGGCTTTATTCAAGAATTGTGGAAAATGGGATTAGATTGGGATGACTCCATCCCTCTCAGCAATCGAGTGGAATGGCAAAATTCCCTCGAACATATCGATGCACTATCATCCATTCAGAATTCCACGTTTCGTCAGTAATGTTAAGCCGTTCACTTATCACATTGTAGGATTCTGTGATGCCTCAATGAAGGCGTACTGTGCAGTCTTGTACATCCGCATCATTAAAGACACATCAATTAATGTGCATCTGCTTACTGCCAAAACCAAGTTGACACCTTTACGAATTATTTCTATCCCACGTTTAGAATTATGCGGGGCTTACTTGCTATACAAATTATATAAATCTGTATCTAGTTTCTTGAACCTGCTCGATGGCCAGCAGTCTTTGGACCCCTCATTTTTTACGGACTCGACCATTGTACTGGGGTGGTTGGAAACTCCGCCACACATGTTAACTACCTTTGTAGCGAATAGAATCTCCGAAATAACTACCATACTTCCCTCCACTCCAGTGGAGACATGTAACTTCTGTTGATAACCCTGCTGATTGCGGATCTAGAGGAATGTTGCCCAATGATCTTATGAACCAACAGTTATGGTGGTTTGGACCAACGTGGCTGGCAACCCCCATTTCGAATGGCCGTCATTTTCATTTCAGCCGGCCAATCTGCCTGAAATCAAGCCAAAATCCGTCCTGCTCTCTGCCCAATATTCCTCTTTCATAGTTGACATCATTAAGAGACATTCCTCTTACGTTAGATTGTTGAGAGTTATTGCCTTGATTTTACGATTTATCGACAATATTAGAAATACTCAGTGTAATCGAAAGGGTACATCACTCTATTAGAGTTAGAGGAGTCACTATTAACTTGCATAAAACACACGCAAAACTTCTACATTTTCCTGTAACTCCACTGAACAAGTGATGACACGGTTTGCCAAGCTGAACCCCTTTATCGACAGTCAGGGAGTGCTCAGGGCGGGCGGTAGACTTTATCATGCTAATATTCCATATAATCAAAAACATCCTGTCCTTTTACCGAACAATTGCCACTTATCCGTACTCATTGCAGATTACTATCATAAAATCCATTTACACCCTGGTCCTTCTCTTTTACAAGCCTTAATTCAAACTAGATTCTGGATCCCTGCCCTACGAAAGATTGGCACAAGCACGCACCTTTCAGTGCATCAAGTGCTATAAGCTGAAAGGCTCACATAGAATACCCCCAAATGGCAGACCTCCGTCTTTCAGACTGAAAAGGTGGACGCGCCTTCTCCTCAGTTGGTGTGGATTTTGCTGGCCCCTTCATTTTGAGAGAGTCTTTGCGGCGCAAAGCAGCCACATATAAATGTTATATGTGCCTCTTTGTATGTTTATCCATCAAGGCTGTTCACTTAGAACCGGTCAGCACTCTATCCGCTAAGGGGTTTCTGGCATGTTTGGATCGATTCGTTTCACGAAGAGGGCTCCCCATAGAAATTGTGTCTGATTGTGGCAGTAACTTCATAGCAGCATCGTCACACCTCAAATACATTTGGAAGTGGTTTAAGGATAATAACCTCCAGCAAGATTTAGCACATCATTGTGCTGTGAAAGGTATCCATTGGCGCTAACCCCCTTCTGCTGCTCATTTTGGGGGGTATTTGGGGAGGCGGGCATTAAATCAGCCAAACGTCTTATTCAAAAGGAAGCAGGAGGAACTTCTTTAACCTTTGAAGAATTTGCTACCCTGCTCTCTAGGTGTGAAGCAGTTTTAAATTCAAGGCCCTTATGCCCACTATCAGCTGACCCCCTCTGAATGCAGTATCTATCTCAGGACATTTTTAATTGGTACTCAAATTTGTGCGCCCCCTGAAACACCATTGTTGGACACCAAGTTACATCTGCTGGATCGTTGGCAATTGGTTTCCCGAATGACCAGCATTTTTGGCAAAGATGGAGGGTAGAATATTTATCTACTTTGCAGTCCAGACCAAAGTGGCTTAAGCGATCTAACAACCTAGAGGTAGGACAGTTGGCTCTTTTGAAGGATGGCAATGTTCCAGCCCTGCACTGGCCCCTCGCCCGTATCATTGAGACCCATCCAGGGAAGGATGGCATCGTTCGGGTGGTGACCATTAAAACCCCTACCTCAACATATAAAAGACCGGTAGTCAAGTTGGTACCACTTCTTCCTTTATATAACTCCCCCTATCCTGAAGACTCTTTAGAAATTTGAGATTCCCCAAATTTGGCGGGCGGTTTATGTTCAGGCAGCTCAGAAGGAAGCTAGCTTGTGTCACAAACGCGATAACGCTGAGGTCTTTTTCTTTTTTTTTTTTTTCTCTTTGTTTCATTATTTATTTCGTTAAGGAGCAACAGTGACTCATCAAGCTCTTCACATCAAAAAGGGTCCCGGAATCAACCCGTAGCGGATTGTAAGCGACTGCGTTTCTACCAACGCCCCCCGCTCCTGGGGGAGGGGCGGCTCTTCCGGCAATCGGTCTCTCGCTTTTACTGGTGCTCGATCTGCTAACGACCGGAACCTGAACCGCAATAGCATTTTATTCCTTTTCGACGAATTGGGCCACAGGATCGTCAGAATTCCGCCCTGTTAGAAAACTGTCTCCAGTTTTCCATACACTGCAGCCGCCAACGTCTAGATCGGAATTAGGTTCTCCGTCATCTGCCACCGCTCCATCTTGAACGCGGTCCTCTTCCTCCTCAGACCACCACGGGTACTGTGCTGTGCTCGCGCGTGCTACGGATGAACACGGTCAGACGGTTTTATTTTCACTGTGCAGAATTAACTTTATTTTATAGGTTTTCATTTACCAATTAATTTTCTTTTATTGTTCCTTTCCGAAGTATTTAGATTATTTCTTTTTTTTTTACCCTCCTGTTATTATCGCACATAAACCAATTTTATTTCTAGACTGGGTTAATTGGTGAATTCTTTTCTAATCATCCCGACTCAGTCGAACAAGTAGACATTAACTCTATTAATGTTTGCTCAAGAATTGAGCGGCATCCTGCAGTCCCACGCCAGTTGACGTCGTGCAGTAGTTCTTCAGCGCCTTGCATGACGCTTTACGGGCCTGGCCTGATAGCGTAAATCTCTGCTTGAAAAACCGTTGGAGTGGAACCTAGGTGAATGTACGTCTCACTCCTCTCAGGACTACTTATCCACACCCCAGATCCAGTGCTCTCCAGGGTTTTAGATCCATCCGTGTTGATGTTGATACTATTGTGAGGCTGAAACCGACGACTCATTGTTCTGGAGACTTTCTTCTGTTTGCACTGTGTACATCCTATCCAACTCGTATATCAGTGACAATGTCACAGCCAGGTGCCATTCTTGGGATTCAACGTGGAGGGGACGAATGCCTCCGGGGTGAGTTGGCTGACTGTATCTTCCCTCGTGCGCTGCCATCATCCCCACTGTACCAATTAGGTGCAGCTACGCCGTAAAAACCTCATGTTCTGTTAGGCACTAGGTGAGGTGGAAACCCCCTGACTGTGGCGCCACCTGTGCCGTGGACCAGGGACCTTATTCTGCTATTTTGTAGTGTTGTTGAAATAAGATAAGTTAAGTGATTTGTGAACGTGAGACGACAGTCCAGTATGGTTCCGAGGTACCAGTAAGATTCAGTATTGGGGATTTTTTTTTTTTTGACCTGAGGGCGAGTGGGACAAGTCCCTTTGTCACTGCGGCCGCATATGGGCCTATTGTGACGCTGGCCCTTTCTTAGTAGAAGGCGTCGTACATACCCGCCCCCCTTAGGAAGCTGAGTATGTCCTTCACCGCAGAGTTCGCTACGGTTTGGGGTTCAGTGGTCCCCTGACCGAAGTATTCAAAGCGTTTTGCTGCCAAGGCAGGGCATTCACATAGGATATGCTCTGCTGTCTCGTCCTCATCACCGCAGATTCTGCATTCCACCACCTCTGAGATGCCCAACTTGTTGAGTGGGCAGTGCCCGGTGAGGAAGCTTATCAGTACTCTCAGATCTTGTCTAGAGAGTGTCAGCATCGCCCTTTGACAGGAAGGCGTGACAAGCCTTTTTGCCTGTCTTAGTCGTGGCTGGCGATGCCAATGGGCGCCATTTTCTGTATCTCCCATCGAGCAACCAGACGGTTCAGGTGACTTTTCGTCAGACCCACGTGTGATTCAGGCCCGATGGGTAGGGATTCTGTACCCCTTTTCGCGAGGCGGTCAGCCTTTTCATTGCCCTCATACCTCCTGTGAGCCGGCACCCAAATGAGGGAGAGCCTGTTACGGGCGCCGAGCTGCTTGTGCGCATGGAGGCATTCCCATGCCAGCTTAGACCTAAAAGCCCTTGAGGTATAAACACCCCTGACTGTGGCGCCATCTGTGCCGTGGACCATGGACCTTATTCTGCTATTTTGTAGTGTTGTTGAAATAAGATAAGTTAAGTGATTTGTGAACGTGAGACGACAGGCCAGTATGATTCCGAGGTACCTATAAGATTCAGTATTAGGGATTAGGCGATGGAGGTAGCGCAGTGCGGGTTTCAGACGTCAGTCAGTTTTATAGACGTAACTGACAGCTGCTGATTTGTTTGGATTAATTTTCAGTCCCCAACCGTTGCACCACTTCCCCGATTCCTGAGTGTACACTTGTGGTTGGGCGTATGCTTGCTCTCCATCCTTGTGGCAGATGGCATAAATCAGGACATCAGGAGAGCTGTGAAGTGGGGTTCGGGTGGGAGAGGTAGATCTGTCCCAAAATTGAGATGACTGTTGACGCCAACGGATATCGCCAGAGCTGTTAACTGTTTGGCGACCCCAACTGAGCTCCGCAAGGTCTCAAATCACCAACGACGTGCAACTCGCACAAACTCATTGGCCACATCCCCACAGCCCCAGCCTCATTGCCGGATTTCATTGTGCCTACGATCGGCAACGTGAGCTGTTCCTCCATCGTTTTCATTCCTTTTAATTCACGGTCTCTGGATCCGAGGCTTCTCAGGATAGCCAATATTACTGACATTTTGGACAAGGTAATGTGCCATTCAACCCCGACACATAATATGACTTCCCATGTGGGGCTCAATCCCTATTAAATCCTTTGTTTGGTCTTCCTCCAGGAACACCTGAAAGCGTGGAGAAGACAAACCAGATCTCCCTCCGCTTCCATTTGTCTCCTACCAAAAGTCTTGGTCAGAATATTCAGTCTTTATTTTCTTTAGTTCCTGAATAATTTCATTTAACCCGTATTCGACATTTATCGAGAGCATTATTCCTTTTTTCTTTACGTTTTTCTGTACAGAGCTCTTAGCTACATTTTATTTAGTGTCCACTACGCACTTGTAACATTACAGTCCACTTTTACCTTTAATTTTGCAGTTCTTTTTTTTTCTCCGATCTTTTCTCACATTTTTTCAGGTTCAGTTTCTTTCTCTTTCCTTTTTTTTTAAACAGGCGTCAGATTGAGCGTAGCCCAGATACCGGCTACACAATTTACGCCACAATGACCTATAGTACCAGTCCAAATGTTTCACCTCGTGAGATGCCTAGCCTCCTAAGGAATACCAGGTATTTCCTGCAACAGTATTCTTTGACGTCTACTCTAGGAGAAGTAGTACGAAAGACCAGAAACCGCTCCCTCTCAAATTTCTAGCACTGGGCTAAGAGGTGGTGCCACACCACCTACACCAAGGGGACACCTGACACGACTTTGCCCAAAGCATGTGTTTGTCCGTTTTGCAGTGCCCCGTGATGACCCCCACAGTCTGCCTTAGGTCCTTACTCTTCAACCTCAGAAAGCTTCATCTTATCTCGTGTGTTTGCCCTTGCACGGCAGATTTCTCTTCTATGGTACGCACCTTTATGAATGTAGTGCAATACATTGTCAAGTGTGTGGCAAGACTGTTGACCCAGCAGAAGGTGTTCAGTAAAAGTTTACGCGGAAGAACTTTGGCCAGGAGCGAAGCACGTAAAGTGGGCGGTAGGAAGATATTTCGTCTTCCGCTTTGCCGCAACCTTCCTTGTCACGGAAAAATTCCTGGTCAAAACTGAAAGAGTTCCTGTTTCACTTACAACTCAGGCTGGTGCAATCCTACCGCAGCAAGCAACGTTCGAGTGAGATACAATAAAAGCAGCCTTTAGGCGTGTATTCTGCAAATAAAAATGTACTTTTTTCGATACAATAAAAAGGCCTACCAGCGTGACTAGGCCGATTTATACTCCATCCCCTACAGTCTGCCACTATTTTCGGTTCTTCTTCCAGTTGAGAAAAGTTAAACAGCGATTGGCAAAAGAAACGACACGTCGAGGCCGCTTCTTCTCGTAAAGCTTATCGTTTCAGGGCAGTTGACACGAGAGGGACACCAGAAACCCTGCGTCATCCCCGTTGTGGCAAGAAGCATTAACTTAGTCACGACTTCTGGAAGCTTTTGTTGATTTTGAAGTCCCACGCATCTGAAGCCCTTCACCAACTCATCGGACTTTTCATCGTACAGTTCCCGTGTCAGTTGATATACCTCTACGAACGAAAACTGTCTTCTGACAGAGTCATCTCATTAAAAGTGGTGTAATAGGCACGGATGAAACGATGGTGACTCACTTGGTAAATGTATGAGGCGGGTTATTTATGATGTCTGGTATAAACGTGACGCTTTGTCGTTAAAAATGGACCTTTTGTGGTGCCCGTGGGAATGCTTCGTGTTGCGAAAGATTTGCAACTATTTGTTGAGTAATAACCATAAGTTAAGCGCATTGCGGCATTTGTGTTTGAGTCGTCTGCATAACAGACAGATTCATGATGTGATTTTAGACCACATGAAGGACCTCGTTGCTGCAGAACATGCTGCCACTTCAAAGCGTCTCATACTGCACACTCTTTTCCGTTAAAACACCATAAATGCCCACAAATCGCACAATAAAATGCCTGATGTCTACATCTTGTCCTCGAAGTACCTTCTCATCTCCATTGGAGGTTGTATGTAACTGAAACTATCAACGGTTTGCTAATGCTCCTGCCGAGGAGTTTTCTCTGGAGAACTCCCCTCTAGAGAAAGGACTCATTGAGCTTGTAGAGTCTTCGAAGAGATCGGTGTTGGACGGGGGACGGATTGGTTTTACGTCTGTCGCCTGGTATATGCAGCGGGTTGTAAAGCATGAATGTAGAAGATGGTGGTGAGTGTGTGGGTTTTGCTCAGTTTCCTTGGTTCCGTCTTATCGGGTTTTTTGGCGTCATTGGCGAATGCTGGGTCTTTTGACCTCGGACTTCCCCAGTCATTGTCTCCTTCTGATACCTGCCCCTCATACCGCTGCGGTTGCGTTTATTTTTAATGGCTACCGGATTTCCCTGAAGTGGGTTTTTTCCTTTCTTTATTTTCCCACTCCTCAATTTCAATTCCTCTCCACAAAAGACGGCTCCTTCTAAAATTCATTCATTCAGCTACGAAGGAGCACGAAAGTCACTCATGTGCCCGGCTACAGCTTGCTCTCTCGTTACGATATGGTTTCCCACACCAGTTCACTCGTCCCGAGTACTATCCTTGTGTCGCCCTAACTCAACACAGTTCATAACCCACTTCATTGCATTTAATACAATCCCCCTTAGCTCACCGAGTCTCTATTATTTTCGATCTCTCACCCTCTTGTGAACACCCAGTCCCAGCAAGAAGCATCCTCTTGACATGAGGCTGTACCTTGCGATCGAGTTTCTCGGTGCAGCTTTCCAGCCCAGAACGCGCCAGGACCTTGGTGATTATCATTGTTTAGTGGCCAGGGCTGCACCTTCTTCGAGCGTACTTGCTCTAAAATCTCTCTTGCTGACCTTCACGCTGGTTTTTGGGAGGTTGACCATCTAAAGGCTAATAAGTCTGGATGGAATGGTGGGCTACACTGTGGGTGCTTGGATAGGCCTCCCATATAGCGTACTTTCAAGATCCAGTTCCATCAGGAGGACTAGGACCACTATTCCGTTCTTGCTTGCTTTGCAGGCATCTGGCAGGGCTGTTGCACGTGTTTTGGCAGTCTTGGATTCGTTCAGGATCAGCTGCCATGGTGGGACATGGCAACTTCATCTGCCGCTGAGCCCAGTAAGCCTTTAGATTTTGCGGCTACTCTGCATGGTTCAGTTGATGGACGACAGCTCAAGCGGTGTCCAGACTCCCATTGCCCTCTATATGTATTGCACATTCTCCACAAGCACCTGTATAACGAGTGGTCTCCAGTATGCTACAAAACAAGCAAATGTAAAAAGCCGTGGCCCCTTCACATTTTTTATGAATCCATGCATCAATGCTGTTTGGTTCACCGTCAAACATGACTATAAGCCGACTGTTGAAATGTAGAGTACTATGGCCTGCTTTGTCTTGAGATGACGAACGATGTGATCCTGGTGAGGAGTGCAAATTGGGCGCATGCTGGACTCATTCCAGGTGAGGTTGGAGCAAGGGGGAGGGAGTGGATGAGTGCTAGTTCTGGTCATGTCGTGAAGAATGGGTACTTCCCCACACATCTGGTCGAGACCGCAAAGCTACAAACAAGAGAAGCAGTTCGATATTTGGACATGAGGATGGATATCAAGTCGTTTGGTTTCCACACCTGGCAAGCAGCTAGCCTCACCTTCCCCCTATAGGTTCTCACAGGCACTCCTCCCCTGGATCTGCCCCTGGACTGCAACGTTATGTGCCACCGGATCAGAACCAGTGGGCTAACGCCTTACCAGGGGCCACTGACGAACCTGGTGCCGGAGATGCTCCGATAGGACTCTACTGAGCGCTTGGTAGCCATAGCTGAGAATTGGCTACTTGACCAGTGGCTGCCAAGGTGCGATGGCGGAATTACCCTCCACCACCTGCTAGGCATCATACCAGGACTGCAGGACTGCCGGGAGATGATGCGGTGACAACACACATTTGCAGCAACGCAATTGCTCTCAGGAGAATTGTTGAGAAGCCGCGCGTTTAATCCTGTGGGATGGGAGTGGTAGAAGACGCTTCCCATGTCCTCTACGACTGTGGCCTGTAAAGCCTGTATGTGGATGTTAGGGCCAGCGCCGCCAATTCCACGAAGGAATGCGGTGCGAGGCTTTCTCTCCTCAAAGGCTGCAGCAAGCCGGTTCACCCGCTTCACACAGGCCTCCCATTCGGCAAGGAGCAGATGAAACTGCCACAGCGACAACGGCTCCTTTCAAAACACAGCTGTAAATTACTTGAAGCAGCATGATTGATCGAGAGGCGTGGGCTAGAAGGTTGTACTGTAGTGTCATTAGCCACTAGGCATCCCCCCCCCCCACCAAATAGATCCAGAACCAGTACTCCCACTCTTCCCTTCGTTATATAACATCCTCCACGTGGGCTTGTGCACTGCGGCATATAATAATTACTACCCAGGTTGCCTCCTGCCCCTTGACTACCTAATGTGTCTGGCCGGCCCTGATCATCTCTGAGAAGGATACTCTGCAACTACCCCCTTGGCCCCATCCAGCACCTTGGTATGACTAACTCTGCTTAGGATACAAGACAGTGTATTCATAACAATCGCACAACGTTCTTTATCACCATCCGCTTGAATGGATTCAATCCCTCAGTCAGTCGCTTCAGATCTTCACATTTGGATGTCCTGGGCCCTTTACCGACGAGCGCAGGATACGTAACATACCGTACTTCATCTACTACTACCAGCGATTTAGTCTAAGTAGTTATTTTGCGCGTGCCTCGTGGAGGGATGCAAGTTCTGTCCAGGATAGCATTGTGACAGCATCATTCAACTCATTCATTCTGAGCTGCAATGGGGAAACAGTGCCGAACAGAGAATATCGACTTCGCTACAATAAAATCCTTCTGTCGCGTTACTTTGAGCTCCTATTGTCACTACACTTAATCTCATTCTCAAAAAAGGAATTAAATCATAATTTTGTGTACAGCGAACGCAGGACCACGAGCGTGTGGAAGACTCGACGTCCTTTCTACGACTTGTTCGTTTCGTTCTGCATCTCCAAGCGTTGAAGTCTGAATGCAAATATTTCTTTGAGTAAGGGGATAAGTAATTATTTAAAGGTCAAACGGTAGACATAAACAGGAAGTGGGGTTCAAGAGAGAGGTGAGAGGTCACAATTGGCGCGATAGAGGCCTCCGTTAGATGTACCCCATTAAGAAGATATGATAAAGTAAGGAGTGGAGAGATTGTCATCAAGTAGGAGCGCCGGACGCGACCGAAGAGACGTGAGAAGGAGACAGAGCAATTGAGCAAGGTTATCACTTGATGGGTGAAAAGAAAGTGAACAGTAGTGTTGGGAGAGGTTGCAATTGACACAGGCATCATTAATTACTGGAAGCTCAACGTGGGTGGTTGAGCGGCGACGCCTTCCCCTTCGATGAGAGTGGCAGTGGTTGCGATGTTGATGAGAAAGAAAGGGAAGAAGATACTATCTCATTCTCGCCATCAAGGACGAGGAAGGGTGAAGTCCGTGGTAGATTGCCCACTTGGCTGCTCTGCACAAATGAACCCTCTCCCGTGTACTGGTAATTCTTGTCAAGATACGAGCTCGCCCTGGGGAGTGTTCGTCGTTATGAGATAAACCTCGAGAAAGCAACACGAAAAAATAAAATTGAAGTTCGAAGCCAAGGGTTCTTTGTCTGATCTCAATATTGAACCACTAACGCAATTATACCAGTTGACCGCCTTCACACTCCAGAATAACTCTTATTAATTGGGTGGCATAAAAAAATGTCATCCCCGGACGGGGGGAAGTGGAGAGAAAGCGGCACTACCGGCTAGTCCCAGGAGGAGGACTGAGGCCTGGCCTGTTCGCTGTCGTGGGATTTTATAAGCGATCTGTTCTAAGGGCAGTAAGTCTGTCGTAGGCTAATCACCCGGCCGGATTATAAGTGTAAACTTCCTCTGCTAAGGAAAACTTCCGACGATGTTCAATAGCCTTTTGCACAAATTTGTTCCATGGGAGGTCATCTCCCTTATAATAATGTATATCTCGGAATCATTCTGCGGATCAATTGAAGGTAATTCCCCTTCCTCCAAATCCAATGCCATGAACACACCGAAATAGAACGCTGGGCTTATTCAGAGAATTATGGGTCAATTAATATTGCAGGATGGTTGTAATGAGTGCACGGTAGAAGTGACTACTTGAAACTAATGAATGAAACGAAATGTATTTGGGTACTCCAGCTTAGGAATCGCTACACACCACGCCACCACAAACAATCTTGTTCGCGAAGCAGGCGCACTGACTTGACCCTTGATAGGTGACGCTAGTGACTTCCACATTCAGAGGTCCAACGACGTTTCACACGTCCTCTTCCCCGAAATGGACAACGTGACAGGGCAGTCGTCCAGCAAAGGAAACTGAGGTAGGAGAACTGATACTCAAACAAAGAACCTGGCCAGGTGAATTGACAAAGAAGAAACAACGCCCCCCCGGGCATAACAGTGGGTGAGCAACGGAACATGACTGACCAACCACAACACAGCCTCAAAACCGGCAACAGATTGAGCACAAGCCGAGTATGAGCAATTGATACTCCTGAAGAAGCAACAGTAAGGACTAGGTGAGGGTTGACCGACTCAGGCCAGGCCACAAGCAGAGAATGCACAATTGATATATATAATCTTCTGACTGTACCCCCCGTGATGGGGTGTGCACCGCGGCCATATGACCTATTGTGCCAGTCCTAGTGTCTTACAGGTCTATGCCTAGCTTTCTATGGAAAGCCAGGTAGTTCTTGAAGGAGTCCTCGTTGGTATCCATCCTGGGAGAAGTGGTGCCAAAGACCAAAAATCGCTCCCTCTCAAGTCTCCGGCACTGGGCCAGAACATGGTAGGGAGTTTCTTCATCCGTGCCACACCACCTGCATAGAGGGGTTTCGGCTATACCCATAACATACATGTGTTTGTTCATTCTGCAGTGTCCTGTTATGATACCAACAACCTGCCTTAAGTCCTTCCTCTCCATCCTCAGGAGGGTGTCTCTTGTCTCACCTGTTTGCTCTGAGACAAATCGTTTGGAGTGTCTTACTCCTGCAGCATTCCAGATTGTCTGATGCAGTCTTCTGGCATGTTCTTTCACAGTCCTCTTGACTAGTGACAGAGAAATCCCGCAATGGGGCGGTGGCCCAATAGGTACTGTGGACGAACCACGTCTGGCCAGATGGTCCGCCCTCTCATTCCCAATGATCCCACTATGTCCTGGAATCCAATACACATTAACTCTATTTGCACTTGCTAGGGAGTTAAGCCACATCCTGCACTCTCGCACCAGTTTTGACGTCGTGCAGTAGTTCAGTAGCGCTTTACACGACGCTTGACTATCGGTCAATATATTGATAGTTCTATTGCTATAGCCTTTCTCATGCATTTGGATTGCCCGGCAATAATAGCATAAATCTCTGCTTGAAAAACTGATGGAGTGGAGCCTAGGGCAATATAAGTCCCACTTCCTCCAGAGCCACTTATCCACACCCCAGATCCTGTCCCCTCTGGGGTCTTTGATCCATCAGTGTAGACATTGACGCCACTGGGAGGCCGAAACTGGCGGCTATCGCTGTTCCATGGACCTCCCACTGGCTTAACATTATATTTCCTCTCGAGCTCATACATGGGCACAATTGCGTCTGTGATCATGCTGAGCTCCTCGAAGGTCTCCAAGTCCCTAAATATAGCCAGGTGTCCATAAGTCGCCTGAGGCACCTTAGCTATTCCGAGCTTAGTGAGCCTGTAAGCCACCTTCATCGCCTCTGCTTTGACATAAATGTCCAGAGGAAGAAGATCGAACAGTTTCTCCATGGTGACAGTGGGTGTAGTCTTCATCACCCCTGCTATGAGTAGGCAACCCAGTCTTTGTACTTTGGAAAGACTGCTGCCATTCACTCCAATGGCAGCTCTATGCCACCACACGATTGACCCATATGAGATTATTGGTCTCACTATGGCCTCGTAAAACCAGCAGGCCATTCTGGGCTTTACACCCCATGTCCTCCCGCACATTCTCTGACACGTCCGAAGGGCCGTTGTCGCCTTCTTGGTCACGTATCGGATGTGGTTGTTCCAGACTAATTTTCGATCCAGAATCACACCCAGATATTTGACTTGCTCGCTGAGCTGAATTTCTCTGCCCATCACTACCTGCGGCCTCAGTCCTGACAGTTGCCTGAGCCTTGTGAACGGCATGATGACCGTCTTGGCTGGGTTGATGGATAGCCCCATCTCCCCACACCATAGGCACACCATCCGCAAGGCCGCCCCCATCAGGTCCGACAGCACGCTTTGCACCCTGCCCCGAATGAGCACAACCACATCATCAGCGTAGCCTTGGGCGTAAAACCCGCCGCATTAAGTCTCCCTAGTAAGGAGTCAATCACTAGGTTCCAGAGGAGCGGAGAAAGGACCCCTCCCTGAGGGCATCCCCTCACAGTCCTCGCCCTGATTGTACAGTTTCCTAGCGTAGTCTGGATCTCTCTGCTTTCCAATACAGCGATGATCCACTTTATTGCATTGCTGTGTACATTAAATTTCCTCAACGCCCTTTCAATGCTACATATGGAGGTATTGTCAAAGACCCCTTCTATGTCCAGAAAGGCCCCTATGGCAATCTCCCTATTACCCATTGACTCTTCTAGTCTCCTAACTAGTGCTTGCAGCGCAGAGTCACATGATCTCCCTGCGCAGTAGGCATGTTGGCCATCTACCAGGGGGGTCAGTCTCAAACATCCGTCTCTCAAGTACTTGTCAAGGATTTTCTCCACTGTCTTGAGCAGGAAAGATGTGAGGCATATTGGTCGGAAGGACTTGGCTTCCTCGTATGAGTCCCTGCCAGGTTTCGGTATAAAGGTTACTCGAACCTTCCTCCAGCCCTGAGGTATGTAACCATGCGCTACGCTACCCCTAAATAGCCTTAAGAGGCTGGGTAGGATGCGCTCTATCCCTTTCTGTAAGAGAATCGGGTAAATACCATCCGGTCCAGGCGACTTGAATGGTTTAAACGAGTTTACTGCCCAACGTACGGCGTCTCGGGTTATAATAGCCCTGGCGAGTTCCCAGTCCGGCGTTCCTGTCCGCCTCATGGCAATCCCCGCGTCTGCCAGTAACCCAGGGTCAGTTCTACAACCAGGAAAGTGTGTGTTCAGCAGAGCGGTAAGTGTATGGTGACAGTCCAAGGTGTCACCATCCGGCCCCCTGATAGAGCCTACCGCCTGATGCATGTTCCCTTTCGAGAGCACCTTGCTGAGCCTTGCTCCCATTCGGGTATCGTGAATTTCCTGGCAAAACTTTCTCCACGCCTCTCGTTTTGCCTTTCGTAATTCGTTATTGTACTCAGTTAGGGATCGCTTGTATGGTTCCCACTCTCCTGTTCTTTTGGCTCTGTTAAAGAGTCTTCTGGTTCTGGTTCTTAGTGCTCCCAGTTGATTGCTCCACCAGGGTACGCATCTATTGCTGTCCGCCTTTGTGGTTTGCCTGCAGTTGTTTTCAAATGAAGACCTAATTGCCTGTGTCAGTGCTGTATTCAGTAACTCGATCTCCAACGGACGTGTGGCATTGTCAGGGCAACTTCTCAGGGCATCCCTGAGGCTGTCCCCATACTTCTGCCAGTCCGTGTTTCTCGGGTTCCTGAACCTAATGGCTTCTGTCCTTGCCATTTCTAGATTGAATCTAATATACCTATGATCAGATCCCGAGAACTCTGAGGAGACATGCCAGTTGGAGACATTAATCCCCCCAGACAGTTTTAGAGCTAGGGTTAGGTCGATAACCTCCTCCCTGTTAGCAATAACGAACGTGGGTTTATTACCCTGATTCAGTATATCCACATTGTTAGTAACGAGATATTCAAATAGACACTCACCTCTGCGGTTAATGTCCTTACTTCCCCAAATGGTGTGATGCGCATTGGAGTCCACCGCCACAATCCCTTGGATATCATTGTCCTGGACTGTATCGACTATCTTCCCTAATCCTGTGGTTGGGACGTCGTCTTCATAGGGGAGATAGACCGAGGCTACCACTACATCCCTATTTTCATGAGTTAACCTGACCGCTGCAGAGTCCCCGGAAAACAGCGACCACAGCGGAAGGAACTTAATACTAGCCTTAATGAGTATGCAAGCCCTGGGGCGCCTGCTGTTATGGTACAATACCTTACAGCCCGGCACCCCAAGACCCGCCACCCTGCTCTTAACTATCCAAGGTTCTTGAATCAATGCAATGTCAATATTTTGACTCACCATGTATTGCTGCAGCGCCCATGATGCACCCCTGCAGTGGTGCAGATTGACCTGAAGCAGCCTAAGCATGCCTCAGGTCCTCTTCTTTCGGGGTGTCCCCGCCTGCGTCTGCCGTTCTCTTCTTTCGGGGCAAGCAGGGGGACCGCCGCGACCCCCCAGGCACATCAGGGGCCCCAGAACCTGCGGCCGCTAACTGGTGGGCCAATGCGGCCATCCTACCAGCCGCAGCACCTCCAGGCACCGAGACCCCCGACCCACCCGGGGCACAGCGGCCCCCCACCGCCCCCGCAGCATCGTCCGGCGGCTCCTCAACATCCATCCCGGCGGCTCCTCAACATCCATCCCGGCGTCCGGGTTGGCCTCCTTGCTGAGGGTTCTGACATTCACGCTGCTGAAGCCATGGTAGAGACAGAACCCCTCCCTCTCCATCAGCGTGTGTTGAGACTCGGGGATGGAGGCCACTAAATAAAGCCCCCTTTCCCCTTGTTTGCTGCCCAGAACCTTCCAGCGCTCAACTTTGAGGCCGGGGTTCTGAGCACCAATATTTCCCAAGCAGTCTTGGATGTCGTTCACCGGGTTTGGGATGAACGCACCAATCCGCTTGAAGCCCTCCAGATGGCTAGGGTCACAGGTCCTCAGCCAACCACCCTCCCACGGGGGGCATCGCGCGACGCTTTGTATGAGCCAGTCTTTTGACAGCTCATCCTTGCAGCTCACGACTAGCCCACCATTCCGCAGGGAGTGCCCATCGAAGCGGACCGCTAGCTCCTCCGGGTTGAGGCCACGCAGTTCCACCATAAGGTGGAGCATGATTTTGTTGGCAGTGTCCTGTGTCAGGAGACTGGTGGGGTAGTCTTCATAGACCACCGCCACCTTAATGGTGCTCACCGCCCGACTGTAAAGGGTCCTACCCTCCTTTTTCTCCTCATTGCGAGGGGAGGGAGTCCCTTTCTGGTCCCGGGGACGCTTTGTCCTTGCTTCCCCGCTGAAAGGTGCGGGAGTTCCACCCCCTTCTCTCCTAACAGGTGCAGGAGTTCTACCCCCTTCTCTCCTAATAGGAGCAGAGGTGGAACTCTTTCGCTTCCTCCTTTTGAGGAACTTCCGTCTCTGCTGGTGTGTCATGGCATCCCAGGCCTCGTCCGGAAGTCTCTCAACTGATGAGCCTGGCAGGGGTTTAGGTTTGGGTGTAGATTCCACCTCAACCCCCCCGCTAGAGCCCTCTTCCTTTTCCAGTGCAGCCATTGAGTCAATGACTGACTGGATATCATCGGATTTCTCCGCTGTTGAGGCGTCCTCAATATTTATTAATTTTTTATTATTAGAATTGGTCTCCATTTTTTGGTCCCACGAGTACGGGGGAGCTAAAAAGTCACCACAGGCAGAGCCCCCTATGCCTGTGGAAGGCTACAATACAATGGGGTGTCGCCTGGTGCCCCAAGTGGGTCGTTAGCGATACACATGTTTAAACACCCTGTACCATTCAGCCTTGGCACGAGCTCCCTACACCTTGGCTTGGGTGTTCCAATCCCTGTTAGCCTACTCAGTCGTAAGTGAGCGTTTCCCGGGGGACACTGCGTGGAAGTCAGGATTGGTTCGTCCCCCATGCACAATTGATACTCCTGTAGAAGCAACAGTCAGGTCCAGGTGAGGGTTGACAGGCTCAGGCATGGGCACAAGCTGACAATGAGCAATTGATACTCCTGTAGAAGCAACAGTCAGGACTAGGTTAGGGTTGACAGCCTAAGGCATGGGCACAAGTCTAGAATGAGCAATTGATACGCCTGTAGAAGCAACAGTCAAGACTGGGTGAGGGTTGACAGGCTCAGGCATGGGCACAAGCCAGGAATGAGCAATTGATACTCCTGTAGAAGCAACAGTCAGGACTAGGTTAGGGTTGACAGCCTAAGGCATGGGCACAAGTCTAGAATGAGCAATTGATACGCCTGTAGAAGCAACAGTCAAGACTGGCTGCATGTTGACAGGCTCAGGCATGGGCACAAGTCTAGAATGAGCAATTGATACTCCTGTAGAAGCAACAGTCAAGACTGGGTGAGGGTTGACAGGCTCAGGCATGGGCACAAGTCTAGAATGAGCGATTGATACGCCTGTAGAAGCAACAGTCAAGACTGAGTGCGGGTTGACAGGCTCAGGCATGGGCACAAGTCTAGAATGAGCGATTGATACTCCTGTAGAAGCAACAGTCAAGACTGAGTGCGGGTTGACAGGCTCAGGCATGGGCACAGGTCTAGAATGAGCGATTGATACTCCTGTAGAAGCAACAGTCAAGACTGGGTGAGGGTTGACAGGCTCATTATGAGAGTTGACTGGCTCATGATGAGAGTTGACTGTCTCGGAAGGGGTTGCACAGCTATAAAATCCTCTTTTGTGGCCCGTGACAACCCTTCAGCACTTCAGTGGCCTCAATTGCTTATCCTTTCTCATTCCGTTAACTCCAGTCACCCCTCATATGTCCCTTGTTGACTGCAAGGCCGCTTTCGCCTTCCAGCGTGTCGGGGAACGGCCCCCTCCTGGCACCACTCATACGAATTCGTATTTCCAGGCTGGAGCTCGTGGCGGGGCCATGGTTTTGATTGGCTGAGATAGAGCCGGACTGACTGCTTATTTAATAATTTTTGGTTCCTCCAGGGCAGGGGTGGAGAAGAGCCTCACAGTCCCCCCCTCTTTGTCTATCTGAGCCAAGCTAAT
Organism: Pachypeltis micranthus; assembly: GCA_020466155.1. Lineage (NCBI taxonomy): Eukaryota > Metazoa > Arthropoda > Insecta > Hemiptera > Miridae > Pachypeltis > Pachypeltis micranthus. The sequence goes on from CM035776.1 coordinate 4,194,001, forward strand.
AGTCTCGTCGCGTACGGCCATGAAGGGCTAGCATCATACACCATTGTAACACCGCATTTCGAACAAAGAAAGGCAGGTCCGCCAACAGAAGATCAGAGATACTTAAAGGTGGAGGGCATAACTTTCGTGGGAAGGAAAATCAGTCAGCTCCTGTTAGTTCTTTGCGGAGTTACTCTGTAAGCTAACGTTAGTACGTTTCTGCTATATATATATTTTCCATGTGCTAAACCCAACAAACCTTTTCATTCGAATCATTCTCATAAGCCACTCCTTGGGACTCGGCATCATCCTAGATCCCGAGCTGTCTGTAGTATCAACCCCTCACAATGATGACGGTCTTGGGACGCCAAGATGCACCAATATGACAGGCGATCCAATCAGCTAAATCAAATAACTGGATAACTGTGAATTCCACTCAGGATTAACCATCTACCACGGAGTGAGGATGGTCGAAAGCATGGATGGTTAGGATGGCGAAGTTCCAAACAACCATTACTACCGGTCGGATGTTTATTGATTAAACTGTGGGTTGGACGGTCGGTTACCTACTCAGTGCACTAGAAAACCTGGGACGGTGAAATCGATTCAATAGTTTGGAAGGATACGCATTTGGAGATTCGTACTGTTGGTTTTTAATTATTTATTCTGAAAACACGAGACTCGAGTTTGCAAAGCGTTTCCGTGAATTCTATAGTCGGCGTGTGGTTCGTCAAAGCGATCCGTGATCTACAGTAATCCGTTTTGGAGGCGCTTACTCTAAGTGGCTGAACGGTTTTAAGTGAGGGGAACACTATTGAAGCTCAGAAATATAGGCTTTTAAGAAGTTCTGAAAGAAAAAAAGGTAGTCGGGGATTTTCCAAGTGGCAGGTATAGCCAGACAAGCAGAGATGGACAAGGGGTTCTTTTCCAAATAGGCTCAGGACTCCCAAATGCTCTGGGTATTCTCCGCTGCCTATTCACCTGTCAATCTAAACGCGATGGCAAGCATTATCCAATTCATTGTCAACCTCTTTCCGTGTAGATCGGTGTACAGCTGCTGGTTGTTACTGCCTCCGCTCCCTCGCAGCTAGTCGCCTTACGGCCTCTTTCCTCTAATTGACGGACTCTTCAGTTTTTCAAGGAGGCAATCGTAAGAAGTCCTAAGCCCACCGTTCAACCCAAAAAACACCCATTATTATTAGCATTCGCAGTCTCAGGGATCGAGTACTTCGAGTCAGCTGGCGTTTTGCTGAGTTACACACATAAGCTGCTACAAGGTATTCAAATGACATTTTCTTTTGGATTATTGAAACGCAACGTTCCCAACCACATTAACGTTTTCACATTTAAACCTGTGCCCGATTCACTAAATATTTGAGAGATGCTTACGAGTACTTGACAGAGCTAATTCTGTGCGACGGCAGGTCTGCGTGATTGTCGAGCAGGAACGAGCCAGTCGTTTTGAGGGCCCCTCGTCGTCGTGGCACCGCAAAGTAGGAGAAAAATTAAATCAGTTGTTAAACGCTATTGTAATGAGCTGCATAACAACCAGCAGCTGTTGAAGAGCATTGAACGGGATGTCCTCAAAGAAGCAAGCGGCTTTTGAAAAATAGGTAGAAGGAACTGTTTCGAGTGAATTTGAATGTGAAGACTTCGAAGAACGTATCGTATTCATGAAAGACGTTTTGGCGGCCACAGGCTCCTTCTTGAGAAGCAAGTCAGTCTAGAAGTCGACATTAGTGAGAGGTGGCGGTACAGCCAACACTTCTGGTCCCTCAAATGGACTATCCTCGCAGGGTTTGCCGCATTACGAGCAATTAGCGAGGCAGTGTGGGGTGTGTGTTACTACGACCAGCTACTGTCCCGTTGTATGAGGTAGCAAACACACAATCAACCAAAAGTAAGTACTGCCTGAGGGAGTTGCGCTCAGGCCTTGATGGCTGCATCAACTAAGGGACACTGGCCAGTTATCCCTAGACATGGCCATTTAGTGCACAGTAGACGAGTGGAAAGTGAACAAGCTGCATATGCGAGCGCTATATATTCATTCAACGCATTTCTACAGAAACATTTACGGAGAACAAAATGTAGGAACTAGTTAGTTGAGAGTCATTTGTTAGTTTGATCGAAAACGTGAGAGCCGTTTTTGAGAAAATTGGAATACCGATAAATTAATATTCGACAAATCTCCTATTATGAGTTAACATGGCTTATATCTCCGTTCAACATATATATACAGAAATAGTTACCGAGGACGAAATGTAGGTATGGGTGACCAAAAGACACTCTGCAAGATTGATCACATCTGGTGAAACAGTTACCCCATAATTTACGGAAATGTTCGAAAAAACGTTATTTTCGACACATTTTGATTTTTATCTCTGTTGAATGGACCGTCACAGGAACATTTATTGATAATAATATGTAGGTGGTAACTATTTGAAAACATCCTGTGAGTTTGGTGAAAATCGCTGAAGACATTTGGCCAAAAAGCGTAAAAAACCTATTTTTGCTTCATAGGCCTTTATTTCCGTTCACCGTATTTTCATGGAGATATGTTATGAGAAGAAAAGTTAGGTATTGATTAGTGAAAATTAATTTGAAAGTTTAATCAAAATCGTTAGAACCGTTTTTGAGAAAAATGCGAAAAACCCTAGTTTGGTACATTTGGTCCCCCACCCCACCCCCCTTCCCATCGGCCGAAATTGCCTATTACCTCATTTTGGTGTCTACAAAAAATAACGAACAAAAAAAAAAAAGAACCAGCTCAATCGGATCAGCCGTTCTCCCACAAATCGAACTACAGACACACACACACTGACCACGCGCCGAAATTAGACTCAGTAGGCCTCAAAACGTTAAGATCTGGAGAAAACCCAAACTTCTTTTTTGATACGCTTACTATACTTTCCTTTTCCTTTGGGGTAGCCGAAAGTAAAGAGCACCTTCCTTCGCTCTGAGCCAAACTCTGTACAAACCTCTCTACTGTACGAAAACGAGCTGTGTCAGAAGAACGTTGAGCCAGCCCACTGGACGAGCCAGTTCCTTAAGGGACACGGGGGAATTCAATGCTTGTGTCCACTTCTGTTATTTCAAAGAGTTCCGGGCTTTCAGCACGGAGGGAACAAGAAACCACGTGCTGTTCCTCTATAGTTACTACAACAGTTGTCGGAAGAGCAGCCAAACCTTTCAGCTCTGACTGCTATTAAGCAAGCTTACAGGTATCGACCCTTTCGCCAAGTTTGTTAAGAAAGTTATGACAAAAGAAAAACAACGTTGACCTCTCCCTTTGAAACTTGCCTCCCAAGTAAAATAGTTAGATGTGGTGGAAAATCAGGTTAAGAACACATGGGCAACAGCTCTACATGACAACCTGTAGTATCTTCACAGGTCTGGATTTGGTGAGGGCTGAGAGATGTTACCCTTCACGACATTCGACTAACGTAACGTCATTCTATTAAAGAAACAGCCCTGTCTTTTCTCCTTCTCGTCGTGAATGGCCGACGCTCTGCAACACTGAAGCATTTCTTTCATAAATTGTTCTTAAGATCATCCTAATTTACAATGGTGAAAACATCACATTCTAGTCCTCATTCCCCTTCCCAATATGACCAAACCAGAACTGAAATCAACAACCGTTTTGGTCGTTTTAATCACCAGGCCATTTCCTTTATCATTTCACTCTGACCACTTTGGTGGTGTTTCATGACCTTGCGGGGGTGGGGGTGCTCTTTCACATAATGCGTCGCCAGTGTATATTAATGTTGAGGGTGGGGCGTGTAGGGGAACTGTGAAGGGAAAGCCCTCAAACTAAAGGATCACGTACATGTAAGAGCATCCTCAGGTAGAGGCAGTCCAAAGCCAAACCTGCGGTGACAAAGGAACGAAACGAGGTTTACTTCCTGGGTACTTTGAACATCCAGAACAAAAAGAGGTGGTGGGAAGGGTGGGGGGGGGCGACCAGGATTCGCGAGAGGTTCGCTGGTCAGTCCAATTATGACTCCATTCTATACGATCTGGCTGCAAGGCTCGACAGTGGGGGACTGTAGAGGCTAAACAGACTCGTGGAATTACGACACCATTACATAGGAAGTGGTTTAGTTATTGCCTTCCATTAGAATGCTTTGGAAACGTAGTCGAAACTTTGGGCATTCCATCGTTAAATATCGTCTGAAGAAGTGACATTCAAGTTTTGGAGTGGTATTTGCCGATTTAAATTGCTCACGAAAATGGCGGCGTTGCATGATGGTTCGAGCGTGTGATGGTTCGTGCCGCATCGCAACTTAAGCAGAACTATCGTTCTCAAATCGTTTGTTGTTCTCACGCATGGCTCCTCTCAGTCGCGGAAATGTTGAGACAGAAGGAGACGAAAAAAAAGAACAAAAACAAGTAACTAGAAATTGCCTCAATTCAAGGACGGAATATCGAAAGTTATTATCTGTAATTAATCGGGTGGATGGCATTAGTTAAATCCATCTGTTGAAAGCCGCGGAGTAGCCGAGGATAATCGTACGAGTGATTAGATGGGATGTGGGGAAAGAGCGGGCTTCGTGACAGGTGAGAGAGAGGAGGGAGCCTGAAATGGTAGTGGAGCGGGAGAAAAATTAACACCTCGTTGGGCTCAGTCTGGGACCTGCCCATCCACTCTCGAAACCCGACAGATCGAAAGCTGTTCTTTCTTAGTTGCCTGCCTCAGTACCTGGCTCCAACGCTACCACCAGGCGGCCAATAACATCACAAATCTTCTCAACCTTCTCCTGGGCCCCTCTCCCTCGCTCTCTCTCTGGAGGGAGCGGTAAGGCGTTCGCGTTAAAAAGAATTGTATGGGCCCTCTGCCGGTTGGCGTTGGGTGGGTGAGTGGTAGTGGAAGGGGGGGGGGGGAAGGTCGTAAAAAATACCTATAAGGGAAAGATGGAAAGGCGCCTGGGACGGTAGCCACATTCTAACAGAAAATCAGTACTCCCTACCGACGGAGTTAAAATAATTGCGCTGGCTGAATATACGGAGAGCAACTGTTCCTCATTTTAAAGGCGGCTCGTCCACGGCGTCCATTTTTCGTGTAATGAACAGATTCAAGAAAGTGATTCAGTTAAAAATACGGCCGTCACGCGCAAATCAATAGAAAAGCACGTGGGGTGTTAGAAGAGGTATGCAGGCGACCCAGAGATGTGCAATCACATCTAGTCACAGGGTACGACTATTAGAAAAGACTAGTGGCTCATTCATAAAAACAAAAAATGAACTGGAAGGCACTTAATCCACCTTGACGCCCGTCGACCTTGGTGGAAATGGAACAGACTCACAGGTTTGTTTCCATATTTGAAGTTGCGGTTTCGTTAATGCGGAGGTACGGCTGGTATTTGGTCGTTAGCCAGTCTCTCGTGGAGAGCTGTTGCCTGTGTGTGACCACCTGAGGAATCCCGTACCATCTGGGAGGAGGTTCTTAATCTGGTTTCCAACCTGATCTTACTTGGGCCAAAAGGAGAGATCATCTGTGACCACGTTTCTTAGCCATCAATGCTGCTAAGTTCGTCTGCCCTCCCAACAATCGTCGCTCACTGTTGTAGAAACTACAGAGGAGCAGCTTGTGGTTTCTTGTTTCCTCCACGCTGGAGGCGCAAGACGTGAATAATGGAGTCTTTGAGAGAAACGATGTGGAGCCACATGCAAGGAACGGGCTCGTCCAGTGATCCAACTCAATGCACTTTCTTCTAAGACGTTCACGGATGTTAGGAAAAAACTTGTAGGTGTCACGTTCCTCTGACGAGGATTCGTAACTCCCTTGCCATATGTAGATAGGCTCGAAGCTTCTGTTTCACTCTCCATCTTTCCACCATGCACTCTACGGCCAAGTGAACTGGTAACTGGCCAGTGACCACTTGGAGCGCTTCTGTCGATAGTCTTATAGGCGTCACCTTTTTCGCGAGCTCAGAGAAATGAAATGATTACTAAGGTGTATTTTCCAAAGTACCGGAAAGAGGGCAGCGTCGAGCAGGTACTGTTGCAAGCTGACTCACCCATGCTCAGAAAGACCCACTGAGGAAGCGTTATAAGTCCTCTATGGGGAATGTGCAAGTGTAGCAGGCACACTAAGATGCAACCAGGTACAGGCTGGGATCCCTAACCATTGCCATAGATCCCATCGCAGCCTTGTGTTAAAGCCCTACAAGAACCAGGCCCAGATGAAATAAAATATAATATGCCATGGGTGAATAAGAGTGGATAAACTTCAAGGGGCTCGTTCACCCATTTAACGACTGCCTACATGAAAATTCCCACAAATAGGAGGCTGTGTGTGTACATTCTTTACTCAGGGGGCCGATCAGCCTTCTTTCTACAGTAGTAGTAGGCTTCTTTCTAAATCTAGGCGTGCAGTCTCTGAAAGGAGTCTTTGGGACGCGACATCTCAGATAGACAGTCAGGGTGTACTAAAGGAAGATCCACACAGGACGTCATTTTTCACACCCGCAACGTTTCCAAATGAAAAGTACGCTACAGGGGTATCCCTCGCGACCTAGCCTTACCTCTTAGAAACAATTTGACAAACAGGACGGCCACGATGGGATGCGAACAGTTCTCTGTACTAAGACCGACAGTGAAGGTCCCCACAGCTCAACCCATCGACTGGCACTTTTGCAGTCCTCCTCTTGGAACGGCTCCTCTAAAACTAATGTTTAACTTGAAATCCTTTAAAAGACTGTATACTTTAGCAGGTATATGGGCGTTACCCAGTCTCCCGGTAGAGAGCTGTTGCCTGTGCGTGACTGCACGGAGGTGACCACCTAAGAAATCCCGCACCATCTAGGAAGAGTCCTTAATCTGGTTTCCCACCACGTTTCTTAGCCGTCAAGTTCGTCTGCCTACCGTCGCTCACTGTTGTAGAAACTACACTGGTAATTGTGCTTTGAGCATTGCCCGTGGCATTGGAGAGGGTACCTAGCCTCACGGCCTTTACCCTTCTCCAGCCAGCACCAATCATCTCTCTAGGGGGATTTCCAGTGAAACCACGGTCCCCACGAGGCCAATCCTATGGCTTCACTGCCGACAGCGCCACGCTTTAAAGGCTCCACGCTGCCGGCTGAAGCCCCCGTGGTACCCATTCTATATGGCTGCACCTTGAGCAGCCTAAGGATCTGAATGGGTGGCAGGCCCCGGTGTCGGAACTGCCAAGAGGCGTTCTACCGGCACTTACGCTTTATCTCCATGGGGGTACGGGGAATGGACTTGCCCCTGCACCAGCCATGGAGAAGGGGGTCAGACCGTCTTTTACGGCCTGAGCTGCGATCCCCTTTCCGACGTGACGAGGGCAGACTACTCTATATTCGGCCGCCCTCATCCGCGACCCACCCATCTCACTCTAGCCTAACACCTAACACTAACCTACCCACTCACACATCCATTCAACCCTTAAATACATTCACACATTTCCCGATGGTCCATGGGAACCGACTACTCGATATTCATCCCCCCTGGATCAATCCCTACACTACCTAACCTACAGAACACTAACACACAGATACACAACACATACATTCACACTCATTCACTCATATATACTCTCAGCCCTTAAATACAGTCACACCGGCGGTCCAGGGATGGGCTACTTGACACACTAACACAAAATACACACACAACCACACAACCTAAACACCTACTCCTGAGGCCCTGCCATATTCGTATCCCACTACAGATAGAAACAAAGAGAGCAACTCGTGGTTTTTTGTTTCCTCCACACTGGAGGCGCAAGACGAGCCTTTGAGATAGAAGAAGTGGAGCATTGAAGTCGCCCTATCCCTTGAGGAACTGGCTCGCCCAGTGGTCTGGCTCAACCCATTTTCTTAAAAGACGTTCACAGATGTAGGGAAATGGAACAGACTCACAGTTTAACGAGAACACAACACTTTCGTAATCTGTTCCTCATTATCATTTTACATTCACACTTGACGAAACAAACAGCTGATTTAGTGGGTGGGACGATATCCCGATAGAAGGATCCAACCACCCACCCTGTCACATGACTGCTGTCGATAGTTGAAATGGACGCTGAATGACTGCAAAACTCCTCAATCCAACATATATGGAAGAAGAACACAGAAGAAAACATCCCCTTTTGGTTTATTATTCATTCTGAATAATAACCTTATGTTTTCGATCACGAACAATTTTTTACAACCCCCCCTCAAAATTTGATACTTCACAGTTCAAGACTTGGAGATTCCAAATTTGCAACGTCCGTCCGCCGTCCCCAGTCCCCCCGTCTGGGCCGTTTTGTGCCTTTAACGCGGTCTAAAAAATTCGTTCTTTCGCACAAAAATCCGATTTGGTATCTGGTTGTGCCCGCCATCTCGTCAATCCGATCAGACAAAGCCCGTGGTTGTAATGGGCAAAAAAGGGTTAAAAAAATTAACGAATCGCAGTACAACGCGGGAATAACAGCAGAAGTCAACGTTTCGTCGTTTGAACTCCCTCCCTCCCCGCCCGTCTCATTAAAAAACTACCCCCGCTCGCTCGCCTCCCAACGACGCTGCCACTCCTGGGAGTTCCTTTCGCCTCGCAACGGGTTCGCTTCGAGCGCCCCCGTTCCAATTTCCCCGACAACAGGGCAAAATCATCAGACGTTTTGTTTCCGTAGTTCCATTGTAGCCAGGACATGTTTCGTATGGTTTACTCGTATTTTTCGATGCTGAATCGAATGGAATGGGTCTCGGAGCACTAATACTAGGTCGAGCTGTTCATGAGAATAATAAACCATTGTGTAATAATTTGCAGGGTTTTTATGAACCACTTTAAATGTGCCGCGAAACTGGAAAAATCGATTAATACCCCGGGCCGATCAATATAGATGCCGCGTAATCAATCCGGGTTATCAGGTGAACAGCTGGAGTGATTACACGGAGCGAGGAAGAAAAGCCATCCGCGAGTCGCATTAGTAAATCTTATTTACGATTTATTTTTAAGTGACGTAACCCTGGAATAAGGATTTTATTTTCGTTTTTTTGTTTATTACAGGTGAGTTATTTTGAATCATTACTTAATTTATAATATGATTACGAAGGAGAGATACAATAAAGATTTTGTTTATTACAGAGCAACGAACTATCGTTCTTGTTTCAAACAAACCCCCCCTGCGAGAGAAGGATCATTATAAAACGAAAATTCTTACCAACGTCATAAACTATGGAGAGGTTGAGGTTCGACTTACGGTAAGACCAGCGGCAGATAGAAACACAAACGTGATTTGTATTACGTCCATTGGAACACCAGCTGGACAGGTTTATGACGTGCCGTCGGAGTATCAACCTGCAAACCTACATCAAGAGATTGCTTCAACAACACACTTTGCTAAGGTAAGAAAATCTCTAACTAAAAGACATCAAACTCGGAAAGTTTGGATCATTTTGACAGAGAATATGTCAATAATCTACTTAGACGAGGAAGACAACCTTCAATTTAACGTCATTTATCTGGAAGAGTTAAAAGAAACACCCACCACAGTTCAACATGTACCGGTGGATCGAGTCAACCATGGGAAAAGCTGCTGGAGGCACTAATCGAGGAGAAGCACGCAAAATCTGACGCTCAAAACATGGGAACAATAGCAAAGGAGGATGCTGGACAGATTTACTGGCAGAAACTCCAATGCTAGCCAATGGATGGACGAATTCAATAAGGAATGCGAACGGTTCCAAATCACCGAGAATAAAAAGAAAATTTTGAAACATTTTTTGGAAAATGCAGGCAGTGAATGGTACACTTGCATGCTGCTGACAGAAACAGTCGATTCGGAATGGAAAACATAACCAAACCAAACCAAATTTATTGACAGGAATAACAATAATACAAGATGTTGAGAACAAAGTACGTTATAAAATCCCGTCCACCAACACAAGAAGTTCTTTCGAACTTGTGGGCGCTGGTGGAGTTGCTCTCTCTCAGCCAAAAGAATATATCTACAAAGCTCAGATTACGAATCTTATCTTCTTATCCTAGCCAAAATAATATAGCTACAAATCTGATATTACAAAATTTGTATAAGATTTAATCTTATCTTCTCATCCTAGATAATATCATCTTTTTAAAGGCATTTAAACTCTCATAATCATCGAGATTAGTTTTATGAGAGTAAAAGAAACGGAGAGCTCTACAATAAGCGTTCCTCCTCGCTCTCTCCGTGTGTACTTTAGGTAGAGCATTATTCGATGACAGCGCAGTGTGCGTGTGAGGAGTAAAACATCTGTGCTCCGGCCGAATGCCGGTTTTGAACACAAAAATACATGACAGCAGCAAAAACAGTTCTTCCACGGTAAGTACATTAAATTCCCGGTATAATCGGAATCTTGGGGGTCTTTTCTTAAGAGCAATTCTAATAACAATGTTCTGAACGACCTGCAAGGACGCCAGCAGAGATTTGTAGGCACTACCCCACACTACAATGCCATATTTAAGTAAAGAAAACACCAGGCCAAAATAAATAGAACGGAGCTGACGGAATGTCAAAAAATGTCTAGCCTCTTTAAAAACGTAGAAAAACTTCCTTAATTTGATAATCAGAGACTCGGTGTGGAAATTAAATTTAAGATTGTGGTCAAATAGAACTCCCAGGTACTTACATTTAGGGGCCAACGACAAATTTATACACTGACAAGATTCCTTATAAAGGAAGCACTCATAATTATGAAAAGACACACCTGACAGATCGGAATACCCACGATTATAAAAGGAAAAACGCATTACAGAGGTCTTGTCCACATTAAGGCCCAAGCAATTAGCATCCATCCAGTGCTTTACTAAAAACAAGTTATAATTCATTGTCTCAAGTAACCGATGCTGATCCCTTGCGTAGAATACAATGGCAGTATCATCAGCAAATCCTAACATCTCACCTTCAATTCCCAAATTCAGCAATTCATTTATGTACAATAGAAACAAAATAGGGCACAGTCCCCTGCGGCACTCCGCAGGTTACCACAACACTATCACTGAGTACTCCATTAATTCGAGTCACCTGAGGTCGGTCCAACAAGTTAGATCTAACCAGCTGAACCCCTTATCCCATATTTATATAACTTACTCAGTAATTTCGAATGGTTGACCGAATCAAAAGCCTTTCTAATATCCAGAAAAACCCCGTAAACAAGATAACCCTCATCTAACTTGTTGGTAATAATACTACTTAATTTAAAAAGAGCATGATCAGTACCCATCCCCTCACGAAAACCGTACTGATTATCAGACAAAATGTCAAACTTGTCCAAGAAAGATACGATCCTATTCTTCAGGCACTTCTCTAATATCTTTGAAAGTGAAAGCGTTAGTGCTATGGGTCTTTCCATTCTATCACCTGACTTATACAGAGGAACGACAACATGGGAGCAAAATTTTCGAAACACATTTGGAAACAAAGGATGGTCACCCATCAGATATGCTTTGGCCTTAAAATACCAAACTGGTTCCTTGCTAGAATACGTCTTAAAAAAAGAAAAACTTTTACTGGAAATAAGGACATCAACTGACGCTCTTATCGATCTTATTGCATTTGGTCTACCGAACTATGTGACAGATCAAATCAACAGAGAAACCTTACGTGGAACATATGATCTTGACAATGAACTGGGAAAATTAGAACAGCTAGTTGGGAGGAATAAATTTGAGAAGAAAAGTTTCAAACAAACGGACACAAAACCAAAACACATTGAAGACAAAAAACCCTGCGGAATATGCCTTGCCGAGAGGAAAGGAAAACGCTACCACTCTGAAGAAAAATGCTGGTTTCATAAAGTAACAGGCACTCAACCCTCGTGACTACCGAATTTGCATGAATTATCGCAGAACTATCTCCAAAACGCACACAGTACTCACGTAACACCACGAACAGGCAGAATTATTGACTGTCGCCTAAACATCGGAATGCTGACGGTGCTATTGACAGTTGCTGCAAAGGCTCTCCCTTCCAGGACAAAATTACAACGGATGCGCCTGGCTAAATGGGCAGTGGGTTCAACTGAGATAGTCGATTTTCCCAGCCAGGTCGGCCAAAGAAATGAATAGAGTTCGCTGTACCATTTCGATCAGTTGACACAACAGCATTTACCCGTTCCACAGTTCCGACTTCAGCCTGAAAGCCCTGAAGGTGGGCCCCGATTTGGCGAAGAATGCCCGTACGAAGACGTGTCTTGCTGTGTCATGCAGCAACGGGCATGTTCTTGGGAAACCCTGCGTAGGGTACATCTTGTGAGTTGGCGGATGAAACGCCTTAGTCCCGCCAAAGTGAATTACTATTACGAATTCTCAGTGGCTAAACCACACTAATTTCAAAGTATTGGACGCCTCACGCCATGAAGTTCCTCGTCAGTTACAGATTAATTCTACGTGCGAGTATTTCTTTGAGGGATCGTACGCCATAACTGGCTCTCTCCCCTCTCGTTTGTGCTCCAAAACGTGTCAGAAATCATACGAGTAGCCGTAGGCTATTACGCTACCCCTTCGTTCACTCGTGGCACGGCGAGGTTGAGATACGAGTACCGAGTGTTGAAGGAACCCTCAAAAACGGCCTCTTCTCCGTTCGCCAGCGCTCCCAGTGAATACTTGAAGGCAGATCTAAAAACAATACTGCTCCTACTAGGCGCGGGAGCAGTGGTAAATGAAATGTGCACTGATTATATTTCGGTCTCGAGTCGTGCGAAAAGCTTCCTCTTTCCATTAGATGCATATAACATGAAGAAAACGTGGCCTTTTTTGTACAATCCTCCGCCGTTCAAGGAGAGGAATGAACTGGAAGCGGATCGTGCGCTCTCGGAGCGGTCGTGACGTTGCGACCTCCGTGCAAATGAATTATTTAATGAAAAATTCCACGGCGTTCCCTCATACCTTTGTAACGAGTTCTACAACTCTATTAACAGGTTCAACGTTTAGAACTCGATAGATTCGGCCAAATCACTGGACATTCGTTTTCTGAGTTCGATTTTCAAATATTTTGCCGTCGCGTTCTATTCAAATCGGGTAGACCTTCCATAGTCCGAGATGTTTTCTGCTGAAATATTTGTTTAAGATCAACAAAGACATTTCAAAGACTTCTAGTTCCAATAACCCCATAAGTGAATGTCGTCTGTGGGTCGACCTTAAGGGATGCAGCGATAGCGTTCACTAACCCCCTCTTGATGATCAATGGTTACAAGATTTCGACAGCGAGAGGCCGGTAAGTCAGTACTAGAGTTAGTTAGTTCTTTATATACGAAGAGACGATGATGTTTTTAGTAACCGATGCTGATCCCTTGCGTAGAATACAATGGCAGTATCATCAGCAAATCCTAACATCTCACCTTCAATTCCCAAATTCAGCAATTCATTTATGTACAATAGAAACAAAATAGGGCACAGTCCCCTGCGGCACTCCGCAGGTTACCACAACACTATCACTGAGTACTCCATTAATTCGAGTCACCTGAGGTCGGTCCAACAAGTTAGATCTAACCAGCTGAACCCCTTATCCCATATTTATATAACTTACTCAGTAATTTCGAATGGTTGACCGAATCAAAAGCCTTTCTAATATCCAGAAAAACCCCGTAAACAAGATAACCCTCATCTAACTTGTTGGTAATAATACTACTTAATTTAAAAAGAGCATGATCAGTACCCATCCCCTCACGAAAACCGTACTGATTATCAGACAAAATGTCAAACTTGTCCAAGAAAGATACGATCCTATTCTTCAGGCACTTCTCTAATATCTTTGAAAGTGAAAGCGTTAGTGCTATGGGTCTTTCCATTCTATCACCTGACTTATACAGAGGAACGACAACATGGGAGCAAAATTTTCGAAACACATTTGGAAACAAAGGATGGTCACCCATCAGATATGCTTTGGCCTTAAAATACCAAACTGGTTCCTTGCTAGAATACGTCTTAAAAAAAGAAAAACTTTTACTGGAAATAAGGACATCAACTGACGCTCTTATCGATCTTATTGCATTTGGTCTACCGAACTATGTGACAGATCAAATCAACAGAGAAACCTTACGTGGAACATATGATCTTGACAATGAACTGGGAAAATTAGAACAGCTAGTTGGGAGGAATAAATTTGAGAAGAAAAGTTTCAAACAAACGGACACAAAACCAAAACACATTGAAGACAAAAAACCCTGCGGAATATGCCTTGCCGAGAGGAAAGGAAAACGCTACCACTCTGAAGAAAAATGCTGGTTTCATAAAGTACCAGGCACTCAACCCTCGTGACTACCGAATTTGCATGAATTATCGCAGAACTATCATCAAAACGCACACAGTACTCACGCAACACCAAGAACAGGCAGAATTATTGACTGTCGCCTAAACATCGGAATGCTGACGGTGCTATTGACAGTTGCTGCAAAGGCTCTCCCTTCCAGGACAAAATTACAACGGATGCGCCTGGCTAAATGGGCAGTGGGTTCAACTGAGATAGTCGATTTTCCCAGCCAGGTCGGCCAAAGAAATGAATAGAGTTCGCTGTACCATTTCGATCAGTTGACACAACAGCATTTACCCGTTCCACAGTTCCGACTTCAGCCTGAAAGCCCTGAAGGTGGGCCCCGATTTGGCGAAGAATGCCCGTACGAAGACGTGTCTTGCTGTGTCATGCAGCAACGGGCATGTTCTTGGGAAACCCTGCGTAGGGTACATCTTGTGAGTTGGCGGATGAAACGCCTTAGTCCCGCCAAAGTGAATTACTATTACGAATTCTCAGTGGCTAAACCACACTAATTTCAAAGTATTGGACGCCTCACGCCATGAAGTTCCTCGTCAGTTACAGATTAATTCTACGTGCGAGTATTTCTTTGAGGGATCGTACGCCATAACGATCTCTCCCCTCTCGTTTGTGCTCCAAAACGTGTCAGAAATCATACGAGTAGCCGTAGGCTATTACGCTACCCCTTCGTTCACTCGTGGCACGGCGAGGTTGAGATACGAGTACCGAGTGTTGAAGGAACCCTCAAAAACGGCCTCTTCTCCGTTCGCCAGCGCTCCCAGTGAATACTTGAAGGCAGATCTAAAAACAAAACTGCTCCTACTAGGCGCGGGAGCAGTGGTAAATGAAATGTGCACTGATTATATTTCGGTCTCGAGTCGTGCGAAAAGCTTCCTCTTTCCATTAGATGCATATAACATGAAGAAAACGTGGCCTTTTTTGTACAATCCTCCGCCGTTCAAGGAGAGGAATGAACTGGAAGCGGATCGTGCGCTCTCGGAGCGGTCGTGACGTTGCGACCTCCGTGCAAATGAATTATTTAATGAAAAATTCCACGGCGTTCCCTCATACCTTTGTAACGAGTTCTACAACTCTATTAACAGGTTCAACGTTTAGAACTCGATAGATTCGGCCAAATCACTGGACATTCGTTTTCTGAGTTCGATTTTCAAATATTTTGCCGTCGCGTTCTATTCAAATCGGGTAGACCTTCCATAGTCCGAGATGTTTTCTGCTGAAATATTTGTTTAAGATCAACAAAGACATTTCAAAGACTTCTAGTTCCAATAACCCCATAAGTGAATGTCGTCTGTGGGTCGACCTTAAGGGATGCAGCGATAGCGTTCACTAACCCCCTCTTGATGATCAATGGTTACAAGATTTCGACAGCGAGAGGCCGGTAAGTCAGTACTAGAGTTAGTTAGTTCTTTATATACGAAGAGACGATGATGTTTTTACATCGAAAGCGCTCGCCCACAGTATCTTGCCAGCCAGAGGAGGTGGACTCACCAAACAGGTACGTTAACTTTAGTAATTTGCAAACTGGGGGATCTGAGCCAATTGCAATGAAATGAGTTCACCGACATCCCCAAATCCCTAAGGCAAGAATTAACCAACGGCAGACTGGACTCAGCCCTCCTAACCACTTCATCCCATGTTTCACCTTGTAAATATGTATCCAGGGAGGGTGGAAGAGAGAGCCACTAGGCCCTAACCCTCCCTGGTAGTTGAATAAAACGTATAATCTCTCAATCTCTCTCGCTATTGTTTCCACCAATCAGTCCCACAGTCGTTTTAATCGTAAGGCGCTCGAGGAAGTAAGAGGCCATAACAATGCCACCGTGAATGGGACAGTAGCATCCACAAATAAACAAAATACATCAAAATCAATGAAATGGGTTGGGTACCTAGACTGCCATACGCTCTGGAGAGGGATGGAAGGATAAAACACCCACCAGCAAATATGACCAGGGCAAAATGCGGATGATGGTACCGGCTGGCACACTCAGCTATCAATGCTGCAACCATGATTACATTTCTCCTCCACAAGCTTTCGACACTGCCAGGACGAAGGCCCACGCTGACGTATTTCCACTTATTGACTTGCTAAGTGAGTGCAAGATGCCAGCTTCCAGTTACTAACTGGACATCGAGGAGCACTTCACTATGGTTGGAACTACGGCGGTGTCAGGCCTCAGTCGTTGTCCAGAGACAACCTCGTAGTGCCACTTCCCAACCTACACAGAATGCACTAGCAACTGCGTCATGACGCTTGAGGCTGCTCTCGCGAGTACACGGGGAACCCTGCATCAAACGATTGAGAGCCTCAAACTGGTTACCTCAGGCATGATAGCGAGCGTCCACAACGTAAAGATCCCAGCCCCTTGTACACCTCATCTTGGTAGATGGTCAGTAAGTAGAAGAAGAAGAAGAAGATATTAGACCAAAAGACCTGCTGGAGCTGCTGGGACTAATGGCATTTCGCCGTGGCCACCAACGGGCCGGGCCTCCTCCCAACTCCCCTAAGAGCTCGTTGAGGGGCCTGCTTAGTGCCCCAGCCGCCGCTGGTACCCATTGCCTCACCCCCCTGGGCTGGAAGGAGGGGGGTGTCTGGTCAGGGATCGAACCAGAGTCCGCTGGTTCTATCCTTGCCTGACTCAGAAAGCCTCACGCCCCAACGCGCTCGGCCACTGGGCAACACCAACGCTGTTAGGCAACACGAAAGAAAACTTCATGTAAAAGACCGGCAATTCATGGCGCTATCGATACCTTCCTGTTTTCTTTTACTAGGGATTGGGATTATTTGTGGCGCTTCATCTTTACAGTATTCCTTTTGGGTTTCTGATCAGTGGCATATACACACCATGTGCTTATGATGCTACTTTATTGAAAATAGTCCAACATTCAAGCACACTCTCTGTCAACCACTGCCACGAACACTTGTTTTATGCCAAGTACGTTCTTTCATAAGTTTAGCTAAATTAATTCTAAAACGAACGATTGATGGTCGTAACTTGAAGTAATGTAAATAAACAAGGGGAAGGGGACTGATGATTGTTTGGCGCACTTCCGTCGACAAAACGTCATCGCCGCTCGGCAGATGAGTCAGCTGTTGACTGATGACTTAACAGATTTCAAAAGAGCGTCCATGCTTTGTCAGACGAGCGATTGTTTTGAACGATAAGCAAAATCGTTTTGAAATTAATTCAAAAGGAGCTCTGATCATGTCCTTTCAGTCTCCGACTGGTTAACGAGCCGCCACGCCTTCGTGTTGGTTGCGTGACGTCGAGTTCCAATAACCAAGTGGCGACACACCACCTGCGCTACATGCGTCACAGGCTATTGGTTGCACCTGGCTACCTCTTGAGTTTAAAAACGAGCTTGACGGGGAATTGAATGCTACTTGCGCGCTCAAAAGTATCCGTAGTTCCGAGAACTAGAGAGCTACTGCATAATTACTAGGATCGACTGGTGCACGAGAACTCGACGTGATCGAGAAGCACGAAGCTTGTACGCTCAAATATCTGAGTAATATGAACAAAACGCAGGATGTCGAGAGGTAATGTTGAAACGGCTATTTATATAGCGCCGTCGACTCAACGATCAACGATGAGTCAGTCTCCCGTTACTTTAAAGGCTGAATGTGATAACTATAATTGCTCCTTTCGAAACGGTGTAAAACTCAGCATGAAATGCCGTACTTTCCAAAATTATTTCATAAATTCACTCCCGTCTAGTGTGGAATCAATTGGTACATGTTGTAGTATCCTACTAAATTATTATTATTTATCAGCTGAGATTAGTCAGCTGATATAAGGAAAGGGGACTTTTGTAAGAAAAGATCATTATATTCATTGAACCTCTTTAAATGAAGTGCCGTTTTATTATTTAATTATAATACACATAATACAACATTTGGCGCAGTCGGTATTTCGAGTACAATCGGAGGCTGGTGGTCCAACTGGTCGGGTTGTACCGGGACGCGAGTTTAATAGTACGTGGTAGGAAAACAAAAAAGTAGTTATTATCTTGCCGTTTGCTGATTTGGTAAGTTTCGCCATTTTTGTCCTTTTTTTCATTTCGCAAAATGGAGTTCGTAGTGAAGCCATCGAGTTTTAATCCACGATTAGATGAAAACGCTGCATCTCGCTGGTTTGCGTGGGTGAATGAATTCGAGGTTTTTATCACAGCTGCAGATGTAATTAACGATTTGCGCAAAAGGGCTTTGCTTTTAAACTCCGCTGGTAGCGAAGTACAGGAAATATTTCGTAATTTACCGGATATTGGCCCTTCTTATGAAGATGTGAAAACTGCATTGACAAACTATTTTACCCCTAGGAAAAATATTCTGTTTGAAAATTTTAAATTTCGTAAGACGGAGCAAGAACCGTCCGAATCGATAAAAGAGTATTATGTGAGGTTAAGGAAAATGGCTTGTTCCTGCGACTTTCATGATGTGAATTTTGAGATCTGTGTTCAAATTCTTGTGGGTACGTTATCTGATAGGCTACGTAAAGAAATTTTGAAGAGAGGAAACATGACTCTTGACGAAATTCTTGCATTTGGGCAAACGGAAGAGGTAGTGAAAGTACAGATTGACTCCTTTGCTAAACCTCATGAGTTCGTTCACAAATTGAGTACACCAAAAGCGACGATGTTTCTGTTGTGGCGGTAATTGGCCACACAAAAAGGGGGAGGTTTGCCCGGCTAAAGGCAAAAAATGTTCCACATGTGGTGTTTTAGGCCATTTACCTAAATCGCGGTATTGTTCTGGCGCTATGCTTAAAAGTAAATCTGTTACAAAAAAACGACTTATAGTCAATCAAACTACTTCTAATGATAATGATCAAGAGTTGTCAGATGTTTCATTAAATTTAATCAGCTTGGCTAAATCAAAAGGAATTCCTGTGACCAAAGTAACAATGCTAGGTACAAAAATTGATTTTATCGTCGACACTGGAGCAGCGTAAATATTATTTCTGAAAATATCTACAACTCATTAATTGTTGTTCGTTACGAGCATACCAGGATAAACCCGTTAACCTATTGGGGGAATTTATCTGCCAATTCAAATTTAAGAATAAGTGTGCAAGAGGAAAAGTGGTCGTAGTTAAGGAAGGGGACTCGTTGTTAAGCTGTGAAACTGCAAAAGAATTAGGAATCGTAGCTCTAGTTCTGACAATTGGTGATACATCCACATCTAAAACCAATCTCATGCCTCTTGCCAATGATTTTAAGCGCAAGTACCCCAAGGTGTTTAATGGAATTGGTAAGTTGAAAAATGTTCAAGTTAAATTGCATATTGACGAAGATGTTCCACCTATCGCTGTAGTTTTTAGAAGAACACCATTTTATCTCAGAGAAAAATTGGAGACGGAGATCAACAAATTGTTGGAGGAAGACATTATAGAGAAAACGGTAGGGCCTACCAGATGGGTTTCTCCTGCTATAATTGTTCCGAAAAAAGGGGGACAATACAACACATGTGGATATGTCCTATAACGGGAAGCCAATGAAACAAGGATAGAATAGCTTGAGTTCCACTCTCATTCCTTCATTTGCTCTTTCACGTTTAACTAGTTAGTCGTACTTGTAACAAGTTCATTGTGAAATTGTGCGTGTGAATACGGTAAACACAAGCTTCACGAAATGAGCCAGAACGCCTCAGTAGTTCCCAAGTGTGGTGTTGCGGGTTGGAACCTGCAATGACAACAGAACGAAACGAGATCGAGGGAGAACGTCTACCGCGGAAGTCCAAGTCGAAAGATGAAGCAGTGGAGGGGGCTGGAAAAATGGCTGCCCATCGATCGTGTCATCCAATCTTGGGGATCTTTGCCATCGAGCTAAGCGGACCTTTCTGCGGAAATACACCTCAGAGTCGAGGAAAGAAGCCCAAGTATTGAGTTGACCCAGAACCATCCATTTACTTAGTGCGCCGTTGTCTAAGGATCTTTGCGCGCAACTATGTACTGAATCCGGGCAGGTGTCTTGATTGAGGACATACAATTCACAGAAGATATTTACGTCAGAGACGATGTTTTGGATTATGCGTTCCTTTTGCTATCAATTCATATTGACTTCCCCCAAAAACATGAGTATCTTTTTAGCACTTTATTCTCTAAGATTATGTTCCAAGTTTTGCTGTGTGGCTCTGTTCGCAGTTCACGCTAGGAAACTGCAGTGTGCTCGAGTAGCTGATACGGCTCTACCTGGTTAGCTTTCAACTAGGCGTCCAAACACTTGAAGTGACAAACTCAACCACCAGAGTCCGTATTTAAACCCAAATGCTTCAACAACTCATCTCAGCCCTGAATTACCTCCTTGAGGGACGTGGGAAGCACAAGGTGGGTGCTCACGAGCGCTGTACACTCCACCATCTTATATATAGAGGAGGTGTGGGCTGGTACTCTGCCTATGGATCGCGACGGTGCTGTGGAAGTGCGCCCTCTAAATTGGTCGCTAACCAGACAGTTTAAGATAGAAGAGGCAGCAGTCCTTGCTACTGACGTCATATCAGAGCAGAAGAATTTTCGGCTGCCATTCAGCGTCAGCGTCCACTCACGGGAACGATGGGAGCAGAGACGTTCCGGACTGAGGTGGGCGCGCTGCAGTGGTATACCAATGATTCAGTTAAGGAAGGCCGAGCAGGACTGGGCATTGTAGGGCCCAACTACAGTCTTGCAAAGCCGCTGGGGGAGTACGCCACGAAATTCCAAGCGGAAATCCTAGCCATAAAGATCTCCGCAGAAGAGATCCTGAACAAAGGGCTCAAGGGCAAGCGGATCTACATTTTCTCAGACAGCCAGGCCGCCTTAAAGGCCATCGCAGCCTATAGTTTTAGGTCTAAGCTGGCATGGGAATGCCTCCATGCGCTCAAGCATGTAACAGGCGCCTGTAACTGGCTCTTCCTCATTCGGGTGCCGGCTCACAGGGGGCATGAGGGCAATGAAAAGGCTGACCGCCTTGCGAAAAGGGGTACAGAATCCCTACCCATCGGGCCTGAGCCACACGTGGGTCTGACGAAAAGTCACCTGAACCGTCTGGTTGCTCGATGGGAGATACAGGAAAATGGCGCCCATTGGCATCGCCAGCCACGACTAAGACAGGCGAAAAGGCTTGTCACGCCTTCCTGTCAAAGGGCGAAGGCGATGCTGACACTCTCTAGACAGGATCTGAGAGTACTGATAAGCTTCTCCACCAGGCACTGCCAACTCAACAAGATGGGCATCTCAGAGGCCGTGGAATGCAGACTCTGCGGCGAGGAGGATGAGACGGCGGAGCCACATCCTGAAATCCTGGCCTTAGCAGCCAAACGCTTCGAATACTTCGGTCAGGGGACCACTGAACCCCAAACCGTAGCGGACTCTGCGGTGAAGGACATACTCAGCTTCCTAAGGGGGGCGGGTATGTACGACGCATTCTACCTAGAAAGGGCCAGCGTCACAATAGGCCCATATAAAAAGCGGCCGCAGTGACAAAGGGACTTGTCCCACACGCCCTCGGGTTAAAAAAAAAAAAAATTGGTCGCTCGTACTGCACAGTTTCTGGGTGTGGGCCCAATCAGCCCTCTGGCTGCTGAGAAGAAAGACCTATACCTATCAAGGGTGCAACCACAGTACGGCCACCAGAAGAAAAGAAGGAGAGATGTGACTAGAAGGAGGTGGCAAGACAAGTGGGACAGAGATCAGAAAGGGTGGTGGACCAAGCAGCTGATTCCAGCACTAGGCCCATGGCTCGGGCGGTAGCATGGTTAGCCCAATTTCTCGCAGGACATGGAGTACTTAACGTGTACCTGCACTGAGGCTGCAGACCCAAACTGCCGGCACTGTAAGGCAATGGTGGAACCATCCCATGTCATCTTCTCGTACCAAAGATGAGCAAGCTAGCGAACACACTGGCTCACACCAAAGGCTTTCATCTGCAGTACATTGATTTCTGCTTAAAAACTGAGGTGCATTGCTCAACTTCCTTGAGCAGTGCTCAGCCAGAAGTGGATGGAGCTAGCTGATCCTAGTCCGGTATCTCGAGGCGATAAAGAATAAAGACATGGAGGAAAGGTCGCTCTTGAACCTCTCAAACTGCTTGGCGGAATGGGAGGATGAGTGGGAATGGCGACACACTGCAAAATTCTCGTGTGAGTGAAGAGTGTGCCATCGCAAAGAGGCATAACCTGCAATGTGCTGAACCCTCCCTCCTGCGTCCCAACAAAACGTGAACATTTAGTTAGGTGAAGACCAGAACTGAAGAGAATTCAATTTCAGCATAATGAATTCAGTTTTAGGTCGCCGAGTCACGGATTTTGGTTTCGGCAAATCCCCCAGAGCTGACTTACGAGTCTCCTTAGCGTGTGGCCCCATGGACCTACGGTAACCAGCTAATGTTTTTTCCCTAGTTCCATAGTTACTTCCCCACAACTGCCACGCGTATTTATTATTCAGGAAAAAGCGGATCTGTCCCCTCCACACGGCCTGAAGAGGGTGAGCAGGTGGCTCTGTCGAGTCCGGTTTCGATGGAGATAGTTTCGCGGGCGACTGCCCACTCTCAATACTTCATACTTTTTCACGCACCGCAGTTGTGTCATTTGAGACAGTTTGGAAGCGGGTTTTTAGAGCTTGAGTGGAGCGCTCTACCGAACAGTTTGTGGCAAGGTGTTTTGGGGAATGAAATGTTTGGAAAGCCCCTTAGGTAATGCAGTAGACATCCAGAATGTCTAGATCTTTGGTTCAAGTAACAACGTTCACCGCCTGCAGTGCTGAACTATTCTAATCCCCTGCACAGATCATCTCTTGGATATTCGGATGTGAGCTGTAGGCTGTTATCTACCAGAGATGTGGTTTTCGATGAAGTGTAAATACCAATCATACAAGGTTTAATTTGTGAATTCACTTTTGAATCTCAACGCTAATTGTTACAAGGTGAAACAAGGAGCTCCTTCTAAAATACTTGAAATTAATCGTAGTTTTCATGGAGCACGCTTTATGGTATTGTGTCGCTTAAAAGTCCTTCTATGATTAAAGTAAATTTAATTACTGACCGCTTCGACGTGACGTGGGGAGCACGCGCGTGCGCGCTTATGACGATTTATCGGACGAAGCCAAAACTTGGTCTGGAAGCCGGAAGACAAGAAGCGGCGTGGAACGGTACTGCCAGATACGCCACTTGGAGAGCTAATACAGAAGAATGAAGTAGAGGGAGATCCAGTTGAGTCGTGGATTTGGGTTGCTGATGACTCGTATAGGATCCTCACAAAAATCCAAACAGGGGATAGCCCTCAGTTCGGAGTTTCACAATGCGGTGTAAGCGCAACAAAGGAAATCAAGGAATCAAGTGGTCTTTTATTCCCCAACAGCGCCTGCAATGGGTGGTCTATGGGAATCAGGAATCCGGCTATCAAAAGGAATTCTCCAACGAGTTACTACTGATACTGCCTTTACATATGAAGAACTTTCCACGCTATTCTGTAGAATTGAGGCGGTCCTCAACAGCCGCCCAATAAACTCGTTATCTTCAGACCCCGAGAGCTATGAGACTCTGACGCCAGGGCATTTCCTGATAGGTGGCTCACTAATCGCAAGACAAGAATCGTTGCTGGAGGTACCTACCAACAGGCTTTCACGTTGGCAGTTAGTCCAACAACGAGTGCAGCATTTCTGAAAGAGGTGGAGAACGAACTATCAGCACTCTATCCGTTAACGGAGGCAATCACACGCTCCCTTCCCTCGTTTGCTCATTCAATTGTTTGATCTCAGCTCTTCCACGTCAGTTGTGTTGTATATTATCGTCAAACACCTTTTACATGTCACTTTATTCATGAACGGGGGATTCTGGATTGTGCGATTCGTTAGAAGTACGGTAATCACCTTCGCCAGTTTTCCCAAAACTCGTCTCAAACGTCAGTAGTATTTTAGAAATTCTCGGTTCCCAATTTCTTCAGGTTAAGGAGCATTCCGAACATGTTAAGGTGCAAAATAATATTAATTTAAAACATACAACAAAAAAGTGTTGCTAACGGCACGCGGTGTTCCCAGGCGGTCACCCATCCAAGTACTAACCACGCCCGACGTTGCTTAACTTCGGTGATCGGACGAGAACCGGTGTGTTCAACGTGGTATGGCCGTTAGCGATAGACGACGTATCTACCTTACATAACTCACATACTATATTGAGTACATACATCATTTTTACCTACGTTGTCCAATGAAGTGGCTATACGATAGGTCTTCAATAACGCTCATGATATATATAGAACCTACTCCAGAAATTTCAACCACCTTCACTTCACTTACCACATATTTTTACTTTCCTTGGCTCTACGAAGTAGAAAGGAAAGTTATGTAATAGGCTGAAAAAAAAATTTTGAGTTTTCTTCAGATCTTTACGTTTCAGACCCCCCTGAGTCCGAAAAACACTATTTGGGAAAATGGTCTGTGTGTGTGTATGTGTGTCTGTGAACGATTTTTAGAGAAAACCACCGTCAGCTCAAACTTGATATCTAGCCCCAAAGTCACCATGGGACGCCAAAATAAGGGTATGAACAAAATCCACCGAAAGTTAACTATAGTTATCATAGTGATCAAAACACCAAATTTTTTTTTCTCAAAAACGGCTCTAACGATTTTGATTAAATTTTTTATATTGATAGCTCCAAATATGGCAACTACACCATAAAATTCCCATATATGGGAAAATGACGAGAGCAGCACAATAAATTACCAAAACTTTAGACGAAATCGGTTTTAGCGCGGTTTTTAGAGAAAACAACCGTACCAAATCAACTGAAACTTGATTTCTAGCCTACAGGTTACCATGGGACGCCAAAATAAGGGTATGGACAAAATCTACCGAAAGTTAACGGCTCTAACGATTTTGATTAAATTTTTTATATAGATAGCTCTCAATAAGGCAACTATACCATAAAATTCCCATTCGTGGGAAAATGACGCGAGCAGCACAATAAATTATCAAAATTTTCGACGAAAAGCGTTTTTAGCGCAGTTTTTTTCCTTATAATTTCCGCTGGAATTTTTGTAGAATGTTAAAAAAACAATGTATTGTAGTCCAATCCAATACCTAAAGGGTGAGTGTTTAAAAACGCTCATGAGATACATGGGGGTCACTCCAGAAATTCCTGAATTTCAACTACTGCCGTTTCGCTTACTACCAGTTCTAAAAGTATTTACCCAATAACTGTGCAAAAGTACAGTTATTCCTTCATCAACAACAAAGTGTTTACAACCTCATTAATTATCAGTGTGCCTATTGCTCAATGAAGCTCCTGGAATGAGTACGAGCAGCACAATAAATTCTGGAACTGTAAGCGCTACCGCTTCCTGCAGCCGTGAAGCGTTGTTTGACCAAGTTCAAAGGAACTGACTGATAAATGAATTGATTAAATAGAATTAGCCATGCACAAAGTGAATTGACGTAGAGCTAAGGAAAGAGGAAAGTTGTGTGTTGCAACGCACCAGATATTTCCTTATAAACTCTGCTGGAATTCTTGTAGAATGTTTAAAAAAAAAATTTTTTCAGCCGATTACATAACTTTCCTTTCTACTTCGTAGAGCAAGGAAAGTAAAAATTGGTATTGTACAATCCAATACCTAAAGGGTGAGTGTTTAAAAACGCTCATGAGATACATGGGGCTCACTCCAGAAATTCCTGAATTTGAACTACTGCCGTTGCGCTTACTACCAATGGAAGCGCTGCTCAATAATGGTTCTGGAATGAGTACGAGCAGCACAATAAATTCCGGAACTGTAAGCGCTACCGCTTCCTGCTGCCGTAAAGCGTTGTTTGACCAAGTTCAAATTAACTGAGTGATAAATGAATTGATTAAATAGAATTAGCCATGCACAAAGTGATTTGACGTAGAGCTAAGGAAAGTTGTGTGTTGCTACGCACCAGATATTTTCAACACGCGTTTTCGAACTTTCTTCGTCCAGGACGACCATTAGTTTTGGTGGCCACCATTGTGAATCAGTTTTTCGCCGTTCACCAGCTTTCATCAGGAAACATTTCCTGCAGGTACATTGCCGTCGTAGTGTTACTCGTGTATTGGGCAAACCCTTGGGCCAAGCCCCAGTTAGTGGCTCCATGATCCAATTAAACTTCTGTTAATATTTTTTATTTGTTCAAGTTCCGTTTTTAGTTTTGTATATATTTTCTCGAAGAGTAATGTTCCGTTTTTTTGTTTCATTACAGTCAAGGATTCAATTTTGTATTAATTTCTTTCGCCTTTTATTTATCGCAAGGAGATCAACAATTAGGTCTTATACTGTACGAGCCCTAAGTTGACTCCACATGCGGTCTGGCGAGATACTGATGACTGCGCAGAGAACTAACTATAATCCGAGTCACTAGGTGCCTTCAACTAGCAGTGTCTGGTGGAAGAGACAGCGAGTCAGCAGGATCCAAGTTGAGGGGAATTGCAGATCGGCGGCTTATCGCGCACAAAGCACACACAACGTCGACGGAGGATTATTGCGTAAACAAGACAGATTTGAGAGTATAAAATAAACAAAATGCTTCGGCGTTGACATAGGCCTATAGCTTCTATCACCTATCAGTTCTTCATTTTATCTCCAGCGCCATGTCTGATTCCAAGGTGGGACATATTAAAGCAATTTCCTTCGAACACGTTTTGTTTAGGTGCCAAGCTTCCATTTATTAAGTTTCCTCACTCTACGCTCAATTTTGTAGTAGGAACACCTTTCACAGTGTTTCCATTCGCTGGTGTGACTTCCAGGGAATCATTTACCCCCCATGTGCAGTTTTGTAGTTCATACACAACCACAATGTGAACTATCAATTTCAAATGCAAATTTCCGAAGATTCGTTATTAGCTGATCGAGAAGTCGACTACCCCTTCACAGTCGAGCAGCAGCCGGATGACCCGTCCTCGAGAAGCCGAATATTTTCAGTCACATAACCCCCACAATATGCGGGCGGGGTTTCGAAAACAATCCGGTGCTCTGCCCAATTATCATTTCCATGACTGAAGAATATTAGTCGGCCGGGGGACCACCGCTGGGCAGAGAGCCGGCAAACCAACAGAAATCCTTCAAGAGACTGGCCCGGGTGGTGGTCGTTAGGGGGTTATGACGGTGAAGGGGTGCGAGGGGCATGAGTGGAGGGGTGGGGAGGGGGGAATTGAAAAATAACGGCCGGACCATAATTTTTGGAGCCTCGAGAAAAACGCAGGTGTGAAGACGAGCGACGGGGTGCCTCCGCCACAACCTTCTACTCCCTGGAGAAGCCCCCGCAGGAGGACAAAGGAGGCGTGATGGGTCTTAACAGCCCCGTCCAGCACAAAAGAAACACTAAGTTATCTTGACAATCTCCAAGATGGCTACATCCATGTTACTGAATGATTTAACGTGCTCCTGCTACCTTTCACGTACAATTCACAACTGTGAAGATTCTAGAGAAAAAAAAAACCCCCCAACGGGCCCACAGAAATGAATGTACAATCGTCGGAGTTTAAGAGTTGAGCTCGCAAACGAGGAAATAGTGAGGAACGAAAACGTATTGTGGAAGAGCCGCGCATCCATGAGTTTCCTGGTCGAGGGAGGAATTCGAATAGTCGACAAATGACTCATTAGTTGGTCAATGGTCGGTACACATGTCACGGGCACGATTAGAACGTGCGTTGACGACCGAGCGGAACGATGTGGCTGTCTTTTCGTTTCATCGCCATCAGCAAGGACGTCCATTTGTACTTCCTTCTGTTTTCTTTGAGTCTAGTCTTCCCTGTACTCGATCTGTATTTTCCTTATCTGTACTACTCTCTCGTCATCTCTACTACTCCTCGTTGTGTGATTTGTCACATCTACTGTACGTGAGAGGGAGCACGACGCTGTCACTCCACATTCATTCCTCCTGATTTCTCATACCCATAACTCAATACTGCTGCCTGGCTAGTGCCTCTCGTTTCTAAATCTAGCACCCACCATCACCCAATCTCGCGAACCATCAGTACTATCTTCTCGCTAACAGGCGAGTATCCACCTCTACGTTCTCTGAAGGGACTGAAAGGCTGTCTCTCCTGAAGATGCGCAGCCGTGAAGCTTCAGAATAATGAGAATATGATCATTCTACAGATTGGAACCTCCAGCATGGACGTATATCTGTACTTCCTACTCTTATCTTTGAGTCTACTCTTCACTGTACTCGACCTGTATTTTTCTTATCTTGTCGGTACTACTCTCTCTTCATCTCTACTACTCCTCGTTGTCTGCCATTTTTCATACGTCACATCTACTGTAAGTGCGTGTTATTTAGGGGAGTGCGTATGAGCACGAAGATGTCACTCAATCTCCATTCCTGCTGGTTTCCCACACCGATCGCTCAGACTGCTGCCTGGCTAGTGCCTCTCGTTTCTAAATCTAGCACCTACAATCACCCAATCTCACGAACCACCAGTAATATCTTCTCGCTAACAGACGTGTATCCACCTCTACGTTCTCTGAAGGGACTGAAAGGATGTCTCTCCTGAAGATGTGCAGCCCCTCACCCCTGAAGCTTCAGAATAATGAGAATATGATCATTCTACAGATTGGAACCTCCAGATGGACGTCCATCTGTACTTCCTACTCTTCTCTTTAAGTCTACTCTTCACTGTACTCGACCTGTATTTCTCTGCCTGTAGTACTGCTGCCTGGCTAATGCTTGTCGTTTCTAAATCCTATGACTACCATCACTAAATCGCTCCATGTTGCGAACCAGTACTGCTGCTCGCTAACGAGTCAGTTGCCAAACCCACCTTCCCCTTCTCTGATGGGACTGAAAGGTCTCTCCTGAAGACCCGTTCAACCTTGAAGCTTCAGAATAATGAGGACATGATCATTCTACTAGGGAGAGTGATGCCCGATGGTAGTATGCGTTGACAACACACCAAACTAGATGGCAAGCTCCACTCATGGGAATTTCGAGAACTGAAAGTCGAAGCAGAGGAGGGGGCTGCAGCGGAAATTGATCATGAGTCATCAGTGCGAATCAACCTATCGAACCAAGCCAAAGCCTAATAATTACTGTTGACCCACACCCATATCATTATGTTACAAGGGGTTGGGAAATGTTTGGAGAGCTACTGACTCAGGCAAAAATTACAGTGATCACGAGCTCCGATCTAATGCCCAACTTTCAACGGATTATGAATCTTCGTCTGTATCCACTAGACTACGATCGCTAGGGTGCCTACAATTGGAATCATGCACCCTCTCACTGAAGCCACTGCTTCTGAAGCGGACAACTTCAATGAAGGAATTTTGGAGAGTTGAGCGAATCCCTGGAAGGGGGGGGGGGAGGAGATGTACCACCGCATCGTAGTCTAG
Source organism: Pachypeltis micranthus (assembly GCA_020466155.1). Taxonomy (NCBI): domain Eukaryota; kingdom Metazoa; phylum Arthropoda; class Insecta; order Hemiptera; family Miridae; genus Pachypeltis; species Pachypeltis micranthus. The sequence continues at coordinate 4,223,542 of CM035776.1, forward strand.
TGGTTACAGACGAAGGTTCATAATCTAACGAAAGTCGGACATTGGATTGGAGCTTGCGATCGCTATCTCTTATTGCTGTCGCTTGTGATCGCGGCTCTCCAAACATTTCCACACCCCCCCCCCCTCAAAGCTCGTAATAAATAAGCGTACAGTACTTTCCTGCGAAACTGCTTATTTAATTTGATAGTGCAGTGAAAAACGTCTTGCGACGAAGGAAAATATTGGATTAAATTCACCATCTGATGCAAAGCACAGTTCACCATTCGTACGTCGGCTTCCGCGAATTTATTGATCACGCCCTGTCTCGTCTGCTGAGACGTTTAGACTCGCGTTGTGTGGCTCAACCACGAGTAGTCACGATTTCCCGCTCTGTCGTGAATTGTGTTGGTTCTTGTTCATTGTAGCACCTCCCATCGCGGGCACCGACACTTCAAACTGAAATTCCTAAAGCCGACATTGACGTTTCCCATTGTGTCAAATGTAAATTTGCCCTGACTCCCTTCCTACGCAATCATATTTTATCTCGGAATGTTTCTCTGCCGTCATCAACTGCGCCATAATTCGATTTTATGGATAAAAAAAAGGAATGAAGCTCAAGAATTTTGACAGTGCGATGGTCAACCAAATTATTTTTCGGTTCACCCACCCCAGGATTGTCGCTGTGCTGGACTCTGAGGAAAGCTGAGGGCGGTACCAGTCCTCTGGCTCCACTTCACACTCCCCCCTCCATCACAGACAAAAGTGCATTTAGTTGCATCGTCAAGATGGTTTCATTCTCCAGTATAAAGAGGACAGCTCGGCGCAATCAAACTATGCTGGGCCTGTAGATTAAAGCCAAATAAACAGCTTTTTCGGGGGGGATAATAGAACTCGAACAACTCAACGTGCCCCCCAAGTCGGCTTTAACTGGTAAAGCTCGTCTTTATTTGTAGAGAGCTGTTTGTACGCGATAAAATCAATTCAGTCCGTCGGGGGTCTGTGCATCTGTGCACACCTTTAGACTAAGCTGGAGGAGGCTCCCCTCCCCGCGATGGATTTTCATTTCCCCTTCCATTCGTAAGGAACATCCCCGCCCTAGTGTCGTTGCAATCAGCACATTCGTTGCTCTGGTTGTAAATTAGCTCCTTCCGAGAAATATTATTCCACGTACGAGCTGCAGTTTGCTGCCGTTTTATACTCCATCAATCAATTTGGGATCTACCTCGCGCACATCCATTTCCATTTGTGTACTGATTACGAAGCGCGCGCTACGCCCCTCTCTTTCTTCAGACCGTATTGCCGGGTCGATCGAACGAATTCATGATATGCAACGTCTTAGAGGCAACAGGAATTCCGTAGCTGATTATGGCAGTCAATAGGAGTATTGCGGCACGCCTGTTTGTGCCCAGTACTCGAACTCATGTGCAGGGATGGTGAGGGCGAACAGTAATATCTGTTCACAGGGATGCATGCCTGTCTGCTTATCAAAATTATTGGCCCTTAACACTCTCATCAGTCGCACGTCATGGAAGGTTTCGCTATTGCGCAAGAGTCACGCACTCACTCAGCATCCACCAAACCCAGACCTGTGGAGGTAAGGTTACCATTTAGAACGTCTCCTGGTGGAAAGCTGTTGCCCAAGTGTTACCTGACCCTGGGGAATCCCTACCATATGAGAGGATTTCCTAATCTGGGTCCCCGCCTGATCTGACTATTTACTTGGAAGGGTTATCAAGAGGAGAGATCTACTTTGGTGCCAATTATTTGGTAATAACCTTCCCCACAAACTAGACCAAGCGGTCATAAGCTTGCCTAGTAGCAGTAGAAGGTTTGACTGCTCTTCTAACAAATATCGCTCACTGCAGTAGGAACCACTGTGAAGCAGGAAGTGGTTTTTTGTTCCTGCCTCACTGGATGAGCAAGATAGTCTTTGAGGCCGGCCGGATGGAGAGCCTTGGAGGCCAAAAAGGTAGAGCTGTGCACTGAAGTCGCCATGCCCAGTAAGGAACTGGCTCATTCAGTCGTCTGGCGCAACATACTTTGTCCTAAGTCGTTCGCAGATGTGGGCTAAAACTCTCGCATTCCATTTATGATTCCCATCTCGCTTGCCATTTATCTTATATTCACTCATCTAGCGCAGCAAGTTTCTGTTCTGGAACTCCCTCAGAGATCCACAGGGAGTTCTAGCCAGTTCGGGGGAAGCTCCCTTTTCAGTCTCCCCTGAACAGGCCAGTGATGACTTAGAGTGCTTCATTGGATGCTGTTTTGTAAACCTTCTGATTCATAAGTGGCAAACTTAGTGCACACCTTGCTGTCCTGCGCAACTTTCTCTGCTTGTTCTCAACTGGTATGTTCTCCCTCGCTCTCAACCCCTAAACCAGTCGTCCCAGATGCCTACATTCGTCGGGGGGGGGGCTTCGTGATGTCCAATCATCAACGTGCTGTGATGCACGGTGCATGTACGTGCCTTTACTTGTTTTTAATGATTGTGTTACGTGGGGCTGGGCATTTTGCTCGGTGAAGAAATGTTCTGTTTGGCGACCTCATGGGCAAAAGGCCCGCGGTGGTGGGGGGGGGGGGGGTTACTCTTATCCCTGGAACCAATTTTATCACGTGGGAGTGCATGGAGACGATTCACCATTAGCTGATGGGTGAAATGGCATAGGCCGCTGTGCCCTCATTGGGCAGGGGTTTACATGGGCAGTGGTGGTGCAGGGCGTCGCTGACGTGCATCCTGCGGCCAGAGGAGTGGTGTGAAGGGGCTATGGGGATAGTAGGTCTTGTGCTTGCGGCTCTCACGCCTCCAGGTTCTTCCTCCGGTTTGCCCATGCTTGTGCAATGCGGGCAAACTGGCGGGTGGCGGCATGCAAGGAGCGTGCCATGCGTTCCTGGGGGGAATGGCGGCGCTGGTCCTCGCATCCTCATACAGGCCACACTTGAAGAGGACGTGGGCAGCATCTTCGGCTACTACTGCTCCACAAGGGCACTCATTGAATGTACGCCGTCTGAAAAATTCAAGGCGAGCGTTGAATACCCCATGGCCGGACAGGAGTTGGATTGCTGCAAACGTGGGGCGCCACCACCTCATCTTCAGGTGGTTCCTCACCGCGGGTATAATGCCCAGCAGGTGGCAGGAGGTAGTTCCATTGACGCACCTTGCCTGCCACTGGTCAAGCAGCCATTTCTCGGCAATGGCTACTTGGCGCTTGGTAGATTCTTTATTCAAGCATCTCCGGCATCAGGTTTGCCAGTGGCCCCTGGTACGACGTCAATCCACTGGTTTTGATCTGTGGTTATGGCTATTACCGTGGTTCCTCTTCGGTTGTGTCATTAGGGCGAACTGTTGCAAATGCTATTAACGGCTAGGGGCGTCACAGCGTGCTATCCTCTTCGAACCACTTTGACTACGAGAGAAATTAGAAGATTGTGTTCCTCGTAACCTTCCTGGCTAGCAACAACCTTTGAATTTATGACGGCTAAGGCCACGGAGGAATAGCGGCCTTCGCCATTTCAACACAGCTCCTCTCCTTGTCCCTTCGTGCTTGTACTATGGGTAAATAATATCCCTTTTATGAGGCCTAGCTCGAGCCTTTGGCTGAATGAACTGTACAGACCGGAAGACATTTTTTGTCATTGAAGCTTTTATGTCAGTTCGCGTGTTGATACATCTAACAGTCGAAGTACATTCAATAAAGTGCCCACTTAAAACTGACGTGCCCGCCGAGGGGACAATATTGATATGTACCTCGAGGAACCGTGGACGGTATATCGTACTCTTATAGATTCGTACGGCTCAACTGTAAAGCGATTTGACTCAAGCTCCCGCGTAGGACTAAACCGCAGGATCAGTGGCTCGCAGCCCGGTTGTAAATGTGCTATGTAACAAGTCGGATTCTGATTGGGTCTGATTGCTTTGTCTCGACCTTTTCGTTACTAACTCCCCTTCCCCGCGATTAACATAAACAATGGCGACCCATGCAGTCAATCTTGCTCACTGGAGACGACGTCGGAGTGTCTCTTCCTGTGGCTCCTTCTTGTTGCAAATCCGAAAGCGGAGCTTGGCAGTTAGAAGACCCTTCGGAGGATTTTCACTTGAATTCTCAGCGTTTTCAGGGCCCCTTTTCTCTTTCAAGTCGAGACTGCATAAAATGGAACCATTGTTTAGCAACTGATGAAAACCGGCATTTCTGCCTTTGAAAGTTTGCCGAAATTTCAGTTTTACATATCCAGCTCAACGTTCAAGGTTTGCATTCCAGTTTGGGTTCTCAATAATTTACATGCGCTTTATTTTTCGAATCTGGACCGTTTTTCGGTCCATTACAGGAGGTTGCAGTTTATTCACGTTTTCGTGTAGTTTATACGCGATCCCGATAACTCCGTTGCATTTCAAGAGAGGTTTGTTTATAACTTTGCGGCAATGATTGTCACAATGGCAGATTTATGTGACGCAGCAGTTTTCCGAAAAGTTAAGTTCGTCGTGAGGAAGCATTGAAATGTCAATTCTGTAGACTTCGTGTTTGGCGGACGATATCAATATCTTGTGGACGTTAAGTAGCACTGGGCTCTAGTAGTCAGTGCCGAAAGGAAGGAGAAGCGTGGAAACTTGTGTTGGAAACATTGATCGTTGCATGGATTGGCTATTGTCCTTGACTGAGCCTTGGTGATCCAGAGGAGCGCAGCTCTCTGAAATTGGGCAAGTACTTAGAAAAAGATCTGCGCCTCTCTCAGTGGAACCTGAGCCCTTCTTAGGGACCACCGAGTGGGAATCTTGGCAATTGAGAGGAGAAATGCAGGGCTGTCTAATGGCAAGATGTGCCTGGCCAAAGGCAGTCAAGGCTGTTTACTGGACTCTCCAGGGAGCTAATGACGGAGATCCTCAGTCTGGAGAGAGAAAGTATACGGATGGTATGTTCAATGACTGTTCACTTTGGAACCACCTGGCCAAGATTGGTATGTCAGAAGTACAGAGTAGCAGATTCTGCGAGGCAGAGCGGTAGTCAGCAAAGCATGAACTGTGCACGTATCAGGGGTTGGCAGTAATCCACCTCAGAGTGCTTGGAGTCCCTTAGCTGTGGCCAGTGAAGGTTGCAGGGATGGACATCACGCGTGTTGTGCTAGAATGCTAGGGAGGACGTTCCACAGGGGATACCAGCTCCACCGGAGACTCCAGGGCTTCAGTGGGGGTTCCCCAGTTGCGTAAGGTTAGGGTGGGGGAGCAAATTGCCTCGTGAATGAGGATTGCGTCACAATACCGCACTCCCCAAGTGACCTTGCCAATTGCGAATCGGTTATTACATCCCGGAGGGATCATGTGGGGGTGAGGTAGTGTTGACCAGGGGCGCTCCCCCAATTCAAGCATGTAAGGCCCTTCCCTGCCCCTCACAAGCATACACAAGACAATCAAAAGCAAAAGCTTAGTGGAGTTAACTGGGCTCTGTGGCAGCTGTTGTCGAATATGGTGTCGGATTACCAAACAGATTGAAGCAGACGCCTATCAGTGGCTTCTGGCGTATAGAGCTTCTGAACACGCCAGTACTACGATGTCACCTTCTGTGGAATGAGTAGATCGAGAACTTTTTCTAGTACATAACGCTTTACGGCAAACGTCCGAATGACGCAATTTTGTTGGAATATGTTGCAAAACTTTGCCAGAATACAATAGAAGCTGTATCGCAGGGGAGCAGGTGCAAGTCAAGACGGATGAAATGCGTCGGCCCTATGGTCTGCGGATTGAGGTCAAGATTTTCGAATCAGGGGATCGAGTTTGGTTCTACAACCCTCGCCGTAGGAGGAAGCGAATCCTCAAGGTACAACGCAACTGGGAAGGAAACTGTGGTTACGACTGCCCTTAGTGCTCAGGATTCGTATTACATCAAGGAAGCTGAAGGTGTGCCATGATGGATTGTTTCCTCCCTTCGAAGAGGACTGGGGAAAGTGTTAGGTTACGTGTTGTTGACGAGTTAATTTGAAAAATAGAAAGCTCAGTTCTAGTTTGAATGTTCAAAGTTCGTGTTCCGCTATTATTAAAAGTTAACGTTCCTTCGAAGGGACGTGGCTACATATGAGCGTATATGCGAACAACATAGCCACTCACTTGAAAATGCTACACAGACCTTTCAAAACCTTTATATTTTGGCAAAAGCCGTTCTCAAAACAAATGAAGATGTAAAGTGTTCTGTGGTTGCTAAGCTTTTTCTGTTTCGTTCAATTTTATTTTTGAATAGTTGGGCTTCATTTCATACGCCTACGTTTCCGGTAATTATGTGGCATCACGGGCTCCTCTTCAAGTTGAAGCCATCATTATCTGATACCTACTAAGGGATCCCACGCCGTGTGTGTCAGTTCTAAGTCAACGATCGAGAAGGTCAGATCTGGAGTCCCCCAGGGAAATGTGATGGGCCTATAGCTTTAGGTAATTTACTGCAGCAGTATTCAGCATCCAGGACGCAACCTTGACGAGCAAACATCTGCTGGGTTCTGCTAGCAACCTCTGCTGTCTAACTACCTGAAAACAGCGGAACACATACTCTGTGTTTGTCCTAGATAGACTGCTTAGCACGCCCATCTGTGGGAGACAATGTTATTGGATGAACTTCCAATAGAGCTTACCCGTTATGTCTCTGCATCTGGTTTTATGTAACTGGTGAACTTTGCAAGGAGTGTCCTTTCATCGTCATCAAAATAACCGAGACTGGTGCGCCTCCAGCATTTCAAGAACCTTCAAACCCTCTCCAATCCACTAGAAAGAGCATGGTCGATGCGTCTAGTTGGTTCTACTGGTGTGGTCATCATCCCAACAGACTCTCCCTTCAGACAATCTGACTCCCCAAGGCATGCTAAGAGGCGGCTTTAAGACCCACAAGCAATGGGTTGCATGGGCTACTAGACTGCTGATTCCCAGGTAAGAGAAAGGACTCGCGCTGGTCATGGTTCATATGCGCTGGAGAGTGAGTTCCTGAAGTCGTTTGGTCGTGGAGTTGCCATGGGCCCATGGATCTTTCAATCCCCGCGACTTCCAATCTCTTTCCAAGAATGGAACCATAAATGATGTCAACAGTAAATGTGGGCTTAATCATCTAAAACAGTTTTTACACACTACAAAAGATTTGATAACCTCGACTCCACTTCTATTCCAGAAACAGATCACACATGCTACCAGGGAGTGTACCACGACCAAAGGATGGCTTTATCTGTCCACATCAGTGTGGCACGCACTTGAGCCACTGCTGAGTTCCCATTCTCCTTTATCCCTTAGCACAAAAGAATTACTGTAACTCCCACTTAAGAGACAAATACGTCAGTACGCCTCAGGGCTTTGGAGATCAGCTAGCTACATAAACTCGAAAATGTAACGCCGAAGATGTTACGGAGAAGCGTCACGAAATTTTTAACCCGAGTTGCAAGGAATAGACCCTGTGGCCTAATGGATAAGGCATTGGTCTCCTAAACCGGGGATTGTGGGTTCGAGTCCCACCAGGGTTACGATTATTTGGGTTTTTGACATTTTAGGCCAAATTTTAATTTAATCTAACGCTTGGTAATAAAATAATAACCTCAGTGACTGAGTGATGATGCCAATTGCAATTGACGCGGCCATTATATCGATACCATCAACGAGCACAATAAAACGTTTTTTAACAGATTTTTTAAAGAAAAAGACATAAAATGTCCCTCGTGGTTGCGTACTTGTACGAAAGCTGTACCCACCATTTGTGTAAAGGTTTCTTTCGTTTGCATCGGAGGAAATCGAGGTTTGAGTTCCTAAACCAGCAAAGGTCAGAAGCAACAAAACAATGTGATCAGGTTCATCAAGTGTGTACCATGGTACGAAAGGCACTCGGTCCCCCACCGTCGCCTTTACAGTCTCCGTATCAGCAAAGTGCTCACACAAACTCGATGTGTGATCATCACAACACATGGGTATCGAGTTGTATTGAAATACCACACTTATATCTGGTACACCGAGTAACTTCATGAAGCAACAATCATTACATCCTCCGTTCCATAGGATCAATCATTATCATCATTCCACTCGTCTGCACTGCATGTTCCATTCACAATACAAATTATGATTCATTACGAGGGGTTGGGGAATGTTTGGAGAGCCGCTGACTCAGGCAAAAGTTACAGCAATCCCGAGCTCCGTTCCAATGCCCGAACTTCCTCGGAATATGAATCTTCGTCTTTGACCACTAGACTAGTGTCACTGGGATGCCTACAATGGGAGTCAGGCGGTACATTTCGATCCCAATCTTCCTAACTGTAGTATATTGACTAACATGTTAAAGTTATTTATTAATTTGTTTAAAAGTGGTATTACGAGTCTTTTTAGTAACGTACACTTAACATCTTTGTGTTGGCTTCTAAAACTTTCTCACGTTCCTCGCTAATTTGTACACACATAAGCAACTACCCAGCAGGATTCTAAATACTAATCTCGGGTTCGAATATCTACACAACCCGTTGACCTCCGATTGTTGGTTGACGATTGAAGTAAGTCAGTTCAAGCAGTAACGCTCTGAAACAAAATGCAACATAAGGGCTCACTTGGAGGTAAACACGAGAATGACGACCTCTAAGTTTGAACAGCCTTGGTCAGTTAGTAGCTGGAAGCAGAACACGAATTAAAAGTTGTAGGACACTACACAGGCAAAGTTCGGTCTTTCATAATGAAAATCAGAGTTTGGAGTGTCATGGAGGGGAAGTTTGAGTATTTCAACCTTTCCAACAACGTTTACTTAGCCCAGCGGAGTAAGTGTAGCCCCAGGAGAGGGGGAAGGGCTGTGGGCAGAGGCCCCAACTTGTAACGTACTTATTTCCTGACATGATTTCATTCCCTCCCAACGGGACGCTTTTTGGCAGTTAGGTCTGCCAAGGTTGGAGCGTGTTCACTTAGGAGCATCGGAACAATTTGTTTCAGAAACTACACGAACAACTTCAAATGCTTGACTTCGTTGAAATATCATATTTCAACAGCTCACGTTGAAAAGCTGAAGTCCGAATTTGTGGTCGACCCATTTGAAAGCGTTGCTGGTCGAAATAGCCTCACACTCAACCTTGAAGTGATAACACGTACTTCTTCCATTTGACACTAGATACACGTGATAATCCAGCCAGAACCAATGCTGATGCTGAACCAGAGAGTCGTCTCCAGTTTTCAAATATCGTGCATGACTTGAGAGCGAGCAGAAGCAATCTTAATTCTGGCGTTGAGATCTAGCCAAATGACCCTGGAGTTTTGGAAGAAATTGCCCTTGAATTAAGAAGTGCTCAAGATCCATGAGCTTCTAGGAGATCTTCAACAGTTAACGCGCATTTTATGACTGTACGCCGTGGGGTATCACCTGGAAAGATTAAAAATATTGGGAGCGATCGTACGAACGGGTGTAACCTATTTCTATTCATTGGGCACGGATAAGAAATCAGATAAATAGCAAAAAAAGGCGTTGGTCCTTGGCGTGAATCTGTGCACGCAAGCTTTTGAACGGGGGTCCTGCATCTACTCCCCTCTCCACTTATCATTGCCACGTCCGAACGTTTCCCATGCCATATTAATTTATTCAAATACATTTAGTGGAGGGGCGATGAAGTGTTGAGGCGGAGTCCCGTGAACAAGTAATCTGTTTGGAAGGCAGGTAAATCTTGTTAGGAGTTGATGTGTGGAAGGAACCTGATGATGGAAGGTGGGGAAGGGTGAGTAAGAGTGTAGAAGAAGGGAATGATTGGGAGGTTGAGGAGGGGGTGGGAGGAGGGAGAGAGAGCTGGTTAAGAGGTTGTTGAACCAAACGCCTTCTCAAGTCCCCTTCCTTACCACATACTTCGAAAGAGCCGCCTTGTTGTCTTAGAGGCACGATCCGCTAATTATTTTGGGCCTTAATCCCCCTGGGGCCTCTCATCGGACGCCGTATCATATAATGACAATCGCCCTTCGAGAGAGTCGTTAAAGAGTTCCCTCCAGAGTAAATCATGTGTATCACATTGTAAACTGTACAACCTCATAACTTAACGGACTGCATCTAATACTATCACTGTTCAGCGTTTGAGAATCAAAATACAAATGCGCCCTTCGAGGAAACTTTCTTCCGAGAGAATAAAGCCGCCGCTAGTTCTTCGCACAATTCATCGAATGGTTTCCTTGACTGACTGTAAACAAGGCTCTTCCCCTCCCCTGCACGCACCGATGGCACTCTTGAATGTCGACCTTTGTACCATGCCAAGCCAACCAACCAACCCTCAGTCCTACCTGCCCTACGGCTGCCATCCAATGCACACCTCGTGCCCTATCAGTTAAGCGGCGTCGTGTCTACAGCACTTAGGAGGTTAGCCTTTCCTGGTAGGCTCAAGAAGAGGGATTAGCCGGTTAGCACGCTGAGAAGACAGATTCTGGGAGACACTGGGATTCCTCTCGAGTACGTTCTTTCCAGGCGTTCATAAAGTCGGGAAAGTCGCGAAGGTCCTGCACACAATTCTAAACTGCAGCCCCTCAAGAAGATGTGTGTTTAGTACTGTGCCAGTATCAACGTGATAAGCATCCACTAAAAGAGCAACACCCTGGCAGACTGTGAAGCAGCAGGCTTGCACCCAAGTGCTGCTGATCCAAAAACTAAGGTCTGGTTTTGGAAGGTAGCACGCTCTCGTCTGCCAGCTCTGTTCCCTTATTTGATGATTGTTTCTAAATCCTCGACAAGGGTTATATCAGTCATGGAAGTTGCAGTTTCACTAATATTCAAGAGACCGGCCCCTGTAGCATCCACTGAACTCAGGCCTGCAGAGGTATGGCAGGTATTTGGTCATTAGCCTGTCTCCCTGTAGAGAGCTGTTGCCCGTTGACGACACAAAGGTGACCACCTGAGTAATCCTGTACCGACTGGGAGGACCTCTGGTTCCTGACCTGAGTTCGTCTGCCCACCCAACAACCGTCGCTCACTGTTGTACAAACTACAGTGGAGCCCCAGGTGGAGGCGCAAGACTTGCATGATGGAGAGTCTTTGAGAGAAAAGAAGTGGAGCTGAGCGTAAAGTCGCATGTCCCGTGAGAAACTGGCTCGTCCACCCATTTTCTTGAAAGACGTTCACGAGTGTTGGGGAAGAAGTCATACATGGCACGTCCCTTTGATGAGGATTCCAATCTCGCTTAGCATTTCTCTAACACCCATTCGTTGATGGCTGCAAGTTTCCATTCTGTGGTGAGATTTGCACCGAGTCTAGCCCAAAGCTGGGGAAACTCCCATTTCACCCACCACTTGTCAACCATACACTTCACCGCCAAGTCAACCGGTCAAGTGCTTCTGTTGATAGTCTTATAAGCCTTGGTGATCCACAGGAGCACAGCTCTCTGGGATTTCGCCAATACTCGATTTTGATTGAGAGCTGGTTTGGTACTCCAGACAGCAGAGGAGTAGCCAATCACGCATAGATAGATGGCCTTGTACATGACGGTAGTGTCATGGCAACACACACCCCAAGTGGCCATGGTAATTGCACGCAGTGAGGCAAACCTTGCAATGCTAGTGCCTTTAAGGAACTGGAGGTATTGTTTGAAGCCCCACCTCTCACTTACAATCCCCTCCAAATTACAAGAAGGAGCCTGTGTCTACTGAAGCGTATTGAGGGTTGGCTATTTACTTTTCCTTTCAAGAGGCTTTGAAGAGGAGCTTTTGTGTGGGCTGGGGTTTTTCCTCCGCCTCCTGCTTCTTGACATCGTCGCACCATTTCGTGGTGGGTTTGACCAGCCATTCGGCCCTTGGCGTACTTTGCCCAAGCCTTTGCAAACCGTCCCGTTCGAGTCATGAGAGCGCCAGCCCACGCAATAAAACTTCCCCAGATCATTCCCATACAGGAGTAGCACTTCAGGAGTAGCATACAGGGGCTCGGCACTCCACACAAAACCCTGCATGAGTTGTGACCACAGGTGCCAAAGCCCGATAGACCAGCATTATGTCCATTTGGTTATGTGTTCCTTTAAATTGGATGGAAACCAGGGGCGTTTTTTAAACCGAATTCATATCTGCAGTTCTGTGCTGAAGATGGTGGAAATACTTGACTCTCGATTTTTATTTTCCAAAAATCAATTGCTGTTTGAATCCCTCTCCCCTCCCCTCACTTAATGCATCCTGTTCCAAGTCAACAATTCGTATGGTTGAATGAGCTGAGTTTGAAGGTTGGATAGCGTCGTTTTCAAACATTTTTGGAATTTGATTTTTCACCTTCGGTTTTATGGACGTCAGGTCGTCAGGGTGGTTTTCCTTCGATTACTTGGAATTTCGCGTCGGTCCTCTTCTGTGACCATATCGGGAAAGAGCGTTGTCAGGTTTTCTTCTCCCGCTCAACTCCGCGCTGCAATGAGAAACGTGATTCCAATCACAATTCCATAAACTGCCGACAAGCGTCGTCACGGTGGGAGGACAAGGGAGGGTTCGTCGCTTGGCCACAACGATTAACTATGGAAAGTCCGGAGAAAGTGTTCAAACAATTATCGCCCCTAATCTCAACTTCCATTGGATTCCCGTGGCACCTTTGTGTCTGAAGTTTCACTGTAATACATCATAACTGCTACCCGAACGACTTTACAAGAACATTTTTAAGATCCAACATCGACGGACTTATTATGCCAAGTTACTGAAGTTCACACAACTACATCCGCACAAATGTGCACTGTGTCAAGGCTATTGACTGGTATATCACTATGGATTGAAATCATCCAGTCAAAGGGTTCAGAAACGGCCGGTGTGAGGGAAGGTGAGCCAGTTTCGAGGAGGTTCAGTGTTTTTACATTCATTAGCTCAATTCAAGTATTCCAAAGTCTTGAAACCAGCATTTGAGAAAATAGGCTATGTGCATGTCGACCTAAAGAGGAGCGGACCTTTGGCATATTTATCGCATTTAGCCACCAGCAACCAACATGGTGCGCCAGGCGCCAATTAAAATCGGCCGAAAGTCAACTATAGTCGTCACAGTGGTCGAAACACCGAATATTTGTTTCTTTCAAAATTGGCTCTGTCTAGTGTAAGAGAAAAACGCTGCAAATTATTACACCACAGTTTATTATTCTCTTGCACAGTTTGACGTAGACCCACCCCATTCGATTCATCACTCATGGTGGGTGTTACTTTCCTCAACCGGGGTTTTCCGTTTTGCTCCCATTCGTGTACACCTTGTGGTATGCTGCCCAAAAAGCAGGATCTCATTGCCTTCATCCACTCACGTTACGCTGTCGACACGGCCACAGAAATTCTTCTTGAGTCTTCATGTGTAAGTACGCTAGTTTCTGTATTGTTGGGCCGAAGAATGGGGGAGCTTGAACTGAGAAATTAAAAGGCCTGGCGAGCGTGAGTGAGGCCTGTAATACACTTGACAGAATAGCAATATCAGTATGAGTGTGAGTAAGTAAATGGGAGCAAGGGGACAGTATGGTCTCTATGGGTGGGAACTGGTTGTATGGGAAACTAAGTGGAGAGAGAGAGAAAGACGAGTGAGACACGAGACTTGAGAGACGAATAAGTTGGGAGAACTGTGAGACGACTGTCGTTCGCTAGAGCTGATGAACTGACTGTTAAAAAGAACTGTGTGTTGTAGGAAGGAACGTAAAATTGAGGGGTGGTTAAAGGATATTTTGGAAAGTCCACGAAAGGGGGAAATCCGTTGTCACGCGGGCGTAAGACTCCTTCCTATTAATCGGCCTTTTAGCAAGCCTTTCTGTGGTCTCCAGAGTAACTGACAAGTGCTCGCTTGGCGGAAGCATCCTATCGAGAGAAATAAGAAACACTTCGCCAGACTGGTATACAAGTATGCTTCCAAGGAGATGCACGTCATTGCAGCAGATGAGGCGACGTTGTGAGGGAGGGCACAAAAGCCTGAGAGTGAGTTCGTTCCTGTGCCACACTAGCCATTAAAGCCCAGCCTCGGAGATCCGAGTACACACTGCTTTTGGAAGGCCAATACACTGCTAGGCTCTCCCATTTGAGACGTGGGCCGCCATCCCTTGGAAAGTTTGGCTTACCTGTTGCCTCAGGGTCCTTGAGATACTGAGGCTAGTTGAGTAGGAGCCAGTGAGCAGCTTCTCTATTTGCAAAGACTTGTTTCAGGTGTTGGAATTTCTGTCGAGGAGTATCTTTTTCTGAGTTTTCAAGGGATATTTGGGAAAATGGTATCTGTATGTTTTGTGTCGACGTTACGAAATGCAGTCGTTTCACAGTCTCCCTCCAGGGGTGGTTGACAGGGGCGTATGGCAGCCGCGCCGACCAGCGTTGACCGGAAGAGGTGTCGTATAGCAACTGCGCTTGTTTATTTTTCCTCGCTCCAAACGGACTCTAGCATTTGCGCCGCTCTTTCCTTATCGGTGAATGCGATGGCCCGATATCCTCGTGATTGGCACGGTAGTGTCATAGGTTCAGTTGTTACGTGTTGCAATGTCTCTGGAATTCATTCAGTCTCAGCGCGGAAATCCCCTTTTAGTTCTCGACGGGTATAAATTTCGCAAAAGTGATTATGTTCAGATACTCGACGCGGTTAAGTGGAGGTGTTGTAAGCGGTCTTGCTGCGCGAAATTGTACGTTCACGACAACAAAAACATTGTGAAAAAGGAGGATATCCACAACCACGAGCCCGTTGGTGAACAACAGTTATTGAAAGAAAGAATTTCCAATTCAGTGAAAAGGAAAGCGACCGACGACCTCAATAATAATGAATACATACAGAGCCCGGAGAAAAGCATACAGCAGTCGTTTGCCATGAAGTATTGATGAAGTGATGGATTGTTTGGGTGACCGGAGTGAATCAGATAACTTCCTGAAAATTGGAGAAGAATCATTCCTCATTCATCATGTTTGTACAAACAATCACTACATACCACTCGTCTTTGCGCTTTTACCCGATAAAAAAGCTGAAACCTACACTAAGTTGCTAAATCTTGCTCAACAAAAATGCCAGGAGCTGCAATTGAGGCTGCAGCCGGTGGCTGATTTTGAAGAAGGAATTCACGTCGCAGTGAGAAATGCTTTCTCAGATTCCCGAATTGTGGGATGTCGATTCCATTTGTCACAATCTTGGTGCAGGAAAATCCAAGCACTCGGGCTAACCAAACTATACAGAGCAAAGGGGGATATTCGAAATTGGCTTCGTCTCGTTTTCGGTATACCGTTCTTGGATCCAAGTGAGGTCGGTGCTGCATTTTTGGAACATTGTATGACGTCGTTGCCAGATGCTACACGGGTTCGAAAGTACGCAGAATACATCATCGATAACTACGTTGGTGTTCAAGCTAAGTTTCCTCCTGAGTTATGGGCTGCAGCAAAAATGTCTTCGGAAAGAACCACAAACAGTTGTGAATCGTTCCACTCGAAATTCAATGGCCAGTTTTCCCATCATCATCCTAACATTTTGGTGTTTCTCAATGCCTTGAAACGAATGCAAACGGACACCTTCCTCATAATGAATGGCTCGAATGTGCCCAAGCCGGACACAGGGGCGTTCAAAAAACAGAAGAAAATGATTCAGCAACTAATAATTGAATATCGAGAAGGAAAGATTGATGGAAAATCATTCCTCCAAACAGTGGCCAGACATTATGAAAAAAAGTGACAAAAAACTGTATCAACGTAATAAAATTTTTAGTGTATAAAGTGGAAATAGAAACCGTAAAGTATGACGGCACACTTGCTATGAAGTGCAGTTGTGCTAGGTTTTGGCGCAGTTGCAAGATCCCCGTTGACAGTGCTCTAGGGTGGTACAGGACTCCTATTAGAGAACCTTGAGGCAAGATGCCCTGGTTTCCCTCTAGGGTGGCTGACTGGTGCATATTGAACAAGAGATGGTGAGGGCCTCCCAAGGTCCCAAGGTACCTTGCCAAGGGCTGTTTCTGGCGCTTGCGCTTCTGCGCACAAGGTCGCGCCATGCTGCATTTTCCCAAGGACTGAGAACCTGACGGACCTAAAGTTGCTCAAATCAGCCCCCTGCAAGTGTTTGTAGGGCAACTGACGTAATGAGGCTGGTGGAGTATGAGTGTGTCCAGACGTTTGCGTTGGAGGCTGAAGTGCTGAAGAATGCAGTGAAAAGTTGAGCCTGCTCTACAGAAATGTGGCCTTCTGGGAGCCTTCTCAAAAAAATCGTGTTAGCAATCCCATACATCTATGCACTGCTTGCTCAACAGTGGTCGTGGCACGAGTAAGAGCAGCACAATAAATCCCGGTACCTCCAGCGTTAATAGTTCCCACGTAGGAAGTTATTATAAAACGAATGAAGAAGTTTGATTAGTTGCTGGTGTGTGGAGAGCCACGGAACGCACACGGGGCTAAGGAAAGTTGTGTGGTGCCTGACATCAGATATTTGGATCGTTCTTTCGCTTCCCTCCGAATACCTGAGCCTCACATGGTGCTGACCATCAACAATTACCTGTCTTCAGATAATATTCGGGTACGTAATAACCATCCTCCCCCAAAAACATCACACTAACGATGAGCTACAGTTGAAATAGTCTTACATAGGTTAGGAGCTATAGTTAAATGTAAGTTATTCTCGATAAATTAAATTTTTGGTTGTTTTTTGGGTATGTTTAACGTCATTGTTGTATTCTGACGTCTTGTAAAGGGACTGACGGATTAGATTAATTACAGCACAGAAAAACTAGAGATATATTAGTCAAGATCTCAGACAACACATAGACTAAGAGGGAAGACATCTTATATTCAATGCCATCTGTAGATTACTATATTTTGCTAGTTACTTAAGTACCAACAATTTATGTGTGTCTATCTAGTAATAAAACGATAAAAAATTGAACAATGCATGTGACGGAACTCCATATCAAGAAATTGATGACTTTAGGTTGAGTATCGTCCATGTGAAATTCAATGTATTATTTATTACTCAGGATATTGTGACTCCTGACAGTGACAAACTTGAGATCAACTAGACAATTCGTTCATAAAATGTTTAATGTTACGTTAATTTATTGAGTTGCTCCTACTTATGCCACCACCATAATTGAGGAATCAGTGAATTTCTTTGAAATGTCAAAATTTAAAATCACTAACACAAACGGTGGGTACAGCATTCGTACAAGTACGAGGGACACTTTATGTATTTTTCTTTTAATATAATTTTGTTTATTTTAAATAAAGAAATATAAAATTACAACACAAAAAATATTTTTCATTTTTGTAACAGACGTTACCATGCACTTAACCCAACACAAATTTAGTGACGCTTCTCCGTTACATATCCCGCGTTACATTTTCGAGTTTATGTAGCTAAGTAAAGATATAAAATGTCAACAACAAAAATCGTAACCCTGGTGGGACTTGAACCCACAACCTCTGGTTTAGGAGACCGATGCCTTATGCATTACGCCACAGGGACTGTGGTTGCGGCTCGGGTTAAAACGTTGCCTTGTCCAATCGGCCTCAAAGGTTAATTTTCGTGACGCTTCTGGCCGTTACACTTGGCCGTTACATTTTCGAGTTTATGTAGCAGAGTAAAGACATAAAATGTCAATTATAATTATAATATCTCTCCGATCTCCGTCAATGGAATAAGGATGCAGATGCGTTTCTCTGAAATAACGAGTTTTTATTTTACAAACGATTCGTCAATTATTTCTTTATATATATGTAGAGAATATAAAGATTATCTCACCTGAAATAACGAGAAACTACATTTAAAGATCCTATTCCGGTATTGTTCAATTGTAGAGTTAACTTAATGTCACTTCACTTAGACAACGCGGTGCAGTATGATAGCATATCTTTCACCTGTCCTCGCGACTGCGGTCCACTTCTAATATCGAGTTGGCTCTTCGATCACGCGGCAGCTTCTAAATGTGACGCACTCATAATGGGTGACATTGTCATTCATTACATAATGTAAATAATATTTGTAGATTATAGAACATGCATATTTTTTTTACGTAGTAATTTTGATCACTTTCCCATTATGTCACTTACTACTTACGGAGTTCGGAGAACGAGAACCTTTTTACAGGTTTAACAACTCAACCACTTTTGGTGCATGGTAGTTGATGATTGAGGACCTGAGTGCTACTTGACTTTGACCTACTGAGAAAATGTTTCCGGTTACGAATATATCGTCTACATACATTGTTTTCTATCACGTAGGAGCGTGGCCTAGCAGTTCCAGAGACTATTCCCTGTTGTCAATATACTTGGGGTAGCAACTTGAAGAGTACCTTTTCCCCAACGCCTAATGAGCGCAGCTGTTTACATTTTCTATCGTAGTACACTTCTGTTTGTTTTTGCTTTTCTAAAAGGATATCCCTGTATCTCTCTTGAGCGGAATCGTTATTACATGCTGCATATCTCCCATTGTTTCATGAACTCCTTGAATTCTCCAGAACTGAACGGTGGTCCACCGTGTGTGACCAGTTGGAACGGTATTCCGTGTCTACTCAAGACGGATTTCAGATGAGTAATGACCGTTGATGCATTGTTGGAAGCTATTTTAACTACGTCTATGAACTTAGAAAAGTAATCAATTACGGCCAAGTACTTGGAACCCTCGAAATCCATAAAATCCGCACCTAGTTTTTGCCACGGAAATAGAGGTATTTCATGACACTGAAGCGGTTCGTTCGCGTTTTGAAGCCTACATTTTAGGCATGTCTGGCAATTCGATACTAAATTTGAAATTTCTGACTTGTTTGGCCAATACAGAACACCTCTCACCAACGCTTTTGTCCGCACTTCGCCCATGTGAAAAAGATGTATCCGGTTTAGTATCACCTTTCTCTATGGTTTTGGGACTGCAATACTGTTGTTTTTTTTTTGTGAACTATATTTTTAATTACGCTAATTTCACTATTAAAACTCACCAGATCATTTACTTCATTTTTTGAGGAAGGCCATCCTTCTTTTGTATTAAGTTTCAACAGTTGAATTTCCTCATTCCTCGGTCTCAAAGGCTTTTTTTTTTACTTTCCTTGCTCTACGAAGTAGAAAGGAAAGTTATGTATTCGGCTGAAAAAAAAGAGTGAGTTTTCTTCAGATCTTTACGTTTAAGACCCTCCTGAGTCCAAAAAACACTACTTGGGAAAATGGTCTGTGTGTGTGTGTGTGTGTCTGTGAACAATTTTTAGAGTAAACCACCGTACCAAATCAGCTCAAACTTGATATCTCGCCAGCAGGTTACCATGGAACGCCAAAATAAAGGTTCGAACAAAATCCACCGAAATTTAACTATAGTTATCATAGTGATCAAAACACCAAATTTTTTTTTCTCAAAAACGGCTCTAACGATTTTGATTAAATTTTTTATATTGATAGCTCTCAATAAGGCAACTATACAATAAAATTCCCATTTGTGGGAAAATGACGAGAGCAGCACAATAAATTATCAAAATTTTCGACCAAAAGCGTTTTTAGCGCAGTTTTATCCTTATAAAGTCCGCTGGAATGTTAGTAGAATGCTAAAAAAATTGGTATTGTAGTCCAATCCAATACCTAAAGGGTGAGTGTTTAAAACGCTCATGAGATACATGGGGCTCACTCCAGAAATTCCTGAATTTCGACTACTGCCGTTTCGCTTACTACCAGTTCTAAACGTTTTTACCCAATAACTCTGCACAGGTAATTACTATCCTTCTTCAAAAAATTTGTGTTTACAGCCTCATTAATTATCTGCGTACCAGTTTCTCAATAATGGTCCTGTAATGAGTACGAGCAGCACAATAAAATCTGGAACTGTAAGCGCTACCGCTTCCTGCTGCTGTAAAGTGTTGTTTGACCAAGTTCAAATTAACTGAGTAATTAATGAATTGATTAAATAGAATTAGCCATGTACAAAGTGAATTGTTGTAGAGCTAAGCTACTATAGTTAGCGGTGAAACCTCACTTGAAGCAATGACTAAGTTAACGTAGATTGTGATGTAGCTCTTCATCTAGGTAGCTATCGGTATGTGGAAGTGGAGCGCGGGACAAAGTATCAGCAATGTACATATGCCTACATGCCTTATACACTACATGTATGTCATATCTTTGCAATTGCATCAGCATACGCTGAAGACGACTTGGAACATCAGCTAAATTTATGTGTTTCTACCTAGTAATAATTATAATGTAGATAATATTTCTAGATTATAGAACAGTCATGTCTTACGATTATTCGACCTCAGGGAACTGTACTGACACTCGGCTCCATAATTCGACTCGAGGTTGTTCGTAAGAACTTGCTTGTAGCATCAGATGGAAGCAAATGTAGAAAAGTTTCGATCGCTCGCTTCTTACAACGCGTAACGTACACGATCGCCAATAAACGTACGCAGGAGAGCGCGGGAAAGTAATAGCTCGACAAAAACCAACTATCCCACGCGAAATCGCTCATAAAACATCGTGAGAGGGACCCACGCCGATATTAGAACTCATAAATTTGTCTCATCTGGCGAAGTCGGCTACCGAAACATCATAAGCCAATTAGGAAGAGGTCAGGCCAGAAAGGGACGGCAGTAGTGAAAGGTTCGAGTACGAAGAAATTGGGGCGTATCCCTCATCTGCCAACTGTTGTGCGGTAACAGCAGATGGGCTCTGCTTTGATAGCATATGGCCGTTTTTCATTCGGATATCGACGAAATCGTTGGTTTTGGAGTGATAAATGAAGGCCGAGGACTGCGGAATTTGTACGTTGTCAGAAAAAGGGGAAGGAACTCTACCTACTAAATCGTTCAGGTTGTGCTATTCCGGTTCACAGAACTAGCGCGATTTGTTCGAGAAATGGAGTTCACTTCTTGTCCTTGTTTCAATGCTATCTAGAAACTTGCGTACGTTTATTCGACAAGGTCAGCGCGAAACAAGGGAACAACCCAGAAAACTAGGGGAAATGAGCTACAGTTACTTATGGTTGTGACGATTACAACTCTGAAAGAATGTAAACTGCACATTCAATCATATTCAAAAATGAAACATTTCGGTTGGTCCTACTATCGAACTATTGGCAGTTGCTAGACGCCCAACTAGTTCTTCTTTTCATACCAGCTCACTTGGACGTTTCTCCTATCGCTACTTCTGCATAAAAGGTATGTACAAGGTTTTAATGTTGTGGAAGATTAAAGTGAGAGGACTGTATTTTTTGTAAAAACATTTCACACCAACTCCATTTCCAAGGCGTGAAACGTAGCTAGGCTAAGACGACTGTTGGGCGCACAAATGGGTGAGCTTGATTTGGGGTAAAAGAAATCAACGAATGAACGTGGTGAGCGTGAATGAGGACTGCATTAACTCTTTGGATATGTGGTCTCTGAATAGATGAACTGGTTGCAGGGAGCAAGAGTGGACAGCGAGTGAGTAGGAGATCTGTGAGACTAGTGACGTTCTGGGGTTGGGTCTGGGAAGAGCTGAGAGTTGAAGAAGAGGTAAATCGAGTAGTGGGAAGTGGATAATAATTGGGAAGTCTTTCCTGCAGCTACAGACAAAAGGCTCCAAGTCAGAAAGAGCTGGACTCGATGTTCGGAGGCTCATAACAAGAACATACCATTAGGAGCAAGTGCGGAAGTTCCAGGCTCAAGATTTCAAATAATTCGACCTGCACCGAACGACAACCCTGAAAGAAAACATTTATTAGGATAGAAAGTAGAAGGATTGAAAAGGAATGCCTTTCGTACGACCTCCTCGTGGTTTCCAGGGCCCTGGAGTGTCTGGCAGCAGCTGAGCGTACGTAAACCGCTCAACGAGTGAATGAGCATAAAAAAACCAACGGGAAATAATCTAAAGAAATTCGTAAAGGACGAAATAAAAAAAGAAGAGTAGCGTTGGAGGTGCACGCGCATTAGGCGATTGTCGGAGCGCAAGTGAAACGAAGGAATGAATGAATGAACCGTGAAGGAGAGGAGGATAGCACGTGTTGCGGGTTGCCCAACTTTGCTCCTTCCGATGTTTGCGGCTCTTCGAAAGCGCGATGAACGAATTTCGTAGGAAGAAACAGATTCGTGTTGACGTATACAACACGTTAAGTTCTCAATCCGATCAGAAGATGCTTTATTCGCGCTGTGGTTGCAAAGGAGGATGTCAGTTTGGGGGTTCGCTCAGTCCCATGGATACATGGCGTGGCACAACGTCATGCTTGTGATTTCTTTGAAGATCTCCAAAAGGCGGCAGCTGGAAGCTGGAGACGTTGTTGGAGATAGTGTGTCAGATGGATACGCGGGTTGGGGCCACTGGATGGCGCCTTATGGGACATGACGACTGCAACGGGCTACTCCGCTTCCATCCTGGAGGTCGGGGCCACTGGATGGTGCCTTACAGGGCATGACGACTGCAGCGCGCTGCTCTGCTTCCATCCTGGAGGTTGGGGCCACAGGATGGTGCCTTATGGGACATGATGACTGCAACGCGCTACTCTGCTTCCATCCTGGAGGTTGGGGCCACAGGATGGTGCCTTACGGGAGATGACGACTGCAACGCGCTACTCTGCTTCCATCCTGGAGGTTCGGGCCACTGGATGGTGCCTTACAGGGCATGACGACTGCAAAGCGCTGCTCCGCTTCCATCCTGGAGGTTGGGGCCACTGGATGGTGCCTTACGGGACATGACGACTGCAACGCGCTACTCTGCTTCCATCCTGGAGGTCGGGGCCACAGGATGGTGCCTTATGGGACATGACGACTGCAACGCGCTACTCTGCTTCCATCCTGGAGGTTGGGGCCACAGGATGGTGCCTTATGGGACATGACGACTGCAACGCGCTACTCTGCTTGCATCCTGGAGGTTGGGGCCACAGGATGGTGCCTTATGGGACATGACGACTGCAACGCGCTACTCTGCTTCCATCCTGGAGGTTGGGGCCACAGGATGGTGCCTTATGGGACATGACGACTGCAACGCGCTACTCTGCTTCCATCCTGGAGGTTGGGGCCACAGGATGGTGCCTTACGGGACATGACGACTGCAACGGGCTACTCTGCTTCCATCCTGGAGGTCGGGGCCACTGGATGGTGCCTTACAGGGCATGACGACTGCAAAGCGCTGCTCCGCTTCCATCCTGGAGGTTGGGGCCACTGGATGGCGCCTTATGGGACATGATGACTGCAACGCACTACTCTGCTTCCATCCTGGAGGTTCGGGCCACTGGATGGTGCCTTACAGGGTATGACGACTGCAAATCGCTGCTCCGCTTCCATCACGCTTGTTTTGCACTTGTGTGTGTTGTTCCACTGCACTTCCTACAACAGTTAGCGAATGGTTTGGGAGGCGGTTGGAAGTGCAGTCAAACCTTCCAGCTTTGACTGCTACTAACCAAGATAATAACCGTTTTGCCCAGTGTGCAAAGGTCATACACCTGCGTGATAACACATGGGCAACAGCTCCCCACTGGATGATGGCTAAAATACAATCTATGAGTCCCATGCCCCTTTGATTAAGATTCCCTTTCTCGCTTACCATTTATCTAGTGCAGCAAGGTTTGTTCAGTAAAGAGGTCTATGCAGAGTTCAGACCAGAGCAGAGTAAGCTCCCTTTTGTTCTCCACTTGTCCACCAAGCACACAATCTCCAAGTCCACTGGTAACTGGCAAGTGATCACTTGAAGTGCTTCAGCGGATTCTGTCTTGTCAGCATCGGTAATCCACAGGAGTGCAGCCAATCACGTTAAAGTAAATGGCCTGGTACATGAGGATTGTGTCAAGGTAACACACACCCTACGTGGGCTTGAAACTTGCTCGTAATGAGACTAACTTGCAATGGTAGTGCCTTTGAGGGACTGAAGATGTTGTCTAACAGACCATCTCTCACCTGTATTGACTACTTCGAAGAGGGCGTTCCCAAGAACTGAGCCCTGTGGGCACCCCATCTCTGTTGTTCTGCGAACTGAGACATAATCGTAGCTACATGCAATGGTGTGACATACATGTTTACAGCCTCATTAATTCCCATTGTACTAATTGCTCAATAATGGCCAGGGACAGCCAAAAAAAAGCTTCGCTCAATGTGCAAGAGGAGATAGAACGAAAATATCTTCCTTTTAGTGGGTGCATGCCTTGCGCTGGTTGAGTTTCGACGGCTTTTTCTGAAGAACAGATCCTTGAGCACAAAAAAGGTTTGCTGGGTTTAAACGGGCGAGGGGTCTTGTTGGGGATGGCGTCTATTAACCGGTTTCTTCCAGCATCATGTACATCGCATTCACGCATTGTACGTGTTACGGGGATTCTTTTGGTGATGTGCAGTTTCGGCAGAGGTGTGTGTGTGTGATGAGACCAAGATGATGTAGGAACTGATTTGTGTTGCAGTGTCCACAACGCAGCCGCGAAATAGTTTTATAGAAGCATTTCGGCTTTGCAACAGATACGCTATCGAGCCAGTGGTATTTTTGATTTTGGGGAACAGTATTTTGTAGTTTTGGCCAGCTGGGTAACCGGGAAATTCTTTTTGCCACTGTGAGATTAGGGTTTGGTAGGATTAGGGACTTCTACCGAGCGCCAGCTTGAACTTGCGTTCGAGGCAATCCTCGATGCATGGCAAGTACGGTGGAAGAAACCGTACGACCGTAGTGCCTTACCGCACGACATCTGCATACCATCATCCCCTCGGTCTGGGACCGCTTGGGAATGAAGAGATGACACCCCTCTTTTCTAGCAGTCCAGTTGCTCTCAGGGCACGGCTCTTTCAATCAGCGCCTCTTTTTCTTTAGGAGGCGCACTTTTGACCTCTGTCCATGAGGGGGGGGGGGGGGGAGAGAGAGAGAGAGAGAGAGAGAGAGAGAGAGAGAGAGAGAGAGACCAGTAAGAACGCAGCCTACATCCTGTTCCTCGCCCAAAGGAAGATTTGCCATATTCGCCCGAGCATGGGTAGCTCGGTGGCTTAAGCTGGAGTTGTGGATTCCCCCCACTGTGGTGGACCCACCACCACCAGCATCGTGACAGCATCCTCGCACAGTCTGTGGGGGTGCGCAACTATGTGAGGGTCGATCTTATTGACACCCGATTGTTGGGTATTCCCACCAACGAGCTGGTAGGCCAGAACTGGCCTGGCTCGTTGCCCCATTAGTTAGGATCTTCTTTTGAGGTTGGTGAATGGATAAAGTTGTGATGCCAGGTCACGCTGCCGTATCCACAGCGCCATTGCCTCGTATGTTTGAGTGGCTTTTTACCCACCATATCCCAACCCTTTTCCCCCAGTTCATGGCGATCAGTATTTCGTTGGCTATATCTGCTTCTATTTTCTTCATGTGGGATGGAACCTTAAGGTGTGTAAACCTTAATACCACACTTTTGGAGTCAGTTATCACTAAAACGCCCGAATGCTGCTGGTTTTTGGTGCAGTATGCTTATAACAGTGCTTGCAAAATGGCATAGCATTCGGCTGTGTAGATGGAGCTTCGGCTCCACAAACTGAAACGGCGAATTACCTCATTTGTGCAACCTGATTTATCGTTTTGAAGCGATTCATCGGTGTAAATGATTATACTATTTGGCCACATGATTCGAAAATATTCCTGTACGGAAGGTTGGATTCCTTGAGGTGTTGTATGTGTAGAGACTGGCAGAGTGAGTGTATGTAGCGAAGTTTTGTAGAATGCATAAGGGATGTAATAGACGTACAGCATACTAGAACGTGTTAACCAGCGGAACTCATTGCTTAAATCCGTGTAACTTTCGCAGAGCAAGTTCTTCACCTCTTTTAATAAGTTTCGTCAACCCCACGCTTCAAATTAAACCCCGCTGTAACTTTCGCAGTGATATGACGTTATAGTCTGAACAGAATCAGTTTTGGACCCTGAACTGAACAATCACCAGTATATACGGTGGTAGTTTTCGTACATACTGCTCAATTAATACTACGAACGTGTTTAATCAAAATTCCACGCGAGGGCACGTGCCATTTAGTCGTCCAATTTGCTCTAATACGCTATAATTGTTAATTTTGTTGTGGTGTGAGGGGGATGGGGAGGTAATAATCCGCTCAAGGCTGCGGCGTGAGTCGCAAGCGGAATAACAGCTGCGGCGTCGACCTGAAATCTTGTTCGTTATGGTCAGCAGTTCGCTTAAGCGTGGCAGCCGTATGACGAGTGGCAATACCCAGGGGTCATACGATCTGGGAGTCGACGGCATCGAGCTTCTCCGGTGGCCTGCATCTGTCCCCTTCTTCGCTCAATACCGATGGCGGAGGACACTCGGTTTTACGACGGTGTTCAGTTACACGGCGGGCACACGCAGGTTTCCGCCGTCAAACCACCGCGTTCGTCGCGGCCGACCAGATCGTTCTATAGAGACGCCTCCGATAAACAAATGCGTTCGAAACTGTCGAAACTCAACTCAACTTTCACTGGAAATTATTGCGCAGCTCCTGCCCTCGACATCAAGTGCATAATCATGGGACTGTAAACGTAATCCTTAGGATTAGGGTGTTTAATGTTCTGGACCTGGTTCTGGGTTATCTTCTGTGACGTACTTGGGGAATTGTCTCACAATTCCCGCGTTCAAAACACTCGTGAAAGTCGTGTCTGGGCCCAAAAGAAAAGAACAAATCAAATACGCTCAATAATACTCACTCGATCAAATAAATCAAATAATAACTCTCAAGAAGGTAATGGGAAATGAAATTATAAAGCAATTAAGACCCACTTGAATTTAATCGGCAAAACTCGAAATGAATGAAATGAAACGAACTCCTTTTAAAATGAAATAAATAACCTATGCCCGGATTGTATCAAATGACAATAAGGGGACAATGGGGAAAATGGAACACAAAGCTCTGATCGCTTACCTTACTTCACACAATCAAAAGGGGAATTTAAACACTGACTTATAACAGGAATATTATTCGCTGACGAGCCGATAGCCGTTTTGATCTCGAAATGCGGCTCCGGCGCTAATATAAACAGCGGCGGCATGCACGGGTGGCGGTCAGTGTTGCCACCTCGCGCAGTCCGCCGCAAAAACCATTACACTTCCCGCCACGGGTTGTGGAACGGCCACGGCATTGTCCCCAGGGGCATGTCTGCGGCCAACTGTGAATAAGGTCAGCATGCTGACTGAATAAGCAGCCGCGAACAATGGGCAAAAGCCAAGAGATCGCAGAAGAGATCCTGAACAAAGGGCTCAAGGGCAAGCGGATCTACATTTTCTCAGACAGCCAGGCCGCCTTAAAGGCCATCGCAGCCTATAGTTTTCTAAGTTATAGTCTAAGCTGGCATCGGAATGCCTCCATGCGCTCAAGCAGCTCGGCGCCCGTAACTGGCTCTCCCTCATTTGGGTGCCGGCTCACAGGGGGCAGGAGGGCAATGAAATGGCTGACTGCCTCGCGAAAAGGGGTACAGAATCCCTACCCATCCTTAACCACACGTGGGTCTGACGAAAAGTCACCTGAACCGTTTGGTTGCTCGATGGGAGATACAGGAAAATGGCGCCCACTGGCATCGCCAGCCACGACTAAGACAGGCGAAAAGGCTTATCACGCCTTCCTGTCAAAGGGTGAAGGCGATGCTGACACTCTCTAGACAAGATCTGAGAGTACTGATAAGCTTCCTCACCGAGCACTGCCCACTCACATATCACCTCACCGAAATGGGCATCTCAGAGGCGGTGGAATGCAGACTCTGCGGTGAGGAGGACGAGACAGCAGAGCATATCCTATGTGAATGCCCTGCCTTGGCAGCAAAACGCTTTGAATACTTCGATCAGAGGACCACTGAACCCCAAACCGTAGCGGACTCTGCGGTGAAGGACATACTCGGCTTCCTAAGGGGGGCGGGTATGTACGATGCCTTCTACTAAGAAAGGGCCAGCGTCACAATAGGCCCATATGCGGCCGCAGTGACAAAGGGACTTGTCCCACACGCCCTCGGGTAAAAAAAAAAGTTCTGGAATTGTAGGGGATTGCAAAAAGTTTGAATTCCAGAATTCCGTTGAGGGAGAAGGTGTAAAGACATTGTCCCCCGTGTAAGTAATAAAATAAGGTGGGCAACCAGATTAAGAAGTCCTGCAGTACAGGTCAGGTCATACTTCAGCTCAGTGACGCACAGACAAACTGCCGTACTTCCGCAGGTCTGAGTTCGATGGACAGGCAGGGCTAACGCTCAAATGAGTGTTAAGGAACAGTCATTTTGATGAGGGAACAGACGTACAGCAGAAGATCTCGTTGGGAAGGGTTTATTTTCGTCGCGCTTCCAGTTCCAAGATTAACTCTTTCCATTCTTCATGTCAGATATTGTTTATATGTGGCAACGAGATCTGTTGTTTCTATTTATTTATAGTCCTTTGAATGAGACTTCCGTTGAAAACATCCGAGACCTTTTAATCAAAATCTTAATAAGCATTTCTTGAGTGCTTGTGGGCGACAGTCCATTAAGATTCAACGAACCCCAAGCACGTCAGGACGCTGCTCGAGTAAACTACAAGCTTCGAAATAAAACAAGGGGATGAACGATCATCTTCTATATGGGGGTGATGTCCAGCAGCTTCTCGATTTTATTCCAACCTGACCCCTGCCCTCGCTCAATTTCGTGCGCAACTCCGCCGGAGCACAACGTCGGTGGCAGAAGGTTCCCTTCACGCTTGAAAAAGATCGCCATTTGCGTTCAATCTTTCGGAAAAGGCCGAGAACTCCGGCTGTGAAATCGAGAGAGTTCCTTCAGGCCGCAACACAAGGCAGCTGCACAAAAACGGAGTCGGCGGCCTTGACTTATTAGTTGCCCATACGAAACTTGTGATACGGTTATCTAGTTTTGTGGGGAGCTTCGATGTTAAGGGTGATTTTTTTTTTGTAACGTCCCGGTCTTTATTTCCAATCTTTTCAGCGTCCTCTCGACGGGTTCCGAAGGGGCTCGCCCTTAGTCCTTTCTGCCTGGGGATCACTCCCTCGTGGTAGACTTCACGTCAAACGCCATCTCTCTCCCATAATTCTTAACAATAAAATCGACCTATGAAAATCGTTTGTCACTTGTTCACAACACGACTCGCAAGGGCAACGTCGCAATGGCCATAACCAACGATGTCTTGAACTTGTTACACGCCTTCTAATATAAGATGATTGCTTCTATTCTCGAAATATGAAAACGATTACAGTGGAATGCTTCACAGTTAAAACCTATCCATTTACTTTTTATATGTTTTGGCTCTACGGAGTATGGAGGCTTAATGCCTGCTTAATGGACTGAAAAGAACAGTTCTCTTCAGATTCTACCAAATCACATGATTTGAGCAAATATACTGTTTTTGTGTGTGTGTGAGTGTGCAGCCATTGGACGAGCCAGTTTCATACAGGACATAGTGACTTCAATGGCTCCACTCCTTTTCTGTGACTCTCAATCCTGCACCTCTTGCACCTCCAGTGTAGTGGAAACAAGACCACATGCTGCTCCATCGTCGTTCGTACAACAGTGAGTAACGATTGTTTCAAGAGCAGCCAAACCTACTAGCAGTAACTGCTACTAAGGAAGCTTATAACAGTTTCACCCAGCTAGCGAAGAAGGTTATGGCAAAGAAACGAGGTCGAAGTTAATCAGTCCCTTTAGACTCAGGAGCCACCTACGTAGAGAGGTTCGCAGATGGGAGGATAGGTGCAGGGCTGCCCGGCCTTAGAAAACTCAAAACTCTTCATCCGACTCTCCAGAGGGAGGGCCAAGGAGGTGCTTGTACTGGGGAGGAAGGATGTGAGGGTCGTATGCGGCCTGTTCACAGTTCACTGTCCACTGAGGTACCACCTTGCAAATATGGCGAGTGTGAGCTACAGGTATGCAGGTTCTGCGAGGTAGGGCTAGAGACGGCAGAGCATGTGCTGTGCATATGCGATGGACTCGCGGCATAGCGCCGCTGTGTGTTGCCCTTTCTTCACCTAGAAGAGGTGGCGAATGCAGAACTTGCGGATATCCTCCGCTTTGTGCAGGGGTGGTGGGTGCGCATATGTGACGTCACACCAAGTGAGACCAGTCCCGTGGGGCCTAAGGTGGTGCAGGGGGGCCATGATCCTCCCGTTCGTGGCTGCAGTGAGCGTATCACCTTATATCACCTCAAAGAAAGATTTGCCTTACAAGTAAATAGTTAGATCAGGATTAAGAAATCCTCCCAGATGGCACAGGGTTCCCAAGAGTCATACCTCTGTGCAGTAACACATTGTGATTAATAAAAGGACAACCTGCCGTAACTCCAGTGGATGCTGAGCGAGTGACTGGGCTCTTGCACGATATGCGAAACCGCCACTCCCACGACAATCAACTGATTAGGAGTTCAGAAACAGTCATATTGATAAGGAAGCAAAACTGTGTGCAGGCAGCTGTGTCTTAGTCAGCCATAGCCATCACTAACCTCCTCAGATGATCGATGGTAACACCCTAGGAGGTACAGAACTTTTATCACTGGACCTTGAGGCAGGAGGTTCTGCTTTTTCATGTAGGGTGGCACACCCTTGCCAAGAGCTCTTTCTGGGTCTGGCGTCTTCGTGGACGAGGTATCTGTACTGCACTTACTGAGAGTTGAGAACCTGGTTACCAATCATACTCTGTTGTCGCGTACTGGCACGTCGTTTCCAGTAAGTAACGTTGACCCCCAGCACGTGGTCGAATTTTTCCTGCCTCAAACAGTCAGTTTGCGATGCGTACTATACACACTGTGTTGAACAAGTCACTGCTTCCCTCGACCCAAGTTTGAAGAAATACTTTACTTCAACATGTCAACACCAAGAATAACCTCTAAAATTTTTCTCGAAGGTATTAAAGCAATTGGGTTATATCCGCCAGTAGGCAAATTACTAAAGTTAACGTACCTGTTAGGTGAGTCCGTCACCTCTGGCTGGTGAGTTACAGTTAACGGCCAGACGATGATGTCTTTACATCGAAAGCGCTTGCCCACAGTAACTCACCAGCCAGAGGAGACGGACTCACCTAACAGGTACGTTAACTTTTCCTCGAAGTACTGAGGAACGCTCCTTAAAATGAAAAAAAAAAACAACAAACAAATCTGTCAGACGTTAAAGTGTCAACAAGGTTCTTTCACGTGAAGTCTCTTACAACACTACACCTGGCCCTATCTGCGAAAAACTCCACGTTTCTTCTCACTCTGTCTGAACACTCGACAAATATTCGAGGAAATGCCCAATCATTGCACGGATTGGCCACTCACTGCGTGAGCGCAAACATTGCCCTAGAAGGCACCACACGTTCATCCACGACGGGAGCCAGTACAGTAGGTTAAGTAGCCAAAACATCCTTGCTATCAAGTACAATTTCTCAATCAACCGTGGGCAGGTTTTATCTGAGGAGGAGAGAAATTTCAACGCCTTGAGTTAAGAAAACCATTTTACGAAAAGAATATGACACTTCACTCAACCCTGTATGTTGCAGCTGGGTTGGCATGTGTTGTGTGTGCGACAAAGAGAGAGAGAGAGAGAGACTGACTGACTGAAGAATTTATTTAAATCAACCTGGGAAACAATAGGGCCTTAAGGCCCTCTCTTCCCTGTTCCCAGGAATTAATATAACAGTCACTGTGATCTAGTTGTCATTAAAACGTGAATAAAAAAAAAAATTACCTTCTAACATTCTGACAAACCTTCTGTTGCACTTCCACGTCCACTACACTTTTCACACTTACACTTGACAATTATGTAAATACCTCTCACTGTTTGGTTTCCTCATATTTTGGTTTATTATTCATTCTGAATAATAACCCTATGTTTTCGGTCACGAAAAATTTTTTACAACCCCCCCTGAAAATTTGATACTTTACGTTTCAAGACATGGAGATTCCAAATTTGCAATGTCAGTATGCCGTCCCCCACCCCCGGTCGGGCCCTTTTGTGCCTTTAACGTGGTCTAAAAAATTCGTTCTTTCGCCCAAAAATCCCATTTGGTATCTAGTTGTGCCCGCCATCTCGGCAACCCGATCGGACGAAGCCCATGATTGTTATGGGCAAAAAACGGTTAAAAAAATTAACGAAACGCAGTACAACGTGGGAACTACAGCGGAAGTCAACGTTTCGTCGTTTGTACTCCCTCCCTCCCCGCCCATCTCATTAAAAACCCACCCACGCTCGCTCGCCTCCCAACGACGCCGCCGCTCAACTCCCCTTTCAACTACGAACGGGATCGCTCGAAGCGCCCCCGTTCCAATTTCTCCGACCTGACGGGGCAAAATCATCAGACGTTTTGTTTCCGTAGTTCCATTGTAGTCAGGTACAAGTAGGCAACCACGAGAGACATTTTATGTCTTTTTCTTTTAATATAATTTTGTTTATTTTAAATAAAGAAATATAAAATTACAACACTAAAAATATTGGTAACGTCATGTTTGTAACAGACGTTACCATGCACTTACGTTACCATGCACCCAACACAAATTTAGTGACGCTTACATATCTCGCGTTACATTTTCGAGTTTATGTAGCAAAGTAAAGACATAAAATGTCAACAACAAAAAATCGTAACCCTGGTGGGACTCGAACCCACAACCTCTGGTTTAGGAGACTGATGCCTTATTGCATTACGCCACAGAGGCTGCGGTTGCAACTCGGGTTAAAACGTTGGGTTGTCCAATCGGTCTCAAAGGTTAATTTTCGTGATGCTTTTGGCCGTTACACTTTTCGAGTTTATGTAGCAAAGTGAAGACATAAAATGTCAATATATTGTGTGAGGTTAAGTGCATAAACTGGAAAAGTGTAACGCTTGGTAACGTCTGTTACAAAATGTAACGCTTGGTAACATCACACGTTTTAATAACCTCAGTGACTAAGTGATGATGTCAATTGCGATTGACGCGGCCATTATATCGAAACCATCAACGAGCACAATCAAACGTAGTTATCATTGCATAAAAGCAAAAATAAAAGACATAAAATGTCCCTAGTGGTTGAGTACTTGTACGAAAGCTGTACCCACCGTTTTGTGTTTCTCAAATTCAATATAAATTTGGATTTAAGTAAACCATAAGAAACATTAACTGACTACAATAGAACGATGTTTTGATTTCCTACTACAGTTCCTTTCATGTTTTGGACCATCTATGACTCCAGGGCAAACGGTCAAAGTCATTGGCGGCCAATTTCGAACTAGGCCTAATTTTGAAAAACTAAACAGAGACCCGGGTAGATATTACTCTCCTGATGGTAAATATGTACTGTGTCTATCGCTGCGACCATCTCTGACTTCAGGGCAAATGGCCAAAGTTTCGATTGTAAATATCAGTCTAACTTCAGCCCAGTGGAAAATAACATCATGCGATTACCGAGTCGCGTCTGAACAAAACCTGAGTTGACTCCTTGAAAAAGAATCGAGAGAATAAAACAGGAGATTTCCCGGACAATAAAATCAAGTTTGTGGCAATCGCTGCAGAGTTTGCAATCCTTTTCCTCCGCCAGTTCCCTGAAGACCGAATGTAAAGCCGCGACATTCTGTGGACTGCCTCTTCCAAAATCGTTTTCAGTCTCCCTAACAACGCCTTGTGAGAAAAGACGAGGTTTCGTTCGAGCACAGGGCCGATTCGACGTGATAAGACGAATTTTGTCGACTCAGTAGGCGCCTTGACACGTTAAAGTCTGAGGAGATCTCAACATTATGTTTTCAGCCGATTATATAATTTTCCTTTCTACTTCGTATAGTTAAGGAAAGTAATCACAAAAGTGAACTCTCAGGTAGATGAACAGTTCTGGTGAAATTCGGGGGTTACTCCGAACCAAATCCCCGGCTTAGCATTCATTTAATGCGTGGGCTACAGTTGTACCCGTTTTTTGGTTTGAACAGTTCCTTCTCTATTGAACTTTAATGTGCAAAATCTGGTATTGAGAAACGGCACCCCACTTAGCCACAAGGGAGGGGTTTTGAAGCGCAACATTCAACATCATGAATGACTTGCTGGGGGTGTACATGCACTAAGAAAGTTGGGTTAGAGTTGGGGGTGCGTTTTTTGCCCAGTTGGTGGTATTTTAAACAATTCGGTTGGTCGTACTGTCAAATCACGGAAATGACAAATCTATGAGCAGCTACTTTGCGTAGAGTAATGGAGAGCGTGGTTGAAAACAGATAGTACCTAATAGACTTATTGTTTAGTGAAGTGATGTCATTTCGTTTTTTATTTAGTGAAATGATGTCATTTCTCTTTTTTTGTTTGCTTAATGGAATGATGTCTTTTGAGGTTTCAATCATTCAAATCTGTCGACGGTGTAGAAACGCGCAGGATATCAGTTGGCAGGCTGCTCTTTCATTCCTCTAAGCGACAATCGATGACCACCTTTCCGTTCTTCATACAACCGGCGTTCTGTTCCGATAGGAGTTTGAAAAGGTAAGAATTTGAGGAGGAACCCCTGTCGACGCATCGAGTCACGCGTAATTACGTGGTTTTACAGGTTAAAAGGATCGAAACTTTCGGAGGCCCTTTTCTCAGCCTCACCTCCGCCCATCATTGTTACAGCTTTACAAGCAGAACCTTTTCCTTCCTGGTTGTGTATAGCATGCTCATGATTGGACTACGACGAGGGGGCAGATACCTCGTAACCCTGACCCCCTATTTATGAAAAGGGTCTTCGGCCGCCGTGATCTTTTTTCGATCCTCCCCTCCCGGCACAGATGGTCATTTCCCCGACTCCGACGCCGAAAAGCTAACACACAATCGACACGCCCGAGGCGGGTTCTCCGAAACCCTCAATTTCGTCCGTTTTTCAGTGGAGCCAGAACCAGTTTCTTCCCAGTCTTGTTACTCATTTGATTGTAGTTCCGTCCACATTCTCACTTTTTTGACGAGAGGTATAAGGAGGGAGTGAGTTGGTGTCAGTGCGACCGCATCTCACGTGACTATAAGCACAAGCAGTTGCGCGGCCATCACAAAATGAAATGCGTTGACTGAAGCACGAAAAGGATTGAGCGGCTCACAAGTCCTTTGAACGGAGCTGTTACGTAAAATGGATTTAAGTGAGATTTTAAAACAGTTTTACATCCGAAAGTACTGGAAGGGCGTGGAGCGCTGGTGAGTCAACTTTGTCGCCCAATGGGTGGGAGGTGGGACGTCCGAAGTTTTCAAAGTGCACAAACCCACAGCAGCAAAGCTGTTATATTTCGTCCAGCGGATTCCTGCCAAATACCGTATCAGAGCCTTCGTGACGTCACAAAAAAGCTCATCAAGAGCAAGTTGCTCAAAACCCAGGGTGGCGCAATCATCCTTCTCTGGGACATGTTCAGGAACAGGAAAAGATGAACGGTCAACTTCATTTTGTCTCGCAATGGTAACGCGCTTTATGTACGCACTTTTTATTCAGTAGTTCAACTGTTAGTGAGTCTTATCGGTTGTTGCGCTCGAGATCTTCATCATCAACGAATCCAAGCAAGTCCATTACACCATCTGCCTCATCTTGATCTCCCAGAACGCAAGTCACTTGGATCGAGTTGTCACTTAACCCGAGCAAGAGATATCTAGCTGTCTATCGTGGGTTGCAGGTATATGAGAAGGTGGTTGAACAGCTGAACCAAAACTACACAACCGATGAGTTCTAATCGAGGGATAGTGGAGCCAACCAAGAGGACGTGCTATCTGGAAGAGTAGCTGCCTTTTGGTAGTTACGTGCTCTACTGGATGCGCGTAATGCTAGAAGACGTCACGTGTGGGGTCTTAACACGTCTCCAAGAACTTCAAAGAGTGTTCAGTCTCTGGACAGTTCTAGCGGTTGAACTGTAAAGGTATGGTTCTCCTTTGGAAGACCTTCGAGTAGGGCAGGATAGTTAGCCGCCCATTTATGGGACTACATCTAAGCACTAAGTAGGAGCAGTGTCACGGCACCTCTGGCATTAAGAGCTGGAGGGATTGGAGAGCCTTCAACATTAATGTCATCCACGCAAGTTTGCATGAGATTTGGACTCCTGTAAAAAGGTTGGAAGAACATACACACAATCCAGGGGAGCGATGCTGTGCCAGAAGTCACCGTTCCGAAGGCATAACCCTGCAGAGGCGAAACTGATGAGAATTTCCAAACAATGAGACGAAACTCAGAATGTTTCGTTAGACGCTGAACTTGCCAACGCGTTCATCGAATATCAGGCACCTCAGGAGTGTCTATGCTTTCGAAAGTCGGTAATGACTGATCAGGTATAGAGCTGCAGGTCAAGAGATCGTTGAGTGGAGCAAGAAGCCAGGGAAGCATTGAACACCACTATGGCCTTACTCCCTCAGTCACCCAGCTTGTGAACGGCGGCAAGCAGTAGCCTCCAGTCAGTTGGATGTTCTCGTACAACACTAAGACGCAATGCCGAGTGGTGAACAAATTAATCTATTTAGTTAGGAGCAGTAAACCTTTTTCACAGCCTACCGCTTCGATTCGTTGCGGGATCAGAATGAAATGAAAACGGTTGACATTGCTGATGCGCGACGAACTGGAAAACCACATCCAGTGTACGCGCATGACGTTAATAACGACTCACAAGAGCGGTTAAGGAGGATTGTCAGAAACCAATCGCTCGATAGCCTTCTCTTCCCTAACACAACCTAGCGCAGCTTTTCCACACAACCAAGACACCCATGCAGCTCTGCCTTCCATCCTCTGGCACAATCATCCTCCCTCGTTATGTACGCACTTTATATTAAGTTTTTTCTGTTTGTCATTCTTATCGGTTGTTGCGTTCGAGGGATTCATGCGCACAGAACTCAAGTTAATCTATTATCGGCCACATATTCATCTCTCCAAAAGCAAGTCACCTCGAAGGTGAGTCGGCCTTCTGTTTATAATCTAGTTGCTAGCGTTAGCGTTGTGTCACTAATGCAAACAGCCAGGCCGAACAGAATTTAGCTCATCAGTAAGGAGCAGTTAAGCTTTTTCACAGCCCAACGTTGCTGGGCCAGAATGCAATAGAGACAGTTGACTTTGCTGATGCGCGACGTATTGAAAACCCCGCTGCGGTGTACGTGCATGACGTTAATAGCAGGAATGGGTCAATCAACACTCCCATCCATCAATACGGCACTTCAAATCGAACAGTAAGAATAAAGAACTCTAATTAGTGAATATTGATCCCTGCGACTCTGACAATCAACTGACCTGAGGTCAAGTTTCAATCACATTTAGAACTTCTGTTATGTTACGGGTACGATTGAGGGGAGACTTGCAGTGAAAGCGAAATGGGGCGAACCGAGCTCATTGGAACTGCTCCTGGAACGTCAACTCTAAAGTTGAAATCAGAAGATGAAGCAGAGGAGTGGGGCCATTGCGAGACCAACCAGAGGCTATCAAACCGTGCGTCTGTTGAAATTGTGATCAGAGCTCTGTCTCTAGTAAATTGCTGCAGTGCCCAGTGAAGCGCATTACATCGAAGCGTAGATATACTTTCAAGATGGAGGGCTTTCTACAGTAATTGTTCCAGATAACGAGCCCCCAGGGATTGCTACAGCTTTCAAAGTGCACGAAACAACGTTCGACACATCACAACCCACACTCATACGGTCTGGCAGAATGTGGCTGTAAGAAATGGGCCCTTGCGTCATCAAAGAAGGAACGTGAAGGTAGCCACACACTACGTAAGTTCCTGATGTCATACAGAGCTAGGGTCCATAGGACTACAGGGAAAACGCCAGCCTGGCGTGCTGGGTCGAAAGCTTCCAACTAAACTTGCCTAGCTCAAGCCATATTTGACAGAAAGATGCTAGACAGAAGCAATATCATGATAGAGGACTGGCTACAGTGCAGGGAGGTGCTTGCAGAAGGTGAAATAATGTGGGTGAAGAGAAAACGATTAAGGAAGAAGTCGTTAAAAATGGAACTGGCTCACTTGGTGGTTGTAGTAGATATAGAAAGGAGAGAACACGATGACCAGCTAAGCATGACAGGAGGGCGCGAATGTGGAGAGAAAGGAGTGTTGGACCATCGGCAACTTGCAATCAGATGGTGGGGTTGGCTCAACGTCTAAAAATAGCAACCCTCCCATATGACAATTTCATCTTTAAATGTCCCCTTCAAATGTGTCTATTGCGTTATCAAGCTCTTCCTTTTTTTTGGGACGTATGGAGAAGGGTCTGGTCCTAGGGGCCTCACGAATGAACTCCCGCGAATTGAGAACCCTGTTCCTTGTTTCCTTTTCTAAATGACTGTCCCTGAGCCCTCGCAGATCAGCCAGGGCATGTTCATGGAGGTTGAAGTTTCACTTTCATGCGAGAGGCCGGTCACTCGCTCCACATCCACCTAACCCAAACCTATGGAGGTACGGCAGGTTTTAGTCTTTTGCCAGTCTCTCGGTGAGAGGTGTTGCCCATGACCACCTGGGAAATTCCCGTACCATCTGGGAGGAGTTTCAAAGAGACTGTGACCACTTTTCTTTACCATGACCTTCTTCGCAAACTGGGCGAAACGGTTATAAGCTTCCTTAGTAGCAGTCAATGCTGGTAGGTTCGTCTGCTCTCCCAACAATCGTCGCTCACCGTTGTAGGAAATTGAGAACCAACTCGGAACTGTTTAACACGTAGCCTACTTGTCGTCTCCACCCACACGAGAATCCTGCAACGAGCCACGATTTAGTATTCTTCGGCCCATCAGTTTGGGAGGTGTAGGAGCAGTCTTTCGTCCACACCTTCATTCTTCATCCCTTCGAGATACTGTTATCAGATGCAATGTAAGCTGGCTAACTTTGTCCGCGATTGTACGCCACCAGCTGGTGCACCTTTGGTACTAGAAGGTGGCATAGGAAGCATCACCCACTATTGCCCTGCAGTGCAGGCAGTTTGGGCTGGCTCCATGAACCGTAAGGAACTGTGTAAGGTAGAAATCCACTTCACTGCTCCACCAAGAAATGGACCAAGTGGTGTAAGCAACTGCCTGGTCCTCCCTCCCCTTCTGGACGTCCTGCTCGTCTTGCCACCTCCCAAGTGCCCCAGCCTTTCCTCTTTTCCAGTTAGTTCGAGCTTGCAGGCTTACTAATTCGGCGCAAGAACGCCTTATACGCTCCATGTGTCGTGAGGAACTTTGTAGAAAGTTCTTACAATTAGTAATAAACCATAAGTTTATTCACTTTTTGCTAAAAGAGCTTTTATCGTTCGGATCAAACTCTCAGGATACGTTCCACCCTTCGCTACCATAAACGATCCCGTAGAAATGCGTGGAACGAAGATACACCGCTCGTGTACATATCGCCCTATCGAGATTACAGGACTCGAGGAGCGTTGTTCCGCTTCGCCCCAGATATTTCACTTGACCTTCGCAAAATAAAAACCGACGACAAAAGCGGAGGTTTCTCGAAGACACGGAAAATCAATTTGTGACTTCGGTATAAACATCGAAGAGGTCGACGGAGAAACATGTCTGTGTAGCGCGACGTGCAAGGCGGTTTATCACAACAAACCTGTTAGCATTTTCGACGCTCCGTTTTAACTTGGCGGCCGACGGCAATTGATGAGTGGCGTGCGACACCCGTTTTGAAAACGTTCCCTCGTAACGTCGTTGACGTCTCTCCTCTCGAAGAATGTGGTTCCAGTTCCGAAACGAAATCAGAACTCGTCAGAAAAAAACACTGCCGGGTCTCTTATCGGCGGAAGCCTGTTCACCGTTCAGCGCGTATTCGACAAACTATTTCACTATTTGTGACCGACGTTCCAGCGAGCGAGCGGGTGATTGGAAAGGACTGGTGACAAAACAAACATTTCGAGTTCTCTTCAGATCTATACGTTTCAGACACTGTTTGGGAAGTGCCTGTGACTGTGACCGCGATTGAGAGAAAACAGCTCAACCAAATCAGAACAAATGTCATAACTAGCCCACAGGTCATCATAACACGTCAATATTAATGTATGAGCAAAAACCCGCTAAAAACTATAGTATAGTCATAGTGAACTGAACACTATAGCAAGCACTATTTTGATTAAATTTCTTGTACAGACAGCTCAACATAAAGCGACAATACTATAATATTCTCATCGGTTGGGGAGAGAGAGCGAGAGAGAGAGGTTGATAACGTCTTTATTATTAAATCTGGTGAGGTTTGGCCATTCTTCCACCTAACCAGAACATTTCAAACTACAAGTGACGAGCACAGATTGGCATGAGACGATACTACATGGTAATCAATTTTGTGTTACGAAATTCTCCAGCTTTGAACAGATTAGAACCATTTGTGTTTGGTTGACAGCTGCACTCAGTTTGACTGAGGTAGGCACATTATGAAGGGCACAGCGTCGTATTGTGACCAACCTAACTCTCTGATTTAGCAAATGGTCGTCCAGGGCTTGGACATTTCAAACTCCCCAAAGTTCCAAGTAAGTTCGGTGGCTCAAGGTGTCCAACGACTGGTATATCTCCGTTATGAGCGTACGAGTACAGCCTGAACAGACACATAAGGGAACAGACCTGCTTCTACATGCCCTGTTCATTGGTGCCCACTCTCACGTTGCTATATCCCTCTGTATGTTGCGGCTAATCCTCTCTGTGTATAATTATGAATAAAAACTCTGATTCTATTACATTCTGAAGTTGTATGTCATTGTTTACTGATACATCCCCTCTCCAACACACACCACACGATGACTCTCCTTATCACGATGGATTACATATTCTTTACATTGAGCACACCGTGTACTTTTTAAATAGCCGTAGACATCATAAATAGATTGTGAAAGGTATGTTAGAGAGGTGCTCAGGCACCTACGCCACGTTTTAATGTGAGTGACATCAGCACAGCTACATGCGCGGTTTTCTTGTGTCATCGTCGTCTCATTTGAACGGCTGTTATAGTTTCTCATTGCCATTTCCTCACTTCGTGTAGTGTAAAACCAACCTACCACGTATTGAGCCATCTTGTCGGGCCGCAAAGTCGTTGGAAAACACTATAGTTCGACAACCTCTACAACAACCAGACTTGGAGGCCGGTTGGAGGTTTAGGAAATTGGAGCATGAATTTTAATCGTCCCGCTTCGAAAGCTTGTTACAAGTACCAATTTAATTTCTACTTTTTTCGGACTTTATCACACGGAGTTGCCTTTTATTTTCTATTTACATTTGATAACTGAGCTCAACAATTAATTTTTTTCAACAGTTCTCTTTTATATTAAACTTTAGTGTGCACAATGTCGTTTTGAGAAACATTTCACCGCTTAGCCACAACAGAGGGGTTTTAAAACGCAACATTCAACATCATGAATGGTTGGGGTGTACAGGCACTAAAACAGTCGGGTAAGAGTTGGGGGTGCGTTTTTTGCCCAGTTGGATGTATTAGGATTTCATATTTGCTCGACACAAGCCAAATCAGTCTGGGTTTTTTGCCCTCGGAGTTCCCTCACCTGCACTAACGGGACTCCCTGGCCCTTAACGGCTAAGTCATTTTTCCCCAGAGATCTTCGTACCTGCGGAAATTCCATCTCCAACGGACAGCTCCTCCCAAACTCATTCACCTACAAACTCTCGCGAAAGTCACTCGTCTCCTGGCACTATTCTCCGCCCTAGCGAAGATAGCGAAATCTTCTTCCGATTCATTTCCGTGCGCCAGTTCATGCGTATTACGAGTCGTCCCATTGTATCGCCCTTTTGTACACATCTACTCATTGCACATAATACAGCCCTCCTCGCACTCCCCGAGTTTCTTTCATTTCAGTCTTCAACTTCGCCCTCTCGTGCGTCCAATAATATTTTTACTGCTTTTTCAATTATCTTAGCGATATTGACAATACTGAAATTGCCCTATAATTTACCCTTTGATTATAGCTGTTTTGTATATCTGAAGGGGAAGTACCGTTTTCACAGCTTATGTTAATGATTTCTGGGGTCGCTGCTACGTATTTTATGATAGGTAGTAAACGCTCATCGTGTAGACACTTGATTGGACTACCACTTGACTTGTTCCGGTGATTCTAGTAACATTTGAGGGGAGTTTATAAGGAAAAAACTGCGCTAAAATCAACTATCGTCGGAATTGTTGGTAATTTATAGTGCTGTGTTGTGTATTTTGCCTATGAATGAGAATTATATGGTACTATCGTGCGTGACTAAAGGCTCTTTACACTCTGTATGGTACTATGGTGACCAGCCGCTCATAATGGACTCAAAAGCCCTTAAAATATGAAGACTCCAAAGAATTTCTTTTCAACCGATTACATAACTTTCCTTTCCACTTCGCAGAGCTAGAGAAAGTGATATTAACATCGGGAATGACCGGGAGCACACATGCTGGCTTGTTAGCTCGAATTGTGTAATCACGTAGCTGATTAAGTCTTGTCGTTGTTCTCTTTATCTTTTTTCATTAATTTATTTTGTTACTTTAAATGCGTGGTTACACGTTTGAATGCTACTCCCCCTCGTGCTTTGGGGGAGGCGTTTAACCTCATTAAACACCGCGGAATATCATACAAAATATGAAAAGTAGTTAATATTAATATGGAACATATATAGAATTGGTATTAAAGCAATTATGGTAAGCCCTACCTCGTCCCTATTGACTGAAATATTTCTGCGGCATTACGAAGAAACTCACATTCAGACCTTAATGACAAAACACGATATGCCAGATAAGTAGATATTAAAGGAGTTGAACAATATCCACCATAACATCCAATATGACATGGACAAAGAACAGAATAAAACTCTTAATTACTTGGACCTAAAAATCACACGGTTGGACAAAGAACTACGATACACATTTTTAGAAAACCTACTGCTACCAACCACCCACAACATAAACTAAGTGCATTCAGACACATTGTACTGACTGACTCCTACTAAAGGCACCGGGCGATCGTGGTCTAGTGGATAAGACATTGGTTCATAATTCTCGACAAAAGTCGGGAATTGTGGATCGGAGTTCCGCGCGATTTGCCGTAATTTTGGCCTGAGTCAGCAGCTCTTCAAAAGCATATACAAACTTACGTCAGTACACATGATAAGGAGACTATCCGAACAAAATTACAACAAAGAACATGATAGTATCAATACCATCGCACAAACTAGCAGTTACTCCAAAAAACAATAAACAAATTATTAAGACAATATGACTCCAAAAAGGACGATCAAAAAACACAAAATACACAGACTTGGACAAGACGCTGCACATTTACGTACACAGGAACAAAAATATACGGAATAACCGAATCCTCCGAAAGGAAGGAATACAAATTGTGTTACGTACGGACAACACGCTTAGAACCGAACTAAATGCAAAGACTTGAAAATACAGACCCACTCGACCAAAATGGGGTGTATAAAATAACTTGTACTTGTAAAAACCCGTACGTAGGACAGACAGGACGAAAAATACGGACCTGATATTCAGAACAGATTAAATCTCTTAGTAGGAACAAAGACGATTCAAACATTGCCAACCACCTCAAGAGAACTGGACGTGAACCTACCAAAATACAGAACTGCGCCATCTTACTACATAAACAATACAAAGGACAAAAACTGAACATATTAGAAAACATGGAAATCTGTAAACAAAAAACTTCAACACTCAACATATCATAAACAACAAATCAACACAAAATGCGAAAGCATATTCACACCACTCAAAAACTACACAATCCTTTCCCTTCACCTCTAGTGGGTTTCCCCAGAGGTGCATGCCCTCCTTCCTCCCCCCCTTCCCTGACGCCATCCTGTTTACCTTTCTCTTCGTATATAAAGACCACGATCAACTGACTGACTAGTACTGAATTAACGGGTTATGAAAAAGCTCCCCCCCCCCCTGATACAGTCACGCACTTTGACGAATAGGCAATATAACTGTTACGGGACGAACCAAACCCTTCGATTCAGCGGAGGCTCGTCCGGGGCATTTATGCTGACTGGGCACCTCAAATGCCCCGATTCGCTCGAGACTTCGCAGGAGTCAGTTGAATCCGAGCCGGTTCCCTCGTCGCCGTGTTGCCCGCGCACGCGTTCGCTCCCACTCAGTTCCCCTGTCTGTGGTGGTAAAACTCCGAATGTAATTGAGAATAAAACTCTGTTCCAATTGCATTCAGCTTGATATCGTACTAACTTCCCGACTCTCTTAGTGCGATATCGCTTCAATATAAATCTCCCCCGTAACATTGGCGCCCAACTAGTTGTCGAACTTCCCCTGCAAAAGTTCAAGATGCCGGCCACGAGGAAAAACTTGAAGGTTCTTCTAATACGATGGGAATTTTTGATCCCTCACCTTCAATTTTTCTGCCCTACTGCTGTAACCTACTCTCTCGCCCGTCATTATGTTCGAACGTTGTCCGTTCTTGACGAACAGTTGAACACAGCTTTGTGTTCAATCGACGACGGCTGCTTGGAGGAAGGCAGCACAGATGTGAAGGACCTTCTGGTCTACCAGCATCTCGGGCACACATACATAGATAAGGTCAATGCTTATCTAGCAGCGAAGAAGGATGAACCTACGGATGCATCAACAGCGACATCTTCCCGCGTGTCTGTCCCCAAACGACCTCGCAAACAACGAGTCCGGGGAAACCACGAGCCACCAAAATGGACTGGTCAACA
Source organism: Pachypeltis micranthus (assembly GCA_020466155.1). Classification (NCBI taxonomy): domain Eukaryota; kingdom Metazoa; phylum Arthropoda; class Insecta; order Hemiptera; family Miridae; genus Pachypeltis; species Pachypeltis micranthus. The sequence continues at coordinate 4,267,861 of CM035776.1, forward strand.
CGAGCCCACATCGCCAGAGCCACATCCCTGCCCTATCTGCAGTAAGCATCATGGGGTAAAGAAGTGCCCACGTTTCCTCAACTCCAGCCAGGAGGCTCGAAGAATCTACGTGGAAGAGCACAATCTGTGTACGAATTGTCTGGCAGCCTCACACACGCTGAAGAGCTGCCACTCCACGTACACGTGTGAATGCTGTCAACACAGGCATCACACCCTACTACACCCCATGAGCCAGGACGCCGCACTTGTTCCCAAAAGTGCAACCAACCACTGCATGGTAGACGCAGCATCTGCGCTCTGCGCTACCCCTTCTGGAACACCTGAGGGCAGGTGTCCTCGGAGGAGGAGGGAAACTACGACTCCCCTCACCCAGAGAGTCGTCTTTTGCCAAGAGATGGACCGATTCTCTGAACCACGGATGTCGCAACTGCGTGGGACGAAGACGTACGATCCACATATTCGACTCACACATCCGATCCACACATCCCAAGATGTTTACGTCAGAGACATTGTGAGGTGACTGTTTATTTGTAGTTCTAAATTCAATACTCCCACCACAAACAGGGACACCCTTTTGGAACTTTAATCAAAATTCTCTCTCGCTCGCTATGCTCAAGATTAGGTTCCCCTTTGTTGGGTGTACAGCAACGCCCTGAAGTGCAGTGTTCATGAGTGCCTGAGGACAGGCACTTCATCATGGGCAGAGTGGTGTAACAGGACGAACTAAACCGTTCGATTCAGTGGAGGCTCGTCCGGGGCATTTATGCTGACTGGGCACCTCAAATGCCCTGATTCGCTCGAGACTTCGCAGGAGTCAGTTGAATCCGAGCCGGTTCCCTCGTCGCCGTGTTGCCCGCGCACGCGTTCGCTCCCACTCAGTTCCCCTGTCTGTGGTGGTAAAACTCCGAATGTAATTGAGAATAAAACTCTGTTCCAATTGCATTCAGCTTGATATCGTACTAACTTCCCGACTCTCTTAGTGCGATATCGCTTCAATATAAATCCCCCCCGTAACATAACATTCCCACAGCCACGAGTATTTGAGTCACAATATTCATATGCACCAGCTGATATATTATTATGGGGGTAACTATTTTGGACATCTACTCAAAACTCTAAACCGCCTGAACAGCTCAGAAGAGGGGAAACGTCTATACTTTTATACAGGATTTTGAATGAGAGGTCGCTGAGTGGTCCCGATCGCACCCACCGCCAAGTGGCTACACTGCTGGACATAACCAAATGAATTAAAGCATAATAAGATTGTTTCAAGTTTTCAAGAGTTAGAAAGCCTCGAACTTCACAACAGATTCCTGTCTTTATTCTTAATCGTCGACACAAGATCGAGACATGATCCTTCCAGCTCATGCATTAGTCCAACACTGCTTCCAAGTATTTGACTGAGCCAACCCGCTGTAATTTCCAGATAGGAGCAAGAGTCATTGAGACATTCCTCCTCCCGATGACACCTCAAGGACCCCAACCCAGGGACACCCACCGAGGGTAGAAACATTCAGCTTCAAACTGTTTTTATTTAACCATTGAACCTTCAACCAACATAACTCTCCACTCTAAGCACTAGTTCCTCCCAAGTTCCACCTCGAAACAGCATGCTGGTGTTGTCTGCACACAAAAAGCACACAATTTTTCCTGCAATGGAGGAAAGGAATTAATGTTCGCGAGAAACAGTGAGGGCCCCAAGACATTCCCCTGAGGAACACCGTGAGTGAACGACCAAGCGTCACTCCAACAACCTAGGATCTTTACAGCTTGCTTCCTATTTGTCAAATAACTTTCATTCTATTTCACAAACAATGGTTCGGACTGGTCTTGAACGCGTTTATCAGACTGCTATGAGGGGACACTGCCGAAGGCATTATGGAGGTCCACAAACACAGCCATACATTTGCCTCCTCCATCCAAGGTACCAGCTATTTCAAGAAACCCTGTGTACTCTTTCCTTAATTGCTAAGCGGATTAACCTGGGAACCGGGGTATCGTTAAAATTCTAACATTTTCTACACCTACTTATCTTACAATGGGCGACATCCATTTTCTTAATACCCGCAACTCGAGGCAACAATTTCAAATCCCTCTTCATAGAACAAGTATATTTAATAAATCTTTCACAGCAAACAGCATCAGACTGTATAATGAGAACCCCGACATTTTCAACACCATATTGTCAGTTAAAGCGTTTAAAACCAATTTCAAAATATGAAGAAGATATTTAGGATCTTGTGGAAACCATTTACGGAAGAAGGACTAGTGTGTTGTGTATGCACACAAACGCTAATTGTGGTGGTGGTTTTCCAGCCACCATGAAGTAGAGTTAGTTTGTTCCGCCCCTGTCTCAACCTCATCCGTTCCCTTACAAGTCTGGCTCATCAGTCGTCTCTCCAGGAAGAAGAAAAATCGTCCTGCCTCGTCCACACAATTGCACGGTTTTCGTCGCGTTTGAACCCCCCAATGCGCTTTCATCCAAATTTCCCCTAAAACCTTCACACTACGTGACTTGAAGACCCTCCAATTCTGCGCGTGGATGTTGAAATATCCTCCCTGGGTGTAACTGTTTTTAAGAGACAGCAGAAGGTAAGGAAATCTCGCTGGATGGGGCTATGAATGATGTGCGCACAACCACTTGTGCGTGATAGTTTGATTGTTGTGTCAAATGATTCGCTAGCGCTTTACCATCAGTATTCTGCACCATCAAGGGTATCAAGCTGCTGCTGGTTCCCAACATAATCTCTGACTGACTAATCTGTGGATTACAACGATCCTGAGCTACGATCCAATACCAGACTTTTGTCGGAATATGAATCTTCGTCATCACTGGCACAGGCATCATTCCTGTCAGTTGCCTGCGTCGACCACTCCTCGTGTTGCACCATTCACTGGTCAGCCCTTAACTGTTCCTAAATCTATTCAAAGTAGTCCAAACCAAATTTCAAAATCCCTTTTGGTCAGCACAGTTCTAACATTGTTGCTTCCAACTGTTCTAAAATTGTAAAGGCCGGTGCAGACGCTCCGTTTTCCGCCGCGACATGCCTGCGCAGACCAAGTCGTTGCAGACAAAACGTTGGGTGGGGACCGGAAAACGGTGAGGTTTTAAGTCCGTCGGGAAGTCGCGCAGTTGCAGCGATGTCTGAGCTGAGGACCTCTGAAATCCGTGACATGTACAGGCATGTCGCTGCGTGTGGACGCTTGCTCCGTTTTTCGCTTCGTTTTGTTCCTCAGTTTTCATTCATCACCCGACGATGACCGACCTTTGCCAGTGCTCGCGAGAGTTTCTAACCGCTTTCTGAACTTTATGAAACTTTCCCGTGCCTTTGGTGTGTGAAGTCGAAAGACTATAGTGATAGGGACAAAAAGGGTGAAGCGTATGGGATATTGGTGGAAAAATTTAAGAAAATCGACCCCGCCGCAAACAGAGAAACAATCGTGAAGTCTTCGTAGCTTCTGCCAGTCGCCAAAAACCGTAGTGTTGCAGTTAGCCTTTCATGTGGTGATATTACTGTTCTCATGCAACCGTCTTCTTCTTTGATATTCGGTGTCACCAATTCTAATAAGAAAGTATACGTATCAATGTCCACTCTCAGATAGTTCTGCCCATCATTCGGTTCATCACGCAATTCCCGCAATAACCTCACATGGGAAAACTCCCGCCCCCTTTTCAATAACCATTTTCGTGACCATATACGCCGGTGCCTGGTTCTTCTGATCCCGTCCAATCTTTTTTCTTAACTACACAGAAAGCAAAAATTGATGCTCCGTGGCGATATCACACACAACTGAGCGAAAAGTCTGTATCGTCTGGACCGGCCTTAAAAGATACCGCGAGTTTAAATATGGTGCATTTGTAGATGGTGAGTCCCATGATGTATTTTTTATTATTTATTTGTTCGTTTTTTAATTTATTGTTTTTTTAATTTGTCGAAGTAAGTATTGTAACAAGTTAATGTTCACGAGTACTTTTTTATTTATGATGAGGGTGAACCTGTAATGGCTCTTCCAGGGTCAAAGTAAGACTAAGGCTTTATAGGCCTATTTGGTGTTTAAATAAACTCGAATTCAAATTCACCGTCGAAACCCGAACTGCCTGTCATTGAGGAAACCACCAGCTCCCAAGTATGTGGTTAGATACATCTTTGCAGCCTTTTCAATAATTTTGGCGATATTTGACATTAGGGAGATTGTTATTGTGTTCTTTTCTTTATTCGCGTTATATTTCGTTTTCCTAAAATCAGCAAATGTTCTCCCATCTCACGCACCAGAGGTGAAGGCGTTCGCTTTGGTTATTTGTGTGACGAGCGCAGACCTAATTAATGGTAGCAAAACGTGGTTTATTTAATTTACGTTGAGATTCTCGATATTGAGAGATATTTCAGCTTCGTTCCCAACATCTACCGTATTCATCCATTTCAACGAGCAATTTTTATTTTTCTGTCGTTTGGAGCTCAAACGTGATGAACATTTGAAGGGCCTGGGGGAAAAACGATGAATGTCAAGAAATATTAATTTTGAGTAAAATGAAAAACTAAGTTTCCTGTCCCGAATTTCGTTTGTGCGCAATACTAACAGAGTTTTTCTAGCATTATTTTACTCCAACAGGTATCAACAATCGATCAATGTAATATTTTGGACGGATTCCAGGGGCAAATATGTCCATTGAGAGACAAATCTGGAAAAAAACGTTTACTTTGCCATACAAAATTAATAGAAAAGTTGACAAAAAACAGGCACTCATCACTAATCATCAATTAGGTGGTCTATGTATGAATCTTCAGTGTTTTCTTCTGTGGCAGACGTTCTTGGCAAGTTCTCGTATAAGGTTTTTGGGTGTGGGTTAATCAAAAATTGTTTCAAATGTTGCAAATCGTTGAACTTGGGTTGAGGGATTGGCGCTGATCCATTGTAAAGATTTTTAAGAGTTTCCCTTGGTAGAGCTCCTTTGTCTTTGTTTTTACCTCTTTTTGCGCGGGTCCATAGGATGGCAGAGCTCATATATGGACCAAAGAAGTTGTTGCGGTAGAAGACTTTGGTGGGGTGCTCTGCCTCAAACTTCAAGCAACGTACTGGCCTTGTCGGAAAAGGGCAGTTTGGTTGATAAATTGGCTTCAAGAAAGCGGACCAACCCTTGATCTTGTTTGAGCGTGACGATTTTTCTCTGCAATTCCTTATAACATCTCTCCATTCATCAGGCAATTCAACGTAAGAATCTTGGTAGACGAAGCTCATATTTTTGTCGCATTCCAGATATGAGTGGCCTCTGACAGGAAAGAATACTTCAACACTGTCAAATCGATTCTTCTCGGCCACTAAATGATGGAGGTATCGGATGACGGTATAATTCTTGTTCTGCCCCTCACACGAATCGCAAAACAATACCAAATGGCGTACCGTACTAGGCAAAATATCTGGTGCGTTGCAACACACAACTTTCCTTAGCTCTACTTCGATTCACTTTTTACATGGCTTTGTCCTTATGATCAATTCATTTACCACTCAGTTCATTTGAACTTGGTCAAACAACACTTCTCGGCAGCAGAAAGCGGTAGTGCTTACAGTTCCGGAATTTATTGTGCTGCTCGTACTCATTCCAGACCAATATTGAGAAGTTGGTGCACAGAGGATTAATGAGGCTGGGAACACGATTGTTTTGAAGAGGATAGTAATCATTTTTGCAGGGTTATCGAGTAAAACCGCTAGAACTGGTAGTAAGCGAAACGGCGGTAGTTGAAATTCGGGAATTTCTGGAGTGAGCCCCATGTATCTCATGAGCGATTTTAAACACGCACACTTTAGGTATTGGATTGGACTACAATATCAATTTTCTTTAACATTCTACCAACATTGCAGCGGAGTTTATAAGGAAAAAACCGCGCTAAAAACGCTTTTCGTCGAAAATTTTGGTAATTTATTGTGCTGCTCAAGTCATTTTCCCACAAATGGGAATTTTATGGTATAACTGCCTCATTTAGAGCTATCAATATATAAAATGTAATCAAAATCGTTACAGCCGTTTTTGAGAAACAAAATTTGGTGTTTTGATCACTATGATAACTATAGTTAACTTACGGTGGATTTTTCCCATACCTTTATTTTTGCCTCCCATGGTAACCTGAAGGCTAGACATCATGTTTGAGCTGATTTGGTACGGTGGTTTCCTCTACAAATCGCGCTAAAATCGGATTCGTCGAAAGTTTTGGTAATTTATTGTGCTGCTCTCGTCATTTTCCCAGAAATGAGAATTTTAAGGTATAGTAGGCATATTGGGAGCTACCAACATAAAAAATTTAATCAAAATCGTAAGAGCCGTTTTTGAGAAAAAAAATATTTGGGGTTTTGATCACTATGATAACTATAGTTAACTTTCGATGGATTTTGTTCAAACCCTTATTTTGGCGTCCCATGATGACCTGCGGACGAGATATGAAGTTTGAGCTGATTTGATACGGTGGTTTTCTCTAAAAATCGTTCACATACACACACACACACACACACACACAGACCATATTCCCAAATAGTGTTTTTCGGACTCAGGAGGGTCTGACACGTAAAGATCTGAAGAAAACTCAAAATTTTTTTTTTCAGCCGATTACATAACTTTCCTTTCTGCTTTGTAGAGCCAAGGAAAGTAAAAATCGGCTAGAAAACTGTCGAGCATTGAACATACATCGTCACTCCCCTTGTACGCCTTGTACATTCATCGTTATTCCCGTTGCGCTCGTACACTCATCGTTTTCCCCCCTTATAAATCTTTCTATGCGATTTTCGGTTGATTCTCATTGTTTTCCCCCTTAAGGTTTGGCAGGCTCCTCCAAAGCGAACAGATAGCGCTGAAATCTCCAAATGACCGAAAAATTGACATTCATTGACTGACCCTTCATTTACAATCATTGTTGATTCCTTTTCTCACATAGCTTTGACACTCTCTGTATATGTTTGATGTTTGCCCTAGGTGACTTCGATTCAGTCGATATAGTAGCCCCAAGTAGGACTGGCCATCCCTTCCTAATGTCCCAAATTTTTCTGTACCCTTAGGTGACTACTAAACCCTACAGCATTGGCGCAAACCGAGTTCACAGCACACACCAGTGGTCTTCGGCCAGTCTTGAGGTACTGTGGGGAAGAAGTACTGCGCGGTTCACTAGTCAGTACAGGGTTTTGTAAAAATATTTGAGTAGCTAATAGACAAGCTCGCTGATATTTTCGAAAGTTGTTGTTGTTTACGTGTGCGTGACAATCGCGCAGAGCAGCTCGATAAAAAGGTCGATTCGGCGAAAGGGAATTCCGATCAGTTCAGATTATTGTGTGAGGTAGCGAGGAGAGAATCACACGCCTGATCCTCTTATTTGTCAGCCTGAATGCCTAGATGAAAATCCCAGGTCAGCGGGGCGTGAATTCCTCAGAGTTTGGGGACGTGGCGTTGGGAGAGAGGGGAGGGGAGGGAGGGAGATTCAACGCGTTCGAAGGGTGTAGAGGGAGGAAAGTTAGTATGTTTGGAGGGAGTGAGATCAGATAGGAACGAAAAGGAGCTGAATCGACGGGAAAGTTGACCTCGTCGGCTACGAGGCTAAAACCGAGACCGAGACTGGGACCAGGACTCAGACTCAGACTGAAGCGCCTCCTAGCGCCCAACAAGGGGAAATTGAAGGGAACCACTTTACAGAGCCGAATGGGCCCTCCACTTGGTGGGGGTTGCGAAGGGGACAAGGACAGAAGTTCACACACCCGAGTTCAGTTCTTGCTAGACCCTCGCCTAATCAGAGTCTATGTCGGTAGTTGTCGCGTTTCGTTCAGTTTTTTAAGGTTCAGCTCTTCTGCCACCTTCCAGTTTGGCTCATTGGATTAAGTGCGTCGAATGAGTGAATTAAGTGGCGGTGTGGTGGGGTGATCGTTGAGTTATGGCGAAGACGATTTAGATGTTCGACCGGATCGAGGATGCACCCAAGCTCCTTAGTGTTTTCAGTCCTGTTAGGGGCCGTTTTCGGAGTATTGACGGCCTCTTTGAGCAAAGCGTTGAGATATCAAGCGCCGGATGAGTGCAAGTGGATGGCCGTTACCAGCTCGGGAGAAGAGGAAGTCTCCAGCGCCACGGAACCAGATCAAGAAGTTGCCCTCATATGCCACCTTCGAACCATCAACTCCGAGCTCGAAAATACCAATTTCAGCGTAATTCAAGCCCAATATACCGTCAGACTTCGAATCGTATGCGCCGACATGTTGTACTTCCACAGCGCCCTAACCCCCGGGAGCCTTCAAACTTTGACCGATTTGAGAGACTTGTCCGTCGAATTTTGCAAAGTCGCCAATTTGACGGCCGGCGTGTTCAAAGGGCTCAAGCAATTGAGAAATTTGACGCTCCGGACGCACAACAACGACTGGTCCCCGGTCTCCCTGGAGGTCTACAAAGGCGTATTCACAGAAGAATTAGGTTTGTTGGAACGACTCGACCTGAGCGTTAACAACATTTGGCGACTCCCCGACGCCGTATTTTGCCCTTTGCACAGTTTGCAGTTTTTGAATTTGACCAACAATCGCCTTAGAGACTTGACGACTTTGAAGTACGGGCGAAGTTCGACGCGGTGTGGAGCGAATTTGAGAACTCTGGATTTGTCCAACAATAGCGTCGAGTCTTTGCCCGCTGGAGTGTTTTCCAAACTCTCCCGCCTTCACGAGCTCAATTTGCAAAGCAACATCGTCAGTTTCATGGCTGATCACGCGTTGGACGGAATGACGTCTTTGTCCTACCTCAATCTCGGCGATAACAAACTAGTCAACCTGCCTCCCGAAATCTTCGCCGACACTCGCGAATTGAAAGAGCTCCGCCTTCGAAATAACTCCATCAACGTCCTCGCCCCTGGACTCTTCAACGGCCTCTCGAACCTCTTAGTCCTCGACTTGTCAGACAACGAGCTCACCCACGAATGGGTCAACGCGGCCACTTTCGCCGGCCTTTTACGCCTCGTTATACTGAGCATTTCCGGAAACAATTTGTCCAAATTGGACTCGGCCCTGTTTCGGGATTTGTACAGTTTGCAAATATTGCGTTTAGAAGATAACGTTATTGAGTTCATCGCGGAAAATACTTTCGTGTCTTTGAACAACCTTCACACTCTGTCCCTTTCGAACAACAAATTGACGAGAATAGACGGCAACACATTTCCAGGGTTGTTCGGCCTGAGTATTTTATCAATTGACGGAAATAGGTTGGAGTACGTCGACCCAGAAGCCCTGAGGAACTTGACGCACCTTCAAGAGCTCCACTTGAACAGCAATAAGCTCTACGACGTCCCCGCGGCCCTCGGAGACGTTCCACATTTGAAGACGTTGGACCTCGGTGACAACCTCATCACTGGCATTTCCGACTTGTCATTCGCCAACATGGGCGAGCTCGTCGGGCTTCGTCTGATCGAAAACAATTTAACGACCATAACCAAAGGGGTTTTCGATAAAATGCCTTCTTTGAGGATATTGAATCTATCGAGCAACAAACTCCAAAAAGTCGAAGCCGGAAGTTTCGACGAAAATAAAAATTTAATGGCCATTCGTTTGGACGGAAATTATTTGACGGAAATCAACGGCCTTTTCAGCAAACTCCAAAATTTAGTTTGGTTGAACATTTCGGAAAATTTGTTGCAATGGTTCGACTACGCTCACATTCCGACAGACTTGCAATGGTTGGACATACATAGCAATCAAATCAAGGAATTGGGGAACTATTTCGAAATCGAAAGTCAACTTCGTTTGACGACTTTCGACGCGAGCGACAACAAATTGACGGAAATCACCGGAAGCGCGATACCCGACAGCGTAGAAATTTTAAATCTGTCGAACAACTTGATCGTCAAAGTGCAGTCCTACACGTTCTTCAAAAAGCCCAATTTGACGCGAGTGGATTTGGTTGGCAATCAAATTAGAATTCTAACTCAAAATTCGTTGAGGATATCGACGATCCCAGAAGAGAAGCGATTGCCCGAGTTTTACATCGGGGGAAATCAGTTTCAGTGCGATTGCACGATGCAGTGGCTTCAGCAATACCAAACGGAACTGCAAGAACGCAACAAACCTCGTCTGATGGACCTCGACACGGTCGTGTGTAAGCTTCTGTACAACCGAGTCGGCGGCGACGTTCTTCTAAAACAAGCCTCGCCCGACCAGTTTTTGTGCCAATACGAATCAAATTGCTTCCCTTTCTGCCATTGTTGCGACTTCGACGCTTGCGATTGCGAAATGACCTGCCCCAACAATTGCACGTGTTACAGAGACGTGTCGTGGTCGGCCAACGTCGTCGACTGCAGTTCTGCCGGATACGTCACAAATTTACCCAATCGGATTCCGATGGATTCCACGCAGTTGTATTTAGACGGAAACGACATTCGCGAAATTAGCAGCCACAGCTTTTTAGGGCGGAAGAAGTTGCAAATTTTGTATTTGAACTCCTCCAACATCGAAATTATCCACAATCGAACTTTTAATCGACTCAACGAGCTCAAATTGTTGCGTTTGGACGGCAATCGGTTGGAAGAACTTCGCGGTTTCGAGCTCGAAGGTTTGGTCGCTCTTCGCGAACTATACCTTCAAAATAACCTCATCAAGTCGATACACAACGCCACGTTCGTTGGCCTCGTCGAACTGAAAATCCTTCGATTAGACGGAAATCGGCTCACGAAATACGCCGTTTGGCAATTACCCCGGTTGTTGCAGATTTACGTCGGACGAAACCCGTTTAAATGCGACTGCAAATACGCCGAACGGTTCAAAGAATATTTGCTCCACGTTGGAAACGCCGCGGTCGACTCTTACGACGTCAGATGCTCCAACGGGTCGGAATTCGACGTCGGTTTTTCAATACTGACGGACAACATCACTTGCGCCGAAGATGTGAGCAATTTCGTCGAAACCCCATCAAACGGGAGCTACGCGTCGACGACTATAATTCAACATTCCGAAATTCAAGATTACATTCCGCTTTTAGTCGCGACGCTCGCTGTCTTCTTTTCGGTCATCATTCTAACGTGTTTGTTATTTATGTACCGGCAAGAGTTGAGAGTGTGGTTACATTCGAAATTCGGGGTGCGGTTGTTTTATCGAACGAGCGACATCGAATTGGACGACAGGGACAAATTGTTCGACGCATTCGTCAGTTATAGCGCCAAAGACGAGGCGTTCGTCGCCGAAGAGCTCGCTCCTGAGCTTGAAAACGGGGATCCTTCGTACAAATTGTGTCTCCACTACCGCGAATTTCCCGTCGGAGGGTTCCTCGCAGACGCGATAGTCGAAGCCGTCGAGTCTTCCAAAAGAACGATCATGGTTCTCTCCGAGAACTTCATCAAATCCGAATGGTGTCGTTTCGAATTCAAATCCGCTCACCACCAAGTCCTTCGCGACAGACGAAAACGTCTCATCGTCGTCGTTTTGGGCGACGTTCCTCAAAAAGATCTCGACCCCGATCTTCGTTTGTACCTAAAAACCAACACTTTTTTGCAATGGGGAGACAAATTTTTTTGGGAAAAGCTCAAATTCGCTTTGCCGGACGTACCGAACAACCAAAGGCCGAAAAGCAATTTGAGTTCGAACCGTCTCCCCGCTCATCATCACGTGCACCGGAACCACAACAGCCCGCGCTCCGTGGCCATTCATATTTAGCGACACGTCCCCAATAGGAATTCGACTAAGTTCCAAAATGTCCGGTCTGTCGCCCCTCACATCTGTGATAATATTCGTCCCTCCTTTTTTAAGTTTTCAAGTGTAGTTTGTACATATACGAAATGTAAATCTTGTATTTAACTGTAAAATTATTTTGAGCCATTTATTTATTGTAGAAATCGAAAAAAAAATTGAGAAAAAACCGCCAAATTAATTTATTGCCGGCCGAAAATGTGTGCGGTTAGTCACATTCCTTTCCATAACAATCTCATTATTATTATTGTTGGAAACGTTTCAGTGAACTTTGTAAATATATGTAGGGTTTTCGTGATATTTTCTTTTTCAACGAAATGACTGAAAATGTGTTGAAAATTAGAGATATGTGATATTGATCTGAGTTAAATTTTTTTACTATTAGCCCCCTTTCTATTTCAGCTACACAAACAGTAAAGGAATACAAAACGGTATCGAATTCTGTTCGAAATGAGTTCATTAGATCTTAAGGTTTTCAGACTCCTGCCTTGGAGAACACTTGGATGCGAGGTTTTGCTCGTGTGAGTGCAAATCGAGCTGGTTATCATAGTCCATCACTATAAGAGAAAGTATTTCGATCGGGTTGGGTGTTCTGTGCGCCGCATCACACAACTTTCCTTAGCTCTACGCAAATTCGAGGCTTTTGCTACTAATCTATAATATAAAAATGAATGGCAAAATGTGTTGGTAAGCGCATAACTCAACAACGCCTGGACCAATTTGGCCAAATCTTTTTTTAAAATGTTCGTTGAAGTTCAAGGATGGTTTTTACGGCGAGAAAAATTAGAATTATTGCTGGAAAACCCCTAAAAATAGCCATTTTCTTTTTCCCATACAAATGATTTGTAACTAAAACGTAGTCAATTTGAGCTTTATTGTTGCTATGGTTGCAATTCAACTTTCCTCAAAGTTTTTGTCAGTTAACTCGATCAAAAGATGAACTTATTCAGAAGGTGTTTCCAGATGTTTCTCAAAATTACAGAAACCATGATTGGTTGAGCGAACGAGCTATACTGGCTGCAAAAAACATAGATGTAAATGAATTAAATTTCAAAATTCAAGAACAAATTACAGGCGAATTGAGGATATATAAATCAGTTGATTCGGCTACTAATCAAGATGATGTAGTCAACTATCCACCGGAATTTTTAAACTCGCTGGATTTGCCAGGATTGCCACCTCACAATCTTCAATTAAAGGTTGGATCGGTGGTTATAATGTTGCGAAATATCAACCAACCGTGTCTTTGCAACGGTACACGGTTAGCGATAAAAAAATTACTAAACAATGTGATAGAAGCAACTATACTCAAAGGAAAGTATAAAGGAGAAGATGTTCTCATACCGCGCATCCCAATGATTAGCTTCAAGAATAATCAAAGAATTATTGTTTACTCAGCTGAGGAATTCATTCTCGGCACCAATTCCAATCACAGCCATATCACTCCCTTTGGTTACATATTTGCAAATGTATTTAATAGATTTCACTGAATGGCAAGATTCAACGTTGATGTGTGCTTTGAATGTCTTTGATAAAATGGGTGAATATGGAACAATCCAACGATTATCTATTTCAATATCTTGCATACTATATGCATACTGTATAATGTGGTCGAACAGCCCATTCAGCACTAAAATTAGTTGTGTTCAGGAGAATTTTATTAAATACGTAGGCACAAAAACTGCCACATTACCAATCTTTTTGACAGGACGAAGTCTGTCGGGTCAGCTAGTTCAACATATTTTTCACTTAGTCCGCTTGAAATGGGTAAAACATCACTTCACAGAGCCTAAAAGCGGTAGAGCTTACTGTTCCAGAATTTATTGTGCTGCTCGTACTCCTGTTCGGACCATCATTGAGCTATTGGTAACTCCGGAATTTCTAGAGTTGAACTACCTGAATGTTTTTACTTTCCTTGGCTCTACAAAGTAGAATGGAAAGTCATGTAATCGGCTCAAAAAAAATTTTTGAGTTTTCTTCAGATCTTTACGTTTCAGACCCCCCTGAGTCAGAAAAACACTATTTGGGAAAATGGTCTGTGTGTCTGTGAACGATTTTTAGAGAAAACGACCGCACCAAATCAGCTCAACCTTGATATCTAGCACGCAGGTTACCATGGGACGCCAAAATGAGGATATGAACAAAATCCACCGAAATTTAACCATAGTTATCATAGTGATCAAAGCACCAAATATTTTTTTTCTCAAAAACGGCTCTAACGATTTTTATTAAATTTTTTATAGTGATAGCTCCTAATATGCAAACTATACCATAAAATTCCCATATACGGGAAAATGACGAGAGCAGCACAATAAATTACCAAAACATTCGACGAAATCGATTTTAGCGCGGTTTTTAGAGAAAACCACCGTACCAAATCAGCTGAAACTTGATGTCTAGCCTACAGGTTACCATGGGACGCAATAATGAGGGTATGGGCAAAATCCATCGAATGTTAACTATAGTCGTCATAGTGATCAAAACACCAAATTTTTTTCTCAAAAACGGCTCTAACGATTTTGATTAAATTTTTTATGTTGGTAGCTCTTAATAAGATAATTTTACTATAAAATTCCCATTAGTGGGAAAATGACGAGAGCAGCACAATAAATTATCAAAATTTTCGTCGAAAAGCGTTTGTAGTGCAGTTTTTTCCATATAAACTCCGCTGGAATTCTTTTAGAATGTTAAAAAAAATTAGTACTGTGGTCCAATCCAATACCTAACGGGTGAGTGTTTAAAAACGCTCATGAGATACATGGGGGTCACTCCAGAAATTCCTGAATTTCAACTACTGCCGTTTCGCTTACTACCTGTTCTAAACATTTTTACTCAATAACTCTGCAAAAGTAATTACTATCCTTCTTAAAAAAATTCGTGTTTACAGCCTCATTGATTATCTGTGTACCAATCGCTCAATAATGGTCCTGCAATGAGTACGAGCTGCACAATAAAATCTGGAACTGTAAGCGCTACCGCTTCCTGCTGCCGTAAAGCGTTGCTTGACCAAGTTCAAATTAACTGAGTGATAAATGAATTGATTAAATAGAATTAGCCATGTACAATGTGAATTGACGTAGAGTTAAGGAAAGTTGTGTGTTGCAACGCACCAGATATTTGAAGATTCTAGTCGCGTTTGAACGGACTGAGAACAAAACTGCTCTAAAATATTCGTCGAAATGTTTGGTAATATATTGTGCTGCTCTCTTCATTTTCCCACGAATAAGAATTTCATAGTATTGTTGCGTTATTTGGAGCTGTCTATACAAAAAAATTCATTTATTTACGTGATAGCCGTTTTTTGAGAAAAATAATATTTAGTGCCAGCTTCCCCTTATTTTGGGGTCCCACGGTGACCCATAGGCTAGATTTGGTTCTGCCGTTTGTTTTAATTGCCTTCATAGACAGACAGACACTTCCCAAATAGTGTTAGAGCCCTAACCAGTCCTAAACGAAAGATCTGAAGAGAACCCGACAATTTTTGTTTCACCCGATTACATAACTGTTCTTTCTGCTTCGTAAAGCCAAGGAATGTGATATAGTTCTGTGACTGTTCCAAAGCTGCGTTGAGCACCGCGGCCTAATGATCTATTATGCCGGCCCTGATGTCTCACAGGTCCATGTCTAGTCCTGAGGAACGCCAGGTATTTCCTGCAAGAGCCTTCTTTGATGTCCTACCTTGGAGAAGTAGTTCATAAGACCAGAAATCGCTCTCTGGCGCTGGACCAGGATGTGGTAGGGAGTCGCCTGCCTAGCCAAGGAAAGTAAACATCAGGGCTGCAGTTCGATCAGATACCAACACAATGTGGATTTAGTAACATTCGTAAAATAACTAGAAGCGACTCTACTAATTCCGGAAATTCCTATTCACTTACAACCATTTTTCACAGTTTCCACCCTTAATTCCCTGGTAAATAAGTACTACTCAATAAAATCATGTTGACAGTCTCGCGAATCACCGGTGAATTGATTGCTCTTTAATCATCGTGGTGTAAAGAGCATCGCCTCAATCAATTCCAGAAAATTGATTGGAGTAGTAGCCCAAATGCCACACAAATCGCTGAGTATGCGTCGCGCCAGATATTTTGAATATTGTTCGTCATAAACTTTTCGCTGATTGAATAGTGATAACAAATTAAATCTTTGTCCGGAGCAGGCCAAATTAGTTGGGATCTTGAGCTCAGAACTTCCACACTTGTCCTTGTTTAAGGCCTTCCCTGAACATCGAGTCCAGCGCTGCTATTGTGCGACGTGCGGACTGACCTTCAAAAAGAGGACTTGGCCCAACAAGTTGTTGAGCACAACCCTGCGTTAGGCTTGCAGCCGCAGGACGTCAGGCCTCTCTTCACCAAAGCGTGGCAGACAGAAGGATTGGGTGATTGAGGTATCACCCAGCCTATACAAAAAACTAGAGGGGGCAAGGCACCTCCAAATAGCCTGGCAGCGGTGCGCCATACGAAAGTACCAAGCCCCCCTCTCAGTGCTACAAATGCCAGCGCTATGGCCACCTGGCAGTGGCCTGCACAAGACCCTGTTGTGTGCGCCTGGTGCGCCTTGCCACATCTGAGTAAGGAATGCAAGCGTGATGCTCCCTCCAAGTGTGCCAATTGCGTCGAACGCAAAATCCAACAGGTTGCACACTCTACACGAGACGCACGCTGTACCATTCGTCAGCGAGCGATTGCCCTCCAGGAGTCACCCAGTGGATTATGAATAGGTCAAAAGCAGTTCAGATCCTTCAGCACAACACCAATAAGAGTTGCCCAGTTATGGCTGAGTTGCTGCAAAATGCACTCAAGAAACGCTGCAGTGTTCTCGCCATACAGGAACCATACATAGGATCCAAAACTCTTGGTCTGGGATCGCAGGCACGAGTGGTGGCTGGAGCAAGAACGGGAGCCAAGGCAGCAGTGGCCTGCATCGACCCGATCCATTGACATGCTCGCACTCACTCACCTGAACAGCCAGCACTTGGCGCTGTGCTCATCCGAGCGGTGGCTTTGAGCTGGTTGTAATATCATTTACAGGCAATTTGGCGCACCAGTTGCCAACAGCCTTGAACCACTCGAGCGGGCTCTAGCAGGCCTATCAGGACGACCCTGCATAGTCTGTGCCGATGTAAATGCCAGATCACCATTGTGGGGATCCCCAACCCTGGATGGGGCGGGCGAGGCGTATATAGAGCTGCTCACCAGGTACAACTTGATTGTTGTCAACGACCCCATGACTGAGGCGACCTATGATGGTCCGGGAGGAAGGTCGTGTATAGATGTCACAGCCGTGTCTCACACCCCTGCTACTCAAATTGAAGGGTTGGCGGTAGTCGTACCAGGTGCAACGCAGCGATCACATGGTTATTGACTTTGCCATTACGGATGACAACATCCTCTGCAAAGACATCGCGTGAAAGCGATTCCGCATAAAAATGCTGATTGGCCACAAATCTGTAGGGTACTGGAAGGTGAACTGCGTGCGCGGACACCGACCTAATAGCGCATAAGCATACACACCTGGAGAGGTGGACAGCAAAGTGGACATATTTACCACAGCACTGCACTCTGCTGGGCTCTCTGTACTGGCCAGCAGAAGCACAGGGCGATCAAAGTCCCATGGTGGACTGAGAACTAAATCCCTCAAGCAAAGTGCAAATAGAGCTAGAAGGATGTACCAAAACACTCGTGACCCTGATGCCAGAGCAACACTCCGAACTGCCTTCATCCAGAGAAGAAGGCCTTCCACCGCAGCCATCAAACGAGCCAAAGCGGCAAGGCTGGCGAAATTTTGTGAAGCGGAGAGCTCTGAGAACCCCTGGGGAGACACTACAAGTCCTCCATAGGAAAAGCTAACGTAGAGCAGGTCTTAGCCGCGATGCAAATGAGTCAGGCTGGGCCTGCAGCATCGAGCTCACTGGAAACCCTCCTTGAGAAGGCGTTCCCAGATGACCAAGTAGCTCGAGACACTGAAGCCCAGAGGGCAGCAAAGGGAGCTGATCATGGACCCTCGAACGAGCCCGACATCCCATTGTGGACAACAGGCGACCTCAGCAGGGCCCTTGCGACCTTAAAGCCCAACAAATCTCCTGGGCCAGATAAAATAGAAAGCAATATGCTAAGGAAGGCTGAGCGGACAATCTCCAGCGGCCTCCTTAATTTATTTAATGACTGTCTGCAGGTCGGACGTTTCCCCACTCAGTGGAAGACTGCGCGTTGTCACTCTTCAAAAAGGAGGCGACCGCAATCAGTCAGACCGCGATCATGGAGACCGCTCAGCCTTCTTTCCATATTAGGCAAAACACTAGAAATCTTGATGTTGCAGTCCTCGAAGAGTCTTTGGCCGCAACCTCACAGGCAGGCAATACGGGTGTACCAAAGGAAGGTCCACGCAGGGATGTGATTCTCGAGATCCGGCGTGTTTCCCTGCTGGCACCGGCTAAGTACGACGTAGCAGTTGTGATTGACATCAGAGGGGCGTTTGACAACCTTTGGTGGCCAGCGCTCCTTAATGAACTCAAAGGTAGGGAATCCCCGCAGCCTGTACTCGCTCGTCAGAAGTTACCTGACAGACAGAACTGCTACGATCGAAAGTAGGCATGTCTCCGTCCGGAGAAAGATTGAGAAGGGGTGCCCACAGGGCTCGGTCCTAGGACCAGCACTCTGGAATGCCTTCTTGAAGGTCTTCTCAGGAAACTCATGGAGACTGACTGCGAGCAATACGCCTATGTGGATGACTTGACTGTGCTGATCTTTGCAGAGTCAGTCCGCCAAGTGAAGAAAAACCCACCACGTGCTCCGCACTGTCAACCAATGGTGCGAGCATGTCAAGATGCAGGTGGCTGAGGAAAAAACCCAGCTAATCCTCTTGAAGGAAAGTGAATAATCCACCCAGAATACGCTTTGGCGGCCACAGGCTTCTTCTTGAAATGCACGTCAAGTATTTAGGAGTGAATATAGGTGAGAGGTGGGGTTTCAACCAACACCTCCAGTCCCTTAAAGGCACTACCATTGCAAGGTTTGCCTCACTGCGTGCCATTACTAAGGCCACTTGGGGTGTGTGTTACCACGACACTATCCTCATGTATAAGGCCATATATCTAGGTGTGATTGGCTACTGCCCGTTGTCTGGGGTAGCAAACCAACAGTCAATCAAAGAGAGTATTGGCTCAATCCCAGAGAGCTGCGCTCCTGTGGATCACCAAGGCCTACAAGACTGTATCAACAGGAAGCACTCCAGGTGATCACTGGTCAGTTACCAGTTGATTTGGCTGTTGAGTGCATGATTGACAAGTGGAGAGTGAAACAGGAGCTTCCCCGCTTTGGGCTGAACTCCGTGCGGATCTCACCACAGAACAGAAACTTGCCGCCATCGATGAATGGGCTCTAGAGAAATGGCAAGCGAGATGGGAATCCTCGTCAAAGGGACGTGATACGTATGAGTTCTTCCCCAACATCCGTGAACGTCTTTCTAGAAAATGGGTTGAGCCAGACCACTGGACGAGCCAGTTCCTCACGGGACATGGTGACTTCAATGCGCGGCTCCACTTCTTTTCTCTGAAAGACTCTCCATTATGCACGTCTTGTGCCTCCAGTGCGGAGGAAACAAGAAACCATGTGCTGCTCCACTGTAGTTTCTACAACAGTGAGCGACGGTTGTTGAGAGGGCAAACGAACTTAGCAGCTTTGACTGCTACAAGGAAGCCTATAACCATCTTGCAAAGTTCGCAAAGAAGGTAATGGCTAAGAAACGTGGTTATAGTTGATCCAGTCCTTTTGAAACTTACCACCCAAGTAAACAGTAAGATCAGGTAGGGAACCAGATTAAGAACTGCTCCCAGATGGTACGTGCGGGATTCCTCAGGTGGTCACCTCCGCGTGGCAACACACGGGCAACAGCTCTCTCACGGTGAGACTGGCTAACGACCACATACCTGCCGTACCTCCACAGGTCTGAGTTCGGTGGATGCTGCAGGGGCCGGCCTCTTGCATATTAGCGAAACCGCAACTTCTATGACTGATATAACCCTCGTCGAGGGTTTAGGTACAGTCATGAAATAAAGAAACAGATCTGATCTCAAGAGCTGCGAAATCAGTCGTCTGCAGAAAGCACAAAATGCGGCACTCCGACTCGCTTTGAGACTGCGTCCCGACGAGCATGTAACCCCACACTACCGACACCTTGGATGGTTAAAAATTAGGGAGAGAAAATTGCTTCAGATAGCTGCAACGCTATTTAAAATATTAAAAACTAAAAAACCACTGTACGTCTATAACAAATTTCAGTTTTTCAACCAAAGAGACACTCGATCAAAAAACAAACTTTTAAAAATTCCCGCGCACCGTTCCTCGACATATTCAAGATCCTTTGTGGTACAGGCATCCAAATTGTATAACGATCACATCCATATGTTTGACTTGAGTAAAAAGGTAGACTCTTTCAAAGAAAAATTTAAAGAAATGTTAATTAAGGAATATTGAAGAATTTATATGTATTGTGAAGTTATATGTAGAAGAAAATTATTTTAATTTAATTTGTTAATGAACGCAACTGATTAATATTCGTGATATTGTTCAGGGATGGTGGAAGAGAGGGCCTAATGGCCCTAATCATCCCTGATTGTTAAATAAAAGATTTCAATCTCTCTCTCTCTCTCTCTCTCTCTCTCTCTCTCTCTCTCTCTCTCTCTCTCTCTCTCTCTCCTCTAGTTCCCCATGCAACGTGTTCACGTATATTCAGAGCCCCCTTGTTTGTGCTTAGACACTCACACTCAAACTGATATCACTGCTCTGTCAAAGTGCAATACAGTCCTCACTCACGCTCACCACGTCCATTTATTTCTCAACTCCAGCTCTACCACTCGTGCACTTAACAATCTTTTTTTTTAACATTTTCGAAATTTCCAAGGTACTCACATAACTTAAATTGGCCTGGTTGTGGGTTATCTTCCCAGGAGCATGCCTATGCTATCAGGCGCGACCACGGGTTGTGGATAGTGGAACGGCCACGGCATTGTCCCCAGGGGCATGTCTGCGGCCAGCTGTGAATAGGGTCAGCATGTTGACTGAATAAGCAGCCGCGAACAATGGGCAAAACCCAAGAGATCGCAGAAGAGATCCTGAACAAAGGGCTCAAGGGCAAGGGGATCTACATTTTCTCAGACAGCCAGGCCGCCTTAAAGGTCCACAGGCAGCCTATAGTTTTAGGTCTAAGCTGGCATGGGCATGCCTCCATGCGCTCAAGCAGCTCGGCGCCCGTAACAGGCTCTCCCTCATTTGGGTGCCGGCTCACAGGGGGCATGAGGGCAATGAAAAGGCTGACTGCTTCGCGAAAAGGGGTACAGAATCCCTACCCATCGACCCTGAACCACACGTGGGTCTGACGAAAAGTCACCTGAACCGTCTGGTTGCTCGATGGGAGATACAGGAAAATGGCGCCCATTGGCATCGCCAGCCACGACTAAGACAGGCAAAAAGGCTTGTCACGCCTTCCTGTCAAAGGGCGAAGGCGATGCTGACACTCTCTAGACAAGATCTGAGAGTACTGATAAGCTTCCTCACCGGGCACTGCCCACTCAGATATCACCTCAGCAAAATGGGCATCGCAGAGGCAGTGGAGTGCAGACTGTGTGGCGAGGAGGATGAGATGGCAGAGCATATCCTATGTGAATGCCCTGCCTTGGCAGCAAAACGCTTTGAATACTTCGATCAGAGGACCACTGAACCCCAAACCGTAGCGGACTCTGCGGTGAAGGACGTACTCGGCTTCCTAAGGGGGGCGGGTATGTACAACGCCATCTACTGAGAAAGTGCCGGCGTCACAATAGGCCCATATGCGGCCGCAGTGACAAAAGGACTTGTCCCACTCGCCCTCGGGTAAAAAAAAAAAAAAAACAGAAATTGGACTACATTTAGTCCGCCTACATTTAGTTCTGTACAAATGTTAACGTGGAAATGAGTAGAATAAAGCGCGCGGATCGTCGAATTTTTCGGGGCTAGCGACATGTTGTTGTTGCTAAGTGCCAAATTTTGGTTAGTTTTGTTCCATTTCATCTTCGTGAAAGGGAGAGGGAGGGGATGTACCAAATGAGGGCTGTTTCTGGAACGACAATAAGGATTTTGAGTGTAGCCGACGAGCGTATGTTATTTAGACGCACTAAAATGCATGTTCTAAGACACGCTTTACGCTAATACGAAATATGAACGCAATATTAAATGTAGTGGGAGTGGCGTGATGGAGTAAAACAAAAAGAGAAAACACCTTACGATGAGTGCACCATTTGCCTCGACAGGTTAGTTTCCTTCTCCAGAAGACCGTTCCAGAGCCGTCGAAGGAGTCTTGCAATCCTCCTAATGTTACATTAATCGTTTATGAAATGTTTACCTGGGCGATAATCGTGAAGCGTAGATATCAACTGTGATCACGTTCTTTAGCGATAGCCTTCTTCGCAAACTGGGCGGAATAAGCTTGTTGAGGAGTGCTTAGAGCTGGAAGGTTTGGCTCCTCATCCTGCAACCGTGTGCTGTTGTTCATTTTCTCGGCACTGAAGACGCGAGACGAGTGTGATGGAGATTCTCTGAGTTGTGAAGGATATATATCCTCCCAGAAGCCGTGGCCATGCCAGGGCGATCTTTCCTCGCTGTGACAATACCGGGGTGACTCCTGACAGGCCCAGGTCACGGGGTTTCTCTTCTAATGTGGTGCCAGCATCCAGCGGTCGCCCAAGCCATGGGAGTCCACGGTCCTCCTGGGGGTTTATCCTTTCATTTCCAATTTTCTTGTTTGACCATTTGCCCTTTAAGCTACTAGTTGTTCCCAGTGTGCCACAGACTAACCCCGACGGGGGGGGGGGGGGGGAAATAGCCTCTACTTCCGCCGGCTCTCCTTCCTTGGCGCTCTTTGCCATGGGCAGAAGTGCGCGAGAAGGATGAGCAATTATATTTGCGAGGCTTCGAGCCCCATTAGGATTCTTCACACACCCTGCGACGTATCAATCGAGCCTTTCCCTTATCAGCCAGGGATTTCAAGTTCAGTGTTTTCCTCCCTCGCTTGAATGTTGTAGGATAAAGGTGAGCAAACCCCTGTTTATTAACCCCCTTGCCACGACATTTTTCTTTAATAACGATCCGAGCAAATTAGGTTCCTTTGATTAAATATTGAAAGGAGTTCGATCTATTTATATCATATCTATTTATTCGCTTACATTCAAAGTGGCTCTTATTGTGGTATCAATTTCATTTCCTTATTTTCTTCTCAAGAAGAGTTATTTATTTATTGCCTTATTTGACATCTTAGTGAGTTCTTGTCTGATTAAGTATATTGGGTCCAGACATGAACTATTGTAATACAGAACCACGTGACAGATTACAGAGTGTAATGAAATGGAGCCACGCATTGAAGTCTCCATGATTCATAAGGAACTAGCTCGTCCAATGCCCTATCCATTATCTCATAAGTTCTTGGGGGGAAAATTATAGATGTCTTACGTTCCTTTGACGAAGATGCCCCCCTTCTTGCCATTTATCTAACTCCCCTTCATCTAGCACACATAGTTTCATGGCTGGGGAAGCTCTCTTTCCACTCTCCACTTGTCCACCATGCACAGAGTGCGTTGGACAGTAATCTCATGGAGTGTTTCCGTCTTGCAGGTCTTGGTAACTCATTTGGCAGCTCTCTGGGATTGGGTTAGTATTTTTCTCTGCTTGGCCATGAGTTTTGTTTGTTCTGTGGTTGTGGGCAGTAGACAACCACAGCAAAGTAAATGGCATTGTGTCGCGGTAACACACACACAAGTGGCCTTGCTAATTGCTCAGTTGGCTCGACTTGCTTCTCAAGAAACAGCCTGTGGTCATCAAAACGTTTTGGTGTTGGCTATTTTAGATGTTCTTGTAAGAGGGTGAGTTGGGTTTTCCTTTTTGTCACCCACAACTTGACGTGCTCGCACCACCGGGTGGCAATTTTGAGCATTGTATTTTCGCCTCGATTTGGAGGGCCAACATGGATCAGCCCAGTCATGTCGGCCATATAGGCGTATGGCTCGCAGTCACCCTCCACGAGACTCCCGAGAAGATCTTCGAAGAAGGCGTTCCAAAAGGTTGGTCCAAGGACTCTGGACTGAGAAATGTAGGTATTTAGCCGTCGCAGTTCTATGTCAGATAACGTCTAACGAGCAATTCCTCGGACCTTTAAGCTCATTCAGGAGCGGCTGCCATAGGTAGACAAACGATTCTTCGATGTCCACGAGAACTGCTTCGACATACTTGGCCTTTGCCCGCAGGTAAACATTGCAGATTTTAACAATGACTTTCCTCCGGTACACCCATACTGTCTATCTGCGAGTTTGCATCCTAAGACTCCTTCGAGAGACTGTAACATCGAGATTTCTAACGTTTTGCCTAATACGGCAAGAAGGTTGGGCAGTCTCCGTGATCGCGGGTCTGACTAATTGCGGTCGTCTCCCTTTTGAAGAGCGACGACGCGCGCAGATTTCCACTCAGTGGAGAACTGTCCCACCTGCAGTCATTAAATAAATTAAGAAGGCTGCAGGAGATGGTCCGCTCGGCCTTCTTTAACATATTACTCTCTGTCTTATCCGGCTAAGGAGCTTTGTTGGGCAGCACGCCGTTCACATTCCAATGCTCTAAAAAATTGAGGCCAGTCGGCAATTCGGTGTGAAATAGTTTGTCACGAATGTCCCTGTAGTGGATATTTTCGTCAGCAGGCGATCAGACCGACAGCTTTACACTAGTTATGACTCACCAACCCATAGCTTTGACACCTATGGAAAACCTACTTCCCAGCCTCACATAGGTCGCTTCAGTCATGGTGCTGTGCGCAACAACCAAATAGTACTTCATGACTAAATACGTTTAGCCCTCCCCATGCAAGGTTGGGGATCCTCAAAGATGTCAGGTTCATCAAGACTGATCAGGAGCCCTTTGGTGCAGTGGACACAAGCTCCCTCTTTTACATTTTCAAAAAACAGAATAAAAACAAAATTGTCATTAAGAAAAGAACGGTCCTACTTCAACCGATGGAGGAGGGGGGGGGGTTACTTCACTGTTAATTAATAAGCTGCCGTGAGTGAGGATACGTGAGGGATACTCACCCAGCACAAAAAGGCACGCACGTTGGTTTTCAGTTTTAATGAGCTAGTCTTGATCAACCTGACGAAGCGGTGATGTGGCGTTTGCATCTGCTCAGACCGTGCAGGGTCGTCCTAGCAGTCCGGCTAGAGCATGCATGAGTGGTGTGAGGCTGTCGGAGACTGGGGCGTCGAATTGCTTGTAAAATCGTATAACAACCAGCTCAAAGCTGCCGGCATAATGAGGTGCTGGTGTTCACGGGAAGCATTTGCTTCCAATTCTTGCTCCAGCCACCACTCGAGCCGAAAAATAATTATAAGTCCAGAAATTCCTGACTTCAACTCGCTTTAGACCTGGTTTTTTATCTTGGTGGTCATTACATCATCAGAGAAACTTAGAACACTTTACTGAAGCCCTTAGGCCCATAACCGCAAAGGCACACAAATATTACGAGCTCGTCGTGCATCTCACTGCGATTTCTCCTGGGGTGGCTGCCGAACCTTCTGGCCAACGAATACTAGAGCAATAGCAGATCTCTTGGACACGCAGCGCACTTCGCAGATCTCTTCACTCACTCGGGAATCTTGTGATCCATTAAGCAGGTTATATCATCGAGAAGGGCTCTTTAACCTCAGTAGTTGAAGGAGACTGGTGAAAAGTGATAAGCGTGCTACTCTAGACGGGAGCTTCACTGTTAATGCCTGATATCATGTGACAAAGGTCCGCTTTTTTCGCTGGATCAGACGCGCAACATTATACCTGAGAGACCTGGTTGCCCTTGAGGCTCATTCCTACGTACAGACTAATTCAACGAACGAAGTTAACTTCGCGTTCTCTCCTCCTTAACATTTGCTACGAGTAGAGTAGAAATACCGGTTGGAAACATTAAAGATGGAGAAGGAATAGTTCAATATTGGAAAATAAATTGAAATACACGAAAGAATCGTGAACTAAGAAAATAACTATGCCCACATAGGTACCATTATTACGTGTATTTACTCAAATTTTAGACTAGAGCAATTGCCCGAAGAGGAAGAGTTTGAAAGTAAACATAATTCATAATTGTTGTTCGCCATCAGGTCAATTGACGAGCCGTTCGGTCTTGAAGGTTTCCCGGTTGGGGCTCCTGACACTTCCTTTGAGGTGCTAGCCGCCCTTACACTTCTCATGCCGACAAAGGCATTAGTTCTATTAGCAAGCCCAAAATATTCCGTTGGTTTTGCCCTTTCCTTTTCCCACCGCTCAACTCTGCAACTCAAAAAGGGAAATTGTGCTCTCGTTGGCGCTCACAGCTCACAACGGTGTCCTCTGGCAACTTTCCACGTGTATTATTCTCGAACATCACGCATTACGTGTTCAAGCTCCCCTTTTGTGCGCCCAACAATTTTCAACAAATTAAGTTTGAGCCCAGTGTTGAGAAACAAGTCACATTAATCCGTAGGAAAACTAAGTCAAGGAGGTAGCGTAATCAAAGTGTGGCATTATTAGGGTTTGCACTAATTGTTTGCGCACGTATGTGGGAGAGAGAGAGAGAGAGAGAGAGAGAGAGAGAGAGAGAGAGAGAGAGAGAGAGAGAGAGAGAGAGAGAGAGAGAGAGAGACAGGGAGAGAGAGAGAGAGAGAGAGAGAGAGAGAGAGAGAGAGAGAGCGAGAGAGAGAGAGAGAGCGATAGACAGACGAATTGAACGAGACTATATTGATACACTCGCTTAACAAGATAGAGCTTTGATAACACAGCCATTCATTTAGAACAAAACTGAAGGATGGGAGTTTGGGTGTGAATACATAAGCGCAAGACACTCTGAATACACGTGAACAGGTTGCGCAGGGAACTACAGTGGGGAGAGAGTGAGTAGAGTTGTGAGAAGTACGAGAGCTGAAAGATAAGTGTGAATTGCAAAGAGCTGCATGTGCTGGAGGGGAAGTAAATTGAGGGGAGGGGGGAAGATACTTTGGAAAGTCCAGAAAGGGGGAAACCAGCAAAGGAAATAACTGAACTGAACTGATGAAGAGGCAGGCTGGAATTTCCCGCAGCTACAGGCAAAGAGCTTCAGGTCAGAAATATGTTCGAGGAAGGCCAGTGTTATGGGCAAGTGCGGAAATCCCGAGCTCAAAATTCAAACTAACTCGGCCTGCGCAAACTGGGGCCTTGGAAACTCACTGAAGATAATCACCAAAGATACACGCTGCATCGAGCCTTGGAGGCCGTACCAAGACAGATGGTACAAAGGTACCTTCACGTCTCAAAGAAGCCTCAAGCCAGATCCGAGCATTGCAATCCTAAGTGACAAAACCCATATCCACGATCTTCACACCGTTACCTTAAGGAGGCTTAGAGCCACACTTGGCAAAACTTACGCCCAATAGAGACATCCTAAGCTGCTTCATCAATTTGCCTATAGCGACCTGCAAGCCTGGGTTGGTACCAGCTAGGAGGGCAACATCATCGACAGAGGCTTATGTACCCACCCACAACATCCATGGCGAGATCTAATGTTACTTCCTGAAGGAGCGTGTGCAGTGCAGTATCGTTTGCTAGGGGATGAGAGAAAGAGACCAAAGGTTTCCCCGCTGAACCCAACTTATGGCCTTTCACCACCAACTTGCAGGGCCGTCAAGCCAAACATGCAATCCTGGCATCGCCAATGACACCAGACACCTTTCCATGGACCTCGAGTCAATATGTCTATACCTTACGGAAGAGCTGGAAGAACACAAATGAAACGGTAATCAGTCTGTAGCCCCCAGCCCAATCCCATCTTCCTTGGAGACAAAGGTAGCTAGGGCCTGCCACAGCTCAGTAAATCTGGGTCCAACAATCGAGAAAATGCGATTGATATGCCCACAGAAACGCCACTGTCTTCCATGCCCTACACCGCTGGCGAGGATTCTCACACCCTTTCCCTCGTATCACCTGCTCAGCAAGCATCAGAATCTCACGCCTCAAAAGGGATACAGAATCTGACACTGGTAGGTCTGGTTCATATTCCCAGAACTTCTGAGTCTCCTGGATCCCAGTCGCTATTTGAGGAGTTTTGACTAACCACAAGCTGCTCCCCGGCGCAACTCTTTAAAGGCTGCTGCTGTACAGGAAGGGAAGTGTATTGCCTGGCGTTTGTTGATGGGACTCATCGTTTCCTTCTTAGCCTGCGCCTTAGCAACTAGCCCATCCCCTGAGTCACAACTGTAAACTGACCCATTCCAGTACGTCCTTTTGCATTCCTAAATGCCAGGCATGGGGGGACGTGAGGGATAGGAGGGAGATAATGAGGATGGAGAAGGGAAAGGAGGCTGACCCTGTGCGCCTCCACTAAAACCCCCGATTCAAATGGCCGCTGGGGCTGGGATGAGCCTCCGTTGAACCAAAGAGTTTGGTTCGTCCTGTTACATAGTCATAATGTCAATTCAAAGATCAAGGTTTACTTGTTGAGCAAGAAGTGTGAGCATGCAATGCCTCAACACAGTTCAAATTTGGCTTTTAGTGGGTCAAGATGTCTATACATTATGGAAGTGCTGGAAAAACTCAGGCGACACGGTAATCAGTCTCTAGCCGCTAGCCCAAGCCCACCTTTGCTGGAGACAAAGGCAGCTAGGGCCTGCCACAGCTCAGTAAATCCCGGTCCAACCATCGAGAAAATGCGATTGATACTAAATGCCAGGCATGGTGGGAAGATAATGAGGATGGAGAAGGGAAAGGAGGCTGACCCTGTACGCCTCTACTAAAACCTCCGATTCAAATGGCCGCTGTGGCTATGAGGACGAGCGGTTTTCATGCTTATGGCTGAGCAAGAGCGAGGATGCCCCTCGTCCGCCAGAGCACCAGTCAGCCACTGGCAGGAAACCAGACCACAACCCCTGACAGGCTACTAATTGTAGCCTTGTTTGCCACGAGGAGGTTGATGATGGCTAGGGCCGCCAAGCGTGACTAGGGCACGGCTCCACCCTTCGAGGTTGAAGACCACATGCCGAAATCAGGTTTTTTCGATTAAGTAGGTAGAGGAATTTCAGTAGCGGAAAGTAAAAAGGACGACTCTCGTACAGCGATAATACCGCGCGTAGGTTGAGAATGAGACCAGTTAGGAACACAACAGCCTTGATCGGTTATATGTGTGATCAGTTGGTGTAAACACTTTCGTATTAATCACGACTTGCTTCATTTCAGATGCAATTTTCGTCTTTCCTTGGCAAACGTGGAAGGAAGGCTCTGATAGGGTTTTAACCGACAGGGTTCTGATAACATGAACTAATAGGGGTTATAAAAAACCGATGTAGTTAAGGAGAGGGTCGTGGCTGGCACAACCTGTTATTTGGAGTCTCCCTAAATTACCGATGGGCTTCGCTCAATTAAAACTTCAGCCGGCTCAAAAAGACGATAACGACAACAGATGATCTTCCTTCCCCGACCAAACTCTTATAATTACCTTCGCTTCTAGGCGAGGTTTTCAGTTTCTTGGGCTTCGGTTCTTGGGCCTCAGCCTCCCTTCGTGTAATTGGGTGCATTGAAGAGGAGGCGTCTCATAAAACCACCTACCAAACAAGGTGCCCCCGGTTCTTCTGATGTTCAATATTAACTATTCCCGGCTAATCCTATTGGCCTTAAGCCGTTTCTAGTGGGAACTTCAATTTACCGCGGCCGCAGAGAGCGCATTTAAAAGCCGCAATGCGCCGTTGGACGTGAGCGGAACTTCACAGGTGCACTAAAACGAGGATGACTACACCGTGAGTGTCAAGTGAAGAGAAACCGTCGTTTGTGATTAGGGATTTATTTATTTGAACGAGCCCAACTTACATTTTTCATGGTTCGAAGACGTTCAACATCAATGCGACGACACAAAAACGAACTGCACACAGAGTTGAGTGGGGGATTTGGGTGAAAGGGAAACCGAGAAAAAGGATCACTTAATGGGGTCGTACAACAAAGACGGTAGTCAAGGAAATCGGGGAGGACGCGGAATTCGCCACGCAGCAGGCCCATCGGGGAATGATAAAGGTAGTTCCTGGAGAAGAAAGGAACGGCAAAAACGTCGTGATCGCGGGATGTAGGCCTGGGAAGCCCATTGAAGAAAGCAACATCAGCGCACTGTCGTCAGTAGGCCAAAACGACCGACAAACTACGGATAATCTTGGTCCACTCTTACTAAGCTAACTTTGACGTTCCGGTGAACGTGCTCGACTTGGTTGACATAGCAGGAGTACTACGGGCTTCACACCAAGCGTACTTTAGCACAAGCGGGAACAGGAACAGGAATATATGTAAATCCCCTCGTTTCGTGCTTCAAGAAACCAAGTGCTGTGAGAAGCATCTCGAGCCACGCGATAAGAGGAGAGGTGGGAATTCGGGAGAACACCAAGAACCACAACACTGCAGGAACGAGCGAACAGCTCACCATTAATCAATTAGGTGTGGGGAACTGGAAACAACGAACGATACAGAAACTCCACATTAGGCTGGAGGGAACCACCAAGACGAGAGCAAGTTGAGACTTACAAAGTAAATCGCAATCAGAAGAGCCTCGAATGATGCAGAAGAGCTTGAGATGAGTAAGGACGATAAATGAGGAAGTGGATCTGGCGAAGCACAAGGTGAATGGAGTTTACAAGAGAGAACGAAGGGGGCCCAAGATGCCTGGGGAACGCCTGAGGTTGCAAGAACTGGACCAGAAACACAAAGAGCTCGCGAAAAACCTGTCGAGGCAAGGGAGGAGAGCGCTGAACATGGCAAGAGATGCAAGAACATCAATGATGATGCGATGAGCAAGCATGTAATGAGATCAACCTGACTCCCATCACCCACCACGCCAAACGTGAAGTCCTGGAAAGGACGGGACCATGCGCACTGTGGGAGTGGAAACAGGGAGATAAGGAGCCAACCACCAACTTCTCGAAGATCTTTAGTGGAGATTCAACAGACCAGGCGATGCTACGTTACATCAGACCGCCTTTCTTGACAATTATTGTAGCAAAGGAGCGCTACCAGACTGCAGGAAACCGCCCAGACGGGAGGGGATCATTGACAGAAGCAGCCAGGGGCACAACCGGTCATGAAGCATGAGACTGGGGAAGAATAGAAGATACTCAACCAGGGCCCTGAATAGCATCAAGGTGAAGAAGAGCCATGGATTCATGTGCAGAGTAAGACTAATCAGAGACACGACATCGATGAGCGTCCCTGAAGAAGTCACACGATGGGATTGGGCGGTATGGGTTACTGCAGGAACTGCCCAGCGACGAGAGCAATCATGAATGTTTTGGTTTACTATTCACTGTGACTGATACATAGTCAATGTTTTTGGCCAGGAATATTATTTCCAACCCTCCACCCCCTCACCAGCACCTCCCTACACTTCTCAAAATTTGACACTTCATGTTTCAAGACACGAAGATTCCAAGTCTCCAACACCATGCCATATCTTGCCATTAACGTAGTCTAAAACATTTCTTTCGCACAAAAATTCCATTTGGTATCTAGTTGACCCAAATACACGGCAATCCGATCGGACGAAACCCATGGTTGTTATGAGCAAAAAATGGTTCAACAAATTAGCTAAAAACGGAATGTTGGAAGTTGGTAATATCTTGTTTGGTATCGTTTCCTAGTTATTCTTAGATGCTGAGTCAAATAGGACAGGTTTCAGAGGTGTAGGACTGCGTCTAGATGGAAAACATTAAAATCACAGTAAATCCCTATATACTTTTCTTTCTTTTTTTTTTTGAGGGCATGCAGGTCTGAGTCCCTTTATTACTTGTCGCCACATATGGTCCCATTGTAAAGACGTTCGTTACGTAATAAAAAACATTGTGCATACCAGACCATTTTAGGAAGCCGAGTATGTGCTTCGTTGCAGACTACGCTATGGTTTGGGGTTCAATGAGCCCCTGGGAGAAATCGCCTAGCTGCCAAGGCAGGGCAGTAATGTAGCATCACGTCCTCCTAACAGCACAACCTGCACTGAAGTGCACATCTTGTTGAGGTGATACCTAAGTGGACAGTGTCTGGTGAGGAAGCTAGTAAGGACTCTTAAATACTGTCTGGAGAGAGTTAGTGTTGCCTTCCCCCTTGAACACGAAGGCACAATGAACGCCTTTAGTCATAGCTGCATGGTTTTCCTGTGTCTCCCTTCTGGCCACTTGTCGAGCCAGGTGACTTTTCGTCGTTCCTATGAAGAGCTCTGGCTCGATGGGTAGGGATTCTGTGCCCCTCTTCGCAAGGCAGTTTACCTTTTCATTGCCCTCGTGCCCCCAATGAGGCGGAACCACCAGCCCTAATCCCTGTATTTACTGTAATTTCATTTCACCGTTTCATGTTATTCTTTCTCTCAGGCCTGCGCTCCTGTCTCGCACTGCCTCCCGTTTCCCTCCAACCACCCATCAGTTCAACTCGTCGTACCAATTGCCTGTAACTTCGAGAGAATATTAGTTTTCGTTGTTCTGTTGTACTCAGGTCATGTTTCGTATCATTTACTGGTATTTTTCAAAGCTGAATCGAATGGGATGGGTCTCGGAGGTCCTCTTCAAACATTGTCGTTGTTGACATACTCAGGTTATATTCTCAATACTGTCCGACGCTTGATAAAATGTCACAAATAGGTCACAATCGTTCTGTGCAATTAAATAATTGAACCATTGGTTGAGTTTGCAACTATACGACACATCTATGAACACTCATTGCCTTACCAACTGAGAGATTGAAATGAAAAGGGAAAAGATGTACAGGAGAGTATCCCGGCGTGGCCACATCAACGCGTGCTTGATGATTCCGGAAGAACCGCCTGCTGAAAGACACATCCGTCGCATCTTCATAATTTCTCGCGGGAACAGGAAATGCTCTGTGCTCTCGTAATTTTATTTTCCTCCTCCCCGTAACATTTCGCGTATTGTAGGAGCGCTGAAAAGCTGCAGTCAACCGTCAAACGGCTCCAGAGGTGATGGATGGATGTCCAACTTGTTTTGATGGAAGCCCTACGTTTTGCTCGTGGGAGCAGCGTGAAGTGTCGATATTGTTACATCACACTGCGCTAGGGTAAGAACATCGCTTAAATGGAAAACGCTGTATATTTTTCTGTTTGTCCTGCGTAGCTCCCCTGAACTCACAACTACGCAGGAAATAATTGAATCAGTGAGAATGACAACAGTACATGTCCCCAATCAGCTTATCGAGATATCAGCTGTCAAAGGTTTGGTTCTTGTTTGAAACACTCTCAGTGTGTTTAAGGATTGATCAATTTATCAGATATTATACTTTCAGGTCCTACCTACATTGCCACTTACATTTTCAAAGGAAAAAATAACTTATGTGGATAGAAGGTTAACAAATAAATGAGTGGACTTGTACTGTTTTATTTTCTCAACAAAATTAAAGTGGAAAAAATTGCTTTATTTCAGTGCAATTTAACGGTAAATAAACTCAAATATAACGGAATTACTCTGGTTACCAACTAAGGTTAATGTAAGACACAAAAAGCTACTCGTTTTCTTCATTTTCTTGTCGTTCGGTAGTTTTCCATTCTTGGATACTCTTGTAGAACTCTAGGTAAGGATGAGTAATATATTTCATAAGTTTAACAACATCTGCGATCTTTTTGGAATTTATTGCGATGGGTCCATCATAAGCTTTTTGAGAAGGAAGATCTTGTGAAGCCCTGTTTTTCACGAGTTTGAAGGTTGAAGAGGAGAGTCCATCGATGAAGTCGTATGTTTTGACATACCCAGGCATGGAGGCGTCATATTCAAATTCCCTGTACTCGGAAATTGCAAAAGGTTTGTTGGATCCACTTATCGATTTTGGTGTTTTCTTGTAAACGGATGGCCACCACGCTTTGAACTCGATAAAATAGTTGTAAGAAACAGGTTTTACAGAGAAATGAGGTTTTTTCTTTTTGCTGTGTTCGATCATTTCCTCATATTGTTGTGGGAGGTATACACGGTCCTGCTTTTTAATGTGCCGTTTTACAACTCCAAAATCCCGGTCACATGGTAATAACGAGTGACCACGCATAGGAAAATAGTGGTACACGTTGTCGAAGCGTCCGGAAGTTGCCACTAGTCCCATTAAAAATCTTACAAGAGTATGATTCCGGTTTTGTCCTGGGCACGAATCTGAAAACAAGTGCAATTCCTTGATGGTATCTGGAATGTTATTAGCTATATAACCAAAGATAAAAGAAGAAACTTCATTAGGACCTTTGTGTCCTTGCCCTTCATGATAAACGTAGAAATTCCCTGAGCCATCTTTAATGTTGTGAATCTCAAATACGTTCACCCATAACTGCCGGTAACAGAATACCTCCTGAACCGGAATGTGTGGTAACGGCAAATTCTGCATGAAATCGAAACAAAATGCAGACACTTCCGGTCGATTTTTACATGTCTCTTCAACTTCCTTGAGTTTTTCATAAAACTTTGTTAGCTCGACGTTTATGCACCAGCAACTCAGCAGCATAAGCTCTTTTAGCTACAGCGTTGAGGTTCTGGTCTTTCAATTTCGTGGTCAATTCCTCACACTGAGAGCAAACGTCCACTTGGGGTCTACCAAATCTCAGTCGGAAGTTGTTATTGAAATAATTCAAGTAAAACTCGTATTTAATGACTCCGTTTAAATTGGGATGTTCTTTGATAAAAAGTTCATGCTTGGCTTTTACATTGAGAGTACTTGGTAAATATTTAACACTTTTAGAAGAGTAGTGTGACTTCTTTGTAGTTAAGATTCTATATGCTGCTTCATCAATGCAATAACTTCAGGTTTTATTGCACTAGGCCTATTGTTGTGTAAGGCCCTACCATCTTTCGGAGATTTGCCAAGAAGGAGTAGGGTTGTTTATCGCTGGACCTGAATGTGAGATACAGCATGCAGATACATGAATGCTTGGTTACAAACAATCACCCTTGAATTCCCACGCATTGCGAAATAGGAGAAATTAGCACTCTTCGGTTTTGCATCAGATTCATTTCTTGAACGACGTCGAATAATAGGCTTCATCTCAATGAGACCAAGTAAATAAGTGTCCAGTTCATTTTTCGGCTTCCCATCGTACAATCTAGACAAAATAATTTTCATCTCGTCAGAAGAAAATGGAGGTCATACAAAGGCGCCTGCATTTACAATCAGGTCTTGTAGCTTTACCTCCCACTAAATTGCCTTTACTATTAACATAAGGCTTACCTTCCCGTCGACCAATTTTCATTTTATTGGCTTTCCAAGATGATGGTTTAGCTTTCCGTTTCTTGCGTATTTGTCCATCAGAAGAATCGTCGATGGATTTATCACTATCACTCATTTTTGCGAAAGAGAACACTATACTAACATTACTCACAGTTTACAATATGTTGCTTTAACAAACTCTTATTCGTGACTGAGGAGCAGTAAACAACAGAGCGAAGAATACTACTCGTGCTGAACTGTGGACTTTAAAGAGAGTAAACACAGTCGGCGCCTCCCAATTACCGCGAGTACCTACGTGTTGGGAGCAAGAACAGTATAAGTCCATAGACTCGTACTGTTTTTTCCTTCAATCATTTTCATTTAGGCTCTGTTCAAGCTTACCGAGTGTTGTTAGCATACTGTTCTCGTGCTCAATGCGTAAACCTACTGGTTACAACCTACAAAAAGCCATTTTTCAAAAATCGTCAAAAATGGACTTGTACTGTTTTTGTTCTCATCGATTCAATTTTTTGGCCATAACTATTAATTTTCTAGCTCTTGCTGAGCCGATGGCGACTCCGTTGAGAAATGAATAGGTCCGAGTTTGGTGGGATATCACGGCACTAACGTGCTTTTCCACCTATTTCTACAGGAAATCTATTATCTAGTTCATTTCAACTGACATCACACGAGCAGGGGCGGCAGAACTAGTTTTGAGGTTGGTGCCACGCTCAACAATGGAAATTCGCACTGCTACGCGACAAGGAATTTTTTTCGTTAAAGAGACGCCGCATCGGTGATGCGGCACTAAGATCTGAAGAGCGGTACAATGCGTCGGTCACCCTTAAGAAATCCAACACGCATCGCAACTTCAAAGAAGTTGATCTCTCGTCATCGGAGAACATCCTACGTACCAGAGATCAAAAAAGGTAGTGACTGTTCTCTAGGACGGGTTATTGTACAATCGGCAGTTGGCGTAGAACGGAAATGCCACTGTGAGGCTGAATGAAGAGGGCGTTACGACGTTGCGGCTGCATCTAAGAGCGGCGCGTATCATCTCAAACACCTTGGACTTACTCGCATTTTATGCACATTAGCATGTCGAGGAGGAACAGAGAATCTAACAACGTAACGACCGTATCGAAAACTTCCACAATGTTATTATTCAAAATTCAAGTAATGCTAGCAAATTCAAAGTTACGCTTCTAACTTCCACGTTTCAGACATTAGAACAATAGGTGAATGAACTGTAAGGTGAAGCACACAGCAACTTTGCGACTTTCCGCGTCCCCGTCAACCAACTTATCAAAAAATGTTACACGTTAACTCACGTAAAGGATGTAATGTCCAAATAGCTCAAAATTGGGTTTTACTTAACACTACGAATTAGAAAGAAAAGTTAGGTTGAGTTCACTTCTGATCTTAGCATTTTAAAGACCTCTATGGACGCTAAAGTTATCATAGTGACCATTTCGATTAAATTTTTTGTATGAACAGCTCTAAATGACACGATAGTACCCCAAGATTCTCATCTGTGAGAAAATGAACGAGAGCCCAATACATTATTAAAAACTTCGACAAAAATCGATTATAGCTCCGCTCAAATAATTCCGCTCTCAGAACACTTCCGGTGGTAGTTCAATAAACAACTTATGTGATGAGCGTTAGTAACCAGTTTGAGACGCAGAATCATTTGGTGCTTAGGTTTGCCGGCTCACTTATGGAAGCTTCGTGACTCACCTGCCAACTACTGGTGCGTCGTCCTTTGGAAAAATGGAAATGGGCTAATGAAAGGAGAGTGGCACTAATGGGTTGTCTCTGGAGAAAGGCTTCGTCCTGATATTGATGGTCGCGATCACTGGGTGTCAAAATTGTCTCAGAAATCGCGGTGTGGTGCAAGAAAAATGCTGAGTATACGAACGAGGCGTTGTTCGAGGTGTCGCCATATTGTTATCTCCGTTGGGCGTACGAGTGGGAGAGCTTGAATTAAGAAATAAATGGACGTGGTGAGCGTGAGTGAGGATTGTACACTGTGGGTATTACGCTTTGACAGAATAGCGATATCAGTTTGTGTGTGAGTATTTAAACGCGAACAAAGCGGCTCTGAATACACGTGAACTGGTTGTGTGAGGAACTAGAGTGGAGAGAGTGTGAGTGAGTAGAGTTGTGAGTAGCACGGGAGCTGATAGATGAGTGTCTATCACGAGAACTGAGAGACGAGTGAGTGTCTAGGAGGAGCTGTGAGTTGTGAAGAGGAAGTAAATTGAGGGGTAGAAAATCCAAAACGGGGAAATCCATTGTTGCTTCGGGATAACTAAAGATGGAGGCCAAGCTTTCACACACCTACAGACAAAGGGTTTGAGGTCAAAAATAAGTGGACTCAATGTTCGTGGAAGGCCCAAAACAAGGACTTCCTGTTAGGGTCAAGCGCGGAAGTCCCGAGCTCACTATTCCAACTAGTTCAACCTAAGCCCAACATCCTCCTTTCCTTGCCCTTCCATGCTGCTCTTCATTTCATCAATGTTAATTTATTTAGTTTTTGGTATAGGAGCTTTTTAAAAATGAAAAGGAAAGTGCGAATCTGCTAAAATGTTGATATTTCGCCCACAGATCACTGCAAGGATGACACCAAAAGGAAGGTTCAAAACTATTGTCATCATAGAAAAGTAACACACTGTAGAAATGACGAGAGCAGCATAATAAATTACCAATGGAAAATAGATTTTAATGCCATTTTGATTTATTACTCATTCTGAATAATAACTCTATGTTTTCAGCCTGGATAATTTTTTTAGAAACCACTCCCCTGACGGTTAGTGATGCGAGCCATAGGCAACGAGGACTTTCAAAAGCTGTTATTGTCAAAAGTCTGGAAATGGCGGAAGATAGCGGTTGTCAGGGGAATTGTTCATATTTATACTCGAAAATAACGTTAACACGTAAAAAGTGAGAATGCAGCAGGGGCCTCAGCGCAAGAAAGCCAGATATGTGAAGAGTCCCCCAAGTTTACTTTGCATTAGGACGGTAATGTCACTCGGAGCTTGTTTCTGTGGATTAGGAGCAAAGCGAGGGGTGGTAAGTGTTAGGAATAGGAAAACACACTGAAGCTTGAGTGCGGGAAAGAATGCTGTCAGCTGTGGAAATGCTAATCCTTGTGTTCAGCGGGGCTAGAAATATTAAAGGACATTAGTTGGTCGACTGGGTTGTTCCGGGACTCTCCCACAGATTAAATGAAACCCTTTTGAATAAAACGTTTTCTCTGCACTCCATTCCAACAACATTCCACTTTTTCACTCTCCAGCAAAGAAGAAGCATGCATTTACCCGCATGCTTAATGGACACTCGGTATCAGACAAAGAGCTGCGTGTGGAGTTACTTAATGAGCCAGATGACCCATCATTGAATTGACTGCGAATGTAGCCTGAAAGGGTTTCAGGCTGGAATCAAGTGGCAGCGTATCGTCTAGATATAAACCTAACCTCTAATCTATGTGCACACCACACTTCCTCACAGCTGTTGTGTTGTGAGGAAGGACGTTTGGAGATGCTTTTGAAGAGCTGTTAACTCAGGCAAAAATTACGGCAATCGCGCTGGAGATTCGATCCACAATCCTCAACTTACGTAGAGAATTATGAATCGTCTGTCTTGACCACTAGACCACGATCAACCGCTTGCCTTTAACAGGAGTCAGTCAGCACATCTCCCCCCTCGTCTTTTAACCGCTGCTCCTGGAGCGGACTCTTTTAAGGAAAGAATTTACGAGAGTTGAGCGAATCCCCCCGGAAAATCCGATCTTTGATTCGAGAAACGAGAGGGCTACAAGGAAGGTCTTTTTTCTTTCGCATTGTAGTGGAAAATGGCGCCCATTTTTCCTTCGCGCTGGAACTTTCACAGCGTCAGTGAATCCCGGAGCCGAGAACTCGTCTCATTATTTTCTCTCTTAATTTTTTTAATTTTATCTCTCTGGGCCTCTTCTTTTTCTTGGAAAGAAGAAATTCGACCACTAGTTGGGCGCCAATTGTTGTGGTGGTTTGGTGAAGAATAGGTAAACTTGGCAGAACTTCGTGATCAAGCCATAGGAGAATAAACGAAGTTCTGCCAAGTTTACCTATTCTTCACCAAACCACCACTACAATTGGCTCAGTCGGTAGAGCATGAGACTCTTAATCTCAGGGTCGTGGGTTCGGGCCCCACGTTGGGCGCCAATTGTTACGAGGAAGGACGTTTGGAGATGCTTTTGAAGAGCTGCTGACTCAGGCAAAAATTACAGGAATCGCGCTGGAGATTCGATCCACAATCCTCAACTTACGTCGAGGATTATGAATCGACTGTCTTATCCACTAGACCACGATCAACCGGTTGCCTTCAACAGGAGTCAGTCAGCACAGTTGCTTGAAAATATTTCACAAATTCAATCAAATATAAAACTGGTTTAACGTGACTTGATGTCCGTTAGCCATCGGTGCCGTTTTGTACCTTTAAAGTGGTCTAAAAAATCCGTTCTTTCGCACAAAAATCCCATTTGGTATCTAGTTGTGCCCGCCTGCTTGGCAATCCGATGAGACGAAGCCCATGGTTCTTATGAGCAAAAACCTGTTAAAAAATTACCAAAAACGCAGTTGTGGTAGTTTTATCGCGAATACGCCGTGTTTCGTATCGTTTTCAATGTATTTTTGGATCCTCGGTCGAATGGAATGAGTATCAGACGTGCAAAACTACGTATAGTGAAATTACAGTAATTATAGTGACTAATTGAAAGAACTCACGGGACAATGGCTATAACGAAAGTAATCGTTTTATCGGGCGACTGGAATATTTAGTTTTCACATGGTTTACTGGTATTTTTCGATGCGGAATCGAATGCGATGGGTCTCGAAGCTGTGAGACTCCGTCAAGCTGTTCATGAGAATAATAAACCGTTGTGTAATAATTTGCAGGGTTTTTTCATTCCAGCATCAGGATGCATAGAGGAAAGACGTCTTCTTCCGCCTATCGTTCCGTGGCTTGAAAAACTCCGCGTAAGTGTGAATGAGATAGTTTAAGATGCTAGGTTCGTATTAATATCATCGCTTTTCGTCTCAAACGTTCTCCCCTTTACTGTCCCTTTATACCAGCTGGATCCTTTTGGTTTAACATTCATTCACCCGTCAGTTCGACTTTTCTTGAACTCGTGGTGCCAATTATCTAGCGTCGCCTAGGAGATGTCAATTGTCCTTGTTCCAATGTAGCCGTGCTGTTTGGAAGGATGTTTCGTAACGTTTACTAGAATTTTTCGATGCTGAATCGATCGGGATGGGTATCGGAAGTTCTTTACATCTGAGTGGTTGTTTGCCAGTTGACGTTGGATTCATTAGGATAGGTCCCAACCATCATGTTCGGGAGAATAATAAACCGTTGTGAAGTAATTGGCAGCGTTTGTCCTTATGTGCTTCGCTCAAAAGTTACTAGAAGCTTCAGGAAAATTGAGGCGGTCCAATCAAATGTCGGTAGCCTTTACCATTGGGGATGCGCAAGTCATGATCAAGAAGAATGTAAAGTACCTTGGCATCACGCTACGAAAGAGCTTCTGGCTGCCGCACAAGTAGAGACTCAGCCGATTGCTCAGGATGATGAGAAGGCTTTCAGGAGAAGAATGGGACTGTCACATATGGTGCCTCCAACTGGTGGCGTAGCCCTTCAAAAAATGTCAGAACTAAGATCGTTAGCGTCCAGAAGGCCCTACTGGTAGGGATCACAAGATCATACCGAACAGCCTCTACAGCAGCATTACAGGCCAACTGCCCACCTTTGGAGAAGTAGCAGGGGTAATGAACACACTGCCGGACAGAGTAACTGCTAGCTGGACGAATGGCGTTGGCGGATG
Organism: Pachypeltis micranthus; assembly: GCA_020466155.1. NCBI lineage: Eukaryota > Metazoa > Arthropoda > Insecta > Hemiptera > Miridae > Pachypeltis > Pachypeltis micranthus. The sequence continues at coordinate 4,308,622 of CM035776.1, forward strand.
GGGACAAGGCCAAGCAAGAAGCGATAATGGAGTGGTTAATGGACGAGTGGTAAGCACGATGGGATGCAGAGACAATAGGGCCTCACACCCACGAACTATTCCCCCATGTAAGAAGAAGTGCCAGGAGTGCACGAATTAGCCCTGGATACCACTCGATCCAACTGAACAGTGGGCCCAGAAGTGTTAACGCCAAACTGTTTGAACTTAGGAGGAGAAGGTCTCCAGGGTGCCCACTGCCCCCATAGTGCTTCCAGGGTGGAAATCAAAGAGAAACCGCTGATCATGTCCTGAGGGACTGTAGCCTATATTATATATAGGCCTATATAGGCGTTGTGATGGGAGGGGGGAGGAGGAGGAGGAAGTTGTTTATTAAGAATGAATGTAAGCTATTGGATGAATGTTCAACGCTATTGTGTTTGTGTTGAGTGTTACATCTTTGTTTTGTTCAGCTTTCCATACAGTTAGCTCTAGAAAGGGTCTGGACACGGAGCACCGGATCCGCCAAACCCGCCCGGATCAGACCATGCCGTTAGATCTCCAATCAAGAGAGGAGGACGTCCGAATAGTTCAGGCAAAAATGGGAAAACTCCAAGACACGAGAAGAGGGAGCAGAGTACCAAACCCGACGAACTGTGTGCCTCACCTCTACCCTATGAATAAAGGAAAACAAAAATAAATAACCTAGTCAGAAACTCCTTCTCAGCCAACCAAAACCTGGCTCCGCTACGGGGTCGAGCACGGACATACCAAGAGGTATTATTGATGCCAGGAGGGCAGGGGTGCTGTTCCCAGGCATCACTGTAAAGGGCAAGGGATCCATTATAGTCAAAAGAGAATAAGGGGTGACCGGAATAACTAACTAATTAAGGATGGATGAGCAAGCAAACAAATGGTAAGGGCACGGGTTGATACGGGCCACAGAAGAGGCCCAGCAGGAACAGCAGGTCCAATCAAATGCCGTTCAGTACCGCTCATAAGATACATAGAAGCTACTTCGGAAACTTCGAAATTTCAACCACCGTCGTTTCACTTATTCACAGTTTTTACGCGATAATTCTGGAACAGTATCTCCAAAAACACGCGCCTGCAGCCTCTTTAATCCTCTGTGTTCCAATTGCTCAATAATGATCAGGGCGTGAGTACGAGCAGCACAATCAATTCTGAAACTGTAAGTTCTACCGCTTTCTGCCACCTGTGGTGATGTTTGATCAAGTTTAAATGAAAAATAAATTAGTAGGAAAAGCCACGAAAATCGTCGAATTGTGTGATGCGTCACACTTGATGTTTAATTACGTTCACAACGTATTTCAATTACGAACGGCCTGGTTAGCAGAAATGGAATAAGTAGGGTTTTGCTCGTTTATTGAACAAAATAAGGAAGACAAAGCGAGGTATGCTAGGGAGAACATGGCTCTTACGGCCCTACTAACCAATTCAAATTAGAAAGGCGAGAAACAATGCAGGTAGATCGTGTTTACAGTGTGTATGGTGTCTTCAATCGCTCATTATTCCTAACGTTGAGGCAAAATCTAAAAATGAGTAAAGGCAGGCAGTTAGCAAAACGTCGGCTTATAAGAAAAGCCGGACTGCGTTAAGGGTTTCGTTCTATCTAAATCTCCTCTTCCACCTCCTGCTCGCTCATTTCAATAATTTATAGCTGACCCGCTGCTGATCTCTGATACGACATTGTTCACCCGGCACCTTCTCCTTCTTCCGAGTTCTCTCTTTTTATTCCAAAATCTTCCCTTTACACGCCGTTGTGCCGTGCAGTTATTGAGGGCCGCCAACGCGATATCATCGTCAATGCCTGCACGACTTACCCCCAATTCCCTCTCACCGCAGCCACTTTCCCCGCCTGTATTTTTCAGGAACTCAACCAAACCAGATAAACCTCACTACAATAAATTCTCTCCGAGCTAATATACAGCCGCTAGAGGAACGAACCGAACGTTTTTTAAGGTTTATTATTAACTATATTCACTTACTACTCCTCAACCGACTCCGATTGTTTACTTTTTGACGGTAACGCGCATTTCATTAAAGTCGCGTAATATAAACTCCTCATCGGTTATGAGTTTGGCGAGTTTTGTAGGTCCGTAGCAATCGCGTTGAAAAATCGATACGGCGAATGTTTCAAAAGCAGTTACGTCACATGTGGATTAGCCAGTGGGAGCGAACGTGTTTTGAAACCGCAATCGATATGATGTTGTGATTAAAAACGCTGCAAATTATTACACAACTGTTTATTATTCTCTTGCACAGCTTCTCGTAGTCTCCTATCAGGATTCGAAAAATGCCAGTAAACGATACGAAACGTGACCAGACTACAACGAAAATTGATATTTTGTAGACGCTAGGCGATTGGCACGATGCGACGAGGCAGTGCAAAACATGAGCACGAGCCGGGAAGAAACGATAACTTTTGTAAATGTCCCGCGATTTTCTTTCAGTGGAAGTGCCGAACTAAATGCGCAGTGATTTCACTGTTCGCCATCTAAACACAGTCCTACACCTCTGACACGTCCTTTTCAACTCTCGTAGATGGTTGGTGCTGGCGGTTCAAGTTGCGCATGCTGGTGTGAAGTGGAGAGTTAAACGGGAGCTTCCCCCGCTTTGGGCTGAACTCCGTGCGGATCTTACCAGAGAACGGAAACTTGCCGTCATCGACGAATGGGCGTTAGAGAAATGGCAAGCTAGATGGGAATCCTCGTCAAAGGGACGTGACACATATGAGTTCTTCCCCAACATCCGTGAACGTCTCTCAAGAAAATGGGTTGAGCCAGACCACTACACGAGCCAGTTCCTCACGGGACATGGTGACTTCAATGCGAGGCTCCACTTCTTTTCTCTCAAAGACTCTCCGTCATGCACGTCTTGCGCCTCCAGTGCGGAGGAAACAAGAAACCACTTGCTGCTTCACTGTAGTTTCTACGGTTGTTGGGAGGGCAAACGAACTTAGCAGCTTGTTCATTCTGCACTGCCCAGTTACGATCCCAACAATCTGCCTTAAGTCCTTCCTCTCCATCCTCAGAAGGGTGTGTCTTATCTCACTTGATTGAGCAACATCCTGCACTCTCGCACCAGTTTTGACTTTTTTTTTTTTTTTTTTGACCCGAGAGCGTGTGGGACAAGTCCATTTGTCACTGCGGCCGCATATGGGCCTATTGTGACGCTGGCCCTTTCTTAGTAGAAGGCGTCGTACATACCCGCCCCCCTTAGGAAGCCGAGTATGTCCTTCACCGCAGAGTCTGCTACGGTTTGGGGTTCAGTAGTCCCCTGACCGAAGTATTCAAAGCGTTTTGCTGCTAAGGCAGGGCACTCACACAGTATATGCTCTGCTATCTCGTCCACCACAGAGTCTGCATTCCACCGCCTCTGAGATGCCCATCTTGTTGAAGTGATATCTGAGTGGGCAGTGCCCGGTGAGGAAGCTTATCAGTACTCTCAGATCTTGTCTAGAGAGTGTCAGCATCGCCTTCGCCCTTTGACAGGAAGGCGTGACAAGCCTTTTCGCCTGTCTTAGTCGTGGCTGGCTCATGCCCCCTGTGAGCCGGCACCCAAATGAGGGAGAGCCTGTTACGGGCGCCGAGCTGCTTGAGCGCATGGAGGCATTCCCATGCCAGCTGAGACCTAAAACTATAGGCTGCGATGGCCTTTAAGGCGGCCTGGCTGTCTGAGAAAATGTAGATCCGCTTGCCCTTGAGCTCTTTGTTCAGGATCTCTTCTGCGATCTCTTGGGTTTTGCCCATTGTTCGCGGCTGCTTATTAAGTCAGCATGCTGACCTTATTCACAGCTGGCCGTAGACATGCCCCTGGGAACAATGCCATGGCCGTTCCACTATCCACAACCCCTGGCCACGCCTGGTAGCATGGGCATGCTCCTGGGAAGATAACCCAGAACCAGGTCCAGTTTTGACTTAGTGCAGTAGTTCATTAGCGTCTTGCACGACGCTTGACTATCGGTCAATATATTGATAGTTCTGTTGCTACAGCCTTTCTCATGCATTAGGATTGCCCCGGCGATAATTGCATAAATCTCTCCTTCAAAACCCAATGGAGTGGGACCTAGGGCAACGTCCCACTCCTTCCAGAGCCACTTATCCACACCCTGGATCCTGTTCCCTCTGGAGTTTTCGATCCATCTGTGAAGATGTTGATGCCATTGGGACCCTCGCTGTTTCATGGACCTCCCATTGGCTAAACATTATATTTCCTCTCGAACTCATACACGGGCACAATTGCGTCCGTGATCATGCTGAGCTCCTTAAAGGTCTCCAGGTCCCTGAATATAGCCATTAGTGTCCATTAGTCGCCTGAGGCACCCTTGCTATACAGAGCTTGGTAAGTCTGTAAGCCACCTTCATCGCCTCTGCCTTGACATAAATGTCCAAGGGAAGAAGGTCGAACAGTCTCTCCATGGTAATGGTAGGTGTAGTCTTCATCACCCCCGCAATAAGTAGGCACCCCAGCCTTTGTACTTTGGCTAGGCTGCCGCCATTCACCCCAATGGCAGCTCTATGCCACCACACGATAGACCCATATGAGATTATTGGTGTCACCATGGCTTCGTAGAACCAACAGGCCATTCTGGGCTTTAGGCCCCTTGTCTTCCCGTACATTCTCTGAGACGTCTGAAGGGCCATTGTCGCCTTCGAGGGGAGCTGATAGATGAGTGTCTATCACGAGAACTGAGAGACGAGTGAGTGTCTAGGAAGAGCTGTGTGTTGTGAACAGGAAGTAAATTGAGGGGTAGAAAGTCCAAAAAGGGGAAATCCCTTGTTGCTTAGAGATAACTGAAGAGGCAGGCCATGCTTTCCCACACCTACAGACAAAGGGTTTGAGGTCAGAAATAAGTGGACTCGATGTTCGTGGAAGGCCCAAAACAAGGACTTCCTGTTAGGGTCAAGCGCAGAAGTCCCGAGCTCACTATTCCAACTAATTTGACGTACGCCAAACATCCTCCTTTCCTTGCCTTTCCCAATCCTTCCATGCAGACAACAGAGGAACATATAGGAAGCTCAAGAGCTAGTCATGTACCCTCGTCATAATTGCACAACAATGACGGGGGGGTTGTTACGTATAACTCTTCTACAAGGAGATGAATTTTACAATGAAGATTAAGCCGACAAAATAGATTATTACAATATGTTCACAAAGTGAGACCAACGTTAAATGAAACTATTAAGAATGGCATAAATGTGGCAGCTTACACGATTAATGTGTTGCGTCTCTATTTACGACTTTACGTGCTATAAGATACCAAATGAAACTCGATTTCTTGAATGATTTTATAAATAGTTCTGATCATAGAGGAAAGAAATATAGACCGATACACGCGGCAAGCTCGGGGGAGGGTATTGAATCGCTATTCTTTCTTTGGCCGTTCAGAGAAACACGCAGACACCAAAAGCTCCTCGGATTGATTTCCTTGAGAAGTATTTTTCAATGTTTCTCTCGCACAACAACTAATTCTTCAGCAGGGAGGCAGAAATAACCAGAATCCAGAATAAAAAGCAAATTTCATTAGCACTTCTTACGTAGGTCTTCATTCTTTTCATACTGGCCGTTCCTGAGCTCTCAGATAAGAATCTTGAGATCCAATGAGAGGGTTCGTCGTTTATGAATATCTTGCAAGTTGCGGTTTTGCTAGAGAGGGCACTCGCTCGGCATCCGTTGAATCCAGTCCTGCGGAGGTAAGGCAGGTCATTTAGCCAGTCTCTTGGTAGAAGACTGTAGCCCGTATGTAATTCTACGTGGATGTAGATCAGGGGAATCTCGTAACATACTTTAGAGCTTTATCTGGTTCTTGTCTCAATTTAACTGTTTACTTGCGTGGCGTCAAACGTAAAGATCAATTGTGGTCACGTTTCGCAGCAATAACCGCCTTCGCCAACTGGGCTAGACGGTTAAAAGCTTGCATAGTAACAGTCAGAACTGGAAGGTTCAGCTTCTTAACCAACGACTGTCGCTCGGGGAACGCTTGCCAAAGGAGGATTTCCAAAGAACCTTCAATGCTACAGAAGAAGGCTGTGTCGTATTGCATCACAGCTAGAATCTCCTCTAGGTTAGCTTCTCCCGTAGAGCCAGCCTTGTCTTCTGGTTTTTTTTATGGCGCTGTGGAAGGACTTCAGAGTGACTTTGCCGTAAGGATCACGAGTCTGCTACTACCTCCTTCTGGCGCTACTTACACTCTGTTAAAGGGGATGATGTTGGTTCACCAGAAGACTTTAATAGTTCTTTGCTACTGTTGCTCATGCACAGGAAGCCCAGCAGAGTGAAGAGCTGTGGTGCAGTTTGTACTATTAGCTACCTGCAAGACTCAAGGTCATACCTCCACGCGGCAACACACAAGCAACAACTCTCCACTGGGATACTCGCAAAATGACCAAACCTGCTGTACCTCCACACGTTTGGGTTCGGTGGATGCTGACTTAGTGCCTGGGAGCTTGCGTGTTAGCGAAACTGCAACCTCCATGACAGCAGTAATTTGATAAGGAAACTGACCTGCCTGCAGGACTTCTAATACTCACGCGTGTCTCTGCAAGCGATATTTTCGTCTGACCACTAGATAACCGCTCTTCGTCGCATCTGGTACGATCAGCCAACCTACTACTTTGAGCTGGCTCCATAGCAGTTTTTGGCTCACCGGAACTCTCTTTTAAAGGCTACTCAGGCGAGTCGGCCAGTTTCTTCTGCTCCCTGAGTCATAACAGAGCCTAGACGCTCACTGCTGCAGCGACTTTATGTTTGGCGAATACCAGCGCATCATGGTATTTCCTACAATCACGATCTGTGAGGCTTGGAAGTCTTTGGAACACAAAGGAAACATGAGCACACAAACGTGACTCACTCGGGATTGTCTCTAACCCCTTATTACTTTCTTTGGCTCTACTAGAAAGGAAAGTTATGTATTCGGCTGAAAAAAAAAATTTGAGTTTTCTTCAGATCATTCCGTTTCAGACCCCCCTGAGTCCGAAAAACACTATTTGGGAAAATGGTCTGTGTGTGTGTATGTCAGTCAGTCTGTGTGTGTGTCTGTGAACGAATTTTAGAGAAAACCACCGTACCAAATCAACTCAAACTTGATATCTCGCCCGCAGGCCTCCACGGGACGCCAAAATAAGGGTTTAAACAAAATCGACCGAAAGTTAACTATAGTTATCATAGTGATCAAAACACCAAATATTTTTTTCTCAAAAACGGCTCTAACGATTTTGATTACATTTTTACATTGATAGCTCTTCAATGAGACAATTATACCATAAAATTCTCATTTGTGGGAAAATGACGAGCAGCACAATAAATTATCAAAATTTTCGACGAAATCAATTTTAGCGCGGTTTCTAGAGAGAACAACCGTACCAAATCATCTGAAACTTGATGTCCAGCCTACAGGTTACCATGGGACGCAAAAATAAGGGTATGGGCAAAATCCACCGAAAGTTAACTATAGTTATCATAGTGATCAAAACACCAAATTTTGTTTCTCAAAAATGGCTCTAACGATTTTGATTAAATTTTTTATATTGATAGCTCTCAATAAGGCAATGATACCATAAAATTCGCATTTGTGGGAAAATGACGAGAGTAGCACAATAAATTATCAAAATTTTCGACGAAAAGCGTTTTTAGCGCAGTTTTTTCCTTATAAAGTCCGCTGGAATGTTATTAGAATGCTAAAAAAAAATTGGTATTGTAGTCCAATCCAATATCTATAGGGTGAGTGTTTAAAAATGCTCATGAGATACATGGGGCTCACTCCAGAAATTCCTGAGTTTCAACTACCGCCGTTTCGCTTACTACCAGTTCTAGCATTTATTACCCTATAACTCTGCCAAAGTGATTACTACTCTTCTTTAAAAAATTCGTGTTTACAGCCTCATTAATTTTCTGTATACCAATTGCTCAGTAATGGTTCTGGAATGAGTACGAGCAGCACAATAAAATCTAGAACTGTAAGCGCTACCGCTTGCTGGTGCCGTAAAGCGTTGTTTGACCAAGATTCAAGTTAACTGAGCGATAAATGAATTGATTAAACAGAATTAGCCATGTACAAAGTGAATTGACGTAGAGCTAAGGAAGGTTGTGTGTTGCAACGCACCAGATATTCCTTCGGTAAATTCAATCATTTATCACAATTGATGAACATAACTTGCAACACATCTCGCCTCTTCCCTTAGCTGCAGGTAGCAACAGCGTACAGTAAACTAATTACATAATATATTAATTACAATGGAAAATGGTGCCCTATCTCGCACATAAAGGCAGAATCAGTTTAGGACTTTGTCGAAATTATTCGTTCGACGATGACGAAGAAACGTAATGAAGGATCGACAAAAGATGCCAATGTTGGAAAAATGATTGAGTGGAAAGAGCACAGCTGTGGAGGGGGGAAGGTGTGAATTAACTGAAACTGGAGAGAGAGAGAGGGAGAGAGTGTTTGTGTGTGTGTGAGTGAGTGAGAGGTGCTTTACCCTGTTCTTAGCGCCTGCGTTTTTTGATTGGCTACTCCATGTTTCCGGCCTGGCGATGGCGGCCGGATGTTTGAAAAGAGCGGGGCTGAGCGAGGAAAGAACCCCTACGCCACTTATCCGCCAGTCAGACTGCTAACACCCCCCTTCCCACCCCTTCCCCGTCCCATACCTATCAACCATCCATTCTAAGAACGACCTTGCCATGATGAACTTGGAGGGAGTAATCTTTAATTGAAGAGAAGAAACGAGCGTTTAACGAGTCGTTTCCGTTTTGATAATTTACCAACCTTTTTATAATATTTTCGTTAGACGTTCCATTTTTTTAGACTCGGCCGTAATTCAACATTAATTACTGCTACTTCTCCTTTGATACATCCGTGCTACAACAGAGCTGTAATTTTGAATGAGTGCTGGTTAGACAAATTAAGTCAACACCCTCAAAGGAGCCCAGCAGAGAGTGAGAAGGTGTTTCTTTCTCCGGAAAGCGGTGAGAGGGAACGCACCGTTCGCGACTTTTCGGGCGCAGCTATTAAAACGCATGATTAACGATGGCGACCTTCCATGTTGACTTTATAACGGCGCACAGCTCGGAGATTACTAACGTCATCGAAAGGAGGAAGTGTGTTGTAGTTTGTCCGCGGAATGGACTCATCACGAATAAGCGAATGATCATTGAAGTTCTATATCTGATGTAATGCGTCATCAACTCGCGTTTGTACATATTGGTATCTCTCCCTTGGGCCCTCATTAATTACGTCCATAACCTACATAACCGTATTATTATTATTGTAGTGATTTTAGATGAACTATGTTCTTGGTATTTCAGTTTGGGGCTAATAAACGGCTTCCTGACGAGTAAACCGCCTACGTAGAGTTTTCCCGGGGCAAAACACAGATTTTATAGATCTGGTTCACAAACATGCAGAGACTGCCTTTGCGCTTTGTTGATTGTCATTGCCAAAGCGAGTCACACAAGAAACTGGAGACGTTTGAACTCAAATAGGGGATCTTCCCCTTTGAATTTACGATTTGTGATAATCACGGGAATTATGGAAGAGGATTGAGGAGAAAAGGTCAATAAAAATGCAAACTCGCTAGCGAAAGGAGGATATATTTCAAATCATACATTTCAAAGGGTCTGGAGGGGCTGCTGAAAGAACGTACAGGAAGATACGTCACTTGATTCACTTACTAACCGCTCTCACCAATGGATCCATGCTCTCTTACTGAGAGGGGGTAAATCCTCTCTAAAATTTCATCACACTCCCCCCTCCTGGATGCATCAAGTTACGTAGCGTATTGGATGAACGATTTATTCGAAGGACCACCAGGAGCTTCTGAACGAGAACAGAACGATAATAGCGTCTGTTTAATGGTATGGATATTAACAAATACGTCCGTTGAAGGCAAAAATAGATATTTTGAGGTGATGATGCAAAAATGAATGTGAAGTCAGCTGGCAGGAAAGCAGGGTTTTTACAAGGCACGGAACGCTGAGTTGAAATTCTTGCCACAAAGTCATGTTCCAGTAAACCTCTGTAGATGTCGCGGTAACGATGATGCCGCAAGAAGTCGAAAAATGTCTACCGTAAACCAGTTTCTGGGCCGTGCTGGGAAAAGCAGTCAGGAAGAAGACGGAATAAAGAACAAGAATCGTGACATTCAGGAGCAACATAAATTATGAACGTGGCAAATGATAACTATAGGCAAACTGGGTGGTGACACTGCTCAAAGTTGTTTTTTTTTTAAATATAGGGCAGAAACAGTTGTTGAGCGGCTTGGCTTGGAAAAATCATCCCGGCTTGCTGTGGACTCGCCTGAGGAATGACTGTGTTGAAGGAGAAGCGGTGTGGCGCGCCAGCTCGAGGACGGTAAGGTGGTGGATAGTGGTGAGTGGAGTTCCTTTAGTTTCAACGAGTAGCGAGCCAGTGGTTGCAGGAAAAACGAACGAGACGCTTGCGGCATCGGGGAGAGAGATCTTCCAGAGAAGGCCAGGTAGGATTGGAAATGTTGGTCGGATCGGACAAGGTGGAAGCGGCTGCAGGCGATGGGACGTTTTGCGCCGTGAACTGTACGAAGCTCAGGACGACATGGTTGAGTGGATAGGTGCAAGGGCAGCTGATAGAGGAGTGATAGAGGGGAGGAGGGGTGCTGAATAGTGGTGTGGAAGAGGCTCGGAGAGCCTATGAACGATGGCCCCGTCGCGGACGCTCAAAACGACATCGATGGACTTGAACGTTGAAATGTAATTGGCTGTCAATACAACACGTTCACTGAGAGACTGGTGATTTTTATAGTTCTGTGCAATGTTTGAGAAAACATTTTGAATCAAGCCGTCCTCAGTTGATGCGACCGTACAGAAATTAGATCTATCTCTTTTGACTGTCTCGTTCCTAATAATTGTTTTGAGAAATGGCTGAACTACCACTTTGTAATTGGACACACATATTCAGTTTCAAAGTCAATGTTTTTACGTGCCGCCACAGAACTGATACTGAAAGAACTCCAGGGGCTTCGACCAAAACGTTTTTTTCTCTCAAAAACCTATTTCCGGATGAGCTCGGTGAATTTCGAAATTTCTTGAAAATCGGTTGTGGCGCTCTGTAGATACAGAAAGCTGGCCCTAGCATGCCAGACAGGCGTTCTGTAGAAGGGCGTTGTAAATAAATGGCTAATTCTATTTAATCGATTCATTTATAACTCAGTTCCTTTGAACTTGGTCAAACAACACGTCACAGCAGCAGGAAGCGGTAGCGCTTACAGTTCCGGAATTTATTGTGCTGCTCATACTCATTGCAGGACCATTATTGAGTAATTGGTACACAGAAAATTAATGAGGCTGTAGACACAAATTTTTTGAAGGAGGATAGTAATCACTTATGCAGAGTTATTGGGTAATAACTGTTAGAACTGGTATTAAGCGAAACGGCGGTAGTTGAAATTCAGGAATTTCTGGAGTGAGCCCCATGTATCTCATGAGCGTTTTTAAACTCTCACCCTATAGGCATTAGATTGGACTACAACATGACTTTTTTTTAAACATTCTAGTAACATTTCAGCGGGGTTTAAAGGAAAAAAAACGCGGCAAAAACGCTTTTCGTCGAAAATTTTGATAATTTATTGTGCTGCTCTCGTCATTTTTCCACTAATGGGAATCTTATGGTATAATTATCCTAGTAAGAGCTATATATATAAAAAATTTAATCAAAATCGTTAGAGCCGTTTTTGAGAAAAAAAATATTTGGTGTTTTGATCACTATGATAACTATAGTTAACTTTCGGTGGATTTTGTTCATACCCTTATTTTGGCGTCCCATGGTAACCTGCGGGCGAAATATCAAGTTTGAGCTGTTTTGATACGGTGGTTTTCTCTAAAAATCGTTCACAGACATACGGACACACAGACCATTTTCCCAAATAGTGTTTTTCGGACTCAGGGGGGTCTGGAACGTAAAGATCTGAGGAGAACTCAAAATTTTTTTCCAGCCGATTACATAACTTTCCTTTCTACTTTGTAGAGCCAAGGAAAGTAAAAATCACTCAACTCGAAGTATAACGCTGTCTTATTACGTTCAACAATGGGGCTACCTGCACGATCTTAAAACGTCAAGTTAAAAGCCCAAATTCACCATAAAAGACTTCCCCTTAGCTCAAGTGAACACCAACGGGACCTTCTTCGACAACGGGAACCTGGAACAAGAGGAAAACTGCCTAATCGAATGAGACATTCTTAAGAAACACCCGTGTACGTGTTGCGTCAACTCTTTTCAGTTGTTATTTCTGTTCAACCACAATTTGTTATGCCGGAGAAACAAGAATGGAGGGCGACAAGTAGCTATTGACGAGTTGAACACCACCTTTGACTTTGATTAAAATCGTTAAAGCTGTATTTTCAAAAAGTTGGAAAAAACCTTATTTTTGCTTCAAATTTCACAAAGCTATGAAGTTAGATATACCTGGACGCAAGTTGGTTATTGACTAGTAGAAGATTGTTTGAATTCAATAAAAATCGCAGCCACTATAAAAAACCCTGCAAATTATTACACAACGATTTATTATTCGGATAAACAGCTTGACCTAGCATTAAAGCTCCGAGACCCATCCCGTTCGATTCAGCATCGAAAAATATCAAAATGAAACCCAAAAAAAGGTCGAAAAGAACTGAATCGTAATATTAAAATAAACAAAAAAACGAAAGTATCTAGAAAAAACTGAATTTTAATATGAAAACATGCACGCTAAATACTAATATCAAAATTTAACCAAAAATCTATGAAAAAACCAAAATGAGAATGAAACGAAAGAATCTAAAAAAATTGAATCGTATTAAAACCAAAAAAAATGAAACGAACGAACTATTAAATAAATAAACCAAAAATAAACGAATAATGAAAAGTTCAATAGAAGATAACAGATATTTTGCTAACAGAAATAGTTGAGACGGAGCGGAACAGTCATTCGTGGAGGTGAAGACGAGAACAAGGCAATTGGACGATAAAGAGACAAATCGTAATGCCAAAGGTTATATACGAAACACGAGCACTTCCTAGAGGAAGCAAATAAAAAAAAAGAGTTGGGGGGCTTCCAACGAGTAGAGCGGGCGGGCGAGTGTTGCGTTTTAAGGCGAGGACGTTGCGTTGCGAGGCGAGGACGAGGCGGGTGGCAGGGAGGGAGTTCAAACGACGAAACGTTGACTTCCGCTGTAGTTCCCGCGTTGTACTGCGTTTCGTTAATTTTTTAACCATTTTTTGCCCATAACAACCACGGGCTTTGTCCGAACGGATTGCCGAGATGGCGGGCACAACTAGATACCAAATCGGATTTTTGTGCGAAAGTACGAATTTTTTAGACCACATTAAAGGCACAAAACGTAACGTAATTGCAATACTTTGTGCACGATGTGCTACTGCGACTGTGCCCACTATTACTAGAAGTTTTTAAAAAGGTTTTAGTTAATTGCGCTAATAATAGCAAATGCAGACAATGCTACTGTGCAATCACAGAACAGAGATGAGGTCAATATTTCAAGTAGAATGGAGTTTATACAGTTTTCGAAACAAAACGGTTATTTGACTCAGCTCTGGCTAGTTTGTTGCCCTTGGCCCTAACCTGGTGGGGGTTCAGTTAGCCTCTCCTGCTAACCTACGGCTTTAAGGATTATTTCCAAAGTCGACAGCAGGTTTCACTCCTACACTTCCCTTACCACATCTCCTTAGGAATTCCTACTGACAGCCCTCCAGACCCGACACAAAAAACCAAGTCATTGCACAGTCATTTCCCGTAGTATTCAGTAGCTCTCCAATCTCGTCCTAACACCAGTTCACATATCTAGAGAGCCCCCGCGTCGTATGAACTAGTTCTGCTGGCTGCTCAATCAGAAATCTATCGTGTCAATCAAGTGACCGTTTCCATCAATGTATCTCTCTTGCTCTTGCACCTGACAACAGTATTGTTCGCTTTTGCAATAAAGGATGACGGAATCAATTGAGTCAACCGGTTGAGCCATTCGAGGAGACAATAGGGTGATTGTAATTAATTTGGTTACTTGCAGAATACAATATAAATACGACGAATGACACACAGTACATAATACGCCACAGCAAGAATGACTATCTTGGTTACATCCTCATTACCCCTCACATAATTACGCTATATTACAGCAAATCGTTGAATTTCGGTAGTTGAGAAAGTTGTGTGTAGCTATCCACCTGATATTTTCAGTATTTTCATTGAACTTCACACTTGGAATTGATGATGCACCGTACTCTTGTTTGATTGCCTAACTTCCCGCACACTGTGTGACATAAAAACAATAAACACGAACCTTTTTTAAGAAATCGTGTGGCCTGTCTCATTAAGTACCTAAACGATGGTCACTCGATAATGGTAGCAACGCCATAGATTCTTGTACGTTTAGCCTGTTTCTCGCTGCAGAACATGAACGTCTTGCAGGACTCCCATAAAATATGCGTAGAGAGCTATTTTTAGAAGTTTCCCGCAGGATAGTTGTAAGCTGTGCATATTCCAAATTGGCACTGTCATATGAAACCGCCTAGATAGTAAAAAAAAAGTGAATAAATCAAGATCGAAAAGATAGGGAGGGCTCTGAGACAACTCTACGCCAGCTCTAGAGCTAGAATGATTCGAAGGAGGAAGGAAAGAGGAATAAGAGTAATAAGATCTATGATAAAACCCCCACCAATTAAGATACGGACCGAGCCACGCTTGTCCAGGCGTGAAGTAAAACGGAGGAAGTTTGTTAGCTCCCAGTTATTCAGCTGCCTTTCTTAATTTGGTGGAAGATCAAATGAGATGGTGACGAACAAGTAAGTAAATAAATTTAATTGGGTAGAGATAAAAGCTGTGGGTGCGAGTTAAACAGTGTAAGCAGCCGTGGTAAGTGGAGGTGTGCACATCCGGTATCGAATTCAGGACGAATAGGCGAGTAGATCAAAGCTGCAACGGACTGGCCTAGAGCTTGACTAACTCCTCAGGCAGTGAAGCAAATGGTAGATGACTGGTTCCAATACCTGGACAGAGTGAACGAACAAACCATAATTCTGGATGACGGAACGTTGCTTTGCGTATCGCACATTGGTATCGTATCAGCAGACTTGCGTACCGCAGAAAGTGGTAAGTGGAAAGTTTCAGAACGTACTGAGATGCTCTTGCTGTATGCGGCGCGTTTATGAGACTGAACACGATTTTTTAAAAGAGTGATGGTGTTTAAAGTTTGAAATTATTGGGTAAATCTGTGAGAAATGGTATTAAGTAACATGGCAGTGGTTGGAGTTCTGTAATTTCAGAGGTTGCTCTTAATTTTGTTTATTGAGAGTTATTAAACACTCATCATATTAATAGTTTATTGAACTATCGACCAAATTTTTGGTGACTTTCGAATTCAAGTATCATTCGAAAGAAATATATAAAGAAAAACCACGCTAAAATCTCAATAACTTTTTTGATAATTTATTGAGCTTCCCACTTCATTTACCGACAAATGAAAAGTTCATAGCATTGCCACGTTATTTGAAACTTTCTATACAAAAAATGAGGTTGAAATCGTTAGAACAGTTTTTGGGGAAAAAATATTTGGGGTTTTGATCGCTACGATAACTATAGTTAATTTTGTGCAGAATTTGTGACCTACTGGCTAAATATAAAACTCCATTATCGGGTAAAAGATTTGGTTCAGCTGATTTCCGTCAATCGGGTTCACTGGCACACACGCCTCACCCACCTAATCAGCAAAGGGTTGCAAGCCTGAGGAATACAGTAAATACTGGCAGAAATGATATAGGTCGGCTGTGCATTCGTTGTATATGGGAAATTCTTTGACAGTTATTTTAACTGGTTGTTCAAATCACCAGGCAAAAGCACTGGTCAGAGTGGTTTTCTGGTTAGAGGATGCCCTTTTTATGTAAAGACATCCATGTGCACTTAACAATGTTGGTGGATTATAGAAACTGCTTTTTAACAATCGCCTAAATAAGTGTTACGAGGGGGGGGGGGGTGTTGGAGATGTTTAGGGATTCGATGACTCCGGCAAACATTACTGCGATCGCGAGGAGCTTCGATCCAATAAACTGACTTTCCTGAGGATTACGAACCATTGTCTTAACCACTAGACCACGATCGCCCTGTGCCTTTTATAAGAGTCAGTGAGTAGATAAAAACGCTCCTTTTGGAGCTGAGGCATCAAACGAGATGGCAATCAGGGATCAGTCATGCAGGTTGTAACGAGTATGCTAAGGAAGCAGCTTTGAGCTAGGACTTGCCAGTGGTAGTTGCACTGTCTTGAGCACTGAAAACAATAGTGGACTGCTGAGTGTATGTGCGTAGGTTCATGATTTACTGCATCGCTTGGAGCCAGAAGGTCTAGTGACTCTTCTCGCTTAATTGTTAGTCAGGCCGATAAAGTAGGAAGAAGCCAAAAATAGATAGATTATGATTTAAAAGAGAATTCGAGGATGTTGACGTCCCCCCACTTGAAGATGCAATTCCCCTCACTAGTACGCAAAAAATAATAACTAAAATGAAACTGAATCAAATTAATTAATAAAGAGAACAGAGGAAGTAGAGGTTGGTTCCCACTACATTTGGCTGGAACACTGGTTAGGAATTCAGAACTGTTACTAGTGCTGGACTGATACTGGCTGTTAAAACCAGTTTAATCATTGGTAACTGATCCGGTCCACAGCTAATATTCTTCAAAATTTGAATTAAATCACTGGCCTAGCCGTGAACTGCAGAATCATTGTGTGAATCCCACACTTCGTCAATTTTCTGTATAACCGTTCTGCAGTTGATGAGTAGATGCAGACGTGTTCGAACACTGATCGATTTTTTTTGACATTTTATGTCTTTACTTTGCTACATAAACTCGAAAAGTGTAACGGCCACGAAAATTAACCTTTGAGGCCGATTGGACAAGCCAACATTTTAACCCAAGTCGCAATCGCAGTCCCTGTGGCATAATGCATAAGGCATCGGTCTCCTAAACCGGAGGTTGTGGGTTCGAGTCCCACCAGAGTTACGATTTTTTTGTTGACATTTTATATCTTTACTTTGATACATAAACTCGAAAATGTAACGCGGGATATGTATCGGAGAAGCGTCACTAAATTTGTGTTGGGTTAAGTGCATGGTAACGTCTATTACAAAGATGAAAAATATTTTTTGTGTTGTAATTTTATATTTCTTTATTTAAAATAAACAAAATTATATTAAAAGAAAAATACATGAAGTGTCCCTCGTGGTTGCGTACTTGTACGAAAGCAGTACCCACCGTTTGTGTGTGGATTCATTTCAATAATATCAGTGCTGCCGACTCCAGTGCTTTCCTCACTGCCCCTTCACGTTTATTTAAAAAAAAAAATATTTTTCGGCCAGCCTTGGATAGGCAAATTAATACGACTTTGATTCATCAATTATGAGAAGAAGGCTTGCGAAGTATAGTGGTTTGGTGCATGAGTGTCGCTTTCATCTTTGACAATTATGCATGTCTTGAATGCAGTGCAAGGATTCATTTTATTATGGCGATTCAATTTCGCGCACATCTCCATTGTTCACATTATTCCCGTTACTTCCGTACACATTGTTGACATTCACGGCTTAACTTAGTACAACTCTTAAGCTCCCCAGTAACAGTGACGCAACTCAACGTTCCGAATCCCAAACCGAAGCTCCAGACAAATTTACCCGATGCCATTGAGAATCAACCGAAACCCGTAAATATAAACGTCAATCGAAATTTACGCGATTTTCTTTGTTGAGGTTGAGGATTTTCTTTGTTGAGGTTGAGGTTTCTCCAATGCTAGGAAGCAATACAAGGAAGCCGAACTAAATGTAGAAACAACAACAACTCCGCCAATGTTTGTTTATTTTAGTTATATTTGGAGTTACCGCTTATGAAAACGAAATAACCTTACATTCAAGAAGAACACCTGAATTGTCGACCTGCCAAGATGAGCCGACGAAAGAAACCTCAGGTATATTTTAGTCTTTTCGTTTAACTTTAGTTTGTTTCTGTGAACCGGGATTATTATTACTCAATCGGTTAAGGCTTTATTGTTCTCGTAACGTTTGCTGTGAGCACGTATTGTTTTCGCACTGTTGGACGAAGTTTGTTGTTGACGGTCGTACAACAAAGTCGGCGTTATTACCTCGTCGTGACAAGATAAGAATTTGTCATCTTTTCGTCGACTACCCCATCAGTGCTGCAGATCTGAGAAAATTTGTTCTGGTGGAGGCCGGACTTATCGACTTGTAAAATAAGCGTCTAATTGACTTGTGGAATCTGACGTTTACAGCAGAGCACCTGATCATTCTGTCATTTGTCACTGACTAACCATGAGTATGCTGCCCTATTATCAGTATCATCTATCAAAATAATCAAACTGTTGAGGTCCTCACATCTCATGTAGTAGAAACCAAAAATTGCCCTGTAACAGCCACTCTGTGTCAACTTCTTCCTGATGAGCTGACACAACTTTAATAGGAATTCTGGAACACGCTAAATACAAATATTTGATTCCATGGCTGCCTGAAGTCATAAAGTGAGTTCGGCTTAATTCATTCCTAACTCTTTGCCAAATAGACCTCGAACGAACTCCTTAATAGTTACAATAATCGCGCTAATTGTGAAGCTCCCGACTCAATGCCTGCAATTAGTGATTTGGTAAAACCCAGAATAGTGGCCGCAGGAACGTTTGGTTTGTGTAGAATGTAAACAAAGGAGAGCGCGCGAAACTGAGCCAATGTGAACAAACTGTCTGACATTCACGACCAAAAAACCAGTAAATATCACTCGCGTAATGCTCCAGACCAGACATTGCCGATCACAAATATAATTTAAAATGTCTCTCACCTCTCGAGTTACGTATCCGAATTTTGGAGAGGATAAGCTGATGTGATGGCATTCTTCCATTCAAAGTGTCTAAGAAACCACTCTTTTCACACAATTTCCTGCATGTACCACATTCATACACCAATCCACAACACTTCGCAAGCCTTTTTCTCACAACTCGTCAACTAAAGGACGATATTACGATGTTACAAAGGACAATTTACGAAGTGTGGGATGCAAAGTTGCAATTAGCACCAGTGTACTGACTGACTCCTATTAAACTCACCAGGCGATCGTGGTTTAGACAATGGTTCATAATTGTCGACGAAAGTCGGAAATTGTGGATCGGAGCTCCATGCAATTGTTGTTAATTTTTACCGGAGTCAGCAGCTCTTCAAAAGCATCTCCAAACTACCTCAGTACACCAGTATCAGTGACGCTAGTAAACGTTCTGAAACGCGAACTGAAGATCCAGGCAAATGTATCCGTGGCCATTGTTTTGGGAATTAACCAGTGATTTTGTTGCCTGTGAAGGTAGGCTGGGATGGGATTGACACATACTAATGATACAGCCCAACATTTGCCACTCAACGCTACAGCTATGGCAGGTATTGTCAGTTCCTTTATCGGCTGTTTATTGTCTGTTCCCTAGGAGAATGAGGCAGGTTTCTGAAGAGAAGAAATTTTACCATTTTTACATGGACACAAAATCTAATCGGCGTAGTGCTCAGATTTGCTTTTTTTGAAGCTCATCTCATAATATGATGACATTGTTTGTCAGGAATTAGGGGGATCAGGATGTCAGGCCCTCAGTAATTATTAGAAGTGTGTTCTTGATGTTTCATTTTTCATATCACACCCTAAGTAGCTATATTCATGCTCACCTGGAAGAGTATGATGTACAGGTTGATGCCGAAACGGATGAAAGTAACTTGCCAATTGAAGAGAACGAAACCATGGATGTTGCCAGTGATTTGAAGCCTAAAACTGAGAAACAAATTTCTTCGCCATCGACTACTGTGGTGAGTACTGTACATACTTGAACGCTTCATAGTTACTAGTATTTGATATTTTCTGAGCGTTTCAGTGGCCATCCACGTGTAGTATTCTTTGTGTACCCTGTGGCGGAATTTACTGGTCCCTCCACTTGTCCATCGTGCACTCAATGGCAAACCACTATCGTTTGATAATTTTATTGTGTGGATTTTAAGGGCGAATTCAATCCCAGTGCTTCTGGTTCTGTGCCAGATACGGCAAACTCTTCCCATCAACCCAAAGGAGAAATAAAACTGGAAAAAGAGGAAGATGGTGAACACGATTCTGAACAGGATGATCCAACAGGTAATGCCCCAAAACTCCATCGTTATTATATATGTGATGTCCCCCTCATCCTCACATAACTGTCCTTCTTCTCTATCAGACTCCATAGGATAAACGATTCACAAACAAATAAATGAGGTTTAGTAACAACCTTTGTTTATTAAAAAAAAACGAAACTTGACACACTCGAAAAAGCGTACTCCCACTCGACGGTCCACAATGTATCACAATCAATTTGAAACAAAACAAATCGGTAAGTTCTCAAGAGACCCTTCGGGTAATGATTACAATAGTTGACTGACTCGACAGACTAAGGTAGGTAGTTCTACTTGGTCTTAGTTCGGATTTGTGCCACGAGGGGAGGTGTACTGAGGTAGTTTGGAGATGCTTTTTTTTTTGAAGAGCTGCTGACTCAGGCAAAAATTACGGCAATCCCGCAGGAGCTCCGATCCACAATCCTCTTTAGTCTTTAGCCGCTGCTCCTGGAGCGGACTCTTTTAAGGAAAGAATTTATGAGAGTTGAGCGAATTCTCGGAAAATCGAATCTGGAAAAAGAGATGTACTGTCTGACTCCAACCGGTCGATCGTGGTCTAGTGGATAAGACATTGTTCATAATTCTCGACCTAAGTCTCGATTGCCGTAATTTTTGCCTGAGTCAGCAGCTCTTCAAGAAGCACCTCCAAACCCCACCTCAGCACAATTGGCGCCCAACTAGTGGTCGAACTTCTTCATTCCAAGAAAAAGAAGAGGCCCAGAGAGAAAAATTAAGAGAGAAGTTATGAGACGACTTCTCGGGTCCGGGATTCACTGACGCTGTGAAAGTTCCAGCGCGAAGGGAAACATAATGGGCGACTTTCCTTGTAGCCCCCTCGTTTCTCGAATCAAAGATCGGATTTTCCGGGGACTCTCATAAATTCTTCCCTTAAAACAGTCCGCTTCAGGAGCAGCGGCTAAAGACGAGGGGCGATCGTGGTCTAGGGGATAAGACATTTGTTCATAATTCTCGACGTAAAGTTGAAGTTGTGGATCAGAGCTCCGGCGCGATTGCCGTATTTTTTGCCTGAGTCAGCAGCTCTTCAAACAAAAAAGCATCTCCAACCTACCTCAGTACAGGGGAAGGAGCAGCTAGTGATGACACAATGTGTTATTCGAGTGATAAATCGATAACTTGATTCAAACATAATGATTGGCGATGGTATAAAATCGGTAGGTCAGTAGATATGTAAAAGGATTCCTCATTTCATCACATATATTAATGAGGCTTCAAACAGATTTGAAAACACTAAAATATGTAGATCAAATTTCCCCTAATCGTTGTAGCTGGAGCATTTTCACAGAACTCAAGAGGTGTGGTTGAATGCCTTATTCCCTCATTAACTGATATGTTCTTTCCTTCCCATGCAATGCATCTGTTACGATAACGTACTATAACTATAACAGAGTTTAACGACTATACGATAACGACAAAATAGAATTGGAGTCTCAAAATATCTTTGAATGTGATTGGAATTCACAGCAATTACAGTTTGTAGATTTACCACCATAAACACGGAACAAACAGGGGTGCGCGTGGACAATTTCGTCGTGAATGTCGGGTAATTCTTCTGACGACATTGTTCAGTTACCTACCCAACTGAAACACCTGTGTAAGAACGTCGAAATTTTCCTACTTATTCTATTTGTTATTCGTTATTTAATCAACTCTAGTCATCTTCCATATATTCAGTTTTCGTCATCTCTACCATTAGTTACTATTTTGCGGCAATTGCTTCCCTCTCGGACTTTCTATTTATTTATTGTTACATCTTTGATAACAGCATAGCTCATCAGCGTTTTCAGGTTCCTTCATTGACGCTATGGCTTCAATCTTCTTTGGACTTTTTGAAATTTGACTGATGAAATTTGAAATGACTGATGCAATACCCCAAATATTGCACTTTTGGCTGGAAAAATGTGCATTTTGATCGGTTGATGGGCAGATCATACTTTTCTAGTCGTGTCAAACATGCAATCTGGCGGCATTTACATTCCTCCGGTGACGGCCCATGTATAATCATCTCGTCATAATAAGACATCACGCCTTCCAGGTCACTCAAAATCTGGTCTATAATTCTGTTGAATTCGCTGGGTGCCGTTTTGATGCCAAATGAAAGTCTATTCATATGATATGTACCCCGGTGTGTGGAGATAGTCTGTATTGTTTTGCTATCATCCCATCCTCGTCGCCAATCTGACCCGGGGGGAAGTCACTCCGTAGATATTTGATTGATTATTTATCGGGAACTAACATTCGCAATACAAACTGTACTGGAGAGGTGTAGGCAGTTGCTTGCATGAAACTTGAATGCCCGATAACCTTTTTAGAAGGTAACTTCTGATCAATCGATATATCATTTATTATAGAGATACCAGAACCTGCCAATTATTCATCTCTTTCCTCCATCTTACCAACTGATACTATAACCAGGCAGCGCTACGATGGTGAATCAAATATAAACAAGACTTATTTTTTTAAATATTTATTTTGATTTTAAACGCACAAACAATCAAAGTTTATTTTTCGACATAATTTCCTGATTTATAAACACATTTTTCCCAGCGTATAGGTATTTTTTTACTTCCTTCCATGTAAAAAGAGTCAGGTCGTGTTTGTAGCCATTTTCGCCCTCCCAAAGCTTCCTTGAGAGGACCAAAAACATGGAAGTCGCAGGGAGACAGGTCTGGACTGTATGGAGGGTGTTCCAGTGTCTCCCAACCCAGTTGCTCCAATTTTTGTACGGTCAGGGCTGCTGTATGGGGGCGAGCATTGTCATGGAGAAGAATCACTTTTTTCATCGGAAGGTCTCGTCTTTTGCGGCGATATGCAAGTGTGACCTCAGTCAAAATTTGGCAGTAGTATGCCGCATTAATTGTTCTGCGCTCATGCAAAAAATCAAGGTGCAGCAGGCCACGCTGATCAAAAAAACGGTAGCCAAAACCTTGCCAGCCGATAATCGTGACTTGGCTTTCACTGGTCCGGCTTCTCCTTTCTTCCTCCACTCCATACTCGCTTGTTTCGACTCAGGGGTGTAGTGATGCACCCA
Source organism: Pachypeltis micranthus (assembly GCA_020466155.1). Classification (NCBI taxonomy): domain Eukaryota; kingdom Metazoa; phylum Arthropoda; class Insecta; order Hemiptera; family Miridae; genus Pachypeltis; species Pachypeltis micranthus. Next base: position 4,331,848 of record CM035776.1, read on the forward strand.
CGTTTCATCACAGGTGACAATGTGAGAAAGAAATTCCTTCTTCCCGAAATCGTGCAAGAAGACGCTCACACACTTGAAAACGATTCAGTTTCTGGTGAACTGTGAGAAGGCGAGGAACCCACGTGGCACACACATTGCGATACCCTAGCTCCTCTGAGAGTATAGAGTAAGTGCTCCCATAACTTATTCCAACCTCAATTGCAATATCCGAAGTTGTTAGACGCCTATCACCTTCAACAAGTTACGAACACTGTCGATGTTGCCCGCTGTAATGCTGGTGCGGGGTCTGCGGTCATGGCTCTCATTTTCAACACGTTCACGGCCCTCCACGAACTGTTTATGCCAAGCAAACACTCTAGCTCGCGACAGCGTCTCTTCCCCGAACTGTGCAGTCAATCTTCTCAAGATTTCGGCCGGTTTTACACCTTCTGCAGCTAAAAACTTGATAACAATACGTTGCGCAATAGAGGGAGGTACCTCCTGCTCGGACATCGTAACGATGGACACTGAGCGAGTCTATGATCATGAGTCACGTGCTTCCCTCACTCCTGACAAACCAACCTAACAGCTAATAACAGGGGAACGTTCTTCCATCACTATTGCGCGTGCATGTCCAAAAGTCTCGTTTATATTTGATTCACCCTCGTACATTTATTCACGAGGTCTGAATACTTGTACCATTCTAATTAGGAAGTGGTAGCCACAGTTGTAAGAAAGTTGTGATGTGCTTGCCATCAGATATTTTTCGAATCTCCTTGTGGGTGTAAATTACAAACTCATTGGTGTTTTCAACAGGACTCGAAGGAGCTGCATTCCAAAGTCGTCTTCCATTCGACAAAATGACTGCAGCCGAAGCTTCTTGCTTTCCTGACATATCTACCGACAAGCCGTGCTCAGTGAAAACCTTCATTCATGTTCGAAATAGGCTGGTTAGTGTTATATCCGTGTAATAACTATAGTATTTGTATAACCAAATTGCTACGCAGTTACCGATAGGATTGCAATGAACATTTCCTTATTGTTGTTGTTTCTTTGTGCTTTCCTTGGCCGTGCGAGTAAGACACAAAGTAATGTAATCGGCTGAAACACTTTGTTTCAGTTTTCTTCACATCTTTACGTTCCCAGTGTTCCTGAGTCAGATAAACGCCATTTGAAAAAATGCTCTGTGTGTGTGTGGTTAAGCAAAGTCAAGTAATCAGGATAAAATGGGCTGTATATATAAGGTACTATTCGGTATATGTAAACTTACTGTTCGTGTTAGCCCATTGCTGGAGGCTGAGTATGTATTCTTGGCTCTGATGCTGCCAATAGTGCTGTACGAGCCAACTAACCTTTCCAAGATGATCCAGTCGGTTAGGAGATGTTCTCAGCTAACAGATGATCCAGGCTAAAAAGTGTGCTGGAGTCAATGGAGAAGGAGCAGCAGGTAGTAGTCAGCGATGCGGCCGTCTCATACATGAGGCTCTGTCGCCCAATGTTTTTCAACAAGGTCGTGGGACTCTGTTGATGGTTCACGTTCCAGTTGATGGTTTGCCGAGTGAATTCTTCATTAAGTGCTTGGTAATACTTACGAGAACCAACGTGGGTAGAGCCTGTGCGGGCATAAATAAAATTGGTTCACTAGTCAGAATAGATCGCTGAACAGGGAACGCCAGGAACAGCCATTTGATGAGGAAACAGACCTGCAGCTAGGAAACAAGGGGTTGGCTGAGTATTTGACGTTCTTCTCAAAAAGCACGTGGCCGTCAGAACGTATTGATGGTTGGCAATTTTCTCTTTAAGAGGATGAGTTGAGTTTTTTCCTCAGCCACCTGCAGCTTGAAGTGCTCGCACCATTTGGAGCACTAAATGGGCGTTTTTGCCTCGATTTAGAGGATCGACTTTGCTCAAATCAGCAGTTAGGTCAACCACATAGGCATATGACTCGCATTCAGTCAGCGTGAGGCTCCTGAGAAGACCTTCCAAAATGCTAGTCTGGTCCAAATACTGAGACTTGTAGCAGTTCTATTTGTCAGATAACTTCCGACGAACAAGTATAGGTTACGAGGAATTACCTGAACTTTAAGCTCATAGAGGAACGCTGGCTCCCGCCAGTCTCTGATCTCAATGTAAAAAACCGCAGAGATAGTAGCACGGTCCAAACACTGCAACTCGTCAGACCAAGGAAGCGTTGGAGTCGCCAAGACCGCTTTTATCTCTGCAATTGCCGGCGAACAAAAGGGCATCATTTTTTAATAGGTTTCTCGAATCGTGCCCAAAGTTTCATCAGAAATTTTGATTTTGATGCAGATTTGCTCGTATTACTATTCGAATCAGAATGCTTGATCTTGGTTTTAGCTGTGGACTAAACAGCGTGTGTAATAATACTTCTGTTTCGCCTTCCAGCTCCAGTTGTGGCTTGATAATCCAAAGCAGCAGTTGACTATTGAAAATGCAATTCCTCTCGTCGAACCTCCGTACAACAGTGATACCAGTTTGGTATCAAGAGTGCACTCTTTTCTTGAAAGGCACGGTTTTATCAACTTTGGCATTTTCAAGCGTTTGAAGGTTAGGCTATTTAATTTTTAAAATGATTCACTTTTGTTATGTATGAAGGACGGGTTACATTACATTACCAGACACATATCATCCCCACCACGCAAACCTACAAATATTTGGGTGTCATATTGGATCGCCGTCTTACTTTCAACGCTCACATAACTCTCTTACTCAGCTCAAAGTAGCAGAACTAACCAACTAAAATCATTACTTGACAGATATACATCACTCCAAAATAGACTCCTTGTATATAAAACTCTTATCTGCCCTATCTGGACATAGGCCCTAGAAATCTGGGGCACTTGTTTCTCAAACACAGTTCCATCGCATAGAACAGCAGCAAAACAACACATTGCAAAATATGATTGTTCACGCTCCACCTCTGGTAGGCAACGAGACCCTTTACAATGATCTACATATTGACCCACCCTACATATTCCTGCTTAAACACCTCACCAGCTTTGTCTCCTGCAACTGACCATCATAACCCTCTAGTCAACGAAGGGTTCCAACCCTCATCACGGCGTCGAATCACTCGCCCGAGGCATATCACTTACCTGCTGATCCCATGAACGAAGAGTTTTGTGTTGATCTCACATTTATGTCGTATCCCCAGTGAAAGTTCTTAGTGTCTTAGTGAAGCTCAGTTATCTACGGATTACGCAATACAATGCCCAGTATGTGTTCAGTCACCATGTTTGGCTGTACATCTAAAGCGCTAATTTAAAGCGAAAAATATACCACATAGAGTAATATTACAAATGTAATAGTCTCTTAATAAATAAATTTAAAAGAAATTGTACCTTGACAGTTGGTTGGAACAACCGTCAAAAAATTATTAAATTAACGGTCGTGTTTGCTCCTGGACAATTAAGAGGTAAGCTAGAGAATACCCTCTCAGTGCATGCATGAAAGCTTGAAGGCTACTGGCAGTTGGTTTGAAAGTCAGATATCGTTTGCGCATGCCACTCGTAAAATGTTCGACGCATCTGCCCAAACTGACCATCGCTTTGAAGCTGCTAAGGTGTCTTTGTCCTATGTACACCAAGTTGTTTCAAGACTTCTGTTACCAACTCCAGTTAGAAGTTTCAACCTTGGGCAGAGTGCAGCTCTCTTGGGATACCAGGAAATCACATGGTGCCATAAAGCGTGAGCTGCTGTTTCAGCTTTCTGATCTGGTATTGGTTCTGACGGCTTGGTGAAGTAATTGTGATGATGAGGATGTAGTGATTAGCGTGTTCTGCGGCAGGTGGAGGACCTACCACATTAATTCCAACTCTTTGAAAAGGAGTTCCAGAGATGTACTGAGACATTGGTGCACACCTTCGTTGTCTCCCACTATAATACTCCCCACACACAGCACAACTTCTACACCACTCTTTGAGATCCAAGTGTAGGCAGATTGTTGTTATTGTGCCATCATTTGTCAGTCTCAGGATCATGTGCATGATGTCTTCCCTATGATTATTAGGGCAATGAACCGGTCCCGTATCAGGTAATCATTCAGGCTCTCCCATGAACCATGCACTCCTTTCCCCCCCACCTATCACAGCTCAAAGAGCCAGATCAGAAATTATAATGAGAGAATTACATTGCCCCGGAACTCCAACTTTTGGTATAACTAGTTCTCACGCTTCCACCTTCGTTACCAGGTTCTTCATAACACATTTCGGTCCAAAATTTGCCAGTCTTGAAGTAAAACCGAACCTCATAAATTTAATTTCATTGAGTACCGTATCACGTTGCAGCCTTTACCCACAAAGAAGCAAGGGCGAGTTATCGTCATTGGTGCTGGTATCGCTGGACTTGCTGCTGCTCAACAAATGCAACAGTTTGGGATGGAAGTCGTCGTTCTTGAAGCCAGGGTACGTTGATGCCCTATTGCTTGTTACACAATTGAAATTTCCTTTTACGTGCCTTCACAAGTGTTGATTTCTTTACAGGACCGCGTAGGAGGTCGTATCGCTACTTTTCGAAAGGGTAACTACACGGCCGACTTGGGTGCTATGGTCGTCACAGGACTTGGGGGGAACCCGGTCAATGTCCTCTCCAAACAGATCAGCATGGAGCTTCAAAAAATTCGACAAAAATGTCCTCTCTATGACTCAGCTGGGAAAACTGTAAGATATGTTGCTAGTTTCTTAATCAATTTTGCGAGCTTGTTAGAAAATACTAAAGTTAACTTGGTGAGTCGGTCTCCTCTGGCAGGTGAGATACTGTGGGCGAGGGCTTTCAATGTAAAGACATCATCGTCTGGCCGTTAAGGGTAGTATGTAATTTTCTTGGCCTGATTAATTTCCCTTATAATCTAGATATCTTTAGGAACCGATTTTTCAGGCGCTGCTCAACCAATCGCTTTACTTTTTTTGTCAAGAATATTATGCTGTAAAGACTGTGCCAAAGAAATACCAGCATGACGTGAAAAAATAGGCAACTTTTGAAGAAAATGTAGATTTTTTACTGAAGTTTTCTGGACTGCACGCAATGCCCCAGATATTGAAAATAAAATTTCGACACATCCTTGGCTTAGTTTGTGTATAATATACCAGTGGACATTTTGTTTTTTAAATCCATGAAATAAGTTCAATAGTAAGGGAGAAAAGTGTTCCTGAGTGCTGAAAAACGTGATTGTCCAGAAAACGCGTTTTTCTGAAAAGCGGCGCTATGGAAGTTGAAGGAGTGCTTCGTATATACCGACGATCTTCAGAACAGCTCGATGGGGTTAAGATACGCGCGATATTTGGGAGACGAAGACTCCAAGGGTTTTCAAGCCGTTTGTGAGGAAAAACCGTATGGGCTCGACGTAGAATTTGAAAAAATTGAGTGCATTTGACATGTGCAAAAGCGGATGCGCGCTTTTAGGGTATTTTTTGAACCCACTTATAGTTGTTCGATTTTTAAACTTTTATTGCATTTTATCCGTTATATAATAAACTATTTTTTCATATTATTTTTGAAAAATCGATTTTTTTTACTTAAAAAATTACATACTACCTTTAAGTCAGTTAGTTGGTCGTGGTCTTTATATACGAAGACAAAGGTAAACAGTGGAGCGTCGAGGAGGAGGGGGGGGGTACTTTAGTACAACAGCCAGACGATGATGTCTTTACATCGAAATTGCTCGCCCACAGTACCTCACCAGCCAGAGGAGGTGGACTCACCAAACAGGTACGTTAACTTAAGTAATTTACCTAGTGGCGGAACTAACATGATTACTTTAAAATACCTTGTAAGAAAATATTTGTATGTAGGAGAGACTAGAGTTTATCTGAGCTGTTTGTCATTACACAAACGAGACACTGAATATGATGGAGCTGTTGGAAAGTAACTGGACCGAATTCAAACAACGTGGTTTATTCTCTTGCACAGTGTGATTGTGACCTATCCTATTTTATACAACGTCAACAAATATTGAGAATATAACATGGCTATATCAACGATTCGGCAAATGACAATGTTCGCAGTGTACCTCCCAGATCCAGCCCATTCGATCGATTCAGCATACAAATATACATGTAAACTATGCGAAACATGACCGCTATAATCGAACTGTACCGGGGTGAACCAAACCCTTCCATTCAGCGGAGGCTCGTCCGGCGCATTTGTGCTGACTGGGCACCTCAAATGCCTCGATTTGCTTGAGACTTCGCTGCTGTAAGTTTAAACTGAGCGGTTCCCTCGTCGCACTGTCGCCCGCGCTCTCGTTCGCTCCCATCCAGTACCCTGTTTGTGGTGGTTAAACTTCCCCGAGTGTAATTGAGAATAAAACTCTGTGTCCCAATTGCATTCGGCTTCTATTGTACTTCTTACCGACTCACCTAGTGCGATACCACTTTCAATATTTATCCCTGCAACAGAACAATGAAAGTTAACCTTTTCAGCGATAGGCACAAAGTGGTGGGTGGTTGGAGATAGATGGGAGGCAATGCAGGAAACTCGTGCAGGCCAGGGGAGAAACAATAACTTTCGCCTTATTGCCCTGTTTGTGGCGAGTCAGATGGGAATCCTCATCAAAGAGACGTGACACGTATGAGTTTTGCCTAACATCTCAGGAGAAAGTGGGTTGAGCCAGTTCCCCACAGAGTATGGCAGCTTCATTGAGTGTCTCCACTTCTTTTCTCTTCAAGTCCCTCGATCCTGCACATTTTTTTACTTTCCTTGGCTCTACGAAGTAGAAAGGAAAGTTATGTAATCGGCTGAAAATTTTTTTTTGAGTTGTCTTCAGATCTTTACGTTTCAGACCCTCCTGAGTCCGAAAAACACTATTTGGGAAAATGGTCTGTGAGTCTGTGAACGATTTTTAGAGAAAACCACGATACCAAATCAGCTCAAACTTCAAATCTCGGCCGCAGGTTACCATGAGACGCCAAAATAAGGGTATGAACAAAATCCACCGAAATTTAACTATAGTTATCATAGTGATCAAAACAACAATTTTTTTTTCTCAAAAATGGATCTAACGATTTTGATTGAATTTTTTATATTGATAGCTCTAAATAAGACAATTATACCATAAAATTCCCATTTGTGGGAAAATGACGAGAGCAGCACAATAAATCATCAAAACTTTCGACGGAAACGAATTTAGCGCGGTTTTTAGAGAAAACAACCGTACCAAATCAGCTGGAACTTGATGTCTAGCCTACAGGTTACCATGGGACGCAAAAAATAAGGGTATGAACAAAATCCACCGAAAGTTAACTATAGTTATCATAGTGATCAAAACACCAAATTTTTTTCTCAAAAACGGCTCTAACGATTTTGATTATATTTTTTATATTGATAGCTCTCAATAAGACAATTATACCATAAAATTCCCATTCGTGGGAAAATGACGAGAGCAGCACAATAAATTATCAAAATTGTCGACGAAAAGCGTTTTTAGCGCAGTTTTTTCCGTATAAACTCCGCTGCAATGTTGGTAGAATGTTAAAGAAAATTGGTATTGTAGTCCAATCCAGTACCTAAAGGGTGAGTGTTTAAAACGGCTCATGAGATAGATGGGGCTCACTCCAGAAATTCCTGAATTTCAACTACGACTGTTTCGCTTACTACCAGTTCTAAAAGTGTTTACCTAATAACTCTGCAAAAGTAATTACTATCCTTCTTCAAAAAATTTGCGTTTACAGCCTCATAATTATCAGTGTACCAATTGCTCAATAATGGTCCTGCAATGAGTACGAGCAGCACAATAAATTCCGGAACTGTAAGCGCTACCGCTTCCTGCTGCCGTAAAGCATTGTTCGACCAAGTTCAAATTATCTGAGTGGTAAATGAATTGATTAAATATAATTAGCCATGTACAAAGTGAATTGTAGAGCTAAGGAAAGTTGTGTGTTGCAACGCACCAGATATTTTTGTGAGATTTGTTGAATATTTATCGTTTTTCCCATTTTCTCAAAAATGGCTCCAAAAATTTGGATCAAACTCTCAACTAACTGGTGCCTACATTTTGTTCTCTATCAATGTTCCCGTAGATAAGTGTTGAATGGAGATACAGCACTCGTGTGTTGCTACGTTCCAGATGTTTTTCTACGACTTCACACTTTAATTCAATAAGTATCCTCTTCCAGGCACTGACCTTTCCATTCCCTTTCTTTGGACTCGTGTTTATAGAAAGAAATGTGATAGTTTTTTGGGTAAATGCACAAAAAACGTAGCTAATATGCATCGACAACGAGGAAAATGAGCACATAGGGGGTGAGTGGGATAATGAGCGAGGTGCAGGGGCAGTAAACTGGATGGGCAGTGTGCAGGTGGGACTCGTATCTCGGGATATCACTGTCGTCAAATTCACAAGGGTTGCAGAAAGTGTTTCTGTCGATGTTAGAGCACTCAAAATGTTGATAAGACGTGCCAATTCTTAACTCTATTTAACGTGGTTGGCTCTAGGTAAACATGGTGTCCTCTCATAGGTTTTATTTTGTGACAAGTAATTAGGAATAAATTATGCAATATGGTAACAATTACGCGTGTTACATAAGGTTAGTTTGGTTTGGTTCGTCGGGAATTCAGTGGCATACTCTACTTTTTGTATAAACTGTTGTGTGTTACAGATACCCAAAGATAAGGACGAAATGGTCGAACGAGAGTTTAACAGGTTGCTGGAGGCCACGAGTTACCTTTCCCACATGTTGGACTTCAATTATACTGGTGGAAAACCTGTTTCCTTGGGTCAAGCCCTTGAATGGGTGATCAAGTTAGTTGAAATTAATCATTCTGGTCATTTCTACCTGACTTATTCAGTTTTATTGTGCTCTTAATGGAAGAAAGTGAACTATAATTGTACTAACCTGTGAGGTGTACCCTGTATCTAAGCCCCCCATCGGTGAAGCAAATCTGGCCTGACAGGTAGCTTAGTGGGCAAGCCTTGTAGGATCATGTAATAATTGATCGTGAGTCCTCGCCTGCCAGCCCTCCTAATCCCAAGGAATGATATAGGAGCTTCTGCTGAGACAATTATCTGCCCAGCACACACATCAAATAGCCCTTCCACCACAGTCCATTCAGGAGAGTTGAAGGTGTGTTTCATGTCGAGTCTCACGAGAAGTTCTAGCAGAATAGAAGCACCAAGGCTGTCCACATCAACTGTCTTCATTCAGCATGGCCTGGAGGGAAGTAATTTATAAATAGAGGGAAAGGCAAAAGGTACTTCTTTAGTAACCGAATTTCTATTTACTGTTCCAGCAAATCATGATCATGTTATGGATTCCAAATTGCCAAGTTGTTAGCCCCAACATTGAAAAACCTTCATCGTTGACGATTTCATGTGTGAATCTCGAAATAGTTGCCCAAATATCGTGTTAAGGGGGTGGGGGGTCAGCTAGATACCCAGCTTAGACCAGGCACATAAACTGGCATCAAAGTGACCCTGTCCAGTTGAGCCAGAGGCTAGGGATCCTATCAGCGTTCCTGCTCGATCCAAAAAGCACATTTCTTCAGGCACCATTCCTCCTGCTAAGCTTGGAGGGTCCTCAGGGGTTCCTATCGGTTAACTCTACTGCGTCCGATAGCTTTGCCTCTTCTTAAATATATTTTCCGGTGCATCGCTGAATGACCCCCGTTTCAACAAAAACCACTGGCTCAGAGAGGCTACCCTCGCCTCGGCATTGCTGCCACTTTCTTTCTGTACTTCTAAGTGCAGGGCATCTGCCCGTATCACTCACTGTATTGATGAAGTTTGTAATAATAGTTTCAAAATCGTTAATGGTGGTTATTATTTACAGGCTGCAAGAAAAGAGTATCAAGGAAAAACAAATCAATCATCACAAAGCTGTTGTCAATCTGCAGGAGAAGCTGACAGCTACACTTAATCAGGTACTTGAAATCTGTACCGCCTGACTCCCATTGTAGGCACCCCAGTGATCGTAGTCTAGTGGTTACAGACAAAAATTCATAATCTGACGAATTGGATCGGAGCTTGGGATCACTGTAATTTTTGCCTGAGTCAGCGGCTCTCCAAACATTTCCGAACCCCTTGTGACACTTCTATCTCCTCCCCTTCCTCATCATATAAAGCCTAGAATCCAATCAAATCACTACTACACGAACACAAGCAAGACCAAGGAACACTTGAAAATTACACATCATTACACCCTAGCGACACAACTTTCACATAACTAGAGGACACTCTGCACTATGACGTAATTCTTAATTGTAGTAATTGTTTTGTAGATTATCGCGGTCAAACAGAAGGTGGAAGACCTCAGCAAAAGGTACAAGGTGATGCTCGACGTGAAAGGTCCCAGAAATATCGCGTTGGAGTTCAACGTTCGATGCAAAATGCGCGACCTTCAAAATGCTTGCAAGGTATTACTTTTATCCCCTAGTCTTATAACGTAATTTCTCTTCTGAATGTTACTAAAAGTAAGGAATGACATTTGGAGACTTTCTCCCTCGTTCTATCACATTACCTGACATGCTGAACTGGAGTCAAAACCATGGACTGGTGTGCACAAGAAAGCTTCGTCTGGAAGGTAATTGTGATTTGTTTCAAGCGTTCGTCCAGTTTTCGTGAAACTGGCATTTACAGCAAAACGCCTTCAGTGTTAGTTTTTTGCCGCTGTTAGGTTCATTCGTTAGTTGTAGGCGTTGCAACGGAGATAAAGTATTTCATTGTACTCCCCACGATCTGTGGCTCAGTCAACCTCAAACTTCGTTGTGTGCGAACAGTTTGGAACACAACCTATTTACTATTACTGCGGGCTGTACGGCTATATTAAAATATTTGTGAGGTCCTTTCGGGTCGTGGAGGTCTCAAATCTGTGGAAGAGGACACAGGAAGGGTGGAATAAGGGATGGGGAAAAGAGGTAGTTACACTAATGCAAATAGTTGTTCCTGGTTCTATAGCAACAACGAGCCCGTTCCTTGAATAATCGGTGATGTATTTCCACAAGTTGTAAGATCGCTACTCTGCGTTATGTTGAATGGGTACCATTTGTGCGCACACCAGTCTCGTTGGTGTTGTATTTGCAGAACTCAATATCGTTCCATGTTTTAACCCTCGTGAAACAATATGTAGAATGATGTAGCGAGTAACTAACCTGTTGAACACTGACCCATTGACCAACTTGATATGGAACCTCATCAGGGTTAACGTCAATCTACCCATCTCCAAGTGGGCTCAGTCTTGTGTGTTGAAGCCAGACGTTTTGGTGATTTGGTGGGAGAGGTTTGACAATTACGACCAAAAGCTTTATAAAACTGTGTAGTGCATGCGTCCCAAAAGATGTTCTTTGTAACTTGCATTAACCACTATTACACTTTTGTTAATAACTCTGACTTGGGATGAGCACCACGGCCTAAAGCTCTAAGGTACTAGTGCTGATGTTTCCCAGGCTCGTGCCTTGCTTGCTAAGGAGTGCCTGGTATTTCCTGCATGAGTCTTATTTGAATTTTACCCTCGGAGAAGTAGTAACAACAACCAAAAATCGCTTCCTTTCAAGACTCTGGCACTGCCCCAGGACATTATAGGGAGTCCCATTGCGTGTACCTTTCTACCTGCACTGAGGGGCGTTGACTATGTCCATAACATACATGTGATGGTTCATTTGGCAGTGTCCCATGATGATTCCTACGATCTGTCTTAACACCCTCCTCTTCATAATTAGAAGGCAACGTATTATCACGTGTTGATCTTGAGACAAAGCATTTGGAATGCCTCATTCCCGCATTGTGTCCTGACACTCTGACGCATTCTCCTGGCAGAGCTGGACTGGGCATCGTAGGGCCTAATCTCAGCCTTGCTAAGCCTCTGGGAGAGCAGAAATTCTAGCCATAATCCTGACTGAAGGTCTCAAGGCCAAGTGGATTTACATATTCTCCAACAGCCAGGCTGCTCTAAAGGCTATTAAATCCTACACGTTCAGGTCCCGGTTGACATGGGAATGTCTTCAAGCGCTCAAGTGCCCATAATGGGCTTTCTCTTATCTGGGTGGGCTCATAGGGGGCATAAGAGCAACGAAAAGGCTGACTGCCTGGGCTCGTCGCCTGACTGGTGGTCCAATGGGGGACACAAGAAAGTAGTGCCCAATGGCATCGCCAGCTACGACTAAGACAAGCAAAAGGGCTCATTACGCCTCCTTGTCAATGGGCTAAGGCAATGCTGACACTCTCCAGACAGGATCTGAGAGTTATGACTAGTTTCCTCACTGGGCACTGCCCACTCAGGTATCACCTCAATAAGTTGGACATCTCAGAGGCGGTAGAGTGCAGAATGTGCAGTGAGGAGGATTGAATGGCAGAGCACATCCTATGCGACTGCCAGACGCTTTGAATACTTTACACAGGGGCTCAATGAACCCCAAACCATAGCGAGGTACACCGTTGTGAAGGACAAACTCGACTTCCTAAGGGGGGTGGGTACAACACATTCTATTAAGTAAGGGATAGTGTCACAATGATAGGCTCTGAACAAAAAGACAATGCTTCAACAACCAGGTCTTGCCAGGTGATCCTCTTATTTCCAGTGATCTCTTCATACCCAAGAATCATTAACTCTGTTAGAGTTTGTTAAAGAGTTGAGCATATTCTTCAATCCCTCGCCAGTTTTCACGTTGTACAGTAGGACTTCAGCACCTTGCAAGACACATCAGCCATCATGTTGATTGTTTTATTGTTGTATCCTCTTTCACGCATTACGGCTGGCCCTGCGATGATAAATCTCTAATTGAAAACCCGTTGGAGTTGGTTCCCAAAGCATGCACGTTCTAGGGTTATAGGTCCATCTGTCAAGATGTTAATACCCTTCGGAGGCCGAAACTGACCACTTTCGTCGTTCCTCCGCCGTTCTTCTGGTTTTACTTTGTATTTCCTGCCGAGCACGATCATTACACTATCTTGTTTAATGATTGCATGCACTGCCATCAGATAACTACAACTCCAAAGCAACTGCTCGTCAAAAACGTCTAAACAATCCTTGTCTTTGATTTGAGGCGTCCTTTTTCAAGACTCAGCTGCACCATTTATCATTTGCTTCGCTCCTCTTTGTTTAAAAAAACTCGTCAGAACTGTCAGCAGCAAGTTTGTGTTCAAATTGTATCGAGTAGCTTTCAGCAATGCTTTAGCTTTATTCCTTGTGTGCTCACCTCACAGTCCCCAGATTCCTACGAACATTTGTGACATTTCGAGACGTATCCTTTCTAATTCAACAGAATATTTTAGTTGATGTGCCCCATAATTCGAATATTCTTTAGTTTGTAACAATTTTGCAGGAATTTGATCAGTTGGTTGAGCAGCAATGTGAAATTGAACAGAAGATAGCGGACCTAGAAAATTCTCCACCCAGGTAAGAACAACCCAAACAGACGATGGAGGAAATTTATTATACTGCCCTTTGTTTTTCCCATAATTGCCAAGTTATTAATTTTATGAAAAATCTTACGTTTATGTGTGGAGAACTGTATTTATCTTAGAGGAAGTAAACTACTCCAGACTGGCCATTTCTCGCTAGGTCTTGCTGTTTGGCTTAATTAACGAATTAATGAGGAGGACTACTTTAACGAGCCGGTTTATTGATGGTCATCTACTGATACGACGTAACTGGAGCTTTAAGGCTCAAGAACAGCCATTGAAGTCAGCTCTAATCATCAGCCAACACTATCATCTGTGTCGGGTTCCCTTTTTAAATGTGTGGCCTTAAAAAGGGCCGACGAAGGTTCTGTGTCTGCCAGTTGGTAAAGTGCGAAGTGAAGGACTCCGTGGAGTCGTGTTCCTCAGGCGTTGAAGTGTGGGTTGAAGAGCTTGGTTGAGTCGTGGCTCCTTCTTCTTCAGATGCGAGACGAGGGACTCGGTTGAGTCGTGTTAGTTGAAGGCTCAGTTGAGCAGTAGCTCCTCACAGTGAGGGACTCGGTTGAGTCGTAGCTCCTTCTCCTTTGTGTGCTGGTTGTGGTGGGAACGCTTTTTCGACAGAAGGGGACAGGCCATTTTATACGTTTTGTCAGAAGGGGGAGTCGTGCCTCATTGACCACATGCTATCCCCTCCAAGGGTACTGTGTGGTTAGCGCCCTCTGTCGGGATGAGACAGACTTCTCGACGAGACGCCTTTTGAAGAAGGGTGGCCAGCCGCCACAGTCTGCATTGCTTATGAATGGTGTCCCAACATGACGACCTTTGCAGTTGTACTGGGACGAACTGAACTCTTCGATTTAGCGAAGTCTGGGGCATTTGTGCTGACACCTCAAATGTCGCTTGAAACTTCGATGTCGTCAGTCGACACTGAGCAGTCTCATCGAGGCGTCACCCTGTCACCCGTGCTCGCATTCACACTCACCCAGTGGTTAAACTACTCTGAGTGTAATTGCGAATAAAACTTTTCCAATTACTACTTGGTGGATATCGCTCTTATTCCTAGACTCTCTTAGTGCAATATCACTATTCAAACGTAACCCTCATGTTGGGCGCCAATTTAACATAATAGAATTGGGCTTAGACACAACAATTATTTCTTCTGATGGCGTGATGAAAGCAGGCTTATTGAGACAGATATAACGGCTATTGCCTTCCACTATGGGCAAGGTTTGTTCCTACTTCGGCTATTGACCTCTAATGCCAATTACAGTTCAAGAATGTTGCCAGGAGTAACCGGTCACAGGCAATTATATTTAACACAGCGATCTCTGGCGTCTGTGAGGTCGTAGGTGTAGTTACAGCACCTGGAAACAGCGGCAGAACTCTGTTGACTGCTGTTGCACCTTCTTCAGTTGGTGGCAATGTGATAGAGAAAACGCTAAAACACGAGCATGGCTCAGAAAAGGATCACTCTATTAACAGGTAGGGCGAAAAAAAACCAACGTTTACAGAAAGAACGAAAAGCAAAAGTAGTAAAAACAACAATAATAATGCAACCTTCTCTCAATCTCATTGAGGAGGGATGTCTTGACAGAGAGAGAGAGCTGATTGGGTTGGCAGCAGTGAGAGAGTTGTTCAGTTGTAAACACTCGTATCAAATCTTTCTGCCAATAATCTGATAACGCAAATGTTTGGAACCTGGTTGGCTTGCAGTTGCAAAAAAAAAAAAAAAAGGAATCGGTTGGTGGGTGTGAAGGCGCTATGATGTGTATTTCAGCTTCGTATTGTATAAGTTTGGTATAAAAAAACCCGATACCAAACAGTAATCAATCAATGTAATCCACGAGTCCCTTCCAAGTAGCGAAGTATAACCCAGAGAATACATCGAGAAGTGCATCGGACGGTGTTCAGAAGCAAATAACTATTAGAATAGTTCTCACGACGCGATCGAGGACACGAAACATCACCGATTGCAGTCACCAGGTCTCCCCCCCCCCTTTCACCATTCACAAATGGAACGACTATTTGCATAACCCAATCGTGCCCGTAACCCAGTTAACATCTCAATCTACCAACCGTACTGCTTTAACAACTCAATTGTTTGCTTGGGCGAAAGAGCCGCTGGCGGGCCCTCCTTCTGGCCAGGCGTGCGATGAGCGTTTGGACTAAATTTCACTCTATAGGCGAATGTGATGAACATTTCAGTAGCTTCGATATTTATTTTGAATTTTAATATGTGTGTAGGTAGCCCCCCTAGAGTTGGTTGAGGAAGAGGGCTGTAAAATGATAGCATACATGGATGACTTGCTTATCATTATGAGAGGAATATTCGCGAGTGTGATTGAATTGGTGGGAAGCAGCTTACATTTACAACAGTATTTCTACACCACTTTCGTGTTCCGTATGGAAAGAACAGGATTTCTACGTCTTAGATGTGAAGTACCATCCGCAGTAATAGGAGGCAAACCTGAACCACTGGAAGTGACCTACCAGTGCACTGAAAGTTCAATCAATCATATGCCTGTTCAAGATGGTTTAGTTTAGTTATACGTTCCTCAATTTTTAATGTTTGCTCGGCAGCCGCGCCCAATTCCCCCCTTTTTAGTGTCCCCTACTAGAAGCGACTTGAATCGAAGGCTTCACGACTTGAATCGCCGCTTCGACAGGCTCAGTCTTGATATTGCGATCGCTCCAACGTAGCCGCTCGCTTCAAATTCTCAAACCAACCGGATTCGTTCATTCAACACGACGCGAAACGCACTAATTTGGTCGCGACGGTGTAACGAATTTCGCCTTCTTCGAGTTCACCAATTTCTGACTGTATACCTGAGCGTGACCATATCTCGGGATCCGATCATTTTCGACACCTGCTGTTGGAACGATCCATCAAATCTTCTGCCAACAAACTCTTGGATGCAGCGCTCAGTTGGCCAGCCTATTATGTATTTTCTTTCAGAACATTATCCAATTTTTATTCTTAAGAAGGTCAGTTAGTTCCTCAAGTCAAGCCTCTAATTACAATTATTTTATTTAACCGACTTTGTTTTTAATCCGTCATTTTTCTATTAAGTGTCTGAACCCGAACAAACAATGCCAATAACACAAGCTTAGTTCTTTTCATTCTGGTCCTCGCGTTTGTTATTCAATGCAATCCCTTATTGAAGAATTTTTTGTTACAGCGACGTGTACCTTTCCTGCCAAGATAGACAAATCCTTGATTGGCACTTCGCAAATTTAGAATTTGCCAACGCGACGCCCCTCAACAATCTTTCTCTCAAACACTGGGACCAAGATGACGATTTCGAATTCACAGGAAGTCATTTGACTGGTACGTATCACGACAAAGGTAACGCGTTTAGAAGTTCATTCAGAAGGTTCGTTGCGCTGATGATTTCGAATTATTTTGTTGTGTGTCTTGTGCGTCTGTCCAGACCAAAATATTTTGCGGCATTTTGTAACACCCCTTAGATTAACAAACAGCTTGACAGCTTCGTGTGGGCGATCTGTAAACTAATCGGACGAGAGCGCTTCCACTTCTGAGCAACGATTGAGGGCAACGGAAGAAAGAAATGAAGGTACCCACAAGAGGATAAACGTAAGGAGCTGAAGTTTGCGGGTAATGAGTTCTGTTTCAGGTTTTGTGAAGATAAGCAAGCATTTAGAGCCCGGACTCCCACAGACTTCAGGTATGAGGTGGAAGAGGAAATAAACTGCTTCAACTCAGCTCAGGTACTTTCTTCAAACATACTAGGACCAACGACGTGTGCATTACCGTTCTGTTCAGCATTTACATAAATCCCTGTGTTAAGTTGAACTGTGTTGTACTACAATTGCTTGTAACGTTGTTGTCTGTTGTTTTACAGTTGGGCACTGCTCCGGCACAGAAACATAAAGTCGTTCCTCAATCAGCACTCTTAGCTCTCAAGCAAATCCTACTTAGGGTGATACGGAGGAACCTAATCGGTGAAATGAACCGCCAGGCCTTGGTGTGGCCTGTCGGCTCATTGTGTATTCAGATGTTACGAAAGGACGTTTGGAGATGCTTTTGAAGAGCTGCTTACTCAGGCAAAAATTACGGCAATCACGCCGGAAATTCGATCCACAATCCTCACCTTACGTCGAGAATTATGAATCGACTGTCTTATCCACTAGACCACGATCAACCGGTTGCCTTTAATAGGAGTCAGTCAGTACATCTCCCCCCTCGTCTTTTAACCACTGCTCCTGGAGCGGACTCTTAAGGAAAGAATTTATGAGAGTTGAGCGAATCCCCGGAAAATCCGATCTTTGATTCGAGAAACGAGAGGGCTACAAGGAAAGTCTTTTCTTTCGCATTGTAGTAGGCGCGTCCCCATTTTATTTCCCTTCGCCCTGGAACCCAAGAATTCGTCTCATTATTTCTCTCTTAATTTTTTTAATTTTTCTCTCTGGGTCTCTTCTTTTTCTTGGAATGAAGAAATTCTACCACTAGTTGGGCGCCAATTGTTACGAAAGGTAGTTTGGAGATGCTTTTGAAGAGCTGCTGACTCAGGCAAAAATTACGGCAATTGAGCCGGAGATTCGATCCACAACCCTCAACGTCGAGAATTATGAATCGACTGTCTTATCCACTAGACCACGATCAACTGGTTGCCTTTATTAGGAGTCAGTCAGCACACAGAAGCAACCTCCGCTTCTGGTAAATTGGGCGGTTTTTCTTTATTTATTTTGTCATTGTTGTGTTGGTGCAGCTGGTGAAGTGGAAGATGTGTTGTTCGTCATAAGGAGGTCACTTGTTTGCATCGTCGGTTCACCCATGCTTGCGCAAATCGCTGGCCTGCTGTTTAACAGCACATAGGAAGAAACAGCATTGGGAGACCAGTCTTCATACATGGAGTAGTTGAACAGAACGTGGTGATATTTTTCTGCTGCTGCTATGTTGAAGAATTAGAAGAAGTAGAAAGAAGAGACTGAATGCCCCATGACCCAACAGGAGCTGGGTGTCTGGCAACCCACGACACAATTTTCAATTGACTGATGGCAAGATGGTACAGAGATGCCTGACTGTGGCTCGCTGGTATATTGTCCAATCCTGGGCTTACGTTAGTCTCTGCATTGTCATTGCCACTTGAAGTAGTTCTGAGATCAGGTGTGTTGTGCAACTCCTCTGTATTCCTCCAGATTCTTCCTGTGAATGCCACCAAACTAAAGCTGGAGGAGCTACATTGGAGGGATGGTCTCCAATATCTGCAATATTGTTACGAGGGGGGTTTGGAGACGTTTGGGGATCCGCTGACTCAGGCAAAAATTACGGTAAATCGGGTAGAGCTCTGATCCACAATTCCCGGCTATCGTGGAGAATTATGAACCAATGTCTTAACCACTAGACCACGATTGCCCAGTGCCTTTAATGGGAGTCAGGCGGTACGTCTCCCATTAGCCGCTGCTCCTGAACCGGACGACTTTTTAATGAACGGATTTTTGAGAGTTGAGCGAATCCCCGGAAAATCCAATCTAAGATTCGGGGAATGAGAGGGCGACAAGGAAAGGGCGCTCACTTTTCATTCACATTGTAGTAGGCGTGTCACCATTTATCTCTCCACAGGAACTTTCACAGCGTCAGCGAATCTCAGACCCGAAAACTCGTCTCATTATTTTGTCTCTTCTTTTTCTTGGAATGAAGGAGCGTGGACTTGTTCGTATATCGCTGCCACCAATGTTACGAGGGGGGTTTGGAGACGTTTGGGGATCCACTGACTGGCAAAAAATACGGCAATCGTGCCGAAGCTCCAATCCATAATTCTCGACTATAGTTCTATGAATCAATGTCTTAACCACTAGACCACGATCGCTCGGTGCCTTAAATGGGAGTCAGGCGTTACAATATGACTTCTAGGATGTTCCTACTGGAGCGTGCGAGAACATCGTCTGTCCATCTGTGATAGAAGGTGGTAATAACTCCCATGTAGGTCCTGGGATACGGAGAAACCACCTATGAAACTGACTGGCAGTTGCACGGAGTGTGGGAGATAGAGGATGTCTTGATCACCTCACTCGTCAGACCTCTTTCAACTGTCTGTACTCCTATCAGCCTGACAATTCAATTTCAAGCAGATCCTTCAGATAATTTAGACATTGAAGGGTGTGTGACTGAAAAATCTGTTATGGGCCATGCAGCAACAACTCACTGAGGTTTTGGGTTTGGTTTGAAGTTCAGGGCATCGACAAATTATGTGAGCTAGTTCCTATGTCTCAGGATGTCTTCCTTAACCGTTTAACATCTGACACTAGAATTTGGCTCTGTAGTTGTGGACATTTCGGGTTTGGACTAGGCAATCGGAACAGCATAATCTGTTAAGTATTTCTTAAACTAATCAAAATCTCACAAGATCAATTCTGTGTAGGAATCGGTGACTTGCGGCTCAAAAAGCTGTGATGTAATATGACATCACTCATGAGTGGCTAAAGGAAGTCGTATTACATCATCTGCATTGAAAGGGTTAAGACGCTCAACAGAAATGCTATAATGGGAGGGGTGCCAAGTCCATCTAGAGGTCACGTTTCATCGTCTCTCGGAATTAATTGATCGAGGAGTCAAGGGAGGGCAACAATTAAAGGTAGAGATGTGAGAAAAGATCGCACTCTCAATTACGCATTGAACGACTCGACAGTTACCACGAAAAGTTGGAGCCTCCAGCGTGTCTGAAAGGGTTGTCTTTTTCCCGCATCTTGGAACCAAAAGCCAACGCACTTCGAGTCCAGTGGGGGGGGATCCAAACCTGTTTGACAAAATGTTGATCATAGGTGAATCTGTAATGTTTCGTGTGAATGATGAAAATCGATTGTGTGTGTGTGAGAGCCTGCCTCTGGCCCTGGACCAATGTGTATCTGATCATCCTCCATTCTGACATCTGAAGGTGTTCCTGCCAACGCGGCAATTGGTAACCAAACACGATCAGGCTGCAGCATTGGCTAAACATATCATAGCTGAGATTACTGAAGTAGTTGTTAACTTAGAAGGTTAAAGTATTGTTATGGTTAAATAAAAGTGATATCGCAGTAAGTGATTCGGGAGAAAGTATGATAACCGAATGCAATTACATATTCTCAATTACAGTCGGGTAAGTTTAACCACCACACACGGAACTGGGTGGGAGTGAACACGAGTGTGGGCGACACAGCGACAAGGGAACCGGCTCGGTTTCAACTGACGGCAGCAAAGTCTTGAGCGAATCGGGGCATTTGAGGTGCCCAGTTAGCACAAATACTCCGGACGAGCCTCCACTGAATGGAAGGGGTTGGTTCGTCCCAGTACACCACTCTGCCCTTGATGATGTGACTGTCCGTAGCATGAATACCGCAGTTTCCTGCTATGTACTGCAATCAGGGCGTTGCTGTCCACCCAAGGAACCTAATCTTGAGCAGAGAGAGAAAATTTGTATTAAAGTTCCAGAAGGGTGTCTAAGTTTGTGGTGGAAGTGTTGAATAAGTACAAATAAACATTCACCTCACAATGTCTCTGGCGTACACATCTTCTGTGGATTGTACGTCTTTGTCCCACACAAACAAAGCGACATCCATAGTTCAGAGAATCGGTCCATATCTTGGCAAAAGACGATTCTCTCAGTAAGGGGAGTCAGAGTTTCCCTCCTCCTCAGAGAACACCTGCCCTCAGGTGTTCCAGAAGGGGTAGTGCAGAACGAAGATGCTGCGTCTACCGTGCACTGGTTAGTTGCACTTTAGCGTTCTGGCTCATGGGGTGTAGCAGGGTGTGATGCCTGTGTGTGACAGCATTCACGCGTGTACATTGAGCTCTTGAGTGTGTATGAGGCTGCCAGACAATTCGTACACAGATTGTGCGCGTCCATGTAGGTCCTTCGAGCCTCCTGGCTGCAGTTGAGGAAACGTGGGCACCTTTTTTACCCCAAGATGTTTGCCGCAGATAGGGCAGGGATGTCCAGTCTCTCGACATTATTGTACTTTTTTCTTTGGTTTCCCCAGTCTTATATGCACATTATTAGTTATTCAGTTGCTTTCTTGACATATTTTACTAGAAATAGAAACTGCCATTACTCCTGACAAACTGCGGATCCCCAGCGCTGGGTCAGTACAGTCAGTTTTCAGCTCTGAGAGTGGAGTATTATACAAGGGCACCGACAATTATTTCGATGGAAGTTCCAGTTTAACATTTTTTATTTATTTTTACAATTTCTCTTGTAGTGTAGTCTGAAGACAGGCCTCTGACTCAACGTCCAAGTTTTGTTATTCATCAACAGGAGTGATAAAAGAATATTATTTTTTTAGTGGTGACTATTTTTACCTGTTAACTACGTTATTCTCCCACATGATCAATATAGTTTAAAGAAATAAGAGAACGCTAGGAAATACTATTCAGATAATCGCAGAAGTTGGAGAAGAGCACAGGCAAATCAAACAAGAAGGGCTGTAAGTACGATTTATTATTCTTAACTACAGAATATCACAAAAAAAGTGTTCAGCTCCCTCATGGACTCCCCTTCATGAAGAAGTACTTTTGTTTCTTCTCATTCGAAAAAACGCCACATTTTTTTATTTCGTCCAGTAACATTTGCGTTCGATGGTTGGCCATTATTTGAAAACGCTTCAGCTCGTTTTTGAAAGACTTAGTCGACTTTCCCATCGCTGAAAACGCCCCCCAGGTAGCGTGCAGGTGCTGAGAATCCATATTTCCCAGTTCATCGACTGTAGAAGCCATTTGTCCGCCATCTCCGAGGACTATCTGCAAAAACCCCTCTTTTCAGCTTTCTAATTGTACGTATTTGGATAGTTAAGATAAAAGTCTAGAGAATGAGCTACTCATTTTACTGAGCTCCCTTAGCTTAATTGCCAACAAAAAGTCATGCTGGGAGGGAATGAAATCATGTCACGAAATGAGTAAGAAGCTCCAGAAATAACAGGTTATAGTGAGTGTTTGTATTGTACAATTGCTCAATACGTTTCGAACTTACCTTCAATAGTGTTGAGGTCTTGACCCGGGGAAGTTCCTACGTTTTCGATATTTTATTTAGGATTACGCCTGTATCTCTATTCAACATATTTCTGTGTTAATAAAGAGGTTGGTGGAGGCCCATTGTACACATTGGTTAATGGTAAGTAGTTATGGGTAGTTCAATTAAATCATTACTGTAAGTCCAAGAGAATTTCGAAAACGCTCGACGAAGTTAGGTGTTCCCAATGTTGACTTCAAATCATCTCCCCTTTAATTTTCACCAAATGATTCACTACCCAAGCCTCATCCATCATGACGCTGTTTCGTAGTCGCCTCATTGCCGAATCTCGTTTTTCAACCTTTTCTCGCCATTGTTTTTCTCTGCTTGTACCGTTCTTGGCTTTCCTTGACCACCTTGCTCTTCCCAGAGTTACTATACCTCCAGGAGGCCACGCTCGCGAAGATTCCGTTAAGTACCTTAGGCACATTGTCAGATACCAGTGGCGCATGGTGCTGTGCTAATTCCTTTATTCAATTTTCACGTCCGCCGTTCACCACATCAACCGTCTCATAGTCCATGACGTCATGCCAGACCATCGTCTTCCATCGTTAATTTCAGACTGCAGTGATTTATTTATATTAGAAGACTTAATTTTGTTTATTTTATTATCGCGTTAATTTATTCTTCCGATGGGCCCACACAATTTGGTTTTTCTTTTATAAATGCAGTCCACACATCTCTTGTTGAGAAGTCTTACTTGAGCGTATCACTCGTTCAACCTCGCCCAACATTAGGCAACTTGCTAAGTTCATCAGACGGGACTCTTGTTAAGTGGACTCATGTCACGTGTCTTTGCAAGCGCATCGACGTAGAGGTAGGAGGAGAGTTAGGATTAGTGCAGTATGGGCTTTGCAAATGTGAGGGGTTGAATATGGCAGAGCAGGCGAGGGACTGTACAAGGTTTGATAGGGAAAGGGTGGTGAGGGATGAGATAATGAGTATTGGGTAGGAGTGGGATTGGTCAATGTTTGGTGTGAAAGAAACTCACAGGTGGTGGAAGTGGTTTGAGGAGGAGGCTTAGAAGGACAGGGAGCAGTTAAGGCTGAGGGGAGTGGTGCGTGGGGCCTTGGAGGGGGAAGGCAATTTGGGTGAGGTGGGTGGTTAGGGGTGGTATCAAGAGTGGTCTAATATTCAGTAGCCCATCCCTGAACCACCCACCAGGTGTAAGGATGAGTGTATTGTGTGAATGCGTTAGGTTTGTCAGTTACAGATGACCAGCAAGTTATTATCTTGTAGTCTGTCGCTGGTTCCTGTAGTGGTGTGAATGAATGCCTTTTGGCAATTCCAACATTGAGGCCTTCCTCCCATTCAGATCCTTTACCTGCTCACGCCCCAGCCAAATAAAAAGGCACTGTGGGAGACCTTTGGCCACCGAAGCGATGCAATTAGGCACAGTGTCACCAGCCATGAAGTGAATGTGTTGGATTTGTGGGGGATGTGATTGTTGGCAGGGTAAGGGTAAAGGCTACAGGGCTAAGCACCCCCCTCTCCAACTGCCAAGGATCTTTTGACCACACATCTTACACATGTAGTGGTATGAGGATTTTCAATACAAAGCTCCAGATGATACAGAGCTTTCATTTCATCCATACATAGCTTCAAAATACATTTCCCAGACACATTTTGTGTTTTTGTTAATCATCGGTTAGTTCAATATTTGCAACCAGCACCCGCCAAACGTGCATAATTGACTCTCTGAGTCATTCATCTCTCGATATCTGAACAGGCGTAATCATAAATACCAAAGACAGCATTTTTGCACATACACTGCTGTTATAGTCGTCAAAATGGACTAGATTTCACGTGCCAATTACCTCCAAATCGTCATACGAAAATTTGTTTTAAGAGAATTAAATAGCCATTGAGTTACCTTCCCGAGCATTTTCTTCAGTTGAAAGATTGCCGTTTGAGTATATTTCACCGTACAGTTCCGGCCTTCTACTGAGTCATCCATGTGTAATAGCTCGTTCTGAAATCTAAAATAACAGCGCTAACAATTTCGTACTTTTTCAGCGAACGTACTCCCCAAATTTCACCCGTAAGTTTGATGATAATACGAAGAAAAACTAAATAACTCGAAAAGTTGGCACCAAGATCAGCCAACTCTAGAAATTGTGGGATGGGAAGGCCGTTCTTGGCTTATCAAACATCCCTGGAGTGCTAAGCTGCAGAGAAAGTTTGGGAACCCAGCATATACAGTTCATTTGGTCCAATGTCAGGATCCATATTTTGGTTGTACTCGTTAGTAACACTTTCAGCTTTGGGTTAGCGTTACGTTTGGTCAACTCCCGTAAGCCATGCAATAGCATCTCTGACGCCCTTTCAACTACACAGAAGAAAATGATAAAGGTCAGTCTGTTCTATTCTTTGTTCTTGCTGTAACATGAAAGAACCTTCCCAGATAGGAAGGGAGTGCTCCCATGCTTGAGGAATACTGACAAAACAGTGAGAGGTGGCTTGCCAAGTGCGGGAGTCCTGGGGGGCCTGGGCAGGGTTACTGATAGGTGCGTGGATTGTGAGGAGCATTTCATGTACAGGGGGCTGAAGCGGTAAAAGGTCCATATTTTGTAAGACACTCGAGCTGCGCTTGAAGCCCAGGCTTCATGTACTATTTCATCTGGGCTGACTACCCCTGAAGACCCTGGCAAAGGAGATCACTTTACAATTGTGTAGTGTGCCAGGTCATTCAGGAATAGAGGGGAATGAGGGGGCTGCCATATTGGCTGGAGATGGATCTGCACTGATCCTGATGGAAGCTGACCCCCTGGTAGAGACCACCAAGAGCCACTAGATCAAGGAGGTTGGCAAGTGGGAGGAGATGTGCAGGGCCAGAGGCAGTCAAGATTATTTATTAGATTCTCCAAAGAGATAATATACAGATGGCACGTGGCCTGCTCATGGGACACTGCTCATTAAGCTACCACCTGGTCAAGATGGGTTAGCCTGAGGTACAGTATCACATTCTGTGAGGCCAGGCTAGTCAGCAGAGCGTGTGTACTGTGTAGTTGTGTTGGGCTGGCTGTGGCGTTCAAGTTTTGGAGTCTAGGCTGTCTTGCATTTCGTGTGAGAACGTTGGGGACGTCGCATCAGACAACACCAGTTACATGGGGCTGCTCATCAGTGCCACACAATATGCCCAGCTGATGCCCAAATGATCAAAACACCCTTATATTCATGTAATAGAAACCCCTGACTTATTTATCAAATACCTTACATCCCACTTGTAACGCACCACTAATTACAAGTATACAAGATGACAAACTTGAGCCTCTCATATTGTACAGAGTTGTGAGTCTTGTACATATCACGCAGTGAGCCCACAAAAACTGTTATTTCGTTTTTCCTGTTTTCATGAATATTTTTTCTAAATAAAGTAACAAATATTAAATATAATACTGTATAATCTTTAAAAGAAGAGAAGTAAAGCCAACATTGAATCGAGCCGTCCATTGGTCCAGATTAGCCCTTTTTACTTTCCTTGGCTCTACGAAGTAGAAAGGAAAGTTATGTAATCGGCTGAAAAAAAAATTTGAGTTCTCTCCAGATCTTTACGGTTCAGACCCCCCTGAGTCCGAAAAACACTATTTGGGAAAATGGTCTGTGTGTCTGTCACTAAAGTGTGTATGTGAACGATTTTTAGAGAGAACCACCGTGCCAAATCCACTGAAACTTGATATCTCACCCGCAGGTTACCACGGGACGCCAAAATAAGGGTATGAACAAAATCAACCGAAAGTTAACTATAGTTATCATAGTGATCAAAACAACAAATATTTTTTTTCTCAAAAACCGCTCTAACGATTTTGATTACATTTTTAATATTGGTAGCTCTTGACATGATAATTATACCATAAAATTCCCATTTGTGGGAAAATGACGAGAGCAGCACAATAAATTATCAAAATTTTCGACGAAATTGATTTTAGCGCGGTTTCTAGAGGAAACAACCGTACCAAATCAGTTGAAACTTGATGTCTAGCTTACAGGTTACCATGGGACGCAAAAATAAGGGTATGGGCAAAATCCACCGAAAGTTAACTATAGTTATCATAGTGATCAAAACACCAAATTTTTTTTCTTAAAAACCGCTCTAACGATTTTGATTAAATTTGTTATATAGATAGCTCTTAATAAGATAATTATACCATAAAATTCCCATTTGTGGGAAAATGGCGAGAGCAGCACAATAAATTATCAAAATTTTCGACGAAAAGCGTTTTTGCCGTGGCTTTTTCCTTTTAAACTCCGCTGGAATGTTAGTAGAATGTTAAAGAAAATTGGTACTGTAGTCCAATCCAATACCTATAGGGTGAGTATTTAAAAACGCTCATGAGATACATGGGGCTCACTCCAGAAATTCCTGAATTTCAACTACTGCCGTTTTGCTTAATACCAGTTCTAACAATTATT
Organism: Pachypeltis micranthus; assembly: GCA_020466155.1. Lineage (NCBI taxonomy): Eukaryota > Metazoa > Arthropoda > Insecta > Hemiptera > Miridae > Pachypeltis > Pachypeltis micranthus. The sequence continues at coordinate 4,358,593 of CM035776.1, forward strand.
ACCCAATAACTCCGCAAAAGTGATTACTATCCTCCTTCAAAAAATCCGTGTTTACTGCCTCATTAATTTTCTGGGTACCATTTGCTCAATAATGGTCCTGGAATGAGTACGAGCAGCACAATAAATTCTTTTACTGTAATCGCTGCCGCTTCATGCTGCCGTAAAGCGTTGTTTGACCAAGTTCAAATTAACTGAGTGATAAATGAATTGATTAAATAGAATTAGCCGTGTACAAAGTGAATTGTTGTAGAGCTAAGGAAAGTTGTGTGTTGCAACGCACCAGATATTTCTCCAATGATATTCTAATGTAAGTGATTGATAAACTTGTACATCTCGAGTCCCTTTGATAAGGATTCCCATCTCGCTTGTCATGTATCTAATGCCCATTCATCAAGTTTTTGTTCAGTGGAGAGGTCCATACAGAGTTGCAGAATAGGTAAAGCTCCCTTTTCACTCTTCGCTCGTTCATCATGCACTCAACGTGTAACTAGCTGGTTATCACTCGGAGCGCCACCGCTATGTGTTAATAATCAGAGGAAGTACACAGTTTTGAGTTGTCTGTAGTCGTACTGTTGCCACTGACGTAACTACTACTATGCGAGCTGGTGATCAAGAAGAGTAATCCCCAAGGAGGGGTTCGAGGTGTCTGATGCAAATTAGTGTGGTGGCGAAGGGGTGTTTAGAGAAGGTAGATGTTGAAAATTGATAAATTGTTCGCATCAACGTTTTTCGTCTAATTTTTATTATTTCTACTCTTGGATTGTCTCGTTTATTATTTGAGAAGACCTTTTTTGAACATGCTTGGTCAGAATACTGAGTTTATTTGTTTGCTGAAGCTCTTTCATGCGGAGAATGTCTCCGTAGGACGCTTCGAGAGATAAAGACTAATTAATATTAAAGAAATTGGGTTATATCCGCCAGTAGGCAAATTACTAAAGTTAACGTACCTGTTAGGTGAGTCCGTCTCCTCTGGCTTGTGAGTTACTGTGGGCAAGCGCTTTCGATGTAAAGACATCATCGTCTGGCCGTTAAGTCAGTACTGGAGTCAGTCAGTTGGTCGTGGTCTTTATATACAAAGAGAAAGGTGAAAGGGGTGATGGAGCGTCGGGGAAGGGGCGGGAGAGGAGGTCATGTAGCTCAGGGGAAACCCCTAGAGATAAAGGGAAGGTGGTGGATGGTCTGTGAATTGTGGAATTTAAGTCTTTTTTGTGTAGGGTGGTCTGTAAATCCGTCAGTTGGTTGTTTTCGTTTGTGTAGTGTTTTGAGTGGTGTGAATATGGTGTCGCATTTTGTGTTGATTTGTTCATTTATGATCTGTCCATTGAAGTTTTTTTGTTTATAAATTTCCATGTTTTCTAATATGTTCAGTTTTCGTCCTTTGTATTGTTTGTGTAGTAAGGTGGTACAGTCCTGTATTTTGGTGGGTTCATGTCCAGTTGTTTTGAGGTGGTTGGCAAAGTTTGAATCGTCTTTGTTCCTACTAAGAGATTTAATGTGTTCTGAGTATCTGGTCCGTATTTTCGTTCTGTCTGTCCTATGTATGCGTTTTTACAAGTACAAGTTCTTTTATCCACCCCACTTTGGTCGAGTGGGTCTGTATTTTCAGTCTTTGCAGTTAGTTTGGTTCTAAGTGTGTTGTCCGTGCGTAATGCAATTTGTATACCTTCCTTTCGGAGGATATTAGTTATTCCGTATATTTGTGGTCCTGTGTACGTGAATGTGCAGCGTCTTGTTAAAGTCTGTGTATTTTCTGTTTTTGAGTCGTTTGTTTTGGAGTCATATTGTCTTAGTAATTTGTTTATTGTTTTTTTAGAGTAACCGTTATTTTCTGCGATAGTATTTATAATATCAAGTTCTTTTTTGTAATTTTGTTCGGATAGTGGGATCGTTGTTAGTCTCCGTATCATGTGTCTGAATGCACTTAGTTGTTAAGAACTTGATATTATAAATACTATCGCAGAAAATAACGGTTACTCTAAAAAAACAATAAACAAATTACTAAGACAATATGACTCCAAAACAAACGACTCAAAAACAGAAAATACACAGACTTTAACAAGACGCTGCACATTCACGTACACAGGACCACAAATATACGGAATAACTAATATCCTCCGAAAGGAAGGTATACAAATTGCATTACGTACGGACAACACACTTAGAACCAAACTAACTGCAAAGACTGAAAATACAGACCCACTCGACCAAAGTGGGGTGTATAAAATAACTTCATGACAGACAGGACGAAAAATACGGACCAGATACTCAGAACACATTAAATCTCTTAGTAGGAACAAAGACGATTCAAACTTTGCCAACCACCTCAAAACAACTGGACATGAACCCACCAAAATACAGGACTGTACCACCTTACTACACAAACAATACAAAGGACGAAAACTGAACATATTAGAAAACATGGAAATTTATAAACAAAAACTTCAATGGACAGATCATAAATGAACAAATCAACACAAAATGCGACACCATATTCACACCACTCAAAACACTACACAAACGAAAACAACCAACTGACGGATTTACAGACCACCCTACACAAAAAAGACTTAAATTCCACAATTGACAGACCCCCCCACACGTTCCATTTATCTCTGGGGTTTCCTGAGCTACATGACCTCTCTCCCCACCCTTCCCGACGCTCCATCACCCCTTTCACCTTTCTCTTTGTATATAAAGACCACGACCAACTGACTGACTCCAGTACTGACTTAACGGCCAGACGATGATGTCTTTACATCGAAAGCGCTTGCCCACAGTAACTCACAAGCCAGAGGAGACGGACTCACCTAACAGGTACGTTAACTTTACTAATTAATACTCATACTGAGCCACAGCGTTTGACGTGATGTACAGAAACTTACTGGATCAACGGCTTCAAGGCATGCTTGCTGAATCGTTCGAGTTCTTGCCCTAATTTGTTAATATTTTCCTTCACCATCGCCTCCACGAAAAGTTGTTCGACCACCTACAATTTGAAAAATGTCTCATTATATTGAAATCGTGTATTGATTGTAATTATGTTAATTCAGAAAACACCTATGGTGCACTGCAGTTTCTCGTTCTTTCTGGTATTCTTAACAGGACTATGAAGATAACTGGAACGTCCAACGTATTATCCATGGTTTTAAAGTAGTCTGCAGCGTGCTGAACGCATATAGGTGCATAGGAGTGTGAGCGATTGGCGTATCAGCCGGAAAACACATATATGCCTGTATATCTGTCTGGACCTCTTTATTCTGCGTGAGTTTTAACTACAGTAGCGGTAGAATAGTTTGTGGCTTCGAGCGTCTAAAACATAGGCGACCAATAAGAGCTGCAGTTTGCACACCAATAACTTGGAGCCCTACATTATTGTGGCTTTGGATATCCTGTATGGAAACTGGGTTCGTGAATTTCTGGCAACTTTGAATTCAGATTCCTCAACCAAACAGCCGCTTGTTTTCGGCGGCTCTCAGGACTCGTTTACACTTCGGCCAGCAGGTTGCTCTTCAACAGAGACTGAAGACAGGAAGACCGTCTCCACCTTGTTCAAGTTGTGTCGCGTTCGAAATGCACCAGCATTTACCAGAAAAATGGCTGTTTGGCGACGAAGATTGTGAAAATATTTGGTGCCATCTCTGTGGGCTGAAGACATTGTTGTTGGTGGGGGGGATTAATATTGAAAGCGGTATTGCACTAGGTTAGTTGGGAAGTAGTACGATAGAACCCGAATGCAATTGGAACTAGGAGTTTTATTCGTGAATTACTTCCAGAGATGTTTTACCACTACAAACAGGGAACTGATTGGGAGCAAACGCGAGCGCAGATGACTCAGCGACGAGGGAACCAGCTCAGTTACAACTGACGGCAGCGAAGTCTCCAGCGAATTGAGGCATTTGAGCCCAGTCAAGACGATGCCTATGTTGATAGCATTCACACGTGTACGTTGAGTGGCAGCTCTTGAGTGTGCATGAGGTTGCCAGACAATTCGCGCACGTAGGTTCTTCGAGCCTCCTCGCTGGAGTTGTGGAAACGTGGGCACTTTTTTACCCCATGATGTTTGTCGCAGATAGGGCACGGATGTTGCTCTGGCGATGGAGTTTTGTCTTCACCAGACCTTTCCCCGGACTCGTTGTTTGAGAGGTTGTTCGGGGACAGACACGCGGGAAGAAGTCGATGTTGATGCAGGATGGGAGATTGAGTCGTTAGCTGCACGGTTCGCAGGTTACGTTATCGCTCGGTTACAACTGGCAGCAGCGAATTTTCGAGCGATTCGGGGCATTTGAGGTGCCCAGTCAGGACGAGCCTCAAGTGAATGGCAGGGTATGGTTCACCCTGGTACAACATCAACAGACCAAGTGAACGCCCCTCTACAAGTTCGTCGTACGATTCTCTAATAACTGCAGCTTCGTCAGGACACCAAGCACGACCAATCAAAATTATTTTCGACGACGAATTTGGCCAGAATAATTGGACAAAAGTTAAATTTTTCTTTCAACGTTATTCTTCCTTTTTGAGAATTTATTGTGCTGCTCTTACTCATTGCAGGACCATTATTGAGCAATTGGTATACAGAAAATTAATGAGGCTGTAAACACAAATTTTTTGAAGGAGGATAGTTATCACTTTTGCAGAGTTATTGGGTAAAAACGTTTAGAACTGGTAGTAAGTGAAACGGCAGTAGCTGAAATTCTTGAATTTCTGGAGCGACCCCCATGTATCTCATGAGCGTTTTTAAACACTCACACTATAGGTATTGGATTGGACTAGAATACCAATTTTCTTTAACTTCCTACTAACACCCCAGCGGAGTTTATAAGGAAAAAACTGCGCTAAAAACGCTTTTCGTCGAAAGTTTTGATTATTTATTGTGCAGCTCTCGTGATTTTCCCACGAATGGGAATTTCATGGTATAATTGCCATATTGGGAGCTATCAATATAAAAAATTTAATCAAGATCGTTAGAGCCGGTTTTGAGAAGAAAAAAAATTTTGTGTTTTGATCACTATGATAACTATAGTTAACTTTCGATGGATTTTGTTCATACCCTTATTTTGGCGTCCCATGGTGATCTGCGAGCGAGATATCAAGTTTGAGCTGATTTGGTACGGTGGTTTTCTCTAAAAATCGTTCACAGACACACACAGACCATTTTCCCAGATAGTGTTTTTCAGACTCAGGGGGGTCTGAAATGTAAAGATCTGAAGAGAAAATTTTTTTTTCAGCCGATTACATAACTTTCCTTTCTACTTCGTAGAGCCAAGGAAAGTAAAAACTTGGAATTGGCTATTTAAGACACATACTACCCTTATATTTCTTTCCCTTCACCTCCAAACGGATTTCCCCGGAGGTGCATGACCTCCCCCTCACCCCCCTTCCACCATCCCGTTCATCGTTCTCTTTCTATATAAGGAATTAACGGCCAGACGATGATGTCTTTAAATCGCAAGCGTTCGCCCTCTGTATCCCACCAGGCAAAGAAGACGGGCCCACCAGACAGGTACGTTAACTTTAGTGACGTGCGAACTACGAGTAGTTCGACTAAGACCCGTTTAATGATGTGAATCCCTTGCGCACAACATTTACTATCCGGCGGGGGATCGCTCGATTTTTGTGAGGGACGGCCTATCCTGGGTCAGTTTTGTCTGCTTTCGACGGAATCTGCCTGGAGGCCGAGCATAATGGCCCTTCGTTAGAACTTTGATTCCATAAATCTCAATAAGATGCACGCCGTTGTGTTGTACTAGATGAATAGACCGAGTCACCAGCGTATGATATTGATTGAATGTAATTCCAAGACTCCTGTCGGCCTTAATAAACTTACAGTCTACTCTGAGGGGAAAATGAGTAAACGATCAATTATTTGAACTGTTTTTTATTTAACTAGGAGGGAGCACTACTATAAGTACTCCAGAGGGGACAAACAAATCTCAACTTGTTTAGGGTCACCAGCTGAACTCTCGACATCATTACTTGCACTCAGTTTTTACTTTCCGCTACCCGAAGGGAAGTAATCGGCCCAAAAAAAAATTTGAGTTTTCTTCAGATCTTTACGTTTCAGACCCTACTGAGTCTAAAAAACCTAATTTCGGCCCGTGGTCCGTGTGTGAGTGTCTGTAGTTCGATTTGCGGGAGAACGGCTGATCCGATTGAGCTGGTTCTTTTTACTTTCCGCTACCCGAAGGGGAGGAAAGTATAGTAATCGGCCCAAAAAAAAATTTGGGTTTTCTTCAGATCTTTACGTTTTGAGGCCTACTGAGTCTAAAAAACCTAATTTCGTCGCGTGGTCCGTGTTTATGTGTGTGTCTGTAGTTCGATTTGCGGGAGAACGGCTCATCCGATTGAGCTGGTTCTTTTTTGTTTTGTTCGTTATTTTTTGTAGACACCAAAATAAGGTTATGGACGATTTCGGTCGATGGGAAGGGGGGTGGGGGACGAAAATGTACCAAAAACTAGGGTTTTTCGCATTTTTCTCGAAAACGGCTCTAACGATTTTGATTAAACTTTCAAATTATCTTCTACTGATCAATACCTAACTTTTCTTCTCCATACATATCTCCATGAAAATACGGTGAACGGAGATATGGGCTCCTGAAGCAAAAATAGGTTTTTTACGCTTTTTGGCAAAACGGCTCCAGCGATTTCCACCAAACTCACAGGATGTTTTCAAATAGTTAATACCTACATATTGTTCTCAATAAATGTTCCTGTGACGGTCCATTGAACAGAGATAAAAATTAAAATGTGTCAAAAATAACGTTTTTTCTAACATTTCCGTAAATTCCAGGGTAACTTTTTCACCAGATGTGATAAATCCTAATGGAGTGTCCTTTAGTCACCCATACCAACATTTCGTTCTCTATAATTATTTCTGTACATATATATGTTGAACGGAGATATAAGCCAGGTTAACTCAGAAAAGGAGATTTTTCGAATATTAATTTATCGGTATTCCAATTTTCTCAAAAACGGCTCTAACGATTTCGATCAAACTTTCGGAGTACTCTCAGCTAACTAGTCCCTACATTTTGTTCTCCATAAATGTTCCTGTAAAAATGCGTTGAACGAAGATATAGCGCCCGCCTATGTAGCTGGTGTTCGAACTTAAAGGGGTGGCGGAAAGTTGTGTGTTGCTACGCACCAGATATTTCTTAACTGTTCAAGAACTCCTATGGTCACTTGGGTCATTACAAATCATTAACTCTTTGACTTCAATGTAACCAACTGACAGCCGTGCTCTTTCATCAATTTGAAAATAACGGTTTTGTTTGAGTGAAAAATCGATGATGCTGAACAATTTTCAGACGTTCAACATTTGAATTGATGACAAGATGGAAACAAAATTCACAGTTCACTTCACTTTGGCTTTGTTATTGTAACTGTACAACCAATTTTCAACTTACGTCTGCGTTCGCATGCACGGCGGTTAGTATGAGTGCAAACACATACATCGGCTTCATTGCTAGTTAGTGCCGCAAACTCACTCAACGTGTCAATAGTCAATCTCTGACTCTACGCGAACGACTAAATCGACGAAATGAATGCCGCTGGATTGCGCCATCGGCAGATATTCGTCATAAACTCAAACAACCTATTATTTACCGATGAAAACTAACGACGAAACTGTACTCAGCTCGGAGGGGTTCAAATTTCTGCAGCAACCTAACGAATTAATCAGTTCCATTTGGACGTTGTGAAGCTATCGTCGTACTTGTATTGTTTCTTTTGTGTGCGTGGTGGAGTATGTAGAGTAGATCTTTGGTTTTTAGTGAGAAACGAGATGAAATGAACACTCCTCTAATTGCGATGGTCATGACCCTGGCAGAATAACCAGCCGACAAATGAATCTATTTTCTCTTTTGTATTTAATTGGCTATTGTCTCCTTAACGTGCTATCGATCAAGTGTGTTGAGATGGTGGGGAATCGGTACGTATTTGAAAACTGTAACGACGGACTTGAGAGAGAAAATGTCGGGTAAACAAATTGTGAAGAAGATGGAGGAAGTACACACAAACGTTGGGAAAGTTGTCAAAAGTTGAATCCTAGCTGATTAAAAAATTCAATTCATTTATCACTCAGTTAATTTGAACTTCGTCAAACTACGCTTTACGGAAGCGGTAGCGCTTACAGTTCCGGAATTTATGTGCTGCTCGTATTCATTGCAGGACCATTATTGAGCAATTGGTACACAGATAATTAATGCGGCTGTAAACACAAATTTTTTGAAAAAGGATAGTAATTACTTTTGCAGAGTTATTGGGTAAAAACTGTTAGAACTGGTAGTAAGCGAAACAGTGGTAATTGAAATTCAGGAATTTCTGGAGTGAGCCCCATGTATCTCATGAGCGTTTTCAAAAGACTCACCCTTTAGGTATTGGATTGGACTACAATACCAATTTTTTTTACATTCTACAAGAACTCCAGCGGAGTTTATAAGGAAAAAACTACGCTTAAAACGCTTTTGGTCGAAAAATTTGATAATTTATTGTACTGCTCTCGTCATTTTCCCACGAATGGGAATTTTATGGTATAATTGCCTCATTTAGAGCTATCAATATAAAATATGTAATCAAAATCGTTAGAGCCGTTTTTGAGAAAAAAAATTTGGTGTTTTGATCGCTATGATAACTATAGTTAACTTTCGGTGGATTTTGCCCATACCCTTATTTTTGCGTCCCATGGTAACCTGTAGGCTAGACATCAAGTTTGAGCGGATTTGGTACGGTTGTTTTCTCTAAAAACCGCACTAAAATCGATTTAGTCGAAAGTTTTGGTAATTTATTGTGTAAAGGGTGAGTGTTTGAAAACGCTCATGAGATACATGGGGCTCACTCCAGAAACTCCTGAATTTCAACTACTGCCGTTTCGCTTACTACCAGTTCTAACAGTTATTACCCAATAACTCTGCAAAAGTAATTACTATCCTTCTTCAAAGAATTCGTGTTTACAGCCTCATTGATTTTCTGTGTATCAATAATGGTCCTGCAATGTGTAGGAGCAGCACAATAAATTGCAGAACCGCTTCAGCGGTGCAACCGCTTCCTGCTGCTGTTTGACCAAGTTCAAATGAACTGAGTGATAAATGAATTGATTAAATAGAATTAGCCATTTACAAAGTGAATTGACGTAGAGCTAAGGAAAATTGTGTGTTGCAACGCACCAGATATTTTGTTGAATAAAGGACGAGGGCGTTGGCAGCTGCACACATACGAGAAGTCAGTTTACGTGAACGTACTAGACTTTTTCACTCATTTTGGTATATAAGATGTCCTCGCTATGTTCCCTATACAGTTGTGTTCTTGTTACTGATGATGACTTAACCGTCGAAATCGATCTGACATTGTAACCCAAATTTAGTGGAAATAGACATAGTTCTTTGTCCGTCTTATTATTGAAATTGGTTTACAAAACTTCATCGCTAGTGATTTAGTTCGCTATAGTGAACCACAGCAATGTCAGGGAATACCCTTCATCTTTTTCAGCCGTTCTTTCCTTTTTACCTACCTTCCTTTCAATAGCTGTAGCACTAAGTGGCTTTGGAGTTGGACGATTCAATGTCCCTTCCCCTCGATTCGTTCTTTTGTTTTCAGCGTTTCCCCTCAACATCAAATTTGGTCAAACCTCACCAAAAATGTTAATAGAAAGGACCACAACAATAAAAAATGCGCAACTAACTAGCTTTATTACCATTTGTTCGTGACTCTTACAAGTACACTGGGTTAGTGACGAACGACACTGTATTCTTGGGATTACTTTCGTGAAGCTCCAAGACCGTGATACGATTTATGCCGGGGATGGCATTCAACCAAACGCCGGGAACGTACAAAGTCATTTGAGGTCCGATACTCCAGTAGCGCCCCAAATTATGTCCGTTGATGAACACAACTCCCTGAAAAGAAAAGTATAACCGTGAACGTGCAGTTTACAAGGTACGAAGATGTGCGTGTTACATTTTGTAAAAATGGCGTACAAAACTCCACTGAACTGGGACTTCGTTGGGAGGTTTTGCACTGGTTCGTAAACAACATGATTTTTTTTAAATTTGCTTGGTGGCACCGGGAAAGCCCCCGCTGCGGCCACTACTGGGCCTATTGTGTGGGGGAGCGTGAGCCCAGATGTATAAGAAACAGCCCCATCGCTACTGATTTGTGCCAAACTTACTCTAACTAACCCCACAGGTGTTTACCGTTGTTATGTTATGTAGTTTTACGTTCTTGACCTTAAAAGTGAGTATTGGCAAATCGCATTGGACCCCAAGGACAAGGAAAAGACTGCTTTCTCGATTTATCGCAAGGGGCTCTTCAAAGTCATGCCATTTGGACTGTGCAATGCACCAGCGACGTTTCAAAGACTGATGGAAAAAATCATATCACACATACATTTGGCACTTGTGTACTTGGACGACCTTATAATTCATGGCCCCGATTTCAAAACTGTCCTCACAAAGTTGGAACAAGTATTAGAATGTCTTCAGAACGCTCAGCTGTAAACTTGAAGAAATGCACGTTTTTCTAAAGAGAAACCAAGTATCTCGGACATATTATTTCGGTTAACGGAATCCAAACAGACCCAACGAAGACACAAGCTGTTCAAGAGTGGCCTATTCCCAAGAGCAAGAAAGAAGTACATAGCTTTCTTGGATTTTGCTCCTACTATCGTCGTTATGTTAAAAACTTCGCTGAAATCGCCAAACCCCTTTTCCAACTAACTGAGGCTCGCGTGGATTTTGAATGGAACACGCAACAAGAGCAGAGCTTTGTAAACTTAAAAAAAGCCCTGACGACAGCCCCCATCCTCGCCTTCCCTGACCTAAGTAAGGACTTCATTCTGGATTGTGATGCCAGTGGTTCTGCTGTAGGCGCAGTTATATCACAAAATCATGAAGGGGAAGAGAGACCGGTGGCATATTTCAGTCACACTTTGTCACGGCCCGAACGGAATTATTGTGCAACTCGCCGTGAACTTTTGGCAGTAATAAAATCCATTAGCCATTTCCATCAATACCTTCATGGTAAACGTTTTCTTCTCCACTCAGACCACTCTGCGTTAATGTGGCTTACAACATTTAAAACTCCAAAGGGACAACTTGCGAGATGGCTCGAAACTCTTCAATCCTATGATTTCACCATCACACATAGACGAGGACAAGAGCATCAAAACGCCGATGGACTGTCGCGAAGACCTTGTGGGGTTGACTGTACGTATTGCAGTAGAAAAGAAGAGAAGAATTTGCTCGTGAACACCCTGAGGGTCTTGCCAGAGAAGAATCCACAAGAAGACGACCAAATTATCCAACAAATTATACGTTGGAAACAAAGTGGGGAACGGCCTAACTCAGCGGATTTGTCAGCCAGGGAACCTTGCTTGCGTCATCTAGTTGGACGTTGGGAACATCTAGAAATTAGAAATGGCGAGCTTTACCGCAGATGGTTGGAGAGAAAAGGACCAAAAAAAATTCAATGGGTTGTACCTCAGGCAATGGTGAAGGAAATTTTGAAAAATAACCACGATTCGCCATCTGCAGGTCATTTTGGATTTTGGAAGACGCTTGCAAAAGTACGCCAACGATATTTCTGGCCTGGCATGTCTACAGATATCAGGGCATAGTGTAAAACGTGTCCTGAGTGTAAGAGGTTCAAAGGACCTCGTCCAAAAAAACCTGCCCCTCTTCAACAGTTCACAGTAGGAGCGCCCTTTGAGAGGATGGAAATCGACATTTTGGGTCCTTTCCCTACCAGTAAACGTGGGAACCCATACGTTATAGTAGCCGTAGACTATTTCTCGAAGTGGCCAGCAGCGATTTGTGTACCGAATCAAGAGGCATCCACTGTTGCTTCAGCTCTTGTGGTGTTTAGTCGTGTAGGAATACCTTTGGAAATCCACACTGACCAAGGACGGAATTTCGAGTCCAAATTGGTACAAGAAGTGTCGGATCTTCTGGGGGTACATCGGACCAGAACAACTGCGCCCCATCCACAATAAGCAGGACTCGTGGAACGCATGAACAGATCTCTTACAAAATATTTGGCAATATTTGTGAATAAATGTCAAGATGACTGGGATACGAAGGTACCGTTGTTCTTATTGGCGTACAGATCAGCTCCCCATCATACAACTGCTTTTTCACCCAGTTCAGCTCGTATATGGAAAAGATTTGCGATTACCAGAAGACTTGGTCCGCCCAGCTGCGATGGAAACTGTCTCAAGAACGGAATACGCCTTCGATCTACGCAAAAAACTTGAAGAGGTTCGTGAGTTCGCGAAAGAAGAGGCTGCCCTAAAAATGCGCTCGCAGAAAGAGGTTCACGGTCGACGGGCACAGACACCGACTTTCAAAGAAGGCGATTGGGTATGGGCGTTCGATCCCAAACGGAAGAAAGGTGTTTGTCCAAAGCTTCAGCCACTGTGGACAGGACCCTGGGTCATTGACAAACGACTCAACGAAATATTGTTTGATGTAAAGTTGGGAAACACGAAAAGACGTTTACATGCGAATCGCATAGCAAAGGCGGACGTCAGGCCTAATAGTCATGGAGGGGGTAATGTGGGGTAACTAACCCCACAGCTGTTTACCGTTGTTATGTTATGTTGTTATGGTTTGAAAAGCGTAAATTATTAGATTATCATTGTTAATAAAAACTCGCATCGATCAACATTGTTACAGTATTTTGCTTAAATATCAACGAAGTGTCAGAAATTTCACAGGTTACAGACAAGAAATAGACGTGGAACTGCATATCGCGTATTTAGCAAGAAGTTTTATAAATAGCACCTTTCATAGTGCAAAATTTGAGCCAGTTTTTAGTTTGTGACATAAAAATCAAGAAAAAGTTGCATTTAAACACATTGTGAAGCCAAAAACATCGAAAAGTGGTTCGAAGTAACCTCGATTGACTATGCTTTATGTATTAACATTTCTGAACGAAGTTTGAGGGCAAACATTAAGAAACTCACCTTCCCCCATCCAGACATGTCCACGAACGTGTCGAGTGGCTGTGCCGGTTCTGCGGGAACGGTAAATGTAGAAGAGAAAAATGCGGGACATGTGACGAACTTTGCGTCTTCCAGTCGTTCTACGATCTCAATGTCTTCTGCTTCCAAGGGGTAGCTGACAATTTTCCAATTCTCTAGGATATCTCCGTTGAGGCTCACGTTCGATACGATTCCCTGAAAAGCCGATCAAAAGTTGTATAGTTTTGATTTCGATCAAATCCTGAACCAAAATGAAGCTTCTGCGAGCTCCTTGAGGCTTAGTTAAGTGCCAATTATTGGGGAAACTGTAAAAAAAGTTGTAAAATCTAATGAGAAAACGTGACACTCGTTGGGACATCAAGATAACACAGTTCAGTTTAGGCGTTGAAGGAATACTTTTTTTACTGTCGTTAGCTCCATGAAGTAGGCAGGTAAGTTATGTAATCGGCTCATCCAAATCAGCTCAAACTTGATATCTAGCCCGCAGGTTACCATGGGACGCAAAGACAAGGGTATGAACAAAATACACCGAAAGTTAACTATAGTTATCATAGTGAACAAAACGCCAAATATTTTTTTTTCTCAAAAACGGCTCTAACGATTTTGATTAAAATGTTTATATTGATAGCTCTCAATAAGGCAACTATACTATAAAATTCCCATTCGTGGGAAAATTATAAAAGCAGTACAACAAATTACCAACATTTTCTGTGAAAATCGATTTTAGCGCGGTTTTTTCTTATAAACTCCGCTGAAATGTCACTAGAATGTTTAAAAAATATCTGGTGCGTTGCAACACACAACTTTCCCTAGCTCTACAACAATTCACTTTGTATATGGCTTATTCTATTTAATCAATTCATTTATCATTCAGTTAATTTGAATCTTGGTCAAACAACTCTTTACGGCAGCAACAAGCGATAGCGCTTACAGTACCAGATTTTATTGTGCTCCTCGTACTCATTTCAGGACCATTATTGAGCAATTGGTACACAGACAATTAATGGGGCTGTAAACACGAATTTTTTGAAGAAGGAAAGTAATTACTTTTGCAGAGTTATTGGGTAAAAATGTTTAGAACTGGTAGTAAGCTGAGCGTTTTTAAACACTCCTACTTTAGGTATTGGATTGGACTAGGATACCAATTTTCTTTAACTTCCTACTAACATCCCAGCGGAGTTTATAAGGAAAAAACTGCGCTAAAAACGCTTTTCGTCGAAAGTTTTGATTATTTATTGTGCTGCTCTAGTAATTTTCCCGCGAATGGGAATTTCATGGTATAATTGTCTTATTGAGAGCTATAAATATAAAAAATTTAATCAAAATCGTTAGAGCCGTTTTTGACAAAAAAAATTGGTATTTTGATCACTATGGTAACTATAGTTAAATTACGGTGGATTTTGTTCATACCCTTATTTTGGTGTCCCATAGTGACTTCCGGGCTAGATATCAAGTTTGCGCTGATTTGGTACGGTGGTTTTCTCTAAAAATCGTTCACAGACACACATACACACACACAGACCATTTTCCCAAATAGTGTTTTTCTGACTCAGGGGGTCTGAAACGTAAAGATCTGAAGAAAACTCAAAATTTTTTTTTCAGCCGATTACATAACTTTCCTTTCTACTTCGTAGAGCAAGGAAAGTAAAAAACAAAATGAGAATGAAACGAAAGAATCTAAAAATATCTGGTGCGTAGCAACACACTACTTTCCGCCACCCCTTTAAGTTCGAACACCACCTACACATGCGGGCGCTATATCTTCGTTCAACGCATTTTTACAGGAACATTTATACGGAACAAAATGTAGGGACTAGTTAGCTGAGAGCACTCCGAAAGTTTTATCGAAATCGTTGGAGCCGTTTTTGAGAAAATACGAATACCGATAAATTAATATTCGACAAATCTCCTTTTCTGAGTTAACGTGGCTTATATCTCCGTGCAACATATATATACAGAAATAGTTATGGAGAACAAAATGTTGGTATGGGTGACTAAAAGACACTTCATTAGGATTTATCACATCTGGTGAAAAAATTACCCTGGAACTTTCGGAAATGTTCGAAAACGTTATTTTCAACACATTTTCATTTTTATCTCTGCTCAATGGACTTTCAGAGGAACATTTATTGAGAACAATATGTAGGTATTAACTATTCGAAAATATCCTGAGAGTTTGATGATAATCGTTGAAGTCATTTTGCCAAAAAGCTTAAAAAACCTATTTTTGCTTCATAGGTCATTATCTCCGTTCACCGTATTTTCATGGAGGTATGTATAGAGAAGAAAAGTTAGGTATTGATTAGGAGAAGATAATTTGAAAGTTTAATCAAAATCGTTAGAGCCGTTTTCGAGAAAAATGCGAAAAACCCTAGTTTTTGGTACATTTTCGTCCCCCACCCCCCCTTCCCATCGGCCGAAATCGTCCATAACCTTATTTTGGTGTCTACAAAAAATAACGAACAAAACAAAAAAAGAACCAGCTCAATCGGATCAGCCGTTCTCCCGCAAATCGAACTACAGACACACACATACACACACACACACATACACACGGACCACGCGACGAAATTAGGTTTTTTAGACTCAGTAGGGTCTGAAACGTAAAGATCTGAAGAAAACTCAAATTTTTTTTTTGGGCCGATTACTATACTTTCCTTCCCTTCGGGTAGCGGAAAGTAAAAATTGAATCGTATTAAAACCAAAACGTCGGGGAAATTGGAACGGGGGCGCTCGAAGCGAACCCGGGGGGAGTTGAGTGTTGGGAGGGAAGCGAGGGGGAGGCGCGCTGCTCGCTCGCCTCGAGCGAGCGGTTGCTTTTTTAATGAGACGGGCGGGGCGGGAGGAGTTCAAGCGACGAAACGCTGTAGCTCCCGCGTTGTACTGCGTTTCGTTAATTTTTTAACCGTTTTTTGCCCATTACAACCACGGGCTTCGTCCGATCGGATTGCCGAGATGGCGGGCACAACTAGATACCAAATCGGATTTTTGGGCGAAAGAACGAATTTTTTAGACCACGTTAAAGGCACAAAACGGCCGGGACGGGGGACGGCGGACGGACATTGCAAATTTGGAATCTCCATGTCTTGAAACGTAAAGTATCAAATTTTGAGGGGGGATTGTAAAAAAAATGGGTTATATCCGCCAGTAGGCAAATTACTAAAGTTAACGTACCTGTTAGGTGAGTCCGTCTCCTCTGGCTTGTGAGTTACTGTGGGCAAGCGCTTTCGATGTAAAGACATCATCGTCTGGCCGTTAAGTCAGTACTGGAGTCAGTCAGTTGGTCGTGGTCTTTATATACAAAGAGAAAGGTGAAAGGGGTGATGGAGCGTCGGGGGACCAACTGACTGACTCCAGTACTGACTTAACGGCCAGACGATGATGTCTTTACATCGAAAGCGCTTGCCCACAGTAACTCACAAGCCAGAGGAGACGGACTCACCTAACAGGTACGTTAACTTTATTGTAAAAAAAATTTTCGTGACCGAAAACATAGGGTTATTATTCAGAATGAATAATAAACCAAAATCTATGCTAGGTTCATAATAGGTAAAATGATTTGTTTTACCTTGATGACGTCGTCAAGTCGACCTGCATTTCTGCGTCCGAGATTCTCTACCAGAAGACTGAGTGTGCCGCTTTTGCGTAAAGCAGGAATCGTAGCTCTACTGGAGCGCTTTTCAAGAAGTCCAACTTCATCCTTTGGGCCGTTAGTTTGTTACCGAGAAAAAAGAGAATCGCCGATATATTGTGACCAGTACAAGTCTGCAGTCGTCATAGAAAGAATCTCGAGATCTAACAGCGTACTTAATCCTACACTTGACCTAATTGCAGGCCACTAATAAACGCCTGTGACAGAGCTCTGACATTTTGAGCGTGTCACCACATCTATAGGTCTCGAACTCTAGTTGGTTTCTAGACTGACAATTGTCGAATGCGAATAAGCATAGATTAACAGAATGTACATTTGTAATGGCATGCTTGTACTGAGGTCGTTTGGAGATGCTTTTGAAGAGCTGTTGACTCAGGCAAAAATTACGGCAAATTACGCAGAGAGATGCACAATTCTCGACTATCATCGTGAATTATGAACCAATGTCTTTACCACTAGACCACGATCGCCCAGTGCCTTAAATAGGTCAGTAAAATAGAAGCTAACTAATGCTAAGACAGAAGTGTGCACTGTAAGCACAGCATAAGGTGTGAGTGGTGTAGAATCATTTCGAAGATCAGTCAATTCATTGGAGATATTATGTTGTGATCTGCAATAATAATTTTGGAAGTATCCAGTCGTTACCATTCTTAAACCATCAAAATAACTATTCTATATGTAAAACTACAGTTTTATAAATGTGTGATCGCTTCGTCACCAAGGATGCCTGCCATCACTCCAAGAATTTATTTGTTCACTCGTTTAGTCTATTTGAACAATTTGCTGGAGAAGAGACTACTTCGCTTACCATGTCCTGTCAATAAACGTAGAAAGCACCAGTTTGGGCAGTTGTGGTGTTTTTTTGGTTCTAATCAGCCAGCTGCTTTATTGGTGGGGGGAGGGGATCATAGAAGTGAAAGATAGGTAGACTGGCAGAAGTAGGACAGTGGGTGGGGGTCTAGAATTCTGCTGCCGTGTTATTTGGCGAAATGCCAAATGCATCCCTGGCACATTGGCTGAATTCTCCTGGTGTACCCTTACCCTTCATGTGACTGTAAAAGCTTATAGGGGCTACACTACATAACTCTTACATCTCCAACATAATCCAGGCTCAACATTGCAATGATTGTACTTCACTGGTAGCAATAGGTGGAAGATCTTATGGAGCTCTGAGAAGCTTGCTGTTTTGGTTTGTTATTCCACTCCGATTAAGAGATATTTGTACCCTTGAGAAAGGAATGGCTACACCTCTACTGGTATCCTATGCACCAGAGCACTGAACTTTTGACGCTACATTTTGGTGAAACAGTGAGTGATGGCGTGAAACGTTTCCATACCTAGCTGTAATGTTTTTTGTTCAATCGAACTGTATAGCTGTTAAATTATTATTAGAACAGTCGACAGGACGTGTAGAGTTCACAATGACACAGAGGTTGTTGGTAATTACCCTGCAGTTGTGCTACTGTTAATATTTAGGAGACTAGAGGTTTTGGGTTGCACCAGACCACTGGACGAGCCAGTTCCTCACGAGACATGGTGACTTCAATGTGCGGCTCCTTTCTTTTCTCTGAAAGACTCTCCATTATGCACGTCTTCTGCCTTCAGTGCGGAGGAAACAAGAAACCATGTGCTGCTCCACCGCAGTTTCTACAACAATGAGCGACGGTCGTTGGGAGGGCAAACGAACTTAGCAGCATTGACTGCTACAAAGCGAGCCTATAACCATTTTGCAGAGTTCGCGTAGAAGGTGATGGCTAAGAAACGTGGTCATAGTTGATCTGTCCTTTTGAAATTTGCCACTCAAGTACACAGTTAGATCAGGTAGGAAACCAGATTAAGAACTCCTCCCAGATGGTACAGGATTCCTCAGGTGGTCACTTATGCGCGGTCACACATGGGCAACAGCTCTCTACCGGGAGACTGGCTAACGACCAAATACCTCTGCAGGTATGAGTTGGGTGCATGCTGCAAAGGCCAGCCTTTATCATATCAGCGAAACCACAACTTCCATGACTGATATAATAATCGTCGAGGGTTTAGGTACAGTAATCAAATAAGGAACCAGACCTGTAGAGGTTTTGTACGTGAATGGCTTACAGTCAAGGTTATAAGGTTGTATCTACACTCACCTCATCTACTAGCACCACCGTCCTGTCTCTAGCTGTCACGTCCAGAACTGAAGACTCATGAAAATCCAACGGTTTGATGTGCGTGTAAGCTATATATCCATAACTCTGATGAAGCGCTTCCATGTTCACTGGGTACCTGGATGTGACCTGAGATGATCCAGCAGGGCTTTCAAGTAACGATACCTTGGAACTTAAATGTATAATTCCGTAGTCACCTTTGGGAGCTTCTCGGAGCTTTTCTATTTCTTCGTCAGTTCCAACAGGCCAGCCGTACTATGCAACATTAATAAATCTCGAGTAATTATGTTATTAATTTGAAAGAACTGTGACAATTAGGAAGTACAAACAAGAATTGGAATAACATGATTAATAAACAGGGGAAAGATGTCGCTATTTCATGCACTGACCACTCCAAGCAGTAGAAAGCTGGTAGTTGACTGGCTGCCCCCCTCCATCATTGGTCACTGCTCCTGGACGTGCACAAGCATTTGGCTTTAGCTTGTAGGGGCAACGTGGAGATCACCGTCGAAGCAGACGCCTCAGAAAGACTCAAACTTGTTGTGCAGATGGCAACAAGACTTACAAAAACTCCTCCAAAAACTAGTCATTTTGAAACTTCAAAGGCAACTAGTAATGAGTAGGAAGGTAGCAGGACCCTATCGAGGCTGGAGCTAGTTCCAGCGGTCTGTGTCACACTGATGACCAAGGCTAAATATTTGGGCATCATCCTCTGCCCCATAACAGTCTCAATCAAGGTCGATGTAGGGATCACCAGCACATTCCTGTTTCTCGAAATAGTACACACAGTAGGACATTCTCTTGTCAGTATCTGCCTATGGCACATTGCCCTAGAAGTTCTTGCAGGCATCCCCCAGAAGACACACACTTAACGAACGCAGTAGGAGGGTGACTGAGGATGCTCTCCAACTGCCTTCAGTACAAAGACATGCACAGGCCACAACCACTTCTCCATTGGCTGTCTTGCACCTCACTACCTTTGTCCAAGCAGGCGTGAATCGATGTCACGAACTGGTGACACGGGCGCCACCCTGGACGAGCACTCAGTCCCTCCTATCCTGTTCAACTGTTGGGAGCCCAGCCAGAGCACAACGCTCGAAGCTAGACCCTGCAAAAGGTTCTGTACAGATTGCCCCATTAGGATGCCTCAATTCGAAAGGTTATTGGAATACAGCGTTCTAACCATATCGTTCATGCACCTGCGTTAAAATATTCGAGCATTCAAAGGCCAACACAAATGTATCCATGAATACTTCACGCCCAATCGATACTCAGCATAGAATACATAAGAAGTGAATCACCTGTTTCAACATCGCCCGTATAGCCATATACTTTTCTGTGAGATCACCAGCTTCGGTAATGGGTGCATCGTAGTCGTAACTAGTAATTTGATAGCCTGTTTCCTTTTTATATCCATTAGCACCTACAAGCGGTACAAGTTGGAGTGTATTAACATACGAAAGACGCAATAAGTAGTTTATTTGTACTAACACAACTACTCCGTAGGATTCATGAGAATCCTGCAAGATAACAGAATTAGACGGACTGATGACCATAAAGACAAAAATAATATCCCACCTCCTGCCATTCTCCAGCATTAGTTCCACTTCTATATCAAAGAAGATTAGCATACTTACGGTGGTTGTAAAGATAGAAGAAGAAAAGTTAGTTTAAGAACACGGGTTAAGAGTTATTGCAACGATTAGCGGATGGAAATAGATCGATTAGGAACAAAAACTGCAGTGTTCAGTGAAGTGTGGGTCTCCCAATTGCCCATCTTCCTGGTTCTGGGTTATCTTCCCAGGAGCATGCCCATGCTACCAGGCGCGACCACGGGTTGTGGATAGTGGAACAGCCACGGCACTGTCCCCAGGGGCATGTCTGTGGCCAGCTGTGAATAAGGTCAGCATGCTGACTGAATAAGAAGCCGCGAACAATGGGCAAAACCCAAGAGATCGCAGAAGAGATCCTGAACAAAGGACTCAAGGGCAAGCGGATCTACATTTATTCAGACAGCCAGGCCGCCTTAAAGGCCATCGCAGCCTATAGTTTTAGGTCTAAGCTGGCATGGGAATGCCTCCATGCGCTCAAGCAGCTCGGCGCCCGTAACAGGCTCTCCCTCATTTGAGTGCCAGCTCACAGGGGGCATGAGGACAATGAAAAGGCTGACCACGTTGCGAAAAGGGGTACAGAATCCCTACCCATCAGGCCTGAACCACACGTAGGTATGACGAAAAGTCACCTGAACCGTCTGGTTGCTCGATGGGAGATACAAGAAAATGGCGCCCATTGGCATCGCCAGCCACAACTAAGACAGGCGAAAAGGCTTATCACGCCTTCCTGTCAAAGGGCGAAGGCGATGCTGACACTCTCTAGACAAGATCTGAGAGTACTGATAAGCTTCCTCGCCGGGCACTGCCCACTCAGATACCACCTCAACAAGATGGGCATCTTAGAGACGGTGGAATGCAGACTCTGTGGTGAGGAGGACGAGACAGCAGAGCATATCCTGTGTGAATGCCCTGCCTTGGCAGCAAAACGCTTTGAATACCTCGCTCAGGGGACCACTGAACCCCAAATCATGGCGGAATTTGCGGTGAAGGACATACTCGGCTTCCTAAGGGGGGCCCATCTTGCTCTTCATTCCTGAAGGAGAGTAGGGGAAGAAGGTTTGTGTTTTATTACCATCACTTGTTACTTTTCTCGCTACTAAGAGAAGTAAATTATCTGGCGAAACAAAGTATGGAATTGGGAGTTAGGTCTGGGTTTTTTTTTGTACGCCACGCTCCAGGGTTATGCAGTTAATAATGCTTCACTGCTAAAGACAAATAGTTCAGTGAGAGAGTGGTTTGTGCAGTCATAAGACAATCGTTGATAATACGCTCATTTTATGCAGGCTATGCTCGTTAAATGAGAACCAAAAAGGGACGGGGGTTTGTCAAATGACTGTTGTTTAACATTTACATGAGAATTGTATCAGTTGAAAGTCATGAATGTTGCAGTTTCACTATCATGCAAGAGCCCAAACACTCGGTCAGTACACGCTGAACCCTGGACCTCCAGAGGTATGGCAGGTGTCATTCAGCCAGTCTCCTGAAGTGAAGGTATGACCCTGAGGAGTATCCATACCATCTGGGAGGAGTTTGTCATCAGGTTTCCCTCCTATTCTATTTACTTTGGCGGCAAGTTTCAAAGAGAGCTCTTCCAACAACTGTCGCTCACTGTTGTAGGAACGACAGCGGAGCAGCATGTGGTTTCTTCTTTTCTCCACACTGGAGGCACAAGACCTACAGGATGGAGAGTCTTTGAGGGAGAAGAAGTGGAGCTTTGCACTGAAATTGCCATGTCCCGTAAGGAACCCAACCCATGTTATTCTAAAACGTTCACGGGCGTTCATAGATGTCATGCCCCTTTGACGAAGATTCCCATCTTGCTTGCCATCTATCTAATTCCCATTTGTCCAACGCGACAAGCTTTCATTCAGTGGAGAGGTCTGTGTGGAGAAAGCTCCGTTTGCCTTGCATCACGTGCTGCCTTGTAGGGCTTGGTGATCCGCAGGAGTGCAGCTTCTTAGGACGCGGCCTACACTCTCATTTGTTTAACTGTGAGTTTGCTACCTCAACAAATAAAAGCCAATCACGCCTAAGTAAATGGCCTTGTACTTGAGGACTGTGTCGAAGAAACACACACCACAAGTGTCTTTGTTGAACCTAAGGCTAACCGTGCAATGGTAGTGCCTTATAGAGACTTGATCTTGGCTGAAACGCCACTTCCCACCTCTATTGACGCCCAAGTGTGTGACTTGCTGCTCAAGAAAGACCCAATGGCCACCAAAACGTATTGGGTTGGCTGTTTAAGAGGATGAGCTGGGTTTTTTTCTTCAGCCACCTGCAGCTTGACGTGCTTGCATCAGTCAGTGACGATTCAGAGCACTTGATTGGTTTTTGCTTCAATCTGGTTGACTGACTATGCACAAATTGGTGCAAATGGTGCAAGAGTGCAGGATGTGGCTTAACTCCCTAGCAAGTGCGAATAGAGTTAATGTGTATTGGATTCCAGGACACAAGGGGATCATTGGAAATGAGAGGGCGGACCATCTGGCCAGACGTGGTTCGTCCACAGTACCTATTGGGCCACCGCCCCACTGCGGGATTTCTCTGTCACTGGTCAAAAGGACTGTGAGAGAACACGCCAGAAGACTGCATCAGACAATCTGGAACGCTGCAGGAGTAAGACACTCCAAACGATTTGTCTCAGAGCAAACAAGTGAGACGAGAGACACCCTTCTGAGGATGGAGAGGAAGGACTTAAGGCAGGTTGTTGGGATCATAACAGGACACTGCAGAATGAACAAACACGTGTATGTTATGGGTATAGCCGAAACCCCTCTATGCAGGTGGTGTGGCACGGATGAAGAAACTCCCTACCATGTTCTGGCCCAGTGCCGGAGACTTGAGAGGGAGCGATTTTTGGTCTTTGGCACCACTTCTCCCAGGATGGATACCAACGAGGACTCCTTCAGGAACTACCTGGCTTTCCACAGGAAGCTAGGCATAGACCTGTAAGACACTAGGACTGGCACAATAGGTCATATGGCCGCGGTGCACACCCCATTACTGGGAATACAGTCAGAAGATTATATATACGGGGGGATTAATATCAAAGCGATATCGCACTAAGAGAGTCGGGAAGTTAGTACGATATCAAGCCTAATGCAATTGGAACAGAGAGTTTTATTCGTGAATTACATTCGGAGAAGTTTTACCACCACAAACAGGGGAACTGAGAGGACGACACGGCGACGAGGGAACCGGCTCGGATTCAACTGACTGCAGCGAAGTCTCGAGCGAATCGGGGCATTTGAGGTGCCCAGTCAGCATAAATGCCCCGGACGAGCCTCCGCTGAATCGAAGGGTTTGGTTCGTCCCGTTACAGCTGTAAGGGCCATCAAAAGAAGGTGCGGACCTGTGACCATTGTGGCCTTAAGGGTTGTTTGACCCAAAATGGTACCACGGGAATGCACAGCCCGCGGCCTTGCGTCGGTGCATTATGGGTTAAGGCCACAACAGGTGGCTGGCTTCACAGGGTAGGTAGAACGGAGCAATTCAACTCCTACTCAGGGCAAAGTCTGGCAATGCTGGAAAATGCGCTTGCTCTGCAGATATCGTGGTGGCTGTGGTGTTGCTGGAGGGTAGTAATCCCATCCGTTACTCCGTTTTTAAACTGCGGGGTCTGAGGGAGGGACCACCAGGTCAGAACACCCTGAGACATCCCTGAATGCAGAAAAGTAACTGTCTTAACGACTAGACCACGATCGCAAGGGTGCCTTTTAATAGGAGTCAGTCAGTACCTAGACATACCGATCTCAGTAAGTCTCTATCAGTTGCCTGAGAAGACCTATGAAGAAACGCTTCGTAAGTGCTGGTCTGAGGACTGAGCCCTGGGGGCACTCCTTTGCTACCATTCTCCTGATTAAGGCATGTCTGCATTCGATCGTAGCAGTTCTATTTGTCAGGAATTCCGCAAGTTGAGGTTGTGGTATCATGAGCATGTGACAACAAGAGCACTCATGCACCTGTGGAGTCTGGCTGTTGGTAGTTTAGCTGTTAGTTACTGTAGTTCCTGTTGGCTATAAAAATTGCACAATTTGTCATGTAATTTACCAACTCTTTGCCGAATGAGAGGAAGTTATTCAAATCGTTCGAAACGTCCAGCACATCGATGAATATTGCGTGCACGAAAGTAAATAATGTTGACGCAGCGTGAAAAGCACAGAGGTTTGAGGGCATTAAACATCGGTACTCATAGCATTAACCATTCACCTGAACTGAAACCAAAGTTGGTTCCTCCGTGGACCATGTAAAAGTTGAAATTGACGTTGGCATCGAGCATGTCCTTCATGGTTTTGATAATACGTCGTGTGTTGAGTTGCTGTCGTTTTTGCCCCCAAAAGGTGAACCAACCCGGGTAGTATTCAGAGTTTACCAACGGCCCGTGCGGTTGGATCTTCCGAAGACCAGCGTACATCGTTGACATATTTGCGTCATCTATAAACAAACTCAGATTGTGAAACAGGGATACACGTAGGCTAAAACAATATATCTGCTACTGGGCGTCACAAAACATTCCACATACACCAGTGCACTCTGGCCAAAAAAATCCTGTTTGCACTCAGTTTCACGAATCTGGTAGAACTTAGCTAAACTGGTAGTACTAAAGATTTAAGAATTTATTGAGCGGCCCTAGTTGTGTCACGGCGTTTAATGTATAACCAACCAAAGCGTAGGTAAATTATGGACTGTCAAACATGAAGGGTACAGGACTCCAATTAACCCTCAGGCAGGAGAGTGGCTGACTAATGCTCTTGCAAGCGAAGGTATGACCCCCTGCCATGTGTGACAACAGTACCAAGCCTCATAGCTTATGAGCCTGTCGCCAAACATCCCCTCCTTCTTCACCATCTTATTCTTCTCGTTCTTGTACGTACGATAGACGCCTGCCTTTGCCAATTCTGTGGCTGGGGATTCAGGAACGCTAACCAGCCCTAGAGCCCTTATCTGGCAGAAGCATCCTGTTTAGAAAAATTGAGTACAGGTTTGCTTCTGAGGAGACGTGCCTCATTGCAGTTGCTGTGGCAGAACAGGCTATGAGGAACCATGTCAACGATTCCCCTCCCGTACTGCATCAGCCATTGAAGCCCTGCACCGAAAGCTTATGGTGAGTCAAACTGCAGAACAGGCAAATGTGGACGAGAAACCACCAGAAAATCGGCCGGACCTAGCAGCCTCAGGCCCCCCTGTGCCTTTTTAGGAGTGAAATTCCAAGGCTTTCTGAGCAGGTCAGTAGAGAGAAAGGATCACTCTCACTTCACCTGCAGAGACTGGCAAGACAGTGCTGCCCTTGATCCAGAAGAAAAAGAAGCAATTCTATATGGAGTCGCTGGATATTTCTAAGCTTTTGGCACGGTAAACCACCAGGCCATGGTCGAATGCCTTTGTGTCGTGGGGGCTATTGATCAACTTGTCAGTTATGTGAGCTCTCTGCACTACAGGAGGGCTGTGGCCCTGCAGGTTGGTGGTGACTGGGCAAAGTTCTCTGTCTCCTATAGTCTTCAATCTTGTGACTGATACTGAACTGGGTAAGCTTCCTCAGGAAGTAGAGTTTGACTTCCCTCGGGCCATGTGGCTGAGTCTATTAGCCTTTGCAGATCATGCTCTCCTCTCAGTGGTCATTACGGCTTGCAGATCGCCTTAGAATGGTTAAGGCAGCTCATTTAAGTGTAGATTACGGGAATCCTGAGAAGTGTGGTGGTTGAGTCTCCTTATCGAGGTCCACGCCGTATGAGCTCAAACAAAAAATTAAAAATGTGCCATTTGCCATTGAGAGCTAGTCAACGCAAGCTTCTAAAATACGAAGCTCAAGAGTAACAATGTATTATGACACTAAATACACTTACTGGAAGCAAAGTCAATTGTAGAGAATACGTTAGGGATCCTGCCATAAGTGACAGAAGTGGGGCGATGGTTGTCAGTTGTAAAGAGCACTGCTTTGTCTTGCACGTGGTGATCCGTTAAATTTCGAAGGAAGTCTAAGTACTTTTTGTCATGTAGAGGGTAATTCCCATATTCGTTCTCAATCTTGAAACAAAAGAAGTCTTACTAACCAAAAATTGATAAGAGAGCTGAACTATGAGGAAGGACATGTGTGAGGTGTGTGGTCTGGGCAGTTGGCAGTTGGAGAGGTTGCCTAGTCTGTGGCCTTTACCCAAATGGCTATCGCTCCTTCTACCATAGGTCAAACGCACATCACCGTACACATTGTAAATACATTCACACTGCTACACAGCCCAGAGACTGATAATTCAATACACTCAGCCCTTAAATATATTTGTGTCTAGTGGTTCAAATGTGGGCTATAGAGTATTTGAACACCAACCCGACTCACCATCCCCCTTCAAGGTCCTGTACATCGCTGTCCCTGCTATAACCTACAATTTTCTTCACCAATCCATTCTCCCATCCCTTGCCACAACCCCTTCCCCTATCAAACCTCACATTGTCAAAGATCACATGCTCTGCTGTATCCAACTCCCCACATTTTCAAAGCCCATACTGCAGCAATCCTAACCCTCGATGTTTTTCCCTGAAATCCCCATGCCCTGTGATTGAACTGGGTGGTGGAGTAATTAAACTACTCGTACCTCCACCTTGTCCCTGACCCGCGGCAACCTTACCACCACACTCTCCTCTCATCTACTCAGCCTTCCTTTGTCCTTCCCTGATCTCTCTGCCCCCACTTCAATTTTCTGTTCGCCCTCAGCCAGTAGCCAGCCCATCTCCTTAGTTCATGTCAATGGGCAGTTGAAGATTTCGGAGGAGATTGTCCTGATGGCCTGCAATCATGGCTCATTAGCTCCTCCACATGTCCCTTGTCATCTTACCATAATATCCCTGGCAGCCACTATGAAGAATGACATTTGTACAAGTGCTGGGCTAATGACTGTTGCTTTGGAGAGAGTACCCTGCTTATTAGCCCTCTCCTGCCGACACTCAACTAGTTCCCCTGGGACTTCCCAGCAAAACATAGCCCCCACGATTTCATCCCACAGGCTTTGCAGCCTATGAGCCCTTGCAGACGCATCCTGTTTAGAAGAATTGAGTACAGGTTTGCTTCTGAGGAGATGTGCCTCATTGCAGTTGCCATGGCAGAACAGGCTATGGGGAACTATGTCAACGATTCCCCTAGCACCTAGGCTTCTTCCCTGCATGGCTTCTGGGGATTTGACTTTCTAAAGTTAACGTACCTGTTTGGTGAGTCCGTCTCCTCTGGTGGGTGAGATACTGTGGGTGAGCACTTTTGATGTGAAGGCATCATCGTCTGGCCGTTAAGTCAGTACTAAAGTCAGTTACTTGGTCGTGGTCTGGCCCCCGTCCACTATGCAGGGAATGGTGTCAGGGCCCGAAGAGGCACCTGAACTGAGGAATGACAAGTGTAATCGAAGGTTCAAATTAGCAGTTAGGGAGAGTACCTAGCCCTGTGGCCTCTACCTCTCCTCTGCCACACTCCACATAAAAATCGAGGGGAAAACTCCCAGCAAAACCTGGCCCCCACGAAGCGAAGCCCTTGGCATCACAACCAGAGGCGCCACGCCTGAGAGACTCCATGCCACTGGCCACAGGCCGAAGCCTGCGTGGTACCCATTTCATTTGGCTACGACTTTAGCAGCCAAAGAGCCTGAATGGGTAGCAGGCCCCGGTCCCGGAATAGCCAAGAAGCATGACATTATGAGGTGTACATAAATCTTCTTTCATTGCTCGTTCTAAATAGTGATGAACACTCGACTTACTTGGACCGTTATGATGGGGCCGCCATTCCCATATAAAAGTGGTTTGATGTGCTTGAACAACTCGTTGTACCAGTTTTGCACGTAGAATAAGAAAGCTGGAAATTATAGTTAAAAATTGTTTTAATAATAACTGCACACTTATTATTAACGAACAACCTTAACTTTTTCTGGTTATGATTCAGGTATCACACAAGGTCGACTCCTTGTAAAGATGTTTCATTGACAACTATAACATTTTCGGACATGATAGACTTGGGTGCTAGTCAAGAGTCAAAGGTAAGACCGTAGCAAGTCCTTGCATCAGCAAAGAGGAATACTTATTCTCCTTCATGTTCAGACACAAAAGGCTCTAAGTCTGCAAATGATTGTGACCTATCGCTAAAAATGTTAAGAAGTCGACCAAATCTTGGGTGTCTTCTCTTTTTTTTCTCTTGGTGCGCAAACTTTACCCAATCTCTTGCTCTTCCCTATCAGTCCTTATCACCTCCACACTCCACAAGCTTTCTTTATTACCTCTCTCCATTCGACGAATTGTCAACAAGAATCGCCCTGAAGTCGACTGAACGCCATATTTCCTACTACCAGTGTGATTAGCATAAAACGTTGGCGTTTCACAACTTTTGTGAGTCTCCATTCTATTGCACTGTGAGTACAGAGGCTCGACGAATTATTTCCGATTGTAACGTGTGGTGTTGTTTTCAGTTGTCTTCAGGGTAGAGCCACGTCCCTTGGCCCTCTATAATGGCACCCTACCCTTTTTGGAAGCCGAATACCACTAATCATCAAACTCCTCCTCTTCTGACAGAGCACAGCCCGAACGAATCCGTCAACCACCTCCCACCAACCACCGTTGACAGAAGGGGCTCCTTAACTGCCTCCTGCAGGCACTTGCGGGGTTTGGCCCACCTAGGACAGGCGAAAAACGTGTACTCCTCGTTGTCAACTGGGTCCTACTCACAGTACTTGCAGAAGGGATCTTCTTTTCCCCCCATTGTGTCGAGGCAACTCCGGAAGTTCCCGTGTCATTTTGTTGTTACTTTCGACTGTATTTGTTCGTAGTTGATATTATGGGTGACTGTATTAATATACAAAGCCAATAATAACTAAATTAAAAGAACTTACTTGGGTCAGAAGTCCTGAACTTCATGTTCGGTTTTTTTTCCAACAACCAAGCCGGAAATCCTCCCTAAATCAAAAATTGGAATTAACTTCGCCATCGCATCTCGTTCCCAAACTAAACCGATCAGAAACGTTGTTGATCACTTACGAACTCTCGTTCTGCACATATGTACGGGCCAGGTCTGAGAATGACGTGGAAACCTTGGCTTTGAGCCAGAGATATGAATTTTACTATGTCGGCATCTCCTTCGAAATTGTAGCGGCCTGGCTGCGGTTCGTGTAAACTCCATTCGACGTATCTGTGTTGAACGACAAACGACGATTACGAATACGATCGTGACGGTAACAATTTCTCAATTATACTCGTAGTCATTGAAATATTGGCCTTTCGAGCTCTTCAATTACAAATTAAATTCATAATAATTGTTGAAGCCTGAAAGACTGGTAATAATCGTCAGTAGTTGACGCTTAGGTACACCTGAGAGGTTCTTGGTCAAACCCTCTACTCCCCCTCAGCTAATATGACCCATGAAGTCGCATTACCACCCCCTAGTGCACATCATCATGTGACGTCATACTCCCTCCAACTGAGTAACTTCTGAGAGAACATAGGTCAACCCCCCTTCACCCTACTATAGTTATTTCTTCGTGGATCCTAACGTTGCCTGATAGGAGGGCTGATCAACTCAGAAGTTAGCGCAATAATTGGAGGTATGACGTCTCATGTGTGCTGATCCACTCAGGAGTTAAGACAATGGGCATGACATCGCACGAGGGGGCTGTTGGGATCCAGTCAGAAATGATTATAGTCGCAGTGAGGGGGGTTTGACCTAGACCCTCTCACGTGTACCTAAGCATTAACTACTATCATTACGGTTCCTGAGGGAACTGTATTGGTGCCTTTATGATTTTTGATATTTTTGGACTGCATTACGCGATTGAAAATCGATAGAGATTTAATGTGTTACTGTTTGACGCAAAGCACCGAATCAGTCCAGGTTTTTGACCTCACCAATGATATGATTTTGACCTCACGCCCTGACGGGACTCACCAATGGCAAGGTCATTGTTTCTCCTAAGACCTTCATACCTGCAGAAAGTCCAACTCCGTTTCTAATAGCGGATTTCCCTGAAGTGGTTTTCCCATCTTTTTCCTCTCCTCCTTTTTCAGATTCCTCTCCACAACAGACACTTCCTCCCAAACTCATTCTTCTATGAAATCTCGCCGAAGTCGTTCCTCTCCAGTTTTCCCAATGGATGTGTGTTTCACCTCTCATCAACATCTAATTCGTTTTTCTCCTTCCTCCCCAGTACAACCAGTTTCACGCCTAGTTCGCGCTTGTATACTCAACTCATATCCTGTGTAAGTCACCTTTTCTTTGTACATCCAAGTCTTCAAATCTTGTTCATGCATCCAACTCATCAATTACAAGTGCGTGCTCAACTAAAACCTGTCTCCGAGATTCATTCAAGTCTATCCTGGTCCAAGCAGTTACACTGATGATACGGGTTTGTTGCTCTAGTGGCACAATGGAACAAAGCCGGCTTGAATACTGTTAAAATCTGACGTGACGAGAATGGTCTCACACTAAACGTGGAAAAAAACTAAATTCAGTACCTACAAGCTTAATGCCTCTACTCAGCCACTCCGTAGGAGGAAACCCTGACGTGTCTCGCATTTGATTGATCATTGTCCTGAGATAAAGAAAGTTTCATCTACTTAAATTTACTATATTTACTTGTATACTTACTGTACTTTTTTACATTTTCCTTTATACTTTTATGCGCTGCATACTGCTCGTCACCACTGGTTCACCTACGGGATTCCTTAGGTGGTCAGACCTCCGGGTGGTATAACGTAGCTCTCAACACCTCTCCACTGGTGAACTGGCGAATGACTAAATACCTGCCTTACCTCCACAGATCTGGGTTTGGTGGATGCTGCGCAGGAGTCCGGCCTCTTGAATAATAGCCAAACCGCAACATACATGGCAGCAGAGTGATATGACCCTCAGAGGGTTCAGGAACAGTCTTTTGATAAGGAAACAGACCTGTTCCACAGTACAAGGCTCATCCCTCGAGAGGTGTCACTCAATTATCTCGCTCTTCTACAGAAGTAACATTTAAAATTTAAAAGTTCCTGTCTGCATTAGTTTATTTGTGCGACCTTCTTGGAAGTCCAGTTTTATAATTCTTTTGTTTCGTTTTTTTTTATCTTAAATTTTGTTCGTTACAAGTTCCCAGGAGCGGCCGGGGGATGTTGTGCGATACTTCGAATAATATTATAGTTAGCTACGACGCGTTCAACTTACGTCGAAATAACATTCAGCCCTAAAAGTCGGATCTTGTTCAATCGATCTGCCCAGTGCTGGTGAGGCGTTCGGAAGTAATGCATTGAGCCGCTGATGTATTTGAACGGTTTACCGTCCATGAGGAACGTGTCATTTTGAAAGTCGATTTCGAACGTTCTGGCTTGGACCTTGCAACAAAAACGTGCGAGTTAGCGAATATATATGTACAAGTAATTATTTAGCAGTTTTCCTTCCATTAATCATTAGGATTCCCCTGGAATTTTGTTCGCGTATAAAGCGTATCATTTCAGCCAATTTTTGTAGAAAATGAAGCTTGCGGTTGCATTAACATAACTCAGAGTGTGTGTGTACCTAGGGGTGTTTTTAACTGTGTATAATTTACGTCTTAGATCAAACTTTCGTGGCAATTGTCAGATAACGTCCAAGGAACGTTGTGTGCAGTGTTTTCTTTACAAATCTCGCTCGTACGGCCCTAGTGTTCTCAAAAAATCAGGGTGGTGTTCCAATACGCCACTTTGGCGATGGCAGTTTGATACTGGTCTTGAGATAGGCGCAGTCCAAGATATTCCACCAGTGTTTCCCCACTATAATTCCAGAAGAAAAAATACCTCCCCCAAAATCCCGTGTGAGCACTCTGAGTGCGCCACATCTCACAACTTTCCTTAGCTCTACGTCGATTCACTTGCATTCAAGGCTTTTTCTACTTTTCTAATTTATTTATCACTCAGTTAATTTGAACTTCATAAAAAATCACTTTACTGCTTCAGAATTTATTGTGCTGCTAGCGCTCATTTCCTAACCATTATTGAGCAATTGGTACACAGAGAATTAATGAGGCAGTAGGCACAAATTTTTTTAAGAGGATAATCCTCACTTTTGTGGAGTTATAGGGTAAAACTTTTAGAAACAGGAGTAAGCGAAATGGAGGTCGGTAGTTGAAATTCCCGAATTTCTGGAGTAGCCCCTGTATATTTTATGAACGTTATTAAAGGCTCATCGTATAGGTACTTGGTTGGAGTACCACTTGAATTTTTTTCGAGAACCTAGTAACATTTGTGAGGAGTTTATAAGGAAAATACTACATCTTCGTTCAACGCATTTCGACAGGAATATTTATGGAGAACAAATACTCCGTGGATTTGATTGAATTCGTTAGAGCCGTTTCAGTTTGGAGTTTCAGGAAATTGGAAAACCGAGAAATTATTCGAGAAATTTCGTTTTCCGAGATATCATGGCTTATATCTCTGCTCAACCGGCAGATACAGAGATAGTTGTGGAGAACAAAATGTGGGTATAGGTAGGTAGAGGACACACCATGAGATTGATGAAATCACGTGACGTAAATGCCCGGGAAATTACAAAAATGTTTAAAAAACATTTTTCGACACATTTTGATTTCTGTCTCTGCTCAATGATAGAGAATTTTTATTGAGAACAATAAATAGCCACTAACTGTGTAAAAACATTCCATGAATTCAGTGAAAATCGTAGCCGTTTTGCCTAAATGTGTAATTAATTTATTTTTGCTTTTTAGGCCTATTTCTTCGTTCACTGTATTTTCTTGGATAGAGATGGATATGTCTAGAGAAGAAAAGTTAGGTATTGACAAGTAGAAGACAAGTTGAAAGTTTAATGAAAATCGTTAGAGCCGTTTTCGACAAAAGTGTGAAAAACCCTGTGTTGTGGTACATTTTCGTCCTCCTTCCCCGCTTTTCCATCGATGGAAATTGCGTTGGCTATTGACAGCCAATTGTATTGGTACTCCATTGGACTACCACCCTGGATTTTCCAAGATTGTAGTGACATTTGAAATGAGTTTTTTGAAGGAATCTGCCAGAGGTGATTACTAATCGCACGATGTCCTGCCTTGCCGGAATCCCTTGGCCATAAATAAAGTCGGAGGTAGAAGGTGTTTGACGATAATACACAACAAAACTGACGTGGAAGAGCTGAGATCGTTTGCAGACGAAGGAAGAGAGCGTGTGATTGCCTCCCATTCACGTACAACGTAATCAAAACCATTTTTAAGAAATCGTTTACGATCTCCTATTCAAATATCTTTTCCCAACGGAAACTTGGGGCGCAATAAAGTAGTTCAGGCGCTCTCCGTTAGAATCGCAACGGAATTTGAGCGATCTGAAGTCGGAAATTTCCGATTTGGACTAAATCAGTTTGGGCTGGTATTTGAACAGAATATCATAAACACTGAAGAGTTTGGCAATTATTTTTGTTCGCTCAACACTCGATAGATCGCGAGGGCTAACCCGAATGGGAAATTATCGGTAAAATTAGTGTTTGAGCTGAACTTTTGTTGAATCGACGGAGCAACTTGTTTTTCGATTTCCTAAAAATTGTATTGAAGACGTTGTACGTGAATGGGAGGCAATCGCACGGGCTCTTCATTCGTCTTCTAACCATCTCAGCTCTTGCTCGTCAATTATGTTGTGTATTATCGTTAAACACCTACTACCACCGGTTAAAAGTTATTATAATTCTTTTCAAGGAAAAATCGACGACCTGCTACATATACGGGCGCTGTACCTTCGTTCAACGCATTTCTTCAAAAACATTTATGGAGAACAAAATGTAGGTAATGGGAGTACACCGTAAGTTTGAGACAATTGGAAAACCGATAAATTAATATTCGACAAATCTCCCTTTCTGAGTTAACTTGGCTTATATCTCCGTTCAACATATATATACAGAACTAATTATGGAGAACTAAATGTGGGTATGGGTGACTAAAAGTCACTCTGTAAGATTTATCACATCTAGTGAAGCAGTTACCCCGGAATTTACGGAAATGTTCGAAAAAACGTTATTTTTGACACATTTTAATTTTTATCTCCGCTCAATGGACTTTCAGAGGAACATTTATTGAGAACAATACATAGGCATTAATTATTCGAAAACATCCTGTGAGTTTGGTGAAAATCGTCGCAGCCGTTTTGGCAAAAGGCGTAGAAAACCTACTTTTGCTTTTTTGTTTTTTTGGCCTATATCTTTGTTCACTATAGTTTCATAGAGAAATGTTATACAAGACAAGTTAGGTATTGACACGGAGAAAATAAGCTGAAAGTTTAATCAAAATTGTTAGAGCCGTTTTCGATAAAAGTGTGAAAACCCGTGTTTTTGGTACACTTCTGACCCCCTCCCCTCTTTCCCATCGTTGGAAGTCGCCCATAACCTCATTTTGGTGTCTACAAAAAATAACAGAAAAAACAAAAAAAGAACCAGCTCAATCGGTTCAGCCGTTCTCCCGCCAATCGAACAACAAACACGCACACGCGGGCGAAATTAGGTTTGTTGGACTCAGTAGGCCTCAATACGTAAAGATCTGCAGAAAACCCAATTTTTATTTTTATTTTTTGACACGATTACCCTTTGAGTCGCGGAAAGTAAAAATTACGCTGAACTCGATTTTGGTAATTTATTGGGCTGCCCCCGCCATTTTCCCGCTGATGGGAAATGTATGGTATTGGTCATCTCATCAGGAGCTACTTATATAAAACATATAACCAAACTCATTTGAGCCGTTTTCATTCGTTTGTCATAAACTATGCCGATTATCGTCAATTTTTGTTTTGGTTTATTATTCATTCTGAATAATAACCCTATGTTTTCGGTCACGAAAAATTTTTTACAACCCCCCCTCAAAATTTGATACTTTACGTTTCAAGACATGGAGATTCCAAATTTGCAATGTCCGTCCGCCGTCCCCCGTCCCCCGTCCCCCGTCCGCCGTCCGCCGTCCCCCGTCCGCCGTCCGGGCCGTTTTGTGCCTTTAACGTGGTCTAAAAAATTCGTTCTTTCGCCCAAAAATCCGACTTGGTATCTAGTTGTGCCCGCCATCTCGGCAATCCGATCGGACGAAGCCCGTGGTTGTAATGGGCAAAAAACGGTTAAAAAAATTAATGAAACGCAGTACAACGCGGAGCTACAAGCGTTTCGTTGTTTGAATTCCCTCCGCCCCGCCCGTCTCTTTAAAAAACCAACCGCTCTCGAGGCGGCTCTCGCCTCCCTCCCAACGACCCCTTTGATCTCCCAACGACGACGCGCTTCGCTTCGAGCGCCCCTCGTTCCAATTTCCCCGACGTTTTGGTTTTAATACGATTCAATTTTTTTAGATTCTTTCGTTTCATTCTCATTTTGGTTTTTTTCATCAATTTTGGTTAAATTTTGACATTAGTATTTAGCGTGCATGTTTTCATATTAAAATTCAGTTTTTCTAGATACTTTCGTTTTTTTGTTTATTTTAATATTACGATTCAGTTCTTTTCGACCTTTTTTGGGTTTCATTATGATATTTTTCGATGCTGAATCGAACAGGATGGATCTCGGAGCATTAATGCTAGGTCAAGCTGATTATCCGAATAATAAACCGTTGTGTAATAATTTGCAGGGTTTTATAAATTAATACAAAGACTTACATTGGCCAGAAAGAATGCTGCCAGAGCGAGTAAGCGGATAATCCATGTCACCATGTTTACGATTCAGTCGATTTGCACTCAATAGACTTATACAATCGGTGTTACTTTTAATATTTCTCCACTATATCTAGAGTGCATACGTTTTTTCTCGTTATTGACAATATTAATATCGCAATTTGTTGCAAAGCGCTCTTCTCGAAATTGAACTAATTAAAAAGTGGGCGCGCTCAGTGACGTGTTTTGTAATTGATCTACCGCTTATTGTTGTTCAACCCCTTGAGTTTTCCTCAGCCTTATCAGTTGTTCATCTCAACTCAACTTACTACGTATTAATTACGTTCGGTGCTGGAGTGTTTCGTAAAAACCAGAACACCTAACGAGCCCTGATGGCTCGTAGGTGAAAGGTAGGTGCAGCAGCCGATGGAAAGGTAGGTGCAGCAGCAGCTTCTTCTCAGGCTCATTTCCAATAGTGTCCGGCAAACACCAGCCGACAACGAAATATAATCCTCTTTACCTTTGGGAACGATAAAAACGTGGTCTATGAGAGGGTTGAGTTAACATTTCATTAAAACGCCATTTTGTGAGGATTAGGAGCGACGCTTTTCCCCCACAATCCTTCCGGGGGGAAAATTCCATCTTCAAATGGCAACTCCAGACATAAGACTAGTAGCTTTCGTTTCGTACATTTTCGACAATTTGCTGTAGAATACTACTACGCTGAAAGAAGGCTTTGTTCGTATCGATTCGCTTTCAGGTATTATATCAAACTTCACAACTTATTCGCTTTCTTATCATGATGATAATTAAATATCTGGTGCGTTGCAACACACAACTTTTCTTAGCTCTACAACAGTTCACTTTGTACATGGCTAATTCTATTTAATCGGTTCATTTATCACTCAGTTAATTTGAACTTGGTCAAACAACGCTTTACGGCAGCAGGAAGCGGCAGCGCTTACAGTTCCAGATTTTATTGTGCTAATTAATGAGGCTGTAAACACGATTTTAAAAAAAAGGATAGTAATCACTTTTGCAGAGTTTTTGGAAAATAACTGTTAGAACTGGTAGTAAGCGAAACGGCAGTAGTTGAAATTCAGGAATTTCTGGAGTGAGCCCCATGTATCTCATGAGCGTTTTTAAACACTCACCCTTTAGGTATTGGATTGGACTACAATACCAATTTTTTTTAACATTCTACAAGAATTTCAGCGGAGTTTATAAGGAAAAAACTGCGCGAAAAACGCTTTTGGTCGAAAATTTTGATAATTTATTGTGCTGCTCTCGTCATTCTTCCACGAATGGGAACTTTATGGTATAATTGCCTTATTGAGAACTATCAATATAAAAAATTTAATCAAAATCGTTAGAGCTGTTTTTGAGAAAAAAAATTTGGTGTTTTGATCACTATGATAACTATAGTTAACTTTCGGTGGATTCTGCCCATACCCTTATTTCTGCGTCCCATGGTAACCTGTAGGCTAGACATCAAGTTTCAGCTGATTTGGTACGGTGGTTTTCTCTAAAAACCGCGCTAAACCCGATTTCGTCGAAAGTTTTGGTAATTCATTGTGCTGCTCTCGTCATTTTCCCATGAATGGGAATTTTATGGTATAGTTGCCATATTTGGAGCTATCAATATAAAAAATTTAATCAAAATCGTTTTAGCCGTTTTTCAGAAAAAAAATTTTGATGTTTTGATCACTATGATAACTATAGTTTACTTTCAGTGGATTTTGTTCATACCCTTATTTTGGCGTCCCATAGTGACTTTCGGGCGAGATGTCAACTTTGAGCTGATTTGGTACGATGGTTTTCTTTAAAAATTGTTCACAGACACACAGCCCATTTTCCCAAATAGTGTTTTTCGGACTCAGGAGGGTCTGAAACGTAAAGATCTGAAGAAAATTTTGTTTTCAGCCGATTACATATAACTTTCCTTTCTACTTCGTAGAGCCAAGGAAAGTAAAAAAAAGACGCCAACGGCACGCGGTGTTCCCAGGCGGTCACGTATCCAAGTACTAACCACGCCCGACGTTGCTTTTACATCGGTGATCGGACGAGACCCGGTGTGTTCGTCTTGCCCTACCACGTGACCAG
Source organism: Pachypeltis micranthus (assembly GCA_020466155.1). Taxonomy (NCBI): domain Eukaryota; kingdom Metazoa; phylum Arthropoda; class Insecta; order Hemiptera; family Miridae; genus Pachypeltis; species Pachypeltis micranthus. The sequence continues at coordinate 4,396,669 of CM035776.1, forward strand.
TAACACAATTTTTCGTGACTCGAAAATCCTAAAACCCTATATAGAAGTTTCACTTCAAAAAAATCTTTCCTTTCCAGTAATGTCGCACAAATTAAAAAAAAAAAACAACAATTATAACAACTGAGACCAAGAAGCCTCGCTCCGTCTGTTACAGATCTAAGCTACCGAGGAAGGTTTTATCCTAAGGCAGTATGTCGTAATCGATTATCTGCCGAAAAACAGGAGAGGGGTATAAAAACTGTGAATAACGTCGAAATTCAAGACGCCCACAATGAAAAAATATCTGGTGCGTAGCAACACACAACTTTCCGCCACCCCTTTAAGTTCGAACACCACCTACATAGGCGGGCGCTATATCTTCGTTCAACGCATTTCTACAGGAACATTTATGGAGAACAAAATGTAGGGACTAGTTAGCTGAGAGTACTCCGAAAGTTTGATCGAAATCGTTAGAGCCGTTTTTGAGAAAATTGAAATACCGATCAATTAATGTTCGACGAATCTCCTTTTCTCAGTTAACTTGGCTTATATCTCCGTTCAACATATATATACAGAAATAATTATGGAGAACGAAATGTTGGTATGGGTAACCAAAAGACATTCCATTAGGATTTATCACATCTGGTGAAAAAGTTACCCTGGAATTTACGAAAATGTTCGAAAAAACGTTATTTTTGACACATTTTAATTTTTATCTCTGTTCAATGAACCGTCACAAGAACATTTATTGAGAACAATATGTAGCTATTAACTATTTGAAAACATCCTGTGAGTTTGGTGGAAATCGCTGAAGCCGTTTTGCCAAAAAGCGTGAAAAACCTATTTTTGCTTCAGGGGCCCTTATCTCCGTTCACCGTATTTTCATGGAGATATGTATAGAGAAGAAAAGTTAGGTATTGATTAGGAGAAGATAATTTGAAAGTTTAATCAAAATCGTTAGAGCCGTTTTCGAGAAAAATGCGAAAAACCCTAGTTTTTGGTACATTTTCGTCCCCACCCCCCCTTCCCATCGGCCGAAATCGTCCATAACCTTATTTTGGTGTCTACAAAAAATAACGAACAAAACAAAAAAAGAACCAACTCAATCGGATCAGCCGTTCGCCCGCAAATCGAACTACAGACACACACACATACACACGGACCACGCGCCGAAATTAGGTTTTATAGACTCAGTAGGGTAGGGGGGGGGGGGGTGAAACGTAAAGATCTGAAGAAAACCCAAATTTTTTTTTTGGGCCGATTACTATACTTTCCTTCCCTTCGGGTAGCGGAAAGTAATAAATTCCCGTCGTGTATATTGGACAACTTTTAGGTTGTGCCTTTCGTAAACCTGTAACAAAAGTGTTCGAAGGGCAATAATGAACCAAGTTACTGTGCCGGAATTTAATTGTCAGTTCCTCACAATTTCTCACGGGTTTGAAAATATACATCGTTAACATGCGATTGGGATTATTTATCTTAGCAACTAACACAAGTACTTTTTTTAGTAACAACACATTGTATGAACAAACAACAAAGCTTCACAATCTCTTTCTATTGTCATCAATCCAATTTATCACATCTAACTGATTAGAAAAAGTAAATAATAGGCGTTGGTTTACTCGAAGAATTAATTAACTGGAAAACAATAAAGAGCTTGGAAGGGATCAACTCCCCGTTTATAGTGCAACTGTAGTCGGTTCCTGATGCATCCTTTCAATTAAAAGTCCGTTTGCCTGCAAAAAATAAAGTCGTATTAGTACGGAAGAGCGTGAGTCCAAACAAATGTGGAGTGATTAGCTAGTGCTATGGGCCGTTGAGACGCTGTGCTTGAGACCATGTCCATAATGGATACCCTGGGAGCGGACCTATTGTGACACAGGTAGGACACTCATGGTAGGACAGGACCTCCATAATTACAGTTCCTACTCCTGCCCATGTAAACGAGTGATTTTTATTTTGTTCAAATATATCATATTTTTTATATTAAAATGTAAAAAGTAAAATATGGTGAAGGTGATGTGGTAAAGAACAAGTCAGCCGTGACCAGAGGTCCACCACAGCCACCACTCTTCGATATTCGTCTGCCCACACCACACGGTCTGAACATTTCTTTTTCTACCAGGTTGAAATTTTCTCTTGGAAGGTCATTCCAATACCAACAATAGATTCCTTGCTGGAGCTCTCAAGCGAAGAATAAAGCTGGTAAAATACTACCATCTTGTCGCCAATGAAAGGTGTGCTGTACCCATGTACAGAAGGTCGAACAATTTGATTTACTTTCTTTCATTTTTACTTTCCGCTACCCGAAGGGAAGGAAAGTATAGTAATCGGCCCAAAAAAAAAATTTGGGTTTTCTTCAGATCTTTACGTTTTGAGGCCTACTGAGCCTAAAAAACCTAATTTCGGCGCGTGGTCCGTGTGTATGTGTGTGTGTGTGTGTGTATGTGTGTGTGTATGTGTGTGTGTCTGTAGTTTGATTTGCGTGAGAACTACTGAACCGATTGAGCTGGTTCTGTTTTTTTCTTCGTTATTTTTTGTAGACACCAAAATAAGGTTGTGGGCAACTTCGGTCGATGGGAAAGGGGGGTGGGGGACGAAAATGTACCAAAAACTACGGTTTTTCGACTTTTTCTCGAAAACGGCTCTAGCGATTTTGATTAAACTTTCAAATTATCTTCTCATCAATACCTAACTTTTCTTCTCCGTACATATCTCCATGAAAATTCGGCGAACGGAGATATAGGCCTATGAAGCAAAAATAGGTTTTTTACGCTTTTTGGCAAAACGGCTTCAACGATTATCATCAAACTCTCAGGATATTTTCGAATAGTTAATACCTACATATTGTTCTCAATAAATGTTCCTCTGAAAGTCCATTGAGCAGAGATAAAAATGAAAATGTGTTGAAAATAACGTTTTTCGAACATTTCCGAAAGTTCCAGGGTAATTTTTCACCAGATGTGATAAATCCTAATGAAGTGTCTTTTAGTCACCCATACCAACATTTTGTTCTCCATAACTATTTCTGTATATATATGTTGCACGGAGATATAAGCCACGTTAACTCAGAAAAGGAGATTTGTCGAATATTAATTTATCGGTATTCGTATTTTCTCAAAAACGGCTCCAACGATTTCGATAAAACTTTCGGAGTGCTCTCAGCTAACTAGTCCCTACATTTTGTTCCGTATAAATGTTCGTGTAAAAATGCGTTGAACGAAGATATAGCGCCCGCATGTGTAGGTGGTGTTCGAACTTAAAGGGGTGGCGGAAAGTAGTGTGTTGCTACGCACCAGATATTTATTTTTCGAACGAAAGCGAATTTATTTTACATTTATTAAATTTTATGTAAATATATTTAGGAACAAAGCAGGTTTGGAGGATTCTTTTATTTTACTTTTACTGACCTCTCAAAGGTCTATTGCCCCTAACAAACAGCTTCGTAAGGAATTCCAGGTGTTTTCCGCCTGTGTGTTCTTCAATGTTTACCGTTGGGGATGTTGTACCAAAAATTGGCTCTTTTCAAGTCTCTGGTGTTGTTCAGAGGAATAAAAGATTATCGACTAAGTTTTATACGTCCACGCGACATGCCAACACGACGGGGGAGACATATTGTTTCCAGCCCCCATTTATAGCGCACTCACGAAGGCAGTGCCTTCATAATATTTAATAGGAACTCCTAAGCCATTAACTCTACAAAATTTGTATTAAATCAAGTACTGCCACACCTACACAACACACAATATATTTTTTTAATTAAATGAAGTATTACAATCTCATTTTTATTTTAAATTAAAACAAGTCTTACAATTTTTATTTTTTAAATATCTTCAACGGTTAGCCACTATAACTTGTCGCCCACTTTTCGTAGTGTAAGGTGTTTTGGGAGTCGTAAGTACATCAATTTGTGGGGGTGGTTTTGCTGGGAGGTATGAGGGAGACAAAATGATTGGCCGAGGACTCACATTTTCCTCTTGACTCCTACACTGGCAATCGAACAGTGTTACATTTTTGTAGTTTGTCACTAATGATTTAATCCCTAACTTTTCCTAAACCATGTTGTTTTACAGTTTTACAAAAAAATTAATTAAGATACATTTTTCGCAGAAAATCATACGTCGCTTACTTTACTTACAAACGAAACCAAACGCCTTAATTAAGGTCATCATGCTCTTTGCATTGTTAACTCCATGATTGCATTCACTATGCCGTTCTGGTTGTTGGTAAGAGCTTTGACAGCTCTATTTTGTCTGACATTAGTTGTAATAATTGATTTAACATAAATTGTGTAGACTTAATGGCCTTGGAACGCCTATTAAATATTACGCTATAAATAGGGGCTGGAAACAATATGTCTCCCCCATTGTGTCCGCATGTCGCATGGACTGATAAACGCCTGGTGGAAAATACGCCTGGCAATGTGCCAGTACATGGTAGAGTCCTGACATATTGATTTTGGAGGGAAGCATTTCAGGCAGGCTGAATGACGCATCTAGTGGCAGAGATGCCTCGCAATGGGAAAGTGGCCCTATAGGTACAGTAGACGAACTGAGTCTGGCCAGATGGTTAACCCTCTTATTTCCAGTGATCCTTTTATGCCTGGGAATTCAATAAACTTTGTTTGCTAAGGAGTTAAGTCGCGTCCGTCACCAGTTTTGACGTTTGCATTTTCATGCATTCTGACGGCCTCAGTGATGATAAAATAAATCTCTATTTAAATATCTGGTGCGTTGCAACACACAACTTTCCTTAGCTCTACAACAATTCTCTTTGTACATGGCTAATTCTATGTAATCAATTCATTTATCAGTCAGTTCCTTTGAACTTGGTCAAACAACACGCCACAACAGCAAGAAGCGGTAGCGCCTACAGTTCTGGAATTTATTGTGCTGCTCATACTCATTGTAGGACCATTGTTGAGCAATTGGTACACAGGAAATTAATGAGGCTGTAAACAACAATTATTTCAAGGAGGGTAGTAATTATTTTCGCAGAGTTATTGGGTAAAAACGTATAGAACTGGTAGTAAGCGAAACGGCAGTAGTTGAAATTCAGGAATTTCTGGAGTGAGCCTTATGTATCTCATGAGCGTTTTCAAACACTCACCCTATAGGTATTAGATTGAACTACAAATACCAATTTTTTTAAACATTCTACTAACATTCCAGCGGAGTTTATAAGGAACAAAACTGCGCGAAAAACGGTTTTCGTCGAATATTTTGATTATTTATTGTGCTGCTCTCGTCATTTTCCCACGAATGGGAATTTTGTGGTATAATTTTCTTATTGAGAGCTATCAATATAAAAAATGTAATCACAATCGTTAGAGCTGTTTTTGAGAAAAAAAATATTTTGTGTTTTGATCACTATGATAACTATAGTTAACTTTCGGTGGATTTTGTTCATACCCTTATTTTGGCGTTCCATGATGATCTGCGGGCGAGATATGAAGTTTGAGTGGTTTTGAAACGGTCGTTTTTTCTAAAAATCGTTCACAGACACACATACACACACACAGACTATTTTCCCAAATATTATTTTTCGGACTCAGGAGGGTCTGAATCGTAATGATCTGAAGAGAACTCAAATTTTTTTTTTCAGCCGATTACATAACTTTCCTTTCTACTTCGTAGAGCCAAGGAAAGTAAAAACTACTGGAGTGGAACCTGGGGCAATGTACATCCCAGAGCCACTTATCCACACGCCAGATCCAGTGCCCTCCAGGGTTTTAGATACATCTGTGTACCATTCGGAGGCCGGTATCAATGACTTCCGTTGTTCTATAGCCACTCACTCATTGCACGTTGCATTTCCTATCGAACTCATGTGCACTATCATGTCAGTGATCATGTTGAGCTACCGTGGAAAGGAGAGAAAAGACAGATCTCCGACAAAAGTTATTTTTTTAATGCAACTATCCTCCAAATCGAGTGAAAAAGTCAAACACAAAATATTCAACCACCTCAACTACTGCAGATGAACACTAAATGGAAAGTGGAGGAAAAAGTTGAAGAAACCAGGACAATAGATGCACCACAACAACAAGAACAAAGTTTCCAAGTTCTTCAATTCAGCCTGGTACTCATTACTAGCCTGTGGCACCTTATATTAGCTATTCCAAGCCTGGCGAGTCTGTACATCGCCTTCATAGCCTCTGCATTGACAAATATGTCAAAGGGAAGATGGTCAAACATTTTCTCCACAGGACTGGTGGGGTTTTCATCACCTCAGCCTTTGTGCTTTGGCCACGCTGCTACAGTTCTCTCCAATGGCAGCTCTTTGCCACCACACAATCGACCTTTATGAGACGACTGGTCTCACAACAGCCTCACAAAACCATCAGGCCGTTCTAGGCTTTGAGCCCCATGTTCCCTTGTACATTCTTTGACACACCCATAGTTGTCGCCTTCTTGGTTGTATATCTGATGTGCTCTTTCCAGGTTAGGTTACGATCTAGAATCACACCCAGACCCTCGATCTGCTCACGGAGCTGATTTACTTTCCCTATTACTTCCTCTGGTCTGGATAGTCCCATCTCCCTGCACCACATCCAGTACCTTACTGTACTGAAAGTTTACCTTCATTTTTCCTTCGGAAGAAAAATTGAGAATATCTTCCAAAGATAACCTGGTGCTTATGGACTGACATGGAGTCTTTCTTCATTAACCTGACAATTGCTTGTTCGTCAGCCCCAACTAATACAACAAAACCTCACATTCAGTACCTAAATTAAACCGCAAAAAGCTTCGACAGCCACAACCAAATTAAAAACTCTTGACTCGTTATCAAGTTCATCCCCAAAATGATACAGTTATCGAGTACGCGATACGAAGTATTTGGATAGTCCTCTTGCCCTCGTCCAATATCAGAAACGCACAGCAGCCATTCAAATGTCTCCACCACCAAGTCCAATACTAGTATCAGGAGTTGATAGTGTTATGCAAGAAATAAATTGTACTGTGAACTGCACCAGAATCGCAATATAAATTGAATGAGAAACCGTTTTGTGGCTAATCCACTGTGTTTGTATGCTGCATGCTATGTATGAACCAAATGCTTGAAAAATTTACATTTGTGGAGGGACGAGTTACGTGATAGGTAGTGCAGATGTGTCTCAGCCTTCCGATTGGCACTTTGGTAAGCCTTCTTCGAGCTGCGGGAACTCAGGCTGGGTGGCAAGGTGGTGAAGATCCAGCGTGAGATCAAGTACTTGGGAGTTTTTCTTGACGGAAAGCTCTCTTGGGACACACACGTGAAAAAAGCCTTACAGCGGGCGTCAGTGATGATGTGGGCAGCTCAAGGAATGGTGGGGAAGACATGGGGGCTGAGGCCGGGGATGATCCGGTGGCTGTACACTGCAGTTGTTAGGCCTGTAGTCACCTATGGAGCCCTGGTCTGGTGGACAAGGGTGGAAAATAAAACAGTGCAGTTGCAGCTAAATAAACTGCAGCAAAGAGCGTGTCTGGCTATTACAGGCTGTATGACAACATGCCCTATGGCTGCACTGGGGGTCTTCCTAGATTTAGCTCCACTCCACATACATGTTAAAAGGATGGGGTTCTTCCAGGCTGTGCGTATGTTAGAGTTGGGTCTGATCATGCGGGGAAGGAGGAGTTCCTGCCACTTGATCCTTGACAAGGTGAAGTTGGGGGGGCCCGAACTGCATGTGGTAGACTCAATGCCCGCGAGGTTTAACTTCGTGCTACCCTTTCGGATACTCATTCATGAGCGATCCAGGTGGGAAGGGGGAGCTCCCGCTTGCGAAGCTGGGGCCCTGGTATACTACACTGATGGCTTGGTGCAGGGTGGCCTTGCAGGGGCGGGCATCTTTGGGCCAAGGATCAGGGCAGCGATCCCATTGAGGTGGCAGAGGACAACACTGTGTTGGGTGCCAGGGCATCAGGGTATAGAGGGAAACGAACGGGCTGATAGGTTGGCTAAGAAGGGATCAGAGCAAATCCCCATTGGCCCTGAGCCCTTTGTTGGGACTACCAGGAGCCACCTACGTAGAGAGGTTGGCAAATGGGAGGACTGATGCAGGGCTGCTCATTGGCAGGGGCTACCCGGCCTTAGACAGTCAAAACTCTTCATCCGGCTCTCCAGAGAGAGGTCCAAGGAGGTACTTGCACTGGGGAGGAAGGATATGAGGATCATATGTCTGTTCACAGGTCACTGTCCACTAAGGTACCACCTTGCAAATATTGGCGAGTGCGAGGTACAGGTATGCAGTTTCTGTGAGTTAGGGCTAGAGACGGCAGAGCATGTGCTGTGTGTATGCGATGGACTCGCGGCATCGCGCCGTTCTGTGTTTGGGAGGCCCTTTCTTCAGCCCGAAGAGGTGGCAAATGCAGAACTTGCGAAAATCCTCCGCTTTGTGCAGGGGTGGTGGGGGCGCATAGGTGATGTCTGAGTATCATGGACGCCCTTACAATAGGCCCGTTTGTGGCTGCAGTGAGGGTATTGCCTGCATCCACCATTTCAAAAAAAAAAAAGAAGCCTTTTTCGAAGGTCTTTTTAGGGTCAGGACTGCGATCTGACTAGCCTGACTGTACTGATCCATACACAGTCCATCCAAATAGAGGCCAACACCCATCAAGAGCTTCGAACCATCGACTAATGGCAAGAACACGCCAAGCTGCAGAGGGCTGAGGAAAAAACCCAGCTCGTCCTCTTAAAGGAGAAATTAATCAGCCAGTATAATTTGGCTCCTTTATGAGTAACACGTCAAATACTTAGTAATGAATGGCGTTTCCAGTCCCTCAAATGTTAGCCTCATTATGAGCAATTAGCAGGTCGCTTCGAGCGTGTGTTATTACGACCCAACTTGCATTTACAAGGCCATTTACTTGGGCATGATTGACTACTGTCCCGTCGTTGTCTGGGTTAGCGAACTAACAGCCAAGAGAGGTGTGCTTCTGTGGGTACCCATGGTCTAGACCTCTCCACTGAACGAAAACTTTCTGCGCTAGATGAATTGGAATAAGATGAATGGCAAGCGAGATAGGAATCCTCGTCAAAGAGGTGTGAAAAGTTCCCATTTTTTACCAACATTGGCGAACAACAGGAGAAAACAGATTAGGCTAAACCACTGGGTGAGCCAGCTCCTTAACTTCAATGTGCAGCTTCACTTCTTTTCTATCGAGAAATCTCCATCCTGCACGCCTCCAGTGACGTGAAAACAAGAAACCACATGCTATTATATTGTCGTTCCTACAACAGTGAACAACATTTGATGTAAGAAAAGGCAAACCAGCCAGCTTTGACTGCTACTGAGCAAGATTATAACTCTTTCGTCCAGTTTGCAAAAAAGGTTAGGACAGAAAGACGTGGTAACGGTTGATCTGTCCCTTTGAAGCATCGACAGATATAACTCTCTGATGAGTGTTACGCAATGGTCATTTTGATAAGGAAACAGACCTGTGATAGTTAATGCTGACTTGATGGTCCTTCAGGCATGTTAACTGACCAAGCAGAGCTATAAATAGGAGCCACCGCCTCGCAGCAGGCAATCATCTCTCCAGTCCCCTCTCATGGCAGCATCATTGTAACATCTTTTATTTGTTCATTGGTAAAGCAGGGTTTTTATAAAGAGCATACCGAATGCTCCCAATTTAACTAGCATAACTCTAGATGGAGCACTCTGGAGACATACAGTGATCTAAGCACCAGCTAATGGGGGTTTTGCATAATGTAAACCTCCTTAATGTAATTCAGTGTCAGTTTCAATTCGAATTTTAGGTCCCTGCATGCAGCATGCCACAGTCAGTGCACAGTTTGTGTTCCTGACCCTACACATAGAACCATTCTGCTCAATATATTAATTACAATGATGGTTTTCTAATAAGCGTACTAGACTTGTGCACGTCGCTCTTCTACCTGTGCGCCTGTTGCGTGGAATAATTTCCCGTGATACAAATGATTGCGCTTTGTACATGTTGGTTTATCTATTGCAGTCGTGATAGCGATTAAAAAAGAAAAATTGTGTGCCACACCTGCTGGGCGGTGGGTTTTCAAACATTGCCCCATATATCTTCACTTACTTCGCTCGTTCGAAGAAGAGGCCCTTTAATTTTTTGGCGGGTTTTGGCAGACTGAACTCGCTGGTTCAAAATCTGAGAAACGCACAAAATCAAGTCATCCGAAATGCGAATTATTTAACTGGTTTACTTTAACAAACTAGTGCCACGTGGAGATTTTGCGTGAAAACTCAAACTGACAGGTTTTGAAAGTGGGAGGTTCTTCTTAAAATACAATGCCTTTTGGAAACACCAACGATGTTGTAATGTTGGCAACAATGGGCAAGGGCTCTTGGACTCTGTTGACAATCTGCACATTGCCCCTGTTTGCTTCAGCTCTTGCGTTATAGCTCCTCTTGTGCACTGTCTTATGTTATAATATGAAATAACACGTATTGAACACAATGTCAGACACCTTTGTTCACACTTAGGTCATTTTGGAGTTCTCTAGCTGTGGAAAATCGATTTCGAAGAGCGTTTCATCTCAAAAATTGGTCCGGTATAAGAAATGTAGCTCTTGGAGCTCTTTGCTTAAGTGACTCCGTCTCCCGAAACAGCTTCCATTGCCTACAAATCACAGATTGGCTTGCCACAAGACACTGAAAGCAGATTTCTTCAAGCACTGGCTATGAACTCATAGGCTTCCAAAAATGGCACCAGCCTTCGTAAGCCACAAAATGATGGAAAAACGCCGTACAACTCTCAAATGCCATCCATCCAGTGATGGTACCTGGTGATGGTCCTTTGGTTACTTAGAGGTCTTTGAGACACAAGCTCAGATTTCAACCTGTTTTGACTCGAGTCAAGTCCACGAGGAAAAGTAAACTCTTAATTCTTTGGAGAAGTGTATTGACAGTGGAGTAAGTATAGTAGAAAAAGGCTGTCATTAGCGCAGCAGCCGCCTAGCAGAGCTCAGGGATATCAAACATAGTCACGCGTCTTTCATACTCTCTCACCTAATCCAATCAGTTGTAATTACTGTAAATAAGTCAGCGGTTATACTTTGGTACGCTTTGGGAACTGGGAGTGATATTTCTGATCATATCGAACTGTTCGTAACACTCACCTGTTGTCTCCTCATCTCAGCTTCGACTTGTTTATCATCGAGCAAGCGGTGGGTGAGCGATGGCATTTGTTGATCTTCCAGCCTTTGAAGCCGCTTAGGAGGATGCTTCTTGATCATGTTCGATTCACCTTCGTCCAACTGCACCTCAAAAGCCAGCCCTTGCGCTGGAAACCACGATGAAGAAGATATTAGTTGAGAGTTCATGTAGCCAGTTACCTCAAGTGGTGTTTGAGCGTGAGACGTGACATAAATGATGGCTGTAAATACACTATCGTTGAGGCATAAGTCTCCTTGGGGAAGTACTTTATGGCTCAAAGACGATTTCTATGCATAATACACTACTGGACACACGATCTCATCCAACGTCATTTCACTACCCTACCAATCTTATCTAATTTAATGATTAGAGAAGTGTTCCTTATATGGGAGAGCAGAAGAGCATTTAAGGTGAACAGATCCTGGTTCTGGGTTATCTTCCCAGGAGCATGCCCATGCTACCAGGCGCGACCACGGGTTGTGGATAGTGGAACGGCCTCGGCATTGTCCCTAGGGGCATGTCTGCGGCCAGCTGTGAATAAGGTCAGCATGCTGACTGAATAAGCAGCCGCGATCAATGGGCAAAACCCAAGAGATCCTGAACAAAGGGCTCAAGGGCAAGCGGATCTACATTTTCTCAGACAGCCAGGCCGCCTTAAAGGCCATTGCAGCCTATAGTTTTAGGTCTAAGCTGGCATGGGAATGCCTCCATGCGCTCAAGCAGCACGGCACCTGTAACAGGCTCTCCCTCATTTGGGTGCCGGCTCACAGGGGGCATGAGGGCAATGAAAAGGCTGACTGCCTCGCGAAAAGGGGTACAGAATCCCTACCCATCGGGCCTGAACCACACGTGGGTCTGACGAAAAGTCACCTGAACCGTCTGGTGTCTCGATGGGAGATACAGGAAAATGGCGCCAATTGGCATCACCAGCCACGACTACGACAGGCGAAAAGTCTTGTCACGCCTTCCTGTCAAAGGGCGAAGGCGATGCTGACACTATGAAAGCGCCAAAGGTACGAGGAATGTAACTATTTGGCCTGAAACAGGAGCGACCTGAGGTAGCAGCTCACTGATTCACGAAGAGACACAGCCACAACATCAGCTTACTGCTTGCAGCATTGGTATTTAGTCAGCCTGCTCGTTTCAATTTCATTGCTATTGCTAATCAGGATTGGACTGCGTCATCACCTACCCCTTCACTTTCTAATGTGTTAGATATGCCTTGATTTCTTCGATTCCTCCTGAGACAAAATAGAAAACTTCAAACCACAGGACCACTAATGAAACGATTGTCCCTGTCCAGAACGTTTGCCACAAGACTAAGACAAATAGACACGACAACTACTCGAAATGTTACCAACCTCATCAAACTGACACTCGAACAAAGGTACTTCCAATTTAACAATAGCATATACAAACCAAAAGATTGAATATTTATGGGAAACCCTACTTCGTCGATATAAACTGAAATATTTCTACAGCACTATGAAGAAACTCACATCCAGACCTTAATAACAAAACACGATATCAAACACTACGCCAGATATGTAGATGATATCATCTGCATATTAAGCCGTGATAACACTGACGATATATAAATTGAACTTAAACAATATCCACAACATCCAATATGACATTGACAAAGAACAAAATAAAACTCTTAATTACTTGGACCTAAAAGTCACACGGTTGGTCAACGAACTACAATACGACATTTTTAGAAAACCTACTGCTACCGACCACCCACAACAACATAAACTAAGTGCATTCAGACACATGATATGGAGACTAAAAACTTTCTCACTATCCGAACAAAATTACAAAAAAATATCTGGTGCGTTGCAACACACAACTTTCCTTAGCTCTACGTCAATTCACTTTTTACATGGCTAATTCTATTTAATCAATTCATTTATCACTCAGTTCATTAGAACTTGGTCAAACAACGCTTTACGGCAGCAGGAATCGGTAGCGTCTACAGTTCTGGAATTTATTGCGCTGCCCGTACTCATTGCAGGACCATTATTGAGCGATTGGTACACAGATAATTAATGAGGCTGTAAACACGAATTTTTGGAGAAGGATTGTAATCACTTTTGCAGAGTTATTAGGTAATAACTCATAGAGCTGACAGTAAGCGGAATGGCGGTAGTTGAAATTCAGGAATTTCTGGTGTGAGCCCCATGTATCTTATGAGCGCTTTTAAACACTCACCCTTTAGGTATTAGATTGGACTACAATACCAATTTTTTTTAACATTCTAAAAAAAGTCCAGCGGAGTTTATAAGGAAAAAACTGCGCTAAAAACGCTTTTCGTCGAAAATTGTGATAATTTATTGTGCTGCTGTCGTCATTTTCCGACAAATGAGAATTTTATGGTATAATTGCCTTATTGAGAGTTATCATCATAAAAAATTTTATCAAAATCGTTAGAGCCGTTTTCGAGAAAAAAAATATTTGGTGTTTTGATCACTATATCACTGTGATAACTATAGTTAACTTTCGATGGATTTTTCCCATACCCTTATTTTTGCGTACCATGGTAACCTGTAGGCTAGAAATTAAGTTTCAGCTGATTTGGTACGGTTCTTTTCTCTAAAAACCGCTCTAAAATCGATTTCGTCGAAAGTTTTGGTAATTTATTGTGCTGCTCTCGCCATTTTACCACAAATGGGAATTTCATGGTATAGTTGCCATATTGAGAGCTATCAATATAAAAAGTTTGATCAAAATCGTTGGAGCCGTTTTTGAGAAAAAAAATATTTGGTGTTTTGAACACTATGATAACTATAGTTAACTTTCGATGGATTTTGTTCATACCCTTATTTTGACGCCCCATGGTAACCTGCGGGCGAGATATCAAGTTTGAGTGGATTTGGTACGGTGGTTCTCTCTAAAAATCGTTCACAGACACACATACGCTGACACACACACAATTATTAAGACAATATGACTGCAAAACAGCCGACTCAAAAACACAAAATACACAGACTTTGACAAGACGCTCCACATTTACATACACAGAAATAATAAAAATATACGGAATAACTAACATCCACTGAAAGGAAGGCATACAAATCACATTACCTACGGACAACACATTTAGAATCAAACTAACTGAAAAAGACAGACTCACTCGACCAAAATGGGGTATATAAAATAACGTGTACTTGTAAAAACGCCAACGTAGGGCAGACAGGACGAAAAATACGTACCAGATATGCAGGAAAGATTAAATCTCTTAGTAGACGATTCAAACTTTGCCAATCACCCAAGACAACTGGACGTGAACCTACCAAAATACAGAACTGCACCATTTTACTACATAAACAATACAAAGGACGAAAACTGAACATATTAGAAAACATGGAAATCTGTAAACAAAAAACCTCAACGGACAGATCATAAAGGAACAAATCAACACAAAATGCGATAGCATATTCACACCACTCAAAACACTACACAAACGAAAACAAACAACTGACGGATTTACAGACCACCCCATACAAAAACTCACATTCCTTTCCCTTCACCTCTAGTAGGTTTCCCCAGAGGGGCATGCCCTCCTTCCTTCCCCCCTTTCACGGCGCTCCACCATACCGTTTACATTTCTCTTCGTGTATAAAGACCACACCAACTGACGGACTCCAGTACTGAGTTAATGGCCTGACGATGATGTCTTTAGATCGAAAGGGCTTGCCCACAGTAACTCACTAGCCAGAGGAGACAGACTCACCTAACAGGTGCGTTAACTTTTGTAATTTGCCGCAACCCTTCCAAGGCCCTTGCGGTCACCCTTTCCGACTGTGATGCCACTCCACAATGCAGTTTGTTCGCCAGCATGGTCGAACCTACGTGCTACCTGGGAAGAGGCTTTATTAGTGATTGAGCATTCACTTAAGGTCACCATTTCGTCTAAAGGAGTTCACTGTTGGGATCATCAGTTCTAAATTTGGGATGAACTACATGCTGAGGAGCTGGTCTGTGTATTTAGTCTGCCAATTTCCCCTGTACTTCTTGCAGTTGAATGGACCAACCTTCGTGACAGGTTCGTGGAACATCTCCACGCTGATGATGAGCGTTCTGGGGGTTCATCGAGTTTGGTGTGTTTTTGAAAAAGACACCTTACTGATTCGTGGGTCATCCCACTTGTGATGTTCAGCTTCTTTGAGGTCTCCAGAGAAGTACATTCCAATACTCACTAAATCATTGGGGGAATATGAACAATCAATACCTTAAGACTACTTCACAATAATAAGGGTTGGGGCGACGTGCTCACATGTACAAACGTCACAGTCTGAACGAGTGAACGCTAAGGCCTTGGAAGAATGGTGGCCGAAGAAAAATGTTCTGAACAGCGACACGACACGATACAACAAGGTGTAGAAGTTTAAAATGTCAACTAATTAAGGATAAATTGTAGCTTACACGTTCGAGCTGATATCGTTATGGTGTCATCAACAGCAATAGGTAGAACGTCGACTTTCCTCACATTTTGAGGAATTGCGGATTTCTGTAACTCCTTCGTAGGAGTTTGCTCGTCAATTGTTGGTTTCCCCGCTGCGCACCCCATTATCACTTCTTGATAGTCTTGTCAATTAAATGGTGCCCCAGGTGTTGGGACTGGTTTCTCATCTAAAATTTAAAAAACCATTAATTGGTCAAGAAATGTAATTGATATCAATTTGAAGTACAGATTTTTAGGGTCGAATCTGCACAGAGACACCTTAGTGTATGGCCTGCCTCTGCTCTCAATGAGTTAAGCACTTGTGTGTGTGCAGCTCCATAAAGGTGACAGCCAAACACGAGTTGGTAGCATCTTCTACCAGCTCAGTGGCACTAGGGCACGCGTTGAATTCCCTTCGTGTGAAAAACTACAATCAGACATTGAAAGCACCCATGACCCCACAGCAAGTGGGTAGTAGGGAGCGATGGATGCCACCACTAGTGCTCCAGTCGATTTTGGACTGAGGGAACTAGAACGTGAAGGTGGCAGGTGGTGGATGGGTAAGCCTCATTGCTTCTTGTTGTACCTCCCATCTGAGAGGCAACACTCCCAGTATCGCCACTAAGATGATAGTAGGTGTGCTGTGGAAAGCTCCTGATATGGGCATCATTATTGTTCTGTCTAGTTTCTTGAGGGCACAATTCTTGGTTGCTCCTTGCCATGTAATTGCTCCGTGGACTATTCTTGGTCTTAACACTGTTTAATGGATCCATTTCGTCATCCGTGGATTCACGCCCCAATAGTTAAGGTGGCCAGACGTCCCGTTTTTAACGGGACAGTCCCATTTTTGAGAGAAATGTCCTGTTGTCCCGACCAACCCTCTAGGGATGCTTCTTTGTCCCGTTTTCGTGAGTCGGTGGATTATTTGGTTATGTTACAATTACTTTTTAGTTTAAAATACTTTATAACTGCTTTACGCACTTAGAGTGAATTCTGTCTGCATTTCGAGATGCAATAGGTTGTACTCACTTAAAATACAAATAGCTAAGTATTAGAATAATACACGTAATTCTTTTCCTGAATCCCTATTTCAATTTAAATTATCATTGGCCGTTTCTGGCGTTGTTCGTGAGCGTTCAGGCTATTGACCGATATCCCGATCGCATTGACTTTTTCCTACCTGTCACACGCTGCATGTACATTACCTCAACTTGTTATTTTTATTGACGTGCGTTGTGTTGTACAAATTAAATTCAATATTTTTGTACAGGAAAAAAGTAAGTAGTAAATATAAAAGGGCACGAAGTTTAAAAACTATCTTCTAAGTCCCTCTAAACTCACAATTTTACTCCTAGTTTTCATAATTGTGTTGGAGGTAATTGGTACACTTACCCCTTGGCACTCTACCAATGCTTCGACTCAGTTTCAACCTATGTCCCGTTTTGGATTAATAAAACCTTGCAAATTATTACACAACGGTTTATTATTCTCATGAGCAGCTTGAACTAGTATTACTGCTCCAAGACCCATCCTGTTCGATTCAGCATCGAAAAATACTAGTAAACCATACGAAACATGACCTGACTACAACGGAACTGGGGAAACTAAATATTCCCCCGGCGCCAGGCGCCCATAAACGTGTGTAGGCATTTATGATCCAATGTACGGGTGTGCAGAGAAAGTGGCCCTGGCAAGTGGTATCCTTCCTCCGCCCAGTCGGGCAAAAAGAATCGGGGAAATTGGGACGGGGAACCTCGAATCAAGCAAACCTTCGGCAATTGGCACGTTGCGAGTCGAGCGGGCGGGTGGGTTTGATGAGACAGGAGGGAGGGAGGACTAACGACGAAACGTTGACTTCCGCTGTAGTTCCCGCAAGTTCTTTCAATTAGTTGACATTGGCTCACTATAATTACTGTAATTTCACTATACGCAAGTAGTACACGTCTGATACTCATTCCATTCAATCCAGGATATAAAAATACTTTGAAAACGATACGAAACACGGCGTATTTGCGATTATACTGCGTTTTGTTATGTAATCGGCTGAAAAAAAAATTTTGAGTTTTCTTCAGATCTTTACGTTTCAGACCCTCCTGAGTCCGAAAAACACTATTTGGGAAAATGGTCTGTGTGTATGTGTGTGAGTATTTGTGTCTGTGAACGATTTTTAGAGAAAACCACCGTACCAAATCAGCTCAAACTTCATATCTCGCCCGCAAGTCACTATGGGACACCAAAATGAGGGTATGAACAAAATCCACCGAAATTTAACTATAGTTATCATAGTGATCAAAACACCAATTTTTTTTTTCTCAAAAACGGCTCTAACGATTTTGATTAAATTTTTTATATTGATAGCTGTCAATAAGGCAATCATACCATAAAATTCCCATTAGTGGGAAAATGGCGAGAGCAGCACAATAAATTGCACAAAACTTTTGACGTAATCGATTTTAGAGTGGTTTTTAGAGAAAACGACCGTACCAAATCCCCTCAAACTTGATATCTAGCCCGCAGTTTACCATGGGACGCCAAAATAATGGTATGAGCAAAATCCACCGAAAGTTAACTATAGTCATCATAGTGATCAAAACACAAAATTTTTTCTCAAAAACGGCTCTAACGATTTTGATTACATTTTTTTATATTGATAGCTCTCAATATGACAATCACACCATAAAATTTCCGTTCGTGGGAAAATGACGAGAGCAGCACAATAAATAATCAAAATATTCGACGAATAGCGTTTTTAGCGCAGTTTTTTCCTTATAAACTCCGCTGGAATGTTAGTAGAAAGTTAAAGAAAATTGGTATTGTAGTCCAATCCAATACCTTAAGTGTCAGTGTTTAAAAACGCTCATGAGGTACATGAGGCTCACTTCAGAAATTCCTGAATTTCAACTACCGCCGTTTCGCTTACTACCAGTTCTAACAGTTATTACCCATTAACTCTGCAAAAGTGATTATTATCCCTCTTCAAAAAATTCGTGTACAGCCTCATTAATTATCTGTGTACCAATTGCTCAATAATGGTCCTATAATGAGTATGAGCAGCACAATAAATTCCGGAACTGTAAGCGCTACCGCTTCCTGCTGCTGTGACGTGTTGTTTGACCAATTTCAAAGGAACTGAGTGATAAATGAATTGAGTAAGTAGAATTAGCCATGTACAAAGTGAATTGTTGTAGAGCTAAGGAAAGTTGTGTGTTGCAACGCACCAGATATTTTGTTATAACAACCATGGGCTTCGTCCGATCGAATTGCCGAGATGGCGGGCACAACTAGATACCAAATGGGATTTTTGTGGGAAAGAACGAATTTTTAACCACGTTAAAGGCACAAAACGGTCCGGACGGCAGACAGGGGACGGTGGACGGGGGACGGACATTGCAGATTTGGAATCCCCATGTCTTGAAACGTAAAGTATCAAATTTTGAGGGGGGGGGGGGTGTAAAAAATTTTTCCTGATTGAAAACATAAAATCTGGTCATCTTACCTATAGTACCTTTTACCTGGTATAGTAGGGCCCTGCCTTTTTCAGTATGTGTAGTTATGTGTTCTTTCCATCTAAGTCTCTACTCCTAGATATTTGACGTTCTTGGAGGTAGGGAGGTGGTATTTCCAATATGTAATGTTATACTGTTAGTTTCAGTAGTGTGAGACATTTCAAACACTCTATCTCAGGGTAAAAACACGGTATGTCATGGGCGTAGTCGAATTCCCTCTGAGTAAGTGGTGTGGCACAGATTAGGTGACTCCCTACCGTGTCCTGACCGAGTTACACCGCTGAGCTCTAAGGCTGCAGTGCTCATCTCACTTTTGGGACAGTCAGAGAGCTATATACATATAAATGTATTGCGTACACAGTAAAGGGAGATAAAACCCAAAATGTACCAAAAAGCGCCCCTTCTTGCAGTCTATACCCACAATGTGTTTTCTACGACCCTTTCGTCGTATCCGACGAATGAAGGCATAAGCCCGAATAATTCGCAGAAATTAGAGTGAAGCGAGGAAAGGTGTGCGAACGCGCATGATCGTTTCTAGAAGCGGAAACTTTGGCCGAAAACGTGCTCATAACTTAAGTCTCCCTCGACCGCCCGGGAGAAGGAAGATCCTCTCGACAGATGTTCCCGATAATTGGATGCTAATTCCAGCTAAAGTTGTCGCAATGAATCCGCCTGAACAATGGACAACGCGTAATTTGTCACCGAGACGGCGGCGGGACGGCGCGGAAAGTGACCGGACTGGGCAGTAACTTGACGGCACTTAATTGTGCTGTGGTGATACCAACAGAGTTCGCCTAACGACAGAACGCTATTTTAAATCTATACCCCCCTCTCCGTCGACGGTTCTTCGTGACATTTAAATGGACTCGTATTTTGGTCTTGCGATAAGCGCTAGAGCTCCTGGTGGACGAGGAAAGTATTTCCGCTTAAACCGAGGTGGAAGATGCAGAATGAGTTGGTCAGGGCAGCTGAAAAGTCGACGAGGTCCCAACTGACGCAGTTAGTCAGGTTTTGATGTTGATAACGAGCAGTCACCTCGCGGGTACTTCATTCCTCTGACTGGCGAAGGACGATGAATCACTGAGTAAGGCTCGTATGTGTCGATCGAGGGCCCGAACGTTCATGAACCTGACGTAGTAGGGTTTGCAGTCCGTGCGTGCACGTGACGAATGTATTGTATCGTACCCCAGCTCATACTCTTAAAGGGAAAATTACACACTTTGCCGTCAAAACATTCCCATTGAATTGCCAAGCACTTTGGAGTCATCACGAGTGGCGTTTCTGCCAACTCCCTTAAAGACAGCCCTCGCAAGGCTTTCCTCATTATGAGCAATAAACAAGGCCACTTGGGGTGTGTTATTATGACCCAATTCTCAGCCACAAAGCCATGACTGTCTGCGGTAGCGAGCTTTGCTACCTTTGTTACTGTTGACGCCAACGGATCTCGGCCGAGTCTGCAGAGTTGGTCGACCCAACTAAACTCCTCGATGTCACCAATCTCCAACAACTCGCCATTCGCACTAACTCTTTGGCCACAATAATCTCAGCCCTCAGCCTCATTGCCGCAGTCATTGCGCCTACGATCGGCAACTTGGTCTGTGCCTCAACTGTCCTCCATTCGTTTCTATTTCACCGTCTCTGGATCCGAAGCCATTACTACTGGACAATTCTGGACAAAGAAATCGGCCATTCAACCCTGACACTCAGTATATCCGATTGGGGCTCGATCCCTTGTAAATACTATGTTTGTATTCTCCCAGGAACAGCCGAAAGCGAGAAGAAGAAGATTTCCCTCGGCTTCAATCGTCTCCTACCCGAAATCAGTCAGATCATTCCGTCTTCTTCTTTTAATTCTAGAATCATTTATTTTGCCTCATATTTAATATTTGAACGAGAGCATTGTTCCTTTACTAAGTTTTACTGTACAGAGCTCTTAGTTAAATTCCCTTTTGGTGAAATGAATAATAAACCTATGTTTTCGGCCACGAAAATTTTTTACAACCCCCCCCATAAAATTTGATACTTTACGTTTCAAGACATGGGGATTCGAAATCTGCAATATCCGTCCACCATCCCCCGTCCGGGCCGTTTTGTGCCATTAACGTAGTCAAAAAAATCCGTTCTTCCGCACAATAACCCCATTTGGTATCTAGTGATGCCCGCCATCTCGGCAATCCGATCGAACGAAGCCCATGGTTGTTATGGGTAAAGAAGCAAAAAATGGTTTAAAAAATTAACAAAAAGCAGTATAATCGCAAATTCTCCGTGTTTTGTATCGTTTTCGAGGTATTCTTAGGTCCTGGGTAGAATGGAATGAGCATCAGACGTGTACTACTTGTGTATAGGGAAATTACAGTAACTATTAGAGTCAACTAATTGAAAGAACTCACGGGAACTACAGCGGAAGTCAACGTTTGTACTCCCTCCCTCCTGTCTCATCAAAAACCACTCGCCTCGCAAAGTCGTGCCAATTGCCGAGGGTTCGCTGGAAGTCCCTGTCCCAATTTCCCAGACTCTTTTTGCCCGACTGGCGGAGGAAGGTGAGGGCCACTTCCTCCACACATCCCTACATCGGATCATATATGCTTACAGACGCTTACGGGCGCCTGGCGCCGAGGGAATATTTAGTTTCCGTAGTTCCATTGTAGTCAGGTCATGTTTCGTATGGTTTACTAGTGTTTTTCAATGGTGAATCGAATGGGATGGGTCTCGGAGCAGTAATACTAGGTCAAGCTGTTCATGAGAATAATAAACCGTTGTGTAATAATTTGCAGGGTTTTTCTTTAGTGCCCATGATTCCACTGTGCATTTATATTAGTACAGTTCTCTTTACCTTTGTGGTTTATTTTCTTCACATCATTTCTCACATGTTTCAGTTTTATTTTTCTCTCTCTTTCTTTTATTAACCAGCGTCAGATTGAGCATAGCTCAGACATGGGGCGACACAATTTACGCCACAGTTTCTCTTACAACACTGAGCGATGATTGTTGGAAGAGTAGGCAAACCTACCAGCATTCACTGCTACAAAACAAGCCTATAGACGCCTTGCCCAGTTTGCGAAGATGGTAATGGCTAAGAAACGTGGTGACAGTTGATTTGGCCTTTTGAAACTTGCCACCTAAGTAAATAGTTAGATCAGGAGAGAAATCCGATTAAGAATTTCTTCCGGATGCCACGGGGCTCCCCAGTGGTCAGACCTCCACGCGGTATAATATGGGCAACGGATCCCTACCTTGAGACTGGCGAACGACCAAATACCTGCCGTACCTAGGTTTCGTGGATGCTGCGCGAGGAGCCGGCCTTTCGCATAATAGTGAAGCTGCTACGTCCATGACAGTAGACTGATATAACTCTCAGAGGGGTCAGGAACAGTCATTTGATAAGGAAACATACCTGTCTGTGGTAGCAAACTCACAGTCAATCAAAAGTACCCCAATCCTAAATAGCCGCCATCCTGGGGATTACCAAGGGCTACAATCCAGCATCCACTGAAACATTCCACTGGCGGAATACCGTCCAACCTCCGAAAATATTCGAACCTCCGTATTCCAACAAATATTGAACAATTTAGATGGTTACTTTCATTCAGCAGTGTCAATTTGAACTATCACCAACTTGCAATCGTGTGCCAGGGGGTTGGTTGGGCCTCTAGCAGGATATCGTCCAACCTTTCAAAAATAGAAACCCCCTGTATGGCAATTCCACCTTCAAATATTGAACTCTCATTCAGCAGTGTCAATTTGGACTATCACCAACTGGCACTCATGTGAGGGGGTTCAGGGTTGGTTGGATACATCTACCAGGATAGTATTCAATCTTCAAAAATATCAACCCTTGTTTGCAGCAACTTCATCTTCAAAGATGAACTATTTAGACGGTTTTTTCATCAAGCGGCATCTATTTGGAATAGTGGCAACTTGCAACCATCACCTGTTGGTTGACTCTCCAGCAGGATATCGTCCATCCTTCAAATGTTGAACTATTAGTGGTTGCCTTTATGCAGCAGCCTCAATATGGACTATCAGCAACTTGCAATCATATGACAGGGAGTTGGTTTGTACCACGTGACTCCCATCGCAGGTATCCCAGCGATCATAGTCTAGTGGTTTTTTGTTTTTTTTTGAAACGGTGGATGCAAGCGATACCCTCACTGCAGCCACAAACGGGCCTATTGTAAGGGAGTCCATGATTCTCAGGTCATGGCCCCTATACACCACCCCCAGGCCCCACGGTACTGTTCTCACTTAGTGTGACACCACCTGTGCACTCCCACCACCCCTGCACAAAGTGTAGGGCATCCGCAAGTTCTGCATTCCCCACCTCTTCTGGCTGAAGAAAGCGCCTCCCAAACACACAACGACGTTATGCCGCGAGTCCATCGCATACGCATAACACATGCTCAGCCGTCTCTGCCCCACCTCGCAGAACCTGCACACCTGTACCTCGCACTTGCCAATATTTTCAGTGGGCAGTGACCTGTGAACAGGCCACATATGATCCTTATATCCTTCGCCCTCCTTTTGGAGAGTCGGATGAAGAGTTTTGACTGTCTAAGGCCAGGCAGCCCTGCACAGTCTAGTGGTTAAGACGAAGGTTCATAATCCGACGAAAGTTGTGCATTGTATCGGAGCTCGTGATCGCTGTAATGTTTGCCTGGGTCAGTGGCTTCCCAAACATTTCCTACCCTCCTCCACTCGTAAAATGTTGACACTATATCAGGAAATAGCAACTCCTGTCTGGCAATTTTGAACTATTAGTAATTGGTTACATTGTGCAACGTCAATTTGCACAATCAGCAACTAGTGGGCAATCACGTGACGAGGGGTTGGTTGGATTCTTCTATGGATATTCTATTCCTTGGATTCCGACCAGCCAAAACAGTATCCTTCGTTTGTGGTCCTCATTCCACCTTCAAATGTTGAACTATTTAGAAGGTTGCTTTCATCCAGCAGCGCCCATTAGAACTATTGTCAGCTTGCAATCATGTGAGAGGGGGTTGGTTGTCTCACTGGCAGGATACCGTCCAACCCCCACAAATAGCAACTACCGCGTATTCCTCATTCAAATGTCAGACCCACGTCAGAGAAATGTGTTGTTCGTTTATCTTCGCTCAGAACAAGATGATGAATTAGTATATTTATAAAAATGAAATACGGCTGTTGTACAAACTAAAATGAAAAATGCATTGTTTCAGGCGTGATACAACTTGTAATCTTTACTGAAGTGGAATATCACTCTCGAAGTTTTCTAGCGGTTACCTAGGAATGCCCTTAAAAGGCGTAGGCTCTCTTGATCGCTACACGCTGTTCTGACGGCGGCGGAAGAGGCGAGGAGGCCGCGCTGGTCGCGCCACATCGTCTGCGGCTGGTTGCCAGCTAGGAGCGTCACGCTGTCTACGCGTAAAAGGGCATCCCCCATCGAGACTCATTGAATGAGGACATGTAGAGGAGAATATGGAGTAGGCAAGACGAAGCGGATGGTTGGGTCTTAGCTGTCGAAGAGGAACTCAATGAAAACCGGAGGGAACGCACCTCGAAGGACCGGACCTGAAGCCGCGTACGATCGATGGGGCCTTCCCACGGCCTTCCACCTTCGGCTGTTGATTGACTGCCGCTGAGCTTTCTGTGTTATCCCTATTAGCGGACGTATGGCGGGAGTGGTGCAATGCGAACGTGATCGGAAAGGGACTACAAGGCCGCTACTCGTTCCACAATAAAAAATAAAAAAAAAGGAAAAAAAAATGTTCAGAAAATAGTTACTAGTCTTATCAACAGCTTTGCTTCTGCCTACTAGCACAGAACACATTCCCTTCAACCTCCTCCCTTTATCATTCGTAGATGTATAAGTTAACACAAAAAATCCAAATTTCACTCATAAATTACAGTGTGCGAGAATCCTGAGTTCTTAGGTCTTCAGTTTAATGAGCATTTGGCAAGGCCACTTCAGATGTGTGTTACCTTGCCCCGCCCTCGTGTACATACATGCGATTGGCTACTGCTCCGTTTTCTGGGCTTGCAAACTCACAATCAAAGGAGAGTACTGGCACAATCCCAGAGAGCTGCGCACCTGTGGATCACCAAGGCCTAGAAGACAGAATCTACTGATGCACTCCATGTGATTACTTTGTAATTTGATGACTTGGCCATTAAGTGCAAGGTGGACAAGTGGAGAGTGAAAAAGGAGCTTCCGCTCCGCTCAAAGGGATATGACACGTGTGAGTTTTTTCCCCAAAACTCGTGAACGTCTCAGAAGAAAGTATGTTGAGCCAGACCAGCGAACGAGCCAGGTAGGATCGGCATCCATTGTGGCCTCCAGTACGCCTATGTGGATGACTTGACTGTGCTGATCTTTCCAGAGTCAGTCTGCCAAATTGAAGAAAAAACCCACCACGTGCTACGCACTGTCAACCAATGGTGCGAGCATGTCAAGATGCAGGTGGCTGAGGAAAAAACCCAGCTAATCCTCTTGAAGGGGAAAGTAAATAATCCACCCACAATACGCTTTGGCGGCCACAGGCTCCTTTTTGAAAAGCACGTCAAGTATTTAGGAGTGAATATAGGTGAGAGGTGGGGTTTCAACCAACACCTCCAGTCCTTTAAAGGCACTACCATTGCAAGGTTTGCCTCACAGCGTGCCATTACCAAGGCCACCTGGGGTGTGTGTTACCACGACACTATCCTCATGTATAAGGCCATCTATCTAGGTGTGATTGGCTACTGCCCCATTGTCTGGGGTACCAAACTAACAGTCAATCAAAAGAGAGTATTGGCCCAATCCCAGAGAGCCGCGCTCCTGTGGATCACCAAGGCCTACAAGACTGTATCAACAGAAGCACTCCAGGTGATCACTGGTCATTTACCTGTTGATTTGGTTGTTGAGTGCATGGTTGACAAGTGGAGAGTGAAAAGGGAGCTTCCCCCGCTTTGGGCTGAACTCCGTGCGGATCTCACCACAGAACAGATACTTGCCGCCATTGACGAATGGGCTCTAGAGAAATGGCAAGCGAGATGGGAATCCTCGTCAAAGGGACGTGATACGTATGAGTTCTTCCCCAACATCTGTGAACGTCTTTCTAGAAAATGGGTTGAGCCAGACCACTGGACGAGCCAGTTCCTCACGAGACATGGTGACTTCAATGCGCGGCTCCACTTCTTTTCTCTGAAAGACTCTCCATTATGCACGTCTTGTGCCTCCAGTGTGGAGGAAACAAGAAACCACGTGCTGCTCCACTGTAGTTTCTACAACAGTAAGCGACGGTGGTTGGGAGGGCAAACGAACTTAGCAGCATTGACTGCTACAAAGCAAGCCTATTACCATTTTGCAAAGTTCGCAAAGAAGGTGATGGTTATGAAACGTGGTCATAGTTGATCGGTTCTTTTGAAACTTGCCACCCAAGTAAACAGTAAGATCAGGTAGGGAACCAGATTAAGAACACCTCCCAGATGGTACGGGATTCCTCAGGTGGTCACCTCCGCGCGGTAACACACGGGCAACAGCTCTCTACGTTGAGACTGGCTAAGACCAAATACCTGCCGTACCTCCACAGGTCTGAGTTCGGTGGATGCTGCAGGGGCCGGCCTCTTGCATATTAGCGAAACCGCAACTTCTATGACTGATATAACCCTCGTCAAGGGTTTAGGTACAGTCATCAAATAAGGAAACAGACCTAAGGTGGACCTTACCCAGTTGCTCTCAGGACACGGAGCGTTTTGGAAGTACCCACCCCGTAAGCTCAAACTGCCTGCAAGATAGGATGATGCTTCCAGTGCCATCTTCTCGTGCCAAATGTGGTCAGGCTGGTGGCACTCGATCGAAGCCACTGTCGCCCAGCTCAGGCCAGAGACATTCGTCTGCTCTGTGTTGCATTCTGAGGAAAACTAGAGGTGCATTGGTCGATCTGCCAGGGCCGCTTGCTGATCCAGGTCCAGTATCTTGCAGGGATGAGGGTGTGGAGGAAAGGCTCCTTTTGAACCTCCCAAACTGCTGGGCAGCATGGGAGAGGGTATGGGAATGGCGACACATTGTGAGGCTGTCGTGAGTGGGAAGAGGGCAAGAAGAGCTGCCATCGCAGAGAGGCGTGAGCACCTGATGCAACGTGCTAAACAGTTGATTGATTCTCAATACGCAGGTGTGAATTCGTGGGAGCACGTGGAACTAACGGTGACCAGGAAGTGAACCTGTGAGCAACTCCAGTTCCACTATTCTTGGAACCACTTCGCATAGGCCACACAATGCCCCACATCCCTTCCGCTCCACCGCCACCAGTTTTACATCAATGCTATCAACAGCCTAGCTCGATTAACCGACAAGAACTGTCGAGTTACAAAATAAATCAGGTTGTTCAAGAAAGAGATACATTTTCATAACGCGAGGAGGGGCAGCAAGGTGTGCTAAGACGTTGCCAGGGCTGACAGAAGCGACGACGAGAGCCGCTGGCAGAGTGGACATCGCGATTCGAGACGACACGTGGAAAGGGTCGATGAATGAGAATTCTGATGACACCGAATTAACCAGGCGTGGTAAGCGTGCCAGAGGGACGGCGATGGCCGAGAAAGGGGCAAAAAATCGTCGAGCTTCGAGAGCCTGGGCGAGGGACACGAAGGCTGAAGAGTATCAAATAGTCTAGTCTTGTCTGAAATAGTCTTATAGTAGAACAATCTTCTCCTTGCACTGAGTGCCACTGGTCGTCGAACTTACCACTTTTCGAGGAGACGAATTAACTGCTCAACTCACAGTTCACTTCGATTATGTCGTCAAACCGGACATATCGAATTTTGAAAACCGAACATTCGAATGGCCAGTCGAGTAACTCAACTCGGAGACTTCTGTACCGCGTTTGGTTGTTTATTTGTTATTGGATCGTCGTATGTAACATTCAAGACTTGGAAAAAGATCAATCCTCCTCACACATCGATGTCCGGACTGTATCGACCCGATCCAACGTCCCTGTCTAGTTGATTTGCCAATATCCGCAATCTTCGTGTTTCCCCCTGAGAAATTATGATGCTTATCAGGCCGGATATACCAGCCCTAATCTGTTGACACCACTCCGAAGGTGAATGACGTCGCTAGCGATGTCATGTTTTTGGGAACTTATAACTGGAGTTTAACTTTTGACGTAAAAGTCGATTTGGACTCGGTGTTTTTTGGTAGTGGCCAAAGTGATGGAGCTAAGTCAAAGCTGTGATCGGGTGCAAGTGCTGTTTGATTTCATTTGCGTTCAGAGATATACGTACCCGATACCGCGGACGACATCCGATAACTGAAGACTAATTCGGGATGACGAGACTTGGCAGCGTTCTGAAAAGCATGCGCATCGTTTCGGCCATAGCAACATGTAGAGCACAACACTCCTCTTCCTCGTCCCCCTACCTTTCTACTCATTTGTCAACTTTTGTCTGTCGACCTCCTTATTCGTTGGGGTTTCGCGACGGCTATTGCGATGAAGAGGTTTTAGTCGCCTCTTTAGTAATATTGCGCTCAATCACAACTTCTTGTAGTTTGGCGGGGTTTGTTACTGTGGCTTCTGTTGTGGCTCGTGTTAGTCTGAAGCAGTCAACCGTTTAAATTCTCAGGTTCGTTCTGCTCAGCGACTGTCGGTGCGTGCCATCCGTATACCAAAACCTGAGGTTTCCTCGACGATTCCGACTGCATTGAATAACTGGCGAAGGAAGGGCTAGATATGCGAATATATCGAGCGGCTCGCTCCCAGCCCTGTCACCAGCTGGAACTATCTAACTACAAAGTAACACGTAAGATTGAGAGGGAGGGAGGTCTGCTCGACTTTTCCTGTACCGGTCGAGAAACCTCACCTCCACGAGGCTGCTGGAGGCGTTTCACGTCACAGACAAGGGCCTGTCGACTAGGGAAACTGTGTCTGTAAGGAAGTCCTAGCCCACGCTGTCTGGATCTGGGATGAGTACAAGCTGAAAGTGCCTTGAAAGATGGAGCGACCAACCTGGCCTAGGGGGTCTGAACCCAAATATGGTACCACAGGAATGCACAGCCATATAGGTTAGGGCCACGTAGGTTGCTGCCTCTGCAAGGTAGGTAGAACGGAGCAATCCAATTCCTGCTGAGGGCAAGGCCTGAAAAAGCTGGAAAGTGCGGACATCATGGCTCGTCCATCCCACTCTACTTCTAACCTACAGAGTCTGAGTCTCTCCAAAAAGGAGGATCGTAACTGTCCGGATTGTGGCAGCTCTCCGAGGGGGCAGTGGGTGGTGCTAGCACAATTACCTGGCTAAAGCTCCCATGCAACCTGACACCTTTTTCATGTGGTGAATGAGAGCAAGTCCAACCCCTTGAATCCACGCGTGAATAAAGCGCAGGTGCAGGGACAACGTCTCTAGGCAATTCAAGCCATGGCTAACTCGAATGGTACTATGGAGGCTTCTACCCGTTGCCACGGACACTGACTGTGAAGCCAAAGCTTTGGAATTCGTAGGGGTGGTGGTCCCAATGGAAAGCTCCCAATGGTTTATTTCTTGTTGGCAGGAGAAAGGTAATTGGGCTGGGCACTCTCTCCAACAGCCTCTGGTCTTGGACTACACGACTTACACATGAATTGAATAACGTAGAACATCCTTCACTCGCTCTTTCCAGAACGGTCCTGTTCTCTTTAAAGCTGAACAAACTTCCTCAACGTTGGGGTACTTCAACCTACTAGTAGATAACAAGCGTACACGAGAGTTATGACAGTGTGTGAGCTAACTCGACTGAATCGAATAGACTCGCTAATTTCACTAGCCCCCCGGTTGTGTGAAGCTCATGAGCAACCTCATGTCCTCTCGGTTTTTCCTCCATATCCCATGTGACGTCCCCCTTGAGGTCCATTCCTGCAACCTCATCCAGCTGCAGCCCAAGCATTAGCGCGTGGCATCCAGTACACTGTACTTGTGTGATCTGCTTACTCCAGCCTAGCCTCGCAGAATCTGCAGCTCTGTACTTCTGACATTCCAATCTTAGCCAGGTGGTACCTTAGTGGACAGTGCCCCGTGAATGCGTAATATATCTATCTGTATACGTTCTCTCTCCTGACTATTGACTTTTCAGTATTATAGCAAGGGTTTGACTCTCGTTAGAGTTTCAAATTGGCACGACCTAAATGACAGCCAGGGCCGCTCCCTCTCAATCTCTAGCTTCCTGCTTTCTCTCTCACCTCTTAGATTTTCAATTATATCCTGCGCCTTGGATGTATACCTGTTATGATCTCTGTGGGGAACATTCCTCTCACTAACTGTCACTCTTTTACATTCACAATTTGCTCTGAGAAACCAGCTCTTACGCTTTAATTTATCTTCCAGTTGAACGCTTAATCTCAGGGCAAACACACGAGATAAGACCGAGCCTTGTGAAGATGGAGAGGAAGGACCTATGGCTGACCGTGGGGGTCATCATCGGGCACTGCAAAATGAACGAACACATGTGTGTTAGGGGCATAGTCGACACCCTTCGGTGCAGGTGGCCTGGTATAGATGTGGATACTCCCTACCACGCCCTGGCCTAGGGTCGGAAACTTGAGAGGAGCGATTCCTGGTCTTTGCACTTCTCTTAGGGCGGACATTAAAGAAAACTTGCAGGCTAGGCGTGGACCTGTGAAACACTTGGACTGGCACTATAGGTAGGATGTTGGGACAGTTAGAGAGCTATATACACGCTTCAATTCTATTCCTTCTCCTGCCCTTAAGTAGCGTCATCAGGATCAATGCAGAAGACCCTCCTCACTCTCTATGACCCTGGCGCTCAACTCAACGTTAAAGTGTACTTCTTACCCAGTGTTGGGGACAGACTAACTCAGTGGACTGTAATTGGATTCTGGATCTTTTCAAGTTCGAATAATCAATCAAAGTTTGCAGGAATACAAATGGGGGACTTGACTCACCAAATGACTTCGTCTGGCTTGCTGTGCGGTACTTACCCCAGCCGGGGTGGTCGACGATGATGACGTGAGGCGAATCCTGGGAACGTTGAGGGGAGATCGTTTAGCTACGTCACGGATGTGGTATAATCCACAACAAACGGTATTTTCGGGGGTATGGTGGTCGTATTTGACACAACTCGAACGGATTTTACAAAAGCGGGTGCACAATGAGAGAGAGAGATACACAATAATAATTTTCGTTGTGATAACATTTGATAACGCGGGAGGCGGGAATTCTCTCATCTTAAAAGAGCTGTTCCGCCGCTAGCCGCTCTCTAGTTCCTGCCGAAACACCCAGGGTCTTCAGCCCAATCAGCCATTCCCTAACCAGCTCTTACGAAACTTTGCTAAGGTTTGCACAGTGTTGAGCTGCGCAGGTTCACGAATAGTCTTGATCTATCGATGTATTATACTGAACTAGTTAGTGAAATTTGTGTCAGGCGGTAACGGCATAGAAACTAATATTGGTCGAATATCAAGCAAACTATTCGTAATAGGTTTTGTACTAGCTCCCCCCTGTAAGCGTCCATAACGGGGTAGAGCTATCAATGCATCGCCATCTCAGTGAAGCCAAAACTGGCGTGTTTATTTGAGCTACGTGAGCGGAAAGCTAGTCACGCACTTGGGGCCGCCACACACAAGTTTGACATCGTACTCACACGTTCAAACCAACCTTTAAACACATCAACGTTCAGTAATCATGTTGCTTCCTTTCTTGAAACATTGTTCAATTTGGATGAGTACGGATATTGACCATCTAAGTTATTTATATTGCCTCACCCGGAGTGTAGCAACAAAACAGCGCACAGGCAAAAGAGGAGATCTTCGTTGGGCGAAAGAGTGGCTGTCGGAAAGACCAACTTCTTGTTATTCTTTGCTTTCTACACGCGATAGCTCAACCAACGTTTGGTACAACTCTAAAGCGTTATTGGTGTTCATTGTTACGGAAGAATATTCAAAAGCTAAATACGGCTGATGGCAGAAACGTGAACGACGGGCGCAGATTGTGAATCATAGAAACAAGCTCTGCGATTCAAGGACATGACCCCCACTGCCAACGTTTCTCTCGGTGGCTTGACGGTTTGATGTTTAAAGCGCACCAACACGATATAACTTGTTTGTCAAACCTCGACTGTTCGACAAACAGGTTTGATCGTGTGTAGCGGCCCTCAGGAAATTTGATGCAAGCTTGAGGTTTGACAAACAAGTGTTATCGTGTGGGTGCGCTTCAAACATCAAGCCACCAATAAAAACGGTGATAGAGGTGGTTGTGGGAGGGGAGGGGGGAGAGCGAGACCAGGGAGAGCAAATACAAATAGCTATCCTCGTTCATGCTCATGTAGTTACGACAATCTTGAGGAACACTCAGCTCTTCCAAGAAGTTAACATGGCTGAAAGCTGCTCTTTCCAACAGCCACTCTTTCGCCCACGAAGATCTCTTTTTCCTGGGCGCTGCTTTTGATGCTTCACTCACGGAGAGGCCATATTAACTTTGATGGTTAATATGGTTTGATGGTTTTGGATATCCATACTCATCCAAATTGATCAATGTTATTTCAAGGAAGGAAGCAACGCAATTACTGAACGTTGATGAAGCTTGAGTTCATGTCATGTTTGATCCTGTTTAGTGGCCTTTACACTAGGTTGTTGCTGCAAGTATGGCGACGGTGGCCAAGCGCATTGGGGTGTGAGGCCTTCCAAGCCAGGCGGGGATAGAACCAGAATCCCCGACCGGGCACCTCCCACCTCCAAACCCAGGGGGGTGAGGCAATGGGTACCAACGGCGGCTGGGATACTAAGATCCAACAGGATCGTTGTAGAGTTAGGACATGGGCACATCGAGGCCACAGCGAAATGCCACTGGTCCTGCAACTCTGGCGGAGTCCTATGGCCCGCAGCTGCCTCCCTGCTATCTTCTTCTCTTGTGCTGCGAGTACGTACTTTTTTTTCGATTGAAATATGCAAATCGGAGAGTAGTTGTGCACAAGTTGAGTGATGAGGCTGATTGGAGGAATAGTAGGTGCTTTAGGAAGAGAGATAGCCAAAGCAGTAAGAAATTGGATAGCCCTTTGGTGCCAGGCTGGGGACCAAATGCGCTTTACTTTACTATTAGTGGTAACAAATCGCACCACACCCAAACGTAACGCCTCCGTGAAACCCCATACCTCCCAACATAATTGCCACCTCGTTGAGCGTGTTCACGACAGTAAGATTTCCAACTACCCGAAGAGCTGCTCTTCTCATTGCGTCAGTTGAGTCTTCAAAGCATTACGTTCGTTTCCCTGGGAGGTTCGCGATTGATCAACCGAGCCTGTGACCCAAGGGCGCGTTGAAAGCGAAATGAAGCAAAGAGGTCAGATGTTTGTAAGCATTCTCCACAGTGGAAAGAGTTCTGCTGATTCTTGAGAGTTCACTAATCTTTCTCTCTTGTCGTTCCAACAACCGCCACAGACGAGTTTTTTTTGTAGGGCGCGCGGGTTAATTTATCAAACTCGACAATGCGAGGAAGTTGTTGGGCGAAGGAGGTTGCCTTTGAGTTGTCTCATCCAACCCTCTCCGGCCTCCGGCAAGGGTTCATCGCACTGAATAACAGTAGAAGGGGTTGACCTGCCCGATCAGGCGAGGCTCGACTGGAGCTATTGTGTTCGGGGGTGAAATGGTGCCTTCATTAACATCGTTGAAGTAACCCCCCTCCCTTCCCCAGGGCAAGCCATGTCTTTCACGGTCCTACCCCCATCTTTCTGCCACTTTGCCAAACGCTAACAGTGCTAACAGATGGGCCGTGCAATGGTGTTTGTCCTTCCAAGCACCACCTGCCCTCATGTGGACTCTGAAAAGGACCTTGCCTCACCACCCTCAGCAACTGGCAACGACCTCGTCCCAGTGGGCTGTCACCCATCCATCCATTGCCATCCCCAACCTATGGCCAACCATTCCACCGCCCTACACCAGTCATCAACCCTGCACCTACAACCACTCCCTATCATACAGCCCTACCA
Organism: Pachypeltis micranthus; assembly: GCA_020466155.1. Lineage (NCBI taxonomy): Eukaryota > Metazoa > Arthropoda > Insecta > Hemiptera > Miridae > Pachypeltis > Pachypeltis micranthus. The sequence continues at coordinate 4,430,646 of CM035776.1, forward strand.
TACACCACTCACCAACAACATCTACCCACCATCTGTTCCTGTCACTTATCACAATAAACTTATGATACTGCCCCCCCCCCCCATGATCATCCTAAACGTCTCCATCATACAGCAATACACCACAATAACGTAGCACGGCCTCTGTGATCCGTGAGCTGACTACTTTTCATATCTGCTTGCCAGTGTCCTTGCCCTACCCTCCACCTCGCTGGGCATAGTGTGGTGCTTCATCCACCTCTCGCGCCAGTCTGATGCACTACCTCGTTGTCATCCACCCCCCCCCCCAGCCCTGGTATCTTCATGTCTTCAATTGCTTTTATTCACTGTTCAACATATTGAAAGGACGTGTCTAGAACGGTCTGAGCAAGATTAAAGTTAAAACAGTTGAAATATAATAACATTTACTGCCAAACATCGAATTTTAAATGGAGGACTATTGTACAGCTTCCATCAAGTTGTGCTGACTGACTCATATAGAGGCACCGGGCGATTGTGGTCTAGTGGTTAAGACATTGGTTCATAATTCTCGACGAAAGTCGGGAATTATGGATCGAAGCTCCGGGCAATTACCGTTATTTTTAGCTTGAGTCAGCAGCTCTTCAAACATCTCCAAACCTTCCGCCCTAACAAAGTGGTTTGGGCCACGTACGCTAAATTGAGCACTTGATGCTTTGTTCTGTCACTAGTCCTTAGGGTTGAGAAGCTCCTATCTCGTTCCACGACTCAACCAGATGGCTTGCAACTTAAAGACGTGCAGAAAGTTTCAAGAACCTTTGGATGTCCCAGTTCCAAAACCTTCCTCTACATCTTCCCACGTTTCTGTGCACGAACGACCTGTCAAACAACGAGTCCAGGAAAATCACGCGGTTTCCAAGAGGTGATGACAGTACTCCACCGCCATGGGGAAAAAAAGTTCCCACGTTTCCTCAAATCCAGCCATGACGCTGGAGGAAGCTACGTGTACGAATTGCCCTGGAAACTTCACGCACTTACAAAAGCTGCCACTGAACGCACACGCGTGAATACTGTCAACGCAGGCATCACATTCTTCTCCATCCTACGAGCAACAGTTGTTTCCAAGAGTGCAATCGATCAATGCACGGTAGTCACAGCATCTTCGCACAGAACTATCCCTTCTGAGGGCAGGTGTATAAAAATAAATACAAAATATAGCACAATGAGAATTGCCGTCTTTAGCCAATTGTTTAGGCGCTTCTTGGACGTCGGAAGGAGCAGAGTTGGGCTACCCGCGCCCTTTTCCTATCCTTAACGGTTCATCTTCCTTCTTCACTCGCGCTCAGACCTTCGCCTAATGCGTATCCACTTCCAATCATCTTCTCCTTTTATTTTATTTCTTTTCAAATTTCCCTGGAATTATTTCCCTTTGAGCTTTTCATCTCATTAATTTGCAGTGTCGTTTACTTTTCGCACAGCTCGCATTTGCCAGACACCCCAGGGCTTACTTCTCATCCTCATAAACCTTGTCTTTCATGGTTGTCGTCAGTTTCCTGTGTTCCACGTTTTGGAAAAGCGCTTGGGGTTGATGTGCAATATCCTTTTTACTTTTTTTATACACAGTCCTCTTAAATTACTCTTGCACAGCAATAAATGAATCGATTTTCTGAACCCTGGATGTCACAGCTGTGTGGAACGAGGGTATGTAAGCCGCAGATGTGCACACCAGAGACAATATTGCGAAGTGGATGTTTATTTTTCGATTAAACTTTATATTTGTTAATTCAATACATCCACCACAAACATGGGCATCTTTTTGGAACTTCAACCAACATTCTCTTACCACTTACTCTCTGCTCGAAATTAGGTTCCGTTTTATTGGTGTTTGTCGCAAAACGTCGAATCGGTATGGGTTTTGGACCTCGGAATTCCCGCGCATGCCCTAACGGGACTCCCTGGCTCTTAATGGCAAAGTCATTGTTTCTCCAAACACCTTCGTCCTCAACCCCGTTTTGTTACATATGGAAGTGCCTCCTCTTCAGTTATTTCCAACTGACGACGGATTTCCCTTCGTCTGGACAAGTGTAATTGAGTGTTTGAATTGGTGGTTAGGGAGAGTGCCTAGCCCTGCGGGCTCTACCTCCCCCCTGCCACACTCCACTTAAAACTCCAGGGAAACTCCCACTGAAACCTGGCCCCCACGAAGTCAAACCCTTGACTTCATGGCCAGCAGTGCCACGCCTGAGAGGCCCCATGCTGCTGGCTATGGGCAGAAGCCCCCGCGGTACCCATTTAATTTGGCTACAACTTGAGCAGCCTAAAGGCCTGAATGGGTAGCAGGCACCAGTGCTGGAATTGCCAAGAGGCGTTCGACCGGCACCTACACTTTATCTCCATGGGGATTTAGGGGATTGGACCTGCCCCGTCCGCTCCACGGAGAAAATCCTTGTCCTTTCGTACAACAAATACATCAACGACATATCAGTGGCATTCGGATGTCGTCTGGACATTTCGAAACATCATTTCCTCCTCTCTTTTCACATTCCTCTCCACAACAGACTCCTCCCAAACTCATTTTCCTACGGAGTCTCGCAAAAGTCGGTCGTCTCCAGTTCTCCCAACACAGTCATCTAACACCTCCCGCGATACAGTCGTCTTCTCAATTCTCTCAACTGACCCTTGTTTCACCTCTCATCGACATCTAATTCTCCCGCTTTTCCGTACAACCCTCGTTCGTGCTAATATACTCAATCATAAACTGTTCTAGTGACCTCTTCTGTGTACATACTTATCACAGCTTTGTGAAGTCTTCAAATCTTGTGATATACCAACTCTTCAAATTACAAGTTCGTGCTCTCCGTCTCCGAGATTCATCAAGTCTATCCTGGTCGAAACAATTGGGTTGAAAGCAGCGCTCTGATCACAAGATACAGCAGTGTCCATTAGCACCTGAGGATCAAGGGCGAAGTGATGTACTGGGACGAGCCGAACACTTTAATTCGCTTGAATTCTCGGTGTCATCAGTCATCGGTCGTCTCATCAAGGCGTCACCCTGTTGCCCGCACTTGCATTGCGATATCGCTATTCTATTAAAACATAAGTGTAGTTGAAAAGAGATTCGATGATGGTTCTAGGACTTCAGACCAACGGCTAAAAGAATTGATCTTCAAGGGGGGGGGGGTGATCAATAGGCAGCCGGTGCATAGTGGGACGAACGAAAAAGAAAAAAAGAACATGTCCTCCGATTGGAAACGAAATCTTATTACATCTTATGGGAAGGCATTCGACGAGCTCGCAGTTTTTCCATCCCGACCAGACGAGTCAGTTGTGTTGGCACTATCCGATTAATGTGTTGCAGGGCGGTTGAAAAAAATGCCGAACCCGACCACTTGTTCAAGAGCTCTTCGCAAAAATAAAATGCGCAAAAACGGCCGAGGGAGCGCGTCGATGAATAGAAATTACGACGTCCTCGTCTGCTCTCCTCAGGTATTTCTAATTGTAGCGTTTTTAAGGTGATAGCGGTCGGTGCTGAAGAACGGATAGTTGGAAAGAACTTGTCCCCATATGGGATCCGAACCCTATCTGACTCTTGATGAGGCTTTCCAAGGCTCTCGTCGTTCTCTAATTTACACGAGCCAGTCCGCAACTGGCTTTTTATTCCCCTTTTGTCCCAACGCACGTTTCCGCCGTGCGATTCCCGCCGTCTGTTCCGTCCAGCACCACCGTTTTCCGTCCGCTTTCTTTTCTCCTTCTCCCACGTCACCTTCTGCGGAATTCCGTTCAGAAAAGAGATTCGACAATTTGTATATCTGTGACTGTTGAATATGCGCTTCAAACGATGCTCACTTATTACTGACATGAACGTCCAAATGACTTTCCGCGTTGTGCACATTGAAGACCAATAAGAGATGAGAACGATGTGTCAAATTCGGTACAAGGTCGCCACGAGAGGCTCTACAGTCTCTCTCTCGAATTTTTAGGGGAGGAAGGAAGAACTTGTCCCCATATGGAATCCGAATTGTATCTGTCTCTTGATAAGGTCAGTCAGGATGGAGGGTCGCACCTGGTCGCTCCAGACAGGGACATTGCCCTTCTTCCCCTTCTTTCTTCATCACTCTCCTCCTTCTTATTCGCCATCACTCTGACAAACGTCTGCTAACGTTGATGCTGATGTCGAGCCAGTCAAATGGGGATAATAGCGAGCAGATCAGAACGCAAACGCGTTAAACATACAAAATTTTTAAAACGCAGCAAATTATTACACAACGGTTTATTATTGATCTAATCTCACACCTCTGAGAACCATCCCATTCGATCCAGCATCGAAAAATACTAGTAAACCAAACGAAACATGACTTGACTACTACGGAACGACGAATTATATATTCCAGGGCGCCTGTAGGCAATTGGCACCTCATCTCTGACAGGTGGTTGGAGTTAAACGATGAAACGATTACTTTCGCTTCATTGTACACGAGTTCTTTCAATTAATAGACTTTGGTTCACTATAATTTCACTGTTTTTGATCTAGACGCAGTCGTACAACTGTGAGACTCATTCCATTCAACCAAACATCTAAAAATACCTTGAAAACTACACCAAACATATTTGCGTTAAAACTGCCGAAATTGCGTTCTTGTTAATTTTCTTAATGACGAGTTGAAATCCCGGCCCTTTTAGAATGAATAATAAACCAGAAAGGTTTTAAAAAATTAGTAGCTTTAGTAGGGGAAAATGGGGCGACTTTGGCACAGGGGCTAGTGAGGATAACCTGACATTGAGGATGACCTGAATGAAACCTCCCTGTTAAGGAGGCAAACCCTCACTAGAGAGGTTACCTTCTTGGTAAGGTACCCGCCAGTACGCTGTTTTAGTCACCGAGAGTATTTTCTTTCACGGGGATTTGACACATTTCAATAATAAATTCAAACATTTAAAGAATCCTCATTTCCAAGACGACAACAACGACAACACACCTGTCGACGACGACAACACAACTGTCGTTGTGTGAGCTGTACGGTTATATTATAATATATTTCACTCTGTCAAGAGAAATAGTGGTTTAGGCCTGTGGGCCAGTGACTCGTGTTCAAGTCCTGCCGTAATTATAAAATTTGTGGGCAACTTCTCAAAAACGAAGATTTTTACTTTCCGCTACCCGAAGGGAACAAAAATTTGGGTTTTCTTCAGATCTGTACGTTTTGAGGCCTACTGAGTCTAAAAAACCTAATTTCGGCGCGTGGTCCGTGTGTATGTGTGTGTGTACCAAAATAAGGTTATGGACGATTTCGGCCGATGGGAAGGGGGGTGGGGGGATGAAAATGTACCAAAAACTAGGGTTTTTCGCATTTTTCTCGAAAACGGCTCTAACGATTTTGATTAAACTTTCAAATTATCTTCTCCTAATCAATACCTAACTTTTCTTCTCCATACATATCTCCATGAAAATACGGTGAGCGGAGATGTCTATGAAGCAAAAATAGGTTTTTTACGCTTTTTGGCCAAATGGCTTCAGCGATTTCCACCAAACTCACAGGATGTTTTCAAATAGTTAATACCTACATATTGTTCTCAATAAATGTTCCTGTGACGGCCCATTCAACAGAGATAAAAATTAAAATGTGTCAAAAATAACGTTTTTTCGAACATTTCCGTAAATTCCAGGGTAACTTTTTCACCAGATGTGATAAATCCTAATGGAGTGTCTTTTAGTCACCCATACCAACATTTCGTTCTCCATAAATATTTCTGTATATATATATATGTTGAACGGAGATATAAGCCAAGTTAACTCAGAAAAGGAGATTTGTCGCATATTAATTTATCGGTATTCCAATTTTCTCAAAAACGGCTCTAACGATTTCGATCAAGCTTTCGGAGTACTCTCAGCTAGCTAGTCCCTACATTTTGTTCTCCATAAATGTTCCTGTAAAAATGCGTTGAATGAAGATATAGCGCCCGCACATTTAGCTGGTGTTCGAAATTACGAGGGTGGCGGAAAGTTGTGCGTTGCTACGCACCAGATATTTTAAATGTTTGAATTTATTAATAAACGCGTGAGTTCCCCGCGAAAGAAAATACTCTCGGTGACAAAAACAGCGTACTGCAGTAAACTTACCAAGAAGGTAATCTCTCTAGTGAGGGTTTCCCTCTTTAACAGGGAGGTTTCATTCAGGTCATCCTCAATGTCAGGTCATCCCACTAGCCCCTACGCCAAAGTCGCCCTTTTCCCCTACTAGCTGTTGCCATATAGCTGCACCTCATTAAGGAGGAAGAAAAAATTTCATAATGTTGTACAAAAGCGATCGTCTTTCCTGTGTTCAAAAAAAGGGACATGAAAGAGGCGGAAAACTATAGGGAAATATCGTTCAATGGCCGGTTGAATGACCGCTTTGATGACCATTTAGAAGTGGATAATCTGCAACGGATCGTATTTTTACACCCACACACAGAGAAGAGTAAGCCACCAAACGGAAAGCGTACGCTTCCCATTTGCATAACAAAAGCTATTAAAAAAAGGCCTGAGCTCCACATGGTGGGGCGCAGTAAGTTCACGCCATCGGCAGCCACGACTAAGGCAGGGGAAAAGGCTCATTTCCCTTCGTGGTCAAGGGCGAAGGTAATGCTTACACTCTTCAGACCGGATCTAAAAGTCCTTACTAGCTTCCTCACTAGTAACTATCCACTTAGGCACTCCCTCCTTCCCACTTAGGCCTTCGAGAGACTCCATAATGCGCCAACGCTGCACAACGTAGAAATTTCAAGCACATTGATCAGCTTCTCGAAGGGAAATGAAACCACAAACGCTGTTTGGTCGAGGGAAGGGGAGTCAGGGGTTTTGAGGTTTGCACAGGGGTGAAATAGGATTGTTCGATTAACCCACTAATATTTTCCTTAGTTCTCAATGGTAACAGTAGCGCATAGGCGTGATTTCGGGGGCGATAATAATAATAAGGCTTCCATTCTTAAATGACTGTGACGTATTGTTCGATAGCCTCTACAAAATTCAATAACTCGACCAGTCAACTTTTCATCACAGCCTCTTCCTCCGCTTCATCTTCCAATCGTTTCGTTCTGTTGTCACTGCAAAGTTCACTCGTGCCCGTAACGCTAGCAACTCCTGAAACTACGAGTATAACGACGAATAACGACGTTGGAACGGTGGAGCGTGACCATGTGAGGCTCTCAACACCATCTTCAAATGAGGTGCAACATATTTGGGGTCTGGCAGTCTGGATTTACTGCTTAGGCCTCCTCTTGGTAGTTGATTACGTATCACTACTTCGAAAGTAGCGTTGAAAATTTTGCAGGGGCTCGCCTAGGACGACTCGAAGCGGGGTCTTCAGCCAAAAGCATCATATTTAGTCACCAAGTTCGAATCTCTGCTCTGCAGCGCAGGAACCGTCCCTTTTGCGCTTGTTCCTTCAACTTACTTCGTTACTTTCAATATCTTGACACATTCGGCCTTCGTTTGTACCTCTGCGACTGAACCCATCAGAACAGAAGTCAGTCACTGTCACATGTTTAGTTCTGCTCGCGGGCAGCCGGTTTCTGTCAGTTGTGCAGAGTGAAGTACAAGTCGCCTCTATTTGGTATTTATTTATTTATAACATATACGGGCAGTGCCCAATTTAGCAGTGAGACACAAAAATTAATATAAGTAGGACAAAATAAACCACAATAAATAGCACAAATCAATGAGCAGCAATCCCGAGCCAACTAATGGAGATCACAATAGCCGTCGAATTTTGGACCTAAATAGTCTTTCGACAACAACAGTAGGTCCTCCGAAACACCGTGTGACAACCTATTGAAGTCATACTGGAAGCGCACCATGGGATTATTGCGGAGATAGTTGGTCGACGAGGTATAGACATAAAAAGGCTGATGGAGTCTGGTTGCGTATGGAGGGGCGTAGAAGTTCAACTTGGAAAGCAGATACGGACAATCCAGTCGACCCGCTGTCAACCCATGCAGGAGAAGCATGCCCGTATCGTATTTCTTTGAAAAGTAAAATACAAGGAATCTCTCGCTCAGCGCATCAGAGCTATCCCATCGTGCAGCCTCTGGAACGAAGAAGGGACAAACAGGTTGGAGTGTTTCCTAGGAGGAACGACACAGCTTTCCACATCACCACCGGCCTTCATCAGCCAAATGATGTCTCGTGTGTCACGGCCACTTTAGGCAGTCCCATTCCGACCTCCTGTCCTGTTGACTACTCTCAAAAAACCTCTATTCATTTTTAAACCTAAAAAAGAAAACGACTCTTTGCTTATTGAGTGTAGCTGTTACTCCACCCTGTAGAGTGTACTTGTCTCCTCAATAAACTGGTGTAGCTCAGGAAGTGTACTTGCTCCCGGTAAAATTGTAGTGCAGCTGTTGATTCCCCTTCAGGGGTTCGTACTTGCTCCTACATTAAATTGGTGCAGCTGTTGGCTCTCTTCAAAGGCCGTGCTTGCCCCCAATTTAGTATACGGACGAGCCGTTGATCCTCCTTCAGAGGTTCGTATTTACTCCCGCGTACAATCCAATCGGTGCAGCTTTTGGCCCTCTTCAAGGACCGTACTTGCTCCCAATTTTTGTATGGATGAGCTGTTGACCCTCCTTCAGAGGAACGTACTTGCTCCCATATTTTTGGGAAATTAGTGTAGCTGTTGATTTTATCATACTTGCTCCTATTTTCCTGTGGTGTAGCTGTTACCTCCTTCAGAGGTGTACTTGCTCCCACACGAGGTGTAGCTGTTCCTCATAACGAGGGTACTTGCTGCCTCAAACTAGGGGCACCTCCTTTGGGGGTGGACAAGGTGGAGTCACATTTTACAAAAACTAAATGTGAAAGTCGGACATGCCAAATCCAACCAAAAAAATTATTAGCTTCAAAAAAGTCATAACACCTACCAAAGCAGCAAACGTCGTTTTACTAAGGATGGGAAACAATTTACCAAACGGGTTTTTCGAATCTGTGAACGAGTTGTCATTTTTTATCCAAATCGACAAGGTCCCGCCGGGAGACAAATTTTGTTAAATATCGAGGAGAAACGATCCTCCATGAAATATCTGAAAGTGAAGAGCACGGACGGTGAAGAACTGTACAGGAAGGAAATGTTTGCCAACGATTTTGTTCAAATTCAGTTTTAAGTCCTGATTTTCAATCGAATAACTAAAAATTGATAACCAAGTCAGTGTTTCGGGGAAGAGCTGAGAAGATCTTTACTAGCACCCATCAATAACCCCCCCCCCCCTTGCACCCTGCTCTGTTGCCTCAGCTGAGCACTCTTAGGACAATTGCACCTGGCGCACTATAAGCACCTCATCCACAGTCAGCCACCCCCAAATCAAATCTGCCACGTGAAGAGCAGTGTGAGGCTCCTCTCAAAAACGACAGATGGAGCTTTGACGTAAGGGATTCCTTCGAGCGCCCTCCAAGGACTCAACACCTAAGTACTGATGAAAGTGTCGCGGAATGAATTCAGCAATGTTTGAGATATTATTTTGACACCTGCGGGATTTCCACCCGAAAGTGACGAATCAACCATAGTCAAGCAGCTGCCATGATTGTCGAGAAGTTCTTACTAAAATGGCGATCATTAATCCGGCAAGAAAATTCTTCCTACTTGGCCAACTCCCTCATTTAAGCCTCGTTTTATTTTTGACGGAAAGAATTTAAAGGAACGTGACGCCGTTCATCAGGTGAGTCTCGCAGGCCATAGACGCCTGGCGGAGGGTTAGATAGCACAAGAGCGCATCGTCTTTGAAGTGAACGAAGCTCCGATAGTGGTTCAGACAGGGCGTATAGGGCGGGATGGGATGCCTAAGTGCGTTCTTGTTGTTTGTCAAGGCCTGAGAGTGAGGTCCAGGCGCGATGGTGAGACCTGGCCATAGCACGAGCTAATGGCATTCCTTCTTACAAGAGCTCTTTAATCAAAGCTACCCAGAGGCTTAAATCTTAAAGTAACCCGCGGAATTATCCTCAACTCGTCGATCCCGTCATGAGGATTCTACGCTTAGCAGACGACTTCTATTTCTCTTACTGACAGCGTAGTTATATCGTCCGAAACGTGAGAAATTAAACGACTCTCGTGCTACTTTACCTACTTGACCTTCAGTTGCGAGAGCCGCGATACCAAAAAGAGGCAAATGACGTGCGAATAGAACTGCTCCAGCCACAATGAACTTTCTTTGACTCTTTAGAAATTGCGGATCAGATTTCGAACATTTAAAGGATGTTTCGCACAACTGTTGTCACTGAAAAATGCTTCTGGGGCTTTCAACCGAACTGTCCACAGCAAACGGAAATAAAACATGAGCTTTTTGAACTAAACACCCGTTGGCGATGTAAGAGTCTTAGGATCTAGGATCTTAGTGAGTCCTGATGAACAAACGGCCACGTGAGAAGCTTTCGACTTCTCTCAAGTTGCTGGGCTAAAAACTTGGTTTCCACTATCTGCTAGGAAGAGAATATATTTATCGATAAATTCCCAATACCAAACGTGATAGTGAACCATTCTTGAGTATTCTATTTGTCTTATGTACAAACTTGAAGAGGCATGGGAGGATCGAGAGCGTCTGTAGACCTACCTCGGAGGAACAGATACACGGCATGCAACGAAGAAGAAACAGGTGTCATTTGAAGCCTGCTTTGTACTATACAGTGGTCACAGTGCATTGAGGGGGGGGGGATGCTGGATGGTTGCTGGGGGTTGATGAGAAATCTCTTCCAAGGCCACTGTTACTATTTCTACTGTTACACTCAATGGAGCAAAATCGGCACATAAAGTGGATTTCGAACAAAATCGTTTGCAAACAATCGATATTTTGAACGATCAGAAGTGAAAACAGTAGGTCTCGTACTCTTAGAACGAATATCGATGCAAATTATTACACAACGGTTTATTATTCTGTTAGCTTGTCGCAGGCTCACGCCTCCAAGACCCATCCCTTTCGATTCAGCATCGAAAAATACCAGTAAACAATACGAAACATGACCTAATTACGAGACAACGAAAAATGACAGTATTTGGGCGTTTTTGGCACAACGTATCGAGTCTAACTTCAATAAAGACGCGAGGCGATGTGGGAAGTGAGCGCAGGTCAAGGAGAAACGATAACTTTCGTTACGTGCTCCCTATATTTACTGTGATTTCACTATTGCCCATCTAAACACAATCCTACATATTTAGAACCGTTTTATTCGTCTAATCATCGAAAAACACCTAGGGCACGATACCAAACACGACGACCTCTAATTCAGTGCTGATTTTACATCCTGCAGCTTTTCATACTCGCCTGTCGAGGGGTGTCCCTGCAAGAACGACATTAGATGTCCGAAGGTTATCGTAGTTCCTATGCCCTGGGAGATTGCCGAGCCACTTAACAGCACTGTTGCTGGAAAAATTCGGAGGAGAACAAGTTGGGCGATGGTCACGAGGCCTTTGACCGTGACTGTCCTGTTTATGAACTGTGGGTGGAGGGATTGCTAGGTCTTGTCAATTAAAACAACGACTAATGCTTCACGAGTTAGCCTCTTGACGTCATCACCTTCCTTGGCTTTCCGTTTCCGCCTCTTTTACCGCCGTACCAGTCTACTTGAACCGTTCGAAGGAAGCGACGAGTGGTGTGTCGCTAGCCGGTCCATTTTGGTTAACTCAAGAACCTCACTTCATAGTACGGCGATTAAAGGAATTTATTATGGCTGCACGCGGGCATACCGCAGTTTAAAATGGCTTCGTTCATGGGGTGGGAGACCAGCAAAATGGCTGAGAATGCTCAGTGAAGACCTGGAAAAAGTGACACCTGTCACTAAAGCTTTTCCCAGCTTTCTAGTTGCGATGTTCGGCAAATATTTTAGGTAGAATAGCAGAATAGGAGTCACTTACAGAAAAAATAGTGCAGGTAATGAGCAACGTTGCAAATATGAGCAACTGAAACCTCCCGTTTCTTCCTGTACAGATTTTGCATCATGCAATGCATTTCGGAGAGCGTTTTTTCTCGATGTTCATTAAAATTGTTCTCCTGGAGAAATCACTATTTTAATTATACCGATTTTTTGAAAAATCGTTATTAAAGAATCTATTCAGATAATAAGTGACAACCCGTGCACAGATTCAAAAAATCCGTTTTCTGTTTACTAAAAAGTTGATAAATTGTTTCCCATTCTTAGTGAAACGACGTTTGCTACTTTGGTAGGCAATTTGGTTGTTTAGGCCTTCAGGTGATTCTTGGCGAGGGCCTTCATTCCAGCCGTAGTAATGACGGCTCATAATGACGTAATAATTGGACATACTCACATTGCATGTTTATTCCCACATCAGCAACAGTGGCCAGTTTGCTGACAGTGCTACCGTATCGCCTGACTCCCATTGGAGGCGCCCCAGTGATGGTAGCCTAGTGGTTATAGACGAAGATTCATAGTCCGACGAAAGTTGGGCATTGGATCGGAGCTCGTCGTCGCTGAAATTATTTGGGTAAGGTTTTCATCAGACTGGAGCCCCTTTCTGCGAGCTGGCATCAGGACCATTGAATTAGTTGGGATTGCCAAGTGAGTGTTGTCACAAAGTAGGCCTATATACTCTTCTGCTTTGGGACACAGTTGCCGGAAGAGCTGGTGAGGAAGGAAATTCGGCGATTGAGGTCGTCTAGCCATGCGTTATGTGTGTCTTGAGCGTCCAGGGCAATCAGAGCAGTTAGTCTGTCACTACTGCTGTCGTCTGGAATGCTTTAGTCCCTGGCAAACTGATGGTACAGGTTCAGATGCAGATCCGTGCCAGTAACACCTCGTATTTCCTGCAGAGTGGGGTCAGAGTCATTGACTACTCGTTTGACAACGAGGCAGAGTGAACTACCCACGTCAATGAGGCTTTGTAGTTTATTCACTGTCCCCGAAACCGTGATCAGGTTTCGAGTCTGTCGTGTAGTTTGTTGTATGTCATGCCAAGGAGTGCGAGGGTTGTTGTCCAAGTAAGAGGCCAAAGGTAGATGTACCGCCTGACTCCAATTTTAGGCCCTCCAGTGGTCGTAGTCTAGTGGCTATAGACGAAGATTCATAATCAAACGTTTCCATACCCCAACGTAATCATTTGGCTTTCTCAGAGCTAGGTGAACGCCACTGGTTGTGTGGAAAGCTGAGTGGTTCCCCCTCATCATCCTCCCGAGGAACACTCGAGCCTATTTTTATCCCTCTCTTCATTCCGGAGGCTGCACTTTGGTATGGGATAGCTCTGATGCGCTGGGCGAGCGATTCCTTGCATTTTACTTTTCAAAGAAATACTATTAATTAAAATGACTCCATGAGCACACTGTGGCACAACTAAACTAGTAACAGCGACTGACATTGTGATGAGTTCAGTCACTGGGGTACAAAGGCCAAGATGTTGAGTAGCTAGCAACGAGAACCCAGCCACCACCAGCTGAAGGAACTAGGAAAATGGACGATTCCAGGGCTGCTCAGGTAAAACCAAATAAAATGCTTTTGGCTGAAGCCCCCATCTCGAGTCGTCCTTGGCAAGCCCCTGCAAAATTTTCAACGCCATTTTGGAAGTGATTCGTAACCAACCACCAAGACGTGACCCTAGAACACCAAGGAAGGCTCCTTTGGATTCTACAGAACTACCGTTCATTTTTTTACGTATTACGTTGGCAATACGCAATTCTTCCGATTGATAATCCCGTTAACGCTTGCAGAAGACGTCCGTAATAAATTTCGTGCTCGTGAGCCTCCGTCTCGCACAAAAATTCGATCTGCGCGTCGTCAACAGCAACAACGTGGCGAGTTTCAACGAGAATTTTAATTACAAAAAAGGGTTCTTAAAAGTGAAGAGTTGTTATATAAAGGTACCACTTTATTGACTGGAGTCTTAAGTGATGGCTGAGGAGCTTTATAACCTCTCGGGTTCCCCGACCGTAAATCAATATTGATGATTAGTAAGTCGAAGAGAGCTGTACAGATCTAATTAAGGCCCTCCTTCCATCAGCAACACTTTACTCGCAATCCTTTACTACCCGGTTTGGAAGTTTAAGAAGTGGAGTACAGTCACCGGTGCGTCGTTCATTAGTGCCCTACCGCAGACAATGAGGACTCGTTCGTCCATGCACAACCACACAACTATCATTAACTCACCAATTGGCAGCAAACCATTATTTCTCTTGAATTCAGTTATCCGCTCACGGTAGATGTTAAGAACAACGGCCGAACCCGAAACAACGCAGTAACTGAGGAGTACAACTCAGCCTACGCCAAAACCTATTGGAGTTAACAACGGATTTCTCCTAAACTTCAACCTCTTCCCTGAAATAGGCCACTACATTAACTGGAATTCCAGTCATGTTGTCCTCCAGATGGCCAAACAATGACATTTGTTGTACGTTAGGATTCAAGTGTTTGCCACTGTACTTCCATAGTAAAACTGAGCCTGGTGTTAGGGGACCGAAGCTGCTATTTAGCAGCTTCTTTTCTCTCTCACTGTAACAAACAATTAAAAAGTTACCTAAACTGACGTATGTGTAAATTATGAGCGTATTAAACTTTCATTGTATGGTTAGTTTATTGGGCTTCTGAAATACTTCTTTCACTGAGCCGCGTGTAACGTTTTCAAAAATGAGATTAGTGAGCGACATCAGTTCCAGTTTTTACAGATCAACCATGCTGTTGAACTCAAGAGGATGCTTGTGGCGACTAGACGGTACGGGATTCCTCAAGTGATCACCAGGGTAACACTGGCTAACGACCAAATACCTGCCGTACCTCCGCAGGTCTGAGTTCGGTGGATGCTGCAGAGGTCGGGCTGATATAACCCTCGTCGAGGGTTTAGGACAGTCATCAAATAAGGAAACAAACCTGAGAAAGAAGACTATAATTATGCTTGTAAACGATAGGTTAAGAGTACAGACTAGAGCATGTGAGAGACAGAATTGACACGACACGAGAGGGCCTTTGGTTAGGTGAAGTAGCGTGAAGAAGAGAGCAGAGAGCAGTAGAGTAGCTGTGCGAGAACTGAATGTTGAGTAAGAGTGAGATTGCGTGTCAAGATTCTTAAACTGAGAGTTGGTATGCCTAAGGAGAGGTCGTAAAGTGAGTGGTGGAAAGCGGGGAGGGAAGAAAAAGGCTTTTAAAATATTATTTTATTTATAGTTCAAACTGGCAGAGTAACGTGCCGCTAGGAGTATTGATGGAAGCTGCTGCCTTATGGAGGGTGAAGAGGCAACAAGGCACACCACAACGCAGCTATAATATCAGTATATATTATATCTCCCGAGCTACCTGTCATTGCAAGCTTTTCTGTGCGTCGCCAACTAGTGAGCTGCAAGAGCCAAGTGAACCAGCCTGGAGGCCTAATACTTAGTTTTTACAACACCGCCAGCAAAAAGCCCCATGCTAAAGGTCTGTTTCCTTAATTGACGACTGTTCCTAAACCCTCGACGAGGGTTATATCAGTCATAGAAGTTGCAGTTTCGCTGATATGCAAGAGGCCGGCCTTTGCTGCATCCACTGAACTCAGACCTGTGAAGTATGGCAGGTCGTTAGCCAGTCTCCCGGTAGAGAGCTGTTGCCCGTTACCGCACGGAGGTGACCACCTGAGGAATCCCGTACCGTCAAGGAGGAGTTCTTAATCTGGTTTCCCACCGGATCTAACTATTTACTTGGGTGGCAAGTTTCAAAAGGACAGATCAACTATGACCACGTTTCTTAGCCATTACCTTCTTCGCAAACTCTGCAAAATAGGTATAGGCTTGCTTTGTAGCAGTCAATGCTGCTAAGTTCGTTTGCACTCCTAACATCCGTCGCTCACTGTTGTAGAAACTACGGTGGAGAAGCAGGCGGTTTCTTGTTTCCTCCGCACTGGAGGCGCAAGAGGTGCATGACAGAGAGTCTTTGAGGGATAAGAAGTGGAGCCGTACATTGAAGTCACGATGTCCCGTGAGGAACTGGCTCGTCCGGTGGTCTGGCTCAACCCATTTTCTTGTAAGACGTTCACGTCTCCTAATACACCCTCTTCAGGTCATTCAAAGGGTGAACAATACGGGGCAGCAGACAAACGTGACTTATAGCCCCACACTATAAGCAGAGTACAAATTGCAGCCACCATTTGGCAGAGTGTAGCGTATAAATCAGTGCGTGGCTCGAGATGCTGTTTAACTTTGCACGAAAATCCACGAAGAAACCACTGGTTATCCTCTACTAGGAGACCTGAAGCTAGACTATGTTCGCCAAAATGAACAGGTTGTCAGCCTTGAGCCTTGCCTAGCCATTGCATAAAATTCCGTCGGTTTCCGCTCAGTTGGATAATCTTGATGCCAGCATTCATGAGTAGACCTCAAGATGTGTCCAGCGTCCAGGCAAGAATTGTCACGAAAATTGGATGGGTCTGAGGACCCTTCTTGCGGATGGGGAATACAAGGGCACTATGAAAGCCGTCAGGAAGAGCCCCTATTGCGTAGAAGTGGTTGAGGTTGCTTACTTCTAGCTGATTGCTTAATGGGACTTTGTTCCTCGTGAACTGATTCGTGAAGGCCTTATCCAATGCACTGCCGTGAATCTCGGGGGAGCTGTAACGATTCTTTCCAGCCGTGGTAGGGTGTTTAACGCAAAATAGGAAGAGGTGAACTTGAGGGAACGCAAGAATTAGTGGAGAAAATGTAAAAGACGGTAATGTTTGGAGTTACATAGATCGATAGATGAATACGTAAAATACATTTTGAGAACACGGTGAAGAAAGTTGAGAATGAAGTCACTGAGGAACGGAAACGCAAGACGTTTCACGGTGCTGATACATGATGCTAAATTCGGAAGAGACTCTGGTTAGTCGAACTGACTTAACGCACAGCTGACAAGAGGGCTCCTCAGACGGGAATGAATAAGGTGCGGTAAAGAAAGTCCATAGATGCCTGGAGTCTGTGGGAAAATCTTAACAGTTAAGTCCTTTAACCGCGATGGGGTAATGGGCTGGCTTAGGCGAGAAAACCCCGATCATTGACCGGAGGATAACCCCAAACTGGGGGTTATACAGCCAAGAAAAGTATGCAATTTATTCTGGCATGAAAATGTGCTTCGCTTGAGATGGTCTAATCTCTCCACTAGCTTCCATAATTCCCACAGTAACTCCAACAAACGTCTTAGCCAGCTCAGAAGGTCCTGTTCCTTTCAGCCGAGTTACCACTAGCTTAGTAGGCAAACTCGCCCAATTCATCCCCGGGAGCCATTCCATTAAATATCAGCAGCCCCGAACAATCACAGAGCTCCCAAAGTTTTCGGCCTCTGCCATTTCTTGGACTTGGGGAATGCCAATTTGTGACGTACTTGGGGAATTCTTTTACAAATTACCCGCGTACAGAACAAGAGTGAAAGTCGTATCCGGTCCCAAAAGATACGAACACATTAAATACACTCAATTATACTCACCCGATGAAAATAAATAAAATAATGCCTCTCAGGAAAGTAATGGGAAATGAAATTATAAACCAAATAGGACCCACTTGAATTTAATCAGGAAAACTCGAAATGAAATGAACACGGATTGTAGTAAATGACAATAAAGGGACAATGGGGAAAATGAAACACCGAGCTCTGATTGCTTAACTTACTTCACACAATATAAGGGGAATTTAAATATTCGATCACTGGCTCAAAAAAGGGGAAGATTCGTCAGCAATGTCGGTAGCCGTTATATGACTAAAATGTGGCTCCTTCGCTAATATAAACAGCGGCGAACTGCACAGGTGGCGGCAACAGTGTTGCCACCATTGGCAGTCTGCTGCAAACCATTACAACCTCTAATCATCCTGAATAAAGCCTGTATATCTATCGATACAGTTTCCATGACTTGTTGCTCAGTACAAGCAAATTCTCTACTGTCCTGGTCCTCGGTGAGAAAAGCAGTGATTTCAGTGCTTACAGTCGTTGAAGGACTTCTCTACGATCCCGTGGGCACTGTCCTGGGCACCTGCCGACCCGTCCTCCGCAATCCCCGCGACTTGCGTTAGAAGTTATTGTAGACATCACGACAGTCCGCTGCAGGTCTTCATAAGTTGTTTGTTGAAATCTACTCAAGATATTGTCAACGGTAACACACTGAAGAGACCCAAGGTCAACGAACAGGAGGTCAGAAGGAGCGTAAGAAAATACTCTAAAGCGGGGGAAGGACAGAATCATTCCTTTCCGCATGCCCATACGTACCAGAGGCAAAGCACATATGACGCCCTGGAAGGCAATATCGGAGTTAAATTTGCTCTTCAGGGGTCTTAACGGTTGGTGATTTAACTTGGACTGCTCAATATTCACCATGATCGTCAAGAAATGGGGCACACAGCTGTAATGTCAACACTCAGTTTCATCTCAGCTTGTTAGATGACCAGGAGTCCTACAGTCCCATGGAGGTTTTACAGCCTGCTCTCAACAACAGTCTTCTTAACGGGGTTTATCTCTTCTTCAGGCTAATTTGATACTCTCGGTTGGAGGTCGTCGAGCTGAAGGTTATCTGCATTTGAAAACTTGCGTTTCAACTGTTTTCGTAATATCAAACGAAAAAACTCTTGCCACTTTGGGTCAACCCCTTGAATCTTCCAGAGGGATCTGTCTTCCAAGATGCACGCTGCTTGGAGTCTGCAGCTAAAATTCGAAAGTGTGGAACACGGGAACTTTTTTGTTTTTTTTTTCCTCCCCGAGGGCATGCGGGACATGGTCCCTTTGTCACTGCAGCCACACGTGGGCTTATTGTGACACAGGCCCTTCCTTAGTAGAAGGCGTTGTACCTACCCGCCCCCTTTATGAAGCCAAGTATGCCCTTCACCGCAGATTCCACTATGATATGGGGCCCTAGGCAAAGTATTCAAGCGTTTGACTGCTAAGGCAGGGCACTCACATAGGATGTGCTCCGCCATCTCGTCCTCCTCACCACAGAGTCTGCATTCCACCGCCTGAGTGAGGTGATACCTGAGTGAGCAGTGTCCAGTGAGGAAGCTAATCAAGACCCTCAGATCCCTCCTGGAGAGTGTCAGCATCGCCTTTGCCCTTTGACTGGAAGGCGTGACAAGCCTTTTCAATTGTCTATGTCGTGGCTGGCGATGCCAATGGGCGCTATTTTCCTGTATCTCCCATTGGGCCACCAAACGGTTCAGGTGACTTTTAGTCATACCTACGTGAGGTTCAGATCCAATGGGTAGGGTTTCTGTGCCCTTCTTCGCAAGGTGGTCAGCCTTTTCATTGCCCTCATGCCCCCTCTGAGCCGGCACCCAGATGAGGGAAAGCCTGTTGTGGGCGCCGAGCTGCTTGAGCGCATGAAGGCATTCCCATGCCAGCCTGGACCTGAACCTATAGGCTGCAATGGCCTTTATTGCGGCCTGTCTGTCCGAGAATATGTAGATCCGCTTGCCCTTGAGTCCCTTAGACAGGATCTCTTCCGCACAGATCTCTATAGCTTGGATTTCAGCTTGGAATATCGTGGCGTACTCTCCCAGCGGCTTAGCCAGACTGTAGTTGGGCCCAACAATACCCAGTCCAGCTCTGCCTCCCATGACTGAACCATCAGTGTACCACCCCAGGGCGCCCACCTCGGTCCGGAACGTCTCTGTTGGACGCAAGACCCGAATTCCTCATGTACTTATTTCGTGACACGCTTTCTGGCAGTCAGGTGAAGGCTAAAGCACGTTCCAGGCCAATAAAAGATCAAAACACAATTGTTCATTTAATTTCTCCTACTGTACAGCAATTCAAATCACGCTACATCGGATGTTCTTCTTTATACTTGGTCATCATCATTTTCCAAACATCCGCTCCATCTTGATTAGCGGTTTTGTAGTCGGGAATGGCTTTCTTCGACTTTTCCGACCACGCCGTTACTTTCGGATATTTTGTGAAGTCGTAGCTCAACCCCTGAAACAATAAATGTATTTACATTGAATGTTCACGTCGTGAAATTTGTTGTACATGTTAGGAGGTTTTAAAATATAATAATTCAACGTCAAAACCATCAACTTAAACTCTTCTAATTTGTTTCTTGTTTCTAAAACTCAACTTTCTGTCGTGTTAAGTTGCTTTATTCCTGTGCCTAACTTGCTTTTTTCCATTTCCTTGGCCTCAACGCTGGGGTTATGACAATAGCCTGTATTTTTGTTGTATTCGGTTTCGATGGATATTGCTTCTGAATTGGATTCATGTTTTACGTATTGCATTATTTGTGTGTAACTCTTTGAGCCCGCTGTGCGTGCCCTCTGCTCGAGGGGCAGAAAATAAGTTGGGCATAACGTCAACATATAACCCCCCAGTTACTCTCATATACTGCTATACTTGGAACAACAAAATGAGTCGGAGAAGTCGACCGCGACGTAGAATCTGAACTGATTTGTTTTGCTGACCTCAGCAACAGACGCCTCGGGGGTCATCTTCCTCGCTGCGCGTGACATCAACAAGTGGTCCCTCTAATGCAGCAGATCTTTCGCTGAAGAGGCTCTTTCATTTATTAAATAATATTCAATGCACATTCAAGTGACTTACGGCTGAGACAGTTTGGGTCGCTCGCGACATTTGTAAGAATCCTGCAGAACACTCAATATCCGTCCGATGAAATGCTCTCAACACCGATTGTAATGGCATGTAAGTTCAACGTAAAAGAATAGCCACGGAATGTAACATCAACTAACTCCTAAAACCTAAATACTTGCTGCGTACAGCTCAGAAATGATCGAAGAAGCTCAACTTTGTTTGGATTACTTCTTTCGTGACAATATTTTTGTTGATAGCAACTCTGTCTAGAAGAGGAGGAGCCCAGTAGAGTCAATCTTCTACTCTCTGGGCACATAACTTCGTCAGTGAGTCTGTTAACTGATTATGAAACGATTATAATAATTAAAGGTATATTACCATAAGGTAATCTGAATCAATACTGCGGCTCCTTCCTTCGCAAGAAAGTCAAATAGTTTGGCGCAATTATGATGTGTTGTTAAGGTGCTACGATGGGAATTTCGTGATTCCTAGTATCACTTTAACACATAGGGCTGGATTGGAGGACCACGGTCCAAATTACGTGTGAAGAAAAATTGGGGAAAGAAGGGAAAGCTTGATGAGAAAAGAACAATGAGGAAAATAATTCGAAATTAAAGGGGTTTATATTAAAATAATAAATTCTGCTGAGAAAATGTAAATACAAATAAGACTCGAGCAAAGGAAATTAATAAATGAATTAGATTTCGTTGGGGCCCTTGATGAGGTGTTGATGAAAATACGGTGAATGTGGCGACGTGATGTGCAGAAGAAAATTGGAACGATCTTACGGTGTGCAGAAGTAACAGAGATAAAGTGAAGCGACACGGAGAAAAGGGGTTTGATGGATTGCGTCTTAATGTGTTGGATCGAACGTAGTTGTACAGTAGTAGATGTAGAAACGCAGTGATCGCATGAGCAGCTCAGTAGGCAGAGGAAAGTTGGTGGGGTGGTGCCAGTTTTGGTGTGTTTTGATGGGAATTAGATGGACAAAGTGTTCAAAGCTGCTCCTTTCTGTTGTTAGCCGAAGGAGCAGCGGGGCCCGTAATGAGGAGAGCGCAGAGTTCGAGTGCCTCAGAAATGTTCGCCCCAATGAACAGATGTCATTTCAGTCAACGCCTCCAGTCCCTCAAAGGCACTTCCCTCACGAAGTTTGCCTCACCCCGAAGCACCACCTACGTGTACTCAGGCGTCATTGGCTACTGGCCCATAGTCTGGGTTAGCAAACTAACAGTCAATCAAAGGAGAGTACTAGCCCCGATCCTAGAGAGCTGTATTCCTGTGGATCGCCTAGGCCTACAAGACTGTGTCCAGTGACAGGCCAGTTGCCCATTGACTTGCCATTGAGCGTATGATTGACAAGTGGAGAGTCGAACAGGAGCTTCCCTCACTCTGGTCTGAACTCCGTGTGGATCTCTCTACAAAACAAAAACTTTCCGTCATTGATGAATGGGCGCTAAAGAATTGGCAAGCGAAATGAGAATATTCTTCAAAGGGAAGTGACACGTACAAGTTTTTCCCAACATCTGTGGACGTCTTAGGAGAAAGTGGGTTGAACCAGGCCATTGGAATTGGCAGTTGCTTACGGGTCATGGTGACTTCAATTACGGCTCCACTTCTTTTCTCTCAAAGACCCTGCACGCAGAGGAATCAAGAAACCAAGTGCTGCTCCAATGTTGTTCCTACAACAGTAAGCGACAGCTGTTGTAAGAGCAGACAAACCTACTTGCCTTGACTGCTACCAAGGAAATCTATAACCGTTTTGCCCAGTTATGAAGAGGGTCGTGGCAATGATACGTGGTCACGGTTGATGTGTCCCTGTTGAAATATCTTAAGGTTCAAGTGAAGTTGGGAGAGTCAGGGGTCACATGCTCGCCCTAAAGGAAAAGGAGACTCACCGACAAACCCCCCTTGCTATTGACCGAGGAACTTATCGCGCATCCTTATCGCCGAACTACCTGCTTCGACCGAGGGTCTGTGATTGCTGTTGATCGCGGACAAACTTGTGACCAGTTGCGATTTACTGCCATTGCCGAACAGTTCGAGACATTCTCCTTTTTTTCGAGTTTTTTGGTGGCCACTGGTGTTCGCGAGTATCCCAACTGCTAGTTTCGACGTTCGAACAGAACTATTTGCTGTGCAAACTCCGCAGCCCTTGTTTCACAAAGGAGTCCTTCGTTTACAAGGTCCACATTCTGACATGTGTCTGGATTCAATGGTCCATTATTTCCGCACGATCTGCTACAACTTGTCTGCCACCATCCCGTTCAACCGCCAAAATAAACATTCCGTTCCGTGTTCTAGTTTTTATAAAGTAAATTATTTATTGTTAACCGTTTCCCATAATTTATTGACATTTTCCCATCCTACGTACTGTTCACAAATTTTATAACTTGTGGGGTTAATATTCAGACGCTCAGATTTGGAGCATTACTCTACATTTCTCCATGTAACAGTCCCTTTGAAACTTGTGTGCTGGTAATCAAGATTAAGACTCCTCCCAGATATTAAACTGATAGGGTTAATTAAATTGAGTACTGAATATGGTGATTGTGTCTTTACAACGAAAGGGCTCGCCCTCAGCATCGAGCCAGCCAGAGAAGACAGACCCTCCAAACAGGTACGTTAACTTTACCTCCTCCCTGATGGTACGGGATTTCCCAAGCGTCATACCTCCAAATGGTAAACACACAGGCAACAGCTCTTCACTGGGAGACTGGCAAAGTTTCCAAACCTGCTGTTCTAGGTTCAGTGGGTAGTGATTGTTCACGCGTCAAATATAATCTCTTCTTTAGGTTCAGCCTCACTAATCACGACCATTCTGCCGTTTGTGATCGCCAGCGTCACTGCTACCGAGCTTTACCAGCGCGTTATGCTCAATACGACTTCGCGACCACGAAATTTCCAGTTTAGTTATTTTGTAGGATTGGAGCCAAGTTCGTCCAAATTACTGTAACTTCAGTGACCACAGTGACCAGTTCTACTGTCGCTGAACAGTGTCTCACTCCCCTTCATTTCGACAGATTCAGGAGAACTTTCAGTTTGTTTGTTTCTTTGTTCAATGTAACCTGCCTTCCATTTATTTTCTCGTTATTAATCAAAGTTAATTTCATTTTACCATTCTTACAGTCCACCTCTTTCAGTTTGCGTTGCCTTTTATTTTGATTCAACAGCGATACTGCAACCTCTATAACAGTCGACTGATATAACCTTCATTGAGGGTTCAGGAAGTAATTTGATATGGTATGGTGGGCGAGTGGTGAGTGTGAAGGGATCTGGGGCTGTTGAGTCGGACTCCTTGACGACCTAGCACGTTTATAACCGTTTAGCCCAATTTATGAAAAAGGTTCTTGTTAAAAAACGTGGTCTCAGTTGATCTCCACGTTCGACACTTATTTTTTTTTGACATTTTATGTCTTTACTCTGCTACATAAACTCAAAAAGTGTAACGGCCAAAAGCGTCACGAAAATTAACCTTTGAGGCCGATTGGACAGGGCAACGTTTTAACCCGATTCTGCAACCGCAGTCCCTGTTGTGTAATGCATAAGGCATCGGTCTCCTAAACCGGAGGTTGTGGGTTCGAGTCCCACTAGGGTTACGATTTTTTTTGGTGACATTTTATGTCTTTACTTTGCTACATAAACAGGAAAATGTAACGCGGGATATGTAACGGAGAACGTCACTAAATTTGTGTTGGGTTAAGTGCATGGTAACGTCTGTTACAAAAATGAAATAAAATAAATTTTATGAAAAATGAATTTTATATTTCTTTATTCAAAATAAACGAAATTATATTAAAAGAAAAATACATAAAATGTCCCTCGTGGTTGCGTACTTGTACGAAAGCTGTCCCCACCGTTTGTGTTAGTGATTTTAAATTTTGACATTTTAAAGAAATTCACTGATTCCTCGATTATGGTCGTGGCATAAGTAGGAGCAACTCAATAAATTAACGTAACATTAAACATCTCCAGTTTCTACGTTGAATTGAATGTAACAGGTTCATATAAACTGGGATTTTTTTTGAAAATGCATTTATTGAATGATACTTATTTACACACATTAAATGATCAATATGCTACGCAGCCCTTTGGGTAATACCCGCGCTGGGCTGCGGAGTACCTTCGGGTCAATATCCTTATTGTATTAACAAAATTAAATACAAATAAGTGTAAATAGCTTATAAATTAATTGTAATTTATAGTATAAATAGCATATGGCATAAATTATCAACACTGAAAGTAATAGTCCTTTAGTTTATTATTGAACTTATCTGGTGTCACCTTTGTTGATATAAATTCTTAAGGTAGTTAATTATATACAATAATAAACACACAATCGAACAGGCTACACACAATTTAATCAAAATTGATTCTGCGAATTAAAATAGTTTTTTGTTTCATGACAGTTGTTATTTTTGCACGCATTTAGCGCATAATCATACTTAGGCATCCCATGTTGATCCACAACGTCCAATTTTTGCAACATCACGTTTGTTGTAGTTGGGCCAGCAGGCTTGTTGACTGATGTACGTAGACCGTTTTCTCAGTAGAAAGTTGAAAAATGAGACATTTCAGTCGACTTTTTAAATGTATTAGTTAACTTTTAATGTAGTTGAATGTTAGGCGCAAAGTTGTAAATATAATCAATTTCGAACCTAGCGTTACAATGTTTTTTGTCTTTCCAAGTTTAGGTCAACAAATTGGAGTCCTCATCCCGGCCTATTTACCTCAACGTCCTCATGATGCCATTTTCCGTTGTAATGAAGCTGTCAAACACTTGCGGGGATTTTTTTCTCATTCACGGCTCGATCATTGTCAAATTCCTCGTCTGCCTCGGCGTGGAACTTATTTGTACACCCCGAATTTCGTTTGGCGACTTTGCAACATTTTCATGGGCCTTAACCGATATTTGCTCAACGTCGTACTCGATTTGTTCAACAGCTCTTTAATGGTAAGTTTTCAACCTGACTCGACAAATGTAAAGATTTCATTGCTTTTGTGAAACGTGACGAACTAGTCAAGTGGGTTCACTACTTCAGACTGTGGCTTGTATAGGTGCCCTTATAGCTAGCTGCACAACTGAGTGGTATTTACAATCTTTTAGAGAAGTTGGAGGGTGTGAACGTTTGATTTGTAATGGCAGCAAATGGATTCATACTTGATTTCAGGAAATGTTGCAGTCTTGTGATCAGTGAGTGCACTTACAGAAAAGCCTATCAGTCTAGTGATAGGGAACTACAAAATTTGATATAGTTGATTTTCTTTCAGTTTCTTTGTAAAGAAAGGTTACAAAAAATCGTTGTAAAAAGCTTGTCCCATCTAGAGGCCAAAGTTAAGATGAATAAAGTTGTACCAAGAACAAGGGTTCTCTCGGACTCCAACTATTTTG
The DNA here is from genome assembly GCA_020466155.1 of Pachypeltis micranthus. Taxonomy (NCBI): domain Eukaryota; kingdom Metazoa; phylum Arthropoda; class Insecta; order Hemiptera; family Miridae; genus Pachypeltis; species Pachypeltis micranthus. The sequence goes on from CM035776.1 coordinate 4,456,463, forward strand.
ATTAAACCTTCAAATTATCTTCTGCTAACCAGCGCCCAACTTTTTGTCTCTATAAATATCTCCATGAAAATACGGCGAATGGAGATATGAAGCAAAAATAGGTTTTGGATAAATAAAACCTCTCAGCCGCAGCAGTATTTAGGCGCGGCGCTATTAATGTAATTTTTTAACTACTTCTCGTTTGAGAGAGAACTCTTTTTATCTTCCCCTGGATAAACATTTTGTGCGTGTAAATTATCGTGGTATTTTCAATTAAATTTTCCACTTTCATTACTTCAAATATTTTAAATAATTCGTCGGAAGGGAATCTCCTAGGTTTTTTAAGGAGGATTGTAATCAACAATTTTTGAGTGATTATAATCTGTTGAATTTTATTTTCATGTGCAGTAACCCAACCCACAATTCCATAAATCATCAAAGATTGTATTAAAGCAAAATAAAATTGTCTCTTTAATTTTGCGACATAAAATTTCTGACTTCCCGGCAGATAGGGATAAGTCTCCTAAGCTTATTGTTTAAATGATTAATGTGTGGGTCCCATTTTAAGCATTGATCAATAGTTACTTTTAGATACTTAGTTTGGGCAACTTGAGCAGTACCAAGCCTACCAAGTAAAGATAAAGTCAAGTCTTCTAACGGGCTCGTAAATGCCATTACCTGTCGTACCTCCTCAGGTCTGGGTTTGGTGGAGGCTGAGCGAGCAAAGCGACAACCTGCTTGATATAAACGATTGATATGGCCCTCTAAGAGGATTGCAAGATGACTGAGTGTTCAGGAACGGCCCATATAAGAAGAAAATAGTAGCAATTTCACCATTGAAAGTATGTGAATCAAGCGGTGCGTCGTTTACTCCAACGAACACCGGATTGAATCCCTTCGGTTCATTACAACAAGCTCGCGACGATTCGAGTTCACCGATGCGTCATGACGACCAGAAGAACGTCTCTCAGGCAGTTCCGAAGCTCCGACGACCCGGTGCTTCTCGCCCTGTATCCAAATGAAGTGGGCAAGGTTCGCTTCCGTTCTTCTCGAGCGTGTCTCGCGAACGACTTCCGGAATATGAATCGAAATGAATCCGTTTCTCCGGGGCCCTGCACGTCACCGCTGTTCCTTCCGTCATATTAATTCCGTCTTCCGCTGCCATCTTCTTCAGGTCGCGTTCGCACGAGTACGAACTCAAGTGGCGAATGGATAATCAAAAGAGCCCCCCGTTGAGCTGAATTCTGAACGCGTAACCAACCAGCAAATTGTTGTTATTTACTTACCCGTAACAGTTTCTCATGCCTGACGTGTCTGATATTTGATTCTAGTTCAGTGACAAGGCTCGCACACATCAAATATTTATTCGAATGTGTCAAAGACGACCCAACTCAAACTATAACGAAAGTACTGCCATCAATCGAAATGAAAAGTTGTATTTCCATCGAACGTTTTAGTGTCTGCAGAATCTAAAAACTCGAATTTCTGTGGTACTTAGTGCGTGCGCGTGTGATTGCAGAACACATTTCGGCCGAACCGATTGAGCACGTTCTTGGCAAGGGGTTTTCTATAAAAAGGATGCCCTTGTAGAATTGATCGTGTGAGGTAAGAGTCAAATAAGGCTGACGTTTTAAAATGTCTGGTGACAACTTACACAAATAAGGTTCCGGAATTTATTGAGTTACTCCTACTTGTGCCAGTATTGTTCTTGGTTAGCGAGTGTATAGAAATTCCCTATAGGTGACACTTGGAACAATGTTTTTTGGAATTATCGGGTAAAAATTGTGAAAGAGGCATTTGGTTGGGGTGTTGCGCGGACTGCGTCTGGTGTTAGATGAATCTCTCGCGACGGTAGCGTAGGAGTTGGATATTATCTGCTCGTGTTACTCTCCGTAGCCCTGAGGGTCTGCTCCTAGTGGCTCCTTGACAGGACCAACCCGGAACTGTTTAGCACATCCCATCAGGTTGACCCTCACGAGAATCTTGCAGTGTTCCCTTTCATCCTCTCATACTACCCCACAGTGTGGTAGGTTCAGGACTGGCTTTCCTCTAATCGACCCAGCGAGATATTGGCCCTGGATGAGCAAACTGCCCTGGCAAATTGAGCAATGTACCTCTAGTTTTCTTCTGAATGCAACGTGGAACGAATAAATGCCCCTGGCTTGAACTGGCCAATTGTATCTTCCACTGTGCGCTTCCAGCCTGCCCAACTTTGCTCCCGAGAAGGTGGCGTGGGAAGCGTCATCCATCAGTGGAGGCAGTTTGGGCTTGCAGGTACACATTAGATGGGTAGGAACTGAGTGAGGTAGAAACCCACGTCACTGGGACGCTCCCTAAGCCATGAACCAAGTGCTGGAACTGGCTGGCACAGTCCCCCCCCCCCCTCATGAGGTGGATTGAGATAATTGAGCAATGCGAAGGGCACCCAGGGTGTTGTCTTTAGATCTTTACGTCCTAATACTCCATCTAGAAAAATGTTCCGAGTGTGTGAGTTTTGGACAGGAACTCAAGGAGTGTCCAGACTCTCTACTGCTCGGTATGGGGCTTCAGTGAGCATCCATGGCATCCATGGAAGAGATCACAAACACCACCAGGCTGTCCGCATGTCGTGTTGCTCTCGTATCGCTTGCGCATGTAAACTGGTGCACATTTTATTGATGAGTTTCCTCTCATCCTTCTTTCCATTCCACTTCCACTTCCAATCCTTCCATCTTAACCTTTTTAGTTTTTGGGGGTAAGTATTGGTTTGTGAGAGCTATACTTTGACATTCACGGGCTGGAAGGTCGCTATTTCTTGCGTATAGCCCGTGTCCCGGCTTTGATGGCCACTTAATAGCTCTGGTAGGTGTTCGTTCATGTCGTTTCCCAATAATTTGTAATCTCTGCAGCAGAAAAACGTCTCTCAGCTCACTTCTTTCTTGTCCTCCTCGCCCTCACGAGAATCTAGCAGCGTGCCGCTATACCCATACACACTCGTAGTTTGAGAGGTTCAGGAGCCGCGTTTCTTCCACGTCTTCAGGAAACGAAAGGTAGCTACCGATAAGTAGAAAATTTAGTTAAAAATAGTGGCTGGATCAAATTGAGTAATCAGTATCGAAATGCAACATCCTGTGGGCGAATGAGTGTGAACGTACATACCATATATACCACGACGTACATATCATTTGCCTCCCTGTCGAAAATGACGTGCGGTTTGGTTTATCCTTTGTTAGTTTTCAGAAATTGAAATGTTTAAGGAGAAGCACACCTGTGCTTGTTCCAAGCTGCTTCCCTAAATCCCACGAGTGCCAGAACGTCTATGTAAGGAGCGCTCTCATTCATTGAACACCTCCCAGTGCTGTTACAATTAGTACAGGTCAACTTATTTCAACTAACTATTCGGATTAACAGCAGAGCAAACGACCGCCGCTCAAATGATAAACCTTGTGGGGGGGATTTGATGAGAAAAAGTCCCATCGCCGACCAGTGGACATAAGGGATTCGAATTGGTTAGGAAAAACACCCGCATTACTCACGACGAAGAGGTTTGTGAGCTCACGTTCCTCGCGATCTTCAAGCAGCTGTTAACTGCCGAGATGATGTAAACTAGGCAAATTACCTTCTCCGCTTGGAGCCCGAGCTCACGGGCGATCAAATATCAAACCGGTGTCAAAGTGTCGCGGACAAGGGGTTACTCTGGGAGAGTTGGATCCAGCGATGGGCAGGCGACTCTCGACGACAAAGCTCCTCCGCTCCACGGATAAATACCTCAGCCGACTTTAACACGCGGTATTTGCTTTCTTATGACACGTGTCCCCTTCCTCTCAAAACGCCCGTCCCCCGTGTTATTTTTACTTTCCTTAGCTCCACGAAGTATAACAAAAAGTTACGTAATCGACTAAAAAATAAAACCAAAAATTTTGAGTTTTGTTCTGGTCGGCGATTGTTTTCTCGGCTTTGGGAAATAAACGGTCACTGGGTACAAGCTTTGCCACAGTTGGAAGGTACCTGAAAGCAATCCAGAATGCATTTTGCACATTTTTCCATACCTCAAAGGATGTTGCCGCATTTTTTGATCGATGGGATCGTGTAAATGTAGTAACAGCTCGGCGAGGAGGCCGTTGTTCTATTCCTTTCCTTGTTTTCTGAACTTCTGCAGCACTCTACCGTAGGTCAGCTTCGGGATGAAGTACGTCCGAGTACTGCACGCCTGTGGGAATCTCACATATACCTGCGAAGAGGATGTCGTTAAAAAAGACTAATACTGCCGGCTAAGATCTTGACGATGTATTTAAAGACGACAATAGTGTTTAAGATTATCACGTTTTGGCTTCGGCACTGGATGTGCAGGCACAAAATTACTTAGTGTTGGTGACTCCTAAAGAAAATTTCTTCCCAACCGCTTTGAAATCGCGACATTAGGTCCATATACGGCCTCGGGCTAATCAAACGTCGTCCGATAGTAACAGTAGGACACGATTCATTGGGTCCGCGCAGTCGGCCGACTCTCGACATCTTCCTATGTCTTTTTCTGGAAAGAGACATTTTTTTAAACTGCAGACGCCATATGAATCGACTAACCTGTATAAATCTGTTTAATGCCCCTCGTAACTCGAAGGGGTTGAAAGCGATTTTTTGTCGTCGTCGCTCCTCCCTCTTTCAACGTGTTCGCAAGTCTCTATTTCCTCTTCTCGGACCACACGCAAGTTGATAGAACCGAAGTCATGAAACATTGATGACAGCAGCTCTCCGATCTTCAAGCTTTTACTTGCAGTTGGGTTGAAGCATTGTGTCAAACTGCCGGCAGCGTTCGGGTTAAGCGCCTCTCACTGAAGATCCAATTACCGATTCACACGTGCTCCTACCACGAAAAACACCATTACACAGTGTTTAGACACGGCTTCCATTGTTAGTTTGCCGTTAACAGCTGAACAGCCTAGTCTGTAGCGTATTCTGTTTTTTCTACTTGAATATTATTCTTGTTGCAATGACCTATGGAGTATTTAAAACTTTGATCAGTGACGTAGTTAGTTTAGCTATTTTTTTAGCCTGCCGGCTCGTTGGAAAGAGAAGAAAGGTGTTTTTTTCCCCCTTCACGTCGGATCGTTTATGTGCCGTGGCGCACTGTGCATGAGAGTGCCTTTAACAACCTTTAATGGATTGAAGGACCCTGGTTAGCAGTGTTAGGGTGGGGTGGGTTAGTTTGCTACATCTGTAAGCCCACGCTTGGGCAAACGTAGTGAATCGCCCGCACGCCCCCCCCCCCCCACTTGTGGTAGGGAGCCTACCGCGTCCTGTGCAGGAACCCGTGCCCGTGCTCCCACATCTTGGTGGATTGCCCAATCTCATCACCAGTAACTTAGGGGGACACGTCTGTTTCCTTATTTGGTGACTGTTCCTAAACCCTCGACGAGGGGGACACTGACGCACGCTTATAAACACAGTTAAGTCCCCCACATAAACGCGTGCCTTGCACATGGTCTCCACGAGGATCCTGCAAAGACCTACTGAGAGGTTCCAAAGGGCTGCTCAGAGGATCGAATCCTGCCCGTGTCAATCGTTCTCTGCACTAAGTAGTGTCCGACTAGCAGACAGTCATGAAATATATTAAAAAGGCCTCATGGCTACTGCCTTGAACTAGCTGACTAGATGGGCTTCAGTTTCAGGGGCACCGCCGAGGTCACCTGTTATACACAATGGGACGTCTCACTCACGTTGAGAGTCAGTGATAAGCTCCGTTGGAGCCCAATGACTTAGGGCCAAGTGTGGACGTTTGGAGATCAAAAAACGCAGCTCATTCGGCCTTCCATTGTGTTACAACGATTTGGCGTAGCTCATGGAATGCACTAATCAACATGCTGCCCATTAGCAGTACCTGCTTTCTTTTCAGTAGTAATCATTAACCAAGACAACAAAACGATAACGATAGATATAGATCTGTGGGGATAAACAACAGCGAGAATGAAGACGAAGATGGTAACCACAGGAGGAGGCTACAATTATATCGGGGAAGACCGAAAGACTGATAGGCGGCCAGGAAATGAGCCACGTTGTTGAGCAGAAGAAAAAGGAGGTCATGAGTTGGGGATGGGAAGGAAAAACCCATGGGAAATTTTCCTTTTTTTGAGGATTCGTGATCAAGCCATGGGAGAGTAGGAAGTTCGTCCCAGTTTACCTATTCTTCACCGAACCACCACTACAATTAGCGCAGTAGGTAACATTTTCCCTTGGGGTTTTCCTTCTCATCCCCAACTCATGACCTCCTTTTTCTTCTGCTCAACAACGTGGCTCATTTCCTGGCCGCCTACCAGCCTTTTGGCCTTCCCTGATGTAATTGTAGCCTCCTCATGTGGTTACCATCTTCGTCTTCGTCCTTGCTGTTGTTGATCAGCTCACATCAACTCACGAGAATAAGTGAATAAGTAACAGATGTTCGTTGGTCAATTTTATCAACATGTTGCTTTTTTTTTTGTGAAAAGGTGGATGCAGGCGATACCCTCATTGCGGCTACAGACGGGCCTATTGTAAGTGCGTCCACGAGCCTCAGCTTATGACCCCCCTGCTCCACTCTCAGGCCCCATGGCACTCCGCCTCTGCACAAAGCAGAGGACATTCGCAAGTTCCGCCTTCGCCACTTCTTCTGGCTGAAGAAAGGGCCTCCCAATCACACGACCACGCGATGCCACGAGTCCATCGTATATGCACAACAAATGCTCTGCCGTCTCTAGCTACACCTCGCAAAACGTGCATAACTGTGCCAACATGTTGCTTACCTTGCAGTCTTCCTGTGAGGCGGGGTTGTGGGGCGTTGTCTAATATAGCTCTTGCGGTTTGATTTGGGTGATTATTGGGGGCTATAGGTAGCAGGAATTAAGTGTTGCCCCCACTGTCAGAAGCTCCAGGTCTTCGAGCCAGGCTTCGATGTGCTTGCCAAGTCGGCCGAACCAGTGAAATGTAAAACAGTCTTTTAAGCTTGAGGGGAAGACCCGATGCCGAAGAGACGGGGAACTTGAGTTGCCTGAAAGGGTGTCGCCGTTTTTTGAGTTTGGGAGAGATATGAGGACCACGGAAACTGATTATCCAGTACAAGCCCAAGGCATTTCACCTCGTCCGCCTGCTGCACAATCTCTACATCAAGAGATGTGTGCTATTTATTTGTATTTTGTACGTGAACTTGACGACTTTCGATTCATGTGCACTCAACTTGACCCTCCATTGTTTGCACCATTGTATACTCCTGTATATATTTGTTGGCATCTATTCTCGTTCTCTGGCAAAACACCGCTACCATCAGCTAAATGAGCGACTTAAGGTGACAATGGGAAATGTATAGAGCAGATAGAGATAAGGCTCGAGAACGCTCCCTTGAGGAACTCCAGAGTGTATGAGTGATATTGGCGAGGTTTCGTTTTCGCATTAAGCAGCATAAGTGTGAGATCTCAAGTAGGACTGCAGAATCGTACGTGCCAGGTAAGTGGTGTTTGACTTTTACTAGCAGGCCTTCGAGCCGTACTCTATCAAAGGCCCGGTATGTATTCAGGAAAGGTCCTAAGCACCTAGTTTTATAGGATCACTTCGAAAGTAGAGTTTCCAAAGAAGTAAAGTTAACGTGTCTATTTGATAAGTCCGTCTTCTCCGGCTGGTGAAATACTGTGGGCAAGCGCTTTCAATGTAAAGACATTATCGTCTGACCGTTATGTTAGTACTGACGGATTTACAGACCATACAAAAGAACAAAAAGAAAAAGAAGAAAGAACTGGCAATCAACAGACTACTTAAGACTTGCAAAACTGTCCTTACGCTCCTTTCCCTTCACTTCCAACGGATTCTCCACGAGGTGTATGACATCTTCCCCTCCTCAACCCCCTTCCCTTACGTATCACCATCCTGTTAACCTTCCTCTTCCTATGTAAAGACCACGACCAACTAACTGACTTAACGGCCAGACGATGATGTTTTTACATGGAAAGCGCTTGCCCGCCACCTCACCAGCCTGAGAATATGGACTTGCCAAACAGGTAACTTAGTAATTTACCTACTGGTGAAACTAACCCTGTTGACCTTCGATCCAACAGGTGCAGCCTGTGTCGGAGTGAATCGCAGCTAGTTCGTGCTCCATGTTAGCTTTTCCCATAGAGGGCTTAAGAGACTTACCCCAAGGGTTCGTTGAGCTCTCTGCGTAAAAACTTGTTCAGAGATGCTGTATACAGAATCTTTGGTTTTCATCGATACAGCAAACTTTCCTTGGAACGTTGAGATTGTACACGACCTGCACATTGACTGACGTTACGATGATAGCTCCTAGACTCAAGTGGCTTGCACATCTTGCGTGTCGTGCTTAGCGGTACGAGTATCGAAGCAACTAATATGCGAGATACTGTCACGTGTCTGAAGCCCTAAGGGATGATACATTTGCTGCACATTCAATTTGAGACCATCGGCTTTCATCACAGTGTTCGAATACTACCTTCATTTCATCACCAGGGCCATTCGATACGAACGACAGCAGCACATTGTGTCCACTGCACATCTAGCAATATGTGCCAGCACTTATCTTTTGTTGACGGTTCGTGGGGACTTCATAAGCTAGATCACACGAACGGACGCGCTAATACTCCTTCTTAACAAACGCGATTCGCTAAAAATGGCGGTAGGATATGCATTTAAGTTCCCTGTGGGATTAGAAGTATAAACATGTGATGGGTAAAGGGCTCATCCTGACACTGAGCAACATCAGCATCTCTGTCGAGTCAGATGCAGCGGGTGGACGACACCGTTGCGAAGAGTGCATGTGATTGTCAAACCGTACCGCTAGGAAAAATGAAAAGTAAACGAAAGGCTTGTGTGTGAGCTACTTGACACTGGTGATGGGGGGTGGGGGGGTTCCCCTCATTCAGTATGGGAGTGCCTACAACGAGGAAAGACGTTGGAGCACTCGGTTCGACCCATTACTTATCCGGTGGAGCATTTAAACCGAAGGGTCGCCCCGCACAATGGAAAGGTGTAATTGTCAGTGGTGTATGAGGTAAGACTCGGCGCTAACCAACCACTATTAACAATTCTAAATGAGCATTGTCTCTTCTTCCACAAGGGCCGGTTGAACTATACATCCCCTATAAATAAGTAGCCATCGAGCCGCACATTGCTCTACGGCCCGCTCCGGATTTTGCAGTCCGACGCACTTATGAACAATACCCTTCACATTAACCGGACTTACTTCGGGGCGCCCGGCTCAACTGTGGCGCAATTAAATCCTCGGAACCAGATCTCTTTGCCGATCCTGCGTTGTAAAACGACGCAACTAAGTGACGGAGTCCGCAACGGCTCGACTATTATAAACCTCGAAAGACCTGCGTTCAATTTGTTATGTTATCCGCCAGATGATCGCTGCTCATTCTTCTACCGAATCTCTCTGTACCTGGGCTTCAACGGTAGCCGATGGTAGCACCTAAAAAGCAGACTGCAAGATGGAGACACGATCCACTTCATCCTCCTGCCACGTTCCCTGGCAGCATATGGTAACATTTATTTTATCACTAGTGGCCCGTCTAGCTTCGCACAGTAGAAATTTTAAACCAACATTTTGGGATAAATAAAGATAATTAACCTTATAAGTCCAGTAGTTTTTAAGTTATCACAAACAACTTTTTCTCTTTATAATAAGTGTGGAAGAACGTCACATCTGACCAACCTCGTTACGCATTTGCGTCTCCAGGTACCATCAATTGATGATTCATAGCTCACAGTTATTTAAACGTTCTTGGCCCTATTTTTCATACCTTGGGTTGCTCTTCTGCGTTCACTGTACTGCGACCTATCTTGGAACGACAGCATCTTCCATAATTTCAGTAAAGAATGTAATACTCAGAAATACAACTTAAAACTATACGTTGCATAAATAATTAGTAAGTTCTGCAGTCAAAAATATTTCGCTTTCTATTCTTTCGACTAAAAGTAAAAAGGTAATCGATAATTATACTATCAATGTTCGGCAGGCCTCCAAAATGTCCCCACTAGTTATTGCTTGTTCGTCCTCAAGTCCTTTTGTTACCTATGGAAAGTCCACCTCATCAGTTACTTCTGGTGGACAATGGATTTCCCCCTTGTTTTTTTTCTATTACAAACTTACTCAATACGGAGCTGAAATTCGCATCATAGCGCCTTCACACCCACCAACCAATTCCATTCATTTTCCATACTTCAACCACTTCAAGCCAACCACGCTCCGAACATTTACGTTATCAGACTACCAGAATGAATTGATAGCAGTGTTTACAGCCGGATGACTCTCACTTCTGCCAACCTAACCAGCCTCCTCCGTCAAGACATCCCTCCTCAATGAGATTGAGAGAAGGTTCCCTTTTTTCGCTTTTTGTTTTTGTTGCTTCTTCCCGCCGTCTCGACAATCCGATAGGACGAAGCCCATGGTTGTTATGGACAAAAAATGGTTTAAAAAATTAACGAAACGCAGTATAATCGCAAATAAGCCGTGTTTCGCATCGTTTTCAAGGTATTTTTATTTCCTGGGTCGAATGGAATGAGTATTAGACGTGTACAACTGCGTATAAGGAAATTACAGTAATTATTTGAGTCAACTAATTGCAAGAGCTCGCGGGAAATACAGCGGAAGTCAACGTATCGTCGTTAGTACTCCCTCCCTCCCTCCTGTCTCATCAAAACCACCCTGCCCGCTCGACTCACAACGTCGTGTCAATTGTCGAGGGTTCGCTGGAAGTCCCCGTCCCAATTTCCCCGACTCTTTCTGCCCGACGGGGTGGAGGAAGGTTAGGGCCACTTCCTCCGCACACCCCTACATTGGATCATAAATGCCTACAGACGTTTACAGGCGCCTGGCGCCGGGGGAATATTTAGTTTCCGTCATTCCATTGTAGTCAGGTCATGTTTCGTATGGTTTACTAGTATTTTTCGATGCTGAATCGAATGGAATGGGTCTCGGAGCAGTAATACTAGGTTCATGAGAATAATAAACCGTTGTGTAATAGTTTTCAGGGTTTTTTGAGTTGTGCTCGTGTTTGCGTCTTTCCCACCACATTGCCACTAACCGAAGAAAGTGCCACAGCGGTATACAGAGTCCTGCCGCTGTTTCCAGGTGCTACCGCTGCATTGTCGACTTCACAGCCTCCAGGGGTCACTGTGTCGAATATAATTGCCTGCGCCGGCTACTCCCGACAATGCTCTTGACTTTAATTGGCGCTGGCGGCCGATAGTTCAAGTAGGAGCGAACTTTGCACACAGTCGAACTAGAGCACAGTGGAAGGCAATAGCTGTTGCGTTTGTTCCAATAAGCCTGCCTTCATCACGCCAACACCCCTTCTTCTGTAATTTCCCAAATTTCCTTTCCACTCCCCTCAATTTATTTTCATGTCCACAATAGACAGCTCCTCCCAAACTCATTCACCTGCGAGTTCTCACAAAAGTCGGTCGTCTCCCGTTTCCCCCCAATCACCTCACAGTTCTCGCGATACAATCGTCAACCAGTTCTCCCAACGATTCGTCTTTCAGCTCTGTCACAGTCAAACAGCCTGCTGCCTCCTTCTGGCATATTCTCTCACCGTCTATTTGACTTGCAGCGCGGATGCCCCACAATGGGGTAGTGGCCCTTAGGTACAGTAAACGATTTCCAGTGATCCCTTCACGCGCTCTCCAAGGTCTCAGATCCATCCTGATGTTGTTACCACCCGAAGCCCGAAACTGGCGGAAAGAATAATAATGACAATTATGTAAGGCGAGGTCATTGTAAGCTGAGAACGGCCGTTTTCCGTTTAAATACAAGTAGAATGTACAGAGAGGTATTTTCCACAGGGCGAGACTCCAAAATACATCCTCTTTCGAGAGGGTTGAATATACGTCCCACACCTCAGGGGTTCACGGTCTCACAGTTGAAACGATCATGCGATCTTCCGCGACGATCGTCGGCCCCGATTGGCACCGTCAAGCAGAGACTCGATTCTCGCTACGAGCAATGAGACCAGGCAGGGAAGAACGGCAGTTAATAGGACGAGGAGGAAGGGGCCTCAGAAGTCTAAGGCGGGAGAATGTATTTTGGACGGAGGAAGGAAAGGGTGCGAGCTAACAGGCGTACTAGAGAGGGGTGGCTCCATCAGACAGGTCGGCGCCCGCCCCAGCTACGTTTTTATTTTAATATGACTGACGAATCCTTATGGAAATGAACTGGGGTGAGCGCACAACAAGATGGCGACTTATAACTGAAACTCTTTTGGTCGTTTTTTGAGTTGCGAGAAAATGAATTCAATAGAAGCGAGCATTTGCGTGAATATCGTAGCTGGTTAGTGGCGATGAGCTGTTACTATAACAAGGATACGTAAACCCTCCATAGGCAAAGGTAGTAGGGACGTAAAGTGGTAGTTAGCTTTGTTCATTTGTTACATTCGACTGTCTAACCTAATTAGAGCAAGTTCCATCATGATGGAAGAAGGGAGCTTATACACAGCAGGCCTAAAACTCGGCGATTCAGAATTAAACAACCTAAAACAAACCTGACAGTTCGGTCACTACGTGTGATCAACAACAAGTCTAGTGTACTTACAAAAACTGTCTCAACTAAAACGAAAAAACTTCGTAACCAATTCCAGTTGATTGACAAAATGCATAAATGTACTGATACCGCACAGGTATTGCAAACTATGAAACTACTTGAGGCAAAAAAAAGAATAAAGCTTGGGCAGAGTTACCTAAGAACTGACTCCGTGTCAAGACGCCCCTAGGGGGCTGCCGAAAAACCCTTCACTACGCGGGGCTGGATAAATGTAAATACAGGAAATTTGCAGGCAGTTGTTCCCAGTATGAATTAGCCTCGACGAAGGGCATGTTTCCATGACACTCATAAGGGAGTTAGTTACATCAGTCGAAAGTCATGAGGGCTGCTGTTTCGTTAGCATGAGACTCACTCAGTATCCATCGAATCCATCATCAGCCCACATATCTGCTCCATATAAGTAGTGGTGTGTAGCACGCCTCGTGGTGTGTGCATGTGCCCTACCTGTCGATAGTTTTCCCACATTATCGGGGAGTGCGGCGCCCTGTGGCCCAGATTACGTAAAACGCAAACCTTATTTTAAATTGTATTTCTTTAACACTTGCTGTATCATAAAAGTGCAGCGGGTCAAATGCATTTTAAGTGTATATTGCTTTAGTTATTCGTGCCTCCCTTCGGTAGAAGCTAATCCAGTGGCTCCAAAACGTCGACTCTGTGGAAATCGAAACAACCGCGAGGTTCAGGAGGCGTCAAAAAAAGAGAAACTACCGGAGATCATTGAAGGAGTAGCGGCGGCACGGTGACGCAGCGCTCGGCCGGTTATCGAGAGTGAGTGCATTACTGTGACAAGAGCGGGTGGTAAAGCCGAGGACAGGGCTAAAACGAAGGGTTCCTCGCTCCAGCCCATATATCATGAAGTAACTCGGAGGATAAGATAAGAAAGTGACAATGGAATCGGGATTCCTTGCCCTGAGGGAGGGCAGCAGGAGGCAAACGACCAGATTGCGAATACCATTCATTTACCGCTAGAAGACGTCCTACCATTAATATATGTGAGGGCAGGAAACACGTTCAGTTCTCGGTCCCACCGGGGGCAGTTTCAAACCCATTATATCGCTCTTCCCCCCAGAGGAGCAGTGTACGAACCTTCGGCTCCTGACAAGGTATCTCTGGTACAAGGCTTTAATATGAGGAAATGTAAAGCCGCTAAGATATAAGAGTCGCACCAGAGAAAAAGAGCGCTGCAACCTAAAACAAAATAACGTGCCTGCAGAATCGCAGCAATCTGACTACGTCGTCCACCCTTCTGCGCGTTAAACAAACTACGTAGTACGTCTATGGGCTTTTGCTCAATAGAATATTTATGAATTTGGCTTAAATGAATGCGGAAAAAGTCCAATCAAATTCTGTATTGGCTCGTTTGCAACTTGAGAAGACTCAAAGAAACCATTTGGAACATCCACACAACGATAGCACTTCAATCTACAACTGAGTTCATGTAAAAACCGATGACATAAGTTGAAGTCTTTCTTCCTGCCTGATGAACTGCAATTGGGTTGCATTAACTGCAGGGTCCTGTTCATGAAATTTATTTACCTTGAATACAAACGGGATTCTCCATCTCTCCCCTCGTAGTTCACATTTATGAAATAAATTTAAGCCGAAATGATAATCAGCTACCACGTATGCTTCATGTACGGGGTCAGTCTGCTAATAATATTTCTTCTTGCTCTCAACATTGCTGTCAGAATGGTGTGTCGCGCTGTTTCGAGGTGGATCTTGGGAGGAAGTAGTGCTTAGAGCGGAGAGTTCGTTGAAGGTGATCGTTCAATGGTTAAATAAAAACAGTTTCAAGCTGAATGTTTCTACGCTCGGTGAGCGTGCCTGGGTTGGGGCCCTTGAGGTGTCATCGAGAGGAGGAGTGTCTCGACGACTCCTGCTCCTGTCCGGAAATTGAGCAGGTTGGCTCAGTCAAATACTTGGGAGTAGGGCTGGGCTAATGCGTGAGTTGGAAGGATCATGTCTCGATCTTGTGTCAACCTCTGCGATCTCTCATTGTTTTTGTTTGAAAAGGAGGATGCTGGCGATACCCTCACTGCGGCAACAAACGGGCCTATTGTAAGAGAGTCCATGAGCATTAGCCCTACTGCTCCACCTCCGCACTAAGCAGAGGGCATTCACAAGTTCTTCTCCCAAACACACAACAGCGTGATGCCACGAGTCCATCGCATTTGGGCAACACAAGCCCTGCCGTCTTTAGCCCCACCTGGCAGAACCAATATTAGCTCGGTGGTACCTTAGTAGACAACGACCTGTAAACAGGCCACATGTGATCCTCATATTCCTCCTCTCTAGTGCGAGCACCTCCTTGGACCTCCCTCTGGAGAGTCGGATGAAGAGTTTTGACTGTCTAAGGCCGAGCAACCCCTGCCAATGGACCACACTGCACCTATCCTCCCATTTACCAACCTCCCTACGTAAGTGGCTCCCAGTAGTCCCAACAAAGGGCTCAGGGCCGACAGGGATCTGCGCCGTTCCTTTCCTTGCCAGCCCATAACCCCGTTCGTTTCCCTCTATTCCCTAATGCCCCGGCACCCAACACAGTGTTATGTTGTTGTCCTCGCCCAGGGCCTTCTGTACAGTCAGACACTCTCATTGTTGCTCACAAATGCCTGATCAAAATCTGTAATGGTTGGCGGTGGACTGCCGAAAGCGGCAACACTGACCGCCACCCGTGCAGTTCGCTGTAGTTTATATAAGCAGTGGAGCCACGTTTCTTCAGCAGAACGGCTACCGACATTACAGACGAATCATCCCCTTTTCGTAAGCCAGTGAATCAGACCTTAAACGTCCCTTTATATTGTGTGAAGTAAGGTAAGCGATCAGAGCTTTGTGTTCCATTTTCCCCATTGTCCCCTTATTGTCATTTGATACAATCCGAGCATAGGTTATTTATTTCATTTTAAAAGGAGTTCATTTCATTTCATTTCATTCCGAGTTTTCCTGATTAAATTCAAGTGGGTCTTAATCGGTTTATAATTTCATTTCCCATTACCTTCTTGAGAGGCATTATTTTATTTATTTCTTCAAGTGAGTATAATTGAGTATATTTAATTTGCTCTTTTCTTTTGGGCCCAGACACGAGTTTCACGCGTGTTCTGTACACGGGTTAATTGTGAGACGTTACAAATCGTGCTAAAAAAGCACATATTTTTCCTCTCTTCTGAGCTGTTCAGGTTGTTTAGGGTCCCGAGTTTCGAGTCGTTGTCCACAATAGTTATCTTTAATTGAAACCTATAAGAATATATCAGCAGGTGCATACGAATTTTGTGCCTCGTGGCTGTAGGAATGTTATATTGCCTTTTCGTTTAACCACAGCAGGTCAAAGTGCGGGTCTGTATCGGGAAGCGAAGCTTTTTAATAACCTCACCCCCCCCCCCACCACAAGGTTAGAGAAATTTCGTCCTTAAACCATTTCAAGGCAGCTATAAAAGAATTATTTATAACTGAGTTTTTCTTATTTTCTTTTCTCCACAATTTTCTCCGTAAATGTTTTATGTATGTTCCATATTAATATTAACTATTTTCCATATTTTGTATGTAATTCCGTCTACTTAATAGTATTAAGTTAAACTCCTCCCTCAATCATGAGGTTTCCTCACATGGGGGAGTTGCATACAAATGTACAACCATGTACTTAGAGTATCAACATAAATTAATGAAAAAGAGATGTATTGCTCTCACAGCAAAAACGCGGGGAACTTCAGTCCTCAAATGTACCTGTAGGATTCTCGGAGGGTTATTGAACCTCAATTGTAGGAGTAGATCGCATATGCATGAATGAGGAGGATAAGTTGAGCCGGATCTGTTCATTGTGCAACTTGGGGGCCCTGGAAGGCACGTGGCACTTCCTGGCCGTTTGTCCTGCCCTTGGGGAATCCAGGAAAGTCAATTTCGGAATTGCACTACTGTCCCGGGATGCTGTTATTACCGCCCTAAATAACGCCTATTGGCTTCCTCTGGCAGCGCGGCCGGGGCATATTGTGCTGAGCTTATTAGCGATTAGCCAATTTAATTAGGGAATTTAATCGTTCCATTCGCGCATTTGTTAATTTCTTTGTGTACTATATACCTTGTTAACACCTTATAGCTTATTTATTTCATTTATTTAATTCGGTTTGAAGACCTATGACATGCAGGCGTGGCCCATTGTCATTAACAATCGTTGTTTCTTTGTTTTTTTTTTCTCGTTATTCGTTGTTATTATTGGCACCTGAACAACAACTGACATTTTCATTTAAAATTATTAGTACAACGTTACACCATTGTCTCGAGTCAGTACCAACGTGACTAATCCATTTTTGTTTCCTGTTTAACTCAACTCTTCAATAAACTCACCAAGTTGAATATGTTACAGGCACAATTAGAACCAGTGGTCACAACTGAACGGAACAACAATAGAATCACGATCTTTTTTCGACGGTTTGGTCACTCCAGTCAGTTGCTTCTCCACAAAGAAGCACGTGGCTCTCCAAAGTTCACGTATTTCCGCACCACCGGGGGGGGGGGGCTAGACGTCTGCGCTGGAATAATTCCGTTATTGACAGTTTTTGCAGCGGATTGGCTAAGGAGATTAGTTTTGTTGTGAGCCGGGTTCTTTTGGTCGAATAATACGAAGGGCTCTGTTGAGCGCACGAGAGGGAGGGTTGCAGAACGAAATGAAAAGAAACTTAAGAGGACTGTATTATATGAGCAATGAAGCTGAGTTCGTACAAAAGGGCGACAGAAGGGTACTACTCGGAATACGCGTGAACTGGGGAAACTGTTGCTGGGACGAGAGTTGATTGGGGAATGAGGGTGTGACTACTGGGAGACGAGTGTCTCTGGACAGAGTGGTGTGTCTTGGAGAAGGAGGTAAATCGTGGGAAAGTACAAAAGGGGAAATCCGTTGTCGTTGTAAGTTAACCCGAACTTCCCTTTGTCGGAGGAGAAACCGACGACTGAACAGGCAGTTCACAGATTTCTCCGCTGCATCACATGGAATGGGGCCAAAACCGTTGGGTTTTTTTTTTTTTTTTTGACCCGAGGGCGTGTGGGACAAGTCCCTTTGTCACTGCGGCCGCATATGGGCCTATTGTGACGGCCCTTTCTTAGTAGAAGGCGTCGTACATACCTGCCCCCCTTAGGAAGCTGAATATGTCCTTCACCGCAGATTCCGCCATGATTTGGGGTTCAGTGGTCCCCTGACCGAAGTATTCAAAGCGTTTTGCTGCCAAGGCAGTGCACTCACACCGGATATGCTCTGCTGTCTCGTCCTCCTCACCGCAGAGTCAGCATTCCACCGCCTCTAAGATGCCCATCTTGTTGAGGTGATATCTGAGTGGGCAGTGCCCGGTGAGGAAACTTATCAGTACTCTCAGATCTTGTCTAGAGAGTGTCAGCATCGCCTTCGCCCTTTGAAAGGAAGGCGTGACAAGCCTTTTCGCCTGTCTTAGTTGTGGTTGGCGATGCCAATGGGCGCCATTTTCCTGTATCTCCCATCGAGCAACCAGACGGTTCAGGTGACTTTTCGTCATACCTACGTGTGGTTCAGGCCCGATGGGTAGGGATTCTGTACCCCTTTTCGCAAGGTGATAGGCCTTTTCATTATCCTCATGCCCCCTGTGAGCCGGCACCCAAATGAGGGAGAGCCTGTTACGGGCACCAAGCTGCTTGAGCGCATGGAGGCATTCCCATGCCAGCTTAGACCTAAAACTATATGCTGCAATGGCCTTTAAGGCGGCCTGGCTGTCTGAGAAAATGTAAATCCGCTTGCCCTTGAGTCCTTTGTTCAGGATCTCTTCTGCGATCTCTTGGGTTTTGCCCATTGTTCGCGGCTGCTTATTCAGTCAGCATGCTGTCCTTATTCACAGCTGGCCGCAGACATGCCCCTGGGGACAATGCCGTGGCCGTTCCACTGTCCACAACCCGTGGTCTCGCCTGGTAGCATGGGCATGCTCCTGGGAAGATAACCCAGAACCAGGAAACCGTTGGGTTGGGCAGACGTACCAGGTGAAGGCCAGCCTTTCAGCATGTGCTGAACAGGCGCCCAGTTCCAAGAATACACCAGTAGTAGTGATTCCAACTCAGTTCCGCTTCGCTTGATAGCCTTTCTAAAACAGATCACTAGGACCTTGGTACCTTTGTTTTGTTCACCTCCTGTCTTCGACTTCACTGATGTGACGTTCTCCGAAGCGAAGCCCAATGTCTCCTTCCGCGCTCCCAATATCACACTTAATTGAAGGAATAGTGTATCCGCCGTATATTTTACCAAATGGAACTCACTCATAGCCACACTTATCTCTAAAAAACAACTAGGAGCAGCGATATCAACTGTTTACCCCGTTATCAATTGCCGTCCTTTTCATTTTCATTATTGTTGTTGTGGTTGTTGTTGCTACCTTCCTATTTATTTTTATTCCCGTTTTTGCGATCGTTCCCCGACCTCGTGTTTTCTGTGCGCTCCGTAGTACTTTCTTACTCCCAATCCCGGGTCCTTTTCTTTCGGTTCCTTCCGTGGCACCGTTGCCACCGCGACATTCAAGGGACTGGTTCGAACGTTCTTTATCTCAACATTTATTTTTACCCAGCGATTTGCTATGTGTTGCGCCTGGACCAGACTGTATAGCGAGATAACTTATATTCTTGACGTCGTACGATTACGCTGTTCATTATAAACGTTCACTCACGCTTCAACCCATCCCCAAGTAGCGGTTATTTATTTCCAAAGGGTGCATATCCTGAACGTACACAGGTGTTCATGTTGTCTCTCACAAATCCACCAAATTGGGTGCTCATCCGGACATTCTATAAATCTGGTGAATCTATACGCTACAAATAGCATGTCTTCATGATCAAGATGTGTCGGGATCTGCATGTGTAGGTTGTCACGCTCATCTGTTGCCCGCTCTCAATTATGAAACCAAACACAACTGTAACAATTTTGTGAATGGAACACCTTGCTCTCCCAAGGTGGGGAATTGAAGCGTGAGGTGGCAGTGGTCTTCATCAGCCTGATCTAGTCTTATTTACCGCCTTCCTTTTTTAAACGATCGATCGAGTCTATGAATCGTATTTTCCGAGGAGTGTTACGTCGGAGAAGAGTTGTGCACAGCTGAAATTCATCGCGGCACACTCATTGACGAGTCCCGACTCCAGCATTGTTGAGTCCGTTCCGATTTATGGTCGCAAGTGGTTTTGGGGTCCCGAATAGCACTCAACAATGTGTAAGGCACATCTTACTCAATAGAAAAACTGTTCGTTCAAAGTTGCATTCGTTGCGTTTTTCCTTCCTCGCAGGAACCTGCCGTACAACGTAGATGTAGTGTGAGGAATAACTCTTCTACCTTGCAAGACATGATGAGCAGCAGATAGAAGCAGGTAGCCTTCGGAAGGCTCGAAACCCCAAATCAGCTCTCCCTTGAGGTCTCCAGTGACATGCTTAGCATTGCCGATGTTGATTTTATGCCTTGCGCACGCTACATATGATTTCTTATACATTCTGGGTGTATTCTAACAGTCCATGGACCACAACCCTCCGAGGTTCCTTGAGAGTCCAGGTCTGTTTCTCATTTTACTGAAAGACGAAATATTGGTACATTAATTGGGATCTTATGTACACTTTTGGCACGAGTCTTTATAACACGTTTTTATGTTATCTTTAGTAAATTTTACTAAGTTAATGACACTGTCAGTACCTTTATAAATAAACGTGAATGCGAGACCAGGATCCCGGGGCCCTTTTGTCAAGGTGTTGCTATCATCCAAGCGTACATGTACGTTACAATTGGTGTTATCGTTATTGCCATTGCTGAGTGAGGCGAACCCGTTTTACGAGAGGAGATTGTCAATAGGCGTTGTGTTTTTGGCGCCAGTTGTTGGTTTTTGGTAATTACGTCAGTTTCGGTTGAGGCATAGTCGGAATTAGTTTGCGTACTGAACAACAATGACGTGTAGGGGTGTGTACTAACAGACTTCGAATCGTCCTCATCGGATTCCGTGGTAAATGGCGATTCAGTCAGATATGACCCAAACTACCGGCTACTAGAGATGGAAGCGTGTGCGATGATGATAAGATACACGAAAATATTGACCGGACAAAGACTACCGCCACTGCACGAAGCGGCAGTGCTCTTCAGAGAATGAACGGGGAGAAGAAACTCTCAAAATGAGACAAAGAATAGCGATAAGGGAAAGCAAAAGTACGAGGTCTTCACCCTGTGGCCGCTAAGCGACGACTCAGGCGGGAATCGCAGCCATGAAAGGAAGAAAAAAAAACGAAATAAAGCGAGCGGAGAGAAAGGTAGATGCTAGAGTTGAAAGCAGACGCCTAAAACGAATCATTTCAAGATAAAGTAGTCGGGCGCACGTTTATCTGTGTGAAGTGCTATTGACACTTGACGCAGATTAAAGAAACGTTCCGGCGCGAACGGCGTTCTGCCAGGGGCTCTGAGTTTTGGGGCTGTTCACAGTTCAACTTCCCCGTGTTACTGTTAGTTTCGTCTCTCTTGAGACTGACACGGTGAACCGAGACATTTCAGTTTGCGCAGCAACTACAGATGGTATTGTGGTTTGTAATGTATTTCACGAACTTATAATAAGCCGCTTACTCAAATACATTAAACTTCTACGACACGAACAATGGAGACTCTCTTCTCCATTCCTGTGGAGACTATGAAAGTGCAAACAAGAGGAGCAGTTCGATAGTTGGGGTTATGGTGTATACCAAGTTGTCATTTGGTGTCCACATCCGGCAAGCAGCAGTTAAAGTTGCCGCAGTAACCATAGCTATTTATCGCTTGATGGCCACAGGACTTTGAGCAAGCACAAGGCGGGTGCTTATGAGCGTTGCACACTCTATCCTTTTGTATGGGGTGGAGGTTTGAGCTGTTACACTGAGCATTGCTAACTACAGGGCAACATGAAAGTGGCACAGCCTGGAAGGCGCGGATGACGATGGATCTGACGACGCCACGATGAGGTAGTCTCAACAGGACATAGAGCATTTAGGGGTCACTCACATGGCAGATGGATCTCTAGCCAGAAGTGGCAGGCTGGCAGCGCACAGTGGAAGACACGGTTGGTGCGCTCACACCAGAGGCATTCGTCTGACCCATGCTGCATTCATAGGAAAACTGGAGGTGCATTGTTCTATTTACCAGGGCAGTGCTCATCCAGAAAAGGCTGGAGCTTGTTCATCCGAGGTCTGTACCTCGCTGGAATAAAGAATGAAGACACATCCGGCAAGCAGCAGTTAAAGTTGCCGCAGTAACAACAGCTATTTCTCGTTTGATGACCAACACCACAGGATCGTAAGCAAGCACAAGGCGGGTGCTTATGAGTGCTGTACCCATCAAAGAGCAACCAGAGTACGGCCACCAGAAGAGAAGAAGAAGAGCTGCAACCCTTGAAAGGTGGCAACATGAAAGTGGCGTAGCCTGGAAGGCGCGGATGATGATGGATCGGACGACGCCACAGTGAGGTAGTCTCAACAGGACATGCAGCGGCTTACTCGCATGGCAGATGGATTTCTAGCCAGAAATGGGCAGGCTGGTGGTGCACAGTGGAAGACACGGTTGGTAAGCTAACGCCAGAGGCATTCGTCTGATCCATGCTGCATTCATAGAAAACCTGGAGTTGCATTGCTCAATTGACCAGGGCAGTGCTCAGCCAGAAGAGGCTGGAGCTTGTTCATCCAGGGTCCACACCTCGCTGGAATCAAGACTGAAGACACAGAGCTCCTGAACCTCCGTAACAGCTGGGCAGCATGGGAGGATGTATGGGAATGGCGACACTCTGGAAGATTCTCGTGAGGGTGAAGAGAACAAGAAAGAAGAGCTGTACTCGCAGAGAGGCGTGAGGGCTAGCCAGGATTCTGGGTTGGTTTTCAATACAAAGACCTAAATTCATGGAGCCACTAGTAGCAGACACTCCCTCTTACATCCCACAAACTTCTAGTTTTTTGCATTTTATTATACATCAATCAAGTAAAGTAGACTGGAAGGAAGTTAGTAGGAGAATGAATTAATTTGTATTCTTCAGCAATCTCTCACTGTGCTATATCAACCGATAAACGAATAAATATGCGATTCACGCTATGACGCCTCCTCCCCCCTCCATCCTCATTCATCTGCATGAACCCTTCCTTCAGCACGGTCCATCACCATCACGAGTGACAAGGGCCCTGTTCTTTTCACGGCAAATGGTTCGGAAAAAGACTTGTCCTATAGTGCTTGTTGATACTAAAGCCTTTGCTTATATAAGCAGCCCCCAACGTGTCTTCCAATACTTGAACTTGGTCTTGGCGCGCAGTCTCAATCCCATTATTAGTTCTACCAGTTTTCGGTGCACTGATGTCCTGTGCGACAGAAAAAAGTGGCTACACCAGTCAAGTCAAGTATGGCTTTCCTGGCTGCTTGAAAGGTGGCCCTGAAAAAGCCATCTAGACATTCCTCTCCTGATTCAAAATATGTTTCGAGTCAACCCCTGCGACCAGCCAGGACGGCTGGGGAAACGGTCAAACTTTCGATTATGAATGTGTAGCTAACTTCAGCCCAGTCAGCAGTGTTCAGTCCCTTCTTCAGAGACTGCCTTTCTCCATTTGAAAAATTCAATATATATCACAACCGTTGATTTAAACTCAGCCTAAAGTCCGTCCTCCTAATCAAACGGTTTCTTAGAGAGCGGACCCAAACATGAGCGGATCTGTAAGCCTGGCGAGGAATAAGCGAATTATTTATCAGTTCGTCGAGGGGAAAATGCTCACCGCGGCGAATTTCTCGTCCATAACACGTTCGGTAGTGCTGCAGATTTGACTGTTGGCTTCGATTGCTCAAGAATCCGCAGAATCCAAGCCGAAGCTCGAACATGACTTTCCACCAGGCAGGTGCGATTCCACGAGCTCTTATTTCCCTTTTCGCGTCTCTCGTGGAAGCGTTAAAATCTTCTCGAACTTCAAGAGCCCCCGCGCTGCTCGAATACGCGAAAAAACACCATCTCAAGTAGAGGGAGGGATTTCAAGTCCCGATGGAAGCGCGCGGGCGTTGTAAGTTATAATTAGTTGAAGTTGCAGCAGGAATGCAACCAAGTCCCCTCAGGCCTATTTGTCAGCAAAGACAAATAGAACCACTCAAATCGCGTCCCTTCGTTTTAACTAAGTGTATGACATTACATTAGCCCTCGGCGAATCCCTCCGTTCTGTTGGCTTTGTGGCACGCCGCGGCTTTCGCAGCTCTCACTTTTCATCGGCCGACAGTGACAAAACTCTTCGAACCGAATTCGTTGGTTCACATCATCGATATCAAGCATTTAACGCAAGACGTCCACGTCCCAATTAATAACTGCGACTGGTTTTATCGCAAGCATCTCCCTCTCGTCGGCAATTAAACAAAATTCATTCATTCAGCTTCCTCTTAACATCCCATGAATTGGAATCCAGTTGCAGCGAATTTTTTAATCGCAGAAATACTGTAACGAAGAAGTAATTATAATTATATGAGCTTATGAAGGATGCTGCTCCGATTGTCATGAACATTGCGGCAACTCGTCATACCCTCCTCAGCGAAATAACGCATTTTGCTGAATGTTTTGCATTCTGGCTAGTGCTGGCCCAACAATTTGATCGAATCGGAGATTATCCATGAAAACTACCTAGAGTACGACACCATTCCCACACTATGAACGAATGAGGACTGATACACATGTTAAGGGTGATTGGCGCGGTGTCAGTAAGTAATGGCGAGCCGTTCTCTTGTCTTTCGCGTTGTTTTCGTTGCTCAATTTAAATAAAAAGACCCCCACTGGCACGCATCATTCATGTATGTAGGTTGTATACTTGTAAGTTTGTCTCAAAGGCATTTCCTGCAAGTCTTCATTGATGTCCAGCCTAGGAAAAGTTGTATCAAAGACCAGAAATCAAGCCTCCAGCATTGGGCCAGGACGTGGTAGGGGGTCTCCTCGTCTGTGCCTTACCACCTACACCGAGGGGTGAATGAATGAATTTGTTTTTTTTTTAATTAATGAAAACTTTATTGTTAATATGTAACATTATAATTTAGATCAATATATATCTTATATAGTAGGCGAAAATGCCTAATTAACAGGAAACATGATTGTAGGTATCAATCGATCGATTGTCCTACATTTCGACAATATAATTAATATAACAAAACACGAGGAATAATAATTTATAACAATTCAATCCTCGGAAAGGAAGTCTTGCGGCCTCTTTCTTTTCAGAAGTTGATTTCGGGGAGGCGGTGGATTATTGGCGAGGTCCTCCTGCATATTGTTCGGGTGGTTTCTCATTGCGAAATCAAGTCTTACATATGCCTCGCGCAGTGTGACGCGTACCTCTGGGATATCAAGGTCCGAATGCAGGGTTGAATTACTGACAAAACATGGTGCGCCCGTGATCATTCTAAATACTCTGTTCTGGAGAGTTTGGATGCGATTGATGTGGGTGTCAGCCGCGGAACCCCATATACCGCATGAATACATCCAAATGGGCCGAATTAACGATAGGTATATGAGGCGTTTCGTTGATAGGCTAAGAGCGGAGTTCGTTTGTAGGAGGATTTTAAGTTGTCGGATTCTATTCCTCAACTTACCGACCAGTGTGTCAACGTGCTCTTTCCACAGAAGCTTTTTGTCTAAGGTAAGTCCCAAATAACGTACCGAATCTTCCGTTGGTATCGGTCGACCGCTGAGAAGTACAATACTGTGGCTTGTTCTAGTTCGGAGAGTAAAGTTAACCAGGGCAGACTTATTGGGATTCATAGTAACCCTCCATTTGCGACACCAATCTTCTACTTGTTCTATGAATATCTGCGTGTATTGTTCGGTTTGTGCGGAGTCATTGGCCTTGCATAATGCAGCGACATCGTCAGCATAGTGTGCGAGGGTCAAATGTCCAGAATAAGGGAAGTCATTAGTGTACAGTATGTACAGCAAAGGACCCCGATGCTACCTTGAGGAACGGATGACCCTACGCTTGCAGAGTTCGAGACAGCACCCCTGCAGTTCACCGAGAAAGTTCGCCCTGATAAATATGTCTGCAGCAATCGGAAATACGTGTCGGGAAGATAGGGTTTTACTTTTGCCAGCAATCCAGGATGCCAAACCTTATCAAACGCCATTTCTGTATCTAAAAACGCCCCAAGGCATACCTTACGGTTCTTCGTAAGATTCCAAGATTTTTTTCAATCACCCTATGGAGTTGCTGGGGACAGGAGTGTCCTTTACGAAATCCGAATTGAGTGTCAAGAATGAGCTCAGAAAGGGAACTCATAAATTTTGGGAGGAGAAGTCGTTCCATGACTTTTGCTAGCAGAGGGAGCAAACTAATCGGGCGGTAGCTCTTGGGGTCCTTCTGAGGCTTATTAGGCTTTTTAATCATCAGTATCCGGGCATGTTTCCATGAGTGAGGAATATGGGTGGTTCTTAGAATTCCATTCATTATTTGAGTAAGGAAGACCATGCTCTTTCTCGGAAGAGCCTTTAACAGCGGTTGAGTGATGCCATCATGACTTGGAGCTTTTTTGGTTGGGGACCTTCGAATCATATTTCGGACTTGCGCTGGGGTGACAAAATCCTTGAAAGGGCTTAAGAGGAGGGGTTCTTCCAGAGTATCTAAGGATTTCTTGAAAGAAAGTGGAATCAATATCATCGTTTGGTTGAAATGAATGAATGAATGAATTTATTTAATGATCAGGGATAATAGATAGGAAATATAGGAGAATAAAAGAGAGGGCCAGATGGCTCTAATGCTCCATGGCTGCAATACGCAGTTACACTTCCTCCTACGTTCACGTTATTCCACCTTCCACACCAGCTGGTTGGGGTGGGTGAAAGAAAACCCCCAGTCAGCCGCAAGCCCTACCCTCCAATGGAGGACCTCCCTCAGACTCGATGTTCAGGGGATTTTTCTGAGGGAAGTCCTGAGGCGGCCCTAGAAACGAATATCATCACAACAAACTCAATAAAAACTTCGAAATCATAAAATAAAGTTTATCGTTCAAACAGCAACCTAAGAACTAGAACCACCAACGCCCCAGCCAAATCCCCCTACAACCTCCCTGGGACTGACTGAGGCCACCCACAGTTCTGCTAACATTCGCTCAATAACACACTCGCCCATACATAAATAATTACCAATATGCATATACTCACTGCCCCAGTATATGAGAAGGGTCAGTACTTGGATACTCCTCCCCTTCACCCCCGTGGTTTCCCTAATCTTAAGACTCAACAACACTTACCTAAAACACATATAACAATTGACAGAAACCCCCCACTGCCCATAACATCCATGTGTATGTTCATTTTGCAGCGCCCGACGATGATTCCCTCAGTCTGCCTTAGCAGGGAGGCAGCTTTGGGCCATAGGACTCCGCAAGAGCTGCTGGACCAGGGGCATTTCGCTGGGGCCCGGTAAGTGTCCCAGCTGCCGCCAGTACCCATTGCCTCACCCCCCTGGGTTTTGAAGAGGTGGGGTGCCTGGTCGGGGATCGAACCAGAGTCCGTTGGTTCTATCCCCACCTGGCTTGGAGAGCCTCACTCCCCAACGCCCTTGGCCACAGGGCCTTAGATTCTTCCTCTACATCCTCAAGAGGCTCCGTCTTACGTCTTATCCCGTGTGTTTGCTCTGAGATTAAGTGTTTGGACTGCCTCACTCCCCCAGCATTCCAGACTGTCTGATGCGTTCTTCTGGCATATTCCTCCACTGTGACATAGAAGTTAGAAGTCTCCATAATTGGGAGATGGCCGTATAGGAACAGTAGACACAACAAGTCTTGCCAGATGGTCCATCCTCTCATTTCCAGTGATACTTTATGTCCAGGAATCCAATACGGGTTAAGCCCCATCCTGCACTCCCACATCAGTTTTGACGTTGTGCAGTAGTTCTACAGCACCTTGCAAACGCTTGAAAACAGCCTTTTTAATGCATTAGGGTAGCCCCAGCAATGATAGCATAAGTCTCTGCTTTAAAAACAGTTGGAGTAGGACCCAGGGCACTGTCCCACTTATCCACACCCCAGAGCCAGCGTCCAGGCCATCGATCCATGTGTGTTGATACCACTAGGAGGCTGAAACCGACACATTCGCTGTTCCATTGGCTTCCTTCTGGTTGCATGTTGTATTCCCTATCTCATACATAGGAACCATCATGTCAATGACCATGCCGAGCTCCGTGAAGGTTTCCAAGTTCCTAGTGCCCATCAATCGCCTTGGTGAGTCTGTACCCTATCCTCATAGCCCCTGCCTTGACAAATACGTCAAGGGGAAGAAGGTCCAACATTTTCTTCATGGTTCTGGTGGATGTGGTTTCCATCACCCCTGCTATTAGGAAGCACCTCGGCCTTTGTGCTCTGGCCAGGCTGCTGTGCTGCTCAGACAGCAGCTCTATGCCACCAATCGACCCATGCGAGATGAATGGTCTCACTACAACCTCGTAAAACCATCAGGCCATTCTGCTTTGTGCCTCACGTCCTCCCACACATTCTTTAAGACGTTGTCGTCTCCTTGGTCGTACGTATGAGGTACGTCTGACCTTGTTTCTACTTGCAATAACAAATAGAGACGCTCATCATCACCATGTTGGATCCTGATGTGCATTGCCTGAACCAGAAGAGGATGGAGCTTGCTAATGTGGAATCAGTATCCTGCACCGGTGGAGGACGAAGACACGGAGTCGTGACCTGCTCGGCCGTGTGGGAGGATGTGTAGGAATGGCCGCAGGCTGCAGGATTCTCGTTAGGGTGGCAAGGACGAACTGCCTGCGTAGAGAGGCGTTACGGATGACCTGATGCAATGAGCTAAACGGTTCTAGGTTGGTGCCTGAACAGTGACGTAATTTCATTGGGCCACTTGAAGTAAACCCTCCCTCCTACGTCCCATTACCAAAAAACAAGGTATAGTGAGTTATAATTACATGATATAACTGGTAGGTATTAAAGAAATTGGGTTATATAAAGACCACGACCAACTGACTGACTCCAGTACTGACTTAACGGCCAGACGATGATGTCTTTACATCGAAAGCGCTTGCCCACAGTAACTCACAAGCCAGAGGAGACGGACTCACCTAACAGGTACGTTAACTTTAGTTATATAACTGGTATATTGGTATATTTCACACCTTTGATTGATGAGAAGTTGTACTCATGCTGAGCGTTACTCGTGATATCACACTCACGCGCTGAATTTTGAATTGAATCCAGCTCAGTGGGACGCCAACCATTTATGGCCAGCCATGGTAACAATGAGCTCGGTCATTGCCTTCCGCGACAGCCCTTTCTGTTCTTTTCTTACTCCGATCGACTGATCAACTTTCCAAAAAAGGATCGCAATTGAAGGTTCGATCACCAATTTTCAGCGATGTTTTTGTAGGAAGGAGCCCGGCTGGTTGCTCCTCTCAGCGCCCCATTTGAGAAAAGAGTTTTCCTATTCGGGCGAGGAAATCGGATGCGGTGATATTCGATCGCTGCCAAACGAATCAAAAGACGACCTGACCGAAGAGTGTAAGTGAGGTTTGGGTTATTACGCATTGGGGTAGCGACCGCAGGCACGGGATAGACACGTGACGTCGTGGATATTGTGAAAGTGCCACGCGACGAGCACGGAAAAGTCTAGTACGGTGTCGTCGTCCTCGTATTAAAGGCGAAATATAACGCACTTTTGTACGAAAAGAATGGGATGAGTTCAATTTCTGGTACATGGAAGAAACCCCTGATCCTCCAATCCCAGTAAATGCTGCGATTCTGCAGAAACAAACCAATTTCTCGGGTCGCCGCTCGCTACCGTTCGATCACAAATAAAAATGCTACATTCTCCAATGCAGGAAAATGAAGTAATCTCCTCTTTTGCGTAATAGCATACTCTTGGGGCCCCCACAACACCAATTGCTCTAGTGGGGGGGGGGAGGGGGGCGCGTTTTTACCTGCAGGACAAGAAACCGACATCGGAGACACAGGCGAATGAAAAAACAAGATCGGCATCATCTCATCCTTTCTCGGTAGTGTCTATTTGCCCGTTGCGAAGACGTCGACGCATCTTCTCAGAACGTGGAACATCGGAATAACCAGAAAGGGCATGCTTTCACGAGATGACAACTCGGTACACGTGCCACGCATTTACCAGCGTCCGATGACTAATTGTGAGAAGAACGAGATCGTGTCGTTGAACGGACATTTCCGTGTCAATAAGGAAATGGAATCCAAACGAACTCAAGACAAATGTGTACTCCTACACTTCCAGAGTATATGGGTGCATGTATCGGCACGCTAACACGTACGAAAGTCATTATTCGCAGACCCCAGAGTACAAACATCTCATAGATAATTGACATCTTGTTCAGTAGTCCATCAATAGCGGTACTGACGCCTCAACTGCTCGTCAATGCCTGCTGCACTACGAAATAACCGAAACTGTCCTCACAAATAATTATTTATGAAGTTGCACAAAAATAGTGCCCCAGAGCACTCTCTGCCGTTTGGCACGCGAATACTGTTATAAATACAAACGAAGAAGTATCAAAAGGTTTTGTAAACGAACACAAAACGAATGAATCAGTTTTATTGGCTTCCTTGACAACTAGACGCGTTATGTTGATACATCACTCTTGACGACGTTACTCACACTGCCCCCTCCCCCCTTCATGGGTTCTTTTGTCTTGGAGGGCTGGTCGCTGGAACGTAGCCAGTGAGTCCGCATGGACAACGCCTTTTCCAATTAGGCATGACATTTCGAAACATTACATCAGAAAGCGCCTTGACAACCCATGTAGACTGCTGCTTCACACACGTTCCTAAGCGCCGTCTTGGCCAGTGATACCAGACGTCATTCCCCACCTGAAACTTTGGCAGTTTCGCGTGTACGTCGGACCGCAGCTTCACACTGATGAGTCCCAATCAGACCAGCATTGAGCTTTTGAACATACGTGTTAGTTGGAGTACCTGTAGCGCGTCCACTGATCCTTATATCCACTGGATGTTAGTTCTCGTCCCAGGGCAACGCTAGCTGATGAGAAACCTGTTATTGCATGCTCGGTAGCACGGAAAGCAAGGAGAACGCAGGGGAGATGTCGGGCTCAGTCTTCTGGCTTGTCAGGCTCTAATTTAGCTAACATCTCAATAAACCTTACCATTGCTTTGGCGTCTCTGTGGGGTGGTTCTTGGTTTACGAATTTGGAGGAGCTCATTTCTTGAAATACTCGGGATTCAAAGGAATTCCCCAGATCAGATTGAAGCTCACGTGGTACCTCAAACCGAGCGATCACGTAGTCTGTTATTGTGCCACTGTTTCAGTTTTTGATCTAGGGTTGAGAATCCTCGTTCAGTTTTGGGGAGTGGACCCACAGCATCAGTCGTCGTTGAAAGGGGATCCCACTGGACTGGTGTCACCAATCGTTATAATACCGTTATGTAAGATAAATACAAACGAAGAAGCATCAAAAGATTTCACGAATGAATCAGTTTAATTGGCTTCCCTTACAACCAGACGCGTTGTTATGTTGACACGTCACTCTTGACGACGAGTAAACAGGAAAAATAACGTCATACCTTAAATCGAAACATCAAGTGCGACGCATCTAATTTTGCTGCTAATTTAGTAATGGACATTTTAAAATAACATCGATGTTTTTTTCGATTTAATGCATCGGATTTTTGCATCAATGTAATATCGATGCATTAAAAAATACTTCGATGTTTTCTATACCTCAATTGTTTTTCTATAAGTTAAATATGTACGTGGTGTTGAAATAAAAACCCTGCAAATTATTACACAACGGTTTATTACTCTCATGAACAGCTTGACCTAGTATTACTGCTTCGAGACCCATTCCATTCAATTCAGCATCGAAAAGTACTACTAAACCATACGAAACATGACCTGACTACAATGGAACTACGGAAACTAAGTATTCCCCCAGCGCTAGGTGCCTGTAAACGTCTATAGGCATTTATGATCCGATGTAGTGGTGTGCGGAGGAAGTGGCCATAACCTTCCTCCGCCCCGTCGGCAAAAAGAGGCGGGGAAATTGGGACGGGGACTTCCAGCGAACCCTTGACACAATGTTGTGAGGCGAGCGGGAGGGCGGGTGGTTTTGATGAGACGGGAGGGAGGGAGGGAGGGAGGGAGGGAGTACTAACGACGAAACATTGACTTCCGCTGTAGTTCCCGCGAGTTCTTGCAATTAGTTGACTCTAAAAATTACTGTAATTTCCCTATACGCAGTTGTACACGTCTGATACTCATTCCACTCGACCCAGGATGTAAAAATGCCTTGAAAACGATAGGAAACACGACTTATTTGCGATTATACTGCGTTTCGTTAATTTTTTTAACCATTTTTTGTCCATAACAACCACGGGCATCGGATTGCCGAGATTGTGGGCACAACTAGATACCAAATGGGATTTTTGTGCGAATGAACGAATTTTTTAGACCACGTTAAAGGCACCAAACGGCCTGGACGGCGGGCAGGGGACGGGGGACGGGGGACAGACATTGCAGATTTGGAATCCCCATGTCTTGAAACGTAAAGTATCAAATTTTGAGGGGGGGTTGTAAAAAGTTTTTCGTGACTGAAAACATGAGGTTATTATTCAGAATGAATAATAAACCAAAAGCATGCATCTATTAATAACTTTATTACTTTTACGTTTATTTTTAATGTATATCCCGATAATTTTAATCTATACTTTGTAAAAAACAAATTTTACCCAATTTTACCATTTGAAGTATTCCTTTGTTGAGTAATACCTGCGCTGCTCTCGAAAACAGTCTATTTATCAGATATTTAAAGAATTTTATGTAATGTAGGAAACTGTATTTTGTAATCCTTCCAAATTTATTATGATATTAATATTACAAATAACGTGTTGTTCAGTTTAACACTTTGATTCATAAATATTATAGCTAACGCGACACAGCAAATTTTAAAATGAATTCTGAATAAGTAATTAATTAATACAAAAATAAAAATAATATGGTTTTTGAAGCCAGAGACTGCAATTAACTGTAAGTAAGAGAGAGACGGAGGGTCATAGGTTTGATTGTTTGCCTTTTCGATGCATCGAGAAAATAAACATCGATGTATACTCGATGTTTAAAATTTAACAATACATCGGTTTGATCTGACGCATCGTTACTATACATCGATGTATATCGTCCACGCTAGTGCTAATTCAATTTATTTTTCGCTTGATTCATTTGAACTTGATCGAGCGGTGGTAGAATGTGATAACCGTGATTTATTGTGGTGCTCCTATTTGTGCCAGGACCAGTGCACAGAAATTAATGGGACTGTAAACTAGATTTTTTTGAGAAGGATAACCACCGCCCGGGATTGTCCGATTAAGAACTGTGAGAAATGGTAATGCGTGAAATTTCAGAATTTCTGAAGTAGCTCAGATATATCGTATGAGTGCTATTAAACCCTCATCGCATAGGTACATAATTGGACTACCAACTGATTTTCCTGAAGATTCTAGTAACATTTGAGCGGAGTTTATATGGTAAAAAACGTAATGTTTTGGTAATTTATTGTGTTGCTCTCGTCATTTTCCTACGAATGAGATCTGTACAAATAATTTAATCAAAACCGTTAGAGCCATTTTTGAGAAAAAAATTTTAATATTTCGATCACCATGATAACTATAGTTAGTTTTAGGTAGCTTTCGTCCATACCCCTATATTGGCCTCTTATCGTAATTTGTGGGCCAGATGTGAAGTTTGAGCCGATTTTGCTCAAACGCGTTCGAAAGACACACACACACCATTTCCTCAGAGGTCTGAAGAGAGCTTAATGTTTCCATTTTCAGTTGAATTCGTGCTGGGGAGAAGAGTCCTTACTGCCAACGAATTTTATAGTTATACGTTCAAATTAATGCATTAACTCTTGTGAAGGGAGATCGATAAACAAAATATTAAATTCGCGAATGTGGCCTGCATTTAAAGACAAGCAAATGTGTGGTACGCTCTGGAAAGGCGACCAATCGTCAATGTTGAATTTTATAATTGGACAAATGGGTTGGTTTGCAGTTCAGTACGCTGTACTTTTTCTCACGAACAAGTTGAAACCAAAACAAAAGGATAACTTGAGTGTAAAATGGAGATGGAGCGAGCAGGTGTCAATACATAACACTATCCGCAGTAGTGGAATATAAATGAAATTTATTGTGAAAGTGCTTATGTCGCTGACGCAAAGGGTGTCTGCATTGAGGATTCTGGCTGGTCGGGTCTTGTTAATTTAGGACTTGAGGCAGCACTCGTTGTTGGGCCACGTGAGGGCGAGAGTATTGGAAAGTATGACGACGGTGATCAGTTGGAGCAAAACGAAGGTCTATGTGATGTTTAAAACTGATTCCATTGCTCCCTACGAGACAATGGAGGTCTCCTAGTTTGGCTGTGATGACACCCGGTTTTCCAAACGGACGTGTTGTTCCCGTATGAGCGGAACGTGACATTCTCTCCATGCGGAGAGCTCAAAGAACCCTTGGAGTAAGTCTCGTAAGCCCTCTATAAGAAAAGCTAACATGGAACAGGTTCTAGCTGCGATACAGTCCAACACAGGCTGCACCTGTTGGATCGAAGATTCTCTGGAAAGGTATTAAAGTAATTGGGTAGGTTCCGCCAGTAGATTATTACTAAAGTTAACGCACCTGTTTGAGTGTCTTTGAGAGTCTGCCTTCTCTGGCTGGTGAGGTACTGTGGGCGAGCGCTTTCAATGTAAAGTCATCTGGTCGTTAAGTCAATACTAAAATCAGTTAGTTGGTCGTGGTCTTTACATAGGGAAAGGAAAGGTTAACGGGATGGTGTTACGTCAATGATAGGTGGGGGGAGGGAAGGAGGTAGTGCACCTCAGGGGAAACCCGCTAAAAGTGAAGGAAAAGGAATGTATGGGCAGTTTTGTACGTCCTAAATAGTCTGTTGATTGTCGATTCTAAGTCTTTTTTGTATAGTTGGTCTGCACAGCCACCATCACCCCTCTACCGAAGCCGAACAAACAGCCTTCAGACCCATCAAATTACCGCCCCATCAGCCTGCTACCTACACTGTCGAAGTTATTCGAAAAAGTGATACTTAGCAGGCTTCACAAGGAAATCACCAAACTCCAAATCATTCCACACTCCCAGATGGGATTCAAACACAAACACGCAACGACACACCAACTAAGTCGAGTCACACAACACATCATACACCAGATGTCCCAAGCACACACAACTGCACTCCTTTTGCTGGACTCTGAAAAGGTTTTTGATTCGGTATGGGTAGAGGGACTCATACATAGACTACACACGTACAAATTCTCACTAGGCATCACGAAAATCATCCACTCATATCTAACAGATCGCCACATTCAAGTTAAGGTAAATGGCTCAGTTTCATCGAGGCGGTTGATTCCTGCAGGCGTCCCTCAGGGATCAGTCTTGTCCCCCATACTCTTCAACCTGTACATTTCTGAGACCTTTGAGAACTTACCACCACACGTTCACATAGCGGGCTTTGCGGACGACCTGGCGCTTTATACGTCGAGTACGTCCATAAATAAAGCGACAGGCCGACTGCAAAATGCCGCGCATCAGGTCATACAGAAACTGGAGAGATGGAAGGTCAAGATCAATACTGCCAAAACTGAAGCCATCCTTTTCACAGCCAAACAAAAGACACCTCAGTTCATTACGATCCGAGGCAACAAAATTCCCTTTTCCAAATCTGTCAAGTACCTTGGGTGTTTGGTTTTGTTTTCGGTCGCCCAGCACAGAGTTCATGTCGATGCGTGTATTTTCTGTTGTTGCTCCCTTCCACCTTTTCCTTCTGCTCTTCCGTTTTCCTCTTCCCCACCTTTAGTCCGTCTGCCGCCGCTCTCCGGTAAACCCGCGCGAGTGCGAAACCCGAAACTCTTTTTCCTTTTCCCAATCTCACCATTTCGAGCTATATTGACTGCACTGGAAGCCCGTCGACGGGAAACGGAGTCGGCTTCATCTCCAGGTAACTACCCTCAGCAGTTATACATGTTAATTTGATTTGGGCTCTGTGTAACGAACACCAGTAACCGATAATATTTCAGCGCTGTGCAGCCTTTCATTTCATCCCTCAGTAGGATTCCGGATAGGTACTGCACATAAATATAGTGGTTCTAGCGGGCCGAATAATTTTCTTAGTTTTCGAATTATCTGGTGTTCAAGGAGATTCATTGACTTTGGGTTAGTTAGTAGGACAGGAAAAATCTTGCAATCGAGTGTAGTGGGGACCCCTGTTACATCCATCGTCTTCCCCCTACATCCCCTCCCCTTTGATTATCGAAATCAGATCGGAGCCTCTTTCCCGCCTCAAATTAACCCCCTCCGCTCCTCGTTCGCTCGAACTCGTCGCTGCGTCTCCCGATTCCGGTGTCCTCCGCTCCATCCTTTGTTTACGCCGCAATGGAAGACGATCCAACCGTACAACACTGTCGATTCCTGGAAAAGAAGAAACGGTTCTTCGATCGGCTACAGACGACTCATCGGATGATTGTGTCCCTCCCAAAAAACTTGACATTTTTCTAATTAGAGTTGAACACCTTCCAACGCTCTTTTCTGAATTTAATAGCGTCCTAGATGAATTAGAAATTATCCATGCAGCAAACCCAGAACTCCTTCTGATTCTGATAAATACGCCAGCGAATTCGAAGATTTGTATTTTGATATTCTGGCCGTAGCAAAGGAGTACAAAAAAGGAGGAGTCCGTATCGGCTAATCAGTCATTCAGCGGCGCAGGTAATTCAGCCGGGACAGAAATCAGGCCCAAGTTACCCCAAATTTCTCTCACCAAGTTCGACGGCAAAATAGAAAATTTTTCCTCATTTTTATCGTTGTTCAATGCTCTTGTTCACACTTCCACTCTATCTCCCATTGAAAAATTCTCCTATTTAGTCTCGAACGTCGAAGGCCCTGCTCTGCAACTTATTAAAACTGTCGATTTTCAACCTGATAATTACTCTACGGCCTACGACCTTCTCGTAAATAGGTACACAAACAAACGGGTAATTGCCAATTTCTATTTGAACAAATTGTTAAATTTAACCCCTTCCAAGCAAGACACATCGGCTAGTCGATCTCTATCAGACACTATTTTAACTACAGTTGCTTCCTTGAAGGCCATAGGCATCCCCGATCTATCGGATTTTATTCTGTTACACCTCGGCCTTCGTCTTTTAGACACAAAAACTAGGAAGGGATTCGAGGACTCTCAATTAGGTAACGATTTCCCTACTTTTCGTCAATTTTCGGAATATTTACGCAATCAGAGTCTGATCTCCGACCTCCTTAATGCCCCAGTTAAGGTTCATCAGTTCAGTGGTTCTCCCATGGCTCTCTCCGGTTATTCGAGTAAGGAAAGAAAATCAGGCACTAAAGTTTTGCTAACGAGTAACTCCTCAACTGAATTTTCCTCACGCTCGCCGTCCTCAACATCGTCGTCGACGTCTTCTTGTCAGTGCTGTTCCAAACTCAACCACCAAAAACTCTCCAAGTGTGAGCGTTTTCTTTCGATGACTGTTCCCGAGCGCAAATCCTTTGTACAGGACAAGCGATTATGCTACGCCTGTTTTGCAAGGCATCCTATTTCTCAATGCAAATCCAATTTTTCGTGTCGTATATGTCACCGGAAATCACACAACTCCCTCATTCACCCAGAAGATCGGACTACATCAGAAGATTCGTCAGACTCCAGGGTAGCTGAAGGCACACCCAACACCACTACTACCGGCAGTTCAGAAACGGTGGCCTTAGCAAATATTTGTCCTCCTCCTTCATCAAATGTCGTCGCTCTTTTAGGAACAGCCACAGCAACGATTTTGGACGTAACGGGAAAACCTCACCTCTGTCGCTTGGTGTTCGATTCTGGCAGTCAGGCCAATTTCATTACCTCCGCTCTTGCAGATCGTCTAGCCCTACCTCGGAAGAAATGTTCCATTGAAATATCCGGCGTCGGTCAGTCTACAGTCCACCCCAAGGTTCAAGGCTTAATCTCCTGTAAACTAGCTTCTCGGCATGATCCAAATTCAGCATTGTATTTGGATGCGGCTATTATTCCTCGGATTACTTCGGATCTTCCTACTTCCCCTCTTTCACACCAACTTTTGTCAAAATTCTCCTCTTTAAGATTGGCGGATCCTGACTTCGTTACACCGGGCTCAGTGGACCTCCTCCTCGGAATCCAAGCTGTTCTAGATTCAACTTTAGATGATGCTAAGCTAATCAAAGGATTCCCATGTGCTGTTCCCACTCTGTTCGGCTATGTCATCATGGGATCCATTCCCCTCGAACCAACACCAAAGACCTTCCACTCTCTTCTTGTGTCCATCTCCAAACCTCCATCCCTTCACAACCTGGACGAAACGATTCGCGCATTTTGGGAGCAAGAAGAAGTCAACGTTCCTCGACAGCTATCAAAGGCAGAAATCGAGTGTGAATTGCACTTTCAAAACACCATTTCTAGGGACGAATCTGGTCGTTACATAGCTCGCCTCCCATTCGTCAATAACATTCCGCCTGTACTGGGTAGTACACGAGGAAGAGCTCTTAAACGACTTCGTCGCCTTGAGCATCAATTTGATCAAAACCCCCTCTTTCGAGATCAGTATGTTACCTGTTTCCGAGATTACGTTGATCAAGGTCATATGGTTAGAGCACAAAGGTCGATGGATTATCTCATGACCCACCATGGAGTGATGCAAGGCTCTCAGGATTCTAAGAAGCTTCGAGTCGTTTTTAACCCTTCAGAGAAGGATCCCTAGGTGTTAGCCTAAATGACAGCTTGTTGATTGGTCCCAAAAAACAAAAGGATATTGGAGATCTTATTAGTCGATTCCGCACACATAAAGTCGCAGTAAAATGTGATGTACGTCAAATGTACAGGGCTATCGGTTTGCATCAGGATGACCAGGAATATCTTCATTTCCTTTGGCGTTTTTCTCCTTTGGATCCTGTCACGGAGTGGCAGCTCACAACCATCACCTTCGGCGTGTCGTCTAGTCCTTTCACAGCCATAAGCACCTTGGCTCAATTGGTCCATGATGAAGGCCATAAGTCCCCCCTGGCAGCGGAGGCATTGCGCTCTGAAACATACATCGATGACATCATCACCGGCGCCTCCTCTGTGTCTCAGGCAGAATCCCTGTGCTCTCAGTTAGTGTGTCTCTTGAAGTGCGGCGGCTTTGAACTCGGCAAATGGGCCAGTTCCTCCCCTTCTTTATTTTCTGATAATGCGCATGTGGTTCACATGCCAGACGGCTTCTCCTCCTCAGGCGACACGAAGGTTTTAGGCATCGGTTGGGATCCACGCACAGACACCTTTTGTTGTCGAATCGATCCAGCTCCAGTATCAGCATCAAAGAGGCCTACTGTCGAAGGTGGCTCGGATGTACGACCCAAATGGCTACTTCTCCCCTGTGATTTTTGCTCTGAAGGCCCTCATTCAGCAAGTTTGGTTGGCCAAGTTGGAATGGGATACTCTCCTTCCAGAGCCTCTTTTCTCAAGATGGAAAAGTATCGAAAGGGAACTTTCTCTTTTAGAGCAAGTCCACATACCTCGTTTTTTCCTACCTGCGCCTTCCCTTGACGTCAACTTGATTGGGTTCGCCGATGCCAGTGAACTAGGGATGGCAGCCGTTTTGTATCTGCGGGTCGAGACGGAGGGTGGTGTTCAAGTTCACTTGCTCAGGGCCAAAACTAAAGTCGCACCGTTGAAGCCATGGACGATTCGCCGCCTAGAGTTAGGAGCAGTACACCTGCTAGCCAAGTTGATACATTCTTCTCAAAGCTTCATTCAGTTCACTTCCATCAAAAAAATTACTGGCTTCACCGATTCCATGACCGCACTGGCATGGCTCCAAACTCCACCGTTCAAATTGAAACAATTTGTTTGTAACCGTGTAGTTCAGATTCATGAATTATGCCCCACTGTTGGTTGGAGACACGTACCAGGAAAGCTCAACCCTGCCGACGCTGGTAGTCGAGGCTTACGTCCTTCTACACTACTAAGTCACAAACTTTGGTGGCACGGTCCTGACTTCCTCATAAACCCAATTCATGAATGGCCTAACGAACCCACATTGCCTCCCGTAGACATACCTGACATTCAAGAGTCTCCAACATTTGCTCTCATCTCCATTTTAGACCCAAAACCTCTGATCAAAGTGCTGGAAAACGCGTCGTCACTTCTAAAATGTCAGCGAGTTGTCGGCTACATTTTACGGATTGCACAACTTGTACGCAACCGGCGTGAACCCCACTCATCATTTCTCGAAAGAAATTCGGGCCCCATTTCGTCAACTGAATATCGGGCGGCAATGGAAGTCATCATTCGAGTAACGCAGGCTCATCATTTTCCAGACGAACTACGAAATTTGAAATCAGGAAAGGCGTGTTCCCCAAATTTGTCCGGGCTTTCCCCATTTCTTTCTTCGGACGGCTTCCTTAGGGTGGGGGGAAGGATTGCCTGGGCACCCATATCAGAGAAAGCCAAGCGGCCTTTCCTGATCCCCAAAGAAAGCAGACTGGCACGTCTCCTCATCGATCATCTGCATAAATTCACCGCCCATGGTGGACCTCGTCTCGTTCAATCACTTATTCACCGGGAATATTGGATTCCTTCAGCGCGGAGTCTCATCCGACAGCAAATTCACAAGTGTGTGACTTGTGCTCGATTTTCGGCCTCTCCCATCAACCCCCACATGGCAGACCTTCCTAAATCACGCCTCAGTCCAGGGAAATGTTTCCTTCATACTGGCATTGATTTTGGGGGACCCTATCCTATTCGTTTTAGTACCCGAAGAGAGCCAAAGTGGAGAAAGGCTATTTTTCCCTGTTCGTCTGCATGACTACTCGTGCAGTTCACCTCGAGGTAGTATCGGCACTCACTACGGAGGCCTGTCTCGCTGCCATTGATCGGTTCATTGCCAGGAGAGGTATCCCCTCTCACATTTACTCAGACAATGGAAGGAATTTCCGCGGTGCTGCCCGAGAAATGTCGGAGATACACCATTTTTTCCAACAAACTAGTCCCCATTTTAAAGAATATTTGGCTCGACGCGAGATCGCCTGGATCTTTAACCCTCCTATGGCACCTAACTTTGGAGGGGCTTGGGAAGCCTTGGTTAAACGTGCTAAACATCATTTGAAGCGTATAATTGGCGATCGCAGTCTGACATTCGAGGAGCTCTCCACTGTCTTCGCACGAATTGAAGCCATCCTCAACTCCCGACCACTAGTCGCTCTTCCTGGCTCTCCGAATGATCCTGCTGATTGTTTAACTCCCGGCCATTTCCTCGTTGGAGGCCCTCTCCTCTCAAGACCCGAAGTTGAGATTCTCGAAGAGAACCCACATCGTCTCAAACGCTGGCGCTTAGTTACTCAACTAGTTCAATCCTTTTGGAATCGTTGGAGCAAGGAGTACGTCCATTCACTGCAACCTCGGCTGAAGTGGACCGCGCACACACCGATTATCCCTGAAGGAACGGTGGTGTTACTGAAATCACCCAACACCGCACCGACCCAATGGCCTTTAGCTAGGGTGGAGCGGGTGTTCCCCGGTTCGGGAGGCGTGGTGCGAGTGGTACAAGTTCGGACATCATCCGGAGTTCTGGTTAGACCCATCAATAAATTGGTGGTTCTTCCCATTGAATAATTTGTTTCTCGGTGAGGTGATCCCCAAGATTTCGTGTTCCTTTTCTTTCATCTTTTCGCTTTTCACAGGGGATCTCACTTCTCATTTTGCGATTCGGTAGTTTGCTTTTATCTTTCATTTAACATTTTCATCACTTGTGGATTTATCTTCTTTTTTTTTTGGTCCAAAATTCATCAATTTTGGGTGGGGGGTATGTTTGGTTTTGTTTTCGGTCGCCCAGCACAGAGTTCATGTCGATGCGTGTATTTTCTGTTGTTGCTCCCTTCCACCTTTTCCTTCTGCTCTTCCGTTTTCCTCTTCCCCACCTTTAGTCCGTCTGCCGCCGCTCTCCGGTAAACCCGCGCGAGTGCGAAACCCGAAACTCTTTTTCCTTTTCCCAATCTCACCATTTCGAGCTATATTGACTGCACTGGAAGCCCGTCGACGGGAAACGGAGTCGGCTTCATCTCCAGGTAACTACCCTCAGCAGTTATACATGTTAATTTGATTTGGGCTCTGTGTAACGAACACCAGTAACCGATAATATTTCAGCGCTGTGCAGCCTTTCATTTCATCCCTCAGTAGGATTCCGGATAGGTACTGCACATTGGGGTTTATTTGGATAAACGACTATCCTTTGGAGACCACATTAAGGAGGTCAACAAAAAAGCCCTTGGGAAACTTGGCAGATACTACAACCTTCTGACATCACGATCACAATCGCATACCATTGAAACTCCTCATTTACAAAGCCATCATCAGACCCACAATAACATACGCGTGTCCTGTCTGGCACACAGCGGCATCCACTAACACACAAGCTACAAGTGACACAGAACAAATGCCTCCGAACCGCCACAAACAGCCCTTTCCGCACAAACACATCACGATTACACGAACTCCACAACATGGAACACATATCAGATCACATCACACGCATCACACAATCATACACAGACAAGCTTGCCTCACACCGCAACCCACCAGTAAGAAACCTAAACACCCTTAGGAGACCTCAATGGAGGAGCGCAAGGCGAGGGCGGCGGATCTGAGCCGCTCTTGTAAATATTGTACATATTGTCAAACTGTGTGAATGGACGAATGTATTTAATGGGTGAATGGTGTATGATTGTGTGTAAATAATTAGTTGTAAGCAACACTAACTTAAGATTCTAGGTTTTCGCCATTTAAGTTTCCTAGTTATAGTAGTGTTATGTTATGTTAAATGTATAATAATTAATGACTGTGACCCATATACCCCTTATGTTTACGCAGGAGAGGCAGCCATATGCCGATATTGTTAATTATCTATGATATGTAATTTAATTATTATTAATTTTAAATGTAAATTTTATGTCAATAAACTATTCGGATTTGGATTTAGCTCCTGTGGCCTAATGGATAAGGCTTCGGTCTTCTAAACCGGGGATTGTGGGTTCGAGTCCCACCAGGGTTACGATTATTTTGTTTGGAAACACTTTATGTCAAATTTTAATTTAATTTAATCTAACGCTTGGTAACATCACACGTTTTAATAACCTCAGTGATGATGTCAATTATATCGAAACTATCAACGAGCACAATCAAACGTAGTTATCATTACATTAAAAAAATGAAATAAAAAAATGTTCCTTGTGGTTGCGTATTTGTGCGAAAGCTGTACCCACCGTTTGTGTAAAGATTTCTTTCGTTCGCATCGGAGGAAATCGAGGTTTAG
The DNA here is from genome assembly GCA_020466155.1 of Pachypeltis micranthus. Classification (NCBI taxonomy): domain Eukaryota; kingdom Metazoa; phylum Arthropoda; class Insecta; order Hemiptera; family Miridae; genus Pachypeltis; species Pachypeltis micranthus. Next base: position 4,499,347 of record CM035776.1, read on the forward strand.
ATTTAACTTACACCTGAAGCCGCTTCAAAACAATGGGCCCACTTAATAGCAATCATGGCTTATAGGTTCGTTCAACAGATAGATACGGAAGTAACTACAGAGGGCGGTATAGGTTGCTAGAAGTTGTACACGAACTCAGCTCAATTCTAACTCAACACAGTTCATTGCTCATTTCTAAGTATAACTGCAAGTTGTGTTGAGCCAAATGCATGGTATGTAATTGGCAGAAGTAGTAGCAACCCAATAAATGCCAAAACCTTTAGAGCTATATGAGTTAAGTTCTACCATGGACGTTTTCTCTACAACGGTTTCAATTTTAGAACTGTTTCTCCATGCCTCGGAAAGTTAGTTGGGTTATAACGGCAAAAATATTCACGGATTTAATTCACATCATGTTCACAATACTTTTCTTACAGTTTCTGAAAATCTCGTGGCAAGAACATTTATTCTCTGCGTCTGTGGGCACTGGGATTTGAATAATAACTACTTTGCGCAGTTCATACATCATAATTTCCTCTGCATGACTCGTAGTGCGATAATTATTGGGAGCACATATAATTTCGGTCAAACCCTTCGTATTTACTTTTGGTTAAACACGCGAATTGAATTGCTTCTGTTGTTTTCCCCGACACACAAATCCTGAAAACCAAAGTTCTAAAGAGAGCACAAAAACATTTCATTATGACGTTATCCTGACTGTGTAACAATAGAAAATTATATACGCGTACACGTAATTGGCATATTGTACTAGATTTAATTGTTAACCTAACATGCCACAATAAGACATCGAGCAAAACCAGTCGAATTTTAGTTGCATTTTTAAAGTTTGGACAGCTAGTTCGGCCTGTCCATCGGACGAGAGGTGATGTGGGAACTGTGGTGCGGTGGAAACGGACGCCTTGTTTCTTCAAAAAGTTTTGGAAGAGTTCTGAGGTGAATTCTGGACCAGTATCCGTGACAACTAGCGCTGGGATGCGAAACTGGGAGAAAACTTTACCCAAGATGTTCCATGTCACCCGGGCAGTTGTGACAGATACGGGAATCCACTCAGAATGGGCGTCGACAGCAATGAGTAAATACGTCTCGCGAATTGTTCCCGCATAGTCACAGTGGATTCTCTCCTAAGGAGCGTTAGGGTATTCCCAATGATGAGAACGTGATTTTGAGTGTTGAGCGCATTCAGTACATGACATTGACACAATTCCCTGGTCGATTGAGGGCCAGTAAATTAGTTAATCCCTTCATATTCACTATACCAATGAAGCTCTTGCTGCATTGCTTGTCGGAATTTCTCTGAAATCACCACTCAATGTCCATGTAAAAGCAACCCTCGGATGACGAATATTGAACCTCGTTGCGCCATAATCCCAGAGCAGTGAGGTCCTTCCCTGCTTGAACATCATTCAGAATCGGGAACAGTCTCTGGGTGTTTCTTTGGCAATGTCGAGTGCAGTTGATTTGATGCAGAATGAAACAATCAAAATCAGTTGCGCATCAGCAACCTGTTCGAACTTGGATAAAGTTGGTGAGGTGTTATCAGGAATTGGTAGTCGTGAAAGGAAGTTTGCATTTTGACATTTGAAAGCTTGGTCTGAATTTGATTTCATACTTAAAGTTTCTAAGATAACTGGCCTAATTTGCGCACCGTGAGGGTGAACTTTGGTAACGAAGAGTTGAGAGCAAATATATGCGTAATGGGGCTTATTGTCAATCATTTCGATGTTTACATTTTCTTACAGGAAAGCTCACTCTCAAACTACGTCCGAACGGTTGATGCCCCGGCGGGCCCGTGGGGTCGCAAAACTCGAGAATACGGAGGTAAATCGCCGCATTTTCCACCGATTCCGCAGGTGGTTAACGCTATAAGGAATCGAAGTCCAAAAAAGAAAGGCTTCGCGTTTAGGGAAGGGCCATTAGAACAAATTTAAAGAGTTGACGAAGGCCTCGTAAGGCCGGCGGAGTACAAATAAGGACCCCTGGGTCCTGAGGGCCCCCACCCCAGGAAGCCGCGCTTGAGGATGGCGACTCCAGTCGGCGGCCAGCGAGCACTCAAGACAAGTCTCTTCTACGCCATATGGTGAGTTTATCGTGTTTTTTTCACGGTTTTATCGTAAAATTTGAGCATTTCTCTTCACGACCCGATAAGTGCGATCGTTAACCAACCAACGGACCCGAAAAAATTGACAATCGAAACTCGGGGTGCGACAAACGCGGGGTTATCCTTTCGCGAGAAGCCCAAATATGGTTAATTTGTTTACTTCTTTTAACACATTAAACCTACGAATCAGCCCACCTTAATATTTGCTAACACACGATACAATAATTTCGTATTATTCCCACTTGAAACGTCTAAATGCGACTAAGAACGTGAAAAACGACACATTTGCCGACACAACTGTCACTTTAAACTGCCTGTTTTTGATGAGCCTTCGCTAAAATGTTTACTAATCCGAACTGCAGTTCTGGAAAACACTGAAACACCAAATACGTGGACTGATAAGGTGCGATAGCGTGCACCGGCGGAGCTCAAAGCGCGATTTCCACTGCATGTTCGCACGACACACGCGTCTTGAACGTGTCACTTGTATAAAAAGCCTTTTCCTAAATTAACTGCCATCGATGAGATATTTTTAAAATGATCAATCAAAGTTGCTCTCGCGCACAAACTTATTCTTTCCGTCACGCCCGTCACCAACTGTCACGCTATTGTGTGTAATGCTCGAACGAGAAGACACTAACGATACGAATGTATTACTCGCAACTCATAAACTCGTTACGCTTTGGTTTCTATTACTTGTAAAATAGTATATTCCCTCTGTATCACGGCTTTCGGAAGAATTGCGGTATTTCGGAGTTTCAGCTGGCACAACGTTCCGATGAGTTGGAATCGTGTCCTGCTTTGATGAATTAGTTGTGTAGGAGGTTCATGCACCTATTTTAAATTAAGTAGAACTTCGAAAATGCGGTAATACACTTCGGAAACGACTACAAAGAATTTGCCGTAAGACCACAATTATTTAGGACTATTTTTGAATTGCCGTTGTTGTTCCGTCACGATTTTTAGGGAAAGCGTCCAGGGAAAATTGAAAAATGTTCTATCATGTTCTACTCGGATACGGAGACAAGACATTTATAGTAGCGTACAAACGTTCGAGCAAATTAATGCAAATTTTCCTCACTTTGATGTCAACATCCTACCGATAAATTGAACTGTTCTGGAAATGCCACGAGTTTCGCGGTTTTTTTAAACGTATTCCACACAATGCCACGCCATGCAGAATTTTTTACGGAGAATTCGATGAAACCGGTGTAGAATTATTTCAATTTGCATCCCACGCAGTAGCCGATTTCTAAACGGTGCACTGAGAGGTAACGAAAACGTTTGCATAAAGCGTTACAGAAACTGGTATGTCGTGTCTTGGTGTAGTGGTGTCTTGGGTGGAATTTTATATGTTTTACGCAAGTTTTAAAATCTTCGGCATCTTGTGATTGACCATCAGATAAAATGGAAAATGTTAAACTAACGTGACTTCAATTTTGTATTTCAATTATAATGCTTCAGCCGAGTAGTGAGTTTCGCTCCTGCAATAGATTCTCAGTACTAGGTAAAAGGTGCACAGAAATAGTGTTGCCCTTACAAATTCAAAACTAGAAAGAGCTGCGCTTTTACAGGATAGTAGGTGTTGGATGACATGCTTGAATTCAAGGAATAAATTGGTGAACGTGATGAGTACACAATATACGCGGTACAAGGGGGTTTCTGTATAGGTGAACTGGGTTAGTTGCGAGTAACTAGCGCGAGAACTGAGTATCGAGTGTGTGTAACTGGGCGAGAGCTGAGTGTTGAATGTATAAGGAGTGGTGGGAAGTCGACATTTTGGAAACTCCAAAGGGCAAAAGCCTTTGTCGGCTTCGAAAATAATCTTCAAGTCTTTTGTCAGCAGGAGTTGAATGGGTAGTTCGGACTTTCCCGTGGGCACCATTTTGAAGGCCTATGATCAGAAAGGGATTTTCCGTCAGGGTCAAGGGAATGAACTAATTCAGTCAGAACGGATACAAACATTTTCCCCCACGCTGCACCTGAATAATAACCCTTTGGTCGGTAGTAGTTGAGCTAAGCAGAATGAATCGCACCTACAATGGCTGGGCAGAGTGGCTTGGGCACACAAGGGCTGAGCAGGAGAGCCTGAACTGAATGAAACGCTCTCCCTCGCGCTGCAGTAGCAGAATAAACCTTGAAGTGCGGTCATCCATTTGACAAGTGGTAGTTGAGCTAAGCAGAAAGCCTAGCACACACAGGAAGGGCCAAATGCAACAATGTAATTCGGCCAGAGCTAAGCCGAACAATGAGTATCTATCACAGTGATACGTTGGGCAAATATAGTTGGAGTTATAGTATTTTGTGCAAATAAGAGCAAGAGCCGTCAATTCATCCTGATTCACACCCTTGCCAAGGACACAGCAAGACTGTTGTAAGTCTCAACCTTCAGAGGAGGAGTGGGGAAAGTTCAGTGATTTTTACTCCCAAGTGTAAGAACGTGGGCTGTAGTGGCTGAGTATAGTGGCATAAGCCCCACCTCCTACTGCTGCCCAACAATGTGCCTCGTGGGCCCATACTATTTCTCATATCGGTTTTACACATTGTTGCACCTTCTTATCCCCAACTTGAGGGCGCCCCATATATGGCCACATTGCGACAATCACCCTGGTCGCTTCACAATCGATGAGAATGTTGGCTGGAAAGACCTGCTGGCCGATATATTTGTGCACCTCTTTCACGATAATAATAATACGCTACCATCAGTGTACAGTGCAGTTATGGAGAATACAATTCCTCTAACAACACAAACGGAAATACGAACACATATTGAACCAATTCGAGAATACTTCGGCCAACTAAACCCACGTGAAGAGGATCAAAACACTCACGAAGCATGAACAACTCAATGGGCACGCTTAAGCAGAAGCCTACAGCCTTTCTAAACCACTTTTAGGGCAACAGGGAGTTTACAGAGCGAAAACAGTACAACAATCTCATTGACACCAACCGAAACCAATTCTAAGGAAACCTCAACAACACAGGTCCCTCTGACCAACAAAATTTACACAATTGGTGGTCCTCCGTCTGGAAAGCTGCAGCGTCTTTGAACGGGCGTGAACAGCGTGTGAAGGGCCGAAGAACAGTGCACACAACACATCAACACCTTACTGGGCAATACCGCAGACGCACAATTGGAAACAGGCAACACAACTATTGGTTCAAAAATTAATCTGTGCACACAACCCGCTAGGAGGGCGTGGTGGCCAAGCGCGTTGGGGCGTGAGGCCTTCTGAGCCAGGCGGGGATAGACCAGGCACCCCCCTCCTCCAAACCCAGGGGGGTCAGGCAATGGGTACTGGCGGCGGCTGGGACACCTAGCGGGCCTCCAATGGGCTCGTTGGGAAGTTAGGACATGGGCCCAACGATGCCACGGCGAAATGCCACTGGCCCTGCAGCTCTGGCGGAGTCCTGTGTCCCGCAGCTGCCTCCGTGGTATCTTCTTCTTCTTCTAGGGTGGCACACTTTATGAACTACATAGACAATCCTGAAACACTGCCACATTGCAGAACGAAAGTAATAACATTCATCAAGTATCAGTACGACAGACTCCTCACAGTACAGAACTATACCCTGCTTGTACACACTTCACAAGATGCTCATATATATAAAGACAAGATATGCAGTCACAAGGGACCGCAGGGTTGTCAAGAACAGCTCGCCATAGACTTTGTTGTCCTCTGGCAAGATAAAACGCCTACTGAGGGCATTTGACAGAGTACCACACTCCCGGCTCCTCATACGCCGATGGTACACCTTCTCTACAACAATGAAACATTGGCGCGCAACTCTCCTTCAAATCGAAGACACTGTCATCATCACGGAACACTTGAATACTCATCTTGCGATATCCCAGAGAGATTCCCGTTCTGATAAATGCAGGACACAAAAGGCCGAGGGTAGACCTGGAATCGAGGGGTGTCATTCCACCGCTCGAGGAAGGAGATGTCTACAAATATTTGAGCATTAAACAACAAAACCCAATCCCACGCAAACTCGTCAAACATAAACTAACACAAAAATATTACATGACTGTTTAGACGGCAAAACTTTGTTAATGTCATTATCACGTTTGCCCTCCCATCTTGACATACTCATTAGGTATCGTTCATTGGGCTCAAACAGAATTACTAGCACTTCAAAGAGAAACACGTACAACACTGATATATCACAGAAAATATCGCTCCATATGAAGCACGGAGCGGGTTGACGCCTGGAGGGCTGAAAAAGACTGCCAGACGCAGTTAAACAGTGAGCCTTTAGTCTCAGGGAAGAGACCCGCCCGCGAGACCCACGCGTGCGAAGCAAAGTTTGCCACATCCACGTGCGGCCTGCTCAAATCGTGCGAGTACCTAGCGGACGTGCTCTCATTCTATGTGTGTATTGGGAATGTTTCCTATCTTCATGGGGTATACTTGTTGCCATCTACTGCTATGGCTCAATGAGGAGGTGATGTTTGTGTTGTGTCTGAGGTTTTGCATCGGTCTGTAGTCTGGCTGGCGGGGCTTGTACAAAGCGGCACACTAGAATCTGTGGATATTAAGAATTCAGGCGACTGGGTCTCTTCAGATGTTGTTGCAGGGTTGTACTGGAAAGTAAGGGTCTGCATTAATTTCAAGATGACCAAACCTTTCATCGGCTCGAAATCGCGTCCATTGCCGACTTTCGAGGAGACTGTCGAGGGTAATCCGTGGAGGACGCGTTCTGCTTCAATTTTAACTAGAAGCTTCAGAGGGCTCCAAAAATCGCTGAATATAACCACCCACAAGGCCATATATCGGTGTTTGTTGGATAGTATTAAGAGTAAACTTCGCTCTGGCTTATTTTCTGTGTCACGGATAAGATATTGGAGCACATAAAGGTAATACACTGTTATGTGGATGATGTGATTGTGGCAACAATTGTTGATAATGTTTTGAGGCGGTTTGAATTAGAAGGTGTTTGTTGAGTTCAGTCGAATATTCGGGGCACACATTGGCAGTTCGGGTGTCGATCCAATGCAGGGTCAAGTAACAATATGAGAAGGTGGGCCTCCCTCGTAGTCCCTGATGCGCATGCAATGTTTTATCACATACCTGAGGTTCGCTGTATCAATTCAGCGCTGAGCATTTATCCCGAACTCCGGAACGCCTACTGATTTCCCGTTTCTCCAGACCAATCTATCGGGGAATCCCCTTACCGTGGTCTGTCACTGGGTTCCTCGAGCCTATGTTCTTCGACACCTTCACTGCACTAGTAGAGCTTTGCTAACTGAAATGGTCTATCCTGGCTAATGCTTGCCTGGTCAATCCCACTGCCTGTATCATCTGCCTCTTAGTCTTCCAGACGGCCCTCTTCTCTTCTTAGGGATACGAGTACCACCACCACGTCTGAAAGGCAGCGGCCTGTGCCTTTGCGATCAACGCAGCTCCTGCTTCATAGCCACTTTGGGTGAAGTGCTGGTCATCACTGGCTCCACAAAAACGTTATCCAGCTCCTCTCTGAACCTGTTTCGATCTGCTTTGTGTATATCCAACCATTCACGGCAAGAGTCATACTCGCTAACCAGACAATGGTGTGGCTGGCCATCTTCTGCGGATAGTGGCATAGGCATGAACAGGATTCTGTTGTAGCGGTCCTCTCAACGACAGGAAACCTTGCATTTGGCCTTCAGGTACTTGCTGGAACCCCATCGCTAGATGTCCTCCTGGATTTTGAGGTACTAAAGGTCGTTGGTACAACAGCTTCACTACCGGCTGGCAGAGATGGTGGAAGGCTGGCTGGAGCTGGCTTATCAATGGGCCGCAGATTGGTGGCACATTGAGTAAAACACCACGAGCATGACCCCACCAGGGACCTGCATACACTGGTGCCTTCCATCTGTGAACTCCTGTAATGTGGATCGTGGCACCCCTCATTTCCATCTACTTTCAGGCCACGGCTCATTCAACGCCGCGATTTTCCAAGACCACATCCTCTTTAATTGCCAGCGAACCAGGTCATTGTCTCCTAAGTGGCCAACCGTTGCTTCACAGTTTTCATCCAAGCTAGGGCAATGCGCTCTGCCATCTGAAGGCGTGGACGCTGGAAGACTCGTGGTAACAAAGTTATTGAAAGTTAGCTTTGAATACCAAAGGCCAGACTGTCCTGAGGGCTGACAGGTGCACTTTACACTGTGGGGCGGACCAATCGCACGTATTGCAGACCAAAGTGGAAAGAGAGGAGGATTGCTAACCACCATGCGACGTATTGGTCGTTTATTCGGCTCTAGCCCATGGCATCCGTTCGTTAAGAGGCCATCTTTCAAGACTCCGATTTCTGGATAGCCTTATCTCATAAAGAGACTTCCGGCGAGTCTTCGTTTGGAACAATAATTTCCAGGTCAACTTCATGAAGGGATTCACTCCAATTAAAAGGTCGATAGGCTTCCGCGAAAAAACAGGACAGCGTTGACGGATTTTTTTCTCTTAGTTCGTGACGAGCTCGGTGAGATGCCTCTGTCGGCTGTTCGATGTGTGAACCCTTGAATGTTGGTACTGGAAACGAGTACTCTTTCGCAATGTTCCCTCGCGTATTGGGACCCGAGCTTTTCAAATTCGCCACGAACCGACGGGTTTGGAACGATAGCGCCAGTAAAGTTCTCTTTTGGAGTGAAGTATGTGAGCCAATCACACCGGTCTAAGATCATCTGACCCCTCACTACATTTCCCAATACATACGCCGTCAACTGAATCGTGTTGCCACTGAAGTTAGTGAGTTTGAAATACCTTTTTGGCGTCTCGAGCCTCTTGCAGGGGCACTCGTGTGCGCAATAATCTATCAAAGATAACTAAACGAGCCCATCGCCTATTGTATGTCCTCTACTCCTTGTCGATATGAGGCGAATACGAGAATGTGGCAAAATAAGTATAGGAGTTACGTGTAGGGCTGGATGTGGTCTGATTGAACCTAAGCCTTGGTGGAGGTCGAAGTGGATGTCCCATCGGAAGTGACAAGTCGTAAGAAATGTGCACATGTGGAAACATTGAAAAAACCCTGCAAATTATTACACAACGGTTTATTATTCGGACAATCAGCTTGACCTAGCATTAATGCTCCGAGATCCATCCTGTCCGATTCAGCATCGAAAAATATCATAATGAAACCCAAAAAAAGGTCGAAAAGAACTGAATTGTAATATTAAAATAAACAAAAAAAACACGAAAGTATCTAGAAAAAACTGAATTTTAATATGAAAACATGCACGCTAAATACTAATATCAAAATTTAACCAAAAATCTATGAAAAAAACATAATGAGAATGAAACGAAAGAATCTAAAAAAATTGAATCGTATTAAAACGAAAACGTCGGGAAATTGGAAGAGTAAGGCGAATGGGGAGAGACCGGTCGTTGGGAGGGAAGCGAGCGGGAGGCCGCACTCGCTCGCCTCGAGAGCGGTTGGTTTTTTAATGAGACGGGCGGGGCGGAGGGAATTCAAACGACGAAACGCTTGTAGCTCCCGCGTTGTACTGCGTTTCGTTAATTTTTTTGACCGCTTTTTGGCCATTACAACCACGGGCTCCGTCCTATGGGATTGCCGAGATGGCGGGCACAACTAGATACCAAATCGGATTTTTGGGCGAAAGAACGAATTTTTAGACCACGTTAAAGGCACAAACGGCCCGGACGGCGGACGGCGGACGGGGACGGGGACGGGGACGGGGACGGCGGACGGACATTGCAAATTTGGAATCTCCATGTCTTGAAACGTAAAGTATCAAATTTTGAGGGGGGGTTGTAAAAAATTTTTCGTGACCGAAAACATAGGGTTATTATTCAGAATGAATAATAAACCAAAAGGTGGAGGAAGATCTCGTTCGTCTCCCATGTAAGAAGATATTTCCATAGCGAACCTGTTTTCTTCTTCTTTTTTTTCGATCGACGGTACGGAACTTGGGAGTGCAATGAAACCGGACGGTGCAGCGACGGACTTGGGTTTGACAGTCTCCTCCCACCGATCCTTAGTGCAGGCCGTTAGTGGCATTCCAGCCATCCACACTACATTCTAATGCTTTCCGAGAACGATTGATTAGACGGACAACGTTCAAGATTCCGCTGGAGCTCTTTTACGCCGTCCTCTTCGGCCTCCTCCTTAACGACCCGCCAAGTCTTGGCAAATAATTGGGAAGGGTCTCCTAGAAATAATCCTGATTGACTCGTGGTAACAGATTACTGAGCTACGTTATATATTGTGGCCGATCGGCCGTGCGTCATGGGCTTGGAGAAGATTTAAATTATTGGACGGGCCGGGATTAGGACGTTGTTCATGATGGAGCTGTTCTGGTTCTAGGCACGATCTCGATCCGAATCGCTCTGCTGAACCACCTGCCAGTAATCTGGAGTCCCGGAAGACTCTGAACGCGCTGTAGTTGACACTGTTTGTTATTTCAACTCAAACTAGATGTGTCCAGGAGGATTTCACTCATCAAATTATACTTCAACTTAAGACGTAGCCTAACTTGACCTCTGTCTTCACACATGCAGGCCTTTTTCTTCATCAACTCACTCAGCACCGAATCCAAACCTGAGTAGGTACGGCAGGTTGTCATTTAGACAGTCTCCCCGTGTTACCACGCGGAGCTATGACCCTGGGGAATTCGCACCATCTTGGAGGAGTTAAAATCTGGGTTTCCCATGTGATCCAATTATTTACGTACTGGATAGCAAGTTTCAAAGGGACCGATGAACTGTGGCCAAGTTTTTGGTCTTAACCTTCTTCGCAAAATGAGCAATACAGTAGTAATGGCTGCTCTTCCCCCAATCCTTGCTCACTCATTAAGGCTGTCATATCCCGTAAGGAAGTGGCTTGTCCAGTGGTCTGGATCTACCCATTATTCGTTCACAGATGTTGTGGACAAAATCTTATACTTCATCGTTCCCTTTTACGAGGATTCCCATTTCGCTTGACGCAGCACGTCTTCATTCTGTAGAGCTGTCTTGTAGGCCTTTAATTTCTGAGATTGGACCCAATGGGTGTTATGGGCCAGGCCGCATTAGCTGCCTATAGACCCATTTGCTCGAGATGATGAGGCCGCTTGGTGATTGGCTTGCTCGCCTGAAGTGCACGGTGGTGGGAATTGTTCTCTTGGCTCGTTAGTTGAAGTGCACAGTAGGTTGTTTAATTTATTTATTTTTTTTTTTTTTAAATTTTTATTATTATTATTATTAATTTTTTTGTAAATAGTGTTGGCTGATTTGTGGGAATTGTTCTCTTGGCTCGTTAGTTGAAGTGCACAGTAGGTTTTTGTTTTTTTTGCCTAGAGGGCGGTTGGGGTAAGTGCAGTGGGACTCGGTGCTTGCCTTGGTACTCATGCTTCTGGCGTGTGCCGTTTGTGTGCCCAGGCGTGGGCGAAGCTAGTGAATCGTCTTATAGCTCCTTTGGTTGCCACTAGTTGGGTTGTTTCTGCTCTGCTTGGGATGCGGTTGCGTGTGCGTGCGTTCTGGTATAGTGGGCAATCGTGAATTACGTGTGATGCGTCTTCAACGATATCTGCGTCGCAAGGGCAGACGTTGAAGGGTCGTCGTTTGAAGAAGTAGAGTCTATTATTGAACGCACCATGGCCTGATAGAAGTTGGGTCACTTGCGCAGGTGGGTGCCACCATGCATGTTTGAGGCGTTCTGCAATGGATGGGACTATAGCATGCAAATGTGGTGCTGTGGGTCCTGCATCGTATCTGGCTTGCCATTGGTCAATGAGCCAGTTTGGAGCTATCTGTAGTTGCTGGTTCGCATTCGGTTGCTGTTGCAGTGTTGGGACGAGCGGTTGCAGGCTCCCATTGTACTGCTCTAGAGTGCCCTTTTTGATGTGGAACTTTGCGACGGCTAGAACGAGTGATAGATCTAGCGGGGGAGTTCTTGCCAGGATCTGTAGCGCTTGATGGGAGGTGGTCCTGTACGCTGGGATTATGGCAAGGAGTGTGTCCCTTTGCAGTGTCCTTGCGCGCTGTCTATCTGGCTGTGACGGGGCTACTCACCATACTGCTGCTGCACAGAGGACGATGGGGAGGAACACTGCGCTGTAGTAGCGAAAGCGCGAGTGGCTGGAAGCTCCCCACATTGGCCCCACTAGTGAACGTATGTGTGCTAGCAGTGCCGAGCACTTGGTTCGGAGAAAGTTGAGGTGGCTTGTTGGGCCGCGGTTCCCATTTTTGTTCTAACACCAGGCGTGGCTTCAATTGTCTGGAACGGTAGTGCAGTTGTGGTTTTTAAAGTGATGAGTTGGGTTTTATGGGGTGCTAGGGCTTGACGATTATGTTCGCACCAGTCGTTGATGAGGCGTGTTGCTTGCTGGAGTAGCATTCTAACCGCCCCTAGTGTGTTGCCAGTTGCCAGTACTCTCCTTTGATCGACTGTGAGGCACACAACTCACTCATATAACTTTGTACAAAGATTAGGGGGTTGATGCAACCCTCACATACCAGAGGTTGATAAATCGAAGTAGAATCGATGTGGCGCGCTACTTATGTGGCGTGCGTGATACGTATTTACTTTGGTACCGTGTGGCGTATGGATTGTCAGACTTGGATTAGAATGAATCCACTGAAGAAGCGAAGATTTTAAAACAGAGCAAAATTATTAAAAGTCGTATACCGTATTGTTGGTTTTGGATAACAGTACATTTTCTAACTATGAATTCAAGTCCTACTTAGAGAAAAAATGATATCGATGTTACAATGCCAAGGGCGCGTATTGGTCGAAACATGCCCTGCACGTCTTGCGCGTCCAGATCTGAGGAAACAAGAAACTACGTCTCGCAACGGCGACGGTTGTTGAAAGAGCAGCCAAAATTTCCAGCTTCGCTTACTACTAAGCCTTCCGAAGGTTTGACAATAACTTGGCGACAGCAATCTCTTTTTACTTTCCTTGCTCTACGAAGTAGAAAGGAAAGTTATGTGTTCGGCTGAAAAAAAAATTTTGAGGTTTCTTCAGATCTTTACGTTTCAGACCCTCCTGAGTCCGAAAAACAAGATACAGGACTGTATCAATAGAAGCACTCCATGTGATCACTGGTCAGTTACCAGTTGATTTGGCTGTTGAGTGCATGGTTGACAAGTGGAGAGTGAAACGGGAGCTTCCCCCGCTTTGGGCTGAACTCCGTGCAGATCTCACCACAGAACAGAAACTTGCCGCCATCGATGAATGGGCTCTAAAGAAATGGCAAGTGAGATGGGAATCCTCGTCAAAGGGACGTGATACGTATGAGTTATTCCCCAACATCCGTGAACGTCTTTCTAGAAAATGGGTTGAGCCAGACCACTGGACGAGCCAGTTCCTCACGGGACATGGTGACTTCAATGCGCGGCTCCACTTCTTTTCTCTCAAAGACTCTCCATTATGCACGTCTTGCGCCTCCAGTGTGGAGGAAACAAGAAACCATGTGCTGCTCCACTGTAGTTTCTACAACAGTGAGTGACGGTCGTTGGGAGAGCAAACGAACTTAGCAGCATTGACTGCTTCAAAGCAAGCCTATAACCATTTTGCAAAGATCGCGAAAAAGGTGATGGCTAAGAAACGTGGTCATAGTTGATCTGTCCTTTTGAAACTTGCCACCCAAGTAAATAGTTAGATCGGGTAGGAAACCAGATTAAGAACTCCTCCCAGATGGTACGGGATTCCTCAGGTGGTCACCTCCGCGCGGTCACACACAGGCAACAGCTCTCTACCGGGAGACTGGCTAACGACCAAATACCTGCCGTACCTCCACAGGTCTGAGTTCGGTGGATGCTGCAGGGGCCGGCCTCTTGCATGTTAGCGAAACCGCAACTTCTATGACTGATATAACCCTCGTCGAGGGTTTAGGTACAGTCATCAAATAAGGTAACAGACCTGTGTATGTGTGTCTGTGAACGATTTTTAGAGAAAACCACCGTACCAAATCAGCTCAAACTTCATATCTCGCCCGCAGGTCATCATGAAACGCCAAAATAAGGGTATGAGCAAAATCCACCGAACGTTACCCATAGTTATCATAGTGATCACAACACCAAATATTTTTTTTTTTCTCAAAAACAGCTCTAACGATATTGATTTAATTTTTTATATTGGTAGCTCCCACTATGGCAACTATACCATAAAATTCCCATTCATGGGAAAATAACGAGAGCAGCACAATAAATTACCAAAACATTCGACGAAATCGATTTTAGCGCGGTTTTTAGAGAAAACAACCGTACCAAATCAGCTGAAACTTGATTTCTAGCCTACAGGTTACCATGGGACGCAACAATAAGGGTATGGGCAAAATCCACCGAAAGTTAACAATAGTTATCATAGTGATATAGTGATCAAAACACCAAATATTTTTTAAATCAAAAACGGCTCTAACGATTTTGATTACGTTTCTTATATTGATAGCTCTCAATAAGGCAATTATATCAAAAAATTCTCATTTGTGGGAAAATAACAAGAGCAGCACAATAAATTATCAAAATTTTCGACGAAAAGCGTTTTTAGCGCAGTTTTTTCCTTATAGACTCCACTAAAATGTTACTAGAATGTTTAAAAAAATTGTTATTGTTTTCCAATCCAATACCTATAGGGTGAGTGCTTAAAAACGCTCATGAGATACATGGGGCTCACTCCAGAAATTCCGGAATTTCAACTACCGCTGTTTCGCTTACTACCAGTTCTATAAGTTTTTACTCAATAACTCTGCAAAAGTAATTACTATTCTTCTTCAATCATGCTTACAGCCACATTTATTATCTGTGTAAAAACTGCTCAGTAATGGTTCTAGAATGAGTACGAGCAGCACAATAAATTCTGGGACTGTTAGCGCTACCGCTTTCTGCTGCCGTGAAGTGTTGTTTCACCAAGTTCAAATGAATTGATTAAGTAGACAAAGCCATATAGAAAGTGAATTGACGTAGAGCTAAGGAAAGTTGTGTGTTGCGACGCACCAGATATTTGAAAAGTGCCATCCAATGAAATAGTCAGTTCACGTGGGAAACCACATTGAGAGCTCTTCTAAGGTGGTACGGAATCCCCAGCCATAGCTTCGTGTGTTAACACTTTCACAACAGCTCTCCACCGAGTGGCTAAATCACAACCTGCCGTACCTCCACAAGCCTGGATTTGGTGGATACTGAGCGAGTGGCTGTGGTAGCGAACCACAACCTCAAAGACCTCTCTTGTAAGTTACCAGTTTCCTCGCCAGTGGGACGGTAGCGTGATGGGTTTCGTCATTTCGGTAAGTAAACAAACCTGTACCGAATGAATATTCAACGGAAGCATGATGTTATCTTACGTCGATTTGTAGTCTGAACCGACGATGTATACAAAACTGATCACACTACTCCAAACATTGCAATTAACCGTAGGCCACCCAAATGGCATTCATTTTGCTACAAAGCGGCACTGCCCACGATAAATCGGTACCGAATTGCAACGTCTAGTCAAGACAAATTATGTTTGTTGACGTGGAACGGGCAGTGGCTACTAATCACGTAAGGTGTGCAGTTTGCAATCGCTATTCCATTTTTGGCGACATGAAACCCACTGAAAATCTAAAAAAAAGAAGCATTGTAGCAGAGGTTTTTATTTTTTTTGAAAAGGAAAGATGGTTAGAAGGAACTGTTTCTTCCTGTATCTGTTCCGGGGAAGAGTAACGGTTACGTGGATCTTACAAGGGCATTGGAATAAGTGCGTTTTGTGCTCCGTGTTATTCATAACGACGCAGTTAACACGAATGAGCATTTAAAGCTTCAGCGACCAAACCTTTCGAGCTACTTATGAACTGCTACACGTAAGAATTAGCACATGCCTTGTTCACAAATATCTCGTCTTATTCATAGAGACCAATAAGAAAATAAGGAACTCAATTGAAAACATATCCATTTATTATTGACATTACTGTCAGCAGGCGCCAGACCAAAGACGGCGAGACTCACGGCAATTGAGGGCCATCAGACTCGTCGAGCTCCTTTTCACAACAACCACGTTGCATTCCAGGTAATGCTTTCTTTCTAAGTATAACTCAGCCTCTGAAGTTACATGAAGATCTTGTTTATCAATGTTAACGGAGCGATTACTTGAGACGTTTTTTGTTGAAGCTTTTTTTTTCTCGTTTATTAAAATGAAAGCGCTGAAGCCGTGAGTTTTAAGCTCACATTCAACCGGTGCTGCTTCACGCCAATGTTATCTTAACGAGATTAACACAATCCGAATAATACAAATAAAACGTGACACATAAAATATTGAGCGCAACGTAACCGAAATAAACTTTGTCGTAAGAATAAAGATTATGAATACTGTGTCTTTTTCAACGTTTTTGAAACGACTTAAGAAATATATTTCATGTACCAACACTACAGATATGTTTCCTCATCAAAATGACTGTTAAGAGAGTCGTGGAGCTTACAGTTTCACTGTGGTGCAGTAGCCCGAGTGGAGGCACGGCAGGTAGAGAGTAGATGTAGCGGAGGTATGACCCTGCGGGAATCTGTACTATCAGGCTTCTCACCTGATCTAACAATTTTCTTGGGTGGCAAATTTCAGAGGCCACGTTTTGCTGTCGTAACCTTCTGCACAAGGTGGGCAAAACGGATATAAGCTTGCTTGGTAGATGTAGGAACTGCAGTGGAGCAGCACATGGTTTCTTGTTTCCTTCGTGCTTTAAGAGCAAGACGTGCAGGATGGAGAGTCTTCGAGAGAAAAGGAGTGGAGCCGAGCATTGAAGTCGCCATGTCTTGTGAAAAATTGGCTCGCCCAGTGGTCTGGCTCAACGTTCTTTCGCCCAAGGCATTCCGGATGTTAGGAAAAACTCCATGCATGTCACGTCCTTTTGATGAGGATTCCCATCTCGCTTTCCATGTCATCTAATGCCCCGCACCTGCCTGAACGGCAAAGTCATTGTTTCCCCAAACCCCCCTTGTTACCTGCAGAAATTCCACCTCCGCGGTTATTTCCAACAGCAACGGTTTTCCCATCTTTCTTTTCCCACTCCTCAGATTCTTCTCCACAGCAGACAGCTCCTCCCAAACTCATTCGCCTACGAATTCTCGCGAAAGTCACTCATTCCCCAGTGCTCACACAGACACATTTTTCTTCATCACCAGCCCAGTCACAGCTCGCACAATGTAGTTTCCCGGGCCAATTCACGCGTGTTCCGAGTCTTACTCTTGTGTCGCCGTTTTATACTCCCACTCAATTCGATACTGACTGCACATATTATACAGTCCCTCACGTTCACCAAGTTTCTTTTTATTCCGTTCTTCAACTCCCCCTCTCGTGCACCCAACAGCCAGTCATCTGGCGCAGCAAGATTTCGTTTGGTGGACTATCTTTTCATTTTCCACTTGTCCATCTTGCACTAAATGGCCAAGTCAACCGGTAACTGGTCAGTGATCACTTGGAGTGCTTCAGTGGATGGTGTTTTGTACGCCTTGGTCGTCCAGGCCTTGTTAACTGCTCGTAATACGGCAAAACTTAGGGGGCAAGGCCTTTGAGGGACTGGAGGTGTTGACTGAAATGCTACCTTCCACCTATACCAACACTATACCAATGAACCAGGAGAACTGTATCAGAAACGATACCGCAGTGCTAACCGTAGAACATAATGTCTCATCAGCAAGCTTTGTCGATCCACATAAACGTTGAGGGTAGAAAACATTGAAGAAAAGACATTATCTGAAATGAACGAGAAATCTAGAGGAATTGCGTCATTTTCTTGGGCTTTGGATGAGTCAGTGGACGTGTCAGATATTGCAAAGATGTCGATTTTTATTCGAGGAGTAGATAAAACCTTCGAAGTGCAACAAAAACTCCTTTTATTGATAGTACTCACAGCACGACTTCTCAGTAACGTGTGACGTAACGAAATTTCAGGTGCGACGCATCACACAACTCAGCTGTACATAAATTCCCTAGTTTTCGTGGCTTTTGCTACTAATTCAATTTATTTGTCACTTTATACGTTCGAACTCGCTGAAACACCTCTCTTCGGATACAGCTACATAATTTATTGTGCAACTCGTACTTCTGCCCCGAACATTGTTGAGCAATTGGTACAAAGAGAACTACTGTAGACACAATTTTTTTGAGAAGCTGTTAGTAAATGGAATTGCAGGGAATTGAAATTCTAGAATTATCTTATGAGCGCGATCAAATTATCATCGACTTGTTTGAAATACCACGTCAATTTTTCTGAAGATTAGACGACTTGATTCCACTGATTCCCGAATAGCTTCAGACGTTGCATTGGCTCTCTTGGAAATTAGAATACCCTGGTTAGGGTTCGAGAAAGAAGAGGCTATTACCCATTTGGATCCTAGTGAAGTCTTTTCTTCTTGCTGAACCGTGGCTTTGGAACTCCTGCAGCGTAGGATGTGAAATACCCCAAGATGAGGTTTACACTCATGGACCATAACGTCTTGAGTGCAAGCGGTCGTGTGATGTTAAGTCGTTGAATTATCGTCCAACCTCCATAGCAACTCTTCCATGTGGCAATTCCATCTTTGAATGTTGCCGACGCTCATACCGCCCTTAGACAGTTGCTTTCATGCTTTATGTGGATAGACAATACTTAAATATGGAATTGCCACATGGAAGGGGTGCGGCGATATTTCGCTAGATGGAACCAACCCATTCACATGATTGCAAGTTGCAAATCCAAATTGACGCGAATGCATGACAGCAACCGTCTGGATAGTGGGCGGTATGTTATGAGCTAACAATTACTCTAAACCTACCGTCTTCAGGTGGTATATCAGAGGCAGTTCATTTAAAAACTACACCTTCTGAGCAAGATCAGGTATTTAGTTTCTGTGGTCAGTTTTTCAGCTTCACATGGGAAAAAGGAACGTGGAATACGTACATTGCAAAGCTCAAACAAATTTATGTTGACTACAGTTTAGTCAACACTATGAGCTACAGCTTCCAAAACTATGAGGAAAAAACTTATTTACTTACTGATTTATGTCATTTTCCCTCGAATGAGAATTTTATGGTATTGTGGTGTCATTTGGTATTGAGATGTTGTTTAGATATCAATCAAAATCGTTTGAGCCGAATTTGAAAAAAAAAAAAAAGGTGTTTTGATCACTATGATAACTATACTTAGTTTTGGGCGGATTCTGATGATACCCTTATTTTGGCGTCCCATAGTAACGTGCAGGCTAGATATCAAGTTCGAGCTGATTTGGTTCCGCCGTTTTTGCTCAATCACACACAGACAGACCATTTTCTAAAATAGTTTTTTTGGACATGGCAGGGTCTGAAACGTAAAGGTCTTAAACAATTTTTTTTCAGCCTATGACATATTTTTCCCAACTTCGTAGAGCCAAGGAAAGTAAAATCGAAACTTTGCCGTTTTATTGCAATTACGTTGCGTTTGGTATAGTTTCCTAGGTATTTTTGGATGCTGAGTCGATTAGGGCAGGTCTTAGATGCTTCTCGATGGATAACAGTGAAATCACAGTAAGTATAATGAGGTGAATTCTACAACTCGAAGGAACTTGGGTGGACGATATAGCGAAGGTCATCTTTCCTCCCCAGCCTGCGCTCATGAACGTCAGTTTTCGTTGTTTAGTTGTAGTCAGGTCATGTTTCGTATCGTTTACTGGTATTTTTCGAAGCTGGATCGAATGGAATTGATTGCATACTGATCATTCGACCCGATCGCGTGTGAATATCCAACGATTTATAGAAACTATACTATAACCTCACGATATCGTTTCCCAGATTGTTGATGTAGGATTGAATAGTGTAGGTCCCAATTATGCTGTGGAAGTAAATAATAAATGTGGTACCTCTGTGGACAGTGACCTGTAAACAGGCGACTCATGATCCTCATACTCTTCTTCCCCAGACCGAGCACCTCCGGAGAGTCAGAAAAACAGTTTTGACTGCCTAAGGCCAGGGAGACCTGCACCTATCCCCCCATTTGCCAACCTCTCTACCCAGGTAACGCCTGGTGGT
The DNA here is from genome assembly GCA_020466155.1 of Pachypeltis micranthus. Classification (NCBI taxonomy): domain Eukaryota; kingdom Metazoa; phylum Arthropoda; class Insecta; order Hemiptera; family Miridae; genus Pachypeltis; species Pachypeltis micranthus. The sequence goes on from CM035776.1 coordinate 4,519,382, forward strand.
CCCAACAAAGGGCTCAGGAACTTCAGGGATTTGTGCTGATCGTTTTGCCACCCCATCGAACCGCTCATTTCCCTCTATTCCCTGATGACCCAGCACAGTGTTACATTGTTGTCCTCGGCCATGTGATTATAGGCCGTTCAATTCCTGGTCTGAAGCCAATCGTTGACTCGTTGGCCCATGCAGATTCGTCAAATTGACTGCGCCATGTCATGATTATATTATGGAATAAGCACACTTCTATTGTGTTAAACTCAAACAACTTCACACGGCATTAACGCCAACATTCAATGTTGAATAATAATTGGATTCGTCTGGAACTCAAGTCAATGCGTAATTTGGCCCCAATGGCTACATTCGACTGGGCTGCACTTGTTCACAGGACCAAATGCCCCTAACAGCTTCGTTCTAGGCGCCTTTCAGAGCTCCTACAGCGAACCCGTAAGGAGAATGCACCAAAGTACTGCGGGACACTGGTCTTCTCCGGTAGCACGCTTTGTTTCTTCGCGTTGTGAACATTTTGTCGAGGCAGTCGTATCCGTGTGTACTCGGATTAACCCAATTACGGGTGGTGGTGGAAGAAACGAAAGGATTCACGATTTCTGGACATTTTCTATTTAATTGGTAACCGTAGATGTCAGTGTTTGGTTAACTCAAATCGCTAACTGCGAAGACCGCCGAACCAGACCTTGCCTGTAAAATATTTCACTCCTTCTCGTTCCACATCTACCACCCTGCACATTCCTGGACCTACTTTGAAATGTTAACACAACAACGTTATATTTACTCCTTACCGTAATCAGTTATTAACAGTATTGCCAATAGCCCAACACAAACTCCAGCATACTATTGTTTGTTACGTTTCATTAATTTATTACTTGTGTTGTTCGTTGTTTTCCCATTCGTTTATTTAAATTCATGAAATGTGAGGGAAGCTCAATCAGAACATCCACTTGACCAACGGCGCTGTTTCAAGCAGCGGCTGCTGACCCGAGGGAACGAGGCTATTACCTTATTATTGTATTATTATCATCATCGCGACCTCGTGTGTGCTTTTAACAATCTCTACATACCCGATTCTGTAGTTTTTTCGGCATCTTGCATCCCGCCAACCTCGTCTTGTTCAAAACTTTAGCACCCTTTCGGACTGGTCGGACTTCCGAAGACACCGGAGTTCCCAGAAGTTCGGACGTTGGAAGTGCAAGTATTTGCTTAGTTTCTCAGTTACCAGTTCGCTCATTTCAGTCCGCAGCCAGTAAATTCTATAAATTCTCCTGTTGCCCTTTGTATCCGGTTAATCAGTAAGTAATCGTTTTTTAAATTGATAAAGCTGCGTGCAGGGAGTGGGGAGGGGGTAGTCACCCAACTGCAAGGCCCAGAGCATACTTAAACTATCAGAAATACGAAGTTTTAATAACAAATTTCTCAAGAAATACGTAACACACACGTACGGTCAGTGTACAGCACATATTTCGCATTTCATGACGTATAATTAGGTAGCAGTGTGCTTAATGAGTGACAGCACATTTCAGCATCATTCGGATGTCGCTCGATTCAAATTTCACCGTTTCCCGGACGACAGTGGATAAAAACTCTATCTCGGAAATTGACTTTTCATTCTCTCGATTACAGATTTTCCAGGTGTTCCTCAGAGAATTGGCGAATAGAGGCCACCGTCACTTCTTGCCCCAACCTTATGATTCAACTGGGCTGATGTTAGCTACATATTCACTGTTGGGCGCAGGAATGGGGGAGCTGAGTGTGAGTGAGGCCTGTATTAATCTTGACAGAATATCGATTGAGTATGAGTATATAAACACGCACAAGGAACTCTCATTACATATGAAACTGGTAGTGAGATACTAAGTGAAGGGGGAGAGAGATAGAGAGAATTGAGTTGGGAGTAGCGCGAGCTGAGAGACGAATCGTTGGTTGAACTGGGAGACGACTTTATCGCGAGAGCTGAAGGATGACTGACTTGGAAGGAGCTGTCTGTTGAGAAGAGAAATCTAAAAGGGGGTGGAAAAAATAGATGGGAAAGTCCTGGACAGGGGAAAGACGTTGTCACTTGGAAATAACTGAGGAGCTGGGCTGTCCACAAGTAAACCAAAAGGGTAGAGATGAATACCCTTAGGTGCGAATGCGGATATTCTGTAGATCAAAGACCCAGCTAAGTTGTCCTACGGAACATTCATAATCAGAAGTCCTCAATGATCACCCTTCGGAATATGAAACGAATTTAGTAGTACTAGCCCTGTTCACAATTTTTCCACCAATCACTTTGACTAGGACAGGTCTATTTCCTTATTTGATGACTGTTCCTAAACCCTCGACGAGGATTATATCAGTCATGGAAGTTGCCGTTTCGCTAATATGCAAGAGGCCAGCCTCCATCCACCAAACTCAGAACTGCGGAGGTACTGCAGGTCGTTAGCCAGTCTCCCGTTAGAGAGCTGTTGCCTGTGTGTTACTGCCCGGAGGTGACTGTGGTGACTGAGGAATCCTGTACTGTCTAGGGGGAGTTCTTAATCTGGTTTCCTACCTGGTCTTACTATTTACTTGGGTGGCAAGTTTCAAAAGGACAGATCAACTATGACCACGTTTCTTAGCCATCACCTTGTTCGCGAACTCTGCAAAATGGTTATAGGCTTGCTTTGTAGCAGTCAATGCTGCTAAGTTCGTTTGCCCTCTTAACAACCGTCGCTCACTGTTGTAGAAACTACAGTGGAGCAACACGTGGTTTCCAGTTTCCTCTGCATTGGAGGCACAAGACGTGCATGAGGGAGAGTCTTTGAAAGAAAAGAAGTGGAGCCACGGGTTGAAGTCACCATGTCCCGTGACGAACTGGCTCGTCCTGTGGTCTGGCTCAACCCATTTTCTTGAAAGACGTTCACGGATGTTGGGGAAGAACTCAAACGTATCACGTCCCTTTGACGAGGATTGCCATCTCGCTTGCCATTTCTCTAGAGCCCATTCGTCGATGGTGGCAAGTTTCTGTTCTGTGGTGAGATCCACACGGAGTTCAGCCCAAAGCGGGGGAAGCTACCGTTTCACTCTCCACTTGTCAACCATGTACTCAACAGCAACTGTTAACTGACCAGTGATCACCTGGAGCGCTTCTGTTGATACAGTCTTATGGGCCTTGGTGATCCACAGGAGTGCAGCTCTCTGGGATTGGGCCAATACTCTCCTTTGATTGACTGTTACTTTGCTATCCCAGACAACGGGGAAGTAGCCAATCCCAAACGTAGGACAATCACAGACGCGCATACAAAACCTAATTGGAATCAGGGGAACAATATAGTAGTTCTTCAAGTTTCTTGCCCGGTCATAATTGGCCCCTGACGCCTTGACACTTGGCTCAGTTGCGTTGGAGTGCTGGACGCTTGCAGACATAAGTACGCCACCAATTTGGAATCAGAAGAGCAATATCTACAAGGGGCTCTGTCGTACCTGACAGATTGGCGACTGAACTTCATGACTAATTCGAGTCACCTTTTCATGAGCAGGACAATTTGCTTGTTTCCATTCCCATGGAAGGGCTGATGCTTGTTTCTGTTCGTCCAGCACTCGTCCCAGCGATGTCACGTGTATTTGGGTTAATGTGACTCCCACGCTTCATACTACTCCTGTTTATAGTTAGCTCCTGCGTAACTAGCGAGTCGGATACCCCATCCAGTAGTTTGGAGGTCTGAGCTGTCTTGGATGTTTTGAGGATTTGCATTTGTATGGAACCATTCGTTCGCGTCTGCGGTGGCTGTTCGTGACGCTGTTTGACAGTTTCTCACGACTATCCACCTCTACAGTACCATAATCCTATCACAGTCCCACTCCCTTGACAGTCTCAACAAACCGGATACATTCCTGGCACGATTTTGCAGAGCTTGTCATATACGACGAGGCTAGTCGGCATGGAGAGTTTCCAGGCACCAGAACCACGCAGGCACAGTTTCATCTTCTCTACCTGTAATCTCAATCCTGGCGTTGACTACAATTATAAGGAAAGGCAGGTCGGTGATGCTGAGCTTGAGTTGGTAACAATGGATACGCATTAGAACCTATCTCTGCTCTCTCTGTAACCTCGGTGAACGAAACCACTGAATTTCATTGCGTGTTGCCCAATATTCGGGTTTTATACGAAAATTGACTTGGGCAAGGTGGGGTTGGAGGAGATTTTGACTGGTAGGAATGAGGCTCGGCTGTGTGGTTACGTCAGGGCTGCTGGGCGGTATAGAATACAACTGTAATGCGTGTTCACTACACTGTTGCCCCCGATTCTTCCGCTGTCATTTTTAGCAGCAGTCCTCATGTAACGAAATGGCGTTCTGAATTCAAACAAGGTCATTCGTGCCAAGTAAAGAAATGAGGGGCAGAAACATAATGAGCTGCTAGAGAGGGGAAGAAAGAAGGACATGAGAATCAAAATATTGAAGAGAGAAAGAAACGAGACGAATTCTCCGGCCCGAGGTTTGCTGATGCTGCGTAAAGACCAAGTTCCAGCGAAGGAGCTCCAATGTCGTGAAACGTGAAACGGTCGGGCTTTAAGGCTTCTTATAAAACCACTATAAACGTTCTTCGAATGTTTAAGCGGATTTCCCGGAGATTCTCTCGAAGATCAATTCATCGAAGTCGCAGAAGGTAACGGTTGGGATGTACTGCGTGACTGCGTGACGTCGGGTGTCATTTGCTAACGATGATAGACCAAAAAACCTACCTGTTGCTGGCGAGGGAGGTGAATAAACGCCCTATTTCGTACAATGTCCATCTCTCTGGTTAGTCGAAGAAGTAGGGAGCCGGGAAGTCGGGGACGTTGTGAAATTGGATGTACAAATATTGTACATAAACAAATACTTCTACTTGGTACTTGATTATATGAATCTGGCGTGTCATATTTTCACTGCCAGGGCAGAGAAGCATGTGGGGTTAGAAAATAGTTGGCTAAACAGCCTCATGACTTCATCTCCACTGGCACTCATTTAACATCTACTGCAGTCCTTCTCGTTTTCCCACAAAACTACGAAGAACACAAGAGTTAGTTGGAATTTTGAGCACAGAACTACCCCCGAGCTCAGGACCAAGTTTATCTTTCTAACCTCAGGCCCTTTTTGTTTTGTAGCTGCGGGAAATTCCAGCTCTTCAGTTATTTCCAAGTGACAACGGATTCCCCCCCTTTTCTGGACTTTCCGAAATATCCTTCTCCCCCCCCCCCCCAATTTATATTCCTCTCTACAACACACAGTTCTTCTCAAGTTCAGTCATATATCAGCTCTCTCGAACGACAGTCGTCTTCCAGTTCTCCCAACAGTCACTCGTCTCTCAGGTCTTGAATCCGACTTTCATCTATTCCGCTGCCTAATTTACTAAATGGAACTCACTTAAAACTGCTTTCATCTCCAACCACAACTGGATGCAGTGCTATCAAAGTGTTTACATTGTTATCACTTACTACCCTTTTCGTTTTGGCTATTATCGTTGTAGTTGTTGTTACCTTATTATTATTATTGAGATCGTTCTCGACTTCGTGTTTTCCGTCCACTCTGCAGTTATTTTCTTCCCAATACGGGTTCCTTACGCAGCACCATCGTCCCCGCGACATCGTTAAAGACTGGTTGGAACATTATTTTGTTAACGTTTTTAAACCAGCTATTTGTGTTGTGCCTGCACTATTGAAACTCTATTAATGGCGATAATCTCATACGTTTGCTATTTATATCCCTCTATTAATGATAAACTTCCGTTAACGCTTTAGACGCTGTTATTTATTTTTAAAGGGTGTCATATCCCGAAAAGTACACAGGTGTTTATTTTAACCATCACACATCCACCGATCGGGTGCTCATCCAGGTCTCGCAAATACCTATCAATTATCGGGCTATTCCCAGCTCTACTGACTCTCGCCACCGGTTGAGTTAGTTAGAGAACTAAGTGACCGTGCTATCGTGGTCAACAAGTGTATCAATACAGTCCTATACCACGTTCAATTCGTCTGTCTATTTCTCTCTATTTTTCGTGCACCCCGCAAAGCATATTCGACTGTTATCGTTCCCGGGATATGGTTAGGACCGTTCAAAGCAGCAAATTCCTGCCGTGCCAGAAAGTCTGTAGTAACAAATAGTCGTTTCACACGATCCAGCGCCTTTGGCGGGTAGAGTCTCACCATCAATCGATTTGAGGCCTCAAACAACATATTTTTCAAGGTATGGGTCTACCGAAAACGTCTTGGATGTTCGTCTTCTGTTTCCGAGAACGTTGAACGATCGAATCGATGACGGCACTGAACGAACTAGAGATTTCGGTTGTGGATGAGGAACCCCGCGTGGGGAGTCAAGTAAAGTGAGCCAAACCTTCCTGCTTTGACTGCTGCTATGCTAATAGTTAGATCAGGCGGCAAACTGGATTAAGAACTCCTCGAAGATGATACGAATTCCCCAATGACATGCCTCCGCGTGATATCACATGGGCAACAGTTCTTCACCGGGAGATTGGCTAAATGACGTCCTGCCGTACCTGATGTGAACCGCCACCTCCGGTCATTTTGATTAGGAAACAGACCTACGCGGAGTCAAGTCACCATTCAGCCAGTAACTGGCCTCAAATACAATTTACCAATTGATTTAGTTCGTTTCCAGTAGCTCCGTGTGCATTATTGAAAGCACCCTCAGTGATCGCGTAGTACAAGGACTTGAGACGAAAATTCTTAAGATGAGGACATCGTGCTCAGGATCAAAACTTGGCATCGCTGTAATTTTTGCTCTCCACATTGCAATTCCCCCTTTATGTAAGTTATTCCTCTTCAAGTGCTCTGCGATTTGTTTTTGCCGGTTTGAACCGGTCCTTAAGAGATTTTGGTCAATACTGCTAAGAGCTGTTTTGAGCAGGGACCGTTTGGTAGCTCAATCCAACAGTTGGCTCATAGAAAGGCGCTGTGTAAGAAAAAAGGGAAACAGACGCTGAGAGGATGACGCCGAGGCGGTGTTTGCGATAGCCGGACTAAGCTCCTAACATTACGTGCATGTATATTTTTAAAATACCCGTACGCTTCCTAATTGTCATTTTATTACACCTCTCAGCTTCATCGCATCCACTCTTCTCCTCCTTTCACTAGTTCAACTTCGAAGGCCGATGAACGCTTCTGTCTCGACTTTCTCGATTAACTCTTGAGTTTTATGGCAATTGCAATTTTTCAGGGACATGGAGGCTGACTTGATCGAAAGAAGAAACTGCGTCTTCGCCATCTCGTAGAGATTACGACGCTTGACAATCGGCTATTGAGAAGGTAGGCTCGTGAAACTTAGCTGTTAAATCAACTGAAATTAAGACATTTATTGCTCCCAACCTTTCGCTAAGTAAGTAAGCATTTCTTTCGTATTCGTAACAAACCTTCGAAATGATTTTCATTCTTGTCGGTAACACGCCCAATCAAACGGCGGCATTCGCGACGGGAAGGGTTATGTACTGAGGTGAATTGCCTTGTTGAAGCAGCTGAAGGGCTGAATGGAAGGAGTAAATAAGCATCTTGCTAACTGATTCCTCTTAAGGAGCACAGCGGGGTAATCCTGTGTCAGATGCGACTGTCGGGTGTTCTCAACCACTTGCTTTACGCGGAATGTATTTTACTCAACGACAATTCGAAATGTCCCCGTGAATGGATACGGATCGTAGACCTCACTGATACGCGTGACTCGTCATTCGAAGACTGGGTTTTGAAAGAAGAACTGCGTTACTCGGTAGTTTATGAGTTCTGGCCAGTTACTGTGATTCGAAATGCCCTGGCAGCCTCTGGCGGTAAGAACCTGATGGGTTCTCAACTGGCTCTGTCAAATCTCGTATGCTGCTTATAGTCATTATTCGACGTTGGATTGAACAGGATAAGTCACAATCATGTCGTGCAAGAGAATAATAAAAGAATGTTGCAATAATTAGTAGTATTTTCGTTTTGCCACCAGGTTAGGGCCAAGTGACTGCCTTTCCACCTCTTAAACACGTTCATGTTAACTCCAATCGATTAACATTAGATTTAAAAGAACAACAAACAAAATAGTTCTACCTCTCCCGATGTAAGTCAATATGTTTCCAAAAGTTTCTTCCTAAATTTCAACATGAAAAGGTTAAACTGCAAGTCGAACATTTTCATGTTTTTATTATTAATTCGCGGCCCTTGTATCACATATGAGCGTTAGAAGGTGCATGATCGATGTGCTGGTATATTTTTATTTTAACTCGTCTGCCAAATAAACCGGCTTCCCTCATTTCAGTATCTTGAAACTATCGTGGCAATTTATAACGGTTCAATGCCCTGATTTTTAGTAGATCTAATTTCCAATAGACTGAAAGAGAGATTGATTATGCTTTCATTTAAGCAAACTGGGAGGATTAGGGTCATAAGGCTCTCGGTTACGTCTTCAGTGTGGAGTAGGGCGGGTCTCAAGGGTGTAGGACTGTTAACATAGTGTGGCAAATTCTGCTACTCGAAGGAACTCGCGGGTCAACGTAGCGAAAGTTATCGTTTCTTCCCGGCCTACGCTCATTCCCCAAAACCACTCGTCAGTCTTGCCAATTGCCTAGAGTCGCCCAAGTAATGTTAATTTTCGTCGTTCCGTAGTAGCCAGGTCCTGCTTTGTATTGTTTACTAGAGCTGAATTGAATGGGATGGGTTTCTGAGAGCCTGAGACTGAGCCAAGTTGTGCAAGAGAATAATGAACTGTTGCTGAGTGGCTGTTCTCATTTTTGGGTGGTATCACACATAACGTGGCTGTTCGGCACAGGCCAAAATAGTTGGGCTCTCGAGCTTGGATCTTTTCCCAGGTAAGGCCTGCCCGAACGGTTTCGGTTCCTTTTTCATGTTATGCTGCAGGGAAAGTCCGAGAACTACCCGTTCAGTCGGCTTCTCCTCCAGACAAAGGGATTAAGTTTCGGTAACTTCCAACGACAACAGATTTCCCCCTTTTGTACTTTCCAGAATGCCCTTCCCTCCCTCAATTTACCTCCTCTTCCAACACACACAGCTGGTCCCAGATGTACTAGCCTCCCAGTACTCACACAGACATTACTCTATCCACTCTTGGGCCAGTCACAGCTCTCACTCTCACTCTCTGCCAGTTTCTCGCGTACTCCAATTCCCCTTGCATCACCGTTATTCACTCAAATTACTATTCATTTAACGTTCAATACAGTCCTTCTCACGGTCACCAAGGTCATTTTTATTTTATTTAAACTCCCCCTCTCGTACCCCTAATTAGGAGTAGTGTTATTTTATTTTCTTAAATTAAGGGAATGTTCTATTTTATCCCCTTCTCCTTTTATTACTGCTATTATTACTATCCCCGACCACTTTGTCGAGGGATGTGGTCTAGTAGAGCCGTCGATCTCATAGACTTGCCCGCCACTGAGGAAAAGCAGCCTTTGAAAACCTGTCTTTTTTTTGGTTATCATCTTGTCATACTTGTACTAATTAGCTGGGTCTTTGACCTCCAACATTCGCACTTGCCCTAACGGGACACACTGGGCCTCACGAAAAGTCATCATTTCCACATGCACTGACCCCCTTGCACCTGTGGGAAGTCTCTCTCCTCAGTCATTACCAAGTAACAATGGATGTCTTCCCTTTTCTGGACTTCCAATATCCTTTTTCCACCCCTCTTTTCATTTTTCTCTCCTTAACAGACAGCTCCTCCTAAATTCATTCTCCTACGAGTTCTCGTGAAAGTCAATCGTCACCCAGTTCTCTCAAGTCAGTCATACATCAGCACTCGTAAACGACAGTTGCCTCCCAGTTCTCCCAACGATTCGTCTTCAGGTCGCACTACTCTCCCTCCACTTGGTGTCTCACAACCATTTCACATGTACTCAGAATTCGTGGTTCGCTTTTAAATACTCACACTCAAACTGATAACACTATTCTGTCAAGTGTAATACCGTCGTCACTCACGCTCACCTCGTCCATTTATTTCTCAGTTTCATGCTCCCTCCTCCAAGTTCATTTCAAGTTTCATGCGCTCAACATATATCCCATACCTATGTTTTTGGTCAGCAACATTTTTTTTAGAGCCCCCCCCCCTCCTAAATCTGCAATGTTCATCTGCCCTCCGAGCCATTTTGTGACTTTAACGTGGTCTAAAAAATTAATTCCTTCGCACAAAAATCCCATTTGGTATTTAGTTGTGCTCGCATGCTCGGCAATCCGATCGGACGAAGCCTATGGTTGTTATGGGAAGAAAACGGTTAAAATAATAGACAAAAACGCAATTTTGGCCATTATATGTCAAATACGCCGTGTTCGGGATTGTTTTCTAGGTATTTATAGATGCTAGATCGAATGGAACAATTCCTAGAGGTCTACAATGCGTCAATAGTAAAATCACAGTAAATGTAGTGAGTAATTGCGAGAACTCGCGGGAACAATAACTACAGGGAAAGTAATCGTTTCATCGTTTGTGCTCCCTCCCTCCCGTCTCATCAAAACCACCCGCCCACGCCGTGTCAATTGCTTACAGGCTCCTATGGCGGAGTGGAATATATAGTTTTCGTCGTTCCGTTGTAGTCATGTTTCGTGTGGTTTACTGGTATTTTTCGATGCTGAGTCGAATGGATTGGGTCGCGGAGCTGTCAGACTCTGTCTAGCTGTTCAAAACAAGAATAAATCGTGGTGTACCAACCTTATTTTCGAACATTCGTCTACTTCCGTATCTTTATCATCCGAGTTATATGCTTCATTAAAAAAAAGAACCATTGCGCGCGTTATTCGTGGGTGAAAGTGGTGCAAAACGTCCGCTCCAACTTATTTTTGTTTGTTGTCTAACCAACTCACTTTATTTTATTAATTTATACACAGTCGGGCGATCAGAAGGTTCATTTTTCGATCATACTTATCAATCACTAAAAGTCATATCGTTTTTTATGTTCATTATCACTTCTCGTTTAGAACGGCATATTGAAAGTATGCGGCCATCTTACCACGATAAGGCGTACAATAGCCCAAACAAGTTGCATTTAGTTTGGTTGACACTCTGTTTGCAGTACACGATCACTAACAGGGAGTTCATGAAGGGCAGAGTGAAGGGGAACTCCTCGATTTAGCGAACGTTCGTCGCGGAGCTTTCGCGCTGACTAGGCGCCTCAAACTACCCGATTTACTAGTAACTTGGGTATCATCAGTCTCAATGGAGCCACTGTCTCGAGGTATCGTCTGTCGCCCCCCCTTGTTCCCTGAATCTCCGGAGCGTAATCGCGTATAAAACTACGTCTTCCACTTACATTCGGTGGTTATCGTCGTCGTTCATCGTCCCCACACTTCGTATGACAACACTTTATCGAGTAAATCAAATGAAAAGAAAGGAGAGGATCTCAGTCTTCTTAGGTATCTGATTATTAGAGCGACAAGTTAGCCTGCCCAAACAGATTGAGGGGATGACAGGAAATAACCGCGTCCTCACAATCAGCGATTAAGGTAAAAAGGTCGAAGAAAGTGATGGAAGAAGACGCGTGGGATGAGAGGAAGCTGCGCCTCTCAAGTTAGCGTCATACAAGTAGAGAGCCGAAGAGCCAACTCTAATAACTCGAGTCGCGCGGCCATCAACGGCTGTAACACTGTCCATTCCCTTAGAATCTTCTTCTCTTTTGTTTATCCAAGACAAGGGCCCCCCCTTGGACCCTCCCGCATAAACGTCTGCGCCAGCCAGTTGCAAAAGCGGAGCTCGTGGACCTCCGTCCGTTAGGTCATCGCCGGTTTCGTTTCGGCGTGTAAATGATTTCGGGAGATGTGATGCTGGTGGGGCCTCGTCCGCGATCATCAATCACCAAGTCGAAATCTGGCCGGTTCCTCTCCTTATAAGGAGAAAGCAAGCGGAGGAGCGGAGCCTCCTGGCGGGATCTTGTCACATGAAAACGGGAGCCCCCTGGGCCAAACGGCTCCGCCGACACCTGGTCTGATGGTTCAACTACGTGACCATTGTTTTTCGTCCAACCTCCAATATTATGTACGTGCGTATAAATATTTATTGTACGATATTTTATTATTTGTACCGTCGAGTCAAAATCTGACCGGTTTCTCGTTCCATAAGGAGAAAGCAAGCGGAGGAGCGCAGCCTCCATCTGGCGGGAACTAACTCATTTTTTTAGCTTTCTGCCGACCTTATCGTTTCAAGGGCTCCTCAGTCCGAAAAACACGAGTTAAGAAAATGGCCTGCGCGTATAATCGCCATTCGTGGGGAAACGACGAGAGCAGGACAGAGAATTATAGTTAACTTTCGCAAAAATTGGTTTTAGTGCCTTTCCTATCTAACAAATACCGCATTCTCAAAAGCTATTCTATGAGTGGTGCTTTAACGCACAGAGGTAGTTAAATAGAGAAGAATTGTCAGAATTTTTATGTATAGTTTCCTCGACAAACTATTCAAAGGATTCCGTTAAACGAAGATTTAAGCGACAACACATTAAAATATCTGGTGCGTTGCAACACACAACTTTCCTCAGCTCTACGTCAATTCACTTTAGTACATGGTATTGTCTACTTACTCAATTCATTGATCACTCAGTTCATTTGAACATGATCAAACAACACTACACGGCACCAGAAAGCAGTAGCGCTTACAGTTCCGGAATTTATTGTGCTGCTCGTACACATTCCCGGACCATTATTGAGCAATAAGTACACAAAGAATAAATGAGGCTGTAAACACGATTTTTTGAAGAAGGATAGCAATCACTTTTGATGAGTTATTGGGTAAAAACCTTAAGAACTCGTAGTAAACCTAACAGCGGTAGTTGAAATTCCGGAATTTCTGAAATGACCCCCATATATCTTATGAGCGTTTTAAAACGCTCACCTTGTAGATATTAGATTGGACTACTACACCAATTTTTTTAAAACATTCTAGTAACATTTCAGCGGAGTTTATAACGAAAAACCCGCGCTAAAATCGAATTTCGTCGAAAATGTTGGTAATTTATTGCGCTGCTCTCGTCATTTTCCCACGGATGGGAATTTTACAGTATAGTCGCCTTATTGAGAGCTATCAATATAAAAAATTTAATCAAAATCGGTGGAGCCGTTTTTGAGAAACAAAATATTTGGTAAAGTTAACGTACCTGTTAGGTGAGTCCGTCTCCTCTGGCTTGTGAGTTACTGTGGGCAAGCGCTTTCGATGTAAAGACATCATCGTCTGGCCGTTTAGTCAGTACTGGAGTCAGTCAGTTGGTCGTGGTCTTTATATACAAAGAGAAAGGTGAAGGGAGTGATGGAGCGTTGGGGAAGGGGCGGGGAGAGGTCTTGTTGGTCAGTCTTGTTAGTAGTACCTTAGCCGGACTGGCTGTGTTAGGTATTAAAGAAATTGGGTTGTGTCCGCCAGTAGGCAAATACTAAAGTTAACGTACCTGTTAGGTGAGTCCGTCTCCTCTGGCTTGTGAGTTACTGTGGGCAAGCGTTAAGAGCGCTTGCCCACAGTAACTCACAAGCCAGAGGAGACGGACTCACCTAACAGGTACGTTAACTTTAGTATTTGCCTACTGGCGGACACAACCCAATTTCTTTAAAATATTTGGTGTTTTGATCACTATGATAACTATAGTTAACTTTGGGTGGATTTGGCTCATACCCTTATTTTAGCGTCCCATGGTAACCTGCGGGCTAGATATCAAGTTTGAGCTGAATCGGTACGGCCGTTTTCTCTAAAAGTCGTTCACCGACACACAGACCATTTTCCCAAATAGTGTTTTTCGTAAAGATCTGAAGAAAACTCCAACTAAATTTCCGTATCGTTTTCGTGAAACGGTAAACTTAAACCGCGACTTCCGAATTTCATGAGAGTGCAAGGTTTTCGTCGCAATTAAAATAATGGAGGTATTAAAGCAATTGGGTTAGGTCCGCCAGCAGGCAAATTACGAAAGTTAACTTACCTGTTGGGTGAGTCTGCCTGCAGACTGGCTGGTGCAGACGGAGGAGACGGGCTCACCTAACAGGTACGTTAACTTTAGTAAAATAAAGGAGCCCAACGAACTGAGTTTTGGGTGAGAATCAGACATCTTGATGGAGCGACTCGTTTCAAAGTGACGATATCCACGTTACCAGAACTTGAGAGGTCCTGTCAGCAGAAAAACCCCTACAGTCCAGAAGCCGAGGGCAGTTCTTTGCTCTCAATAGAGCACGAACTAAGAAAAAGCGGCTCAACGAAAATAGTTACAAACATGTATCGCGGAGGAGTACTTTGCGAACTCACGACTGCTCCCCCCCCCCCCCCACAAATAACTGCTTTAAGCTGCGGAGTCAATCAAAATTCGTACCAATTTGGTTCAAACCTGTTGAGTTGAAGGCTGTAATTTTTGCCTGACAATTCGTACTGGGCGACTGGACAAGTACCAGTGCCTGGAGCACCTTCGTAGGTCAGGGTTTGGTGTGTGCTGAGTGAGTGCCTGCCAACTGACGTAACCCTCTCAACACATCATTCTATCGAGGATTGAGGAATGGTCGATGTGAGAAGAAAACAGAACTGCCTGCAAACCTTTGCGCTCTGTACCACCATTCCAGCCCTTATAGCCTAAACCTCGTACTTTTTGTCTCTTGAATGGAAATCCTCGCATCCAAGCCTCTCAGCTCTACATTTTCTGAGGAACATGTGTGATTTAGCCTGGTAGTATGGCTAGCAAACGTGATCCTACAAACAGTATAGCCTGACACACAGATAATCACAAAGTGAAGGTTATTCCGTTGCTCCAGCGTGGGAGACGATGTTTGTTAGAAGCCAATAACCTCCACGAGGGCCGTTCTTGTCCCTATTAGTTTCAGTGGAGCCCAAACCCTTCCGTGCCGACCCTAATCAGTCACCAGTTCTTCTAAAGCTCCTAGCATATCCCTGAACACAAATACCACATTATTCCCATAGCCTTAAAATGATTATTAGCCGTCCTGCAGTATACCCTGCAGCACCTGTCGTCATTTCCTCAGGATTAACCTGCCCTCAACTTACCTCTTCATTCATTTTCGGCCAGTTCTCAATTCGCACACGTTTTCCAGAGATGAAGCAGTTCCGAGCGTCATCACTGGTCACATTTGAGTTGGCTCCCACTCACCAGTGTTTTCAGTGAACAGTCAGTGCACCATCTTTCTCAGCTTAGTTCTTCGCCCGTATTTATTTTCTGTTTCTCTCTTGCACTGAATAGCGCCTCTAAACAATAACAAAGAAGAACGGGCTCAATCGGTTCAGCAGTTATCTTGCAAAGTTTACCTGAAACACGCGCACACGCCAGGTCTGTTGCCTTATCAAATGGCTGTTCCTGAACACTCGGGGGAGTTGTAAGGTCTGTTGTCTACCGTCACGGAGGTTGTGGTTTCGCTATCGGGCGAGGCGCTGGGCTCTGGCATCCACTGAACGCAGACCTGCGGAGATACGACAGATATTTTTGGCCTTAGCTGGTCACCCGATGGAGAGCTGTTGTCCATGTTTAACCGTGCAGAGCTTTGGCCACCTGGGGAATCCCTTAACATCTGGGAGGAGTTCATAATCTGGTTTCTCACCCGAACTAACTATTTACTTGGATGGCAAGTTTCAAAGAGACAGATCACCTGTGACCACGTTTCTTCGCGAACTCGGCTATAGGCTTGCAGTCAATGCAGCTAAGTTCGTCTGCCCTCCCAACAACCGTCGCTCGCCGTTGTAGAAAGTAAAGAAGAGCAGCACGAGGTTTCTTATTTCCTCCACACTGGAGGCTCAAGACGTGCACTGAACAATTTACTCGTAGCGTGCGATGCCTCGGCAAACTGGAACCATCATGATTTGATCATCAAATTAACGTCCACGGAGAGCACACTTAGTTTTGATTGAAAGCCTCCAAATTCTACGCGCCCGCCCAAAGCAGCCTTCAGATCCGTTGTCGTAATAAAATGACTGCTTCTTAAGAGAATTGTACCAGTCAAAAGTACAAAGAGGTTGCAGTTTCACTATTGAGCAAAAGCACGGGCGCTCATCCACAATCCAACGCACCTGTAGTACGGCAGGTTGTCATATACCCTCCCAGTAGACAGCTATTGGATTCATGGCCCTGGGAACCCCAGACCATCTGGGAAGAGTTCTTAATTTAATGCTTGACCCGATCTAACTATTTACTTGGGTGGTATGTTTCAAAACGAAGAGACTGAGGCCATGTATTGTTGTGATAATTTTCTTGGGAAAGCGGCTACAAGCTAGCTTAGTAGTCGTCAAAGCTGGAAGGTTTGGCTGCTCTTTCAACAACTGTCGCTCGCTAGTGTAGCAACTACAGTAGAGCACCGCGTGGTTTCTTGTTTCCTCCGCACTGGAGGCGCAAGACGTGCATGATGGAGAGTCTTTGAGACAAAAGAAGTGGAGCCGCGCATTGAAATCACCATGTCCCGTTATGAGCTGGCGCATCCAGTGGTCAGGCTCAACCCACTTCCTTTTATCGGAGAACACAACACCACCCCTCACCCGCTCCGAGCTACACACTCAGCCTTAATTGGTTGTTTTGGTTTATTATTCATTCTGAATAATAACCCGAAAATTCACGAAACTTTTTTTTACAATCCCCCCTCAAAATTTGATACTTTACGTTTCAAGACATGGGGATTCCAAATCTGCTGCAATGTCCATCCGCCGTCCACCGTCCCCCGTCCGGGCCGTTTTGCGCCTTTAACGTGGTATAAAAATCCGTTCTTTCGCACAAAAATCTCATTTGGTATCTAGTTGTGCCCGCCATCTCGGCAATTCGATCGGACGAAGCCCATTGTTGTTATGGACAAAAAATGGTTAAAAAAATTAACAAAACGTAGTATAATCGCAAATACGCCGTGTTTCGAAACGTTTTCAAGGTATTTTGACACCGTGGGAATGAGTATCAGACGTGTAAAACTGCGTATAGTGACATTACAGTAATTATTAGAGTCAACTAATTGAAAGAACTCGCGGGTACTACAGTGGAAGTCAACGATTCGTCGTTAGTACTCCCTCCCTCCCTCCTGTCTCATCAAAACCACCCGCCCGCTCGCCTCGCAACGTCGTGTCAATTGCCGAAGGTTCACTGGAAGTCCCCCTCCCAATTTCCGCGACTGTTTTTGCTCGACGGGGCGGAGGAAGGATAGGGCCACTTCCTCCACACACCCCTACATCGGATCATAAATGCCTACAGACGCTTACGGGCGCCTGGCACCAGGGGAACATTTAGTTTTCGTAGTTCCATTATAGTCAGGTATGTTCCGAATGGTTAACTAGTATTTTTCGGATCTGAATCAAATGGAATGGGTCTCAGAGCACTAATACTAGGTCAAGCTGTTCATGAGAATAATAAACCGTTGTGTAATAATTTGCAGTGTTTTTTTAATTCAGTTTGCCTCAAAACGGGTAGACCTCACGCCGTACTTTTTCTTACTTCTTTTACCGATTACAACGAAGCGCTAATGCTTTTCCTAAAGGGACTGCACAGAGTTATGGCACAGCAGGGGCATATTCGTTCCACTATTCTTTCTCAAAAAACCTTTCAGACGCAACACTATACAAACAAATTACAAATGGTGTAGTATAATCGGTCTTGATCCAAATTCTTGGTTAACTCTCGGTTTTGTTCTTGTAATTCGTAGACGCTCTAGACAGTACAGGAAAGAAGGTCGTAGAAAAAAAAAGCAGGTTTAAAAAGCAGGCGTGTTATTCGTTAAAAAAATAAATACGGTTAAGGCGAATTTTCTTGCTTTATGCAAATGTTAATAACATCTTCTCGGCGCAGGTGTTCTTTTTTCAATTCTTCTGTGTCTGATTCGTCGTCGCTCTCGCTCTCCGTGTTTTCCTGAAATTAATACAAAATTGTTAGTCGCACTCACACAGTAAAGCACCTTAAAGAATAGAAGAGAAATCAATACTCTTGCAGGCATTTGCACATTCAAAATAAAGATGGTTATGGACTTAATGAAGGGGCATTACAGGTACAAAGAACAACAAAATTAGTGTGGCCGATTGATTATCAAAACGTACAATAAGTAATTACTAAGGTGGCGAACTGTCAAAGCACAAAAGTTAACCACTTAATAGTGAGGTATTAAATGACTTGGAAGGCTCAAAGGAGAGCTCACATTGGAAGTGTACTAATAAGATACTAAAGACTCTTATACGTAAAGTTATGACATTTAAATGGAAGCGCCATCAACGCTTTCAACTTTCTTTAGCTTTACAAATTGGAGAGGAAAGTTACGTAATTGGCTAAAAAAAACATTAAGTTTCCTCCAGATCTGTGCCGTAGTCGATTTATGGGGGGCAGGTATCTCTTTGCCATGACGGCCCTAGGACGGTCTCTGCCTGGTCGCGCACTCAACTCACAAGAACATACCTTACCCCTTCGCTTTCCTCCCGAGTCCAAATCTAAAATAGGCCATGACTAAGTCCGAAAATAATACGCCGGGTTGTAAAAACGCCACCTGCACCTCTTCTTTGGCTTTGCCAAGCTCCAACCCTCTGTTGAGGAGCATGACGCCTGCCGTCCCAAAAGGCAAAGGCGGAAGCTGACTAGCCAGGTCCTTTCTGGAACCCCTCCCTATAATAACACGTGATGTGGAGGCGCTTTGCTGGGCTTTATGAGCTTGGGCAACAGGCACAGGGCAGCAAAGACCCTCGATGAACTGAAGATCTTGACCCCCCTCAAGCAGAGTTTAATACGGCTAGATGAACATACGAGGAGGCCCAAAGATCCTTATGCCTAAGCGCCACGCTCTTAACTGCCTCCACTCAGTAAGAGAAGTCCTTCTATAGCGCCAAAGACAAGGTTGGTGAATTTCGTGGAACCCTTAGTGCAAGCATTTCAAGTTCTCTACAGGAAAAGCCAACATAGTTTCGATGGAACACAGCCCAGTTGGCCCTGTACCACCGTAGGTTGTCTAGAAACCCCCTTTTCGAAGGCTTTCCTAACCGCCCAATAGAACTAAATATTAGTCCAGAGGGCAACAAGAGAGCTGAATATGTACCTGCTGACCAACACCCCATTGTGGACAATAGGAGATTTGGGTCGGGCCGCTACAACCCAATAAGGTCCTGCTCCAGATAATATAGGCTTATGTTAAGGAAGGCAGACATGAGCATCCATGTCAAACCCTCATCCCTCTCAAGGGAAACCTAATAGTACGATATCTCAGTACAGTCTCAGGCTGCTTCTTTAAAAGGAAGGACACGGCACACTGACATCATCATCATGTACAAGGCCCGTGGTACTTATGTGAGATAGGCCTTTGCTCCGCTGTCTGGATAGCAAACTCAGTCAAAAGAAAGTACTGGCCCAATCCCAGACAAGTGTAATCAAGCGTTTGGAAAATCCTGGCTGTGCGGAGTGTACCCAGTCTAGCGGCATCTACCTCTCCCCTGGCGCACTCTACATAACTTTGGGAACTCCCAGCGAGACTATGGCCCCCACGAAACCACCCTGTGGCTTCACGGTCAGTGGCGTCACGCCCTAAAGGCTCCAGTGCTAGGTGCCCGTGGTACTCATTCTATTTCGCTGTGGCTTGAGTAGCCTCTGGACCTGAATGGGTAGCAAAGGCGTTCCACGTTCCACGCTTTACCTCCATGGGGTTTCCAGGGATTGAACTTGACCCC
The DNA here is from genome assembly GCA_020466155.1 of Pachypeltis micranthus. NCBI lineage: Eukaryota > Metazoa > Arthropoda > Insecta > Hemiptera > Miridae > Pachypeltis > Pachypeltis micranthus. The sequence goes on from CM035776.1 coordinate 4,538,956, forward strand.
CTCCTTCCCACGGTCGAAAGGTATAAGGCCCAATCCCAGACAGCTACGCTTTTATGGATCACCAGAGCCAAGTTATCACTGGGCAGTTGGGTGCGAGGCTGGAACGTGGAAAGTGAAAAAGTGCTTCCCCCGTTACAGGTTGAATTCCTCCACGACACGCCAGCTGAACGAAAGCCAATCAACAAATGGCAAGCGAGATGGAAATCCTCGAGTTTTTCTCTAACATCCTGGAACATGCAGGAGGAGATGTGTCGAGTAGCTCCTTAAGGAACATGTTGATATCAATTAGGGACTTCACTCCCTTTCTCTCACTGACTATTCATCCTGCACATTCTGCCATCAGGAGGAAATAAGAAACCACGGGCTGCTCTATCGTAATTCCTACAATAGCGACGAGCAATCAGACCATCCAGCTCTGATTCCTACTAAGCAAGACTTTAACAGGTTATTGCTTGAACCAGTAACGTTCATGTAGTCACAGTTGATCTCTTCGCCCAACCAGCGCGATATTCGTAAACAACTGACGTAATCTGCGAGATTGTCTGAGGGTTCAGGATAGAATTATAGCCCCGCATAGCTGCTGGTTCTCAATTTCTCTGCCTAGATTTGAAAACCTGCTGAACCTTCCTTTCTACTTCGTAGAGCTAAGGAAAGTGAAAATCACACTGACAGTTGCATAAATTACGTGTAAACTCCTAATAAACGCCGTGACATCCTGAAAGCGTCGTAAGTCGCATTATTAGTTTCTGTACAGAACATTTAGTAGGTCTAAACTTATATTAACTGAGTAAACAACATATCGGATTGTTTCCGAGAGTTATACAATAGTGAAAATACGGCTGAGGATAGCTGCGTCGCACGAGATATTTATGATGAACATAATTCGTGTCCCGCCAAAATTCTTCCGTTGGACAGTCCACATTTCATTACGGAGCTGACTATGAGTTACGTTGAGTCGAATTGCACGCCCAAAAGTGTCAGGTTCTTCTCCCAATAACGCATTGAACATATATTGTAGCAGAGGTATTGGAGGGGAACTAAGAGGTATGGAATAATTAGTAGCACGTATAATTGAGAACAAAATGACGTTCGTTGCAACACGTGCAGGTGAAACTTCTCCAAATTGCACGACTATAATGAAATAAATCGTTAAACCAAAACTACGTTATTTACTACAAGTACATTTTCCACGCACGAACTCGAATTGGACGGGACTGAATAAAAATATCCCGCGTACAATAATTTGTGAATATTTGACCACGGGTTGGACCTGGCGAGAGATGAAGATGAGGTGAAGCACATGTATGTTGAGATGTTAACACAACCAGTGAGTGTTACTCTAATCAGTCGGATAGCTTGAAATGCTGGGCTGTAAAGTAAGGGCAGTTCTACAAACTACCGTTATTTTAAATCTTATCGCTCTGCCTGCCCCTTATTTGGGATGAGGGCCGCGACTTAAAGTCCAATTGTGCCAGTCCTAATGTCTCACAAGTCCATGTGGTTCCTAAGGAATGGCTGGTATTTCGTGCAGGAGTCTTCTTTGATGTTTACCCCAAATGGGAAGTTGTACCAAAGACCAAACATCCTCTGGCACCGAGTCAGGACGTGACAGGGAGTCAACTGCACAAAGGGGTGTCGCTGCTTGTTTTTTTCTTGAGATAAAGCGTTTGGAGGGCCCTACTGATGCATTCTCTCGGAACACTCTCACAATCCTCTTGACTAGCGACGGAGATGCCCGACAATGAGGAAGTGATCCAATAAGTACAGTAGACGAACCGAGTCTGGCTAGATGGTCCTCCCTCTCGCTGCCAGGTATCCAGTAGACATTAACTCTACTAGAGATGATGGCTAAAGAGTTGAGTCGCATCCTGCACTCCCTCGCCAGTTTTGACGTACTTCTTCAGCTCCTTGCAAGATGTTTGACTATAAGTTATGTTGATAGTTTCATTGCTATATCCTTTTTCATGCATCACGGCCCCAGAGATGGTGGCGTAAATCTCTGTTTCAAAAACCTTTGGAATGGGACCCGGGGCAATGTACGTCCCCCTCCTCCCAGTCACTGTACCCCTAAGCATGCAATCTCCAGGGTTTTAGATCCATCTGTGTACATGTTAATACCATTTGGAGAATGGCGTTATTTCATAAGGAACGGCAGAAAAGTAATTAATTTTGCGCGTTAGAAGGATTGTAGCAGTCAGGCTGTACTGATGGCCCTGGCTTCTTATACTATTTCGTCGGCTGGTTTGAGAATGCCTGAATGATCAAAAGATCACTTTGACATTGTGTACGGTGCCAGGTCATTGAGGAGTAGAAGGGAATGAGGAGGCTGACAAACTCACGAGAGACAGCACGGCACTTCTCCCAGTGGCACTAAGCCCTTTGTGGGGACCACCGAGAGCCACACAGATAAGGAGGTCGGCAAGTGGGAGGTGAAGTGCCCTTTGTAGGCTCTGTTGTGGGATCAGGTAAAGATGGCAAAGAAATGTAGGGCTGCCTATTGAGGGGATGTGTTGGGCCAAAGGCAGACAAGCCTGTTTATCAAACTCTCAGGGGAGTCAACAAGAGAGCTCCTGTCTTAATACTGTAAGTACAAGGTCCACTAAGGTACCACCTGGACAAGATTGGCAAGTCAGAGGTACAGAATTGCAGATTCTGCGAGGTGAAGCTGGAGTCAGTGGAGCACGCACTGTGAGGGACTGGTTTTAGTGCGCCTCAGAGCTGCGACTGGATGAGGTTGTTGGTATGGACCTCAAGGATGTCTTGCGCTTCGTGCGAGAATGTTGGGGACATCGCATCAGGGAACACCAGCACCATGGGAACTGGGGGTGGTGGGACTGAGCTGCCTCATGCCCGTCCATCTGACGTCGTATTGGGGGTTTTATCGGTCACCACCAGTATAGAGAGATACAAAAAAGGATTTTGAAAGCAACACTGACCTGCAAGAAATAAAACATGTAACGAGAGAGGATCTTTTCGGAAATGGCACGAAGTCTTCTGCCCAAAGTAGAAACGACAACTACATTAAGATGGACGAACGTATTAACTTTGACAAACTGCTCTATCAAGCTCCCAGACAGCGATAAATATTTATGAGCGCCTTAACGTCAACTATTTCGCCAGCGCGATGAACACTTAACTTCAAAATAATTCACTCAGACGACCAAAGCCACCCGTCAGAAGCTAGACAAAAATATACCGATACGATCAGTAAATATTACCATGAAAAGATTACCCAATTCGACTGCGTTAGAGATAAAATTAGGTATTCTTAGGTCGTAAGATGCTAAAGCCTATGAAAGAGTATTTCGGTAGCGATGAATATGAAGATCGAGTAAAAGCCACTCAGGAAAGCCAAAAATTGGTTGTAGTATGGAGTGTAGTTTGGATAACAGTAAAATCAATGGAGCCTGTTTGGGAAGTCCGTCTCCACTGGCTGGTGAGATACTGTGGGCGAGTGATTTCGATGAAGACATCATCGTCTGGCATTAAGTCAGTGACAGTTTACATCGAAAGTGAAGTGATGGGGGTGCAGTTATGAAATGAGCCTGCAGGCGGTATGGATCTTTCGAATAGCATCCAAATCTTTCGAAAGAACACATTTGAAAAGGAGAAATGTCCTAATTACTCCCATTGAAATGTTGACTGCATATCCGGCTATGACTGGATGGTGTCCAATTTTCTCGCCGAATAGTTCGTATCCACTTTCCCTTAAGCTCTGCCTCTGTAGGGAACATAAAGGTCTTAGTTCGTCATCTCCAACAATCGAATTCTTTTTGGCTCGATTGCTGCATCTATAAGCCACACACTGAAGTCAGTTCGGGCCAAAAACAGGAACAAAAGTACAACGTAACTGCACAGCAAATAAATACGAGTAACGTTGAAAGCTGGGGTGGAAGTGACCGATGGGTGAGGTTGATCACCACGGGGGTTGAGTGAAAAGAGCACGCTGTGCGCCTCCACAAGGCCGCTCTGGGTATGACCTTGGGGAATCCGCACCATCCGGGAGAAGTTCTCAATCTGGTTTCCCACCTGATCTACCAATCTACCGGTTTTGGTTTATTATTCATTCTGAATAATAACCTTGTTTTCGGTCACAAAAAAATGTTTACCCCCCCCCCCTCAAAATTTGATACTTTACGTTTCAAGACATGGGGATTCCAAATGTGCAATGTTCATCCCCCGTCCCCCGTCCGGGCCGTTTTGTGCCTTTAACGTGGTCTAAAAAATCCGTTCTTTCCCACAAAAATCCCATTTGGTATCTAGTTGTGCCCGCCATCTCGGCAATCCGATCGGACGAAGCCCGTGGCTGTTATGGACAAAAAATGGTTAAAAAAATTAACAAAACGCAGTATAATCGCAAATAAGCCGTGTTTCCTATCGTTTTCAAGGAATTTTTACATCCTGGGTCGAATGGAATGAGTATCAGATGTGTACAACTGCGTATAGGGAAATTACAGTTATTAGAGTCAACTAATTGAAAGAACTCGCGGGAACAACAGCGGAAGTCAACATTTCGTCGTTACTACTCCCTCCCTCCCTCCCTCCCGTCTCTTCAAAACCACCCACCCGCTCGCCTCGCAATGTCATGTCAATTGCCGAGAGTTCGCTGGAAGTCCCCATCCCAATTTCACCGACGGGGCGGAGGAAAGTCTTTCTCCACACACCCCTACGTTGGATCATAAATGCCTACAGACGTTTACAGGCGCCTGGCGCCGGGGGAATATTTAGTTTCCGTTGTTCCATTGTAGTCAGGTTATGTTTCGTATGGTTTGGTAGGTCAAGCTGTTCATGAGAATAATAAACCGTTGTGTAATAATTTGCAGGGTTTTTTGCCATAACCTTCTTCTTCAAAGAACAGGGTTCTTAGCCAGAACTTTGTGAAACTCCTTCGTAGGAGTCAAAGCTGAAGGGTCGCTCACTACAGAGCAGCAAGTGGTTTCTTGTTTCCTCCGCACTGGAGGTGCAAGACGTGCAGGGTGGAGAGTCTTTTAGAGAAAAGGAGTAATGGTATAAGGGACTGGTCCGTCCAATGGTCTGGCTCAACTTTCTCCTAAAATGTTCACAGATGTTGGGGAAAAACGGGAAATTGTCACGTTCCTTCGACCAGGATTCTCATCTCGCTCGTTTTCATTCTCCATTTGTCACCCCCCAAACGGGTACCTGACCAGTGATCATTTGGAGTGCTTCAGTGCTTGTAGACCTTGGTGATCCACAGGTAGCTCTCTGGTATTATGGCAGTACTCTCATTCCTTCGATTGGTTGTCAGTTTGCCAATCACGCCTGAGGGGATGGCCATCAGATCGATGGAAGGATTCGACAGTGGTGTCAACCCACCTTCTCTCAATGCGTTCACGGATGTTGGGGGACAACTTATATGTGTCATCTACCTTTGACGAGGATTCCAATCACGCTTGCCATTTATCTAACGGCCCATTCATCTATCTCAGCAAGTTTTCATTCAGTAGAGAGATCTGCATGGAGCTCAGCCTGGAGTGGGAGAATCTTCCTTCCCACTCTCCATTTGTCCATCATGCACTCAATTGATAAGTGACCGGCGATCACCCTAGAGTGCAGCTTCTGGGATTGGGCCAATACTCTCTTTTTATTGACCGTGAGTTTGCTACCCCAGACAACGGGGCAGTAACTTGGTGATTGGCAGCAACTGAGCTACAACGAGGCTTGCACTTTGGATGTATTTCAACGCAAGGTCGCCACCGTGTGTGCAGATTTTGTATAACGATCGTTAATGTAATCATTCAATTATGTGGTGTAGCCGTTTTCCTTTCATTCTCCGCGAGCGCGGGTCCCGAAGCGAATTGGAACCCCTCCAGACAAAATAATCACACGAATATCCATGTCCGATCGTAATAACCATTGCAGTTTTGCGTTCAATATTAATCCGCCGAACGGGATCGTCCTTGACATTCGCCTGGCCGAACGAAGGCCGCTTTCAGGACGACGAAGATTGATAATGGCAGCAGAAGATTAGGACAAGTTTGCCCACGTGGCCGCTGGGAAGGCGGCCCACTTGAAATGGTGGCGAGCGGCGTCCCAGCAGCGCTTTTACCGCATTGATTCATCATTCTCCCCTCCGCGCATCACAGCCCACGAGCTGTCTGTTGCGACGGAATTTACAGCCGAAATAGGTAGGAAAACTGAAGTCGAAGCCAGAGATGCGAAAAATAGTTTTTCTAACCTCCACACTCTCATATGTTTTTATGGATCGTCGCAAATGTCGTGTACGGTACTTCGCTTTTTATGTTGCCAATCACATTTGAAAAAAAAATGGTCTCTGTTTTGTCGTAAGTCAAAGTAGCCTTGGTCTGGGGTATTTTATTTCGAACCCAGCTCGCAAACTGCTTTTCCCTTCAAGTCGATACTTTATCCATTTCTTAAATCCTATAACAATTTATGACTCGTCCATTATAACAGTTACGCTTTTAATGCACTGAGGTTATTATGTCACTCAAACAGGTTCCCAATCCCACGTCCTTACGTGCCCAGATATCAACGACGTCAAACGCGAATATTATGGGTGCTCGTGGACCTTACGAGGTGTACAGCAAGGTGCCATCTCTATACTCTGACGCGCAGGTCATGGATAACCCTCAGATCATCGAGCCAGCACGTATTGAAAGGATGGGTGCGAGAGGACGCATATGAGATCGACCTGAGAGAGACGTATTCTGTGCAATCATCGAAGCGTCGAGACAGTTCAACGTATCTTTTGTGCGTTGTGGGTTCAGTCAGGCGTTTGTGTGTAGAGCACCAGTTGCTCAACTTATTATCCGGGAAGTTTGCTCAAGCGCTCAATTGCGGGTACAAAACAAGTACATTGGCTAACCGTAATGTTGGCTTTTAGTGTGATGAGGTATAACGAATGAAACTAGAAATCCGTCAGTGCGAACTTCGTAAGAGCCACAAGATCACTTGCTGTAGTTCAGGTAGGAGATCCAGCACCTTCCGAGGACGAGTCAATCTCAGAACCTGCCGGCAGTCATAGCATGTATTCCCCAATTGGTTCGCGTGATTAAGATAAGTTCACATCCGCTCGTTGGTTTATGGCTGACGTTTCGTTTCAGGAAGCTAATGAACATCACAGAGCAGTTCTAACGTCAGAAGCGAACGACACCAATCGACCAAAACGCGCCTACGTATTACATCAGGTAAGCCAACTGTCAATATTTTCACAGTCCACCATTTTACCGAGTCATTTCATACATTATGGAGATTCCCAATATCTGCAATGTGTGTCTAACTGACAGTACTTGAACCTGGAATCGTGCTATAACAGTCCGTATTTTCTCAGTAAAGCTCATCCTGAATTTGAGCAGCAACTTGCAAGCAATTGTCAAATACTCGAGTTTCGTATGTTTCATTTTGATTTTTTTCGAATACCGAGGAAAAGGCTGCTCTTCGAGGAATGAAACGGCAGTCTAACAAACAGGTGGGAGAAACAACTACCTTTTGTGGGCAGTTAGCAAGCTTCATGTGGTTCATGGCTATTAGGTATGGCTAGACAGGTAGGGTATTTAGTGCTCTATAACCGGTTTCTCGGGGAGAAGTCATGAGCATCAAGTTCATCCCATCATCCTATAACTACCATGCAAAGGTGGTCGGGTGCACGAAAAATCGAGAGAAATAGACGAATTGAACGAGATATAGGACTGTATTCATACACATGTTGACTATGTGAACTGATGACGAAAGTGAGAGGTGACTGTCAGTTGGGAGAACTGGAAGACAACTGTGATTCGTGAGAGCTGATGGATAAGTGAGGTTGGTAAGAGCTGTGTGTTGTGGAGAGGAATGTAAATTGAGGGGTGGGGAAAGAATGTTTTGAAAAGTCCAGAAAAGGGGGCAATCCGTAGTCACTTGGAAATAACTGAAGAGCAGGACTTTCCCACAGCTACAAACAAAAGGCTTTCAGGTCAGGAAGGGTTCAACTCGAGGGTTGGGGAAGGCCCAAAACATTGAGTCACGTTAGGGCCAAATGTGGACTTTCCAAGTTCAAAATCTCATCTAAGTCCTGCACTGAACAACAGTACTGTGAGTATGAGGGAATTAGTGAGAAAGAAAATGGACTTGTTCCTGTATTGATCCACTTTGGAGACATTACATTGTGTAGAGAGATAGGAAGCAGTGACGAATATGTACTCCCCAGATATATGTATACCACGAACAATAATATAGTTAACACATTGTGTATTATATCATGAGACTGAATGAACATAAACCATTAATATTATACAAGATGTGTGTGTGTTGTCCACACATGTATAAACTACATTATAAACATATTTTTTTGTGTACGTAGAACAGTTCTTGGGTTGAATAATTCAATTTAAAGGCTCTTTTCTCAATAATAGTGTAATACCAAAATAAACATCCACTCTGCTCACTAGCCTCTCTAAGACAGCACACATCGAAGTGCCCTCCAACCCCTGCAACCTACTTCGGATGGTACATCTCCCAATTTCTGCTTCATGCATGTGAGGTTCCCAGGAGTGGAGCCTCCCATTTCACAAAGCCCAAGGGTTCCAATCGTGTCCTTACATCTGCACAACCAGCAGGCCGAACCTGAGGGCACTCATACAGTTGCATCGTAGATTCGACTCCACACGAGAATAGGTAGTTCATCAGGTTTGCTGGGAACTGCCTGTCTAGAAAAGACAGCTCTTCCAGCCGCTACAAAAATCTCGCCACCGTCATTTATATGCCCCTGCTGAGGTGATTGGCACAGAGATGATATTCCACAAAACATTGTTGCACCCCCATTCATCCAGGGGTCAACTATTGCAGGCAATTCAAGGAAAACCATTCAATCGTGAAATCCTACTAGGTGCACGGCTAGTACGTACTGCTGGCAGATACCTTGGGATTAGTCCAGTGGTTTTGTGGTGGGGGCAGACAGTAGTTCGTGTCTGGGCCCAACATACTTAATCTGACCAGAACTCGCTAAACTCACCTCAGATATCAAATAAATAAGTAACTCTTCTTGAGGAGAAAATAAGGAAATGAAACTAAGAGCGCAATAAGACGGACTGAATTTAATCGAATAAATAGAAATGAAACGAACTCCTTTCAATATTTAATCAAAGTAACCTAATTTGCTAGGCTCATTATGAACGACAATGTCGGGGCAAGGGGGTTAATAAACAGGGATTTGCACACCTTTATCCAACAATATTCAATCGAAGGAGGAAAACACTAAATCTCTGGGAGAGGCTCAATTAATACGTCGCAGGGCATGTGAAGAATCAGAATGAATAAATGGAGCTCTAAGCCTTGCAGATAACTGCTCACCATTCCTGTGCTTTTCTGCCCACGACCGAGAGCGGCAAGGAAGACGAGCAGGCAGAAACAGAGGGCTACGCAACCTGGATCACATTGGTCGCGTGGCCCTACGCCCATTCTGTTGCTGTCTCCTGCACTGGCATACAGATATCCCTTACTAGATCAACTGCTAATTTAGTGCCAGCTGGGTCTGTCGCACTTCCATGATTTGATGGTCGATACCATCCAGGCAACACTCCTCACCCTTGCCAGTCTTGATTGTGACGCTCGTAGCCAAGTAGACCCAACAATGTCCTCCCTAGACAGATTGATAACTGGATGAAGTGCTTAATCTGTTCTTGTTATGGGCGTCCACCCTGTGGCCCCAGCCTTCTGCTGCTTCATGAATTCGACCTACCCTTCACTATCTGACCTCTGGAAGCTCACACAGCTGAATGCATACATATCAGTGCGCAGAAAAGATTCGACGAAGACGTAAATTTAATGTTTTTCTGTTTCGCAAGTGCAAAGAAGAAATTGAGGATTAATTTCTTTTGATAGTTATAGAGTTAGGCTTCGTACAGGGAACAGCGTAACCTCAGAAAGATGTGAGCTAAAACGTCCAAATTGGGCCCAAAAATAATTATCCTAACTCTCCAAGTTCGCCGGGTTACGCCGTGCTCAGAATTGGCAGCCCCCAACGAACCTGCGGGCGCTCTGTAATGAGCTAATCCTCAACAATATCGGAGGGGACGCAGTACCCAACACGCATGGACATTTATATGGCTAGAACGGCGCAAACAAAAGCGTTCCTTCGAGTATTTTCGTGCATTTCCGAGTAAATGCCAATTCGACGTTGATCAAATTGATTGAATGCCCTTCCCCTCATAAACCTGCACGTTGCTCCTCACCAATATCTCTCTGACCACACGAGCACGTCGAACAGACATATTATTTTCCAGTTTGGTTTACGAGTACATTTTGATAGCAGCTCTCGCATAGGAAAGGATGCTGGGCGAAGGGCCAGGGCGAATTGGATTAGTCGGTTCCCGAGATGACACCTCGTCGGTCCGTTCACTTCTTTTCTCCCAGCACGCCATTTGGAGCCAAGTGTCTCGTCATTGCAAGGAACCCAATTCAACAGGCTGTGAATAGCGCACACGATCCGGCCACGAGCTAAAAACGCTCATTCAATCTGCAGTCAGACGTCACACAAAGGCAATTGGCGCTGTTCAAGTTTTTTTTTCGATGAGATTAACCGTGTAGATGGTTTTGAGACTCGAGACTTCACGAGTACTATAATGAGGGGAGTTCACTACTTCCACTTTCTTAACGTTGAAAGCCCGTCTAGAGAGAAGTTTGAAATCCCTTTCGGGGAAGCAAAGGAACAGAGAAAAAAAAAGAAGAGCTCCTCACGCGCGAATGGTATACTTCTGTGCATAATGGGCGCAGTTCTTTGCCCGTCCTTCCAGCTCTTCTTCGTTTGGCCGCTCCTCCCGCTGATTAATGCGCCAGCGTGGAACAACAATATGTCTCTCTCCCTTTTCTAACAGTAATCCATTATGGGGAACAAAAAAGGCAGCCCGGACAAAGCGCATGAGGTTTATTGTCCGCCCTAATTAAAAAGCAGGGGTTCCCCCCCTTCCGTCATAAAATGGTATAATTAGTTATGACAATATTACGCCACCCAGTGATGGCCCAGCCATGTCGTCCGTGAGCACCTCCGAAGAGGACAGTCAACGCTCTCCTGTAATGGATTTTCACTCCTGACTTCTTTCCGAGGCCCGACAACCGGCATCGCTATGTATTCTCACTAACTACGAACTATACCATGAACTGAGGCTCATGCTGAATCAATCTAGAACAACAGATTGCGGAAAAGTTCAAAAAACCATCCACGGGGAGAATGGGGGGAATGAAAGCAATGCCCTTACACCTTTAGCCTTCTATCCGTCAAAACAGACTCATTTCTGTTGTTAAAAGCACCCTTGACTCGTAAGATATGGACTGAATATATCCATTTGGTTGCTTTTGGAGTAACGCAAATGTCAAACGTCAAAACTGGTGCAAGAGGCGTATTGGATTCCTGGGCATAAGAGGATTATTGGATATGAGAGGGCGGATCATCAGGCCAGATGCGGTTCCGTCTACAATCATATTGGGTCACCTTCCCATTGTGGGATTACTCAGTCACTACTCAAGAGGACTGTGGGAGAATATGCCAGAAGAATGCATCAGACGGAATGCTGCGCGAGCAAGGTACTCGAAACGCTTTATCTAAGAGCAAACACGAGAGATAAGACAGAGGAAGATCGTGGGGATCATCGCCGAGCACTGCGAAATGAACAAACACGCTCAACTTATGGGCATAGTCAACACCTTTCAGTGTAAATGGTGTGGCACGGATGAGGAGACTCTTTACCTGGTCCTGGCCCAGTGCCCGAGAGGGAAAGACCAGAAAGCGCTTCCCCGAGACTTGAGGGGGAACAATTTCTAGTCTTTGGCACCACTTCTCTTAGAGTGAACATCAAAAAAGTCTTGCAGGTAATACCTGCCATTCCTTACGAGGCTAGGAATCGACCTGTGAGACATTTTGGCTGGCATAGTAGGCCGTTGGGCCACAGTGCATATGTCAAAATGGGACAGTCAGGATGCTATATATAACGTCGATGTCCAACACCCATGCATCAGTAGTGTTGGACATCGCTCCACACCATGCCGTTTTTGAGCTGAGGTTGATAATGAACGCGCTGAGTCACCCAAAGGTGGTGGAAGAGCAGCACTAGTAAGATCAGATAAAACCTCTCTTTCCTATCTCCCTTGGAGCGGGCTTGTTAGGCTCGCTCTGATTTGCCCGGCTGTATCGCCTGTACCTAGGTTTGAAGAAAGGAGGATGACTGGTCAGGGATCGAACCAGAGGCCGCCAGTCCTGCCACTGCCTGGTGCAAACAGCCTCACCCCAAACGCTCTCAGCCACTCTGAGCTACAGGGCAAGAAACTTCTAACTGGTTCCAGAACTCCTAAACTCTCCTTGTTTTAAATAACATTAAAGCCACTAAATTCCACGTCCGAAATACACAAAACCTTTCTTTTTCAGTTCCATTTCTCTCCTTTCAACATGCCTGTGTGTTCAAATGGAGTCCATAAAAAATACCTGGTGCTCTACGTCAATTCACTTGTGTTCACGGCTAATTCTACCAACTCAATTAATTTTTCACACAGTTCATTTGAAACATCGCTTTCCAGCGGCGCTAACAGATCCGGAACGTGCAGCTCGCACTCATGCCCCGACCATTATTCAGCAATTGTTGCGCAGGGAATTAATGAGGGTGCACCCCTGATTTAATTGAGAAGGATAATAATCACCTGTCCAGAGTTACCATTGAGCGCTGGCCACCGTATGCGCTTATTAATGGAGACTTTGAAATCGCACGTAAGCGAATTTCGCCACGTGTTTTAGGCGCCACCACATCAAAATACATCAACACTCGAGACAGAATATGTGAAAGGAAAAAAACTGGAAAGAATACGAGAGACTGGAGAGCCAATGTCAGAGTGGTGCAGATATGGAGCTAGTGAGAGTTGTAAACACCTGGTTTCGGCGCACAAATCACTACGCAATACTAAGACGAGCTTTTCAAGATATCGGGAAACGTGCCAAGTCATTGAGTAATTCACGTACAGCCTTCGAGATGCCCATCAGGTTTCGTATCACCGGATTCCGTCTCCTCCCATCAACCTGCGAGTGCCTTCGCCAAATGATACATTGGAACCAGCGATCGTAATCGACGATTCGTAGCCGGCAGGTTGAGCTTTGGGGAACACCATTCAACTCCGAACGGAAAAAAATCATCCTTCCAACCCATCTCGTTAAAAGGCCTAAGGAGGACCCCACGGCCCACTCGAGGCGGAGCGACCGAATCATCGATGACGATCTCCAGATCGTGAAACCCCCATCACGACTCGTCTAAATTGAAATGTCTACGAGAAAACGGTTACGGAGGAAAAGAAGATGGCAGTTGTTCGGAGGAAAAGTCGTTAAAAGCGAGAAAAGTTGGGAGTTTCGGTTCGGTTTTGCGGCTCATTTTCATGAAATCCTCGTTGAAAGATAAATTCGAGACGCCAGCGGCGCTTCAGATGTCGAGAGTCGCCGTTAACACAGGCGTGGAAAGAGTTAGTCACGCAAAATGGGGGATTAATATAAATAATAAGCGGTCGACGGGTTGGAGGAGGGCGAATTGTACCAGCGGAGATAAGAATCAATGCAAATGAGGAACAGGCCGTCGAAACGATTTAAATTAGTATCTGAGGCTTCGGAAGATGGACTTCATGAGAGAAGGAAAAGACATTTCCCCTTCCATCAAAAAGGAATTCAATGATACCGATGGTCAAACCAATTTTCACTTTTTAGCTAGTAGGCAAATTACTCCAGTGATACTCCGTGAAGCAATTCAGACAGAAGAAAGATACCGTCAGCCTAACGAATGCTGTTCTGTACCCTTGATGTACGCGTGCACACAACCAGCTCACGAAATGACTCAGCAAAGAGTGAAGAATCCAATGTGAGGAGTTTTACTTCCAACAACTGTCAACTTGCAATATCTCAGCCGTAATGTCTTTTTAGTCACGTGCTTGCACAATACCATACCGCCAGTGACATTATTGTGGTCGTTTGCATTCGAAAACCTAAAAGCCTGGCATAAGTACCCTGTCAACAAGAATGATGAAATCAGTATCAACAGGTCAGCGAACAGGCAAGCTTCTGAGATGTACCCATTGTCGGAGATACGCCTCATCTCGAAGCCCTCAAAAGCCTCTCTTAGTTCCACTTAAGGAGTGGGATTCTGAGATTGAGCGACGTCCTGAAGGTTCTGCTGAGTGTGGCACGGATGAGGAGACTCATTACCATGTCCTGTTCCAGCGCCCGAGACTTGAGGGGGAGCGATTTCTGGTCTTTGGTAATAAAAAATCCCACTTAGGGTGAACATCCAAGAAGACTCTTACAGGCAATACCTGGCGTTCTTTAGGAAGCTAGGCATCGACCTTTGAGACATCTGGACTGGCACAATATGTCGTTTGGCCATGGTGCCCACCCGAGGGACAGTCAGAATGCTATATATATACGGTATGGAAGCGGCTTCTAGTATCGGCACTCCTTCGAATGAGGCCGAAGATTATCTGTGCGTTGTTGCTAAAGTCAAGATCTCAACCAAAGTGGTGCAGAAAGCAAAAGTGTTCTTGAATCGGCCATGCACTAGCGGTCGTAGATTAGAAAGAAGAATAGGTTGTGGTCAGTAGTAACACAACCCACGGTATGGTTCGTGCGTGATGGTCTCATCATCGAGTCACAGCCCACCTTGCTGAACATACTCGTAGTATGGTTCATTATTCCTACTCTTCAAGACTAATGAGGGCATGCACCCAAAGCTCCGAACACCGTGTGCTTTCCCAGTCCTCAAGAGAATGTGTTTTGCATGCCCGTTTGTCAGTATTCCAACATGTAACTGGAATGACGCCTGTTCGGGGTTACCCTGAAAGGCTCTGGTCAATGATGGGGGTTCTCTCTTCCCACTGACTCTAGGTATATATATGTTCTCTCTCTTTACCGCTCTTGCAGCTGATTAGGTGCTGATTCTCAACCTATGCTATAAATGAGAAAATTCTGTTCCAAACTATCGAGAAGCTGAAATATTTTGTCCAACAGAAAGGTGGGTTGCCACTTACAGAAACTACTACTCGTAGAAGGCGACTGGTGCCATTGGCAACATCCACTGAGGATTCTGGCTAGCAGACGGTGCTGCCTCTTACATATAACTCTGTAGATGTTGCTGCACCTCACCAGCAAGAAGAAGAAGAACCAGTTAAACATGATAGCTACGTTGCTGAAACGATTGGCTCTTGGCCCCTTTAACTTGGTTCTGGCCTTCACGTAAGGTACATTGGACTTGATTTGAGATTTCTGCACCTCTGCAGTATGCCTGCCCTATAGACTTCTTTTTCATTTTCTACTAAATACTTCACTTGGCAAGCCGCAAATAGAAGAAAGTCGCAGTCTCGACCGGCACAAGTGGACGGGAGCCAGAAGGTGGCTCTTAGGTCCTCAGTAGGGTTGTAGACCACGGGTTACCTACAAGGTACCTAACACCAATGCAGCGTTCCTTGTCCGTCCCTTATTCAATTTAGGAGACTGAGTATTTCCACCAATCTTTGCACCTCGCTGGTGTATCACGATTTGCTGCTAGCCTTTGGTGTACATCCAAGCCAGCTGATGCGGTGTGACATGAATTGACGATACCACTGTGAGTTTGTCACAGCTGTACCATGACTGATTACCAAAGGAACGACTATGAGCATCCCCAACATTACTATCTTGGCCTCTTGTACATAGCCAGTGACGTTCCCTGCTATTAATCTCTTCCCACCAATACTGAAGAGCAGGTGACTTTGGCCCTATGACTGACTTCCCTCTCATCTACTGAACCGTGTAGTACTGCAGCGAACTGAGGGCTTACTGAGATTGAAAGCACGTGGTGTTTTATGTCCCTACAGTCACTATCCCCCGAACACCAGCCCACGAATAACTCGTACCGCCACATCTACAGGGAGTCCTCTAGCCTGAATTCCAATGATAAAACCAAGACCTTGGCTCTAAAATCAGTGAATTTTTTAGGACTAACCCCCAAATTACTGCTCTACAAGCTTATTTATCTGTATTAGACCCTGATTGACACTTGTGAGGAGGAACCTGCGCGTGTAAACACATAAACATCCACATATTTTCATTCTCACAGAACATACGCCGAAATTTGTGTTTTCTGATTCAGACATCTGTTGAAAACTCAACTTTCATTACTCTGGAGATTACGTTACATTCCGTACCCTTTGGGGGTCAGGAAAGTAATAAAACGAGGATTGGTTGAAACCGCAGTTAGTTTAGCCTCTGGAAAATCGCTATCAACCTGAGGAAAGAACCAGCAGAGGCCCAACGAGGCGAGACTCATCGGACTTCTTTACCATTACAAATGTATCGACGGAGCGGCGCATAAGCGCCTGGTTTCTTTCAACGAACGATAAATCATATCGAATGAAATTGACGGGATTTGATTCGAGTTAAGTTGGAGGGTTGAGTTAATATCCTTCCTACTCTTTTTGCTGCTGTCCTACGAGCACTAACTATGTGGAGGAGCGAGTGGCGCCGGGTTTTTGTTCTGAGTGATTCGCCAGAGTCCTGTTTTATTAAATTCGAGCGATGTAAATTATGACATCGCACGAACCAGTCGACTGTCAGACGCAGAATCTGGTGGGAGCGACCACGAAATGCGTTAATATTAGTTTGAATTGAGCTATGGGAAGAGTCATCATGAAGATTAGTACAGCAGGTGGTACCGCTCTCGTGTAAGTGTAGTTCCCATTAGGGTGACATGGGTAGATATCGTCACAAAACTGGGTAAAGTATCCCATTCTTCGTCTTTTTCCTAACCTGAAACGACTTGTGTGCCCGCCTCACACCTACACGAGCCACCTCATGTTCTCCTAGTTCCCTCCTTAGCTCCCGAGGGGCTGGCAGTACCTTATTCAACGTCCCAAATACCTACCATTCTTGCACAAAACGCAAGACGACCTTGAGGTCCATACCTGCAACCACCTCCGGCCAGGCCCTTCACAATTACACGAGCCACCTCATGTCCTCCTATTTCCCTCCTCAGCTCCCGGGGGGCTGGCGCTACCTGATGCGACGTCCCAAATACCTACCGCCACTCCCCACATGCTTAGCTGATTCCCACTCCACCTCGCAGAATCTGCAACTGAGTACCTCTGACTTACTAATCTTAGCCAGGTTGTGCCTTATTGGACAACAGGCCACATACCATCCTTATACTTCCTTTCTTCAGACTGAGGATCTATCTTGTTCATTTCCCTGACATTTTGATAAACAGGCTTGACTGCCTTTGACTTGGCACATCCCGCCAACAGGTGGCCCTGCATTTCTCCTCCTCCTACTGGCCATCCTACCGGATCAAGTGACTTTTGATCCCAGTAGCCATACAAGGACTCAGGTTCCTCTGGGAGAGGCGCTCAATGTGTACTACCTCGCCAAGGTCTTAAGGCCAGCCAGGCGTTTCCAAACCAGCTCCGACGTGATGGTGTAGGAATCCAGAGCATTAAGTCCAGCCTGACTGTCCGACATAATATATATTCTCTCCCCTCCTCACCCTGTCCAATACCAAGGGATACGGCGCCCTGAGAAGACCCAGTCCCAGCATGCCACCTGTGAGTAGCCACTCTTCGTTTACAAAAGCATTATCGAATGCGGCAAACACAGCTGATGATAGCCAAACGGTTATGAACACATCCGTCTCAGTCAGACATTAAGTGCTGGAATTAATGATTTGAACAGCTGATAATACTATAAATGACTGATTAGGCGGCTAGTCGAACCATGTGCAATCATGAGACAACAGGACCAGGCAGCACTCGAAATAAGTGGGGGATGGCAGGCGTCGACAGAATGAGTAGGAGAAGGTGCCACAAAACGTCTGATTTAAAGTACGCCCATCGTTTTTAATTGGCGATTTGAACTTCTCAAACATTACTTGATTGAGCTCAGTACGACAATGGAGAGGTGACGATAACATTTTTTTTCAACTGCCTACAACTACCAAATCTAAACAAGAATTAGTGAATCTTCAACATAATGAATACTGTTATACTCTGCGTATGTACAATTAACTACCTAACCTAACTACCTAACAAAATCCAAACGTGAATTCGCCCCTCTTGTGAGTCGTTACTAGTAGATGTTGGACGATTGCTACTAGATGGAGCCAACAATCCCCCTGTCACACCTGTATCTTGCCAATTATCCGAATTAACGTTGCCGCATGAAACCAACAGCTTAGATAACACGGACTGTGTGTGTGCAAAGCACCCACTGCCTCTTTAGGTCGACAACGCACTTATTTCTCCAGAATCAGGGACGTTTCTGCAGAAATTGTTTTTGAAAAATGAAAAAAGGGTATAGAGTCCATCACCCAGCGTTACATACGGGCAAAACAATAATTAAGACGGCTGTTAGGTATGTTAACTAGTCATTACGCGGTTAGAGAAGCATTGCATAGGGTCAATCTCGCGATAGGAGCACAATGCTCGTTTGAGCAGATGGACACAGTAGATCTCTTCTCATGCGAATGCCCAATATGGTTCAGAACCAGATTAGAACGACTGGGGGGCCGAACAGTAGACCGTAATGACGAGGAATGGAGGGCAATTCTCAAACATGTGGAGGGGACCGGAAGAGTCCAGAACCCAAAGCCAGATCCTGACAACCGCAAGGTGACAGGGAATGGGCCTGCCATGGCCACAATTACAACAGTGTCAGAAAGGGTTTGCTCACAGACAAACCCAACTCAGGACTTCTTGTAACTCACACAGCCCTGTCAAAGGGTTTGCTCACAGACAAGCCCAACTCAGGACTTCTTGTAACTCACACAGCCCTGTCACTCTCTGGTATTCCAATGTCACTCTGATTGCCCTCACCACGCCATTTCGTTAAGCTGTTTCATGTTTAGTAAGGATGACCGGTAATAACATTAGCAAGCGATGGTTCGTCGGTTTGCTCAGCAATTTGACTACAGTAGAACGTCCTAACTATACGAAGCGTCAAATTTCCTAACCAAAATACTCAACACTTGTTTTGCGTGACCCAACGTGAGGGGTATTTGGGGGATTTCAGTTGTGCGATTTGGTAAACATTTCCATTATGGCTTGGACGACGAGGTACAGTCATATTGATATGGAAACAGACCTGCTATGACATTGAATTCAAAATGGAAGCCCAACGTCATGTACATGGTGACAAAACTTGAAAAATTCAACCGTCTAGCACACTTTTATAATGTTGGAAAGTTAAGCCGAGAAACTGCTTTAAATCTGGCGTCAAAACTCGAAAAGGAAAGCCATGAGGGAAAGAAGCGATGTTGTCCTTGATCGTGCATAAGTGTTTTTCACGAAGAAGGAGCATTCCCGCATGTGATGATCTTCAATACTCGTATAGCGTCTGGTTTCACTTACTCGCATTCGGTTTTTGGTTATTCGGTTATTATATTTGGTTGTATTAACAGCAGCATAAGAACCCCAGGCCACAGCGAGGGATACTGCGGTAAGAATGGAGAGGGAGGAGCTGCCCAAGGCAATAGCCGAGCAGCCTAACCAGGTACCGCCACCAGCCCCTCCAAAGTCATGTTATGGATACGATACTATTTGGGCGTCAATCAATCACAATTCCTTCCAGTATAATCCAATGTTCAGGTCCGTTCTCAATAGACAGACACAAGGCCCACAACAGATAGATCGCAGATCCGTAACTTCCTCGATCCCTCTTCTGCAAAACAGCTCTACCCCGTAGGAACGGCTCCTTACTCCTGGAGACTGCTTAATCCAATCTTGGCCGTAACAGTAATAAGATGGTAAAGCAGCCACTACACACTGGGTGGCCCAATCATGATGGTAAGACTGTCCATTGCGAGGCACTCAAACGCAGTGGCAGTCGTAACCACATTTGGGGTTGGAGGATCAATGCCCACCAGCCAGGGCGAAAAGAGATATAAAAAAAGATTATGGCCAAGACTGAAATAAGAGGGTTAGGGCACCTCTTTAACTCCCATCCCCCTCTCCCAAATCTTCGTCTAAATGTCCTCAGTGCGAGTGGGGAGAGGCTGGCCCCTCCCAAAAAGCAGCCGTGCGAAGTGTTCCTGCAAGGGACCTCCAAGCCCTTAGTGTCCGGGTGAAGATGCTGTGGACGCTCTGAGAGGTAACACAGGCGCCACAGCTTTCCACTGGCTGAATAACGACCTCCGCAGGTTCTCCCATGGAACCACAACATCCATGAGTTTTGATTGACACATCTCTCTTGTGAGTGTTAAGAACAGTCATTTTGATAGGGAAACAAACCTGTCGGATACACGAAGTTCTACAGTACCACCCGCACTCTTCTGAACAGGACGGAGAAGGAACATTCGGAGGAACGAACGATGGGGGCACGTCGGCTAAAACCGAAAGAAGGAAATACTGTCTCGGGACGTCTGCGTTTTAATCATCACCGCCAACAGAAACATTCGTGATTCGAAGTTGAGAAGGTGAGAAAGGCGGTGTGGTGTTGCCCTCCCCCAACACCCGAGGGCGAATTTCATAAGGAACATCGGGCTTCACGGCACTCGAGGGGAATTTCAAACCTACCAGCTTAATCTATTTTATTGTTGCTGTTTTGTCTGGCACTATCAGCCAGTTCCATCTGCCTTCTTGTATCACTGTATACGTTACCCCACTTCGACTTCCTTCGTCGGCTCGTATTCCGAGGCTCATTCAAACGAGCCCGCTTTTAAAGGTCGCCGAGGGCCGGCTCATTTCATTCCCTCCGTTCAGTGCCTATTGCGCAAAATTGCGGGGCTTGGGGGGTACAAAAATTGTGGTCATGGAAACAGTGAAGTTAGAAGTGAACAACCGCGTGCGATTTCAGTTTGGATAATATTACCACACAAACTACTGATGTTCATCCGATCATTGTGAAAACGTTTATTCGCACGATGACCTCCACACCTTCTACTCAAGGCAATGGCGCCGATGAGCTAACTAAAACGAGCAGGAAGGACGTGAGCTCCATAATACGAAGCATACTTGCCGGGGGCTGAGTCAGACACCAGAAATTGCACTACCTGCCAGACTCTGCAGGCTGAGGATTATAGTAACCACTAATTCGACTCACCCGCTTAGCTACCCTCAGAACCTAACTCCCCTGTTGTAACGAGAGTCTGAGGCTGCTTGGCCTGGCCAATCTTTCAAGGACTGTCTGAACTTAGTCGTTATTTGCGAAGTTCGGCTCACCTGGCTGCCTATACTCGGACCTACGACGCAGGGCGTCAACGGCTTCACTCATCCTGCCCTTCAGCCGCTGCCATGAAATGGATCTCCTCAGATACCTGAACACATACTTGCTTACGCGTATCTCTTCATTCCTGCAGGCAAGATGCTTCTGGCAAACGCACCCCCTCAGGCCTGTGACGCGTCTGAATGCTTGGCCACAGGTCTGTTTCCTTATGTGATGACTGTACCTAAACCCTCGACGAGGGTTATATCAGTCATGGAAGTTGCGGTTTCGCTAATATGCAAGAGGCCGGCCCCTGCAGCATCCATTTGTTGTGTGTGTTAGCAGTATGAGCGAGAGGTGCTCGAAGCAGTGTCCTGGAAGCTCCCCCTCAGGCATATTGATTCTAGCCCCTTTCGCTGGTCCGTTGAGGGTAAAAGACAGGCCCCCCCACATGCGCCGCATCTGCCAGTCCGGCCACCCACCGGGACTAAGACGCATGAGCGATTTTTCAGCTGCTGCTCAGTCAGCCCTCGGCTACTGGTGACGTGGTGAGCGAACACACGCTATCAGCCGCCCCAGGAACGCTCAAACCTGGGTTTTCTCCCTCCTCATTCCGAAGGCCGCACCTATATAGGGGATCGCTCATAGGTGTTAGTGAGCTACTTCCAGGACTGTCTTTCGCTCATTATGCGCGTTTTAAGTCAATGTGTTCTACCACGCAAGCCGTTGCAGTGTATTTTGTATCTGGAATATGTTGTGTATGTCAGTGTCGTGAGCTTTAAGCCCCTTTAAGGCCAGCTTTTACGGCCACGCAGAGGATACGACAGAGTGGAGGGGGGGGGGAGAATTCTGTTCCCCTTCCTGCAGGGGTGTGTTCTGCGATCCCAGCTCAAGGTAGGGGATTCCCAGTGTGTCATGTATATGGAAGAAGTGTAAGTTGTGTCCCTTTTAGTCCGGCTTATACGAACACGCAGGGAGTATGGCAGTGGAATTCTGGACCCCCAACTGCAGGGTGAGCACAGTGTAGCGACAGAGTACACTGTGACGCCCAGCCACAGTTAAGCCTCCTAGGATGTAATCCTGAGAGGACCTCATAGAGGTGAGGTTGTCATTCCGGCTGGGCCCACCCGGCTGTCCCTTTTAGTCGTCGCATACGACACGCAAGGAATACGTCAGCGGTATTCTGGACCCCCAACTGCAGGGTGAGAATGCTTGGCCACAGTATCGGCGCTCGCAGCAGTCTCTCGCGGTGGAAAAGGAGGAAGGGCAGGAAGAAGTATGTTATCTGGATAGGGAAGGGGAACTAGGCCGATGTCCCTGTCCGCCCCAATGTGCTATGACGCCTCGTATTGTCGCTGTTTGAGTGAGAAGGGCTTAAATGAGGGATTACATTGCTATCCTAAGCCGCAGAGCTAAGGTGAGATAATCAACTTCGTTATATTTGTCCCAGTTCGCCGTGAAAGCTGCCACGTCAACCAAACCTACTGATACTAGCGAGGGGGGGGGGGTCTTCGTGTAACTCATAAAATGTCTGCTAACATGACACTAGAGATTCATTATGGTAAGGTCTCAGTTAGAAGGGAAAAACGCCTTGAAACAAAACCTTCGGAACAATGGCATGAGGGTAGTGGGAGAGTGGTTGGTGTTGGGGGGGGGGGGGGTGTTAGTTCGGAGAAGATTCGATATAACAAAAGGGAATAACTACCACGAAAATCTCTCTCCATAATTAACGGGAGCAGTCGAAGGGAGAGAAAAGAAAAGAAAATGCTGAAGGTGGCGAGTAAAAAAGGTTCAGAGGCGCTTATTTATGTTTTAACGGCTGATTCATATTACGAGTTGAGAGCCCAACTAGCTCCCTCCAAACGCGAAGCCTTCGGTTAACCGAATTACCCGGAGAAATATATCAGAAGGTTCGGCTCCTCCTCCAGAAAACCCTTCTGTTGTTCTGGCCTTCCTCAACCGGTTTTACGGAGGAGGGCAAACTCAGTGACAACTTCCAACGACATCCTTTGACGCTACCGAAATTCCTCTTGGTCCTCTAATTGGCGATTCCAAAGCGGGCGGAATGAAAAGGAGCTCCATTCTTAATGCAAAATCGATCTTTCCGCGACCTCGGGCAGAGTGACCCTTGAGGACCCGCCGAATATCATTACGTTAGGTGAGTACCACATGAGCTATGAGCTGAACGGCCCTTTCTGAGTGACAGATCAGAAGATCCTCCAAGAAGACCGGTTTCGAATCCAAACTCTATTCACTATTAATAATACCAAGTTCCAAACAAAAAGCCTGAACGCGTAGAGGCACATACCGACTTTATATATAAAACTTATTGGTTCACCAAACGGATCCGTTCCACGACCTGCCGAGCGACCCTTTTCAGGAAGCTTTAATCCGAATGATCATCTGTTGGAGTTGGAAACGACTTCAGCCACGCCCCTTTCGTGCGACCATTTTCAAAGAGATTTTGTTTCAAGACATGAACGAAACCAGTCTTGCCTTCAACGTGCAGCTGCTATGTACGCAAACGACACGTGGAATTCACTACATGCTCAATCCCCCCCATATCATGCAACCCGCAGTCCATGCTGTCTCATATGGAAACAACAGTCTCGTTCAGTGCGGAAACACTGTTAACTCTGTTCATATTCGTGAATGACGCAGCCAACAATTGCAAAACAGGTCCACCGTGCCATTTTGCATTCCCAAATCAAATCCCCGATCGCCAGGCGTAAGTTCAGAGGTTTTCCTGTCAAATTCGGAACAGATGGTCGTGGTGAAGACTTCGAACTAAGAACAGTAGAAAACTCGCTTCTGTTTGCCCTTTTCGTGCTTTTAAGGGCATTTTATCCTCGATTGTCGATCCACCTGATGGCAAAAGACATCCCACGAACATTCAGCGACGTTCTCTTGCTTGCCAAATCAAATAGTGAAAACTTGTGTCGTGGCTTATTCAATGGGGGGGGGGGGGCGAATTCCAGTGTTTTGTCCAGCAAATTGGAAGATATTGTATGGCATATGCGTATTATGGTGTGGAGGTGTGTGTCACGAATATTTTTCCGATTTTGGTGCGAGCGCGTCGAGCTGCAGGTGGCTGAGAAAAAAATCGTTCTCTTTAAGGCGGCCACAGTGAGAGGCGGAGTTTCAGACAACTCAAAGGTATGAACCTTCGCAAGGTTCGCCTCATAGCCGGCAACTAGCACGGCCCCTTGAGAGGGGTGTGTTACCAAGACAGGGTTTTGGACATTTATTTGAGCGTGATTTTGTACTGCCCCGTTGCCTGGGGTAGCGAAGTCCCAGTCAAATGCACTGGATCAATCCCAGACTACAAGACCTGAAGCACTTGTAACGACGGGCCTATTACCCTTTGACTTGGTCTTTGACCAGTGGCCAGTGTCAAGTAATGCCAAGCGATAGAATTTACCACTAACATCTGTGAACTTCTCAAGAGTAAGCGAGTTGAGCCAGACCACTGCACGAACCAGTTCCTCATGGGTCATGGTGACTTCAATGCGCGGCTCCGCTTCTTTTCTCTCAAAGACTCTCCACCAAGTGTGTCTTTTACTTCCAGTACAGAGGAAACAAGTAACCACGCGCTGCTCCTACAATAGTTGAAAGAGCAGCCAAACCTACCAGTTTTGCAAGTTACTAAACAAGTAGTTTCGTTCAGTTTGCTACGAACGCTATCACAAAAAAAAAAAACATGGTTGATCACTCCACGCAAATAGTTAGGTGGGAAACCATATTCCTTGAAGAACTCCTCCCAGAGGGTACGGATTCTCCAAGGACATACCTGCGCTGTCAACTAGTATGACTAGCAGACTGCATAGATCAGGAGGGGAGTCATCTTCAATCTCGAAGATTAATTTTTGTCAGATTTTGGCCTCAAACCGCGCGAGTGTCTTCAATCAAGTGACTTGTGGCTATCAGCCCGTATTGGTGCATTAAAGCTGTTATTTCCCGAGCATTTTGGCGAATTTAGACCAGGCAATAACGCACTGAGACGTTAAAACGTCAAGACACTCCTGGAGGACTTGGTATTCACATAGTGACGCCGTGTAACGAAGGATCTTCCAGCGAAAAACAAGTGATATGTGCGGGAGAGAGCTGTCCTTGCACGTTTCGCACTTAAACCAACACACTAAACGCTCATTGTTTCTATTCAAACGTGTAAACCCGAAAGTAAATTCAAAACATAAAGGCTTCGATTGTTTCGCTCGTATAAGGCGTGCTTCAAAGGCGTTACCTCAAATATTTACTTCTATTTTCAAGGACTGCCAAACGTTACACGCTCAGACTCCTCGCGGTTTTGTTACACTTCACTTAACCGTCACCTGTTTGACCATATTCCTTCCACATTAGTCTTGTTTTCGTTTCATCAACACAAAGGAAGTTTCACGTTCTGCAAAATGAATCCCCCCCAAGACATTTTCAAACTGAATCCTTTGCCCAACGGTTGCCAGGAGTTTAAATACGACACCAATCTGAGCTCTTCAAGTTATAAAACTCATTAGTTCATAATACGACACAATGATCATTTTTTATTCGATCCTGACATTCCAAAATGACAAATAATTGGTAGCCCTGCGGGCCAATCTTGCAGGAGGGTTGGGTTATGACGATAAAGGAGGAACGCTTTGAACGAATTAGTAAGGAGGTATTTTAAGGAGGAAACCGCTGCACTCCCCCCGTGTCAACGATAACGATCCGGGAAATGAACGCGACTCCCAATTCGAGTCACTGTTTGAGGTTTGGGTTGGCCCAGGCTGGCAGTGCTGTCTGGTGGCGGATGGGTCAGCTGGAGGCGACAAGGAATCGGCGGTCCCTAGTTGGTCTATTGACTGCGATTGCTCCCCGTAAGGCGTTGCTACCTTGAAAACCTTTTCCGTTCTCGACAGCACTCGGTAAGGGATGTCGCAGGGTAGGTTGGAGGGACTTCTGAGCAGAGTTGTCGCGGGATGATGTGCATAGCACTGGATGAACGAGCAACGACTTGGAGGCGTGATGCTCGAATGGAACAGGCTGAAGCTTTTCTATGTGTTTGCAAGTTAACGATGAGTGCTGGCACATCAGAGGGGCCAGGAGTCAGTTCAAGGAATTCTCCGGGCAAGTGGATAGAGGAGTTCAGTTGGTATCACAGCAGAGTGGCAGGGCTGAAACGCCATCTATCGATCGCGCCGTTTGATGCTGGATAGTCCGCAGGTGGTCTGTCCCCAGGAGCGCTGTTAGGCTTCTGAAAAGCTCAAATTCGAGGCGCCAAACTGCGAGGAACACCAAACAGGGAATCCAACGTCGAAATGAATGCAGAAGCGACCGTCTCAGCAGTAATGCCCCTAATCGGTGTTGCCTCAGGCTACCTGGAGAATCTTTCCACGAACTTGACGAGGTATTGAAACCCCTGTGAAGTGGGCAATGTTGAAGTGAGCGGATCTTGAGTCGGCCGAGAGGCCACGTCATACAGCTGTTGTGAGGTTAGGTCTCCACAAGGGAAACCAGTGGCCGCTAGTACCAGAGGAGTTGTACGTCACAGTCGTCCTGCTGTGTAGCTACCATCTTGGCTAGCATTACTTTGAGGACGCATCAGGGCCGTTCTGATCTTGTGAATATTGAGCAGTTTACACGAATCCCTGAAACATCGCTCCTTGGTCGCCCTGGGAACACCAAAAAGCCAATCCATAATCTCCACTAGCCCTTTGGCTACATCTTCTGCCATTACGCACTAAATGACGGTAGCTTCAAGCACTTTGTGAATGCATCTGCTGCAACAACGTGCCGACTTCCAATCCTGGTTTTGAACAACCTCCCGAGAATACCAATAAACTCCCGCTCGAAAGACGCCTTCAAAATAGGGATGTAGATGGGCTTTCTTCTTTGCAGTAAATTTTCCACACCCCTCACAGTTTAAAAACGACGCACAAACAAACTTTACAACTTTGAACATGCCTGGCCAGTTTCACACTTGACGTATTAAATTCAGTCCTCTCCTCCTAAAATGTTCAAGATTGCGAGCCTGACTCATACTGAACTAGGGTACCACGACTTTAAAATCCTTTAACTGTCAGCTGGGCACTCACACACAGAATTATAAACGGGTGTGGCGTTTATACCTTTGTTGCCTGCCTGAGAATGAATAAATTTGATTGGAATCCTTTCATACTAAAATGAAGAGTATTGCCATTTTCGTCGAAAAGTAGTTAATAGTGATATCTGTAGGAAGTTGAGGTGAGGAATCGCAATATGCAGTCAGTTTTAGCAAAGAATTGCGTCATTGCCGTGAAATATCGGTCCAAAGAAGGGCAGTGCTGGGGGATACCCTCGTGAGCGCGTATGGGGAAGAGCCCCATGCATGCAGTGTAAATGTCCTTTGCTCCGGACTTTCGGGTAGGGTGCTGCTTTTGGAGCGCAGTGGCCAAGCACGGGGGCGTGAGGCTTTCCGAGCCAGGCAGGGATAGACCCAGCAGAGGCTGGTTCGATCCCCGACTGGGCACCCCCCTACGCCAAACTCAGGGGTGGGAGGCAATGGGTACCAGTGGCGGCCAGTGGCGGCTGGGGCACTGAGCGGGCCCCCCAACAGGCTCCTAGGGGAGTCGGGGACATGGGCTCGTTTGTGGCCATGGCGAAATGTCATTGGTCCCTGCAGCTCTGGCGGAGTCCTTTCGTCCGCAGCTGCCTCCCTGATATCTTCTTCTTCTAGGGTGGTGCGAATTCTACACAGTCTGTTTAACCTTGTTGTTCATTTAAATTCATTCTGTCTTTTCGCATTTCGTTCGAAGGAAAATGGACAGCAGTCTCCAGTGTCGCGAGTGAAGGAGAAATCCAAAAGAAAAGAATGTAGCAACAAAAAAAGAGATACAATTAAAGATGTCATGAAAATGTTGAGGGCAGAGTCATGAATTGCGTCCAGAATCCCGCAAAACGTGACCATCTCCGAATCATTCGAGAATTTAATGCTCTGGGGGATACAAACAAGCAAAAAGGTGATTTTTCACGTTCATATTTCCTAATCAACTGTAAATCATGACACTTATCGAATATTGTGAATTCCAAGGGAGGTTTTGTGATAAAATAGCAGTCTCTTTTGACATATTTTGTCTTCAATTTTTGTTAAAGAGTAAGAAAAAATGTTTTTCCCTCCCCAGGATGCGTTAGCCCCCTGAGGCAATTTTAATCATACGCAAACTTTAATTTGCGATTTTCTCTAAATCTGCCTTTGGTGTATTATTCATTCTGAATGAGAACCCTATTTTTTTAACAACGCCCCCTCAAATTTGACACTTCACGTTTCAAGACATGGGGATTCTAAATCTGCAATGTTCTTACGCTGTCTTGTGCCTTTAACGAGGTCTAAAAATCCCATTTCGGTATCTAGTTGTGCCCGCCCGCTCGTCAATCCGATCGGACGAAGCCCACGGTTGTTATGGGCACAAAAACGGCTAAAAAAAATTAACAAACACGCAATTTTGGCAGTTTTATCGCAAATGCGCCGAGTTCGGGATCGTTTTCTAGATGTTTTAAGATGCACAACAATTCTGCTAATTGGTCTGTTAATTGACTACTCGCCAGCCCTGGAATTGGTCATTTCGTATGGTTTACTGGTATTTTTCGAAGGTGAATCGAATGGGATGGGTCTCGGAGGTGTGAGAGTAGGTCAAGCTGTTCATGTGAATAATAAACCGTTGCGTAATAATTTGCGGGGTTTTTGCAACGATGCGGTTATTCTCCTGTGCCGTTCAAATGGACTGGATAGAGGTTGAAGCGGCTGTTGTGAGTGAGATACGAACATTCTGGCGCCTTACGAATGCGCACGTGGTGGCATAGCGAGGAATAGGGGTGGTTCTGGTCGGTTTTGAACATTTTCAAATTTCGTAAGTAGGGAAATATTGGAAGTGTCTGATAACGAAATATTTAACATAGCACGCTCTGTACGAGAATGGGCACGTGGGTGAGGCTGAATGATATCCATAAGGACGCGGTTGTCGCTCAGCTGCAGGCTGGAGGCGCCACACTGCCTTGGTCGGGTCCGGGGGCTTGGAAATTGACCTGTCGAGCGGACGACTAGACGGTCGCTGGAGGCGAAGAGAGCATGAAGTGGACGAGAAAAAGCGTTGTATCCCAGCGAACGAGCGGCCTTGCGCGGCTCCTCGGGGCTGAGAAGAACTCTTCTCTTACCTTTCACGGAATTTTTCCACCGCCCTCCTTCACAAAAGGGGGTCCAAAAGGGATGGAAAAGGACGAACAGAGGCGAAGAAGGAGAGAAAGAAAGAGAAGCGAAACAAGAATGAAGGAGGAGGGAAAAAACTCCTTCTCTTCGAAACGTGCGCAGAATACGGAATAAATCTAGAAGGTAGAAAGAAACAAAACGATGAAGAGTAGGGGCGAGAAGAAAGGAGAATGAGTAGAGGAAGAGGGACGGCGCGGATAGGACCAACAAGGTAGGTGGACGATGTCATTGGTCAAGAAGAAAAACTCGACCAGGCGGAATGCAATGGGTTTTTGCAAGAAGTGTGCATCACGTCCACCGGTGGTTGAAGCTTCTTCAGAGCAAATAGCCGACCATACTTGTCAAAAA
This sequence comes from Pachypeltis micranthus, assembly GCA_020466155.1. Taxonomy (NCBI): domain Eukaryota; kingdom Metazoa; phylum Arthropoda; class Insecta; order Hemiptera; family Miridae; genus Pachypeltis; species Pachypeltis micranthus. The sequence goes on from CM035776.1 coordinate 4,568,661, forward strand.
ATAAATCCGCTTCCCAGCCGTTACGAACAACTGGTCTTTTCATTGATGTTTACCAAGCCTTCCTTAGCCCCAGCCCGGCAAATCGTAAACCTCTCGATGAGCCCAGTCGAAAACATTGCCGTAAACCTATTTTCGAAATTAAATTCCAACTTCGGCGATCCAGGCGAGTCGAGGGACGCCATTCTGGCGTCATCAGACAAACCAGTGTCGCGAACCTAACAGGCCATATGCTAACGGTTACTGGCACGACGAAATGGCAACATGGGTGGGTTGGTGGGGGGGGGGTCAATTATATTTCGACACTCGCGCCACTGGTTGTCGAAGATCCCCACGAAGAACGATGTGGTTCGTACTAATAAAGGCCACACGCATTTCTAGCGATGATGCACGATTTCTGGGGCTCTCGAGGAGCAACAAAAGCCCCGCCTCCCGCCCCCGCCCCCGCTTAACGAGAAATATTATTAATCTACGTGACTGGCTATATCAGTCGAGCGACGATGTTCGGACTCGCCACCTCACCGCTCCGAACATTCCCAAATAGAAGTCCCGCAAAGGCTGTACGAACACCTAAATACATTCGTCGCTGCCATATCTGATTCCCATCTTTGGATTCCGTCCAGAACCCTCTCGACTCCCTTGCACTTCCGTGTCTAGTACGGTAAAAATACACTGGGCTCTCTGTGGCCACGGAAGTGGTAGGGGTGAGTCATATATTTGCCACACGGCCAAGGGCTTCTGTCGAGATAAGCGCCGTACTTTGAACAATTATTTGATGCGGCCAGCGACGTTACCTGGTGAAACGGCCTGTAGCAGTTACCAAATAGGGGACGTTTTCTTCATTATTCTGAATAAACAGCAAGACGATTTGATGGAATCGATTTAAATATCCTCAGCGTCTAATGACCATCAACGAATTAGTGCGTCCTACTTACTCGAATGTTAATACCTATCAACCTGTGTGTGTATGCGTTTGACTTCCCCCGCCAACAATAAACTCCATAATGTAGCTGGCCAGTTGCCTTATCAAAGTGACTTCCTTAACACTCATAAGAGAGTTATATCAGCTGAAAGTCATCAAAGTTCCGGTTTCGCAACCGTGCAAGAGCCTGACCACCGAACCCCGACCTGTGGAGCTACGGCAGGTTGCCCTTTAGCCAGTCTCCTGGAGAGTTGTTTTGACACGGAGGTATGACCCATCTGGTAGGAGTTATTGATCAAACTCTGTACTTAGATAGCAAGTTTCAAAGGGACAGATCGTGTGCGGCCTCGTTTCTTGGTATATAATTCTTTACAAATAGGGCGGAACGGTTATAAGCTTCCTGGGAGGTTTAGCTGCACATCCAACAACCCTCGCTCAATATTGTAGAAACTAGAGTGAATCAGCTCGTGGTTACTTGTTTCTTCCACGCTGGAGGGCGCCCGACGTATTTTATGGAGAGTCTTGCCGAGAAAAGAAGTGGAGATTTATTTAGAAAATACGGGGCGAACCCAATTACAAGAAAAAAGTAAACTGGTAGTACCTAAATGAATTATAAAGAAATAAGGAACAACCAATGTTGACTACAGCACCACACTAGACATAACACTGCTTCACCACACAGTAGGCAAAATGAGTTATTGAGGGGTCCCAATAGAGGTAACGGAACAGTTGAGTTCTATTGGTTGAGATGGGCGAAGAAAGAAAACGATGAAGGGAGGTGATGATGAGAGGAGGTTTGCATGGCGAGGGAGGCGGCTGAGTGGGCGGTGATATAAGTAATTTGTGGAAGAAAATGGAACGGCAAAAGGCGAGGTACTAGAAAGCCGACCTGGGCCAAGAGATCAGGGGCATCAATCCGACCTGACAGCAGACCATGAAGGAATGTAATATCGGCGCACAGGCGACGGTCACGTGGAGACAACAAGCTGAAGCGACGAGCGAGTACTTCATAGTCCAAATTCTCACGAGGAATGGAGAGCTTATATGCCAGGGAGCGGATGCCTGAAGATGCGTTTAATTTGCGCAATATGGGACTCATAATAAGGACCCCAAATCATCGATGCGTACTGCAGAGTTGGCTGCACGAGAGTCTTATAGAGTTGGGAGAACTCTCTGGTATTGCGCTTCAGAAAGCCAAATGTCCGCATTCCACGAGACGCCACCTCAGCTATGTGGTCGGGGAAGGAAAGCTGGGAACCTAAATGCCCGCCTAAATATCAGTCCTACGGGGGAATTGTTACACCGTTGATTGAGTAGGGGTAGATGACTGGAGAGTGGGAACGATAGAAAGAAAAAGCTGCACATTTAGATGGGTTCAGGGCTAGTCCATTAATGTCACACCATTGAGAGAGGGCATCCAGGTTCTGTTGGAGGAGGTGGCAGTCTGAGGGGTCACGGAAGGAGATGAAGAGCTTCAGGTCGTCAGCATATATCAAAAAATCTGTACGGTGCAGCGAGAAAACAACGCCATTAATCACCAGGTTGAAGAGAAGGGGGCCCGAGATGTGAGCCCTGAGTAACTCCTGAAGTGGCAGGGAAATGGTGACACCACTTACACACACTGAGAGCTCGAACCCATTACGAGGCGAAAGGGGAGTTGAGTGGCGGTGTCGTTGGGAGGCGAGCGAGCGCGGGTGGTTTTTTAATAAGACAGGCGGTGAGGGAGGGAGTTCAAATGACGAAACGTTGACTTCCGCTGTAGTTCCCGCGTTGTACTGCGCTTCGTTAATTTTTTTAACCGTTTTTTGCCCATTACAACCACGGGCTTCGTCCGATCGGATTGTCGAGATGGCGGGTACAACTAGATACCAAATCGTATTTTTATGAGAAAGAACGAATTTTTTAGACCACGTTAAAGGCACAAAGCGGCCCGGACGGCGGACAGACATTGCAAATTTGAAATCTCCAAGTCTTGAAACGTAAAGTATCAAATTTTGAGGGAGGGGTTGTAAAACATTTTTCGTGACCGAAAACATAGGGTTATTATTCAGAATGAATAATAAACCAAAATCGGTCGTAACCAGGTCCACATAATGACCCCCCCCCCCCCATAGCGCAAAGTGCAAGATCCTGAAAAGTTGCTAGGTTAGTCAAAGTAGTGTTGAAGTCGCATCGCCCTCACTCTCAAAACTCTAGCAATTCCTCAATACACATTACAGCCGACACTCGAGAAGGGCGAGCGCAGATATATTTCCCACCCTTCTGTAACAATACACAACCTAACCTAAGACACGGAACACGAACACAACCCTTGCACCTACGACCACAAAATTACCGTCATGCTATACTGTTGTTTCATCACACGGAGTCACAGGGGAGCCGCTGACTCAGGCAAAAGTTACAGCGAGCGCGAGCTCTGATCCAATAGCCCAACTTTCGTCGGATTATATTCGTCTTAACACTGGACTACAATCGCTCGGTACCTCGGTAAACTCAGTCAAGCACCTACTCAATTTAGACAGGAAATGGGACACACGTATTTCAAATCTGCAAAACCTGCGGGTTCCGATTGAATCCGCTCAAACATCTTCAAGCGTCCTCTAAATTACCCATTCACCTCAAGCCACTCGTGTATCTCACCATTATAATACCTATGTGGGAGGTTCTGGGGAGCAGCCAGCAAATCGCAAGTAAATCGAATTCAAGTCTTTCAAAACAGAATCCTCAGCATGATCACTCGTGCTCCTTGGTTCGTTCGAAATTCCATTTTACACTTTGACCTGAATATTCTTCCAATCATAGACGACATTCGGAAACCATTTACCACCCTACACAATTGATCTCACACTCCAACCCCTTACTACAACACTTAGCCACAAACCCACCACAGCCCAGACCAAGACTTCGACTCAAGAGGAAGCGCAATACTGATTTACTTGAAAAACCCGTTAATGCCATCACTAGAAACAGAAGCATTCGAGGACTTAACAGTAGATAGATACATCATTCACGTTCCAGTCCAAAACTTATGCTCTACTATAATGTATTTTTAAATACAATACAGCAAAAGAATTTCGTGTTCGCCCTAAAGTCCAATCATTACTAGTAATAATAATATTCAGTATTTCAATAGTCGTCTGGTTATCAACGGACGATCTGTTTAACAATATTTTTGCGTAATTTATCTTGAAACGCGCAGACTTTGTGAACGCGATTGAGAGAGAACGCCCGAAAGAACTATTTTAGAACGGCGCTAATTGGATATTTAGCCTGCAGCTCGCGGTGACACGCCAAAATAAAGGGTATGAGCGAAATCTCGCCAAAACGAACTAAATCACTCGCCCTATTTGAATAATAAGACGGAATTAGGACGATTGAATGCTGATGGTCAACTTCCTTTTCATCGCTAACCAGTCACGCTTCCTGGATACGTTTGAATTTATCGGGCTGCTGTCGTCATCACTGAGAGCAGAGAATGGAGAGTTCTACACTAACATCTGTGAACGTCTTGGAAGGAAGTGGGTACAGCCGGACGTCTGGACGAGCCAGTTCCTTATGGCAAAAGTCTTGCAAAACAAGCAACGAAGTGTTGGGGGGGGGGGACGGTGGTTGGAAAAGCAGCTGTAAATCTGCCAGCTTTGACTGGTATTAAGCAAGCTTATAACTGTTGTGCCATCATCCTCGTGGGGATCCTGTGACAACACTCTGTGATGACGATGGCACTAAAATAAATGCACGAGGCATGCCAGGTTCAGAAGGAAGAGGAATTGGAAGTCGACCAGGCTAAGCGGTCGTGGTGGAGTTTTCCCCTTTGCTGTATTGAAATGTAACGTCAAGCACTAAGTGAAAACAGTTGAGGTGGGTCACAGTAGACATGATACAACTGCACTCTGCTTAAAGCTAATTCGGCCCCACTGAACGCGTACATTTGACAAGAATGAATTCACATCTCCCCTACAGCCTCGCAAACTACGTTGCAAATATGCAAATACCTTCGAACGCGTTTCATTACGCAATCTTTCAAGAAGTACTCACACACACACAATTCATGAGCCGGTGGAACTCCATAGGATTCTCTTTACCCCCCATTTATTTGCTCAGTTGGTGCGTCGGGCGCATCTCCTCAGCGGTTATTTTTTGTGTGTTGGAGCTCGTTAGTCGAATGCCAACTCCTCCTTTCTATTTGGAATTCCAATTGGAAAGTTCGCTCCCGTTCGACCCAAAGCCTGTTCGACTTGTTACACCATTAGGAAGCCTATTGCCAACTATTTGCTGAATGACTGGTACGAATGAGGCCTTCCCTTGCACTCAGTCGCCGACGTTGAACACTTAAGGGGAAACAGAGGTCCGAGCTAATTTGAATATTATCTGCCGCGTCTGACGTGCCCTTTCAGCTAAGAAATCCGCTTTTTCGCCTCTTTGTTTTCCATTCACAAAATACTCGTCGTCTCTTGGGAGTTGAAACAATATAATGGCAGCACTGGCGTCCTAGCTTTGGATGTTAATATTCTATTATGCGAAACAAAACTTCAATATCAAATCAGGAGCACGAGAAGTAGCGCATGGCACTCAGCTTCCACGTAGTTATACCGCGCGTGCGCTGACAATTGAAGGCTCTCGATCACCACTTCCCTAAATAGTGTTTGCTACGTTTCAGGTTAACCTGTTTATTGTTGGAGAGTACTCAAGTGTCAGCTGTAATGCATATTGAGGCTTGTGTGGGGCTGCACGAGGTTTTCCCACTATTCCTACTTGTGCCTGATTATTTGGTAGGCTCATAGGACGAATGTGGTTTTTGTGTAAATGAGTGTGTGTTATATGCTTAGGTGTGAATGTAATTTATTTTGGCGTGGTAGTTGATAAACGGTTTACCTCAAAGTTTTCCATCAAAAGACATTTCGTGTAGTTAAAGATAATATGGTACTAATTTATGTACAAATTCCTTTTTCGTTGGATGCCTTTGAATGTTAATCAAAGAGGACTACGTTCTGTTGTGATAAGCTTAGAAATTCACTGTGAGAAAATCCTAGTAAATAGTAACAATTGTACATGGAGTGGGACGTATATTGCCTTAGGCCCCACTCCATCGGTTTGTCAAGCAGAGATTTATACTCGCCGGGGCAATCCTAATGCATGAGAAAGGCTGTAGCAACAGAACTATCAACATATTGACCGGTAGTCAAGCGTCGTGCAAGGCGCTAATGAACTACTGCACGTCAAAACTGGTGCGAGAGTGCAGGATGTGGCTCAACTCCTTAGCCAGTGCGAACAGAGTAAATGTATATTGGATTCCAGGACACAAGGGGATCATTGGAAATGAGAGGGCGGACCATCTGGCCAGACGCAGTTCGTCTACGGTACCTATTGGGCCACCGCCCCATTGTGGGATTTCTCTGTCACTAGTAAAAAGGACTGTGAGAGAACACGCCAGAAGACTGCATCAGACAATCTGGAACGCTGCAGGAGCAAGACACTCCAAACGCATTGTCTCAGAGCAATCAAGTGAGTTAACAATCTTCTGAGGATGGAGAGGAAGGACTGAAGGCAGATTGTTGAGATCATAACCGGGCACTGCAGAATGAACAAACACATGTATGTTATGGGTATAGTCGACACCCCTCGATGCAGGTGGTGTGGCACGGATGAAGAGACTCCCTACCACGCCCTGGCCCAGTGCTGGAGACTTGAGAAGGAGCGACTTTTGGTCTTAGGCACCATTTCTCCCAGGATAGATACCAACGAGGACTCTTTCAGGAACTACCTGGCCTTCCTCAGAAAGCTAGGCCTTGACCTGTAAGACATTAGGAGTGGCACAATAGGCCATCTGGCCGTGGTGCACATCCCACCACAGGGACAGGGGAAAAGTAACTAAGTATTTGGTTGAATGTCACTTATTTCGTATGAACGTATTATTTGTGATGCCTTATTATTTTCAATGCTTAGCGAAAGGTATGGAATTGTGAATATGGTGTAACAAGGAGAGTAAATGTAAATATTTTTATTTTGGAGACGTATTTGGTTGAAGATTGTAAATGCGAATGGATGATTGTGAAACCTGTATTCTGGGGGAATGGAAGAGAGAGCCCCATGGCCATAATTCTCGCTAGTGGTTCTCCCACTCCCCCTTTTCTCTCTCCCTCTCTTACTCTTTTCTGGCTCTCTCTCAGTTTGAAAGGATAAATAAGCAAATCTAATCCACTTTTGCTCTCTCTATGTCAGAAGAATTTTGTCTGAACAGTTATAACTGCACAACAGTACTACATAACTGTTTATTAGACTACATATTTACGTTTCAAAGATTGCAGAGTCCGAAACAGTTAAGCATCTTACAAATACGAGAAAGAAAGAAGTTAGGAACGGGTACCACGCTTTTTAAAGTATTAAACCGAAACACAAGGGATGTTGCTAGGGCGCATGAACCTGTGGGAAGGGATTGCCAAGGCTGGCGATAGATGCGGAAGATCTGAAGACCCTTGAAGACTCTCTTTCTTGAGAGCCTCGCGTGGCCTGCGTCTGCAGGACTCTGTTCAGAGCCCTTTACCAGGCGCATTGCGAGCTATTACCCTACTCAAGTGCGACAACGGCTGATCCAGTCACTAATTCTCCCGTGATTGGACTACGCAACTGCCGTCTATTGTGATGTGACGGAAATGGAATAAGCAGGATGCGAAGAGAGCAGAATGCAGCTTTGAAGTAGTGACGAGCACGTAACACGGGGCAAGAAGAGATTGGTGTGGCAGAAGATCCCCTAGAAGAGGCCTTCTAGAGATTCGAAGGGCCCTTCCTAGCGCAAGCGACAAAGCTCTACAATCAAAACTTGTAGTTTGACTCGAAGTTGAAGCCTGAACAATTCAAGGGGAATTTTAAAGTGCTTGACAGCAAAATATGACGCTGAGTCAAGTTTTTATTCGGAGACGGACGTTATATTCTTAGAAAAGTTGTTTTAATTGGCGTTTGTGTTAGTATATAACTACTGCAATTATATTGAAGAGGATTGTTCGTTAGTTGTTCCAGGGGATATGGAAGAGAGGGCCCCATGGCCCTAATCTCCCCTTGGTCGTAAAATAAAACAGTTAAAAACTGTTAAACAAAACTCTCTCTCTCTCTCTCTCTCTCTCTCTCTCTCTCTCTCTCTCTCTCTCTCTCTCTTTCTCACACACACATGTTTTTACTCTCAAAATCAAAAAAAAAACGCCTACTTGTAGGGGAGGTTCGAGCTCCTACTCACATGCGAGAGAGAACAAAGTGTTGAGAATCCTGTGCTATAGGACAGCAATGCTAGCAAAGTATTTTTATGTGCAAGGTAGGAAAGAGTTTAATGAAAACATCGAGCTGTATGACCTATTGCGCAATATCAGAGCATTCGAAAATAATTTTCGCAAGATACTGTTGGGGCTCACGAGAGGGCAAGAGCTGAAGATCGAAATAAAAGAAACTCGGTGAGCATGAGGAGGACTGTATTATGTGCAATGAATTGAGTAGAGTTTGTGTACAAAAGGGCGACACAAGGGGACAGCTCCTAATATGCGTGAACTGGCACGGGGAGCTGTGTCGTAAGAATAGAGCGAACTGTATGGGCCGAGAGTAGATAGAGAAATGTGTGTCTGTTCGAGCACAGGTAAATGAGTGACTTTTGCGAGAGTTCGTAACCGAATGAATTTGGGAGTAGCTGTCTGTTGGGGAGAGGCATCTGAAATTGAGAGGGAAAAAGATGGAAAAAAACCACTTCAGGTAAATCCGTTGGCTTTGGAAATAAACGTGGAGGTTGAATTCCCACAGGTAACAAGGGGGGTAAGGGGAAACAATGACTATGCCGTTAGGGCAGGTGCGGGCATTCTGACGTCGAAAAAAAACCCGGACTGATTTGGCTTCACAACACACAACAACAACAGACACCTTTGATGACCAAAGAGGATTACTATTATTATATCTACTGTTATTATTGCTTATTATATTATTACTGCTGTTATTATTAAGGATTGATCGTTGATGCTAACTTGAGATTCTCTACGAACTAACTTTCGCCATTTTTGCTATGGAGTGTGGAAGCGTTATTGTGTACAATTAATGTTTTTAGGTTACGTTGTGTAGTGTTGGAAATTGCGAGGAGTATACATGTACTCGCCCTTCTCACCACTTGCTTGTGCTGCTTTCAGATCGGTATTTTTGGTGTGCAAGTAATTTAAATCGTGTGGCTGGATTTTCAGTGTGTTCTTGTGTTTTCAGTGTTGGGGTGAACGTAATTTATTTTGGTGTGACTGTAATAATGAATGAATGAACTTAATGAGAGTTTATGCGCCGAGAGAGTTCTTCCGGTAAAAACATAAAACAAACTAAGGCTATTATGTTGTTTGGTCGTATGTTGAACAAGAGCAATTGTGCATAAGCTCCAGGGAAAATGGCAGAGAGGGCTGTATGGCTCTAATTTCCCCTGCTCAATGAATAAATCAATGAGTCAGCTGGCCTGTCTCTTTGCCAGCCTTTGTTGATGCAGTGGCCTTGGGTTTTCAGTAGTTTCGGTATCCTACACACTCAAAAGTGGAAATCGTTCAGGACAGGATAATGGATGAAGCCTGCCTTGAACTACTGACGCTCAGCGATCCATTTGCTGTTATTGAGGAGCCCTTTGTTGTTGATGGGTTTGGTTTGAAGAAAATCGAAATGTTGATCAGAATTACGTGCTTAAGGTTGAGCCTTGATTATTAGCAGGGAGTACAAGATATCGTTGACTCGTCTTCATTTCGCATCGTGCGAAAAACACCTCCTTTGGACTTTGTATCCCCCGTTGAAAATGAGCAGAGCAGCAGTTTCCGGCGCAAAAAGGATTGTGCAACTCGAGATGAGCTAATTCAGGTGTTGCGGAGCAGTCAAAGTCCCCCAGTAGGATGTAACGAAAGACACCAACCGAAGAGCGGGTACGAGCGGGAAGAAGGTTGAAAATGATTAGGCACGGGAGTCGGCGGCGGCGGTCACATTTGATTCCTACAGCATCCATTGTCCAAACGGTCTGAAAAACAAGGAATCAAACGCGGCTGGAAGGGACCATCCCATCGGAGAGACGGGAGGTCGCCGGAATAAGACGTGTTTAGCATAGAAGCCTTTGCGCCTCTGCTCTTTTGAACTCCGGTCGTCGTTTTCCCTCCTTTTTCCTACCAATTTGCATGTCAACGTCTTTACTCAATTAATCTTTCTGAAAGGAGTTTACTCTCCTCGCGGCAGGTCAAACCGTTTGTTCCTCTCCGAACCGCAATTAAATAATCGTAGTGCCGCAGGTGTCATCCGCCTAATAAGAAAATTGCGAGGGGGCTTCTTTTTACTTCGCCCTCCTCAAGTTTCGTATTACAATAAAATGGCTACTGCAAACCTGAGACGGCAACCTGCTAAACGTCCAAACCTGCTCCTTGGCTCGCTTCATCTAATAGCGCCGGCAACGGTTCTACAAAACACTCCACGCTCGTCAAAAGCGTTGAGTCAAACTCGTTATATTTTCAAATCGAGATACTTCCTTCCGTTTCTTACATCGTGCAACCACCAATGACTGACAACACCGTGTAGCGTACACAGATGAAACCACACCAAAATACTTGACTAAAGCGTGAGGAATAATACGAAAGTTTGTCACATGTTTATCCGCCGTGATCTCACATTTCATCGCCACTCTTGTTATACCAGTAAATTATTGGACGATAATAAGTTCCATAAGCGAACGTTGATAGGAAATATTGTTGGTTCGCCAGCAACTTTCAATAGTCAGTTACACACGAACGAGCGATTCCTCGGATTATATGAAATCGCTAACACACTGTTAAGGGATTGAAGTACTGCTCATCCCTGATAGCGAGGGGTCCAGTAGAAATCAGTCTCTCGTAGGCACCCTGGCATGGTTTTTCTCGTTACGAGCAATTACGTAGAGCACTAGGGGTGTGTTACCATGTCACTATCCGTAGGCGCCAGTAGAACGCCTGCCACCCACCTGGTCTGGAGGCTGCTCAAGCTGCAACCAAATACAATCGGTACCACGAGGGCTTCTGCCCTCAGCTGGCAGCGTGGAGCCTTTTAGGCGTGGCGCCAATCGCTTCTTGGGGGCTAGGTTTCGCTGGGGGTTCCGTGAGCATTATATAGAGCGTGGCAGGGGAGAGGTAGAGGCTGAAGGGCTCTGTATTCTCCCCAAACCGCCAAAATCTCATCGCTCAATTACACTTGCCACTATCCTCATGTAAAAGATCATTGGGCTTGGGCGTGATTGGCTACTGCCCTGTTGTCTGCAGTAGTGGACTCACAGTCAATCATAGGATAGTACTGGCCCAGTCCCAGGGAGGCACTACTGGCCCATTGAGTGTACAGTGGAAAGGCGGCGAGTGCAAAACGAGCTTCCCACACTCTGCGCTGAACTCCAACCTGATCTCTCCACTGAATGAAAACATGCCCCCATCGATGCATGGACATTAGATCAAAGGGACGCAACACGTCAACGTCTTAGGAGAGAGTAGGTTGAATCAGACCACTGGATGAGCCAGTTCCTTGTGGGACATGGTGGTTTCAATACGCAGGGTGCACTTCTGTTCTTTCAAAGACTATTCATACGGCACTGACCGATGTAACTCCCTTATGAGTGTAAGGAGAACTGCTGGACCAAATCGGCTAAAATTTTATCTAAATAACACCTGGTGGAGCCTAAGATTCCTGATTTGATGTTGCTACTCAAACAATCACTGCACGGAGACTGTCAACATGATGCGCTGGGCAAAGGACCAGAGATGAGAATATATGGAGAGCTATCTTTCACTTTCCTTCTTTGGACACTTCGGAAAAGGGAAAACGGGATGCTTACTCGACTTAGTCTCTAACCGACAAGAAAGCCTACCTCAACAGGGTGGGTCACAGAGGAAGTTGTCAGCCAGAGGAACCATGTCCATAAGGAACTCCTTATTCAGGTAGCGACAGGTCTCCGAGGAAACAACCTGAGTTGCTACCTAGCATACCTGGACACGCATAACTGGCGGAAAAGGATTGCAGTTCAGGTCCCATGTGGTCAACGAGGGCAAGCCCTATCCTCGGAATTCATGAGTGGAAGAAGCGTAGGCACAAGGCACACTGGGAACGCCTTTTGACTATTCATCAGGCTGCACAATCCGCACCTAACTCAAATTTAGCCACCGATACCGTTTCGTTAGGCATTGTCACCAGCTGCAAAGCCAAGAGGATTCGTGGGGACAGTGATTTCAACAAAGAGCTCTCCATATCGCAGAAGAGGAATGAAAGCTGCAGGGCTAATTACCCTCTCCAAACGTCAAAAGTCCTCGGAAATGAACAAATTCCAAATAGATCGCTTTTCAATAATTCTGGAGTTGCTCCTAATTATCTTGAACGTTAATCGTATAGGTACATTATTCTACTACCACCGCAATTTTTCTGAACGCGGTAATTCATCGCGCTGCTCTCGTCATTTCTCACGAACGAACTAAGATCATTAGGGCAGGACTAGACGTGCCACTGCCCGTCGTTAAATTCGTTCGTGTAAACAGAGGGTTAATCGACCGAATTTGGTACAACAAAAACCGAATGGCTCGAAGCTCGGAGTGAGATTCGCTCTTCTGCCTTAAATAACTCACGAGATACATACGCGCCTCTACCTCGTTTTTTATTTATTCATTTTATTTTTTACTTTTTATTTCTTCGAAACCCAACGAAATTTAAAGCCGAAAAGGGCCACAATAGGACCCGAAACCCGATTGCGCGGGGCAGCGTCCGTTTTTTTCACCGTCCAGGCAGGAGCCCCCTGTAGGTAAATGTTGGGCAACAGTCGGGAGCAAGTGAGTGATATATAAGGGTCTAATAGGAGAGAAATCCGTTGAGCCACGCCGTTTGGTTGTCGAGAGATTCTCAAAAAGAGGATAGAGATTGCCGATATAAATAACGAAGAGAGGGGGAAAATAACAAAGCCGCTAGATATAACGGAGAATTGACAGGATCCTCGGGAGTCGAAAGAAATCTTAATTAAATTCAAAGAAAAGGGAATTGTGTTGTTAAATGTGGTTTGTGGGGTCAAGACGTTGTCAACTGATGCACGCGGGAGAAACGTGATATTAGTTGTGCAATGAACTTATTACTTTTCATAGCTCACAAAGCGCAAAAAGAATTTACGTAATCGCACGAAGCCAAGAAGAAATATAGCTTGTAAAATGTATTGCTATAGTCGAAACGCAAAATATATAGGGCGTGATTGTGGGATCATCACGGGAGACATTGGGTAGCCAGAATAAGGCGCATCTCTGTTGATGAGTTTGGCGAAGCTCAGAGAGCGTTCTGGGGTACTGCTGGGGCTGGTCCCGCTCGCCACATTATCACTGGTGCAAGGCTGACTTTGAACAGCTTGAACAGCAACCGTTTCATCCCTCTAGTATCCCAGTACCAGAACAAGCCCTCAAGTAGTTGGGACAAACTCATACTCGAGTGGCAAGCCACTGGAACGAATCTGCAGTTTCGTCCAATTCGTTCACTAACAGCTGGCCGAGGACAGTTCAATGGAACGAAGGGCGAAGTCATGGTAGATCAGGGCACAGCGACATGAGAGCTAGTAGTAATCAGCTATCGGATGGAGCAAGGCCACATCAACGTCTTCCCTCGTTACTTCGTAATAAATCGTTAAACACGCCGTTTATACGGCGCAGTGTCTTCTGCACAGGCGACACACTTTGATCTTGTCAATTGTCATCTCCTCTTCAGTTGTGGACAAGACGTTTAGCTTAGGAGTCTGGTGAGGCTGCACAAACTTAGATGTACCATCTGCATCAGACACAGCAAGTCCTTTCTGCAACCTTTTATGGGTAATTTACCCCGATCACGTGTCAGTGGAGTGCGCCCTTTTCTCAACTGTGGCGTCGATTTTGCAGGACAATTTGTGTGTCGTGAAACTGCCCGTCGTAACTCTCGCACTCTGCATGGTATCTAGAGCGGTTCATCTAGAACTCTGCACTTCTCTATCTGTTGAAGCCTTCTTGGATGTGTTCGATAGGTTCGTGGCACGACGAGGTATTCCTTCCAGAATCCACTCAGACTGCGGGACTAATTTTGTTGGTGCTTCTGGTTATCTACAGGAGGTTAAGGATTGGAATACCAATGACAGCGTTCAAGATGCTATTGCAAACCACACCTCACACCTATCGGTGGAATGGCTGTTTAACCCCCCTGGTTCCCCTCACTTTGGAGGGAGTTGGGAATCGGCTGTGAAATCGGCAAAGATCCTCCTAGTAAAGACCCTTGGCCCTAGGCCATACACTGAGAGTGAGCTTCACACTCTGTTTGCCAAGGTGGAGGGAGTGCTGAACTCAAGACCACTCCAACCACTATCTGAAAGCTCTGATGACCTTGAAGCTCTTACGCCAGGCCGTTTTACAATAGGCCAACCTATCAACGCCATACCAGAACCAGATTTCTCTAACGTACCCGAAAATCGGTTAGACCGTTGGCAACCCATCCGGGAACGCGTTCAGCATTTCTGGCGACGTTGGAGAGATGAGTCTTCCCTTCAAGAACGCAAAAAATGGAATAAGACATCTCCTAATTTGCGGATTGGCGACGTAGTCATCATCAAGACTTCTAACCCCACACCAGCACAATGGCCTATGGGCCGTGTGGTCGATGTGCACCCAGGAGAGGACAACACAGTCAGAGTTGTGACCTTAAAAACAAAATCTGGCCTCTTCAAACGTTCATCAGTCAACCTGATCACCCTGCCAGTTCACCATCCATGATCCATCTTCTTCACCGCGAGTTCCATTTGTAAAATGGGGGGAGCATGTATCCGCCGTATATTTTCACACATGGAACGCACTCATAGCCACGATATCAAACTGTTTACCTCGTTATCAATTGCCGTCCTTACTCACTTTCATTATTGTCGTTGTGGTTGTTGTTGCTACCCTCTTATTATTATTCCCGATTTTTGCGATCGTTCCCCGACCTGTTTTTCTGTGCGCTCCGTAATATTATCTTATTCCCAATCCCGGTTATTTCTTTCGGTTCCTTCCGCGGCACCTTTGTCACCGCGACAAGTTGACTGCCATAAACCACGCAGTCCAAAGAACACTGGAGGATTTTACGTTTAGGAACCTCAAGATCTTACAAGAGGCAAGCGCAGGGCTTCTACAACTGTAAACCAACGACAATCGATGATCAAGTACAGATTCAATGGAAAATTGGAATAAGGTGTTAGAAACTACCAAATCCTCGAAGTATTTCCAGAGAGATAGTCTGCCAACATTGTAACCGACGGTCACGTCATGGTTAATTCTTTCTTCGTCAAATCAGCAATTGAAGTCTTCAAGTATTCCCCGAGTTAACTGATTTCTACTGCAGCACATCACTTGTATTAGATTTTTCTCCGAACGAGGACTTCATGACACAATGCGTCGAGCGGGTCACTGAGGAAGTTGGAATGAAACTTCGCGGAACGGGGTTCCTTATGGAGCAAGTCTCATTGTTGTAACTGAGCTGCTTCAGAATAAGTGAGCGCCTCCAAGTCAGCTGAATCGTGAAAAAAAAGCGACAACAAGAACAAAACCGTCGGCGCCACGATGATGTTTGACTTATGTTCTTTCGCACCTCTTATTTAATTATTCGGTTTCGTCGAAAGAGCGAAAAGAGGGCGCTCGGGACTGGGAAGTACTGCCGTCCGAAATCCCGAGTCCTAAATAGCATCTATTGTTGCAGTTCCTTGGGGGGGGGGGGGGAGATTGAGCAGACTGGAGAATATTGGATGGTCGAAGTGAATATGTGTATTGTGTGCTACAGCTCTGGGAGAACTCTAGGGCCATTACATTCCCGCGCACTTTCCGTCTTCCCTGTTTCCTTCTCGCATCTTGAGATAGAGTAATTGTCATGATTCCACGAGTAGCTCACTCTGTCCCGACAATGACCCTGTGGATGTGTCAAAAAATATGCGGGAGGACATGAGGTATAAAGCCTAGAATAGCCTGCTGGTTTATGACGCACGTCTTGTGCTTCCAGTGCGAAGGAAACAAGAAACAACTTGCTGCTCCACTGTAGTTCCAACGAGAGTGATCGACGATTGTTGGATGAGCAGTCAAACCTACCAACTTTGACAGCTACTAAGCAAACTTGTAACCATTTCGCCCAGTTTGCGAAGAAGGTAATGGAAAAAAACAAACAAAAAAAACGTGCCCACTGTTGTATTCTCCATTTGAAACTTGAAATCCAAGTGAATGGTCAGATCAAGTGGGAAACTTGATTAATAATTCCTCCTACATGGTACAGGATTTCCCAGTTGCCCAATATCACACGAGAGTTTGGCTAAATGACAACCTGTCGTACCTCCTCAGGGACTTGGTCTGTGCCAAATACTGTCAGAAGTCTGTTCACTAAAAAGTAGATTTAAAAAAATATATATTTGCTTGGTGGCACCAGGAACGCCCCACTGCAGCCACAACTGGGCCTAGTGATGCACAAAACGCAAGACAATCTTGAGATCCATCCCCACAACCTCCTCTGACCACAGCTGATGAAGCGTGTGACAGCCAGCCCCCCACACGTACACAGTACATGCTCCACCATCTCCAGCTTCGCCTCACGGAATCAGCAATTCTTTACCTCTTACATGCCAATCTTGGCCAGATGGTACCTTAGTGGACAGTGACCTGTAAACTGGCTGCATACTATCTGTAAACTCTCTCTCTCTCTCCAGGCTGAGGATCTCTCTCGTTCAGTGCCTGGAGAGTCTGACAAACAACCTTGGCCTTTGGCCAGGTACATCCCGCCCTTACGTCTCCTCCCACCTCCACCCTCCATGATCAAGTGGCTCTTGGTGGTCCCCACAGGAGGAAGCGCAGATCCCGTTCTCCCCAGTTTATCGGCCTCCTCGCTCCCTTCTATTTTATCTGGCGCCCAACACAGTGTGTTTTCCTTCGCCAAGGTCTTCAGGCCAGTCAGACATCCCCAAACCAGCCCTGACGTGACAGTATAGGAAGGCAGGGCCTTAAGTGCAGCCTGACTATCCAACATAATGTATATTCTTTTCCGATTTAGGCCCCTACGCAGGAGGTGCTGCATGCACACTGCCACAGCGAAGGGTTCTGCTTGGAAAACTGTCGCTAGTGCACCCAGTGGTATTGCTGCCCAGATCCTCGGTCCACAGATGTCTGCACCTGCTAGACCGCCCTTCACTGATCCGTCGGTATAATATACCATGACCCCAGCCTCGAGAGAGGGATCACCCCCTTCCCACCTGGATCTTCCATGGATTCGTACCCTGAAGATCCTAGATATATATATATATGTAACGTCTATAGCAATACATTTTTACCAGCTCAATTTTCAAGTGATTCGTGTAATAGGCATCTAGAGCTCTTCGTGTGTGGAAGGACACTCATTGTTCGACTCTTTCTTCTTGTTCGCCCGTTTTTAGTTGGTTTTCTGGCACTTAGTAACGACTCCAGAGCTAGTAAGTCACAACCACTTTTCTAGGTCGACGTTATTTACTTAGCTCTTCGTCGCATCTTGTTAGCTCTGAAACGAAACAAGAGCAACGTAATTAGGGATTGCCTCCATTCGTTCCGTTGAGCTTTTAGCGCTATTATCACTCGACTGACCGTTTTTTAAGGCACACCGTTGCAATGCACAAGTTAGTGACGGCCGCTCGTTCAAGTTTTTCGGTGGATTATTAACTATACTAGACCGTCTCGACACGAGCACATCTTTTTCGAAGGGATCAGAACACGAACAACGCCGCTTGTTACTTGAGTGATGTTTCATGTTCACCAAAAAAAAGGTATGAGCGAAATCCGCCCAAAACTAACTATAGTTATCATAGTGATAAAAACACTAAATATTTTTTCTCAAAAACTGCTCAAATGGTTTTGATTAACTTTTTTTGCGAGGACTGCCGCAAGTATAATAAAAATAATGTAAACTTCCCATCCGCGGCAAAATGACGAGAGCAACACAATAAATTGCCAAACATTTCGACATAACTCGATTTTTTTTCCTTATAATCTCTACTGAAATCTTTCTAGAATCTTAAGTCAAATTGAGGTGGTATTGATAAGGCGGCATACGATGAGTTTAATAACGTTCATGAGGCATATACAACCTACCCTAAACATTTTGGAATCCTAACCATCGCCATTTCTAAAAGTTTTCGACTGCTTATGAACACGATCTTCTAATCTGCATATGGGGATGTCTGGGGTAGTACTGACTGGATGGCCCTCAGACCCCGCAGTTTAAAAATGAATTTTGGGACGGGGGAACTAACCTCCAGCGACACCACAACCACCACAATGTCCGCAGGGCATTTTCCAGTGTTTTCAGGCCTTGCCCGGAGTTGTATCTACCTTGCACTGCAGACGCAGCCACCTGTTGTGGTCCTAACCCATAATGCACCGGCACAAGGCCGTGGGCTGTGCATTCCCCATGTTTGGGTCGAACAACCCTCAAGGCCTGAATGGTCGCTAGCACAATCTTTCGATGACACTTACGGCTTGGCTTTTCCTCCTCCTAGGACAGTTTGGACTTTGCCCTCCCTGAGGTTCGAAGGAACGCCAGTAAGCCGTAGCAGAGGTCCCCCAAGCTTCAACCCACGACTCAGGGGCTCCTCCGGAGCGCATCTGGGTTACCATCCCCTGGAATCACGTATACAGTGCACTGCTTGCTCAATAATGGTCATGGCGCAACTATGAGCGGCACAATAAATTCCGAAACTGCAGACCCCACCAATTTTTAACCGGTACAGAAAACTTATTTGATTAGTTGCTAGAGTCAAAATCGCTGAATGCCCGTGGGCTGAGGAAAGTTGATGTTTCATACTTAGGTTATACGAGGTCGTGGATATCACTAGTATTGCCTCCAATCGAATCGAAAAATGGAAAAATGTTAGAAGAACTTCTTATTGGTCCAATCAATTCAATCACAAAATTGGCCTCTAAATTGATCCTTTCATCCCCTAAACAAGACCACCACCTCCGTCTCTCACCCACAAGATGAAGCAACGTGTCTTCCAAAATTCTTATTTGTAGTTTGCTGCTCCATTATGGCATTACAGACACTCCAAAGACAAGATGCAACGCGACCAAATGCCGCAAATCGCTTTGTGTGCGTCCCGTTATACAGAAAATTGCCACAACAAACTACAAATAGGCGCTAGACTTATACGATGCAACTGCGTGAGAGGAAGACTCTGACTGAAGAGACTGAAAATCCCTAGTAACCCTAGTGACCCTAGAAATGCTTTTGGACAACCGTTTTTACCGAAGGGAAAAGTGAGAATAAAATTATATTCTCGAGCTGTGGGAATAGGCCAGATGATCGTCATTATTACGTTAACTTACTAATATACTCGTACGTTGACGAGGGAATATTCAAATTCAGAAACTGGAATATTTTTGTTCGGCTTTATTTATTTCGAAAACACGCGAGTGTACGTGTGGTAGAAAAACTGTACTTAATATGATCTAGGGAAGGCGGACCACTAAGGACATGATCCAAGGAGAGGGCCGCAAGGGGACCTTCAGGTGTATAAATAATGCAATCGGATTTCTCTCTCCCCCCCTCTCTCTCTTATCTCTCTCCCTCTCCCTCATGTTATAGAAAAGATCTCCTCAAAACGTACTTGGACCCAACTTGATCCAGTTCTATTTTTTCATTTCCCTTGTATTAGAAGAAATCGTTTCATTTGACAGTCATTTTTGTACAGTTCTGCATAATACTTAATCGTTTTAAAAGAAAACCGCTTTCAGTGGTTAATAGTCCGCGCGGAAATTTATTTTACTAATAACTGTTACGAGGGGGGTTTGGAGACGTTTGGGGATCCGCTAACTCAGGCAAAAATTAACAGCAATCGCTTGGAGCTGCGATCCACAATTGCCCGACTTTCGTCGAGAATTATGATCCATCGTCTTAACCACTACACCACGATTGCCCGGAGCCTTTTAAAGGGAGTCAGGCGGTACATAACTACAGGATAGATGTAAGAGCTCATAGTCCTAATCTCATTCTGTTTTTTTTTTTTTTTTGTAAATAAACACTGTCATTCATTCTCCTTCCCTCTCTCTCTCTCTCTCTCTGCTGTGCACAGTCGGGCCATGAGAAATGTAAACAAACCAATGAAAATACCTAAACATAGAAGCACAGTATCCGAGCCATCGTTTTTTATTCAAGTTACCAAAACTTATAATGAATATAAGGATAAGTTTATTTTTATACAAAAGGCCAACACTTCTACGAATAAATTTCAGACATTATTAAAAAGAGTGAAATTTATTAAAAATAAATAAGTTTGAAAAAATACAAAATTCTAAAAAATTCTGCACAATAACAGAACACAAGTTATTGTCAGCATAAGCGTTCTGATTTATTGATATTCCTACATTTGTCGATTTTTGTTCTTATTTTTTGTAACGTGAATTATTGTTCAGTCTGTTTTGTGTAAAACTGTTCAGTGTTTCCTGGGAGAATGAGAGAGAGGGCCTTGAGGCCCTAATTCTGCCAAGTGAATAAATAAAACAATCATCTCTCTCCCTCCCCTACTCTGTCTTCCTCTCTCTTTTCTCTATCTCTCTCTCAGGCCGTAGCATAAGTAGGAGCAACTCAATAAATAACCAGAATTTAGGGGCTACCACATTCTATGGAAAACGCGGAGTTACGATGGTCGAGTTCAAATTAACGGAGTGAAAAATGAATGGAATTAGTAGCAAAATCCACGAAAACCAGTGAATTTCACGTAGAGCTAAGAAAAGCTGAACGATGCGTCGCACCTGATATTTTTACCTTTAATCAAACCATCAAAATTCGAAGGGGGTAGTTTCATACTTGAGGCTCGAACCATGGAACACTCGTCAGGGGACAAGAGGGAATTGGGAAAAGAGGGAATTGGTGCAAGATGACGCGCTGATCCCTGGGGAACCTGAATCCTTCGAAGGCTGTCAATCTGATTTTGTTTGTCAGTTGTGTGTGGTCATTTTTGTCGTCTGTAAGCGCGTGATTAATCATAGGGCCAATCTACAGGCGGTTTTAACCAACGCAAAGACGTTAGGATCACAGTAAAGTTCTTCTCCAGGTTATGTGTTTAGCCCGTGTAAGTCATCATTGATTTGTACAGCCTTGATTCGAACGACTGTTGTTAATTTTTAGTTGCAATTGAGGTGGTTAAATACTCTTATAAATAATTTCAGGAGGTTAATTAATAAATAATTCTCGACGTCGTAGAAGAAAATCGATACTTTGATCGAGTTAACCATTCCATCGATAATAACCGTCGACCGTGTTTTGGGTCTTCGACCGGACGGCTCTGAAGCGCATGACGCCCGCGGAAAAGACATGCTAGCGGGGCGATAAAAAAACAAAACAAGCTCCATTCCCTTATACGGACTGAAAGTGCCGCAGAGGGCCTTAAATGGACCAGTAGACAAGAGTTGGGCGGAATTAGGCGCGTGGGACGGCCGTGCGTCTCCTGTCATAGAACGTCAAACGCAGGACCGGGTCTCCGCCCGCGCGCCGCCTCCGCGCAACTGGGAAAGAAGAAGGAAAAGACCGCGAAACAGGTAGCAGTCGCGGGTAAAAACGTGGGCCCGAATTTTTGGAAGGAAAGGGTCCCACCGTGGGAGGATGGTAGACTGGCCTGTAAATTACGATGGCTGCCGCACACCCTCGACCGGTGGGGACAAACGACAGTCCGCCAGTTCTTCCGCACGTCTTCTCTCTTAGCTAACATCTTCGCATAGTGGCGTATACCGCAACCTTTTAGCACCCGGGGGTGTCATTTATCATTAACCACCAGGACGAGCAGTGCGTAGCAACACACAACTTTCCGCCATCCCCGTAAGTTCGAACACCAGCTACATACGCTGGCGCTATATCTTCGTTCTGCGCATTTCTACAGGAACATTTATGGAGCACAAAATGTAGGGTCTAGTTAGTTGAGAGTCCTCAGTAAGCTTGATCGAAATAGTTAGAGCCGTTTTTGAGAAAATTGGAATACCGATAAATTAATATTCGACAAATCTCTTTTTCTGAGTTAACTTGGCTTATATCTCCGTTCAACAGATGGATCACATCTGATGAAGCAGTTACCCTGCAATTTACGGAAATGTTCGAAAAAACGTTATTTTCGACACATTTTGATTTTCATCTCCGTTCAATGGACTGCCAAAGAATCATTTGTTGAGAAAAATACGATATATCGGTATTGACCATTTGAAAACATTCTGTGAGTTGAGAGAAAATCGTTAGAGCCGTTATCTAGAAAAAAAAACAGTTTCGCCCATAACCTTATTTTCACGTCTGCAAAAAATCGAGAACGCAACAAAGAACCAGCTCAATTGGTTGAGCCGTTCTCCCGCAAAATGAACTACAGACACACATATGGACCATGTGTCGAAATTAGGTTTTTTGGGTTCAGTAGGCCTCAAAACGTCTCGCCCCTTTTTAAAAGGGCCACTCAAGCAGAGATGGTTCAAAGTTGCTAATTTCAGTGATCAGTTTGTGATCTCGAGTGGCTTGATCCGGAGTGAATAGAATCCACAACCACTGAGCGAACTATACAAGGTTATCTATAACCTTTTAAAGGCGTAATTTACGGAGCACAGCCACTTTCATCTTGACAACTACTTCCATGGAGCTCGAGGAGGAGTAAAACGGCCATTTGAAAGAGAACGTAAATAACGTTTCTGAGAGAGTTAAGCATCTCGAACGTGAATCATATAACAAAAAGAGGTTGATGGAAACTCGACCCCACCCCAACGTGTTGTAAAATGCATGATGGTATGACAGCTGCTACAAGTAGACAAATCAATGCCTTTGACAATCAGGACCGGCGATGATCCAACAGAAGCATTTTTGGCAGAGTTCTCATTTACGAGGTTCATTTCCAAGGGGACATAAAATTTGCTAGACCAGTTAGATACCATAATAAAACGCTGCTAATTATTACACAAGGGTTCAATCCAACGTCGAAAAATATAAAAAATATAACCCGTGTTTTGACCGGGGTAGACGAATTTTACTGTAGCACGAAACTTGTAATTGAAGAGTTGAAAAATCACACGATTCGAAGACTTGCATGTACAAAGAAGAAGTGACTAGAACAGGATATGAGTGTACAAGCGCGAACAAGAAGGCTCTAAAGGCGTGAAACTTGTTGCACTGGGAAGGAAAGAGGAATCCGAATTAGATGTCAAAGAGAGGTGAAACTAGTATCTGTCGCGAGACTCACGTGAACGAAGGTCTGTTGGGAGAACTGGAAGACAGAGCTGATAGAAGACTGTGAATTGGGAGAACTGGGTGATGACCATCAATCGTGAGAACTAGTAGATGACTGACTTTGGGAGGAACTGTCTGTTATGGAGAGGAATGTAAATTGAAGGGAGGGAATAGGATATTTTGGAAAGTCCAGAAGAAGGGGAAATCCGTTGTCACTCGTAAATAACTAAAGAGCTGGACTTTTCACCGGTATAAACCAAAGGGCTTGAGCTCAGAAAGGTGTTCGAGGAAATAATGACTTTCCTTTAGAGCCAGGGAGTCCTGTTAAGACGTCCCAAAGTCTGAAAATCCCAATTAATTCGACCTGCGCCTAACAACATGCTTATATCAACAACCCGGGAAATGGCAAGTTGCACAACAAACATGAGAAACCTGATGTTACAATCAGTATTTCCGATAACTTCCTGGTTATCCAGTATGTCGCAGCCATACAACTCAGAGATCCATCCCGTTGTATTCAGCGTCGAAAAATATTAGTTAATGATAGGAATCATGACCTGGTCACAACTTAACCACACAAATTGACATTTTCCACGCTAGGCAATTGGCAAGTTGTGACGAGTCGAAGTGACGGGTGGTTGGAAAATGAGTGCAGACCAGGGAGAAACAATAACTTTCACTACATAATCTCGCAAGTTTCTTCAAGTAATAGAATTCGTGTCACTATAATACTGTGATTTCACTGTTTTCAATCTAGATCATTGTTTCCAAACCTTGTTTGTACATTGTCCCACTTATAACATTTCTAAATTTTGGTTGCCCTAGAGGGGTGTGGGCCCGCCATTGGGGAAACACTGATCTAGATGCATACCTTCACCTCTGAGACCCATCCCATCCTATCCGGCATCGAAAAATACGACGTAATCATGACAACAAAAACAACGAAAACTGACATTTTCTAGACAATACGTCACGAGTCGTAGTGACGGGCGGGCGGAATGAGACGGGAGGCATTGCGGGAAATGCAATAAGTAATAACTAAGTAGTAAGCAATTACTGTTGCTGTATTCTCCCATGAGTTCCATCGAGTAATAAGAATTAGGCTCGCTGTATTTAATGCGATTTCACTGATTTCCATCTGGAAGCAGTAATACATGCATGATGGTACAGCCCCAGCTATACATAGATAACGTAGCGCCAGTGGTCCCTTGATAATGAGAACTGGCAATGGCGCTAACTAACGCATTCTGGCTGAATTATCAACTGTAATACGGTGTTTTAGAGAACTCCCTTAATCAATAAGAAACCATAATGAAATGCTGTGCGCGATCAAAAATGAGGGAGTGTGATGGAAAACGAAGGCGTAACTTGTTTCCCCTTACGTACACCTAGTATAAAAGGTAAATGTACAGATAGTGCGGGTTATCATATCACAAACACTTCACACATCACTAACGTCACTTGGTCACGACGCGATCTCACCATACACCTCTGTCACCTGGAAGATAGAACTTGACGAAACTCGTAAATGGTTCACAGACATTTGTATGAGTGCAGGGCATATGCCAGTGGCAAGGAGAGGGTTCCTAGCCTGGTTGCATTAACCACTCTTCTGCCAGCACCAAGCAGCTCTCTAGGGGAATTTCCACCGAAACCACTGCCCCCATGAATCCAAACCCGGTCGGCAGCATCACGCCCTAAAGAGCTCCACGCCACGAGCAAAAGCCCCCGTTCTATTTGGCAGCGATTTAAGCAGCCTATGGGCCTGAATGGGAGCAGGACCCAGTGCCGGAATAGCCAAAAGGCGTTCCACCGGCACCTACACCTTATCTCCATGGGGATTCCGGGGATTGGACTTGCCTCTGTACTTCCCATGGAGAAGGGGGTCAGGCCGTCGTTAATCCCCGTTCATCCCGGCCTGAACTGCGATCCCCTATTCGACGTGCCGAGGGCGGATTACTCGATATTCGACCGCCCTCGACCACGAATGGTTCACAGTCAGTTGATTCTGTCTGCAATTCTTCATTTAAAACACGATCGTATTTACGTACGCACTTGGCATTCAGTATCGAACGCGTAATATTATCACGTTATTTATTGACTGATTGAACTCTTCAATAATCGTAAGACGTCCTCGGAACGTGAAACACCTTTTGATTCGCTCAGGGCCGTTCCCATTTGAGACTGTTACAACGTGAGCTTCTGTATCGACGGCTGTTCTAGCGGTGCTCGACTTGCAGCGCCTGCAGTCGAACATTTCTCAACTAGGGATACGCTCGACAACGCAGTCGTGTTTCTCAAAGGTACATTATCTAGGCTCTTACTGTTCAAAAGTGGAAGAACAGGTTTAAGATGGGTAAGAATTTATATTTGTAACCCAAAAGGAGTTTTGGCAACCTTTTCGTGTACCGAGCACGAGCAAGTGGTTCCTTTTAAATGTTCACGAATGATTTTGTCATACCTTTCAGGGACAAAACTGTTAACTTGTGTTTCTAGTCTAGTTTCGTTCTGAAATAGCGCAGCAGCACCGTAGCGTGCTAATCTAATCACTTTCTCGGTTATAGCCGTGATTTCTTCGTAAATGTTGTCGACAATGACGAAATTTCAGTTTTATGCTGAACGGCAAATGCATTTAATGAGTTGGGTCATAATTTAGTTGCAAGGAGTGGGAAGATGCCCGATGCTTTCATTTTAGATTGGCTATTCAGCTCAGCTCTGACCGAATCAGTGCGCTTCGTCGTCATGACAGAAGATCCTAAGCTCAGGGCCTTAACTTTACTCGCCAATCCCAGAATTCCAAAGCCCCCTGTCTATCAACTTATTCTTTTGTCAATTCAAGTTCTGCCAATGACATAATTTCTGTGTTCACCAGTGGAGTTTCCCTCATCTCACTCGTCAGCCCGTACTTGCCAGTGGCCACTGCACGTCTCTGACTCAGTTACACTCTCTCACAGCTCAA
Source organism: Pachypeltis micranthus (assembly GCA_020466155.1). Taxonomy (NCBI): domain Eukaryota; kingdom Metazoa; phylum Arthropoda; class Insecta; order Hemiptera; family Miridae; genus Pachypeltis; species Pachypeltis micranthus. The sequence continues at coordinate 4,594,751 of CM035776.1, forward strand.
CCTAGTTTCTCTGTGTTGCGTGAACGCATGCACTCTGTACTCCGCCTCTATAGTTCTTAAATGTAACAACAAGCAGATGTGTTCTCTCTCACACATCTCATTCCCCATACGAAACTTCATGCCTCTCACTCTCTAGCACCCAACAATAACGTCGCCAACAAATTTTACTGGAGATACGGGGAATATTTTCAATCATTCAACACTCACATTTCTAAGTTCCAATTGGAGCGGGACCACATTCAAACAATTTAGAATTTCCATCATGCACAGCTGTTTCTTGGGCATGTACACGCTTAATACACGCCGTGTTGTCACCGTGTACCAACTGAGATAGGTTGATCGATGGAAATAGGTTGTAAGATCGCGGAACACATCAAAACCTGGCAAACTTCTACAAAATATCATAAGAGTTTCATGTGAGGAAGTTTGTTGAACGCATTCCAGTGATCGTAAGTGATAGATGCGCCTCGATCTTCCCAATGACAACTTTGGTAGTCACGGAACCAAGTCAGTGAGAGCTAGTAAACAACAATAAGTTGAACGTGGAAGCGGTTAGAAATGGTAATAGCTTTGACAGTCATTAGCACAATAAGATGGTTAACGGAGCGAAGGGCGAAATTGACTTAAACTGCCTAATTTACCCTCCTCGCACGAACGAACGAGAAATCTCGTTATGCCGATGTCAAACGGCGCGGATTGAGCTATCGGATGAGTCAGAGATTCAAGTCTTCCATATTTGGAGTCCCTGGGACCTTGATACCATCTAGTTTGTTTACCGAGAAGTCTGCCCACGCGACAAAGGCCGCTAGAGGGAGGCTACTATTTAAGTCTCCACTTTTCAAATGCTAAGCGCCGCCGCGGACTGAGTCGGACCGTTCTCAACGATTCCGCTCACTGCATTGGGGCGAGTTGGTACATTTTCTTAGTGTTTGGTCCACGTCTGGGCCCCCGCTCTTCTAATTCAAATACAACCGCGCAATTTGGCTCCACTGAGATGGCCGTGCACTACACGATATTACGTATTTATTCGTGTATAGTATTAGGACTATTACCTTTCATTAGCCTGCATCTCTCAATTCGATTAATTAGTTCAGTATCAGTCGGTTTTAGTCCAGCACGCCGCTACAACAGTGGACAGTGGGTCATTGTCCACGTAATATCGATCAAACTCGATTTGGACCTTAATGTTACAGTTGAGCTCTTGTCGATACTATCGAGTTAGTAGTGACGCCATTTTTGTAACCTTCTGTTGGTTTACTACCCACTCTGAATAATTCGCCAGTTTTTGGTCAGGATGATTTGTTTACAACCCCCCCCCCCCCCTTTTCAAAATTTGACGCAGTTTAAAGGCATGGGGATTCCAAACCAGCAATGTCCGTCTAACACCTGCCATCCAGGCCATACCTACCTACATGGTGATCCAATCAGATGAAACCCATTCCGATGCGATCACGTCGTGTTTAATATCGTTTTTTCGATATTTTTGGACGCTAAGACGAACAGAGGCAAATTCTACTTGAAAAAAGCTCGTGGAACAAAGTTGTAAAGGTTATCATTCCTTCCTGGCCTGTGCTCATTTCCTGTGTTGCCTCTCATCTCACGGTAAACAGTTTTTGTTGTTCCGTTGTAGTAGGGACATGTTTCGTATCGTTTACTAGTATTTTTCGAGGCTGAATCGAATGGGATAGGTCTCGGATGTGTGAGACTAAGTCAAGCTCTAATAGAGCCAATATAACCTCCGCAACCAAAGAATGTGAAACGACTAGATATACTTATGCATTATTACCAAATGCGTTATTTAGGGTTTCAATAAATATAACAAAATGATACCAAGTCATGGGATTGAACTGGCCACTATGCCCTAGGCAGCACAACTTTCCTCATGAAAATGAGTCACAATCTCTAATAAAACCTCACGTTCAGTACGCTGCTCCTCAACAACTCCCCCTATAGAAGCGTTTGAGGTTGGACTTTTCCTACAACGTCCATGCTGGAGTTATTTTACACGACTGCTTATTCACCACTGCTTGAAAGGAGGAAGAGAATGAGAAGGATGCTGACGTCCCTGTCATGACGAGCATGTCTCTTCGAAAACATATCTCTCGTGATCATCGCTTACATTCCCCAGTCCCCTGCGTTTGGTTTTTGAGAAAGAATCACATCTGCTTTCTTCCAAATTTGAGAGAACGTTCTCCTGAGACATTGCATGTCATCCTGAGACGGGCATGGTCAGTACCTGTAAGATCAATGTTACGCGGTCCACGACCAAATCCTCATCCAAAATCCTTCATAAATCCGTCAGGTACCTAGGCTCTCCCATCAGCCATGTGAGCCAACGGTAAAAGGATAGACACCGTTCAGTGCAATGCTCCAATGCAATCCATCCCAAACTTGCAATTGTGGTCCGATAGCCACTCATACCCTAGTAGCTTCAAGGATCTAATGAATGGACAGTGCACACACTAGTATCACATCTATTCTAATCTCCTTCCCCTTCTAACACCATTGCTCTCAGGTATAATGCCAACTCGGCTCCACGATTACCGGATTTGGTTTCAAAACATGCCTGTGATCTGTAATTACCATCTAATCCAATTATAACTCTTTTACTGGGCTCCAATCACAGCTGCCACTTTTTCCAGGTCATCATTTAGCATTCTCAGCTTGTCGAAATGAGCCATTTGCTGGTCTCCCACCCCAAACACGATATATCCATGTCCAGCCCTAATAAGTGCCTTAATCGCAGTATTTTGAAGTGAGGTTCTTGAGTTAACCAAAATATACCAGCTGGAGACAGACCACTGGTCACTTCCTTCGAACGATTCAAGTATACTAGGACTGCTGCAAAAGAGGCGGAAGCGGAAATCCAAGGAAGGTGATGACGCTGAGAGGCTAACTCGTGAAGCATTAGTCGGTGTTATAATTGACAAGACCAAGCAATCCCTCCACCCGCGGTTCATAAACAGGCCAGTCACGGTCAAAGGCCTCGTGACCAGCGTCCTTATCGTCCCCCCCCCCCCCCGCGAATTTTTCCTCTAACACAATTTCAGCGTTTGAAGTTCTGTTAAGTTAGGCTGTGTGGCTAAGAGGGATGAGTAAATGTTGGCTGAATGTGCGGGTTTGGTTTCGGTTCCTAGGTGCTTTTCAAACAGGACGAGTACCAGAGGTGTACATTGCGTCTAGATGGAATACATTGAGGCAAATTCTACTACTTGAAAGAATTCACGTGACAAAGCGAAAGTTATCCTTCCTCCCTGGCCTGCGCTATTTCCTGAGTTGCCTCTCATCTCACTCCAACCACTCGTCAGTTCGACTTTTCACGTCGTGCCCATTGCCTAGCGTCGTGTAGAAAGTGTTTCGTTGTAGCCAGGTCGTCTTTCGTATCGTTTACTGATATTTTTCAACGCCGAATCGAATGGGATAGCTTTCAGATGTGCTCTACAAACATTGTCATTTCCCGGATGATATAGACACGTTACATTCTTAATATTTTCCGACATTGGGTTGAATAGAGTAGGTCACAATCACGCCGTACAAGATGAAACCGTTGGTAATCAATAAAGAGGGCATGTCTGAAATAAATCCCATCCTGCTGGGTTACTTTGGGATGGAGAATGAGAAAATTGAACACGCATACATGATCACAGACGATTTTCTCAAAAGGTGTTTTTTTGACCCTTAAAATGAGAGATCTAAAGAAAACTGAAAAGCAAATTCAGCCGAAAACATAGCCCGTAGGGCTAAAAGGGTAAAAATAACTATTATTTCTGATTTCGACTGTAAACGTTGATTTTAGAAAGTTTTTGAAAATATTGACAAAATTCTTAGTGATTTTTCAATATAAAACGCCACACTTTTCTTCCCAGACACGCCGATAGTTGGCGTTTGGTTCTGCGGCAGCCACCTTTTCAATTTCAGAGTTGGATAGGCTGCAGTGCCAATCTCTCCACGGCTTCTTGGCTGGAGATTAGAACAAAGGCCTTCTCGTTCTACACTTCATGGATTCATATTCAATTTGATGCGCGTTTTATATGGACCCCTCTTCCCAATCTTCCAGATCGATCTACGGAGAAGGGGCTGACAATTTACGATACAAATACTGGGCAGTCATCAACCAGGTTCTACGTACGTGCCAAAACCGACAAGACAAAAATCCCTTTCTAGCTAAAGAAGGCGACTCTGTAATTCCCCCACTAGCATGAGTCGAGGCTTCCAATTGTTGCGATTAAGGTAGAATAGAACAATGTGAAATCTCTCTCTCGACCCCATTCTAACGACGACAATGTCCCGAACATCAACCGCGAAAAATCTTGGCTTCGGATTTAACTTCTCTCTCTATAGACCTGACGCCAAAAACGAGCTCACCAGACCCAATCTCGCCCTTTTCTTAATGGCGTGCGCGCAAATAAAATGCTTTTTGTCGAGATGATAGATTTCAAACGGGAAAAATACGTCAAAATTAGGAACGATAAACGTGTAAAATATCGACGAACGAAGATAAGGCGCCAAGACATAGAATACCATGGGGAAAGCTACGTAATGTAGAGTAACAGAAACTCGTAAACGTAAACAGCAGTAGTACAAGCTTTAGATAATCGACACTTTTCGCACTAGAACTTTTCGTAGAACGATGTTTTGACGCGCTTTTGTTTTTTGCAGGTACCTGGAATATGGAGGAGCCCACGACACTGGGAGCAGAGCGTGTTTTATGTGTACTAAACGTTGAAAACCACTCGAAGAAATTAAAGTTAAATAGTCAATTTCAAGTTTAAGAACGCACATAAGTATCAGTTCGCCTCGAATGTTTCGTTATGCGGTTGTATGAAGTACGATAAGACTAACGATATTTCTGAAGTGGCGACGGTGTAATTATTGTTATTATCTTGTTACGTAGCTTCCAAGTTTTTTAATTTTAATTATACGATTTGAAATCGATGTAGCCATTCATTCACCCATCACTGGTCACAGACATCCTTGGACAATTTGAAAGGCACGTGCAGAAGTAACGCAGGAGCCTGCAAGATCTTCCTATCGTCTGCAGTCAAGCACGAAAAGCTCAAGGAGGCTTTTGGTTCTTAGGTAACCCCAGAGTGAAGGTGAACGGCAGGTAGGGAGGCACATTCACAACTAACTGTAGGGACGCAATGTTCTTTACTATCGGATTCGAAGGTGACACGGGACGCCCGCAGTCCAAAAACCCAGAGCACGGATGCGTACCCTAAAATGTTCGCTAACGAGCCCGTCACTGAAGCTCCATTCGAAAACTTTGACGTTACCTCCGATTGCTTTTTGGCAATATGGAAGCGTCATTCGGGTTTGAGCTTCGGATTCACAAATAAAAACTATTCAACCAACTCAAAACAGAATCCTGAGACTAATTACTCGGCGGTATGTAAAAAACAGCACCATTCACAACGATCTGGGAATCCCAGAGGTGAAAGAGGTCGTGTAAAGTAATTATGAACCATTCAAACGAGCTTCCTTCAAAAACAGATAACCCCCCCCCCAACCCAAATGAACGACGACTGAAGAGGAAACGGCATTCGAATTCGTAATAATTGTGTTTTGAATACCTACCCCGTTATTATTAAATAATTGATACTTATTTACAAAATCCTAAATCGTTTTCGGAACTGTAATGTATCTTTGTACGACGAACTTTAAAAAAAGGTAACCCAGCTAATCAGCAGTGTAGGGTAAAGACTCAATTAACAAATCACGCTCACAACCTAACAGGCCTGTCAGGCGTAGTATCGGTTGGTTTTCGACAACAATCTCCAGGCTCAAAGCTCAGTAGCGACAAGCAGAGACCATTAGCTTGTAGAAGTTGAAAGAATTGTTTACTATACGCGATGGAGGACCTTGAGAGACAATAGATTGTGCAGCGTGCACATGAAAAGACGGCTTGAAGAGCCCTGCAGTTGTCAAACATAATCTCGTTAAGAACCCATTCGCGTTCCACACCTTACCACGTTTGTCGTCCATTACTTTGACAACAAACCGAGAGAAGTGGTCAAAATGGGTTTACAACATCGATTGCTCATCCTTAGAGGAATCGTTGCGTTGTGCAATTTGTCATTCATCCAACGACACAATGCGCAAAGCTGCATTGCACCGCAAGGTACGAACAGCTATATCAACGCTCTTCCTTCGAAAGGGTTCACGGATGTGCGGGAAAACTCACACGTCACGATGAGGATTTACGTGCCTCTTGTCGTTCACCCCCCGAAACTCGTCAAGAGCTACTATTTCGCAATTTGTAGTTACATAGACGATTGAACTAACAAGACGAGTGGGAGAGACGTAGTTTTTTGTATTTTCCTCCGTGGCCTCAGTGGCCAACTGAACTGGGAACCGGCCGGCGATTGTATAAAAGACTTATAAGCCATAATTGCTCACAAAGGGCTTGGCCGCCTTTGGTTGACTGTTGTACCCTCCACAAACATTTCGAGGACAGGGTGTTTTATATGGTTTGGTTGGGAGGTCACGACAGAACGCCAATTCTACGAAGGAGGTTTCTGTCAGGCAGTAGTACAAGTGTTGTATGCGTTACACAAGGTACGTCAAGATTAGTCGCTCACGGCTTGGCCCTCAATTTCTAATTACGCTCGCCGAGTATTATTCGATTACCCCTCGATCGCATTCAAGTCACATAAGTTTTGTCAACAGAAACGACCAGGTTACTCATAGGCTTGTTCGACAATCCCTAACTCTTGTGTACGCCTTGTCATCGCCGCAGGAACATAGAAGGGAAAAAAGGCTCTCTCGACTTAGCTTCTACTGGAGACTCGACATATCATTCAAGAACGCTTTTCATGGCACGAACGAGGTATTATCTGCCAGGGAAAGTGTCTACGTAGAAACAGGGCTGGAGTTACCCAGCGTGAACGTCGAGCCAGTGGGCACATGTAACTGGCTGGATGGGATCGCAGTTCAAGTCCCATGGAATCTCGCTTCTCTTCTCATGTGGTGCACGAGGCAGCCTTGTGTAAAAGTAGCGTAGGTGCAGGGTGAACGTGTAATATCATTTTACAGGCGCACCAGTTGCTGACAGCCTTCAACCACTCGAGCGGGCTCTAGCAGGGCTATCAGGACTACCTTGCATAGTCTGTGCTGATGCAAACGCCAGATCACCATTGTGGGGATCTCTGACCCTGGGGGCGTATGTAGAGTTGCTGCACTTCTTTTCTCTCAAAGACTCTCCATCATACACGTCTTGCGACTCCAGTGCAGAGGAAACAAGAAACCACGTGCTGCTCCACCGCAGTTTCTACAACAATCAGCGACGGTTGTTGGGAGGGCAAACGAACTTAGCAGCATTGACTGCTACAAAGCTAGCCTATAACCATTTTGCAGAGTCCGCGAAGAAGGTGATGGCTAAGAAACGTGGTCATAGTTAGTCTGTCCTTTTGAAACTTGCCACCCAAGTAAATAGTTAGATCAGGTAGGAAACCAGATTAAGACCTCCTCCTCGATGGTACGGGATTCCTCAGGTGGTCACCTCCGCGTGGTAACACACGGGCAACAGCTCTCTACCGGGAGACTGGCTTAAGACCAAATACCTGCCATACCTTCGCAGGTCTGAGTTCGGTGGATGCTGCAGGGGCTGGCCTCTTGCACATTAGTGAAACGGCAACATCCATGGCTGATATAACCCTCGTCGAGGGTTTAGGAACAGTCATCAAATAAGGAAACAGCCCGTGCAGGGAGAACGCCTCTTGGCAATTCTCGCACCGAAGCCTGCCACTCATTCAGGTTCCTCGTCTGCTCAAACTGCCGTCAACATAAATGAGGCTTCTGCCCGCGGCCTCTGATACACAGCACAGTCAGGCAGAGAGCCACTGGCTGTGAAGCTGAGTTGTTGGATCCGTGGGGACTGTGGTTTCAATAAAGAACTCCCCGAGTAAACTAGCGTGCTGACAAAAGACGGGTAAAGGCACAGGGCTATGCACCAAATCGTCTGGACCCCACACGTCTTACTCGCGGCATCACTGCACTGTATAGGGCCCAAGAGTGCGCCATCGCCGTCAATCACACTAGCAATGGCTCACGCACGAAAATCACTCCCCGAGTTGTTTGTTTATTCCTCATTTGGGAACCTCACAACCAGCGCTTCAGATTGACGTTTCTTTATGTCAGAACCTGTACGTCGTTTTGACTCTGGAGTTCAGGCCAACATGTGTTATGGTAATGTTTCAAAATATCTAGCAACACGCTGTGTGTTAGTTACGTTAATCAATAAACCATTTAATGTGCATTAAATTATATATTCACTACTGTCAATATAATAAATTATTACTCCCCCTCACGAATAATGAGGGGAAGGATGTACGGTAACTAAAAAATAAAATTGTATCGTTAAAGTAGAAATGTCCTCTTCAAAATTTAAGCACAAACATTGTTGGTATACTTTGTAGTACTTAGGTGCGATTTTCTCAACATTGTTGGTATACTTTGTAGTACTTAGGTGCGATTTTCTCAACATGAAAATTAAAATAAAATGAATAATTAACTAAATATCTGGTGCGTTGCAGCACACAACTTTCCTTAGCTCTACGTCAATTCACTTTGTAAATGGATAATTCTATTTAGTCGATTCATTTATCACTCAGTTCCTTAGAAATTGGTCAAACAACACTTCATAACAGCAGGAAGCGGTAGCGCCTAATATTCTGGAATTTATTGCGCTGCTCGTACTCATTCCCGGACCATTATTGAGCAATTGGTACACAGATAATTAATGAGCCTGTAAAAACGAATTTTTTGAAGAAGGATAGTAATTACTTTTGCAGAGTTATTGGGCAATAACTGTTAGAACTGGTAGTAAGCGAAACGGCGGTAGTTGAAATTCAGGAATTTCTGGAGTGAGCCCCATGTATCTCATGAGCGTTTTTAAACACTCACCCTCTGGGTATTGAATTGGACTACAATACCAATTTTCTTTAACATTCTACCAACATTCCAGCGGGGTTCATAAGAAAAAAACCGCGCTAAAAACGCTTTTCGTCGAAAATTTTGATAATTTATTGTGCTGCTCTCGTCATTTTCCAACGAATGGGAATTCTACGGTATAATTGCCTTATCAAAAGAGATTTTTGCGTCCCATAGTAACCTGTAGGCTGGAGATCAAATTTGAGGTGATTTGGCTTGGTGGTTTTCTCTAAAAACCACTCTAAAATCGATTACGTCGAAAGTTTTGGCAATTTATTGTGCTGCTCTCGTCATTTTCCCATAGATGGGTAATTTATGGTATAGTTGCCAATATAAAAAATTTAATCAAAATCGTTAGAGCCGTTTTTGAGAAAAAAAATATTTGGTGTTTTGATCACTATGATAACTATAGTTAACATTCGGTGGATTTTGCTCATACCCTTATTTTGGCGTCCCATTGTGACCAGCGGGCGAGATATGAATTTTGAGCTGATTTGATACGGTGGTTTTCTCTAAAAATTGTTCACAGACACACAGACCATTTTCCCAAATAATGTTTTTCGGACTCAGGGGGGGGTTTTTTTTTTCAGCCGATTACATAACTTTCCTTTCTACTTCGTAGAGCCAAGGAAAGTAAAAACAGTTGGAAAATAAACGATTTCAATGGTTGGGTACAGCACACTTGAATAAGTGTTTTGTAGAAGAGCGTTCCAATTTGAAGTAAAATGAAACGTCAGCTGCAATAACTTCAACTAAAAGCTTCAGGAAAAACTATAACTTACGTCGTTTGGCGACAGTTGCCAGTTAAACGAAACCGAGGCTTTCCAAAACGCTTTATCTCAATCGCAACGCACATAATTAATAGTTGCACGAACCTAGCGACAGAATGCAAAAAACCGGAACTACAGTACTACTAAACGGTTGCGGCTGAAGGCGTTTGAGTGCCACTGCCAGTTTCTAAAACCGCTTCAAATTAATCATTCCCATCCCCTAACTAGCAACGACGTACGACAATTTTTTCTCAGATTAAATTTCATGTTTTTTGAAGTCTGGTTTGCAGCTTCGGTTAGACACCCTTCATCTCCCGCCAGGCCTTCACACATGGAACACCAACTGCAAAAATCCATTCCACGCTATGCTCGTAAGTTATCGAGCGAATAAATCAATTAATAAGAGGAAACAAACCACCAAAAATTCAGTTTGGAACTACAAGTGGTTGGACAAACTGAAAGAGCTCAATAAAAGCGTCAGGAATTTGAATGTTAAATCCATTCTAAAATGTCTGCAAGATATAAAGGGAAAAATATGGTTTTAACAAAGTATAGATAAAACGATTTTTGGGTTTGATCACGGATGAATGTTGTTCGACGCAAAGCGTCAAAGTTGTCAGAGTCTTTGACCTCGGACTTCCCCGTGTCATTGTCTCCAACTATTTCAATACCTGTCCCTCACCTGCGGGAATCCCTCAGCTCCCTTTTCTAGGTTTTCCCCTTTCTTTATTTCTTTCTCCCAATTTCATTTTCTTATCGACGACAGAGCTCTTCCAAAATCATTCCGCTACCAACTACCGCCCCAGTAACTTCTCACTCTCTCATACGGTTGTCTGTGCCAGTTCACGCGTTCCGAGTACTGCCCTTGTGTCGCCCATTTGTACTCCATCTCATTTCAATTTTACTCAACACATTTCCGCACACACGTATAGTACAGTCCTCCTCACGGTCACCCAGTTTCAGTTTTATTGCGATCCTCAGCTTCCTTATTCTTGCACCCAACAAATGTTATTTAAAAATCTAAATTGGCCGAGTAGATGAGAAAGCCACTTCAAACGCTTCAAATACAAATGGTGGATACAGCTTTCGTTCAAGTACACAACCACGAGGGACATTTTATGTCTTTTTCTTTAAACCCCGCTAAACATCACCTGAGCTTCTGAGAGACCCCAAAAGTGTACCTCCTTGCGAGAGCGATTTTGTTGCTCAAACGGTGGAGTGTCGTAGCGTTTCACGTTGAGGCTGGCGGGCGCGAAAGAAACCTTTACACAAACGGTGGGTACAGCTTTCGTACAAGTACGCAACCACTAGGGACATTTTATGTCTTTTATTTTTTATTTTTGTTTTTATGCAATGATAACTACGTTTGATTGTGCTCGTTGATGGTTTCGATATAATGGCCGCGTCAATTGCAATTGACATCATCACTTAGTCACTGAGGTTATTAAAACGTGTGATGTTACCAAGCGTTAGATTAAATTAAATTAAAATTTGACATAAAATGTCGAAATGTCAAAAACACAAAATAATCGTAACCCTGGTGGGACTCGAACCCACAATCCCCGGTTTAGGAGAACGAAGCCTTATTCATTAGGCCACAGGGGCTGTTGCTTGCAACTCGGGTTAAAACTTTCGTGACGCTTCTCCGTAACATCTCCGGCGTTACATTCTCCGATTATGTAGCAAAGTAAAGACATAAAATGTCAATTAAATAAAAATGGTCAAGTAGTAAGATGCGGTGCTTCATTGAACTTTCCTTTACGGTAAAAGCAATGTTTGGCCTACGGAGTTAATGAAATGGGTGGCTATTTTTGAAGGTTGTACAATATCCCGCGAGATAGAGTCAATACATCCCCTTATCTCATTATTGCCAGTTGCGGATAGTTCAAAGCGACACGGATGAATGAAAGTAACCATCTAAATAATGGGTGGACATCATTTAAAGGTGATCGATGTTATATTTGTGGAAGATATGCCGCTAAATGGAGCCGACCAACTTGTCACATGATTGCAAGTTGCGATGCTCCAAAAATGACGATGCTGAATGAAATCAACTGTCTGAATAGACGTCGCTAGGTTCTCACATTTGAGTGGTGCACAGTAGTGCACAATAGTTATTACACTTCGTCAAACCTTTTGCTCGTTTTCTAATGGCATTCAACACATGGCACCTACAAAGCGAACGACATTAAAGCAATAACATTTAAAAAATGAACGGTGTTGTCAAGAGAAATATTAAACACTTCCAACCCCTCAGGAAGAGGTACCGAACGCAATGTCGAGGGAACGACAAATGCAAGACAGAACCCACTACGCAGAGAACTTGGAAACAAGGGGATATATCGCGATCCACCATCTAACTCGCAATGTTACGACAAAAGTATACAAGTCTGACGCAAATTATTTACATCGCTATCGACTACTCAACACAGGTCAGGGGCCTGTAAGAGACGTGTTCTTCAACACCCCCAAGGGGAAGAAAACACGCACACGAAGAACAACCCTCAATTAAATGTTTTCACTCCATTAAAAACAACGCGCACAATACTAATCATTCAACTCTCAAAAACGTGCTAAAACAAAGCCAAACACAAGAAAAAATTAATTTCGTACTTACAGTTACGATGCGCAGTACGACGTCTTCTTTAGATGCCACTTACTAACTAAATCGCATATACCTGTACAACTTATCAATTTCGGAATAATCGATAACTTGAATTCACCCTCAATAACATATTTCAGGGCGAACTTGGTCATTAAGTCCCCGCTGTTTTCACAACTAAACTACTCAACCAACGCCAGGAACCAACAATAATACAAAATAATAAAATATATTGCCACTTTTATTATTTAAAAAAAAACAAACAGTTAGTTTTAAATTAAACCCCTTTTTTTGTCAAAGACAAGATAAAAATATTGCGATTTTTTCCAATCTACAGTTTCACAAATGGAAAAAAATGCAGTTGCAACTATCACAAATACTCAACAATACTGACTTGTTTTAATATTGTTATACTGTTATACGACGTTCTCTGATATATCACAATTTTTTCAATAAAATTTACACAAAAAAAGTAATAGTTGCAAATAATACAAAAATTACCCAAGGTCTTTTTTTGCGATAATAAATAGAGAAAGTCGAGAAAAATACGGTGAAGTGCGTCAAGCATTTTCGAATGGCGCCGAGACTTGACTCGAGATCGATATCGTAGTTAAAATGAAAAGTGGTTGAGTGCGCGGTGAGTTGGAACTCGTAAAATTTGTGGGGAAAGTCAATAATTTATGTGTAAAAGCAGGAGAACCTATTTGCCCTAATAATTCATGCGTCAAATTGGCAATTAAAGCCAATAATTACAACGTGCGTTTCAGGTACAAACAACTGTCGTGAACGAAAAAAAAAGTACGATGTAGTTTCGTATTTACATTTAACTACAGCTCTTGGATTGCACACGTTGAAATCGTATTTTGACATTTTAATACACCATAAATACAACAATTTTATTGGGGAATAATTTACGTCCTGAAACATTCAATTCTACCGTTAGAGTAGCGTGTCAACCCCATCGTACGGAAGCAATGGACTAGGGCAGTTAGCAAACGTTTGGGCAATACGTAAGGGCAAGTTATCACGGATAGATGACTCGAACAGACAGTGAGGCAGCGAAGGAATGAACGGAGGAGTTTGGAATGAGACGATTGACGACCAAGCGTCAAACGGAACGTCCGGTCGACTTAAACCTCGCAACACGCCCCGTTTCTCTTCCGATTCGATTGTGCGGCAGTTCCCTCGGAAGTTTTTGAAACGAGTCAACCGAGGTCGGAGAGAGTCCACAACGCCGCATCCTGACTAAAGGTTGGTCGTCGAGAAGCCACAGGTGTGTGAAATGAACCTACACTCCACTAGGTCTTGTCTTACCAACACACTTGGGACGTACGGTCGGAATTCGGGGCAAAACGAAGCAACGCGTTTTTTTTTATGTTCGGCACAGTTGTACAGTTTTAGTGGTTTAGTGCTCCCACTTACCCTTAATGGGTTAATGAGCCAGGCCAGTTTTTACCTACTGGCTCGCTAGTGGGGGGGGGGGGGTTACTAGTTATTTATAACCCCCCCCCCCCGCCTAGCAGACGCAGCGCTACAGATTCCAGCACTGGGAGGTGTGCTCCGGATGGAGTGTAGCACCTTGTGTGGCAAGGGGAGCTAATTGGAGGGGGTAGGGCCAGCCATCGCAGGTGGAGACCACGATTCCAGCAGGTGCTGCCTGGTCGCCCATACCTCGGCAAAAAAGGCAAATCTTTGCCTGGTCAACCTACTGGAAAGAAGCACCACTGAACTCCCAGTAGGAGAGATTCGTTCCCTAGTTCGCATGTCCTCGTACTGGGGGCACTCGAAAAGAACGTGAGATGCATCCTCACGGATCTCTTCCCCACACGGGCAGAGGTTGAAGGTGCAGCGGCACTTGAAGAAGAAGAGACGCTGGTTGCCCGGACAGAAGTTGGACTAAGGGGAAGGATGGGTGCCACCCTTTCATTCCCAGGCGATCTCGGACAGAGGGGAGGATGGCATGGAGATGCCTCGCTGTAGAGCCTCCACCCACCGGGCCTGCCAGGCATCAAGGATAGTCTCGAGTGCGAGTGGTTCAGCCCTGAGGTTAGTAGCATACACGTTCTATAGCTTTGCATTTGTGGCCACCTGGCGTCATTTTGCCATCTGGTGTACACACAACCAACTTGACCAAGAGCCACTTACAAAAGAAATCATAGATTCGATATTTAGAAACGCTCGTTCAGCCACCACCTTCCATCCGATCTTCAGGGTTTGATGGTGTGTGATTTTCATCTGAGAATGATGAATGGAGTCCGAGAATCCCTTCATGTATCTACACGTCACGTTGTAGACACAGCTGTACTGCAAACTCCAGCCCACAAGAGGAATGCACTTTGGATTTGAATCCCAATTGTTTTGGACTGAGCCTGTGAAGTCAGGTTGTTGTAAGCACGACTTAGGCGCTACCCTCGGGAAGTTTCCATTTCTGGAACGCCTTCTTCAAAGGTCTTCTCAGAAGCCATACACAGCAGATCCACAAAACCTAGGCGAAAACCCATCAAATACTCCAAACTATCACTCTTCTCAAAGACACCACCCTCGCAAAGTTTGCCTCATTACAAGTAATTAGCGAGGCCGGTAGGGTGTGTGAGTTACCATGACACAATCCTCACCTACAGGCCCGTTTACCTAGAAGTAATTGCCTACTGTCGTCTGGGGTAGCAAACTCACGGACGATCTGAGGAAAGTACTGCCCCAGACAGCTGCGCTCCTGTGGATCACCCAGGCCTAGAAGACAGCATCCACTGAAGCACTCTTAGCGATCTCTGGTCAGTCACCTGTTGCATGGAGAGCGTAAAAAAAGCCTCACGCCCATTCTGGATCAAACTCCATGTAGACCTCTAAACTGCACGGAAACTTCCTGCGTTAGATGAATCAGCATTAGATAAATGGTTAACGAGTAGGACATCATCCAAAAGGTGCATTCTCTTGCATGCGCTTCTTTTCCACACGAATTTCGAGGGTTAGGTCAGGTCACAAGGAACCTGGTTCAGGGGAAAGGCAACCAACTCCTGCCGTCCCCTCAAGAGTCCAATTTCTACCTGGACGACACTCCTCATGAACACAGTTTCCTTAGCCGACAAGAAAACCTCGTCAGTGACATAACTCGCCATGTGGAGCCAGGATTGAACCAGTGGTCTCTGCTTCAATGCTCAATTCCGTTTCTTTTATCTCAAACACTCTCCATCCTGCACGTCTTGCACCTCCAGTGCTGAAGAAACAAGACGTGCTGCTTCCACTGTAATTTCTAACACAGTGAGCGGCGGTTGTTGAAAGAACAGCCAAACCTTCCATCATCTACTGCTACTAAGCAAGCTTATAACCGCTTTGCCCAGTTTGCTAAGAAGTATATGACAAAGAAACGACTCTTCGGCTTTCGACACTTGCCACCCAAGTAAATAGTTAGACCAAGGGGTGATTAAGAACTCCTCCCAGATGGTACAGGAGTCTACAAGGTGATACACAAGCAACAACCCACCAGACTTCCACGTCTGAGTTCGGTGGATGTTAAGCTCTTACCTCATACCCACAAGAGGATTCAGAAACAGGCTTAATGAAATAGACAAAAGGACGTATCAACGTTGGAATTGAAAATATAATGTATTCACTTTGACAAGACGGAGGACAAGCAATTGTTTATTGTTCGACGGGGGTTCACGCTTTTTATCAGCCCTACCCACATAGACGTACGATAACGAACCCTGAAATTTGAAAGTGTAACTACGAAACGTACTAACCGTTGATTAAAAAAAAAACGAAAACTCTATCGACGCATCCTTGACAAACCGCTTGACGCACCTCACTTGTTATTATGCTGCTCACTTCGATCACAATACTTCTGAGGCTACCTCAAAGAAAAAAAAAACAAAACAAAGAAACTCCGGCAAAACGAAAAAATAACGATTTTAAAAACTAGACATAATTTACATCCCTTTTGTCTAATATAGACTTTTTTTCTCACATTTTTTCTTAAAAAATGCTTAAAAATAAATAATTATACTGCTTTAAACACAACAATAATTTGAACACAATGTACACACATTTTTAAAAATACTTTTTTTTTTTAGATTCAGCAGAGTTTGAAGAGATTGTTTAAGGACTGTCCCTCCATTTAGTCCTCGGTGTCTTTTCACGTCAATTTGTCAATAAATTAAAAACTAACGCCCTTCGGTGCGTAAGTTCATCGAGGAACTCTACTGTAGTTTTTTGTTTGTTTTCAGTGTTCTACTTGAGTTGGGGGCATTGAGTTGTTGTGTGCGCAAATCTACCGATAATATTCGAATAACGTCAAACAAATTGTAGGCGTTACGTTTGTGTCGCCGTCAGAATGTTGGGAAGCGTCTCAACGTAACTGTATCTCAAAATACGGAGCGATTGTGTTGAAATTTGGGAAATTGTAACGCTTTTCAAATCAACGATCAGGGAAAGCGGTGGATCTTCGCAAATCAAAGTGAACCTAAAAAGGCGTGAAATGCGCCCGTTCTCCGCGGCCAAAAAAGTATTGCGTAAACTCTTTTGTCTACGACTGAACAATAAAACGACCGCTCCTCAAATTTTTTCCAGAGCGTCGACTTTGATAGAAAATTATTTTTCTTTCTAATGCTTTAGAAACCTACCTACATTTGATTGCAGATTTCATGCAGAATATATTTGTGAAAACCCGTTAAGGTTATTATTGGGAGAATTATGAATAGGTTCAAAGATACGGTAGCACACTGAACTCAAAATGCCTGCAAGATGAGGAACACGTTCTATTCGATTGGGAACAGGGCTGGCCCCAACTCGACAGTAGAGTCAGAATTTTGTGGCAAACGTAACATTAAGCAGTTCAAGTTCATTCATTCGTCTTTCGGTTTGTTAGAAAGAAGAGCACACGCAACAAATCAAACGGGGACCGCAGCATTGGCGACGGAGCGTGCCAAGCGTACAAGGCGAGGTGCGAAAGAGAAAGGAATATTTGAGAGGTCAGCGTTGATTGTGAGGGTGGGACATGTGCGGGTGAGGAGGGTAGTGGGGGAGAGGGGAAGGGCAGGCTTGTTGGTACCCAGACGGACTTGAGCAGGGTATTAGGTGGGAAGGAGAGTTCTGGTGGAGCATCAGATGGTGGTGGTGGGGAGAGCCAGGATGGTGGGGCGGGCCCATGACTCCCCCGCCTCCGCCTCCGCCATGCCCTCCGCCGCCGTGCTGCATGAGCCCCGCACCTCCGCCATACACTAATTGTCTTACTTTTTGCTCTTCATCGGCGATGTTGTAGGACAACTCTGTTTCTTCAAATCCCGTCGCGCTCATCCTCTGGTCGCCTCCGCTGCCTCCGGGGCAAGGGTCGGGGGAGTTGAGGCAGGTCTGGATCAACGCTTTGCCTGCCTCGGATGTTATCATT
This sequence comes from Pachypeltis micranthus, assembly GCA_020466155.1. Lineage (NCBI taxonomy): Eukaryota > Metazoa > Arthropoda > Insecta > Hemiptera > Miridae > Pachypeltis > Pachypeltis micranthus. The sequence goes on from CM035776.1 coordinate 4,612,437, forward strand.
GGTTGAAGTTTCCTAGTAGCGAACGTATAGACGTGGCCAGTTTCGGAGGCCACGAGGAGCATCACTTGCGTACCAGTCAGCGTTGACAGCTCGTACGCCTGCAACAATTAGAAAAAGTCTGTTTAAACGTCAGAATAACCAAAGGAGATTTAGGACAAAAATGAGTTTGATGATAGAACCAGAAAACAAATCTTTATGAGAGTGGTAGGCAGGGAGGTGTAGAGAAAGGAGACTTTCAGTCGTGACCCTAGTCACTACAGTACATACAGCGATTTTTTGACCCAGAGGGATCGCCAGAGGCCTATTGTACTTCCACCGCTCATCCTCTCCTTATTGTCTCGCATGAAAGACGAAATTCTGAGTGGCAGCATTCAGCAGCAAGGGTAAAGGTTGGTTGTGGCTCTGCTTAAACAACTAGAAAGAAGCTTCGGCCGTTATGAAGGCTTTGGAGTGGCTGCTGCGGCAAACTGCAACGGGAAAAGCAATGGTTTACCCGGACTATCAGGTGTGCAGCTGTTGTGGCTGACCGCCAAAGTTCCTGTGAGCACTCAAGACTGTTAAAAGGCAGAAGGTAGGAATTAGTTACATTCGGGCAGTTTGGCAATGTCGGGAACGAAGCGGCTGAAGCTGGTCAAAAGAAAACTGGCGCTGATTGGCTTGCTGTTATCTTCTCTCTGATGCCTCGGTCAAGAGTAAGGCGGGATTGTCCCCAACAGAGTATCCAGCTGCGGGAACTGTGGCAAGGGACAGCTGAGGCATGAAGAAAGATGCCTTTCTTAACATGAATCACAGACTGGCAATGGATAAGCCTTCAACTGGAGACTGGAGCTGGTGTTGACTGAAGGTGGAATGGTACGAGAGGGTACCACCTCTCAGAAGAGGCCGCTTGTAGGTGCTTGGTTGGTGCAGAATTGGGACCATCGTTCTTTCTGTTGTAAGCATCATGACCAAGATCGAATACGGCTGGTGCGATAATGTAACCTGTAAAGTGGTCAGTGGCTGATCACCACTAAGACACTATTGTTGGGGCACATGAACAACCCAACAGCATTCCTTGACATGAAGATACTGGATTGGGGGCATGAAGTTACTATAAAATCGATTTTGGTAATATAATCCCGAAACGCATTTGCGCATCTACTTCTTAAGGAGGATTAGGAGGTTTAGTTCCTATCTTGAACTTGTTGAAGTGATCTCTATAGCTTCATTTTCTGCATGTATTTACTCCTGCGTATTGACAATGCGGAACCGTTTAGCACATTGGATCAGGTTAGCCCTCGTTAGACTCTTGCAGCGTGCCGCCATTCCCATGCACGACGAATTCCCATGCTGGGCAGTGAGGAAGGTTCAGGAGCGGTCTTTCCTCCTTGTCTTCATCCCTCCGATATACTGGCCCCGGATCACCAAGCTCCAACCTCCCCTGGCAAATTGACGCATCTCCAGATCTCCTCGGATTCCAACACACAGCGGAAGAATGCCACTGGCGTGGGGTGGCCAGCTGTGTGTCGTTACTGACGCGGCTTGTATCTGGCTATTGGTATCCGCGCCCAAATGTCGAACTGCTTCCCAGACTACGATTATCTTAGTATGCTTCTTATAGTTCAAACATATCTTACTATGATTGAGATATTCAAACTGATTCGGGGCGAGTAAAACCCCGATATTTCATAGCTCGAAAATCGAGAAGAATCCAGGACGTTGATGCTTCGCCAGGGTCTCGGCCGTTCTCCCGAAAATCGATGCCGGGGTGAGAATCATTAGGTGAAAATGTGTTTCAATCTATCGATTGGGTTTAAGAGACTGAATTGCCCGGAGGATAGTCCAAAAGTGGAAAAAGGAGTGAACCAAACCGAACGATTATTCAAATAGAAGACGACTCCTATCACGAACTTGGGCTTCAAGCCGGTCGTTACCCACTCGAGCTTCCTTTTCATTTCTAGCTCTCGATCAACCGCAAATTGCCTTCAGTTTCCTAAATACGGAGCATTTCACTTGGAACGATATTGATACGAAAACCGCGCAAGTTATCTTTAGAAAAGTGGAATCAATTTGAGATCGTTTTAATTAAAGTTGTGGTTCGAGATTTACACGCACGATCAATCAAAAGCTCCGATAGATGTTAAGTGGTGTATATCCTTAAGAAAACGAAGACCATCGATTCCAAAACTAAATAGGAACAATCGGTAAAAGCCCACAGCAACGTTTTCGGTGCCATAAGTGAGACGAGGGACATTACAACGACTTCTCCGCATCACGTAACACTTGCATCAACAACGTTATCATTCGTTTAACTACCGTTTTGAAAAAGTCTATTGCTGAAATAATAAAACTAAATTTGTGCCATTGTCCATGTTCGTTCAACTCCCGCTTTGTTCCCTCGCAACCAAAATGGCGAGGGTGGGAGGGGGGGGGTGTAGTGCGAAGGATATAACCTTTATCTTCGCCAGCTCTCCTTCAGCTAGCAGTGGCCCGTTGGAAGGGGATGTGGAAGGCGAGGGTCATCTTTCATTTTGATTCTACACGAGCCCTGCGTAACGTCCTAATGTCCCGTTATCAACCAGATTATAGTTTCAGTGCGTTTCCCCAGCTTGAATATTGTTGGATAAAGGTGAGCAAATCCTTGGTGTATTAATCCCTTGTCTTCGATCACGATCCGAGCTCTTAGGTTATTTTAATATTGAGATTATATTTGCTCACAACGAGCGGATTTACAAAAAGAGGTCACTTAACAAGATTCACAGTTGAAAAAGGGAGTTGACGAAGAGAAACACTTAAAAACTAGACTAATTTACCACAAACTTTTCGAAAGTGTATAATCGTAATTAGTTGGAAACTGGAAACTTGTCTGTTGGGCGCACGAGAGGGAGAGTTGAAGACCGGAATAAAAAGAAACTCTGTGAGCATGAGGACTGCATTATGTGTGCACTGAGTGTCGAATTGAGTGCGAGTATAAAAAAGCGACACAAGGGTATGACTCAGAACACATGTGAATGGCGTGGGAAACTACATCGGAAGGAGAGTGCGAGCTGTGACTGGGCTGAGAGGTGACACAGGAAAATGTGTCTGTGTGAGCAGTGGAGGACGAGCGACTTTGGCGAGAATTCGTAGGCGAATGAATTTGGGAGGAGCTGTCTGTTGTGGAGAGGAATCGAAAATGACGAGGGAAAAGAAAGATGGGCAAACTACTTCAAGGAAGTCCGTTGTCGTTGGAAACAACCGCAGAAGTGGAATTTTGTCAGCAAACACAGCGACGTCAGAAGGATTTTTTTGTTACAAGGCGATGTGACGAGCTGAGAGCGCCACGACCTCAGGTAGAGTGGTCGGTTTGCATTGATGTTAGGGAGGCAATGGCTGTGAAAAATTTGGGCTGATAGGTTTATTGACAACAAACACACAGACTAAACCTGGCCCTCGCAATTCGCGCCCCAAAGCACCGAGCCATCTCCCTGTAGCGGCCCCCCGCAAGCCCGCCAAACGGTCCAGCCAAGCGCCCCAAGGAAGGAGAGCCAGCGGAGACGAAGGTTATATCCTTCGCAACTCATATACAGGGTGTTTGGTGTAACAATAACAAGCAACAAAAAATAGAAGACTAAAAATGGAGTAGAATATCGCCAACCGCACCATTCTATCTCAATCCATTGCTGAGATATGGTTAATAATGACTTTTATACGCAGGTGGTTAGCCAACCGAGACGGGATTATGTCACACGCAGAGTCAATAACAACTATGTGCTCGGGCGTGGCGTGACGTGTTGTTTGACCAAGTTCAAAGGAACTGAGTGATAAATGAATTGAGTAAGTAGAATTAGCTATGTACAAAGTGAATTGTTGTAGAGCTAAGGAAAGTTGTGTGTTGCAACGCACCAGATATTTGAGATAACGTTAAAGGCATAAAACCCGGACGGCGGACGGACATTGCAGATTTACAATACCGATGTCTTGAAATGTAAAGTATCATCAATTTTGAGGCGGGGTTGTAAAAAAATTTTGCTGATCGAAAACATAGGGTTATTATTTAGAATAAATAATTAACCAAAACAAGTTAAATCAAAATTGATAAAGCCGTTCCAATAGGGAAAATGTCAAAACTCTACTTCAATCAATTCCGTTGGCCCAAAACGCGAATATTTTGAGAAAAAATTTGTTCGTACTATCAAAATACGTTGCTTGCCCATTAGATAGTATAAAGTAACACAGTGCACAGTGATCCAGGTGGGTAGGAGGAGCTCCCGCTTTCGAAGCTGGGGCCCTGGTATATTACACTGATGGCTCGGTGCAAGGTGGCCTTGCAGGGGCAAGCATCTTTGGGCCGAGCATTAGAGCGGGGATCCCATAGGGGTCGCTGGCCATGGTGTTCCAGGCAGAGATGGCTGCAGTGATGGTCTGTGTGCAGTGGCTGCTGCTGAGGGTACTGAAGCGGCAGAGAATCTACATCATGGTGGACAGTCAGGCCACTCTCAAGGTCTTAGCCTCGTAATGTCTTACATTGTGGCAGGTGTGGGAGTGTCTGACTGGACTGAAGGCTCTGGCCGAGGACAACAGTGTAACACTGTGTTGGGTGCCAGGGCATCAGGGTATAGAGGGAAACGAACGGGCTGCTAGGTTGGCTAAGAAGGGATTAGAGCAGATCTCAATTGGCCCTGAGCCCTTTGTTGGGACTACCAGGAGCCACCTACGTAGAGAGGTTGGCAAATGGGAGGACAGGTGCAGGGCTGCTCATTGGCAGGGGCTGCCCAGCCTTAGACAGTCAAAACTCTTCATCCGGCTCTCCAGAGAGAGGTCCAAGGAGGTGCTTGCACTGGGGAGGAAGGATATGGGGATCATATGTGGCCTGTTCACAGGTCACTGTCCGCTGAGGTACCACCTTGCAAATATTGGCAAGTGCGAGGTACAGGTACGCAGGTCCTGCGAGGTAGGGCTAGAGACGGCAGAGCACGTGCTGTGCGTATGCGATAGACTCGCGGCATTGCGCCGTTCTGTGTTTGGGAGGCCCTTTCTTCAGCCCGAAGAGGTGGCAAATGCAGAACTTGCGGATATCCTCCGCTTTGTGCGGGGCTGGTGGGGGCGCATAGGTGACGTCACACCAAGTGAGACCAGTGCCGTGGGGCCTGGGGGTGGTGCAGGTAGGCCATGATCCGAGTATCATGGACGCCCTTACAATAGGCCTGTTTGTGGCTGCAGTGCGAGTATTGCCTGCATCCACCGTTTCAAAAAAAAAAAACACAGTGCAGATTGCGATAACACTGGTCAATATAATTTGAATTGTGCGTGGTTTGTTACTTCTCTGCATCATGTTCTATAGCACTTTTCAGCGCTCAATGCACCATTTATTTTTAGCGCGTCAGTTTTTGCTGCAATGCTTTTTTAATTTGTCGAAATTATTTGGCGAGACGTTATTGCATCTAAAAAGTTGCACAATAGGCCTAACATCGGAAATTCCACGTTAATTACGAATATGGCCTTAGGAGAGCTTGGGGACCTCTGCCGCGGCTTACTGGGTTCCGTCCCAACCTCAGGGAGGGCAGAAAGTCCCAACTGTTCTGTCCTGGGAGGAGGAAAAGTCGTAAGTGCCATCAAAAGATGGGACGGGACAGCGACTATTGCGGCCTTAAGAGTTGTTTGACCCTAACATGGTACCACGGGGAGCATGGGTAAGGGCCACGACAGGTGGCTGCCTCCGCAGGTCAAAGTAGGTGGAACAGAGCAATCCAATTCCTACCCGGGGCAAGGCCTGAAACTGCCGGCAAATGCGCTTGCCCTGCTGACGTCGTTGTGGTCGTGGGGTCACTGGAGCGTAGTTCGCCTATCCCAAATTTGCGAGGTCTGAGGGAGGTAGGGGCCACCTGGTCAGTACTCCCACACACACCTCCATATGCAGAATCGTAACTGTAAGACCTCATTAAAGTCGATTTTTTCGCCAAATCGTCCCAGGCAAATCGCGAATATTTACAACATGTCGCCGCAACGGAGACGGACGACGGCGGAGCAACATATAATGTCAATCTGGATTTCAGAAAGAAACTGCCTCCACGAATACACGAAAGTCGTTGATGGAATTGAACTAAACCACGCATTTTCTTCCCAAGTCCCCAGATGAAGCTCCAAAAATGTTTAAGAAAATACACAGAAACGTCCGCACAAGCAGACACCGATAAATAGGGGAATGGTGTACGCGAGGAACCTGAACGCACACAGATTAATACAACGTAAACAGTGACAACACTGATAGTTAAAATGCTGTAAAAAGGTGTAGTTATTCTTTCAGAGCCAATTCGAAAAATACGAGGAAGAACTACTGGGCACGTCAAATTTGATATTTAGCCAGCAGATCAACATATAACGCCCAAATAAACGCATGAACAAAATCGGTCTCAAATTAACTAAAGAATGAACTGTCCACCGAATATTATTTTCTCAAAAACTCCTTCAACGAAAGTATTATTTGTGAAAAAAATGACGAGAAGGGGAGTTTTATTGGAATAAATGAAATAAGTATGCAATAAAACAGAAAAGGATCTTACTGCGGTGGTTGTTAATAGCGTCGAACTTTTAATACTCAACTCGATGTTGGACAATTAAAGGGAATTGTTGGGACGTTTGGGCGCAAAAAGCCGTTTTGATGAGCTCTCAGAAAAAAACACACGACATCACTATTCGGAATCAGCGTGGAATTAGCTGCACAAAGGGTAGATTTGATGTCGAGAGAATAATGTACCTGAAAAAGTTGTAAAAACCGTTGAAAATGTGGTGTGATATACGCGAAATTTGGAAAAAAATCGCCGCGCAGCAAACACTTTATTCGCTGAAAAGTACGCGTCGCATCGCACAACTTTCCTTGGCCTCAGGCGCGAATGGTTCTGGAATTTATTGCGCTGCTCCTACTCGTGCAAAGACCATTATAGAGCAGTCAGTGTACACGTGTTAACAGACTGTCTACGTGTTTTTATTTGTACAAGAATCGTGTTTACCGTTTTGGAACACTCTGATAGTAAGTGAAATTGTGGGGGTTGAAATTCTGGAATTTCAGGAGCAGCTCCTGTATATATTATGAAAGTTATCAAATTCTCATCGTACAGGTACTTGATTGGACTACCTGAAGATAACTTTTGTTGTCAGCCGATTACATAACTTTCCTTCCTACTTCGTAGAGCCAAGGGAAGTAATAAACGGGGGAGTGTTGGAAAACGGTACATGAAATGACGGAGAGACGCAAAAAGCCACGCGCACACCAAATTTGGTTGACCAGTATCTCTCACAAGTTAGTCGAAGTTTGAGCGCCAGACGGATTCAGTTGCTACGTGCACAGCAGTTGTCATCAACAGGTTTGTTGTTAAGACGCTTCTCATTTCATTTGACTACATTACTCCCTTCCAGCCGTGCATCATCATTCGACATTGAAAAGCAAATAGAGCGATATAACGCCAGGACGAGGAACCTTCGTCCATTTTTAAAGGCTGCGAATTGTTGCACGAAACGTCCTGAAACTCAATACCGAATAAAGGGACGAGAAAGAAGACGAAACAAGTGGAACGCGTGATGGCAAAACGGCGACAATAACCACGAGAGAAGAGGAAACATAAAATTAAGCATAAAGTAACCCGAGATCCGACCTCCTCAGGCTGGAAAAAAAGCACTCGCATGGTAATCGGACAATTGACGGTTGTAATGGATTACAAAGAAAAGAAAACGCTTCAAGACTAAGGCAGACTACCGCGAATGAAAACATTTCCAAGAGATTCGCGTCTGACTAAACACCAGGGCGAAACTGCGAGGGCAACTATAGAAGGTCGAGGCGACGACGAACGAACGCTTCGAATGACTTCCAGAAGCAAGAACAATGAGAAGCGGGAATCATAGAACGAACAATGACACGGGCATCGTTTTACTGATGCAATCGTTGAGCCAAATTTGGAACGAGACTTCTGGAGAAAAAGCCGCGGAAACGGGCGAACAATACCGAAACCATCCGTGCACAATATTCTCAAAATCCACGCCGCTTCAGGAGCCAAAATATATTTGACCAGTCGACGGGTGCGGAGTAGCTACCACATGGCGAGTGTCGAGGGTAGAGGAACTTAAAGTTGTTCATAAAGGTCTATAACGCAAAATTGAGGTAAAATTACAACGTAATTATGCTAACTTCTTCCCATCTTTTAATGGAGACGTTAATTCGGATGTAATTAATCGCACATGGACATCGCGAACTGCAATACTCAGCGGAATCGGTTCTGATCTAGTCCAAGACAGACGCTCAACCAGCACCTCAAACTAACGTTTACCGAAGGGGCTTAAAGCCTAGACTGGCCTGCTAGCCCTTTTTCCGCGCGTTGAAACTCCCGCTAGCTAACTGTAGTGATGGACATTTTTAAAAAACATCGATATTTTTTCGATTAAATGCATCGGATTGTTGCATCGATGTAATATCGATGTATCAAAAAATACATCGCTTGCTTTTTTATAATTTAAATATGTATGTGGTTTAGAAATAAAAAGCAAAAATAACTTTATTACCTTTACATTTATTTTTAATATATATATTATACTTTGTAAAAACCAAATTTTACCGTTTAATGTATTCCTTCGTTGAGTATTACCTGCGCCGCTCGTGAAAACAGTCTCTCTGATGGCACTGATGTGCCCACCATTGTTAGATATTTAAAGGCAATTTTATGTAATGTTGGAAACTGTATTTTGTAATCCTTCCAAATTTATTATGATATTAATATTACAAATAACGTGTTGTTCAGTTTAACATTTTGATTTATAAATATTATTGCTAACACGACACAGCCTATTTTAAAATGAATTCTGAATCAAGCTGAGTAGGTATCCAATTAATACAAAAATTAAAATAATATACTTTTTGAGGCCAGATACCGCAACTAACTGTAAGTAAGAGAGAGACGGTGGGTCAATTCAGTCGACCATTTGCATTTATATTATTTATGGGTTGGTTGCACTGACCTCTATAATATTGGCGGCCTTTTCAACTAGAGAAACCACTTTTTGACGAAACACCTTGCGAGTGCTAAATAATGTAATTGAAAAAGACAAAAAAATAGTTATTAACCGTAGAGAGATAGGGGGGTAGCTTTGATTTTTGCCTTTTTGATGCTTCAAAAAAAACATCGATACATCGGTTTGATTCGATGCATCGTTACTATACATGGAGTATTTTTAAAACATAATAAACGTATATTGTCCATTCCTAGCTAACTGTTAGTCAATTGGCGATTGATGAACGCGATCAGAGCTCTAGTGTTTTTTCACTCCTTGACTATCGTTAACAGATCGCTACCAAATCAACGTTTTAACTAAAGAATTTATAAACCGGCCCTTAAAGTATAACAAAACACGGAATCATTCTTATTTTCTGGAAGGTAATGGGAGAAACAGCTGTACATGAAATAATACATGTGTAATTGTTTATCAGGTTCGAATAAACTTTGCTGATGATTTGCGAGTTGCAAGGCGTTTAATAACTCTTTGGTGCGAAAAAGATGGGTAACGATGGGACTGGAGCATGATTGGGCACATTCCTTGGCACGAAAGATATAAATCTGTCCTGCAAACACCTCAGCTGTTGCAGTGGGACACTCGTTTGAGTTGTGGAATGAATTTGCGCGTTATGGTAAATAATTTGGTGTTTTTTTTTTTTTGTACATCGAGCCCTCTTGGGCATCCAGGTTTTCAATTTCGCGTTTAACCTGCTCATCCCGCAGGTTCTGGAGCATTTCCTAGGCAATTGGCTAGTTTTTTGCGGGCAGGATTCTTCGTCTTCAAGTTCAAGGGCCGTGCTTCCGACCCAGCCATATTTGACTCTTTGCGGTAAGTTGAATGGCACTAGAATGACACACTGGGGTGTTCACCACCCCACAGTTTGGTTTTTGCGTTGTCTTGTCACATCACTGATAGCTAGAAGGTTCAAAAGGGCATGTAAATAATCTCCAACTCTCACTCTTCTTGACCTAGGCGCCTCTCAGCTCAGTTGTGTTTCGTCTGTCTTGTAGAACGCGCGTAACGTGTCGTGGGGTGACCGTCACCCCAATGTGGCATTTATGTATGCAGTTTCGATACCTCTGGTTTGTGTTTTGATTACTGTTTGTGATTTATTGACAGTGTACTGTGTTCTATATCTACACTATGGCATTATCACGAGTTTATTCGACGAGTATTTGAATTGGAAGAGGTAGAGGGAGATGACGTTTTCGGAGGTGACGCTTCAGACGAAGACGATGCTATAATTGAAGTACAAGATGAAAATGCTGATGCGGACGAGGAATTCGTCAATACGGCCGAAACAGGTAACAATGAAGGTTTGAATGTTGAGAGAGATGGAGAGCAATCAGCTAAAGTTGGGTCGGTTCGGATAAATGTTCTCATAGGAAAGAATGAAGAGAAGACCAGGCTGGGGTGAATGCAGCCATACTGTTCGGCATGGTACATAGGCAGAGAAGGGTGATACGAAAAGATTTTTCGTTCGATTTAGGCTATGCTTTAACAACTCCTCACATTGAAGCTCGTTTGGAGTCACGAACATTACGACGTCCTTTGAAAGCACTCATTGAAGAGATTTTGGGTAAAGAAGAGCAGACCCTTCACAACAATGAATCTCTACCACTGCTTGACAAACAGATTCGATGTTCTCTTTGTGACAGAAGAAGGGATCGAAAAACGAACTAGATGCACTAGATGCCTACGGTCCCATGTGCGTTGACCACCGCGCACAAGTCTGCAAAGATTGCTGAACAGTATTACATGCAATTCATCTGTATTTTGATTTTTTGTTCGTTTTTCTTAAAAGTCTACTATTCTAGTGTACAATTTAAATCATATGAATATTGAAAGTTTGTTTGTCGCTGAAATTTGGATTATTTTTTATGTCAACGAAATATACTTTTTTTACTTTCCGCTACCCGAAGGGAAGGAAAGTATAGTAATCGTGTCAAAAAAAAATTGGGTTTTCTTCAGATCTTTACGTTTTGAGGCCTACTGAGTCTAAAAACCCTAATTTCGGCGCGTGGTCCGTGTGTATGTGTCTGTAGTTCGATTTGCGGGAGAATGGCTGATCCGATTGAGCTGGTTCTTTTTTTGTTTTGTTCGTTATTTTTTGTAGACACCAAAATAAGGTTATGGACGATTTCGGCCGATGGGAAGGGGGGGTAAGGGACGAAAATGTACCAAAAACTAGGGTTTTTCGCATTTTTCTCGAAAACGGCTCTGACGATTTTGATTAAACTTTCAAATTATCTTCTCCTAATCAATACCTAACTTTTCTTCTCTATACATATCTCCATGAAAATAAGGTGAACGGAGATATGGGCCCCTGAAGCAAAAATAGGTTTTTTACGCTTTTTGGCAAAACGGCTTCAGCGATTTTCACCAAACTCACAGGATGTTTTCAAATAGTTAATACCTACATATTCTTTTCAATAAATGTTCCTGTGACGGTCCATTGAACAGAGATAAAAATCAAAATGTGTCGACAATAAAGTTTTTTCTAACATTTCCGTCAATTCCAGGGTAACTTTTTCACCAGATGTGATAAATCCTAATGGAATGTCTTTTAGTCACCCATACCAACATTTCGTTCTCCATAATTATTTCTGTATATATATGTTGAACGGAGATATAATCCAAGTTAACTCAGAAAAGGAGATTTGTCGAATATTAATTTATCGGAATTCCAATTTTCTCAAAAACGGCTCTAACGATTTCGATCAAACATTCGGAGTACTCTCAGCAAACTAGTCCCTACATTTTGTTCTCCATTAATTTTCCTGTAAAAATGCGTTGAACGAAGATATAGCGCCCGCCTATGTAGGTGGTGTTCGATCTTAAAGGGGTGGCGGAAAGTTGTGTGTTGCTACGCACCAGATATTTTGCAATAGGGAGGTGTATTTATTTGTAAATAAATAAGACTTATGTGCTGGTATTTGGGTTTTTTCTTTTTTTTTCCATTAGCCTACATCTATACTGAACAAAATTTATAAAACTTGAGTGGGGTCTTAACCACCCCAGTGTGGCATTTATGGTTGTGAAAATAAGTGTGTCATTCTAGGGTTAAAACGCGTTTGATTTTCGTTTATTCGTACCGTTTGATCGGTTCGCTTCGACGATAGAATGCGCTAGTCGGGAAATAGTTGACAGGGAACAGTGAACCCCACGGTCCGGACAATGGAAATCAGCCAATCTTAGGTATTAAACGATTAGAAAATATGTCGTATAGGAGTTGCATCGGGAAGGCTGCAGCAGGTGCGTCCGTGAGCGTTCGGATTTCTGGCCGCATGAACTTGGCATCCGTGCAGATAAGCGCATGAAACCCGCTGATGGGGCTAGTAATATCAATTAGCATTTGGCTCCCTCCAAGTGTGCACTTTGGCTTTGGCACATACTTCACGACTAACAAACAACAAATTCCTTACATATTTCGAGTATAGAGGCTCAGAATATCAGAAATGCATCGCGGACGGAAGGTGTGCCCGTTTTGATCGCATTTTAGGCGTTATGATACGCGATGAGCGGAGTTTAACAGATTTTAATAATTTCTTCAGTAATTGAACCACTCGACGCACACGATGGATTAAAGGGGAAAACGTCATCGAAAATCGATAAACCAAGGTGGCATATCTGCGCGAAAACTGCCATATGGTTAAGGCCGGACAAAATAACGGTGCCGCAGTATAAAGCTACCGGAGCCCCGCGGGCGCCCGCTGATCTCACTTGGTCCCGCGGGCCGCCTGATGATAGCTCCCCGGCCTTCTCAGCCCTCCATTGTGGTTGGTTGCCTTCTGACACTACGCTGCATTCCTCCTCGTTCGCAGAACATTTTTGATCCATCTGTCAGCCAAAAAGGGGAACAAATGTACTCTCGGATTATCGAATAGCCGGCCGAGGAGGGAAAATTGAAAAAAAAAAACGCCTCTCCTCCCTTCGCTGCAAAGTGGCGTTTTTCAATTGATCGCATTTTACGAATTGAATCAAGACGGTTGACTGGAAACCACACATTTCATCGGCGGGGCGTTGATTAGGCGGCGCGGACCATCTGAGGTTGCTCGAAGAATCGTGCGATGCTTCACCCCGGCAACACGCGTCTCTCGACGATGAAACGGAGGTTTTAGGAGGTCAGAACGATTGGAAGGAGTGTTACGAATATCTGACGCGTAGCATATTCCATGACCTGTTGTATCTTCGTTCAACGCATTTCTACGGAAACATTTACGCAAAACAAAACGTATATACAAGTTAATTGAGAGTATTCCGTAAGTTTGATTGATATCGTTCGAGCCATTTTTGAGAAAAGTGGAAAAACGTCTCTTTTCAAGCTATCATGGTGTATATCTCCGTTCAACGGATACATACTGAAATAATAACTGAGAACAAACTGTGGGTATAGGTTGCTAGAAGACACTATGGCTGACCAAATCAGATAAAGCAGTTACTCTGGCTATTATTAAAATATTTTCGAAACTTTTTTTTAATCTGTATTCAATAGACTGCCAGAGGAACTTTTATTGAGAACAATATGAGGGTTAACGTACCTGTTAGGTGAGTCCGTCTCCTCTGGCTTGTGAGTTACTGTGGGGAAGCGCTTTCGATGTAAAGACATCATCGAATTGTATTTTATTTGTGATTATGGGGATGACTTCATTGTTGATATATGTGACTTGTGTTAGATAACATAAAGATTTGTGTCGTGGCGCCATACGCTAAATAAATAAATAAATAGAGGAGACGGACTCACCTAACAGGTATGTTAACTTTAGTAATTTGCCTACTGGCGGATATAACCCAATTTCTTTAATATGAGGGTATTAACTTTTTTTTAAATCCTACGAGTTTGGTGAAAACGCAGCCGTTTTTGCCAAAAAAGCTTTGGAAACCTATTTAGTTCTTCATAGGCAAATCTTAAAAACAGAAAAATAATACGTTTTTCAGAATACGAATAATATTAGAAAACAAATGAGTATAACTTTGCCTACCGGAAGAATGAGTTCAAATGAACTTATGCTCACCGATGGAGTGACTGAGCGCAAGTCAAAAAAAGATACGACAAGAAGGAGAGGCAAAGAGAAACACATACACTTACAAAACATAAATAACAGTTGACTAAAAACGAGTGGTGCGTAGCAACACACAACTTTCCGCCAACCCTTCAAGTTCGAATACCACCTACATAAGCGGGTGCTATATCTTCGTTCAACGTATTTCTACAGCAACATTTATAGAGGACAAAATGTAGGGACTAGTAAGCTGAGAGTACTCCGAATGTTTGATCGCAATCGTTAGAGCTGTTTTTGAGAAAATTGAAATACCGATAAATTAATATTCGACAAATCTCCTTTTCTGAGTTAACTTGGCTTATATCTCCGTTCAACATATATATACAGAAATAATTATGGGGAACGAAATGTTGGTATGGGTGACTACAAGCCACTCCATTAGGATTTATCACATCTGGTGAAGAAGTTACCCTGGAATTTACGGAAATGTTCGAAAAAACGTTATTTTCGACACATTTTGATTTATCTCTATTCAATGGACAGTCTGAGGAACATTTATTGAGAACAATATGCAGGAATTAACTATTCAAAAACATCTTGAAAGTTTGGTGATAATCGTTGAAACCGTTTGCCAAAAAGCGTAAAAACCCGATTTTTGCTTCATAGGCCTATATCTCCGTTCACCGTATTTTCATGGAGATATGCAAAGAGATGAAAAGTTTTGTAGTAACAAGTAGAAAGTTTAATCAATATCGTTAGAGCCGTTTTCGAGAAAAATGCGAAAAACACTAGTTTTTGTACATTTTCGTCCCCCGTCCCCCCCCCCCCTTCCCATCGACCGAAATCGCCCATAACCTTATTTTGGTGTCTACTACGGAAGTTCAATACACACGGACGAAGCGCCGAAATTAGGTTTTTTGGATTCAGTAGGGTTCAAAATGAAAAGACACAATCCTGATAAAATGGGCACTTGTTCCGGATTGACGACCCTTTTGTAGACAATGAAAAGCAAGATTGAAGTGTAAATAGAACACATTATGCAACTGTAATGTGGAAAACCTAGTATTTTTATTCAATATAACTTCGAGCAAACAGTTTTGAGCAATTTGAACTTTTTTTGATGCCCCCACCCCACAAAATAATACCGCTCTTGGTAGTTGACGCGACCAAACCAAAAAACCCTTACATAAAAAGTGAAAAGAAAACCCCTGCAACAACGATTTATTATTCTCTTGCAAAGCTTGACGTAGTCTCACACCTCTGAAACCCATCCTATTCGATTCAGCGTCGAAAAATACTAGTAAATGATACGAAATACCTAACTACTACGAAACGACGAAAATTACAAATTCCAGGCTCCTGTGGGCGCATGCAGGCAATTGGCACGATGTTGTGTAAGTCGAGCTGGTGGATGGTTTTAAAGAGACGTGAGTGGAGGGGGACGGAGAACAAACTTTCGCTGTAGTTATTGTCCAGCGAATTCTTTCAGTTAGTAGACTTTGGCTTACTATACTTACTGTGATTTCACCATTTTCCGTCTAGACGCAGTCGTACGCCCCTCGAAATTGTTTCATTCGACCCAGCATCTAAAAATACCCAGAAAACGATACCGACCACGGCATATTCGCGATAAAACTGCCGAAATTCCGTTTTTGTTAATTTTTTTTTTTTTGTCCATAACAACCGTGGGCTTCGTCCGATCGGATTGCCGAACAGGCGGGCACAACTAGATACCAAATGAGATTTTTTCGACACCTTTAAGGGCACAAAAGCCGAAAGGCGGTCGGACATTGACCGTTTGGACTCCTGATTGTCTTGAAACGTGAAGTATCAAATTTTGCGAAGGGGGGGGGGGGTACAAAAATTGTACTGACCTAAAACATACGCGCGTTATTCAGAAAGGATAATGAACCAAAAATATCGAATTTGTCCAAGTGAATAAAATAATTAACGGAGTCTCGAGATTAGATTATAAATTTGTAATTGATAGCCTAAATTACAGTCAATTTTGATTCAGAAAAATGTACCATGATCATTAAAGGGTGATGGAAAACAAACGTAAATACATTTTCCGTTGAAGCAGGATAAATCCTCCTGTATTGCGATGTTACGGGGAAAATCGAAGAACACAGGTCTTCTCTACGTTCAACCCTAATTCATTAACATTAAACCAATTTTCAACTCAAAAAAGATCAGAACTAATGGAATTAGTAGCTGTACAGTAGTCGTTCCGCCAAAAAATTAACGCGGTACCATCCGCAAAACCGAACATTGCGCCGTTGATATCCAGATTCAACAAATTATCAACCTGAAGCTTATAATGTTTTTTATTTTTATATTTATAGCCCTATAGCTTCGTTCACCGCATTTTCATTAGGATATTTGTGTAGAAGAACAGAAAGCGAGAGTCTTTGTGTAGTGACTAGCATAATTTGAAAGTTTAATCAAAATCGTTGGAGCCGTTAAAAAAAAAAAAAAACGAAAACCTATAGTCTTTGGTACATTATAGTCCCCCACCCCACTTCACCATCGACGGAAAACGCATGTTTACAAGAAAGGACCAACTCAATCGGTTCAGCCGTTCTTCCGCACATTGAACTGCGTACACACACAAGCGCCGAAATTAGGTTTTTTGGATTCAGTAGGGCTCAAAATGAAAAGACACGATGTTACCCTTCGGGCAGCGGAAAGTAAAAATATTAAGAACATTCTTCATCCACTTAACAGTAAATCATTTTGTCTCAAAATCCAGAGACCTATAACTTAACTAAAAGTCGCCCGAATTCGATGGCACGCGCTGCGCCGGTTCAACTCATTTATACAGAAATGGAAAAGAAGAACGGAAAACGAAGTGTAGGCGTTGGCTACTTGCAAGTTATCGAAATAGTTCGAGTCATTTTGGTTTATTATTCATTCTGAATAATAACCCTATGTTTTCGGTCACGAAAAATTTTTTACAACCCCCCCCCCCTCAAAATTTGATACTTACGTTTCAAGACTTGGAGATTCCAAATTTGCAATGTCCGTCCGCCGTCCGGGCCGTTTTGTGCCTTTAACGTGGTCTAAAAAATTCGTTCTTTCGGCCAAAAATCCGATTTGGTATCTAGTTGTGCCCGCCATCTCGGCAATCCGATCGGACGAAGCCCATGGTTGTAATGGGCAAAAAACGGTTAAAAAAATTAGCGAAACGCAGTAGAACGCGGGAGCTACAGCGTTTCGTCGTTTGAACTCCCTCCCTCCCCGCCCGTCTCATTAAAAAAGCAACCGCGCTCGAGGCGAGCCCAACTCCCAACTCCCCTTTCGCCTCGGAACGGGTGGGTTCGCTTCGAGCGCCTCCGTTCCAATTTCCCCGACGGGGCAAAATCATCAGACGTTTTGTTTCCGTAGTTTCATTGTAGCCAGGACATGTTTCGTATGGTTTACTAGTATTCGATGCTGAGTCGAATGGGATGGGGGAGCACTAATACTAGGTCAAGCTGTTCATGAGAATAATAAACCATTGTGTAATAATTTGCAGGGTTTTTTTAGAATAAAACCAACAGGTAGGAGCCGAAAAACGTCAGAAAATGAGACTCGCGGGACAATGAAAATTTGTTTTTGAAATATCCTCAAAGTGCCTCTAATTTTGATCAAAACGCAAAGAATGAATAGTTGTTCTGAAAGGTTTATGAAAATATGCGTTGAAGGAATTGTACCATCAAAGTGTTTAATGAAAACATCGCGCAACGTCGGAACACTCAAAATATTTTTCACAAGATATTGTGAAACAGATACCTTTGATGACCTAACAGGATTAGTATAATATATATTGCTATTATTGCATTGATCGTGGAAGCAGGAATATTAGGCGAACTCGAGATTCTCCTTGAGAACTAACTTTCGTCGTTTTTTGCCGTGGAGTGAGGAAGCGTTTTTGTGTACGATTAATGTTTTTAGGTTAGATTTGTGGAGTTGGAGATGAGGAGGAATATACGAGGACTCGCCCTTCTCACCGTTCGCTTGTGTTATGTTTTCAGATCGGTACGCTTGGAAGATTTTTCGTGCGCAAATAATTTATATAGAGTGGCTGAAGTTTCAGTGTGTATTGTTACTTTCCTTGGGTGTACAAAGTAGAAAGGAAAGTTATGTAATCGGCTGGAAAAATTTTTTCTTCAGGTCTTTCGTTTCAGACCTCAATGAATCTGTGAACGAGTTTTAGAGAAAACGACCTACCAAATCAGCTCAAACTTGTAATTTGGCCTGAAGGTTACCATGGGTGGCCAAAATAAGGGTATGAACAAAATCCACAGAAAGTTAGCTATAGTTATCATATTGATCAAAACACCAAATATTTTTTCTCAAAAACGGCTCTAACGATTTTGATTAAATTTTTTATACTGATAGCTTGTAATAAGACAATTATACCATAAAATACCCATTTGTGGGAAAATGACGAGGGCAGCACAATAAATTATCAACATTGTCAACGAAAATTGGTTTTAGCGCGGCTCTTTCCATATAAACTACGCTGAAACGTTACCACAATGATGTCCAATTCAATACCTACATGTTGACTGTTTAAAAACGCTCACAAGATACAAGGGTGTCACTCCAGAAATTCCGGAATTCCAACTACCGCCGTTTCGCTTACTACCAGTTCTATAAGTTTTTACCCAATAAATCTGCCAAAGTGAGTAGTATCCTCTTTTAAAAAATCGTGTTTACAATGTCATCAATTCTCTGTGTACTAATTGCTCAATAATGGTCCGGGAATGAGTACGAGCGGGACAATAAATTCCGGAACTGTAAGCGCTACCGCTTCATGCTGCTGTGAAGTGTTGTTTGACCGAGTTCAAATGAACTGAGTGATAAATGAGTTGATTAAATGGCTAAAGTGAATTGACGTAGAGCTAAAGAAAGTTGTGTGTTGCAACGCACCAGATATTTTTTTCTACGTTGTGGTGAACGTACTTTAGTTTGGTGTGATTGTAATAATGAATGAACTTGATGATAGTTTATGCGCGGAGAGAGTTCTTCGGGTAAAAACATAAAAACCAACCAAGATGATGATCAAGCCTTTATATATTGATCGAATGTTGACACTACGAGGAATTGTTGAGTTTAAGCTCCGGGGGAAACGGTAGTGAGGGTTGTATGGCCCTAATCAATCAATCAAATGTCCTCGAGGATAAGATGAGTTGTGGGATCGTTCTTCCGCCGGTAAATATTCTTTCCGTACAAACATATTAATCAACTACGTGCCAGTTAGTTCGAAAGTGTCTGACATATGTCCACTGAATTGTACGGCTGCACTTAATGTCACGATTGAGTACGATTGGGGACAATAGCACGACGCTCCACGAGCCTCAGAACGGACTGCAGGCCGTAAACACTTGTTAGCAGATCCTCCATCGCATCCTAAAAGTTGAAATCCACCGATAGTCTACAAATTGCCGCCGAATGATTAAAACGTTCAATGACACGGGAACGAGGCGCAGCCAGGAATAAATCAGCAACCCTCGATGTCGAGGGCTTATGCATCGCAATTTATGAGACGCTAATAACTGTTTACCTACTGAATGTATTCATTTCTATCTTTCACCGAAAAAACCCCTTTTGTCCCCGTGAAATGCAAATCACTATTGTATGTTTAACACGTATTACATGCAAACTCGATGTTTCCTGCTTCGACGGAGATAAACAATAGGTCGAGGACAGTCAACCCACATCAGTTTTTTTCTATGTAATTTGCTTCAAAATCAATAACAATGAAGGGCTCGATACGCCGTTTCTTGCACGAGGAGGATTTAGGTTAATAAACGACCAACGGAACCGATAATCACATGATTATAAATATGGGGAGACAACAACGCGGTGCAGGGGGGCCAGATTCTCGAGGGGGGGGGGGATATTGGTAAGCTGCTGATGCTGACAAAACTAACAGAGTACCTTGTAATAACGTGCAGCTTCATTTCACTAGTACAATACACACACACACAGTACACTTTTTACCAGCGGGTGACGTTCATCGCGTGAGAAAAGTTGAGTGACGCGTGAAGACGAACTCGTTCATGTAGAATACTGCAAACAGTACCTCAGATATTGGGACAGGCTAAGTGAATGGTTGTGGCTAATTGAGAGAAAACTGTTGGGAAACACAGCGCTCAATAAAAAGCTTCCCATGCGGCAATACGCGGCACAGCGACTAACGACTGGAGACTGAAAGAAAAGAAGGAAGTTTACTACAGTTAGCTTGAAAACACACCAGTTATCGTCTCTGAACTTGATACAAATTTCACAAATGCATGTGTCGGGGAGGTGTGAGTAACAAAAGGGTAAGCAATTGGATCATTGAATGAGAAAGAGACTGTACCGTTATTTAAAGTAAACTCCACAGTTTTCCTGATAGGCATTGGATGAGCCTGTTCCTGGTTGGATATGGCCATTTCAATGCGCAGCTCCACCTCTTCTCCATCAAACCCTTGCAAAGTCTTAGGAGAAAGTGGGTTGGACCAAACCACCGGAAGAGCCAGTTCCTTATGGAACATGG
Organism: Pachypeltis micranthus; assembly: GCA_020466155.1. NCBI lineage: Eukaryota > Metazoa > Arthropoda > Insecta > Hemiptera > Miridae > Pachypeltis > Pachypeltis micranthus. The sequence continues at coordinate 4,632,969 of CM035776.1, forward strand.
CGACTTCGATGCACGGTTCCACCTGTGCGGAGGGAACAAGAAACGTGCTCAATTGTAGTTCCAACAACAAAGAGCGAAGGTTGTTGGATGAGCCGTGAGTGAAGTAAGCTTGTACTCGTACCTGGCACCACAAACGAAGCAAAAACCATCAGGCAATTTTTACTTCAGTAGAAGCCATCTCTTATTGAATATTTGTATACAACTCCTGTACAAGTTACGCCCTCCAACTGCGCTACGCCGCTGTAAAGTACTTCACGAACCAACAAAACAACGCTCCAACACTCTTCGACTTAAGAATACTGCTTTCCTCTCCAGAGTCGTGGCTGTGCACAACAGCATACATTATGCACTGTCCATGATGATCCCTCCACGAAGCCGACATCCTCAGTCCACCGCCCATTTTCTGGTTATTTGAACACGATTTACCAACAGTAGCCGACAAGCACCTAACTCAACAGCTCAAACTCGTCCAGCGTTCCAATCAGGGATTTTGGAGGCGTTGATCAGTGGAGTACCTTAATACTTCTTTCGGGAGGATGAAATGGAATATTCCAGCACTAACCAGCCTGTTAAAATTGCCTAGAAGGAAGCGAAACCTGTTCGACTGGCTGAATTAGCTCGGTCTTTGACCTACGGAATATCTGCGCTCGCACTTAACAGTACTTAGCTGCATTACAGAAAGTCATTGTTTTCCCAAACACCTTTCTATATCAACCTTTTTGTTTGTACCTGTGGGAGTCCCACTCCTCAGTTATTTCTAATTGACAACGAATTTTCCCTGTCTTGGACTTTGGCAACTATCTTTTCCCATCCCTAAATTTTAGATTCCTCTTCTCAACAGACAGCTCCTTCCAAGTCAGTCATCCTTCAGCTCTCGCAATACAGTCTTCAACCAGTTCTCCCAACGATTTGTCTCTCAGCTCGCGCTACTCCGAACTCAACTCAATCTGTCTCTCTCTCTCTCTCTCTCTCTCTCTCTCTCTCTCTCTCTCTCTCTCTCTCTCTCTCTCTCTCTCTCTCTCTCTCTCTCTCTCTCTCTCTCTCTCTCTCTCTCTCTCTCTCTCTCTCTCTCTCTCTCTCTCTCTCTCTCTCTCTCTCTCTCTCTCTCTCTCCCTCCACTTAGTATCTCACAATCAGTTCACACGTATTGAGACTCCCTTGTGCGCGTTTATATACTCACACTCAATCGTAAATCGCTCTTCCGTCAAATGTAATACAGTCTTCACTCACACTCACCACTTTCACTTATTTCTCAGTTTCCTTCCTCCATTCGTGTGCCCAACAAAGCCATTGCATGGATCACTATGCAGTCACCAAGTGATGCACGACAGAATCACTCGAGTCCCAGAAATTCGTACCAACGCTGGTTCCTTTACACCCCCCCCCCTCTTCCTCCTCCCAATCGTTCAGTTTTTTGGTTTTGGCCACAGTCTCATTTGCAGTGAGGTTCAAAAAAAGTGTGTATGTGTGAACTCGAATGAGAGAAAACGAAATCAGCGCAAATTTCATATTTCGCTTTCAGGTCATTATGGGACGCCGAAATAGGCACAAAACTAAACTATAGCTATCATAGTGATCAAAACAAAAAATATTGTTTCGCCATGGCTCATACGACTTTCATTAAATTTATTGTATGGGCAGTCCCAAACGATACAATACAACTACATCATTTTCATCTGTGGAAAAATGACGAGCTGTATAAACATTCTTATGAAATCAGGGTGGTGTTCAATGAGCTATCTACATGGAGGACGTTTAATAATGCTCATTGGATAGACAGGGACCGCCACAGATATTCCATAACTTGAACTACCTCTACACGACGGGTTTTAAACGAAGGTCGAGGCATGATTAGCGGCATCCCCATAAAATTTCGAAACGTTCGGCCGTGGCATGTAGCAGGAGCTGAGGAAAGCAGAGCACCAGATATTTTCTTATCGATCTCTTCCACTGCCACCCTTTTGCCGTGCAGAGCACAACACCCTTTATTTTTCCAGAAACGACCCCGTGACTTTTCTATGTGGACGCCAAACGTCCTTCGCCGGACGGCCGAATCAACTGCCGCTCGGCTTCTAACTTTTTTCTTCTTTGCTACTGAACAAGAAATTGAGTTTTTTTCAAACCTCTAAAGGACTGAGCCTTAAAAACGCCAAGCTCTGTGCGTGCGAGAGAACGGCGGAACCAAATTAAATCTTCAAATTCCTTTCACTCTGGATGACTCAAAGCTGTCAATAATTGCGGACTCTCAGGGGCCAGGAACAGTCACATTGATAAGGGAACAGTTTTTAACACTAAATAACCAACAAGTTCAATTTTCCGTACCAAAAAACGCCCATTTTCGGCAGAATCGGTGCGTTCGACTTGACCATAATTTCATCAGTCCACGACAATCTCATTTTAGTACAAAAAAGTACCCGTTTTTCATGAAATGCTTGGCTTTTTTAGAATTTGTTTTAGAACCCCCTCTCCCCCCCCTCGCCCAAAAACGTCTTCGTGACAGCCCCTTCGGGCCACCCTCATGGCATCAACTTACGTCTTCATTAGACAAGATGCTGTTCGATACCCACTTCAACAAGTGTATGACCAGAGACTGCACTGTCTCTCAGTGGACCGACTTACCGCTGTACGCCACGATATCTTCTAGCCTTCGCAGGAGACCCGCACAACAATAAGGTTTTGAACCCCAGGAACGACAACAATGCTCCTTTTTCTTCGTCTGACAGAGTACACCTGAACAACCTTCCTTCGGGTACATCTGCTGCGACTATACATCTACTCTACGACCAGCTCCCACGCCATTTGCAAGACTGCCACTTTCTTTGGTCACCGAGTCGGGAATACCCAGTCAAATACAATTGACTCTTGAAAGGTGGTACTGTGGGTACCTACAGCATCCAAACAGACAGCTGCGTCAACAGTTTGTAACGCATAGTTTTCCATAAATTACTTTTCTGATTAGAGCTTTTACTTTCCGCTACCCGAAGGGAAGGAAAGTATAGTAATCGGCCCAAAAAAAAAAGTTGGGTTTTCTTCAGATCTTTACGTTTCAGACCCTACTGAGTCTAAAAAACCTAATTTCGGAGAGAGGTCCGTGTGTATGTCTGTGTGTATGTCTGTGTGTATGTCTGTGTGTATGTCTGTGTGTGTGTGTCTGTAGTTCGATTTGCGGGAGAACGGCTGATCCGATTGAGCTGGTTCTTTTTTTGTTTTGTTCGTTATTTTTTGTAGACACCAAAATAAGGTTATGGACGATTTCGGCCGATGGGAAGAGGGGTGGGGGACGAAAATGTACCAAAAACTAGGGTTTTTCGCATTTTTCTCAAAAACGGCTCTAACGATTTTGATTAAACTTTCAAATTATCTCCTACCAATCAATATCTAACTTTTCTTCTCTATACATATCTCCATGAAAATACGGTGAACGGAGATATAGGCCTATGAAGCAAAAATAGGGTTTTTTACGCTTTTTGGCAAAACGACTCAAGCGATTTTCACCAAACTCACAGGATGTTTTTAAATAGTTTATACCTACATATTGTTCTCAATAAATGTTCCTCTGACACTCCATTGAACAGAGATAAAAATGAAAATGTGTCGAAAATAACGTTTTTTCGAACATTTCCGTAAATTCCAGGGTAACTTCTGACCAGATGTGATAAATTCTAATGGAGTGTCTTTTAGTCACCCATACCAACATTTCATTCTCTATAATTATTTCTGTATATATATGTTGAACGGAGATATAAGCTGTTAACTCAGAAAAGGAGATTTGTCGAATATTGATTTATCGGAATTCCAATTTTCTCAAAAACGGCTCTAACGATTTCGATCAAACTTTCGGAGTACTTTCAACTAACGAGTCCCTACATTTAGTTCTGAATAAATGTTTCTGTAGAAATGCGTTGAACGAAGATATAGCACCCGCATATGTTGTTGGTGTTCGAACTTAAAGGGGTGGCGGAAAGTTGTGTGTTGCTACGCACCAGATATTTTTTTTCTTGGATTCTATACGAATAGTAATTTAGCTGAAATTGAAGTATCTAGTTTACTCACGTAAAATCTCACGAAACCTTGCCCTTCTTTTATATACAAATCAGTTCTACTAACAGCTGCTATATATCGGGAACCATTCAAGATATAGTTCTGAAACTATGGAAAAAGCACCGCGAACAGGAGGTCTAAAGACACATTCACACACACAAATATATCAGGGCACTCAAAAATCGCAACAAAATCTTATCCTTTGGCTGACTGTTGGACAGTTCAACAGGTGGTTTTCTTCTGGCACGACAATTCTCTCTTGAAGAAGAGGGTTTTCACAGATGTTCGCCTTGGGAGAGCGTGAGAGGGTTAGCCATGATGGCAGGTGTATGAATTTCGTATTTTGTTGGTCTCCCACGGAGATTTCCTCGTCACTGTGAAGTGGAGTTCATCGACGTGGCGCAGGAGCTGCCCGTTTTTCATGAGAACATAGTTTTCGACCCCGGACCTCACACATCAAAAACCGTTTAAAGGGTGTTTCGATTGTCGCATGGGCGGCGGAAGTCCACCGGTAGTGGGCGGAGGCTGGGGGCCTTCTACTTACTGGGGTCCTTCCTAACCCCAGGGGGGTCTGCAAGACCAAACTGTCCTGCCCTGGGATGAGGAAAAACTGTAAGTGCCAGTGCGGGCTTGTGACCATTCAGGCCTCAAGGGTTGTTCGACCCAAAATGGTACCATAGAAATGCACAGCCGCGGAACAATCTAACTCCTAGCCAGGGCAAGGCCTGGCAATGCTGGAAAATCCGCTTGCTCTGCGGATATCATGGTGGCCTAGTGTAGCTGGAGGGTAGTAATCCCATCCCTTTCTTCGTTTTTAAACTGAGGTGTCTGAGGGAGGTAGGGGGCACCTGGTTGGAACTCCCACCGACTACCGAGTTGATCTTTGGTCCGCTTCAGTTCTTGGGATGGAAGAACTAACCATTTTTAATGCTGCCGTAGGTATTTATAGAAGTAAGAAGAGAGAACGAGATGAGATTTTCGTGGGTTCATTTTTTTCCCCACTTAACATCATTCTCCTGTAACTAATGTGTACGTAGAGGATACTTTGGACTCCAGCAACACTGGATGTCTTGCTAAACGCTTAGAGCTTCTCGAAAAAGGCTCTAACGATATTGATTAAACTTTCTACTAGTTAGTACAAAACTTTTCATCTCTTTGCATATCTCCATGAAAATACGGTGAACGGAGATATAGGCCTATGAAGCAAAAATCGGTTTTTTACGCTTTTTGGCAAAACGGTTTTAACGATTATCACCAAACTTCCATGATGTTTTTGAATAGTTCATTCCTGCATATTGTTCTCAATAAATGTTCCTCAGACTGTCCATTGAACAGAGATAAATCAAAATGTGTCGAAAATAACGTTTTTTCGAACATTTCCATAAATTCCAGGGTAACTTTTTCACCAGATGTGATAAATCCTAATGGAGTGTCTTTTAGTCACCCATAACAACATTTCGTTCTCCATAATTATTTCTGTATATATATGTTGAACGGAGATATAATCCAAGTTAACTCAGAAAAGGAGATTTGTCGAATATTAATTTATCGGAATTCCAATTTTCTCAAAAACGGCTCTAACGATTTCGATCAAACTTACGGAGTACTTTCAGCCAACTAGTCTCTACATTTTGTTCTCCATAAAAATTGCTGTAGAAATACGTTGAACGAAGATATAGCGCCCGCATATGTAGGTGGTATTCGAACTTGAAGGGTTGGCGGAAAGTTGTGTGTTGCTACGCACCACTCGTTTTTTCTTAAGTTTGTCGAGTTTTCTTTCCATATTTTTGTATTTGTTAGTCATGATTGTATCCGTCTTTGTACGTAGGTAGTCTAGGAAATCTATAAATATGTCGTGTAAATTGTTTTTCGTCATTATGACGATACTGACGATATATTAAAGGACTTAAACAATATCCACCATAATATCCAATACGACATGGACAAAGAACAAAATAAAACTCTCAATTACATGGACCTGAAAATCACACGGTTGGTCAACGAACTACAATACGACATTTTTAGAAAACCTACCGCTACTGACACGACCATACACTTTACATCAAACCACTCACAAGAACATGAACTAAGTGCATTTAGACACATGATACGGAGACTAAAAACGATCCCACTATCCGAACAAAATTACAAAAAATAACTTGATACCATCAATACTATCGCAGAAAATAACGGGTACTCCAAAAAAACAATAAACAAATTATTAAGACAATATGACTCCAAAACACACTACTCAATAACACAAAATACACAGACTTTGACAAGACGCTGCACATTTACGTACACAGGACCAAAAATATACAGAATAACTAACATTCTCTGAAAGGAAGGCACACAAATCGCACTACGTACGGACAACACACTTAGGACCAAACTAACTGCAAAGACTGAAAAGACAGATCCACTCGACCAAAGTGGGGTATATAAAATAACTTGTACTAGTACAAACGCATACATAGGACAGAACAGGACGAAAAATACGGACTAGTTATTCAGAACACATTAAATCTCTTAGTAGGAACAAAGACGATTCAAACTTTGCCAACCACCTCAAGACAACTGGACATGAACCTACCAAAATACAGGACTGCACCATCTTACTACATAAACAATACAAAGAACGAAAACTGAGCGTATTAGAAAACATGGAAATATATAATTAAAAAACTTCAATGGACAGATCATAAATGAACAAATCAACACAAAATCCGACACTATATTCACACCACTCAAAACACTACACAAACGAAAACAACCAACTGACGGATTTACAGACCACCCTATACAAAAAAGACGTAGATTCCACAATTGTCAGATCATTCAAGACGTTCCATTCACCTCTAAGGGGGTTTCCCCAGCGGTACATGACCTCCTCCCCCCACCCTTCCCGACGCTCAATCATCATCCCGTTTACCTTTTTCTTCGTATATAAAGACCACGACCAACTGACTGACTCCAGCACTGACTTCACGGCCAGACGATGATGTCTTTACATCGAAAGCGTTTGCCCACAGTAACTCACGAGCCAGAGGAGACGGACTCACCTAACAAGTACGTTAACTTTAGTAGTCTAAACTATATTCAGAATCGCAATTCAGTTTTGGAAAACTCCAATTTTGGCCAGAATGTTCTGGATTTTCTTAAACAGCTCTCGGTTTGGTTCAGGAGGTTCTGGATTGGGTGCAAAGGCATCTCCATGAGCCCTGCAATGTTCTGAATGACTCATGAGATTCTTTCTCAAATGGAGTGCACTTTGTTTGGTTAAGAAACTCTCAATTAGATTTGGTAAACCCTAAATTTTGTACAACATTATAACATTACGTTTTAGAGGCTCTAGATTAGTTTCGATAGGTCCTAATTTAGTTAAGATTAATCTAAGTTTATTGAATAGTCATGGATTTAGCTCGCATGAAAACTCGCAATTCAGTTTAGGGAACTTTTTTCCCCAATTGTTTGATTAACTTTCGTTCTACACCACCCAGAACCTTACGCAGGTGCACTACTCACGGAAAAAGGTAGGTTGTAAAAGTATCGTTAAAATTGTGGAAAAAATAATGACGAATGAATAATTATTTCGCTAAGGCTAGCGAGTACTGGCGAGCTAGTAGTTTCAGAACAATATTCCATCAGTTCGCAACAAATTTCCCTTTTTGTATCAAAAATTCCACTTTTCACGAACCGCTGCCGCGTGTTTTGCAGGAACTGACAATTTTCAGCGCTCATCGATAACTTGGAGATGTAAAGTGGTCGCCGCTGCTAAATCCCCTGGCATCCTGAGACGGCCGTCGTGCAGTTCTGAGTTCAGCAGTGTAAAACTCATTCGACTTACGCGCATGAAAATTGTGCACCTTTCATCGCGTCATTTCGGAGCTGGTTCCAGGTCTAGCACGGAAGCCTGGGGATGGCCGCGGGGGCCACCGTTCGCGGATTCAACAAGCGCCAGACTCTCGGCCACCTCAAAAAAACGAGCGAGGGAGTGTTATTTAATGCAGGGGACGACGGGGGAGGAATGAGAGACGCGGAGAAGGTTTTATAGTTTGGAACGAACAGACGAGGGTCTCCAGGAGGAGGGCAGGGCGCGCAAGGGAAGAAACGGGAATGAACGGAGAGGACAGGACGGGCCGGGGAGCGCTGCGTGCCGACCCGCCGTTGCCAACCGCGAGTCGGTCAACATGAAAGCGGGAAGTTCAATCTGACCACCTGTTCGCCAAATGTTCCCATAAACCCTCGACAATCGCCCTATCCGAATTCAGTTGGTTCCAAGATCTTCCGAATACCGGGCCCGAGCTCCGGAAACGAAAGACCGCCAGGTTCCGAGACGTCGGATTCGAGCAGAGACGCCGACTGAGGACGATTTAATTGGAGGACGCGAGCGGCGTCGAAATGGAGGAAACAAAACACCTGGAATCCAAAGCCTCGTCCTCAAAAGTAATCCCCGCGATTCTTCAAACGTATTTCAAACTTGCGCAGGCGGGACGAACAGGTTCGTTGTCAACAACTTGAAAGTTGGCAGGATTGATGGCTCGTACCCGAACTCAAGAGCTGAATTTACAGCCGCGATGAAATACGCGCAGGACCAATCGTGTAACGTTTGTGCAGCACTATTTTCGACTGTTGATTAGGACACGGGGAGAACGGCCAGCATATTAATGCGTGGGATGCAGCTGGCTTGTCTAGGTCCATACATTCTGATGCCATACAGGGAATACGCTTGGGCCGATGCTCTTCTTAATTTATATCGACCGGTTGGCTACTTCAGAGCCAACGAGCCCCTAACGATGTCGTTTTGTTTGCAGATGATGCAGCTATAGCGGTCACTGGGTCTGCGCGAGAGGAGGTCCATTCCGAAATGAACGGTCTCCTGATTATGAATAATGGCTTCTAACACTGGCCTCTCGTTGCACGTAGGAAAGGTCGCAAAGGCATGCCGAGGGTTGCTGGCCTGAGAATCCACTCTTCAGATGATCCCTCAGTATGTTGCTGCTCGGAACTCGAAGTGGTTTCACAGTACAGGCACCTCGGGGTAAGTAGTGGAGGAGCATATTGTCCACCTTTACGCTTTCTGCCTGTGTTCTGCCATGCCAGGTTCCTGTGGTGTACAAGACGACGATTGTGTACAAACCCAGGAGATTCTAAATTAACCTCCTCCTCCTCCGAGAGGTCACGGTCCTTTCTATACGGCAGCTTTTTGTGATATTTGTAGTCATTCTCTACCAGGCTGCTGCATTCTGTTGGACCTTGCAAAGCACTCCGCTGTTGGGAGGCCACATGCGCACCCAATCCGATCTCGCTATCTCCAGAAAGTGCTAAATCTCAAAATTGAATTGTCTCTCACCCGCTAAAGTCCGCAATATTTAACCCGTTTTATCTACAAGTCCCTTCCTCCAACCCGTAAGGATTCTCCCGTTAACTCTCTGTCCAACCAGTACCGTATTTTCGTGGCTCGTTGTATTGGGCCTTCGAACAACCCTTTGCTGAGAAGATTGAAAAGAAGTTGTCGACGTGACTATGAAAATATGGTGAATCTGATGGAAACTACTGAATGCGGCTCTGCACCGTCACCGCAGGTCTTCCTACGGAAGTGTCACCTTATTCAGCACGTTACCAAAGTACGTACGTGAGCAATTACGCGTGGAGTTCACATCTCGACTATAATCACTTCACCAACGCGATTACAGCGGTTACAGCTTTTTGCTATTTTCCTTCGTCTTTTCTTTCAGTCCTTCAGTGCTCGTTCTAATACCGCAATGGCCAGGCCCTTTCGTGTCACTATGGGTGGCTCCAAAATAGTTACGGGTATTTTGATGGCGAAACGCGTAGAGCGAGCAGGTTTGCTATCTCGTACATAGCACGCGCATGAAAAAAGCTTTTATTTAAAAGTATAACTGACTGTCTGTGGTTTGGGATGAGCCCTGCAGCCTGAAGACGTATTGTGCCAGTCCAAATGTCTCGCAGTTCCGTCCATAGCTTCCTGGGCAATGCCCGGTAATTCCTGCATGAGCCTTCTTTGATGTTCATGCTTGGGGAAGTTGTATCAAAGACCAAAGCTCCCTTTCAAGTCTTTAGCACTGGGTTAGGACATGATAGGGAGTCTCCTCATCGTCTAAGGGCTGAGCCAGACCACTGGACAAGTCAGTTCATTTTGGGACTTGGCGACTTCAATGAGCTCTCAATGGGCACTTCTTTACTCTAAAAGACTCCATCCTACAGGCCTTGCTCCTGGAGTGTGGATGAAACAAGCAACCATTGTCGTTCCTACTATAGCGAATGACGGTTGTTGAAGAGCAGCATTGACTGCTACTAAGCAATCCTAAAACCGTTTCGCCCAGTTTGGGAAGAAGGTTATGACAAATAAGAACGTGGCCACAGTTGATATCTCTCTTTGAAACTAATGATCCAAGTAAATAGATCAGGCGGGAAACCTGATTAAGATTCCCCAAGGATCGTACGTAGTAACACATAGGCAACAGCTCCCCCACACGGTTCACAGGGGCACTGGCTAAATGACAAGCTGCCGTACCTATCTCCTGCCTACTGTTCTATATCTGGCCAGAACCCTGACATGTCCTGTGATGACTCTCACTGTTCAGCACAGGTCGAAGTAGTAGCTTGAGCTTGGGCCTTTCCCAGGTGCTTTCACTCCAACTATTTCTGACCTCAACCCATTCAGTCAGCGTCTCCTCTCAACAAAGCGATCAAGTTCAGTTCAACTTTCGAAGCGACAACAGATTTCCCCTTTTTGGACTTTCCAAAATATCCTTCCCTCCCCTCAATTTACCTTTTAAAACACACGCAGCTCTTCCCAGGCAGACTCGTCTCCCAGTGCTCACTATAGACAACCCCACAACTCCCAAACCAGTCACAGCTCTACTCACTCTCTCTTCGCAACCAGTTCACGTGTATTCTGAGTCCCCTTGTATACTCGCACTCAGACTCATATCGCGTACTCATTTACAATGTAATACAGTCCTCTCACGCTCACCGAGTTCTCTTTTATTCATCAGCTCCGCTCTGAAGCACCAAAGTCCTTCCTCTCCATCATCAGAAGACAACGTCTCATCTTGCGTGTTGGTCCTGAAATAAACCGTTTAGAGTGCTTCGCGAAACAATCCTCCTGGCACATACTCTCACTGGCACCTAGACCAATGACGGAGATGCCCCATAATGAAGAAAGAAGATACGAAAACCGTGCTGGGTCGAGGGCTGAATTGGAAGGGAAGAACAGCAGTGAATTTAACAATTAAGTACATGAACTGCTCTCTGCAATTACCTCACTGACTACAAATCCCATAACTGCCTCCTATCAGCAAGTCACAGACCTAGAAGCTCCAGACGTTCATTTTCAGGCATGGACGGGTTATATTTTTGTTCAAAATGTTCAATAGCGCCATTGACTCCCCTGATTTACGTCTCGCTTTTCATTTCACCTGCCTTCCTACGATACCAGACCCGCTATTTTCTGTCAATTTGACCTACTCACTGTCTGCTTCACAAGTCGTTATTTAGAATGGAAAGACCTTGAACCTTGAGCCTTCTCTAAGGACTTATTTCAGAAATAGATTTATTTCTTTATAATATGAATAGTCGTCAAACAGTGATTTATACTTTACAGACATGTCAGTGACGACAATTGTTGCTGTTTTGCTTTTTCTTTCTTTTGGTTTATTATTCATTCTGAATAATAACCCTATGTTTTCGGTCACGAAAAATTTTTTACAACCCCCCCTCAAAATTTGATACTTTATGTTTCAAGACTTGGAGATTCCAAATTTGCAATGTCCGTCCGCCGTCCTCCGTCCCCCATCCGGGCCGTTTTGTGCCTTTAACATGGTCTAAAAAATTCGTTCTTTCGCACAAAAACCCGATTTGGTATCTAATTGTGCCCGCCATCTCAGCAATCCGATCGGACGAAGCCCGTGGTTGTAATGGGCAAAAAATGGTTAAAAAAATTAACGAAACGCAGTACAACGCGGGAACTACAGCAGAAGTCAACGTTTCGTCGTTTGAACTCCCTCCCACTCTCCCGTCACAATAAAAAACAACCCGAGGCGGGGCGTTCTCGCCTCGCAACACTGCCGGGCGAGCGGCTCAACTCCCCTTTCGCCTCGCAACGGGTTCGCTTTCCCCGACCCGACGCAGAAAAATCATCAGACGTTTTGTTTCCGTAGTTCCATTGTAGTCAGGTCATGTTTCGTATGGTTTACTAGTATTCGATGCTGAATCGAATGGGATGGGGAGCACTAATATTTATTTAATAGTTCGTTCATTTCATTTTTTTTGGTTTTGATACGATTCAATTTTTTTAGATTCTTTCGTTTCATTCTCATTTTGGTTTTTTTCATAGATTTTTGGTTACATTTCGATATTAGTATTTAGCGTGCATGTTTTCATATTAAAATTCAGTGTTTCTAGATACTTTCGTTTTTTTTTTGTTTATTTTAATATTACGGTTCAGTTCTTTTCGACCTTTTTTTGGGTTTCATATGATATTTTTCGAAGCTGAATCGAACAGGATGGGTCTCGGAGCATTAATGCTAGGTCAAGCTGTTTATCCGAATAATAAACCGTTGTGTAATAATTTTCAAGGTTTTTTGCCTTTTAGCGGTGTATCTTGTTTCATTTTTAAACTATTTTTTCCCGGTTTTTAATTTCTAGTTTTCCTATTGTCTAATTCTCACGATCCTATTAGTGGTATTTTGTTTCTTGTTTTACATTTATCGGCTTTTTTTAACGAAGTAATTCGCCCTTCTTTCCTTCTCTTTTTTTTCAACGTGTATTTATTCAATTTTATCAGTAAGTTTATTATTCAAGATTTACTAAAAGAATGTTGTAGACGAGTTTCTTGCTTGAACGCACGTAACGAAGTGTATTACAAAGAACAAATGTGATTTGTACGATGGAGTGGTAACCAACAAATTCCTGACTAGCAATTTGGGTTCCGCTCTTGGGCCCACTTCAGCTACAACGCATCGCTAACTATACAAAAATATCTGGTGCGTTGCAACACACAACTTTCCTTAGCTCTGCAACAATTCACTTTGTACATGGCTAATTCTATTTAATCAATTCATTTATCACTCAGTTAATTTGAACTTGGTCAAACAACGCTTTACGGCAGCAGGAAGCGGTAGCGCTCACAGTTCCAGATTTTATTGTGCTGTTCGTACTCATTGCAACACCATTATTGAGCAATTGGTACACAGATAATTAATGAGGCTGTAAACACAAATTTTTTAAGAAGGATAGTAATTACTTTTGCAGAGTTATTGGGTAAAAACGTTTAGAACTGGTAGTAAGCGAAACGGCAGTAGTCGAAATTCAGGAATTTCGGGAGTGAGTCTCATGAGCGTTTTTAAACACCCACCCTTTAGGTATTGGATTGGACTACAATACCAATTTTTTTAACATTCTACAAAAATTCCAGCGGAGTTTATAAGGAAAAAACTGCGCTAAAAACGCTTTTGGACGAAAATTTTGATAATTTATTGTGCTGCTCTCGTCATTTTCCCACAAATGGGAATTTTATGGTATCATTGCCTTATTAAGAGCTATCAATTTAAAAAAATTTAATCAAAATCGTTAGAGCCGTTTTTGAGAAAAAAATATTTGGTGTTTTGATCACTATGATAACTATAGTTAACTTTCGGTGGATTTTTCCCATACCCTTATTTTGGCGTCCCATGGTAACCTGTAGGCTAGACATCAAGTTTAAGCTGATTTGGTACGGTTGTTTTATCTATAAACCGCGTTAACTTCGATTTCGTCGAAAATTTTGGTAATTTATTGTGCTGCTCTCGTCATTTTTCCACAAATGGGAATTTCATGGTATAGGTGCCATATTGAGAGTTATCAATATAAAAAATTTAATCAAAATCGTGAGAGCCGTTTTTGAGAAAAAAAATTTGGTGTTTTGATCACTATGATAACTAGTTAAATTTCGGTGGATTTTGTTCATACCCTTATTTTGGCGTCCCATGGTAACCTGCGGGCGAGATATGAAGTTTGAGGTGATTTGGTACGGTGGTTTTCTCTAAAAATCGTTCACAGACACACAGACCATTTTCCCAAATAGTGTTTTTCGGACTCAGGAGGGTCTGAAACGTAAAGATCTGAAGAAAACTCAAAAATTTTTTTCAGCCGATTACTTAACTTTCCATGAGGAGTGCCTGGGAGCAAGCTCATCACAACCCCTTACGAGGTAGCAGCATGATGCCGTGCGATGCAGTATGACACCCCTTGGAATCACCCAAAGCTACAAGAAGGACGCAGGAGGAACATCGAAGCTTTCTCGGTCGTCAGCCCGAAAGGCATCACTATCGTCGGTCGGTTTCTCGCATTTGCTCAGTCGAGTCCGAGAGGAGACGTAGTTGACGTAGATGCGAACGGGTGTGGAGGATGAGGGGGATTGAATGATAGCAGTCGGGGGCCTGACGTCAAGGATCAGCTGAGAACCCGTCGTTCGACGAGCCCAGTAGGTGTCTCGATCTTACGGCGAACTAGTCAACTTCTCCGCTCTCTGGAACTTGACGAGAAGAGCCAGATAACTTTGGAGGGGGCCTCGTCACTGAGCAACTCTCCAACGTCGATTGATTCCTCGTAGTAGAGATGTGGCCATCTACTTCGACTCATTGAGCGAGGAACGAATCGTTCGTTAGCTTAGGTGAACTAGTTCAATTAGTTCGTTCTGTTTCATTTATCACATGTCTTATCAACCAACGTAGTTACTTCGGATGAGTTGTTCACGACCTAAATGAACCGACTCGATTCGCCCAACCACCACCTTATCGTCTAGTTCTCGCGATGCAGTCCTCTTCACTAAAAAATATACTTGTTGGGCTCAGCTCAAGCCGATACAGAAGCTCACTCTGCACCAATCGAACTTCCTCGACCTTCGTTATGAACCTGCTGGAAACTCCAAACTACCACTGTCAATCATTCTCTTTCTTTCAAATTTCTTACACGACCCGACAATGTATTTTCCCGCCGGGTTTTCTTAACTCTTTTCCCACCTCCTCGCAGCGCTCGCATGTAGAAATCCCCGAATCACACCAATTCATCTATCCAGAGACTCCTCTGTGTTAACTCTGACTCTGAACTCAATCTATATCGTCTCTCAAGTGATTAACCAGTGTCATTAACAGCCTAATAATACAGTCCTCTCTCTGTCTTCCTATCTCTTTCTCTCTATCAACGCTGAAACATTTTTATTTCCTGGTTTTTTTTTTTGGCCCAAGGGCGAGTGGGACAAGTCCCTTTGTCACTGCGGCTGCATATGGGCCTATTGTGACGCTGGCCCTTTCTTAGTAGAAGGCGTCGTACATACCCGCCCCCCTTCAGGAAGCCGAGTAAGTCCTTCACCGCAGAGTCCGCTACGGTTTGGGGTTCAGTGGTCCCCTGACCGAAGTATTCAAAGCGTTTTGCTGCCAAAGCAGGGCATCCACACAGAATATGCTCTGCTGTCTCGTCCTCCTCACTGCAGAGTCTGCATTCCACCGCCTCTGAGATGCCCATCTTGTTGAGGTGATATCTGAGTGAGTGGGCAGTGCCCGGTGAGGAAGCTTATCAGTACTCTCAGATCTTGTCTAGAGAGTGTCAGCATCGCCTTCGCCCTTTGACAGGAAGGCGTGACAAGCCTTTTCGCCTGTCTTAGTCGTGGCTGGCGATGCCAATGGGCGCCATTTTCTGTATCTCCCATCGAGCAACCAGGTGACTTTTCGTCAGACCCACATGTGGTTCAGGCCCGATGGGTAGGGATTCTGTAGCCCTTTTCGCGAGGCGGTCAGCCTTTTCATTGTCCTCATGCCCCCTGTGAGCCGGCACCCAAATGAGGGAGAGCCTGTTATGGGCGCCGAGCTGCTTGAGCGCATGGAGGCATTCCCATGCCAGCTTAGACCTAAAACTATAGGCTGCGATGGCCTTTAAGGCGGCCTGGCTGTCTGAGAAAATGTAGATCCGCAGCCCTTTGTTCAGGATCTCTTCTGCGATCTCTTGGGTTTTGTCCATTGTTCGTGGCTGCTTATTCAGTCAGCAAGCTGACCATATTCACAGCTGGCTGCAGACATGCCCCTGGGGACAATGCCGTGGCCGTTCCACTATCCACAATCCGTGGTCGCGCCTGGTAGCATGGGCATGCTCCTGGGAAGATAACTCAGAACCAGGTATTTACGACCCAAGTTCATTATTACGTTCTGTTGATTGTTAAATATGTTTATTACAGATAGATGAAGAACGAAAACTTGCCTCCAGCGATGATTGGGCGTTAGAGAAATGGCAAGCCAGATGGGAGTCCTTGTCAAAGGGATGTGACACGTATGAGTTCTTCCCCAACATCCATGAACGTCTTGGGAGAGAGTGGGTTGAGCCAGACCACTAGATGAGCCAGTTCCTCCCGGGTCATGGCGATTTCAATGCACGGGTCCACTTTTTTACTCTTCATCGTGCACATCTTGCGCCTCCAGTGCGGAGAAAGCAAGAAACCACATGGTGCACCACTGTAGTTTCTAGTACAGTGAGGGCATACAAACTTAGCAGCATTGACTGCTACAAAGCAAGCCTATAACCGTTTCACGGAGTTCGTGAAGGTGGTGTCAAAGAAACGTGGTCCCTTTGAAGCTTGCATTCCCAGATGGTACGGGATTCCTCAGGTTGTCAGAGCTCCCCAGGGTCTAACATAGGCAATAGCTCTCTATTGGGAGACTGGCGAACGACCAAATACCTGCCAAACCTCCTCAAGTATGAGTTTGGTGGATGCTGCAGGAGCCAGCCCCTTTAATAGTAGCGACACCACACAGAATGAGATGTGCAAGATCTAGAATGTATCGTTATAGATGCTCGTTGTCAGGCACAGTTCCCAGAACTAGAGTTATTGAGTTACCTACTTCAGGTGTGTCCATGTACTCATAATGGCCTGCACTCTACAAGAAGGGTGCTGCTATGTCGTCATCTCAGAAGTGCCGTCTAGGAAGTGTAGAGAGCGGCACTACTCGGTTTTCTTTGGGGCTGCAGTATTCATAGACGTTCAGGTAGTTTCTAGAAGCCAGCAACTTGCATTCACTCGGCAAGCTAACGATCACAAATATGATTGGGCGGACAGCCCATTGAGCAACTTATGGTGCAGATAAGAACGTGCACTAATGGGGACAATGCAATCTACAAGCAGGTTGCTGGTACTTTGTCGTGGCAGCGAAGAAAACTTTGGTAGGGAAGGGGGGATAACAACAGTGTAGTATGGGTTAAGAACTGAGCAAATGCTTTGGCTGGGTGTGCCAGCAGGTGTTCTCCGAGGTATTACAACCTGCGTCGCTCGCGTAGTTCGTATCTGAACTAGTGGTCGTTCTGTCGTGAAACTTTCCCTCATCCTTCTTTCTTCCCTCTCCCAATCCTTCTTACCCTAGAGCCTGCGTAGGGTAGTCCCAGCGCCCATTTCACCAATTTTTATTTATTTACTTTCCTTTTTTGGGTTCTACCGCCCCATTTACTGTGAGCTATGTAGAAAAAGGCAAATGTACACAAAATCAGGGTTTCGGGGATTTGTCACGGGAACAGCTGGTTGATTAAACTTGAAATCTTTTGCGAATCAATACCTAAATTTTGTTGTCCATAAATATGTGTGAAAATGTAGTGAGTGGATATGTATGCTTAAGAAACAAAAAGAAGGGTGTCCTTAACTCGTTGACAAACTGGCTTAGTACATATTTACGTATTATTGTCTACAAATGTTTCTCTGAACGGAAATAACAGCCAAAATGTGCAAGAAAGGTGTTTTCATTGGAGTTTCCCAAAACAAACGCAGAACTAAATTAGCTCCGCCTAACGGAATATCTTCTTCGACGGGCCCCAAGGTGCCCACGGGGCTCCGTCCTCAGACCAACACATTGGAAAGCTGGACTTGAGCCATACGCCTACGTGGACGACCTTACTGTGCTAATTAGTGCACAGTCGATCTACCAAACGGAGGCACAAACTCATCCAGTGGACTGAGCAACCTCGTCCTATTTAAGGGAAAATTATACAGCCAACCGACAATACGTTTTGATGGCCACAGGCTCCTTCTGGAAATGCCAGTCAAATTCTTGGAGTCAATAAAGGTGACAGGTGTTCACATTTTGGATGATGAATTAGTGAGAAGTTTTTTTGTTGTTGTTGAGAGCATAGGGGACAAGTGGAAAGTGGAACGGGTGCTTCCCCCACTTTGGACTGAGGTGTGTGCAGATCTCTCTACTCAACGAAAACTTGACACAATGGATGAATAGGCGTCAGAGAAATGGCAAGCGAGATGGGAATCCTCGTCAAGGGACGCGTATGAGGTTCACATCAACATTCACGAACGTCTTAGGAGAAAGCGAGTTGAGCCGGACTACTGGACGAACCAGTTCCTCGCAGGACACGGCGACTCCAATGCGCGGCTCCAGTTCTTTTCTCTCAAATACTCTCAATCTAAACAATAAACCACGCGCTGCTACACTGTAGTTCGTACAACAGTGATACATGTTGGATGAGCAGCCAAACCTACCAGCATTGAAGGTTATGACAAAAATATCTGGTGCGTTGCAACACACAACTTGCCTTAGCTCTACAACAATTCACTTTGTACATGGCTAATTCAATTTAATCAATTCATTCATCACTCAGTTAATTTGAACTGGGTCAAACAACGCTTTACGGCAGCAGAAAGCGGTAGCGCTTACAGTTCCGGAATTTATTGTGTTGCTCGTACTCATTGCAGGACCATTATTGAGCAATTGGTACACGGATAATTAATGAGGCTGTAAACACGAATTTTTTGAAGTGGATAGTAATCACTTTTGTGGAGTTATTGGGTAATAACGTTTAGAACTGGTAGTAAGCGAAACGGGCGTAGTTGAAATTCAGGAATTTGTGGAGTGAGTC
Organism: Pachypeltis micranthus; assembly: GCA_020466155.1. NCBI lineage: Eukaryota > Metazoa > Arthropoda > Insecta > Hemiptera > Miridae > Pachypeltis > Pachypeltis micranthus. The sequence continues at coordinate 4,651,917 of CM035776.1, forward strand.
CCCTGTATCTCATGAGCGTTTTTAAACACTCACCCTTTAGGTATTGGATTGGACTACAATACCAATTTTTTTTTAGCATTCTACTAACATTCCAGCGGACTTTATAAGGAAAAAACTGCGCTAAAAACGCTTTTGGTTGGAAATTTTGATAATTTATTGTAATGCTTTCGTGATTTTCCCACAAATGGGAATTTTATGGTATCATTGCCTTATTGAGACCTATCGATACAAAATATTTAATCAAAATCGTTGAGAAATGGAATGAAAAAAAAAGAGAAAAAAAAGGTGTTGGGGAAAAAAATTTGGTGTTTTGATCACTATGATAACTATAGTTAACTTTCGGTGGATTTTTCCCATACCCTTATTTTTGCGTCCCATGGTAACCTGTAGGCTAGACATCAAGTTTCAGCTGATTTGGTACGGTTGTTTCATCTATAAACCGCGATAAATTCGATTTCGTCGAAAGTTTTGGTAATTTATTGTGCTGCTCTCGTCATTTTCCCACAAATGGTAATTTTATGGTATAATTGCCATATTGAGAGCTATCAATATAAAAAATGTAATCAAAATCGTTAGAGCCGTTTTTGAGGAAAAAAATATTTGGTGTTTTGATCACTATGATAACTATAGTTAACTTTCGGTGGATTTTGTTCAAACCCTTATTGTGGCGTCCCATGGTGACCTGCGGACGAGATATCAAGTTTGAGCTGATTTGGTACGGTGGTTTTCTCTAAAAATCGTTCACAGACACACATACACACAGACCATTTTCCCAAATAGTGTTTTTCGGACTCAGGAGGGTTTGAAACGTAAAGATCTGAAGAAAACTCAAAATTTTTTTTTCAGCCGATTACATAACTTTCCTTTCTACTTCGTAGGGCCAAGGAAAGTTGCCACAGTTGATCTGTCCCTTTGCAACTTGATTGGGAACTTCTCCCAGATGGTAAAGATTCCCCAAGAGTCGTACACTGTAACACATGGGCTACAGCTCTCTGCCACGAGACTAGCTAAATGAAAACCTACCGTGCGTCCACATACTTAGGTTTGGTGGATGCTGAGCTCGTGCTCGTGCTCCTACAACTTCCACGACTTTCGACTCACATAATATTCTTATGAGTGAGAAGGAAGTCATTTTGATCAGGAAACATACCTGAGACGCCGCGACCATTTTTGTAACCATCTGGTGAACGGAGAAAGCCACGACACATCGGAAAATGAAAGTTGCCGAACTTCAAATGATGTTTTTATAACTTTCCTACGATTTTGAAAATTTTACGGAGTACTAGCTAAATAGGTACATTTCTGATAATTGGTTTTGTATAAATGTTTATGTACAAATGCAAGGAGAGAAGATACATCTCCCGTACGTACAGCAGCTCGCGATGGACAGTTTTCGTTCATTCAATTCATGTAGCTCTTACTTTCGCAAAATTCCAATCAGCTGTTCGGTTTGTTTAGGTATTACAGACCTATTATAGCCTGTTTGGAGGCCAGACCGTATTCGTCCATTGCCCTTGCATTACACAAATCGTCAAACGACGGATCACATCGGAAATGTCTTCGTATTTCGGTTCGTAATCCAAACCGAAGTTTAATATTCCCACTCGAAGGAGGTCCGGATGACTGGAGAAGACTAGGACGGGCTGTTAGAGACTCGAAAGCTCGGCGTCTTACGTTTCCTGCTGGCGCGATAAAAACCCCCCCACTACGTAGCCGCTCATAAAAAGGCTCCCGAGTCGTGAAGTTGGGGCTTGCGGGGTGTTTTTGGAAATATTTCGAACGGCCCGAGGTTCGTGAAAAAGTCAAAAAGATGCTCGTCGAGTAACGAGGGAGTGGTTCGCTCGGGAAATCACAGATGGGGGACTTACCCGCGAGCCTCGTGAATGACGAAAAAGCTTATTGCATAAACCCCCAGAGCAATCGCCGCTACAGCTGTAAGTGACAACTTGTTTTTTGATTCTCCTCTCAACAAAACTACGCCCTTACTTGGAGGCTTTCGCTCGCACCGAAACCACATTCCGCATTTTACGCTATTTCCTGCATTTTTCTTAACGCGGTTCGAAATACGTCTACAGAACAACGTTACGAGAGCCATCGCTATTATAAAACACAAGCATTGCTACTACTATTTCTAGTTATAGCTCACACTGCACTGACCTAATGACTAATTGTAAGTCAACAGCTAACGAAATCATAACTAACACACAACTCCTGTCAGCTGTCTATTTATTAAACAACAATGCCCTAAGTACAAAAACAGCTCACTAGACCTAATATTCAAATTGGCTAAGGGAAAAAATAAAGGAAGCCCGCTGACAAATCACTCTTACCCCGTCTTACCGGTTTCCCAGCCCAAGAAGCGAAAGCAAATTACCATCGTGAGTTCTCCTTTTACTTTTGGGATGTAATAAGTAAGGTTTGTTCTTGAATGCCCAATGAATTTACTCCTGCGTGTTGAGCACCAACCTGGAACGGTTTAGCACAGTCTATATCGACCCCTAGGGGTCTATGACAACCTGCAAGACGGCTACGTCAGCGAAAAATATCTGGTGCGTTGCAACACACAACTTTCCTCAGCTCGACGTCAATTCACTTTGTACATGGCTTTTTCTACTTACTCAATTCATTTATCACTCAGTTAATTTGAACTTTGTCAAACAACGCTTAACGGCAGCAGGAAGCAGTAGCGCTTACAGTTCCAGATTTTATTGTGCTGCTCGTACTCATTGCAACACCATTATTGAGCAATTGGTACACAGATAATTAATGAGGCTGTAAACACAAATTTTTTAAGAAGGATAGTAATTACTTTTGCAGAGTCATGGGGTAAAAACGTTTAGAACTGGTAGTAAGCGAAACGGCAAAGGTTGAAATTCAGGAATTTCTGGAGTGAGCCCCCTGTATCTCATGAGCGTTTTTAAACACTCACCCTTTAGGCATTGGATTGGAAAACAATACCAATTTTTTTTAACATTCTACAAAAATTCCAGCGGAGTTTATAAGGAAAAAACTGCGCTAAAAACGCTTTTCGTCGAAAATTTTGAAAATTTATTGTGCTGCTCTCGTCATTTTCCCACGAATGGGAGTTTTATGGTGTGATTGCCATATTGAGAGCTATCTATATAAAAAATTTAATCAAAATGGTTATAGCCGTTTTTGAGAAAAAAAATTTGGTGTTTTGATCACCGTGATAACTATAGTTAACTTTCGGTGGATTTTGTCCATACCCTTATTTTTGCGTCCATGGTAATCTGTCGGCTAGACATCATGTTTCTGCTGATTTGGTACTGTTGTTTTCACTAAAAACCGAGCTAAAACCGATTTCGTCGAAGGTTTTGGTAATTTATTGTGCTGCTCTAGTCATTTTCCCACTATTGACAATTTTATGGTATAGTTGCCATACTTGGAGCTACCAATATAAAAAAATTTAATCAAAATCGTTAGAGCCGTTTTTGAGAAAATAAATATTTGGTGTTTTGATCACTATGATAACTATAGTTAAATTTCGGTGGATTTTGTTCATACCCTTATTTTGGCGTCCCATAATAACCTGCGGGCGAGATATGAAGTTTGAGCTGATTCGGTACGGTGGTTTTCTCTAAAAATCGTTCACAGACACACAGACTGACTGACACACACACACACACAGACCATTTTCCCAAATAGTGTTTTTCGGACTCGGGAGGGTCTGAAACGTAAAGATCTGAAGAGAACTCAAAATTTTTTTTTCAGCCGATTACATAACTTTCCTTTCTACTTCGTAGAGCCAAGGAAAGTAAACAATTTGGGAGTCCGTGAAATGAAAATTGGGGTCCACGATAGTGGATCTCAACACATACACTGATAGTACCCATTTACTTACATCATACTATCTTATAATATCAAGACATACATTATTTATTCAAGTACCTAAGAAGTGAAAAATTTATTATATACGTTTATAAAATTGCGGAAGTTGTAGGATGTTGGTATTCGCTTTGTGGTCGCGATACATTTTGAACTTGTAAAAATCTGAGCGTCGCAGTCGTAGTTGCAGTCTCAGAGCTTCGCTACCTTGCGCTGACTTGTTCAATTCGTCACTCTATAAATACGAATGTGGGACAATTCTGACTGCAAAACAACATACCCGTTACTTATCCCGTATTATAGCGAGGAAATGTTTAATTTCCTTTTCATCGTCATACCTAGTGGAAAGGGGGTTCAGCGCTGTTACCAATCTCCTAACGAAAAAGAATTAACCAACTGCTATTCTCTTTTATTTGAATTACCTATTTCTTTAAATTAAAACACGTTGAGGCTGGCGGGCGCGAAAGAAACCTTTACACAAACGGCGGGTACAGGTTTCGTACAAGTACTCAACCACTAGGGACATTTTATGTCTTTTATTTTTGTTTTTATGCACTGATAACTACGTTTGATTGTGCTCGTTGATGGTTTCGATATAATTGCAATTGACATCATCACTTGGTCACTGAGGTTATTAAAACGTGTGATGTTACCAAGCGTTATATTTTGTAACAGACGTTACCAAGCGTCACTTCAACCATTCAATATTTCGTGACGCTTCTCCGTTACATTTTCGAGTTTATGTAGCAAAGTAAAGACATAAAATGTCAATAATCGTAACCCTGGTGGGACTCGAACCCACAATCCCCCGTTTAGGATACCGATGCCTTATCCATTAGACCACAGGGGATGTGCTTGCAACTCGGGTTAAAAAATTTCGTGATGCTTCTCAGTTACATCTCCGGCGTTACATTTTCGAGTTTATGTAGCTAAGTGAAGACATACAATGTCAAAAAAGAAACAGACTGGACATCATTAGCTCAGGAGATTTAAAATTAACCCTTACAAAATTGACGCCAAATGTTGATAATTTATTATTAAAGCATCAGGCATCCTTCTCACTAAAAATATTGACTTATTGCTTATGTTACTTCATTTATAGTTTATTTTATGCTACGTATATTTTACATAACAGATTCTAAATTTTATTTTGAGTAGTTTTAATTTAAACTCAATTAATAAATGTATAAATTATTTATAGTATGTGTTTTTACTTTAAGTTTTCAACACTAAACTTCACTACAATTAGAAATTTACAGGAAATCAATATCAGGTAAATAGGGGGTCTACCCAACACGGAAAAACATGGGAATGGGTCTACGACACAAAAAAGTTTGGGGAACTCTGGTTTAGCACATTACATCAGGTTGGCCCTCACGCCTCACAATCAATAATCTTGTAGCATGCCACAATTCCCATACTGCCCAGCAGTTTGAGAGGTTCAGGAGCGGTCTTTCCTCCATGTTTTCATTCGTCATCCTCGAGAAATATAGGCCCTGGATCAGCAAGCTCCATCTTCTTCTGGCTGAGCACTGCCCTGGAAAATTGAACAACGCGTCTCCAGTTTTTCTCGGAATGCCATATAGAGCCGAGGAATACTTTCTGGCATGAGCTAACAGCCTGCCCAGTTTCGGCACGAGAGGCATCATCCATCATTTGCCAGCAGTGCAGGCAGTTTGGGCGTGCAGCCTTTCCTATTCAGTGCAGGCACGCCCTAAATGCTCCATAGAGGTAGAAATCCACCTTACCGTGTGCCAGTGCTGAAATGAGCTGCCTGGTCCTCCACTGCCTCTTCTGGACTGTATCCCACTTGTCTTGTGTGAAGGATATAACCTCTATTCCTGTCGGCTCTCCTTCAGCGCGGAAAGAGTGAGCAATTATTTTGCGAGGCTTTGAGCTCCTTATTCTCATTCTGGTTCCCCACATGCCCTGTGATGTATTAATCGAGCCTCTCCCTCATCAGCCAGAGATTTCAAGTTCACTGTTAGTCCTCCCTCGCTTGAATATTGTAGGATAAAGGTGAGCAAACCTCTGTTTATTAACCCCCTTGCCCCGACATTGTCTTTCATAACAATATGCACAAATTATGTTACTTTGATAAATACTACATTTATTTATTTCATTTCTATGTATTTGAAAGTGAGTCTTATTGCGTCCTTATTTTATCCTCAAGAAGAGTTATTTATTTATTTGATATCTGAGGTGAGTTTAGTGAGTTCTTGTCGGAGTATATTGGGCCCAGACACGAACTACTGTAGACACATCACACTTGCCACCCCCAATTCTTCTTTCCTTCCGCTGCACCTCTGACATCTGCTTCCTATGGAAGGAGTATCACACCTGCACTCCACATAAGATGTACAACGCTCATAAGCCCCCACCTAGTGCCTGCCTGTAGCTCTCTAGCATTGGCCATCAAACGAAAGAGCCGTTATTACTGAGGAAGCTTTATCTGCTGCTTGCCGGATGGGGAAACCAAAGGACAACCTGGTATCGACCATAACACCCAGCCTCCTTTCCTTGTTTGCAGTCCGAGGTGTCCATACGAATGGATTAGGAGAGCCTTAATGCTTCATGTTCACTGTGTGGTAAGTGAAATGGCGGTGGGTTGTGTTCAGGGACTTAAAGGGTTGCTCTGATTCATCTTATGAAACATATCGAACCGTCGTCGTCCAGGTTGTTTATTGTACTACCTCCCTGATTTTTCTGACAATTTTAACATCACATGAGCGCTATTCATAGGGATATACGTGACAATTAATCGTGCACCACGACTTCAACTATTCCCCCAACTCACAGGACGCTTTTGAATAGTTAATACCTATGTTTTGTTCTCAATGAATGTTCCTCTGACAGTCCATTCAACAAAGATAAAAAGAAAATGTGTTGAAAATAATGTTTTTTACTTTCCTTGGCTCAACGAAGTAGAAAGGAAAGTTATGTAATCGGCTGAAAAAAAAAATTTGAATTTTCATCAGATCTTTACGTTTCAGACCCTCCTGAGTCCGAAAAACACTATTAGGAAAAATGGTCTGTGTGTCTGTGTGTCTGTGAACGATTTTTAGAGAAAACCACCGTACCAAATCACCTCAAACTTCATATCTCGCCCGCAGGCCTCCATGGGACGCCAAAATAAGGGTTTGAACAAAATCCACCGAAAGTTAACTATAGTTATCATAGTGATCAAAACACCAAATATTTTTTTTCTCAAAAACGGCTCTAACGATTTTGATTAAATTTTTTATATAGATAGATCTCAATAAGACAATTATACCATGAAATTCCCATTGTTGGGAAAATGACGAGAGCAGCACAATAATTTATCAAAATTTTCGACGAAATCGATTTTAGCGCGGTTTTTAGAGAAAACAACCGTACCAAATCAATTGAAACTTGATGTCCAGCCTACAGGTTACCATGGGACGCAAAAATAAGGGTATGGGCAAAATCCACCGAAAGTTAACTATAGTTATCATAGTGATCAAAACACTAAATTTTTTTCTCCAAAACGGCCAAAACGAGTTTGATTAAATTTTTTATATTGGTAGCTCTTAATAAGATAATTTTACTATAAAATTCCCATTTCTGGGAAAATGAAGAGAGCAGCACAATAAATTATCAAACTTTTAGACGGAAAGCGTTTTTGCCGCGGTTTTTTCCTTATAAACTACGCTGGAATGTTAGTAGAATGTTTTTAAAAAGATAGGTATTGTAGTCCAATCCAATATCTATAGGGTGAGTATTTAGAAACGCTCGTGAGATAAATGGGGCTCACTCCAGAAATTCCTGTGTTTCAACTACCGCTGTTTCGCTTAATACCAGTTCTAAGTGTTTACCCAATAACTCCACAAAAGTGATTTCTATCCACTTCAAAAAATTCGTGTTTACTGCTTCATTAATTATCTGTGTACCGATTGCTCAATATGGGTCCTGCAATGAGTACGAGCAGCACAATAAAATCTGGAACTGTAAGCGCTACCGCTTCCTGCTGCCGTAAAGCGTTACTTGACCAAGTTCAAATTAACTGAGTGATAAATGAATAGATTAAATAGAATTAGACATGTACAAAGTGAATTGTCGTAGAGCTAAGGAAAGTTGTGATTTTCTGAAACAGCTCCAACGATTTCTATCCAACTTACTATTATCAAACTCTCAACTAAATAGTAGCAATATGTTGTTCTGTATAAATATTCCTGTAAAAGTGCGTTGAACGAAAATATAGCGTCCGTACACGTAGCAGGTCGTCGAATGTATTATATTTGAAAACGGAAGCTGAACAAATGGAAATTACGATAGCGCGATAGCGGTACAAGTGTGTGCACCCTTTCAAGTATTGTCGATCTCTAATTTCCCCCCTTTTTACTTTCCTCTACGAAGTAGAAAGGAACGTTTCGTTCTGAGCACGAAAAACGCTGCTATGATGTGTGTCTGTGAACACGATAGAGAGAAAACCCCCAAATCGGTCCAAATATCATATTAAATAACCTGCATGTCGCTATAGGACGCCGAAATGGGGGTAGAAACTGACAATAGCTATCATAGTGATCAGAACACCAAAAATATATTTTCTCGAAGCTCGAACGATTTTGAATCTCAATCGTCAATTCACTCGCGTTCACGCTAACAGTTCCGGAATTTATTTCGCTTCTCGTACACACCCCCTGACCATTATTGAGCAATCGGTACATAGAGAAATGATGAATCTGTAAATACGATTTATTTGAAAAGGATAACAATCACTTTTCCAGAGTTATCGGCTACAAACTTTTAGAAATGATAGCAAGCGAAACGGTGGGATTGAAATTACGGAATAAAGAGACATCGTGTAGGCACTAAATTGGAATAGTACCTCAATTTTTATGAAAGTTCTAGTAACATTTGAGCGAAGTTTATAAGGAAACGAGCGGTGCGCAGCAACACACAACTTTCGGCCACTCCAGTAAGTTCGAACACCAGCTACATATGCGGGCGCTGTATCTTCGTACAATGCATATCTACAGAAGCATTTATGAAGAACGAAATGTAGAGACTAGTTAGCTGAGAGTACTCCGTAAGTTTGATCGAAATCGTTAGAGCCGTTTTTGAGAAAATTGGAATACCGATAAATTAATATTCGACAAATCTCCTTTTCTGAGTTAACTTGGCTTATATCTCCGTTCAACATATATATACAGAAATAATTATGGAGAACGAAATGTGGATATGGGTGGGTAGAAGACACTCCATAAGATTGATCGCAACTGGTGAAGCAGTTATCTCAAAATTTACGGAAAAGTTCGAAAAAACGTCATTTTCGACACATTTTGATTTTTATCTCTGTTCAATGGACGATCAGAGGAACATTTATTGACAACAATATGTAGGTATTAACTATTTGAAAACATCCTGTGAGTTTGGTAAAAATCGCTGAAGCCGTTTTCCCAAAAAGCGTAAAAAACCTATTTTGCTTCATAGGCCTATATCTCCGTTCACCATAATATCATGAAAATATTTATCGAGAAGAAAAGTTAGGTATTGATCACTTGAAAGTTTAATCAAAAAGGGTAAAGCCGTATTCGAGAAAAATGCGAAAACCCCTAGTTTTTGGTATTCTCGTCCCCCACTCACCCTCCCCTAGACCGAAATCGCCACTAACCTTATTTTAGTGTCCATAAACAATAAGCCATTCTATAAACATTAGCCGTTCTCCCGCAAATCGAACTACACTCACACACACACACACGGACGGACCACGCGCTGAAATGAGTTTTTTTTTACTCAGTAGGCCTCAAAACGGTTTTTTTTTTTTTTTGAAAAAATGAAATGCGGCTGAAATGCGAATTGTTGGAACTGTCCATAGAAGACTTTAGAAGAGATTTAATCAAAATCGTTATAGCCGTTTTTGAGAAAAAAAATTTGGTGTTTTAGACGTTAGGTATTGGATTGGACCACAATACCATTTTTTTTTTTTAACATTCTACAAAAATTTCAGCGGAGTTTATAAGGAAAAAACTGCGCTAAAAACGCTTTTCGTCGAAAATTTTGATAATTTATTGTGCTGCTCTCGTCATTTTCCCACGAATGGGAATTTTATGGTATAGTTGGCGTATTGAGAGCTACCAATATAAAAAATTTAATCAAAATCGTTAGAGCTGTTTTAAAGAAAAAAAATATTTGGTGTTTCGATCACTATGATAAATAAAGTTAACTTTTGGTAGATTTTACTCATACCCTTATTTCGGCGTTCCATGGTAACCTGGGGGCTAGATATCAAGTTTGAGGTGATTTGGTTCCGCCGCTTTTCTCTCAATCGCGTTCACAGACGCGGACCATTTTCCCAAATTAATGTTTTTCGGACTCAGTAGTGTTTGAAGCGTAAAGATCTGAATTAAACCGAACTTTTTGTGGAACACTTTGGGCAGCGGAAAATAAAACCGTGTCAGTCGATTATAATAGATCCCTGCCTACACTAATAAGGTAGAGAAAAGCAAAAAGAAGCGACACCTCGTAAGACGATCAAGTAGTAAGACAAACTGACTTGAAGATACAGGAACTGTATACAATTATTCGGAGTGATAAACAGTTAAGCGAGCGAATGTTTGAGCACCTGCACTCATTTTTACGTCTCTCGCAAATCATTTTCGGCTAATTCCCAAAACAATGGCCGCGAGTACATTTTCCCAGTTCTTCGGTTCGCGACTCGGAACATTGAAGAGAGTCACTGTCACGACTTTCATCACTAGAAATTGTCTAGCACTAGTATTCTTCAAAATACGAATACGCCCGACTTCTGCTTTAGTGGGAACTGCCCTCTTCGCGTTTATTTGTTTGTTATAATTCGACCAGCCATGCATAAGCAAATTAATAAGACTTTGTTTCACCGATTCAGAGGAAAAAAGCTTGCGTAGTGTTGTGGATTGGTGTATGAGTGTCGGTTTCATTTCTGGCGAGTATGTGTGTCCTGAATGTGGTGTATTGAGGAATGAATGACAAAGTTATTTGAAACCATTAAAGCAGCCTATCTCCCTCCAAAATTCGGATACGTTCTGCTGCATTACGCGAGTGATATCTATCATTTTTGTGGTCGTCGATGTGTGTTGCATTAGGCGCACACTGTCCACGTTGACTCAGTTTCGCACGCGTTGTTTACATTACGACAAAACTTTATCAGTGACGCTATTAAACGCGCCGAATCGCGAGCCGAAGTTCCACGCAAATGTACCCGCGGCCATTATATTGGGAATTTACCTCATTTTCATTCAAAAAACAGGATATCGATCTTCAGATATTAACGAGTTACAAGTAATACGCCATATACTGTTAATTATACTGATTGTCGCGTTGGAAATGTTTCAACATTTCAGCCAATTACATAACTTTTCGTTCATTTTACTTTCCCTTCTACTTTGTAGAGCCAAGGAAAACAAATTTTTGAGTTTTTTTCAGATCTTTACGTTTCAGACCCTCCTGAGTCCGAAAAACACTATTTGGGAAAATGGTCTGTGTGTCTGTGAACGATTTTTAGAGAAAACCACCGTACCAAATCACCTCAAACTTCATATCTCGCCCGCAGGTCATCATGGGACGCCAAAATAAGGGTATGAACAAAATTCACCGAAATTTAACTATAGTTATCATAGTGATCAAAACACCAAATATTTTTTTTCTCAAAAACGGCTCTAACGATTTTGATTAAATTTTTTACATTGAAAGCTCCCAATATGGCAATCACACCATAAAATGTCCATTCGTGGGAAAATTACGAGAGCAGCACAATAAATAATCAAAATTTTCGACGAAAAGCGTTTTTAGCGCAGCTTTTTCCTTATAAACTCCGCTGGGATGTTAGTAGAAAGTCGAAGAAAACTGGTATTGTAGTCCGATCCAATACCTAAAAGGTGGGTGTTTAAAAACGCTCATGAGATACATGGGGCTCACTCCAGAAATTCCTGAATTTCAACTACGCCCGTTTCGCTTACTACCAGCTCTAACAGTTATTACCCAATAACTCCACAAAAGTGATTTCTATCCACTTCAAAAAATTCGTGTTTACTGCTTCATTAATTATCTGTGTACCGATTGCTCAATATGGGTCCTGCAATGAGTACGAGCAGCACAATAAAATCTGGAACTGTAAGCGCTACCGCTTCCTGCTGCCGTAAAGCGTTATTTGACCAAGTTCAAATTAACTGAATGATAAATGAATTGATTGAATAGAATTAGCCATGTACACGATTGAATTGACGTAGAGCTAAGGAAAGTTGTGTGTTGCAACGCACCAGATATTTTGCATCGTTTACGGCGACTTATCTCCTTCTATCGTTCGGAATTTCACCACCTTTACGAACATGTTGGACAGCAACTCCCGAACATCCATCAGGGAAGACGCGAGAACGGGTTCCGAGTGGGATTTCCCAGCGCTTGGTCCTCGACGATTCGGAGTACAAGCACCAAGCTATTCATTTTCATTTATATGTTTCCCCAATTGAGCCTACAACCGACTGATCCATTCCTTGAACTGCCCTGTCGCCCATTTTACTTTCCTTGGCTCTACGAAGTAAAAGCTGAAAAAAACCTCTTCAGATTTTGACGTTTCAGGCCCTACTGAGTCCGAAAAACTGTATTTGTGTGTGTGTGTGTGTGGGTGGAGTGGTCTTCAGAGGGCATTCAGTCGAGGGATTACTGACACTTTCACGCTGTTAGTGTGGCGTCATAGCCTAGGTGTACAAGAGGTCTGTGGTAATCTGTTTGAGTCACTGAATCATGCGGTGCAGGCGTGTCCGCGTACTCATAGGAGACGTGTCAAGCGTCATGACGTTGCCGGTGCATTGTCATGTCATCTGATGAGTGGGAAGTGGAGAAAGAGCGGCACTACCGGGTTGTCTCCAGAGAAGGACTGACCCCTGACATCGTCGCAACTGGACCCGACTAGTCTGCAGTTATCCTGGGTGTCCAGGTACTATCTGGCAGCCGGGATCTTGTGCTGACTTGGCAAGCTAAGAAGCGCAAATACGACAGGACAGATCTTCGTATGGCGGTGTCGAAAGCTTGTGGAGTGGAGGCAGGTAACATCAGAGTCGCAGCATTGTCAGTGTCCTGGCGTGGTGTGTGGTGCAACAAAAGTGCTGAGGAGCTGCGTCGGCTGGGTGTGCCAGCAGGAGTTCTCAAAGGTATCACTACCCAGGTCGTATCTAAACGGGTGGTCGTTCTATCGTGGAACATCCTCTTAACCTTCTTTCCTTCCCCGTCCTAATCCTTCTGAACCCTAGAGTCCCCATTTCATACTCATCATTTATTTAGTTTCTCCTTTTTTTGGGGCCACCGTCCCATTTACAGCGAGCTTTGGATAAAAAAAAGAAATAGTGCGTGTATGTCTGTGAACGATTTTTTGAGAAAACGACCAAATCAGCTCAAACTTGATATCTAGCCCGCAGGTTACCATGGGACGGCAAAATAAGATTATGGACGAAAGTTACCTAAAACTAACTGTAGTTGTCATAGTGATCAAAACGCTAAACATTTTTTTTCTCAAGACCGGCTGAAACGATTTGGATTACAATTTCTGTATAGACAGCTACAAATGACAGGACAGTACCATAAAATTATCATGAGCGGGAAAATGTCGAGAAGGGCACAATAAATTACCAAACATTTCGACACAAATCAATTTTAGCGCAGTTTTTAACTAATAAACTCCGCTCAAATGTTACTAGAATCTTTAAACAAAATATCTGGTGCGTTGCAACACACAACTTTCCTTAGCTCTACGTCAATTCACTTTGTACATGGCTCTTTCTTCAATTCATCTATCACTTAGAACTTGGTGAAACAACCACTTCACGTCAACAGAAAACGGTAGCGCTTACAGTTACGGAATTTATTGTGCTGCTCATACTCATTCCAGGATCATTATTGAGCAATCGGTACACTTAGAATGAATGAGGCTGTAAACACGATTTTTTCGAAGAGTATAGTAATCACTTTTTCGGAGTTATTGAGTAAAAACGTTTAGAACTGGTAGTAAGCGAAACAGCGGTAGTTGAAATTCAGGAATTTCTGGAGTGAACCCCATATATCTTATGAGCTTTTTCAAACACTCACCCTTTAGGTATTGGATTGGACTACTACACCAATTTTTTTTTATCATTGTAGTAACATTTCAGCGTAGTTTATAAGGAAAAAACCGCGCTAAAATCGAATTCGCCGAAAGTTTTGGTAATTTTATTATGCGGCTCTCGTCATTTTCCCACAAATGGGAATTTTATGGTATAGTTGCCATGTTGGGAGCTACCAATATAAAAAATTTAATCAAAATCGTTAGAGCCGTTTTTGAGTAAAAAAATATTTGGTGTTTTGATCACTATGATAACTATGATTAACTTTCGGTGAATTTTGCTCATACCCTTATTTTGGCATCCCATGGTCGCCTGCGGGCTAGATATCAAGTTTGAGTGGATTTGGTACGGTGGTTCTCTCTAAAAATCGTTCATAGACACACAGACCATTTTCCCAAATAGAGTTTTTACTTTCCTTGGCTCTATAAAGTAGAAAGGAAAGTTTTTTAATGGGCCGAAAAATAAATTTTGAGTTTTCTTCAGATCTTTACGTTTCACACCCTCCTGAGTCCGAAAAACACTATTTGGGACAATGGTCTGTGTGTATGTGAACGATTATTAGAGAGAACCACCGTACCAAATCCACTCAAACTTGATATCTAGCCCGCAGCTCATCACGAGACGCCAAAATAAGGGTAAGCGCAAAATCCACCGAAAGTTAACTATAGTTATCATAGTGATCAAAACACCAAATTTTTTTTTCTCGAAAACGGCCGTAACGATTTTGATTAAATTTTTTGTGTTGATAGCTCGTAAAAAGGCAATTATACCAGAAAATTCCCATTTTTGAAAAAATGACGAGAGCAGCACAATAAATTAACAAAGTTGTCGACGAAAACCGATTTTAGTGCAGTTTTTTCCTTATAAGGTTAACTTAAATGGTACCAGAACTTTAGTAAAAATTGAGGTACTATTCCAATCGAGTACCTATACGATGAGTCTTTAAAAATGTTCATAAGATACATAGGGGCTGTAACAGAAATTGCAGAATTTCCACTACTGCCGTTTCGTTTACTACCAGTTCTAACAGTTTTTACCCAATAACTCTGGAAAAGTGATGATTATCCTCTTTTAAAAAATCGTGTTTACAGCCTCATTAATTCTCTGTGTACTAATAGCTCAATAATGCTACGGGAATGAGTACGAGCAGCATAATAAATTCCGGAACTGTAAGCGCTACCGCTTTCTGCTGCCGTGAAGTGATAGGACGTAGGGCTAACGAAAGTTGTGTGTTGCTGCGCACCAGATATTTTGTGTCTAGTTATTCAAAACATAGTTTACAACACCACAGAACCATCACACACTAGTTCAGAAGTTGGTAAGCCGTGCAAACAGTGCCAATTGGCCAAATCGCTGTATTTGGATCGGAATTTAAACATTCAAACGCGCAATTAGACAAATTGAAGTAATCGCGATTGAGATTCGCGCGACACTTAGTGTGTAAACAAACAAACAAACAAAACACAGCGGTAGATGTAAACAGATGCTGGGAGGGAGGATAATAGGATGTAAACAAAGTTGATAAGCGGGAGGTTACAAAGCGGTTCAGGTTACCTTTTTCATGATGCCAGTCTTCCGTTTCGAAAAAGTCGTGTATCGCCTCAATTTGTTGTCGATATATTCCATTTTGATTTTGACTCGCCCTTTAGTCTTTTTACCGTTGGCGGGGGGCGAGCCTTTTTGAGGAGCCGGCGATGAAAAACCGTCGTCGACGATATCCGATCCGCAGTCGCCGGACATCATCTGCCGCCCTTCTTGATCGTAACAGACGTCAGACGACGACCTTTTGAGGCCCCTTTGCCCTAAACAGGAGCCGCTCAAAGGGACCGCTCTCGACGACAAATTCGACGATATGGACGTCGAAGGTCTCGAATGAACTCCCGAATATATTTCCGGCGGCGACTCTCCCGACAATAGGGATATGTTGTAGCCCATGCTGAACCGGGAATCTCTTCCTCCTCCCGCTGGGGAATCCATCACTTGACACACAAATATTGCGCGGGCGGAGACGAAATTAATAAATTACCGGAGGAGCGTGAAAGGGGTGGTTGGGGGCGGGGTGGGGGGGAGAACGAATTACGACAAAAATCACCACAGGTTCATCACCTCGACGCGACTGCAATTGAGAAGCGGACCTGACGGAAAGGGGAGCAAAAAAAAACTCACGTAACGAAATACATAGCGATCGAACGAAAAAGAGCGATGCCACTCGACTCGGCGCACACTGGCACTGCTCTGTGTAATTTGACCTGCCCGCCACTCGGCTCCCTCGAGCGCTGTCGTAGAGGGGGGAAAGTAGTTCCCCTCGAATTTCTCCCCGACTTTAAACCCCTCCCCCCACCACGACGCACCTTATTATCAATTTCGACCCCCCCGTCGTTTCCCGGCCGTGTTTGAACGCTATTTTATCGTCAAATTTTATCGTCAATTCCTACCGTTCAAATTCGTATCGAGAGCCGGCGAGTGAAGCGGAAGGTTACAGGGGGTAGGAGTGGAGGGGGAGGGGTTTGGGGAGGGGGCGGAGGAGAATGAAAGGACCGCCCCTTTAGTCCGTATTTAGAAGTGGACGCCGCCAAATTAGGTAAAGTTGACCTAATAAGGCAAACAAAGATCCCACCCTTTCGTCGGTAGGTTTGACGGGTGCCGACTTCATTCTCCCTCGGAGGAAACCAATGGGAGCCTCCGTGATATTCAACCTCACCGCCGCTTCTTAACCTACAAAGCCGCCTCCAGTGAACCGTTCCGCCGACCAATTTACTGACAAATGGGAGGGAGTGAAAATATAATTATTTAATATTAATCCATGCATGATCAGCGCGAAGAATAAATAATGTATTGCATTTATTTATGAGAATATACGATCAAAATGTCTGATGCGTTGCAACCCACCTATAACTATAATTATCAAAGTGATCAAAACACCAAATATTATTTTCCGCTACCCCAAAGGGAAATCATAGTAATCGTGTAAAAAAAAGAATTCGGATTTTCTTCAGATCTTTACGTTTTGAGGCCTACTGAGTCTAGAAAACATAATTTCGGCGCGCGGTCCGTGTGTGTGTGTCTGTAGTTCGATTTGCGGGAGAACGGCTGATCCGATTGATCTGGTTCTTTTTTGTTTTGTTCGTTATTTTTTGTAGACACCAAAATAAGGTTATGGTCGATTTCGGCTAATTAGAAGGGGGGGGGGGGACGAAAATGTACCAAAAACGAGGGGTTTTCGCATTTTTCTCGAAAATGGCTGTAACGATTTTGATTAAACTTTCAAATTATCTTCTACTGATCAATACCTAACTTTTCGTCTGTATACATATTTCCATGAAATTACGGTGACCGGAGATACAGGCCTATGAAGCAAAAGTAGGCTTTTTACGCTTTTTGGGAAAACGGCTTCAACGATTACCACCAAACTCTCAGAATAGTTTCAAATAGATATTACCTACATATTGTTCAGAATAAATGTTCCTCTGGCCGTCCGTTGAACAGAGATAAAAATCAAAATGTGTCGAAAATAACGTTTTTTCGAACATTTCCGTAAATTTTGAGGTAACTGGTTCACCAGCTGTGATCAATCTTACAGAGTGTCTTTTAGTCACCCATACTAACATTTCGATCTCCATAATTATTTCTGTATATATATGTTGAACGGAGATATAAGCCAAGTTAACTTGGAAAAGGAGATTTGTCGAATATTAATTTATCAGTTTTCCAATTTTTTCAAAAACGGCTCTAACGATTTTGATTAAATTTTCAATATTGATAGCTCCCAATAAGACAATTATACCATAAAATACCCATTTGTGGGAAAATGACGAGAACAGCACAATAAATTATCAAAATTGTCAACGAAAATTGGTTTTAGCGCGGCTTTTTCCTTATAAACTACGCTGAAATGTTACCACAATGATTTAAAAAAATTGGTCTAGATATCCAATTCAATACCTACATGTTGACCGTCTAAAAACGCTCACAAGATACAAGGGTGTCACTCCACAAATTCCGGAATTTCAACTACCACGGTTTCGCTTACTACCAGTACTAAAGATTTTAACCGAATAACTCTGCAAAAGTGATAACTATCCTTCTTCAAAAAATGTTTGTTTACAGTATCATTCATTCTCAGTGTACCGATTGCTCAATAATGATCCGGGAATGAGTACGAGCAGCACAATAAATTCCGGAACTGTGAAGTGTTGTTTGACCAAGTTCTAAGTCATAAATGAATTGATTAAATAGAAAAAGCCACGTACAAAGTGAATTGACGTAAAGCTAAGGAAAGTTGTGTGTTACTACGCATCACATATTTTACTTCGGCGGCCTCACTCACAACGTAGAGTTATAAAATCGATGGAAAACCTGTGTTTTTTTGTAACAAATGCTTGAGAAACCGAAAAAATACGCTTGAGACATGTACAAAAAAGCACGATGCGAAAAATGAACTACACAAATATCTGGCGAGGAGCAACACACAACTTTCCGCCACCCTGTTAAGTTCGAACACCAACTACATATGCGGGCGCTATATCTTCGTTCAACGCGTTTCTACAAGAACATTTATGGAGAACGAAATGTAGGGACTAGTTAGCTGAGAGTACTCCGTAAGTTTGATCGAAATCGTTAGAGCCGTTTTTGAGAAAATTGGAAAACCAATAAATTAATATTCGACAAATCTCCTTTTCTGAGTTAACTTGGCTTATATCTCCGTTCAACATATATATACAGAAATAATTATAGAGAACGAAATGTGGTTATGGGTAACTAAAAGACACTCCTTTAGGATTTATCACAGCTGGTGAAGCAATTACCCAAGAATTTAAGAAAATGCTCGATAAAACGTTTTGGCACAATTTTATTTTTATCTTTGCTCAATGGACTGTCAGAGGAACATTTATTGAGAACAATATATAAGTAGTAACTATTCAAAAGCATCCTGTGGGTTTGGCGAAGATCTTTGTAGCCGTTCTGCCAAAAATCTTTAAAAAACCCTCATTTTGCTTCATAGACTTATATCTTCGCTCACAGTATTTTCATGGAGATATGTATAGAGAAGAAAAGTTAGGTATTGATTAGTAGAATATAATTTAAAAGTTTAATCAAAATCGTTAGTGCCGTTTTCGAGAAAAAGGCGACAACCCCTAGTTTTTGGTACATTTTCGTCCCCCCCCCCCCTTTCCCATCTGTGGAAATCGTCCATAACCTTATTTTGGCGTCTACAAAAAATAGAAAACAAAAGAAAAAAAGAACCAGCTCAATCGGTTCAGCCGTTTTCGCGCAAATCGAACTACAGACACACACATGGACCACGCGCCGAAATTATGTTTTTTAGACTGAGCAGGCCTCAAAACGTAAAGATTTAAAGAAAGCCAAACTTTTTATTTTCAGCTACTCAAAGGGTAAAGAAAGTATTGTAATCGTGTCAATGGGTTGTGGGAAGTTGAGTGTTGCTACGCACAAGATGGTTTTTTGGCACGATTACAATATTTTCCTTGCTCTTTGGGTAGGGAAAGTAAAAAGACGTCCAGAAGTCGACAGAAAACAAGCGATAACCGACGCGCGAAGGACAATTAGCCGTTCAGTCAGCCGTAAAATGTGGTGTGGATTGATATTTGACGGAGAAGAGCGATGATGAGAGAGAGAGAGTGAGAGGGAGAGAGAGAGAGAACGCGGAGAGAACGTTAACTTCGCGAAGAATAGGGCGAAAGGGACGGTTGATGCACATAATTGGGCGGCAAAGAGCGAGGGAGCCGGAGGGAGAGTCAGGCCGTCCCGATAGCAGACCAAGAAACGTCGGCACGCCATCGGAGAGCATTAGCTCATCGTGCGACGGCCCTCACAGAGAATCGAGAGCTTGTAGCCGAGGTAAAGGAGAAATACTCTATAAAGTGCACTCGAACAGCACTGCGCACTCCAGGATTGGCTGGACAAGGGCATGGGAGCAATCCACGAGCTGCAACCTGAGCTACGTGGTCTGAGAAGGAGAGGTACACGCCAAGATCCACGATACCGACCTTGCGAGGAAGTGTAACTCCGTCTATCGAGTCGATGTGGAGAACAGGAGAGCCTGCTCGACAGAAAGAGGTGCCAGCACAGTTTGACGGGTTGAAGGGCAGGCCATGGAAGTTGCATCGACAAGAATGGAGGATTCGGGACCAAAAAGTACCAAAAACCACTGTTCGCATGGTTTTAAGGATAAGCACCAACTAGGACTACAGTCATATTGTGTCAGTCCTAATGTCTCACAGGTTCTTAAGGAATGCCACGTATCTCTTGCAAGATTCTTCTTTCACGTTTACCCTTTGTGGCGGCTGGCCACCATTACCTGCAAAAGGCGCCTCATCACATAGTCATCCCGACAGAGGGCGCTAGCCGCGAGCTACAAACAACTCCTGGAGGGGATAGCAGGTGGCCAACCAGAGAGGACGACTCCCTCCAAGAGTACGTATATAAGGGCCTGCCTGCACGGACATCCAGCATTCATTCATTCTTTCTTACACCGATAACTTCTTCCGACAACAACCGACCACTAACAGCGGCGCCAGCGGGGACGACGAGTCCGCCCTCTCGCGTCTGAAGAAGAAGGAGTGACGACTCAACCGAGTCCCTCGCCGTGAGGAGCTACTGCTCAACCGAGCCCTTCAAACTACGCAATGACGCCCGAGAAACCCGTTCTTCGCCTCACACTCTCTCAACCAGCAGACAGGACCTACACACGCAACAACAATATTTCGTCGGCCCTTTCCAGGACCACACACGCCCTTGAAAAGGGGGCCCCGACAGTACCTAGAGCTGTCATGTTCTTTGTAGTGAAAGCCTCTATCCATTTGGAATGGCTATCCACTATCACGAATATGTAACGGTTATGTATGGGACCCAGATAATCCATGTGCAAACGCACCCATGGTTTATCTGGCCATTGCCACGGAATGAGTGAATTTTTAGGTGAGCTACCTTTATACATGTTACGTTGTTCGCAACTTTTAACGATTACCTCAATCTCTTCATCAATTTTGGGCCACCAAACATAAGAACGAGCAAGCAATTTCACCTTCACTATTCCCATGTGGGATCTATGGAGCTCCTGTTGAATTCCTTGCTGTAGCGTGGATGGAATTACTACGCAGTATCCCCAGAGTAACACATTTTTTTCAATACGTCTATAAAAAGGTAAGAGCTCCTGACTAATATTATCTGGCCAACCCAACTGTGTATAAGCAATAACTTTATTGAGTAACTTATCTTTTTTAGATTCTCGTAGAATATCGTGAGAATTTAATGGTTCATTCGAGGTTTAGCTATTTTTCATTCATTCTTCGATGGTGAAAATGTATGTAGCGTTCCTACAAATCCCGCGTGTTGAACAGGTGCGGACAAAGCAACAGGTGGAGCAGTCATGGCGTCGCCTCGTCGTCGGTTGCGAGAAGCAAAAACTAATTCGCGTGAGCAACCAAGTTTTTAGTGAATACTTAAACACAATCTGATCGACACTTCACCGGCGCTCAAAAGAAAGAACAAGTTGTTGTTCGCGTAAAATATGTGTTGAGCAGTTAAAAAAAACTAGACGTGATGATGAATATAGGGAGGCGGTCAATGAAGCTGTGGGACCAATGGCAGTTGCCAGAGGGCCCATGTCCCAACTCCCCTACATTGCCCACAAAGTTTCCCAGCCTATTGCCAAGGTATCCATTGGCTCACCTAATAGTCCACCTTTATCACCAAACCTACCCTCGTCGCCAAATGTCCTTTGAAAGAAAACACAAACAACTTTTGACTGAACGTTTTCAATGGTAAGACAAGGCACACAAGAATGTAACGCTGAGCTATTGAAAGGGGTGGGGGAGCCTACAAGAACAGTGTTGCCACTGGAACACCACATTAATAAAAGTTGTTTAATACACTAACTTGTGTGTACCTGGTTCTGGGTTATCTTCCCAGGAGCATGCCCATGCTACCAGGCGCGACCATCGGTTGCAGATAGTGGAACGGCCACGGCATTGCCCCCAGAGGCATGTCTGTGGCCAGCTGTGAATAAGGACAGCATGCTGACTGAATAAGCAGCCGCGAACAATGGGCAAAACCCAAGAGATCGCAGAAGAGATCCTGAACAAAGGGCTCAAGGGCAAGCGGATCTACATTTTCTCAGACAGCCAGGCCGCCTTAAAGCCCATCGCAGCCTATAGTTTTAGGTCTAAGATGGCATGGGAATGCCTCCATGCGCTCAAGCAGCTCGGCGCCCGTAACAGGCTCTCCCTCATTTGGGTGCCGGCTCACAGGCAGTGGAGTGCAGACTGTGTGGCGAGGAGGATGAGACAGCAGAGCATATTCTGTGTGAATGCCCTGCTTTGGCAGCAAAACGCTTTGAATACTTCGGTCAGGGGACCACTGAACCCCAAACCGTAGCAGACTCTGCGGTGAAGGACATACTCAGCTTCCTAAGGGGGGGGGGGGGTATGTACGACGCCTTCTACTAAGAAAGGGCCAGCGTCACAATAGGCCCATATGCGGCCGCAGTGACAAAGGGACTTGTCCCACACGCCCTCGGGTCAGAAAAAAAACAAACTTGTGTGTAAAAGTGTGTTGTTATTAAACATTTCCTGCCTATCTGCTTTTAAATCCAGTTTTCTAACACAGCGATACGACATCTAGTTGGGGGAGCAGAGGCAGACCATGTTGTGGCGTGAGGCTGTCTGAGCCAGGCAGAAATCGAACCAGAGGACTCTGGCACCCTCCTTCTTAAAACCCAGGGAGGTGAGGCAATGGGTACCTTGGCAATAGGCTGGGAATTGCTGGGAATTTTTTTTTTTTTTTTTTACTGCTCAACACACACAACGATAGCCTAACATATTAGATTATCATCAACTGCAATAACTGCGCTCTTCTCTTGCAAACAGCATGTATGTTCATTATTATTACTCCTAAACATATGTAAGTTATTCACAATAATAGAAGAGAATACTCGACAGAACATGGTAATGGTAATCAGGGCTAGAGCTTAACCCAATCTGGTGAAACCCCTGGTTTGTGGCGAGAAGCAGTTAGGTAATGTTAATAGACCCTTAAGGTCCTTTCTTTGAATGTCATTATTTTAAGCAACCATTAGCTATATCCCGGGGGTACGTTTTTCAACAATAACTCTGTCCAATTTGTCTCAATACGTTCCTTATTATTTATTGTAACTCAATTGCCTGCTGTGATATCCTATAGCCTCGAAGATCCTTAATAAATCAAGCGAAACGTCGTCCTAGAGAAGCTTCTCATTTTATCCTGACTGACTGTCAAGAATCCACGCCAGAGCTAGCAAGTAATGTGATGAAACTAGTAATAGACAGGTGCCCAGTAGTGTTCCAGTGTATGATCAAGTGATGACATTCAGAGAAATACCTGGGAGTCTTACCAGTTAGATAAATGAGATGAAATGATCAAGCCAGTCAATCGGATAAAGGAAGACAACTTCTCCCACAAACGAGGAAAACGTGGGGTCTAAAAGTCGCATGATATGGACTTATCGAACATTAGTGGTCAGGCGTGTGGGGAAAAGCGTCACTACTAATCTTCACAAAATAATGTTTCAATTAAATATAAACTCGAAGAACACCTTTTCACTTCGATCCCTGTTGTGACCAAATGAGGGAGTTTTACGACTGAGGCACAAGAATTGAATGCACGCACTCGACTTATTTATTGGATACAATGGTAACAGAGACGTACTTCATTTACTGGACTAATCGCGAGGGGGCTACATGCTAGACTACTGAACATGAGTGACAGAGGGAAGGAACAGCGACCTGTTCTCTGGAACAGCTAATACATAACAGTCTCCCCCACTTGAACTGAAGACATCAGGAAAAACTGTGGACAAAATCTCTCAGATAAATAGGTCCCCGACGCTGTCTGGAAGATCTCCGAACTTCAGGAGTTGCTGGTTGGCTAGAATGGCCATCTGATGTTCTCTGTTGCCCAGAACCCTCAACCGACGGACCCACCAACACGCAACCGCACAGCAGGAGAGGACGGCACAGATGGAGGCGAAGCTTGGCCTCGGTCTGGTATTCCTCCACTCAGCTGAATTTGTGACGGTGCAAAAACTACGTGCTTTTTTGGCACCAATGTGGCTAACAGCTGGTTGATATGGCGCTTCAGGCTGCGCCCTGTGTCCAACTCCACGATGTAGTGACACCGACCAAGTCTTCTGGAAATCGTGCCAAACCTCCAAACATCCTGATTTCCCAGGTGAACCCTCGCCTGAACTCTCTCCCCCACTTGAAGACAGCGGACCCTGGATGGCCCAGAGCTGGATGGAAGCATTGCCCTGTTGTTTGGTAGAAGAGCGTCCAACCGGGTTCTAATCCTCCTCTTAAGGTAAAGCTCGGCAGGTGACTGACCACAAGCCAAAGGCGTGGCTCAATACCATAGCAAAATGTTTTGAAGCTTGACAGATAGAGGTGTCGGGTCATCTGCTGCAGCCTTTAGTCGCCTCTTCAGAGTCTGAATTGTTCGCTCAGCGAGTCCATTCGTCGCAGGGTGATTCGGAGCGCTGAACTTTTGGAAAATACCCTGCTCCTTACAATGGCTCATTATCAGTCACCAGGATGAACTGTTCCCCAAAAACATAATTATAGAAATGGATTGCTGCATAAACTATAGCCAACGCCTCTCTATCAAGCTGGCAGTAATTAGCCTCAGCCTGGGGCAGAGATCGTGAAGCATAGGCTATGGTTTACGCAGCAACCAATTTCTATAATTATGTTTTTGGGAAACAGTTCATCCTGGTGACTGATAATGAGCCACTCTCTCGCATTTTTAATCTAGATAGAGCCCTGCCGCAGATGCCTTCAGCGAGATTGCTGAGGTATGCGTCTTTTGTAAGTGGTCTCATCTATATAGTCCAGTGTAAGCGAGGCAAGGACAATGGGAACGTGGTGGACTGCCTCTCACGTGCCCCTGTCTCATCATCCCATCCTCGTCGTCAACTGTTGTGACCAACTGAGGAAGTTATACGACTGAGACACAAGAATTGAATGCACGCACTCGACTTATTTATTGGATACAATGGTAACAGAGACGTACTTCATTTACTGGACTAATCGCGAGGGGGCTACATGCTAGACTACTGAACATGAGTGACAGAGGGAAGGAACAGCGACCTGTTCTCTGGAACAGCTAATACATAACAATCCCAAAACACAATTCCTTCATTTTCTCTCGCCGCTCGGGCATCCCCTCAAAACAGCTGACTCATGACAGAAAATAGATGATTGCGAATTTTCCTAATAGGCGACAAGGAGAGGATCATAACTATGTCTACTACAGGGGCTTCTCACAGCACACCCAACACCAGGAATACTGCCAATGAAATGGGAAGTCACTCAGGAAGCCATGAGAGGTAGACTAAGACTCAGGAAGAATAGAAACTGGTGTCACTCACATCCTCACAGCTCAAAGCCTTAGAAACAGGATACCAGAGGCAAACATGCCTAGGGACGATAGGAAGAACGATAGGATAGGATATTAGAACCACAGTGGTAGATCATTTGTTAGGCTGATCCAAAAATCTGATCTATATTCCCGCGTTACAACAGGAGGAATAGCTTCGTTAGATACAAACACATCAGTTCTTCGAAGCTAACTTATCTCTGTAAACTCATTATTAATCGAGAAATGTGAGGGATATCAATATAACCCTCTACACTGATTACCAGTCTGTCATAAAAATACCTGGTGCGTTGCAACACACAACTTTCCTTAGCTCTACGCCAACTCACTTTTTACATGGCTTTTTCTATTTAATCAATTCATTTATCACTCACTTCATTTGAACTTGGTCAAACAACACGTCACAGCAGCAGGAAACGGTAGCGCCTACAGTTCTGGAATTTATTGTGCTGCTCGTACACATTCCAGGACCATTGGTGAGCAATTGGTGCACAGATAACTAGTGAGGCTGTAAACACGAATTTTTTGAAGAATGACAGTAATTACTTTTGCAGAGCTATTGGGTAATAACTGTTAGAACTGGTAGTAAGCGAAACGATAGTAGTTGAAATTCAGGAATTTCTGAAGTGAGCCCCATGTATCTCATGAGCGTTTTTAAACACTCACCCTTTAGGTATTGGATTGGACTACAATACCAATTTTCTTTAACATTCTACTAACATCCCAACGGAGTTTATAAGGAAAAAACTGCGCTAAAAACGCTTTTCGTCGAAAATTTTGATTATTTATTGTGCTGCTCTCGTCATTTTCCCACGAATGGAAATTTCATGGTGTGATTGCCTTATTGAGAGCTATCAATATAAACAACTTAATCAAAATCGTTAGAGCCGTTTTTGAGAAAAAAAATTTGTGTTTTGATCACTATGATGACTATAGTTAACTTTCGGTGGATTTTGCTCATACCCTTATTTTGGCGTCCCATGGTAACCTGCGGGCTAGATATCAAGTTTGAGGGGATTTGGTACGGTCGTTTTCTCTAAAAACCACTCTAAAATCGATTACGTCGAAAGTTTTGGCAATTTATTGTGCTGCTCTCGTCATTTTTCCATAAATGGGAATTTTATGGTATAGTTGCCATATTGGGAGCTATCAATATAAAAAATTTAATCAAAATCGTTAGAGCCGTTTTTGAGAAAAAAAAATTTGGTGTTTTGATCACTATGATAACTATAGTTAATGTAGTTAGTTAGTTAGTTGCTCTACCAATCAGTGATGTCTGTAGGTAGTGGAACTTGTCAATGGACGACAGCATTGAATCCTCATCAACAATGAGTAGGAATGTATCTCTAAATTTCGTCCATTGCAAGTGCTCACCATCAAATGGGGGAATGTGTATTTTGGGGAGAGATTTGCCGACCCTTGATACATGTTAAGCCTAATTCCCTGTTATCTGCAGACTTTGTCTCAACCCTACACTGCCCATTCGCATATTGATCAGCTTGCAAAAAAATCTTGTCGATAGATAATACTTATTAACGGCTCCCCAGCATACAACTAGAACTGAATCAACGCAAAAACACACAACTATTGCCGTAAATCGTTCAACTTGTTGACTGCATTCCCCAAGAGCCTGCCTATTCCTTTGAAAGTTGCTGTAACACTTTCCCCAGCACCATCTCAAGTAGCGAGTGTGTCCTGCTCGCAAATACTTTTTACACGCCTGACTAGTTCATTGCCTTCAAAGAGAACTAAGCTGTCTAGGCGATGTGACCCTCAGCTGGCTTATCTAGAGGCATTGAAGGATTGTTTTAATACTGTTGTTCTAGCGTTCACTCAGTTTCACAAAACGAAAATTCTATATCGAAAAACGTTCTCCAATAAATAGAAAGTACTGAATAATTAAACGGGGACCTTGTCGAGCTTTTGAGCAAAACTTAGTGAAGAATTACGAGCCACGCTCTGCTACCTAAAAATGTTTTGCTAAAATTCAATAAAACAGAAAGCGTGATGCTGAATTTGAGTGGAACAAACAATATGCAAGAATTGGAAGTAACAATAAATATGAATAGGAAAATGTGGGACATTAGCGAGGAAATCAACTGCCATAAAGAGTATCAATTCGCCAAACCACCATCAATTCGCCTTAACTCTTGGGAGATGGGATATACTCGTTAAATGGTCACAACTTTGGTTATTGTTCCTTTCGAGTGGTGCCCCGCTCTTCTTCTTCTTCCAAGAAGAATTCCCGGTTTATTAGAGTCGCGCTTAACGCTATTCCACTATCGTGAATTAAAAACAAACGATCGTTGGTTTGTAGTCCAATAAAACGGCCGTTGTTAAGTTGAATGTGTTTGTCAAACTATTCCGGTGTTGGCCTGATTGAACTGGCTATGACATGAAAGCGATAAATTGGCGATAAAACTCTTTAGCGTGCGGGTGTCTGGAATGAACGAGTAGAACGGATTCAGCGTCTCGTGTAGCAGCACTCTATTTAAACGATCGTTAATGAGGTAAGATCTAGATTAAACAAATTATGGGTAAATATCTAATGTGTTGCAACTCACAACTTTCCTTAGTTCTACGTCAATTCACTTTGTACGTGGCTGTTTCTATTTAATCAATTCATTTATGACTTAGAACTTGGTCCAACAACACTTCACAGCAGCAGAAAGCGGTAGCGCTTACAGTTCCGGAATTTATTGTGCTGCTCGTACTCATTCCCGGATCATTATTGAGCAATCGGTACACTGAGAATGAATGAGACTGTAAACAAAAATCACAACCAGGTTCGCATATTGGCTCGAACAAGTTTTATGGTAGCAGAGCGTGGTTACATTGCATTATTGGAAGATATTGTACGGTGTCTGTTATTCAATTTGAAATTCAGCCTAATTACTTATATCTATTACTTTAAAGTCTGTGTTACATTCTTGATAGCCTTTCAAAATAACTCTGCTAATTGCTCAAAATCCAATCGCTGAATTGTAAGTTGTTGTTCAAGTGCACGATCTTGCTTGTACAGTTCAGTTTGTTACGACCATCTCTTTTTAGAGTTGTGGTTAATATTGTGGCTTGATTTATCTTCTGAATCGAACATTGTACCATTGTTTATTAACTCCGCGCGACTATTTTGCTATTAGTTCCACAATGTCGAAAAGTGATTCAGACAATGCTGCAGGGACCTTTGATATGTCAGAATTAGACAAGAAATCGAAAATGTTCCGGAGACTTTTACTAAGCGCAGCGGTAGAAATTCTAAATATTACAGACGTCGCTCGAGCTGCGGTTTCCGACGAGTCTCTTCGATCCAAATTCAAATCTATGTTCCATTCCGTCGAAAAATATTTCACCAAATACGAAGAAAATTGGGATTCTTTAATTGCCCTTTACGAGAAACGTAATCAAGGGGATAAATTCCCGACCGATAAAGACTCGACCCAAAGGGCTACTGTGCGTAAATATTATTACGAATTTATAAGCACCACGACACCTTTTTCACCATTCGCGATTCTAATCAAACTTTAGGTAATTGTTCCGCAAACGAATCTCGTCCTTCTCGGAATTTGCCTAAAATAAATCTACCCAAATTTGATGGCACTTGAATCACTGAATGGCCCAAATTCCGCGACACCTTTTCATCACTGGTTCGTCAGGATCCCTCATTGTCAGCCATGGAACAATTTCACTACTTAGTTTCGTCACTGAGCGGGTCAGCACTTCCAATCATCAGTAACTTGCCGTTGGTGGAAGGGAATTTTGAGATCGCGTGGCAGTCTTTATCAGATACGTATGACAACCGTCGTATTCTGGCCACTTCGTATCTAAATAATACTTTAGCGTTCCGTCCTCAACATGGAAAACCAACGCACGACTCATACAGGTCGTTTCTGGCCCAAGTCTCAGACAATGTAGCCGCGTTCAAACGTATTTCTATTCCAACAGAAAGCGATTTTATACTTTTCCACCTCGCTATCCGCTCTTTAGACCCCCAAACTCGCGAGCTCTTCGAAGTTGCGCATAAAAATGTTGATTTTCCAACCATCGCCGATCTGACTAAATTTTTAAGAGAGCGCAGTATGGCCTTACATTTAGCGGGTAATAATAGCCAGGGAAATGAGCAGCAGTCGTCACCCATGAAGGTAGGAGTTTCGAGAAATCGAGACCACCAAAATCGGTTCTCTACCAAACCTGCGCTTATTGCCGGTTCAGAGACCAACCACATAACCAATCAATCAAGAGCGGCGGAATTATGTGTTATTTGTCAACAACATTCACACCCACTATTAAATCGTGTCAAATTTAATTCTATTACACCTGATCAGAGATTACAAAGCCTCAAAAACGGAAGGAGTGTAAAAATTGTTTGTCATCAGCACACAATACACATAACTGTACGTCAAAATGGTCTTATAAATTCTGCAAGCACCGACATCACTCGATGTTACATCTTACTATGCAGACGAGTAGGTCTCCTGCTAGTCCTACTAATGAAGTGTCTGCTCCGTCATCTCTTGACGGCTCCCAGGCTACAATATCGGGAGCAGTTTTGAACTCCACGTCAATCAGTGACGTAAACGTACTTTTAGATACCGTAGTAGCCGAAATAATGGATGCCCGTGGACAATTTCAACTCGTACGAGGTGTAATCGACTCTCGACACGACTTGGCATAGTTAACTTTCGGTAGATTTTGCTCATACCCTTATTTTGGCGTCCCATGGTAACCTGTAGGCTAGACATCATGTTTCAGCTGCAGTTGGTACGGTTGTTTTCTCTAAAAACCGCGCTAAAACCGATTTCGTCGAAAGTTTTGGTAATTTATTGTGCTGCTCTCGTCATTTTCCCACAAGTGAGAATTTTATGCTATAATTGCCATATTGGGAGCTATCAATATAAAAAATTTAATCAAAATCGTTAGAGCCGTTTTTGAGAAAAGAAATATTTGGTGTTTTGATCACTATGATAACTATAGTTAACTTTCGGTGGATTTTGTTCATACCCTTATTTTGGCGTCCCATGGTGACCTGCGGGCGAGATATGAAGTTTGAGGTGATTTGGTACGGTGGTTTTCTCTAAAAATCGTTCACAGACACACAGACCATTTTCCCAAATAGTGTTTTTCGGACTCAGGAGGGTCTGAAACGTAGAGATCTGAAAAAAAGAAAAAAATTTTTTCAGCCGATTACATAACTTTCCTTTCTACTTTGTAGAGCCAAGGAAAGTAATAATTAAATAAAAGTTAACACACGCCTCATTTTACTTTGTTACTGATGATTGCTAGCCCTGCAATGTCTGTCCGGGTCTCTACTTCACCGTACCAAGTGACTATTTTTGTGCAGAAGAGGATGACAACTTGATAGAGTTAGTGTCTGTGTACCCAATGTTATTGAACGTTGTGAATAAGGACGAAAAACAAATTGAAAAGGGATCTAGTGTGGATTGAAATTTGAATTCTTTAGGTGATTTTAGTTTCGCTACTCGACTGTAAGTGGTGGTTGTCAACTTTTTCTCGTACCAGGAACAACAATAAGAAGAACTGATCGGGCCTCTATCCATAATACTCTTTGAATTTCCATTGTCGAGTAGTTAGAATATTATAAGGTCCTTATTTTTCCGTTTCTCGGAACATTTCATCTGTGGGCTTTCGTTGGGGGAGTTTAGCAGCTATTATATCTTCTTCACTTTCACAAATACAATTTAAATGGTCCATGATGACCACCAAACACATTTTTTTGTGCGAGAAGACATTGTTGACAGAGATAGAGAGAGAAACTGGTTGTTCCGCCGCGTGACGGCTTGGAAAACGTTATCAGGATGCGTGATACATCACTCTCCGATGTCAACCCACTGACGGACTCCGCTCGACGCAATGGCAAAAACCTGTCGCTAGGAAAACACGGCTTTAGGGCCCTCAAAGGAGACTGTTCCATAAAAAGTCACTCCAAAGAGGGCGAGTGGACCTGTATACAGGGTGTTTCTGAATGATGAGACGCCCTTTTGGAAAAGAAGGTTGTTCATTGTTCGAATCCTTGACAAGAATCAAACTCAATTTTGTAGTCGAAGACGCCAGCCATTAATTTTCTATAACAATTTTACTTTAACGTTTCAGATGGAAACTTTTCATTGGATCCAGAGGGCCACGGATGAAAATACCACTGGTGTTTCAACCGCCCACGATTATTCCAACTCGAGCTACAAAGTCTTCCTACGAATCAAACCACGGGACACAACTTTCATCGACGACACCATTTGCCAGGACTGTTTCTCAGTTGAAGGAAACAGTTTGATTACTACAGTCAACAGTCAAAAGAATGACAAAATTTCAACTCGCTACGACTTCATGAAAGTATTGAAGCCGGCGACGACTCAAGAGAAGTTATTCAAAAAAGTCGTTTTTCCTGCATTATGCGATTATTTCGACGGAGATGACACCCTCGTATTTTCGTACGGAACGAGCAACTCTGGGAAGAGCTTCACCATTCAGGGCACCCCAAATGATCCTGGCGTCATCCCGAGGTTGCTCCACAGCTTATTTTC
Source organism: Pachypeltis micranthus (assembly GCA_020466155.1). Taxonomy (NCBI): domain Eukaryota; kingdom Metazoa; phylum Arthropoda; class Insecta; order Hemiptera; family Miridae; genus Pachypeltis; species Pachypeltis micranthus. The sequence continues at coordinate 4,683,823 of CM035776.1, forward strand.
GAGTGTTGAGAGCAATTTAGACGCCGAATACACGATGAAGCCTGATGTGTCTAACGCCGCTCTGTGCCTGAGCAAAAAAGAAGCTCACAGCATACTTCTCGACAAATGTAACTTTTTAGAGAGTCTTTTTGACAGCGTGCCACAGTCGCCAGACTCATCAATAAGTCAAATGAATTCTTCCGAAATGAACGATGTATTGAAAAACGTTCCTTCAGTTCTCTGCCCGCTCCCCGAAAACATGAATTGCTCCATTTGGGTGTCATTTTTTGAAATCTATAACGAACAAATATATGATTTGTTCGACTGTAATCAAAGAAAGCCGTTGAAGTTAGTTCAGAATAAACAGGAGTCATCATATTCGCCAGTTGGTTTAAAACTGTTTCCAGCGGCCACATGGAAAGAAGCCTATGATTTGTATAGGTTCGGTAAAAGAAGCTTGCACATTTCATCGACGTTATTGAATCGTAAATCGAGCAGGTCACATTGCGTCTTCTCCTTAAAACTATTAACTCGGCCCAAGGATGAAAGCAACACGTTTTATTTCGTTCGAAATTTCGCCATTTGCGATTTAGCCGGCACCGAACGGATGCTTCATTTGAAAGATGAGAAAACGACTGCCGCAGAAATGCAACATATCAACAAGTCTCTACTCACTTTGAATAAATGTTTAATGAATTTGAAATGCCAGCAGAACAAAGTAGCTGTGAACGTTCCTCCGTTCCGTGATTCCAAACTTACCATGATATTTAAAAAATTCTTGCTCGGAGGGGGCAAGTTGTTGATGATTTCCAACATTTCCCAAGATCCTGAATTGTTCGCGCAAACTCAGGTCATTTTGAAAATGACTGCCATGGCATTGGAAATTCGAGTTCAAGCTCCTCCGGTTCAACAACAACTTCCTAGTAGCCGCAGGCGTTACTCGACCATGTACGCAATTGCGCCACCCGTTCGAAATAACTCTGCAAGCACATCGGACGGAAACTCGAAGAAGGAATTGGATGAGCTCAAATTAGAGATTAAGCGGTTGCAGGAAGAGCAACAGAGACTTATTGATGAAAATTGCGCTTTGGAAGCAGAGAAAATGAGACTGAACACTCAATTCATGTTGGAAATGGACAGGAGGAGGGAAGTTGAGGAAAGCACGAGTGAAACCCACGAACGTTTGCACGTCATGTTGGCGCATGAAAAAGCCAGGGCCACTCGCTACCGGAGCTACACTATCAAACTTGAGGAGCAACTATCCCAATGTAGAAGGAAGGCCCATGAGGATCGACTCAATTGGCACTCACGTCTCACCACCCAGCAGAGTAAGTACGAAACGCTATTGTCGAAATTGGCAGAAGCTTTCAACATTGACACCTCAGAGCCAGTCGCTATTGTTGATAAAGTTTTGTTCATTCATAAAGACATGATGGAGGCAGTGAGTGAAGAATTGGACGAATATTCTCGGGATGTAAAAGTGCTTAAAGGAAAGATTGCATCGCTAGAAAAAGAGAAAAGTCTTTTAAAAGGCCGTCTGTGGGAAGTAGAGGAGCAACAAACTCTCGAGAGCAAACTGACAGTGCCAGATTTGAAGGGCCGACTGAATGAACAGGTTCCCTTTGAAAGCAGCGACTCAGACGACACACCCCCGCGTTACCGAAATGTCGTGTCACTGTCTGAGGGTGAAGTTTCCCCTCCCTGCATACCGCAAAAACTAGTCCGAACAGCCATAAAGTCTAAAAAAAAGACGAAAAAAATGCCAAGGAAACTCGTCGAAATTCCTTCCACCGTTTACCCGTCGGCTTTTGGTGACGAAGAAGAGAAAAAACCCAAGCAAAAAGCCCGTCGGAAATTGCTGAGTGGCTCTGAAGACTACTTGGGTACAGAAACTGCATGTCTTGATACAGAACCTGAGACACTTTCTCCTGGAATGATCTTAAAGCGTGCTCTTCGGCCTCGCAAGCTTTGAAGTCTCTTATGATTGTGGTTCCAGTGCACGATGGATGTTATTATTGGTGTAATCTATTTTATATTTTTATACGCGAAGTAGAGGATTTATGAATGTTATTCGTACTGTGTTACTTCCCTCAATTCTTATACAAAGGAACTTGGACACGTTGGTGAGACTGTAGGGACTCTAGAAGTGGTATTGAAGTGGTGGTGAGGGCAGCTTGGTCCTTCCTTTCCCTTTTCATCCTCACAAGAATCCGTTATTCCTTAGGAGTCCTCTGCACTCATTCCGCACACCCTTTCAGGTAGATGCTCAGTGTCTGTATCCCAATAGAGTCAGTTTTCACTCTTATTTTCCTGAACTTTTCTCCTCCTGACCATTTCCAACGTGTTGAGTGTTCAGGTTCATCAAACTTAAACTTGAAACTTGCTATGCAAATTTTGCTCATTGCTGATGAGTTATCGTATGTTATTGAAGAAGATCTGCCCCAGATTGAGACTCTGGCTGAGAATGCAGCTTTTAAGAGGCTCTCAAAACAACTTGACCTTATCAATAAAAGGAATCAAAAAGCTTGATGGTTCAGCCTTGCGCCCAACGACTCAATCTTCAAACTGCATATAAAAATATCTGGTGCGTTGCAACACACAACTTTCCTTAGCTCTACGTCAATTCACTTTCTAACATTTCAGCGGAGTTTAACAGGAAAAAAAACCGCGCTAAAACTGATTTTCGTGGACAATTTTGATAATTTATTGTGCTGCTCTCGTTAATTTCCCACAAATGGGAATTTTATGGTATAATAGGCTTATTGAGAGCTATCAATATAAACTACGTCAACTCACTTTTTACATGGCTTTTTCTATTTAATCAATTCATTTATCACTCACTTCATTTGAACTTGGTCAAACATTTTACGGCAGCAGAAAGCGGTAGCGCTTACAGTTCCAGATTTTATTGTGCGGTTCGTACTCATTGCAGGACCAATATTGAGCAATTGGTACACAGATAATTAACGAGGCTGTAAACAAAAATTTTTTGAAGAAGGATAGTAATTACTTTTGCAGAGTTATTGGGTAAAAATGTTTAGAACTTGTAGTAAGCGAAATGGCAGTAGTTGAAATTCAGGAATTTCTAGAGTGAGCCACATGTATTTCATGAGCGTTTTTAAACACTCACCCTTTAGGTATTGGATTGGACTACTACACCAATTTTCTTTAACATTCTACAAATAGTCCAGCGGAGTTTATAAGGAAAAAACTGCGCTAAAAACGCTTTTCGTCGAAAAGTTTGATAATTTATTGTGCTGCTCCCGTCATTTTCCCACGAATGGGAATTTTATGGTGTAATTGCCTTAGAGAGAGCTATTATTATAAAAAATGTAATCAAAATCTTTAGAGCCGGTTTTGAGAAAAAAAATTTGGTGTCTTGATCACTATGATAACTAGTTAACTTTCGGTAGATTTTGTTCATTCCCTTATTTTGGCGTCCTATGGTAACCTGTAGGCTAGACATCAAGTTTCAGCTGATTTGGTACAGTTGTTTTCCCTAAACACCACGCTAAGATCGATTTCGTCGAGAGTTTTGGTAATTTGTTGTGCTGCTTTTGTTATTTTCCTGTAGATGGGAATTCTATGGTATAGCTGCCATATTAGGAGCTATCAATGTAAAAAATTTAATCAAAATCGTTGGAGCCGTTTTTGAGAAAAAAAGTGTGGTGTTTTGATCACTATGATAACTATAGTCAACTTTCGGTGGATTTTGTTCATACCCTTATTTTGGCGTCCCAGGATGATTTTCGGGCGAGATATGAAGTTTGAGCTGATTTGATACGTTCGTTTTCTCTAAAAATCATTCACATACATGCAGAGTGACACACACCGTCCATTTTCTCGAATAGTGTTTTTCGGACTCAGGGGAAATTTTTTTTTTTCAGCCGATTACATAATTTAACTTTCTACTTTGTAGAGCCAAGGAAAGTAAAAATGTCTGATGTGTCAATTGACTTCGTAGAGGTGTTTCGTTGGTTTAAAGTGGAAAAAATGTCGCAGATATCAACTCCTCTCTGGACGATAAATTAGTCACAGTTAATATGCTCAGTGGATTGACTGCTCATTGCGCTCCTATGGTGATAGCCATCGAAAATACGAAACCCAATCTCACCGCGGATTATGTGAAATGACAATTCCTCCAAGATGAGAGCCACGAAGGATACATACATCACTCAAGTGGGCAGGAACATGTTTTGTCCTTCCACAAGAAGAAACTGCACTTCTTCAACAGGGGAACTGAGGATGTGAAGGGATCAAAATTTTCACCCTGGCAGTTAAATTATAGAATCGCTAATTCTATGTAATTAAATTAGGATTCAAATGGACTACATGAACTAGGTATCCTGTTATTTATTTAAAATAGTTTATAGCAAACGACAGGAAGAAAGAATGTGGGAACACGAGACAAAAGGAAAAAGGGGAAACGTGGATGGAACAGATTGGTGTCAGAAACTGGAGTGAGCGTCGGAAGAAAACAGCCAATCAATGAATGTGGCGTGGAGGCCGCTGGTTGGTGGTACTAGCACGCTGCATGGTGATCCGTGATGAAAACTGAGTGCCCTGTGTAGGTGTGTTTCTTTGATGTACCAATGACGCCACGTCCACTCCCTTGTCCACTCGAGTGGCTTTGTCTGGAAGAGAATGGAACGACACTGTTTTTACTTTCCGCTACCCGAAGGGAAGGAAAGTATAGTAATCGTGTCAAAAAAAATTTGGGTTTTCTTCAGACCTTCACGTTTCAGACCCTACTGAGTCTAAAAAACCTAATTTCGGCGCGTGGTCCGTGTGTATGTGTGTGTGTGTGTGTCTGTAGTTCGATTTGCGGGAGAACGGCTGATCCGATTGAGTTGGTTCTTTTTTTGTTTTGTTCGTTATTTTTTGTAGACAGCAAAATAAGGTTATGGACGATTTCAGCCGATGGGAAGGGGGGGTGGGGGACGAAAATGTACCAAAAACTAAGGTTTTTCGCATTTTTCTCGAAAACGGCTCTAACGATTTTGATTAAACTTTCAAATTATCTTCTACTGATCAATATCTAACTTTTCTTATCTATACATATCTCCATGAAGATACGGTGAACGGACATATAGGCCCATGATGCAAAAATAGGTTTTTTACGCTTTTTGGCCAAATGGCTTCAACGATTATCACCAAACTTTCAAGATGTTTTCAAATAGTTAATACCTACATATTGTTCTCAATAAATGTTCCTGTGACAGTCCATTGAACAGAGATAAAAATCAAAATGTGTCGAAAATAACGTTTTTTCGAACATTTCCGTAAATTCCAGGGTAACTTCTTCACCAGATGTGATAAATTCTAATGGAGTGTCTTCTAGTTACCCATACCAACATTTCGTTCTCTATAATTATTTTGTCAAAAACGGCTCTAACGATTTCGATCAAACTTACGGAGTACTCTCAGCTAACTAGTCCCTACATTTTGTTCTCCATAAATGTTCCAGTAAAAATGCGTTGAAGGAAGATACAGTGCCCTCATATGTAGGTGGTGTTCGAACTTAAAGGGGTGGTGGAAAGTTGTGTGTTGCTACGCACCAGATATTTTTGTTAGGATGGCTACTGTGTAGTGGTGTAGCAGCTGATGCAGTTGGTCGTGAGTGGGCTCCAGGTAGGCAGGCTTCAGCATGTCCACAGAGACTGTGGAGAGTTAAGCAGGTAATTTTTAGGGCCCATGGAAACATCGAAAGATTAGTATCGGCAGGTTCCACACTGGGGAATGAGAAAATTCACCTGAGGCAGCAGGGCAGACAAGCCATCTGGCCGCCAGGGTTCTGCAGGAAAATGGCTTCCACCATGGTCTGTGTGGCGGCTGGCCACCCTTTACCTTCAAAAGGCGCCTCACAGCAAAGTTATCCCCCCAGAGGGCGCTAGCCCCAAGCCACAGACTACTCCTGGAGGGGATAGCATGTGGCCAATGAGAGAGGACTACCCCCTCCAAGAAAACGTACATAAGGGTCTGCCGCAAGAACAAACGACAGTCATTCCTTCCTCGCTTTCTTCTGACTTCAAGCAGCCAACATCAGCAGTGCCAGAGACTACACTTAAAGACTGCGCCAGTGTAGATGACGAGGCCCTCACCTCGAGAAGCCACTGCTTGACTGAGCCCTGCGACTCAAGTGAGCGTCTGCAGGAGAAGGAGCGCCGACTCAACAGAGTCCCTCCCCGTGAGGATCTACTGCTCAACCGAGCCCTTCGACCTACACTTCGACGCCCGAGGAACTCATGTCTTCCTTTGCATAATCGTAGTTAGGGACACTCAAAGAAAACTGAAGACTAGGAGTGACGAGCAACATGGCTAGAGGCGGTCAACACAGACCAGCTAGTGAAACCACATGAATTCCTCCTGATGAAACCTAGAACCCCCAGAGCATTACTTCAAATCTGCCCTGAATGACGATCAAAGATCACGCCAAGATTACGTACTGACGCTGTAGACTCGACTAATTTGTCCCAATAGAACAGTGGTTGGAGCAGCTTGACAAATTATCAATGAGCTTCCAGTTGCTGAAAAAATTAACCCTGGTCTTTGGGCCTTATGGGCATTAAGGACATTCAACCCTGCACAGCACCAAGGTAGTATCAACTTATTCCCTACCTCGTCACCAATTTGTGTAATCGAGGGATACTCTCAATATATTGCAGAATGCTTAGGCTGAATAGGAAAAATCAAAAGCCGTACAAGAAAATGTAAGAGCCGAGTAAGAAAAAATAAAAATTGAAATTGTGCAGTTACAACTTTGACATGCTCAAGGTCGAAGGGAGAATGATTGTTCTATAAATATTATTTAATACATTAACGTGTGTGTGTTATTATTTAACATTTTCTACCTATGTGCGGGTGAAACAAAGAATATGGACCGACCGCTTAATAACGCTACGACTGCATGTATCGATATGTGTCCGTTAGTTATCTCATATTTATTTCATATACCCATTCTTAATTTCATTGAATTCACTCCTTTCCATAGTCTTTGTACATTTATAATGATTATATAACGGGGTATTACGTAATGAACATTAAATAATTGGCATAATCGTACAGCTGTCGTTATTTCTAATTTCAAACATGGCGCCAGAGCCTACGATGTCGGGCATATCGATAACCTGACCTCGGTCGTGATACATCGATATATTGCCTTATCAGAGGGAGCGGTCCCTATTCTTTGCTTTAACCATTTTCTAAAACTGGGCAACAGATGAAGTTTCACGCAAACAACAAATGTAATAATTTGTTTTCGACTGATGTAATACTTTTGTTCCCAGCAGAATTTAATTTCATATATCTTGAAGTCGTCAGAATGCTCTCATGTCCATCCGGAGTGTCCAGTGAGATGACGCTAACCGCGATATAATAATTATCGTCGTTGAAAAGCAACCGCAATAAGTGCACGCATGTGATGTTTGTTTATTATTATTATTCAAAATAATAATGGTGACAATATTCGATTGATGATGATGACTACAGGAGACAGCCAAAGCTGAGGGAAGAATGGCAGTTGCCATGGTCACATGTTGGGCCAATTTCCCAGCTCCCCTGGAACAGACTCATCAAAGCATGGTTAAGAGCAAACTGCCCAATTTTTTGTGGTTAACGTTTTATCTGGTCTTTAGCTTAAACGAAGGTGGTGGAGTCCGTTTTTGCAGAGTGGAACAATTAGGTAGTCGTTGATACAATAACGAACCAGGGGGGTGCAAGAGATGGACTTTACCAATTAAAACAGAGACTCACCCAATTGTCGAGGGCAACAGCTTGAAGACCGCTTCGCATTCCAGCTATTGAAAGAAGGACTGAGAACAGGAAAGAAAAGGGAAAAACCAAACTCTCTTCCTCCCCCCCAGTACCCTACCACCATCTCTCAGATATTACTATAAGCGAGCTAACTGGAAGTTGTACAGATAATCTACTAATGACAACATTCCCACAGCAAACCCAGATTTGATTGATGTGCTGTGGAGACCCTGATGACTAACACAAACAATGCCATGGATTTGTCAATACTCAGGACTAAGACCAATCAACCCACCCCAACATTATTCCCAGTTGTACAAAAGCTAATCACGCTCAAACATAAGGTAAGGCGAATGGGGCAACGCACTCATCTCCCTGAGGACAAGTACCTTTATCAATAACTGCACTGCAAAAGGATCGAATTGTGGAAGCAGGCAACTTGGGACGAGCGCCTCACTAATACCAACCGGTGGAAACTGGTCAGAAGTTTCAATAATCCCTCACACCAGAGGTAACTGCTACTACAGATAGTGACAAAGCAGAAGTCCTCGTTCAGAAATTTGTTAAAGTGCATACTGAGCGGTAACAGTTCTCTTAGAGAACGAGTGCATAGAGAAATTCACGAATATATTTTACATCCCCCAATGAAATAACCAAATTCATATCACGGTTGAATAGTTTCAAAGCACCAAAGCAAAGCTGTAGTCCTTCTAGCCAACTTCTTCAACTCCTGCCTGAGACTCTCCTATTTCCCCTCTTCCTGGAAACTAGCCACTATCATTCCCATCCCTAAACCTAACAAAAAGCCCAGCTAGCTATCGTCCCACATTGGCGCGTCACTAAACATCATCCCACCGTCCCAAATGGGGTTCAGGCATCCATGCAACCATTCGACTCAGTCTGGGCAACCAACAATAAGTCGGTCACCAGGAGGGTAGCGCTCTAAACAGGCACAAACAGTAGTGTTAACTGAGTCTAATAACTTGTCTCTGGAGCGTCAATTTGTTCCCTGTGAACAATCAAAACCTCCCTGGTGGTCCATCAAAGTTTCTTCGACCTTCTGTGTTGCTTCAACCTTCTCTTCATTCAATAGTTTGCAACAACAGCTATCAATTTCGTCGTTTTTTTTTATTTGGTGAAGAACTTGATAAAAAGGGCTTCTGCAAGGTTCACCAGTACAGTTCATAGCAGAATGTTCACGATAATAGCTGAATAGTTACTTTTCTAGACGTCCAAAATTTGAAGGGAGTATGTCGCTTTGATGGCTTCCAAAAATGAAGTCCCAGACAGAAGTTTTTACCTGATAGTTCTGAAGCAATGAATAATATTCTTGTAAAAAAAAAAAATCGTATTGACAGTATAATAAATCCACTTGTATTGCACAACAATCATCGTAGCATGATAGGTAGGAGAAACTAAATCAATCCCAGAACTTTTCCTACATAAAGTGTGGAGTGACGTTTTAGCATGCTCAACTGAGTCAAAAATAGATTTGATTAATAGCCTTGAACATCTCTCTCATTTAGTCACTGTTAGCACGTCTTTGTGAAGGGCCATTTTCAGATATGTTTCTAGTAAGGCCATATTGTCGCTTTCCGAATCACCCCCCTCCACACAATCCCATGGGGAGGTGGAATGTAAGCTTATTTTGGTCACAACGTAAGTCATTGTTGCCTCGGCCTCAGTCGGTGCGTTGACATCTGCAGAGCGGAATACGATAACCAGCGAATGGAAGGTATGATGCCGCTTTTACATTTGGGACAATCTACATACCTGCTGAGGTGATGGGAACTAACTACTGAGTTGGAAGATGCAACAAACTTTTCCTACGCTCTCTGACAGGAAAGGGTATAATCTACAATAAGCTTGGAAGGCAGTTGTTTTCAGACACCCGCGTAGTCTGAGAATGTCAAACAGATCATAACAGTGCCAGTTAGTCTTTCAAGAGTCCATTTTCTTAAATACGAATTACTTTCATAATTTATAAATTGCGTGAGTATAATTACTCGAATGGGGGTGGGAGTACAAGTGAACCATTTTTGTAAAAAGGTATTGCCTTTACTTACAGCGTTTGAGCGTGCTGCCGAGATTATTACGATTCTGCTGATCGCGCTGTCCTTGGTCCTGAAAAAAAGGCAATTGCTCTTTGCGTTGCTAGTCCTTTTGATACCATCGTCCACCTAGCCTTAGCCTATTGCCTCGATTGTGTGTGTCGGGGGGGGGGGGGTACTGTCAAATATGTGAGCTCCACGTACTGCAGAGGTGGTGGGAAGTCTGAAAATGTACCAATTGGGCAATACTTTTCAATGTTGTGATTAACACTACACTGGTGTGCTGCCAGTAGGGTTTGATCTCGCCAGGATGGCTCACTAACCTATCAGATTTGCAGATCGCCTTCGAAGTGCAGCTTTGGCATGTTTGGTTTAGGGGTAAGTCTGGAGAAGTGTGGCTCAGTCTCTTTGTTGCTTCCTATGAAGGTAACAGCATAACGGTCATGGGTGGAGGGTTTCATCATTGGTAAATACTAGGTCCTTGCTTGGGGCATGCAGTATCTTGGTGCAAGAATTGTGGTCTTTATTGATTATCTTCGGTAAGTTGCCAAGGCACCAGTGAGGCCTTTGGATGTACTTGCTCCAAAAGCTAACCTATGGGCTAGGTTGGCGATCAGGAAGAGAGTAAGTTTTGACAGAATTTCTACTCTTTTCTGTGCTACTGTATGGGGTTGGCCTGGCCTCTCACATAGTGTGCTGACTGACTCCTATTAGAGGCAAGCGGTTGATCGTGGTCTAGTGGTCAAGACAGGCGATTCATAATTCTCGACGTAAGTCGAGGGTTGTGGATCGAATCTCCGGCGCGATTGCCGTAATTTTTGCCTTAGTCAGCAGCTCTTCAAAGCATCTCCAAACTACTTCGTAACAATAGCGCCCCATGTGCATATATTCTTGTTCTGATTTGATCAGGAGCACTTGGAGTCCCATCCGTCTCTACCACTATTTTATTCATGTCCCCCTAAGCGTGTGCTTGCTCTTCAGGCATCTGGCTGAACGTGCACTGTCGCTGGTCCTGGATTAGTTCAGGATTAGCTATGATGGTATGGAAGGCAACTCACTAATGCAATTCCAGTTAGCAGTTTGAGTTTGCACTTGATTTCCATGGTTCTGTTGATGGACTGGAACTCAGGCAGTACCTCAAGTGTTGAAGATATTACTGGCACATTTGGTGGAGGTTGACATTGTGTACGCTCGCTGTCATGCCTGTGGTAACCTCCCTCTCTATGCAGGATATAGGTGTGCCCACGTACTCATAGGTACTGCGTCAAGGGTCATCCTGGTGCATTGTCATTTGAGTGGAGAGATAATTGTCTCTACTTGTCACTATTGGGTTGTCTCTGGCAAAGGGTTGAGGCCCGACATCATTGTCATAGATCCTGACTAGTCTCCAGTGTAGTCCTGGAAGTCCAGTGTCTGCAAGCCTTGATCTTTGTGGTGTCAGCTACTCCATTAGTTATTGCACGAGTTACCGATCTTATGTTTCAGCATAAGATATATATCACGCACGTGAGATATATCACTCAATAAACGTCATGGCCAAGTAGCAGCAGCCCAATACATTTCAGAACTTTAAGCCCTTCCACTTTCTAGATAATACTTGAAGTTATCTTAATCCAAATTCATATGATTTGAGTGAGAAATATATTGTATTACTAGCCAACACCAGGAGAATAGTTAAATGCATGTTCCGCTGAGGCAAGTTGTGTGATGCGTTCCACCAGTCATTTGTCTATTTAAATCTAGTTTGTAACAAATTAAATGTACAATGCAGTTCCTCTTGGGAGATGAGTGTCATGTTACAGTAAATATTTTACCATTTTCCTTCCATATGTTCATTGAAACGATATAAAGGGAATGCTGTTGCTGCAAAACAATAATGAGACTTCTTGAGATTCTGATGAATTCTATTGCAGATCATTTTCCTGAAGCCTAACCATGGATATTGCACAGTACCTAGTGCCGGATGTAAGTTGGCTATGATGAGGTAATTTTCAACGGATATTCATTTTTACTTTCCTTGGCTCTACGAAGTAGAAAGGAAAGTTATGTAATCGGCTGAAGAAAAAATTTTGAGTTTCCTTCAGATCTTTACGTTTCAGACCCTCCTGAGTCCGAAAAACACTATTTGGGAAAATGGTCTGTGTGTCTGTGTGTGTGTGTGTGTTTCTGTGAACGATTTTTAGAGAAAACCACCGTACCAAATCAGCTCAAACTTGATATACGCCCGCAGGTTAGCATGGGACGCCAAAATAAGGGTATGAACAAAATCATCGAAATTTAGCTATAGTCATCATAGTGATCAAAACACCAAATATTTTTTTTCTCATAAACGGCTCTAACGATTTTGATTAAATTTTGTATATTGATAGCTCCTAATATGTCGAATATACAATAAAATTCCCATATACGGGAACATGACTAGAGCAGCACAATAAATTACCAAAACTTTCGACGAAATCGATTTTAGCGCGGTTTTTAGAGAAAACAACCGTACCAAATCAACTGTAAAATGATGTCTACCCTACAGGTTACCATGAGACGCGAAAATAAGGGAATGAACAAAATCTACCGAAATTTAACTATAGTTATCATAGTGATCAAAATACCAAATTTGTTTTGTCAAAAACGGCTCTAACGATTTTGATTAAATTTTCTATATAGATAGCTCTCAATAAGACAATTATACCATGAAATTTCCATTGCTGGAAAAATGACGAGAGCAGCACAATAAATTATCAAAATTTTCGACGAAAAGCGTTTTTAGCGCAGTGTTTTCCTTATAAACTCCGCTGGAATTTTTGTAGAATGTTAAAAAAAATTGGTACTGTAGTCCAATCTAATACCTAAAGAGTGAGTGTTTAAAAATACTCATGAGATACATGGGGGTCACTCCAGAAATTCAAGAATTTCAACTACCGTCGTTTCGCTTACTACCAGTTCTAAAAGTGTTTACCCAACAACTCTGCAAAAGTAATTACTATCCTTCTTCAAAAAATTCTTGTTTACAGCCCCATTAATTCTCTGTGTACCAATTGCTCAATAATGGTCCTGAAATGTGTACGAGCAGCACAATAAAATCTGGAACTGTAAGCGCTACCGCTTTCTGCCGCCGTAAAGCGTTGTTTGACCAAGATTCAAATTAACTGAGTGATAAATGAATTGATTAAATAGAATTGGCGATGTACAAAGTGAATTGTTGTAGAGCTAAGGAAAGTTGTGTGTTGCAACGCACCAGATATTTATTTATTCGGTTTCTTAATTGGTACTTGTGTTGGTACCAAGATAACACTTGTAAGGTTCAATGTGGTGGAGAGGAGAAGTTTCCTTTGAACCTAGCTCTTGAACCACACAACGTACATAAGATTTATTAACAAAAAATGAAATTGTTCTCTCTCAGAGTAAAATAAAAAAGGGATTCCCGTAGGAGCAAAAGAAAAGGGGTCCACCAGCCACACTGCCCTTTTACGTCTGACCTAAGGCGTTGTCTTCAGGTTGACTTCGGTTCTGATGAGACGGAACGGTGGCGGTGAAACTGGATATACCAGCAGCTTCGAGTGTCTAGTTCTGGTGAACTCACATAAGCGTCTGGTTGGATTCGGAATTGGCTGCGCGGAACTGCTCACTTGGGATCCCCAAATACACTTGCTGGATTACCAGGAATAACACGAACCTGCTGGACGGTGGCCAGGCTAACTTTAGGGCAAGAAGTGAACAGCTTGTAGCGTGAAGGCACTAGATTAATTAAAATGTCCTTTACGTAATAGACAAAAGAAAACAAAAAAGAAACAACAAAGGAAACGAAACTTATGACTAAGGACACTCAAGGCAAGGAGTGATCTTTGCCGAAAAACAGTGGCTTTGGTCCATTTTTAGGTCTTCAGTAACTGACGCTAAACTAACACTTGAGAAAGACGATTGTTATTCTTGTAGAATCCACTCAGTCAATAATTGTAGGCTGATTGGTTGTCCGGTTTGCAGCTATTTTTCAAGAATAACAAGATTATAGGAGCAGAGCGGATGAAACAGGCGTGCATAAAGGAGAGGCGCGATTCCTAGGGCCAACTAATCCGTGTACCATGTACAATCGTTTGAAGCTTGAGTTGGAGTGGTTGCTCAACGAGTTTGTTTTATGTCTGCTACTTACCTTCTGTCAGGTCATCCGCAGGCTTTGTTTGTATCTGATTGATTTGCAATGTGAGGGTTGTAGAGTGTTAATTGATCTCTAATGTGTACAGTGGATAGATGAGGCAGCATGCATGCTGGAACTGGGCTTAGTCCTGTGTCTGGTGGGGTAGAAGGGCACCACGCCATCTGATACTGGACATCATTGGTGGGGGGTCTGCTCCACATATCAAGGACTCAGTAGGGATGAACTAATTCATGAAAGATCAGATGGATGCAGGGGCTACGGTGTACTCTACAGATGGATCAGTGAAAGGCCTAGCAGGTGCTGCAGTCTATCCACTAGGGGGCTTTGAGGTTGTAAATAAATAGGATGACAAACTCTGAGCTCTTCACAGGAGCCACTAGAATAAAAAGGTGGGAGGAGGAGTGCAGGGCTACCTATTAGCGGGATGTGCCTGGTCCTCAGTCTGGGGAGAGAAAGTATACCATGGACACTGTCCCCTAATGTACCACTTTGCCAAGATTGTTTAGTCAGATTCAGCACAGTTGCAGATTCTGCGAGGCATTTACTGTTTACTTGCAAGTGGTTGGCTGCGGCACGCCTCAGAATTCTTGGGGTATCTCTACTACAGCCAGATAATGTTGCTGGGTGGACCTCAATGCTGTCTTGCACTTGGTGGGGACTTTGAATGAAGAATACCAGCCCCATGAGGCCTGGGGATGGAACCAAGAGCACATGAGGTTGCTCATGGGCGCCACGTAATAGGCCCATCTGAGGCCATAGTGATGGGTTTTTCAGGGTCACCAGTATGGGGGGTGTTCAGGAGCAAAACGCCGAATCAGTATGATTTTTTTGACCACGTAATTCCCGCACCTGCCCTAACAGGACTCCCCGACCCTTAACAGCAATGTCATTGTTTCCCCAAAGACCTTCTTCCTCAACCCCTTTTTGTTACATATGGAAATTCCACCTCTTCGGTTATTACCAATTGACGACGAATTTCCCCTTCGTCTGAACATTCCGAAATATCATTTCCTCCTCTCTTTTCACATTCCTCCCCACAACAGACAGCTCCTCCCAATCTCATTCTCTTAAGAAGTCTCATGAAAGTTGGTCGTCTCTAATTCTCCCTACGGACACTTGTTTCACCTCTCGTCAACATCTAATTCGAATCTCTCCTTCCTTCCCCGTACAACTAGTTTCACGCCTTCAGAGCCCTAGTTGTTCGCGCTTGTATACTCAACTCATCCTGTTTAAGTCACCTCTTCTTGTACATCTAAGTCTCCAAATCTTGTGATATACCAACTCTTCAAATTACAAGTTTGCGCTCAACTAAACCCATCTTCGAGATTCATTCGAGTGTATCCTGGTCGAAACAGGGGGGGGGGGGCAAAAACAGTGGGTAGATGAAGTTGACTGGAGGAGTCTTGGTGTTGTAGATACGATCACAATTCCAAGCATCGTTTTCATAAGATAGTGTGCTTTCAGGAGTTGAATGAGTGTGATTGCTATTCTTTATCGGAGTACAGTTGTCTCGGACCGTGTGATGTGGGAAGTCTTAGAAGCAGTTAAATGTCAAAGACTTAATGAGGGCGAGAGAAATTCTTTGAACGTTTTGACCTCTGAGGTACAAGTTGTGTTATATAACTCCTCTTCTGTAAATAAAAACCAGTATCTTCCAGCTTGTGATAATAAATGGTAAGGTAACTAGGCCAGCACCAATACGCTTTAACTCGTTTATTTGTGTTTTGTTCAGGTACCTCGTGAGCTGTTCTACATACCTAATTTCATCACCAGCGAGGAGGAAAAGTTCATATTGGATAAAGTCTACTCCGCTCCCAAACCAAAATGGGTCCAACTAAAAAATCGAAGGCTGCAGAACTGGGGTGGCAGCCCCTCCAAAGGTGGAATGATAATTGAGCCCATCCCATCTGTAAGTGCTTATAATATATTTTGAAATTGTACGACATCCTATCAACGCGTGAAGATCGAGAAATCCTGTTTAAACCCTACTTTTGTTCTAATTAGTTCATCGTTATCAGGGGTTAATGAAGAGTGTTGCCAACTGCAGTATTGTAGTGTAGTAATCATGAAGATAGTAATAGAGCACATTTGAGTGCCATGTCATTGTCCCTTTATATAACTATTGCAGTAGCTCCCTCATCTCTCCCCCACTACGTCAATATATGCATTGCGGGGCATCTTGACTTCACGACAGCTTTGTCTAAACATGGAGGTTCTGCTACGAAGCCCAACTGATGGCCGCTCGTCTTCGTCAGGGGCTTTTGGAGCACAGTCTTCCTCCGGGGGTGTTATCTGTGGAATTAGCTTGAAAAACGACCAGTTTCGCGTGACTTCATTTACATTCATCTCGAACTTTCGTCTCAGTCACTTTAATCCACCTCGAGGGGGTCAGGGTTGGCTGGAGGAGTGCAATTGGCGTGTTTTAACAAGTTCTGTCCACTTTGTGTAATGCTTGTTCCTCGTTGCCTAATCCACTATCAGACGCCTTCATTTTGACCTCACTTTTCATTATTCCTAAAATTTGTCTATCAAAGTCATATATTACATTAGTGAGTAGACTGGGGGGGGGGGGGAGAGAACGGAATTTGCTTTTTAACAACGTCCTATCAAAGACAAATCTTGTTTTGCTCAACACCGTGCTCAGTGTGTTAAAGTGGGATGTTGAAGAAATGTGAGGTCAAAGTCTTTATAATTTCCGCACTGTAGCAGCCCAACCAAAGTACAAAGGCTGGGGTACTGAAAACCACACCCATCAGTACTATGGAGAAAATGTTTGACGTTCTTCCGCGCTATGTATTTGTTATGGCAGATGTATGAAGGTGGCTTATAGACTGACTAAGCTTGAACAGCTGTGGTGCCACAGGCAAGTAATGAGTTGTATTCAGGAACTTGGGAACCTTTACAGAGCTCGACATGATCACTAACAAGGTAGAGCTCAGGTACAAGTTCGGCAGGGCGTACAAAGTGCAACCAAAAGGAAGCCCTGGGAACAGCAAAAGTCGCCGCTTTTGGGTTTCTAATAGTATTAACATTTGTAAAGATGGATCTAAAACCCTGGACGGCTCTGGGATGTAGATCTGTGGCTCTGGGAGGAGCGGGAAGTACATTGCCCTGGGTCTCACTCTAACAGTTTCTCAAGCAGAGATTTACGACATCAATGCTGCCGGTCATAATGCATGTGTTACGGGGGGGATTTATATCGTAGCGATATCGCACTAAGAAAGTCGGGAAGTTAGTACGATATCAAGCTGAATGCAATTGGAACAGAGTTTTATTCTCAATTACATTCGGAGTTTTACCACCACAGACAGGGGAACTGAGTGGGAGCGAACGCGTGCGCGGGCAACACGGCGACGAGGGAACCGGCTCGGATTCAACTGACTGCTGCGAAGTCTCAAGCGAATCGGAGCATTTTAGGTGCCCAGTCATCATAAATGCCCCGGACGAGCCTCCGTTGAATCGAAGGGTTTGGTTCGTCCCGTAACACATGATAAAGGCTATAGCAATAAAACTATCAACATATAATGGCTGATGGTCAAACTTCTCATAAGGCGCTGAATTACTGCACAACATCAAAACTTGTGAGGGAGCGCAGGATGCAGCTCAACTCATCAGCGAAATCTAATAGAATTAATGTCTACTAAAATCCTGGACATTAAGGGATCAATGGAAATGAGAGGGCGGACCATCTGGCCAGACTCAGGTTGTCTACTGTACCTATAGGGCCGGTTCTCCATTGTGGACCATCTCTGTCAGTAGTCAGGAGGACAGTGAGAGAAGATGCCCGAAGAATGCATCAGACTGTCTAGAGTGAGACACTTCAAACGCTTTATCTCAGGGCCTGCACACGAGATAAGACATATCCTTCCATACCTCAGTGGGGGTACGTTTCCTTGCGTACAATTTTGTAGAACTTATGTATATGGAAGTTAACATACCCGTTTGGTGGGTCTGTCTTCTCTGGCTGGTGGGATACTGTGGACAAGCACTTTTGATGTAAATAAATCATGGTCTGGCTGCTGAGTCAGTACTAAAGTTGTTGGTCGTGGCGTTTATATAGGAAGAGAAAGGTGAACGGAATGGTGTTGCATGGGATGGAAGGGAGTGGGGGGGAGGGAGGCTTGAAGGGAAAGGAGCCTGGTCATAGACCCCCTAGGAAATCCGTTGGAAGTAAATATGTATATGGATTACACGGCATGGGAAAGGTGGAGACATCATACTGTAAGTATTGCGGACAGCACGGAATACATCTTTTTAAACGGTCCCCGCTCAGCCAGGCTCCTGCTGTTGTCTGGGTAGTCTGCTACGGTATTGCTGGTCAGAAGTCTGATGTGGTAGTCCCAGTCAGTTGGCAGTCATGGTAGTGTTGGCCGGTAGTCAGTAATGGTAGTCCTGAGTTAGTCTGCTACCGTACTGTTGACCAGAAGTCAGACGTGGTAGTCCTGGCCATCCAGTTTACGACAAAATCTGGGAGGCTGTGGATGGCTTTGTCTGGACCTTGTTCAGTTAGAAAAGGTCAGGGATGGATGAGCACCTCCCAACAAATGATGCCGGAACATTTCCTACATCTTTACTCAGATTTCTATGGATTTCGACACGTTTTTTAAATTGATTTCATCAGGGACAGTTTCAGATCAAGATTAGTAGCAGTTCCTGTGTGCAGAGCATTACATAACTACTGAGGATTGTGAAATCGTTTCACTCATCGATGTTATTCATTTACAGTGGCTTCAATTGTTCATGAAAAGGATTAACCAGCTGAATGTGTTTGCCGATGGTTCAATTAACACCAACCACGTGCTCATTAACGAGTATCTTCCTGGTCAAGGCATCATGGTTCGTTTCTTGGCTCACTATACAATTAGTATTGTATTTAGTGAACTATTTCAAAATGAGCCTTCCCTCATATTCTGTCTTAAGCCTGCCATTGTTGTTTTAGCCTCATGAAGATGGCCCTATGTTTTACCCGGTGATCGCTACAATCAGCTGTGGCTCGGGTACAGTTCTCAAGTTTGAAAAGAAGCTCAATGAGGTAATCATTCGTTTTATCAACGACATATTTATCTAAGAGCGCCAATTGCGGTTTGTCACATTATATTCCATTTCCTTGAGATGAAACAGACACGATAGTGTGGTAGAGTGCATCTTGGTACATCCTTGGCCATTAGTGCAGTCTGGCTCGCCATTGGCTTCTCAATAACTTTTGGTCAAACTCAATAACAGGTTTGACCCACTGCTGTAATGGCTCAGATGTGTTTGAAGTGAGGATATCTCTGCCCCAGTGCCCTCTTAATCACTGACTGAATTACAAAAATACTGTGCTGGGGACCCATCACGCTGAGTGCAAGTTGTTGTCATTGTGATTGGTATGTTGGTTGTTAAACAAGGCAGCCTCATGGTACCAGCAGACTGTAAGGCCAACAATACATTCGACCGTAGTATGCATGAATATTTAAGGTGAACAGATGGAGGCACGGTTATTGGTTAACTGCGTTAATGTGGAAAGAAAAGGATTTGAGTTATTCAGTTCAATTATTGGAGATGGAAATAGGTTGGCAGCGCTGTCTTCATTTCTTCACCTAGTGGTGACAAGACGATTCAATTTTTGTTCTTCTTTTCGGCCTCTTCCGCGCCAACCGTCGTCGAATTCGAATACTTGCTATAAAAACCCCCCAAAGTTGTGTGATTCCCTTGAACAATTGCCGCGACTTTGCATCTTCGTTGTGGCCTGCCTGAGAGGAGCGGCGCCTTGCATAATGCCGGCAACAGGTACGCTGCCAACTGGTTTTCAGTTATTATTATTTTTCCATCTCCAATTTCCTTCAATTCAATTTTGGTCAATTAATATATTCGTTTATTTGCC
Source organism: Pachypeltis micranthus (assembly GCA_020466155.1). Classification (NCBI taxonomy): domain Eukaryota; kingdom Metazoa; phylum Arthropoda; class Insecta; order Hemiptera; family Miridae; genus Pachypeltis; species Pachypeltis micranthus. Next base: position 4,703,618 of record CM035776.1, read on the forward strand.
ACGAGAAACATACCTCATTAATCATCATTACAGTCCATTTACAGTTCAACAGTTATACTTTCCTCAAGCGAAATGCGGGACAATGATATGTCCCACATGAAAAATAATGTGAATGTTGTGTAACGAGTTATTTTTTAAGTGTGGTTAGGCGCCTGGAACAGTGATAACCGGATGGGAGGTTTATGAGAGGTTGAGGAGGCAGTTGCTTCTCTCCCCCGGGGATGTTTTGTTTTGGTCTGTTCCACATGGGCCTGTTTCCTGAAAGAAGAGGTTTTCTCGTTCCGACTTCCGTTTTCCTGTTTTGTGTTCTTCTGGAGAGCTTCAGGTTCGAACGAAGAAAGAAGATACCTGGTTGCAAAAAGTGTTTATTTTCTTCCGTTTCTTGTTTTCTTTTGGCCTGACATAAGTAGGGTAGAAAGACTTTTCAATTTAATTCTCATTTTCTTAAATATCTTTGGTCGGAATTTTGATTGGAAGAAGTCTGTTATTTTATTTCAACAAATACATGTTTTGGTGAATTCCCAATACAATGGCCGCGGGTACATTTGTGTGGAACTTCAGTTCGTGATTTGGAACGTTTACTAGCGTCACTGATACTGGTGAGCCTAACAGTAGCAGTAAGAGTTGAGCAAAGTTTGCCATAAAAGTGGATGTAAACAACGCGCACAAACTGAGACAACGTGGACAAACAGTGCGCACCTAATGCAACAGACATTAATGACCACAACAATAATAAATATCACTCGCGTAGTGCAACAGAACACACATTGACAACCACAAAAATAAATAAAAATCACTCTCCTCTCAAATTATGTGTCCAATCAGTCACTGTGTTCTTCAAAACATCCAAATCCATGGCACACATGTCTACTGGTAATCTCATTACCCAATTAAGGGTGACAAGCATGATGCCACACATACTCAGTTTACTCAGGCTGAACCACGACCCCTTATAAATAGATCGCTTGGAGTTGTGGCCGCCATTCTCCATTCAAACCCATCTATGGAACCAGCCTTTTCACATAATTTCATCCATACACCACATTCAGGACACTCATACTTGTCAGAGATAAAACCGACACTCATACACCAATCCACAACAGTCCTCGGGCCTTTTTCTCTTAATTGATGAATCAATTTCGTATTAATTCGCCTATCCATGGCTGTTCGAAAAAGATGAAAATGTAAACACGTAGAGGGCAGTGGGGACAGCTCTAAAGCAGGAGAAGCCAGACGGGAGCGAAAAAAATTGGATACGTAATGAACACAACGAGGAGAAAGACGCATACGATGGCAGCTACTCGACAACTGAAGGAGGATATTTCGGTTACAACGGAAATTTACCGAAGGGTGGGATTCGTGGAATGATTCCATAGTTCAACGGTTAGTCAAACGATTTAAGTCATATTTTGAAGAATACTAGCGCTAGAAAGTTGCCAGTGATGAAGGTTGTAACTAGCACCAGTATCAGTGACGCTAGTAAACGTTCCAAATCGCGAACCAAAGAACTGGACAAATGTACCCGCGTCCACTATTCTGGGATTCAACCGCTGGTGGAATTATAACAAAATATCTGGTGCGTTGCAACACACAACTTGCCTTAGCTCTACGTCAATTCACTTTGTACATGGCTAATTCTATTTATTCAATTCATTTATCACTCAGTTAATTTGAACTTCGTCAAACAACGCTTTACGGCAGCAGGAAGCGGTAGCGCTTACAGTTCCGGAATTTATTGTGCTGCTCGTACTCATTGCAGGACCATTATTGAGCAATTAGTACACAGATAATTAATGAGGCTGTAAACACAAATTTTTTGAAGAAGGACAGTAATTACTTTTGCAGAGTTACCTTTAGAACTGGTAGTAAGCGAAATGACAGTAGTTGAAATTCAGGAATTTCTGGAGTAACCCCCATGTATCTCATGAGCGTTTTTAAACACTCACCCTTTAGGTATTGGATTGGACTACAATACCAATTTTTTTTAACATTCAACAAAAATTCCAGTGGAGTTTATAAGGAAAAAAAAACGCTTTTCGTCGAAAATTTTGGTAATTTATTGTGCTGCTCTAGTCATTTTCCAACAAATGGGAATTTTATGGTGTGATTGCCTTATTGAGAGCTATCAATATAAAAAATTTAATCAAAATCGTTAGAGCTGTTTTTGAGAAAAAAAATTTGGTGTTTTGATCACTATGATGACTATAGTTAACTTTCGGTGGATTCTGCCCATACCCTCATTTTTGTGTCCCATGGTAACCTGTAGGCTAGACATCAAGGTTCAGCTGATTTGGTACGGTGGTTTTCTCTAAAAACTGCGCTAAAATCGATTTTGTCGAAAGTTTTGATAATTTATTGTGCTGCTCTCGTCATTTTTCCACAAAAGGGAATTTCATGGTATAATTGCCATGTTGGGAGCTATCAATATAAAAAATTTAATTAAAATCGTTAGAGCCGTTTTTGAGAAAAAAAATATTTGGTGTTTTGATCACTATGATAATTATTGTTAACTTTCGGTGGATTTTGTTCAAACCCTTATTTTGGCGTCCCATGGTGACCTGCGGACGAGATATGAAGTTTGAGATGATTTGGTACGGTGGTTTTCTCTAAAAATCGTTCACAGACACACATACACACACACAGACCATTTTCCCAAATAGTGTTTTTCGGACTCAGGAGGGTCTGAAACGTAAAGATCTGAAGAAAACTCAAAAAAACAAAAATTTCAGCCGATTACATAACTTTTCTTTCTACTTCGTAGAGCCAAGGAATGTAAAAATAAACGCGAAGAGGGCAGCCCCCACTAAAGCAGAAGCCGGTCGGACGGGCGCGAATAAAAATGGATACACAACAAACGGAAAGAAATGGTTACACATGCGGTGGCAGCAGCTCGACAAGTGCAGGACGATAATTCAGTTCCAACAGAAAATTGAAGAAGTTTGTTCAAATATAGTTCAACGGTCAGCCGAGCAATTGAAATCGTGAAGAATACTAGCGCTAGACAGTTGCCAGTGATGAAAGATGTAACTAGCACCGGTATCAGTGCACACTTCAACGTTCTGAATTGCGAACAGAAGAGCCGGGGAAATGTGCTCGCGGCCATTGTTTTGGGAATTGACCTATATTTTTATTAATTGTAGTTATTTTCCTCCTCTTTTATTCTATTTCTGTAAATTAATCTCTCGGTGTTGTGGGCTTCATCCCCACGTGGAGTTGTGCTCAAGATGTTCAATACTGTCATACTGGAGCCCAGTACAATACTACGACCCCCATTTTGTTTTATTTCAGGACGTCGACAGTTGCTCACAATCCCCACCTCAACTCGAAGTTTTCCTCGAACCAAAAAGCCTCTTGATCGTCAGAGAAGAGCTGTACGCCGACTACTTACACTCAATAGACGAAAGAGACGTCGATTCGATCAATCACGACTTGCGAAATATCAAATTGCTGTCTAAATCGCTCAATGAAACTGTAAATAGAAGCACCCGAATTTCGCTTACTGTTAGAAACGTGTTGAAAGTGAGTCGCCTCAAACTGCGTTTAGGTAAATAACCTCGAGTTACTTTTCTAATCGACGCGAATTAAATGTTTTGAACTTTCACTAAAAGAACGAGTTTATTCATTTGAACGCTGGAAAGTTTTACTGCAAACACGTTCGTCTCTTCGACGATTTTCGGTTCACAATGGTCAGCCCGAAGGATTGTCAAGTGCAGAAGCAACCTAGTGAAAAACTGACAAGGTACGTCTGTGAGAATAACAAAATTAACAAGCATAATTATTCCAGACTTGGCTAGTTGTCTACGTTACGCTAGTACTAATACGTGACTGCTGGATGGATGAGAGGTATGGATAAGGCTTGGGAGATGTTACTGTGAACAAAATAGTGTTGACTATAGTTAAGACGCTTAATTTCTTCGGCGATAGAAGCTGTCTCAATCAAATTTTAATTGCCAGGAATGCACCCCACCACTGACACTGCACACGTCAGCACAGCTGATCAAAACCTAAGGGTTCTACCTCCAGCTACCAATAAAGAAAGGGACCGAATCCCGCCGCTAAAATTCAAATAAATCATAATGCCACTGTCTCAGCAGATAGCAGCGTCCAGACTGAACTGCACCCTTATGAAAGGAACGATGAGCTTCGTCCAGGTATTGGCTCTGAAACTGCGTCACTGATTTAATTAGATTTAGTCTGCTAACAATGGCTTGATCTAATAGGGCTCCCTAGCCCAAAACACTAGTACCACGTGAGCGGGATTTTTACTCAAAATATCTGGTGCGTTGCAACACACAACTTTCCTTAGCTCTACTTTCTACATGGCTTTGTCTACTTAATCAATTCATTTTTCAGTGAGTTCATTTGAACTTGGTCAAACAACGCTTCGCAGCAACAGGAAGTGGTAGCACTTTCAGTTCCAAAATTTATTGTGCTGCTCGTACTCATTGCAGGACCATTATTGAGCAATTGGTACACAGATAATTAATGAGGCTGTAAACACAAATTTTTTGAAGAAGGATAGTAATTACTTAGGCAGTTATTGGGTAAAAACGTTTAGAACTGGTAGTAAGCGAAACGGCGGTAGTTGAAATTCAGGAATTTCTGGAGTGAACCCCATGTATCTCATGAGCGTTTCTAAACACTCACCCTTTAGGTATTGGATTGGGCTACAATACCAATGGTTTTTAACATTCTACAAAATTTCCAGCGAAGTTTATAAGGAAAAAACTGCGCTAAAAACGCTTTTGGTCGAACATTTTGATAATTTATTGTGCTGCTCTCGTCATTTTCCCACGAATGAGAATTTTATAGTATCATTGCCTTATTGAGACCTATCAATATAAAAAATGTAATCAAAATCGTTAGAGCCGTTTTTAAGGAAAAAAAATTTGGTGTTTTGATCACTATGATAACTATAGTTAACTTTCGGTGGATTTTGCTCATACCCTTATTTTTGCGTCCCATGGTAACCTTCAGGCTAGATATCAAGTTTCAGCTGATTTGGTGCGGTTGTTTTCTCTAAAAACCGCGCTAAATTCGATTTCGTCGAACGTTTTGGTAATTTATTGTGCTGCTCTCGTCATTTTCCCACAAATGGGAATTTTATGGTATAGTTGCCATATTGGGAGCTATCAATATAGAAAATTTAATCAAAATCGTTAGATCCGTTTTTGAGAAAAAATATATTTGGTGTTTTGATCACTATGATAACTATAGTTAACTTTCGGGGGATTTTGTTCAAACCCTTATTTTGGCGTCCCATGGTGAACTGCGTGCGAGATATCAAGTTTTAGTGGATTTGGTACGATGGTTCTCTCTAAAAATCGTTCACACACACACAGACCATTTTCCCAAATAGTGTTTTTCGGACTCAGGGGGGTCTGAAACGTAAAGATCTGAAGAGAACTAAAAATTTTTTTTTTCCGTTGATTACATAACTTTCCTTTCGTCTTAACTTCGTAGAGCCAAGGAAAGTAAAAATATTTGGTGTTTTGATCACTATGATTACTAAAGTTAACTTTCGGTAGATTCTGATCACTATGATAATTATTGTTAACTTTCGGTGGATTTTGTTCAAACCCTTATTTTTGCGTCCCATGGTAACCTGCGGGATAGATATCAAGTTTGAGTGGATTTGGTACGGTGGTTCTCTCTAACAATCGTTCACAGACACACAGACCATTTTCCCAAATAGTGTGTTTCTGACCCAGTAGGGTCTGAAACGTGAAGACCTGAAGAAAACTCAAAAAAGTTCAGCTGATTACATAACTTTCCTTCTACTTTGTAGAGCCAAGGAAAGTAAAAATGTCTTCTACCTAACCTATAGCATGCCGAAAATAAATGAATAAACCCACCAACTTGATAACTTGGAGTCTTCTCTCTTCATTCGAACAAAAAGAAGTTCTGCGATTCCTTAGGGAAGAATGCGGGACAATGGGAATGCGTCCAATGAAAATCAGCCCGGGAACGAGCGCCCAACCGCGTCAGTTCCTCTTTCACGTTACAATCTTCAAACAGCTCCCTACGACCCATTCATCAATTTACTTTGACGGCCAAGCATGCGCTAAAGCCATCTGAATTCTCGCTATTTCCACTCAACGAATATCGGACGTTTCGACTGGAGAAGTGATAAACCTGCCTGTTGGGCGTACGAGACGGGGAGCTGAGGATCGCAATAAAACTGACACTCGGTGAGCGTGAGGAGGACCGTAATATACGTGCGTGCGGAATTGAATTGGATTACAACTGGGCAACACAAGGGTAGCACTCGGAACGCGTCAACTGGCACGGGCAACCGCACGAGAGAGTGAGAAGTTACTGGGGCGATAGTTGGAAGCAGAATGATTTTGGAAGAGCTCTGTCGTCGATAGGAAAATGAAATTGGGAGAAAGAAATAAAGAAAGGGGAAAACCTCGGAAAGAGGGCTGTTAGAACCAACCGACCGCAGCTGAGGGGCAGGTATTGAAATAGTTGGGGACAATTACGCAGTCGGAGACAATGACGCGGGGAAGTCCGAGGTCATAGACTCTGACACTGCCCTTAGGGCGTCAAAAAGGATATGGGGCGATGTTAGACAGACACCAAACTGAATAAATAATCTGTATTACACGAACATTCGAATTGCAACTAACTAGGCTCATCAATTTCAAAATAATCACATCGAGAAGAGATAAATCGACGAATAAATTTAAAAAAATCTACTCTACCCTGTTCAAGACCCAGTCTGAAGGACTCAACTCGACAATTTAACCTTTTGAATAGTTACAAGAACTGAATAAAGATTGAGTAAATCACAGCCCAATTTATAAATATTGAAACCATTCACAAAATGTGGTACTATTGTACACGGTTCTAACACAATATTAACTATTTTCTAGCTAGCATGTTACCTAGTGAAGTTTTATTGATATAATTGCTAGAAATAACCAGGGGCAAAATATTCACATGCACAACAGACAATAGAGAGAACAGTGAGCACTGAGCTCAAACATAAACACGTTGAGGTGGAAGTCGAACCTTTCCAATCTCACTTTACTAACAGATTAAAACAGCAAGGAGAGTAGTAGTAGTGTCAGCATGCCAGATTTTTCAGGTCGTTGAGGACAATTATGAATTCTGACAAGGAACGGATGTAACACATGGCGAATGGACTGTGTGAAGGGGTGAAAGGAAGAGAATGGAGCGATACGGGAATGTACAGCTCCCTTTCGTTATCCATTTGATTTGATACTGAACCCACATGAGAGAGTTACGAGGGACGTCCCAAAAGTAAGTTCCGATCATTTGTAAATCCGTGGGAAAATGCCGTAGGGAAAAAATTCCAAAGGGGATACTTCGTGTTACATCTGGTGGCAACACTGAATTTTTCTTATGTTGCTATCACTTGTTGCGGCTTATCAGCACCAGTGTAAACATGGCTGCTACATTGAAAAACCTGTCAAATTGTGAAATCCGTTCGGTGATCCGTTTTTTAGTTTTTGAGAATGTTTCTGTGCCCGAAATTCACCGCAGACTCTTCAGCGTATGGAGAAGGGGTCATGAGCATCGAAATGGTCCGTAAGTGGAAGAGAAGTTTCCACTGGGCGCCCTTCCACTTCTCGTGGAGAGGACGCAGTTTCTGCAGTTCGCAAGCTTTTAGAGGAAGATGCGCGCTTTACTCTAAGTGATATTGTCGAGAAAGTGCACAACAAACATCAATTGACTCGTTCTTCAGTACACCGAATCATTAGGGAAGATCTGTGGAAACAAGTGTTGCTGTTCCACGACAATGCGCGACCCCATTCAGCAAAAATCACCCAACATTTGCTTGGAACATTTGATTGGGATGTTTTCCCCCACCCCCCATACTCTCCAGACCTTGCACCGAGTGACTTTTTCCTTTTCCCCCTCCTCAAAGTCCACCTGGGCGGAGGAAAGTTCCCTACGAACGCCGAACTCGAAGCTGCGGTCTCGGAATTCTTCAAACAAAATGACGTAGAATGGTACGACAAGGGGTTACGTAAACTGGCACCATGGTACCAAAAATGCATTGATCGGAATGGCGACTACGTCGAAAAATAAAGTAGATCCGTACCTTTAAGAATAATTTTTTTTTCTTCAAATTGGTTGGGTTTTCGATTTTTCCCAGCACTTCGGAACTTACTTTTGGGACGTCCCTCATATATGTGGCTGCTGAGCTGTCGCTGTTATTTCATATCCGTCGTGTTAACTTTTCAACAAGCTAATTACTCATTTCGAGTCTTTACAGGGGACTTTGAGTCTTTCCCCTCTGTCGAAAGGGTCCTCCGTCCTCTGCTCTGGTGGTGGCAACAATGTAGAAGTACCTGAAGGAATGTCTTCCTAGTCTTGCGTTCGCCAGTGTTCAGGTGTAGCGACTGACCACTTGTTGATTTATTGTGAATACTACCGAGGTATTGGTCAGTGCGTGCTTCGTCATTAAATCAACATCAACTCTCGAAGGGCCAACCAAATATTACGCCTTCATTCCACTCAATCTCAGTGCCAGCAGTTTCCAACAAACTTGGAATTCGAAGAAGGCGAGCTTCCTGACAGTAATCAACCCTGTTTCACCGGGGTTGGGTAAAATCAGAAGAGGGATTGATCCTCCATCAATCCTCCCGGGGTGCTAGAGCCCGGGCACTCACTCAGCATCTGCTGAACCCTGACCTGTGGAGGTACAGCAGGTTGAGTGCTGTTGCCCCCGTACAAGGCCATTTACCTAGGCGTGATTGGCTACTGCACCGTTGTCTGAAGTAGCAAACTCAGTCAATCAAAGGATAGTACTGTGCTAATCCCTGAGAGCTGCGATTGTGTGGATCTCCAAGGCCTTCTAGACAGCATCGACTGTGCTGAGGTATGACCCTGGGGAACCCTATACTGTCTAGGAGTTCCTACAAGGGTGGCAAGTTTCAAAGGGACAGATCAACTGTGGCAACGTTTTCTTAGTCAACTGGGCAAAACAGTATATAAGCTTGTTTGGTAGCAGTCAAAGTTGGTATGTTTGCCTGACTGTGGAGCAGCATGTGGTTTCTTGTTCCCTTCACATTGGAGCTGCAAGACGTGCAGGATGGAGAGTCTTTGAGGGAAAAGAAGAGCTGTGTTGAAGTTGTCATGTGTGTAAGGAACTGGCTTGTCCAGTAGTCTGGATCAACCCACTTTCTCTAAGACATTCACAGTTGTTCATGTGTCATGCCCCTTTGATGAGGATTCGCATCTCGCTTACCATTTATCTAATGTCCATTCATTTAGCAATTTTTGTTCAAAAGATAGGTCCATACGGAGTTCAACCCAGAGCGAGGGAATGCTGTCTTGTAGGCCTTGGTGGTCGACAGGAGCGCAGCTCTCTGGGATTGGGCGAGTATTTCTTGTGATTCACTGTGAGTTTGCTACCCCAGACAACAGGATAGTTGCCAATCTCGCTGTACGTATTTTGTACAGGGTTACGCCCTCCCCACACACCAAGTGTTATAATAACACGCTGTCTTCCTGCCCTACCTCTAGTACGAAGCAGATGCCCCATCACAAATCGATAGGCGATGGGAGAGGACCCTGCAAGAATCATCAGGTGGTGCACCCAGCACATCAGGCCCTACAGAATCTCCCCCTCCTAACGGATCTTCTTTTAGACCCGGCAATAGTGTGGAGATATTTCGAGAAGAGCTTGCTGAACCATTGCAGAGCTGTTGCAGGAGGAAACAGTACACAGTCCACTTCAGGCAGCCTATGACTGGGCGGTCGACATATGGCTAGCACACTGGTGGACGCAGGGGTGACATATCTGAGTAACCTCGTGTTGCTCAGACAACGCAATCCCCTGCAAAGGGCCTGAGGGTTCGCCATGATGGAATTTAAAGTACCTTGCTCCACCAAGATGTTTGTCATCAAAGCCATCATTAAGCATGGTCCTAGTTAACATATTGTGATAGTGATTGGTTATCATGTACTAATGAAACAAATGTGTCGCAAAATTTCGCCCACTTGTCATTTTTCATGCAGAATTACGGAGTCTCCCCGCTCTCTGCTTGAAATTAAATGAACGAACTGATCGCTTTGTGTGACAAAGCTGTGAAGAAAACTCAACATTCAGCTGTGCGAGGACATTCCTTTCCTCCCTGCTTCATAGGCCAGTTCCCCTGCTGGATTTCATTTAACACACGTGAAGGTGCTCATATTTAATTCGCAGTTAGAGTGTCTGGGCGTGGCTCGAGTCTTCACTTCTCTCCCAATGCGTTTTTGGGTAGAGGCGTTAGTCAATAACGCAATGCCACTAATGTCGCTGACTAGAGTTGAATCTCTTTAAAACCAGCAGGTTCTTTTCAACATAAAAACTTCTTAAAGTAATTGGGTTAGTTCCCCCAGTAGGTAAATTACTAAAGTTAATGTACCTTAGGTGAGTCCGTCTCCTCTGGCTGGTGAGATACTGTGGATGAGTGCTTTCGATGTAAAGGCATCATCGTCTGGCCGTTAAGTGTGGATGCAGGTGATACCCTCACTGCAGCCACAAACGGGCCTATTGTAAGGGCGTCCATGATACTCAGATCATGCCCCCCCCCTGCACTACCCCCAGGCCCCACAGCACTGGTCTCACTTGGTATGACATCACTTATACGCCACCTCTTCTGGCTGAAGAAAGGGCCTCCCAAACACACAACAGCGCGATGCCTCAGGGGACAGAGACCTGGGAACAGGCCACGTATGATCCTCATATCCTTCCTCCCCAGTGCAAGCACCTCATTGGCCCTCCCTCTGGAGAGTTGGATGAAGAGTGTTGACTGACTAAGGCCAGGCAGCCCTGCACCTATCCTCTCATTTGCCAACCTCTCTAGGTAGGTGGCTCATGGTAGTCCCAACAAAGGGCTCAGGGCCAATAGGGATCTGCACTGATCCCTTCTTTGCCAACCTATCGTTCGTTTCCCTCTATTCCCTGATGCTCTGACACCCAACACAGCGTTACACTATTGTCCTTGGCCATGGCCTTCAGTCCAGTCTGACACTCTCACACCTGCTGCGACGCAAGACAATACGAAGCTATGGCCTCGAGAGTGGCCTGACTGTCCACCATAATGTAGATACACTGCGCTTAAGTCCCCTCTGCAGCAGCTGCTGCACCCAGACCGTCACCGCAGCTACCTCTACCGAGAACACCGTGGCCAGCGACCCCAAAGGGCTGCTCTAATTCTCGGCCCAAAGATACCTGCCCCTGCCAGGCCACCCTGCAACGAGCCATCAGTGTAATATACCAGGGCCCCACCTTCAAAAAAGGGAACTTCCTCATCCCACCTGCATCGCTAATGGATGAGTGAGTATCCGAAAGGTTACACGAAGTTGAACCTCGCGGGCATTGAGTCTACCACATGCACTTCGGGTCCCTCCACCTTCACCTTGTCAAGGATCGAGTGGCAGGAACTCCTCCTAGTATGCATGATCAGACCCAACTCCGACATACGCACAGCCTGGAGGAACGCCATCCTTTTAACATATACGTGGAGTGGAGCTAAATCCAGCAAGACCTCCAGTGATGCCATAGGGTATGTTGTCATACAACCTATATTGGCCAGACACGCCCTACGTTGCAGTTTATTCAACTGCAACTGCACTGTTTTATTTTCCACCCTAGTCCAAGTTAGTCAGTTAGTGTTGTTCTTTATGTAGGAAGAGAAAGGTGAAGGGTTTGAGGTGTTGCATGGGGTGGAGGAGGTACCGTCTTAATGGCCAGATGATGATGTCTTTACACCGAATGCGCTCGCTCACAGTATCTCACCAGCCAAAGGAGACGAACTCACCTAACAGGTACGCTAACTTCAATAACCACATCCAATTTGTTTTAAGAAGCTCGTAAATCTACTACAACGCCACAATTCAGTCAACACTCTCCGCATGCTCACTTTTTTGAACGACAATACAAAAGAAATGTGCGCTTTTCACTCAACAAAAAGCGTGACCGGCTACTAACATTGGCTAAACAACGGACGACACCTTAAATTTAAATACCCACCCGAAAACCCATAATAAATAACCTAATGTGATGTGAAGAGGAGGGCCCCGCCTCGTTGGCATTACCTCATCATTTGGCGGAAGATCTCGATCTCGTGAATGCTTGTAGAGAGCCTGCAAAGCACACAGATATAATAGAATTAGATTGACATTGGGAAATCAACAGTGATCGGGCGATAGACATGAGGGCCAGGTAAGTGAGCACACGTAGAGGTTGTTTGATACCCACAACTTACTGCAGCGCTTAACATAAGCCTCGGAGCGTCACGAGGAAGAAGTAAGTAGAGCGTGTACTGCTATTAACTGTTTAATACTGCACTCATCGCATGTAGAGCTCACAATTCTGCTCATTATCATTAACCCTTGCTTTAAAGACGCTTTAGCTCGCTTGTTTTAATCATGTACTGCGCCCTTTGTGCTGTTAGGGATAGTCATTAGTTGTCATGTAATGACCATCCCCTCACGACCTACTTCTCCGAGGAGTTTGATAGGCTTCCCCTGTGACGCAAAACATCTCAAAAAGTGAGAGCGGTTCTGTGAAGGAACCAACTCTTTGTGAACAGTGAAGGCGGAAGAACGGAGCTGCAATCGAAGTGTGGTTATCACAAGCTGGAGCCGTGCACGTTGCGTTTTTTTTTCTCTCGCGGAGTATTCCCGTTTTTGTGAGAGTCCCTCCCGAGAATTTGACGCGTGGTTCGGATTGCACTCGCTCACACAGACTCTGTCTCTCTCTTTCTCCAGTTTCCCGAAACTTCGTCGTCTCACCAAACTCTGTCTCCAGCCGTCAACTGACGAAGACGTATCCCCCTTTATTTATTTTGTTCCGTGGACGTAGACTTAGAGTCTTTTGGGAAGTTGTTTTCTTTTATATATTTTGTTCGTTTTCTGTATATTTGTGACCCTCATCGGAGAGCTAATTTATTTCAATTAACACCTTCCCTGCTACGCGCGGTTTTACCATGCTTTCGTGTTCTTCCCCATGACCCATGAGCGGTATTACCGCTCTCGAACCTTGCGAAAACCCCGTACAATCCAATCCCGTATTGAGACGGTAGTAGTTCCATAAGCCCTTTTCAATACAGGTAGTAGAATGACCCTTTGGAATGAGCGGGGAGTACCCGTCGAGGAGTTCAGGTAGCGAGGGTTTTCTATTTTCAGTCTGACGAAAGCCTCAACCGAACACGTTTCTCCTGCGTTTTCGGCAATTTTTTTGTGGTAAGTTATATATTTTACTTTTCCATTCTTTTTTACTGTTACTAATGAGCATATATTTATGGAATTTATTGAGAGGAGGATCGAAAAAAAGTATGTGGATGTCTAAACCCATCTCACTTGTCTAGTGGCCTACTTTTTGTGCTTTCCCCCTAAAGATGTTATATACGTACGTATGTTTCAATTCTTCGCTTCTTCAATTCATGCTATTTATCTATGATATTTTCCAGAATAAACATGGTTAAAACTCGAGGGGGTCTCAAAAGACCCCGTAATCAGGATGAGCCTCAACCCTCCAAAGTTCCTCGACTGCTCCCTCCCAAACGTTTACTAATATATTATATTATAACTTTTGAATAAGTGTTATATGAAAGCATGTATATGAATGGTTTGTGTTAATAAATTTATTATTATTCTTTTGTCATATGGATGTATTTGTCTGTAATATGTATTTCTAGTAGGTACCTGCTGACCTCCCAACCTATTTATTTGTAGGTATAATCGTAAAATAATGTAGTTTTTGCGGCACGTTTGAAACAAATCGAAGACAATTGAAATATATTTTCCTTTTTGGTTCATATATCCAGAATAATAATGTTATCACATATTATGTCTAGGCCGTTTTCGATACCTAATATCCAGCTAATGCAAGCGCGGTAGTAGTAGGAAAGAAAAATAACGTTGTTCCATGCGAGTGACTACGCCTGAAAGCGCGGGTTTACCGCGCTCCGCCATGTTTTGTTTAGCCATGGTCTTACACAGCGGTTCGGTCGTTAGCAGCGAAAGTGTTAAAAGGTCGGTTTTATTTACGTTTTGATAATTGGTTTATTTTCTTTCGTTTTCTTTCAAGTTCACAAAATCATTATCTTATTTATTCATCATTGCCTGCTTATCTTATTTATTCATATTGCCGGTCAGTCGTGGGGTTCATCCCCTAAGACAATAATAAATATCCGTCACACCCCACAGTACAATCAATATTTTCAACTTCCACAAAGTGAATGAAATGGAATTCCCGATTTTCAACCATCCATTCAATTTTAAAGCTCCACAGGCACCAGGTCGTTTGCAAATGGAGTTGATAGATCTTCAATTGGACGGTATTTTGAGAGAAAAAAGGTTAATGCTCTCACATTTTATACAAAATATTTCAAGAGTTCGCGAAAAGCACGCATTCTGCGCACGTTTGTCAGCACTTATTTATGTGAGCAGATGTTTTTCGAACAAACATCGCGCAAGGCTTACGATTGAACGTCTACAATTATTGAAATAATTACCGCGACCCGCGTTTCAGATGGATCTTCATTCGACAGCGTCTGAAGGTAAATAAGTCAGATTTGCCGCACTGACTCTGTCCAGTGTAACGCTATTACCATAATAATAATTACGACGGCAATGATCAAACACATACCTGCCCAAAGCGTTGAAGAGAGCGACTATTTCGCTTCTCTCTAATCGAAATGATCGATTCGGGTGCACCGTTTCACTCGAAGCCAACTTGTCCAATTTGCTCGAGAAGAGGACTTTCAACGCTGTTCCGAGCCCTTGTATCTGCAAAGAGCCATTTCGGGTCAAAACTAGTACGCAGTCGCATAAAATAACAGGAAGACAACTCACACACAGAGACACCTGTCATTGAATCGTTTTATTTTCGCTGGTCAGCTTTTCTAGACGAGTCTAGCCATACGGTTATCGTCAGGGGAAAATACAAAAACAATTGTTACTTTCCTTGGCTCTACAAAGTAAAAAGCAAAGTTATGTAATCGGCTGAAAAACGTTTTTTGAGTTTTCTTCAGATTTTTACATTTTGTACTTCACTGAGTTCGAAAAACACTATTTGGGAAAGTGGTCTGTGTGTATGTGAACGATTATTAGAGAAAGCGACCAAATCAGCTCAAACTTGATATCTAGCCCGCAGGTTACCATGGGACGCCAAAATAAGGGTATGAGCAAAATCCACCGAAAGTTAACTATAGTTATCATAGTGATCAAAACACCAAATATTTTTTTTCTCAAAAACGGCCCAAACAATTTTGATTAAATGTTTTATATTGATAGCTCCCAATCTGGCAACTATACCATAAAATTACGATTCGTTGGAAAATGACGAGAGCAGCACAATAAATTACCAAAAGTTTTGACGAAAATCGATTTTAGCACGATTTTTTTCTTATAAACTACGTTAAAATGTCACTAGAATGTTAAAACAAATCGGTGTAGTAGTCCAATCCAATACCTATAGGGTGAGTGTTTGAAAAAGCTCATAAGTTACATGGGGGTCACTCCAGAAATTCCGGAATTTCAACTACTCTGTAAAAGTGATTACTATCCTCTTCAAAAATATCTGGTGCGTAGCAACACGCAACTTCCCTAAGCTCTACGTCAATTCACTTTCTATATGGCTTTGTCTACTTAATCACTCGTGTTCATGGCTCTTTCTACTAACTCAATGCATTTGAACTTGGTAAAACAACACTTCACGGCAGCAGAAAGCGGTAGCGCGTACAGTTCCGTAATTTATTGTGCTGCTCGTACTCATTCCAGGACCATTATTGAGCAATTGGTACACAGATAATTAATGAGGCTGTAAACACAAATTTTTTGAAGAAGGATAGTAATTACTTTTGCAGAGTTATTGGGTAAAAACGTTTAGAAGTGTTAGTAAGCGAAACGGCAGTAGTTGAAATTCAGGAATTTCTGGAGTGACCCCCATGTATCTCATGAGCGTTTTTAAACATTCACCCTTTAGGTATTGGATTGGACTACAATACCAATTTGTTTTAACATTCTAGTGACATTTCAGCGGAGTTTATAAGGAAAAAACTGCGCTAAAAACGCTTTTCGTCGAAAAGTTTGATAATTTATTGTGCTGCTCTCGTCATTTTCTCACAAATGGAAATTTTATGGTATAATTGCCTTATTTAGAGCTATCAATATAAAAAATTTAATCAAAATCGTCAGAGCCGTTTTTAAGAAAAAAAATTTGGTGTTTTGATCACTATGATAACTATATTTAATTTTCGGTGGATTTTGCCCATACCCTTATTTTTGCGTCCCATGGTAACCTGCAGGCTAGATATCAAGTTTGAGCTGATTTGGTACGGTTGTTTTCTCTAAAAACCGCGCTAAAATCGAATACGTCGAAAGTTTTGGTAATTTATTGTGCTGCTTTCCTCACTTTCCCACAAATGAGAATTCTATAGTATAGTTGGCATATTGGGAGCTATCAATATAAATAATTTAATCAAAATCGTTAGAGCCGTTTCTGATTAAAAAAATATTGGTGTTTTGATCACTATGATAACTGTGATTAACTTTCGGTGGATTTTGCTCATACCTTTATTTTGGCGTCCCATGATAACCTGCGGGCGAGATATCAAGTTTGAGCTGATTTGGTACGGTGGTTTTTTCTAAAAATCGTTCACAGACTCACACAGACCATTTTCCCAAATAGTGTTTTTTGGACTCCGGAGGGTCTGACACGTAAAGATCTGAAGAAAACTTTATTTTTTTCAGCCGATTTCATAACTTTCCTTTTTACTAAGTAGAGCCAAGGAAAGTAAAAATCGTGTTTACAGCCTCATTAATTATCTGTGTACCAATTGATCAATAATGAGTACGAGCAGCACAATAAATTGCGGACATGTAAGCGCTGCCGTGAAGTGACATTTGACCAACTTCAAATGAACTGCGAGAATAATAAAATTGAATTAGTAGTAAAAGCCGCGAACACAAGTTGATGAGAGTTGTGTGATGGGGCTGCTTCAATGGGGGAAACTAAAGGAGTGGCGTAGTGGGACGTGGGCGAGCTCTTTATAATACCAACAGACTTCACTTGTTGACTGTCTCCACTTCAAGTTACATCTCTCTCGACACAAAAGGTTGAACCCACCACTCAATTCGTCGTGGAATCGATATATCTTTTCATTCCGCAAAACAATTCGAAACAAACGAGAAAATAATGTTATGTAATCGGCTGGAAACTACTACACTACTTCAACCCGCCTGTCAGAGTTGTAACATCACATTATTACAATATAATGAACGGTCCACAGAAGCTTCAAACGCTCACCTGCAATTTCCCCCACAGTTTGCACTTTTCACACCCGACGCAATCCATGATTTGCGTGATATTGCGAAAATGTTGTCGAAAATCTTCCTTCAATTTTTGCGCTTGCTTCCCTTTAGAGAACATGCTGCTTTCGTTGAAATGCCCGGGAAAAGATCTACAACACGGTCAAAACGTCCGACTGATCATTCTCGCTTATCTTTTGCAACAGAATGAAAACGAGTTATCGAAAGCCAATCAAACACTTACTTGATTATACTCAATAAATCTTGAACGGCGACGTTGGTTTCCGAATCTTCCACTTTATTTCCAGTGTAGAACTCCTCGATGAACAAATAAGGGGCCGCTTTGGCGACAGCCCTCAGCTCGAGGAGGTACAGAAAGTACAAATTTCTCAACCACTGGGGGCCTTCTTTGTCCGTAAATTCGGGGCTGAAACGACGTTTGAATTCTTCGAGATTGTAGCCCCAATTTTCGTTGTCGTAGTCGTGGGACAGAGGGTTTTTACCTGAAGTGAGCAACAGGCGTTCAAGTACAAGAAACTGATGACAGTTTGAATAAATTAACAATTTTGTAAAATATTGCACAGTAAGAGGTTGATGCCACAAAAAAACGACCTTATTATTACAATAATGACTGGACGATGGGGATTCCACGCACCGTAAGTACTTCTGTACGATGCTTGAACTGGTTAGACTTTAAGATAACCCTAATCGCCGTCTGGCTCAAGTACAGTCAATCGGAGTAACTTTGAACCATGGGGTCTAACTTTGCACCACTTCACTTTTTTCACTTCATTTGCCTCCTACAATTTTATAAACGTGAGTAGCTCCACAGCTGATAAAATAAACGCAAGATGAGATCATTATTTGATTGCCGAAACATCTGGAGAGGAGAAAACGCGTCGTGTGCTCACAGTAATTCATAGTTTGAAGTGATCATCGATCATCGTTCAGATTGGCGGTTTTTTGTTTATTATTTTCAACATCTGCTTCCAAGCTGAGTGCAACATTTCGATTCCATAGTTACTATTTGGTATTTCTAGTTTTAGGATAACTTGGGAGTAGCGTTAATTTTTATTTTCCAAGCGAAATAATCGCGAAATTTGGAAGCCTCCTCCAAAATGAGGTTAAATCAGGGTAACTTTGAGCCGGTGCAAAGATGGCTGTCGATGTCTAGGATGCAGGTCTAACATACTACGTAAATCACGTTCACTTTTTCTCCTATGAAATATGTATGTATGTACATCGATACATGTACATATATGTAATGTACGAGGCATATCCACAAAGTAAGTGTACTGAAGCTCCTGTAGGCCGTAGGGAATTTTTTTTGCTATGTTGGGCACACTGTCGTGTAGCGTGACTCCTCCCCTCCGAAACAAGACCAAAATGAGGTCAGTACGTAGAAAACTGTGGTCTCAGGAGCATTTCTCGTGAAAGATGTCGATCGACTCTGCCGCCAAGTGCGAAATCCGCGCGGTCATCCGGTACCTCGTTGTTAAGGAGAAATCCCCGATTGAAATTTTTAATGAGGTAAAGGCAATTTATGGTGAAGGACACATGAATCGTACGAGTGTGTACAAGTGGTGTAGGGAATTTAAGAACGGTCGTACGAATGTGCATAACGAATTGAGGAGTGGGAGACCGTCGATTGTGACTGACAAACTTGTGGAAAAGATTGAGAATGCGGTCCGTGACGATCGCAGATTGACTCTGGACGAAATTTCTACGAAGTTTCCTGAAATATCCAGATCTTTGCTGCACGAAACAATAACAGAAACCCTCGGATTTCATAAACTGTGTGCAAGATGGGTCCCAAAACAACTGACTGAACAACACAAGTTGAATCGAGTGCAGGCCTCTAAAGAGATTTTGGAACGGTATGAACTGGAGGGTGATGATTTCCTCAAGTGTATTGTTACTGGAGATGAGACTTGGGTTGCACACTATACTCCAGAAACCAAGAGACAGTCCGAACAGTGGCGTCACACCACTTCACCCTCAGCCAAAAAGTTCAAAACCACAATTTCTGGGGAAAAAATCATGGCATCAGTGTTTTGGGACCACAAAGGCATCATACTGATCGATTACTAGCCTCAGGGGGAGACCATAAACGCGGCAAGGTATTGTGACACCCTGAAAAAATTGAGAAGAGCCATTCAAAATCGAAGGAGGGGTCTTTTGACGACGGGCGTTTGCTTGCTCCATGACAATGCCCGACCTCACACGGCCAACTTCACGAAGGAACTGTTGGACTCTTTTGGATGGGATGTTTTAGACCACCCCCCTTATTCCCCCGACCTGGCGCCTTCAGACTATCATCTTTTCACTTCTCTAAAGACGCACATGGGTGGAAAAAAATGTTCAACCGACGAGGAGGTGAAGAGGGAGGTCGACAAGTGGACGAAGGAGGTGGCGGCAGATTTCTACGAGGCAGACATAAAAAAATTGATCCCCCGCCTAACTACCTGCATCGAGAGAAATGGCGACTACGTAGAAAAATAGCTTAAATGTATACCAACGTAAGCACGTTTTTTTTGTTTTAATAAATTTTTTTGATCCCTAAAAAAAATCGTGTACACTTACTTTGTGGATATGCCTCGTAGGTAGGTATATAACTATATATAATAAACATAGTAGGTATGATAAGTACTTTGAAAAGATCGAGAAAAAAAATGCTTTTTTGAATCAAAGTTTGGTAGTGTTGAAGCAAATGAAAAAATAAATAATTTTTAAATAATCTATCTACAGGAGAGTGTGAATAGATTTAAGATTCTACTTGCTTATTAAATTGAGAAACAAAGTCGCAACTAGGTCAGTAAATTTTCTTTAAATCATTTATAGAAGATGCCGTCAAGAAACAAGACAGTGAATTTGGTTGCTCCAAGACAAGGAGTGCGGCGCTACGGCTGTAAAAGCAATTATAGTGAAGCTTTGTTGCAAAGGGCTTTGCTCGAGATATGGTTCCTTTTAATATAAAACTTATAAATATATATATATATATATGGATGTGTTTTTGGGTGTGCAGCATGCAAGGTCAAACTTCAGGTCCAACATTGCACCAGGTGGGACATTTAGCTGTAGGCGACATCGGACTTCCCTTATGGGGTACACTAGTTATAATGGATTTATTGTAAAGGTAAGACAGTCTAGTATTTTGTTGATGACAGAAAAGACTACAATGTTAAGGGAGTTTCGTGTTTTTAGACGATAGCATCTAGGCCCTTTCTAGACTTAGAAATCAAGCCGAAACGTTTCTTCAATTGTCGATGTATAGGAAACTACCCCACCTCTATTGAGCTGTTATCATTGGGTGCCGAATTTATTCTACTTTCGGCTGATGGACGGTGTTTTGCCTAAATATCAACAAAGCTTCCGAAATTTCGCGATTAGCAGACAAGAAATTGAAGTGGTTCAAAGTTACCCTGAAAGCCTGGGTAACTTTGCACCGCCCTAAATACAAGCTCTTTGAGTATTTAACAGAAAGTTTTAGAAAAAGCATCTTTCATAATGCAAACTTTGGTCCAATTGATTTTTGTTCTCGACATAAAAAGCCAGAAAAGACGGAATTTAAATGCATTACGAAGCAAAAAACATCAAAAGGTGGTGCAAAGTTACCTCAATTGACTGTACACAATCCATTAGGCTCACTACAGTAATTTAGGATGCAGCTTTCTGCAACAGGTACTGACCTAACTGCCTACCAACCTCCCAATGAGTTCTACATACTACAAATTTACAACTATCCATTTCTCACAGGTGAGTTGAACCCATTTCCAATTAGCACCTGCTGCTGCCCAAAAAAGTTAGGCGCAACTTATTACATTTTCGTTCAATTCTTTTTCTTGCTTCTAGTGGTTTGCTGCCATTTGAATTTACATTTTCAAAGACTTGAAAACATAGTTTAGTAGCCCCCCGCCAATGGCCTACAGACCATCGCTCACTAAAGAAAGGGAGGGGAAGATGACTCCATTAACCACTGCATTCGAAGGAGATGTTAATGTAACGTACCCACGTTTTTACATCCAGCAGTCCCTTCAGGACCAGAAGCACACCTGCTACTAAAGCAAAGCTTGTCTCCTCAGGAGCAGCATCACACTTTGTCTCTACTTTGTTACTTTGTTAATGTAAATATATTCATGACGCGGTGGAGAATGATTGTGAACGGAAAAACTCCTTTAATATCCATCTTTTTGCCAGGAAGAACGGTACAGAACAAAATGGCTGTTAGGGCAAAAGCCAATGCCTCCCAGAATCAGCATTATCAGCTGATTTCATTTTAATAATAATTGAGCTATGAATTAAGCTTATTGTGATAATACAAATATAAGAAATATTATTTGTTAATAATTACATTATTTATTTTGTTCAGGCAGCTCAGAAGTAAGCTTGTTTCACAAACGCGATAACGCTGAGGTCTTTTTCTTCTTTTTTTTCTCTTTGTTTCATTATTTATTTCGTTAAGGAGCAACAGTGACTACGTCATCGATATAAATATCTCGCTCTAGTGCTCGGGAAGCTAAGGGGAAACGCTGACCTTCATCAATAATCAGTTGTTTGATGACCCATAATGCTAGGAATTGGGAACACGAAAGCCCGTAAGTCACCGTTTTCAGTTCATAAGTCTGTATTGCATCAGATCGATCATATCGCCAATATATACCTTGATACTGATAATCTTGGGGATGGACCCATATATTACGGTACATTTTTACGATGTCTGTCACAAAAACTGTTCGACTGAGTCGGGATGATTAAAAAAGATTCACCAATTAACCCAGTCTAGAAAAAAATTGATTTATGTGCGATATTAACAAGGAGGGGAAAAAAAAGAAATAATCTAAATACTTTGAAAAGGAACAATAAAAGAAAATTAATTGCTAAATGAGAGCCTATCAAATAAAGTTAAATTCTGCACAATGAAAATAAAACCGTCTGACCGTGTCTGACAGTACCCGTGGTGGTCCGAGGAGGAGGAGGACCGCGTTCAAAGATGGAGCAGTGGTAGATGATGGAGAACCTAACTCCGATCTATACGTTGGCGGCTGCAGTGTATGAAAACTGGAGACAGTTTTCGAACAGGGCGGAATTCTGATGATCCTGTGGCCCAATTCGTCGAAAAGGAATAAATGCTATTGCGGTTCACGTTCAGGTCGTTAGCAGATTGAGCACTAGTAGAAGACGAGAGACCGAATGCCGGAAGAGCCGCCCCTCCCCCAGGAGCAGGGGGCGTTGGTAGAGACGCAATCGCCTACAATTCGCTACGGGTTGATTCCGGGACCTTTTTTGATGTGAAGAGCTTGATGAGTCACTGTTGCTCCTTAACGAAATAAATAATGAAACAAAGAGAAAAAAAAAGAAAAGACAGCGTTATCACGTTTGTGAAACAAGCTTCCTTCTGAGCTGCCTGAACATATTTAATTACATAACACTCAGGAGCAGAAGTACGCATGCTACTAAAGCAAGGCTTGTCTCCACTGGAGCAG
Organism: Pachypeltis micranthus; assembly: GCA_020466155.1. Taxonomy (NCBI): domain Eukaryota; kingdom Metazoa; phylum Arthropoda; class Insecta; order Hemiptera; family Miridae; genus Pachypeltis; species Pachypeltis micranthus. The sequence continues at coordinate 4,726,381 of CM035776.1, forward strand.
AAGCACACCCATACACAAACCTCTTGACATCCTCTCGTCATACTTTGCTGCACGATTCTTCTGCTAAATAAGAGGCTTGGGGATATTGAGCCTTTCACAGGCAATTTCATGTGCAAGACCCAACAAGCTGGAGGCAATCACCTACACGAGTAGAAACACACCTTGGGCCTTTATCGGGCAACTTTTTTTACTCGCAAACTGGGAAATACAATAATCTTGGCTCCAGCACGATCTCTCGCTAAGACTACAGAGGGGGATACGTTAATTTTTAATAATTTCGATTATTCTAACAGTAAAGGGATTTGGATAGGTGTTACATTCATATCGTAATACTGTACACTTACCAGAGAAAAGGTACTTGGCCGAAAGATGGATGTTGATGCTCGTATGCAGTCCTGAAATAACTCTGTAGAAAACTCGCTTTTCGAGACACAAACCTTGAACAAATATTGTAATATTATTAACTTCCAGAATATTCTCTCTCTTTTAAATCAACAAAGAGGTTGGATGACAAAGTTAGCGCACATTTGCTCTCATTTTGATGATAATCATTGATAATTGATCAAAAGAAAGTCGGCTATTACAAAGCGGAATATAATGGAATAATTTCAACGATACCTTCGGCAAATTCAAAACTCAAATACTTGTACTGGTTTCAGCTACACGGACAAAGTACATAGATCCGCATGCTACGAGTTCAATGATCAACTGCAACCAAATCACATCACAGCTGGTTTGCCTATATAAATTTGTCACATTCGCGGTACATTCAACTGATTCATCTAGGAGAGCTCTGCGTTCTTGTGCTTGTCAGTATATCCATAAGTAAGCTCACTGCACCTGGTTCTGGGTTGTCTTCCGAGGAGCATGCCCATGCTACCAGGCGCGACCACGGGTTGAGGATAGTGGAACGGCCACGGCATTGTCCCCAGGGGCATGTCTGCGGCCAGCTGTGAATAAGGACAGCATGCTGACTGAATAAGCAGCCGCGAACAATGGGCAAAACCCTAGAGATCGCAGAAGAGATCCTGAACAAAGGGCTCAAGGGCAAGCGGATCTACATTTTCTCAGACAGCCTTAAACAGCCTTAAAGGCCATCGCAGCCTATAGTTTTAGGTCTAAGCTGGCATGGGAATGCCTCCATGCGCTCAAGCAGCTCGGCGCCCGTAACAGGCTCTCCCTCATTTGGGTGCTGGCTCACAGGGGGCATGAGGGCAATGAAAAGGCTGACCACCTTGCGAAAAGGGGTACAGAATCCCTACCCATCGGGCCTGAACCACACGTAGGTATGACGAAAAGTCACCTGAACCGTCTGGTTGCTTGATGGGAGATACAGGAAAATGGCGATAGAAGGACAGGCGAAAAGGCTTGTCACGCCTTCCTGTCAAAGGGCGAAGGCGATGCTGACACTCTCTAGATAAGATCTGAGAGTACTGATAAGCTTCCTCACCCGGCACTGCCCACTCAGGTATCACCTAAACAAGATGGGCATCTCAGAGGCGGTGAAATGCAGACTCTGCGGTGAGGAGGACGAGACAGCAGAGCATATCCTATGTGAGTGCCCTGCCTTGGCAGCAAAACGCTTTGAGTACTTCGGTCAGGGGACCACTGAACCCCAAACTGTAGCGGACTCTGTGGTGAAAGACATACTCGGCTTCCTAAGGGGAGCGGGTATGTACGACGCCTTCTACTAAGAAAGGGCCGTCACAATAGGCCCATATGCGGCCGCAGTGACAAAGGGATTTGTCCCACACGCCCTCGGGTCAAAAAAAAAAAGAAAAAAAAGAAGCTCACTGCAGCCTCAAATGGGCCAATTGTGTGGGTGCGCATGAGCCACCTTGTGTCTTCCCATTTCCACCCCTGACTCCCGTTCCTGATGCGACCACACCATTCAACCTTGAAGTCGATCCCTGCAACCTCATCCAGTCGCAGAGGCACCCCAAGCACTCTGAGGCGCGCTACTGCCAGCCCTTCTAAAGTACACAGTACACACTCTGCTCATTCTCGTCAGATTCTGCAACTCTGTACCTCTGACTTACCAATCTTGCCCAGGAGGTACCTTAGTGGACAGCGACCTGTGAAATGGCCGCATACCTCTCCAGACTGAGGACCTCTCTTGTTCGCTCGCTGGAGAGTTCAACAAACAATCTTGACTGCCTTTGACTTGGCACACCCCTCCAATAGGCTGCCATGCACTTCTCTACCCAGCTAACTAACCTCCTTGAATGCTCGATACCAAGCTCTACTCCTATACCCAGGGTTTCCTCAGAATATGAATCTTTGTCTTTGACCACTAGACTAGGATCACTGGGAAACCTAGAATGGGAGTCAGGTGGTGTTTCCGCCGTATATTTTAGCAAATTGAACTCACTCATCTCTAAAAACAACTAGGAACAGCGATATCAAACTGTTTACCCTGTTATAATTGCCATCCTTTTCGTTTTTATCATTATCGTTGTGGTTGTTGTTGCTACCTTCCTATTATTATTCCCGTTTTGCGATTGTTCCTCGACCTCGTGTTTTTCGTGCGCTCCGCAGTATTTTTTAATTCCCAATTCCGGTTCCTTTTCTTTCAGTTCCCTCCGCGGCACTGTTGTCACCGCGACATCAAAACGACTGGTTCGAACGTTCATTCTCTCACCATTTATTTTTATCCACCTATTTGCTTTGTGTTGTGCCTGGACCAGAGAGACTCTATATCGAAATAACTCATATTTTGACGTAGTTATATTACGCTGTACATTATAAACGTTCATTCACGCTTCAACCCATCACCAAGAAGCTGTTGTTTATTTCCGTATCCTGTAAGTACGAGGGACGTCCCAAAAGTAAGTTCCGATCATTTGTAAATCCGTGGGAAAATGCCGTAGGGAAAAAATTCCAACGGGGATACTTCGTGTTACATCTGGTGGCAACACTGAATTTTTCTTATGTTGCTATCACTTGTTGAGGCGTATCAGCACCAGTGTAAACATGGCTGCTACATTGAAAAACCCGTCAAATTATGAAATCCGTTCGGTGATTCGTTTTTTAGTTTTTGAAAATGTTTCTGTGCCCGAAATTCACCGCAGACTCTCTTCAGCGTATGGAGAAGGGGTCATGAGCATCGAAATGGTACGTAAGTGGAAGAGAAGTTTCCTGGAAGGGCGGGAAAGTGTGCACGATGAACAGCGAAGTGGGCGCCCTTCCACTTCTCGTGGAGAGGACGCAGTTTCTGCAGTTCGCAAGCTTTTGGAGGAAGATGCGCGCTTTACTCTAAGTGATATTGTCGAGAAAGTGCACAACAAACATCAATTATCAAATCAAAAGGCCGGGCATGTTGCAGAAAAAAGTGTTGCTGTTCCACGACAATGCGCGACCCCATTCAGCAAAAATCATCCAACATTTGCTTGGAACATTTGATTGGGATGTTTTCCCCCACCCCCCATACTCTCCAGACCTTGCTCCGAGTGACTTCTTCCTTTTCCCCTCCTCAAAGTCCTGGGCGGAAGAAAGTTCCGTTCGAACGCCGAACTCGAAGCCGCGGTCTCGGAATTCTTCAAACAAAATGACGCAGAATGGTACGACAAGGGGTTACGTAAACTGGCACCACGGTACCAAAAATCCATCGATCGGAATGACGACTACGTCGAAAAATAAAGTAGATCTTTAAGAATAATTTTTTTTTTCAAATTGGTTGAGTTTTCGATTTTTCCCAGCACTTCGGAACTTACTTTTGGGACGTCCCTCGTATACAGGTGTTTATGTTACCGATCACAAATCGAGTGCTCATCCGGGCATTCTAGAAATCTAGTGAATCTATACGCTACAGTTATTACACGATTAGTGACAGGAACGGCCAGCCTGTCTACAGCTGACTGACTATACAATGCTGGACGACGATGTGGGAACGTGGAAATGTAAAATAAGTGGCAAAATAGTGTAGATTCAAGGTGAAAAGAACGCCAAAAGCGCTAACTTCAGCCATATTCGGCTCGACGTAAGGGTGGGGTAGGATGATGGACAGGACAGGCAGACGCCGAGTTGGCCATCTTGCAACGAGGCCCAAACAACACCCAAAAGGACTGTCGCTCGTGCTCCCCGTTCCAATGAGTGGCCCTCGAAAATTACCTTCAAACACAAAGCTAAACGAAAAAAAAAAAGAAGTAATACTCACCGCTCAGTTTAGAAGACCTTATATAAGACTCGTAACTGTTTTTAGGCCTGAAATCACCATAAAACAATCATATTGTTAAACGAACGGCGATTAAGTAGTTTCAATCGCTAAATTCTACTGACAACGAATGAAAGTACCTGAAGCAATTTTCCAAATAAATCGATTTCCAAATGCGATGCGCCGACTCTCCTTTGTAACCCGTGTACCTCTCCGGATTTAACAACAAGTCCACGTACTGCGCTTCTCCGTCATCGTCGGGTAGAGTACAGAAATTGTCCTGCGCGTCGTCGTAAGCTTCCCAGAGTTCGAAACCTTTGTACGCCAAGTCGCTGAAGTTTCAAGAACACACTGCTGAGTAATGAAATAATTTTTTCAAATTATCGGCACTAAAAAGGTACACGTTGTACCTTACCTGATGGTAGTGTTCAAATAACTTAACTCGGGGTCTAAATCGCCTTCGTCTTCGCAATCGTCGTCGACGTCATTTTGAGAAGACTCCAGGTACTAAAAAGTATCAAGTTCATGAAATCGCCATTCAAAACTGGCTGACAACAACAGCTACTTATATTGTGAGGATCTCGGCCAGGACACAAGATTTTCAAATTAATAAAAATTAATGCGACCAATGCTAAACAAACAAAAACCGGTTTATTATTCTCATGAACAGCTTGACCTAGTATTACTGCTCCGAGACCCATCCCATTCAATTCAACGTCGAAAAATACGAGTAAACCATACGAAACATGACCTGACTACGAAAACGGGCCGACGAAAACTAAATATTCCAGGCGCCTGTCGGCAATTGGCACGACTTGGCGAGTCGAGCGGGCGGGTGGTTTGGATTAGACGGGAGCGGGTTGGGGGGGGGGGGGTTACAAACGACGAAACGTTTACTTCCGCTGAAGTTCCCGCGAGTTCTTTTAATTAGTTGACTTTGGCTCACTATAATTACTGTAATTGCACTATACACAGTTGTACACGTCTGAAACTCATTCCATTCGACCCAGGATCTAAAAATACCTTGATACCGTTGACGAAACACTGCGTATTTGCTATTATGCTGCGTTTTGTTAATTTATTTAACCATTTTTTTTGTCCATGACAACCATCGGCTGTTTGTGCGAACGAACGGATTTTTTAGACCACGGTGGACGGACATTGCAGATTTGGAATCCCCATGTCTTGAAACGTAAAGTATCCAATTTTGAGGGGGGGGGGTGTAAAAAATTTTTTCTGGCCGAAAACATCGGGTTATTATTCATTCAGAATGAATAATAAACCACAATGATCGTCTCTGAACAGCTCAAGATAGGAAGTATGCCGGCTTCGACATCAAAAAGAACGTAGTAATAGAATAACCTTTTTATTATACTGAATACGGCCTTCTTTTACAAAAATAAATTAATAAGAAGACTTCTCACTCGTTAATATAAAGAAATCTATGATATAGGGCAAGACAAAAAAAAAAGAGAAATATCTGGTGCGTAGCAACACACAACTTTCCGCCACCCCTGTAAGTTCAAACGCCACCTACATATGCGGGCGTTATATCTTCGTTCAACGCATTTCTACAGCAACATTTATAGAGAGCAAAATGTAGGGACTAGTTAGCTGAGAGTACTCCGTAAGTTTGATCGAAATCGTTAGAGCCGTTTTTGAGAAAATTGGAATACCGATAAATTAATATACGACGAATCTCCTTTTCTGAGTTAACTTGGCTCATATCTCCGTTCAACATATACAGGGTGAGCCATAACAAATGGTGCAGTTTCAAAGGGCGATTTTAAAAAAACGGTGCAACTTAGAAGATTACGGTTTGTTCTATTGAACGCCATACATCACCCCATTTCGGTAGATTAAGTCCTGAAAATTACATCAGGAAGGTGGGCGCCCTCAGCAGCGACGCACTGATGTAGGCGATTCCTGCAATTATCAGCCGCCCTCTGGCACATTTCGATGGGAATCGCGGCGATTTCTTCCCTGATTCGAATCTTGAGGTCTTCCAGAGTGTGAGGTCGATGTTTGAACACCTTTTCCTTCAAGTAGCCCCACAGGAAAAAATCACACGCACTCAAATCTGGCGATCTTGCCAGCCACCCCAAGTCACCCCTGAGAGAGACGAGGCGTGCGGGGAACATCTGCCGCAGTTTCACCATTGAGATTTGCGCTGTGTGGGCCGTAGCCCCATCTTGCTGAAACCAAATATCCCCCAGATCCTCTTCTTCAGCTAACTGGTTCAATTCGGGTTCAAAAAATCTTTCCAGCATGAAAAGATAACGATGAGCATTGACGGTAACAGTCCTTCCATCCTCCTCGAAAAAATAAGGCTCAATCACCCCAAATTTTGAAATGGCACACCAGACAGTGACTTTCGGGGAGTGGAGAGGTCTCTCGTGAATTTGTCTTGGGTTGCGGTCACACCAATAGTGGAAATTTTGTTTATTAACTGCTCCAGAGAGATGGAAGTGGGCTTCGTCCGAACTGAAAATATCTGGTGCGTAGCAACACACAACTTTCCGCCACCCCTTTAAGTTCGAACACCAGCTACATAGGCGGGCGCTATATCTTCGTTCAACGCATTTTTACAAGAACATTTATGGAGAACAAAATGTAGGGACTAGTTAGCTGAGAGTACTCCGAATGTTTGACCGAAATCGTTAGAGCCGTTTTTGAGAAAATTGAAATACCGATAAATTAATATTCGACAAATCTCCTTTTCTGAGATAACTCGGCTTATATCTCCGTTCAACATATATATACAGAAATAATTATGGAGAACGAAATGTTGGTATGGGTGACTAAAAGACACTCCATTAGGATTTATCACATCTGGTGAAAAAGTTACCCTGGAATTTACGGAAATGTTAGAAAAAACGTTATTTTTGACACATTTTGATTTTTATCTCTGTTCAATGGACCGTCACAGGAACATTTATTGAAAAGAATATGTAGGTATTAACTATTTGAAAACATTCTGTGAGTTTGGTGAAAATCGCTGAAGCCGTTTTGCCAAAAAGCGTAAAAAACCTATTTTTGCTGCATGGGCTTCATGGGTCCATATCTCCGTTCACCGTATTTTCATGGAGATATGTATGGAGAAGAAAAGTTAGGTATTGATTATTAGAAGATAATTTGAAAGTTTAATCAAAATCGTTAGAGCCGTTTTTGAGAAAAATGCGAAAAACCCTAGTTTTTGTTACATTTTCGTCCCCCACCTCCCCTTCCCATCGGCCGAAATCGTCCATTACCTTATTTTGGTGTCTACAAAAAAGAACCAGCTCAATCGGATCAGCCGTTCTCCCGCAAATCGAACAACAGACACACACACACGGACCACAGGCCGAAATTAGGTTTTTTAGACTCAGTAGGCCTCAAAACGTAAAGATCTGAAGAAAACCCAAATTTTGGGCCGTTTTTTTTGGGCCGATTACTATACTTTCCTTCCCTTCGGGTAGCGGAAAGTAAAAAGTGGCGGAACTCTCGAGCGAATCGGGGCATTTGAGGTACCCCTAAATGAAAGGGTTTGGTGAACCAAATGTTGAGCAGAGACAGCGAATTTTGATTAAAGTTCCAAAAGGGTGCCCATGCTTGTGGTGGGAGTGTTGAATCACCCGGGCAAACCAAACTCTTTCATTCAAAGGAGGCTCGACTGGGGCATTTGGGCAGAATGGATACCTCAAATATCCCCATTCTCCCGAGACTTTGCTGCCATCAGTTGTAACCGAGCCAGTTCCCTCGTCGTCGTGTCGCCCGCACTCGCGTTCACTCCCACCCAGTTCCCTGTTTGTGGTGGTTAAACTTACCCGATTGTAATTGAGAATAGAACTTCTTGTTCGAATTGCATTTGGTCTACATCATACTAATTGTTCACTCATCTAGTGCGACACCTTTCTACATTAATCCCCCCTCCCCAGGAAACAATGACACTAACCTTTACAGCCATGTCTTCGTGTTGAAATTTTCGATTTCCTTTGAGACCAGGGGGAATATCATCCTGCAACACAAACCGCAGTTTCCTTAAATACGTTTTTGCATTAACTTAATAAAATGACGTTAATGTTATTAGTAAATACGTGAGATTCAATTCTCTATCCGACAGACAATAAAATCCTTCTGGGCCCGGCTGTCATGCCAATTCGCTGTATACTGCTCTTATTGCCATTGTTGTATATGGTTGGCACATACCTTACGACTGACCTACCAACCTTAAAAAGGACTCATAAGAACTGTAATCAAACTTTGCGCCCACTTTTATATTCGATCAATTGCTGCCAGCTCTGCCTGTGCAGCGTGGTCCGGTCAGTCCGTTGAATCTTGTAGAGGCTATCGAACCAAACGGAGGCTTCATTTGTGGAAATACACGTAATATTCATGGAAGCGTCTTACTATTATTGGCTACAGACCTGAGGACTCACCTTACTACATCTTATTACTCATAGTTATGCTCCAAATTCTATCTATAGTATCATTTCAGTAAACATTGGTCTTCACAGTTGTAACAAGTTATTTTTCAAGTGCGATTGGGCGCCTGGAACAGAGCCAGGGTGGAGGCTTGGAACAGTGCCTTTCAAGGTGATAACCGGATGGGAGGTTTAAGAGAGGTTGAGGAGGCAGTTGCTTCTCTTCCTCTGGGGGGGGTTTGTTTTGGTCTGTTCTGTGTGTGCCTGTTTTTTGTTTTTTTTCAGAAAAGAAAGGTTTCTTGTTCCACCTCCCGTTTTCAGGTTAGGATTCCCGTTTTCAGTTCCGATTCTACAGTCAGATAGCTTTTCAACAGACTTGAATATGAAATACGACCCAAAGTTGCTAAATGAGCAATTGCGTCAGTCTCTGGAGGGGTGAAATGGGTCCCTCTGTGCTGACTGACTCCCATTGAAGGCAACCGGTTGATCGTGGTCTAGTGGTTTAGACAGGCGATTCATAATCCTCGACGTAAGTTGAATCGAATCTCCGGCGCTCTTCTCGTTTCTCGAATCAAAGATCGGATTTTCCGGGGATTCGCTCAACTCTCGTAAATTCTTTCCTTAAAAGAGTCCGCTCCTGGAGTATCGGTTAACAGACGAGGGGGGAGATGTGCTGACTGACTCCCATTGAAGGCAACCGGTTGATCGTGGTCTAGTGGTTTAGACAGGCGATTCATAATCCTCGACGTAAGTTGAGGATTGTGGATCGAATCTCCAGCGCGATTGCCGTAATTTTTGCCTGAGTCAGCAGCTCTTCAAAGCATCTCCAAACTTACTTCGTAACATTGGCGCCCAACTAGTGGTCGAATTTCTTCTTTTCAAGAAAAAGAAGAGGCCCAGAGAGAAAAATTAAAAAATTAAGAGAGAAAATAATGAGACGAGTTCTCGGGTCCGGGATTCGCTGACGCTGTGAAAGTTCCAGCGCGAAGGTAAAATGGGCGACGTGCCTACTACAATGCGAAAGAAAGAAGACTTTCCATGTAGCCCTCTCGTTTCTCGAATCAAAGATCGGATTTTCCGGGGATTCGCTCAACTCTCGTAAATTCTTTCCTTAAAAGAGTCTGCTCCAGGAGTAGCGGTTAACAGACGAGGGGGGAGATGTGCTGACTGAATCCCATTGAAGGCAACCGGTTGATCGTGGTCTAGTGGTTTAGACAGGCGATTCATAATCCTCGACGTAAGTTGAGGATTGTGGATCGAATCTCCGGCGCGATTGCCGTAATTTTTGCCTGAGTCAGCAGCTCTTCAAAGCATCTCCAAACTTACTTCGCAACACCTCCACCGCAAGAACAAAATGTTGACTAAATGCCAAAAGTCGATTCCACGGCTAAAGCGTGGGAGAAATTGGATTTCCCTTCCCAAAGACAAAACAAACTCATTTGCTGACATGATTCGCCTCTTCTATCTCCCATAGACCTTGACTGTTTCTTTCCTTCCGCTTCTATCGTCTTCTCACCTAAGAAAGCAAAATGGATGGTTACCCATTCCAAGACTTGTAAAGTACCAAGACCAGGTCTCCTCAACCCCTACTCAAACATCAACATGCATGAGGCTATGCTGCTTCCCGGATCAATTGAAACGGGCAAATATTTCAGGATCATGAAACCTGGGAAAGGAGAGGACGTCATTTCACCTAAAATTTTTGAACTGGCCTTGTTCACTTACTCAGGTAACACAGAACATCTAATTTCAAATCATCTGTTCAGTTTTAGCGATGCGTTATAGTGCCCTCTGTAACCACAGTGACTCAACTGGTTTTCCATTCAAAGAAGAATTGTAAAAACTACGTTTTTTGATACTGACAAAGCTTTCTATTGTGTCTGGCACGAAGGTTTTCTTAATAAAATCAAATCTCTTCACCATATTAACGAGCTACCTTCACAGTAGAACCTTCTCTGTCAATATACAGAATGAATTCTCTACACTTGCACAAGTCCTGAAAATATACATAGAAAAGTTGAGTCGATGGTGTATCCAATAGCGCTTGGTGATCAATTCAACCAAATCTATAGCCTTAACTTACACCTTTCTTAACCACTAGACCACGATCGCCCGGTGCTTTTAAAGGGAGTCAGGAGGTACCTGTTTTGGGTTCTTCTGGAGACAACTTCGGGTTCAGGCGTTTATTTTCTTCTGTTTCTTTTTTTTGGCATGCCATAAGTCTGGTAGAAAGACGTTTTAATTTAATTCTTATTTTCTTAAATATCTTTTGGTTGGACTTTTGATTGGAAGGAGTCTGTTATTTTATTTTAATACACATATATTTCTATTATTTTTAGTTATTTTCCTTCTGTTTTATTCCATTTGTGTAAAGAAATCTCTTCATCACCACATGGAGTTGTACTCAACATCTTTAATTCCGTCACAAGAATTTTTCCTGTTCTAAACGCGAAATATCAATGGGAACTGTCAAATCCTGATTAAAAAGTAAATTGACAACTATCAAAAGAGAAAAACCCTGCAAATTATTACACAACGGTTTATTATTCGGATAAACAGCTTGACCTAGCATTAATGCTCCGAGACCCAAAATAAAACCCCAAAAAAAGGTCCAAAAGAACTGAATCGTAATATTAAAATAAACACACAAAAAACGAAAGTATCTAGAAAAAACTGAATTTTAATGTGAAAACATGCCCGCTAAATACTAATATCAAACTGTAATAAAAAATCTATGAAAAAAACCAAAATGAGAATGAAACGAAAGAATCTGAAAAAATTGAATCTTATTAATACCAAAAAAAATGAAACGAACAAACTATTAAATAAATAAACCAAAAATAAACGAATAATGAAAAGTTCAATCGAAGATAACAGATATTTTGCTAACAGAAATATGTGAGACAGTCATTCGTGGAGGTGAAGACGAGAACAAGGCAATCGAACGATAAAGGGACAAATCGGGGGGGGGGCTTCCAATGAGTAGAGCGGGCGGGCGAGCATTGCGTTGCAAGGCGAGGGGGCGGCGTTGCCAGTTGAGCAGGCGAGCCATTTCGTGAGACGGGAGGGACGCTGTAGTTCCCCCATTGTACTGCGTTTCGTTAATTTTTTTGCCCATTACAACCGCGGGCTTCGTCCGATCGGATTGCTGAGATGGCAGGCACAACTAGATACCAAATCGGATTTCCGTGCGAAAGAACGAATTTTTTAGACCACGTTAAAGGGACAAAATGGCCCGGACGGGTGACAGGGGACGGCAGACGGACATTGCAAATTTCGAATCTCCAAGTCTTGAAACGTAAAGTATCAAATTTTGAGGGGGGGGGGGGGGTGTAAAACATTTTTCGTGACCGAAAACATAGGGTTATTATTCAGAATGAATAATAAACCAAAAGGTACATATTTATGAAGTTTGTGTGTATTTACCACTACTTACCTCCTTGCATGGTTTCACATGACACGTACGCATCGAGCAGCGACTGTCGTCTGTCCAAAATGGGCATCCCTTCTTCAAATTTACCTGGAATTTAAATAAAAACTTACTAAATCAAACTAAAACACGATGTGAGAAAATCAATCAAAACTTGGCTATAATTATCGTGACGAATAATTTAATTAAATAACTCCTAAATTAAAATCAAACTTACAAAAAGTAGTCATTTCTATTCAAAGTTTATAGGTAGAGCACTAGTTGGCACATGGGGAGAGCATGTGGTCATCCGCACTTCCCAGCCAAACTTAGGAGGCACAGTCAGCGTGGGCAGACAATCTGCCCAATATTCGTAGTGCAGATTACGTGTTAACGTAATTTCCTGTTTTGCAGCACATACGAGTTGACTGTACATGAAGTAAGTCAATTGGGGCAATGGAGCAACATATTTCAGACACAACAAACCAACGAAAACCTGGAGCACAACACAACTCAAGCTCAGTCGGTGGATGGAAGTTCTATGGGGTAGCGTACCAACACCTACCTTTGGAATGAGGAGGGGGAAAATTCGAGTTCGAGCGTGCACAGGGTAGCTGATAACGAGTGTCTCTCGCCCATCACATCATCAATGGTGGAAGGCTGGCTTTGATCAGCCAAAAAATTACTCATGCGTCCTGCAAGGTTGCCAGACTGTCAGATGTGGCTTGCATGGGGACCTCCCATTGACCAGCAAAAGGAGCTACAATCAATAGGTCCGAGGTGGTGCTCCGTTTCGAGCAATTTTCAGCTAATATCACAATTGGGGGTTACAAGCAAAGAGCACCTTAGCATTGGAAAAGCGTCGAAGCGCAGTGCTAGTGTTATTGAGTTGGATGGTGGCGAAGAGTTAATTGTCTGGACTGATCATTATGCTTTGCAATAGCTCCGTATCATAGCTTTCTGTAACTAACCATCAAAGTGCATATGCTGTTTCATAATGAGCCGCTACTGTTGATAACTGTGGAAATCGTCTCAGATAAAAAAAAAAAATATATGTCTGCTGCGTTGCAACACACAACTTTCCTTAGCTCTACGTCAATTGACTTTCTACATGGTTTTTCCTACTTAATCAATTCATTTATCACTCAGTTCATCTGAACTTGGTCAAACAACACTTCACGGCAGCACGAAGCGGTAGCGCTTACAGTTCTGGAATGTATTGTGCTGCTCGCACTCATTCCCGGACCATTATTGAGCAATTGGTACACAGATAATTAATGGGGCTGTAAACCATAAATTTTGGAAGAAGGATGGTAATTACTTTTGCAGAGTTATTGGGTAAAAACTTATAGACCTGGTAGTAAGCGAAACTGCAGTAGTTGAAATTCAGGAATTTCTGTAGTAACCCCCATGTAACTTATGAGCTTTTTTAAACACTCACCTTATAGGTATTGGATTGGACTACTACACCAATTTTTTTAAACATTCTAGTAAAATTTCAGTGGAGTTTATAACGAAAATACCGCGCTACAACCGATTTTCGTCGAAAATTTCGATAATTCATTGTACGGCTCTCGTCATTTTCCCACGAATGGGAATTATATAGTATAATTACCTTATTGAGAGCTATCAAAATAAAAATGTTAATCAAAATCGTTAGAGCCGTTTTTGAGAAAAAAAAATGTGGTGTTTTGATCACTATGCTAACTATAGTCAACGTTCGGTGGATTTTGTTCATACCCTTATTTTGGCGTCCCATGGTAACCTGCGGGCTAGATATCAAGTTTGAGCTGATTTGGTTCGGTCGTTTTCTCTAAAAACCGCGCTAAAATAGATTTCATCGAAAATGTTGGTAATTTATTGTGCTGCTCTCGACATTTTCCCACTAATGGGATTTTTATGGTATAGCTGCCATATTGTGAGCTATCAATATCAAAAATGCAGTCAAAATCGTTAAAGTCGTTTATAAGAAAAAAACATATTGGTGTTTTGATCACTATGCTAACTATAGTCAACGTTCGGTGGATTTTGTCCATACCCTTATTTTGGCGTCCCATGGTAACCTGCGGGCTAGATATCAAGTTTGAGCTGATTTGATCGTTTTCTCTAAAGTCAAAATGCAATCTACTCAGTCCACTTGGCGTATTTCAACCGCAATACTACTGGCCTGGCCTCTAAGGCGATGTCAAGCACAATTGTCCGCCCAGTGGAATTTGTAGTCATGGGGAGGATCCACAACGAAAGCAAAAGCATGGCAGTATACCAGGAGTTTAGAAGAGAGGGAATAAAACATTGAGCCGATAACGCATCAAGGGAATAAAACATTGGGGTTTTGGTTGACCACTTTACATTTCCACTATGCGAAATAAAAGCAGGAGTTTGGTTGAAATAGCCATTCACTGGTACGAGATTTCAAAGGCAATACATTCTGATCAAGGAACCTGTTCGAGGCAGCTATTTTCAAGGAAGTACTACAGCTACTGCACGAAGCACCCCATTGCACTTCTACAGATGTTGCTGGCTAAAGTTGTAAACCGAACCTTGAGTAATTGAGACACGAGGTTCTTATGAGAACTCCAGGCTTTTCACCAAAATAGCAGAACTTCAGACGACTGGTTTTACTGGTCTGGCTAATGGGTTTAGTTTCTAGGGTGCAAACGATGACCGAATACACTGCAGGAGCAACTGGTAGTAATGAAAGAGTACACGCAGCAGCTGAAGGAACCAAGCACACTAGGAAAGCTCCAATAGCCATAGGGCACCTGCGAAATAGTCGTCATTTCTGACGATGTTTAGTCGAATTTCAAGGAGCTCGATGGGTCAATTAGTGCAGTGACTCCAACTCATAGCTATGTACAAATTTAGTTTTTGATATTCACCATTCTATATCACTATAGGTGTTCATTGAGCGCATTTATAGTGACAATTCAAAAATATTGATAGGAACAATAAATTGATGGAAGGGTTACTTTATAAAATCTGAAGTAGTCTTTCCGTAACAGGCTGCTCAATCGTGGAAACACTTTGGCGTTGTTAAAATGGTCCACAGTGTCAACATTACACGAGCAGTCATCAATTTGACCTCTGAGCTGAAATGATAATAATTTGGATTAGACAAGGACCCTATGATAAGTGCAACAGTAATGAGCATGATGAGTGAATGTAGTTCCTATTTGATGCTGTTGAGACAAGATGTAGGCAGTGGGTGATGAACGCAGCCGACCTCACTTTAGGACAACATAAGCGCTACAATGCGTACTTCATCTGCTGCCTCTCTTGCACCTTTGACATCACCATTCAAAAGTCCAACCTACCCATAACACTTCACCTTTTGGTCTTGCCCTTTGTGTCCAACGACGTGAGCTTCTGAAACTCAAGGTTCATTAGAACGCCGGAGGGAAGGAGTTCTAAAGAAACTCGACGCAAAAGTTGAAGTGAGAAGAGAGGAGCAGGGGCGCGACCCCACACACGACCTTCACTCCATTTCACATTGTCCAGGCTATCGAACTGAATAGACCTCGTGGAAATACATGACAGTTCATTAAGGAAGAAGCCTTATTATTGCTATAAAACTAGGAACTCATCTTTTACACTGGCGCCTAATTTTCTAACGCAATGGGCATTTTTGATCCCCAACCTTCAATTGTTTGTTTCCTTCTACTGCACCCCGTCCTTGTCATTTGCACGTTGTCCATACTTGACGAGTGGTTGCTTCAAGGAAGTCAGGACAGATGTTGAGAAGCTTGTCATCAGCCAGCATTTCGCCCATGTCTACATACAAGAAGTCAAAGCTTTTCTTGAATAGAAGCAGCATATTGGGAACTCTACTCTGCACAACTCCAGCAAGCTTATCTAAAGAGCAAAAATTTCCTCTGAATCGACTAAAAGTCGTAACTCCCACGTGAAAACTGTCCCAGAACAACCTCTTAGAAAAGCAGTCTCGGGGAAATCACAAAGGTTCGAAAAGGATTCGCCATGGACGCACTTAATCAGATCAGCATTCCTACCCTATCTGTGACAAACATCATGAAGTAATAAAGTGCCCACATTTCCTCAAATCCAAGCTGGATGCTAAAAGAACCGACGTGGAAATGCACAATGCACAATTTGAGTACTTGCTAGGCAACTTCACACACTTTCGAAAACTGCCACTAAATGTGCATGTGTGAATGTCATCAATGCAGGCATCACACGTTCATCAAATGAGCCAAAGCGATCCAGTTGTATCAAGACACAGTAGTACAGCAACACAACTACCGACTCTGGACTCCCTGAGGGCAGGTGTCCTCTGAGGAGGAGGGAAGCTCTGACGCCCCATACTAAGGCAATAGTCTTCCACCAAGAGATGAACATATTCTCTGAACCCAGCATGTCGTAGATGTGTGGAACAAACATCCACAGGATACGTATCCCGATTTACTCGTAACTTCAGTCTGAATGGAGCTGTTGTCTCATTGAGGTGTTGTCCTGTCACCCGTACTCGCGTTTGCTCCCATCCAGCTCCCTGTTGGTGGTGGTCAATCTCTGAACTGTAATTGAGAATGAAGCTCCGTATTTCAATTACATTCGGTTGTCATAATACACACTTGGTACGAACGATATCATAACAGTATCAACGTAATATCATTTTACTTTGGCGACAACCTAGCAGCGCATCTCTCTGCCCACTTCACAGGCTCTGGACAAGACGGGCAATATATTGGCAGACTGCATAGTGATGACAAACATCACTGTAGGCCCCCATGAGCCCTAGGACGAGCCACCACTCAAATTGGTCTTCGAGGAACAACAGAGAGCATCCCGTACAATACAGTTTGACTTTTCTGCACATTTCATCCACAAAAAATCGAAGCCCTCCCGAAGTGTAAATATTTTTGGTAGCTTTAACCGTTCTCGGACTAAAAATAAGTACAACGTGCGTGAATGTGAATTTCGTGAACGTTTCCAAACAATACTGCGAGCAAGACTATTATGCACGTCTTACTCTACTCGGAATCGACATACTACATATACATAAGATAAATAATAATAACACGATATAAATTTTGTGCATGTTTTTCAAGGCGCTCGTCTATGTTCCAACTTTCGATGCATTTTACAACCATTTTCAATACGATTGACAAATGCGAATTACTAAAATAGAACAAATAGGTCAAGAATGGCAGTCAGTGGCAGTACCAAAAATTATAAAATCAACCAATAGCATTGATCTAAAATTAATTAATTAACTTTAATTGAACTGAGAAGCTGATACGACATAAAAAAGACGTTGACTCATCCACGACCGAAAGTGACATTTCCTCATTAAATCAAAAAATGACAATACATTTCAAGAGCCTAAAACTGACTCAAGTCACGTATCTTCAGCCTGATAGCAGATGAGTCAACTTGAGCGGTATAGATTACCCTAATATCAAATGCGGATACAATACAAAAAGTTGAAAATAGCGAGTTTTTTATAAACTTAAGAGCTTTGAAGACGAGTTTGAACTTGAACCTACGTCAGGCCCGTTAAGGGCCCAAGACAAACGACGAGCTACAATTAATTTTTTGGTAATTCGTAGGGGCGAAATGAAGTATTGAGGCACGGAAGTACACAACTAGGGACGATAACTAGGTGCGTCGGTTCTCTAATTTGTAACATTTAACAGCTATGTAACATATAAGGAGCAACAATATTTCACATACCTTACAAAAACAGTCTCGTCCAGAACTCAAAGGGCTGTCAATGGTACGAAACACTTCAGAAGGGAATGCGTCCAAACGAGAATCAACAGAACCCTCGACGATAGAGAGCAATATCAACGATTGAAGACCCCCCAACGGAATGCTTACTTTCGACTTCATTTTGACTATAATGTAATAATCCTACAAATTTCATAGCACCAAAGGAACAACCATTTAAAAACGCGCGTCCCGCTCACAAATTACGAACAAACACGTATTGCTTTCGCCCGCTTTCTCAACCGACCGACTGGTTAACATTGCAATTAGGAGTACATTAGAGAGAGCGTTTTCCCCGTCATCTGAACTCGTTTCCCCCCGCAACAACCACGAAAGATTTGCAGCGCTTCTTCATAAATCGATCGGCATTCACTGTTTGCTCAACTCTTCGCAATACGAGTGCAAAAATAGTACAAATAAAGAGCTAAGCTGAAATCCACTAATATAAAGGCACGTAAGCTGATTCGTTATCAAACGTCAACGCATCTCGGCGAACTGTTGTGATGCATATAGTAGCGATTCTCTTATCTCTAGCGCTTGTTGTCAACGTTCGCGATTGAGTCAGAGATTCGAGTAATCTCATGAGGAACAACAACTACAACGTGATTGCTTATCAAGTGTCGGTATGTTGATGTTACGAATTCTCGAATCGGTAGGAAATGCTTGAATTCTGGTTGGTCGATTAAAATAATATTTTCCTCGTCTATTTTAGTGTTTTAATCACCGCTCAAGCTTAGCGAGTTTAAAAATGTTACCGTACCCAATTCATCGACCTGTCCCCTACTGGGTCAAACACTTGTTCAGGTACCACCTCTTCGATCGTTCCTACCGTCGTGGGGCTCTAAAGGCAATCGCTACGTCGACAATTCGGTTACAACCGATCAAACCAGGGCCTGGTTTGAGAGATTTCATTCACCCTCCCCTTCCGAGCGAAATAAACTGCGATGGCGAAGTGCCTCCTTACTTAAACCCCTACGATACGCACGGACGAAGTCAGTACGTCTATTTCGAGGTTTATGGCTGTCAAATGAATGTCAACGACACCGAAATAGTTTGGGCTATTTTGAAAAAATCGGGCTACTTGAAAACAGACGATATTGGGAAAGCGGATATTGTTTTGATCGTTACTTGCGCCATTAGGGACAACGCGGAAAATAAAATATGGAATCGGCTGAAACACTTGAAAGCGCTGAAAAAAAGTCGAAAACGAGGTAAGGTGGACGTTAAAATTGGCATTCTCGGATGTATGGCTGAGAGGTTGAAACATAAATTACTCGAAGAGGAGCAATTAATTGATATTGTGGCGGGGCCAGATAGTTACAAAGATCTGCCTCGATTACTCTCTGTTTCTAACAACAACCAAACTGCTATAAACGTGATGTTGTCGTTGGATGAAACATACGCTGACATCAACCCAGTCAGATTAAATGAGAATTCAGTCACCGCGTATGTCTCAATTATGAGAGGTTGCAACAACATGTGTACGTACTGTATAGTTCCTTTTACACGAGGCAGAGAGCGTTCTCGCCCTGTTGCCTCGATTTTACAAGAAGTTGAACATTTATCCGAAAACGGAATTAAAGAAATCACTTTGCTTGGGCAGAATGTGAATTCGTATCACGATAAATCGAGCGCAGAGGGCTCTCTATCGACGACCAAACTAGCGAAAGGATTTAAAACCGTGTACAAGTTAACCAGTGGCGGTTTGAGGTTTTCTGATCTTCTAAATCAAGTAGCAAGGGTTAACCCTGAAATGAGAATCAGATACACTTCTCCACATCCTAAGGATTTCCCGGACGAAGTTCTTGACGTCATTTCTAAACACAAAAATGTTTGCGCCAGCATCCACTTGCCAGCTCAAAGTGGGAATTCGCAAGTGTTGGAACGGATGAGAAGAGGTTACACCCGCGAAGCGTACGTTGAATTAGTTCAACGAATTCGAGAATTTTTACCCAACGTAACTCTCTCTTCTGATTTCATATGCGGATTTTGCGGAGAGACCGATGAAGAGTTCAACGACACGATTTCACTCATCGAACAAGTCGGTTTTAATGTCGCCTACCTCTTTGCGTACAGCATGAGAGAAAAAACTACCGCTCACAGAAGATTTGTCGACGACGTTCCTGAAATTGTGAAAAAACAGCGACTGATAGAAATGACCAAAGTGTTCAGACGAACGGCAGACCGACTTAACAAGACTTTAATTGGCAACAGGGAAGTCATTCTCGTCGAGGGTTTTAGCAAAAAGTCGCAGGAATATTGGGCAGGTCGCAGCGACGGTAATATTAAAGTGATCGTGCGAGGAGGAGATGTGCCTGTGAGCGAACATTCTGATGAGAAGAGACCGATTCAAAAAGGTGATTACGTTACTGTGAAAGTGACAGACGCCAATTCTCAAGTGCTCCACGGAACTCCTCTTCATCTCTGCAAACTGTCTTCTTAGTGCGGTGTGTAGTTTGCTTCAGAAGAACTGTCGATCCCTTATTGTTGACTGGTACAATGATTACCGTGATAAATTGAGCAGTCTCGAAAGCGTGATCAAAATTTGAACATGATTGTATTACTATCAACCAGTGAGATCTGTCTGAAGTCTCAATTTTCATCAGCCAATAGAACGTTCTCATGTGGTACTGCACACAACATGCCATGAGGGGGAATAAATTCCCTCTTAAATGTTTTTTCTCGATTGTGCACAATGTAGATGCAGTCTACAATAAAGTTCACGATCTAATTGCAGAAGATATTTAACTTTTGTTTTTACTTTCCTTGGCTCTACAAATTGGTAACGACAGCCAAGTAGTTGGCTAAAAAACGAATTCTTTTTAGATCTTGAAAGTTTCAAGGCGCTTCTGAGTCGTAAAAACCCTGTTTGGGAAAATGGTATGTGAACACGATCAAAATAAAACGGCTTAAATTTGACCTTTAGCTTGCCTGTCACTATGGGACGCCAAAGTAAGGGTATTTGTGAAATTGACCAAAAAGTTATTATAGGATCAAAACGCCAGCTTCTTTTTCTTTCTCTCCAAAATGGCTCCAATGAGTTCGATTTTCTTTTTTGTACGGACAGTTCAAAATAACACGACGGTACCGGTAAGACCTCGTTTGAGGGAAAAAATTATGAGAGCAGCGCAATCAATTATTGAAAATTTTCGACAAAAATCCGTTTTAGCGCAGTTTTTTTACTTTCTTTGGCTCTACAAAGTAGAAAGGAAAATTAAGTAACCGGCTGAAAATTTTTTTTCGAGTTTTCTTCAGATCTTTACGTTTCAGACCCTCCTGAGTCCGAAAAACACTATTTGGGAAAATGGTCTGTGTGTCTGTGAACGACTTTTAGAGAAAACAACCGTATCAAATCAGCTCAAACTTGATATCTAGCCCGCAAGTTACCATGGGACGCCAAAGTAAGGGTATGAGCAAATCCACCGAAAGTTAACTATAGTTATCATAGTGATCAAAACACCAAATATTTTATTTCTCAAAAACGGCTCAGACGATTTTGATTAAATTTTTTATATTGATAGCTCACAATATGGCAGCTATACCATAAAAATCCCATTCGTGGGAAAATAACGAGAGCAGCACAATAAATTACCAACATTTTCGATGAAATCGATTTTAGCGCGGTTTTTAGAGAAAACGACCGAACCAAATCAGCAGATACTTGATGCCTAGCCTACAGGTTACCATGGGACGCCAAAATAAGGGTATGAGCAAATCCACCGAAAGTTAACTATAGTTATCATAGTGATCAAAACACCAAATTTTTTTTTCTCAAAAACGGCTCAAACGACTTTGATAAAATTTTTTTGTTGATAGCTCCGAATAAGGCAACTATACCATAGAATTCCCATTTGTGGGAAAATGACGAGAGCAGCACAATAAATTATCAAAATTTTCGACGAAAAGTGTTTTTACCGCAGTTTTTTCCTTATAAACTCTGCTGAAATGTCACTAGAATGTTAAAACAAATTGGTATTGTAGTCCAATCTAATGCCTAAAGGGCGAGTGTTTAAAAACGCTCATGAGATACATGGGGCTCACTCCAGAAATTACTGAATTTCAACTACGCTAGTTTCGCTTACTACCAGTTCCTACAGTTATTACCCAATAACTCTACAAAAGTCATTACTATCCACTTCAAAAAATTCGTGTTTACAGCCTCATTAATTATCTGTGTACTAATTGCTCAATAATGGTCCTGCAATGAGTACGAGCAGCTGCTCTCGCCATTTTCCCACGAATTTAATGGTATTGTTACCATATTGGGAGCTATCAATATATAAAATTTAATCATAATCGTTAGAGCCGTTTTTGAGAAAAAAAATATTTTGTGTTTTTATCACTATGATAACTATAGCTAAATTTCCGTGGATTTTGTTCAAACCCTTATTTTGGCGTCCCATGGTAACCTGAGGGCTAGATATCAAGTTTGAGCTGATTTGATGCGGTCGTTTTTTCTAAAATTCGTTCACAGACACACACACAGGTCTGTTTCCCTATTTGATGACTGTTCCTAAACCTTCAACGATGGTTATATCAGTCATTGAAGTTGCGGTTTCGCTAATATGCAAGAGGCAGCGTCCACCGAACTCAGACCTGTGGACGTATGGCAGGTATTTGGTCGTTAGAGAGTCTACCAGTAGAGAGCTGTTGCCCGTGTGTGACCGCACGGAGGTGACCACCTGAGGAATCCCGTACCATCTGGGAGGAGTTCTTAATCTGGTTTTCCACCTGATCTAACTATTTACTTGAGTGGCAAGTTTCAAAAGGACAGATCAACTATCACCACGTTTCTTAGCCATCACCTTCTTCGCAAACTCTGCAAAGTTGTTATAGACTTGCTTTGTAGCAGTCAACGCTGCTAAGTTCGGTTGCCCTCCCAACAACTGTTGCTCACTGTTTAGAAACTTGGTTTCTTGCTTCCTCCGCACTGGAGGCGCAACACGTGCATAATGGAGAGTCTTTGAGAGATAAGAAGTAGAGCCGCACATTGAAGTCACTATGTCCTGTGAGGAACTGGCTCGTCCAGTGGTCTGGCTCAACCCATTTTCTTTTAAGACGTTCACGGATGTCGGGGAACAACTCATACGTGTCACATCCCTTTGACGAGGATTCCCATCTCGCTTGCCATTTCTCTAACGCCCATTCGTCGATGGCGGCAAGATTCTGTTCTGTGGTGAGATCCGCACAGAGGTCAGCAAGCGGGGGAAGCTTCCATTTCACTCTCCACTTGTCAACCGTGCACTCAACGGCCGAATCAACTGGTAACTGACCAGTGATCACCTGGAGTGCTTCAGTTGGTAGAGTCTTGTAGGCCTTGGAGCGATGCTCTCTGGGATTAGGCCAATAGTCTCTTTTGATTGACTGTTAGTTTGCTGCCCCAGACAATGGGGCACTAGCCAGATAGGTGGCCTTATACATGAGGATTGTGTCCTTATTCGAGTTTTCTTCAGATCTTTACGTTTCAGACCCTCCTGAGTCCGAAAAACACTATTTGGGAAAATGGTCTGTGTGTCTGTGAACGATTTTTAGAGAAAACCACCGTACCAAATCACCTCAAACTTCATATCTCGCCCGCGGGTTACCATGGGACGCTAAAATAAGGGTATGGGCCAGATCCTCCGAAATTTAACTATAGTTATCATAGTGATCAAAACACCAAATGTTTTTTTTCTCAAAAACGGCTCTAACGATTTTGATTAAATTTTTTATATTGATAGCTCCCAATATGGCAACTATACCATGAAATTCCCATTTGTGGGAAAATGACGAGAGCAGGACAATAAATTACCAAAACTTTCGACGAAATCAAATTTAGCGCGGTTTATAGACAAAACAACCGTACCAAATCAGCTGAAACTTGATGTCTAGCCTACAGGTTACCATGGGACGCAAAAATAAGGTATGGGCAAAATCCACCGAAAGTTAACTATAGTTATCATAGTGATCAAAACACCAAATTTTGTTTCTCAAAAATGGCTCTAACGATTTTGATTAAATTTTTTATATTGATAGCTCTCAGTAAGGCAATGATATCATAAAATTCCCATTTGTGGGAGAATGAGGAGAGCAGCACAATAAATTATGAACATTTTCGACCAAAAGCGTTTATAGCACAGTTTTTTTCTTATAAAGTCCGCTGGAATGTTAGTAGAATGTTAAAACAAATTAGTATCGTAGTCCAATCCAATACCTAAAGGGCGAGTGTTTAAAAACGCTCATGAGATACATGGGGGTCACTCCAGAAATTCCTGAATTTCAACTACTGCCGTTTCGCTTATAGAATTAGCCATGTACAGAGTGAATTGTTGTAGAGCTAAGGAAAGTTGTGTGTTGCAACGCACCAGATATTTTCTTAAACCCCCAACAGTTTGACGCGCCATTGTGTGATAGTTCGCGAGTTTTTGGCATCAATATGGCGGACTGACTGCGCACAGATCAGCAGTCAGGTCGTCCACACATGTGTATGACTCACTTTCAGTTTGCATGAGGCTCCTGAGAAGACCTACAAAAATCATTGTCAAAACGACAGTTACAGTATTTTCCTCAACCTACTTACGGAAACAGTAATGTCATCAGATGTACTGATTCTTTTGAATTTCATTATTCCTTGATGTTTGCGTACATTTGCGACCCATAAAACGTTTACCTTAATTCAGCATTGAATTGAAGTACTTACTCTTTGCATCACCAAAACTAAGCCTTACATGGCTCTATTAAGTGTAGAGCTCAACTTCAAATTGATAACACACGTAACTGGCTCCGCCTGTTCAAAAAACTGGGGAAAAAATACGAAGACAAAAGCGTCAGCTCATGTTTTATTGTGAAATATAAAGCAAAAGTAGTGAACTATTTTTAAGCAATTAATCTCGTAGCAGTACAAGCCACTTTTTGAAGAGACTTTTCACGCACCCGCCTCCTAATTAAATAATAAGTGAAACAACAATGGCCCCTCTTAGGTCTTCTCCTAATCTAACTCATCAAAATAGGATATTTACAAAATCGACTGTAAAAAAAAACCAAATTAATCGAGAATCGCATCATTCAATATGTACACGTTCAACAATATTGACACTTTTTTTCTTCGTACAACTACATTATAGAAAAATATTAATAAATTAACGCTATGATTTCACTTTTTTTTATCTACAAAATCGATGAGGATCACCCGACTAAAGGCACGAGCAATGAAATAATACTTCGAAGTCTTGGAGATTTGAGTTACAGCCTCAAAAAAGGGGATGGCGGAGGGGGGGGGGAGAGGAGATTCATGAAGAAGAATATTAAAGACGAATGGTAACTTTGATCCGCGGCTTACTGCTCCCCAAATTCTTTGGTAATTGCGCATTAGCTGGGAGCTTGTTTTCAGTATTACCACATCAATCGCTGCCTTCCTCTCAACCCCATAACTTAATATAAGATTGGCAATCACGATAATTCAACCTCTCAACGGGTTTTACAATTAATGCGACTTCATTTCGACTTTTTTCGCTAAACTAGCTCACTCACGGTGGAAAATGGTCAACCAATAGGATCAATCCCTATATTATCGTGACTTACATCTTAGTTAATAGACCCATTTAAAGTGGGAGCGATGGAAGTATGTTACGCCTAGAAGCTACTTAATTCTAATAACGATTAATTTAAATATTTACGGCATCTTCTTGAAAGACAGTGGCAATTAATTTTGTCTTCCTCGAGCGGAAATTTGTAATCGTACGTCAATTCTTCGCCTTGGACGATTTTCCGAAGGGCGAAGATCAAAATGTGTTTTTTGCCCAAAATGTCGACGACTTTGGAGTAGCAGTTGGGCTAAAACAAACAAAAAATGAATTAGGTCTTCAAGGGCTGCATGCTGGACGTTTTAATAAAATATTACATATTAGATGGGCCCAAATTCACTTGTGTTCATGGATTTTCATGCTAATTCAATTTATTTTTCACGTAGTTCATTTGAACTTGATAAAACAGCACTTCATGGTGGCATTACAGTACCGGAATATATTGTTCGGCTCGTACTCATCCCCTGACAATTATTGAGCAATCGGTACAATAAGGCTGTAAACACTTTTTCTGCACGTCAAAAAAACGGAAATAGAAATGCCGCAATCGAACGTAGATATGTCTGTCCGAAGAACAAGAATGAAGAAGGGAAGAAAGCTCTTTGGAACGCTCTCTTTGAAGCTTTTAAGCGTCAATATGAGGGACTGTACATAAACCCAACCAAGACCACTACGGTTTCATTCACCAAGCAAAGAAACCTGAATATAGTATCACCCACCATGCAAGGAGCGAGGCTCCACATAAGCACGGAGGTGAAATACCTCGGGACGATACTGGATAGGCAGCTCACTTGGAATTCGCTTGTGATATACGCGCTGTACAAGGCAACTGCGTGCAGCCCTGTGGGCATGCAGAAGGCTGTGCAGCAAATCATGGGACATAACTCCAAAAATGATGGAGTGGCTCTATAAGGGGATAATAAGACCCCGCGTCACCTACGCCTCCACAGTGTGGTGGAAGGCAACACGCTAGCAGCCCAAGGGAAACTTCAAAAACTGCAGCGACAGGCATGCCTAGCTATTACAGGGGCAATGAATACGTGCCCTACTGCTGCAATGGAAGTCCTTTTGAACATTTCACCTCTTCACGTACATACTCAGAGGACTGCTTACCTGGGAGCAGTAAGGCTTTTGCAGACAGAACATCTCCACCAGGGTGAAGGCGAGCCTCCAAAGAACAACTAAACAGTTCAAACTGGAAGAGGCATGTCAGAGAGGAAGAACTTTCGGCTGCCATTCAGGGTCAGCATCCAGTCGCGGGAACGATGGGAGTAGGAGACGTTCCGGACCGAGGTGGGTACACCGATGGTTCAGTCATGAGAGGCAGAGCTGTACTGGGCATTGTAGGGCCCAACTACAGTCTGGCTAAGCCGCTGGGAGAGTACGCCATGATATTCCAAGCTGAAATCCTAGCTATAAAGATCTGTGTGGAAGAGATCCTGTCTAAAGGACTCAAGGGCAAGCGGATCTACATATTCTTGGACAGCCAGGCCACATTAAAGGCCATTGCAGCCTATAGCTTCATGTCCAGGCTGGCATGGGAATGCCTTCATGCGCTCAAGCAGCTCAGTGCTCATAATAGGCTTTCCCTCATCTGGATGCCAGCTCACAGGGGGCATGAGGGCAATGAAAAGGCAGACCACCTTGCGAAGAAGGGCACAGACACCCTACCCATTGGGCCTGAACCTCACGTAGGTATGACTAAAAGTCACCTGAACCGTTTGGTGGCCCAATGGGAGGTACAGGAAAATAGCGCCCATTGGCATCGCCAGCCACAACTTAGACAATCGAAAAGACTTGTTCGCCTTCTGGTCCAAGGGCGAAGGCAATGCTGACACTCTCCAGGAGGGATCTGAGGGTCTCGATTAGCTTCCTCACTGGACCCTGCCCACTCAGGTATCACCTCAACAAGATGGGCATCTCAGAGGCAGTGGAATGCAGACTCTATGGTGAGGAGGACGAGACGGCGGGGCACATCCTATGTGAGTGCCGCTTTGACTATTTTGCCCAGGGGATTATTGAGCCCCATATCATAGCGGAATGTGCGGTGAAGGACATACTTGGCTTCATAAAGGGGGCGGGTATGTACGACGCCTTCTACTAAGGAAGGGCCTGTGTCACAATAAGCCCATGTGTGGCCGCAGTGACAAAGGAACCATGTCCTGCATGCCCTTGGGGGGGGGGGGCGACAATATACGCGATGGTCCTTTAGACAACACCTCCAGTCCCTCGAAGGCACTACCCCCTCACTACCAGCAAGTTTCAAGGCTACTTGGTGTGCGTTACTTTGACACAATCTTCATGTACCAGGCCATTTGCTTAGGCGTGATTGGCTACTGCCTCATTGTCTAGGAGAGCAAAGTCGTAGTCTATCCAAGAGGTTTACAAGACAGAATAAACTAAAGCACTCTAGAGCTTACTCGCCGTTGAGTGCATCGTGGACAAGTGGAGAGTGAAACAGGAGCTTCATGCACTCTGGGGAAACTCTACCTCTTCACTGAACAAAACTTGATGAATGGGCATTAGATAAATGGTAAGCGAGTTGGGAATCCTCGTCAAAGAGACAGAAGCTTACGAGTTTTTTCCCAACATCTGTTACAAGGTTTTGGAAATGTTTGGACAGCCGCTGACTCATGCAAAAATTACAGCTATTTTCCCTACTTAGACAAAATAATAGAATTATATTAACGATAAAAGTTTGAACAAATGACTTAGTATTTAGACATTAACTCAAGATAAAATAAAGGAAACGTTATTCCATTGTTCAAATCCCCCTCTTGTGCGCTCAACAAGGATGGAGGAATAGACATTTGATAGGAAACAAATCCATCCCAGAAATGATTTCTTTTGACTCTTTGTTTCTTCTCCTAAGTACAACATTTTTAATTTGATGTTATAAGAATTGTTAAAATTCCTCTATAGCCATCATGTTTGTCAAAATTTACTTTAGCAGAACCATTTCTAGCTGGCGAGAAGTTTTTGTTTTTATTTATTTTTATTGGCTTCAAAGTACATTTATTGGCGCAAAGCCTCTCTCAAGGTTTTTGACCTCGGAATTTCCGCTCCTGCCCAACGGGTCGCAGCTGTTTCTCCTAAAGGTCTACGCACCTATGAAAATCCTACCTGTGTGGATATTTCCAACGATGGTTTTCCCACCCTTTCCGTCTCCTCTTACTTTCTCAGATTCCTCTCCACGACTGATACCAAAATCATTCTGCTCTGAAGTATCGCCGAAGTCAGTCCTCTCCCATTCCCCAACAATTGTCTTCTACCATCTTTCGCGATAAGGTCGTCTCTAATTCTCCCAACGGACACTTGCTGTCACCTCCGGACTTCTCCTTCCTTCCCAGTACAACCAGTTTCACGCCTTCAAAGCCGCACTTGTTGGCGCTTATATACTCAACTCACATCCTGTCTAAGTCACCTCTTCTTTGTACATCCAAGTCTTGCGATATACCGACTCATCAATTACAAGTGCTAGCTCAACTAAGACCCGTCTCCAAGAATCATTTAAATCTATCCTGGTCCAAACGCATCTGTTACAGTTATTATAATTATTACCAGTAAAAGAAATGGAATTGCCACTTGGCACAGGAAATTAAATAATAAATCATAAATGTCATTGTTGCATTCAGCAAGGAGTGTATCGTGTTAGAAATTAGTGAGGAATACATCCTGGCGACTAAAGGCAGAATAAATCCTCGTGAAATTACCTAAAACTGTTGTTCCTTGTTTGCACGAGACGATGTTTGAAAGTACTTTATTGGTTCGTAATGGTATAGCTTATGGTTGTACGTGTTTCATTAGAGTATTTTTAATCATCAATATTGACGTTTGCTGAAAAGGCGGCAGAGGAGAACGAATTTGTAATAATTAAATAGGGACGTCGCACTAAATGAGTCGGGGAGTAAGTGCGCTATCAACCGAATGCAATTGTAATGGAGTTTTATTCGCGAATTACTTTCGACCTAGTTTTACCATGACAAATGGGGAACTGGGAGAGAACCGCTTGGTTACGACTCACGACAGCGAAGTTTCGAGCAAATTGGCGCATTTAAGGTGCCCCGGACGAGCCTGCACTGAATGTAAGAGTTTGGTTCGTCCCCGGTGCATCACTTTGCTCTTGATGAAGTGCCTTGTCTTGCCGCGTACTGCAATCAAAGCGTTGCTGTCCATCCAACAAAGAAGAACCTTATCTTGAGCAGAGAGCAAGAGAATTTTCATTCAAGTTCCAAGAGGGTGCTTATGTTTGTATTGAATTAAGAACAAGTCCTGAATGATCTTAACAATTCTGAAATAACTAGACGTGAAAGCCTTTCAGCATGTACGACCATTCCTGATTATTAAGGAACGGAATAATTTGTAGCTCGCACCGTTTGTGGAATGTTGAAATTGAGGGCGGTGTACGATCGTGAAAGGTTGTCCCGATTCGCAGAGACCCGGTACACTGAAATTAGTAGAGACGCTTCGTTTCGTGTTTAGACAAAATGGTTTCTGGTAGAAAATTCTTACCTCGCATGAGTGGTTGATAAACCTTGCTGCATTTCCTTTCATCGTAGCGTCAACCACAAACTGATCGTCGATTCTGAACATGTAGCACCCAATTCCTTTTGCAGTGTAGTGTCGTTCTCTTTTATCAGTCAATGAAGACCTAATGACCTGAAATTTAAAAAAAAAATACGTTAAAAAACTGTACGTCAATTAGGTATCTCGTACCGAACAATAAGTCACCTCTCACAACAACTTCCACTACTTTAGAAGTCTGAGTCTGGTACTACACCTTAGTTACCTTTCATATGGTGTGGCTACTAGATGCTTACCTCTCCTGCGTATTCTATCACCATTTCCCCGCTGTCAATGTCCCGGAGACAAAAGAGACCTCGCCCGTGAATATCGGAGCGGAAGACTCCCACAGTGACTTTGGAGGTCTCTTTCAAATGCCTAAACCTCATCGCCATCGGCAGGCTCATTGATGACGTAGCTCGCCGTCTGAAAATTCCATTTAATACGAGCATGAGTAATAAAGCAATAATACATAAAACGAGCAATCTGGGGTTAATTGAAAAGAAAAAAAAGAATCCATCCTACTTTCAAATTCGTTTGGTTCTCTATAAAATCTTAAAGACAGTGGAAGCCACAAACCTCTTCCACCTCATCCGCTATCCAATGATAATCAACCCAAGCCTGCTTGTATACTTATAGAAATTGTACCCGGACGAAACAAACTCTGCAACTTAGCAAAGGCTCTTTCACAGCATTTATGCTGAATAAACACCTCAAACGACCCGAGTTACTCGATACTGCAGCGTCAGCAGTCTGAATGGAGCTGTTTTCCCTCATGTCACCCCCACACACGTGTTCGCTCCCCTCCCACTTCCCCCTCAACTCCAGCAACGTTGTTTCATCTTCACAACCTATTTCAGGATCGTTCCTGCGTGAAAGCTGTCCCGGAATGACCTCTCAAAAAACGAGTCTTGTTAAATCAGGCGGTTTCGAAAAGGTTATGCCTTGGCAGCACTCGATCGTCCGATCTGCACCCCTGCTTTATCTGTGACAAACGTCATTGGGTAAGAAAGTGGCTACGTTTCCTCAGATCCAGCCTGGATGCTAGAAGAACCTACGTGGAAGTGCACAGTCTGGGTAAGAATTGCCTGGCAACTTCACACATTTTTGATAACTGCCGCTGCGTACACCAATGAATATTGTCAACACAGGCCAATTACGGATCACCTGAGGTACTACCTGTTCTGAGAAAATCGTTATTCACTACTCTGAACCTTGGAGGTCGCAGCTGTAGAGCACAATGACGACGCGTACGCCAGAGGCAATACTGTGAATTGTGAATTTTTTAGTTGACTTTATATTGACTTCCACCACAAACACGTGCATCTGTACTGCCTGACTCCTATTACAGGCACCCTCACGATCGATCGTGGTCTAGTGGTCAAGACAATGATTCATAATCCTGACGAATGTCGGTGTATTGGATCAGAGCTCAGGATCGCTGTAATTTTTGCCTGAGTCAGCGGATCCCCAAACATCTCCAAACCATACCCTAGTACGATTGGCGCCCAACTAGTGGTCGAACTTCAACACACTCCTTCATTCCAAAACGAAGAAGAGGGCCAGAGAGAAAATTTTTTTTAAATAAGACAAAATAATGAGACGAATTCTCATGGCCCAGATTCGCTCATGCTGTGAAAGTTCCAGCGCGAAGGGAGAAATGGGCGACACGGCTACTACAATGTGAAAGAAAAGACTAACCGTGTAGCCCCCTCGTTCCTCGAATCAAAGATGGAATTTTCCGGGGATTCGCTCAACTCACAAAAATTCGTTCATTAAAAAGAGTCCGCTTCAGGAACAGTGGCTAAAGGCGAGGGGGGAGATACTGACTGACTCCTATTAAAGGCACTGTTGCAGCCGATGGGAACAACGTTGGTTCAATGTTTCAAGATCAAGCAAACGAACTGTCGGGCTCTAATCTGAACATGAGCCGTATCGGTACTGGTATTGTTCAGTTAGCGTTCAAAGCCTTGTCCAACTGCCCATTCGTTCGCCCGCTTGTCTCCCTGCTTGTGCCCCCGCATTAAAAACAGAATTTTAATTTATTTTTCTTGACGTATAATTTTTATTTAGTACTCAGTTAAATTCATTACGCTCACTAACTGTGTTCGGAGTAGCCAGCATCGACCACTACTGGGCTCCACATACCTGGCCAGGGACACGCACCTAGAACTTCCGTAACGGTAAGTAGTGCTTGTATTATTTAGAACACAGCGTATCGAGCCTATACAGTCCACCACAAAATAATCACTAGGATTAATAATAATTTATCCAACCCGCCAGGAATGAGCGGATCATTTCTCAACAATACCAGCCTACAGAGTCGCCAGTTTTGGTGTACAGTTTTTGTGGTTCCGGGCCGGATCCGCCTTATTCCTGAATTTGGGCATACGGTGGTCTAGCGGTTAAGACAATATTTCATAATCCTGACGAATGTCGGTTTGTTGGATCAGAACTCCTCGCAATTGCCGTCATTTTTGCCTGAGTGAGCAGCTCTTCAAACATCTCCAAACCTTCCTGATAACACATCTAGGTTTCGTTTCGATGGGTAGGCAGCAGGAAACTGCAGTGTTAATAAGTACCTGAGGACAGGATTCACTGAGTGATGTACAGAGAGGAACAAAACTCTCCAACTTACTGAAGGCTCGTCCAAGTAAGTAGGTAAGTAGGCACCTCAAACGATCTGATTTACTCGTAACTTCAGTATTGGCAGTCTGAACGGAGCTCGTTGAGGTGCCATCCTGTCGCCCGCACTCGCATTCACTCCCACCCAATAACAGTAATTGCAAATAAAACTCCACGTTTCAACGACGTTCAGTACATATTCTGTACGATATGGTAACAAAATCAACTCCTGGAAGCATAAGGGGCTCCCAAACTGAGCAAATCCAAATATTACCGTCGGATGGAGTGAAATTCAATCTTTAGACAGTAACTGGATACAGAAATATGATACGTTACTTCTCTGACTACAAAGCCCTGAATTACTCACGATACACAATTCGGCCTGTATTTGTGGACTGACATGCAACACTAAAGTATCGGGCTACCGAACTTAAAAACCTAGATTGCCACCCTCAAACTGTTCCTGTCCTACATCCCGTCAGTAAGGCTCGTCAGGGCAAGACTTCAATAATTTGGTTCGAACGCATCCAACCCCAGAGTAGTGTCAATATCGAAGAGTTTCACAGGCGCAACATCTCTAACTGATGCACAGGTACCTTCGAAAATCATCACTGACAGATACTGTTGCAGTATTTACACAATATGCAGCAAACTTCGCTTGTTCCAGCCATCAAACACATATTTTCTCTTCAACCTATGCCACGCACCGCTCATAGCGCACCTTAATTAAAACCCCGCAAATTATTACACAAGGGTTTATTATTCTCATGAACAGCTTGACCTAGTATTACTGCTCCGAGACCCATTCCATTCGATTCAGCATCGAAAAATACCAGTAAACCATACGAAACATGACCTGACTACAATGGAACTACGGAAACTAAATATTCCACCGGCGCCAGGCGCCTGTAAACGTCTGTAAGCATTTATGATCCGATGTAGGGGTGTGTGGAGGAAGTGCCGGCCTCATCAGCCCTAACCTTCCTCTGCCGCTCCTGTCAGGCAAAAAGAGTTGGGGAAATTGGGATAGAGGACTTGCAGCGAACCCTCGGCAATTGGCACAACATTGCAAGTCGAGCGGGGGTTGTGAGGCGAGTAGGCGGGTGGTTTTGATGAGACGGGAGGGAGTACTAACGACGAAACGTTGACTTCCGCTGTAGTTCCCGCAAGTTCTTGCAATTAGTTGACTCTAATAATTACTGTGATTTCACTATACGCAGTTGTACATGTCTGATACTCATTCCATTCGACTCAGGATGTAAAAATACCTTGAAAACCATACGAAACGCGGTTTATTTGCGATTATACTGCGTTTCGTTAATTTTTTAACCATTTTTTGTCCATAACAACCATGGGCTTCGTCCGATCGGATTGCCGAGATGGCGGGCACAACTAGATACCAAATGGGATTTTTGTGCGAAAAAACGGATTTTTTAGGCCACGTTAAAGGCACAAAACGGCCCGGACGGACATTGCAGATTTGGAATCCCCATGTCTTGAAATGTAAAGTATCAAATTTTGAGGGGGGATCGTAAAAAGTTTTTCGCGACTGAAAACATAGGGTTATTATTCAGAATGACTAATAAACCAAAATCAAGTTTGATTAGGGCTGGTGAGCTACTCTTAGCTACTGTAGATCTAAAGTTAGGGGTTTCTTGAGATCCTAACTGCTCCCATAGATCAAATGGGGCATTTTCGACACTACCAATGGTTGTCTACGGCAAATTACAAGACAGGTCACAAAAGAAAGTGATAACACCCCACCATTATATGTCAACAATGAATGGCAATGAACAAATTGGAAAGCAAACAACACAGGTTGAAGCAAAACTCGCCTAAATTAAACGAAAGTTCGAGAAGCAGAAATAAAGATATGAACAAAATAACGTAGAAATTAGAAACACAATTAGAATGAACTTACCCGTTTCCGTTAATCAAGTCGTTTTCGCAGTTTGACAACTTCGGGGGACGCCGATGTTTGGAAGCCAACCAACTGAACATGTCGTAGGTTCTCTTGCTAAGAGACGAACTCTCGGTTCGAGCGCAACCTGAATAATTCTCCTTAGGCTTCTTCGACAGCTCTTGTTCGAACACGGACAATTTCTTTCGATGGTACATCGGTTTATACTTCGAGCAGCTACTCGCTCCGGGTAACTGCTCCAAAATATATTTCGAGCTGTTATTTCCAAGGCCGAGGGCTTTTTTGAGCACAGAGTCGGGATCCGAAAACGGATTTTTGCTCAGAGGAGGTAAACCTTTTTGTTGACGAGCGTTTTGAACGCGGTCGA
Organism: Pachypeltis micranthus; assembly: GCA_020466155.1. Classification (NCBI taxonomy): domain Eukaryota; kingdom Metazoa; phylum Arthropoda; class Insecta; order Hemiptera; family Miridae; genus Pachypeltis; species Pachypeltis micranthus. The sequence goes on from CM035776.1 coordinate 4,761,108, forward strand.
ACACTTTTTCCCAAGCGCAACGCAAATTGGAAGTCGAGAATGAGAAACCGTCTTCGGAGGTGATTTCGAAAGTGATTCGGGGCAACGAATTTTCGGGCTCTTTCTCTTTGACGGGGCGGGGAGGAGTGGGAGCTTTTTCATCATCAACGGGCTCCTGTTCAATCCTCTCCGGGGAATCGGGCGCATTTTCGACGACGTCTTTCTGTTCTTGCGGAAAAAGCTCTTTGGCAACATTGGCGCTGGCTGCACAGTTTGTGTCAGCAGGGGCATCATCGATGATTTCTTTCTTGAGAACTTGGCAGGGAGGAGGTGAGTTTTCGACTTTGGGCGTTTCCTTCTTTTCAATAGCTCGCGGTGTCGTTTGTGTTTCTTCCCGGGGAAGGACTTTTTTAATGACAACTGGAGCAACAGCTTGTTGCGGTTTTTCCTTATTGACTGACGGCATGTGCGGGAGTTCGACCACTTTAGGTTGATTGACTTTTGGAGGAGGCATCATTTTCTCCACACTGGGTTGTTTGATGTTGAGGTAATTGTCGTTAACAGAGGTGATGCAAGGGTACTGCGGCTGCACTGAGTTACTATGCGTCACTGGTTCAATCACTATGGTCTCTTGAGTTGAATTAATTGTCTTCACACCGTCAATTTCTTTGCGCTCATGGACTATCTTTCGCGTAACAGTTTGATACGAAGAGCTGCCATTTTCCAACTTGTACGATTCTTGAAAGTTCATTTGGTAGTTATTCCACGGGGATGATTGAATTCCATCCGGTAAAACGTTGGAAATATTTGACGGCACGTGATTAACTACAGGTTGAGGTTGCGTATTGACGACAACGTAATTTTGCGAGATATCAATGGGAGGTTTAGCAGTGTGGAAAACTTGCGTGGTGGTCGCTGAATAGCTACTCGCTAACATTCCAGGAACCCCTGGGATGAATTGGCTCGAGGACATAACTGTGTTGCTCACGACAGTTTCCATACCCACTAACACCGGAGGGTTGGCGATGTATATGTTGTTTGGCGGAGGTGAATACATATCCAAACTGGCGTTTTGAGCGTTGAGTACAATTTGGTCAACCCCCGATTGAACAATTGTTCCCACGACGGCGGGGGACACTGTAGGAATCACGGTCGGGGCGATCGATGCAGAATGGTAGGGGAAACCGTTATGATTCGCGGAGCTAAAGTATTGAATGTCGGGAGATGCTTGAATCGCAGGTTGTTGTGAATACGCAGGAACAAACTGGGGAATGACTTGTTCTTGAGGCATCGGTTGAACAATGATAGCTGGCGACGGCGGTAAATCTTGGGCCTCTTGAATGACAGTTTCGTTGTTCGGGCATTCTTGATAGAGATTCACAACTACATTAACCCTTTGACTTTGACTGTCGCAAGAATCTTCATCCGACGACGAAAAACTGTCAACACTGGTGCTACTCAAAGGCACAAACGTTTCAGTGAGTTCCAAACTAACTTGTAAACTTCGCGTACTGTTTTGGCTCAATTCCGCCAAACATTCTTTCTCTTCTTCCCCCGAGTCACTTTCACTACTGAAATCCGAGTCGCAAGATGGCAAATGACGTTGATACCCGATGCTCGACCTGTACGTTCTCCTACACCTCGCGCACTTAACCGGTTCATCTTCTTTGAAAAAGGGCGAATTCAGTACTTTGTTCTTCGAAGTCTTCACATCTGCCGAATCCATTGACTGATCGGTATCGCTAGAATCATCAACCGTACCGTCCAGTTGCAAAATATTCGAGGACTTCCATTTATAATGATCGGCGTCTTTACTTTCACTCTCGTAACTTCCGAAGCGCCTGAAATTGACCGACTTCGTCATCGCTGTTTTCCTCTTCGAATCGAGACTTTTTTCTTCCTTACCCAATTTTTTGGGCAAACAGTTTCCTTGAAGGGGCTCGCTTTCGTTGTCGAAATCGTCGAAATTCATTTTGGTGAAGATGTCGTGCATCGATATCCCGTCGAGGATGTCGTGAGGGAGGTCTTTGAATATGGCTTCTTCGATGTCGGGCGGAAGTAAATCGGTTGCTTGTTGCTCTGCAAGATTGTTGTCTTCTTCCCTGATGCAAACAGCATCGACGAGTTGATTGAGAAGCGTCCGTATTTCCTTCCTATTCGCCAAATATTCGAGGTTACGGCGGTTGTCTTGGTCGAGAGGTGAAGGGGGAGGTGTGATTTCCAACGAATGGTCGATCGTGTAGTTAATATCATTTTCAGCGCCGTACGCGTTACTCGGGACCACTAATCTTGTTTCAATGAAATACCTGACCAACTTCCACGGTTCCTCTGCCGACCAATACAGACGACTACACTTATAGTTACATGGAATGATGATGTCATTGGAGTCCGAATATTCAGGAATGATTTCTCCGATTAGATGAATAAACAGAGAACCAACTGCCATTCGAACGTCCGAATGAAGAACTTCTTTTTTCCTTTTTGGATCGAGTTCAACATAAATCGACCTCGTGACGACAAAATCGTTCAAATTATGAAGGTCTTGATTTCCTCTCAAATGCGAATGGTTTTCGCAGTACATTTCTTTATTGGCAAGCAGCGTGCAATTGGAATCTAACGCGCAGGAGAGATGGTAGGCAGAAGGGCAACTCCGAGCGCAACATCCGACGCTGGCCCCTTTTTTCCCGCACACGAAACATCGTATCATTCGAGAGCGTGAAATGGCACTGTGTACGTTTTGCAAAGAGCCGTCGATCTCCTCAAAAACTTCGCTGGACCACAATGCACAATTGACGTGGACCCATTCGTTGTGTCCGCAGTAGAGCAGTCGACCCTCTTTTTGAGGCGACCCTTCGCCTAAGCCTTTACAGAACATGCAGGTTCTCATGTCTGTTCTGTTGAAGTTGATATAATAATAATTAGGTTCGTGCATTAGCAGCTCTTTCCACGAGCAATCGCTTTTGTTCTCTTTTAAATCGGCGCTTTCGTCTTTTTTATTATGAACGATTTTCGCGCTGTTGTCACTCAGTACTTGACTAGGAACATCTTCGACGAGCGAGGTGTCGCAAGGGTTGTTCGAATCGAACCACGGAAATATGTGCTTCAATGAGTTCTGGTACACTTTGATCGAGTCTCGATGAATGCCGCTTAAAGCGGTAAACATGTCGGAGTTGAAATCTTTAAGGGAAGAGTAATGATAACTTTCGACTTTCTTTTTAATTTCCATGATGCTCAATTGAGTTCCTTCTTTCTTATCACAGATACAACCCACATCAACATCGCTGTCGACATTCACTGGGCTTCTAGCAGCTTTACTGCTTACTTTGAGGCTGCGACCTCCAGACCAACCCACTATACTCAGGAGATTGAGCGACTTCGATTGGTCAAACCTAGTAACCGGGAGATCGTCAACGTCTTCGGTGAAGTCGTAAATAGTAGGGAGGGCTTTGCTGTCTTCGCGAATTGTCTTACCGTTGACTAGATTCATCAAGCCTGTCTTGGCGCTCTCTAAACACTCCTCGTCGTCTTTGGTCAATTTAGGGGTGAGTAGTCCCAAATCTGAGCATTTATCGTCGACCGTTTGCTCGCTCTCAATTTTCGTCGGGCTCTCCGTCGAGCTTGCCAAATTTTTTAACAAAATGGGTTTTTGAAAATAACTTTTACACGAACAAGTTTTCTTCATCGGGCTCGCCTTTAAGAGATTGCAAACGAGTTTGTTTTTGCTCAGAGACTTAATTACGTTCAGCAGGCCCACTTTCAATTGCGCGCTGACTGCCTCGGTCCAAAGTGCGGGCGGAGATTTACAGCAATGTCGACAGACGAATTCGATAGAAGAAGGCAAATAGCTCAAAATTTGGTATTTTTCGTCGGAAATTTGTTCGCACTTGGCGTGGATCCATCGTTTACATTCTGCGCACTCCATCATCTGAAAAAGGAAGCAGTAGCAGTAACTTTCGTAATTCTGTTTGGCATAGTAAGTCATTCGTAGTTCGAGTTGGTATAGACTCGACTAACTCGAGTACAAGGATTAGCGGCTAGTTAAAACGCTAGTCTACGTCGATAACCCCCAAAACAATCGAACGCCTGGAGAACTACATTTGTCGCGTTATTGCCGACATATCAGTCGACAGTCAATGAAAATTGAAGCTAAAAATTAAATTATGATGCCAAAAGGTTGTCTTTTGAATAAAGTCAATTTCATATCGAGTTAAAAAATTCGTATTTGTTTTATTCCATTTCAAAGTTCTATACCTCTAATATAAGATATTATTAGTCTGCAATAGCATTTAAGTAAATGCATAGCGAGAAGACCTTCTCCTTCCACATTGCCGAATTAACGTAGCTATGGTAGGCACTCTTTACGTAAGACCTTGCTTCAAGCTAATCTGACACAGAACAATCCCATCAATACTGCACTGGGATGCACCAAACCCTTCCATTCAGCGGAGGCATATCTACATGGAGAAGGTCAATGCTTATCTAACATCGCAGCAGTGTAAACCTACTTAGCGTACACCTCGCAGCGACTCAATCCCTCCTCCTTTATCAACATCAGCATCTTCCCGCGTGTCTATCCCTGAATAACCTCTCAATTTCCCAAGTCCAGGGAAACCACGCGCCTTCGATAAGACCAGGTGAAGACCAAACTCCATCGCCCGAGCCACATCTCTGCGGCAAACATCATGGGGTAACAAACTCCGGCCAGGAGGCTCGTAAAACCTACGTGAAAGTGCACAATCTGTGTACAAATTGTCTGGCAACCTCACACACACTCAAGAGCTGCCACTCAGCATACACAAGTGAATGCCTTCAACACAGGCATCACAGCCTGCTACACACCATGAGCCAGAACGCCACGCTTGTTCTCAAAAGTACAACTAACCAGTGCATGGTAGACGCAGCATCTTCGCTTAGCACTACCCCTTCTGGAACACCCAAGGGCAGGTGTCCTCTGAGGAGGAAGGAAACTTCGACTCCCCTTACTGATAGAATCGTCTTTCGCCATGACACGAATCGATTCTCTGAACCGTGGATGTCGCAGCTGCGTGGGACGAAGACGTGCAATCCACAGAAGATGTGTGCGCCGGAGACATGGTGAGGTGCGCGTTTGTTTGTATTTATTCAACACTGCCACCACAAACGTGGGCATCCTTTTGGAACTTCAATCTAAATTCTCTCTCTATGCTCGAGATAAGGTTCCCCTTTGTTGGGTGGGCAGCAATGCCCTGAACTGCAGTGTTCATGACTGCCTGAGAACAGACAATTCATCAAGGGTGGGGTGGTGTACCGGGACGAACCAAACCCTTCCATTCAGCAGAGGCTCGTCCAGGGCATTTGTGCTAACTTGGCTCCGCTAATGCCCCGATTCGCTGCCGTCAGTAATTATCGAGCCATTCCCTCGTCGCTGTGTTGCCCGCGCTTGCATTCGCTGCCACCCAGTTCCCTGTTTGTGGTGATTAAACATCTCCGAAAGTAATTCGTGAATAAAACTCCTTGTTCGAATTGCATTCAGTTAATATTGTACTAAACTCCCGACTCACCTAGTGCGATACCGCTTTCAATATAAATCCCCCCCGTAACAATACGTTGACGACAAGGCAAATCGTTTATACTAAAAATGAATATGAAATCGATGGCATAAATACCTTAGTGTCGTAATCGTTTTCATCATAGCACACCTGGCAAAGCGGGCAAAAATTCCCTTTTTTGCGAAGTTTGAAGCAAAGTTTACATAGAGGTAAATTTCCGACAAATACATGAACTTCCGGGCTGCTGCAACTTTTGCAGTGTAAACAGGAAGGGCACATCTGAAAAGTCATTAATCGTTCGTGATAGAAAAACATTAAATGTGGTCATTAAGAGATCAAAAGTTATTTAGTTATTTGTCGACAAAAAAAATAACTCACCCAAGTGCCATCTATCACATTCGCACGTCCAGACGTTATACAATTCGAATGATACGACGCTTGACAATTAGCGCATAACAATTGAGTGCCCCCGGGCTTGAAACAAGAGCGACACTCAGTACATTTGGGACAGAACCAATCTAACCTCCACCATTCCTTTTTGTTCATTTCGTTTTTGAGGGTAGGCACGCAGAACGTGTGATAAGCTTCGCAGCAGTTGCAACAGTGAACCAGCTGTCAACAATTAAAAAATGATTGTAAACTTTTTCTTATTTTATAGTGACGAAATACGTTATAAACCACCTTTTGGCAATAAAAGGCGCATTAGCGAGGTACTAGAGGGGCAAAACTCGACATTCCACTTTGCTTTCGCATCTCGCCACAAGTTATTTACCTTTTATTCATTTATATTTCGGAAAGAATGACTGGGTGGTCGAGAATACAATTTGGAAGACTGGTGCACTTGTTTTGGTTGATAAATTAAAATTTTTTACATCCCCCCTCAAAATTTGATACTTAACGTTTCAAGACATGGGGATTCCAAATCTGCAATGTCTGTCCCCCGCCCGGGCCGTTTTGTGCCTTTAACGTGGTCTAAAAAATCCGTTCTTTCGCACGAAAATCCTATTTGGTATCTAGTTGTGCCCGCCATCCGATCGGACGAAGCCCATGGTTGTTATGGATAGAAAATGGTTAAAAAAATTAACAAAACGCAGTACAATCGCAAATACGCCGTGTTTCGTATCGTACAACTGCGTATAGTGAAATTACAGTAATTATAGTTATTAAGTTCTTCTTTGGAAGAGAACTTTGGAGAAAAAGAGAACCAAAGATCTCCCCCCTCTCGTTAGCTGCTGCTCCGCGGACTCTTTTAAGAGACTAATTTATGCGAGTTGAGCGAATCTCCGGAAAATCCGATCTTTAATTCGAGGAACGAAGGGGCAACAAGGAAAATCTTTTCTTTCACATTGTAGTAGGCGCGTCGCCCATTTTATTTCCCTTCGCGCTGGAACTTTCACAGTGTCAGCGAATCCCGGACCAGAGAATTCGCCTCATTATTTCTCTTAATTTTTAAAACTTTTTCTCTCTCGGCCTCTTCTTTTTCTTGGAATGAAGAAGTTCAACCACTAGTTGGGCGCCAATTGTACTGAGGTAAGTTTGGAGATGCTTTTGATGAGCTGCTGACTCATGCAAAAATTACAGCAAATCGCGCGGGACCACAATTGCCCAGTGCCTTTAAAAGGAGTCAGTCAGCACACCTTCAGGCGCTTACGGGCGCCTGGGGAATATTTAGTTTCCGTAGTTCCAATGTAGTCAGGGCATGTTTCGTATGGCTTACTAGTATTTTTCGACGCTGAATCGAATGGGATGGGTCTCGGAGCAGTAATACTAGGTCAAGCTGCTCATGAGAATAATAAACCGTTGAGTAATAATTTGCAGAGTTTTTGATATTGAATATTGATTTGATGAACGTGATAAGATCGAACTTAGCAACACAACACAAGGCTGAGAGAGAAACATGCGTGAAATGGGAGAACGGCGTATTACAATCAAGTGTGTAACAGGTTCGTAATAAATATATTTTGTTCAATTTCATTTCACATATGTCCCACTCTTTTTCAAAGTAGATTTTCTTCATTTTCTCTTAACCTGGTTTGCCATATTCAATACGGCACGACGCACATTCGAGTCAACATTCTTCTAAATACAGCGCTGAAAACTTACAGGTGGGTGGATTGTCTCAAACGCCTTCCTGATCAAAACAACACCGCCCCATTACAATCCAACCTCGAACTATTTTATAGAACAGTGTTTCAATAGAGGGCGAACTTGTTGGCCCGCTATTATCGGCCGCTCTCGACTTTAATGGGGCAAATAACTCATGGCTTAACTCGCCAATAAATCTGATGAAAATTGAGGAAGGCATTCGTGTTGTAAGGATGATAAGTAGAAAGACGGTATCAAACCAAAATTATCCGGGAAACTCACAACACTAATCAATTTTAGACTTGGCGTTTGAAGCAGAAACATAACTCATCTCTCCTAAGTGATAGCGATACTTCAGTGTACATACTCTGAAGCTCGATTACTCTCAAGATCAACTCGACGAGTTTTGGTCAGAGTTACATGCAGAGACTTGGTGGCAAGAACGCTCAAGCAAGACCTGACCTGGCCCATCAAATTGCGACGAAGGACTTCAGACGATATTTTTCAAGAATTGTTCAACCAACAGATAAAATTATTTTAATAAAAAATAATAACTCACCTTTTCGTGGCCAGCGCTGCCACACAAAAAACATAAGGCTTTAACGTTCATGTTATTATATCCAATCAACGGAAATCCTGATAAAGTCACTTCTTCTGGATCGTAACTCTCCCAAAAGTCTATGGACAGTTTGGCAAACTTCTTTTCACGCTCGCAGTTCTCCATTCCATCCAACATATCACAGTTGTCACGTCCCAAATCTTGGAGCATCCGGGCCTGCAAAGGAAATTTGATTCGTGAAAATGTAAGCACTTCTTAAGTCACTCCAAACCCAATCAAGTTCTAAGAATAAGGAACTTTGCACATTCGCTTCAAGGTTCGGTAGGATCAATGAACTAGAGAAGGTTTTGAACACGGGTGGAATTCTGATGATCAGGGGTGCCTTGTTTGACCCGATACAAAACGCTGAAAGACTGGGCAGAGAGACCGAATGCCATGAGAGCAACCTTAACAATATTCGGTTGATTCCGGAGCAAATTCTAGAGCTAGATATGTCATTTTTGTGCTTGTAAAAATAAAATATCTGGTGCGTTGCAACAAACAACTTTCCTTAGCTCTACGTCCATTTACTTTGTACGTGGCTAATTCTATTTAATCAATCACTCAGTTCCTTTGAACTTGGTCAAACAACATTTCACAGCAACAGGAAGGTGTAGCGCCTACAGTTCTGGAATTTATTGTGCTGCTCATACTCCTCCCAGAACCATTATTGAGCAATTGGTACACAAAGAATTAATGAAACGGTGAACACGAATTTTTTGAAGAAGGATAGTAATTACTTTTGTAGAGTTATTGGGTAAAAACGTTTAGAACTGGTAGCAAGCGAAACGGCGGTAGTTGAAATACAGGTATCTCGCTCTCATGAGCGTTTTTAAACGCTCACCCTATAGGTATTATATTGGACTGCAATACCAATTTTTTTTAACATTCTACAAGAATTCCAGCGGAGTTTATAAGGAAAAAACTGCGCGAAAAACTGCGTCGAAAATTTTGATAGTTTATTGTGCTGCTCTCGTCGTTTTCCCACAAATGGGAATTTTATGGTATAATTGCCATATTAAGAGCTATCTATATAAAAAATGTAATCAAAATCGTTAGAGCCGTTTTTGAGAAAAAAATTTTGTGTTTTGATCACTATGATAACTATAGTTAACTTTCAGTGGATTTCGTTCATACCCTTATTTTGGTGTCCCATGGTAACCTGCGGGCTAGATATCAAGTTTGAGGTGATTTGGTTGGGTCGTTTTCTCTAAAAACCACTCTAAACTCGATAACGTCGAAAATGTTGGTAATTTATTGTGCTGCTCTCGACATTTTCCGACAAACGGGAATTTTATGGAATAGTTGCCTTATTGGGAGTTATCAATACACAAAATGTAATCCAAATCGTTAGAGCCGTTTTTGAGAAAAAAAATATTTGGTGTTTTGATCACTATGATAACTATAGTTAACTTTCGGTGGATTCTGTTCATACCCTTATTTTGGCGTCCCATTGAAACCTGCGGGCTAGATATCAAGTTTGAGCTGATTTGGTCGTTTTCTCTCAAAATCGTTCACATACACACAGACCATTTTCCCGAATAGTGTTTTTTTGACTCAGTAGGGTCTGAAACGTAAAGATCTGAAGAAAACTCAAAATTTTTTTTCCAGCCACATAGCTTTCCTTTCTACTTTGTGGGGCCAAGGAAAGTAAAAAGGTTCTGCGTCGTTATCGCTATTGTGGGTGTTCACGCGCGACAAATTATTCTCGATGCGATTTCATTTTCTATTTTTGTTTGTTGTTTTTAATCATTTTAACATTGACCAAACGCGCGTCACGCAGAGGAGCCCATGACGCCAAGCGGGGAAGAAGTGAAGACTTGTGACAACTTGGTTCGGATGTACAGCAACCTCGAAGCGCAGATTCCCTTTTTTCGTCCTTTCTTCTTGTTCTCGTAAAATCGAATACGGGTCATAAGAATCCCGACGAATTCGTTCATTTTATATTTAACTGGGTCACATCAGCATCCCAACTAATCAGTTCGTCTTTATTCTGGTCTTCTTTTCTTTGTTCGATACATTGGAATCTATCACTGAGCACAGCAAAACAGAAGTGTACAGACGGCTCATGGTGGTTCATTAGCCAGCCATACACGAGCAGATATCTGCGACAGATATCGCGTTTTTAAACGATATCTGTGGGAAAGATCTGTGCGTTAGTGGGCGTTAAAAAATGATGAAAGATGTGAAAATCGACCAGAGGTATCTGCGAGAGTTCAAATCTGGCAGATGGTAGTCGGGCGTCCCCCTTAACCTCCAGACTTCTCGGAAGCGATGTCTGTGGTTCAAAGAACTGTTCGATTGGATCGGGCAGTCACTTAACGTTAAGATGTTCTGTTGTCCACTAGTGTTTTCCCCTGTTTTCACATAAGTAATTCAAAACTCGTAACTGCAAACATTCGTAGGAAACTACAATTTTCGTAACTACAAAAAACGATCTCCCCACAACCTAATAAATTCGTAAATACATTATTACTTGTTGGCACCTACCCCCAGTGGCATACTTACCCATAATGTGGGGGGGGGGAGAGGATAGTATTTTCAAATTTAGTTGTAGTTTTTTATTTACAAAAAACCAAATCAATTGAATTACGGGAGCCGGGGAGATGAGCTAGCAAAATGTTCACCATCCCGCGGGTTGTTCTCCCTAAGGTGCGCCAACAACTTCATGTGCCCGAACTTTCTCCTTTCCCAAACCCATGACTTCTCCCAAACTTGTCTTTTTTTTGGCTTAGCCGTTTTATGGGCAATAAAAAAAAATACCCGCCGCAAAGGCCGCTAATTTACGCTTTTTTTACTACGAACAGTCACTAACCCCATGGCATCAACTTACGGAATGTGTGACCGATCTGGAAAATATTTCGGATTCGACCGATAACTCGAGTCTGCCAGACGAACGTCGGTGACAGACCTGAATCTGTCAGATTTCATCCCACGAACGAACAGACGACATCGGGCACTGGTCAGGTGACAGATCTCGGGCATGAAAGATCGGCCAATAAGTTTTTCGTGTTAAGGGGCAACGACCGATCTCATCGGTCACTCCAGATCGTTAGCGATACCTGTCAGATGAGATCGGGTGACCAAATCTGTCATTATGGTAATTCGGACTTCGTAACTTGCCATTTTACCTCGACCGAAGGACGACCCCAACGCCCATAACTGCCTCAACGCATGCTGCTACGCATATCTCGTCATTACGGTCATCTCGTTGGTCTTTCTACAGACATTTCTGCCGAATAATTTTACTTTATTTTGTTTATATCTGAGAAGAAGTTTCTGGTTTATTTATTTTTTATACATCTTTTATTTCATTTCAAATTATATCGGAGATTTACAACAAAATTTGTGGACTGGGGGGGTATGAGACCTCTCCCCTGATCGACAACAGTGTGAAAGAAACTAAATATGCGCCAGACTGTTCTGAGTTACCTGAACAGACACATCTGAGTATTGTTAATTACATTCTGGATTTACTCACCACAGGTCTTTCGTAATCCTGGCAACCGGGGCTCGGAGATGCTTCCAGTTCATTATGGTCACTACGAACGGAATCAGCTGCAGAGACGATTTCTCTGGGTTTACCAGGGCTGAGGAATTAATCGAATTTACGGTAACAGAAACGTCTTTGTTACTTTCAAGAAATAAGTAAACATTACATATAATACTCACCTAACTAGGGGTTCTTCATAAAACACCTCGCTACTGCCGCTATGTACTGAACCTGGACAATTCACAACGATTAGCACTTTCGAAGGTTAACGTTAGATTTGAATTGAAGTGAAAAAGACGAATAGTTACCTTTGTCGTCGAACGTTGCGATCGTCGGAAGACCTAAAACCAGCGATGCGCTTCGGCAAACGTGCTTCACTCGAGGGCCACTCAAAGGTAATTTGATTTTCCCTTTAACCGATTTCGAGTTTACCGTTTCCTTTTCTGCCCACGCTGAAACGTTTTTCAAAAACACTAATTCAGAATTGACAAGCACCAACAAGAGTAGCAAGTAACAGCAGTATTTACTTATTCATTATTACATTCCACATGGCACGACGTGAATTCGCGTCCTCGCCAAAACAACGGCATGACCCACATTCGAGTCATTGTTGTCTCTCTTCTAAATACGGCGCTGAAAACTAACTTTCATAAAAACCTTCCTTGGACGGGTAGCTTTCAGATGGCAAAGTTCATTTTTTGAGTTGTCCCTCCACATGTCTACTGCCAAACCCCTCAGACGTTCTAAACGAATGTTGCTCGGTACTGTGTGTGGTGTTTTTTTGTTTGTTTGGTTTCTTTATATGGAAATGGAGGTAAGTTTGATTTCGTACTTTATTCTTCTTTGGGATTATTTTTCCTATGAGCTATTCTCGTCATTCACGCAATGTTCCTTCATCATTTGTGTGTTTGGATGATTTGTGTTCCAATATTATATTCGTGGACGATATAGACATCGAAGTTCTAGCTCTGTCTCCTAAGAGTCAAGGACTCGACCCCTTCAATCAGAATAAAGGTAAATTGCCATGACATTTTGGATTCAGAAGCATTGGATGAGATCAAAAGATTGCAATTGGGTGGGGGCTGCATAAATGATACATTTTTAGTCTTCTAGTAATGAACTTAGTTGATGAGTTGAAACTATATGAACCTAAGGAAAGTTGTGTGATTGCTTCTCTACTGAGTAGCGGAGATAAAAACGTCGATTAGTGTCTCCCCCTTCCCGTTAAAAATAACTTCAAAATATCTCTGAAACCAAGGAATAACATTGAAACGCTTTCTGCCAGACAAAAGTTGACAAATTAAACCAGTAACCTGGCAGGTATCAACTAGAAAATACCCCATACAACTGGGTGCGGCATAAAGGTCGGATGTTTTTGAAAAAATCATAACTTTGGTAATTTTTACTCAAAAAAATTGTTATTGACATATTTAGATTCACAATTTAAAAGCATTTTAGAAATTCATGTGTGGAAAATCACATCAGTCAAGTGGCGTCCCTCGTTCGCGATACACTGCTGGAGTCTTTCTTGGAAATTTCCGAAAACTCTTTCCAACGTTGCTCTCTCAGCTGCGTCGATTTCCACGCGAATAGCATCCTTCAATTCCTCCAATGTTCGGGGCTTAAGCTGGTAAACACGTGCTTTGAGGTGTCCCCACAGAAAAAAGTCACATGTGGGGACCGAGGAGGCCAATGAACGTCACCGAACCTGGAAATAAGGCGGCCAGGGAAAAGAGGACGAATAACGCTCATTGTTGCCCTAGCTGTGTGAGCGGTTGTCCCATCCTGTTGGAACCACATACGCCGGATTGCAATGCGTTTTTGTCTTAATTCAGGTGTGAAGAAGCCGGTTATCATCTCGACATAGCGTTCTGAGTTGACGGTAACAGCAATGCCATTGTCGTTTTCAAAGAAGTAAGGGCCGATGATGCAAGTTTGGGATATGGCGCTCCAAACAGTAACTTTTGGGCTATGCAGCGGTTGTTCGTGTAATTGTCGGGGATTTTCATCAGCCCAATAACGACAATTTTGCTGATTCACCATGAGGTGGAAGTGAGCCTCATCGCTCATGAACAAAATGAGATCCTCATTATGTTCAATAAGTGCTTCCATCTCACGGGCGAAGGTCATTCGTTGTGCATAATCCTCTGGGTGTAATTGTTGCACGATGGACAACTTATAGGGGTGAAACCTCAACTCTAGATGCAAAATACGCCTAACCGATCGATCACTGAGGCGAAGTTCAGCAGCATGCAGGCGATCTGATCGACTCGGGCTGCGAATTAGTGCTAGTCGTAGACTTTCAATGTTCTCTGGTGTTCGAATCGATCTTGAAGCTCCTGGTGGTCTGTTCCTCATCAACGAACCTCGTGAGCGAACTCCTTCAACCCAACGAAGAATGGTGTTTCCAGAGGGAACAGCCCGATTCGGTGGATATTAAAATGACGACGAAACTCACGCTGGACTGCTGTGACAGACTTGTTATTACGAACGAAACTGTCGTAAGCAAAAACGCGGTGCTCTACTGTCCACAGGTCGATGACTTCAACTGGTAAAAAAATGCTAAGACCTCCCGATTACAATGGTCCCTTCCCCACGTTGGTCGACCAATTAGGGGGGAAGCACTGGCCATTTCAAAAACGTCCGACCTTTATGCCGCACCCTGTATTAATACGATGTATATTGCCAACTGTACGATCCAAATTGTAGTGTCTGAAGCCTTGTTCTACAGAAGTATTTTCAAAGCTCAAAACTAACCTTCTTTCTTGTCGATACTAATTTTTGGAGCCGGTTGTGCGTTACAATGACTGTCCGATGATCTCAGGCCAGCTTTCTGAACAAACAAAACGAAATACACAGTTTACAATTATGTTCAGCGTACAGGAAAATGATTGGCAAAAACTTTCACCTTGACGCAGTTTGATTTACCTTGCTTTCAGACACGATGGTAGGTCTATCGGGGATTTCAGGAGGCAAATATTTTGATAGGCGTTTCATCATTTCTGAGGGCAAGCGATACGATCGTAAACACAAATTCAACCAACACCCTTGACACCTCGACGACAAATTTTGATTGAGAGGAGTTTGGTCGGAGGAAAATTGAGCACACGAGCCCAGCGTAGACTGTCGGATAACACAGTTCCCTGAGGTACAATAAAACGAGATGTAAATAATATTCAAAGTATCGTGATGGGTCATATACTCGAAACATATAACATATTTACCAAAGTAAAGCAGTCAAAATCATTCAGTACCAATTTTAAGTGCAACAGAGATGATTTAAAGAGTAATTTGAATATAATATCATGGCATTGCAGCCACAACTCATTGGAATAAATTAGGCAGCGGTTTAGCGTGAAAAGACTATTGTTATCAGAGGAGCGTTTGGTAATCTATGGACTGGTGCTCCTCAATGAGCTTAGATGTTGGTAAATTCCTCGTAACCTGTTTTTGCTCTTAAAAAGTTACCTGACACGTAGAACTGCTACGACTGAATGTTGACATGTCTCAGTCCGGAGAACAGTAGAGAAAACCTGCCCATAGGGCACAGTCCTCAGACCTGCACCTTGGAGATCTTCTCAGGAGCCTCATGCAGACTGACTGTGTGCCATACGCCTATGTGGACGATATCGCACTAGTCAATCCACCAAATCGAGGCAAAACCCCATCAAGTGCTCCCAACAGACACCTAACTGTGTGAGTACGTCAAGCTGACGGTGACTGAGGAAAAAACGAAGCTCTCAAAGGGAACATTAAATCGCCAACGTTCTCTTGAGACCCAAGCCTCACATACCCAGGCGTCGATATAAGTTTATTTACTGTGGATCATCAAGGCTGACAAGACAGCGTCCACTAAAGCACTATAAGTGATCACTAACCAAATACTTGGCGACTTGGGCATTGAGGGCATGGTCGACAAGTGGAGAGTGAAAAGAGAGCTTCCCCCTGCTCTGGGCTAAACATAGGTTATGACAAAAAAAGGCCGTAGTTGATGTTGATCTCTCCCTTTGAAACTCGCAACCCAAGTAAATGGTTAGATCAGGTGGGAAACCAGATTAAGAGCTTCCCCAGGGTTATACCTCCTCGTGGTAACACGCAAGCAACATCTCTCTACAGGGAGGCTGACTAAATGACAACCTGCTGTTCCCCCATACGTCCAGAATTCGGTGGATGCTTCGTGAGCACTCACGCTCCTACACGATAGTGAAACTGCAACCTCCACTAATATAATTCTCTTGTGAATGTTAAGGAACAGTCTTTCTGATAAGCGAATATACTTTTTGTTCACAGACTTTAGATTTCTGTAACTGGCCTTACGATTTCTCACCAATCAGAATCCACCTGACAGAGAAAATCATGGACTGTCACGAGCTTTCTTCTAAATGCCACAGCAGATTTTACGTACTCCATAAATAGCCACAGCCATAAATAATCCTCATCTCTTTGTTAGTTGGAACTTAACAGAAAATTTATAAGACCTCAAATAGACTTCAAGAGGCTCGCATTATTCAAATAAACCCAGAGGGTACTAATCACTGGGATTTTGCAAGAAAAAAATCGACAACTAGCTTGCTCGGAAACTGGCTTCTCTTCATTAACTGAGGATGTGAGAGAAGGGGTCTGGCCCTTACTTCTAATGAGCCGCAAATAGCTAAATACATCGAATTGAGGCCACGATCTTAAAATGACACCACCTTATATCAAAGCATTAGGCGTGGATGCACATAAGCTAGATAAAAAATACCATACAATATAAGACTATAAAAAATTACTCTTGATGACTAAAAACAATGCCGTAAAAAATTGGTAATAAATATAAACTCTTGAAGTCAATAAGTTTCACGTGTGAAGTCATGATTAGCGAAAACGCTGTCAAAACCGAAATAAAAGCTGTATGCGACGACATACCTGTGCCTGTTGAACAAGGAAGAACGTCAATAGTTTTAGTTTCAAAAGACTTTACAATCTTCATGATGAACCTTCGGCAAGGGTTGCAAGAAAAAATACCATATTTCCGAGCTTGTTTGACGTGTTTGTAAGGCCACATTGACCCACAAACTCCGCATATCACTTTTGTGAGGGGTCTGTCAAGGTTTTTCAGTTTATCTGTAAAAAAAAAATGGAGTTAACAAAAGAGTCTGATCGACAAGTGACATATGTCATCACTGTGATTCAGTTGCGCATAAGGCTTGGCTTTTATGAAGCCCCAGAATGCTACATTTAGCTACTATGTTACTTCAAATGCTGTGAATCACCAGTGTTTGTTTCCATATTTTATTTTGATCGTCATTTCTTAGTACAAGTACATCGCCTTCCTGCCACCTGGTACTTTAAAAGGAACCTTCCAGAGTGCTTCCATAGAAATGATGATTTAATTTTTGATCAGACCCAACACTGCTTTGTGCATGCCGTAACACAATGGCACACTGCACTCCTCAGCTATTCGATCTACTTCCGATCTTGAAATTAACTATTAATAAAAACGCTGCCTGCTCATCACCCTCTGGTTCATCACGCCTGACCCTCCTGCCATTAGAGGTCCAGGTAAACCCCACAAAAAAGCGACGATAACACAAAGGACTGGCACCCAAATGCATGGATTCCATGTTCAAACCGTAACCTTTCCTTGAAGGTACGTGCTGCTCAGTGTGCAAGAAGTCAAATCCTTCCCTCTTTGGATGACAAGCTTGACACCTGTTATCTCAGGACAATCTAGCTACTAAAAATATTATTGATAGGTGTGACGAAAATCAAAGTGGCTCGTATGAGAGTAAATGCAATAGGTCCAGAGAGACCAGGTTACAAATTACTTGGCCCAAATAACCTGGATAGCCACCAGGCGACAGTACTGCAGAGGAATTGAGGAAATCTGGCAGCGATGGCGAGGGAGGAGCTACGGAGGTAAATCGTAGCTCATCCAGACATTGCCATCAACCCCACAAGCTACCTCTCATCAACTCGATGGCTGCCCAAAAACAGATAGCGTAACAGAGCGCAGTAATGTAGCTGGTGTAATGAAGCTCACTTCATTCTCCCAGCTGCTGCTATCTCAACATATTGCTGCCCCTAATAGGTAAGTTTAAGGCATTTGTACCATTCCGCGTTTCACGTGTACCTATACATTTTTAATTCTGGACACTTTAGCGGAAGTGTTTCTAAGAGTACAGTATCAAAAACAATTTATTTTCAGAGGGCTTAATGGCAGCTACGGTAAAAGCAAAGAACATGGACCGACCCCTCTGAAGGCATATATCGATATATGTCGACCGATGTCAGGTTATCAATATGCCCGACATCGCTCATAGGCTCTTCCCCGCCAACTGCGCCTGTGACGTATCGTAGGCTCTGGCGCCATGTTTGAAATTAGAAATAACGACATTGTGTACTTACAGGTTCTAAGAAGTCCCTGACGAACTGCCGGATGCTTCCTCTCCTCCACTGTTCACTTTATAAACCTGAACCACAGCCTTCAGAAATGCCCTCGTTAGATCATAACAGTCACTTCTCGTCCTTCTCCAGATATATTCAAAGATTTACGAATCAAAATGATCTGTGAGCGATCTAGAGGGAATCCTTCGCTTGATAGCGGGCCATGTTCCCTCGATCGAATTCGTGTGGGCCTCTGTTGCCGGGTACTTGAAAAACAAGGAGTGGTTCACGGTTAGGTGACGGAAACCTTCGTCCTCCAGGCAATCATAGGCCTTCCAGCAATCGGAGATTACTGTCGTGCCCGGAAGAATGAATTCCTTGATGATTGTGAGGAGGACTTCCTTCCCTCGGTTTTCAACGACCCGGAAAAAGAACTTTCAGGACCCACGCTCCACTCCACCAAACACCCAGCGTCCATCTACCGATTTGCCCCTGTTAAATTTCCTCTTACCAAATTTAGATTCGTCAATTTCAACGACTTCTCCATCGCCACCTAACTTCATGCATGCTTTATCACGACACACTTCCATATATACTTCACGACAAAACATCATCCAGTCGGTAGCAGTAGGATCAGAGCACACTGGTAAGCAATCAAGGATGCGGGTGCTTTACAAAGCCATAAACTAGTTACTTGAAGCACCTGCAGCATTGTTAACTTACTTCTTTCAAACCACGACCCTTTCCGCACTGACCGCCTCACATTATGACCATTAAGATGGCATCTCCATTCACACCCATCAATCACACTAGTCCTGGGGACTAACCTCATTCTTGCACCACACTCGCAAACACAATCTGAGGCGATCAGACCTTCACCCATACACCGTTCAATCAGAGACATACTACCAGACGTACTCAAACTATGGAAAAAGTTAGTTGTAAGTCTTTGAGAACTCATGATTTATGAATATAAAGTTGGGAAGAGTAAATATAGAGCAGGACAGAAGACTTTCACACGATTCAAACGTAGAAAAAATAGAAACGCACAAACTTGAAGGGAGGTTAAGGTAAAATGTGAAGGAGAGGGCCCTGCGAACTGCTGGCACAAGAACCATTAACGAACTGAGGAATACAGAAAGGCGGAGGGAACAGGGAATAAGGTGGAAGGGTCAAAGGTCAAATAACCCCCTCAACTACGGTTATTGTTCTTTCTCATTTTCTCAGTTTCTCTCTCATTTTGTTGTCGCTCTCACTCTTTCGCAGAGTTCATTGCAGTCTCCGAGCTTCTCCGAATCTCTTCCCCACCAACTGTGCCCGTGACGCATATTGACACTAGCAGTCGTAGCGGTACCAAGCGACCTATCGATATATGCAGTCATAGCGTTATCTCGGTCCATGTTCTTTGTTTCACCCCAGCTACTAATTGTTATCAAGCAACCTCTGCTTGGAAACAGATGTTAGGAACAAACTATACGAGTACTTACCAAGCGGATGATGAGATGATTGTGATGAGAAGGGGCCTTCTACCGAAGCAAATGATGCGGATTTTATTTTTAGCTTCGGTTTTTGCAAAACGAATTTGACGGTCGAATGCGGTTTGTCTTGTTTAGTGGTAGAAGCCGAGCCGGACCCAACGGCGTTGGCATTAACTAACTGGCTTTTGTCGACATCGTTGCCACCATCAAAAACCATCGACTCGTTAAATCGCGACTTTTTGGCCGGACGGTCCGGACTACTAGGTTCCAAAAATCGTTTATTTGGTTTGATAACTCGCGAAGAGTGCGCGCTGCGAGTCGGCAAAACAAATTTCCCGGACACTGTCGCGTTTGGCTGAACGATTTTTTTGCTCCCATCAAAAGCGTTGAGGTTCTGCGAAGTCCATCGATGTTTGTTCAACTCTCTCCCAGACGCTCGATGATGAGATTTTTTGCCGGCCACTTGGTGAACATGATCGGAAACTTGAGTAACGTCAACCTCAACTGTCGAATTGACCGCGTCAATACCCGAATTCTTCTTTTTCGCGACGTCGACCAACGACGCTTTGGCGTTACGAATTTCGTGTGGGCTGAAACCGTGAAATAAGGAACCCTGCAAAATAAACGTAACAGTTGAGACAATTCGCAGCCGTGTGATACGTGACACACGTTATCACTGTACACATTGATTACAATAATAAACCAAGCATTGATTTCAAACTAGAGCGCAAGCATTAGTTCGACGCAATAAATATTGACTGAAATGCAACAACGAACGGCACAATGACATCCTACCTCGTTCTCTTCTGGAAAGAGGAAATCGAACACAGACAAACGGCAGTACGCATCTTCTGCCGCTCTGAATCCGTCGAAATCCTTGTAATTGATGAACGTAGAAGACAAGACACGTTTACGATTGTGACATTTCGAGGGCCTACCAGGGAATTTTGCTTTGGCCATCGTCAAATTCTGAGTCTATATCACTCAAAGTAACTTATTATGTAGAACAAGGACGCAGTCACGAAAAAGCCCATAACTTGGTCGTTGTCGGTTTTGTTGATGTTCGTTTCGAGGCGAAGTTTACAGCAGTTTGGCCAACATGACCGATAGTCGAAAACTTATAACGTTCTCCAGTAGCCGGCTACTAGTTACGTCGATATCCTTAACCAATCCAAACATTCTCGACTCGTTTTGCTTGAATGCGCTCTGGGGCTAACGAAGCTACGTTCCTGTTAGGTTTACGACAAGAGCATAGAAGTGTGGTGTTTCCTCAGTTTTAAGTAGAGGCAGGTCAAGAGAGAGGAGCCAGTTATTTGTGTCGGTAATTATTGAGCTCTTTTTTGCTTATAAAACGCCAACAAGTTGTCGTCAGTGTTCTAGCTCTGTGGTCTTGAAAGTTGCTGGGTTGCCTTGGGAGAATGACAGTCCTGGCGTTGTTGCCGTTGGTCCCGATCAGTCATCAGTAATCCTGCATGTCTAAATAGTAACGAGAAGCTGGGCACTCGTTCAGCACGTCAGGATGAATCTCTGCATGGTTGCTGCATTGACCATATCCTGGCCTGATGTGCAATCACTATCAACTGGCTGGGAGCAATGGTGACACTGACACGCCTCAGTACTTCTCCACAGAAAACCATAAAGTGCTGCTGTGTACCTGCTTGTTAATTGTATCTTCATGCTTGACTCAGCAACCATGAGTTTGAGGGCAACGAGTGAAACAACCTATAATTTTTATAATGCACATTTTGCAAAATAAACTCTCATTATTGTGCAGTTTTGAGCCAGAATCGTTTTAGTTCTATTAATTTGAGGTACTCCTACGATTGAATATCATGACTGCCGTAAGGTCATTTCTAGCATTCAGCTTGTTGAGGGTCTTCAGCCTTACGTAATATGCAATGTCAATACTGGAAAATACGAAACTTTATCAAAAGCATTTGTGGTACCTGCAAGAGTTTCAATGCACGCCTCTTCATATGCTTCCCAAATTAAAACTGCCAATCTATGAAGTTGCATATTATCACATTTGGGGCAAGCCAAGGGGTGACAAAAGCGTTGAATGGTCTTAAGAGAGTCTAGTATTGGGGTTGGAGTAACTTGTTTGTTGAATTATAAGAACGTAATCCACTCCTAAATTTAGTTGTAGATTCTACTCCATTACCCAACTTTGTAAAGTTTTACGTGCTAGTTATCTGGTTGATTCTCACAGCTTTTCACGTTCTTTTAAAGGTAAGTAGTGGTTGATTGTGCACTGCACTGCAGCCGTGTGAATGTTCCATGTTAATGTAGCAATCATTGTCATCATCATTAGGAGTTTTTAGCGTTGCGGAGTTGTTAAGTCAATCGGGGTCTCTGTAACGTGTTTGAAACGTTTTCAGGCAGTGGCTATTCGACATTCACTCTCAAGTATTCTTCAAACAAAGAAAGGGTGAACTAAAGAACATGGACCGACCTCTTGATAACGCTACGACTGCATGTATCGATAGTTCGCTTGAACGCTACGACTGCAACTATCGATATGCGTCACCGGCGCAGTTGGTGGGGGAGAGCCTATGAGCGATGTCTGGCATATCGATAACCTGACCTCGGTCGTGATATATCGATATATTGCCTTACCAGAGGGAGCGGTCCATATTCTTTGCTTTTACCCAAAGAAAAAGTTTACTTGTGTAGAATGAACCCTTTCCGTTCTTCTTCCGTTGTGTAACATATAGCAGGCACGTATTACATGGATGAGACAGTGGTAAGTACGTTTTGTAAGGTGGTTGTTGAGTATTCTGTCGTTCCCCATGGAAGTTTGGCGCGTTGGTCGGGAAGGTTACGTTTTTAAATTATTTGGCAGTTGTTGACATTTTCAGGAGTTAAACTCAGTTTGTACGTATTCTCTGCTGGATACTAATCCCAAATGTAACATTATGTTCCAGTCTGATGCTGCAGTTTTGACTGGGTATTCTCTTCACCGGTCGAGCTAAGCGAGCAGGTAGCGAGGCTTTTGTTAAACATACATTTAATTACTATTTAATCGCTGATTTACACTGCGTTATAGATAGGTTGTTAATTCGTAACGTACGCAACCGTTGTGTGTTAAGTATCACTGTTAAGTGTAAATTCAGTTTTATATTTCTGCAAACTGCGAGAGGCTTCGGTCACGTAAGTGACGAATGAACAGTTTGAGTCCACAGTTCTCGTGCAATGTCTGGGCCGTGACATCAGAAGGGTTCACAATACCAGTTAGGTGTTGTATGCTGGTGGTGATACCTCGAAGAACGCCTGCTGACACTCCCAGCTGATGCGTCTTCTCAAGACTTCTTCCACTACATGCCACTCTAGGATGTTACCTGTTTCCACTTCTTGTGCTTCTGACTCTGCGATACAAAGATCCGTCCTGTCATATTTGCTTTTCTAGGAAGCTATTTCCCTGCGCTAAACGCACCATATAATTCAGCCACTAAAACCAAAAGCGACCTCAACTTCACACGCAACAGCGAGCACAATGGTACACTCCCCAACCTCTTATGCACCTTACCGCAGTAGGCAGTGACTACGTTTCGTTTGAAATAAAGTGTCCACACTGTGACTCAATCCAAGAAGAGCAAATATGACAAGATGGATCTTTATACGGAAGAGGTAATATCGGAGTTGCAGCATTGACTGTATCCTAGCGTCGCACGTACTGGAGAAAAAGTCCTGAGAAGATGATGTATCAACTGGGTGTGTCAGCAGATGTTGTTCGAGTTGTCATCACCCGTTTGTTGCCTTGCTTGTGTCTTAACTTTAGCATTATATCTCAAAACGCAAACTTCCCTTTCATCCCCCTCTCAAGGCGTGAATGTAAGGTCATGAGTCGTTCCCATCAATTGTGTTGAGAGGGTGGGGGGGGATGGAATACGTTGTTTTCCGTAATTGTCCCTGTGACAGTACGGAAAACGGAGATGAAAAAAATCCAAAATGTGCTAAAAAATAAAGAAGTTCTATCCATATTTTCCGCAGTAAACGTCAAACTGTCTTTGTCAATATGGCAAAATGTCTTCTAGCAATCTAATTCCAGCTTACTGCTCCCTTTTGTTTCCTGTAAACGTTCGTTGAACGGCTGTATGAGCTACAATACACCTGAAAATTAGTTTCTTCTTACGCTAAAAGTTCGTGTTTTTTCTCAGCCAACTAGTACAGTTTGTTCTTTGAAAGTGTGTTTTTGTAGAAATGTGTTGAGGGAAGATACAATATTTGTGTTTGAGAGTGAGAAAACCCCAACTGCGCATTCAATCGACTTCTGCGGCCGACAAAAGGCTCATTTCTGAAGCTGACAACGGAGTTTCCGTAATTTTCTCTCCTTACCATCTCTCCTTATACATTCTAGAGTTCCTTCCCAGACTCAACCCAAAACCGTCAATATTCGTTGCATCGCTCTTGCCCAGTTGAATGCGTATTTGTAACTATGCTCTCCTGCCACTCACTCACACTCACATCTCAAACTCTTTTTGCTACTTTGTATCGAAGTGTATTAATACAGTCCTCTCTCGCGATCTTCACGTTAATCCGTTTGTTCTTCAGATTCTGTAACGTCGAATTTCAAGTGGTCGAGGAGATCTGTGGGACGCTTTGCTACAGATATTGTTAGGGGGTTGAAGATAATCTGTTTACATTATTCATGCTCTTAGAGGTACTCGCCTCAAATTTGTTGTAGGAGGACTACAGTGTCTTTGACTGAGGTGCCAACATGAATAAGACTAAATGTGGAGGTCGTTCCAAAATATTTCTGGTGGATTTGGAGAACTTGAAGAAATTGGAATGGGAGAGACGAAGGAAGTTGAGACTACAACAGGTACTGAACGTTTTTCCTAGCTTCGTCTATTATATTACTTACAGTTGCCAATGCCAACTCGTGTTGAGCCTCTTGTCTCCATTTCGATGCCACTTTCTAACTTTAACAGCGAGATCTCATTGCAAATTCATATTAGGCCAGTGCTGTCTATGCAGTTGTAATGCTTTGACATGAAACTGAGAGACGAAGAATTAACGATAATAAATAATTAGGAAATGTGTGCAGGAGATTGTGTTAGAGAAGAGAGAAAAGGTGCTGGGGGACTAGGAAAAAAGAATTGTAGAGACTTGAAGAATATATTACAGAGTTACTGAAGGGCAACCTGCTTCGTCGGGGGATGGAAATGGTGAGGGCCAGAGAGAAAAATTGAAGAGAGAAATAATGAGCCGAATTCAGGTCCGAGATTCGTTGACGCTGTGAAAGGTCCAGCAAAAAGAGAAATGGTGACGTACTACAATGTGAATGAAAAGTAAGCGACCATTCCTTGTTGCCCCCTCGTTCTTCGAATCTTTGATCTTATTTTCCGGGGATTAGCTCAACACTAAAAAAATCCATTCATTGAAGTCATCTGCTCCAGGAGCAGCGGCTAATGTTGAGGGGGGGGGGGAGATGTACCTACCCCCTGACTCCCCTAGGTCCCCTAGTGATCATTGTGGATATATACGAAGATTCATAATCCAACGAAAGTTGAGCATTGGATCGGACTGCTGTAATTTTCGTCTGAGGGGGGGGGGGGGCTATAATATTACTTTATGATTGATGACTGTAAATTGGTTGTGTCAAAGGACACGTCTTTTGTTGTTGAGCAGGAGTGCTTATCAGCTTCTCAACGGGAGCGTTATAGTGCTACAGTCTTATTTCCGAGTGAATCGTTTGATAGAGCCCTGTGCGAAGAGCTTCAGTCAGGGCTAATTGTTGCTGGCTGAGTTGTGCAGTTTCGCTACAGGTTATCACAGTTTAATGGTTGCAAAATCCAGGCGCTGCCGCCCTCCACAGTGCAGCAACTAATGGTTCAGTACTGTAAACGAAACTACTGTTTCACAGTATACATAATTTGAATGCGAACCTTCAAAGATGAAAAAAATAAAGTCTTGCTCTGTAACATTAATTTTTCCTTTCCCCCATCTGTCTCCAGGTCAGGCAACAAGCACGCAGCATCGCATCATTTATCAGAAAACAAACTAAAGGAGCTCAAAGTAAAGAAGAAGATTTGGCAAAATTCGCTGAAGCTGAAGCTGTGGCAAAGATTGCGGAGGACAGAAAGAGAGAAATGGAAGGGAAGCTAACAGAAAATTTAGTTTCTGTGGGAACTGCACACTCCTCTGCTGACTACCTGGTGAGTATTCTATGACGTCAGGCTATGGATTGTAACGGGGGAGGGGGGGGGCTTGATTGATAGTTTTGAATAATTATTGCTGTGACATAGCTACACTATCCGCTCCAAGCCCAGTAAATCTGAGTCTGAATGCTCTGCACGGTTCAGTTGATGGACGTGATCTCTGACAGTGTCTGTACTCTCTCTACTCTGGGTGTTCGATCAGTCAAATCAGTCTGGGTTTTTTGACCTCGGAATGCTCGCACCTGCTCTAACAGGACTCCCTGGCCCTTTCCACGTTCATTGCGACAATAATTGTTCAAAACCGATTTTCTGCGCAGCAACTTTTTACTTTCCTTGCTCTACGAAGTAGAAAGGAAAGTTATGTAATCGGCTGAAAAACTTTTTTTGAGTTTTCTTCAGATCTTTACGTTTCAGACCCTCCTGAGTCCGAAAAACACTATTTGGGAAAATGGTCTGTGTGTGTGTGTATGTGTGTCTGTATACGATTTTTAGAGAAAACCACCGTACCAAATCAGCTCAAACTTGATATCTCACTCGCAGGTTACCATGGGACTCCAAAATAAGAGTATGAACAAAATCCACCGAAAGTTAACTGTAGTTATCATAGTGATCAAAACAACAAATTTTTTTTTCTCAAAAACCGCTCTAACGATTTTGATTACATTTTAAATATTGGTAGCTCTTAACATGATAATTATACCATAAAATTCCCATTTGTGGGAAAATGACGAGAGCAGCACAATAAATTATCAACATTTTCGACGAAATTGATCTTAGCGCGGTTTCTAGAGAAAACAACCGTACCAAATCAGTTGAAACTTGATGTCTAGCCTACAGGTTATCATGGAACGCAAAAATAAGGGTATGGGCAAAATCCACCGAAAGTTAACTATAGTTATCATAGTGATCAAAACACCAAATTTTTTTTCTCAAAAACCGCTCTAACGTTTTTGATTAAATTTTTTATATCGATAGCTCTTAATAAGATAATTATACCATAAAATTCCCATTTGTGGGAAAATGACGAGAGCAGCACAATAAATTATCAAAATTTTCGACGAAAAGCGTTTTTGCTGTGGTTTTTTCCTTTTAAACTCCGCTGGAATGTTAGTAGAATGTTAAAGAAAATTGGTACTGTAGTCCAATCCAATACCTATAGGGTAAGTATTTAAAAACGCTCATGAGATACGTGGGGCTCACTCCAGAAATTCCTGAATTTCAACTACCACCGTTTCGCTTACTACCAGTTCTAAACTTTTTACCCAATAACTCTGCAAAAGTGATTACTATCCTTCTTAAAAAAATTTGTGTTTACAGCCTCATTAATTATCTGTGTAGCGATTGCTCAATAATGGTCCTGCAATGAGTACGAGCAGCACAATAAATTCCAGAACTGTAAGCGCTACCGCTTCATGCTGCTGTAAAGCGTTGTTTGACCAAGTTCAAATTAACCGAGTGATAAATGAATTGATTAAATAGAATTAGCCATGTACAAAGTGAATTGACGTAGAGCTAAGGAAAGTTGTGTGTTGCAACGCACCAGATATTTTTGTCTCCATTTCTTTCTTTTTGGAACCAAAAAAACATCTGATGACTTGTAGTTCAAATTTTATTAACCTTTGACCTTGAAAAACGTTTGTCGACGGGTGGTCGACGCCCGCCTGACTATAGGAAACTCTTACCTCTGGCGGGTGGTCGACAGGTAGTCTATATTCTGTATGTGAAGTTGTAATACTCTAAAAACCGAGCTAAGCTGTAAAGGGGACAGCTTTTATAACCGAAAACGAGTGTCCAGCTTCTACCGGAAAAGATTATGTACCTAAGTAATTAGAAAGGAGGCCTAGCAGCTTTTTTTGGTAAAAGTACCTACATCCAGGTATAAGAATGAGGAGACAACACGAAAATGCACACAAAGTATAATTCGCAAGCGTTTCATAGAAAAGTATTTTGTACATATTATAACGATACAAGAATATTAAAAAATTATTATTATCAAAATCAATAAAAAAATAAATCCAGACGCCAATTTTTCCTCAAATACCAACCGTCTCTTCACTCCATGTCTGTTTATCTGGACAAAAAACAGCAAATTAAAATACGCACTAAAACATGAAACGCACTGAAAAAGAAAAAAGAAGTTTATTCTTTTTACTCCTTAGTAGGGGTTATTTCATAGCTATTTATTCATAATTTTCGATGCAAATAATATTTGGCGTAAGCTAATAAAAAGTATTGAGTAAAAAACTTACTGTATGAGAAAACCCTGCAAATTATTACACAACGGTTTATTATTCGGATAATCAGCTTGACCTAGCATTAATGCTCCGAGACCCATCCTGTTCAGATTTCGGATGAGACAGGGGAGGGAGTTCAAACGACGAAACGCTGTAGCTCCCGCATTGTACTGCGTTTCGTTAATTTTTTTTAACCGTTTTTTGCCCATTACAACCACGGGCTTCGTCCGATCGGATTGCCGAGATGGCGGGCACAACTAGATACCAAATCGGATTTTCGGGCGAAAGAACGAATTTTTTAGACCACGTTAAAGGCACAAAACGGCCTGGACGGGGGACGGCGGACGGACATTGCAAATTTGGAATCTCCATGTCTTGAAACGTAAAGTATCAAATTTTGAGGGGGGGTTGTAAAAATTTTTCGTGACCGAAAACATAGGGTTATTATTCAGAATGAATAATAAACCAAAACGAGAAAAAAATAACGAAAAATCGATCTGGTCGACGGTCGGAACTGGCTTCGAGTCAGCTGGATGTGTTGTGGTTGATCTGAATAAGGGAAGGGAGATGTCGACAGGTCGTCAACATCCGCGAGGGGGACTCTTGGGGTCTCATTTGTCGACTACGTGTTTATGGCAAAGTCGTTGTTTTCCTAAAAACCTTCGTATCTCCAACTCCCCGGTTATTTCCAAAATATCATTACCTCCCCTCCTCTTCACATTCCTTTCCACAACAGACAGCGCCTCCCAAATTCATTCACCTACGAACTCTCGCGAAAGTCACTCTCGCCCCCCTGTCCTCACTCAGACATTCCCCTCTATCTGCTCTTGGCCCGTAAGGTTCACTATCTCCTTCCGATACAGTTTCTTGCGTCAGTTCACGCATATTACGAGTCGCCCTTTTGTACACAAACTCTACTCACTTCGTTGCACATAATAGAGACCTCACGCTCACCGTTTCTTTTATTTCGATCTTCAACTCTCACCCTCTCATGCTCCCAACACCACTGGGTATCGGCTAAATCCGCTTAAAACTACAGTTATTGCAGTGCTCATAACAATAATGTTTTTTCTCAAAAACGGCTCTAAAGATTTTGATTACTTTTTTTGTGTAGACAGCTTCAAATCACATATCAGTAATATAAAATTCTCATTTGTGAGAAAATGACGAGAGTAGATAACTGTAAATTAACAAACACTCAGACGAAAATCTATTTTAGAGCAGTTTTTTCCTTATAATTCCTGCTCATATGTTACTAGTCTTCAAAAAAGTGAGGTAGTAGCCCAATTAGGTACGTTTAAGCGTTTATTACTCCAATTTTTCAGCTTCATAATCTTCAACGAATTCGGCCTTCTTTTCTTCAGGCAAATCCCTCCACATTTGACCAATAATCTTCCCAATTTCCCAAAGCTTTAGCTCTGGATTTTGAGCATAACCTGATCCCATACCTTTCGTTGATACCTCATATAAGGGATCAACGGTTTTTCTGGAGGCTTCGGTGGCTTCAAGGTTCTCGTGTTGCCCTTTCCAAGCTTCTGAGGAGTGAATCCAGGATGTCCAGTTGGACTTGTGACAAAGGGTGATGCACTGTTGTCTTTGGAAGAGTCGTTGGAACTCCCTGTCCCCCTTGCCCGGAAACATTGTTGGGTTGGAGTAGAGGGAGTGCTGACAGCGATTTGTTTGTAGTTCGGAGGTAACGCCATTTCAGTAGATATTTGATGGTGGGTGGCAGCAGTTCCGATAGCAGACTCGTTCGCTAAACCACAAACAGAAGCTCACAAGCTTATAGAGAAGATTGAAGCATAAGAAGTGCTCCAATGTGTAATATATCCAAATCAAAATACCACAATTATCGTTCTAAACAAATTTGTAAAGCCCAAGCAGCAAGCTTCGGCGATGACGCAATGGTAAGCGTTTAATAAAGCTCGTAAGAAGTACGGACGCTACTAGAGAAATTCCAAAGTTTCAACCCATGCCACTTCACTTACTACCATTTTTTAAAGTTAAACCCGATTATTCCAAAATGGTCCAAGCTTTCTAAAAAAAATCGCGTTGATGGTCTCGTGAATCTCCCGTGCACTGATTGCTCAATAATGGGCATATTCCGGAACCTTAAACGCCACCAGTTTAAAGGAGAACTACAAATACGGTGGAAAACAGATTTGTGAGAGTCAAGAAAAGTGGTGAAAGCAGTGAATCCACGTGAGGCCAAGGTTGTGTGACGCATCGTCTAATTAGGAGCGATTAAGGAACAAGGTGTGATGCTTCGGGTCAAATATTTTAATAAGTCGCGGTGACAGAATAACAAAATATTTTATAGTTTGGTCGTTTATTTTTCAGAGTGAAGTCGACCAACTCTTACAACATAAAACGGAGTTGCAAGAAACGGTCGCTCAATTGAGAATGGAACTCGCTATCGAAAAAGGGAAAGAACACAGTAAACCTAGAAATAGATTGATTGGCCGCCCCCAAGAAGGTGTCACCGTATCAAAAGTCAGTAACGCCCTAGCCAAGATGTCCAGCGTAGCGCAGTGCACCCCAGCAAAGAGTGTAGAGAGGTAATTCGGCATTTATTCAGTGTGATTCAATAAAGTTCATATTCGCGTTGGCACATGAGTGAATATTTGTTTTACGAGGTCAATAATTATGTCAACATGAGCTTGTTGAGGAAAAATGTGAAAAGTAAGTTAATTTTGGATCATTTTTTAAAATAATTCTGTCTCTTAATTGGGCTGAGCAGCGTGGTCTAAAGTACTATTGTGCCAGTACTAATGTTTCCTAAGGAATGCCAAGTACGTCCAGCAAGAGTTCTCTTTGATATTTACCTCGGGGAAGTTGTACTGAAGACCAAAAATCGCTTCCTTTCAAGCCTTTGGCACTAGGCCAGGACATGATAGGGAGTTTCTTCATCTATTTAAAGCAATTGGGTTATGTCCGCCAGTAGGCAAATTACTAAAGTTAACGTACCTGTTAGGTGAGTCCATCTCCTCTGGCTGGTGAGTTACTGTGGGCAAGCCCTTTCGATATAAAGACATCATCGTCTGGCTGTTAAGTCAGTGCTGGAGTGAGTCAGTTGGTTGTGGTCTTTATATACGAAGAGAAAGGTCAACGGGATGATGGGGTTTTCCCTCAGTGGTGAGAGAGAGAGACTGCAGGGCATCAGCCAAAGCCGAGGGAACAGCGACCTGAGTCGCGGCCACATATGGGTCCATTTCCCATCACCCAAGTTGTATAAGGGCTTTGGCTCCTAGAACGGGTACCAGAATCTTCCGGTTCCCTCCACATATTTGAGGATGCTCCTCCATTCATTGCGTCGTGTATCGTCCCTATCTATGGTTCGTCCTCCAAGTCTTTCTATTCTGGTTCTAAACCATATTGGGCATTCACATATGAAATGTTCAACCGTTTCTATTTCCCCACAGGAGCATTCAGCCCTAATTGTTGGGTTATACCTATGTAAAGTGTTCCGGACTGCATAGTGTCCAGTTAACATGCCTATTAATCTTCTTAATTGTATTCTATTTAGTTTTAGGGCCCATTCCGTCTTTATTTTGTTGTAACTCGTGGTCCCTGTGCACTTAGAGAATTCAAGACCTCTGTTATTGTCTATGTCATTGTTAACTCTACTCCATAGGGTGTTATTTATGGCCTTCTTGACTGATGCCATCGTAACTGCCGTATAGGGTTCTGGTCCATAGAAGTGATCGGTCGACCCCTCTTTGGCCAGTATGTGCCTCTCTTTCATTCCCACTGTATCCCCTGTGTCCTTTGTCCCGGAATCCATTTCACCGTCAAGGTATTTCCTCTCTGTACAAGTTCTTTCCCCTTGTTATTCGTGTCCTCAACTAGTAGGCTCCTAACTATTGGATTGGCCAGCGTTTTTATTGACGATTGGTTGTCTGTGTAAATTGTTATTGTCTTATTGCTGGTGTTCAATGTCATCAATTTGTCGATACAGTAGTTGATTGCTAACAGTTCACTCTGGAAGACCGTTGTTTTGGTACCTAGAGATCTGGATTCTTTCCAATCTATTGCAGGGATGTATATACCCAAGCCCGTGTTTCCATGTATTTGGTCTTTCGATCCATCTGTGTAACATATTATGTCTGAGTCATCCTCTACATGTGTTCTGTTCTCCCAAATATCTTTTGGACGTATTTCCGTATTAATGTGCGTCTGAAGTTTGTATATTGTTTTCCTATCGTCTATCGGGTAGTTTGCCGTTTCTATGGAGTTATACAGGTCTTTCCCGATAGTTCCATGTCCTCTCCAGTTGACCTGTGTCCACTCGTCATTTTTCCTTAGTCTGAGGACGCCCCTTATTGCTTCTTGTCCCTCAGTGGTACATGACCTCCTCCCCCCACCCTTCCCGGACGCTCCATCATTCCGTTTACCTTTCTCTTCATATATAAAGACCACGACCAACTGACTGACTCCAGCATTGACTTAACGGCCAGACGATGATGTCTTTACATCGAAAGCGCTTGCCCACAGTAACTCACCAGCCAGAAGAGACAGACTCACCTAACGGGTACGTTAACTTTAGTTTCTTCATCTGTTCCATACCGTCTACACTGGAGGAGTGTCAAGTACCATAACATGCATGTTTCCCGTGATAATTCCCACTATTTGCCTCAAGTCCTTCGCCTCAAGTCGTCTTGATCATTTAGAGTGCCTCACTCCAGCATCGTTCCAGATAGCCTGATGCATGTACTCTCACTGTCCTCTTGATTAGTGACGAAAATGTTCCACAATTGGGCTGTTTGTGCGTGAAATGGTTTGAAGAGAAAAACAAACTCAAAATTCACGAACTGATGGAAATACATTAGTGAAATAAAATAAAGACTACTTGGGGGAAAACAAATGAACGCATGGAGCTCCAATGGGCAAATAAAATACTTAATTAAAATAAAGAAACTGGGCACACAATGGCCGTTCAAAATCGGAGAAATCCCGAGGGACGCTCGGATAAGATGTAGTTCGCGGTAGTCTATTCTGTCTTACCTCGATCTGAAGCGAAATTATTCAATACCAGTGAATAATGTGGAGGAAAAGTTGAATTGGATGAATGATATTTGAGCAGAATGAGCTGTAAGTTGAATGAGCTGAATGAGGTCCTCGTGTCCTTCTCTGGAGCCTCAATAAAGTTGGCTTGTTTGAGTTTGCTCATAAAGTCTTTCTGAACACAAATTATGTGAGTTGATCGGATAGCTGTAGAAGTTGAGAGGGTAGCAAGCTAGAAAACGAAATTCGAAGAACCAAGTGTCTTGAATTTACAGAAGATTTTACGTTGAAAGAGATACTGATGACTGATCGTAGTGTTACAGGCACGAAGCTTTGAGGGCTATCCCTCGGTAGAAGAGAGTCAGTAAGTTAGTACGATATCTTGCCGTATGCAATTGGAACAGAGAGAGGAATTACATTCGGAGAGGTTTTACCACCACAGACAGGGGAACTGAGTGGGAGCGAACTCGAGCGCGGGCAACACGGCGACGAGGGAACTGGCTCGGTTTCAACTGACTGCTGCGAAGTCTCGAGTGAATTGGGGCATTTGAGGTGCCCAGTCAGTCCATTCCGCTGAATGGAAGGGTTTGGTTCGTCCCGTAATAGCCAGATGTTACGGGCACGATCAGATTGAGCTGTGACTCAGAACACCGGAGCTTCTTTTATCGGGCAGAGCCACTTGAAGCAGCTCCGATTAAATCTGAAGAGGAAGATAGCTGCTGAAGAACAGGGAGAGGGGGGGGGACCGCATTGCCACAATCGGAAGGTTAGGAAAAAGGGTCCGCGGCGCGGAACGAGGCACTCGGCCTATTCCTCTTCCGGACTCCAGCGGCACCACTTCGCTCCTCTTTTCTATCTGTACCTGTGGGGCTATTAACTGAAACGGAACTGAATATACGATTTTTGGTGGTATTGGAAGGAAGGCCACGAGAGAGACGCCCGAACGATCCATCCTATAACAGTAGAATGGAGGAGGAAAGACGATCCGTAGCAATCTGACAGACTTGAGATATGAATGACAAGCTGTAACAGGATGAAGTATCAAGGCCGCGCGGCAGCTCCAGAAGGA
The DNA here is from genome assembly GCA_020466155.1 of Pachypeltis micranthus. NCBI lineage: Eukaryota > Metazoa > Arthropoda > Insecta > Hemiptera > Miridae > Pachypeltis > Pachypeltis micranthus. Next base: position 4,795,106 of record CM035776.1, read on the forward strand.
TGAATTGGGGAACGGTGAGTTGGCAAGCAATTGAGTGAGCGTCCGTCCATTGCGATAAGGGTGGGGTGAGGCTGAGCAACGCAGAAGAAGCGAGCAGAGCTGAGGAGAGGTTGACTAGCACTGATTTCGAACTCCCGACCCCAATTGTTGGTGTAAACTGGGGCAGTGGCCCTATAGGTACAGTTGACGAACCAAGTCTGGCTAGATGGCCCACTCCCATTTCCAGTGACCCCTTCATTGCCAGGAGTCTAGTAGACTTTAACTCTATTGGATTTTGCTATAGACTACATTCCCTCACCAGCTTTGACATTGTGCAGTGGTTCTTTGGCACCTTACGAGACGTTGACTTTCAGTCTTTATGTTGGTAGTTTTATTGCTACACCCTTTTCCATTAATTATGACGGCCTGAGCGTTGATTGCAAAAATCTGTACTGAAACCCAGGGCAATGTACCACACTCCTCCCATAGCCACTTATCCACATCCCAGAGCTTGTAGGACCCTGTAGGGTTTTAGATCCATCTCTTGATACCATTAGGAGGGTGCAATCGGCAAAGCTGTTCCATAGGCTTCCTTCTGGTTACACTTTGTATTTCCTATCGAACTCATGATCCTTAAAAGTTCTCGAGTTCCTGAATATAGCCAGATACCCATTACTTGCCTGTGGCACTTTAGCCCGAGGCTAGTCAGTCTGTAAGCCACCTAATAACCTTCTCCCTTGACAAATACATCAGAGCCCCCCACGAATCCATAGAACCAATGACGGAGTGGAGGTTGAATGGAGGGGAACAAACTTGGTCACAATGTCCCTTCGTGATCAGGCTGAACAACCTCCCCACTTTCCTAATCCTTTTACCTTCAAACTCGCGCAGATATCAAATTGCATGGCATTCTTCTTAGTTTTGTGTTTGTGGTCGGGTACGACGTGATATTTCCAGTTTGAGTGTACTTTTTGAAAATTCTTTTCAGAGACAAAACGTTGGTAGTTCAAACTCCACCTAATTTGGTATCATCTACGAAGAGCGATAATACCTCGAAGAACTTCTCTCAAGAAAGAACTATAGCGAGCCCTCCTTCTTTGGTTCCGATTAAAAAGGCAGTGGCTGGCTCTACATCCCTCAAGAGTACGATTGAGCGTTCAAATTGCCCTCCCACAACGTAAGGACTTCGTTAATATCTCTTATTCGGTTTTGCGAATTCCACTCGACTAAAGAGACATGTTACAGGGATGATAGTGAAGTTGAACCGGCGAATGTTTCAAGTGAAGGCGATGAATCCTGTCCGTCGACCTCAGTGAAGAAAAAGGACTTCTCCAATGTCGTCAGAATGTACGACCATTCGATGAAAAAATGTTCAGAATATGCTCCCCAGTGCGGCGTCGTTCGGACAGAAGATCCTTCGTGTGTGGTTGGTTTGAAGCATTCGATTATAATAATTAGTTTTCGTTAACTTCTAACTTTATAGCGTGTCTTATATCCAATTTTCGATCGATTGCAGAGCATGAAAACTTTAATAGAAGAAGAAGAGAAGTTACATGCCAAGAAAGTGGAAGAAGATATTGAAAATCGGCGTGTTGATCTGCAAAGAGGGCAAAAAGCTTTGAAGGAAGAGATCGCTAAACAAGATTTCGACGTGGCGATTAAAGATTGTTATAATTCTAGCAGAGAAAAACGATTGCAACGAGCCTTCGAGGTGAGATTTCTTTGGTGCTATTACTTCAGTCCAGAACTACAATATGTTCAATGCACATAAGGTGCTATGGACGCTGCTGATTTTAAGAGCGTTACAGTTTTTTGACTGTGACTCCCGTTTTTTCACTGTTTTTGGGACGTAGGAGGGAAAATGCCTCTAGCAGCCCCATAAATGTACTGTGTATCGAGAACCAACCAGGAACTGTTTAGCCAATTGCGTCAGGTTGGCCATCACGCCTCTCTGCAATGGCAGCTCTCCTATGTTGTTCTCTTCACCCGGACGAGAATCTTGCAGCTTGCGGCTTTTCCCAGCAGTTTTGGGAGGTTCAAGAGCGGTGTTTCTCCACGTCTTCATTCCTGCGAGATACTGGCGCTGGGTTAGCAAGCCCTTCCTCTTCTGGCTGAGTACTGCAATGGCAAATTACGTAACGCATCTCCAGTTTTCATTGGAATTCAACATGGTGAAGACGAATGCGTCTAGTGTGAGCTGGCTGGCTGTCTTCTACTGTACTTCGCCAGCCTGCCAACCTTTGGTGTGGGAAGCATCATCAACCATTGCCCTGCAGTGGGGCTATGCCTTGAATACTCCAGAAGAATGCTCCCAGTCCTGTGAGGAATTGGGTAAGGTAGAAATCCACCTCACTGTCATGGGCCAAGTGCTGGAATCATCTGCCCGGTCCAGCGCCTTCCAGGCTGTGTTGCGTTCGTCTTGCTACCTCCCAAGGGTCACAACCATCCTTATTTTCTTCTGTTAGTTGTACTCTGGTTACCCCCTTTATGGGCACAGCTTTTCCCGCTTGGCTGTCAGAAGGGATTGGGGTAACACTTGCTACACCTACACTGCCTCCTCTCAAAGTGCGGTACAAGCAAGCAATGCTCTGCGTATCAGCCCACATCTTTGTCTCAAATAAGAGGATAGAGTGTACGACACTCATAAGCACCACCTTGTGCATGCCCATGGCCTCCTCAGACGTCTTTGCTGTCATTACTTCAGTCCAGAACCGAAATTTGTTCAATGTTTGCCGCTGTGGACAAAATATACCAGAGATACAATGTCGCTGCAGATTATTCAGAGCTACTTCGTAGAGCAAGGAAAGTAAACAACGGAAATTAGGAGCTCCTATCAAATGAAGGTAAATAACGAAAAGTGAACAATAAAAGGTGGAAAATGTTGAAGCTAGTGTCCTCGAGGAATTGGAATAAAAACGTCTGACCGTTTAAGTGCACTCGGCAATTGATGTATGTAGCGAGAAGTCGGCGATTCTTGCAGCGAGGAGTCGGCAAATGATGCCTGTGTGCGAGTAGATGTCAGGGGGGATGCTGATGACCCAGGGAAAAAGAGGATGAAGTGGCAGCTTGATGCGACAATTGAGCGGCTGAACGCGTTGTGCCAAGAGGAGCGGGGCAGTAGCCGAGAAATCATCAGCTTAACTCCCCTTTTCTCACTAATTTAAAGCATTGTGCTGTAATAGGGTTTCTGTGGTCGACTAATATCATGGATACTTTTCATTGATTGACAATTTTCGTTTCAGTACCCGTTGTCTCGTGAAGGAGGACCTACTGGTGGAAATGGTAAGTACATTGCTATTACTATTCAAAAATTGTGTTTTTAAAATTCTTCTTAGTTACTAATTTGACAAGAATCGAACAAAAGTAGTAGGTATTCAACTCATCACCCACTCAGCATTACCACCCCTTTCTCAACCTCTTTACACCTCTCACCTAATGTAGTCGCACATTTAGTATCATCTTTCAGTATTACTAAGGTGCAGTGTTCAATGATCACTCCAATAACCGGGATTGCTGGTACAGTATGTGGAGGTTGATGCCCGCCATTCAGGATAGTGTCGCTAAAAACTTCCAGCGTTCCCCAGTAGTTCATTGAATGTAGTTGACTAATGTTAGAGACAGAAGAGGATGTAAGACGACTAGATAATCATTTGTGGCATTTGTGTAAGCTAGTGGCGTGTTTAGCGGGTTTAGAGTCAAACGACTTGAGGCCGTGGAGCAGCTGCAATACGGGGTGCAAGATGTCAAGGGCAAACGGCATAGCAGCAGTCGTACAGGGCAGCGCTGATCTCAATCATCTTCACCCTTGCCACCAGCTCCAATGGAAGGCACCTCCGTTTTTGACGACAGGAGACTACGCCCCCCCCCCCCCCCCCCCCCGTGGAATATAATGCATGTCCTGATGTGGCCGAAACTGGGAGGTCGGGTGGGGTGGGGATTTAAAGAGTAAATATGGAGTAAAGGTGCTAGGAGACTAGAAATAAGAACTTCGGGGCAAGGAACACGTTTGTATATGATGGATTATCAAGAGGCAACCTGCTCCTCAGAGGATGGAAATGTAGAGAGACTCTTGGTTTTTGGTGGAAGGCTCGGCGGTCGTTACATGCACTCTCGATTCGACTTAGTCTGTATTTGGGCCACTTGCCACCCCTATTTCGTTTCTCGTGTTAGCAGTCATATCCAATTATCACTGAAAGTGGTCAAGTGTCGCAAAATGTTAAAGTCTAGGATTCACCAGGTACTACCAGGTTTTGGCTCAAACACGTTCCGACAATTTACACTCCAACGTGTTTTTACGCGATTGCTACGGCTTCACGTTCTTTGGATATTTGCTATATGGATGAAATATGAGTAAAACGGTGAAACCATAAGAGACAATATTTCACTAACTAGAAAGGATAGAGCTGGTTTAAATATCTAAAGTGACTGAAATGAAATAAATTTGGCCGATCTGACCAAATAGTGAGTGATTAGAGATGGTTGCTGGTGTGGTAAATGTGGCTGCTGCTGGCAGAGTGCTGGATGGCTTCCGTATTACTCAACAAAAAAGTAGCGACATGGTCGATGTTTGCTTATAGGTGGGGTGCTCTAATTGTGACCAATTACCTATGGCAAACAAGGTTAAAGGAAAAAAGAAAGAAGATACCGCTTTGGTTGTCAGTCGTTAAAAAAAGGATGTATGAACATAAAATGATACTTAATAAAATAAATTAGGGCTTTTTTCGAAATGTAAATTTTAAAATAAAAGGCAATTTAACGTTCGCAACTTGCGGAAAAGATGATACGGTGGCGTCTCGTAGGAGAAGACGGCGGTTCTTGTTAGGAAGTTCTCTGATGGTAGGAGGAATGGAGTTATCCCGAAATGGCTATAGGGAAATGGATTCATCGTGAATGCACATGGTGAAAAGTTCGGAAGGAGAGAAGGTTGTGTTCAGGGCAAAAGAGGTGAGAGAAGTGGCGATAGAGTTGAGGCGAGAGATCAGACGAGAAAAGACGGGAGTAGTTAGGTCTATGGCACAGGTGGGTTGATGACGTCAAACCCCCCCCTCCCAGCTGATGTATGACCCCCCCCCCCACAATCGCAGCTGATCTTATGAGCCCCCCCCCCGGTAATGTTTGCTACGAGAAATACGTAGCGACGGGGCTCCACGTGTGCTTGGGATTTATTTAGCATGAACATGTGTGGGGGGAAATTGAGGTTGGAGGTAATTAGGCATTAGCACGATAATTAGTAGGGGTATGATGTAGATCCACTACGAAGTTACGCCAATTGTGGGGGCATGACGTCACATGGGGGGGATTCATAGTGGTGTGGGATGTCATATTGGGGGAGTTGATCATCTCAGAAGTTGCGCCAATTGTGTGGGGCATGACGTCACATGGGGGGAATCCTCTCAGAAGTTACACTGATGCGACGAGTGTAGGGGAGGGGGAGGGGGGTTTTGTCAGGTCAGCTGTAGTTGATAGGAGGGGGCACATCAGCTGCTTGTGACGGGGGGGTGGGCTTACGTCAGATCTGCTGCGGTGGTGGTGGTGGGGGGGATGACGTCATACATCAGCTGGCGGGAGGGGCGGGGGTGACGTCATACATCAGCTGGTGGGTGGGGAGGGGGGGTTGGCGTCATCAACCCAGCTGTGCCATAGACCTAACTACTGACAGGAACTTTGTTTGTATGGATTCATCGAAAGGTTGGAGGTGTTTATTATGACGAACCGCCTCGCCTACGTGCGTGAACAGTCGATGATGTGCTCCACGAAACACCTAGGATAGCCAAGTGTTGAGAACAACCGATGTATAGAAATTGGCGCCGTGGTACAATGGGATCGTGGGAATTGTCTCTTTTTCGCTTGACACAGCTAACAGAACACTGACTAGGCTCCTGAAGCAGACGCAGGAAGACCCTCCCCCTCCTTGGGAGGAGAATGCATGCGTTGATTTGGCCAAAACCATAGCAAGCCAGATTATGAGTCGAAAGGTCCTAATCAATCAGAAGGCTAAGTAGCCACGCTGTCGTCGTTAACCTCCCATCAATACACTGCTGGCTGTTGGATATTCATAGTTCACTTCCTTTTTTTGTTGAGGCTTGGCCACAACACTCGTTGAAGCGTGTTAATCTCATTTTCGTCTTATTTCAGATTTGTCCAATGACTTAATTCGTTCTAGCCAAACTAATTTACAAGAGAACGTCGAAAACTTTAAAAGTACCCAAAAGCCTTCAGTTAACTTCAGTGACCAACCTGTCAGTTCGATAGTGTCTCGGTTAACCAAAAAGCGGGAAGAAGTTCTAGAAGACTCGGAAAATTCTGCAGAGGAATCGCTGATTGACAGTGAACATGAGCAGTCTGACGAAGAGAGTTGTATACCGCCGCTTTGGATTCGGGAAGAGTTGGCTACTCAACGACGGGTAGTTGAAAACGAAGAAGTAAGAGCAACGACGCCTGAAACTGTCATGAGTACGTTGATTGAAGTGGGAAGTAACGGTAAGAGTGCCGAGGAAGAAAGCGGAGTTGAGAGCAGTTCGTCTACTTCCACTTGCGCCAAGTCGAACGAAAATTCACCTTCGGCTAACAGCGCCCGCTCTGCTGATGCCAATCGCCAACCAGACTCGCCAGACGGGGCGGAAAATACTTCTCCCAGCGCGTCGTCTTCAAACGACATCAACTTAGAAATAATAATCACCGGAGACTCTGAAAACGGCCAACAGCCCGCTTTCAAAACGCCTGTCAGAACGAGTGATTCTTCGACCTCGTACTTCAGCCCTCCTGACCCGTTGAACCCTCAACAGTTGTCCGTGTTGAGCGACGTTCTGTCCAAAGTGAGTACGAGAAGCCACAACCCCGTCCTTCTCCGATACATCGCCCGCGTCCTGAATATGAGCCGCAGGAGTTTATCAAACCTCGAAGTCTCTTCTTGCAGCGACATATCTGTCGAAAGTGACATCGACGCTTTTAGTAAACGACCGACCCACGCAATAAATAGAAGTACAACGGGGTACCACGCAACTCACAAAAACGTGCGTTTCGATTGTACAGATAATTTGAGCACGGCCGGGACTATAATGTCGATACCCGAATTGTCGAGTGCGACTGACGACTCTTCTTCAGACCACACGATTCAAATAGCCCACTTGCTGAGGAACATTTGCAGGCTCCAGGAGATTTATTCCGCTCATTCTTCAGTTTCTGAGACGTTGTCGGAGAGCAGAACCTCGTATCAAAGCGTTTCCACCAAAGTCGACCCTAGTAGTTTCAAGCATTTGATTCCTAGGTTGGCTAGAGTTAGCACTCATGATGACAACACTGGATTGTTCAGTAACAGTTTCAGCGATTCCAGCAAATCTCCTCGCCAGTTCTCCACAATCAGGCGGCATGTTCCAAGTCATCTGAATCCTCAACCAATTGTAGATGTACCTGATTGCGCAGATTCCTCTCCTAGTGCTTCGTCTTTCCATATTAAAAGGTAAGATTATTATTTTAGTTACATATCCTTCTGATCATGATGAGGAATAAATCAATGTTATTCTTCACAGCACATTCTGTCATGGAGTATCCAAGGAATCGTACCCATACACACATTTTAAAAATCTGGTGCGTTGCAACACACAACATTCCTTAGCTCTACAACAATTCACTTTGTACATGGCTAGTTCTACTTACTCAATTCATTTATCACTCAGTTCCTTTGAACTTGGTCAAACAACAGGACACATCAGCAGAAAGCGGTAGCGCTTACAGTTCCGGAATTTATTGTGCTGCTCTTACTCATTATAGGACCATTATTGAGCAATTGGTACACAGAAAATTAATGAGGCTGTACACGAATTTTTTGAAGAGGGATAATAATAACTTTTGCAGAGTTAATTGGTAATAACTGTTAAAACTGACAGTAAGCAAAACGGCGGTAGTTGAAATTCAGGAATTTCTGGAGTGAACCCCATGTATCTCATGAGCGTTTTTAAACACTCACCCTATAGGTATTGGATTAGACTACAACACGACTTTTTTTAAACTTTCTACTAACATCCCAGCGGAGTTTATAAGGAAAAAACTGCGCTAAAAACGCTTTTCGTCGAAAATTTTGATTATTTATTGTGCAGCTCTCGTCATTTCCCCACGAATGGAAATTTCATGGTGTGATTGCCTTATTGAGAGCTATCAATATAAAAAATGTAATCAAAATCGTTATAGCCGTTTTTGAGAAAAAAAAAAATTTGGTGTTTTGATCACTATGATAACTATAGTTAAATTTCGGTGAATTAGGTTCATACCCTTATTTTGGCGTCCCATGGTAACCTGCGGGCGAGATATGAAGTTTGAGCTGATTTGGTTCGGTGGTTTTCTCTAAAAATCGTATACAGACACACACACACACACACAGACCATTTTCCCAAATAGTGTTTTTCGGACTCGGGTGGGTCTGAAACGTAAAGATCTGAAGAAAACTCAAAATTTTTTTTTCAGCCGATTACATAACTTTCCTTTCTACTTCGTAGAGCCAAGGAAAGTAAAAATCGAATGTTGACATCGTATTATTTAAATTATGGAAATGGTAGAAATACTATACTGTTAGCTCGTCAAGTAATGGCACATCATAATTGTACCTAAGGTGGCGACTGAGACTGCAGACAGAGACAGGAGACTGTGACAAAGCATTGACTGAGATCACAACCAAAACTGATTCATTGAGTATCGTAGTTTATCGATGAAGTCAGTTGTCCAATTGCGTTGACTGTCATTAATTAACACTTTAATGGAAAGACGATGATTTGCTCTTCTTATATGATAGGCTCGAACGTTGTGCGTGAATCCGCCTGAAAGGTGAGGGAGTGGGAAAGGACATTTTGAGGTCAAAGACCCTAGCAGACTGCCACACAGTACCGTTATGTTGTTTGAAACTCTCCATCCACAAAATGTAATCAAAATCGCTAGTTCCAAGTGGCAATTTAGTAAGTGTGTTAACACGAATACGAACATTATTGCACCACACTGCTTAAGCATATGCTTTTTGCAGTCTTGGTCAGGAAGTGGAGTCATTTTTTAATAATAAAGATACGCTTTTCGAGCGCAATGTGAGGCAACGCGGGAGCCGGGCAGAGGCTGCCTCGTTTTCTCTGTGGCACCTAGGTCGGTTTCCTTATTTGATGACTTCCTAAACCATCGACGAAGTTGCAGTTTCGCTAATGTTCAAGAGGCTGGCCCCTGCAGCATCTATAGAACTCAGACCTGCGGAGGTATGGCAGGTATTCGGTCATTAGCCACTCTCCCGGTAGAGAGCTGTTGCCCGTCGGAGGTGACCTCCTGAGGAATCCCGTACTGTCAGGGAGGAGTTCTTAATGTGGTTTCCCACCTGATCTAACTGTTTACTTGGGTGGCAAGTCTCAAATGGACAGATCAACGTTGACCACGTTTCTTAGCCATCACCTTCTTTGAGAACTCTGCAAATTCGCTGCTAAGTTCGTTCACTGTGGTGGAAACTTCAGTGTAGCAGCTCGTGGTTTCTTGTATCCCGGTTGTTCCCTATGATGTAGAGTCTGAGAGAAAAGAAGCTCTGCAGCACACACTATCTGGCGACAATACAAAGTCAAATGACGAGTGGCGCTACCGGTCTCCTCTCTGTCTCACAAACTGCCACTTAAATCTTTGTCATTTGATCGCATCTTGTTTGATTATTCCTCGTTATATTTCCAGATACGAAGACCCTCGGCCTAATGGGAAACCCGTGTATGATTTTGGGTCGTTCGCAGTTCCCATCAAAAATGAAGATAAAGTCATCAAATCACTCTCGGATATTGAGTCAGTCGTATCGTCGATACAAAACTCGCCAGATAAAAAGAATACTTCAAAACTATCAGGTTTTCTGCCTCTATCCCAACATCCGCAGGGATCTACGCTCTCAGAAATCTCCTCCAGCGACATCATCAACAGCAGTGAAATGTCTAATAACAACCTCATCGAATCAACCACCGGCTCGTCCGACATCGAAGACGTCTTTCGCAGTTTGGGCCTCGGTTGGGCCATCGCCACGCTCAGACGAACTAGAGATTCTAATAATTTGCCGGCTGAATCGAGCTCGAAAAGCAACGGTAGTTGGCCGAAGAGTATGTCTTCTTCAGTCAGATCCGGTTCAAGTTACCGACATTCGACGCCCGTGAAGAGTTCGATGAAACCTGCTGTTTCCAGCGAGGCTCCTCAACCTAATTTGCCTTCTCTCACGCCACCTGACATTAATCTGCAGTACCCGTCGCTCTTTAAATAGAGTCGATCAGTTATTTATGTTATATCCAATCAATTTAAACTTTGTTTGACCCAACTGAATTGCGCGTTATGTAATCAACGTTTAGAGTAATTTATGTTTGTTGTGTCAGGTTTTACTGACGGTTGTTTTTTTATTCTAATTAATAAATTGAACATTGATGTTACGTCGTCGTACTTGATTAAATTAATCCCAATGCTCTTTATGTGAGTGTTAACACTCAACAGAAAAACCTTTTCCTTCGTGTTAAATTAACAGTTTTACATGGGCGCTGTTTTCCTGTATCTTCCATCGAGCCACTAGACGATTCAGGTGACTTTTCGTTATACCCACGTAGGGTCCAGCACCGATGGGTAGGGACTCTGTACCCCTTTCTGCAAGGCAGTTAGCCTTTTCATTGCCCTCATGCCCCTTGTGATCTGGCACCCAGATGAGGGAGAGCTTATTATGGGCGCCGAGCTGCTTGAGCGCATGAAGGCATTCCCATGCCAGCTTGGACCTAAAACTATAGGCTGCAATAGCCTTCAAGGCTATCCGAGAATATGTAAATCCGCTTGCCCTTGAGTCCTTTGGTTAGGATCTCTTCCGCGCAGATCTTTATAGCTAGGAGTTCCGGTTGAAATATCGTGACATACTCTCCCAGCGGCTTGGCAAGACTGTAGTTGGGCACTACAATGCACAGTCCAGCTCTGCCTTTCATAACCGAACCATCGGTACACCTCTGCAGGGCGCCTACCTCAGTCCTGAACGTCTCCTTTTCCCATTGTTCCTGGGAGTGGACGCTGTAATGGTTTACGGTGGACTGCTGATGATGACGCGAGTGTCGCGGGCCTTCAACAGATTTCCATACGCCTGACGCAACACTGGAAGGTGTTGATCAGGGGGGATAGCAGGAAGGGAGGGGTGAGGGGTGTTTGAATTTCCCGACCAAGGCATAGACAGGCAGGGGTGAATTTGGTGGATGCGTGCTTAACAGAATTGAACCCGAGTTGGTTGTATTTGTGGGTGTCCCATTATGAATTGTCGTCGGCATGGAATGCGGTGATAGTTGCGTTCAGATTTTTTATTTGACGTTCAGCTAAGGAGGGATTGGGGTAATATCGACGAAGGTATTTGGATGTCATTCCGTGCTGCAGTAGAAATTCGGAGTAAACCTTACTGCGAAACACGGGCGCGTTATCCGATACAATCGTCCGGAATTAGCCATATTTTGAAATTGCGTGGGTGTGTAGAGCCTCAATGATTACCTGGGAGGTTAATTTTTTAAGCGGAATGAGGAGAGTGAAGGAGGAAAAGGAGTCGACAGCGATGAGGATGAATTTATGTTGTTTTTTGGTACGTCGGAGTGGGCCAACAATGTCAATGAAAAGGTTTTCTGTTGGATAGGAGGAGGGGTGTAATATTTGGAGCGGGCACATACCAAACAGTCAGCGACCAGCCCACGCACCACAGTGTCCTGGCGGGGGTAATAAAAATGCTGTTTAATTTTGGAGGTTGTTTTGTGTAGTATCACGTACCTACGTGTTCCTGATTTTAGTATAATGAATTTCCAGGTTGATGAACGGAACACATTTTTATTTAAGATGTAAAATCAATTTACAAAAGTAAACATACTCCATGGTAACGTGTAACGGATGATTGGCAACTATAACTTTTATGGTTGGAAATTCTCGTCGTTAATCTTGTGATACTACATACTACATCGATTTTAATCTGAGGCTACAACAATTCCTGTTTTCATATCGCTTCACTCCCCAGCGTACTTGGACGTTCACCAGCAGAACTATTTTATGGCGGGCGAATCAACTCAAGACTAAACTTGTTGCGTCCCAACGTAGAGTCGAAAATAGATAAGGCTCTAGTCCAACAGAAAATCCAGCATGACAGCAACGTGAAACAACGTTCATTTGAGGAGAGAGAAACGGTGTAGGTCCAGGATCCCTATAATGACAAATCCAATCCAGGACTGATCAAAACACAAACGGGACCGTATTCATACATTGTTGATGTCGGTGGAGTCGAAAAGACACGCTGATCAGTTGAGGAGAAGACGAGGACTTTCCAAAGGGGGAGAAGATGTAGTATCACAAGATTAACGACGAGAATTTCCAACCATAAAGGTTATAGTTGCCAATCATCCGTTGCACGTTACCACGGAGTATGTTTACTTTTGTAAATTGATTTTACATTCTTAAATAAAAATGTGTTCCGTTCATCATCCTGGAAATTCATTATACTAAAATCAGGAACACGTAGGTACGTGATACTACATTTTGTGTCATGGTAATACTGGAAAACGAGGGGGATCATAGCATCAGGCAGGACCGGATACGACTTTCACTCCGTGTTCTGTACGCGGGTAATTTGTAAAGAATTCCCCAAGTACGTCACAACGCTAACACTGAATGGTGGCCAAAAGTTCTTCCGCTCTGGCTAGGACTATTGCCTCTACTAGCTTGAACTGTCTAGTTATTCCTTGGAGGCTTGCCTTCACCCCGGTGGAGATATTTCCTGTCTGCAAAAGCCTTACTGCTCCCAGGTAAGCAGTCCTCTGAATGTGTATATGAAGAGGTGAGATTTTCAAAAGGACTTCCATTGCTGCAGTAGGCAGGTACTCATTGCCCCTGTAATATCAAGACACGCCTGTCGCTGCAGTTGTTGGAGTTTTCCCTGTACTGCCAGCCAGCCTGTCGCTTTCCACCACACGGTGGAGCCATACGTCCCGCGGGGTCTTATTATCCCCTTATAGAGCCACTCCATCATTTTTGGAGTTATGCCCCAAGATTTGCTGAACAGGTTTATTAAACCAGGCAAAATGAAAGGAAAATAATAATTGCTCCTGCGTGAATATGAAAAATTATGAAGATAAAATAAAACTCTTCGGTAAAAGATGGGAAAACCCCTATTTTAGCTTCATAGGTCTATGAAGTGGTTAGGAAATTCACCAAACAAATACCTACACTTTTCAAAGTCGAGATTTTAGTACAATTTGCGCTATTTTTCTAGCGAACTAGTGAATAATTTAAAGGTTTGGTAGTCAAACGGGTATGTGGCCTGCAATCTTCGTGTTCCTGTCTTTTTTTAATTCTATAATTACTGTGCGGCGTTTGAGGTAAAACTTGATGCTTTACGTAATAACTTATTTATTGTACATTTGGTTTCGTAGCAAAAACATCACGGTAATTTTCACCAGCAGGAGATCGACAGTCTCAGAATAATAAATAATTCGTTCGATAGATCTCTGGCGCCATGAGCACTTTCAGGGAGAAGCCTTCCGCTTCCTTTCTCCACGATCTTCAGTAGGGCCCTGAAAATAAAACAGTTTTTGATGAATTGGCGTGAGAGAAAATGAATGAAAACGACACGAATTTATCGACTTGTGTATCACAAAAAAAAAAACCTTGTGCGTTGCAACACACAACTTTCCTTAGCTCTACAACAGTTCACTTTGTACATGGCTTTTTCCACTTATTAATTGATTTGCCACTCATTTCATTTGAACTTGGTCAAACAACACTTCATGGCGCCAGGAAGCGGTAGCGCTTACAGTTCCGGTATTTATTGTCCTGCTCGTACTCATTGCCGGAGCATTATTGAGCAATTAGTACACAGAAAATTAAAGAGGCTGTGAAAACGACTTTTTTTTAAAGAGGATAGTTATCACTTTTGCAGAGTTATTGGCTAAAAACGTTTAGAACTGGTAGTAAGCGAAACGACGGTATTTGAAGTTCCGGAATTTCTGGAGTGATCCCCCTTATATCCTATAGGTATTGGGTTGGACTATTACACCAATTTGTTTTAACATTCTAGTGACATTTCAACGGAGTTTATAAGAAAAAAATCGCGCTTAAATCGATTTTCGTCGAAACATTTGGTAATTTATTGTGCTGCTCTTGTCATTATCCTCAAAAATGAGGATTTTATGATATAATTGTCTTATTACGAACTATCAATAAAAAAAACCTAATAAAAATCGTATAGCCGTTTTTGAGAAAAAATATTTGGTGTTTTGATCACTATGATAACTATAGTTAACTTTCGGTGGATTTTGCTCATACCCTTATTTTGGCGTCCCATGGTAATCTGCAGGCTAGATATATAGTTTGAGCTAATTTAGTACGGTCATTTTCTCTAAAAATAGTTCACACACAGGTCTGTTTCCTTATTTGATGACTGTTCCTAAACCCTCGACTTGGGTTATATCAGTCATTGAAGTTGCGGTTTTGCTAATATGGAAGAGGCCGGCCCCTGCAGCATCCACCGAACTCAGACCTGTGGAGGTACAGCAGGTATTTGGTCGTTAGAGAGTCTACCAGTAGAGAGCTGTTGCCCGTGTGTGACTGCGCGGAGGTGACCACCTGAGGAATCCCGTAATGTTGGGGAGGAGTTCTTAATCTGATTTCCTACCTGATCTAACTATTTACTAGGGTGGCAAGTTTCAAAAGGACTGCGTTCTTGAAACGGTAGAGAAGCAGAAAAAGAATAAAAATTGAACCTAGTTAAGTTGTTTAATTAAAATTGAGAAAAAAAGAGAAGACATTTGGGATAACTGAGAGAGACAATAACTGCACAAACGAACGAACTCAATAAATTTAACGCTTCTCCGACGATAAAATTAAGAGTTCGGCCTTGAGAAAAAATTGAACCAAACAAAGTCTGACCGTGCTGCTGATGGAGGGGATAATTCTTCCTTCCGCTGAATGTAGAAAAAACTTCACTTGGTGGTAGGAGTGGTGCACCAATGGCCGAAATAATTGGAATGCTGATGATCCAAAGAAAGGGGTAGTGGGATGCTGATGACCTTACGATGGCAGAGGAAGCAAGTGAAGAGGTGCGTCCAGCCCCATGCAACTGGCCAGCTTCGACAGCGGTGGTGGACGATGAGTCACTGAATCCTGTCCGACAATCGAGTCTGCGTTCGACTCCTTCATATCTCCCCGGCAGCAGTGGTTAGGCGTAAACAGACAGATCACCTATGACCATGTTTCTTAGCCATCGCCTTCTTCGCAAACTCTGCAAAATGGTTATAGGCTTGCTTTGTAGCAGTCAATGCCGCTAAGTTCGTTTGCCCTCCCAACAACCGTCGCTCACTGTTGTAGAAACTTGGTTTCTTGCTTCCTCCGCGCTGGAGGCGCAACAAGTGCATAATGGAGAGTCTTTGAGAGATAAGAAGTAGAGCCGCGCATTGAAATCACCATGTCCCATGAGGAACTGGCTCTTCCAGTGGTCTAGCTCAACCCATTTTCTAGAAAGACGTTCACGGATGTCGGGGAACAACTCATACGTGTCACATCCCTTTGACGAGGATTCCCATCTCGCTTGCCATTTCTCTAACGCCCATTCGTCGATGGCGGCAAGTTTCTGTTCTGTGGTGAGATCCGCACAGAGGTCAGCAAGCGGGGGAAGCTTCCATTTCACTCTCCACTTGTCAACCGTGCACTCAACGGCCGAATCAACTGGTAACTGACCAGTGATCACCTGGAGTGCTTCAGTTGGTAGAGTCTTGTAGGCCTTGGAGCGATGCTCTCTGGGATTAGGCCAATAGTCTCTTTTGATTGACTGTTAGTTTGCTGCCCCAGACAATGGGGCACTAGCCAGATAGGTGGCCTTATACATGAGGATTGTGTCGTGGTAACACGCACCCCAAGTGGCCTTAGTAATTGCACGCAGTGAGGCAAACCTTGCAATGGTAGTGCCTTTAAGGGACTGGAGGTGTTGTTTGAAGTCCCACCTTTCACCTATATTTACTCCTAAATATTTGACGTGCTTTTCAAGAAGGAGCCTGTGGTCGCCAAAGCGTATTGAGGGTGGATTATTCACTTTTCCTTTAAAGATGATTAGCTGATCAGCCACCTGCATCTTGACATGATCGCAACACTGACATACGCAACATATTCCAGATACAAACAACACTGCAACGGCTCACATGGCAGAACACATTGACTTAAAAGACAGTCCTGGAAGTAGCTCACTAACACCTACGAGCGATCCCCCTTATAGGTGCAGCCTTCGGAATGAGGAGGAGGAAAAACCAGGTTTCAGCGTTCCTGGGGCTGCTGATATCGTGTGTCCCGCTATCTTTCGTTCACAGACACCCACACTCACAGACCATGTTCCCAAATAGGGGGTTTCAGACTCAGTAGGGTCTGAAACGTAAAGATCTGAAGCTTTTGCAAACTCGCACCTGTTTTTCCGGAGAAGAACGTTGCTTACGTTTGTAGTCGTATCATATATGCAAGAAGAGGAAATTGTTTGAGGGGGGGGGGGTATTTCATCTGGCGCTGTCCACAGCCCCAGACCTCAGGCCCGTGTCATGGTCACACTTGTTGTCTCTATACAGGTATGTTTTAACAACTAATAGAAGCTACACTGTCCTTGATTAAGTAGGGGTGATAATCCAATTTTAGGAGTTAAGGAAGTGAATACATTGAACTTGAAGTGAATTTGTCGAACCACGAACTGTCAAACATCTTTTTGCTTCGATTCATGTTTCATTAGACTGAATGCGTGACTTGATTTTACAACTTAATTACGAAAAATCAAAGTTCTTACTTGGTCTGCTCGACGGAGAGTAAGGTTTTCTTCCTGGTCGATGACTATGGTACTTGTAGGGATAGGGCGGCAGGGAAGGTTTTTTGCCCGGGTAGCTTGGCCTAGGGTGTCTCGGATAACGAGAGCCATGTTCTCCTTGGTACTTGCTACTTCGGTAGCCAGACGGTCTGCCGTAATATCCCGGATGCGAAGGTTGCGGTCGATGTTTGTACCCAAACGGATACGAATTGGGGGATTCTGGAAAATCCGCGTGTGGGCCTTTGTACGACGAAAAATCCTTGAAACCGTGGGAGGGTCCATGATCGAAGAACTGTTTATGCGGTGGGACGTCGTCGAATGGAGAATACGACCCTGGGTGCGCATCTCCTCCCCACGAGATTGGTGACCCTTCAGGTCCGCTCGTATCGTGCGACAAGGAATTAAACGGTCTGGAGCCGTGATGCCCTGAACCTCCGAAAGAACTCTGGTACGAACCGGGAGTAGAGTACTGGGATTGACCTATTCCGTGAGAGCTTCCGAATGAGTGTTGAGGCTTGTACGGATAAAATTCGGAATTTCCCGAGTCAGCGGGTTTGTAAGGCGCGTGGGAGGACTTGAAATCGTGATGGTAGCCGGCTGAGTTGTCGTATCCGTTGGGCGGGAAATTAAATCGACCGGACGATTCGCTTTTGAAACTGTTGTATTGGTTATCGTGTCCTGTTGGAGAATTGGGCTTAGCGCCAGTTTCCAATCCTGCGCCGTAAGAACTCGATTGAGTTGAAGAACTTCCATGGTATTCTTGGCCATTTGATGAGCCAGAACTGCTGTGATATCCTGGGCTGTACGAGGAGGTGGGATAGGATGGAGAATTACTGTGGTATCCGTGGTCGTACGATGAGCTCGACTGTGACGGAGAGTTATTGTGGTATCCGTTGTCGAACGATGAGCTGGTCTGTGCCGGAGAGTTATTGTGGTACCCCTGATCGTATGATGAGCTCGACTGTAATGGAGCACTACTTTGATATCCTTGGTTATAGGACGAACTGCTGTACGCTGAGCTCGTTTGGGCTGGTGAACCGTTCGAATAACCTTGGGAGTAATAACTCGATCCCGAACTGCTTGGACTCTGAACTGACGAAGCTACTGACGATGGAGAGAACCCAGATTGCGTCGGGGAAACGTACGACTGGGCGGTGGGAGATGCTGCAGACCCCTGACTGTAGCTAGAGTAACTGTAACTGCTTCCAACGCTCGCTTTGATGTCAGAGCTTCCCACTGTGGAGTCATCATCGAGAAATGAGCTAATGCTGTTGATGTCAAACTCGTCAGAGCTGGAGCCGTAAGCTGAAACGACACAATTAATTAATAAAAAGCGAATTTTAATAATTATCATGGATTTTTAGACATGTATTCAATTCTTACACCCTCGACATGAGCACAAGTAAACAAATGGCTGTGTTGGACGTGTTTTCTCAAAGCACAAAACGTAAAAAGAATAAAACACAATGATAAACGGTTGTCGTGATTTATTATTCACAAAAGATGATCTAACCTGGACGTTCAATAATCTTTTCGTTCTTTTGGATCCCCCTAATTAGTTTAGTTATTTTACTTGAAGGGTTATTTATTAGGACGAAATATTTGCGTATTTAGTGAGAACTGTATTATAAACCGAGTTAATTATTATAAGTCACGTTATAGTATACTTCAACGGAACAGATAACAGGGAACCGGGAACAACGAACGAGGTACCGCCAAAACAGTCTGACCAACATATACATCATAATGGCAATTACAATCACGGATCCTATGGAGTTGGGGTAGAGGCAGTCGTGCTCAACTGGTTTGTCAGTTTCCTTTCAGACAGAAGACAAGTGGTGGCAGTGGATGGGGACAGCAGTTCAAGCAGCGCCATTAATTATGGCGTGATCCAGGGTTCCACCTTGGGCCCCCTACTCTTTTTGCTCCAGGTCGACCAGGTTTTGAAGTTGAAGATACCTGCGAGTGTCTATCTCTTTGCGGATGATGCGGTCGTTCTTGTGTCGGGGTCAGAGTGGAGTGAGTTGTTTGAGCGAGCGGAGAGCGTCTTAAATCAAATTAATGAATGGTACACCGACAACATGCTAACCCTTAACACGAGCAAAACGAAGTACATGGTTGTGTCCAACATAAAAAATAAGGAATCTCTCTCGGGAATGAGAATCACTATCCATGACGACGGGCAGAGATGCAATGGGTCCCGCTTGTGTATGCCTATAGAACGAGTGAGCCAGCACAAATACCTGGGTATCATCATGGATGAAGAGTTGAGCTGGCAACCGCACACTGACTTCCTCTACAACAAACTTAGAAAATTCACTAGGATATTCTTTCGGATTCGCGGTGTGATGGACATTCGGACTCTTAAAATTATTTACCTGGCTCTCGTTCAGTCGATTCTCCAATATGGCATCACTGTATGGGGCGGCGCACTGGAGGCATACCTGGAGAAACTGAATGTCCTACAGTGATCGATCCTCAAAATTATTCACCACAAACCCCGCCATTTCCCCACCCAACAGATTTTCGACTCAGCGCAAGTATTGAGCATTAAGCACTCCTTGCAAAAAACATTCTTCTTCTCTACCACAAACATCCGCATCTAATCGTCCCGCAGCCCCATGGATATGAAACCAGATTTCAAGTACTTGGCAACGTAGTCAACCCCAAACTCCGTATTTCATTGACAACGCGGAGTACGCTCTACATGATGAATTTACTCCACAAACAATTACCACCAGAAATGAGAGATCCATCGAAATATAAACGTTGCTTGTATAAAAAGAAAATTTTGTCTTGGCTGATCGTGAGTGGTCCTGAGGTTATTTTGAGTTTTTTTAGAAGTGTGTACACTCAGTGATACCTGGTGCAGCTTCGGCAAATAATAATATTCCTTATCAATTTCATTATTTTGTCATACCGACCATGTCATTCGCAGGAGAAGTTATCATGCTGGTCCCTACATACTACTACTATAAATTGTAAATTACAACTACTATAAATTACTTAAGTAAGTCCTACATATCAACGTTCAGCAACTTGCCCAACAATACAGGCTCTGCCTACCGTTGGGCAATATTATTCAAAGGAAGAAGAATTGTGATTGTTTGATTGTTTATTTTTTATTTTGAATTATACGTTACTCTTACTCTTACTCTTACTTACTTACTCAATAATTTTCAATATAACGGTCGAGCCCAATAGCGAAAGTGACAATGAAGATATTCAGATGGCGGGTTGTTTGGTTTTGTTATCAATCGCCCTGCGCAGGGTTTTTTTTGAAATGGTGGATGCTGGCGATATCCACACCGTGGCCACAAACGGGTTATTGTAAGGGCGTCCTTGAGCTGAGTCCATCCCCAGGTCCCACAGCCCCGGGCTCAGTTGGTGCGACGTCACCTAACTCCCCCTCCCCGCACGACCACTGCTGTACAATGCGGAGCACATCTGCGAGGTCAACCTTTGCCACCTCTTCTGGAAGAGGCCAAACACAGGACAGCGCGATGTTGTGAGTCTGTCGCATATGCACAGCACATGTTCTGCCGTCTCTAGCCCCACCTTGCAGAGAACCTGCATACCTGTACCTCACACTTGTCAATATTAGCAAGGTGGTACCTCAGCGGACAGTGACCTGTGAACAGGCCATTTATGATCATCATATCCTTCCTTCCCAGTGCAAGCACCTTCTTGGCCCTCCCTTTGGAGAGTGGGGTGAAAACTTTTGACTGTCTAAGGCCGGGCAGACCTGCACCTTTCCTCCAATTTGCCAATTCCTCTACGTAAGTGGCTCCTAGTAGTCCCAACGAGGGATTCAGGGCCAACAGGGACGTGTGCTAATCCCTTTTTTGCCAGCCTTGATGCAACAGCACCCAACACAGTGTTACACTGTTGTCCTCAGCTAGGGGCTTCAGTCCAGTCAGACACTCCCACACCTGCTGCGACGTGAGGCAATACGAGGCTAAGGCCTTGAGAGTGGCCTGACTGTCCACCATAATGTAGATGTTCTGCCGCTTGAGTCCCCTCTGCAGCAGCTGCTGCACACAGACAGTCACTGCAGACACCTCTGCCTGAAACACAGTGTCCAGCGACCCCAATGGGCTGCTCTCATTCTAGGCCCCTGCCAGGCCACCCTGCTACGAGCCATCAGTGTAATATACCAGGGCCCCCGCTTCAAACGTGGGAACTCCCCCTTCCCACCTGGATCACTCATGGATGAGTATCTGAAAGAGTAGCACAAAGTTGAACCTCTGCGGGCATTGAGTCTACCACATGCAGGGTGGGCCCCTCCACCTTCACCCTGTCAAGGGTCAAGCTTCAAGAACCCCCTCCTCCCCCGCATGATCAGACCCAACTCCAACATCCTTTTCCTTCTGCCCTCTCGCCGCTCTCCGGTAGATCTTCATGGATGCAAACCCCGAAATCATCTTTCTTTCTCCAAACTCACCATTTCGAACGAAACTGACTGCACCGGAAGCCTGTTCATCTCCAAGTAACCAATCTCAGCAGTAGTGCATGTTGTTTGATTTGGGGCTCTGTGTTGGGAGCACCGGAAACCTACACTGATTCAGCGCTTTGCAGCCGTTACATTTCATCCTCATCGAAAGTCCAGCCCTCAGCGAAGACGTACAGTTTGGAATTGTACGGAGATGCAGGAGGACGAATATTGTGAGGAGAGGAGGGTGACCTTAAGACGAAGCGAACGCTCAACAATAGTAAATCAACTTTTCTGATCCCTTTACATAGGTTTACAACCGCCGTCCTCTAAGGGCGATTGATGCCTTGGATCGCTGCGCACTCATTTACCCAACAGTTCCAATATGCCCAGTTGCAGATCGCAGGACATGAAACAGCTCGACCAAGTCTCTGATTCTACAGCAAACTACTACCTAAATCTTCACGTCCTCCCGCTGTTTTCTCCACCGGTTCAATCCGATCTTACGAATGCCATTCATTCGTTGCTCTTTGTTGGGAAAAGCGTGGAGTTCCAAGAACGATCCAAATTCTTAGCTCAATAGAGAAGCTGGTATAATATTTAAAAAATTAAGTCAGTTGATAAATGATGCGGAAGTTTGGAATGTGCGTAGAACCCCTTGGGAGAACACAAAAACACAATTCGGGACTTCCTCGTGGAGGAAAAAGAGCGTCTTGGACGAGAAAAAAGTCCGCAGCTGTACATCGCAACGTTTCAAACGGAACTGGGGGGAAAAGCAATGGGGAAGATGGAAAGGCGATGGAAAAAAAAAGTTTGGTCAGTTGGAGATGAGAGGAGGAGCAAAGCAGATAGGGCTAGAGAGCCCTAGAGGCCTGAAGAGTCTTGAAGTTCTGGGCGATAAGGCGTGAGTCGGGCGTTTGATGAGTTGTACAAGATCAGGGTTTCGTTGCCGAAACACAATACACGTCAACAAACTCACGTAATTACCTAAACACTTTTCACACACCAAATCCGCCCCATTGTTTCTGAATCATTAAGGGTAGGTTTAAGAGATCTTTGAAACATATCGGTCAACAAGAATCGCCGAGAGAACCGTGCTTTACTCGAAGAACCCGTCCACTTATTCAGGAAGTAACATAAATTCCAATTAATCCCTCATTTCCGTGACGTCTTCCACAGTCTGCCGATTTTGTCGAAAACTCTCGTTACCGGGAGTTCGTCAATCGGGTTACATAATTGAGCAAAAATGCGAGCTCGGTTCCCGACACGTGACGTGACGGCCCGTGAAAGCGTATGCAACACTTTTACTCCATGAAATGAAGGAAACTTCTTTTTTTTTTCTTTTCAAGAACGCTCTAATTGAGGATTAATCTAGTTGGTTGAAAATAAGAAAGTGAGTAATGAATGGGTTGGAGCAGCCGATCGAAGCGGACAGGAAAAAGGACGAAAAAGGCGAAACGATGGGCTATTAGTGGACGTAAAAGCCGCACGTTGAGTAATCGGTTGGGCAGTTGAGTGAGTTTGAATAGACCGTGTTTGTCACCAGATTCGTAAGCGTTAAGTTGAACTATTACCTGACATGATATAGAATCAGCGAATATGTCACAATTTAGCGAAATAGAAATATTCTAAAATAATAAAAGAACCTTGCTTATTAAGTGATGGGAAGAAAAAGATCGAGTGCGTTGCAACACACAACTTTCCTTAGCTCTACGTCAATTCACTTGTGTTCATGGCTTTATCTACTAACTCCATTCATTTATCACTCAGTTAATTTGAACTTAGTCAAACAACCCTCCGCGGCAGCAGAAAGCGGTAGCGCTTACTGTTCCGGAATTTATTGTGCTGCTCTCGTCATTTTTCCACAAATGGTAATTTTTTGCTATAATTGTCTTATTACGAGTTATCAATATAAAAAATATAATCAAAGTCGTTCGAGCCGTTTTTGAGAAAAAAAATATTTGGTGTTTTGATCACTATGACAACTATAGTTAACTTTCGGTGGATTTTGCTCATACTCTTATTTTGGCGTCCCATGGTAACCTCCGGGCTAGATATCAAGTTTGAGCTGATTCAGTTCGGTCGTTTTCTCTAAAAAACCGCGCTAAAATAAACTTTTATCGAACATTTTGGTAATTTATTGTGCTGCTCTCGACATTTGCTCCACTAATGGGAATTTTATAGTATAGTTGCCTTATTGTCAGCTATCAATATACAAAATTTAATCAAAATCTTTAGAGCCGTTTTTGTGAAAAAAAAAAAATTTGGTGTTTTGATCACTATGATAACTATAGTTAACATTCGGTGGATTTTGCTCATACTCTTATTTTGGCGTCCCATGGTGATGTGCGGGCTAGATAGTTTGAGCTGACTCGGTTCGGTCGTTTTCTCTAAAAATCGTTCACAGACACACACACATACACAGACCATTTTCCCAACTCCCCCCCCCACCCCTTCATCGTCATACCCTGGAATCGCGCTAAAGTTGGAGAGCCCGTGTCCACAGGATGTAGTCTTCGGGTGTGCTGCTGGTTGGTTCCTACATGGTTAATATTCCGACGGAAGTTGTGTAGTGCCCTTAAGGTCAGGAGTTGCACGAGGTATGCTTTGAAGTTCCAACTCACTTTATGGAAGTACTGAGTCTAACTCCTGAGCAGGTGTTACGCGACCTATCTCAACTGGTGCTTCTTTTCCATTAAAGCGAATAATTGAGATTTGTCGAGCCTTTAGAGGCGTTTGAAGAGATTCCCTGACGACGTCGTCTCTCACGTGTGTGCATGTTGTAAGATCTGCAAGAGTAGGTCGCGTGTGATGGTAGGTGCTCTCATAATCCATTGGGGAGTGTAAGGTGGGACCCATGGCCGGTCTTCGAAGAAGTCTGGATAACGAGCAACTATCCCGTAATTCAGCAGCACAACTTACATTCCCAATAAAATCGAGCCTAACTTCTACACATCTTTCAAAAGTGTGGCGCTTGATTGGCGACTTCAACTGACGACATTCCATTGGCTTTAGGATTGTATGCCAAAATGAAAGAGTGAGCTGCACCAATGAGCTTAGCTGCCTGAACAAAGAGGACTCCTTCTGTACGCTTCTGTTGGAAGTATTTTTTTCTGGAGCACCGAAACTGATGAGAGTGTAATGCGCGAGTTACTGTTTCAGCAGAACAATTTCCTATTGGAATGACGTCGAGCCAACGGGTGTAAGAGCGTACATTTTTGACGCAAAACGTCGAATTAGTATAGGGTTTTTTGACCTCGGAATTCCCACACCTTCCCTAATGGGACTCCCTGGCCCTTAATGGCAAAGTCATTGTTTCCTCAAACATGTTCGTCTTTTTTGTTACCTATGGAAATTCCCCCTTCGCGGTTATTTCCAAAGGCAACGGATTTCCCCCTTGTTTTCATTTTCCTCAATCTTACATTCCTCCCCACGACAGACAGCTCCTCCCAAACTCATTCTCCTACGAAGTCTCGTGAAAGTCGGTCGTCTCCAGTTCTCCCAACACACAGTCATCTAACAGCTCTCACGGTACAGTCGTCCCCCAATTCTCCCAACAGACACTTGTTTCACCTCTCATCGACATCTAATTCGGATTTCTCCTTCCCTCCCTGTACAACCAGTTTCACGCCTTCAGAGCCCTGCTTGTTCGCGCTTATATACTCAACTCATATCCTGCGTAAGTCACCTCTTCTTGTACATTCAAGTCTCCAAATCTTTTGATATACTCGTACTAACCCGTCTCCGAGATTCATTCAAATTCCTGGTTGAAACAGTACACACAATCTTTAGATAGCCGTAATGGCCCTATTAGACCTGTGTGAACGTGGCTGAACCGGAAGAAGGTGGAAAGTATCCAATTGGCCCGACTTTATGACCTTGAGCTTTGCCACTTTAACACTCTCGTCACAATCCAACATCCCACAAATTGAATTTGGTGGTGTAGTAAAGATGCAGTAGTCCCTTGCAGTTTTGGTTGTGATGCTGGGCTGTAATACGATGGGTATGAGTTGGGTTCTGGAAAGTTATCGTACAGATAATAAACCGTCCACGCAGGAAGGGATAGATGCAAAGTATCCGGTGGGAAAACTCCCAAATGTTATGGACTCCCCAAAGTCATATCTTCGCGTGGTGGTACATGGGCAACAGCTCTCCACTGGGAGACTGACAAAATGACCACAAGTCTAGGTTCGGTGGACGCTGAGCAAGTGCCTGGGGTGTTGCACAATAGCGAAAGTGTCATCTTTTTGCCTTTCGTCTGATATAGCTGTTTTTCTTATTTATTTCCATATACAGGTGGCCTCTGAGAAACCCCCCCGCAGCGGAAGTGTGTCTGTTGTGTTGGCGTTAATGAGCTCACGTCCACTCAGTTGCACCCCCAGCTCGCGTGGAGCTGGTGTTCCTTGATGCGACGTACCCACTAGTCTCACACAAAAGAGAGCCATGAGGTCCATTCTTGTAACCTCATCCGGCTGCAGCTGAGGAGTCTCGAGAACTCTGTTGGGCACCGCAGCCAGCCCTTCACGCGCTCCACTGACTGCCCCCTGCAGAATCTGCAACTCTTTTTCCTCCAACCAGGTGGACACTGTCCTATGAACAAGCCACATACCATCCGTATACTTTCCCCAAACTGAGAACCTGTCATGTTCGCTCCCTGGAGTGTCTAATAAATAACCTCGACTGCCTTTGGCCCACTTACATCCGGCCGTAACACAATAACTCTCTTACGAGGGCTAAGGAGCCGACTTGTGAATAGAGGCAAAGGCCTTTAAAGAGCATCAGTCTGACCTTGCGCACGTTACGATCTACATCACTACACAACAAACTGGGTATTGGAAATCAATTCATCAAGCGTAATATGCCTCTTTTCTTTTAAAAAGTCTGCTTCAAAGAAAAACTAAAACACACTGAAGGGTGTTTCGTAGGCCCCTCCTTGCAACTGCTTGATTGGTGTTGTACCATCCAGACGCTATATTACTTATTACTTATTAACACGATCATAAAATCTTCATCCTCTAAAGTCAACTAGACTCGAATAGTTGAATATTCATAATATCACAGGCGTAATTCCGAGTCCCAAAGTGAAAACAACACCTTCAATCGAGTTCGATCCCAAAACTTGGAACAAACACGATTTCGTTAACGCATCATGTGTAAAGTCCCTACAAGGAAGCACCCGATTTCCTGCCCACACATGGTAAAATATTCATACCCGAGAAAGTTGAGCACTAACTAAAGTGAAAGTGACAACACATCTTTATAACATTCGAAAAAAAAACGGCATTCGGACGTGCACTGGCAGAGTGTTCACAAATACGGCGAGCCCTGGGTCCTTAATATCTGGTTTAACTCGTCCAGTTTTACGCAACAGTTTGAAGAGGAAGCGAAGGCCGCGGAATTACAACTCGGGAAAAGTGATTTCGAGTCACCTCTCGTGAAAGAGGAGCGGCCTTGAATTTATGTCTTTAACGCGTGTGAGTAGGCGAATAGAAAATATCTGGTGCGTGGCATCACACAACTTAACCGCCACCCCTTTAAGTTCGAACACCAGCTACATATGCCGGTGCTGTATCTTCGTTCAACGCATTTCTACGGAAACATTTATAGAGAACAAACCGTAGGTACTAATTAGTTGAGAGCCCTCCGTAAGTTTGATCGAAATCGTTAGAGCCGTTTTTGAGAAAATTGGAAAACCGGTAAATTAATATTCGACAAGTGTCCTTTTCTGAGTTAACATGGCTTATATCTCCGTTCAACAGACATATACAGAAATAATTATAGAGAACGAAATGTTGGTATGGGTGACTATAAGTCACTCCAGTAGGATTTATCACATCTGGTGAAGAAGTTACCCTGAAATTTACGGAAATGTTCGAAAAAACGTCATTTTCGACACATTTTGATTTTTATCTCTGCTCGATGGACTGTCAGAGGAACATTTATTGAGAACAATATATAAGTATTAACTATTTGAAAACATTCTGTGAGTTTGGTAAACATCGCTGAAGCCGTTTTGCCAAAAAGCGTAAAAAAACTATTTTTGCTTCATGGGCCTATATCTCCGTTCACCGTATTTTCATGGAGATATGTATAGAGAAGAAAAGTTAGGTATTGATTAGTAGAAGATAATGTGAAAGTTATTGGAAAAGGAGGAGGATATCCGCAAGTTCTGCATTTGCCACCTCTTCGGGCTGAAGAAAGGGCTTCCCAAACACAGAATGGCGCGATGCCGTGAGTCCATCGCATACGCACAGCACATGCTCTGCCATCTCTAGCCCTACCTCGCAGAACCTGCATACCTGTACCTCGCACTTGCCTATATTTGCAAGGTGGTACCTCAGCGGACAGTGACCTGTGAACAGGCCACATATGATCCTCATATCCTTCCTCCCCAGTGCAAGCACCTCCTTGGGCCTCTCTCTGTAGAGCCGGATGAAGATTTTTGACAGTCTAAGGCCGGGCAGCCCTGCACCTATCCTCCCATTTGCCAATCTCTCTATGTGCTCCTGGTAGTCTCAACAAAGGGCTCAGGGCCAATAGGGATCTGATCCTATCCCTTCTTAGCCAACCTATCAGCCCGTTCGTTTCCCTCTATACCCTGATGCCCTGGCACCCAACACAGTGTTACACTGTGGTCCTCTGCCAGGGCCTTCAGTCCAGTCAGACACTCCCACACCTGCTGTGATGTGAGACAGTATGAGGCTAAGGCCTTGAGAGTGGCCTGACTGTCCACCATGATGTAGATTGCGAATAGGGTTAATATGTATTGGATTCCTGTGCATAAGAGGATCATTGGAAATGAGAAGGTGGATCATCTGGCCAGACGCAGTTCGTCTACAGTACCTATTGGGCCTCCTCCCCATTGTGGGATTTCTGTCATTAGTCAAGAGGACTGTGGGAGAACATGCCAGAAGACTGCATCAGACAGTCTGGAATGCTGCAGGAGTAAGACACTCCAAACGCTTTATCTCAGAGCTAACCAGTGAGTTAAGACACAACCTTTTGAGGATGGAGAGGAAGGACATAAGGCAGACTGTGGGGGTCATCACCAGACACTGCAAATTGAACAAACACATGTTATGGACATAGTCGACACCCCTCGGTGTAGCCATGTGGCACGGATGATGAGACTCCCTACCATGTCCCGGCCCAGTGCTCGCGACTTGAGAAGGAGCGATTTCTGGTCTTTGGTGCCACTTCTCTTAGGATGGACATCAAAGAAAACTCTTGCAGGAAATATCTTGCATTCCTTTGGAAGCTAGGCATCGACCTGTGAGACATTTGGACTGGCACAATAGGTCGTTAGGCCGCAGTGTGAATCCCACCTGAAGGACAGTCAGAATGTCCGTATATACGTCAATCGAGTTACTTACGAATTCAGCAGTGCTCTAACCAACCGGAATCAGATATTCAGCCCGATGAACTCGCTAGCATACATCCAAACATTAGTTCACTTCGAATGTGGCAAGTAAACTCACTAGAGAACAAGTTAAATGTACCGCCTCATAAGCACAACTCTCGATATTCTTCGCTAACCGAAAAGGCTGAAATGTCGTCATAGGCACTTCATATACTTTGGAGCTATTGTGGACGAAAGATGGAATCCTTCTGAATTGAACGGTCCACAGCGGCGTTCTTTCATGAAGACCACCTCCACTTGTCAAACGTTACGTTCGGTTAATTATCTTGTGTGGCACTAGCACATGCTTGTACAATGAACGTAGCTTAACCTGAATTTCGAGATGCCTTCGAATAACGTCTCGTACCTCTCGTCCAGGGAGTTCGGAAACTCTGAGATTCTACGAGCTGGCCCTGAGGGTCGTGAGCTCTCTAAAGATGTGAAAAGGCGGAAATCATGCTACTAAGAACGTGTCACGCTTTCCAGAGCGTTGCCTCTGGAAGAAATGATGGAGGAAAAAGACAGGTGAGGGCCGTAAGCAGTTCTACACATCCAGACATGGGACTTCACCGCGCTCATAACCGAACAAATTGAGTGGGTGACAGCACGAAGGCCTGCATTTACATTTTACAATTAGCGAATCAACTAGAACTTACTCGGAACGTCCGAAGCCATCAACGGCGTCGCAAGCAGCACACCGGCAATTAAAACCTGGAACAGAATATTACCTTTTAACGGAACACGTTCGCGTTTAGTGGCTAATCGCCGATTTCTTTTGTAATATTGAGCCAATGTGAAACCCTGAGAATGCGTTAATTACTACACGGGGAAGAAAGGAAAACGGTGAAAAGTGAGAGGTCTAAGAACGAGAGAAATTAACTTGAGCCTGCGGTGAGAATGTTGAACTCGCGTATTAATCATCTTCGTTAGATTGACTGACCGTGCCCCTTAAGGTCTGGGAGCACTTTTTTTTACTACGTTAAAAACTAAATAAATGGAGATTAGAGAAATTAGGAGGGCACTCAGGATGGTGGGGGGGGGGGAGAAGGATAATAGGAAGTTCCAAGATAAAATGACCAGCAGATAAAATATGAGTCAAGCAACAGGCAAAATACAGCGACGCCACACATCTTTAACCTCAACACTTTTTCTCTCAGAAGGCTCTTGCACTGCAATCTATGCTGCAACCTTGATGTTATCTGCCTCCTTTCAAGACAGAAGAAGATTCATTCGTCCAATTGTATTTGTGCACAAGAACCCGCCTTCCAGAGACAGCCTGGCCATCCAGGATCATCGTGGGCTGCTCAGAAACATAGCGACGATGTCAGGTCTCAGTTACTTTTAATAGTACGTGATTGGAGTGAATATAGAAGACTGAGGCCTACAAAGTGAACTGGAGCGTGAGTGTATGAGCTAAGGACACTATTTGGGAGTTCTAGCTAAGCACAGTCAGCCGTTCCATCAAGATGCCTTCTACGGGTCATCAGGTTTGGGAACAAGAGGCGTAACTTGTGCCGCAGCTTCAGTGGTGCCTTGAAAACTTTCTGAAGATGAATAGTATGTTCCATACCCCGCTCAGCCACGATAAAATGCCACGTTTTGAGGAGTCCCAGAACACCCAATGACAAAACCCTCATCAACTGTAAGCTAGAATACGTGATAACCCGGTGAATGTTGGGAAAGGTGCAAACAGCCCTGATCAATCACCATAGCACAACTAAACTTTATTTTGTGTGAAGGTGGTGTTGTGTGAAGTTCGAACACTAGCTGCATAAGCGGGTGCTATATCTTCGTTGAACGAATTTACACAGAAAAATTTATAGAGAACAAAATGTAGGGACTAGTTAGTTGAGAGTACTCCGTAAGTTTGATCGAAATCGTTAGAGCCATTTTTGAGAAAATTGGAATACCGATAAATTAATATTCGACAAATCTCCTTTTCTGAGTTAACTTGGCTTATATCTCCGTTCAACATATATATACAGAAATTATTATGGGGAACGAAATGTGGGGATGGGTGACTACAAGACACTCCATTAGGATTTATCACATCTGGTGAAGAAGTAACCCTGGAATTTACGGAAATGTTCGAAAAAACGTTATTTCCGACACATTTTGATTTTTATCTCTGTTCAATGGAGTGTCAGAGGAGCATTTATTCAAAACAATATGTAGGTAGTAAGTATTCGAAAACATCTTGAAAGTTTGGTGATAATCGTTGAAGCCGTTTTTGCCAAAAAGCGTAAAAAACCTATTTTTGCTTCATAGGCCTATATCTCCGTTCACCGTATTTTCATGGAAATGTGTATTGAAAAGAAAAGTTAGGGATTGATTAGGAAAAGATAATTTGAAAGTTTAATCAAAATCGTTGAAGCCATTTTCGAGAAAAATGCGAAAAACCTTAGTTTTTGGTACATTTTCGTTCCCCACCCCCTTTCCGATTGGCTGAAATCGTCTCTAATCTTATTTTGGTGTCTACAAAAACTAAACGAACAAAACAAGAAAAGAACCAGCTCAATCGCATCAGCCGTTCTCCTCCAAATCGAACTACAGGCAAACAAATACACACGGACCACGCCCCGAAATTAGGGTTTTTAGACTCAGTAGGCCTCAAAACGTAAAGATATGAAGAAAACCCAAATTTTTTTTTTTGCACGATTACTATACTTTCCTACCCTTCGGGTAGTGGAAAGTAAAAATCTAATCTGAGAGGTCTTTAAGCTTTTTTAGAACTCTTTTTGGTCGCAGGTTCGGCATTATTATCTGCTATTGATACCCTAGCTTTTGGCTGTTGTTGCGAAGCATGCCTTGGTTCGTTTATTACTTCCATAGGAGGTTCCAACGCGCTGCTGCGTCTGCTGCAGAAGTCTCCACACGCTCCTCGGAAGTTAAGCTCAGTTCCCGTGATGGTGACTGAGAAGGAAATAGATTGCTCAAAAGGACCAAACCGACAACTTACGTCAGGTAGAGCGAAAAACTCGCCTGCTCTCATGATTTGGTCCTGATGACGTTTAAAAACACGACCATCAGGAGCCTCAGCCCAATGCAAGTGTCCTTCCAGTGACTTTGCACTTTGGCCATCCTCTTTTGTTAGTGCGAGGGTAGTCTCGTACATATATATGATGTCCCCTTGCGAGAAAGTCTTAGATGGCTCCCCTCGTTTAAAAAATTTGGTCGAACCGAATATTAATTTTTCGGTCAAATATTAGTGATGATGTGGGTCGTCGTATGTGGGGAATTTCGATACACCTGTAAAAACCGTTGCGATTTCGTGAACACGTCCTTGTTATCGCCTGTCGCCAACATCTTGGACAGGGTAATTTTAAACGTTTTGACAAAGTTTTCCACCGCGCCGTTCTGGAGGAGTCCAGAACAGATGGGCACCAAGGTGCTGTGATCATTTCTCAGGATTAAGTTCCAATTCACACCCGCCAAAGTGCTTCACAAGCCTTTCTAGGGCGATGTGCAAGCGATTCAAAAGAATAAGAATCCTCCAGGCAATACTAAGGCCTATCTTCTGAAGAGTGATCTCTGTCATACAGAGAGCTCACATAACTGACTAGTCAGTTCATAGTTCCCACACAAGGCAATCGACCAAGGCCTAGTGAGTAACTGTATCATACACAAAGTCCAGGGCCACTACTTGCAACTGTTTTCTTTCTGGGCTAGGGGCCGCAATCTCTGCAGAATGGTAGACTCTCCAGATGTCAATGATACCAGTGCCAAAGTTGAATTGCCAACCTTCTGTAAGTGCTGGAAGGCCAGAGACGATACTGAAATTGTTTTGTAGCTCTGTTCCCTCCCTAATGGGTTAACGAGCCAGGCCAGTTCTGACCTACCGGCTCATTGGTGCGATGGGAGGGGGGGATAGGAGTTTTTTAGACTCTCCATGGTCTAGTGGCCGCAGCACTAGATTCTGGCATTGGGAGGTGTGCTCTGAATCGAGTGTAGCACCTTGTGCGGCAAGGAGAGCTAATTGGAGGGGGTAGGGCCGGCCATCGCAGGCGGAGACCAAGATTCAAGCAGGCACCGCCTGGTTGCCCCGTGCCTGGGCAAAAGTGGCAAATCTTCGGCAGGCCGACGTACTGGAAATTAGCGCGGCTGTACTCCCAGCAGGAGGAATTCACGCCCTGGTTCGCACGTCCTCGTAGAGGGGGCACTCTGTGCCCTACCAGTAAATGTTCAGGAGAACGTTTTCCCTTGTATAAAACGATATTGAGAACTAGCTGTTGTTCCATGTACTGATGAAATATTATCAGACTATGTAGGTGAGGATTCTCATCCAATTTCACTCGTCTCACCTGCTCAGCAAGCCTCACAAGCTCACTCTGAACAAGGAGGCTTCCAAGTTTGGCCAATCTTGCCATTAGCGGGGGGAGGGGGGGATTGACTCGGGCTTTTGGTGCTGGGCTGTAACGGTTGCTACAATGGAAAGAGTGTCGCTCTGCTAGGTGTTTGTTGACGTAACCCCATGTCATCCGTCCTTCGTTGTCTGAGCCTAAGGAGCAGCAAGGCATAGGAGGGGCATCTCCTATATCAATTTTTACTTCTTTCCCTTCTACTGGATGCTTCTGCCTGGCTTATAGGCCTTTGACACTTGTGAATGGCCGCCCACAGAGCTACAGTACTGGCGTTGGCAAGAGTTAAAGCGGAATCCTGCTCTTCACACATTTTCGTCAACTCTTTTTTACTTTCCTTGGCTCTACGAAGTAGAAAGGAAAGTTATGTAATCGGCTGAAAAAAAAATTTTGAGTTCTCTTCAGATCTTTACGTTTCAGACCCTCCTGAGTCCGAAAAACACTATTTGGGAAAATGGTCTGTGTGTCTGTGAACGATTTTTAGAGAAAACGAACAAAATCCACCGAAATTTACCTATAGTTATCATAGTGATCAAAACACCAAATATTTTTTTTCTCAAAAACGGCTGTAACGATTTTGATCAAATTTTTTATATTGATAGCTCTCAACAAGATAATTATACCATAAAATTCCCATTCGTGGGAAAATGACGAGAGCAGCACAATAAATTATCAAAATTTTTGACGAAAAGCGTTTTTAGCGCTATTTTTAGCGCTGACCGTACCGAATCAGCTGTAAAATGATGTCTAGCCTACAGGTTACCATGGGACGCAATAGTAAGGGTGTGGGCAAAATCCATCGAAAGTTTACTATAGTTATCATAGTGATTAAAACACCAAATTTTTTTCTCAAAAACGGCTCTAACGATTTTGATTAAATTGTTTATATTGATAGCTCTCAACAAGATAATTATACCATAAAATTCCCATTCGTGGGAAAATGACGAGAGCAGCACAATAAATTATCAAAATTTTTGACGAAAAGCGTTTTTAGCGCTATTTTTTTTTATAACCTCCGCTGGAACGTTAGTAGAATGTTTAAAAAAAATTGGTATTGTAGTCCAATCCAATACCTGAAGGGTGAGTGTTTAAAAACGCTCCTGAGATACATGGGGCTCACTCCAGAAATTCCTGAATTTCAACTACTGTCGTTTCGCTTACTACCAGTTCTAACAGTTATTTTCCAATAACTCTGCAAAAGTAATTACTATCCTTCTTCAAAAAATTCGTGTTTACAGCCTCATTAATTATCTGTGTACCAATTGCTCACTAATGGTCCTGGAATGAGTACGAGCAGCACAATAAATTCCAGAGCTGTAGGCGCTACCGTTTCCTGCTGCTGTTGTTTGACCAAGTTCAAAGTCCATGTACAAAGTGAATTGACGTAGAGCTAAGGAAAGTTGTGTGTTGCGACGCACCAGATATTTTTTACATTATCTATTATGAAATTAAATAAAATCAGTTTCTGACCGTTCAGGAATGTTCGTCCTCCCTAACAAGAACCTCCAGCCTAACTACCGGCATTATATCGTTTTTCGATCGTAGTTCTTCATAGTTCTAGTCCAACGGTGGCTCCTTTTCTTGCGGAACTAAATTTCGAAGGCACAAACATACGTAACGTGCATGGTTGAGATGCAACGAGGAGTGAAGACAAACGGTAGGCCCGTTGAATAATCCCTTGTGCTCGCTGGAGCGACTGCGCGGAGTCCCAGTGGGGGGGGGTCTTTCTTATTTTTAATGAAGAGTGAAACGGAGAGTCGGATGAGAGTGAAACGAGACAGGAAAGTCTGGCCACGAGCAGGTTGACCGGCGGATGGTCGATGCCGCGGACCTTCTCCTCTGCACAACCCGCAGATCTCAAGAAAGCCTAGCGCGATACGATTTCAACTGCAGGCAACTCAAGCGCAGCGAATTCATCTCAAATACGACTTCAACGAAGAAGCGAATTCCAGAATTGTGGAACTGGAACGAATTGTTGAACTGGATCCAATGAGGATAAGCGCGTAATCACCGTCAACTACATGACAAGATATCGGAAGTATCTTGGGTTTCATGGTTAGAGACCTGTTGAAGCTGCAAAGTTGAAATGTATTCCAGTACCAACGTGAAACCTAATCATTTTCAGCCCTCGGAAAACTGGGCTTATTAATCAGCATTAACCGCCATAAAACAATCTTTGGTCATTATTAAAACAGCCAAACATTTATGCCGCAAATGCACACAAACCCATGGGAACACGACTTTGGAATATATACTTACATCACACAGATGTTTCCTTTCTGTATTTATACTCTTTTTCATCTTTCCGTCCACATTGTTAATGTACGCACATATGTAGCGGCTCAATTAGAAGATCTCTGAATACTCCAACGAAACATCACTTTCTTGTTGAGATTTTCGCCAGCAAAGTCTACTAAACGTTTTATAAACCAAAAACGAAAGTAAATGAATATATTGACTGGAGAAAGTCGTAGATGTGCACACACACAACATTGTGGGGCTCAGGTCAAAACATCTCAAACGCGACTGCGTTCCTTTCTCTAGCGTACATTTATATGGTTCTAAATAAACATACATAACGATGGAACGTTGAGAATACACATGTGAACACTCGGCATGGTCCAATTATTCGAAGTCTTTGATCCCGATTGTAGGTAATACCATGGCCAGGATGTCCAAACGCGTTTCAGGAGTTCCAAATCCAGTTTTATGGATGTAGCCGGATTGCAGGCATTTTGGGAATGTCTAAAAGAGATAGTTCCGCTGAATGAATCCCAAAAGCGGGAGATTATGTTAGGGACAAGCTCGCGACTGTTGAATCTTCAAGTTCGAGGAAGGAAAAGGTTTCAGAGCATTATGTAAATTTATCGACGATCAAGATATACTTATTCCTTTCTTCCGGCAAAGGGCGTGTGCCAGGGGCATCAATTCCACGTATTTCAATCTAGTGAGTACCTGTTGCCACCCCAGCGGGTACCCTATCTGCCTACGTGTGCTCTGCGTTTAACTCCGAAAAAAAAACAAATAAAATCTTAGGCACCCGTGAGAGTTCGAAAACCTTAAGCACCATCGAGACTTGGAAAGACCTAGGTAACGAGGGTTCGAAAAGCTCCATTCCCGAAGAAGCGCTTCAGCTAGTCAAGCACATCCCAAAGTGTTTTTGGTCTTGATTCCCTCAACCTTTCTTCTGAGACCACGCCAACTGGTACACTGGCTTGAGATCTGGTACCTGTTACTGATTTGCAGTCCAGTTATCATCCTTTAAAGCCATCGGTTGGTTTCACTCCACTCTTCTAAGAGCATCTAAACTCCCAAGGTGCTTAAGTTCGACGTGAATGGCACAATCTGCAGAGTCAAATAGTCTTAACCTAGCACACACTCTTCATGAATGTTCTCACTGCTTTCATTCGTCCTTGAAACTGCAATGCTTCGAATAGTCACGAACATTTAGTATAAGAGATTGGCTTGTAACTCGGTAGACTGCAGGGTCGTTATGAGATGCTTGGGTAGTGTTCAGATGTTGATGGCATGGCGTCCTGGTCAGCCTACGCCTCACTAGTAAAACCGTTGCACATTCCTCGACTTGGTAGGTTGGAGTGGTGGTAGTTGGATGAGGGAATTACACGGTAAAATGTTCACCTAACCCAACGTCTATATCGTGGTTGAGGCAACGACGTGGTCCTCCATGCCAGTAGTCGCTGTTGGTTCTGGTGGTACTGGAAACCTCTCCTAAGACAGTGTGCGTTCTACATAGCATTCAATGTATCTTCACCTGCTCAATGCTACATGGTGCGTCTGTCGATTTCTGCCTTCTGTCGCAGCTTACTGGGGCCCTTCCAAACTCCAGGGAGGTCAGCAAATCCAACCTGTCTCACACTGGGATGAGGAAAAGCCGTAAGAGCCTGTGACCATTCTGGCCTTAGGGGTCGGGACCCCAAATGGTATCATGGGAGCAGCCTTGCGCCGGTACATTATGGGTTAGGACCACGACAGGTGGCTGCCTCCGCAGGGAAAAGTAGGTAGAACGGAGCGATCCAACTTCTACCAACGGTAAGGCCTGACAATGCTGGAAAATACGCTTGCTCTGCGGATATCGTGGTGTCACTGGAGGGTAGGAATTCCATCCCTTTCTTCGTTTTTAAACTACAGGGTCTGAGGGAGGCAGGGGCCACAGACCCACAGATATCCCCCCGAATGCACGACTGTAACTGTCGATTTTGCGGTTTTGTGTATGAGGTGTTGCCCCATGGGTTTTTGCCTGACACCTTTCTCTGTGGGAAGGACGGGGGCAAGTCCAACCCGAAATCCCCACAGAGATGAAGCGTAGGTGCCGGTAGAACGCCTCTTGGCAATTCCCGCAGTGGGGCCTGCTGCTCATTCACCCATTCAGACCCGTAGGCCGCTGAAGTCGTAGCCAAATTAAATGGGTACCAGGTTTCACTGGGAGTTTCCTCAGTTTTCCGTGAGGTGTGGTAGGGGAGAAGTAGAAGCCGCAGCGCTAGGTACTCTCCCCAACCGCCAATTAAACGATCGATTACGCTTGTCGAAGTTCAACTTCCAACCTAAGAGCAGGGTCAAGGACTTCATACGTTGTGAACGTACAAGCACTAGCGAAGATCTTCCAAGATGACGATAGCCGTTTTATTATATCCGTCGGCGCGCCGGGCGAGGTTAGTAGCTGCCTGGTGATACGCTTAAAGACTCGTTTTGTCGTTGTATCCGGATGTCCTGGAGTATTAGGTAACAACGCGAACTTCCTTCCCAAATCGTGCTGCTCCAGCTGTCGTAGAACGTAAAAGTGCTGATTTTGAGGTATTGTTCCAGCCATCATGTTTTGAAATAATCTCAAATTAGTGGATGTAAGAAAATAAATTCTCCCATCACGTCCAGGTTTGAGCTTCCTGCTCATCAGGCCCTACGTGTAGCATAACACCGTGAATTATCTGATGCACAGGTCTCCCAAAGCACAATGCTGTTTACATCAGTCGAAACCGATGCTTCTCGATTTGCATATCCGTACAGAAACGCCTCCATCGAGTCGAGCGGGTGTTCAGAGAAACAAAATGTACAAAATACCACTTCTATCGCCATCGTAGAATATTGTTCAATTGAAGTGAACAACTAGAAAGAGCTGAACGAAACTAAGCTGTCCGACCTTCTTCTTATTTCGTGGTTTTGTGTGGTGTTATTCCAAGGATGTTTGAAGTATTTCACTCCCACGCCGCTTCGTACCAAAGTTTTCTTCGGCTAATTACATCAATTATAATCTCAAACTTCGAAAGTTGGTTCCGCTATAATCGATAAAAGTTTGCTCGTCGAGGACAACTCAAGAGAATCGTTTTATTTTTTGAGCGACGCCTGGTCCGATAGTTTAACAACGCACACAGTCACAACGAAGAGCTCTGCTTGGAGAACTGTAGCCAGCGCACCCAGTGGTATCGCTGTCTGGATCCCTGGCTCATAAACTGCCCTCGCTAGGCCACCCATACCATGGCCCCAGCCTCAAGAGAGGGACCACCTCCTTCCCATCTAGATCTTCTATGGATTCGTACCTGTTCGTATCGGTTTACATGATCATTAGTGAGAAAGTTAGTTGGATTTCAAACTTTCATTTGTGGATTGGCGAACAAGTCTGTGACTGGAATTTATGGGAAGAGGAATCTGAATTTGAACATTTTGTTTCACAAACTTACGGTGGAGAATGCGTGTGGGGAATTCCAAATTGGCAAGTATAATATGCAAAATGCTACCCCCACTTCCACTTTGATTTGAACCCATATCTTCATCAGCAGTCTCATCATTGGTAAACCTTGCAGCTTCACCATAAGTTATTTAGTTTGTGTAAGACATCAAATCCATTTTACTTACCAATAAAGAATGTAACGATATCACAAAAAATGTTCCACACTGGAACCCAACAGGGTCATACAGCTACTATCTGTAGACCAGCCTTTCCGTTAACTGAACTGTGTTTCATGCTTATGTTTGTGTGTGCGTTGCTCATTGTCGAACACATTGTGTTTGAAGGTCAATTTACTACGACTGATTCCTTTTTCACTTGCGTGCTTACGTTTTTAATCGTTCGCGTTGCACTGTCCATAATTTAACACCCAAAACCGCCCTACCGTTATTTATATTGATTGTAAATTGACTATTTCGCACTTTTGCGCATTGAAAAGATCCTTTTCGCACAATTTCACCGCACAATTAGTCCAGTTCTCACAATATCATTTCAGTTTGGAAAATCAATATTTGACGCAGGGTAAACAATGAAGCACTTGGGGCATTCGGTCGCTTTTCGCATATCGTGTCAAAGTAATCAATAGTTACATTAAAAAGTGCGTGATTGTGTCGATAAATACCTGAATCATTTTGAAGTATTCGTATTCCTTAACATTCAGAGTGTCTTGCGAAGTTCACGTCGTTTCTTTCACTGGCCCCAAACAAGAACTCACTGTCCACTCAAAGTAACTCCTCCCGTCGTCTTTTATAAAGGAGTCCTCCGCTCCTTCAGAGAAAGCGAAACTTCCCCTCCATTCGAATCCCTCCTCTAAAACATCTTCGGTTTTGATTTCGTTCTTTCGACGAACTGGTGAAATTGGTCTGACCGAAGAATAATTTGATTAAACCGTCGTTTAATCAGTGATCAGAAAACAGAGTTTTAGGTTCTTCTTGAGTCTTCCTTCCGTTTCAACGTTGGAAGCGACTATACAAAATGTTGCTCTTCTGAACCTACTGGAATCCTACAAGAAAATAGCAAACCGAATTCCATTAAATATCTCGGAAACGCAAAAATGCAAAAACTTTAGCTTAACGTTTTCATTCCCTCATCCTCCTCTTCCAATGACTCTCAAATTATTCACAAAGAAAGATTGCTACACTTACGAATGTTAATGTGATGACAGTAAACCGAATAGAAGCCAAACTTGACAGAAAAGTACCGTTGGGAAACAAAAGGGACGGAAAATGTGGACGAAAAAGAATCACCACACCTCGAGCTGACCGAAAAATTCGTGACATTTGCCTGCACAACACAAGAAAATGTACAAAAGAACAAAAATGATAAATGTAAGCAGCATTACTATTTCTGCTAGAACAGCCAGGCGTCGTGTTGTAGAAATGAGGTTCAAATGTTGTAGGCCAGCAAGGAAAACTAACCCCAGCCATGAAGGTAAAACGTTTGAAATGGGCTAAAAATCATCGATACATGACGGTTGCAGATTGGGAAAAGGTGAATATTGCTTGTCTCAATAATAATTGATATGATTTTATTGTATTAAATTAATTAATAACACAAATAATTGTTGTTTTCTTTTTGATCGAGGTTTGCTTCTCAGACGAGTCTCACATTGAATTGTCGATGGATAAATATTCATTTGTTCAGCGAAGACAGAACGAAAAGTATCACTTTGACTGTATAGTACTGACTGTTAAACGTCCTCTAAAGGTGATGGTGTGATCAGTGGTATAGGCACCGGACGTTTGTACATTGTCGATGGTATGATGAAGCAAGACCAATACAAGACAGTTTTGGAAAAACAACTAATTCCTCAGATCAACGAGCGGTTTGCTGATATTTCTGAATGCATTTTTATGATTCCGCCCCTTGCGACAAAGCGAAATCAGTAACAGCTTTCTTAGGGACGAAACAAATAAAAGTTTTGCCTTGGCCTGGCAATTCACCAGACTTGAACCCAATAGAGAATGCCTGGGAGCTTCTGAAACGAAAAGGTTCCAAAGAAAACGCCACGAACAAGCAAAATTAATTTAAGTTTGGCATCACGATGAAGAACTGAAAGAAACTGTTGAAAAATGCATCCAGAGCATGCCGCAAAGGGAGCAAGCTGTAATTGATGCTAAAGGGGGTTCCACAAAAATTAAAATTTTTCGACAAATATTTTGTATCATTCTCTTTTTCAAAATATTATTTTTTTTAAGCACAGAAATGTATTTTTAATTGCGGTATAAATACCTAAATAACTAAAGAAAACATTGAGATTATAAATTCTCACTATTCCGAAATGTTATAAGCGCTCAAATTGAGCATATTGTAATTTTTTTACATGTAACTAATAATTTGGCCGCCCACTGTATTTTCTAATTTTGGCGACTATCCTTATGCTTCTGAAATTTCGTAAAAATGGTCAATATGAAACTTGTGAAATAATTAAAGCCTGTTTGAAGGCTTCGTAAAATGAATCTTCTTCCTTTCTGGCGTAAACTGTAGATGCTCGTACGGTTTTATATGGACATATACGTACAGTTTGGTACTTATTCTTATAATCAAACGAGCGGTGCGTAGCAACACACAACTTTCCGCCACCCCCGTAAGTTCGAACACCACCTACATAGGCGGGCGCTATATCTTCGTTTAACGCACTTTTACAGGAACATTTACGGAGAACAAAGTGTAGGGACTAGTTAGCTGAAAGTACTCCGAAAGTTTGATCAAAATCGTTAGAGCCGTTTTTGAGAAAATTGGAATACCGATAAATTAATATTCGACAAATCTCCTTTTCTGAGTTAACTTGGCTTATATCTCCGTTCAACATATATATACAGAAATAATTATACAGAACGAAATGTGGCTATGGGTGACTTGAAGACACTTCATTAAGATTTATCACATCTGGTGAAAAAGTTACCCTGGAATTTACGGAAATGTTAGTAAAAACGTTATTTTTGACACATTTTGATTTTTATCTCTGTTCAATGGACCGTCACAGGAACATTTATTGAATAGAATATGTAGGTATTAACTATTTGAAAACATCCTGTGAGTTTGGTGAAAATCGCTGAAGCTGTTTTGCCAAAAAGCGTAAAAAACTTATTTTTGCTTCATGGGCCTATATCTCCGTTCACCGTATTTTCATGGAGATATGTATAGAGAAGAAAAGTTAGGTATTAATTAGGAGAAGATAATTTGAAAGTTTGCTCAAAATCGTTAGAGCCGTTTTCGAGAAAAATGCGAAAACCCTAGTTTTTGGTACATTTTCGCCCCCCCCCCCTTACCATTGGCCGAAATCAACGCAAATAATTCACGCAGCGTGCGTATAAATCTGTTACTAAACAAGTGCACACCTTTTGGCGTACTTTTTCTTGCTTTGAAAATCTAAATAAAATCTAAAATTTAAATCATATGCAGACGATTTTCAGATTTATGCTACTGGAAATGTGGGCGAAACCGAGGAAATTATTGGGCTAGTAAATGAACATTTTAATAGGTAATTGATCATAGTCTGCAAGTAGACTCTCAATAATGTGCAGCAATAGTTATAGGTCACAAGAAGCTCTTGGCGAGATTCGATTTTTCAACATTATTCTACGAGTAGGCAATAACATAATAAATGATGTTGATCAATTTAAAAGTCGTGGCCTCACAATTAATAAACATCTGACTTGGCGCATTCGTGTGAACAATGCGTGTAATAAATTCTATCGGCCTCTCATCAATTGAAACGTTGTGCGGGGCACTTTCCTAGAAATGGTTCGTGCGTTGCTTTTGCCATTATTTGATTGCGCTTGTGATGTACTGAGGGATATGACCCTCCAATTATTGAACAACATACAGCCATTCGCTTCATTTATAACTTAAATTAGCTGATCATGTCACGCCATATTTCTAACAATTAAAGTGGTTAAAGGTTAGGGAAACTGTCGAAGCTCCGTACCCCTTCAAATTTAGCTCGTCAAATCATACGAAGAGAAAAAGTGCATGGGTTAACCACGAGAAATGTCAGTCCACC
This sequence comes from Pachypeltis micranthus, assembly GCA_020466155.1. Taxonomy (NCBI): domain Eukaryota; kingdom Metazoa; phylum Arthropoda; class Insecta; order Hemiptera; family Miridae; genus Pachypeltis; species Pachypeltis micranthus. The sequence continues at coordinate 4,837,842 of CM035776.1, forward strand.
TTCAAATTTCAAAATGTAAAACATCAGCTTTCAGTAATTCATTTCAAAAATAATATATTTTTATTATGTATAATTATTTCTGTATATATATGTTGAACGGAGATATAAGCCAAGTTAACACAGAAAAGGAGATTTGTCGAATATTAATTTATCGGTATTCCAATTTTCTCAAAAACGGCTCTAACGATTTCGATCAAACTTACAGAGTACTCTCAGCTAACTATTCCGTACATTTAGTTCTGCATAAATGTTTCTGTAAAAATGCGTTGAACGAAGATATAGCGCCTGCCTATGTAGGTGGTGTTCGAAATTACGGGGGTGGCGGAAAGTTGTGTGTGCTACGCACCAGATATTTTCTTGCTAGGGATATATCTCCACCGAAAAGTTGGGTACAAACTAAAAGAAGATAATTTGAAAGTTTAATCAAAAACGTTCGTGGTACGTTTTGGTTCTCCATTCCCCTTTCTTATTGATGGAAATCACTCATAACCTCAATTTCATGTCGTCAAAAAACACTGGTCAACAATTAAACTGTTTCGGGCTTAAAAATATTCAATTCTTATGTATTTTCACCTGCTGAGTTCAAAAATCAACATAAAAACCACGTTTTAGCTATTATTTTTGAGGTACAGAGGCACGTCATTTTATATCGTCTATATTTACACTAATTGAGAAATGTTGTTTTCCGAACGGACAAAACAAAGAGTTCTACAGCTTTTTAGAAGTTGGCCATGCAGTTCATATGAAAGAGACTTATGAAAACATGAAAGCCCTCCTCGAATCAATACGCTGAACACAAGTGGAAAATCTGTCGTGATCTAAAGGTCATCGCTATACTCATGGGAATGCAACTAGGGTGCACAAAGTACTGCTGCTTTTTATGTATGTGGGACAGTAGGGATAGGAAGTCACACTACATTCAAGCAGACTGGCCTGCAAGAAATCTTAACCCCAACGAAAAAAATGTTGTTGCAAATCCTCTTGTTGATCCGAAAGACATTTTTCTTCCCCTACTACATATAAAACTTGGTTTGATGAACAACTTTGTCAAAGGCATGAACAAAGAGGGAGAGGCATTCAGATATTTAAGAGAACCTTTTTCTACATTAAGTGACGCAAAAGTTAAGGAAGGAGTATTTTTTGGGCCACAAATTCGGCTACTTGTAAAGAATCCTACGTTTGACCTGGTTTTGGAGGGGAAAGAAAAGGAAGCTTGGAATTCTTTCAGAGCAGTTATTCAAGGTTTTTGGGGAACAAAAGAGATGAAAACTATGTTCAGTTGGTGACAAAACTTCTACAAAAAATATCTGGTGCGTAGCAACACACAACTTTCCGCCACCCCTGTAAGTTCGAACACCACCTACATAGGCGGGCGCTATATCTTCGTTCAACGCATTTTTACAGGATCATTTATGGAGAACAAAATGTAGGGACTAGTTAGCTGAGAGTACTCCGTAAGTTTGATCGAAATCGTTGGAGCCGTTTTTGAGAAAATTGGAATACCGATAAATTAATATTCGACAAATCTCCTTTTCTGAGTTAACTTGGCTTATATCTCCGTTCAACATATATATACAGAAATAATTATGTAGAACGAAATGTGGGGATGGGTGACTTAAAGACACTTCATTAAGATTTATCACATCTGGTGAAAAAGTTACCCTGGAATTTACGGAAATGTTAGTAAAAACGTTATTTTCGACACATTTTGATTTTTATCTGTGTTCAATGGACCGTCACAGGAACATTTATTGAATAGAATATGTAGGTATCAACTATTTGAAAACATCCTGTGAGTTTGGTGAAAATCGCTGAAGCCGTTTTGCCAAAAAGCGTAAAAAATCTATTTTTGCTTCATGGGCCTATATCTCCGTTCACCGTATTTTCATGGAGATATGTATAGAGAAGAAAAGTTAGGTATTAATTAGGAGAAGATAATTTGAAAGTTTAATCAAAATCGTTAAAGCCGTTTTTGAGAAAAATGCGAAAAACCCTAGTTTTTGGTACATTTTCGTCCCCCCCCCCTTCTGGCCGAAATCGTCCATAACCTTATTTTGGTGTCTACAAAAAATAACGAACAAAACAAAAAAAGAACCAGCTCAATCGGATCAGCCGTTCTCCCGCAAATCGAACTACAGACACACACACACACACACACACACACACACACACACACACGGACCACGCGCCGAAATTAGGTTTTTGGACTCAGTAGGCCTCAAAACGTAAAGATCTGAAGAAAACCCAAATTTTTTTTTGGGCCGATTACTATACTTTCCTTCCCTTCGGGTAGCGAAAAGTAAAAATACCGTCAGCTTGGATGCAACATGTCACTTAAAATCTATTTTCTTCACACCCATCTAGACTTTTTCCTTCCTAGTTGTGCAGCTGTGAGTGATGAACATGGAGAACGATTCCATCAGGATATTTCTCAAGTGGAGAGAGGATATAAGAGTCGTTGGAATGAAGCAACGCTTGCGGATTACTGTTGGACTGTGTAAGGATGCTCCAGAACTCACAAGAGACAAGTCAAAAGACATCGAAGTCACGGAGCAACCACATAACGTTCTTGAAATCCAACCTGCCAGGGATTCAAACATCAATTTGAAACTTTTAGACGACTGCAAATGAAGTTTTTAAAAATCTAAACGACCTTTCACAATTGTTAGCTGATTGTTAGAAACGTAAAGTTTTGCCTCGATTGGCAAAACGCATGTTTTAACATATCACATGTTTTAAGCCATTGTGTATCACATAAACTAGAGCTAATAAAATTTTGTCATTGTCATATTCGTTTTTCTCATCCCAAAATTAATAATATTTCACTCATAAAGTAAAGGAAACATTCAAAAAATATTTTTTTGTGTACCAGTGAAATCAAAAACCAAACTAAAAAAGAATCAGTTCAGCCGTTTCCCCAGCAAATTGAAGTACAGAAAAGGACCACGCGCGGAAATGAGGGTTTTCGGAGTCAGTAGACCTCAAAACGTAAATATTTATAGGAGAATACAAGAAAACCCAACTTTTTTTGACACGATCGCAATACTTTTGTCCCCCTTCGAGTAGTGTAAAGTGAAAATTGATAGAAAAAACGTTTGTGACTACTTATTACCTAATTTTAATAACGCTACTTTGGTACTCTGTTGTAAATGTAATCTTCAACCTGATCTTTCAATTCGTTTAAATAAAAAGTGTTTACAAGTAGTTTTTGTAGCCACATCGGCTGCTTCAAGCAGAAAGGTGGTTATTCCCTGTCTGTTGGTGTTCCCTTATTTCCGCTTTTCGTATTCTTGACGTAACAACTACAAATTCAATAAAGAAAAGCAATTTGGTTTCTAACAATCATTACTTTGAGGAATGTCTAGTAATAAATTCATTGCAGTAACTCAATATTTCAAAGTGACAAACAGCTTTTTCGAATACCTCGAAACGAAGGTGCGAAAGACCCTTTTGAAACGATTTATATGACGCACACCTTCAAAGCCTGTCAGACACATTTGAACGTACAGCTAAGTCAGAATCTGCCGTAGTAACTTGTTCGTCAATTACACGAATAGCTTTCCTGAAGATGTGACAAATGTATCGCCCTTTGGTCCAAAATATCCTGTCTCTTACAATGAACATAAATTCCCAAGGAAATCGAAGATACATAATAAAAAATGTGAAAGAAGAATGTTGGGAAGAAGTCAGGGGAAAATGCGTTAATATTATAAACACACCACAAAATTAGTTATAAATAGCAATCAAACGTAAGAACTTGAAATTTGAATAAGCTGTTCCAAAAAATCAAATCATCGCAATACACAAAAAGACACCAGTTTTTCGAAGAGCGCTAATAACTCATCAGTACTCATATTTATACTAATAAAGAAGTTAAAATCTCCATGGTCCATCACAGACAGAGAAATGAACCTTCCCCACAGCCCCAAAGATTCGTCAGTAAAAAATCGTAAACCTGGCAATCCGATGAGTCCTGCAGCACCTTTCACAAGCTCCCCCCACACGCGGAAATGTCAACCGTGAAGTATTTTCTCCGGAAACCCGCCTGAAATTCCTCCGTCTTCGATCCAACCCGATACAGGTTCTGTTGAACAGGTGCCCCGGATATCATTTCGCTAATGCATGTTATTCTTGAACGAGATACTGAGATAGTTTCTTAAAACGTATCTGGGCGCCACATCCCAACGAAACATCTCATTAAAACATCAGACGCATCACACAACAATCCTTAGCTCTACGTCAATTCACTGGTTTTCGTGGCACTAACTGACTTTATTTTTCGCTCAGTTCATTAGAAAACTTGGTCAAACGTAACTTCACGGTGGTAGAAAGTGGAAGCGCTTACAGCTACGGAATTAATTGCGGCTCTCCTTACTTGTGCTACGACTATTATTGAGAAATTAGTACACAGCGAATTAATGAGGCTGTAGGCACAGTTTTTTTTGAGAAAGACAATAACCGCCGGATACAAAATGTGAAAAATGGTAGTAATTGATACGGCGCGGGTGGAAATTCTTGAGGTATCATATCTTATGAACGGTATCAAACAATATAGGTACCTGATTGGACTACCACCACAATTTTTCTTAAGACATTTGAGCTGATTTTACATGAATTAACTGCGTTAAAATTTATTTTAGTCGAAATATTTGGCAATTGATTGTGCTGCTCTCCTTATTTTTCTACAAATAAACATTTCATGGTGATGCTGGCTGTTATACAGCTGAATATACTAAAAGTTTAGTAAACATCGTTGCAACCGTTTTTGAGAAAAAAATTTAGTGTTTTGATCACTATTAACTGCAGATTTCGCTCATACCAACATTTTGGCGGTCCATGGTAACCTGCGGGCTAGATACCACGTTTGGGCTGATTTGATTCAACCGTTTTCTCTCAATAGCGTTGACAGACTATTTTGAACTTAATTAGTTAATTCTAATTGTGAAAGTTATACCATTGATATAGGAAGCACTCTTAACTGCCGCACATATACTCGTATGAGCCTCTTTACATCTTTGCACGTTTAGTTTTAATTAACTATCATAATACAATTAAAAATAAACTTCGTGGAACGAAAACAAGTTTAAAGTAATTGGGTTAGATCCGCCAGTAGGTAAATTACTACTTCCTCTGGAGATGGACTCATCTAACAGGTACGTTAATTTAAAAAAATGAGTTTCCTTGGAAAGACCGGGCCTAGCTAAGTTTTTATGGTTGTGACTTAATGTGACGACGGCATGGAAACCATTAGATTCAATATATGAGTCTAAGAAAGAACTAAGGTGAAGCGTATGACTTCTGGGTCCAAGCTGATATTTACGAAAATGTAACGAGGGTCGTACGAATATATGCGGCAGTAACGAGTGCTTCCTAGGTCCAAGGTATAACATTTACAATTAGAATTAACCTTTCCGTGAACTGCACAGTTTTCAAGCACATGAAGTTTCGTTCACTCAAATCATCGACTTAGCTGTTCAAATATTAGTTACAACTTACGGTATTTCTTCCAACAATAGTTAATCTTCCTGTTGTGACCCTAGTAACAGGAGCTGAGTCACTATCACTACTGATTCGACTGCCTGTAATACTGAACTATCACTTTCGCCTCATACCCACAACGAAGTTCCTGATCAAACTAAACAAAAAACTTACTGACACTGGTGTGACGAAAATGATTGGTGTCGTGGCAAGCTGTTGAATGAGGAGATTGTTGACACTTCACAGAGAAGGTCTAAGACGGCCCACACAGTAGGTATTGATCGTCCGCAGGGAAGGTATTGGCGCTCCACTGACAATGTATTACTTCCGTGACTCCAGTCCTCCGATCATGTTTAATGCAGAGAATTAATTTTATGAAAAGTTCGATCGTAACTACGAAAGGTTTAATTCAGTTTTCGAAATGTTGAGTTCTAATTACGAAAGGTTTAATTCAGTTTGCAAATGAAAAAGGAAAACGTGCCTAATACAGATGCAAGGATTGGCAATTCCTTTGTCCGAGATATACGAGGATGCGCAATTGGTACATGGATGACCGGCAAGGTTCATGATAAATAAGTACGGAAGTTAGTTAAGGTTTAAAGGAAGTTATGGCAGGAACGAGTTCGTTTAGGGCTTACATACATACCTTCCACTCCTCGGTGATAGGCCAAAAGAGTGTGGCGATCGACCACCTACACTTTTCCCCTGGCTTGTTGCCTGGCTGCCCGCCGATCACAGGTTTGGTGTAAGCCGTTAGAGAGAGAAACATGACCAGTTGGTTCAGGCTATATTACCACGGTACTACTTTTCGAGGGAAACGCAACGTGAAAAATTGTACCTTCTTGGTTGTAGTTGAGTTGTTCTTAATCCCTTAAGCGAACAGTAAGTTGAAATAGTTTACATCTCAAACAATCTGACTAACACCCCATCTTATACGGATAAATAATTGACCCTTTAAAGATTATAATTTCTATTCCAGTTGAGTAACAGGTTATTACGATTGCGTGATATTTTTACAACTTTTAACACGAAATAATACACGAGGCGCTTGGTCTCGGTCTGAATGACATCCACTCGTCGGATTCTCCACTTTTCTTGCATTCCGGAAGAACACTTCATGTCATGCCGAGTGAAGCGATGCCTCAACTCTGTCATGCGATGAACTAACACTCGAGAAACGTTTAACTCGCGGAAATAATCAGCAGAGAAGAACGCTTTGTTTAGGCGCGAGGCTTTTGGGCAGATTTCAGATTCCTGATTAACATTTAAATTCAAGGAGTACCAGCCCTGTACAGTTTCGAAGATTGGTAACTTTTATAAAAAAATGCGCGTCACACGAAGAAAATCTGCTGCGCGACTTTAATGCTGAGCAGGTCTCTGACGGAGTATGGTTTGAGGCTCTATCGTTCAAAATGAGACCTCACCTTTCGAGAATCTATTTGCCCCAGTCAAAGAGTTATGTGGGCAGAATAATTTAGTTTACTGACGTTCAGAACGAAGCTTTTTTTCGGTTTGAACAATAAAGGCATCGATGCCTCATAGAAGTTTCATCAGACCATTCCTGCTCACCATCTACTGTCACGATGTCTCATCACTGGACTCTCCTGACTTCTCCAGTCCCTCATCCCCCCCACACGGACGTATGTCCTACCTATTTGGGAAAACTGGTGTGATTCCCAATTCAAGCGGCTAGAATGACGTCAAAATCAGATTCTCCAGCAGGAGGCTATACACACTTCAACTTTAGTTCGAAATTGCACAATACATATCGATTTCAAAACGATATCTCTGAACCTACCGTGTTTCCTGTATGAAACAAACATCATTCCAGTCGCTCTAACCAACTCGCAGTCAACGAATTTACTATATTTACTGCTCAAAAAAACGTCAGATCTCTCCTCATCTTCAACTGTGTCACAACTTTTGAATAAAATGCCGTCAAACCTTTGGCAAATAATTAAAATGAGGCTCCTACTGTTTGGTACGATATATTGAAACAGAAAAATATGCTACAAATAATTATATTATACGTGTACGTTATGTCTAACATGCGACCCTAACATAAAGAACCCTTATGCGACGCTGTGTCACCTTCATCGCCGCGTCAGCAAGTCCTTCATCATTTCCAGAAGCCGCCTGAGTCAGGTCTACGCCGGATACGAAGATGCCGACTTCAGCAACCCGCATCAACAGAAGCCCTCATCTGGCAGAACTGCCGACGTCAGCTTTTAGTATATATAGTAGCGACTCCCTTGTAACGCGTAGAGTTCCCGTCTGTTGTAATTTTTGAAATTAAATTAATTTTTAAAATGTCTTTAGCTCGGAGTAAAAGACGTCTCTGAGGTATTACAACAACTTTTTAACGCAAGGTTAACCTATAATGCTGAATAGAAAATATCTGGTGCGTAGCAACACACTACTTTCCGCCACCCCTTTAAGTTCGAACACCACCTACATAGGCGGGCGCTATATCTTCTTTCAACGCATTTTTACAGGAACATTTATCGAGACCAAAATGTAGGGACTAGTTAGCTGAGAGTACTCCGAAAGCTTGATCGAAATCGTTAGAGCCGTTTTTGAGAAAATTGGAATACCGATAAATTAATATTCGACAAATCTCCTTTTCTGAGTTAACTTGGCTTATATCTCCGTTCAACACATATATACAGAAATAATTATGGAGAACGAAATGTTGGTGTGGGTAACTAAAAGACAATGCATTACGATTTATCACATCTGGTGAAGAAGTTACCCTGAAATTTACGGAAATGTTAGAAAAAACGTTATTTTTGACACATTTTGATTTTTATCTCTGTTCAATGGACCGTCACAGGAACATTTATTGGTAGGAATATGTAGGTATTCACTATTTGAAAACATCCTATGAGTTTGGTGAAAATTGCTGAAGCAGTTTTGCCAAAAATCGTAAAAAACCTATTTTTGCTTCAGGGGCCCATATCTCCGTTCACCGTGTTTTCATGAAGATATGTATAGAGAAGAAAAGTTAGGTATTGATTAGGAGAAGATAATTTGAAAGTTTAATCAAAATCGTTGAAGCCGTTTTCGAGAAAAATGCGAAAAACCCTAGTTTTTGGTACATTTTCGTCCCCCCCCCTTCCCATCGGCCGAAATCGTCCATAACCTTATTTTGGTGTCTACAAAAAATAACGAACAAAACAAAAAAAGAGCCAGCTCAATCGGATCAGCCGTTCTCCCGCAAATCGAACTACAGACACACACACACACACACACGGACCACGCGCCGAAATTAGGTTTTTTTAGACTCAGTAGGGTCTGAAACGTAAAGATCTGAAGAAAACCCACTTTTTTTGGGCCGATTACTATACTTTCCTTCCCTTCGGGTAGCGGAAAGTAAAAATTGACACTGGTACCAATTAACTACCAAAAAACGAAACATTCAACCACAGTTCTGTGCTTGAGATCCTAGACTTTACTAAAAAAGTCTATTAGGGGTTGATCAGGGTTGATAGATAACATATTCATCCCATTTCAATTACCCAAATGCATTCACCTAAATGCTTTAATTTCAATTTACACTGCTCTTTAGATTTTAGCAATGAAGTGAAACGCTTTCTCCACATCCCTACTGGTACATATTTTGCAACACCGATTTGCTTTGTTAGACCAGTATTTCAACACTGACGGAATGTGATAAACAGTTATAAATGTTCTCAACGTGTACAATATACAAATGTAAACAAAATTTCTGACACAGTCTGAAGCTGACAGGAGCAGTGGGGCTTTAAGAAGCGAGGATGTGGTTGATTAAAGAGAAAGAACCGTTGATGCCGGATCTATGGTAGAGGGTGTTACGATGCAGAGCTCTTGTCACAGATTTAACACTCCCTTCTGAAGAATTTCGTAAGTTGAACGACTCACATGCTAAGAGGGGAGGCTGCCTGGTGAGTGTTCAACGCCTTTGTCCAGTCTGTGCTCTTGAGAAACGAAAGGAGAAGGGATAATCCTTCACAAAGTGGAACTAGCGAATGAAATTGCCGCATATTGGGCCAATGCAGCGCATACATTTCAAGTACCTTCAATGAATTTTGTTCAATTGTTCAAAAGGTTGATATTTTAAAATCAATTCCTCAAGATGGATCCGACGTTAGAAATATTTATCTGAAGAATACTAATCAGTTTCCTGCGCTTTGAGGGTAGCAGATTCTGCTATGCGGGTCTACCAACCAATAATTCTTTCGATATGTTAATCTGCTACTGAAGGAAGTGAACATGAAGCTCTTGAGAAAGTTCATGAGCACGCAAATCAGTGCCATAGTTCGTAAAATGAAAACTCATTTCAGATAGAGTTTAACTGTCAGGCTTGAGGAAGGAAATCTTTCAGGTTGTGGTCATGTTTCGAGCACATATTTGAGGGATTTATAACTAGACAGCAATGCATGTGCACAGCAGATAACCAGTCGAATATGGCAGTATAGGAGAACTGTTTAACAATTGAATTTGAATGTTTTTGAATTAAACTGAAGTTTTTAGAGATTCCTTAATATATTTTAGGAGACATGTCATTTTACTTACTCAACGAATGAGCTCATCCACATCAAGAAGTAAAAATTGCGAAAATTGTTAATGCGAAAGAGGATGAACTGGCCAGAGCAGGATTCACGAAACGTTAATGCAGACTAGCGCCGCTTTTGCCAATCACTGTGCAACAACAATTGAAAAGAACAATAAATAAGAAAATGTGCAACGACGTCAGCGAGGGAATTAACAACCATGATGGGTCCCAACTTGCCAAAGCTATAGGTATATTGCACAGCGGACCAGTTGGGAGGTAAACTTGAGCAAAGAACGAATGCCAAGAGTTATAGGTATGCTATTTGGTCACTGTGCAGTGGAACGATTATCTATAGAATCAATTCCAACGTCAACCGCAAGGTGCAGCACTAGAAGCGACAAATTAGGTGAGTGAATACAGCATGGCACAGGTTTGAGATGAATGGAGTGAAAAAAGATCTTCGAGTTAATGGAGACTTCGACACTACATCTTAAATACCGCCGACTCTCACAACTCTGGAGAGATAGGAAATGAGCGTTAAGTGGTCATAGTTTGTTCATTGCTCCCTCGGTCGTGGCTTATACCCAACTATCTCCTTCTTCTTGTGCACGAACAAGAGAAAAATTAGTGAAGGTTAGTATCCGGTTGTTTACGGACCAGTACACTAATCAATGTTTGGAGTTAACAAGGATTAAATTATACTAGTTTTGAAGGCGCGCATTCGAATTAAATTGAGTGCGCCCGAAGCCGTGAAATTTGTTCTCGACATCGACAAACTCTAATTCCACCGATCGTATCACTACTTCGTATCAATTTTACGTCGTGATGTACATCTGTTGACGAAACATACATTCGCCCGTCTATCGTAATACTTGAATTCTCTTCGAAATCCGTTCCTCCCCCGAGCATTTCCGGAATCATGGAAGTCGATGGCTCTCGTAGAAGTTCGGCGGCTCAGTTTTTCATGGATGATGAAGATGATCGCACTGTCGATGAAAAGGCACGATATACGTTAATATTTCATTGCTTGTTATTTAGGTGTCTGCTGATAGTATGGTACGGGAAGTCCCAGTAGAGACGAGAAATCATTTTGTCTGCGATATTGTAGCACGACGGGACAGTATCAAAAAGAGAGCAAGCCAGGGCGGGTTCGCAGATACGTCATCGCCTGTTGTCCCATCCTGTACTATGTTCACCAGAAATGTTGAAATTTCTCCCATCTCTGCGTTTAGGTTTTCTTTATCCGAAAAACGCCATTTGAGATGGGGAAAAATGGCGTTTCTTCCGAACTGTCTCGCCATAAAAAGCGATTTAGAGATAATGAATGGTGGGTGGTAATCTTGTGATTGAATGTGTGAGATTTTCCCCAACACCTGGGGAATTCTCTCCAGACTAGAGGAAACTAGAAATATCGTTCTCTTCCATTGAAGCTTCTGTGGTTGTTAGATGGCTGGTCACACCTGTCGCTCTGACACATTCGAAATATACCATTACCGCTTCTCCCTATTAGAGGTTGATCTAACCTTATGGTAGTTTCGTTCCACCCCCAGATCCAGTGAAATGAGACATATGTGATTGCCAATCTTATTTTGGCGTCATTTATGTTTCATAATCCGTGTGTTGATAAACGATATTTCTGTTCCAGTGTTCTGAATGGCATTGAAACTTTTTGCGATGATATTACTGTTGTGAGGATAGTAGAAATGGCTGGTTTAGTATTTAGTTTTATATAACACCGACTGTCCCTTATTGTGCCAGTCCTAATGTCTCATAGGTCCATGTCGAGCTTCCTAAGGAGGTCATAGTATTTGATTTCTACTCTTGGGGAAGCCGTACGGTGGCCAGGGCATGATAGGGGGTGTCCTCATCTGTACCACACTACCTACAACCGAGGTGTGGGGGCTATGCACATAGCGTACGCGTGTTTGTTCATTTTGCAGTGCTCCATGATGATTCCTACTATCTGGCTTAGGTCCTCAGAAGCCTACGTCTTATCTGAGATAGTGTTTGAAGTGCCTCACTCCCACAGCTTTCCAGACAGTTTGAGCCCATCCGCCATTCTTCTGGCATATTATCTCACTGTGTCCTCGTGCTTAGTGATGAAGACACTTTACAGGGCCTTCTTTCACCTATGTACCGAGTCTGGCCAGATGGTCCACCTCATTTGCAATCATCCCTTTATGCCCAGAAATCCAGTAGACATTAACTCTATTGGAGTTGGGTAAAAAGTTGACTCATCCTTCACTCCCTCACCAGATTTTTGACGTCGTGCAGAAGTTCTTCCGCACTTTGCAAGACTTTTGACTATCAGTCATTATGTTGATAGTTTTATTGCTATATCCTTTTTCATGCATTATGACCGCCCCAGCATTAACAACTGCTTGAAAACCTGTTGGAGTGGGACTCAGGGGAATGTACGTCCAACTCCTCACAGGGCCACTTATCCACACCCTCAGCCAGTTTTGATCCATCTGCTTAGATGTCAATACCGTTTGGAGACAGGAACTGACGACTTTCGTTGTTCCATGTACCTTCCAGAGTTTCGTACCTATAATCACCATGGCTCCCTACTTTACAGCTTTTCCTTTTGTGTTCTAGGTCGTGAAGCTTTTAAATGATGCGACTGTTACGTCAGACTCAGAGCTGAAAATAAGGAACGTGGTAAAAGCTCACGATTTAGTGAAGAAAGATGGAGAGTTATTGAAAAAGTACCTGCCCGATCTTCTCGCCTTTCAAAATGACAAAAATGCTGACGTTAGAAAAACTGTGATTCAGTTGATCGAGCAAATTGTGTAAGTCGCTGCTTAATTGGATTTTCAATTCTACTTCGGCAACATTATTAAATAAAAATGAATAAAGGAGGTTGTAAACAATGTAATGAGAATTGGTCTCATTTCGTTTTCAGAAAATCGGATGTCGAGTTGATGCCACAAATCGTGATGAACATCCAGACTTTGCTTCAAGATAAGTCGCCCCAAGTGCAGAAAAGAAGCGTCCAATGCGTAACTTTACTGTATCGGATTTCTCTTCAGTGGCTCGCCAAAGCTTCGACAGTCACGGATCAAATGGCAAAAGTTTGGACTATGCTCAACAACATGAAGGCTTACATTATAGACATGGTGGATTCTGAAAATGACGGGTAATTCACGTTGATATATAAATAATGTGGCAAAATAGAGGTGAGAAGTTGTGATGTCGAAGGATGCGTGTTACTTTTTAGTATCATTTTCTGGCTATTAATCCAACCATTTACAAAGCGAAAATACATTACGCTGAGTTAATCAGTCTGGGACTTTTGTGAGGGCTGGTCACCTCAAACTTTCCAGTTTACTCGAAGCTTTGGTGTTGGCAGTCTGAACTGAGTTATTGTCTCGTTGAGGCGTTGCCCATCGCCTGCGCTTGCATTCACTCCTACTCAGTTCCCTGTTTGTGGTGTTGCGGGCTTGAACCTCGTGGGATGCAGATGCGGTGGATGTAACAGTGTACTGAGACGAAACTCTTTGATTTAGCGACTCTGTGATTTTCTGTGGAATTAGTACTGACTAGTCACCTCAAACGTCAATTACTCGAAACATCGGTGGCAGCAGTCTGAGTGGAGCTGTTGTTTCCTGTTCCCTGTTAAATAATTCCTGGTAAATATCCGAACTGTAATTCATAAGAAAACTCCGTAACGAAGTACGTTTGGTTGTTATCCCCCATTTTGTGTAGGATATCGTGACAGTGTACTTAGCTTTGAGTGGGAAGCGCCATATTTATTTGTCCGTTGTGTCTCGTCAAACTTCTAATTTTCTTCGTGCGATTTTGTTGGTGCATTCTCTCCTGCAATTTTTCCTAGTTTTGTCTCAAGTTGCCATTTCCCCACGCCTCACCTCAGCGTCTCGTCTGTACACGCCAGCCAGCGTAAATGTCATCCTATTGCACACTACAAAGGCGAGTTCTTGCCCGATTTTGATTCCATACAATCCACTACCTACATTGTATCATTCAAAAGTGTTTGATCGAATTGAGGCTGAAACAAAATATTCGACGAAAATCGGGTTTAGCGCGGTTCTTTTCCTTATAAACTCCGCTGAAATGTTACAAGAATGTTAAAACACTTTCTTTTTCGTTCGTACTGCAAATGGTTCTATGAGATGGTGATTTGGTTTGGTGTCGTCAAAAGAAACGACGCATTGATAATACATAAGAAACACAAACGGTGGGTACAGCTTTCGTACAAGTAAGCAACCACTAGGGACATTTTACGTCTTTTATTTTTGTTTTTATGCAATGATAACCACGTTTAATTGTGCTCGTTGATGGTTTCGATATAATGGCCGCGTCAATTGCGATTGACATCATCACTTGGTCACTGAGGTTATTAAAACGTGTGATGTTACCAAGCGTTATATTTTGTAACAGACGTTACCAAGCGTTACACTTCAACCATTCGATATTTCGTGACGCTTCTCCGTTACATCTCCCGCGTTATATTTTCGAGTTTATGTAGCAAAGTAAACACATAAAATGTCAAAAAGAACCTAACAGTTATGCCTGTGTGTCCTTGGTTATGGATGGACACCAAGAGGAGAAGGTTTCTGGATCTGTAACCTGCTGTTAACTAATCCCAGTTCACTCGTTCCTTAACGACGGCATATACACAAAATTGTCACCAAAAATTGTGTCCTTGGCAAAACCTTACATCTTCTCAGTACTAAGCTAACTGAGCTGTACGCCCAAAACTGGCGACTCTGTGCGCTGGTGTTGTTTAAAATGATCCGCTCACTCCTGGCGGGTTAGACAAATTATTATTAATCCTAGTGATTATTTGGTGGTGGACAGTATAGGCTCGATACGCTGTCTTCGAAATAATACAAGCAGTACTCACCGATACGGACGTTCTAGGTGTGTGTCCCTGGCCAGGGATGTGGAGCCCAGTAGTGGTCGATGCTGGCTACTCCGAACACAGTTAGTGAGCGTAATGAATTTAACTGAGTACTAAATAAAAATTATACTTCAAGAAAAATAAATTAAAATTCTGTTTTTAATGCGGGGGCACAAGCAGGCGAACGAATGTGCGGTCGGCTCATGTTCAGATTAGAGCCCGACAATTCGTTTGCTCGATCTTGAAACATTGAACCAGCGTTGTTCCCATCAGCCGCAACAGAGCTATGTAGTGAACTTGGTTAAGACTGTTTCTCGTCGCTGCAGAAAACAACTACAAGTACTTGAAGGCTTGGGGATAATCATTCTACATTTTTGCCAAAATCAAGTAATAATTTAATTCTTGTTACACCTTAAAGCTTCTTTTCACTTAAATTGTATTTATTTTTTTTAGGTTGAGGACGCAAATAATCAAGTTTCTGGAAACGATTGTTGTCCTCCAGACGTACCCTGAGCCTGATAGTTTGAAAAGAGAGAACGACTTTTCTCTTGATGACGTTCCACTCACACTCAAAGTCGCCCGCCGGAGGAAATTGGAAGAAGAAGCGTTGTAAGACTACATTTCGTATTTTATACAACAAACCATAAAATAATTGAATATCGATAGACTTAGTTCTATTGAATGACTGATAGTTTTGTACAGGTGCCACAATGAGCATGTACAATGTATGACGCATTATTGTTGGCAGTGACGCTTAGATGAAAGAAGTCATTGATATTTCAACGGTTGAGTCAACCACCCTAGTTTCCTTGTGTTGATAGGAACCATTAAGGGTTGTTTGACCCAAAATGGTACCACGGGAATGCACTGCCCATGGCCTTGCGCCGGTGCATTATGGGTAGGACCACAGCAGGTAGCAGCCTCCGCAGTGCAAGGTAGGTAGAATGGGGCAATCCAACTTCTACCCAGAGCAAGGCCTGACAATGCTGGAAAATGCGCTTGCTCTGCGAATATCGTGGTGGTAGTAATTCCATCCCTTTATTAGTTTTAAAACTGCAGATTCCGAAGGAGGTAGGGGCCACCTGGTTGGAACTCCCACAGATATCCCCGAATGCAGCTGTGTAACTGTGTCGATAGGACCATTCAACGCTGACACGAGCTAAGAATTCGTATAGATTTGTCATGTTGAGTCGCTGTAGCTGCTTCTTAACGAACTCAAAACAGCCAGATTCCTTCAAAGCTAACCGGCGCTTTGAGAAAGAGGGAAGAGATTGTGGTACAGAGAGCCAGTGCACCGAGGTCTGGTGTCTGAATGCAGGCGCAGAGGACATGATAAGGGTGGAAGGGCTAGTCAAGTGTGCACAGTAGAGTGAATCCCAGTGCTGCAACTTGCATGTCTGCTTGCCATCAGCTGCTGTTGAAGCAATTTGTTGGTTAGCTTTGGAAGTTGTAGATTCGACTTATGGAAGAATTACGAGCGTGGCTAGTGGATGAGGGGACTGCTCTACTCGTAATAATGCAGCTCCTTCAGTGAAATATGTGTGTAGCTGAGAACTGCGATTAGCTGGTGGTAATGGATTATCCACATAATAGTGTGTGGAAAGAGAGGCCAGAGGAGTGGACAACGAGGACGTGCACCAATGCGTCAATACATCTCTGGAAGTCCTTTTAAAAGAGTTGGAATTGATGTGGTAGGTTCTCTACCTGTGACTGACGATGGCAACTGCTACATCCTCACCGTCGTTGATTACTTCGCAAAGTGGCCAAATCAGAAAGCGGAAACATTGGCTCACGCCTTACTACATCATGTGGTTTCCTGATATGGCACGCAAAGAGAGCAACACTCTGGCCAATGTCGAAACTTCCAATCAGAGCTGATACAAGAAGTCTTGAAACAACTTGGACTACATCAGACAAAGACAACGCCGTTGCGGCCTGAAAGCAATGGTCAGGTTGAACGAATGCTTCGGACACTTTTTCGAATGGCTTGCTAAAATGATATCTGACTACTAAAAAGATTGGGATCAGCAACTGCCAGTCGCATTATTAGCCTATCGAGCTTATGAGCGTGCAACAACAGGGTATTCTCCCTCTTACCTCATGTTTGGCCGAGAGCTTGCATTACCGTTAGTGCTACTTTTCGAGAGGTCACCAGAAGAAAGGGAGATTCAAGAGTACGCTGCTACCCTTTGCCACAGGATCGTTAAAGCCCGTAGTTAAGCCTGTGAATCACTGCAGTTAAGGGCTGATGACATGAAGAGGAGATACGACTGAAGTTCCCTCACAGGGGAGACTTTGCGTGGCTTCACAACCCACGTTGGATATGGGGTCACAATCCGAAGCTGATGTGCCTTTGGGAAGGGCCTTACGAAATATTAAAACAGCTCAATGACGTCGTAATTCGCATCAAATAGCGTTGGGGCAAGAAGTCAGCCTGTTAAGTGGTTCACATTGACGGGTTCTGTGGAAGGTAGGGGGAGAAGTGTGAAGAACCTGGTAACGAACAATAAGAAATGTTTCCCTCGACAACAAAATTCCGCGACAAAAATATAAACCGACCGCTTGATGACACTACGACTGCATGTATCGATAGGTCACTTGATAACGCTATGACTGCATGTATCGATATCAATCCGTTAGTTATCTCATATTTATTTCATATACCCGTTCTTAATTTCATTGAATTAACTCCTTTTCATAGTCTTTGTACATTTAAAATAATTATATAACGGGGTATTACATAATGAACATCAAATAATTGGCATAATCGTACAGCTGTCGTTATTTATAATTTCAAACATGGCGCCAGAGCCGACGATGTCGGGCATATCGATAACCTGACCTCGGTCGTAATATATCGATATATTTCCTCATCAGAGGGAGTGGCCCATATTCTTTGCTTTTACCTACTTTATTCTGTTTTTCTATTTCCAATAAATTAATAATCTAATCTAATTAATAAGTAGATTTCTCACTTGTTTAAGAGGTAAAAACAGAAATCTACGTTAAGTAGGGCTTGATCCAAAAATAAGTGGCGGAACCCTACCTTGCTCTTGCTCAGGCTTAGAGCAAGGCAGAAATTTAGTGAACAGTATTAATTTAGTAGCAGAATGTCCCTTGTAAGTCCTCCACTTCTTCTAAAGCTTGAAATTGACAAAATTCAATAAAAAGAAGTGTTAAAAACATACCGGGGTAGCCAACCCTAAATTCTCTTGAATTAAAAGTGGACTGTATTACCTAATACCCCAGATCCGAAATAAAGGATAACCCCCAGTCCTTGGTTGAAAGCTGTGCCTCAGCCGATACCGAAACCTCGCCGACCTGGAAAGGAATAAATACAGGAATGGAGAAAAAAAAGAAGGAAATTAAGGAACTCACCTTGCACACGGCAGACGCTTTTCCCCGGCTGGGAAACACTAGACTTAGCAACGGTAAACACTTCGTCGCGCCTAAACCAAAACTTAGCGGAAGCTTCTCTTCCAAATTACAAAAGGGGGTGGAAAAGGTTTAAATATATCGCAATTAACATTAAAATTAAGGGCTCCGTCTCGATCGACCGCTCGATGGAATTTAGAAGAAGGTGAGAGGAAGGGTGAGTGTCTGAGAGAAGTGAGGTGGCCTCCGTGGAGGGGAAGAAGGCGTAAGGTCCGGCCGGCGGGCCCGGGCGATTCGGCAGGACGAACTTACGTTTCCAACAAGAAGCTTAATCGCAGTTTTTGTGCTGAGTCGACTGCACGACTTCGTTCCTCCTTCTGCTGTGATGCTCGGCGGGCTCGACAAGTCCCACTCTTCCAAGTGGCCGGAGCTCAGTGGGGACGTCTCCCAGCTTCCCACGCTTCTTTCACAGGAGAATGTGCCTCCACAATATACCAGTTCGTTGAATTTACAGAAGTTGCGGAAAGTTGTGTGATGGGCAGCAGATATTTTGTGGTTGTTTCATGAAACCATTGGCTGGTGAAAACCATTCGCTTCGCGTAGCGGTTAGGGCGTGTTAAGGGGCGTTAACCGAGTCTAACCAAGATTTACACAGTGAAAACGGCCTTAAGTCATAATTAAGTTCGATTAGTTCAAATCCTGACTTATCACAAGTTTATGAGATTATCCTGCGCTTTTGGCGTTTATAACTGTTTTGGATTTATTTTTATTTTCAGGACAGTCTTCGATTTAATGATCAAATTTCACGGGTCGGCGCACATCAGTAGTGCAAATTTAATGGCTTGTATGGGAGCTCTTTCGGCAATTGCCAAATTGAGGCCTGTGTTTATGGTCAAGGTAATAACGGCTCTGGAAACTCTGCACCGTAAGTTGGCTTTTTCTAATGGCATGTTTCGCCAAGTTGTTATGAACTTTATGTATTTCTATAGGAAGCAAAATCATCTCGTTTTGTCATTTTGTGATTTTTGTGGACTCTAAAAGCATGCCTTCAAGATACGAACTGCACTTTGGTGTGGTTTCTTGTCTGTATGTATTTTATAGATTTATTTTCTTTCCGATAATGTATTGTTTGCTGCGAATTTCATGTTGTGTATTCTGTAATTGTTACACTAAAGACTGGCTTATTCATTGACAATTGGCTGGGAAGTACACTTTAATGGTCGAGAGCCTGATTTTCCATTCGAATATGATACTGGATGATGTATCATGGGAACTGTCGCAGCTCCCTAAGAGTCAGTTACTTTCAGTGTTTACAGAATCTCTAACTCAACGTCAATAGATGAATGATCAATCAATTTGTGCTTCTTGGTATTGCTGTCGTTGTCTCTGATCTATCAAAAGGCCCATCTCTCGTTTGTCCTCATTCATTGTCAATAATTCACTGCTATCTTCCAAATACCAACTAGAACAATGGTAGCTATTTCTTGTAGGCTTGCGACACCACCACATGTGATTGTCACATGCTCTCGTCCTCAACCTACTTTACTAAGAGAAAATAATGAATCCCCTCCCATCATCTCCTAAAGGTGCAAAAATCATGCCCAATGAGCTTTATTCGCCTTGTGCTTCTCTGACCTTAGTGCAGAAAGCCCAGCATAAAACCAGCAGTGCTGTGGTGATAACCTCCACTATCTCTTTGAGTGAGTGTGTTTGTACTGTTAAGGCAGTGTCTGCAGCATGCAGTTCGCCCTTTGAATACTCGTGAAAATTGAGGGCAATCAGGATTTGTGGTCCAGAATCTCACCCTCACCTCTGCAGCGGGTATTTTTGTTTGCAAAGGAATTGCCAATAATCAGGAGATCTGAGTCGCTCCTGGACGATTCTCCAACCCATAATTTTGAATAAAAGGCACACACAGCTGTCCATTGTAGATCGCCTGAGTCGTGGTATCGCTGACAATGACCAAAACGTACTTTGTGAGTGTCTGCCCCGTATTTACCCTCACTACGAAGAACTTTTGTCTTAGTGTGATGCCAGTTCGTCGCGGGAAAAGGATTTGGTCGGCACGTCCATGAAAGTCAGCTTTCGCCAAGCGTCGACAACGCCTGAACGAATTTCTTCGTCATCATTATTGAAACTTGGGTTTTGATTTTGACTTCTTCAGGATTGACTCCAATAATGTTGAAATACTGATCCCAAACAGTACCTTGGGGGGCAGATCAAAAAATGTATTTGTTCTCACAACAGCATTATTCTTTTAACTCAATTTTGAGGGGAGTCCACATCGACCTTCCAAGGCCTGAACTTGTTTTTTTCAACATGTCCTGATCCGCTTGTATTTGTGACATTTGTTTGTTTGATGGCGAGTCCTTACATCTGGCACACTTCCACACCGCCTTCCGCTGGCCCTCCTTCGACCAATTCTCCAATGCTGTAACCGACGCAAACAGCATGGAAAATCCTTTTGCAAATGGAACACAGAGCCGCTTCCGCTTGCGTCATGACCGGGAACGGAAACACAGCAGAGAGGCACAAGTGTATGAGAATCCCACCGGGTTAGCCTGGTTAAATGCACTGGACAGCCACGGAATGTGTGACAAACAATGAAACAATGAGCGAAATACGTATGTGAAACACTAAGCAACGAAAAGAAAGAAAAGAGAAAGTGTAGTTTTGTTTTTGCTCTGCTACCAGTGTCACGAATGTTCAGGGGGACACAACCAATTTTCTTTGTGAGTCATTAATGGAAATTATAAAAGGAAATACCTGCTTCGGTTTAATTAAAAAAGGGAAATAAAATATAAAAGTAAACTGGAAAAATAATTCTCCCCCCTACGTAAAGAGTGTAGGGGCTCACCAAGTTCGCTTGCAATTGGTCGACGCTTTGGCGCGTAAAAGGAGACTGAGCTCTCCCGCTCTGGGCCCTCTTCATTGATAAGATGGCCTGGCCTCACGTGTTCGGAGGTCGTGACTCTGTCACAAGTGCAAAAGTGAAAAGTAGTGTTGAGGCGCATGTAAATGGAAATGTTGTGCTTCTCAGTAGTACCTACCGATAGGGCTGGTTTGGAGGGCCACAATAGAACTACTGATGAAAATGTGAACAAAAAACCCTGCAAATTATTACACAACGGTTTATTATTCGGATAATCAGCTTGACCTAGCATTAATGCTTCGAGACCCATCCTGTTCGATTCAGCATCGAAAAATATCATAATGAAACCCAAAAAAAGGTCGAAAAGAACTGAATCGTAATATTAAAATAATAAAAAAAACGAAAGCATCTAGAAAAAACTGAATTTTAATATGAAAACATGCACGCTAAATACTAATATCAAAATTTAACCAAAAATCTATGAAAAAAACCAAAATGAGAATGAAACGAAAGAATCTAAAAAAATTGAATCGTATTACAACCAAAACGTCGGGGAAATTGGAACGGGGGCGCTCGAAGCGAACCCGGGGGGAGTTGAGTGTTGGGAGGGAAGCGAGCGGGAGGCGCGCTGCTCGCTCGCCTCGAGCGCGGTTGCTTTTTTAATGAGACGGGCGGGGCGGGAGGGAGAACAATAGTGGAAGATATTGTGATGGAACAGAATTACCGAGTAAGTAGCAATGCACAGAATTTTTGAAGGGTTGTATGTTGTAGGAAATTGGATTGAACGTTGTAACTACTAATAACTACTCAACTGAAGGCGCAGAAAAGTCTTGTTTAGCGTGTCCTGATGGGTGTTGGGCAAAGTTTCAGGGTTTATGCTCGCCGCCCCTTTTGGTTGTGGGCTGAATCAGGCCTGGGGGTGGGGCTCATAATAAGAGCGCAGACTTGGGCCTCAGGTCGAGACATTTTCACGAGAGCAAGTACTCCCCATGGTTAGAAAGCCCTAATTCAAAGATCCAGAAGACACTACCGAAAAAGATGCAACAGTGGCGAACTTGTTTTCTCATTTCTTCTGCGCCTCTGATGTAGGTCTCTTGTGCAACGTCACTGTCGTCTGAAATATGTTTGAAGACAGCAGGCACCATCGTTTACTGAGCTTTTGAAAACAAAACGGTTGATGTGGATGTTTAAGGGCTACTGTTGTGCGCTGTTCCACCCCCCTATTCAGTATCAGTCAAAGAAATTCTGCAGTTCATTATAATTGAGGCCCCTTGCTACTTCTGCATGGTTTATTGTGGCAATTCGTGGTTCAGTTAACGCTCACAGTACGTTTTTTTTCATTTTCAGTAAATCTCCCGCCAACATTATCAACTTCTCAAGTGAACTCGATTAGGAAGAATTTGAAAATGCAACTTCTTAACCTTTTGAAACATCCTGCATCGGTTGAGTACCACACGAATATCACCACTCTTCTAACTGATTTGGGGGCTTCTAACTCGGAGGTGAGGATGTCAGATTTCATTATAGTTAGCGTGAAGTGAAGAGCGCGAGCTTTAAAATTGTCATGCGCAGAAGTGTCAACTCTGGAAACATCCCAGAATTGTGGGCATTACTGTAACCTTTCACTTGACCTACCTGCTTTCCTTTTCGATTTGGTACGGGAACCTGTGGCTGTTTGTACAACTCTGTACTGAAAACTGCAGATATTGGTCTGCAGTGGATTGTAACAGCTGTGTGTGGCGGTATGTCTCCTGTTCCCAGTTAGTGGGGGCAAATCTCTGAACTGTCGTTAAGAATAAAACTCCGTATTCCATTTACATTCGATGGTTATCGAACATACTCCTCTTTCACACGTAGTATGATGTCGTAACGGTAGTAAAAATGGCTGGTCATTCTGCCGAGCTGGGCAGTGCCTCCAATGTTCTTCTTCGACGTCTGGATCAGAATTGAACGTTGTGCTGGACGACTTCATAGTAATGGACGAATAAAAAAATTAAGAGATCCTCCGGTAAATTGAAAAATTACTGTAACACAGTCCAACCTTATGTTGAGACATCCTAGAGTGACAGCCACTCACAAAGTTCCTCTCTCCTTCTTTCTCGAAAAACCTCCACAAATTCCCTGGAAAAGACTCCCACTCTCAGGGCAGGGGCGGACCTGCCAACCAGGCACAGGATCGTAAAATAAAATCGATAGATAAACGAGACCTTCCAAATCCTAACACCTGGGCAAAAAAAAGATAATTAAGAAAGTTAACGAATAGAGCTCACCTGGCTCTCGCTCAGTTTGAGTACAAAAGTCCCTAAGGGATAAATTTCTCCCTCCAATTGTTTTACCGTTCGAATGCTTCCCTTTTCAAGCTCTGAAGTGACCAAGATGGCAACGACGAGCAGATGTCCTGACTGACTCCTATTAAAGGCACCGGGCGATCGTGGTCTAGTGGATAAGACAATGTTCATAATTCTCGACGTAAGTCGAGGATTGTGGATCGGAGCTCCGGCGAGATTGCCGTAATTTTTGCCTGAGTCAGCAGCTCTTCGAAAAAGCATCTCCAAACTACCTCAGTACAAGTGGCGCCCAACGTGGGGCCAACTTCTTCATTACAAGAAAAAGAGAAAAATTAAGAGTGAAATAATGAGACGAATTCTCAGGTCCGGGATTCGCTGACGCTGTGAAAGTTCCAGCGCGAAGGGAAATAAAATTGGCGACGCGCCTACTACAATGTGAAAGAAAAGACTTTCCTTGTAGTCCCCTCGTTTCGCGAATCAAAGATCGGATTTTCCGGGGATTCGCTCAACTCTCAGAAATTCGTTCCTTAAAAGAGTCCGCTCCAGGAGCAGCGACTAAAGACGAGGGGGGAGATCTTTGTGAAGCACATTCGCCAAAGTGTGCGTGCATTTATGCCTTGTAATCCTTTGACTCGTGGTACAAAAACTGCTCTTGACCGAAGTCAGGTGGAGCGAGGAGAGGACGAACGAAGAACCCTGAGCAACCCCTTCCATATTCAGCAAAGTTAGAGCAGGGAGGGGCCGAGGACCCTCTTGATATTCTCGCTATTCAGGCTACTCTGTGGGAATCTGGAAGGGCCATTACGTTAATAGGTTGGATATCGCGAACAGTATTGATATACAGGGTGTAACCAAAGTCCTTACTATATATAGATATAGAACATGTAACTGAAGCACAAACAGTTTTTATGTGTGATCTCCTCCATGCTATGGATTGTACTAATGACATTGTTCTCTTATATGAACGAAGAAATGATTTGAGCGGTGTCCTAAGCGGTGTCACTGCGTCTAGGCGTGAACTCAACAATCAATGTGACTTGGGCTGCACACTCTGCACATATTATATTTAAATTGAACGCCAATCAATTCAGGCGTAACTTCCTCCTTTTGATATGAGTTTTGTGACTCTAGAGAGTGTAATCGTGGAGGTAACGGGCAGTGCTTCAGACTTCGAGGGGCGTCACAATAATATGGCCACTCCTCTAATTGTCAAGTGGCTAAGCCATGTCTTTCCACGCTGGTAGTGTGTTGTGGGCGAGCGTTCGTAATGCAAAAACGTCGTAATGAATACAGTAATAACATGACAGCCTGAAGACGAAGGTGGCGGTCTAGTAATAGTTATGTTTGACGATCAGAGTGGCATTGTGTGACCAGCGATATGGATTTGTCAATTTCACCATGCACGTTGGGCGCCAATTGTACTGAGGTGGGGTTTGGAGATGCTTTTGAAGAGCTGCTGACTCAGGCAAAAATTACGGCAAATCGCGCCGGAGCTCCGTCCACAATCCTCGACTTACGTCGAGAATTATGAACAATGTCATACCACGATCACCCGATGCCTTTAATAGGAGTCAGTCAGCACACAGACGACCGGCTCTTGCGATTGCAGGGCCTGGCTATTCCCTTAGGGACGCCCGACTTCCCCAGCGTCGAAAATTGTGCCTCCACAGTATATTAGATTAATTTGTCAGCTCTTAAACAAATATTGATATGTCCAGTAATTCAATATTTTATACAATTTCATTATCTTCGCCATTTGTATGGGCTTGGGCGTGGATACCACGCATACATGTACATTTCTGGAACCGGACTCAAGTGCAGTATCTCTCGATAAATTGTAAATAAAAGTCTAGTTGAGTTGTGATTAATTGTTGCCGCTGCATTGCAGGTGATGCGCGCTCTTCCTAAAACGGACGAATACCGGAAGCGCCCCAAAAAGACGCCTGTGGAAGAAGTTCCATCGAAAAAAATGAGAATTGAAGAAATTGTCGATGTCGCTCCAGAATCGGCTATAGACATCACCGAAGCGTTTATTATTGAAAGGCTCTCTCCGGAGTTGGCCGCGCAACTTGTCATTGCTGGGATGGTGAGTGATGCTTTATTTTCCTTGGCTCTACGAGATAAAAAGAAAAAGTAAGTTATCTTCAGATGTTCATGTTTCACTGGCTTCTGTGTCTGAGAAACACTATTTGGAAAAATAGTCTGTGTGTGTGCCTGTGAAAGCGATCGAGCGAAAACGGCTCAATCAATCCAGCTCAAACTTGATATTAGCCAGCCATACACGAGCAGATAACTGTGGCAGATTTGGTCGCCCGATCTCATCTGACAGATATCGCTAACGATCTGGAGTGATCGATGAGATCGGTTGTTGCCCCTTAACAGGAAAAACTTATCGGCCGATCTTTGATGCCCGAGATCTGTCACCTGACCAGTGCCCGATGTCATCTGTTCGTTCGTGGGATGAAATCTTACAGATTCAGGTCTGTCACCGACGTTCGTCTGGCAGTCTCGAGTTATCTTATCGGTCGAATCCGAAATATTTTCCAGATCGGTCACACATTCTGTAAGTTGATGCCATGGGGTTAGTGACTGTTCGTAGTAAAAAAAGCGTAAATTAGTGGCTTTTGCGGCGGGTATTTTTTTTATTGCACATAAAACGGCTAAGCCAAAAAAAAGACAAGTTTGGGAGAAGTCATGGGTTTCGGAAAGGAGAAAGTTCGGGCACATGAAGTTGTTGACGCACCTTAGGGAGAACAACACGCGGGATTACGCTAGCTCATCTCCCCGGCTCCCGTAATTCAATTCATTTGGTTTTTTGTAAATAAAAAACTACAACTAAATTTGTAAATACTATCCCCCCCCCCATTCTGGATAAGTATGCCACTGGGAGTAGGTGCCAACAAGTAATAATGTATTTACGAATTTATTAGGTTGTGGGGAGATCGTTTTTTGTAGTTACGAAAATTGTAGTTTCCTACGAATGTTTGCAGTTACGAGTTTTGAATTACTTATGTGAAAACAGGGGAAAACACTAGTGGACAACAGAACATCTTAACGTTAAGTGACTGCCCGATCCAATCGAACAGTTCTTTGAACCACAGACATCGCTTCCGAGAAGTCTGCAGGTTAAGAGGGATGCCCGACTACCATCTGCCAGATTTGGACTCTCGCAGATATCTCTGGTCGATTTTCACATCTTTCATCAGTTTTTAACGCCCACTAACGCACAGATCTTTCCCACAGATCTCGTTTAAAAACGCGATATCTGCTCGTGTATGGCTGGCTATTTAGCTCACAAGTTAACATGAGACGCTAAAATGAGGGTATGAGCGAATCTGCTCAAAACTAACTATAGTTATCGTAATGATCAAAATTCCTTATTTTTACTTTCATTGGCTCTACGAAATAGAAAGGCAAGTTACGTAATCGGCTGATGAACATTTTTTCAGTTCTCTTCAGATCTTAACGTTTAAGACTCTACTGAGTTCGAAAAACACCGTTGGAAAATGGACTGTGTGTGTCGGCGAATGCGATTGGTAGAAGACGTTCGAATCAAATCAGCTCAAATTTAATCTAGCCCTCGGGTCACCATGGCACGCTAAAGTGAGGGTATGAGCCAAATCGGCTTAAAGCTAACTAAAGTTATCATAATGATCAAAACACCTAATTTTTTTTTCTCAAAAATGGCTTCAACACTTTGCATTACATTTATTGTGTGCACAGCTTCTAATGAGACGATAATACCACAAAATTCTCATCTGTGAGAAAATGACGAGAGCAGCACAATAAATTACAAAATTTGCGACAAAAATCGATTTTAGCCCGATTTTTTCGATATAAACTCCGCTGAAGTGTTACTAGAATCTTCGAAAAAATTGGTGTGATAGTCCAATCCAATACCTGTATGATGAGCGTTTAAAAACGCTCAGAAGATGTATCGGGGTCACTCCAGAAACTCCGGAATTTCGACTACCGCCGTTTCGCTTACTACCATTTCTAGTGGTTTTTACCCAATAACTCTGGAAAAGTGATTTTTATCCTCGTCAAAAAAAAATCGTGTTTACAGCCTCATTAATGATGAGGCTGTATGATGTGTATCAATTGCTCAATAATGGTCGGGCAATGAGTACGAGAAGCACAATAAATTCCGAAACTAAGCGCTACCGCTTTCTGCTGTCGTGAAGTGATGTTTGACCAAGTTCAAATGAAGTTAGTGATGAATGAATTGAGTGACTAGAAAAAGCCATGGACACAAGTGAATTGACGTAGAGCTAAGGAAAGTTGTGTTACTACGCACCAGATATTTTTTCTCAAAAAAGGCTGTAACGGTTTGCATTAAATGTTGTTTGTAGACTGCTCCAAATGTTCTATTTTTCAAAATTTTCGTCTGTGGGACTATGACGCAGAATAAATGACCAAACATTTCGACGGAAACCTTTTTTAGCACAATGCTTTTTCCTTATAAATTCCGCTTAAGTGTTACTAGAATCTTCAGATTGTGGTTCAAGTACTGCTGCGTTTTGATAACTTCGTGATGTTACAGGCCAGGCTGCCAGACACGATGCCTCCAGTGTTCAGCGCTACTTACACCCCAATAGCCGCTGCAGGGACGCAAGGACAAATTAAACACGTCGCTAGGCTCCTTGCGACCCATTTAAACGCAGTTGGACTCGGACCAGGAGCGTCTATCGCGAAGCCAAAATCTTCAGTAAGCTCTCCTCCATCCACGATTATTTGTATCGAGTTTTTTTGTAATGGTTGCGAACTGACTACTTTATTTAATATCAGAGGGCGGCAACGGTTGATTATGACGAGGACGATGAAGAGGAGCAGTCTGTCACAGTCACGACATCGACGGTCTTAGATGAACAAGGGATGGAAGATGAAATCATCAAAGGCTGCATAACTCCCAAAAGTATCAAGTTAGAGGTCTCAAAACCACTGAGCTCTGTGAGTACCTTTTTGTTTGTGTAACTTATGAAGTGTACATGTATAACGTGTTCATAATTATTCTCTCAGTGTAAATGTTGTATATTAACTTTTTAGTGTGTGACCAAAGCGGATTAATTGTATAAGGTTAAGAAATACATAGTGATGTGCAGCAGAAATCCGAAAATTCGTGTTTATGGTAAACTTTCCCTAAATTCGTTACTAAAATTTTGGTTTCACTTTTCAGGATATGAGGGAAAATTTGCAAACTCAGGCAGTTCTGCGGATTCTCCAAGCACAAGATAGTGCCATAACTGGTGGCGTTAATGTTATCAGGGCTAAGATCATAGCGTCGATGGCCGCTTCATTCGGGTCGAAAGTTAGACAAAGTAAGCTTTTTGAAATGGGTTTTTACGTTAAGAAAGTGTCAGCATTTACGAGTTTTTACTTTCCTTGGCTCTACAAAGTAGAAAGGAAAGTTATGTAATCGGCTGAAAAAAAAATTTTGAGTTTTCTTCAGATCTTTACGTTTCCGACCCCAAAGAGTCCGAAAAACACTATTTGGGAAAATGGTATGTGTGTCTGTGAACAATTTTTAGAGAAAACCTCCGTACCAAATCAGCTCAAACTTCATATCTCGCCCGCAGGTTACCATGGAACGCCAAAATAAGGATTTGGACAAAATCCACCGAAGGTTAACTATAGTTATCATAGTGATCAAAACACCAAATTTTTTTTCTCAAAAACGGCTCTAACGATTTTGATTGAATTTCTTATATTCACAACTCTCAATAAGGCAATTATAGCATAAAATTCCCATTTGTGGGAAAATGACGAGAGCAGCACAATAAATTATCAAAATTTTCGACGAAATCGATTTAGCGCGGTTTTTAGAGAAAACAACCGTACCAAATCAACTGAAACTAAATGTCCAGCCTACAGGTTACCATGGGACGCAAAAATAAGGGTATGGGCAAAATCCACCGAAAGTTAACTATAGTTATCATAGTGATCAAAACACTAAATTTTTTTTCTCAAAAACGGCTCTAACGATTTTGATTAAATTTTTTATATTGATAGCTCCCAATATGGCAACTATACCATGAAATTCCCATTTGTGGGAAAATGGCGAGAGCAGGACAATAAATTATCAAAATTTTCGACGAAAAGCGTTTTTGCCGCGGTTTTTTCCTTATAAACTCCGCTGGAATGTTAGTAGAATGTTAAACAAAATTGGTATTGTAGTCCAGTCCAATACCTAAAGGGTGAGGGTTTAAAAACGCTCATGAGATACATGAGGCTCACTCCAGAAATTCCTGAACTTCAACTACTGCCGTTTCGCTTACTACCAGTTCTAAACGTTTTTACCCAATAACTCTGCAAAAGTAATTAGTATCCTTCTTCAAAAAATTTGAGTTTACAGCCTCATTGATTATCTGTGTACCAATCGCTCAACAATGGTCCTGCAATGAGTACGAGCAGCACAATAAAATCTGGAACTGTAAGCGCTACCGCTTCCTGCTGCCGTAAAGCGTTGCTTGACCAAGTTCAAATTAACTGAGTGATAAATGAATTGAATAAATGGAATTAGCCAAGTACAAAGTGAATTGTTGTAGAGATAAGGAAAGTTGTGTGTTGCAACGCACCAGAGATTTATAAATGAGGTTCTTGACAGGTCACGAGGGTTTTAATTGCGTTAGTGAAAGTAGAGTCATTCCTTGAGTTATGCTCAAACTCCAGCTCGGAATCCAGACGTAACACAAAGATGGGGCTCTGTTTGATCTCAATTGAAGAGATGGGAATTGTTTTCCATTGACACAGTTCCATCGATGTGACACAAACATGTGATGTCCCAGGTCCATTACCTCCTTCCATTCCTCTTGAAGGGCCCCTTTAGTTCAGGAGCGTGTTGTGAACCTCCTCCCTTTTATTATCCTATTTTTTCCCCCACTATCCCGAATTTCTTGGGTTTAGGCTCTTCTGGGCTTACTCATCTCTGAAATGACGTCTTGTCTCTCCATTGGAGGGATCCTCGAAGATCGTTCCACGCTGCTGGACATCCACTCTTCACAGAATCTGTTGATCTCTCGGCGAAAGACGATTTCCTCAACACAGCTTCCCTCCTCCTCACCTGCCAATAGGTGACCTGAAATTGGTAGTTGTTTGCCAAGATGCTGTGCGCATTTTAGAAAGTAGCTAGATGGTCGTGAGGAAGGTTTTGAAGACGAGACAACGTTGCTGGAGTTGAGCTGAGGAGAGTTCCCAATAAGCTGCTTTTTGTTATAACGAGAAATGCATTGATCTCTTGTATGTAGATACGCGTGCAATGCTGGGCAACGAGAATTGAACTGTCGATTGAGCGCAAGACTTGTCTAACTGTTGATCAAGAATTGACGATATTGAACATAATGACGAGCGTGGGTTGACGCCTAAGGGCAGAAAAGTTGAAAACGCGAGGTCAAAAACGTCCATCGCATTGAACGAATTGTCAAGTTACCTTCCACTCTTGAACAATTCTCGGCAGTCGAGAAGTGAAGTTTGTGAAAGTTCGACCACTTGTTAGGCGCCAATGTTACGATATCGTATGGAGTGTGGGAGAGTATAAGATTGGAACACGGAGTTTTAGTCCCAATTACTGTTCAGAGATTTAGCACGAACGGGGAACTGACAGGGAGTACCTGCATGCATTGGCTCCACGAGACAACACCTCTGTTCAGGGTGCCATACTGTTGAGTCTGAACGGATGTTTTCGCCGCAGATTTTTCCTTCGTAGAAGAAAAGTTGAAGGAAAAAAAAACAAAGAAAATAGGCAAGTGGCAACATTTTTGACCTAAGTTCAAACAGCACTCACCTGCAATGATGACAGTTGAAGTATTCCCAGTTGGGAAGGCACGGTAGGAATGATTTTGCATATTTAAGACCACAAATTCCCGAATTTGAAATTAATTTTAAACTAGTAACATTTCAGCGGAGTTTATAAGGAAAAAACCCTGCAAATTATTACACAATGGTTTATTATTCTCATGAACAGCTTGACCAAGTATTACTGCTCCCCCATCCCGTTGGATTCAGCATCGAATACTAGTAAACCATACGAAACATGACCTGACTACAATGGAACTACGGAAACAAAATGATGATTTTGCCCCGTTGGGTCGGAGAAATTGGAGCAGGGCTTCGAGTGAACCTGTTGTGAGTCAAAAGGGAGTTGAGTGGCGGCGTCGTTGGGAGGCGAAAGCGGCGCTTGGTTTTTAATGAGACGGGCGGGGAGGAGGGAGTACAAACGACGAAACGTTGACTTCCGCTGTAGTTCCCGTGTTGTACTGCGTTTCGTTAATTTTTAACCGTTTTTTGCCCATAACAATGGTTGGCTTCCGTCCGATCGGATTGCCGAGATGGCGGGCACAACTAGATACCAAATGGGATTTTCGTGCGAAAGAACGAATTTTTTATACCATGTTAAAGGCACAAAACGGCCTGGATGGCGGATGGGGGACGGAGGATGGCGGACGGACACAAATTTGGAATCTCCATGTCTTGAAACGTAAAGTATCAAATTTTGAGGGTTGTAAAAATTTTCGTGACCGAAAACATAGGGTTATTATTCAGAATGAATAATAAGCCAAAACCAATTCAACTCAAACGAAAGATATATTTAAAAGAAAATTTGCTTCGATTGTAAATAAAATTGATGACATATAGATCGTGATGGTTGTATGAACTTAGGTTGGTCTGACCGGAAATTGAATAGTCCTAGAAGACTAGAGGATCTTGCAGATGATGAGGTGAATGGCGGTATCGGCGGTGGGGTTGGCTATATGCTGGTGATGAATCAAAGGGATGAGTTGTTGGCCGTAAATTTGGGTGAAGTCAGGATACTGATGACCTGACTTCGAGCACGCGCACGCGCGAAAAAGACGAAAATTGGAAGCAAATTAGAGGCCTCGTATGGATAGCGCCGTCAACGGTACTGCTTGGTTTGCGGAACGAGGAAGCTCCCGTCACTTCCTTATCGCTAAATGTTCAGCGAGACTTTGAAGCATGTTAAAGTGAGTCGTCCTAATCTCATTTTTCGATTAACGAGACCCCCCACCCCACCCGCGATGGCCTCGTTTCCAAATAGTAAGCATGCTCCAAAAAAAAAAAAAATGTGGATGCAAATTTTAAATACATAGAATGCGGCTCGGAGGACCAAAACAAAAGAGACCGAAAACGCGAAGCAAGTTAGAAATAATACAAAAAAAAGAAAAGGTTCAGCTAGTAAATCTTGTAAGGTGTTTGGATAATGAATTATTGCATTTTTAAGATTCGTAGGGTGAGAATTCCAGAGGAAGTAAAGGTACAACGGTGGCTACTGAGCGTTTGCAGATTCTCTTAGTGGTTTTCAATGACACTACTCGCACGACTCCATCGGAACCAGGGTTTACTTGTTGGATCATTGCAGTAGGCCATTCGAGAAATGAAGCATCTTGATCATTGAGCAGGACAGAGATAGCCAATTGCCAGGGTGGAGATGATTTTTGCCACTTGGACCTGGCTTGAAGTGTAGTCACGTGCTCGAGATGCCATCTTCTCCATATGTGCTCGGGAAAAACGCTTCACAATTTGCCAACGACTAAACGGTTCTCCCGAGTGTCCAGCAGAGTAGGTTTTTGGGTTCGTAATCAGATGACTGCCAATTAAGAAATGCCCCGGATTCAGGTAATCTGACTAACTTGTCACATTCTGGGTCTGATGAGAGTGGGCATAGAGGCCTACTATTAAGAATGGCTTCTATCTTGCAGAAGAGAGTAGCTAGTTCTTCATGTGTGAACACTGCTGCCTGTGTAGCCTTGTGAAGATACCCTTTCACGGCTTTCACTCCAGCCTCTCATAATCCTCCAAAGTGAGGGGAGTAAGGAGGGTTAAAATACCACGAAATTTCTGGCTAATTCAGTGCGTTATGCGTAAGAATCCCAGAATGTCGACGAGTGCTAGCAAGGGATGTAGATGAGTTAATAAAACGATCCATTAAGATACAGCCCAAGGCAGAACTGAAAAGCCTAGGCAGACTATCGCTCTCTACAGTAGCTCCGTCCGAACAACTTTCTTGATTCTTGATGAATGAGACCCCCCCCCCCTCGGATGGCCTCGTTTCTAAATTGTAAAAAACCAACACAACACAACCACACCATGGTCCTCAGGTGCAGTCTTGTATACACGCACTGAGCGCAACTCTACTTGGAACTGTCTTCACGTTAAGAATATAAAGGTGGAGTAAGGAAGGTATGAACGTGTACCCAATCCAGGCCACAGCTCAACAGATAAGACCCAACAGGTGAGGGTTGAGACTGCCAACTTCTGATTGCAAAAGTTGAAGGTTTGCTTGATAAATAGGAACAATGTCAAAGAAGCGATGGGAAGATTAGTTTTGTCTTTAAACAGCATCGTTAAGAACTGCGATGTGCACAGTCTCCACAGCGAACTATTTCCACAATTTATTCACACTTAGGTGGTCGCATTTCGAGATGAGTAAACACTAATTCCAACATGGAGATCCAGCTACAACGTGTATACATTATTTGGTCATTAAGAAGAAGGGGGGGGGGGCAAGTACAAGCAACCGCTCAAGTTCATCATCTTCAGGATCCTCAGACAGATCAGGAGTAAAGTTAATATAGGCGTCGTCAAGGGACTACTCGGCTACAAAAGAATGTTCGTTTTGATGAAAATTGCTCGCACACCTGACCGTGTCTATTTCTCCAATGAAGATATAATAAGTGTGTACAACTGCGATTGATGCGATCAAAAAAACGCTGCAAATTATTACACAACGGTTTATTATTCGGATAATCAGCTTGACCTAGCATTAATGCTCCGAGACCCATCCTGTTCGATTCAGCATCGAAAAATATCATAATGAAACCCAAAAAAAGGCCGAAAAGAACTGAATCGTAATATTAAAATAAACAAAAAAAAACACGAAAGTATCTAGAAAAAACTGAATTTTAATATGAAAACATGCACGCTAAATACTAATATCAAAATTTAACCAAAAATCTATGAAAAAAACATAATGAGAATGAAACGAAAGAATCTAAAAAATTGAATCGTATTAAAACGAAAACGTCGGAAATTGGAAGAGTAAGGCGAATGGGGAGAGACCAGGTCGTTGGGAGGGAAGCGGCGGAGGCGTCGCTAAGCTCGCCTCGAGAGCGGTTGGTTTTTTAATGAGACGGGCGGGGCGGAGGAATTCAAACGACGAAACGCTTGTAGCTCCCGCGTTGTACTGCGTTTCGTTAATTTTTTAACCGTTTTTTGCCCATTACAACCACGGGCTTCGTCCGATCGGATTGCCGAGATGGCGGGCACAACTAGATACCAAATCGGATTTTTGGGCGAAAGAACGAATTTTTTAGACCACGTTAAAGGCACAAAACGGCCCGGACGGACGGCGGACGGGACGGGGGCGAAGGGACGGCGGACGGACATTGCAAATTTGGAATCTCCATGTCTTGAAACGTAAAGTATCAAATTTTGAGGGGGGGTTGTAAAAAATTTTTCGTGACCGAAAACATAGGGTTATTATTCAGAATGAATAATAAACCAAAACCGAGCTACAACCGATTTTTGTAGAACATTTTGATAATTTATTGTGCTCTTCTCGTCGTCTTCACGAATGGGAATTTTATGGTATAATTGCCTTATTGAGAGCTATATACGAGTATATAAAAAATTTAATCAAAATCGTTATAGCCGTTTTTGAGAAAAATAAAATTTGGTGTTTTGATCACTATGATAACTATAGTTAACGTTCGGTGGATTGTGTTCATACCCTTATTTTGGCGTCCCATGGTAACCTGTAGGCTAGACATCAAGTTTGAGGTGATTTGGTTCGGTCGTTTTCTCTAAAAACCACTCCAAAGTCGATTACGTCGAAAATGTTAGTAATTTATTGTGCTGCTCTCGTCATTTTTCCACAAATGAGAATTTTATGGAATAGTTATCTTATTGGGAGTTATCAATATAAAAAATTTAATCAAAATCGTTATAGCCGTTTTCAAGAAAAAAAATATTTGGGGTTTTGATCACTATGATAACTATAGTTAACTTTCGGTGGATTTTCTTCATACCCTTATTTTGGCGTCCCATGGTAACCTGCGGGCGAGATATCAAGTTTGAGGTGATTTGGTACGGTGGTTTTCTCTAATAAGGGGGAAATGAACGGCACTTGCGCACTGTTTAACAAAATGGTTATGGCTTCACTTCCGTTAGACTCAACAAAACAAAGGCATTTAAAAAAAAGGAAGAAACACCTTTCCAAGGGAATGTAGGGGTGTAGGTGCGGGCATCGAAGTCAGTCACAATACGGGAGAGGAATAAAGCGCCGGTGACGTTTTTATTACGAACGTTATCGCCGCATTGACGGAAAGCCCTGAGGAGAGCAGCACCTTACGTAGGTATTAAAGCAATAGGGTTATGTCCACGACCCTCCATCATCCCGTTTTACCTTCCTTTCATATATAAAGACCACGACCAACTGACTGACTCCAGTACTGACTTAACGGCCAGACGATGATGTCTTTACATCGAAAGCGCTTGCCACCAGCAACACACCAGCCAGAGGAGACGGACTCACCTAACAGATACGTAAACTTTAATACCTTACGTAGGCTTGGACTTTCCTCTAATTCGAAAGGCCCATTTTGGCTGCAACAGCCGACGAAGTTTCGAGTGTTCCAGGATCTTTGAGGTCAGTCAGAGCCTCGGACGAGCCTTCGCAAAATCGAAGAGTTTGTTTCTCCCCGGTACAATAAACACCCTTTTGATGACACATACATTTTCTCAGCAAGCTTAACTCCTTACAAACAGGTAAACTGAGCGTAATATTGAAATGTACTAGCTTCTAGTCTTTTTTTTGTTTTTCGTTTTTTTTAGCCATAATGAAGTACATTTTGAACGATCTTCGAAGCCAATTAAACTTAGCCTTGAGTTGGATCTACGAAGAATACAGCTTTTTGCAAGGTTTCACTAAAAGGGCTCCAACTCAGTCGGACGATCAAAAGTATTACGACACTCACTACGACCACCTGATATGCACAGTCATGAACAACGTTATAAGCAATAAAGAACTAAAAGATAGAGAAACGTAAGGTCACATTCTAAATCATATTTATTGGCAGTGATTTGTTAGGTGTTCTATAAATGTTGGATTTTTAGGATCCTGACGAGGATATGTTTAGAAATGCCGATCATAACCGAAGAAGCTGCAATACTATTGAAGAAATTCAGCAGCATGGAAGTACTGGGTTTGAATATTATCAATAAAATTATCACTATGCGTCCACCCAAAGAGAAGTTATTTCTCACCGTTCTTCTAGACAATACATCTCATCAGTCTTCAGATGTGAGTATTTACTCGATATTTTTACTTATAATTCGCACTGTTTTTACGCGCGAATGTTGACCTTCCTAAAAGAACAGCCACTTACGTGATGCAGTGGAAGCTGGGCAAGTCCAGTGATTTGGTTCCACTTTGGTCTTACAAGCAAAGAGCAGGAAAAAGCGTGCGTTCCCTGAAAGGGGCTCCATTCTACTTACAGCGGCCACCCATTGTTGCTCCTTGCTTTTAATAGGAATTCTACACATTTCCGGAGGCTCTGCGCAGTGTGTGTGGTTGGTGAATACGGGTACTTTTCCATCTGCGATTATTTCGTTTGAACATCGGCCCCTGTAATTAGGGAGGAGTCTGTGTCAATAGTGAAAGGTCGTCCGAAGCATTAAGAACAATGCGCCATAACTCCGAATATATTGGGATTTGTTGCGACTCACAAACACGAAACCACGAAAGGAACATGATTCAATCCGAGTAGGTCGTTAAGGTTTCCCTTTCAACGGATTATTCAACAATATGAGAGCTCGTAAGGAATAAGAGAGGCGAATCGAAGGGCGCGACTCCTTGTCATATTTTTTAACGCATCACGGCCGCCGCATGACTTCTCGATGTCTACTGGGCACCGTGCCTTACCTTTTCTGAAGAGATCTGGTTTATATTTTCCTTTATTAGTACAGTTCACTCCACATTGTACACTAGTGAATGGCTACAGTCAGGTGTTGGGCCATAATTGTTTAGGTAACTCTTACTGCTTTTTATCCTTCAGACAACACATTTGGTATATCAAAAAGGGGTGCTGGGTATTGGTGTGTGCTGAAAAAACTATCGCTCCAGGCAGAGTGGGTACTGCAGGGGATGCCTGTTATCCAACTGCACAGTGGTCGCCATGCCAGTATCTTGAAGTGCATAATGTCTTTACTAGCTCGTGGATTTTGGATGTTGTGCGGAGTATAGAGGCAAGCATCCTAACAGCATCGTTCTGTGGTGGGTCAGTGAGTAGAGCTATCTCAATGTGTCTGATGAGAAGCTCCCAAGCAACTTCTGCTTACTTTCGACCCGATAAACAGTACCATTTTGCAAGAACGTGATAGCAGAGCAGAACAATACGAATCAGAAAACCCATCAGTTCATAGGGCTGTTCTAGGTTGGCGTTGTGTTGTCTGTAAACAACAAAGCGAAATTGACACTTTCGGTTTATAACGTTCTAAGGAACTCGATATCCGAAGCACAATGATAAACTTCGTTTCAATCTTCCCAAACCCCTTGCCTTTTCACTGAAGATTTTATCTGTTAAGCGGTGGCTGCAGGTAATTCCTTTAGAGACCAACCTGATGGAGGAAATGGACCAAACTTCGATTTAGCGAAAGTACGCCCGGGGCATCTGTGCAGGCTATGCACCTCGAAATTTCGGTTTCATCGGTCGAATTGAGTGGTCTCATTGAGGCGTTGCTCTGTCACCCACACTTGCGTTCGCTCCTACCCAGTTCCCTATTTGCGGTGGTTAAACGTCTTCGAAAGTAATTCGCGAATAAAACTCCTTGTTCCCATTACTATTCGAACAATATCGTACTTACTCCCTGTTGTCGCTATTCCAACGTTTGGCGCCAATGTAATGAAAATGAACGAGCTTAGAAATAACTAAATACTAATAAATAAATAAATACTCAGGTAGGAAAACTTCTAACTGAAACGCTGATTCTGTGAATGTCGTAAGAGCGGACTGTATCGGTCGTGTACGTGTTATATCTAAAATGTGCATGAATTATTCACCGATGACGATGGCGCTTTACTGGGCCCAGTACTTATGAGTGCTGATGGGGAAGCGACGATAGTTGACGTAGGGTAGGCACTGACAACTTGGATCGTAAATGAGAATTGAAAATGTCATACAACTTTGAACAGAAACGCCGGGCAACCTGGTCGTTTCGGGTTAAGAAAGTTAAATATGCGAAGACTTGTAAGGGGGGAGGGAAGGGAACTCGAGAAGCGAACAGCGAGCTAATAAAAAAACCCTGCAAATTATTACACAACGGTTTATTATTCTCATGAACAGCTTGAACTAGTATTACTGCTCCGATATCCATCCCATTCGTTTCAGCATCGAATACTAGTAAACCATACGAAACATGACCTGACTATAATGGAACTACGGAAACAAAATACTCCCCCGGCGCCAGGCGCCCGTAAATGTCTGTAGGCATTTATGATCCGATGGAGGGGTGTGCGAAGGAAGTGGCCCTAACCTTCCTCCGCCCCCTCGGGCAAAAAGTCGGGGAAATTGGGACAGGGGCTTCCAGCGAACCCTCGCTCGGCAATTGGCAGGACATTGCGAGTCCAAAGGACGTTGCGAGTCGAGCAGGCCTTGAAAACTATACGAAACACAGCTTATTTGCGATTATACTGCGTTTCGTTAATTTTTTCTACCATTTTTTGCCCATAACAACCATAAGCTTCGTCCGATCGGATTGCCAAGATGGCGGGCACAACTAGATACCAAATGGGATTTTTGTGCGAAAGAACGAATTGTTTAGACCACGTTAAAGGCACCAAACGGCCTGGACGGTGGACAGACGTTGCAGATTTGGAATCCCCATGTCTTGAAACGTAAAGTATCAAACTCGAGGGGGGGGCTGTAAAACATTTTTCGTGACCGAAAACATAGGGTCATAATTCAGAATGAATAATAAACCAAAAGGGGGGTGGGAAAGAGCAGGGAGCGATTACTGACAAGAGGCCTCGAGCCTGGACAAGAAAAATCATGTACGTGTTTGAAACCCTGACGTCAAAGTGCGTACTCTGGGCACATTCCACAGTCCATCTCCCACGGTTTATGCAGTAAGTCAACAGAGAATAGCGACGTTGGGCGCCAATGTAATGAATGGAATGGGCTTAAGGCAATAATCCTTCCTTCCGCATCGAGGTATATTCCATAATCTGTTGCAAGTAACAAAGTGTAGCCTCGGCCCTCGTCAGAATCGATTCTGGATTCCATTCGGCTCGTGTATTGATTCCACTGATCTCTGGTTCAGACGAGGGTCGAAGCTATACTTTATTACTTCTGACGGATTGTGGAATATACGAGGGACGTCCCAAAAGTAAGTTCCGAAGCGCTGGGAAAAATCGAAAACTCAACCAATTTGAAGAAAAAAAAAATTATTCTTTAAGGTACGGATCTACTTTATTTTTCGACGTAGTCGCCATTCTGATCGATGCATTTTTGGTACCGTGGTGCCAGTTTACGTAACCCCTTGTCGTACCATTCTGCGTCATTTTGTTTGAAGAATTCCGAGACCGTGGCTTCGAGTTCGGCGTTCGTACGGAACTTTCTTCCGCCCAGGTGGACTTTCAGGAGGGGGAAAAGGAAAAAGTCACTCGGTGCAAGGTCTGGAGAGTATGGGGGGTGGGGGAAAACATCCCAATCAAATGTTGGGTGATTTTTGCTGAATGGGGTCGCGCATTGTCGTGGAACAGCAACACTTTTTTCCGCAACATGCCCGGCCTTTTGCGCCTTATGGCATTTTTCAGGTCTCTGAACACCTGGCAATACCTTTTGGCATTTATGGTCGTGCCTCTTTCCAGGTAATCGATCAAAAGAACACCCCGGGAGTCCCAAAAGACAGTTGCCATCACCTTTCTAGCCGAATGTTCCACGTTCGCTTTTTTGGGGGCACTTTGGTCAGGAGGTTTCCACACCATACTCTGTTTTTTTTTGTTTCGGGGGTTGAGTGGTGGACCCAGGACTCATCACCAGTAACAATTCGAGAGTAAAGAGACTCATTCATCTTCCAACATTTCAAAAAACGTGTGTGCTGCATCCAACCTGTTTTCCTTGTGCTCGTCTGTCAAGAGGCGAGGCACCCACCTTGCACACACTTTCGAGAACTTGAGATCTTCCCTAATGATTCGGTTTACTGAAGAACGAGTCAATTGATGTTTGTTGTGCACTTTCTCGACAATATCACTTAGAGTAAAGCTCGCATCTTCCTCCAAAAGCTTGCGAACTGCAGAAACTGCGTCCTCTCCACGTGAAGTGGAAGGGCGCCCACTTCGCTGTTCATCGTGCACACTTTCTCGCCCTTCCAGGAAACTTATCTTTCACTTACGGACCATTTCGATGCTCATGACCCCTTCTCCATACGCTGAAGAGAGTCTGCGGTGAATTTGGGGCACATAAACATTCTCAAAAACTAAAAAACGGATCACCGAACGGATTTCACAATTTGACGGGTTTTTCAATGTAGCAGCCATGTTTACACTGGTGCTGATAAGCCGCAACAAGTGATAGCAACATAAGAAAAATTCAGTGTTGCCACCAGATGTAACACGAAGTATCCCCGTTGGAATTTTTTCCCTACGGCATTTTCCCACGGATTTACAAATGATCGGAACTTACTTTTGGGACGTCCCTCGTAGTTCGATATGGAAGGGAGGACTTATAATTGCGTTAAGCTCTTTGTAATCATTACACTGTGAGTAAACTTGCGACAATTGTTTGTCAGCCTAGTTAGGACCCACACTGCCCTAGCTCTCTTCTCAATTTGTATACCTCGCATTAAATCAAATGTCCTCTTACAGATCCGTGAGACGGCTATAAACCATTTAGTAGATTTATACGTGAGGGAAGACCTCCAAAAAACCATCGAAGAACACGCAATTAAACACCTGAACTTTTTGAAACGCCCTCGCCCGACCGCCGAGCTTTACGGTCAGAACAAAGGAAGGCCCTATCGAAACGAAAATTGGAACGACGATTGCACCAAGGCCTGTTTGTACCTGTATTTGTCACTCCTTCCGTTGAATCAAGAGCTCATTCACGAGTAAGTTTTGCCGAATTGCTTTTTCGTTCTCGCACAGCGTCAACTAATCAAGTTGTCGGGTTTACTTATTTAAAGGAACCAGTAGAATTCACTTTACGTTTCGTTTAAATGACTGAATTTCGGAAATTGTGCAACGTTGTTGAGAAAATAGTTTAAAGAACTAGGTAGAGAACATTTTGGCTTAAATCTACAACACACACAAAAGAATTGCTACGCTCAGAAATGACCAACGATGTAGTTAACGAATGATGCTGCCCCCATTTGAGGAAAACCCTCGTGCTTCGGGTAGGAGTTGCCTATGGGATGGGTTTCAAGTAGGAAATAATAGATTAAAGGACATTGCGCTACAAATCATCGAGAAATACCAGAGAATAACCCAAGAAAATTAAGAATAATAATCATATTGTTACCATATCGACCATGTGACTACCATATCTAATAAT
The DNA here is from genome assembly GCA_020466155.1 of Pachypeltis micranthus. Lineage (NCBI taxonomy): Eukaryota > Metazoa > Arthropoda > Insecta > Hemiptera > Miridae > Pachypeltis > Pachypeltis micranthus. Next base: position 4,879,816 of record CM035776.1, read on the forward strand.
AATTCATACACATTTATATATATTTACGTACTTTTTTACTTTCCGCTACCCCAGAAAGGAAAGTATAGTAATCGTTTGAAAAAAATAAATTGGGGAGAAATTCTTCAGATCTTAACGTTTTGAGGCCTACTGAGTCCAAAAGACCTAACTTCAGAGCATGTGTGTCTGTAGCTTTTTTTGTTTTGTTCGTTATTTTTTGTAGACACCAAAATAAGGTTGTGGGCGATTTCGGTTGATGGAACGGGGGGGGGGGGGGCGAAAATGTACCCAAAACTAGGGTTTTCGCATTTTTCTCGAAAACGGCTCTAACGATTTTGATTAAACTTTCAAATTATCTTGTACTAATCAATACCTAACTTTTCTTTTTCATACATATCTCCATGAAAATACGGTGAACGGAGGAATGGGCCTATGAAGCAAAAATAGGTTTTACGCGAATTTTGGCAAAACGGCTTCAGCGATTATTACCAAAATTTCAAGATGTTTTTGAATAGTTAATACCTACATATTGTTCTCAATAAATGTTCCTCTGACAGTCCATTGAGCAGAGATAAAAGTTAAAATGTGTCGAAAATAACGTTTTTTCGAACATTTCCGTAAATTCTGGAATAACTGCTTCACCAAATTCGATCAATCGTTCAGAGTGTCTTTTAATCACCCATACCCACATTTCGTTCTCCATAATTATTTCTGTATATACACGTTGACCGGAGATATAAGCCAAGTTAACTCAGAAAAGGAGATTTGTCGAATATTAATTTATCGGTATTCCTTTTTCTCAAAAACGACTCGAACGATTTCGATCAAACTTACGAAGAACTCTCAACTAACTAGTTCCTACATTTTTTTCTGTATAAATGTATCTGTAGAAATGCGTTGAACGAAGATATAGCGCCCGTACATGTGAACTGGGCAGAAAGTTGGGTGTTGCTACGCACTAGATATTTTAGAAGGATTTTCATCGGAGATTTTTGGGCAATTATGAGTGATTTTAGTATAATTGTACTAGCACCTCCCCAGGCAGCGTTGCTGTAGGATGAGACAAAATAGAATTTTCGCGGATTGTCAATATCTTATAACTTATAATTGAAATCGATTGGATCCTTCCTTCGAGCCTCCTATTATTTTTATGTAAATTTGTGCTCTCCCCTTGAACGCTTAGTAGCTAAAGTTGAATTTTGAAATTCATCTTCGTTTTGATTTTGCACATAAATGCTAACGCAGTGAGATATAATATGACTTACTTTGCAGATTGGCTGAAGTGTACATTGCCACTGTAGCGGACGTGAAACGGATCATCCTTCGAGTGGTGGAGCATCCTGTGAAAGCTATGGGCATGGATTCCCCCCATTTGCTCAAATTGGTTGAAAACTGCCCCAAAGGATCGGAAACTTTGGTCACTAGACTTATTCACATTTTGACCGATAAAGGTAGGTTTGAAGATTTATGTCAACGTGCAATAATAGCTGTGATTATTGTGTGGTGTTTGTTCGAGGTAGTCTAGTTTTATGTTATTCAGTTTTTAATTTTTGTTTGGTTTTAGCGGCCCATTTGCATGCTCGGCATGATTGTTCCTCTTTTGAGTGTCCTACACAAGAAGCAACTTGAATAAAAGTGTTTTAGCTTAAGTAACTCAAGCGATATTTGGTAAAGGTCAAATATTGCCTTGGCGGTCCTTAGTCATCATTTTCTGCTCCCTTTGTTGTGCTTTTTTTGATATTGATTCCACAAGGGACATTCAGCGCTCCATCTGTGGCGTAAATTGTGTATCTGGGCTACACTCAATCTGACGCCTGTTAGTAAAAGAAAGAGAAAGGAAACTAAAACTGAAAAATGTGTGAAATGAAGGTAAAGTAAATGGCAAAATTAAAGGTAAAAGGGGCTCGATTAGGGCGAGGACTGTAAGGGGATGCCATCAGGGAGGGGTCCTATCTCCGCTCCTCTGGAACCTAGTGATTGACTTCATACTAGGGAAACTTAATGCGGCGAGGTTTTACGCCCAAGGATACGCTGTTGATGTGGCTGTGCTCATTCAGGGCAGGGTGCAAAGCGTCCTGTCGGACCTGTCCTTGCGGATGGTGTGCCTGTGGTGTATGGAGATGGGGTTATCCATCAACCCAGCCAAGACGGTCATTGTGCCATTCACAAGGCTAAGGCAACTGTCAGGACTGAGGCCGCAGTTAGTGATGGGTAAAGAAATTCAGCTCAGCGAGCAAGTCAAGTATCTGGGTGTGATATCGGAAACTAGTCTGGAAAGAGCACATCAGATATGTGACCGAGAAGGCGACAACGGCCCTCTGGACATGTCAAAGAATGGCATAGAGCTGCCATTGGAGAGAATGACAGCAGCCTAGCCAAAGTACAAAGGCTGGGGTGCCTACTTATAGCGGGGGTGATGAAGACCACACCTACCATCGCCGTGAAGAGACTGTTCGACCTTCTCCCCCTGGACATTTATGTCAAGGCAGAGGCGATGAAGGTGGCTTACAGACTCACCAAGCTCTGTATGGCTAGGGAGCCATAGGCGACTAAAGTACACCTGGCTATATTCAGGGACTTGGAGACCTTTAAGGAGCTCAGCATAATCACGGACGCAATTATGCCCATGTATGAGTTCGAGAGGAAATATAACGTTCAGCCAGTGGGAGGTCCATGGAACAACGAGAGTCGCCAGTTTCGGCCTCGCAATGGCATCAACATCTTTAAAGATGGATCGAAAACCCCGGAGGGAACAGGATCTGAGGTTTGGGTAAGTGGCTCTGGACAGAGTGGGACGTATATTGCCCTAGGCCCCACTCCATCGGTTTTTCAAGCAGAGATTAATGCTATTATCGCCGGGGCAATCATAATGCATGAGAAAGGCTGTAGCAACAGAACTATCAATATATTGACCGATAGTCAGGCGTCGTGCAAGGCGCTAATGAACGTGCAGATGCGAATAGCCTGACCAGGATTTCAGGTAGAAGACGAATGAAGCCGAGGGAGATCCTGTTTTGAGGCTGGGGCTGTGGTGAGGTGGCCAACGAGCCTTGAGGAGCTTAGTTGGGGTCGCCAAACAGTCTAACAACTTTGTCGACTCGGCCGATATCCATTGGCGTCAAAACCGTCCTCAATCTTCAAGCTTTGAAGATCGTACAAACACCTGAGCCGTTTTGGTTTATTATTCATTCAGAATAATATCCATGTGTTTTCGGTCAGTAACATTTTTTACGCCCCCCCCCCTATCAACATTTGATACTTTACAGTCCGTCTGCTGTACGCCCTCTGGGCTGTTTTGTGCCGTGGAAAAATCCCATTTGGTATCTAGTTCTGCCCGCCTGCTCAGCAATCCAATCGGACGAAGCCCATGGTTGTTAAGGGGAAAAAATGGTGCTGTTGCAGGAACTCCTCAGGCTCCTCTCTGTCTGACATGGGATCTAACACTTGAAATAATAAAAATCTGATTGCGAAACAATCACACAACTTTCCCTAGGTTCATACAGCTTCAACTCATCAACTAAGTTCATAACTAGACAACTAAAAATGTATCATTTATGCAGCCCCCACTCCCAACTCATCCGAACAAAATTACAAAAAAGAACTTGATACTATCAATAATATCGCAGAAAATAACGGTTTCTCCAAAAAAACAATAAACAAACTATTAAGACAATATGACTCAAAAACACAACATACACAGACTTTGACAAGACGCTGCACATTTACGTACACAGGACCATATACGGGATAACTAACATCCTCCGAAAGGAAGGGCTGGCTCTCAAGAATCAACACTAATGTTAACTTATTCAGTCAAGAACGACCTCACATCGCAATTATACATAGGAAGTGCTCCAAAAATTCCGGAATGCCAACCACTGCCGATTCACTGACTCACCATTCCTCCCAGTTTTCTTTCTATACATCAGAAACATTGATTCTCTGTGCATTGATTGCTCAACAATGGTCGGGGCCCGTGTAGGAGCACAACTACAGGAACTACAGGCGTTCAAGTTCAAATGAATTGAATTAGTTGCAAAAACCGCGAAAACCAGTGACTTTACGTAGAGCTAAGGAAAGGTGTGTGGTGCGTTGCACTTGTTGTTTTTGTATTCATTCGTTGAGCTGCAACATGTTTTACAGGAGATGTCCACTCCATGGCTGGACCCCCCTGGAGCACAATTTTGTAAAATTAACAAATCTGACGATGAACTTTTTTTTTATAGTTCCTCCCAGCGCAGAACTGGTCGAGCGAGTTCGGGAACTGTATCAAACGCGAGTTTCGGACGTGAGGTTCCTCATTCCAGTTTTAAACGGCCTCACGAAGAACGAAGTTATCGCCGCTCTTCCGAAACTTATAAAACTTAATCCGATAGTCGTTAAAGAGGTTAATAATTATTTACCGTTTATTCATCTTTTGAGCGTGTGAAACGTTAGTTGGCGATTTAATGTTTATTTCGTTTTAGGTATTTAATCGGCTGCTTTGCTCTTCGACTGAAACCAGTTCGTATTCATCCCCCATCACCCCGTCTGAACTTCTTATTGCTTTGCATATGATCGAACCGTCTCAATGTGAACTCAAAACAGTCATAAAAGGTAAGAAGGTGACATGGTGCACGAACTATTGCCTAACGCACTCTACATGTGATATCCTGTATCAGAACCAGTAAACCACAATTGTACGAAGGGCAAGAAGAAGTTGTTCCAAGGCAGAGCTCTTGTGTTCTGATGAAGCCTTTCGTCCATGATCTCATCGTTCATAAAGTGCGTTTGACGAAGAAATTGCTTTTGTTTACTGGAAAGGAGGAATAAAGTGGACGAGTCGCGACGTTTTTACTCGAAGGGCATGACCAGGTTCTGAGTGTACCTGCTGTTCCAGACCAGGGGGAGGCGGTTCCACCTAGGCCTCGTACGTGGCCCATAACAACCCATCAGCACCTCAGTGGCCTTGTGCTGACTGACTCCTATTAAAGGCAAGCGGTTGATCGTGGTCTAGTGGTTAAGACAGTTGATTCATAATTATCGACGTAAGTCGAGGGTTGTGGATCGAATCTCCGGCGCGATTGCCATAATTTTTGCCTGAGTCACCAGCTCTTCAAAAGCATCTCCAAACTACCTCAGTACATTCCTCATAACAATTGGCGCCCAACTAGTGGTCGAGTTTCTTCATTCCAAGAAAAAGAAGAGGCCCAGAGAGAAAAATTAAAAAATTAAGAGAGAAAAATAATGAGACGAGTTCTCGGGGTCCGGGATTCGCTGACGCTGTGAAAGTTCCAGCGGGAAGGGAAATAAAATGGGCTACTACAATGCGAAAGAAAAAAGACTTTCCTTGTAGCCCTCTCGTTTCTCGAATCAAAGATAGGATTTTCCGGGGATTCACTCAACTCTCGTAAATTCTTTCCTTAAAAGAGTCCGCTCCTGGAGCAGCGGTTAAAAAGACGAGGGGGGAGATGTGCTGACTGACTCCTATTAAAGGAAAGCGGTTGATCGTGGTCTAGTGGTTAAGACAGTTGATTCATAAATCTCGACGTCACCAGCTCTTCAAAAAGCATTTCCAAACTTTCCTCATAACAGCCTCTTTCGTATTTTCTCATCCTTTACTCATTCAGGCTTTCCAGTCACCCCATTTCTCTCTGACTATAAAGAAACCCTTCCCCTTTACAGTGACGTGCCTTCCGGCACAGCAGATCCCCCTGCCCCCCTGACTTTCGTCATACCTCTTGGTATGCCCAGACTGGACCTTGTGGCGGCGTCAGGATTTTGGTTGGCTGGGACGGAGATTCTTTAGTCTTTTCTTATTTTTTTCCCCCGGGGAGGGGTGGAGATTTCAGCACACAGTCCCTCGGGCTAGGTACTCTTCCCCCTCTTCGTGTATCTTGGGGTTTTCCCATTATTGCCTAGACTGATTGGATCGTCGGGCTAGATACTCTACTCCCTCTTCTTGTGGGCCGTACCTGTGTGCGGTTACACTTCTGCAACAGCTTCCTGTTGGTGACAACACGTTTGGGTTCGGTGAATGCCTAGTGAGGGCCCTGGCTCTTGTACAACTAATAAACCACAACTTAGACCGACTTTCTTATGAATGTTGAGGATATACCAATGGTTCGGTTATGAAGGGCAAAGCTGGACTGGACATTGTAGGGCCCAATTACAGTCTTGCTAAGCCGCTGGGAGAGTACGCCACAATATTCCAAGCTGAAATCCTAGCTATGAAGATCTGTGCGGAAGAGATCCTGACCAAAGGACTCAAGGGCAAGCGGATCTACATATTCTCGGACATCCAGGCCGCCTTAAAGGCTATTGCAGCATCTAGGCTTGCATGGGAATGCCTTCATGCGCTCAAGTAGCTCAGCGCCCACAATAGGCTGTCCCTCATCTGGGTGCCAGCTCGCAGGGGGCATGAGGGCAACGAATAGGGTACAAAATTCCCAACCCATCAGGCGTGAACCCTACATAGGTATGACGAGGAGTCACCTGAATCGTCTGGTGGCTCGATGGGAGATACAGGAAAACATCGCCCATAGGCATCACCAGCCACAACTAAGACGAGCGAAACGGCTTGGTACGCCTTCCTATCTAATGGTATAAGCATCTCGGAAGAGGTGGAATGCAGACTTTGCATTGAGGATGACTCATCCTAAGTGCATGCCCTGCCTTGGCAGTCAAACGCGTTGAATACTTCGCTCAGGAGTCCATTGAACCCCAAATCATCGTGGAATCTGCGGAAGGACATACTCAGCTTCCTAAGGGGGGCGGGTATGTACAACGCCGTCTACTAAGAAAAGATCAGTGTCACAATAGGCAATACCTTTGTCCCGGAAACCCTGGGGGAAACAAATGAATGATGAGTGTTATGACTTTTTTGAGGTTAATAAATTTTTTTGGTTGGATTTGGCATGTCCAACTTTCATATTTAGTTTTTGTAAAATTTGACTCCGCCTTGTCCACCCCTGAAGGAGGCATCCCTAGTTGAGGGAGCAACTACCCTCGTTATGAGGAACAGCTACACCTCGTATGGGAACAAGTACACCTCTGAAGGAAGTAACAGCTACACCACAGGAAATTAGGAGCAAGTATGATAAAATCAACAGCTACACTAATTTCCCAAAAATATGGGAACAAGTACGATCCTCTGAAGGAGGGTCAACAGCTCATCCATACAAAAATTGGGAGCAAGTACGATCCTCTGAAGGAGGGTCAACAGCTCATCCATACAAAAATTGGGAACAAGTACGATCCTCTGAAGGAGGGTCAACAGCTCGTCCGTATACTAAATTGGGAGCAAGTACGGCCTTTGAAGAGAGCCAACAGCTGCACTAATTTAATGTAGGAGCAAGTACGAACCCCTGAAGGGGAATCAACAGCTGCACTACAATTTTTTACTGTCTGTTAAAACGAAACAACTGGGAGCAAGTACACTTCCTGAAGGTGGGTCACCAGTTTATTGAGGAGACAAGTACACTCTACAGGTTAGCAAAGAGTCGTTTTCTTTTTTTACGTTTAAAAAATGAAAAGAGGTTTTTTTGAGAATAGTCACTGACAGGAGGTCGGAATGGGACTGCCTGAAGACGCTAGAGGCCCTTCCGATATACAGGTCGAGGTACCCCCTTCTTCATGCGCTGGGGAATCCCCCAGTGTTCTCAGGGGGTTGGCCTGGGCCCAGGTGGATGACCTTCTGTCAGTGGTTTATTTCCAACGTATTTCCATAGTTTGATATAAAATATTATAAAAACATATTATTTGTTGGTTGTGTACTAGCTAAGTTGATTACAATGATTATCTTAAATCTAAGTTCACTACAACAACAGAACAGTTGTTTTGATAAGTACGCATACCTAGGAGTAAATAAAACAGGATTGAACTCTAATCAATGGCCTCGGTTTAGTGAATTGTATTATTTCACCCTCAGGGCCGTTCGCGACTCAGCACACATTTTTACTAACCCACTTATTCCTCACACATGTCACACAAATTGTCTCCTTTATTTGACGCCAGTATCAAATTTGCAGCTACTTCGTTGTGTTTCAACGATAAACAAGCGTACACTCAAGAAGTGCTCGCCGTTGTGATGCAACATTTGATGGAGGTTACGCCGCTTCCTACTTTGTTGATGAGAACCGTAATTCAGGCCCTGTCGCTTTATCCGAGACTTATTGGATTTGTCATGAACATTTTGCAGCGCTTAATTTTAAAACAGGTAAATATATTTTTTCATTCGATGACTCGACAGACGTCCTGTATTAACTATGAATATTGACTTCGAATTAGCATAATTAATAAAAATAATATTTAAAAGAAGTGTTTATTATTCTAATGCTATGTGCTATGATACACATTCTTAGGTTATTAATAAATATTTTTGTTGGTGTTCCAACACGGGAACAGGCGACATCAAAAACATGAATTTTCAAGGTCTTAGCGTTCCCTTGAGATTTATTTATCAACATTGCAAGTGCTAGCTGCACTGGAAATTGCAACCGTTTAAAGTCTATTGGCATGTTCGAAATCAAAGGAATCCGTGAAATCAAAACGCCTTTGTACATCCCTGGCAGAATTATGGTTTCGATGACGTTCGACAATTTCTTCACTGCAAGTCGGGGTGCCAGAACTAAGAGTGGTTTATATTCCGCAACGTGACGATTAGTTTTTATTTGCGTTTATTATTAGTTAATGTTTCATGTCAAACGTCATAAGGTTACTTTATTTTATCCAAAGCGCTAAGAATAGATTCGAAATAATTTTATACGATCGTTAAGTATTCTTAAATTTTCTCATTTTCCCCGCAATTTTAACTTTCCTTGGCTGTACAAAGTAGAAAGGAAAGTTATGTAATCGGCTGAAAAAAAAGTGAGTTCGAAAAACACTATTTGGGAAAATGGTCTGTGTGTGTGTTTGTGATTAATTTTTAGAGAAAGCCACCGTATCAAATCGCCTCAAACTTGATATTTAGCCCACAGGTTACCATGAAACGCCAAAATAAGGGTATGAGCAAAATCCACCGAAAGTTAGCTATAGATATCATAGTGATCAAAACCCCAAATATTTTTTCCTAAAAAACGGCCATAACAATTTTGATTACATTTATTATATCAATAGCTCTTAATAAGGCAACCATACCATAAAATTCCCATTCGTGGGAAAATGACGAGAGCAGCACAAAACCAAAATTTTCGACGAGATCGATTTTAGCGCGGTTTTTAGAGAAAATGGCCGTACCAAATCAGTTCAAACTTGATATCTAGCCTGCTGGTTAGCATGGGGCGCCAAGATAAGGGTATGAGCAAAATCCACCGAAAGTTAACTATAGTTATCGTAGTGATCAAAACACCAAATTTTTTCTTCTCAAAAACGGTTTTAACGATTTTGATTAAATTTTTTATATTGGTAGCTCTCAATAGGGCAATAATACTATAAAATTCCATTTTGTGGGGAAATGACGAGAGCAGCACAATAAATTACCAAAACTTTCGACGAAAATCGACTTGAGCGCGATTTTTTTCTCATAAAAACAAGTTGGTATTGTAGTCTAATCCAATACCTAAAGGGTGAGTGTTTAAAAACGCTCGTGAGATACATGGGGCTCGCTCTAGAAATTCCGGAATTTCAACTACCGCCATTTCGCTTACTACCAGTTCTAAAAGTGTTTACCCAATAACTCTGCAAAAGTGATTATTATCCCTATTCAAAAAATCGTGTACAGCCTCATTAATTCTCTGTGTACTAATTGTTCAATAATGGTACGGGCATGAGGAGTACAATAAATTCCGGAACTGTAAGCGCTACGGCTTCCTGCTGCTGTGAAGTGGTGTTTGACTAAGTTCAAATGAACTGAATGATAAATGAGGTGAGTAAGTAGAAAAAGCCATGTACATGAGTGAATTGACGTAGAGCTAAGGAAAGTTTTGTTTCGCAACACACCATATATGTTTGTTTTTTTTCATAAGAACCTTTTCTTGACAACAAAAAAAGAATTAGTGGTGGCCTGAACAAGGGAAGTAGGAACGTAGGCCTGTCGACTGTTAATGCAAAGGAGGCAGTCACTCGGTTTGTGAGCCTACAAAGGGATATTATTTTCAACAACTAATACTAAAGCACGACTCGATGTGACGCTTGATCTCTCTCTGTGATCCAAAGGAAGAATGAGAAGCAGGCGGCGTGAAGGGACGCACGAAACGTCAAGCCTCTGCCTAATTGAGAGGAACAGAGGCGCCATACACGGCCTAACTTAACCTTTCGTTTTCACTCTTTTTGCACTTATGAATATAACTTTTATGAACATGTTTATGTCTACACCTGTAAATTATGCTGAAGAAAGTATTAAAAAATATGCGAGTTCTGATCAAAAAGTTCCAGGACTTTCTCAAAAACGCTTTGTACGCGCCTTTGAAATGAAGCGCTCAAATGCTCTGTCCAGGAGGTGGCGTAACCTGGTGTGCCACATCACAGGCCATGCGGCTCTACCCTGCTCTTTCACGTCAGTCTCTCGCCGTTATCGGTTTCCCTCAGTTATATCTTTCGTGCTATCACGCCTTTCTTCGTTATTTTCGTAATATTTATTTATTTATTAGTTATTTAAATTAGTGAGTTGTCGGCTGTCTAAGGGTGTCTAAAATTCCCTCCGTCACTCTGCGCTAAATTCATTTATCCACTCGTCCTGCAACATCGGCCGACTCGTCTCCTCGACTCTCCCGCCGGCCGGTGGTCTGCAACTCCAGCTCCCAGTGTCGTGAGTACTCCTAGTGTTGCATTTCATGTAAGCAGAGTTAAATTCCCTCATATTCTTTATACAGTCCACAAACTCTGAGGAAAAACCAGCGCGATCCGCAACACGCTTTATTAAATTATCTTTAGAATTATTCAAAGTTATCCCCTTGGCTACGCAAACGCTTCGCCCAGCGGTGTTTCAATTGGTCCATACACCGGAACAACTCATCCCCTGGGATGCTGTGTAGCTGCTCCGGCGTTTTTTGTTTGATCTCCTCTATCGTCTGAAATCACTGTCCTTTCGTATGGTATTTGAGTTTGGGGAACAGCCAGAAGTCACAAGGAGCCAGGTCAGGGGTGTAGGGGGCTGGGGAAGGGTTTTCATGGAGTTTTTGGCGAAAAATTCGCAAATGAGGAGCGCGGTGTGACGGCGCGTTGTTTTGATGGAAAAACCACTCTCCTGTCGCCCACAATTCCAGCCTCTTCTGCCGAACCTTTTGGCGCAAATTGCGCAGGGTTTGAAGGTAACGAAAACGATGAATTGTTTTACCTTGTGGGAGGAATTCGTGTTAAACAACGCCCTTTGCATCAAAGAAAACAGTCGATCTAACCTGGCGAGCTTTTTTGGGTCGTGGAGAGGTTTTTGACTTCCACTGAGATGATTGAGTCTTGGTTTACATGTTGTAGCTGTAAACCCATGTCTCGTCACGTGTTATGATGGTTTTGATGATATTTCCATTGGAGTTGGCCATTTCCAAAAGCTCCTGACAAACCTCCATTCGGGGTGCACCTTCTGATCCGCTGTCATCAGTCGTGGAACAAACTTGGCTGCAACCCTTCTCATTTCCAACTGTTTGGTCTAAATCTCCTGACACGACCCGAATGAGCTGTTGCGCTTCTCTCAAATTATCAAACGACGATTGGAACGCTCAAGGGCCACTTGTGAGTCTTCAGTTGAGGTTGAAGGCCTTCCTGAACTAGGGTCATCTTCAGTTGATGTTCCGCCTCCCCTGAACCTCTGAAACCACTCACGACACCGTGAACGACTCATCACATCCCCTCCATAAGCTTTCCGAAGCATTTCGAAAGTTTCTGTGAACGATTTGTCCAATTTCACGCAAACGCTGCTCTTCCTTCGTGTCCATCACAACAAACTCGAAAAACGACACATACAAAACAAAAGAGGTTCACAAAAACAGCTATAAAATCGGACTGGGGAAGGTTAGAGCAATAAAACAAGAAGGAAGGAGGTTATTTGGGAAGCTTCGCACTAAAACATGCGCAACCCTCCGTTAACGCAAAGGCGTGCACTCAAAAAGTCCTTCAACCTTTTGATCACACATCGTATATAATTGAACAGTTGAGTAAGTGCTCTAATTAAAATAATTTTCGTAACCGTCTCCTTTAACCCGCTTCAGGTTTGGAGGCAGAAGAAAGTATGGGAAGGTTTCATCAAATGTTGTCAGAGAGCGCAACCTCACAGTTTTCAAGTTCTTCTCCAGCTTCCAGCTCCTCAATTAAAAGACGTTTTCGTCGACGCTCCCGACCTGAAACAACCTCTTTTGGACCACATTTTAGAGTTTACTGAAAATCAGGTGAGCGCAGAGTTATGTAGCACGATGCGAAGCTCTGATAGCGCCTTTAAATTATATAAATGTTGTTACCCTACTTAGCCCTAACACGCAGGGAGGAAAGATATGTCTTCAGGAAATGTTTGTGTTTCTAATTTTCTTCAGATGTTAACAGATAACCATCGAGGATCTCATCTTTACTCACCATCGTCGCAAGGAATTGGCTCCAAACGACTAACAGGCGCCTAAAAATTTATTGTTGGCTATTTAGTTTTCTTTTCAAGAGTTTTTCGAGGCCGGATGGAATGAAATAAGCCTCGGACTTTCGGCCATAATAACTTAAAAATTTTATATTACAACAAAAACTGAGTAACAAGAGCTGAGGGCAACAAGAACTGAGTAGGGGTGCAGGGCAAGTGCAAACTGGGCGGAGATTGGACTGATAAGTGGGAGCAATGTTTACACGTTCAAACAAGTCGTTACGATTCCCAGAAATTGATCCCGGCCGGCTCCAACCTTCCAACCCAACTCCAACTCCGATAAATCGTTACGATTTCCCATTTAGACGTAACGATAAATTGGATCGTACGATTTATCGTTACGTGTAAAGCGGCCTTAAAGTGTGGCTGTCGGCATTGTCAGTTGTCAACGAAGTTGTTCGCATTAATTGTTCTTAAGAACTCAGTTGATACAAACAGGAAACCGTTTCTTATAGCTAAGAATAGTCGCTAGGTAATTTGATCAATTTTCAAGTTAGTTTTGAGCGTGCAGCCTTAAAACTTGATTTGCGTTTTGATTTCGTCTTTTGTAGAGAGCTCACATACCTCAGAACATAATGGACATTTTGACGGCACCGACTGAAGCTCCTCCGACGTTTGTCATCAAAGACGAGCCTGTAAGTCATCTCGCGTTAATCTTTTTGATTTATTGGGCGTAGTTCCTAACTAGTTCACTAGCCTATTTTGGCACATACTGGGCACGGTGGAATTTTTGTCTTAACGGACTGTAGAGCTTCATTAATTCTGTGTGCCAATGCTCAATAATGGTACGGGAGTGAGTACTAGCAACACAATAAATTCTGGAACTGTTAGCGCTACCATGTTCTTCCGCCGTGAAGTGATGTTTGACCAAGTTCAAATGAATTGAGTTAGTAGAAAAAGGGCATGAACGTCAGACTCCCATTGTAGGCACCCTAGAAGGCTCATAATCCGATGAAAGTTGGGCTATTGGATCGGAGCACGTAATCGCTGTAATTTTTGTTGATTCAGCGGTTCGCCGAACATTTCCAACCTCCCCCCCCCCCCGCGCACAACAACATACAAGTACGCAACCACTAGGGACATTTTATGTCTTTTATTTTTGTTTTTATGCAATGATAACTACGTTTGATTGTGCTGCTCGTTGATGGTTTCGATATAATGGCTGCGTCAATTGCAATTGACATCATCATCTAGTCACTGAGGTTATGCAATTTGTTACATTTTGTAACAGATGTTACCAAGCGTTACACTTTTCCAGTTTATGCACCTAACCCCACACAATATATTTCGTGACGCTTCTCCGTTACATATCCCGCGTCACATCTCCTGCGTTACATTTTCGAGTTTATGTACCAAAGTATTGACATAAAATGTCAAAAGGAGGAGAGGGAAAAGATGGGCAAACCACTTCAGGGAAATCCACTTCCGTTGACCGCGTAGGCGGAATTCCTGCAGGTACGAAGTCTTTGCGAGAAACAATTACCTTTGCCGCTGGCGAGTCCCGTTGGGCAAGGGCGGTAATTCCGAGGTCAAAAACCTGGACTGATTGAGCGCTTGGCGTCGAACGCAATTAAAATAGACGAAATGAAGGGCTCCATCTCGATGGATTGCTAGAAGTAGAAGATGAAGGTGAGAGGAAGCGTAAGGGTCTTAAGAGGTGAGGCCTTTGTGGAGGGGAAGAAGGCGATTCAGCTGGACGCAGCTTATATTTCCAACACTAACAGTTTTATTATCCAAAATTGAACAATCCCGTTAGCTATGTGTGACTGGTATACACGATTATTGTAAATAACACTACAGACACATCTTGCAGGCTGTTCCTTCGTTAATACGCTTTGTTCTGCTTCAGATGTCGCCTCCTCGGTCGGAAATAAGGCACGACATTTCTATCAACATCAAAGACGAACCCGTCGACGATCGAACGATGGGAGCGTTTGTTCAGCCGCTGCCACCCGGAATGGAATGAATCTCCAGATCAACCGATAGATTCTTGAACGCTTTATCCAATTATTTGTTAGCAACCAAATTGAAGTCAGTTAACATATGTGAAGGGTCATACTCGTCGTGCGTTTGTGTTGTAAATAAAGTTTTCTATGTTTAACGAAATTGGCGTCGGGCGCTAATTACGTCGTTTTATTTTTATTATTATTCTGACGAACCGACGAAATAAAGTCCCCGAAGTGAGGACGTAGTCTGTCAGGGCTGCTGGTCCCATGAAAAGTCAATCCGAGCGACTAGCGCTGCCTACTGGCTCTTGCATTGTATTTGTTCGAATAATTGACGCTGGATGTTCGTTGATTGCTGTGGTGCGGGATATATAGTATTGTATACTGTGCTGTGAACGCGAAAATTTATAACCAATTTATATATAACCAATCATAACCCACGATAAAATAAAATTCCCTGAATATATAATACGTAATAAATAAATAAACGATTCTCAGGGCTACAGTACAAATAAATAACTAAAAGTTAACTAATTCTTCTCCTAACTGATTTTATTACAAACAAAATTAACATTCTAGTAACATTTTAGCGAAGTTTAAAAGGAAAAAACCGATTTTCGTAGAAAATTTTAATTATTTATTGTGCTGCTCTCGTCATTTTCTCACGAATGGGAATTTTATGGTATAATTGCCTTATTGAGAGCTATCAATATAACAAATTTAATCGAAATCGTTAGAACCGTTTTAGAGAAAAAAAAAATTTGGTGTTTGGATCACTATGATAACTATAGTCAACTTTCGGTGGATTTTGTTCATACCCTTATTTTGGCGTCCCATGGTAACTTGCTGGCTAGATATCAAGTTTGAGCTGATTTGGTTCGGTCGATTTCTCTAAAATAGTGTTTTTCGGACTCAAGAGGGTCTGAAACGTAAAGATCTGAAGAAAATTTTGTTTTCACCCGATTACATCACTTTTCTTTCTGCTTTGTAGAGCCAAGGAAATTAAAAAGGAAGGAAGCTCCTCTGAATGGGCGAGATTAAGAGAACCCTCCTGGAGGTTGGGGTTGATCTGGCAAAGTCTGCTTCTGATCTCGATGGGTTTGGTACGATAACTGAAAACATTTCTTTTCAGACTGGGAAATGTCGATTTATTGGTTGGTTAGGATTACTAGTATGGAGGGCTAGCATGCCGGTACGTTAATTGCTTCAAAAAACAGGAAAAGAAGAAATTCTCGACTCCGTCCACTCCAGTACGAAAGTGGTTCGTGCCAACTAAACGCAGACTGCCGGACGAAACAAGAAGAAACGTTGGTCCAGTTTTGACCATCTGAAACCGCGACTCTCATTCATCGTTTCTCGTCGCTAATTTTTTTTTGTTTACGCCACAATTGTGAAGTCTGAACTTTGTTCGGGAATGTGCTGCAAAGGCGAGGGAGCGGAGAACGCTGCCTCAAACGTAGTAGAGTTTTCGAGAAAAATGCGAAAAACGCTAGTTTTTGGTACATTTTTGTCCCCCACCCCCCTTACCCATCGACCGAAATCGTCCATAACCTTACATTGGAGTCTACAAATAACGAACAAAACAAAACAAGAACCAGCTCAATCGGATCAGCCGTTCTCCCCCAAATCTTACTATAGACACACGGACCACGCGCCGAAAACCTGAAGCGGCCTCAAAACGTAAACATCTGAGGAAAACCCAAATTTTTTTTGACACGATTATTATACTTTCCTTTTCCTTTGGGGTTGCGGAATGTTAAAAATCGTGCCTACAGCCTGTGTGCCAATTGCTCAATAATGGTCCGGGATTGGGTACGAGAAGCACAATAAATTCTGGAACTGTAAGCACTACCGCTTTCTGCCGCCGCGAAGTTCTGTTTTACCAATGAAAACCGGCTCTCAATCACGTACGACGTTATCATAAAGATTTTTAAGAAATCGAAAAACAAGTTGCACAAATCTAAGCGCGACACAACTTCCGTTGCGAGCGTAGCGGCCAAAGGAAGAAGTATTTTAGTTTATCCAACGTCTCATAGATGCCAAATCGGACTTTTCCCACTAAAACTTTTGAAAAGTCGAGCGCGCAAAATCGGTTTCTGATCTTTACGTTTTACACTTTACTTACTCCGAAAAACGCTATTTGGGTGAATGAGTGATTAAGCGATAACGGTTGAACCAAATAAGCTCAAAAATGACATCTATCCGGCATGGGACGCCAAAATGAGGGTACGAGAAAAATCCGCCGAAAAAAAAGAAAAGTTTTTTAAAAATCGAAAACGGCTCTAACGATTTTGAGCAAATTTTTTATATGGACTGGTCCTAAGAAGACAAGAATACCGTAAAATTCTCATACACGGGAAAATAACGACACTAGCGCATTATTGCCAACCAAAATAATCGATTTTAACGCAGTTTTTACTTAACGCTACTCAAAGGGAAAGGAAAGTATTGTAATCGCGACCAAAAAAAGAAAAAAAAGTGGGTTTTCTTCAGATCTTTACGTTTTGAGGCCTACTGAGTCTAAATAACCTAATTTCGGCGCGTTAGGCGGTGTGTGTGTGTCTGTAGTTCGATTTGTGGAAGAACGGCTCATCCGATTGAGCTGGTTCTTTTTTGTTTTGTTCGTTATTTTTTGTAGACACCAAAATAAGGTTATGGACGATTTGTACCAAAAACTAGGGGTTTTCGCATTTTTCTCAAAAACGGCTCTAACGGTTTTGATTAAACTTTCAAATTATCTTCTACTGATCAATACCTAACTTTTCTTCTCCATACATATCTCCATGAAAATACGGTGAACGGAGATATAGGCCCATGAAGCAAAAATAGGTTTTTTACGCTTTTTGGCAAAACGGCTTCAGCGATTTCCACCAAACTCACAGGATGTTTTCAAATAGTTCATACCTACATATTGTTCTCAATTAATGTTCCTGTGACGGTCCATTGAACAGAGATAAAAATTAAAATGTGTCAAAAATAACGTTTTTTCGATCATTTCCGTAAATTCCAGGGTAACTTTTTCACCAAATTCTGATAAATCGTAATGGAGTGTCTTTCAGTTACCCATACCAACATTTCGTTCTGTATAATTATCTCTGTATCCATCTGTTGAACGGAGATATAAGCCAAGTTAACTTAGAAGAGGAGATTTGTCGAATATTAATTTATCGGTATTCCAATTTTCTCAAAAACGACTTTAACGATTTCGATCAAACTTACGGAGTACTCTCAGCTAACTAGTCCCTACGTTTTGTTCTCTATAAATGTTCCTGTAAAAATGCGTTGAACGAAGATAGAGCACCCGCATATGTAGCTGGTGTTCGAACTTACGGGGGTGGCGGAAAGTTGTGTGTTGCTACGCACCGCTCGTTTTCTGTGGAGTTTGAAAGCGTTTATTTTCGTGATTTGTATTTTTACTTTCCTTGGCTCTACAAAGTAGAAAGGAAAGTTATGTAAACCAAATTTTTTTCTCAAAATAGCTCTAACGATTTTGATTAAATTTTTTATATTGATAGCTCTTAATAAGGCAACTATACCATAAAATTCCCATTCGTGGGAAAATGACGGGAGCAGCACAATAGATTATCAAAATTGTCAACGAAAATAGTTTTTAGCGCGGTTTTTCCTTATAAACTCTGCTGGAATGTTACTAGAATGTTTGAAAAATATCTGGTGCGTAGCAACACACAACTTTCCGCCACCCCTTTAAGTTCGAACACCACCTACATAGGCGGGCGCTATATCTTCGTTCAACGCATTTTTACAGGAACATTTATAGAGAACAAAACGTAGGGACTAGTTAACTGAGAGTACTCCGTAAGTTTGATCGAAATCGTTAGAGCCGTTTTTGAGAAAATTGGAATAGCGATAAATTAATATTCGACAAATCTCCTTTTCCGAGTTAACTTGGCTTATATCTCCGTTCAACATATATACAGAAATAATTATGTAGAACGAAATGTTGGTATGGGTGACTAAAAGACACTCCATTAGGATTTATCACATCTGGCGAAAAAGTTACCCTGGAATTTACGGAAATGTTCGAAAAAACGTTATTTTCGACACATTTTCATTTTTATCTCTGTTCAATGGACCGCCACGGGAACATTTATCGAAAAGAATATGTAGGTATTAACTATTTGAAAACATCCTGTGAGTTTGGTGAAAATCGCTGAAGCCGTTTTGCCAAAAAGCGTAAAAAACCTATTTTTGCTTCATAGGCCTGTATCTCCGTTCAACGTAATTTCATGGAGATATGTATGGAGAAGAAAAGTTAGGTATTGATTAGGAGAAGATAATTTGAAAGTTTAATCAAAACCGTTAGAGCCGTTTTCGAGAAAAATGCGAAAAACCCTAGTTTTTGGTACATTTTCGTCCCCCACCCCCTCTTCCCATCAACCGAAATCGTCCATAACCTTATTTTGATGTGTGAAAAAAATAACGAACAAAACAAAAAAAGAACCAGCTCAATCGGATCAGCCGTTCTCCCGCAAATCGAACTACAGACACTAACACACACGGACCACGCGCCGAAATTAGGTTTTTTAGACTCAGTAGGGTCTGAAACGTAAAGATCTGAAGAAAACCCAAAATTTTTTTTTTGGCCGATTACTATACTTTCCTTCCCTTCGGGTAGCGGAAAGTAAAAATCGGTATTGTAGTCCAATCCAACACCTTAAGGGTGAGTGTTTAAAGCCGCTCATGAGATACATGGGGCTCACTCCAGAAATTCCTGAATTTCAACTACCGCCGTTTCGCTTACTACCAGTTCTAAAGGTTTTTACCCAATAACTCTGCATAAGTGATAACTATCCTCTTCAAAAAATTCGTGTTTACAGCCCCATTAATTGTCTGTGTACCAATTGCTCAATAATGGTCCTGCAATGAGTACGAGCAGCACAATAAATTCCGGAACTGTAAGCGCTACCGCTTCCTGCTGCCATAAAGCGTTGTTTGACCAAGTTCAAATTAACTGAGTGATAAATGAATTGATTAAATAGAATTAGCCATGTACAAAGTGAATTGACGTAGAGCCAAGGAAAGTTGTGTGTTGTTACGCACCAGATATTTAGGTTAGGTTAGGTTGTGCATAGTGTGAGAAGGGGAGGAATATACAAGTACTTGCCCTTCTCATTGTATGATTTTGTGAGTTGTGTGTTTTCAGTGTTAATGTGAGTGTAATTTATTTTGGTGTGACTGTAATAAATTATTAATAGGATTATTGAAAGTTCTTGCGCAGAGAGGAAAAACATACCAACTAAACAGTTACGTTGTATGGTAGCCTCTATGTATATGTCAGTGTTTAACTCTACGAGGAATTGCTTGTATTTGTGTTCCAGGGGCAATGGTATAGAGGGCTCTGTAGTATTTCCCCTGGTCAATAAATTAATCAATCAACCAAACTGTCGAGCGGTGCTACGGTTCAGTTTGGACAAGGGCAGAGAAAAGATGGACGATAACCGTATTGCCAAATTTTCTCTCTTTTTAGACAGTCACAGTTAATCTATTTTGTTATTCACGGGCTTATTCTGCGAAAGCAAAAAAAAAGATTTTTTTTGGCGTCATGAACCGAATGTTTTGCGGTTTCTTCGCTGTCACGTTCGAATAGCTTTACTCCTTCGCTCCAACCGCACGCCATATTCCGAAGAATAATGGGAAATTTGTCTGACGAGAGTAATGACGAAAGTGTTGCTACATCGACTAATTTGGAAGCACCCTCGGCCGCCAGTACAGGGCTATGGAGTGTGCACTGCAGCCCTCGTCATCTTTCCTATTGTAACAGTCGCTTAATCGTCGAAAAAATTTTCGTCCACCGCTAAGAAAGAGGCAAAAAGAAACTTTTGAGAATATCAAAAGTTTAACCGCATTCGGAACGAGGGCTCCATTAATGGAAGAAAAAGGGTGGACCCCGCGTTTGTTATTCGGAGTTTGTTGGTCAGGGTGGGGCCAACCTTGGCATTTGAGTCTCTTCTGGCCCAATTCCCTCACCCTCACCCCTCATCCTCTTTTGGAGCTTGTAATTTTAATAAGTACCTACTTATATTTCCAGTCCTCCTCTGTCTCCCTTGTGGCACAGCAATTGCAAGTCGGGAGATATATTTCGCCTCCTCCGCACTCGCGCGAGCTTTGAATGCAAGCGCCCACTCAACGACAGCCCGTCAAACGTAAAAAGTCGTAATTTACAACTGCATCGGCTCCGCCCTTACGCCTAGCGCGAATAAAAAAAAGCCAAGTCTTGAATTGGCCAACAGAAATGACTTACCAACGTTCAAAATAAAACTATTGAATTTGATCACTGTTTTAAGTAATAAATTTGTATTTAAACCAGAACGGAAGGAAACATTTAAGAACGAGTTGAACGCCACGACACCATTTTACCGAGATTTGGACAAAATTGAGGAGTAAGACGTTGAAAAAATATCTACTGCGTTGCAACACACAACTTTCCTTAGCTCTACGTCAATTCACTTTGTACATGGCTAATTCTATTTAATCAATTCATTTATCACTCAGTTCCTTTGAACTTGGTCAAATAACAAGTCACGGCAGCAGGAAGCGGTAGCGCTTACAGTTCCAGAATTTATTGTGCTTCTCGTACTCATCCCAGGACCATTACTGAGCAATAGGTACACAGATAATTAATGAGGCTGTAAACACGAATTTTTTGAAGAGGATAGTTATCACTTATGCAGAGTTATTGGGTAATAACTTTTAGAACTGGTAGTAAGCGAACCGACGGTAGCTGAAATTCCGGAATTTCTGGAGTGACCCCCATATATTTTATGAGTGTTTTTAAACGCTCGTCCTATTGATATTAGATCGGACTACTGCACCAATTTTTCTCAACATTCTAGTAACATTCCAGCAGAGTTTATAAGGAAAAACCGCGCTAAAAACGCTTTTCGTCGAAAGTTTTGATAATTTATTGTGCTTCTCTCGTCATTTTCCCACAAATGGGAATTCTATGGTATAGTTGCCATATTGGGAGCTACCAATATAAAAAATTTAATCAAAATCGTTAGAGCCAATTTTGAGAAAAAAAATATTTGGTGTTTTGGTCACTATGATAACTATAGTTAACTTTCGGTGGATTTTGTTCATACCCTTATTTTGGCGTCCCGTAGTAACATGCGGGCGAAATATGAAGTTTGAGCTGATTTGGTTCCGCTGCTTTTCTCTCAATCGCGTTCATAGACGCGGACCACTTTCCCAAATAGTGTTTTTCGGACTCAGGAGGGTCTGAAACGTAAAGATCATACATAACTTTCGTACATAACTTTCCTTTCTACTTTGTAGAGCCAAGGAAAGTAATATGGTTCGTTGCAACACACAGCTTTCCTTAGCTCTACGTCAATTTTCACGTCAAATTGGAGCTTTTCCATTTCAAATTGGAGGTTTTCCATTTCAAATTGGTGGTTTCACACATCAATTTGGTGGATGACAGAAATACTTGATTTAATTCTAGGAAAGGATTAACAACAAATTAGCGAGTGAAACGTAACATTCAACATGTAAGAATGAACATAATGAACGGAAAAGAAAGAACAAATTTTTCAACTTAAGTCTCTCCCTGCAGCAGTGGCTGTCAGGTCTATCATCATTCTCATGACATAATTTGTGCAGTTCGATGTAGTTGCTACGCTTCGGGTTATCGTGTCACCACAGGTCGTGGTTTGTTTGGGGCTCACTGAGAATTTGTCTCGCTGACAACGTGATTTTTGAAAAGCAGTGCTCCACTGGACTCAAGTTAGGTGAGTAGGGGGCAGATATTTCACGTTAAACCCCAATTCGATCATCTTACTGGTAACTTGTCCAGCTCGGTGAATCGCTGCGTTATCCATTATCGTGGTACGTGATAGTTGGGTTTGCCACTCTTTCGTGCATCTCTGCTATAAATTCCTTAAACGTCTCTCCATTGCAGTTGCCTCTTAATATTATCTTATAATGAACAACACCTCGAGTGTTTACGGCTAGGACGAGGGAAACATTTCTTCCTCTTACCGTGGGTACTGTGGAAACAGCACGTGTATTCCTCCTGGATCTCGCATGACTTCTTCGAAGGTGCAAATTAAAACCAGATTCGTCAATGAATACCATATTTTCACGGTTTTCTGGCGCCCATGTTGTGAATTCCGCTGCGTAAAATTTTCTTCTCACTTTCGTTTCTACAGAATTCATCAAAAGAATGGCATTTGGAAGGGACGGATGGAATGTCTTCGTCATGTTGTGTTGCACAGAGTAGGTATTTCCATTATCACCGGGTGTTTCCGCCTTCTACGCGGGCTAGCGTTGCGGCGTTTAAAACTATCGTGAAATGAACCATTTCCGTCAACCTCCGATTTGACACGTAAAACCTCCAATTTGAAATACAAAACCTCCAAATTGAAGTGAAAATGCTATACATGGCTTCTGCTACTCACTCAATTCATTCATCACTCAGTTCATTAGAATTGGGTTAAACAACACTTCACGGTGGAGAAAATTGGTAGCGCTTACAGGTCCGGAATTTATTGTGCTGCTCGTACTCATCCCAGGGCCAGTATCGAACAATTAGTACACTGAAAATTAATGACGCTCTAAACACAATTTATTCGAAGAAGGATAGTAATTACCTTTGCAGAGTTATTGGGTAAATACTTTTAGAACTGGTAGTAAACGAAACGGCGGTAGACGAAATTCGGAATTTCTAGTGACCCCCTTATATCCTATGTACCCCAATAGGTATTGGATTAAAGTACAACACCAATTTTTTAATACATTCTAGTAACATTTCAGCGGAGTTTATAACGAAAAACCCGCGCTAAAATCGATTTTCGTCAAAAATGTTAGTAATTTGTTGAGTTTCTCTCGTAATTTTCCCACAAATAGGAATTTTATGGTATAGTTTCCATATCAGGAGCAATCAGTATAAAAAATTTAATAAAATCGTTAGAGCCGTTTTTGATTTAAAAAATATTTGGTGTGTTGATCACTATGATAACTATAGTTAACTTTCGGTGGATTTTGCTCATACCCTTATTAAGGCGCCCCGTGGTAACCTGCGGGCTAGATATCAAGTTTGAGGTGATTTGTCGATCGTTTTCTCTAAAAATCGTTCTCAGACACACAGACCATTTTCCCAAATCGTGTTTTCTGATTCAGTAGGGCCTGAAACGTCATTTAGCCGATCACATAACTTTCCTTTCTACTTTGTAGAGCCAAGGAACGTAAAAACATAACTGACGGGTGTCCAATTCCAATACTCCCCCTCGCGAGTATTACTGTACAACAACGCTGTGTTGAAACACGACGAGTGGTGTGAACCTCAGTCGGTTACAGTCAGCACTCACGGCTCAGATAAATATATAGACGATGGGGAGTAACAAAAGAAAATATATTGATGAAACATAATAGAGCTAAAACAAAGGGTTATAAACTGGAAAGGACGCTCTAGTTGTAAAATGAAAATAAATCTTAAAGCTTAGACAAGGAAAATATACAGAATGGGTACCCAAACCTGGCCACAACACAATTTGACGTGCACGTTCCGAAAATAAGTCCGACTCCGGGATATTACAAAGACAAGTCGACAAGTTTCCGTAGTCGAGAGGAGTAGCCACAGACGAGGCGATATGTCGAGTTATTTTGCCAAAAATCGTTGATGGGGAAGAAAATGGTTACACGCTGCCTAATATCGACCAGGCAACAACGATGATACGAGGCAACTTATCTCCACGACTTGTTTTGTCAGATGGTCGATTCTGATCCGCTCCTTAGGTGCACATAACTAGCCGTGATGGGGAGATCGCATAGAGATCAAGAGATTGAGGTTCTGCTCGTTTCCTTGACGCCAATAACTAAACACTAAGCTTTCTTCGGAATTCGCTTTGGTAATGATGTCAGCTTCATTGTCTTCGCTGTTCCGATAACTAAGCTTGATGCCTGTCTGGGACTGCTTCACGAACGAAATGCTCGTTGATGCTGAAGCGCTTCGACTTCGAACTCACGATTGGGTTGGTGTTTGAAAAAAGTAGAGGGTGGGTGAGAATGGAGCGGAATTGAAACAGATGTCACCGATTTTAGGTCCTCAGAAGCCCATAGCAGTTACGGACAAAGCCAGACAAATGAAACTCAAAACTCTACGTGGGCCTTCACTTATGGCCTTGATAGAGGTTGGGACTACCTCCGGAGTTCTCCAGTTTAGTTGAGGTTCTTGAAGCACGGTATGGACACACCAAGGTGGATTAGGCTCTTCTCCAGAGCAGACTCTAGCGTCCCAACGGGGACGTTGCCACCGTTAACTTGCTGGTGGGGGGACGGTTGCGCCTAGCCTCAGTTGTGGCCTATAGCAACCCATCCAGTAATTCCGGTCATCCCTTTACTCCTCTTTGACTGCAAGGACGCTTTCGCCTTGGTAGCAACACGCCTTCCGGCGTGCCTGGGAACAGCAGGCCTCTCCCCTTGCCCTCCTGGCATCAGTCAGGCCTCCTGGCGTGTCCTGGCAGGGTCCCGTGGCGGAGCCAGGTTTTGGTTGGCTGAGTCGGAATTTCGGCTTAGATTGTTCATTTTTGTTTGCCTTGCTAATAGGGCAGAGGTAAGGCACAGAGTTTGTCGGGCTAGGTACTCTGCTCCCTCCTCTTATAGCTTGGAGTTTTCCCATCACTGCCTAAACTGAATGAACGTCCAACCAGATGTTTTGATATACTCCCTTCTGGTCTGGTCCAGCGGTTTTACAAAGCCGGCGTTCTGTGTCTTGGCCCTTCCTAACATTACGCAATGTTTAATATATGACCAATACCTGACACTTGACAACACAGACACAGTACGCATATCACATATAAAAAATACATTCACACTATGATTTACTCATATTCTTAATAAATTACAGTCATACTACGGAGGGAGTATTCGGATATTCCTCCCCCCGGTTACAGCCTACTAACTAATGCCAACATGATAAGGGGGCGAGTACTTAATACCCCCCACCCCCCGCCCTACTATCACAGCATCCCTATTAACTCGACAATTACCCACCTCTGTATCCCTCATCCATCTATCGCCATATGCAACCGCCATTGTGCTGATCCCTGTGGCCCCATGTAGCGCGCTGCCCCTGGTGCCACCTTTCACCAGGCTGCTTGTGAACTGGGCAGCAGTAAAGCTTGGCAAAAGAATGCATCGATTCGAGGACATGCTCATATTGCGCTTAGTACGAAACGCCCTGTACGAGAGCAGGTAATGACCGTGTAGCCAGATAATATGCAGCGAGCCTTGGCCACTACTCTCTGCATCCCAGTTGGTAGGACGTGCGGCCAGTCAGGCGTGTGGACAACCGTGTCGTTCAGCCCTTCTGATGGTGCAGTGGAGTGCCTTTTTCTCTTGGATGGCATCAGAGTCACGAGTGTGTACATTCTTCTGGCTACATTTACACTCTGCTTAAGGGATATAAGTTCGTCAGTCCACCATGGGATTTTGATCGCACTGTGCTTCTGTTGCCCAAGTTCAGAGAGCCCAGCAGAGTGCAGCTTGCGCTATGAGGTCGGTGTCTGCAGCACGCCGACTGCAATTCACCTTTCAGCACCCTTGAGCATTGAGGAATCGCTTTTCGAACGTTGTAGTCTGCAATGACAGTCAATAAACAGGTGATCACCTCGCCAGAAAGGGATGCTACTTGCCCTTGCCGCTCTTCCACCTACCCCGGGCGAATGAAATGTACAAACAGAATTGTCCTTACCGGATGAATCGATAAAGATGTGTTTGGTTTTAGCGACGTAATACGAGAAAGACACTCCTGGACTAACGCTTGATTCGACTGTTGGTTTTGGCATCCCTTTAATTGATTTTCGGACCACCCTGACTTTTTCCAGGTTCAAGGAGAAACGTTCTTGACGCCCTCACGGCGGGTCAACTTCTAATGAAATCCCGTCCAATTGCCGAAATCAATTCAGGAAGGAGGTTTCGGTCGTAGAACCTGTCAAATTCGATTCCTGGGTAACGAGGGAAGTCAAACAAGCAGTTGTGCAGGATAGCTCGAGGGCGTCGAACGCCTTGACTCTCCACCGCGAATACCTTCGCCTTAATTTTTGGGCGCGACCTTTTGTTCTCCTTTTTCGGTTTCAGGAACGTTTTTGATATTCACTAACGAACAAAAGCGACGTCGGGTCGAAGTTATCAAAGTGAGGCTTTTGGGCGCTGTGGCGCGCGTCGAGGGACGTCTCTTTAGCAAATCATTGTGGAGGTGGTGGAAGGTTGACACGTCTTAACGGAGTCAACGGGGGAAGTACAACTTCTTTGGAAGCTTTTGGGTATGTTGTGGGTGCGATAGCACATACCGCAAACGACCTAAGTGCCTTGGAGCATCTCTCCAAGGCTGCTAGTATCATTTGAGAGGAGTTAGAATCGATTTACGTCGAAATTCTCGATAGCTTATCGTGCTGCCGTCGCAATTCTCATACAGAGAGTATTTTGTGGCACTTTCGTGTTATTCGGAGCTGTACGTACTAAACATTTAATCGAATCTATAGCGATCCCTGACCCCCCAGCGACTGGTTTTGTGAATCGAGTCGTTTCAAATTGGGCTCATTCTAACGAATTCAAATTGGGTAAACGACGAAAATAAAGGTGGCGCAGAGTAATTCAAGTTCTTCCGAGCCTTCGACCAGCCTTCGGCGCCAAAAGCGTAACTGATTCAAATAAACGGTCGGTTTCGTGACTTTAAATTAGACCTCCCTCCGAGATCGAGATGTTTATTGATAACGTCGAAGAAACGACCGACTTCTGAGGAGCCTCGATTGCATCCAGAACTCGGAACAGTCGTACATATCGTAAATATCTACTATTTTCGCATTCAATTATCCTTCTTTGGGCTCAAAACCGTTCATTTTCTAAGGACTAGCAGATTCCCCTCCTCCTCCTTCCAACCGTTTTATCGGCGATCAGTGAGATTAGAATCGACCAAACATGAGTCTTAACGAGCCTGGCGAATTCAAAACTGGATAATTGATCGATAATCGGTTCGATATTTTTGATTAGTGGTTGACTAGCATTGTGAGGCATATTTATATTGTAAATAACGATCCGTTGACATGGGAGCAATTTTTAGGGGTCAATTTTTACTTTCCGCTACCCAAAGGGAATGGAAAGAATTGTAATCGTGTATAACAAAAAATATCTGGTGCGTTGCAACACACAACTTTCCTTAGCTCTGCAACAATTCCCTTTGTACATGGCTAATTCTATTTAATCAATTCATTAATCACCAGTCCCTTTGAACTTGGTCAAACAACGCTTTACGGCAGCATGAAGCGGCAGCGATTACAGTTAAAGAATTTATTGTGCTGCTCGTACTCATTCCAGGACCAATATTGAGCAAATGCTACACGGAAAATTAATGAGGCTGTAAACACGGATTTTTTGAAGGAGGATAGTAATCACTTTTGCAGAGTTATTGGGTAATAACTGTTAGAACTGGTATTAAGCAAAACGGCGGTAGTTGAAATTCAGGAATTTCTGGAGTGAGCCCTATGTATCTCATGAGCGTTTTTAAATACTCACCCTATAGGTATTGGATTCGACTACAATACCAATTTTCTTTAACATTCTACTAACATTCCAGCGGAGTTTAAAAGGAAAAACCCACGGCAAAAACGCTTTTCGTCGAACATTTTGATAATTTATTGTGCTGCTCTCGTCGTTTTCCCACAAATGGGAATTTTATGGTATAATTATCATGTTAAAAGCTACCAATACTAAAAATGTAATCAGAATCGTTAGAGCGGGTTTTGAGAAAAAAAAAATTTGTTGTTTTGATCACTATGATAACTATAGTTAACTTTCAGTGGATTTTGCCCATACCCTCATTATTGCGTCCCATGGTAACCTGTAGGCTAGACATCAAGTTTCAACTGATTTGGTACAGTCGTTTTCTCTAGAAACCGCGCTGAAATCAATTTCGTCGAAAATTTTGATAATTTATTGTGCTGCTCTCGTCATTTTCCCACAAATGGGAATTTTATGGTATAATTATCATGTTAAAAGCTACCAATACTAAAAATGTAATCAGAATCGTTAGAGCGGGTTTTGAGAAAAAAAAAATTTGTTGTTTTGATCACTATGATAACTATAGTTAACTTTCAGTGGATTTTGTTCATACCCTTATTTTGGCGTCCCATGGTAACCTGCGAGCGAGATATCAAGTTTGAGCTGATTTGGTACGGTGGTTTTCTCTAAAAATCGTATACAGACACACAGACCATTTTCCCAAATAGTGTTTTTCGGACTCAGGAGGGTCTGAAACGTAAAGATCTGAAGAAAACTTTTTTTTTCAGCCGATTACATAACTTTCCTTTCTACTTCGTAGAGCAATATAGGCCTATGAAGCAAAAATAGTTTTTTAACGCTTTTTAGCAAAACGGCTTCAGCGATTTTCGGTATGATCAATCAATACCATATAATCCCAGGTAGTGTTCACTTTACTTTTGTTAACAATCTGGTTTCTTACAGAAATTTATTTTCAATACGCGATATTTATACACAATAATTATTCAAAAAACAAACGCAGTAAAGAACATTCACTGATCGTATCCCGCTAATAACTTGTCTCCGAAAATATTTCTAAACTGTTAGGTCTTCAGAGAAAAATCAAACAGGTTCACATTCTCATTATGGACCTTGATTGCCTGCCAGACGAATGATCTTTCATATACTATTCAAAACTCTTCCTGTATTACGCGTGCGAAAAGAAATGAGAAAAGAAAGAAAGAATGAATTAATGATTTATTTAAAGACCAGGGAGAATGAGGGCCGTTAGGCTCTCTCTTCCTTTCTCCCTGGAAAGCAAACAGTACTGCATTTCCTCAGCTTTTTCGGCTCATAAATAAATTTCAATAATTTTCTCATAAACATTATGATATTGTAGTGTACTCGCAGACTCGCTTAAATAACTGCTAATTAGTCCCAATCACACTAGATAAATTACTTCCGCTCGAAATAAGTAACTAACACTCACAGTGTCTACACAGTCACCACACCATTCGTACCAGCTCGTTGAGGTGGGTGAAAAACCCCCGCCAGCCTCGAGTCCACTCTCCTTCGCACCTTCTCTGGACTCGACATGCAGAGCGTTGGACAGTGGAGGTCCTGAGATTGCCCCTAAAAATTAACGGGGATAATCAATGAAAAAAGAAAACAATTCGGTAACAACTTAGAAAAATAAAATCACTGACCCCAGCCTAATCCTATCCTAGCCTCCTTGAACTGGACGGGGCCACCCCACTAACTCGCTGTCATTCATCCATCCATACTTCCATACCATACACTGAGACACACAGACACATAATCTTAGATGATAAGAAGGGTCAGTGCACTATATTCCTAAACCTCCCAAACCAGTGGGCTTCATGGGAGGATGTATGGAAACGGCGGCACGCTGCAAGATTCTCGTGGGGGCGAAGAGGACATGAAAGAAGAGCTGCCATTATAGAGAGCCGTGAAGAATATAGCAGGGAGGCAGCTGCGAGCCATAGGACTCCACCAGAACTGCAGGACCAGTGGCATTTCGTCGAGGCCTCGTTGGGCCCATGTCCTAACTCCCCAATGAGCCCGTTGGGGCGCCCGCTTAGCCACGTCCCAGCCACCGCTGGTACCCATTGCCTCGCCCCCATGGTTTTGGAGGAGGGGGGTGCCTAGTCGGGGATCGAACCAGAGTTTGCTGGTTCTCTCCCCACCTGGCTCGGAAGGCCTCATGGCCACCGTGCCCCTGCGCCGTGAGGGCTATGATTCAACGTGCTAAACAGCCCCGGGTTGGCCCTCGACACCCACAAATAAATTAATGGGGCCACTAGGAGCTCACCCTCCTTTCTACCTCCCATAAACAAGGGAAAAAAACCGGCAGTTATACAGCATTGTACAGACCCTATGGAGGCTCCCTACATCCGTCCTGGAAATAACATTTTTACTTAATTTATATTTACTTAGAGCGATACCTACAAATCTTCCTTGAACGCATTAATAAGTTTATCGCGTGCAACGAGCATTAGACGAAGGCATCGACTACTGATTGTTAGGGCACTGGAAATGGGAGAACGACCGTTCAGATTCTGATTTTCCAACGGCTAGTGATATAATCAGTGATCATTTTGACTGACATGGATTCGAGTACCGGTTGAGTACAGTAAAGCAGGATAATAGCTGGAGCATGGAAGAACCTCTGAGTTCGCCTCTTTAAGAATTCGAGAGTACACTCAGTCCAGGAATACATTCGAGTGGCACGCTGCTTGTTGAGAATGATGCCAAGGTCGCGAACAGCGGAAATTCGAGTGAGTGTGTTAGTAGCCTTGGACGCACTGAGCGATGGTAGGTGACGGGCAAGGCCATAGAGTGAACACCACTGAGAAAGGCGAGCCTGGAGAGCAACCCAGTCAGACAGGCCACGCACACGGGTGTGAATCTCTGGCCTTTGAATACTTTGATATCTCACAGCTTCATTGCACACGTACAAAGGCGTAAGAAGGCAGAGGTTAGTTGGCGCCGCTGGGGGAAGCGGTAGGAGGCCTGACACCCTGAGTGGCTCTCCCCTCAGGCAATGTCAGATCTCTGAGGCACACCAGAAGGCCGCTAGCGGGTGACTGCTTAGCAACTGGCAGCACGGGCTGATCCCCCGATGAGAGGGCCCACTGGCAGATTGAGGAAGGACTCATGCGGGTCTGGTTCGCCAAGCGCTGGAGAGCGGACTCCTGAAGCCATTAGGCCAAGGAGTTGCTTTCCCTCATTTACGACGTGGGGACGGGTTAAGAGCCCCTGGGGTGGCACAACTCGGACCGAAAGGTCGGCAGTAGAATTTCTCGAACATGGCCTTTGAATGCGTTGCAGACGCCGTTTATAACAAGCATGAACATAAGGGAACCTAGGTGTAACCCCTGTGGCACGCCAGAGGTAGCTGAGAATTCCTGCTCAGGTAGATACCATCTCTACTGACTTTTCCGAGGCCTTTTCAGCTGCCACACTCTACCATCATTCTCACCCTCGAGTCTCGCTGGTGTATTTGGATTCTACTCCATTTCATCGGTCCTGTTCTGCAGTTGACTTCGCTGTATTAATAGGATTTTAGAACATAAAAACATTTCTTCAGTTACATCAAACGACATAATGTTCACCAAGTTTATCATTCAGTTCGGTGCTAACAAAATTTGATTGCTTCGGATCCTCGCGCATCATTTTCGAAGGCGATTGACGCCGAAGAACGTTCGACAATGACCCGAATGTCGAAAGGTGAATTCTCGAAATGGCCTTAATTCTATCGAACTTCTTCGTGAAACTGCGGAGAAGAAGCGCGAAGCATTTGAGTCGGCCGTCTAATGAATAGTTGAACGTCTTCGTTTTCCATCGACGATGATCCCAACTGGGGCATGCGGAGCTGCGAGAGGTGATGCGCTCAGACCTTGTCATAAACGGCGGAGCGCAAGGTGATTCCAATCAAAGGCCTTGGCCTGTGGTGATGACAGGGGGGGAAGGGGCACTGGGAATCTCGTTACTTTCGTATACTATAATCCAGTGTGTGCATTTTCATTCGATCGAGTGGAATAAATCAGCGTCGTCCTCATTATTCGATCTCTTGCATACCGCGAACAAACATCACTATAGGCAGGCGTGGTCCCATTTCTACCAACTATAGAGCCGTTATAGGGTCTGTTATGGGATCTTGCAGATATCGCAGTGGTCTCGAAGGGTCGCTGGAAGTAGTCACTGTCCCTTTTCCCTCTTAGTTTGCCCGATGGGGCGGAGGTAGGTCAGGGCCGTAAGGCCGGTACAGCCTCCGCACACCCCATATATCGGAACACATGTTATATGGTATGAGTGACTAAAAGACACTCTGAACGATTGATCAAATTTGGTGAAGTAGTTACCCCAGAATTTACGGAAATGTTCGAAAAACGTTATTTTTGACACATTTTGATTTTTATCTCTGTTCAATGGACTGTCAGAGGAACATTTATTGAGAACAATATGTAGGTATTAACTATTTGAAAACATCCTGTGAGTTTGGTGAAAATCATTGAAGCCGTTTTTCCAAAAAGCGTAAAAAACTTATTTTATTGTTCACAGGCCTATATCTCCGTTCACCATAATTTGATGGAAATATATATACAGACGAAAACTTAGGTATTGATTAGTAGAAGATAATTTAAAAGTTTAATTAAAATCGCTAGAGCCGTTTTCGAGAAAAATTCGAAAAACCCTAGTTTTTGCTACATTTTCGTCCCCTCACCCCCCTTGCCTTCGGCCGAAATCGTCCATAATCTTATTTTGGTGTCTACAAAAAAATAACGAACAAAATGTCTGACTCTTCTGAATCCAAAAAACGCTGTTTGGGGAAATGGTTTGTGTGTGTGTTGAGGGAAAACGGCGGAACCTAATCAACTCAAACTTGATATCTAGCGTGCAGGTCATCACGGGACGCCAACGTAACGGTATGAGCGAAATCCACCCAAAACTAAAACTGTAGTTATCTTAGTGATCAAAATACCTAACATTTTTCTTTTCAAGAAAACGGTTCGTATGATTTAGATTAAATTTTTCATATACACAGCTCCTGATGAAATAAGAACAAATGCTCATTTGTGGTAAAAGGGCGAGAGCAGCACAATAAATTACCAACGAAAATCGAGCTAGGTAATTGTTTTGTTATGAACTCCGTTTAAATGTTACTTCTTCAGAAAAATTCAGGTGGTACTCCAACCTAGTACTTGTACGATGAGTCTTTAATAACGGTCATAAAATATTCAGGGGCTACTCCAGAAATTCCGGTATTTCAACGGCCACCGTTTCACTTACTTCTGTTTCTAAAAGTTTTCACCCTTTAACTCTCGAAAGGTTCCAATAGGTCTGGATTATTGTCTTCTTCCTGAGAGCCTGAGAAAGGGGCTATAGTTAGCCTGAGGGGGACAACACTAGGCGTACAACATTGTAAACTCACAACGATACACACTCGTCCGCTTTTCGCCCCCCGTCCAACAAAACCCTGAAACATAAACATGACTTGGTCACGAAAAAGTACAAGAACAACGATATTTGTGCTTTCCGAGCGTGCGCATTTCGTCCTCTAGAAAGTCGTACCTCTAACAAATCAGGACTTTCAGGCAATTAGTAGAGCTCAGTATAACAAATTGCAAAGCATCGACAAAGATGGTTCCGATTCCGCAGAAGGGGGTATGGGCCATTCACTCAGTGCTTGCAAGCGATTTGTCGAAGGAGTCCTCCAACTACAGGTCTGTTTCCTTATTTGATGACTGTTCCTAAACCATCAACGAGGGTTGTATCAGCCATAGAAGTTGCGGTTTCACTAATATGCAAGAGGCCAGCCCCTGCAGCATCCACCGAACTCAGACCTCAGACGTGCATGACGGAGAGTCTTTGAGAGGAAAGAAGTGGAGCCGCACATTGAAATCACCATAGGCGCAAAGATAGGCACAGTCAAGGCATCCACATAGGCGTATGGCTCGCAGTCAGCCTCCATGAGCCTCCTGAGAAGACCTTCCAAAGAAGGCATTCCAGAGTGCTGGTCTAAGGACCCAGCCCTGTGGACACCCCTTCTCAATCTTTCTCTGAACGGAGACACGCTTCCATTCGATCGTAGCAGTTCTGTCTGTCAGGTAGCTTCTGACGAGCGAGTACAGGTTGCGGGGGATTCCCCTACCTTTAAGCTCATTAAGGGGCGCTGGCCACTAAACGTTGTCAAACGCTCCTCTGATGTCAATCAGAACTGCTACGACGTACTTAGCCGGTGACAGCAGGGAAACACGCCGAATTTCGACAATGACATCCTGCTCGGGCCTTCCTTTGGTACACCCGTATTGCCTGCCTGTGAGGTTGCGGCCAAAGACTCCTTCGAGGGACTGCAACATCAAGATTTCTAGTGTTTTGCCTAATATGGAAAGAAGGCTGAGCGGTCTCCATGATCGCGGGTCTGACTGATTGCGTTCAGGCATTGCACGATGTTAGATTGGCGATTTTATAAGCTGTTTTTACATCTGTGAAAGCTCTTCGTTGGTGTAAAGCTCGAGAGCCTTTTGAGCAAAAAAAAAAACCAGCAGCCTTGAAATTAGGCGTGTCGAGGGGACGGACGACTTCTGAACTTTTCGACAAAAGGTTAACTACCTTCGATGATTTCGAGGAGCTAATGGAGCAATTAGTTGGTTAATGGCGACCGAGCTGGATATTTTGAAGGACGAGGGCAGCAGCAGCTGGTCAATTCTGAGCCCGAAATTGAATTTTCTCGCATGCAGCTGCCTGACGAACTTTACTTTGTTTACTTCCTCTCGGGGAAGTGCCGCTTCGATTGTTGTTGAAACATCTTGCTTGGGTGACATTAGAAGATCGAGGCGTTCTACGGAAATAATTTCGCGAGCAGCCCCAAGCACCGTGGCATACACAATTGGTCCTACGGGTGTAGGCTGCAGTACCGAATATGTCACGTACCTAAACAGTGGCGTTTTAGTCGGTTCTTCAATTCACAACCGGGGAGTGCGCTAATGAACAGGCTGATGATCGATCTCATCACCCAACAAGTTGAACATACAGTAACTCTAGGGAATCGGCTAAACTCCTTTCGTGGAGCTATCATGCCTACGGAACCAGCTGTCTTGATTTCAGTGGATTTCCACGACGAATTTGAAGGCCTTGGCGTCCCCAAGTGCAAGGATAAAGCCTACTAACCTACGACCTCCCCCCCCCCCCCCAACCACAAATACTGGTGGCATCAGAGAAAGCCCCCACTGCGGCTTGAGAGCTTGAGCTGCCTAATGCCCTCTCAGTTCCATCCCCAGTTCCTGTAGAAACCCAAGCAATGAAAAGGCTGACCTCCTCGCGAAAAGGGGTACAGAATCCCTACCCATCGGGCCTGAACCACACGTGGGTCTGACGAAAAGTCACCTGAACCGTCTGGTCGCTCGATGGGAGATACAGAAAATGACGCCCATTGGCATCGCCAGCCACGACTACGACAGGCAAAAAGGCTTGTCACGCCTTCCTGTCAAAGGGCGAAGGCGATGCTGACACTCTCTAGACAAGATCTGAGAGTACTGATAAGCTTCCTCACCGGGCACTGCCCACTCAGGTATCACCTCAACAAGATGGGCATCTTAGAGGCGGTGGAGTGCAGACTTTACGGTGAGGAGGACGAGGCAGCAGAGCATATCCTGTGTGAGTGCCCTGCCCTGGCAGCAAAATGCTTTGAATACTTCGGTCAGGGGACCACTGAACCCCAAACCGTAGCGGACTCTGCGGTGAAGGACATACTCGGCTTCCTAAGGGGGGCGGGTATGTACGACGCCTTCTACTAAGAAAGGGCCAGCGTCACGATAGGCCCATATGCGGCCGC
Source organism: Pachypeltis micranthus (assembly GCA_020466155.1). NCBI lineage: Eukaryota > Metazoa > Arthropoda > Insecta > Hemiptera > Miridae > Pachypeltis > Pachypeltis micranthus. The sequence continues at coordinate 4,915,631 of CM035776.1, forward strand.
AGTGACAAAGGGACTTGTCCCACTCGCCCTCGGGTCAAAAAAAAAGAAAAAAAAGAATCCCTGCACCTTCATCTGTGACAAGCTGAGGAAATCCAAGCAATCCGAGGCGCGAGGCAGCCAGCTTCTCATAAGTACAGAGTACATGCTGTACTGGCTCCAGCCCCACAGGTCTGTTTCCTTATTAAATTACTGTTCCTAATCCCTCGACTTGGGTTATATTAGTCGTGGAAGTTGAGGTTTCGCTAATATGCAAGAGGCAGCCCTGCAGCATTCACCGAACTCAGACCTGCGGAGGTATGGCAGGTATTTAGTCGTTAGCCAGTCTCCTGATAGTGAAATGTTGCCCCCCGTACCCTCTGGGAGGAGTTCTTAATCTGGTTTCCCCCTCGATCTAGCTATTCACTTAGGTGGCAAGTTTCAAAAGGACAGATCAACTGTGACCACGTTTCTTAGTCATCACCTTCTTAGCGAACTCTGCAAAATGGTTATAGGTTTGCTTTCTAGCAGTCAATGCTGCTAAGTTCGTCTGCTATCCTCACAACCGTCGCTCACTGTTTGGAGAAACTTGAGCAGCACGTGGTTTCTTGTCTCCTCCGCAGTGGAGACAGAAGACGTGCATGACAGATTGAAGTCGCCATGTTCCGTGAGAAACTGGCTCGTCCAGTGGCCTGGCTCCACTCATTTCTTGAAAGACGTTCACGAATGTTGGGGAAGAACTCGTGTCTCACGACCCTTTGACGAGGATTCCCATCTCACTTGCCATTTCTCTAACGCCCATTCGTCGATGGTGGCAAGTTTCTGTTCTGAGATCCGCACAGAGTTCAGCCCAAAGCGGGGAAAGCTCCCGTTTCACTCTCCACTTGTCAACCATGCACTCAACAGCCAAATCAACTGGTAAATTACCAGTGATCGATCACCTGGAGTGCTTCTGTTGATACGATCTTGTAGGCCTTGGTGATCCACAGGAGCGCAGCTCTACTCTTTCGATTGACTGTTAGTTTGCTACCCCAGACAACGGGGCAGTAGCCAATCACGCCTAGATAGATGGCCTTCTGCATGAGGGTAGTGCCTAGGTAACACACACCCCAAGTGGCCTTAGTAATGGCACGCAGTGAGGCAAACCTCGCACTGGCAGGGCCTTTGAGGGACTGGAGGTGTTGGTTGAAGTCCCACTTCTCAACTATATTCACTCCTAAATACTTGATGCGCTCTTTCAAGAAGAGGCCTGTGGCCACTGAACCGTATTGAGGGTGGATTATTCACTTTTCCTTGCAAGAGGCTCCAGCCCCACCTAGCAGAACCTGCAGCTCTATACTGCTGGCTTACAAATCTTGGGTTAGCGATACATTAGTGGACACTGTCCTGTGATCAGGTCACGTACCACCCATTCACATTTTCCCCCCCGACACCCTGTGCAATATCAGATGGTGCAGAGCCTTTCTATAGTCTGCAAGTAAGCAGCTCTCTCCACCCGTGTTTGGAAAGGTGCAAGATCCAGCAGGGCCTCCAGCACACCTGTCGGGTTTGTCTTCATACACCGTGTCACAGCTATGCAGACCCTACATTGCAGCTGCACCAGTCTTCCTTTCCTGCCCTGGTCCACCACACCCACATACATCCACAGGACCATCCCCTGTCTCCCCAACCATCTTCCCAGTCTGCCCACATCACAGATGAAGTCTTTGGTATTGTTATCCGCGAGAGTTAGTGAGTTCCCCATCTTGGAAGACTCAAGCGCTTCACCTCCTGTCGGATCGTAATTGCACTCCCCCCGAGCCAGACCTCACATGTTGTACGATTGGGGCCAAGCTGGTTTTGTCTAACTACGTTACGCACTGAAGTGTGGTCCTAACAAAGGGTTAATTGACATCGCGTTCACGCCAAACCGAAATAGACGTCCACGTGAGTACGAACCTCCCACTCGTGAAGTTCATTTTCAGCTCAACACTCATAAAATGTGTAACAATCAACTGTCGGCAGACTAACGATCTCGAGCTGATTGAGTTGGACTTTATTCATCGACTGTCCGCATCATTCACCAAAACAGAAAACCTTCTCAGATCGAAGGGCTCCGGGAGTGCTGTTTAGTCGAGAGGTCGAGGTTCATTAGCTGAAATCCGCCTCAACTCGCACTACTAGTCCTAAAGGAATGGCAAATATCTCTCGTCATCGTTTGAAAAGGTTATTTCGCTTCGCTTCATCGCCCACGATCAACGCTATCTTTTCCTGTACCTTATCGAATCGGTTTTCGATTACGTCCGTGGGAGCGTTCCTGTACAGTCTTGGAGCAGAACGAGCATGCAGCGGAGGTGAGCCGACGGCTTGAGCACCCATATTCGCGCTTGTGATGAGTGGCACGTTATACAGTTCGATACAGCCCTACCTGAATGAGAAAGCCGAGGTTGGTGTCAACGCAGACCCATCTAGATCGGCCAAGGTGCTTTCGAGAGGATCACCGCAAAAATCTGTGTGTGTGTGTGGGAAAATGGTCTGTGTGTCTGTGAACGATTTTTAGAGAAAACCACCGTACCAAACCAGCTCAAACTTGATATCTCGCCCGCAGACCTCCATGGAACGCCAAAATAAGGGTTTGGACAAAATCCACCGAAAGTTAACTATAGTTAACATAGTGATCAAAACACTAAATATTTTTTTTTCTCAAAAACGGCTGTAACGATTTTGATTAAATTTTTTATATTGATAGCTCTCAATAAGGGAATTATACCATGAAATTCCCATTCGTGGGAAAATGACGAGAGCAGCACAATAAATTATCAAAATTTTCGACGAAATCGATTTTAGCGCAGTTTTTAGAGAAAACAACCGTACCAAATCAACTGAAACTTGATGTCTAGCCTACAGGTTACCATGGGACGCCAAATTAAGTGTATGGGCAAAATCCACTGAAAGTTAAAACTATAGTTAGCATAGTGATCAAAACACCAAATTTTTTTTCTCAAAAACGGCTATAACGATTTTGATTAAATTTTTTATATTGGTAGCTCTTAATAAGATAATTTTACTTTAAAATTCCATTGTGGGAAAATGACGAAAGCAGCACAATAAATTATCAAAATTTTCGACGAAAAGCGTTTTTAGCGCAGTTTTTTTCTTATAAACTCCGCTGCAATGTTGGTAGAATGTTAAAGAAAATTGGTATTGTAGTCCAATACAATACCTATAGGGTGAGTGTTTTAAAACGCTCATGAGATACATGGGGCTCACTCCAGAAATTCCAGAGTTTCAACTACCGCCGTTTCGCTTAATACGAGTTCTAAACGTTTTTACCCAATAACTCTGCAAAAGTAATTACTATCCTTCTTCAAAAAATTTGTGTTTACAGCCTCATTAATTATCTATGTACCAATTGCTCAATAATGGTCCTGCAATGAGTACGAGCAGCACAATAAAATTTGGAACTGTAAGCGCTACCGCTTCCTGCTGCCGTAGAGCGTTGCTTGACCAAGTTCAAATTAACTGAGTGATAAATGAATCGATTGAATAGAATTAGCCATGTGCAAAGTGAATTGTTGTAGAGCTAAGGAAAGTTGTGTGTCGCAACGCACCAGATATTTTGTCAATATATTCAAAATCGGCTTTTGAGTGAATAACATAGGGTTCAGCACAGTACGATATGTCTCCCCTCCACCACCTAAACTGCCAACAACTTGCAACCACTGAACTAGTGATCTGTACACGGTTGTCAGGGAGTATTCATAGGATACCTCAGCACATGTTACGGGGGGATTAATATAGAAAGCGGTATCGCACTAAGAGAGTTGGGGAGTTAGTACGATATCAAGCGGAATGCAATTGGAACAGAGGTTTATTCTCAATTACATTCGGGTAAGTTTTACCACCACAAACAGGGAAGTGGGTGGGAGCGAACGCAAGTGTGGGCGACACAGCGACGAGGGAACCGCCTCGGTTACAACTGATGGCAGCGAAGTCTCGAGCGAATCGGGGCATTTTAGGTGCTCGGTGAATGGAGGGGTTTGGTTCGTCCCAGAACATATATAAGAACATAATTAAATTTTAGTTTTATTGCGAGGTTTGCCGTGTGCGCGTTCAATTTAAAGCTTTCTTCCGTCATGACACACTACTACCAGGTCGACCCGCTTAGCAATTAGAGGCAGGAAAAAAGGAGGAATGTCATCATTTTGAGACGGCCATCATTCGGCAAGATACTCGAAATGGTGGAATGTATTTGAGGGACCGGTCAGTTCTAAATCCACCCAAAAGATTCGACGATTTCATCGCGGTGATTTGAAAATAATAGTCCCGTTGCAGAACCAACGTACTATCTTGAAGAAATGAAGAGTATCGACAAGGACAGATGGAAGATGCAACAATGGACAATGAAATAATTGAAGTGCAACTAAACCTGGAATATGACCACTATACCACCTGGAAAGAAGGCACTTAGCGCAAATTAGGTATTCAGACCGGGCCCCAGGCCAGGGGAGGGGGGGCAAGCGTGTTGGCTTTCTGAACCAGGTGGGGATGAAACCAGCGGACTCTGGTTCGGTCACTCCCTCCTCAAAACCCAGGGGAGTGAGGCATTGGGTACCAGCGGCGGCTGGAGCAATAAGCAGGCCCCCAAAGGGCTCGTAGGGGAGTTAGGACATGGGCCCCGTTTGTGGCCACAGCGAAATGCCATTGGTCCGCAGCTGCATCCCTAATATCTTCTTCTTCTGGGTATTCTAACTTGAAATTAAAGGATCTTATATCTTAAAGTTGGGCAGTAAATCGCTAGCGTCAGAGAGTGTCTTGGAGCTATCAGTCGTCCATGGTAGCCTTCAAAACCCACCTAGCTATTTGCCCCGAAACCGAGCGATACCATATCATCTTTTTTCTTGTCTTCCGATTATTCTGCTTTCGTCCGTGTTATAAAAATTCCGTCGGAACAAATCCTCCAGTTCCCTGCATCCCGAATTGATAAAATTTCGTCTAGTACCGACACTACGACTCCGGTGAGGTGTTCATTTTATTGCCATGCCAAATAAGTAGGCACAAAAAGACATTTCATTTCTAAGCCGTTTGTTTGTTTTCTTTTCATTATCAGTTGTTCACTTTCTTTTATATTTTTATTATTAGTGCCATTTCTTTTACTTGTCGAACAGAGTTATATTTTTTTTTGTTTAATTAAATTAGCTACATTTATTTTATTTATTTTATTAACCCGTATAATTTTTATTTGTTGAAATTTACCAAGGCTCATGGGTTCCTCCCCGCGGGGGTAATGGACTCTTAACTTGACGGCACAGTATTCAGAATGAAGACAAACTCAGATGTGACGTCATTCAATTGTAATGAATAAACCCTATCAACTTGTGGCTTTAATCGAATAAAGAACTTTAAATTTTGAAATTGAATTGTGAGAATCAAAGTGAAGTATGTAGTTAAGGAAACGAGCGTCTCTGACGATGGAGTAATAATAAAACGCGTGGCATTCTCCCCCTCTCAATTTAAATGGTAGTCCTTCATGTAGGCTGCAGGTTTTCTCGATCTCGAGGATCTTCTTAAAGCATTCGCTACGGAGTTCCGTAAAGTGTTGGGGGTAGCCGGGGAGAATGGCGAAGCTGCCTGAATTGGTATTGTTTCTGGAATCGGTGTAGGTAAAGTTGGATTGGCAGTAAGATCTGATACTGGCGCTTGCTGGAATGGGGTCGGAGGATCGTTTTCCATCCTGCGATCTTGTTCCGAGTCGCTTGGAATGGTAAAGATATTGGAGGGATGCCGAATGGGGGGGGGGGGGGGCAAGGGAGTGGTGCCCGACTCTCATGGGTAGATTGCGTGGGGGGGAGCTGGGTGGGAATTATTATGTGGCCCAGGCAATACTGAGCCATGGTAATTTTCGGGCTAAACTGTTCTAAAGAGGTTTAGCGGAAAGTGGGGCCTGCCAGTGTGGGGAATGGGAAAGAGTGGGGCATGTGTTGTGGGACTGTGGGATGTACGGTTGGAGGAGGGGGGAACTGGGAAGGAAGGTGGAGGGAGCGGGGGTAACGCAGTGAATGGTACGGGGGATTATTTGCCGCGGTTTTTGGAGGGAATTTGTGGAGGGGGTACTTAGGGAAAAAGAGGAGGCGGATAAGAGGGGAGCTGGTGGTGGGTGTGGATGGGACCATGACTGGGGGGGGGGGGCAGGCGTGGGCGGGGCAGGCGCTGCTAGAGGGGAGAATATGTCCGCATCGGCTAGGGAACTAGGTGAGGAAGGAAAAAGGTAGAGGAGCTAGAAGTTTGAGGGCAACCGCTCTGTGGATCCAGGCAGGGGCGCACCGGCCCGGCAGTGGAATCTGGACTGGCAGCCGGCCCCTGGGTGTTCCAGCAGGGGTTGGGCTGTGCGGGAAGGTGGGTAGGGATGGGTTGGGGTTGTGTGTTGTGCGTTTTTGTGTTGTGTGTTAGTGTTTTGGTTTATTATTCATTCTGAATAATAACCCTATGTTTTCGGCCACGAAAAATGTTTTAGAACCCCCCCCCTCAAAATTTGATACTTTACGTTTCAAGACTTGGACATTCCAAATTTGCAATGTCCGTCCGCCGTCCGGGCCGTTTTATGCCTTTAACGTGGTCTAAAAAATTCGTTCTTTCGCACAAAAATCCGATTTCGTATCTAGTTGTGCCCGCCATCTCGGCAATCCGATCGGACGAAGCCGGTGGTTGTAATGGGCAAAACACGGTTAAAAAAATTAACGAAACGCAGTACAACGCGGGAACTACAGTGGAAGTCAACGTTTTGTCGTTTGAACTCCCTCCCTCCCCGCCCGTCTCATTAAAAAACACCTGCGCTCGCTCGCCTCCCAACGACGCTGCCACTCAACTCCCCTTTCGCCTCGCAACGGGTTAGCTTCGAGCGCCCCCGTTCCAATTTCCCCGACGACGGGGAAAAATCATCAGACGTTTTGTTTCCGTAGCTCCATTGTAGCCAGGACATGTTTCGTATGGTTTACTAGTATTCGATGCTGAATCGAATGGGATGGGGGAGCACTAATTCTAGGTCAAGCTGTTCATGAGAATAATAAACCATTGTGTAATAATTTGCAGAGTTTTTGTGTTGTGTAATAGTGTATAGGTTGGGTAGTTAGGTTAAGAGGGAGGCCGGGGAGGAATATACAGTACTCCCCTGCCAAGGGGGGTGGTTAGAATGTAAAATTAGGCCGTGATATTAGATTAGTAATGGGGCTGCGGGGGAGGAATATCGAGTACTCCCCCATCGCAGGAAATGTGGTGTCGGGTGGGAGAGTGTGTGTGTATGGGTGGGTGGCGCCCTGGCTGCCCTACGGGGGCGGTAAAATCCCCTTGGGGTAGCTTTGGGGCGCCCAGTTTAATGTGTTCTTTTGGTTCATTTGTTGTTAAGTTATTTGGTTTGGTTTTGATTAATTTTATTGCCAATTTGTTAATTTTTAGGGACCGTCCGGACCCTCGGGCATTAAGAACACCCTGAGGAACAGGCCCCGGGGTGTCCACTTATGCGTGAGTGGGGGCTCGAGGCCAGCTGGGGGTTTTTGCCCTCCCCCCCCTCAGCCAGCTGGTATGAATGAGGAAGGTATGGTTGGTGTAAGAATGTAACTTATTGAGTGAATGATCCTAGGTTAGAGTATGAGTGAGGATGGATGGATGTAATTTATATGGGTGATAGGTGGGAGATTGGTAGGAGCAGGGGCTAGGAGGGAATCCAAACCTCCCTAGGAGACGGAAAACTGGCATTTGTGAGGCCCGTTCCCCCCTTCCACCTGCTGGGCGACCTGGGGTCCTTCGGTAAGGAGGGGCAAGTCCAAACCCCTCCAAGGCGGAGGTCCCCGAAGCCGTAAGTCTGGGCAGGCTAGCAACCATTCTAGCCTTAAGGGATATTTTTCCCAAAATGCCCGCGGTGCAAGCCGGTACAGTAGGCCCGCTCAAGGCAGGTGCCTCTGCCAGGGTCCAGTAATGGGCCCTTGCAGATATTGCAGTGGTCGAGGGTTCACAGCAAGTAGCCCCTGTCCCAATTTCCCCTACTCTTTTTGCCCGATGGGGCGAAGGAAGGTCAGGGCCGATGAGGCCAGTACTTCCTCCGCACACCCCTATATTGGAACGTAAATGTCTCCTACAGGTGCCAGGTGCTTGAGTGACACAGTTGATTCCTTTCCATCAGGCCTGCTCATTAGGGTGTATTCTGGGTTAGCTTCTACTAGGTCGACTTCTTCAACCAAGGGGCTGTATTTTGAAGAACGAACATTAACCTTTGGTAAAATTTTGCCAGAATGGAATCGTTACCTCATTTGTCGTGGGTGGCGGGGGGTACAGTTTGTGCTGGTGCACAGTAGAGAGCGTATGGCAGGCAGTGACTCGGGCAAAACCTGTTCCCACTGTGATGTCATTCAATTGTAATGAATAAACCCTATCAACTTAAGGCTTTAATCGAATAACTTCACATATTGACATTGAATTGTGAGAATCAAAGTGAAGTATGTGGTTAAGGAAACGAGCGTCTCTAACGATGGAGTAATAATAAAACGCATGACAGTGGGCAGAAGGAGATTTTTGTTGTTTTGCTTTCAATTTGTATCATTCCCTTTCTGTCAATAAATTTCTATTCTGAGAGGGAGGGAGTAAGCCATTAGAGTAAACGCCTCGCTGAATGATTCTCCTGCATTGTTACATCAACAAGAGTGGCCATATGCCAGGTGGCCCAATATACTCGCGGATTTTCGAAATGAGCAGTTCTGGTGTTGGGTTTTGAATGAGGCAGTCGAGTTATTCGTTGTGTGTACACACCAACCACGTAAATGGAGTAAAAAGTGTCCAGCCAGTTTCAATTAAAGGGCTTTTCTTATTCTGGAAGAGCAAGACGCGTCGGAACGCCGCTCCCTCAGTCTTCGAGTAGCTCGTCCCGTCGGTCCCTCCGTCGATTCGAATACAAAAGCCCGTCCTCTCCTCGGGGCTTCCTTTCGTCGAATCGTTCCCCTCCGAAAGACCTCGAGGGACTCCACTCCGGCCTGGCTCCTTCTTCTTCGGCCGCGTCTCCTCCTCCCGCTTCTCTTCTTGAGCGAAGGAGGAATCGCCGTCGACGATCGGTTTTGAGACGTATCTCTTCTCCCCGACTACCGGGGTACCGAAGTGTGTGCTTTGACAATTAGGGAGTGTGTGTGTGTGGAGTTGGAGAGGGGTGGGGGACGGGAGAAGGCCGCGAGGAGTCGACTGCTGCCTCTTCGTCTTCTTCCAGTAAGTAACTTTGTTTTTCTGTTGCCTGTGAGTTCGCGAGACACATCAGCGATGACCGTCATCTTCTCCGCCGCACTCCTCGTCCTCGCGGTAAGTCCACTTTTATATACATTTTTATACCACACCAATACACAAATATTCGACCTATTTCACTCCTTAAATTACTCCCCTTACTTACATTTTCAAACTCAATTTTACTTATTAATTGGTTAATTCAAAAGAAGATTCTTACAAAATATTTTGACCGTGACACCACACGAACATTATTTTTATCTACTACACACACGTTGCAGTCTACTTATTACAAAAATAAGCTCCAAATCGTATTCCTCTGAATATTTGAAATGACAACACACAACTTTACCTCACCACCACGCAACTCGCCAACGGCATTTCGCACATTTTCCCAAATTTCTTTTATTATGAAGATTATTCCTGATGATCCTACGCAAATGTTTTCCATAAAACTTGTCATATAACAACCCAATGTTTTTTTCTTTTTCAATTTAAATTTCTCCACAACGCATTGATAACTTGAACAACGAATTCAGAACTCTTCCTAAACAAATTGAACTTTTTTTTTGGCCAGAAGAGCACTTCGAAACAAACGGCATAACAAGATTTTTTCGTGACCAGTTCGTTCTTTCCACCGACTCATTTATTTTTTCCTTTAATTAATTCAATCACGTCCTTACCAAATATCGAATTTCGTGCTGCAAATTCCTACGAGGGTATCGAAAGGGTGTTTTGGACATGGAATCTGTTGAAGATTGTTCCTTTCCGAATATTGGTGTGTATATTTGAAAATGAAGATACTTCCAAGACAACCGTTCAGACTACCTTTTTAATTTCCTTGGCTTTACGAAGCAGAAAGGAAAGTTATGTAATCGGCTGAAAAAAAAATTTTGAGTTCTCTTTAGATCTTTACGTTTCAGACCCCCCTGAGTCCGAAAAACACTATTTGGAAAAATGGTCTGTGTGTATGTGTGTCTGTAAACGATTTTTAGAGAAAACCACCGTACGAAATCCCCTCAAACTTGATATCTCGTCCGGAGGTCACCATAGGACGCCAAAATAAGGGTATGAACAAAATCCACCGAAAGTTAATTATAGTTATCATAGTGATCAAAACACCAAATATTTTTTTTCTCAAAAACGGCTATAACGATTTTGATTAACTTTTTTATATTGGTAGCTTCCAATAAGGCAACTATACCATGAAATTCCCATTTATGGGAAAATGACGAGAGCAGCACAATAAATTACCAAAACTTTCGACGTAATCGATTTTAGCGCGGTTTTTAGAGAAAACAACCGAACCAAATCCCCTCAAACTTGATATCTAGCCCGCAGGTTACCATAAGACGCCAAAATGAGGGTATGAACAAAATCCACCGGAAATTAACTATAGTTATCCTAGTGATCAAAACACCAAATATTTTTTTTCTCAAAAACGGCTCTAACGATTTTGATTAAATTTTTTTATATAAATAGCTCTCAATAAGACAATTATACCATCAAATTCCTATTCGTGGGAAAATGACGAGAGCAGCACAATAAATTATCAAAATTTTCGACGAAAAGCGTTTTTAGCGCAGTTTTTTTCTTATAAACTCCGCTGGAATTTTTGTAGAATGTTAAAATAAATCATTATTGTAGTCCAATCAAATACCTAAAAATTGAGTGTTTAAAAACGCTCATGAGATACATGGGGCTCACTCCAGAAATTCCTGAATTTCAACTTTTGCCGTTTCGCTTACTACCATTTCTAAACTTTTTACCCAATAACTCTGCAAAAGTAATTACTACCCTTCTCAAAAAAATTTGTGTTTACAGCCTCATTAATTATCTGTGTACCAATTGCTCAATAATGGTGTTGCAATGAGTACGAACAGCACAATAAAATCTGGAACTGTAAGCGCTACCGCTTTCGGCTGCCGTAAAGCGTTGTTTGACCAAGTTCAAATTAACTGAGTGATAAATGAATTGATTAAATAGAATTAGCCATGTACAAAGTGAATAATTGTAGAGCTAAGGAAAGTTGTGTGTTGCAACGCACCAGATATTTCTACTGCAAATTACACTGACTGTCCTTAAAAAGTTCAAAACGTCGAACACCATTTCTGTTCATTAATTAGCGTTTAAAATGCGTGACGGTGGCAGTTATTTTTGTTGCGTGCGTTGAACACCGACAAGGTTTTGGGAACGCACAAAAATATCGGGTATTTAGGAAGAACGTTAATAGCTGCAAATGAGACTGCAGGAAGAATAATTATGCGGGGCGAAAGAAAGAAAACGATAAAAGAAGAGTGATCGAGACAAAGACTCAATCGCGGGGGCGAATAACGACACGAACACATCAGGTGCGACGCATCGCGTAACTTTCTTCGGCCCAACACGCGGTGTTTTGACAACGCTGCTAATCAGATTCGTTTTTCATTCCGTTTCTAACGACATTCTTCACGAAAACTGGTGGCGTTTAAGGTTTCGGAATTTATTGCGCTGCTTCTACTCGTGCCATTATCATTAATGAGCAGTCGGTGCACAGGAGATTCATAGGGCTGACTGTATGATTTTGTTTTAGAAGGGTCTCGTTCACCTTTTTGGAATAATCGGGTAAAAACCATCTTTAGATGTATTTTTTTGAAGAGTGAAATAGCGGAAGGTGCAATTATTGAGTTTCTAGATAAGCCCTTATTAACAGTCTATGAGCGCTACTAAAACTCGTCGTACTGTTAGTTAATTCGACTACCCCCTAAATTTTTCTGTAAATTATGATAATATTTTAACGGAACTGATAAGGAAAATATCTGGTGCGTTGCAACCCACAACTTTCCCTAGCTCTACAACAATTCACTCATGTACATGGCTACTTCTATTTAATCAATTCATTTATCACTCAGTTAATTTGAATTTGGTCAAACAACGCTTTACGGCAGCAGGGAGCGGTAGCGCTTACAGTTCCAGATTTTATTGTGCTGCTTGTATTCATTGCAGGATCATTATTGAGCAATTGGTACACAGATAATTAATGAGGCTGTAAACACAAATTTTTTGAAGAAGGATAGTAATTACTTTTGCAGAGTTATTGGGTAAAAACTTTTAGAACTGGTAGTAAGCGAAACGGCATTAGTTGAAATTCAGGAATTTCTGGAATGAGCCCCATGTATCTCATGAGCGTTTTTAAACACTCACCCTTTAGGTATTGGATTGCATTACAATAGCACTTTCACTACAGCATTCTACTAACATTTCCAGCGGAGGTTAAAAGAAAAAAATCGCGCTAAAAACGCTTTTCGTCGAAAATTTTGATAATTTATTGTGCTGCTCTCGTCATTTTCCCACAAATGGAAATTTTATGCTATAATTGCCTTATTGAGAGCTATCAATATAAAACATTTAATCAAAATCGTTAGAGCCGTTTTTGAGAAAAAAAATATTTGGTGTTTTGATCACTATGTTAACTATAGTTAAATTTCGGTGGATTTTGTTCATACCCTTATTTTTGCGTCCCATGGTAACCTGTAGGCTAAACATCAAGATTCAGCTGATTTTGTACGATGGTTTTCTCTAAAAACCGCGCTAAAATCGATTTCGTTGAAAGTTTTGGTAATTTATTGTGCTGCTCTCGTCATTTTCCCACGAATGGGAATTTTATGGTATAATTTTCTCATTGAGAGCTACCAATATAAAACATTTAATCAAAATCGTTAGAGCCATTTTTGAGAAAAAAAAAATTTGGTGTTTTGATCACTATGATAACTATAGTTAACTTTCGGTGGATTTTGTTCATACCCTTATTTTGGCGTCCCATGGTAACCTACGGGCGAGATATCAAGTTTGAGTGGGTTTGGTACGATGGTTCTCTCTAAAAATCGTTCACAGACACACACAGACCGTTTTCCCAAATAGTGTTTTTCGGACTCAGGGGGGTCTGAAACGTTAAGATCTGAAGAGAACTCAAAATTTTATTTTCTGCCGATTACATAACTTTCCTTTCTACTTCGTAGAGCCAAGGAAAGTAAAAAAACTTGAAGCGTGACACAACATGGAGTTATTCTTATTTTCTAGAAGAAGATGGGAGAAACAGCTTAGGTGTACGTGAAGGTTAGGTGTAACGGTTTACAAGATTCGAATAAATTTTGCTAAGATTGGCAGTGTGGGTCCTTTTATTGCACGCTGTTGGGGATTTGCTAATATATGTCATTTCTTTTATTTTCCGTTTGAAGCGATGGCTTTCCCGGTCAAGAATCATGGTTCTGTCGAAGTCAAATGAATGACCATCGTTGATTGAGCGTTCGGCCATCATGCAGTGTGTGTGGATTGTGTTGGTGTCAGATTTGTGGCCCCTAATTGTGGAAATCATGTATTGAGATAGCGCAAATTGTGCTTTGTCTTCTTAAGGAAATTCGGATATTAGTTGACAGGGAGTTTTTGTTGTTTGGGAGCAGAAAGTTCTGGCACAGTTGAGTGACTCACCCCAATATAATATGTGCTTGTTAGGAAAAGTCGTGAAATACCAATACCACCGCGTGTGAAAATGATATGTTCGAAGGTGCACTTGTGTGGCATCTAACAGTAATTAAGGAGTTGGAACAGCCAACGTTACCCTCACGACCTTACAAGAAAAAAAGAGTGAAGAACTTTAGTTGAAATGATTTCACGGGTTTCAATGTGCAGTCGAACGGCAACTAAAGGCGAAAGTGAGTCTCATCAAACGAGAAATAGAATCACGAAATCTCTTTACAGGACATTACTAGGCGCAAAGGGGTCTTCGTCATAGCGCGCCCCGAAAAAAAAAACTTGGCAACCGTTGATTCAACAGTCTTATCGACGTTACGCAAGTCTCAGTCCCAATCGGCGGAGATGTTCGTAAGAAAGGAGATGGTCTTCAACGTGCCCCTTTCAACCTTCATTCCGGCGGACACTGGTACTAACCAATTAACCGCATAATATGTGCGGCGCTCTCTCAAATTAGGCTGAGTGCGCTATGTCGCTTCCGAACCAACAAAATATCTGGTGCGTAGCAACACACTACTTTCCGCCACCCCTTTAAGCTCGAACACCAGCTACATAGGCGGGCGCTATATCTTCGTTCAACGCATTTTTACAGGAACATTTATGGAGAACATAATGCAGGGACTAGTTAGCTGAGAGTACTCCGAAAGTTTGATCGAAATCGTTAGAGCCGTTTTTCAGAAAATTGGAATACCGATAAATTAATATTCGACAAATCTCCTTTTCTGAGTTAACTTGGCTTATATCTCTGTTCAACATATATATACAGAAATAATTATAGAGAACGAAATGTTGGTATGGGTGACTAGAAGATACTTCATTAGGATATATCACATCTGGTGAAAAAGTTACCCTGGAATTTACGGAAATGTTAGAAAAAACGTTATTTTCGACACATTTTGCTTTTTATCTCTGTTCAATGGACCGTCACAGGAACATTTATTGAGAAGAATATGTAGGTATCAACTATTTGAAAACATCCTGTGAGTTTGGTGAAAATCGCTGAAGCCGTTTTGCCAAAAAGCGTAAAAAACATATTTTTGCTTCAAGGGCCCATATCTCCGTTCACCGTATTTTCATGGAGATATGTATAGAGAAGAAAAGTTAGGTATTGATTAGGAGAAGATAATTTGAAAGTTTGATCAAAATCGTTAGAGCCGTTTTCGAGAAAAATGCGAAAAACCCTAGTTTTTGGTACATTTTCGTCCCCCCACCCCCTTCCCACTGGCCGAAATCGTCCATAACCTTATTTTGGTGTCTACAAAAAATAACGGACAAAACAACACAAGAACCAGCTCAATCGGATCAGCCGTTCTCCCGCAAATCGAACTACAGACACACACACACACAGACATACACACAGACATACACACAGACATACACACAGACATACACACGGACCTCTCTCCGAAATTAGGTTTTTTAGACTCAGAAGGGTCTGAAACGTAAAGATCTGAAGAAAACCCAACTTTTTTTTTTGGGCCGATTACTATACTTTCCTTCCCTTCGGGTAGCGGAAAGTAAAAACGCAATATTTTCGCCTACTCTTTTTTTAATGGAGCCAGTGAAAGTTCGATTCATTTTTACTTTCCGCTACCCGAAGGGGAGGAAAGTATAGTAATCGGCCCAAAAAAAATTTGGGTTTTCTTCAGATCTTTACGTTTCAGACCCTACTGAGTCTAAAAAACCTAATTTCGGCGCATGGTACGTCTGTGTGTGTGTGTGTCTGTAGTTCGATTTGCGGGAGAACGGCTGATCCGATTGAGCTGGTTCTTTTTTTGTTTTGTTTGTTATTTTTTGTAGACACCAAAATAAGGTTATGGACGATTTCGACCGAAGAGAAGGGGGTGGGGGTGGGGGACGAAAATGTACCAAAAACTAGGGCTTTTCGCATTTTTCTCGAAAACGGCTCTAACGATTTTGATTAAACTTTCAAATCATCTTTTACTAATCAATACCTAACTTTTCTTCTGTATACATATCTCCGTGAAAATACGGTGAACGGAGATATAGGCCCATGAAGCAAAAATAGGTTTTTTACTCATTTTGGCCAAACGGCTTCAACGATTATCACCAAAGTTCAATCATACATCATTCAAGATGTATCCAAATAGTTAATACCTACATATTATTCTCAATAAATGTTCCTCTGACAGTCCATAGAACAGAGATAAAAATGAAAATGGGTCGAAAATAACGTTTTTTCGAACATTTCCGTAAATTTCAGAGTAACTTATTCACCAGATGTCATAAATTCTAATGTAGTGTCTTTTAGTCACCCATCCCCACATTTCGTTCTCCGTAATTATTTCTGTATATATATGTTGAACGGAGATATAAGCCAAGTTAACTCAGAAAAGGAGATTTGTCGAATATTAATTTATCGGAATTCCAATTTTCTCAAAAACGGCTCTAACGATTTCGATCAAACTTTCGGAGTACTCTCAGCTAACTAGTACCTACATTTTGTTCTCGATAAATGTTCCTGTAAAAATGCGTTGAACGAAGATATAGCGCCCGCATATAGTTGGTGTTCGAAATTACAGTGGGTGGCGGAAAGTTGTGTGTTGCTACGCACCAGATATTTGAAGATTGTACTGCCTATGCGGATGACTTCCAGTTTATACTGCGCTTAAAATCGACTTTCGTCGAAATGTTTGGTAATTTATTGTGCTGCTCTCGTCAGTTTCACATAGATGAGACATTTACAGTATTGTCCTGTCATTTGGAGCTGTTTATGTAAGAAATGTAATTAAACATCGTTTTTGAGAAAAAAAGGTAGTGTTTTTAGCGTCCCACAGTGACCTGTGAGCTAGATATCAAGTTTGGCGTGGTTTGGTTCTCTTTCAAAAGCGTTCACAGACATACACACAGAAAACTTTTCTAAATAGTGTTTTAAAACCCTTAATACGTAACGATTCGAAGAGAACTAATTCTTTCAGCCGATTACATAACTTTCATTTCTACTCCGTAGAGCCAAGGAATGTAAAAATTAAAATTAAGTTACGAGTCAGTATTGCGTTCTAAAAAGCAGTAAATGCCAGCAAAGGTTCTTCACTTAATAAGGTTTTAAACGCTATAACCACTTTTTTTTAGAAGCCACGAAAACGAATTGTTAATTGGAAAGAAATGGCAAGTTGACGGGAGAACGAGGACGCGGCGAAGTTGTCTCGCCCTTCAGCTTTTTGCTACGGCTACTGTGAACTCCGACTGGGCCACTTAATTTCTCACGAAATATGTATTCAGAGTTGCTTGAGCAGTCAGAACGCAAATGATCACTTCCTTTACGGAGGAAGAAGAAAACTTAGGTATTCGGTTAATTGAAAACATTGTTCAGCGTTCTTCAGACCTTCATGGGTGGTTTGAAAAAATGGTCCGTCTGCCAGCGTGTGGCTGTTTGAGAGGTCGCGACTGCGAAAAAACGGCCTGCGGTCGAATGCAGGCGTGTCTCCGTCCAGAGAAAGATTGAGAAGGGGTGCCCACAGGGCTCGGTCCTTGGACCAGCACTCTGGAAGGTCTTCTCAGGAGGCTCATGGAGACTGGCTGCGAGCCATACGCCTACGTGGATGACTTGACTGTGCTGATCTTTGCAGAGTCGGTCCGCCAAATCGAAGAGCCCGCCATGTGCTCCACAACGTCACCCAATGGTGCGAGCATGTCCAGATGCAGGCGGCCGAGGGAAAAACCCAGCTAATCCTCTTTAAATGAAAAGTGAATAATCCACCCTCAACACGCTTTGGCTGCCGTAGGCTCCTTCTTGGCGTCAAGTATTCAGGAGTGAATATAGGTGAGAGGTGGGGATCAACCAATACCTCCAGTCCCTTGAAGGCACCGCCATTGCAAGGTTTGCCTCACTGCGTGCAATAACTAAGGCTACTTAGGGTGTGGGGATATAACCTTCATCGAGGGTTTAGGTACAGTCATCAAATAAGAAAACAAACATGCTTAAAAACTGCTGAACCAAATCATTTCAAAGTTGATGCCCCACCTGCAGACGTGTTTGAGCCAAATCGGTCCAAATGTAACTATAGGTATAGTGGTGATCAAAATGTCAATAAATTTACTCCTCAAAACCGGCTTTAAAGATTTTGATTAATTACCATGTGTGCGCAGTTCCAAATGAAATAACAGTAATTTGATTTTCATTCGTGGTAAAATGCCGAGAGCAGCTCAATCAATTAACAAAAAAGTCTTGCATTTGTGATACTAGAGTTGCGGTGACAATGGAATAGAACGTGATCGCGGGGCTGCTCACAGGGATGTCGAGGTGGGAAGACAAAGCAGAGGAGGAGGTGGTGGCGGAAAATGGCTGCCAGTGGCCACGCAGTCCATCGGTTCGTTCTTCTTCTCTTCTACAGGCCATCAAATGAAGCAGACGTCTTGTATAATATACAAACCTACCTGCGGACTTTGTGTTGCTGTTGATGGTCATTTGAGGAAGTTTTATTATTACTGTTGACCCCGAACTGATGCGGGAATGTTACAAATTCTTCATTTGGGGCTGTCTGCGGGAGTGTCGACTGGGTGGCCCCCACCACCTTCAGACCCTGCAGTTTAAAAACGAAATTTGGGATGGGAGAACTGCCTGGTGACTCCACGACCATCACAATGTCCACGGAGCAAGCGCATTTTCCAGCATTTTCAGGCCTTGCCCCTTGCCCTGTGTAGGAGTTGGATTGCTCCGTTCTACCTACCTTGCCCCGTGGAGGCAGCCATCTGTCGTGGCCCTAACCTGCGCAGTACATGAATGCTGTCAGACTTGGAAGCGTTGTCCCATGAGATCCTCCTACATCCTCGTGGGTTCTCAATTCAAAACTTTCCATCGTATGGTAACCGCAAGTTAATGTATTCTGAGTGTGCACTCCTCTCGCAGGGACCTGCTATCACTAGGGAAAAGCGTGTGAACGTCTCTACACACAGAACGACAGAAAGATACAGTACCAGAAGCATCTTCTGGTGCATTCCTGTGGGTTTGGGTCAAACAACCCTTAAGGCCAGATTGGTCACTGGCCCAGTCTCGATGGCACTTATGGCTTCTCCCAGGACAAGGCAGTTTGGACCTTGTGCCCTCCCTGAGATTCGGAAGGACAGTAACAATAAAACTTCCTTCCTTGAATAATAGGTATATTCATCAGCTCGGTTCGCTTCGTTTGATGGCCAGAAGAAGCTTCCTCACAGATCGCGCTGGAAGCCATTTTACGCCACACTCCCCTCCTCTGCTTCATCTTCTGACTTCAACGTGGACGTTCCGATGAATGGAGCTCACAATCTCGTTCCATTCCATTGACACAGGTTCCAAAGGCTCGTCGAGGGTTTAGGAACTGTCACTGCAGGTTCCGATTGTGCCTGTACCATCCAAAAAATTGTGATGGTAGTCCAATAAGTTGACGATACAATGGTGGATTATCACTTTTATAAAGTAATTAATGTACTCGACTGTTTAGGAGTATTGTTCATAACAACACAATGACACCATCTTCGCTCCCGTAGATTTCGTGAGTTCGATGTTTTCGCGTATTTCCCACAATTATTAATGTCTCACTGATGTTTACACCGATGTGCACTGTCATACGTATTCTTCGTATGTTTTGGGACTTATTTTGCAATGGATCGTGAAAATTCGGAGGATTCAGTGCGTGGAATTCGTTTCAATGTCCGTCTTTTGCTTTTTGCTACGGGGCATTTTGTCTTGCTGTCGTTCCAAGGGTTTTATTTTGGAACGTTCACTCTTAACGTACGAAATAGGCGGAAAAAAACAATTGGTTGGACGTGTCTGTGACAGTACCCCACATTAAAGTATTGCCGTTTCTTCGATTGAATTTTCCTCAATGTTTTCCTGTAGTTCCAGAACCGCAAATACCAAGGTTCCTAAACATCGTGTTGACAGTCCTATAAATTACCTCAATGAAGGACGTAATAATAACGAACCCAACCAATTTTCACGCAGAATGTTGAAGTCCTTTCAAGTTCGTGGAAACTGAATGAAAAACAGTTTTCTATTAGCTGGCAGGGCGGTAAGGTTGGTCGTCCCAGACGGCCTTCATTCATGCCCGTGCCGCCATGCAGTTTGAACGAAAACTTTCCTGCGTGGATTCTGGTCCCATGGCCACTTAGATCCACGGTGCGTGGGAATATGTAAAAGGAGAGTGCAGCGCAGGATGCGGCAAGGAATTGCGAGCACAAGTCGTCTTTATATCAGCACGTTGAGCAACTTGCTCTCCTTCATGGCTACTTGTGCTGGCCCTATCCGAGTGAATCCTGTTATGGAAATGCACTTCTTTCGGCTGTCGTAAAAAGACGTCGAATAAAATTTTGGTGAACTCACCCGAAGATTTACGCGGTTTAGTTGTTGTTAGAAGAGCGTAGTTACATTGGTTCTGCCGTCTCCTCGGTAACAACCAGAAAGCCCTCCTTAGCCCCTGTCTTCCACAATGAACTCCTATAGTTCCCCCGAACGATCGCTTTCGCCAGTGGCCCCAAAATGGCCAAGGGTCCGTTTTACGATGGTGTCATCCCGGCAGTTCTGTTGTCAACTTCGTAACGTCTTGAAAAACGCGTCGGCTCTTCGAACTTTTCATCGAGCACTTACAAGCGGCCTCGGGAGAAGCTGCCCTCCGGCTATAAAAGATGAAGCAACTCGTGGCCGTGATATAATCAACAGTGATCTTCCAGCTGTGACATTTACCAAAGCTAAATTGGGAGTGATAGGTCAAGTGGGCGCGCGCGCGGCTCGGGTTTGTCTGTTGTTGGCTCTCCTTGCTCTCGTTTACGTAGCAGGGCCCAATTGGTCATTCGAAATAATTTCCTACTTGCTCTACCGCGATTCGTTACTTCCCATCTCCTCTTGCGAAGTATTTCGAGGGAAATTGAGCTTAATTCGTTGCACGTAGGATCGCCATTACCACCCGAAGAACCTGGGCAACACGCTTAATGTTTTCAGTTTACGATGCGGGAAGGAAGTTATGTCATTGTTGCTCTCCAAAGGCAAATTCCAAAAACATCATTTGAGAAAAGACTCAGTTTTAGTTTTTTTTTTCTTTTCCGAGGGCGTGCGGGACAAGTGCCTTTGTCACTGCGGCCACGTGTGGGCCTATTGTGACACTGACCCTTTCTTAGTAGAAGGCGTCGTACATACCCGCCCCCTTTATGAAGGCACTCACATAGGATGTGCTCTGCCGTCTCATCCTCCTCACCACAGAGTCTGCATTCCACCGCCTCTGAGATGCCCATCTTGTTGAGGCGGTACCTGAGTGGGCAGTGTCCGGTGAGGAAGCTAATCGAGACCCTCAGATCCCTCCTGGAGAGTGTCAGCATCGCCTTTGCCCTTAGACCGGAAGGCGTAGCAAGCCTTTTCGATTGTCAAGTCGTGGCTGGCGATGCCAATGGGCGCTATTTTCCTGTGTCTCCCATTGGGCCACCAAACGGTTCAGGTGCCTTTTAGTCATACCTACGTGAGGTTAAGGCCCAATGGGTAGGGTTTCTGTGCCCTTCTTTGCAAGGTGGTCAGCCTTTTCATTGCCCTCATGCCCCCTGTGAGCTGGCAACCAGATGAGGGAAAGCCTATTGTGGGCGCTGAGCTGCTTGAGCGTATGAAGCCATTCCCATGCCAGCCTGGACCTGCAGCTATAGGCTGCAATGGCCTTTATGCGGCCTGGCTGTCCGAGAATATGTAGATCCGTTTGCCCTTGAGTCCTTTGGTCAGGATCTCTTCCACACAGATCTTTATAGCTAGGATTTCAGCTTGGAATATCGTGGCGTACTCTCCCAGCGGCTTAGCCAGACTATAGTTGGGCCCTACAATACCTAGTCCAGCTCTGCCCCTCATGACTGAACCATTGGTGTACCACCGCGGTTGCACGTTCCTAAAAGACTATTTTAGAAAATGGTTTGCCTGTGTATATGAACCCAGGTATGTCTAAGTGTTGGGTGCATGAGAGGGTGAGAGTTGAAGATCGAAATAAAACAAACTCGGTGAGCGTGAGGAGGACTGAATTATTGTGAACAAAAGGGCGACACAAGGGGACGACTCGTAATATGCGTGAACTGGTGCGGGAAACTGGGGTGAAACAAAGAATAAGGACTGACTGCTTGATAACGCTACGACTGCATGTAACGATATGCGTTCGTTAGTTATCTCATATTTATTTCATATACCCATTCTTAATTTCATTGAATTCACTCCTTTTCATAGTCTTTGTACATTTAAAATAATTATATAACGGGGTATTACATAATGAACATTAAATAATTGGCATAATCGTACAGCTGTCGTTGTTTCTAATCTCAAACATGGCGCCAGAGCCTACGATGTCGGGCATATCGATAACCTGACCTCGGTCGTGATATATTACCTTATCAGAGGGAGCGGTCCCTATTCTTTGCTTTTACCAGAAACTGTAACAGAAGGAGATAGCGAACTGTATAGGTGGAGAATAGTGCAAGGACACGACTGACTTTTGTGAGAGTTCGTAGGCGATTGAATTTGGGAGGAGCTGTTTGTTGTGGAGCTGAGGGAAGGGAATGACATTTCGAAATCTCGAGCCGCAGAGGTGGAATTCCCGCAGGTACGAAGGTCCGTGGGGAAACAATGACTTTGCTATTAAGGGCCAGGGAGTCCCGTTAGGGCAGGTGGTATACCGAGGTCAATAAACGCAGACTGATTTGGCTTGCGTCGAACACTGAGTCCGGAGAATGATTCAGAAGGGGTGACCACAGGGCTCACTCTTCCAACCAGCGCTCAGGAATTAGCGCCTTCTTGGGAGCCTCATGGAGAGCTATGCGGACGATCTCACTGTACTGATCTGTGCACAATCAATCCACCAAATCGAGGCAAAACCCACCATCGCGAGAGTTGCCTCATTAGAGCTAATTAGTAAGATGGGAGAGTGTGTTACTTTGGCACAATCTTCGTGTACAAGGCCGTTTACCTACTTGGATAGCTAACTCACAGTCAATCAATAGAAAGTACTGGCCTAATCCCAGAGAGCTGCACTCCTGTGGATCACCAAGGCCTACAAGGCATCATTCAGTTGAGTTCTCTTCAGATCTTTACGTTTTGGCCTGCTGAGACCGAAAAACACTCTGAAAACGCATCGCGTGTGTGTGAACGCGATTGAGTAGAAGCTGCTTTACGAAATCAGCTGAAACTTGTAACGTACAAGCTTTTCGCCGTCTCGTATGAGAAGCTATTGTTCAAACGCCGCCGCATGCAGCTCCACCTCATCAGTCGTCCATGTCCCAGAGTCTTGTTTCCCGCCGACCAAGATAACCCGAGACGAAGGAACGTTTTGGTTCCCGAACCAGACATTTTCGAAGTACCGTATTTCCCTCCCTTTTTCGAAGGATTCTTCCTCAAATCTCCCGTACTTCTCCATCGACAGCTCTCATCGTCGATCTCCATACCATACCGACATGGTCGCCACTCGCCGAAACATTAAGTTTTCCCTTTCCGATTTATTTGTTTATTTGGAATCAGTTTATTTTGATATTTATTGTAATTATTGTTTGTGCCATTATACCCTGAGAAGATAATTGATTTTGTTCCCCCCAACCAAACTTAACTTTTAATTTCTAGTTTCATAATTTCTTTTAAATTTCCTTCCTAGATTTTTTTGTTTGTTTTAAATTTTTTTTTTGGTCTTTAGAAAAGTAAAGTTACCTTTTTTTAATTATTGACACAAACTTTATATCTAACCTGCATGTTACCGATGGACGCCAAAATAAGGGTACAAACGAAATCCGCCCAAAAGTAACTATAGTTGACATAGTGATCAAAACACTAAATTTTTTTTCCTCAAAAACTGTTCTAACGATTTTGATCAAATTATTTGTATGGATAGCTTCAAATAACACGACAATACCATAACATCGTCATCCGCGTGAAAGTGACGAGAGCGGCGCAATAAAATACCAAACATATCGACGAAAATCGAGTTTAGCGCAGTTTTTCCTTATAAGCTCCGCTCAAATGGTACTGAAATCTTTTTAAAAAATGAAGTACCCACACGATCGGTACACACGTTGTACTGATAGGAGTCCCACCCGTCGTCGTACGCGGGCAATTGCTCCCATTAGCAGTCGAGGAACGCGTATTTGGGTAATGAGGCCGGAAAACGAAAGTTTCGTACGAGGAAGCGCTCTGGTTCGGATGATTTGAGGTCCTTTTCGTTTGAGAACACAATAGAACTAACAATATGGTATGATTGGAGCGACCTAACGCTGAATCACTTTCAACTTCATTTATAGGTTTCGTCTCTTCGCTCGTACGTTTCGTAACTCGACTCAAAAAACCTTGAAGGCGATGTCTTAAATGCGATGTTTGAGAACAATCATCGGTCGATCATGAACCTTCGAGCTCGTGAGCTCATTGCAAGTAACCTATTTTATCTGACATCTCTTGCCAAAAAGAGAATGGCGCTCTCTCTTTAAAAATCTCAATCAATTTCGGGTTTGTGGTATCCGATGATCGGCTAGTCAATAATCGGTTCAATTATTATACGAGGGTGCTTTTTGAAGTTTGAGCGCGATACTATGTGGTCCACACGAGGACTCAAAGACCGTCCCATCAGCGATTTACTTCGCTCGCGAACGTCCGTAAAAATACGTTAATGGGGGGGGGGGGGAGCGAAACGCGTTTTTTAAAATGAAAATACTTGTACGGAAAATGGACTGCGCGGCTTCGAGAGAAAAAAAACGTGCGTCACCGTCTGTTGACCTTTCGCGTGAGTCGACTCCTCACGGCACGAGCTCTGGCTTCTTCCGTGTCCTTACGGCTGGAGGACGAGTCTTGAGTGCCAGACCTCCGCCAGGCCGCTCCATCGACGGTCCCCTTTGCTCTACAAATCGCTCCTACTTTCCTCGTGAATACCAATTAGCGCCTTAGCGGCTTACGATTCAATAGAGAGCCCTCACTTCGATTTTGAAATTCCGACTCTCATGGTATGGTGGGGGGGGGGGCATTCTCGTCTTGAAATTGCAATGCCTCTCTTTCAAAAGTCTTCCACGACGCTGATGGATTAAAACATGTGGACAATAGTTAGTTGAAGCCTTTTTGACGGCATTGGAACCATGATATATTCGGTGAATATTGTTTTCTCATGTACCTTGTTACTTTCCTTGGCTCTACGAAGTAGAAAGGAAAGTTATGTAATCGGCTGAAAAAAAAATTTTGAGTTCTCTTCAGATCTTTACGTTTCAGACCCCAAATAGTCCGAAAAACACTATTTGGGAAAATGGTCTGTGTGTCTGTGAACGATTTTTAGAGAAAACCACCGTACCAAATCAGGTCAAACTTCATATCGCCCGCAGGTTACCATGGGACGCCAAAATGAGGGTATGAACAAAATCCATCGAAATTTAACTATAGTTATCATAGTGATCAAAACACCAAATTTTTTTTTTCATGAAACCAGCTCTAACGATTTTGATTAAATTTTTTATATTGATAGCTCCCAATATGCCAACTATACCATAAAATTCTCATTTGTGGGAAAATGACGAGGGCAGCACAATAAATTACCAAAACTATCGACGAAATCGATTTTAACGCAGTTTTTAGAGAAAACCACCGTACCAAATCAGCTGAAACTTGATATATAGCCTACAGGTTACCATGGGACGCAAAAATGAGGGTATGGGCAAAATCCACCGAAAGTTAACTATAGTTATCATAGTGATCAAAACACCAAATTTTTTTTGTCAAAAACGGCTCTAACGATTTTGATTACATTTTTTATATACATAGCTCTTAATAACATAATTATACCATAAAATTCCCATTTGTGGGAAAATGACGAGAGCAGCACAATAAATTATCAAAATTTTCGACCAAAAGCGTTTTTCGCGCAGTTTTTTTCTTATAAACTCCGCTCCAATGTTGGTAGAATGTTAAAGAAAATTGGTATTGTAGTCCAATCCAATACCTATAGGGTGAGTGTTTTAAAACGCTCATGAGATACATGGGGCTCACTCCAAAAATTCCAGAGTTTCAACTACCGCCGTTTCGCTTAATACGAGTTCTAAAAGTTTTTACCCAATAACTCTGCAAAAGTAATTACTATCCTTCTTCAAAAAATTTGTGTTTACAGCCTCATTAATTATCTATGTACCAATTGCTCAATAATGGTCCTGCAATGAGTACGAGCAGCACAATAAAATCTGGAACTGTAAGCGCTACCGCTTCCTGCTGCCGTAGAGCGTTGCTTGACCAAATTCAAATTAACTGAGTGATAAATGAATTGATTGAATAGAATTAGCCATGTACATGAGTGATTTGACGTAGAGCTAAGGAAAGTTGTGTGTTGCAACGCACCAGATATTTCGCAAGGCAGCCAGGCCTAACCAGCCCTCGAGCTCTCAATGAGCCGGCATCGAAATAAGAAAGAGCCTACTATGCCGTACGGTGCAGGGAGGAAACAACGCCGCTAATCACGAGGTTGAAGAGAAGGGGGCCGAGATGCGAGCCCTGGGGAACTCCTGAGGTGGCTGGGAAAGGGTGAGACACGGCACAACATACACGCACTGAGAGCTGTCGGGCAGTGATGTAGCTCACACTATGAGGCAGCTTGTCGAAATCTTTAGAGAAATCGGTCGTAACCAGGTCCACCTAGCGCAAAGTGCAAGAACCTGAAAAGTTGCTAGGTTAGTCACCGTAGAACGCCCCCTGTAAAAACCATGCTGCTTGGGAGCTAAGTGCGAGTTGAAATTGGCGAGAGTTGAGCCACTACCAGCTTCTCCAGTAGTTAGGGAATTGTTGATAAGGAGCAAACTGGACGGTAGTTTCTAATATCGCTCCTATCACCCATCTTGAAGGTCGGAGTGATGTAGGATGACTTCCAATAACCGGGGAAGAGGCCGGAAGAAAGAGAGGTATTGAACAGGTGAGTCAGAGGATGGGCCAGGCTACGCGCACAAGCTCGAAGAAGAATTGGAGGGATACCATCGGGAGTTATTACGTAAACAAACCAGATTTGACACGATAAAATAAACGAAACGCTTCGGCGTTGACAGTGGCGTTGTAAAGACTTCTGTATTTCTTCAATTTAATGTGAAAGAAAAACAGAACGTGGAGACAACTTTTCTTCTAAACCTCAATAGTTATAACTTTCTACTAAGACGCTTCGCAATCACACAATGCTTTATACTTATATTAGGTCGGTTGAGCAACCTTTGCACTTACTGAACTTCCGCTTAAGTGATCGTATACTAGGGTTGTCACCAACCTCATCTTCAACTGTTTCGTTTGAAGTGTAAGACAAAGCTTCAAGTTAAAATTGCCTATTGATTGACTAAGTGGTTATTGGAGGGACAAGAGGACAGTAACATGAACATTTTGTCTTCTTTTAAAATTAGGCGGACGAAGTGAGCACTAAACGCCGCGAAAGGGCATTGCGCGCTGTTGAAGCGTTAGTTGTTCCTATCGAATAAAAGCGAACCCCCTTTTGAAAGGGAATGGGACGCGATTTATCCTTCTGCCGGCTAATGGTTCCAGTTTAGTTGTGATGATACAGAAGGACGTATGAGGCCACATTTGAGATCATCGAGGCTCGGATTGCTCAAGACCTCGCACCTTCCGCTACTCTTTGCTCAATCCTCAGTCGCTTTCGTAGCGAGGAGCATCCAGTTTTTTTTTTCAAACAAGAAGTACTCAACTCGCCTCTTTCGTTTGCTGCCCGCCGTTTCAAGGGCACGCAAACGAAAGTAGTTTGTCACGTAATTATCGAGTTGATAAATACGGTATTTATTAGGGAAGGATGCCGTGGTAGTTCCATCATCGCTACTACTCGCGACAGCTCTCTAATAAACTCAACCCACACTGTACGATTTATATGGAATAGTGTGAGTAGGCAGTACAGCATCCCTCCCACTATAATATGAACGTAAGAATAATTGATGAATATAATTGGCGACCTATTGTGCCAGTCCTAATGCCTCACAGGTCTTACAGGAAAGTCAGGTGATACTTGCAAGAGTTTTCATTGATATCCACCCTGGGAGAAGTGGTACCAAGTCTCCAGCACTGAACCAGGACATGGTAGGGAGTCTCCTCATCCATACCACGCGACCTACAACGAGGGGTGTCGACTATACCCATAACATACATGTATTTGTTCATTCTGCAGTGCCCAGTGATGGTTCCCAACAATCTGCCTCAAGTCCTTCCTCTCCATCCTCAGAAGGTTCTGTCTTATTTCACATGTTTGCTCTGAGATAAAGCGTTTGGAGTGCAGTATTTCAAACTGTCTGATGCATTCTGCACCTCTTGACTGGTGAAAAAGTTACGCATCAAAGCTGTTGACCACTTACTCAGTTACTGAGTAAGCAGAAGCATCTCTTCCTTCATAGTCAAACATTCACTATCCATGACTAGTATACAAATTCTCAGATTTTGAGCAGTCCAACTACCTTCCGACTTTGAGCAAGATTTGGCCAAGAATCGACAATTTTTTTTTTTTTTTTGACCCGAGGGCGTGTGGGACAAGTCCCTTTGTCACTGCGGCCGCATATGGGCCTATTGTGACGGCCCTTTCTTAGTAGAAGGCGTCGTACATACCCGCCCCCCTTAGGAAGCCGAGTATGTCCTTCACTGCAGAGTCCGCTATGGTTTGGGGTTCAGTGGTCCCCTGACCGAAGTATTCAAAGCGTTTTGCTGCCAAGGCAGGGCATTCACATAGGATATGCTCTGCTGTCTCGTCCTCCTCACCGCAGAGTCTGCATTCCACCACCTCTGAGATGCCCATCTTGTTGAGGTGATATCTGAGTGGGCAGTGCCTGCTGAGGAAGCTTATCAGTACTCTCAGATCTTGTCTAGAGAGTGTCAGCATCGCCTTCGCCCTTTGACAGGAAGGCATGACAAGCCTTTTCGCCTGTCTTAGTCGTGGCTGGCGATGCCAATGGGCGCCATTTTCCTGTACCTCCCATCGAGCAACCAGACGGTTCAGGTGACTTTTCGTCAGACCCACGTGTGGTTCAGGCCTGATGGGTAGGGATTCTGTACCCCTTTTCGCGAGGCGGTCAGCCTTTTCATTGCCCTCATGCTCCCTGTGAGCCGACACCCAAATGAGGGAGAGCCTGTTACGGGCGCCGAGCTGCTTGAGCGCATGGAGGCATTCCCATGGCAGCTTAGACCTAAAACTATAGGCTGCGATGGCCTTTAAGGCGGCCTGGCTGTCTGAGAAAATGTAGATCCGCTTGCCCTTGAGTCCTTTGTTCAGGATCTCTTCTGCGATCTCTTGGGTTTTGCCCATTGTTCGCGGCTGCTTATTCAGTCAGCATCCTGACCATATCACAGCTGGTCGCAGACATGCCCCTGGGGACAATGCCGTGGTCGTTTCACTATCCACAACCCATGGTCGCGCCTGGTACCATGGGCATGCTCCTGGGAAGATAACCCAGAACCAGGAAGAATCGACAATTACTTTCGCGCGAACAGAAATATCAGCTTAACTACCGAAAAAATGTTTGAAATGGGGCCATAGTTTTGTAAATTATGTCTATTGTGAGAATAGTATGATGGTTGATGATAATTGTTGAGTGCACGAAAAAGAGAGAAATAGACACACGAATTGAACGAGATATAGGGCTGTCTTGATTCATGATTCACTTGCTCAACACGATAGAGCTTTGATTTCACGGTCACTTGGTTAGACGATAGTTCTCTGAATACGTGAACTGGTGGCAAGGGTAAGTAGAGCTGGGAGTTGATAGATGTGTGACGATTGCCAGAACTGAGAGACGACTGTCACTCATGAGGGACTGATAGATGACTGTATTTGGGAAGAGCTATAGTGGAGAGGAATGTAAATTGAGGGGTGGGAAAAGGATATTTTGGAAAGTTCAGAAAAGGGAAATCCGTTGTCGCTTGGAAATAACTGAAGAGCTGGATAAAACAAAAGGGCTCGACGTCAGAAAGGTGGACTCGGTGTTCGGGGAAGGACTGAAACAATGACTTCCTGTTGGCGCGAACGTTCCGAACTCAAAATCCCAATTAAGTCAGTGTGCACCGATCGATAACTGTTCTAATAATTTGAGCAAAACCAAAGCGCTCAGTAGAGAGAAATTTGTGTCACCCCAGGGTTTCCTTGCTTTAAAAAAAAATCACAGGATGCCCACTAAACATTGCAATTGCATGTTTGACGTTGGCAAAAACTATCTCGCTTGCTATTTATCTTATGTCCATTCATAACGCGAAGATCTGCCCAAAGCGGAGAAAGCTCCCATTTCATTGACAAGTCAAATGGTAAATGATCAGTGATCACTAGGAGTGCGTGTGTGGGTGCAGTCTTGTAGGTCTTGGTGGTCCGCAGGGGAGCAGCTCTCTGGGATTGTGCCAGTACTTTCTTTTGAATGATTGTGAGTTTGCTTCACCAGACAACGGAACAGTAGTGAATCACGGCTAGATGGCCTAGAGGACTGTGCCCTGGTAACACAGCTCAAACGGCCTTGCTAATTGCTCGTAATGAGGCAAACCTTGGGAGGGTTGGCGTCACCTTTCACCTATATTGACTCCAAAGAACTTGATGGTTGGCTATTTAACATCCCTTTGCTAGGATGAGATGGGTTTTTGCGCCGATGTAGTAGCTCTGTGGGTAGCAAGACCGTCCACATTGGTGTACAGCTTGCAGTCTGTCTCCATTAGGCTCCTGAGAATACCTTCGAAGAAGGCGTTCCAAAGACCTGGTCTGAGTCATCCCTTCTCTACTGTTCGCTGAATTGAAGTCTGCCTGCTGTCCTGTTTGTCAGCTAACCTCTAGCAAGCAAGTATATGTTAAGAGGAATTCCCCGACCTTGACGCTCATTGAGGAGTGCCGTCTACCATAGGTTTCAAACTCCCCTCTGATGTCAACGAGTACTGCCACAGTGTACTTACATGTGCCTTCAGGGAAAGATTTGCGGATTTCAACAATGACGTCTTGAGCCACAACTGGATCTATAGTGTGAGCCGTCTCATATCCTCCCAGTACCACTCCAAGATCCTGTGGAGCTGGTGTTCTCTGATGTGGCGTCCCCACCATTCACGCACATGAACCCTGAGCATTCTGAGGCGCACTGCAGCCAATCCCTTATACGTACACAGTACATGCTTCGCTGACTCCACCTCGCGAAATCCGTGGTTCTGTACCTCTGACCAACTATACTTGGCCAGATGGTAGTTTAGCGGACAGTGACCCATAAACAGGCCACATACCATCTCTCTCTCGAGTCTCAATACAGCCTTGACTGCCTTTGACCAAGCACATCCCGCCATTAGTCAGCCCTGCACACCTCCTTGATCAAGTGGCTCTTGGTGGTCCCTATGAAGGGCTCAGGTCCCATCGGGAGAAACGCAGATTTCTCTCAGCCTCCTCATTTCCTTCTATTCCTGCATGAACAGGCACCCAACGCAGTGGTAATGTGTTTTCCTTTGCCAAGGTCTTCGAGCCAGTCAGGCATTCCCAAACCTGCTGTTCCTGACTGGGGAGGGGGGGGAGCAGTTGCATCCAGGGTTCATACGTGGCCCATAACAACCCAAGGCATTCCCAAACTGATGGTATAGGAAGCGAGGGCCCTAAGTGCTGCCTGACTGTCAACATTGACTTTTCCTTAGTACACAGAATATTATAATATAATCGAACGTATTCACACAAGCTTTCTCCTACACGCATCGTACTTAATGCAAACCTGGGGGGTTTAAGTGGTGACGCTGTAACAATACTCCAATGGTTTGGAGAACATCGTTGAATAGAGGGCACCTGGTGACGCACTACAGTGGCAGGCAACGAATCAAGAAGGATCATTGGCAAGTTCTGTTCCATAATCCTTCGGTAATACCACTCAATATTGCCATATTTAGAAAACACCTCTCCTAGGAATAAACTGAACATCAGAGCAACACGATTTTCTCGGCAATTCTGCTGAGCCTTTGAATGGCTGGTAGGATAACATACCCCACAGTCTCTGGACGTAACGGTGTGTTAAAAGGGCAACCGTTCAAATGTTTCGCTATTTGTCAATTATTACATCCGACGACTGACCAAATACTCTCGTAGAAAAAGTTTAAATTTAATTGAGCTTTTTAGCGTTAAACGAAAGAAGTCGCCAATAGCAAATGATCTCAATTACGTCTTACGGACGACGGTAGCTGAAATATATGGTGATAGTGTCTTGATATTGCACGCGAGCGTCTGGAGAGGCGATGATAGGATAAGAGACCTTTTCGTCTCAACATTATACCGAAAATGCGCTCTGGCGCTACTTAAACGCTCATTCTCTCGCCGTGACGTGAAATTGCGGAGCGTCATTTTGCGATAAGATTGCTTTAGAGTCAAATTCCTTTTCTTCCCTCGTCTTTTTCTTTCCCCTCCCGCTCTTCCAAATGATCTGAGCACCTTGCCGTTTCGTAATTTGCCCGGAGACCACGTAAGATGGTTTGAGGTCAAGAGAGTGAGTACTCGTGAAACCGGGAGATGGCCAATGGAAGGAGAGATGTTTCAAGAGCAGCTCGTTTTTAACGAAAGAGCCGCTCGCTGGAGACCGTGAAGATATGAATGCAAATTGTAAAAGAGGCTTAGATTAAGTCGAGTGCATGAGAGTGAAAGCTCCGTCTGACCATTTCATCACTGAGCATCATTTCCTGAGAACACCCAAGGACCCGATTTTCAAGATCTTTTATGTCCTTCGCGTACCGGTTTTACGGGAAAACAATAAATAAACAAAAAAGTTGCAAGGTGATTCGCACGTTCCCATTAAATCGAATTAAAAGATTTAAGAATTGAAAAGAATATAGCATTTCACATCAGACAATTTTTAAATGTCTAAGCATGTTATGAAGATTGCCATTCTCTGATGCAGTTAGTCGAGGTTTAAAAATGCGTGTAACGTTATTGTTATGAATAGAGAGGATTGACCACCACAACCAGGCAACTGGGTAGGAGCAAATGCGAGATAGGGCAGGAGAATGGGACTCGGTTTCAGCTAATGTCATGATATTATTCGGAACATCGTGGAGTTTGGGGGTGCTCTGACAGCAAAAAGCTCGAGACGACTGAGTGTACACTGAATCAGAACGTTTGATTAGTCGTTGATTTATTCATCGAGATCAGTAGGTTTTTCTGAGATTACAAGTGTTTGGCAGGTCGAATTAGTTGGGTCTTTGACCTCCAAAATGTCTGCACAAGCCCTAATGGGGTTCACTCGGCCAAATTAAGGTCATCGTTCCCCTGAGCACCGTCCCCCTTTGTTTACCTACGGAAAGTCCACTCCTTCAGTCATTTCCCCCTTTCCTGGACTTTCCAATACCCTTTTTCTCACCCATCTATTTACATTCCTCTCCACAACAGACAGTTCCTCCCAAACTCATTTACCTACAAGTTCTCGCGAAAGCCAGTCGTCTCTCGTTTCTCCCAATACACAGTCATCTAACAGTTCTCGCAACGATTCGTCTCTCAGCTCGCACTACCCACAACTCAACTCTCTCTGTGCCCCTCTCCCTACAATTAGTGTCTCACAACCAGTTCATACAAGTATTGAGAGTTCCTTGTCAACCGGATATCGCTATTCTGTCAAATTTAATACAGTCCTCACTCACGCTCACCACGTTCATTTATTTCTCAGTTTCAAGCTCCCCCATTCGTACGCCCTACAACAAGGTGTGATACGATGTATTTTTTATCAAGAAGAATATTGGTCAATAGAATGAGCCATTGATACTGCGACTGACACAGGACCTTCTCTCCATCAGTGTCGTTCGAATTTATGGCAATCTAGAACCATATGAGCATATCGGGTATTCACGGTTTCGGCATGAGCATATACTTCCTCTTCATTAGACCTCCATTCAATTAACGTGAGAGGGGGAGGGATTTGGCTCGTACAAACGAAAGGTAGGCAGAGGAGTATCCTGTGCTAAATGCGAAGAGGAACCAGCCTAAAAGGATACAGACATCCTGGGTGGTTCATGTATGGCGTTACAAGTTACCACAGGGCTCTGTTCTCACAATGACCGTTCCTGAACCACCACAAGACAGTTTTATCAGTCGTTACCAACTTAGTTCCACCCTAAACCCTGTTTCTTAACACACATAAGAGAGTTACATCAGAACACGGTTGTTGATGTGCTGGGGCGTCCGGGGCGTTAGTCATCTTTAACGTCTGCCATCTTGGAAACGCTTATACCACTCGTAAAGTCTTGATTTACTCATAACAGCCTTTCTTAACATTTCACACAATTCTTTTAATTTTTTACGCAAAAGTTGACACGAATTCTTTGATCCATTTCTGTTATCAAACGAAAATCGCCGTGCTCATAAAAACACGTCTAACTCTAGAGGCTGCCACAGACAAAGTAAGCAATGAATACAGTTGACAATTTTATCATACTTCAGAGGGATGTATACCATCATAATTTTCAAAAAGTTGACGATTGGACTCTCCGAACCGCCAGATTTAAAAATTCGTATACCAGTTCCGCTCAAAACATTGAGAGTTCTCCCAAAACAAAACTCAAAATTACGAAACCGGTAAACGTTCCAACATTAAGAACTTCGTCGGTTCGGGCCCTCACAAAATTGTTCCTAATTCCCTCGAGGCCGTGAATTCTTCGAAATTGGACGGTTGAAGACCATGAAACGCACACAGCCCACCCGCCCTTCCACCGAATATTATTTCCCCACTGACCAAAGCTTGACATTCAGCTTCATTTCTCATGCTCTCCTTTAGCCCGCCTCGTTGCAACATCCGCCAGTTTTGAAGCGACCCATCGAAAATGTCAAAGAGTTTTTTTTTTGGGAGAAACCATCTGCGATGATCTAATTTCAACATTTTCGGTAGATCAAGGTTTAATTGAAAAGAGTAGCGTCTCCGTTCGGTGGAGTCGTCGCTGATTTCTTATCGCGTGAAACTATAAGTCGACGCCTTTACGAAAATCGTTTGCTATTCGTGTTTGATCGCGGCTTTTGTGCGCCTCGGCGCTTTTCTTTGTACGTCATTGTTCTATTAGACGTCACTGTCGTAAATTCGATTCATTTTGTGCCTGATATTTGGTATGCGATCGTACTTCACCCGTGGCAGGCGCTTGAGGGGGTCCTGCATTGAATACACGTTTTAGCTGCCAACCTCACCACGAATAGGAATAAGCCGGCGATGGGATCCTGGGAAGCAATCAGAGCACACGGGCATTTGTGCCATCAAATCAGCATTCGTCTTTCTCCTGTTTGCTCAATCTGGAAGCACACTCTTCTCAAGTGCAGGGAAAAAGAATAGAAGCCAGGCCTCGTCTTGCTCGCTACTGGCGAAGTCCACTTCCATTATCCCTTTTCCGAGATGCTTTTTACTCTCCTTGCTCTACGAAGTAGAAAGGAAAGTATGTAATCGGCTGAAGAAAAAAAATTGAGTTTTCATCAGACCTTTACGTTTCAGACCCTCCCGAGTTCGAAAAACGCTATTTGGGAAAATGGTCTGTGAGTCTGTGTGTGTGTGTCTGTGAACGATTTTTAGAGAAAACCACCGTACCAAATCAGCTCAAACTTCACATCTCGCCCGCGAGTTACAGTGGGACGCCAAAATAAGGGTATGAACAAAATCCACCGAAATTTAACTATAGTTATCATAGTGATCAAAACACCAAATTTTTTTTTCTCAAAAACGGCTCTAACGATTTTGATTAAATATTTTATATTCGTAGCTCTCAATATGACAATCATACCATAAAATTCCCATCTGTGGGAAAATGACGAGAGCAGCACAATAAATTACCAAATTTTTCGAGGAAATCTATTTTAGCGCGGTTTTTAGAGAAAACAACCGTACCAAATCAGCTGAAACTTGATGTCTAGCCTACAGGTTACTATGGGACGCAAAAATAAGGGTATGGGCAAAATCCACCGAAAGTTAACTATAGTTATCATAGTGATGAAAACACCAAATTTTTTTCTCAAAAATGGCTCTAACGGTTTTGATAAAAATTTTTATATTGATTGCTCTCAATTAGGCAATGATACCATACAATTCGCATTTGTGGGAAAATGACGAGAGCAGCACTATAAATTATCAAAGTTTTCGACGAGAAGCGTTTTTTGCGCAGTTTTTTTTCTTCTTATAAACTCCGCTGGAATGTTGGTAGAATGTTAAAGAAAATTGGTATTGTAGTCCAATACAAGTGGGCGAGTGTTTAAAATCGCACATGAGATACATGGGGCTCACTCCAGAAATTCCTGAATTTCAACTACGGCCGTCTCGCTTACTACCAGTTCTAACAGTTATTACCCTATAACTCTGCAAAAGTCCTTCCTAAAAAAATTCGTGTTTACAGCCTCCTTAATTTTCTGTGTAGCAATTGCTCAATAATGGTCCTGGGATGAGGACGAGCGGCACAATAAATTCCAGAACTGTAGGCGCTACCGCTACCTGCTGCTGAGTTGTTGTTGGGAAACAAGTTGTATCCGCCGGATCTCTTTGAGGACGATTGTTTGGTTATCGCTGCTACGCAAGTGGTCCCATATAGCAGGATAACTCCCAGTGATAGCCCTTAAGAAGGGAAACCAAGTGAGGGCATCATCAGACTACAAGCGTTGCGTTGGGCTTCGTAAGTAGTTACTGTACCTTCACAAACATTGGCTAACTGTTTGCCATGAGACTCTCAACAGGATTTCACCAGTCAATGATTGATTGATGATGAAAATTATCGGGACCTGTGGTATCATCTTTTTTGAATAAGGGGAATATAACTGCCTCTCGGAATCTGTTGACCAAACGGGAATGAAGAAGCCAAGCAAAACGGTCTGCAAAGTAAAACACAGCGTAGGGCTTAACAGGAACAGTACGTCGAGTTCTGAAATGCTAACGCTTCAACTGCACTGTACATTCGGTGACTGCTTTTTGACAACCTTCAACTAGTTCCAAAAATCTCTACTGTCTGTCTTACTGAATCTATTTGATAGGGACGTACAAAATGCCGCTATTAAAATCTTGTAAGCTCTGTTGCTCCCAATATGTCTCAATCTAACCTCATCAGAATCTACCAGTGGTAAAGTCTCTCGCACTTTGGCCCATTGATATCGACCATCGAACCAAGGCTACTTCTCAGGCCAAGGCGCTGAGGCTAAATGCCAGCCTGTCAGGCCAGGAAGTGCAGAGGGGAAAATACCCCAAAAAAGCAGGATGTGCAGACCAAGGGCAGTGCCCCGTCAGTGCCTTCGTCCCGAAAACAAGGTGCTGCAACACCAAAACAAAAGTAAGAGGGCTCCTCCTCTTTAAAAAACTCCGACAAAACGCTGAAGTAGTGTGCTCTACGTGCGAGGAAGGAGAGGCTGGTCTCTCCAACCCTAAAACAATGGAAGGCCTGATGCGGAGTGCCCCTGCTAGACCTCCAAGCACTAAGCGTCCGAGTGATTGACGTCTGCACTGCAGTAGGGGGTGGCGCCGTCATCATGACGGAAACTCTGGAAGTGGCCAAGGCGCTTACGAGTCACATTTCCACCAAGAAGGAGTTGAACCTACACGCATCAGCCCCTCTAGGTCGCTTCCCACGCTTGGTATTGTGGCCCGTGCAAACCGACCTACAAAAAGATGGCCTGGCCCAACAGGTTGTTGAGTCACCTCTGCGCAGTAACGCATGGGCAACAGCTCTCTACCCTGAGACCGGCGAATGACCAAATGCCTGCCGTACCTCCGCAGGTCTGAGTTCGGCTGCAGGGGCCAGCCTCTTGCACATTAGCGAAACCACAAGTTCCATGACTGATATAACCCTCGTCGAGGGTTTAGGAACAGTCATGAAATAAGGAAACAGACCTTTGGGATTGATGCAGCTGCGCCATCCAGCTCTGCTCGGGAGTATCAGACCTCGCAAGTCTTCCTTGCACATTCCCCCCGCTTGCGTCCCAGGATTGACGAGGAAGATGGTTCGGACGAGCCCTCGTCGTTCATTCAGCCCAGTCAGCAATCAAAACCTCAATCTGATTGGCATTAAGTCCGTGAAAGGCTATGCAAGGACTGAAATATCCACAACAACTGGCAGACCACAGCTAAGCAGATGCCAGAGCACTGAAAACGCCACTCTATGTTGCGCCAAAAATGTAAAATGCCTGTGAGGATCATTCGCAGATCGCCCACAGTCAAACAAAAACTCTGTATGCTTCGCTCAATGAACACTTGCCACGTATGATGTATTAGGGGTTTTCTACTCGCGTAGTTCGTGTCTGGGCCCCATATAATTACTCATACAAGAACCCTTGAAACTCACCTCAGATCTTAAATCAACTATTTTCTTGGGGAGAAAATGAGGAAATGAAATTAAGAACGTGATAAGACCTACTTTGAATTTAATCGAAAAAATAGAAATGAAATGAATGAATCAAACTCCTTTTAATATTCAATCAAAGTAACCTAATTGCTAGTGTCGCGTTTAAAGACAGGACAAGGAATTAATATACAGGGATTTGCTCATCTTCATCCAACAATATTCAAGGGAGGGAGAAAAACACTGAACTTAATTAGTACGTCCAGGGCGGGTGTAGAATCAGAATGAAAGCAGAGCAATTCGCCACTCGAAAAGCCATACTCATTCCCCTTCCTTGAGCTTTCCCAACAAGCGGCGGACAGCGCAAAGGAAGGAGAGCTGAAACAGATACTATACACTCTATACTCTATTACACTCTATAGAGTTGAATTCTGAGTGCTGAGATGCAAACACCGCCATTGCATGCAAGTCAACATTTCACTGATTACAATTAAGGTAAAGCGGTAATAGACCCACACTGTTGGGTGCACGAGAGGGGGGAGTTTAAGAACTAAATAAAAAAGAACTCGGTGAGCGTGAGAGAAAAGACTGTACAGCACACTAAATGAATAGTGATTTGAGTTTGAGTATATAAGGGCGACACGAGGGGACGACTCAGAATATGCGTGAACTGGCGTGGCAAACTGTAGCAGAGGGAGAGAGTGAGACGAGCTGTGACAGGCCTGAGAGTTGATAGTGAGCACTAGGAAACAAGCGTATCTGGGCAGAGCTGTGTGTGTTGGAGAAGGAGGTAAATCGAGGGAAGGAAGGACATTCTGGAAAGTTCAAAAGGGGAAATCCTTCCGAACTTAATCCCTTTGTCTGGAAAGAGAAGCCGACTGAACGACCGGTTCTTGGACCTACCGGCGGCATAACATGAAAAATGTTCCGAAACCGTGGCCGAGTGCACTGGGGAAAGGGCCAACCTCAAGAGCCCAACTACTTCAGCCTGTGCCGAACACATACTGCCCCATAACCAGAGAATCGTACAGTGAGAGCCGGGCACAGTTCCATATTATCGACACCCAGTAAGCCCTTCTTGACTACCAACTAAATACGACCTCTCGCTCTACCAAATACTCTGTTTGGCACTAATCCATTGAAAAGAAGAACAACTCATCCGCTTACACAAGCGTTTATATTGGAGTTATGACAGGGAAGGATTGGCTCAATACACAACGAAACGGAACGTCATTCACAGTGTTCGTACAATCCTACAACAGTAGAGAAATGAAGTTGACATCTTATAAACCTATGCGAAGGTTGGGTTGTTGACATAAGTTTCCCTGTGCTTCATCAAACGACGTTGACATGTTAATGTACCGGTAGTAAACATATAACTGCCGTGTTAGGTCACTGGTTGATCTTTTAATCGACATTTCCAAGTACGATACTAACAAGAATAATTAGCGGTTGCCAGACTGCGATCACACACCGAGTTTCCCGCTGTTTCAAGACCGTCTTCCAGAAAAAAAAGCGGCAAGTTGACCTGATACCCGCATCAATCAACTAGTCATCACGCGAGAGTTAAAAGCTGCGAGATATTAACGATAATTTCGTAATTGTATACCCCTTGGGGGTTGGCTTGGCAGGGAAGTTGAAGATGGAATCGCGTTTTGAAGAAGTTCCTTTTAGACGGTTTTAACGTGTTTCGAGATGATCAAGCCACACTTTCAAGGAGTGGCTTTTTTTTTCGTTTCGTTTCCGACGAGATTAACTGCTGTCCAAGGAAAGCGGGAATGTGAGAGATCATCTCGAACCAAGAAGCTGCTCTCTGCGTCTTCCTGAAAACCAGCGGGTCTGTCTTGCTCAACGCAACCAAATTATCTATAGCGTGTCATGAGGTTTCATTTGGCCGCATGAGAACCACCAGTGCTCGCTGAGGCCTCCCAAACAAGGTTTTTTGTGCCCGCTGATTGAGAAGTGTCTTCATATGCCTCTACAGCAATCTAGTAGACAACGTGTTTGAAAAATCCGCGTTATGATATCTTGAAACGAATTCTTCATCAGTTCATCGGGGCCTTTTTGAGTCGTGCAAACCTTGTCCATCTTTTCCTTTGACAGCACCAGCAGTCGCCCTTTACCAAGGTGCCCACGAGTTTCCGACATCGTATGGCTTTCCTCTGACAACGACATTTCCCGTACAAAGCATCGATTTTCTGTACTTTTATGACGCTCAGGAAAATTATTCTCAAAATAATGGCACAGAACGCTGAACTTTCACACTAAGACATCCAGCAAACCACGCATTTGAAAAAAATTTACTATTTAGGGAAAAGATTTACTCTTTACTCTTTACCTACTTATTTAGGGAAAAGATTTACTCGTCAGGAATTGGGGAAACGATTCAGGAACAAAAACAATAGTCCAGTTAGTAGTTCCTCGAAGCCAAATAAAACGTCTGTTACAACTTACTCGCGGGTTTGGACATTTTGGTTACTGGAAGACGATTTCACTATTGAGAAATCAGTTCTACTGGGTGGGTATGCACAGAGACGTCCGAGACTATTGCAAAGCATGTGTCACATGTGGCACGGGAGGTAAAAGATCGGCTCAGACCAAGAAAGCTCCGTTGCAAACTCGAAAAACTGGAACGCCATTAGCAGTTGACATCGCAGGCCCATTGACCGAAAGCAATGATGGAAATACATTTATAGTGGCGGCAATGGATTATTTCACCGAATGGCCTCATTTGCTGTACCCGATCAACGCGCAGAAACTGTTGCACATGGTCTAGTTCAGCACGTATTGTCACGGTTTGGCGTTCCACGAGAGCTACATACCGAGCAGGGACGAAAATTTGAGTTTGCTATATTCAAAGAAGTTATGAAGATCTTAGGAATCCATAAAACCCGAACCATTGAGACCTGGTACGATTCAACCGAACCATCTGAGAGATGCTCTCAAAGTTTGTTGATGGCCATCAGCTAAACTGGGATCAACATCTACATCACGTATTATTTGCATACCGAGCAACTGTCGATGCAACCACTTGGTTCTCACCAGCCATGTTCACATTTGGCAGGGAGATCAACGTTCCGGTAGACTTAGTTACTGGTACCCCCCCCCCCCCTCAAACGATGGATGTTGCGAGAACGCCTCGGTGAAGCTCATGAAATTGCTAGACAATCCGTGGACAAAAATTGCTACTAATGCCAAAACAAGAAACGATGTCGGTGCGACGAACCCAACTTTTAAAGTTGGAGACATACTTTGGCTGTATGACCCTCGTCCTCGTATTGGACTGACTTCAAAATTACATTTGCCATGGCTCGGACCATGTGAAGTCTTGAAGAAGATAACTTACGTTCTGCTCAGGGTACAGACTCTCAGGGTACTCGGGAAAGTGATTCACAGCGACCCCCTCCGAACATTCAACGAAATAAATGGACGCGTTGAGTGAGGACTGTATTATACTTGACAGAATAGCGTTATCAGTTTGAGTGTGAGTATATAAACGCGAACAAGGTTACATGAGAACTGGTTGTGGAACACTAAGTGGATGGAGAGAGAGACTTGAGAGACGAATGAGTTGGGAGAACTGGGAAGACTACTGTTGTTCTCGAGTACTGATGGATGACTGACTTGGAAGGAGCTGTCTGTTGAGAAGAGAAAAGTAAAGGTGCGGTAGGGCTGGAAAAAGATGGGGTGGAACTAAGTTGGTAACGATTGATATAACCCTCCTGTGGTGGTACAGAAACGG
Organism: Pachypeltis micranthus; assembly: GCA_020466155.1. Taxonomy (NCBI): domain Eukaryota; kingdom Metazoa; phylum Arthropoda; class Insecta; order Hemiptera; family Miridae; genus Pachypeltis; species Pachypeltis micranthus. Next base: position 4,957,303 of record CM035776.1, read on the forward strand.
TGGCCCTGTGGTCACTTGTAACACTATACAAGGTCCCAGTCCTCTGCCTACCTTATGTTTGTATGGGAAAAATTCCTCCCCCTCTCACGTTACTTGAATGGAGCTCACGCCGAAACTGTGAATACCTGATATGCTGATATGGTTCTAGGTTTCCATAAATTTCACGGTATCAATGGCTCATTCAATTGATTAATGTTCTTCTTGATAGAAAAGACATTGTGTCACACCTTGTTGGGCGCACGAATGGGGGAGCTTGAAACTGAGAAATAAATTAACATGGTGAGTGTGACTGAGGACTGAGTTACATTTGACAGAATAGCGATATCCGGTTGACAATGAGTTTATAAACGCGAACAAGGAACTCTCAATACATGTATGAACTGGTTGTGAGACACTAAGTGAAGGGAGAGGGGCACAGAGAGAGAGTTGAGTTGTGGGTAGTGCGAGCTGAGAGAAGAATCGTTGGTAGAACTGTTAGATGACTGCGTATTGGGAGAAACGAGAGACAACCGACTTTCACGAGGACTCATAGGTGAATGAGTTTGGGAGTAACTGTCTGTTGAGAAGAGGAATGTAAAAAGAGGGGTGGTAAAACTATATAGGAAAGTCCAGGAAAGGGAGAAATCCTTCGTCAATCCAAAATAACTGAAGAGGCGGACTTTCCATAAGTAAACAAAGGGGGGTCGGTGCTCGGGGCAACGATGACCTTTCAATTAGGCCGAGTGAATCCCGTTAGGGCAAGTACAGACATTTAGTATGTCAAAGACCTAGCTAATGCAGCCCACTGAACAATAACCTAATTTTTGTTAAGGTTTAGTTGTAAAAAAGCAAGTTGCGTGATTTTCTTCACTTGAACCTAAGTCAATTGGAACTTACGGGGTGAACATAACAAAACAAGATCAAGCATTGCACGCTTTGGAACGTCTATAGGGACTTCTACTGGAACTCCTACGTGAAGGTTGAAGGGAGAAGATGAAGTAGATGTGTGAGGGGGGGGGGGGACATTCAGATTCGGACCTGGGGCATGAAAATAATCACCGATTATTCAATGAAGGGGCCTATTATTGAGTACAGACCGAAGAACCACACAATTACAATACTGGTTACAAAATAAGATCATCTCCTCTAACTACCTGATAATTATATTGGGGAACTGTACAGGCCAGTCATTACAAACTCGCTGCAGTTGACTTTGCAGCCACTGCAGGACTATGCAGTAAAAAGCAAGTGCTTCCAGTTCTGGCTAAGGTCAGATTTCAAGCAGAGTGAGGCAGGAGACCTACCAGCCCTGAGCCTGCTGAAGTAAGACCATATCCCTTCGTGAGCACTGAGTAACATCTTCAACCTCCAAGAAGTGGGCATGATCAGCTCATCTGTCTTTCAATAGAGGGAAAAACCCCCTTGCACACCTCCCTGTCCACGGTTGAAAGCCGAACATGTTCGTTTCTGGTTTGAAATGCTCTCTTCAACTTCCTGGCATCAACGAGAACTGGACAGGGAGACGCAGATCTGCTGCTGCTTCCTTCGCAAGTTTGGCTGCATTCTCCTCATTCCCTTGAGTGCGCTCTATTCCAATTCACCCTGATCTTCCATCCCCTTTCCTGCAGCCCACCTAAACAGTCAACATCTAATGCCTCAGCTCGGACTACATAGCAGTAGAAACCTTCGCTGTTCGTATTGCGTGAGTGTCCATGACGAACTTAATGTCCTCTCAGCCACACCCCCAGGGCCTCTTAGAGCTGGCAGTCCCTAATGTGACGCCCCCTATAATTCCCCACCGCTTCCTCACAAAACACAGGACGTCCTTCACATCAGTGCCTGCAGAAGACAAACCCACTGCCCTTCTGTTGAGCGAATTTCACACGCAAACCCGAAATCAGTTTTAGAACTATTTTGTAATACGCGGGTAATTCTCAAAGTTGAGTCAGTCAGCCCTCTTACTTCAGCGTAACATGACAGCCTCAGTTTTTTTCAAAATTGAACAGTCTGCGTTTTTTTTTTTTTGCTCCGATAGCCCAAGATTACCGCGTTACGTCGGCGTTAAGTGTGGTGATGGCTGGTGAACTTGGGAATGGGAAGCTAATGGAAGTTGTAATGTCTTCATCTTTCTCGTTGACGTGACGAGGATGTTAACGCACCGTCAGCGTGTCATTCTACAGCCTCAACGTTGCTTCCCCGTTTATACCTCCCCCCTCCCCACGACCGCACACACAGGCCAAGGCTCCGCATCGGGTTTTTGACGCCTTCTGCCTTTTCCCCTCCGAGTTCAAGTGTCATGCAAATCGCGAGCTCGCAATTCTTCTTTCCTAACGTTCGCGGCGAAGGTGATCCAGACGATTCACGCGTTTTACGAGACGTCATGGTGCCTTCTAAACGTTTAACGCCCTTTAAACATATGTTATTGCATCGGGCTTAACTGTGGCCACGCGTAAAACCCTAGAGCCAATTCCACCAAAGTTCAACTGACAAAACCGAAGATCCTCATTCGTCATGGATTTCCATTAATGTCATTCAAGACGAATTAATAATTCAGTATTACAAATTAACGTTCAAACTCGTTTGACTCGAGGGCCTACAACTTCAACTGGCTTGTGAACAACTTCAACACAAATAATGTTCGTCAGTAGTCAGTGAGTATTATTCACGTGAAGTTGCGCAGGCGTGTTTTCAACGCGACTGAGCGTTCCTAGACGATGTCAATCTCCTTGTCAATGGACACTGGTGAGATGTAATGTTCCTATTAATGGATCAGCGTGCAGAATGTCCTTGTTGTTTTCTTTCTTCTGCGAATGGGAGCGTGGCTCTTACCAAACCGTCAGGAGATTTAGATCATAATAAAATTGTGCCTCAGTGATCAGGCACCTGCAATTTTTCGGGCGATTTTGAATTCCTTTACATTCGTTCGACCTAACGGAAAGGAGAGGCGCCTCTTTCAGTTGCCGAGGTGCGGACTGCATAGGAGGAAGTAACAACGTCAACAAACACCTGGCGGAAGCAATATGTTAAGCCTCGCATTGCTATAGGCAGGTTGTAGTGGGTCATTCCTCCATAAATAGCAAAGCATCATTGTAGCTAAGCAACCCTGGGAAGATGAGCGTCCGTCCAGTGTAGGGGTATGGAGCCGAGGTTTCTGGAATCAACTGCCTAAAAGTGGTTGTACGTCAATTAAGAGGCTGGTGGAGTACCAGTGTTTCCAGAAGTTGTAGAGGAGGTACCCCGATCATATCGCTGCTGTGGTGCTGGAGATTCTGGGAGAAGACAACGTTTAATTCAAAGCCCCCGCGCTCTCTAGGAAAACCTTAGCCTCAGCACTGTCATCACCAGCTCGTGAGGGCTAGCAGCACAGTTAACAGTAATTCCACTTCAGATGGGCCTGATGTTATTTCTCAACCTTGTTCTCTACATGGGAAAACCTTTGAACAGGTTCCAGAAGGGTGGCCATGGACACAAATCCTGTCTTGTCTATGGACTTCTGTCACTTCCATAAGGTGCAGCCATCTGGACTTCAAGTGGGTGGTGTCGTTGGTGACGTCCAGAGGGCGTTCCAGTCGGTGGATGGTACTGCCTAGAATCTTTAATGCATCAGTGTCTGGCTGTCCATGAGTGCCAAGGGGACGGAAAACAGGTTGCGCAGCAGATGGACCCTCTAGTAGTGGGTGGAGGCTACGGGGCTCTGTGTTGCAGCTTACTGGGGTCCTTCCTAACCCCAGGGATGTCAGCAGGCCCAATCTGCCCCACCCGGGGATAAGGAAAAGCCGTAAGCACCATCAAAAGAAGGTGCAGGCCAGCGGACCATTCAGGCCTTAAAGGTTGTTTGACCCAAAATGGTACCATGGGAAATCACAGCCTTCAGCCTTGCGCTGGGGCATTATGGGTTAGGGCCACGTCAGGTGGCTTCCTCTGCATGGCAAGGTTGGTAGAACGAAACAACCCAACTCCTACCCAGGGCAAGGCTTAACAATGCTAGAAAATGCGTTTGCTCTGCTGACATTGTGGGGGTCAGGGGGGGGGGGGTCGCTGGAGAGTAGAAATTCCATCCCTTTCTTACGTTTCAAAACTGCGGGGTCTGAGGGAGTAGGAGGGTACCGACGCTTACTGGGGTCCTTCCAAACCTCAGAGAGGGCAGAAAGTTCAAACCGTCTTGATCAGGGATGAGGAAAAGCTGTAAGTGCCGTAAAAAGATAAGGCGGGCCAGCGGCCATTCTGGCCTTCAGGGTTGTTTGATCCAAAAGTGGTATCTCGGGAATGCACAGCCCACGGCCTTGCATTATGGGCTAGGGCCACAACAGATGGCTGCCTCTGCAGGTCAAAGTAGGTAGCACAGAGCTATCCAATTCCTGGCAAAGCCTGAAAAAAATGGAAAACGCGCTTGCCCTGCAGACATCGTGGTGGTCGTGGGGTCGCTGGGAGGTAGTTCGCCTATCCCAATTTATTTTTAACCTGCGGGATCTGAGGGAGGTAGGTGGCACCCAGTGGGTACTCTCCCAGTCTTCCCCAAAGCTGGATCGTAACTGTCCAGTAAAACGGTTACCAGGGGGTGTGGTTGGTGGCGTGGAGCCTTTCAAGGTGGCCCTGCTGGTGGTGGAGCCGATTGTTTGGCTTCGTGCGGCCCATGGTTCGCTGGGAGCTTCCCCCGAGCATTACGTAGAGTGTAGAGGAGGAGAGAAAAAGCCCTCAGAACCCAACAACCAGGCTTTGAACACTCAAAATACATTTGTCCATGAGTGCTTCTGTCAGCCAGGGAACCGTGCCCATAAGGAAGCCCTGATTAAGTAGCAGCAGGTCTCTGAGGGAATGGCAAGAGGTGCACCCACTGACACACTCACCTGGCTAGAGGGGATCGTGGTTCAGCTTCCATTATACCTGACTCCTTTCTAACATGTTGGACGGGAACAAGCCCCCAGTGCTTGGAATCCACATGTGAATAAAGAGTAGGCCCTGGTAGAATGCCGCTTGGCTATTCCTGCACTGGGGCCTGCCACCCATTTAGGTCCTTAGACCTGAAGCCGCTTGAATTTCACCAAGGGAGACCTTCCCTTCGAAGGCCTTCGGCCACAGACACAGTGCCGTCAAATGGAGTGTCACCAGCTGGCCAAGGTGTTGGATTCGTGGGGGCTGTGGCGATGGAAAGCTCCCCAAGTAAACGAGCTTGTTGGCAGGAGAGGGGTAAGGCTGCAGGGCTAGTTGCTCTCTTTAACCACCAAAGGTTCTCGGACATGTCCATGACTACTTTTCACACTTAACTCATAACGCGGAATTGAAGTATCGTCCTGTGTTCCCAATGAACCACCAGTTGATTCGATTTGATCACGATGTGTGGTACTTTCCGCTCTACACATGGCTCACAGCGGCGGCTATATGTGGAGAATTGTCTAACCATTTTTGGGTACTTCGCCTCCTCCACTATTTAGTACGTCGTGCTCCCAAATGTAATTTGTTTGGATCTTCAAGCGAAACAGGCAACGTTCTTTCTTCAATTTATCATCCATCGCTTGTCCAGTCTTCAGGGAAGTCCGCGTTTGAAGACCACAACGAAACGAAACCCGTTTCGGTGCCCACCATCGTCCTCACTCAATCGTGAAGAGTTCGTAGCTGAGAAACGAGACACGTGCGAGGCCGTTGTCTCTCAGCAAGAAACGGAAGTAATTTATACGAATGTGATGCCCATTATTCGCCTAGGAGATGCTTCCCAGGGATTTCCGTTCACAGAACTCATTACTTTGGAACTAAAGAAGAATCGTTTTGATTCAACACGCGTGCGAAGGTGATCCGGATGCTGCGAACAAGCCTTTTGCCCAACTAACTGAGATTGACAATAGTTGACTGAGTTGACGAGAGGAGCTTCTTTGTCGTCTACTCCTTCGGTACGCAATTCATCGGACCTTGGAGGAAAATGCGGACCGCCATTAAAAAGTAACGAGATCCTCATCTCCCCGTTGCAACAGGCCATTTTCTCCAATTCTTCAGCGAGCCTTACAATAATTTGACGAATGAGAGTTGGTGACCTTTTGCTTCCCATCGATGCCTCTCGAGACGATAACGTTTATCGGTTCGTAGTATTTCGACTCGGGGACAGGACGGCAATAATAACCAACGGAGTACGTTGTGCAAAACGTACACTTTCGACGAGCGGATTGGGCAATTCGAATAAATTCTGAGGATGTTAAGGCCTTGTGTGATTTTAACTATTGCCCGTCTCTCACGAGTGCGTCGGGCAACCTGTCGATCGTGACACGTCATCATCTTCCCAGTTCAACGTTCTTCGGGCCAATTTTACGTTTCTACTAGCGGATGGAGTCTAATCAATTAGTGGATAGTTCTTATGGTTAAACGTTTGAAAAACAGGGGGACTACTGGGCCACTGCTGTCATATTTCATGCGTCGTGATGCAGTGTGTTGCTTGTCACCGGAGCATCCAGCAGCATCCACATTATCGACAACTTTGCTTTTCCCGTGTAAGAAACTTACAGGTTACACAGGCACGACAGTGAGCATTCGCAACAATACGATCCCGGCCTCTTGTTCACCTCTTCGCTGTAGGCAGCGACGCCACACGACTGGCGTAGAAGTGCTGGTAATCCTTCCCATGAATGCCCTCTGAAGCTCACTCCACCCACGCAGAAGAGTTGGGGGAGTCGAGACACTGCCTGAGTTCCTGTCCGTCAAACGAACCATGCAGAACAGCCATAAACTCTGAAGGCAGATGGAGTCGCGTTGTCACCCCACGGCAGCTGATCCTGGACGAATGTAAGACCAGCCACAGTGCGTGCGTCATCCCAGTCAGATGCCCGCAAAGCAAGCAGGCGCTTATGGTGCAAGAACAGAATAGTGGTAGAGAGAGATGAGTGCTAGCATGTCAATGGACGGGTCAATGCAGGCCACTGCTGCCTTGGCTTCTGTTCTTGCTCCAGCCACCACTCGTGCCTGCAATCCCACACCAAGAGTTTTGGATCCTATATATGGTTCCTGTATGGCGAGAACACTGCAGCGTTTCTTGAGCGCATTTTGCAGGAACTCAGCCATAACCAGGGAACTCTTATTTGTGTTGTGCTGAAGGATTCGAACTGTTTTTAACCTATTCATAATCCACTCGTGACTCCTGGAGGGCAATTACTCGCTGCCGAATGGTACAGCGTGCGTCTCTTGTAGAGTGTGCGACCTGTTGGATTTTGCGTTCGACGCAATTGGCACACTTGAGGGGAGCCTCACGCTTGCATTCCTTGCTCAGATGTGGCAAGACGCACCAGGCACACACAACAGGTCTCTTCCCCAACATCCCAGTTCTTCCCCAACATCCGTGAACGTCTTTCAAGAAAATGGGTTGAGCCAGACCACTGGACGAGCCAGTTCCTCACGAGACATGGTGACTTCAATGCGCGGCTCCACTTCTTTTCTCTGAAAGACTCTCCATTATGCACGTCTTGTGCCTCCAGTGGGGAGGAAACAAGAAACCATGTGCTGCTCCACTGTAGTTTCTACAACAGTGAGCGACGGTTGTTGGGAGGGCAAACGAACTTAGCAGCATTGACTGCTACAAAGCAAGCCTATAACCATTTTGCAAAGTTCGCGAAGAAGGTGATGGCTAAGAAACGTGGTCATAGTTGATCTGTCCTTTTGAAACTTGCCACCCAAGTAAATAGTTAGATCAGGTAGGAAACCAGATTAAGAACTCCTCCCAGATGGTACGGGATTCCTCAGGTGGTCACCTCCGCACGTTCACACACGGGCAACAGCTCTCTACCGGGAGACTGGCTAACGACCAAATACCTGCCGTACCTCCACAGGTCTGAGTTTGGTGGATGCTGCAGAGCCTCTTGCATATTAGCGAAACCGCAACTTCTATGGCTGATATAACCCTCGTCGAGGGTTTAGGTACAGTCATCAAATAAGGAAACAGACCTGTGGGAGGCCTACTCACTCACTCATACCAGGGAGGCAGCTGCGGTCCATAGAACTCCGCTAGAGCTGCAGGACCAATAGTATTTTGCCGTGGCACACGTTGGGACCATGTCCTAACTCCCCAGCAAGCCTGCTGGGGGGCCTGCTTAGTGTCCCAGCCGCCGCCGGTACCCATTGCCTCACCCCCCTGGGTTCGGAGGAGGGGAGTATGGTCGGGGATCGAACAGAGCCCTCTGGTTCTATCCCCGCCTGGCTCGGAAGGCCTCGCACCCCAACGCGCTTGGAAGGCCTAGCCAAGCACCATTCTATTAAGGCTTATCAACCTTCGGACGGTCATCCTCCCAAAAACCAACCCGTACGTCAGCTTCGGGAGCAAGTACATCCGAAGGAGGCGCAGCTTCTGCTGTGGCTTCAGTGGCGCCTTGGCAACTTTCTGAAGATAATCACCAAGGTCTTCCGGCTGAAGAGGTTGCACCGAGAAATTCGATCCCAAGATACTGCCACATCTAGAGGACACCTCTAGTCGGGACACGGGATTTGATAATGACAAAACCGGCATCCTTTAATAGGGCGGCATCACCCCCAAACCACACATGCATAGCTGCCTCACAAACTTGTACTTGCAAGGAGGACAACATCATCTGTAAAAACTAATGCGCCCTACTTCTTGCAGCAGCTTACCCAGCCCTGTATCAATTACAAGGTTGAAGAGTATAGGAGACAGAGGGTCCCCCTGCTGAACGCCCACACCCGATTGCCACGCCCCCAGACATCTCTGCACACACACAGTCGACCACGAGCCCCCTCACCACGGAGGCAGACACACAATTTTCTTTCGACAACATTGACATTTTCAAGAAATACGCGGAGCGTTGTGAGTGCATAGGAAGGGTTACTCCCGCTCACTCGACATAATATTACGTTAAATGGTTGACAGAGGCAGCACGTTATTGATCCCAATTTGCCGCTACCTGCACCTGAGAAAATTGACGAAGAGCAAGAGAGAAATTATGTTCGATGACTCACCGATCGTCTGCTTATTTGCAGAACTGAAGTATCCCTATCAGTCGTGATGAATGAACCTTCGAGTGTGAGGCACCTCTACGGATCATTCGACGCACGTGGCTGCGTTTAAACGGCCTTTCTATCCTCTCAATTATCCCGATATGGAGAAATTATGTCGAAAAGCGTCGAGCAAACAGAACGGCGAACACTTTCGTCCCTTCATTCAACGTTTTGTTCTTCAACGTGGCCGCCGTTCTATTTTCTCAAAGAGAGAGTTAACGATCCAGTAGATCATAGATGAATAGGGCCGACTACCGTTAATAGGGTGTATAATGACGGTACGTGTTGAACGAGAAAAACGGCTAGCGATTTATATAACTGCCCCGTATCCTCGATTAAGCCGGAAATATTTTGTGGGAAATCGTTATTGCCGATTTCGACGAGATCGCCTTAGATTCAGCAAACGACTGCAGGATCTTAGATTGAAGCTATCGGCGTGGAACTTCAAAATATGGGCGAGGAAAGAAAATGATATGGGAGGGGGGGGGGATTGTCTTCTCTTCCTGTATCCAAGAAACAAACAAAAATGTTCGTGTGAGATTCTCGAATGATTCAAATATTTTCTTCGCGTTTTTCTCAAAAAATGCTGTAACTACTTTTGGTAAACCAGGTTTTTACTCTCCTAGCCACCGAAATCTAGAAGGAAGTAACAAAAAAACATGTTTGAGTTCTGTAAAAAACATATTTAAGAAAATGGTCTGAGACTGTGAACGTCATTGAGAAGAAACGGCCGACACGATTCAGCTCAAACTTGGTAACTAGCCCGCAGGGCGTCTCAAAAACGGCTGTAACGATTTTTATTAAATTTTTTGTATACACAGTGTTTGTTAGGAGCAATGGGCCTTTGAGAGGGCAGCAAAAATAAAATAAAAGAAGCCTCCTCGCCTGCGCAGCAACTCACAACTTTCCGCCACCCCCGGAAGTTCGAACAGAACCTACATATGCGGGCGCTATATCTTCATTCAACGCGTTTCTACAGAAACATTTATCGAGAACAAAATGTAGGGACTAATTAGCTGAGAGTACTCCGAAAGTTTGATCGAAATCGTTAGAGCCGTTTTTGAGAAAAGTGGAATACCGATAAATTAATATTAGACAAATATCCTTTTCTGAGTTGACTTGGCTTATATCTCCGTTCAACATATATGTACAGAAATAATTATGGAGAACGAAATGTGGGTATGGGTGACTAAAAGACACTCCATTAAGATGTATCACATCTGGTGAAAAAGTTACCCTGGAATTTACGAAAATGTTCGAAAAAACGTTATTTTTGACACATTTTAATTTTTATCTCTGTTCAATGGACTGTCAGTGGAACATTTATTCAGAACAATATGTAGGTATTAACTATTTGAAAACATTCTGTGAGTTTGGTGAAAATCGCTGAAGCCGTTTTGCCAAAAAGCGTAAAAAACCTATTTTTGCTTCAGGGGCCCTTATCTCCGTTCACCGTATTTTCATGGAGATATGTATGGAGAAGAAAAGTTAGGTATTGATTAGGAAAAGATAATTTGAAAGTTTAATCAAAATCGTTAGAGCCGTTTTCGAGAAAAATGCGAAAACCCTACAAATTATTACACAACGGTTTATTATTCTCATGAACAGCTTGACCTAGTATTACTGCTCCGAGACGCATTCCATTTGATTCAGCATCGAAAAATAGTAGTAAATCATACGAAACATGACCTGACTACAATGGAACTACGGAAACTAAATATTCCCCCTGCGCCAGGCGCCCGTAAGCGTCTGTAGGCATTTATGATCCGGTGTAGGGGTGTGCGGAGGTAGTGGCCCTAACCTTCCTCCGCCCCACCAGGCAAAAAGTCGGGGAAATCGGGACGGGGAGTGCTTCCAGCGAACCCTCGGCAATTGGCACGACGTTGCGGATGGGGGACGGTGTACGGGCATTGCAGATCTGGAATCTCCATGTCTTGAAACGTCAAGTATCAAATTTTGAGGGGGGTATCAAATTTTTCCTGACCGAAAACATAGGGTTGTTATTCAGAATGAATAATAAACCAAAACCCTAGTTGTTGGTACATTTTCGCCCCCCCCCTTCACATCAGCCAAAATCGCCCACAACCTTATTTTGGTGTTTACAAAAAATGACGAACAAAACAAAAAAAGAACCAGCTCAATCGGATCAGCTTTGTCCCGCAAATCGAACTACAGACACACACACGGACCACGCGCCGAAATTAGGTTTTTTAGACTCGTTAGGCCTCAAAACGTAAAGATCTGAAGAAAACTCAACTTTTTTGTTTCCTTTCCCTTTGGGGTAGCGGAAAGTAAAGAGAAAATAAATCCGTCCGACCTTCTAAAGTATGAATTGTGTAAGTCCGCGGCCTTTCGTTGGCGATAAGATGCGTAGATCTTGAAGTCTTCTAACAGCTTTTAGTCTTCGAAACTTTCTTCGCTTGAGAGCTCTAGCAAGGAATATATAGTTGGTATTGTATAGGTTGGTATTGGAAGAACCTGCCAAGAGATAATCTCAAGCTGGCAGAAAAGGAAAACGTTCGGACCGTGTCGCGAGGGCAGATGAATTGCGATGCACGGCGGCTCGGACCTCTGGTCGTGGCTGACTTGTTATTTTCCACACCACCTTCGCCATATTTTACTTTTTAGATTCTTATACAAAAAAAGAAAATGTATTTGAAAAAAATAAATATCACTCGTTTATATAGACTGGAGCAGGAGCTTTAAATGTGGAGGCCCTGCCCTACCACGAGTGCCTAAACGTACTGCTACAAATGATACGACAATACCGTAAAATTATCTTTTCTGGGAAAATGGCGTGGGCAGCACAATAAATTGACGAACACTCCGACGCAAGTTGTTTTCCTTATCACCTCCGCTCAAACATTACTAGAATCCACCGTAGAAGGCAGTAGAATAAAGTGAGCGTATAATAACGCCCATAAGATACATAGGAGCTACTCAATAAATTTCGGACTTTCAACCTCTACCATGTCTACCTGTTCCTACCCAATTGTTACAAAACGGCGAGCACAATCCTTCCACACGACTAAAAATCAGTCTTATGAATTTGAATAATTGTCAGGAACTAAACAATAACCTGTTTCATTAAAAACAGATATGTTTGACTGCTAGAGTCAAGAAAATCGTTGAATGCGCGTGGGAGCCAAGGAAAGTTGCGCGATGCGTCACACCTGATGGTTTTACCCCAGTCACGCTCAATATTTCCTCACTCGCTCACTGCTCTCGCCCGAATCGTTTTATTTATTATGCGTCGAAGTAAATCAGCTCATTAGTCCTGCGCCCTGTATTTTTATTCGTTATCAATAAACAGGAGACGCTAACGATGGAACTCATCTCGACTAACGACGCGAACGATAAAGTGTGTTCAGCGTGTGTTCATCTCGAGCGGTCAAACTTTGATATTTAGGAATGTTAATTATTGGTGAATCATCGTCATTTTCGGGAGTAACATATTATTCTCGTAATTGGATCGCAGTCTCGACTCGAGTCGGCTCAATTCGCTGTTTTAGCGAAAACCGAAAAATATCAATACGCGAATCTAGTTAAAACAAATCAACAAATATCTGGTGCGTTGCAACACACAACTTTCTTTACCTCTACGTCAATTCACTTGCGTAAATAGCTTTTTCTACTTAATCAATTCATTTATCACTCAGTTCATTTGGACTTGGTCAAACAACACTCCAGCAGGAAGCGGTAGCGCTTACAGTTCCGGAATTTATTGTGCTGCTCGCACTCATCCCCAGACCATTATTGAGCAACAGGTACACAGAGAATTAATGAGGCTGTAAACACGATTTTTTCGAAGAGGATAGTAATCACTTTTGCAGAGTTATTGGGTAAACACTTTGAGAACTGGTAGTAAGCGAAACGACGGTGGATGAAATTCAGGAATTTCTGTAGTGACTCCCATATATATCTTATGAGCATTTTGAAATGCCCACCCTACAGGTATTGTCTTGGACTACAACACCAATTTTTTGTAACATACTAGCGACATTTCAGCGGAGTTTATAAAGAAAAATTCACGCTAAAATCAATTTTCGTCGAAACGTTTGGTAATTTATTGTGCTGCTCTCGTCATTTTCCCACAAATGGAAATTTTATGGTATAATTGCCGTATTAAAAGCTATCAATAAAAAAAATGTAATCAAAACTATCTGAGCTGTTCTTGAGAGAAAAAAAAATTTTGTGTTTTGATCACTATGATAACTATAATCCAATTTCGGTGGATTTTGTTCATACCCTTATTTTGGCGTTCCATGGTGACTTGCGGGCTAGATATCAAGTTTGAGTTGATTTGGTACGATCGTTTTCTCTAAAATTGTGTTTTTCGGACTCAATAGGGAACTCAAACGTATAGATCTGAAAAAAAAAAGTCAGCTGATTACATAAATTTCCTTTCTACTTTGTAGAGCCGAAGAAAGTAAAAAAGTGGACGAGTTCGAAGAAAACCCTTGGGGGAAAATTGAATATAGGTGGTATAATAATATAATGCCAAAATAAAACAGCTTCTAATTGATCAAAATTAAAACCTAACGAAGCTTCGTTACAAGAAAAAAAACCCTGCAAATTATTACACAACGGTTTATTATTCGGATAATCAGCTTGACCTAGTGGCTCCGAGACCCATCCTGTTCGATTCAGCATCGAAAAATATCATAATGAAACCCAAAAAAAGGTCGAAAAGAACTGAATCGTAATATTAAGATAAACAAAAAAAAAACGAAAGTATCTAGAAAAAACTGAAGTTTAATATGAAAACATGCACGCTAAATACTAACATCAAAATTTAACCAAAAATCTATGAAAAAAACCAAAATGAGAATGAAACGAAAGAATCTAAAAAAATTGAATCGTATTAAAACCAAAACGTCGGGGAAATTGGAACGGGGGCGCTCGAAGCGAAAGGCGAAACGGGAGTTGAGTGGCGGCGTTGTCGGGAGGCAAGCGAGCGGGAGGCGCGCTCCCTCGCCTCGTGCGCGGTTGCTTTTTTAATGAGACGGGCGGGAGGGAGGGAGTTCAAACGACAAAACGCTGTAGCTCCCGCGTTGTACTGCGTTTCGTTAATTGTTTTAACCGTTTTTTGCCCATTACAACCACGGACTTCGTCCGATCGGATTGCCGAGATGGCGGGAACAACTAGATACCAAATCGGATTTTTGGGCGAAAGAACGAATTTTTCAGACCACGTTAAAGGCACAAAACGGCCCGGACGGCGGACGGGGGACGGACATTGCAAATTTGGAATCTCCAAGTCTTGAAACGTAAAGTATCAAATTTTGAGAGGGGGGGGGGTTGTAAAAAATTTTTTGTGACCGAAAACATAGGGTTATTAGTCAGAATGAATAATAAACCAATAGTAATTTCACTTGAAATGAGAGAGGGGTGATGAAAACCAAAGAAAAGGCGTAAACTAAAAGTCAACTGCAGGATGCTCTGAAAAAATAAAAAGAAAAGGATGGTTCTGGATGGCGAGGGACACAAATGATGACTGTGAGGGTGAGCTCAACCCTAAAAAAACTGCCCGATTTTATAAAATACGGCCAGTTGAGAGGTGGCACGGTTTTCACAGTGCGGTTATCATTTCCCACGCTGATATTGATGGTTCGGTCTATTTCTCTTCTGTTGTACGTTTTTTCCCAGATTTAGCGATAAATATTGAAGTACCGTAAGTAGCTTCAAGCTGGAGATGGAGGACCAAACGTTTGAAGTACAGCGGGAACACTTTTTAAAAAGTTTAACGCATTTAGTAGTGAACCCATTTAATTAATTTACGTTACTAAAATGAACGTACTGTAGGTGAGTCCGTCTCCACGGCCAAACGACCAATATTACCAGTCCTTATGTCTCCAAAGGAAAGCCAGGTAGTTCCTGCAAGAGTTTTCATTGATATCCACCCTGGGAGAAGTGGTACCAAAGACCAAAAGTCGCTCCCTCTCAAATCTCCGGCACTGGGCCAGGACATGGTAGGGAGCCTTCTCATCCATGCCACACCACCTGCATCGAGGGGTGTCGGCTATGCCCATAACATACATGTGTTTGTTCATTGTGCAGTGCCCAGAGATGATCCCAACAATCTGCCCTAAGTTCTCTCCATCCTCAGTAGCTTCTGTCTTATCTCACGTGTTTGCTCTGAAAACGTTTGGAGTACCTTACTCCAGCAACATTCCAGACTGTATGATGCAGTCTTCTGGAATATTCTTCCAGTCCTCTTGTGGCAGAGAAATCCCACAACGGGGCGGGGGCCCAATAGGTACAGTAGACGAACCGCGTATGGCCAGATGGTTTGCCCTCTCATTTCCAACGATCCCCTTATGCCCAGGAATCCAATACACATTAACTCTATTCGAGTTTTCTAAGGAGTTAAGCCACATCCTGCACTCTCGTACCAGTTTAGACGTTGTGCAGTAGCTCATCAGCGCCTTGCAAGACGCTTGGCTATTAGTCAATATGTTGACAGTTCTGTTGCTACAGCTGTTCTCATGCATTATGATTGCCCCGGCGGATTCATGATCTCTGCTTGAAAAACCGTTGAAGTGGGGCCTAGGGTAATGTTCGTCCCACTCCTTCCAGAGCCGCTTATCAGCACCCCGAAGTCTGTGGCCTCAAGAGTTTTCGATGCCATTAGGCGGCCAAAACTGACGACTCTCGCTGTTCCATAGGCCTCCCACTGGTCGCACATTTATTTCCCATCAAATTCATACATGTGCACCATCATGTCCGTGACCATGCTTAGCTCTGTGAAGGTCTCCAATTTCCTGAATATAGCCAGGCACCCGTTAATCGCCTGTGGCACCTTAGCTATACCGAGCTTGGTGAGTCTGTGTGCGACCTACATCGCCTCTGCCTTGACGTAAATGTCCAGGGGAAGAAGGTCGAACAGTCTTTCCATGGTGCTGGTAGGTGTGGTCTTCATCACCCCCACTATTAATAAGCACCCCAGAATTTGCACTTTGGCCAGGCTGCTACCATTCTCTCCAATGGCAGCTCTATCGACCCACTTGAGATTATTGGTCTCACAATGGCTACGTAGAACCAGCAGGCCATTCTAGGCTTTAACCCCCATGTCCTCCCGCGCATTCTTTGACACGTCCACAGGGCTGTTGTCGCCTTTTGTGTCGTGTACCTGTTGTGCTCTTTCCAGACCAGTTTCCGATCCATAATCAGACCCAGATACATGACCTGCTCACTGAGCTGAATTACCTTGCCCATAACTTCCTGCGGCTTCAGTCCCGACAGCTGCCTTTGTCTTGTGAACGGCGCTATGACCGTTTTGGTTGGGCTGATGGACAGCCCAGTCTCCCCGCACCACAGGCACACCATCCGCAAGGCTGCCTCCATTAGGTCAGAAAGCACACTTTGCACTTTGCCCCGTTTGAGCACAGCCACATCATCAGAGTGTCCTAGCATATGTAGCTGGCCATTGATATGGTTGGAGACATGAGAGGAGTTAGTAGTCTAGAGAGAACAGTACTAAATAAGAACAACCTGAAAAGTACAGAGTTAAAAATTAGATCAGTTGGTGTGCCCGTAAGAAATGACAAAAATTTGGTTATGGTCGTTTTTCGTATTTTTTTATGGAGGGAGTATCTGCGAATTTAATCCTGTGTGCCGAAAGCCAACCCGGGAACCATTTAGCATATTGCGTCAGGTTGTCCGCAGCTCTCCTTTCTCGTCCCCTTCACCCTCACGAGAATCCTGCAGAGTTCAGCAATTGCCCAGCAGTTTAGAAGGTTCAGGAACAGTTTTGAAATACTAACTTCGGATCAGCGAGCTCCATCCTCTTCTGGCTGAGCACTGCTCGGACAAATTGAGCACCTCAAGTTTTCTTCGGGATTCAACGAATGGAGGACACCGTCGGATGGCTCACACCGGAGGTAGTGGCTGTTTTTTTTTTTGAAACGGTGGATGCAGGCAATACCCTCACTGCAGCCACAAACGGGCCTATTGTAAGGGCGTCCATGATCCTCAGACCATGGCCCCCCTGCACCACCTCCAGGCCCTACGGCACTGGTCTCACTTGGTGTGACGTCACCTATGCGCCCCCACCACCCCCGCACAAAGCGGAGAATATCCGCAAGTTCTGCATTTGCCACCTCTTTGGGCTGAAGAAAGGGCCTCTCAAACACAGAACGGCGCGATGCCACGAGTCCATCGCATACGCACAGCACATGCTCTGCCATCTCTAGCCCTACCTCGCAGAACCTGCATACCTGTACCTCGCACTTGCCAATATTTGCAGGGTGGTACCTCAGCGGACAGTGACCTGTGAACAGGCCACATATGATCCTCATATCCTTCCACCCAAGTGCAAGCACCTCCTCGGACCTCTCTCTGGAGAGCCGGATGAAGAGTTTTGACTGTATAAGGCCGGGCAGCCCCTGCCAATGAGCAGCCCTGCACCTGTCCTCCCATTTGCCAACCTCTCTACGTAGGTGGCTCCTGGTAGCCCCAACAAAGGGCCAATAGGGATCTGCTCTGATCCCTTCTTAGCCAACCTATCAGCCCGTTCGTTTCCCTCTATACCCTGATGCCCTGGGACCCAACACAGCGTTACATTGTTGTCCTCTGCCAGGGCCTTCAGTCCAGTCAGACACTCCCACACCTGCTGTGATGTGAGACAGTATGAGGCTAAGGCCTTGAGAGTGGCCTGACTGTCCACCATGATGTAGATTCTCTGCCGCTTCAGTCCCCTCTGCAGCAGCTGCTGCACACAGACTGTCACTGCAGCTAACTCTGCCTGGAACACCGTGGCCAGCGACCCCTAGTGGCTGTATTACGTTGCTTGTTGTTGCTCGCCAGTCACTCTTCTGCCGAATGCGGTGGGTTAAGCCGAAATATAAGTTACTGGATCCACGGAAGAATATCACGGGTCTCAATCGGATTACCATTGTTTTCCTGGATTTTAACTTGTAGTTTCACACACACATCTGATGTTTTGGTCAAAATACGGTTCTCGAACGGCTCTTGGGAAAGTGTTCTTTTAATGACTTTTAGCGAGTGACAGTTGAATGGCTGTTCTACTGAATAAAAGCACATGATTAGAAGACGATGTATCCTCTACCCTACGGATTACTGTTGTAGCAAACGCAATTTACACGACCCGTCGAACGCGTGATTAACGCGTAAAAATAGGTTTGTTTCAAGCTGCCAAAGAAAATATCCGGTTGCGATCCACACAAATGTATGTATTTACGACTTCGGACCAAGAGCCCCACCCCGGTTTGGCCCCAGGGAAAATTAGAGGCTCGCTAATAGATTTCATGGCCTTTCTTGAGTATGCAATCAACAACTTCTTAACCTTTTGAAGGAAAAAAAAACCCCACCAACTCGGAATGGATCGAATTCTGATCGGGGGGGCGAATTCAAAAGTATTTGAAGGTCTTATCGATAATGCAAAACAGGCGGCTGTTTGATTTTCCCCGTGGGGGAATTTATGTGCATGAATATGAGGATTGAAAAAAACGCAACGAAGCTCAGGAGGGCGGAAGACGGTTAATCCTCGAGGGCAGAGCCGAAAACCCGTTGGGAAGGATCCCCAAATGTCAAAACTATACATCAACAGAGTTTCAGAAAGAGGGAGACTGTGAGAGAGAGCGTTTGAAGTAATTATTCATCCAGTTGCACGAAAATAGTGCCCCAGAGCACTCTCTCCCGTTTGGCACGAGAATGCTTACAATAAACACGAAAAATATCATCAATAAACAAGTCAAGTGCGACGCATCACACAACTGTGCTTAGCTCGACGTAAATTCTCTCGTTTTCAAAGATTTTGCTACAAAAACTATTCATTTGAACTTCACGGAGAAGTAGAACGTGAGAGGGCTTGCAGTTCCGGAATTTATTGTGGTGCTCCTACGACCAGTGCACAGAAATTGACGGGGCTGTAAACAAGATTTTTTTGATAAGGATAACATCCACCGCCCAGAGTTGACGGATAAGAACCGTGAAAAACGGTATTTCTGAAGTAGCTTCGATATATCGTATGAGTGTTATTAAACGCTCATCGCATAGGTTCATAATTGGACTACCACCCGATTGTTCTGAAGACACTAATAACAGCGGAGTTTACAAGGAAAAATGCGTTGTAATTTTGGGTAATTTATTGCGCTGCTCCCTTCATTTTCCCACACATGAGATTTTTATGGTATTGTCGCGTCATTTATAGCTGTATGTACAGAAAATATAATCAAAATAGTTAGATCCATTGTTGACAAAAAAAAAATTTATCGTATTGATCACTATGAAATATTTTGGCGTACCATGGCAATCTGCGGGCTATATATGAAGTTTGAGGTTATTTAGTTGAGCCGTTTTCTCTCGAACGCGTTCACAGTGTCACGTAGCCCTTTGGGGTTGTGTGGTGTAGAGTAGAAGTAGGAAAAGAAAAGGTAAAAATATCTGGTGCGTTGCAACGCACAACTTTCCTTAGCTCTACAACAATCCACTCGGGTACATGGCTACTTCTATTTAATCAATTCATTTATCACTCAGTTAATTTGAACTTGGCCAAACAACACTTCACGGCAGCAGGAAGCGGTAGCGCTTACAGTTCCGGAATTTATTATGCTGCTCGTACTCATTGCAGGACCATTATTGAGCAATTGGTACACAGATAATTAATGAGGCTGTAAACAAAAATTTTTTGAAGAAGGATAGTAATTACTTTTGCAGAGTTATTGGGTAAACACTTTTAGAACTGGTAGTAAGCGAAACAGCAAAAGTTGAAATTCAGGAATTTCTGGAGTGAGCCCCATGTATCTCATGAGCGTGTTTAAACACTCACCCTTTAGGTATTGGATTGGACTACAATACCAATTTTTTTTAGCATTCTATCAACATTCCAGCGGACTTTATAAGGAAAAAACTGCGCTAAAAACGCTTTTGGTCGAAAATTTTGATAATTTATTGTGCTGCTCTCGTCATTTTCCCACAAACGGGAATTCTATGGTATAATTATCTTATTAAGAGCTATCTATATAAGAAATTTAATCAAAATCGTTTGAGCCGTTTACGAGAGAAAAATTTGGTATTTTAATCACTATGATAACTATAGTTAACTTTCGGTGGATTTTGCCCATACCCTTGATTTGGCGTCCCAGGGTAACCTGTAGGCTAGACATCAAGTTTCAGCTGATTTGGTACGGTTGTTTTATCTATAAACCGCGCTAAATTCGATTTCGTCGAAAGTTTTGATAATTTATTGTGCTGCTCTCGTCATTTTCCCACAAATAGGAATTTTACTGTATAGTTGCCTTGTTGAGAGCTATCAATATAAAAAATTTAATCAAAATCTTTAGAGCCGGTTTTGAGAAACAAAATATTTGGTGTTTTGATCACTGTGATAACTATAGTTAACTTTCGGTGGATTTTGTTCAAACCCTCATCTTGGCGTCCCCTAGTAACTTGCGGGCGAGATATGAAGTTTGAGCTGATTTGGTACGGTGGTTTTCTCTAAAAATCGTTCCCAGTCACACAGACCATTTTCCCAAATAGTGTTTTTTGGACTCAGGGGGGTCTGAAACGTAAAGATCTGAAGAGAACTCAACTTTGTTTTTTCAGCCGATTACATAACTTTGCTTTCTACTTCGTAAAGCCAAGGAAAGTAAAAATATCTGGTGCGTTGCAACACACAACTTTCCTTAGCTCTACGTCAATTCGCTTTTTACGTGGCTTTTTCTACTTAATCAATTCATTTATCACTCAGTTCATTTGAATTAACGATTTTGATTAAACTTTCAAATTATCTTTTAATAATCAATACCTAACTGTCTTTCTCTATACATATCTCCATGAAAATACGGTGAACGGAGATATAGGCCTATGAAGCAAAAATAGGTTTTTTACGCTTTTGGGCAAAACGGCTTCACTGATTATCACCAAACTTTCAAGATGTATTACAATAGTTAATACCTACATACTGTTCTGAATAAATGTTCCTCTGACCGTCCATTGAACAGAGATAAGAATCAAAATGTGTCGAAAATAACGTTTTTTCGAACATTTCCGTAAATTCCAGGGTAACTGCTTCACCAGATGTAATAAATTCTAATGGAGTGTCTTTATGTCACTCATAGCCACATTTCGTTCCGTATAATTATTTCTGTATATATATGTTGAACGGAGATATAAGCCAAGTTAACTCAGAAAAGGAGATTTGTCGAATATTAATTTATCGGTATTCCACACTTCCCAAAAACGGCTCTAACGATGTCGATAAAATTTATGAAGAACTCTCAACTAACTAGTACCTACATTTTGTTCTCTATAAATGTTTCTGTAGAAATGCGTTGAAGAAAGATATAGCGTTTTCATATGTAGATGGTGTTCGAACTTAAAGGGGTGGCAGAAAGTTGTGTGTTGCTACGCACCGCTCTTTTATTTTGTACAGACATTTCATTAGCCTGCAGACTACCCTAAGCCGGCTCTAGGGATAAAAGTATTGGTAAAGAGAAGGAAAGAAGGATGAGACGATGTTCAACGAGCCAGCACGCGGGTGGAGTTGATACCTTGGAGAACGCCATCGGACGCATCTCCTCTGCACTTTTCTCGCGCCACGCGCTGCGGGATAGCTCAATCGACATTGAAGGATTAGAAATTGAATCTGGGAGGAGCGAGAGAGAGAAAGAGTGTGAGAAGGGAAACTCAGTCCCCCCAGAGGTGTGGCAGAGGGGTCCCTTTTACTCGTGGGAAGTATTTCTTCATTCCCGTCTGCCATGCGTATTGAAGGCTATCGCATAACAAACAGAAATGGGACACATTGGACACTAGACGCACTCTCCGCGGCTGCTTGAGAGCTATAGAATGACGTAGAACAATTGTTATGACCGACGATAGCTCAACCATAACACACCTATTGCCTGAACCGGTCCCGACGAGGAAAACAGATATTCGAAAGTGGAGGCGTATCAATAAGTTACGAAAAATGGCGGATATCCGCATTTCTCTCATGCCGAAGATTGTTGCTGCAATGCCGCAGTATGAAGTACTGGCTAACTTACGGGGTTTTGAGAGTCAAGAGTCGATTTCAAGAATTTAGCGAGACTTGGCGCATACCAGATCTGTCTCCTGGTTCAACCCCTACTCAAACATGCTCCACGTCGTGTTATTGCTCGTTTGACGCAAATGTACAAAGCGTGAGGCTGGGTTACTTCCGGTGTCAATGGAAACGAGCAAATATAATTATGGCCCTGAAACCTGGGAAAGTAGAGAACGAAGAACATTGGACTTCTTGTCGCGATACTGACAGCAAAGGCAACATCTGAGCGAGTCCCTATCATCAAATACGTTAGAGCTCCTACAGCTTGCCGATAGGGAAAAGAGGTTTCTGTCTCTTGTCTGTACCCTTCTATTAAAGTTGAAGGGCCAGGGGGGAAAACGATGAATGTCAAGAAATATGAATTTTTAGAAAAATGGAAAACAAAGTTTCCTGTTCCGTATTTCGTTTGTGCACAATCCTAACGGAGTTTTTCTAGCATTATTTTACTCCAACAGGTATCAACAATCGATCAATGTAATTTTTTGGACGGATTCCAGGGGCCCAATTAAGGATTAAGAGACCAATCTGGAAAAAAACGTGTTTTTGCCATACAAAATTAATAGAAAAGTTGACAAAAGTTCTTACCACCGCAGTTTCACTTACAACCATTTCTTTCCGTTTTGGTTTATTATTCATTCTGAATAATAACCCTATGTTTTCGGTCACCAAAAATATTTTACAACCCCCCCTCAAAATTTGATACTTTACGTTTCAAGACATGGAGATTCCAAATTTGCAATGTCCGTCCACCGTCCGGGCCGTTTTGTGCCTTTAACGTGGTCTAAAAAATTCGTTCTTTCGCACAAATATCCGATTTGGTATCTAGTTGTGCCCGCCATCTCGGCAATCCGATCGGACGAAGCCCGTGGTTGTAATGGGCAAAAAATGGTTAAAAAAATTAACGAAACGCAGTACAACGCGGGAACTAGAGCGGAAGTCAACGTTTCGTCGTTTGAACTCCCTCCCTCCCCACCCGTCTCATTAAAAAACCCGCTCGCTCGCTCGCCTCCCAACGACGCCGCCACTCAACTCCCCTTTCGCCTCGGAACGGGTTCGCTTCGAGCGCCCCCGTTCCAATTTCCCCGACGACGGGGCAAAATCATCAGACGTTTTGTTTCCGTAGTTCCATTGTAGCCAGGACATGTTTCGTATGGTTTACTAGTATTCGATGCTGAATCGAATGGGATGGGGGAGCACTAATACTAGGTCAAGCTGTTCATGAGAATAATAAACCATTGTGTAATAATTTGTAGGTTTTTTTTTACTTTACCACCCCATAATTCTGAACCAGTAAGCATCATTCTTATCAAACCGTACTAGTTACTCCAGCTGTGTGTGGTGTTTACTAGCTTTTGAGGATCAACAGAGGATTCGTTAGTCAGTAGACGCTGTACTAGCCCGCGTGATGAAAGTATTTGCGATCTTGTAAAAACTCTGACCGTGTAAGTAGCTTTTTGATCTACCATTCTAATTCCTTCGAGAACGCTAATCGTATGAGCGAGATTTATTTTGAAAACTCTAGGGAATCCTTAGCCAGCGCTATGTATTCCCTGGGGAAATCATGAACACAAACGGTGGGTACAGCTTTCGTACAAGTAAGCAACCACTAGGAACATTTTATCTCTTTTATTTTATTTTATTTATTTTTTTTATGCAATGATAACTACGTTTATTGGGCTCGTTGATGGTTTCGATATAATGGCCGTGTCAATTGCAATTGACACCATCACTTAGTCACTGAGGTTATTAAAACGTGTGATGTTACCAAGCGTTTGATTTTGTAACAGACGTTACCATGCACTCAACCCAACACAAATTTCGTGACGCTTCTTCATTACATATCCCGCGTTACATTTTCGAGTTTATGTAGCAAAGTAAAGACCTAAAATGTAAAAAAATAATCGTGACTGTGGTGGGACTCGAACCCACAATCCCCCGTTTAGGAGACCGATGCCTTCTCCATTAGCCCACAGGGAATGTGCTTGCAACTCGGGTTAAAAAATTCCGTGACGCTGCTCTGTAACGCCTCCGACGTTACATTTTCGAGTTTATGTAGCAAAGTAAATACATAAAATGTCAAAAACAGGCACTCATCATCAAGTAGGTGGTCTATGTATGAATCTTCAGTGTTTTCTTCTGTGGCAGACGTTCTTGGCAAGTTCTCGTATAAGGTTTTTGGCTGTGGGTTAATCAAAAATTGCTTCAAATGTTGCAAATCGTTGAACTTGGGTTGAGGGATTGGGACTGACTCATTGAGTTTCTCTTGGTGGAGCTGATTTGTCTTTGTTTTAACCTCTTTTTGCGGGGGTCCACAGGATGGTGGAGCTCATATATGGACCAAAAAAGTTGTTGCGGTAGAAGACTTTGGTGGGGTGCTCTGCCTCAAACTTCAAGCAACTGGCCTTGTCAGAAAAGGGCATTTCGGTTGATAAATTGGCTTCAAGAAAGCGGACCAACCCTTGAAAAGATCTTGTTTGCAATCAACCACAGCAAAGGGTGACAGTTTTTCTCTGCAATGCTCTATAACATCTCTCCGTTCATCAGGCAATTCAACGTAAGAATCTCGGTTGACGAAACTCATATTTTTGTCACATTCTAGATATGAGTGGCCTCTGACAGGAAAGAATACTTCAACACTGTCAAATCGATTCTTCTCGGCCACTAAATGATGGAGTTATCGGATGACGGTATAATTCTTGTTCTGCCCGGCACACGAATCGCAAAACAATACCAAATGGCGTACCGTACTAGGCAAAAAATCAGCTAGAAATTGTTGAGCATTGAACACACATCCACTCCCCTTGTACGCAACAGTTGGATCGTAAGTGAAGAAAGCTGCATCCCAGCTGGATAGGATATGCATGTTGAAGCTGTAAAAGTTCTTCTGTAGTAGACGTCGTTCGTCGTGATGTTCGGGGTGGGGAGATTTTTTTGGAAGTCCATTGTTAATGCTGCCACAGTGTGTAACGTACTTGGGGAATTGTCTCACAATTCAACCGTGTACCGAACACGCATGAAAGTAGTGTCTGGGCCCAAAAGAAAAGAACAAATCAAATACGCTCAATAATACTCACTTGATGAAATAAATAAAATAATTGCTCTCAAGAAAGTAATGGGAAATGAAATTATAAAGTGATTAAGACCCACTTGAATTTAATCAGCAAAAACTCGAAATAAATGAAATGAAACGAACTCCTTTCAGAATGAAAAAAATAACCTATGCTCGGATTGTATTCACTGGCTTAGGAAAAGAGGGATGATTCGTCTGCGAAGTCGGTAGCCGTTCTGATTCAGAAACGTGGCTCCACCGCTAATATAAACAGCAGCGGGCTGCGCGGGTGGCGGTCAGTGTTGCCACCTCCTGCAGTTCGCCGCAAACCGTTACAAGTACCGTCCTTTCTACTCATTTTTTTTTTTTTTTATTGAATAGAATTTTTGAGCCTTCTTTAGATGAAGATCATGTTCCAAATCCAGCTTCTTGATTTCTTTTTTACGACTTAACTTATCAGAGTCGGAAAGAGGAGTGTTGCCAACCTCAAGGGCTACTTTCCATGTCACATTCACTGCACGTATCCTTTCGAGGGTAACCGAAGGATATGTTGAAGTCGTCGTTGAAAATTGACCAAAAAGTATCGTAATGAACAACATTTTCAGGATGACGCTCGTTGTACATCTTGCTTAACTTGGACAGATTAAGTTCTTCAGGTAGATACACCTTGTCTGAATCATTCAACGAATAGTGTGATTTTCGTCCCTTCAATGATTTGATGAAGTTCGCGTCTCATCTGAAACTCAGTGAGGTCGATTTGCATGTTAACCTCTTTTACGTTTTGGACCAAAATCACCAGTAAGTAACGACGATTGGATTGACTGATCTCTTCTTGGAGTGATACGGAAAATGGAGATGAAGGCTTTGAAACAAACAGGCACGTCTCTCATAGTCCCCCTGACTCTAAAAGCGTAAGAAGCATTTTTGCGGCGGTTTTCTTCTTCCGAGTTTGACGTCGATCTTCGCTGGCTCACTGGCAGCACATTGATGAGCCCAGAAAGAGCGGAATTTTGTTCATCCTAGGTTGCAAGGCTATTAAATTCCGAAATCAACCTCTTCCTCTCGCATTCAGTTACTACTGTAAAACATTCAAGTCTGGAACACTTACCATCTGGTCCAGTTTCGTGCGTGCTGAGCCTCTATTTCTTCATCACATCTTTCATTTCTACTTTCCTTGGCTCTACGAAGTAGAAAGCAAAGTTATGTAATCAGCTGAAAAAATTTTTTGAGTTTTCTTCAGATCTTTACGTTTCAGACCCCCCTGAGTCCAAAAAACACTATTTGGGAAAATGGTCTGTGAGTCTGTGTGTGTGTCTGTGAAAGATTTTTAGAGAAAACCATCGTACCAAATCAGCTCAAACTTCATATCTCGCCCGCAGGTTACCATGGGACGTCACAATAAGGGTATGAACAAAATCCACCGAAATTTAACTATAGTTATCATAGTGATCAAAACATCACATTTTTTTTTTCTCAAAAACGGCTCTAACGATTTTGATTAAATTTTTTATATTGGTAGCTCCCAATATGGCAATTATTCCATAAAATTCCCATTTATGGTAAAATGACGAGAGCAGCACAATAAATTACCAAAACTTTCAATGAAATCGATTTTAGCGCGGTTTTTAGAGAAAACAACCGTACCAAATCAGCTGAAACTTGATGTCTAGCCTACAGGTTACCATGGGACGCCAAAATAAGGGTATGAGCAAAATCCACCGAAATTTAACTATAGCTATCATAGTGTTCAAAACTCCAAATTTTTTTTGTCAAAAACGGCTCTAACGATTTTGATTAAATTTTTTATATGGATAGCTCTCAATAAGGCAATTATACCGTAAAATTCCCATTTGTGGGAAAATGACGAGAGCAGCACATTAAATTATCAAAATTTTAGACGAAAAGCGTTTTTAGCGCAGTTTTTTCCTTATAAACTCCGCTGGAATTTTTGTAAAATGTTAAAAAAAATGTTGTAGTACAATCTAATACCTAAAGAGTGAGTGTTTAAAAACGCTCATGAGATACATGGGGCTCACTCCAGAAATTCAAGAATTTCAACTACCGCCGTTTCGCTTACTACCAGTTCCAAATGTTTTTACCCA
Source organism: Pachypeltis micranthus (assembly GCA_020466155.1). Classification (NCBI taxonomy): domain Eukaryota; kingdom Metazoa; phylum Arthropoda; class Insecta; order Hemiptera; family Miridae; genus Pachypeltis; species Pachypeltis micranthus. Next base: position 4,984,463 of record CM035776.1, read on the forward strand.
ATAACGCTGAATAAGTAATTACTATCCTTCTTCAAAAAGTTCTTGTTTACAGCCCCATTAATTCTCTGTGTACCAATTGCTCAATAATGGTCCTGAAATTAGTACAAGCAGCACAATAAAATCTGGAACTGTAAGCGCTACCGCTTGCTGCTGCCGTAAAGCGTTGTTTGACCAAGATTCAAATTAACTGAATGATAAATGAATTGATCAAATAGAAGTAGCCATGTACAAAGTGAATTGACGTAGAGCTAAGGAAAGTTGTGGGTTGCAACGCACCAGATATTTCCCGATCGTTTCCTCTTTTTTGTCGATTTTGAAGACACTTTAGCCACTTCATCACTGCTTTCACCACTGTCCATGTTGAATAGGTACAATTTACAGGCTAAATAACTGAAGTAATCAAAGGGACAAGAGAACTACGGCAGAATGACGCAGGAATTAGATTGTGAATCACAGCACCCCCAACAGTGGAGCGCCCGCAGTTTCTGTGAGTCACACGTTTAGCTGGACATTAATCGTTTTTCCCCCTTAAGGTTTGGCAGGCTATTAGTACTCCTCCAAAGCTAACAGATGGCGCTGAAACCTCCAAATGGCCGAAAAATTGACATTCATCGTTTTTCCCCCTGACCCTTCAGTTCTATATAGTTTTGAATCGCTTGTGATCATTTCTTCCCCCTCCTTTACCATTGGTGTTGCGGCAGTGAGGCAATTTTCCAGACGGAATTTTTCAAGCAACTTGGAGTTCCCGACTTTCCTTCCTATTGCGCAGGGCTAAGAAAAAGTCAAAATGCCGAAATGCACCGCGCTCTTACACTTATTTAATTAGGCGAATGAAAGGCTCGATATGGCATCGTCACGATCCTGACTACTTTCATCACGTTAAATGCACTTCTCGTGCCAACAGTGTCGTAATGTTTGCTAAAGCCGAAGCGGGGTATCGTCTCTATTTCCCAGCACGTTCTCACGATGCTTTGAAGAACCGAACTTTTAAAAGGAGTAAACTTACAAAACGAAGATTAGAGAAGGAACGATTTTCAGAAAATTACGACCGGTCACGGGTGGTTATAACAGTTTTAATCTTTATAATCTGGGATACCGACATAATCTTATTCCGCTTAGAGCAGATTGTCTACATCTTCTTCAAAGGAGCAATTTACGATGTTTCAACGTCTTAATTCAGGAATAGAAAAGTCGAGTTACTGGTTTCAGGTACTTTTATTATTAGTTCGCGCGTAATTCGTTCTTTTATCGAGTATCTCATCAATATTTGAACAAATTGACTCATAAAAGGCAACTTATATTCAACGGCAAATAATGTATATTGGTTATCTGTTAAGTAATCTATATTGAAAGTGAACTTGAACTGTGGAAGCATATTGATACACAACCTGGACGTCCATTGGCCTTTTTTAGAGGCTCCTAGTGTGCGCATTGAGAGCCGACAGGTTTATTTCCTAGTCAATACGGCTGTTCCTGAACCCTCGTGGGAGAGTTATATCAGCCGAATGTCATGAAGATTAAAGTTACTCGCTCAGCATTTGCCGAACCCAGACTTCCGGAGGTATGAGCCAGGGGAACCCGTACCAATTGGGTGGGGGAGAATTTAGTTTCCCGCATGATCTTACTATTTACTTGGGTGGGACAATGGTAATTGTGCTTTGAGCATTGCCCGTGGCATTGGAGAGGGTGCCTAGCCTCACGGCCTTTACCCCTCTCCAGCCAGCACCAATCATCTCTCTAGGGGGATTTCCAGCGAAACCACGGTCCCCAAAGGCCAATCCCTTGGCTTCAGGGCTGACAGCGCCACGCTTTAAAGGCTCCACGCTGCCGACCGTGGGCTGAAGCCCCTGTGGTACCCATTCTATATGGCTGCACCTTGAGCAGCCTAAGGACCTGAATGGGTGGCAGGCCCCGGTGCCAGAATTGCCAAGAGGAGTTCTACCGGCACCTACCCTTTATCTCCATGGGGGTACAGGGATTGGACTTGCCCCCGCACCAGCCATGGAGAAGGGTGTCAGGCCATCTTTTACGGCCTGAACTGCGATCCCCTTTCCGACGTGACGAGGGCGGACTACTCTATACTCGGCCACCCTCGACCGTGACCCACTCATCTCACTCTATCCTATCACCTAATACTAACCTACACACTCACACATCCATTCAACCCTTAAATACATTCACACATTTCCCAATGGCCCAGGGGTGGACTACTCGATATTCATCCCCCCTGGATCCATCCCTACAATACCTAATCTGCAGAACACTAACACACATTCACTCATATATACACTCGGCCCTTAAATACAGTCACACTGGCGGTCCAGGGATGGGCTACTTGATATTCGACCATCCCTGGCACCGCCCACTCCAAACCACACACTAAGACATAACACAGACACACAACCTATACAACTACTCCTGAGGCCCTGCGCACATTTCCTAACCTAACTGCTTCCCTATCATTTAAAACTCTTTCACCGAACCATTTCCATCATATAAAACTTCCTTGCTCCCTAACCATATTCCTATCCCACTGGCTTCCTATTCCTATTACCTCGTTCCTTGCCTGTTCGTAGCTGACACAGTGGAACACCACACGCTCCGCTGTGTCGAGCTCACCACACTCGCACAGCCCGTCAGTCACCAACGCGAATCCACGGAGCTTCACCTTGAAGTTTCCATGGCCGGTGACGAGCTGGGAGGTGTAAAAACCAAATCCCCTGCCAGTGGGCCTCTAACCTTTCTCGCACCTGTGACAGCCGTGCGTACATCCACCTTCCTTTTTCGCTGGTGTCCCACCTTTCCTGCCACTCATCGACAACTAGCTTGTCGATGAGGGCTTTCCTCTTTCATTTCCACTTGGGTGGGACAGATCAATTGTGCCACGTTTCTTTGTGATATCTTCTTCATAAACGGGTCGAAAAGCTGGTTGCTTTGGTTGCTCTTAGAACAACCGTCACTCACTGCGGTAGGAACTGCAGGACTAGCACTTGGTTTCTTGTTTACGTGGTGTACTGGAGGGGCAAGATGTGCAGGCTGGTTGGAAAGTCTTTGAGAACTGGCTCGTCCAATGCACTGGCTCATTGCGCTTTCTCCTAAAATGTTCATGGATGTCACGTCTCTTTGACAAGGATTCTCATCTCACTTACCATCCCTAGCGCAGCGAGAACCTATTACGTGGGAGAGGTCTGTGCAGACTTTGGTCCAGAGCACGGGGAGCTTAAAGTTACTCTCTCAGCATTCGCCGACCTCAGATCTTTGGAGGTGTGAGCCCGGGGAATCCGTACCATCTGGGTGGGGGAGAAACTGGTTTCCCACATGATCTATTTACTTGGGTGGGACAGATCAATTGTGGCCACGTTTCTTTGTCATAAGCTCCTACACACAGCTGGTTGGTTTGGCTGCTCTTCCAACAACTGTCGCTCACTGTTGTAGGAACTGCAGGACTAGCACTTGGTTTCTTGTTTACACCACACTGGAGGGGCAAGATGTGCAGGCTAGTTGGAAAGTCTTTGAGAACTGGCTCGTCCAATGCTCTGGCTCAACGCACTTTCTCCTAAAATGTCCATGGATGTCACGTCTGTTTGTCTCACTTGCCATTTATCTAGCGCAGCGAGAACCTATTACATGGGAGAAGTCTGTCCCGACTTTGGCCCAGAGCAGTGGGAGCTCCCATTTCATTTTCAAGTCACCAGGTAATGGGCCAGCGATTACTTGGAGTGCTAGAGAGGGCGCAGTCTTGTTGGCCTTGGTGATCCGCATGTGTGCAGATGTCTGCGATTGAGCCAGAATTTTCTTTTGATTGACTGGTTCACCACACCAGAGAACCAGACAGTCACACCTAGGTAAATGGCCTTGTACATGAGGATAGTATCTCGGCAGCACACATCCTTCGTGGCGAAGAACTGCAGGCGATGGCGCAACGCCAAGACGTATTGCCAATTGGCTATTTAATTTTTTCTTTTAAGAGGATTAGCTGGGATTTGGTTCCGCCCCTAGCTTGACGTGCTTGCACAATTGGGCGACAGTTCTAAGCTCATGATGGTTTTTTTACACATTTTGGTGGATTGGCTGTGCACGAATCTGCTCAGTCATGTCGTCTTGAGGCTTCTGAGATTGAGAAAATATTGACCTCTCTACGATGGCAGTTCTTCTTTCTTCTGTGCTTCCCCACCCATTGGAATCTTGCAGCCTGCCGCTATTCCCATACAGCCCATTAGTTTGAGAGGTTCAGAGGAGGTTTTTCCTCTGTGTCTTCATTCGTCATCTCTCCGTTACTGGCCTTGAATCACTGATGGAGCACTACCAGTACAAATTGAGCAAACCTCCAGCTTTCATCGGAATTCAAGATGGAACAGCTCGTCCCACGAGGCTCTGAGTTAGGTACAAATCCAACCCATCTTGGCGCCGCCCGATCCAAGGGCCAAATGCTGGAATCTGCCACCCGGTCCACCGCTTCTGGGCTGTTTATCCCTCTCGTCTTGGCACCTCCCAGGGCCCAACTTTGTTACGAGTAGATAGCACGAAAAGCATCATCCACCACTCCCCTGCAGTGCAGGCAATGGAAGCTCATTGCAGTACTGCGACGTTTAACATGGACATATTTCCACAAAAAAAAACAAACTGATATTTATTTCGGCGTTGACTTGATGACGAATTCGTTTTGAGATCAAGGTTGACTGGTGAATAAAAGATTTCCTTTATGTTTTGCCACCTCCAATCTACGAAACGGCGAAATTATAGCGTCCTTCCTGCGGGGTAAATAAATGTGTTTTGCTTAAATCAACCCCTTGAAAAATTCAATTAGGCACTTCAGATAATTTGAAAACATACAAAAAACAAATTTTTGTGGATAAGTGGGGGATATATATTTCAGAGGACGTCACGTTCTGAGTAGCATTTATGGAGAATAATAATATGTGCCGACTGGTTGCACCACGCAGTTTGGCAGTTATTGCTAAATGTTAAAAACCTCGATTATTTTTTTGAGGTTTGTATTTCCGTTCGCCGTGTTTTTCGCTTAAATTGCAGCGAATCGCCGGAACTGCAAGGACGTTGAGAGCGAGGTTGATCTTCCGTGATGACGGGGGTCAAGTGAAGGGTAATAACCGAGAATTGCCCGCGTAAAAAGCTCGTATTAAGTGTAAGGAACTCAAATGTGTTTTAAGAATAAAAAAAGAAACTACGAGCGGCCCCCGTCATAACTTTCGAAATGAATAGCTCTTCTGACAACTTATACGAACTGAGTTTTTGCATGTTTGCGGAAGAGGGACGGCCACGAACTAGGTGTCCTGTTTTCCTGGGTCTTCCATCGAGCCACCGGACGATTCAGGTGACTTCTCGTCATACCTACGTAGGGTTCAGGCCCGATGGGTAGGGATTTGGTACCCCTTTTTGCAAGGCAATCGGCCTTTTCATTGCCCTCGCGCCCCCTATGAGCCGACACCCGGATAAGGGAGAGCTTATTATGAACATCGAGTCGCTTGAGCGTTCGAAGACACTCCCATGCCAGCCTGAACCTGAAGGTATACGCTGCAATGGCCTTTAAGGCGAATATGTGATCCGCAAAGCCCTTAAGTCTTTTGGTTAGGATCTCTTCCGTGCAGATCTTTACAGCTAGGTTTCTGCTTGAAATATCGTGGCGCACTTTCCCTTGCGGCTTAGCAAGACTGTAGTTGGGCCCTACCATGCCCAGTCCAGCTCTGCCTCCCATTACAGAACCATCAGTATACCAATTCGGTAGTTATTTGTTCAACTAGGCGACAGTTAAAGGAGGTCAGCAACCTGCGCCACGTAAGTCTCTCCTTACGACGTAAAAGTTGTAATTAGTTAGCACTGACGAAGTGGCGTAGAGGTGAAAGCTTTTCATTGATATGACCGAGACCTGAAGGGGTTGAAGGCCTTCCCTCCTCTGAAACCCACTAATTATAGTGTTTGAGCCGGTACTGAAGAATCACGACAAAGGTCGCGAACTTCATTTACCGTCTCGACGGAGGTAGGCAACCAGGAAACTCATTACTCGATTCCTTCCCGACTCTCAGTAACGAATGGATCCGTGCTCTTCGGTAAAATTAATTTGGGTTTTGTGGGGCGTGTACGCCTCGAGTGGTAATTCCAAAGAAGGGACTCAGCCACACAACGAAAAATGTTTGTCTAAGTCTGACGAACTATAGTTAGACAAACCAACCTGTTTTTTGTGGCACAACCAATCTAAACTTTTCCTGGACGCGTCCGGATTTACCGCTTGTCCAGGGATTTTATCGGTTGGTACAATGCAGGAAACGTATATATTGAGATTAAGTGCACTGTTTCTATGTTTTCTTTGGCGCTTAGTGCGATAGCACTGTCGGTTTTCCCTGTACACTTCGGAATTTCTGGCTTTTCCGGTTGCTGGGATGGTAACGTAGACAGTGGGGTGAAGGGAACAATCTGTATGTGTTTATGTTATGGCTCTGCATGCAATCCCGCGTACACTGTGAACACAAAACCATTTCCTGTCCACGATCCAAGACATCAACACGACCTTAATGCACATAACTTCACTCAATCCACGCCAACAAACTAATAGGAATGGGATAGCACGTTTCATTCCCAGTGTCTACATTTCCCGCACTCGACCATCCCGGAAAATTCTATGCAAAAATCCTTCTCGTTTTCCTCCTTTTTTTCTCCCCTAGAATGCAAGGAATGCAACTGCGAATGACATTTTCGACCTTGTTTTTAATGTTTGGGAAGTGATAATATTTTCTCAACAGCGCCATAGTCTTTCCCACTGAGATATGACCTCTGGCACGAGCTGACTGTATGATTTTAGACAGCATGCCCCTTGGAAGAAGGCAGGAAGGATCCACACAGAACGTCATTTCTCAATTGTCAAACGAAAAGTACGCTACGGGGGTCCTCATCGACATTTGAGAGGCGTTTGACAACCTAAGGTAGACTAGTTCAGATCCCTATTGGCCCTGAGCCCTTTGTTGAGACTACCAGGAGCCACCTACCTAGAGAGGTTGGCAAATGGGAGGATAGGTGCAGATCTGCCCGGCCTTAGACAGTCAAAACTCTTCATCCGACTCTCCAATGGGAGGGCCAAGGAGGTGCTTGCACTGGGAAGGAAGGATATGAGGATCAGGTATTAAAGCAATTGGGTTATATCCGCCAGTAGGCAAATTACTAAAGTTAACGTACCTGTTAGGTGAGTCCGTCTCCTCTGGCAGGTGAGTTACTGTGGTCAAGCGCTTTCGATGTAAAGACATCTTCCTCTGGCCCTTAAGGAGTACTGACTTAACGGCCAGATGATGATGTCTTTGCATCGTTGCCCACAGTAACTCACCAGCTAGAGGAGACGGACTCACCTAACAGGTACGTTAACTTTAGTATGAGGATCATATGTGGCCTGTTCACAGGTCACTGTCCGCTGAGGTACCACCTTGCAAATATTGGCAAGTGTGAGGTACAGGTATGCAGGTTCTGTGAGGTAGGGCTAGAGACAGCAGAGCATGTGCTATGCGTATGCGATGGACTCGCGGCATCGCGCCGTTGTGTGTTTGGGAGGCCCTTTCTTCAGCCAGAAGAGGTGGCAAATGCTGAACTTGCAGATATCCTCCGCTTTGTGCAGGAATGGTGGGGGCGCATAGGTGACGTCACACCAAGTGAGACCAGTGCCTGGGGATGGTGCAGGGGGGCCAGAATCTTAGGATCATGGACGCCCTTACAATAGGCCCGTTTGAGGCTGCAGTCAGGGTATCACCTTTCAAAATATCAGGTGCGTTGCAACACACAACTTTCCTTAGCTCTACGTCAATTCACTTTGTACGTGGCTAATTCTATTTAATCAATTCATTTATCACTCAGTTAATTTGAACTTGGTCAAATAACGCTTTACGGCAGCAGGAAGCGGTAGCGCAGATTTTATTGTGCTGCTCGTACTCATTGCAGAACCCATATTGAGTAATCGGTACACAGATAATTAATGAGGCTGTAAACACGATTTTTAAAAAAAAGGATAGTAATCACTTGTGTGGAGTTATTGGGTAATAACTGTTAGAACTGGTAGTAAGCGAAAAGGGCGTAGTTGGAATTCAGGAATTTCTGGAGTGAGCCCCATGTATCTCATGAGCGTTTTTTAACACCCACCCTTTAGGTATTAGATTGGACTACAATACCAATTTTTTTAGCATTCTACTAACATTCCAGCGGACTTTATAAGGAAAAAAACTGCGCTAAAAACGATTTTGGTCGAAAATTTTGATAATTTATTGTGCTGCTCTCGTCATTTTCCCACAAATGGGAATTTCATGGTATCATTGCCTTATTGAGAGCTATCAATATAAAAAATTTAATCAAAATCGTTAGAGCCTTTTGTGGGAAACAAAATTTGGTGTTTTGATCACTATGATAACTATAGTTAACTTTCGGTGGATTTTGCCCGTACCCTTAATTTGGCGTTCCATGGTAACCTGCGAGCTAGATATGAAGTTTGAGGTGATTTGGTACGGTGGTTTTCTCTAAAAATCGTTCACAGACACACAGACCATTTTCCCAAATAGTGTTTTTCGGACTCATGAGGGTCTGAAACGTAAAGATCTGAAGAAAACTCAAAATTTTTTTTTCAGCCGATTACGTAACTTTCCTTTCTGCTTCGTAGAGCAAGGAAAGTAAAAAGGCGGACCAGAAACCTGGCGTGACTTAACCTTAAATCTGACAAGCAGCACAGCCACGATAGAATGCGAACAGCTCTCTCTGTACTTCTACTAAAATTCTGGATTATTTTGCAATGGCACATCGTAACAGTAGAACACGTAAATGGTCCCCACACGCTACTCCTGTTTGGACATTTCTGTGGGATGACAGATGACTCTGAACTGATGCCTCATAGGTCCTGTCGCTCAGATAGCTTGAAAGCAAGGCGAACAAGTTGTTTGGGATGTGAGGGCGCTACTCGTGCTCCCTTTGGTAGTCTAGGATCACGCTAGGGTGGTTTAGGGCATTCGGCTATACGTGCACTGGAGACTCTGGTGGCGCCCATTCCAACGTTCTTTCAAACGAAGATTTATGCTATAATCATTGACTTAAGCTTGATAAACATGTCCATTTAAATATATACGAGCTGAGGAAAGTGGTGTGATTCTTCATTTTTTCCACTTGAAAGAGAAAAGAAGGCCGTGAAGCGCTACGAATTGCTCAACGTTAGTAGGCGCCATAAAGCCGCGGTGAGAGGTTCATGGAAGAGAACTCGTCGAATAAAATTAGTGCTGCAGAACGAATAGTTTCAGCCGAGCATTGGGATTCATAGCTTTACGGAGGTGTAGCACTTCTTCAAGTATGCAAAGACGGCTCGGAAACCTTATCAGTGATGAATGACCGGTAAGAACGATTCGGTTCAGACTCTTCACGAGAGAAGCTTCGCAACGAGTTCATCGGTTACGGGTTTTCCTTGAATTGAAATCGGCTATATTTTTTTTTTTTTTAATAAAAGAAATTGAAACTCGTCCGGGGCGTTAAATAACCGCTGGGTTATGGATGATTATTGTCCGCGTTCGAATTCAGATGTCTCGAGGCTCATCCGATGAATTCGTTCCGCTTGAACCGAAAATGTTTCAAAAAAGTGAAAGGTGATCGCTTTCCACGACCTAAAACACAAAGGTTCCATTCCCTTCAATAACTATGTCAATCAATTGTCCTCCGAACGAGTTCCTTCCGAAAGATGCCTCTCCCGCCTCAACGTCGAATCCTCTTGCTTCTTTCGAGAACAATGACGGAGTGTAGATAAGCGAAGTGATTCCGCTTCGGAAGTTTGTAACAAGGCGATTGAATATCAGTCCGCGTTTTTAAAGCCTTTGTTGTCACCCCTCATTGCCACTTCGGGATCAGGCTCGAAAGAATGGGCCGAAGAAAAAGAAAAAAAAAACTTGTTGATTCAGCAGGTTTTGGAAAATAAATGCGAAGGTCTCGATATTCGGTGAACGGACATTACGCTCAGTCACGCGCTGCGAAGGTCGAGGCCGAAATACGCTCTTTTTTGTGGGCAGATCCAAAGTGAAGATGACAGCAGATCTATGGGAAAATGAAGACGGCAGCACGATAAATTAGCGAGTTTCAACAGTTGAAACCTGTTTTAGTGAAGTTTTTCCTTTGAATATGGCTCTGGCATTCTCAAAAAACGAGATGGTAGCTCCATAAGCTGCCCATGGGGTAGAACTTTACTGGTGACCATAAATCAGAAAGGAAAGTTACGTAATTGGCTGAAGAAAAAAAGTTCCATTCAGATGACTGAGCCCAAAAAACACTATTTGAGAAAATGATCTGCGTGTGTTGTGCGAGGCATCACCATGTTGCGAAGATTGTATCTCACTGATGGTCGTTCTATCGCGAAATATCCTCTCACCCTGCTTTTCTACCCCCCCCCCCCACACCCCCTCCCGCCTTAGAATCCAGTTGTTAGGCACACGACTGGGGGAGCTTAAAATTAAGAAATAAATGGACGAAGTGGACTGTATTACACAGAACAGAGTATATGAACGTGAAAAGGGGACACTAAGTGGGACAGAGAGAGAGTTGAGTTGTGAGTAGCGCGAGCTGAGAGACTAATCATTGGGAGAACTGGGAGACGACTGATGTTCGCGAGTGCTGAAGAATGACTCACTTGGAAGGAGCTGCCTGTTGAGAAAAGGAATATAAAATTAAGGGGTAGGAAAGGATAGTAGGGAGAGTCCAGGACAGGGGGAAATCCGTTGTCAATTGAAAATAACTGAGGAGTGGGACTTCCAAAGGTTGAGACAAAAAGGTGTTTGGAGAAACAATGACTTTCCATGGGGCGGGTGTGTACCATTAAGTGTGAGCGTGGATATTCTGGAGGTCGAAGACCCTGCTAATTCGGCCTCCCGAACATGTATAGTTTTTAGGCAGCTTATGGGAGACGAAAAAGGTTGGAGAACTGGTGCTTCTGCCTCGACGAACCTTTTCGACTAATCAGTATCAGATCGAGTGGTTGGAACGATAGAAGACAGAAGTTAATGTAAAGGGAAATCTTGACTATGAAGTTATAATAAACAAAAAACCCTGCAAATTATTACAAAATGGTTTATTATTCTCATGAACAGCTTGACGTAGTATTACTGCTCCAAGAGCCATCCCATTCAATTTAGCATCGAATACTAGTAAACCATACGAAACATGACCTGACTACAATGGAACTACGGAAATTAAATATTCCCCCGGCGCCAGGCGCCCGTAAACGTCTGGAGGCATTTATGATCCGATGGAGGGGTGTGCGGAGAAAGGGGCCTTGGCACCCCGTCGGGCAAAAAGAGTCGGGGGCTTCCAGCGAACCCGTTGCGAGTCGAGCGGGCGGGTGATTGAGTTTGATATGACGGGAGGGAGGGAGTACTAACGACGAAACGTTGACTTCCCCTGTAGTTCCCGCATTGTACTGCGTTTCGTTAATTTTTTTAACCATTTTTTGCCCATAACAACCACGGGCTTCGTCCGAGCGGATTGCCGAGATGGTGGGCACAACTAGATAACAAATGGGATTTTTGTGAGAAAGAGCGAATTTTTTAGACCACGTTAAAGGCACAAAACGGCCCGGACCGCGGACGGCCGACGGCGGACAGACATTGCAAATTTGGAATCTCCAAGTCTTGAAATGTAAAGTATCAAATTTTGAGAGGGGGGGGGGGTTGTAAAAAATTTTTCGTGACCGAAAACATAGAGTTATTATTCAGAATGAATGATAAACCAAAAACAACTCTGATCAGCCACTTAAAATTATGGATGAGCAAAAGAACAAATCGATCAATTAAAAGTCCCTTGATTTCAATCAATACGCCTGACATAGGAAGATGGTGATCCAGTTGTGGAAAATCGCGAGGTATGATGTTCGCACTGTCAGGTGTATAAGTTCGGGTTCTGCAAGGTGAATCATGCGATAGGATAGCGGCGGTGGCTAAATGGCAGGGGAAAATAGTCGCATACCCCACTAAGTTGAGTCAGAATTTCGTGTGTTTAGGCTTGTTTTACACCGGTCACGAAGAGCCCGGGGAAACAGACTGGCGATAGCAAAACAGACATGAGAGATCAAGGAGGAGTCGGAAAAAGAAGACCATCCGACGGAATCACACGACCCTTGGCACAAAATTAGAGAGCAGATTGTAAACAACTCGGAAGACGTCCGTCGTTCACGACCGATTTGGTAGGAGCTGTCTGTTGAGAAAAGGAATCTAGAATTGAGGGGTGGAAAAAGATAGTTAGGAAAGTCCAGGAATAGGGGAAATCCGTTTTTACTTGGAAATAACTAAGGAGTGGGGCTTTGACAGGTACAAACAAATGGGTTGAGATAGAAAGTTTTCCGGGGGGAAACAATGAATTTCCGTTATGGCTAGTGCCGACATTTGGAAAGCCAAAGGCCCAGCTAATTCAGCCTGCCAGTGATCACTCTTCCAGTGTCTTCTAGCCACCCATACACACATTCTCTGGAATTCTTTCTGTGTGTATTTGTTGAACGGAGATTTAAGCCAAGTTAACTCAGAAAAGGAGTGTGTCTAATATTTTCGCTGGGTTTCCCATATAACTTTTGAACTGTAGACATTGACCACGCCCAGAAAACCCGCGTTGACAACCCTATTATTACATGTACGTCGGTTTTTCAATGAAGGTCGTGAACAATCATTTCAGGGTGAGGCAATTATTTTGCGTCAGGGTGTGCGGGAAGAGGAAAGAGTTTAAAAAACGCCCGGAGAGGTCGTAAGAAAACAGAAAATGATGTCGTGCTGTTCCTTCTCGCCTGGGGTTTTATTTTATGCGTCGCCTGTGGAGCCAAGTCATGAATAAGAGAAGCGCGGTAGCAACACCGCCTGACTATACTTGTGCCCTCAGATAGCGATACCTGGCAGCTCCCAATATTTCACAGGATTATTCCGGGGTTGCTCAAGGGATCCTCACCCGCCTCCTGAGGCCTTTGAGTCGCTCCGATTTCGCGCGACTGGCCGCTTGGGGTTTTTTTTTTTTATTAATTCGGTGAGCGGAATAAAAATTAATTAGACCGAATGGACATTCGACTCACGAACTTGGTCGGCTCCGCTCCTGAATCTGGGGCTTGATAATTATTCCAAGTTGATGCTCCCTCTGAATGACGCAACGAGGGTCTTCATAGCTTCCAGTGCCCGATTTTGGACTTTCGAACGTCCTATTGCAATCGGAACGGCGAAGGGCGTCAGAAGGCGATTTCTGCGCCCGATAGAAGTCCGGTTTTTTGTATCTATTCTCGTTGCGCGCCAGACATTGCGATAACAGTCATTTCCCTCGAAAGTCCCTTTTGGCTTTGGAAGTAGGAAACTTGCGTCGCAGAAGACAAAGCTTAAAGACGTGCGGCGTAGGTCCTTACGGTTTCGTACCGTACTAAATATAGGTTTGCGTGTGGTCCAGCTCTCTACGAAGGCTAATGCTGAGTAAATTGCCACGATGCGAGGCCGGGGATATCGAAGAAAATCGAGAACCCCGTGAAATTATGCCCAGCGCGTACCCGAACCTCCTTAAATCATCACGAACCTTCGATGAACTCAAAGGTTCCCGATTATCCACGAGAACGTGCTTCGAACGACCTTTTTAAATTTAGAAATTGGTACCTGCGCACCAAAATTCTCTCGCGATACTTCGACAATACTGTGGTGTGAATTAAACGTAATTTAGAACCCGGTTCCAAAGCCTTAATCCACATGATTCGCCCAATTCGCAACTGAGCAGGATTATTGCAGTTCCACGGAAGCAGTCATCACTATCCAGCAGACCTACCGATCAGTCTGCTGGGAAAACTGCTTAGTGTAACGTGAAAAAAGGGAAGGATACAGACGCAACTGGGTGTGTTTTCATTTGAGAGTCCAAGCAACGATTAATGCCACTTGGAACAATGTTTGCTTGGAAATCAAGGTTTCCGAAAAGAAAAAGGTTATCCCTGTGTTGTTTTCCGTCTGACACGTTCCCGCCTCTATGGAACTGGATTTTATTTGTCTTCTTTTGTTCAAAAGAAGAGTGAAGTACTCCAATTTGTCAAGTCGGTGGTTTTTTTTTTGGCACGCCGCCGTAGGTATTTTAGTTTTTTTCTACCAGTTTATTTTAAATCAGTTTTGTGTAAGCTTAATGTTTGCTTTTTTTCTCCACTAAAATATCCTTTATATTATACTTATTATATTTTGTTTTTTCCCAGATTCATGAGTTCATCCTCACAATTTATTTATTTTCATACTTTCCCGTTCACTTTAATTTCACAAAGCCCCTAATGAAGAAAGCTTCCAAGGAATTTGAATTTTCTGTACTATTAATACACACATAGCACTGAAAACCGGAGTAGCTCTGCAGAAATAAAGTTTGCCCGAAGACTGAGACACACCAACAATTACTGTGGCATTTGTTTAATCGTGAAAGGATAAATGTAAAGGCGACTGAAGGCAAGACACTAGAAACACGAGTTTATTGGTGACTACAAAAAACAATTTTCAACAAGATTCTTTCAAAAACGCCAGTATTAAATTCCAATTACAAATAAAAGAAGTGACAGCGATAGAAAGGCACAAAGGTAGAATGTTTGGAAATACAGGTGGAGGGTCCACCTTCTGCCCTGAAATAAACAACCTTTATTTTTCAATAAGTTCCAAAATAAAGGAAACAATGGCACTGACAAAGTAAAAATGCTGCAAATTATTAAACAATGGTTTATTATTCTCTTGAACAGCTCTGAGACCCATCCCATTCGATTCAGCATCGAAAAATATCAGTAAACGACACGAAACATGACCTGACTACAATCGGACGACGAAAAGTAAATATTCCAGGCGCCCATAAGCGCGTGTAGGCAATGGGCACGATGTTGCGAGTCGACCAGGTGGGTGGTTTTGATGAGACGGGAGGGAGTACAAACGACGAACCGATTAGACTACGCTACACGACGATTAGACTAGACGGGTAGACTTTAGCTCACTATAATTTCTGTAATTTCACTATACGCAGTTGTACACGTCTGACACTCATTCCATTCGACCCAGTATATAAAATACCTAGAAAACGATACCAAACACGGCGTATTTTCGATAAAACTGCCAAAATTGCGTTTCCATGAGTTTCCACCGATTAGATTTCCGAGCAGGCGGGCACAACAACATACCAAATGGGATTTTTGTGGGAAAGAACGAATTTTTCAGATCGCGTTAAAGGCACAAAACAAATAAATTTGCTGACCGAAAACATCGGGTCAGAAGGAATAATCTTGAAAATGAAAGCAAAGCGTATCTCGAATCTCTACAATCGAAGAAATGAGGAAAGTATGTTGATATCCATAAATAGTTTGCATACTCGTTGTTTGTCTGTGTATTTGGTTTGTTGGCCGCACTGCCGAATTAGTGAGCGGAGGTTGTCAGGGTGTAAGGTTTTTTTTTAATCTTGTTTTGATGTTCGTTAATAAAAGACGCGTTTTATCTAAAACTATTAAATTTTCCAACATATTCTCTGCAATCTTTAATAGGAGTGTCCCCAAAACTTCAGTCACCCTGGGTAGGGCCATGCCATATTTTGAAGGCAGAGGGTTGTCCACGGAGATCATGTAGCTCAACCTTCAAAAGACGAAGAGGAGTGTTGTGGAGCACAATAGACTTCAGTGCTACGATATTTTCGGTGTTGAACACTCCCCAGTTGTTGCGAACATACCAGGAGTGCCTTATTTTTCTAAAAATATCGAGCAACTTAGAATACGAATGCCAGAGAGTCGAACCACGCAAGTTCAGGGTTTTGTTAATTTATTAGATACGGTTAGTTTTCGCATAATTTAGTTCCAGGTTAACTTATGTCACTTGAAGTTAATAAACCACAGGACTTCACGAATTGTTAAGTGTACCACTCGAAAACCGCGATGTCACTTGAGAAAGACGCGCATAATAACACGCGCTATTCTGCAGTTCCAATAGTGGAGCAGCAACTCAAAGACAAGTCCACAGATCAACCTTTCTATCTGAAGAGCCGATACACGTAAGTTTCCTCCGTCATTCCATTCTGTTAGATGAATGAGTGTCGGGAAATGCGGGGGGGATTTCAATCGCTCGCTCCAAACGACCCTCATAACAACCAACGTCGAGAACGCCTATTCCTATTACCGAAGTGACACCTCGATGGAGAGAACTGCCTTTCCGAAAGAGTCGAGATAGTCGTAATGAAGACAACCCGCAATCTCGAAGAACTCTTGACGGACGCGAATGAAGTTTAATTCGACGCCTCCTACGATCTAATTTGTTGGGCGTGAGACTGCGAAATGTATTTCGGAAGATCCTGGCGAGGAGGCTCTGGGTTTCCTCTTCAACGTTCGATTTGCTATCGCTCGAAACGAAGTTTCGACTTCGTTCAACTGCAGAACGTCAAACTGCCAAGTTAGCAGCTTCTCATTGGTGAGCGAATGTTCTTGGATCTCAGGAAAATCAGCCTCCGGACGTGACTCGAAACTGTTCATTCTCTCTTATGAGGCCCGTCGATAAAAATGGAGATCCTCACATAAATCTGTAGGTAGAAGCCTGCAAAGTTGGCCATTTTCTGTGTTGTCACTAGTTTTCAAAAACTCGTGGTACTTCTTGAACTGTTATAGCCCAACCCATTCATTAAGAATATTTAACATGTTCAGACTCAAATTTGGACTACCCCTCGTTGCTTGCCAAACAACTATACACTACAGGCTCTGGCAGACATTATTTTGTTTTGAGTTGGACCGAATCAACAATATCTAATTTTTGTTGTTCTAATCGATTTTTTACTGCTCTTCCTTACGATGATAGGCACTTAGTCAACAGTGCTACTACATAAACAGTTAGCGAAGCTGTATAAAAAGGAATAAATCAAGAAAATACCAATCGTCATAAAAACTCGAAATTTATCTAATTAATCTAATTGATTGACCAGTCGGTCCATCACATGACCACAACACACCCGTCAGAACAGTCGAGTCTTTCAGCCTCTGTCATTAATTAAATTAAAGCGGCCATCGTCTTGGAGTGCACTTGCCAGGTTTAGCTGCTGTTTAAATGTACAAATGCGGTTTTCTGGTATGTGGAACTGGCAAGATGGTTGTAATTTAATTACAATCGTTTTTACTTTCCTTGGCTCTACAAAGTAGAAAGGAAAGTTATGTAATCGGCAGAAAAAAAATTTTGAGTTTTCTTCAGATCTTCAGACGTTTCAGACCCTCCTGAGTCCGAAAAACACTATTTGGGAAAATGGTCTGTGTGTATGTGTGTCTGTGAACGATTTTTAGAGAAAACCACCGTACCAAATCAGCTCAAACTTCATATCTCGCCCGCAGGTTACCATGGGACGCCAAAATAAGGGTATGAACAAAATTTACCGAAAGTTAACTATAGTTATCATGGTGATAAAAACACCAAATATTTTTTTTCTCAAAAACGGCTCTAACGATTTTGATTAAATTTTTTATATTGGTAGCTCTCAGTATGGCAACTATACCATGAAATTCCGATTTGTGGAAAAATGACGAGAGCAGCACAATAAATTACCAAAATATTCGACCAAATCGATTTTAGCGCAGTTTTTAGAGAAAACCACCGTACCAAATCCTTTCAAACTTGATATCTCGCCTGCAGGTTACTATGGAACGCCAAAATAAGGGTTTGAACAAAATCCACCGAAAGTTAACTATAGTTATCATAGTGATTCAAAACACCAAATTGTTTTCTTGAAACGGCTCTAACGATTTTGATTAAATTTTTTATATTGATAGCTGTCAATAAGGCAACTATACCATAAAATTCCCATTGGTGGGAAAATGACGAGAGCAGCACAATAAATTATCAAAAGTGTCGACGGAAAGCGTTTTTAGCGCAGTTTTTTCCTTATAAACTCCGCTAGAATTTTAGTAGAATGTTAAAAAAAATTGGTATTGTAGTTCAATCCAATACCTAAAGGGTGAGTGTTTAAAAACGTTCATGAGATACATCGGGGTCACTCCAGAAATTCCTGAATTTCGACTACTGCCGTTTCGCTTAATACCAGTTCTAAACGTTTTTACACAATAACTCTGCGAAAGTAATTACTATCCTTCTTCAAAAAATTTGTGTTTACAGTCTCATTAATTATCTGTGTACCAGTATCTCAATAATGGTCCTGCAATGAATACGAGCAGCACAATAAATTCTGGAACTGTAATCGCTACGGCTTCATGCTGCCGTAAAGTGTTGTTGGACCAAGTTCAAATGAACTGAGTGATAAATGAATTGATTAAATAGAATTAGCCATGTACAAAGTGAATTGACGTAGAGCTAAGGAAAGTTGTGTGTTGCAACGCACCAGATATTTTTAAAATCTGGTTTGGGGTTTTCATCATTATGCTATTGCTAGTTTTGGACTGATTTCACTCATACCCTTATTTTGGCGTCCAGTGGTAACCTGCGGGCTAGATGTTATTAAATAGTAGCTTAGGAAATGGGGAGGGAGCCCAGACCACCCAAAGCCAGCTCTGGAAATAGAAGGATTGGGAGGTGGAAGGAAGAAAGGACAATGCGACTCGTGCAACACGCAGGGGAAAACGCCTGTTGACATCCAGACTGGTCCGGCACCAACGGCGACGATGTCAGGCCTCAGTTCTTCCCCAGTGACTCTCCCTCTTCACTTCCCAGCCCCAAACGATGCTTGACAAGGTCCTCAGAGCGTGCAGACCTGCACTATATGCTTCAGCGTGACCTTTATGCGCCCCGTGGTGATTTGCAGGCTAAATATCGTATTTGATCAGATTTAGACCAGCCGTTCTTAATCACTTCCACACACACACACATTTTCTGAAACGGTGTGATTTGAACTGACGCACATAAAAACGCTCACGTTAAATTGTTTGGACTCAGTAGGCCTCGATGCCCGTTTAATAATCGTTGTTGGGGCAATTTTGAAATGCAACTGCTCAGGTGTTTGAGGAAGGTATTACTAATGTTCTTCCGATCATGATCGGCGTAGTCTCCGTTCCACTTTCGAAGAGGATGTTGTCAAACTCCGATGGCTCATCGAGGGTCTCGATTTTTTTCAATTTCTTTTCGATTCGCGCGAAGACACGATCTGAAGGAACGAACGAACAGGGAAAACGACCTCAATATTTCCCAGGTTGTTGGGAGCGTGCTAGGCCAATCAATGGCATGAACATAATCGTAGTATTTTTGGCGTGATTTTGTTCCGATGGATGACTCATGTATCTTAGGGCTCAGAAAAGAGAAACCTCGTATTTCAAACTCTGCCAATTATTGCACAATGGTTTATTATTCTCTTGAACAGCTTGACGGAGTGTGACAGCTTCGAGACCCACCCCATTCGATTCAGCATCGAAAAATACCAGTAAACGACACGAAACATGACCTGACTACAACTGAACGACGAAATCTAAATATTCCAGGCGCCTGCGGGCAATTGGGACGACGTGGCGAGTCGAGCTGGTAGGTATTTTTAATGAGACCGTGGGGGGGGGGGGGTACAAACGCCACGACGGTCGGCGGATGGACGTCGCAGATTTATAATCCCGATGACTTGAAACGTAAAGTATCACATTTTTAGGGGGAGGGGGGAGTGTACAAAGTTCATCATGAGTAATAAACCAATAATTGGCGTGGTTGGCAAATAAACAACTCACATGTTAACTGCTGTTAAACAACTCACGCTAACTGTGCAATTTGTACTTAGCAAGTCGAGTTCGGTATGTTGTGCTGTTGAAGAAGGAAGGGGAATTAGAGAAGGAGAAAAGGAAGAAAACGGCATAGACGAATTACACACGTGAAACTACTAAAGGAACCAAATCAACGCATGATAACCGGACAAGGCCGAAACTACGAATGGAAACCGTCCGAACACAAGACCGAGAGTGAGAAGGACATTCACAAATCAGAACACGGCTCGTCAGGTTATACCTCACGCGAAATTAACGGCCCTCAATGGGCATGCAGACTATCGAGCTTGTCACAAACACCACCTAGTCTGACATTGGTAGAACGGCGCATGCACCTTTGTTTGCACACGGGTTGTAAAGATGAGAAAATTAAATGCAAAAAAGAACGCGCAAACGCGCAAACCGAAGACTGATTCGACCTCCTTCAGTAGAATTTTTATTGTTCGTTTCGCCATGACGCCACAGCCAGTCAATCTATTATGTGTTGAATCAGAGATTATTATTCTTTTTGCTAATAGCGCTTCCCGCTAGCAACGGCTGACGCGTCTTTTCCGCTCCGTGGATTGTTATTATCATTATTGCCTTACAATTTCAACAATGTTGTACACTATAGTTTAGCCTAACCAGCCCTAACCTAATGGGGTAACAAGCCAGGCCACGGTGATCTTTAAGACCAGCCCTCGCCTAGTTGATGCACCCCTTAAGGTTTGTGCGTGGAACCAGGTTGATGCCCGAGGAAGGGAGCGAGGGGTGTAGGGGGTTGTGGGTCTGCCACAATAGGGGGAGTCCACAACTCCAGACTAAGCTGCCGAGCTGCCCATGCTTGGGCAAAAATGGCAAACCAGCGCTTGGAGGACTCGCTAGAGGAACTCGGTATCACTTTCAAGGGGGGAATGGGTGCTCGGACCCGCAGATCGTGTTAGGGTGGGTGGGGTGGGGGTGGGGAGAGGACCAGGACGTGCGATGCGTCCTCACCGATCTCCCACGCACACAAACAGAGGTCGAATGTGCGCCGTTTGAAGAAATAGAGGCGCTGATTAAAGGCTCCATGCCCAGAGAGCAGCTGGGCCGTCGGAAATGAGGGGCGCCATCAACCCATTCCCAAGCGGTCCCGAACTGAGGGGATGATGACGTGCAGATGGCGTGCGGTGGGTCCCTCGTCCCATCGCTCTTACCATGCGTCGAGCATCGCCCAGGCCGCAAACTCAATCAAGCCAGCGCTCAGTGAGATCGTCCAGTTGAAGCGCAGGCACCAACGGTTCAAGGGCGCCCTGGAGCGGATTAAAGCCTCGTATTTGCCAGGTTTACGTTTATACACAAAGCTCTACCTCCGTGCAGCCTCATCAAAACCTTCCCTGGTCGAGTCAACCCTGATGGAATCGTTGTTCCATTGGTTGAACGCCAGCAATGCCGGAACATTCGTTCGTTGGGTGTACAGTTGATTGATGTGCAGAGGAGAGACCAGATTGCGTGAAGGGATTCCAGTAGGACCTCTTCCCAATGGGAATTACCAAGACAGAATTACCGCAGTTCTTCATTGCAAGGGACATCCCATTGTAGCACTCCACAAGTCCATTCCCTTGCATTGCAATCCCCTGTCGATGAAGGAAAGATGTCAAGTCTTAAGAGAGAAATGAAGTTCCCCGGTCTGAATGTATGTAAGACGGGGTCCCAAAAATGG
Source organism: Pachypeltis micranthus (assembly GCA_020466155.1). Classification (NCBI taxonomy): domain Eukaryota; kingdom Metazoa; phylum Arthropoda; class Insecta; order Hemiptera; family Miridae; genus Pachypeltis; species Pachypeltis micranthus. Next base: position 5,005,831 of record CM035776.1, read on the forward strand.
CAAAAAGATTAAAAAGGCATACTTTCACTGTCTCCGAAATCATATCCCGAAAAGGGTTAGCTAACGGGAATTAAATTGTGGTATAAAACTAATCCTTGCAAATATGAGGCTTTAATTCGCTGAACTTGTTGTACAATAGGGGTGGACAATATACATCGATGTTGTAAAAATACTCAATGTATAGTAACGATGCATCGAATCACACCGATGTATTGTTAAGTTTTAAACATCGAGTATACATCGATGTTTATTTTTTCGATGCATCAAAAAGGCAAACATCAAACCTACCTACCTCTCTCTCTCTAACTCTCGGCTAGTAACTATTTTTTTGTCTTTTTAAATTACATTATTTAGCACTCGCAAGGTGTTTCGCCAAAAAGTGGTAGCACTGGTTGAAATGGTAGCCAATATTATAGAGGTCAGTGCAACCAACCTATGAAAAATATAAATGCAAATGGCCGACTGAATTGACCCGCCGTCTCTCTCTTACTTACAGTTAGTCGCAGTCCATGGCTTCAAAAATCATATTATTTTAGTTTTTGTATTAATTAATTACTTATTCAGAATTCATTTTAAAATTTGCTGTGTCGTGTTAGCAATAATATTTATAAATCAAAGTGTTAAACTGAACAACACGTTATTTGTAATATTAATATCATAATCAATTTAGAGGGATTACAAAATACAGTTTCCAACGTTGCATAAAATTGCCTTTAAATATCTAACAATGGTGGGCACATCAGAGCCATCAGAGAGACTGTTTTCGTGAGCAGCGCAGGTAACACTCAACAAAGGAATATAATAAATGGTAAAAGATTGGGTAAAATTTGGTTTTTACAAAGTGTTGGCGTGATGAGGGCAGGCTTGTTGGAACAAACGCAACAGCTATTGCCTTCGACTGAGCTCTATAGTGTGCAAATATCGCTCCTACGCGGGCAATTATATTCAATACAGCGACCCCTGGCGTCTGTGAAGTCGACAATGCCGCGGCAGCACCTGGAAACAGCGGCAGGACTCTTTTGACCGTTGTGGCACTTGATAGGGAAAATGCACACACACGCACGACTCGAAAAAAAGGAAGCAATGAAAATGTCAGAGAGAGTAACTGTATCACTGTATTATTTTCCGGGCTGAGAGAAAGCAACATTCGTAAGGAAAAATGTAACGTACGCTAGAAGCAACAACAATAATAATAAAAGGCAAAAAAAAAGGAACCTCTCAATCTCATTTAGGAGGGACGTCTTGACGCGGGAGACTGGTTAGGTTGGCAGAAGTGAGAGTCATCCGGCTGTAAACACTGCTATCAATTCATTCTGCTAATCTGATAACAGAAATGTTTGGAGCATGGTTGGCTTGAAGTGGTTGAAGTGTGGGAAATGAATGTGGTTGTTGGTGAGTGTGAAGGCAGCATTGATGCGAATTTCACCTCTGTATTGAGAAAGTTGGTAACCAAAAAAAAAAAACATGGTAAAAGCAAAGAATAGGAACCGCTTCCTCTGATAAGGCAATATATCGATATATGATGACTGCTATGTTTGAAATTATAAATAACGACAGCTGTACGATTATGCCAATTATTTAATGTTCATTATGTAATACCCCGTTATATAATTATTTTAAATGTACAAAGACTATGAAAAGAAGTGAATTCAATGAAATTAAGAATGGGTGTATGAAATAAATATGAGATAACTAACGGACGCATATCAATACATGCAGTCGTATCGTTATCAAGCGGTCAGTCCATATTCTTTCTTTCACCCAAAAACACAAAGTATAGATAAAAATTATCGGAATATACATTAAAAATAAATGTAAAGGTAATAAAGTTATTTTAATAGATGCTTGCTTTTTATTTCTCAATCACATACACATTTAACTTATAGATAAACAATCGATGTATAAAAAACATCGATGTATTTTTTATTACATGGATATTACATCGATGTTTTTTTTAAATGTCCATTACTAGTGTACATTGATGGAATTGTAAGGGAATAATAATGCGAACAATCCATGGAGCGGTTAAGACACGTCAGCCGTTGCTAGAGGGAAGCGTTCTAAACAAGATGATGATAATAATAATCTCCGATACCCCATATTTGGGTTCCTAACTATCCTGGCCCGCGATGTGTTCTCCGTCTCATTGCTGACAAGTTTTTCTACAGATGTTGCGTACTATAGCGATGGTGGAGTATTTTAATCGCCTCTGGATGACGTCGACGACGCAATCCTTGATTCCTTAATCCGCTCCTCGGCTGTTTCCAGCGACAGGAAGGTGGGCGACTTCCATCGTTTAGTCGCTGCTACATGCATTGAGGCCGTTTCTCTCCATTACTTACGGCAGCACACACATCCAATAGAGCCGAGTCCTTGCTATACTTGTGCTTCCACCTGTGAATTACTCCTTCACAAAGTTGTTCGCTGGTTCAACAAAATGACGCGCTTCGTGTCTTGTTTCCAATACGCTCACGAAAGCCAAAATAGCAACGCCTTCATCTTCAACGACGTTTTTGAACAGTCTCCCTACGAGTTGGCGGGCTTACAAATACAAAATGCGAGTTGCCGCGATTGCGTCACGTCAACAGGATGTCGGAGACCGAGTAGCGCAATTGATTTTAAAACAAGTCACATGAAGGCGAAAGGGAAAGGTATGAAATTGAACTTTTTCATAGCGCGGGTTCGTTTTATCCTCATCGTGTGAAGGTCAAAACGATTAACGGAGTAGAAAATTGCTCATCTCTCAGAAGGGAAACGAGTCGACAAGGGCAACCAGGCCACGAACTAGGTAACCAAGAAACTGTCAAAATCGGCAAATCTCTCTGTCTGTCTCTCTCGCACTCGCTGTCTCCGCACCATAAACTAAAGATAGTCCAATTAATACCGCGTTTAATTGCGGCTCAACAAATCGCAAGATGGACGTAAATTCCTCTCGCACGAGAGGCATCTTGACTTGAGACGAAGAGGCTGCCTGGCCAACCTTGATTCCGGTCGATTGTGCAACTGAGATTCAACTTCACTCCTTTCCCGGGATTAAACCCGTTTTTTTTTTTTCATCGTACTTTTAAATACGTATCTACTTTGAATTCGTTAGACGGAAATCCTGGATGGTAATAGCCGCCGACGATTTAAATAGCGAAGAGACTTCGAATGCTCGAGTTAGTGACGAGTTATTAGCCGAGGAACGGTTTCATCAGACGCGTCAGCCGGACTGGTCGCTTTGTTTTGGGGCCATTCAGATTCGGGAGTCTGAGATGGCATTTAAAGACCGGTTTAGCTCAACGTAATTAGAGAAGAGCTCAAGGACTTGACCTCCTCGCTTAATTCGGCTCCCTGCGCCCTCCGGGGGCTACTTGATGCTTGTTGAAGTCGCGAAGGTTGTCTTTCTTTATTTGCTGATATTATCATTGTCTGCAGATCTTGAAACTGAGCCGTTAAAAGTGGAGTTAATTTTGACGAGTTGAATTATTTATGTGGTGCAGTGGGAGGGGAAAGCCCGCTCAGCCTTCTCGTATTCCAGAAGTTCACACAGACGAATGTTTGCCCACTAAGGCATTGCACCACTCTAAGCACGACAGGAGTGTGTTCCAGATCATGTGAGCCGCAGAGCATACAAGGTTTATTGCAACAACTGTTATAATGCTTTTCACGAAGCAGGAGTTCCTTAGACTGCAGCCCACCAGTAGATATAATAATATGAATAATGATATATATTTCCGAAATATTTACATATATAGGGTGTCCCAAAATTAACGCAAAATTTGAATTTTCCGCCATTTACGCAGTACAGTGTTGCCAACCCTAAAAACCAAATAAATCGACAGTTGACAGTTTAGGGTTAGTAAAAATGGAGCGTTACGCAATAGAACAACGTGTCTTCATTGTTGAGCAATATTTCAAATGGATTATTGGGCAACAACAAATGAATGCTGATTTTTCGAGTAAATTCATCCTAAGCGACGAAGCACATTTTCACCTTGATGGCTTTGTTAATCGCCAAAATTGCCGCTTTTGGGGTTCTGAAAACCCACATGTGATTGTCGAAAAACAAATGCATCCACAACGTGTCAGAGTTTGGTGTGCATTTTGGGCTGGAGGCATAATTTTTTTGAAAATGAGGCTGGTCAAACAGTGACTGTTACTTCTGCTCGATATCGCGACATGATAACACGGTTCTTTTTGCCGAAATTGGATGATATTGATGTGGCCAATATGTGGTTTCAACAAGACGGTGCCACATGCCATACAGTCCGTGAAACACTTCAATTATTGCATGAGACATTTCCAGGTCGTGTACTCTCTCGTTTCGGTGATCAGAGTTGGCCCCCTAGATCGTGTGATTTAACACCATTAGATTTCTTTTTATGGGGTTATCTAAAATCACAGGTCTACGTCAACAAGCCCACAACTACCCGTGCATTAAAGGAGGAGATTCAACGTTGCATCAACGAAATTCAGCCACATTTATGCAGAACGGTCATGGAAAATTTCGACAAACGAGTGCGTATGTGTATGCAAAGCCGCGGAGGCCATTTGCCCGATGTGTTATTCCATAAATAACCCTATCCTATGTACTTTATGAATCAATAAAACAATTACAATCAAAAGACTAAAAACTGTGTTTTCTATTTAATTCAAATCTTGCGTTAATTTTGGGACACCCTTTATAAGGAAAACAAAAAACAGCAAAAAAAAAACAAAAAGAGAAAATCAATATTAATTCCTGTCCTGTCATGGAAACTACCCCCCTCGTGGATCATTGATCCGTGCCACGCGGGGGGAGGGGGGGGAGTTGCAGTAGTGAATTACTTCTTATTCTATATTAATTTATAACATTTAGTTCCTCAAATATTGACCTAAGATTTTTCATAAACAACTACTATGCTTAAAAGAAAAACAGAAAAATAATATGATATGTAAAAAAAAGTAATAATTCATCAAACAGAATAAATACTGCACATCATGGCATCGCATTCCGAGGGAGTGGCAGCAATGAGGTACGAGAAGACTGACCTTTGTAAACCGTTCTGCTGACGGAATGAGGGTGGGCCAGAGGTCCGCAAGATGTATGACAGGTTGTGATACAGGTGGCGAGACGTAGATATTAAGCGGCTAGGCGGGACGGGTATCACTGCTTGGGTTGTTAATCTCACTGCACGGGTACTCTGTTCATATGAGTTCGGCTTGTTGGTATCCAATATTTCAGGATGCTTGTGGAAGTAAAGCAGAGCGTGCTTTATATAGAGCTGCTTCATAGTAAAAACTTTGGCCTCGTCAAACAGCTCAGCATTAGGGAACCTCCGGGGGTTTTTTAGAAGTACCTTCAAAATAGCTCTTTGCAGTATATTTTCTGGTTCCAGCACGCTACTGTAAGCATTACCCCACCAGAGAACGCCAAAACCAAGTACTGACTGTACTAAGGCTTCGTACAATAAAATGAGAGTGCTCTTCGAGAAGTAGTTTCGGATGGTATGGAATATGTGAACAAATTTCCTGATTTTCTTCGCCAAAGCGATCACCTGGGCCTTCTTATCAAGACTATGGCTTCTTTCGACCTTACAACCCAACATCTTATTTATTTATAACATATACGGGCAGTGCTCAATTTAACAGTGAGAAAAAAATAGGATAATTTAAATCACAATAAATTGGCACAATTCAATCGGCAGCAATCCCGAGCCAACAAACGGAGATCACAATAGCCGTTGAATTTTGGACCTAAAAGAGTCTTTCGACAACAACAGTAGGTCCACCGAATTATCGTGCGACAACCTATTGAAGTCCACCTGAAAGCGCACCATGGGATTATTGCGGAGATAGTTGGTCGAAGAGGTGTAAATATCTGGTGCGTTGCAACACACAACTTGCCTTAGCTCTACGTCAATTCACTTTGTACATGGCTAATTCTATTTAATCAATTCATTTATCACTCAGTTAATTTGAACTTGGTCAAACAACGCTTTAAGGCAGCAGGAAGCGGTAGCGCTTACAGTTCCAGATTTCATTGTGCTGCTCGTACTCATTGCAGGACCATTATTGAGCAATTGGTACACAGAGAATTAATGGGGCTGTAAACAAGAACTTTTTGAAGAAGGATAGTAATTACTTTTGCAGAGTTATTGGGTAAAAACGTTCAGAACTGGTAGTAACCGAAACGGTGGTAGTTGAAATTCAGGAATTTTTGGAGTGACCCCCCATGTGTTTCATGAGCGTTTTTAAACATTCACCCTTTAGGTATTGAATTGGACTACAATAGCAATTTTTCTAACATTCTACGAAAAAACTGCGCTAAAAACGCTTTTCGTCGAAAATGTTGATAATTTATTGTGCTGCTCTCGTCATTTTCCCACGAATGAGAATTTTAAAGTACCATTGCCTCATTGAGAGCTATCAATATAAAAAATGTAATCAAAATCGTTAGAGCGGTTTTTGAGAAAAAAAATTTGGTGTTTTGATCACTATGATAACTATAGTCAACTTTCGGTGGATTTTGCCCATACCCTCATTATTGCGTCCCATGGTAACCTGTAGGCTAGACATCAAGATTCAGCTGATTTTGTACGATGGTTTTCTCTAAAAACCGCGCTAAAATTGATTTCGTCGAAAGTTTTGGTAATTTATTACCACGAATGGGAATTTCATGGTATAGTTGCCATATTGGGAGCTAGCAATATAAACAGTTTAATCAAAATCGTTTGAGCCGTTTTTGAAGAAAAAAATATATGGTGCTTTGATCACTATGATGACTATAGTTAACTTTCGGTGGATTTTGCTCATTCCCTTATTTTGGCGTCCCATGGTAACCTGCGAGCGAGGTATCAAGTTTGAGCTGATTTGGTACGGTGGTTTTCTCTAAAAATTGTTCACAGACACACTTTAGTGACACACACACACCCACGCACGCACGCGCACACACACACCATTTTCCCAAATAGTGTTTTTCGGACTCAGGAGGGTCTGAAACGTAAAGATCTGAAGAAAACTCAAAACTTTTTTTCAGCCGATTACATAACTTTCCTTTCTACTTCGTAGAGCAAGGAAAGTAAAAACGCTGATGGAGTCTGGTAGCGTATGGAGGGGTGTAGAAGTTCAACTTGGAAATCAGATACGGACAATCCAGTCGACCCACTATCAACCCATGCAGGAGAAGCAAGTCCGCCACACTTCGCCGATTCTCCAAAGAGGACATGCCTTCCCTCCTGAGCGCCACTGCGTAGGAAAAGTCCTCCCCCCTATCGTCTCTCTTGTAGAACATATAGAGCAGGAAGTGGCGCTGAACACGCTCCAATGTATTCTTGGCACTGGTATACCACAAGGACCACACAGGAGAGAAAAACGTGAGGGGTGTGCAGACAAGGAAGGTGAATAACAGCTTAAAGGCGTTTGGTTCCTTGAAATCCCTCGTATTTCTTTTGAGAAAGCCCAGTTTTCTCATTGCTTTTGAGCATATTTCACGAATATGGGCCGAAAACGTACAACCTGCATCGATCAAAACTCTGAGATCCCGCACCAGGGTTTTACACTGTAGCAACGCCCCTCCTATCGAGTAGTCATGCTGCAGGCTGGATACTCCTCGACTGGAAGTGACCACTGAGCACTTATCAATATTCAGTCTAAGCTCATTTTTTCAAACACCATTCATGCAAGGCTGTAAGAGCATTCTGAAGAACCAAACTATCGCTCATTGAGACCACTCTTAAAAAAATCTTCATATCATCTGCGAATAGCAGGTGTTTCACAGTTCCCCCAGTTTACTCACGTCATCAATGAAGATGAGAAATAGTAAAAGGGCCAAATGTGATTCCTGGGGCACACCCGATGAGGCAACAAACGAATCAGAGATTATGTCTCTCAGTCTGACAACCAGACGGCGGCCCAGCAAATAACTCCTCGGCCATGCAAGTAACGACCCAAAAAAAAACCAAAAGCCTCCAGCTTTCCTATCTTCTGGTCAGGTACGATAAGAAAGTGACTAAGGACGGCTGAGCGGACCATCTCCTGCGCCCTTGTTAATTTACTTAACGACTGCAGATCGGGCAGTTACTCGCTCTGTGGAAATTAGTGCGCGTCGTCGCTCTTCAAAAGGGAGGTGACCGCAATCAGTCAAACTCGCGGAGTCCACTCAGCCTTCTTTCCCTATTAGGCAAAACGATAGAAATCTTGATGTTGCAGACTCTTGAAGGAGTTAAGAGATGGCCTTTTCCAGAAACGCGGTTTCCTATCACAGTTTGGGAACAGGCTAGTAGTGCCATTCACATATACGTTGTTGCCTGAAGAAAGGATAGTATTGGCTGTCTCAGTCAATTGTGGATCGTTTTCCTAACACTTTTGAAACCTGAGTTGATCGGGCGTACGTTAACCCTTCCTCCTTAAACTAGAAAACTAGACCAGTTTTTACAAATTCAAGATGTTAGTAATTTACAATCAAATATTTTTGTTGTTTTTTTATGGGGCGTAAGGGTCTGCTAATGGCGGCCACAGTACATTGAACTGTTGTTTATTGAGTTTCAACCTGGAACCATTTGGCACATTGCATCAGGTTGGCCCTCAAGCTTCTTGCGCTCTTCACCCTCACGAGAGTCGTGCAGCGTGCCGCCATTCCCACACATCCTTCCATTTGTGCCCAGCAATTCGGGAGGTCAGGTGTTTCTTTCCTCATTGTCTTCATTCTTCATCACTGCAGGATACTGGCCCCAGATCAGCAAGCTCCATCCTCTTCTGGCTGAGCACTGCCAGGGTAAATTGATTGAACTGGCACTTTGCATCAGAATTCAAAATGGTGCAGACGGAGGCCTCTGTTGGGCTTCAGATTTCAGTCTGGCGCCCTTGGAGTATTTCACGGGTCGACTAATGACGTTATCGACTGTCTCTTAACTTCAGGCGAACCAGTCAATCCCCTGGCGCTCAGCCCATTAGCCCCTCCGTTTTCCCTAGTGTTTTTTCTCCTCAAAACCCAGCCTGCGCACCGTTGGCCCTGCAATGCAGGCCGTTTGGGCTGGCCGCCCGGCCAATTCGATGCAGGTACGCTCCAAACGCTCCAAGTCCTTTGAGTAACTGGGTAAGGCTCAACCTCCCCGTGGCGCAGGCCTGAGGCATGGACCAAGCGCTGGAATCAGCTGTGGCCCACTGCCCCCACTCGTCTCACCACCTCCCGAGGGCCACAGCCCTCCTTCTACTCCTCTGGTGGCCATACTCCAGTTACCCCCTTGATCCGCTGAGAAACTGTGAATGCAGATGCCGCACCTCTTCAGCACCGCTGCTATTCGCTTCCCGTGGTAGGCAATGCTCAGTGTATCAGCCCAAACCACCGCACAACATGAGACGTTGGAGAGCACGCTCATAAGCATCTTATTTGTGCTACAAACGTTGCCATTCCTCTATCTTAGGTTTATTAAATGAAATTGCGCAATATTCCTCACAACACTTTCCTTGTGGCCGCTGTGAGGTAATTCGCGTTCTTCAAATTGAAAGAAAGAAAATGGTACCAAGCGCATAGTCTTCCAGGCGTTTTTTATAATCTGCTTCAGAACTAGGTATGAAATGTAACTATTTCCCTGATGATGTGACATTCTCACTTAAAGTGGGTGAAAATAGAACAACCCCACTCACCAATTTCTCAAGTGTTTAGCCCATGGGCTATCCTGTTGCTCTTGGCTCGCTGCGTGAACTTTAAAATTGGTCATGAAATGTTATTGCGGGAAACGTGTCGAACTGAGCAATCTCCATAGAATAGAACACAACAGGGTGAGTTGCTGAGTTGACTTCCTTATTAACGCTCTTCAAGTGCAGGCTCTTCCAAACCCTTTCATCTTCGGTAACCACAGACTGCGAGAGAGTGCTTAATTATTTCGCCGTTGTTTCTAATTTGTTTCGGGAGCTATATGGGGCCATAGGTTGTTAAAGCATTCGGGTTACATCCCCCAGTAGGCAAATTACTAAAGTTAACGTGCCTGTTAGGTGAGTCCGTCTCCACTGGCTGGTGAGTTACTGTGGGCGAGCGCTTTCAATGTAACACCATCGTCTGGCCTTTGATTCAGTTGGACGTTGCTAAGGCTTTTGACTCAGTAAGCCACATAAGTATCTCACCAGCCAAAGGAGACGGAATCACCTAACAGGTACGTTAACTTTAGCCGTAGCTTATGTTTTGTTATTTTTATATTGTTGACTTCGCGTGAGGTCATTCAACGTGACCTTTAGGCACTTTATTTTCCAGTCAAGGTTTAACGTTATAAAGTTGATTTCCCCGACTGCTTTCGTGTGATTCGTTGAATTCATCGTTACTCGATAACGATCCGCCTCCTGCACCTTCTCATCAAAAGGAATCTTATAATTCTGGCCTTAGCGAAGTAATAAAACCTTTTTTAACTAAACTTAGGTAATTAAAGCGATCCCAGCAGCGTCTCGGTCGGGTGCCTCACACCCCGCTGAGTCGAACGAAGATGAAAAAAACGACAGGAAGGCACCTCAGTAATTATAGATGGACATCTGTTTGGTGAGTCAGACGTATTCTCAGCATTTCCTCTTTCCGACCTTGAATTCCGAATTCGCGCTCCAGACTATACGACTGCGGTGGAACCTATTTGTGTTGGAGGCGTCCGATGTTCTAACGATCTCTCTTCCGTTCGTTACCTTGGCCGAAAACGGTTGATGACCAGACGGAACCCACTGAAGTGTAAACAAAGTCCGAATCACACCGCATTATCGTGTTAAAGTAGCACATATCCTTTCTTCACTGTCTGGTTCGTTAATTGACTGAAATTTGTATATTTAAACCTAGAACCTTCTGCGAGTTATTGCATTCTGTGCCCATTCGCACCCAATGGGGCGAGCAAGTTAAGCAGCCGGTGGCTGCGGAAAAGATCAGCTCATCCTCGTAAAGGGAAAATAAAATAGCCAACCTTCAATGCGTTTTGGCGACCAAAGACGCAAGTCAAGTGCTTAGGAGTGAACACATCAACAGCCAAAACCTTCAGTCTCTCAAAGACAATGCCATTGTAAGATATGCTTCATTGAGAGCAATTAGTAAGGCCAGTGAGACGCTACCCTCATGTGCAAAGCAATTGACTGATACGTGCTACTGCCTCGCTGTATGGGGCAGCAAACTCATAGGCAATCAAAACAAAGTAGTGGCCTAATCCTCGAGAGCTGTTCTTCTCACCAAGGCCTACAAGACAGCATCCACTGAAGCACTACGAGTGATTACTGTCCAGGTAGTTTGGTGCCTTCGCCATTGAGTGCAAGGTGGGCAAGTGGAGAGGGAGCTACCCTCGCTCTGGGCGCTCAGTAATGGCCTCTGCGCTGAAAGAATACTTGCTATTCCAGATGAAGTTAGAAGAATGGGGGTTGAACCCGACCTCTGGACGTGCCAGCTCCTTACGAGACGTGGCGACTACAACACGTGGCTCCACTTCTTGACGACTCTTCATCCTTCACGCCTCGCGCCTCCAGTGGGGGGGGGGGGAACAAGAAATCATGCACGGTTCCACTGCAGTTCCTACAACACTGAGTGAGGGTTGTTGGAAGAGCAGCCTAACCTTCCAGTTTTGACTGCTACTAAGCAAACCTATAGCACGCTTCTCCAGAAGCATTATGAGCATTAGTGAACAGCCATTTTAATGAAGAAACAAAACTGTACGACCATTATCACGAGTCTTTTGCCAAACTACAGAGCAGGATTCCCAATTCAGCAAAGTGCAAAATACGAGAGAAATGAAGTCCAGTCAAACCACACAATTGAAAGTCCCGTGTGCATACTCATTACCAATTTGCATGTGTACACTGACGGTGGCCGTCTTTTTATGCCTCCAGCCCCTTCACCATGGTTCACCGTGGTGGTTCTCAGAATCTTTCAGGCATTGTAGGTATGCATCCGATCGAGGAAGTAATGGAACAACATCCAACAAAAATGAAGACCTGGAACAATCGATACAGGAATAAAAAACCCTCGCAGTTCAGACAGTAAAAAAAATTTATAAAAATCAACGTATAGATGCAAATATTAGTGAATATTGATTAAGATAAGTGTCATCATCGATCACTGAAGAACTGCCAACCATCGACACAGTACGCTGACAGAGATGATTTCGAGAACCAGTTAAAACCTGTCGATTGATTGCAGAGAAGAGCAGTCTCCATTCCTATTGCTGATGAACATTTATGGTGATATCCTTCCAAAGTACTGTTGTGCTAATCAACAACAGCAAGGACGAAGAAGAAGACGGTAACCACACGAGGAGGCTACATTTATATCAGGGAAGAAAAAGAAGGTCTTGAGTGTGGGAGGGGGAGGAAAATGGGAAAATTTTCGTTTTATGAGGCCATAGGAGAATAAACGAAGCTCTGCCCAGTTTACCTTTTCTTCACTAAACCACCACTACAGTGTGTCATCGGGAATCCAGTCACGCGACAGGATCTGCAATTCAGTCTCTGGTCTGTGCCGAAAACAATTCATCGTCATTCCCACCATCAAGGAATCTGATTAGAGTAGGCGTGGCACGGAGCTTTCTCGTATCTGTGATGCTACTGGACTATAGTTTTAACCCCCCTCCCCTTCACACTCCAACACGGTTTTCTGAATCCGAAGACCTTTTAAGTTACGATCAAACCGTGAAACATACGTCAACTACTTCACTAGAAATGAATACTTTTTAAACTGAGGATTTGTGTTTGTGGTTTGTGTATCCTGAGAAGGCGCATTATCCTCATCTTACATAACAAAAAAATGAAAGGGGGCCTTCGTGGAATTCCTTCTTTGTTTCTCACTTTAAAAATCATCGACGCCTTCGAAAACCAAAACTGCTATAAACGGCGGTCTGTGGGCAGTACGTGTTCCTCCTTTATTGAAAACAACCAGGGTTGAGTCTAAAATTAGGCTCTGGAGTTGCCGATCTGAACTCAAGGTAATTCAATCCAGAAGTTGAATGCAGGGCCTCGCCAAATAAAACCAGTCGTTCAGGGCTCTTCCTCTTCCATCGGTTCCACCTGAGCTTCAAAAATGAGCTCAGCGGCGCCCTGCTCATCATTTCAACTTGGCGCCAGAACGTCTACAATATTGCTATTGACGCTCAATTCGGAGCAACGGGTTCAAGGTATTTTTTTCCCCGAAATCATTTATGGAAACTTCTCGAACTAGCAGCTGCACACTCTCGATCAACTGCACGACAAACAAAAATTCGTTTGCACTGCTTTTCGTTATCATACACTTGAAAAAACTCGATTTTAGTCGGTTTGTCTCTTGTAACTCCAGCTGATATGATAAAAACCCCGATTGTAGACTCATTTTATTGTGCGATGGAAGTACGACTATATTATCAGTCATTTCAACAACTCAAAATTAAATTAGTTTGAAAATCAGAAATTCCACCCATCGCAGTGTCTTCAATTGAGTTTTTCACAGTACCATCAATAATATTCATTCATACAGGGGGTTGGATGGCTCAATCTAATGTGATGTGGTGCAACTTCGGAAAATAGGAACTACTGGACGCTTGGTTTCATCCAGCAGCGGTCATTTGGATTATGGGCAACTAACGGCCTTGTGTGTGGCAATTCTGTATTCAAAAGTTACCCGCCCACACACCACCCACTATTACTTACAATCATATTGGCACTATCCAGGGGAATATCGTCCAACCTCAACAAATGGCAACTCTCGTGTGTGGAATAACCGTTTACAAGTGGAATTGCTTGAGGGTTGGAAGAAGTCGCCCAGGACGGCACCAACCAACCCCCTTGTCACATGATTGCAAGTTGCCCATAGTCCATATTGACCCTGCTGAATGAATCCAGCAATCTAAACAGTGGGCAGTGAGTGGAATTAACTATTAAATGTGGAACTGTTACGCAAGAGGGTGGCTATTAGTTGAACTTGAACGATATCCCACTACATACAGCCAACCAATCCCCTGTAACATGGTGCAATATCGTCTAACCTCGACAAATAGCAACCCTCCTTTGTGGAATTATCATATAAAAGTGGAATCGCCACACACGAGGGCTGCTAGTTGTGTCAATTACGCTGCTGAATGAAACCCACTGTCTAAATAGTTGGTAGTATGGGCTGAGCAACATTTTAAGGCGGAATTGCACAAGAGAGTTGCTATTTATAAAGATTGGATAATTGGATAAAAACTGTACGCCCAAAACTGGCGACTCTATGCGCTTTGTCGAGCAATGATCCGCTCACTCCTGGCGGGCTGGACAAATTATTATTAATCCTAGAGATGATTTGGTGGTGGACTGTATAGGCTTGATACGCTGTGTTCGAAATAATACAAGCACTACTCGCCGATGCGGTCGTTCTAGGTGCGTGTCCCTGGCCAGGGATGTGGAGCCCAGTAGTGGTCGATGCTGGCTACTCCGAACACAGTTAGTGAGCGTAATGAATTTAACTGAGTACCGAATAAAAATGATACTTCATGAAAAAAAAAAATTAAAATTCTGTTTTCAATACGGGAGCACAAGCGGGTGAACGAATGTGCGGTCGGACAAGGCTTCGAACGCTAACTGAACTATTACTATTAATACTATTACCGCTACTGCTCATGTTCAGATTAGAGCCCGACAGTTCATTCGCTTGATCTTGAAACGTTGAACCAGCGTTGTCCCCATCGGCCGCAACAGTTCGCAAAAAAGGTGCATAGTGGGCGGTATGGTACGTGCTGGGCAATATTTTAAGGTGGAATTGCTGCACCAGCAAGGGTTGCTCTGTTGTGGGTGTGGGTGGTTAGAGAATAATCCGCCAGATGGAGCCAATCTACTCCCTGTCACTTGATTGTAAGTTGCCAATAGTCCATGTTGATGCTACTGAATGAAATCACTCTCTAAATAACGGGCAGTATGGGCTGGGCAACATTTTAAGGTGGAATTGCTACTGGGCTGAAGTTACATACTCATAATCGAAAGGTTGGCCGATTGCCCAGCCATCCTGGATGGTAGCAGCGGTTGATACGAAACATATTTGGAATCAGGAGAGGAATATCTAGGCGGGTCTTTTTTTAGTTTTTCGAGTTGTAGCCTTGTTCAAAATTGGCCACCTAAGCTTTGGCCGTTAGCCCTGAAGTCATGGAAGCCACCTGGATATTCCTCCCCTGATTCCAAATATGTTTCGTATCAACCGCTGCGATATCCAGGACGGCCATCGGTAAACCTTCGATTATGAATATGTAGCCCAGTGAATTGCTACATAAGACGGTTGCTATTTCTAGAGATTGGAAATGTCCACCACGATGAAGCCCACCTGCTCCCCGTACGTTTGAAAGTTGCCAACAGCCCGTGTTGACGCTGCTGAATGAAACCCATTGTCTAAACTCGCGTAGAGGTGGAATTACTACTCACGAGGGTTGCTCTGTTGTGTGAGGTTGGAGGATATCCCGCTAGATGGAGCCAACCAAGCCCCTGTCACGTAATTTTAACTTCAATAGCTCAAAGTGACGCTTCAGTACCTAACTATTTAATAAAACTTCTCTAGAAAACTAGTGACAACAAAACAAACTTCGGTTGTGGTGCAAAAATAAGGGGAACAAAATGTATCAAAAATAAGGGATTTAATTACAACGTTTCTTCTACTCTTGTTCGTTTTCAATAAGGTTGAGGTATAGAAGCAAAGTTTATTCAACTTGTGGCAGTAGCTGCAAATATATTTAAATCCATCTCACAGGGGCCAACTCCTCTGAGGATTCATTTTACGGAGATAAAACCCAAAATGTGGCGAAAAGTGCGTTCTTCGACGTTTTTCAAATTCAAACGACCCCAGCGAGTGTCTTTTAACAACCTCCAACTTACAACGTAACGTTGATCAAACGTACATAAAATGTTCAGCTAATTATTAACGACATCTACATGTAGTTCTGCATATGAGTGTGGAAATGCGCTAAAAGAAAGTAGAGTGCCTGTACATATTCATAGCGAGTAGGGGAATTAACGGAGGATTGCGTAAAAGGAATGACCAGATATTTTAAGAGCCGGGAAGTGGCCAGAGCGTGGTGGACCTGTCTTGTACATCCCTCGGGTGTCGGTTTTCCAAAAATATCGCTCGTAATATATTTTATGACGTGTTCTTATTATTAATAATCGATGAGATCCAGCGGAAGCACGAGCCCAAGCAAACACTGTTGAACTCATATAGGCAAAGATTAGGTCAGCTTCCGTCTCTTACACGAATAATGGTCGATCACTGACGTTAGCGAAGCCCTCGCGCTAATTCCGAATACATACCGCTACTGACCTAAGTTAATTGGTACCTGATGATTCGAACGGAACGTTCCATATGAACTGGTAACTGAGCAGCTCTCGAGGTGTGTCGCTAGCTCGCTCTCAACTCTCCATTAAGTAAATTGATCTCAGGCGCTATTGAGAATATAATAACGATCCCAATTACTTCCAGAGTTATTGCTTATTGTGTATTCTTACGACTTCCACGACGTCTTTATCATTGACGCAACATGCGTGTCTAATGTTATTAATGACTCCATTAACATTTCTCGTACGTTGTTGAAATGCCGGCTCGTCACACTACATATAAAATCGTGAATATATTATCGCACACCCGACTTCCTTGTGAGTGTGAGCCAATTGAAAATGAACGCCCGTGGAAGTCTATGGGATTTAATGATAACATACGTTAACAAGCTATGCCCTGAATCGCAGAGGCCTGTGTAAGTAAATGTGACGTAGATGAAACGGATTATTGCGTGAAGCACAAAAAGGCCTTTTGAAAAATGTCAATGAGAGCGTCCCTATACCATTCTACACAATCCAGCTGCAGTTTTATGGTGTCAGTAACGCTAGTAGTCGGGGATAGAGTTGTTTATTATTAATAAGAACACGGGTTGCATTTATTTAAAAAACTGGCGAACACGATAGTTTCTTAAGATAATACACAACGAACAGTTCAGAAACACGGGATGATGCCCTGAAATCATGGGAGGATTAAACTAACGTATTTATAAGGCGCTCGGGGAAGATAGGAAGAAGTCAAAATCGAGGTTGAAGGTCGAGAAACTGTGCGGAAGTCTATGAAGAGGCGGATTTCTTTGGTGGGTGATGGGACAAAGAACAACAACGGGTGCAAACGGTGATGAGGAATCAACGCTATTTTGCAGAACTTTGTGGAACGTCGAGAGGTCTGTCTGAGGCATCCAAGTCCGTCAAGGATCGCCAGGTAGCATTTCTCTATGACAGCCTCATAGACGACGTCGCTGAGAGGATCCCTAGTTCGAAAGCCACCAAAAGAATTCGACTCTTTATTTATACACCTCATAGCAAGGAAACCAGACAAGTGAAGCATATTCCATGATGGGCAATACGCAGGTATGCTAGACAATTCATGCGTGTTCCTTTTCTTTACATAGCTCTGGGTGTTTCCATTTCTGCCTCGTTCCGCTTTGTTGCTGCGTTGTTCCTCTTTGTTGCTACGTTGTTCCGCTTTGTTGTTGCGTTGTTCTGCTTTGTTGCTGCGTTGTTCCGCTTTGTTGCAGTGTTGTTCTGCTTTGTTGCTGCGTTGTTCCACTTTCTTGCTGTGTCATTCCGCTTTGTTGCTGTGTTGTTCTGCTTTGTTGCTGCGTTATTCCACTTTCTTGCTACGTTGTTTCGCTCTGTTGCTATGTTGTTCCGCTTTGTTGTTGCGTTGTTCTGCTTTGTTGCTGCATTGTTCCGCTTTGTTGCTGCGTTGTTCAGCTTTGTTGCTGTGTTGTTCTACTTTGTTGCTGCGTTGTTCCACTTTGTTGCTGCGTTGGTGTGTTTTCCTTTTATTGCTTCAGAACAAATGTGGAGAACTCGCTCCAGCAGTCCAGGCTGCAGAGCATGGCCCATATCAGGCCCAGTCAGGGGCACACATCTCCGTGTGTGGTCTGTTCTCTTACCGAAATGACCTGCTATTTACATGGGTGACATGTGCCAAAGGGAGTTATCGACCGCGCCCACATTTTTTAGTCTTAACCTTAGTAAACTGGGTGAACTGCTTATTGGCTTGCTTAGTAGCAATCAATGCTGGAAGGTTTGCCAGCTCTTACAGCAACAATCACTCAGTGCTGTAGGAAGTACAATGTAGAAGCACGTGGTAACTCATTTCCTCCACACTGGAGGGGCAAGACGTGCACAATGGAGAGTCTGTAAGAGAAAAGAAGTAGAGCCATGCATTGAAGTTGCTGTGTCCCGTAAGGAACTGGCTCCTCCAGTGGTCTGGCTCAACTAGCTTTCTCCTAAGACGTTCACGGCTGTTAGGTTTGAAGAGGATTCCCTCTCACCTGCCATTTAAATAATGCCCATTCATCTAGTGACATCATGCAGCAGAGAGGCCAAAGCGGGGGAAGCTCCCTTTCCTGATTCTTCTTCAATCCATGCAATTAAAGGCAAAGTCAACTGATAACTGACTAGTTATCACTTGTAGGCTTTGGTAATCCATAGCAGTGCTGCTCTCAGGGATTTCGCCGGAACCTTATTTTTATTGACTGTGAGCATGCAATTGCCTCGTACGTGAGTATAGTGTCGCGCGCAACACACACCCCAAGTGGCCTTGATGATTGCTCTTAATGAGGCAAACCTTGCCTTCGTGCAACCAAAAAGCCACCTCCCACCTATACTGACTCCTAAGTACTTGACTTGCTCCTCACAAATTGCTACTAACAAGTCTGTGGCTGCAAAAATATAGGTTGGCGCCTATTAACGGGAATTGTTCCTCGGTGGAGCACCCAAAGAAGGTGTTCCAAGCAGCAGTAGTAGGTTTGAGTTTTGAAGGGATTTATGAGTCGCCAGAGTACTCACATGACACATGGCGACACACCTACCCCAGCACAGCACCAACCACCGCCTCACGTTAATGCCAGGTCGATTATGTTATGAGGTACCCGTTACTACTCGATCACCGCGCTCTTGGGAACTGCAGCCCACTTCACTTCATAGTACTGTACATCAGTCAACTTTATGGCGCAATACACCTGGAGGAGCAGATACTGTGCCTCTCTTTCTCTATTTTGAGGCGCTTTCATCCACGGGTTTGAGTCGCGATTTCACACGGCCTTTTGTACAGCGTCTTGCTGTTTTTTAGTTCAGAGTACCTCAGTACTGCTCTTTGCATCAGGCTCATTTCCTTAGGAAGCTTCAGTGGAGTGGACATTCCAACTGAAAAATACCGTTGTTGATATGCGTTAGCCGGTCCAAGATGTTTCACGAAGCGGACCCAAGTTTTGATGGTGGCAACGACTTCTGTCAGAAATATTCTCTAGCGCCCGCTTGCTACATCGTCAGGGGAACCAACATTAACTCACGTCCTGCTAAATACTCCGAGACTGGAATGCGCAGAATAAATGATCCTTTGAAGGATTTTTGGGAGCGGCCTCTTTTTTTTTCGGGTGTGCGGGGGCCGTACAATGAATAACAAATTGATGTCGACTGAGAACTCCCGATTAGCCGGCTGCCTCAGAACGGGCCGCCCGAATTTCCATTCAATAGCCTAAACAGTGCGGACGCGATTCGCCAAAAACGATGAGTTACGATCGGACTATTACTGACGTTAAAATACGAATGATGAATCGGCATGATCAAACGTCGTTGTTAATCGCTTTTTCAAACATTGAGCTCACGGTTCGCTCAGCTCCGGTTTCTGATGCCGTAATTCGTGCGTCTGGCGTGTGTAACAAACAAGAATTAAGTGATGTGGCACGTAGAGATTCGCAATTTGCATTGTGGCTGCAGCAATGTTCCCCTTGTACATTCACGATTGTCTGGCCTCCCCTTCCAGCCCTTTACTGTCTTTGGTGGCTGCACTGGAAGTCCACGCAGAGTCGTTCTTCGCTCCCTCCTATATTTTCCAGCTTTTCGAAGTTCCTGGTTTGATTTAACGTCAACCTACATTGACTCTCGTCGGTGTTCGCGTCTATTTGAAATTCGGAGTGAGTATAGATGCCAAGAAAGTGACTTGTAGCGCTACAATTAAGTCAGTTGAATGGGACGACGAAGTCGACTGCCTTAATTTCCAGATTCCCACTCACAACGAGAATTTTAGCATCTCATTCAACACGTCTGTTTTCTTTCGCGGGGACAGTCGCTAAGACAAAACCTGTTAAATGGGATGCTAAAATTCTCCTGAGTGGGAATCTGGGAAAGGCAGGTGACTAGAGCGGGAATTGATTCACACCGGCAGCTACCTCAGCGATAAAGCGGAAATGAGCAAGACGCGTTTCCAAGGTGGTTATAAGTGGACAGGAATGAATGTCGAAGCTAAAGAGAACTGAAGTACTCGTACCACAACTAGTCGCTACTCCACTTTAACGATAAACGTTTGTTTCTAAACACCCTCCGGCAAGGACTTGGGCAGGTAGTTGATTAGATCGGATTATCTGACGAAGGATTAATAGTTGGATCGCCGAACAAAAAGCCTACAGGCCTCAACTTCAATTGATAGCCGAGAAATCATAACGTCGCCGACGGCTTCTATATATTACGATAATTTGACTGCCTTTCAACTTTATTAGACGCTTGAATTACCATTTGGGTTCTATCGGGATCAATTTATTTTTACGTTTAGTCCAACCAAGGAGGAAGGAAAGTCATGTTCTTTAAATGAAAAAAATACGTCGAGTTTTCTTCAGATCTTTCGAAAATGCGATTTAAGAAACGGTTTGTGTGTGCGTCGACTTGACGCAGGTTTTTCCTTATAAACTCCACTGGAATTTTTGTAGAATGTTAAAAAAAATTGGTATTGTAGTCCAATCCAATACCTAAAGGGCGAGTGTTTAAAAACGCTCATGAGGTACATGGGGGTTACTCCAGAAATTCCTGAATTTCAACTACCGCCGTATCGCTTACTACCAGTTCTAAATGTTTTTACCCAATAACTCTGCAAAAGTAATTACTATCCTTCTTCAAAAAATTTGTGTTTACAGCCTCATTAATTATCTGTGTACTAATTGCTCAATAATGGTCCTGAAATGAGTACGAGCAGCACAATAAAATCTGGAACTGTAAGCGCTACCGCTTCCTGCTGCCGTAAAGCGTTGTTTGACAAAGTTCAAATTAACTGAGTGATAAATGAATTGATTAAATAAAATTGGCCATGTACAAAGTGAATTGTTGTAGAGCTAAGGAAAGTTGTGCGTTGCAACGCACCAGATATTTGAGTTGGTACTCTGGAAGACCGTAAATCGACAATCAGAGTTGCTCTGAAACAATAGCACTTCCGTATAGTAGGTTCGGGGTGAAACCGGATTTGTGATGGGTGCAATTCAAAAGCTGAAAAGGAAAAGATGTGGCGTCACTTGGATTGTCTTATGAACAGACATGCCTCCTGAGCCCTGAATAGACGATTGCATTATTTTCTACTCGATTAGCAACAAGAAGAGAGAGTGCTTGTAAGTGGGGTTGTTCAACCAGCCATAAACAATTGAAGAATCATTATAAAATGTAGGGAGTTGTTCCATTTGAAACGAAGAACAAAGGTTGGAAACGGATTGTGCAAGTTAGCCTAAAGGAGGGCTTTGTATAGTTCTAAGTGAGGACTAGTGAGGGTCAGTTATATCTCGTCAAGTAAAGTACCGATCCTTATATTAATACCTCACGATATCAATCTGATGGGTGCGAGAACGTCTGTCCCCCACCTACTTGACTAAGGTATTGCAAGTTTTCTAATTTTCGTTGCAATAATCAAAAGTTAAGCCTCTGCCGTTCCGCGTCGCATATTTCCAGTGAGGACAGGTCGAGCGTTAATTTATCCTAGTCATTTGTTTGACGATGAAAAATGATGCCAGTGTCACAGTCGGCGCCTTTTTTGACTAGTAAAACGCGCTAATGTGTGTTTCTTCGTAGTTTGCCGTTAGAGCCGCAAACCTTTCAGTCGACAGCCGACTAATTGGGTTCAAAACCCCAAGATTAACGAGAGAGTGGTCCATCTTCGTCGCGCGAATGTCATCGCGTTTCATTATGCCCGCGCTCTCTTTTTGGAAGTTAATTAAAACATCGTCACGCACCTTTCATTCGTCCCAAAACTTTTTTTTTTCTCTTTATAAAAACGTTGTACGTGGACTGGTGGGGCTGAAGGTTCCAAAATTTATTGTGCTGCTCGTACTCATGTCATTATTTAGGTTCG
The DNA here is from genome assembly GCA_020466155.1 of Pachypeltis micranthus. Lineage (NCBI taxonomy): Eukaryota > Metazoa > Arthropoda > Insecta > Hemiptera > Miridae > Pachypeltis > Pachypeltis micranthus. The sequence continues at coordinate 5,027,912 of CM035776.1, forward strand.
CGGATAAATGAGACTGCAAACAGTTTTTTAGAAGGATAATAATTACCGTCCCAGAACCGTCGGGTAAAAACTGCGTGAATTGGAAGTAAGTGAAACGGTGGTGGTCGAAATTCTGGAATTTCCTGGGTAGCCCCTACATATCTTATGAGCGTTTTATCTTATGGATCTTCACTGCAGATTCTAATAACATTTTATAAGGAAATTATAAGGAAAAAACTGCTCTAAACTTGATTTTCGTCGAAATGTCAGGTATTTTTTATTGTGCTGCTCACGTCATTTCACCACGGATGGTATTGTTGTGTTATTTGATGCTGTCCATAGGAAAGAATTGAGACGTTCTTGAGAAAAACATAGTACTTTCATCACTAGCAACACTATAGTTAGTTTTGGGCGGTTTTTGCTCATACCCTTTGTTGGATGCACTAATGGGGAAGCTAGAAACTGAGAAATAAATTAACGTGGTGAGCGTGAGTGAGGACTGTATTACGCTTGATAGAATAGCGATATCCGGTCGAGTATGAGTATCATACTTGTTGGCGCACAATGGACTCTGTGTACTGGTTGTGAGATACTAACAGGAGAGGGATAGAGTGGGAGAGAGAAAGAGAGAGTTGAATTGGGAGTAGTACGAGCTAAGAGACGAATAGTTGGAAAAACTGGGAGATGACTGTATCGCAAGAGCTGATGGATGACTGACTTGAGTTGTTAACCTCATGGCACTTCTGAGAGGAATTAGTTCAAACCCCCTTCCCCAGCTGATATGACGGCACCCCCCCCCTCACCCAACCATGTGATATGCCGGCAGACCCACACAATTGGCGCAACTTCTGAGAGGACCTAGGTCAACCCCCCTTCCCCAACAACTACAGCTGATATGGAGTCACCCACCTCCCCTCACGGTAAACGTCATCATGTGACGTCACGCCCCCACAATTGGCGCAACTTCAGAGTTTGTGGGGGCATGGCGTCACGTATACACTTAGAAATAACTATGGTAGAGGGGAGTGTGACGCCACATGAGGGGGTTGATCCACTCAGAAGTTCCGCCAGTTGTGGGGGCATGACGTCACATGATGATGCAGACTAGGAGTGGGGGGTTCCATATCAGCTGTAGTCTATAATGAAGGGGGGAGGGTGACTTAGATCACACGACACGATTGAAGGGGGTATCATTTCACATAATGATGCTGCCTTGGGGGGGGGGGGGGCATATCAGCTGGGGGTGTGGAGGGGGTTTGACCTAATTCCTCCCAGAAGTGTCATGAGGTTAACTACTGACTTGAAAGGAGCTGTCTATTGAGAAGAGGAATCTAAAATTGATGGGTGGGAAAATATGGATGGGAAAGTCCAGGACAGGGGGAAATCCATTGTCAATTGGAAATAACTGAGGAGTGGGACTTCCACAGGTACAAACAAAAGGGTTGAGATATAAAGATGAGTTGAGTTTGGGGAAACATGAACTTTTTGTAGGGCCACTGAGTACCGTTAGGCGCGAGTGCGGATTTTCCGGAGGTCAAAAATCCAGCTAATTGGGCCTGCCTAACACCCTTGTTAGGGCGTTCTATGACAACCTTGAAGCTAAGTATCGAGTTTGAGGTTTGGTTCCTTTTTTTCTCTCTCCGAAAATAGTGTTTTTCGGAATCAGTAGCCCTTAAACCGTTAAAATCTAAAGAGAACTCACTTTTTTCAGTCGATTTCTAATACCTTTTTGTTTTTGCCCTGATGAGGCCGAGAGGCTGGTCTGGTGGACGGAATGTAATTGTCGTACAATTCTAGCGAAATAGATCCCCCCTCCCCTTCTACTTGGTCCTCCAATTACACCAGTGCCATCCACAGTCCAGAATACCCTATGGACGTCATCAATGACATCACCCACCTGTACTTCCTAGAAGTATTGGAAGACCACAGAAATACCTCCTCTAGCCCAGCCTCTCCTGGCCCAACCACAACTTTCTTGGAGACAAAGAAAGTTGATTTGTTGATCACTGCAGGCTACATGTTCCCACGGATTTTTCTAATACCCCTGGCTTACACTTCTGAAATAACTCGAAATGTTTTAGCCTACACACATAAGTACAAGTAAAATCACAATTTGTGGCTGGGACATGTCGACATAACGAACTCATACACCCAACAGGTACGTCGACTTCGTTTGACCTTACTCCTTCCGGCGGGCCTAACCCTATCGCTTTCACATTATCTGAATAAGTTCACGTCTTGTAGACCTCTGCTTTCCTTTAGATTCGGGGATTCATTAGTTTCCACGTTCAAATCGTTGAGAACGTGTCGAAAAGCTTGAACTTTCGTGCAACCAAGTTGCCAAACTATAAGCGAAAATTACTCCCGTTTTTTTTTTCTAGCACGACGGGAGTAATGGCGAGCTATTCGCTGCCCTCGCGGCACTTTCAAATGTCAAAAGAATTACCGAATTTTTACTTTCCTTAGTCCTACGAAAGTTATGTAAACGGCAGAGAAAAAAAATTGGAGTTTTTTGTCGGAGCATTACGTTTCATAAGCTCGAAAGAGTAGAAAAACGTCGACGGAGATAGTGTTGTACTAGACGTGATTGGCTACTGCTCCGTTGTCTGTGGTAGTAAACTCACAGTCAATCGAAGGAATGTACTGGCCCGATCCCAGAGAGCTACTCTCCTGTGGATCACCAAGGCCTACAAGAAAGTAACCGCTGAAGCACACTGACTTTGCCATTGAGTGCATAGTGGACAAGTTGGAAAGGTACTTTGTTCCTTTTACAGTTTTCGGTCAGACCCCCCGCCCCTCCATTCAATCAGCTCATTTCCCGCACTACCTCCCATCTCACTCCAACCACTCATCAGTTCGACTAGTCACGTCATGCCAATTGCCTAGCGCCGCCCACAAAAAGTTGATTTAAAAGTCTTCAATCTCTATTTCTTTAGTCTGTTTTTAGGCGCCACTGCCCATTTCAGGTTAAGCTTCGCTCGAAAAAGCGAGAGCGTGTAGGTGTGCCCATAAACGCGATATGGATGGAGAGAACGGCTGAACCAAATCGGCTCCAATTAGACATTTAACCGGCAGGTCAATATGGAAGAAAAATGTTGACAAAATTGGATTCTAATTCAGTTTTTCCTCATAAAACCCGCGTTCTCCGCCTTTCACCGAAAATTGTCTGAACCCTGAATGTCGAGTATTTGCTGCCCGTACCATTAAAAAAATGTGTACACGCCATAGAAGATGTGCGCACAGAGAACAAAGGGGTGATTTCTATGTTTGTTCAATCAACTAGCTATACATATTGGATAAAATGCTTTTCGGAGCCCTAATCAAAATTGTCGAACTTATTTTGAACATAATAGGTTATTTTGTTTGGGCGACAGCAGCACTCAGTTTCCAGGACCAACAATTGTGATGTTAATGCGAATGTTAGCCCACAGAAACAGCTTCGGCAGCTCACGAAAATGTAGCGGGTTTAAAACGGCTCGTTGAACGTCAATAAAAACTAAAGCGTTGTGGGATTCTTCGAACTTGTTCGAAACCTTCTTCAAACGAACGAAGTTTTGATTGCGTCTAATTTTTACTCTCCTTGGCTCTACAAAGTAGAAAGGAAAGTTATGTAATCGGCTGGAAAAAAAAATTTGAGTTCTCTTCAGATCTTTACGTTTCAGACCCCCCTGAGTCCGAAAACACTATTTGGGAAAATGGTCTGTGTGTGTCTGTGAACGATTTTTAGAGAAAACAACCGTACCAAATAAGCTGAAACTTGATGTGAGCCTGCAGGTTAGAATGGGACGCAAAAATAAGGGTATGGAAAAACCACCGAAAGTTAACTATAGTTATCATAGTGATCAAACCACCAATTATTTTTTTTCTCAAATACGGGTCTAACGATTTTGATTAGATTTTTCATACTGATAGCTCTCAATAAGAGAATGATACCATAAAATTCCCATTCGTGGGAAAATGACAAAAGCAGCACAATAAATTATCAAAATGTTCGACGAAAAGCGTTTTTAGCGCAGTTTTTTACTTCCTTGGTCTACGAAGTAGAAAGGAAAGTTATGTAATCGGCTGAAAAAACATTTTTGAGTTTTCTTCAGATCTTTACGTTTCAGACCCTCCTGAGTCCGAAAAACAATATTTGGGAAAATGGTATGTGTGTCTGTGAACGATTTTTAGACAAAACCACCGTACCAAATCAGCTCAAACTTCACATCTCGCTCGCAGATTACCATGGGACGTCAAAATAAGGGTATGAACAAAATCCACCCAAATTTAACTATAGTTATCATAGTGATCAAAACACCAAATATTTTTTTTCCCAAAAACGGGTCTAACGAATTTGATTAAATTTTTTATATTGATAGCTCTCAATAAAAGAATGATACCATGAAATTCCCATTCATGGGAAAATGACGAGAGCAGCACAATAAATTACCAAAACTTTCGACGAAATCGATTTTAGCGCGGTTTTTAGAGAAAACAACTGAACCAAATCCCCTCAAACTTGATATCTAGCCATCAGGTTACCATGGGACGTCAAAATAAGGGTATGAACAAAATCCACCCAAATTTAACTGTAGTTATCATAGTGATCAAAACACCAAATATTTTTTTTCTCAAAAACGAGTCTAACGATTTTAATTAATTTTTACTTTCCTTGCTCTACGAAGTAGAAAGGAAAGTTATGTAACCGGCTGAAAAAAAAATTTTGAGTTCTCCTCAGATCTTTACGTTTCAGACAACCCTGAGTCCGAAAAACACTATTTGGGAAAATGGTCTGTGTGTCTGTGTGTGTGAACGATTTTTAGAGAAAACCACCGAACCAAATCAGCTCAAACTTCATATCTCGCCCGCAGGTCATCATGGGACGCCAAAATAAGGGTATGAACAAAATTCACCGAAATTTAACTATAGTTATCATAGTGATCAAAACACCAAATATTTTTTTTCTCAAAAACGACTCTAACGATTTTGATTAAATTTTTTATATTGATAGCTCTTGATAAGGCAATTATACCATAAAATTTCCATTCGTGAGAAAATGACTAGAGCAGCACAATAAATTACCAAAACTTTCGACGAAATCGATTTTAGCGCGGTTTTTAGAGAAAACCACCGTACCAAATCAGCTGAAACTTGATGTCTAGCCTACAGGTTACCATGGGACTCAATAATGAGGGTATGGGCAAAATCCACCGAAAGTTAACTATAGTCGTCATAGTGATCAAAACACCAAATTTTTTTTCTCAAAAACGGCTCGAACGATTTTAATTACATTTTTTATATTGATAGCTCTCAATAAGGGAATTATACCATAAAATTCTCATTCGTGGGAAAATGACGAGAGCAGCACAATAAATTATCAAAATTTTCGACCAAAAGCTTTTTTTCGCGCAGTTTTTTCCTTATAAACTCCGCTAGAACTCTTGTAGAATGTTTAAAAAAAATTGGTATTGTAGTACAATCCAATACCTAAAGGGTGAGTGTTTAAAAACGCTCATGAGATACATGGGGCTCACTCCAGAAATTCCTGAATTTCAACTACTGCCGTTTCGCTTACTACCAGTTCTAACAGTTATTTTCCAATAACTCTGCAAAAGTAATTACTATCCTTTTTTTTAAAAATCGTGTTTACTGCCACATTAGTTATCTGTGTACCAATTGCTCAATAATGGTCCTGCATTGAGTACGAGCAGCACAATAAATTCCGGAACTGTAAGCGCTACCGCTTTCTGCTGCCGTAAAGCGTTGTTTGACCAAGTTCAAATGAACTACTTGATAAATGAATTGATTAAATAGAATTAGCCATGTACAAATTGAATTGAAGTAGAGCTAAGGAAAGTTGTGTGTTGCAACGCACCAGATATTTTTATATTGATAGCTCTCAATAAGAGAATGATACCATAAAATTCTCGTTCGTGGGAAAATGACGAGAGCAGCACAATAAATTATCAAAATTTTCTACGAAAAGCGTTTTTAGCGCAGTTTTTTATTTATAAACTCCGCCGGAATGTTGGTAGAATGTTAAAAAAAAAATTGGTATTCTAGTCCGATCCAATACCTACAGGGTGAGTGTTTAAAAACAATCATGAGATACATGGGGCTCACTCCAGAAATTCCTGAATTTCAACTCCTGCCGTATCGCTTACTACCAGTTCTCAAAGTGTATACCCAATAACTCTGCAAAAGTGATTACTATCCTTCTTCGAAAAATTCTTGTTTACAGCCTCAGTAATTATCTGTGTACTAATTGCTCAATAATGGTCCTGGAATGAGTACTAGCAGCACAATAAATTCTGGAACTGTAATCGCTGCCGTAAAGTGTTGTTGGACCAAGTTCAAATGAACTGAGTGATAAATGAATTGATTAAGTAGAAATAGCCATGTACAAAGTGAATTGACGTAGAGCTAAGGAAAGTGGTGTGTCCACTACCTCAATGTTGTTCTTCACGAATATGTTCCTCTAAAAATTCTTTGGACGAATTCGCCAGCTGTTAGATCTAACGGTTGGGCCAGTAAAATCATTAAGCTATACGTAGTGAAAATAATAGTAACAATGCAGCGTCCAGGCCTCATCTACTAATGACATCTCGTTTTCACTCAAAATTCAAATAAAGCCTGTATTGACATTTGGTATTAAACTGTATATTCCTCCCTTCGGCAGTTACGTGGACACCTGGGCCTGGACACTGCATTACATCCCGAATATTATATGTGACCACGATCTTCGTTCACTTAAAAATTCTCACATTCTGCTCTTTAACCCGAAAATCGGGTATTCGAACTGATAAATTTGGGTTAAGTCTGGCAGATGCCACACGGTTTTACAGTAACTGTGCAGAAACAGTATTTTAGCTTGTTTTTTCCGATGTGCTTAAGAAAATGGAGTACAAAGGGCAATCGCTTTAGATGTTACAGCTCAAAGCATTATTCACCCTCTCTTTGTCAGCCAACATTCCTTGACCTTTCAGAAACATTCGGGGCGTGGACCCTGCGGCCTCCAAACAACGAAATCCCCGATTCTTCGAAAGAGAACTACCTAACCAACAATTTCTTTGACGTAATGAGGGGAAAGCCCGATGATCTCTCCGGGGTCAAGGGATCGTAGATCATCTTGCCGAGCGTAATATCGGGAAGAGTTTCTTGTCTGAGGACCATCTAATTCGTTCTAAGTCTGAGCCCAAGACTGTAATTCAATTGTCCCTCGACATTACGGCTACTGGGTCGTTAAGCGGCGTGTAATCGGGCTTCTATGTCAGCGGTGGACAACGAGTGATCTTTAAGAAGCTTTTACCCTCTAATCGTTTACCTCCAGCCTCATCATCAGCCACCATTAAGATAACCGCTTCAGAGTTCTGCCACCGAAACGTCTATAAAACTCGGAAGGCGTCAGTCCAGAGATCTGACTTTTGATGTAGGCTGTAACAGAACTGGTCGACACCTCAGGACTACCAGCTTTTTCAAACTCATAAATTGCTATATATAAACTTACACATAACGTACATTTTATATTTTACTTACATACGATACCCTCACACGGCACTATTCTCTTAACAAAATAGTTACCTCAAAATTAAACTCTTTTACTTTCCTAAGCCCTGCGTAGTAGAAAGAAAACCTATCTAATCGGCCTACAAAAAATATTTTTTAACTGTTCTACAGACCTTTACGTTTCACAGACAGCTGAGTACGAAAAACATTCTTTGAAATGGTCTTAGTGTGCATGTGCGCCTACAAACGCAATCGAAAACTGCAGAACCAAATCGGCTAAAACGTCATATTTAGCTCGCAGGGCATGTGTGGGCATATAGACGATTTAGCAAGATTACAGTATAAACATATTCTAACTTATATTTAACATTACACATCGCTAGGATGGTCTAAACCCCCATCAAAATTATCCGTAGAGCCAATACTCTGACAGCCTGAATTTATTGGGTCCTTTTAACAACGTCCTAACTTTTACTTAGCAACAAAAGAAGAAAACGAGCGGTGCGTAGCAACACACAACTTTCCACAATCCCTTTAAGTTCGAACACCAGCTACATATGCGGGCGCTATATCTTCGTTCAACGCATTTCTACAGGAACTTTTATGGAGAACAAATTGTAGGGACAAGTTAGTTGAGAGTCATTTGTAAGTTTGATCGAAAGCGTTTGAGCCATTTTTGAGAAAATTGGAATACCGATAAATTAATATTCGACAAATCTCCTTTTGTGAGTTAACTTGGCTTATATCTCCGTTCAACAGATGGATACAGAGATAGTTGCGGAGAACAAAATGTGGGTTTTGAATGCTAGAAGACACTCCATAAGATTTATCACATCTGGTGAAGCAGTTACCCTGGAATTTACGGAAATGTTCGAAAAAACGTTATTTTCGACACCTTTTTATTTTTATCTCTGTTCAATGGACGGTCAGAAGAGCATTTATTGAGAACAATATGTAGGTATCAACTATTTGAAAACGTCTTGAGAGTTTGGTGATAATCGTTGAAGCCGTTTTGCCCAAAAGCGTAAAAAACCTATTTTTGCTTCATGGGCCTATATCTCCGTTCACCGTATTTTCATGGAGATATGTTTAGAGAAGAAAAGTTAGGTATTGATTAGAGGAAGATCATTTGAAGGTGCGGAAATAAGGTGTTTTGGACTCAGTAGGCCTCAAAACGTAAACATCTGAAGAAAACCCAAATTTCTTTTTTGACACGATTACTTTCCTTTGCCTTTGGGGTAGCGGAAAGTAAAAATCGGGTTTCCATCGAAATAGGAAATATCTGCTCGTGGTTTTCACGCTTAGGAAGCACATCATCTGTTCAACAAATGTTGCAGCCGCCTTCAACAAAAACGTTACTTGGGGATTCCCCTTCTCACAATCGTGTTCCTCAGTACAATCTACATTTTCAGCCGATTTCGTAACTTTCATTTCTAAAAGAAGAAAAGAGTGACATAAATCCGTGGCATTGCTGCAGCAGCTTCAATCGACTTGAACTCGATGTTTGCGTTCTGTACACGAACAAAGTAACAAGGTCTTAATTAGGAACTGTTCGGTGGACAGCGAAAACCTGTACTGTCAGCTAAACGACATCCAGAAAAGATGAGATCGTCCGAAGTTCCACATTTGACTGCACATAGCCCGAGATAGTGATGACTTGGACGAGGTTCTTCGTACGATTGATGGTTTCGTGCAGCAGATCGACAACCTAATAAAGTTCCTGAGGCAGAACTCTTACTATATTCAGTTGAGGTCGTAATTTCCGCGTCAACATCAAGTCGTAGGGAGTTTTCAAATAAATTATTAGTTGTTTTTCTTATTTGGTACTTCATCGATTTCCTTATCCGCGTTTCAAGTTATTACCTCATCCCGGGCATTATGTACCGCTAGTAGCTTTCAAAGGAACTAGCTCTTACAATGTCTTCTCGTTTCGCTCCTAGGAGTATTGATCTCCTTTCCCGCTTCTAGTTCGTCTGATTCTTGACAGCACTCGTGAACACACATACGAAGTCTGTTTATGCCTCGTTTCTTGTCAGGCAGAGCACATTTGTTGGTTATGTAGCGTTCGCGAACTGAATTGAAACTTTTCGTGAATTTTTCACGCTCTAGTCGCTTAGTTTTCACGCACTAAATATTGTGTCGCGCAAATTAGCGCTTTTGCTGTTCCAATATTAGTTATACCAATAGTAATTCCTTCTAACCTATACTTCATATTCCAATATAAGTAATGCCCCTTTCACATACCTTCTCCGCATTGTCGTTGCTGATAACAGCAGCTGATTCGACCATCCTTCGTCCACTATCGCTTTCGCTCGTTATTACAACGAAGTTCCTCATCAAACCGAAAATAATTTACAAACACTGGTGTGACGAAAATTATAGCTGATGTGGCAAACTATTGAATGAAGAGAAGGTTGAGTTAGAGAAGGACAAAGAAGTTCGACGGCCCACAAGGAAGGTATTGGCTGTGTGTAGTGAAGGTATTGACGCTCCACAGACAAGGTATTGCTTTGGAGCACTCCCCTCACTCCAAACGCAAAGAGTTATTTTCATTAAAGGTTCACTTGTAATTGACGAATACTATATGCAATGGTGAACTATTAGAATGCAGCTAAGGTGGTAAGAACTTTCAGTCGCTACTGTGCATCTAATCACTGCCCCACCCTTTAAATTTTTGTTAGTGTCAAGGGTTGAAATCGAGAAAGTAATTTATTATCGATAATCCTAGAATGTAACTGTTATCTTGAGCTATTTCTCGATTGTTTATTTTTTTATTTTTTCCTGTTCACAGTTGATCGGAAGCTCAACGGGCATTTCAGTGCCGACGGGAAAACAGACCCCGATAACTCCAGCCAAACCGACGCCGTTACCAATTTATCACAAAGTAGTTCCTCCAGTAGCTCCGGTGGTCGAATACACCGAGGAAAATCCTGAACCTCCACCACTAGACCCTTCTTACGTCCCCGTCACTTACAAATACATCAACGCCCTGATTGCCCACGGACAGTACTATGTAAGTTCTTCCTTATTATTTACTGACATTTATCAATGTTTGGTTATTTTAATTGACCTTTGCACTTATTGTTAAATACGTTTTACTCGCTCCTGAACAGCTGGATTTACACCATGGCAATGGTCATCAGATGTAGTGCCTAAAGTCACTTTTGCTACACTGTGATACTAGTACTCTACCACTGAAGGGTCGAGGGGGGGCTTAGGTTAATGTGTAGTTGACTGGAAACCTTCTAGAGTAAATACCTTAGCTCAATGGGCTTAAAGAGCTCAGGCATAAGGATGCCCTTACTATTGGCAATTATTGGAACTTGCAACCCCTCCACATTGGAGGTGGCTGTGTTGAACTCTATAAATGTCTCAGTAACCTGGGTATTGCAAACTAAAAGTGCTATGTTATTCGTCCTGCCACGTCGTCGTTGTTCTGTATAACCACCTGTGTCATACTGAGTTGCTGAATGAGGCACCCAAACACGCAGGTATGGCGATTCGATCTTAGACTAAAGGTCATCGACCAATTTGCTGATGTGTTTGTGTACGAGTTCAGCTTTAAGTAGGTTTGGCACCTTATTGAGAAAAGCCTGAGAAGCTTCATGATACAAAAAATTACCAGCAGAAGAACAACGTTGGAACAAACTTCAGGTACAATGGATTGGAACACATGGAACAAGTTAAAGAAGCTTGTCAGAAGCCAGGGCTGTGGATCATTCCTTGCTCTTCTCATAATTTGGAAAAGCTACTTTTTTTTTTTGAAACGGTGGATGCAGGCAATACCCTCACTGCAGCCACAAACGGGCCTATTGTAAGGGCGTCCGTGATACTCAGATCATGGCCCTCCTGCACCACCCCCAGGCCCCACGGCACTGGTCTCACTTGGTGTGACATCACCTATGCACCCCCACCACGCCCGCACAAAGCGGAGGATATCCGCAAGTTCTGCATTTGCCACCTCTTCAGGCTGAAGAAAGGGCCTCCCAAACACAGAACGGCGCGATGCCGCGAGTCCATCGCATACGCACAGCACGTGCTCTGCCGTCTCTAGCCCTACCTCGCAGAACCTGCATACCTGTACCTCGCACTTGCCAATATTTGCAAGGTGGTACCTCAGTGGACAGTGACCTGTGAACAGGCCACATATGATCCTCATATCCTTCCTCCCCAGTGCAAGCACCTCCTTGGACCTCTCTGGAGAGCCGGATGAAGAGTTTTGACTGTCTAAGGCCGGGCAGCCCCTGCCAATGAGCAGCCCTGCACCTGTCCTCCCATTTGCCAACCTCTCTACGTAGTTGGCTCCTGGTAGTCCCAACAAAGGGCTCAGGGCCAATAGGGATCTGCTCTGATCCCTTCTTAGCCAACCTAGCAGCCTGTTCGTTTCCCTCTATACCCTGATGCCCTGGCACTCAACACAGTGTTACACTGTTGTCCTCTGCCAGGGCCTTCAGTCCAGTCAGACACTCCCACACCTGCTGTGATGTGAGACAGTATGAGGCTAAGACCTTGAGAGTAGCCTGACTGTCCACCATGATGTAGATTCTCTGCCGCTTCAGTCCCCTCTGCAGCAGCCGCTGCACACAGATTGTCACTGCAGCCACCTCTGCCTGGAACACCGTGGCCAGCGACCCCAATGGGATCGCTGCTCTGATCCTCGGCCCAAAGATGCCTGCCCCTGCAAGGCCACCGGAAAAGCTACTTAAAGCTGCACCTGTGCACAAACACACAAGCAAATTGATCGATGAGCGGCTGCAGTTTCGATTAAGTGGTCGGATACGGTGAAGATTTATGAACTCCAACAAAATTGTTACCTATTATTGAAGTCTCACAACTAAAGACTCATTCGTTGTCTTTCTCTCTCCACAGATACCAGTCACGTTAAAGATGCCCGTCTACAACGAGCCTTTCATCAAGACTCAAGAAGTGAACGACGCTTACGACCCTCTTCCAACCAAAGTCGACAAATACGCCAACAAGTTCGCCAAAAAACCGTTGTATTTCGTATCCAAGCCCTACTCTACCACCAACTTCCCGACGAAAGGTGGTTACCCCAAGAAAGCCATTTCTCAACCGACGGAAAAGCACTACTGGGTTTACCAAAACAACAAAATTGCCGTCTAACGTTTGTCCGAGTAGACTTCCAAACGGGCTTCTCGGCCTGTCAACTTGTAATACAAAATGCCTGGAAATGCCATTCACGTCCGTGAAAACTACACTGAACTGCAACGTTTAGTTTAAGTATGACTTCAAAAAAACCTTCAAACTATTTGTTTTGTAGAGTTGACTCTCAACGTATTAGTAGTAAACTAAGTGAAATTGTGTAAATGTACTTGGTGGCTTAGTGACATAGCTGAAAAACGTGTATACGATAAAACGAGGATTTTTTGGTGGAGTATTTAGAATAATTTCTTTGTAGGTGTGACATCAACAAACTTTTGTCCAGGGTTCATAAGACTTAACAATAAGTGATTTTGTAAGCCATGACTTCTTCCTAATGTAAAGTAATACATAGCGATATTTCATAAAATGATTACACGTCGAAATGATATGTTACGTCTCGTGAGGTCTCAATACAATGGTTGCTTATGAATAAGTATGGAATGGTGCCACTCGTCTAGGGATTGAGGATATCTACCAGTAAGGTAGCGATAGCCTTCTCTTCCAATAATGCTGGTATCGGAAGCAGAAGCATGTGGCTGCCACTTCTGAAACAGTGCATTGACCATCAATTTTGAATTAATGCCAGCTGAACAAACGCCCCAAAGAGGGTGGACTCTTAACCAAACAAAACGTTTGATCGTAAATCTTGTCTTGAGCGCATCTGTTCGGTTAATATTTAATTAATAGCGATTATTAGTCTTTAAATTTTGTAAAGACTAATTTTTCCAATTCCCAATGTTGCCAACATTCATAACTTTCCCCTACCCTTATCACAGCTGTGCATTTAACTGTTGGACCTAACTGCTATTTTTAATTGAATACTGTAAGAAATGAACCCTCACTGTACTGATTGAAAGTAGGCTGTACTGAACCAGTGAAGTTGCATGTTGTGACGTACTTTCATAGGAAACCCCACATACTCACTTCAAGTGTTCCCAGTTTTTGGGTTGCACTTTGTAAGAATCCGGGGTAGACACAAAACCGTAGTTTATTACAGTGGTCTATAACACAAATGACTAGAAGTTACCAATTTGGGGATGTTGCCCTAGATTTGCTAATCACAAATAATTTACCTTTGAGTCCACCCAGTGTTGGCAAGGGCCTACTTTTAGTACATAGTACAACATTTTCAAATGGCTTCTAACGATCAAGTTCTTGGTTTCAGAGTGGTTTTGTGATTAAATGAGGTGTACCGGGGCTGCTTGATATTTGGTGTTCACAACTGATACTTGGGATTGATTTACTAGACTCACTATTGTGTCACATTTCACGCTCTATTGCCAGCTGGCCACACTGGTGCTGCCATAACTGCCTAACTTGCAGCATCAAAGGCCAAACTCTTGGTGCGTCACTCACAACTGTCACTGCCCAACAACAGTATAGGGATTGTGTCGGGCAGGAGAGTGGGGTTGGAATCCACTGCACACTACATGGGGATTGTATTGTGTCCCCAAGGTCCCCTGATGGGTCACCCATCTCCCTTCTGACTCATGGGTCCTCTCCACACACTTGGTGCTTATACTAGGATGCTGTTTTCCTGCCCATCCTCCAGCACAGTGGATATCCACGTAAGTATAGGCGACGGGCAATGGGGTGTTCTCTTAGCCCTACAAATTCTTGCAGGCACCCCCCACCCCCCTTAGGAAACTCCCCTTGGACGTAGTGGTGGCTGCAGGCCCTGCTCCCCTGTCAAGAGTAGACTTCTGGTGTACAATACTAATTCCACGATTGTGACCACAATCATACCAACACCATTTCTCACTGAAAGCTACTCGCTTCGATGAAATGGAAAAATTTAGGCTTTCATTAGTTTGAAATCTTATCCTTCTAGCAAAGCTCACCACAGCAAGTTCCAAGTTGGTCACTTTTACATGTGTTGGCAGTTTGCCGTTGCAAGCTCTATGGACAACGTTGGAATTGACTTGAAGGGCAGCTACGCATAGTGTCATAACTAAGTCCTATCCCAAACTTACCGAGTGTAACTCCTGCACGCCACACTTGCCTCTGTAGTGTGCCTTTTAGGAAAAGGTGAAACGTGTGTTGTACCAAACCAAAACAGTCCTAGTATGATGATTTTCAGCGTGTGTATGTTCCCAACTGCACTTCTTGATTCATTACCTCCTATTACCAGGTACACAATATTTTCCGTCTGTAACCCAACGTAGAGGAACACGTTGGGCCATGTAAAACCGTGAAACTGTCACTTATGTGGACTCTGTTAACGCTTAACGAGCATCTCATAATATCGGATCTGATTTGGGGAACTTCAATGGTTTGATCCTTTTTATCAAGAACAGAACATAATTGATGAAAGGGGTATGTGCCCAAACGCATTTAGCAGGTATAATGATGCCAAAGGTTTTGTCCATGGCACTTGTTGTGCTGCAGGCACAATTTAAACCTGCCGGGAAGGTGGATATGTATCCAAGAGCAGCGCCCCAACTGGACTGACTGGGGTTGGGGGACCTAGTGGCTACTCAGTGGGTTCGAACGCCTGGCAATGATAATTAGGAGGCTGTGCTTGGGGAGCTGTGGCTGGCTGAATGAAATGATCACCCTTCGTTGGTCCTGGCTAGCTGGGGTTAAATGGTGAGTTGGAAGTGAAGCTGGGAAGTGTCAGGATCAGTTAGAAATCTTACCTCGTTGGACAAATGCATCCATACTATCGACCTTGTCCCCCAGCCTCACTAGCGGTGCCTGAGATCCTTGTATTTTGGTCCCTGTATGATTGCTCATTTCATCAGCCTTGCTTAGGGTGAGCATTGGTGCCAGTCTCGATTGGCAGTAAAGTCAGTGTCTTGTCAACATCATAGTAACATCATCTGTATATCGAGTGTACGCGAGTAAGTTGTTTATGGGGATCAACCCTCCGATTCCAATTTCCTGTGGCAGTCCACGAGCGCCTCAACATCGAGTAGCAGAACCAGGCACAGCTCCTCTAGCTCCTCCATCCCAATGCACCTATATAAGCGCCATGCACTGCTCTGGACACCAGCCTTAGTCAATCAGATTAGGCAGGTCTGGACTGAGTGATCTCAGTTTCTAGCGCAGATCCAAAGCTCAGACTCAGGAATCAATTTAGGGATGTCTCCTGTTGCTCACTGGATGTGGTCGTTTAGGCTCCAAGCTTGATAACAACGTAATCCTAGTGCCATTGCAACCTCCCTCGCACGGTTCATCTCCACACTTTGGCTTCGCAAATGTGACACTCCCATGAGAGGAGTACACTATCTCGTTCCATTCTGCAGCCCCCACAGCCTATTGCGCTGGCAACCATCAACAATAAATTATCATAAACATAACTCTTATAATGAAGCAAGTAACACCCTTTATGACACACATTGGTCGCCCCACCTCAAGTAGACACTCAAAACTGAATGAATAGCTATTTTTTTAACGTGGGACATTTTCATATTATACATAGATTAGACGCTTAGATTTAGCCCTGACTTCAGTTGATTTGATTCAAGTGGACCGTCTTCTCACGCAGGACTAATAATGTGATCAGTAAACGCCAATTCCAATTCCGTTATTTTGAAAAAGTACGGAAAGTGGCCATATTTTGTCGAAATCAAGCTCATTTCTGTTTAGTTTGTTCGTAAGATTTTTTTTAAAGAGTAGCTCTAATTGTAAATACATTTGTATATAATTATAAGTTGTATCGATTTGTATTTAAACATGTTCATTTCATGAAAATTAAACACGTTATTTAAACTTTTCAGAGGAACAAACTTGCATTACCCTTCCTTTTCTGCATTTCCTACTTCCTTTTATGTTACGTATTCATTGGTGGAGAGGATTGGTGCCACTCGTTGTCATTGATGAGTGTAGGGATCAAGCTAAAGGTATTCACTAGATGCAGTTGCATCCTTGTTACTGATAATGGCTTGGGACGGAATTAATGTTTTTGCGTACAACTCCACGTGAGGATGAAGCCCACAACAACGATATATTTCTTTACAGAAATAGAAACAAAACAGAGGGGAAATAACTAAAAATAATATAAATATATATGTATTAAAATAAAATAACAGACTTCTCCTTCCAATCAAAATTTCAACCAAAAGATATTTAAGAAAATAAGAATTAAATTAAAACGTCTGTCTACCCTACTTCTGGCATGCCAAAAAAAAGAAGAAACGGAAGAAAATAAACGCAACTTTCGGCCAGGGATCATCTTTCTTCGTTCGAAGCTGAAGCTCTCCAGAAGAACCCAATAAGGAATCGGAACCGAAAAACGGGGAAACAACTTGAAAAACGGGAGCTGGAACGAGTCAAAACCTCTCCTTTTTCAGGAAACACGAGCATGCGGAAGAAACCAAAACAGAACACCCCCGGCAGAGAGAAACAACTCCCTCCTCAACCTCTCATAAACCTCCCATCCGGTTATCACCTTGGAAGGCACTGTTCCAAGCCTCCACCCTGGGTCTGTTCCAGGCACGCAACCGCACTTGAAAAGTAACTCGTTGCATGCTTTAATCATCTTAATTGATCAAACATTGTAGCTCAGTCGTCATCTCTTCCTTTTATTATTGAAATACGTACAGCTTCGTCGTGTGTGAATTAGTTCGTAGGTGCGGCAATTGTCAGGATCGAATTTGTTACAGCTGATGACGCTCTTAGAATAGTGAAACTGCTGCAGAACCTCCCCCTTATTCGGCCAGCCTCCCAGGAGACCCTGCCACGTCCTACCTCAACCAACGAGGGAACCTCGCTAGTTAGGTCTTTAATTAGAAAGCACCATGAAGATACATGGGGCCCACCTCGACAGATACCGCACAGTACAAAGACAAATAAAAACCATAAAGTCACGCCCGACATAAAAAATACGCACGTTTGATTTCCTCCTGAACTCCTCATCCGCAGAGAGTGACTGAGCTTCAGCTAGAGAAGGAGCTTGATCAACCTGACAACCCCTCGACATGGGGAAATGCAGCCCATGTGTGTGTGGAATCTGTCTTAGAGGAGTTCTTAATCTGGTTTCCCATCTGATCTAGGTTTCAAAGGGAGAGACCAAGTATAACCACGTTTTTTGTCATAACCTTCTTTGCAAACTGGGTGAAAGGGTTACAAGCTTACGTTGCATCAGCCTAAGAAGAACATAGTTTCTTGTTTCCTCTACACTGGACGCCCTAGAGCGCATAATGGGCGTGTCTTAGTGAGAAAAGAAGAGGAGCTGAGCATTGCTGGTCTAGCAGTCTGCCTCAACCCACTTTCTCCCATTCATATAGCGCATCAAGTTTTCATTCAGTAGGAAGGTCTATAAGGAGCTCGTTCCAGAATAGCTCACTTTTCATCATACACTCAATCACCAAGGCCTTGGAGTGCTTCAGTGGATGCTATCTTGTAGGCCTAGGTGACCCACAGGAATGCAGCTCTGGGATTGGGTACTCTCCTTTGATAAGACTCGTGCTCCATCTTTCAGTCACTGCCCCTGTAAACACTCACTGTATTTGCGTACTCGGCCAGTAATGGGCTGGCGTTTTGATGGTGTGCACCCAAGGACAGCTGCACAGACGCAACATAGCACACCAATTGACAGGGAGAGCTGCTACTGACTAGGCTTATGCTTCAGAATGTTGCAACTGCTGGCTAAGTCTAACTTACTTGATGGGTGCCTTTGTTGAGCCTTTCATGGTGAATTTAAGCTCTTAACTTGACTTTTTAGGAACGTGTAGGTATCTTCGTTGTCGAACGTTATAAGAAAGTGTTATATTCTATATGAGTAGTTCTTACTTCGTTCTCCTACATCGTGATTGAAGACGACCTAAAGATAATAACATTCTTATTGAACAAAACAGTGAAAATAATACTACATAGATATACAAGGAATTTAACTAAAGTTCTTCTAGCCAGGCACACCATCAAGCCATAGCTTAAAAAGGTTAGGTCCTGCGTACTTTAAATGCTTAGAGCCACTGTTTCCTCAATCTAAGAGAAAAGATATCAATGCAATGTGTATGGACAGTTGTCTGACTGGGGGATGAACAAGTTACTCATTGTCTATAATAATGGTTGAGCTCAATGAAGATACAAGTACTTAGTTCTTTAATGCAACCCCAATCTACAACACAGAACACATAAATGGGAATGAATGCAAATCTGTAACAGTATGGCACAATTTTTAAATAAAATTGAGATCAGCTTTAGAACGAATGTGAAAGTGAATTCACTCGTGAGCAGGACTGTCGAGGGTTGAGCGTTAGTTTATTGATGGTCATCAGGCAAGTCCACCAGTCCTTATATAGCCCTGAGGCTGCTGTAATCATAGAAAACAGGTAGTTATGATATTTTCACTGATAATTACCAGCTCTCCTCGCCTCACAGAATTACTTACTCTACCTATATTTCTCTGTATCTTATCTGTGCTACTCTCCTGTCATATCTACTACTCTCTTGTTATCTGTCATTTGTCTTACATCACTCACCACATTATTATTGTCGCGCATCACATTTATTCGTTTGAGGGTATCTTGTGACGCATCTGTCTCACTTTTTTTATACCAACAATTCACCTCTCTCGTACTGCTTATCCAAGAACCATTGCACTGTGTTTGTTGTCTTCACTGACATAAAGTGCTGCTCCCTGTGCTAATGCCACTCGTTTACAAATACTACCACAGCCAGCACTGTGTCGCGTAACCACCTGTGCAGCTCCTGGAGGAGCTCCCACATCCACTTTCTCTAAAGTGTCTAAAAGGATCTCCCTCGTGAATATGCACAGCCCCCCCCCCACCAGCCTTGTGATTATGAGGACATAGTGTTTCTACAAGGGAGAGTGATGTTACGGGCATGATTGGTATGATACCATCCACCCACTCATCAGATTGTCCACTGAAACGTCAACGGCAAAGTTGAAGTAGGAAGATATAGCAGACTAAGGTGGGGTAATGTGGTGAGTGATGTAATATGGCTGCCCGAGGCTCATGCAATCTGTCAGTTCATTTTGTCTTGTAGAGGCTATCTGATGAAGCAAACCTTGCTGTAGAATATACCTAGTGCAAACATAATGGCGTATTACAGTGAATTGACCCTCTTTTACACTTCCATAATCATATATTATGGTAATTGTACTCTCCTTCCTCTGATCGCAGGGTACATTGACTTATTGTGATCACTAGGGGTCCTTGTACCTAAAGTCCCCTCTGGTGCCTGAGTAACCTCACAGTGGAGCGAGCGAGGAACCCCCATCCCAAAGCATCCTCATGGAACATGTTTGTGACGAAGACGTTTGGAGATGCTTTTGAAGAGCTGCTGACTAAGGCAAAAATTACGGCAATCGCGCCGGGGATTCGATCCACAATCCGAGAATTATGAATCGACCGTCTAACCGCAAGACCATGATGAACCGCTTGCCTTTGATAGGAGTCAGTCAGCACATGCTCACCAAAGTTTGACAAGGAGAAAACGCATGCGTCCTCACTCTCACAAAGAATCTTGGAGAAGCTAGTCTCATGCATCTATTCCTCGTGATCGTGGTACAAAAACCGCTCTTGATCGAAGTCAGGCAGAACAAGAAGAGGATGAACACGGAAGGCCTAAGGACCTCTTCACATTCTTGCTTCTGAGGCTACCCCATGGGGCATGCCATGGGAGCCTGTAAGAGCCTTAAGCACGAAGTGAAACACATCTGATGAAGACTAATAGTCCTTTGTTTCAACAAGGCAGCTCATCCATGAGGTGTACTGGGACGACTGGGTACCTCAAATGCCCCGATTTGCTCGAGACTTCGCTGCTGTCAGTTGTAACCAAGCCGGTTCCCTCGTTGCCGTGTCGTCCGTGCATGCGCTCGCTCACACCCAGTTCCCCCTGGTTCTGGGTTATCTTTCCAGGAGCATGCCAAGCCGTGAACAATGGGCAAAACCCAAGAGATCGCAGAAGAGATCCTGAACAAAGGGCTCGAGGGCAAGCGGATCTACATTTTCTCAGACAGAAAGACCTTAAAGGTCATCACAGCCTATAGTTTTAGGTCTAAGCTGGCATGGGAATGCCTCCATGCGCTCAAGCAGCTCAGCGCCCGTAACAGGCACTCCCTCATTTGGCTGAAGGGGTACAGAATCCCTACCCATCGGGCCTGAACCACACGTGGGTCTGACGAAAAGTCACCTGAACCGTCTGGTTGCTCAATGGGAGATACAGGAAAATGGCGCCCATTGGCATTGCCAGCCACGACTAAGACAGGCGAAAAGGCTTGTTACCCCTTCCTGTCTAAGGGAAAAAGCGATGCTGACACTCTACAGGATTCAAGATCTGATAAGCTTCCTCACCGGGCACTGCCCACTCAGATATCACCTCAACAAGATGGGCATCTCAGAGGCGGTGGAATGCAGACTCTGCGGTGAGGAGGACGAGACAGCAGAGCATATCCTATGTGAATGCCCTGCCTTGGCAGCAAAACGCTTTGAATACTTCGGTCAGGGGACCACTGAACCCCAAACCGTAGCAGACTCTGCGGTGAAGGACATACTCAGCTTCCTAAGGGGGGCGGGTATGTACAACGCCTTCTACTAAGAAAGGGCCGTCACAATAGGCCCATATGTGGCCTCAGTGACAGAGGGACTTGTCCCACACTCCCTTGGGTAAAAAAAAAACAACAAAAAAACACCCAGTTCCCTGTTTGTGGTGGTAAAACATCTACGAATGTAATTCACGAATAAAACTCTGTGTTCGAATTGCATTCGGCTTGATATCGTAGTACTTCCCGACTCACTTAGTGCGATATCGCTTCAATAATCCCCCCCCCCCCCGTAACAGAGGGTTAGTGTCCCAAAAAATGGAAACATGTGTGCCAGCAGCGCTTGGCTGAGGTTGTGCTCGATGTCATGGTGAACATATTTATGTGCAGAGCTGTTCCTGATTCTGCAACTTCAGGACTCTCAACAGTCTTGTACTCTACCGTCGCTATTCAAATTCCCTAGTAAATCCTCATGCAGTCTCATTTCAAAATCACGCTAATTGCAGAATTTGATTTCTGTAAACTTACTATTGCACATTATCACTCAATATTACCACATTCGCCAGATTAGGAAAATAAATAAATTTTTAAAATGAGAACACTTAGGCTCACCTAATTGATTAAACTTGACATGAAGAATTTCCAAAAACATACTGTGTCAGGAAACGTTTCTAGCGAGCTTTTATGAGTAATCGTTCCGCGATGATCCTTTTGAAAGCTCTTCCTGAGTGTGTAGATCCTGAAGGCCAGGGCGGTGGGGATGAAGTTCGAGGGACTCGAGGTACCGTCGAGTGCTCAACCAATTGAACCCTGTGAAAATCGATTTCTGCGATAAAAGCCACTATTGCGAGGAAATTGTTTGTTGCTCCTCACCAAATTGTTCATATTTCACGAGCCTCTAATGTGGTATTAGACAGCTTTTCGTATTATTGTGTAATAGTACCTGGTGGAAATATTGACATGACAGCTTTGAAGCCATTTGATGCGTCCACTTGGTAGTCCACAGTTCTGACGTGCCCTCCAGGCTCCAGGAGACTGTAAGATCCGCGTGTGTAGTCGCTACGTCTCTCCTCCCAACTGCTCATGTAGACTCCAGATGTGTCATCTTCAACCGCATAATTATAGTGGTAGTCGACCTTGGAATCATTAAAATGTCTTTAATACGTAGGAGTTGCAGACTGAATTAAACCTTTTATTGGAATTGGACACTCGTCTCGCTTGTTATTCCAACACCTTACTCATCACCATTGGCAACGCATTTATTTATGCCAGTTGGATCTTCAATTCGTCTCCAAAAAAAAAATGTCGGTAAAATGGTGTCGTGTCGTTTATCTCGTTCTTAAATGGTTTCCTTTTTTTGCATTCTGTTTTAAATACAAATTTATTACTTTAAAACAGTGATCAAATTTCAATAGTTTATGGGCCCAGGCCACAATACAACAACTGTGAATCTGTAAGTATTAGTATTAGTGCCTTGAATTCTTACAGAATTAAACCACTGAAGCGGAACAATTTTGATACGTGGAAGTTGCAAGCACAAGCACTTCTCATACGTTCTGGCTTATGGGACTACGTTTCGGGTACAAAAAAAAGACCGGAAAACGAAAGTGGGGATGGCATAAATACTGCAGACTGGGACAAAAATGACTTGAACGCTCGATCAGAATTAATTCTGATAATTTCACCATCAGAATTAAAACAAATAAAAAACTGCCAAACATCGAAGCAAGTTTGGGATACCCTGACGAACATCTATCAAAGTAGGGGACCTGCCCGGAAGGCTACTTTATTGAAATTCCTCATCCTTCACAAAATGAATGAACAGGAAGATATTCGCGACCATTTGAATAAATTTTGTGACACCGTCGACAAACTTGCAGAAATGGACATCATCATTAATAATGATTTGTTGAGCATAATGATGTTGTACTCTCTTCTACCATCATTTGAGAACTTCAGGATTGCTATCGAATTGCGTGATGAACTCCCGTCAACAGAAAATTTGAAAATAAAAAAAAATGGTGTCGTGTCGTTTTATCTCGTTCTCAAATGTTTTCCTTTTTGCATTCTGTTTTAAATACAAATTTATTACTTTAAAACAGTGATCAAATTTCAATACCTTTCACAAAACTGAATTAAACTTTTCACAATTACAAGTGAACCTTTCATAGAAGTAATTCGTCGCATTAAACATGGTCTAAGGACTTGGAGCGATTAGAGCTCTAAATACCTTGCTTGTGGGACGCCAATACCTTCCCTGAAGGTGGCCAATACCTCCCTTGTGAGCCGTCAAACCTTCTCAGTCCTTCTCTGTGTAGATTCAACCTTATAAGAAGAGGCTGAGATAGTTCAGTGTGTATTGCTGATTGGTACGCTCTAAAGAAGTACAGTAGAATCAGTAGCGATAGTAGCACCTGTTATTAGGCACACAACTTGAGGAAGGTATGTGAAAGTTAGACTATTTATGTTAGAACAGAAAAACGACTGATTTGGGTGACACAAAATTCAAGTGCTTGAAAAATGTATAAATCACGAAAAGTTTAATTTTAATTGTGAAAAGAGTAATTCAGTTTGCGTATGCTAAAATCGGATCAATCTTTCGTGATCTAAGACAATTCAAATCAATCATTTTTAACCAATTTCAATTTGTATCTCTTAACCACCTCCTTATATAGTTGCTGCAATATTTAGATCACTATTTATATTTATCTGAGTGGTATGGAGATAAAAGTATCTTATGGTGCGGTGTCCAAATTTAAAGCAGTAGAGTTGTCGTTCGAAACAAAAGTTTTAAATTTATAAAATATTTCAGTGTAGTAAAGCAGTGTTGGTTTCTGAGAAGAAATAGATTTGTACAATCTAAATTAACGTGAACTTCAATCGAAAAATAACCGGTTCAACCAGCAGAATCACTGTTTCAGGTAACACCCCACGTGTTTAACCAAGTCTAAACGTATGCTCCCTTCTTCCATCTTGTTCCTGTTTATGTTTTATCGGAGTGCCACCTAAAACGTTTCGATCTGACCTCGTTGTTTTCACTTGAACTCTGACTCAGAGAAAATGGTGTTAGTTGCTTTGAATCTCACACCCTTGCAAAAATGGGTAACTGTTATACGAGCCTTCAACGTAAATGTTGCTCGTTCTGGCATCTAATGATTAGCAGCTTCTAAACAATCCATGGTCAATTGCCCGCCTAAAAACTGCGTTAACATTTTTGTCCGACGAATCACACAACTTTTGTCAACCCATGTACGTTCAGCAGTTTTTACCGCTCTACCAACTAATTCAACTTTTATTTGAATCAGTTTATATGAGCTTGGTAGAACTTGATTCTTTACGTGGAAACTGGTGCGGCTTAGGGAGCCCCTGAATTTATTGAGCTACCCTTAATTACGTCACTACCTTTATGGGGCGACCAGCGGCTAGGGAAATATCTAATAGTCATAATGCGGTTTGTCTTCCTTAGATCTTCGTGATAAGAAGGTAAGTTCCTTCAGATCTTGTGCGTGTGGACGAGATTGAAAGAAAATACCTGAACCAAATTGGCTCAAATTTTATATTTAGCCAGCAGGTCGTCATGGGGTATGAGCAAAATTGACCTAAATCTAACTGCAGTTATAGTGATCAAAACACACTTCATTTTTCTCACAACTCACAACCCTTACGGTATTAATTGCATTTTTCCTATGAGCAGTTCACAACAACAAGGTAGAATCATAAAAATTTCATATGTGGGAAAATATAGCACAATAAATTATCAAAATGTTGAAGAAAATGTATTTTAGGCAGTTTTTACTTTCCTTGGCTCTACAAAGTAAAAAGGAAAGTGTAATCGGCTGAAAAAAAAATTTTGAGTTTTCTTCAGATCTTTACGTTTTAGACCCTCCTGAGTCCGAAAAACACTATTTGGGAAAATGGTCTGTGTGTCTGTGAACGATTTTTAGAGAAAGCACCGTACCAAATCAGCTCAAACTTCATATCTCGCTCGCAGGTTACCATGGCACGCTAAAATAAGGGTATGAACAAAATCCACCGAAATTTAACTATAGTTATCATAGTGATCAAAACACCAAATATTTTTTTTCTCAAAAACGGCTCTAACGATTTTAATTAAATTTTTTTATATTGATAGCTCTCAATATGGCAACTATACCGTAAAATTCCCATTTATGGGAAAATGACGAGAGCAGCACAATAAATTATCAAAATTTGCGACGAAAAGCGTTTTTAGCGCAGTTTTTTCCTTATAAACTCCGCTGGAATGCTTGTAGAATGTTAAAAAAAATTGGTATTGTAGTCCAATCCAATACCTAAAGGGCGAGTGTTTAAAAACGCTCATGAGATAGATGGGGCTCACTCCAGAAATTCCTGAATTTCAACTACTACCGTTTCGCTTACTACCAGTTCAAAACGTTTTTACCCAATAACTCGGCAAAAGTAATTACTATCCTTCTTCAAAAAATTTGTGTTCCCAGCCTCATTAATTATCTATGTACCAGTTGCTCAATAATGGCCTTGGGGTGAGTACGAGCAGCACAATAAATTCCAGAACTGTAGGCGCTACCGCTTCCTGCTGCTGTGAAGTGTTATTTGACCAAGTTCAAATGAATTGAGTGGTAAATGAATTGATTAAGTAGACCATATAGAAAGTGAATTGACGTAGAGCTAAGGAAAGTTGTGTGTTGCAACGCACCAGATATTTTTACTTTCCTTGGCTCTACAAAGTAAAGTTGCTCCTTTGATCCTAGCATTCTCAGAAAAATGCTGGGAGGTAGTCCGATAAAATATCTGTACTACGAGAGTTTAATGATGCTCATAAGGTGATTAGGAACAACCACAGAACTTCTGGAATTCCAACTACTCCTGTTACACTTACTATTTCTCACAGTTTTTACCCGATAATTCTGAAGCAGCGAATTATACGAATATCCTTCTAAAAAAATCTTGTGGACAATATCATAATTCGTCTGTGTACTATTCAATAATGGTTGTGGCTCGAATAGGAGTGGCTCAGTTAATTGCGACATTTTAAGCGCTACCATTTGCTACGTAAAAGGTGAAGTTATATTTTACCTAGTTGAAATGAACTGAATATCAGCATAATTTACAAGGACCACACGCTCTGAAACAGACTCTTTCCATGAACTCATAGCGCAACGATAAACGAGGTTTAGAAAGAAAAACATTCAACTGTCTATCCAACGGGATATTAGTAAACGACTCCCCTCCCACCCCTTCTCCCGTAAACCCAAAATAAAACAGATGTCTTAATATAAACGGTGAATTGTGTAATGAACTGGTTGAAGTTGATCGATCAATAGTGGAAAGGATGAGATCAAGACTGACAGAAACGGAGAGTGATATTGATGCACCATTTTGTAAGTGACGGACTAATGATTTAGTGTAAACTGAGAGCGTGTTTTCCACACAACTTCATCGTTATTTTGACGTAAACATTCCACTGGTGGTATCTTGTAAATACTTGATACGAATATCTTACTAAGTTGTCTGAAGGTGAGGGTTCAAACGATTGCTTCCCTACAGCAGCTATGGCGACTCCACTGACTCCATGAAAGATGACCCACATCATCTGAAATCATACAATCACAAAGTCTTTCGTAGCATTCGTCGAAATAAATTAGGGGAGTCCCATGAGAAGAGAATATCTATATTTTTACTTTCCTTGGCTCTACGAAGTAGAAAGGAAAGTTATGTAATCGGCTGAAAAAGAAAAGTTTGAGTTCTCTTCAGATCTTTACGTTTCAGACCCCCCTGAGTCCGAAAAACACTATTTGGGAAAATGTTCTGTGTGTATGTGTGTCTGTGAACGATTTTTAGAGAAAACCATCGTACCAAATCCACTCAAACTTCATATCTCGCCCGCAGGTTACCATGGGACGCCAAAGTAAGGGTTTGAACAAAATCCACCGAAAGTTAACTATAGTTATCATAGTGATCAAAACACCACTTTTTTTCCTCTAAAACAGCTCTAACGATTTTGATTAAATTTTTTATATTGTTAGCCCTTGATAAGTCAATTATACCATAAAATTCCCATTTGTGGGAAAATGACGAGAGCAGCACAATAAATTATCAAAATTTTTTAATGTGGCATTGAAGGGGAGTCAGCTGGTGATGAGCCTTTTGTTTAGTTCAGTTCAAGTAAGACAGAGTTAATGCGGCCTTTTCGTGTGTTTCCAGTCTGGTAGTTCTCAAAGGTTCTGTGCAGTTGTCACATCTCAAACCACCGCAGTCAGCTGCTTAAACAGTGTTTCTTGGAAACGGCAGTGAAATCACATTGCAACAGGATATTTCGATCTGAAGATGTCGAAGTGACGTTAATCTTAATGTGATTCATTGGAACCTTCGCAGCTATAAACACTTACGATCGAAAAGGTTCTGGGAGCGAATAATGCGCAAGGTTTCGACATTTTCGCCTTAATATGACGTATCCCACACTCTTGGAAGTTAATCGCCGGGACGGGCGTGATGCTTCTCCTCCTACGAGAGAACGCTCCTGATGCTCTTAAGCTTGTGGGTTTTAGCTATCGGCGCCGTTTGACGATTAGAAATAGAGATGCCTCCCGGTAAGACGTGCCCTTTCCGAAAAAGACGTCCTTCCTGATAAGTGAAACAAGTCCTTCACCTTTTCTCTAAGCCTCCGCTCGACCGCAGGTCTCGTGTCATGTCGCCCGTTCTTAACGGGCCTCTCCAAAATATGAAGAGCTCTTCGAAACTACAGCCCTGGCCTCCAAAATGTTAAAAAGTAGGCAATCGGCTGGAGTACTTAGATTTTTCGTCAAACTTTCGTGTTTTGAGGCCTCCTTAGTTTGAACACCAAATGTGTGCGTCAGTAACGGAGGTTTTGCGATTTATTCTTTAAAGCGGCTTCACCCACGACCCACGTCAGCAATGGGAGAGCCTGGTCTCTTTTTTCGTAGGTTTGACTGCTGGATGCTGGAATCGCTCTCCTCTGGTATTCTCCTCCCTCACAGCAACTGCAACAAGGCGCATCTCCTCAAAAGCATCCCGTACTGTCCACGTTTATCTCTTCATTCCTTTCAACAGGATGATTCCGCCTGACGTGGCATTTCTGAACGCCCTGCCCTGGCAATAACCAACGGATCGGAGTTAATAAATTATTAACTTGCTCGTGTCACTTCCCCCACGAATGAAAATGGTAGATTACGGTAACACCATCTAGAGCGGATTACACAAAAAAATAAAATATATAATAAATATCTGGTGCGTTGCAACACACAACTTTCCTTAGCTCTACAACAATTCACTTTGTTTCACTTTCTTTCACTTTGGCCAATTCTATTTAATCAATTCATTTATCACTCAGTTAATTTGAACTTTCTCAAATAACTCTTCACGGCAGCAGGAAGTGGTAGCGCTTACAGTTCCAGATTTTATTGTGCTGCTCGTACTCATTCCAGGACCAATATTGAGCAATCGGTACACAGATAATTATTGAGGCTGTAAACATAAAACTTTTGAAGAAGGGTAGTAATCACTTTTGCAGAGTTATTGGGTAGAACTGGTAGTAAGCGAAACGGCGGTAGTTGAAATTCAGGAATTTCTGGAGTGAGCCCCATGTATCTCATGAGCGTTTTCAAACACTAACCCTTTGGGTATTGGATTGGACTACAAATACCAATTTTTTTAAACATTCTACTAACATGCCAGCGGAGTCATTTTCCCACAAATGGAAATTTTATGGTATAGTTGCCATAGTGGGAGCTATCAATATAAAAAGTTTAATCAAAATCGTTAGAGCCGTTTTTGAGAAAAAAAATATTTGGTGTTTTGATCACTATGATAACTATAGTTAAATTTCGGTGGATTTTGTTCATACCCTTATTTTGGCGTCCCATAGTGATTTCCGGGCTAGATATCAAGTTTGAGCTGATTTGATACGGTGGTTCTCTCTAAAAATCGTTCACAGACACACAGACCATTTTCCCAAATAGTGTTTTTCGGACTCAGGGGGGTCTGAAACGTAAAGATCTGAAGAAAACTCAAAATTTTTTTTTCAGCCGAGTACATATCTTTCCTTTCTACTTCGTAGAGCAAGGAAAGTAAAAATCGTTTTAGAGAACAGTTTTAGAGAACAAAAAAAACTCTGTGTTTTGATGATACGAGTAATGGAAGTAAGTGAAACGGCGGTTTAAGGTAGCTCCTAATTATCTTATGGACGTTATTGAACCCTCTCCCTATAGGTAGTTTGTTGGACTAGTATCAAATGACCACAATTTAAAAGGAAAAACGGAGGAAAAATCCATTTTTTGAAATGATTTAATTTGCTTTAATAAGTTCGTTCTTTTCTGTTTTCTTTTGGTTTATTATTCATTCTGAATAATAACCCTATGTTTTCGGTCACGAAAAATTTTTTACAACCCCCCCTCAAAATTTGATACTTTACGTTTCAAGACATGGAGATTCCAAATTTGCAATGTCCGTCCGCCGTCCCCGTCCCTCGTCCCCGTCCCCCGTCCCCGTCCGCCGTCCGCCGTCCGGGCCGTTTTGTGCCTTTAACGTGGTCTAAAAATTCGTTCTTTCGCCCAAAAATCCGATTTGGTATCTAGTTCTGCCCGCCATCTCGGCAATCCGATCGGCCGACGCCCCCGGGTGTAATGGGCAAAAAACGGATAAAAAAATTAACGAAACGCACAACAACGCGGGAGCAACAAGCGGCTCGTCGTTTGACTTCCCTCCGCCCCGCCCGACTCAGTAGAAACCAACCGCTCTCGAGGCGAGCGAGTGCGGCCTCCCGCTCGCTTCCTCCCAACGACCGGTCTCTCCCATTCGCGTTACTCTTCCAATTTCCCCGACGTTTTCGTTTTAATACGATTCAATTTTTTTAGATTTTTTCGTTTCATTCTCATTATGTTTTTTTCATAGATTTTTGGTTAAATTTTGATATTAGTATTTAGCGTGCATGTTTTCATATTAAAATTCAGTTTTTTCTAGATACTTTCGTGTTTTTTTTGTTTATTTTAATATTACGATTCAGTTCTTTTCGGCCTTTTTTTGGGTTTCATTATGATATTTTTCGATGCTGAATCGAACAGGATGGGTCTCGGAGCATTAATGCTAGGTCAAGCTGATTATCCGAATAATAAACCGTTGTGTAATAATTTGCAGCGTTTTTTACTTTCCTTGGCTCTACAAAGTAAAAAGAGACGCCAAGATACGGGTATGAGCAAAATGCACAGAAGTTAACTATAGTTATCATAGTGATCAATGCACCAAATATTTTTTTCTCATAAACGGCTTAAACGATTTTGATTAAATTGTTTATACTGATAGCTCGTAATAGGAAAATTACACCATAAAATTCCGAGTTGTGGAAAAATTACGAGAGCAGCACAATAAATTATCAAAATTTTCGACGAAAAGCGTTTTTCGCGAATTTTTTTCCTTATAAACTCCGCTGGCATGTTAGTAGAATGTTTAAAAAAATTGGTATTGTAGTCCAATCCAATACCCAAAGGGTTAGTGTTTGAAAACGCTCATGAGATGCATGGGGCTCACTCCAGAAATTCCTGAATTTCAACTACCGCCGTTTCGCTTACTACCAGTTCTAAAAGTGTTTACCCAATAACTCTGCAAAAGTAATTACTATCCTCTTTTTAAAAAAATCGTGTTTACAGCCTCATTAATTTTCTGTGTACCGATTGCTCAATAATGGTCCGGGAATGTGTACGACCACCACGATAAATTCCGGAACTGGAAGCATTACCACTTTCTGCTGCCGTGAAGTGTTGTTTGACCAAGTTCAAAAGAACTGAGTGATAAATGAATTGATTAAGTAGAAAAAGCCACGTACACAAGTGAATTGACGTATAGATAAGAAAAGTTGTGTGTTGCAACGCACCAGATTTTTTTTGAGCGCACACACACACACACAAACACAGACCATTTTCTCAAATAGTGTTTTTCGGACTCAGTAGGGTCTGAAACGTAAAGATCTGAAGAAAACTCTATTTATTATTGTTCCAGCAGATTACATAACTTTTCTTTCTACTTTGTAGAGCCAAGGAAAGTAAAAACGGCGCTGAAATGATGTTTCGTAATTTATTGTGCTGCTCTCGTCATTTACTCGCTCATCGGAATTTTATGGGTTGTTGTATTACTTGGAACTGTGCATACGAACGATTTAATCAAAATCGTCAAGAGATGTTTTGGAGAAAAAAAAATTTAGTGTCGATCACTATGATAACTATAGTTGGGCAGATTTTGCTCGTGCCCTTATTTTGGCGTCCTGTAGTAACCTGCGGGTTAGATACCAAGGTTGAGCTGAATTAAGTAAGGTGAGGGGGTTTTAAAGCGAAAAGTGTTTCTCGTTACCTTTGGAAAAACTACTATAACGGCGTGTCTTCACCTAGTCAATATCCGTACATTGTCTGATAAATGAGGTTTTGATAATACCAAAATGCGCCGTAAAATTTGTTCGTTTTAGAGCGCTTCAACATTTTCCGCCGTGTTTTCTGGG
Source organism: Pachypeltis micranthus (assembly GCA_020466155.1). Lineage (NCBI taxonomy): Eukaryota > Metazoa > Arthropoda > Insecta > Hemiptera > Miridae > Pachypeltis > Pachypeltis micranthus. The sequence goes on from CM035776.1 coordinate 5,059,498, forward strand.
GCGCTGGCTGATCCAGAGAATGGGTACGGGAGCGGTTACGTTTTTTTTTAATATTAATCCTAATTACCTTTACGGAGCCAGTCAGGAAAGAAAGATCGAAGGGGAACTTGAAAAACAGGGTTAATCGCTATTTATTTTCTTACATAAGAAAGCTAAAAAAACCCAGCTTAAAAAAACGTTTATCCAAATCCGCCCATTGGATTTGCCACTGTTCCGACAACCTATATTAACGTGTTACTCCTTGCGACTACTTTCGTAACAATCTTTGCGTATACAAGACAAAATGCAGCGGAAAAATGAGATTTACTGAACATTCAACGATCGTTTTTCTGATTTTCTCGAAAACGGGTGTAACGATTTTGATACTAGCTACTAAATCGATACAACCGGACACTCCGGAAGGCTGAACATTACCAATTTCACGAGGTTCAGATAACCCTAAACAGATATTGGAGTGGCTGGTAGAACGATCGAAATTACTAAATGAACGTGGGGCTGAGGAGAGTCCCTACCTCGAGGGTTAACGTCCGTTAGCAATGTTTAAAACAGAATGTATGTATCAAATTTATGCGCGACTTTTTTACTTTCCGGTACCCAAAAGGAGTGGAAAATATCGCGAACGTGTCAAAAAAATGACTGGTGAACACAAATACAGACCAAAATGCGTCGAAAATGGTCTGTTTTCGAACATTTTCATGATTTCCAAAGTAACTGCTTCACTGGATTTGATTTGGATTTTATCGATCTCATGGAGTGTTTTGTCAACCTATAGATAGATACTTTTTCTGCATTTATCAGTTGAACGGAGATATAAGCCATGATAGCTCGGAAAACGAGATTTCCCGAACATTAATTTATCGTTTTTCCAATTTTGGTTTATTATTCATTCTATGTTTTCGGTCACAAACATTTTTTTACAACCCCTCCCTCAAAATTTGATACTTCACGTTTCAAGACTTGGAGATTCCAAATTTGCAATGTCCGTCCGCTGTCGTGTTTTGTGCCTTTAACGTTGTCTAAATATTCGTTCTTTCGCACAAAAATCCCATTTGGTATCTAGTTGTGCCCGCCATCTCGGCAATCCGATCGGACGAAGCCCATGATTGTTATGGGCAAAAAACGAAACAATTCTAAAGTTAACGTACCTGTTAGGTGAGTCCGTCTCAGGTACGTTAACTTTAGTATTTGCCTACTGGCGGACACAACCCAATTTCTTTAATAACGAAACAATTGATTGAAAAAATTAACGTTAACGCAGTACAACGCGGGAACTACAGCGGAAGTCAACGTTTCGTCGATTAGTACTCCCTCCCTCCCTCCCGTCTCATTGAAAAACCACCCGCTCGCCTCCCAACGCCGCCCGCTCAACTCCCCTTTTGACTCGCAACGGGTTCGCTCGAAGCGCCCCCGTTCCAATTTCCCCGACCCAACGAGGCAAAATCATCAGACGTTTTGTTTCCGTAGTTCCATTGTAGCCAGGTCATGTTTCGTATGGTTTACTAGTATTCAATGCTGAATCGAATGGGATAGGGGAGCACTAGTACTTGGTAAAGCTGTTCATGAGAATAATAAACCATTGTGTAATAATTTGCACGGTTTTTACTTTCCGCTACCCCAAAGGGAAAGGAAAGTATAGTAATCGTGTCAAAAAAAATTTGGGTTGTCTTCAGATCTTTAAGTTTTGAGGTCTACTGAGTCTAAAAAACCTAATTTCGGCGCGTGTGTGTCTGTAGTTAGCTTTGCGGGAGAACGGCACATCCGATTGAGCTGGTACTTTTTTGTTTTGTTCGTTATTTTTTGTAGACACCAAAGTAAGGCTATGGACGATTTCGGCCGAACGGAAGGGGGGTTAAGAGCACGTGGGTTCTAAGGTTCTTAGTTTTTTCTTCTCCATACATATCTCCATGATAATACAATGAACGGAGATATAGGCCTATGAAGCAAAAATAGGTTTTTTACGCTTTTTGGCAAAACTGCTTCAGCGATTATCACCAAACTTTCAAGATGTTTTCAAATAATTAATAACTACATATTGTTCTCAATGAATGTTTCTCTGACAGTCCATTGAACAGAGATAAAAATCAAAATGTGTGGAAAATAACGTTTTTTCAAACATTTCCGTAAATTCCAGGGTAACTTCTTCACCAGATGTGATAAATTCTAATGGAGTGTCTTATATTCACCCATACCCACATTTCGATCACGATAATTATTTCTGTATATATATAGGTATATATATGTTGAACGGAGATATAAGCCAAGTTAACTCAGAAAAGGAGATTTGTCGAATATTAATTTATCGGTATTCCAATTTTCTCAAAAACAGTTCCAACGATTTCGATCAAACTTACGGAGTACTCTCTGCTAACTATTCCCTACATTTAGTTCTTCATAAATATTTCTGTAAAAATGCGTTGAATGAAGATATAGCGCCTTCATTTGTAGCTGGTGTTCGAACTTAAAGGGGTGGCTGAAAGTTGTGTGTTACTACGCACCGATCGTTTTTAAAGTGGCTTCGACGATTTCTATCAAACTTACGGAGTACTCTCAGCTAACTAGTCCCTACATTTTGTTCTCCATAAATGTTTCCGTAGAAATGCGTTCAACGACGATACAGCATCCGTGTATTGCAGCAGGTCGTTGAATTTTGGAGGGTTAAGGAACGTTTTGTGTTGCTACGGACCACATAGTTTGTGTGTGTGTGTGTCCATTTGAGGCATGGAGTTTTCAAAGTTTTATAAAATTGTTTCTTCAATGAAATAAAGCTTAGGTTGAGGAATTTCACGGACTTACGAGAACAGCGTTCATAGCGAAGGCGGTAGACGGTCGTGAACTGATGTGGACATGGGAGCGGACCTTGGAGCCTCTTCTTCCCCTCCGACGATCTTGAACGACCTCCGGGAACGCGGTGAATGTGAAGCGTGGCAAAGCCTTCTAATTTGACGAACTGGGAGGGAATTGTGGACTGTTGGGATCTACCTGTTTTTATTTTATGTCCTGTCTCGTATTTTACGATAGAGAGCGAGAGACGACTTGTAGTTGGACGAGATGGGCGTCCGCAGAGCCCTTTTACTTCAGGTCCGCTGGAGGAAGTTACAAGCCTTACGGACCTAATCCGGAATGCGGAGAATCTGGTGGAAAACGTGACGTTATCTCGTAAGTGCACGAGCGTCGAGTATCGTAAGTCCCTGTCGGCCTGTCCGCCTGTATTATTAATTTCCTTTCGCTCGATATTAGCAGTTCGTCTCCCCGCCAGGAGCTATGGTCAAGCTTTGAACTTTAACGTAGATACCAAGAGGGAGTTTCAGAGTTCTCTCCTGCTCGACAATGACACACAGCCAAAACATCCATAAATCCATAACACACAGCACGTGGAATTTTGTTCTGGGGGAAAAAAACAGAGTGCATCGATTCCTGGTCACATAGAAAGAGTAGTGCGACGACAAATAGACAAGCTGAATCCCGAACGTAAAAACCCCTCTTGTGTCTACCATACCCTTGTGAACCTTTTCTTATTTCGTCAGCGCTTCTGTTGCCTGTTGCGCAACACCAGTTATTTCGTCAAAGGAAGCGTTCAAGGAGGTCTGTACAATGGGGCAACACAGTCGGATCTGTTGCCCAGAGTAAGATCAATGCATCCATGAAACTCTACGCACGAGATTAGTTTCAGCATTTAAAATTATTTGACTACCCAATGTTAGGTTAGAGCAAAAATAACACCACGATTTAATAGTCGAACTTCATTCAAGCTCATGAGCCGTGCGGAGTGATTGATCAGTTACTTATTTCCTTTGTTTCACATAGACCACACAGGACCACTTCATGGACACTATATTTTCTTAGTAGTTGATGTTTTCTAAATGGCCTGAGGTATATGTTGTGAATGACACAAAGACTTCTTCAACAGCCTGTGCTCTCCGTGATTTGTTTGCCATGGTATACCACGTACAGTGATGAGTGATAATTCCACGACCATTACAAGTACCGAGTTTAGGAATTTCAAGCACAGCCGTGGTATCTCTCATGTAACATCTGCCCCCTTCCACCCAGCAACCAATGGACAAGTTGAACGGTACGTGGACACAGTGAAAAGGAAGCCGAAGGCCATGGGATCATCACCTAAAACGTTGTATGCAGATGTGGCGGCGATCATACGTTGTAAACAGCTGTTAGCACGCCTTAGCAACGAAGAACTTCTTGTTATTTTTATAAACAATTATTTTAAGTGTGTGTTGACCCCTTTGTAAAGCTAACATCAATCTACGGAAAAACTAAAATCTTTAATAAATAGGAGTTACAACCCTTATCTCCTATATTGGTGACCCCAACGTGATAATATAACGCGAATTTCAACGAGAGGCAACTTCGTAGTCTACGGTTAACTTTTTCCAAAATGATTCGTGACGAGGTCCAACTGCTCGAGCTACGCGAAAAAAACCAGGAGCTGCAACGACAGATCGAAGCTCTACGCCTTCAGAACGAGTAACTGCAGAGTGAGCCGTCGATTCAGCAACAACAGCAGCAATCCTCGCTGATCATCGCCCTGCAGTCAACCGTGTCGCTGTCAAATTGCCGCCATTTTGGTCAGACAAACCAAGATTGTGGTTTATTCAAGCTGATTCGCAATTTACTCTTTCCAACATTACGAGTGAGGTAACCAAATTCCACTATGTCGTTTCTCAATTGGACGGTCGCATCGCTGTTGAAGTTGAGGATATCATTAAAAATCCTTCTCCACTAAATCCTTACACATTTTTTTACGTACCAAAATAATTGAGCGTTTGTCTGCATCCGAGGAACAACGCGTCCGTCAACTCATCAGTGCGGAGGAGCTCGGCGAACGTAAACCTACCATACAAGAATTCCTGTTTTCATACCAACGTGCCCCAAATGCCACAACTGAGGAATCTACCTTTTCATTGGTCGTAATCTTCGCTCACCACTCAATTTTCTCCGCCCAGACTTAGAAAACACGTTAAAGAAACACTACTGCTCCAATGGAAGCAGTGTGCCCAGTCGAAACTTCCAGAATGGCCTAACTGTGGCAGTAAGGGTCTACAAACATCCTAACCATAAATGGAAAGTTGGCACTATAATTCCCCGAGATGGAAACCTGCATTATACAGCGTCTGTTGAAGGAGTGCTGGTCCGCTGCCACGTGGAACAGCTGCGAATAGGACCCCCTAGCACCACCATGGTTCCACCAGCTCTCTTGCACCATCTATATCTGCTGATTCGTCATCAATTATTCTGCCCACTGCAAAACCAGGCGTATGTTCACCTAATTCATCACTAGAATCAGCTTGTACTTCAGTGCAGACAGCCATCTCACTCATTGGATCAGGCTCAGATCTCTCCCAGACTCTCCCCTTCTTCCAGCACATCAGGCGCTAGTCCACACCCAAGTCCTATGGCTGAAAGTACGACTCTTGAGGCATCAAGTGCAAGTGTTACATTCGTTCATTCTGTCCAGACAGAATAAGAGGAAGAATAATATTAAAGGAGAAGAAGATGATTATGTTTTGGAGAGTTTTGATTCTTTTGTGCTTACAGCGAGTTAAGGAGATATCAGTTTATTTTAATACATTTACACGTTTAATTCGATATTTACTTTGTGGTTATTTAAAACCCCGAACAGGTTTAATGAAACTCATCCTCTTACAGGGAAAATTGAATAGCCAACTGTTTTTGCAGCCACAGGCTACTTCTTGATAAGTGAGCCAAGTACTTCAGCATCAATATAAGAGGTGGCGTATCAGCATACACCTCCAGTCCTTCAAAGGCTCTACCCTCAAGAGGTTTGCCTCACCACGAGTAATTACTAAGGCCACTTGGGGTGTGTATTACCGTGACGCTATCCTCATGTACAAAGTCATTTGCTTCAGCGTGATTGTCTGGGGTAGCAAACTCACAGTAAATCAAATGAGAGTAGCTCAATCCCAGAGAGCAGCACTCTTGTGGATCACCAAGGCCTACTACACAGCATCCATTGAAGCCTACAGTGTGAATGGAACAAGAAACCATGAGGTGTTCCTTCCAACCTTCCAGCTTGGACTGCTACTAAGCAAACTTATAACCCTTTCCAAGTTTGTGAAGAAGGTTATGACAAAAAAACGTCATAACAGTTGATCTCTCCCTTCAAAGCTTGCCACCCAAGTAAATAGTTGGATATGGTGAGAAACCAGATTAAAGGCAGGTTTATCAATGTCATTTGCAGGCTAATAGTTCAATCAGTTGGGAAACCAGATTAAGAACTCCCAGCATATTGAACAGTTTCCCCAGGGCCATACCTCTGCTTGGTAACACATAGACAACTGTTGGGAGGGAAAGGATATAGGTTGAGGGTCGTCTTGCACATATCAGCTGAAGCAGGCGAAGAACATGATTATGGTTGTCCGTGGGAGAGAGCACTCGTTAATGAGGAAGAATAAACGCTATTTCGTTATATTCATTATATATTTCTAACAACTACAACTCTCCACCAGGAACTGGCGTCACAAGAAGAGTGAGTGCCCCTGCTTTCACGGGCAAGTGAAACTGCAACCAACATGACTTTCAACAGATATAACTCTCTTAGAAGTGTTAAGGAATCTGTATTTTTTGGTTTCTACGTATTTTTGGATGGTGAGTCGAATAGAACGGATCTCACAGATGTATGACTCAGTCTAGACAGAAAACTGTAAAATCTTAGCGAATATAGTTAGGCAAATTCTACTAGCTCAGAGAACTCGCAGGACAATCCACGAAATAGCGAAAGCTATCTTTTCCCCCTCGACCTGAGCTCGTTTTCTGTTCTGCATCCCGTCTCACTCCAACCACCCATCAGTTCGACTCGTCATGTCGTGCCAATTGCCTATCACCGCCTGGGATGCATTATTTTTCATTGTTCCAGGATAGTGGTCATGTTTCGTATCGTTTACTAGTATTTTTTGATGCTGAATTGAATGGGATGGATCTCAGAAGTGCTTTACAAACATAGTAAAGCACATATGAGCTATCGTTTTCCATATTGCAGATATACCCACGTTATATTCTTAATATTTTTTGACGTTGAATTGACTAGGATAGGACCCAATCATGCTGCACAAGAGAATAATAACCCGTTTTGTGATCATTTTCAGCTTGTTTGGTCTTGTAAACACAATAAACTGGTTTGGAGTAGGAAGAATTGTGACCACATGAGATTATACTTCAATGCAAATCAACCCATTTACATTCTTACTAAGGCATACCCACAATAACCCTTGTGATAGTTTTAGTATAGGCAGTGTAGCATGAAGTAATTTAGAACCACAGTACGTGACCTCCTTAGTTTTCGTTTAAATGTTTGTTGCCAACAGCTGGACAGTAGGAATCATTGCTGGACAGCTGTATCATTCGAAATTTGGTAGTATGTGAGGGAACGTACTTCCGTCAGCTTGATACTAATCTTGGATATTTCTTAGATGTAGTTCTTAAAATATACGAACTGAGTCTTCTACGAATACATAATTAGTATCACTGTTGTTATATGTTATTGTATTTTGCTTTTAAACCGCTACGTTGTGGAACACATCGAAGAAATGAAGAATCGTCAACGAAAACGTAGAAGAAGAAGAAGTAGATCCCATAAAATATTCTTCCCACGTTTGTAACCTCCACAAGGTTATAGTATGCAACCTGATTATTTTAGTTTTGTAGTTTTCTAGTGTGCACGAAACACCGAGTCTTAGTTAATGTTGTTAAGTACTGAATACCGCTGCAGCGGGGTAAACTATTTGCAATCTTTTGAGGTTCTTTAGTTGGAATACATCAGTTTGACACAATGTGCACCCTTCGGCCTTTCACTGCCGGGGACCTTTTGAAAATTAACGAAATGTAAGTTGTTTATTTCGAGTTATTCGTTCGGGCATTCAGCTTAAGCGTATTCTTGGTTGTCTATGATATGATTGCTATTGCGAGCGAATATCTAGTCATATATTCTTTGATCGTAAATGAACACACAGCTTTCGTGTACGGTTGTAGTAAAACCTCACTGGAAGTAGATAAGGGGGCTTCCAACAATTAAATTTAATTCAACTTCTGCTGAAATTGAAGCTGGGCCTGGGGAAATAAAGAAATGAGACTTACTAGATCACAGTCACGATCTAATATGATCATAGCTGTTTAAAATTATTGAATTCCTACTCACAGTGTGAGTCAGCATAGTAGGAAGTGTTACCATCTGTGGCAATGTAGAGAATTAGTGGGAAGTGAGGTCAAAATGTCCCTGAACTGGCTTGTAAAATGGTTTGACTCAACTCATTAAGACCTTCTCGGATGTCGGAAAAGTTCATACGCGTTTCGTCCCATTGATGGGGAGTTCCGCGTGAATCCGTTAATCCATCTCCCTTTCTTCCCACGCTCCTAGTTTGACAAGGAGGCTGTCACTATTGCTTCTCAAATGTTACTGTGATGTCACTGTGAACTACCCCTTCGTGTTCCTTCTCTGGCTCTTGCGAACGGGTGTGGGTGCAAACAATGATGTCCTGTGTGAATTAGATTGGACGCTTGAGAACAGGTAGGCCTGATTGGATCATAGCATGACTAGTCAATTTCTGCTGGCTCGACTAAGGGACAAGCAGTGAGTAGCTTTTGATATAGCATCGAAAGTCTACTGATATCTGTACGCTGAGATCTAGTATGGATAAGGTCACCAGATTTTTGTTTCTCAAAACGGGACACTGCATCGAAGCATTGGTAGAGTGCCAAGGGGTTGGTGTACAGAGTACCTCCTACACAATTTTGAAAACTAGGAGTAAAATTGTGAATTTTGAGGGACTTAGGAGATAGTTTTTAAAGTTTGTGCACTTTTATATTTACTACTTACTTTTTTCCTGTACTAAAATATTGAATTTAATTTGTACAACACAACGCGCGTCAATAAAAATAACAAGTTGAGGTAATGTACATGCAGCGTGTCACGTAGGAAAAAGCCACTGCGATCAGGATACCGGTCAATAGCCTGAACGCTCACGAACAACGCCAGAAACGGCCAATGATAGTGTAAATTGAAATAGGGATTCAGGAAAAGGATTACGTATATTATTCTGATACCTAGTTATTTGTATTTTAACTGAGTACAACCTATTGCATCTCGAAATGCAGACAGAATTCACGCTAAGTGCGTAAAGCAGTTATAAAGCATTTTAAACTAAAAAGTAATTGTGACAGAACCAAATAATCCACCGACAAATACTCATGAAAACGGGACGAATAAGCGTCCCTAGAGGGTTGGACGGGACAACGGGACAATCCTCTCAAAAATGGGGCTGTCCCGTTGAAAACGGGACGACTGGTCGCCTTAAGTATGGAGCTCCTCTCTGACGACTGAAACAGCAACTTATTTGTCATTCTCGCCTTCGTATTTATTTTTGCGGTTTGTTTCAGTGTGGTCTCACGAGTAGTGAGAGGAATAAACGGTCACTATAGCCAGAATACTATGGTACATATTATTGACAAAAGTGCCCTTTAGCTTAGCATACGATGACAACTTGTAATAAAGCCAAACTCGATAATTATGGCTTTATTGAACTAAATTCTGATATGCAATGAAATGAATAAAAACCCAGCAAATTATTACACAACGGTTTATTATTCGGATAAACAGCTTGACCTAGCATTAATGCTCCGAGACCCATCCCGTTCGATTCAGCATCAAAAAATATCAAAATGAAACCCATAAAAAGGTCGAAAAGAACTGAATCGTAATATTAAAATAAACAAAAAAAGACGAAAGTATCTAGAAAAAACTGAATTTTAATATGAAAACATGCACGCTAAATACTAATATCAAAATGTAACCAAAAATCTATGAAAAAACCCAAAATGAGAATGAAACGGAAGAATCTAAAAAAATTGAATCGTATTACAATTAAAAAAAATTGAAACGAACAAACTATTAAATAAATAAACCAAAAATAAACGAATAATGAAAAGTTCAATCGAAGATAACAGATATTTTGCTAACGGAAATAGTTGAGACGGAGCGAAACAGTCATTCGTGAAGACGAGAACAAGGCAATCGGACGATAAAGAGACAAATCGTAGTGCCAAAGGTTAAATACGAAACACGAGCACTTCCTAGAGGAAGCAAAAAAAAAGAGTGGGGGGGGGGGCCCTTCCAACGAGTAGAGCGGGCGAGCGTTGCATTGCGAGGCAAGGACGAAGCGGGTGGTTTTTTATTGAGACGGGAGGAAGGGAGGGACTTCAAACGACGAAACGTTGACTACCGCTGTAGTTCCCGCGTTGTACTGCGTTTCGTTAATTTTTTTAACCATTTTTCGCCCATTACAACCACGGGCTTCGTCCAATCGGATTGCCGAGATGGCAGGCACAACTAGATACCAAATCGGAGTTTTGTGCGAAAGAACGAATTTTTTAGACCACGTTAAAGGCACAAAACGGCCCGGACGGCGGACGGACATTGCAAATTTGGAATCTCCAAGTCTTGATACGTAAAGTATCAAATTTTGAGGGGGGGTTGTAAAAAATTTTTCGTGACCGAAAACATAGGGTTATTATTCAGAATGAATAATAAACCAATAGAATTGAGAAACTAACGATGTAGTGTTTAAAGCGACTAACATCCAGGAAATGGGTCTATAATTTTTGTGAGTTTATCACACAGCTGCTGCCAAGCTTACCTTTCACAGCTAACCATTATGTATGACTAAAGTTAACGTACCTGTTAGGGGAGTACATCTCCTCTGGCTGGTGAGTTGCTGGGGGCAAGCGCTTTCGATGTAAAGACATCATTGTCTGGCCGTCAGTGCTAGAGTCAGTCAGTTGGTCATGGTCTTTGTATACGAAGAGAAAGGTAAACAGGATGATGAAGCGTCGTGGAGGGGGAGGGGGGGACTGGCAGACATAACCCAATTGCTTTAATACATTATGTATGAGATGTTTAATACTGCTGTGTTGTATCTTATCTTTCTGGCATCACATAGCGTGTCGTATTAAAACAACTAAGATACCCTTTTTCTTTTACTTTGCAGAAATCTGGATCCCCTGACAGAAACTGTATCCTTTTGTAGATATGTAGCTCAAGAAAAGATGAAAGAGTTGTTAAAACATTTTACCTTGAGTTGAACGAATATTGAAGTAATCCTTTCACTGGACACTGAGCGTTGGTTAACAGGGTCTAATGCCGCTAATGCTCCAGGTAGATCTCACATTCACTTAAAACTACACAAGAAATGACATAATTAGCAGAAAGAGAGTTTGAGAGAACGAATTTATTCCAAAACTACACTAATGACTGAGGCTCAGCACACACAGAGTGACTGGGCACAAATGTATTCGTGGATAAGGTTGTGAAAACTGATTAGGGGCCGAAGACGAAATGAAGTATCAAAATGGTGGGTTTGGCATTCAGGCCTCTGGTTAAACTAAAGACACGCTCCACAGACTCCTTGCCTCGTATCTCACGAATAGAACCTTCTCAGTTTGATGCTCGTCATCTATATCGAAATCCCGCAATATACTGGCTGGAGTACCCCAGGGAAACATTCTCGGCTCATTGTTATATACACTTGTACACCTATGATGTTCCTGTCCGCCCATGCCACTATCGCTCTCTATGACCAGGCCATCCTGGTCCATCATTCATCACCTGAATTCGCCTATGGCTCTCTACAGGATTACATCGTTCAACTCGAAGAATGGACGAGTCAATGGGAAATCAGTATTAACCCCTCTAAAAACGCTCTGCTAAACTTCACGTATAGAAAGGCGGTAAATATCCCTGCGATAACCATCAACAATGAAATAGTAAACTAGGTCTCCAACGTAAGATACCTCAGGGTTGTGCTCGATAGCTGACTAACCTGGCACACGCATATCACGGTAATTGTCCAGTACAATACAAAACCGCATTCGTTAACTCAAGTGTCTTCTCGACGGCAAACACCTCTCTCTAAAAACTAAATGGCAAATTTACTCGTCTACAATCAGACCCATATGGCAGTACGCGTGCGAAATATGGAGACTCACAGGTCCGCAGAATTCAAACCCTTCAAAACAGAACCCTCCAACTCATCACACTATCCCCGTGGTATGGTAGAAACACATTCCTTCACTCTGACTTGGACTTGCCGGCAGTCAATGATGTACTAAGGTCACCGTACAACCACCTCGTCTGCCGATTGCAACGCCATACAAATGAAATAGTCAGGTCCATCCCTGACCTATTTATATCCATCCATCACATCCATCGTCATACAACCCATCAGGTCATCACGACGTTTAAAAGGTAAAAGGCATTGTATCCGCTGTATATTTCAACAAATGGAACGCACTCACAGCCGCACTTATCTCTATAAAAATATCTGGTGGGTTGCAACACACAACTTTCCTTAGCTCTACAACAATTCACTTTGTACATGGCTAATTTTACTTACTCAATTCATTTATCACTCAGTTCCTTTGAACTCGGTCAAACAACACGTCACAGCAGCAGGAAGCGGTAGCGCCAGTTCTGGAATTTATTGTGCTGCTCATACTCATTATAGGACCATTATTGAGCAATTGGTACACAGAAAGTTAATGAGGCTGTAAACACGAATTTTTTGAAGAAAGATAATAATCACTTTTGCAGAGTTATTGGGTAATAACGTTTAGAACTGGTAGCAAGCGAAACGGCGGTAGTTGAAATTCAGGAATTTCTGAAGTGAGCCCCATGTACCTCATGAGCGTTTTTAAACACTCACACTTTAGGTATTTTATTGGACTACAATACCAATTTTCTTCCACTTTCTACTAACATTCCGGTGGAGTTTATAAGGAAAAAACTGCGCTAAAAACGCTTTTCGTCGAAAATGTTGACTATTTATTGTGCTGCACAAATGGAAATTTTATGGTACAGTTGCCATATTGGGTGCTATCAATGTAAACAATTTAATCAAAATCGTTAGAGCCGTTTTTGAGAAAAAAAATATTTGGTGTTTTGATCACTATGATAACTATAGTTAACTTTCGGCGGATTTAGGTAACCTGTAGGCTAGACATCAAGTTTCAGCTGATTTGGTACGGTGGTTTTCTCTAGAAACCGCGCTAAAATCGATTTCGTCGAAAGTTTTGGTAATTTATTGTGCTGCTCTCGTCATTTTCCCACAAATGGGAATTTTATGGTATAGTTGCCTTATTGAGAGCTATCAATATAACAAATTTAATCAAAATCGTTAGAGCCGTTTTTGAGAAAAAAATATTTGATGTTTTGATCACTATGATAACTATAGTTAACTTTCGGTGGATTTTGTTCAAACCCTTATTTTGGCGTCCCATTGTGACCTGCGGGCGAGATATCAAGTTTGAGCTGATTTGGTACGGTGGTTTTCTCTAAAAATCGTTCACAGACACTCACACACACAGACCATTTTCCCAAATAGTGTTTTTCGGACTCAGGGGGGTCTGAAACGTAAAGATCCAAAGAAAACTCAAAATTTTTTTTTCAGCCGATAACATAACTTTCCTTTCTACTTTGTAGAGCCAAGGAAAGTAAAAACAGTTGTGGGTCGAGGTGCTGATGCGTCAGACGGTTTATTGGGATAACTTGAATATAATTTAAAATGGCTCCTTGCAATTAGAAAGGCGCAAAAAGGTTGCTGGTTAGTCAACTCCACGCTCCTACGCATTTATTACAAGTTTTCAGTTGAAAATCTGCTCTTCCCTCATCCACAATTCTCTTCTTTTTTCCGCAATTGGAATTTAAAGCATTCTTTAACGCAGATTTTAGTATGGAATGCAATTTTACATGCAGTATTTGGCGTTGTGGCCGGAATATTTTCAAGTAGCGGTGGCGCCCAACGGAGACCTCATGGGTTACAGTAAGTAATGTTTCTACTCGATACTTTTAAGGCTAATTGTCGATTTATATTTGTAGATTCACTGGCTTGGCCTAACGGACTTTTACTCAATGATCTCTGATAGGATTGTAAACTGATTAGGAGTTCTACATAAAGGGGTTGCTTCTCAATTCGAGTACAATATTGACGGCTCAAGTACATATGAACCACCCCCTCCACAAGCGAAGTTCAATGCTAGATTGCCTCTGTAGACCAAATAATCGAAATGAGTTGCTAGAAACGACTAGGCAGGCTATTTTGGCTACAACAAAAAACATCAAATTATCTGGTGCGTTGCAACACACAACTTCCCTTAGCTTTAAGTCAATTCACTCGTGTACATGGCTTTACACTTAGTTCATTTGAACTTGGCCAAACAACACTTCACGGCTGCAGGAAGCGGTAGCGCTTACAGTTCCGGAATTTATTGTGCTGCTCGTACTCATTCCCGGATCATTATTGAGCAATCGGTACACTGAGAATTAATGAGGCTATAAACACAATTTATTTGAAGAAGAATAGTAATCACTTTTGTTGAGTTATTCGGTAAAAACTTAAGAACTTATATTAGCAAAACAGCGGTAGTTTCAATTCAGGAATTTCTGGAATGAGCCCCATGTATCTTATGAGCGTTTTTAAACGCTCACCCTATAAGTATTGGATTTGACTACTACACCTTTTTTTTTCAACATACTAGTGACATTTCAGCGGAGTTTATAAGAAAAAAATCGCGCTAAAATTTTCGTCGAAACGTTTGGTAATTTATTGTGCTGCTCTCTTCATTTTCCCACAAATGGGAATTTTATGGTATAATTGTCTTATTGAGAGCTATCTATATAAAAAATTTATTCAAAATCGTTAGAGCCGTTGTTGAGAAAAAAAAATTTGATGTTTTGATAACTATAGTTAACTTTCGGTAGATTTTGCCCATACCCTTGTTTCTGCGTCCCATTGTAACCTGCGGGCTAGATATCAAGTTTGAGGGGATTTGGTTCGGTCATTTTCTCTAAAAACCACTCTAAAATCGGTTACGTCGAAAGTTTTGGTAATTTATTGTGCTGCTCTCGTCATTTTTCCATAAATGGGAATTTTATGGTATAATTGTCTTATTACGAGCTATCAATACGAAAAATTTAATCAAAACTGTTTTAGCCGTTTTTGAGAAAAAAAAAATTTGGTGCATTGATCACTATGATAACTATACTTAACTTTCGGTGGATTTTGCTCATACCCTTATCTTGGCGTCCCATGGTAACCTGCGAGCTAGATATCTAGTTTGAACTGATTTGGTTTGATCGTTTTCTCTAAAAATCGTTCACAGACACATCGACCATTCTCCCAAATCGAGTTTTTCTGGTCTGAAACGTAAAGATCTCTTTACGAACTCTTAAAAAATTTTCAGCCGATGACATTACTTTCCTTTCTACTTCGTAGAGCCAAGGACAGTAAAAAGTCTTCTATGGCAGAATCAATGGCCATTCTCAATTTAATGCAAATAGCATCGAATATCCCTGCTCGTACTGCAGGGTCCTCATGAGGCAGTGTTCGTGGTAGTGGGTTTTATCCCATTCCACCTTTTGGCAGTCGAGCAGAAAGACAACTGGAGTTCAGCTGCTGGAAGGAGCTAGCAAGACGAGCGGGAGCGGGACTTCGCCCAGAAAGGGCAGTGAAACAGGCAGCTGATTCCAGCACTTGTGCCACTGTGAGATGGGTTTCTTATTAAACTCTTTCTGTAGATGGAAGGGAATCAAGATATTATCACAAGATCTTCTTGGGCTTTTGTACACGATCCTAAAACAGTGAAGTAGACGAATCTACTTTTTGGTGAACGTGTATCTCCCGACAATGCTGACTTCGCCTAAATTGTAAAGATATTTGAATACCCACACGACACAAGTAATTTTTATGTCAATTTAAACTGGTAATGGAGCAAAGCTGAACTTCAGAAGTAACATTTTCAAATGACACAGCCGATTCAGGCGGTATAAGAATATTTCTGAATGATTCGAACCAATAAAGTGTGATTCTGTGCTCTGAGGAGTACGAAATGAATGTTGAGATTACACTCTCTTCCACTATAATTGTTTCATCGTCGACTAATTTATTACAGTAATGGGCAAAGCCGAAGGAAAACTGACGAACTGGCACGGGCATGTGACTGCTTTAACAGTTTCTCCTAAGTATCGAAAATTAGGAGTCGCGGCTGCTTTGATGAAATCATTGGAGGAAATATCCGAGAGGTTCGTATTTCGATTCGCACGACTTACTCGATTTAACCGTTCGAAGGAAACAATTATATTTCGGTTTTGTGTTGCAGAAAAGGTTGTTATTTCGTCGATCTGTTCGTCCGCGTGAGCAACAGAAATGCGATAGCGATGTACGAAAAATTAGGATACACTGTGTACCGAACTGTTTTGGAATATTACTCCGGGGATCCGGATGAAAACGCTTTCGGTAAGAATAACTAAGAGCTTAAGTTAACGTACCTGTTAGATCAGTCCGACACCATGTTTACACCACCCAAGACACTACACAAAAGAAAACAACCAACTGACGGATTTACAGATCACCCTATACAAAAAAGATTTGGTATCGACGATCAACAGACCATTTAAGACGTACCTTACTTACATTTTTCTCCCTCCACCTCTAGTGGGTTTCCCCAGAGGTACATGACCTCCTCCCCCCCCTTCCCTTGTTACCGGGTACCTTTCTCTTCATGTATAAAGACCACGACCAACTAACTGACTTAACGACCAGACGATGATGTCTTTACATCGAAAGCTCTTGCCCACAGTAACTCACCAGCCAGAGGAGACGGACTCACCTAACAGGTACGTTAACTGTAGTAATTTGCCTACTGGCGGATATAACCCAATTGCTTTAATAACTAAGAACTTGGCTATGAGTTCCTGTGTTGTATGAAAATTTTTGCAAAGATTTCATTGTACTCTATGTTGGGCGAACCATCACCCAACTTTCCTCGACACCTTAAATTCGATATCAACAGGCACACATTGCTACGGAAATGCTGGTTTTTCACCGAATTTTCACAAAGATATGTATAGGGAACGAAAACTAGATATTGGTTAAAAGAAAAAACTCGTTTCGGCACATTTTAGTCCTCCATGCTCCCTTTTAGCAGATGGAAACGGGTCATTACTTTATTTTCGGGCCTTCAAAAATAAAAGCAATAGTTTGTCGCTCTCTCGTAAGTGTGACTATAGACCCACACAAACATCGCGCGCCGAAATTCGATTTTTTCCATTCATTAGGCCTCAAAACGGTAAAGAATTAACGAAAATCTACTTTACCCTTTGGTTGGCGAAAAGTAAAAAGAGATATTTGTTTCGAAAGTAATTCCCCTCTTTCCCAGTGAAATCCTTCTCCGGCGTGGTTGTAGGTGGAGGATAACAATTTGTAGCCTACAGCCGCCACCAGTTCCCCCGAAACTCGCTCCAAAGAGTCTATCGCCTTCTGAAGATTTTCAAAGACCGTTTTCTCGTTCTGATGTTGAAAGGGAGAAAATGAAGATTGAGAGGACCGTCTCACCACTGTTCTTCCACTTTTTTTCGCTAGTGACGAAGGGTCGGATAACAAGAACTGTCAGTTTAGTACACTGACAGTTCTGCGGTGAGTTGGGTAGAAGGGAGGGCTGGTCTGGGCACTGTAGGGCGCAATGTCAGCCTTTCCAAGTTGCTGGGATTGTATGCTAATGGAAAGCAGATATATATATTCTCCGACAGTCTGGTTTCAGATCCAAGCTGACGTGGGAATGTCTTCTAGTGCCCAAAATAGAATTTTTCTTGTTTGGATATCGGCTCATAGAGGCCACAAGGGCAAGGGGCACAGAATCCCTACACATTGCCATGCCCAGCCACGACTAAAACAAGTGAAAAGGCTCATTGCGCCTTCCAGTTCAGGGGCGAAGACAATGCTTACACTCACCAGGTGAGAACTAAGAGTCGTTACTAACTACCTCACCAGGCACTCCCCACTTAGATACCATATTGACAAGTTGGGACAATCAAAGGCAGTGGAATGCAGATTGTGCAGCGAGGAGGACGAAACAGCCTACGCAAATGCCCTGACCTAACAAACATTTTTCTCAGGCGTCCATCGAACCCCAAACAATAGGGTCACACACAATAGGCTGTCAAGCGAAAAACTTCTTTTCTGACAGCTGCCCTTCTGTTTGGCACTGTCAGGCTTGCCTTTACCTGGGAAGACCAGTGGCAATGTGTGTCATATCTTAGTATCTATTCATTTACTCGAATGAATCTATTAACCGTTTACCTTTGACTTTCAGACATGAGGAAAGCTCTGAGCAAAGACGTAGAGCAAAAATCAGTTATTCCCATCGAACATCCAGTGAGACCGGAAGACATCGACGGTTGAAACGTCTCGTGAATTGTTGAGGCACTGCCCTGACCGCTAATTCTGGTGTCTACGAATTGACATCACCGAGTCCATCCTTTCCCCTTAAGTGCCCGATGTATTTACAAAAGAAGAGAATTCTCTACCTTTTCTGTGAATTTTAAAGATGGCGGCGTGTTAAACCAATGTACGAAGTGCAGTTGAGTGTCGAAATAAACCACTAGGGAAGGACTGAGGAGTTTAATTTCCAGAAATAAATCTAGTCTCCCCCCACGCACAGTTTGCTCAACGACCTCTATCTTTCTTCCATGTAAGTAGTGGCTGAAATCATCCATCACCAGGTACGTTGTTATTCTTTCAACACAATTCATGAATTGTTTAGGCACTCATGGTAGGACAGGGCCTCCACAATATGTTCCTCCTCCTGCCCATATAAACCAGGGATATTTATTTATTTTCTTTTTTTTATGTAGAAAGTAAATATGGTTAAGTTATAGTGAAAGTGGTGTGATAAAAAACTAGTTAGCCACGACCAGAGGTCTACTGCAGCCGCCATTCCTCGATTTTCGTCTGCCCACGCGTCGTGATCTGAGCTTTTCTTTTATTTCTTCAGCTTCAAATTCTCCTAGCAGGCTGTTCCAATATCAACGTACACTACCAAAACTATACATTCCTTGCTGGAGCTCTCAAGCGAAGACGATTCCGAAGAATAAAGTTCTACCACAAGACCTACGCATTTTATGAAATGTGGGCCCCATATACAGCCGCAGACGCCACAATTCCTCCTTCAGAAGGTCGGACGATTATATTCATTTTCTTTTATTTTTAAATTATTAAATTTTATGTAAATACAGTTAGGAGCAAAGCAGGGTTGGAAGTTTTATTATTTTACTTTTACTGTCCTCTCAAAGGCCTATTGCCCCTAACAAACAATGATGTCAATTTGATTTTGAGTTCTGCTGCGGATTTTCATGTTCAGGCGCGACTTGAACGTAATTAAGTCAAATGTACAAGCGCTCAAAACACTGTTGCACTCATTTGACGAATAAAGTGATTGCTTGAACCGCGTTGTCATGGAAAAGGTGGGACGGGATCACAATTCGACTGAGTTCAATCGAGCCGACGCTTCTTGACATTAAGGTAATAGGGTTATGTCCGCCAGTAGGCAAATTACTAAAGTTAGCGTACCTGTTAGGTGAGTTTGTCTCCTCTGGCTGGTGAGTTACTGTGGGCAAGCATGTAAAGACATCATCGTCTGGCCGTTAAGTCAGTACTGGAGTCAGTCAGTTGGTCGTGGTCTTTATATACAAAGAGAAAGGGGTGATGGAGCGTCGGGGTAGGGTGGGGAGAGGAGGTCATGCACCTCTGGGGAAACCCCCTAGAGGTGAATGGAACGTCTTGAATGATCTGTTAATTGTGGAATATACGTCTTTTTTGTATAGGGTGGTATGTAAATCCGTCAGTTGGTTGTTTTCGTTTGTGTAGTGTTTTGAGTGGTGTGAATATGGTGTCGCATTTTGTGTTGATTTGTTCATTTATGATCTGTCCATTGAAGTTTTTTTGTTTATAAATTTCCGTGTTTTCTAATATGTTCAGTTTTCGTCCTTTGTATTGTTTGTGTAGTAAGATGGTGCAGTCCTGTAAGTTGGTAGGTTCGTGTCCAGTTGTCTGTGGTTGGCAAAGTTTGAACCGTCTTTGTTCCTACTAAGAGATTTAATCTGTTCTGAATATCTGGTCCGTATTTTTCGTCCTGTCTGCCCTATGTATGCGTTTTTACAAGTACAGGTTACTTTATACTCCCCACTTTGGTCGAGTGGGTCTGTCTTTTCAGTTAGTTTGGTTCTAAGTGTGTTGTCCGTACGTAATGCAATTTGTATACCTTCCTTTCGGAGGATATTAGTTATTCCGTATATTTTTGGTCCTGTGTACGTGAATGTGCAGCGTCTTGTTAAAGTCTGTGTATTTTGTGTTTTTGAGTCGTGTGTTTTGGATTCATATTGGCTTAATAATTTTTTTATTGTTTTTTTGGAGTAACCGTTATTTTCTGCGATAGTATCAAGTTCTTTTTTGTACTTTTGCTTGGATAGTGGGATAGTTTTTAGTCTCCGTATCATGTGTCTAAATGCACTTAGTTTATGTTGTTGTGGGTGGTTTGATGTAAAGTGTATGGTCGTGTCGGTAGCTGTAGGTTTTCTAAAAATGTCGTATTGTAGTTCGTTGTCCAACCGTGTGATTTTCAGGTCCTTTAGACGAGGTGCTAATATTTCTTGCTAATCGATCGGGCTACCTCCCTGTAAGCTGCCTTTCTATCATTTTGGTGGTAGTGTTACGATATTGTTCTAAGAGTGAGAAGGGGTTACCGAATGTAATTAGAATACAGAGTTCTTCTCTTAGTTACGATTTGGAAATTTACCACCCCACCATAAACAGAGAACTTGGTAAGAGCGACAGAAAGACACCTCGATGAGACAACAGCTCCATTCAGACTGCGGAAACCGAAGCTCGGAGTCAAGCGAGACGTTTGAGGTGCCCAGTTAGCTACCATGCATACTAATATGTGCACAATGCTCTGTTTTACACTGTTCTGGAACCAATCCTTCGGTTCAGTTCTGCTTGGTACCCCTCCGAGGACTTGTTCATACCCTCCCACCCTATTCCCTCTTGTGCTGAACATTGCACTTCACAAATGCTTCATACTCACTTTGTCTTATCGTCAAATCCCTTCTTACTGTGTTACGTGAAGTATGCTGCTATCAAAGAAAAACACCCCTCTGGTGTAGGAAAAATAAATTTATTCAATTTAGAAACGAGCGTTTCTTGACAAAATCACAGTTCCAGTTTACTTTGTTTAAATTAGATGATTGTTCGAAGCTGCGTTGCCGACGAATAACCGAAGAAATCATCAAACTGCAATATCCAAAGCTTCAATTACGCTCGGCGGAACGAAGCATGGGTCGGCGGATGCTGCTGCCTCGGGATTCACAGACACCACCTTGTCAGGCGCAGAGTTGGCCTCTTTCGTTAATTTGTGTCGATTATGGTAGCGCCTGTAGTGATCAACAAAACTTGGTAAAATGATTGTACAGTACAGTGCAACGATTTAAGTCGTGCGGATTATATAAATTCCGAATTGTAACGTAAAATATTCTCATTGACTGACTCCTATAAAAGGCACCGGGCGATCATGGTCTAGTGGTTAAGACATTTGTTCATAATTCTCTATGTAAGTTGGGGATTGTGGATCGGAGCTCCGCGCGATTTGCCGTAATTTTTGCCTGAGTCAGCAGCTCTTCAAAATATCTCCAAACTACCTCAGTACAATTGGCGCCCAACGTGGGACTGAACTTCTTCATTCCAAGAAAAAGAAGAGGCCCAGAGAGAAAAATTAAGTGATAAATAATGAGACGAATTCTCGGGTCTGGGATTCACTGACGCTGTGAAAGTTCCAGTTCGAAGGGAAATAATATGGGCGACGCGCCAACTACAATGTAAAAGAAAAGACTTTCCTTGTAGCCCCCTCGTTTCTCGATTCAAAGATCGGATTTTCCGGGGATTCGCTCAACTCTCAGAAATTCGTTCCTTAAAAGAGTCCACTCCAGGAGCAGCAGTTAAAGACGAGGGGGGAGATGTACAGACTGACTCCTATAAAATGCACCGGACGATCGTGGTCTAGTGGTTAAGACATTTGTTCATAATTCTCAACGTAAAGTTGAGGGTTGTGGATCGGAGCTCCGCGCGATTTGCCGTAATTTTTGCCTGAGTCAGCAGCTCTTCAAAATATCTCCAAACTACCTCAGTACAATCCAACGTTGGGCGCTACTATACTAGGGAATCCCCCAGAGTTCTCAGGGGGTTGACCTGGGCCCTGGGGAAACCCAGGTGGATGACCATCTGTCAGTGGTTTATTTCCAACGTATTTCCATAGTTTGATATAAAATATTATAAAAACATATTATTTGTTGGTTGTGTACTTAAGCTAAGTTGATTACAATGATTATCTTAAATCTAAGTTCACTACAGTAGGTAATTAATTGCACACGCCAACCTAATTGTACCATCCGTCAACTTCTTTCTGATCTGACTCAACCTAATATTTTCACAGTACCAGCTTTTCTTTCGAGGGAAGAATTTGGATCGTCCTTCGAGCTCCGCGCTTTACTCAACACCAGAGTCCATCGATCTGTCTCGCGAGAGACCCACACCCTGCCAGCTGTACATGCCAGTTACACCAAATAGGCAGTGAACCAACAGCATGCAACAAAGCCATTCTCAAAACTATAAAGTAATACGCTTGTCGGTAATTAGGCGTGTGAGAACTAATTCGTCAGTAATAAGACTTGACTTACTTATCATTGATGCAGGACAAGCAGACGCACCCCAAGGATCCAAATACTCCGAGGGCCAGGGCGAATATTCCCGCAAAACCCAACCGATTGAACGTCGACTGGGCCTGTTGATCGAGCTTTTCTGAAATGACAAAGTATTCAACTGAGAGTAATTTAGTTTGAATATTTGCTGCCAAGTGACTTAGGAGTGCGCGTTCTACGAAGTAACTGGAGCTATGGTCACTTGGTGGCGTTCATGCAACAATAATTCTTTTACATTTGGTGTTCGACGCAAAGTGCCGAATCTGTCCAGATTTTTGACATTTTATGTCTTTACTTTGCTACATAAACTCGAAAATGTAACGCCGGAGATGTTACTGAGAAGCGTCACGAAATTTTTAACCCGAGTTGCAAGCAACAGCCTCTGTGGTCTAATGGATAAGGCATCGGTCTCCTAAACGGGGGATTGTGGGTTCGAGTCCCACCAGGGTTATGATTATTTTGTGTTTTTGACATTTTATGTCTTTACTTCGCGTCATGAAATATAAGCTTGGTAAGGTTTGTTACAAAATGTAACGCTTGGTAACATCACACGTTGACATTTTATGTATTTACTTTGCTACATAAACTCGAAAATGTAACGCGGGATATGTAACATCGGAGATGTAACGGAGAAACGTCACGAAATATCGAATGGTTGAAGTGTAACGCTTGGTCACGTCACTCGTTTTAATAAATAAATAAAAGACAAAATGTTCCTAGTGGTTGTGTACTTGTACGAAAGCTGTACCCACCGTTTGTGTTTTGACATTTTATGTCTTTACTCTGCTACATAAACTCGAAAATGTAATGCTGGAGATGTTACGGTTTAATTTACTACCCCCCTCAACATTTGAAACTCAACGTTTCGAGGCGTGTGAATTCCAAGTTTGCAATAACCGCCCACCTTCCAAACCACATTTTGTCGTTCCATTTCATATCTAATTGTGCCTGCCTACTCAGCAATCTGATCTGATCAAACTCATGATTCTTATGGGTAGAAACTGGTGTACAAAATTTTCTGAAAACGAAATTTCGCGTTCGTTGCATTATTGACTCAGCATCGAATAATGTCTTAGTAAAGATACAAAACATGACGTAATTGCAATAAAACTCCCAAATTTAGTTTTGACCTCGGAATTTCCACTCCTCCCCAACAGGTCGCATTGTTCCTCCAAAGGTCTTCGTTTGTATGGAAATCCCACCTACTCGGATCCAACAGTGGTTTTTCTAGCCTTTCCCTCTCCTCCTTTTTCAGATTCCTCTCCACTACTGTTACCTTCTCCCAAAATCATTCTGCTCCGGAGTATCGCCGAAGTTGGTCCTCTCTTGTTGTGGCGTAAACAAAAAAAAAAATTGGCGATTTCAGATGGTCAAAACTGGATCTTAGTCCTACCGTTTTGCGCTTATCGCCACCTCACATCGGGGATCGCCTGCTCAGCTCCGCCTTGAGTCGTTTCTTCTTGTTTCGTCCGGCAGTCTGCGTTTAGTTTGCATGAACCACTTTCGTCCTGATTCCCACACCACTACAGAGTCGAGGATTTCTTCTTTTCCTGTTTTGTTGAAGCAATTAAC
Source organism: Pachypeltis micranthus (assembly GCA_020466155.1). Taxonomy (NCBI): domain Eukaryota; kingdom Metazoa; phylum Arthropoda; class Insecta; order Hemiptera; family Miridae; genus Pachypeltis; species Pachypeltis micranthus. The sequence goes on from CM035776.1 coordinate 5,083,676, forward strand.
GTACCGGACTCAAAACTGCATCGAGATCAGAAGCAGAAACTGTGCCCAACCTCCAGAAGGGTTCTCTTAATCTCGTCCATTCAGAGAAGTTTCCTTTTTTTGTAATGAGCTCAGTTAGGAGAAGAATTAGTTATTTATTTGTGCTGTAGCCCGGAGATTCGTTTATTTATTTATTACAACGGTTTATATATTCGGGAAATTTTATTTTATCGTGGGTTCATCCCTTCTAAGTTATTTGCGTTCACACGACAGTATACTGTTCCCCAACACTTGTCTTCTATCATCTTTCGCGATACGGTCGTCTCCAATTCTCCCAACGGACACTTGTTTCACCTCTCATCGACATCTAATTCGGACTTCTCCTTCCTTCCCAGTACAACCAGTTTCATGCCTTCAGTGCCGCGCTTTACACTCAACTCATATCCAGTGTAAGTCACCTCTTCTTTGTTCATACAAGTCTTCAAATCTTGTGATGCCAACTCATCAATTACAAGTTCGTGCTCAACTAAAACCCGTCTCTGAGAATCATTTAAATCTATCCTGGTCCAAACATTTGTAGCGTCCATATTGCCCTAGAAGAATTGCCCCTGCCAAATTAGTCCTCTCTTTACAGGCTCAAATTCAAATCTCTTAAACCACGTGAAACCTGCTCCTCACTACCTATTCAAAACTAAACTACCTCAGTACCCCTCGAATGAGCCGAATATTACATGGCACAAGGCGAATATAACATGCCTTCCTCGGTGGCCAGCGATGGTTGACGTTCTCCCAAGTGCAGGGTCTCCTCCGGTAGTTTCAGTAGGAGGAGGTCAATTTGCTGCTCTTGAGTGAACAGCACCAGGAGCCCCTGGGGTAACCAGGGAGCCACTGGTTCGAGGGTCTGGCAAGGGACCACTGCTATCTGGGTGAATCTGCCAAGTGAGGTCCGCCTGACTGAGCATGGGGTAGGTCGAGGCTATGTAGGGATGAAGGGTCTTGTGCTTTTTAGTGTCTTACTACCAGAGACCTGGAGTCTTTGAGATGGGTAGAGGTAGAGGATAACATAAGAGCAATCGGGGAGTAGGTCATCATTTGCAGTGTTTTCAATGCCATTGAGAAGAGGATGGAGCATGCTGATCCAGGGCCAGAATCTCGCAGGGATGAAAAACGATGACATGGAGGAAAGATTGCTCCTGAAACTCCCAAACTGCTGGGCAGTGAGGGAATGGCAGCCTGCTGCAAGATGGTACTCTCTTAGTGCGATACCGCTTTCAATATTAATCCCCCCGTAACACAGGGAAGCATGAGTGTCAACCTGAGCTAAACAATTCCGGGTCGACTCTCGACCTGCAGATGTAAATTCATGGAACCAGAAGCCCTGGTCAACTGTGGTTGAGGAGAAGTCACAGTCAGCACGTTATATCTGCTGAATATGGCTCGCAACATGGTTCGCAATCTTTACATCTGACAGCAAATTTCATCAACCGAGTGGCCACAGATTTCGATTTGAAGTTAGGCTGCCATGTAGACACTGTTACGGAATTATACTGAGACAATTTCTTCGTTCTCAAAGTGTCTTATTAACTAAATGAAATAGATTTGACTCATTTACCGACAGTTTCCAGATCAGAATTAACTGCGATTGTACTAAGAAAATGCTTCAGTTCTGTTACATTGAGGTTGCAAGCTCTGTAGCGCGAGTTCCAGTCGTAAAATCTGAAAAAGATTGAAAACATTCGACAGTTATAGGCAACTCTACAGGAACAAGAATCTCAAGCTTGCTCATACTGCGCGGTATTTCAGGAGGTAGTGTCAGTGATCGTGGGTGTTATCCCAAAATCGACCTTCTGGAAGGGAGCAACTAAGGGTATGGCCACCAGAAGAAAAGAAGGAGGTGGCAAGAAGAGTGAGATGCTGCTCAGAATGAGCAGTGGACCAGGTAGCTGATTCCAACGCTTGGTCCGCGGCTCGGGCAGCGCCACAGTGGAGTGGAATTCTATCTTATCCAGTATTGCAGCGTAGGGCGTGTCTGGCCATTACAGGCTGTATGACAACATGCCGTACGGCTGCACTGGAAGTCTTGGTAGATGGGGGGGGGGGGGCTGAACTGCATGTGGTAGACTCAATGCCCGCGAGGTTCAACTTCGTGTTACCCTTTCGGATACTAATTCATGAGCAATACAGGTGGGAAGGGGGAGTTCCCGCTATTGAAGCTGGGGCCCTCGTATACTACACTGACGGCTCGTGTAGGGAGGCCTTGCAGGGGCAGGCATCTTTGGGCTGAGAATCAGAGTGGTGGTCCCGTTGGGGTTGCTGGCCACGGTGTTCCAGGCAGAGGTTGCTGCAGAGGGGACTGAAGCGGCACAGAATCTACATCATGGTGGGCAGTCAGGCCACTCTCAAGGCCTTAGCCTCATACTGTCTTACATCGTGGCAGGTGTGGGAGTGTCTGACTGGACTGAAGGCCCTGGCCGAGGATAACAGTGTAACACTGTGTTGGTTGCCAGGGCATCAGGGTTTAGAGGGAAACGAACGGGCTGACAGGTTGGCTAAGAAGGGATCAGCGCAGATCCCTATTGGGACTACCAAATTGGTTGGCAAATGGGAGGATAGGTGCAGGGCTGTCCATTGGCAGAGGCTGCCCAGCCTTAGACAGTCAAAACTCTTCATCCGACTCTCCAAAGGGAAGGCCAAGGAGGTGCTCGTACTGGGGAGGTAGGATATGAGGATCATGGACGCCCTTACAATAGGCCCGTTTGTGGCTGTAGTCATGGTATCACCTGCATCCACCGTTTCAAAAAAAAAAAAAGGCAGCTAATTCCAACGCTTGGTCGCCGCAGCTTGGGAGTGGAATTCTATCTCATACAGTTTCTCGCAGGGCATGGAGCATTTATGGCGTGCTTGCACCGAATTGATAAGGCTGCAGACCAAACTTGTCTGCCCTGCTGAGCAATGGTGGGTGATGCTTCTCATACCCAATGGGGAAACGAGCCTGGCCTGTGTTGGCCTGCCGGCTCGTTGGACCGCGGGCTTGGGCGCGTGCCTCTACGCCATAGCAGTTGACTGCCTGCGGAGGCGCTGCGCCGCGAGTCCTAAGGGGCAGAATGCAGGGTAATCCCCCAGGTCCTTGACCCATTAGTCTCCAAAATTCCAGGCCTTTCCGCCGGTTTGCCCATGCCTGAGTGAAGATGTGAAACCGGCGGACCTCTGCCTTGGTGGAGAGGAGTTGTGAGACTTCTCCCATTGAAGGAAGCCTCACGCGCCCCCGTGCGTCGCTATAAAGGCAGCAGGCAAAGAGTATGTGCGATGCACACTCCACAGGGGCAGTGGCTGAAGGTGCAGCGGCCGAAGAAGTGCAGCTGCTAGTTAAAGGCTCCATGGCCTGAGAACAGCTGCACTCCCGCAAAGGTTGGCCGCGACCAGCCCATTCACAGTCTCCCTTCTACTGAGGGAAGAATGTCATGGAGGTGCCGTACAGTGGGACCCTCATCCCACCCCGCCTGCCACCTCTCAATGAGCGCCTCATGTGCAAGCGCGAGTTTCCGCTTCGTGGAGTCCTCCTGCCGCAGCAAGGGGAGTAGAGCCTGGAATGGCCCGCGGCACTCCTGTATACAGTTCCGCTTGATGCAGGACTGGAGCACCGCCAGGTCAAGGACTAGGTCCAAAGGGGGCACACCTGCGAGTATTTGTAGAGCCAGGTGCGACGTGTTGCGCTATGCAGGTAGCACAGCTAGGAGTGCGTCTCGTTGGAGCTTCTCATACCATCTTCTCCTGCCAAAAATGCAGGCAGGCTGGCGGTACACTAAGGAAGACACAGTTGGCTGGCTCACACCAGAGGCGTTCATCTGCACCATGTTGAATTCTGATGAAAACTTGTATTGGCCTTGGTCTCCAATTGGCTCAGGCAGCGCTCAGTCCAAAGAAAACGAAGCTTGGTGATTTGGAGCCAGTATCTTCCAGGGACGCAGAATGAAGACATGAAGGAAAGACCGCTCCTGAGCCTCTACAACTTGTGGCAGTACGGGAGGATTTATGTAGCGAAAATGGCTGCCATAGCAGAGGAACATGAGGGCCAACCTGACGCAATGCGCTAAATGGTTCTAGGTTGGTTCTCAATACACAGAAGCATGTTCATAGGGGGACTATGAGCAGGCTCTCAATCCTACGTCCCACAAACACAAACTTCCTCAAGTGGGCTATATTGAAGTCAAGCGTAGAAAGTGGTAGAAAACCCAATAATTCGTTTATGTATACTTATACATTTACCTCGCAGTACTATGGAAAGAACACAAGGGCCATGCGATGCGTGAGACAAAGGGGCGCGATGGCAGAAACTTCTTACAACCCATACAGACACTAGTAATAGTTGGAGCGATCACAATTCGTATAGTTCATCGCCTAAAGTACTAAATGCGTACTGAAGATCTCATGCTATGTTTGTTACTTTTAAATGATTTCACTGACACAGGTACCAAATCGTTATGTTGTATTTGCAGACGAGAGAAACGAAGATTTCGGACGTTACCTGCTGCACACACAAAGGCCCTCCAGGCAGACGAGCCGGAAGTCGTGGCAGTTGTCGTCGTGTGCGCACAATTTTCCGTAGTCAACGGCGGCGCTGAAATCTAAACAAAAGCCGAGTATTTCCTTCAACTCTCCACCACTATACGACACAAACTCACCAATTAAACTTCCGTGATGAGCCGAAACAAACCTAAAACGCTCAAAACCGTTCCCAACGCGACCAAGCGGTGGAAGCTTCTCAGGAGCCCGCGAACGCCGGACATTTCGTTGCTGATGCTCGGATTTCATTAGCGGCGCCCAACGAGAAATTATTTCCGTCTCGTTCTAAAGCTCGGAGATAAAAATATCGCGAGAACAAATAAATTAAGAAGAGAAAGGAGAGGAACCGGCAGATGGCTCGGCGAGCGTCCAGAAGTTAACAGCCTTTTGATGTTAACAAGTTGCCAGTTGCCACGGATGTGCTGCGTAGCACGTGCCCCGCAGTCCTCTTTAAAAATCTGTTCGATAGAAACCAAATAGGATTCACTCCTCTACTTGCCCAATGGGCAGATCGAGATTCGCCGACTTGTCATTTTTGTCAGGCCTCGGACAAAACGACGACAAATATCTGGTGCGTTGCAACACACAACTTTCCTTAGCTCTACAACAATTCACTTTGTACATGGCTAATTCTATTTAATCAATTCATTTATCACTCAGTTAATTTGAACTTGGTCAAACTACTCGTCACAGCAGCAGGAAGCGGTAGCGCTTACAGTTCCAGATTTTATTGTGCTGTTCCTACTCATTGCAACACCATTATTGAGCGATTGGTACACATATAATTAATGAGGCTGTAAACACAAATTTTTTTGAGAAGGATAGTAATCACTTTTGCAGAGTTATCGGGTAAAAACTATTAGAACTGGTAGTAAGCGAAACGGCAGTAGTTGAAATTCAGGAATTTCTGGAGTGACCCCCATGTATTTCATGAGCGTTTTTAAACACTCACCCTTTAGGTATTAAATAGGACTACAATACCAATTTTTTTTTAACATTCTACCAACATTCCAGCGGAGTTTATAAGGAAAAAACTGCGCTAAAAACGCTTTTCGTCGAAAATTTTGATAATTTGTTGTGCTGCTCTCGCCATTTTCCCACGAATGGGAATTTTATGGTATAATTGTCTTATTGAGAGCTATCTATTTAAAAAGTTTAATCAAAATCGTTACAGCCGTTTTTGACAAAAAAAATTTTGGTGTTTTGATCACTATGATAACTATAGTTAACTTTAAATAGATTTTGTCCATACCCTTATTATGGCGTCCCATGGTAAACTGTAGGCTATACATCAAGTTTCAGCTGATTTGGTACGGTTGTTTTCTCAAAAAACCGCGCTAAAACCGATTTCGTCTAAAGTTTTGGTAATTTATTGTGCTGTTCTCGTCATTTTCCCACAAATGGGAATTTTATGGTATAGTTGCCATATTGGGAGCTATCAATATAGAAAATTTAATCAAACTCGTTAGAGCCGTTTTTGAGAAAAAAAATATTTGGTGTTTTGATCACTATGATAACTATAGTTAAATTTCGGTGGATTTTGTTCATACCCTTATTTTGGCGTCCCATAGTGACTTCCAGGCTAGATATCAAGTTTCAGCTGATTTGGTACGGTCGTTTTCTCTAAAAATCGTTCACACAGACACACAGACCATTTTCCCAAATAGTGTTTTTCGGACTCAGGGGGTCTGAAACGTAAAGATCTGAAGAAAACTCAAAATTTTTTTTTCAGCCGATCACATAACTTTCCTTTCTACTTCGTAGAGCCAAGGAAAGTAAAAAGGGTAGTACTAGGAACGCAGGAAATTGAATCGGAAGGAAACGAATTGGATCCTAGCTGTTACTGGGACGGGAGTTGATTGCGGAATGATTTGGAGCTCCGCCATGGAGAGGAATGTGAAAAGGAGGGGAGGAAATGATATTTTGGAATCTGTCGCCGTTGGAATACCCGCGGAAGTGGGATTTCCGTAGGTAACAATAAGTAAGTTGTCGAGGACGAAGGTTTTTTGGGGAAACAATGACTGTGCCGTTGAGGGCAGTGAGTCCCGTTAGGGTGGGAATTCTGAGATCAACAAAGCCATTCCGTGAAGACGTTGTGAACTCAACTTTAAGCATATGAAAAGGAAACAATTCTTACGATCCAAAATGCTCCTCACACTTCAATTATTTGAACTATTTCCTTCTCGCGTTCCTTCCTTTTCATAAGGAACACTGTGGTCGGACGACACCTAACGAATAACGTGGCGCGTAAATCAATGCATTCCTCAGCAACTTAGCAACCCTTCAAACAGGAGCTTCAAAATCAAACTCCGCTTCGGCGTTCGACTTTTTCTTTCCGACAAAAACAACCGTAGATGGAACGAAAACAAGTTATGAGTGAGTTTCGTTGAGACGTACATTTCTATAATATATGACGCGACGCGTTGCACAACGTTCCTCAGCCCCACTTTCATTCGGCGACTTCCGCGTTCTAAAACCGGTTTTTCGTTCTGTTTGAATGAACTTGGTTTTAAAAGTGGTTCATGCTGCACCGCTCGAAGTTCCGTAATTTATTGAGTTGCTCCTGCTCAAACCACGACGACCTTTGGATAACTTTTTAAATGGCTTTTTCCACTTAATCAATACATTTGAACTTGGTCAAACAACATTTTAAGGCAGCAGAAAGCGGTAGCGCTAACAGTTCCAGAATTTATTGCGCTGCTCGTACTCATTCCCAGACTATTATTGAACAATTGGTACGCAAAGAATTTATGAGGCTGTAAACATGATTTTTTTTAATAAGGATAGTAATCACTTTTGTAGAGTTATCGGGTAAAAACGTTTAGAACTGGTAGTAAGCGAAACGGCGGTTGTTGAAATTCCGGAATTTCTGGAGTGAGCCCCATGAGCGTTTTTAAACACTCACCCTATAGATTTCGGATTGGACTACTACACGAATTTTTACTTTCCTTGGCTGTACAAAGTAGAAAGGTTATGTAATCAGCTGAAAAAAAAAAGTTGAATTTTCTTCAGATCTACACTATTTGGGAAAATGGTCTGTGTGTCTGTGAACGATTTTTAGAAAAAACCACCGTACCAAATCACCTCAAACTACATATCTAGCCCGCAAGTTACCATGGGACGCCAAAATAAGGGTATGAACAAAATCCACCGAAAGTTAACTATAGTTATCATAGTGATCAAAACACCAAATATTTTTTTTCTCAAAAACGGCTCTAACGAGTTTGATTAAATTTTCTATATTGATAGCTCCCAATATGGCAACTATACCATAAAATTCCCATTTGTGGGAAAATGACGAGAACAGCACAATAAATTACCAACACTTTCGACGAAATCGATTCTAGAGTGGTTTTTAGAGAAAATGGCCGAACCAAATCCCCTCAAACTTGTTATCTAGCCCGCAGGTTACAATGGGACACCAAAATAAGCAAAACCCACCGCAAGTTAACTATAGTTATCATAGTGATCAAAACACCAAATATTTTTTTTTATTAACGGCTCTAACGATTTTGATTAAAGTTTTTATATTGATAGCCCCCAATATGAGTACTATACCATAAAATTCCCATTTGTGGGAAAATGACGAGAGCAGCACAATAAATTATCAAAATTTTCGACGAAAAGCGTTTTTAGCGCGGGTTTTTCCTTATAAACTCCGCTGGAATGTTGGTAGAAAGTTAAAGAAAACAGGTATTGTAGTCCAATCCAATACCTAAAGGGTGATTGTTTAAAAACGCTCATGAGATACATGGGGGTCACTCCAGAAATTCCTGAATTCCAACTCCCGTTGTTACGCTTACTACCAGTTCTAACAGTTATTACCCAATAACTTTGCAAAAGTGATTACTATCCTTCTTCGTAAAATTCGTGTTTACAGCCTCATTAATTATCTGTGTACCAATTGCTTAATAATGGTCCTGGAATGAGTATGAGCAGCACAATAAATTCCAGAACTGTAGGCGCTACCGCTTCCTGCTGCTGTGACGTGTTGTTTGACCAAGTTCAAATGAACTGAGTGATAAATGAATTGCTTAAGTAGGAAAAGCCATGAATAAGTGAATTGACGTAGAGCTAAGGAAAGTTGTGTGTTGCAACGCACCAGATACTTTATAACGTTCTAGTGACATTTCAGAAGAACATTTTAAGAAAAAAATCGCCCTAAAATCGTTCGAGTTTCGTCGAAAAGTTTGGTAATTTATTGTGCTACCCTCGTCATTTTCCCATAGATGTGAATTTTGTGGTATAGTTGCCATATTGGGAGCTATCAATATAAAAAACTTAATCAAAATCGTTGAAGCCGTTTTTGAGAAAAAAAAATTGGTATTTTGATCACTATGACAACTATAGTTAAGTATCGGTGGATTTTGCCCATACCCTTATTTTGGCGTCCCATGGTGACCGGCGGGTCAGATATCAAGTTTGAGATGAGTCGGTTTGGTCGTTTTCTCTAAAATACAGGTGGGAAGGGGGAGTGAGTTCCCACTGTCGTGCTCCTTTTTGAGGTGGCCTGGAAAAGGGCCGACGAAGTTTCGCAAGCTCTCTCGGCCAGCTGGCGAGGCGTGAAGTGAAAGACTCGGTTGAGTCGTAGCTCCTCAGGCGGCGAGGTGCGAGGCCGAGAGCTTTGTCTCCGCTGGTGCAGTCTGTGTAGTCTTTTACTGGAGATGGTGGCTGTTTGAAGTTAGGAGAATCCCTGCCCAGACAGCGAGGACGTTTTCTTGGAAGGGGAGACCTCTCCAATTAGCCCAATTAGCCATGTGCTCACTCACTCAAACCAGGGAGGCAGCTGCGGGCCACACGACTCCGCTAGAGCTGCAGGACTAATGGCATTTCGCCGTGGCACACATTGGGCCCATGTCCTAACTCCCCAGCAATTAGCCGCCGCCAGTACCCATTGCCTCACCCCCCTGGGTTTGGAGGAGGGGGTGCCTGGTCGGGGATCGAACCAGAGCCCGCTGGAAGGCCTCGCGCCCCCCTAGCCACGTGCTATCCCCTCCAGGGGAAGGCTGTGTCTCATGCTAGCGCCCACTGCCAGAATGAGCCGTAGGGTAATCCAAAGTCTTTCCTCTGTCACCAGACTTCGCAATGAGGCGCCTTTTGTAGTGTGGCCTGGCGGGGGCAGGCCTTTTGGGGGCAATCCCATTGGGTCTGTGTGCAGTGGCTGGTGCAGAGGGGACTGAAGGAGCAGAAGATTTATGGCAGGCAGTCAGGCCGCTCTCAAGGCCTTAGCCTCATATTGTCTTACGTCGCGGCAGGTGTGGGAGTGTCTGACTGAACTGAAGGCCCTGGCCGAGGACAACAGCGTAACACTGTGTTGGGTGCCAGGGCATCAGGGTATAGAGGGAAACGAACGGGCTGCTAGGTTGGCTAAGAAGGGATCACAGCAGATCCCTATTGGCCCTGAGCCCTTTGTTGGGACTATCAGGAGCCACCTACGTAGAGAGGTTGGGAGGATAGGTGCAGGGCGGCCCATTGACAGGAGATGCCTGGCCTTAGACAGTCAAAACTCTTCATCCGACTTTCCAGAGGGAGGGCCAAGGTGGTGCTTGCACTGGGAAGGAAGGATATGAGGATCATACGTGGCCTGTTCACAGGTCACTGTCCGCTGAGGTACCACCTTGCTAATATTGTCAAGTGTGAAGTGTGAGCACGTGTTGTGCACATGAGATGAACTCGCAGCATCGCGCAGTCGTGTGTTTGGGAAGCCCTTTCCACAGCCAGAAGAGGTGGCGAGCGCTGAACTTGCGGATGTCCTCCGCTTTGTGCAGGCGTGGTGGAGGGAGCCCAGTGCCGTGGGGCCTGGAGGTAGAGCAAAGGGAGCCATGAACTGAGGCTCATGGACGCCCTTACAATAGGCCCGTTTGTGGCCACAGTGAGGGTATCTCCAGCCTCCACAATAGAGTGCTGTCACATCATCAATGTCCAGTGCACCCTCGCAATCAATTATCATTCCAGCGTTCGTGTTCTTTTTGCAGATTTCAAACGAATCGGGAGCTCAGAGGTCGAAAAAGATGCGGATTTGTGTCGGTTGAAAATGAGCTTCCCTTTCAGTTTGACGGAATACCGAGGAACCCTGAGGAGGAACTTCTTGTACAACTTGCAGAGCAGCCTTTACGCAAACCTCAGCCGACAAATCGAAGAGCATCAAACCAACACCCGCGCATCTCTCGAAAAGGAACTTCGAGAAGCTGAAAAGAACGTGAAAAAAGTCGACTTGTTCTTAGCCGGTCAGCTCAAAGATATTTCTCATTTAGAACAGGAACTGAAAGAAGTCGTGAGAAGAAAGAAAGAGAAAAAGAGTCAATTGGACACAACTTTGAAGAAAATGGGCGACTTCAAAGTGGATTTGTTCAAAAAAATCGAGGGAATCCGTCAAACGATGCAATGCCGCGACTTTTTGCACACAGTCAGCTCACGAAGCTGGTTGAAAGAGTACAAGTCGTTGACTGAAAAGCATCAAACGTCCAGCCAAACTACTAAAGAGCGTTTGAACGCCGAATTCGACGAGTACACGCGTCACATGGGCGGCATGGACAAAGAAATTGAAAAAATTGTCAAAGAGTTCGTCGACATCTTCGAAAAGTCTGGTCCCGCGTTGGTTCCGTTCAAAGAAGGAAAAGCGATAAACAGAGTCATCAAAGAGCTCGAAAGAAATAATATGGAAATGTTATTGCACATCAAAAACCTCCAGGAGCCTCTGGAAGAAGAAAAGAAAACCCTCCACAGAGTCAAAACGATTTTGAGCGAAGAGATCGACGAAGTTGTCACAACTTTGCGAGAAATCAACGAAACCAGTAATTTTTTGAAAGAGCGAAATTTGAGGTTGGATAGTATTATTCACGACATGGTGAAATACCACAAAGCCCAAGTGGTAGCTCCCGAGGTGCTTCGAGACTGGGCGCTTCTCGAGCGGCTCTACAAAGACGTCGTCGGTTGTAAAAAGGCCAAACCCTCAGTGTCCGACATGTGGGCGGAAATTGACGAAGCTTTCACTGAGATCCAGTGCAGAGTCGGGTCGTTCAGCAAAGCGGAGATTGAGAGAAGGCGCATCGTCATAAACACTATGAACCGGAAGCAACTGAAAGAGGCGCTCAAGGCGAGGAATCGTGTGTGGCAAATGGAAAAAATGGTCAAAGGAGTGAGGAAGTCCTTCTGGGCCCCGGCGATCAGAGGTACGAGGAAACCTATGCGCCCGCGGTCTCAGCCAGGTCCAGCGCCGGTGGCGTCGCCTACTCCTCCTAGTACGCCCGGCGAAGACTACGCCCAAGAGCTACATTATCAGTCGAAACTGTGCCAACCTCTAGCTGTGAGCTATGAAATCCCCAAACGCACCGCGCCGAAGCATCGGTTTCCAAAATGGCAGGGGAGAACGGTCGAGGAAAGCAGTGAAATCTCAAGCCCTGACGCAGAGGATGAGGTAGCCGATGACTCATTGATTAAGGAAACTCTCGAAACGCCTTCGCTACCCAAAATCGACAGATTCGTCGTGGTGCCAGAAAGCGACGCTCAGGAATGAACATCATACACTAATAAGTCAACTGCCTTAGTTATTGAAGCCGCAATGCGTTAGACAGTTGTATTTCTTGATCAAGCGCCCATTTTATGTATTTCAAGTAATCAAAGTGAGCACAAACAAATAGCGCATTCTTGTAAGTTATAAAAACACTGACCTAAGCAGAGCACTACCATTGTTTTCCTCGCGCAAGTGCGCAAGGACAACCTTTGACACTTCACCTCAATGCAAGGAAGATTGGACGTCGATACTTCCTGACATCAGAGTCCAAGATTTGTGACTCCAAGGAAATACTCTTTAAAGTAATTAGGTTAGTTCTGCCAGTAGCTAAATTGATAAAGTTTGGTGAGTCCATCTTTTCTGGCTGGTGTGACTGTCAGCGAGCGCTTTCAATGTAAAGACATCATCGTCTGGCCATTGAGTCAGTTGGACGTTGCTAAGGCTTTTGACACAGTAAGCCTTGGCTGAATGTGTCCCAGTGTGGGGGCTCCTGATCGATTATGTGAGCTCCCTATACTACGGGGGCGTGATGGCCTTGCAGGTTGGAGCAGAGATGTTTGGGGACGTGGCAATAGGGTGTGGTGTTTGGAAGAAGCACCCTCTGTCTCCTATACTCTTCAAGTTAGAGATTGATACAGCGCTGGGTAAGCTGCCTCAAGAAGTATGGTTTGATCTCGCTCCAGGTGTGCGCATTAGCCTTCACAAGTACCTAGGTGGGCTTCCAGATCACCCTTGACAAGTTTGACACATCTACGCTTGTGTGGACTGGGAGTGAATACAAAGAAGTGTGGCTCAGTTTCATGATGCCGTCCTATCGAGGTTACAGCGTTAAGGTCGTGGATACAGGTTTTGTCATTGGCGAATCCCATCTCCCCGCTAGAGGCTTCCTAGAGATGTGGCCGTATCTTGAGATCGAGTTTCTCGGTACAACCTCCTCAGCCGGAAGTTGTGTGGATCTTGTTGATTATCATTTGGAAAGTTGCCAAGGCCCCACTGAAGCCGCAGCAGCCTACGGGTTGGTTTTTGGTTTGGGAGGGTGACCATCCGAAGGTTATTGAGCCTTGATAGAATGGTGAGCTCTGCTTTGTGCTTGGCTAGGCCCCCCACATAGCGCCCCATGTGCGTACATTCACGCTCAGGTTCGATCTGGGGGACTTGGTGTCCCTTCTCTCTCTGCCACTATTCTGTTCTTGTGCCGTGGGCATCTGCTTGCATTGCAGGCATCTGGCTGGGATGTACCACGCGCTGTGGCTGGTCTTGGCGGTGGTGAGACGTGGCGACTCCATCTGCCCCCAAGCCCAGTAAGCATCAGAGTTTGCAGCTGTTCTGCATGGTTCGGTTGATGGACCAGAACTCAGGCAATGTCCTGACTCTCCTTACTCTTTTGCATGGGTGGAGTGGGCTTCAGAGGGCATTCATGGGAGGGATTACCGGCACTTTCACGCTGTTTGTGTGGCGTCACTGCCTACAGCAAAGAGATGTACAAGAGGCCGGGATCGTAATGTTGCGAATGCTTGCTGTCGTGTCTGTGGTAACCTGTTTGAGTCGCTGAATCATGTGGTGCAGATGTGTTCGTACACGGGGCTGTCCCAATCATCATGATGTGGTCTGCAAGCAGGTACATGGTGCATTGTCATCTGATGGCTGGGAAGTGGAAAGAGAGCGGCACTCCTGGGTTGTCTCTGGAGAAGGACTGAGGCTTGACATTGTCCCCATTGGTCCCGACCAGTCTGCAATAATCTTGGATGTCCAGGTATCTGGCAGCTGGGATCTTGCTCTAACTTGGCAAGCCAAGAGCAAATACGACACAACGGATCTTCATACAGCAATGTTGGAAGCTCGTGGAGTGGAGGTAGGAACATCCGGGTTGCAGCACTGACAATGTCTTGGCGTGGTGTGTGGTTCAAGAAAAGTGCTGAGGAGATACATCTGCTGGGTGTACCAGCAGGCGTTCTCTGCAGTACCACCACCTGTGTGTTGTTCAGGTTGTACCCTAATTGATGGTCGTTCTATCGTGGAACATCCTCTTATCCTCACCCCCCCCCTCCCTCCATTCTAATGCTTCTATCCTTGCGTGCCCTCTCGATTTCCTTACTTATTATTTATTAACTCCTTTTTGGGGGGCCACAATCCCATTTAGTGAGCTTTGAAAAGAAAAAGAAAGTGTCTAGTTCGATTTGTGGAAGAACGGCTGAACCGATTGAGCTGGTTCTTTTTTTTGTTTAGTTCATTATTTCTTGCAGACACCAAAATAAGGGGGTGGGGGACGAAATTACAAACCATTCAAATTATCTCAGAAACTATATATTTTCCAATACCCTTTCGAAAATTGGGACGAAAACAAACAAACAAAAAAATGCGCTCACGTTATTCCCATAAATAAACGTATCCCAATTTGAAAAACTACACAACATAAACGATAATAAAAACATCGCGACCGCTAGGCAATTAAATTAAACGAAAGCGACACAATTTCAAGACCTTCATAACTTTCTAATGGAAAACAAGCAACGGAATTAATTTAAAAAATAAATAGAACAAATGACGGTCTTCGTTACAATAGAAAAAATATATAAAATATCTCTCCAACTGTACAATTTTTTTTTTTCCTCTACTTCGCGTGGAATTCCTCGAAACAACCGTGATTCCACTAAACGCGCGACTGCTTCAGGTTAATTATCCCGAATTGAAATTTATATATTTCATCGTGAATGTACAAAGAAAACAAAATACTTCAGTTCCGCGAAAGATGAAGAAAATGCTCCGTTTTCTCTTTCAAATCTTAAAAAAACGAAGTTTTGTGAGAAGAGTGGGCACGGGGTAATGGGAGGGGGGTGTGTGGGGTTTTGGTTTGGAGGGGTGTGTGAAAGGGGAGATGATGCTAGGCCGTTGGAGGGGGTGGGTGTGGGGGGGGAGAGAATTACAAGATTACGAGGTCCAATAACGACAAGCACTTGTTTCTTCTTCTTTTTTCTTTTTACGAGTTAACGTCCTCGTCGTCGTCAATGTCGTCGTCAGTCGCGAATTCAGAAATATCGCTGGGCTCGCCTTCGGGTTTCATTTCTTCTTCTTCTTCGCCGGACATGTCCCACTGAGGGTGGTCGGTCGGAACTTCGGGGGCCTCTTTCACATCCAACTGAAACAAGACAACAACGACATTTTTAGACTAAAGCGTTCGCGGATCGCGTTGAAGGGAGTCGAACATTAAAGCAATAGGGTTAGGTCCGCCAGTAGGCAAATTACTAAAGTACATGATACATAGACTAAAAACTATCCCACTATCGGAAAAAAATGACAAAAAAGAACTCGATACTATAAATACTATCGCAGAAAATAACGGTTACTCAAAAAAGAACAATAAATAAATTATTAAGACAATATGACTCCAAAACACACGACTCAATAACACAAAACACACAGACTTTAACAAGACGCTGCACATTTACGTACACAGGACCAAAAATATACGGAATAACTAACATCCTCCAAAAGGAAGGCATGCAAATCGCATTACGTACGGACAACCCACTTAGAACCAAACTAACTGCTAAGACTGAAAAGACAGACCCACTCGACCAAAGTGGGGAGTATAAAGTAACTTTTACGTGTAAAAACTCGAACGTAGGGCAGACAGGACGAAAAATACGGACCAGATATTCAGAACAGATTAAATCTCTAAGTAGGAACAAAGACGATTCAAACTTTGCCAACCACAGACAACTGGACACGAACCTATCAAACTACAGGACTGCAACATTTGACTACATAAACAATACAAAGGACGAAAACTGAACACATTACAAAACATGGATATTTATAAACAAAAACACTTCAATGGACAGATCATAAACGAACAAATCGACACAAAATGCGCCACAATATTTACACCACACAAACGAAAACAACCAACTGACGGATTTACAGTGCACCCTATAAAAAAAAAGACTAGAAAGAATCGACTATTGACAGACTATTCAGGACGTTCCTTTCACCTCTAGTGGGTTTCCCCAGAGGTGCATGACCTCCTTTCTCTCTCCATGGCGCTCTACCTTCCCGTTTACCTTTCTCTTCATATATAAAGACCACGACCAACTGACTGACCCAGTTACTCACCAGTCAGAGGAGACGGACAGGCATGGTAACTTTAGGAGTCAAACATTCTTGAGCTACTTCCAATATGCCATTGGGCTGGTCATTCGTCTAGCGTGACAAGTTTTTGTTCAATAGAGAAGTTTATTGAGTTTGGTCCAGAGGGGATGGGGGCAGGGGGGTTCCCTTTTCACTCTCCGCTAGTTCACAATGCACTCAATGACCAAATCAAGCCCGTAATCACTTGGAGCGCTTCACTGGATGCTGGTGCAGGTTACATGCCTTAGTGATCCACTGGAGTGTAGCTCTCTCTCTCTCTGATTGTGCCAGTACTTTCCTTTGGTTCACCGTGAGTTAGTGGAACTAGCCACAGAGCACGCTGGCAGACTTCTAATACACTGCAGTATCCTACTAAATTGTTTTTATTCATCAGCTGACATTAGTCAGCTGTTGTAAGGAAAGGAGACGTTTGTAAAAAATATCTGGTGCGTAGCAACACACAACTGTCCGCCACCCCCGTAATTTCAAACACCACCTACATAGGCGGGCGCTATATCTTCGTTCAACACATTTTTACAGGAACATTTATGAAGAACAAAATGTAGGGACTAGTTAGCTGAGAGTACTCCGAAAGTTTGATCGAAATCGTTAGAGCCGTTTTTGAGAAAATTGGAATACCAATAAATGAATATTCGACAAATATCCTTTTCTGTGTTAACTTGGCTTATATCTCCGTTCAACATATATATACAGAAATAATTATAGAGAACGAAATGTGGGTATGGGTGACTAAAAGACACTCCATTAGAATTTATCACATCTGGTGAAGAAGCTACTCTGGAATTTACGGAAATGTTCGAAAAAACGTTATTTTCCACACATTTTGATTTTTATCTCTGTTCAATGGATTGTCAGAGGAACATTTATTGAGAACAATATGTAGGTATTAACTATTTGGAAACAGCTGGAAAGTTTGGTGATAATCGTTGAAGCCGTTTCGCCAAAATGTGTAAAATACCTATTTTTGCTTCATAGGCCTATATCTCCGTTCACCGTACTTTCATGGAGATATGTATGGAGAAGAAAAGTTAGGTATTGATTAGGGGAAGATAATTTGAAAGTTTAATCAAAATAGTTAGAGCCGTTTTCGAGACAATTGCGAAAAACCCTAGTTTTTGGTACATTTTCGAACGAACAAAACAAAGAAAGAATCAGCTCAATCGGATCAGCCGTTCTCCCGCAAATCGAACTGCAGGCACACACACGAACCACGCGCCGAAATTAGGTTTTTTAGACTCAGTAGGCCTCAAAACGTAAAGATCTGACGAAAACCCAATTTTTTTTTAACCGATTACTATACTTTCCTTCCCTTCGGGTAGCGGAAAGTAATAAACCAGTATTCATTGAACCACTTTAAATGAAGTGTCGTTCTATTATTTAATTATAATACACGAAATATAACATACACGACCAGGGAGGAGTTTTAGAGTACTTTCTCCTCTCTTCAACGCACGAATCGTTCGTATTTTACTCAAAATAGAATTTTTAAAAAAAAGTAGGTTCACTAAACCGCTTACCTTAATTTCTTGTGTTTGATCAAAACCCAAATAAGAATCAGAACGCAGGCACACAGTAAAGATGAACACACCGGGCCATCGAGGGGCGGTGAACTTCAATTGAACTTCCTCTTGATCGACGAGATCCGTAACGTGAACTGGCGGAGTTAACAAAGTCCTCGATTTTCTATCGCTGACGTAAACCCACCAGTACTCTTGTTTTTCCTGCCGAGAGCAACGTCATTGTCAATCAACGAGATTGTACAGTTCAACGAGCAAAGTACAACAAGAGCTTAAAGTACTTTTGTTTATTTGAAAACTCACCTCGGGGAAATAAGGGCAGTGAACGGCGTGCGATTTCTTGCTTTTCCCTTCTAACACTCTATCCCTCCTCTGGAACGTACTTTGGAATTTTGACCAGTCTTCGTCGTCTTCCATCGGCTCCTGAAGACAACGTGACATTTATGTTGTGAAGAACGTGGTAACGAAAGTGGTAGCTCGACAACAAGAAATGTTTCCATTCAAAACCAAATTCCCATTTTCAATTCTGACCTGCTTTGATTTGGCCGAGTTGTTGTTGAGAGTTTGTCGTTGTTAAATGGACCTACCCTCTTGTAGTGCAACTTAACGATATTTTTAAAGGGTCACTGAAGATAGAGTATCAAAGTAAAGTCAACAGTCGTTGTTCAGTTACAAATCCCAGACGCCACGCAGAAGTTATTCTATGTTCCCGAATATAACCCTCAATGAGGTTATCCCGATGGCTGTTATTGCTGCTCTCTTTTCCCTCTAATTTTGTCATTCTTAGGGATATTCCGATACCACCTAAGTATCGATACCTACTCATTTCGATAATACTCAAATCTTTTTTTGATACTACTTAAATAAGTACTCCTAAAGTATCGATACTTACTGATATCGATACTTTTTGGAACTTTTATTTTGTTTTATTATTTTGAGGGTGTTATCAATGAACGTTGAAGGACAATAATTTAAACGAAATTGAGAAGAAAAATACTATTTATTTATTATAAAGGTTTATTAGGCTTATTATTAATTTAAACAAAAAACTCTTCAGCATTAAGATTGCCCAAAAACAGTAACTGTTCAAGGTATTTTGAAGACAATCTGTTCCTTGTTTGTGTCATTGTTGCACCGGCTTTGGAAAAAAGGCACTCGCTAGGAACTGATGTTGCAACAACAATTAAATATTGCTGAGCATACTTGTACAGACAAGGAAACACCAACTTCATGTCATCCCATTCTGCGAATGGGTTGGTTTTAAGAGAAACTAATGGATTTGATAAATAAAGAGAAACTTCATCTCCCTGATGAGATTTTTTTTTTCCTTGTGCCCATGTGCTAACTCTTTATGATGTTTCGGAAAATCGTATTCAGGTGGTGCAGTAAATGAGACATCATCTTCTGACTCACTTGGGCTACTTAGTTGCCCAACAACCACGGTTTTAAGTTTTTAAATAGCTCTTCCGCATGCAGAGGGGTCTTGGAAATGCAGATTTGGCTTTCGGCTCGGGCTCGGCTGAAGTCGGATGAATTCAGCTGACCTAGCGCGAGACAACGCGTCACTCACGCCGCCACGCGACGAATACCGGTAACTCGGTAACCAATAAAAGCTGACTGTTTTTTGCTCTCTCAGTTCTGTATGATGCGTTCTCGGTTTTTTTTATTGTTTTCGGTTGTTTTGCTGATTCGATTCAATACCAAGTATTTTTGTTTCGATACCGAGTATGCATCGCAACATTGATTCGATACAATAAATACTTGGTATCGAATCAAAAGTATCGAGTACCTACTCGTATTTATTAGTATCGGAATATCCCTAGTCATTCTTCATTTGCCTCTCGTGTCAGTTAGCGCTTATAACGTAAAATTCGCCATCCGAAGAGGTTTTGTTTATTTTTTGATTGAGTTTCATTTCAAATTAAAGTAAATATTTTCTGCCCTATATTCGACCAAACTGACAGCTCACTGGAACCGCTTCACGCTGGAGGGGCCCCTCTCCCTCACATCTTCGCCATCAACAGGTGCGCGTTGCACAAGCCGTCAGTAACAAATTTCTCATTCCTCTCTTTCAACAATTTATTAGCTTAGAAAATGATAGTCAACTATTGTTATCGTCACTGACGTATTATTATGACGTAGCTATCTACATGATAATTGTTATCATCGTCTTTGTAATACCAACAACAAAACCGAGATGGATTTGTAAATACCAAGACCATTCTGAAGGATGATGATTACTTTAAATAAAAAATATATACCGGACAATATAAAGCATCCTGACTTCCCCACAGGTGGGATATGCACTGCGGCCAAACGACCTATTGTGCCAGTCCTAATGTCTTACAGGTCAATGCCTAGCTTCCTAAGGAAAGCCAGGTAATTCCTGCAAGAGTTTTCATTGATATCCACCCTGGGAAAAGTGGTACCAAAGACCAGAAGTCGCTCTCTCTCACATCTCCCGCACTGGGCGAGGACGTGGTAGGGAGTCTCTCATCCGTGCCGCACCACCTACATCGAGGGGTGTCAACTATGCCCATAACATACATGTGTTGGTTCATTCTGTAGTGCCCGGTTATGATCCCAACAATCGGCCTCAAGTCCTTCCTCTCCATCCTCAGAAGGTTGTGTCTTATCTCACGTGTTTGCTCTGAGCAAACTCACACAGCATTCCAGACTGCCTGATGCATTCTACTGGCATATTCTCTCACAGTCCTCTTGTCTACTGATAGTGGAATCCCATAATGGGGAGGTGGCTGAATAAGTACTGTGGACGAACTGTGTCTGGCCAAATAATCTGCCCTCTCATTTCCAATGATCCCCTTATGCCATTAACTCTAAGCTAAGGAGTTAAGCCACATCCTACACTCTCGCACCAGTTTTGACGTGCAGTAGTTCATCAGCACCTTGCAAGATGCTTGATTATCAGTCACTATGTTGATAGTTCTGTTGCTACAGCCTTTCTCATGCATTGTGATTGCCTCAGCGATGATAGCATAGATCTCTGCTTGAAAAACTGTTGGAGTGAAGAAGGTCGAACATTCTCTCTATGGTGCTGGTATGCACCCCAGCCTCTGTACTTTGGCCAGGCTGCTACCACTCTCTCCAATGGCAGCCCTATGCCACCACATATCGACCCATATGAGATTATCAGTCTCACAATGAGTGTAGAACCAGCAGGCTTTTCTGTATCCTCTGTGTCATTTGACCTGTCGCCATTGTCGCCTTTTGGGTCGTGTACCTGACTAGTTTCCGATACAGAATCACACCCAAATACTTGGCCTGCTCAGTGAGCTGAATTACTTTACCCGTAACTTCTTGCGGCTTCAGTCCTGACAGTTGTGTTTGTGAATGGCACTATGACCATTTCAGCTGGGTTGATGGACAGCCCCATCTCCCCGCACCACACGCAAGGATGCCCCCATTAGGTCAGAAAGCACACTTTCGACTCAGCCCCAAATGAGCACAACCACAACATCAGCGTATCTTTGGACATACCGTTATTTGATTTGAGGGGAGGGTTTATCGTATCGACGGGATGCGCATTATGAGTGGGATTTAATAGACCCCTGAGAAAAGTGTTCAAAGATGTTGACTGCATTCATATAGTCCTCGTCACTGTAAAGTCTGCATTCCATTGCCTCTGAGATGCCCATCTTGTTGAGGCGGTACCTGAGTGGGCAGTGTCCGGTGAGAAAGCTGATGAGAACTCTTGAATCCTGTAGAGTGTCAGCATCGCTTTTGCCCTTAGACAGGAAGGCGTAACAAGCCTTTTTGGCTGTCTTAGTCATGGCTGGCTGACCCAATAGGCGCTGCTTTCCTGTGACTCCCATCGAGCCACCAGACGATTCAGGTGACTCTTTGTCATACCTACATACGTTTCAGGCTCAATGGGTAGGGATTTCTTACCCCTTTTCACAAGGCTGTCAGCCTTTTCATTGCCCCACACCCAATATGAGCCGGCACCCAGGTAAGAGAAAGCCTTTTATGTGCACTGAGTCGCTTGAGCGCTTAAAAACTTTCCCATGCCAGCCTGGACCTGAAGCTGTAGACTGTAATAGCCTTTAAGGTGGCCTGGCTGTCGGAGAATATGTAGATCCGCTTGCCCTCAAGTCCTTTGGTCAGGATCTCTTCTGCACAGATCTTTATACTAGGATTTCCGCTTGAAATATTGTGGCATACTCTCCCAACGGCTAAGCAAGACTGAAGTTGGGTCCTACTGTGCCCAGTCCAGCTCTGCCTCCCATTACCATCAGTATACTACTGCAGGGCGCCCGCCTCAGTCCAGAACGTCTCTTTCCCCCATTGTTCCAACACCAAAAGTTCTTCCACTCTGGCATTACGTCAGTAGCAGAGATTAGATTCATTATAAATTTTTGTACTCCCATCGTGGGCACCCTAGTGATCGTAGTCTAGTGGTTACAGACGAAGATTCATAATTCGCCGAAAACCAGACATTTGATCAGAGCTCACGAACGCATGTAATTTTTGCCTCAGTCAACAGCTCTACAACCCCCCCCCCCCTCCAAACATTATAATTCAGCTAATAATTAACACGACATCCATTGATTGGTATGAAGTTCATCGGGTCGGCTAATGCTAGTAATAAATTGCAGCCCGAATTAACTCACTTCGTCTTCAGATCTCTCTCCTTCGTCATCTGAAACGTCACTTTCGTCAGCTCCAGAGGAGTCGCCAGCAGCTGGAGGAGGCGAAGACGCGTCTTTTTTCTGAAAATAGTGAAACAAAGGAAACAATTACAACGAATTAATAAAGCCTGAATAATACACACATATACGTTAGGGTACTAAATAATATTAATTGAACATAATCATTCTGACTTCCTTTGAGCGTGAGCATGTAAAAGTTGTAACCTCACAGTACCGGTTTTTATTTTTTCTTGTACCTTTTTCTGTTCGACCTAAGCATTCTTCTCCCGGACTAATTTACCTTTTTACTGCAGTTCTTTAAGTACGCACACTTGCACTTCCATGCTCCTTCCACACTAGTTTGAGATACGGCTACTGATAATTAGAAACTATAATTTGGTTTGTTGAGGGTCGGGCACCAATGGGATGTACGGTTTACACAAACATTTGTTTACAGGATGGCATGTTGTTCAGACGCCTAATTACTTTACGTTGCTGTAACCTCATTAGTCAACTGCTTTCTGGATGTTGCTTCAAGTCGTGGCATGTCTGACAGCATTCCACAGTTATTTCGGTTAGCACGGTGGAAACGAAACATGTTACCCTCGATTTACATATCTATGCAGGATGTCATTGTCGAAATTCGGCGTGTTTGCCTGCTGGCAATGGCTAAGTACGTCGTAGCAGTTCTGATTGACATCAGAGGAGCGTTTGACAACCTTTGATTAATGAGCTTAAAGGTAGGGGAATCCCTCGCAATCTGTTTTCGCTCGTCAGAAGTTACCTGACAGACAGAACTGCTACGATCGAATGTAGGCATGTCTCCGCTCAGAGGAAGATTGAGAAGGGGTGCTGTTTAGAACTCTTAACAATAAACAATATTGTTCAATTAACATTGCGCGAGTGATGTCATTGGAATATTTGGTGCTCTCTCGGTCGACCTCTTGAGTGAACGCGCTCTTGTCGCTACAAGCTCTCGCTGAAGCCCGTTCCTGAACCAGGCAGTCTGTCTTTCGCCAAAACCCTCAACGGTCGTCAGCCGAATTCTCATATTTTCAAACTGGGTCATCAGTATCCCACGTTTCCCGTTTTTCTATACCACAGTTAGCCAGTCTACTACCCACAATCTCTCTTTCTCTCTCTATTGGAACCCTTCATCGGCCAGATTATCAGCAGCCCTACTAAGTCTTCCACTTCTAGGAAAGCCTGATCTTCCAGCCGTCTCGGGGATCCCCGACGTCGTTGCACTCGTCTTTCACCAGCCAACTTCTCTCTGTCTGTCCATTTCGCCACCACCTTGTCAGAACGTCCCCTTTATTTTATCTCAAGTTAATTTCTAAATACTAAGTCATTTTTTCAAACTTTTCTAGTTAATATACTTCTATTATTTTGACTGAGCTGGGAAAATCGGTCTCATTTTTCTTTTTGTGGGTTTCAACCCTTTCTCTAGCTCTGTACAGGTGCCCACAGGGCTCGGTCCTTGGAACAGCACTCTGGAATGCCTTCTTTGGAAGGTCTTCTCAGGAGGACTGACTGCGAGCCGTACGCCTAAGTGGATGACTAGACTGTGCTGATCTTTGCAGAGCCAGTCCGCCAAATCGAAGAAAAAAACCACCACGAGCTCCACACTGTCACCCAATGGTGCGAGCATGTCAAGATGATGGTGGCTGAGGAAAAAACCAGCTAATCCTCTTGAAAGGAAAAGTGAATAATCCACCCACAATACACTTAGGCGGCCACAGTCTCCTTCTTGAAAAGCACATCAAGTATTTAGGAGTGAATATAGGTGAGAGGTGGGGTTTCAACCTACACCTCCAGTCCCTTAAAGGCACTACCATTGCAAGGTTTGCCTCACTGCGTGCCATTACTAAGTTCACTTGGGGTGCGTGTTACCGCGACACTATCCTCATGTATAAGGCCATCTATCTAGGGGTGATTGGCTACTGCCCTGTTGTCTGGGGTAGCAAACTAACAGTCAATCAAAAGAGAGTATTGGCCCAATCCCAGAGAGCTGCGCTCCTGTGGATCACCAAGGCCTACAACACTGTATCAACAGAAGCACTCCAAGTGATCACTGGTCAGTTACCAGTTGATTTGGCTGTTGAGTGCATGGTTGACAAGTGGAGAGTGCAACGGGAGCTTCCCCCACTTTGGGCTGAACTCCGTGCGGATCTCACCACAGAACAGAAACTTGCCGCCATCAACGAATGGGCGTTAGAGACATGGCATGGGTGATAGGAATCGTTGTCAAAGGGAGGTGACACGTATGAGTTCGGACGCCTTTCAAGAAAATGTAGTTTCTACAACAGTGAGAGACGGTAGTTGACAGGGCAAACGAACTTAGCAGCATTGACTGCTACAAAGCTAGCCTATAACCATTTTGCAGAGTTCCCGAGGAAGGTGATGGCTAAGAAACATGGTCATAGTTGATCTGTCATTTTGAAACTTGCCACCCAAGCAAATAGTTAGATCAGGTTGGAAACCAGATTAAGAACTCCTCCCAGATGGTACAGGATTCCTCAGGTGGTCACCACTGGGCGGTCAAACACGGACTCTCTGCTGGGAGACTGACTAACGACCAAATACCTGCCATACCTCCACAGGTCTGAGTTCGGTGGATGCTGCAGAGGCCAGCCTCTTGCATATTAGCGAAACCACAACTTCCATGACTGATATAACCCTCGTCGAGGGTTTAGGTAGTCGTCAAATAAGGAAACAGACCTGTCTGTGAACGGGTTTTTAGAGAAAACCACTGTTCCAAATCAGCTCAAACTTGATATCTAGCCCGCAGGTTCCCATGAGACGCCAAAATAAGGGTATGAGCAAAATCCACCGAAAGTTAAGTATAGTTATCATAGTGATCAAAACACCAAATATTTTTTTTCTCTATAGCAGCTCTAACGATTTTGATTCAATTTTTTATATTGATAGCTCGTAAAAAGATAATTATACCATAAAATTCCCGTTTGTGGGAAAATGACGAGAGCAGCACAATAAATTACCAACGTTTTCGACGAAATCGTTTTTAGCGCAGTTTTGGTTTATTATTCACTCTGAACAATAACCCTATGTTTGGAAAATTTTTTGCAACACCCCCCCCCCCCCGACAAAATTTGAAACTACGTTTCAAGACATGGGGGTCCCACTCACAATGTCCGCCGTCTGGGTCGATTTGTGCCTCTAACGTGGTCTAAAAATCTGTTCTTTCGCACAAAAATCTCATCTAATTGTGCCCGCCATCTCGGCAATTCGATCGGACGAAGCCCGTGGTTTTTATGGGCAAACTACGGTTAAAAAAATTAACAAAACGCAGTTTAATCGCAAATACGCCGTGTTTCGTATAGTTTTCAAGGTATTTTTACATCCTGGGTCGAATGGAATGAGTATCAGACGTGTACAACTGAGTACAGTGAAATTACAGTAATTATAGTGAGCCAAAGTCTACTAATTAAATGAACTCGCGGGAAAATAACAACAACGAAACTGTTTCGTCGTTTGTACTCCTTTCCTCCCGTCTCATCAAAACCACCCGCCCGCTCGACTCGCCACGTCGTGCCAATTGCCTACAGGCGCCTGGAATATTTAGTTTTCGCCGTTCCATTGTAGTCTGGTCATGTTTCGTATGGTTTACTGGTATTTTTCGATGCTGAATCGAATGGGATGGGGGAGCACTAATACTAGGTCAAGCTGTTCATGAGAATAATAAACCATTGCGTAATAATTTGCAGGGTTTTTTGGGCGTGGGACGTGTCGTGTAACTCAAAACAAATAACTGCCACGCCTGTGTATGCAATTCGAATGGGACTGCACATGAGGTGGCGAATTAGAAAAAAAAAGAATTATTTTATTTTAATTTCATAAGATCAATTTTACTTTTATTATTATTAGCGAACGATTCGTGACGGGATGTGGTTTGTAGTGCCATCGATTCTCTAGAGGAAAACCATCCAGAGGAGAAACTTTTTGTAGTTATCATCTACCTATCATCGCCATTATTTTTTATACCTTGGTATACCTGCCGTTTTCCTTTTTTATAACACCACCAACTATACCAGCTACCAAATTTATTCATCAGCATCTTCTATTTCCATTATCTTCAACATCAAACTCATCCCCAAACTTAGAAAAACTTACTAGCTGCGAGTTATTCGTCAGTGGAAGAAGTGCATTAACCAAGCTATCTTCAAAGCAACATTTCAGAAGATTAAAATGCGTGTTTATTTTTGTTTTGCTTTCCTGTTCGATTGTACTTTTCCATTACAAAAGCCGTATATGTTTTTAAATGTTTATCAACTTTTTTCCAAGACAGCGGCATATTAGAATTAGCACCCTGCTCGTCAGGACAAGGCTTTCAATAGCCCAGCCAGAAGTTAACGTTAAAGTTATTTGGTGGGTCTGTCTCCTCTGGCTGGTGAGCGCTTTCGATGAAAAGACACCATCGTCTGGCTGTTTAGTCAGTTAGTTGTTCGTGGTCCTTTTATAGGAAAAGAAAAGAGAATGGGACAATTGAGTCAGAACTCTGCCCCTCCCCCCCATCCATTCACCGACGCAACACCATCTCATTTGTTACGAAAGGACGTTTGGAGATGCTTTTGAAGAGCTGCTGACTCTGGCAAAAATTACGGCAATCGCGCCGGAGATTCGATCCACTATCCTCAACTTACGTCGAGGATTATGAATCGACTGTCTTTGCCACTACACCACAATCAACCGCTTGCCTTTAATAGGAGTCAGTCAGCACACATTCACCATTCTTCGCAGTATCTCACCAGCCAGAGGAGACAGACTCACCTAACCTACATTAACTTAAGTAATTAATCTACTGGCGGAATTAACTGCAATACAATAAATATCTGGTGCGTAGCAACACACAACTTTCCGCCACCCCTTTAAGTTCAAACACCACCTACATAGGCGGGCGCTATATCTTTGTTCAACGCATTTTTACAGGAACATTTATGGGGAACAAAATGTAGGGACTAGTTGGCTGAAAGTACTCCGAAAGTTTGATCGAAATCGTTAGAGCCGTTTTTGAGAAAATTGGAATTCCGATAAATTAATATTCGACAAATCTCCTTTTCTGAGTTAACTTGGCTTATATCTCCGTTCAACATATATATACAGAAATAATTATGGAGAACGAAATGTTGGTATGGGTGACTGAAAGACACTCCATTAGGATTTATCACATCTGGTGAAAAAGTTACCCTGGAATTTACGGAAATGTTAGAAAAAACGTTATTTTTGACACATTTTGATTGTTATCTCTGTTCAATGGACTGTCACAGGAACATTTATTGAGAAGAATATGTAGGTATTAACTATTTGAAAACATCGTGTGAGTTTGGTGAAAATCGCTGAAGCCGTTTCGCCAAAAAGCGTAAAAAACCTATTTTTGCTTCAGGGGCCCATATCTCCGTTCACCGTATTTTCATGGAGATATGTATAGAGAAGAAAAGTTAGGTATTGATCAGTAGAAGATAATTTGAAAGTTTAATCAAAATCGTTAGAGCCGTTTTCGAGAAAAATGCGAAAAACCCTAGTTTTTGGTACATTTTCGTCCCCTACCCCCCTTCCCATCGGCCGAAATCGTCCATAACCTTATTTTGGTGTCTACAAAAAATAACGAACAAAACAAAAAAATAACCAGCTCAATCGGATCAGCCGTTCTCCCGCAAATCGAACTACGGACACACACATACACACGGACCACGCCCCGAAATTAGGTTTTTTAGACTCAGTAGGCCTCAAAACGTAAAGATCTGAAGAAAACCCAAATTTTTTTTTTTGGGCCGATTACTATACTTTCCTTCCCTTCGGGTAGCGGAAAGTAAAATAAGCCGATAAACAGAACTTACGACGCTATTGGTTGATGGGCCGTTGGCAGTTTTTTCTTTCTTCTCCGTTTCTTTCTCATCCTCTTTCTTAGCGGGAGCGGCTTTGGCGTCCGGTTTATTTTCTTTATGCTGCTTCTTTTGCGCCTGAGTTTTCTTGGACGACTTTTTCGCTCCTTTCCTCTGTTGCTTTTGCCAAACTGGCTTTTTGGGCTGTTAATCACGAAAATGGTAATCAGCACAATATGATGAATGTATTTTATACGTGTACGTTATCTTTTAGTCTAGTGGGTGCATATAAGTAGCCATTTTATGGATGAAACTTAGTAGCGGTTTTTGAGAAAAATCCTCGTTTTGGGTACGTACCACGTCTTTATCGTCGTCATCGTTAACCTCCTTAGAGTCAGCGTCATCTTCGCACGGGCTCTTGGCTGTCTCTCCGCCGAATAGGGTTTTCATCTCTTTCCTGACAAGAGTGACTGAAACTGTGACAATCGCTCCAGCAGTGAAGACCGTCGAAGCCTCGTCGTCGATAACTAAAAAAGTTCCCCGCAAGGATAATTAGCGTCACTGTTGTAATATCATGCACATGTTATGGGGCACTTTTCACGTATAACTTCGCGCAGTTTTAAAATTGGACTTCCAAGAAGGCAGCTTTAGTGCCTGTTAGTGCCACCAAGTCGAAAGGAAATGATTTTGGAGCGCACCTGCGAAGAAAGAGTCGGAGATGCGTTAAACCTTGGGAGCGGCTTCAACTGAACTTCCTTTAAAATTGTACCAGAAGCACTATTCGGCCAGCGCGAACATTACCAGTCCGTATTAACGTATTTAATTGACGTTGCTCGCAGTGTTTCAAATATAACCTTTCGTTGCCCAAGTGTGGATATTTCCGAGTTCAACGCTTTAATTGAACGAGTTGACAAAAAATAACAACAAACAGTACTGACCTTCGGATCTAACTTGGAAATCGATCAACGGCATCTGACCAGCAACTTTCATCACGTCCTCGTACTGTTCGTCGTCAAGAAACCTGAGGATGCTTCTTCTGTCCTCGGCTCTCAATTGTACGAATTGTTGAATGGTCTTCACGAGCCTCTGATCACAAAAAAAAGAGTCAAATTTAGAAATTCGTAGTCGCGATTGTGAGGAATAGTCTACAATGCAAAGGAAGTTGTTAACTATTGGTAATCATAGAATTAGATTGAAAATAGTCCCCCCCCCCACACCACAACTTACTGCTAGTAGGAAGGTTCATGAGTCGGATGGCTTCGCAAGATCGTGCTGATCATGTGTCAAAATTTATGAGAGGCCTCACACAGGTTTATTTCTTTATCAACACAGCTATTCCTCAACACACCTTTAAGTCGCTATCAAGAGCCTGCAGAACCTGTGGCAGTACAACACATACCTTGCTAATTGCTTGTAATAAGGCAAACCTTGAGAGTGTAGCGCCTCTGGGGAACTGAAACGCCACCTCTCACCTATATTGGCTCCTAAGTACTTGACTTTCTTCACAAGAAGTGGTCTGTGGCTGCCAAAATGTGTTCACGGTTGACTATTCAATTTTCCCTTCAAGAGGATGTATGTTGAAACACAGGCGGGGTTTTCTCTCTTAAAAACCAAACCTAAGTGACAAACACAAGTCGTATAGAAATTAGAAAAAAAAACGAAAATTAGGGGCTATAGTGAAGTGAAGTGTAACGTGAAAGAGGAAGGATACTGATGCGGCTGGGTGTCTCTTCTCGCTTTAAAGCTTCAGTTTCAATTACCGACAATGCCACTAATTTTGTAAGTAGTGCTGTGAATAAATTAGCTGATGCTTGTGGGATCCAAGCCAAACCGACAGAACGAACAAACCGATATATCAGACAATTGATAATCAGTTACTTAACCAAGAGCATCACACTAAATGGGACTTTTACCTTGGGGAGCTTCAGTTCGCACTCAACACTGCCACCCACAGCACAACTGCATTTTCTCCTTCATTCCTGAAGTTTGGTCGAGAGCCCAAGCCCTTTTCCTTGCACCATACCGTAGACACTGACCGCATCCCAGCCTCTTCAAAAGGGCATAAATAAGTAGGCTGCAAGGATGTCCAAGTTGAAGGAGCTCTGTCATCTGGCAGAGAAGACCCTCCTCAAAGCCGGCATTGCCCCAAGCAAGCCCTATCATCTCCGCTGTTTCAAGGTTGGTGACTTAGTCGTCCTGCGCAAGTTTTACCAACTCTCATCGGCCAAGGTAGCCCGCAAGTACATTGGTCCCTACAACGTTGTGAACGTCAGTCGAGCTGGAAGTTGCCATCTCCAAGATAGCCGAGGGGTGGAAGCAGGAGTTTGGCATCCTTCTAAGCTTAAACTTTACAACTCCACTACAGTCACTGGGGAGGGGTGTGGAACGTGAAAGAGGAAAGATACTGACGCGACTGGGTGTCTCTTCTTGCTTTAATCCAAGCACCAATCGAGCCACTTGGAACAGCGCTTGTTGGAGGAGAATCAAGGTTTTCGAAAACAGAAGGTTATTCATTCCCTGGCTGATCTTTTACGGACGTTCCCGTTTTCCCATTCCACCATATCTCCCACTCTCTTCCCTGAGGAATGCCAGTTCCCTTAGATGACTTCCCTTTTGTTCGAACAAAGAGAGAAGACTCCATGTTGTCAAGTCGGTGGATTTATTCATTTATTTTCGGCATGTAGGTAGAAGACATTATTTTAAATTTTAGTTCCTTTCTACCAATATACTTTATTTTAGATCAGATTTGTATCAGCTTAATTTTGTTTTTCTCTTCTTTTTCTCTGTCCTAAAATATAACTTTCCTTTCTTTAATTTATTATATTTTGTTTTTATCCCGATTCCTGGGTTCATCTCCACAAGTAATTTATTTTAATTTTACAGAAGTTAATTTTTTAAAAATTGAACAATTGAAATGAAAAATATTTAAAGTACCGCCCCTTTGAAATTGAGCAAATTAGACGTCTGACCGTTTATAGAAGTCAGCATATGTTTGTGTGAAAACTGAACGTCAGGAGGGACGCTGATGACCCGGTAGTGTCATTTTGGGACGCTGATGACCCAGGGGATCACCGTAAACGAGAGAAGAAACAACTAGAAAATGAGAAGAGTCGATCTCCTGAGAGGTGAGAGAAGTGAGGATGGCACAGAATGCTTCGTCACCGTCGAAGATTAATAACTAAAACTGATTGATAAACAAATGGCGCAAACAGAGGATGAGCTGGATTTTTTTTCTCGTCCTCCCGCGCAATCATTGAGTGACGGTTCAGAGCAACTGTGCAGCAAGAATCTGGTCGCAGTCAGTCTTCATGAGGCTCCTAAGGAGACCTTCGAAGAAGTCGTTCGTAAGTACTGCCTACTGACTCAGCCCTTCTCAATTGTTATCCCTGTGACGAATAATCGACGAAAATTTAGAAACAAAGGAAATAAACTGTAGGGGTCGAATCCCACCCGAAATAAAATAACAAAATTGAAGTAATCAATGGGAACGAATAAATGAAAATAAAATTTATTTCTGGTAAAAATAAATAAATAATATTTAACCTTTTGACTAAAATAATAAGTGCCCTTTCCGAACCCGCTTATGGCACGCCGAAACTAATAAAACAACATAAATAACACACTTCAGAAATACACAAAATAAATAACACGCTTCAGGAGCGTTGTCTTCTCTCTTCATTCGAACGGCCTGAAAGTTTGAAGTAAGTTGTGAAGTTGCGGGAGTTTGGGACTTGTCGTATCGAGGGAAAAAAGGGAGTCCGAGGCATCAACAAAAAAGTGGGCGAGGAGGCTGCTGAAGTGCCCCACAAACAGGGACAACATTTCATGGAAACCGTACACAATGCGCCACTTTCGCAGCGAGGACCGGATTCAACGGGCGTTCACTCACGGAATTGCCGCTGCGCAAAAGGCGTATTTTACGGCACACCCCTGACTGAGACATGTCTACGTTTGATCGTCGCAGTTCTATTTGTCAGCTCGCCGCTACAGATGAGCTTCCCGTGTTTCAACTTCCATTGTCTGTTCCAGAATAGTACTCGAGCTGAAACAGTTGTTTTCTGTCGGCATTCGAACGCCACAGTCTAAAAACGTGCGCCTTTCTTTTTCCTAGAGTGTTAATAAGACATCACTGATACAACACTCTTTATGGATCGTGTACAAGAATGGGCGTTACCCAAGTGTACCGATTGACTTCCAGTAAAATGCACCCTCACAGTCGTAGTCTAGTGGTTAAAGACGATGGTTCATAATCCCGACGAAAGTTGGGCAATAATATCCTCACTGTTATATACTCGAAAGTATATAAGTCTACAATGTACGCAAGTGTTTGATTCCAATAATTACACACGAAATGCTGTATTCTCTAAAATATTCCGAACGACAAACAGCTGGTTGCTATAAAAGGATGCAAATAGTTACTAATAACTATAGCAGGATACTACACTCGCAATCGCTAATTTTTTCCTGAGTCAGCGGCCCTTCAAACATTTCCAAACTCCTCGTAACAAAAGCAAAGAGGCCTAGTAATAAGGCATTGTTATTACTGCTGTCCAACTTGTCCATGTGTATTCCAGATGCAAATGCAGGTGTAATTACTACCCCTTTCCCGAGGGATCGAACACGCTCACTTTTCAAGACTTCCAGAAGATCGATACATTCAAGAAAAACATTTCAGCGCAATCACTACTAACCTTCCTTGAAGTGAAAAATTTGACATGCTCCTCTCCGATGTGAGGGAGTTGAAGAAGCGGGCTTTTGTAGTCCCACATCCCTTGGACCAGCATTGGACACAATTTCATGCAGTTTTCAATTGTTTCTATGCTTGGTAACCTGGAAACTGAAATCGCCACAAATAAATTAAACGCATGTTACGTCTTAGTGGTTATTTCATGAGCAAAAGAAGGTAACAGGTGATGTGAAAAAGGAGGCAAATACGTTTATTAATAAGTGGCTTCAATGTTCGGCTCCACTTCTTTTCTCTCAAAGACTCTACGTCATGCACGTCTTGTGCCTCCAGTGGGGAGGAAAGTAGAAACCGCGTGATGCACCACTGTAGTTCTACAATGCTCTCAGCAGTTGTAAATGTAAATAGATCAAGCGGCGAACCAGATTAAGAACTTCTCCCAAATGGTATGGAATTCCCCATAAGTACGAACACCAGCTACATACGCAGGCACTATATCTTCGTTCAACGCATTTCTACAGGAACATTTATGGAGAACAAAATGTAGGGACTAGTTAGCTGAGAGTTCTCCGTAAGTTTGATCGAAATCGTTAGAGCCGTTTTTGAGATAATTGGAAAACCTCTAAATTAATATTCGACAAATCTCCTTTTCTGAGTTAACTTGGCTTGCTTATATTTCCGTCCAACAAATATATACAGAAATAATTACGGAGAACGAAATGTGCGTATGGGTGACTAAAAGACACTCCATTAGAATTAATCACATCTGGTGAAGCAGTTATCTCGCAATTCACGGAAATGTTCGAAAAACGTTATTTTTGACACATTTTGATTTTTATCTCCGTTCAATGGACTGTCAGATGAACATTTTTTCAGAACAATATGTAGGTATTAACTATTAGAAAACATCCTGAGAGTTTGGTGATAATCCTTGAAGCCATTTTGCCAAAAAGCTTAAAAAACCTATTTTTGCTTCATACGCCAATATCTCCGTTCACCATATTTTCATGTGTAGAGAAGAAAAGTTTTGTACTGACTAGTAGAAGATAATTTGAAAGTTTAATAAAAAAATTATGATCGTCCCCCCACCCCCCTTCCCATCGACCAAAATCGCCCATAACCTTATTTTGGAGTCTACGAAAAATAGCAAACAAAAAAAAGAAAGAAGAACCAGCTCAATCGGTTCAGCCGTTCTCCCGCAAATCGAACTACAGACACACACACACGGACCACGCGCCAAAATTGGATATTTTAGACTCAGTAGGCCTCAAAACCTGAAGAAAACCAAATTTTTTTGTCACGATTACAATACTTTCCTTTCCCTTTGGGTAACGGAAAGTAAAAATTGTGTTTACTTCTCACATATCTCCATAACCTTTCATAAGCTTTTTGATACCCTCTTCGAAGAATCCTACCGCCAACTCTTGTGAACCTCTTTCTTCACTTCCTCGTCGGTTGAAAAAAGTTCTCCACCCATGTGGGTCTTCAGGGAGGCGAAAAGATGAAAATTGGAAGGAGCCAAGTCAGGGGAATACGGAAATCCTCACTTTCTAATTCAATCTTTCGAACTCACGAGCGCAGGCGATCCAATTCACTTAGTGCTGTTGCGTCACATAATTTTCTGAATCCGAGAGTTTCAGTGATTGTTTAGTGCACGAGAGATCTCTTGTTGTTCAAACATTGCAGCAAGTTCATCAACTCTCAATTGGCGGTCCTCAATTTGTTTCACCAGCTCATCAGTCACAATGGAAGGCCTTCCACTCCTATGATCGTCGTGAACATTCGCTCTTCCTTCCTGAAACGTTCGTTTTGTTCATGACACCTTCGTCATAAGCCCCTTTGATCCGTGAAAAAATTTCCGTCGCAGCAAACGGTCACCACTTAGGCAGTTTGGATACTACCGAGGATCGTTGTGTTCGGGAGAACCTCCTACATCACGCAGTGTGACGAACGTTACAAACAAAAATGTTCCCCAGCACGTACAGGCCTCAGTACTCTTACTTTCTTGACAAGGCTCGTACCTCTGGGTGGAAATACATGAGCTACTGCTCTCCACTGGGTCAGGTCAATGTTCAGTGGATGCTGAGTGAGTGAGCCAGGCTCTTGCATGATAGTGTTACAGGCACTACCGGATTAAGCCGTGAACTGGAACGCCGGAGCCGCTTCAATCGGGCAGAGCCGTTCATAAGCAGCTCCGATTAAATCTGAAGAGGAAGAAAACTGCTGAAGGACAGGAAGAGGGGGGACCGCATTGCCGCGATTGGGAGGTTAGGAAAATTGGGTACGCGGCGCGCAACGAGGTGATCGGCCTATTCCTCTTCCAGACGTCTACTTCTTCACTTCGCTCCTCTGTCCTATCTCGATACCTGTGGGCTTTGGCTGTTTCTGTGTGAATATACGATACTTGGTTAAGAAAGAATGAAGTATTATTTATTAATAAAAGTATTAGACTGTTGGGGAGGGAGTGAGGAGGAATGATGGGAGAGAGTCAGCGCGTTTGCGAGTGCAAGGTGGGAAAGGGGTTGTGACTAATGAACTTTCCAATGGTCAGTAATATTAAAACACGTTCCATGCCAAAAACCACCAGCATCGCGAACCTTTTTTCAACCACAAGCTCACACACAACCTTCGAAAGCTACAGGTACAGTGCAGATGATGATGTGAAGACCCAGTCTCACAACAGCTGACGATGTTATCTGGTTGCTATGCACGATGTGGCACACAATTTGTCCTTTCAATTTCAGTCTCGAATTCCTTGTTCTGCGTTCTTTACTTATTGTTAATGAAACTACTTCATCTCTCACATTCAAAGCTTTCCTGCTTCATCTTCATAATCTAAGTGGTGACCCCGATGTGATCTCGTCCAATAAATCGGTTCAAAGTGTACGAGGAGTTTCTGAAACTTTTTCGCGAATAACCGCTACTTTCGGTACGAAGTTCTCCAGTAGATCATTTTCCGACCATAGTAGCGATGACCTCCCCCGGATTTCCAACTCGGCCGATGGCAGCATCCAAAGGGAAGTAGCGCGAGTTTCTATTAAAATTCTGCCTTTATGGCGTAGAAATGTTAACAGTTTTCCAACTATCAGGTCACACGTGAGAGAACGAAGTAGTTTTATTAACGATAAGTAAAGAATACAGAACAGGAAAAACGCGACTGAAATTGAAAGGAGGACAAATTGTGTGCCACATCGTGCATTGCAACCGGACAACAATGGCACAGGTTTGGCTAAATAAACGATTCATGACCCAACATTCGAAGGCTGTAGGTTCCAGTCACCCTCGAAGGATTATGTTGGCAATTAGGAAAAATTCTACACGTCTTGTGTGATTACTTTGAAGACAAAAAATCCGTGCTTTCCACTCAACCATCGTATTCACAAATCGCAACTCGCCCACACGCCTCCAGTCTTGATTGGGCTCAGCATGTGTGAGAGTTA
This sequence comes from Pachypeltis micranthus, assembly GCA_020466155.1. Taxonomy (NCBI): domain Eukaryota; kingdom Metazoa; phylum Arthropoda; class Insecta; order Hemiptera; family Miridae; genus Pachypeltis; species Pachypeltis micranthus. The sequence continues at coordinate 5,120,013 of CM035776.1, forward strand.
GAGAACCTATCCGGAAGGCTGCACAGCGCTGAAATAATATCGGTTTCTGGTGCTCACAACACAGAGCCCAAATCAAACGAACAAGAGTGATTGCTGAAGGTTAGTAACCAAAGATGAAGACGACGTTTCTCGTCGACAGGCTGCAGTCAATTCCTTTCGAAATGGTGAGTTTGGGGAAAGGAAAATAATTTCGGGATTTGCACTCGCGCGGGTTTACCAGAGAGCGGCGACAGGCGAACTAAAGGTGGGGAAGAGGAAAACGGAAGAGCAGAAGAAAAAGGTGGAAGGGAGCAACAACAGATACAAGCATCGACATGAACTCTGTGCAGGGCTGCCGATAACAAAACCGAACAAGTAGGAAAAAGTGATGGTGGCGCTCAACCGTCTCATGGGTTAGTCCCACCCACACGTTCGAGCACTGCTTAAGAGCCAACTAGTAAAACTAGCAAACGCCCAGGGATCTGTTGAGCTTAGAGTTTCCACTACTACAGTAAGCGTTAGTAATACTATTTTGGATCGAGCTCTTCAACAGTAAATAAGTCATTATATTACCTCTCCGAGCGTAGGCCAACGTGATCAACTGAGCGACGCAATTAACCATTTCCCTCAGCAGGTAAGGACACTTTTTAATAATGTACATCCGATCCAAATTGAGAGTTTTCTCGGGCAATGGGATTCTTCCCAAATGCGCGAACATCAAAACGCGGGCTCTGAGAGCGTATGTGTAGCAAATGGGTCGTTCTCTATTCTTCTCTCCGAAGCTGCTCAGTTGCTTCATTATCTAAAAAAAATAGAAAAAAAAAAAGCGATCAATAAACGGATTGACTTTTTATAAAAATAGTTATTTTTGCGATGTGGGGTCGTTCATGACTGTAGAAGTTAACTCTGGTGTGAATTCTTGAGAGCTAGTCGGGATGAATGAAAAGCTTTCTTTAGGCCGACGTTTCGCTCAATTTATTAAGCATCATCAGAGCTATAGGGTATCACAGCAGGCAAATGAGTTACAATAAATTATTTTAAGCAATTATCAATTTCCCGAGGTATGTTTTCAACAATAACTCAGTTCAATGTATCGCTATCAGTTCCTTATAATGTATTGTAACTTATCGCCTGCTGTGATATCCTATAGCCAGAAATGTCGGTAAAGTGACATTTTTCAGTTGTTTCAGGTGGTACTCTCCATCTTTCCACTGTACTAGCTCTGTCTTTGGTTTGGAATGGATTTCCCAATTCCGTGAAAGAGCTCTGAACTCAAAAAATGTGCACAATGATGAAGATGTGTTGACTACGAGAACCAATAATAATTTTCAATAGACACCAGATGCCCCTTTAGTGCCTCCGTCCCCTGATTAATCTTTCAATTTAAACTATGAGGTAGAGACGTTCCTGGGAGTGGAGCCCACCATCTCATTCGATTCCTCAGGTTCCAATCGCGCCAGTAACAATTTGCTCCAGTTCTGTCAGCAGCAGTGCTCATGTTTCGGGCACAATTGGATTAAGCAATGACCAGGAGTAAGGAGTTGTTCCTTTTGGGCAGAACCATTCCACCAGGGAGCCAGAAGACAACGATGTCGGCTGAAGAACAGAGGGAGGGGGACCCACATGGCCGCGATCGCGCCACACGATGATTGATTCGGGCTATTTCTCCTCCGCACGACTTGACTCTTCCATCTCTATCTATCTGCTTGGGCCTTACATCACACAATGACGTATACAAACGGTATTGACTCATCTGAGGGCAGCAGATGCTGAAGAAACTTCAACCAACTTACAAACAAACGTAAGAAACGAAGACACTTCTTGTAGCACAGATGCTACATCACTTGCCGTTTTTGGTTTATTATTCATTCTGTATAATAACCCTATGTTTTCGGTCACGAAAAATTTTTTACAACCCCCCCCCTCAAAATTTGATAGTTTACGTTTCAAGACCTGGAGATTCCAAATTTGCAATGTCCGTCCGCCGTCCGGGCCGTTTTGTGCCTTTAACGTGGTCTAAAAAATTTGTTCTTTCGCACAAAAATCTGATTTGGTATCTAGTTGTGCCCGCCATCTCGGCAATCCGATCGGACGAAGCCCGTGGTTGTAATGGGCAAAGAATGGTTAAAAAAATTAACGAAACGCAGTACAACGCGGGGACTACACGCGTCAACGCGTCCCTCCCTCCCTCCCGTCTGAATAAAAGACAACTGGAGGCGGGTGGCTCAACTCCCCTTTCGCCTCCCGACGACGCCACCACTCAACTCCCCTTTCGCCTCGGAACGGGTTCGCTTTCCTCGACCCGACGCGGCAAAATCATCAGACGTTTTGTTTCCGTAGTTCCATTGTAGCCAGGACATGTTTCGTATGGTTTACTAGTATTCGATGCTGAATCGAATGGGATGGGGGAGCACTAATACTAGGTCAAGCTGTTCATGAGAATAATAAACCATTGCGTAATAATTTGCAGGGTTTTCAAAGGTTGGAGGCAATTCAGGAAGAATTAATAACATTAAGGCAACAATCGACGACGTATGAACAGTGAATTCGTCATCTTGAGTTGGGAAACTCAAGCCAAGCAGGACATAGCATCGGATTGTAAACATCTTCAATAAATAACCTAGACACTTCCAGCCAAACCGTTAATGATTTGCTTATCACCAGAATTGAGCCTCAAACGAAAGGTAACCTAATGAACTACGATGGTGACATGATCTGGGAGGATTACCTCGGACATTTCGATAAGGTAGCGAATGCCAGTGAGTGGTCCTTGAAGAGGAAACGTCAAAAACTGGCAAATTGTGCTGACAATGGTTCATGCGCTCGATCGAACACACTTCATCAATTGCCTTTCAGAGGCTCTCAGTTCTCGTGTGCCCAAGGTGGCAATATGAACTGGAAGGTAGATGGCAACAGCCCAATGAAACAATCTCACAATTTGCTTCAGAAATTGAGCGCTTGGTTCATTTCTCGGCTCCAAATTGGCCTCAAGACTGTAAAGAGCAAACGGCGCTGTAAGCTTTCCTACGCAGCCTACGAGATTTGGCAGCTGCATACCCCATCTCTTTGCAAGGTACAATGACTTGGGCTTAGCTCGTGAAATCTCAGGAGTCTGCTGCCTTCAATTCTACTGAGTTAGTTCAAAGGAGGTTAGGCCTAACAGTCATGGAGGGGGTAATGTGGGGTAACTAACCCCACAAGTGTTTAGCGTTGTTAGGGTTTGAAAAGCATAAATTATTAGACTATCATTGTTAATAAAACCTCGCATCGATCGACATTGTTACGTTTATTGGAAGGAAGGATTTATTATTGAGTGACGCCCGAAAATATCCCATTACACTCACATTGAATGACAATACTGTCGATGCCTAACTCAGTTTTGTACTGCTCCAATATTAATAATTTAGCAATCACTAGATTGAACTAGATAATTGAACATTTACCTGCGGATACTCAACGTTATCAGTCGGTCGCTCCACAATTTCTTTGTTGTATTGTTTCTCAAACTCGAAAGAAGCCGACAGAACTAAGATGACTCGTTTCAAGGCCATCGAGGGGGTTTTAAGGAAGAAGTGATAATACATTTCCGTTGTCGCCAGAAGCACCTGGAAAATACAATAAGTTGAAAACTACCCGAGGCAAAACACAATCTAACGATTCCTGATAGTAACGACATACCTGATCAGCCGTGTACTGAATTGATCGGTACCACCATATTCCAACAACTGTCGGAAGAGCGATCATGAAAACCAGGGCGTACAAACCTAAAACCTTAACAAACAAAAACAATCGTAATAAGCCAAAGTTCTCAACACTAAGTGTGAATTGTTGAACAAAATTACCAACCCAAACGGAATTTTCTTTTTCAACGATCCAAGAAGGCAACGCGATTCCAAAGCTCATAGCCCCAGGGCCATCGGGGTTCCCGTATTTTTCCCAGTTCATTCTTGACTCAGCATCGGTCAGGGCCTGGTAAGCTGAATTAAAAACAAAAAAGTTACAACGCAATAACACACGGTGGACAATCTCAATATATACGATGCGGCGCATCTCGAAACATTCTTCACCCTACATTTCTGTAGGATGGACAGAAAATTCTTATCCTTTCGCCACAGGTGACCTTTGTGTTGTAAGTAAATTTCAAAAACTGTGCGTATCGTTTAAAATTTGTTTGTTAAACTCTCGGCTGCTCCAAGCCCTCCTCTCCCTTCCTCCACGGCCACGATACTATTATTTAGTTTGCAGTACGATTATTATTGTTGTAGTATTTAGTTTGAATGATAGTGGCGACCCGCCACAGTATGAAAATGTAATAGAAAGACAAATAGAGTTACTGTTGAAGGAAGAAGAAGACGAATATTTACTCTTGTGTTATAATTATAAATCGAAGAAAATATTGCCTTGTTCGAGTCAGGAAATTTACCCCACACTGCCCTTCCTACGACCTGTCCCTCCTCTCCGTTTACTTATTATTTATTCCCTGATGAGTCGGAGTCAGACACAGAGATGGCAAGGATAGCGACATTGGGAGAGCCTCTACCGCCTTTTTTTAATCTAATCTCTCTTTATTTAGATTATTATAATCCATCGTTTGTACTAGCTATCAACACCTGTTCCTCTTTTTATACCACATAAATACTTACTATTTTCACGTTTTTCTCGCGTTTTCGTGCCAGAATCCTTGCATCCCTCCTGGCCAGGAGCAACCAACCGAGGGCGCCAACTCAGGCATCATCTGTATTCATGCTGCACTCCAATTCAACACACCCCCCCCCTTTATTCCCTTCCTCCTAACAAATCCAAACATCCTATAAGCGAATTATATTACGACTAGAGGCCAAGAAGGATCATTTTCGCTATTAGTGAACAATATCTATTTATTGTTTGATGACGATATGTTCTGGAGGTACTTTCAGCTCAATAAAACACAGTTTGATTATGTGCTATTGGTGGTTGCTAGTGGTATTATGTACAATTATTCTGTTCAAATTCGTCGTCGAAAATAATTTCGATTGATCGAGACGACTCATCAATTCGTTTTGTGTTTGGTGTTCTGACATAGCTACAGTTATTGGAGAATCGTACAGAGGCGTTCATTTGGTCCGTTGATGTCTGCGAGCTCATATTTAGATATGGCACAAAATATTTTCCCAATCTTCGCCACTAAACGCAGCCATTTTTCAGGTAAATGGAGGCGCTTTTCGAGCGCGACACGAGAAGACACCATGTGTCTGGAGCGGGGACAGTCTTCCTGTCTTCGGTCTCGCGTCTCTGTCTTCTATCTCGGTCGCTCTCGCGAACTGACAGCAATGCAAAGTCTCATGGCAAGCTACTAGCAGTGTCCTGTCTTCGGTTTTGGTCGCAGCGCGAACTGCAGCCTTCAGCTTGCACTTTGATCCAAAGAGGATGTGATCATTTAGGGAACAATTGGCTGATCGTGCTGAACTGTCAAAGGCTACTCAAAGCCGACTCATTCTTATTGATCTTTGAGACACTATGATGAGATGACACACGAAGCAAGATATGCTTGAGTTTGAAATTGGGGAATTCTTCCCAGTTGATCATTCAATCCAAGTTATGCCAGTCTTAGGACTTCGAACCCGCTCTTATGCTGTACAAAAGCAAAAACAATTCCTATGTTAAACAGCTTCAGGGGCACACTCTCCAGCACAAGTCCTTCCTCACGCAACCCGAGCGACACGTGGGTGGTGGTACCTTGGAGAACGCCTGCTGACTCACTCAGCAGTTGCATCGTCCCCAGCACTTTTCTTGCATCAGAACACAGTCAATGCCGCAACCCCATGTTAACTGACTCCGCTCCATGAGTGTTTGACGAAGATCGATCCTGTCATATTTGCGCCTTTTGGCTCAGCCAAGTTAGCGCAAGATCCTGGCTGCCAGATACACAACCTAAACATTCAGGATGACTGCAGAGTGGTTGGGACCAATAGCGACGATGTCAGGCATCAGTAGTTCTCCTTCAGGGACAACCCTTCACAGCCTCCAGACGACGACGCACCAGCAACCTACTTGCAGACCCCGTCAAGACTCTCGACATGACACCCATGAATATCACACAAGATTTTTAGAGACAACGACTGTATCAAATCAGATCAAACTTGGTATCTCGCCCGCAGGTTACCATGGGACGCCAAAATATGGGTATGAACAAAATCCACCGAAAGTTAACTATAGTTATCATAGTGATCAAAACACTAATGCTGCCATAAAGCGTTGTTTGACCAAGTTCAAATTAACTGAGCGATAAATGAATTGAGTAATTAGAAAAAGCCATGAACACGAGTGAATTGACGTAGAGCAAAGGAAAGTTGTGTGTTGCAACACACCAGATATTTTTTCCTGACACGACTGCAATACTTTCCCTTGGGTAGCGTAAAGTAAAAAATATCTGGTGCGTAGCAACACACAACTTTCCGCCACCCCTTTAAGTTCGAACACCACCTACATAGGTGGGCGCTATATCTTCGTTCAACGCATTTTTACAGGAACATTTACGGAGAACAAAATGTAGGGACTAGTTAGCTGAGAGTACTCCGTAAGTTTGATCGAAATCGTTGGAGCCGTTTTTGAGAAAATTGGAAAACCAATAAATTAATATTCGACAAATCTCCTTTTCTGAGTTAATTTGGCTTATATCTCCGTTCAACATATATATATATACAGAAATAATTATACAGAACGAAATGTTGGTATGTGTGACTTAAAGACACTCCATTAGAATTTATCACATCTGGTGAGAAAGTTACCCTGGAATTTACGGAAATGTTCGAAAAAACGTTATTTTCGACACATTTTGATTTTTATCTCTGTTCAATGGACCGTCACAGGAACATTTATTGAAAATAATATGTAGGTATTAACTATTTGAAAACATCCTGTGAGTTTGGTGGAAATCGCTGAAGCCGTTTTGCCAAAAAGCGTAAAAAACCTATTTTTGCTTCAGGGGCCCATATCTCCGTTCACCGTATTTTCATGGGGATATGTATGGGAAAGAAAAGTTAGGTATTGATTAGGGGAAGATAATTTGAAAGTTTAATCAAAATCGTTAGAGCCGTTTTCGAGAAAAATGCGAAAAACCCTAGTTTTTGGTACATTTTCGTCCTCCCTCCCCCCTTCCCATCGGCCGAAATCCTCCATAACCTTATTTTGGTGTCTACAAAAAATAACGAACAAAACAAAAAAAGAACCAGGTCAATCGGATCAGCCGTTCTCCCGCAAATCGAACTACAGACACACACACACACACACACACGGACCACGCGCCGAAATTAGGTTTTTTAGACTCAGTAGGGTCTGAAACGTAAAGATCTGAAGAAAACCCAAATTTTTTTTTTGGGCTGATTACTATACTTTCCTTCCCTTCGGGTAGCGGAAAGTAATAAAGGGAGCAGGAGTGAATGGACGAACCTTTCGTTAATTTCATAAACGCCTTTTCATCTCCAGTTTTCTTGTCGGGGTGAAGCACCAAAGACTGAGTTTTGTACGCTCTTTTGATTTCACCTTGCGAAGCGCTCTGAAATGAACAAAACCACGAAAAGAGACTTTAAAAATACGCACGCCAGTATAAATAGTAATGTAAATAGTATAAACAAAATATAATTTCGACTGTACCACAGAAACTCCGAGAATTTCGTACGGATCGAAGTTAGCATATTCGTAGTCAAATTGTGACACTTTGTACGCCAGCAGCACCAAAAGGACCCATCCCAGAATAATTATGAACTTTCTGAAACGTCAAAATGAAACAAAATATATCAATTGAACTATGGACACATGACAATGTGAATATCAATTCCAACACCTCACACCATAAAATGTTAAATCAAATGGGACTTGAACTACCTCAGATATTCTTCAAATATTGTATAAATCACCATGTTTCAATTTTTGTTAAATAATGTACGCAAAATACGACAAAATAGAACGTGTTCTATTGACATTTTATGTCTTTACTTTGCTACATAAACTCGAAAATGTAACGCCGGAGATGTTACGGAGAAGCGCCACGAAATTTTTAACCCCAGTTGCAACCACAGCCCTTGTGGCCTAATGGATAAGGCATCGGTCTCCTAAACCGGGGATTGTGGGGTTCGAGTCCCATCAGGGTTACGATTATTTTGTGTTTTTGACATTTTAATTTAATTTAATCTAACGCTTGGTAACATCACACGTTTTAATAACCTCAGTGACTAAGTGATGATGACAATTGCAATTGACGCGGCCATTATATCGAAACCATCAACGAGCACAATCAAACGTAGTTATCATTGCATTTTAAAAAAACAAAAATAAAAGACATAAAATGTTCCTAGTGGTTGCGTACTTGTACGAAAGCTTTACCCACCGTTTGTGTAAAGGTTTCTTTCGTTCGCATCAGAGGAAATCGAGGTTTAGATTTAACTTACACCTGAAGCCACTCCAAAACAATGGGCCCACTTTCTAACAATCATGGCTTATATGTTCGTTCGATAGTTTAAGGAGTTTTCTCATAAATTCTGCGAATTCTCCAATAAACTACCAATACGATGAGAGTAAAATGAAGCTCATTACGAGCAAATTTCAGATTCCTCTCCACAACAGACAGCTCCTCCCGAATTCATTCACCTACGAACTCTCGCGAAGGCCCTGTGCTCATTTAGTCGCGTTCATCTACTCTCGGCCCATACAGCTCGCACTCTCCTTCCGATACAGTTTCCCGCGCCAGTTCACACGGATTACGAGTCGTCCTCTTGTGTTTCCCTTTTGTACACAAACTCAACTCAATTCATTGCACATTTAATACAGTCCAACGTTCAATTATTCTCGAATGTAGAGAGAACTGCGGTTGAACTCTGGAAGTCCGCGAGTAGCGAGTTATTGACTGAGTTTGGAGTAGAGAGTACATTTCGCGTTTGGTCGGTTAAAAACCCACGACCAGTTTTTTCTGTACTCTACACGTCCCTCGCGCCTCTAACTCTGCACACTGCTTCCTAGTACGTAATTAGCGTAATTTTCTGTGTGGAATTAGTCCAAATTCAGTCAATAAGTCTCCTGCTGGACTCTCAGACTTCCAGAGTTGTATCACAGTTCCCTCAAAGTTCAACAATCAGAATGATTATTCCTAATTTCTCTACACTTGAGTCAGTTGGTTGGAACGAAACTGTCGCAATTATCATTATTAAAACAGGAGCAAAAAAGCAACATAAACAAATGAGAGCAAACAACCAGGGCTGCTTCCAGCTATAATAATGCCAAGAATGAGGCTGCCCAAGGACGACTATGGTTGCTGCAAGGGCGCCCCAGGTGTCAATACCTGATTCAACCCCTGCAGATTGTTTGCCTACAACAGCCTTCTTACTAGACGTACGTGAAGATCACTGATTACCTGGATGATGTGGTAGAATGCGTTCTTCTCTCTGCCAATGTTGCAATTATGGGAGTTATGTCAATACAGACGTGTCAAAGAATGCGCGGGAGGACATGGGGCTTAATGCCCAGAATGTTCTGCTGGTTCTACAAAGCCATTGTGAGACCAATAATCTCATATGGGACGATTGCGTGGTGGCATATAGCTGCCATTTGGGAGAATGGTAACAGCCGGGTCAAAGTACAAAGCCTGGGGTGCTTACTAATAGCGGGGGTGACGAAGGCTATACCAGCACCATGGAGAGAATGTTCGGCCTTCTTCACTCCAACAGTTTTTCAAGCAGAGATATATGCTATTATCGCTGAGGCAATCATAATGCATGAGAATGGCTGTAGCAACAGAACTATCAACATATTGACTGACAGTCAAGCGTCTTGCAAGGTGCTGATGAACTACTGCACGTCAAAACTGGTGCGAGAGTGCAGGATGTGGCTAAACTCCTTAGCAAACGCGAATAGAGTTAATGTGTATTGGGTTCCTGGGCATGAGGGGATCATTGGAAATGAGCGGGCGAACCATCTGGCCAGACACAGTTCATCCACGGCACCTATTCAGCCACCTCCCCATTGTGGGACTTCTTTGTCACTACCCAAGAGGACTGTGGGAGAACATGCCAGAAGAATGCATCAGAATGGGCCCAGTGCCAGAGACTTGAGAGAGAGCAACTTCTGGTCTTCGGTACCACTTCTCCCAGGGTGGATATCAATGAAAACTCTTGCAGGAATTACCTAGCTTTCCTTAGGAGGTTAGGCATTGACATATGAGACATTAGGACTGGCACAATACGTCGTCTGGCCACGGTGCATATCCCACTTGTGGGACAGTCAGAATGCTATATATGTCAATACCTAATGTGATGGGGTAGTAAGCCCAGTGCTTTGGGGACTGGTGGTGGTGCTGGGGGGCATGAGTTGAGGCTCATAGATGCTCTTACAATAGGCTTGTTTGTGGCCGCAGTGAGGGTATCGCCAGCATCCACCGCTTTAAAAAAATGTGATGGGGTGTGGCACGTAAGGCTGCCACAATGATGAAGGCCCTCTCCCACTGTATAGAAAATACAAGGACCATGACCTAGCCTACAGAAGGTACTCAAGAACATGGGCCCAGTGCATTCTCTTATATGAGGCTGAGGAATGGAAAACGTGAATGGCTGTGGTATAGAGCCATGCTACTGAATCCCTTCATTGCCTCTCAAGATATGGTGATAGCAGGTGAACCCACAACCCACCTCCTAATCTTTAAGACAGTATCCAAGGTGTAGCAAAAGAAACTACTGAAAAGGAGAGAGCAAAAGATGGCAAGAGGAGTGGGAACTTGACACAGAAGCTGCAACAATCCGAGCCTCTAATCACAAACCTAAGTGGGCCAGGTTCAAGCATTAACGAAAATGTCACACAACTTACGTGAATAACTGCTTTGTGAATTGCCATGGTTCGTTGGCTTTGAGTATATTTTGTTTCTTCTTACAACCCTTGCAATGACAGTCTTTTTCGTACCGCGTCGGATCTGCAACACAACACAAAGCTCACAAAATCATTTTCTCATTTTAGAATAAGAACACAATATACTTTATCATAATTGAGTCCGTCACAGCGCTCAAAGTGCACAACTTGACTACAAAATCAATCAACCTTGGCGCTATAAGAAAACCTTCACTACTCAAGTGGAAGCCGTGGTTAACTCAATCTCTGACTGGAATGTCTAGCTGTCCAGAAGAATTCACAGCACTCACACCAGCCCATTGCATTATATTCTGACCTCTGACTGCCATTCCTTCCGACCCTGCTGATGTGTCATGTATTACTTCAGTCTACGCGTGTTTCAAACCTTTCGGAATATACGGGATTAAGAGTGTCTCTCTGTGCTCCAAATTCGTTCCATGATGTGCTCAACTCACTTTCCTATATGATGTGGTTCCACTCCATCAGGCAATGGAGAAGATAATCAACTTACATCCAGATGCTGATAATAACTAAAATCGCCCAAGTTCGAACTCAATCTGGAACTCTTTCCTGTCCTGTATGACAACTCTGCTCATTCCCTGAAACTTTGCAAATGTGAGACAACCAGAGCGGGGAAGGGTGTTCAGACATTAAAGCTCCAGGCACTTGAGCCCTCTGCACATTAGTTCAACCCCCGCATAACAATTGCAGCTGAGCACTTGAGGGGCGATACCGACATTTCCAGATGCAGCAAGGATGCTGATCATGAACCCTCGAAACGAGCCCAACGACAACCCATTGTGGACAACAGGCGACCTCGGCAGGGCCCTTGCGACCTTAAAGCCCAACAAATCTCAAATAGAAAGCAATATGCTAAGCCTATAACCATTTTGCAGAGTTCGCGAAGAAGGTGGTGGCTAAGAAACGTGAATATAGTTGATCTGACCTTTTGAAACTTGCCACCCAAGTAGATCAGGTGGGAAACCTTTGGCTGGCTAACACTTTGGTCAAGTGTAGCGGTTGTGTGGATGTGGTCATATATTTTCTTTGTTTCGTATGTAACAATTTACTTGATATTATAAGAGCCTGTGTACATGGTGTTGAGTGTGTACATTTCCCTGATGCAACGGTGGTTGAGAATCATATAACTTTTCAAGGGTGTTGGAGCACAATCAAGTCTGAGAAACCACAGGTTCATTTCTGTTTACCTGAATTTGTTGGTTTTCGTACATGAACTGAGCGTTTAAAATTATATACAGCATTCTGACTGTCCCACAAGTGAAATATGCACTGCAAACCCATGGAAAGCCAGGTAATTTCAGGTAGGGAGTCTCCTCATCCCCACAATCTGCCTTAAGCCCTTCCTCTCCATTCTCAGGTGGTTCTGTCTTATCTCACATGTTTGCTCTGAGATAAAGAGTTTAGATTGTCTTACTCCCGCAGAATTCCAGACTGTCTGATGCATTCTTCTGGCATATTCTCCCACAGTCCTCGTGACTAGTGGCAGAGAAATGCCTCAATGGGGAGGTGACCCAATAGGTACTGTAGACGAACCGCGTCTAGCCAGATGGTCCACTGCATTTGTGATTCACATTTTTCCACTTCCATTGTGTAAACAGAGTCAAACATCAGTTTCGTGTTCAAGTGAATAAACTATCAAGGAAACAGTTAGCACTCCTAACACCAAACACTTCCAACGTTTAGTTTCATCAGTAAAGAAGCCTCCAGTGTAGTCCCCTGAGGTACCACGATAATCAGTACAAGGCACGCCTCGTGAGGCTGTAATACTGATAAGAAATAACAGATCTATAGTTGACCAAAATCTTGAAAATGACTCATAGCCATGGAGAGTATGAAACAGAACCATTGCGATTTGCGCACACCTCAAATACATGAGAAAATTTGACTTCATCTTCTCAGTCTTCTGACGGCACTAGACCAAATCAGGCTAACCAGTCTCCATTACTCCCTTAGGTAGATCACTGATGAATGACCTGATCACATCATAGAAGTAGGTGGTGGAAGTAATCAATAATCCACATATTAACCACCTGGTTGATTTCAAAACTGCGGCAACAAGTAGCAGCCTAGCAAGATGGCATAAACTTATCTCTCAAAGGAGTATAGAAGTGTCGTTAATCGTCGGTTGTGCTTCGCCACATTGATGCAGGTAATTTCATCGATACTCCGGCTGGCAACTTATCCCGACACTAACATGGAATCCATACACCATATCATCATAACAGCATTTCAATGTTTATAGTATCTCAACTAAAAGTAACTGTAATCATGTTTGCTTTTATCAACGGAGAGCTGTTTCTGCGTCAAAATATTGCGATAGCGCAACGAAAATGATGCCGCACGCTCTAGCCAGAGCGGTGCGTCACACCAACCGTAGCAGATCAAAACACGAAATCAACGATTATTCCACGACAGTACTTGAGAAATTTACAACTATCACGAAACTTACCTTCGACGGATTTACGAGGCCACCAGTAATACGTGCTCGGCACCAACAATAAAGCAAGGAACGAGAGAAGGAAGTAGAAAAACGTTCCACCGCTTTCATCGTACTGAAATTTCTGTCCACCCATTTTTCGACGGAAGACTCAAACGACTTGAATCGAAATAAACTCGAGACAATTCAACTCGACATTTGAAAAAAAGAGAATGCGGCGAATTAGAACAAAAGCGGGAGGGAATAGTGGAGCTGAGCATCCACGTACGACACAATTTGCGGCACAACAAAAAAATCAAAGCATCTTGAAATTGGTAACAAGCGGCGGAGGAGCAAGTAGGAGCTAATTTGCTTTCCGGTTCGGATTTTGTGCACCGTCCACGACGACACGATGGTCGTTGACTTCGTTTAGATTCTTAACTAACGAAGGTGAAGGCTACGTAAGCGTAAAATAGGTGACAGAGAACACACGTCAGAAAAGAGTGAAGAGTCGGCCGAACTGTTCTTCCTTCCTTCGTTCCAAACCTAACGGATAACCTGATGTCGCGTGTAACCACCTCGAATCAAATAACCTTCCTCCACGTTACAACTCACAGAAAAATATGTGACGTCAAAAACTACGCTCAAATATAAAAACCGGTACACATAATTACGAGCCGAATGAAACTACTCAATGTACTTATTTATTTCGTTTATTGACGGAAATTGACTCATTCACTCGAAATAATCACAATACGCATTTCCAGAGGTAATAGTAGGCAATAATTTAAATTAGTTCAACAAAACATGGTTGTCGTTTAGGCAAATTATAAAATGCATAGAAACAATCGTAAAAGATACCTTCACTATTTGAGACGACACTGATAATTAATATGTCTTACAACTAATATCTGGCGCGACGCATCACAAAACTTTCCTTAACTCTACGTCAATTCACAGGCTTTCACGGTTTTCGCTATCAATTTATTTTTCACTCAGTTCATTATAACTTGGCAAACCATTATAGTAAACGAACAGCTCCGAAATTTATTGTTGTGCTCCTAATAGTGTGAAAATCATTATTGAGCGACTACTATACGGATAATTCATTAGACTGTGAACGTAAACTCTTATAGAACGATAATAACCACTATTCCAGAATTATCGAGTAAAAACTGAGAGAAATGGTGAAACAGAGGGGGTTGAAATGCCAGAAGTTCTGGAGTGATAAATAGTGAATTACGGAGCTTTTCTGAAGATCTTAGTAACATCTGGAAATTATAAAGAAAAACAGATTTTCGTCGAAATGTGTAGTCATTTATTGTGCTGCGCTCGTCATTTTTCCACAAATGGGAATTGTATGGTTTTGTTGTGTGATTTATAACTGCCCGTACAAATAATTTCATCAAAATCGTTATAGCCATTTTGGAGAAAAAATATTTAGCGTTTTGAGTACCATGATAACTATAGTCTTGGGCGTGCCTTTTGGTTTCTCAAGGTATCCTGCTAGCTAGATATAAATTTTGAGCCGATTTGGTTCATCCGTTTTCTCACACATTCTCCCGAATAGTGTTTTTACTTACCTTGGCTCTACGAAGTAGAAAGAAAAGTTATGTAATCGGCTGAAAACAAAATTTTGAGTTCTCTTCAGATCTTTACGTTTCAGACCCTCCTGAGTCGAAAAACACTATTTGGGAAAATGGTCTGTGTGTGTGTGAACGAGTTTTAAAGAAAACGACCGTATCAAATCCACTCAAACTTGATATCTAGCCTGCACGTTACCATGGGACGCCAAAATACGGGTTTCAACAAAATCCACCGAAAGTAAACTATAGTTATCATAGTGATCAAAACACCAAATTTTTTTTTTCTCAAAAACTGCTCTAACGATTTTGATTAAATTTTTTATATTGGTAGCTCCCAATATGGCAATTATACCATAAAATTCCCATTCATGGGAAAATGACGAGAGCAGCACAATAAATTATCAAAGTTTTCGACCAAAAGCGTTTTTAGCGCAGTTTTTTCCTTATAAACTTCGCAGGAATTTTTGTAGAATGTTGAAAAAAAATTGGTATTGTAGTCCAATCCAATACCTATAAGGTGAGCGTTTAAAAACGCTCATGAGATACGTGGGGCTCACTCCAGAAATTCAAGAGTTTCAACTACTGCCGTTTCGCTTACTACCAGTTCTAAAAGTTTTTACCCAATAACTCTGCAAAAGTAATTACTATCCTTCTTCAAAAAATTTTTGTTTAAAGCCTCATTAATTATCTGTGTACCAATTGCACAATAAAGGTCCTGGAATGAGTACGAGCATCACAATAAATTCCAGAACTGTAGGCGGTATCGCTTCCTGCTGCGGTGACGTGTTGTTTGACCAAGTTCAAAGGAACTGAGTTGATTAAATAGAATTAGCCATGTACAAAGTGAATTGTTGTAGAGCTAAGGAAAGTTGTGTGTTGCAACGCACCAAATATTTTGGACTCAGTAGGCCGTAAAGATTTCTTTTTTTTCGGTCGATTACGTAACTTTCCTCTCTATTTCGAAAGCCAAGGAACGTAAAAATTGTAATACCTGCTAGTACTTACGTGAAAAATTAAATTGGTAAAGCAAAACAAACTAAGTTGTATTTCGGTGGCTATTCTAACTTTGATCTGGCGAATAGGAAGAGTCGTTGCTATCAAGAAAATTTGTCGATGTTATTCATTTGTGCTGCTTCTTGGTTACACATTTACAAGGGAATGCTTTTTAAGACTCTGAGTCTAATTACACCTCAAAGGATGGATAGCTGTCATCTGTATGGGTTGATTTTAAGGTAGTAAGTGCAGATATTTTAATTCAATATATTAACTTCTCGTTTCATAAAATTTGGCGCTTGTAACCATGAGTTCAAGTCAGTTTGTACTAAGAAAGGGGGCATTACCTACGTATGTGATCGACATTAACAATTCCATATCACCAGGACTTATTAAAAAAACCAATAGGTGGTGCAGTAATACTGGAGTAAACTTGTTTTAATATAAGACGCTTTTTCAAGTAAACCATCAAATCCCTGTTGTCAAAGCAAGTGCCGAAACAAGCCTTCTTCAGAAAGCTACTATGAAGATCCCATACAGAAGTTTAGCTATTTGTGAGGAGTGCGGGAAAAGATTCGGCATAGATCAGTAAAAGTTGCCCCTACGCGGCGAATGAATGCGTTACACAAAATTTAAGAATGGAGTTCATTCCAGAAGAGCAAATGACCGCCAAGCTTCATCTACCATGCTGCCCGACGGTCCTAGGTAGGCCCATGCCATGTTTTTAGGGAAGAGAATTGACGCCACAATTTTCCTCTAGTGATGAGCTAAATCTTGTTTTTGAGTTTGATGAATTATAAAAGAAAGGAGTCTCCACTCATCAAGAGGCTACATTGACGTACATCTTCCACACTCTTGGGAAAGAGTAACGAGCTCTTGCCAGGAATACTATACGATACTTCGGAAAGAAACAAAAGTTTGCCGAGGGAGGGTCCCTTTCCTTGTATGTTTATGGTGGAAATACTATAATTGCACGCCACTTTCCAATGGCGCCATGGCTTAGTTGGTTAAAGCGCCTGTCTAGTAAACAGGAGATCCCGAGTTCGAATCTCGGTGGTGCCTCTTTTTTATTTTATGTCAACTTCCTCAGAGCTTGTTTACCGGCCTTGCGGCGCTTCTTCTCCCTTCACATAACATCTTTCCCAACAAATTACTACTTTATTGTACTTGAAAATACAATATAGTAGGGCACAAGTTTTGTAAATATTTTTTTTTAAAATGGACGTTGAACGTGAATGAGGTTATCCGTCTACTGATAGATCCTCAAATGCTTTTTACTTTCCGTGGCTCTACAAAGTAGAAAGGAAAGTTATGTAATCGGCTGAAATTTTTTTTTGAGTTTTCTTCAGATCTATACGTTTTAGACCCTCCTGAGTCCGAAAAACACTATTTGGGAAAATGGTTTGTGTGTGAGTCTGTGAACGATTTTTAGAGAAAAAAACCGTACCAAATCAGCGGAAACTTGATGTCTAGCCTACAGGTTACCATGGGACGCCAAAATAAGGGTATGGGCAAAATCTACCGAAAGTTAACTATAGTTATCATAGTGATCAAAACACCAAATTTTTTTTCTCAAAAACGGCTCTAACGATTTTGATTAAATTTCTTATATTGATAGCTCTCAATAAGGCAATGATACCATAAAATTCCCATTTGGGGGAAAATGACGAGAGCAGCACAATAAATTATCAAAGTTTTCGACCAAAAGCGTTTTTAGCGCAGTTTTTTCCTTATAAACTTCGCAGGAATTTTTGTAGAATGTTGAAAAAAAATTGGTATTGTAGTCCAATCCAATACCTATAAGGTGAGCGTTTAAAAACGCTCATGAGATACGTGGGGGTACCTCCAGAAATTCCTGAATTTCAACTACTGCCGTTTCGCTTACTACCAGTTCTAAACGTTATTACCCAATACCTCTGCAAAAGTAATTACTATCCTTCTTCAAAAAATTCTTGTTTGCGGCCCCATTAATTCTCTGTGTACCAATTGCTCAATAATGGTCCTGAAATGAGTACGAGCAGCACAATAAAATCTGGAACTGTAAGCGCTACCGCTTGCTGCTGCCGTAAAGCGTTGTTTGACCAAGATTCAAATTAACTGAGGATAAATGAATTGATTAAATAGAATCAGCTATGTACAAAGTGAATTGTTGTGGAGCTAAGGAAAGTTGTGTGTTGCGACGCACCAGATATTTAGTACGCGTCTTGATCTGTGGGTTTGTGGCTAATTGTAGTAAGGGGTTGGAGTGTGAGGCCAATCTTCCTTGCAGCTACTTGCCTAGTGGACGCTCCTCCATTTTTATTCGGATGAGGAGCGACTTGGATAATCCTGATCAGTTCAATCCGTTCTTATAGCTCTCTGCTCTGTCTGCATTCACAGCGCTTTGTCACACGCCAAACTTCCAATGATGTTATCTCATGTCTTCAATTCGTAGAACCAGTACACAAATATTCTCATAAAAAATTGAGTCGGTAGTTAAATAAGTTACCGTTAACCAATGGACATTGAATAAAATTACTAAGAGCAATCAGTACGATTTCGAAATACACACTACTAGTGCGCTTGACTAAATTGTTTCTGCGGTGGTTTCCAAACATGTATACTGCTATGTTTAGCTAAAGACAGTAAACCCCTAACTTCCATTCATCTTACCGTGATCCTCTCAGAGGACAGACAACTAATTTTCGGTCACTACATCGTTCAAGTAAGTCAAAGGAAGTCAAATCTAGATTATATTACTTGGGGAAAGGAACAAACTCCTCCGAATTTGCGTTGGGCAGTGAAAAGTTGTGAGATGCATCGCACCTGATGCTTCACTGTTGATTTATTTACTGAATTCGCGTTATTTCTGTACACCATAGAGTCAACAACTACCACGAAGAGTCGCTAACCCCACCCATAAACTATTTTTCTTCTAAAAATGTAGTTACGCGCCTCGAGGTTAACGTTCACGCGGCGACATACAACTCAGCAGCTCCCTTCGGATTAGCGTAACTGCAACTTGGGCACTCAAACTTTCGGTCTGAAAGGAGGGCAGACTGAAACAAAAAAGATACATTGCAATTTCTAAAACGGTTTGAAGATAACGTGTTTTGTCAGCGGGAAAACTCACTGAAATGCAGACGTAACAGAAAAAATGCAAGCAGCCGATCGTGTGGGGTATAACTGGCTTTTGACGGCAGATCGAGCACTTGATTTGGGACGAATAAGCTGCCGGAGGTGACGACGGAGGAGCGTTCGGCTTTCCAAAAACCGTGTTCCGGGCGATTCTACTAAGTTTGGGGATGTTGATGTGCGGGAGGAACAGGCAAAAAAGCTCCTGTGAAAAAAAACGCAGTTCGTATGGAATAGACGAAAACAAATATATAAAGCAGTTGTAAGCGATGAGCTGTGACTCCTCCTGCTAACTGAGCACTGTGCACAACAATTTTGGATTTTGATATGTATCGAAACGGAAACACTTCTTGTTCTAAACGGTATTTATTATGGAATATAATTAGGATTCAATAACGTTTTAGTATCTCCATAATCAACTACAAACTGTAACCTTTCCCAGAGGGTTCTCTATTCTAACCTTCGTGGAAATATCAAGCAACACTTGAGAAAGCAATTTTGGAGGATACCGCTATGAGAGTGCTCAGGAACGAAATATTCAATGGTAAACGTTCCTCACCAAACTACTCAATTGAGGATGGTGTAATATACCGGGATAATAGAGTGTGCGTACCACTCAAATTCAGATAAGAGGTGTTAGAAGGGTTACACAGAAGTCGCCTAGGAATAGTAAAAATGAAGATGTTGGCAAGATCGTAGGCTTATTGGCCAGGTATTAATTCTGAGATTGAAAGTCATGTACGCGCTTGCAAAACGTGCCAAAATAATGCACAAGACCCAAAAAAAGCAGATGTCCACCCTTGGAAACCTTCAGGAACACCATGGAACCTTATCCATGTGGATTATGCTGGGCCTCACCATGGTAAAACCTACTTGGTAGTGGTCGATGCATAATGGCCCGAGATCTTCCTCACATCTTCAATGACATCAAATGAAGCAATCAGGAAGTTGAGTTGTCTTTTTGGTAGGTAGGGTTACCCAGAAGTGCTAGTCTCAGATAACGGACCTTGTTTTACCAGTGATGAGTTCACACTGCAGACATTCCCTAGCAGATAACAACATTGAGCATGTCACTGCGCTGTACCACCCCTCTGCCAACGGGCAAGCAGAACGCCATATTCAAAATTTGAAAGATCCATCACCAGTAGGGATTGGAGCAGTTCTATTCCACTTGATCAATGGAATAGAAAGACCCATAGGCTTTTATGCACCCAAGTCATCATTGAACACAATAGCCGTAGCCTCACTAACACATTTGAATATTTCAACTCAGTAGTTAGCATAAGAGTTTCATTTTCAAGGAAATAGAAACTTACGGCATAAACTTCGTTAAAATGAATATAAAATTGACAAATATGAAGGTGTTGACAAAAGTGAAGGTTAAAACCTCAATATGACTTTAATCAGTATTAACAAAAGAGGGTTCCAAACTTGTTGGTGCAATGCAGCTAATCCATATCTCCTAATGGATGGTTAGCTAAAAGAGGTTGTTTAACTAACGTTACTTTGATCAAACGTGCCTGCGAACGATTTTTAGAGAAAACGACAGTACCAAATCCAAACTTGATATCTAGCCTGTACGCTACCATGGGACGCCAAATTAAGGGTTTGACCCAAATCCACCGGAAGTTAACTATCATAGTGATCAAAACACCAAATATATTTTTTCTCAAAAACAGCCATAACGATTTTGATTAAATTTTTTATATGGATAGCTCCCAATATGGCAACTATACCATAAAATTCTCAATCGTGGGAAAATGACGAGAGTAGCACAATAAATTACCAAACCTTTAGACGAAATACGATTTTAGCGCGGTTTTTTCCTTATAAACTCCGCTGAAATGTTACTAGAATGTTTAAAAAAACTGGTGTAGTAGTCCAATCCAATAGCTATAAGGTGAGCGTTTAAAACTGTTCATATTAGATATGGGGGTCACTCCAGAAATTCTGGAATTTCAACTACCGCCGTTTCGCTTACTACCATTTCTAAAGGTTTTTACCCAATAACTCTGGAAAAGTGATTACTATCCTCTTCGAAAAAAATTGAATCGTATTAAAACCAAAACGTCGGGGAAATTGGAACGGGGGCGCTCGAAGCGAAAGGCGAAAGGTGAATTGAGCGGTGAGCAGGAGACGGAGTCGTTGGGAGGCAAGCGAGCCTCGAGCGTGGTTGCTTTTTTAATGAGACGGGCGCCCCGCCCCGGGAGGGAGTTCAAACGACGAAACGCTGTAGCTCCCGCGTTGTACTGCGTTTCGTTAATTTTTTTAACCGTTTTTTGCCCATTACAACCACGGGCTTCGTCCGATCGGATTGCTGAGATGGCGGGCACAACTAGATACCAAATCGGATTTTTGGGCGAAAGAACGAATTTTTTAGACCACGTTAAAGGCACAAAACGGCCTGGACGGCGGACGGGGGATGGGGGACGGCGGACGGACATTGCAAATTTGGAATCTCCATGTCTTGAAACGTAAAGTATCAAATTTTGAGGGGGGGTTGTAAAAAATTTTTCGTGACTGAAAACATAGGGTTATTATTCAGAATGAATAATAAACCAAAATCGTGTTTACAGCCTCATTAATTCTCTGCGTACCAATTGCTCAATGATAGTCCGGGAATGAGCACAATAAATTCCGGTCCTGTAAGCGCTACTGCTTTCTGCTGCCGTGATGTGTTGTTTGACCAAGTTCAAATGAACTGAATGATAAATGAGTGAATTGACGTAGAGCTAAGGAAAGTTGTGTGTTGCAACGCACCAGATATTTTATATTCAATATATTGATTTTAACGACTATTCAAAATTACCAGACTCAACAGCTCAGCACAGAAATAGGCTAGCGACGACTTAATATTTCGGTACTTACAATCGCTCCGTGCCAGAGAAGCTCTCGAGTTATATAAGAATACCCGATGCTCCTTTCAAAAGGTTTTACCGTCGAAACTGGCGTGATCCCGAGGGCACGTTCAATAAATACAGGGGTGCCGCCTCTTCGCAGAAAAACGAGAACGGCGATCAAATTCAAAATTCCAGACGTCGCCTCGAAATGGGATAAAGCGAGAGTCAACTGAAAAACAAAATCGCCGAATATTTCCGTATTTATGAGACAAAATATTAAACCTTTGCTGCTTTGGCGAATGATACGAAAAACGGTTGTTGTGCACATGCAACTAGTCTAGTTGTCTTCATTCATTGAGAACCCAACAGTGTTTTCATATTCCCTTAAAAGTACCAGTACTACTGAAATTGTAGATTGCTGAATTTTACTCATTTCAGGAACTAAATCAATCTAATTACGGATAATTTCCCCGAATTTTCAGCTGGGAGTTATGACTGCTGTACGAAACCAATGCCCTCGTCCACCCCTCCTCACAACATCCATCGCGAGGGCTAGCGAAAAGAAATGAGTTTAAAAACAGTTCTAAACACTCCACTTACGACTTTGACTCAGTCCCAAGAACAAATAAACACATCTACACGTGCTGCTAAATGTTGTACTAACAAATATCACGCACTCTCTAAAAGAACAACGAAAAGTTGCACATCGTACAAGGAGAAAGAGTTAAAAAAGGGAAGGTGGTACCAACAGGAGGAGCAACGGCCTAAACAGTTCAAACGCCGCCTACAACCACACAAAACCAGAAGAGCGTGATGAGCCAGGGCAAATTTGACCTGCCAACTCATTGGTCGTGAGGAATTAAAGCTTTGGTGGTCGCAACTATCGCAAAATTTCGCACTCTAAGCTCCACACTTCATCTTCGCTGTCTTCAAGTTTTGCATTGAGCTTCCAGCAGACATTCCGACAGAAGTCCAGCAAAAGCTTGATATCACTCCATTCCATTGTCACTGCAGGTTCCAAACATGCCGTTATCATCCCACCCCCTCGTAGAATGATCATGTCCTCACGATCACGAGGCTGGCAGGTGCTACACATCTTCATGAGGAAGATCCTTTCGGTCCTTCTGGAGGACGCGAATGTGGGGAACTCGTCTTCTCGCGAGGGTTAGTCAGTGAGAAGATTGCACTGGTAGTTACAGTAGTTGACTACTAGTAGTCCTAGGTTTTGGAAATGAGAGGCATTAGCTCAGGGAGCAGTAGTTTGGCGTCACTGGGAAGGCCACAGAGCGATGTGCCTAAGACAAGTAGCAGGAGGTGGTTAAGTGTCGCTATCGAATAAGAGAAACGGATCGTTACATTTTGCAGTCGCTGCAGGTTTCAATCGTACCCGTAGAAGCACAATAATGCCATTTGTACATCAAGCAAGGGCGTCAGCGTTTACGTGAGACTTCCCAGCACTATAAACTACTTGTGGGGCGTACAGGCCCAACTGTTGAAGCCAACCGAGTCATCTGCCCAACAGGGGTTTTGAACCCCTCCTGCCACATTACTGATATATTATTTAATTATTTCAGCCCATTCAGTTTTTAAATTATAATAAAAGGATAAACATAAAAACCGCTCACCCATTTTGGAAATTTTTCTTGCAGAGCACTGAAAATGTGTGATCTGTCCTTGAGGTATGGAAACCCAATCAAAAATAACCCTAAAGCTCGTAACTTAAGCTTCTCTGTGTCTCGTTTATATCTTAATTTCAATAGCTGCTGTCCAAACGTTGCTCCGTGTCGCTCGACAGAAAACTGAAAGTTGAGAAAAACATTAAGCGCAGGCATAATATTTATTCGTCATGAACTAGGCAGCATCAATCACAATATTGGAGAATCTCTATTGAATGTCACACAGTATCGTGATGCCCCTGGAAATCTCCCCTTCAACTGCAAGACTACCGCATCCCCCATGGTACAAAGAGATCATATAATTGAGGACATGTCACGTAGGGCCAGGAGGTTTAGCCGAAACACCACTTTTTACTTTCCTTGGCTCTACTAAGTAGAAAGGAAAGTTATGTAATCGGCTGAGAAAACGATTTTTAGAGAAAACCACCGTATCAAATCAGCTCAAACTTCATATCTAGCCCGCTGGTTACAATGGAATGCCAAAATAAGGGTATGAACCAAATCCACTGAAAGTTAACTATAGTTATCATAGTGATCAAAACACCAAATATTTGTTTTCTCAAAAACGGCTATAACGATTTTGAATACAATTTTTATATTGATAGCTCCCAATAAGGCAACCATACCATAAAATTCCCATCTATGGGAAAATGACGAGAGCAGCACAATAAATTACCAAAACTTTCGACGTAATCGATTTTAGAGTGGTTTTTAGAGAAAACGGCCGAGCCAAATCACCTCAAATTTGAACTCCAGCCTACAGGTTACTATGGGACGCAAAAATAAGGGTATGAACCCAATCCACTGAAAGTTAACCATAGTTAGCATAGTGATCAAAACACCAAATTTTGTTTCTCAAAAACGGCTCAAACGATTTTGATTACCTTTTTTATATTGATAGCTCTAAATGAGGCAATTATACCATAAAATTCCCATTAGTGGGAAAATTACAAGAGCAGCACAATAAATTAACAAAATTTTCGACGAAAAGCGTTTTTAGCGCGGTTTTTTCCATATAAACTTCGCTAAAATGTTGCTAGAATGTTATTAAAAAATTGGTATTGTAGTCCAATCCAATACCTAAAGGGTGAGTGTTTACATACGCTGATGGGATGCATGGGGCTCACTCCAGAAATTCCTGAATTTCAACTACCGCCGTTTCGCTTACTACCAGTTCTAGCGGTTTTACTCAATAACTCTGCAAAAATGATTACTATCCTCTTCAAAACAATCGTGTTTCCAGGCTCATTAATCCTCTGTGCACCAATTGCTCAATATTGGTCCTGGAATGAGTACGAGCAGCATAATAAATTCCGGAACTGTAAGCGCTTCCTGCTGCTGTGAAGTGTTGTTTGACCAAGTTCAAATGAACTGAGTTGTAAATGAAAGTTATGTTTTGTGTATGCCGGAAGGGCTTTTTAAAAAGCAAAAACTTTTATTTACACAGAAATAAAGTGCTACAGACTTGACTTAAGACTGAGGTGAAAGAGGACTGGCGAGCCTTGGCTCTGACACACCTATTTAACTACTCGTAAGTGAGTAGTCAGCAGTTGGCACCTGAGGGGTGCTTACACAACGTTCATTCAGCAGGTTAGGGATCTGTAACTTGAATTGATTATGTGAACAAAACCATGTACAAAGTGAATTGACGTAGAGCTAAGGAAAGTTGTGTGTTGCAACGCACCAGATATTTTACAAGGAGGACGACAACCAGCCGCCTAACAGCTCTGCGGACTTTCATACCACTGTAGGGGATGATATAATAACTATAGAGGGCTGTAAACAATTATACTTTTATCGAACGTTAAATGTAATACAACTTGATTCCACGATACCTACACTGACTGTTCTGTTTCGAGATTCATCCAATAATGTTATAAGCGAGTCTATTGTTCGTCTCCTAGGCTTCGTGCGTCCGATTCAGACCCTACACCACCAAGTCCCACTGAAGTAGAATTATTACGCAATACACTTGATTGTCTCATCCCTGAAGGACGGTGAAAACGTCTAGCAGGATTATTAAGCGCACTCCTTTGGGGCTCCAAAAACATACAAACGCCTGAAAAATAGCTCT
Organism: Pachypeltis micranthus; assembly: GCA_020466155.1. NCBI lineage: Eukaryota > Metazoa > Arthropoda > Insecta > Hemiptera > Miridae > Pachypeltis > Pachypeltis micranthus. The sequence goes on from CM035776.1 coordinate 5,145,581, forward strand.
ACTTTGTCTTCCCTTGCAACAGGGCTGCAACTCAACATGGATACCTCCTCCACAACCTGTGAACTCCCATATGATTCTTTCATCCGTCCTCGGACCATTTGCAGTGGGCTGATTCGATAAACCTCAACTATGTGTCAGATTTTCAACTCTCATGAAAACGCTTTGAAGATAGCCGTTGACTTCATGTACAAGTCACCCCCTGACACATCAGCCCCTTTGCCATGAACTGCTGACGCTACATTCTATTTAATATAAAAGCCCTCGCCTTCAGAAGAGGCCAGTCAGTCTTGCCTCAGCTCCGCGTCGACAACATCCGTGCCGTGTATGTTCCTGTCAACTCTATATTGTTCAGTTAATTGCATTAAAGTGTTTTTACTTTCCTTGGCTCTACAAAGTAGAAAGGAAAGTTATGTAATCGGCTGAAAAACAAATTTTGTGTTCTTTTCAGATCTTTACGCTTCAGACCCTCCTGAGTCCGAAAAACACTATTTGGGAAAATGGTCTGTATGTGTCTGTGAACGATTTTTAGAGAGAACCACCGTACCAAATCAGCTCAAACTTGATATCCAGCCCGCAGCTTACCATGGAACGCCAAAATAAGGGTATGAGCAAAATCCACTGAAAGTTAACAGTTAACTATAGTTATCATAGTGATCAAAACACCAAATATTTTTTCTCTCAAAAATGGCTCTAAAGATTTTGATTAAATTTTTTATATTGGTAGCTCCCAATATGGTAATTATACTATTAAATTCCCATCTATGGGAAAATGACGAAAGCAGTAAATAATAAATACCAAAACCGATAAATTTCCAAAACTTTCGACGAATACGATTTTAGCGCGGTTTTTAGAGAAAACAACAGTACCAAATCAGCTGAAAATTGATGTCTAGCCTACAAGTTACCATGGGACGCCAAAATAAGGGTATAGCCAAAATCCACCGAAAGTTAACTATAGTTATCATAGTGATCAAAACACCAAATTTTTTTTCTCAAAAACGGCGCTTACGACTTTGATTAAATCTTTTCTATTGATAGCTCTAAATAAGGCAATTCTACCATAAAATTCCCATTTGTGAGAAAATGACGAGAGCAGCACAATAAATTATCAAAAGTGTCGACGAAAAGCGTTTTTAGCGCGATTTTTTCCTTATAAACTCCGCTGGAATGTTAGTAGAATGTTAGAAGAAATTGGTATTGTAGTCCAATCCAATAACTAAAGGGAGAGTGTTTAAAAACGCTCATGAGATACATGCGGCTCACTCCAGAAATTCCTGAATTTCAACTACCGCCGTTTCGCTTACTACCAGTTCTAAAAGTTTTTACCCAATAACTCAGCCAAAGTGATTACTATCCTTCTTCAAAAAAATATTTGTTTACAGCCTCATTAATTTTCTGTGTACCAATTGCTCAATAATGGTCCTGCAATGAGTACGAGCAGCACACTAAATTTCATAACTGTAGGCGCTACAGCTTCCTGGTGCTGTGACGAGTTGTTTGACCAAGTTCAAAGAAACTGAGTGATAAATGAATTGATTAAATAGAATTAGCCATGTACAAAGCGAATTGACGTAGAGCTAAGGAAAGTTGTGTGTTGCAACGCACCAGATATTTTAAAAAGCTTAACTTCACGGACCATTCTTTAACTTACACGAACGACAACAACCAGAAATGGTCCTCCTTTTCAGTTTCTGAGAGCGATGATTCTTGAAACCTTTTATTCAGCAATGTACACCAGGGATATAAAGCAGGCAGCCATAGTGCTGACCCACCAAACCGGTTGGTTCCTTATACCGACAGCCAATAGTGGTGGAGTGCATACCATAATCCAACTCAAAGCATGGTTAAGGTAAGCCTCCAAAGAACAACTAGACAGTTCAAACTGGAAGAGGCAGTAGTCCTTGCTACCGACGTTATGTCAGAGCGAAAGAACTTTTGACTGCCATTCAGGGTCAGCATCCACTCGCGGGAACGATGCGAGCAGGAGACGTTCTGGACCGAGGTGGGCGCCCTGCAGTGGTACATCGATGGTTCAGTCATGAGAGGCAGAGCTGGACTGGGCATTGTTGGGCCCAACTACAGACTGGCTAAGCCGCTGGGAGAGTACGCCACGATATTCCAAGGTGAAATCCTAGCTATAAAGATCTGCGCGGAAGAGATCTTGTCTAAAGGACTCAAGAGCAGGCGGATCTACATATTCTCGGACAGCCAGGCCGCATTAAAGGTCATTGCAGCCCATAGCTTCAGGTCCAGGCTGGCATGGGAATGCCTTCATGCGCTCAAGCAGCTCGGCGCCCACAATAAGCTTTCCCTCATCTGGGTGCCGGCTCACAAGGAGCATAAGGGCAATGAAAAGGCTGACCACCTTGCGAAGAAGGGCACAGAAGCCCTACCCATTGGGCCTGAACCTCACGTAGGTATGACCAAAAGTCACCTGAACCGTTTGGTGGCTCAATGGGAGACACAGGAAAATAGCTCCCATTGGCATCGCCAGCCACGACTTAGACAATCAAAAAGGCTTGTTACGCCTTCCGGTCAAAGGGCAAAGGCGATGCTGACACTCTCCAGGAGGGATTTGAGGGTCTTGAGTAGCTTCCTCACTGGACACTGCCCACACAGGTATCACCTCAACAAGATGGGCATCTCAGAGGCAGTGGAATGCAAACTGTGTGGTGAGGAGGACGAGACGGCGGAGCACATCCTATGTGAGTGCCCTGCCTTAGCAGTCAAACGCTTTGGATACTTTGCCCAGGGGATTATTGAGCTCCATATCATAGCGGAAGCTGCGGTGAAGGACATACTCGGCTTCATAAAGAGGGCGGGTATGTACGACGCCTTTTACTAAGGAAGGGCTAGAGTCACAATAGGCCCACACGTGGCCGCAGTGACAAAGGGACTTGTCGGGGAAAAAAACTCAAAGCAAATCTCTGAGCACCACAGTTTGTTAGCGATGCTCGTAGTGCCCTAATTATTGCTAGGAACAGTCAATTGGAGGGCAGTTAGTTACGCTTCACAAGTAAACAAGTATAATCCGTCACCTGTGATGGTTTCTTTTGCCAATAAGACAGGAACTTACCAGCCAAAGGAGAACTTTCAAAGCTGCTTCTATTTCCGGGCCACAACTTTCGACGGCACTAAACTTAAAAGATAATTCGATGAAATGCAATTATTTACAATAAACGGGTGAATTGTTTTGCATGAAACGGAAAATTTGAAAAGAGATCGGCTTACGTCCAAATCACGAAGTATGAAGGTGATCTGGTTCCTCAGAAATCCTTCTATCTCTTTATCCAAAGTCGCAGCATCGAACTAAAATAAAATCAGTCGCTTTAGTACAACTCTTCGTACTGCACGAACGACGGAATAACGTTCGATGCCTCACCACTGAAACCCTGGAAGCGGCATAATCTTTCGTATTGCTCATTGCTGTCGAACACTTATGAAGCACTCGACACGCAATACATAAACTACGGGTGAGCCGGGTCAATGACGAGTTTCTGCAAACTCATTCAACACTCGAACTGTGTGATGAGTTATATAATTAACTCCTAAAAGATGACAAAACCCAGGATCTCTTCAAGAATCGTCGATTATCCTAACATAATCGCTAAAAGATCTCGAGAGAAAGGGAACGGTGACAATTGTAAGTCAACGAAAAATCTCAACAATCTGATGACATAATTGATAAACTTGTAGTTTCTAGTCATTTTATCATTCCTGCAGATAACAGGCCTGCGGCCAGAGCCGAGGAAACAATGACAAGTCGTAGCCAGTCGAGAACCATTTCCCATCTCCCCCAGAAACGGATTCATCCCATCTGCATTGTTGGTATCTTAACAGAGTGCTGCCTCAAATGCGTGCGACTACAGAGCCCTGAAAACACTTCCGAGGACTCTCTGCAATATTATCAATGCCACAACGCGCCTAGAATACTCCCCAGCAACATGGGACTAGGCCCTTCATCTGCATCCAAAAGACAGGACAACCCCTCAGCAAATTCTGGCTCAAGACCATCAGCCTAATGTACAACTTGAGCAAAACATAACGAGTCCGTAGCCACCAACAGTGTTTTAGAAACCATCATGGGACCTGTTAACTTCTACGGGTGTGAGTGGTAGTGATGAAGAAGTGGAGTGAATTGGATTGTCTGGTCGTAGCGTTACTTTCAACTGATCCCCAACTAGGTCATTCTACCGTTGTTTTAAAAGTATGAATCGCACTGTTGATGTTGGTTTGAACATATCAGCTCTTAAGTTGCCGCTAATGTGTTTTCTGCACTATATTGCCACCTCTTTCTCCGCTTAGCCATCTTCTCGCTTTCTAACGATTTTTCGACAAGCCATGAATTAGCTCACACGCACATTTCGGCTTTATCAATTGAGAGTGCACAGCCAATGTAGTGTTCTGCAGTGGTGTGTAAACTTCGGTTTGATCCTTGAGAAGTATTTATGTTCTGAATGCAGTGTGAATGCCATCATGAGCGTAAGGAGGCATTCGACGGATACCTTTTGACTACCTTTAGTAGGGGTAAAACAAATCGTCAAATATTATGGCTTCTGCTAAAGTAAGCCATCAAAAGGCCTGCTCCCCTCAAATTTTGAAGGCTTAGAAACAAAGGTAAGAGTTATTTTTAATTTAACATAAAAGTTTACATTTGGGGCGACTACCTTCACGGGTGAAACAAAGAACATGGACCGACCGCTTGATTACGCTACGACTGCATGTATCGATAGGTCGCTTGATAACTCTACGACTGCAAGTATCGATATGCGTCCGTTAGTTATCTCATATTTATTTCATATACCCATTCTTAATTTCATTGAATTAACTCCTTTTCATAGTATTTGTACATTTAAAATAATTATATAATGGGGTATTACATAATGAACATTAAGTAATTGGCATAATCGTACAGCTGTTGTTATTTCTAATTTCAAACATGGCGCCAGAGCCTACGATGTCGGGCATATCGATAACCTGACCTCGGTCGTGATATTTCGATATATTGCCTTCTCAGAGGGAGCGGTCCATATTCTTTCCTTTTACCCATTTCACTTTCTCTTGTATACTCGATATTCCTCGTTTGTTTACATTTGGACAAACGGCTTCTATTGTTACTGTAAACCCTTCGGCAGTGAACTATACTCGAAAACCCTTCTCCCGTGAGCTGTACTCGTGAACCCTTCTGCCGTGAGCTGTACTCGTGAGCCCTTCTCCCGTGAGCCGTACTCGTGAGCTCTTCTGCCGTGAGCTGAACTCGTGAACCTTACGGAACGCTTTTTTGTACCAAAAAGGGATATACTTTTAATAAGGGTTAGAACTCATCTCTTTTGAAACCCCTACGCGAAGTTAACACAACATCACGACTACAAACAATTGCATCAACTCCGAATTCATATTAATCGCTATACTTTTCCTTGCGAATAAGTTGTTTCAACGTCAGTTTATGAAGGCCTTAACAAGTTCTGAGGGGTTTTCTCCGTCTGAAATGTCAAACAGTAACAACCTGATGATAGACACAAGGGCTGAGCTGGCGGAACTCGTCAAGCGCAAAGCGGAAATCGCAGTAAATTGCCGACTTAACTTTTACGATTTGAATTATAAAAACGATTGATTGAAGTAAAACAATCTCAGTGATTCCCTCCCTGAATACGTTGCTTGTTTTTGTCCAAGGAAACTTTAGCGAACCTCGAGCGACAGATCTACGCCTTCGAAGGAAGCTACTTAGAGGATACTCAGTTGTACGGAAACATAATCAGAGGATGGGATCGGTATCTGGCCAGTAATAAAGTCAATAACACCAAAGCTGACAAACGAAACTTGAAATTCAAAGAGGCGGAGAGATTGTTTTCCAAGTCTTCAATCACGTCTATGGCGGTAAGTTGACACCTAATGTTTCTCATTCCATATAATATCGTAGTTAACGGTAAAATAACTGACAATGCCTGATGTTATTGCTCATAAGGTCTACTTCTCCAAAAATTCCCGTAAAATTTGGTTGCACAATGCGTGAAATCAATGGCGATGAGGGGTGGTTGGGTAATACGTTCAATTATTACAAGGGGTAAGCTAGTACAATGCTTCAAGGAAAGCTGTGAGGATGTTGTAATGGCTTGAATCCTAATGTCCGGGCAGCACCATTAGTTCATATTAGGTGTTGACAATCTGGAACTGTAACAGTGCACAGTCGAGGGACGTTTTGTCGTAAAAGTGAATGTAAACAATTCGAGCGAAAGTAGCGTTAAGAAATATAAACTATGACGATGCGTGAAACGTGAGTCGTAGCGGACAGGGAATTTGAACAAACTATACGCACGTAATGCAACAGAAATGAATGTAATTGTGAAGCTGGACATAAATGATTAGAAACACATCTCACAAGTTACGAGACTTAGCCTGAATCATGACTAAGGTGACCAGATTTTGTTTATCCAAAACGGGACACACTTTGAAACTGAGTCGAGTTGGTAGAGTGCCAAGGGGTTGGTGTACGGAGTCCCTCCAACACAATTTTGAAAACTAGGAGTAAAATTGTGAGTTTTGAGGGACTTGAAAGACAGTTTTTAAACTTTGTGCCCTTTTATATTTACTATTTTTTTCCTGTACAAAAATATTTTATGTAATTTTTTACTTTAATTGTTTAGAGCATGTTTTTATTAAACTTTTGATAATGAAGGGGGCTTATTTCTCATACTTTTCTGACAATGAATCTTCCTCAATACGTCTTGTTTTTGTTTGAGCATTTCTAAGAAAGCTTCACATGACATGTTAAACTTACCGTTAAAATTGCTTTTAGCGTAGACATTTTCAGTCGGGATTTGTTCTCTGACCAAATGTCATTGATCTACGTGAACACTCTGGTGCGTTCGTTACTGGTAGCGAGAGAAAAAACCGAACAATCAGCTTCAAGTTTTTGATTGGAACATTTTGTTTTGTGAAGTGTAAAATATCTCCACTCATTTCTGATCCAAAGGAGTTTCTTCATTCGGCCCACTTCAGTAGTTTTTCTTGTGTTACAAATTCCTTTAGATATGTAACTTCATCAAACAGCTCACTATATCCGAAATCTCCAGTTTTGTAAATTTGCTTTAAATCAAATCCCACTCCTCAATTCTTTCCCACTCTGGCACTGCCGTCAAAACTAACCATTGACATTTTTCCATGTCATCAAAATGCCGTGCCCACATGTTTAAATAATCGGTATAGTTTTTATAGAAAGTGCGGTTAGTATCTAAAATGTGCTCCTTGTCGACATCATCTACTTGCTTGATTTAGTTACGAACCACTAGAGGTATGAATTGTTTTTCCATCCAAGTCACTGTGATTGGGATATCGGTAAATAGCCCGAACGCTCACGAACAACGCCGGAAATGGCTGATAGTGTAAATTGAAAGGTATTCAGGAAAGGGATTACGTATATTATTCTGATACCTGAGTATTTGTATTTTAACTGAGTACAACCTATTGCACCTCGAAATGCAGACAGAATTCAGCCTAAAAGTGTGAAGGCAGTTATAAAATATTTTAAACTAAAAAGTAATAGTAACATAACTGAATAACCCGACTACAAATACTCATGAAAACGGGACATATATGCGTCCCGAGAGGGTTGGTCGGGACAAGGGGGCATTTCTCTCAAAAACGGGACAGTCTGGTCACCTTAATCATGATCCTAGTCCGTGCAACATCTCTTCATTTTGTGCGAACCAGCTTTTGCACGCAATTTCATCCAGCGTATTTGATTTCATACTTCAAATCCACATTAGTCGACCACTGCCTGGGCAACTTGTGAACTGAGATATCAAGAAGTTACAATGGAAAATTGACGAGAAATGAAAAGTTTGATTCAGTTGAGTGATTCAGTTTGAAGGTTGTGGGACTCCAGCGCTAGGCCAGCAATAACAGTTGTAACTTGTATCTACGCATAATGTCACAGCGCGGACATCAGGATTCAACCATTGTATTTTTTTATATTCAAAGAATCGTAAATATGCTAGTCAAAAGACAAACAAGCAGGCACTCTTTTCTTGATAGTTTATACATACCCTCTGAAGGCCCCTCAGGCATGTAGTGATGTGGACAGGTGTTCCTCCCGTTCTTCCTCTCCTTACTCCGTTCAACTTCGCTACGTGCCAAAAAGAGCAAGGGCGTTAGGGATTGCTTGGGGTTCCTTGGTTGTCCTCGGTTTTTGTTCCCAGAGTCGAAGGATCACAAGGGTAATAATCTCCAGTTTCTCGTGTGTTCCTGATTGACCTGGCAAACATGCTCCTCTTGAATAGGACGTGTGTGTTTGCCTCGTCTAATTTCAGCGAAGATACTGCGAGAGAGTGTGGATGCACATTCTTTGCCTCGCCTCACTTCAGCAAACGGCTCCCTGAGGCATGGGCATCCTTGTGGGGGAACTACAAGCACTGAGGGTAGCTCACCGAAAGACACTGGACCCTGCAGACACTCTCATGACCCCTAATACTCAGGGACTATGCAGGTTGTGTTCTTCCACTTTTCTTTCGACCCTTCTTCCTCTCACACGCTAGCTCCACACTCCCTACAATCCCACAAAGTAGCCACTGGTCAGAGACAATTGTGCTGGGTGTTTTATAGTCTCCTAACTCTCAGCAGCTTGTGGCATAGGATGAACCAAACTCTACGATTTATTGTATCATCACAGCGTTGTGTGTCACCCGCCGTTGCATTCTCTTCCTCCCAGTTTCCTATTTGTAGTGGTAAATCCCCAAATTGCAATTGCGAATGAAACTGTGATCCAATTACATTCAGTCATTATCGTACAAACTCCCCTCCCACTTAGTACTCACTCAATCAAGCCCTTGAGCGCTCCAGTTGGTTTATTTTCACGCACTATATCACATGAAGTGCATACCGAGATGAAACAGTATACGATAATAACATGAATGAAAGGGCTGATGAGTGAATGAAGGGACGCCCAGAGGAAAACTAATACTTAGTCAGGGTTGAGCTAATGTGATCGGTGGAACGACAGATCAAATTATTTCTGTGTATGAAATGGGAAGGCCCTAGTAACCCTAATCAAGTAACTATCTTCACACACAAAGGAAAATCTATATATATAAAAATGAAGCCCGTTTTCCGTTGTCACGACATGGCATGAAAACGGCTTGACTGATTTTTTTTTTAAAGTTTTCTAATACTCTGTACAAGGTTCTTACGAAACATAAACCAGCCACGTCTGTGCAATGGCACCCGGCTTGGGGTGAAGAAATTATTGAACAACGTCATCGAAGCCACAATTTTGAAAGTGAAGTACGAAGGCGAAGATGTTTTAATCCCACGTATCCCTATGATACCGAACGATATGCCATTCAGTTGTATACGTCTACAGTTTCGAGTGCGGCTTGCATTTGCAATGTCAATAAATAAATCGCAAGGGCAGTCGCTAAGTGTATGTGGTATCAACCTGGAAAGTCCATGTTTTTCACATGGCCAATTATCGGAAAACCATCAACATTATTTATTTACGCGGCAGAACATAAAACTAAAAATATAGTTTATCAAAAAGCATTAGAATAGAGAGAAGCAGTGAAAGGTATAGAGGCTATTAGTTGCTTTCTAGAGCGCACGTGATATTGAGATCAAATATATATTTTGTTTTTTATTTAATAAAATTAGTGAAGTCCTTCTCAGGTATGACAAGATATACAAAATAAAGTAGTGCATCAAATTTACTCTAAGGCGGTACGAAGTTCGCCGGGCCAGCTAGTCTTTGATTAAAACTTAAAACATCAGCGGTGAAACTTCGATTGGATCAATCGCCAACAGCAGCCGTTACCACAATGAGACAGCAGTACACAAAAAGAAAGCAAGAACCAAGTTAAACTAGCTGCCTTGCATTAACACCTAACCAAATAGAAAGTGGAGAAACATTCATTTCTGTACTTGAACCCCTCTTTTTCGACTTATTCGCGACTCTCCTGTAATAACTGTGAGAGGGTTTTCTGTTCAAAAACGTAATGACAGCGCTTGAAGTGCTTTTTTATTGTGGAATGAACACAATAATGCTCGTAGGTTTCTCCATTAACACTGTAATGGAGTGGATTCGTTACAAGGAGGAAGTAATTGACAGTAAACCTCTTACGAATTAATGGTGAGGTATACATGTTGGGCTGCTAGAACGCCATACCTCATGTACCGGGACGAACTGAGCTGATTAAGCGAAGCCTCGTTCAGGGCAATTGTGCGGACTGAGCACCTCAAACTTCCCAATTTACTCGAAACTTCCGTGTCAACACTCTGAACGGAGCTGTGGTCTCGTTGAAGCGTCATCTGTCACCCACAATTGCGATCTCCCCGCACAGTTCCTCGTTTGTAGCGGTAAATCTCCCAATTGTAATAGCGAATGAAACTCTGTGATCCAATTACATTCAGTCATTATCGTACAAACTCCCCTCCCACTTAGTATTCACTCAATCAAGCCCTTGAGTGCTCCAGTTGGTTTATTTTCTCGCACTATATCGCATGAACTGCTTAAGGAGATGAAACAGTGTGTGATAATAACCGTGTGTAATTGGAACAGAATGTTATTTACAATTACGTGAGGGGATGATTAACTAGCACGCAACTGGGTGACAACAGACCTCTCTGGAGGGCGACTGTAACAACTGATGATACTGACTCTATTTGGAACATCACAGAGTTTGAAGTGTTCTGTCAGCCAAAGGCTGCGGCGGGCTGTCCACCAAATTCATTGTGCATACCGCTGCAACCATTCAGCCCCCTACAATAGCCACAGCAGTACCTCCCCCCCCCCCTACATCACTTACCTATGTAAGCGTAGTTGTATCAGTCCTTCCTTAATTCGTGTCATTCATGTCTGTAACAACTCTTCATGGAATTTGTATTTAAATCAGAATATTTCAGGTTCAAATACTAAAAACTTGAGTCGTCCGTTGAAGAATTTCCGTAGTCGTTTTTTAACTTTCCTTAGCTCTACGAAGTAGGAAGGGAAGTTATATAATCGGCTGAAAGAGAAATTTAACATTTTCTTCAAATCGTTTCATTTCAACGGCTTTCAAGTCTGAAAAAACACATATCCTGACGCGCTGTTTCTTTATTTTGATTTCAGGCCGTCAGCGGCCTCGTGGAGGCCCAAGACAAAGTCGAGATGCCAAATAAATAATGCTCCGTACAGAACGTGTATACTTCATCATTTTTTGTATTTGCATTTCTTTACATTTGTTCCTAACGTATTTGTAATTATTTCACAAGAACGAACATTTCACTGTTTTACTTTTCGCGTATTTTTGTACATCTGTAAGGTTCTTATTATTATTTGTTAAGGTGTTGTAAACGTTGGGAATATCAAGCGTGAATTACATAACTTCTCCCCTTTGTCGCTTGTCTTCTACATCCATTTCGTCGTCCTAAGTCAGTTTAGACAGAATGTCGAGCCGGCGACACTGAGGTCACGACTTTCAATGTTACAGAAAAATAAGTTATTTCAGGAGACTGGCGCAGACTCCCCGACAGAAGATGTTTCGGAGACCGAAGCGCCATTCCATTTTTTCCCTACAAAGCAATAAGAATTAATATCATCGCTGTTGATAAAATAAAGTATTAAACTTCTGCCAAATCGAGTGGACAGTAATAAATTCAACGAATTGCAATATAGACGTACACAGTTAAGTGATAAAGGATTTCAAACATCAGGTTTGCCCATGAGCGAAGGCGGTTGATTAAATGTACGCGAATGTTCTTGATACTAACCCAACAAGTCTATAAAAAGCTCTTCTGGAGGTCAGTAATCTGAGAAGATTCATATTGGGCGATACTCGTATGGAAGGAACGTTTAAAACTAAGAATATAGTCTAAACACATCACAGACATGATGACCCCTTAGCAGCAATTTGGTGAATACCTGAAGAGACAGGTATGTCTCCTTATCAAAATGACTGTTCCTTAACACTCACAAGAGTCGTGAAGGATGCGATTTTGCTAGCATGCTCGCTCAGCATCCATCAAACCCACACTTGCAGAGGTACAGTAGGTTGTCGTTTCGCCAGTCTCCCGATAGAGAGCTGTAGCCTCTGTGTTACCACGATCTTGTACCATTTGGGAGGAGTTCTTAAACTGGTTTCCCATCTGATCTAATTTGAGTTATTTGGGTGGCGAGTTTTAAAGGGAGACATCGCCTTTGGCCATGTTTCTTTGTCATAACCTTCGCAAACGGAGCGAAACAGTTACAAGTTAGCTTACTAGCAGTCAAAGCTGGAAGGTTCAGGACCAGCGAGGGGGGGGGGAGCTTCTTTTTCGCTCTCCACTCGAAAGCCAAGCCAAACGGTAACTACCAGTGATCCCTTGTAGCGTGTCTGTGGATGCTGTCTTGTAGGCCTTTGTGATCCACAGGAGCGCAGCTCTCCAGGATCGAGCCAGTGCTCTGCCTTGATTGACTGTGAGCTTTCTACCCCATGTGGCCTAGCTAACTGCTAAGATGCTAACTTGGTTTTGTATGCCAACAATCCGTGAGCTGCTGACAACCACCACCATACGAAGATTCCAATTTGAAGACCTCTTGACTCATCAAATTCCTTGCTCACCTTTTGTAGCAGCATTTGTAGTCCATACAAGCGTGACTGAATGAAAGGACGGATGGATGAATTAAGGGACTGATGAGTGAATGAAGGACCTGATATCTGCATGAAGGAACTGATGAGTGAATGTAGGGACTGACGAGTGAATGAAGGGACTGATAAGTGAGTGAAGGGAATGAAGGACTTGATGACTGAATGTAGGAACAGATGGCTGCTGAATGAACAGACACGGCTGAATTAAGGGACTAATGACTGAATGAAGGACCTGATGACTGAATGAGGGACCTGATGACTGAATAAAGGGAATGAAGGACCTGATGACTGAATGAAGGATCTGATGAGCAAATGAAGGACCTGATGACTGAATGAGGGAACTGTAGAGTGAATGAAGGACCTGATGACTGAATGAAGGGTCTGATGAGTGAGTGAAGGGTCTGAATGAAGGACCTGATGACTGAATAAAGGGACTGATTAACAAATGAAGGACCTGATGACTGAATAAAGGGAATGATGAGTGAATGTAGGGACTGACGAGTGAATGAAGGGACTGATTAACATATGAAGGACCAGATGACTGAATGAAGGGACTGATAAGTGAGTGAAGGGAATGAATGACTTGATGACTGAATGTAGGAACACATGGCTGCTGAATGAACAGACACGGCTGAATGAGGGACCTGATGACTGAATAAAGGGAATGAAGGGTCTGAATGAAGGACCTGATGACTGAATGAAGGATCTGATGAGCGAATGAAGGACCTGATGACTGAATGAGGGAACTGTCAAGTGAATGAAGGACCTGATGACTGAATAAAGGGAATGAAGGGTCTGAATGAAGGACCTGATGACTGAATGAAGGATCTGATGAGCGAATGAAGGACCTGATGACTGAATGAGGGAACTGTCAAGTGAATGAAGGACCTGATGACTGAATAAAGGGAATGAAGGGTCTGAATGAAGGACCTGATGACTGAATGAAGGATCTGATGAGCGAATGAAGGACCTGATGACTGAATGAGGGAACTGTAGAGTGAATGAAGGACCTGATGACTGAATGAAGGGTCTGATGAGTGAGTGAAGGGTCTGAATGAAGGACCTGATGACTGAATAAAGGGACTGATTAACAAATGAAGGACCTGATGACTGAAAAAAGGGAATGATGAGTGAATGAAAGGTCTGATGAGTGACCTTATGGCTGAATGGAGGACCTAATGACTGAAGGAAGGGATTGATGAGTACATGAACGGACTGATTGCTGAATGTAGGGACAGATGGCTGCTGAATGAACAGACACATGGCTGAATGAAGGGTCTGACGAGTGAATGAAGGGACTGATGTCTGAATAAAGGACCTGATGACTGAATGTAGGAACACATGGCTCAATGTATGGGCTTATGACTGAATGAAGGGACTGATGACTGAATGTAGGGACACATGGCTCAATGTATGGGCTTATGACTGAATGAAGGGACTGATGACTGAATGTAGGAACACATGGCTCAATGTATGGGCTTATGACTGAATGAAGGGACTGATGACTGAATGTAGGAACACATGGCTCAATGTATGGGCTTATGACTGAATGAAGGGACTGATGACTGAATGAAGGGACACATGGCTTCTGAATGAAAGGGGACTTATGCCAAAATGAAGGGACTGATGACTGGATGCAGGGACGCCTAAAGGGATACAAAGAGTTAGTTTGGATTGAGCTAATGTCATCGGTGCAACGTGAGACCAAATCACTTATGCGTATGAAATGGTACTGTACGGCTTAGTTTCCAGTTAGTATCTTAACACACGAAGAAAAATCTTTGATTAATACAAATCATCAGCAGCGAAACTTCGGTTGGATGAACACCACAATGAGACCAAATTAGACAAAAAGAAATCAAGAACTAAAAACAGGGGGGGGGGGGGACCAATTTAACCTTTCAAGTTTAACTAACTGTGCCTCCCTTTACTGTCTAACGAAATAGAAAGTGAAGAAACATTCATTCCTGTACGTGAACCCTCTTTTTCGACTTATCGGCAACTCTCCAGTAAAAACTGTGAGAGGATTTTCTGTCAAAAACTTAATGACAGCGCTTGTAGTGCTGTTTTATCGTGGAATGAACACAATAATGCTCGTAGGTTTCTCCATTAACACTGTACTAGAGTGGATTCGTTACAAGAAGGAAGTAATTGACAGTACACCCTCATGAATTAACAGTGATGTATATATTTTGGGGCCGCTACCACGCCATACCACTTGTACCAGGACGAACTGAGCTCTTCGATTAAGCGAAGGCTCGTTCGGGGCAATTGTGCTGACTAAGCACCTCAAACTTCAGTGTCAACATTGAACGTAGCTGTGGTCTCGTCGAAGCGTCATCTGTCATCCACAATCGCGATCTCTCCCACACAGTTCCTTGTTTGTAGCGGTAAATCTCCCAATTGTAATCCAGTCACATTTGGAAGTTGCTGATTATCGTCCATACTCCCCCACACTTTGTGTGATATTGTAACACGTACGAGGTACAACCAGTATTGCAGGTAGAAGGTACAAACTCCTAGCAGACTTATTGCACAAAAGGTGGGGGTGTTGTATAACGTCGTACGAAAGTACGAGTCGTTTCAAGGAGCCTACTTTTTTTTTACAACACCGATTCTTTTTCTATTTCTTTAGCGGAGAAAAAACTAGGCTTGATTTCCTGAAATTGGAAAAAAGTAGTTCCATCTTCTCTGCCAGACGTCCCCTTCGAAAGGTAACTTTCTCGTGATTGCCCTACAACAAAATCAGTCAGATAGTAGTTATTTATCAAAATGTACTTTTAAAAAGCAGAAGGGAAGACATTTACATGAGGAATTTGTCAATACACTGGTCTCATGCTTGAAGTGATCTGTGACAATTTCAATGCATTTGCCATGGCTGTGTGGCCCATCTAAACTCACGCTGAATGAGAAAGTTCAGGTAATGGTAGGGGAAGTAATACCAAACAACCGTTGATTACAAAAATTTTTAAAAAGAATTTTAGTCCAATTATTTAAATCGGGTCCTTTTTTGGGTTGAAGAAACGCGCGTGCCTTCTCTCATGCAACCCTTTTCATCACACTTCCCTCCTTCTCTGCATAACCCCGTAAAAGTCTCACAGAAGAAAGAAGAAGAAATTCCTTGGCCTGATCTATTCATCTCCCGCACACTATTGAAATCAGCTGTGATGGAGAGAAGATAGTTCTGTATCATGCAGCAGATCTGTTTGTGCCCATGGGTTAGTATTTTAGTACAAGAACCTCAGTAACAGATTTGGATAAGTTGTGGTTAGAAGTATGCCTTTCCAGTAGCTGAAAATGCGCCTGAAAAATAGTAAGAAATACAGAAAATAGGTGAAAATATTAAGAAATATAGAAAACAGAATGCCTTTCCATGCGGTTATGACAATTACAAACGTTGACAACATACGAAGCTGACAGGGGAAGATAAGCGATACCTGTTCTGTGTTCTAAAGTATATCTCGGGGGACAAAACACTGGCTGAACACAACTATCAGCAGGGATAACACAATTCTAGTAGCATATCCGCAAAACTCTCACACTATTTAGATGCGAAAACGTGGGTTGTGAGGAAACACGAAATAAGTAAATGTTACCTCATCCAGGGCTCTGTATCAGCCAAGGAGGTGTTATGGGGGGGATTAATATCGAAGCGATATCGCACTAGGTGAGTCGGGGAGTTAGTACAATATCAAGCCGAACGCGGTAAATTCCCAATACAATGGCCGCGGGTACATTTATGTGGAACTCCGGTTCGCGATTCGGAACAGTTTACCAGCGTCGCTGTTACTGGTGAGCCTAACAGTAGCGGTAAGAGTTGAGCAAAGATTTGTCGTAAAAGTGATTGGAACAGAGTTTTATTCGTGAATTACATTTGGAGAGGTTTTACCACCACAGACAGGGGAACTGAGTGGGAGCGTACGCGAGCGAGGGAACCGGCTCTGTTACAAAGTCTTGAGCGAATCGGGGCATTTGAGGTTCCCAGTCAGCATAAACGGGGCACGAGCCTCCGCTGAATCGAAGGGTTTGGTTCGTCCCGGTACATCACTCTGCCCTTGATGAAGTGCCTGTCCTCAGGCACTCATGAACACTGCAGTTCAGGGCATTGCTATCCACCCAACAAAGCGGAACCTAATCTTGAGCATAGCGAGCGAGAGAGAATTTTGATTAAAGTTCCAAAGGGTGCTCATGTTTGTGGTGGGAGTATTGAATAAATGCAAATAAACAGTCACTCACAATGTCTCTGACGTACACATCTTCTGTGTATCGTACCTCTTCGTCCCACGCAGCTGCGACATCCATGGTTCAGAGAATTGGTCCATGTCTTGGCGAAAGACGATTCTTTCAGTGATGGAAGTCGGAGTTTTCCTCCTCCTCGGAGGACACCTTCTCAGGTGTTCCAGAAGGGGTAGTGCAGAGCGAAGATGTTGCATCTACCGTGCAGTGATTAGTTGCACTTTTGGGAACAAGCACGGCGTTCTGGCTCATGGGGTGGGGCAGGGTGCGATGCCTGTGTTGACAGCATTCACACGTGTACGTTGAGTGGCAGCTCTTGTGTGTGTGTGAGGTTGCCAGACAATTCGTACACAGATTGTCCACTTCCACGTAGGTTCTACGAGTCTCCTGGCTGGAGTTGAAGAAACGTAGGCACTTTTTTTTTACCCCATGATGTTTGCCGCCGATAGGGCAGGGATGTGGCTCTGGCGATGGAGTTTTGTCTGCACCAGGTCTTTTCAAAGGCGTGTGGTTTTCCCGAACTCGTTGTTTGAGAGGTCATTCGGGGACAGATACACGGGAAGATGTCAATGTTGATGCATGATGGGGGATTGATTCGTTGTGAGATGAACTGTCCGTAGGTTTTCACTGACTAGTAGGTTTATGCTGCTGTGATGCTAGACCTTTACATCTGTCCTACTGTCCTCAAAGCAGCCGTCATAGACTGAACACAGCTTTGAGGCCGTTCGTCAAGAACGGACAACGTTCGAACATAATGAGAGGTGAGAGAGTAGGTCACAACAGTAGGGCAGAAATGTTGAAGGTGGGGGATCAAAGAGAACCTTCAAGTTTTCTGCTTGGCCGGCATCTTGAACTAATGTAGGGGAAGTTCGACCACTAGTTGGGCGCCAATTTTACGGGCGGGGGGGGGGGGGAGGGATTAATATTGAAAGCGATATCGCACTAAGAGAGTTGGGAAGTTAGTACGATATCAAGCCGAATGCAATTGTTACATTCGGAGCAGTTTTACCACCACCGACAGAGAACTGAGTGAGAGCGAACGCGAGTGTGGACGACACAGTGACGAGGGAACCGGCTCGGTTACAACTGACGGCATCAAAGTCTCGAGCGAATCGGGGCATTTGAGGTGCCCAGTCAACATAAATGCCCCGGACGAGCCTCCGCTGAAGCGAATGGTTTGATTCGTCCCGTTACAGAGTCTTTGGATGGGTGAACTAGGATATTGGCAAGATCTAAAAGTGAGTGACTGTAACGAGGCAAGAGCGGGGGAATGAGGCCTAAGAAGTGAGATGAGAGAAGGGGGTTAGGAAACTGGTTAGAAGGAAAATAGGACTGTTCGTTGAGTCCGTCTGCGTCTCCGTCTGTAGTACTGACTTAATGGCCAGACGATGATGTCTTTACATGGAAAGCGCTCGCCCACAGTATCTCACCAGCCAGAGGAGACGGACTCGCCAAACAGATACGTTAACTTTAGGCTCTGGGATTCCTGAATGGGTGGTCAAAGTTGAAAGTTGAGGAAAGGCCAAAGAGATCAGGATCTTCCCTTAGGGCCCAAGGCACTCAACTGATTCAGCTAGAGCGGTGATTCGACTGTCTCAAGAGCTGGGAAGTGAGATGAGAAAACCTCACAGGGGAAACTGTTAGAGGGGAAATACATTGTCGGCTCGGGTCATAAAATTGTTTTGCCAGGGCTCGTTCAAAGATTCGGTTGACTATGGGCTCTGAGATTCACAAAACTGATTCAGCTAGAGCTAAACTGACGGGTCAATATATTATCAGCGTTCAAGCCTTCAATGGAAAGTCCCCTGGAGTGAAAAGCGTCAAAATGAAATTAGCATTTTATATAAAACTCACTTTTGTCTTCAATCACAGAATGTTGCTTCTTCGAAGAAAACGTGTAAGCCATCAGGTAAAATAAAACGGGCAACGAACCAATAGCTAACGAACTCATCAAATACGTAACTTCCGTCCTCCAGCGATACCTACTGCACCCGATGCTATCTGACCATTGACTTCTCGTGTTGTTAATCTGTCAAACCCAATAAAGTCGTCAATTAATGACATTCCCAACAGGAAAACTGCAAAACGCAATATAATTCAACCAACCAAGTCGACGATGTCCATGCAAAATGCGTTTCCTCCCGATTCCACTTTGTACCCGTTGTATACGTCATTGATTCGAGTGTAGCTGTCTAGACACAATTCACAGGTGGCTAAATCCGGTGAGATTGAGGCGTTGTGGTATTTAGCGATACAACTTTTGTGAATTGCGGAAGCGTTGAGGATTTCTTGGATCGAATCGGTCAGTTGTGGCGTCGGGCGTTTACCGTTTGCGTCAGGAACGAAACACGCTGCGAGGAAGAAAAAACAACGTAAGTAATGTAGGAATTCCAATAAAAAGCAATAGGAATAATTACTTGGGTTTAATTTGAAAGCTGAATACAAAATGCATGAATTGGTCTTTTTACTTTCCTTGGCTCTACAATGTAGAAAGGAAAGTTATGTAATCGGCTGAAAAAAATTTTGAATTCTCTTCAGATCTTTACGTTTCAGACCCCCGTGAGGCCGAAAAACACTATTTGGGAAAATGGTCTGTGTGTATGTGTGTCTGTGAACGATTTTTAGAGAGAACCACCAACCAAATCCACTCAAACTTGATATCTAGCCCGCAGGTCACCATGGGACGCCAAAATAAGGGTTTGAACAAAATCCATCGAAAGCTAACAACTATAGTTATCATAGTGATCAAAACACCAAATATTTTTACTTTCCGCTACCCGAAGGGAAGGAAAGTATAGTAATCGGGTCAAAAAAAATTTGGGTTTTCTTCAGATCTTTACGTTTTGAGGCCTACTGAGTCTAAAAAACCTAATTTCGGCGCGTGGTCCGTGTGTGTGTCTGTACTTCGATTTGTGGGAGAACGGCTGATCCGATTGAGCTGGTTCTTTTTTGGTTTTGTTCGTTATTTTTTGTAGACACCAAAATAAGGTTATGGACGATTTCGGCCGACGGGAAGGGGGGTGGGGGGACGAAAATGTACCAAAAACTAAGGTTTTTTACGCTTTTTGGCAAAACGGCTACAACGATTATCACCAAACTTTAGAGATGTTTTCGAATACTTAATACCTACATATTGTTCCCAATAAATGTTCCTCTGACAGTCCATTGAACAGAGATAAAAATCAAAATGTGTCAAAAATAACGTTTTTTCTAACATTTCCGTAAATTCCAGGGTAACTTCTTCACCAGATGTGATAAATCCTAATGGACTGTCTTTTAGTCACCCATACCAACATTTCGTTCTCTATAATTATTTCTGTATATATATGTTGAATGGAGATATAAGCCAAGTTAACTGAGAAAAGGAGATTTGTCGAATATTAATTTATCGGAATTCCTATTTTCTCAGAAACGGCTCTCACGATTTCGATCAAACTTTCGGAGTACTCTCAGCTAACTAGTCCCTACATTTAGTTCTCCATAAATGTTCCTGTAAAAATGCGTTGAACGAAGATATAGCGCCCGCCTATGTAGGTGGTGTTCGAACTTAAAAGGGTGGCAGAAAGTTGTGTGTTGCTACGCACCAGATATTTTTTTTTCCTTTAACGGTGTACCATACCCACCATTAGCGCAGCTAGTGGCACTGGATACTGATGGGTCGATTCATAAGGCTGTGCCTCCGTCCTCTGTCATTTGTTCCCTTTGTTCTATCGCCATTATATTCCGTTCTTACAAGTTGAGTACTGCTTCTAATTTTTCTCCGATCCCCAATAGTGGCGACGAGGTTGTTTTTATTGATTTATTCGTTAAGTTAGGGGTTTTTTTTCTTTCTTTCGCGAAAATCATTCCAAATTCTAAATGACTGCACCGCTCGTTGTGGGTACGGCACTGGGCCACGTTGGCTATATCGGCACATTGCACACGTTTTCCCCAAGAGTGAATCAATGGGCCATCGCGAAGCCGCGTATGATCAGTTTTTTCACCGCGAATTCCATCAACGACGAGGCGAAGAAAACGTCGTTACTCCTTAACTCGTAGGATGAAGTGGGCTACCAACTAATCGCTAACCTAACTGTACCCAACACGCCGGAGGAGAAAACATTCGCTAATCTTATTACTCTTTTCGATAAATACATTCTTCCTCAGGAATCCGTTTTTGCGGCTCGTCATAAAGTCGTAAACTCGGCGAAAGATCCAAATGAGTCGTTGAATGAGTGGTTGGCTCGGCTACGTTCGCTGGCCTCCAAATGTAGATATACCGACCTCGACGATCGAATATTAGACCAATTCGTTTTTGGCCAACCAAAAGGTCCCATCAAGGATCGACTCTTCGAGGAGGATCGTACGGTTTTAACTCTCGACAAGGCGAAAAACTTGGCGACATCGAGAGAAGCCGCGTTACATCAATACGATCTCTCGCCAACCCACGTCAAAACGGAGCCGGTGTATAGGACGGCTAACTACGACAATTTTTCTAAGAAGGGGACGAGAGGAGGAACCGGAAAGAGGTCAAAACAACAACAGCCCACTGGAAGTGCCCGATCTGTGGAAACCATCATAAAACCGCCTGCTACTTTGAAGACGCTCGTTGCGAAAATTATTGTAGGAACCAGCTAACGAAGGTATGCGACCGAAAATGATAAGGGTGGTCGGGTTGGTAATAAAAAATAAGGTCATTTGTGCCAAATCGTAAAAATAATCCTGGCAAAATTCGAAATCATTTCGTGACAGAAAACGTTGAGATGCCTCTGTATCACGTCAATGATGTGGATGGTCAGAGTAAACCTTTCATAATAAACTTGTCACTCGATAACGTTAACACTTCGTTCGAAATTGATACCCGGTGCACTTCAAGCACTCTGCCTTTTCCTGCTTACAAACAGCATTTTGAGTAAAGCAAATTAATACCCACAACCAAGACTTTTTTTGTCATATTTTGACTCTAAAGCGAACCCATTAGGGGTCCCACAACCGATCCCCGATACCTCACAAACGGTTGATCCCGACCACATTTTCCCACGATGAGCTCTGATGCAAAGCTCATTTCAATTATACGATTAATTGGTACCAAATTGAATTCTAGAGTTACGACATTCGATGTCAAATCCGTTCTACTGACGAACCAAGCGCGGCAGCACTTCAAATACCTTCATTATCTCTTTAAGCTGACTTAAGATGTAAGCATTGCTCAATTATTGAGAGCCAGACAAATGAAGACAGGCTCAGTCTAGAGACATAGTGATAAGATATGTACAAATCGTATTTGCCACTCCTTTGACTAATTTCAACTTTTCTCGTTAGGCCGGCTTCACACGGATAGCCGTACGGCTCTCACCCGCGATGAGGAGCGTTTTCCGCTCTTGACTCCCACTTTTCACACGGAGAGCCTTTTTGGCTCTCGATCGCCTTTTTTTGGCAGTCATCTGCACCAAATTGAAGAACGATGGATCACACGCATGCTTTGGCCATTTACCTCCTTCACCGCCATCAAGTTCAACGCCACAAATGCAAAAAAAAAGTACCAGACAGTATTGGGTCCATCCAATCAACCAACAGCGGGATGAAGAAGGAGTTTACACCACACTGTACGAAATTCTTCGAAATGTTGACAAAACGTTTTTCAACTTCTTCCGGATGTCAATCGACACATTTGTTGAGCTCCTCAGCAAGGTGAAGAATGCTTTTAACTTGAAGATACCAACATGCGTAATTGCATTAAGCCTGAATTAAGGCTTGCAATAACGTTGAAGTAAGTTGAGTTGCTTTGTTTGCAATTCACATATTTCCATGTAAAACTCCAAATATCTGCGTGAATGGTTGGAAATGTGAACCTTTAAATCAGTAAGTTAAGCAATAAACTGAGGAGCGGGAGCCGTTTTCGCTCGTCGTGTGAACGCTCTCATCCCCCTCTTTGTATTTCGTCGAAGAGCCCAAGACTCGCGGCTCGAAGTGCCGAGCCGTGATCACTCGCGTCTCGTGAGCCTTCACCACTCTCGCTCTCCGTGTGAAACCTCCACTGCTCCTAGTGTATTTCAGTCTCAGAGCCGTACGGCTCCCCGTGTGAAACCGCCTTAGGAGCACCAAAAACAAACAGTGTAGATTAATTTCATACAACCACGAAAAGAATTAATGAATATCTATTTAAATATCTGGTGCGTTGCAACACACAACTTTCCTTAGCTCTACGTCAATTCACTTTGTACATGGCTAATTCTATTTAATCAATTCATTTATCACTCAGTTAATTTGAACTTGGTCAAACAACACGTCACAGCAGCAGGAAGCGGTAGCGCTTACAGTTCCAGATTTTATTGTGTTGCTCGTACTCATTGCAGGACCAATATTGAGCAATTGGTACACAGATAATTAATGAGGCTGTAAACACGAATTTTTAGAAGAAGGATAGTAATTACTTTTCCAGAGTTGTTGGGTAAACACTTTTAGAACTGGTAGTAAGCGAAACGGCGGTAGTTGAAATTCAGGAATTTCTGGAGTGAGCCCCATGTACCTCATGAGCGTTTTTAAACACTCACTTTTTAGGTATATGATTGGACTACAATACCGAATTTTTTTAACATTCTACAAGAATTCTAGCGGAGTTTATAAGGCAAAAACTGCGCGAAAAACGCTTTTGGTCGAAAATTTTGGTAATTTATTGTGCTGCTCTCGTCATTTTCCCACGAATGGGAATTTTATGGTGTGATTGCCATATTGAGAGCTATTAATATAACAAATTTAATCAAAATCGTTATAGCCGTTTTTGAGAAACAAAATTTGGTGTTTTGATCACTATGATGACTATAGTTAACTTTCGGTGGATTTTGCCCATATCCTCACTATTGCGTCCCATGGTAACTCGTAGGCTAGACATCGTTTCAGCTGATTTGGTACGGTGGTTTCTTTAAAAACTGCGCTAAAATCGATTTCGTCGAAAGTTTTGGTAATTTATTGTGCTGCTCTCGTCATTTTCCCACAAATGGGAATTTTATGCTATAATTGTCTTATTGAGAGCTATTAATATAACAAATTTAATCAAAATCGTTATAGCCGTTTTTGAGAAACAAAATTTGGTGTTTTGATCACTATGATGACTATAGTTAACTTTCGGTGGATTTTGCCCATATCCTCACTATTGCGTCCCATGGTAACTCGTAGGCTAGACATCAGGTTTCAGCTGATTTGGTACGGTGGTTTTCTCTAAAAACTGCGCTAAAATCGATTTCGTCGAAAGTTTTGGTAATTTATTGTGCTGCTCTCGTCATTTTCCCACAAATGGGAATTTTATGCTATAATTGTCTTATTGAGAGCTACCAATATTAAAAATTTAATCAAAATCGTTAGAGCCGTTTTTGAGAAAAAAAAATATTTGGTGTTTTGATCACTATGATAACTATAATTAAATTTCGGTGGATTTTGCTCATACCCTTATTTTGGCGTTCTATGGTAACATGCGGGCTAGATATCAAGTTTGAGTGGATTTGGTACGTTGGTTCTTTCTAAAAATCGTTCACAGACACACAGACCATTTTCCCAAATAGTGTTTTTCGGACTCAGGAGGATTTGAAACGTCAAGATCTGAAGAGAACTCAAAATTTTTTTTTCAGCCGATTACATAACTTTCCTTTCTACTTCATAGAGCAAGGAAAGTAAAAAGGAGAATTGGGAGAAAGTCTCGAACTGTTCGTCAATGGCAGTAAATTGCAACTGGTCACTAGTTGGTCCGCGATCAAGTACAATCACAGACCCTATGTCGAAGCAGGTAGATCGGCGATAATGATGCGCGATAAGTTCCTCGGTCAACACAGGGCAAGGGGGGGGGGTTTGTAGGTGAGTTTCCGTTTCCTTTTGGGCGAGCATGTGACCCCTGATTCTGCCAACTTCTCTCGAACCTTAAGATATATCTCAACAGATGCAGAGACTCAATAAATAAATGAGCCATGGAACGAGTGCTCCACCTTGAACAGTTCAGGACATAAGGCATTTAGGGCGTACGTGCATCGAATTGGTAGGGCTGCCAGCACTGCAGGGTGGGGGGGGGGTGGACGACGCTTCCGACGCCATCTTCTACAGGCAAAAGTAGGCAGGCTGGTGGCATACTGCGCAAGACACAGTCAGTCAGCTGTCTGTCAGCTTCCTGTTGAATTCTGAGGAAAACTACAGGCTCAATTGAGCTGGCTGATCAGGGGCTAGCATTAGCAAGGATGAAGAATGAAGACATAAAGGAAAGGCCCCTCCTGAACTCTCTAATGGCTGGGTATAATGGGAGGATGAATGAGAATGGCTGCACCCTGCAAAATTCTCATGAGGGTGAAGAGTGCATGAAAGAAGAACTGCCATCGTAAAGAGGCTTGACGGCCAACCTGATCCAATGTGCATGGGGCCACAAGAACCAGTCCCTCCCCCCCAAAAAACGGCGATTCCATTCCTGACAGAGCGTAAACCTCTCCAACGCCTCAGCCCTTTGCCAGCAAAAGGACTTCTTCCCTACCCCAAAGGCAGATAACATATTTTTGTGCCAATATCCATCAAATGCGAGCCGACTGAGCTGAGGTCGAAGCCTAATACGAGGCTGAGCTAATTACTGCCACTGCAACTCTACGGGGAAGATGAGAATGGGGCCTCTTACCGAAAGTCCTCGAGAACGCTGAGTAGCCTCCTTCCACGTGAGTGACAACCGCCCACATCAGTGCCTGGGGAATTAGACAGATCCACCCCCGAGGCAATGTGCACATTAAAATCACCAACAATCATCACACTTAGTTCGACTTAAGAAGCCCGTTCTTCGTTTGAACCTACGTATTGTGGAGGAATAGTTCTCGATGGGGCAAGCCGCGTGTCCCCACTGAGTGCTGGTCCTTCTAAGGGGGGGGGGGGGAGAGAGAGAGAGAGAGAAGCCAGGCCTTCCGGCTGGAGGAGCCAGCCGTGGTCTGCTCGTTGTCGCCATTTGGTTCATTGCAGAGCATAAAAAGCGAAAAGCTGAGAATACATTTGAAGGAACGACTCACCCCTTTGTGCTATACCAAAACATCATCTCGGCCCAACCAAGCGAGAGCCAGGTGAGCTGCCTCATTCATTATTTCTTAATTGTCTGTTTTTTTCTTTGCCCATTTGTGTCCATAATTATTGATATTGGAAGGTTTTTTTCATTTGTAGGTTTTTTGTTCTTTTTGACGATCCTGTCCTGTTGTTCCGCCCCTGCCCTGAATGTAAGTGTTGACGACTCAGAGAGGCGTCACTTAGTCCTTGAAGAGGCGAAGTGAGCCTCCTTCTCTTCTCTTTTCTTATTTTCTTCTTTTTTGGTTTATTATTCATTCTGAATAATAACCCTATGTATTCTGTCACGAAAAATTTTTTACATCCCCCCTCCCTCTAAATTTGATACTTTACGTTTCAAGACATGGAGATTCCAAATTTGCAATATCCGTCCGCCGTCCCCCGTCCAGGCCGTTTTGTGCCTTTAACGTGGTCCAAAAAATTCGTTCTTTCGCACGAAAATCCAATTTGGTATCTAGTTGTGCTGGCCATCTCGGCAATCTGATCGGACGAAGCCCATGATTATTATGGGCAAAAAACGGTTAAAAAAATTAACGAAACGCAGTACAACGCGGGAACTACAGCGGAAGTCAACGTTTCGGTCTCATCGAAATCGCTCGCCTGCTCAACTGGCAACACTGCCCCCTCGCCTCGCAACGGGTTCACCCAATTTTTTTTTGCTTCCTCTAGGAAGCGCTCGTGTTTCGCATATAACCTTTGACATTACAATTTGTCTCTTTATCGTCCGATTGCCTTGTTCTCGTCTTCACCTCCACGAATGACTGTTTCGCTCCGTCTCAACTATTTCCGTTAGCAAAATATCTGTTATCTTCGATTGAACTTTTCATTATTCGTTT
Source organism: Pachypeltis micranthus (assembly GCA_020466155.1). Classification (NCBI taxonomy): domain Eukaryota; kingdom Metazoa; phylum Arthropoda; class Insecta; order Hemiptera; family Miridae; genus Pachypeltis; species Pachypeltis micranthus. Next base: position 5,172,303 of record CM035776.1, read on the forward strand.
ATTTTTGGTTTATTTATTTAATAGTTTGTTCGTTTCATTTTTTTTGGTTTTAATATGATTCAATTTTTTTAGATTCTTTCGTTTCATTCTCATTTTCGTTTTTTCATAGATTTTTGGTTACATTTCGATATTAGTATTTAGCGTGCATGTTTTCATATTAAAATTCAGTTTTTTCTAGATACTTTCGGTTTTTTTTTGTTTATTTTAATATCACGATTCAGTTCTTTTCGACCTTTTTTTGGGTTTCATTTTGATATTTTTCGATGCTGAATCGAACGGGATGGGTCTCGGAGCATTAATGCTAGGTCAATCTGTTTATCCGAATAATAAACCGTTGTGTAATAATTTGCAGGGTTTTTCATTTTGTTTCGTGATCTGATGATCTCAGCGCTTATCGCTCGCAATCCTAACTCGATCCATTCTCATCAAGTCTTTCACCACCTCCAAGCTGCCTCCGCCACCACTCGACTTCTCCCATCACCAGTTTCCGTCGGATTCGCTGCGAATGTCGGACCCGAAGCCTACAAAACGCCGCGTTTCTCGAAATCGGGGTTATCAGCATCCCAAACCGCCAACTGAGAAAAAGTTCTGACATCAACGACTGTAAGTTCCAATCTGTTACACTTCGAGGTCTGTGCGGAGGCTCCCCAATTATTTGTGCGAGTAATGCGAGCTGTTCTTTTCAGTCGATTGACTTATCAGCCGGAACCCACTTGTCCTTCGAATATCGGACACCGCCCAACCTCCTTCAGCCTTTTCACTGAACTTCGGAGTTCGATTTCCCAAGCCTTTTTTTTTTTGACCCGAGGGCGAGTGGGACAAGTCCCTTTGTCACTGCGGCCGCATGTCCTTCACCACAGAGTCCGCTACAGTTTGGGGTTCAGTGGTCCCCTGACCGAAGTATTCAAAGCGTTTTGCTGCCAAGGCAGGGCATTCACATAGGATATGCTCTGCTGTCTCGTCCTCCTCACTGCAAAGTCTGCATTCCACCGCCTCTGAGATGCCCATCTTGTTGAGGTGATATCTGAGTGGGCAGTGCCCGGTGAGGAAGCTTATCAGTACTCTCAGATCTTGTCTAGAGAGTGTCAGCATCGCCTTCGCCCCTTGACAGGAAGGCGTGACAAGCCTTTTCGCCTGTCTTAGTCGTGGCTGACGATGCCAATGGGCGCCATTTTCCTGTATCTCCCATCGAGCAACCAGACGGTTAAGGTGACTTTTCGTCAGACCCACGTGTGGTTCAGGCCAGATGGGTGGGGATTCTGTACCCCTTTTCGCAAGGCGGTCAGCCTTTTCATTGCCCTCATGCCCCCTGTGAGCCGGCACCCAAATGAGGGAGAGCCTGTCACGGGCGCCCGAGCTGCTTGAGCGCATGGAGGCATTCCCATGCCAGCTTAGACCTAAAACCCTTTAAGGCCATCTCTGAGACAGGGCATGTCTGAGAAAATGTAGATCCGCTTGCCCTTGAGTTCTTTGTTCAGGATCTCTTCTGCGATCTCTTGGGTTTTGCCCATTGTTCGCGGCTACTTATTCAGTCAGCATGCTGACCTTATTCACAGCTGGCCGCAGACATGCCCCTGGGGACAATGTTGTGGCTGTTCCACTATCCACAACCCGTGGTCGCGCTTAGTAGCATGGGCATGCTCCTGGGAAGATAACCCAGAACCAGGTTCCCAAGCCTTTGAATTGTATAGTAAGGAGCTCCTAGGATACTGTTACGGGCACGATCGGAATGAGCTGTGACTCGGAACTCCGGAGCTTCTTTCATCGGGCAGAGCCACTTGAAGCAGCTCCGATTAAATCTGAAGAGGAAGATAGCTGCTGACGAACAGGGAGAGGGGAGGGACCGCATTGCCGCGATCGGGAGGTGAAGAAAATCGGGACTGCTGCGCGCAACGAGGCACTCGGCCTATTTCTCTTCTGGGCTCCGGCGGCACCACTTCGCCGATACAATTCGATACCTGGGCTATTACTTGGAAAGGAATATATTGGTTTATTGGAAGGAAGGATATTACTTATTGAGTGACGCCCGAAACGATCCTATAACATTGGCGCCCAACGTGGGGCCCGAACCCACGACCCTGAGATTAAGACTCATGCTCTACCGACTGAGCTAGCCGGTCATCTATACTATTCTGTTTAATTTCGTTGATATAATATTTATCCCATCTACCAGAGTAATTTATTTTATTTCAGTTTATTCATCTCAATTTTCCCGATTTTACCCACCAAATAAATTTTTGTTATCATTCTTTGATTTTTAGCAAATGGTTGGATAATTGGACATTCGACAGCCGAAATCCCCTTCCTCCAGCAGTAAGGGTTCTTTTTACTTTCCTTGGCTCTACAAAGTAGAAAGGAAAGTTATGTAATCGGCTGAAAAAAAAAATTTTGAGTTTTCTTCAGATCTTTACGTTTCAGATCCTCCTGAGTCCGAAAAACACGATTTGGAAAAATGGTCTGTGTCTGTGAACCAAATCCATTCCAACTTGATATCTAGCCCGCAGGTTACCATGGGACGCCAAAATAAGGGTATGAACAAAATCCTCCGAAACTTGACTATAGTTATCATAGTGATCAAAACACCAAATATTTTTTTTCTTAAAAACGGCTGTAACGATTTTGATTACTTTTTTTATATTGATAGCTCTCGATAAGGCAATTCTCACATAAAATTCCCGTTCGTAGGAAAATGACGAGAGCGGCACAATAAATTATCAAAATTTTCGACGAAAAGCGTTTTTAGAGCGGGTTTTTCCTTTCCGTGCTGCGAGTCATCTCGATTCAGTATACGAATTGCTCACCTCTACAGAGAGGAACATACACAATCAACTTGCTAGTCAAGAAATCGAATGGCACTTCAGCCCAGCCGCAGCACCCCATTTCAACGGCATCGCAGAAGCAGGAGTCAAGTCTGCGAAGTTCCACTTGAGCAAGGTACTAGGTAGTCTTACCATGACATACGAAGAGCTCTTAACACTAATAATTCGAGTCGAAGCCGTGCTCAATAGTCGTCCTCTGGGAGCAATCTCTGCTGATCCCAATGACTCGGATTATTTGACTCCGGGACACTTTATAGTGGGTGCTCCGCTTCTTGTGGTACCTGAAAACGATCTCTCCCATCTTTCCCAGAACAGATTATCACATTATCAGACCATCCAGCAATGTATTCAGTCTTTCTGGAAACGTTGGATGACTGAATACATACCAACCCTTATACCCCGCTCCAAATGGATTGATACGCAACAGAATTGCAAGCCAAACGACGTTGTGTTCTTGCGTAAAGAGCGCACATTGCCCCAGCAATTGCCTATTGGGCGTATAGTGGAGACATTCCCTGGCAAGGACGGAGTAGTCTGTGTTGCTCGTATAAAGACTTCAACAGGATCATACATCAGGCCAGTGCACAATCTCATACCACTACCGACTGTCCAAGAATAAAAACGCACCGCTCCACCAACCGCACCAGTTCTTCCACCGCAGCATCAGTTCATTAACTGCATCAAGCATCATCCGCTCCAGAAGAAGGCATCCATAGTGTCTGTTACTCATGTGACGAAGAGGTTTGGAGATGCTTTTGAAGAGCTGCTGACTAAGGCAAAAATTACGGCAATCGCGCCGGGGATTCGATCCACAATCCGAGAATTATGAATCGACCGTCTTACCGCAAGACCACGATGAACCGCTTGCCTTTGATAGGAGTCAGTCAGCACATCTCCCCCCTCGTCTATTAACCGCTACTCCTGGAGCGAACTCATTTTTTTTAGGGAAAGAATTTTACGAGAGTTGAGCGAATCCCCGGAAAATCCGATCTTTGATTCGAGAAAGGCTACAAGGAAAGTCTTCGTTCCCTCGCATTGTAGTAGGCGCGTCGCCCATTCCACCTTCGCGCTGGAACTTTCACAGCGTCAGCGAATCCAGGACCCGAGAACTCGTCTCATTATTTTTCTCTCTTAATTTTTTAATTTTTCTCTCGGGGCCTCTTCTTTTTCTTGGAAAGAAGAAATTCGACCACTAGTTGGGCGCCATTTGTGACGAAGAGGTTGGAGATGCTTTTGAAGAGCTGCTGACTAAGGCAAAAATTACGGCAATCGCGCCGGGGATTCGATCCACAATCCGAGAATTATGAATCGACCGTCTTACCGCAAGACCACGATGAACCGCTTGCCTTTGATAGGAGTCAGTCAGCACACTCATTTACGCATCAATTAATTCTATGCTTGCAAAACTCGAGGAGTTTCACCCTGGGGAGTATGTTTCAAACTTCCCCCCTATGACGCGCGCTAGGAGGCAGTTGCGCGGATTTTCCTCCGCGCCATTTTTTCGTACGTTCATTCCACTTCCTTCGCCCGCCGCAACGAGGTCATTTTTCTTACGAGGCCGCCCGCGATTTTTATGTACACGGATTTCCATCTGCTGGAACGTTAGTAGGATGTTTAAAAAAATTGGTATTGTAATCCAATCCAATACCTGTAGGGTGAGTGTTTAAAAACGATCATGAGATACTTGGGGCTCACTCCAGAAATTCCTGAGTTTCAGCTACCGCCGTTTCGCTTACTACCAGTTCTAAAAGTTTTTACCCAATAACTCTGCCAAAGTGATTACTATCCTTCTTCAAAAAATTCGTGTTTACAGCATCATTCAGTTTCTGTGTACCAATTGCTCAATAATGATCCTGCAATGAGTACGAGCAGCACAATAAATTCCGGAAGTGTAAGCAATACCGTTTCCTGCTGCTGTGAAGTGTTGTTTGACCAAGTTCTAACGAACTGAGTGGTAACTTGATTAAGTAGATAAAGCCATATAGAAAGTGAAGTGACGTAGAGCTAAGGAAAGTTGTGTGTTGCAACGCACCAGATATTTTTTTTAGGTTTTTCGAAAAGCAACGAGAGAGGAGGAACTTTGTGATCGGCCCCAACCTCTACAGTATATCCGTTCGAAGGGCTCCAAAGGGGTGTGTTTCATGGACAGACTCGAGATCTTCCAATTGAACCCCGACATTGTCTAATCAATCATCCAGCCTATGCAGCAGAGTCTGGTTGTAGTCAGACGCTCGTGGGCAGCGTTGTATTCACCTTCTGCCTTAAGTCTGTATTTACTTCAAGTGAACTTCTAGGCCTGAACTGGATTAGATTTCTGAGGGGAGTTCGCAGGACTACATTGGCTGTTAGCTCTCCTCATACTAAGACCGATATGTTGCTGCATCAGTCACATCAATCAGCGGCTGCCAGACGTTTGAGGGCAAACAAACGAAGAGGATGAGGGGCATCAACGAAAGGAACTCGCTGAAAGATAAGAGATGGCCCAACTAACTGATGATCCACAAGAATACGCTCAACAACGAACCAAAAATTACAAATAAAAGCTTCGTACTTCGTGAGCGAACAAAGAACGCGTGTGCTTGCTGCCAGATCACAAATCACACTCCTCTGGCAGTCTTATCGATAGAATACCACAAAATAAACAACAGAAATCAATCTCGAAGCCATCAAATCAAGAAATTATAACTCACTGTCACAAAACGCTCGTATCCACAAGTCGCTCACGTAAGTGAAACCAGCTTCAAAGACTTGCAACCTGTCCAAATTGGCCAACTCGCTTTCGCATTTCTGCCCTCCCATGCTTTCAATCTGCGAACAAAACCGGGTTAATAATAACAAATAATAAGTCGACGAAAGGTACGAAAATATCACGCGCCAGTGCGAATGAATCACCTCGGTAATGTCGTCGTAGACGTCGAGGACCTTCAGGTAAGAAGAGACGCACATTTGACAAAGGGTGATGGGTCGTGCGTGACTGATCGTGCAGTAGGTGTAAGTAGCCGTCAAGTTGGCAAAACTTTCGAGCATCAACATACACGTTGGATCTTGATCGCTAAATAGAAAACAATTAGGTGACAATACAACGAATTGATCGCTAAATAGAAAGGAATTGTATAAAGCGGCCTCTTTTGAGCCTTTCAAATTCACTGAGATGCTGAGGACTTTATATTATCCCTCTCTGTTAAGATATTATTGGTCAGCATTGGTTTCATGTGTTGCGAGTGTAAATAATAGAAAGTTTATTTTCGTTCGTCACGCCAAACTAAGTGGTACACTATTATTTGTTCTGTCAACTCCTTGGGGAGCATAGGGCAGAAACAAGATCGTTCCAGACTGTAGGGTCCTCTCCAGGTGCATTCAGAATTGTCACTCTTTTTATTTTCCTTGGCTCCACGAAGTAGAAAGAAAAGTTATGTAATCGGCTCAAAAAAAAATTTAGAGTTCTCTTCAATCTTTACGTTTCAGACCCTCCTGAGTCCGAAAAACACTATTTGGGAAAATGGTCTGTGTGTCTGTGAACGATTTTTAGAGAGAACCACCGTACCAAATCCACTCAAACTTGATATCCAGCCCGCAGGTTACCATGGGACACCAAAATAAGGGTATGAACAAAATGCACCGGAATTGAACTATAGTCATCATAGTGATCAAAACACCAAATTTTTTTTTCTCAAAAACGGCTCGAACGATTTTGATTAAAGTTTTTATATTGATAGCTCCCAATATAAGTACTATACCATAAAATTCCCATTTGTGGGAAAATGACGAGAGCAGCACAATAAATTATCAAATTTGTCGACGAAAAGCGTTTTTAGCGCGGTATTGCAGTTTTGTGACCTAACAAATCCCCAGGGTCAGATAAGATAGGAAGCAATGTTAAGGTAGCCTGAGTGGATCCTGCAGCCTTCTCTGTGTGTTGTTGCTCTTCAAAGGGGGGTGACTGCAATCAATCAGACCTGCGATAATGAAGACCCCTCAGCCTTCTTTCCATATCAGGCAAAATGTTACAGATTTAGCCCCTTGAAGGAATTTTTGGCCACAACCTAAAGGGGTACTAAAGGTAAGTCCATGCAGGGCGACGTTGTTGAAATCCGCAATGTTTCCCAGGAGGCACCAGCAAAGTTCTCGACAAGCGGAGCGATTGAAACCTATTGTGACCAGTGCTCCTTAACGAGCTTAAAGGTCTGGGAATTCCTCGTAATCCATACTTTCTCATGAGAAGTTACTTGACAGATATAATGCATAAAAGTCTCTGTCCGGAGGATAATTGAGGGCCTTAGAACAGCACTTTGGAGCGCCTTCTTCATCAATCTTCCCATGAGCCTCATAGTCATACACCTCTGAGTCGATCCACCAACAAGCTGCAGGTGGCTGAGGAAAAAACACAGCTCGTCCTCTGGAAATATTAAATAGCCAACCCTCAATACGTTTAGGGAGCCCCCAGACTCCTTCTTGAGAAGCAAATCAAATACTTAAATGTCAATATGTGGAGGTGAGGGGTGGTGTTTCAACCAACGCTTCCAGTTCCTCGAAGGCGCTCCTCACAAGATTTACCTCATTACGAGCAATTCGCAAGGCCACTTGGGGTATGTGACACTATCCTCACGTACAAGGGTCTGGAGAAGCAAATTCACAGTCAATGACAGGAGAGTACTGGCCCCATTCTGGAGAGCTGCACTCCTGTGGATCATCAAGGCCCACAAGACGACATCCACTGAACACTCCAATGATGATGTACCTTCTGTGAATCGACCACATCGTCTGGTGACACAGCCTGCCGAAAATATTCAGACTACTGAAGACAACGTCAATCTTTACTTCTTTATCTCGTTCGCTATTTCACGACGTAACAGGGTAAATTGATTTTAAAACCTTCTAGTTCGCAGTGGGAGCACGTCGATGGGTGAGCCAGAGGAGACATCGTTAATTAATTAAATTAAAATAAATCTGGAAACTTACTTGTCCTCGGCGCTCATGAAAGGGAAACTGCAACACAAAACTGCCAAGAACAACAAAGAACGCAGCTTCGACAACATGTTGGTTAACTTCTGCCAATTCACGACTTTAAAAGTTTGTTAAAAGCACGAGGAACCGACTACGTTCCGTCCGAATCCATGAAACACTGACGCTATTAATCCTCTTCGTCGTACAAATAAAATAATCGTCAACTGACTAAACTTGTTACGTAAGCTCTCCACAAGTAGTCGAACAAAACCTCTCCAAATCAAAACGACTGGAATAAAAGTAAATCAAGACGCGGAGCGCGGGGACAGAGGAGCTGACATGCTCATAAATCATCGACTAAATAAACGAATTCAGTCAAAATTCCAGTTTAGGGCTCATCGCGTTTTTGAGAACTTGTCAGTCAACTGATAGCTTATCAATCCAATGTCATTCTGAATCACATTTCCCAGTGTTCCTTTTTTACTTTCCTTCGCACTACGAAGCGGATAGGAAAGTAATGTTATCGACTGAAGAAACAAAAGTTGTCAGATTTTTACGTTTCAGGCCCCGCTCAGAAAACACTATTTGTAAAAACGGCTCGTGTGGGTTTGCGAAAGCGATTGAGAGAAAACGGTTGAACCAAATCAACTCAAACTTGATATCTAGCCCGCCGGTCACCATGAGACGCCAAAATGAGGGTATGAGCCTAATCCGCTGAAAGCTAATTATAGCTATCATACTGAAAACACCCAAATATTTTTTTCTCAAAAACGGATCTAACGATTAGAAATTTCTCGCATAGACAGCTCCTAATGAGCCGAATTTCCATCTGTGGGAAAATGACGAGACCAGCATGATAAATTACCAAACGTTTAGAAGAAAAACGAGTAAAAGCAAAGAATATGGACCGCTCCCTCCGGTAAGGCAATATATCGATATATCACGACCGAGGTCAGGTTATCGATATGCCAGACATCGCTCATAAGCTCTCCCCCACCTACTGCGCCGTTGACGCATATCGATACTTGCAGTCGTAGCGTTCAAGCGAACTATCGATACATGCAGTCGTAGCGTTATCAAGCGGACAGTCCATGTTCTTTAGTTCACCCGAAAAACGATTTTAGCACACTTTTTTCCTTATAAACTCTGCTGAAATGTCACTAGAAGATTTAAAAAAAATTGGTGTGGTAGTCCAATCCAATACCTATAGGGTGAGCGTTTAAAAATACTCATAAGATATATGGGGGTCACTCCTGAAATTCCGGAATTTCAACTACCGCCCTTTTGCTATTACCAGTTCTAATGTGTTTACCCAATAACTCTGCAAAAGTAATTACTATCCTTCTTTTTAAAAAAAGTCGTGTTTACAGCCTCATTAGTTCTCTGTGTACCAATTGTTCAATTATGGTCCGGGAATGAGTACGAGCAGCACAATAAATTCCAGAACTAAGCGCTACGGCTACCTGCTGTCGTGAAGTGTTGTCTGACCAAGTTCAAATGATTTGAGTAAATAGAAAAAAAGCCATGTTGACAAGTGAATTGACGTAGAGCTAAGGAAAGTTGTGTGTTGCTAAACACCAGATATTTCTTTATAAAATTCGCTGGAATGTGAATAGAATGTTCAGAAAAATTAAGGTGGTAGTCCAATCAGATACCTGTATGATGAGATAATAACGCTAAAAAAAATCGTGTCTACAGCATTCTCAAGGTTGTGTGTATTTGTTGCTCAATAAGGGCCTGGGGATGAGAACGAGCAGCAAAATAAATTCCATAGCTGCTCTCTGCCAGTGGGAAGTGATGTTTCACCCAGTTCAAAAGACATGAAAACTAGTGAATATACGTGTAGCTAACGAAAGTTGTGTGATGCGGCGCACCTGACATTTTTTGACGCTACGCAACACTTTCCTTGCCCTCTTTGGATAGCGGATAGTAAAAATCCCAAGTTCAATTTGAGAGCTGTAGGGAAGAGAGGAAAGAGATCTTAACCCATTCAATACGGCGGCCATATTGAGATCCCTATGCAGTATACTGCTTAGTTTTTCATAAACGGCCGTCACTGACGGCACAACTTTTTCTACGTATATGGCTTAGTTAATTTTTGTATGGGCTTGAAAAAATAGTTACAAAATTCTAATGTGTCTAATTAGTGTATAAATTGACGAGCGCCTCGGGGCGCTCGCAGTCATAGCTAATGTGTAGGTAGGCTATCACGCAAAACACAAACAGCTATGACTGCATGCGCCTCGAGGCGCTCGTCATTTTATACACGAATTGGAATTTCAAAACAATTATTTCAAGCCAAAAATAATAAACTAATCCATAACGTACTTTCAGAAGGTAAGTTGTATTGAATAAGGTGTAATTATAAAGAGAGGAAAACAATTTTTTGTCAACTTTTTCAATAAAATTACAAGTATTTATACAATAAATAACATAGAAGTCGTTCGTAAATGTTTACATGGGTAGTAAATAGTACTTGTAAACATTAAGCAATTAATTTCCATCAACGGTCATATTTTTGTGGAAATTTACAAAACAATTTTCGATACATAAAGCAGGTGTATCAGGACAAGCTGGACAGGATACGAAGAAGTTCCTTGTCAGTCATCACTTTTCTTTGCATTGGCTCACCAACTTTGGGTTGTTTGGTGCTGAAAAAATCATTATTACAATGATTATCATTATTAAAAAATCAATACAAATTCATCATCGTAATTTTAATGTTAGTGAAACGTAAAAAATATGCAAACCTTGAAGTTGAGGGTTGTGGCTCCTCACTCGCCCTCTTTTTTCCTCCTCAAGTACGAACCTTCTGCTAAAAAATAGGTATATTAGCTTATTATTAAGAAATAAGTTTAAATTATACGTCCAAATGTAAAGATAATGGAATTTTACTTACCCTAATTTGGGAACTATGCAGTTTCTAAAGGAAACGTCAGATTCAGAAACGGCAAACTGCAGAATGTTCAGAATGTTGTTAGGAGTGACTGCCAGTAAATAACGGGCTTCCACAAGTGACTGGAACGGTCTGAAGCACATTTGAAACTAAAGAAAACCGAGCGTCTCGGGGCGCTCGCCGTCATTGGGTAAGGGTCGGAAGAGCGCCTCGAGGCGCTTGCCGTCACCAGGTGTAACATTGGAGAGCGCCCCAGGGCGCTCTCCGTATTGAATGGGTTAAAATGCTGGGGGAGTGGGATACAAAAGTTAAGGAGCTTAACGAATAATCGAGTAGTCAGGAGAGGGAGCTATGGCGACATAGTGACACGGTGTACTGCTCAGTAGGCAACACTGCCCAGCCATTCCTTTCTAATAGCTTGCTTTTCTCTCGTGAGTTTAGTTCCGTGTCTGTTTTGAATTTTTCTCTTTTGACGATGGCGGCTCAGAAAGTGAGTGTTTACGTATTTATTCATCGTTCGCTTCAATTTACTTTGCTCTTTAATTTATCGGCCGAATGATCTGAGAAAATCTGCGACCAATACCAGCGCAACCTAACCTCAGCCTCATTCGGCACACGTGTACGCCGAATTGATTACCATGTCTGTACTTGTTGGATTGACTAGATTACGTCGAAAATACGTTTTATTTACATTTTAATTGAAAAAAAAGAGTGTTTTGGCGTGTGAGAAAGTCATATTTATCGATTGCGGTGGGCGGTTCGTAGTGGGAATGGTTACGACAACATTACATCTGCGCTTCGTGGGTTGATTGAACTTATCGGGAGCTTATGAACGAGCAATTATTGTACGGCGTAGCGCTCGAATGTTCATTTCTACGCTTAACATGATTGACAACTCGCAGTCATGTAGGGGAACGGGGATTTCAACGATGGCACGAGTCTCAGTTGCCATGAGAGCACTCAGACAACCGGAGAGTAGCCAATAACGCGTGGTACGTGAGGATTGTGTCACAGTAACACACCCCAAGTGGCCACAAGGCCTGTGGACACTTCGTAGGTGCCCCTGCTGTTCTGTTCACGAACAACTTTAATAGCTCCTATCTTACGTCGTCAGTCTTGGAGCCCTTTATCTGTTAACGTACCTGTTTGGTGGGTCCGTCTCCTCTGGTTGTTGAGATACTGTCCGTCTCACCAGCCAGAGGTGACGGACTCATCAAACAGGTACGTTAACTAACCCGATACGTCAACTCCTGACTAATATAAATCACTAGAAGGTTTCAGCAGGGACTTCAACACTGTTTTCTTCTATTCAGGAACATCAAAATCTTCGTCGTCAGCCTCGTCGTTTTCTTCGGAACGGAGGTTATCGCAAGCTGGTTTGCACATTACGTCGTGGTGTTCCCCACACACTTTTGGCATCTTTTCAATGTTTTTCGTTTGGGCAGTAATCGCATAATCTTCGGCATTTTCCGAGCTGACGTCTTATGTCTCTTCGCAAAAGGATTTGAATGCCAACAGTATTTTCTCTGATCTCTGAAAAGGGCGAATGAGTGAAATCGCTAGATCTCAGGTGAAAAATCGTCTCTGAATACACAATGGGTAGACGGCGGAGTGATCTGATACTTCCACGGTTTTGTGCAAAAACGCGAGGCATACTAACTCCTGAGTGGGCTGGGAATGGTGAGTAGGGTACGGTCCTGCTTGAGGGGGTTGTCTAGGAAGGAAGTGTGAATCACAGCCCCCAGGAGAGCCCCTGTGAATCGCAGTATTCGAAGAATTGGCCAAAGGAGCGCCGTGCCCTGGGGTCTACCACTGGAGGGTTAATAGCTCCAATCTTACGTCGTCAGAACTGTTAAAGTACCTGTTAGGTCAGTCCGTCTCCTCTGGCTGTCGAGATACCGCCTGTCTCACCAGCCAGAGGTGACGGACTCATCGAACAGGTACGTTAACTAACCCGATAAGTCAACTCCTGAACTGTATTAGGCAGGAGACAACACTTGAAAGCTGGTTCTTCAGCGATTGTGCCAAAAACAACACTATTGTACTACCACCCAGTCAGTGCGAAATTATTTAATGAATTTTTAATTAGGTTTTACCCTCTCGTTCGCTAGTACAAAACCTACTTGCGAGTAGTCGCAGCCGTGTTAATGAAGTTCGTCTAGACATTGGGCCGATGCTGTTTATTCTGAAGACCCACTTAGTGAAAGATTGACGTTCGTTGGCCTCACTTGTGTTCCATTAATTATGAACGATTTCGTGTTCAGTATGTGTTACTTATGAATACGGATTTGCTGCTCAATGAATTAAATCAATTGTGACGCAAACGTGATATTTTTGACAGATGCAGTCGGTGACTCTCAAAGACGTGGATCAACACAAGTTTGTCAGAGCCTTCTCCACATTTTTGAAGAAGTAAGTTTCAACATCATTCTGGTTTTCCTAAAATATATTTCTTGTACAACCTTTCACAGTAAATTCTCAATACAATGGCCATGGGTACATTTGCTCGGTTCTTCAGTTTGCGAATTGGAACGCTCCTCTAGCGTCACTGATACTGGTGAACGTAACATAAGCAGTAAGAGTTGCGCAAAGTTTTGTAGTAAAAGTGAATGTAAGCAACGCGCGCGAAAGAAATGGGAAGAATGTAAACAATGGAAAGCGTGCAAAACTGAGCCAACATGGACAAACAGCGCGCGGGCGAAACAAAGAATATGGACAGAGATAACACTACGACTGCCTATATCGATAGGTTGCTTGGTACTGCTACGACTGCTAGTATCGATATGTGTCATGGGCGCAGTTGGCGGGGAAGAGATTCGGAGAGGCTCGGGGACTGCAATGAACTCTGAGAAAGAGTGAGAGCGATAACAAAATGAGAAAGAACAATAACCGTAGTTGAGGGGGTTGTTTAACCCTTCACCCTTCCACCTTATTCCCTCCGCCTTTCTGTATTCCTCAGTTCGTTAATGGTTCTCGTGCCGGCAGTTCGCGCCCTCTCCTTCACATTTTACTTTGACCACCCTTCAAGTTTGTGCGTTTCTATTTTTTCTACGTTTGAATCGTGTGAAATTCTTCTGTCCCGCTCTATATTTACTCTTCCCAACTTTATATTCATAAATCATGAGTTCTCAAAGACTTACAATTAACTTATTCCATCGTTTGAGTACGTCTGGTAGTATGTCTCTGGTTGAATGGTGTGTGGATGAAGGTCTAATCGCCTCAGATTGTGTTTGCGAGTGTGGTGCAAGAATCAGGTTAGTCCCCAGAACTAGTGCGATTGATGGGTGTGAATGGAGATGCCGTCTTGATGGCCATAATGTGAGGCGGTCAGTGCGGAAAGGGTCGTGGTTTGAAAGTAGTAAGTTATCAATGCTGCAGGTGCTTCAAGTAACTAGTTTATGGCTATATGAAGCACCCGCATCCTCGATTGCTTACCAGTGTGAAATCTCTGATCCTACCGCTACCGACTGGATGATGTTTTGTCGTGAAGTATGTATGGAAGTGTGTCGTAGTCAAGCGTGCATGAAGTTGAGTGGCGATGGAAAAATTGGTGAGATTGACGAATCTAAATGTGGTAAGAGGAAGTTTAATAGGGGCAAATCGGTAGACGGACGCTGGGTGTTTGGTGGGGTGGAGCGTGGGTCCCGAAAGTGCTTTTTCCGAGTCGTTGAAAACCGAGGGAAGGAAGTCCTCCTTGCAATCATAAAGGGACTCATTCTTCCGGGCACGACAGTGATCTCCGATTGCTGGAAGGCCTTTGATTGCCTGGAGGACGAAGGTTTCCATCACCTAACCGTGAACCACTCCTTGTTTTTCAAGGACCCGGCAACAGAGGCCCATACAAATTCGATCGAGGGAACACGGGCCGCTATCAAGCGAGGGATTCCCTCTAGATCGGTCACAGATCATTTTGATTCATACCTCTTCGAATGTATTTGGAGAAAGACGAGAAGTGACTGTGATGATCTAATGGGCATTACTGAAGGATGTGGTACAGGTTTATAAAGTGAACAGTGGAGGAGAGGAAGCATCTGGCAGTTCTTTGTCAGGGACTTCCTAGAACCTGTAAGTACACTATGTCGTTATTTCTAATTTTAAACATGGCGCCAGAGCCTACGATGCGTCACTGGCACAGTTGGCGGGGAAGAGCCTACCAGTGATGTCCGGCATATCGATAACCTGACCTCGGTCGTGATATATCGATATATTGCCTTATCAGAGGGAGTGGTCCCAGTTCTTTGCTGTTACCCAGCGCGACTACTGCAACTGACTTTAACGACCACATCTATAATAAAAATCGGTAAAATCCCTAAACAATGGCCACGGGTGGGTACATTCGCGTCAAACTCCGGTTTGTTAGGCGGAACGCTTTACTAGCTTCGCTGTTACTGGTGAGCCTAACAGTAGCGGCCAGAGTTGAGCAAAGTTTTGTCGTAAAAGTGAATGTAAACAACGCTCGCGAAAAGAAACCGGGTGTAAATAATGGAGCGCGAAATTGAGTCAATGTGAACAAACAGTGCGTGCCTAATCCAACAGACATTGACGACCACAACAATAATATATATATCAGTCGCGTAATGCTGTAGAGCAGATATCGCCGATCACAAAAATAATTTAAAATATCACTCACCTCTCAAGTTGCATATGCGGATTTGATGGATTGGGGGAGGGGGGATAGGAAGCTTAGATTGCTTAAAATAACTATCATTCATTCATCCATGCATCACATTCAGAACATGCATACTCGTCAGATATGAAACTGATACTCATACATCAATTCACGAGACTTTTTCTCTCAAACAATGAATCAAAGTCGTATTAATTTGCCTATCCATGGCTGGTTGCTTAATATGCAAAAGATAAACGCGAAAAGGGCAGTCGGGAAAGCACTAAAGCTGGAGAGAAGCCGGACGGGTGCGACAAAAAATGGATACGGGAAAAATGGTGAGCCGTGCGGTGGCGGGAACTCGACCACTAGTGGACGATATTTTGGCTACAACGGAAATTTGACGAAAGGTGGAAATCGCTGAATAATGATTAAATAATTCCAGGGTTAGTCGAACGATTTGAGTTGTATTTTGAAGAATACTAGCGCTAGAAAGTTGTCAGTGATAAAAGTAGTAACTAGCACCAGTGACGCTAGTAAACGTTCCAAATAGCGAACTGAAGAACCACGGCCATTGTTTTGGAAATTAACCTAAAAATCACTCGAGTAGTGCAACAGAACACACATTGACGACAACAAAAATGAATAAAAATCTCACCTCTCAAATTAACAAGCCCGAAGTATGTCGGCGGAGAATTCCTACAATTTCGTTCAATACCAATATTATTGAGAACTTGATTAACGATACAAGATTGGGTTAAGTTCTGCTTTGAAGACGAATGTGTTAGGTGTCGTCTACAGACGCTTGAGATTACCTACTTACCTGGTAGGATTTAACAGGGCGGGGATTTGAAGCCCCCAACACCTTCTTTGAGGCCTGCGTTAAAAACTCTTCCCAGGTGAAGGGACTCGATATGTGAGCAGTTTTACTGAAGATATCGGATGTTTGTCAAGGGGGGAGTGATCTGTGTCTGACTTAATCAATTCGAACATACAAATACAGCCCACAGTTGCACACTTTCGTAATTATGTTTGTTTTTGTTGCTCGAGTGTCTTAATGCTACTTGAAGTACCTATCGAAAATGTGTTAATTTCATTACTTGAAGTAGTTCATTGCATGAGATACCTAGGATTTAACGTTTTCTTGCATAAATCATGCCAACTCTGCAGACGGCGAGCAGCCATGCGTATTTTTGTGTGAAATCTACTAATGAAAAACTAATTGATTTTACCTCTTGACTCGTAGGAGTGGAAAGCTGAAGGTTCCTGAATGGGTTGACCTCGTCAAGAACGGTAAACACAAGGAGCTCGCCCCTTACGATCAAGACTGGTACTATACGAGATGTTCTGCCCTGTTGAGGCACATCTACTTCCGCTCACCCGTTGGAGTTGGTGCTGTTACCAAGATCTTTGGAGGTAATTTTTGTCGTTAGTCTGCTCGTGCATTTGCTGTTATTTTTGCGCGTTCATCAGGTATTGTGTAAATTGGGGATTGATGCGTTGGAAGATTTATTTTGAAGCGGTATGTCTTCCTCGCACGCCCGCTGCTTTTATTACCAGGTCATTTTTCCTGCTGATCATGGTTTATGCTGCAGTGGTTTGGTGGGTTGCCCCCTCACAGTGTGATCGGCGGTGGGCACGCACCATACAGAGGGACGTCCTCCTGGCCATGCTACCAGCCTACACTGGAAGATGTCCCACCTCGTGCTGCAGGTGCTTGCGCCCCCCCCCCACCACTGGATCTCGCCCGGGACCTGGCTGTCCTACGGTCCAGCATCCGGCGCAGAGCACTCGCTGACTATCGAGGCAACTTCGAGGCGCTGGTTCCGACATCTCCACCGCCTGAGAATGAAGGGGTGGCACCCCTCCTTCACCACAGTCCAATTGCTGTGGGATCAGGGGGTTTAACCAGCGCCTCTTCTTTTTCAAGCGTCGTACATTCGACCTCTGCCTGTGTGGGAGGGAGACCAGTGAGGACGCAGCGAACTAATTCTGTACGAATGTCCCCTCTATCATGATGTGTGGGCTTTGTTGAAAAAGTGTTCATGTATTTCTGCTAGTCTGTTTAGTCCGATCTACTTTCAACTCGAAACTGTTACCCAAATTGTTGCTTAAAACTAAACAAGATTGTTCAATTCTTAAGAAATGCGGTAACTTGTTTCCTTTCCCCTTTAAACGTCCGCGCACAACTCGCATTAAACCTTCTTTTTTGTCTTCTCATATTCCAGGGCGAAAAAGGAACGGAGTTCGTCCTTCGCACTACTGCCGAAGCTCCGGAAGCGTCGCTCGCAAAGCCCTTCAGTCTCTCGAAGCGCTGAAACTCATTGAAAAAATCCCGGACGGCGGTAGGAAGCTCACAGTTCAAGGGCAACGGGACATCGACCGAATCGCCGCTCAAATCAGGCAGAAGAAGAAGGAGAAACAGCACGAATTCGCAGCCGCTGCTGGAATTAGCGTCATTCCCACGGGAGCTACCGATTAATTTCTCGCCGATTAAATGTTTTTAATTTACGATCGAGCGTTTTATGTTGTCCAACCATTTTCCTCCAGATTGGTGTGCTGAGCTCAAGGGCAAAGGAGGTGTGGCATTTCAATTGATTGAGAGCTGGAGCCTGAGAACTTATTTGTATTACTAACTGGGGCTCGCTACTGACATTGAGAAGTATTCTGACATTTCTTGGTGGCTCCCTGTATCTGTACTGCGACCAAACGACCTATTGTGCCAGTCCAAATGTCTCACAGGTCGATGCCTAACCTCCCGAGGAAAAAGAAAATCCAATTTTGTTTTTTGACCCGACTACTATACTTTCCATCCGGCGGAAAGTAAAATATCTGGTGCGTAGCAACACACAACTTTCCGCCACCCCCGTAATTTCGAACACCACCTACATATACGGGTACTATATCTACGTTCAACGCATTTTTACAGGAACATTTATCTGGCAAATAATAATATCGAGCCTTTCCTGGCCAGACGTCCAGTTTTAGCCGAAATTCGTGTACGTCATCTAGGAGAAGGGTTGGGATAGGTTAATTAAGTAAATTTGGGATGCTGGCAGATGTAGAGAAATGGTGATAGAAGAATTTGATTATTTCTAATTATTCATAGATGTGCTGATTGGCAAATGATCCACTCTCTACTACTGTCAGACACTATAATCCATGCCGTATGATGGGCTCCGTGGGAGTTGCGGACATAGAACTACGGGTTGCGAGGAGTAGATCAAGAAAACCGTGGGATTTGCGGACGAGCCTTGGCCGCAACTCGGCAGCGTGGGGTTTGCGGACACGCTCGCGGAGCACTGACGGCGAGTGTTTTGATAATGGAGATCGAATCAAAGAGCACCGATTATCACCGAACTGTAAACAGCGTATCAGGTGGTCAGTCTTTCGATAATGGAGATAGTGTCGACTTCTCGCGGAAAACAAGCGATTGTGTACGACGGTTTCAAGTATCGCTGTCACCGCAAAAATGAAAAGTTTGTGTCGTGGGTGTGCATGAACGATAAAAAACTTAAATGCCCCGGCAACTTGAAGACAACACCGAACTTGACAATTTTATGCCAGACCAGTCACACGTGCAGCGGGATCGATGCGATTGAGCAGGAGGTAATCGTTAAAGTAGATGTTTGTCGCAAACGCGCGAGAGAAGACCTATCCGTTCCTGTAAATCGTATTTTCCGAGAAGAAATGGGCGAGCTTATAGACAGAGGATACGTCGGCCACCTTCCGAAGTATGATAATCTGAAAACATCGCTGTGTACGATCAGACGGAAGGCATTGGTTTCTGATTTTAAATGAAGCACCCGTCACAGAAAACATGAAAAAATTTTTGGATTATTTCGAGAAGCAGTGGTTGGAAAATGAGAATCAGCCGCCAGCCCTACGTCCAAATAGACGAACACATCGAGAAGGCTGCACAAGATTTTGCCGAAACGAAGGACCTCTTCTCGTACATCAAAACGTTAGCCCAAGTACAACAGCTAGAGAAAAAATAAGAATGCTGCCAAATTATTTCATTCCATAATGGCATGCTTTGACTGACCACGCACTAATTCAATGTGTGACACAAATTTTTAAACAAGCCTGTTTCAGAAAACAGCCAGTCCTAAGCCTGGACGAATTGTGAAGGGAAATTTCTGTCCGCAAACTACACGGTTCTCTTTCCGTGCAACCCTTTCCACCCCTCGCAACCCAACCGTGTCCGCAACTCCCACGTCCGCTACTCCCACGTCCTCAACTCCCACGCCACCGTATGATGTAGGGCGTGCTGTTTCGTAATTATTTTGTTGAATTAAACATCGTTTACATCCATTCCAAGTACATCTATGCCAACAATAATTTTACGAATTTTCTCAGTAGGTGTGGTCATGATTTCATGTGCTCCGCTTTGTGATGCTGCTATTGGAAATGTGCAGGAGAAGGCAATGAAAAAATATGCGGCTTCAAACACGGAAGTTGTCTGGCATTCTTATTCCATTCATGGTTTTTAGTGGCGATTTCTGGCGAGGATATGCTTTCTGTTCAGAAGTAAGTGTGATAAGGAAACTCATTATTCTTCAATAATCATGAATGTTGTGAGGAACTCGACCGGGACACAAGAAATTAAATTAAATTAATGTGACCAAGTGCTCAATAAAAATGATTGTCTCTCACTCGGGCGGGGCTAAACAGCACAAGACAGGTAGTATGACGGCTTTGGGATCAAAAAGAACGGAGGAATAGAATCTTCTTTTATTATACTCAATACTTCTTTAAAAAAAAAAAGAATTAATAAGGAGACTTCTCATTCGGTAATGAAGAAGAAATCTACGTGAAATAGGGCTTGATTCAAACAAAAGGCAAATGAAAATAATATGTGGCGGAACTCTACCTTGCGCTCGCTCAGGTTTAGAGCAAGACAGAAATTTAGTGCACAATATCAATTATTTCGTAGCAGAATGCCCCTCGAAAGTCCTCCACTTCTTCCGATGCTTGAAATTGACACAACCGAGCCTCTAGACTTGACACCTTTCAATGATTTCTTTACTCCTGCCCAAGTGAGGAATGCGATTTCAAGATCGCCTACTAAGAAATCACCTGGCCCGGATCTCATTACGCAACCTCTCTGCAAAAATCTACCGAGGAAGGCACTGGTTTTGCTAACCAATATATACAATGCGATCCTACGCATTACATATTTCCCAGCTCGTTGGAAGCATGCAGAGATCATAATGATCCAGAAACCAAAAAAATCAGCGAACGATCCGACCAGCTACCGTCCTATTAGCCTTCTCTCCATCTTCTCAAAAATATTTGAGAGACTTATGCTTCCAAAATTGCTACCGACACTCACCCTGCCATACCAAACTTTCAGTTCGGATTTCGACATCTCCATTCTTGCCAGCAACAACTCCATAGAGTGGTTGAGGAAATCCTTGAAACTTACGAAAAGCAACAAGTTTGTCAAGGGGTATTCCTCGATACGCATCAAGCCTTTGACAGGGTTTGGCACACTGGCCTCCTTTTCAAATTAAAGCCTCTACTCTCAGACACCCATTATCGAGTCATACAATCATTTCTGTCGAACCGATCGTTCCATGTGAAATGTGGTGGTTCACAGTCATTAAGTAGAAGTATGCTTGCATCTGTTCCCCAAGGAAGCGTATGGGGTCCAATCCTATACCTAATCTACGTTTCCGACATACCAACAGCTCCAAATACGATTTCAGCAATGTTTGCTGATGACCACGCAGTCCTTTCTCGCGACTCATCAGGCATAACTACATCTGGAAACCTACAATGCCACGTTAACGAAATCGCACAATGGGCCAAACGTTGGCGAATAACGATGAACACCAGCAAGTCATGTACCGCCACTTTCACACTCAAGAAGAATTTTCAAATAAACCCAATAACCATGAATAATATTCAACTACCCGAGTCTGGAGTGGTCCGATACTTAGGAATCCACCTGCAACAGCGCCTCACCTACGACTCCCATATCGGCGAACTGGTTAAAAGACTTCGCAGAAGAATCAATCTTCTAAAACCACTGCTTGCTCCCACTTCGCCTTTAACATTGGGCAATAAACGCCTACTTTACATAACCATTATTCGCCCCATATGGCAGTATGGTTGCTCAGTATGGGGTTTGGCCAGCAGATCACAAATTAAACGGATCCAAACCCAGCAAAACCGTGTGCTACGTATGATCACCGATGCCCCTTGGTTCGTTAGGAACGACGTACTCCACCGTGACCTAGAGGTGCCCGAAGTCGAAGATGTGATCAAATCTACTATGACTCGCATGCACAATACCATCACATCGCACCACTCGTCAGCGTTCCAAGAATTACTATCATCGTGGAACAGGACACAGCTCCCCAGACGTCTCAAAAGAAAACGCACGGTAGATCTAGTGGAAATCGTCTAGTCAAACTAATATGTGTCATGTCATCCTAAAGTTATGTGTTAATTTATTTATTGAAAACTAAAACTATATTTTTATACACACATATTGTCAAACCAAAATGCTAAGAGGGACTGCCACTGGACAGCCACCCTCACTCATGTTCCACTGTACTTGAGTACGTAGACAATAATTTATTCTTAAGATCGCAACAATATAGTATTGTAATATACAAAAAGTTTAATTTAAAAAAAAAAAGAAAAAAAAAGTACATCGACTGTGCGACGGCAGCTCCCACTCTTCCTAGCAGCCAGGGGAGGAGGGGAGGTCTTCCAGCTTCCCGCGCTTCTTTTGTCGCGTCGCAGTAAAAACGAGCCTCCACAATACATTGTACTGAGACGAACCAAACCCACGCTCGAGTTCCCTGTTTGTGGTGTTAAACTTCCTCGAGTGTAATTGAGAATAAAACTCTGTGTTACAATTGCATTCGGTTGGTATCGTACCAACTCCTCGACTCTCTTGGTGCGCTATCGCTTCTATATTCCCCGCCGTAACATTGGCGCCCAACTAGTGGTCGAACTTCCCCTACATTAGTTCGAGATGCCGGCCACACGGAAAAAAACTTGAAGGTTCTTCTAATGCGTTGGGAATTTTTGATCCCCCACCTTCAACTTTTCTGCCCTACTGCTGCGATCAACTCTCTCGCCCGTCATTATGTTCGAACATCGTTCATTCTTGACGAACAGTTGTACACAGCTTTGTGTTCAATTGACGAGGAAAGCAGTACAGATGCCAAGGAGCTTCTGCTCTACCAGCATCTCGCGCACATCTACTAGAAGGTCAATGCATACCTGGCATCGCAGCAGCGTAAACCAGGAGGCTCGAAGAACCTACATGGAAGTGCACAATCAGTGTACGAATTGTCTGGCAACCTCACACATTCAAGAGCTGCCACTCAGCGTACACATGTGAAACCTTTCAACGCAGCTGTCGCACCCTGCTTCACCATGAGCCAGATCGCCGCACTTGTTCCCAAAAGTGCAACTAACCTGTGCACGGTAGATGCAGCATTTTTGCCGTTTTTGAGAAAATTGGAATACCGATAAATTAATATTCGACAAATCTCCTTTTCTGAGTTAACTTGGCTTATATCTCCGTTCAACATATATATACAGAAATAGTTATGGAGAACGAAATGTTGGTATGGGTGATTAAAAGACACTCCTTTAAGATTGATCACATCTGGTGTAGAAGTTACCCTGGAATTTACGGAAATGTTCGAAAAAACGTTATTTTCGACACATTTTGATTTTTATCTCTGTTCAATGGACCGTCACAGGAACATTTATTGAGAGGAATATGTAGGTATTAACTATTTTTAAACATCCTGAGAGTTTGGTGAAAATCGCTGAAGCCGTTTTGCCAAAAAGCGTAAAAAACCTATTTTTGCTTCATGGGCTTGTATCTCCGTTCACGGTATTTTCATGGAGATGTGTATAGAGAAGAAAAGTTAGGTATTGATCAGTAGAAGAAAATTCGAAAATTTAATCAAAATCGTTAGAGCCATTTTCGAGAAAAATGCGAAAAACCCTAGTTTTTGGTGCATTTTCGTCCCCCACCCCTCCTTCCCATCCGTCGAAATCGTCCATAACCTTATTTTGGTGTCTACAAAAAATAAAGAACAAAACAAAAAAAGAACCAGCTCAATCGGATGAGCCATTCTCCCGCAAATCGAACTACAGACACACGGACCACGCGCCGAAATTAGGTTTTTTAGATTCCGTAGGCCTGAAAACTTAAAGATCTGAAGAAAACCCAATTTTTTTTTTTTTTGGGCCGATTACTATACTTTCCTTCCCTTCGGGTAGCGGAAAGTAATAAAAATGAACCTATTAGTGGTGGCTCAAAACATTTCACCTTTCTATGAGGTACCTTCTGTTCATGTTTGTTACTGATGATGACCTAACCGTCGAAATCGATTCAACAATTGTGCTCATTATTTCTGTGGAAATGTAGACTATTTATCGTTTATTCTGTTTTAAATGTAGCTGGTGTTCGAACATACTGGGGTTGCGGAAAGTTATGTGTTGCTCTGCACCGCATATTTTGTGTTGTACTTGTAGGCCCTGTCTGTCGGTTGAGAGAGTGTGAGGCTAAGAACGGGTTTCTTGGGCGTCGGTTGAGCAGTAGCTCCTCACGGCAAGGGACTCGGTTGAGTCGTCGCTCCTCCTCCCTCAGACGCGAGATGAGGGACTCGGTTGAGTCGGAGGGCGAGGGACGAGTTCCTCAGGCGTCGAACTGTAGGTTGAAGGGTTGAGTAGTAGCTCCTCTCAGCGAGGGACTCAGTTGAGTCGTCGCTCATTCTTCTTCAGACGCGAGAGGATGGACTCGTTGTCTCCGCTGATGATGGCTTGTTGTCAGAAGAAGGGATGAATGAAAGAATGCCGTTTGTCCTTGCAGGCAGGCCCTTATGTACGTACTCTTGGAGGGAGTCGTCCTCTCTCATTGGCTACCTGCTATCCCCTCCAGGAGTCATCTGTGGTTCGCGGCTAGCGCCCTCTGTCGGGATGACTTAGCTGTGAGGCGTCTTTTGTAGGTAATGGGTGGCCAGCCGCCACACAAAGCATTCCCCCGTACTAGTTTGGAATTTTCCTGCAGTTCTTGCAGTTGTAGTACGCGTATTTTCACTTGCAGAGGTTAATGCGTCCACTTTGGCTTCTTACAATCATTAGAAACAATAATTTGGTCAAATCTGGATTGTTGAGTGTAGGGCATCTACAGGATGTATGGTTACATGGCTGTTTACGTTTACACTGGTTTACACGACGAGATGTCGAACATACGTCCAATTTCCTTACTTTACACTAACCTCATGAGTCCACTGCCTTCTCGATATGGCTTAATCGTGGCTACCCTAACTGCATCCCTCATTGATCTCGGCTAGCATGGTGGGAACGAAACAGACTAGCCTCGATTCACTTATCCAGCCGTGATCAGTTGGATCACGATCAGCGCTGTTTTGATGAAAACAGCCCGGGGCGTGTTACAGTCAACCCCTTCGACAGCCACACTACTTCAGGCCGAGGACAAAAACGAGGACGAGGAGCGGATCGGAAACTGCAAATTGCTAACAACAAACACAGATTTTTATATTTGGTACTGACAAGTGGTAGCGCACGATCGTTTACAAAAACAAAAATAAAAAAATTCTACAGCTCGATGACATTTGTCGTTCATCTCATTCGAAATCTCTCAAATCGTTAAGGGGAAAAACCCTCGAAAATACTTCACACCCAATTTACAAAACTACAAGTCTAAAGAAAACAATTAATTATTGACTCGAGTTTTCTCATTTGGTAAGAATAGTTTTGGTAAGAATTACGAACTACAACACCCTATCTTGGTGAAGGTAAGACATCGAAAAGTACATTAAACAAGAGGTTTTGACGATAAGAGCCGCGTGAACGTCACAATAAGTCGATAGCACGTCGACGTATACGAAAAAAACAAACATAAACTAAACAGTACACGTCAAAATTATTGGTTATATTATTAAAAATACTGCCCATCTTGAAACGAAAAATATCACAGGAGCCGGAACTAAGCAACAACTAGGGGTTCGTCGTCTGAAAATCCTCGTATAACCGGCGAGTCTTCGTCATCTGTTAACAAGAGCAAACATCAAACGTTAATTGAACTCCTGAGGTGTATGGAAGTAGAACTAGACCAAAAAGGTACTTCTAACGACCTAAGTTGAGATAATCAAACAAACTTGATTTACAATGCGTTTTACTTCCCTTGGCTCTACAAAGTAGAAAGAAAAGTTATGTTATCAGCTGAAAAAAAACATTTTTGAGTTCTCTTCAGATCTTTACGTTTCAGACCCTCCTGAGTCCGAAAAACACTATTTTAGAGAAAACGACCGTACCAAATCCCCTCAAACTTGATATCTCGCTCGCAGGTTACCATGGGACGCCAAAATGAGGGTGTGAGCAAAATCCACCGAAAGTTAACTATAGTTATCATTGTGATCAAAACACTTTTTTCTCGAAAACGGCTGTAACGATTTAAATTAAATTTTTTATATTGATAGCTATCAATAAGGAAATCACTCTATAAAATTCCCATTTGTGGGAAAATGACGAGAGCAGCACAATAAATTATCAAAATTTTCGACGAAAATCGTTTTTAGCGCAGTTTTTTCCTTATAAACTCCGCTGGAATTTTTGTAGAATGTTAAAGAAAAATCGGCATTGTAGTCCAATCCAATACCTAAATATCTGGTGCGTAGCAACACACTACTTTCCGCCACCCCTTTAAGTTCGAACACCACCTACACATGCGGGCGCTATATCTTCGTTCAACGCATTTTTACAGGAACATTTATACGGAACAAAATGTAGGGACTAGTTAGCTGAGAGCACTCCGAAAGTTTTATCGAAATCGTTAGAGCCGTTTTTGAGAAAATTGGAATACCGATAAATTAATATTCGACAAATCTCCTTTTCTGAGTTAACTTGGCTTATATCTCTGTTCAACATATATATACAGAAATAATTATAGAGAACGAAATGTTGGTATGGGTGATTAAAAGACACTCCTTTAAGATTGATCACATCTGGTGTAGAAGTTACCCTGGAATTTACGGAAATGTTCGAAAAAACGTTATTTTCGACACATTTTGCTTTTTATCTCTGTTCAATGGACCGTCACAGGAACATTTATTAAAAGGAATATGTAGGTATCAACTATTTGAAAACATCCTGTGAGTTTGGTGAAAATCGCTGAAGCCGTTTTGCCAAAAAGCGTAAAAAACATATTTTTGCTTCAAGGGCCCATATCTCCGTTCACCGTATTTTCATGGAGATATGTATAGAGAAGAAAAGTTAGATATTGATTAGTAGAAGATAATTTGAAAGTTTGATCAAAATCGTTAGAGCCGTTTTCGAGAAAAATGCGAAAAACCCTAGTTTTTGGTACATTTTCGTCCCCCCCCCCTTTCCATCGGCCGAAATCGTCCATAACCTTATTTTGGTGTCTACAAAAAATAACGAACAAAACAAAAAAAAGAACCAGCTCAATCGGATCAGCCGTTCTCCCGCAAATCGAACTACAGACACACACACACACAGACATACACACAGACATACACACGGACCTCTCTCCGAAATTAGGTTTTTTAGACTCAGAAGGGTCTGAAACGTAAAGATCTGAAGAAAACCCAACTTTTTTTTTTGGGCCGATTACTATACTTTCCTTCCCTTCGGGTAGCGGAAAGTAAAAGGTGAGGGGTTTAAAAACGCTCATGAGATACGTGGGGCTCACTCCAGACATTCTTGAATTTCTATTACGGCCGTTTCGCATACTACCAGTTCTAACAGTTATTACCCAATAACTCTGCAAAAATAATTACTATCCTTCTTCAAAAAATTCGTGTTTACAGCCTCATTAATTATCTGTGTACCACTTGCTCAATAATGGTCCTATAATGAGTATGAGCAGCACAATAAATTCTAGAACTGTAGGCGCTACCGCTTCCTGCTGCTGGTTGACCAAGTTCAAAGGAACTGAATGAATTGATTAAAAAGAATAAGCCATGTACAAAGTGAATTGACGTAGAGCTAAGGAAAGTTGTGTGTTGCAACGCACCAGATATTTTTCTGCATACATATCTCCGTGAAAATATGGTGAATGGAGATATAGGCCTATGAAGCAAAAAATATCTGGTGCGTAGCAACACAGCGAGCCGTTTTTGAGGCAATTGGAATACCAATAAATTAATATTCGACAAATCTCCTTTTCTGAGTTAACTTGGCTTAGGTATTAAAGAAATTGGGTTATGTCCGCCAGTAGGCATATTACTTAAGTTAACGTACCTGTTAGGTGAGTCCGTCTCCTCTGGCTTGTGAGTTACTGTGGGCAAGCGCTTTCGATGTAAAGACATCATCGTCTGGCCGTTAAGTCAGTACTGGAGTCAGTCAGTTGGTCGTGGTCTTTATATACGAAGAGAACCTTCCCCGACGCTCCATCACCCCTTTCACCTTTCTCTTCGTATATAAAGACCACGACCAACTGACTGACTCCAGTACTGACTTAACGGCCAGACGATGATGTCTTTACATCGAAAGCGCTTGCCCACAGTAACTCACAAGCCAGAGGAGACGGACTCACCTAACAGGTACGTTAACTTAAGTAACTTGGCTTATATCTCCGTTCAACATATATATACAGAAAAAGTTTTTTATACTCCGCAGGCCTCAAAACGTAAAGATCTGAAGAAAATCCAAATTTTGTTGTTGACACGATTACTATACTTTTCTTCCCTTCGGGTATCAGGTAGTAAAAATGTTTACTGAAAAGCGCCCCCACCCCCCTGACTGCCATGGTCATTCATCATTGTACTAAATAACCTTAAAAGGTATAAACTTACCAAAAACTCCTGAGCAAGATAGAAACCCACAACATTTATTAATATTTGAATAAGTTGACATCTCATGTACAGAGAATTAACGAACAATATGCAACGTATTAATACACAGAATCAAAGTAGCGGCTGGCAATAAATAACTTAATAAAATGGCTGAGACTCATTTAAAAGTCGACGTTATCTATTCCTGTAACTCACGAGGCCACGGTGTCATGAAGGATACAAGGAGCTGTAGATATCATTCAAAGATGGTGAGAATAGGAAGGACTCTTCATAAATCCAGCCAAGACCACCACGGATTACGACGGAGGTGAAATACATGGAACTTGCACGTGAGACGTAAGCTTCACAAGGCCACTACAGCTCTGTGGGCAGGTAGAAAGGAGGTTGTGCAGCTAATCTTGGGGCATAACTCTAAAAATGATGGAGTGGCTCTATAAGGGGATAATAAGAACCTGCGTTGCGTATGCCTCCACTGTGTGGTGGAAGGTGACAGGCTGGCTAGCAGCTCAGGGGAAGCTCCAACAACGTGCCTAGCTATTACATGGGCAACGGGTACCTGCCCTACTACTGCAATGGAAGTGCTTTTGAATATCTCACCTCTTCATTTACACATTCAGAAGACGGCTTACCTGGGAGCGGTAAGGAAATATCTCCACCAGAGTCAAGGCGAGCCTCCAAGGAATAACTAGACTGTTTAAGGTAGAAGAGGCAGCAGTCCTAGCTAGACACGTTATGCCAAAGCGGAAGAACTTTCGGTTGCCATTCAGTGTTAACGTCTACTCACGGGAACGATGGGAGAAGGAGAAGTTCCGGACTGAGGTGGGGGCCCTGCAGTGGTATACCGCTGGTTCAGTTATGAAAGGAAGAGCTGGACTGGGCATCGTATGGCCCAATTACAGTCTAGCTAAGCCGCTGGGAGAGTACGCCACATTTCAAGCGGAAATCCTAGCTATTTGCGCGGAAGAGATCCTGACGAAAGGACTCAAGGGCAAGCAAATCTACATATTCTCAGACGGCCAGGCCGCCTTAAAGGCTATTGCAGCCTATAGTTTTAGGTCCACGCTGGAAGCAGCAGCAGAAACCTACGAACTGTACTTCCACAATGACTCAATCCCCCATCATGCATCAACATCGAAATCTTCCCGCGTGTCTGTCCCTGAACGACCTCTCAAACAACGAGTCTGGGGAAACCACGCGCCTTCAAAAAGGCCTGGTGAAGACAAAACTCCATCGCCAGATCCCTGCCCTATGTGCGGCAAACATCATGGGGTAAAAAAGTGCCCACGTTCCCTCAACTCCAGCCAGGAGGCTCGAAGAACCTATGAGGAAGTGGACAATCTATGTACAAATTGTCTGGCAACCTCACACACACTCAAGAGCAGCCATTCAATGTACAAGTGTGAATGCTGTCAACACAGGCATCACACCCTGCCCCGCCCCATGAGCCAGAACGCCGTGCTTGTTCCCAAAAGTGCAACTAACCAGTGCACAGTAGACGCAGCATCTTCGCTCTGCACTACCCCTTTGGGAACACCTGAGGACAGGTGTCCTCTTGAGGAGGGACACTCCGACTCCCCTTACTCAGAGAATCGTCTTCCACCAAGAGATGGACCGATTCTCAGAACCATGGATGTCACAGCTGCGTGGGACGAAGACGTACGATCCACAGATATGTACATCAGAGACGTGAGGTGACTGTTTATTTGCAGTACTTAATTCAATACTCCCACCACAAACATGTGTAGTGGTGGTTTGGTGAAGAATAGGTAAACTCTGCAGAACTTCGTTTATTCTCCTATGGCTTGATCACGAATGCTTCACAAATCAGAAAATTTTCCATGGGGTTTCCTTCCCCTCCTCAACTCATGACCTCCTTTTTTGTTCCGTTCAACAAACTCGATAATTTTCTGTCTGCGTATCAGCCTTTCAGCCTTCCCTGATATAATTGTAGCCTCCTCCTCTGGTTACACTTCTTCTTCGTCCTTGCTGTTGTTGATCAGTACACATGGGCACTCTTTAGGAACTTTTATAAAAAATTGTCTTTCTCTCTCTCTATCCTGAAGATTGGGTTCCCCTTGGTTGGGTGGACAGCAAAACCCCGATTCCAGTACATGGCAAGAAACTGCAGTGCTCATGAGTACCTGAGGACAGGCACTTTGGGAAGGGCGGAGTGGTGTACTGGGGCGAACCAAACCCTTCCATTCAGCGGTGGCTCGCCCGGGGCATTTATGCTGACTAGGCACCTCAAATGCTCCGGTTCGCTCCATACTTTGCTGCCAACAGTTGTAACTCCCATCGCCCGCGTTCGCTCCCACCCAGTTACTATTTTGTGGGGGTAAAACTTCCCCGAAAGTAATTGAGAATAAAACTGTTCCAATTACATTCAGCTTGATATCGTACTAACTCCCCAACTCTATTAGTGCGATATCGCTTTCAATATCAATCCTCCCCCCTGTGACACAATACTTTCAACACTCTTTCAGAATACTGCGGCGAATACGTGTCGACGCCTTTTCCTCCTTCAACTACTTCACAGAATTAAGAGCCAAAGAAAGAATTGAGGGCTTGAAAAAATATTCGGACGAGCATTAAAAGGAGGGCTTGGAGACACACACACACACACGCAGGACTTCGTGTCACACAAAATGAAAGCGAAAAACGAGGCTTACCTAGTCCATCCGTCGTGAAGGTTGCGGCGCCCAATCGAGTGCTGTAGTGGCTGTTGGCGAAAGAAGTGAAATTGTTTTTGAGTTTACGGTGTCTGAAGATGACGAAAAGGAAAGCTCCGACAACGAGGATGAGGACTAAAACGAAAGGCAAGAAAAGTCCGATAACTTTGGTCGGCGTCATTACGCTCTCCCAAGCACCTGAAAGGAAGTTAAAAGATTCACTTAGTGAGCTAAAAGTTGATTACAATTTCAATAACAATTAGGTTATTACGAACTAAAAACATCAGGTGCGACGCACCACATAACTATCCTCACCCTCCCCATAGTCGTTGATATTGTAGTTTTCCTGCGAGCAGGACGGAGTAGGACTAGAGAGGGATAACTCAAACTCTACCGTCTAAAAAACCGCCCTTTCTTCTGAAACGACTGACCCGGAACTACTTTCTGTATTACTTCGAGCCAGTCTACAGCCTTCTCGTGTCTATTGTCCTTCCCATTCTCGGTTTAGCTCCTTCTTTTCAAGGATGGCGTGCACATAGTCTCTTCGCCCCAGTGGGGGCACACAAAAAATGTATGGTAAACATTTTCGCCTTCCATCTGGCAGTAAACACACATGGAGTCTGCTGATTTTCCAATTTTTACTTTCCTTGCTCTTCGAAGTAGAAAGGAAAGTTATGTAAAAGGCTGAAAAAAAAAAATTTTGAGTTCTCTTCAGATCTTTACGTTTCAGACCCCCCTGAGTCCGAAAAACACTATTTGGGAAAATGGTCTGTGTGTCAGTGAACGATTTTTAGAGAAAACCACCGTACCAAATCAGCTCAAACTTGATATCTCGCCCGCAGGTCACCATGGGACGCCAAAATAAGGGTTTGAACAAAATCCACCGAAAGCTAACTATAGTTATCATAGTGATGAAAACACCAAATATTTTTTTTCTCAAAAACGGCTCTAACGATTTTGATTAAATTGTTTATATTGATAGCTCTTGATAAGGCAATTATACCATGAAATTCCCATTTGCGGGAAAATGACGAGAGCAGCGCAATAAATTACCAAAAACTTTCGACGAAATCGATTTTAGGGCAGTTTTTAGAGAAAACCACCGTACCAAATCAGCTGAAACTTGATGTCTAGCCTATAGGTTACCATGGGACGCCAAAATAAGGGTATGGGGAAAATCCACCGAAAGTTAACTATAGTCATCATAGTGATCAAAACACCAAATTTTTTTCTCAAAAACGGCTCTAACGATTTTGATTAAATTTTTTATATTGATAGCTCTCAATCACGCAATGATACTATAAAATTCTCATTCGTGGGAAAATGACGAGAGCAGCACAATAAATAATCAAAATTTTCGACGAAAAGCGTTTTTAGCGCAGTTTTTTTTCCCTTATAAACTCCGCTGGGATGTTAGTAGAAAGTTAAAGAAAATTGGTATTGTAGTCCAATCCAATACCTAAAGGGGGAGTGTTTAAAAACGCACATGAGATACATGAGGCTCACTCCAGAAATTTCTGAATTTCAACTACTGCCGTTTCGCTTACTACCAGTTCCTACAGTTATTTTCCAATAACTCTGCAAAAGTGATTACTATCCTTTTTTCAAAAAATCGTGTTTACAACCTCATTAATTATCTGTGTACCAATTGCTCAATAATGGGCCTGCGATGAGTACGAGCAGCACAATAAATTCCGGAACTGTGAGTCTTACTGAGTCTAAAAAACCTAATTTCGGCGCGTGGTCCGTGTGTGTGTCTGTAGTTCGATTTGCGGGAGAACGGCTGATCCGATTGAGCTGGTTCTTTTTTTGTTTTGTTCATTATTTTTTGTAGACACCAAAATAAGGTTATGGACGATTTCGGCCGATGGGAAGGGGGGTGGGGGGACGAAAATGTACCAAAAACTAGGGTTTTTCGCATTTTTCTCGAAAACGGCTCTAATGATTTTGATTAAACTTTCAAATTATCTTCTACTAATCAATACCTAACTTTTCTTCTTTTTACATATCCCTATGAAAATATGGTGAACGGAGATATGGGCCCCTGAAGCAAAAATAGGTTTTTCACGCTTTCTGGCAAAACGGCTTCAGCGATTTTCACCAAACTCTCAGAATGTTTTCAAATAGTTAATACCTACATATTCCTCTCAATAAATGTTCCTCCAACAGTCCATTGAACAGAGATAAAAATCAAAATGTGTCGAAAATAACGTTTTTTCTAACATTTCCGTAAACTCCAGGGTAACTTCTTCACCAAATGTGATAAATTCTAATGGAGTGTCTTATATTCACCTACACCAACATTTCGTTCTCCACAATTATTTCTGTATATATATGTTGAACGGAGATATAAGCCAAGTTGACTCAGAAAAGGAGATTTGTCGAATATTAATTTATCGGAATTCCAATTTTCTCTGAAACGGCTCTAACGATTTCGATGAAACTTACGGAGTACTCTCGGCGAACTAGTCCCCACATTTTGCTCTCCATAAATGTTTCTGTAGAAATGCGTTGAATGAAGATATAGCGCCCGCAAATGTAGCTGGTCTTCGAACTTACGGGGGTGGCGGAAAGTTGTGTGTTGCTACGCCCCAGATATTTGGTAATTTTGGCGGGGCAGTGAAGGACGCTTTCGGGAATAATTCATTTCGATTGGGATGAGGACGAGGGGGAGTTCCTCGCGTTGGAGAGGATCGTGAGGGGATGGGCCGCAGTTACCACCCACGGTACCACAACATCCTTTAAAACATTCAGATGCACTTATTTCGAGACATTTTTCAACGACAAGTGGCGGCATGGCGTCACCCTCACTGGACACAACACCTAGGACGTGAACAGTAGCTGGAAATTTTGTTCAAGCTACAATCGGGACGTCCTCGTCGTCGAGGGGAAGCCAGCGATCATTTGGTCGATTTTCGCGTCAACAGAGAACATTTTTTCATCGGGAAAAAACCCGATGCTTCGTTTTTCAAAGAGCTCAGTAGCAGCAGGTTGCAGCGAGCAATCCACTTCGCGTCTGTCACATCTTTAGTATGTACGACTTGTAACGTAGGTCCTCCTCTGCAATCCCACTCATTATTCCCCGGCTGACACTCACCAATGACGCACATTTCCGCGACTATTCTCCAGGATCCTTCAAAATCAGCTCTTGAGCCCTTTCCACGACTGGCGGAGTTCCCAACAACCGTTCCCTCGAATGGGAACTTCTATCCAGATTTGTGGGACTTCTCCAACGCACTGCCTTTCGCCACATCATAAACAGTCGATCTCGGGTACACGAAGAATCGAATGATTTCGGTCTCAAAACGCCCAGGCTTTCAATAACCGCGGCTATTCCACTATGCTCCGGACTTGTACGTCGCATTTCGGCTATTTTAAGATTACGACTTTAATACACGCCCATGGCGTTCAAAAATTTCAATCGCGGATAATTCAGATTGAAATTTGTCCGAATTTAACTGCCGCACCCTTTTTGAGACGACTGAGACTGATTTGGAAGACATCCAACAACCAAAAATTGTAAATCACATACAAGCCAGAAAATAAAATGTCTGTAAGTTGAACGATTTAACTGTGGTGTAGTTGGCGCATAAATAGTAGACAGTTTGTAACAAAATAATAAGTCTTCTAGTCGCAACTGAAAATTTAGCAAACAAACTTCAAAAATATCTGGTGCGTTGCAACACACAACTTTCCTTAGATCTACGTCAATTCACTTTGTACATGGCTAATTCTATTTAATCAATTCATTTATCACTCAGTTAATTTTAACTTGGTCAAACAACGCTTTACGGCAGCAGGAAGCGGTAGCGCTTACAGTTCCAGATTTTATTGTGCTGCTCGTACTCATTTCACGACTATTATTGAGCAATTGGTACACAGAGAATTAATGAGGCTGTAAACAAGAATTTTTTGAAGAAGGATAGTAATCACTTTTGCAGAGTTATTGGGTAAAAACTTTTAGAACTGGTAGTAAGCGAAACGGCGGTAGTTGAAATTCAGGAATTTCTGGCGTGAGCCTCATGTACCTCATGAGCGTTTTTAAACACTCACCCTTTAGGTATTAGATTGGACTACAATACCAATTTTTTTAACATTCTACAAAAATTCCAGCAGAGTTTATAAGGAAAAAACTGCGCTAAAAACGATTTTCGTCGAAAATTTTGATAATTTATTGTGCTGCTCTCGTCATTTTCCCACAAATGGGAATTTTATGGTATAATTATCTTATTAAGAGCTATCTATATAAAAAATTTATTCAAAATCGTTAGAGCCGTTTTTGAGAAAAAAAATTTGGTGTTTTGATCACTATGATGACTATAGTTAACTTTCGGTGGATTTTGCCCATACCCTCATTATTGCGTCCCATGGTAACCTGTAGGCTAGACATCAAGTTTCAGCTGATTTGGTACAGTGGTTTTCTCTAAAAATCGTATACAGACACTCACATACACACACACACATACCATTTTCCCAAATAGTGTTTTTCGGTCTCAGGAGGGTCTGAAACGTAAAGATCTGAAGAAGACTAAAAATTTTTTTTTCAGCCGATTACATAACTTTTCTTTCTACTTCGTAGAGCCAAGGAAAGTAAAAAAAATATTGTCCAGAGGTGGGCTCGAACCCACGAGTTGAAGGCGCAACGTAAGAAGCTGCTCGTGTAGGTGCGGGAGGGATCGGTAGAACTCGTAAAACACTTCGCGAACCGTCCTTTTCACGAGCCGAAATTCGCGATTTCCCATTTCGGCAATAAAATAGTTCTATCCCGACTTATTTGCCTCGAAATTACTCGAAAATAAAGTGGCGAGTTGCTGCTGACTCACTACAATACGCAAATATATTCGAGAACGACAATTATAGACTGGCGAAAACGTGCCGGAAGAAGCTGAGCCGCTGGTCTTATTTGCTTCGGATGTAACTTCTGAGCAAATAGCGCTCGGACAAGGCAAAAACAACATAAACAAACACCTGATCGTCGCGAGCACACCCTGTATATGCAGCAGGTCGTCGAACGGGAATTGCGTAAATGTGTCAAGTTGTGCGTTGCTACACACCAGATATTTACTTTATTCCACCAAGTTTATTATACTGCCTCTAAAATTCCTTTACTATTATTTTTAAATGTTCTTTTTGTACGACAGACAACATTTAGTGATGGTTGATAGTTTTAAAAATACCCCACATACGTGCAAACAGGCACAGTACCATCTCCTATTGACATTAATCGGCAATACGAGGCCGCACAAGTCCATCGCCACTTTGCTGAGTTGTGTATTTGTTCCAGGCTTGTATATGAGGAACACATTATTTGACTTGGAATTCCCTTGAAATTAGACGTGATGCTAACCAACCTACGATGTAACTAAGAATTGACAAATAAATTCGTGTATTTACCCAACGGCAACTCTTCGGTAGTAATTTCAGAAATAGCCGATTTATAGCCTCTTTCCGTTACGATCCTGACGGCGAAATAATAAACAGTTCCAGTCTTCACATCTTCGAACAAGTACGGGGGTTCGTCGGCTTTGATAACTTTAGCGTCGTGTTCGACGAGTGGTTTCCCCTCGGAGACTAATATTTCATATTTGTACCTGAAAAGACCACACAAAATTTAATATTATCAGTGACGCCATAACAATCGAATAGGAATGAAAAGAATATTTTTCTATTACGTGATATAACTTGTGACCCTTATTCGAGATGTGCCTTATGTGTGTCTCACAGGTCCGTGCCTAACTTCTAAGGAATGTCAGGTATTTTTACTTTCCGCTACCCGAACGGAAGGGAAGTATAGTAATCGGCCCAAAAAAAAAATTTGGGTTTTCTTCAGAGGCCAACTGAGTCTAAAAAACCTAATTTCGGCGCGTGGTCTGTGTGTGTCTGTAGTTCGATTTGCGGAAGAACGGCTGATCCGATTGAGCTGGTTCTTTTTTGTTTTGTTTGTTATTTTTTGTAGACACCAAAATAAGGTTATGGACGATTTCGGCCGGTTGGAAGGTGGGTGGGGGGACGAAAATGTACCAAAAACTAAGGTTTTTCGCATTTTTCTCGAAAACGGCTCTAACGAATTTGATTAAACTTTCAAATTATCTCCTACTAATCAATACCTAACTTTTCTTCTCTATACATATCTCCATGAAAATACGGTGAACGGAGATATAGGCCCATGAAGCAAAAATAGGTTTTTTACGCTTTGCGGCAAAACGGCTTCAGCGATTTTCACCAAACTCACAGGATGTTTTCAAATAGTTAATACCTACATATTGTTCCCAATAAATGTTCCTCTGACAGTCCATTGAACAGAGATAAAAATCAAAATGTGTCGAAAATAACGTTTTTTCGAACGTTTCCGTAAATTCCAGGGTAACTTCTTCACCAGATGTGATAAATCTTAATGGAGTGTCTTTTAGTCACCCATACCCACATTTCTTTCTACATAATTATTTCTGAGTATATATGTTGAACGGAGATATAAGCCAAGTTAACTCAGAAAAGGAGATTTGTCGAATGTTAATTCATCGGTATTCAGTAGAATGAAACAAGATACTATTCATCCGTTCTTTTTATGTCAAAGCCGTCAAACTGCCTGTTTTGTGCTGTTAGAGGTCGTAATATTTTTTTGAGCATTGGTCACATTAAGTTGATTTAATTTAAAATCTTTGTCCCGGCCGAGATCCTCACATTATGTGATGCTAATATCTGTTTATGGGGCAGCGTATCGTACTATCGTCAGAGATTATCTATAATTTTATCTGCATTTGTACACTACTGCTGACCTTGGCCGCGACGAAGCACTTTCTTCCATAAAATGTTATTAAAACTCTTCACTAGGATTTAGGATAATTAAAAATTGAATTTTTTAACAATTAACTGAGAAATAACTTACGGAGGCAACGTAGTTTTCGTCGAAGGAGAAGCCCAATAGATGTAGATACGAGGGGAATTCTCTTTGCTATGAAAACGAGCTTCGATCTGATGAGGCGACGGAAGTTGAGGAGCGATGAACACGATCGGATCCGTTTGTCGAGAGCCTTCGACAGTTGTTTGCACCACGATGCTGTACCTATTAACGAGAGAGCGTGTTTTACAGGGGGACGTTTTGAAGAATTGAAAATAAAAACGGTAAAAACACTGCAAATTATTACACAACGGTTTATTATTCGGATAATCAGCTTGACCTAGCATTAATTCCGAGACCCATCCCGGTCGATTCAGCATCGAAAATATCAAAATGAAACCCAAAAAAAGGTTGAAAAGAACTGAATCGTAATATTAAAATAAACAAAAAAAACGAAAGTATCTAGAAAAATAAGCGAATAATGAAAAGTTCAATCGAAGTTAACACATATTTTGCTAACGGAAATAGTTGAGACGGAGCGAAACAGTCATTCGTGGAGGCGAAGACGAGAACAAGGCAATCGGACGATAAAGAGACAAATCGTAATGCCAAAGGTTATATACGAAACACGAGCGCTTCCTAGAGGAAGCAAAAATATCTGGTGCGTTGCAACACACAACTTTCCTTAGCTCTACGTCAATACACTTAGTACATGGCTAATTCTACTTAATCAATTCATTTATCACTCAGTTCCTATGAAATTGGTCAAACAACACTTTACAGCAGCATGCATCGGCAGCGCTTACAGTTCAAGAATTTATTGTGCCGCTCGTACTCATTCCAGGACCATTATTGAGAAATTGGTACACAGAGAATTAATGGGGCTGTAAACAAGAATTTTTTGAAGAAGGATAGTAATTACTTTTGCAGAGTTATTGGGTAAAAACGTTTAGAACTGGTAGTAAGCAAAACGGCGGTAGTTGAAACTCAGGAATTTCTAGAGTGAGTCCCATGTATCTCATGAGCGGTTTTCAACACTCACCCTTTAGGTATTGGATTGGACTAAAATACCAATTTTTTTAAACGTTCTACAAGAATTCCAGCGGAGTTTATAAGGAAAAAACTGCGCGAAAAACGCTTTTGGTAGAAAATTTTGATAATTTATTGTGCTGCTCTCGTCATTTTCCCACGGATGAGAATTTTATAGTATCATTGCCTTATTGAGAGCTATAAATATAAAAAATGTAATTAAAATCGTTAGATCCGTTTTTGACAAAAAAAAATTTGGTGTTTTGATCACTATGATGACTATAGTTCACTTTCGGTGGATTTTGTTCATACCCTTATTTTGGCGTCCCATGGTAACCTGCAAGCGAGATATCAAGTTTGAGCTGATTTGGTACGGTGGTTTTCTCTAAAAATCGTTCACAGACACACACACAGACCATTTTCCCAAATAGCGTTTTTCGGACTCAGGAGGGTCTGAAACGTAAAGATCTGAAGAGAACTCAAAATTTTTTTTTCAGCCGATTACATAACTTTCCTTTCTACATCGTAGAGCAAGGAAAGTAAAAAACCGGCGCCCGTAAATGTTGCGAGTCGAGTCGAAAGGGGAGGCGAGCGGGCAGCGTTGCCAGTCCAGACGAAACGTTGACTTCCGCTGTAGTTCCCACATTGTACTGCGTTTCGTTAATTTTTTTATCCCTTTTTTGCCCATAACAACCATGGGCTTCGTCCAATCGGGTTGCCGAGATGGTGGGCACAACTAGATACCAAATTGGATTTTTGTGCGAAAGAACGAATTTTTTGGACAACGTTAAAGGCACAAAAGGACGGCGGACGGACATTGCAAATTTGGAATCTCCATGTCTTGAAACGTAAAGTATCAAATTTTGAGGGGAGGTTGTAAAAAATTGTTCGTGACCGAAAACATAGGGTTATTATTCAGAATGAATAATAAACCAAAAACGTGGGTACGTACCTCGCTCCGTATTGGATCCTCACTTGCCATTTCCAATCAGTAGCATTTGACGGAAGGAACGTCATGGAAGAGGTTTTCTGAGTTATTTC
Organism: Pachypeltis micranthus; assembly: GCA_020466155.1. Taxonomy (NCBI): domain Eukaryota; kingdom Metazoa; phylum Arthropoda; class Insecta; order Hemiptera; family Miridae; genus Pachypeltis; species Pachypeltis micranthus. Next base: position 5,211,966 of record CM035776.1, read on the forward strand.
GTCTTTGACGGTCAACTGTGGAAGATACGATGCACATCAGTACATCAATAAAAAATATCGATGCAACGACAAACCACTAATTCAGTAAATTATGAAACAAACGCTTTCTGGGGGGGGGGGGATTATCTCTACAGAAGGAATAACATCGTCGCCAGTGCTCCAGAACAGTCTGCAGTAGTTAGGTGCCTAGGGACTACTTGGTAAGCCGAAAAGTGCAAATATGACAGGACGGATCAGTGCAAAGTTGTTTGACCTCACCCGCTTTTTTCCACGGGGGATTTGCTCCTGTTACGAGCACGATTGGATCAAGCCGTGATCTGGAACACGGAGCTGTTCCTCAAATCAGTACCGCCTCGATTACAACTGGAGAGGACGAACTCGACCGAAGGACAATGCCGCGATTGGGAGGTTAGGTAAAACATGGTTCGCGGCGCGCAACGTGAATATCCTCCTATTTCTCCTCCGGATGCCTTCCGAATCGCTTTGATCTTCCGACTATCCTTCTTCTTCGGCCTTTTTACTTACTTGGTGGAGCAGGCCTGAATGTACGTTCATTGGAAGGAAGTTGTATTGATTGAGATACACCCGAAGTATTATCCTCTAACATTCCCAAGAGCTCAACTTTCAATTCACAATAATAAATACATCTGTACACAGTCATAAGTGTGGTGAATTGAAATTTGCGGAGTTTATTGACAAGCAGAACGAAGCGACGTAAGCCAAAGTAGTATAATTTGTGCAATCAAATTTATTGTCTCGTGGTGGCAAGAAGAGTTGCTATAGTGGCGTCGTTGAATGACACTCAACCTTCCCCTTGCACTTCTCTCTCTAAAATGTTGAAGGTAAAGCGGATCACATGAGGTTTATGGCAGCTACGACCCACCCTGGGCGTAGTAGGAACAATTAAAAACGAAAAGTAAACACTTACAAAAAATATGTGTTATTTCGTTTTCTTTCATGTTTCAATTTGCATTTCCTTTTTTTCCGTATTCACTCCCTCATTTCGTTTTTCACATCATTCCATTTTCACTCGCTTTCCGCCCCACGAGAGGTCAAAATCACTTTTGATGGAAGTGTCCAGACATGAGACGCTCGCCTTAACACCATGAATGGTTAAGAGGGGCGAGGGGAGTGCTGTAGGCCAGAGAGCTAAACACATCGGCACATTTCCTCCTGAGGATGCTTCTGACTGCCACAAACAACTTTCGAATTTGATATAAAAATATCTGGTGCGTTGCAACACACAACTTTCCATGGCTCTACGTCAATTCACTTGGTCAAACAACACTTCATGGCAGCTTACAGTTCCGGAATTTATTGTGCTGCTCGTACTCATTCCTGAACCATTATTGAGCAATTACTACGCAGAGAATTGACGAGGCTGTAAGCACGATTTTTTTGAAGAAGGATAGTAATCACTTTTGCAGAGTTATTGGGTAATAACTGTTAGAACTGGTATTAAGCGAATCGGCGGAAGTTGAAATTCCGGAATTTCTGGAGTGACCCCCTTATATTTCTTGAGGATTATTAAACGCTCACCCTATAGGTATTGGATTGGACTACTACACCAATATTTTTTTTTTTTTAAATTCCAGTGACATTTCAGGGGAGTTTATAAGAATAAAATCGCGCTAAAATTTTCGTCGAAACTTTTGGTAATTTATTGTGCTGCTCTCGTCATTTTCTGTTAGAGTTTTTAAAGCGGCAATGAAATTACGCAAACACTCGGATTGAAATTTAAAAAACGTTCGTTTATAAAACAAGAGAACAAAAGTAAAATTGCCTGAAGGGCGATACGAAAAGTGAACTGAACAGAAAAGCAATGGCGTCGGTCATATGGTTCCAAGATGGTGGGCGTACGTCGGCAAGATCCAATGTAGCCAACACTTCCCCTCGACCAACAGCTTATCCTTGGAGTCATCCTGGCTTCTGTGATGTCAAACCAAGTTTCTTTGTGCACTTCTTGTGTTTGACTCTCGGCAAACCTTTCGTGAGCACGTCAGCGGGCATCTCGTCCGTTGGCACATACTTGACTCGGAGGGTTTTCTTCTCCACGTGGTCCTGGATCAAGTGATGTCTCACGTCGATGTGCTTGGTTACAGAGACTATCCCATCAGTCATCGAGTCGATCCACTCGTCAGCATCAGGCCCAGAAATTGCCTCGGATACAGACATTTCTGCAACGTTGGCTTCTTCCACTTCCTGGACGGCATACAATTTCCGTGGTCGGCCGGGTCTTCCTGTTTGCTCGAATCGGGGGCGGCCACGCCCGCGTTTCGTCACAGGCGTTCCATCGATTTCATGTGACGCGACAAGACGATCATCGAGCTCCGGTGAATGACGATCAACGGGTGAAAAGCCTCTGAAGGGCTCGTTCACGTCGTTTTGTCTCTCCGGCTACATTGGATCTTGCCGATGTACGCCCACCATCTTGGAACCATATGACCGACGCCATTGCTTTTCTGTTCAGTTCACTTTTCGTTTCGCCCTTCAGGCAATTTTACTTTTGTTCCCGTGTTTTGATAAATGAACGTTTTTAAATTTCATTCCGAGTGTTTGCGTAATTTCATTGCCGCTTTAAAAACTCTAACATTTTCCCACGAATGGGAATTTTATGGTGTAATTGCCTTATTCAGAGCTATCAATATAAAAAATCTAATCGAGATCGTTAGAGCCGCAATTGAGAATAAAATTATTTAGGTGTTTTATCACTATGATAACTATAGTTCACTTTCGGTGGATTTTGCTCATACCATTATTTTGGCGTGTCATGGTAACCTGCGGGCTAGACATCAAGTTTGAGGGGATTTGGTACGGTCGTTTTCTCTAAAAACCACTCTAAAATCGATTACGTCGAAAGTTTTGGCAATTTATTGTGCTGCTCTCGTCATTTTCCCTCAGCTGGGAATTTTATGGTATAATTGTCTTATTTAGAGCTATCGATATAAAAAATTTAATCAAAATCGTTAGGGCTGTTTTTGATTAAAAAAAAATTTGGTGTTTTGATCACTATGATAACTATAGTTAACTTTCGGTGGATTTTACTCATACCCTTATTTTGGCGTCCCATGGTAACCTAAGGGCTATATATCAAGTTTGAGCTGATTTGGTACGGTCGTTTTCTCTAAAAATCGTACACAGACACAGATCATTTTCCCGAAGTGTTATTCGGGTTCAACGTGAAGATTTGAAGAAAATTCAAAAAATTTCTTTCAGCCGATTACATAATTTGCCTTTCTAAAAGTAGAGCCAAGGAAAGTAAATATTACGCGTGGAGTTTCGATCGATCAACGGAGCTGGTAATAATAATTCTGTAAACGTCCGAAGAGAATATTTACAAACGATTACTCACGATGTATCCGACAGTTTTGACCATTATTTTGCACGAAGAAGACCACGTAATGTGCAATTTGGTGTCGTTGTGACGATCGATAACCGCTTTCAAATTTTTCGGAGGAGCCCTGTGATCTTGTCCGGTCGTCAAAGATTTGGGAGCGCCGGTCAACGGTCCTGCTCCTCGAGGGCCGACGATTCCGACGTCTATCATGTATTTTTCACAAGCCCCGAGACCCGCTATTAGCACTTTGGTACCTCTCGTTACATTTTTAGGGCCTGAAAACGTGAAAGGTTAAAATATTAATAACGCTCAAGAACTTTTCTGTTTTGAAATAAAGTGTTTACTGTACCCTTCCCAGAATGACGAATGAACAGCATTTATAATTGCCAGCGACACTGTTCAGGTAGTTCTGAATCACTTCATCCCACCAAACTATTTTAGAAATATTTCTACCTCGGAAAAATAAGGCGATTGATAATGTGGCACTATACGTGAAGAAAGGGCACCTGAGATACCTACAGATAGCATACTAACCACATTCCAATGTACAACTAGTTATTCTTTCTTTTTAAATCTTGAGATTAGATGAATGCTGGTCTGTGCCTATTCGTCGCGTTCGAAAATAAGTTTCTGAATCAAGTGCGATCATAGTCGACTAATAACACATTCATAGTGTGGCGCTCCCCTCTCCAGGTCGAAAAACTCGCCTATAGATCAGTTTATCGTCGATTCAACGAGGATATTTAGCGAAGCTCCAATTACCTTGGAAGAAATCTGACGAGTTGGTCGAGTAATAGACGCCGTAAGTCCACTGTTCCTTATAATTCGTTTTCTGGGGCGGGGCCCAAGAGACCAGCACGGATGTCTGACTGTCGGGATCGTGGGACATCCAGGCGTTGATATTCTGCACAACTGGCAATTCGTCGCCTGAGCAAAACAAAATTTATTTAAAATATGACGTAAATGTTGTAAGCGGATACTACGCTAATACAAACGGTGAGTATCGAATAACCTTCAGGAAGAAGAGAGAAGAGAGTGGTATGGTTTGACAGAGGCCTCACTGCTCACTTCCCACTCAATTGAACCAGAAAAGAGATGCAAAGTGGGAAGTACAGTGGAGCTGATTGGCAAAGAATAAGCCTCGAGCTTATAAGCTTTTTGCTTGTTTTATCGATTTCGAGAAAGCATTTGATAACGTGAAGCATGTGCAGCTTATTCGTATCCTGGAAGAAGTGGGTCTTGATTTCAAGGATCTGAGACTAATCAGGAACTTGTACTGGGGGCAGAAGGCACAAGTTCGTGTGGATGGTTCGCTTTCTGACCAGGTGGCTGTTGCCAAAGGGGTTAGGCAAGGCTGCACGTTGTCGCCATTGCTCTTTAATATTTATTCGAAGCAGGTCTTTAAGGACGCCCTGGATGACTGTGACATTGGCATCCCTGTGAATGGATTGCCTGTGTCCAATTTAAGGTGTGCGGATGACATGGTGTTGTTGGCCCACTCCGAGGTGGGCTTCCAGGCTCTCTTGTACAGGGTGACAATTGCCTGTAGGAAATATGGCCTGGCTGTCAACGTAGCAAAAACGAAATCAATGGTCATATCGAAGGCAGCAAATAGTGGCATCAGGTTGGCAGTCAACGGGCAAAGTATCGAGCAGGTGGCACGATTCAAGTACTTGGGACAATGGGTGGCGGAGACGTGGTCGTTGGAACTGCTGAAACGTGAACTGCTGATGACCGTAAAGAGTCGTACTTGGGACATGTCTTGCGTGGGCCCAAGTACAGTTTTCGGCAGATAATAATGATGGGTAAGATCAGTGGACGTAGGGGAGTGGGGCAGAAGCGCGCGTCATGGTTGTCGAACATACGTAGCTGGAGGGGAATTAACCGAGCAGCCGTTTTGTTTCACCTGGCTCAGGACCGTGAGAGATTTGCAGAATTGATATTGCTCGCCAACCTTCGATGATGTAGACGGCACTTGAAGAAGAAGAAGAAGAAGCCTTGAGCGTTACCAGGTATGACATAAGAAGTAGCATAACTTAGTGAAAAAGGCGAACACACGTCGCTCTACGACAACCTCAATGATGAAGCATTTGAGTGAATCGTTACGGGCATCGGATTAAGCGGTGACCTGGAACGGGAAACTACACTTACCGGGCAGAGCCGTTCCTTTCAGCAGATTGGGCCCGACTGAATCTAAAGAAGAAAACGGCCAAAGGACAGTTATAGGAGGGACTGCATTGCCACAATCAGGAGGTTAGGAAAATCGGGTCTGCAGTGCCCAAACGAGACGATCGGTCTATTCCTCTTCCGGACGCCTTCCGCTAATCTTCGATCTGCCTCAATCCATCTATGTGAGTACTACGAGGGACGTCCCAAAAGTAAGTTCCGATCATTTGTAAATCCGTGGGAAAATGCCGTAGGGAAAATATTCCAACGGGGATACTTCGTGTTACATCTGGTGGCAACACTGAATTTTTCTTATGTTGCTATCACTTGTTGCGGCTTATCAGGACCAGTGTAAACATGGCTGCTACATTGAAAAACCCGTCAAATTGTGAAATCCGTTTTGGTTTATTATTCATTCTGAATAATAACCCTATGTTTTCGGTCACGAAAAATTTTTTACAACCCCCCCTCAAAATTTGATACTTTACGTTTCAAGACATGGAGATTCCAAATTTGCAATGTCCGTCCGCCGTCCCCCGTCCGCCGTCCGGGCCGTTTTGTGCCTTTAACGTAGTCTAAAAAATTCGTTCTTTCACCCAAAAATCCGACTTGGTATCTAGTTGTGCCCGCCATCTCGGCAATCCGATCGGACGAAGCCTGTGGTTGTAATGGGCAAAAAACGGTTAAAAAAATTAACGAAACGCAGTACAACGCGGCGGAGCTACAAGCGTTTCGTTGTTTGAATTCCCTCCGCCCCGCCCGTCTCTTTAAAAAACCAACCGCTCTCGAGGCGGCTCTCGCCTCCCTCCCAACGACCCCTTTGGCCTCCCAACGACGACGCGCTTCGCTTCGAGCGCCCCCGTTCCAATTTCCCCGACGTTTTGGTTTTAATACGATTCAATTTTTTTAGATTCTTTCGTTTCATTCTCATTTTGGTTTTTTTCATCAATTTTGGTAAAATTTTGATATTAGTATTTAGCGTGCATGTTTTCATATTAAAATTCAGTTTTTTCTAGATACTTTCGTTTTTTTGTTTATTTTAATATTACGATTCAGTTCTTTTCGACCTTTTTTGGGTTTCATTATGATATTTTTCGATGCTGAATCGAACAGGATGGATCTCAGAGCATTAATGCTAGGTCAAGCTGATTATCCGAATAATAAACCGTTGTGTAATAATTTGCAGAGTTTTTTAGTTTTTGAGAATGTTTCTGTGCCCGAAATTCACCGCAGACTCTCTTCAGCGTATGGAGAAGGGGTCATGAGCATCGAAATGGTCCGTAAGTGGAAGAGAAGTTTCCTGGAAGGGCGGGAAAGTGTGCACGATGAACAGCGAAGTGGGCGCCCTTCCACTTCTCGTGGATACGACGCAGTTTCTGCAGTTCGCAAGCTTTTGGAGGAAGATGCGCGCTTTACTCTAAGTGATATTGTCGAGAAAGTGCACTACAAACATCAATTGACTCGTTCTTCAGTACACCGATTCATTAGGGAAGATCTCAAGTTCTCGAAAGTGTGTGCAAGGTGGGTGCCTCGCCTCTTGACTGACGAGCACAAGGAAAACAGGTTGGATGCAGCACACAGGTTTTTTGAAATGTTGGAAGATGAAAGTGAGTCTCTTTACTCTCGAATTGCTACTGGTGATGAGTCCTGGGTCCACCACTCAACCCCCGAAACAAAAAAAAGCAGAGTATGGTGTGGAAAGCTCCTGACCAAAGTGCCCCCAAAAAAGCGAAGGCGGAACATTCGGCTGTAAAGGTGATGGCAACTGTCTTTTGGGACTCCCCGGGTGTTCTTTTGGTCGATTACCTGGAAAGAGGCACGACCATAAATGCCGAAAGGTATTGCCAGGTGCTCAGAGACCTGAAAAATGCCGTAAGGCGCAAAAGGCCGGGCATGTTGCGGAAAAAAGTGTTGCTGTTCCACGACAATGCGCGACCCCATTCAGCTAAAATCACCCAACATTTGCTTGGAACATTTGATTGGGATGTTTTCCCCCACCCCCCATACTCTCCAGACCTTGCACCGACTGACTTTTTCCTTTTCCCCCTCCTCAAAGTCCACCTGGGTGGAAGAAAGTTCCGTACGAACGCCAAACTCGAAGCCGCGGTCTCGGAATTCTTCAAACAAAATGACGCAGAATGGTACGACAAGGGGTTACGTAAGCTGGCACCACGGTACCAAAAATGCATCCATCGGAATGGCGACTACGTCGAAAAATAAAGTAGATCCGTACCTTTAAGAATAATTTTTTTTTTTAATTGGTTGAGTTTTCGATTTTTCCCAGCACTTCGGAACTTACTTTTGGGACGTCCCTCGTATTTACCGGATGGAACAGACCTGTACACTTGGACGAATATACCGTATATATTGGAAGGAAGTCTTATTCTATAACATCCTACAACAGAATCATACTTTCATAGTATTTGGTAGCCATACTCTGACTACCAAAGAAAATGGATCCTTGTAGTAAAGAATGTAATGTGTGTGCGTACCAGATCATCCTGGGTATAATTCTCCAAGCAAATCTAGTTGTCTACCCCATTGTGTTAATGCTGAGTCATCCCTAAACTTATTGATAACAGTAATCTAATAGTCAAGATCGGTTTAATGTAACTAAAATGAGTAGAAATCAATAATAATAATAATTCTGGTGTGAATTTTTTAGTCAGTCAGGATAATATCAAAAGCTTCCTGACTGACTCTCAAGAATCCACACCAGAGTGAACTTCCACAGTCAAGAACGACCCGACATCGCAATAATAATAATAATCATTACTTGAAATGAGCTTTTAGAACGACGGAAAGCTACTGTACCTGAAGTTCGTCCGCCTTTGGAAATTTTGGGCCCGTCGTATTCTTTGACGAAGGCTCGAATGTAGAAAGTGTACTCGACTCCCGGCGCCAAATTCGTAACTGGAAAAAAGTTGCTGGGCGTGAGAAATAGGTCTTTTAACAGAAATGTTGATTATAGTTATGGTTCATAATAAATTAAAAGAGGGAAGTGAACTTTACAATCCAAAGGGAGTTCAGGTGTCATTCTTCTGGAATTGACGATTCGTAGGGGCTTCCGTTGAAGGGAATGAGGAAGCCGGCAAGCTGGCGAGAGATGGATCTGAACTAATTCTGGTGGGACCACCAAGGGCCACTTAAATAAGGAGGTGAGTGGGAGGAGAAGTGCAGGGCTGCCTATAGCCAGGATGTGCCTGTCCAAAGGCAATCAAGGTTTTTAGTTTTTTTTTTAAATTCTCCTTGGGGCACTGGGAAAACCCCCCGGCAGCCACAACTGGGCCTATTGTGTGAGTGAGCATGAGCCCCCTCATATCCTCCCAGTTCCACCCCCATCTCCTGTGGAGCTGGTGTTCACTGATGCAGCGTCCACAAAACTCAAGACAATCTTGAGGTCCATCCCTGCAATCTCCTCCGGTCGCAGCCGATGAACCCCAAGCACTCTGAGGCGCGCTGCAGCTAGCTCGCAGAATCTGCAATTCTGTTCCTCTGACTTGCCTATCTTGGACAGGTGGTAGTGGACAGTGATCTGTTAACAGGCTACATACCATCCATATACTATCTCTCTCCAGGCTGAGGATCTCATTTGTTGTCTGGAGAGTCTCAGTCAAGGTTATTTATTGAGAGAGGTCCCCGGTGTGGAGAGAGAAGGTATAAGGATGGAATGCGTCATACTCATGGGACACAGTCCAATAAGGTACCACCTTTTTTTTTTTCCTTGAAAACGGTGGATGCAGGCAATACCCTAACTGCAGCCACAAACGGGCCTATTGTAAGGGGGTCCATGATCCTCAGATGCCTGCCCCTGCAAGACCACCCTGCACCGAGACATCAGTGTGATATACCAGGGCCCCAGCTTCGAAAGCAGGAACTCCCCCTTCCCACCTGGATCGCTCATGAATGAGTACCCGAAAGGGTAACACGAAGTTGAATTGAGTCTACCACATGCAGTCCGGGACTCTCTACCTTCACCTTGTCAAGGATCAAGTGGCAGGAACTCCTCCTCCCCTGCATGATCAGACCCAACTCCAACATACGCACAGCCTAGAGGAACGCCATCCTTTTAACATGTATGTGGAGTGGAGCTAAATCTAGCAAGACCTCCAGTGCAGCCGTAGGGCATGTTGTCATACAGCCCATAATGGCCAGACAGGCCCTACGTTGCAGTTTATTTAGCTGCAACTGCACTGTTTTGTTTTCCACCCTAGTCCACCAGACCAGGGCTCCATAGGTGACTACAACAACCGCAGTGTACAGCCACCGGATCATCCCAGGCCTCAGCCCCCATGTCACCACCGACGACTGCTGTAAGGCTTTTTTCACGTGTGTGGCCAAGTGAGCTTCCAGGAAAACTCCCAAGTACTTGATCTCATGCACTCTGCACCATCTCTGTAGGGTATTCAGTGCATGCTGCATGCATTCACTGATTACACTCGCGAATTGACCCCTGACTATAATTACCAGGTCGTCCGCGTATCCTATTACCTTGTAGCCCTCCTCTTCCAGCAGCTCAAGAAGGGTATCGGCTACCAGTTACCAGAGGAGAGGGGAGAGCGACCCCCCCCCCCCTGTGGGCACCCCTTGGTGGGTACCAGTGTCCCCCCCCCCCCCCAACACCAAAAAAAACCACGCTGCTACTCAGCATCTCCTTGGTCCAAGAGATTAGGTAAGGATCTACTCCCTTCCTACCAGCCGCAGCCGTAATTGAGGCATATGACGTATTGTCAAAAGCCCCCCCAATATCCAGAAAGTAGCACAGCGCAATCTCTCCGGATCTCAGAGTATCCTCCAGCACTGTCACCAGTTCCTTCAGAGCAGTCTCAGTGGATCTCCCCCTCTGATAGGCATGCTGGGAACTCTGAATGAAAAAAAAAAAAAAAAAAAAAATGTACCACCTGGCCAAGATTAGTACAGGGTTGAAGATTCTATGAAGCAGGGCTGGAGTCAGTGCATGGTGGGAGTATGCACTGAGTATTTGTGGCTGCAGCACGCCTTAGAACGCTTGTGGTACCTCTGCTGTAGTCGGATGAGGTTGCAGGAATGTGCCTCAAGGGTGCCTTGCGTTTTGTATGAGAATGGTGGGGACATCACACCAGGGAACACCAGCAACATGGGATATGAGTGGATCCAAGAGGACATGGGGCTGCTCATAGATGCCAAATAATGTTCCCATCAAAGGCTCCAGAGGGATTTTTTTTCTCCCTCTGAAGGAAAGGGGGGGGGGATGTGATCAAAATCCAGTTAGGAATGTACTGTGGTAAGTTTGAAAAATACTTTTTGTTGTGTATTTTGGGCCACATGCAACCTCTCTTATGAGTGTTAAGGAACAGTCAGCAGAGAAATGCTCGAGTTCGGGTGGTGGGGGGACCCCCTGACTCAGCTACGACAACCTCACCTCCAAACAGCCCCTGCTGCATGTGATAACTAATGTCACTGGGCAATACAGTGTACGTTCGCCACACATTGCTCACTCTGCAGTTGGAGGTCTGGAACACCACAGCTGTATTCGCTGAGATGGACTTACAGAAGCATAATTTACTCTTCCCTTCTCGTACACAACATACTGTGGAAACCCCTCTTCTTTGAGGCTGGGACTGCAGAACACACCCCTGGCAGGTCGGAGGACAGAACTCACCCGTTTTATCCGTAAAAGCTGGTCTTATAGGAGCTTAACCAACACATTGCAGACACATCACTGGTGCGTTGCAGAACACGACTCAAATACTTTTATAACGCATGGAAGACAGTTCTGGGGATAGCTCACTAAATTTTGAATATCTGGTCCGTATTTTTCGTCCTGTCTGCCCTATGTATGCGTTTTTACACGTACAAGTTATTTTATACTCCCCACTTTGGTTGAGTGGGTTTGTCTTTTCAGTCTTTGCAGTTAGTTTGGTTCTAAGTGTGTTGTCCGTACATAACGCACTTTGTATGCCTTCCTTACGAATTTAACAGTATTTTATGTTTTCCTTTTAGCCTGGCTTACGCACTGACACCCCAGTGGCGCTAAATTCTAGAGCCTCAGCTGCAGGTTGATCCAGCTTTAATTGACACGTTGAATACAACTACGGAATTCAGGACCCCCAACCGCAGGTTGATTGGCGACCATTGCACAAAAACGACGACATTTATTCAAAATTGGGTAAAATCGATTTTCGTGAAAAGTGAAGAGACGAGCGTGCACTTACAATAATAATTAGTCTCGTTGGTAGTCACTGACGGCAATTGAGCGTAAGGTAAACTCGCCGAAACGTCCAACTTGTACCCGTCTACGTTCGGCACTGGGCTCCACGACCATTTGATCGCCGTGTCGTTGATTTTTATAACGTGGAAATCTCCCACAGGATGTACAGAAGACGCGTTGTCGGCAGTAAATGTGATGACGTTTGAAGACGCGTGACCAACTTGATTGACGGCGTTAACCTATTCACAAAAATGTACAGATTTCTTCAAAATTAAAGCGTTGGAGTAGTTTTGAAAATGATTCAATTGCACGGATTGAAAACAGGAAATGAATGACTGAAAAATTGTTCAGAATGAAAGTACATAGTGAAATTGTGCGTCAATCGAACAAACAGTATGAAATAAGTTACAGGCTGAGGGTCGTGGGACCACAAGTTTCCACCACCCCTTTAAGTTCGAACACCACCTACATATGCGGGTGCTATATCTTCGTTCAACGCATTTTTACAGGAACATTTATGGAGAACTTAATGTAGGGACTAGTTAGCTGAGAGTACTCCGTAAGTTTGATCGAAATCGTCAGAGCCGTTAAAGCAGTTACCCTGGAATTGACGGAAATGTTCGAAAAAACGTTATTTTCGACACATTTTGATTTTTATCTCTGTTCAATAGACTGTCAGAGGAACATTTATTGAGAACAATATGTAGGTATTAACAATTTGAAACACCTTGAAAGTTTTCTAGGAACATTTGACTATGTGACAATAGCTTAGCCATTCTTAATCATTATCTACTACTTCGTTCGGTTCCCAAATCATGTGAGATTATGCGAATTGAAGCCTTAAGCCGTGTTTTCCTCGCGACGGGTTCTTTCCCACTCGTTCAACACAAAAAGAATGCAACCATCCGAGAGCGAACGACGTGTCCCGAAGGCGCGCTGCGCTTCAAGAGGTGTCATGACGCTCGATGCAACGGGAAGACATTGTTGACAATGTGATTCCCTGGAGACCTCAAGAGAAACTGGTTGTCCCGCTGCACAATGTTGGCTTTCAAGACGCTCAAGGAAAACCTTATCATGCTCCGTGGTATATAATCTGTAGGGCGCACGAGAGGGCGAGAGTTGAAGATTGAAAATAAAAGAAGCGAGTAGAGTTTGTGTACAAAACGGCGACACAAGAGGACGACTCGTAATATGCGTGAACTGGCAAGGGAAACTGTATTGGAACGGGATAGCGAACTGCATGGACGGAGAGTAGACATAGGAAAGTGTCTGAGTGTGATGAATTTTGGGAGGAGCTGCCTCTTGTGAAGAGGAATCTGAAATTGAGAGGGAAAATAAAGAAAGGAAAACCCCACTTCAGAGAAATCCGCTGGTGTTAGAAATAACCGCGGAAGTGGAATTTCTGCAGGTACGAGGGGGTAAGAGGAGACAATGACTGTCCTGTTAACACCTTCCCTGCTACGAGCGGTATTACCGCGCTTTCGTGTTCTTCCCCATGACTAGAGCGGTAATACCGCTCTCGAACCTTGCAAAAACCCCGTACAATCCAAGCCCGTATTGAGACTGTAGTAGTTCCATAAGCCCTTTTCAATACAGGTAGTAGTGGGAATGACCCTTGTATATGAGCGAGGAGTACCCGCCGAGGAGTACCCGCCGAGGAGTACCCGCCGAGGAGTTCAGGTACATAGCGACGCTTTTCTATTTTCAGTCTGACGAAAGCCTCAATGGAACGCGTTTCTCCTGCGTTTTCGGCAATTTTTTGTGGTAAGTTATATATATTTTACTTTACCATTCTTTTTTACTGTTACTAATGAGCATATATTTATGGAATTTATTGAGAGGAGGATTGAAAACAAGTATGTGGATGTCTAAACCCATCTCACTTGTCTACTGGCCTACTTTTTGTGCTTTCCCCTTAGATGTTATACACGTATGTATGTTCCAATTCTTCGCCCATCATGTTATTTATCTATGATATTTTCCAGAATAAACATGGTTAAAACTCGAGGGGGTTTCAAAAGACCCCGTAATTAGGATGAAGAGCCTCAACCCTCCACAAGTTCCTCGACTGCTCCCTCCCAAAAGTTTACTAATATATTATATTATAACTTTTGAATAAATGTTATATGAATGGTTTGTGACAATAAATTTATTATTATTCTTTTGTGATATAGATTTATTTTCCTGTAATATGTATTTCTAGTAGGTACCTGCTGACCTCCCAACCTACTTATTCGTAGGTATAATCGTAAAATAATGTAGTTTTTACGGCACGTTTGAAACAAATCGAAGACAATTGAAATATATTTTCCTTTTTGGTTCATATATCCAGAATAAAAATCTTATCACATTTTATGTCTAGGCCATTTTCGATACCTAATATACAGCTAATGCTAGGTACCTACCATTCAAGGCAGTGCATATTTGATACAAATGAAAGTAAGACGATAAACGAAAAATCTTTGCTCGAGCCCTGAATGACAGCAGGCGCGGTAGTAGTAGGAAAGAAAAATAACGTTTTGTTCCATGCGAGTGACTACGCCCGAAAGAGCGGGTTTACCGCGCGCTGCCATGTTTTGTGTAGCAGTGGTCTTATACATCGCAGCAGCGAAGGTGTTAAGGGAGGCACAAGGAACTCTGAGGTCAAAATAGGACTGATTTGACTTCTAGGATTGATTTGACCCCACCGACGAACTCCACTCAACACAAATAACCCATTGCTAGGAAAACACGGTTCCAGAAGGTTTACTGTATTACAATAGTTAGTAGGCAACTATTGCACCTCAACTTTCGTCCATTTCATTCATAAAAAATGTTTATTATTTTTAGGTTTTCTACACTTAATTTATATATATTCGGTGTTGCTTGAATAAAAACTTACCCAGACGCTGTAAGCCACTCCGTGAGTAAAATGTCCACTTAAAGAGATGTGAGTTTGATTATCGACGGCGATTTGATTCGGCGGCATCGGCGGTTTGATAAAAACTTCGTACCGCACGATTATACCGTTCGGTTTCAAAGGAGGCGACCATTCGACCAAAATGGAATTTTCTCGTTCTTGAGTTACTTTGACGTCCTGTGGAGCTGTCGGGACTGAAAAACAACCGTCGAGAAGATTAAATCAAGGTTAACGTGAATTATAACGAATTGCGAATTATTCGAGCAAATAGGAGGAAATGGTTTAATAAACAAGACAAAAAAAATCGCGCTAAAATTTTCGTCGAAAACTTTGGTAATTTATTGTGCTGGTCTCGTCATTTTCCCACGAATGGAAATTTTATGGTATAATTGTCTTATTACGAGCTATCAATATACAAAATTCAATCAAAATCGTCAGAGCTGTTTTTGAGAAAAAAAAAATTTGGTGTTTTGAACACTATGATAACTATAGTTATCTTTCGGTGGATTTTGCTCATACCCTTATTTTGGCGTCCCATGGTAACCTGCGGGCTAGATATCAAGTTTGAGCTGATTTGGTATGGTCGTTTTCTCTAAAATAGTGTTTTTTGGGCTAAGGAGGGTCTGAACCATAGAGATCTGAAGAAAACTCAACTTTTTTTTTTTTCAACCGATTACATGACCTTTCTACTTTGTAGAGCCAAGGAAAGTAAAAATCGAAAGAAAAATATGAGCGAAGAAAACTCTCAAGCGCCAAAAGACATCCAAATCGACATAGTAGCCTTAAATTTTCAGCAAATATCTGTCTTCAATACGTCATCACCGATTTCCAACTCGTCTGATCAGCGTTCAGAATATTGTTACTTTCTTTTCGAGACGCGAGCTCACGTAATTTAATTTGTTTCTACAATTTGTTCAGAGTTGAGGGACTAGGCTCATCTCATTTCATTTTCAACTCTTTCGGAACCTCCACTCTTTTCTGTACTGTGGAGTCCGAACTTTGTTCATGAATGTGCTGCAAAGGCGAGGGAATGGGGAAACACGCAGGAGGGAGTCGCAGGCTAGTCGCTGGTGGAAGACAGGCTAGAAAGGGGAGAAGTCGTCGCTGTCGCTGGAAGCTGCTAGCGAATCGTCGCCTCAACGAGAAAAAGATCACAGGCTGACTTATTTTTTGGATTCTGGGCATCCCGTTTGATCCTGGCAGGTGCGAAACCGTATACATTTCAATACCCGTCATTACATTTATTTAATCGTTTATTAATTTACGTTCGCGCGACATTAGCGTCTCACGGGCTCACGTGCAATGACATCCGGAAGCCTTTGCTTGTTAATTGTTAATCGCTCCGTATCTGCGGAGGCTAACCTGCTCTTTCAAAACCACCCGGAAGTAGTAGCTTTGGAAACGCGCCCGCGTCCGTTACGGCCCTGTCCAACATTTGTTGATTTGTTAAATTTGAAATTGAGTTCGTGGTCGCCCTTACGTCAGTATAGAACTGCAAAACCCCTTTCATTCTTTTCTCTCCCCTTTCCCTTCCGTCCTTAATTTTTTTTTTTGTAGTTCGACGAAAAACTGAAACTTGATATCCAGCCTAGAGGTTACCATGAGACGCCAAAATAGGGGTATGGGCAAAATCCACCGAAATTTAACTAAAGTTATCATAGTTTTCAAAACTCCAAATTTTTTTTGTCCAAAACGGCTCTAACGATTTTGATTAAATTTTTTATATAGATAGCTCTTAATAAGACAATTCTACCATAAAATTTCCATTCGTGGGAAAATGACGAGAGCAGCACAATAAATTATCAAAATTTTAGACGAAAAGCGTTTTTAGCGCAGTTTTTTCCTTATAAACTCCGCTGGAATTTTTGTAGAATGTTAAAAAAAATTGGTATTGTAGTCCAATCTAATACCTAAAGGTTGAGTGTTTAAAAACGCTCATGAGATACATGGTGGTCACTCCAGAAATTCAAGAATTTCAACTACTGCCGTTTCGCTTACTACCAGTTCTAAAAGTTTTTGCCCAATAACTCTGCAAAAGTAATTACTATCCTTCTTCAAAAAATTCTTGTTTACAGCCCCATTAATTCTCTGTGTACCAATTTCTCAATAATGGTCCTGAAATGAGTACGAGCAGCACAATAAAATCTGGAACTGTAAGCGCTACCACCGCTTCCTGCTGCCGTAAAGCGTTGTTTGACCAAGTTCAAAGGAACTGAGTGATAAATGAATTGATTAAATACAATTAGCCATGTACAAAGTGAATTGTTGTAGAGCTAAGGAAAGTTGTGTGTTGCAACGCACCAGATATTTTTCCTTTATTTTCCAAACATACAGTCCACTTTATTTTTTTGCATCGATTAGTTTAATTTCGCGTAAACAAAAAGTAAAACAAATAAATTAAATTGCGTTAACGTACGTTTTAAATTAAATTTATTTCGTCTTGTTTGAATAAGTTTTTTTGTGTGAGGCTTAGAGAGAGAAAGACGCTCAGCCCCCACCCCTGAGAGTCTTTTTTGGGGGTGCAAACCAAAACGAAAAGAAAATAGAACCCCACAGTACAGCTACTCTAAATTATGCTAAGAAAACACAGCTGTGCACTTACGATCTGGGGCAGTGGTCGCCGTTACGTATTGACCAGGTGGGAACACTTTGTTCAATTTGGACAGCTTAACATATATCGTCATGTTGTGCTTGGTGTAGGGAAGAAGATTTTTGAAAGAGTAGCGATAGTCTGAGATCCAACTCGCGTTTCTCCAAGTTTGCTTGCCACCGTCCAAAATTTCCGCGATGGACGGCATGAATTCCAAAGTTATGTTCGAGCCAATGCCGCTCACCCACCACAACAAGGTAATCGAATCCGGGCTGAATCGGTATTCGTCCACTTCGATTTGGGCAACCTTAGAAACAACACGAAATGAGCGGTGATCGAAATGAGGTGTTTAGTTTGTGAAAACGATTTGAATCGTAAGGACTTACTTGATATACTCTGTTTATTGGGTCTACCGAGCAATTGGATTCATCAGTTCCGTCGTAGCAGTCGGAAAAGTTGTTGCAATATTTAGAAAGAGGAAGGCAAACTGAACTGTCACAAGCGAAAAATCCGGAAGCGCAGTTGGGATTGCCGGGCTCACCTGGTGAACGCAAAATATAGTTAAACCGCGAGTCAAACACACACAAAGTCTACATAACCAATGAATTGATGATCAACAAGGCAGAAGTTATACTCCCAAGCCCCACTGGACGTACAGTCAAGCCTCCAGCTATCCCCCTTTTTTTTCTTTTTTTTTTGTAATGCATTTATTCAAGAAGACTACACAAAAAGATACACAAATACTGCATAATGCGTTCCCCCTTCGATAAGTAAAAACTTGTGCTGAGGGGAGAAGCCGTTATAACTTTCTAGCTACAGATAGGTACTGGTAATACGAGTATACTGAATTATATGATCGATAGTTCATAAACATCAGAAAAAAAAGTTAAAAACAAGAATCATCTGAGCATTTTCACACGGACCTACTCTTTGATGCGCCGCTTAAACCCCGCTAAATCATTTAGCACCTTTAATTCCTTTGGAAGGCTATTAAACAGCTTTATTCCATTGCACGCGAAAAAATTCTGACTTCTGGTGGTGATTTCTAAAAGGCAACTTCAGTGTAAGGTTACCAGATGACCTCGTCCGCCCATAATTAAGAGACCACGACAGCTGTATCATCAGCGTAGGTAATTATGTCCTCAAACAGCAATGCTGTTCCTCATATGTCCTCAAGTTAATGCGCGTATACTTTCCACTCTACTAACTTCTTATGAGAAACACAATCAAAAGTTACTTTTAACTTATTTCTGTATTTCTTAAAATATTTCTTAAGCTTAATATTAAAAGGCTCCTTACGAAGTCTCTGGGCAATTGATTCCTTTACACGAATACTTTTCACAATTCCCTGCGTAATCTACGGATTGATCGGACGAAGAACACAAAAACCTGCGAGAGGTGTAGCTACATTGCTTCAAAAAAGATAAAAAGATCTGCTCAAAACACTCAGCGCAAGACTTGATAGTGCTGGACAGGAACACATGATCCCAGTGTACATTTTTAATTAACTCAATCAACTTAACATAGTCGTAGAAAATCCTGCCTTCGCCACATTCTTCTGATTCCATAGGCCTGTTTCCAATTAAAGTCGTGAAATGGGCAGTTACATTTGATCCCCAAATATATTATTTAGTTCTGGTGTATACGTGACAAGTGGGCTTACGCAGCATTATATGATCCAAACATGAATCCTGTTCCCAAACAACCCGTGTTGGTTTATTTATATAAGGCACAAAACCGTATTGGCCACATTATGATTATTTAGTTGGTTACGTCACAATCGTTCACAACTCGACCATTACCTGTGTGCAAGAAGCTGCATAAATTCTCATCAGAGCCATCGGGGCATTGCTTGACGTTATCGCATAGCTGCGCTTCGGGAATGCATATGTGAGATTTTCTACACTGGAAGAAGCCCTTGGAGCACCTTTTACCGACAGTTTCAGTAGAATCGCAAGAACGCTCGTCCTCCCCGTTGCTGCAGTCTGGGGATCCGTCGCAAACCCACGACTGAGCGATGCACGCTCCTGAAAATAAAACTGTTTCGTCAATATACAGCGACCATAGGCGCGTCTTGAGTGAAATGCAGGGCCCACGGATCAAGAATCAATAATTTTTCATTTCTAGTGGCCTTAGAATAGACAATACAACGCCGGGAAACGGGCAATAATTACACCACATAGGCAAGTAATATGAACAGATGGTGGAAACACGTCACATAATGAAACCGGGACACTACACCTCCCACACAATCCCTCAAAACTCGCCAAGCGAGTGCAGCTCTGCCTTAATGAGATGAACTTTTATTACCTTAGTGAAAGACTTAATAGGCAGCTGCTGAATATTATGGGGTAGGGCGTTATACAGACGAGAGCCTACTTGGATTGGGTCATTTATCTGAGCTATAGGCGAGTAAAAGGAATCACAAGGTTCCCACGGGATCGGGTGTCATGCCGGTGAACATCAGAAGCCACATCAAGGAGCGACATGTTTACTTTAATCAGATTCGAAACTGCCAAGGCATGTACTAGGCAATGTAACGCCAAGGCGAGCAAACGAACCCCCACAACTGTCATTCCATGAGAGATTAGCCAAGATTCTGATGGCACGTTTTTGTTGTTTAAATATGTCAATTGCATGACTACTGTTTCCCCATGCAACAATACAATAAATTGCTCTGGTGCAAATCAAGCATGGTAAAGAGAACGCAGGACTTCGTCAGAAACGACGCTCTTCGACCTTTCAAGCATGAAAATAGATGATAATTTAGAGGACAACGCCTCAACATGGACCTTCCAGGAAAGTCGGTTATCCACCGTCAAAGGATATTAACTGCCTGGTCTAAAGTTATGTTGAGACCCACTACAGGGGTCTGGGTTTTAGTTTTGTTACAACCAAATCATTTGCCTGACACCACCTTTGTACTGTATTTCTTCACGGGAACAGCCTGATGCAAGGCAAGTGGGACAAACAGGAAAATGTTGTTTGAATCCTCGAACTGGCTAGGTAGGTCATTGATATACAAGAGGAAGAGGCAAGGGCCGAGGATACTCCCCTGTTTGACACCACAGGGGATTGCAACCTCACGAGGTAGTCTGTGACATGAAAACTTTTAAATTTGAATTTACGCGGTCTCGGCGTCGTTCTATCCACGAAAGTTCGTTCTGGATGGTGCTGCCACCTTGAAGCTGACGCTGCGAATCTTCCGAGCTCCCGTTTCTTTTGTTCTCGTCCACGTTGTCTCATCGTCACATCGTCTCTGACCGTTTCTGCAATTTTTTTTTCTCTTTGGTTTGGAAAAACCCCATGCGTGGTTCGGATAACTTCGTTTTCTCTGCTGGAAATTCATTAAAGATTTCCCACGAATTCGAATCTCCGCACCGACCTATCACCACGGAAGAAAAGGAAGCAGAGGCAGGGGAAGAATTCTCCGACACCCATTTCTCCACACATCCCTTCAGTAGTACCGGTAAATAGGCTTAAATTTCACTTCCTTCTTACACATTATGACAAAGAAGTCGATGAGCCTGTGGACCCTTGAGTGTCGTCATAATACTGAAGAATCTTTATGACCATTTCAGGTACTACGTCTTTACCTACTACCTACGCATACAAGCATACCTCCGGGTACGAGAGCAGACATCAAGCTTCAAGCATTGCTGCCTTGAATGCCAGTTTCCTTCTCGACCTTACTGTCCTAACGCCCGATCCAAAATATCGATAAGTACCTAGCTAAGTTGTTCAATCCACGGCTGTAGGATATTGGTACAATTTTTACCAGACTTAACAAAGTTAAATATTAAAAATCTACCAAGTATTGCTACCTTTCTTCTTTTTTTTTGTGTCGTCAAGTGACTGCCCTGAGAATGGCTTTATACAATTAATTTTTTCTTTTTAAAGACTTTACAATTTCTTTAAATGTATTTTCGTCTGACATTCATATTTCCTGGCCTTGGTCCAATTTAAATTTTTTTTTAAATCTCAGAAGTTAAATAGTGGGTTCTTCCCCACACGCCGAATTTTCTTTCCTTATATTTATTCATCAGTCACAGCAGCACAAGACCCATTGACAGAAACAATCTGGGACCAACCCTCAAGATAGCTCTGTAGAAACAGAAATCTGCGAGGGCTGAAGCCATAGTGTTCCAATTTCCTGACGGGCAGGTTGTGTGGCACCAAGTCGAACGCCTTTGAGAGGTCAAAAAGACTAAGAGATTGCTGGCCATTCTCCAGAACTGAAATGAGTCGAGCAACAAGAGAGCATGCCGCAGAACCAGTACTTCTCCCCCTCCAGAAACCAAACTGCTGGGGGTGGAGTAAATTGAGACCCTCTAGATGGCCGCTTATGCTTTGTAGCACTGCTGGCTCAATTACCTTAACAAATATCTGGTGCGTAGCAACACAACTTTCCGCCACCCCTTCAAGTTCAAACACCAGCTACATATGCGGGCGCTATATCTTCGTTCAAGGCATTTACACAGAAACATTTATAGAGAACAAAATGTAGGGACTAGTTAGCTGAGAGTACTCCGTAAGTTTGATCGAAATCGTTAGAGCCGTTTTTGAGACAATTGGAATACCGATAAATTAATATTCGACAAATCTCCTTTTCTGAGTTAACTTAGCTTATATCTCCGTTCAACATATATATACAGAAATAATTATAGAGAACGAAATGTGGGTATGGGTGACTGAAAGACACTCCATTAGGATTTATCACATCTGGTGAAGAAGTTACCCTGGAATTCACGGAAATGTTAGTAAAAACGTTATTTTTGACACATTTTGATTTTTATCTCTGTTCAATAGACCGTCACAGGAACATTTATTGAATAGAATATGTAGGTATTAACTATTTGAAAACATCCTGTGAGTTTGGTGAAAATCGCTGAAGCCGTTTTGCCAAAAAGGGTAAAAAACCTATTTTTGGTTCGTAGGCCTATATCTCCGTTCACCGTATTTTCATGGAGATATGTATGGAGAAGAAAAGTTAGGTATTGATTAGTAGAAGATAATTTGAAAGTTTAATCAAAATCGTTCAAGCCGTTTTCGAGAAAAATGCGAAAAACCCTAGTTTTTGGTACATTTTCGTCCCCCCCCCCCCCTCCAATCGGTCGAAATCGTCCATAACCTTATTTTGGTGTCTACAAAAAATAACGAACAAAACAAAAAAAGAACCAGCTCAATCGGATCAGCCGTTCTCCCGCAAATCGAACTACAGACACACACACATGGACCACGCGCCGAAATTAGGTTTTTTAGACTCAGTAGGCCTGAAGAAAACCCAATTTTTTATTACACGATTACTATACTTTCCTTACCTTCTGGTAGCGGAAAGTAAAAACGGGCAGTTTGGAGGCAGGACGACTCAGGTAATAAGTTGGTTGGACAGGGAACTCACCGTTGTCACATTGGAATTCATCCAGACCGCAACGATCGTCCTCAGGGAGAGGAACAGGAGTGGGGTTGGTTTCTTTTGTAGGCTCTTCACAACCATCTTCGTCAGACATATCCCCGCAGTCGTCAACCCCGTCACACTTCCACCAGGTAGGAATGCAAAAATGACTGTTACATTCGAACATCCATTGCTGACAATTGTATACCTACAAAAATAAAGTCGCAATTAAGCGCAACAATCGAGGTTGTACATAAGAAATTTGATAGGCAGGACAAAGAACGATTCAGTGAATAGTTGCGAAGAAAATAGAATCGCGGAGCGGAGCTCTAGAATAATATCCATCCCCGTTGATTGTCCTGTTGCCTTCTCGAACCTTCTCTCTTCGCTCAATGGCGGTTTTTGTTCCACGAGCCAAAACAGTACGAAGAACTTCCCCCGCCAGGATACTTCGCGAGAGTGTGGATGCGCGTGATTTCATGTGCTCCACGAGGATGCTCTGGGTGCACGCTCTTTGCTTGCCCACTTCAGCTAACAGGTACACCGCGCTAACAGGGGGCCTCAGCAATAATGCTGAATCAAATTTCCAGAATATTCTTAAACAATAATAAGTGATCATCGCAGAACGAAAATCCCCAACAAAGAACCTTTTCATCACCGCTGCCTCAAAGTAGGAGTAAAATTTAAGATGTAAAATTCTCTCGAATTGTATAAGGGAGCAACAATTAATAAAAAACACACTAAAATATAAAACGTTATTAAAAAAAACACTTACTAAGCCGTTTGGTGGAGTCTGCGGATTAAGGTTAGGCACAGTAGTGCAATTGAACTCGTCGCTATTGTCATCCGGCCCACAATCGCTGGTTCCATCGCACACGTAGCTCTTGTTAATGCACCTGCGCGTTTTATTGCACTGAAAATGTCGAAAGTTAACTCATATATTTACCCAAGCGGCTTGACACAACAAATTAACAGACAAAAGAAGTGGCGCCTGGGCCCCACACCCTCACAGATTCAGCATGGCACTAAGTTGTTAACATAGAATTTAAGATGTACATTGTTCAGGTAAACACGCCAAGAAAAATATAACTTACTAAGCAACCTTCCCTATGCCTAGGGTGGGTGGTTCAGGGCGTACCATTCGCATTAACTAATACTTCTGGTTCTACATCATTTCTTTCAAATTTCTTTGTAGTTACTCACTTTGTTGTTCTTACTTTGTTATGACGCATTTATATTCATTAAATGTCAAATAAATGACTTGCTCGTCCTGTGTTTTACTTACAAAGGCTTGCCAAAAAAAAACCGCATGACGCAGATTCGCATCATTACTTGTTAAAACAACGGTACGACTCGAATGTGCGTCATTTATTAAATGATGTATCAGAAAACCACTTTTTTCACATTTTACAGCACCTTCCTCACAGAAAATAGAAAAAAGTAAATTTCGTTTCCTTGGAACTTGTTGGGTACAATGCGGCTGGCCACACAGCCTCACAGCGAAGTCTGATGGCAGAGGAAATAAGTGGGATTACCCTGCGGCTCATCCCGACAGAGGGCGCTAGTCATGAGCCACAGACTAATCCTGGAGGGGGAAGCATGTGGCCAATGAGAGAGGACTACCCCCTCCAAGAGAACGTACGTAAGGGCCTGCTTGCCAGAACAAACTCTCCCCCGCCCTCTTCAACATCTTCTGCCACGACATACCTGTCCATGAGAAGATTATCACTGCACAATATGCGGACCACGTAGCCCTTCTCTACACCTCCAAAACCAAGCTGCACTGCGCCACAGTCATGAATAAGTTCCTGCCGTCCCTTCTCAGCTGGTACCACAAATGGGGACTACGCCTCAATGAATCCAAATCAGAAGCAGTCTTCTTCTCCCGCCGCCCCCCAACATCCAAGTAGGAAGCCACCCAATCCCTTGGAAAAAACCAGGCCAAGTACCTCGGCGTCATCTTTGACAGGAAACTCAACTGGTACAGGCAAACCCTCGCCGTTCGAGCCAAAATCAACGGAGCCTTCACTGCCCTCCGGCTGTTCTTCAACAACAGAAAGATCTCACATCCGACGAAAATCCGTGTCTTCAACGCCATCATCAGGAGCATCAGCACCTACGCTATCCCCGTTTGGGGCACAGCCTCCTCTCTTCGCCAACTCGATGGCACTTACATGAAATCCCTTCAAGGAGTCCTCTGCTCCACCCGCTACATCAGAAACTGGCAGCTCCTGAAGGAAACAGGCCTTCCCTCGCTAAGTGAAGCCGCTGCAACCTACGCCCTCAACCTCCGCAACTCAGTGGCAGGTCACCCCAACCCGTCCATCAGCTGCCTTACACAATATGTCCCCAACGCCTCGGACATTCCGTAGGCCCTGCTCCCTCATTCTACGCTAACCCCGTCCCACTATCCCCGCGTGAGTCCCCCTGCACCTGCAGGCTGGCCTCCCATCCTTCTGGTTTAGAACCTCTGGGCTGGCCTCCCATCCTTCTGGTTTAGAACCTCTGGGCTGGCCTCCCATCCTTCTGGTTTAGAACCTCTGGGCTGGCAACCGCGGGGGAGGGGTTTTAGTAGGTAAAAATCCGACACTGCCCTCTTGGGTGTCTTTTGAAGATTTCTCCTCTGCGGAAGCGTCCGAAAAAAACAAACAAACCTCATTCCTTCTTCTGACTACAAGCAGCCACCATCTCGCGTCTGAAGGAGAAGGAGCTTCGACTCAACCGAGCCTTTCGACCTACTCTTAGACGCCTGAGGAACTCGTCCCCCCCCCCCCTCCGTGAGGAGCCACTGCTCAACCGAGTCCCTCGCCTTGAGGAGCTACTGCTCAACCGAGTCCTTCGATGCCAGAGAACTCGTCCCTCGCCTCACACTTCGCCAACTGGCAGAGACAGGGCCTACAAAAATTTCGTCGGCCCTTTTTAAGGCCACACCCTTGAACAGGGAACCCGACACTCCGTATTGAATGTGTTAAGGAAACACCAATATCGCTCATTTGACCAGTTCACTTTCGTTATAACACTGTGAATCGCTATTTACTTGAAATTGGTATTCGGTGTTACAAGAAGTCTGTTCACAGTTCGCTTCGTCGGTTCCAGTGCTGCAGTCGTGTTCTCCATCACAGACCCATCTTTTAGGTATGCACAGGTAGAGAGCAGAGCTGCCACAGTTGAATTCATGACCTAGAACACGTTAAAATGGTTGCGTAAATGAAGAGCCCTTTGTGTCGCCTCGAGCTTCCATAAAAAATACGTTTTTTTCGAAAAGTGGTTTCTCCAATCATAAATTTTCAATGGGAGAGAAACAACAAGTTCCACAGTATCGTGTGGCCCAAACAGTACAAAAATTTAGGGAAGGATACCACAACCACTCACATTATGTGGGGGAAGAGAATAAAAAAGAAGCACAGCTGTATAACAACCATCCAGTGGTGATGTTGCGTAATGACTCACTAGAGACCTAGCTCAGGCATCTCCAAGGCAGACCCACCCAATCACTAAGTGTTGTAACGCAAGGGAAAACAGACAGTTATCCATTGTAGAACAAGACGCTTCAAAGAGACTCGGCGGTTAATAAATTGAAGACGAAATGGATGAAAAGGTGTGTGGTATCAGCGCTACCAACTGGTCTGAACGAAGATAAGTAACAGTTTTTAATGTGTAACAATTTTCCCCTTCTGATAATAATAACGAATAAAAATACTAGAAATCATTATTCGGAAAACACTACTTATGCCCCAGTCTGCAATACATAATCACGAAGGTGGGCAGGTGGCTGTTATTCAAGTTGACGATGCAGCCCTTGGTTCTCCTGCTTCTCGCGTGCTACTGCAGTCTCCTAATCAAGCCGTTGCTGCCAATGGTGAGTAGGGCACATCGAATGAGACGTGGAGTTGTGATGACTTTCCTTTTTTAAGGCATAAGATTGTGAATTGCTCAAGAAAGGTTGGTGAGGGACGTGAGACGACACTATCTGATTGATGCGTCGTTTACAAGTTCGATCATTATCGAGTTATACTAAATAGAGCCAAACTTTTTGAGGTTGACCTAATGTTTAGGCCAACCTGAGCTTGAATACGTTCATTTTAGGTTAAGCGTTCTGCGTATTTTGGAGCTGATGGATTCTGAGGAGACTGAGGAAGGAGTGCGTGCATCTAGATACATATTTTCCTACGGAAAAGGTTCAGCAGGAGTGTATCAATGGGGCGACGCAGTTCTGGAACACGACTCATCTCAACTTCCAGGCTCGTTGGCAATTGATTTGAGACGAGTATAAATGTTGGCACATTCCTTTTTGCCAACCCGCTAATAGAAAGAAGTTCAGACGCAATTAATCGTCGAGCGATTCCATTTAACCCTTGACTGCAACAGCTATCATATATGATATGGAACTTTAAACGAGGCTCAAGAGCATTCTGGTGGTCTTCTCGAGTTCTTTGTGGTATTTTTACCTTGGTCAACAATTGTTAGATGGCATAAGAATCAAATGATGTCCATAACCCCTCCTGTAAGGTTATAACCTCCTTCAAATCACAAGTTGACTACATGCGTGAGAAGTGGTGTTTTGCTGTGCCTCTTACAACAACATTTTTGAAGATTTTCGGCTGAAAAAATACTGCATGCTGTCTCAAGGTATGTAGAAATGAATAATGAAAAGAACTAATCGATTAAGTTTACGGTGTTTGTGGAAACTGTGCTTTTGCTTTGATATCTCATATGATAGAACGTGAAGGAGGAGGACCTGGGGGAATTTCATATATTATAGAACGTGGGCTTCTCCACTCCATTAACGTCTTGTTCCAACGTGATAAAAGTCACTTGTTGCACACGATATTCTTTTTATATAATTTTATTTCATGTTTTTGACGATTTGATGATAATTTATTTATTTGATTGATTGACTTTTTGGCAAGACAATGGTGCTCTTCATCTTTGCTCAACCCTCTGTGGTGTTGATCCAAAGGAACAATGTGAGCGATATGACAGGAAAGCAAGAAAATATGTGGAGATTCATTGCCCAAAGATTGTAAAAATCTACAATACGCACATTTGTGGGGTGGAAATGATGGAGAGCCACATTGGTCGCCACCGCAACAAAATCAGATCACAGAAGTGGTATTTTCGTTTATTTTACCATTTTGTTGACATATCGGTCATCAATGCTTGGAACGTATTCAAGACCCTCCACCCAGAAAACAAGATGACTCAAAGACAATCCGCTTGGATCTTTCTCAAACGCTGTGCAGAATTGGTCCCAAAACAAAGGGGAGGAAATCAAATGAAGAAAAACATGAAAATAATTCCTTGTCTTCTGCTAAACGTAAGCAGATCTACATATTCTCACATTAAAGGCCATTGCAGCCTATAGTTTTAGGTCCAGGCTGGCATGGGAATGCCTTCATGCGCTCAAGCAGCTCGGCGTCCACAATAAGCTTTCCCTCATCTGGGTGTCGGCTCACAAGGGGCATGGGGGCAATGAAAAGGCTGACCACCTTGCGAAGAAGGGCACAGAAGCCCTACCCATTGGGCCTGAACCTCACGTAGGTATGACTAAAAGTCACCTGAACCGTTTGGTGGCTCAATGGGAGACACAGGAAAATAGCGCCCATTGGCATCGCCAGCCACGACTTAGACAATCAAAAAGGCTTGTTACGCCTTCTGGTCAAAGGGCAAAGGCGATGCTGACACTCTCCAGGAGGGATCTGAGGGTCTTGATTAGCTTCCTCACTGGACACTGCCCACTCAGGTATCACCTCAACAAGATGGGCATCTCAGAGGCGGTGGAATGCAGACTCTGTGGTGAGGAGGATGAGACGGCGGAGCACATCCTATGTGAGTGCTCTGCCTTAGCAGTCAAACGCTTTGGATACTTTGCCCAGGGGATTATTGAGCTCCATATCATAGCGGAAGCTGCAGTGAAGGACATAATCGGCTTCATAAAGGGGGCGGGTATGTACAACGCCTTTTACTAAGGAAGGGCTCACAATAGCCCACACGTGGCCGCAGAGACAAAGGGACTTGTTCCACACCCCCTCGGAAAAAAAAAAAAAAAGAAGCAGACAGTAGCTTCACGCCCACCTACAGATGTCAGGAAAGACTCATTTCAACACTGGCCATTGTGAGATTTTATCAGGAAAACCTGTAAGATGGAAAACTGTAAAGCCCTGTCCTACACCAGGTGTGAGAAGTGTAATATGAACCTTTAATACAATAAAAACAAAAACAGTTTTTACCAATTTCATGTTGCCTAAATATTTTAAGAAATGATCTCTAGTTTCAGCATTTCAAGTTTACATTTTTCTGTTTAGGAATTATTACGATAATGAGGCTGATATACATAGTTCCTGAAGACTTGTTGATTAGAAAATACTGTGTTCAATTTCGGAGAAAACCCCGTTTATTATGACCGTAGAGAGAGGGGTCGCTGGACGGTCACCTGACGCTGGTGGGGGCGCTGGAAGGGATCGCCTCTCCTCCTCCCTTTCCTCTTCATTTTTTCTCTCCCTCTCCGATTCTTTTACTTCCAATTTTTTGGTTCATTCCAGATCCGACTAAAACAAGAACCGTTTTATACCCCTTCCTTTTCACCCCTTTATTAATGTGAAAAGTGCAACAGGTTCGGTTACATTGTCCAAAAAGCCCTTCCGTGTCTGTACGTTCAACTGTGGCTTTTCTTAAA
Organism: Pachypeltis micranthus; assembly: GCA_020466155.1. Classification (NCBI taxonomy): domain Eukaryota; kingdom Metazoa; phylum Arthropoda; class Insecta; order Hemiptera; family Miridae; genus Pachypeltis; species Pachypeltis micranthus. Next base: position 5,241,219 of record CM035776.1, read on the forward strand.
AGCGTTGGCGCCAATCGAAGAGCCAGGGAAACTTGGGTGAGTCCTCTTTCATTTCCTCATTCCGTTTATGTTTTTCCTGGTGAATTCTTTTTCCAGGTGCTCGCCGGTTGAGGGTGATCCGTCCAGCGATCAGAATCACACGAGTGGTATTTAATTTCCCATTACCGGGGAAATTTGGAGATTCTCGTATATTTCCCTACCCTCGTGATAATTGCTATTTCGGGGTACTTTAGCGCTTTATGGTGTTACAGTCCACCAAGCTACTTGAGCACAAAAAAGAGGGATTTTCCCCGAACAACTTTTAACAACTTATATTGTTGTCAAACTTTTGTCTACTTATTGTTTACTCTTCAACTATTCTTGTTTATAGTCTGGTCAATGATATGAGGAAAACTTATTGCTGCACGAACGCCTTATTTTAATTACATACATAACAATTTTTATAATAAATGTTTTGCAAAAATTTCTTATGTATCTATCACTAGATTTTTGTCCATGATCCGACTAAGTTTCGAAACCGGTAATAGAAACTCCAAATGAGCATTTATGCTTTTTTATAGCATAATAAATTTGCTTTCTAAATGGCATTATGCGAGAAAACCCATTCGGTCATACTTCTACCAGCTCAACCGTCGATGTACTTGTAAGAGCTTCCCTTAGAATGCGTATTATTGGTCACTTTGATTTGGCATGTGCAGAAAGTGGTTTTGAATTAGGCCACTGGACGAGGAAGTGACTTCAATGGGAGACTTCTCTTCTTTTCTCTTGAAGACTTTCAATCCTGCACGTTTTCCGTCTCCAGCGTGGAGGAAAAAAGAAACCACACGCTGCGACAACAGTGAGCGAGGGTTGTTGAAAGAGCATTTTGCTCCCTACTAAGCAAGTTTATAACAACATTTCGCCCAGCTTGCGAAGAAGCTTATGACAAAAAGACGTGGCCACAGTTAATTTCTCCCTTTGAACCTTGCTACCTAAGTAAATAGTTAGATACGGTGTGAAACTAGATTAAGAACTCCTCCCAGATGGTATGGATTCCCCAGGGTCATACGCTAAATGACATCCAGACTGATTTGAGTTTTTTTTCTTTGCAGAATTCCTCATACGCGACGAAATGAACAAAAAAAAGAAGGTATTCGAGACGACAAAAGGAGAGCATGTCTGTACCAAAGTCGCTGGCTCTTTGACAGACTGCTGCCGAAATATTGGCGCTCCCTTTTTTGTTTTAAATAAAAAAATAAAATTCTTCTTTTTTTTTGGAAAGGAAATTGATAAATTAGCGAATTACGGGGAGGTACGGTTGAGCTGAGCCACCTGCAATAGAAACATTGCCCGCTAGACTGCAGGAGCTTCTCCCAGAAACCGCTTCCTCCCGGTCGATTTCAAACTTTCACGCCACAAGTTTTAATAGTGGTCTGTGCGTCAGACGGCAATAAACGCGGTTATTTGTTCCAAGGGGGACGAAAAGAACACACAGTCCTAACCTCTCCTTGTTACTTAAATATAGCCGCACTTACGTGTTTCTAAATGTTAAATGGAGGTAATTAACTCACTGGCACAAGGTTTTACAGCGGGGCTGGCAATCGAAGTGCAGTTCTTTTCATCAGACGCGTCTTTACAGTCATTGTCGCCGTCGCACACCCATTCCTTGTTGATGCATCGCCAGTTTTGGCATTGGAATTGATCAGGTTTGCAAACGGGTTTAGCTATAAAAAAAAGAAAACCGCATAAATTCGGTTATAGTCACCACGAAAATAGATATTAATTAGTGTCCATACTAACTGCAGTTTGCCTCATCCGCGCCATTGCTGCAATCCGCGTCTCCGTCGCATCTCCACGACCCGGGAATGCAGTTGTCGCCACAATTGAAATGAGTCTTAGGGCAGAGTTGTGGGCAGTGAACCTGTTAACGAATCAATAACGAGTCAAAAATTACGTTTGGCTTTAAATTGTGAGCGCCTGCGCGTTACAGTCAAATGCTCACCTCATCTGAGCCATCGGCGCATTCGTATTCACCGTTGCAGTACCACGTGATTGGTATGCAGTTTCCATCGGAGCAAATAAACTGATCGGACCCGCAAGTTGCAGAGGAGCCTAGAAAGTGTACAGTGAATCTATTAAATTCATGAAGGGTGGTACAACAATTCTAATAGAGAGCCAACACGACAAGACAATCAAAAGGTCATGAATTGCATGAATATCAATTACGTGACACCCATTGGACGTCATTAAATCCCAACTGCCTTTGGGATAAAAAATATACAGATATATCTGGTGTTTTCAATAACACAAACTTTTCTTAGCCTTGGGCAATTGGGTAAGCGTCGCTATTTGATAAAACTGTGGTGACGTGTGTTTATTGGAGAAATGTAGAGTAATGCTCCAAATCTGAGCGTCTGACTATTAACCCCACAAGTTATACAAATGTGTGGACTTTACGTAGGATGGGGAAATGCCATTACAGGAACCGGTTAACAATAAATAATTTACTTTATAAAAACTAGAACGCGGAATGGAATGTTTATTACGCGGTTGAACGGGATGCTGAGAAGTTGTAGCAGATCGTGCGGAAAAAATGGATCGGACTGACCTGGAATCCAGACAGATGTCAGAATGTGGACCTTGTAAACGAAGGACTCCTTTGTGAAACAAGGGCTGCGGATTTGCACAGGAAATAGTTCTGTTCAAAAGTCGAAACTAGCAGTTGGAATACTCGCAAACACCAGTGGCCAACAAAAAAACTCGAAAAAAAGGGAGAATGTATCGAACTGTTCGGCAATGGCAGTAAATCGCTACTGGTCACAAGTTTGTCCGCGATCAAGTGCAATCACAGACCCTAGGTCGAAGCCGGTAGTTCGGCGATAAGGATGCGCGATAAGTTCCTCGGTCAACACAGAGCAAGGGGGGTTTGTTGGTGTCTCGAGCATGTGACCCCTGGCTCTGCCAACTTCACTCGAACCTTAGGATATTTCAACAAACTGACTGGTTAGTCTTGACCAGCTCTATCATCCGAGCTGCAGGCCGTCTAGGCCGTAAGAATCTCGTCGTTAGTTCCACGCCTGAGTTCCCCTCCGACATCCAACTACATCGGACCATGAATACAGCTGAAGGACCGACAAAGGGTACCTACAAGTAGCCCCTTCCATCCTCCCGTCATGGAAGCATCAATAGAAAACGTCCAGTAAATACTTTCCGCTACCCCAAAGGAAAAGGAAAGTATAGTAATGGCGTAAAAAAAAAAAAAATTGGGTTTTCTTCAGATCTTTACGTATTGAGGCCTACTGAGTCTAAAAAACCTAATTTCGGCGCGTGGTCCGTGTGTGTGTCTGTAGTTCGATTTGCGGGAGAACGGCTGAACCGGTTGAACTGGTTCTTTTTTTTTTTTGTTCGTTATTTTTTGTAGACACCAAAATAAGGTTATGGACGATTTCGACCGACGGGAGGGGGGGGGGGACGAAAATGTACCAGAAACTAGGGTTTTTCGCATTTTTCTCGAAAACGGCTCCAACGATGTTGATTAAACATTCTAATTATCTTCTACTAATCAATACCTAACTTTTCTTCTCTGTACATTTCTCCATGAAAATACGGTGAACGGAGATATAGGCCTACGAACCAAAAATAGGTTTTTTACCCTTTTTGGCAAAACGGCTTCAGCGATTTTCACCGAACTCACAACATGTTTTCAAATAGTTAATACCTACATACTGTTCTCAATAAATGTTTCTCTGACAGTCCATTGAACAGAGATAAAAATCAAAATGTGTCGCAAATAACGTTTTTCCGAACATTTCCGTAAATTCTGGGGTGACTGCTTCACCAAATTCGATCAATCGTTCAGAGTGTCTTTTATTCACCCATACCCACATTTCGTTCTCTATAATTATTTCTGTGTATGTCTGTTGAACGGAAGTATAAGCCAAGTTAACTCAGAAAAGGAGATTCGTCGAATATTAATTTATCGGTATTCCAATTTTCTCAAAAACGGCTCTAACGATTTCGATCAAACTTACGGAGTACTCTCAGCTAACTAGTCCCTACATTTCGTCCTGTATAAATGTTCCTGTAAAAATGCGTTGAACGAAGATATAGCACCCGCATATGTAGCTGGTGTTCGAACTTACGGGGGTGTTGGAAAGTTGTGTGTTGCTACGCACCGCTCGTTTTTTATAACAAGCATTTTCTTCCCATTCTTCGAATTTATTGAAGCACCAAGTTTGAGTGAATTAATTGAAGTTTACGAAGAGTGCAGATGCTCGACAGACATCAACTATGCATCCCGACATGCGACGCATCACACAACTTTCCTCACACCCCACCCCCGATCATTAAGCAATGTTCGTGGTTTTACCTACTAACCCAATCTATTTTTCGTTCAGTTTATTTGAACTTAGTATAACATAACGCACGTAAAGTTCCACGGGAATTTATTGAGTTGGTCCTCCTCATGATACAGCCATTATTGAGAAATCGGTGCACAGAGACGGTCAACATATTTTTTGTGTGTGAAGCGATCGACTATACCGTTTCACATTTATTGGGTATAAACTGTGTGAGCAATAACAGTAAATGAAACGGCGGTGGTTAAAATTTCTAGGGGCGCTAATGGGCGTTATAAAACCCACATCGTATCGGTAGTTTATTGGACTACCACGCTGATTTTCGGGAAAGCAGATATCATTCGAGCCAAATTATTACGCGACGGTTTGTTATTCCGTCGAACAGCTTGACCTAGTCTCACACCTTCGATACCCATCTCAGACGATTCAGCATCGAAAAACACCAGTAAACCATACAAAACATGACCCGAGTACAATGGAACGACGAGAACTAAATATTCCAGGCGCCCGTAGGCAATTGACCTGACTTGATGAGTCTTGCTTTCGCTGTATGTTGGCCCGCGAGTTCTTCAATTAGTAGAATTTAGCTATAATTACTGTAATTTCACTATACGCAGTTATGCACGTCTGATACTCATTCCATTTGACGCAGGATATAAAAATACCTTGAAAACGATACCGAGCACGGCATACTCGCGAATAAACTGCAAAACTGGTTTTTTGTGAATTTTTTAAACCATTTTTTGCCTTTAACAACCATGGGCTTCGTCCAAACGGATTGCCGAGCAGTCGGGCACAACTACACATCAAATGGGATTTTTTTAGACCACGTTAAAGGCACAAAAGGGCCTGAAGAGCAGACGGACATTGCAGATTTAGAATTCCAATGTCTTGATACGTAAAGTTTCAAATTTTGAGGGGAGTAGAATCGATTTTAAGCAGAGTTTTTAAAATTGATTGTGCTGCTGTAATTTTCCTACAACCGAAAATTTCATGGTACTGTTGTGTTATTTGGAGCTGTAAAGACAAATTTAAACAAAATCGTTTTGGCCGTTTTTGAGAAAAAAAATAACGTTTTGTTCACTGTGATAAGTGATCCACTCCACCAATCGCGTCACAGAGCATCAATTATTGAGGCTGTTTACCAATGCAAAGCTTGTCGCCGCCTCGTGACTCTCTGACTTCCGACCTTTTTGCAACACGACTACGATCTTACTTGACTTCGATGCGACCTGGCCTATTCAGTCTGTTTCTGAGCCCAATGCCGGTTGCATTTCTACAACGATTCTGATTCTCTGTACCTTTGGCTCACCTTACCGCCACTTGATCTGCGCGAAGACGCCGAACTGGTCAGAAGTTTATTTTATTTTCTCGACGTTCATTTCGAAAGCTCCTACACCTATTTAATTGTTAATAGTTCTCCGAATAAAGTACTTTATTATAATCCTACGCATTTCATTTCTGTCGATACGTTTAGCATTACGCTACACAGTCGGGTCGAACCAATTCGAGCCAATTTTACTGATACCCTTATTTTATCTCCCCATGGAGATACAGATACACGGCACACATACCACTTTGACAGGTGGCATTTATTTTTTGAACTACGTAGCAATTGAAAGGTAAAGATCTGAAGAGAAACAAAAATAACAATTACAGCCGGTTATGTAACTTTCTTTCCTACAACGTAGGGCTAAAGTAACAGTGATCCAACTTACGATCAGAAATAAACTCATATTTTTACTTTCCGATACCCAACGGAAAAGGGAAGTATTGCAATCGTGTCAAAAAAAAGAAGGTCGGGTTTTCTTCAGATCTTTACGTTTTGAGGCCAACTGAATCTAAACAAACCTAATTTCGGCGCATGGTGTGTCTGTAGTTCGATTTGCGGGAGAACGGCTGAACCGATTGAGCTGGTTCTTTAATTGTTTTGTTCGTTATTTTTTGTAGACACCAAAGTAATGTTATGGGCGATTTCGGACGATGGAAACGGGGGCGCGGGACAAAAATGTATCAAAAACTAGGGTTTTTCACATTTTTCTCGAAAACGGCTGTAACGATTTTGATTAAACTTTCAAATTATCTTCTACTGATCAATACCTAACTTTTCTTCTCCATACATATCTCCATGAAAATACGTCGAACGGAGATATAGGCCTATGAAGCAAAAATAGGGGTTTTACACTTTTTGGCAAAACGGCTTCAACGATTTTCATCAAACTCTCAGGATGTTTTCGAATAGTTAATACCTACATATTGTTCTGAAGAAATGTTCCTCTGACAGTCCATTGAACGGAGATTAAAATCAAAATGTGTCGAAAATAACGTTTTTTCGAACGTTTTCGTATATTCCGTATATTAACTGCTTCACCACATGTGATAAATCTTATGGAGTGCCTTCTAGCGTTCTAAACCCACATTTTGTCTCCCGCAACTATCTCTGTATCCATCTGTTGAACGGAGATACAAGCCAAGTTAACTGTCACATTACTAATGATTTACGTCTTTGAACTCACCTTTTGAACAAGTATCATTCACGTTGGGTTTCAAATAAGTATTCGGGCAAACACAGTCGCCTTCGTGCATTAACAATCCGTCCGGGCAAGCGCAGGCGTATTTTCCGTCGGGGAGAGCCAAACACAGATGGGAACATTTCTTCTTGGACGGGTGACATTCGTTAGAACCTCCTTGAAGACTATGGCCGAAGACCTAAAATGAAAAATACGACGCGGAAGAAAGTTAGGAAGGTTCCTCAATGCAACACGTTAGATCAAACAATGAAATGTGTCCCAAAAGTGTGTCATTAAAGTAACTCGCTAAATTTCTAGTAGATTTGCGCTTTCATCGCAGTCAGAAAGTCATTATTTGTTTGTAAACAGCGATAGCGATCAGGAATCAAGGGGCGATGTCAATGACATCTGTTATAATCGTGTTTTCTGCTACAATTTATTCCACTTAAAATCAAAACTACAATGGCTGCCAACCCGACCCATCCTCAAGTCCCCAAGAAGACTATCTTGCACTGGAAGCAAACATTCGTCCACTTCCTGGATGAAATGAACGCTACAGAGAATACGACAGCAGAAAAGTTGAAAGTGCTTACTAACTTCCTGATTTCTTCCATTTATAAATTAGTCAAAGACGCGCCAGATTTTCAGACGACTCTCGGAGCGCTAGACGGGATTTACATTAAACCCCAAAAACGATATTTATGCTCGATGCTGCGTGGCGACTCGGAAAAAAAACCGTGGTGAGTCCGTCGATCAGTATTTGCAGGCTTTACACGTCCTTGGACAGGAATGCTCATATTGAAATGCGATGCATTCATAGCAGGATTGTCATCAAGTTTGATACGACAACGCCTTCTTGAGCTTGTCATGGTTTTCGGCAAACTGCCAATGGTGGCAACCCTGTTGCCAACACCTGTGCAGTTGGCCGCTGTTTATAAAAGCGGAGGAGCCACATTTTCGGCAGAACGGCTACCGGCATCGCTCACGAATTTCTCCCATTTTTAAGCCAGTGAATAAGTACTCAAAGTCCCTTTAATATTGCGTGAATTAAGGTAAGCGATCAGAGCTTGGTGTTTCAAATTCCCCATTGCCCCTGTACTTGTAATTTACTACAATCCAAGCATAGGTTATTTGTTTCATTCTAAAAGTAGTTCATTGGTTTATAATTTCATTTCTCAGTACTTCCCCTCGAGAGGCATTATTTTGTTTATTTTACATCAAGTGAGTATATTCGAATACATTTAACGTTTTTGGGGCCCTGACACGACTTTCACTCGTGTCCTGTCCGCGGGTAATTCTGTAAAGGAATTCCCCAAGTACGTCACAAGCTAGACCTTTAGAGAGGCCCCCAACTTAGTTCTCTTTGTTATTCTCAACCCAGCGGCAGTTTTTCAGCAGCAGCTAGAGGTTCAGAAACTGGTTCGATGGAGAAACTGAATACAATAGCTGCTCTCCACAAGTTATCATGTTATTTTTGTCGAGGTAGGCGCCGTACAAGTTTTACGGGGGGGATTAATATTGTAAGCGGTATCGCACTAGGTGAGTCGGGAAGTAGTACGATTGAAGCCGATTGCAATTCGAACAAGGAGTTTTATTCGTGAATTACTTTTGGACATGTTTTACCACCACAGACAGGGAACTGAGTGGACGAGGCGAGAGACGACACGGCGACGAGGGAACTGGTTCGGTTACAACTGACAGCAGCGAAGTCTCGAGCGAATCGAGGCATTTGAGGCGCCCAGTCAGCATAAATGCCCCGGACGAGCCTCCGCTGAATCGAAGGGTTTGGTTCATCTCGTTACACGAGAAGCAAATGTCCAGCCTTTAATTCTACGGCTTTCTAAAGGGGGAAAACAACGACTTGCATGGTGTGCTGCAATCTGAGCCTACAATATGAGTTACAATAAATTATTTTAAGCAACCATTAACGATTTCCCGAGGTACGTTTTTCAACAATAATTCAGTTCCTTATAATTTATTGAAACTCAATTGCCTGCTGTGATATCTTACAGCCCCGATGATGCTTGATAAATTAAGCGAAACGTAGGCCTAGAGAAAGCTTTTCATTCATCCTGACTGGTTCTTGAGAACTCACACCAGAGTTAACTTCTACGGTCAAGAACGACCCCACATCGCAATTTTCAATAACTGTAGGTGTTGTCCAAAGCCTGAACATATTGCAGCTTCATACAGAGCTTTTGTCTAAGGTGTTTGAGCGGCTGGTATTACCTTCCTTCCTACAGTACACCGTACAGCTCATCCCTAACCAACAATTCGGGTTTAGATCATCACATTCCTGTCCACTGCAGCTCCAACGGCTCACAGCATTCCTAAAGAACTCCTTCCACAAAAAGGAATTCTGTCGCGTCGCCTATTTTGATGTGGAACAAGCTTTCGACAGGACGTGGCACAAAGGCTTGCTATTCAAAATGAGAATTCATCTTATTTGATCTTTTTGCTATTATTTCGAGCTATCTGACGGAAAGATCGTTCGTGGTAGGTGTTCAGAACGAGCAATCATCGTCTCGAGCGATCCAGGCGGGCGTCCCACAGGGAAGTGTGCGGGGGCCGTATTTATATTCCGTGTTTTGCTCAGACATACCACTCCCCAAGTCTCCTGACTTTTCTGCATTATATGCCGACGATCTGCTTTATGCAGTGAGCAATGCACACTATGAAGAGGCAAGCAGACGACTGCAAATCCACCTAGAAACCTTGGGTCAATGGTATACAAAGTGGAGAATAAAAGTGAACGCCTCTAAATCTGTGGCAGTGGCCTACACCTACAGAAGAAAATTCACGGAATCACAATTAAAATATCTCGTCCATGATGTCCCAAATGCACAATCACATAAATACTTGGGAGTGATATTAGACAGGGGCCTAACTTTCCACGAGCACATTACCGACCTCTTTAAAAGGCTGTGGTCTCAGACAAAAGCTCTCACCCCACTGCTTCATAGCACAAGTGTATCAGTCTTGAACAAAATTTTAATATACAAGACGCTCATCCGCCCGATCTGGATGTACGCTCTCCCCATATGGCGAACGTACTCCACATCGCAATTTAGAAGAGTCTCCCAACAACAGAATGCGACTCTCCAACGGCGCATAATCAGAGCTCCGCTCTTCGTCAGGAATGAAACCATTTATCGAGATTTCGACATCGATACGCCCGTCGCTATTCTCACTAAACTCACCACCAATTTCATCGAAAGGAATGTAGCACACCCTAACTTTCTCGTTAATGAGAGCTTTTTACCGCCAGACGTTCGCCGCCTCACACGACCACGACATGTTCATGACCTCGTACCTACCTAAATTAATTGTGGGGGAAAAAAAAAAGTTGTAAAATTATGACAATCCCGTTCTCACGTGAAACTCCCTGAATTTTCACGCAAAGTACAACTCAGTACCCATCATTCCTTACTTAATACCCACAAAGTACGTAGCCAGCAGAAATTCTCCCTAAATAGAAGAGGACTTACAAGTTATTAATGCACACTACTTACCTTAACATCCATCAACCCTTGATACAAAGTAGCAAAAGGATGAATTCCGGTTCCGTAATCTTTGTCAGCCATGAAAATCGCGTCTGAGGTCCAGTCATCCCAGTACATGGTGTCTTTGAACACTGCTATCGAAAATGGGTGATGAATCCGTTTCTGAAATAAACGGGTGTTGTATTGTTCGCCTTAAAGCCGGCTGTTGATGGTTTAACAAGTTGCTAAATAATTTAGTTGACAAACCTCGGTGTCCCTGGAGAGGATTTTTCGGAAGTACCTTCCTTCAAGATCGGCCGAGGCAATGTAGTCCAACTTGGCGTCAACCCAATACACTTTTTCACTGATGTAGTCAATCGTGATGCCGTTAGGCCATTGAACGTTAGGCGAATTGGCGATCAATTTGATGTTGCTGCCGTCTAAATTGGCTCTGCTCACCGAAGGACGTTTTTCATCCCAGTCGGTCCAAAACATGTATCTGAAAATTTGATTTAGAAGGTGAAATAAGGGATAACATGTGCTACAGGTACAGAGACTAGAGTACTAATGAAAACATCACCTTCTTCCATTAGATCAAATCATGGGCAATGTTCATCAACTTGGAAAATTCTACTTCAAATCTGGTTTCCTACGTAACGTAACTATTCACGTGGGTGGTCAAAGGGACAACTGTGGCATCGTTTGGCTGCTCTTCCAATAACTGTCGCTCACAGATGTAGGAAGTACGGTGGAACATCATGTAGCTTCTTGTATTCTCTGTACTGGAGGTGCAAGACATACACGGTTTGAGAGAAAAGAAGTGGAGCTGCGTGATGAAGTCGCCAAGTCATATAAGGAACTGGCTCAATCCACTTATCCTAGGACGTTAAAACTCATACGTGTCACGTTCCTTTGATAAGGATTCCCATTTCACTTGCAATTTATCTAATGAACATTCATCTAACCCAGCAAGTTTTGGTTCAGTGATGAGGTCTGTGCGACATTTGGCTCAAAGTGGAGGAAGCTCCCATTTCACTTGTCCACCGTGCACTGGTCAATTCAAAGGGTCACTGGCCTGTGATCATTTGGAGTGCTTTCCTGTAGGCCTTGATAATCCACAGGAGTGCACAGCTCTCCAGGATCGTGCCAAAACTCTTCTTTGATTGACTGAGTTTGCTACCGCAGACAATGGGGCAGCAGATATTCGCACATCTGAAACACACCCAACCTGTCAATGGCGAGATCAACCTCAACTTCTGGGAATGCCTTCATGCGCTCAAACAGCCCGGCGCCCGTAACAGGCTCTCCCTCATCTTTGTGCCGGCTCATAGGGGGCATGAGGGCAACGAAAAGGCTGACCACCTTGCGAAGAAGGGCACAGAAGCCCTACCCATTGGGCCTGAACCTCACGTAGGTAGGTATACAACAGTCACCTGAATCGTCTGGTTGCTCGATGGGAGATACAGGAAAACAGCGCCCATTGGCATCGCCAGCCACGATTAAGACAGGCGAAAAGGCTCGTTACGCCTTCCTGTCAAAGGGCAAAGGCGATGCTGACTCTCCAGACAGGATCTGAGAGTTCTGACAAGCTTCCTCACCGGGCACTGCCCACTCAGGTATCACCTCAACAAGATGGGCATCTCATGCAGACTTTGCGGCGAGGAGGACAAGACGGCAGAGCACATCCTATGTGAATGCCCTGCCTTGGCAGCCAAACGTTTCGAATTTTTTGGTCAGGGGACCATTGAACCCCAAATCATAACGGAATCTGCGGTGAAGGACATACTCGGCTTCCTGAAGGGGTCAGGTATGTACGACGCCTTCTACTAAGAAAGGGTCAGTGCCACAATAGGCCCATATCTGGCCACAGTGACAAAGGGACTTGTCCCACACGCCCTCAGGGAGAAAAAGAAACAAAAAAACCTCAACTTCTTCAGAAAGCTTAAACCCTACCACTACTCACAAGTACCAGAAACCCAGGGCAGTTCAAGCAGTGACTATGATAGAACAATGAACTTGAAACGACCAGCGAGTCTCTCACGAGTTCCCCCACAATGAAGTAGGGGAGCTTACAATACCAAATCAAAGCTTAACACTTTCACATCAAAAGAGCTTCCAGTTTTGAACTGCATTGATAAGGTTTCAATAATTTGTGTCTTCTTTCTATGCCTCATATTTACCAATGTACATCATTTTATTGGAGGGTGTTCGACGCAAGGCGCCGAATCTGTCCAGGTTTTTGACTTTGGAATGTCCACCCCTGCACCTGCGGCAAAGCCATTGTTTCTCGAAAGGTCTTCGCACCTACGGAAATCCCACCTCGTCGGTCATTTCCAATGGTGGTTTTCCCACCTTTTCCCTCTCCTTCTTTTTCAGATTCCTCTCCACAACTGATACCTTCTTCCAAAATCATTCTGCTACGAAGTATCGCCAAAGTTGGTCTTCTCCTGTTCCCCAATAATTGTCTTCTATCATCTTTCGCAATACGGCCATCTCCAATTCTCCCAACAGACACTTGTTTCACCTCATCGACTTCTAATTCAGACTTCTCCTTCCTTCCCAGTACAACCAGTTTCACGCCTTCAGAGCCCTACTTGTTCGCGCTTATGTACTCAACTCTCATCCTGTGTAAGTCACCTCTTCTTTGTACATCCAAGTCTTCAAATCTTGTGATCTTACAAGTCCTCAACTAAAACCCGTCTCCGAGAGTCATTCAAATCTATCCTGGTCCAAACAGAGGGTGTAAGTACATAAGTAGAATAAAAAAGAGAAACCTCGGAACAGGCACTGTCTCCAGAAGAGAGCAACGAGTAAACTATCGCCTGGAATTCCTTGTCTTTGAACATGCAGAGTAACTTTTTACAACATTACACATAAATTATCTATAACAAATAACGTATAAATAAATACTAACCCACGAACAGGGTGCAAGGCTATTCCACGAGGTTTTCTCAACTGCGTGCCATTCAATATCGTCTTCCTCATTCGTCCCGAGTGGTTCACATCCGTTCGAATCACGTCAATAGTTGCTTTCGATCCATCAACGAAGTACAACAAATTGGCGATCCAATCAAAGGCAATACCCTCAACGGATCTCATGTAAGAATCAATTAGAACTTCCACCGACTGCTTGCCCGTAGCAAAACATTGTCTCTGTAAAGAAACAAATTGAACGTCAGACTGGGATTTGTCAAAAGTTGAAGATTTAGGGCAGAATTCATAGCTCGTGGTTAGGACGAGGGCGTTCACGTTCACCCAGCCCTAAATCATGTTGTTGGGAATAATAATTGGAGTCAAGTTGACTGTCTTGGGAGTATCAGTTGACCACAGAAATGCACGTAGTAATACCAGATACTAAAGAGAAAACACTACAACAGTATAAAAATAAAGCAACAAGCGAAAGACCATAGCAAGAGGGTACGCAAGTTTCAGGAGTCTAGGAGCGACGCCTATTCACAGCCACATTAGTATCATGCTTGTGATTCTCACTCATTGTGGTACGCCATGAGAGACCTTGACAATAGTTCTTTATAATGAACTGTGATGCGATGGTTAAGAAAAAATGCAGTATATTTATTATTCCACTCACCTCAAACATATGCAAGATTTATATCTAACTATAATAAACTGAACCGACCCCATAGCCTACTAATTGAAAGTACACTGGTTGAAATCGCAAGCAAAAAATTTCTTGCACTTGGCCCCTTTTTTAAGGGCCTGATCGGTCGATTCTGAGCGACAATACCAACCGAGACAGCTCTCCTCAAGCTCACCCAACCCCATCACAACAGCAACATCCACCTTAACAAGTTCAAACCAAGCATCACCCCATTTTGCTCGATCTCATCTCACCTTTTTCCATTCATTCGCGATCGCGTGTCCACCTCCGACGTCCATCCGTTTTCAGTAAGCGAACAAGGGCCCCAACGAGATATCTTTATTTTTTATACTTGAGCTCTAATTCGCTCAGTTCAATTTCATTTTGATTCAATTCCTTATAATAGAAGCCATACGTTATTTCTAAATTACTTGTACTTCCTTACTTTCCTTGCCTTTGACTTCAATTTATTTTCTATCTTATTTACTTATTTATTTATTTGCTCATTCAAGCAGCAGCCTTGGTCTTCCAGCCCTATATACTTCAGCCGTTGAACCTAGAGGCTCAACAATTGACTTCCCTCACGCCTAACCATACACACTTCCTGCTCACTCACTATTAGGGCAGACTCAGTTTACAACCAGGCTTGATCTATGAACACTCCCTGCACCGAGATGGGGGCACATCCTAGCGTACAGGCTTACCACAGTTGTAATATGCCTCAAAAGAGCAACAAAAAAGCGTGACTTAGCGAAGTTAATCGTAAACATAAAAGTAGTTAATTCCAAACAACTTACGCCAATCACATCTGACACAATGTCAGCGAAATACACGCAGTTATTTTTCATATCGTAGTCAATAGATATGACGTTGTGAAGATTACTCACAGGTAACACCATAGCTTTAGGATTCAACAAATCAAACCTCGTAATATTTTTTTTCTGCGCGAGAAGAACAAACTGGTTCGGCTCTCTGAAAACAAAACGGCGAAGAGCGCGATTAGTCGATGGCTCGACGTAGAAAAGGGCTAAAAATGGGTTAAACCTTCGTACGTACTTCAGAGGACAAGGTATTCGATCGGGCAAATAATTATTTTCCAATCCGAGAATGCAAGCGTCGCCGTCAATTTTTCTGTAGCCCTTCGTTCTATCATAAAACTCCCCCGGTTGGCAATTGTCTGGAATTTTGTAAGGGTCTGACGTGTCCGTTTTGTTCCTGATGCAATCTGGGGATGAAACGTGTCGAAGAAACCCGTAATCACTGTGGGCAAATCAAATGAGAATGAGCCACTCAGTCATACTTTCCTTGTTTGATCACACCATGAAGTTGTGTTAGTTTCTTGCATTAACTATTCACCAAACACACACAATTCCACTATCAGCCTTTCGACTTACCACTCAAAATCTTCGATGTCGCAAAAACATGGATCAAATCTGATGGGTCGACTGTACTCGATGCCATTGAAACATTTCGTGTGTCTTATTCGACGTTCGTAGGTTTCTTTTCTCCCTAAAATGCAGGACATTTTGACGTTCGCGGAGCTTGAAGGCGACCACATTTTATAATCGTCTTTAGTGCAGTTCAGAGCTGAAATCAGAGTTTGAGTACGATTATTCTAAAACCAAATTAACTAGAAACTGAAAGAAGTGAGATTAAGTGAGAACTTGCTATAAAGCCTACTGAAAAATGAAGGAGAGCTTCGTAATTTCTTTAGTACGGTGATATGAGAATGTACTGTGATACATCATTTTCATACGCGTATCGTGTTAATGACTGAAGTAGTTTAATAATGTTCAGAAGCCTCTCGCATCGGAAATGTGGACGCAGTACGCGAGAGATGTAAACCGCGAGCAATCCCGTGTAAAGCCGCTTGCTGCCACTTGGGAGGGGCCGAACCCCTGGATTTCTATCGCTCCACAACCAGTCTGAAGTTCAGATGCCTCTTCTACCCTTCGTCTCCTTTGACCATTTATGACCTTATCAAGCCTGGCAGTAATCCATATTCTACAAACCCCGTAAGTTAATTGAAACCGAGCTCGATGGTTGAATTTGGTCCATCAAAGGGTACCTCAGTAGTTATTTATACAGTCTCAACAGAATTACCTGCATCTGAGGGTAATCGCCAATGTTGAAAAGCTCTACTAGAAGCACCCCAGAGTCTGTCTATACATACGGATTTAATTGACGATAAAAGATGCTGACTTTAACGAGTGTACCTTCCAACCCCACTGTCGAGAAGGGAGCGCCAAAGTATTATTGCCCTCACTGGCTCATAATCATCAAATAATGTAAATACGCTGTCACGAGCTATGATACGATGATCATAGAGCTCCATAGGTAGGGCCTCACATGTAGAGGATGAAGTATATTTTGTTTTTGTTTAATACTTATTGTTTAATTTCCGACAGTCACCTGACACTGTTGAGGGGCGCTGGAAGAGATCGCCTCTCCCTCTCCCTTCCCTCTTCATTTTTCCTCACCCTCCCTGTTCCCTTTCTTCCAATTTTTGGCTCATTTTGATCCAACTTTCTTCGGAAACCTTCCTTTTAACCCCTTTTTACTTTCCTTGCTCTACGAAGTAGAAAGGAAAGTTATGTAATCGGCTGAAAAAAAAATTTTGAGTTCTCTTCAGATCTTTACGTTTCAGACCCCCCTGAGTACGAAAAACACTATTTGGGAAAATGGTCTGTGTGTGTGTGTGTGTCTGTGAACGATTTTTAGAGAAAACCACCGTACCAAATCAGCTCAAACATGATATCTAGCCTGGAAGTCACTATGGGACGCCAAAATAAGGGTATGAACAAAATCCACCGAAATTTACCTATAGTTATCATAGTGATCAAAACACCAAATATTTTTTTTCTCAAAAACGGCTCTAACGATTTTGATTAAATTTTTTATATTGGTAGCTCCAAATATGGTAACTACACCATAAAATTCCCATCTATGGGAAAATGACGAGAGCAGCACAATAAATTACCAAAACTTTAGACGAAATCGGTTTTAGCGCGGTTTTTAGAGAAAACAATCGTACCAAATCAGCTGAAACTTGATATCCAGCCTAAAGGTTACCATGGGACGCAATAATGTGGGTATGGGCAAAATCCACCGAAAGTTAACTACAGTCATCATAGTGATCAAAACACAAAATTTTTTTTCTCAGAAACGGCTCTAACGATTTTAATTACATTTTTCATATTGATAGCTCTCAATTATGCAATGATACTATAAAATTCCCATTTGTGGGAAAATGACGAGAACAATAAATTATCAAAATTTTCGACGAAAAGCGTTTTTGCCGTGGTTTTTTCCTTTTAAACTCCGCTGGAATGTTAGTAGAATGTTAAAGAAAAATGGTACTGTAGTCCAATCCAATACCTATAGGGTGAGTATTTAAAAACGCTCATGAGATACATGGGGCTCACTCCAGAAATTCCTGAATTTCAACTACCGCCGTTTGGCTTAATACCAGTTCTAACAATTATTACCCAATAACTCTGCAAAAGTGATTACTATCCTCCTTCAAAAAATCGTGTTCACAGCCTGTGTACCAATTGCTCAATAATAGTCCTGCAATGAGTACGAGCAGCAGAATAAATTCCGGAACTGTAAGCGCTACCGCTTTCTGCTGCCGTAAAGCGTTGTTTGACCAAGTTCAAATTAACTGAGTGATAAATGAATTGATTAAATCGAATTAGCCATGTACAAAGTGAATTTACGTAGAGCTAAGGAAAGTTGTGTGTTGCAACGCACCAGATATTTTCTATGTGAAAAGTGCAATAGATTCGGTTGTATTGTCTAAAACAAACTGCAAATTATTACACAACGGTTTATTATTCTTAAGAAGAGCTTGACCTAGTATTACTGCTCCGAGACCCATCCCATTCGATTCAGCACCGAAAAATACCAGTAGACCATCTGAAACATGACGTGACTACAATGGAACGACAAAAACTAAATAGTGCAGGCGCGCCTGTAGGCATTTGTGTAAGTGCTGGGCATACACCCGTGGCTTTGGAGAGGGTACCTAGCCTCGTATCCTCAAGTTCACTCCTGCCAGCACTAAACAGCTTTCTAGGGGAATTCGAACCTATGGCTTGACGGCCGGCGGCGTTTAGATCAGAGATGCGTATGGAGAAGAAAAGTTAGGTATTGATTAGTAGAAGATAATTTGAAAGTTTAATAAAATTCGTTAGAACCGTTTTTGAGATAAAGGCGAAAATCCTAGTTTTTGGTACATTTTTGTCCCCCCACCCTTTCCCATCGACCATAATCGCCCACGACGTTATTTTGGTGTCTACAAAAAATAACGAACAAAACAAAAAAGAACCAGCTCAATCGGTTCAGCTGTTCTCCCACAAATCGAACTACAGACACACGCACGGACCACGCGCCGAAATCATGGTTTTTAGACTCAGTAGGCCTCAAAACTTGAAGATCTGAAGAAAACCCGAATTTTTTTTCGACATGATTACTATACTTTCCTTTCCCTTCGGGGTAGCGGAAAGTAAAATTAGCCAAAAACGATATTTTGGCAGTTTTAGGGCATTTACGTCGAGTTTGGTATCGTCTAGTAGGTATTTTTTTATGGTGAGTCGAATAGGACGGGTCTCACAGGTGTCAGACTGCATTCAGGTGAATAATAGTTCAATCACAGTAAGTATAGTGTTGTGTGCTCTACTACGTGAAGGAACTTGCAGGAAAATATAGCGAAAGTTATTGTTACCCCCTCACCCTCCACCATCATTTTCCGCACTGCCCCCCACCTCACTCCAACCACCCATCAGTTCGAAATGTCGTGTCATGCTTTCACCTAGAAAATGCCAATTTTAGTTGTGCCATCGTAGTCAGGTCATGTTTTTTACCGTTTCCTAGTTTTGAAGTTGAATCAGATGGGATGGTTCTCGAAGGTGTGAGACTGCGTCCAGCTGTGCTAGAGAATAATAAATCATGGCGTAATTATTTGCAGCATTTTCATAGTGGATTCCTTCAAAGCACACACCTATAGCCCAGTGTTCAAATCCTCCAATCCACACCTAGCTTACCTCCAGATCTCCAGTTTAAACAACAACATTTTAGATGTAAGAACCTACATTAGTTCACTCAAGTACCGCAAAATGGTAACTTCTTGAATATCGATAGTTTTTTATTCTGTATCAGTCCTTTTCTTCTATTATGGACATTACTTCTCCATACTCTTCCAATTTAGTGAGTTCAAACGAAAGTGTCTGCGTTGAGTGCACTTTCTACAGCACTCAATTCGTCTGTTAGATCAGCGTTCTTGGGCCGAAGGCCAATATACCAGAACATCTGCTGCATCAACATCATGTTAGTGAGAAGTGGTTATTTTTCACATCATCACGTTTTTTCTGCCAAGGCTGTTCTACCCCGAGCATTCATATCCCAAACAATAGACGAAAATTAAGAAAAACTCTGTTTGTAAATAATAGTTAGCTAATTCCAAACAGAATAGCACTTCTGGTTCATTCGATTAATGCGAAAAATATTCAACACATCGCACGCTAACTAATTTTACCGATACTTACGAAACGCTTTTTGGAAGTCGATGTTGATGATTATCCATTCGTGCTTGGAAGTTTCAGAACCGAAAACTGTAAATACAGTAGTATTTTCCCCGGGTTCGGTCATTAATCCGTAAATACGCATCGGTTTGTCGGCAAATTGGAAACTTGACCACGTTTCTCCTTCGTCAAACGAGTACATCACTTCAAAAGTTTCCCCGTAGGCTTTGAATTGCTTGACTGCGGTGAATATTCCGCCGTGGTCTCCCATGTTGAATAAGTAGTGCTCTCTAAGAACCTAGAAAGAAAGAAGCTTCCAGTTAGTTACTCAAGAAAAGATGGCGAAAATTGATGAGAGGTTTACCTTGGGAACAAGATTAAGATGATTTGTTTTAACTCAATTTATAGCGTGAGTACGAGCTTCACCTAACACAACACATTTTTGCGATTTTTCGTGTTTTACGCGATCATTATGGTACATTTTTGGTTTCCTGTATTTTCAAATTTGTGTGGATGTACGGGTTGTACCAGCAGTATTTCAACAGGGCATCTGGCTATTGCAGTTTTGAAGCAGGACTCACGAAATAGACTGTTCAGGCGAAACAGCTTTTTAATCCATTCGGGAAAAGACTGAAAACTAACGACTTACGTGATTCCAGGTTAGTCCAGCGTCTCGACTGACGAAGACCCCGTGATGTCCTTTCAACGACGTTCCAACCGTTCCAGTAGCGATAATAATTCCCGGAGCCGATTTAGAGGTCAATATCGGCACATTGCGAGATACAGGGTAAATAAAACTGAATTTTTGCGACACGTGAAGGGAGCAATTCTTGGCCTACAAAACGACAAGCGGCGGTGAAACAAAAGTTGTGGGCTGTTCGTTAAAACGATTTAAATAGAAGCAAAATTTTACCAAGTTGCAATTGAAGGGTTTTCCGAATTTATCAAATTTAGGGGCTTCGAGAGGTTTCCATTGACCGCCCCAATCGAACGTGATTACGCTCATTAAATGATCGGGGGTTATGTTGGAGCCCTGAGCGTAATGAACAACTTGAGACGCTAAGTAAATTCCTCTCATGCCCTGAACTTTGTGAATATCAGCAAATGCTTCGTCACCTGCGTCCCTAAAACAATCGAATTCACGTTTCAGAGGTGTTTGACACGATTTGCACCGAAGAAACGTAGAAATAGTCGATTTATTGTGACTTACCGTAGCCAAGAATCCGACCACATAATATTCGGGTAGAAATAGAAGATCCTTTCCAAACTCAACCTGAAAAGATATTGTTTTTGATTCGGTTCAACCTCCGACACGTAGAGATTCGAAAGGGTTTCGGTGTGTGAGCCGACGACCAACAATCGCGTTTCATGAGCGTCTGCTATGTGAAAATTCTTCAGGTCGAGATTAGAGTCGAATTGAGACGGGAGAAACTCGCCGCAACGATAAGAAACCAACAATGCACAGCTCGTCTAAACAAAAATCACAATCATGCATGATGTGCAAGATAATTCAAAAATAACCGATACGAATATTTTAGCGACAAATTATTGAACTTACGTTGGAAACTTTCTTCACGGCAAACATGAAGTCCCCGCTGTACATAATTTGTTCGACCTGGCTGATCAAAAGTTTCAAATGAGGTTTCCCGGTGGGGGACAAATCAGTTAAAGATAACGCAGAGGTGTGGAGTGGTTCGATTCTCTGAACGATCAGAGCGAAAGAAGGAGACGGTTTACCCGGATCGTGAGTTTCCATCCAGAAATACGACTTCACCATCTCTTGGAGAGTTACGAAGGTTTGACCAAAGTCGTAAGTTATTCTTAACTGGAAAATGTATAACAACCTTGTTAGAAGACGATGAACAGATTACACGAATGTTCCATTAGCTGGTGTACAAATCACTACATAATATACTAATCTGGAAGCTAAATGTACGCATGAACCCACATCATAGTATTTACGCACAACCACACTAAAATCACCCTTACCCTCTCAGTATTACCTAAACTTGAATACAAAACATCAGGAGCGACGCATCAACTTTCATTATTATTATTATTATTATTATTTATTATTATTTCCATTAACTCCTATTGGAGCATACGGCTTCGACGAGAGTCATCCATTCGTTCCGGTTGGCGGCGATCCTCTTTGCTTCTTGCCATGTTTTGCCGACCTGGCCTAGCTCCCTCTCTGCAGACCTGCGCCACGTCTCCCTGGGTCTTCCTCTTCTCCTCTCTCCCTGGGGATTCCACTGTAGCGCCGCCTTCTCCACAGAACCGTCGGGTTTGCGTAGGGTGTGTCCCACCCATCTCCATTTCCGCCTCCTAATTTGCAAGCGGATCGGAAGCTGGTTAGTGGCTCTCCATAGCTCTTCATTTGAGATGTGCTCTGGCCACCAAATACCCACGATTCTTCGTAGGCACCTGTTCACGAAGGTCTGCAGCGGACGGATGATGCTCTCTGTGACTTTCCATGTTTCACTGCCATACAGCAGGACCGATTTCACGTTTGTGTTGAAGAGCCGTATTTTCGTGCTCCTGGATAGGCTCCTGCTCTTCCAAACTGGATAGAGCTGAACGAAAGCCCCATTTGCCTCCTTTATACGGCTCTTAGCATCCTTCGATGATCCGCCCCCCTTCGTGACCACGCTTCCCAGGTAGGCAAAGGAGTCAATCCCCTCCACAGTGCCGCCCAGCAGGACAAGATGGTCCGGGCACCGCTCATTCACTCTCATTTCTCTGGTCTTGTCTAGGCTGATTTTAAGGCCAACATGGCTTGCGCTTCGGCTCAAAGCATCCAGCTTGTCCTGCAGATCGCCAAACCTCTGAGCCAGGAGGCAGAGGTCGTCGGCAAAATCCAGGTCTTCCAGTCTTTCCCGCAACCCCCACTGGATTCTGCGTCTTCTCCCTCCAAGTGACGCCCTCATTATGCTGTCTAGGACCACGATAAAGAGAGTTGGTGACAGTAGCTTAGCTCTACGTAAATTCACCGGTTTTGAAGACTTCTGCTGCTAATTCAATTTATTATTCACTCAGTTCACTTCAACTTGGTGAACACCACTTCACGGTACACAGTTCTGAAATTTATTGTGCCGCTCCAACTCATGCCCTGACCACTATTGAGTAATTAGCAGTCAGAGTATTGATGATGCTGTAGAAATTATTTTTTTAGAAGAATAATAATCACTTTTCTAGATTTTCGCGGCAAACACTTTCAGAAATGGACTAAGTGAAACGGCGGTGGTTGAAATTTCGGAATTTCTGGAGTAGCCCCTTTATATCTTATTATAGACACATTATTTAGGTAATTGATTGAACTACCACCTGCGTTTTTCTGAAGATTGTAGTAACATTTGAACGTTTAGAAGGAACCAGCTACATATGCGGGCGCTATATCTTCATTCCACGCATTTCCACATAAACATTTATAAGGAACAAAATGTAGGGACTAGTTAGCTAAGAGTACTCCGTAAGTTTGATCTAAATCGTTAGAGCCGTTTTTGAGAAAATTGGAATATCGATAAATTAATATTCGACAAATCTCCTTTTCTGAGTTAACTTGGCTTATATCTCCGCTCAACAGATGGATAGAGAGTTAGTTGCGGAGAACAAAATGTGGGTTTAGAAGGCTAGAAGACACTCCATAAAATTTATCACATCTGATGAAGAAGTTGCTCTGGAATTTACGGAAATGTTCGACAAAACGTTTTCGACACATTTTGATTTTTATCTCTGTTCAATGGACTGTCAGAGAAACATTTCTTGAGAACAATACGTAGGTATTAACTATTCAAAAACATCCTGAAAGTTTGGTGATAATCGTTGAAGCCGTTTTCCCAAAAAGCGTAAAAAACCTATTTTTGCTTCATAGTCCTATATCTCCGTTCAATGTATGTTCATGGAGATATTTATACACAAGGAAAGTTAGGTATTAACTAGTAGAAGATAATTTGAAAGTTTAATCAAAATCGTTAGAGCCGTGTTTGAGAAAAATGCGAAAAACCCTAGTTTTTGGTACATTTTTGTCCCCCCCCCTCCCATCGGCCGAAATCGTCCATTACCTTATTTTGGTGTCTACAAAAAAGAACCAGCTCAATACGATCAGCCGTTCTCCCGCAAATCGAACTACACACACACACACGAACCACGCGCCGAAATTAGGTTTTTTAGACTCAGTAGGCCTCAAAACGTACAGATCTGAAGAAAACCCAAATTTTAGTTTGAGTTACAAGTATTTATACAAAAGGAAAGTTAGGCATTAACTAGTAGAAGATAAATTGATAGTTTAATCGAAATCGTTAGAGCCGTTTTCGAGAAAAATGCGAAATACCTCAGTTTTTGGTACATTGTCGTCCCCCACCCCCCTTTTCCATCGACCGAAATCGCCCATAACCTAATTTTGGTGTCTACAAAAAATAACAAACAAAACAATAAAAGAACCAGCTCAATTGGTTCAGCCGTTCCCACGCAAATCGAACTACAGACACACACACACGTTGAATTTAGGTTTGTTTAGGTTCAGTAGGCCTAAAAATGTGATGATCTGAAGAAAGCCCAACTGTTTTATTTGACACGATTACAATACTTTCTTTTCCCTTTGGTGAGCGGAAAGTAAAAAACTGCTCTAAAGTCGTCGAAATGTTCGATAATTTATCGCGCTGCTCTCGTCATTTTCCCACAAACGAGAATTTTACAATAATGTCGCGTCATTTGGAGCTGTCTACACAAAATATTCAATGTAAATCGTTAGAACCGTTTTTGAGGAAAAAAAATTTAGTGCTATGATCACTATGATAACTACACGTAGTTTCGGGCGGATTTTGCGCATACTTTTATTTTGACGTCCCGTAGTAGCATGCGCGCTAGATATCAAGTTTGAGCTGATTCGGTCGAGCCGTTTTTTCTCAACCACATTCACAAACGCTCGTACCAGTTCTGCAAATGGCGTTTTCTCATTAGGACTTGAAACGTAAAGATCTAAAGAGAACGCACTTTTTTTTCAGCTTTCCTTGCTACTTTGCAGCAAATGTTGGTTTATGGAGGTGTAGGCTACAATTTGGGTGACGTTGACATTTCCTTCCAATCTGCTTTTAAATCCGCCCAGGTAAGCCATTTGCGTAATAGAGTTTTTCCTAAAACTGCTCAACACATATTTTACGCGACCAACAACTTGTAATTGTAAGTAATTACAATCGTAATACTTTTTTATGCGACAGAATTTAAATTCATCTTGAAGTCGTCGGAACGCTCTCATATCCATCTGAAGTGAGCTGATGATAACCTAAGATATTAGATTATCATCGTAGTGGAAAAGCAACAGAAATATCTGCGCACTCGTAAACAGCATCTTTATTTATTATTATTATTATTAATCAAAAACACATGTAAATTATTCACAATAATAGAAGAGAATACTCGACGGAGCACGGAAATGGCGGACAAATATCAGGATATGATAAAGAAAGATAAGGGCTAACTAGGCCAAACCGCCCAATTTTTTGGGGTTAAGGTTTGATCAGGGCTAGAGCTTAACCTAATCTGGTGGAGGCCGTTTTTATGGCGGGAGCGGGTTAGGTGCTGTTAATCGACTCTAAACGGGATCATCGCAATTGGTGAAAATGACCCTAAGTTAACGAGGACACCTGTTTATCAGTAAGAGATCTACCACTTTGTTGGTAGACAATTTCTTGATACCGCAGAATCCCTTTTTCACCCTTTTTGCTGCTCTCGTCATTTTTCCACGAATGGGAACTTTATGGGATAATTGCCTTATTGAGAGCTATCAACATATATGCTAGTTACGCATTAGCTGTTAGAATTGTCTCCTCTGCTTGTGTAGTTACTTCCTTTCAATGTCATCATCGTCTGGCCACAAGTCAGTACTCAGTCAGTTGGAACTTGGTCTTTATATACAACACTTGATGGGCGAGGGGCAGGTCATGTACAGAAACCCTAGAGTTAAATGGGCGTGTTTGATGGTTCTGATTTCAGCGGAATTTACGTCTTTTTTAGGGTCTATAAATCCGTCCGTTGGTTGTTTTCGTTTGTGTAGTGTTTTGAGTGGTGTGAATATGGTGTCGCATTTTGTGTTGATTTGTTGTGTTGTGGAAATTTATAAACAAAAAAACTTCAATGGACAGATCATAAATGAACAAATCAACACAAAATGCGATATTCGTAGAACACTACACAAACGGATTTATAGACCACCCACACAAAAGATAAATTATTGACAGACCATCCAAACACGTCCCATTTAACTCTAGGTTTCCCCTGAGGTACATGACCCCTTCCTGCCCCTTCCCCGACGAACCTTTCTCTTTGTATATAAGACCAGCAACTGACTCCAGTACTGACTTGGGATGTCTTTACAATTGCCCACTTATTGAGAGCTACTGGCGGACATATAAAAAAATATAATCGAAATCGTTAGAGCCGTTTTCGAGAAAAAAAATATTTGGTGTTTTGATCACTATGATAACGATGGTTAACTTTCGGTGGATTTTGCTCATACCCTTATTTTGGCGTCCCATGGTAACCTGCGGGCTAGATATCAAGTTCAAGCTGATTTGGCACAGTGGTTTTCCCTAAAAATCGTTCACAGACACACATATACGCACACAGGCCATTTTCCCAAATAGTGTTTTTCGGACTCAGGAGGGTCTGAAACGTAAAGGTCTGAAGAAAACTTTTAAAAAAATTTTCAGCCGATTACAGAACTTTCCTTTCTACTTTGTAGAGCCAAGGAAAGTAAAAATCACGGGGAAACCACGCAATTGAACACCCACCTTTTCTCCTCAAGATGAGGAACCGATGCATCATGCTCCTAGCCAGTGTCACTGCTCACAATTTGTGCCTCGCCTAAGTAGTTTGAATCATCATAGCGATACGTTTCAATCGGGGTTTTAGTTAATAATATCCTATTCATTTGTTGTCAAGTCCTAATGTTCGTCTAATACGTCGACAATTGGGCATAGATAAGAATTATTTACGACTGCACCTCGAAAATCATCGACAGTCAAGAAAAGTATTCATTTTTGATACTTTTAGCTTCTAAATTTGTATAGGGAACTGTCGGAGAAATATTTATGGAGAACACAACGTAAATTAAGGGAGACGTGGTAGCTGCTCACGGAAGTCGTAAAAGCTAATTTATTTGTTAATTTTAAGTTGCATAATTTTAAATAATGTTACGTATACTACAAAATATTGATGCAGGCAGATAAATAAGTGGTTACGAAACACTTAAAACCAGATATTTTCATCGCTAAAATGCACGTTTCAATGCCAATGCATCACTACAGATTCAACTATCTGATACCACAAGTAATAAATGATAACTTACTTTCTGTTTGGTATCGTAAACCAAGAACACTGACGGGTCATTCGGGTGAAAAAGAATTTCCGCGGGTTCGTAACGCAAAGAAACTTTAGAAATGGTCCTTCCGTGGTCTTTGGTGGTAAACAGCGCGTGGTTGAATTTATCTAAAAATATTACCTGAAAGAAGAGAAGAAAACTCATTAACGACGATCGCACAACGCAACGAATATTGCGACATCCCTAAAACTGCGTTTGTCAACTTACAAATCGTTTTTCTTTCTTGTGGAAGAAAAATTTATCAACCGACGCGTAAGTTTCATTCTCAACGCGAAAGAAGTGAGTCACGTTTTCGAAGGATTTTCCGTAGTCGTAGGAAATGTATAAAGCTGACGGAGTAGGCTTTTGTTGATACGCTAGAGGCTGATTGTTTTTAGCCAAGCAGATCAAAACTTGCGACGATAGCCCCGACCAATGAACCAAAAGCTGTTGGTGGGAAGTGTTCAATTTCGTCACCTGCGATCAAAAGAAGTAGTTAGTCAATATATTTGTAACTAAGCGATTGTAATGTTAATTATTGTAAACTGTGTTTAGGCACTCATGGTAGGACAGGGCCTCCACAATAAGTTCCTCCTCCTGCCTATATAAACGAAGGATATTTATTTGTTTTGTTCAAATATATTTTCTTTTTTTTATGTATAAAGTAAATGAGGTCAAGTTATTGTGAAAGTGGTGTGATAAAAAACTAGTCAGCCGCGACCAGAAGTCTACCACAGCCGCCATTCCTCGATTTTCATCTGTCCATGCGACACGATCTTAGCTTTCTTTTATTTTCTACAGCTTGAAATTCTCCTAGCAGGTTGTTCGACGTATATTACTACAACTATACATTCCTTGCTGGAGCTCTCAAGCGAAGACAATTCCGAAGAATCAAGTTCTATCACAAGACCTACGCATTTTATCTCCAACGAAAGGGGGCCCCATATACATATACAGCCGCGGACGCCACAATTCATCCATCGGACGATTATATTCATTTTCTTTCTTTTTACTGGCAATTTTATTTTACAAGAAAGCGAATTTATTTTAAATTATTACATTTTTTGTAAATATAGTTAGGAGCAAAGCAGGTACTGTCCTCTGAAAGGCCTATTGCCCCAAACAAACCAACTGTTACGAATGAAATACACTTGTTGATTGAGTTTTTTTGTTGTAACTTTATTAAGACCATTTATAAATATACTGTTACGGGGGGATTAATATTGAGAGCAGTACCGCACTAAGAGAGTTGGGGAGTTAGTACGATACCAACCAAATGCAATTCGAACAGTTTTATTCTCGAATTACATTCTGGGAAGTTTTACCACCACTAACCGGGAACTGGGTGGGAGCGTGCACGAACGACACAGCGACGAGGGAACCGGCTCGGTTACAACTGACGGCAGCGAAGTCTCGAGCGAATCGGAGCATTTGAGGTGCCCAGTCAGCATAACTGCCCTGGACGAGCCTCCGCTGAATCGAAGGGTTTGGTTCGTCCCGTTACAATACCTTAATGGCGTGATGGAACACACTGTGTTTTCTAAAACTGTAGGTTATGCACATAGCTCAGTACAATAACTATTGACATTGAAGCTGGTCTACGTTCTTGCAATATTTAAAATATGGCGGGGACGGACTGGGCGTCGATGCAACGGTCTGGCGAAGCCTTCACGGACTTGGGGGTGGAGGAGGTTGTGCGCAGTGAATGTGGATGCGAAGTAAAAGGGCCATAGCGGTTTCCAGTGGGGGCGTGTGGACTATATGTTTATGCAGGGTTGAGTTTTGCTGTTGCTCAATACAGCGATATTGCACCGGCAAACACGTGCTCCAAACAGCGATGGCGTAAGTCCATATTGGTCGGATTCAATAAAGGAAGTCCAGGAAGTGGTGGGATTGTGCAGAAGAAACTGTAAGCTGAACACACGGGACCGTAATCGATGCAGCAATACAGAAATATGGTCCTCGAATGCCAAATGTCTATCTAGGATCACTCCTGGATACAAAACTATCGGACGTTTGGCATGGTGTCACCTAAAAACGTGAGGGGTGGTTCTGTGTAACGCCGTTTATAGGTGAAGGTCAGAGGGTTAATTTAAATTTTCCAATCTGTACACCACTGACCGAGGATTTCTATTTTAGATTGTAGGAGTCTCGCCACGTAAGTAGCATCTGGCCCAGAAACAGCATAAACTATGCCATCTGCATAAATCCCAGAAAAAATCAGGTGTTTGAAGCAGAGGGAGGTCGTGACTGTGGAATGAGTGCAACTATGGACCCAGAACTGAACCCTGAGGAACTCCTGCGAGTACTCGCCGTGTCGTGGATCTTTCATTTTAATCGTTAACCTCAAACGTTCTCCCCTCTAGATAACTTTGCAAGAGAGAGTACAAGTTGTTAGGAAGGTACGGTCTGATTTTGAGAAGGAGGCCGACATGCCAAAGCCGATCTAAAGCTCTGCTCCGCGTCAAAAACAAGCTGCACGGCACACATGTCGGTGATGATATGAGTGATGCAATGTAGTGAGCAGGAAAGCGAAGTGCGGAACCCAAACTGCTGGCCAGGAATGTAGGTCAAGGGAGGAGAAGATGTTACAAATCTTAGCCAGGATGAACTGAGTGCACGCAGGTTTATTTCAAGCTGTCAACTAATTAATCCTAACACAAGGCAGGATTAGAGGCAACGTGGCCAAAAGCGTTGCGAAAACGAGCCCTCTATTAAAATTTGATTCAATTCTCTTTCACGCAACATCCCCTAGGCACTGTCAAGCGATACAGGTCGAGTAAAGACGTCCAACCAGTTCGTGTCGATGGTAGTTAGAGCCTGAGCAACAATGGATGTACCTCTGAAGCATTTCCTACTCAGTTCAGGACGTATTTCATTATTTCCAATAGTAACACAATTAATCAAATATAACTGTCAGTTTATGAGTTTTCGACTTGTCCCGAGCTTTTCAGGATGGTCGGCAACACGAAGAATAAAAACAAGCCTTATTTGAAGACAATCATTTACGACTACGAATCACTTGAAGTGCGAAAACGAAGTGAGGCTAAAAACGCAAAACGTTTTGAGCGGGCACGCTGTAATAGAAATATTAGCGAGCTCTCCGATTATTCGGAACAGCGGAATTGATTCAAATAGACGGAATGGCAGTGGGCGAATTTTTTTGATGCAGAGCATCCTAGTGCCGCCATCATGAAAATGGAATCAATACCAGGGTTGTCGTGACAACTGGCTGTATCTACGGAATAAGCTTGCTTCAAGCGTTTCTACAGGTGGAAGGAGAACTAACTGAACGTCTGACGGCCAATTGATTGATGTTTTAATATCTCCGGGGGAGACGGCAGAAATAAGGGTTTTTATAAACCAATACCTAAATTTTGGAATTTCTGAGATTTTCTTGGAAGAGCGTTGAACGGAAAATTGTCTGAGGGAAAACTGATAAATGCCTAAAACGCCGCCATATTAAACAAAAAACAGACCGATCTGGTTTTCCATGACTGAACCCTCAGCTTTCCCATTAGGTGTTAGTTCAACGTACGAAATTGGATGAATATAACATTGTTGATTTGAAAACTTCGGCATTTCTACAATAATAATGAGAAAACACTAATGGTGTTTGCAATAAATAATGTACGGCAAAAGTCAAATCACCTTCGACAGTTTTGACGTATTTGATGGACTACCAGGGACTTGAAAGAACCATTCTAAAGAGCGAATCTAATTTTTGACTCAGTTTACACGAACCTTTACTTATTATGTGTATTTGTGTGTGTATGTTTCTCGGTGCAACCTCCTCAGCCGGAAGCCGCGTGGACTTTGGTGGTTATCTTTGGAAAGTGGCAAAGGCTCCACTGAAGCCACAGCAGAAGCTGCGCCTCATTCGGACGTACTTGCTCCCTGGGAGGTTGACCGAGAATGGTGCGCTCTGCTGTTCGTACTTGGCTAGACCTTCCACATAGCGTCCTACGCGTACATTCACGCTCCAGCTCAATCTGGAGGACTTGGCGTTTCTACTTTCTCTGCCTCTGCTCCGTAAGCGCCTGCTTGCTTTGCAGGCATCTGGCTGGGATGTCGCACACGTTGTGGCTGGTCGTGGTCAGCTGCGGGGGTATGACATGGGAACTCCATCTGCCCCCAAGCCCCAGAAAGCCTTCAGAATTTGCGGCTGCTCTGCATGGTTGATGGACAGGAACTTAGGAAGTGTCCTAACTCCCCCTACTCTTCTGAGTGGGTGGAGTGGGCTTCAGAGAGCGTTAAAAAGAAAGAATTACTGGCGCTTTCACGCCCTTTGTGTGACGCCACTGCCTACAGCGATGAGGTGAACAAGAGGCTGGGATCGTTATGACACAGTCTACAAGCAGGTTGCTGGTGCATTGTCATATAAGGGCTGGGAAGTAGAGAGACAGCGGCACTACCGACCAGACAGATCTGCGTTTAGCGGTGTCGGAAGCTCGTGGAGTGGAGGCACGTAACATCAGGGTTGCAGCATTGACCGTGTCCTGGCATGGCGTGTGGTGTAAGAAAAGTGTTGAGGAGATGCGTCGGCTGGGTTTGTCAGCAGGCGTTCTCCCCTGTATCACCACCCGCATGTAGCTCAGTTCGTATCTAAACTGGTGGTCGTTCTATCGTGGAACATCTCGCCAGATGTATTAATAAAGCCGTCATTCATTCATTCAGCCTTTTATCTTGCTTTCCTTCCCCGTCCCAATCCTTTTATCCCTAGAGCTGGCGTAGTGTAGTCTGGGCGCCCTCCTCATTTCCTAATTTAGTTTTTCCTTTTTGGGTGCCACTGTCCCATTTACAGTGAGTGTGCCTCGGATGAGGGCGGGGGGTGTATACAATGCCAGATATAGGAGCAAGTATTACATCCAACGCGGACTGTCTGAAGGTGAGGTTGTCTTGACCAGCAGTGGCCAAGTTAGAGGAGCTCCCCAACCGGAGCATATATGTGTTAACACACCCGAACCGAAACAGACCTGTAACCAGATGGAAGAGGAACCAGACCTGTCTACAATGCCCACAAGAGCAGGGGTGTTTGGCTCAGCTCATGCTGAATTGGTACTGAATATTACAGTCCTCAATCCAATCAGACTTTCTGACCTGTGACCATTTGGCAAGCTGCCCTAATTAGTAGGGCAGGACTAGGATTGGTTTTTCTGGAGCCCACAACGATCTTTCCCCGATTTTGGTGTTCAGTTTTCCCTGTATCTCCCTTCTCACCCCTTGCTTTGACGCAACCTAACAGCGAGTCTGCCTTAGAGCTACTACAGTCATTTTGACTATCCAGAGCTCAATTTATACCCGAAAACGTGGCGTAAGCACTCAGTCTCTTTGTGGTTACTTGTTACTCCGAACGATCTCTTGAATCTGTTGTGACGATTCAGTGTTTTTCCAAGCACTATTCAGATCCCTCTCGTCATTATCTAAACAATTAGAGCTCTTATTATTCTGTTAGACAGCTTGGCGCTATCTCACACGTCAGAGACCCATCCTGCTCGATTCAACATCGAATAATACTAGTAAACGATATGAAACATGACCTGACTGCAACAGAGCGACGAAATTGACGTTTTTTAAGGCGATTGGATGGAATGTAACAATTCTAACTGTCGGATGGTTGTAGTGAGACGGGAGATAGTGTGTGAAATGAGCGCACGGCGGGGAGAAACGATTAATTTCGCTGCATAGCCCCGCGAGTTCCTTCAAGCAATAGAATTTGCCTCGTCATACTGTGATTTCTTAGTTATCCACCTAGACGCATTCTGACACTTCTGAGACCCGTCCTATTCAAGGCAGCATAGAAAACTACCTCGAAAATCTACCAAACACGACGTCATTGCAACAAAACTACCAAAAATTAGCGTTTGGTTAAGTTTTCTAACCCTTTTTTGGTCATAACAACGCGGCGGTTTCGTCCGATAGTATTTCACATTAGGCGGGCAAAACTCGATCTCAAATGAAATTTTAAAACTACGTTCCAGGCAAAAAACGGCAAGTGGGACACTAAGGCGTCAAATTTTGTGGGGGTGGTAAAATAGTTTCCAGGCCGAAAGCAAAGGCGCATTATTCAGAATGAATAACAACAGTTTCCACTCCAGGGGCACGAAACTGGCGGATAGCTAAAGCTTTCTGATCTGCATATTTACGGTTACACCAATTCAAGTACCACCAACGGAAATTGTGGTGATTGTCGTTAGAGATAACATTTCAAACATTAGTTCAAGTGAATTATCTTCAAACGCAAGACCTCCTCCTTCGTATCGATACAAGGAGAATGAACGATCACTCAAATTTCATAATTTGACAGTCCAATCGAGCAAAGGTACTCACAACGTGGTTGTATAATTGTTTCACTGGTTTCAATATAATTTTACGTAGAATTCGCATAATCTTCGTTAAGCCAAAAAATAATTTGCATCGCCTCCCAGTAGTTTCAAATCGTGTTTTTCGACGATTAACTGTTCCCCTCCCACTGGCCGGAGATGTTCTGTAACTTCCAGAAACTGTTTTTGTCACGACAAACTATTCCCAGTGACAATCGACGACTCCTCACAAAAATAAAGGGAACCCGTGGAAAAAATTTGACGACTCGAAGATACTCAAGAGACAGGCTCAGAAGATAACAATATATAAGCCCATCTTAAAACAGATTGTTCTACAAATGACGAGACAAATATCTTACCGTCAGATAATTGAAAGTTCTTATCAGTTAGTGAGAGATAAGAGAGGACCAAAATGCACCCAGGGTGAACAATAGATTTCATTTTCGTCGCTCTTCTCGAACGCTACAACTCCGATGTCCTTTCAAATACTCATCGACTTTAGCTTACTACTAACATTAAAGAATCAATTCCGAACCAACTATATCTTGTCAATTATTACTTGTAGTCACGAATTTGTTTACAACGAGCGAGCAGTGCGTAGCATTACACAAATTTCCGTCACCCCAGTAAGTTCGAACACCACCTACATATGCGGGCGCTATATCTTCGCTCAACGCATTTCTACAGAAACATTTATAGAGAACAAAATGTAGGGACTAGTTGGCTGAGAGTACTCCGAAAGTTTGATCGAAATCGTTAGAGCCGTTTTTGAGAAAATTGGAATACCGATAAATTAATATAAGACAAATCTTTTCTGAGTTAACTTGGGTTATATCTCCGTTCAACATATATATACAGAAATAATTACACAAAACGAAATGTGGGCGAAAGCGCTCCCTCCCCCCACAATGGCTTGGTCCACCCTGGCATCGATTAGGCGGCATTTCTTCAGGGTGGAGCCATGTCCTCTAGCCCTCTATAAGGACGCCCTACCATGATTTGGAAACCGGATGTTACTAATCATCCGACTCCTCCATCCTCTTCTGATGGAGCATAGCCCGAACGAATCGGTCCACAGCCTCCCATCTAGACTCGTTCTCCAACATCCTAGCGACAACTGTGGACGGATTCCTAACTGCCTCCTGCAAGCATCTACAGGGATTGGGCCACTTGGGACAGGCGAAGAACGTGTGCTCTACGCTGTCAACAGTCTTCTTTTTCCCCCATTCTGTAGAGGTAACTCCTGAAGTTCCCGTGCCCCGTCAAGAGGTGGGTGAGCTAGAAACGTACCCACTCTGCGTTCTTTTCACTCAGGAGTGGAAGTGCGGGGTGATACTGTTATGAGATGAATCCTAATAGTCTCAGTGCATATTGTCAACATCGTTCAGTTCTGAATTTGTACAATCCTAACGCACTTAGTAAAGATGTCGACAAATAAATTGCAGAAATCGGTGTACAGTCCAAAACGAGAAAATGCGCTCAGGTGTGAAATGCGAGGAGCATAGTAAAACGAATAAGAGAACCAATAAGGAATGCCAATCCCCACAATGCCTCTAAGTTTCATCAAAACCAGTTCAGTTACACAGATCGACACGAAGTTGCTCAAAACCGCTTGAAACTCAAACGCAAGTTAAGTTATTAAATCGCAGCACAAAACTTGCTCATTTCAATACCTCATTCTCTGTTCTCATAAACGGAATACGAAATCGAGGGATGAATTAAACCAGTCGCGACGAAGTTGTGGATAATACAACGGAGTTAGGAAGATGGTCTATTTCCATTTAATTAGAAATTATAAGTTATATCGATTTCGACGGTTTGGTCATTCGGTTGGCTTCTTGTTACTGATGATGAACTAACCGTCGAGTTATACGACGACGTCAGCTCGCTGTCATTGTAATATATGGGACAGTCAAATGTGCAAAACTCTAAACTTATTATTCTCTTGCACAGCATGGTCATCCAGCTTGGTGCAGTCACACGCTTTCGAGACCCATCCCATTCGATTTAGCATCGAAAAGTACTAGTAATCGATATAAAGCTGACTACCACGGGACAAGGAAAATGTGTTAGCAATGAGCTGACAGGTGGTTGAAGTGAAACGGGAAGCAGAAAAAGGAAATGACCGCTGT
This sequence comes from Pachypeltis micranthus, assembly GCA_020466155.1. NCBI lineage: Eukaryota > Metazoa > Arthropoda > Insecta > Hemiptera > Miridae > Pachypeltis > Pachypeltis micranthus. The sequence continues at coordinate 5,276,483 of CM035776.1, forward strand.
CCTGGGGGAAATGATAACGTTAACGATAACGATAAGAGATCGAGGATTGTGAGAATCGGGAAAAGGCCCAGCCTTCTCACCTTTTGGCCTTAGGTTTTGCTTATCGTTGTTGGCCACTGACTCATCCTCAGCTGCCACTGCGAGAGATTAGCAAAGGCTCGAATCATTCTGTTCCGTTGCCTTCAACAATTAACAGCCCCAATCTACCGTCTCTTCTCTCGTCTACCTACTGAATTCCCTTTTTTCCCTTTCGCCCAACTTCTCCACGAGGAAACTACGAATTTCCCGACTCCCGTACCGTTTTCGTTACGTTTTCATTCGAAGACCAGGAAAAAGACCGGTTCTGTGAAGTTTTGAGAAGTCTATTTTATTTACTAAAGTTAACGTACCTGTTAGGTGAGTCCGTCTCCTCTGGCTGGTGAGTTACGGACGGGCCAGAGGAGACGGACTCACCTAACAGGTACGTTAACTTTAGTAATTTGCCTACTGGCCCAATTACTATAATATCTATTTTATCCCCCCCCCCTCTCTTGTAATGAGCTCAAAGGATACTTATTAGTTTTCTTGATTATATATTTTGTAGAGCTGCGGTTCGTGTAAATAATTTATTTATGTCATTCTTATGTCGAGCCGGAGATAATTAATATAATTTTTGTAGTTTAAACTTTTCCATTATTTTTATTTTCCTTGGCTCTACAAAGTAATTAAAGTAAAATATCTGGTGCGTTGCAACACACAACTTTCCTTAGCTCTACAACAATTCACTTTGTACATGGCTAATTGTATTTAATCAATTCATTTATCACTCAGTTCCTTTGAACTTGGTCAAACAACGCTTTACGGCAGCATGAAGCGGCAGCGATTACAGTTAAAGAATTTATTGTGCTGCACGTACTCATTCCAGGACCATTATTGAGCAAATGGTACCCAGAAAATTAATGAGGCTGTAAACACGGATTTTTTGAAGGAGGATAGTAATCACTTTTGCAGAGTTATTGGGTAATAATTGTTAGAACTGGCATTAAGCAAAACGGCGGTAGTTGAAACTCAGGAATTTCTGGAGTGACCCCCATGTATCCCATGAGCGTTTTTAAATACTCACCCTATAGGTATTGGATTGGACTACAGTACCATTTTTCTTTAACATTCTACTAACATTCCAGCGGAATTTAAAAGGAAAAAAACCACGGCAAAAACGCTTTTCGTCGAAAATTTTGATAATTTATTGTGCTGCTCTCGTCATTTTCCCACAAATGGGAATTTTATGGTATAATTGTCTTATTGAGAGCTACCAATACTAAAAATTTAATCAAAATCGTTACAGCAGTTTTTGAGAAAAAAAATTGGTGTTTTGATCACTATGATAACTATAGTTAACTTTCGGTAGATTTTGCCCATACCCTTATTTTTGCGTCCCATGGTAACCTGTAGGCTAGACATCAAGTTTCAACTGATTAGGTACGCTTGTTTTCTCTAGGAACCGCGCTAAAATCAATTTCGTCGAAAATTTTGATAATTTATTGTGCTGCTCTCGTCATTTTCCCACAAATGGGAATTTTATGGTATAATTATCATGTTAAGAGCTACCAATATTAAAAATGTAATCAAAATCGTTAGAGCGGTTTTTGAGAAAAAAAATATTTGTTGTTTTGATCACTATGATAACTATAGTTAACTTTCGGTGAATTTTGTTCATACCCTTATTTTGGCGTCCCATGATGATCTGCGGGCGAGATATCAAGTTTGAGCTGATTTGGTACGGTGGTTTTCTCTAAAAATCGTATACAGACACACATACACACACAGACACACAGACAATTTTCCCAAATAGTGTTTTTCGGACTCAGGAGGGCCTGAAACGTAAAGATCTGAAGAAAACTCCGATTACATAACTTTCCTTTCTACTTCGTAGAGCCAAGGAAAGTAAAAATGTTGAGTTTTCCCCCTTCAGAGTCCGAAAAACACTATTTGGGAAAATGGTCTGTGTCTAAGTGAACGATTTTTAGAGAAAACGACCGTATCAAATCAGCTCAAACTTGATATGTGACCCGCCGGACACCAAAATAAGGGTATGAACAAAATCTACCGAAAGTTGACTATAGTTATCATAGTGATCAAAGCACCAAATATTTTTTTCTCAAATATGGCTCTAACGATGTTGAATAAATTTTTTATATTGATAGCTCTCAATGAGGCAACTATACCATAAAATTCCCATTCGTGGGAAAATGACGAGAGCAGCACAATAAATTATCAAAATTTTCGACGAAAAGAGTTTTTAGCGTAGTTTTTTCGTTATAAACTCCGCTGGAATGTTAGTAGAATGTTAAAGAAAATTGGTATTGTAGTCCAATCCAATACCTATTGGGTGAGTGTTTAAAAACGCTCAAGAGGTACATGGGGCTCACTCCAGAAATTCTGAAATTTCAACTACTGCCGTTTCGCTAACTACCAGTTCTAACAGTTATTACCCAATAACTCTGCAAAAGTGATTACTATCGTTCTTCAAAAAATTTTTGTGTATAGCCTCATTAATTATCTGTGTACCAATTGCTCAATAATGGTCATGGAATGAGTACGAGCACCACAATAAATTTCGGAACTGTAAGCGCTACCGCTTCCTGCTGCCGGGAAGTGTTGTTTGACCAAGTTCAAATGAACTGAGTGATAAATGAATTGAGCCATGTACAAAGTGAATTGACGTAGAGCTAAGGAAGGGCCCCGATTTGGCGTCCAAGGCACAACGAGTAACGGAATTTACCCTACTATTCACATAATGAAGCATTCCCGTGCCTCTAAGGCACGATGTAATTGCGGTAAAACTATTGGAAAATTTTGTTTTGACTAATTTTACAAACTATTGACAACCGATTGCCGATTGGCACAATTACATCTCAAATGGAACTTTCGTGAGAAATTATGGACTTGTTTTAGACTACGTCACAGACAAAATATGGCCACGACGGCAGCCAGATATGAGCAAACTCGGGTCCCCTCCCCCCTCCCAACTCCGACCGCCATAAGGTGGTGTTGTGTGAGATGCCCTCACCATTCTCACAAGAAACGGAAGACAACCCCATCCGACACCAGCAGAGGCACACTGCAGCACGTCAGCCCTGCCTCCGAGAATCTGCAACTAGGTACTTTGTGGACACTGTGCCATGAACAGGCGCAGACTCCCCAGACTGGAAGACCTTCTTGATCGCTCTCTGGAGTCTCATAAATAACCTTGGCTGCCTTTGGCCACGTCCCTGCACTTCTCCTCACACTCGTCAACTTCCTTATTCAAGTGGCTCTTGGTGGTTCCTACGAAGGGCTCAGGTCCCACTGGGAGCAACGCACGTCCGTCTCACGCCAGTCTCTCAGCCTTCCCCTTTTATTCCTCTATGATCTCACATACAACGCGTTGTTAATGCGTCCTTTGCCAGGGCCTTCCCAAACCGAAACTGCACACAATCAATCCGATTGCCAAGGCGAGCAAATGAAGTTTTTGTGAGAAAGCAGACATTTTGTGACCACGTTAAGGACAAAGTATGCCTTGGACATTGCACATTTGAAATCTCCATACCTCGAAACGTAAAGTCTCAAATGTTGAGGATGGGGACGGGGGGGGCAAAAAAGTGTCCTGACCGAAAACAAAGGCGTATTATTCGGAATGAATAATGAATGGAACGCAGGCGAATCATTCTGAATAATAAACCAATAATTGCTCGTCGTTTCAAGGCACTTTTTTCCATTCCTGCAGAAAAGAAGTAAAAATATCAGGTGCGTTGCAACACAAAACTTTTCTTAGCTCTACGTCATTTCACTTTGTAAATGGCTAATTCTATTTAATCGATTCATTTATCACTCAGTTCCTTTGAACTTGGTCAAACAACACTTTACGGCTGCGCTTACAGTTCTGGAATTTATTGTGCTGCTCGTACTCATTGCAGGACTATTACTGAGCAATTGGTACACAGATAATTAATGAGGCTGTAAACGCGATTTTTTTGAAGAGGATAGTAATCACTTTTGCAGAGTTATTGGGTAATAACTGTTAGAACTGGTAGTAAGCGAAACGGCGGTAGTTGAAATTCAGGAATTTCTGGAGTGAGCCGCATGTATCTTATGAGCGTTTTTAAACACTCGTCCTTTAGGCATTGAATTGGACTACAATACCAATATATTTTAAACATTCTACTAACATTCCAGCGGGATTTATAAAGAAAAAACTGCGCTAAAAACGCTTTTCGTAAAAAATGTTGATCATTTATTGTGCTGCTCTCGTCATTTTCCCACGAATGGGAATTTTATCTTATGATTGCCTTATTTAGAGCTATCGATATAAAAAATTTAATCAAAATCGTTAGAGCCGTTTTTGAGAAACAAAATTTGGTGTTTTGATCACTATGATAACTATAGTTAACTTTCGGTGGATTTTGTTCAAACTCTTATTTTGGCGTCCCATAGTAACCTGCGGGCTAGATATCAAGTTTGAGCTGGTTTGGTACAGTGGTTCTCTCTAAAAATCGTTCACAGACACACAGACCATTTTCCCAAATAATGTTTTTCGGACTCAGGGGAGTCTGAAACGTAAAGATCTGAAGAGAACTCAGAATGTTTTTTCAGCTGATTACATAACTTTCCTTTCTACTTCGTAGAGCCAAGGAAAGTAAAAAGTTGTGGAAGATCTTGCTTTGGTTTGCTGTCTACGAAAATGTGATGAAGCGCCCGTACTCAGCCCACAGATCGCGCATACAAACAACAACGTAACGGTTAAAGTAAATGCAAAGAACCTCGATAAAAGTTGGATAACTAGAAATATGCTAAAGATAATCGACGTGAAACCTCTTTCGTTCCTCGGCGCTATCTTTCGTTTTTCCTTATTCTCCCGACAAATTTGTTGAACTCGACCGAAGGCAAATAGCTGTCCCCGATACGGAGGACAAAAGGGGGAAAAGCCTGCTTTCAGATGAGCTGACAAATCAAACATGAGTCATATCCACTGTTCTACGCTCGAATTTCGTCGACGATTCCGACAAAGGAACGCCGGTGCAACGCTAAATGATGCAACGTTATCGTTCAACTTCTGGCGGTTTAATAGAAACATTTCAAACGCCGTTTCTAGCTCGTAAATTCGTCATTCGCGTCGTCCAAATAATTTCAATTCTCTAGCGTCTCACGACACGACTGAGATGACGAAGTACGCGCATCGAATCAATTCGTCGTTCGCTTTAATATCCAGGAAAACTCCCGATTTTCAACTTTTCATATAACGTCATCAAATGTTGGCTTTGTCGGCGCGTCAGAAGTGGGAAAATCAGCTCACAGATGGACGCACAGGTACCAGAATGACTCATAGGAGGCAGATTTTGAAGTTTTCTTATATGCTCCCTCCGTCGTAGGACCGTCACACGAAACACTCTAATTTGAATGATAAATGTGTACCGCCGAACCATTTTACTAATGTGCGCCGCGTACCGCACTGTCAAGGCTCTAAATACCTCAAAGGCATGTTTTCATACAGACGTTTACGACGGCTGCACGCCTCGAATACTGTTCCACGTTCAAATAATTACACAAGTTAAAATATATAAAATATATAAAATAAACATCTCTATTTTTTAATTTCTTAATTTTTTCTAATTTTGGTAATCATACGCCCGTTTTGGCACACAATCAAATTGACACTTCGTGTTGCAAGGCGTGGATATTCCAAATGTGCAATGTCCAATCGCCATCTGCTGATGATGATGATCACAGGGAGGCAGCCTTCAGGTGCACTGACCGCAATGAAGTTATGGGACCAATGGCAGTTAGCCGTGGCCACAGAGGGCCCATGTCCCAACTCCCCTTCACGAGCCTGTTGGGAGGGCCTCACAGTTCCCAGCCTATTGCCAGTACCCATTGCCTCACCCTCTGGGTTTGGAGGATGGGGGTGCCTGGTTGGGGATCGAACCAGAGTGCGCTGGTTCTATCCCCGCCTGGCTCGGACAGCCTCACGCCCCAACCTGCCCCACGATCCGCCGACCAGGGCATTCGAGAAGTTCTATCTAGTTGTGCTCGACTGCTTGGCAACCCAATCGGACGAAGCCGATGGTTGTTATGGGCAAAAAGTGTTTTTAAATACCCGGTGCATAGCTAGACAAAGCATTTCTACAAGAGCATCTATAAAGAACAAAATGTAGCGACTAGTTAGTTGAGAGTCCTTCGTCAGTTTGATCGAAATCGTTGAAGCCGTTTTTGAGAAAATTGGAATACCGATAAATTATTATTTGACAAATCTCCATTTCTGAGTTAACCTGGCTTATATCTCCATTCAACATATATATACAGAAATAATTATGAAGAACGAAATGTTGGTATGGGTGACTAAAAGACACTCCATTAAGATTGATCACATCTGGTGAAGCAGTTACGAATTTACGGAAATGTTCGAAAAAACGTTATTTTCGACACATTTTCATTTTTATCTCTGCTTAATGGACGTTCAGAGGAACATTTATTGAGAACAATTCGTAGGTATTCACTATTCAAAAACATGCTGTGAGTTTGGTGAAAATCGCTGAAGCCGTTTTGCTAAAAAGCGAACAAAAACCTATTTTTGCTTCATAGGCCTATATCTCAGTTTACCGTATTTTCAAGAAGATATGTATTCAGAAGAAAAGTTTTGTACTAACTAGTAGAAGATAATTTGAAAGTTTAATCAAAATCGTAGAGCCCAAAAAGGAAAACCCAAATAAATAAGAAGTAAGGAAATGGGGAAGCCCAGACTACTCTATGCCGGCTCTAGGGATAGGATTGGGACGGGATAGGAAAGAAGGATAAGAGGATGGTACACGATAGAACGACCACCAATTAAGGTGGTACGGCGGAGAACGCTTCCTGAGACACCCAGCCGACGCATCTCCTCAGCACTTTTCTTGCACCACACACCACGTCAGGACACGGTCAATGCTCCACTCTACCAGCTTCCGACACCCCCACACGAAGATCCGTCTTGTCGTACACACACACGCGGACCAAACGCCGAAATTAGGTTTTGTAGGCTCAGCAGGCTTTAAAACGTTAAGATCTGAAGAAACTCCAACTTTTGGGCAGCGGAAAGTAAAAATGAGCCAAAAACGGAATTTTGGCAGTTTTATCGCAATTATTAGACGGCGGTGTCAAGAGTGAAAGACTGAACAATGTAGCGAAAGTTATCGCTTCTCTCAGGCTTGAGCTCATTTCCTCTCACTTCTTCCCGTCTTACGTCAACTATCCGTCATTTCGACTCATCGCGTCGTGCCAATTGCCTAACGTCGTCTAGAAACCGTCAATTTTCGTTGTTCCCTCGCAGTCAGATCGTGATTCAAGTATTCGTCGCTGCTGAATCGAATGGGGTGGTGTCTCGGAGGTGTGAGACGGCGTCAAGATGCATAAGAGAGAAATACACCGTTGTTTAATCATTTGCAGCGTTTATAGAACATAGGAGGAACATTTCATAAAAATGAAAAGAGGTTTTTTATGAGAGTAGTCACTGAGAGGAGGTCGGAATGGGGCTGCCTGAAGTGGCTAGAGGCCCTTCGATATTTATACAGGTTGAGGTACCCCCTTCTTCGTGTGCTGGGGAATCCTCCAGTGTTCTCAGGGGGTTGACCTGGGCCCAGGTGGATGACCTTCTGGCAGTGGTTTATTTCCAACGTATTTCCATAATTTGATATAAAATATTATAAAAACATATTATTTGTTGGTTGTGTACTAGCTAAGTTGATTACAATCTCTCTTTAGAGTAAATGTGGTGGGTGACGATTTGGTGCTGTTTATGTCAATTCTCCATTCTTTCGTCCGTTGTTCGATCTCGTTGAGGTGTAGCTGAATGTTGCCAGTTGCCGCTCTACCAGATGGGTTATGAGATAAAATGGTCGTCAGCGAACATGGCAGAGGTCGTGTTAGGCGATACTGGTATGTCAAACACAAACATGAGGTATAGTACGGGTCCCCAGACACTCCCTTGAGGCACTGATGCTTTTGCAAGATACAAAATTGTGTTAGCGATAAGGAGTTTTGTAGTTAGAGCGCACAACAATTCTAGGTCAGAAGAATAAACGAGTCAGTTCCACAGGGGGGAGAGTGTGCCATCCACTGGTTTCCCATTGGACGAATTGCGAATGATGTTTTGTTCAGAGCGAGGAGCTCATCCCCTGCTCTTGTTGCAGTATTTTGTAAGGTCTGCGGAGTCAGCTCAACCAAGTCATTTCTTTCCAGAGCTCAGGTTTAGGGCTCAGGCTTGCTCGCTGTTCCCAGTGGGTCCATCCCACTGCCGCTAGTCGAAGGTCTCTCCCATCCACCCCTTTCATTGTAAGAGAGTGACTTAGGAACCTTTCACACACCTTGAAGCGTCATCTGTGGCACTTAAGAGAGGCATAGTTACTCCCGCCGTTTACTTGAATTTATTCACTTTGACATTCAGAGCACTGGGCAGAAATCACATTGCGCCAACACCCGTTCAGGCCATCGCATTGCTTTTGTCATCCCCTGCTCTTGTTGCAGTATTTTGTAAGGTCTGCGGAGTCAGCTCAACCAAGTCATCTCTTTCCAGAGCTCAGGTTTAGGGCTCAGGCTTGCTCGCTGTTCCCAGTGGGTCCATCCCACTGCCGCTAGTCGAAGGTCTTTCCCGTCCACCCCTTTCATTGTAAGAGAGTGACTTAGGAACCTTTCACACACCTTGAAGCGTCATCTGTGGCACTTAAGAGAGGCATAGTTACTCCCGCCGTTTACTTGAATTTATTCACTTTGACATTCAGAGCACTGGGCAGAAATCACATTGCGCCAACACCCGTTCGGGCCATCGCAATGCTTTGTTTTAATTAGACAGTCGAATTCCCCTGGTCCGTGCCAGTTCTGAGTTGATCGAGCCAAACGGTCCACTAACCGGAGCTAGCGACTGTCGGTCGAATGCTCGCAGCAAGAAGAGTCCTCAGGTGGCCAAGGCACGTGACCGAGCTCGGTTCCGAACGTATGAACGAACATCTCCTCATCCAGGCCCCCAGGCTCTCCTTGACATGGCACTGACTCTCCAACTAGCCTGGCACATCACAATCCTCAGAGCCAATCCTTATACCGAAGTTACGGATCGGATTTGCCGACTTCCCTTACCTACATTAGCCCATCGACTAGAGGCTTATAGATATGGGTACGAGCCAGCATGGGGTTCCTCGTGGCCCTCTCCCGGATTTTCAAGGTCCGTGGAGAAGATTCGGACACTGCTGTAACTGCAGTGCTCTTCGCGTTCCAAACCCTATCTCCTAGATCTTCTATTGCCCTATTCTACCTTTCCCGCTCGAACCTCACTATTCAGCACACGCACAACTACAGGTCTACACTCGGGAATTAGGCAAGCGGGACAAAAAATGGATACAATACATGCGATACATAATATTATAATTGGTTAACAGTAACTGTTAATAATTTGAAGGCGTTTTCTTTCAAAGAGGTATCAGTCTCCAATGAGGAAGAAAACAGTAAATCCAAAGCAGAATGGATCAGGGTATAAACAGTAGCTCAAGCAAGAGAGGCTCATTTTTTAAGGCGACGCTGCACGTATCAACAATCTTATGGATCTTTTGTTTTCTCGAGGACGGGAAAACCTCTCCAGTCCCATAATATCTACATGTCAAGTTTAGAGGAGAAAAAATGTGTCCTCAACTTAACACTAGACCGAACGCAGAAACTCAATCTAAAATAAAGGCCCTAACTGCCCTTATACGAAATGAGACATACATTAGGGCCAATTGAACCCGTGAAAAGATGCAGAATGGTTGGCATTGTTATTGGCTCAACTAGTTCAACACATTTGACGTTACGTTGGTCAAGGAGGTGGAGCGAAGTGCGCATTCGATCGAATTGACAAGCGCAGCGATTGATTTTCAGGTTGAGTACTTGCGTACTCGTCACACAGACGCCTTCTTATTCGCACGATCAAAAATAAATAAATACGTGAGAACAATTACTTACATAACTGGTAATGTTGGAATTGACGATCGGCAACGATCCGACAGATCTTTTCTGAATTTGAGGAACGAACGTATTTTTGTCGCCCGATGAAATTTTATCGAAAACAAACACATCGGGCGGTTCTTCGGGAACCTCTACGGAGAGGTAATGCCCCGAAACGGGGGACGAAAGTGGTATCAAAACGAACAAAAGAAAGTTCATCCATAACAAAAACCACTTGTCCATTGTCATCGCTCGAACCGATCGGTTAGAAAAGTTGACTATCGACCCAAACGAAACCTAAACTAAAAAACCAATTGATTCGAGGTTGTTGTTAAAAAATTAACGAAAGGTACCCGAAGCAAGAAATATTTAGCTAACGCGAAGACTTTGATCAACCCCTATAAACGAACGATGACCACAAATGCTACAATGATTCGTACTTCCGATGACAAGAGAATCAGAGCCAATCACAACAGTGTTACCAGTCGAGAGGCCGCTTCCTTAAAATATCCCTCTCCATGGTCGAACGCTGAACGCCTCACAATCGATTTATTTGTGTAACAGTACGTTATAATAAAACAATACAATAAATTTTACTTCCATGCTACGGAATTGATCATTCAGCGCTTCCTAAACAATTAAAGTTCTGGAACCGTCCTGGTCCGAATTTATCCAACATTGTACCTTTCACAATTTTGAAGTGAATATTATGGAACACGTATTTAACCGCACTCTGAAAGAAGAGAAGGATAGAAGCTACGACTCGGTTTTGAATTCTCATATGTTTGGGCACCTGTGCAGTTCAAGTTTCGAGCTCTGCTCTGGTCGTACTTTAACATGTTTATTTATATCGTTCGCAATTCAGGGGTTTATTTGTCATCATTTCACTATTTTCGTCCTAAATGAAAGCGATTGACTATAATTATGTCTAGTCAGAATGATCTTTGGGTCATGGACGAAGGTAATTCTTCTCCTTACCTGCGCTGTAGCTGTTCTCCAAGTAATTCACTTGGTGCTCCTCAATCACTTAGATTCGTTACGTCTTCGAAAAGGCAAAGATTTGCGTCAGGAAAAAGAGCCCTCAGTTCCTCCCGAAGTTGAGGTTTGTGGTGCTCGTGTTGAATTACTACGCTAAAGCGTGCAATGCGTCGTTAATTATTTTTTTCCTTTGTGATTCGAAGGTTCGAAATTTGTATGCAGCGTTGGAAAACGGAATAAGAGACAACCACATTCTGGACGCATCTGGGACTTATCGAATAGCTAATACTAATCTTGAAAAGAGGCCGTTCGTGTTTTCAGCTCCTGCTCCGGATGTCACTCTTGTTACGCATTGCTCTCACGAGCACATCGACAAGTTGATGAATTTGAGTAAGAGGTGGCTGGTGAGTTAGCTCTTTTACTTGCTCAAAGAATCTTTACATTTAGGCCTAATAATCGAGGTTCGTGACGTCACAGCACTGGACGACGCCTCCTGACTACACCTGATACAGCGACTCAAACTGGTTACCACGCTCGTGGAAGTCTAGTCTGCTGTGGCTTCAGGGGAGCCTTGGATTCGTTAATCCCAACGTCGCAAGACCCTACATAAAAAAATCCTTGGCTGTTATGTTGAAGTAACCATGGCAGAAGGGGATTGATCCTCATTTCTCGGGATTAACCTCGGGTCTTGCTGCTCTACTAAAGTGTATAGGGCGATCTGCAATACCTGACTGATACTTTTAAAGAATAATGCGTCCATTTTCGTGTCTGAGGTGAGATTAAAGTATTTCCTGAGGGGCTAGCAGTCACAAGATAGAAGAGAACGGGGAGACAGAATGTCCCTGTCCACTAAATGCCACATTCCATGACGTCTCCGTCGACCTGGCATCCACAAATAATTGACGAGAAGGTAAAGAGCGCTCATAACACAAAGGCATCAGCCCTGGCCTGAAGGTTAACAATGTATGACTTAATTGGTTGCACACATTGGCTGCATATTCTTGACGGTAATATCGGTGCCACTTGCCTCTGCTTCTTTAGGACGAGGACTTGTGAATCTGCAGCGTCAAATCAAAAGGTGAATCTCACGTAGTCGCATTCGAAAAATTTCACACGAACGGTGAACATGGAAACTACTTTAGTTCATCCACGTCCGATACATCCCGAGAGCTTGTCCGAATCGAAAATTTCCTTGTTGAGATCGTTCAAATCTAAGCGCGACACAACTTTCCATTGTGCGCCTAGCCGCGAACTTGAAAACCACTTTTCAAAAGTCGAGCGCGTAAAAATCAGTTTCTGAACTGTGGTCAACTTTTTGTGAATCGGCGGGACAATTTATTTGTCGATTCCTTAAAAATTGTATTGATAATGTTGTACGTGAGGCAATCACACGCCCTTTTCCCTCGTTTGCTAACGAACTCATCTTGCTCTTCCACGTCAGTTGAGTTGTATATTCCTTCTACTTCCGACTTTATTTATGACCGAAGGATTCTGGCCTGGCAGGACATTGCGCGATTGGTTAGAAGTACGCTCATCTTGTATGTCATGAGAATCTTAGAAAATCTGGGATGGCAGTCCAATGAAGTGCCTGTACGATGAGTCTTCAATTACGCTCAAAACTTATGAGCTGTACACGACTATCAGAGGAGTGCTCAATATAGTGTGCCCCTGGCGATCATCGCTGTGCTGCATTCTGCGTAGTCTATTTCGCTTCTCATTGTAATCAACAGCTGTTTATTGTGTGATTCTCATTCTCCCGCCGCACTATCTCGTATTTTTGTCTCCTGTTTTTCGTTCGTTTTAGTTAAGCCCCACCAACCTACACGTGTTACAGTCCACTTATTCTGAGGTTGAAGGAACCAGCTCGACCCGCAACAGGAGCTACTCCAGAAATTCCTTAATTCAACCCTCGCCGTTTTACGTACAACATATTTCTAAAAGTGTGTACCCGTTAACACTGGAATAGCGATTATTCTCCTTTTTCAAAGAAATCGTGACTACAGGCTGATCAATTCGCTGTGTGCCAATTGCTCAATAGAGTACGAATAAGACAATAAATTCCAGTACTGTGTGGATTGGGAAGTTGATGTTGAATCAAGTTCAAATAAACTGAGTGGTAAGTGAATTGAGAAATGAGAAAAATCCATGAACACAAGTGAATGGACATAGAGCTAAGGAAAGTTGTGCTATGTAGTCCACCTGATATTTTGGAGGTGTGCAACCAGTTCTTTTGTGTAGGCGGGGGGAGGGAAGGTCTACTCCTAGTCGCGCCATTAATTTACTCCTGCATATTGAGAACCATCCTGGAACTTTTTAGCAAATGGCGTCAGGACACCTCTCTGCGACGTGTCACGGGAGAACACTGGCGGGCCGATTAGTTTCAGCAGCAGTCAAGAGATGGCGTGGGCTGTACCTTTTACAGCAGTTAGTGTTTCTCTAATCACCAATGTGGTTTTACTATCAGCTATCAGTTGACCGGTCCGTCTTCCCTCCCGAGTTTTCCCGTTTCTTCCCAAAGTAATTTATTTAAGTTTGACAGAGAGTTTAGGTGTTTTTGGTCAAATAGTGCATCTGAAGTTTCGGCCTTTGGTGAGTCAACCAATCTTTCTTGTTTCCATGTACAGGCCGGAGCTAATTGAGAGGTCACTCATTTTGAAGTAGGAAATAGTTAGGGGTTATTTTTCATAAATGAAATCTCAGTCTTTCGAAATTATAATTTCTTTACTTCTTCCCTTAAAGCTCACTGAGCCCTTGTTCTCTTGAGGAGCCAGTGGCCTAGGTTATAAGGTAAATACCTTATAAATGGTAGCAGAACGTGGTTAGGTACTCCATACTTACTGAAAATCCACGACCAACCCCTATTTGAACCTGTCCTACGCTAGTTACTGCTAGATACCTACCAAACAAGAAAGGTTGGTTGACTCACCAAAGGCCGAAACTTCAGATGCACTATTTGACCAAAAACACCTAAACTCACTGTCAAACTTAAATAAATTACTTTGGGAAGAAACGGGAAAACTCGAGGGAAGACGGACCGGTCAACTGATAGCTGATAGTAAAACCACATTGGTGATTAGAGAAACACTAACTGCTGTAAAAGGTATAGCCCACGCCATCTCTTGACTGTTGCTGAAACTAAACGGCCCGCCAGAGTTCTCCCGTGACAGACGGCAACTCTTATTCACTCTCACGAAAACTTTTTGGGAGGTTCAGGAACGTTCTTTTCCCCACGCCTTTCTTTCATCTTCATCCCTGTGAGATACGACTACAGACCTACCAGCTCTGTCCTCTTGGCTGAGCCTTTTCATCAGAATTCAATATGGATCATAGGTCCTTAGAAGGAGTTGAGTTGCGAAACTTGGCAACTTTCGCCAGAAATCTCTTTTCAACCAAGAGCCACAGGAACAGAAGCATCGATTCAACCTATGTGTTGACGCTCAAAAAGCAATGTGAGGGAAGGATCTGGCTAGGCAGCTGTAGAACTGAAACTTGTTGCTGCAATTAGGTCTCGCTTGTTTCTCACAATCCGCGTCAATGCGATTGCCATTCGTCTCCGAGCTTTCTGCAGTCCTGCAGCCACGACGTTTCACGTACTTGTACTATTGAGCCACTCCACTTCCCATTATTTATAGATCAGTAAGTAGCCATCAGCTCAAATAATGCCCATCATCTACCTACCGAATATGCCTTCAATTCTCGATAATTATTTCTAGATCAATCAAATTCAACTCAGCTTCCAGAGCCCTGATTTCTTTTCTTTGCCGATGGAGTTATTTCAAATTCTAAGTCTATGATCCAATCTTCACTGCATACGGCCAGATTCTTCCTTTACTTTCTACTACTAGTACGCAGCAGCTTTATTTAGTTTATTATAATATATGCGTAAGAGCCCCTTTAATTTATTTATTTGCGTAAGCGCGTTAATTTCATATTGTCTATATTTTGTTTACTACGTAATACAGTCCATTGATTTTATTTGTTGCTATTTCTACCCAGCAATCCGAACACTACGTCTTCATTCATCTTGTAGCTCTCATGCTGAGGTATGAAGCGTTTACATCATGTCTCCATGCCCCCACTGCTCTCTGTCAACTTCTTCCACCTTCCTCCATCATCGTTATTGAAAAGGGGGGGGGGGCCAAAACCTTTTGCTCAGTGTTCTTGAAAGTGAGAAACTTACATGCATATCTTCTACTTCATCTTCTTTCCGTGTCCAGATCCACCGTTTAAACTTTGTATTTCCAGTATTCAGCCGCTTGGATCGCTTTGTCATTACATACTAAAATATCTTCTTATGTGCAGGGTAATGCTAAACACTCGCAGTAACAGTCGCGGGTTGTATCTTCTTGAGTGTAGCCTCCACTTAACCAGATTAGTTTTGCGCCTGGTTACTTTTATACGATGTCGGTTTAGCGACTTCCAGCTGGTAAAGGGAAGTTCAAAACCACCGCTTGGTTTTTCTTTTAGTTCCAGTGTTGGAGTCTGTAATTTCTCTTGCCACAAGTTTAGCCTTCTTTGTTCTGGAGTCACGCTTAAAGGTTCTGTCGTTTTAATAAAACCTTTCCTGGACTTGAGTCTTGTTCGTTGTTGTTGGTGATTGAACAGAGGATGTCTTGGATCACTGGATTGTTTTTTCCGCTCTATTTCAGATGCAACTGTTCTTCGAATAGGTGGGGGAGCTATACCTACAATTGGGTAAATGTTTTCGATAGTAATACGTTCGATAGTCGTAATACGTTCCAAGGGATATATGTAATAATATCTTCTACTGATCAATATCTAACTCTTCTTCTTTATAACTGCCTCTTTAAAAATACAACGTACTCCCTAGAAAATAAAGTTTACTCCTTTAGAATTTAGATCAAACTCATGGGGTGCCTCCAATGGGTCAGTGCCTGTACAATGTTCCTGCCAAACTGCGATTTTAAAACCTATTCGAATTTCACACGTTGTTAATGCCACACAGAACTTGAACAAACCTGGCGAAGCGTTTTTGGCAACCCGTATATATTCCTGTAATCATTTTGTTGTTCCGTAAAGATAATAAAGCGGCTGTCAGGTTTATCACTTATTTCGTAATGTTACTGCTTAGTATTAAGCTACTGATACGAACTAAAACTTACGTTAATTTTTTAGGGTCCTTTGTCCGTCGCCATTTTTATCGAAGAAGAAGTCATCCCTTCGGTGCTCCAAAGAGTCGTCCTCTTCATGACCTGTTTCCCGTCGTTCAAGGAAAATGTGACCATTTCTTTCGTCTCTCCGATACCCGTCAAAAACGTTCCATCTCGTGCCCCTCCTCTAATTAAGGGAGACATCTGCGGGTTTCACGAAGAGCCCGACAAAGAGGCCGCAGACGGCAATTACGTGTCGAACTACGATTATCCGAACAACTTGCTCAGAAATGTCGCTCGAAGGGCGAGTAATACGGAATTCGTTTTTGTCATCGACGTTGACATGCTGCCGAGTGAAAACCTTCGACAGGTTCGTAGCCTTTAGTTTAAGTTCAATATTCTAACATTTATACCGAGTGCAGTAGCTGTGTAAACTAAGAGAGCACACACATGTATTTTTCTACTTACGGTAGACTGCTCGTGTTTGTGGATGGGATATACACAAATTATTTACTCCTCTTCAGCTAGGGAGTCCTCAGTCTAGAAAGGGTGAACTTGAGGGTTATACACGAATTATCTACACCCCTAAGAAATGTGCTGACTGACTCCCATTGAAGGCAACCTGTTGATCGTGGTCTAGTGGTTTAGACAGGCGATTCATAATCCTCGACGTAAGTCGAGGGTTGTGGATCGAATCTGCGGCGCGATTGCCGTAATTTTTGCCTGAGTCAGCAGCTCTTCAAAAGCATCTCCAAACTTACTTCGTAACAGAAAGCTGGCAGGCGCGCCATAATACCTTTTTAGCAACTAAAGAGAATTTAAGGAAGGGAACAAAAGATTTTCTTTATGCTTTCTGTGTGCTTTGATGTTGCTTCGGATTCCTCGTGATAATTCTGAGCTATAGGGTCTGAAGAGTGAGATGTTAAGGACATGAAGGTGCTTGTGCATGGCCCAACTACAGGCCTTCTGTGTCCCCTTTACAATAAATTAAAAAGCTTATTGAAAAAATGAGGCACAGCGCCCTCAGTCTATCCATTTCTCTATCTACACGAAAGTATGACCCAATTTTTTGTGCGATTTCAAGAAGCTGTTGTGTCGTGCAAGATAAAACAAACCCAGTTCCTTATGAATTCCACTGTAGTTCCACTGGCAGCAATGATTTGTCCCGGGTAGACTTGATAGAATCACTAAGACGGGTTTTACTGGAGCACGAACTTGTAATTGGAAGTGTTGGGAGATAGCAACAAGATTCGAGAACATGTACGAAGAAGATGTGACTAGAATAGGATATGAGATTGATTATTCAAGCATAACATAAGGGACTGATTGTATGGCGAAGGAGAGTGGAGTGCGAATTAGTGGCTTGAGAGATGAGAAATCAGTTTGGGAAGAGCTGTGTGTTGTGGAGAGGAAATAAATTGAGGGGCGGGAACAGGATATTTTGGAAAGTCCAGAAAGGGGAAGTTGTCACTTGGAAACAGCTGAAGAAGAAGCGAACTTTCCCCACAGCTGCGAATAAAGGGCTTGAGGTGTCAAAAATAGATTGACTCGATGTTCAGCGAAGAACTTCCCGTTAGGGGCAAGTGTGGAGAAGTGCCGACCCGCAAAATCCTAATTCGGCCTACGTCGAACAGGCAAAATGAGCATTTTCTGAAAAAATACTGACTGTTTACCGTCTAATTGTCTCGAGTGCTCAGATCTGCAGGGCAGCTGAGAATTCATCCCTTTTGAAATGTGCTTTCTGAATGAATGAAGGGAGTTATACATATTTGCCCCTTTTCTACCTAAGGCAGGAGGAATTGTAGCAGAAAATAGACTAATAGACTAGTATATTCAACTTTCCTCGTAATTAGTATTGGGAAGGTAAGCCCAATCTTTATTATAAGACAGCTATTGTCAGATGCG
Organism: Pachypeltis micranthus; assembly: GCA_020466155.1. Taxonomy (NCBI): domain Eukaryota; kingdom Metazoa; phylum Arthropoda; class Insecta; order Hemiptera; family Miridae; genus Pachypeltis; species Pachypeltis micranthus. The sequence goes on from CM035776.1 coordinate 5,294,437, forward strand.
TTCTGTAATTGTGTTGCTATGGAGAGACAACAGCTTCCATTTTTCTGATGTTGGAATAAATTTAGTTCGTGACGTGCCTTTCGTGTTTCCGATGCTTAGCATTAATTGACTATCTCGTTGTTCTTATTTTTTTATTGCCATTTGCTCTGCCAATTTTATAGGTTATGGGCCCAGATTAGCGATAAGTAGCAATGGGAAGTTCGGTTAAAATTGAGCCGCTTGGCCGGTACAATTACGACACATGGAGCATGCATGTGGAAGCGCTCCTGATCAAGTCCGGAGGATGGGGATATGCCAATGGTGACATCAGGAAGCCACAGGAGCCTGCTGAAGCTCAAGTTTGGACGAACGAAGATCAGAAAGCCAAAGCAGACTTGATTTTGGCTATAAGCCCATCTGCACTGAAGTTGGTTAAAGGTTGCAAAACGTCGAACGAAGTTTGGTTCAGGTTGCACGAAATATATCAGTCGAAGGGACCTGCACGAAAGGCTACACTTTTGAAGAAGCTGATACTGCAACGAATGGAGACCAGATGGAGACGTTCGGGATCATGTCAATACCTTTTTTGACACAGTAGACAAGCTGCTTGATATGGACGTGGTGGTTAATGATGACCTTTTGTCCATCATGTTGTTATACAGCTTACCAGACGAGTTCGAAAACTTTCGTTGTGCAATTGAGTCACGGGATGACCTGCCAAAACCAGAAGCATTGAGAACGAAGATTGTGGAAGAGTCGGATGCAAGAGGGAACGAAGCAGCTGACAGCGTAGGACCAAATGCATTAATCGCAAAGTGTAAGAAACCCCCACGAAAACCTAAAGACCGTAAGAGTTCCGATAAAACAGTTCAGTTTCGGTGCTTCAAGTGCAAGGAGTTAGGTCACAAAGCTTTTGAGTGTCCAAGTAAAATACAGAACGCATCTGACAGCAGCTGTCTTATAATAAAGATTGGGCTTGCCTTCCCAATACACCGGACTTCATAGAACACTTCTCATGCTTTTCTCTTGACACAGGCTTCGTAAGGAAATCAGCAGGCATGTCCTCAGTTCCTAAGAAGTCGATGGATATGGCTCCTAGGTCAAAAGTTTGGTCTTGAGGGGGCGTGTTGGGAAGGTAAGCCCAATCTTTATTATAAGACAGCTGTTGTCAGATGCGTTCTGTAATTGTGTTGCTATGGAGAGACAACAACTTCCATTTTTCTGATGTTGGAATAAATTTAGTTCGTGACGTGCCTTTCGTGTTTCCGATGCTTAGCATTAATTGACTCTCTCGTTGTTCTTATTTCTTTATTGCCATTTGCTCTGCCAATTTTATTTTTTCATCCAATAATTAGCTCTACACTTTCACGCAACACTCGAGGAACTGCCCGCTTAACTGTTTTTTCTTTCAGGATTTCTTACTCTTTGCGACTCAAAGAGGTCTTTTCAAAAAGCGCAATCGTCTCGACAAAACTGTATTTGTGGTCCCCGCTTTTGAATCTAAAGAGAATGTCGTTCCCCCCTTGAACAAAGGTCAGCTTTTGAGTTTAGTTGAGACTGGGGAAGTGAGACCGTTCTACAGCCAGCTGTGCTCCAAGTGTCAGGTATTATTTTTCATTTACTATTCCAATATCTTAATCAGAAGGTAATTTAATTTTATCAAGATATCGCATGAAAATTGGCAAATTGCCCTTGGAAGAGGGAAGTTTCTCGTTTTACTCTGATCGTTTTAGTTGACAGTTACAGTTCTGCATTGTCCCCCACTTTATTCTCTGTTTTTCTTAAGGACTTCGTAGAAGAGCTGCAACATGGTATAGAGGTTGGCGGACTTGTGATAAAAGTTCTAATGTACGCAGATGATTTGATGGTGGTAGTGGATGACCCTGGTGATCTGCAGGTGAATATGATGTTTTGGGGAGTTACTGCAGTAAGTGGGGACTTCAGGTTAATCTAGCAAAGTCAAAGATAATGGCTTTCCAGAATGGTGGGAGAAGAAGGACGACTGAGCACTGGAACTTTGGTGGTGAATCAATTGAGATCGTGAGCAGCTACCAGTATTTGGGAGTTGAACTCACCCCCACCCCACCCCACTCCCCGTCTTTCCTTCACCAAGTAGAGTGGAAGGTCCAGTCTGCCAAGTTTGCTCTCAATAATGTTTGAGGATGATTATTTTCCCATCCTGCTGTACCACTAAAGGCAAAATCGGAGGTGTTCAACGCTACGACCCGGGCTATCCTGTACTATGCTTCACCATGCTGGGGGTTTCAGGAGTATGCGAAGGCGGAGGGAGTGCAGCTGATGTATATTCGAAAGCTGTTCCAGTTGCCGAGGTTTTCCACGAATTACATTTTACATCTGGAGACAGGGGCGGACACCATATCATATTTTACTCTTGAAACCCATCTAAAGTACTTGAGGAAGGTATCTTGTCTCCCGGATAATAATTGCCATGGAAGTGATGAGAAGCAGAGTGTCCTGGGGCTGGGCATCTTGGCCGCCTCACCACTGGATTGGGTGTCATAGATGGGTTGGATTTCTGGTCCTTTGAATATACCCTGCTTCATGTAGCTGACATCCTTGTTAGGTTTAGGGAGCGCAAAAAGCAGTGGTTCTGGCAGAGGGCTATGGACTCAGAGAAGTTCACACTATATAGGGAGCTTGACACCTGCTTCAAGGCCACGAGCTTGATCGGTGAGCCAGTGATGGATATTTTCTCGGTGAGGTGGATTTTTAGGTTGAAGGGAGAACTGCTACATCTCAATGCGAAGCCGTACAACACTAACCATAACGAGGAGTGTGCTCTGTGCTATAGGCGTGAGAGGGAAGGCAGGAAGTGGGTAAAATTCCACAAACACAATTTCCGACAAAGTCTAACAAAAAGGTCAAACCCCTGGAGATCGTTCATTGTGACGTATGGGGACCTGTTAGGACGAGTTCGAATGGAGGTTCACGGTTCTATGTATCCTTCATAGATGAGGCAACTAGATGGTGTGTGATCGTGCAATTGAAGGCAAAGAGCGAGGTGCTGGAAGCTTTCAAGAGATATAAGCAATTCGCAGAGAACCAGAAAGGCGTTAAAATTAAATTTCTCCAGTCTGACAACGGAGGAGAGTACAACTCAAATGAATTTAAAGAGTACTTGGAATTTTGTGGAATCGGAAGACGGTTGAGCACGCCGGGAACACCTCAGCAGAATGGTATATCCGAGCGGATGAACAAAACACTGTTGAATATGGTTCGTTGTATGTCGGCAGAATCAAAACTACCATACGGATTTTGGGCAGAAACACTCATGACAGCTGTACATGTGTTAAATAGGTGTCCCTGCCGTGGAGTTAATGGATTCTATACAAACTTTGGTATGGAAAAACTCCGAACGTACTGTATTTTAGAACTTTTGGGTCCAGAGCTTTTATGCTAGATAAGAGCAAAACTAAAAGTAAATTGGATCCGCGTTCGAGAGAGTGTATATTTTTATGATACTCGACATCTCAAAAGCTTATAGAATCTGGGACGTGGAAGATCAGAAGGTCTATGTGACCCGAGACTTGAAATTTGTTGACGAAAATAATCAGAAAATTGTTAAATCTGAGGAATTCGAAGAGCTAGGAGAGCTGGAAATCGAATTAGTAGGATCAACAAGGAAACCACAGCAAACAGAGGAACAAGCTAAAATTGAAGCGCACGTAAATACGACTGGTAATAATAACGAGCACAGAGTCGAGCCTGAAACAGTTGTTCAACATGAAAATTATGTGTCCGGTACTGACAGTCCTGTGGGAGAAGAGGGTACAGAAGTCGAAATGGTCCGTGGTCGTGGTCGGCCGAAACTAATTAAAATGACGGAAGGACCTGGCAGAAGAACGAAAATATACAACATGGTTCCAACTATCAACAATGAGACTGGTGCTACGAATTCTGAAAACTATGGACACGGACAAACGGACGAAAATTCGAGTGGAATGGATGACGATTTGTTGGAAGAGGCAGGAAGTGGGTTGTGTGAGATCGCATGCGCTGCTGAAGTGAATCCGACTGAAGCTATGGAAGGGCTAGATTCACACGAGTAGTATGCTGCTGTTCGCAAAGAATTTACTTCGTTACTGCGGAATAAAACATGGTCACTCCAGGAAAAGCCGCAACATCAAGTGATTGGATGTAGATTAATTTTTCGAAATAAATATACGGCAAGTGGTGATTTAGAGAGACGAAAAGCTCGTTTGGTGGCAAGAGGTTTCACGCAAGAGCCAGATGTTGATTACCAAGAGACATACTCTCCTGTTGTACGTTTAAGCTCATTCAGAACCGTCATGGCTTTGGCTGTTAAGCATGGTATTGTAGTGGAGCAGATGGACGTCGAGACAGCATATTTGTATGGGGAATTGAAAGAGAGCATGTACATGGAGCCACCGAAATATTTTGAGAAGATTCCGATGGACATTGTCGAAAATGAGGACGATAGCGAAATCGTAGAAACTGCATGGAAAATGTTGCCAGACTTCAAAGGAGGGAGGAAACATTGCAAATTGGAGAAGTACTTGAAACTGACAACTTTGTCGAACTTCTGGGCAGAGGCGATAAACACTGCCAACTACCTGAGGAACAGATGTCCCACGAAGAAGTGTTGGCTAAATTGGGTTTTGCCGACATACGCCCACCATCTTTGAATCTGGCGAGCGACGCCATTTTCTTTTTCACTTTTGTATCGCCCTTCAGGCAATTTCGCTTTCGTTCTCTTGTTTTGATAAACGAACGTTTTTAAACTTCAATTCGAGTGTTCGCGTTATTTCATTGCCGCTTTAAAAACTCTAACAGAGTAACTACTTCCCCCCTCATTGTTCTCAACATAAGTTGATTCACATATTTCAGGGCCCGACCAATTACGACGCCTGGCTCAACGAACCAGCTGGCGCTGAAATGGCCAGGATGTTTGACGTTTTGTGGAAAGACCCCTGGGAACCATTCTACATTTCAAGCAATAACGTCCCATTGTACGACGAACGATTCAAACAGTACGGGTTCAATCGAATAAGCCAAGTGAGTAGCAAGTATTGCATGATGTCGAAAAAGGAGAAATAGTGCCGTGCAAAATAGGAGAAGGTAGGCTGTTGTGGACTGTAAGTTTCTTCGGACTGCAATCATTCAATTTAATTTTGGCAGGAATTTTAACAGAATTTATCGAAGAAAGAAATGCGAGTGGGTGAAGGGGTATACCTTACTTTTTTCCAGTGAATGAAACGCTAATAACTGGGGCCCCAGCATCAGCAGACGCCATTTCCCCATCGGAGCCAGGGGGGAAAATATGAAGGAAGAGGAACAGGAAGCGCTAAATTAAAAGTAAATAAAATGAACTTTGAAAATATAAGGCATCATAAACTTCAGGGGGGGGGGGGTGGAAATCCATAAAAAGGGTATTAATAAAAAATCGCGGGTGGGCCTTGTCAAAAAATGATTACGTTGTGGTGAGGCCTCCTAGCGCGCGTCACAGAAGGGAAGTTTGAAATAGATTGTGTAATTGTGCTTTTTCGGAGCAACTGTAATCTTAATCAATACCTTGATTGTCCCACAGCAAGTCATTGAAATTAATAATTTAGTTGACTCATCTGCAAAGTTGCAAATGGCCTCTGCTTTGAACCTGTCGAGTGATTCGGAGGGTCTCCCCGAAATTCCCAGGTGGCAGTAGGCAATGAAGCTAAGGCATGCGTTTAGGCCAGTTGACGACGCCTTTCCCCACAGTTTGTAAAGTTGTCTGTCTGCTGCTCTTCAGGACAATTATAATCTCCAACTCGCTTGTCCATAAATTGGAGTCTCGTTGCCTTTAGAGTTGTTACAAGCAGTGGCACCACACAGAAATACACTTTAGTTTCTTCAGCCCTGCTAAAGGAAAATATCTGGTGCGTTGCAACACACAACTTTCCTTAGCTCTACTTCAATTCACTTTGTTCATGGCTAATTCTATTTAATCAATTGATTTATCACTCACTTCATTTGAGCTTGGTCAAACAACACTTCACAGCAGCAGGAAGCGGTAGCGCCTACAGTTCTGGAATTTATTGTGCTGCTCGTACTCATTCCAGGACCATTATTGAGCAATTGGTACACAGAAAATTAATGAGGCTGTAAACACAAATTTTTTGAAGAAGGATAGTAATTACTTTTGCAGAGTTATTGGGCAAAAAACTGTTAGAACTGGTTGTGAGCGAAACGGCGGTAGTTGAAATTCAGGAATTCCTGGAGTGACCCCCATGTATCTCATGAGCGCTTTTAAACACTCACCCAATAGGTATTGAATTGGACTACAATACCAATTTTCTTTAACATAGTACTAACATTCCAGCGGAGTTTATTACGCAAAAACCACGCTAAAAACGCTTTTCGTCAAAAATTTTGATAATTTACTGTGCTGCTCTCGTCATTTTCCCACGAATGGGAATTTTATGGTATAATTACTTTATTGAGAGCTATCAATATAAAAAATTTAATCAAAATCGTTGGAGCCGTTTTTGAGAAAAAAATGTTTGGTGTTTTGATAACTATGATAACTATAGTTAACTTTCGGTGGATTTTGCCCAACCCTTATTTTTGCGTCCCATGGTAACCTGAGGGATAGATATCAAGTTTGAGCTGATTTGGTTCACAGACACACAGACCATTTTCCCAAATAGTGTTTTTCGGACTCAGGGGGGTCTGAAACGTGTAGATCTGAAGAGAACTCAAAATGTTTGCTTCAGCCGATTACATAACTTTCCTTTCTACTTTGTAGAGCCAAGGAAAGTAAAAAAGTTATGTAATCGACCGAAAGAAAAGTTTTCATAAGATCTTTACATTTTCAAGGCTCCTGAGTACGAAAAACACCATTTGAGGTCTCTGTGGTATCCTTGTAGAAAAAACGGTTTAACCGATTTGGCTCAAATTTGATACTTTGATCTACGTGGAACGCCAAAATAAGGGTTTGAGCGTACTTTGACCAAAACTAGATATATTTATCGTAGTGGTTGTGGAACTCAGATTCTGCCCTTGAGCTACACGTGAGCGCAAATGGCGAGGCTTCACCGCTCAAACCAAAACTGTTTCATGTTATCGTGACTTTACTCAGCCAGGACTGAACAGAAAACATTTGGCACGAACGCAGGGAGATAAACACGAGATGACACCAAAGCAAAGTAACTTAATAATTTTAGTTGCTCCAAAATGTACTAAAAAGTTTTGTAGCGCCTCCTTGCAAACAATAACGTGGCTACTAAAACCTTTGCAAATGGGAAAATGAGGAGAGGAGCACAAATACTTTAAAAAATTTCGAAAACCAATCCTGAACCATTAAGCACATTTCGTGTTTTTTTTTTTCGCTTTTCTTGTCCTCTTTGCCCTCACGAGAATCTAGCACCATGCCGCCATGCCCATAAATTTTCCCGCTGCTGCTCATGTCCTGTGTGGAACAGGGTAAGGGCTCTGCCAAGTGTTGGAATAAGGACACCTTCTGGGCTGTGCTCGTCTTGCCGAAAGGTTGTAGAGTAATGCAGGACAACTCACGAGATTTAGTTGTGAAAACCAGTGTCATTCTCTCCAAATCACGTTGTCAGTCTGATAAATTAGCTTAACAGTTGGCACATGCAGGATCTGAACTCCTCGAAAAGTTAGCAAGGTTGACGAGCTCGTCTGAAGTATACTTGTGTCACACTGCAGGGGGAATTCCACGCCTCATAGGAATTACGCAGGTAGGAAGGTTTTTGGGGAAACAATGACCTTGCCGTTAAGAGCCAGGGAGTACCATTAGGGCAGATGATATTCCGAGCTCAAAAAATGCCACCCGCCAGCTCGATTTTCAACGTCGTGCCAATTGCCTATGGTCACCTGGTATATTCAGTTTTCGACGTTCCTTCGTATGGATTACTGGTATTTTTCTATGCTGTATTGAATGGGATGAATCTCTGAGGTGTGAGACTACGTCAAGCCGTGCAAGGGAATAATAAACCGTTGTGTAATAGTTTTTTTACTGTAGAAAGAACAGGAGTACCGACAGTAGCCCAGCCAGCAGAATAGTTTGAAAATGATGAGTTCTGGATACTTTATACAGACCTTTCCTATTTGTTGCTGTAACTATTCACAATCGTTTCTCGCTAGGAAACAAGGTAGTCCTGTAATTCTGGTTTTATCTGTCTTCTCCCCTCGAGCTAGTATTCAAGTAGGAAAATTGGGTACCAACTTCCCTACTTAATCAAAATGAAGTACCTCAGGCTCAGTCCATTCCAACCGCATTCACTCAGTAAACCTCGGCTCACTTGTAGAAGTAGTTGTTATCGGCCAGAGATGTGGTTTTCGCAAATTGTTAATACCAAACATCCAAGGTAGCAGGAGTAGGTTTAATTTGTAACTTCTCTTTTGATATTACTCCCGTTTTAACCATCAACTAAAACAGGAATGTTAATTAGATGTCCTTGTACCACACGATCGTTACACAAGTTTTCTAAATGTTCATTCTGGTTCCACTCAGGTTTGCGAGCTCTTCGTTGCCGGCTACACCTTCTCAGTTCTGAACAACGCCTTTCTCGTTCACATGGGATTTAAAGTGACCTCGTCGTTTCACGACGAAAAAGAAAAAGATCAAGATAGAAATCGACTGATGTTCAGGCAGTTCAAAGCCGAATTGAAGTTGAAATACATCGAATCGTCTCGAAGGTGTTACTGAAAGTGAAGACCTCGGCTTTGTACGAATATCCGTAATTTCGCGTTACGCTGCTCATTCGAATATTAATTACCTTTCCCGTTCAGATTTGTTGGTGTTATGTATTTTGCCTCTCATGATTGTCATTTGTGTGGCCTCTACGTTCGTTGTCCAACCCCCTGAATCGCCATGTGTTTAATTTCAGCTCGAATTTTTCCATTGTTACAAAATTACATGCGTGTTCGCTTTCTCGATAATTTTTCCCTCGAAATTATCATACTTGTAATTAGTATTCGTCGAATATCGCTTAAATTCGCTGCAATTTGGTGACCCCAACGTGATAAGGCCATCTCTCTCAGATCTCATCCATTGTTTGAGTCTCTAATTCCTCACGCTTCGCAGGACAACGCCGAAGCCATCAGAAATCGTGCCTTTTTACTTTCCCCTACCCGAAGGGAAGGAAAGTATAGTAATCGGGTCAAAACAAAATTGGGTTTTCTTCAGATCTTTACGTTTTGAGGCCTACTGAGTCTAAAAAACCTAATTTCGGCGTGTGGTCCGTGTGTGTGTGTGTGTCTGTAGTTCGATTTGCGGAAGAATGGCTCATCCGATTGAGCTGGTTCTTATTTTGTTTTATTCGTTATTTTTTGTAGACACCAAAATAAGGTTATGGGCCGATGGGAAGGGGGGTGGGGGACGAAAATGTACCAAAAACTAGGGTTTTTGGCATTTTTCTCGAAAACGGCTGTAACAATTTTGATTAAACTTTCAAATTATCTTCTCCTAATCAATATCTAACTTTTCTTCTGTATACATATCTCCATGAAAATACGGTGAACGGAGATATAGGCCCATGAAGCAAAAATAGGTTTTTTACGCTTTTTGGCAAAACGGCTTCAGCGATTTTCACCAAACTCACAGGATGTTTTCAAATAGTTAATACCTACATATTCTTTTCAATAAATGTTCCTGTGACGGTCCATGGAACAGAGATAAAAATCAAAATGTGTCGAAAATAACGTTTTTTCGAACATTTCTGTAAAGTCCAGGGTAACTTCTACACCAGATGTGATAAAACTTAATGGAGTGTCATTTAGTCATCCATACCAACATTTCGTTCTCTATAGTTATTTCTGTATATATATGTTGAACGGAGATATAAGCCAAGTTAACTCTGAAAAGGAGATTTGTCGAATATTAATTTATCGGTATTCCAATTTTCTCAAAAACGGCTCTAACGATTTCGATCAAACTTTTGGAGTACTCTCAGCCAACTAGTCTACATTTTGTTCTCCATAAATGTTCCTGTAAAAATGCGTTGAATGCAGATATAGCGCCCGCCTATGTAGGTGGCGTTCGAAAGTACGGGGGTGGCGGAAAGTTGTGTGTGGCTATGCACCAGATATTCGGAAAAAGCAACGTTGCCCTGTGGTTCGTACACGTTGAATCGTTTCGGGTTAAAGGAGTTTTTGACGATGTATTCAACTCGTTAGCAGTATTCTCTACAAACCTTCCCCTTTTTTGGCATTAATAGAATGTAATATCCAACTTTGTAACTATCTCTTTCCGCTGGCAGTAAGCTTTCTTGTTCTTCGTTAGGGTAAAAATGTACCTCTTCCTCGATTAAATAATTTCGGCAACATCCCCCCCAGGAAGATATGCAGCCCCAAGAGAAGATTTGGATACCCAGCTCGCTACATTCCTCCGGGCTGTCGCTTTTGTCCAGCAAACCACCACAAATGGAAGCTTCTACAAAACCTCTAATGGATTTGAGTTGAAAGAAGACATTTGAGATTTGACCAACTCAGACTGTCCCACTTGATACCAAAAATATGTATCTTGTGCATATTAATGTGAAGTGACTACACGTTTGCCAGTTAAACGGTTCAAACGATGCTGATTCAGAAGTGAATGAGACTATCATTGTAAAAGGGCCCATAGACGACCAACTTGGTTGTCAACCTTGTTGCCAACTTGCCATGTTGGAGGAGAGATTGCACGTCTGTGGACAGGTTGGCGGTTGTAGTAAACGGTTGGTGTGAGATTGAATCGGTTTGATTTTCAGTAGGCGGAGCCTCATGTTGGCAACCATGTTGAAGCGTCTGTGGGGAAGTTGACAATACAGTTCACAACCTGTCAGTCGTTTCACGGTTGGTAGTCAATTTGCGATCGCTTTTCTTGTGTGTTTATTTGTACGTATAGCGCAATAATTTTATGACGCGTGGTTTGCCCTCGCAAAATCGTTATTCGGAGAATCGCTTATTGATCCGTGTTTGGTGAGTACAAGAGGCGTGTATTAATAAAAACGGAGTAAGATAGAAACGTTGTCTATATTTCCACTAAAATCGACTATTGCCAATAAGACTATGCTAAAATTTTTTTATAATTGAAGTAGTACGAGCCTGAGTTTGCAGGTTTTTTAATTGCCACATGCTTCCCGTCAATGGCACCAATGCAGTTTGGAAAATTCCATCTTCTTTCAAACTCTTCTGCAACAGTCACCCAATCATGTACTGTTTTTGGTATCTAAAACAAAATGGCCAGGAATGACAATCTCGAAATAATAAAACACCTTACTACAGCTTATTTCAATCGATAAGTGATTAAAAATCATTTATCAAAAGTATGAGTACAACTTACCAAATGACGTCTGACCAGAACCCCCTCCCCGAAGAGGAAATCCTGGATCCGCCACTACTGTGATATATAGATTGCTGTATGGTATGTACTCACCTGAATATACTCCTTCAAAACTTGGTTGATAACACTGCACGTCTCCATTATGATTGTTCCAAGACTTTGTGGGGATATGACAGTGAGAAATTTCAAATCTTCGAAGCTCTGACCACTGGCTAAAAATCTCAATGTTACCGATAGTCGTTCATTAGCAGTAATTGCACATCTCATGATCGTGTCCTTGTTTTCAATGAACGGTCGTACTTTCTCCAACAAATCATCATAGGTTGCACTATCCATCCTTAAGAAATTTTTAAAGTCCGCAGGTGCAGAAACACGAAGTTCACTCAATAAATTTGAATGAGAATACTCAGGGCGTTGTAAGTACCACTCCTTTGACCACAATTTTCTTTTTGGAAAAAGAACTTCCTCATCATCCTCACACAATTCATTTAGAATTATAAAATACAGTATTGGATCGTTATTACTCATTTTCTGCCACAAGTTGCGACAACAGAACTGATCGGCAAATGATGTTGGCAACAAGTTGACCGTCTGTGAGCAACCAAGTTGGTCGTCTATGGGCCCCTTAATACAAAGTCGGGGTGACAGGGACCGCTTCCTATGATGAGGCAATATATCGATATATCACGACCGAGGTCAGGTTATCGATATGCCCGACATCGTAGGCTACGAACAGAACGATCGAGGCGATAACAGAATGAGGAAGAACTATCACCGTAGTTAAGAGGGTTTCTAATTACTAGACATCTCTATGCTTACCAATGGATTTCTGCGAATTAATTCTATTACTACTAATTTATTGCCAGTTTACTCATTTTATTCTCAATTGTTTTCCCCACTTCGAAAGGTACAAAATAATATCTTATAATCGACGCCCGATTGAAGGATGATCAATCAGGAGTACGTCCTGAAAACTTACAAAAATCTCTACAATCACGATATCATGAATGAGTTCTTGATGACGCCGCAATAATTTATATCTCCTAAATGCTCTGTGTTTCGCCAATCCGTTTGTTATTTCATATACCCATTCTTAATTTCATTGAATTCACTCCTTTTCATAGTCTTTGTACATTTAAAATAATTATATAACGGGTTATTACATAATGAACATTAAATAATTGGCATAATCGTACAGCTGTCGTTATTTCTAATTTCAAACATGGCGCCAGAGCCTACGATGTCGGGCATATCGATAACCTGACCTCGGTCGTGATATATCGATATATTGCCTTATCATACGGAGCCGAGTCAAACTATTACAAAGTTCACTTACCGGTTCGAAGACCATTTAGTGATAATAGGTTTAATGTAAATTAAACTCAACGAGAAATAAAAATATCGCTGTGTACTCGTAACAGCAAGATCAGTTTACGACGCAATAACAAAACGGAAGCGGTGCGACAAATGGAATGGGTGACGAGGCGAAGATGAGATACCATCAGGAACCGCCTGAACTAGAGTGCGCCACACATTCCACATGCGAGTCAAGTTGTACGTATGAAATATATCACGCGCCGCAGCAACCAACCAACATTCGAACGAGCAAATGGTATTCCAATGCAAAAGAGCCAGTAGGCTCAAAGTGCTGATTCCTCGGATGGACATCTCACAGCCCCGATGGTTGTCAAAAGTCGTACTATGCCTCACTTTGGGGACGTCAATTCGTTAGAACACAGAATGAATCGTCAGTTTTCAATATCAAGGTGAGACAACAAGCAATCAACTGTATATAACAACTGTAGTGTTGGTAACTAGCTCACTACACGCACTATTTCTGTTCCAACTGAGTTTTGAGAGTTTTTTGTAGTACGAAGTCATTTTTGGACACACCTCCGTCAACCTTGTGTAGTTTTAAGGGATCATCAACCATTTTCGTATAGCCTAGTGTACGCTAGGCTCTCAAGAATTCCTTTAAGCATGTGGGCCACAGTTGTCGTCTTTTGAATACCCCAAAAACTCACCGAAAGCTGGAATAAACACAAAACCATCAGAATCCGGAACAGACGCAGCCTGTATTGTACAATCCTCAGCATCTCTACAAAGACCAGCATCCACAGCCTATTCAATAGCTGTGCACTGGCCTCCCTGGTATAAATAATAATTCCACGAGATCTCCTCGCAAATGTATAGAATCCTTCGCAATAATCAGATGGCGTCCGGCCGATATTTTCATTCAGAAAGGCGCCAGTTCTCTTAGTAAGTGTTGCGCCTAAGGAGATCATTAGTGAGATAAGGGCTCGCTCGGCTTCCTTCCCTTCTTCATGAAACTTTAACTTGAGTCGAGACAATTCGGTAAGAGAAAAGAAGTTTTAATTAAAGAATGACAACAGCACAAACATTTTACCCAATTTCAAAACGCAGACGAATACAAGACATGACCTTCCATAACCGATGCATGGGTTACGGGTTGTACATATCAATTACTTTGACATTGATTGCTACATCACTCCCCCCCCCAATGACGACGTCCAGAAAGCGTACATTAGGGCGAACATGTCTTCCAGATCTGGTGTGCTGAGGTGCAGTTGGCGAAGGAGTAGCCTGTGGATGAGATCTATTCATAGAATCGACATTAACAATTGTAGATTGAGGTGAAGACAGATTCGTGTGGTCTGGATGATGTAGAAGAAATGCTGGTTTGAGTCTGTCAGTGGACACAATGATGTGACGATCTGGCAATTGAATTCTGAATGTTTTGCCGGATCGTTCAATAACTTTGTAGGGTCCCGTGGTGTGAGCTGAGGTGCAACATGATCCCGCCAAAGGAAAAGATGAGTTGATGTGTCTAGGTCCTTATGTCGGAAAAACGTCTTCAAGCTGACACGAAATTTGGCAGGTCTAAGTTGAGCCGTAGATTCGGCGAAGCGACGAATAGCGTCCTCTGTGATTGGAGCGAGGAAAGAAATCGTTAGGCAAGCTGAGGGGTTGACCATAAACTGCTTCGGCGCAACTTGTGCCATTGTCCTCCCTAGTTGTGGAACGTAGTCCCAAAAGTACTGTAGGTAGGAGCTGGGTCCAGCTACCATCATCCAGACCACACGAATCTGTCTTCACCTCAATCTACGATTGTTAATGACGGCTCTATGAATAGATCTCATCCGCAGACTACTCCTTCGACCAACTGCACCTCAGCACACCAGATCTGGTAGACTTGTTCGCCCTAATGTGCGCTTTCTGGACGTCGTCATTGGTGGGGGTTATGTAGCAATCGATGTCAAAGTAATCGATATTTACAACCCATAACCCATGCATCGGTTATGGAAGGTTATGTCTTGTATTCGTCGGCGTTTTGAAGAAGTGATGCGGGCAGATGAAAAAATTGCGCTGGCCTGCATAAACCACATTTCTGGTCCTTGCTTCCAGAATTTTGGTAGGCAGTCGGCAACGCTATGGATAGCGCCGAGAGGAAAATCAATGCGCTTACTTCCCACTTCGCTTGTACCTTTTTCACGGTCTTTGTCACTCATCTTAGCGAAAGAAAACGGATAACACCGCGAAGACGTTGGTCTGCCGAAAGAAAAAAACGTACCGAACGACAACAGCACAAACGTTTTACCCAAACGCCGACGAATACAAGACAACCTTCCAAATAAAGATGGTTTCACCAAAGTGGCATCCAGAAGAATCAACCGCAGTGGGTAAGATTGATGATGGGATCTTCAGTGCGTGCAGTGTATGGACTGAATATGCCAGTTCCACTTGTGAAGGATCAGTAATCTGCTGGGCTCCCTATCTATACAACCAACTGTCCAATATATCAAATGAGACATCATTCTTCTCTGTATCACTTTGCATTTCTGGGTGGTTATTTGAAGCCCACAGTAGCTTACAGATTGCATGAATATTTTCAAATTGAAAATTCTTAATGGCGTAGTTAAGATGGCATTCTCGTGAAAAAATGAACTAGTCCAGCAAACCACTTGAATACCTTGAACTGATCCAAGTCGCTGCACAATAGAGTTGGCCCTTTAATCTTTCCAAGTAATTAAATTATGAGAAGGTATTCCTGAGGTTTTGTTCCAAGTAACAATGGTATCTCGATGAGAGCTAATACCTATGAAATGAATATTTAGAAAGTTAATCCCAGCACTTTCTACAATCATTTCCAAAGCAGAACAAGTTGATTTCCTTAATTTGAAAATGATCAATCTCAACATGCCCATTGTTCGAAGAAATTAGCGTCAGGGCTGTTTCGACCAGAATATACAAGGGTGAATCAAATATAAATGAGACTTTTGGACCTACGCGCGCAATAGTGATGGAAGAACGTTCCGCTGTTATTAGCTGTTAGGTTGGTTTGTCAGGAGTGAGGGAAGCACGTGACTCATCATCATAGACTCGCTCAGTGTCCATCGTTACGATGTCCGAGCAGGAGGTACCTCCCTCTATTGCGCAACGTATTGTTATCAAGTTTTTAGCTGCAGAAGGTGTAAAACCGGCCGAAATCTTGAGAAGATTGACTGCACAGTTCGGGGAAGAGACGCTGTTGCGAGCTAGAGTGTTTGCTTGGCATAAACAGTTCGTGGAGGGCCGTGAACGTGTTGAAAATGAGAGCCATGACCGCAGACCCCGCACCAGCATTACAGCGGGCAACATCGACAGTGTTCGTCAACTTGTTGAAGTTGATAGGCGTCTAACAACTTCGGATATTGCAATTGAGGTTGGAATAAGTTATGGGAGCACTTACTCTATACTCTCAGAGGAGCTAGGGTATCGCAAGGTGTGTGCCAGGTGGGTTCCTCGCCTTCTCACAGTTGACCAGAAACTGAATCTTTTCAAGTGTGTGAGCGTCTTCTTGCACAATTTCGGGAAGAAGGAGACCCATTTCTTTCTCACATTGTCACCTGTGATGAAACGTGGGTGCATGACTACACCCCTGAGTCGAAACAAGCGAGTATGGAGTGGAGGAAGAAAGGAGAAGCCGGACCAGTGAAAGCCAAGTCACGATTATCGGCTGGCAAGGTTTTGGCTACCGTTTTTTTATGACCAGCGTGGCCTGCTGCACCTTGATTTTTTGCATGAGCGCAGAACAATTAATGCGGCATACTACTGCCAAATTTTGACTGAGGTCAGACTTGCATAACCGCAAAAGACGAGACCTTCCGATGAAAAAAGTGATTCTTCTCCATGACAATGCTGCAACAGCCCTGACCGTACAAAAATTGGAGCAACTGGGTTGGGAGACACTGGAACACCCTCCATACAGTCCAGACCTGTCTCCCTGCGACTTCCATGTTTTTGGTCCTCTCAAGGAAGCTTTGGGAGGGCAAAAATTCCACAGCGATAATGAGGTTGAAGCATATGTGCGCAATTGCCTACAAAAACGACCTGACTCTTTTTACGTGGAAGGAATTAAAAAAATACCTATACGCTTGGAAAAATGTGTTTATAAATCAGGAGATTATGTCGAAAAATAAACTTTGATTATTTGTGCGTTTAAAATCAAAATAAATATTTAAAAAAATAAGTCTTGTTTATATTTGATTCACCCTCGTACTTGAATGAATCTCGAAGACAGGGAATTTGAAGAGTTCACAAGATTTGAAGACTTGGATGTACAAAGAAGAGACGCAGGATGTGAGTTGATTATAATAACAACAACGAACAAGTAGGGCTCTGAAGGCGTGAAACTGGTTGTCCTGGGAGGGAAGGAGAATTCTGAATTAGATGTCGATGAGAAGTGAAACAAGTGTTGGAGAGGACCGACTTTCTAGGAGAATGAGCTTCGGAGGAGCTCTGCCGTTGAGAGGAATGTGAAGAAGAGAGGAAGAAATGATGTTTCAGAATTCCGTCGCCGTTGGAATACCCGCAGAGGTGGAATTTCCATAGGTAAGCAGTCGAGGGCGAAGGTTGTTGGGGAAACAATGACAGGGAGTCCCGTTAGGGCAGGTGTGGGAATTCTGAGGTACAACTATGAAGAAGTAATCCACGCTTATTCGCCAAACTGCATTTCAACTTGGTCGTTCCCACGTCTAGAGACGCAAAGAAATTTTCTTCGTGACTCATCTCTTAAGGTCTTGGATTCTAGTTTTGAATGGACAGGATGACGGCGGGCAATTACCTTCAAATTACCCTTCACAACCGCCTCATTGAAGTTTTTGTCAATTCCGAAGACAAGCAGCTGCAGAAACTTCTGAAGGAATCCTCGCTGGGAGACAAACTCCACAATTCTTCGAGAGATGCGTGCACTAGCTGGTGATCGAGTTGACGATAATATTCTGAAAACTCTTCGTCGAAGCTGTTTTGGCTGTAAGGTCTGAATGCACTCTCCGCGCTTGCTGACAAAGTAATGTCATTGTGTCCTATTAGAAGTAGCCTGTGTTCTGTATTTGATGTGTGCGCAGATTCCCAAAAAACATCTGTAAATTCTACTAGCGATCTACTGTTAGGCACTATTGGCAAACAAACTCTGGCAGTAGAAGCATTGAACTGTTAGCAAACTCCAGTTGTTACGTAGCCACCTAAAAACAAAACGGACATTTTTGATGCATTACATGTTTGGTGTTTGATAAGTCTGCGTACTCATTTCTAATTCCTCTAACATTTTGGTGTCAGAAGTGCGGGTTTATTAAAATGCCGCGAACGCGAAGCCACAGAAGGCAGGATCTAGGTGAGGATAGAGTTGAAACAATAACACAGTCGTTGGGGGATTGGACTCCTAAAGTTTGGCTGATCAACGAATGGATCATCTTGAACAAATGTTCGACGAATTTTTACAATCCCATACTGTAAGAGATGTTTCTTTCGTTCAAGAGCTTCAATACTCGAGTACTAATAACATTCCTGCAACATCGGGCGAAATTAAAAGCAGGTTTATACCAAAGCTATTTGATGGTTCCTGTGTGCTGGAAGACTATTTATTTCAGTTTGAGCATGCATCTCTGTCAAATGGCTGGTCAGAGAGGGGAAAGTGCTCAAATTTTGTCGCTTCTCTGAAAGGCCCTGCACTAACCGTAGTGACCACGTTACAGCAGCCGTGTCCTGGAATGTTGGAGGCATTGAAGGAGCACTTTGGCAGTCAAAGCCAGCGTCAACTTTTCAAGAGCCGCTTTCAGTCTAGGAGGCAAGGCTCTAATGAGGATTTGCGGCTGATTAGGAAATGTTGGCCTTCAGAGCTTACTCGGGCCAGCCAGCTCAAGAAATGGATGAAGAAGCGATCAATTTTACCGAGGGAATCACAACAAAAGGTTGAGAGAATTGGTTTTGGGGAGAGATCGAACTCTGAGAGATGCTACGTCATACACACAACTGGTACAGAGACATTTTAAACAAGCAGGTGCTCACAATCCGTATCTACATACGTGGAACAACTGCGAAAAACCCTTATTAGTGCTAACCTTCAAGCACAACAGCAGTTGAATCAAAAAGCAACTCATGAAGAGATGAGCCAGGGGATGAAGTTTGGCTCTACAATCCCCGTCGGAAAAAAGGATTGAACCCCAAACTTCAACGACCGTGGAAAGGACCATGTATTACAGGTTTTTCGAATCAAGACTACGCGAGGGAAGCTGCGAGTTGTTCACCATGATAGACTGGCTCCTTACAAAGAAGAGAAGAGAGAAGTGTTTGGAAACAACAGTTGTTACGTAGCTACCTAAGAACATTTTTTATGCATTAAATGTTTGGTGTTCGATAAGTCTGCGTACTCATTTCTAATTCCTCTAGCAATACTTAAAATTAGCATTAGTAGAATATCACTTAAATTTGATACACATATACATTCGCTTGCTGCAGAGATTTGGGTTTTCTTCAGATCTCTTCGTATGAGGCCTACTGAGTCTAAAAAACCTAATTTCGGCGCGTGGTCCGTGTGTGTGTCTGTATCAATACCTAACTTTTCTTCTCTATACATATCTCCATGAAAATACGGTGAACGGAGATATAGGCCCATGAAGCAAAAAGAAGTTTTTCACGCTTTTTGGCAAAACGACTTCAGCGATTGTCACCAAACTCACTGGGTGTTTTCAAATAGTGAATACCTACGAACTGTTCTCAACAAATGTTCCTCTGAACGTCCATTAAGCAGAGATAAAAATGAAAATGTGTCGAAAATAACGTTTTTTCGAACATTTCCGTAAATTCGTAACTGCTTCACCAAATTCAATCAATTGTTCAGAGCGTTTTTTAGTCACCCATATCCACATTTCGTTCTCCATAATAATTTCTGTATATATATGTTGAACGGAGATATAAGCCAAGTTAACTCAGAAAAGGAGATTTGTCGATGAGAACTTCCTGGAGTGATTTTCTGTGCTTGAACAGAAATTACAAATTTGGGAGTGATACATCAAAAGGTACTTCTTGTACTTCTTAGGTTTTCCTGAAATGCATGGAGCAAGGGAACAGTAACGTGTTATGAGCGCAGTCATGCAAAACAACCCGATTAAAGCAATTCACCCTAATAAGTAAATGGAACATTATTACGAGCTACATTCAACAGTATTCATTAGGAATGGTCTAATGAGTAGACAGGTCTGGGGGAACAATGAAATACGAATAAAACAGCCTGTGACACACGTGTATTGGCAATTGAGAACCTCGCAATGGAGAATTTAAAAAAAAATGGAATGAAACAATAACACCGTCACGGCAGCCGTCAAGTAGAAAATGAATTCAAATATTTACGGAGTTCAATGAACAGTCTCTGGCGAGTCGTGTTGTGGTGGTGGTGGGGGGGGGGGGTGTAAACAATAAGTGCAGGTAGGTTGAAATTGGAGTTTTATAGGAATAATTGACTACTAAAGTAGTCTAAGGCTCTGGCGGTGGCTCTGTGGAAGGTAAACTCTCTTCAACTTCCATAGGTTCTTCAGAGCTTGTCGTGTGAATCACAGATTCTTCTCTGGATTGATCTCCAGCTGCTGCAACTTCAGTTTCATCCATTGGCTCGTTGGTAGAATCAGCCGTTGATGCCACTTCGTTTTCGACAGGAGCAGCTGCAGCAGCAGGTGGCTCCTCCGAAGCTACGGAAGACACTTCCCGTTGCTCATCAATTGTTTCCGTTTTCTCTCCTTCGACCCAACTTTCTTCTTTTAAGGTTGAGGTAGGTTCAGTGTTAGAGTCGTTGCTTCCACTCACAACGGGCTCGGGGCATTCTTCTTCAAACAGAGCAGCTTCTGAGCATTGCAGTTCGGCGACCTCCTTATCTACTGTCTCTTGAGCAATTTCAACTGATGAGGCGGTTTTCAATGGTTTTTCCTCTTGACTCGGTGTCTCCTCGACGGTTGACTCTGGCTCTGGTTCCGACTCTGGCTGAGGGGTTTCCGCAGGCTCCTAAAACAAATGCACACCCATTTTAATATCTAAATAACAAACATGAAATTGAATAAAAGTTCAAATTATGAACTCAACAGGGTACAGGGCACGTCCTCCCAATGAATTCCGAGGAACATACAGAAATTGTGGAGTATTAATGCACAATTCAAGTGTTGTACACTGTTCTCCTGAATGGATTAGTAAAGATGACAGTTGCATACTAGCTGTAAGTTTAACAAGGCCTACTGCAGGAAAAGGGTGGCAGCAGTGCAGAGGAGTTGTGCCCTCTGCATTGGTCGCTCCTACTACATTGTTCCTCAAGAGACATTGTCAGTGGTAGGGGGGTGTTATCTGAGTGGAAAGTGATGTACTCATCAAGGGGGGGGGGACTTAGGAAAGCTGTTAGAAAAAAAGGACGAAGGCTGTAACGCTATGTAGACCCTTAGTGGATAAATAAATTCAAACCCAATGCTCGGCAAAGTGCGGTATAATGAGTAAAATGAATATGTCTTGTAATAAAATAAATAAGATAGCTAGGCTCACGGCGGATGGTAGAGGAAAAGGGGCAAACGAAAGGGCTCACGGCGGAAGCCCAGCGTTTTCTCGCGCTTCTCCTGCTTTGGGGATCATGTGACGCGCTGTCACTGTAGGGATTTGGCCAAAGGAGTGGGGTATAGCCCAGAGGCGGAGGTGAATTAGCCAGTTGATTTCAGCAAGTGGCCTGTAGCTCAGGTCGCACCACAGCAAGGTGAATCATGCTTAGTTCCTCACGGGACACGAAGCATTTAGGGAGTACTTGCATCGAATTGGTAAGGCGGCAAGTTCAAACTTCCAATACTGCAAGGTAACAGAGGGGTCATGCCATCTTCTTGTGTGAAAGGTGCTGACAACACACAGCGCAGGACACAAGCACCCAGCTCACACCAGAGGTAGGCAGAGGGCTGCATTAATCTGCAACATATTGAATTGAGCGGGAGCTCATGAGCACTGTACACTCTATCCTCTTATATAGAGCAGGGGTGTGGGCTAATACATTAGGTATTTCCTACCCAGGAAGCAGATGGCAGCGGTGCAGATGAGGTGTGCCCTCTGCATTGCTTGCTTCTAACTGACAGCTTCTCAGGAGGCAGAGTTGTTGTTATTGGCAGCTGAGTAGAAAGGGCTGCATCTGTTAAGGGGGTGACTAGATAGAGTACTGCCACCAGAAGAAAAGAACGAGAGACATGACCATTGGGAGGTGGCAGAACACGTGAGACACAACACAGAAGGGTGGTTGACCAGGCTGCTGATTTTAGCATTTGGTTCATAGGTTGGAGCTACGGTGAGGTCAATTTGTGCCTTACCCAGTAACTCACTGGACAGGGAGCATTTAGGGCGTACCTACACAGAATCTGTAACGCAACAAGCCCAAACTGCCTGCACTGCATGCTTACTATACCATCTTCTTTTGCTAAAAAAATGGTGCATTATGAACTACACAGTTGGCCGGCACACACCAGAAGCAGAAGGTACATTACTCAATTTGCCCGGGTAGTGCACAGCCCAAAGAGGAAGAAATTTGCTGGTCCAAGGCCATTATCCTGCCAGGATGAAGAATGAAGATATGGAGGAAAGACCACTCCTGAACCTCCCAAACTGCTGGGAATGTGAGTGGCAGCGTGCTGCAAGGTTCTCGTGAGGGTGAAGAGTACAAGAACAGGCTGCACGTCAGGGCCAACCTGATGCAATGTGCTAAACAGTTCCAGGTTGGTTCTCAATACACAGACATTCACGGGGCCACTAAAAGCAGACCTTTCCTTCTACTTCCCCCAGAAAACATGCAATTTTACTGAAAAGTCACCTGAGTGGGAGTTTCTACTTCAGAAGAGGAGGCAGGAACTGATGCAGTGGCGGCAGGAACTGGCACTCCAGGGGAGAGAACTGGTGCTGTGGGGGTAGTGGTGGCGGCGGCTTCAGGCGACGACAAAGAGGACGAATCGCCCTCCGACGACGAAGGTTCGCTGCTGTTTTGAGAAGCGGCCTCTTCAACTTCGGCTAAAGGCACAACCTTAACCTCAGGCGCTGTTTCCAGGGTGGACGTGATGAGGGATTCCGTTTCGACGTCAGCCATCGGCTTCTGGTCGACGACTTCAACGGGCTCCTCCGGCGTCACAGTCGCCGCTTCCCCCCCTTCAGAGTCCGTCGAGGCCTCGGAACTTGCGGCTGGGGGCGAAGTGACGTTGGAACAAATGACGCTTTCCGTTTCTTTCGACGAGGAGGTTTCGGCATTTTCTTGACTGGTGCTCGGGATATTTTGAGGTTCGTCGGACTCCGAAGAGGTCGCCGTCGCGAAGGCGTCGCGCGCGGGGTTTTCTGTCGTCGAGAGCGAAGGAGCTGTCGTTGCGGCGTTAACATTGTAACCGACGTGGTATCCTGGATCCACGGTTTCCGCCGTCACTTCGTACCGCTGATCCGCGATGTCGTTGCACGGGAAGACTGTCTCGACGCCGGAGTCGTCCGGGACGCCGTTGAACGAAGGGTCCGCCTCGCACTCTCCTTCCGCGATTCTACCCGGTTCCCTCGTGCTCACGACCAAAATATTTTTTTCGATCGCCCTCATAAATTTGTCGGCTCGGTTGTACTCTTTTCTCGGGTTCGTCAATAACTCGGATATCCGCTGGACAGTGAAGGGCGCGCCGTGAAACGAGTCTAATTTCTCCAACAAATTCGCCTTCATTCGCTCGTAATTAAAAGGATCGACGTTCGGACACGGCGGAAGCTCGATGCTCAACGTGCTTTCGTAAAAATCCGTAATGACGCTCAACAGCTTCTCTCTGAACAAACACTTGGTGATGGACCATTTGAAAACAGGGTCTCCGGTTTTGGCGACATAACCCAAATAATCGTCCAACTCGTGGGGAATGTCTTTGGGCTTCATTTTGGAAAACTCTTCCAAGCTCTGCATAATTTCCTCGGCATTTTCCATCGCGAGGCGCTCGAAACACGAACCCGAACGCACTCCACACTACAAACAAAAACAAATTCTCGTAATCAAAGATGAGGCTGACGAAAAGAATCCAGTGTTGCCACGGCGCTGGTAAAAACGGCGCTACCAACACAACATCGCAATTTCCCCTACCGCAACTCAAAGTAATTGATATCAACCCATCGATTATTGCGCACACGTACTGCACATAAATAAATATCTAGTGCGACGCATCTCACAACTTTCCTTAGCCCTTCACAATTTTCGTGGATTTTACTACTTATCGAATCAATTTTTCAGTTCATTTGAACTTAGTGAAACATAAATCCAAATTTTGACATAGCAAGTGGTAGGAGGGTACTGGGATTTATTGAGATGTTCCTACTCTTGCCACGACCATTATTGAGGATTACTACAAAAGAGAAAAAATTACTGTCAACGTGATTTAAAAAAAAAAAAAAAATAGTGTACACGGTTTCAAAGTTATTGTGTAAAAAATGATGGTAAATGAGACAGTGATGGTTGGAATTCCAGAATTTACTTGGTTGCTTCTAATTACTTCAAGAGAGTTATCAAACGTTCACATAGTTTTTACTTTTCTTGGCTCTACGAAGTAGAAAGGAAAGTTATGTAATCGGCTGAAAAAAAAATTTTGAGTTTTCTTCAGATCTTTAGGTTTCAGACCCCCCTGAGTCCGAAAAACACTATTTGGGAAAATGGTCTGTGTGTCTGTTTCTGTGTGTGTGTGTGTGTGTGTGTGTGTGAACGATTTTTAGAGAAAACGACCGTACCAAATCAGCTCAAACTTACCATGGAACGCCAAAATAACGGTATGAACAAAATCCACTGAAAGTTAACTATAGTTATCATAGTGATCAAAACACCAAATATTTTTTTTCTCAAAAACGGCTCTAACGATTTTGATTAAATTGTTTATATTGATAGCTCTCAATAAGGCAATTATACCATAAAATTCCCATTTGTGGGAAAATGACGAGAGCAGCACAATAAATTACCAAACCTTTCGACGAAATCGATTTTAGCGCAGTTTTTAGAGAAAACCACCGTTCCAAATCAGCTCAAACTTGATGTCTAGCCTACAGGTTACCATGAGACGCCAAAATAAGGGTATGCGCAAAATCCACCGAAAGTTAACTATAGTCATCATAGTGATCAAAACACCAAATTTTTTTTCTCAAAAACGGCTCTAACGATTTTGATTACATTTTTTATATTGATAGCTGTCAATAAGGCAACGACACTATAAAGTTCTCATTTGTGGGAAAATGACGAGAGCAGCACAATAAATTATCAAAATTTTCGACCAAAAGCGTTTTTCGCGCAGTTTTTTCCTTATAAACTCTGCTAGAAAGTTTGTAGAATGTTGAAAAAATTGGTATTGTGTTCCAATCCAATACCTAAAGGGTGCGTGTTTAAAAACGCTCATGAGATACATGGGGCTCACTCCAGAAATTCGTGAATTTCAACTACTGCCGTTTCGCTTACTACCAGTTCTAACAGTTATTTTCCAATAACTCTGCAAAAGTGATTACAATCCTTTTTTAAAAAATCGTCTTTACTGCCTCATTAATTATCTGTGTACCAATTGCTCAATAATGGTCCTGTAATGAGTACGAGCAGCACAATAAATTCCGGAACTGTAAGCGCTACCGCTTTCTGCTGCTGTGCAGTGTTGTTTGACCAAGTTCAAATTAACTGAGTGATAAATGAATTGAATAAATAGAATTAGCCATGTACAAAGTGAATTGACGTAGAGCTAAGGAAAGTTGTGTGTTGCAACGCACCAGATATTTTGCTCCATCTATACAAGTGGTGACGGGGAAACCCCTGCTGTGGCTTCAGATGGGCCTATTGTGTGGGGTCCATGACCTCTTGTTCCATCCCCAGGCTCCATGAAGTTGATATTTCGTTGTTGTGACGTCCCACATATCATTCTCGCATGAAACGCAAGACAGCCTAAAAGCCCATTCCTGCAACCTCATTCTGCAGCAGGAGAGAGACCAAAAGCACTCTCAGGCGCTGTAATGAAGAAGAAAGCCTGAACACAATGAAAGATATTGTAAGAAGGGGGCACACTTTGAGTGACCCATGTGTGTATGTATCGGTCACCAGCGTACAAGCTATTCTCTCAGTTAACAATCTCTCATTCGTTCATGTTTTTGTTCCAGTCTGAGTTGAACACAGCTTTTTCGAAAGTTGTCGCTGCTCATAAAGCACTCCACTGTTTTTCCAGTGAGATGAAAATGCTGGGAACATGTTACTTGCACGGAAGCAACTTTAACGGGTATTAGAGGAGCTGTTGCAAAGCGCGAGAACTACCGGAACGAACAAGAACGGCTATAGAAAGAACGTTTTACGGGTTCGTTGGAAACAAAAATAATAGTGTTGTGGCACCCGTGCAGTCGAAGTTCGACGCCCCCAAGGTAAGATATCTCGTCTGGTAAGAGATTATTCACTGAACAATCGCCATTAAATGCAGCGAATATCACCTTCGCTGAGCACATCACATGGTACAGTTATAGGTGAAAATAGCGGCTGGTTAAAAAACAATCGTTGCAATAACAACTTGACTTGAAGGCTCGAAGGATTGCAATGCGGAACTGACGAAGGGGATGTGCAGTCAAATTGCAAAGTTGAATATTTGGTCGAATGATTTCAACTTAACATTACACACAATATCGTCACCTCATTCCAGCCCAGCTATGCAACTAACGAAGGCGATAATAATTTCCTTCCTGATATGACGAGTTTTATATATGGTTTGGTCAACGGTGAAGATGTTGTGGACCTGTGCCTCGGCTAGTGTCCCCTAGGTAGTGAGGGATGTGGTAGCATCAACAAGGCAGCGACCCTTTAAATCCAACCACAGAGCATACTGGACCAGGAAATCACCGAGAATGAATGATTTGATGTCTGCGATCATTAAATACCTATTAAAAACTCGTTGAAGGATGAGATTGCGCGAGAGCATTTTATGGCCATAAGTGTGAATAATTGTCCTGGTAGCACCAGTTGGTCTGGGACAGTGGTCGGCAAACTTATCAGCCAAAGAGCCTAGTATGTAAATTATAACGATTTAAAAAAAAATTGAGAGCCAAATCTGTTTGCAAATGTAGTAAACATCATAATTTCAGAGATTCTTTAAATTATGAGTACATTGATTAAAACTTGATTTCATATTTAATAAAGACTCTCATTGATAAAAAATAATTTGATGTCTAGCGAAGCATCCATATAAACACTACTTAATGCGAAGAATGTTCTTGCATCTCTTTTGAAAGTTTGTTCAAGTCCGGCTTATAGGTCATAGTTTTTAATTTTAGGCACATTTCCAGGTTCTCATCAATGAGACGACTTGTTGGTTTGTTTTTAATAAGATTCATACTTAAAAAAGATTGTTCGCGTGAATACGTTGAGCTGTTAGAGGCTGGGCAAGGCTGTAGGATATTTGCACTGGAGCCACACTCAAGAGTTTAAAGAGCTGCACTTTGCCGTCCTCTCGTCTGGGATGGCAGTATAGTACTGGTGGAAAAACTACTCTTCTCGGCGTACTAAGGTTGTGAATTATATTATCAATCCTCGTCAAATAGACGTCACATCAATCGTAAAGAGGCCCCTATTGGTGTTTCAGTATCCTGTAGCCAATGGGTAGTGCTCTAGTTACGTTTGACTGTATTATTTCTTATATAGGACTGACGCTTGGTTAAAAGCTCCCCTGGAAGCCACTACGCAGAATGCGTTGCCTTCCACAAATTTCCAGTGCCTTTCTCCATTTTTTTCTGCATAAATGTTTCTGTAGACGCGCGTTAAATGAAGATACAGCGCCTGCATATACGAGTACAGCAGGTCACAGAATTCACAGGAGTTGCGGAAAGTTGTGGGTTGCTACGTATCAGATATTTTATTATGGTGTGCCGTTTACTGTTTTGGTTTTAGTGGAGAAGTGAAACATGTAGTGCACCCTTGGGAGTTGAACTATTGTGTGTTAGTGGCATGAGTGAAATCTGCTTGAAGCACTGTCATAAAAGACCCCCCCACCCCCACCCCCAATGCCAGCGGGCGTATTGATTTTAGCCGCTTTTGCAGGTTTGTTGAGGGTAGAGGGGAGACCCCCACATGAGCCATACATGTCAGTTTGGCTACTCACCGGAATTATGACGCACGAGGAATTATTCGGCTGCTACTCACTCAGCTCTTGGTCACTAGGACATGGTGAGTGGGACACACCTTATTAGTTGTCTCGGCAATGCTCTAACCCAGATTTTATCTACCCTACTTAAGCCCCTATAAGGCCAGTTTTTACTCTCTCCCCCAACCTGCAGGGGGCGTGTTATAGTACGTTGGATACCTGAGGGGATGTACAGGGTGAGCCATAACAAATGGTGCAGTTTCGAAGGGGTGCTGCATGCCTTGTAGTGGGGTTAACGACCTGGGAGGGGTCTCATTGTGCCCGGGCAGCGGTCCCGTTTTCAGTCGTTACAATGGTTTGGAGCGGAGAGCAACGAGGTTTCGTCATTCGCACGTTTTTTGAAAGTGGCCGTTCGTTCATCGCCACCCAGCGGGCCTTCCGACTGCGTTACAACATCCCACGTCGTGATCCCGTCCCTCACCGCAATGTTATCGCACGTTGGGTTCAAGCATTGGAAGAAACTGGTTCCACAGTAAGGCGTAGAGGTGCGGGAAGACCAAGAAACGCAAGAACACCTGAAAATTTGGCTCGAGTGAGAGCAGCAGTGGAACAGTCGCCTCGGCGCTCTGCTCGGAGGCACGCAGTAGCACTGAACATCTCTAACACCTCACTAAGGAGGATTTTGCACATGGACTTGTCATTCCAACCGTACAAGATTATGATTGTTCAGAATTGTCACCTCCAGACTACCAAAACCGCTTGAATCGATGCCAAGAGATGATAAACCGCATCCCACCAACGTCCACTTTTTTTAGTTCGGACGAAGCCCACTTCCATCTCTCTGGAGCGGTTAATAAACAAAATTTCCGCTATTGGTGTGACCGCAACCCAAGACAAATTCACGAGAGACCTCTCCACTCCCCGAAAGTCACTGTCTGGTGTGCCATTTCAAAATTTGGGGTGATTGGGCCTTATTTTTTCGAGGAGGATGGAAGGACTGTTACCGTCAATGCTCAGCGTTATCTTTTCATGCTGGAAAGATTTTTTGAAACCGAATTGGACCAGTTAGCTGAAGAAGAGGATCTTGGGGATATTTGGTTTCAGCACACGGCCCACACAGCGCAAATCTCAATGGTGAAACTGCGGCAGATGTTCCCCGCACGCCTCGTCTCTCTCAGGGGTGACTTGGGGTGGCCGGCAAGATCGCCAGATTGAGTGCGTGTGATTTTTTCCTGTGGGGCTACTTGAAGGAAAAGGTGTTCAAACATCGACCTCACACTCTGGAAGACCTCAAGATTCGAATCAGGGAAAAAATCGCCACGATTCCCATCGAAATGTGCCAGGGGGCGGCTGAAAATTTCAGGAATCGCCTACATCAGTGCGTCGCTGCTGAGGGCGCCCACCTTCCTGATGTAATTATCAGGACTTAATCTACCGTAATGGGGTGATGTATGGCGTTCAATAAAACAAACCGTAATCTTCTAAGTTGCACCGTTTTTTTTTAAATCGCCCTTTGAAACTGCACCATTTGTTATGGCTCACCCTGTACATTATGTCCCTATGATATATGGGCAGTGGAACCCGGACCCACAACATCAGGATTAATCAATGTGACGAATGTACACCGTGTTGCCCAGCGACAGTTGCAGAAAAAAATGGAGAATGCGTTGCCTTTCACAAAAATGACACTTGTCACCATGCTCAGACTGTTATTCGGTATGGTAGTATGTTGGCGTTCAATAAGAAATGACGGGTAGTGGGGGGGGGGGAGGGGCTGCTCCCCAGATGGTGTCTGTGGTATTCATCACACAGCTACGACTGAGATCAAATACAGACATGTGAGGATGTACAAAGAACGTGCCTTTTCCAATTCTCCTCCTCTTGGGATCTGAGAAGTGTGCAGATTTGAATGCAGTGTGTAGACTTGAGAAGAACCATTCATTTTATTGAAGAAAATTAGGCTAGGGCGTTTTCAGCTTGTCGATCGTATCGTATGAATATCCTCTTCTTTTACTAAGTGCCTTCTTAATGTCCCTATGGAAATACACAGAGGTGGTTGGAAGGGCGTACAGAAGATAGTATCCTCTTGTGTTTTTGTTAACTAAGAATGAATGAATGAATGATTTATTTACCAACCAGGGAGAATTAGGGCCATTAGGCCCTCTCTTCCATTCTCCCTGGAAAACAAACATAACTGCATTTCCTCAGCTTTTTACTTTCCTTGGCTCTACAATGTAGAAAGGAAAGTTATGTAATCGGCTGAAAAAAACATTTTGAGTTTTCTTCAGATCTTTACGTTTCAGACCCCCCTGAGTCCGAAATACACTATTTGGGAAAATGGTGTGTGTGTGTATCTGTGAACGATTTCTAGAGAAAACGACTGTATCAAATCCGCTCAAACTTGATATCTAGCCTGCAGGTTATCATGGGACGCCAAAATAAGGCTATGAGCAATATCCACCGAAAGTTAACTATAGTCTTCATAGTGATCAAAACACCAAATATTTTTTTTCTCAAAAACGGCTCTAACGATTTTGATTAAATTTTCTATATTGGTAGCTCCCAATATGGCAACTATACTATAAAATTCTCATTCATGGGAAAATGACGAGAGCAGCACAATAAATTATCAAAACTTTCGACGAAATCGATTTTAGCGCGGTTTTTAGACAAAACAACCGTACCAAATCAGCTGAAACTTGATGTCTAGCCTACAGGTTACCATGGGACGCAAAAATAAGGACATGGGCAAAATCCACCGAAAGTTAACTATAGTTATCATAGTGATCAAAACACCAAATATTTTTTTTCTCAAAAACGGCTCTAACGATTTTGATTAAATTTTCTATATTGGTAGCTCCCAATATGGCAACTATACTATAAAATTCTCATTCATGGGAAAATGACGAGAGCAGCACAATAAATTATCAAAACTTTCGACGAAATCGATTTTAGCGCGGTTTTTAGACAAAACAACCGTACCAAATCAGCTGAAACTTGATGTCTAGCCTACAGGTTACCATGGGACGCAAAAATAAGGACATGGGCAAAATCCACCGAAAGTTAACTATAGTTATCATAGTGATCAAAACACCAAATTTTCTTCTCAAAAACGGCTCTAACGATTTTGATTACATTTTTTGTATTGATAGCTCTCAATAAGGGAATTATACCATAAAATTCCCATTCGTTGGAAAATGACGAGAGCAGCACAATAAATTATCAAAATTTTCCACGAAAATTGGTTTTAGCGCGGTTTTTTTCCTTTTAAACTCCGCCGAAATGTTAGAAAGTGAATTGACGTAGAGCTAAGGAAAGTTGTGTGTTGCAACGCACCAGATATTTGCTCATATAAATAGTCTTCATATAAACATATGTAGTGTGCTCGTAGACTCGCTTACAATGTGCAAAATAACCGCTAATTCATTGACACGTTCATACCAGATAAATTAAATTCGTGCAAAATAAATTACTTTCACTCCAAATAAATAACTAACACTCCAATCACACTCCATTCATGCCAGCTGGTTGAGGTGGGTGAAAAACCCCAGCCAGCCTCAAGCCCACCCTCCTCAACATGCAGAGCGTTGGACAGTGGAGGTCCTGAGACGGCCCCCAAAATTAACAGAAAGGCAAAACAACTCATAGTAACATATCAATCAATAAAAAATAAAACGATTCGGAAACAACATGAAATATCTGGTGCGTTGCAACACACAACTTTCCTTAGCTCTACGTCAATTCACTTTGTACATGGCTAATTCTATTTAATCAATTCATTTATCACTCAGTTAATTTGAACTTGGTCAAACAACGCTTTACGGCAGCAGAAAGCGGTAGCGCTTACAGTTCCGGAATTTATTGTGCTGCTCGTACTCACTGCAGGACCATTATTGAGCAATTGGTACACACATAACTAATGAGGCTGTACACACGATTTAAAAAAAAGGATAGTAATCACTTTTGCAGAGTTATTGGAAAATAACTGTTAGAACTGGTAGTAAGCGAAACGGCAGTTGTTGAAATTCAGGAATTTCTGGAGTGAGCCCCATGTATCTCATGAGCGTTTTTAAACACTCACCCTTTAGGTATTGGATTGGACTACAATATCAATTTTTTTTATCATTCTACAAGAATTCCAGCGGAATTTATAAGGAAAAAACTTCGCGAAAAACGCTTTTGGTTGAAAATTTTGATAATTTATTGTGCTGCTCTCGTCATTTTCCCACGAATGAGAATTTTATAGTATCATTGCCTTATTGAGAGCTATTAACATAAAAAATGAAATTAAAATCGTTAGAGCCGTTTTTGAGAAAAAAAAAATTTGGTGTTTTGATCACTATGATGACTATAGTTAACTTTCGGTGGATTTTGTTCAAACCTTTATTTTGGCGTCCCATGGTGACCTGCGGGCGAGATATCAAGTTCGAGCTGATTTGGTACGGTGGTTTTTCTCTAAAAATCGTTCACAGACACACATACACAGACACACAGACCATTTTCCCAAATAGTGTTTTCCGGACTCAGTAGGGCCTGAAACGTAAAGATCTGAAGAAAACTCAAAATTTTTTTTTCAGCCAATTACATAACTTTCCTTTCTACTTCGTAGAGCAAGGAAAGTAAAAATAAAATCACTCATAAGAGTGGTGAATGGTGTTTACAATCTCACTGTGTGTTCAAACGCTGATATTGAAGTGTTGCAGTAAGCGGGATGTACGCACAGACAAGTCAGCCAAATCAGACCATTTTCTTACTGGCTTGAGAACCCTAGATGTTCACCATTCACTGCAGCAACGTAGTATCCTTAGTAGTGCAATTTATTTAACTGTTGAACTTTGATCAACTGAAATGAACAACTTGTGGGAGTTTCATGGCACTTTCCTTATATTCTTAGTTGTATTTATCATCCTCCAACCTGTAACTAGATTCTATTTGGAACACTTGTATTGCTCGTACTTACAAATTCCTACCTATTGAGAGCTGCTATTACCCATTCTCTTTGTTTTGAACATATTCATCTCACAATCGACAATATTTACAGGTCAAGATGCTCCATAGAGACCCCAAATCCTTCTTTAGGAGGTACATTGTCACAGGAGGGAAATGGTTGGTGATCGCAGAACTCACCTGTCTCGGAGTTTCATATCTTGGATGGAGGCACCTCAATCACAATCAAGACGTGAGATATTACTTGTACAAAAATCACGGTTGGGCGTTGGAAAGTTATTACAAATTCGGCGAAACGATATCTTCAGACTGTAAAGTGCGAGAGCAAGATATGTTATGTTGGAGCAAAGATGGGAAATTGTGAATTGCTGATTTTCGATGGTACTAATTTGTAAAATGTAATTTGTTATAAAAAAGTAAATATTTTGCTGTTACGTTGATACAAATCTATGTGTATTTTGTGAAGAAAATGCGACTTCAGAGGTATTGTAGTACACAGGTGAGGGTAATGTATCAGGCAACTTCCTGGCCTAGTGGCACATTCTTGAGGCTCATCAGCCTACCAGTGGGAATGGGTGTTGTTTTTTATGATGAGGGAAGAGGAACCTGGTTTCCTGCCTCCTTAACAACATGCAACAACAGTACACAAATGCTTGGGCAAAGCATCCCTCGTGGCCAAGAGAAACCATGCACTGTAGCAAAGACTCGGGAGTATGTAATACTCCCTCGAGCAAATAGATAAGAAAGCAGTTCTCTGACAGGTGCTGTGGGTCCCACTGAACCACCAATGCAGATTTCAGTTTTCCCCCTCGTATGTTTTGTAGATAACAAACTCCAGTGCTGAATCATTTGCTGAAAATATTGTTAATATAAAAACTAAAAGCAGTTGTATACAATTGAATGAGCTAGTTCATGTTTTACTATTGAAAGCTGTTTGATCGCGATCTCTGTCTTGAATATGATAAGGGTTTCCCGTCAATTTCCCTTCTTCTCTGGACACCTGCCCTCCTACAAATCGTGGACCCTACTGAGTCTGAAAAACACTATTTGGGAAAATGGTCTGTGTGTCTGTGAACCAAATGAGCTCAAACTTGATATCTAGCCCGCAGGTTACCATGGGACGCCAAAATAAGGGTATGAGCAAAATCCACCGAAAGTTAACTATAGTTATCATAGTGATCAAAACACCAAATATTTTTTCTCTCAAAAATGGCTCTAACGATTTTGATTAAATTTTTTATGTTGGTAGCTCTCAATATGTCCACTATACCATAAAATTTTCAATCGTGAGAAAATGACGAGAGCAGCACAATAAATTACCAAAAGTTTCGACGAAAATCTATTTTAGCGCGGATTTTAGAGAAAACCACCGTACCAAATCAGCTGAAACTTGATGTCTAGCCAACAGGTTACAATGGGACGCCAAAATAAGGGTGTGGGCAAAATCCACCGAAAGTTAACTATAGTTATCATAGTGATCAAAACACCAATTTTTTTTTCTCAAAAACGGTTCTAACGCTTTTGATTACATTTTTTTATATTGATAGCTCTCAATAAGGCAATTATACCATAAAATTCCCATTCGTGGGAAAATGACAAGAGCAGCGCAAAAAATTATCAAAATTTTCGACGAAAAGCGTTTTTAGCGCAGTTTTTTCCTTATAAACTCCGCTGGAGTTTTTGTAGAATGTTAAAAAAAATTGGTATTGTAGTCCAATCCAATACCTAAAGGGTGAGTGTTTTGAAAACGCTCATGAGATACATGGGGGTCACTCCTGAAAATATTGAATTTCAACTACCGCCGTTTCGCTTACTACCAGTTCTAAAAGTTTTTACCCAATAACTCTGCCAAAGCGATTACTATCCTTCTTCAAAAAAATCGTGTTTACAGCCTCATTAATTATCTGTGTACCAATGGCTCAATAAAGGTCCTGGAATGAGTACGAGCAGCACAATAAATTCCGGAGCTGTAAGCGCTACCGCTTCCTGCAGCCATTAAGTGTTGTTTGACCACTTTCAAATGAACTGAGTGATAAATAAATTGTATAAGTAGAAAAAGCCAAGTACACAAGTGAATTGACGAAGAGCTAATGAAAGTTGTGTGTTGCAGATATTTCCACTTACTCAATTCGTTTAAACTTGGTCAAACAACACTTCACCGCAGCACAATGCGGTAGTGCTCACAGTTCCGAAATGTATTGTGCTCCTCGTACTCATTCCCGGACAACTATTTAGCAATCAGTACACAGAAAATTAATGAGGCTGTAAACACGATTTTTTTGAAGAGGATAATGATCACTTTTGCAGAGTTATTGGAAAAACCGTTTGGAACTGGTAGTAAGCGAAACGGCATGAAATTCAGGAAATTTCTGGAGTGACACCCTTATATCTTATGAGCGTTTTTAAACGCTCCTCATATAGGTATTGGATTAAACTACTACACCAATTTATGTTAACTTTCTAGTGACATTTTAGCGGAGTAAGAAAATAAAAATCGTGCTAAAATAGATTTTCGTCGAAACTTTTAGTAATTTATTGTGTTGCTCTCGTCATTTCGAATGGGAATTTTATGGTATAATTGTTTTATTACGAGCTATCAATATAAAAAATTTAATCAAAATCGTTACGGCCTTTTCTGAAAAAAAACATTTGGTGTATTGATCACTATGATAACTATAGTTAACTTTCAGTGGATTTTGCTCATACCCTTATTTTGGCGTCCCATTGTAACCTGCGGGCTAGATATCAAGTTTCAGCTGATTTGGTAAGGTCGTTTTCTTTAAAATCGTGTTTTTCGGACTCAGTAGGGTCTGAAATGTTAAGATCTGAA
Source organism: Pachypeltis micranthus (assembly GCA_020466155.1). Taxonomy (NCBI): domain Eukaryota; kingdom Metazoa; phylum Arthropoda; class Insecta; order Hemiptera; family Miridae; genus Pachypeltis; species Pachypeltis micranthus. The sequence goes on from CM035776.1 coordinate 5,329,925, forward strand.
TCAAATTCAAAATTTTTTTGACAACCGATCACATAACTATCTTTTCTACTTTGTAGAGCCAAGGAAAGTAAAACCCTGCAAATTATTACACAACGGTTTATTATTCGGATAATCAGCTTGACCTAGCATTAACGCTCCGAGATCCATCCTGTTCGATCCAGCATCGAAAAATATCATAATGAAACCCAAAAAAAGGTCGAAAAGAACTGAATCGTAATATTAAAATAAAAAAATAAAAAAAACGAAAGTATCTAGAAAAAACTGAATTTTAATATGAAAACATGCACGCTAAATACTAATATCAAAATTTAACCTAAAATCTATGAAAAAACCAAAATGAGAATGAAACGAAAGAATCTAAAAAAAGTGAATCGTATTAAAACCAAAACGTCGGGGAAATAGGAACGGGGGCGCTCGAAGGGAAAGGCGAAAGGGGAGTTGAGGCGAGTCGAGTTTAGCCGCCCACGAGGCGAGGACGCCCCCCCGCCACTGGTTGTTTTTTATTCAGACGGGAGGGACGCTGTAGCTCCCGCGTTGTCCTGCGTTTCGTTAATTTTTTTAACCGTTTTTTGCCCATTACAACCACGGGCTTGTCCGATCGGATTGCTGAGATGGCGGGCACAACTAGATACCAAATCGAATTTTTGTGCGAAAGAACGAATTTTTTAGACCACGTTAAAGGCACAAAACGGCCCGGACGGCGGACGGACATTGCAAATTTGGAATCTCCATGCCTTGAAACGTAAAGTATCAAATTTTGAGGGGGGGTTGTAAAAAATTTTTCGTGACCGAAAACATAGGGTTATTATTCAGAATGAATAATAAACCAAAAGCCATGTACACAATTGACGTGAATTGACGTAGAGCTAAGGAAAGTTGTGTGTTGCAACGCACCAGATATTTAATAATGCTTTCTTGAATGTGGACGCTTCTGTACCTTGTAGAATGATAGGAAATATATAGCATTTCAACATACGTTCTTTGAGATCACCGGGGATATTTCGCATTCAGATCCCTCGGCTCACTTCTCTCATCGTGAAACAACTCAATATAATTTATCCATTTTTCAAGTTTCACCTCCAAATCCAGCAAAACTAGTCTTCTTCGTCTGTCAACGAACTGCCGTGGCTGCCCGATGAACATGGCTGCTAACTATATGACGACTCTTATCGTCCCGTGGAATGTTATAATCAAACTGTCCAAACCAACATTCCGTCCGCGTCCGTTATTGCTAAATTATAGCTAATCGCAAGTCTGCCGAGAGTGTTGAAATTTAATTATAACTAGTTAATTGACGTAAAAAACCAGCGCGATTAAAATTGAATCCTTCATTAGGCGTGAACGTGAGAGAACGCCGAACGTATTCAATTTTCATGGTACATCCCGCAACTCGGCAAAGAAATGCGGAAAAGCCTACGTTTAGGCTTGAAGTAAAGAGCATGATTTTCATCTTTCAACAGCTCAACATTTAGCTTCGTGAACTGCATCTGTTTATGAGCTATTTAACGTTACGCTTTGCTGGATTTAAGTACCTGAAGTGACGTGTCAGCTCTCGGTTCCTCCCATTATTCCACAATAGATGGAAGTTACACGATACTTTTCCACTGAATTGTTATTTTCTAAGATGCTGTATCATCAATCCTGGGATTTTAAAAGCCAAACAATCCTCAGTCTCCGTTTATACTCCTTGCTGCACGTTACTCTGCCGGTTTGAATTGTAAATAAAACAGTTTTTAAATATCTGGTGCGTAGCAACACACAACTTTCCGCGACCCCCGTAATTTCGAACACCACCTACATAGGCGGGCGCTATATCTTCGTTCAACGCATTTCGACAGAAACATTTATAGAGAACAAAATGTAGGGACTAGTTAGCTGAGAGTACTCCGTAAGTTTAATCGAAATCGTTAGAGCAGTTTTTGAGAAAATTGGAATACCGATAAATTAATATTCGACAAATCTCCTTTTCTGAGTTCGCTTGGCTTACATCTCCGTTCAACATATATATACAGAAATAATTATGCAGAACGAAATGTTGGTATGGGTGACTCAAAGACACTCCATTAGAATTTATCACATCTGGTGAAGAAGTTACCCTGGAATTTACGGAAATGTTCGAAAAAACGTTATTTTCGACACATTTTGATTTTTATCTCTGTTCAATGGACTATCAGAGGAACATTTATTCAGAAAAATATGTAGGTATCAACTATTTGGATACACCTCGAAAGTTTGGTGATAATCGTTGAAGCCGTTTTGCCAAAAAGCGTAAAAAACCTATTTTTGCTTCAGAGGCCTATATCTCCGTTCACCGTATTTTCATGGAGATATGTATGGAGAAGAAAAGTTAGGTATTGATTAGTAGAAGATAATTCGAATGTTTAATCAAAACCGTTATAGCCATTTTCGAGAAAAATGCGAAAAACCCTAGTTTTTGGTACATTTTCGTCCCCCCCCCCTTCCCACCGACCGAAATTGTCCATAACCTTATTTTGGTGTCTACAAAAAATAACGAACAAAACAAAAAAAGAACCAGCTCAATCGGATCTGCCGTTCTCCCGCAAATCGAACTACAGACACACACGGACCACGCGCCGAAATTAGGTTTTTTAGACTCAGTAGGCCTCAAAACGTAAAGGTCTGAAGAAAACCCAAATTTTTTTTTTGGGCCGATTACTATACTTTCCTTCCCTGCGGGTAGCGGAAAGTAAAAAGTGATTTAGTGAGTCGGATTTTATAATTGGCGCAGTCGGTAGGACATCTCCGCGTTTTCAAGTGCATATTGGGAACGTTCGTATCAACGATTCACGGAATAGAACCATCTCCAAGAAACTTACCCTCGACGGTGACTCCTCACTGTAGCATGTACGCCCTGTGAGTACAAAACCAATCGCAAGTAACGTGCAGCAAGGAGTATAGACGGAGACTGAGGATTGTTGGAAGGTGGGAGGCTTTTATAAGCCCAGGATTGATGATACAGCATATTAGTTAGAAAATAACAATTTAGTGGAAAAGTATCGTGTAACTCCTCCCTCCTTAGAGGAAATTTTGGGGAACAAAATTGTCAAGAACGGATTACAACATAAAACAAGGGGTACACGATAGATGTTTACATACATCCAATGCTGTACGAACGCTCAATAACGTAAAAAATACCAGAAAAGTAGGATTAACCCCTAAGCATTACAAAAAGTGACTCTCAAAACATAATTAGACCATGACCCTCAAAATATAACTAGTAAGAGGAAATATGAATCCGGGTTCTGATGATTAATTCGCGGTACTGTAAAGCAACGAAAATGCTCGCTGCCTTGCAAAAAGGGCAAAAAAACTAGGCGTGTCTAACTTGCCCCTGTCTAAGCTCGGACAACGAATTGGTCAGGTTGAGACAGCCATGCGATAACTACCTCTCACAGGAAAGGTCTGAGCCACCCATTTTCGCGGGACAACATTTTGATTTACCTTTTTAATTTTTATTTATTCATTCTTCATTCACGGCGAATTACTGGTATCAAAAGTGTTTCATTTATCGTTCCTTTTACTCGCCTTTTTTTGTTGTCATTATATTTTTCGTTGGTGTCTCAGTCAGTTTTCTCTCGCCTTACGCAACACGAGTGTTTAAAGGCATTCGCCTGGATTATTCGGGTGACGAATGCAGACAATGCTATTTTGCCCGCACAAGGAGCAAAACTAAAAGCGAGAATTGCGTGGCACTGAGAAATCTGTTTAGGAGCATCAAGGGCATCAGTGCCGCCTAGTATCTAGTTAGGTTTCATAGTGAACACTGAAAGAGCTCTGAAACTACCTCACAGGCTTGTAACTACAAAGGGATGTAGATATACGGGTATCATCGATTATAGAGACTCGGGGAAACACCTTGTACAGCCCATAACATTTTTGAAGCTGGCGGGCTCATAAAGGGTGACGATGACTGGATCGACCCATGGATCGACTGATTGTTCGATGGGAGACACAGTAACGTAGCGCCCATTGGCATCGCCAGCTACTACGAAGACAGGCTCCTTACGCCTTCTTGTCTAAAGGCGAAGGCAATGGCTGACACTCTTCAGGAAGGAGTCCTAACTAGCTTACTCACACTGCCCCCTTAGATAGGCATCTCTGAGGCGGTGGAGTGCAGATTGTGCAGCGAAGAGGACGAAATGGCAGAGCAGATCCTATGCGACTGGCCTGACTTGGCAGCCAGACGCTTTGAATACTTTCCTCAAGGGCTCATTGAACCACTAACCATAGCGAAGGACATACACGGCTTCCTAAGGGGGGGGGGGGGGTATGTACGACGGCTTCTGTTAGGTGAGGGATGGTGTCACAATAGGCCCATTTGTGGCCACAGTGACCAAGGAACACTAATACTCTTGTAGGGGGCCCTATAGGAACTGCTCCACAAAGAACCAGCCACCGGAAGGCGCAAAACAGCGTCTGGCAAGAGCAATGGGACAGTAGAAAAACTGCCCGCAACCTACCCAGTATACTTCCATCCGTGTGTGGACTACTCGACGAAGGATGGTGGCACTCTACCTTCGCAGTCACCCAGCTTCTCTCTGGTCGTGGAGATTTTAACTCCCGACTCAACTTCTTGAAACGTCGGCCATTCAACACTAGAACTTGTAGCGAGCTAGTTACCAACGACTCTACTGTTATTATTATACACAGCTGATTGCTTGTCATCTGGCTTGTAGATTAAAACTATAGACGATTCATTCTGAGTTCTAACGAATTGACGTGTAGTCATTTTATATTAATTTACATTAATATGCACAAGATACTACAGAACTGCTACGATTGCCCACAGTACGTTTGGAGACAATTCCCCGAGGAGAGACCTGAGATGCTAGCCACATCCTCGACGGCCACGCAACGCCTCACAACCTTCGTGCAGGCATGGTCACACAGGCTCAAGCTAGGGGTGGACGATATAAATCGATGTTCTAAAAATACTCGATGTATAGTAACGATGCATCGAATCAAACCGATGTATTGTTAAGTTTTAAACATCGAGTATCCATCGATGTTTATTTTCTCGATGCATGGAAAAGGGAAATAATCAAACCTACCTACCTCTCTCTCTCTCTCTCTCTACAGTTAATAACTATTTTTTTGTCTTATTCAATTACATTATTTAGCACTCGCAAGGTGTTCCATCAAAAAGTGGTATCACTAGTTGAAAAGGCCGCCAATATCATGGAGGTCAGTGCAACCAACCCATGAAAAATATAAATGCAAATGGCCGACTGAATTGACCCGCCGTCTCTCTCTTACAGCTAATTGTAGTCTCTGGCTTCATAAATCATATTATTTAAATTTTTGTATTAATTAATTACTTATTCAGAATTAATTTAAAAATTTGCTGTGTCGTGTTAGCAATAATATTTATAAATCGAAGTGTTAAACTGAACAACACGTTATTTGTAATATTAATATCATAATAAATTTGGAAGGATTACACAATACAGTTTCCAACATAAATATCTGGTGCGTAGCAACACACAACTTTCCGCCACCCCCGTAAGTTCGAACACCACCTACATTTGCGGGCGCTATATCTTCGTTTAACGCATTTTTACAGGAACATTTACGGAGAACAAAATGTAGGGACTAGTTAGCTGAGAGTACCCCGTAAGTTTGATCGAAATCGTTTGAGCCGTTTTTGACAAAATTGGAATACCGATAAATTAATATTCGACAAATCTCCTTTTCTAAGTTAACTTGGCTTATATCTCCGTTCAACATATATATACAGAAATAATTATAGAGAACGAAATGTTGGTATGGGTGACTAAAAGACACTCCATTAGGATTTATCACATCTGGTGAAGAAGTTACCCTGGAATTTACGGAAATGTTCGAAAAAACGTTATTTTTGACACATTTTAATTTTTATCTCTGTTCAATGGACCGTCACAGGAACATTTATTGAAAAGAGTATGTAGGTATTAACTATTTGAAAACATCCTGTGAGTTTGGTGGAAATCGCTAAAGCCGTTTTGCCAAAAAGCGTAAAAAACCTATTTTTGCTTCAGGGGCCCATATCTCCGTTCACCGTATTTTCATGGAAATATGTATAGAGAGGAAAAGTTAGGTATTGATTAGGAGAAGATAATTTGAAAGTTTAATCCAGATAGTTTGAGCAGTTTTCGAGAAAAATGCGAAAAACCCTAGTTTTTGGTACATTTTCGTCCCCCACCCCCCCTTCATCACGGCCAAAATCGTCCATAACCTTATTTTCGTGTCTACAAAAAATAGCGAACAAAAAAAAAGAACCAGCTCAATCGGATGAGCCTTTCTCCCGCAAATCGGACTACAGACACACACACGGACCATGCGCCGAAATTAGGTTTTTTATACTCAGTAGGGTCTGAAACGTTTAGATCTGAAGAAAACCATAATTTTTTTTGGGGCCGATTACTATACTTTCCTTCCCTTCGGGTAGCGGAAAGTAAAAATTGCCTTTAAATGTCTAACAATGGTGGGCACATCAGTCCCATCAGAGAGACTGTTTTTGCGAGCGGTGCAGGACAACAAAGGAATACATTAAATGGTAAAATTTGGTTTTTACAAAGTATAGATAAAATTATAGGGATATACATTAAAAATAAAGGTAATAAAGTTATTTTAATAGATGCTTGCTTTTTATTTCTAAACCACATACATATTTAACTTATTGAGAACAATCGATGTATTTTTTGATACATCGATGCAACAACCCGATGCATTCAATCGAAAAAAAACATCGATGTTTTTTTAAAATGTCCATCACTAGCTCAAGCATGGGAGCCTCCACCAATTTCGGAGTAGCGGAACTGCACAAATGCACTGGACACATCCCTCCAGTACATAATTTAAAAAAAAAACGTCGTGGAACACGTAGTCAGTTAATTATCGTGCGTTGCGGGGGCTGGCGTGATTTCTGGACAAGGGGTAAAACCAGAGTTCTAAATGAGCTCGCGAACCTTACTCTTAAGGAGAACTGGTCAAGCGAAAAAAAAAAAGAAAAAAGTTGAAATGCAACCGCAGTTGATTTTTCGAAACGTCAACTGAATTACTGGTCATCCTTGACAATGACAAAACCCAACGGCGAAGCGGTGAATGAAGTATATTACGGAATATAATGCTCGTTGAGAGCTGTGGGCGTCCTTTTATGAATGGAAATATAAAGTGGGTCAGGTGTGGGCAAAGCGACTCGCCCACGCTTTTCTTTCCGTGACGTCGACCATTCACAACGACCTCCCTTTTCTCCTTCAACGGGTCTTCACGACTTCATTTTAACGCGTTATCGAAACCATCGAAAGATCGGAATCGACCGATTTCAAATCGGAATCTCAAAATCCTGACCGCCTTAAATCTTTTCAATCGCTTTCCCGAATTTTGGCTAGAAAACAGAGGTAACGGCGTCTCAAAATTTAAAGGTAAATATCTGTCGAGTAATTCGACGACCTGCCGCACATTTTCCGTTCTATCATGATTTATATCTCCGTTCAACAGAAATAGTTACGGAGATCAAACTATAGGTACTGGTCGCTTAAAGACGCTGGGTAGATCGAATCCAGTGAAGCAGGTATTCTGATAATCAATCGACTGTCAGAGACACATTTATGGAGAACAATATGTTGGGCGCACGAAAGGCGTTGAAGATCGAAAATAAAAGAACTTGGCAGGCTGTATTAAATGTGCAATCAATAGAGTTGTGTACAAAAGGCCACACAGAAGGACGACTCGAAAATATGCGTGAAGTAGCGGGAAACTGTATCGCAACACACACAGGGCACAGAGAGACGACGTTTCAGACGTTTTTGCTGCGGGAGGCGGTTAGGTAATGTTAATCTACGTCTACACGGGATCATTGGTGACAAAGGCCCTGAAGTATCACGTACCTACGTGTTCCTGATTTTAGTATAATGAATTTCCAGGTTGATGAACGGAACACATTTTATTTAAGAATGTAAAATCAATTTACAAAAGTAAACATACGTGTAACGTGTAACGGATGATTGGAAACTGTAACTTTTATGGTTGGAAATTCTCGTCGTTAATCTTGTGATACTACAGTCCCTTAATGCGCTGAAGGGTAGAAGGAGCAGCTAAAAGGAGGAGAATCTTAACATGGAGAGCCTGGCATGTTAGGCAGGTAACGTCAGGGTTGCAGCATTGACCGTGTTCTGGCGTGTTGTACAGAATTCACTTTTTACATGGCTAATTCTACTTACTCAATTCATTTATCACTCACTTAATTTGAACTTGGTCAAACAACACGTCACAGCACCAGGAAGCGGTAGCGCCTACAGTTCTGGAATTTATTGTGCTGCTCGTACTCATTGGAGGACCATTATTGAGCAATTGGTCCACACATAACATTAATGAGCCTGTAAACACGAATTTTTTGAAGAAGGATAGTAATCACTTTTGCAGAAATTGGGTAATAACTGTTTTGAACTTGTAGTAAGCGGAACGGCGGTAGTTGAAATTCACGAATTTCTAGAGTGAGCCCCATGTATCTCATGAGCGTTTTTAAACACTCACCCTATAGGCAATGGATTGGACTACAATACCAATTTTCTTTAACTTTCTACTTACATTTCAGCGGAGTTTATAAGAAAAAAACCGCGCTAAAAACCCTTTTCGTCGAAAATTGTGATTATTCATTGTGCTGCTCTCGTCATTTTCCCACAAATGGGAATTTTATGTTATAGTTGCCTCATTGGGAGTTATCAATATAAAAAGTTTAATCAAAATCGTTAGAACCATTTTTGAGAAAAAAAATATTTGGTGTTTTGACCACTATGATAACTATAGTTAAATTTCGGTGGATTTTGCTCATACCCTTATTTTGGCGTCCCATGGTAACCTGCAAGCGAAATATCAAGTTTGAGCTGATTTGATACGGTGGTTTTCTCTAAAAATCGTTTAGAGACACACAGACCATTTACCCAAATAGTGTTTTTCGGACTGAGGAGGGTCTGAAACGTAAAGATCTGAAGAAAACTCAAAATTTTTTTTTTCAGCAGATTACATAACTTTCCTTTCTATTTTGTAGAGCCAAGGAAAGTAAAAAACTAAGGAGATTGTCAGTTGGATGTGTCAGCAGGCGTTGGTTGGTTGTGGTTTACCAACTAATTTAGTTGTAGTTTTTATTTCACTAATGTTTTCGCCTCTCTTTCCTCAGCAATCATGAGACAGGGCTCATTCGTATAGCGTTTACTTCAATTGTGGTTTGAGGATGAAGTGAACAGCATCAGACCCCTTCCATTTCCCATAACTGAAGGATTGTGATGAGAGAGTACCCCGCCCTGTGGGCTCCACCTCTCTCCCACTATACACCGTAAAACATAGGGATCTCCCGGCACCTTTGAAGTATATCAGTTAAAAGTCAGGCACGGTCCACTTTCGCTATCGTGCAAGAGCCTGGACATTCACTCAGTGTCCACCATACGGCAGATCGACATTCTGGCGGAGAGCTGTAGCTCATATGTGTTGCTGGGGAATCCATACAATCTTAGAGGAGTTCTTTATGGGTTCCCACCAGTTCTAGTTCCCTACGCATTACATATTTCCCCCAAGTGCTGGAAATAAACCTAAATCGGATCCGAATAGTTACAGGCCGATCAGCTTGCTTCCGTTATTTGCTAAGCTAATCGAACGTCTTCTTCAAACAAAACTGTATGCATTCCTTCACCCGCTCATTCCATCATCCCAATTTGGGTTTCAGCACTTGCACTCCTGCCCACAGCAGCTCTATAGGGTGATTGAAAGAATCAATGATACGATGGAGCGAAAGGATGTCTGTCTAGCCTTGTTCCTTGACACAGAGCAGGCTTTTGATCGTGTGTGGCATACGGGACTTCTCTCCAGGATCAAAAACCACTTACCTGACACATACTATAGAATGGTTCTCTCGTACATAACTGACCGCACATTCACCGTCAGCTGTGGCGACGCAACTTCTGAAATATGTCGCATTCAAGCGGGTGTCCCTCAGGGCAGTGTTCTCGGTCCCTTTCTGTATTTGGTTTATGCTGGTGATTTCCCTAGTTCAGCCACTCTTACCGTGTCCCAATATGCTGATGATGTGGCGATCTTAAGCGTTGCTGAAACCTGTACTGATGAACGTCCTTCAGGTGTACGTTGACAGTGTTTCCTTGTGGTGCCGCAGGTGGAGAGTGAGCATGAACCCGCATAAATCTACAGTGGTTGCGTTTACGAAACAGACTAGAAGAAACGTGCCCTCGATTCAATTCGGTGGTCAGAAGATCTCACAAGAAGAAACTGTCAGGTACCTAGGGATACAGTTGGATAAAAGACTGACTTGGGAGACCCATACTAAACACCTCGTCACCAAGGTGCGTCAACGCATCAGGCAACTTGGATTCCTCCTTGACCATAATCGCTCGCCATTGGCCTTGTCGACTAAGCGCTTATTATATTTAACACTAATCAGACCGATATGGTACTACTCTTCTGGGTTATGGGGCTCGGCAGTGAACAGTCACACCGGATACAAACCACACAGAATCGGGTCCTTCGTCTCATCACTGGGTCACCATGGTATGTTAAGAATACTCTGCTTCATAAGGATCTCAATATACCATTCGTACATGAGGTACTCCGTCAAAACTACATCCAACTACACAGATCAATAGAAAGCCACCCCAATAGCCTGATGATGGAAATGCTAACCAATTTACCTCATCCACGAAATCAGCGAAGGCTAAAGCGAAAGCGACCGTCAGACTTTCTCCACTGGCCACTTTTATTTTTATTTTTCTCTCTTTTTTTTTTTGGTAAATTACTATTCTGTGTAAATATTTGTAAACTATTATCACTACGTCTGTACATACTCAATATGTCTATCTTATATTAACGCGTTGTTGTAAATCGCACAAAGTCAGGTCTGCTAATGAGCTGTTCCTGCTACATGCTTCATGTTAATTAGGCATTTCAATTCCTACTATATATCTTGTTTTAATAATTGTAATGTTTATAAAGTGAACAATAAAGTTAAAAAAAAAATACAGTTCTAGTTGACTCAATCTCAATAAGCGTAGCAATTCCACCGAATGTCAGCTCATCGGGTGTTGATTTTGAAGATAAGGAACGTCTGTTGAGGTATTACCAGTTCAGAGGAGCGTCACGCGTCATCGGAAGGACCGTCCGAAGCCCATTTCGATTTGTACGGTCGATTTTCAAATCGTATTTGTTCGAAAGCGATTGAAAAACTGTCGCGTTGGAAATTGTAAAACTAGTCGTAGCCGAAGAACGGTTGGAAGTCTGTAGTGGCGGGGGGGGGGGGGGATGTTTTATAGCCTTCGTGCGAAGGAGCGACTCCCGGAAAAATTAATTACCCCAGAATCTAAATAATAATTAAAGCTAATTGTTTATTTATGGGCACGTAGTTGGCCCCCAGGGGGTTCGATGAGACGAACGGAAGAGTAAAACAAACATCGCCGGAGGTTTTTACGACTCTTCAAAGACACCGAAAAGACCTCACGGGAGCAAATTTATGCCGTCGTCTCACAAACAATAAACAACGTTCGAGGATCTGAATTGATTACCGGCGGACTCGCTATTTAATGGGTTAATTGTTAAATAGATGAGAAAACAAACAATTGTTGAGAAAGTAGTAACCTTTTGGTACAATTAGTAAACTCAATCTGAAGACGGAAGTGGAAGTGACTCGGGTATCTCTCCAAGCTTGGGACCTGTAGCCTTTATTAGGCGTCAAGTCCTCAGATCTTCAAGGAATTGGGGAGCGCGAGACGGATTATAGTTATAGTTAAGAAGGTTCTACACGGTTCTACTTCCATAACGGTGAACATTTAAGGCAAAACTTCACAATGTCTGCTCTAGTTCCTCTCAATATTACCGGTAAAGTTAGTCGAAATTCCTCAGAAAACAACGGTAATCCCACCGATAATTTTATCACAGGGCGCACGCAACGAAAGTCCTCAAATGTGAATAATTTTCCTCGTTACTATTGGTCGAAGCGTAATGTTGCGTAGCCTAAAGCTTTCCTATATAAATGGAATATCTAACAAAATATCTGGTGCGTTGCAACACACAACTTTCCTTGGCTCTACAAAGTAGAAAGGAATGCTATGTAATCAGCTGAAACTTAATGGTCTGTGTGTCTGTGAACGTTTTTTAGAGAGAACCATCGTACCAAACCCACTCAAACTTGATATCTAGCCCGCAGGTCATCATAGCACGCCAAAATAAGGGTTTGAAAAAAATCCACCGAAAGTTAACTATAGTTTTCATAGTGATCAAAACACCAAATATTTTTTTCTCAAAACGGCTTCAACGATTTTGATTAAATTTTTAATATTGATAGCTCTCAATAAGGAAATTATACCATAAAATTCCCATTCGTGGGAAAATGACGAGAGCAGCACAATAAATTGTCAACATTTTCGAGGAAATCGAATTTAGCGCGGTTTATAGATAAAACCACCGTACCAAATCAGCTGAAACTTGATATCTAGCTCGCAGGTTACTATGGAACGCCACAATAAGGGTATGAGCAAAATCCACCGAAAGTTAACTATAGTTATCATAGTGATCGAAACACCAAATATTTTTTTTTCTCAAAAATGGCTCTAACGATTTTGATTAAATTGTTTATAGTGGTAGCTCCCAATATGGCAAATATACCATAACATTCCCATTTGTGTGCAAATTACGAGAGCAACACAATAAATGACCAAAACTTTCGACGAGTTCGATTTTAGCGCGGTTTTTAGAGAAAACGACCGTACCAAATCAGCTGAAACTTGATGTCTAGCCTACTGGTTACCATGAGACGCCAAAATAAGGGTATGGGCAGAATCTACCGAAAGTTAACTATAGTTATCATAGTGATCAAATACCAAATTTCTTTTCTCAAAAACGGCTCTAACGATTTTGATTAAATTTTTTATATTTATAGCTTTCAATAAGGTAATTATACCGTTAAATTCCCATTCGTGGGAAAATTATGAGAGCAACACAATAAATTACCAAAAGTTTCGAAGAAAAGGGTTTTTAGCGCGGTTTTTTCCTTTTAAACTCCGCTGGAATGTTAGTAGAATGTTAAAAAAAATTGGTATTGTAGTCCAATCCATTGCCTAATGGGTGAGTGTTTAAAAACGCCCATGAGATACATGTGGCTCACATCAGAAATTCCTGAATTTCAACTACCGCCGTTTCGCTTACTACCAGTTCTAAACGTGTTTACCCAATAACTCTGCAAAAGTGATTACTATCCTTCTTCAGAAAATTCGTGTTTACAGCCTCATTCATTTTCTGTTTACCAATTGCTCAATAATGGTCGTGCAATGAGTACGAGCAGCACAATAATTCAGGAACTGTAAGCGCTACTGCGTCCTGCTGCTGTGAAGTGTTGTTTGTCCAAAGTTCAAATGAACTGAGTGATAAATGAATTGAGTAAGTAGAAAAAGCCATGAATAAAGTGAATTGACTTAGAGCTAAGGAAAGTTGTGTGTTGCGACGCACCAGCTATATATATTTTTTAACATTCTAGTAACATTTCAGCGGAGTTTATAAGGAAATAAAAATCGCGTTAAAATTTTCGTCGAAATGTTTGATAATTTATTGTGCTGCTCTCGTCATTTTCCCACGAACGGGCATTTTATGGAATAGTTGTTTTATTGGGAGTTATCGATATAATACATTTAATTAAAATCGTTAGAGCCGTTTTTGAGAAAAAAATATTTGGTGTTTTGATCACTTAACTTTCCATGGATTTTGCTCATACCCTTATTTTGGCGTCCCATGGTAACCTACGGGCGAGATATCAAATTTGAGCTGATTTGATTCGGTTGTTTTCTCTAAAAATCGTTTACAGACACACACACGGACCACGCGCCGAAATTAGGTTGTTTGGGCTCAGTAGGCCTCAAATCGTAATGATCTGAAGAAAACCCAACTTTTTTTTTTGACACGATTACTATACTTTCCTTTCTTTTTGGGGTAGCGGAAAGTAAAAACAACGTGAGCAATCAAAAGATGATCGCGATAGTGTTTCCGACAACCACTCGAAGTCGCGAGCAGCTCGGTCTCAATATTTTTGGACGTTGGAACGAATAGGACAGTGCACAATCATGCTGTGCAGAGAATGATAAACCTGTTGCGTAATAACCTGCAGCGTTTTCCTCTACCAATAGCTATACTTTGGGTTGAGCGAAGTAAATATAGAACAAGGAAGGGGAGCGGAAGGGAGTGTGTACAAATCGTTTTTTTTTTGAAACCCATGGTAATAAGCCGTCGGGAAGTTACATCATTCAGGCGCCGCGACTACCGCTTTGAAAGTTTCTCATCCCGCCAAACCCATAGCAACCCACGTTATTAACTGCCGCGTTTTTCCCCCTTTTGACGTCTCATATTTTATTCAATGGAATGTCTGTCGGGTTACTTTACATATAAATTCCGTTATTGTAGATAAAAGTACTAAACGGTCAACATTTTTCCCCCAACCTCAACGCTGAAAAACCGGTTCGTGAATGTTTCATTTAGTCGATACGAGTTAATTTATAAATTGGGATCAATTTCCTCAAGTCGTGAGAGCGTAGGTAGAGGGTTTAGTTTGACTCGTTTTATGGGCTAACGCGTTGTGCGGAGCTGCAGTAGCCGCGTGCTCTTTTATTCCAACCAAATATTGGAATCCGCTCAAAAGTGCTTCGACATTCTGAAGCATTTTGTGAACCGCTTGTTATTCACGATGGTGCTCTGGCGAAAACATTTGCTAAGGAGAAGCTCATAACAGGTGCTTCTGAAGCGTTCATCGTCGTTGCAGCATGATGAGAGTCTATAACCCCTTCCACGAACGCGATTTGATGAAATGAGTGGTGAGCATTCTTGTGTGGACGTGTTACAAAGGCGAGGGATTGCGATTGATGCCGCTTGTGTTGCCCAAAGCTGGAAAACCCATCACTCCTACCTGGAATGCCCAGCCCATCTACAAACTTACATTCCTTTCGCACATTGATACGGGCAAGCCGATTACGAGTTTTTACTTTCTGCTACCACAAAGGGAAAGGAAGGTATAGTAATCGTGTCAAAAAAAAATTTTGAGTTCTCTTCAGATCTTTACGTGAGTCCGAAAAACACTATTAGGGAAAATGGTCTGTCTGTCTGTGAACGATTTTTAGGGAGAACCATCGTACCAAATCAGCCCAAACTTGATATCTAGCCCGGAAGTCACTATGGGACGCCAAAATAAGGGTATGAACAAAATCCACCGAAATTTACCTATAGTTATCATAGTGATCAAAACACCAAATTTTTTTTCTCAAAAACGGCTCTAACGATTTCAATCACATTTTGTATATTGATAGCTCTCAATGAGGCAATGATACTATAAAATTCTCATTCGTGGGAAAATGACGAGAGCAGCACAATAAATTATCAAAATTTTCGGCCAAAAGCGTTTTTCGCGAAGTTTTTTCCTTATAAACTCCGCTGGAATTCTTGTAGAATGTCAAACAAATTCGGTATTGTAGTCCAATCATATACCTAAAGGGTGAGTGTTTAAAAACGCTCATGAGATACATGGGGCTCACTCCAGAAATTCCTGAATTTCAACTACTGCCGTTTCGCTTACTACCAGTTGTGACAGTTATTTTCCAATAACTCTGCAAAAGTGATTACTATCCTTTTTTTGAAAAATCGTGTTTACAGCCTCATTAATTATCTGTGTACCAATTGCTCAATAATAGTCCTGCAATGAGTACGAGCAGCACAATAAATTCCGGAACTGTAAGCGCTACCGCTTTCTGCTGTCGTTAAGCGTTGTTTGACCAAGTTCAAATCAACTGAGTGTTAAATGAATTGATTAAATAGAGTTAGCCATGTACAAAGTGAATTGACGTAGAGCTAAGGAAAGTTGTGTGTTGCAACGCACCAGATATTTTTTGTAGAAACCAAAATAAGGTTATGGACGATCTCGGTCGATTGGTAGGGGGGCTCTAAAATGGCTCTAACGATTTTGATTAAACTTTCAAATTATCTTCTACTAATCAATACCTAACTTTTCTTTTCCATATATATCTCCATGAAAATACGGTGAACGGAGATATAGGCCTATGAAGCAAAAATAGGTTTTTTACGCTTTTTGGCAAAACGGCTCCAGCGATTTTCACCAAACTCACAGGATGTTTTCAAATAGTTAATACCTACGTATTGTTATCAATAAATGTTCCTCCGACAGTCCATTGAGCAGAGATAGAAATCAATACGTGTCGAAAATAATGTTTTTTTTAAACATTTTTGTAATTTCCCGAGTAACTGCGTCACTGGGTTTCATCAATCTTACGGAGTGTCTTATAACAACCTATACCCACATTTTGTTCTTCGTAATTTTTTCTGTATCTACTTTTTGAACGGAGATATAAGGCACGATAGCTCGGAACACGAGATTTGTCGAACATTATTTTATCGGTTTTCCAATTTTCTCAGAAACCGTTGAAACGATTCCAATCAAACTTACGGGATACTCTGGGTAGTACCCACATTTCGTTCTTCATAAATGTTCGTGTAGGAATGAGTTGAACGAAGATACAGCGCCCGCATATGTAGGTGGTGTTCGAATTTACGGGGGTGGGGTGGAAAGTTGTGTGTTGCTGTGTACCGGATATTTTAGTGGAGGCACCCTACTTCTAAAATATCTGGTGCGTAGCAACACGCAGCTTTCCGCCACCCCCGTAATTTCGAACACCACCTAAATAGGCGGGCGCTATATCTTTGTTCAACGCATTTTTACCGGAACATTTATGGAGGACAGAATGTAGAAACTAGTTAGCTGAGAGTACTCCGAAAGTTTAATCGAAATCGTTTGAGCCGTTTTTGAGAAAATTGGAATGCCGATAAATTAATATTCGACAAATCTCCTTTTCTGAGTTAACTTGGCTTATATCTCCGTTCAACATATACATACAGAAACAATTATAGAGAACGAAATGTTGGTATGGGTGACTAAAAGACACTTCCATTAGGGTTTATCACATCTGGTGAAGAAGTTACCCTTGACTTTACGGCAATGTTCGAAAAAACGTTATTTTCGACACATTTTGATTTTTATCTCTGTTCAATGTACAGTCAGAGGAACATTTATTGAGAACAATATGTAGGTATTAACTATTTGAAAACATCCTGTGAGTTTGGTGAACATAGTAGTCCAATCCAATAACTATAGGGTGAGTGTTTAAAAACGCTCATGAGATTCATGCTCACTTTAGAAATTCCTGAGTTTCAACTACCGCCGTTTCGCCAGTTCTAAAAGTTTTTTTCCTATAACTCTGCAAAAGTAATTACTATCCTTCTTCAAAAAATTGTTGTTTACAGCCTCATTAATTATCTGTGTACCAATTGCTCAATAATGGTCCTGGAATGAGTAGGAGCAGCGCAATAAATTCCGGAACTGTAAGCGCTACCGCTTCCTGGTGCTGTGAAGTGTTGTTTGACCAAGTTCAAATGAACTTGAGGGGGTTGAGTGGTAAATGAATTGATTAAACAGAATTAGCCGTGTAAAAAGTGAATTGACGTAGAGCTAAGGACAACGCACCAGATATTTTTCTATCCCTCGAGCAGGTGCACATTGGAAGCAGCACGTGATAAAGTATGTGTGAACTAAATTTCAAAGTCTTCAAGAGCGTTAAACACTTATTATTCGTGCGTGCTCGCTCCTTCGAGTGCTGACACTTCTCGAGAGGTCAGTCAAACGTTTCGGCTCGAGGTCCAATATCCTGGAACGCAGCTTTCAAACTCGTTTAATCAGATTCGATTCGTCTTCATAAAGAGGGCACTTAGGTATTCTGAAGGCAGGCAGCCCCTTAGAACCTTTATTTCTTTTTTTTTTCCTCCGGCACCTTCTTTTTGACGTTGTTTCCGCCGCCTCCCGAAAAAAGGGGGAATTCAGAGCCTAACGAAATCCCTTGTTTGCTCCCCGCGTTGAATATTGACGCTTTCGACTCAACCCGTCGTGAATAACAGTTAGCTCGAAAGGGGGTGGATTCTCTTTCGGCGGAATTTCTGACGAAAAGGTCAAACTTTTGGGAAAACCAGGAAGCTGCTTCGTTATTTCTGAACTTCGTAAAGTCCTAGCATCGAGTTACAATATTAAGTCAAGTTGCGGTCGGAGTTTTTCGGAAGTATTCTCGAAACACTCTGAAAGGGGGAAATCGTTGGATTTCATGACCACCCAGTCGTGCAGGGCTTCGTAACTTATTATAAGGTGCTCCATTTACCGAGTTACGCAAAATGAATATTAACAATGATTTGAGGAACTGTTTTGAACTAACGGTGGTCTTTTTTAAATCTACTTTACTTTCGCACCTACTCACATTAGTCTGAGGCATTAGGCGACGTTCTAGAAGCGACTTCTCTTCAGCTGGGAAGATCCCTAATCATCGGTCTAGTGGACGATCGGCCTTTACATATTTATTGTCGTATCCCCTATCCCCATTTGAGCACCATTATGGTTCGCCTTTTCCATCTAAAGCAGCGGTTCCTCCGGGGGTCGACAAGATATGAGAATAACGAATTGGTTAGTAACAGATTTCCAGTTTTTGTAGGTTTCTGGGCGCTCGATTTTGCTTCTGGCACTGTTCGGCAACTAAGTGTGCTGGGCATATGCCCATGGCCTTGGAGAGGGTTCCCAGCTTGGTGGCCTTAACCTCTCTCCTGCCAGCACCAACAACTCTCTAGGGGAATTTCCAGCGAAACCACTGCACTTTTTACTTTCCTTGGCTCTACAAAGTAGAAAGGAAAGTTATGTAATCGGCAGAAAAAAAAATTTTGAGTTTTCTTCAGATCTTTACGTTTCAGACCCTCCTGAGTCCGAAAAACACTATTTGGGAAAATGGTCTGTGTGTCTGTGAACGATTTTTAGAAAACGACCGTATCAAATCAGCTCAAACTTGATATCTAGCCCGCAAGTAACCATGGGACGCCAAAATAAGGGTTTGAACAAAATCCACCGAAATTTAACTATAGTTATCATAGTGATCAAAACACCAAATTATTGTTTTCTCAAAAACGGCTGTAACGATTTTGATTAAATTTTTTATATTGGTAGCTCCCACTATGGCAACTATACCATAAAATGCCCATTTGTGGGAAAATGACGAGAGCAGCACAATAAATTACCAAAACTTTCGACGAAATCGATGTTAGCGCGGTTTTTAGAGAAAACAACCGTACCAAATCAGCTGAAACTTGATGTCTAGCCTACAGGTTACCATGAGACGCAAAAATAAGGGTATGGGCAAAATCCACCGAAAGTTAACTATAGTTATCATAGTGATATAGTGATCAAAACACCAAATATTTTTTTTCTCAAAAACGGCTCTAACGATTTTGATTAGCTCTCAATAAGACAATTATACCATAAAACTCCCATTCGTGGGAAAATGACGAGAGCAGCACAATAAATTATCAAAATTTTCGACGAAAAGCGTTTTTCGCGAAGTTTTTTCCTTATAAACTCCATTGGAATGTTAGTAGAATGTTAAAAAAAAGGTATTTGTAGTCCAATCCAATACCTAAAGGGTTAGTGTTTGAAAACGCTCATGAGATACATGGGGCTCACTCCAGAAATCCCTGAATTTCAACTACGCCCGTTTCGCTTAGTACCAGTTCTAAACGTTTTTACCCAATAACTCTGCAAAAGTAATTACTATCATTCTTGAAAAAATTGTTGTTTACAGCCTCATTAATTATCTGTGTACCAGTTGCTCAATAATGGTTCTGCAATGAGTACGAGCAGCACAATAAATTCCAGAACTGTTAGGCGCTACCGCTTCCTGCTGCGGTGTCCTGTTGTTTGACCAAGTTCAAAGGAACTGAGTGATAAATGAATTGATTAAATAGAATTAGCCATGTACAAAGTGAATTGTTGTAGAGCTAAGGAAAGTTGTGTGTTGCAACGCACCAGATATTTTAAATGCATTTATTCATTAGGAATATGAAATCACATTCGTATTACTAAATGCTACTGCTCTCATTGAGTATGCATACTCGTGCTAAGAGTCGGAGCCTAGCCCACATTATATGTGTGAAATTTAAACTTACAAAAGAAAAAAGTTCGCATTCAATACAGAAAAAAATTGTGTACACACAAACAAAGTCTAGAAGAATGTACCTCGCGCTTCAATATTACATTCATGTCACTACTCAAAGGTACTCCACCTATTTTTTCTTTTTTCAGAGAAGTATTTTTTTACCTCCATTTTGACTTTAGCCAATGATAGCATTGTCAATAATTTGCACGGCAAATTTTTGAAAAAATCAACCCCCCCCCCCCCACAGGTGTTATATAAACGCATTTCCAATGCCGTTCTCATTATGGATTTAAGCAGTGTGATCCTATCCGCAGATCTTGTGAGGTTCTGGGCCCTCGATATTTCACCTATCAAGAACATCTTGTGTACATAACTTACAGTACGTTTTTCCGCCAACTCACGAAGACTCAGCACTGGGAACCTCATAAAAACTCGGTCCGTTGAATATCTCCTTGGTTTCTTCAATAGTATTTTTATTAATAAGTTTTGCATTATAAATAATGGCCTTATCTTTGAAGTGGAAGACGGACCCCACGCAACTATGCCATAAATACGTAGCGGCTGTATGATAGCAGTGTAGAACAGGGCTTTTAGCTTCTCCGTCATGTACCCTCTTACCTCACTAATCACCCTCTTACACATATTGGGATTAATGAACGGAGCTTTCTGCTTAATTCTCCTATATGATGTTCCCATGTTAAGCATTCGTCGATCAATACACCCAAATATTCCGTGTGAGAAACCTGGTCGATAACAGGACAGTCACAGCTTCGTTGACCTTGAGGCAAAAGCTATAAACTTAGTTTTTACTTTCCGCTACCCAAAGGGAAGGAAAGTATAGTAATCGGCCCAAAAAAAAAATTTGGGTTTTCTTCAGATCTTTACGTTTCAGACCCTACTGAGTCTAAAAAACCTAATTTTGGAGTGTGGTCCGTGTGTGTGTGTGTGTGTGTCTGTAGTTCGATTTGCGGGAGAACGGCTGATCCGATTGAGCTGGTTCTTTTTTCGTTTTGTTCGTTATTTTTTTTAGACACCAAAATAAGGTTATGAACGATTTCGACCGATGGGAAGGGGGGTGGGGGACGAAAATGTACCAAAAACTAGGGTTTTTCGCATTTTTCTCGAAAACGGATCTAACGATTTTGATTATACTTTCAAATTATCTTCTACTAATCAATACCTAACTTTTCTTCTTCATACATATCTACATGAAAATACGGTGAACGGAGATATAGGCGCATGAAGCAAAAATAGGTTTTTTACGCTTTTTGGCAAAACGGCTACAACGATTACCACCAAACTTCAGAGATGTTTTCGAATAGTTAATACCTACATATTGTTCTCAATAAATGTTCCTCTGACTGTACATTGAACAGAGATAAAAATCAAAATGTGTCGAAAATAACGTTTTTTCGAACATTTCCGTAAATTCCAGGGTAACTTCTTCACCAGATGTGATAAATCCTAATTGAGTGTCTTTCACCCATACCCATATTCCGTTCTCTATAATTATTTCTGTATATATATGTTGAACGGAGATATAAGCCAAGTTATCTCAGAAAAGGAGATTTAATAATTATCCGAATACCGAATATTAATTTATCGGTATTCCAATTTTCTAAAAACGGCTCTAACGATTTCAATCAAACTTCCGGAGTACTCTCAGCTAACTAGTTCCTACATTTTGTTCTCCATAAATGTTCCTGTAGAAATGCGTTGAACGAAGATATAGCGCCCGGATATGTAGGTGGTGCTCGAACTTACGGGGGTGGCGGAAAGTTGTGTGTTGCTACGCACCAGATATTTTGAAAGTTAGGTTTCAGGTTGTTAGTACTGAACCATTTTTACTTTCCGCTACCCGAAGGGAAGGAAAGTATAGTAATCGGCCCAAAAAAAAAAGTTGGGTTTTCTTCAGATCTTTACGTTTCAGACCCTACTGAGTCTAAAAAACCTAATTTCGGAGAGAGGTCCGTGTGTATGTCTGTGTGTATGTCTGTGTGTATGTCTGTGTGTGTGTGTGTCTGTAGTTCGATTTGCGGGCGAACGGCTGATCCGATTGAGTTCGTTCTTTTTTGTTTTGTTCGTTATTTTTGTAGACACCAAAATAAGGTTATGGACGATTTCGACCGGTGGGAAGGGGGTGGGGACAAAAATGTACCAAAAACTAGGGTTTTTCGCATTTTTCTCGAAAACGGCTCTAACGATTTTGATTAAACTTTCAAATTATCTTCTCCTAATCAATACCTAACTTTTCTTCTCTATACATATCTCCATGAAAATACGGTGAACGGAGATATGGGCCCCTGCAGCAAAAATAGGGTTTTTACGCTTTTTGGCATAACGGCTTCAGCGATTTCCACCAAACTCACAGGATGTTTTCAAATAGTTAATACCTACATATTGTTCTCAATAAATGTTCCTGTGACGGTCCATTGAACAGAGATAAAAATTAAAATTTGTCAAAAATAACGTTTTTTCGAACATTTTCGTAAATTCCAGGGTAACTTCTTCACCAGATGTGATAAATCCTAATGGAGTGTCTTTTGGTCACTCATACCAACATTTCGTTCTCTATAATTATTTCTGTATATATATGTTGAACGGAGATATAAGCCAAGTTAACTCAGAAAAGGAGATTTGTCGAATATTAATTTATCGGTATTCCAATTTTCTCAAAAACGGCTCTAACGATTTCGATCAAACTTACGGAGTACTCTCAGCTAACTAGTCCCTACATTTTCTTCTGAATAAATGTTCCTGTAAAAATGCGTTGAACGAAGATATAGCACCCGCCTATGTAGGTGGTGTTCGAACTTAAAGGGGTGGCGGAAAGTCGTGTGTTGCTACGCACCAGATATTTTAAAGAACAGTCAGATTTGTTTCGGTTTTAGCAGCTACTTCCTCCCAACTTTGGCCAGGTACCAAGAGAGCAGTGTCGTCCGCAAGCCCCTCTATCTCTCCCTCAATGTTTGTGTTAAAAATGTCATTTACATATATAAGGTAGAATATGGGGCCCAGGACAGTGCCCTGAGGCATCCCACACATCATTACGCGAGAACCACTATGTTGGCCATGTATTTTCACAATTTGTTCACGACACCTGAGGTAATCCCCAACCCGACGTATAAAAGTAGGGTGAAATTTCAAGTTTTGGAGTACTCGCACCAATTTTTGGATGCGAAATGGTATCAAAGGCTTTTGATACGTCCTTCAAAACAACTACCGACATTTTCTTTGTTGAAATGAAAACAAAGTTCGAACAATAACAATAACGACCAAGTTCAAACTTAATTTTTAAATTAAACATAAAATATACACATTTTCAAAAATAGAACATTTCTATCCATTGGGATATTTGACAAATTAGGAAACGAAACTAGATTTTTCATGTGAAATTGAGATTTTCCTGTAACAAACGGAAATATCTGGTGCGTAGCAACACACAACTTTCCGCCACCCCTTCGAGCACCAGCGACATATGCGAGCGCTATATCTTCGTTCAACACATTTCTACGGAAACTTTTATAAAGAACAAAATGTAGGGACTAGCTAGCTGAGAGCACTCCGTAAGTTTGATCGAAATCGTTAGAGCCGTTTTTGAGAAAATTGGAACACCGATAAATTAATATTCGACAAATCTCCTTTTCTGAGTTAATTTGGCGTAGATCTCCGTTCAACATATACATACAGAAACAATTATAGAGAACGAAATGTTGATATGGGCAACTAAAAGACACTCCATTAAGATTTATCACATCTGATGAAGAAATTACCCTGGAATTTACAGAAATGTTCGAAAAAACGTTATTTTCGACACATTTTGATTTTTATCTCTGTTCAATGGACTATCAGAGGAACATTTATTGAGAACAATATGTAGGTATTAACTATTATAAAACATCCTGAGAGTTTGGTGAAAATCGCTGCAGCCGTTTTGCCAAAAAGCGTAAAAAACCTATTTTTGCTGCATGGGGTCATATCTCTGTTCACCCATACGACTGTTTCATGGAGATATGTATGAAGAAGAAAAGTTAGGTGTTGGTTAGTAGAAGATAATTTGAAAGTTTAATCAAAATCGTTATAGCCGTTTTTGTGAAAAATGGGAAAAGCCCTAGTTTTTGGTACATTTTCGTCCCCCACCCCCCTTCCCATCGGTCGAAATCGTCCATAACCTTATTTTGGTGTCTACAAAAAATAACGAACAAAACAAAAAAAGAACCAGTTCAATCGGATCAGCCGTTCTCCCGCAAATCGAACTACAGACACACACGGACCACGCGCCGAAATTAGGTTTTTTAGACTCAGTAGGCCCCAAAACGTAAAGATCAGAAGAAAACCCAATTCTTTTTTTTGACCCGATTACTATACTTTCCTTCCCTTCGGGTAGCGGAAAGTAAAAATGAGAAAAGCTCGGTTTGGATTGGCCCGCACTCTTGGCTGAGTATGCAAATCGTGAGAGTTAATTGTGCTTCGTATCGTGCAGTTGTGTTCTGGCCAAGGATTAATTCAAGATGACAAACTGGTGTGTGTGTGTGTTGAGCGATTCCTGCCTGAAAATGACAGATTACTCTTTTTAAACGGATAAGTCTCCTATATCTGGTGAGACGCAACACACAACTTTACTCAGCTCTACGTGCATCCTTGGTTTTCATGGCTCTTTCTGCTAATTCCATCCGCTTTTCACTCAGATCAAGTCGGTGAAACAAAACTTCACACTTAACGTGACAAGAGGCAGCGTTTAAAGCTAAGGAATTTATTGCGGTGCTCTTACTCGTGCCATGGCCTTTATTGAGCAATTAGTGCACAGAAAATGTATTAAACAGTCAAGGCGATTTATTCCAGAGGGATAGTACAACTGTTTCAGAATGAGCGGATGAAATGGCGGTAGTTAGAATAGCTAAATTTCCGAGGTTGCTTTAGACCATATTGTAAGCGTCATTAAGCACTTATCAGCAGTGTTTTACTACCACAGCGATTTTGTTGAAAATACAAAAATGACATAAGCAGGATTTATGAGGTATGAACTGCGTTAAAGTCGATTTTTCCTAAACATTGGATCGTTTATAGTGCCCCTCTCGTCATTTTCCCGCAGTAATGAATTGTATAGTACTGTTGCGTTATTTGGAGCTAATCTGAATCGTTACATCACGTGAAAAAAGCCTTACAGCGGGAGTCGGTGGTGATGTGGGCAGCTGAGAGAACGGTTTGGGAAGACATGGGGGTGAGGCCTGGGATGATCCGGGGGCTGTACACTGCGGTTGTTGTAGTCACCTATGGACTAGGGTGAAAAACAAAACAGTGCAGTTGCAGTTGAATAAACTGCAACGTAGGGCCTGTCTGGCCATTACGGGCTGTATGACAACACTCCCTACGGCTGCACTGGAAGTCTAGCTAGATTTAGCTCCACTCCACATAGATGTTAAAAGGATGGCGCTCTTCCAGGCTGAGCGTATATTGGAGTCGGGTCTGATCATGCAGGGGAGGAGGAGTTCCTGCCACTTGACGAGGTGAAGGTGGAGTGGCCTGAACTGCATGTGGTAGACGCAATGCCCACTAGGTTCAACTTCGTGTTACCCTTTCAGATACTAATTCATGAGCGATCCAGGTGGGAAGGGGGAGTTCCCGCTATTGAAGCTGGGGCCCTGGTATACTACACTGATGGCTCGGTGCAGGGTGGCCTTGTAGGGGAGGGCATCTTTGGGCTGAGAATTAGAGCGGCGATCCCTTTGGGGTCGCTGGCCAGGGTGTTCCAGGCAGAGGTAGCTACAGTGACAGACTGTGTGCAGCGACGGAGACAGAAGTGGCAGAGAATTTACATCATGGTGGACAGTCAGGCCACTCTCAAGGCCTTAGCCTCATACTGTCTTACATTGCGGCAGGTGTGGGAGTGTCTGACTGGACTGAAGGCTGATTGGTTGGGAAAGAAGGAATCGGGTCAGATCCCTATTGGCCCTGAGCCCTTTGTTGGAACTACCAGGAGCCACCTATGTAGAGAGGTTGGCCAATGGGAGGAAAGGTGCAGGGCTGTCCATTGGCAGGAGCTGCCTGTCCTTCAACTGCCAAAACTCTTCATCCGACTCTCCAAAGGGATCGCCAAGGAGGTGCTCGCACTGGGGAGGAAGGATATGAGGATCATATGTGGCCTGTTTACAGTTCACTGTCTCCTGAGGTACCATCTAGCAAATATTGGCATGTGCGAGGTACAGGTATGCAGGTTCTGCGAGGTGGGGCTAGAGACGGCTGAGCATGTGTTGTTTTTTTCTGACCCGAGGGTGTGTGGGACAAGTCCCTTTGTCACTGCGGCCGCATATGGGGCTATAGTGACGCTGGCCCTTTCTTAGTAGAAGGCGTCATACATACCCGCCCCCCTTAGGAAGCTGAGTATGTCCTTCACCGCAGAGTCCGCTACAGTTTTGGGGTTCAGTGGTCCCCTGACCGAAGTATTCAAAGCGGTTTGCTGCCAAGGCAGGGCATTCACATAGGATATGCTCTGCCGTCTCATCCTCCTTGCCACATAGTCTGCACTCCACTGCCTCTGAGATGCCCATTTTGCTGAGGTGGTATCTGAGTGGGCAGTGCCCGGTGAGGAAGCTTATCAGTACTCTCAGATCTTGTCTAGAGAGTGTCAGCATCGCCTTCGCCCTTTGACAGGAAGGCCTGACAAGCTTTTTCGCCTGTCTTAGTCGTGGCTGGCGATGCCAATGGGCGCCATTTTCCGGTGTCTCCCATCGAGCAACCAGACGGTTCAGGTGACTTTTCATCAGACCCACGTGTGGTTCAGGCCCGATGGGTAGGGATTCTGTACCCCTTTTCGCAAGGCGGTCAGCCTTTTCATTGTCCTCATGCCCCCTGTGAGCCAGCACCCAAATGAGGGAGAGCCTGTTACGGGCGCTGCTTGAGCGCATGGTCCCATGCCAGCTTAGACCTAAAACTATAGGCTGCGATGGCCTTTAAGGCGGCCTGGCTGTCTGAGAAAATGTAGATCGGCTTGCCCTTGAGTCCTTTGTTCAGGATCTCTTCTGCGATCTCTTGGGTTTTGCCCATTGTTCGCGGCTGCTTATTCAGTCAGCATGCTGACCTTATTCACAGCTGGCTGCAGACATGCCCCTGGAGACAATGACCGTTCCACTATCGACAACCCGTGGTCGCGCCTGGTAGCATGGGCATGCTCCTGGGAAGATAACCCAGAACTAGGAGCATGTGTTGTGCATATGTGATGGACTCACGGCATCACGCTGTGGTGTATTTGGGAGGCCCTTTCTTCAGCCAGAAGAGGTGGCGAATGCAGAACTTGCAGATATCCTCCGCTTTGTGTGGGGGAATGGTGGGGGCGCATAGGTGACGTCACACCAAGTGAGACCAGTGCCGTTGTGCCTGGGGGCGGTGCAGGGGGGCCATGACGCCCTTACAATAGGCCTGTTTGTGGCTGCAGTGAGAGTATCACCTGCATCCACCGTAGCAAAAAATATCGTTGCATCCGTTTTTGTGAAAACATTAGTGGTTCGACTATGATGACGATAGTTAGCTTTCCGCCATTTCGCTCACACCTTAATTCGGGCGTTCCATGGGGGCGTTGCGTGCTAAATATACCATTTCAGCCGTTTTTCGCATGTTATGGAAAAAATTTCGCTTAGACTCGACGGAAGGTTGTTGGCGGTTTCAGTGATTTAGTTATTCGCGAATGAATTACGTATGGTGATGTTATGGTTCTTCAAGACGATTTTATTGACCGCGCGAACGTTGTTTAAAGCCTCTCTACTCGCTAACAATAAACGAAGAGTAAGAAACTTCATTTGAGACTCGGCCGTTTTAAGGTTGGCATTCACAACTCGTTGCGGGTGGTTGGTATTTGCGAAACCAAGAAAAAGGTCACGAGAACTACAAGAAACCAGCTCGGAGATGTTGATGAATATATTCAGGATGTCGGTTTTTTCCCCACCTCCAAGAACTTCACGCGAAAAATCGTGTTTTTCTTCTTCAGAGAGCTCTCCTTCATCAATTCTGCATTTGAGATGTAGGGCCGTTGTGGAGTTGGAGCTTGTTCTTTTACAAAGTTTTTAGTCGCTTACACGAACTTTTACAAAGGCGCGAAATGTGGAATAACAATGGGGCGGGCTAATTTAAAACAGATCGAATCTTGTTAACACGTGTTTCTTCTCTGTCGTTCGAGTTGGTCGTGCGAGGTTCGATATATGCGCATTCGTTGGATTTAAGAAACGATGAAGAAAAGGTTTTTCGCGTTTGGGAGATGTGTCACAATTACCACCTCGGAGGGAGGCAAAGGAGGAAGGAGCAATTAACATACAATATACATTCACCCCGGGGGGAGAACTCGGGTTTAACGAGCTGCCAAATACTCGACCTTCTGAATTTATCTTCCGAGGTCAGGGGACAAAAGTGTGCAATTTGCGACAGAAGAGACCGACAATGGGGTAACGGAGATGGAACTGGAAGTTTTTGGGCTCTTTGGTCGCTACGATCCTATCGTGAGGGCTTTGACCTTCCTCGACC
The DNA here is from genome assembly GCA_020466155.1 of Pachypeltis micranthus. Lineage (NCBI taxonomy): Eukaryota > Metazoa > Arthropoda > Insecta > Hemiptera > Miridae > Pachypeltis > Pachypeltis micranthus. The sequence continues at coordinate 5,358,502 of CM035776.1, forward strand.
CCGAACGAGAATTTCTCTAACCTTTTTATAACGCCTTTTTTTTTCTTTTTATACCCTGAGTGGGTACTTCTTCGTATTCCTCTCCCCACCGTAAAACATGAAGGGAGAAAACTGAAGTGTCTAGCGGGGTGAGCCCCGCCAAGTGATATAAGGTGTTGTTGAATGCGACCGTTGAGGATTTTATTCGGAAACTTTTATGGATCGATATGAGATTACAAGCTGAGGCAGACCACCCAGGCGGCAGTTTGAATGCGTCCGGGTCGCTAAAAACTTTCGATTTTATAGCGAATCGCTCAGTTCATTTTTCAACATTGTGCTCAATTAGTCGCCGCTATTTATTTGATGTTTGGGGGTTTTAGAAATAAAACTTCAAGATTAAGCGACTAGAAAGAACAAACTTTGAACGCTGCAAATTATTACACGACGGTTTATAATTCTCTTGCACAGCAAGACTATGACCTATTCAATTCAACACAACGTCGAAAAAAGTAAAGATTATAACATGGATAAATCAACAATCTGGGAAGCGACAACGCGTATGTGTGAGTTCACATCAAATCTGATGTTTTAATCGATATTTCCAATAATTTCCTGGTTATCTACCTCGTGGAAGTTCTATCCCATACTTTAACAACAGATTGAAAATACCGCAGACTCCAAAAAGTGGTCAATTAATGCCAACGGGTGTGAATTGCACTGGCAACTTCTCTAAGAAATAATTGTAGAATTAAACACACTCGAACGTTCCGGACTGAGATGGGGGCCATGCAGTGGTATACCGATGGTTCGGTTATGAGAGGCAGAGCTGGACTGGACATTGCAGGGCCCAACTACAGTCTTGCTAAGCCCCTGGGTGAGTACGCCACGATATTTCAAGCGGAAATCCCATCTATAAAGATCTGCGCGGAAGGGATCCTGACCAAAGGACACAAGGGCATGTACGTTCCGATATATGGGGGTGTGCGGAGGCAGTACCGGCCTCACGGCCCTGACCTGCCTCCACCCCATCGGGCAAATCAAGAGGGAAAAGGGGCAGGGACTACTTCCAGCGACCCCTCGACCACTGCGATATGATGTGGTGAACGACGTAGTGACTTGTGGCAGTCTTGCAATGTTGAGACAATTGAGCCGTTCCTTTCGTCACGATCGCTGCCCTGAACTTAGCGGCCCTCTCCTCTGTTCGACTTGGGTTTCACTTTACCTAAGCTCTGCCAAGACTGACCAGACGATGAGCGTTGAACTGCTGAAAGACAACGATGAATTCTCATCTCGACCTTACAGTCGCCCAAGTAGCCGCTCATTTGCTCAATGGTCGCCAGCTAAATCGCTATGTCGCTCTCCTCCAGCTCTTCTCCAACCACTCACATAACAAGAAACCCAAGAAGCTCATTGAAATGCTGTTTCACCATTTCTATAATACTAACAACATCAGGGGTTGCTTGTCATGCAAGACTCTCGCCAATGATCTCAAAGTAAACCTGGCAAGTGACAGTGAAGTATGAAATGATTCGACGTAGTAAATCTGCCAAATTGACTCCTGCAGATATGATATACCGCTTCTACATTGGCTCATCTTTGACAGGTAAACGTGTGTAAGGTATGTTTTCTGCTTTGTATATTGTGTTGGGATTTCGGAGTCCCTGTTCCTGATACCTAGTGAATGGTCCCATTGTTGCTTCCTGTTAACTAACTCAATCCTTCTCCCCGAAGTATTCTATGAGAACGCCAGTGGTTTCACTCAATATTATTGCTTAATTATGAATAGTCTGGCGTTTGAATTCAATAATTTACTTTCCAGATGTTATATATTAAGCCGCTGGGGAAGGGAGAACGACTTCATTCAGTTCATAATTTTTATGTAGTAGTGAATTTATTAAAGTCGAATGAATGAATTGTGTAAGTATCATCATCTGCAGTGCGAAGGTATCCCTCAAAACAGGACTGACAAAGTGACTCTACTCCCTCAGTTTCTTTGCTCATATAAAGAAGAGGACTCAAGGGCAAGCGGATCTACATATTCTCGGACAGCTAAGGCCATTGCAGCCTATAGTTTTAGGTCTAAGCTGGCATGGGAAAGCCTTCATGCGCTCAAGCAGCTCGGCGCCCATAACAGGCTCTCCCTCATCTGGGTGCCGGCTCACAGGGGGCACGAGGGTAACGAAAAGGCTGACTGCCTTGCGAACAGGGGTACAGAGTCTGGTGGCTCGACGGGAGATAACAGGAAAAAGCGTTCATTGGCACCGCCAGCCACGATTAAGACAAGGAAAAAGGCTCGTTACGCCTTCCTGTCAAAGGGCGAAGGCGATGCTGACACTCTCTAGGCAGGATCTGAGAGTTCTGACACGCTTCCTCACCGGACACTGCCCACTCAGATATCACCTCAACAAGATGGGCATCTCAGAGACGGTAGAATGCAGACTTTGCGACGAGGAGGACGAGACGGCGGAGCATATCCTATGTGAATGCCCTGCCCTAGCAGCTAAACGCTTCGAATTTTTCGGTCAGGGGACCATTGAACCCCAAATCATAGCGGAATCTGCGGTGAAGGACATACTCGGCTTCTTAAAGGGGACGGGTATGTACGACGCCTTCTACTAAGAAAGGGTCAGTGTCACAATAGGCCCATTTTCGCCCTCGGGGAAAAAAAGACTTTAACCGCCAAAATGTGAATTTTAAAAATTTTATTTTAAATTTCTTGAGTACTATCCCTGTTTAGTTCAATTTAAGCCTTTCTTGGTTGCATCCATAAAGATAAACACAATAACGATTAATACTAATTATTCGGCTCAGCTCTGCCTGATTAGTTGGTTGCTCTCGACCCTGACGAGAAATCCTGAGCTCAGACCTCCCCCCCAGAACATTCAAATCCAGCTCTTTCCGACCTGAAGCCTTTGAAATGGTAGCTGCGGGAAACTCACCGACAGAAGGCTTTAAGATTATTTCCAAAGTGGACGACGGATTTTCCCCTTTGGAGTTTCCAGAATATTCACTCTCCTCGGGCGTTCCCCGATTGTTAGGAACTCAAATCGCCAACTCCAATTTCACATCCACCACACCACACTTTCCCGATACCGCTGTTTATTGTTTACGTTCCATTATCAGTTATGAACAGTTATGCCAACAGAGCAGCAGAAATTCCAGCACGCTATTGTTCTTAAATCTGACCAACAGCGCTGTTCCCAGCAGCGATTACCGCCCACCACTGGAGGGAACGAGGTTGTTACCTCTTCCGTTTTTTATTAGTATTGTATTTTTTCTATCTATTGTTATATTCACCATCTACCATCCGTTTTCTGGGGACCTCGTGTGTGCTGTTTCGTTTTCGTCACCGAACTGACCGCTTAACCGTTTTGTTTGCATCGTTTACGGCATCTTATACCGCCGCTCACCTCTCATTCGGATTCTCACCACCATTCGGACGTGTTGGACAGCGACTCACGACCATCCAACAGGGAAGACGCCAGAACGGGTTGGAACGATTTTGCGCGCTCTCTCAGCCTTCCCCAACTCGTGATTCCGAGTTGGACTTATACAAGTACCAGATCTTTTTCCATTTTGTGTTTCCCCAACTATATTGTGAATAAACTCTTTAAACTCCTCTGTTGCCCTTTGTAGCTGTATCCGGTTGTTCATATCAATATTCACCATATTTTACACCCATCACATGTTATTTTCTGAAACTGGTAAGCTGTGCGGGGTTATAGCCAATGTTCAACGGCAGGCCCAGAGCATACTAAAACACCGATTCTCTGGTCACCAGACCTGACGTAAAACGACGCGCTCGTCACTCAGTTCTCTCAGTTACTTACTCACTCTCCGCTCACATCCCCACAACACAGTTCACGTATCTTGAGACCCCCTTACGTTGCATGTCTTCACACTCCGCCTCGAGATTTCGCCCCTCTGACGTACCCTGGATAAAATTGCCTCAAGGTTCAATAAATTTATTAATTGTCACTATTGTATTGAGGGTAAGACGACTCGTTTGACCCATGTGCAAAGGAGAAAGCGTGCATGTAGAACACTTGTATTGATCCACGCTGATTTGATCGGCCTGGACAATTATAGATATTAACCTATAATACATATAGATCTATATTAATGAGGCTGGACTTACCATTATGTTGAAGATTTGAGGTGATTGTCATTAAAGTATATCAGTCCACTTCGTTTGACTCGCAGTAGATGGTTGTTGTTGTTGTTGTTGCCCATTGTGGAGATGCTTTGAAGAGCTGCTGACTAAGGCAAAAATTACGGCAATCGCGCCGGAGATTCGATCCACATTCCTCAACTTTCGTCGAGAATTATGAATCGACTGTCTTAACCACTAGATCACGATCAACCGCTTGCCTCAAATAAGTAGTCAGTCAGCACATCTCCCCCCTCGTCTTTTAACCGCTGCTCCTGGAGCGGACTCTTTTAAGGAAAGAATTTACGAGAGTTGAGCGAATCCCCACAAAATCCGATCTTAGATTCGAGAAATGAGAGGGCTACAAGGAAAGTCTTTTTTCTTTCACATTGTAGCGGGCGCGTCGCCCATTTTATTTCCCCTAGAACTCGTCTCATTATTTTCTCTCTTAATTTTTTAATTTTTCTCTCTGGGCCTCTTCTTTTTCTTGGAAAGAAGAAATTCGACCACTAGTTGGGCGCCATTGTACTGAGGAGGTTTGGAGATGCTTTGAAGAGCTGCTGACTAAGGCAAAAATTACGGCAATCGCGCCGGAGATTCGATCCACATTCCTCAACTTTCGTCGAGAATTATGAATCGACTGTCTTAACCACTAGACCACGATCAACCGCTTGCCTCAAACAAGGAGTCAGTCAGCACACCAGCAGCCCTGATGGTTGTCACAATTCGGACTATGCCTCACTGTGGGGACTTTATTCCGACATTCATAATCGAAGCTTTGACCATTTTCCCTGAATTCTCTGAATTGGTCGAAACAAAACATATTTAGAATCAGAGAGGAATATTTCCCTGGATCTTTTTAGTTTTTCGAAATTTGCCCTAGTTCAAAATTGGCCACCTAATATAAGCTTTGTTTATGACAATCCATGACTCCGGCGCAAATGGTTAAAACATTTATGAGGTGGCCAATTTTGAATTAGGCTAAATTCCGAAAAACTAAATAAAGACCCGGGTAGACATTCCTCTCCTGAGTATAAATCTGTTTGATATTCGTGTTTTGAGCCATCCATGACTTCAGGGCAAACGGTCAAATTTTCGATCATGAATATGTAGCTAACTTCAGCCGAGTTCTACATTTATCAACCGAAAGAATAACATTCAATCTTCGGATCTCTCCATATTTTCAGATAAGTTCGATGGTTTTGACAAAAATGAGGGAAATCCCCGAAACTCATTACTATTTGCTAGTAGTGATCTGACTAAACCTCCAATGATTTGTGAGGACCGTCGAGACGAATTTGATTGACCCTGGCGTCTTCTATCTGCAAATGCTCTCGTGTACTATGCCTCTGTCGGAAACAAGGTTGAGCGAGACGAAGAGGGTGCCATTATAAGACGAGATTTGTCTCACTTTTACGTCACGAGTCACAAGGAGTGACGTAATTCAACAGCACACAACACTTTTGAGGGGTTGAGTGCCCTGAAACATGTCTCGCGTGCTCATCACCCTTCCAAAGAGAATGAAAGAGTGACTGAGAGAGAAAGAGAGAGAGTGTGAGGGAGTAAGCGGTGGTGGTGGTGGTGGGGGTTAGAAAGATTTGTGAGGGAGAGAAAAATAAAGAGTCCAAATCCCTTTTGTCATGCTAAATAAAACTCTCGTCTTAAAGGCGACGTTATGACGGTTTTAACGCGTCGGACCAAGTCGAGGAGGCTCGTGTGTTGACTGTCGTGTCTGATCTCTTGCCAAAGTCAAATACTTGTTGTATTCCATCAATATTTATGCCTTGAAATATTTCTGATTCACTCTTCTTTTGGACCGCGCGCGCACGATATTCGAGCTCCGTTTACCGCGCTATTTGCTTCCGTGCGGCTCCTTTTTAGCGTCTTTTCAAAACCTTTCGAGGAGCGTTTTAGCTCGTCAGTGAATAAACAACGAATGTTGACGGAGAACAGGTTCATGGGGTGCGTGCAGGAGGAAGACGGAAGATGCAGTTTGCGGGAATTAGGCTAAAATGCGCTCGTTGCTCGAACAAAAATTCTTTCGATTTGCTGTCATGCCTTTACATTTCGATTAAATAAGAATAGAATCCTTCAGTATTGAGATTAATGTGGACTAATTCGTGTTATGTATTACACAATAATAAAATGGTATTATTAATATGTCGGTAGTTCACAATGATAATCAACATTAGTTAGGCATCAAAACTTAGAACCAAACGGCGCACGTACAGATGAAAGAATTCGAAACAACAATGCACAAATCTGAGCGTTAGTTTCTTCGAGGTTTGAAATTCTTTTAGATCTAAATTTGCGAGTGAGTTCTGGGATATGTGGATTAACAGATATGTAGGTACGTGGCCAGATAGATAAACGTATAGGTAGAGGCAGAGACAGAGTGATTCCATTATTTATTTAGTCGCTAAAGTATAGTTAGTATCTAGTCTCCTTCTCTCCTCTGGATCTTTTGGTTTCACCATTTCTTACGTTTCCTTTGTATGTATGAAGTGAAGAGAGGGAGAGAGAGAGAGAGAGAGAGAGAGAGAGAGAGAGAGAGAGAGAGAGAGAGAGAGAGAGGGAGGGAGAGGGAGAGAGAGAGAGAGAAAGAGAGAGAGAGAGAGAGAGAAAGAGAGAGAAGAGAAGAGAGACAGAGAGAGAGAGAGAGAGAGAGACTGACTGAGGTTTTATTTATCCACCTGGGGGAGTTAGGGCTATGCAGCCCTCTCTTCTACTCCCCCAGGATACAATTCCAATCCAAGAAAATTTGCCACATCCTCGGCATAATTAAACACTACATATTTTCAAATTGAGCAGTAGATATTCTTGAATTCTACAACATAGTTTCTTTATTCCAAAATCGTTTGTCTTATAATTACAAGTAGAAACACATCACACAAACGTTAGACACAAAAAGAAAATAAACAACGTTCATACCGTCATAAATTACACTCATTCATCCTATACACACACATGCACATTTGAGAAGGACTATGCCCGTTAGCTGTCCGCCGTCCCCCGTCCATGGTCCACCATCCGCCAAAATCCGTTTTTTCGCACAAAAATCCCATTTGGTATCTAGTTGAGCCCGCCATCTTGTCAATCCGATCGGACGAAGCCCATGATGGTTGTTATGGACAAAAAATGTTTAAAAAAATTCACAAAACGCAGTATAATCGCAAATACGCTGTGTTTCGTATCGTCTTCAAGCTATTTTTACATCCTGGGTCAAATGGAATGAGTATCAGACGTGTACAAGTGCGTATAGGGAAATTACAGTAATTTTTAGAGTCGACTAATTGAAAGAACTCTCAGGAACAGCAGCGGAAGTAAACGTTTCATCGTTAGTACTCCCTCCCTCCTATCTCATCAAAACCACCCGCCCACTCGCCTCGCAACGTCATGCTAATTGCCGAGGGTTTACTGGAAGTCCCTGTCCCAATTTCCCCGACTTTTTTGCCCGATGGGGCAGAGGAAGGTTAGGGCCACTTTCTCCGCACACCCCTACATCGGATCATAAGTGCGTACAGACGTTTATGGGCGCCTGGCCCTGGGGGAATATTTAGTTTCCGAAGTTCTATTGTAGTCAGGTCATGTTTCGTATGGTTTACTGGTATTTTTCGATGCTGAATCGAATGGAATGGGTCTCAGAGCAGTTATACTAGGTCAAGCTGTTCATGAGAATAATAAACCGTTGTGTAATAATTTGCAGGGTTTTTATATTTGGCTTTAAAAGTACTCAGCGTCAACTTCAGGTCAAATAGATCCACCTCTTCATTGTACAATTTAGTACCTTGAATCAAGAACAACCCTGCGTATACTGCGGTCCTATGAGATGGAAGCTGCATCAAAGTTCTGGCATTTTTCGTGTCCCTATTATGCGCTTGCGACATAAATTTGAATTTATTGTACAGGTACTCGGGACTCCTGTATTTCAGTACTCTAAATATCATTGCAGCCAGCGCTAGCTTTCTTCACTCTGCTATCTTCAGCCATCCTAGCAATCTGTATGGAAGCGTGAGATGCTCAGTGGGCTGTACTCTGGCAACATAGCGCACTGCCGCATTCTGGTATGAGAGAGAGGGAGTGAGAGAGAGAGAGAGAGAGAGAGAGAGAGAGAGAGAGAGAGAGAGATAAAGAGTTAAGTGTGGGTAGTAGTGTTATACTTGCGAGTGATACAGGCAGAGAACAGAGTAGAGTGTGTGGACACATTTCACACGGGGGAGTCTCTGGATAGGTGAACTGGAATAGAGATGAAAGCTGAGAGCGAGGAAGTCAAACTGGACAAAAGCCAAGAGAAAGGGTCTGGGAAAGAACAGAGAGTAGAATGCCGTAGAAGCTGGAAAGTAAGGGTGAGAGAATGGATGTGGGAAGGGGGTGAGGAAAACCCCACTCAGGAAACTGTTGTCGGCTCGTGTCATAAAATTGTATGTTTCAGAGAAGTTTTTTTTTCAATATCCGTGAACGTCAAGAGAAAGTAGATTGAGCCATTGGAGAAGTCAGTTTCTTACGGGACATGGCGACATCAGTCCATTTCATCCTGCATGTCTTGCGCCTGAGGTCTAGATGAAACAAGAAACCACGTGCTGCTCTACTGTAGTTCCTACAATGGTGAGCCACAGTTATTGGAAGAGCAGCCACACCATCCAGCTTTGACAGCTACTAAGCAAGCTTATAACCATTTCGCTCCGCTTCATAACAGTTATGACAAAAAATAGACGTGGACCCCCACGGGGGGTATTATCAAGTTCGTTAAAGCCGTTAGTGAGCTGGTTAGGTGGTGTTTTGACGACTATGGTAGCTATACCTAATTTTGGACCGATTTTGCTCACACTGTTACCCTGGTATCCCATGTTGATCTGCAGACTGATCGCCATATTCGGTTTTAGCGGTTTCGTCTCAATCTCATTCACATACAGATGTGTTTCCTTATCAACATGACTGCTCCTTAACCCACAAAAGAAAGCGAAATAATGCAATAGCCCGGGCACTCGCTCAGCATCTACCAAACCTAGATCTGTGGAGGCACGGCAGGTTGTCATTTAAGCTGGTCTCTCGGTGTTAAGCTGGTGCCCATGTGTTACCCAAGGGAATCACATCGGGGAAAACTTCTTAATCTGGGGTCCCCACCTGATTTAACTATTTATCTGGGTGGTAAGTTTCAAAGGGAGAGATCAACTGTGGCGTTTTATGACGTAACCTTCATCGCAAAGAGGGCTAAACGGTTATAAGCTTGCTAGCTGTCAAAGCTGGTAGGTATCTCACAACAGTGCAACAGCACTAACTACAGAGGAGCATCACGTGCTTTCTTGTATCCTCTGCACTGGAGGCACAAGACGTGCAGGATGATGGGTGAGCCTTTCAAGTGAAAAGAAATGGAGCGGCCATTAAAGCCGCCATATCCTGTAAGGAATTGATTAATCTATTCTTAACCACTTTCTCCTATGACGTTCATGAATGTTGGGGAAAAAAATCATGCGTGTCATGTCTCTTCGGCGAGGGTTCTGCAGCTTGATATCCTCGTCCTCGCACCATTGGGAGACGATTCGGAGCACTTGATGGGTTTTTGGTCCTCGGAGCGGCACAGACACACGTATACCCTCACACAGATCATTGTCTCAAATGGTGTTTTTCGGGCTCAGGAGCCTTGGGAACGTAAAGGTCTGAAAAAGGTCTTGGATTTTTTAGCCGATTTCATAACTCCCCTTCTTACAACGTAGGACTAAGGAAAGTAGAACAACAGAGCGCTACAATTAGACGATAGGGAGATTGTGATTCACTTCATTTACTGTTGTAAACACAGTTTGAAGACAGCGGTAAAAACAGCTTTTCACGTAACATATTGCACCACTTGAAATCCATGAACAGCTAAAGAGCGAGGGAGGCAGTCAAATTTCAACTTATTCCCGTTTTCAAGTTAGTCGGTTTGACGACAGTCACGACATGAGCTCGAGGCAGCGCGAGAGGACTCCAAGTTGACTCGACAGGCTCACGACTCAGCTTAAAACCAATTTGACACGTTCCAACCTCAAGCACGAACCTCTTCATAGTTTTATGAATGACTAAAAGGGCTAAAGAGATTACGTTGAATGCCGTTTCCCTCTTTTCGGACACTCATTTTTCCCCTGGGAGGGCTATTTAGTCCGAGAGACTCCCATTAGTTAAAGCGAGCTGAAAAATTGGAAGATGTGAGAGTTTTTTTTCTTGCTTTTACACTGCTACTTGGAACCTGGCATTTTTAGAACATTGGGTGTTAGGAGTGTAATAATTTCATTGCCTCTGGGCCTCTTACAGTCTGTAAGAGTACAGTCGAGTACGGTCTGTACTCTAAGAGTGCAGTAATTTCCGCAAAACGAAGGATCGAGAAAGTCACAATAAATATAAAAAGCTTCGGAACAGATCAAAACAAATGCTGCGAAATTCAAAAAGCAAATATTATCATTATCTTTTCAAGGAAAACAGGAATCCTGCTGAATTGTGGAGGATAATGAGAGGTCTGGGTGTCTGCGGCAAGAAGTCTGAATCAGAAATAAATGTGTCTGTTGAAGCACTTGGTCAATATTTCAGCCGCTTCCCTGAGACTCCGTCTTCTCTAGAGGTAATAGGAAGATATCGCAAGTCTAGACCTTTGTATGAACCTTTCTCCATACCTCCGCTATGTGAAGAGAAAGTGAGGGAGTCCCTGATCAGCACTAAGTCCAAATCAATAGGAGTAGACGAGATATCAATTGAGGTACTTCACCTACTTGCCGACGCAATTCTGCCTGTATTGACTCACATCTTTAATGTGTCGCTACAAACTGGAGAATACCCACAGATATGGAAGAAAGCAGTTGTGAAACCACTCCCAAAATCTAAAACGCCGACTTCACCTAGAGATTCCCGCGCCATCTCCCTGTTGTGCGCAATGGGAAAGGTCTTAGATAAAATCGTCCACAATGAGCTGCGAGATTACGTTGATAGCCATAACTTTGGCACCGAGACGGCTCTCATCAGACTCCTGGAAGACATTAGAGAAGCAATGGATCACAGACAAGTGACTGTTATGATTATGGTCGATTTTTCAGCAGCATTCGATTTGGTTCGAAAGGACATATTACTGGCGATTCTTGAGTCAGTCGGTGTCATAGACAGTGTTCTGGCTTGGTTTGAGTCGTATCTGACTGGAAGACAGCTAGCGGTTAAAGGTAATAATGGTGAACTATCGTCCTGGAGAACGGTACCTGTCGGCACACCACAAGGTTCTGTTTTATCTACCTTATGTTTTATTTTGTATGTAACCACATTACCCAAAGTTTTCGCAGAAGGAACAAGACACATTTCATACGCAGACGACTTACAGTTTTACCGAGCTTGCAATGTGGAAAACCTGTGTAGCACAATTGGAAAGCTGAACGAAGATCTTGAAAGAGTGGAAGTCTGGTGCCGAAATCATGGAATGGAAATTAATCCCATTAAGACGAAGGCAATGTTGCTTGGGTACCCGAAGATTTTGTCCAGAATAGATATGAGTACGATCCCTAGAGTTACATGTGGTAGCGTGGAAATAGAATACGTAAACGCAGCAAAGAGTCTTGGAATCATGATGCAAATCAACTTGTGCTGGGGTAATCAAGTGACAGCCACATGCAACACAGCATTTAGGACGAACTACCAACTAAGGAGGACAGCTGCAGACTTTCCACAGCACGTAAGGGTTCAGCTTGTTCAAAGCCTCATAATGCCTCATTTGGACTACGCTGCTGCTGCATTGTGTGATTTGAAGAGCGAGGAACTGAGTCGGTTACAGAAGGCCCAAAATGCAGCACTCCGTTTCGCGTTGAGGCTAAAAATGGACGATCACGTCACCCCTCACTATCGTCGGATTGGCTGGTTGAAAATGAGCGAAAGGAAGAGACTGCACGTGGCCACAATGATGTTTAAAATATTGAAAAACAGCAAACCGGCATATCTTCGCTGCAAATTTGAGTTCCTAGCATCAAGAGACACACGGAACCGCAATAGAGTGCTTCGGACGCCTCAGCATCGAACCGAAATGTTTGCGCGTTCTTTCGAAGTTCAGGGGTGCAAGCTATACAATGACAATGTTGAGTGGTATGATATGAAGGAAAAAGTGGTAGAATTTAGGGAGAAAATTAAAAATAAACTGTTGAGGCACTATTAAATAAAGAGTTTTCGTACAAGAGAAACTTTGAAGTGAAGTAGAATTTGATTTATTTGTTTTGTTGAACTGTTTTTGTCTGTTTTAGTTATTTACTTAGCGATATCTAGTTAAAGCAAGGGAGAGTGGAAGAGAGGGCCTCATGGCCCTAACTCATCCCTGATTGTTACATAAAAATCTCAATCAATCAATCAATCTTAATACAATTTGGACTGTCTTTCAACCTGTTCAATTCCATAAGGCCAGGTAAGGTTATGGCGAGGTTGAAACGGGGGTCTTTAACATTACCTATCTTGCGCTATCCTTGATATGAGGATGAATATCGTAAATTCCAATTGGCCGGTTTTATTGTCGTATCGTTCAGTGGTATTTTTCGTTGCTGAGGATCTGAGGGTGTGAGACTGTGTCAAGCTTAGCAATCATAACGTGAAATGATGAGGTCGTGATTTATGAACTCTATAAATAAATATGAGTGAAGTAGAATTAACTTTAATACTTTAGCTTACGAAATTACCAAATAGCCTTCTCCAGCTATCTCTTTATGAAGAGCCTCAGAAGAATTCAGAAACATATTTGAAAAGTAAGGTCTGAACGACGAAACAAATTAATCCTCAGTGCCAACATATTTTCCTCCTTAGTCAAAAACAGCCGCTTTGTACAATGTAACTTTAATGTGTATAACTTTAAGTTGTGTTGATAAATGATTAGAACGTATTGATTTCTATAGTTGACAGGGTATTATTGCGCCTCCACAGGGCGTGAGCCTCTTTAGCTCAGTGGTAGAGCACTGGTCTCGTAAACCAGGGGTCGTGAGTTCAAACCTCACAGGAGGCACTTTATATTTTTTGGCATTTGATATACCTGTTTCTAAAGCTCTGCTATGCACACGGAGTATTACCGGTATACTTATAAATTACTTGCATGTTATGTACATATAGTTTCTCTTTTTGTTATTGAATGCTTTGTTGGCGTTTCACCCTAATGTTTTCGTTTATTTATTGTTTTTAGGAGGTGGTGAACATTAACCATCATACTTCAGGGCAGGATTATTGCAAGTATGTTATTACGTTTTGTGCGATAGATGAGAAGGAAAACAAGTTATACGATTCTTACGATTCCGAAAAACTGTGGAAGCTCGCGTTCCAGCCCTACGTTTAAATATGCATTGCCACCCGCTGAAGCAGTCCAGACTGAGATGAAACAAATTGCTTGGACACTTCAGTGGAGCAGCTGCGGGCCACCAAGATCCAGAGAAATCACTAATACATACTTGCGTCTGTGATGCGCGACCACACTGGACGTCAACTGCACTCGTCCGTGGCCTGAATTCATACTGTGAGGCTGACAGGAGCGAAAGGGCATTCATGTGGTGCATTAGCCTGTCTGACGTAAGCCTTTCTAAAATCTTCACTCCAACTGATAGGTAGCTGAATAGCTGATACTACAACGCTTCTTTCACTGTCTCTTTTCCAGGCTTCTGTTCCTGAGGCAGTGAACAGAAATAAGAAACCAAAATGTGTCGAGAATAATGTTTTTGAACATTTTCACAATCACCATAATAATTGCTCCTCTGGATTTGATCAACCGCACGGAGTGCCTTCTTGCAACCTGTACCCATATTTTGTTCTCAACAATTATTTCAATATTTATCTGTCGAACGGATATAAAAGGCACGATAGCTTGGAAATCGAGATTTGTCGAAAATTAATTAATCGTGTTTCAAATTTTCTCAAAAATGGCTGTAACAATTAATTTCAATCAAACTTACGGAGTACTCTTAACTAACTAGTACGCACACTTTGTTTCCCATAAATGTTCCTGTGGAAATGCGTTGAACGAAGATAGAGCGCCTGAATATGAAGCAGGTCGACGAATTTACGGGGGTTGCCGAAAGTTGTGTATTGTTGTGTATCACGAGGTTTCAATGCTCACCTCACAATTTGGGTAGCAGAATCCCAAAAAATCTCGCTTTCCTTCGCAGGCGTATCTATCTGTCTGTTCACAGAATTTGGCCAGAATTATTTATAGATTAGTTAATTAAGCACTGATTTTTAGACGATAACTAATTAAAGTAAATCGATGGAGGTATCATATTTTTGTCGGTGAAGCAATTGAGATGAAGAAAGAGAATAAGGAAATGTGGAACTTCGAGGAATGACGCACAGGTATTTCGATGGCTCATATTAGAACTATAGTTGATAACGTTGAATGATACCTTTTTTTACTCTTATCGACGGAAAATGTGTTGGTTAGTGTCGTTTGGGGTTGAAAGAGCCTTCCAGGACAACGAAATTAATTAAAGTAAAATCGATCGAGATGTTAAAGATCGATACTAAATCACTATCAAGCGATTGCTACTCATTGACTAACTTCCTCCCCTTCACTGTTGGGGTTTGTCCATCAGTTCGCTAGTTTTATCGGATACGGAAGTTCACGTTTTGTGCTGTGTTTTCGCGAATTAAGATTATGTGGTTCAGAATACCGTCGTCGGTTTTCGTTATTTTTTGTCGGTGAAGCAATTGAGATGAAGAAAAGAGAGTAAGGAAATGCGGTGCTTCGAGGAATGATACATTTCGTTGGCTATAGAACTATAGTTGATAACATTGAATGATACTGTTAAGTACCTTTTTCGACTCTTGTTAACGGAAAGGTGGTGGTGGGTGTAAATGCGAAGTACTAACATTCTTCGATAAGGGCCCTTTTCCAGAAAGTTCGTTCTGGTTCGAACTGGTTCGTTCTTACGTTAATATTAGTTCTCTAGTTTTACAGGATTCGAAAGTTCGCGTTTCGTGCGGTATTTTAGAAATTTAAGGTTATGCTGCTAAGAATGCTGTCGTCGGGTTTCTAAATTTTCATCGGTGGAGTGACAAGATGATGTTGACGATGTGTTCACAGGTAATTCGTTGGTTGAGAGTTAGTTATATTTGAGAACGTTTAATGATACTATTTAGTACCTTTTTACTTTCCTTGGCTCTACGAAGTAGAAAGGAAAGTTATGTAATCGGCTGAAAAAAAAAATTTTGAGTTTTCTTCAGATCTTTACGTTTCAGACCCTCCTGAGTCCGGAAAACACTATTTGGGAAAATGATCTGTGTGTGTGTGTGTGTGTCACTAAAGTGTGTCTGTGAACGATTTTTAGGGGAAACCACCGTATCAAATCAGCTCAAACTTCATATCTCGCCCGCTGGTCACAATGGGACGCCAAAATAAGGGTATGAGCAAAATCCACCGAAAGTTAACTAGAGTTATCATAGTGATCAAAACACCAAATTTTTTTTTTCTCAAAAACGGCTATAACGATTTTGATTAAATTTTTTATATTGATAGCTCCCAATTAGACAACTATACCATAAAATTCCCATCTATGGGAAAATCACGATAGCAGCACAATAAATTACCAAAACTTTCGACGTAATCGATTTAATAGTGGTTTTTAGAGAAAACGACCGGACCAAATCACCTCAAATTTGATTTCCAGCCTACAAGGTACTATGGGACGCAAAAATAAGGGTATGAACAAAATCCACCGAAAGTTAACTATAGTTAGCATAGTGATCGAAACACCCAATATTTTTTTTTCTCAAAAATGGCTCTAACGATTTTGATTAAATTTTTTATATTGATATCTTTTGATAAGGCAATTATACCATAAAATTCCCATTCGTAGGAAAATGACGAGAGCAGCACAATAAATTATCAAAATTTTCGACGAAAAGTGTTTTTAGCGCGGTTTTTTCTTATAAACTCCGCTGAAATGTAAGTAGAAAGTTAAAGAAAATTGGTATTGTAGTCCAATTCAATACCTAAAGGGTGAGGGGTTTAAAACCGCTCATGAGATAGATGAGGCTCACTCCAGAAATTCCTGAATTTCTACTACCGCTGTTTCGCTTACTACCAGTTCTAACAGTTATTACCCAATAACTCTGCAAAAACGATTACTATCCTTCTTCAAAAAATTCGTGTTTACAGGCTCATTAATTATCTGTGTACCAATTGCTCCATAATTGTCCAGCAACGAGTACGAGCAGCACAATAAATTCCGGCACTGTAAGCGCTACCGCTTCCTGCTGCTGTGAAGTGTTGTTTGACCAATGTCAAAGGAACTGAGTGATAAATGAATCGATTAAATAGAATTAGCCATATAGAAAGTGAATTGACGTAGAGCTAAGGAAAGTTGTGTGTTGCTACGCACCAGATATTTAGACTTTTCTTTACGAGACGTAAGCGATTTTGGGTACAGATAGAGGTGTTGACGTTCTTCGATTCATTCCTGAGAGGCCTTTTCGAGAACGTGCTATCTCTACTGATTAACTAACTGGCCGCGGGCACTTGAAATATCCAGTTTTCGTCGTTACGGTATATTCAGCTCATGCTTCGTACGCTTAACCGGTACGTCAAGCTGTGCAAGAGCATTATAAACCGTTGTGTTATAATTTGCAGCGATTTTAGTTTCGTTCGTGATTTTTGTATACGCGAAAATAAGGTTATGGGCACCTCCCATGGATGGTAAAGGGGAATGGAGGAAGAAAATATACCATTCATTTCTCAGAATGTGTCGAGAATAATGTTTTTGAACATTTTCTTACAATTGCCATAATAATTGCTCCTCTGGATTTGATCAATCGCACTGAGTGCCTTCTTGCAACCTATACCTGTATTCCCTCCCCCCCCGCCCCCGCGCTCTTCCCAAATTATTTCTGTATCTACCTGTTGAACGGAAATATAGACCGTGGTAGCTCGGAAATCGAAATTTTTCGAATATTAATTAATCGTTGTTCCAATGTTCTGAAAAATGGCTGTAACGATTTCAATCAAACTTACGGAGTTTTTGTCCGTATTTTATTGTTGAGCTGGTTCCGGGATTTTGGCGGCCGAAGGGGAAGTAAAACAAGCCATTAGCCTTCCGCGTTTATGGCTTCCGTTCCCCATTGTTTGCTGCAACGGGCACAACGTACAATTCTCAAACATCAAAACGAAAAAAATACTCTTTAAAGTAAAACATGATTGGATTGAAGAAAGAGATAATTGTCAATGAGTCGTTGTGATAGGTGGTAATTTCAAACGCACTCGATGCCAGCGCCTCACGCGTAGCAAACATTGAGCGGTTGTTGAACTATTTCCTCATGAAACAAAACAGGTTGATCAATCACAAGAACCAGTAAGAAGAAAAGTGCAGTCTCAGCTTCACGAAAGCGGAGTGAACAAATTACCGCTCTTAGCGGCCGCCGTTCGGAGCGTCAGGCCAACTCCCATTCAGGTCGAAATCCGTGTGGGAAGACTCGATCTAAATAATAACGATACATTCGTAAATTAACAGGAGAATCGAGATTATTTAGGCCGTGCTCGTTTTTTATGAATGGACCAAGGAAGCGACGGCGACAGGTGGAAAGGCGTGGGCTTTTGAAATTGGTTCGGAACCGGAGGGCGCAACGGAGGTCTGGGTCAATATTCTGACTACCAGGCTTTGGCTCCGTGAGTCGTTGGTTTGCATAATCCGCGTTTATTCGGGGAGCGTGGAGCCGGACCAGCTTTCTTCTTCATATCATTCGTTCTCAGGAAACTAACAGAAAGACGACAGTCGGAAGCCGCTCTCGACAGTAACGGGCAGATATTTTCCACGATTCAAATGTTATGAGGCGAAAATTGAGGTTAGTCTCTCAGCGATGGCTGGGCAGAAGAAAATCCTAGTACCTCACACAACACTTGAGAAATCCAGAAGGATTTTCCTTAAACGCCATTATCTCGAATATTTTAGGTCTTCGGGATTCTCATAGCTGAGAACTTTAGCTTAAACGTAGTCAAAGAGCTACTGCCGTCGACCAGAGATCTGGGGCTGGCTACACAGAAAGGAGAATGAGCGCATAAACATCAGTTCGCCGAGTTAAGTACAACAGGGGTCTGTAGTAGGAGCTATGTCCGATGTCAATGTACTTGCTGTGGGAATCCATGTTAGGCCTACACCCAAAGCCAAAGGGCAAACTTTAGTTAGAGTCTATACCAGTGGCTTAGTTGGTTCACCCAACTTCATTCAACGAATTACACAGCAGCATTAGATTATTTTCTAAGTGTGCCTGTCTGAATTATCTTGAAAGGTAGGACTCACATCACAACATAAATATCTGGTGCGTTGCAACACACAACTTTCCTTAGCTCTACGTCAATTCACTTTGTACATGGCTAATTCTATTTAATCAATTCATTTATCACTCAGTTAATTTGAACTTGGTCAAACAACGCTTTACGGCAGCAGGAAGCGGTAGCGCTTTCAGTTCCGGAATTTATTGTGCTGCTCGTACTCATTGCAGGACCATTATTGAGCAATTGGAACACAGATAATTAATGAGGCTGTAAACACGATTTTTTAAAAAAAGGATAGTAATCACTTTTGCAGAGTTATTGGAAAATAACTGTTAGAACTGGTGGTAAGCGCAACGGCAGTAGTTGAAATTCAGGAATTTCTGGAGTGAGCCCCATGTATCTCATGAGCGTTTTTAAACGCTCACCCTTTAGGTATTGGATTAGACTACAATACCAATTTTTTTTTAACATTCTACGAGAATTCCGGCGGAGTTTATAAGGAAAAAACTGCCCTAAAAACGCTTTTGGTCGAAAATTTTGATAATTTATTGTGCTGCTCTCGTCATTTTCCCACGAATGAGAATTTTATAGTATCATTGCCTTATTGAGAGCTATCAATATAAAAAATGTGATTAAAATCGTTACAGCCGTTTTTGAGAAAAAAATTTGGTGTTTTGATCACTATGATGACTATAGTTAACTTTCGGTGGATTTTGCCCATACCCTCATTATTGCGTCCCATGGTAACCTGTAGGCTAGGCATCAAGTTTCAGCTGATTTGGTACGGTGGTTTTCTCTGAAAACTGCGCTGTAATCGAATTCGTCGAAAGTTTTGGTAATTTATTGTGCTGCTCTCGTCATTTTCCCGTACATGGGAATTTTATGGTATAATTGCCTTATTGAGAGCTATCAATATAATCAATTTAGTCAAAATCGTTAGATCCGTTTTTGAGAAAAAAAAAATTGGTGTTTTGATCACTATGATAACTATAGTTAGCTTTCGGTGGATTTTGTTCAAACCCTTATTTTGGCGTTCCATGGTGACCTGCGGGCGAGATATCAAGTTTGAGGTGATTTGTACGGTGGTTTTCTCTAAAAATCGTTCACAGACACACATACACACACAGACCATTTTCCCAAATAGTGTTTTTCTGACTCAGGGGGGTCTGAAACGTAAAGATCTGAAGAGAACTCAAAATTTTTTTTTCAGCCGATTACATAACTTTCCTTTCTACTTCGTAGAGCAAGGAAAGTAAAAACGACTCTGATACAACCAATGCCGTTACAGCTGAAACCCGTCTCGTATCGTGACTGCCCACAACGTTATGGATGTTTCGATTTCTTTATGCCTAATATTCCATATTCATATTTTAGCCAAAGTTGACGACAATAGTCACCGAAGAGAGCAATTAAGCTAGAAATAGTGAAGGGTCTATCGATAGCTCGCTCCCTTTAATGCGCCAGATGAAATTAGAAGAATGAGTTGAGTTGCAGTTGGAACCACTGGATGAAGAGAAACTGTGCGCAAAAATTTGCAAATGGCAGAATAGCCAGTTTGGCTGGAGATAATGGGAACTGGCATTTTATTCACGGGACGACAGGCTAAGGCTGTCCGTTCGTGTGTTATGGGCTCAAGCGGGTCAAAGTGTGGAAGTGCAAGGGAGGAGGTTGTAATGAGACCGAAGGACAATGCTCGGTTTTGATGGACACTCCTGGTAACGAGTCTCGACATAAATCTAAAACCCCTTCTACTTCCCGTCAACTTGGTACGAACGATGTCTATCGTTTGAAAGCCCCCTTTTTAGTTTGAGGCCCGCAGCGTCAAAGAGCGAAGGAGCGCGCTTGAAACTTGAGGGTGGTCCGTTTTTTTTTTGTTATTTGCCATTAGAGCGCATTTAACAAGAACGGTATTTTCCTTAACACTTTTAGGCACGTTCTGTGAATGGTTAGTCCGCCTTGCAGCAACTCAGGTTAACACACCTGAGGCTCTGCATATTCAAAAGTATTTATTATAAATTTACTCTTTAGGCTGTCAAGTGCTGAACAAATAAAGTAGATCGGGTGAAGAGGATCAGCGTTTTTCATAGCAGATCAGACATCGCAATGTCGATCCCACTGGGGACATGTTTGGCTGGAGAAGTGAACCTTTGAATAAGCTGCGTAGATTCTAAAAACACTTTCGTCTGGTTTGGCTGAAGGGGCAATGAGGTCAATTTATTCCCTTTTCCACGTCCCACACTCAAATTAGAAATTCAGCTGTTGCAGGAATAGTGTTTGATTGTGGCAAAATGTGTTCTGATCGGTTGAAGAAATTCTGAGGCGATTAGTATGCCTTTCAACATAGCAGGCTCTAAATAGGAATGCCATTCATAGGCACACACTGGGCCGTGTTCTCTCGTTTTCTGCACTTCTTTTGCTGAACTCTGAAAAGGCTTTTGATTCGGTATGGGTAGAGGGTAGGACTCATACATAGACTGCACACATACAAATTCTCGCTAGGCATCACGAAAATCATCCACTCGTACCTAACAGATCGCCACATTCAAGTTAAGGTAAATGGCTCAGTTTCATCGAGGCGGTTGATTCCTGCAGGTGTCCCACTGGCAGGGGGGTTGTCTCCCATCTTCTTCAAGCCGTACATTTCCGAGACCTTTGAGAACTTACCACCACACGTTCACATAGCGGGCTTTGCGGACGACCTGGCGCTTTATACGTCGAGTACGTCCATAAATAAAGCGACAGGCCGACTGCAAAATGCTGCACATCAGGTCATACAGAAACTGGAGAGATGGAAGGTGAAGATCAATACTGCCAAAACTGAAGCTATCCTTTTTACAGCCAAACAAAAGACATCACGGTTCATTACGATCCGAGGCAACAAAATTCCCTTTTCCAAATCTGTCAAGTACCTGGGGGTTTATTTGGATAAACGACTATCCTTTGGAGACCACATTAAGGAGGTCAACAAAAAAGCCCTTGGGAAACTTGGCAGATACTACAACCTTCTGACATCACAATCACTGAGCACACCATTGAAACTCCTCATTTACTAAACCATTATCAGACCCACAATAACATACGCGTGTCCTGTCTGGCACACAGCGGCATCCACTAACATACACAAGCTACAAGTAACACAGAACAAATGCCTCCGGATCGCCACAAACACATTACGACTACACGAACTCCACAACACATATCAGATCACATCACACGCATCACACAATCGTACACAGACAAACTTGCTTCACACCCCAACCCACTGGTAAGAAACCTAAACACCCTTAGGAGACCTCAATGGAGAAGCGCAAGGCGAGGGCGGCGGATCCGAGCCGCTCTTGTAAATAATTGTAAATATTGTACATATTGTCAAACTGTGTGAATGGTCGAATGTATTTAATGGGTGAATGATCTGTGCTTGAGTGTAAATATTTAGTTGTAAGCAAACCTAACTTAAGATTCTAGGTTTTTGCCATTAAAGTTTCCTAGCTATAGTGTTATGTTAAATGTATAATAATTAATGGCTGTGACCCATATGCCCCTTATGTTTACGCAAGAGAGGCAGCCATATGCCGATATTGTTAATTAGCTAGGTAGGCGGATCCGGCCCGGAGGACCACGAAAATAGGGGTTGGTTATGTTTACAACATTCCGGGGTAGCCAACCCTAATTTCTCTTGAATGAAAAAGTGGACTGTATTCTCAAACACCCCGGATCCGATCAAATTAATTTCTCCCCCCTTGTCTGCAAACTATGCCTCCGCCGATGCCGAGACCTCGCCGACCTGAAAGGAAACAAATGCAGGAACGGAAAAATAGGAAATCGAGGACTCACCTTTATGAACGTGACAGAGGCTTTTCCCCGGCCGGGAAACACTGGACTTAGCTAGGGGAATCACTTCGTCGCGTCACAACTATACTTAGCGAAAGCTCCACAAAAAGGGGGGGTAAAAGATGATTAATATATATCGCAATTAACACATCCAACAAAATAACTCCGTCTCGATGTTAAGTAGTAGGTGAGAAGGAAAGGATGGTGGTCTGTGGGAGGTGAGGCGGACACCTGGAGGGGAAAACGATAAGGGCCAGGCGGCGGCGGGCCCCTGGGCGAATCGGCGGGAAGCAGCTTACGTTTCCAACAGTATGTGATTTAATAATTATTATTATTAAATGTAAATTTTATGACAATAAACTGTTTGGATTTGGATCGTGGTCTAGTGGTTAAGACATTGTTCATAATTCTTGACGTAAGTCGAGGATTGTGGATCGGAGCTTCGGCGCGATTGCTGTAATTTTTGCCTGAGTCAGCAGCTCTTTGAATGCATCTCCAAACTTCCTCAGTACACCTGGACTCCAACGAAAGCTCAGACCAAGGCGCGTCAACGCTGTTCTCGTCACCATCTCAGCTTCCACGGAAAGAACCTCTCCACTCAAAGCTAAGTCTCTATTTTTAAGGGCCCGTTAGGTAGGATATCTTTATTTTAACCTTCGTTTATACCATTTTAATAAATCTTCCCTCTGCTACGCTCGAAGTTCTGATCTCGCATTTTTGTCTCATTTCACTCTGCTCCTACATTACTAATGCTAAGTTAATTTTTCTTTGAACTCGACCGTTTAGAGGCCAGGGAAGAGACATCCTGACCCCAGTGGTAGCAGACAACTAGTACCAAATTTTTTTACTTTCCTTGGCTCTACAAAGTAGAAAGGAAAGTTATGTAATCGACAGAAAAAAAATTTTTGAGTTCTCTTCAGATCTTTACGTTTCAGACCCCCCTGAGTCCGAAAAACAAAATTTGGGAAAATGGTCTGTGTGTGTGTATGTGTGTCTGTTAACGGTTTTTAGAGAAAACGACCGTATAAAATCAGCTCAAACTTGATATCTCGCCCGCAGGTAACCATGGGACGCCAAAATAAGGGTATGAGCAAAATCCACCGAAAGCTAACTATAGTTATCATTGTGATCAAAACACCAAATATTTTTTTTCTCAAAAACGGCTCAAACGATTTTGATTACATTTTTTATATTGGTAGCTCCTACTATGGAAACTATACCATGAAATTCCCATTGGTTGGAAAATGACGAGAGCAGCACAAAAAATTACCAAAACTTTCGACGAAATAGATTTTAGCGCGGTTTTTAGAGGAAACAACCGTACCAAATCAGCTGAAACTTGATGTCTAGCCTTCAGGTTACCATGGGACGCAAAAATAAGGGTATGGGCAAAATCCACCCAAAGTTAACTATAGTTATCATAGTGATATAGTGATCCAAACACCAAATATTTTTTTTCTCAAAAACGGCATTAACGATTTTGATTACATTTTTTATATTGATAGCTCTCAATAAGAAAATTACACTATAAAATTCTTATTCGTGGGAAAATGACAAGAGCAGCACAATAAATTATCAAAATTTTCGACGAAAAGCGTTTTTAGCAAGGTTTTTTCCTTATAGACTCTGCTAAAATGTTACTAGAATGTTAAAAAAAATTGGTATTGTTGTCCAATCCCATACCTATAGGGTGAGTGCTTAAAAACGCCATGAGATACTTGGGGCTCACTCCAGAAATTCCTGAATTTCAACTACTGCCGTTTCGCTTACTACCAGTTCTAAACGTTTTTACCCAATAACTCTGCAAAAGTAATTACTATACTTCTTCCAAAAATTCTTGTTTACAGCCCCATTAGTTCTCTGTGTACCAATTGCACAATAATAGTCCTGGAATGAGTACGAGCAGCACAATAAAATCTGGAACTGTAAGCGCTACCGCTAGCTGCTGCCGTAAAGCGTTGTTTGGCAAGTTCAAATTAACTGAGTGATAAATGAATTGATTAAATAGAATTAGCCATGTACAAAGTGAATTGACGTAGAGCTAAGGAAAATTGTGTGTTGCAACGCATCAGATATTTTAGCATAAAAATGCATCAACATGCTTCGTCAGTATGTAAAGAATATCGTTATGTTTAGAGGAGTGGTGGAAAGTTCCCGCCAGATATTTTCTTTTTTAACTTCTCTAACGTCTGTTGTATGTGAACGAACGGGCTTAGTCAATAAAGAACGATTCATACTTTGTAAGAAATACCATCAGTACATAACTGAACGACGGAGACATCAAATTCAGCTCAACATCTCCCCGACCGCGAGCTACATACACGCGCCTTCACATAAATACGTGCGAACACAGCCAATTCCACAATCAATAATCAGTGCCACGGGGGCTTTTGATAATCGTGGCTTCTCGAACGAGACGATCATTTCGAATGGCGCATCCACAGACATATTTCAAAGATTGTTCTTCCAGGGCCGCCGGTAACAAGAAATGAACAAGGCAAATAAAATAGCGCTCGAGGAATTGAACAAAAATACAATGATCTCGGTTGAAAGGCCGTGGGCCGTGAAGAACGAGGAGGCTCGATTCATAAGCCTTATCGAAGACAGTTTGCGGTTTAAGATGCTTCAAACGGATAAGGGCGAAGTGTTTACCGGCGAATCCTGAACTTGGCTTCGGGGGTACAGCGGGATAAAAGCGAGTTCAAAACCAATTCTTGGTGACATATTGTTTTGTCAGGTGTTGCACAGCACTTGCCCTCCTAATCTTCAGCTGCGTATCATCTCGCATTTTAAGTAGGGTGAATTATCATTTTGAAGCCCTGCTAGTTATCTCTTATGTAAAGGAAAAGGAGTTGGCGACGAGATTCCGAGCATCAACAGTTTGTGTGTCACTAAGAGATAGCAGCGGCCCATACGCCGTGTTGATCCCAAGGTTTTGAAAGGACCAAGCTTCACGCAACTTGAAAGTGGGAGGATTGTGATTGAAAGAAATAGACTCATTCAAAGAAGGTACATAAGGTTGATGCTCTGTGGTGTAAAATAAGATGAATATGACAAGGAGGCAAGGTGGAAAGGGGAATAAAATACGCAGCACACAAGATTTGTGGATGGAAAAAGGTAAAGCGAGAGATCCAGGAGAAAAGGAGGTTTTGCAGCACGCGGGAACGTAACAAGGAGTGAGATTACTTATGGTAGCTGCCCCAGTGAAGTCTTCAAGCAGACTCGGAAGAAGCTGAAGATGACAATGCGACATAAGAAGGGGCTGCTGTACAATTGACGTAATTCTGGAGGTGGACTGGGCAATACACAGGGTTGAAGCTGAGACTGGGAGTTTTGGGGATACCTTCAACTCAGCAAAGCCATTTTTGATTGCAAATGCTGATGTTATTGGATGGATCGTTCGGGCGTCTCTCAATAATAAATCCTTCCTTTCCAATAAGTATCTTCAGTTCCGATTAATAGTCAAAAGAGGACCAAAGTGGTGCTGCTGGAGTCTGGAAGAGGGATAGGCCGAGTGCCTCGTTGCGTGCCGCGGACCCGATTTTCCTAACCTTCCGATCGCGGGAATGCGGTCCCCCCTCTCCCTGTTCTTCAGCAGCTACCTTCCTCTTCAGATTATACAGAGCTGCTTCAAGTGGCTCTGCCCGATAAAAGAAGCTCCGGTGTTCCGAGTCACAGCTCAATCTGATCGTGCCGGTAACATCAATCCCCCTTGCGAGAAGATCATGTCCTCATGATCAGGCGGTAATGGGGGTGGTTAGGCGTTTTCCCAAGGTAGGTCCTCATTTTCTCTTCTTGAGCGGATAGCGAGGAGGCGCAACGGGCGGTGGCGCAAGCAGGTGGGAAGATACGCATGTGGTTGTTGGGCAGGACGCGACTGGGTTCTTGGTGACTGGAGTGTGGTGGAGCATGAGGCGCTGGGCTTGAGCGGCAGCGATCCGACATCTGTGTAGGAGGCCCCAGAGTAATGGTCCTAGGCAGCTGAAGTGAAGGTGGGCGTCCGTGGAAAAGTGTAGGCCATGAAGCACCGAGCCTGGGTTGTGGGCCAGTTGGCAGGAGGCTGGCGACCATGGGAAGCGTGGGCCACGGCGCGTTGTGTGCAGAGGAGTGGGAGGAGGTGCGAAGGAGGTCGTAGTTCGTATCGATTGGAGGCGCGGCGGCGGACACGAGCGGTAGCGGACGGGCGGTAGCAGACAGGCGGTAGCGGACGGGCGGTAATGGACGGTTCGGAACGGACGCGCCCCAAGGTACCCCCCTACTAATTTGTACAAAATGTGATGTTTACAGTATTGAGTAGTTGATGTCAAGAGTAGATACAGAGAGAAATTGACAGAAGAGTAGTACCGACAAGATATCGCGGGAACAGGTAGAGTACAGTGAAGACTAAGCTTAAGACTAAGAACAAGAGTAAAGTGGAAAGTGCAGATAGACGAAGGCCTACCGAAGGCAACGACCCGAAACTGGCCTCGATGGCATGCAAACAATAAATTCGTTACCTGGCCTGTTCCTAAAGTACTCCTGTTGCATTCACACTCTAAATTCCTTAAGGTACTACCTCATAGCTCCAACCCAAGCTGAATGGCTTTCCTGGAGCCAATTGTCCACAGTTATCTCCCTGTAAACGTATTTAGCATTAAATATCAACCCAAAACTGTACAAAGCATAGTTAAGCAATATTGTCACAAATTAGATACCGAATGTAGAAAACCCCTTGTGTATGCAGCATGCAGTCACTAAAGACACATAGCTACTGCCTTCCCTCCCCCCAATAAAATTTTCGCCCTCGAAAGTTCATTTGCCCTGTAGGAGAAGGAAGAAGAGGCGGTCGTTGTCCAGCTGGATGTGTCGATTTCTGAAACAGAACATGAACACATCCAACAAAAAAAAAAAGATGGGCGTAGGGCCGTACAACGAGACATAATTGTGGGTATATGAGATCTTGAAAATCGTATAGCTAAATTTAAGCGCGAATTAAATAAAGCAGGTACCGGTGCGTTGTTTGCTGGGGTTTAACGACGGGTAGAGCATCACGGGAGAAACGTCATTGCCTGTAGGATCGCTGTCGTAGGAAACACAGGAATGAAAGAAGGTGTACATATTAGCTGGGCTTACCTGTTGGGCGATGGCGAGTTATATGCGTTTCATAGAACCATCACACATTACATCATTACCTGTCCTGGTGCAGCAAGTATAATATTATAATCATAATTTAGCGCAGCCTGTAACATAGTCAGGTATTAGTGATCAAGAACAGTAGACAGGTAAAAGGAACAGGGTAAGCATATGTACAGGCTTCCGATTGTCAATGCGGAGGCCAGGGTACGACCTGGTCTGTTGATTAGCGCGTGTAGCCCCTTCGCACTTGTTCCTTCTTATTTTTTTATAGAGGGATGGAGGGACCGTCAGATACGCGAGTTTGTCCATCAGTGACTACCAGTAGAGAGGAGTGGGCAGGATCATCGCTGAGTGCCTGAGAGACAGATGACTGAAGTGGGACGACATCAACAGTTGACACGCTAGGCAGTTACGTGGGAATGACCATAACGACAGGGGTATTTACTAAAACCAAGACTTTGTATCGTCGAGAGCAGAACGATGGTGTGTTTTGCAGACGATGCGCAGTTGTTTCATTCCTGCCTTCCGCAATTACCTAAAAAACCTGTTTATTCATCCCTTGATTAGTTACTTTTCCATCTCTCTCCCAGGCTCCGTCCCTCCTACTTAGGAAACAGCAAGCCAGGTGGATCAGGCTCACCAAGAAAAAAACCCTGCAAATTATTACACAACGGTTTATTATTCTCATGAACAGCTTGACCTAGTATTACTGCTCCGAGACCCATTCCATTCGATTCAGCATCGAAAAATACTAGTAAACCATACGAAACATGACCTGACTACAATGGAACTACGGAAACTAAATATTCCCCCGGCGCCAGGCGCCCGTAAGCATCTGTAGGCATTTATGATCCGATGTAGGGTTGTGCGGAGGAAGTGGCACTAACCTTCCTCGGCCCCATCGGGCAAAACGAGTCGAGGAAATTGGGATGGGGAACCTTGAACCGAGCGAACCCTCGGCAATTGGCATGGTTTGAGCGGGCGTGTGGTTTTGATTGGACAGGAAGGAGGGGGTACTAACGACGAAACGTTTACTTCCGCTGTAGTTCCCGCGAGTTCTTTCAATTAGTTGACATTGGCTCACTATAATTACTGTAATTTCCCTATACGCAGTTGTACACGTCTGATACTCATTCCATTTGACCCAGGATGTAAAAATACCTTGAAAACGATACGAACCACGGCATATTTGTGATTATACTGAGTTTTGTGAATTACTTACACCATTTTTTGTCCATAACAACCATGGGCTTCGTCCGATCGGATTGCCGAGATGGCGGGCACAACTAGATACCTAATGGGATTTTTGTGCGAAAGAACGGATTTTTTAGACCACGTTAAAGGCACAAAACGGCCTGGACGGGGGACGGCGGACGGACATTGCAGATTTGGAATTCCCATGTCTTGAAACGGTAAGTATCAAATTTTGAGGGGGGTGGGGTGGGGTTGTAAAAAAATTTTCCTGACCAAAAACAGAGAAACAGAGACGCTGATTGAGTACCCTATCAATCAGATTAAGTTCTCAGGAATCACCTGGAGCTTGCAAGGGTCAACACACTTGTCGCAGAGACGTAAAGAAAACATTCGTAGGTAGAAATAGAGTGATTTCATGAGGCGCAAGAATCTGATACGACTTGAAATCAACTCTTGGCGGTCACGGATTCTATTCGTCTTTTCCAATCTTCTTGAAATCACACTTCGGGTGGTAATCGCAGTTGACTCCTCAGCAGCTCGATGAAACCCACATTGAACTCCAATATCCAACCAGAACCCCGGGGGCTCGAAACTAGTTGTTTACCGCAAGCAAATCGATTCCACCGACGTCAATTACCTTGGGATTGACTAACATTTTTTTTTCCACGTCGGGCAGTAGATTGAGTTGAGCGATTTTGAGGAAGGAACGACCCTTTTCTTTGTCTAGAGCCGCTATAACAGGCGACGATAGATTTCGTTGTTAGGAATTGATAGGTCGCCGTTTACGTGATTCCTCTGAATCTGAGGTCGCTCGAACGTCGGAGGGAGCGTGCGATCTTTGATAAATAGCAGTTAGGGGGGCGAGTTGGAGGGCTCTAGCTCGAGCTCAAGCTCAGGCTCCAGCCTCAACCAGAGGGGTCAAAGGTGTAGTGCAGGCAAAGGTGTTGATGTACGGGGGCTACCGAGAGGGGTTCGCGTCTTCTTTTAAGAGATAAACTACTGCGCCGTTCTGAACCTGTACCGTCTTCTCGAGGCTCTCCGTTCGTTTTTCGTATTGAAGGCACAAAGACCGCGGGGTAATAAACTTTCAGGCTCGACCGAACGGCTTTTCAGCTGTTCGCGGGGCTAAGCTCCTGGATGACCCCCCCTGCCGCTCGTTCCCGTTGTCCTTGTCGAGCTGTGAACGGTTCTGGTGAGAGAAGGAAAGGGGTCAAAACTTAGGGAGCCTCCTCTCCTGTGATTGCGTCAGCTTCGGTTCAACCAAGATTTGATACAAACCGAGGATTTGCACAAGTAGCAGATTCAAGCGCTGGGAGCTGAAGCGTGGCGCATCAAGTTAGGGGATTCCACAGTCTTTTGACGAGTTTGCTGAGAAGTCACAGCATTCGAAAAGAAAGAAATAGAAGACTAGTGAGGGGGGTGGTTAACGTCCCTGGAACTGCAGAGTCACTTCTCAACGCCCTTACAGGCATACGAAGCTTCGAGCATTCAATTTGTGATTCACTGATTAATCCTGGCCTGGAGATGCCAACTACCTGCTCAGGGCCAATTGGTATGACAGCAGAGTTGCAAGTTCCCTATTAACTAATGCACCAATGTCACCTCCGCCTCCACGGTGTGGTGGAAGGCAACATGTCGGCTAGCAGCCCAAGGGAAACTTCAGAAACTGCAGCTACAGGCATGCCTAGCTATTACAGGGGCAATGAATACGTGCCCTACTGCTGCAATGGAAGTCCTTTTGGACATCTCACCTCTCCATATACATATATTAGATAGACCAATAGCAAAATGGCTACGTGGGAGCTGAGGAATGTTGTGAGGTGCGTCGCGTGTGGTGTTTTAATAAAAATAAATAGTAACAGTCTGGTGGTGTCCATGAGTTCGTCAGGAAATATAACGTGCAACCAGAAGGACGCCAATAGAACAGCGAGAGTCGTCGATTTCGGCCTCCTAATGGTATCAACATCTACACAGATGGATCGAAAACCCTGGAGGGCACGCACTCTGGGGTGTGGGTAACTGGAACTGGGAGGGGTGGGATGCGCATTGCCCTGAGTCCCACTCCAAGTGGTTTTCAAGCTGGGATTTCTAGTATCATTCCCAGGGCTATCATAATTCATGGTAAAGACCCTATCAATAAAACTATAAACACAATGTAACACATGAACATTGGAAATGAGAGAACGGACCATCTGGCAAGATGCGGTTCGTCTACTGTACATACAGAGCCACTTCCCCATTGTGGGACTTCTCTGCCACTAGTCAAGAGAACTGTGAGAAAATATGCCAGAAGAACGCATCAGACAGTCTGGAATGCCGTGGAAGCGACGCACTCCAAACACTTTATCTCAGGACAAGACAGAAAGATAAGACAGAGCGATGACAGAGCCTTTTGAGAATGGAGAGGAAGGACTTGGGGCAGATTGTTGGGATCATCACCGGGCACTGCAGAATGAACAAACACAGTGTATGCCTATGTTATGGGTATAGTCGACACCTCTCGATGCAGGTGGTGTGGCACAGATGAGGAGACTCCCTACCACGTCCTGGCCCAGTGCCGGAACTTAACAGCGACTTATGGTGTTTGGACTACTTCTTCCAGGGTGGATATCAAAGAAAACTCTTGTAGGAATTACCTGGCATTCCTTAGGATGGTCCTGTAAGACATTAGGACTGGTCGTTTGGCCGCGGTGCAAATCTTGTCAGAATGCTATATAACCCCTACTTCTGTAGATCTCCGTGACTAGTCAAGAGGACGGTGAAGGAATATTTCCAGGATAAAGCACCACAGCGGTCTTAATTGCTTTATAATTTCATTTCCCATTACTTTCTTGAGAGTCATTAGTTTGTTCATTTCATTAAGTGAGTATTATTGAGCGTATTTGATTTGTTGTTTTCTTTTGGGCCCAGACACGACTTTCACGCGCGTTCTGTACGCGGGAATTGTGAGACAATTCCCCAAGTTCGTTACAACTATGAATGATCTTGCCAATGGGCAGGAATTCGAAGAACGCTGTTCTTGCTCCGAGTGTCGCTCTGTGAGAGAAACTCGAACGATTGGTAAAGATATTGCGGTCTACGATATTTCTATACCTTGAAAACCAGGCAGGCGATATGTAGCTTCTTACGTTCTCTTATCTTCAGCCATCCAAACCGCTGCGACAGGCGCAGTCGCAAAACAAACCGTAGAGCCGCGATCTCAGCCTCCTGTAGTCGATCGAGCTCGCCAATCTTCAAATCGCAGATGGCCGCAGCTGCGTAGTCAAAATAGGGCATCACAAGACTCTGAACGAGCTGAAGGCGCGCATGACTTGGGAAATCTGATGCTAAGCGACGTAACTGGTATATTGCCCTGAATGCGCGACTGCAGGTGGCCGCAACTTCTTCATCCCCGGACAATGCGCTTTCAACGAGGATGCCAAGGAGCTTTGTGGATCGGACGTATTCCAAGGGCGAATCTTCCAACATCACTATAGGCACCGCTGTCATGTCTACTTTATTTAGGATCTTAGAGTAGCTAATGATCATTGCTTTAGTTTTGTCCGCATTAATTTTTATTTCATGCCTATTACACCAACCCGCCACGCTTGCTAGGTCTCTAGACAAAAGGCTCACTGTCTCCCTTAAGTCGCTTACTGCAGGACCTGTAAAACTGTAGGTCTCCGCTTCCCTTGGAGAAGACATTTCTGGAACGCCGGGGAATGTGGACTTCACTTAGGAGCAACACGCCTCAGTAGCCTTCTGATGATAGACAGAAAGGGCGGGCTTAAGGAAGATAATGGGAACCATCACGGGACATAGCAAAATGAACAAACACATTATACATACGAGGAAACTCAAAATCAGACCCAGTGCCAGAGGCTTGAAATGCAGCGATTTCCGATATTCGGTACAAGGAAAGGGAATTGAAGAAGACTCTCGCAAGAGATACCTGGCACCCCAATGAAGCTAGACATGGGCCTGTGAGACAGTAGAACGGGCACAATAGGACTTCAAGCCGCGGTGTTCGTCCCAAACAAGAAGAGGCAGTCAGAGTTATACAAAACGCCCTATCACCGTCATTTCTTCATGTAATGGGGAATCAACAGACGCGATCTTAATTATAAGTTGATGAAGCCTCCTGAAGGCTCCTTATAATCCGAGTCATGAGTGGAACACTGGCGACATAAACGCGCAAAAAGAAAACTATAAATCTCGCCATTGCCGCGAAGAGGAGAGGCCTTTTTTTCTTTTTTTTTTGGAGAACCTTCGAGAGGAGCAAGTGTTTGTGGGGAGCCCACTCAATGTAAATGCATCCCGGGGCCAGAGCTATCTCCGAGAGCCTCTCTTGCCGAATTTATAGAGGAAACCCGGTCACCTACACGTTCGATTAAAATATTAATCAATTCTACGCATCGAAAGTGGGCGGTTATCAGGGTCGAGGAGTCTCACAGTGCACCTTACGCTTCTTGTCTCGTCGAGCTGATCTCCTCCACTCGCCTCCATTCGCCAGAGCAGGTGACACTCGCAGGAAGATTGCAATAATAATTTTGCAATACGTTCCCCATTGGATTACATGTTTGTGGTTTTCTCGGGCGGGAAAACGAGAATTTATTGCGAAAACCACTTTAAAGAGTTAGACGATTGTGTCTCAATTAACTAACTCCTCATAGTGAGCTGACTGTGTTCGAGATATCTTCGGAAGGTACATAAACTGTCCAGTCACTTAGTCTCGGCAATCAAATGGTGTCGAAAGTTGATGACTTCTTTGCTCAGCCAGCCTGTAGGCCGTAAAACAAAGCCATTTCTAAGGAATGCAGAGCGTTACCATGTAACTAACACACACACGAGTCACGACACTGCCATAACCCTGTCCCTGGTGTTTTTGTTATATATTCAACGACAGGCGGACCTAGCAGGCATTCTCTAAAACACGTCCTCGAATGGTTTTCATCTTATTCTTGTTTCTTTAGCTAGGGCGTCCGATAGACTTCCACTAGCCTCAAAGGCCCCGCCAAGGGTAAAAGAGTTGAGTAACTGTCGTGTCAACCCCTAACAAAACCTTTCCGCGCCCTTCAACAACAGAAACTAGGAGCCGGTCAAATCTAGGATGTAGTTTAATGGGCGAGTCTAGTATTTCTCAAGTTTTTCCTTTGTACGGCCTTGTCTTGAGAACTATTGCGTTGTGCCACGACCAGGCAACAGCCCTTCCACCCATCAAGAGCGGCAACTACAGGTGATTTTGAGATGGACGGAGCGTGGAAAGAATCTATTTTCCTATCTAATGAGGAAAAGAACTGAAGACTGATCTGGATTGATGGCTCAGTCCCACTAGGCTATGTTGATCTGGCCATTGACATAACAACTACGTGTTTATTTCCAACATCCAAGACCGTTTGACGAGCTAGTTTCTCACAGGACTAGGTGACTTCAATGCGCAGGTTCGCTTCTTTTCTCTGACAATCACCTGTCAGCACAGAGTGTACTTTAATATTGGTGTAAGGTTCAGTCGGTGCAGTCAAACCTGTCAGCCCACACTGCCTCCAAGTGATTAGGTCTGATATTTAAGGTATGGGATTCCCTAGATGTCTACACATCGTAACTGTGTGGCAGTAATGAAAAGAGACAAGGCCCTAAAACTCCTGCCATGCCTTGTCAGAGGTTTTTAAGAGGTGGACGCTGAGTGCGTGCCTCCAGGGCTGCACGATGAACCTCATACATTTACTCTTAATAACCCATATATTAGATGAAACATACATCTCCTTCCAAAACGCGACAAAGTATCCTTTGAGCGGGTAGCAGCGGCCACACATGGGCATATTGTGACGCTGGCCCTTCCTTAGTAGAAGGCGTCGTACATTCTCGCCCCCCTTAGGAAGCCGAGTATGTCCTTCACCGCAGATTCCGAAATTATTTGGGGTTCAATATTCCCCTGAGCGAAGTATTCGAAACGTTTGACTGCCAAGGCAGGGCATTCACATAGGATGTCCTCCGCCATCTCGTCCTCCTCACTGCAGAGTCTGCATTCCACCGCCTCTGAGATGCCCATCTTGTTGAGGCGGTACCTGAGTGGGCAGTGTCCAGTGAGGAAGCTAGTCAAGACTCTCTGATCTTAGGTATTAAAGCAATAGGGTTATGTCCGCCAGAAGGCAAATTATTAAAGTTTACGTATCTGTTAGGTGAGTCCGTCTCCTCTGGCTGGTGTGTTGCTGTAGGCAAGCGCTTTCGATGTAAAGACATCATCGTCTGGCCGTTAAGTCAGTACTGGAGTCAGTCAGTTGGTCGTGGTCTTTATATACAAAGAGAAAGGTGAAAGGGGTGATGGAGCGTCGGGGTAGGGTGGGGAGAGGAGGTCATGCACCTCAGGGGAAAAACCCCTAAGGTGAATGGAACGTCTTGAATGATCTGTCAATTGTGGAATTTCCGTCTTTTTTGTGTAGGGTGGTCTGTAAATCCGTCAGTTGGTTGTTTTCGATTGTGTAGTGTTAGGAGTGGTGTGAATATGGTGTCGCATTTTGTGTTGATTTGTTCATTTATGATCTGTCCATTGAAGTTTTTTTGTTTGTAAATTTCCATGTTTTCCAATATGTTCAGTTTTCGTCCTTTGTATTGTTTGTGTAGTAAGGTGGTACAGTCCTGTATTTTGGTAGGTTCATGTCCAGTTGTTTTGAGATGGTTAGCAAAGTTTGAATCGTCTTTGTTCCTACTAAGAGATTTAATGTGTTCTGAGTATCTGGTCCGTATTTTTCGTCTTGTCTGTCCTATGTATGCGTTTGTACAAGTACAAGTTATTTTATATACCCCACTTTGGTCGAGTGGGTCTGTCTTTTCAGTCTTAGCAGTTAGTTTGGTTCTAAGTGTGTTGTCCGTACGTAATGCGATTTGTATACCTTCCTTTCGGAGGATATTAGTTATTCCGTACGTTTTTGGTCCTGTGTACGTGAATGTGCAGCGTCTTGTTAAAGTCTGTGTATTCTGTGTTTTTGAGTCGTGTGTTTTGGATTCGTATTGTCTTAATAATTTGTTTATTGTTTTTTTGGAGTAACCGATATTTTCTGCGATGGTATTGATGGTATCAAGTTCTTTTTTGTAATTTTGTGCGGGTAGTGGGATAGTTTTTAGTCTCCGTATCATGTGTCTAAATGCACTTAGTTTATGTTGTTGTGGGTGGTTTGATGTAAAGTGTATGGTCGTGTCGGTGGCAGTGGGTTTTCTGAAAATGTCGTATTGTAGTTCGTTGTCCAACCGTGTGATTTTCAGGTCCAAGTAATTAAGGGTTTTATTTTGTTCTTTGTCCATGTCATATTGGATGTTATGGTGGATATTGTTTAAGTCCTTTAGTATGTCGTCAGTGTTATCGCGGCCTAATACGCAGATGATATCATCTACATATCTGGCGTAGTGTTTAATATCGTGTTTTGTCATTAAGGCCTGGATGTGAGTTTCTTCGTAATGTTGTAGAAATATTTCAGTTAATATGGACGAAGTAGGGTTTCCCATACCTAATCCATCTTTTGGCTTGTATATGTTATCAGATCTCTTCTAGAGAGTGTCAGCATCGCCTTCGCCCTTGGACAGGAAGGCGTAACAAGCCTTTTCGCTTGTCTTAGTCAAGGCTGGCGATGCCAATGGGCGCTGTTTTTCTGTGTCTCCCATCGGGCCACCAAACGGTTCAGGTGACTTTTAGTCATACCTACGTGAGGTTCAGGCCCAATGGTTAGGGTTTCTGTGCCCTTCTTCGCAAGGTGGTCAGCCTTTTCATTGCCCTCATGCCCTCTGTGAGCCGGCACCCAGATGAGGGAAAGCCTATTGTGGGCACCGAGCTGCTTGAGCGTATGAAGGGATTCCCATGCCAGCCTGGACCTGAAGCTATAGGCTGCAATGGCCTTTAATGCGGCCTGGCTGTCCGAGAATATGTAGATTTGCTTGCCCTTGAGTCCTTTGGACAGGATCTCTTCCGCTTGCTAACTAATCTAGTCAGCTCGCCTACTTCTCAATTGGTTTGTCGGAAATAGGATCATCTGATGATTGGTGAAAACTCAGATGATTCTTAGGGGTGTCGGAGGTCATCTGAAGACCTACATAAAATTACCAGCCTGTAGGTAATTTGCTGGACTGCCAAAATGATTTATCTTTCGAAATGTGCACGATGGACCTTATCACCGACCTACTTTCAGATACGAATGCGTCTCCTGCCGTAACGTTGGTCAACCTGATTGGGTCTTGCTGCGTTAATATGAGCTTTCTGTTGTGGTATTTTAATAAGAGATAAGCGTAAGCCGAAGTCTCGAATGTCGAACTGCCCTTCCGAACATGTGAGTATTTGAGTTATGCGTGACATCGCTTCTACTCTGCGTATAATTCAAAGAGCCTCAACAGAACGAATAGACAGTTACTGTTCTTTCGTCGATCTCCAACCCAATCCCCCTTCCAGTGTTTGGACAAACGGGTGAAGGGCCTGAAAGGTTCGAGAGGCACCGGATGACATCAGGTCACCTCTTTAATCTATTGTCTGGAGGACGCAGTTGACGTTTGGACTCGTTCTCAGCTTTCGAGGAACAACAGAAACCCCTGTGAAGAAGGAACTTCTCTGGAGATTGGTTACGCTTGTGGTACGCCTGTTTGGTGAGTTTGTCGTCACGCTGGTGAGATTCTGTGAGCGAGCGCTTTCGATGTAAAGACATCATCGTCTGGCCATTAAGAATATTTACGCTAAGTGGTCTTTGTATAGGAAGAGGATGGTGTTGCGTCGGGAAGGGGGGGGGGGTATCATGTACCTTCTGGGAAATCTGTTGGAAGTGAAGGGAAAGGAATGTAAGGGCAGTTATGTATGTCATAAATAGTTGATTGCCAATTCTACGTCTTTTTTCTACAGAGTGGTAAATCCATCAGTTGGTTGTTTTAGTTTGTTGGTTGTGCATTTTGTTTGTGTGCTGTCCATTAAAGTTTTTTTGTTTATAGATTCCCATGTTTTCTAATATGTTCAGTTTTCGTCCTTCATATTGTTTATGTAGTAAAGTGACTCTCGCTGTTCCATGAACCTCCCAATGGCTGAGCGTTATATTTCCTCTCGAACTCATACACGGGCACAATCGCGTCCGTGATCATGCTGAGCTCCTTATAAGTCTCCAAGTCCTTGAATATAGCCAGGTGTCCATTAGTCGTCTGGGGCATCTTAGCTATACCAAGCTTGGTGAGTCTGTACGCTACCTTCGTCGCCTCTGCCTTGACATAAATGTCCAGGGGAAGAAGGCCGAACAGCCTCTCCATGGTGATGGGGGTGTAGGGTTCATCACCCTCGCTATAAGTAAGCACCCCAGCCTTTGTACTTTGGCTAGGCTGCTGCCATTCTCTCCAATGGCAGCTCTGTGCCACCTCAATCGACCCAAATGAGATTACTGGTCTCACGATGGCTTCGTAGAACCAGCAGGCCATTCTAGGCTTTAGGCCTCATGTCCTCCCACACATTCTCTGACACGTCCACACGGCCGTTGTCGCCTTCCTGGTCGTGTATCTGATGTGCTCTTTTCAGACTAGTTTACGATCTAGAATCACACCCAGATACTTGACTTGCTCGCTGAGCTGAATTTCTTTGCACATCACTAACTGCGGCCTCAGTCCCGACAGTTCCCTTTGCTGATGACCATTTTGGCTGGGTTGATGGATAGCCTGGTCTCCCCGCACTACAGGCACACCATCCACAAGGCCACACCCATCAGGTCCAACAGCACGCTTAGCACCCTGCCCCGAATGAGCATAGCCACATCATCAACGTATCCTTGGGCGTAAAACCCCGCCGCATTTAGTCTCCCCAGCCAATCACTGGTTCCAGAGGAGCGGAGATAGGACCCCTCCCTGAGGGTATCCCCTCACAGTCCTCGCCCCGATCAAGCAATTTCCTAGCGAAGTTTGGATCTCTCAGGACTTTATTGCATTTCTATTGACATTAAATTGCTGCGTATGGAGGTATTGTCAAAGGCCCCCTGTATGTCTAGGAAGACCCCTAAGGCAATCTCCTTATTTCCCATTGACTCTTCTAGTTTCCTAACTAGTGCCAGCAGTGCAGAGTCACATGATCTCCCACGTTGGCCATCCGCCAGGGGTGTCAGTCTCAAACATCCGTCCTTCAAGTAGTTGTCAAGGATCTTCTTCACCGTCTTGAGCAGGAAAGATGTGAGGCATATTGGTCGGAAGGCCTTGGCTTCCACGCATGAGTCTCTGCCGGGTTTTGGTGTGAAGGTTTACTCGCACCTTCCTCCAATCCTGAGGTATATAACTAATGTACCTGGGATAAATAGCACAAATAGCACTCACGGAACTGAGTAAGTAGACGGTTTATTTGCGAGTAAGAACATTCTGTACAACACACCAAAGGGTAGAAGAAGAGGGGGCCTGCTCTAGTGCGCATGCGCCCTATGTCCATTGAACCCCCACTAGCGAGTCTACATCATCATTTACCCCTCCTCAACAAAATTTTAAAAAAACATTAGGATACGTATAATAATACTTAATTAAAATATGCCAAACAATAGTGGTAGACAAGTTGCTGTTGACAATAGCAATTATTCGTACATAAAGCACAATTTAATTTTAAAACAAAAGGTATACTTGAACCAAATGTGCAAGAGATGACAAGAAATGTATACGCCAACATAGTAACTGAAACAACGGAACTTAATATACTGAAAATCAGACAAGGCGATAGAATAATAACGAGAAGACAAAATACAAAGCTTACCTAAGGACGCCATAAAAACGTCCTGAACGTGTTTGTGAGGGAGAAGCAGGAAGAGTTGGCGCTCTCACCCCCACTAGACCACTATGGCCCCCACCAACTGGCCGGATTTCCCCAGGATTTCTGTTAGTTACAACCTGATCAAATGGGATCATTGGAGATGGAACAACTGCAGAAGGCAAATTGTCACTATTCACACTACGTGGGCGGATCTGAGACCGGTGAACCGTATGCTGAGCTCCTCCTTCCACTAAGACCAAGTATGTTACCTGTGACAGCTGCTCGGATACTACCCCCTTAACACAGACTGGAGTATGGACTGATGGATGGGTTAAAACCCAAACTGGACGCTGAATATCCATCTGGGATGGCGTTGCCGACAGCTGGTTGGCTGCTGACTTGCACAGCTTTTATGAATAATTTGGTAATCACACGCTGACAAAAGCTCAGCCCAACGAGCCAAGCGAGAGGCAGCAATGGTGGGGATATTTTCGTTTCCGAAAATATAGATTTCAACGGAAGGTGATCAGATTCGATCACAAATGGTCTTCCATACAAGAATTTATGAAACTTCACCACTCCAAAGATTACAGCATATGCCTCCTAGTGAAGTTGAGCGGAATTGAGAGAGGCAGACTCAAAAGCAATAGGGATCTCGTTCCCTGAGGTCTGGTGACATAGCACAGCACCTACCCCAATCGAACTGGCATCAACAGTAAGAACCAGTGGCTTTTCTGGGTCAAAAAAAGTAAGTGCCACTCTCTCTGAGAGAAGTGACTTGGAAGCTGCAAAAGCCCTCTCACATGAACTATCCCAAACCCACTTTACATTTTTGCGAAGAAGATTGCGCATAACCATGCGCTACGCTGCCCCTAAATAACCCTAAAAGGCTGGGTAGGATGCGCTCTATTCCCTTCTGTAGCAGGATCGGGTAAATACCACCCGGACGAGTCGACTTGAATGGTTTAAACTAGGATTATGTGAAGGGGTGTTATTTTTTAAAAGAAAACCACTTCCCAGGTGATGTATGTGGCGACGTATTTGTGTCTTCAGTTACTCGGCAAGAATTGATTCATTGCTCAGAGCTTCTTAGAAAAATATACTCCTGTTTCAAGCTTGAAATTTCATTAGATCTATTACCCCAATGGTAACAACCTGTCCGTACTACACATTTCATTAAAATCGTTCAAGAAGTTTTCGTGGTTTGTAATAGGTTTTGCCGACTTTGGTCATTACCTTTTTATCAACGTTTCGCTCGAATCGGTAGGCGAAATATTCAACTTGTTAACCTCACGAAGATTCACAGTCGGTAATAGTTGTAGTGATATGGCAGGGAGTGTTGGTGCTTACTTCGAAGACCAAAACCTTTATGAAAGTAGGCGGAGGGAAAAAAACAGTATAATTTTTTTTTTGTTGGGTAACGGCGCCAAAATAGATTGGAGTTGACTCGCCATTTCAAAAGTTAACGGAGCCGGCAACGAAAAACGTCCAAGTCCTTGAGAGTTGACAACGGAAGTAGACGCCTCAACCCACGCCGGTTCTTGAGTATCTCATTACAACGTGCCCACATCCACCGCCAGTGATTTACTTCGAGTTTATTTTTAGTTTCCATCAGAGAAGTTATTTGCTCTATTGAGTAATGAATCTTCCGAGAGGCTTCTCGAATGATCGGCCGAATAGAATTTATTATGGAACTTGTATGCGCGATAAAATAAACGACAGGTCAAAAAGAGAATAACGCGAAAGAGGGCCTTATATCTTGATTGGCGACTTCACTTCGCGCCATCGGAAGGACGTGGTTTATTTCGCTCATATCTGGATGGTCGATGGCGTGTATTACGTGGCGGCTCAGTAAAATGTGTTAGCTAACAGGCGGTCACGAGCACCGCGTTCCACAAGTTTGACTACGACTGACTGCAGCCTCGTCTTAAACTATTGACAGGCTAGTTCTTCATCTTTCTGCCATCCTCGCAGATACTACAATTCACCAAGCGTGCTTCGGGCTCTGTTGAGCACTTGAAACAAGGAACTTGTTCCATATTTGCCAACCACACGCTTCTGGAGCTAAAAAAAATAAGTGACTGCCTCTTCGATTAATTGTATCATATTTAAAAAAAATAATCACGTCAGTACAACGACCCGGTTAAAATATTTTTCCGCGTTGGCGCCCATAAAACCGCTACTCGTCCTTCGCCTCTGGGCGAGTGGTGTCACCGCGGATGTCCGTGCGACATAAGACAACTCGCACGAACGTAATTTATAACCCCGACGACAACCGCCATGACGAAACATTCTTCAAACACCGTGAGTGACCTCCTCGCCTATTATGCTAATAAATGTCTTTTTTCCTTTTTTGTTTTTTTTTTTATCAGCTTGACCACTTTCCAAATAGTAAAACTCTTGAGAGATGACGTTCAAGAAAAACTGATGTCGTAAAGATATTTGCTCGTGCGCTCACGTGAGATGGTATCTAATCGCCCTTCGCTATCTAATTACAACAATTTACGACGCGCGACGGAAAAAATGACCTCAACGTCGCGTTGACTAACTATCGCCGTTTCGTTTCAACGAAAGCGACATTCACGAGTTCACCCTTCACACGTTGAACTTATTACTTGATGAACCACCGCAAGTAAAAGTAGGTGTACTCTACATAAACCCAGCCAAGAGCACCATGGTTTCATTTACCATACGAAGACACCTAGACATAGTATCACCCACCATGCAAGGAGCAAGGCTCCACATAAATACGGAGGTGAAATACCTCGGGGTGATACTGGATAAGCAGCTCACATGGAATGCGCTGCACAGTGCAACTGGATCCCTGTCGGCATGCAGGAGGTTGTGCAGCAAATCATGGGGCATAACTCCAAAAGGCTCTATAAGGGGATAATAAGAGCCCGTGTCACCTATGCCTCTACGCTGTGGTGGAAGGCAACATGCCAGCAAGCAGCTCAGGGGAAACTCCAACAACTGCAGCGACAGGCAAGCTATTACAGGGGCAATGAATACCTTTTGAACACCTCACCTCTCCATATAGACATTCAGAGGACTGCTTACCTGGGGGTGGTAAGGCTTCTGCAGACAGAGAACATCTCCAACAGGGTTACGCAAGCCTCCAAAGACCTTGCAACTGACGTTATGCCGGAGCGGAAGAACTTTCAGCTGCCATTCGTGGTCAGCATCCACTCACGGGAACGATGGGAGCAGGAGACGTTCCGGACCAAGGTGGGCGCCATGCGGTGGCACCCCGATGGTTCAGTTATGAGAGGCACAGCTGGACTTGGCATTGTTGGGCCCAACTACAGTCTGGTTAAGCTGCTGGGAGAGTACGCCACGATATTACAAGCTGAAATCCTAGCTATAAAGATCTGCGAGGAAGAGTGCCTGACCAAAGGACTCATGGGCAAGCGGATCTACATATTATCAGACGGCCAGACCGCATTAAAGGCCATTGCGGCCTATAGCTTTAGATCCAGGCTGGCATGGGAATGCCTTCATGCGCTCAAGCAGCTCGGTGCCCATAATAGGCTTTCCCTCATATGGGTGCCAGCTCACAGGGGGCATGAGGGCAGTTAAAAGGCAGACCACCTCGCGAAAAGGGGTATCGAAACCCTACCCATTGGGCCTGAACCCTACGTAGGTATCACAAAGACCTGAATCGTCTGGCGTCCCGATGGGAGATACAGGAAATCAGCGCCCATCCCAGCCACGACTAAGACAAGCTTTAAGGCTTGTCACGCCTTCCTGTCCAAGGGCGAAGGCGATGCTGACTCTCTAGAAGAGATCTGAGAGTCTTGAGTAGCTTCCTCACCGGACACTGCCCGCTCAGGTACCGCCTCAACAAGATGGGCATCTCAGAGGCGGTGGAATGCAGACTCTACAGTGAGGAGGACGGGACGGCGGAGCACATCCTATATGAATGCCCTGCCTTGGCAGTCAAACGTTTCGAATACTTCGCTCAGGCGACTATTGAACCCCAAATCATAGCGCGATCTGCGGTGAAGGACATCTGCGGCTTCCTAAGAGGGGCGGGTATGTGACGCCTTCTACTAAGAAAAGGCCAGCGTCGCAATACGCCCGTGTGTGGTCGCAGTG
Organism: Pachypeltis micranthus; assembly: GCA_020466155.1. Taxonomy (NCBI): domain Eukaryota; kingdom Metazoa; phylum Arthropoda; class Insecta; order Hemiptera; family Miridae; genus Pachypeltis; species Pachypeltis micranthus. Next base: position 5,401,816 of record CM035776.1, read on the forward strand.
ACAAAGGGCATGGGCTGAGTGGATGACCGAGTGCGAATGTTTTCATAGGTCGATGAAGTCGAGGACGTGGCGCAGTCTGCGTAGTCGTCGATTACCTGGAACGCTTGGCCGAGTTTCTGTGTTGGATCTTTTGGGAAACAAATCGGTTCGATGACTTCTTTGAGGGTTTTGGAAGGCGTTTTCAGGCTGAACTCGTGATCAGTGGTGTCGTTTCGGACGAACGGCAGAGCGTGAATGATGTTCCGTTGCAATGTTCTGTTTTGGTGTTGTTGTATCTGCCGGAAACGGTTTTAGAACAGTTGCCGTATAACGGTAGGGTGTATGTCTAGAGTGGACAGATGAATACTGTTGGGAATGTTGTCACCTGACTGTTGTTGTCGTGTGGTTTTAGTTACCGTTTATAATCAGTCGCTACCTAGAAACCCGCTGCTAATAAAAGACAGTTCAGTTGGGTGCTTAGTGATTACGTAATATTTCGCTTAGTTCGTAACAATTGGTGGCAGCGGTGGGATTACGAAACTATTCGAAATGACGGCCCGCGCAGGAACGCCTTATCATAGAGACGACTGTGAGGGGACAGAGTTTACTAGCTTGCAGTTCAAAGGGGAGAGCAGCAAACAAGTGAAGAAAATGTTCTCAACATCGGAGCCATACGTGAGAAGTTACGTAGAGAAATAAGTGACCAGGTTGCGGAGGCTGTGAAAGGTATTCAAAACATTTTCAGATCTGAACATTCAGTGCATGTTCGTCTACATACCTATAAGTCCCAAGATGATCCTCGCAATGGGACAGTACTGTGTGAATGGAAACCTACACCATTTGACGGGACTGTGGACTGGCCTGCGTACTTTCGGCAATTTGAAATCATAGCTAGCCGAAACAAATGGAACAGTGCCCAGCAAGCGTCTGCCCTTGCAGCAGCTCTGCGAGGGCCAGCATTGACTGTGCTGGTGGATGTTGCAGCCCCCCTTAGTTATCCCAACTTAGTTAATGCTCTTGATAACAAGTATGGGACTGCTGGGCGGACTTAGATGAACCTGGCATTGTTGCACAGCCGTCGGCGGAGAGCTGGAGAAGACATAGCAGTTTTTCATCAGGTCATGCTAAACATGGGTAGAAAGGCCACACTGGGATGAGTCCAGTGGGCACATGATCCATTTTGACATGCTTGCCAAGATGGTGAAGGAAAAGCAGGAAGACTGGGACAGGCATCTATCGTGGGTTCTTCTGGCCTGCCGAACAGCTGACCATGCGGCCACAGGATTCTCACCAGTTAGCCTCGAGCAGTGCAATGGAATGCCAGACACCATGCTGACTAATACAGCGTACGCCGAGGCGCTGAAGAGCCCGATGGAACAGGCCCACAACATGTCAAGAAAATAGGTACGGAATTGGCCAACACCAAAAGGTGGTATGACGTACGTGCTCAGCAACCACAATACCAGATGGTGGATGAAGTTTGGTGCTACTGCCCAAAACGGCGGGTTGGAGTATGTTAGAAACTACAATCATTCTGGATCGGCCCTTGTAAAAGTTCTAAGCCCATTTCAGATTCTAAGAACATTTTATTATCCGGCGACAAGTGAGAATGTCCAAAGAAGTACTTCAATTGTGAGACTTTTTTTAGGTCGGTAATGCGATCTCGAAACGAGAGTCTGAATTTGTAAACTGGATCTCATTAAAGAAGGGAGGGACGTTGATGTACTTCTTCTTGTAGGTGAAGGTGACAGCGCTTGACCTTGTTGGGTTGATCTTAAGTTTCCAGCGATTGAAGTGTATCGACTGAGACTGACTCCCAGTGTGAGCACCCTAGCAGTTGTAGTCTAGTGGTTAAGACCAAAGTTGGGCAATAGATCTCGGAGCTCGCGATCCCTGAAATTGTTGTCTGAGTTAACAGCTCTCTAAACATCCCCCCAATCTCTGTAACATTTACGGGGTGGAACGTGTGGAGGCAGTGGCGGTCTCTCAGTCCTAAGCTGACAGGAATTACTTCCAACGAACCCTCGACCACTGCAATATCTGCAGGATCCCATTGCTGGGTACTAGGGATCGGTGGATACCCCCACCTTTACCTTAGCATCCTGCAGAGGCATCCACCTTATGTGGATCTTGCCCACGATGCATCGGCTTTCGCCGCGGGCTGTGCACCCCCACAGTACCATTTAGGGATGAATATCCTTGGGGACTAGCCTGCCCAGGCTTGAGCCCAGACTTACGGGTTCGAGGAGCTCCGTCTAGGAGGGGTTTAGACTTGACCCTCCTCACCAGAGGACCCCAGGTACCTGGTACGCAAGGACCCACCCTCGACCAGCTGTGCCCAGCAGCTTGATTGGAGATGCGGGCCTCGCAACCCTCTCTCGTAACACAAGCATGCACAATGTTACGATCCCATTGTAACAGACAGCTAGGTCGCTTAAACGGGGAGGAAGTCTGAGAAATATCGTCTGTCGACGCTCAATTTTCCTTCATCTGAACCAGTCAGCACAAACTCAAGACCTGCAGCAGCACGCACAACATCCCAGCTTGACGCTCGCATTAAAATCAGTGGCTTTCGGTAAAGGAGAAGAATTGTGTCGGCGGGAGAAGGAATATCCAAGCCTCTCCATTGGGCCAATGGATGCTTGTACGCCGTATGTCAAATACTGACGAAGCATATTCGCCCTGAAATCTGGAAGTAGAGTACTGACTTAACGGCCAGACGATGATGTCTTTACATCGAAAGCGCTTGCCCACAGTAACTCACCAGCCAGAGGAGACGGACTCACCTAACAGGTACGTTAACTTTAGTACTCTCTTAAACCCCTTTGTGTCAAGGAATATAAAATGACGCGGGGAAGAGCCACTGGCAACACGTTTTCTCGTTTCTTCCATCTGTTACAGCCCGTCGAGATTTCTTCGGTTTGGGTTCCACTGGTTCAGACGGACAACAGCAATTTCGGTTGACCGTAGGTGCGGGGAAAGCTGTACAATTGTCTCCGACCGGATGTTCTGGTTAGTTATGGTCTGATTCTCCGTAATGTAAATATATTATCGGCCTCAAACTTTTATCTGATTAAAACTATTTCATTCAAAGGCTCAAGGTATCCCTTGTCAAACAAGCCGGCTAACCATGAACTTCAGAATAAACTAATCTTTTTCATAGGCGGCTATTTATGTCGAATAAATCAAGAGCCTCACATTAGGGAATGATAAATGGGGTTTTCTGGCTTCGAAGTTCAGAACGAAGTTGAAGAATTGGAAGTTCCCTTGAGGATGGAAAGCGAGAGTTCGGTGGTTCGACAGAAAAGCGTGCCCGGGCCGGAGCCCCTCTGGCGTCCAAGTCCCCTCCACCGGATCCTCCATCTATCACCGGTCAAGTCGATAAACTTAACTGCCTGATATGTAAATTACAGTTCCAAGCGGCCGAGTGCGCCAATATTTCATCATCCGGGATATGTTTGACCCCCCTTTGAGTGTTAAAATGAAGCCTTGAAGGGACACTTTAAGGAAAGGCCTATATTGGGGGGAAAAATAGAGCTGACTTTCGCGCTATAATCCTCTAATTTTAGTGAAAGATGTGGGAAATAATTTGTCAAGGTAATGCCCGCTGATTATTCGAAACCCGGGGTCGGAAATTGCATGGTATTATGAGGCTGCAAGACTCTCCTTCGTTCACGCCGTACACTAAGACCTCTAACGGGGCTGCTACTTGACTGACTGATATTAGCTTGAGCAAATTTCCGTTGAAAAATGAAGCAGCCGTCGATGGAATAAACATATTGGAGCCAAACTTTTAAAAATGTCAACTCCAGTTTCGTTTTGTCAGTCCCCAACGATTTAGCGCCAGTGAGAACGGCACGCAGATAACGTTAAACGTACATAAGAACCAGGAATACTTCTTATTTATTTATTAATTTATAACATATACGGGCAGTGCCCAATTTAACAGTGAGACACAAAAAATAAATTAAAGTAGGACAATATAAACCACAATAAATGGGTAGGGGGAGCTCCCGCTTTCGAAGCTGGGGCCCTGGTATACTACACTGATGGCTCGGTGCAGGGTGGCCTTGCAGGGGCAGGCATCTTTGGGCCGAGGATCAGAGCAGCAATCCCATTGGGGTCACTGGCCACAGTGTTCCAGGCAGAGGTGGCTGTGGTGACAGTCTGTGTGCAGCGGCTGCTGCAGAGGGGACTGAAGCGGCAGAGAATCTACATCATGGTGGACAGTCAGGCCACTCTCAAGGCCTTAGCCTCATACTGTCTTACATCGCGGCAGGTGTGGGAGTGTCTGAGTGTACTGAAGGCCCTGGCCGAGGACAACAGTTTAACACTGTGTTGGGTGCCAGGGCATCAGGGTATAGAGGGAAAAGAACGGGCTGATAGGTTGGCTAAGAAGGGATCAGAGCAGATCCCTATTGGCCCTGAGCCCTTTGTTGGGACTACCAGGAGCCATCTACGTAGAGAGGTTGGCAAATGGGAGGATAGGTGCAGGGCTGCTCATTGGCAGAGGCTGCCCGGCCTTAGACAGTCAAAACTGTTTATCCGGCTCTCCAGAGAGAGGTCCAAGGAGGTGCTTGCACTGGGGAGGAAGGATATGAGGATCATATGTCGCCTGTTCACAGGTCACTGTCCGCTGAGGTACCACCTTGCAAATATTGGCAAGTGCGAGGTACAGGTATGCAGGTTCTGCGAGGTGGGGCTAGAGACGGCAGAGCACGTGCTGTGCATATGCGATGGACTCGCGGCATCGCGCCGTTCTGTGTTTGGGAGGCCCTTTCTTCAGCCCGAAGAGGTGGCGAATGCAGAACTTGCGGATATCCTCCGCTTTGTGCGGATAGGTGCGGCTGATGGAGTCTGGTAGCGTATGGAGGGGCGTAGAAGTTCAACTTGGAAAGCAGACACGGACAATCCAGTCGACCCGCCGTCAACCCATGCAGGAGAAGCATGTCCGCCACATGTCGCCGACTCTCCAAAGAGGACATGCCTTCCCTCCTTTGTGGGGGCGCATAGGTGACGTCACACCAAGTGAGACCAGTGCCGTTGGGCCTGGGGGTGGTGCAGGTGGGGCGTGATCCGAGTATCATGGACGCCCTTACAATAGGCCCGTTTGTGGCTGCAGTGAGGGTATTGCCTGCATCCACCGTTTCAAAAAAAAAAACCACAATAAATAGCACAAATCAATCAGCAGCAATCACGAGCCAACAAACGGAGATCACAATAGCCGTCGAATTTTGGACCTAAAAGAGTCTTTCGACAACAACAGTAGGTCCTCCGAAACACTGTGTGACAACCTATTGAAGCCATCCTGGAAGCGCACCATAAGATTATTGCGGAGATAGTTGGTCGAAGAGGTATAGACATAAAACGGCTGATGGAGTCTGCTAGCGTATGGAGGGGCGTAGAAGTTCAACTTGGAAAGCAGATACGGACAATCCAGTCGACCCGCCGTCAACCCATGCAGGAGAAGCATGTCCGCCACATGTCGCCGACTCTCCAAAGAGGACATGCCTTCCCTCCGGAGCGCCCCCGCGTAGGTAAATTCCTCCCAACTATCGCCTCTCCTATAGGACACATAGCGCAGGAAGTGGCGCTGAACACGCTCCAAGGTATTCTTGGCGCTAGTATACCACGGTGACCACACAGGGGAGGAAAACTCCAGACGTGTACGGACAAGGGAGGTGAATAGCAGCTCAAGGGCGTTTGGTTTCTTGAAATCCCTCGTATTTCTTTTGAGAAAGCCCAGCTTTCACATTGCTCCCGAGCATATTTCACCAATATGGGCCGAAAACGTAAAACCTGAATCGATCAAAACTCCGAGATACCGCACCAGGGTTTTACGCTGGAGCAACGCCCCTCCTATCGAATGGCATGCTGCAGGCTGGATACACCTCGACGGAAAGTGACCACTGAGCACTTATCAATATTCAGGCTAAGCTCATCCATGCAAGGCTGTAAGAGCATTCTGAAGAACCAAACAATCACTGATTGTTCCCACTTTCAAAAAGATCATCAAGTCATCAGCGAATAACAGATGTTTCACAGTCCCCTCAACAGTTTACTCACGTCATCAATGAAGATGAAAAATAGTAAAGGGCCCAAATGTGATCCCTGGGGCTCACCTGATGAGGCAATGAATGAATCAGAAACTATGTCCCTCAGCCTAACAATCAGACGACGACCCAGCAAATAACACCCCAGCCATGCAAGTAACGACCCAAAAAAACCAAAAGCCTTCAGCTTTTCAAGGAGAATCGCATGGGAGACCCTGTTGAAGGCCTTAGCAAAGTCCGTATAAATACTGTCTACCTGGGCACCATCAACAAACGCTTCCATGACAGTATGTTGAGATGTCAACAGATTTGTTGCACAAGACCTGCCAGACATAAACCCATGTTGGTGCAGCGATAGATAGGGACGCAGCAAAGGTGCAATCTTCTTTCTTGTTATCAAATACAGTGAAGTAAATACCTAACAGGGGTTGACGATACAGATAAAAAGACACCAGAGCAGAACGGCATTTGGGGTTGAAACTGGCCTATCACTACCAGTGAGATCAGTTGGTTGCCTAGCAGTTACAGCAGCAAAACGCCCAGTAGAATACTCAGAACGAAGATGAGTTGCCCCTGTGCTCCATTTGTAGACCTTCCACAGGTGGTTCTGTTATAACTCAAAATGATATACGAATTAAACGAAGAGAGGTTCAGTGTTAGGGTGAGCAGGCCTTGTACTAGTTGGTAGTCCATTGTTTCTATTGTTCTTTCACTTAACAAAGAAAAATTGTGGCCAGCCAAGGTACAGGGAGCAGGCCTGCTCGTACAAGCTCGATTGAGGGGACGGTAGTGCGGCCACAAGAAGGAAACTCTGGGAAGTGGCAAAACGAGTGGGACACAGTCTGGTGGGCCAGGTAGCTGATTCCAGCACTTGGTTCATGGCTCAGGTGGCGCTTCAGTGAGGGGGATTCCCAATATCCTAACAGGCGTACTGCTCTTCAGGGCAACCGTGCTTCTCAGGACATCTCCTCGTGAAAAAAGTGGGTGGAGGACCCATACAGCCAGCACACTCCAGGCGCATTCGCCCCATGTTGAATTCATAGGAAAACTGGAGGCGCATTACTCAGTTTGCTCCTGAAGTGGATGGAGGTTGCTGACCCAGGTCCAGTTTATTGCAGGGATGAGAAATGAAGATTTGGACCGCTCCTGAACCTCTCAAACTGCTGGGTAGTATGGGAATGGCGGCAAGCTGCAAGATTCTGGTCTCTGGGTTTTGACCTCCAAAGTGTCCGCACTTGCCCTAACGGCAAAGTCATTATTTCCCCGAACACCTGTTGTTTGCGCCGTTCTGGCAATAAAAGACTAGGTGGGCACAGGGCTGCAATGCGTTAGGACATACCTTCCGATGTTGTTTCTGGCCAGGTCAATAGAGAGAGTCTTCATGTCTATTGGAAGCCGTTGATGTCGCGTGCGGGGTAACCTGACGAGGCGGAAACCTGTACGACTCTCTCTCTGTCTTGCATTCGCGCTTTTTGATATAGTTTTCGGCCATGTCCAGTTATTAGTTGGCGTTTTATTCTTTAGTTTTCACGTGTTTCCTTCCTTCTCTCCTATTCTCTTTTCTCCTTTCCTACTTCTCCTTCCCTCTTCAACAGTGGAACAGACGAGCTTTTGGGGCATCCAGAATTCGTCTGGGTAAGTCCAAATTATACAGTCCGCATTAACACCTGTCCTCAAGCCCGTTTTGTTTACCTATGGAAAGTCCACCTCTTCAGGTATTTCCGATTGACAACGGATTTCCCCTTCTTCTGGACTATCCCAAATATCCCCACCCTATCAATTTACATTCCTCTCTACAACAGGCAGCTTCTCCCAAATGGCTTTCCATAAGAGTTCAGAGTCAAAAGTCGTTCGTCTCCCAATACACATTCATCTACACGGAATACAGTTTTCTCCCAGTTCTTCCAGCTGACACTTATTTCACCTCTCATTGTCCTATTCGAATTTCTCCTTCCTTCCTCGTACAACCAGTTTCACGCCTTCAGAGCCCCCCTTGTTCGCGCTTATGCACTCAAATCATATCCTGTTCCAGTCACTTCTTCTTTGTACATTTAAGTCTTCAAATCTTGTGATATCCCAATTCTTCACATTACAAGTTCATGCTACCCGTCTCTGAGATTGATTCAAGAATACCCTGGTCAAAACAGGGGTGAAGAGGACGAGAGCTGCAGATAGGCGTACATTTGTAACAAAATCGCGATGAAGTGTTCTGTACCGATCGAAATCGAGTGTTATTTGAATAGCTTAGGCGTAACGAAAACCATAACCTGGATAACTTAGATGCAGACTGAGAAATTGCCCCCAACTCTCAAAGGTTGCGGATACACGGTTTAAATCGCAAATGCGGAGCAATAGACAGAGTATAATTCCCGGAGCAAAAAGACGATTTGACGTTCGAACCAGGCGAGTCTTCGAAAAGTGTTTAAAAAAACCCTCAGACGCCGCTTGAAATCGTATAATTTCCGCGTCGGTTTCGAACAATAGATTTTTCGTACCGTTTGCCGAAGAGGTTCGGTAGGGCGGATTTATATAAAGGCGCACGCTTCCACGAACCTCACGATCTCCACGTTCTATGTTTCAAACACGAATCGCTCCGGATGTATTTGGTATGCGTCAGTTTCTAAATTGTGAATGATAGTTTGATTGCATGTTCTGGAGCTCTTTTGCTTTTGAAACTGCTACTGCCGCCCCTGCTCCCGTGTTTCCTTTCATTAACTCTTTCTCGCTTTTGAATCTTCATATCCGCCTCGGGTCGTTAACAAAATATCATGGACTACGTTATCGAAACTAACAAAAGCCTGAAAACTGGTGTAAAACTAATAATTATATTCGTGCTTCTACGGTTGGCCGCCTTCTGCTAAATGCGACCAATTACGTGCGCTCCGTGGTAATAATTCACAGAAAAGTATAACTTTCAGCATAACGTCGCGTTTTCACACCTCTGGATGCAAAATAACGTTTTTCTGTACGTCTTATGTGTATGATTGTGAACCGACTCTGTTATGTTGGATGTACGAATGCGATGTGGCTTTCTCCGGTTGATTCATACTCTTGTGATCCACTTGCACTTACAAGAATCGCAATAGTAGCAGGTCTCCTGATTGAGGGGTCGGGAATGGTCAATATGAGAAGAAGACGAGCTGACCCACCTGGAATCACATGCGACGGCACCTCTCCATTGCCTTGGCCAACTTATTCTCCAGAAAGTAGTAGAAATACCCGAGCAATACGGGCGAAGTAAGCCAAATAACCAACATCACTGGGTCTACAGTTATCAATGGCAACGAAGGTCACTGCCATCATCAGCTGAGCCAGCTTTCAGTGTAATTTCGTTCATTTTTAACCTGTGAAATTCGAACAGGGTATTGTTATGGAGGGATTGTAAAAGGGGCATCGACAAAGATTAATTGAATGACATGTATAAGCGCGCTATAGTGAGTTATGATCGATTGTGAGAGCTTGCAGACTATTTCCTTCATTTTCAATCTGCAAAGAGCAAATTAGGAATGGAACTATTACTGGAATCCTGTGCAAGGATAATAATGTCGGCCTCCGCCCCAAGCAGTCACAAGAACCCTGCGATTAACGCATATCTGTTTCACCATGGGTTCCACAGTTTGGAGTTTAGGATTAGCTATGGTAAGGACGCTGTGAGGCATAACAAGGAGGGCGTGTTCACAGAGCGAGCACTTAAGCTGTTATCACGGCCCTCCTGTGGATCACCAAGGGCCACAGGACATCATCCACTGAATCATTCCAAATGATCACCGGCCAGTTCCCCGTCTACTTCGCCAATCAGTGCGCAAGTGGAGATACGGAGCTTCCCCCGCTCTGGGCATGCTCCGTACTGACTGAAAACTTGCTGCACTAGATGAATGGGCATTACATAAATGGCTAGCGAGATGGGAACCCTCGTCAAGTGAGTTTTTCCCAACATTCGTGAATGTCTAGGAGGCAATGGGTTGAGCCAGACCACTGGATGAGCCGACTGACGATTTCGATGCCCAAGGCAGTCCATGCTGCATGTGCCTCCACCTCAGAGGAATCAAGAAACTAGTGATGCTTCACTGTAAGTAGGGGAGAAATGGGGGAGCGAAACCGGAAATGGGGCTTCTGGCCCAATTTGGAGTGGGGGAAGAAAACCACGCCTTGTACTATAGTACGAGGTTTTGGCCACGCCCCACGACTAATCACGTTATAGTAGGTCATTTTTTATCCCCCCCTCCCATCGAGCCTTCTCCCATGAGCCTTCTGTAGTCGGATTACTCCACCCCCACCCCTCTCCTAATAAAATTCCCGAGCGTTTGGATGACGTCACTTTTTTTAAAAAAGTTCCTTCTCTGGGATCGAACACATCACTTCACGTTCTATTGTTGAGCTCTATACCAACTGAGCTACGAGGGTATATTTAAAGAATAACGTAAACTTGTGGTATAAGAGGGACAGACGTGACATCCTCCTTGTGGGACGCTAGAGTGGTCACATGATTGTTCAAGGGCATGACTCATCAGCATGGCGTAGTAGCAGCTGCTCCATGCTACTGCGTAGTATTCTCGGAAATGATTAATAGCTGAGAGGTTTCAAAATATGTATAGCCCCAAGCGTTCTATTCTCGGAATTTAATATTGACGCACAAATTATCTCTAAACGTGTTTCGACTCGTCTATTGCGCAGTTGAATTGGAATTTATCGCCTCTGTGCTCCTTCAAGGTTGCTGTCGCTCCACAGTATATATATAAGCTCAAACGGTTCATTCGTCGTTTTAGTTTTCGTTTGAATATTACGCGAAATTAACCTTCAACATGCGTGAGTTTAGCGCTCTCAACGGTAATTTAGTGTCAGTGTCGCTCGATAAAATTGTCGATAAGTTCGCGGTCGGTGAAACTATCGACGTTATTACGGCGTTATCGAAATATAAAGAAGAAATATGCACAGTACGATTGGTTAATAATTATTGTGGAGGGGGTTATGGGGCGGGGTGGGGGGGATAAAAAATGACGTACTACAACGTGATTGGTCAGAGGGCGTGGCGAAGAACCTCGTACTATAGTACGTGGCGTCGTTTTTTCCCCCACTCCAAATTGGGCCAGAAGCCCCATTTCCGGTTTCGCTCTCTCATTTCTCCCCTACTACTGTAGTTCCTATAATAGAGAGCGAGGGTGGTTGGAAGAGCAGCCAAATCGTCCAGCTTTGAATGTTACCAAGCAAGCTTATAACCATTTCAACCAGTTTGTGAAGAAGGTTAACATCAAAAAACGTGGTAAGAAACCAGATTAAGAACTTCTCCCAGGTGGTACCAATTATCCTGGGTTCAGGATTCTCGACGAGACTGGCTGAATGACAGGTCTGTTCTTAAACCCCCGATGAGAGTTATATCAGTCATGGATGGGTTGCAGTTTCGCTAATATGCAAGAGGCCGGCCCCAGCAGCATCCACCGAACTCAGAACTGACTCAACCCCTCAGACCAACAACTTGCTGCTTGAAGCTTGAAGGTGTCAAAAGTCTTCGTGCCATGGAGCTCTCGAGCTAATTCCATTGATGTGATACCTACAAGCCTCAAATTTGAGCTTCAGGGTTTAAAATACTTTTAAAACATATTGGGAAAATTCAGATTCACGACTTCCAGTGGCCAATTACCCACATTTATCCAGACCGTCGGACCGTAGACATTGCCATCTTCGGATTTACCCACATCCACAAAGCTTCATGGAGGATTTGACTTCCAGGTAATTAGACGCCCTGCTTTAATGACGTTTATTACCCTTCGTGGCCTTCAAACCGGCGGGACTACATCGACGTTAGAGAAACTGAAACTGTTTCCAAATAACTTAAGTAACTTTGAGGAAACTCCTTCGCTCAAATAAAATCCCGAGATAATTGTGTTTGTGCCATAGTAACCTGAGCGTATAGATGAGGTTGTTGCTACAGCCGCAGTTTTACGAACCTTAGAATTTTAAATGCTGGGTTCGAATGCCGGGGGAGGGCTTTTGTACGTCAAAGAAATGAATGAGTTCTGACCCGTAGGTAGGAAAGTTACGACCGGCGGTCTAGCTCCATTACCAGGGAAAAAGAGCTATTATCGTCAGACATAATTGAGTTATTGTAACGAAACTTGAGAAGTACGGGGGGAGGAAAGGGAAAGAGAGCGTGACGCGTATAAACGAAGGTTTAGCGGAGTTGAAGCTTAATCACGTCTTCGACACGCGAACTCGGAAGTCGGCATTGTGCAGCGTCACTCTTCGTCAGAGTACTATACTTCGTGTTCACCCAGTGAATTTCTCATAGTGTTGTGACTAACAGCAAAGCACCCTGTGTTACAAGTATTCAAAACGGACGAAACTAGCTGGTCAGGGCAGAAACCTATTTTGCTATACTTATCCAGCATTCCTACCATCCCTCCACTCCGAATTAGAACTTGTTAGGTTGAAAAAAGAAAGAAAGGGCCTCGGATCTCATTCTACCCGTCAAGGCAGTCACCCACTTGCCTATTCTAATCATTTGAACCTAATAAGTAGAAACGAACAAACAGACGCTTCACCACAATTACAACTGGTCAAGGCGGGAAATTATTTTGTCATTCTCATACAGCTCCATCTCAAATTCGAATTGAAAATGAAGGCAATGAGCTTACTCCGCTGGTCAGCAGCCCCTGATTAACTGTGACATGCCAAGAGAGTTGTATCAGTCGAGAGAGGAGGTTGCTGATTTGCTAGCATGCGAGAGCACGAACACTGAACCTAGGCCTGTGTGAGTACGGCAGGTTGCCATACAGCCAGTGGACTTGGCGACTTCAATGTGCGGCTTCACTTCTTTTCTTACAAAATTAAGACCAATGCAACGGGGAGGGATATCGTACTACTACTGTATGTCAGTTCTGAGAGAGGGGGAAGCAATGAATGGAAAATCGGCTCCAGGAGCTGATGGTATAAGTTATAAGATTATTGAAACTTATTTTGATTTCATAAAACGCCCAATCATCCACATAATAAACTGCAGTCTAGAATGTTCAACTTTTCCTGACGTATGGAAGATAGCGAAAGTCATCCCCTTACACAAGGGGGGATCAACTGTCGAGCTTACCAACTTTAGACCTATTTCATTACTAAGCATTCTCTCTAAGTTCTTAGAGAAATGGGTTAAAAAACAATTGAATTCATATCTGAACAAACATAACCTGATTACAGCTAGGCAATTCGGCTTTACACCTGGCGTTGGAGTCGAGGAGGCCCATTATAGTCTTACAACAGACCTTTATGAATTAATGGATAGGAAGAGGAATGGAATCTTGGTCTTGATAGACCTTGCCAAATGCTTCGATTCCATAGACAGGAATAGATTGATCAGCGCCTTGGAACGTCATGGAGTAATGGGGAAAGAGATCTCTTGGTTCAAGAGCTACCTGTCTGGTAGGAGGCAGTTGATGAGTGTTGATGGGGTGGAAAGTGGCATACTCCCTGTACATTTTGGAATAATTCAAGGGAGTACGCTGGGTCCAGACTTATTTAGGATATTTATCAATGATATTTTAAAAATACCCATTAGCGGAAAGGTGTACCAATTCGCCGATGATGCAACCTTCCTGTTTGAACAGGAGTCATGGCAAGGGGCTTTTGCTCGCGCAAATGAGGGAATGCTTATGGCTCAATTCCCAATCTCTCACCATAAACGTGAATAAGTCAAAATACATATTGTTTTCCCGTGCCAGAGACAAGGACTCTCATCCTTACAACCTGATATTGCACTTCTGTAATTCAGAGTACATGGCATGTGGGTGCTCGGAAATAGAGAGAGTTAGAAGCGCACAGTACCTAGGGTTAGTGTTGGATGAGAGTCTTGATTAGAAGGCCCAGGTGATCGCTTTGGCGAAGAAAATAAGGAAATTTGTTCACATATTCCATACCATCCGTAACTACTTCTCGAAGACCACTCTCATTTTATTGTACAAAGCCTTAGTACAGTCAGTACTTGGTTTTGGCGTTCTCTGGTGGGGCTTACAGTAGCGTGCTGGAACCAGTAAATGTACTGCAAAGAGCTATTTTGAAGGTACTTCTAAAAAAACACCGGAGGTTCCCTAGTGCTGAGCTGTTTGACCTGCCATACATCTTGCGGACCGTATCGAGCTCTCTGGCCCACCCTCATTCCGTCAGCAGAATGGTTTACAATAACTGGTGCGTTGCAACACACAACTTCCCTTAGCTCTACGTCAATTCACTTTGTACATGGCTAGTTCTATTTAATCAATTCATTCATCACTCAGTTAATTTGAACTTAGTCAAACAATGCTTTACGGCAGCAGGAAGTGGAAGCGCTTACAGATCCGGAATTTATTGTGCTGCTCGTACTCATTGCAGGACTATTATTGAGCAATTGGTACACAGATAATTAATGAGGCTGTAAACACAAATTTTTTGAAGAAGGATAGTAATTACTTTTGCAGAGTTATTGGGTAAACACTTTTAGAACTGGTAGTAAGCGAAACGGCAAAAGTTGAAATTCAGGAATTTCTGGAGTGAGCCCCATGTATCTCATGAGCGTTTTTAAACACTCAACCTTTAGGTATTGGATTGGACTATAATACTAATTTATTTTAACATTCTACAAAAATTCAAGCGGAGTTTATAAGAAAAAAACTGCGCTAAAAACGCTTTTCGTCGAAAATTTTGATAATTTATTGTGCTGCTCTCGTCATTTTCCCACGAATGGGAATTTTATGGTATAATTGTCTTATTGAGAGCTATCTATATAAAAAATTTATTCAAAATCGTTAGAGCCGTTTTTGAGAGAAAAAATGTGGTGTTTTGATCACTATGATGACTATAGTTAACTTTCGGTAGATTTTGTCCATATTCTTATTTTGGCGTCCCATGGTAACCTGTAGGCTAGACATCAAGTTTCAGTTGATTTGGTACGGTTGTTTTCTCTAAAAACATCGCTAAAACCGATTTCGTCTAAAGTTTTGGTAATTTATTGTGCTGCTCTCGTCATTTTCCCATAGATGGGAATTTTATGGTGTAGTTGCCATATTTGGAGCTACCAATATAAAAAATTTAATCAAAATCGTTAGAGCCGTTTTTGAGAAAAAAAATTAGACATAAGCCAAGTTAACTCAGAAAAGGAGATTTGTCGAATATTAATTTATCGGTATTCCAATTTTCTCAAAAACGGCTCTAACGATTTTGATCAAACTTTCGGAGTACTCTCAGCTAACGAGCCCCTACATATAGCGCCCGCAAATGTAGGTGGTGTTCGAAATTACGGGGGTGGCGGAAAATTGTGTGTTGCTACGCACCAGATATTTTTTTACACGATTACTATACTTTCGTTTCCCTTTGGGGTTGCGGAAAGTAAAAATACGGTCGAAATATGAAAAATTATGCATAGAAAAAAAGCAATCAATATTTGTGAACTAGGAACGGGAAAGATTTTACTTTTGAACTCGTTTTGCTACTGTTCAATTGCCCCATTTCGTTTTTACAGCCGCCGGTAATTTAAGCTTCACGAACGGGAGCTGAACGTATATTGAACAAACTAGGTCTAGAAATAGGCTAGTGCCCTTGTGAACCACAATGTTCGCAGATTACAACTAACATGGATAAAAGTGGTTGGTAAATCGTTGATTTAGGACGATGCCCAGTCCCAAACTTGGCTGATTTGATCGTTACCACTGCGTATAGTGAAATTACAGTGATTATAGTGAGCCAAAGTCTAGTAATTGTAAGAACTCGCGGGAACTACAGCGGAAGTCAACGTTTCGACGTTTGTACTCTCCCCCCTCCCGTCTCATCAAAGCCACCCGCCCGCTCGACTCGCAACGTCGTGCCAATTGCCACAGGCGCCTGCAATATTTAGTTTTCGTAGTTCCATTGTAGTCAGGTCATGTTTCGTATGGTTTACTGGTATTTTTCGATGCTGAATCGAATGGAATGGGTCTCGGAGCAGTAATACTAGGTCAAGCTGTTCATGAGAATAAACAACCGTTGTGTAATAATTTGCAGGGTTTTCGAACTCAGAAGCCCTTGACACTTACAAAACTGAAGAGGGCTCAAAAAAGAAATATCTGGTGCGTAGCAACACACAACTTTCCGCCACCCGCGTAAGTTCGGACACCACCTACATAGGCGGGCGCTATATCTTCGTTCAACGCATTTTTACAGGAACATTTATGGAGAACAAAATGTAGGGACTAGTTAGCTGAGAGTACTCCGTAAGTTTGATCGAAATCGTTGGAGCCATTTTTGAGAAAATTGGAATACCGATAAATTAATATTCGACAAATCTCCTTTTCTGAGTTAACTTGGCTTATATCTCCGTTCAACATATATATACAGAAAAAATTATGGAGAACGAAATGTTGATATGGATGACTAAAAGGCACTCCATTAGAATTTATCACATCTGGTGAAAAAGTTACCCTGGAATTTACGGAAATGTTAGAAAAAACGTTACTTTCGACACATTTTGATTTTTATCTCTGCTCAATGGACTTTCAGAGGAACATTTATTGAGACCAATATGTAGGTATTAACTATTCGAAAATATCCTGAGAGTTTGATGATAATCGTTGAAGTCATTTTGCCAAAAAGCTTAAAAAACCTATTTTTGCTTCATAGGTCATTATCTCCGTTCACCGTATTTTCATGAAGATATGAATGAGAAGAAAAGTTAGGTATTGATTAGGAGAAGATAATTTGAAAGTTTAATCAAAATCGTTAGAGCCGTTTTCGAGAAAAATGCGAAAAACCCTAGTTTTTGGTACATTTTCGTCCCCTCCCCCTTCCCATCGGCCGAAATCGTCCATAACCTTATTTTGGTGTCTACAAAAAATAACGAACAAAACAAAAAAAGAACCAGCTCAATCGGATCAGCCGTTCTCCCGCAAATCGAACTACAGACACACACACATACACACACACATACACACACACACACACACACACATACACACGGACCACGCGCCGAAATTAGGTTTTTTAGGCTCAGTAGGCCTCAAAACGTAAAGATCTGAAGAAAACCCAAATTTTTTTTTTGGGCCGATTACTATACTTTCCTTCCCTTCGGGTAGCGGAAAGTAAAAAAATATGTCTAGCAAATCAAGTCAACTAGGTTTATCAGACAAACTTTTTAACATAAATAGACTAGTACGTTTGTGAGCCCCAACATTCGCGGATTTAAACAAACGGGCGGTTAAAAATGGTTGGTAAATCGTTGATTTAGGACGATGCCCAGCCCTGAAATTGGCTGATTAGATCGTTTAATCAATTTTCAAATAACCTTGGTGAAACCCGATCCAATTACTGAAAATTCCGATTTATTAGTTAAATGTTGTTTGAAACGTTTGGTGACGCCAACGCGCGGGCGTGTTTCGTGTTCCGCGACGAAAATTCCGTTTTTCGTGAAACCGAAGTGAATCGGCGTATCGCCAAAATTAAGTGATATGGCTCGGTGAATGTCGTTCAGTGTTCCACCAGTCCGCGGACATATTTTTACTCAGTGCGCGGCAAGATATTCCGGGGTTTTCGTCGAACCTGCGCACTTCCCGAAGGGAATGTTTCGTCAGTTTGAACACTTCAAAGGTGAGTCGTTACACAACATGCTATTCTGGTACGTGAGCCTTACTTATTATTCTTTACCGTTCATCTGGAAAATATCTCAATTCGAACACGATTTGCTAGGAGTGTGCCAAGTAAAAGCCTAAACATCCAGAATCAGTTGCCCATGACGGCGGTATTACCTTCAGTCTTTCTCCAGAGGTAACATGATAGTGCCAGTCGGTCCACTTCCTAGCCCTCTTACATGAGTCTGTGATTCGAACTGGTGTGCCAGTGAACATTCACAGCATTACGATTCCAGCTACTTGCTCACCTCGTCACCACGCCCTGCAACGAGCGCGAAGGTGTCGGTCATCTCTTCGCGGAAGTCCACTGCCGCCCAATCCACCCACGCTCTGGAGCGTAGGAGGGGTCTGGACACTGCGAGAGTTCCAGTCTGTCAACCGAAACGTGCGCAGCATCCACAAGCTCAGGCTTGCTGGGCTTAGGGTGCTGGTCCGTATGTTCTTGTTGGGCTTTCTTCTCCCATCGTCCATTCCCGATCCCTCCTAAAGGAATCTTGCTATCCATTAGCATCACCATCGAACAGCGCCTTCACAAATAGCATTGAGCAGTGCAGTAGCATAACGAAGCGGGATATTCTGAAGGCTGATTGAAAGAGATACGCGGTTTATGTGTACCGCTATGTGTATAATGACATGATCCTCACAGCGATCCTCCTCTGGCATGGATTTGTGGTTATAATGACATAATCCTTCGTCCCTGGGAGTTACCAATACTAAAGTTCGTACTCCCCTCCTGCTCACAAGAATTAACCAATTTGTTTAAATTATTTACGAAGATACTTATAGCTTCATATACTTCAATTTGTAAAGCCCGTTTATTTGATGCAGATACTATTAGTGTATGGTTCATTTGTACACTAAAGCAGTAAATAACACTGTAGGTAACTTGTATAATAATCATCAAGAAGAATCAACTAAAGGCAATTGTTCGAGGGACTTTGCTTAGACACCGACACGAACTTTATTCTAAGTTATAAATCCTTTCTTTCCATCTTCGCTGCGGACAAGTTTTCAAGGCGTGAAAAGGAGGAGCCTGAGAAGCTTCCAGACTTGACGGTTCAATTTGTTGAAGTAAATTTCTCTTGTCGTTCGTTCCGTGTAACGAGCTCTGGCGTGGCAGGGAATCACCATAAAAAATGCTTCGTTCTATTACGCTCCTATTCAAAGTGAGATGATTGAACGTTGTTGTTTAACGCTAAATAAAGCTCCTTCGACGTCTTTGAGGGGAACGTGAAAGTACCCGAGGCTCCCAACTTTAACGCCAAGCGGACTTGATGCAACTCGAAAGTGGATATTTCCACTAGAACTATAAAACCGGGAATGTTGATCAGCCTCGTGAAGGGGGTGAGAGGTGAGGAGGGTCCTGTATTTGTAGATTGAAAAATAACGGCGGCACCTCACATCGCCAAACATCTTGTCGATGGAGTTCCGTTCCATGCTGCAGCCCGAATTAAAGCTCTGCAGTAGAAGCGGGTGAATAGGCAGTTTGCAGTGCGTTTACCCTCACCAATATCGATAGCAGGCATGAGTCTGAAGCCCTCGCATTCTGAGGAGGCGAATGGAGGGGAAGGTCATGCAAGTGCATACAGAGCCAGACGAGGACGTCTGATGTTGGCGTTCCTGTGCACGAGGCACGATTTATGTGCGCTGCATTTCCCTATCTGGGGGGATCACAGAGCCGAGGTTTCTTTAATTTGCAAAAGAGCGCAGTACTGAGCCAATTCTTAGAGGATTCAGGGGCGTCCGGAGCGTTCTGCTGAAGTCTGCTATTCACATTGCTGAATGCAGGGTGCCCTTGCTCTTAGTCGAAACCCTTCTTGCGTGTAGCACATATGTATCGTGTCAACATCTCCACTTCAGCTTGGCTTGATGGTCCCAGTGTATCCTGCTCGTGGGTTACCAGTGTGAAGAACCCCTGTAGCAGCTAAATTGCTGTTTCCCGACATATCGTACGAGGAAAAACTGCTGTGGAGCTAGAATACCTATGTACCAAACGAAAGTTAGAGTTGAGCCAAGAGGCTACAAACGTACCTCTGTACTGTTTGTGGTCTTAGGGCATTTCCAGAAAACACACCCGTGTCATGCTGGTGGTGGTAATGCTATGGTCGATTGTGTTGGCAGCGCTGTCCCTAGCCTCGAAGAGAAGGAAGCTGTTGAGCGCAGGAGGGAAATATTTGGTGCGTTGCAACACACAACTTTCCTTAGCTCTACGTCAATTCACTTTGTACATGGCTAATTCTATTTAATCAATTCATTTATCACTCAGTTAATTTGAACTTGGTCAAACAACGCTTTACGGCAGCAGGAAGCGGTAGCGCTTACAGTTCCAGATTTTATTGTGCTGTTCGTACTCATTGCAACACCATTATTGAGCAATTGGTACAAAGATAATTAATGAGGCTGTAAACCCAAATTTTTTTGAGAAGGATAGTAATTACTTTTGCAGAGTTATTGGGTTAAAAGTTTAGAACTGGTAGAAAGCGAAACGGCGGTAGTTGAAATTCAGGAATTTCTGGAGTGAGCCCCATGTATCTCATGAGCGTTTTAAAATACTTACCCTGTAGGTATTGGATTGGACTACAGTACCAATTTTCTTTAACATTCTACTAACATTTCAGCGGAGTTTATAAGGAAAAAACTTCGCGAAAAACGCTTTTCGTCGAAAATTTTGATAATTTATTGTGCTGCTCTCGTCATTTTCCCACGAATGGGAATTTTATGGTATAATTATCATGCTAAGGACTACCAATATTAAAAATGTAATCAAAATCGTTAGAGCAGTTTTTGAGAAAAAAAATATTTGTTGTTTTGATCACTATGATAACTATAGTTAACTTTCGGTGGATTTTGTTCATACCCTTATTTTGGCGTTTCATGGTAACCTGCAAGCGAGATATCAAGTTTGAGCTGATTTGGTACGGTGGTTTTCTCTAAAAATCGTATACAGACACACATACACACAGACCATTTTCCCAAATAGTGTTTTTCGGACTCAGGAGGGTCTGAAACGTAAAGATCTGAAGAAAACTCAAAATTTTTTTTTCAGCCGATTACATAACTTTCCTTTCTACTTCGTAGAGCCAAGGAAAGTAAAAATGAAATTAGATGCGGAGAACGATTTACTGGCAAATGGGACGTGCGAGAGAAGACTGCACTGCACGAAAAAAAGCTATTTGGTTAGATGATCATGAGAAATCCCGGGGAAGGGTTAATGATAGCAAAACATTACAAAGAGAACGAGAGTCCTAGTGAACTTACAGGTTTAAACCTTCTGGGGAAGGCTGGAGCCAACACAGTGGCGAAGCAAGGGTGATAATACCAACTAGGGGGTGGGCAGGGAGTGGTGACTTTGAAAACCTCTCAGAATTATTGAGAAAGCTCGTATGTGAGACTGTATGTGGTCGGATCAGGAAACACTGATCCTTGTGTTCAGCGCAACTTGGAACATCGAAAGAAATAAGTTTATTGACAAGGTAGGTTGGTAGCTTTCTGCAGATCTAAGACCCTACTACTGCTGAATAGCAGCTCAACTTTGGAAACTTAGTTCACATTGAGGACTATGGTGACGTTCTTACCAATTTGGCTCAGCAAGCCGAGTTAAGCACGAGCAGTTCATGTTTTCTCTGACTATTGTCATTGGCACGATTGGAATGTGTGGTGACAAAGGAATGGAATGAGGTTTAGCTAATTGTAGTGGTTCCTGCCGATTTTGATGAAGAGAAGCTAGCAAAGAAAGGGGGTGGGAGGGACTGCGTGCACGTAACCACGACCAGGGAGATTATATTCAAGTGCGATACTCATTCACATTCTGAATTTGATTAGAAGACAATGGGCCTCGAGAAAGGCCAGTTGCAAGTAGTGGAAAAGTCGGCTTTTATGAAAAAGTGGCCCGATGTTTGCCTAACCTGTTATCTCATATCATAGCACTATTGTCAGTGCCCTTGATAGTTAGCCACCCGGCTTATGAGGTGTGGCTCTCAGTTAGAGAGAAGGGAGCCTTGATTGACTGGTAGACTTCTTGAGTTCTGTGGAGCATAGGAACTGTGCATGTGGGAGGAGAGATCTCATATACCGTAATTTGTGGGAGGACCTCTGTCACCATTCTTCCTCCCCAGCTAGATCCATAGTGGCACAAAGGTCACCATGTGTCCTCAACATTAACAAAGTTCCCGAGGTTTCCTGCTCTTCTCAGTCTGTCACCAGTATGACTACCAAGCAACCTTGTAAATCAACTTCTGTCTTCCGATACTCTGATCACAATGGTTAGTGTTTCCAGAGCCGAGGACGCAAAGTCTCGCCTATGAGCTTTCTAAATAATTCAGAGAGGATTACGCTGTCCACCATCCCATTGGTGTTCTCACCCTTCGTTTCGCCACCACTTTGCTCCCTCCAGCTTTCGCAGAAGACTTAAACTGGCAGGTGCCACGAGGCCTCTCACACTTTCTGTTAGTTACTCACCTGATATTGTATATAACCCTAGACTGTTTCGTAGAACACCTTGGCATGTAAGAATATTGAGTTAATGCGTATGTTAGTGCGTTGTGGTGAGATGCATAAAAGGGAACAAGCACGTCGTTAAGCTATCAGTGTCATTGTGCTATTGATCACGAATGGAAGAAGTATAGCCGAATTCTAGGCCGTATTGCAGGGTTTTTTAGTTTACGCGGTAAGTTGTTGTGCGCTGAGCTCGATAAGGCGGGCAATCAAGCAATGTTTTGGTTGAGCAGTCTGCGAACAAATTCAACCAACTAGCTTGCGCCCCAGCCATCAATTACCTCCAGCAATAACGTATCCATAGGATGTTGACGCGCTTTACGAGATTTACAGCCCCATTTTGGAGAGTTTCATATTTCCCGATATTAATAATGATGATGCGGAGTAAACGTCAAAAGAGACATTACCTTCTCGACGTATTATTTTACAAGTGTGTCCTTTTATGATTCACGGGGTGGTGAAACACCGTCGGCACCCTATACATCCTCACGCAGCCTATAAGGGGAAAGAGGTTTTAATACCGGCATAATAGAGAGACGTTATGGACGATACGTTTCGCTTCATTTCCACCCACGTGACCTCCTTCGTCCTCTTCACTCGCTACAAGTACGAAACCTGTACAAATAGAAAATACGACCCCGAATGGTATTGAGACAATGGTCCATCTTCGTAAATAACCACAATGTCCCAGGGCCCGTGCAATTAACAGCTTGATAATTTATTGTTGTGTCAGGGAAGAGGAGCCTTGCGTTCGATCGAAGATGCTTATGAGGGCGGTGGCTTCGTACAAAACCCCCGTACGTCTTTTCCACGACTTTAGTTATCATTTTTTATTTCATTTCGAACTATCTTTAAATATTCTGTCAGCTTTTCCTTTGGAAAGGTAATTATTTAGTTAGCTCTACAATACTAGTAATTATTTTTAGTTGACACACGTTGATTTTAATAGGCATTCGACTAGTTCGGCCTCGTTTTACCCATTTTCCACCATTTCAGAACCGAAATGAAGTTCGTAAATTTAAAAGACGGCGGTAATAGTGGATTCTCTATAAATATGAAATTTACGCACCGAAAAAGACAATCAATCAATATTTGTGAACAGGGAACACATTGGAGAAACCGCAGTCGAACGTTAACTGACTGTTCCAACTAGGATCTGCATAATGTGCAGTCTGAAGAACTAGCCAGAACGGTGGTGCTTTACTTGACATTTTCTCCTGATCCATATTAATGAGAGCATCCTTTTAATTCGTCAAGTTCTGCTAATATTACCCTCTGCATACCATCAGTCACAAAAGTGTAACTTGTCGTTTATGTTGAACATCAGCCAATCTCAACTTGCTCTTTAAATCGCATAATAATTTAATCGTCGAATGTAGTTTATCTAAATGAGTATCTTTAAAACGCTACATTTTTTCATTGTGCAACTGGTAACTGACCAGTCGTTGTTAGTAGTTCCCAACAATAACGGCGCTTTCAGTCTATACATTCTGTTCACGCGTCAAACATAATCTCGCCTTCTTCAACATTCTACAGCAACCTTTGGCCTGCCAGCCTTCTCTACCCCTCGGGCAACCCGAATCTCCTTTAGGTTCAGCCTCACTGATAAAGGCCAGTCTGCCGTCGTGATCGCCAGCGTCACTGCTACCGAGCTTTACAAGCGTGTTATGCTCAATACGACTTCGCGACCCCGAAATTTCCGGTTTAGTTATTTTGTGGGATTGGAGCCAAGTTCGTCCAAATTACTGTAACTTCAGTGACCAAAGTGACCAGTTCTACTGTCGCTGAACAGCGCCTTGCTTCCCTTCATTTCAACAGATTCAGTAGAACTTTCAGTTTGTTTGTTTCGTTGTTCAATGAAGAAGAAAGAAGAAGAAGAAGAAAAAAGCTTTATTAATCAAAAGTATTAAATAAACTATATAGAACTGTATAACACAGAAGAAATAAAAGCTATACAGCAATGGATTATTGAAAATCCGTCTGCCAGAAGTTATCGCTGCTTTATTAAGTAAATAAATTTAAAAAGAAGAGAAAAAATAAAATAAAAGGAATACAAATTTAAATTAACAAATCATAAAAGGCAAAGAAACTAATCAAAATTAAACTCAGAAATTAATAATTTTCTGTACTTCAGTGCACATTGTACAAAAATCACTAGGGCACTCCAACGTGAAGGATCGTCCAAGACCCGTACAACCTCCTCCCTACTAAATTCCGACTTACCCAATGATGGGACCCTAAACTCATTTAAAATAGGGCGGCACTTCCCCAAGAAATGA
The DNA here is from genome assembly GCA_020466155.1 of Pachypeltis micranthus. Taxonomy (NCBI): domain Eukaryota; kingdom Metazoa; phylum Arthropoda; class Insecta; order Hemiptera; family Miridae; genus Pachypeltis; species Pachypeltis micranthus. The sequence continues at coordinate 5,426,236 of CM035776.1, forward strand.
TATAAGTCCTCACGGACATTATAATTGCAAAGAGCACAATTTTTGACGAGTTTTTACTTTCCTTGGCTCTACGAAGTAAAAAGGAAAGTTATGTAATCGGCTGAAAAAAAAATTTTGAGTTTTCTTCAGATCTTTACGTTTCAGACCCTCCTGAGTCCGAAAAACACTATTTGGGAAAATGGTCTGTGTGTGTGTGTGTCACTAATGTGTCTGTGAACGATTTTTGGAGAAATCCACCGTATCAAATCAGCTCAAACTTCATATCTCGCCCGCTGGTTACGTTGGGACGCCAAAATGAACAAAATCCACCGAAAGTTAACTATAGTTATCATTGTGATCAAAACACCAAATTTTTTTTCTAAAAACGGCTCTAACGATTTTGATTAAATTTTTTATATAGATAGCTCTTGATAAGATAATTATACCATAAAATTCCCATTTGTGAGAAAATGACGAGAGCAGCGCAATAAATTATCAAAATGTTCGACGAAAAGCGTTTTTGCCGCGGTTTTTTCCTTTTAAACTCCGCTGTAATGTTACTAGAATGTTAATGAAAATTGGTGTAGTAGTCCAATCCAATACCTAAAGGGTGAGTGTTTAAAAACGCTCATGAGATACATGGGGCTCACTCCAGAAATTCCTGAATTTCAACTACCGCCGTTTCGCTTACTACGAGTCCTAACAGTTATTACCCAATAACTCTGCAAAAGCGGTTACTATCCTCCTTCAAAAAATTTGTGTTTACAGCCTCATTAATTTTCTGTATACCAATTGCTCAATAATGGTCCTGCAATGAGTACGAGCAGCACAATAAATTCCATAACTGTAGGCGCTGCCGCTTCCTGCTGCTGTGACGTGTTGTTTGACCGAGTTCAAAGGAACTGAGTGGTGAATGAATTGATTAAATAGAATTAGCCATGTACAAAGTGAATTGACGTAGAGCTAAGGAAAGTTGTGTGTTGCAACGCACCAGATATTTTACTATGTGGACTTCCATTTAACCATATTAGTTCTCCACGCAGTTTAAGCATCCACCTAATTTTGTTCAATCCCTAAGATCTACCTACCGTAATGTCCGCACACCTAATATTATGATTGAGCTGTTTAAACAATAAATAATTGTTAGTTTGGCGTGCTCTCTCCAATTGGGCCTGTCGGTGCCCACTCAGAACGTGATTCGTCAAGGACTCTTAACTCCTTAAACAAATCAGAAGCAACAAGTATATTATTCAACCCTCCCGCCGGGTATCTACACTTCTGAGCCAAGAATTTATGTCCCGATTAATTATTTCTTCCGCCATAATTCTGGGAAAGCGGTGTTGAGGCAACTTCAAGACTTTGACAATATACTTGAAATGCAAGGATAGAGTAAAACCAAATATGCTATCTAGGCCAGTTTCAAGGTAAAGTACATAATTAGGGGTGTATTGGGGTAAGAAAAATAATTTTTTAATAAAATAGCGAAGGACCTTCTCAGCCGCCTCAAATTCTTCATAACCCCATACTTGCGCCGCATAACAAAAGACTGAACGCGAGACAGCATTGAAAATCTGTAGCTTCGACTGGGAAGGGATCGACGGGGACATGACCGCATTCCTCCACACATTATTCAATTCAAATTTTGCTGCAGTCGCCTTGACTGAGACATGTCTAGAAAATGACAGGGATGACGTCAATGAATGTTCGTTGTTCAATGTAATCTGCCCTTAATTTATTTTCTCGTTATTAATTAAAATTAATTTCATTTTACCATTCTTACAGTCCACCTCTTTCAGTTTGCATTGCCTTTTATGTTGATTCAACACATTCGAAAGCAAAGAATGAGCACAACTTCTACTTAATTTCAATCAACAAAATGGCCGGGAAAAGGTTTACTTTCGAACTAATCGTTATTCGCTCAGCATCGTAAAATACGTAGAATGATGCCAAACACGACGTAATAGCGATAAGATTGCCAACATTTCGTTTTCTGCTAATTTAAACAAATAATTTTTTCCTCGTAACAACCATGGGTTTCAATCGATTGGATTGTCGAGCTGGTGGGCGCAACTGGATCCCAAATGGTATTTTTGCGCGAAAAGCGGGAATTTCTGGAGTGACCTCCATATATCTTATGAGCGTTTTTGAACGCTCCCCCTATTGGTATTGGATTGGACTACTACACCAGTTTTTTTAACACTCTAGTAACATTCCAGCGGAGTTTATAAGGAAAAACCCGCGCTAAAAACGATTTTCGTCGAAAAGTTTGATAATTTATTCTGCTTCTCTCGTCATTTTATATCAATATAAAAAAGTTAATTCAAATCGTTAGAGCCATTTTTGAGAAAAATATCTGGTGCGTAGCAACACACTACAACAACACCCTACAAGTTAAGTTCGAACACCACCTACATTTGCGGGCGCTATATCTTCGTTTAACGCACTTTTACAGGAACATTTACGGAGAACAAAGTGTAGGGACTCGTTAGCTGAGAGTACTCCGAAAGTTTGATCAAAATCGTGAGAGCCGTTTTTGAGAAAATTGGAATGCCGATAAATTAATATTCGACAAATCTCATTTTCTGAGTTAACTTGGCTTATATCTCCGTTCCACATATATATACAGAAATAATTATAGAGAACGAAATGTGGCTATGGGTGACTTAAAGACACTCCATTAAGATTTATCACATCTGGTGAAAAAGTTACCCTGGAATTTACGGAAATGTTAGAAAAAACGTTATTTTCGACACATTTTGATTTTTATCTCTGTTCAATGGACCGTCACAGGAACATTTATTGAGAAGAATATGTAGGTATTAACTATTTGAAAACATCCTATGAGTTTGGTGAAAATCGCTGAAGCCGTTTTGCCAAAAAGCGTAAAAAACCTATTTTTGCTTCAGGGGCCCATATCACCGTATTTTCATGGAGATATGTATGGAGAAGAAAAGTTAGCTATTGATTAGTAAAAGATAATTTGAAAGTTTAATCAAAATCGTTAGAGCCGTTTTAGAGAAAAATGCGAAAAACCCTAGTTTTTGGTACATTTTCGTCCCCCACCACCCCTTCCCATCGGCCGAAATCGTCCATAACCTTATTTTCGTGTCTACAAAAAATAGCAAACAAAACAAAAAAGAACCAGCTCAATCGGATCAGCCGTTCTCCCGCAAATCGAACTACAGACACACACACACAGACCACGCGCCGAAATTAGGTTTTTTATACTCAGTAGGGTCTGAAACGTAAAGATCTGAAGAAAACCCAACTTTTTTTTTTTGGGACGATTACTATACTTTCCTTCCCTTCGGGTAGCGGAAAGTAAAAACTGCGCTAAACTCTATTTTGGCCGCAATGTTTGGAAATGTATTGTGCTGCTCTCGCAATTTTCTCAAAGATTGGTATTCTTGTGTCATTTAGCACTGTCCATACAAATAATTTTATCAAAATCATAAGAGCCGTAGTGAAAAAAAAAATATATATTTAGCGTTTTGATCAGTATGATAACTACTCTTATTTGGTCGTTCTGTGGTAACCTGCTGGCTAGATATGAAGTTTAAACTGATTCGGTTCGGCCGTTTTTCTATGTTCATGCCAATAATACTGTTATCTCTCTCTAAAATCAAGGTTTCAATCCATGATGGGGTCTTTTGCGGGTCGCAACCCCTTTCGTTTACTTCGATGTTGCGTAATTGAAAACTGGAGCTTTTAAAAGGGGAATACAGAGCGAAAAAGAGATGAGGTCAACCACGGAAACGTGGACTGAAAGAACGACACGTTTATGGGGTCGGGGCGTTTTTGGAATCACGAAAATTAGGATGTTCAGAACTGTGCGAGCGATGCTCCGCTGTTTTGCCCTTCTGAACCAAGCGACGATAAATACTCATCGTGATCTTCTTACCATGTGGGGAATAACTATTACAAGGTCGGTATAACAATCGGGCTATCGAAACTGAAAGCTCATCCTTTCTTCTTACGGTAAACCGAGGGAGTTAGTTGCCGAGTTGCCACTTGCACAATCCACATAAGGTTGACGCTATTTTCGAGAAAACTGTTATTGCTGTTGGAGTGTCCTATTGATCTGGTGGTTACATAGCAGGAGGGGGGCTAATCTAGTTATTGAGCTGATGGTTGTTCTCCTGTCTCCATGGGTTTGTATGCGGGGGGAATTTAGCTATAACAGGAATACTTTGGGCGTACTGATTTTCACTGATTCACTCTTCAGGGGATATTGGACTCCCGGTGTCCTTTCCTGTGGATTAGAAGTTATTTTTGTGTATGCGTATTCCACTTTGAGAGCATGAGAGTCTGTCTTCACCATTTACTGCAGCCTCTGCTGTATCTCTAGGTTCTCACTCAAGTTACTCCTGTTTCTCATTGGTTTGCTCATATCACCCTAGGTCGATAACGTGCCGAGGTTTTGGTGTTCAGCAGTGAATATCTTCCTCCATGCAAATAACACGTCTACGTCCGACTTAACTTGAGCTTCAAGCATTGCTTTTCTCGCTTCGTGCTTTTCTAGTAGCACTTACCATCTATGAACTCTCGTTTGAGCTAGTGAACGATTTGTTCGTTGAAATCGGCTGATTCTCGTGTAACAATAAATACAAATCATGCCTGCACCTCTCTGCAGAAATTTATAACGGTTTTCATTCGCAAAGGCCGTTGAATGAGCATTGTTACGGGCCTCAAGGTAGGTCTTACGGGTTGTTTACTATTTGGAAACGAGTTTACTATTCCTCAAGATTCGATCGACTCACCTCAACATGCTTCAATGTCTTAATTTAGCCATAAGGAAGTTACGAGAGCTTCCGCATTCCGCAAATCAAACAGTACCGTCGTCTGAGCGATCCAAACCAGATCTCCGATTCGCATCCAATTTTCGTATTTTTCGCGCGTGCACGAGCTCGAAGTCAGGTCATCAGTATCGCGACTTCACCCAAATTTACCTCCAACAATCACATCCCTGGAATCATCACCGACCATACAGCCAACTCCTACCGCCTATACCACCATTCACCATCATCACCATTCAATTTACGGTCAGACCAACCCAACTTCTTACAACCATCACGATCTACGTGTCATCAATTTTATTTTCAATCGAAGCAAATTAAAAAAAAAAAAAATATTTTTGGTTTCATCATTCTGAATAATAACCCTACGTTTTCGGTCACGTAAATTTTTTTAACCCCCCCCTCAAAATTTGATACTTACGTTTCAAGACACCAATCTTACGTTTCCACATTCTAAATCTGCAATGTCCGTCCGCCGTCCTCCCTCCGCCGTCCCCCGTCCGGGCTGTTTTGTGCCTTTAACGTGGTCTCTGTTAAAAAATCCGTTCATTCGCACAAAAATCCCATTTGGTATCTAGTTGTGTTCGCCATTTCGGCAATTCGATTGGACGAAGCTCATGGTTGTTACGGACAAAAAATGGTTTAAGTAATTCACAAAACGCAGCATAATCACAAATACGCCATGGTTCGTATCGTTTTCAAGGTATTTTTACATCCTGGGTCGAATGGAATGAGTATCAGACGTGTACAACTGCGTATTGGGAAATTACAGAAATTATAGTGAGCCAATGTCAACTAATTGAAAGAACTCGCGGGAACTACAGCGGAAGTCAACGTTTCGTCGTTTGTACTCCCTCCCTCCCTCCCTCCCGTCTCATCAAAACCACCCGCCCGCAGGACTCGCAATGTCGTGCCAATTGCTGAGGGTTCGCTGGAAGTCCCCGTCCCAATTTCCCTGACTCTTTTTGCTCGACGGGGCGGAGGAAGGTTAAGGCCACTTCCTCCACATACCCCTACACCGGATCATAAATGCCTACAGACGTTTACGGGCGCCTGGCGCCAGGGGAATATTTAGTTTCCGTAGTTCCATTGTAGTCAGGTCATGTTTCGTATGGTTTACTAGTATTTTTCGATGCTGAATCAAATGGAATGGGTCTCGGAGCAGTAATACTAGGTCAAGCTGTTCATGAGAATAATAAACCATTGTGTAATATTTTGGTATTTTTTGATGCTTGGTCGAATAAAACGATTCTCAGAAGTGTACAATGCGTCTAGACCGAAAAGTGTGAAATCACAGTAATTATGAGCCAAATTCTAATAATCGAAAGAACTCGTGGGACGATAACTACAGCAAAAGTACTCAGTATTCATCGTTTATACTCACGCCCTCCCATCTCATTAAAACCACCCACCAGCTCGACTCACCACACTGTGCCAATTGTGAATATTTATTTTTCGTCATTCCGTAGTAGTGAGGTCGTGTTTCGTGTGGTTTACTAGTATTTTTTGATGCCGAATCGAAAGGGGTGGGTCTCGGAGGTGTGAGTTATGCTATACAAGCGATACCATTGTGCAATAATTTGCAGCTTTTTTTTAACCTCACAGAGTAGTTTTCATGGACTAATACCTCCATTTTATTATCCACAGGTTTCTACGGAAAAGGCCTGTAAGCAGAGAAGGAGTGCGTTTGGTATGTAACTTTTTACTGTCCTTGGCTCTACGAAGTAGAAAGGAAAGTTATATAATCGGCAGAAATAAAAATTTTGAGTTCTCTTCAGATCTTTACGTTTCAGACCCCCCTGAGTCCGAAAAACACTATTTGGGAAAATGGTCTGTGGGTCTGGTTGTGCGCGCGCGTGCGTGCGTGTGCGTGTGTCTGCGAACGATTTTGAGAGAAAACGACCGTACCAAATCCACTCAAACTTGATATCTAGCCTGCAGGTTACCATGGGACACCAAAATAAGGGTATGAACAACATCCACCGAAAGTTAACTATAGTTATCATAGTGATCAAAACACCAAATATTTTTTTCCTCAAAAACGGCTGTAACGATTTTGATTAAATTTTTTATATTGGTAGGTCCTAATATGGCAACTATACCATCAAATTCCCATTCATGGGAAAATGACGAGAGCAGCACAATAAATTATCAAAACTTTGGACGAAATCGATTTTAATGCGGTTTTTAGAGAAAACAACCGTACCAAATAAGCTGAAACTTGATGTCTAGCCTACAGGTTACCATGGGACGCAAAAATAAGGACATGAGCAAAACCCACCGAAAATTAACTATAGTTATCATAGTGATCAAAACACCAAATTTTTTTCTCAAAAACGGCTCTAACGATTTTGATTAAATTTTTTATATCGGTAGCTCTCAATAAGGGAATTATAGCATAAAATTCCCATTCGTGGGAAAATGACGAGAACAGCACAATAAATTATCAAAATTTTCGACGAAAAGCGTTTTTAGCTCAGCTTTTTCCTTATAAACTCCGCTGGAATTTTTGTAGAATGTTAAAAAACATTGGTATTGTAGTCCAATCCAATACCTAAAGGGCGAGTGTTTAAAAACGCTCATGAGATACATGGGGGTTACTCCAGAAATTCCTGAATTTCAACTACCGCTGTTTCGCTTACTACCAGTTCTAATCGTTTTTACCCAATAACTCTGCAAAAGGTATTACTATCGTTCTTCAAAAAATTTGAGTTTACAGCCTCATTAATTATCTGTGTACCAATTGCTCAATAATAGTCCTGCAATGAGTGCGAGCAGCACAATAAAATCTGGAACTGTAAGCGCTACCGCTTCCTGCCGTCGTAAAGGCGTGTTTGACCAAGTTCAAATTAACTGAGTGATAAATGAATTGATTAAATAGAATTAGCCATTACAAAGTTAATTGTTTTAGAGCTGTGGAAAGTTGTGTGTTGCAACGCACCAGATTTTTATTTTTATGTTACCTATTCGACAAATTAGTTTTGTTAGCTCAACTAATTGTGTCTTAAGCGCACTTTAAAGTTCTTCAAGTGCTCTTCGAGCCACAATTTACGATATAGAAAAGTTCCAGTGGCCAGGATTCATTCCGTTGTCTCTTAGCCTTAAAATCCGGTACAATGAAATATTCTTCGCATCAGCGGTCAATGGTAGTATCAATTAAAAGGGGTCGCTAGCCGCTAGAATAGCTGAAATGAAACCTCTCCGCCAACGTTCTCAAGAATAGAGCGACGTAGGTTGAACAATTGCCCCTTACAGTTCTCAAAGGGCTATAATTACGTTGCAATATATTTTCAGTACCTGTTATTATCAGAAGAAAAGGGAAGGAAAATGAAGAGCAGGTTCTCCAAGAAATTTTCTCCTTCCATCTTCCCCCCTTCCCCACTCCTACTCCTTCACTGTTTACAATTATTTGAAAGATGAGTCGGATTTCCAGTGATACACCCCTTCGGCCAAACAACCTTCATAAAATAAAGTTCTTTGTCGAAACTATGACCGCTCCTCGATAATTATAATTACGGAGGAAAATTGCTCGGGTTAAGAGGGATTTCGAGTCTCGGGGGCTTCAGGATTAACGCGGCGACCTAAAACAATTATGTTCGGCGGCGTTATGGTTTTAAAGTAGTGGTTCGGCCCAGTATGGTGAATATACCTGATCTGAGCCTCGTCTACATTTGCTCGCACGACAAGAATCGTACTTGGTTTACTGTAAATATGAAATTACCACTCGATTCAAACCTTCGTGGACAAATATGGTTACAAACTGATATCATTCAACGAGAATGATCTCCACAATTTGTATCCTATTTCGTGGAGATTTGTGCAGATTGAGTTGGAAGACGGTGCTCACACGGAATCGATCTAGCTTGCTGTTCCTGACTGGTGGGGAGGCGGTTGCACCTAGGCCTTGCTCGTACTTTCTCCTCATTCGGATTTCCAGTCACCCCAAACTACCTTCTCTTTGCAAGGGCGCTTTCGCCCTAGGCGCGCCTGGAACAGCAGCCCCTCTGCCAACCTGAATTCGGTATGTCCAGGCTGGACTACGTGGCGGCATCCAGTTTTTGGGTGGCTGAGACGGAAATTCCTTACCTTTTCTCGTTTATTTTTGTTTTTCTGGGCAGGGGTGCAGACCTTGGCACACAGTCCATCGGGCTACGTACTCTTCCCCCTCTTCACGTAACATGGGGTGTCGATGCCCCAGGAGTTGATACTTTGATTTGTTTACCTCTTTTGTGTTAATGTCGCGACGGAAGATCCGTCCCTTATTGTTTTCAAATCACCTCTTCACCTCTGCCCTCGCAATATCAACAACTGTACGATCCCTCTCCCCGTTTGCTGTCTCAAGACTTGCCGGCCGCCGCTTCAGTATCGCCTCACTTCTCGTTCAAAGCACCGTCCCCTTGTTGTTTGTTCGTCATCGGAAATTGTTCCGTGCTTATCGCCATCTTGCCTCGTGACTGCCGCTTTCTGATTTTTTCTTCGCCAATTACCAATTCACAGACCGAGACCTCTGTAAGTATAGCAATGAAACTATACTTCAGCTTTTGCGGGGAAATAAAACGATGCTGTACGCCTAACCAGCTCTACCCATTATTTTCAGTTTCTGCTGGGTACGCATGCAGCACGAACCCCTTCATCTCGCCGACATACACCTACTGCCATTCGAACAGTCTGTGGAGTTCTTTCAGCCTCCTCGTCTTCATTCTCGCCCGCTACTCGACTGTCAATCGTCGCCGCAGGTTCCCCTTACCCGTCTCAAATGGTCTGATAAATTAATTCACCTGTTTTTCTTTTCCCGTCGTTCCCCCTTTGTTTTCGCTGTTATTAGGAATACCCTTAAGACATTACCTAATTTAAGAAATTCGCCCTTGATTCTTTCTGGTCAGAAGAAACCGCATTATTTTATTTTTTCCTAAGTTAAGTTTTTCTTTGTCAATCCACCGAAAAAGTGTTGAAGAATTTTATAAAATAAAAGAGTTTGTCCAGAGTAAATGGTTGTTTGAGTTCTGAACACCACGCCTTGGCGCAAATAAACATGGGGCTTTCCTGTTATTGCCTAGACTGCTTGGATCGTCGGGCTAGGTACACTGCTCCCTCTTCTTATATCATGGAGCTTTCACATTATCGCCTGATCCCAGCGGATTATAAGGGTTTAACACCCCTCCTGGCCATCCTACACATAACCTGAAATACACAAACACTTATCATATATATTTTTTCCACATAAATTACTTGAATACCACAGGGGGAGTACTAGGATATTCCGTCCCCTGTTTATTGCCTACTCTGCTGAGCGGGGGTTCATAACCTAAACGCGCAAAAGTCTACAAGCTCGAAGTTTATCTAACTCCCACCCATTATCGATCTAGCCAGACTGAGACGAATAAGCTAAACTGCTAACTTTCTTCTATTCAATGGGAAAGGAGAGTATCATAACCAGCCGCAAGATTTTACACGAGACTATGTTTGAAGGTGTCCTGAGTCGACACACAGTTTGCCTGGGCGAGCTCGTTCTTTCTTCCCTTCGTTTCCATCACTGAGGTGTCACGAGGGGATGTAACACCAAAATGTACCGAAACGTGTTTTCCGGTTTGAATCGTATTAGCAGGCTGTCTTCGACTAGTCAACACTATAACCAGTGTCTGACTGTCCTACGAGTACGGGGCGATCGAAGTTCCCTGGTGGGGCTGACGAAGTTAATTAACCAACTCAAGCAATGTTGATACGGCAAGAAAGATATTTTTGGCCGCAATGCAGCTCATCCTCTCATGGGGAAAATTTAAATCAAGTATTTAGGGATCAATATAGATGAGAAGTGGCGTTACAGTTAGCACCTCCAGTCCATCAAAGGCACTTCCCTTGCAAGGTTTGCCTCACTGCGTGCAATTACTTAGGCCACTTGGGGTGTGTGTTACCACGACACTATCCTCACGTATAAGGCCATTTATCTAGGCGTGATTGGCTACTGCCCCGTTGTCTGGGGTAGCAAACTAACAGTCAATCAAAAGAGAGTATTGGCCCAATCCCAGAGAGCTGCGCTCGTGAGGATCTCCAAGGCCTATAAGACTGTACCAACAGAAGCACTCCAGGTGATCACTGGTCAGTTATCAGTTGACTTGGCGGTTGAGAGCATGGTTGACAAGTGGAGAGTAAAACAGGAACCTGAACTCCGTGTGGATCTCACCGCAGAACAAACATTTGCCGCTGTCGACGAATGGGCGTTAGAGAATTGGCAAGCGAGTTGGGAATCTTCGTCAAAGGGTCGTGACACGTATGAATTCTTCCCCAATATCCGTGAACGTCTTAGAAGAAAATGGGTTGAGCCAGACCACTGGACGAGTCAGTTCCTCACGGGACATGGCGACTTCAATGCGCGGCTCCACTTCTTTTCTCTCAAAGACTCCATCATGTACGTCTTGCGCTCTCAGAGTGGAAAAAAAACAAGAACCACGTGCTTGTCCACTTTAGTTTCTACCACAGTGAGGGACGGTTGTTGGGAGGGCAAATGAATTGCGAGCAAGGCCACTTGGTTAGTGTGGACTGTCCCATTGTCAATAAAAGGAGAGTGCTAGCCCAATCCCAAAGAGCTCGTTGGATGCTCGCTGAGACCGAAGGCATCCACTGAAGCACTCCAAGTGATTGCTGGCCAGTTACTCGATGATTTGGCCCTTGAGTGGATGGCGGAAGGGTAGAGTGAAACTTGGCCTGCTCCGGGCTGAACTCCGCATGGAACTCTCCACTGAATAGCAACTTACTGCTTCAGATGAATCGGTATTCGATAAATGGCAAGCGAGAAGGAAATCCTCGTCCAAGGGACGTGACACGTACGAGTTCCCATCATTCGTAGATATCTTAGGAGAAAGTGTGCAGAGCTATCTTTCACTGAAAATGGCGACTTCAATGGGTGGTTCCTCTTCTTTCCTATCAGAGACTCTTCAACTTTTATGTCTTGCTGGAAACAAGAGACTAAGTGCTCATCCACTGTAGTTCCTTCCATAGTGAGCAAGGGTTGTTGGATGACCAGCCCAGTTTGCGAAGAAGGTTATGATTAAAAAAACGTGTCCACAGTAGATTTGCCCCTTTAAAACTTCATGATGGCACAGATTCCCCAGGGACATACCTCTTCGTGGTAACACATGGGCAGTAGCTCTCTACCGGGAGACCAGCAAAATGACAAGCTACGGTATTCACAGGCCTGGGTTCGGTGGATGCTGAGTGAGTGCCCAAGTTACCTGAAACTGCAACTTCCATGACTGAGTGTTATAGAACAGTCATTTTGATGAAGAAATAAACCTGTGTTATCCTGTCGGACAGTGTTTCGCCAGTGGTGTTTTCGTAGGGACCGCATGAAGATGGGGTCTTGACATGTAGAGGAGAATGATGGATTTCTTCCGCAACCATCGATATATGTGGTCGTTCCCCGCTAGAACACCCATTACACAGGGATGAGACAAACAAATGAGAGTTTGCTTCCAGGACTCCATTGATTTTAATTCTGTCCCCAGGCTTAAAAGATGCAAGTCAAATGAAAATTGTTTTTGTGGTAGTTCCACTTAATTTGGTTTACTTTTTTGGTCATTATATTCGACGGGGTTTTAAAGAAGAGTTTAACTGGTTCCGCAAATCACGAAGAAAATTTGATCTCCGCAACACTAAACACCCTGTTGACACAAGTCAAATCAGTACCAGTCCTTTGATCTCGGACTTCCCCTTGTCAGTCTCAAAGGAGCTCCCAGACACTTAAATGACAAGGTTATCGTTCCCTCCCAAACCCTCGACCTGCGGAAATTCCACTTCCGCGGATTTACCTGATCTGGGGTTTTTTCCTCCCCCTCAATTTCAGGTACCTCTCCGCAAGAGACAGCGTCCCCTGTCCGTCTTGTTATAAAACCCCTTCTCCTTTCCTTTTACGTCCCCTACTGTTTTATTCGATAGCCCGTGCACTCCGTTCGTCTCATACCCGCCCCTCTGTAAAAATCTCCTAACGCCCAAACCGAGTGTAATTGTGGTCTCATTCATAACCTCGTAAGCAGACTACAGTTCGGCAGTGTTCTACAAAGTGAAGTGCTGTCCAACGTTAATATATTCTCAGCGTTACACCAATCCCGATTATGAGTATGTAGTAAATATTTCCTCGATCACCACTCTAAATACAGTCCTGTTACGTCAATTAGCTTCATCCATTTGTGCCCAACATACCCCTTCAAGATCGTTCTTTGTGTTGAAGCACGTTCCCACGACCGAGGAAATTCTCCGTAGACGTCCAATATTTCTCCTCCTGAGCCTCGGTTGGTTTCCTTGTACCCGCTCAGCCCTCCGCTTCACCTCACCACGGCTTGTCCTCTCTCAGTTTCTATTTGAATATTCGATTCCACGGCGGATTTATGTCTCGGCACCGGTTGCTCTCCAATCCAGCGCCATTGCTTCATAATGCACTCAAACGCATTCAGAACTATACACTTTCAGAGGATTAATGACCTCCTTTCTTACACATAAGGACGTTTTAAAGGGATTCGTTGGAAGTTGAACACGATCATTACGCCATCAACATTTTTCGAGCAACGCGGCTACGACTTGAACCGCAAGTTCGAATTCATTCATTGAAGTTATGGCAAAGTTACGACAAAGTTTGCGATAGCAGAATTGCCGGACAGGTCTCTGAACACGCTTCACTTTCACAAGGTGCATATTTTCGTCTTCCCCAAAATTCCGGAACTGACCAGGGGATTTCTATAACAGTTAAAGAAAAGCATGGGAAAGTTGCCTCAACGATCTATGCGCTTGTTCATTTGCAGTGAGTAGCCAGTTAGTCTCCCATCACACTCAATCATCAATGGCTTTTCTCAAATTGATACATGGTTAACTGCGTTAAATTTAAAATCTCGTGTTGTTGTACTCGAAAAACAACAACAATTATTTGACAAAATCATTGGAGATGGAAATAGGTTGCCTGTTGCAGGAGGACACTGTTGAGGGTAGAATTCTGGTGGCCTATGATTGGGTGGTGAGCCTATGGCCCAACCTAAGCCCACTGGAACTCAGGAGTGACAGTGCACCTCATCCAACCTTTCCCTGGTTCAGTTGCTGTTGACCATTGATGGCCGCCCTTGTGGCCCAGGAATTGCGGAGGACCACCCAAACCACGACGGACGCGCCCGAGCACGCTTTACAGGGAGAAATGCTGTTGGGTCCCTCCTCGGTAGTCAGTCGCCGATCTGACAATGGTAGTGTGGTGTGTTCTGGGCATTGCCCGCGACGTTGGAGAGGGTACCTAGCTTTACAGCCTACACCCCTCTCTTGCAAGCACCAAGCATCTCTCTCGGGAGATTTCCAGCGAAACCATGGTCCCCACGAGGCCAATGCCATGGCTTCACGACTGACAGTGCCATGCCCTGAAGGCTCCACTCTCCGTCTTTTACGGCCTGAACTGCGATCCCCTTTCCGGCGTGACGAGAGCGGACTACTTGACATTCGACCGCGACCCACCCATCTCACTTTAACCTAATACTAACCTACATACGCACTTATACAATAAATACATTCGACCCTTAAATACATTCACTCACTTTCCCGAAGGTCCAGGGGTCCACCCACTCAAGACCACACATTCACACAGAACACACACACAAACACATAACCTAAACACCTACTCCTGAGGCCCTGCCCACATTTTTTCCTAACCTAACCTCTTCCCTATCCTTGAAAATCCTTTCACTGAACCACTTCCACCATACAAACCATCCCTGCTTCCTAACCGTTGTCATATCCCACTGCCCTTCCATTCCTAGTAACTCGTTCCTGGCAGTATCCCTATCCTGGTGGTAGTTTCTACAGTGGAACACCACGTGCTCCAATGTATCCAGCTCTCCACACTCACACAGCCCATCCATCACCATCGCACCTGTCCATCGCCGATCTGACACCCCTATGCAGAAGCCAGGGGGAATAGGTGGACTTCTCCCACAATAGCGCGACATAGTAGGTAGCTAGGGGGACAAAAGGAACCGCCACGGTCAGCCAAGCACTCAACCCAACCCACGGTCAGCTAAGCACTCAACCCACCCCACAGTCAGCCAAGCACCCAACCCAACCCACGGTCAGCCAAGCACTCAACACAACCCACGGTCAGCTAAGCACTCAACTCAACCCACAGTCAGCTAAGCACTCAACCCAACCCACGGTCAGCCAAGCACTCAACCCACCCCACGGTCAGCCAAGCACTCAACCCAACCCACGGTCAGCTAAGCACTCAACCCAACCCATGGTCAGCCAAGCACTCAACCCACCCCACGAGAACCCTGCGTTTCTCATGAGCCAGAAAGGACAGAGATGATTTGGCCCGTTACACCCAGTTTGGTGCCTCCTCTTTTCAATCGTCGAGTTCAGACCAGGCCGTGTGATTTCCTTTTGGCGATTCCCGCAAAGCCCTTCAAACTTTTCGGGGCCATTCAGAGAGGCTGCAACGTCTTCCAGAATGCTGGTAACATTTACGTTGCCAACGCTATAATAATAACTCTACAAACGCAGCCCATTTACAGTCAAACAATATATTTTGGTTATTGGGTGTACTGGATATGAGGATGGTTTGCCTTAGTTTCCGTTAAAAGTTTCGTTACTGCAGTCATGTTGAGTGTAAACAAGAAAAGCTCCGTCGGTGCAACTGGTTGATTCAAATGACAGTTACATGATGAGACGATTATATAGAGGGATAAACCCTCAATCGGGCAACAGGGTCGGGAGGGGGGGGGGGTTGGACAACGACATCCAGTCGTTGTACAGCGTGGGCTCAAATATCCCTTCCGCTCTTCAAGTTATGGTCGTTCAATATCGCACGTTATTGCTCGTAAATAATCCGATAATTCGTCCTCGTCGTGGGCGGCCTTTAAGTCTTCTTCCTTTTCAAACTTAAATATACACCTTTTTTGTACAACCGTTTGTATTTAGAGAATCAACATAATGTAACACGATTTTTTTTTTTCGACGGACCTCAAATGGGAAACCGAAGTTTTATCGGAGTGGGCGGCCTAATCCTTCCCCTTCCTCCCCACCGCCGTCCCACCAAAGGGTTAAATCTCCTCCTGATATCTTTGAAAAAATGTTAACCGGGCCCGTCGTCCATTTTATTTATGCTGCTTTAGAACAACGCGAACAGGATTTCGTTCCCCCTGCCGATCTGCATAATAAGGAACGACTTGTTCAAATCACACACCCATCTTCTTCCCTCCGCTATTTATAAACCGTTTCAGGTGGGAATACATAAATTCCAAACGACTCTACGCCAAATATTACTAGAGTTCGAGGGGCTACTCCCTCTTTATTGACTATTATATCACAATCAAACGCCCGTGAATGAGCTTAGAATCCAGATGAGCCCACCCCCTACTAAGAGCCGGAGGAGTTATTTTTTTTGTGTTCAGCGGAAACGAAAAAAAGATGTTCTTCTCGCCATCTGAGTGAAGTTCTGACGGAAATATGGAACGCTTATAAATTGCCTTCCCACGTAGGAACTCAATTAGCCCAACATCCAAAAACGTTGGCATTTACATGCAATAAGCGAGCGTCTTTCTTCCGAGAGGCGTGAAAACAAAGGCGTGGCGCTGCGGTAATGCAGAACATTATGCCAGTTTCACCCTTCGCGCTAAACACGAAAGATTTGAGTGTGTTACTCAATCAGATATAGTTGAGATAACTATGAAACCTCGGAGGAAACACGATCATGCTTAAATCTTCCAAACTTTCGTCTTCCTCAAGATAGACAACCTTTCTCATGGAGATTGGCCAGTTTTTGTATAATTTCCTGGTTGTCTCAAGTATATTCCCCTTCAACAAAACTGTCGAAGTTTCACTTTCAGTTCTTCGATGTTTTGAAACTACAAAAATTCAGTTTTAGTGACACCAGAACTTGGTAAAACAAGTAAAAAGTTTTCTAAATCCAGACCGAGAAAGATAGATAAATACCTGGACGAATAACCTGATGTTTAGCTCGATGAAGGGAGAAGGAAAACTACAATTATCAGCCTAAGACGCCGCATTAAACTGCTCATGTTGATTTAATAATGGGCTTTGTCCGAACATAAATATAAATAAAGACGCCGGTTAATACAATTACGATTAATTAATCATAAAATCAACAACGAGTCAATTTTTGAGCCATCAAATTCATCAAATTTTGATGTCGTCTGCAAGTCGAAGTCCACGAAACTATTGTGGCAGAGTCGGGTTTTTCGACTCAGTTACTTGATGCGAATCCACCCTACACATTTACGATGTCAACTAATAAGTCAAATTTTGACTTTTTTGATGAGCCGCTATTTTCTTAGTCGATACTTCAGAGAGAGCAGACTTGCAGGGTTTTACCAAACATTGAGGGAAATATCAGAAAAAATATAGGGTGTCCCAAAATTAACGCAAGATTTGAATTAAATAAAAAACACAGTTTTTAGTCTTTTGACTGTAATTTTTTTATTGATTCATAAAGTACATAGGATAGGGTTATTTATGGAATAACACATCGGGCAAATGGCCTCCGCGGCTTTGCATACACATACGCACTCGTTTGTCGAAATTTTCCATGACCGTTCTGCATAAATGTGGCTGAATTTCGTTGATGCAACGTTGAATCTCCTCCTTTAATGCACGCGTAGTTGCGGGCTTGTTGACGTAGACCTGTGATTTTAGATAACCCCATAAAAAGAAATCTAATGGTGTTAAATCACACGATCTAGGGGGCCAACTCTGATCAAAAATCAGAGTCGAAAAATCAGCATTCATTTGTTGTTGCTCAATAATCCATTCAGCAAACTCTCTTCGCTGTGCATGGTCATTGGGCTTCAGTAGTTGTGTTAATTGAATTTTGTAAGCATGGAGACACAGATCTTTAGTGAGTATACGCTGTAGAGAGCTTCTTGAAATTTGCAATTCTTGTCCACGACGCCGAATTGAGGTTCCTGGATTGTCACCGACATTCGCACGCACTGCACGCACATTGACATTTGAACGGCTTGTTTTTGGACGACCAGTGTGTTTGGCGTCTCCTACGGATCCTGTCTCTCAGAATTTTTCAATTAATCGCTTCACAGTTGACGAAGTTAAAACACTATTCCGACCATATTTTGTATGAAATTTTCGAACTACGGCCGCCAAGCATTAATTATTTTTGAAATATTGCTCAACAATGAAGACACGTTGTTCTATTGCATAACGCTCCATTTTTACTAACCCTAAACTATCAACTGTCGATTTATTTTGTTTTTAGGGTTGGCAACACTGTACTGCATAAATGGCGGCAAATTCAAATCTTGCGTTAATTTTGGGACACCCTATAGTAACCAACTTTCAACGCAACTGTCAACGTTTCCACCCCTCGGCTCCTAGACTAAGATGTTTACTTTCCGCTACCCCAAAGGGAAAGCAAAGTATAGTAATAGCGTAAAAAAAATTTTTTTTTGGTTTTTCATCAGATCTTTATGTTTGGAGGCTTACTGAGTCTAAATTGCCTAATTTCGGCGCGTGGTCCGTGTGTGTGTCTGTAGTTCGATTTGCGGGAGAACGGCTGGTCCGATTGAGCTGGTTCTTTTTACTTTCCTTGGCTCTACGAAGTAAAAAGGAAAGTTATGTATTAAAGAAATTGGGTTGTGTCCGCCAGTAGGCAAATACTAAAGTTAACGTACCTGTTAGGTGAGTCCGTCTCCTCTGGCTTGTGAGTTACTGTGGGCAAGCGCTTTCGATGTAAAGACATCATCGTCTGGCCGTTTAGTCAGTACTGGAGTCAGTCAGTTGGTCGTGGTCTTTATATACAAAGAGAAAGGTGAAGGGAGTGATGGAGCGTTGGGGAAGGGGCGGGGAGAAGTCTTGTTGGTCAGTCTTGTTAGTAGTACCTTAGCCGGACTGGCTGTGTTAGGTATTAAAGAAATTGGGTTGTGTCCGCCAGTAGGCAAATACTAAAGTTAACGACCAACTGACTGACTCCAGTACTGACTAAACGGCCAGACGATGATGTCTTTACATCGAAAGCGCTTGCCCACAGTAACTCACAAGCCAGAGGAGACGGACTCACCTAACAGGTACGTTAAAGTTATGTAATCGGCTGAAAAAAAAATTTGAGTTTTCTTCAGATCTTTACGTTTCAGACCCCCCTGAGTCCGAAAAACACTATTTGGGAAAATGGTCTGTGTGTCTGTGAACGATTTTTAGAGAGAACCACCGTACCAAATCAGCTCAAACTTGATACTTCGCCCGCAAGCTCCCATGAGTCGCCAAAATAAGGGTTTGAACAAAATCCACCGAAAGTTAACTATAGTTATCATAGTGATCAAAACACCAAATATTTTTTTTCTCAAAAACGGCTCTAACGATTTTGATTAAATTTTTTATATTGATAGCTCTCAATATGGCAATTATACCATGAAATTCCCATTAGTGGGAAAATGACGAGAGCAGCACAATAAATTACCAAAACTTTCGACAAAAAGCGTTTTTAGCGTAGTTGTTTCCTTATTAACTCCGCTGGAATTTTTGTAGAATGTTAAAAGAAATTGGTATTTGTAGTCCAATCCAATACCTAAAGGATGAGTGTTTAAAAACGCTCATGAGATACACGGGGGTTACTCCAGAAATTCCTGAATTTCAACTACTGCCGTTTCGCTTACTACCAGTTCTAACAGTTATTTTCCAATAACTCTGCAAAAGTGATTACTATCCTTTTTTTAAAAAATCGGGTTTACAGCCTCATTAATTATCTGTGTACCAATAGCTCAATAATGGTCCTGCAATGAGTACCAGCAGCACAATAAATTCCGGAACTGTAAGCGCTACCGCTTCCTGCTGCCGTAAAGCGGTGTTTGACGAAGATCAAATTAACTGAGTGATAAATGAATTGATTAAATAGAATTAGCCATGTACAAAGTGAATTGACGTAGAGCTAAGGAAAGTTGTGTGTAGCAACGCACCAGATATTTTTGTTTAGTTTGTTATTTTTTGTAAACACCAAAATAAGGTTATGGACGATTTCGGTAGGAGGGGGGGGGGGGGGGACGAAAATGTACCAAAAACTAGGGCTTTTCCCATTTTTCTCGTAAACGGCTCTAACGATTTTGATCAAACTTCCAAATTATCTTCTACCTATCAATACCTAACTTTTCTTCTCCATACATATCTACATGAAAATACGGTGAACGGAGATATAGGCCTATGAACCAAAAATAGGTTTTTTACACTTTTGGGCAAAACGGCTTCACACGATTATCACCAAACTTTCAAGATGTTTACAAATAGTTAATACCTACATATGGTTCTGAATAAATGTTCCTCTGACAGTCCATTGAACAGAGATAAAAAATCAAAATGTGTCGAAAATATCGTTTTTTTCGAACATTTCCGTAAATTCCAGGGTAACTACTTCACCAGATGTGATAAATCTTATGGAGTATCTCTTAGCATTCTAAACCTTCCATTCTTGTCTTGTAGTCACCCATACCAACATTTCGTTCTCCATAATTATTTCTGTATATATATGTTGAACGGAGATATAAGCCAAGTTAACTCAGAAAAGGAGATTTGTCGAATATTAATTTATCGGTATTCCAATTTTCTCAAAAACGGCTGTAACGATTTCAATCAAACTTGCGGTGTACTCTCAGCTAACTAGTCCCTACATTTTGTTCTCCATAAATGTTCCTGTAAAAATGCGTTGAACGAAGATATAGCGCCCGCATATGTAGGTGGTGTTCGAAATTAAAGGGATTGCGGAATGTTGTGTGTTGCTACGCACCAGATATTTTTGTTTTGTTCTTTTTTTTTGTTGACGCCCAAATAAGGTTATGGGCGATTTCGGTCGATGTCAAGGGAGGTGGGAGTGGGGGACGAAAAAGTACCAAAAACTAGGGTTTTTCGTATTTTTCTCGAAAACCGGCTCTAACAATTTTGAATAAACTTTCAAATTATCTTCTACCAATCAATACCTAACTTTTCTTCTGCATACATATCTCCATGAAAATACGGTGAACGGAGATCTAGGCCTATGAAGCAAATATAGGTTTTTTACGCTTTTTTGGCAAAACGGCTACTTGTTCGGGGATGAGTACGAGCAGCCCTAAAATTTCGGAACTGTAAGCGCTACCGCTTCCTGCTGCCATAAAGTGTGGTTTGACCAAGTTCAAATTAACTGAGTAATAAATGAATCGAGTAATTAGACAAAAACGCCATGTACCCGAGTGAATTGACGTAGAGCTAAGGAAAGTTGTGTGTTGCAACCACCAGATACTTAAATTATAAACATGAATACTTCTAGCGACCTAAAAAATACGTCAAGTTACCTACTCAACGGTAATGTAATAACGGGTATAAAATAATTAGGCACACCCCACGAAATTCTGGAATTCAAAGCGTCGTTGTAGTTTCGTGTCTGAGTGAGGCATAGTCCGAATTTTGACAACCATCAGTTCGAATGAAAAGTCAATCCGAGTGACTGGCTCTTTTGCATTGGAGTACTGTTGACTCGTTCTAATACTTGACCCTGGACGTTTGTTGATAGCTGTGGTGGGGGATATAGTCCGTATTGAAGCCTCGTTTGAGCCATTTAGCTGGCACTTCAACTAACTTTTATCAGTGTTTTCGATCCAATTGAAGAACTAACAAACAACATGAAAATTTACAACAAAAAAACCATGTTAGTAGTCTCATAAATCACCCATACAATTGTCCATAGATAGATAGGGAGCCACAAAATAAATTCCAGTTTAAATTATGTTTTGTAATGGTTTGCGATGGACTGCCGAAGGTGGCAACACTGTTGCCGCTACCCGTGCAGTTCGCCGCTGTTTATATTAGGGAAGGGGCCACATTTTTTGGATGTAATGGCTACCGACATCGCTGACGAATCTTCCCCTTTTTTTTTAGCCTGTGTTTAAACTCCCCTTATTTTGTGTGAAGTAAGGTAAGCGATCAGAGCTTGGTGTTTCATTTTCCCCATAGTCCCTTTATTGTCATTTATTTATTTAGCATAGGTTATTTGTTTCATTCTAAAAGGAGTTCATTTCATTTCGAGTTTTTCCTGATTAAATTCAAGTGGGTCCTATTTGGTATGTAATTTCATTTCCTAGCACTTTCCTGAGAGGCATTATTTTATTTGTTTTTATCAAGTGAGTATAATTGAGTGTATTTAATTTGTTCGTTTCTTTTGGGCCCGGACACGACTTTCACTCGTGTGCTGTACGCGGGTAATAGTAAAGGAATTCCCCAAGTACGTCACAAATTGGTAGCGGAGCGTGGTTACGATCCCCGGACCTCTGGGTTAAGGGCCCAGCACGCTTCCACTGCGCCACTCTGCCAAAAATTTTTTGTCTGCGGGGGGGGGGGGGGAGTGTAATGATTTGCGGCGGACAGCCGAAGGTGGCAACAGTGTTGCCACCACCCGTGCAGTTCGCCGCTGTTTATATTAGCGGAGGAGCCACATTTTTTGGATACAACGGCTACCGGCATCGCTGACGAATCTTCCTAGCCAGTGTTTAAATTCCCCTTATATTGTGTGAAGTAATAGATTCATGAACATCGAACAGATTGGTAACAGGACTGCCTAGAAATACGGAGCTTACTTCAACAAACCCGCAAAACGGTCAGATTCAACGAGACAATGAGACGTCGAGTCATTTTATTTTCTCCATTAGCGCGAAATAAATCGCGTGTCCGGCGAATGATATGTTTTCGTTGATAAAAAAAACCCGAGTGCAAATCTCAACCATTTTTTAAAAGACCCGCTCATTTTCGTCGGTTCTTTTTTTCGTATAAGTTATACCGTCGCCCACGACGGAGCGGTTTGGGTTTCTGGTCAGGACGCTCATCCGTCTAAGCGTTTTTATCAATCACTTCCTCCACCGACCTGTGGGCGACGTGAAAAATTAGATGTGGAAATGGTAGAACCAGATGAAGGTTGATTGTAACCAGCAAACCGGTGACGCCAAACGACCCCGGGGATCTGCTGTTGTGGACCCCTCTTGCCGTCTAATTTACAAGTAATGACGAGAATAAACGGACTGCATAAAAAAAAAACTGATCTCCCTCTCTCTCCTTCCTTAACTTCTCTCACTCTCCCCCTCTCCCGGTGCAGTCCCTTGACGGGTTTTGTGTCGGCAGACTTGTGCGGTCTCATTGTCTCAAATATAAATCACTGACGTTAAATGGGCAGTGCTTTTCAAAATGACATTCGGAAGGGGTGCGGTTCCAGGTGGGTGGTAGGTATCAAATTATATAATGGGCTTCTTCCAGAGGACCGTCATGAAGGGGATGACGGGTTCGGGGCTCGGTATAAAAGCCGAGTCACTTCAGCGACTAATAACAAAATAAAAACTCCGGTTGTTATCGACGAGTTGAGCTAACCGCTAAAATAAGCGTTGCGTCCTTCCCCTTTCGTTGGTGAAAATGAAAACACTTGCTGGAAATTATGAAATAAAATTATGCCATTCCCTCAAAATGCGAGTTTTTGAAAACAAACCACGTTTAAAAGGGTTTTTGAATGTGCACGTACAGACTGAGAACGCCCAGGCATTCTTTTGGGTCTTCCATTTCCTTACGTGTGGCGTTTAATCGCAGTAAATATAACCTCAATGAAATGATTCGAAATATGTAAAAACGTGGAAACAAAAACCGTTGTGGTAAAGTATTCTTATCAGGCCAGATTTTGCTCACAGAAGTTTAATACGAAGAAAGTATAAAAATAAAGTAATCGTTGAGCTCGTATTATAGAAATAGAAAAAAAAGTAACTGCGCGTGAACAAAGTCAGAAAAAAAGTAGAAAATAAATTGGTACTTGGTACAAGTTTTCGTCGCTCGACGATTGAAGTTCATGCTCCTACTCGATGTGCAATAAGCATTCGGCTGTATATTGGTCCAGGTATGACGCTGGTAGACGTGAGCTTACTATGACTTCCAGGTATGATGCTGGTAGACGTGAGCTTACTATGACTTCCAGGTATGATGCTGGTAGACGGCTTACTATGACTTCCAGGTATGATGCTGGTAGACGTTGGCTTACTATGACTTCCAGGTATGATGCTGGTAGACGTTGGCTTACTATGACTTCCAGGTATGATGCTGGTAGACGTTGGCTTACTATGACTTCCAGGTATGATGCTGGTAGACGTGAGCTTACTATGACTTCCAGGTATGACGCTGGTAGACGTGATCTTACTATGACTTCCAGGTATGACTTACTATACTATACTCTCCCCCTCCCCTAGCATCAATAGCGGATAGGTAGCTTGGCGTTGTGGGGGAGGGGGGGATACCCAAGTACTCCTCCCCCTGGCATAGATGTAATTTGTAAGAATGCATGTATGTTATCGGATGAAGGCCTTTGTGTTTGTGGTATCTGTTATATGCTTTGTTTAGCTTTCCACACAGGAAGCACTAGGATGGGTGAGGACACGGAGCACTGGTTTCGCTAAATCCGCCCATCAGGAGATCAGGCCCAGGGATCTCCAATCAAGAGAAGCAGTTCACCTGGTCGGACGTCCGAATAGTTCTGGCGAAAATGGTGGGAAGACTCCAAATTACAAGAAGAGGGTGCAGAGTACCTAGCCCGACGAGCTGTGTGCCTTACCTCTGCCCCTGCCCTATTACAGGAAAACAAAAATAAACAACTTAGGCAGAAACTCACACAATCAAAACCTGGCTCTGCCACGAGGTCTAGCCTGGACGTGCCAAGAGGCATGACTGATGCCAGGAGGGCCTGCTGTTCCCAGGCACATCGGAAGGCGTGTCACTGCTAAAGCGAAAGCATCCTTGCAGTCAGAGAGATGGATATAGGGGGTGACTGGAAATCGCTCCCTGTCAAGTCTCTGGCACTGGGCCAGGACAAGGTGGGAAGTCTCATCATCTGTGACACACCAACGTACGTGCGTTTGTGTCATTTTCCAGTGCCCAGTGTTGGCGACTTGAATGCGCGGGCTCCACTTCTTTTTTCTCTCACCGTGCACGCCTTGCGCCTCCAGTGCGCAGCAAACAAGAAACCACATGCTGCTCCACTGTACTTTCTATAACAGTGAGCGACGGTTGTTAGGAAAGCAGACGTACTTAGCAGCAGGCTGCTTCGAAGCAGGCCTATAACCATTTTGCAAAGTTCCTGAAGAAGGTGATGGCTAAGAAACGCGGTCATAGTTGATCTGTCCGTTTGAAAATGACCACCCACGTAAATAGTTAGATCAGGTGGGATACCAGATAAAGAACTCCTCCCAGACGGTATGGGATGCCTCAGGTGGTCACCTCCGTGCAGTCACGCAGCAGGTCTGAGTTCGGTGGATGCTGCAGGGGCGTCTTGCATATTAGCGAAACCGCAACTTCCATGACTGATAAAACCCTCGTCGAGGGCTTATGAACAGTCATCAAATAAGGAAACAGCCCTGCCCAGTGATGATCCTTCCAATCTACCTTAGGTCCTTCCTCTCCTTCTTCTCCATCCTCAGAAGGCTCTGTCTTAGCTCATGTGTTTGCTCTGGGACAAAGCGCTTGGAGCGCCTGACTCCCGCAGCATGCCAGGACGCATTCTTCCGGCATATTTTCTCACAGTTTTCTTGACTAGTGACAGAGAAGTCCCACCGTGGGGAACTGGCCCTATAGGTACAGCAGACGAACCGCAGCTGGCCAGTTGGTCCGTTGTCTCATTTCCAATGTTCATGTGTGACACGTTGGAGTGGGACCCAGAGCAATGTGCATCCCACCCCTCCCAGTTCCAGTTATCCATACCCCAGAGTGCGTGCTCTCCAGGGTTTTCGATCCATCTGTGTATATGTTGATACCATTAAGAGGCCGAAACCGACGACTCTTACTGTTCTATTGGTGTCCTTCTGGTTGCACTTTATATTTCCTGGTTTACCAGCTTACCAGATTTCTTGGAAATGAGAAGAATTGAACTGGCGAACCAATGTGTAACTCTCCCGTTGACACACGATTCTGCGGTCATCCATCAGTGAAGACTGGTTGTCGCTTATTCCGAATAAGTTGAATAATGAACTTCAGCCGCTTGCTCCAGAGGACTTGTCAATGGTTGAACCTACTGACTTCTGATGGGTGGTGGTTTTCGAGCTATTGGGAGGTAAGCTGCATCAGCGTTATGCCGCCTGTCGTCTTTTTCTTCTCATTTTGTAATGTTACAGAGTTGTCCTTAGAAGGAAGGGTGCTCTAGTGATGGTTCTTGAGGGTCTTCCATCTCCTTTGAGATTGCTGTGGATACAGTTCATTTGATAGTTAAGATGTAGTAAGTTTTGGCGGACGAAGGTACTGCAGTTTGTACAGGACGTTGTTTTCTTTTCCAATCAGAGCCCCTTTTTAATTTCTCACGTTTTTGCTCACATCGCTTGATCCAAATCACCGCCAAATCCAAGTTTCTTCGGATACTTTTCGCTTCCCAATTTCATCTCTCCGATCCTTTTGGGCAATTAGCGGAAACTTCAGATTCGGGTTCTTCGAAGTCAGTTTGGTTCCAGGGTTCAGCAGTCGAGAAAATGTTCGTTTAATGAACGATAGTGCTATAGAATTCTCTACGGGAGTTATTAATTTAAACGCTTTGTTAGTTTGATATTTAGCGGAGGAGTTTAATTACTTACCAGAAAAATAATTCATGGGGCGAACGGCAAATGGCATTACGTTCAGCGACCCAAAGGTTAAGAGAACCGCAACATTTTTAACGATGTCATTTAATATAATCAATTTAACGCGTTCCAAATAAGAAGGTAGAGAGCGAGTAAGGGTTGGTGCGAAATGGGATGAAGGGGGAGAGAGAGAGAGAGAGAGAGAGAGAGAGAGAGAGAGAGAGAGAGAGAGAGAGAGAGAGAGAGAGAGAGAGAGAGAGAGAGAGAGAGTAGATAACTACTTCTTAAGTGATAGCGATCGAATCAACTCTCGGCTTCGCCTCACTCACCTATAAAACGCCGCGTCGACGGTAGCAGCTATGAAAATCCTACAGAAGCGATATCTCTGTTGTGTGATCTGAGCGGGAAGGCCATTAATTACGAGTTCCTAAGTCTAATAGCGAATGACACGGGTGCGTCAGAATCTGCAGCAGTAAAAGATCAATAGGAGGGTAAAAAAAAGTGGTCTCCTTCGGATACTTTTAACGGCCAATAAAATCAATAGCAAGGAGGGGAGGAGCTGAGAAGTATCTCAGGTAGTCGATAAATGAAAGAGTTGACGCGTAACGTCCAACTATGGAAGGCGACTTGCAGTAAATGAGAAGCCGTCCTGACCAGGATCTGCGGCTCAGCGTGAGATTATAAATTAATCGTTTGTCGCCTCAACTTAGAATCGTAAAAATGCTGAGTGGTTTGAATCAGTTCATTATCGGCACCGGAGTGAGAGGATTGTGAGTTTTTTGCGACGTTAATAATGCTTGCGGGATATTAACCTCCCCTTGTACACTAGTTTAGTATGTGGTCACTTGAAGCACCATGTAAATTACCTTCATTTTTCGAATAGGCGTTGTTACGAGTAGAATGTGTACGCGTATTAACAACAACAGAAATTAACATAATGGCTGATAGTTCAGCCTCTTGCAAGGCTCTTAAGAACTACCGCACAACGTCAAAACTGTCGAAGGAATGGAAGATGCGGCTGAACTCTTCAGCAAACTCTAATTGTCTCCTGAGCAACAGGGCGGACCATCTGACCAGACTCGGTTCGGCCACTTCCTCATTGTCGGGCGTCCCCATCGCTAGTCAAGAGGGCAGTGAGAGAAAAGGTCAGAAGAATGCATCAGACAGTCTGGAATGCTGCGGGAGTGACGCACTCCAAATACTTTATCTAAGGAGCAACATATGAGATAAGCGTGGCCTTCTGATCATGGAAAGGCTTATAAGCGGCACACTTTGGTGCAGGTGGTGTGGTACAGACGAGGAAACTCCTCATCATGTCCTGGCCAGCGCTAGAAACTTGAAATGGAGCAATTTTCGGTCATTGGTACAAATTCTCTCACACCAAAGAAGATGCTGGCAGGAAATATCTGGCATTCCTTACGAAGCTTGGCATGGACCTAGGGACATTATTACAGGCGGTACTCATCTCAAATAAGAGACAGTCAGAGTTATATATGTACATCTTAGAGTAACGGGTAGTAGCCAGTTGTAGGGGAGAAGCCAGGGCAATTGGCCAATGACAATTGTGTTCAGGTAACACACACCCCAAGTGGCTATAAAATTTCCTCTTTAAGAAGATGAGCTAGAAGGATAAGATTGTTTCTTCAGCCAGTTGTAGCTTGACGTGCTCGCGCGATTGGGTGATCCGGTTCAAATTACTCGATGGGTTTTTACCTCCATTTGGCGGATCACAGTCTGGTCATTCACATAGGCGTATGGCTCGCAGCCAGTCTCCATGAGGCTTTCTACAGGTCTTTTTCCTTATTAGATGACTGTTCCTTAACCCTCGACGAGGGTTATATCAGTCATGGAAGATACGGTTTCGCCAATGTGCCAGAGGCCCCTGCAGCATCCACCGAACTCAGACCTGCAGAGGTACGGCAGGTTCGGTCATTTTATCAGTCTCTGGGTGGAGAACTGTTGCCCGTGTGTTACCGTACGGAGGCGACTGCCTGAGGAATCCTGTGCCATCTGGGAGGAGTTCTTAATCGGGGTTATCACCTGATCTAAGGATTTACGTGAGTGGCAAGTTTCAAAAGGACAGATCAGATGTGAGACCACGTTTCGTAGCCATCACCTTCTTCGCAAAGTCGGCGAAATGGTTATATGCTTGCTTTGTAGCAGTCAATGCTGCTAAGTACCGTCGCTCACTCACTACAGTGCAGCAGCACATGTCTAGTTTCCTCTGCAATGGAGGCGCTAGGCGTGCGTGATGGCTGGTCTTTGAGAGAAAGGGAGTGGAGCTGCCCATTGAAGTCACCATGTACCGTAAGGAGCTGGCTCATTTAGTTGTCAGGCTCAACCCGTCTTTGGTTTACTATTCATTCTGAATAATAACCCTGTTTTGGGTCACGAAACATTTTTTACACCCCCCCCCCCCAATTTGGTACTTTTCGTTTCAAGACATGGGGATTCCAAATCTGCGATGTCCGTCCGCCGTCCGGGCCGTTTTGTGCCTTTAACGTGGTCTAAAAACTCCGTTCTTTCGCACAAAAATTCCATTTGGTATCTAGTTGTGCCCGCCATCTCGGGAATTCCATTGGACGAAGCCCATGGTTGTTATGGACAAAAAATGGTTAAAAAAATTACCGAAACGTAGTATAATCGCAAATACGCCATGTTTCGTATCATTTTCAAGGTATTTTTACATCCTGGGTCGAATGGAATGAGTATCAGACGTGTACAACTGCGTATAGGGAAATTACAGTAATTATTAGAGTCAACTAATTGCAAGAACTCGGGGGAACTACAGCGGAAGTGAACGTTTCGTCGTTAGTACTCCCTCCCTCCATCCCGTCTCATTAAAACCACCTGCCCACTCGCCTTGCAACGTCATGTCAATTACCGAGGGTTTGCTGGAAGTCCCCGTCCCAATTTCCCGGACTCTGTTTGCCCGACGGGGCGGAGGAAGGTTAGGGAAACTTCCTCCGCACACCCCTACATCGGATCATAAATGCCTACAGACGTTTACGGGCGCCTGGCGCCGGGGTAATATTTAGTTTCCATAGTTCCATTGCAGTCAGGTCATGTTTCGTATGGTTTACTAGTATTTTTCGATGCTGAATCAAATGGAATGGGTTTTGGAGCAGTAATACTAGGTCAAGCTGTTCGTGAGAATAATAAACCATTGTGTAATAATTTGCAGGGTTTTTTTTTGCTTTTAGCCCCGCCCGAGTGATAGGTCATAATATATTTATATTTTTTTGAGCATTGGTCACATTAATTTAATTCAATTTATTGTATATAAAAGGCGGAGCTCCTCACATTATATAGGGTTTACAATGTTGTGATTTGAACATGTAGAGCATTCATAGCCATTAACTTTCATTTTCATTTTATATTTGTTTCTGAACTGAGCTTAGGAACTGTATAGTACGCCAACAGAACCGTCGCCCTTCTCTGCTTTCTGGTTTTACAGACGTCGTATTAATGTACTGCGTTGAGACGATTCAGCACAACACGAAGAACACGGATTTATGAAATTGTGTTCCTTTGCGACGCCGTCGTTCTTTCCTTATGTTTTCAAGTTCTATGAATGTTGCATGACTGCTGAAAATCAATGAAATGAAATGGCGAACCGTAAAGCCAAGTAGACAATAGGAAAGGCGCGAGGGCCTCTGGTATTACCGTCGTCAAAGAAACGAAGCAATTTGAAGGAGGAAGGCGCCAAGACGAGCATGGAACAATACTGGCGCCTGCGATCAGTCAAAAGGTAGTAGGATTCCCTCAACCGAGGAAATGGCGAAAACGTTGAAACGAAATCCTTCGGGTTTTGGCAGTACGCATTCACATTGCTTCCGCGCGCCAAGTCTTAAGTACCCAAGAACACAATTCGACGAAATTACCTATCAAAATGTACATCGCGCATTTCGGGTTGCAGTCAAAACTGGTTCATCCGGCGACAACTCGGCCGAGTCGCGTTAATTTATGCGGCGCGTGACTCCTCGTTAAAAATTATTTTATTTCCCAAGGTTGGAAGGGATTTTTGAACGCCCCGCCGGGTGAAGGAGATAAAGCGGTAAAGCGGGAAAATAAAAATTAAAGAAGAGGGAAAAAGAAAACAATACGAGCGGATGGTCAGCCGTTGAAGAGACGCGACTCTCTTCTCTTCTCGAAAGGTTATAAAGTTTTATTGGTCTTGGTGTTGGGTGAGAGGGAAATAAAGACATCAAAGCAAGGTGACGTGTAAGAGCCCAAGGAGTTGTCAATTAAAAATTAGCATAGTGACGGAGAAGGGGAACCCCCACAGCGAAGTGGGAGACCAGACTACACGTCTGTACTGATTACGTCGTTAGGCAGAGCGAGCTCATTCCTGTTCTACATCAATACTCCTCACAAATGCAGTTCTACACGAATGCGAAGTTGAAATATTCCGTCAATTTAACTGTAACCGTTGACAGTACCGTCGAGAAAAGCAAAAATAAAAAAAATTGTTTCATCGTACAGAATATCATTTTTTTGTTGAGTTTTGGCATAGACCTCCTTCGGTTAACAAGAGAATTATCTGAGGGAAATAAAATGCGATTATAGATTTGTAGACGACACTGTCCGTTTTAACCAAATCCCATATAACCGTGAAAACAAGAAAAGGGTTCTTTCTTGAATGACAGCGGCGTATTAAACAGAAAGGTACGCTCCAGTCATTAACCTGTTACACAGCCATATTAGGGGAAGGATGGTTAAGATGGGATACTGGGGTAAAATGGGATACCAATTGATCTCCTAAACAGGTGCTGCACTCTGTCGCCTAACCAATGAATTCGTCCGCCAGGAAGAATGAAACATTGTACATCAGGTCTTCACAATGGAAAGGTCTTTGTTCGTTCACCGTCACTATTTTCGCGAAAGTGGTCGATCAAGATCACCGGACCTTGGATTGCACGACCTCCATCACTAAACCTGGCATCACAACTTTGAGAGGTAAGTGACTGGATGAAAGAAGGGATCATTAAGCTACATTTTGCTTCCGGTCCGGTGTCTAACCTGCCCTATGATTTCATTTTTCGGCCATTTTTGTTGAGGATTTCCTGTGGCGCAAGATGGGATACTGGTTGACGGGGTAAAATGGGATGCCATGAGGACCCCAGTTGCACTACCGTTCCAAACGATCGAAGCCATGCCAGGCGTCAGAACAAAAATTGAAAACACGGCAAAATACCTGGGAGTCATATTCTGCCCGAAAGGCCGCCCAACAAACCACCTCAACTTCCTCTGAACTAAGTGCTCAGCACTGCTCGCACACATACGCTCACTTGTAGGACCCACGTGGGGTGCATCCAGCCACTCACGCTTTCAATACTACAGTGCAGTGTTCCTCCCTATTGTCCTCTATGCAGCGGCGGTCTGGTGGGTAGCCCCGTCACAGCAGGACAGACAGCGTGCAAGAACACTGCAAAGGGACACACTGCTTGCCATACTCCCCGCGTATAGAACTACCTCCCATCAGGCGCTGCAAATCTTAGTAGGAACCCCCCCACTAGATCTACTACTCGACCTAGCTGTAGCAAAGTACTACATCAAAAAGGGCATCCTGGCACAGTACACGGGAAGCCTACAACAGCTAGTCCCAACACTTCAACAACAACAAAATGTGGACCAGCAACTGCAAATCGCTCAAAGCTGGCTCATTGACCAATGGCAAATAAGATACGACTCAGGACCCACAGCAAGACACCTGCATGCAATAGTCAAATCGATGACAGAGCGCCTCAAACACGCGTGGTGGCACCCAACAGCGCAAGTAACTCAACTTTTGTCTGGCCACGGCGCATTCAATTATCGTCTACATTTCTTCAGGCGGCGACCTTTCAACGTCTGCCCCTGCAACGCAGAAGTCATCGAAGATGCAGCGCACGTAATCTACGACTGCCCTTTATATCAAAACGCACGCACACGTAACTGCATCCCAAGCAGAGCAGAAGCAGACCAACTAGTAGCGAGCAAACGAGCCATAAGGCGATTTACCAGCTTTGCCCATGCCTGGGCAAACAAACGCCGCACGTTGGAAGCATGGACACCAAACCGAGCAGCACCAGGCCCCTCTGTGCCTAACGCAACACCAAACTGAATTTAAGGGGAAAAAAAAAAGATATAAAAAAAATAAAAAATAAAAAGATAAAAATAAAAATAAAAACAATAAAAAATAAAAATGAAAAAAATAAAAAAATTTAAAAACAATAAAAAATAAAAATGAAAAAAAAATAAAAAATAAAAATAAAAAAATTTAAAAATAAAAATAAAAAAATTAAAAATAAAAATAAAATAAAAAAAAATATAAAAAAAATAAAATTAAAAAAAAAAAACAACCACAGAGCACTTTGAACGGGCAGGCTGAATCAGATGCCACGTCATATCGAGCAAATGGGCCTATGGGCCGTTAATGCGGCCTGGCCCATAACACCCATTGGGTAAAATGGGATAGTATCTCATCTTACCCACCCCTAACAAAAAAATTCGCATGTTTCGTTATTATAAATATTTTTCACCTTTCTAATATTCATTCATTGTGTTTTTCGTGGTTTCAGGTGACCAGCATGCCGCGGAAATACACGAGGAAGACAGAAAGAAAGAAGTCGTTGGTCGGTGGAAGATATGGCTTTGGCTATACAGAAGGTGAAGCAGCAAAATGGGTTATTTGAAAGCAGCTAAAACCTATGCTGTTCCTCGATCCATGTTGTTAAGGAAGGTTCAGAAGGTAAAGAAGGGAGGATTATCACCCAGAAAAGTTTGTGTCTCGAAGTTGGGCAGGTATGAGACCGTTTTTACCAAGGAACAAGAGTCAAGTATATCTTGATATTAGAAGAACGGCTTTTTGGCCTGACATTAACGGACTTTCGACGGCTTGCTTTCGAGTTAGCCGAAAAAAAAAAGAAATTTCCCACGCATTCAGTCAGAAAACTGAGCGAGTTGGGAAAGACTGGCTTTTTGGATTCAGGCCGAGGCGCAAGGAGATTTCCGTGCGCGTCCCAGAAGCGACTTCGTTGGCTCGAGGAAAAGGTTTTAATAAAGTAGCTGTTGGTAAATTTTATGACTTGCTCGAAGGGAAAGAAGAGCGAGAAAAGAACGGCGCAACAAGACTTATCTTCTGATGAAGAGTCTAATGAGGAGTGCAGCTAGGCAGTTGGCTGGACGTGACGACTCGAATTGATGGGTGGTGGGAGTGAGGCGGAAAGAGTGCAGGCTGGGGATAGAAGAGACTTCGTTACTTTGTCCTGTGAGTTCTCAGTGTGTTCGCTGCGATTTCACTGTTGTCCATCTAGGCGCAGACTTGGATCTTCGAGACCCGTCCTGTTCGACTCAGCATCGAAAAAGACTAGCAAACGATACGTAACATGACCTGACAACACTGAACGACATTGATGCTTCCAAGCGACGCTAGGCAGTTGGCTGGACGTGACGACTCGAATTGATGGGTGGTTGGAGTGAGGCGGAAGGCATTGAGAGGAAATTAGTGCAGGCTGGGGAGAAAAGAGACTTTCTTTACTTTGTCCCGTGAGTCCTTCGACTACTAGAATTCACCTCACTATATTCGCAGCGATTTCATTGTTGTCCATCTAGGCGCAGACCTGGATCATCGAGACCCAGCATCAAAAAATATCTAGGAAATTCACCTAAGATCCAAGGAAGCCGCGTTTTGTTGCGAATTGTCCAAGGAACCACTTATTGACAAAATCATTCGTTCATTCTTCTCAGGAAAGAACCTCTCAAATTATTCAAATCTTTTAAATCCCCTTCATTCACGACGAATAAAATATTCGTAAAGTTAACGTACCTGTTAGGTGAGTCCGTCTCTTCTGGCTGGTGAGTAACTGGGTCAGTCAGTTGGTCGTGGTCTTTATATACGAAGAGAAAGGTAAACAGGATGGTGGTACGTCGGGAAGGGTGGAGGAAGGAGGTCATGTACCTCTGGGGAAATCCACTAGAGGTGAATGGAACGTCTTGGATGGTCTGTCAATTGTGGGTTCTAAGTCTTGTTTGTATAGGGTGGTCCGTAAATTCGTCAGTTGGTTGTTTTCGTTTGTGTAGTGTTAGGAGTGGTGTGAATATGGTGTCGCATTTTGTGTTCATTTGTTCACTTATGATCTGTCCATTGAAGTGTTTTTGTTTATAAATTTCCATGTTTTCTAATTTGTTCAGTTTTCGTCCTTCGTATTGTTTGTGTAGTAAGATGACGCATTCCTGTTTTTTGGTAGGTTCATGTTCAATTTTCTTGAGGTGGTTGGACAAGTTTGTCTTCGTTCCTACTAGGAGATTTAATGTGTTCTGAATATCTGGTCCGTACTTTTCGTCCTGTCTGTCCTATGTACGCGTTTTTACACGTACTGGTTATTAAATATACCCCAGTTTGGTCGAGTGGGTCTGTCTTTTCAGTCTTTGCAGTTAGTTTGGTTCTAAGTGTGTTGTCCGTACGTAATGCGATTTGTATACATTCTTTTCGGAGGATGTTAGTTATTCCGTATATTTGTGGTCCTATGTACGTAAATGTGCAGCGTCTTCTCAAAGTCTGTGTATTTGGTGTTTTTGAGTCGTCTGTTTTGGAGTCATATTGTCTCAATAATTTGTTTATTGTATTTTTTGAGTATCCGTTATTTTCTGCGATAGTATAGATGGTATCAAGATCTCTTTTGTAATTTTGTTCGATAGTGGGATAGTTTTTAGTCTCCATATCATGTGTCTAAAGTGAAGTAAAATATTCACCTTTCGTGGATACCGTCTTCCCATGATAGTACGTTCTCATTAACTACTGTTAAAGAACGCTAAGCTATAATGCCTCTCGTTTCCAAATCCTACCTAATCACTCCGTTTCACGTTCCTGTTAGGATCTCTACCTCTTCTTTTTGGCACAACTGGTCCAAGGTTGTTGTGAAAACCATAAAAGAAAAAAGAGGAAATGAAAAGTTGTTTAAGATCGAAAAACTAAAATCTAAAGTTACGCTTAACAAATTCTAGAGCACAAGTAAACTTAAACCTCCCCATAGTTGTAATAAAAGCGACAGTTGTTTCGGTCCTCGCGTAATTAATCCCCGAACGTCATATTGACAATATTTCAGATCGCACAGGTTAATTCAACACGGGCGATGGAAAGAGTTCGACTCAGTACTCGCGGAGGTTTCAAAATTATTAGGTATCTTCCGAGAGTTACGGTCAAATTGTTAGCTCTCGTCGTTAGAGTGGTGTCATAATGGCGTTGAGGGTCGTAAAAACTTGACGCTCTGATAAGGTACAGACGGGAATAACATCATGAAATACCTTGTACACACCCGTAGGTCAAGACCCAGCCTTCAACAGCTTTTCTCTTAGACGGAAACATCAATCTACAATATATATAGGCTCTTCGGATATGCGTACCGTTCCAACTTCTCTTTGTTATGAGCAGAGAGCTTCGGAGGCCGTTGATTCTTCATTAACTATCGTTTTGAAGCGACGAAGGTGGACCGCGCGAACACGACGCACTAATGGGACATTAAAAGGTTACTTGGAAACGTTAACAGGATAATATACTCATGAGCTTTCGCTGTTGGGGTCCAAAGTTAAAAAAGTGTAGCGTTAAAGCCGACACGACAGGATATTTCTTAAGACCGCGTTAAATAACGAAAGGTGTCGTTGTGTATTGTACCATCCTGAAAGATGGCGCGTTTGACGGACGCTTCTTTTATCTTCTTCCTGTACTCCTCGATAAATTCATATTAAAAACGAGACTCGAGAAACACGCCTCTACACGAGAAAACCTCTCGACCTAACCTCTTTCCAAACGGCTCAAGACTCGTTAATTTAAGAGTGAGTTTTTGTTTCATGAGCTCTGAACATTTCTCGCTAAGTTATTGAAATGGGCCTCTAAATAGATCGAAGATAAAAAAAAAAAACTGGAGTCAAAGTGGAGTATTTTTACGAAATCGTTGTACCGTCGGACAACTGGACCTTTTTTTTTCCTCTTAAATTCATAGCTACACACTTCTTTTTTCAGGTTCGACTCCTTGTCCTTGTCCTTGACAAAAAAAAGGACGTTCCTACTCTGAACATGTCTATTCCTTCGAGTTTCCACTATCCGACGCAACGTACATTGATTTACATATCACCGAGGAAACGCTCGCCGGGTTTTATTGTTTTAGGAAGAACGAATTGTTGTATTGAGGTGAACATGAGAGTTGGACCCGAAACGAAACTGAGAGCGATAAATTTTGTTGTAGTCTTTTTCCCTTTAAAATTAGAATTAATCGGGGAAAACCGCGCGGCTTCGCCGATTTTTTTTTTGGTTTTTTGCTGTCAAACTGTTTTATTACGTTGTAAATCTCGAAGAGCATCAAACGGACTGGAACTGTCGTCTTTGATTGAAAAGGTCAACCTTGCGGGTCCACAAAAGGGAGACAGGGATGAAGAGAGGAAAGAGGGAGAAAAGGAGAGGGTGATGATGATGACGATTTATAAATCTGCATATTACTAGACTATACAGCAAATTAGAAAATTATTACTAATCATATTATTATGTTTCATGCTTTTGCTCACTGAGTCTAAACGCACCAATTTTACTCAAATAGATGTCACTTCACTAATATAAATCAATTTTCCCTTTAAACATAACTACATATTTAACTCTTAAATGACTACTAGTCATAATATAAATTATTAATATTCGTAGGTATATTGTGCGGGCATTATATTATTTTAACAATTTCAACAATTATAATTTCCCTCTTTTCATCGATGTTTCAATTTTAGCTAAGCTCCCAATATTATATATGTGAAGGAAGACATATATAATATTGCTAAGCATTCTGCATATAGTAAACCATTATTCGATTAAGGTAAAGCTAAGGTGCAACCTTTCAAGGTTGGTGATTTAGTCTTGTTGAAACAGGACGAACGGAATCTTGTGAAACTTGATGCGAAATATAAAGGTCCGGTTAAGGTTACTAAGATACTTCCTAATGACCGTTATGAATTAAGAACAATTGATGGACGGCGTAGTTACAAGTACGCCCATGATGGGCTTCGTAAAGTGACTGATGCAACTGAGATAAACACACTGGCTGTTGGTTCTTCTGAGACCACTGATAATAATTAACGTTGGCGTTACTGATTCTGTTATTTTGGGAGTGGTAATGGCTGTACTGGGTGGAATAGCAGTGGTAGAGGGCAGATTAGCTTTTCGCTTGCGATGCGTCTGCTCCTCTGTTTCCATTACTAAACACGTGTCGCATTGCGCTGTGTCTATTCTCATGGTTTCTCACTTGTCGCATTGCGATGTGGGTGCTGTGGGGGTAGCTTCTGCTTGAGTGCACCTGTTTCCTCCCCTAAAATTCTCCCTGGTACCATTTATGCTTACTGTTATGGTGCTCTATGCCCTTGTGACATGTATGGTTGGCCTTGCTTGAGGCAGGTCTTTTTCAATACTTTTCTGGCTGGTACATAGTTGTCTGCCAACGCTGTGCTTCCTTATGAGCCTTACTTATCTCTCTTGCTTTAGTCTTTTGCGATATTTGATATTGTCACCATGCTGGTGCGAAATGTATTATCTGTCTACGAAGGTTGTTGATAGCCTTCCTCCCTGTGACACTGTGCGTTAAGGGTCTTTTGTTCTACGCACTTTTCGTTCTTATGCAGTTTTATTATGCTTGTCATTTTATGCTATTTTTGTCTTTTCAAGGCTTCGGCCTGGTGTGTTTGTTCCTGCTGTAAGGACTAATGTGGTGTACTCCGTTCTGTCTTTTAGGCACCCAGTAATCGCTGGGACGCGATTATTGTCAGAAAGGCCGTGTGAAGGATAATAATTAGAAGGATACTTACAACTCTGGGCCTACCATGAATGGTCGTCTTGCGGTTCACCCTACCACCAAGTTAAAATATTTAGGGAAGGTGTTTTGACTCGGGTGGTTTTGACTCAAGCCCCCTCTCCAGATTTTTCCCAAGATGAAGGTTGATGCCAATGTGAATAACAGTTTATATTTTGGTGTGGTACAGGGAGTTCCGCGGCCCGTTTATTATCTTAATTAAAGTGTTTTTTTGCAAGTTATTGGCCTAAAAGTGATTTGTTCTCATATAGATTGTCCACCGCGCTATATTTCTTACGGAAGCCCGTCTGGTTGTCATTTAGGGTCCCCCCTCTCATCCACCAAACAATTTAATCGATCATTAAGAATGCCGGTGAATAATTTACTAATCGTGTCCACAAACGAAATACCTCTATAATTACTTGCTTCTTCCACCCTTTTTTGAAAATCAGGAAAATAATTGATTTACTGAACGATTGAGGAACATTCCCGGTCTCCATAATATGATTGAATAGGTATTCACCCCCTTTAGGTTTCCTCAACCTTTAGGTATTGGATTGGACTACAATACCAATTTTCTTCAACTTTATACTTACATTCCAGCGGAGTTTATAACGGAAAAACCGCGCTAAAAACGCTTTTCGTCGAAAATTTTGATAATTTATTGTGCTGCTCTCGTCATTTTCCCACGGATGGGAGTTTTATGGTATAATTGCCTTATTGAGAGCTATCAATATAAAAAATTTAATCAAAATCGTTAGAGCCGTTTTTGAGAAAAAAAATTGGTGTTTTGATCACTATGATAACTATAGTTAACTTTCCGTGGATTTTATTCATACCCTCATTTTGGCGT
Organism: Pachypeltis micranthus; assembly: GCA_020466155.1. Classification (NCBI taxonomy): domain Eukaryota; kingdom Metazoa; phylum Arthropoda; class Insecta; order Hemiptera; family Miridae; genus Pachypeltis; species Pachypeltis micranthus. The sequence goes on from CM035776.1 coordinate 5,465,249, forward strand.
CCCATGGTAACATGCGAGCGAGATATCAAGTTTGAGCTGATTTGGTACAGTGGTTTTCTTTATCGTTCACAGACACGCAGACCATTTTCCCAAATAATGTTTTTCGAACTCAGGAGGGTCTGAAACGTAATGATCTGAAGAAAACTCAAAATTTTTTTCAGCCGATTACATAACTTTCCTTTCAAGTAGTGCCAAGGAAAGTAAAAATTTACCCAATTGTAGGTATAGCTCCCCCCCCCACCTATTCGACGAACAGTTGCATCTGAAATAGAGCGGAAAAAACTAGCCAGCGATCCAAGACATCCTCAGTTCAATCACCAACAACAACGAATGAGACTTGGGTCTAGGAAAGGTTTTATTAAATCGACAGAACCTTTAAGCGTGACTCCAGAACAAAGAAGGCTCAACTTGTGGCAAGAGAAATTACAGACTCCTATACTGGAACTAAAAGAAGAACCAAGCGGTGGTTTTGAACTTCCCTTTACAATCTAGAAATCACTAAATCGACTTCATACAAAAATAACCAGGGGCAAAACTCAAGAAGATACAACAGATTGAGCAAGATTACAATCATCTTCTACGATGTGACTTACTAACTTCACCCTGCACATATGAAGATATTTTAGCATGTAATGACAAAGCGATCCAATCGGCTGAATACAAAGTTTAAACGGTGGACCTGGACACGGAAAGTAGGAGAATTCTTAAATTACTACTAGCATTAATACTTTATTACTGTCCAATATAAATTAATACTATTCGTAGGTATATTGTGCTGGCATGGTCCCTAAACTTCCTCTTTTTTTTTGCCTCATGATAGATCTTTATATTATTATTGTCAATTATATTGCCCTTATCCACAATTATTAATGATTTTCCAAACACCTGAGTCGAATGCCTCGGCATTTCTAGTAAATTATTTGCCGTATCGCACAGGTCTTCGGCAGCTTAAGTGTGGCTATGGCATGAATGTCCACGGAAGAAGCAATAATCAATAATATTTTCATTTTTTTTAAATCTTGGTCCGAAAATAATTACATCTTATTTTGACACCATTTTAAAACAATAATCTTAAATATGATGGAAGCATTTCCCAGCTTTCAGGAATTTAAAATCAACAGAGCGACTTCAGCATTTATCAAAAATTATCTTAATCGTGCGATAACCGAGTTGAAATTATTTCCTTTTGCAATTGACATTGGTAGATTTTTGCTATTTGAACGTCTTCGTGTTGAATTGCAAATATTGGAGAAGAAAAACCTTAATCTTTGTTCAGAACACAATTGGTCTGCTTTGAATGACCTGGAGGAGGAAGACATGATAATTTCCAACGCTTGAAATAGCATTCCTGACTCTTACGATCAATTTAGTGTAATAAAAGTTTAGTAAACAAGCCGATTTGGCTCCTAATTTAAAACAAAATTGTTGTAATGTTCATATTTGGCGCGTTGGACCACTGCTGACCTCCGATCCTTTTATATTTTTTGTACAAATACCCCGGCCGTTATCAACTAGCATTCTGTACGACACAGTGGCCATTTTTAGCTTATTTCTTTTTTCGATTCTTATCCACCCTAGTTTGACGCTGGAGTGTTGTACTCATGTGTTTGCATCTGGTAAATCAAACGAACTGCCGAATTTATTGACCGTTGAAATTTTAGACTAAGGCGCTGTGTAAGGCTGATAGGACAGAGTGGAGCAATTCTGGTCCAAGAGCTAACTCTTGGCGAGCAGTAGCTGGCCGAAGGCAGTGTCCGGATTTCGGAGCAAGGGGACCCGTGAATGTCAAGCAACAACATGCAGAGTGGTGTGGCTGTTCACATTTCGGACGGGACCACACATAAAATGGCAACTTAGGAAAGAAGGAGGCATTTTATTTTTAATTTAACGAATACAACCAAACGTTTTGTTTATCCGTTTTTTCTTTTATTATTATTATGGAACGATTTGTGACGGGATGCAGTTCGTAGTGTCATCGATTCAGTAGACTCGCCCGCCACCGACGAAAACAATCCAGAGGAGAACCTTTCCTTTTTTAATCATCATCATCGTATCTACCATCGCCGTGTTTTGGTTTATTATTCATTCTGAATAATAACCCTATGTTTTAGACCACGAAAAATGTTTTACAACCCCCCCTCAAAATTTGATACTTTACGTTTCAAGACTTGGAAATTCCAAATTTGCAATGTCCCTCCGCCGTCCGGGCCGTTTTAAGCCTTTAACGTGGTCTAAAAAATTCGTTCTTTCGCCCAAAAATCCGATTTGGTATCTAGTTGTGCCCGCCATCTCGGCAATCCGATCGGACAAAGCCCGTGGTTGTAATGGGCAAAAAACGGTTAAAAAAATTAACGAAACGCAGTACAACGCGGGAGCTACAGCGTTTCGTCGTTTGAACTCCCTCCCTCCCCGCCCGTCTCATTAAAAAAGCAAGCCCGCCTCCCGCTCGCTTGCCTCCCAACTCCCATTTCGCCTCGGATCGGGTGGGTTCACTTCGAGCGCCCCCATTCCAATTTCCCTGACGGGGCAAAATCATCAGACGTTTTGTTTCCGTAGTTCCATTGTAGCCAGGACATGTTTCGTATGGTTTACTAGTATTCGATGCTGAGTCGAATGGGATGGGGGAGCACTAATACTAGGTCAAGCTGTTCATGAGAATAATAAACCATTGTGTAATAATTTGCAGGGTTTTTTCATACCTCTTATATATACCGTTTTATCCTTCTTTTACCACCGCCAACCTATTACCAACTTCAGTCTTCGACATCGTTTATACCCACTTGCTTCAACACCAACCTCATCCGCAAGCCTTTAAAAACGTTTAGCTGCTGTGAGTTATCCGTGGGTGGAAGACGTAAATTTAACCAACCAACTGTCTCCAAAGCACTGTTTTATTTTATTAATTTATATATTTAATCGGAAAAATTGAAGTGTTTATTTTGTTTCTTTTCTGTTATTATATTTCGTTTTTCCATTATACAAGCCGTATCTTTTTTTTGTTACATGTTTATTAACACCTTTTATAGTGGCATATAGGAATTAGCCCTCTGTTCATCAGGACAAGGCTGTTAATAGCCCAACCACAGAGTGTCTTCTTTTATGTGCAGCATGATCACTGCAAGGGATGGGAGGGGGGAGGGGTCTGGCCAGTGCTTGAAGTCTTGTCAATTCAAACCATTCAGAACTGCCAGGAACTCAGAACGCGACCAAGGCTGGTACCGGCAAATCCGATACTACCGACGGAGGTAGTGAGACAGAGGAACGGGGCACTTTCTCCCTGTACGCTGTCACATAGTCAACAAGCCTATGACTCGAAGCCCATGTTGGTGCCAGAGTTGAATGTTTCGGCGTTAACTATTCTTCCTTTACTATCTTTTGATTTTTGTTTCGAAGTTGTCACATTAGTTTTCGTACAACAGACTTTTTTCTTCTTTCTCTTCTTCATATGCATCAGGCTATGAATATTATAGCGTTCATTAAATTAAACGACCAAAGACCTCGACTGCAGAAGATTGATGAAGGCTGGCGAAGACGCTAGTTGCAAGATGAGATGATTAACCTTGAATTGGCGATTACCACAACCAGTAAGAGCTAGGAGATGAAGGTTTTGCTCGTTCCTTCGCCTTGCCCAATTGATGGAAATCTGCGTCAACGTGAAGAATATGTACTGTGCACGGCAATGGGGATTGTAGCGATGTACTTTGGTCAATTCCTTGGCGGTTTAACGCTCATCCTCCAAACCGTGGACCAGGCAATGAGTACCGGCTATACTTTTGTGTTATAGTGAGTAGCTCGAACCGTTCGTTAGCTTCAAGATTCCTCTGCCGTTGACGCCTCGTGCTGTCTGAGTTTCGAAAGATTTATGGGCATAACTGTTTGTCCCACCTTCGAAGATTCTTCGGGACCCAAATAAATAAAAATACTGATTCGAGGCGGTTTTTGCCTCTCAGCGACAAATTCAATCGCCTCTCGATCTAAATAAACAATCGATTTTGAAAAAGTGCGAACTAAACGTCAAAAGGTGTAACTACGACCTTAAAATGGCTACTGAGGGGAGTAAAATTTATGTTTACGGCGTCAGGGTCGAGAGGTAAAAAATTGAATTTCCAGCGCTGATTTTATCGCGGAGCGCTATAAAATCGTTGTGAACGGTTTTACAACCAACCTTTCCCGTTTATTTCCATTCATTTCATTTTATTTTCTTGAATTCTAATTCATACAGCACTAAGCTGCTTGAGTTGGGGGCATAACCGTTCGCTGCTTTCTGATGGCGAAAACCTCGTTTTCGTCGAGTTCCTGTAATTCGGACGCTTTGATAAACGATTGATTTGTTACTTTGTAATTAATGTATTTAGCACCCTAATCTTTGTTTTGGCTACCTAAACATGCGTAGTAGAAATAACAATTTATGAAAAAATAAAGGCTGAAGCGTGGTGGTTGCTCAACATGGTTTGCAACGTAGCTCTGAGACCAATTCCATTCGGTTCAGCATCAAAAAATACTAGTAAACGATAGGAAACTTTACCTGACTAAAACAAAACCACGAAATTGACATTTTCTAGGGAATTGGCATGACGCGACGAGTCAAACTGATGAGTGGTTGGTATGACATTGGTTGTATTGGGGGAAACGAGAGTAGGCTAGGAAGAAACGATAACATTAGCTATAATGTTTTGTGAAATAATAGAATTTGCCCCACTTCATTCGTTGTTTTCCTTTGGTGCGCTGTCCTACGCCACTGAGACCCATTCCATTCGGTACAGCATCGAAGAATACCAGTAAACGATACGAAACATGTCCTGACTACGACAGAATGGCGAATGTTGACATTTTGTAGGGAATTGGCATGACGCGACGAGTCAAACTGATGAGTGGTTGGTATGACATTGGTTGTATTGCAGGAAGTGAGAGTAGGCTGGGAAGAAACGGTAACGTTCGCTATAATGTTCTGCGAGTTCCGTGAAATAATGGAATTTGCCTCACTTTATTCGTTGTTTTCCTTTAGTTCGCTGTCCTACGCCACTGAGACCCATTCCATTCGGTTCAGCATCGAATAATACCAGTAAACGATACGAAACATGTCCTGACTACGACAGAATGGCGAATGTTGACATTTTCTAGGGAATTGGCAGGATGCGACGAGCCAAACTGATGAGTGGTTGTATTGTATGACATTGGTTGTATTGCAGGAAGTGAGAGTAGGCTGGGAAGAAACGATAACGTTCGCTATAATGTCCCGCAAGTTCTGTGAAATAATGAAATTTGCCTCTCTTTATTCGTTGTTTTCCTTTAGTACGCTGTCCTACGCCACTGAGACCCATTCCATTCGGTTCAGCATCGAAGAATACCAGTAAACGATAAGAAACATGTCCTGACTACGACAGAACAACGAAAATTGACATTTTCTAGGGAATTGGCATGACGTGACGAGTCAAACTGATAAGTGGTTGGTATGATGGTTGTATTGCAGGAAGTGAGAGTAGGCTGGGAAGAAACGATAACGTTCGCTATAAGTGTTCCGTGAACTAATAGAATTTGCCTCACTTCAGTCGTTGTTTTCCTTTGGTACGCTGTCCTACACCTCCGAGACCCATCCCATACGGTTCAGCATCGAAGAATACCAGTAATCGATACGAAACATGACCTGGTTAAGACAGAATGGCGAAAATTCTCATTTTCTAGGCGCCGCTAGGCAATTAGCAGGATGGGACGAGTCGAGCTACCGGGTGGTTGGTGTGAGACGGGAGGCAGTGCGTGAAATGAGGCAGGCTGGGGTGAAACGATAACTTTCATTATACTGTCCCCAGGAATACCTTCAAATAGAAGAAGTTCCTTTGCATTTACTATGATGTCACTGGTTTCCGTCTAGACGCAGTCCTACACCTCTGAGACCCATCCCACACGGTTCTGCATCGAAAAGCACCAGTGAACGATACGAAACGCGACGTAATGGCAGTAACTGTCAAAATTTCGTTCGTAGATAACTTTTGAAACCTCTTTTGGCGGACGGATGTTGCTGATTTGGAATCCACATGCCTTGGTGGAGGGGGTGGGGGTGGGGGGTTGAAACAATCTTCTCGAGCGAAGGCGTTATAGAAAATGTTGGTAGGAATCACACAGACGGCTACCAGACAGCCAGTTTGGTTTCCGGAAGAACCGCTCGACGACAGGCGCCGTCCAGACACTGTCGACTAACATACCTCGCCAACAACTCATTCCTCATTTGCCTCCAGGTTATTATCGTCAACGTAACCACCTACACCTTCTTGAAAATTCTAGGCGCCGAGCGACGAGATCATGTCGAATTCAATGAAGTTCTTTGGATTCAAATGACCCAAGGGAAGACTCATTAATGAAAGTGGATTTGCACGGAGCTCATTAGAGATGTCTGGAAGTGGTTCTTGGTTCCTGACTTATCACCATATTCTTGTACATATTCACATACAGTTGTTCTGTTCGATCAACTCTTATTGAATTATTTTAACGCAAAGAGTTGTCTAATTAAAACGGCAGTAAGTACGAACGTATTTAGCATGCAAATGACTCGGTTGTGTCTCTCATGAGTTCCTGTAAGGCCTATAATTATTTCGAATTTCTCTCCTCAAGGTCGAACGCCAGTTGGCTCATTACGTATTCACGATGTCACTCGTATTTATTCAACTTTAAAATTTCATACATCCGGCAATGATGGTCGGGGTTGGATGGAAAACACGGAAGGGCTTCACGTGAAGTTTTTTTGGGAGGATGTTTGGGAGGCCCTTAACGATACGATACGACGCGACGCCTCGGGTGTGGGAGTGCGGACGATATTGTTCTCGAAGGAATGGGATTTGTTAAGGAAATGAAGGGGAAGAAGGGGCCAAGTGAAAAGATAACTGCCATTTAATTTAGATAGGTGGTAATTTAAAGGAAATGGAATTCACACCGTCTGAGCCGAATCCTCCGTAGTCGTAATTCCTTCGTCGAGGTGTTGAAGGTTTATGGAACAGACCGTTTCGAACGGCGTTGGTACCAAAATTCATGAGGTGCGAAGAGTTCAACTTGAGTTAGATCATAATGGGAATACAAAAGAACGAGCTCGTATAATTTCCAGCTGACACTGTTAAATCGTGACGAACAAATTTTCATCGTTTTTCATTCATATATGCCGTCGAACTATTGGTTACTAATTCAACCGACGTTCCACTTGATTTGCCTCGTGAAAATAGTACCAGGGAAAGAATGAGACTTCACTCACCTACTCAGAATGATTCGCAGAGTGGAATGTCTAGTACTTAGTACATTTGTAATGAATGAACGTGACGCGCTCAATAACTAACTGGTGAAGCACGTTCTAATCAGCCCCCACAATGCTAAGTTAGATATCGAAATGATATTGAGAGCGCTAATCCAAAAGGGGGAAATGTGCCTACTGTTGGTACTGCAGATCGCCTTCTCTCAGAGCATCCGAGAGACAGGAGCAATGCTAGCAGGAGAATGAGGCTTTCCACCTGAAGCAGGAGGCACTCACGCGCTGAGCCTGGGTCCCCGATGTGACCAATCGAGGCAGTGAACGACAATGTTCGTTCTGGTTGCGAGGAGTGATTCAGGAGCACCCTACGGGTGCCACCAAACAAACAAGGCGATCGCTCTCTGAGGGCAAAAGTGTGTGAGGTGGTGCACCGCGTATCTAAAGCTCCATTTCGCCTGCCACTGGGTACCAGGCTTGAATCGGATCTCGTATCATGTTGAAGGAGGTCATGGAGGTTGGGCTCGCACATCTCCCACCACTGAGCATTTCATAATGTCTGGCTGAAGGTCCAATGCAAGAATGCCTGCATGACCCTGCAGGGCCAAGTGGGAGATAGTGTGATATGCCGGCAGAACTGCTAAAAGGATGTCCCTCTACAGCATGTGTGTAGGCTGTTTGTGAGGATGCTTGGGAACTACCGATGCGACCACTAACCAAATGGTTGAAATATGCCATTTTTCTGATCTCCAGACTCATTGGGAAAATGGGATGGGTGTTTTTCCCCCATGAGTGATTGTTTAATTGTGCGCTGTGCAGATTAACTTTGATGGGCGTGGATGCCAGGCCATATGCTGACGCTTAAGTCCTGTTATTGTACTGACAGAAAGCCCTGATTGACCACGTTATTTGTGGTTGTAGTTGTAGGCTCCCAAGTCTTCAGTCTGCGGTCAGGTGCCTCTCTGTTCAGTATCCAAACCCGTTCTGTGTGTCCTCGTAAACGGGGCAGGAGAGCACCACATGAGAAGTGTACCGCCTGACTCCCTTTAAAGGAAAGCGGTTGATCGTGGTGTAGTGGTTAAGACAGTCGATTCATAATTCTCGACGTAACTTGAGGATTGTGGATCGAATCCCCGACGCAATTGCCGTAATTTTTGCCTGAGTCAGCGGATCCCCAAAAACGTCTCCAAACCCCCCTCGTAACAGAAGCATCCTCAACCCTCTTCCCATATGGACACAGGAGTGTGCACTGCATGATCAGATGATCAGTTGAACCACTAGAAAAATGGAATGCCATCAGTCCATCTGCAGTCAGCCACTGACTGACTGTAGAACGAAGGTGTCACACAGTGACCACTGAGTACCATCTCTCCTGCCACTGACTTATAAGCCAGTCATGAACCAGTGAGCGCGTCCTTCGCAGTCAAAGACTGTCGCAGCTGTTGCTCAAGGTGGACGAATCCATTGTTGTGTGCCTCCTTCTTATATTGGTGCGCAAAATTGCTAGGTCGAGCATGAAGTCTACAAGGGGAGTCCCAGCCAGCACTTGCCAGGACAAGTGGGACGTTCTTTTGGAAGCTAGCAGCACAGGAAGCAATTTGTGTCGGTGTAGCGTGCAAGCACGTTGGCGATCCAATAGTGACGGGACTACCCACCACTCTGCCGCAGAGTACTGGACAGTTACAATTCTGCATTTGGGGATGTCTGAGGGGGTTCCGACCGAGTGGGCTTAACCTCCCTCAGACCCCACAGTTTAAAAACGAAATAAGGGATGGGATGACTATCCTCCAGCGACTCGACGATCACCACAATGTCCACAGAGCAAGCGCATTTTCCAGCTTTGTCAGTCTTTGCCCTGGGTAGGAGAGGGATTGCTCCATTCTACTTACCTTGCCCTGCAGAGGCAGCCCCCTGTCGTGTCCCTAACCCATAATGCCCTGGCGCAGGGCTATGCATTCCCGTGGTACCATGTTAGGGCCAAACAACCCTTAATGCCAGATGGTCGCTGGCCCGTCCCATCTTTCGATGGCACTTACGGCTTTTCCTCACCCCAGGAACCCACGGAGTACTGGACAATGGGCAGGAACACTGCTGGATAGTATAGACAACCCCTCATATTGGCCCTGACCACGATCTAACATGCACCGTGAAGGATCAGCACTTGTTCTGAAGACGCATCAGGTTGTACGACCTCGGGTGCAGAGAACTACTCCCAACTAATTTGCGGTAGGAAGTAGTGGGACTAGGAAGCCTGGGGAGACCTCCACTGATCGAAACGGCAGTCTTACGCTCGACCTCATTGGGTCTTAGCCTCAGCCAGCTGTTGGCGCAATTCATTCCACAACCATTCGATGGAGCGTTGCTCGCTGGATGAGGAGCAGGCGGTTGCCTACCTTTGATGTAGAGTGAGCATGTTTCTAAAATAACATCAGGTTACTAATTGCCCTCTGAATTTAGTTGTACCGCAATCAGGAAGAAGTTAAATCTCTCATCTTCCCTTATTCCGTTGGTAGTGTGTTGGATTCGGCACCCAAGAGACGCCGTTAACTAAGCCGAAGAACTAGTTAAAATATATTTTCTGCCGGCGGCGCTCACGTTTCAATAAACCAGGCTCTCGAGAAATAATCTGAAGGACAAATTATCCGCAACTTGAACCGCGCAAGTGCGTAATAATGAACTCGCCGGGTGCTCCCCTTCTCAATATTTCGACGTCTTTATGAACCCAGGACCGTAAAAATGCGGCGCCGTATTTTTATGAGGTTGGCACAATGCACTTAAAAAAATACGGGTAATAATCCATGCAAATTTGATCATCATTCGCAAGATTAAACTCACGAGAGCATGTTCAGGGTGAGAGTCGCAAACCACATCTCAGATTCTTTCCAACAGGTCAAGGCGGATGTGCTTCTGGTGGCGAGGAATATATTATAAATTTGTTATAATAAACAAAAATATTGCACTTGTTCACACATCTTAACTGCGCCAGCGGTCCTACCAAAGCATTAAGAGTGGCTACTATTTTCGCAATAAGTTTTAAGGCTACCTACTTGTGTAACTTGGGAAATCCGTCAAAGATAAGGAATTCCACTATCTGGGAAACCTTACAAAATGTTACAAAGCTCCCCACCTATCACACGCACGTTCGTATTTTTATCGTCCTACTCAACAATCTAGCCGTTTAACGATCAACTCATTTGGCCTATACAGTGTTCCTATGGCCCTATATGGAGTTTAAGTGAACAAAAGAGGCGATAGGAGAAATATGTGGTAACGATGAACAAAAGTATTCTAATGAAAGCGCTAAAATTATTGGAGAAGAAGACTGAGGGGTATCAACCGAAGTGGGTTTGGTGTATTATTCATTCTGAATAATAACCCTATGTTTTCGGTCACGAAAAATTTTTTACAACCCCCCCTCAAAATTTGATACTTTACGTTTCAAGACTTGGAGATTCCAAATTTGCAATGTCCGTCCGCCGTGGTTGTAATGGGCAAAAAACGGGTAAAAAAATTAACGAAACGCGGTACAACGCGGGAGCTATAGCGGAAGTCAACGTTTCGTCGTTTGAACTCCCTCCCTCCTGCCCGTCTCAATAAAAAACGGCGGCAACCCTGCAGGGCAAGTTGGGCCCTGCTCAACTCCCCTTTTGCCTCGCAACAGGTTTGCTCGAAGCGCCTGATGGGGCAAAATCATCTGACGTTTAGTTTCCGTAGTTCCATTGTAGCCAGGACATGTTTCGTATGGCTTACTAGTATTCGATGCTGAATCGAATGGGATGGGGGAGCACTAATACTAGGTCAAGCTGTTCATGAGAATAATAAACCATTGTGTAATAATTTGCAGGGTTTTTGTTTCCACCGCACTAGGGGAGAAAGAAGTGCAGTGTTACGGGTATGATCGGATTAAACAAGGACCAGGAGTAAGGAGCCATTCCTTCAGGTTAGAGCCGTTCCGCCGAGGGGCCAGAAGACAACGAAGGCGGACGAGAAAATGGGGGGAGGGGCGCTGCGTGGCAGTGATCAAGGAGGTTAGGGATCAGCGATTGCGGTGCACAACGATTCGTTCAGTCTATTCTTCTTTGGGACGCCTTTCAGCACGCTTCACTCTCCTTTTATCATCTGGGGGCTGTTGTACATATACTAGGAACAGACTCGTCATATACGATAATGCCGAAGGAAGGAATCAGTATTGCCTGATGCCCGAACCATATCCATTACATTGGCGCCCAAGGTTGGCAATACGGAAATTCTAACACAATAATAAATCCTTCTTTCCAAATAGTAGTATATTGCAGGTCTGTTCCACCAAGTAGGTATACATCCCATTGATGATGGATAGAGCAAAGTGCACAGGAAGACGTCCAGAGGAGAATCGACCGAACGAATTGTCGGGCAACGCGATCCTGGAACCGTAACTTCCTCAGCCACATGGCTCCCCCCCACCCTCTCTTCCCACTTCGTTGTCTTCTGGCCCCTTGGTGGAACGGCTCTGCCCCTCTGACTCCTGGTCACCACATAACCCAATAGTGCCCGTAACAGCAGGAAGGAGCCGCATGTTGAATTCACCATGTCCTGTAAGGAACTGGTTCGTCCAGTGGTCTGGATCAACCCACATTCTCTCAAGTCGTTCACAAATGATGAGAGGAAAGCTCCCATTTCACTCTCTCCACTTGTCAACCATGCACTCAATGGCCAAGACATCTGGTAACTGACCAGTGATCACTTGGAGTGCTTCTGTTATTTGGCTATGAGTTCGCTACCTCAGACAATAGGGCAGTAGCCAATCACGTCTAGATAGATGGTCTTGCACATAAAAATAGTGTCACAGTGACACACTCTCCAAGCGGTCTTACTAATTGCTCGCAATGAGGCAAACCTTGAGATGGCAGTGCATTTGAGGGACTTGAAGTGTTGGGTGAAGCCCTACCTACACCTATACTGACTTCTAGGTACTTGTTCCACAAGAAGGAGCCTGTGGCCGCCAAAGCGTATTGTTGGTTGGCGATTTACGCTTTTCTTCAAGAGAACTAACTTGTTTTTTCTTCAGACACCCGCAGCTTGTCGTGCTCCCACCACTGGGTCACAATTTGGAGCACATGGTGGGTTTTTCCACGGATCAGTACAATCCGGAAAAAGATGGAGAGGATTGTACGGATCCACATACGGCAATCAGTCTCCATGAGTCCTCTGAAAAGACCTTCGAAGAAGGCGTTCTAGAGTGCTGGTCCGAGAACCAAGCCCTTTAGGCACTTCGTTTCAATCGTGCACCGGACGGAGAGATGCTTGCATTCGACCGTAGCAGTTCTACCTGTCAGCACGTATTGGTTACGAGGGATACCCATTCCTTCAAGCTCATTGATGTGTGCTGGCCACCAAAGGTTGTCCAACGCTCCTCTGATGTCAATGAGCAAGTACCTAAGATAAATTTCTATCAACTTGACTGTTCGATGCAAAACGCCGAATCGGTTTTTTGACCTCAGAATTCCCCCACCTGCCCTAACGAGACTCCCTGGCCCTTAACGACAAAGTCATTGTTTCCCTGAGGACCTCCGTCCTCAACCCCTTGTTGTTACAAATGGAAATTTTACCTCTTCCGTTATTTCAAATTGAAGACCGATTTCCCCTTCGTCTGGGCCTTCTGAAATATCATTTCCTCCTCTCTTTTCACATTTCTCTCCACAACAGACAGCTCCTTCCAAACTCATTCTCCTACGAAGTGTCGCGAAAGTTGGTCGTCTCCAGTTCTCCCAACACAGTCATCTAACACCTCTCGCGATACAGTCGTCTCCAATTCTCCCAACGAACACATGTTTCACCTCTCATCGACATCTAATGCGGATTTCTCCTTCCTTCCCAGTACAACCAGTTCACGCCTTCAGAGACCTACTTGTTCGCGCTTATATACTCAACTCACATCCTGAGTAAGTCACCTCTTCTTATACATCTAAGTCTCCAAATCTTGTGATATACCAACTCTTCAAATTACAAGTTCGCACTCAACGAAAACCTGTCTCTGAGATTCATTCAAGTCTATCTTGGTCGAAACAATGACGGAGCAAGATACGCGAGTGTTTGAGGAAGTGGTGATGTGTCATCTTTGTAAGAAACCGTTGCGAGAAGATCGCGTAGCAAACCACAGTCATCTGAATGGTTAATTCCAGGGAGCAGCGCACATCGCGTGCAATTTAAACTATCAAGTGCCCAACCACATTCCAGTATTTTTCCACAATCTTCGCGGATGTGACTGCCATAATTAATGCAAGGATTCGGTAAATTTAAAAGACTACCAAACCACATAGTAGTCTTGGTTGATTTTAATGTTTTTACCCAATACAAGTAGGTTATTGGACTGCCACGCTACCCCAAAGGGGAAGGAAAGTACAGTAATCGTGTCAAATTTTCTTCTACTAGTCAGTAAACTGACACTTGTCCATGGTTACTGAATGACGATCCTGACAAATGTCGTAGCGTTTCACGTTGAGGCTGGTGGGCGCGAAAGAAACCTTTACACAAATGGTGGGTACAGCTGTCGTACAACTACGCAACCACTAGGAACATTTTATGTCTTTTATTTTTGTTTTGGTTTATTATTCATTTTGAATAATAACCCAATGTTTTCAGTCACGAAAAATTTTTTACAACCCCCCCTCAAAATTTGATACTTTACGTTTCAAGACTTGGAGATTCCAAATTTGCAATGTCTGTCCGCGGTCCCCCGTCCCCCGTCCCCCGTTCTCCAGCCCCCGTCCGCCGTCCTCCATCCCCCGTCCGCCGTCCCCCGTCTGCCATCCGCCGTTCTGTGCCTCTAATGTGGTCTAAAAAATTCGTTCTTTCACCCAAAAATCCGATTTGGTATCTAGTTGTGCCCGCCATCTCGGCAATCCGATCGGACGAAGCCCGTGGTTGTAATGGGCAAATAATGGTTAAAAAAAATGAATGAAACGCAGTACAACGCGGGAACTGCAGCGGAAGTCAACGTTTCGTCGTTTGAACTCCCTCCCCGCCCGTCTCATTAAAAAACCACCCGCGCTAGCTTGCCTCCCAACGACGCCGCCACTCAACTACCCTTTCGCCTCGCAATGGGTTCGCTTTGAGCGCCCCCGTTCCAATTTCCCCGACGATGGGGCAAAATCATCAGACGTTTTGTTTCCGTAGTTCCATTGTAGCCAGGACATGTTTCGTATGGTTTACTAGTATTCGATGCTGAATCGAATGGGATGGGGGAGCACTAATACTAGGTCAAGCTGTTCATGAGAATGATAAACCATTGTGTAATAATTTGCAGGGTTTTTTTATGCAATGGTAACTACGTGTTATTGTGCTCGTTGATGGTTTCGACATAATGGCCGCGTCAATTGCAATTGACATCATCACTTAGTCACTGAGGTTATTAAAACGTGTGATGTTACCAAGCGTTAGATTACCTAACACACCTAACCCAACACAAATTTCGTGACGCTTCTCCGTTACATATCCCGCGTTACATTTTCGAGTTTATGTAGCAAAGTAAAGACATAAAATGTCAATAATTGTATTGTGTCTTATTTTAAAATGTTTAAATAAACCAATTTCTCAAAATATTAAGAGGTAAACTGCTATTTTCAAATAAACCTGCTCTTTTAACTGATTCCCCTTGTGAGTGTTTACAAGGCGGTTATATTGCGGGAATTCGATCTTGGAACTGGCGAGGGAATTGTTTTAGATCAACTTCGGGCCCCGGTGAGGGTAATGGAGAGCCACTGTAGCTCCACGGGAGATGGGTGAATCGTCTCCTCTGTCTCGTATCGCGTTGATCTGGTCTTGTGCATTCGACTAAAGATTAAACGGAGGCCAGTCGAGAATTAATTAGGACCTGTAGCCTTCATCAAGTGTGCACACACATACACACAAGGGAACGAAGCAATTACCAACGTGGTGGGCGTGTTTCCCTTCCTGTAACAAGCCAATGGTCATCAACTAAAACCCAAGTCGGATGGGTTGAAACATCGATGATGAACTAAGGATCGTACGAAAACATGGACGTATTAATGTGACGCTTCTAGTCGCGTGGGCTGAGAGCTGGTGAACTGAGAGGGTGAGAGCGGATGAAACATAACTAAATATGCTGTTGAATCGGCGTCCGGCGAACCAATTCATAAAAGTAAAATTAAGGGAAGATAAATGAGGTTCGTTGTGTCTGTGCAGCCTCGAAGGGCGTCACCGGATAATGAAATCAGAACGGCTGTTTATTTAGCACCTCAAGAGCGCCGAACAATGTGATGAACGCCTGAGATAACCTCCGGAGCTCTGATGACATTCGATTCGGTGAAGATTCGAACCACCAGATAACCGTCGCTCCTACGCCTCTACGCTCGCAGATTTACCTAACGACCTAGCGATTCGTGAGCGACCTTCAGCTTTTGCTACGCCCCTCGCATTTATATTCAACTCAATGTCATAACCGCTCAATGCGACTAATTCTTAAAACAACGGCGACTCGGTTTGTGTAGTAAAATGCGAACGCGTTCGTAACTATTTGCTCGCAGAATTACAAACGAAATCGCGAGGGTTGCCAAAGGCGTTGGGAGAACCCGTTTACCCCAAAGCGGGACTACCACGAAACTATTGCGAACCCGAATGCTAACTGACTCTCGAGCCGCACGGCTTATGACCGTGGATACCGTATGTCCATTGTGTAGGTGTTACATATACGTATCAAGAGGGCGCTTTGCTGCACACAGGCGCTGAGCAGAGACAGAAAAGAAAAATAAATCTCCCAGAGAGCCTGCCCTTCCCTCACCCCACAAATTCAAATTAGAGCGTGTTGGTAATTACAAGAAAAGAATCATATTGAAAGTTGGCACAGCCGATTTCAACTGGCCCAACTTCGACATCATCAGGCTGCACTCCCATTGCAATACCGTTAAAAAATATCTGGTGCGTAGCAACACACAACTTTCCGCCACCCCTTTAAGTTCGAACACCAGCTACATAGGCGGGCCCTATATCTTCGTTCAACGCATTTTTACAGGAACATTTATGTAGAACAAAATGTAGGGACTAGTTAGCTGAAAGTACTCCGAAAGTTTGATCGAAATCGTTAGAGCCGTTTTTGAGAAAATTGGAATACCGATAAATTGATATTCGACAAATCTCCTTTTCTGAGTTAACTTGGCTTATATCTCCGTTCAACATATATATACAGAAATAATTATGGAGAACGAAATGTTGGTATGGGTGACTAGAAGACACTCCATTAGGATTTATCACACCTGGTAAAGAAGTTACCCTGGAATTTACGGAAATGTTAGAAAAAACGTTATTTTCGACACATTTTGATTTTTATCTCTGTTCAATGGACCGTCACAGGAACATTTATTGAGAAGAATATGTAGGTATCAACTATTTGAAAACATCCTGTGAGTTTGGTGGAAATTGCTGAAGCCGTTTTGCCAAAATGCGTAAAAAACCTATTTTTGCTTCAGGGCCCCATATCTCCGTTCACCGTATTTTCATGGAGATATGTATAGAGAAGAAAAGTTAGGTATTGATTAGGAGAAAATAATTTGAAAGTTTAATCAAAATCGTTAGAGCCGTTTTCGAGAAAAATGCGAAAAACCCTAGTTTTTGGTACATTTTCGTCCCCCACCCCCCCTTCCCATCGGCCGAAATCGTCCATAACCTTATTTTGGTGTCTACAAAAAATAACGAACAAAACAAAAAAAGAACCAGCTCAATCGGATCAGCCGTTCTCCCGCAAATCGAACTACAGACACACACACACACACACACATACACACGGACCACGCGACGAAATTAGGTTTTTTAGACTCAGTAGGGTCTGAAACGTAAAGATCTGAAGAAAACTCAAATTTTTTTTTTGGGCCGATTACTATACTTTCCTTCCCTTCGGGTAGCGGAAAGTAATAGACCCTGTTCCTTTGAAAACGAATAGCCTTGGGTGCTCATTTGTCTGATGAGGGTAGAGATTCGTTATGACACGACTTTACCTCATTCCCATAATTCTTCTTCCATTCAAATTTTGAGCCTGTTGTGTTGAGAAGGTGAGGAACACTGAAGAGCTGGTCAGCTCATTCAGATGAGGGCTGGTTACGTGTACTCCCATTGTCTGTCCACGATTTTGGAACTGTACGGAATATTGATAATCTACTAGGGGATCTGTGCTAAAGTCCTCAAGTACCAGAGAGAAAGAGAGAGAGCGTGTTGGATGCACGAGAGGGCGAGAGTTGAAGATGGAAATAAAAAAAACTGGATGAGCGCGAGGAAGAGTGTGTTATGTGCAATGAGTTGAGTAGAGTTTGTGTACAAAAGGTCGACACAAGAGGACGACTCGGAATATGCGTGAACTGACGCAGGAAATTGTATCGGAAGGAGATAGTGAACTGTAAGGGCTGAGAGTAGATAGAGGAATGTGTCTGAGTGAGCACAGAGGGACAAGTACTTTCACGAGAGTTCGTACGTGAATGAACTTGGGAGGAGCTGTCCGTTTTGGAGAGGAATCGGAAATTGAGGGGAGGGAAAAAACACTTCAGGGAAATCTGTTGCGGTTGGAAATAATCGTGGAGGTGGCATTCCCGCAGGTAAGAAGGGGGGTTGGGAGAAACAATGACTTTACCGTTAGAGCAGGTATTTCAAGGTCAAAAAACCCAGACTGATTTGGCTTGCGTTGAACAGAAGGAGATTGAACTTTTCTATCAGTCAACATTCCTATTAAAGCTCCATCTAAAATGTGTACTTCTCAGGGTGAAAGTATTTTATGTATATATGTATAACATTCTGACTATCCCTTAGGTCTGGATATGTACCACAGCCAAACGACCTATTGTGCCAGTCCAGATGTCTCGCAGGTCGATGGCTAGCCTCCTAAGGAATGCCAGGTATTTCCAGCAAGAGTCTTCTTTGATACCCACCCATGTGAGCAGAGGTCTCAAAGACCAGAAGTCTCTGTCACTGGGCCAGGACATGGTAGGGAGTCTCCTCATCCGTACCACACCACTTACACCGAGGGGTGTGTTTGTTCGTTTTGCAATTTCCGGTGATGATCCCCACAACCTGCCTTAGGTCATTCCTCTCCATCCTCAGAAGGTGTTCTATTATGTAAATGTGACAAATACGTGTACATATTAGTCGGGGGCACAACCGTTCTCTCGTTCAATACCAACGCTTAACGTTCCTCTTTCGTGGCTATCTCATGCCCATTGCCCTGTAGCCTAGGCTGTTTACTGATGCCGAACTACTGCTGCCTGAGGGAGGGTAAAACGACAACCAGAACCTAATTTCTCCATAGCTACACATAACCACCAGTGCTTTCTTCTCACTAACCCGAGCAGTTGCTGTACGAGTTCCCACCTTACTCCTCCAAAAAGCTAAAAGGATCTCACGCACGAAGATGCCCACCCTTGTCGAAGCCTTGCGATCACGAAGACATGATCTTTCTACAAGAAGAAATTATAATACAGGCACGAATGGAACCCGCAGTGACAAGGGTCTGGAACGTCTACTGGAACAGGAACGGAAAAGTTGAAGATGGAAGATGAAGCAGAGGAGTGGAGTATGCGTGCTGATAATGGCAGTCAGCTCTGCCTACTCGACGCGATGGTTCATTCCAGATTCGAATCTTGTAGAGGCTATCAAGTCACGGTTGTTCCAGAAAGTGCCCTATTATTGACTACTGACCCAGGAACAGAAGTAATGGGCCTTGGTGATTCCCCACTTGACTATACTAAAGGAACTGGGTGTCGGTCTACACGGTTTCAAGCACTGCGTTGACATTATTTCAGATATTCGGTTATAAAGTACCTCGAGCCACCAGATGGTCATGCACTGCGCCACGTTTCCACAGGGAAACAAGAAGCGAACGGGAACAATTCTCTTTCTCGAGTAGGACGATACCAATCGACCATTAGCTGAGCTGTATGTAACTGAGAGGTAGAAGCAAAATAAAGCTAAACTCAACGTCTAAGGTAGTACTACTATTTGTAGTGTTTAGCATCTTCGCCAACTCTTCTCGAATCAGCCCACGTAGTCTACCGAATTATCAATTAATTAAACGGTTGTGCTTCTTCATCAGAGGACGAACCTCACAACTCCCTTTTTTTTCCTTCTCTTGGTTTTCGAATGAATATGCTACGATACTCTTTAGAATTCACCTCATTATACTTTTTACTCGTCCTCGAGGAAAATCGTAATTCACTTGTTGCTTCGATCAACCTCTAATATATGCGTTTCCAATCGACGTTTACAGGAAACAGCTTTTTTCCAAACTCCTCCACCTCCTTTCGCAGTGAATTAGTTTTTGTTGGCGGTTGAGTTGTGGTGTAGCTCCTTGTAGTACATGGTACGCGTTTTCATTATGTATTTACTCCGCTGAATCTTGAGAAAACAACGGTTTCAATTAAATATGGCCTCTAGAAACAAGTACGAACAATAAAAACTATGCAGGATCTCGAATGACGAAGATGAGAGCAAAAAAGGTTGTCTCCGTCTCCGTTGGAACGGCCAGACGATCGAATTGAAACTTCAAAGTTGAGTTGCGTATCGTCTGTTATGGCAGACCCTACAGGAGGTTTCAAAATTTCATATTCGGCTGAACCAAATCTGCCCATTTTAAACTATAGTTATCGTAGTGATCAAAACACCTCATATTTTCTCAAAAAACTGCTTCCAATTTCTCTCTGAATCCCGATACATCACAGAAAGAAACAACAACGGAAACCAAACTTATGACTAAGGACACCCAAGGGCCCTTGCCGAAAAACACTGTCCATTTTTAGATGTCGAGTAACTGATGCTAAAACACAGCGGGTTTGATAATCAGGTTCTGTGACTCCTTTCGCTTGTGAGCAAAGGTTGGAGAAATCCTATCTCAAATTGGAAAGGCGGACTGCATTGATCCAATGTGGAGCCTCCCAGTCCAAAGTCGTTACAGCGTACCTATTGCAGACCCTGAGAAGTATAGGATTATTCCTAATTTTTACTCGTTTCAATCCCACCTTGAAATATGTCTTGTTATTCCAATTCGCAGGTTCAGTTGTGGCCAATGTCATGGGAAATTTGAGCTGAAGCAAGACGACGACACCAAAAAACGAAAAGCCAACGGATTCGCGCTCTTCGTTAAAGACAACTACGCCTCCGCTCGCGCGGATGGAATGAGTCACAAAGATATCATGAAAGCGCTGTCTGAAAAATATCAGATTTTGAAGCCAAATAAAGAAATTGGAAATGTCGAAGTTGACGATTTGGATGTAATTGAACCTTAGAATTAGGATATTGTTGACATTAGGACAATTGTGTATCTACTTGATTTTTATGTACATTATTATTAAAATGCGGTTTTTAAATTTTTTGATGAATTTTTAGAGTGAAATTGCCTTGAAATGAGTGTGTTTGGCAGTGACTTTAAAGGTGTGCACCAAATGTTCACATATGCTATCATTGAGTTGGTTCTATAACAATTCCATATTTTTTGCTACGGAGGACAGCGTGTATTGAAAGGGTCCTTGGTACTTTGGAAGGTCTTCTCAGGAGAATCGTGGAGAGTGACCGTCGGACGTACATCTATGTGGACGACCTCACTGCTAATCCATGCACAGTCAATCCTCCGAATTGAGGCAAAAACCCATGAAGTTCTGTAATGAACCGTAACGATGTACAACATGAGGAACTAGGAGGCAAAGCCAGATCCCTATAACCCTGGAGAGATATGAAATGGGCCCACCGAAGCCACTACCTTGGTCACTGTTCCCTAGCCTTTGCTTGATGCCCTGCAGTCTCCTTTTTACTTTCCGCTACCCGAAGGGGAGGAAAGTATAGTAATCGGCCCAAAAAAAAAATTTGGGTTTTCTTCAGATCTTTACGTTTTGAGGCCTACTGAGTCTAAAAAACCTAATTTCGGCGCGTGGTCCGTGTGTGTGTACATCCGTGAACGTCTTTCAAGAAAATGGGTTTAGCCAGACCACTGGACAAGCCAGTTCCTCACGGGACATAGTGACTTCAATGCGTGGCTCCACTTCTTTCTCTCCCTCATGCACGTCTTGCGCCTCCAGTGCGAAAGGGAACAAGAAACCATGTGCTGCTCCACTGTAGTTCCTACAACAGTGAGCGACGGTTGTTGGGAGGGCAAACGCACTTAGCAGCATTGACTGCTACAAAGCAAGCCTATAACCATTTTGCAAAGTTCGCGAAGAAGGTGATGGCTAAGAAACGTGGTCATAGTTGGTCTGTCCCTTTGAAACTTGCCACCCAAGTAAATAGTTAGATCAGGTAGGAAACCAGATTAAGAACTCCTCCCAGATGGTACGGGATTCCTCAGGTGGTCACCTCCGCGCGGTCACACACGGGCAACAGCTCTCCACCGGGAGACTGGCTAACGACCAAATACCTGCCGTACCTCTACAGGGCTGAGTTCGGTGGATGCTGCAGGGGCCGGCCTGTTGCATATTAACGAAACCGCAACTTCTATGACCCATATAACCCTTGTCGAGGCTTTAGGTACAGTCAACAAATAAGGAAACAGACCTGTGTGTGCGTCTGTAGTTCGATTTGCGGGAGAACGGCTGATCCGATTGAGCTGGTTCTTTCTTTGTTTTGTTCGTTATTATTTGTAGACACCAAAATAAGGTTATGGACGATACGGCCGAGGGGAAGGGGGGTGGGGGACGAAAATGTACCAAAAACTAGGGCTTTTCCCATTTTTCTCGAAAACGGCTCTAACGATTTTGATTAAACATTCGAATTATGTTCTACTAATCAATACCTAACTTTTCTTCTCCATACATATCTCCACGAAAATACGGTGAACGGAGATATAGGCCTATGAAGCAAAAATAGGTTTTTTACGTTTTTTGGCAAAACGGCTTCAACGATTATCACCAAACTTTCAAGATGTATCCGAATAGTTAATACCTTCATATTGTTCTTCATAAATGTTCCTCTGACAGTCCATTGAACGGAGATAAAAATCAAAATGTGTCGAAAGTAACGTTTTTTCGAACATTTCCGTAAACTCCAGGGTAACTTCTTCACCAGATGTGTTAAATTCTAATGGAGTGTCTTATAGTCACCCATACCAACATTTCGCTCTCCATAATTATTTCTGTATATATATGTGACCGGAGATATACGCCAAGTTAACTCAGAAAAGGAGATTTGTCGAATATTAATTTATCGGTATTCCGATTTTCTCAAAAACGGCTCTAACGATTTCGATCAAACTTTCGGAGTACTCTCAGCTAACTAGTCCCTACATTTTGTTCTCCATAAATGTTCCTGTAAAAATGCGTTGAACGAAGATATAGCGCCCGCCTATGTAGGTGGTGTTCGAAATTACGGGGGTGGCGGAAAGTTGTGTGTTGCTACGCACCAGATATTTTTTTTTTTGTCGACAGCTCTTAATACGACAATACCATAAAATTCCAATCTGTGAGAAAATGACGAGAGCAGCGCAATAAATCGCCAAAAATGTCGACCAAAATCGATTTGATGGCTGTTTTTGATACTTTACGTTTCAATACATCGGGATTCTAAGTCTCCAATGTCCGTCCGCCATCCAGGCCGTTTTGTACGTTTAATGTGGTCTAAAAAGTTGGTTCTTTCGCACTAAAATCCCATTTGGTATTCAGTTGTACCCGCCTGCTCGGCAATCCAATAGTATGAAGCCCATGGTTGTTATGGGCGAAAACCCGTTAAAAAAAATTAACGAAAGTAGGGGAGAAATGGGCGAGCGAAACTGGAAGTGACAGTTTCTACTCAACTGGAGGGGAGGAAGAAAACCACGCCCCCTGGTCAATCGTACTATAGTACAAGATTTCTGGCCATGCTCCCCAACAATCACGTTGTAGTATGTCATTTGTTATCCTCTCCACCACGACCCTTTACCCTCTCCACCACAATTTTCATCACCCCCTCATCCACCATGCTATTGCATCATATTTTCAAACCTCTCACCTATTAAACAATTCCGAGAATACTATTAGTAGCTTGAGGCAGCTGCTATTACGTCATGTTGATGAGTCATGCCCTTGAACGATCGTGTGAACACTCTAGCGTCCCACGAGGATGATGTCACATCTGTCTCTCTTATACCATAAGTGTACAATATTCTTCAACAACTCATTGCTGGTCTAGTGGATAGAGCGTTCAACTATAGTACGCGAGGTGCTGCGTTCGATCCCATGGAAGGAACATTTTTTTAAAAAGTGACATCAACCATACGCTCAGGAATTTTAGTTGTGGTGGAAGGGAGTACTACTACAGCACACTCACCAGGAGGCTCGCGGGAGAAGGCTGGATGGATGGGGTAATGGTAAGTACTATAAGGAGGGGGGGGGGTATAATACACTCATATTAGAATAAGGAGAGGGGGTAAAAAAGGTCGTACTATAACGCGATTGGTTGGTGGGGGGGGGGGGCTGATGGAGGGAGAGGTGGTGGTGAACTTTTGGAAATTGATGCAGGAAGGTGGGGGTAAAAAAGGTCATACTACAGTACGATTGGTTGAGAATTGTTGTGGAGAGGGTAAAGGTGTGTGGTGGAGGAGATAACAAATGATGTACTACTACGTGATTGGTTGGGGAGCATGGCCAGAAGCCTTGTACTATAGTACGATTGGCCAGGGGGCGTGGTTTTCTTCCTCCACTTCACTTCCGGTTTCGCTCGCCCATTTCTCCCCTACTAAAAAAAAACGCAATTTTGGAATTTTTATGGCAAATACGCCGTGTTTGGTATCGTTTTCAAGGTATTTTTAGATCGTGGGTCGAATGGAATGAGTATCAGACATGTACAACTTTGTATAGTGACATTACGGTAATTATATTGAAACAACTCTCATGGCAATACAGGGAAAGTAATCGTTTCATCGTTTGTTCTCCCTCCATCATCCCACATCCACACCCTCATCAAAGCCACCCGTCAGCTAGACTCGTAACGTCGTGCCAGTTGCCTGCCGGCGCCTGGAATATTTAGTTTCCGTCGTTCCATTGTAGTCAGGTCATGTTCCGTGTGGTTTACTAGTATTTTTCGATGCTGAATCGAACGGGATGGGTCTCGGAGCTGTCAGAATCCGTCAAGCTGTTCAAGAGAATGATAAACCTGTGTAATAATTTGCAGCGTTTGACTTATGAACTCCGCTCAAATGTGACTGCGATCTTCACAAAAATTCGGATTAATACGCTCATAAGACATACAGGAGCTACTCCTGAAATTCCGGAATTTCGATTACCATTCTTAAAAGATTTCACCCGATTATTCCAAAACGATGTAAGCGATCTTTGTAAAAAAACACAGAGAGGCTCTCGATTCACCTGTGGATTGATTGCTCAATATTGGTCGTGGCACGAGTAGGAGCAGCACAATAAATTCGAGAATCATAAGCACTTCTCGCTGTCGTGAAGTGAACGTAATGAAATTAGATTTGATTAGTTTGTGGAGACAAGAGAATCGCTGAATGCACGTGAGACCAAGGAAAGTGGCGTGATGCGTCGCACCAGACATCTCCAAGTCAAACACTATAACTGTGTTGACCCAGCTCTTCCCAGTCTCTTCACGAACGAGCTCGACCGTCGAGCTAATGACTGGTGCGACAGTGAAGTAAGTAGCGAAACCGATTACTCGAACGAGACTTTCGACGGCGATACACAATTTTACGGTCAACATTTTACCACGACTCTAGACATCGAGAAGAGGATTTGAGGACCTTTTAAAGAGAACTTAGAGGAGGAAAACCCCGCTGTGAGTCCACCGGAGGAGGGAGATGCCGAGCGGCAGTACTCGTAAATGCTGCTCACCGTTGGGCGATAAATTAAGCGCTAAGTACGAGCGGCTGGTTCTATTTGAAAATCGTGAATTCGAGTTTTTGTTACGGACGGTTGAAATGATACGATTTTACTCAGCACAGAGTTGTAGATGAGTTGCGCCTTGGAGCAGCTCGTTTGACACTTTTGACTCGACCTCAAACCTCTTCGACCTCACTCGACGCTCCCTGACTTAAAACGGACTAGGTTAATGGTCAATTAGTGGCAGCCGAACCGGTAAACGAAGGATTTATAAAAACGTTGAAACACGTAAACATCAGGAACAACAATAACTCCCACAGCTTTTCACGTTTTTTAATTTTTGTTCTATTGGTCTATTATTCATTCTGAATAATAATCCTGTTTCAGGATTAAGTCAGGGACATTTTTACATCCCCCCCCCTCCAATTAAAATTTGATAATTTACGCTTCAAGGCCTGTTAACGCCTTAGTTGGTTGTATTTAATAATAATGTAGACGTAAGAAGCGCTGTGGACATCTGAACGATAATCAAAACGCGTCTGGATTGAACGTGCCTATACCTCCTTCTTCAAGTCGTTCCAACGCTCAACTTGCCTTTTTTTTTGACCCGAGGGCGAGTGGGACAAGTCCCTCTGTCACTGCGGCCGCATATGGGCCTATTGTGACGGCCCTTTCTTAGTAGAAGGCGTCGTACATACCCGCCCCCCTTAGGAAGCCGAGTATGTTCTTCACCGCAGAGTCCGCTACGGTTTGGGGTTCAGTGGTCCCCTGACCAAAGTATTCAAAGCGTTTTGCTGCCAGGGCAGGGCTCTCACATAGGATGTGCTCTGCCGTCTCGTCCCCCTCACCACAAAGTCTGTATTTTTTTTTGAAACGGTGGATGCAGGCAATACCCTCACTGCAGCCACAAACGGGCCTTTTGTAAGGGTGTCATGGCCCCCCTGCACCGCCCCCAGGCCCCACGGCACTGGTCTCACTTGGTGTGACGTCACATATTCGCCCCCACCACCCCCGCACAAAGCGGAGGATATCCGCAAGTTCTGCATTTGCCACCTCTTCGGGCTGAAGAAAGGGCCTCCCAAACACACAACGGCGACATGCTGCGAGTCCATCGCATACGCAAAGCACGTGCTCTGCCGTCTCTAGCCCTACCTCGCAGAACCTACATACCTGTACCTCGCACTTGCCAATATTTGCAAGGTGGTACCTCAGCGGACAGTGACCTGTGAACAGGCCACATATGACCCTCATATCCTTCCTCCCCAGTGCAAGCACCTCCTTGGGCCTCTCTCTGGAGAGCCGGATGAAGAGTTTTGACTGTCTAAGGCCAGGCAGCCCCTGCCAATGAGCAGCCCTGCACCTGTCCTCCCATTTGCCAACCTCTCTACGTAGGTGGCTCCTGGTAGTCCCAACAAAGGGCTCACAGAGTCTGTATACCACCGCCTCTGAGATGCCCATCTTGTTGAGGTGATATCTGAGTGGGCAGTGCCCGGTGAGGAAGCTTATCAGTACTCTCAGATCTTGTCTAGAGAGTGTCACCATCGCCTTTGCCCTTTGACAGGAAGGCGTGACAAGCCTTTTCGCCTGTCTTAGTCGTGGCTGGCGATGCCAATGGGCGCCATTTTCTGTATCTCCCATCGAGCAACCAGACGGTTCAGGCGACTTTTCGTCAGACCCACGTGTGGTTCAGGCCCGATGGGTAGGGATTCTGTACCCCTTTTCGCAAGGCGGTCAGCCTTTTCATTGCCCTCATGCCCCCTGTGAGCCGGCACCCAAATGAGGGAGAGCCTTTTTACGGGCGCCGAGCTGCTTGAGCGCATGGAGGCGTTCCCATGCCAGCTTAGACCTACAACTATAGGCTGCGATGGCCTTTAAGGCGGCCTGGCTGTCTGAGAAAATGTAGATCCGCTTGCTCTTGAGCCCTTTGTTCAGGATCTCTTCTGCGATCTCTTGGGTTTTGCCCATTGTTCGCGGCTGCTTATTCAGTCAGCATGCTGACCATATTCACAGCTGGCCGCAAACATGCCCCTGGGGACAATGCCGTGGCCGTTCCACTATCCACAACCCGTGGTCGCACCTGGTAGCATGGGCATGCTCCTGGGAAGATAACCCAGAACCAGGTCAACTTGCCCTTGCCTTGATACCAACGTTGTTCGCCTTTTCGTTCACCTGTTCATTTTTTGTCCAACTTCTTGAAATAGCTAGGTCATCAGTATCCCACTATTATCGGGTCGTCAGCAACCCCCATCCCATTGGCTCTTGCAATTAGCGACGATCTGCATCACTCCATCTGCAGCACCCCATACGCCGCAACATCTTCATTTGACCTGCTAGCTCGCCTGGATCGTTTTCCTCCGCTTTCCCAACGTCTCAGCAACTACGGTCAGACGAAACTTTCTTTCTATTCGAACATTTCTTCCACTCAAATTTTACCTTAGATTGGTTTTGCTTAAATTTATTCTTAGTATAGCTAGGAACTCCTAATTTCATTTCTTTGTATATGCTTCAATTTTTGTTACAAATCTTTTATTATAAACTTTGACAAATTAATGAAAACCCCTCCTCTGTGGTACAAACAAGGCCGTTTTGGCCGTTTCATGCCTTTAACGTTGACTAAAAAGTGCGTTCTTTCGCACAAAAATCCCATTCAGTATCTAGTTGTGCTCAGCAATTCGATCGGTCGAAACCCATGGTTGTTATAAGGGGGAAATGGCCAAAAAAAGACGTTCATGGCAGTTTCATTGCAATTATGTAGCGTTTGGGAACGTTTCCTAAGTATTTTTCGATGCTGAGGCAAATAAGATGGAACACGGACGTGTAAAACGTAGTGAGGCAAATTCAACTGTTTGAAGGAACTCTCGAGCCGATTGACAGGCCTGTGGAAGGGTGGCCTGCTCCTTTGAGCGCTACAAGAACCGTACGCATAGCAGATGAGACCCTGAGTAGTGGATGGAAGCTAGGGAGACCTCTGCCAAGGCTTACCAGGGTCCTTCCAAACCTCTAAGAAGGCAGAAATACCAAACTACCTTGTTCTCGGATGAGGGAAAGCTGTAAACGGCAATGAATGATGGGGCGGCCCAGCGACTATTCTGGTCTTGAAGGTTGTTTGACCCAAACGCGGTACCTCAGAAATGCACAGCCCCTGGCCTTGCGCCGGTACATTACGAGTTAGGGCGACAATAGGTAGCTGCCTTCGCAGGGCAAGGTAGGTAGAACGGATAAATACAATTCCTACCCAGAACAGGGCCTGAAAAAGCTAGAAAATGCGCTTGCCCTGGGGACATTATGTTGGTCATGGGGTCGCTGCAAGGTAGTTTGGCCATCCTAAATTATATTTTTTACCCGCGAGCTCTGAGAGAGGTGGAGGCTACCCAGTCGGTACTCTTCCAGACATCCCCAAATACGGAATCCTAAGAGACAACGCACGATGAATTTCAAAATACTTAAAAATCATCAATCAAGAGTTTATGAAGACATTTCATATTAAGTTCCAATACGTACTTGTAAGAGTGTAGTCCCTGGCTTGGGCTCTTTTCCCACCTTGCCTCAAACTGCAACTACCCACATTGTGCTAATTGCCTAGCGTCGGCTAGAAAATGTCGTTCCGTCGTAGTCACGTAGATGTTTTATGGAATAATGGATTATTTTCTTCGTGTAAGTAATTGATAAACCTGTGGTTTGGAGCGAGCCCAAAACTGGTAAGATGGTTGTGCTTCCTACAAGGCGGAGGTTCCCAACTGTTTAGGCCCAGGGTGAGAAAACCTGGTCAAGCAAAGCAGTGCAAGGGTCACACCCCACCTCTATCCATCAGCTGAATCCCCCACAATCACATCTCTTGCTTCTCACCTTGCCTTCTCCGAGTTTGCACTCTCCACCGACGAACTTCTAAGCGCTCTTTGTCTCTTGTGTCTGATCACGAATGTCTCTTAAATAACAATTTAACCTCTATAATCCTTCCTAATTCTCTCTCGTCTAACATTCTTGCTTTGACGTAAATGCAGTAAAACAAAGAATGACAAGCACGGCTTTCCACTCGGTTATTAAAACATTGAACACATTCGGTTCGGCATCAGGTCTTGCATGGACATACAACAAACGATTGGTTGTGCTATGGCAGTGGTGGCAGTTGTTTCTTCCAATGTGGACAGACTCAAGTTTTTTTTAATGAATAGGGAGGGCCACCAAACTGTGGTTATGGGGATGATTGCTCCTGGAGGAGTTTGTTCTTGATCAAACTCATCACTAAATGCATAGTTGTGCGTATATTTAGCGTTATGGACAACAATCACATTCAAATATTTTCTTCAAAATGATCGATAAAGCTGTGTTTTGGAGCGAGCCCAAAACTGGTAAGATGATCGTGCTTCCTGCAAGGCAAAGGTTCCCAATCATTCAGCCTCAGGGTGAGAAAACTGGTCAAGCAAAGTAGTGCAAGGGTCACATCCCGGCTCTATCCATCAGCTGAATCCCCCCCCCACCCACCCACCACCCACTATCACGTCTCTTGCTTCTCACCTTGCATTCTTCGAGTTTGCACTTCCACAGACGAACTTCTAAGCGCTCTTTGTCTTTAACCTGATCACGAATGTCTCTTAATAGCAGTTTAACCTCTACAATCCACTTCTCCCTCGTCAAACATTGACGTAAATGCAGTGAAACAAAGAATGATAAGTGGCACGGCTTTCCACTCGCTTATTAAAACATTGAACACTTTCGGTTTGGCACCTGGTCTTGCACGGACATACAACAAACTATAGACTGTGCTGTAGCAATTGTTTCCTCCAATGCAGGGGAAACAAGAAACCACACGCTGCTCTATTGTGGTTTCTACAACTGTGACGACGGTTGTTGGAAGAGCATGCAAACCTATCCGCATAGACTGCTACTGGGGAAGCCTATATATGTTTCGCCCAGCTTATGAAGAAAGTCATGGCGAAGAAACGGCCCTCTGCCAACTGAAACTTGCCACTCAAGGAAATATTTAGATCAGGAGGGAACCATATAAAGAACTCCTCCCAGATGGTATGGAGTCATACCTTCGTGCGGTCACACACAGACAACAGCTCTCCACCAGAAGACCAAATGACCTAACCCGACGTATCTCCACAGGTCTGGGTTTGGTGGATACTGCGCGAGGGGAAAGCCTCACCTAACAGCGAAACCACAACCTCAGACAGTAGACTGATACTACTCTCTCTGTCATTATGATTAGGAAACAGACCTGTAGCAATGGTGCTTCGGCGATTCCCCCGTCAAAACCAGTCCTCATTCAAGGCGCGCCGTCATCGCCAACACAGCAATACAATAATTACGACAAACTGCAATTTGTGAAAGTGAAGATTTGATGACAACTTTCTTCCTTCATCGGGCCCTCTGGGGCAGATCACGAGCCCCCCCCCCTCCCCCTCCCGCCAATCAACACTTATAGACGACTGATAGGGTGAGGTGGGAAATTGGAAAATATCGTTGAGATAGTTCCCCTCTTCCTACTACTGCTGTTTGATTGTAGCGACGTCTGGTGATGAGAAAAACAAGAATAAGAATCTTCGCGTGGAACTCATTACTTCGGTTTGTTGACATTTTATGAGAGCGAGGTATCAACAGGTAGACGAAGGAAGAAAGTTGAGGAGGTTAGTTGAATCGTTGCCGTCGACTGACGCTCTTGAAAGGCGTTGAAAAAGCTCGATTCTCCGCAAAAGGTCTCGGAATCGGAAATTTAAAAGAAGGGAATCCGGAGTTTTTTCTCCTTCTTGGTCTCCTCTCATGAGAGACTTGAAGAGGCCGACGACAGGACAGGGCGAGTATATCACTAGGAGACCGCGGCAGAAGTGGAACCTTCCCCTTGACACTTCAAGCTGCCAATGCAAAAGTACTGACCTATCCCCCTTTTGAGCGTACAAGCTGTTTACCATTACGACGTGCTGGGTCACTTTCGAGGGGCATATAACTAGAAGCGATTCAGGGTTTCCTCCGACCCATGAGGAGGGGAACACGTTGTTTTCGTAACTAGGCTTCAACTCCGCCAGCGGCTTCCTCTCTCTGTACATGTTCCCGAGGTATTTTCTTGAACGGGGGGGATTTCCATACAATAAGAGCACCACTGAGGAAAGAGTCGGTCCCGTCAAACTCTACTGGTTCCACGTTTGAGATGACGGTGTACTCGCTCCGCAGGTCCACCGTCTTATAATATGTTCACTATTTCCGTATGCCCTTCTACCTCTAGTTCAGCCGGTTAACCGGTTCAGGGAAGTTTCGTGCCTCCCGAAGAATCTAATTTTTGAACCAGGACCCTTCAACCGTTAGCCCCGCTCGACCCCATCAACCTCACCGAGTGTCTTCTACTCGCATTTCGTTCTCTACAATTTTATTTCTGGGGCTATCCGTTGAACGAAAATATTTCGGAAAATAAGATTTGCCGAACATTCAATTATCGTTTTATCGACTTCGCTCAAACTCATGGGGTAGTCTCAACTAAATAACGCTATAAGGAGGAGAAGAAACAAAGGAAGGTAATGTTATCCATTATGCTAAATACACGCACAACTATGCATTTGGGCATGAGTCTGATCAAGAAAAAACTCCTTCAGGAGCATTCATCCCCATAATCACAATTTGGTGGCTCTCCCTATTGATTAAAAAAACTCGAGTCTGTCCACATTGGTATTTTGGTTGTCAGTTTTATCGCAGTTACGTCATATCTGGTGTTGATGCTGAGTCGAATAGGACCCCAATAAGACCCTGTTCCCTTAAACGCCCTCCGCCGTAAAAACACCCCCTTTGTCTGGAGTCCCGAATGCCAGGCCGCCTTTGAACTCCTCCGTTCTAGAATCACGTCCGCTCCTATCCTCGCTCTCCCTGATTTCAACCGTCCCTTCCACCTATTCACAGATGCCAGTAACACTGCCTTGGGTGCCCTACTGGCACAGCAAGACGACCACGGTCGTATGCGCGCTGTGCACTACGCGGGTCGCAAACTGGCTCCCTCGGAACACAAATACTCCACCTACGAACTTGAGTTCGCGGCCATCCTATATGGGGTTAATAAATTCCGCATCTACCTCGCCCACAATCTTTTCCACCTCCACACTGACTCCAAAGCCCTCGCCACCCTCACATCCCTTCAAAATGCATCAGCCCGTGTAGCTCGATGGGTTACACGACTGATGGAGTTCAACTACCAGATCCACCACATCAAGGGGTCACGTAACTCTGTCGCTGATTACCTCAGCAGATCGGAGCATGACGACATTCCGTCTGTTGCACAGCCCCAGGACCCTGACCTGCGCACAGTAGGGAAGGAATGCGCTGCGCAACAATCTGGGTGTGCGCATCTATCCCTACTCCAAAATTTCCCACGCCTCTTCACCAACCTACAGACCCATCAACAACCAGACCCCATCCTTCGTCCTATTATCTCAAAATTGAAATCCCGTGTTCCTGTCCCCAACTACTCCCTCGAGCAGAGTGGCCCAGTGGAAGCGTGCTGGGCCCATAACTCAGAGGTCTGTGGATCGTAACCACATTCTGCTACCAATTTGTGACGTACTTGTGGAATTGTCTCACAATTTCCGCGTACAGAACACTCGTGAAGGTCGTGTCTGGGCCCAAAAGAAAAGAATAAATCAAATACGCTCAATAATACTCACTCGATCAAATAAATAAAATAATAACTCTCAAGAAGGTAATGGGAAATGAAATTATAAAGCAATTAAGACCCACTTGAATTTAATCGGCAAACTCGAAATGAATGAAATGAAACGAACTCCTTTTAGAATGAAATAAATAACCTATGCTCGGATTGTATTAAATGACAATAAAGGGACAATGGGGAAAATGAAACACAAAGCTCTGATCGCTTACCTTACTTCACACAATCAAAAAGGGGAAATTAAACACTGACTTTTTAACAGGAAAACCATTCGCTGACGCGCCGCTAGCCGTTCTGATCACGAACTGCCTCCTTGGCGCTAATATAAACAGCGGCGGCCTGCACGGGTGGCGGTCAGTGTTGCCACCTCGCGCAGTCCGCCGCGAAAACCATTACAAGGTGTGAGACTGCATCTACATGGAACACAGTGAAATCGCAGTAAATATAGTGAGACGAGTTCCACTCTTCCGTGTTGTTGTTGCTCAGTGAACAACTGTTCACCCTCGCATTAGGTTTCAATATAGAAACTGCTTAGTTCATCCAAGTTACATGATGGCGAGAAAGGTTGTGTGTTGCACCCCACATCACGTTTTGAGAATGTCGCTTAGGCGTTGAATACCGAAGATCTTCTCGCAATCGATTTTATATATTACGTTAAGTGAGCGTTAGGGTTTGCCGAGTAGATATTCAGAAGCCGTCGATCGAGGAAGTGGCTCGGCCAGTATGTCTCCACACCCCGGCCCACGCATTTCAATATTAATATTATCGGCCTCACCTGACAAACAGGTAGTCGGCAAACATAAATGAGCGTTAACGCGCCCATATGAAATGTTATCTTTCGAAATAAGGAAGAATGGAACATAATGGAATACAAGTGTTATTTCTAGCGTTGGATTCAGAGACGGCGTGCCGAAACGCCTACGAAACCGATACTGTTTCGCAAAAGCGATAATACGAAAGTACTACTGCTATTAGAACAGGTCGGCCCTGTCTCTCGTAATTCATTTCCAACGGCTACCGCCTTATTTTCGATTTTCCACTTCAGGCAAATCGAACTCGCCCGGGCCAGAGGTGTCATTAGAAATCGAGGCTCGTGTTGGTTGTGGATTGTTTCGGAGAGAAAAGCTTCCATTACCGAAGAGCGCGGTAGTTCTTTAGAAACGGTTCGGTTATTACGGAAATTCTACTAAATTAAACATCAGGCAATAATAAAATATCTTCCACAAATTATTGTGTTTTGTAGTTTGGTTTGTACTTCGTGGCTGTTTCGGGGGTTGAGCGGTAATTACGGGGATTATAAACGTAAGGCGGGCCTGCGAAGAGGAATGCGCTCGTAATAAACATGACATCCTCCATCATAGAGATTTCACTAGGTCAATAAAACGCACTCTGGACCTTTTGGGCCTGGAGGGGCAATCACGAGGACGAGCCTTGAGAAGTTACTGGTTCTAAAGGAAAAATGTTTCAAAAAGAGCTGAGGGAGAGGGAAGGGATATTCATCACCTGGATTAGCAAAATAAAGTAAAAATCCACACGCACCACCGAGAGGTATTGGAAGGATAGGGTCGGAAGGACGTGGGGGGCCGGAAAAATGACTTGGCCCGTTGCAGGAGCATGTGGAAGGAGGTGGATGCGGCTAGGTGGTGTAGAGGGCTGTGCAGCGCGTAGCGTTTGCCCACATTTAGGCACAACACACGCAACCCGGAACTACGGCTCCATGAGGCGTGAGGCGTACCGCACTACGTCACATCTTGTTCTCCAGGTGCTCGCTGGTGCGCCCTCGCTTGATCTCGTGGCTCAACTACGGTCTAGTATCAAGCGGGGACGCCTAGTCGACTACTGTGGACTACTCCAGGCCCTAGTTCCCGCAATACTGCAAGAGGAGACAGTCGAGCAGTGGCTCGCCGCCCTCGCCCAACAGGCAATCATGAGCACATGGCAGATGCGAGACTTCCATACTATCCTTTTCTCCGTCGAGGATAGGCTGCATGTGAGCTGGTGGTGCCCATCCTTTGCAGTGTTGCAGCTGCTGTCAGGCCACGAACTATTCAATGAGCTGCTACACTACTTCCGGCGCCACAGCTTCGGCAACTGCCCTTGTGGGGAGGCCATGGAGAGCGCCACCCACGTGATCTTCGCTTTCGGCTGAGCCTGGATGTGCGGCAGCGTACTGGACTCCCTCCGGTGAAAGGAGCCTCCCGGCTCCTCTCTACCAAAGCGGGAATTCGCCGGTTCCACGTCTTCGCCCAGACGTGGGCAAACTGGCAGAAGGCCCTGAAGTCATGGCGCCCAGGGGAGGAGGGGAGAGACACAACAGCCTCCCCCAACCCTCTTTCAAGACCCTAATGCCTGCTGCTCTGCGCCTCCACTGCACGCAGATCATAACCGCAGTGGCGTAGAATTGGAACACATGTATTGGAGAACATGAACAGTAGCCCCAGCGCTTCACCTTTCCACACACGCAGTCATAGGACTGCATACCTGGGAGCACTTAGGCTTTTGTACACCAGTTCTATTTCTGCCTGGGCAAAGGTAAGTCTCCCCTGGAGCGTGGAGCTGTGGGCTGGTACACTGAACACAGTAACCAGAGAGCAGCAGTGCAGCGGGGATACGCCTTCCGCACCGCCTGTTTGTACTGCAGATTCTCAAGAGACAGTGGCCAATTCTTCTGGCAGCTGAGCGGAAGGAGCTGTACGCATCAAGAGGAGCACCAGAGCATGACCACCAGAAGAGAAGAAGAAGGGCCGAATGTTGGTTTGAACTTGAGGCCCAGCTCCATTATAACAGAGGTAACTGAATGAACTATTAACCAGAT
The DNA here is from genome assembly GCA_020466155.1 of Pachypeltis micranthus. Classification (NCBI taxonomy): domain Eukaryota; kingdom Metazoa; phylum Arthropoda; class Insecta; order Hemiptera; family Miridae; genus Pachypeltis; species Pachypeltis micranthus. The sequence goes on from CM035776.1 coordinate 5,500,711, forward strand.
AATTCTTTGGCAAGTGTGAACTTTTGAGACCCCATTATGTCTCTAAATTCAGGTCAACAGTAGCAACGCAATAATAACAGGCTTGTTCGTTACACACAGCCTTACATTACTTCTCAAACACTTAGGGCTCGGTTAATGCGAAAGGGAGGTGGTAACATGAGTGAGACACAGCCCAGAAGTGATTCCAGCTCTTGGTCCATAGCTCGGGCGAAGCCACAGTGAAGTTGATTTTTACATCACTCAGGCTCTAACAGGACATGGAGGAATTTGGGCTTAGTTGCTCCGGATTGGAAAGACTACAAGCATAAATTGCCTGTACTGCTGGGAAATGGTGGATGATGCCATCTTCTCGTGTCAGAGGTGGCCTGGCTGGCGGTACACAGTGGACGACACAGTTGGGCAAAGGGATTCGTCCGAGCCACGCTGCGTTCAGAGGAAAACTTGGGCCGATGGCAACATACGTCTCACTCCTCCCAGCTCAGCAGGATGTTAGGTCTCTCTGTGTAGATGTTAATACCACATGGCGGCCAGAACCGACCACATTCGGTATTCATATGTATTTCCTGCGGAACTCGCACCTGGGCACAATCCTCTCAAAGATTTCCAAGTTCCTGAATATAACCAGGCCATTACTAGCTTGTGGCACCTTAGCTATTGCAAGCCTAGTCTGAAAGCCACCTTTTTGCCTCGAGCACGGTAATCGTATAGTATTTATTGTGTTAAAGGCGCAACATTCACCCGTCGCATATCAATCAACGGTTTTTGCTGCTTGTTCTTACGCAATCGTCGGATGTGCCCACCACAAAACCAAGTGCAGCGACTTAATGGCGTCCTTGTACTATTCTATTCCAGTTCATCGTGGACAAGCCTAATTCTCGTATTTTGTCCCTAACCCCCCATTTTTTGCAAGTGAACTGTCATCGAAGTGTATGGAACAAAGCGCGAAATCGTGTACTTAATGTGCTGAGACTGTGCTTGAGGAAATAGTTGAACCTGTCGTTGCCACTTTGTGTCAAACGATCATTAAAACGCGCTCTTCACTCCCATTGTGGTTCAGTCTATTGTTATCCAGCTTGTTCATTATTGAGTTGGTCTACCAGAGGCCGTAATGAATTTATAAACACCGGAGCTTATGACGTCGGTTATTAATCTCAACAGAACTTCATGCAGGCGGCAGCCTAGTTATTTCTCCTTTTAAAAGCGTAGGCATATTGTTAAGGGCCTCATGTGGGAAGAGTCAGTCATTGTTCTTCAAAACACCGGCGTGGGGTACGGTATCCCATAATGTTAATTACTAAATGCAACTCCATCACCACCCCCTCCTTTGAGTACCGGAAATAAAAAGTAATTTGAAATCATTTTCCTCTCTCGGATCATACGGGCGAGGATATTAATAGGCTGAGAAGGACACATTCGGATTTCATCCTTCGGCCCGTTCCCACTCCCACTAAATCAGATTTTCACCTAATCGCCCTACGAAACTTATCAATTAAAAGAGCCGGACTATGAATTATTTATGAAGGGGGGGGAGTACTCGTATTTATTTGTACAAGTTACTCTGAGCGATTTTTCCGTCGCTTGTTCTCCTTCGTGGCTTGTCCCGGTGAACGCAACATGGCGCCTTCTGGCCCGTCCCATTAATACTCCTTCCTCCGGCTTAACAGTATAATTATCAATAGTCGGGCTCAGATTGTATTTTGTACATGTTAAACGGTCTCCGACATCCCTTTAATTCGGTGCGATGACTTGTTCGGTTCTTAAAATCCTTTTTTGTTCCCTTGTAACTACAAGAGTTGAAAAATGGGCGCCAGCATTGAAAAAAAAAGCTAGTATAGCGACAGTACAACCGTCTGGTCGTACTCATTAGTTTTAGCTACTGTGAAGGCTGCAGTTAGCGAGGGCGGCTTAATTATTGGGCAGGTTTGGGCCCGGACTGTACGGGATATATAGCTAAAGCTTTCAACTGCTACCCAAGCTAATCCTATTGCGAGCTCAAGGGCCCCCCGCCTTCCACCCCCAACTGTTACTTGGATTAGAATAATGCTTGCGAACCGGATAATCACTTCATAATCAGAAGCGGCTATGTTCAACACATAACTACTTAATGCGCTTAGTGGAATAACAAGGGGCTGGCTGGCAAAAGCAATGTACCTACGTGCGCTCAGTGTACACGTTGCTCCGTATCCACCTTGAAGCACGCATATTCACTCCGCTATTTCTCTTCTCCCATCACCTGGCAGGCTGGTAATCGTTTTTGGGATAACCCCTGAGCTTTACTAACTTGGGGCTTGGCGTACCGGCATCGTCTGAGGAATTGAGCGGCCCTTCTGGAAGCGATTCCACATTTGGCAAGCAGCTGGTAAAGCTGGCACAGAAACTACGGCTCTTGGGGTCATTAGCAAGCACAATGCGGGTGTTTATGATTGTTGTCTATTCTATCATGCTATATGGTGCAGAGGTATGGGCGTATACGTACGTGCGCTTAGTGTACACGTTGCCACATACTCACCTTGGAGCACGCATATTCATTCCGCTATTTCTCTTCTCCCATCACCTGGCAGGCTGGTAATCGTTTTTGGGATAACCCCTGAACTTTACTAACTTGGGGCTTGGCGTACCGGCATCGTCTGAGGAATTGAGCGGCCCTTCTGGAAGCGATTCCACATTTGGCAAGCAGCTGGTAAAGCTGGCACAGAAACTACGGCTCTTGGGGTCATTAGCAAGCACAATGCGGGTGTTTATGATTGTTGTCTATTCTATCATGCTATATGGTGCAGAGGTATGGGCGTATACGTACGTGCGCTTAGTGTACACGTTGCCACATACTCACCTTGGAGCACGCATATTCATTCCGCTATTTCTCTTCTCCCATCACCTGGCAGGCTGGTAATCGTTTTTGGGATAACCCCTGAGCTTTACTAACTTGGGGCTTGGCGTACCGGCATCGTCTGAGGAATTGAGCGGCCCTTCTGGAAGCGATTCCACATTTGGCAAGCAGCTGGTAAAGCTGGCACAGCAACTACGGCTCTTGGGGTCATTAGCAAGCACAATGCGGGTGTTTATGATTGTTGTCTATTCTATCATGCTATATGGTGCAGAGGTATGGGCGTATACGTACGTGCGCTTAGTGTACACGTTGCCACATACTCACCTTGGAGCACGCATATTCATTCCACTATTTCTCTTCTCCCATCACCTGGCAGGCTGGTAATCGTTTTTGGGATAACCCCCGAGCTTTACTAACTTGGGGCTTGGCGTACCGGCATTGTCTGAGGAATTCAGCGACCCATCTGGAAGCAATTCCACATTCGGCAAGCAGCAGGTAAAGCCGCCACAGCAACTACGGCTCTTAGCAAGCACAATGCGGGTGATTATGATTGTTGTCTATTCTATCATGCTATATGGTGCAGAGGTATGGGCCGATACACTTAGCATTACCTACTACAGGAATCGGATGGCAGTACTACTAAAGTGGGGCGCCCTTCCACATTGTTTCCTCGTACCCCACTGTTTCTCGAGAGGCAGTTTTAGTAGTAGCCGATGTTATCCAAATTAACCTTCTGCACAGAGAGATTAACCTGAGTACGGTTACAAGAAGAAAAGGAGGAGGAGGCGACCCTTGGGAGGTGGCAGCCCACAAAGGGTAGAGGATGAAGCAGCTGATTTTCGTCCTTGGTCCACTATTCGGGTCGAGTTCTACTTTACCAAGCTCCTCATGGGACATGGATCATTTAGGGCGAACCTGAACTGAATTGGTAGGGCTGCATACCCAAGCTGCCTGGTTCTGGTTTATCTTCCCAGGATCTTGCCCATGCTACCAGGTGCGACCATGGGTTGTGGATAGTGGAACGGCTATGGCATTGTCCCCAGGGGCATGTCTGCGGCCAGCTGTGAATAAGGTCAGCATGCTGACTGAATAAGCAGCCACGAACAATGGGCAAAACCCAAGAGATCGCAGAAGAGATCCTGAACAAAGGGCTCAAGGGCAAGCGGATCTAAATTTTCTCTGACAGCGAGGCAGCCTTAAAGGCCGCCGCAGCCTATAGTTTTAGGTCTAAGCTGGCATGGGAATGCCTCCATGCGCTCAAGCAGCTCGGCGCCCGTAACAGGCTCTCCCTCATTTGGGTGCCGGCTCACAGGGGGCATGAGGGCAATGAAAAGGCTGACCGCCTCGCGAAAAGGGGTACAGAATCCCTACCCATCGGGCCTGAACCACACGTGGGTCTGACGAAAAGTCACCTGAACCGTCTGGTTGCTCGATGGGAGATACGGAAAATGGCGCCCATTGGCATCGCCAGCCACGACTAAGACAGGCGAAAAGACTTGTCACGCCTTCCTGTCAAAGGGCGAAGGCGATGCTGACACTCTCTAGACAAGATCTGAGAGTACTGATAAGCTTCCTCACCGGGCACTGCCCACTCAGATATCACCTCAACAAGATGGGCATCTCAGAGGTGGTGGAATGCAGACTCTGCGGTGAGGAGGATGAGACAGCAGAGCACATCCTATGTGAATGCCCTGCCTTGGCAGCAAAATGCTTTGAATACTTCGGTCAGGGGACCACTGAATCCCAAACCGTAGCGGACTCTGCAGTGAAGGACATACTCGGCTTCCTAAGGGGGGTGGGTATGTACGACGCCTTCTACTAAGAAAGGCCCAGCGTCGCAATAGGCCGCAGTGACAAAGGGACTTGTCCCGCACGCCTTCGGGTCAAAAAAAAAAAATACCCAAGCTGCCTGCATTAGATGCAATGGTGGATGATGCTATCCACGCCCCTTCACGTGCCAAAGGCTGGGAATACAAGTACGCAGTTGACTGGCTCACGACAGAGGTATTCATCCACACCATGCTTAATTTTGAAGAGAACCAGAGATTCATCGTTCAATTTCCTTAGGCTGTACTTTGCCAGGCAGGAAGTTTGACTGCCTTCACAAAGACGACCAACTTGTATCAACGCCCTGAAAATCTTCATTCTTCTTCATTCCATCGGTATCTTATATTTAAGTCATGCAGTCGAATTGTCAGTCTCCAAAGATTGAAAGAGTGCTGATCAGACACCTAGGCCTATTGTACCTGCCGTGCCGCCTGAGCGTATGAAACAACCTCATTGCTATTGCGTTCTTGAGCTTTTCGCTCTGTTTAGCTCTACGAATTGGGAAGGAAAGTTATGTCATACCCAGAAAAATGAGTGTTCTTAAAATCTTTATGTTTCCAAGGAATGTGAGACTGATGGAGTTCATGTAGTGTTCGGCCTGTAAGTAGCGAGGGTTGGAGGCGAGGAACGTGCAATGCTCTGCAAAGTGGCTCTGAAACCGCCTTAAGTGAGCTGTCAATGACTTGGACATCATTAGGCCAAAGGGAACCAAACACGTGGGTGGGCGACATCTCGTTACAGTCGAGTTATGATCGGCCAACTCCTTCCCTTTACTTCTTGTTCCACGGAGCTTTAACGCCCTCCCTTAATTTTACTCTCTTCACTTAGTTCCCTGTTACATTATTATAATGCGCAAAACCTCTTGAATTATACAAAAGCCGTTTCAAATCGAATTCAAACGGGGCCCGTTAGTGCGTCTCTCTCTCCTTCATGGGGCTAACCAGGACGTTTTCAATCCACTTCTGTCCCCACGCCCGACATATGCATTTAATGGTCACCTAACTCGATTAGTCTGCCGCCACGGCGAGGGTCCATTCAAGTAGATTGGGCCGCCAATGGTGGTACGCCACCCAAGCGACGGTGCGCCAAGCGCATTAGAGGCCTCTTCTTAATTGGCATCGACTCGAGGCTACAAATATTTCCTCACTCTGCAATCCATTATTCTGAATTCAATTGATTGACGCGCGTTATAAAACTAACCAGCTCTGACAACGCAAAATACTATTAGCCGGGAAAGAGAAACACACTCCAGCTCCACGGCCTTTCGGACGAGAAAAGGTTTTGGATCTCGACGAGCTAGCCTCTGAAATGGGCCTGGCAACATGGAAAAATGTTTAAATTGGGTCTTGTACGCCTAAACTTGTGGCAAAGGGTACTATTCTACTTGGGACATCCGACACTTGATCGTGGCTTTCTCATTTTATTGTTGTAGTTGTCTAACTAGATACAAAAACAGAACTGGTTGAGGCAGACGGGGTTCCATAGGCTGAAACGCTTTAAAGGCTTCAGAGTCGGAAAAATGGTCTGTGCGTGTGCGAACGCGATTGGTAGAGAATCGGCTCAAATCTCATATTAATCCTGCCGAGTCAACCGCACTAGGTTGCCTCTGTCTGAGAGAAGTATTGTGTGCAGTTGGGGAGCAGTGCTCCCCGCGTCCCATTTTTCTTCCCAGCGATCCAGCATCCATTCGTAAGCAAGTGTGAGTTGGCGTTCTTGTTGCATCGTAGGAATTAAGGCGAGCATGCGTCTTTGGCACTGCCTTAGTAACTGCCCTTCTTAATTTAAGACTTCGACACGGCTAAGTCTAATTAAAGGTCTACACTGCCTGCATGCAATGATTGGCCTCGTGGGGACCGTGGTTTCGCGGGAAATCTATGATAGGTGCTGGCTGGAGAGGGGTAAAGGCTGTGAGGCTAGGCACCCTCTCCAACGCCACGGGTAATACCCCAAGCACAGCTTACCATGCCTGCATGCACTTGCAGGGCTAATTGCGAAGTCGTCCGACATGCTGGCGGGATGGCAACTGCCTAACGGTGCATTGCCCTTGCTTTCGATCTTTCATGTTGGGATGGCACGATCCACCACATGGCTGCGGCATATTGTACAATCAGCGAGAATACAGCCTTACTAGTCGATGGCAGGTATTTCCTGCAACAGTGGTCTTCGATATACCCTTTGGGAGTAGTTGTACCAAAGACCAGAAACTGCTCTCACTCAAGCCTCCACCATTGACCCAGGAAATGGTACATAGTCTCTTCACCTGTGCCTAAACCGAGGTGTGCCAGCTATTCCCATAACATACTTGGATATGTTCATTTTGCAGTGTCCTGTGATGATATCTAAGGCGGATTCTTAGGTCCTTTCATTCTATCCTCAGAAGGCTCCGTCTCATCTCATCTGAGATAAAGCGTTTGGAGTGCCTTACTACCGCAGCATGGTAGGATGAATTCTCCTGGCATATTTTCTCACAGTCTTCTGGATAGAGAAGTCGCACAATGAGGAAGTGGCCCTATAGGTACAGTAGACGAACCGCATCTGGCCAGATGGTCCGTTCTCTCATTTCCAATGTCTCGTGTGACATTGTGTGGCCAGTTTTATTGATGCCGTAATAAGGAGTTTGAAGTGTCTCACCCCCGCAGCATTCCAGACTGTCTGATGTATTCTTCTGGCATGTTCTCTACAGGGGAGCCGAGTACTGAAAAGTTGGGTGGGTGGACCACCAGGGCAAAAGAGAATTCCCAAGTATTTGACAGTGGCTGTCAGCGTGACTATGGTGTCTGCTGCCAGTTCCATCAAGCTACCCCTGAACAAAGCACCACCAGGTCAGGTTTGGGGAGTCGCCAATCATTCGCCCCCTATCACAAGACGTGTTGCCCTCTGCGCATGCAAGTTAGCCACTCTTACGTGGTTGCCGCCTACTATTATTGTATTACGGGTAAAAAAGCGATATCGCACTAAGTCATTCGGGAGTAAGTTATTCGCAATTACACTCGGGGAAGTTTTACCACCTCTCAAACAGGGAACTGGGTGGGAGCGAACGCAGAGGCGGGAGGGCGACATGGAACCGCTCGATTACGACTGACGACAACGAAGTTTCCCGCGAATCGGCGCATTTGAGGTGCCCAGTCGAGCCCCCGCTGAATGGGAGGGTTTGTTCTGTTCTGGTTCAATTGGTATGTCATCTACATAGGCAATGGGGGTATATCCATTTAGTAGAAGAGGCTCGATGAGGCCTGCGTTTTTTATCAGTCGTGGGTCGCTGTAAAACACACGTTTTACTGATTCTTTCACTGTGTCAATAATGTTTTGGGAATTCGACCATTTTATCCAACCGACGATACAACGTAAAGCCCCTCGATACGTCCCGCCGTTGGCATGTTATACAGATTGCTGAACGAAAAATCGAATTTTCAATTTTTTCGTAAAATGCCGTAATAATTTCAGTACGTGTACGGGTCTTATTCAAAGAACTCAAGCCTCAGTCAAACAATATAATGCGAAGGGACGAATCAATAGACAATTTATGTAGGGCGCATGTATGCGACAAAAAGTAAGCATAAAAACCTCCCTCGATGTTCATAATCTTCTCTCGTGCTAACAATGCCCTCTTCTTCGTCTTCACTTTATTGTCATTTGGGCATGGACTAGACGGTACCTACGCATTTCGCATTACATAAACATTTCCTTGGCTATTCGTTCAATGATGAAAGAAACCTGTTGTACGGTAGAAGATGATTTAACTGAACAATTTTCCACATTTCCACGGCAATCCGCCGAATTAACTGTGACACAACATCTACTTCTCCACCCAAAGGATCAGGGATGGAAGTCAAAATACGTTATAAATGCAGTTCTTGACAACATCGAAGTTCGACAAAAACGTCTAAAGCTTTCACACAGCACACCAACCAGTAATTACTTATTCGTCATTAACATTTCAGTAGATGGGTTTTCATTCGCGTGGTACATCGCACTAGCACTTTGGAAACCCCCTGGCAGGGCGGGGTGGGGTGACAATAACCCGATTAATAAAATATCGAGGGGTTAGTAGCGCGGCGGATGATCAAATATGGCAAGTCGGACGCTCATCGTATAAAGGAGATCTTCGAGGCATCAACGGGAACTTCTTCTCAAAATGCGGCGTCGTCAGTCCGTAAGCACAATGAAGGAATAATTTACAATTGAACGGGGAGGAGCATCTCAGTGAAGAGGGCGTGTAGGAAATTCTCATTCCTAGGTCGACGGATATTGTGTGTACGTGCGCGGACTTCAGTCTGCCGAAGAAGAGAATCGGACGGTCGGATCGATATATGACGTCGATGTCACACTCACAACTTCCACTTTACCTCCTCTTTATTATCGGCGCATTTCCTTTGATGTTTTCTATTAAAAAAACTTCTTGGAGCCTAATTAACTACTTTCATCCGCCCTCGCACTAATTTCCCGACAGCTTCGAGAGAAATAGTGTTCGTACGAAGTCGAAAATTCACCGTTTACCGTGTTGGTTCAACTACAGAAGGTTAATGCGACTGACGTTTCTGAAATGTCAATCGCAAAAGATGAATAGTTGCTCAGAATGGATGACTACAAGCACGGTAGGTAGAAGAGACACGGTAGGGGTCGTTAGGAAGCGGTCGACGCCGTGTGACGTCACTGGTGAATAGTCCAAACCAGCGTTCCGTTTCTCTTGCATTCAACTGAACGTTTTTCGAGAAAGCGCCAAGTGGTTCAACCTATATCCTCATTTAGAACTTGTTTATTGTTTATTATGTAATTGTTTATTCCCTCTCCAATCTTGACTAAGGAGGAAGGAATACCTATAATAAAAAATTAAAAGCAAAAGAGCCAAACTGACGAGTGTAAACAGGGTTGAAATACTAAAGTTAACGTACCTGTTAGGTGAGTCCGTCTCCTCTGGCTTGTGAGTTACTGTGGGCAAGCGCTTTCGATGTAAAGACATCATCGTCTGGCCGTTTAGTCAGTACTGGAGTCAGTCAGTTGGTCGTGGTCTTTATATACAAAGAGAAAAGTGAAAGGAGTGATGGAGCGTTGGGGAAGGGGCGGGGAGAGGTCTTGTTGGTCAGTCTTGTTAGTAGTACCTTAGCCGGACTGGCTGTGTTAGGTATTAAAGAAATTGGGTTGTGTCCGCCAGTAGGCAAATACTAAAGTTAAAGGGTTGAAATAATTAAAAACATGTCAAAATTCCCACGCTTATGTTAAGTTTATTTAAATAATATCATGAAATAAAGTATACTCATATATTTACATATCCTTACACATGTTGTGTGAACATTCAGTCAAAATTGTATTCAGTTGTACAATTAGGTACATATTTTACACTATTTAACTATTTAACGAAATTTTTTCGCGATTTTTCGTTCATTTGAGTTTTTACGTTTTCCTGGCTTCTGCTGCTTCAGTTCTGACGCACTCTTATTAAGTCTCTTCATTCTGATGAAGGTCCGAGTTCCAACTTTTACACCAACCAACCAACCAACCAACCAACTCTTACACTCTTACATCTTCCTTTCAACAGTGCTTGCTTTTGATTCGAGGAAAATTGGCCATCAAAAACCGTTGCCATATCTCGACATTTAGCTAGTTCTTCCGTTAGCTCTTCAAGACGTTGCTTTAAAATTTCATTTTCTTTTTTCAGCCTCATATTTTCACTAAAAACGAACACTAACTCTGATGGCTGTTCGTTGTCATTCATTTCAATGGAAATCGTAGCCACATTTCCGTCTAGCTCATTCGTAATCTCATCTGTCACATTTTCATTAGTTTCTTTTAATGGCGATTTCAAAAGATCGTTAAATTCCTTGCGCGAATTCCTTTTGTTTACTCTTACCTTCCGAGCCAGAGAAGGTGTATTTGAGTCGCCCAAAGAACAATTTTTCGGCAGGAACAAATGCGGAACCGCATCCGGTTTTAGCTCAAATTTAGGGGTGGTATTGAGCAGTTCATTTCTCAAGTCTCGAATGTAGTCCGTGTTATCAAAATGAACAGAACAGACGCGCGAATGATCCGCCGAAAATGCGTCAGCCCGCTTGCAAACATTCACCCACATTGACCGCACTATTTTGTCCTTCGGAAAACGGTGAAAATGAAATTCAGACTTTTTTTTAGGTACATTGTAATTGTGACAACCAGCAATTGCACAACACACCATATCCGAGCAGTAAGTACCCTAGCAAAAGCAACAATAACGATGTTCACATACGCGAGAGAACGGTGAATTGGAAAGGGTCTTCACCAGTTACGTCACTGGAGCTGGGTTTTTCCCGAGCGCCGAGCTGACGACCCCTACCGCTCTCTTCTACCTACCGTGACTACAAGAAGGCTTTGACCAATTTGAAGACTATTACGGAGGCGGAATCCATAAATATCCAAGTAATTGCGTTTAGAAATTAAGGATGATTAACAAAGTTACGAAACTTTCACTACGATTTAGGATTCAGTGTAACAAAATATGTAGAAATACGTCTACCAGATGTTTGACATTTTATGTCTTTACATTGCTACATAAACTCGAAAATGTAACGCGGGAGATGTTGCGGAGAAGCGTCACGAAATATAGAATGGCTTTTTGTAGCGGAACTAAAAGTGCTATGTGGGAAAAATGGTCTGGGCGTATGTCCGTGAACGCGATTGAGCAAAAACGGCTGAACCAAATCAGCTCAAACTTGAAATCTACCCCGTAGGTCACCAAAATCCGCCTAAAACTAACTATAGCTATCATAGTGATCAAAACATTAAATTCGTTTTTTCTCAAAAACGGCTCCAACGGTTTTGATTAATTTTTTTGTATGGACAGCTCCAAATAACCCAACTGGTACCATAAAATTCTGATTTGAGGTAAAACGACGAGAGCAGCACAAGTTATCTCAATCGATTTTAGCGCAGTTATTTCTATAAACACTCAGCTTAAATATTACCGATATCTTGAAAAAAGTTGTAGTAGTCCAATCAAGTACCTATACAATGAGGATTGGACAAAGCTTATTAGATCTATAGGAGTTACTCTCAACAAATTCTAGAATGTCAACATCTACCGTTCCACCTACTTCCATTTCTGTTTTCATTATTAACATTGATAATCTAATAATTTATGCTTTTCAAACCATAACAACATAACATAACAACGGTAAACACCTGTGGGGTTAGTTACCCCACAGTATGATACAAATCTATAACATCAATTAAGAGAAGTGTGTATACAGCAAAATTGAAACATAGAATTCGTTTTTGAAATTTTCCCGAAGTAGATGATGAAGATGAATCCCGGTTCAGTGATGCGTGACGGCCATGGGGTTTGCGAGATTTCCTCGGTGAAGAGACTGACTGATCTGAAATCTGACTAATTTCCCTTAACCCTTTATTCTGCATATTTATTATTTGATCTTTGATTTTTTTTAAAAATATCTGGATTTTTTTAAATCTACGTCAGATGGTTTTTAACGTCGCATTAGCAGGAGCTCTTATTTTTGTTGTGGGTTTTTGATGGGAGCAGGAGACGTTCCGGACTGAGGTGGGTGCCCTGCGGTGGTATACCGATGGTTCAGTCATGGGAGGCAGAGCTGGACTGGGCATTGTTGGGCCCAACTACAGTCTGGCTAAGCCGCTGGGAGAGTACGCCACGATATTCCAAGCTGAAATCCTAGCTATAAAGATCTGCGCGGAAGAGATCCTGTCTAAGGGACTCAAAGGCAAGCGGATCTACATATTCTCGGACAGCCAGGCCGCATTAAAGGCCATCGCGGCCTATAGTTTTAGGTCCAGGCTGGCATGGGAATGCCTTCATGCACTCAAGCAGCTCGGCGCCCACAATAGGCTTTCCCTCATCTGGGTGCCGGCTCACAAGGGGCATGAGGGCAATGAAAAGGCTGACCACCTTGCGAAGAAGGGCACAGAAGCCCTACCCATTGGGCCTGAACTTCATGTAGGTATGACCAAAAGTCACCTGAACCGTTTGGTGGCTCAATGGGAGACACAGGAAAATAGCGCCCATTGGCATCGCCAGCCACGACTTAGACAATCAAAAAGGCTTGTTACGCCTTCTGGTCAAAGGGCAAAGTCGATGATGACACTCTCTAGGAGGGACTTGAGGGTCTTGATTAGCTTCCTCACCGGACACTGCCCACTCAGGTATCACCTCAACAAGATGGGCATCTCAGAGGCGGTGGAATGCAGACTCTGTGGTGAGGAGGACGAGGCGGCGGAGCACATCCTATGTGAGTGCCCTGCCTTAGCAGCGAAACGCTTTGGATTCTTTGCCCAGGGGATTATTGAGCCCCACATCATAGCAGAAGCTGCGGTGAAGGACATACTCGGCTTCATAAAGGGGGCGGGTATGTACGACGCCTTTTACTAAGGAAGGGCTAGAGTCACAATAGGCCCACACGTGGCCGCAGTGACAAAGGGACTTGTCCCGATGCCCTCGGGGGGGGGTTCCTCGGTGAAGAGACTGACTGATCTGAAATCTGACTAATTTCCCTTAACTCTTTATTCTGCATATTTATTATTTGATCTTTGATTTTTTAAAAAAATATCTGGAGTTTTTTTAATCTACGTCAGATGGTTTTTAACGTCGCATTAGCAGGAGCTCTTATTTTTGTTATCAAAGAAAGAGCCCTAGATGATACGACAGCTCATCATTCAACTGTACCCCAAGCTCTCGTCTTGGATCACTCGGCTGATCCGAAAATTCTCTATTTAATAACTCAGAGTTGTCCATTGGAGGTTGTGGAGTGGTCATGGTACCCAGCTCGCCAGAACTAGGACTTGAACGGGAGCTTGTTGTTGTTCTTCAGGAAAATGAATTTCGTCCTTTAAAAAAATCATAAAGAGAGAGAGAGAGAGAGAGAGAGAGAGAGAGAGAGAGAGAGAGAGAGAGAGAGAGAGAGCGAGAGAGAGAGAAAGAGAGATAGATTGATTGATTAAGCGGTTTATTTAACCAACCAGGGAGGATTAGGGCCATAAGGCCCTCTCTTACATCATCCCTGGCAAACAGTATTGGTTACAATTGGTTGGTCTTGTGCGGTGTACAGAGTAAAAACAAGAAAAAAATATAAACATAAATAAATCACTTCTGGATTGTCTTTTCTTTCTCTCTTCTGTCTTTCTTCTTCTTCTTGTCACTTCTGCGACTTCTGACTGCTATTCCGTCCTTTCCTACTCTTCGCGTTCCTCTAAAAGCGCGTTCTTGCAAATGCTCTTGAAAGACGCAACGCTCACGGAGGTGTCAAATAGGGCTGGGTTTTCATTATAAATTCGAACAGCTGTGGCAGTGAGTGATTTATTGAAGATGGTGGTTCGATGGCGAGGGATTTGAATTAGGCCATGTCGTGTCTCATGTTGGTGAATTGAGTGGAGGAATGCAAATTTTTCGGCGATATAGGGAGGGTTATGGAATTTTAAGCTCTTAAATAGGAGCAGAGCAACAGTGTATCTAATTTTTTGTTGGATCTTCAGCCAGCCTAAGCTTTTATAGTACGGTGTAACGTGTTCGTCCAACTTTAACCTGTAAACAAATCGTACTAAGGCATTTTGTGCTCTCTGAATAGCTACCAGTTGCTCGCCATTGAGGTCACACAACGCTGCCAACCCATAACTGAGGTTATGGGCGACAAGTGCCTGTACTACTTTGAGTCTTACATGGTACGGGAATTCTGTAGCGAGTCGTCGAAGTTGGTACAATGCTCTAAAAATTTTCGCCGTTGTCTGTGGCCACCAAGAGAGTGTGTGGGTTATAGTGATTCCAAGGTTTCTAAGTTCAGTACTTCTATGGCAGGCTCTGGTTGCGTATGTGGACAGAAAGGATCTCTGTAAGGTTGATCCTCGAGAGAAGTCTAGTGTACCCACACAGCATGGCTTTGCATTTCTGGGGGTTAACTGGCATCCCATGATTGCTACACCAGACTGTTAGTGCCTCAAGCTCTCGATTTAGTACCTGTACTAGCTCGTCGACTTGTGAAACGTCTCCAGACAGATAAACCTGTAAGTCGTCCGCGTACAACATGTATCTGCTCTTTTTAAAAACCTTGGACACTGTATTTATTGCTAGCATGAAGAGTAGCGCAGAGAGAACAGAACCCTGGGGTACTCCCGTCCGGATATCAAGGCTTGTGGATAGTGTTCCGTCTGGTCGTTTGACGCTCTGTGTGCGCCGACAAAGGTACGACGCAAACCATTTGAGCAGAGTGAGAGAGAGAGAGAGAGAGAGAGAGAGAGAGATTGATTGATTGATTATCTGTATTTATCCACCAGGGGAAATTAGGGCCATAAGGCCCTCTCTACCATTCCCCCTGGAATCATTATACAACATCCTCTTGTGCTACAAAATTACATTGCCCCACTGTTTTATATAATTTTCCACTAAAGCGACAAATTTCTCTTCCCGTAAAAGCTCAATCATACCAAAACACCATTCATGCCAAAGTAAATTACACTCATACCAACACATTCACACAACTGACACATAAACACTTACCTACTGCTATTTGAGAGGAGCGAGTACTTGGATATTCCTCCTCCTCTCAGCAGCGCACTAACTACCTTAACTAACATACACAAACACAACGAACAAATCATCTTATATCAACACATTATACACTGGGGATCGAGAAATTTTCCATTACATTCATTTGAAATATACCGAACAACGTCACAATCAATCAATATCATATAATCCTCGGTAGTGTTCACTTTACTTTAGTTAACAATCTGGTTTTCAACAGAAATCTATTTAGAATAAGCGAAGAAGAGTCTATACACAATAATTACACAAAAAACAAACACAATAATGAACAGTCACCAATCATATCCCACTAATAACTTGTCTCTGAAAATATTTCTAAAATGTTCGGTCTTCAGAGAAAAATCAAACAGGTTCACATTTTCATTATAGACCTTGATTGCCTGCCAGACGAATGATCTTTCATATGCTATTGTGCGGAGAGAGAGAGAGAGAGAGAGAAAGAGAGAGAGAGAGAGAGAGAGAGAGAGAGAGAGAGAGAGAGAGAGAGAGAGAGAGAGAGAGAGAGAGAGAGAGAGAGAGAGAGAGAGAGAGAGAGAGAGAGAGAGAGAGAGATTGAAATGTTTTATTTATTAACCTGGGAGAATTAGTGCCTTAAGGCTCTCTCTTCCATTCTCCCAGTAGACACTGAACAGTTTACATTCCTCGTTTTACACAAAACAGACAACAAAAATTCAAGTTACAAAAAAACGAACAAAAAGCGACAAAAAAAAGTATAAGTAAATCAGAACGCTTATGCTGACAATAACTTATGTGCTGATCTTGTACAGATTTTGTTATTAAAATTTTTTTTCCTCAATTTTTAATTTTATTTTTATTTATTTATTTATTAGTTATGACCTATAACTATTGTTGCACATTTTTGTGAGTTTACTTGCAGACCATGATCATTTACTCAATTGAGTAACCTGTTTAAATCTTCATTTACTAGCCCACTAATTTCCTCGATTTGGCCCACATTTCCGGTAGCATAAATCGGAAGATCGTCCGCATATAGTTTAAATGTACAGTTTTTTAAAACATTGACCAATATTGTTTATGTAAATGAGAAAGCAAAGTGCCGACATTACCGATCGTTGAGGAACTCCGGCTCTAACTACAGTCCAATCTGACATTTCATTGTGCATCCCTTTAACAGACTAGATACGGCTGTCTAAGAATGATTGGAACCATGCAACAGTTCCCTGAGAACTTAAGCATAGCTAATGCATCGACTTAAGCATAGCTAATAATAAATAATGCGTAACCCTATCAAACGCTCGAGAGAAGTCAACCCTAACTAGCAACGAAAGAGTGAGAGAGATGAGAGTGAGGGGGGGGGGTGAGACAGAGTGAGAATGAATGAAGGAATGAATGAATTTATTTATCCACCAGGGAGAATTAGGGCCATGTGGCCCTCTCTTCCATTCTCCCTGGCTACATCACGCAGTTACATTTCCTCCTACATTCGTCGTAACTCATTATGTTATTTATAAGTACATCTCATTCACTCCAAATAAATTACATTCGTACCCTACTCACTAACACACTCGTCCATACATAAACACTTACTGACACATACAAACACTCACTGCCCCGGCTTTAGAGAAGGGTGAGTACTTGGATATTCCTCCCCTTCTCCCTAGTGGATATCCTAATCCTAATAGTAAACAAACACTTAACAAACCAAAAACATATAACGATTGGCAACAAACTATTTACAATGTAGGAGTGCGTGATGACTAAATAAATATTAGTATAAGGTCTAACTAGAGCACAACAACGATACACTCTAATAGCTCTCAATTAATTCTTTTTTAAACTTTTCTTTGAACACTTCTATCCTACCACACTTTTGAAACAGCTCTGCATGCTCATTATGTATTTTTGTCCCTTGGACTACGAATGATCTTGCCAACATATTCGTTCGATGGGCAGGAATCCGAAGAACACTGTTCTTGCTCCGAGTGTCGCGCTGTGAGAGAAACTCGAACGATTGGTGTAGATATTGCGGTCTACGATGTTTCAATACCTTGAAAACCAGACTGGCGATATGTAGCTTCTTACGTTCTCTAATCTTCAGCCATCCAAACCGCTTATAATGGGGTGGATCGTCCAGGCGCAGTCGCAAAACAAACCGTAGAGCCGCAATCTTAGCCTCCTGTAGACGATCGAGCTCGCCACTCTTCAAATCGCAGATGGCCGCAGCTGCGTAGTCAAAATAGGGCATCACACGACTCTGAACGAGCTGAAGGCGCACATGACTTGGGAAATCTGATGCTAAGCGACGTAACTGGTATATTGCCCTGAATGCGCGACTGCAGGTGGCCGCAACTTCTTCGTCCCAGGACAATGAGCCTCCAACGAGGATGCCAAGGAGCTTTGTGGATCGGACATATTCCAAGGGCGAATCTTCCAACATCACTATAGGCACCGCTGTCATGTCTACTTTATTTAGGATCTTAGGGTAGCCAATGATCATTGCTTTAGTTTTGCCCGCATTAATTTTCATTCCATGCCTATTATACCAACCCGCCACACTCGCTAGGTCTCTGGATAGTAGGCTCACTGTCTCCCTTATGTCGCTTACTTTGCAGGACATGTAAAACTGTAGGTCGTCCGCATATGCCATGTGCGAAGTGCCCTCTGAGAACGTTCCCACTAGCGATGTGTAGAGAATGAAACACAGAGCCGACAAAACTGATCCCTGTGGGGTTCCCACGTCAGCAGCCCTCCGTGCTGAAAGCAAACCGCCGTTTCCCTTTACGGCTAAAAATCTCCCAGATAAGTATGAGCTGAACCATCCCAATGTGCTCCCCGACACCCCGACTGACCCGAGAATCGCCAGCATTATATCCCGTCTTAACAGATCAAACGCAGCACTAAAATCCACAAGGACTGCGACTTATTTTCTTGTGGTCCATCGCCTCTCTTACGTCATCCAGTACCCTGATGAGTGCAGTCTCCGTGCTGAAACCAGTGCGGTAGGCAGACTGCCTGTCATCGAGGATTCTGTGCCGGTCTACATAGGCTTGTAGCTCTCTATAGACAATTTTGTCTAGGACTTTTCCTGTGGCACATAGAAGCGAGATCGCTCTAAAATCGCTTGGGGTGTTAGGTGATTTCGATTTTGGCAATGGCTTAACTATGGCCTTCTTCCAAATATCAGGGTAAACTCCAGTATGCAACGAATGGTTGAAAATATGAGTCAAAATGAGAGAGGAAGAGAGAGAGAGAGAGAGAGAGAGAGAGAGAGAATGAATGAATGAATGAATGAATGATTTTATTTACCAAGGGAGAATTAGGGCCATGTGGCCCTCTCTTCCATTCTCCCTGGCTACATCACACTGTTACAAATCCTCCTACATTCGTCGTAACTCATTTAATTTATAAATACATTCCATTCACACCAAATAAATTACATTCATACACTAACACACTCGTCCATACATAAACACTTACTGACACAAACACTCACTGCCCGACTTTAGAGAAGGGTGAGTACTTTGATATTCCTCCCTTTCTCCGCAGTGGATATCCTAATCCTAATATTTGACAAACACTTAACAAACAAGAAACATATAACGATTGACAACAAACTATTTACAATATAGGAGTGCGTGAAGACTAAATAAATAATATTAGTAAAGGTCCAACTAGAACACAACAACGATACAATCTAGTAGCTCTCAATTAATATTTTTTTAAACTTTTCTTTAAACACTTCCATCCTACCACACTTTTGAAACAGCTCTGCATGCTCATTATGTATTTTTGTTCCTTGGACTACGAAAGATCTCGCCAACATGTTCGTCCGATGGGCAGGAATCCGAAGAACACTGTTCTTGCTCCGAGTATCGCGCTGTGAGAGAAACTCGAACGATTGGTAAAGATATTGCGGTCTACGATGTTTCAATATCTTGAAAGCTAGACAGGCGATATGTAGCTTTTTACGTTCTCTAATCTTCAGCCATCCTAGTCGCTTATAATGGGGTGTAACGTGCTCGTCCAGGCGCAGTCGCAAAACAAAACGTAAAGCCGCGTTTTCAGCCCTTTGTAATCGATCAAGCTCGCCACTCTTCAAATCGCAGATGGCCGCAGCTGCGTAGTCGAAATAGGGCATCACAAGACTATGAACGAGCTGAAGGCGCACATGATTTGGGAAATCAGATGCTAAACGACGTAGCTGGTATACTGCCCTGAAAGCGCGACTGCAAGTGGCCGCAACTTCTTCGTTCCAGGACAATGAGTCTCCAACGAGGATGCCAAGGAGCTTTGTGGATCGGACAGAGAGAGAGAATGAATGAATGACGGCTTTATTAATACATCTGGCGAGATTTGGTCGTACTCCTCGACCATTCTTACACCTAACCAGAGAGAGAGAGAGACAGGGGAGAGAGGAATAGAGAGAGAGAAAGAGGGAGAGAGAGAATATTGCATTTTTAGACGTGTGAACGAGAGGTAGAAACCAAAGTAGAGAATAAGGAACACAGAATTCACACGGCACAAGTGGGGTCTGTGGATAATTGAACTGGGTTAGGGCTGAGTGAGTGTCTGGGCAAGAGCCGAGAAGTGAGACGAGGCGAGAGAAGAGGGCGAAGAAAACCCCACTGGGAGAACTACCAGGGAAAACAAGATGTCGGCTCCGGTCATGAGATTGTGTTGGCAGGGCTTGAAACGTTCCTTAGGATTCCTAGACCATGAGCTCGGGATATTAATTTTGTGCACTGATTTGACTAGAGCTGAGCCGAATACTGTATTGGAGCCGCTTCGAACAATATTTCACGCATTCACGAAGGGACTTAAATAGGTGTGTGCCATCTGAGCAAAATATACATGCTTTTATAGCGCCCGGAAATATCGGCCCTATTTTTAATGCTCCAATTGGAACGATAAGCAGCGCATCAATATTCAGCGTCAGTGAATAACTTTATTCATCGATTAGGAGACCCGCCGTGAAATAAATAAATGAGGCTTCCTACGAGACAAATATATCAATCATCTTTTAGCGTCGACCTAATAAAATATCCCTCTCTCCCTTTTCCATTTACACGAGTCGTAAACTACTTTATCACTCAGTTTCGAGAAAAAAAACATTAAATAATCGTTAAAAACTAACTGAAGAAACATTAAACTCTCGAGTAGGCGCCACACTTCGCCTATCTCTCGTTGGATATACGTTCGTGACAAACCTCGTCGCTTTGCGTAGTCGTTTATTTTTAAACTAGATCCCTCAAGCGCCTAGGAGCACAGGTGGTGTAATATATTGATAAGTTTTTAGGATACTGGTGGATGATCCACAGCCACAGGATTCGCTACCGACTGAAAATGTGCTCGTCGGATTTAGTCGTGGACATCCCGAAAAACCAGGTTAGCATATCAAAGCTGTCTTCATTTATTGGTTTATTATTCATTCTGAATAATAACCCTATGTTTTCGGTCACGAAAAAATTTTTACAACCCCCCCTCAAAATTTGATACTTTACGTTTCAAGACATGGAGATTCCAAATTTGCAATGTCCGTCCCCTGTCCACCGTCCCCCGTCCGGGCCGTTTTGTGCCTTTAACGTGATCTAAAAAATTCGTTCTTTTGCACAAAAATCCCATTTGGTATCTAGTTGTGCCCGCCATCTCGGCAATCCGATCGGACGAAGCCCATGGTTGTTATGGGCAAAAAATGGTTAAAAAAATTAACGAAACGCAGTATAATCGCAAATAAGCCGTGTTTAATATCGTTTTCAAGGCCCGCTCGACTCGCAACGTCCTGCCAATTGCCGAGCGAGGGTTCGCTGGAAGCCCCCGTCCCAATTTCCCCGACTCATTTTGCCCGACGGGTGGAAGGTTAAGGCCACTTCCTCCGCACACCCCTTCATCGGATCATAAATGCCTACAGTTTTTTCCTGCTGCCGGAAAGATTTCTTGTTTATTCTTTTAGAAAGGCTAGTTACAATAACCCATGTCAGGTATGTGTGCTCGTACCAATAACACAAATGAGTAAATAAGAACGTTTGAAATGCTCACGATTTAGCCTTGAGAATGTACTGAACACTAACTGATACATCCATTTAGGAGTACTGCCGGATGGTGTGCTGGTGTGAGGGAAGGGAGCAGTGAGAGGCAAAACATGATAAAAGGGTACTAGATTGTTATTAGAGTTGAACTCTGACTGTCCCTTATTCGGGGAAGGTTGGTAGGAAGTAATAAACGGAGGTATACGTATGGGTGACTGCCGAGTGTTAGGGAAAGGATGGTGGCTGGGTGGATGGGATTTAATTATTACTCCACCCAGCTAATGACGGGCAAGGGGATTTTAAAGGAAAGCATCGGGGTTTTGGGTTGGTCGGGCATGCGAGTGTGGGGGATTGGACACAGCTAAACACATTATGTTAGAAGATGAGAGGACAATGGTTGTTAAGGAGGGCGGTGAATGGGATTGGTTGGTGTTTAGGAATGACGGAGGTTTTGGGTGGTGGTGGCGTTTTAGGGAGGGAGTGTTGAAGCGTGGGGAGCTAAGTAGGGTGGGGATGGTGCGCAGGGCCCTGTAGTGGATGTGTAATTCAGTGTTTTGTGTGTAATAAATTGGGGAGTTAGTATAGGTGGGGCAGCAGCGGCTCTGGGGGCAGACGAATATCAAGTAGTCCGCCCCTGGACCGTCGGGAATGAATGTATTTATGGTTTGAGTGTATTTATTGTGTGGATGTGATAGAGTTAGTGTTAGGATAGAGTAGGTATAAGATGTACGACCAAGGGGCACCTAATATCAAGTAGTCCGCCCTCAGTGGAGTGAATGTAGTTACTTATTGTGTGGAAAGGGAGTGGATCAGGCAAAGCGGAGAGGAAAAGGGGATCGCAGTTCAGGTCGCGATTGTGGATCGTGGCCTGACACCTTTCTCTGTGGGGAGAACGGAAGGCAACTCCAATCCCCGAAATCCTCATGGAGATAACGCGTAGGTGCCTGTAGAATGCCTCTTGGCAATTCTGGCACTGGGGCCCGTGACCCATTCAGGCCCTCAGGCTGCCTAAGTCGTAGCCAAATTAAACGGGTACCATGGGGTCTTCTGCCAGTGGCTGGCAGAGTGGACCCTCTCAGGCGTGGCGCTGCCATTTGTGAAGCCTTGACTTCGTGGGTGCCAAGTTTCGCTGGGAGTCTCCCCAGAGTCTATGTGGATTGTGGCAGGGAAGAGGTAGAGGCCTCAGGGCTAGGTACTCTCCCCAACCGCCAATTTAAACCTTCGATTTCACGGCATGAGCACCGCAGTCTAGAGTCCTGTTTCGCAGGTGTTCGCCTAAAGTAATGCCAGGCAGGTGTTTCCTGCGAGGGTTTCCTTCGTAGTTACTTTTGGGAGAGTTGTATCAGAGATCAAGAATCGTTTCCTTTCCAGTCTTTAGCACTGAGCCAGGACAAGGTAGGGACACCATCTGTTCTACACCACACCATCTGCGCCGAGGGGTTCCTCTTGTACTCACAGCATAAAAGTGTTGGTTCAGTTTGCAGATTTCCATTATCTGTTTTTAGCCCTTCCTCTTCATCATCAGAAGGTCACGTCTCCTGTGTGGGCCTTGAGATGAAGCATTAGGAACGCCTCATTCACTATGCAGCGTTCTTTTGGTATACTCTCTCACTGCTCAGGCCAACTGAATCTGCTATCTCCTTCTATGCCGAGGAATCCAATAAAACTTGACCTCAGTTGAGTTTGCTAAAGAGTTTGAGGCACATCCTGCACTCCCTCACTTCTCTTGATTTCAGCAGCAATTCTTGACTTCACTGTTGATATTTTTATTGCTTAATCCTTTTTCATGCGCGGCGTCCTGATGCATCATACTAGTCTTAATGCATGACAGGTCCATGCCAGGTATTTCCTGCAGGAGTCTTGTTTGATGTCCACCCTTGGAGAAATAGTTGCAAAGACCATATACCGCTCTGTGTCAAGTCTCTGGCACTGGGTCAGGACGTGGTTGGTAGTCTCCTCATCCATGCTACCAACTACACCAAGGGGTGTTGACTATATCCATAACGTACGTGTGTTCATTTTGCAGTGCCTAGTGATGATCCCCATAATCTGCCTTAGGTCCTTCCTCTCCATCCTCAGAAGGCTCTGTCTTATCTCACATGTTTGCTCTGAGGTAAATTGTTTGGAGTGCGTCACTCCCGCAGATTCCAGACTGTCTGATGCATTCTTCTGGCAAATTTTATCAGTCTTCTTGACTAGTGGCACAGATGTCCCACAATGGGGAAGTGGCCGTACAGTAGACGATCTCACATTTCCAATGTTCGTGTGTGTCATTATGCTGATAATTTAATAGCTATAGCCTTTTCACGCATTAAGATAGCCCTGGCAATGATACTAAAAATCCCAGCTTAGAAACCCGTTGGAGCGGGAGCCTGGGAAACGTACGTCCAACTCCTCCCAAAGCCACTTATCGATACTCCACTGCACGTACCCTCCAGAGCTTCAGATTCCTCTGTGCAGATGTTAATACCATTAGGAGGCCGAACCCAGCGACTTTCTATTAGCTTCCTTCTGGTCCCACTTTGTACATCCTTAGTATATTGTTATGAGATCATCCTTGAAATGCGAGCAAACAGAAGAAAAGTGAGTGCAAAGTTCGTAAACCTGCAGAATATTCTTTATATCTCAATAATTTATTCGAATTTTTGCACAAGTGGTCAGATTTTCTTTCGAATTTCGTTAGCTCATACAACATCTGTGGGGTGTCGCTTTCTATTTGCATCGACCGTATCCAATCTTCGTGTAGTAATGCTGATCGTTCCTTCAGAATATCACGTAAACTACCTTTTTCCAGATGCTTACAATTAGAACGTTTTCCTTGATTGATTTCGAAGGGTCAGAACATAGTCAGTGCACAATTTGCATTATTAATGTTATCATATAACGAGCTGTAACTCGAAAATCATTATAATTGTGCTTCAATTAGCTCCACTGGACCGTACAGGACATGTCCTGCGGGGTTCTGGTTAGTTCCGCGTACTTTTCATAAAATAGAAACTTTATTTTGTTTCGGAGTAAGTTGTCATTCATTCGCTGGAGAGGCAAAAGACACGATGCCAGTTCATAGCTCTTTTGCACACACCACAGCCTGCAAGGAGTATGACGCGCACACACGCAAACGCCAGACAGGCAGAGGAAGTGGTTGGAATAATATAAAATACACGCGGTATTGCACGGGCGTGTGGAATCTGTAAAATAGGAGCACAAACGCTCGTCAGACCTCCGAAGAATCGTTTTGTACGTTCCCGTTCCACGTTAAATTTCTTGCACCCCTTTCTGCCCGACTCTTAAGCAACTCTCGTCAAACACGCACCGAGAACGAAGCATGTGGAAATGTTCTTGGAGGAGCGCTGAGATTTGCACGCGCTTCCCATCGAAAGGTCGCGCCGCTTAATTGATTCCCTTGGTTGGTCCGCGGATGCTGAAAGCTTCGAGAAAGTATTCCCCCTCTCAGCAAATGAGGTTAATAAGGCGCAGGCGGGCAGTTAAAACGGATTTAGTTTCTTTGGTATGAGAACAAACGAACGAAACGTTGATGCCCCTCGAACCCTGAGCTTCTTCTTGAGACGAGTTGATAAACATCTCAAACATACACAAGGCACTCTAGTTCTGTATCTCCTCTGTGCTGTTTGATAGCATCAGAAAGGTTGCCGGCTCGTCTCTGTTGAGAAGCGAAATCGGTTCTTGGTCAAAAGTAAGACTGTGGTTTGAAGTTCTCGTTGAAGTCAAGCGCTGCAGTGCCCTCCTGTTGTACACAGCCAAACGATCGATGTTTTGAAAGATCGTCGCGTTGAAAGTACACAGTTTGTATCTTCACTCAATGGATTGTCAGAGAAGCTTATGCAGACAAATACTAGGAATGTAAGGCGAAAGCTACTTAAACAGTAAAATGTGTGTTTCAACCAAGTCTCACAATGCGGATTTATCCTCCATCATACTCGTTCCAACAAGCCAAATGGCGAGGTAGCGCGCCAATGGAACGACGTGAATGGCGAAACACGTCGAGTATGGAGTGGAGTGACGGGACCAGATGGAATTCCAACCAGTCCAAAAGCCATCGCGCCGCGCCAAAACATCATCACTCCAACTGCTCGTGAATGGGGAAACGCGACCCGGCAATACCGACAGATGGCGCGATGGAACGAGCGTGAGTGGGGAAACCGGGCACTTCCCTGTGATTCAAAATCGAACAACTCACTTATCGCCTTTTGCCCTGTGTTTAATCTGTCAGTTCTTTCCCCAATATACGTTTTTTCGCCGCGAAATGTTTCCAACAAGGATTTCGTAATTTTCGTAATTGATTTGTACAAGGAACATAGCTGCTTGTGGATAACGAGTGACCCAGATTTCAGCTCTTCAAAATTCATCCCAGTTGCCAGAAATCGTAATGTAGCAGCGAGCCTCTCACGGGGAGTAATGCACTGTCTCATGACGGTGTCTTCTTTTTTAATCATTGGTGTAACCAAATGGAGCAATTGAAAGTAGGCCTCTTCATTCATTCGCAAGTAATTTCTCCAGTCAGATGGTTCTAACCGCAGCTCTTGAAGTAAATTTACGTGTGTGTGCTGTCTTCTGTTGAGAAACCATTGTTTCGCCCACTTCCGTTTGGGTCTTCTTAGTTTGGCGTACAAGCATACAACTGTGGCCAAAACAAGAGATTCTTCTTCGCCCATCTTGCGGCAAGACGCTTTTCAAACTATCATTAATAAATCAAATGATAATACAGGTAATAGGCAATTTTGATACACCACTTCCTCTTCAAAAGACAGAACGGTACTGGTGGATTGGAG
Source organism: Pachypeltis micranthus (assembly GCA_020466155.1). Taxonomy (NCBI): domain Eukaryota; kingdom Metazoa; phylum Arthropoda; class Insecta; order Hemiptera; family Miridae; genus Pachypeltis; species Pachypeltis micranthus. The sequence goes on from CM035776.1 coordinate 5,526,679, forward strand.
TGGAGTGGAGCGATCGTGAATGAACCCCACTTTCGACTCTTCTTTCCGTCATTCCAATATTGCCTGACTTCGCGCCGCGCCACTCCACTTGGAACGATCGTCAGTGGCCAGCTTTACTCCGCGTTCCAGCTCTACGAATCACTTCTTCATTACTTCCGTACGCTCCACGTTATTGCAAAACTGCTCCTAACTCAACAGTTTATTTTTTGCGAAAACACGAATATCTGAAGGTCCAGGGCGTTCAACGACTCTTATGAAGGACACAAGCAGGTCCTGACAAATAGCACTAGACCTGGTCGTATCACAAAGGGAGGAGTACAAACAGCGGAACGGCGTTCCCATCCTTCAGTTTTTAATCTTTTTACTTTCCTTGGCTCTACAAAGTAGAAAGGAAAGTTATGTAATCGGCCAAAAAAATTTTTTGATTTCTCTTCAGACCTTTACGTTTCAGACCCCCCTGAGTCCGAAAAACACTATTTGGGAAAATAGTCTGTGCGTCTTGTGTGTCTGTGAACGATTTTTAGAGAGAACCACCGTACCAAATCACATCAAACTTGATATCTCACCCGCAGGTTACCATGGGACGCCAAAATAAGGGTATGAACAAAATCCACCGAAAGTTAGTGATAGTTATCATAGTGATCAAAACACCAAATGTTTTTTTTCTCAAAAACAGCTTTAATGGTTTTGATTAACTTTTTTATATTGATAGCTCTCAACAAGGCAATTATATAATGAAATTCCCATTTGTGGGAAAATGACGAGAGCAGCACAATAAATTACCAAAATTTTCGACGAAAAGCGTTTTTAGCGCGATTTTTCCTTATAAACTCCGCTGGAATGTTAGTACAATGTTAAAAAGAAGTGGTATCGTAGTCTAATCCAATACCTATAGGGTGAGTGTTTAAAAACGCTCATGAGATACACGGGGCTCACTCCAGAAATTCCTGAATTTCAACTACTGCCGTAGCGCTTACTACCAGTTCTAAACATTTTTACCCAATAACTCTGCAAAAGTAATTACTATCCTTCTTCAAAAAAATCGTGCTGACAGCATCATTAATTATCTGTGTACCAACTGCTCAATAATGGTCCGAGAATGAGTACGAGCAGCACAATAAATTCCGGAACTGTAAGCGCTACCGCTTCCTGCTGCTGTGACGTGTTGTTTGACCAAGTTCAAATGAACTGAGTCGTAAATGAATTGATTAAGTAGACAGAGCCATATAGAAAGTGAATTGACGTGGAGCTGAGGAAAGTTGTGTGTTGCAACGCACCAGATATGTTTTAAAAACATTCTACTAACGTTTCAGTGGAGTTAAAAAGGAAAATATCTGGTGCGTAGCAACACACAACTTTCCGCCACCCCCGTAAGTTCGAACACCACCTACATATGCGGGCGCTATATCTTCATTCAACGCATTTCTACAGAAACATTTATGGAGAACAAAATGTAGGGACTAGTTAGCTGAGAGTACTCCGTAAGTTTCATCGAAATCGTTAGAACCGTTTTTGAGAAAATTGGAATACCGATAAATTAATATTCGACAAATCTCCTTTTCTGTGTTAACTTGGCTTATATCTCCGTTCAACATATATATACAGAAATAATTATGGAAAACGAAATGTTGGTATGGGTCACTAGAAGACACTCCATTAGAATTTATCACATGTCGTGAAAAAGTTACTCTGGAATTTACGGAAATGTTAGAGAAAACGTTATTTTCGACACATTTTGATTTTTATCTCTGTTCAATGGACCGTTACAGGAACATTTATTGAGAAGAATATGTAGGTAATAACTATTTGTAAACATCCTGTGAGTTTGGTGAAAATCGCTGAAGCCGTTTTGCCAAAAAGCGTAAAAAACCTATTTTTTCTTCATGGGCCTATATCTTCGTTCACCGTATTTTCATGGAGATATGTGTGGAGAAGAAAAGTTAGGTATTGATTAGTAGAATATAATTTGAAAGTTTAATCAAAATCGTTGGAGCCGTTTTCGAGAAAAATGCGAAAAACCCTAGTTTTTGGTACATTTTCGTCCCCCCACCCCCCTTCCCATCGGCCGAAATCGTCCATAACCTTATTTTGGTGTCTACAAAAAATAACGAACAGAACAAAAAAAGAACCAGCTCAATCGGATCAGCCGTTCTCCCGCAAATCGAACTACAGACACACACACACACACACACACACACATACACACGCGCCGAAATTAGGTTTTTTAGACTCAGTAGGGTTTTTTTTTGGGCCGATTACTATACTTTCCTTCCCTTCCCCCATGTTGGGGAAGAACTCATACGTATCACGTCCCTTTGACGAGGATTCCCATCTCGCTTGCCATTTCTCTAGAGCCCATTCATCGATGGCGGCAAGTTTCTGTTCTGTGGTGAGATCCGCACGGAGTTCAGCCCAAAGCGGGGGAAGCTCCCGTTTCACTCTCCACTTGTCAATCATGCACTCAACAGCCAAATCAACTGGTAACTGACCAGTGATCACCTGGAGTGCTTCCGTTGATACAGTCTTGTAGGCCTTGGTGATCCACAGGAGCGCAGCTCTCTGGGATTGGGCCAATACTCTCTTTTGATTGACTGTTAGTTTGCTACCCCAGACAACGGGGCAGTAGCCAATCACACCTAAATAGATGGCCTTATACATGAGGATGGTGTCGTGGTAACACACACCCCAAGTGGCCTTAGTAATGGCACGCAGTGAGGCAAACCTTGCAATGGTAGTGCCTTTAAGGGACCGGAGGTGTTGGTTGAAACCCCACCTCTCACCTATATTCACTCCTAAATACTTGACGTGCTTTTCAAGAAGGAGCCTGTGGCCGCCAAAGCGTATTGTGGGTGGATTATTCACTTTCCCCTTCAAGAGGATTAGCCGGGTTTTTTCCTCGGCCACCTGCATCTTGACGTGCTCGCACCATTGGTTGGCAGTGCGGAGCACGTGGTGGGTTTTTTCTTCAATTTGGCGGACTGACTCTGCAAAGATCAGCACAGTCAAGTCATCCACATAGGCGTACGGCTCGCAGTCAGTCTCCATGAGTTTCCTGAGAAGACCTTCGAAGAAGGCATTCCAGAGTGCTGGTCCTAGGACCGAGCCCTGTGGGCACCCCTTCTCAATCTTTCTCCGGACAGAGACATGCCTGCTTTCGATCGTAGCAGTTCTGTCTGTCAGGTAACTTCTGACGAGCGAGTACAGGTTGCGGGGGATTCCCCTACCTTTGAGCTCATTAAGGAGCGCTGGCCACCAAAGGTTGTCAAACGCTCCTCTGATGTCAATCAGAACTGCTACGACGTACTTAACCGGTGCCAGTAGGGAAACACGCCGAATCTCGACGATGACATCCTGCGTGGACCTTCCTTTGGTACACCCGTATTGCCTGCCTGTGAGGTTGCGGCCAAAATTAGGTTTTTTAGATTCAGTAGGCCTCAAAACGTAAAGATCTGAAGAAAACCCAAATTTTTTTTTGGGCCGATTACTATACTTTCCTTCCCTTCGGGTAGCGGAAAGTAAAAAACCGCGCTAAAACGATTTTCGTAGAAAAGTTAGATAATTTATTGTGCTGCTCTTGTCATTTTCCCTTAAATGGGAATTTCATGGTATAAGTATCTTATTGAGAGCTATTAATATAACACATTTAATCAAAATCGTTAAGGCTGTTTTTGAGAAAAAAAATTTGGTGTTTTGATCACTATGATAACTATAGTTAACTTTCGGTGGATTTTGTTCATACCCTTATTTTGGCATCCCATGGTAACCTGCGGGCTAGATATCAAGTTTGAGCTGATTTGGTGCAATTGTTTTCTCTAAAAACCCCTCTAAAATCGGTTATGTCGAAAATTTTGGTAATTTACCATGCTGCTCTCGTCATTTTCCCATAGATGGGAATTTTATGGTATAGTAGCCATATTGGGAGCTATCAATATAAAAAATTTAATCAAAATCGTTAGAGCCGTTTTTGAGAAACCGTTTGAGAGCCGTTTTTTTGCTGACTTCTGGGCTGAAGTTAGCTATCTATTCATAATCTATAGTTTGACCGTTTGTCCAGCCGTCTTGGATGGTCGTAGCAGCCCATACAAACCCAATTTGGAATCAGGGGAAGAATATCTAACCGGGACTCTAGTTTTTCGAAAATCGGCCAAGTTGTAAATTGGCGGCCTAACAACTTTGACGGTTTGCCCTGAAGTCGTGAGTGGTGGCTCTTGCTCTTCCAAGGCAAGAAGGTCCTGCTCCTCAACATAGTTTGTTGGACATTCGCAACACGAAGAATAATCATAAGCAATCGGTGAGCTGTTTTGTGTCGAACAGCACGAGATACAGTGATTGAACGTTACAGGCGGCGTCATTAGCATTACGACACAAATATCCGTAGTACAGATACCGAACCATCTCCCTAAAAGAAAAGGCGGGTATTTAAATAACATAACGAGCCGAGCCGATTTATGGCATAACCGGAAATCGAGCCTCCAAACATTATTCACCGCTTCCGTCGCTGTAATGAAGACCGCGGTTTAACACGATAACACGAGCCGTGACATCGTCTGAGAGATTCACTGAGACATTGACTAAAAGCGACGCTCCGGTCAACTCGCGCAAGGGGTTGGAGGGAACGATTCCATCAGCCGTCTTCCTTCGCTAACTGATATGAACGGCCAAAAGAGACTCGCTCCGGAGGTGGCCTCTGAGGATTTTTGCTCCTAATGATGAATTACACCTGGACTCAGAAGATCGAAGCGAGATTGTCTTTTAATCTTGGCAAAACGAGACCACCTTCGGCGTCACGACAACTGTTTGACTATGATAAAGCGAGAGTAAATAAGTGGGGCAAGAAGCCCCCTCTCCGCCCTTCCATCTTGGCACTCGACTGGCAAACGCTTTTACAAGCGGTTCCAAGTACACATCTCATTATGCAATCCATTGGCGTGAGGTCGCCCGAGGCTTTTACGAGCTACTTATTTCGCATTTGCCAATATTGAGCTTCGAAGGGGGGAACTGATGAGTCGGAAACGGACACAATACGACAGCCACCCACTACATGGCGTTCGCGATGCCTTCGTTAGCTTTGAGTGAGCCATTCTTTTAGGCCAGTGACCTACACTAAAAATATCTGGTGCGTTGCAACACACAACTTTCCTTAGCTCCACGTCAATTCACTTGTGTAACCTGCCTTTTTCTACTTACTCAATTCATTTATCACTCAGTTCATTTGAACTTGGTCAAACATCTTCTGGAATTTATTGGGCTGCTCATACTCATTGCAGGACCATTATTGAGCAATTGGTACACAGATAATTAATGAGGCTGTAAACGCGATTTATTTGAAGAAGGATAGTAATCACTTTTCAGAGTTATAGATTAAAAGCTTCTAGAACTGGTAGTGAGCGAAACGGCGGTAGTTGATATTTCGGAATTTCTGGAGAGACCCCCTTATATCTTATGAGCGTTTTTAAACACTCACCCTATAGGTATTAAATTGGACTACTATACCAATTTTTTAAACATTCTAGTAACGTTTCAGCGGGGTTTATAAGGAAAACAACGCGCTACAACCGATTTTAGACAAAAATTTTGATAATTTATTGCGTTGCTCTCGTCATTCTCCCACTAATGGGAGTTTTATGGTATAATTTTCATATTACGAGGTATCAATATAAAAAATTTAATCAAAATCGTTATAGCCGTTTTTGAGAAAACAAATTTGGTGCTTTGATCACTATGATAACTATAGTTTACTTTCGGTGGATTTTGCTCATACCCTTATTTTGGCGTTTCATAGTAACCCACGGGCTAGATGTCAAGTTTGTGCTCATTTGACACGGTTGTTTTCTTTAAAAACCGTTCACAGACACACACAGCTCATTTTCCCAAATAGTGTTTTTCCGACTCAGTAGGGTCTGAAACGTAAAGATCTGAAGGAAACTTTTTTTTAGCCGATTACATAACTTTCCTTTCTACTTTGTAGAGCTGAGGAAAGTAAAAAACTTTATTAGCGGCTCTAACGATTCCAGGAGACGTTCTGGACCGAGGTGGGCGCCCTGCAGTGGTATACCGATGGTTCAGTTATGAAAGGCAGAGCTGGACTGGGCATTGTAGGGTTTTGCTAAGTCTTGTTAAGCCCCTGGGTGAGTACGCCACGATATTTCAAGCGGAAATCCTAGCCATAAAGATCTGCGCAGAAGAGATCCTGAATAAAGGACTCAAGGGTAAGCGGATCTACATATTCTCACACAGCCAGGCCACATTAAAGGCCATCGCAGCCTATAGTTTTAGGTCTAAGCTGGCATGGGCATGCCTTCATGCGCTCAAACAGCTTGGGGCCCGTAATAGGCTTTCCCTCATCTGGGTGCCGGCTCACAGGGGGCATGAGGGCAATGAAAAGGCTGACCGCCATGCGAAAAAGGGTACAGAATCCCTACCCATCGGGCCTGAACCACACGTGGGTTTGACGAAGAGTCACCTGAACCGTCTGGTCAATGGGAGACACAGGAAAACAGCGCCCATTGGCATCGCCAGCCACGACTAAGACAGGCGAAAACGCTCGTCATGCCTTCCTTGGGCGAAGGCGATGCTGAGGACTCCAGACAGGATCTGAAAGTTCTGATAAGCTTCCTCACCGGGCACTGCCCACTCAGATATCACCTCAACAAGATGGGCATCTCAGAGGCGGTGGAATGCAGACTTTGCGGTGAGGAGGACGAGACGGCAGAGCACTTCCTATGTGAATGCCCTGCCTTGGCAGCTAACGCTTCGAATTTCTCGGTCAGGGGACCATTGAACCCCAAACCAAAGCGTATTCTGCGGTGAAGGACGTACTCGGCTTCCTAAGGGAGACGGTTATGTACGACGCCTTTCACTAAGAAAGGGTTAGTGTCACAATACGTGGCCACAGTGACAATGAGACTGTAAACACGATTTTTCAAAAAAAGGATAGTAATCACTTTTGCAGAGTTATTGGAAAATAACTGTAGGGACTGGTATTAAGCGCTACGGCAGTAGTTGAAATTCAGGAATTTCTGGAGTGAGCCCCGTGTATCTCATGAGCGTTTTTAAACAATCACCCTATAGGTATTGGATTAGACTACAATACCGATTTTTTTTTTGACATTCTACAAGAATTCCAGCGGAGTTTATAAGGAAAAAACTCCGCTAAAAACGCTTTTCGTCGAAAATTTTGATAATTTATTGTGCTGCTCTCGTCATTTTCCCACGAATGAGAATTTTATAGTATCATTGCCTCATTGAGAGCTATCAATATAAAAAATGTAATTAAAATCGGTAGAGCCGTTTTTTAGATAAAAAATTTGGCGTTTTGATCACTATGATAACTATAGTTAACTTTCGGTGGATTTTACCCATACCCTCACTATTGCGTCCCATGGTAACTAGTAGGCTAGACATCAAGTTTCAGCTGATTTGGTACGGTTGTTTTATCTAAAAACCGCGCTAAAATCGATTTCGTCGAAAGTTTTGGTAATTTATTGTGCTGCTCTCGTCATTTTGGCATAGATGGGAATTTTATGGTATAGTTACCATATTTGGAGCTACCAATATAAAAAATTTAATCAAAATCGTTGGAGCCGTTTTTAAGAAAAAAAATATTTGATGTTTTCATCACTATGATAACTATAGTTAAATTTCGGTGGATTTTGTTCATACCCTCATTTTGGCGTCTCATAGTGACATACGGGCTAGATATCAAGTTTGAGCTGATTTGGTACGGTGGTTCTCTCTAAAAATCGTTCACAGACACACAGACACACAGAGCATTTTCCCAAATTGTGTTTTTCGGACTCAGGGGGGTCTGAAACGTAAAGATCCGAAGAGAACTCAAAATTTTTTTTTCAGCCGATTACATAACTTTCCTTTCTACTTCCTAGAGCAAGGAAAGTAAAAAGCGAGCACTGAGCGGGTACCAAATGACTAAAAAGAACTGCAGTCGTTGAAGCAGAGAGTCAGTCAGATCATTTTGTGAGATTTTTTGTGGCACGGTGTGTCTTTTGACGGCAATGTCAAAATCTGGCTGAACCGATTGAGCTCGTTCCCACTTTGTTTTGTGGACATTTTCTGGCTCTGGTGTGGATTCTTGAAAGCCATCCAGGACGAATGAAAAGCTATCGCTAGGCTATTTATTAACCGTCGGTCTAGAGAAAGGTTTTCATGTGCTACACTAAATATTCAGCTGGAATCCACCTAATTAACAAAAAAAACTTTATTAGAAAATAAATAAATGAGATCGGTGTGATAAACTCAAGAGAAATGAGCGTGAAACGGTGGAGGTAGTCGTAGGACAATCACTTACTTCAATAAACAAAACGGAAAATGTCATTCTTTAGCAAAACTAAACTATCTTCATAAAAGCCGTCGTCAGGAGGGCCCCTGACCCTTCCGCAGGGCCGTTCCCCTTGCCCCTAATTGCTGCGGTACATTATTAGTAAGTGTGACCTATTGTTCGAAGACGGTTACCAATTAATGGGCCTTTATTAGGCGATCACGTCCGAGCAACCTCCGAACCTGCCCAGCCGGTGGTCTCTTGCTCTTCCAAGCCGCCATCCTTTCAGTAATGAGTTGAATACTAGTTTCCCAACTATCGAAGATTTTCCACTCACGAAACCCGTACTGATAACGGGGATTTTCTAGTTATTTACTTCATATTTATGGCAGGATCACGACGGTGGTTGCTCATTAATTGACAGCACAGTAATGTGTCTCTAACTCGTCTGCAACCAGCACCCAAAGTCTGGGATTTAACCGCCTAGCAGATAAATAGCTTGGAGATTTGAGCGCAAGACTGGAGGTATCTCGCAATCTATGGGGCTGTCGTATTCCCAGTTTCTGAGAACTTATTCATTTTTATTGGGACGTAAGAGGGAGGGTCGTCTTCTAGTGGACCCATGAATTTACTTCTGAAAACCATCTCTCAACCGAACACATACACATTGAATCAGGCCCCTCCCTGGGAAGGCAGCTCTTATTTCTGGTCTTCATCACGAGGTCTTGCAGCGTGCCGCCATTCTCATATATCCTCCTCTACTACAGAGGAGAGAGCTCAGGAGCGGCTTTTGCTCCATGTTTTCGTTCTTCACCCTCGCGAGATACTAGCCTTCAGTCTCTTCAGAGCGGTGCACAATGTTCGTCACAATTCAACAAGGTGCAGACGAAGGTCTGTGGTACGAGTCAGCCTGCCAGTCTTTGGGAAGCAGTATGAACAATTGCCTTGCAGTCCAGACAGTTTGGGCTTGCAGCCTTACCAATTCGCCAAAGCCATGGAACAAATGCTGGAATCAGTTACCTCGTCCAAACAGCTGCCTACCCTTTCAGGGCTGTGTCTTACTCATCTTTCCTCTTTACTTTCTTCTGATGGCTGTACTCTGGTTGTTCCATTGATGATATCTTTCCTCTTGGGGGTTGGGGGTTAACCCACTTCTACCAACACTGCCTCCTGAGAAACTGTGCAGTATGAGTGAGTCAGAGGGCGATTCCTCTACTCCCCTGCTGTACGTAGTTGTCTAGATAGGTCCTTATTGTACAAGGTATTGTTTGGGTTACTGAAAAGGAGCTTGACTCGGCAAGGTCTGTGTCTTAGGCTCTGAAGAAAAGTTATGTGGTCGGCAAACATAAGATGATGAGCCAGAATAAGTCTCTGGTACCGATGGAGCACACGCCAAAGGCGCACCACCTGAAGAAGTGTAGGCAGGAGCTGAAGGCGCCTTGCCCTGACAATAACTGAAAGTGCCGAGAAAGTGGGGTGCCACCAGCGTATATTCATCTGGTCGTTCACTGAGCGTATAATGAAGGTGGTGTGCTGTCACTCCCTCATCCCGCCACCTCTGCCACTAGTCTAGAACCCAATCCTGGGCTGAGTGCCTGCTCCCCAGTTACAGCTGGAGCAGAAACCGGGCTCTCACACTCTCATAGGGGTCCTGCAAGGACCTGCAAGGCTGCATGGGAGGTGGTTTGATATGAGGCAGCACGGCTATGAAGGTCCCCTGGCATGATGCTTAGCATGTGGCGGGCAGTAGTTCCGCCGTTGCACCTTGCCTGCCACTGGTCGAGTAGCCAACTCTCGGCCATGGCAACCTGGCGCTCGGTAGAGTCCTCTCGGAGCATCCCCAGCACCAGGTTCACCAGTGGCCCCTGGTACGACGTCAGTCCACCGGTTCTGATGTAGTGGCACATGACGTCACAGTGTGGGGCTAGGTGCGACATAGTGTGGTACGTTAGGAGGACTGCCAGCAGCAAATCCGTTGAAGCGTCCTAGCGCGCTGCCTATCCAGCTCGGATGGTGCGATCCACTAGGACGCTGCTGCAAACCGCATTATGAGCAGGAATACTGCTGTATAGTATAGCTGCCTGGTGTGCGATGACGCTCCCCATGAAGAGCCGCCAGGGCCTTGACGTGGGCAGTCAGGGCAGACACCTTTCCCCTGAGAAGGGCAAGGTGTTGCGTAGGCCTTCCCCTCAGGCAGAAGGCCACACCCAGATATTTTGCCATAGCCGTCAGCACTGTGTAGGCGCCAGGAGCCGTCTGTACAGTGCGGAATGGGAGTGCCACTTCCGACCTCACTGTGACGACTTGGGTCTTCCAATCACCGCCGTTTCACTACTACTATTTGTCACAGATATTACCCGATAATTCCAAACCAGCGAATACCTTCCTTCTCAAAAAAAAAAAAAAAAAATCGTGTTGGCATTCTCATGAATTCTCCGTGCACTAATTGCTCAATAGTTGTCGTGACATGAGTGGGCGGCTCGGAATAAATTCTTTGGACCAGTATCTAAAGCCATGAAAACTGGTCAGTATACGCAGGCCTGGGGAAAGTGGTGTGATGGGTCGCACTAGTTATTTTCCATCTTTTTATACTGGTTTGCCTTTGTCGTCTGTTTGTTTCATTTTATTTATAATTGTTTGGCAAACTGTTCTGAAGAGGTAATTGATTCATTCAATGAGTCCATTAAACTGCAGGTTCTGGCTTCTGATTCCCCCAGGGGTTACTTGCGTTCCCACCCCCTCCCCACAGCCTCATGATTACTTGCACTCTCGTATTAGTCGCTTCTTCTTCTTCGACGTGCCATCTCCATCAATGAAGGTTGGATATCACAGTGGCAAATCCCTCTCTGTCTTCAGCGGCTCTGATGAGCTCCTCGAAGCTCATGCCAGTCCACCGACGTACATTCCTCAGCCACGACATCTTCTTCCGTCCTAGGCCCCGCTTGCCCTATATCTTTCCCTTGACGATGAGCTGTGCGTAACGGTATTTGTCGTTTCTCAGGATATGACCTAGGTATGCAGTTTTACGGACTTTTACTAGTTTGAATAGTTCTCGTTCTATTCCAATCCTGCGCAAGACTTCTTCGTTGGTGGTATGCGATGACCATGGTATTTTGAGTATTCTGTGATATGTCCACATCTCGAAAGCTTCCAGCCTGTTGATTGTTTGTGTTTTTAGGGTCCATGTTTCGACTCCGTACAAGAGAGCAGACCATACATAACATTTTGAGAGTCTTAAACGCAGGTCTAGACTAATTCGCGAGTCGCAGAGGAGCTTCCTGAGTCGTACAAAACAGTTTCTGGCTTGTTCTATTCTTGATCTAACTTCTATGTCTGGATCTAGTTTGTTGTCTATCCAGCATCCTTGAAACTTGCCCACTTCTTCTAGTATCCTTCCATTTATTTGGATTGGTTGTGGGACATTTTTTGACTTTTTGATTATCATTACCTTGGTTTTCTTCGCATTTATTTTCATACCAAACTCTTCGCAGGTATTGCTTACGCTGTTGAGGAGTCGCTGCAGACCTACATCCGAGTCAGCGATCAAGACAGTATCGTCAGCGTATCTGATGATATTTATGTTCACGCCATTAACCTTGACCCCCTCTGAGATATCTGCCAGAGCTCTGACAAATATTAGCTCTGAGTAAAGATTGGACAGTAATGGGGACAAGACGCAGCCCTGCCTAACTCCCCTGCCAATCCCGATTTGCTCTGACATGGATCCCTCTGTCCTGATTCTAGCGCTCTGGTTCCAATATAGGTTCTGTATCAGAGTAGTGTCCTTCTCGTTGAGGCCCACGCCGCTCGCTTACTGGTACCTATTTCGGTAGGAACTGCAGTTCGTGTTGTTTATTTCGTTATTCTTTGTATTTACTGTTGTATCTATTTGAGCTCGATACTGTTCTCTCTCTCTCTCTCTCTCTCTCTCTCTCTCTCTCTCTCTCTCTCTCTGGCGCTGCTTTCAACGAACAGCCTTCAAGAAGCGTTGAGCTTTCGCCACGACTACTTTTCGTCAAGGGAACGCATCCCCATAGACCACGCGCCAGTCCGCGTCCACGACTCTTCGGCGCCTCCCATTACGAAACATAAACCAAACTTCCCAGGCTCCGGATCATACGAAATAGCCACCGTCGCGACCTGAAAATGGGAGCACGCTTCAGATCAGATAAAAACGCTTTAACGTTATTATAACGATAGGCTGCGGGCCTTTAGATTGGTATCACGCGTTCTCGCCGCTTCGATTATGAATAATTTACCTCCGAAACCCTCAAAATCAAACAAAAAGACTCACAATGAGATGAACTACTGGATATTGATTTTTCTTTACGATAAAATCAATAGAGCGTTTACTTGAGAGTATGGCGCTTAGTTTTTTTTATTGAATTTTATAACTACTGTAAGGACTATAATCTTTTGGCGCCTTCTCTTAAGAGTGCAGACGAAAATGGGAGACGAGATTTTATTACGGACGCCTGCGCATCATTTTAGATGCATTCCAGGAATGGGATAGTTTATTATCCTGATATCTGGGAAGATACAGAGGAGAATAATGAGAGCAATAGAAGGGGGAGGGGGGGTGATAAATTCCTCGATTCTTCCCTCTCTACAAATCGGTCTAATCGCTTGCTGACGGAGTTTAATCCAAAGGTTCGTTTAAGGTTCCATTCGGAGACCAAATCGTAGCTTACTGTGCAAACGCGTTCCCCAAATTCACAGTTCCAACAATAATTTGATCTTATCTCGTGTCACATAATTGAACCTTCGGTGTCCATTTTTTTGTACATTGAATCTAATTCATACAAAACTACGAGTCACACAAATCGTAGCCCTACCGTTTGATTAAATATAGAAACATGACGACATCTTCATTCTACTATCAACCGGACGAAAGACGATCGTCGGTCCAGGGACGACGGCGACGCCTCTGCCCACGCGCTCCAACATCTTCCTCACTTTCGCTCGTCTCTTGGAATCCCATCGGAAATGGACCATTATCTTGTCCGACGGAAAATAACTCAGAAGACGAAGCGGCTCATCGGATCGATTCGGTATTAGTCAAACTATTCGCGGAATCACCTACCTGCTAGCGAAATTATACGCGCCCTCGCGTGTGTGGGCGTTCGAACTTATCTGTCAAGGAGAATCTGCCTTCAGATCGATCGAATTAGAGATCTTCGGCGTTGAGCCATCATTTTGAGTTCTAGGAATGAATGAATAACAACGCGGGTTTATCATCGTAAAATCCTCGAAGCTCCGATTTAAGTGAAATACTCGTAACTTCCGCCGTTGCGAATTAAGTACGAAATGAAAAATAGGTTAAAATAACTGGCGGAAATACTTGGGAATTTGGGTAAAACTAGTTGTGGAGAAGCGTTGAAAACGATGAATGAAGCGTTCAGAAAGTTGCTTAGTGAGCACAAGTGGCCGACCACCCAACCAATCAGGGTCCCCGCGGCCAGCCTGGAATCAATGGCAATGATGTCAACCCTCAGCCCTTCTTCAAAGAAAGAGAGAGAGCGAGATATTTATTCATAATAATAGACATTGAAAGAAAATGAAAACTTCTTACACGTTATTGAATAATAGATACCAACTGTAGGCTAGGCCTGTAGTGTTGGGAACGAGTTGTTACGCACATAATTTTCAGTAGGAAAAGAACTGAGACCACTGGCTACTATGTGATGATGGGAGGATGCAATATTCCTCTCTCATCATCAGTGAAATATCTAGGAGTTATACTAGACAGACAACTTAGGTGGAAACATCAGATAGCTAGTCAACTAGAAAAAGGAAGGAAACTTCTCCTGCATATCAAAGGCCTGATAGGGAAAACATGGGGCCTAAAACCAACATTTGTGAAATGGATATACCAAACGATAGTAAGACCTCGAGTTGTGTATGGAGCACTGATATGGTGGACAGGAGTCACCAAAAACAGTGCCCTGTACAAGTTAGACAGAGTCATAACTATGTCAATTACAGGGGCATTTCACAGCACACCCAATGTCATAATTTCCGTACTGACAGGGGTGCTACCAATGAAATGGGAGGTCACACAAGAGGCAATGAGAGGGGCACTAAGACTTAGGAAAACAACGACTGGAACCATTCACACAATCACGGCCACGGATCTGTTTGCACAACCGTCATAAGCAGCATACCAGAGGCAAACATGCCAATGGATGACAGGACAACGACATATCAATTCCAGGGAAACCTCAACACTAGAATAGACTCAAGACAAGTGTGGGAGACCAGGCCGTCAGTGGCGGATGAATCTGAAATCATCTGCGACACAGACGGCCCCAAACACTTAAATGGTAACGCAGGAATGGGAATATACATTCCTGCACTAGAATATGAAGAATCACTTTCACTAGGTACCGATACCTCAGTGTACCAAAGTGAACTCATAGCGATAAACTTATGTATTAGCACACTTGTAACAAAGAACATTAGGAACACGAATATAGCTATCTACACTGACAACCAATCTGTGGTAAAAACATTGGGTAATCCAATAGTCAGGAGCTATCTCATAGAAGAAACAAAGCACAAGGTTGGGAAACTCCAACAACTAGGGAATACAATTACGCTAAAATGGATACCCTGGTATAGGGGGTATGCGGGGAATGAGAGAGCGGACGAACTAGCCAAGGCGGGAGCCAGAGGACACTTCTGTGGACCAGAACCGTTCTCGCCTATCACAATGCAACAACTGAAAGTAAAAATAAATGAGAAAATGTGGAGAAATGTATGTGATGAAATAAACAACAATGAAGGGTACCGACATTCCAAAATTATGGGTATAACTAGTTATAACCTACAACGAACCAATTGGGTACTGGGCTTAAGCAAGATAAGACTACGAAGAATCACTGGAATGCTATCTGGGCACTATGCGGTGGGTAAGACCCTAAACAGGATAAATCCGAACATCAACGCTAGGTGTCCATGCGGAGATATAGAAACAGTAGATCACTATCTTAGGGAATGCCCGTTATGGTTTGGCACTAGACTCAACATATTAGGGGAGAGAATAATAAACAGCACTCGTTTGAGAGAAACCGAGTGGGAAAAGATCCTAGAATTCGTAGAGGGGACTGTTAGATTCTGTAACCCCTTTTAAAGAAGCCAAGCCGACTCCCAATAACTCTGGGGAGATGGGAAATGGGCCTAAATGGCCACGACTTCGGTCATTGTTCCCTCGGCCTTGGCTGGTGCCCTGATATCTTCTTCTTCTTCTGTTACGCACACGATACTGAAACAATTATAAGACAAAAATAAGTACTTACAGTTCACCGACTTAAAAACCCTGCAAATTATTACACAATGGTTTATTATTCTCATGACCAGCTTGACCTAGTGTTAGTGCTCCGAGACCCATTCCATTCGATTCAGCATCGAAGAATACTAGTAAACCATACGAAACATGACCTGACTACAATGGAACTACGGAAACGTGAGACCAGCGCCACCAGGGCTTGCCAATTGCCTGTAGAACAATTATGGAATGTCATTTTCGTTGTAGTCAGGTCATGTTTCACATCGTTTACTAGTATTTTTCAACGCTGAATCGAATGGGATGGGCCTCGGAGGTGTGAGACTGTGTCAAGCTGTGGAAGAGAATAATAAACCGTAGTGTAATGTTTTTGCATTCATTCATTAATTTCATGTGGATTAGTATTTTCATGATTTCAATCGCCAATACACACCAAATATTAACCTTCCACTTGTCTGGCTGCAGACCTCATCATGACGCTTATAACTTCAGGCGGAGGGCACATGGGCCAAATGATCAAATCAGACTGGTTACTATAGGCATCCACAACGATCCTTGACTCCCATCATGTAGGCTCCACACAATCAGCACGATTGCAGTACCGAACGGTTTGAGAAGAGAAGCGTCGGCAAGTCAACAGACGTGCCAAGGCACTTTTCATTCTCCGAACTGGCCGCGGTGGAACGAGAAGGAGCTCGAAGTGCATTGTGTTCTCCTTTGCTGGTTTCGGTACATCGAATCGTCGCTATCCTCTCAGATCTCCGACCACACCACACGCATTGCCGAGTTAACCTTTTTCGGTTACGGCTCACGCCTTCAAAAGAGACTGCATAAGCGTTGTACGAAGGGCCCTTAGCTCCAACTCGTTATTCGTACGTTCGAACGGAGCTCTACTGGCCAACAACATCAATGAGACCGATCCCCGCGTTAACATCCAAATTGGCTCGTTTAGTGAAGCATTTATCATCGGGAACGGCTCATGCACATCCGTCAACCTTCGTCACAATAACTCCATTAGCTTTGTGCCTTGAATTTTAACGTCTCGGGGTCGGCGGTTATTATTTATTGATAAAGCGTGCGTTGCGGTGGGACGGTTCATAAATCACGGGGACCCCGACTCCGACCTGTTGAAACAATGCGGTGAGGCGTCTTAGGAAAAAGAAAGGGAAAAAGCCGTACCGAACTTGAGAGAAAAAAAAATAAACGGAAAAGGGAAGAAATCTCCCACACTACCAAAGAGGTCCGGAGTGGCGAAGGGAAAGGAGTGGATGATGAAGAGGGGAGAGGGCAAGGAGAGGAGAAAGGAGAGCCTAAAGGTAGAAGGGAAGGTGTAAATTGATTTCCTAGTGTGGGATTCTGATTAATATTAAGGGATATTTGAGAGGCCGACGATGGCCGGGTGATGGGGGATGACACGGGTTTATCGGCCCCGTTAATAAAGAGATATTCCCATAGTTCATTTACGGACAAGCCTGGGAATGAGCCTCTAGGAACATTTCTTAGTTTCAAATTGAATACTATACTTACGTGGGCCGCCTGGGATCCGTCAAATAGGCGTTTAAAACTTTCGACCAGCTTAATAAGGGCGTCGGATCTTCGGCCCTGACGGAGCTTGCCGCTTGCCTAGTTGATACTGTTGACTTGAACGGACTCAAATGCCTCAGAGCCAGAACGGTACTCACCCGCGTAATGAAGAACGACCATTTGTTGCTTTGAGATGTGCGGATTGTGACGGCAACGTTGTTTGAAGCAAATCATGAAGGATGCTGCTCACCCACCCCGCTGGAGTGTTTGAAGAGGATGCCGTGTTGGTGAACATGACGAGTGGCAAATATGTGGTGATTAGGGGGATGCCTCAGGGCGTAGGAGAAATCCGTTGGGCCGACAGGGTTCAGGGTGAGCAGGAGTGCCACTGTCATGGGTTGGAAAACTGGCATTTGCAGAGCTCCAACCCCCATCCAGCTGCTGGGCGTGGCTGGTCGGGGGAGGGCCCTTGCGTTCCAGGGACCTTGAGTTCCGGCAAAGAGGGAACCAAACCTCTCCAAGACGAAGGTCTTCGAAGCACGAAGTCTGGGCGCTTCTGGGATATTTTTCCTGAAATGGTATTGCAGGGTGCACAGCCTGCGGCCTAAGCTGGTACACCATGGGTAAGGTCCACGCCAGATGGATGCCTCTGCAGGACGCGAGGGCAAAGGCGGAACAATGTGCCAATCCCTGAGAAACACAGTAATGGGGTCGCAGTGGTTGAGGGTTCGCTGGAAGTAGTCCCAATCCCAGTCTCTTTTTGTTTTGCCCGATCGGGAGGAGGCAGGTTAGGGCCGAGAGGCCGGCACTGCCATCACCCACCATATATCGGAATGTAAATGTCACAATTAGGGGCTTATGTCACTACAGCCTTTACCAGTGAGCTTGCAAGTCTATTACAGATTCGCAACATGACTAACACTGTGTGGGTGGATAACATGGTATAAACTGTATTCCCCACTGGCCTATCTAACTCCATTGCTGTATTCCCAGTGAGGCTGTATAAGCCGGACTAACAGAGAAAGACGTGCAAAATACACATCGTCACCTCCATGACACACAGTTGTGCTCCTTCAGGGAATCAAACAACGCCACCTGACAGATCGGCAAATACTCCTGCCATATCCACTGGATACGATATCCCCAACGCATTCCAGATGTATTACTGAAATGTCAGATACCAGCATAATAGGCGAAAGAATGCCCTTACTTGTAGTCGTTCGCTAACACCTTGGAGCTCTCCCTCACAGAGGGCAGTCTTAGGAATAAGTACAATAACTGCAAAGCGCGACACCGGCACCTCGTTCTACAGCTCACCAAGCCCCCATCCCCCCACAACCTAGTAGCTCTATTTCTCTATCTTTTATACTGTTTGCTGACATGTTCTGCGTGTTCTCTGACTGGTTGATGGTTAGTGTAAGTGACTGAACCATGTGGGGAAACCCACTTTTGACATTGCAAAGCACCCTTATCCAAGTTCCCTTATGATGTGAAGAATGAGGCATACCGTTGTTTTTGGTGGTTGGAGGACCCCTCCAGGTGTAGAAGGACTGAGGATGTGAATCTGGCAACCTATTGTACCCTTTAACGTTGAGGACCTCGCACGCTTGTGAAGGACGTGAGCGCTCCTTAGGCGAGATTGGCGACAGGTAGGGTGGATAAGGAAGGTCAGCAAGCGTGCGTGCGTACATCATCAAGACCACAAGTCTAAGCACCCATCATTGAACGAAGTGGGGTGAAACAAAGAATATGGACCGACCTCTTGATAACGCTACGACTGCATATATCGATAGGTCGCTTGATAACACTACGACTACATGTATCGATATCAATCCGAGAAATCCTTTTCATAGTCTTTGTACATTTAAAATAATTATATAACGGGGTATTACATAATGAACATTAAATAATTGGCATAATCGTACAGCTGTCGTTATTTCTAATTTCAAACATGGCGAGTCAAGCCTACGATGTTGTGCATATCGATAACCTGACCTCGGTCGTGATATATCGATATATTGCCTTATCAGAGGGAGCAGACCCTTTTCTTTGCTTTTACCCAACGTGGTTGTAGTTGTAGTTGGCGATATAGTTATCATTGTGATCAAAAAAGCGCTTCGACAAATATTCCTGGGAAAATGAGTGGTCAATAGATATATTCCGTGAACCTGGAACCTTCCAAGGTTGACACCTTATATTAGCATACCCTTAGCACTGCTAAGTTAGAGGTAACTGCCAATCTGTTACATCTGATGTGAAGATTCCATATGAAGACCACAGGGAAAGAAGGGGGGATGTGTGAATTTTTCCATTCTGAGAAAACTGAAATTTAAAGTTTGACGCCTTCTACTCATGTCCATCTTCATGAATGGCTGGGTCGTTTTATTTTTCCTCATTAGTTAAATTTTCATCTAACAATATAAAGGAAAGGGAAATAAGTTAATGAACGTCCACAATTTGTAAGTAACTTTATTGAAAAAAATAAATCCACTCTTACTAAAAAAAGTGGAAGAAGGGGGAAGGTCAGAGAGAACACCGGGAAAATATCTGGTGCGTTGCAACACACAACTTTCCTTAGCTCTACGTCAATTCACTTTGTACATGGCTAATTCTATTTAATCAATTCATTTATCACTCAGTTAATTTGAACTTGGTCAAACAACGCTTTACGGCAGCAGAAAGCTGTAGCGCTTACAGTTCCGGAATTTATTGTGCTGCTCGTACTCATTCCAGGACCATTAGTGAGCAATTGGTACACAGATAATTAATGAGGCTGTAAACACGAATTTTTTGAAGAAGGATAGTAATTACTTTTGCAGAGCTAATGGGTAATAACTGTTAGAACTGGTAGTAAGCGAAACGACAGTAGTTGAAGTTCAGGAATTTCTGGAGTGAGCCCCATGTATCTCATGAGCGTTGTTAAACACTCACCTTCTAGGTATATAATTGGACTACAATACCAAATTTTTTTTAACATTCTACAAGAATTCCAGCGGAGTTTATAAGGCAAAAACTGCGCGCAAAACGCTTTTGGTCGAAAATTTTGATAATTTATTGTGCTGCTCTCGTCATTTTCCCACGAATGAGAATTTACAGTATCATTGCCTCATTGAGAGCTATCAATATAAAAAATGTAATCAAAATAGTTAGAGCCGTTTTTGAGAAAAAAAATTTGGTGTTTTGATCACTATGATAACTATAGTTAAGTTCCGGTGGATTTTCTTCATACCCTTATTTTGGCGTCCCATAGTGACTTTCGGGCTAGATATCAAGTTTGAGCTGATTTGGTACGGTGGTTTTCTCTAAAAATCGTTCACAGACACACACACACACAGACCATTTTCCCTAATAGTGTTTTTCGGACTCAGGGGGGTCTGAAATGTAAAGATCTGAAGAGAACTCAAATTTTTTTTTTCAGCCGATTACATAACTTTCCTTCGTACTTCGTAGAGCAAGGAAAGTAAAAAGGGGGAGAGTGAGAGAAAAAATCACTACTTCCCTCGTGTGCCGCTTTTCTTGACCTCTCTGTATTTCAATTTTGAAAAGTATCTCCTCGCTGCCATCGACTGACAAAACTGTCTCAAGTGGAGTAAATACTTGAACTTTTCCAAAGAAATCGGTCGCCGGCCTGGAATAGAAACACGAAAATTAATGATCAATTTTTCTTTACCTAGGTCCGATTTTTGCTAATATCATTGAAGGTGGATAGGAACATTGGTTATTGACCAGTGTAAAGTCGTGGTGGCAAATAAAATTGTCCAATCGGGTGAAGTTGTCCGCTCCTTCTGTCGTGGATCTTTGATCGGGGAGGAACTACAATGTGCGACGTGAATTTGCGATTATAAGCATCCCTAAGTTGTATCGTGCGGGAGTGGTCTGCAGTAAATACCACTTCTTTGATAGGCCTGGTGTTGAAGGACGCTTTCTTGCAGTAGGAGCCGGCCAAAAATCGCTCCAGTTTCTGATGAGAGCTTGGTCGACCTCAACAACAATGAATGGTTCTGGATTTTTTCGGCAAGTAGCTATCTCACTCATCCAGTCGCGAATAATCTCAGCTTGGATCTTTTGGTTTACCAGGGCCATGTCACGATCACACTCGAGATACGAGTGACCTCTCATGGAGAATGTGACCTTGATTGAAGAAAGTCTTTTGGTCACGTGGACAACGAAATGCAGGTAGCGAATCATCGTAAAATTGTTATTCTGGCCGCCACAAGAGTCGCAGAAAATTTCCAAGTGGCGCACATTTTTGTCCAAACACGTGAATATGTAGTGATTGAGAAAAGACGCCATTGGACCCCTTTCCCCCGATGGTATAAATAAGCTCGACCAGACGAGAGGACGTGGATGTTAAATGATTGGAAGGTGAGCTGACGACGGTAGTACACGTCATTCGTGGTCACGTTCGGAAGGCTGAGATTTTTCTGATAGTCCATAGCGATTGCTTGGGTGTCATCTTCCTTCATAGCAGCCATCCGAGCTACTTTTTTTCGTTCATAAAACTTTTCAGCTCTTGCTTTGTGAACCTGATTGGCCACTGTCAACTTCCTGAGCTCCTCAAGTAATGATGCCTTCGTCTTTTCATCTTTGGCTTCAGCAGACCTTTTCTGCAGCACTTTTTGTTCGGCCAGGAAATTGTCACATGATGAACAAGTATCACTTCGAGGATACCCAAAACTGATGTTGAACTTCGTATTGAACGTATTTCGGTAGGATTCATACGACACAGCAGAATTTCCAGTCTCAAGGTACATTTCGTGCATTTTTTAAATGTTCAAAGTCGAAGGTAGGTACACGCGAGACGTCTTGGTGCGGCTGTAGTGGCTTTCTCGTCCCTTAAAACTTGCAATGTGGTCGACTACTGTTTGGTAAGTTACTTCCGAGAGTTTATGTTTTTTCACGCCATGCCCTCGTTTATGTTGAGGTGCATAGCCGCTCTCCTTCAAACTTTTCTGTATAGTCTGTAAACGTTTCTTGCCGATGCCATGGAAGCTGAGAAACGCTTTATGGCACACAGGAACATCAACCGTTTTCCCCTCTCTTTTGATTCTCACTCTGTAAGAGTATGACATCTCGTGAAGATGTTCCGAAGTACTTTCATCGGTGCATCTTCTTTGTACGGCGTGAAGTAACAAAATCAACCCAGCCAGGTAACTATTCTGCTTGTTGTACTCACCAAGTTTATTAAAATACTTGATGATTTCCCTGCGATTCCCTTCATCAAGGACGTCAAAACACTGGAATCGTTTACACTCACAACTAGGTCCAGTTTCGAAGGTCTGTGCTCTCATCTTCTTCATCACTTCAGCCACTCTCCCCGTGGACTTACGTTCCTTCGAACTACTCGTCGAAGGTCGAACCTCGTCATTATCTTCCACTTCCATACTATTGTCTCACAAAAACCGGAAAACTCACTAAACTACTAATATAAGTCTTATCACACAAACACGGTAAACTTACTGTAACAGCGGGAATCACAACTGATGAAGATAACCATAATCTCGGACGTTTGCAATCACCAGTGGTACCAACGGAGTACCTTCCTCTTTCTTTCCCTGTTTTTTTTCACACCTTCCCCTTTCTTTCCCTTGATTCAGACCTTCCCCCTTCTTTCCCAGTACTTTTACATCTCACACGGGCTATTTCTCGCTGATCCTCCACCTTTTTAGCAAGTTTTCACTCGTATTATGAAACTACATCCTTGGGAGAGTTTGTTGCCAACCTTAACTCATTTTCGAAAAAAAAAGTGACCTTCGCCCTTCTTTCCATGTGGTCTTCATATGTACATACTTCCATTTCTTGGCTTAGCTCTCCTCCTCATATTGTCCTCACTATTTTGAGGACCGAACTCATTTCACCATTGTACGTACACCCTCAATCGAAGCAGTCTTTTCCTGCGTATCTTCAGAAAAGAACTGGATCTGCGAAGAATGGCTTAGCTAGTTTGTACTGCCCGTTGCTTGAGCGCCCTCAGGTTCCCATCGCCACTTTTTCTGGCATCGGTTCGAGCTAACGCGTGCTATAGTGCTCAGGTTTGGGGAGTCCAGCAGTATTTGGAGGGGCGATGCTATATACAGCTGGAGTGGAGCCGCAATACATGCGCGTCTTGTCTTCATTCAGTGCCTATTGAGCCTTACCTTCGAGGACAGGAATGGGCTGAAGGATCAGCTGCCATCACCCCCGGATCTGGTTTAGGAGGATTGATAGCCGCAGACCGGTGCAAAAGCCCTTGGCTTCTCGCGACTGGTTCAACCGCCTGTTGTACAATTGATTTCGCGTCGAAAACGCGGGGGACTTCGACGTTTGTCCTCAGCTGGGCCCTGCAGGACGTGCCGAGGTCTATTTAACCGCAATTGTAGATGAACCGGATGCGTTGAGCCAGAACTGTCCGTTATGGAACTTAGGGGCACTGAAGACATTTTGCCCTTCACGCCCTTTTGTCCTGTCTTTGGAGAATTTAGAAAAGCCTATTTCAAACTGCTGACCATCCTAAATGGAGTCAATTGGCTTCCCCTGGGAAGATTTCGTAGCTCAGCTTGGGCACATCGTTTGAATGGCCACATACTACGTCATTGTTTATTTGTTTAAATACACATTTGTCTTCTTCCTTTAAACCCTCAAACGTACATTAGATGACGTTCAGTTGAATCAAAAAAGTAAAACCGGCTAATCAAAATCTTTAGGAAGTTCCTCGATGGCAACTTCAACTCAAGTTCCAAGATTCTTCTACTTGATCGCAGAATCTGATCGCTGAGTTGGTGACGTTTCTGGAACGGTATTGTGAATACCGTGGGCTCTGTGGCAGGCGAGTCAACCACGCGACGAGCTGTGCAACACTTCAATATACCCAAAGATTGTTCAGTACGGTAGTGATACGAACGTAGGTTCAAACAGAGGACAAAGTAGAGGAGAAAAGCCGTCGCAACAAACAGGGCCGTGGGCGGAAGCAACTCTGTTTGGCAGACGAGTACTAGCAATTAGCATAAAGGAGCGACGAAAGACAATGAGGGTTTAGAGGTCATTACGTTGAGCAGAGCCCAGTTGTAAATCACGAAACCCTCGGTAACGAGCTGTTGAAAGTCCTTCACTAATTCTTTACAACCAATAAACTAATCGTTACGTCTTGAAAACGAATTTTGGAGTGCCTGAGGGGGACAGTGCTCATATTTCAGAGTCGCATTAACAACATTTGCTACCCGTCGCTTCCGGTGGGGGAAAAGCAATCATGTGAACCGAAATGCTGTTCACTCCCGTATTTCTCTGTCGTGGCCAAATCTGTGCAACGATGTCGGTTTGATTCGCGCGACGGACTAAACATCTTTCTTTAATTCCTAATGGGTTTTCTGAGCCGGGCCGAATGAAGGATCATGCTCCTTAAATACGATGGCGTGGCCTTTGTCTCACTTTGGGCAGGGCGTCTGGTACACATGCCCGTACTAAGCGACGTCTGTTCGCTCAGGCATGTGCACAAGTTGGGAAGTGACGGGTGTCGGCTTCGGTAGCCACTAGCTGGTCCGCTGCAGTCCTGTACCATTTTCCTCGAACTCGTTTGGGGTCGTGTACCCACACCCAATCACCTTCTTCAAACCCTGGTCTCTTCGCTCTTCTATAATGAAACTCCTTTTGTGCTCGAATCTTGAAGCCTGACTGAACCAGTGCAACGTTGTGAATACGCTGGATAGCTTCTCTTAGCCAAAAGGCATAGGGCGTAAACAGTTCATCTGTTGGTTCTGGTGGTTTTCGGTATAAGGTGTCAGGCAAGTTCAAGTCTCTACCGAACATGAGTTGGGCAGGTGAATATCCTGTTGTTGCGTGGGGGGGCAGAGCGATAGGCGAGCAGAAATAGTGGGAGCTTGTTTGATTGGATGGGTTATACCAGTATCAATTGCGTGTTTAATTACATTGGTGCGTCCCAAAGGTTGCCCATTGTAAGCAAAGATGTGGCGGTACTTGAACAGTAAAGTCTTAGCCATATCACACTCAGTGGAACCTTTTTGAAGAGCGGACGCTTGGATCGCCATATTGATCCACTCAATTTCGTGTTCCTTGATCGCGGCTTGTAGCACTCTCTGCATGAATTGTTCTCTATTCAGAAGAGGAATTGTGATATTCTGTATTTGTACCACAAGAACACCGCGCTGAAGGTCTAAATAGGCTTGTAAGCGAGTAAGGAGATCTAGTCCCAAAATCCCGAGTGCTGAGAATTTGGACATCTGGCTTTGATGTGATCTGTGCCGTTACACTTCCAGCAGCGAACACTTCTAGTTTTGCTGACAGTAGGTCTCTGTTGATCTAATACTTACATATATAATCTTCTGACTGTATTCCCAGTAATGGGATGTGCACCGCGGCCATATGACCTATTGTGCCAGTCCTAGTGTCTTACAGGTCTATGCCTAGCTTCCTGTGGAAAACCAGGTAGTTCCTGAAGGAGTCCTCGTTGGTATCCATCCTGGGAGAAGTGGTGCCAAAGACCATAATACTTACATAAGTTGGGTACGCGCTAGAGCATCTTGGAGAGTTTTAGGGAGACACACTGTCAGTGCAAGAGCAAGATTTCTGGCCCTAATGGCTTTCAGAAATGCCCTCACGGCATGTCGATCCCTATACTCCTTAGACTCGTCAGGAAAAGCCCCCCTCACCAAATGTTCAATATCCGTCGCTAGTTTGGTGAAGCTTTCACCAACCTCTTGGTGCCTGGCCAAATGTAACTCTTGCAATCTTGATTTTGAATGAGTTAAAATCGCCTACTGTTTGCCTCCTAGGTATATATAAGCTTTATAAGCTCTTTATTGTCCTCCTGTACATGATAGTAGGTACAAAAAATTGGGTACTTCATAAAATGGGGTCCTTATGCTTAGGCAACCATCTTTACCACTTATTCTTCGGACTACGCTGGAAAGCATCAGATGCTGTGCTCCAGCGCAGAGTTGTCATATTCAGGCTTAATTAATTCAAATTTAATTCGTTCTACAGCACAATCACTTTTCTTTAACTACTGCAGGTTGTTCGTTGCTGAACTACTTTGCTGTTGTTATCTTTGCGTCCTTATGTGTTGGTATAATAATCCAAGTGTTTGTTGTTTATAAATTTGTTTACCTCTTTTTTGTACATATTTTTACTGTTAATCTTCAATAGCTCGTTTATCACCTTGAAATCTTTATTAATTATTTTGATTCCCTTATATCTCGTGGTGTTTTGAGAGTAGCAGTATCTTATTTTAGGAAGTTTTATTCTATATTGTTTTGTCCTCAACTCTCTAACATTCTCGTAGAATAGGTTTTTTTCTTTTCTGACCATATCAATATGTTTTTGGCATATAATTGGTGTATTGTTTGTAGGCGTAGTTCTTTGTACAATAGTTCAGATGAGTGTCTCATAGATTTATCAAATAGTATTTTAAGAGTTCTTTTTTGTAGTTAGTATATTTTTTCAATTAAATATTTGTAAGTTCCGCCCCAAATGATCACACCATACTGCATGACTGACTCGAAAAGTGCTTGGTATATGCTCTTTAAGAGTTTTTTAGGGTAGTATTTAATTGAGTATAGCACATACGCGCATTTTCTCAGTTTTTGACAGAGTTTTTCGAACGTGCACCTTCCATTTCAGTTGGCTATTTATTGTTATTCCTAAGTAATTCAAGTTGTGTGTTCTTTGTATCGCTGGGCATTCGCAGGTATCCTGTTTGCAGTGATGGAATTGCAGTTTTCTTTCCGTCCGTTGATCCAACGTCGCGTCTTTCTTCGAAATTGCCATATGCGCTGATTTGCAAGCATTAACCGTCAGCATATTGGCGTTCATCCACTTCTTGATTATTCTCAGATCTGCTTCTGCACTCTTGTAGGTCTCTTCCCAGTTTTTCCCATAGCTCACCAGCGCAATGTCATCGGCAAAGAGAAATATGTTACCTTCATACTTCTGTGATGCTAACCCATTTACGTAGAGAAGAAATAAAATAGGCCCAAGTGCTGCTCCTTGCGTTACGCCGTATTGATCAATGATGGTCTCGTCGCTCTTGGTTTGATTGATATGAACTGCCTGTACTCGATTCGCCAGGTATGACTCGAAGAGTTTCTGGGGGAGTCCTCGTATACCAAATTTGTTTAATTTGGCGCAGAGCTTTCCTTTTGACACACAATCAAACGCCTTAGCGACATCTAGGCACGTTAATATAACCTTATCTCCTTGGTCGAGGTGGGTGTTCATGGTGTCCGTAATTCTAAAGAGCGCATCTTGAGTGCTTATACCCTTCTGAAACCCAAACTGTTGGCTAGATATGATGTTATTTCTCCCCAGGTATGTGACTAGTCTTGTTTTGATCAGCTTTTCGAATAATTTTGCGATGACATTTAATAAAGATATTGGTCGGTAATTCGCTGGATCAAGTTTGTCTCCTTTCTTAAAAAGTGGGACTACTTTTGCTTTTTTGAAGCTCTGTGGGAAGATTCCCGTTTCTATACTGAGGTTGAATATGTATGCCAATGGTTTGGCAATGTATAATATTATTTCTTTGATTAATGAGGGGGTGAGTCCATCTGGTCCGGGCGCTGACTTCCCTTGTATAGAAGACGTTACTTTTATTATTTCATCTTCCTCTATTTTGTACATTAACATTGATGCTGCTGATGTATAGGTATTCTTCGTTACATGCTCCTCTATTGGCTCGTTGTTTTTTGTGATTTTTTGAGCTAATTCAGATCCAACTGTAGAAAAGTATTTGTTAAGTGTGTTAGCTATTTGAGCTTCGTCCTTATAACCTGGATTTATTGTCCATTCCTGTAATGGGAAATCTTCCTTGTTCTTTCTGTTTGTAGCTTCGCTAATGATTTTCCAGGTTTTATAAGGATTACCTTCACATTCTTTCAGTTGGAGTAGGTAGTAATTTTCTTTTTCTTTCCGTATTAATTTGTTGAGTGAGTTTCTATCTTGATGCATGGTTGTGTAATCCAAGTCTACTGGCTAATGTGTTTTTTAAGCAACGATAGTTGACACGTTCAGATGGAGTGAGATTAGCTAATATTGACAACGCTGGGCCTCTTACCACACTAGCCAACTTAAATCCTAGCCTGACTTCATTCCATCCATTTGCCTGTGCTGTCGCTTGAGCGTGGATTTCAAACTCTTCCCAAGGTAATGTCAAACTTACTTCGTACGCAACGACTGCAGCATCGCGTATCAGATCAGTGCGATCTGTTTCTTGGTCGATTGGTAGTGCAAGTGGTCTTGTACATTGCGTAACAGAGACTAAAGCAGTGAATTGCTCGCGAATCATCTCAAGGGTAGACTCCAGTTCAGTTATTCGTTGCTCCAATTGTTGGCTGTTGAAGGAAGAAGGGCGATACAGGTCCTCTGCGGAGCTCGGTGCATTGAATGTTGATGGACACACTGACGTGTCAACTGTCAATGGTCGATTCCTTGTACACATAGTTCGTACTGCTGGTATTGTAGATCTGTGTGGCATAGTCACACTCCTCAGCAATCCTCAACTCAATTTTTACAACTAAACTTGACAACAACATTCCCTAACAACGACGCCGAATGATCATCTGTGATCTATGGAGTCACCACAGTATCATAACCTGGTGTAAGTATTCGGGTACCTTAAAGGTGCCCTCCAGAGCCTCCAGTACGTCTTTCCACTGTACCTCGTTGTGTCGTCATAAAGGCCTCCTCCACCACTTCTTGGATTGCTTCAATGGTTGAGTACCCTGTTCTGAAACGACGCTGACGCGCTAATAAGTTACCTCCCCGCCTGATGGCACTCAAAAGGCGTGGCTGCAGCATCTTCTCCGGCTATCCACTGATTTCTTCCTTGCGAAGAACAGATTTGGAGTGGCAACGTTTGACGTCAAAATGTTATCAAACCACTTCGATTGGGGACAGCGTCTTTAAGTAGCCGTTTTGAAAAATCCCGGTCGTCAAACGTTTCCTTTCGCGTACGATTCTTTTCTGACGGCGAACGATTCTCGGAGAAAAATGTGAAAGCTTCTCCTCGATGCGTTTTGCGCTCCTCGTCTCAAAATTACCACCGGCTGTCGTAGCAGATGCGGCAGAGTTGGCAATAACGCACCGCACATTCCGAAAAGTCTCGTCCTCTCGGCGAACCATCCAACAAGATTTCAACCCATTAAAGGAAACTAAAAATCTCTAAACTGTGGAAGCTATCTACAAAAAGGAAGAAAAAGTGCGGCTTCAATGCGAACCAAATGAATTGCCAGTTTGATAAATTTATAGGGGAAAAAAGCACGAGCGAGGATTTGTCCCCGCGAGGAGATGGCGCGACGATATCTTTGAAGATTCCACTAGCTCGCGCTGGGGATATTATTTTCTCCGGGTATAACTCACTTGGAACGGCATCCGAGGAACGCCGAGCTCTAATTGTTTTTACATGAGAGATAAAATCTGCAAATTGGTTTCTGAAGTGTTCGCAAGCTGAGCCGCATAACTGCGGTTGGTTCACGACCCTTGTTTTCGTCTGAAACCCGCCCACAACCTTAAGATCTCCACGACAAAACATGCAGTAACCCTTTATTTAAGAAGCATCAGGTATTTGCAGTATTTTGGCACGTTCCTTTACTACAACCGCACATTTTCACGGGAAAAATACTCCAGAAGACGTTGCCGTTTTCTACCTCTTTGTTCGTTATTTTTTGTTGATGGGAAAATAGGGTTATGCGTAAGGTCAACGTGTGACAGCCCCAACGGCTGCGCTAGAGGTCCTGCTGGGTCTCGAACCTCTGCACGTGCATGTGGAGATAGCTGCCTACCAGCAAGCTCGTACACTGGAATGGGGCTTGTCAGGCGGGGGAGAAAGGTGCCACACCACATGATTTTGGATAAGGAGCGTGTAGAAGGACCAGCCCCGCAGGTCAGGGACTCAATACATACAAAGTCTAACTTCGAGCTTCCCTTCAGGGTACAGATCCATGGAAGATCCAGGTGGGAAGGGGGTGGTCCCTCTCTCGAGGGCCATGCCGACATCAGACAGACAGGATGAGAGAAGGGTAGCCTTGCAGGTGCAGGCATCTGTGGGCCAGGGGTCTGGACAGTTTTCCAAGCAGAGCTCTGCACTGTGACAGTATGCGTGCAGCACCTCCGGAGAATGGGCCTGAAGCCGAAAAGAATATACATTATGTCAGAGTCAGGCTGATTCGAAGGCCCTGGCTTCCTATACAATCAAACCAGGGCTGGTTTGGGAATGCCTGACTGGCCTGAAGACCTTTTCAAAGGGAAACACATTAACACTGTATTGGGTGCCTGGGCACGCAGGAATAGAAGGGAACAAGGAGGCCGATAAACTGGCGAGAAAGGGATCTGCGCTTCCCCCGGTGGGACCTGAGCTCTTCGTAGAGATCACAAAGAGCGTCTTGATGAAGGAGGTTGGTAAGTGGGGGGAGAAGTGTAGGGGTGCCAATTGGTGAGATGTACCTGGCTAAAGGCAGTCAAGGTTGTTTGTCAGACTCTCCCGGCAGCAAACTAGAGAGATCCTCAGCCTGGAGAGTGATAGTATACGCATGATATGCGGCCTGTTTACAGATGACTGTTCACTAAGGTACCACCTGGCCAAGATTGGTCAGTCAGAGGTACAGAATTGCAGATTCTGCGAGGTGGAGCTGGAGACAACGGAGCATGTACTCTGTACGTGCGAGGGGCTGGCTGCAGCACTCGGTTCTTCAGCTATGGCCTGAGGAGTTTGCGGGGATGGACCTCAAGTTTGTCTTGCGTGTTGTGCGAGAATGGTGGGGAGGTATTGTGGACGCCGCATCAGAGAACACCAGCTCCACAGGAGCTGGTTAGCTGGGTGTGGAACTAGAAGAACATGAGGGGGCTCATGCTCGCCCACACAATAGGCCCAGTTATGGCCGCATTTGGGGCTTTCCCGGTGCCATCAAGCAAATTTAAAAAAAAAAACAGAAAAGTTCAGCGTTTTGGTTAATTATTTTTTATCAATACCTTTATGTTTCGAAGAGTAGCAAAAAGCTGGTATTTTGGTTGAGCTATTAAATTTTTGAACGGACCATCAGCTCTCCAAAGAGGATCTACCTTGTGACGGCGCGCCGCCCTCTCCCCCTCCCTCTCTGAAGCCTTCTGATCATGAGGACATAATCTTCCTACAAGGGGGAGTGGATGTTACGAGCACGAATGGAACCCGCGGTAACAACGAGCGGAACGAGGTCCAGCTCATCGGAGCTGTTCCGTCAGTGAACGGGCAACAGTGAAGAGGCAGTCGACACAGCAATAAGAAGGGGTAGGTGGAATATCATCACTGCTATCGAGTAGGTTACATGTCAGCGAGAATGATTCCGATTCTGGATTCCATTCGATTCGCTTCTTGACTCCAATCTGATCTCTCTCTGGTCGAGGCTATACTTTTATTACTTGAAACGGATTGTGGAATACAGGTCGATACGGAAGGAAGGACTTATTATTGCCTAAGCCCGTTCATTTTATTACACTTCTGTAATGTTTCTCCATCGCTATTCATGAGCGGGTATGGTGTTTTTAATGTAATGCGACCGAAATTGATTTATTCGGAATGCAGCACCAATCTGAATCTCTCTCGTTTATTGCGTTCGTGAGGCTCGGGAATTTTTTCGAAACGACCGTTGAGTATGAACTCGCATCTTCACTTTAAGGTCTATCACTTCTATGAAATAGTGTGGAGCATCACATCTGGGGAACTGACCAACCCATATTTCATATTCAACACGCGCACACGTTTTCGTGTATTGATATGACGGGTATTGACAATATACTTTCGTAGTTCTATTAACAGTCCATCCTTCCGTGGTATAATATACCTTTAGGAAGGTGTTTGAGTATGCTTGGGCCTGCCGTTTAATACTGACTACAACCCGGCACAGCTTACCAACTTCAAAAACTAATTTGTGATGTGCGTGAGAAATGGTGAATTTTGATTTGACTAACCGGATACAACTAAAAGGGCGACAGGGGAGTTTGAAGAGTTTATTAACAATTGCCTGTTGGGGAAACACAAAAGTAGTGTAAAAAGGGGCGAATGGCGTCTCATCTGATAAGGGATCAGGTGTGACGTCTGCCTCTCCCCCTCCTGCCATTGACGTCTGTGCCTCCCTCAGAATCACCTGTTACAGCGCCTTCTGGAGAGCAGTGTTGCCAACAAAACAAGAGAAGTGTTGTCAAAGAGAAGGGATTTGAAGCTATTACTTAATCCCTTATCAGATGAGAAGGTCAGTTACTGATACGCCATTTGCCCCTTTTTACACTACTCACAAAAATAAATTAATGATCTGGTTCTTTTATAACTGCAACTCGGAATCACGAGTGGCGAACATCGAGAGAGAGTGCAAAGTCGATCAAACCCGTTCTGATGTCTTCCCTGATAGATGGTCGGGAGTCCCTGTCCAACACGTCCGAATGGGTGGTGAGATTCTGAACGAGAGGAGATGAGTGGCATATAAGATGCCGTAAACGATACAAACAAAACAGGTAAAGCTAAGCTTGGTGAACAAAAAAAACGGCACACGCGAGGTCGCAAAAAAAGAAAGTTGATGATAGAATGGGGAGAAAAAATAATAAAGATAATAATAATGGAAGAGGTAACATGGTCTACCACATCTTCCAGGAGTTCCTGCCACTTGATCCTTGACGAGGTGAAGGTGGAGGGGCCCAAACTGCATGTGGTAGACTCAATGCCCGCGAGGTTCAACTTCGCGTTACCCTTTCGGATATTCATTCATGAGCGATCCAGGTGGGAAGGGAGAGTTCCCGCTTTTGAAGCTAGGGCCAGGGTATACTACACTGATGGCTCAGTGCATGGTGGCCATGCAGGGGCAGGCATCTTTGGGCCGAGAATGAGGGCAGCTATCCCATTGGAGGCGCTGGCCACGGTGTTCCAGGCAGAGGTGGCTGTGTGCAGCGGCTGCTGAGGGGACTGAAGCGGCGGAAGATCTAGATTATGGTGGGCAGTCAGGCCACGCTGTAGGCCTTAGCCTCGTACCTCGGCCTTAACCTACGTCTCTGTAGGTGTGGGAGTGTCTGACTGGACTGAAGGCCCTGGCCGAGGACAACAGTGTAACACTGTGTTGGGTGCCAGGCATCAGAGTATAGAGACAATAGGTTGGCAACGAAGGGATTGGCGCAGATCCCTGTCAGCCCTGACCCCTTTGTTGGGACTACCAGGAGCCACTTACGTAGAGAGGTTGGCAAATGGGAGGATAGGTGCAGGGCTGCCCATTGGCAGGGAATGCCCAGCCTTCGACAGTCAAAACTCTTCATCCGACTCTCCAGAGGGAGTGCCAAGGAGGAAGGATATGAGGATCATACGTGGCCTGTTTACAGGTCACTGCTCGCTGAGGTACCACCTTGCTAATATTGGCAAGTGTGAGGTACAGGTATGCAGGTTCTGCAAGGTGGGCCTAGAGACGGCAGAGCCTGTGTTGTGCGTATGCGATGGACTCGCGGCATCGCGCCGTCGTGTATTTGGGAGACTCTTTCTTCAGCCAGAAGAGCTGGCAAATGCAGAACATCTCTGCAGTCCTCCACTTTGTGTGGGGGTGGTGCAGTGGGGCCATGATCTTACAGTAAGCCGTTTGTAGCCGCAGTGAGGATATCGCCTGCATCCGCCGTTTAAAAAAATCCTCGTTTTCTCTAGTAGTGGGCAACAGCTGCTGCTGCGGGGAACAGCGCTGTTGGTCAGGTTTGAGAACAATAGTGTGCTGGAATTTCTGCTGTTCTATTGGCATAACTGTTGATAACTGATAACGAAAAAGTAAACGTTAAGTAGCGCTATCTGGGGTGGTGGATGTGAAATGGGAAGGAATGATGTTAAGTGATGGTCTGGTTCGGCTCCAGCATCTGGGACCCTTTCCCATAAAAGACGACCCTTCGGAGTACGCCGCTAGGCACCTTTGTAAGGAAAGGGGATACATAAAGGGGGGGGGGCTCAGATAGACTAAAAGAAGAGACCCACCCGTGAGCGCTATGTCGTTTGTGTGTACGAAACAGGCATCATCTTGAATTAAGAAAAATGGTCTTCTATAAACGAAACGTCTATCCGGCACGTTGGAGGTCAATCGAGCGTTGGGCAGGAAACGAAAGGAAAGAATTAGATGACGGGATCGTATTCATCCAGTGGTCGTGGAGCCCGTGGAAGTGATTTGGTCGGACGAGTCGACCGTCCCATCAAAAAGGTTCGACGCGAGTGCCATACTTGTCCACTCTAATTGGAACGATGTTCGGAAGAAAATTTAGTGAAACGAGGCTTCTCAGTTGGTCGTCACCAGACATCGCTTGGAGGAAGAAAAGAAAAAAAAAAGAAAAGGAAGTGACGCGGACAATTTTAAGCGGATTAAGAGGAGGCCAGCGCGTGTAGGGCTAATAGGGTACACGGACATTTTTATCTGTTACGAAATCAATTGAGGAGCCCCTCCAGCAAATCATGGCTCTCAAACTACCATTCAAATCGACCAAGCCCCTTCGAACCACTAGGGTCCTTCTACGGCTCGAATGAATTTATCGATATGACGTTTCTCTCCTTTCGTTGGACAACAAGCAAGCGGCTATCGACAAACTTTTTATCGTTTCAAGGTCTCTTCGTTTACCTCCCAGACGAGGCAAGAACCCTGATTCTGGAGAATCCACGCAAATTACTCTACAACGGGTTGAAAGGGGGGGGGGGAGTAATACAGTAATACGTAAGCTCTCGCACATTCAAGTTGTTCACGAGTTCCGATTTCCTAGTATGTGCAAGGCGTCGCACCCGTGAATCTGATAGAGCAGTTGACCCACAACCGCAGCTACTGCTATTTCTTCGTGGCTCAAATTCTTCCAACTTGAAGTTAGTTTTTGAATGATTCGCGAGGCATAGGTAACATATGGTTTGGCGTCTTTTGGTTGCGATCTTGAAAATGACAAAAATACGCGAGGTGGAGTGTCAAGAGGCCATTGAGTCAAGAAGACTGAAATTTCCCATGTGAAGTTTGCTCCTGCTACATCCGTAAACCATGTAGCAGCTTCCTCTTTCAAAGCTTGCCCAAGCGCTACAACAAGTAACCCACCGCTTATACTGTCTCACATCACAGCAGGTGGGGGAGTCTCTGACTGAACTGAAGGCCCTGGCAGAGGACAACTATGTAACACTGTGTTGGGTGCCAGGGCATCAGGGTATAGAGGGAAACGAGCGGGCTGATAGGTTGGCTAAGAAGGGATCAGAGCAGATCCCTATTGGGCCTGAGCCCTTTGTTGGGACTACCAGGAGCCACCTACGTAGAGAGGTTAGAAAATGGGAGGACAGGTGCAGGGCTGCCCATTGGCAGAGGCTGCCCGGCCTTAGACAGTCAAAACTCTTCATCCGGCTCTCCAGAGGGAGGTCCAAGGAGGTGTTTGCACTGGGGAGGAAGGATATGAGGGTCATATGGGGCCTGTTCACAGGACACTGTCCGCTGAGGTACCACCTTGCAAATATTGGCAAGTGCGAGGTACAGGTATGCAGGTTCGGCAGATGTAGAGCTAGAGATGGCAGAGCATGTGGACTCCTGGCATCGCGCCATTGTGTGTTTGGGAGGCCCTTTCTTCAGCCCGAAGAGGTGGCAAATGCAGAACTTGCGGATATCCTCCGCTTTGTGTAGGGGTGGTGCGCCCCGCATAGGTGACGTCACACCAAGTGAGACCAGTGCCGTGGGGCCTGGAGGTGGTGCAGGTTGGCCATGATCCGAGGATCATGGACACCCTTTCAATAGGCCCGTTTGTGGCTGCAGTGAGGGTATTGCCTGCATCCACCGTTTCAAAAAAAAAAACAAAAAAACCCACCGCTTCTCGTTGAATCGTCCAAACAAGATTCCACAGTTGTACACCGGGATTTGGGGTCTGCTCGTTCATGCTTGGGGTCGAATTCCGGGAGCTTGATGTACTTTGATCTTGCAGGTTGTAACGCACGTCTTATAAGACTTTCCAGTCTCTGGTTTTGCTCCGTCATTTGTAAATTTCGTGTTTCCAACAAAGAAATAATAAAAGTCACGACTATCACCTTTTACGCTTTGTGGAGTTCCGGGCTGAGACGACACAACTTCCTCCAGTGCAATGTCTTGATTATTTTGTGAAGGGCATGCGTAACCTTCTTTATCCTTGTCTGAATCACTAAAACGGTCCATGATCCCACTTCTGATGTCGCACATTTAACGGTAAATGGCCAACTTGCGGGTTAGAATACCATATCGATTTCGTCAGCTAACCCATCATCACCCGACAAACTAAAACTGAATGTAGTGAAGAGTAGCTTACACACTCAAAACAAAAGTAAGGCCGCATTTTACTAGATGGAGACAGAAATGGTAGGTTCAGTGGTTGGTATGTAAGCCCTGCGAAGAGCCCTGGGGGCCAAGATTTCCGTACATCCTCCCTTCAGGCGCGGCCTTTATTCTTCATACCTGCGGGATATTCACACCAGAGCAGCCATCCCCAACCCAATCAGCAAGTCAACTGCGTCCTCCACTGTGCCACGGCAAGTATCATCCTCCGTTGCCTCAAAGTGCAGGCAGTTAGGGTTTGCAGCTTAGGCACTTCGATGGGGGTACGCCCTAAATGCACCGTGTCCTGTGCAGCTCTGTGATGGTAGCTCTTCTTTTTAGTCTTCTTCCCTCTTACGAGAATTTTGCAGCGTGCCGCCGTTCCCATAAACCCACCCCAGGAACGGACTTTCCTCCTTGTTTTCGCCCTTCATCTCTGCGAGATACTGTCCGTCATCCTCTTTTGACTGAGGATAACCCGGGAAATCGAGGAATGTACCTCCAGTGTTTCTCACAATATAGTGCGGTCGAATGCCTTTTGTGTGAGCTAGCCTCCCAGCCCTTATCCTCCACTAAATCCATGTCCTGTGAGGAACTGGGTAAGGTAGAAGTCGACCTCATTGTGGGGCCGAGTAGACCACGTTTAGGAATCAACTGCTTCGTTCACAACCTTTGGGGCTTTCTGGGTTAAGTCCCACCTCTAAAGGGTCACAGCTCTACTCCATTTTTTCATTCAACTCAGTTGCTTTATGGTGTTGTTATCTGTTGTCTCCCAGAAATAGAAATCAAGCAACTTGGCATCCACCATCCCCTCATTTTGGGATCGGTGGTCTCTACTCGGATGAGGAGGAGACTCTTCATTCTTCGTTTCTTCGCCAGATCTCTGCCTCCTGCCTCTGGCTTACCTGCGGTATTCAACTTGCACAAGGAGCAAACAGCGAACTTGGATCTTCTTTACCTCTTGGAACCCAACAGGAGGGGTACGAGATGGATCTTAACCACAGACTTCACGACGTTCCATTCGTACCAGGGCTTGCACATCTCAGCAGTTCTGAGATTGCTGCAGCATTCTGCTTCTACCCTTTCCGCTAACTTCGTCTACTTAGAGGTAAGTGAGAGGGCGAGACCAGATCCACGTTTATCCGTGTAAATTGATGATTACTGGTTGTGTAATCTTCCGGCACCTTCTGCCATAAAACGTCGCCCACTAAGCCAGGTGTCTGGAGTTGCTCCTGCTGCTCGGTTCTGTTGAATGTTATCTCCTCGGTGTTAAGTACCAAGGGACCCAAGATCCTAATAAAGTCTTGCGACTAGTTATTTTTCTGAACACGTAAATAACCATGTTGGTTGGAAAAACCCTGCAAATTATTACACAATGGTTTATTATTCTCATGAACAGCTTGACCTAGTATTACTGCTCCGAGACCCATTCCATTCGATTCAGCATCCAAAAATACTAGTAAACCATACGCAACATGACCTGGCTACAATGGAACTACGGAAACTAAATATTCCCCCCGCGCCAGGCGCCCGTAAACGTCTGTAGGCATTTATGATTCGATGTAGGGGTGTTCGGAGGAAGTGGCCCTAACCTTCCTCCGCCCTGTAGGGCAAAAAGAGTCGGGGAAATCGGGACAGGAACTTCCAGCGAACCCTCGGCAATTGACACGATGTTTTAATTAGCCGGGAGGGAGGGAGGGAGTACACACGACGAAACATTGACTTCTGCTGTAGTTCACGCGAGTTCTTGCAATTAGTTGACTCTAATAATTACTGTAATTTCCCTATACACAGTTGTGCACGTCTGATACTCATTCCATTCGACCGAGGACGTAAAAATACCTTGCAAACGATACGAAACACGGCTTATTTGCGATTATACTGAGTTTCGTTAATTTTTTTAACCAGTTTTTGTCCATAACAACCATGGGCTTCGTCCAATCGGATTGTCGAGATGGCGGGCACAACTAAATACCAAATGGGATTTTTGTGCAAAAGAACGAATTTTTAAGTCCACGTTAAAGGCACAAAACGGCCTGGACGGCGAACGGGGGACGGTGGACGGTGGACAGGGGATGGGGGACGGTGGATGGGAACGGGGGACGGCCGACGGCAGACGGCGGACGGGCATTGCAAATTTGGAATCCCCATGTCTTGAAATGTAAAGTATCAAATTTGTAGGGGGGGTTGTAAAAAATTTTTCGTGACTGAAAACATAGGGTTATTATTCATTCTGAATTATTATTTATAATAATAAAAATTCAGAATAAAAAATAATAATAATAATTCAGAATGAATAATAAACCAAAAGGGAAAGATGTGGAGTTTACTACAGGCAAAGAATAAGTAGACGAGTGAAATGAGTAAGAGAAAGGAGTTGTTATACGAGTTGCACAACACGGGCTACAGTATGAGAGAGTCAAAGGTCACTCA
Organism: Pachypeltis micranthus; assembly: GCA_020466155.1. Classification (NCBI taxonomy): domain Eukaryota; kingdom Metazoa; phylum Arthropoda; class Insecta; order Hemiptera; family Miridae; genus Pachypeltis; species Pachypeltis micranthus. The sequence goes on from CM035776.1 coordinate 5,565,464, forward strand.
GCACAGAGGGCCGTTAGGCAGCTGTACTTGTTTGAGCCAGGATGAGAGCTGAGAGGGTAGAGGGGAGTAGACTGCCCTAAGGAGGTGGCAAGTAAGGGATGAGAAGTGAGCTAAGGGAAAGGGGTGAGGAAAATTCCAACTGAATAAAGGGGCATTTTGGTCACTATGACGACTATAATTATTTTTAAAGAAATCCAGCTCACGTTTTTATTTTGGCAACCCACGGTTCTCTGCAGGTTGAAATTTGTGTGGAAATTTTGTTATGTCTCTGTCTCTCACAGGTATCACACACGAGTATCACATGATTCAGTGTCCCAAACTGGTTACCTCAGGCACTACAGCGAGCATCCACGCCATTGCAGTCCCGGTTATTGTCATCCTTGTACGCAAAAGGCACATACACACGCACACAAGGACTATACTCTCAAAAGGTGTGTTTCGAACTTCGAAGCCTGTCGAGCAGGCCAAATCCGCAGGGTCTTTGACCTCAAAAATGTCCACAATTGCCCTAACAGAAAGTCATTGTTTCCCCAAACACCTTCCTTTTCAAGCCCTTTTGTTTTCTATGGAAATACCACCTCTTCCGTTATTTTCAATTGACTACGGATTTCCCTATCTATCTTTTCACACCGCACAATTTTGGATTCCTCTTCTCAACAGACAGCTCCTTCCAAGTCAGTCATCCTTCAGCTTTCCCGATACAGTAGTCTCCCAGTTCTTCCAACAATGCGTCTCTCAGCTCGAACTACCCCCAATTCAACTCTATCTCTCTCTCTGTCCCTCTCCCTCCACTTTCACATGTATTGAGAGACTCATACTCAACCGGATAAGGCTATTCTGTCGAGTGTAATACAGTCCTCACTCATGCTCACCACGTCCATTTGTTTCTCAGTTTCAAGCTGCCCCATTCAGCTGCCAACAGAGCCAAACTCTACTAATTAAAAGAACTCGCGGGAAAGTAATCGTTTCAGCGTCTCACAGCAACTACCCATCAGCACGACGCTTCACGTCGTGCCAATTGCCTGGAATTTGTAATTTTCGTCTTTCTGTAGTAATAAGGTCATGTTTCGTATGGTTCACTGGTATTTTTCGATGTTGAGTCCAATGCGATGGATCTCAGAGGTGTGGAAACAATGTCATGCGGTGCAAGAGAATAACAAACCGTTGTGTAATAATTTGCAGCGTTTTTTGTTTGGTTCGTGATTTTTGTGAATGGGAAAATAAAGTCATGGGCGGTTTTTGTGGGCCGGGGGCCAAAATGTACCAAAAACTAAAGTTTTTCGCATTTTTCTCGAAAACTGCTATGACGATTTTTATTAAACTTTCTCATACTAACTAGTAGCTAACTTTTCTAGCATAAATATGTACGTGAACCTTCGTTGAGCGGAATTCATTGCCTACAAACGACTAGTTTGGTTGATGTATGAAGCCAAAATAGGTTTACTACGCTTTTTGGCAAAACGGCTTCAACGATTTTCACCAAACTCTCAGGGTGTCTTCAAATAGTTAATACCTATATATTGTTCTCTATAAATGTTCCTCTGACTGTCCATTGAACAGAGATAAAAATGATAATGTGCAGAAAAAATGTTTTTCTTTCAACGTTTTCGTCATTTCCAGAGTAACTGCTTCACTGGATTCGAGCTAATGCCAGTTTTGAGAAAATTAAATGAACGAAATTTCACACCCCTCAATTTTGGATCCCTCTTCTCAACAGACAGCTCCTTCCAAGTCAGTCATCCTTCAGCTATCGCGATACAGTCGTCTTCCAGTTCTCCCAACAATTCGTCGCCCAGCTCGTACTACCTCCAACTCAACTCTATCTCTCTCTGTCCCTCTCCCTCCACTTAGTGTCTCACAACCAGTTTCACATGTATTGGGAGACTCGCTATTCTGTAAACTGGAGTACAGTCCTCACTCACGCTCACCACGTTGATCGACCAACAAAGATTTGAAATACATTTTTAATTTGTTTCCAGTTGATTATCCAGGAAAGTAAAACAGAGGTGGATGGATTCTGCAATTCCTGACGCACAAGCCTCTCATATTGATGCAGATCATGAAATTAGTTGCTCATATAGTAAGAACTGTGCACTTCTGAAGTTGTTAGTCACACTCAACTTCATGGTTGAGCGTTCACGATGGCGCTCCAGTCGACTGAATTGATTCGTGCACGGCAATATCGGGCAAAAACAACTTTGGGATGTTGCCAAAGCGAAGATTCACATCGACGTTTCTCGGTCGACGAGACGTTTCAGTAAAACCCTGTGAGGGCTCTTTTTATCGTTTCTTCCGAACTAACATCGATCGCGTCTCAAAAAAAAACCCCGCGCGCCTCGACGAAACGAAATTCAACAGCGTTTTATTATCACAAGAAGAGAATGTCCTTTAAAATATTCATTATGTAAACACCTGTACAAGCTTTTATTTCTTCCTCCGATCACTTAACGAGAGATACCGCTAATGGATGCGACATTATTTCGTTATGGCCGCCCGATAGGAAAAGAGTCTTTTCAGTTCGGCAGATCTTTCTTTTTATTTTTAATTAAATCCTCGAGTCTCGGGAGGGAGAAAAAAAAAAGTGAGGCCACACCGCTCGTAAACCTATCAATTTTATCGTCGAGTCCACGGCCCGCCGGGTTTAAGTCGCTGGCAAGTACTCTGAAACAGGGAAATGGGCTCGAGGGCTGTTGCTTTGGTCGACGCGTGTTTTGGTGATCCAATGTCGCCCTCCTTTCAGTTTTTTCACTAATTATCCACCAAAACCATTCCAACGCGTCTAAACCTCAAATGCGCCACTGGGTCAACTGAAGTGGCACGTTGAAGCAGAAGCGATAAATAATTGTAGCATTTGTGACTTACTTAGGTAATTCCTTTACAGAATTACCCGCGGACAGGACACGAGTGACGACAAGATAATTATGCTCGAGTATTCTCACTTGATTTAAAATAAACAAAATAATGCCTCTCAGGAAAGTACTGGGACATGAAATTATAAACCAACTAGGACCCACTTGAGTTTAATCAGAAAAAAATAGAAATGAAATGAACTCATTTTAGAATGAAACAAATAACCTATGTAAATGACAAATAAAGGGGCAATGGGGAATTTGAAACACCAAGCTCACCTTAATTCACACAATACAAAGGGACTTTAAGTACTTATTCACTGGCTTAAAAAAGGGAGAAATTCGTGAGCGATGCCGGTAGCCATTCTGCCGAAAATGTGGCTCCTCCCCTTTTATAAACAGCGGCGGATTGCACGGGTGGCAGCAACAGGGTTGCCACCAGCGGCACCCCGCCGAAAACCATGACACAATTCAATGAGTGGAGACATTGACGGTTCACTAGAATCAATGACGAGAGCGGCACAATAAATTAACAAACTATTAAAGTTAACGTACCTGTAAGGCTGGTCTGTCTTCTCACCAGCCAGAGAAGTCGGTACTACCAAACTTTAATAATTAACCTACTGGCGGAACTAACCCAATCACTTCAATTTTCAAAAACGACGATTTTTACTTTCCGCTACCCGAAGAGAAGGAAAGTATGGTAATCGGGTCAAAAAAAAATTTGGGTTTTCTTCAGATCTTTACGTTTCGGACCCTACTGAGTCTAAAAAACCTAATTTCGGCACGTAGTCCGTGTGTGTGTGTGTGTCTGTAGCTCGATTTGCGGGAGAACGGCTGATCCGATTGAACTGGTTCTTTTTTTGTTTTGTTCGTTATTTTTTGTAGACACCAAAATAAGGTTATGGACGATTTCGGCCGATGGGAAGGGGAGGTGGGGGACGAAAATGTACTAAAAACTAGGTTATTTCGCGTTTTTCTCGAAAACGGCTCTAACGATTTGGATTAAACATTCAAATTATCTTTCACTAATCAATACCTAACTTTTCTTCTCTATACATATCTCCATCAAAATATGGTGAACGGAGATATAGGCCCATGAAGCAAAAATAGGTTTTTCACGCTTTTTGGCCAAACGACTTCAACGATTATCCCCAAACATTCCGAATGTATCCGTATAGTTAATACCTACATATTGTTCTCAATAAATGTTCCTCTGACAGTCCATTGAACAGAGATAAAAATCAAAATGTGTCGAAAATAACGTTTTTACTTTCCTTGGCTCTACGAAGTAGAAAGGAAAGTTATGTAATCGGCTAAAAAAATTTTTTTGAGTTCTCTTCAGATCTTTACGTTTCAGTCCTTCCTGAGTCCGAAAAACACTATTTGGGAAAATGGTCTGTGTGTCTGTGAACGATTTTTTGAGAAAACGACTGTATCAAATCCACTCAAACTTGATATCTAGCCTGCAGGTTACCATGGGACGCCAAAATAAGGGTTTGAACAAAATCCACCGAAAGTTAACTATAGTTATCATAGTGATCAAAACACCAAATATTTTTTTTCTCCAAAACGGCTCCAACGATTTTGATTAAATTTTTAATATTGATAGCTCCCAATATGGCAACTATACCATCAAATTCCCATTCATGGGAAAAACACGAGAGCAGCACAATAAGTTATCGAAACTTTCGACGAAATCAATTTTAGCGTGGTATTAAGAGAAAACAACCGTACCAAATCAGCTGAAACTTGATGTCTAGCCTTCAGCTTACCATGGGACGCAAAAATAAGGACATGGGCAAAATCCACCGAAAGTTAACTATAGTTATTATAGTGATCAAAACACCACATTTTTTCTCAAAAACAGCTATAACGATTTTGATTAAATTTTTCATATTGATAGCTCTCAATAAGGGAGTTATACTATAAAATTCCCATTCGTGGGAAAATGACGAAAGCAGCACAATAAATTATCAAAATTTTCGACGAAAAGCGTTTTTAGCGCGATTTTTTTCTTATAAACTCCGCTGAAATGTTGGTAGAATGTTAAAAAAAATTGGTATTGTAGTCCAATCCAATACGTAAAGGGGGAGTGTTTAAAAACGCTCATGAGATACATGGGGCTCACTCCAGAAATTCTTGAATTTCAACTACTGCCGTTTCGCTTACTACCAGTTCTAACTGTTTTTACCCAATAACTCTGCTAAAGTAATTACTATCCTTCTTCAAAAAATACGTGTTTACAGCCTCATTAATTATCTGTGTACCAGTTGCTCAATAATGGTTCTGCAATGAGTACGAGCAGCACAATAAATTCCAGAACTGTAGGCGCTGCCGTTTCCTGCTGCTGTGACGTGTTGTTTGACCAAGTTCAAAGGCCATGTACAAAGTGAATTGACGTAGAGCTAAGGAAAGTTGTGTGTTGCAACGCACCAGATATTTTCTAACATTTCCGTATATTCGAGGGTAACTGCTTCACCAGATGTGATAAATCTTATGGAGTGTCTTTTAGTCACCCATACCCACGTTCCGTTCTGTATAATTATTTCTGTATATATATGTTGAACGGAGATATAAGCCTATATATAAGTTAACACAGTAAAGGAGATTTGTCGAATATTAATTTATTGGGTTTCCAATTTTCTCAAAAACGGCTCTAACGATTTCGATCAAACTTTCGGAGTACTCTCAGCTAACTAGTCCCTACATTTTGTTCTCCATAAATGTTGCTGTAAAAATGCGTTGAACGAAGATATAGCGCCCGCATATGTAGGTGGTGTTCGAAATTACGGGGGTGGCGGAAAGTTGTGTGTTGCTACGCACCAGATATTTTTGACGAAAATCGATTTTAGCGGTGTTTTCTCATTGTAAACTACGCTCAAATGACTCTAGGATTTTCAGGAAAATTGACGTGCTAGTCAAACCAAGTGCCTACATGACGAGGTTTTAGTAACGCTCGTAAGGTACATATGAGCCACTCCAGAAATCAAACCCCACCGATTCACTTACCATTTCGAAACGGCGAACGCAATTTTTTAGTGGACATTCTGATGAATCACCAGTGAAGTGATTGCTCAATAGTGGCCGTGGCACAAGAGGAAGTAGTGCAATACATTCTGGAACCACAAGCGCCTCCCGCTGTCACGTAGAACGTTGTTATTAACAGAATGAAAAATAGATTTGATCAGGTGCTAGTCAACAGGATCCCTGAATCCGCGCTAGGCCGAAGAAAGTTGTGTGATATTTTAAATCATGTTTTGCCCTTAACATCCATTGACGGAGTGCCGAGTAGACCAGCACAGGAACCAGCCAATTGGAATTTTTCGCGAAAGAACGGATTTTTCAGAACAAAATGTGGCCTGGGCGGCGGACGGACATTGCACGTAAAGTGTCTTCAGTTCAAAAGGAGTAATAAACCAAAATCAAGTACAGATTGGTTGTAGTTGAGAAATCGTAGTACGTTTTACGTTAAAAAGGGAAATGTAACTTTTCTTTCCTCTTGGTGCCAGTGAATTGTGAGTCAATATCCCCCCCCCCCACTATTCCGATACATACAAATTGATTTCACATCGCTACTAAAGCAATGGGGTGGGCGATGAAGATCTACTGGGTTTGCAATCAGTTCTGCACAGAACCAGGGGTTCCGAATTCAGCTGAATTTTGTTCTGCTTACTCTCCCTCAGAATTGTTAAGGAGTGGTAGATTTGACTGCTTTCTTTCTCTAGGCCGTCCGAGCCAGGCGGGGTTACAACCAGCGGACTATGATTCGATCCCCAACCCGGCACCCCCATGAGGGGTGATGTAATGGGTACCAGCAATGGCTGGGGGAACGTGCAGGACCCAACAGGCTTCGGCTACCTCCCTGTATTCTCTATCTGTCTCCTTTTGAAATATCTGGTGCGTTGCAACACACAACTTTCCTTAGCTCTACGATAATTCACTTTGCACATGGCTAATTCCATTTAATCAATCAATTTATCACTCAGTTAATTTGAACTTCGTCAAACTACGGCAGCAGGAAGCGGTAGCGCTTACAGTTCCAGATTTTATTGTGCTGCTCGTACTCATTTCAAGACAATTATTGAGCAATTGGTAAACACAAATTTTTTTGAGAAGGATAGTAATTACTTTTGCAGAGTTATTGGGTAAAAACGTTTAGAACTGGTAGTAAGCGAAACGGCAGTAGTTGAAATTCAGGAATTTCTGGAGTGACCCCCATGTGTCTCATGAGCGTTTTTAAACACTCAACCTTTAGGTATTAGATTGGACTACAATACCAATTTTTTTTAACATTCTACAAAAATTCCAGCGGAGTTTATAAGGAAAAAACTGCGCTAAAAACGCTTTTCGTCGAAAGTTTTGATAATTTATTGTGCTGCTCTCGTCATTTTCCCACAAATGGGAATTTTATGGTATAATTGTCTTGTTGAGAGCTATCTATATAAAAAATTTAATCAAAATCGTTAGAGCCGTTTTTGAGAAAAAAAATTTGGTGTTTTGATCACTATGATAACTATAGTTAACTTTCGGTAGATTTTGTCCATACCCTCATTTTGGCGTCCCATGGTAACCTGTAGGCTAGACATCATGTTTCAGCTGATTTGGTACAGTTGTTTTCTCTAAAAACCGCGCTAAAATCGATTTCGTCGAAAGTTTTGGTAATTTATTGTGCTGCTCTCGTCATTTTCCCACAAATGGGAATTCAATGGTATAATTGCCTTATTAGGAGCTACCAATATAAAAAATTTAATCAAAATCGTTAGAGCCGTTTTTGAGAAAAAAAAATTTGGTGTTATGATCACTATGATAACTATAGTTAAATTTCGGTGGATTTTGTTCATACCCTTATTTTGGCGTCCCCATGGTGACGTGCTGGCGAGGTATGAAGTTTGAGCTGATTTGGTACGGTGGTTTTCTCTAAAAATCGTTCACATACACACATACACAGACACAGACTGACACACACACACAGACCATTTTCCCAAATAGTGTTTTTCGGACTCAGGAGGGTCTGAAACGTAAAGATCTGAAGAAAACTCAAAAAATTTTTTTTCAGCCGATTACATAACTTTTCTTTCTACTTTGTAGAGCCAAGGAAAATAACAAAAACGTTGACTGGTTTACCGTTGATTCCGGGCAAGTTGCTCTGGGAAGTCTTGAAGGCCGTAAAGTTAGTTACGAACTGTATTGACCTGTTCCTAGTCCTGAACCAAACAGTTTTCTTGTTTCTTATTTGGGGGGGGGGGGGGTTGTCATAGTAAAACCTTCATGCTAGCACAAGTCCCACGAAGTGAGGAATCTAAACTAAGGTTCCAAATGTACTAAGGTTCAAGGCGCATGATGGGGGCGTGTTTTGTGCTGAGGAAGGCTGCAGTTGGTTTTAGTTTCCAACGAATAAACTACAACATAGTCTAAATGAATAGAGATTTGAGTAAGTTGAACAAAACGAAAACTAATAATAAATGAAGGGGGATAGGACTGGCGGTGATAAATTCATAACCTTCGAACATCGACCTTTACAGGAGTCCATATCGAAAAACACGGCTGTTCAGCGTTGGGAGCTTTAAATTAAGAGGGCTCGCCGACGTTAATGTTCCCGATCCACGGGCGGATAAGCAGCAGGGATCTCCCGTGTTTATTTCAGATCTGATCAACGGCTTTAAAGCAGAAGGCAGCCGAGAGCATTCGTCCCAAAGGGTATTCCCTTCACTTCGATGCTTAACGACTCAGTGCCATCAAGTGCTATATGTGTTTGTGGAACAAGGGGTGCTGCTGGCACTTGCGGTGGAGGTTGGGGGGGGGGGGAGGATTCGCCGCTTTCAAGTCCAGCCGGCTTCCTCTCGTCTTTTTCAACCGCTAAAGGTGGACTCGGAAGACAAAGCTGTTTTCCACGGCAGTTAAACCCCGTCGCCGACAATAACTAAAACAACCATTGAAACAGACTCGCAATATAATACGAGCTGTTAGATTAAAGGGCCCCTCCGACACTATGGGCAACGTTGACTGCAAGGTGTCAACGGCAGTAAATCTTGGCTTCAATTGGAAATACCTGTTAACCCGTGTCTCAGATTGTATCACCTCCTTCCTATGCCCCGTTTTCGTTCCTTCACTCATTCTCCTCATCGTTCTACTTCGTGGATTTTATTATTTCGTATCTTAGCGCACTGGTTATGAGCCAATTTCTATTAGAGTTCTCGTAAAATGGAACATGTAATAACTTGAATCGCTTCATTGTCCCCTGCAAACAACTAAGAAAAGTATCGCAACCGGCCAAAGGTTTCATCGGGTCCTTGTCATATCACGCCCTCAGTGCTTGCGCGTTGAGGGCCCTAGCAATCGTGATGGTCGGTGGTGAATGGGTGCAGAACCGCTATAAATACCACCAGGGTGTTTCCTTGTTTCCGTCTGGAGTGGCTGACAGGGGAACAAGGGAGGGTTTCTTGTCGATTGACCTCACACAATCTCCCTGTGCCACAAGACGAAACACGCCATAGCGTCATATGGCTCCCAAGGTTAACGGGGTTTCTAAAGAGTCTTGTCTCATCACATCTTGAGGAGCGCGTTAGGGAATCCTTGGTCCAGCAGGGAGTCCTTGGCCAGTGTAACATTTTCCACGGCGAAATAGAGGGGAATTGTACAGGCCCTCACAGGTGTATTGTGCCTGGGGTGTCCTTGTCCCACAGAGCTGCGCTTTTGTTGACCACCAAGTTCTACGATACAGCATTCACTGAGCCCAGTTACACTTGGCCATTTGCAAGGTGGACGGGTGGAGAGTAAAAAGGGATTTTCCCTCGCCTAACTCAGTGAAGGCCTCTCTACTGACCGGAAACTTGCAGTGCTAGATGAATGGGCGTTAGATAATTAGCCTGCGAGATAGGAGTCTTCGAAGAAAAGGTGACACATATGACTTCGTAAACGTCTTAGGAGAAAATCGGTTGAGCCAGAACACTGGACGAGCCAGTTCCATTGGGTACATGGCGGCGTCTTCTCGAGCAACTGGCATGCTGCTACACTGTAGTTCTTCAAAAATGAGCGACAGTTGTTAGAGAAGTGGCCAAGTTTTATAGATTTGACTGCTAGTAAGCGAGCTTATAACCAAATGGGGAAACGTACCAGGCCTGTGGAGGCCTATAGGCACGTTGGCCGAAGGTGCGAGCTATGTCTTCAATAGCTCTGCGCGCAGGTTGCCGCCCCTGGGGCTTGACTCTGTGACGAGCTGCTCTACTCAGGGGCGCAAGGATGTGGCTTACTCAACCACTTCCGTGGAGGCGGGTGGGCACCATGCCTCTTGGTGTTACCGCCAATATAGGCAACACCTACGCTCCAAATCACCGTCTGGCACCCAACTTAGTCCGGACTTGAGAAGGGCTTACCTTGCGTCTTCGGAGTCTCGATCTCGGGGGGGCCCCCTTCTTGGTTCTGTGCAACGAACAGCATTGGTCGGCAGTCTCCTATTACCCCAAGCCAGAGCCACGAAATGCCAAACGGTTGGACAAATGATTAGGAGCAGAATGGAAAACGGGTTTTAGCGTTTAAAGCGAACGTCGGAAACAAAAGCGTGTCACTCAATCACAACGCGGCGTGTAGCGAACTGAGAAAAAAAGAAGGTGGTGAGACTATCGAGTCTCCAAGACCTAGTTTATCGCTGGCGATAAGGGGCGATCGAGACCGAACGATTCACCCACAAAAAGGGCAGGGAATAAGATGCCCACGACATCTGTTTTGCTCCTTACTAGGTTTCTCCACCTCTAGTGCACGTCACCGGTTGGTCCATGCTTGCGCAAAAGACTGAAAACGACGGGGCGCAGCCCTGCTTCCAAGGAGGAGATGAGCGTTGTCAGCTGTGGGAAACTGTGGCCTCTCTCGTAGGTCTTCGTAGATGGAACACGAGAAGATGACATGAGCTGCATTCTCATGTTCACCCGTCCTGCATGGGCAGTCTTGAAAGGTCCGCCGCTGAATGAAATGGAGCCACTCATTGAATGTGCCATGTACAGAGAGCAGTTGCACCTCTGGAAATGTCGGTCGCCACCACCCCCTGTCTAGGCGATCAGTCACTACCGGGAGGATGTTATGGAGGTGCCTTGAAGTGGGGCCCGCATCCCATCTGGTCTGCCAGATAGCTGTGACGCCCTGCAATGCTGCTGAGAGCCGTTGCGCAGTAGATTCCACACGGAGAAGCACCGGGAGCTGGTTCTGAAGCACGCCGCGGTACTTGCAAGCTTATAACCAGTCAGTCCAGTGTGTGAAGAAGGTTATGATCCCAGTTGATCTCTCCCAGACAGTCACTCAAGTCAATAGTTAAATCAGGTGGGGAACCACATTAAAAACTCCTCCCAGATGTTATAGATCTCTCAGAGCCGCCCAACGTTCACTGACCCAGAGACCTCCGCGTGTTAACACATGAGCAACAGCCCAACAGCTCTCTACTGGGACACTACCTAAATGTCAACCCCTGCCGTACCTCCACAGAGGTTGGTTCGGTAGGTTCTGACTGATTACCAGAGTTCTCGCTTGTGAAGGGTATAGTCTCTATTTCTGTCGGCTCTCCTTCCTTGGTGCTATTCCACTAATGGCAGAGATCACACGTTTGCTAGCGAAACTCCAACCTCCGTGCCTTTCGTCTGATGTAACCCTCTCATGGGTGTTACACAAACGTCATTATTATGAGGAACTGGACCTGTTCAAGGTGGCTCACAGGCTTTCTGGAAATGATAGGAATGCGCTAAGCACTCATAAATAACTTGGCATCGATGCAGGTCTGTTTCCTTATTCGACGAGGGTCATATCAGTCATGGAAGTTGTGGTTTCCCTAATGTGCTACAGGCCGGCCCCTGCAGCATCCACCGAACTCAGACCTGCGGAGGTAGGGCAGGTATTAGGTTGTTAGCCAGTCTCTCCGTAGAGAGCTGCTGCCCATCTGTGACTGCGTGGGGGTGACCACCTGAGGAATCCCGAACCGTCAGGGAGGAGTTCTTAATCTAGTTTCCCACCTGATCTAACTATTTACTTGAGTGGCAAGTTTCAAAATGACAGATCAACTGTGACCACGTTTCTTAGCCATCACCTTCTTCGCAAACTCGGCGAAATGGTTATAGGCTTGCTTTGGAGAGGCATGCATGATGGAGAGTCTTTGAGAGAGAAGAAGTGGAGCTGCCCATTGAAGTCGCCATGTCCTCAAGGACACATACAGTGCAACAAGTTCCAACAGCGTGTTTGAGATGTGTTAGAAAGAAGAGCTGCCATCGCAGAAATGCAATGAGGTAAAGGACTGCGCAAATTTATGAGTTCATTGGGAGCAGACGCTAGTTATCTGTTGGCTGCACCAAACAAGTGGGTATGCGCCTAGTGTTCTTCACGCACCTATCTAGCGATTGCAAAATGAAACACAGCGGAGCGCTCAAATATTTCAATCGTGTCCATCCTCGAAGGGTTATGGGAGACCCCTAGGACGATCTTGTGAGGCTGGATGGTGCTTGATGTTGAATGCATTAAAAAAACCTGGGATGGGAAGTTATAACAGGAGTGCCGAGTAATTGCCAGGTTATTAACATTGAATCCCTCCCTTTTTTGCTGTGGGGAAACCCCCACTGCAGCCTCAATGGGCCAATCCAAGGGCGTACGTGAGCCGCCTTATGTCCTCCCAGGTCCAACCCCAGCTTCTGATATTCCATGATGCGACGCCCTCGCCATTCTCGCACAAAACTCAAGGCGACCTTGTGGTCCATTCCTCCTCCCTTCTCTGTCCACAGCTGAGAACCCAAAGACTCTGAGGAGCACCACAGCCAGCCCCTCACATGTACGCAGTACATGCTATTGGTGACTATGTGTGGCTATTTGCAGACTTGCTGCACACAGATCAGCACAGTCTGGTTGCCCATATTAGCTTATAGAAAGGTTTCTATCCTGATAGAGCTTTGGAAGAAGGCGTGTCTACATCAGGGAACTATTGAACTCCTCACTCCTGAGGTTCCTTGCTCCCCCTACAATAACTTCGAGGAAATGGAGCTCCACATTAAGAAGAACGAATCCAGAAAATCCATTCCCATTTCACAGCTCTCAAGACAATGAACAGCCTGAGGTCGAGGAAAGCTCCCCTTTGTCTGATTATTTGCACACTGAGAAGTTAATATTGCAGAAGTTGGAAGTAACGTTCGTTGAGATAAGATATAAAAACGTTGTTACTTAATCAATCGACTTTTCAATTTCCGTCGGACAAGGACCAGTCGTTATCAGTCGGCTGTCGACGTTAATAAACGCCGACCGGAGCTGGTGCTCCGTCGAAGGACTAAGGACGAAGGCGAGGCGACCCCCACCAGACAACCCAACTTCTGCACTTTTTCATTTCCACGGGAAACAGATAAAATAGGCTGACTTTCACGGGATTATAAATCAATGGCGCGGAGCGGATTATCGGGCAAGTAGCTTATAGGGACATTCGGTGTAATGATAGGAAGGTTAACTGTAACACTGTTCCGCTATTACTCGCAACGTTTCAGACTAACTATATCGACAACTCGGACAGATAGCAAGACGCGGTCTGGAACCTCTTCTTTGGTTTGGTCTTAACGAGAACTCGCATCTTCGATTCAGGTCACGTATTCCTGAAAACAAATTGGTCCTCTTATCCTCACTCCCTATTCCTTCTTCTTTTTTTTTTTTTTTTTTTTGTTAAATCTCGTTCCACGAGGTTTTCTCCTTTTCGAAACTTGTGAAATACTTAATGGAACGATTTCCTCGGTTGTAAATTGGAGGGAGAGTTGATTTCACATTGAAAACTGATTTGTGGTTAGTTATATTGAATGATTCAGCAAAAGGGCGTACGAGTTCCGTTGGTGGAATAAAATATAACACAGCTGAGATTACCTTCAACAATACTGAGATACTGACAGATTTTCAATACGTAGTTACGGGCTAGTTAAAAGTGTGCTGAAGACGGCAAAAATAAGTGCTAAGCGACGTGTACATTACGTATTTATTTGCACGTTTATGGTTGTTCCTCTCTGACGGACTATTGAGGAGTTGTGGGCTTCGCACTAGTCCAATCGGTTTTATCTCACGGCCCAGACAGCCATAGTAAGAATAATCTCCAGGAAAAGTTCTCGAGAGCACGCTCTTTAAAAAAAAAAATCAAAATTTTACCATTCTTCGTTTTGTGAATTGTGAAGCACTATTTAACACGTCAACATCCTACTTACCCGTCGCACGATATTTGTACTAGGTTTAAAACGAACCGTAACCTTGCGCTGGCGAATCAGGTTGTTGGGGGCACAAGTAGGGAGAGTTGAAGATCGAAATGAAGAAACTTGGTGAGCGTGAGGAGAACTGTATTATGTGAGCAATGAACTGAGTTCTGTTAGTATTGAGCTGAGTTCGTGTACAAAAGGCGCTAGCTGTAACTGGGAGGAGAGTTGACAGCGGAATTATTTGGGTAGAGCTCTGTCGAAGAGAGTAATGCGTAGAAGAGGATAGGAAATGATATTTCTTTACCCCAGGCGAGGCTGGTCTTCTGTCGCCATTGGAAGACTCACGGAGGGGTGATTTCCGTAGGTAACAATAAGTAAGCGGTTGAGGACGAAGGACAGGTCTGTTTCCTTATTTGATGACTGTACCTAAACCCTCGACGAGGGTTATATCAGTCATAGAATTTGCGGTTTCGCTAATATGCAAGAGGCCGGCCCCTGCAGCATCCACCGAACTCAGACCTGAGGAGGTACGGCAGGTATTTGGTCGTTAGCCAGTCTCCTGGTAGCGAGCTGTTACTCGAGTGTGACGGCGCAGAGGTGACCACCTGAGGAATCCTGTACCATCTGGGAGGAGTTCATAATCTGGTTTCCCATCTGATCTAACTGAGTACTTGAGTGGCAAGTTTCAAAATGACAGATCAACTATGACCACGTTTCTTAGCCATCACCTTCTTCTCGAATTCTGCAAAATGGTTAAAGGCTAGCTTTGTAGCAGTCAATGCAAGTTCGTTTGCCCTCCAAACAACCGTCGCTCACTGCTGTAGAAACTACAGTGGAGCAGCACATGGTTTTTTGTTTCTTTCGCACTGGAGGCACAAGATGTGCATAATGAAGAGTTTTTCAGAGAAAAGAAGTGAAGCCTGGGAGGAACTGGGCTCGTCCAGTGGTCTGACTCAACCCCTTTTCTTGAAAGACGTTCACGGATGTTGGGGAAGAACTCATACGTGTCACGTCCCTTTGACGAGGATTCCCATCTCGCTTGCCATTTCTCGAACGCCCATTCGTCGATGGTGGCAAGTTTCTGTTCTGTGGTGGAATCCGTACAGAGTTCAGCCCGAAGAGGGGGAAGCTCCCGTTTCACTCTCCACTTGTCAACCATGCACTCAACGGCCAAATCAACTGGTGACTGACCAGTGATCACCTGGAGTGCTTCTGTTGATACAGTCTTATGGACCTTGGTGATCCACAGGAAGGACACGAAGGACATACAATTTTAAACAAGTTACCAATATATTGAAATGGTATTACTTGCAACTGCTACAGCCGGAATAATGTATTCTTTTTGTTTTTTGTGTGGATGGGTGTGTGTATGTGTATTCATTTTTAGAATGGAGCGGGCACGTCAAGATGTAGATGGCAGAGGAAAAAAACGCCAGTGAATAACCCTCAATACGGTTTGGAGGCCACAGGCTCCTTCTTGAAAAGCACGTCAAGTATTTAGGAAAGAGGTGGGACTGCAACCAACACCTCCAGTCCCTTAAAGGCACTACCATTGCAAGGTTCGCCTCACTGCGTGCAATTACTAAAGCCACTTGGGGTGTGTGTTACCATGACACTATCCTCATGTACAAGGCCATCTAACTAGGCGTGATTGGCTACTGCCCCGCTGTCTGGGGTAGCAAACTAACAGTCAATCAAAACAGAGTATTGGCCCAATCCCAGAGAGCTGCGCTTCTGTGGATCATCAAGGCCTATAAGACTATCAATAGAAGCCCCCCAGGTGTACACTGGTCAGTTAAGGGTTGACTTGGTCGTGGAGTACAAGGTTGGCTAGTGGGGAGTGAAAAGCTTTCCTCGCTTTGTGCTGAGCTCTGTGTGGATTTCACTACAGCACGGAAACTCGCCGCCATCGACGAATGGGCGTTAGGGAAATGGCAAGCGAGATGGGAATCTTCGTCAAAGGGACGTGATACGTATGAGTTCTTCCCCAACCTCCATGAACGTCTTCCAAAAAAATGGGTTGAGCCAGACCACTAGACGAGCCAGTTCCTCGTTGGACATGGTGACATCAATACGCGGCTCCACTCCACTCTCCATCGTGCAAGTCTTGCGCCTCCAATGGGGAGGAAACATGTTTCTTTGTGCTGCTCCACTGTAGACATTGGCTATTGCTGGCTATGTAACAAGACATTCCCAGATGCTACGGGATTCGTCAGGTGGTCACCTCTGCGCGGTCACACATGGGCAACAACTCTCTACCGGGAGACTGGCTAACGACCAAATACCGGCCGTACCTCCGCAGGTTTGAGTTCGGTGAATGCTGCAGGGGCCGGCTTCGTGCACATTAGCGCAACTTCCAAGACTGATATTACCCGTGTCGAGGGTTTAGTAACTGTCATCAAATAAAGGAACATACCCGTATTCATTCTTAGAGATTATTACGAGTAGAGACGAATTATTTTCAGAGAGCATTATTATTGGAGAGATGAAATATTTTCTAGATGTATTACTTTCCTCAATTTTTCAAATCTTCGAGCTACTTTGTCGTTGCATTCTACGTTTCCACGATGAGCTCTGCTTGCTGCGAGGGAGTCAGAACGGCTGCTCATCCCCTGCCAAAGGGCCTACACGGGAGATTAATTTCCTGGATTATGGCAGGCCATCAGTACCGTGTCTTGTGATTTTATACGTTTTTTGGAAAAATAAATTTCATAAAAAGTAAGAATGATGGTGAAGAACGTGCATGCGCTGTTAAGCAAATATCAGGTGCAGCCGCATCACACAACTTTCCTTAGCTCTATATAAAGTCGCCGGTTTTCATGGCTCTTCATGCTGATTCAATGTATTTTTCAGTCAGTTTAATTGAACTCGGTATAAGGTTACTTCACTGTGGCAAAAAGCCTTCTTGCTCTCCAGACCCACTGCTCCCTTGACAGTGTTTGTGCTCTTCTCCTTTTCGTTCTTAATAATTTTGTTGTTTTTTTTTTCGTTCTTTAAGCTGGTCGTGCTCCATGGAGCTAGAATTGTTCCTCAAATCAATAATTTTTCGTAGTACAAACTAGAATTGCAATGTTTTGCTCGTTTTAATCTCCCGATTCCCTCCCCTTAATATTTCCGGAGTACCCGTTGTCTCGTCTCTCCTCCAGCAAAGTGCCGTTCACGTAGTTTCCGAGCGGGGTTCTAGACGAGATGAGTTCATTAATTAAATCCGTTACTTTCCACATCAGCGAGTCGTAAAGTGCCTCATAGAACTCTATTGGAAACTCTTAACATGTCTAGAGCAACCGACAGTTACTTGAAAGCACGAGCCTGAACCCCAAGCGTTTCCTTGAAAGGCGCTTCGGATAAATCGTTTTGAGGAGAGAAGACCCCACGCGACGACTCCTCGACAAAAACAGAACAAGCCTGTCGTCATCGATTAACCTAACTCGTCCAGACGCTCCAGAAAAAAAAATAAGGTTCGGCTCTCCTTGTAGAATTAATCCCGTTTAATGGAGCGATAATCCGCATTAATTCCCCCCTACATCCGAAACGAGCTAATTTCACGTCAGAAGAAACCGGCACGCGCTAAATACTCTCGGAATCATCTCGAAGGACACCCTCGGATTGAAACTGGGTAATTTTTTCCTTATATGGAGACCATCCTCATTCTCGGAGGAGAATATCAAGGCGAAGAAGAAGACGTGGGTTACGACGAAAATCGTGAAAGTGCCGTTGAAACGTGCCCAGCTTTCAATACAGCGACTCTTTTGCTCGCTTTATTTGGAATTGGAGTTGAAGGTTAATAAGCTGGAGTTGGGGGTCCTTCGTGCTCGGCCTTTCTTAACTGACACATTTCTTCCTAACGCGACGCCAAAGTTCATGTTTTCACGCACGAGACTAAACTTAAACTATCCTATAGTGAGGGCTGTACAGTTGAGGTGATTCGCAGGGGCCTCTTGATCGAATTCGACCTGAAATCCATTTTGCAGGAAGTCAGGGAAAAGGTTAAGTAATCCGCTAAATGGAAGTCTGTCCGCTGAGGCGTTACAGTTGATTGCTGACCACAAACCCAGTTTTTGCCCCCTCCATCTTGATGCCACTGGGAAAACTCCCCCCACTGCGGACACAAGTAGGCCTATTGTGTGGACGTCCTTCCAGAGCCACTCTCTCAGTTCTTAAATGCTTCGTTCCCAATACGTCTCCCACCATTCCCCCACAAAAAATGGGACGTGCCCAATGTGTTGTACGCCATGACAATGAAGGTAATGGTAGGACAAAGGTATAATCAGAAATGTGTTGATTCCTACAATGGTAGGTTGCGCTTTGAGCATTTCCCGTGGTGTTGGAGAGGGTGCTTAGCCTCGCAGCCTTTACCCCTCTCCAGCCAGCACCAATCATCTCTCTAGGGGGATTTCCAGCGAAACCACGGTCCCCACGAGGCCAATCCCATGGCTTCACGGCCGACAGCGCCACGCTTTAAAGGCTCCACGCTGCCGGCCACGGGCTGAAGCCTCCGTGGTACCCATTCTATATGGCTGCACCTTGAGCAGCCTAGAACCTGAATGGGTGGCAGGCCCTGGTGCCGGAATTGCCAAGAGGCGTTCTACCGGCACCTACACTTTATCTCCATGGGGGTACGGGGATTGGACCCTGCACCAGCCATGGAGAAGGGTGTCAGGCCATCTTTTACAGCCTGAACTGCGATCCCCATTTCTGGCGTGACGAGGGCGGACTACTTGATATTCGGCCGCCCTCACCCGCGACCCACCCATCTCACTCTAACCTTATACCTAACATTAACCTACACACTCACACATCCATTCCACCCTTTACATTCACACACTTTCCCGATGGTCCAGGGGCGGACTACTCGATATTCGTTCCCCCTGGATCCATTACTACACTACCTATCCAACAAAACAGTAACACACAGATACACAACACATACGAGCACACAACACATACACATGAACAACGCATAAACACACAACACATACACACTCGTACATTCACTCATATATACATTCAGCCCTTAAATACATTGACGCCGGTGGTCCAGGGATGGGCTACTTGATATTCGACCGACCCTGGCACCGCCCACTCAAGACCACACACATAACCTACACACCTACTCCTGAGGCCCTGCGCACGTTCCCTAGTCTAACCTCTTCCCTATCCTTTAACACCCTTTCACCAAACCATTTCCATCATACGTAACATCCTTGATTCCTTACCATTGTCGTATCCCCTTGTTGTTCCAATCCTATTACCTCATTCCTGGATATATCCCTTTCCTGCTGGTAATTTACTCAGTGGAACACCACGTGTTCTCCAGCTCTCCACACTCACACAGCCCGTCCATCACCAGCTCGAACCCACAGAGCTTCTCTCGGAAGTCTACCGTTCAAGGCTGCTTGCGCCTAAGGCGTTCATTTCCAGGGGAGCATCGACGTTCCACAGATCGTTTTCTCTGACAAAAAAAGGCGCCAGTCAAGATAACGCTAGGGCGAATATATAAATGAAGTGTATTAAAGTAATTTGGTTAGTTTCGAACGTAAATTACTAAAGTTAACGCACCTGGCTGGTGAGATACTATGGGCGAGCGCTTTCGATGTAAAGACATCATCGCCTGGCCATTGAGTCAGTACTAGAGTCAGTTAGTTGGCCATGGTCTTTGTATACGAAGATAAAGGTAAACGGGAGGGGGGGGGAGGAGGTCATACACCTTCTGGGAAACCTGTTCGAAGTGAAGGGAAAGGGATTCAAGGACAGTATTGTATGTCTTGAATAGACTGTTGATAGTCGACTCCATAGGCTGGTCTGTAAATCCGTCAGTTGGTTGTTTTCGTTTGTGTAGTGTTTTGAGCGGTGTAAATATGCATTTTGTGTTGATTTGTTTGTTCATGATCTGTCCATTGACGTTTTTTTGTTTATAGATTTCCATGTTTTCTAATATGTTCAGTTTTCGTTCCGTGTATTGTTTATGTACTCAGATGGTGCAGTCCTGTATTTGGGCAGGTTCATGTCCAGTTGTCTGTGGTTGGCAAAATTTGAGTCGTCTTTGTTCCTGTTAAGAGAGCTCTTCTTTTTCTTGGAATGAAGGAGCGTGGACTTGTTCGTAAACCGCTGCCACCAATGTTACAAGGAGGGCTTGGAGACGTTTGGGGATCTGCTAAAATTAACAGCAATCGTGCAGAGCTCCAATCCATAATTCCCGACTTTCCCCGAGAATTATGACTCATGATTACGTCTTGAGCACTAGACCACGATCGCCCAGTGCCTTTATTAATAGGAATCAGGCGGTACTAATGTGTTCTGTATATCTGGTCCGTATGTTTCGTCCTGATTGTCCTGCTTACGAGTTTTTACGCGTACAATTATTTTATAAACTTTGGTCGAGAGAGCCTGTCTTTTCAGTCTTTGCGGTTAGTTTGGTTCTAAGTGTGTTGTCCTTACATAATGCAATTGGTGTTAATTATTCTCTGTATTTTTTGTCCTGTGCATGTAAATGTGCAGCGTCTTGTCAAAATCCATTGTGTTTTTGGAGTCATATTGTATTAATAATTTGTTTATTGTTTGTCTGGTGTAACCATTATTTTGTGCGATAGTATTGATAATATCAAGTTCTTTATTGTACTTTTGTTCGGATGATGGGATAGTTTTTAGACATCCGTATCAAGTGTCTGAACGCACTTGGTTTAAGTTGTTCAGGGTGGTTAGATGTACAGTGGGTGGTCTTGTCTGTAGCAGTAGGTTTTCTAAAAATATCTTACTTCGTTGTCAGTCCAAGTAGTTAAGAGTTTTATTCTGTTCTCTGTTCATGTCATGTTATGATAGATATTGTTTAAGTCCTCTAATATTTCGTAGGTGATGCGACAGCTTAATATGCTGATAATATCATGTACATATCTAGCGAATGTGTTGAGTCCTACAGTTCAGGGTTGCTCTAGTCGAAGGTAGGTAGCGCTAGTGACGCTAATTTCCTGGAGTGCAGCTACTTTCCACAGATCCTTTTCTCCAACATGCCATAGATCCTCCTCTACGAAAAGAGACGCCAGCTTACAACAATAAAAGCAACGCTAGTGCGAATATATTAATGGAATGAGTTTGGGGCTGCTCACATTGAAGATAGGAGGCACTAGTGATGTTGATTTCCTCGGGTGCGCTGACGTTATGCATATTCTTTTCCACAGCGATAAGAGACCCCACGCCATGACATTGAAGGTAACGCTAGGGCAAAGGTATAGTCAGAAGTGCGTTGAGCCCTACAGTCCAAGGCTGCTTGCGTCGAAGGTAGGTGGCGCTAGTGGCGTTCGTTTCTTGGGGTGAATCGACGTTCCACAGATCCTAGGCCACTTCAGTCTAGGTAACGTTAAGATGGAGGTAAAAAGTGCAGTTCATTTCCTGAAGTGCACCATCGTTCGACAGAACCTCTTCCCTGAGAAGAAGAGACGCCATGCCACATCAGTTAACGCTGGGGTAAATGTATTAACGGAATGTGTTGAGTCCTTCAGTTCAGGGTTGCCCTTGTCGAAGGTAGGTAGCGCTAGTGACGATGATTTCCTCGGGTGCACTGACGTTCTATAGATTCTTTTCCACGACGATAAGAGACCCCACACCATGACAATGAAGGTAACGCTAAGGCAAAGGTATAGTCAGGAGTGTGTTGAGTCCTACAGTCCAAAGCTGCTTGCGTCGAAGGTAAGTGGCGCTACTGGCGTTCGTTTCTTGGGGTGAATCTACGTTGCACAGATCCTTTCCCCTGACAAGAGACACCAGGCCACTTCAGTCTAGTGGCGTTGATTTCCTCGGCTGCACGTCACGCGATGACAATTAAGGTAACAATAAGACGCATGTATAAAAAACCTGTCTTTGAGTCTTTCAGTTAAGAGCTGCTCACAGCGAACGTAGTTGGCGCTAGTGGTCGTTCAGTTCCGCACACCACACACAGGCGTTCAGATCCCCGACGTGCGTATATACATGCATATCAGTAGGATGCTTCATTATCGTTGGAAAACCTGTGTGTTCCTGTACGTCCAGCTCAATGGCTCGCAAAAATTATCAACGTTGTCCAAACCCGTCCAAGTTTGATAAAGGTTATGAACTAACTACACAGAACCCCTAAAGCCCCTCTCCATTAAATCAGTAGGAGTAACCTAATTAATTTCAAAATACTACAGGATTTATGGCCAACGTTTGTCAGTCCTAGTGCTATTTCCAAACGATCTGGAATGATCTGAATTGACGAATTGCGCTTTAACGAGTTATGAAGCTGTCATTTCACAATACATCACACGAATCAATGAACTGGTAATTACAAGTGCCTTTGGTCCCTGGTGGGAGGGAATCATGAGCTCCGTTAATTGCTTGTTTTCAACGCTCACTTCCAAGTTCTTTCATCCATGAAATCAAGAATTCAGGACGAAGTGAAGTTGGATAAAAAAAAAAAATCCGTCGGAGACCGGGATCTCGTATTTAAAAATAATGGCGGCTGAAGGGTGTCGGCGGATTGTATTTTCATCACGTTTTTATCTCCCTCCCGATTGCTTCTCCTTTGAAGTTGAAGCTGTTGCTCGGTTTTCACCAGGCGAATCCTTTTGGTCACTTCGGTGGCAAAAAGACTGAAGAGGAAACGAAAGAAAAGAATAAAGGGAAAGAGTTGATGAAGGAAGCGGCACAAGTTGACAGGCTGTAAGAAGAAGAAGAAGAAGAAGGTGTAAGCGCGGTATTGGAGAAGGACAAAGGGAAGTTAGTCCGTTGGTTACTAAACCTGGTTGGGCTTGAAACAAGAGCACCAAGCCGACTCTGCTCGGAATATGTTACTTTTAAAGCGCTGTTATGAGAGCTTACATGTTTGATTCTTTTTGCAGAAGCCTCAGGGTGATTTACGTACTTTTGACGAGCATTACTGATAATTAGAACGTGTTTATGGAGGGGGGAGGGGTTGAAGGCGCATAGGAATCGTCCCTAAAGTGATTGGCTCTTGAATGTCCGATCAGCATCAAGTACACCTAAGGAATCGTCTTTACCAATAGTTTTTGTTGTAGTAGATGGGAGAGTTTGTTGATAGCAGCCTCGTGAATTTACTTTTGCGTTTATTTTTGTTCTCTTCATCATTGCGAGATACTGGCCATGTATCAGCAAGCTATATCCTCTTCTGGCTGAACACTACCTGTGCAAATTTAGTCACACACACCCAGTTCGTCATCGGAACTCAACATGGTGCGACGAATGAGCCTCTAGTGTGACTGTGTCCTCCACCCTGAACGAGAGAAGGCATGGGGAGCATCATCCAACATTACCCTGCAGTGACGCCGCCTGAGCCATGGAATCCACCTTGCTGCTGCCCCCTTACTCTTCAGAGAGAGAACCAGCTGTCCACCGAACCTTCTGGGGTGTGCCCGACGTAGCTGTCACACGGCTGTCACCGCTGATACAGCTATCACCAGAAGGTCCCTCCTGAGAAAACGAGCAGCACGAGCAAGTAGCATGGAGGTGTGTTTGTTTCGAGTTTCCATTGCCCTATTGCCCCAATACTATAATTAAACTCCGAAATGAGCTATTCAAGTTCCAAAAGCTGAGATATTGAAATTCCAACGAAAGAAAGGTTAGAGAAATGGCAAGCGGGATGGAAATCCACGCCAAAAGGACGTGGCACTCACGAGTTTTTACCCAAACTCCGTGAACGTCTTAGAGAAAGAAGAGGGGAGCCAGACCACTGAACGAGCCAGTTCCTTACGGGGCATGGTGACATCAATGAGCGGCGGAGTGAGCCTCCCAAAAACCCTTCACTTGTGCAGCGCCTCCAGCGCGGAGCAAACAAGAAACCACGCGCTGCTCCTCCGTAGTTCTTTGGTTGTAGGACCTGCACACACACCTGCCAGCACTGACTGCTACCAAGCAAGCTCATAACCACTTTGCTCAGTGTGCGAAGAAGGTCGTGGCAATGAAACGTGGTCAAATTTATCTGTCATTTTGAATCTTTTCACCCAAGGAGTTAGGTCTGGTGAGAAACCAGATTAAGAATTCCTGTCAGATGGTACGAGATTCTCCAAGTGGTCATACCTCCGCGCAGTTAACACACGGGCAACAGCTTTCCACCATAGGCTGCCAAAGTAACCGCTCCTGCCGTACTTCCACAGTGTTTAGTGGATGCTGAGCGAATGGCCAGTACTTGCAAGCTGGTGATCCGCAACTTCCGTGACAGTCGAATGATTTGACTCTCTCCGGGAGTTCAGGAGCCATATTGATAAAGAAACAGATTGGTTCCCACCAAAAAAGCACTCGGTATGTACAGTTACGGTATCTACAGCTCTACTTTGAAGTATAGTACTCACCAGCTCCCGAACACTGCAAAGTGCACATTGTTCTGCTTCGTACAGGTTTCGAAAATTCCAGTTTAGGTTTGTGACGCTTTGTCGATCAGTTTGATAAGTTAGTTGATTCCAGTGGAAGTAGACAATTGATCGGTTTGCAAGTCTGGCGTGGTCTCGTGTAATTTCGTTTGATTGATCATCCGGATCACTTCTCGAAGCGAATCGAAATCACGTAATTTCCTTCTCACGCCTCGAAAGTTTCTATTCATCTCGTGTCATCGGCTGCCCTGTAATCAGAATCAATGTTTCACACGCCTCCGGAGCCAAATCGCTAATGATTTCAACGAGTCGCCCTGCCCTGAGGAAAAGGCTTCCTGGTTTTTATCTGCTCAACAGGGATCGGTGTCAATATCAACGACAACAACGTTACCCGCTAATGAGTTGAAAAACCTCCTCGAAGGGGCTGGAAACGGTATAATGTCCCGTGAAAGGAACAGGGGCACCCAGAGCTCTTTAACTTGGGGATTCGAAATGCCGTTGAGTTGATGCTAATGAAACGAACATCGCCAACGCAGAACTAACTTCAACGATAAACCCCAACGAGCTTCGTTTAACCCTGAGCCTTGTTTGCAGCTCTCCTCTTTTTCCGCCTTCAATTCGAGATGTGCAATAAAACCGACATGTCCCGCGCAGATCAGCTTTGCGGATCTGTGAATTGATTGGGATCAGAGAAGAGGAGGGGAAGTTGACTTTGACAGAAATAAGGGCGTGTTTGCCCAATGCAGTAGCCCCTTCATTAGTTGGCGTTAGCGTTGAATATTCCGAGTGATTGCTTCCAACTGCCATTTGATTCGGTTCAATCTCGAACTGAGAACAGTTGGTGAATAAATCATTTTATCCGGCCCCTTAAGTCACCCCGGAGGCTCATGTAGAGTTCGATACTACGGAAATATAAATTCTATAAATCATTATCAAATGCGGTTTTAAATTTATTAAATGAGCGTTTGAGTTCGGTCCGATGCTCTTGGAAAAGCATAAATAATGTTTTAATGAGTGGATAAATGACCTTGAGGATAGTTGTTTTCACAACCTTCAGCGAACTAAATAGCGGCTTCAAGGTTTGATCGAGCCACTACGGGGTGTACACTGTGACTTATTGCATGTCTCGAGGAAGTATTACGAGAACGATACTTCATTCGTCCTCCATGTCGTACAAGACCAGCGCACTGCAAGGTGGGACGGAGTGTGCACAGGTCCTTAGATTAAGCAAAGTACTGCAATCGCCCAAAAATGTCGAGCTTTAGTCTAATTTCGGCGCGTTCCGTTTTCCAGAATCAGCGCTTGTACTGTGCGTGTGCCTGTGCTCAAAAAGCGAAAGGATGATTGAGTTCGTTCGTTTTGTTCTTTGTTTATAAGTTCCAGGTCCGTTGTTGCCAATAAGTTCGTGACCCATTACGACCATAGTGTTTCAAGGGCTTCCGAAAATCACCATTTTAGTTCATTGTTCATTCTGAATGTTTACAGCCAGGAACCATATTTTACCAACTCCTCTCGAAATTTGATACTTTGCTGTTACGAGGGGGATCCGCTGACTCGGTCAAAAATTACAGCGATCGCGAGGAGCTCCGATCCATTACTGCCCGACTTTCGTTGGGAGTATGAACCGTTGCCTTAACCGCTAGACCACGATCGCCCGGTGCCTTTAATGGAAGTCAGGTGGTACATTGCGTTTCAAGGCAAGGTGATTTCAAATTTGCAATGTTTGTCTGTCTTCCGACCTGGCCATTTATTGCGTTTAACGGGGTCCAAAAAATCCTTTCTTTTGCACGACAATTCAATTGGGCCAGTATGGTGTTAGGTAAGCCAGTTTGCAATTGCATGGTTTCCAAGGTATTTTTCGATGCTGAGTCAAAGGGAACGGGTGTTGAACTGCGTCTGGATGGAAAACAGGGAAGTCATAGTAAATATGGTGTAATAGTTTGGTTCCTGGGTATAAAACCATAAAATATCTATTCTTTGCATTTATTTATTTATCTTTGGTTAAGGGACGTAGAGAGGAGGGTCTGCTCCCAGTGGCCCCTTGAATTTACTTCTGCGTGCTGAGAACTAACCTGAAACCGTTTAACACATTACATCAGGTTGGCACTCAGTCCACTCTGTGATGGCAGCTCATCTTTCTTGTTGCGTACACCCTCATGAGAATCTTGCAAAGTGCCCCCATTTCCGTTCATTCTCAGGAAACCGCACATGGCTCAGTAGACCTTTTCGCCGTGTATTCATTCTTGATCCTGGCGAGGTATTGGCTCTGAATCAGCAAGCTCCAGCCTCTTCTGGCTGAGCACTGCAGCGGCAAATCGAGCTATGCACTTCCAGTTGTCCTCTGAATGCAGCATGGAGCGGACGAATGCCTCTGGGGTGAGCTGACCAACTGTGTCTTCCACTGTGCGCCGTCAGACTGCCCACCTCTGATACGAGAAGATGGCATGGGACGCATCATCCTCCATAGCCCTGCAGTGCAGGCAATTTGGGCTTGCAGCCTTTCTAATGCTGTGCAAATAAGCCCTAAATGCTCCATGTACAGTTAGGAACTGCGTTAGTTCACCTCATCTCATCAGGGCGTCGCCTGAGCCATGGGCCAAGTGCTACTATCATCATTCTTTCAATAGTTGAGATATAATGGCAGTGAGATCCACTCCTCTCGATAGCCTGAGCAAGATAGATTGAACCGACCAATCTTGTGGCTTCCCGATGGCCATTTATCCCGCTCCTCCCTTCCTCCCTCATCATTTTCCAACTTCGACTTTGGGAATGGTGACGTTCTTGGGTGGAGCCCACAGTCTCGCAGTTGTAACTGTGGCCGAATTCTACTGCTTGAAGAAACTTGCAGGGCCCAGACTGCCATACCTCATTTTCCCTGCTGTCGCTTCGATTCCTCACAATGTGCTTATTGCCTAGCGCCGCCGAGTAAGTGTTAATTTTCGTTGTTCTGTTGGAGTCGGGTGATGTTACGTATCGAGTACTTGTGGTGGTCGTTTCCATTGTGGAACTTTTAATTGCTGTTCTTTTATCCCTCCCTCCTCCCACCCTTACACCAGTCATTGATGACAGCTATTCTTCTCATTTTGTTTTTCCTTTTTGTTGTACCACTCATGGCCAGCTATTATATTACTCATGGCGATGTTAGACAGTATGTTTGAACTATTACCAAATTTATACAAAAACACAACAAAACACAACAAACAGCCAATCCTCTCAGTGGAACGAGTACAAACGATTTCATACATTCATCAACTCATTTGGTCATTCTTACAGTTGATGAGCTCTTGACTTCGAAATAATCTGATCTGAAGGTTAAAATGTGGTTTCCGCAGTCGACGTGCCTCACGTGGGCTGCAAAGTGGGAAACATCTCGAAATCTTCTCTCGGGAATCAGATTTATTTTAGGCATGAAATCAATAGGTTTCGCGAAACCATTAGGTCGTGGGGCGCCCGCTGAGAGGAATACCATGTTTGGTCAATCAACGGCTGACGGCCAGTCATAGAGTCGGAGCGAGTCCCGTAGTCAGGACACCGCGTATTGGAGTTGAATGAAGGTAAAGTTGACGATAAGATCGCGAAAAGCGAAATCGGACGCCCGCGAGGAGATGATGGGGCCGAGCGCCCAGGCAGGGCAAATGGAAGGAGGCGTCATTGTTGCTCCAAGTATAGTAACAAGGGGTGTCATAGTTGATCGGACGTCATCGACTCGTTATCCAGAATGGTCCGCAGGCTCCGAGGGTGGTTGATTAGCATAATGCCAACGGAGTATCTCCACCAGAGGGAAGAGCTGGCGGTGATAGTGGCGTATCCCTTTCTCCTAGTTATACCAATCCTTTGATAACAATACCTCTTCCTCTCCATTCCTTCGTCCCCCTCACCAGTAAACAATGAAGACTCCCATTAGAGACCTATCTGCCCTTCTCCGCCTCCCCTTGTTTATGGCTTTCCGACCAGTTTAATGAGTCAAACCAAAGGTTAGGCCGAAGGTTTTCAATTGTCCGCTCCCTAAAACTGTTCACTATCCGCGCACCGACGCTATCCATTACCCAACCGGTCGGGATCCTACTGAAGTCGCAGTCATCTTTAACGGGTCCCTTAGTCCCCTACCATTGAACAGAACCGCTAGCGCCGAACATTTTCCGTCGCATCCTCGACATGAAACTTTTCATCAAAACGGGTTATCGAAACACGAAGAAATAGTTCACATATGGCAGGTCTCAAGAGGATGTAAGTTGCAAGGGCTCTGCCGGTTTTTAGCGAATCACCTTGTAAAAGGAGGATCTGGAGATGTTTGAAGAAAGTCTCGTGGCACACTTGACAAGGTCGAAGGGCGGACAGATCTGTTTAGTGTTATAGTTCTTGCATGTTGATGCGACAAATTAGTCCGGAAGCTTCTGGAAAAATGACTTCATGTGGACTGATCGACTGAGAAAACCGATGGTTTTGGAAATAAACGAAGGACCTGGCAAAGCCGTTAACACGGACTTCTGTGACATTCTCAGCGTACTGAGAAGTCCCAAATCACGTCACATAAGGATGACAAACTTACCATTCTACAACTTCTATCAATTTGTACGGCGTGGACGATGACATCCAAGGGCTAGGAAAGTGTAAAAGGTTCATAGACTAGCTTTCACTGTGGCAAGGAAGGTTCTGCTTTGTGTGTTGGTTGAGAGAAATTAGTAACGGGTTAGTGGATGTGTGTGGTAATACTAATAGAATTGCAGATTCTGCGAGGTGGAGCTGGGCTCAGCAGAGCATGTACTGTGTACGTGTGAAGAGCTGACTGCAGTGCGCCTCAGACTGCTTGGGGTTCATGAGCTGCGGCCAGAGGTGGTTGCAGTGGGAGGGGGGCACCTCAAGGCTGTCTTGCGTTTTGTGCGAGAACGGTGGGGATGCCACATCAGAGACCATCAGCTGGGGATTGAAATGGGAGGACATGAGGGGTTCATATTCGCCCTTACAATAGGGCTGCAGTGTGAGTTCTCCCAACACTATCAAAGAAGGGGGGGGGGAGTGGTAATACTCCTTCTGAGCAGAAGATGTGTCAACATTGGATTTCATTGCCAATGTTTTGTGGAATTCAGATTCTGCAGAGTTTATTTTGGCATTCTCTTCATTTTTAGGTGCCATCAGAATTATTCCAGTAACGGAAAGTCCTAATGGGATGAGCCACGGCTGGCAGAGGCTGAGGCTCATGGCTGAGATGGATCGGTATTTAACGGTAAAAGAGTAATTTATTGGACGAAGGTCAGTTAGTGAGTGAACGATGGCGAGGGTTTAATTTATTGAAGAGTTTTGGGGTGTATGGGTTGTGAGGAGGGGACATTTTTGTGTGCAGTGGATGGAAACACAGATACATACACACGCACAACCTGTTCTATGACGTGCTTAATGATGATGTTTCAATGGCATCGGCTTTTTTTTTTGACCCGAGGGCGTGTGGGACAAGTCCCTTTGTCACTGCGGCCGCATATGGGCCTATTGTGACGGCCCTTTCTTAGTAGAAGGCGTCGTACATACCCGCCCCCCTTAGGAAGCTGAGTATGTCCTTCACCGCAGATTCCGCCATGATTTGGGGTTCAGTGGTCCCCTGACCGAAGTATTCAAAGCGTTTTGCTGCCAAGGCAGGGCACTCACACAGGATATGCTCTGCTGTCTTGTCCTCCTCACCGCAGAGTCCGCATTCCACCGCCTCTGAGATGCCCATCTTGTTGAGGTGATATCTGGGTGGGCAGTGCCCAGTGAGGAAGCTTATCAGTACTCTCAGATCTCTTCTAAAGTGTCAGCATCGCCTTCGCCCTTGGACAGGAAGGCGTGACAAGCCTTTTCGCTTGTCTTAGTTGTGGCTGGCGATGCCAATGGGCGCTGTTTTCCTGTATCTCCCATCGAGCAACCAGATGGTTCAGGTGACTTTTCGTCATACCTACGTGTGGTTCAGGCCTGATGGGTAGGGATTCTGTACCCCTTTTCGCAAGGCGGTCAGCCTTTTCATTGTCCTCATGCCCCCTGTGAGCCGGCACCCAAATGAGGGAGAGCCTGTTACGGGCGCCTAGCTGCTTGAGCGCATGGAGGCATTCCCATGCCAGCTTAGACCTAAAACTATAGGCTGGGATGGCCTTTAAGGCGGCCTGGCTGTCTGAGAAAATGTAGATCCGCTTGCCCTTGAGTCCTTTGTTCAGGATCTCTTCTGCGATCTCTTGGGTTTTGCCCATTGTTCGCGGCTGCTTATTCAGTCAGCATGCTGTCCTTATTCACAGCTGGCTGCAGACATGCCCCTGGGGACAATGCCGTGGCCGTTCAACTATCCATAACCCGTGGTCGCGCCTGGTAGCATGAGCATGCTCCTGGGAAGATAATCCAGAACCAGGATGGCATCGGCATACTGGCGTCTGTTGTGGTTGTTGGGAACAGGAGTAAGTTATCCCTTTCCTCTCCCTTGTCCACTGCGAGGGAGTTCTGAGATCATAGAGGCTTCAAAGGACATATGCTCCAAAATTGCTCAACCCACGACCTTCTTAGGAAAGGCGATTAAGCGTGTCGCTGCAGGTAAAGGAGCATTGTGAGGTCTGTTTCCTCATCGAAATAACTGTTTCTTAACAACTCATCATTCGAAAGTCACGGAGTTTTCGATTTTGCTAACATGTAACTCCTGCTTAGAGCAGATGTGGCCATTTCTGGTGATCTTCTCCACCTTCCACAGTAGTACGGATATCCAGCATCTGGACACTGGGCTTGGAGGTCCTTTGCTGGGACACCTCGCATCAGGCCTCTACTTCTTGCAGAGACTTACAGTGGACAAATCTGGTGTCGTACTTAGGGTCAGGCTGCATGGAGATCTCTGGTGAGCGATTTTGGCTGCTTTATCACATTAGTTTGGGGGGCTGGTGGAAGTAGCTGGGTGGGCTGCTGGGCAATCGGCTTGTGCAGCTCTTCCCTCACCACTACTGCCACAGTTCCCAGTATTGGTTACCAAAACCATTGGACCTGCAGCATTCACCCTCATAAGTATGAGCTCATAGCTGACAGTGGATCAGCTGGACGTCTCCACAGATTTGTTCCATTGCGATTTCATTTGGATTCAGACGTAGCTGGGATTGCCTGAGCTACTATACGGGTGAGGGGGTGGAAAGGCAGCGTTTGCTGGCTTCTGCTTTGCTCGGTTGAACGCTAGAGATGCAGGTGGCATTTCTTGGACAGCCATGATTTTCATATCTATATATGAGGAATGACGTAGTGTACCGTTGTGAGTTTAATTGATGAGTGCATTAGTGGTACGAGTGAAAGCTACTCGAAGCGGTGTTATGGGAGTTCTCTCTCAGACGTTTTGCTATTATCCCCTTTTGCTGGTCTGTTGAGAGTCGAAGGGAGGCCCCCGCATGAGCCACTGCTTCCAGTCCAGCCACCCACTGAGACTGGGGCTCATTAGGGATTTCCTGGCTGCTACTTAGCTGCCTCTCCGTCATACAACAAACAGCGTACTTGGTACCACTCTCATGGGCAGCACCTCCACCCATGATGGTTTTGTTTGGTATCGCTTCATGGTAGTCAGAGTGTAACTCAGAATGTTTTGAAGGAATCTTTCTTCAAAAGAAAAAAGTTTCTCAACGGTGATAAATCGAGGATGAAATCATGTTGCTGTAATGGTAGAATGTCTGTGCAGTGCAACTTCTCAAAGATAAACTTTTGAAACATTTAAGAATAAAATGCGATCATGAAGTAGGGGGTGACGGTTTCCAAGGAACACCCCGCACCCGAGGCATTTTACTGAAGGCAGTGCACTATCTTCGTTGGAAGAAACTGTTGTGTGATTTCTCGCTGCAAATGCGTTTTCAGTGGCTGTTCCATCGGGTCGACCTCAAATTGTGCTGAATCCTGTCAAACGGCGCTCGGAATTGGCCGATTGACATTTTATCGAAGAGGCGCGGACTGTTGTCGGAGGTTAAGTGGAATGTTTTCTCCAGTTACGAGGCCACAGCCTTCCTCTCCCTGGCCCAATTAAAACGGATATCTTTATTGGTCGCAGGAGCGACGCGGAGGAGGAGCCCTGGAAGCCGTTGGAAGCCACCGCCCGGACGCCCCGCGCAGGACGAATTTATTTTTCACGCGCTGCTCAAGACACTTTTACCCGTTGACTTTCACGAACGACCTGCTCGACAGATCTCGGGGCAGGAAAGGTTGCGGCTAACTCAAAGACTTACTTCGTTTCTGCGGAAATGACTTTTCAAAGCTCAACACGAATCGTAACTTACAATACCGCTTCAAGATCCAAAGCGCTGACAGTCTCACACTCTATCCAGGATAGGCCAGCCACACTCACCTGCCGAGGCTCCCCAGCATCCATCAACTAACACTCTAAATTCAGTAGTAAACTCTTGAAGATTGAAGTTGTTCTTCTAATTAACATTTTAAATCCCATTGGGCGGATTAACGTAAGTGTTGGAATCAATTCCTACTAAAAACTGCACTGTTTCGTGTTGAAGCAGAAGTTACGCGGAAAAAATACAATACCTCAAGGTCAGATAAGTTGCACAATTCCAATAGCTACTACAGAGACCACGTTGAAATGTAGGATTTTGACACCCATCTCAAGAACTGGGAGGACATTGTAAATGACTCGGTCCAATTCACGAACGATAAACATTATCGAGAAGGATTCTAAGAACATCTTTTGTCTGCCAACACGTAAAGCAGGTGTGTATCTTAATCAAATAGCTGTTCCTGAACTTTCGACGAGGGTTATATCAGCCCTACTCTCATGGAAGTTGAGGTTTCGCTATCATGCAAGAGGCCTGTTTGCGCAGCATTCACGAAACCCAGACCTGTGGAAGTACGACACCCTGGCGGAGGTCTGGCCCCCTGTAGAATCCCCTACATCTGGGAGGAGTTCTTAATCTGATTTCCTACCTGATCTAACTATTTACTTGAGTGAGAAGTTTCAAAGGGATTGATCATCTGTGACCACGTTTTTTAGCCTCCACCTTCTCAAAAAATGGACGAAACGGTTATGGGCTTGCTTTGTAGCAGTCAATGCTGTTAGGTTTGCCTGCTGTTCCTACAACCGTCGTTCACTGTTGGAGAAACTACAATGGAGCAAGCACGTGGTTTCTTGTTTCCACCGCACTGGAAGCGCAAGACGTGCATGACGGCGAGTCTTTGAGAGAAAAGAAGTGGAGCCGCGCATTGAAGTCACCATGACCCGTGAGGAACTGGCTCGTCCAGTGGTCTGGCTCAACCCATTTTCTTGAAAGACTTCCACGGATGTTGGGGATGAACTCATGCGTGTCGCGTCCCTTTGACAAGGATTCCCATCTCACTTGCCATTTCTATAACGCCCATTCGTCGATGGCGGCAAGTTTCTGTTCCGTGGTGAGATCCACATGGGGTTCAGCCCAAAGCAGGGGAAGCTCCCGTTTTACCCTCCACTTCTCAATCATGCACTCAATGGCAAAAGCAGCCGGTAACTGAGCAGTGATCACCTGGAGTGCTTCTGTCGATGCAGTCCTATAGGCCTTGGTGATCCACACGAGTGTTGCTCTCTGGGATTGGGTCGATACTCTTTGGATTGACTGTGAGTTTGCAACCCTAGACAAGGGGGCAGTAGCCAAAGCGTAAAACAGTGCTCAGGACATGAAGTAGTTATGAGGTGCCCATCAATTTACAAGCTACTTAGATTCACCCGCGTAGGTCGAAGTCTTGCTCTTCAGCTGATGTAAGCTGAGCGAAGTTGATGGTCGCTTTGACGGAAGTGGTTGAGATGGAGTCTACTCGACTCATCGCATCGGCGACGATGTCGGAGCCGCTGGTGTGCTGTGTATCTGTGGAGAACTGCGCGATGAAAGAGAGTTAGTTAAGCTGCACTGGAGGCAGTCGTTCGATTCTGTTCAGAGGCAAAAGTTAAAGACTTGTGATCTGTGAAAATGATGCAGAGTTGGGCTTGCAGTATGTGCCAATAATGCTGAACGGTGAGGTAGACGGCGTGGAGTTCTCGATAATAGGCTGGCCACTTGGTTTCTCTATCAGTGTTTTGGCGAACAGCAACAGTGGTTGCCAGGTGTTATCGACAAATTGCTGGATGCAAGCATCGACGGAATGGACGCTGGAATCAGTGAATGCGCCGAGTTGTGCAGAGGGCTCTGAGTGAGCCAGCACTATGGCCTCCCCGAGGTTGTCCTTCCACGCTTGGAACGCGAGCTCTGGCTCCGGCGTCCAAGGGAAGCGTTGGCTTCCCCAGAGGCCGGATCCAGCTGTGTTGAGGCTCACCTGATGCTCACTGGCGTGGGGCACGAAGAAGTTAACCATGCCGAGGAATCTGGAAACGCCTTTTACAGTCGACGGACGTAGATAGTTGCGGAGAGCAGCAATTCTGTCCGGCAGTGGTCTTGTTCCAAGGGCGGATACCTCATTGCCTAGGAAGCAGAACTTATCGACTCCAAAAATGCTTTTCTCTATACAAAGGCTAGACGAAATGCGATCGATTGATCTCTGGAAGGTCTGCCCAGCATTGTGAAGGCCAGAAGACGAATAAAACCTCAAAGAGGCCAAAGGGTGTTGTAATGGCGACTCTTTAGTTACTGTAAATAACTATTCCATCCAAATAGTCTACTATGATTCGTAGAACCGGCTAATGAATACATCAGTTTATGACCTCGGTAATTGTGTCATAAAGAAGAATATTAACTTCTGACATAATTAAAGATCACAAAAAACCATAAATTGTAGTTTTAAACATTAACTCGTCCCCCCCCCCCACTCAACTCTTATTGCCCGTAAGTTGACATAAATTAAACGCCAGCTGCTTAATTCGCGGTCGTTCCATCGTCTGGTTTGCAACAGAACCGAGTTACGTCAGAGCCTAAGCCCATCATTGAAGTTCCTCGGGCTCTCTGGACGTTTTCGGGCATTTATTAACGATCCTCGCATTTCAAAAGTACAATTTCCTGAAAATATCCTTTAATTTAATCACACACAAAGCGGTAATGAGCTTCGGGCCCAATTTAAGAAGCTGCGGTCACCGACGGGAGCCTATCATCAAAACCTTCCATCAACTCCTCAATTGGAAGGCGCCGACCGTCAATTAGTTCGTCACCTTCGTTTAGACGATATTTCCAGGGGTGGCTCCGTAATTTCCGTCGTCTGGTCCGAATTCGTTTGCTCCAGTTTTTTCAAGAGAAGACCGCGAGTCGAAAAAGTCGTTGGGTATGGGCTCGTAAGAGCGTGAGCTGGCGCTGATAATGCGAAACGGGAGCTTAGGGCCGTTTTCACCAACTGCGTTGATCCCGTTTAGAGTACCTAACCAGCTCCCGGCACAAAAACTGCCTTCGCCAGATTAGGTTAAGCTCTAGCCCTGATCAAGCGCTAACCCCAAAAAATTGGGCGATTAGGTCCGGTTAGCTCTTATTTATCTTTATCATGTCTGATATTTGTCCGCCATTACCGTGCTCCATCGAGTATTCTCTTCTATTATTAAGAATAATTAACAAATGTTTCGGAATAATAGTAAAAAACAACGATGCTTTTTACAAGTGCGCAGTTATTTCAGGCGCTTCACATGGATACGAGAGCGTTCAGACGACTTCAAGATTTTAATTCTGTTGCGAACAAAAGTGTTGCGATGCAATTACTTACAATTACAAGTTGATGTTCGCGTAAAATACGTGTTGTGCAGTTTTAGAAATATCTGGTGCGTTGCAACACACAATTCTCTTTAGCTATACGTCAATTCACTTTCTACATGGCTTTGTCAACTTACTCAATTCATTTACGACGATTTGAACTTGGTCAAACAACACTTCACAGCAGCAGAAAGCGGTAGCACTTACAGTTCCGGAGTTTCTTGTGCCGCTCGTACTCATTCCACGACCATTATTGAGCAATTGGTACACAGATAATTAATGAGGCTGTAAACACAAATTTTTTGAAGAAGGATACTAATTACTGTTGAAGAGTTATTGGGTAAAAACTCTTAGAACTGGTAGTAAGCGAAACGGCGGTAGTTGAAAGTCAGGAATTTCTGGAGTGAGCCCCATGTATCTCATGAGCATTTTTAAACGCTCAGCCGTTAGGTATTGGATTGGACTACAATACCACTTTTTTTTAACATTGTACTAACATTCCAGCGGAGTTTATAGGGAAAATACCGCGCTAAAAACGCTTTTCGTCGAATATTTTGATAATTTATTGTGCTGCTCTCGTCATTTTCCCACTGATGGGAATTCTATGGTATAATTGCCTTATTAAGAGCTATCAATATAAAAAATGTAATTAAAATCATTAGAGCTGTTTTTGAGAAAAAAAAATGTGGTGTTTTGATCACTATGATAACTATAGTTAACTTTCGGTGGATTTTGTTCATACCTTTATTTTGGCGTCCCATGATAACTTGCTGGCTAGATATCAAGTTTGAGCTGATTTGGTACGGAGATTTTTCTCTAAAAATCGTTCATAGACACACATACAGACACACAGACCGTTTTCCCAAATAGTGT
This sequence comes from Pachypeltis micranthus, assembly GCA_020466155.1. Lineage (NCBI taxonomy): Eukaryota > Metazoa > Arthropoda > Insecta > Hemiptera > Miridae > Pachypeltis > Pachypeltis micranthus. The sequence goes on from CM035776.1 coordinate 5,602,327, forward strand.
TTTTAACCCTGTGGGCATGCAGAAGGCTGTGCAGCAAATCATGGAGCATAACTGCAATAATGTTGGAGTGGCTCTATAAGGGGATAATTAGACCCCGCGTCACCTACACCTCCACGGTGTGGTGGAAGGCCCTGCGGTGGTACACCAATGGTTGTCATGAGAAGCAGAGCTGGACTTGGTATTGTTGGGCCCAACTACAGTCTTGCTAAACCGCTGGGAGAGTATGCCACGTTATTTCAAGCTGAAATCCTAGCTATAAAGATCTGCGCGGAAGAGATCCTGACCAAAGGACTCAAGGGCAAGCGGACCTTAAAGACCATCGCAGCCTATAGTCGTCGGTCTATAGCGCCCGCATATGTAGCTGGTGTTTGAACTTACGGGGGTGGCGGAAAGTTGTTTTGCTACGCACCGCTCGTTTATTCTTGACACGATTACAATACTTTCCTTTCCCTTTGGGTAGCGAAAACTAATAACTGACAACTAGCGGAAAGTAATTTCCTGACTGAACCGGCCTTAAATGTAGGTATGTGTTAGTTGGGAGTAATAAATTAATATTCGACAAATGCCATTTTCCGAGCTATCGTGGGTCAACTGATAGATACAGAAATATTTGTGCAGTACAATATAGGTTGCCAAAAGACACTGTGTAATATTGCAGATCTCAAGATCTATCTTTTGCTGATTGCAAGTATCTCCATTTGGTTTTGCGCGTGTGTTCGTACCAGATCTTTTCTGATTTTAATGAAGTACGATTCTGCATTCGTGCGTTGATATTTTTCTAAAAGTACCGTTTGGCAACCTCTCATACGTTCCTTTGTGTTTTCATCTGACACCCCAGCTTTTCGCGAAGACGATCACGAGCGCTTTCACGCCATTGAGTCTGAATTGTTGACATAATGAGAGAATATTAATAGAAATGAGGGGATACGGGTTAATCTTATTATCTATTTTGAATGTCCTTCTAGTCGGGCATCATGCCGTGAATTATAGGCAACTTAGCGAGAGGAGCCTGCCCGGCGGTTCCATATTGTTGCGGAGGAGGTCGTGGATAGGCAGTTAAGGCTGACCGCAGGCTGGTAGTTGAGCGCTTATGTGACCGCAACCTCGGTAAGACTCTAAGGTTTCTAAGTTTCCACTCGGGGCTTTTATCAGGCAAAACTTCGCTCCTCCGACTCGTTCTTCGACTGGACGCAGTTTGCGGCTATAATCTGACGGACTTTATGGAATCGTATGAGCTTCGAAGGCCGTCTCAATGAGGGAAATACGTGGAGACGTTTGCTTATTGCGATGAACATCGGCGAGCGACGCCTCTCTTCCGTTCTTGTTGGATGGCATCTTGACTCCGACGGGAATTCCTTCGACAACCGACATCTTAGCTCCGGAATGTGCGGAGTTCGTTGGGAAATTTCTCCTCCAGCGCGGTATTCTGTCACGTAAAGACGTAGCAGCGTCTGTCACGTTGTTTCGCTTTTCATGATGAACATACAAATCATTTGAGGCTGATTCTGGATTACTCGGAAGATCAGATAAAGCGGTAGATATTGTGTCCCAGGGTTGCTCAACTATTATATTTGCTCTGCCCTCTGACACGTACGAATACTTTTATCCGCTTGCTCCGATCCTCGCCTTTTCCGAAGAATTCCTATTTCATTCTCGCTTGTACTGAACTGTTTCCAACTAGGTGTTCTAGTTTTTTACTTTTCGCGACCTAAAAGGGTAAGGAGGAGTGCAACCGTGTTCTTCGTGGTTTTCTTCAGATAATAACGTTCTGAAGCATGTCCGATAAACCTTGAAAAAAGTGGGTCTGTGTGTCTGTGGGCGTTGGTGTGTGGAGTGGGCTCCAGTGGGCGTCCATGGAAGGGATTATCAGCACTTTCGCGCTGTTCATTTGGCGTCGCTGCCTACATCGATGATGTGTACAAGAGGCCGGGTACGTAACGGTGTGGATGCTCACTGTCGTGCCTGCAGGTGTGTCCGTGCACTTATGGGGGCTGCGGTCTGCAAGCAGGTTGCATTGTCACCTGAGAGCTGAGAAAGTGGAGAGAGAATGGCGCTACCGGATTGTCTCCAGAGAAGGACTGAGCCTTGAGGTACGCATATCCACAAAGTAAGTGTACTCGATTTTTTTAGGGATCAACAAAATTTATTAAAACAAAAAAAAAACGTGCTTACGTAGGTATACATTTAAGCTATTTTTCTACGTAGTCGCCATTTCTCTTGATGCAGGTAGTTAGGCGGGGGATCAATTTTTTTATGCCTGCCTCGTAGAAATCTGCCGCCACCTCCTTCGTCCACTTGTCGACCTCCCTCTTCACCTCCTCGTCGGTTGAACATTTTTTTCCACCCATGTGCGTCTTTAGAGAAGTGAAAAGATGATAGTCTGAAGGCGCCAGGTCGGGGGAATAAGGGGGGTGGTCTAAACATCCCATCCAAAAGAGTCCAACAGTTCCTTCGTGACGTTGGCCGTGTGAGGTCGGGCGTTGTCATGGAGCAAGCAAACGCCTTCCGACAAAAGACACCTCCTTCGATTTTGAATGGCTCTTCTCAATTTTTTATGGGTCTCACAATACCTTGCCGCGTTTATGGTCTCCCCCTGAGGCAAATAATCGATCAGTATGATGCCTTTGTGGTCCCAAAACACCGATGCCATGATTTTTTACCCAGAAATTGTGGTTTTGAACTTTTTGGCTCAGGGTGAAGTGGTGTGACGCCACTGTTCGGACTGTCTCTTGGTTTCTGGAGTATAGTGTGCAGCCCAAGTCTCATCTCCAGTAACAATACACTTGAGGAAATCATCACCCTCCAGTTCATACCGTTCCAAAATCTCTTTAGAGGTCTGCACTCGATTCAACTTGTGTTGTTCAGTCAGTTGTTTTGGGACCCATCTTACACACAGCTTATGAAATCCAAGGGTTTCTGTTATTGTTTCGTGCAGCAAAGATCTGGATATTTCAGGAAACTTCGTAGAAATTTCGTCCAGAGTCAATCCGCGATCGTCACGGACCGCTTTCTCAATCTTTTCCACAAGTTTGTCAGTCACAATCGACGGTCTCCCACTCCTCAATTCGTCATGCACATTCGTACGACCGTTCTTAAACTCCCTACACCACTTGTACACACTCGTACGATTCATGTGTCCTTCATCATAAATTGCCTTTACCTCATTAAAAATTTCAATCGGGGATTTCTCCTTAACAACGAGGTACCGGATGACCGCGCGGATTTCGCACTTGGCGGCAGAGTCGATCGACATCTTTCACGAGAAATGCTCCTGAGACCACAGTTTTCAACGTACTGACCTCATTTTGGTCTTGTTTCGGAGGGGAGGAGTCACGCTACAAGACAGTGTGCCCAACATAGCAAAAAAATTCCCTACGGCCTACGGGAGCTTCAGTACACTTACTTTGTGGATATGCCTCGTATGATATGGTTGAGAACTTCATATTGTTGCACTCCATCGTTACTGCATTGTTGATTGGCATTGTTTGCATGTGTTTATTTGTAAATAATTAAAAAGGCCATTCTCATTCTTGATACCAAACTGAGCGGTACATTTCCTACCTTTAAGCTTTCTATATTCCTTAAAATATCGTCGCCGTTGGTCCCGACCAGTCTGCAGTAGTCCTAGATGTCCAGGTAGTATCTTCCAGCCGTGATCTTGCGCTTACTTGACCAAGCCAAGAGGCGCAGATATGACAGAACTGATCTTCGTATGGCGATCAGCTCGTGGAGTGGAGGCTGGTAACATCAGGGTTGCAGGATTGACTGTGTCCATGCAAGGGGATGCGTCAGCTTCGTGCTGTATGAGGTATCACCACCTGCACGTCTAAACTGCTGGTCCTTCCATCGTGGAACATCCTCTTATCCTTCTTTCCTACCCCGTTCAATCCTTTTATCCCTAAAGCCAGCGTAGGGTAGTCTCCGACCTCCCCCCACCCATTTCCTTAATTTTAACTATTTAGTTTCTCTTTTTTTGGGGCCAAAAATAACGGTTTATCATTTTCTTGAAAAGCTTGAGCCTATTCTCTCACCTCTGGTAATCATCCCACTCGATTCAGCATCCAAATATCTGGTGCGTTGCAACACACAACTTTCCTTAGCTCCACAACAATTCACTTTGTACATGGCTAATTCCCCGTGCGGGGTTGCTGGTCCCCCCATCGGGTGCCTCCCCAGGTGGCGGATGCTTCTCAGATATGGGTGGTACTGGGGAAATAAAATACCCGGGGCAGACCAAAACCAGCCTGGGGTGGGCCAGCAGCCATCCCAGTACCTATTTGGGGCTGAGGCTATGGATGCTTGAATGGCTCAAATTGGACGACCCATAGGCGGAGATGGATGGGTACGGCTGTGGCACTGCGATGTGGAAGGCAAGTTAGGAAACCACCACATTATTCCTCCTGGGGATAGCCCTTTTTGCAAATCTCAATGAATGACGAGTGAATCCAACGGCCCCGAGTACCGGCGCTCCTTAGATGGAGCAGGGGTGCGAAGAATCTCCGGACTCGCGATTTCAGAGAGAGAAGTTAAAGTGGGAACCTGAAACGTCCGCAGTTTATATGAAGCGGGAAAGATAGATAACTTGGAGCAGGAAATGAAGAGGCTAGGTGTCGGTATTCTTGGATTATCTGAGGTTCGATGGCCTGGTCCCAGGAAGTGCGAACGAGATGAATCGGTACTGTATTACTCAGGTAGCCATGAGAATAGCCATCCGAATGGGGTAGGGATAATGGTCAAGAGGGAGCTCGTGGGCAATGTGTCCAACTTTTTGCCGGTGTCGGATCGAATCATGTTATTGCAGCTCAAAGGGAAGCCTGTTAATGTGAACATTTTACAGGTATACGCACCTACGGCGAATAAGCCTGACGAGGAGATAGAGACGATGTACAATGAGCTGGCAGAGGTCCAACAGATGATGAAGAGGCACGATATAAACATATATCTTGGTGATGTCAATGCCAAAATTGGTGAAGGTGCTGTGTCGGGAATCGTGGGCCGGTTTGGTCTGGGAGTCCGGAACGGATGAGGAGACCGTTTGGTTGAGTTTTGCCAAGAATCGGACCTGGTCGTGCGTAATACGTGGTATAAGGTTCCAAAGCGGAGACTGTACACATGGAAATCACCCCAGGAAGGCAGTGAGCGAGTCGTTCGTAATCAAATTGATTACGTTTTGATCAATAAGCGCTTTCGGAATGCAGTCAAGAGTGCGAAAGCTTACCCGGGGGCAGATATCAATTCGGACCACAGCCCAGTTATTGCCCGTGTACGTCTGCGACTCCGTAGGGCACAACCTAAGGTTGCAAGGAAAGTCAACTTGAGGCTGCTTAAGTCAGAGGTTATAGCCGAGGAAGCAGGGAATCAGATGAATCAAGCTGTCGAGAGAATAAGTGTTTCTGGTATAGATAGTGCATGGCTTGAGTTCAAATCTGCTATTAATGGGGCCGCAAAGGACCATCTGAGCGCGGCAACCGAACCAAGAAAGAAGTGGATGACAGATGACATACTTCGAATGTTGGAAGAAAGGCGCCTGCTGAAGAACAGGGATGACCGAGCGTACAAGGCACTGCAAACCCGTATTCTAGCTGCAACTCGTCGCGCAAGGGAGGACTGGAATATTTGGATGAAATTCATGATGATTTCAACCTGCATAAGAAGGTAAGAGAACTAACCCCCACGGGCAGGAAGAATCATGCTTCAGTGATGGACGAGTTCTTCGTTGCTGTATCCCATGAGAAAAAGTGCCAGGTATGGGAGAAGTACGTGAACGAATTGCTCAGCGATGTCCGGGAAGTTTGCGAAATATCCAGTCGTGATGATGATGACGGGCCACCCATTTTGGTTGACGAGGTTCGGTGGGCAATCTGCACTGTCAAAACCGGGAAGGCTGTGGGTCCTGATGAGGTGAGCACAGAGATGTTCAAGTTAATGAGCGATGAAAGTATTTCCAAGCTGACGATACTCTTCAACAGGATTTACGACAGTGGGCAGATCCCTTTGGAGTGGCTGAACTCAATCTTCGTCACGCTGCCCAAGAAAGCTAATGCTCGTAGGTGCAGTGATCACAGGACCATCAGCTTGATGAGCCATGCTCTCAAGATTCTACTGCGAGTGCTCCACTACAGGTTGTGGCGGAGAGTGGAGGCTGAAATCGGGGATACCCAGTTTGGATTCCGGAGCGCTTTTGGAACAAGAGAAGCCTTATTTGCCATGCAGGTGCTGGTCCAGAAGTGTCTCGACCAGCGGTGCCCAGTTTTTGCTTGTTTTATCGATTTCGAGAAAGCATTTGATAACGTGAAGCATGTGCAACTTATTCGTATCCTGGAAGAAGTGGAAGAAGATTTCAAGGATCTGAGACTAATTAGGAACTTGTACTGGGGGCAGAAGGCACAAGTTCGTGTGGATGGTTCGCTCTCTGACCAGGTGGCTGTTGCCAAAGGGGTCAGGCAAGGCTGCACGTTGTCACCATTGCTCTTTAATATTTATTCGGAGCAGGTCTTTAAGGATGCCCTGGATAACTGTGATATTGGAGGAATGGATTGCCTGTGTCCAATTTAAGATATGCGGATGACACGGTGTTGTTGGCCCACTCCGAGGTGGGGTTCCAGGCTCTCTTGTACAGGGGGACAATTGCCTGTAGGAAATATGGCCTGGCTATCAACATAGCAAAAACGAAATCGATGGTCATATCGAAGGCAGCAAATAGTGGCATCAGGTTGGCAGTCAACGGGCAAAGCATCGAGCAGGTGGCACGATCCAAGTACTTGGGGCAATGGGTGGCGGAGACGTGGTCGTTGGAGGGGGAGTTGCGCGGCCGAATCGAAATAGCGCGTGGGGCGTTTAACAACATGCGTAGTATATTGTGTCGCCGGGATGTAAGTTTCGCGTTGCACTGGCGAGTTGTTAAGTGCTAAGTGTGGTCTATAATTATGTATGGGGTAGAGACGTGGACATTGAAGGCTAGGGACATGAATCGGCTAGAGGCTTTTGAAATGTGGCTGATTCGGCGTATGCTGAGAATCCCCTGGACCGCAAGACTCCCCAATGACTACATCCTCCAACAGAACACCCTGAAACGTGAACTGCTGATGACCGTAAAGAGGCGGAAAGCGTCGTACTTGGGGCATGTCTTGCGTGGGCCCAAGTACAGTTTTTTGCAGACAATAATGATGGGTAAGATCAGTGGACGTAGGGGAGTGGGGCGGAAGCGCGCGTCATGGTTGTCGAACATACGTAGCTGGACGGGAATTAACAGAGCAGCCGTTTTGTTTCACGGTCCTGAGTGAGAGATTTGCAGAATTGATCGCCAACCTTCGATGATGGAGACAGCACTTGAAGAAGATGGCTAATTCTATTTAATCAATTCATTTGTCACTCAGTTAATTTAAACTTGGTCAAACAAAGCTTTACGGCAGCAGGAAGCGGTAGCGCTTACAGTGGTATAGATTAGGAAGGTATGGTCTGCAGGTTTGCTCGAGGCTGGGAGTTGCTCTCGTAAGTTATTGGGGCTTATCCGCGCTTCCTATTCATCACAGTATTCCCGCGCAAGGCAGAAAAGAGGAGTTGCTTGCACACGTTGGAATGATGTGCTGCTAACTCGAGGATTGAACTCATCCTGACTCAATTAAAAATAGTGCTCGCGGGCCATTTTCGAACGAGTATTAATTAAAAAATACTTACTCGAGCTTAAGTAACTCGAAGCAGAATTTTACACAGGGCCGCGTTGGAAGCGTCAATTAATATCTGCGGGGAAGTGACTGGGAGACGTACCCAAAGGGAACGATCCCGTTTAGCGTCCCTTGCAAATGATTTTTGCGAGTTTAGAACTTATAATGAAGGCTTCTCAGTTTTTTTACCCCTCTCTCCGACATCGGATAAGGATTCGCATTTTTCTTTTACTTGCAGATCCACGAGGCTGGGGAGACCAAGTAAGGAGAAGTCGTTCTGGCACGCGATGTCGCCCTCGTCCACGATGGAATCTCTGCCAGCTCTTTGGGGCTCTCTCTGATCCGCCTTAGCTGCTACGTGTTCTTACTTTAAAACTAGAGCTTCTTCTCTCGGACGTTTTGCCTCGCGGAAAATCTTGTTGTTTCCTCCCCCCCTTTTTTTTACGATCGGGTTTTCAACCCCGTGCCACAGGTTTCAATAAGACTGTTTCCTCTTTCTCGTTTTTTTATCGTCTACCCCCAAGGACGAAGGTCGTTGAGCGGGATCACACCAAATAGGGCTTCTGTTTGTCAATCTACCGGAGCCACTTCTTCTTCTTCTCCTGAAGGCATTTGCAATCGCAAGTTATGCGCGAATAGTAATCGTCTCCAGAGAGAAATTATGAGCGCAGATTAATTAAAACATCGACTGAGTTGAGTGGTCTGTGTTCCTTCATTACGCTAATGCGAACACAAAGTGTCAATAAGAATTAACATCCCATTAACTCACGAAGTAATTCGATCACGACCATGCTACTTCATAGTCAAAATGAGTGTAGTCTCGTTTACAGTCTAGGACCAGGTTACAGAAATATCGCCGCAAGATCTGATCTGACTGCAGTGAACGTAATTCGCCGTGGAAAGCTGTGAAGGCGCTGGTTGATTGGTCACCTCTAGTGGTGAACTCTTCAGCACGCAGTGAGCTTTATGGGGTGAAGTAGAGCCAGCCATTGATGTTGTGTAGGGAACTAGCTCGTCCCAAAGATGTGTTCAGTTGCTAGAAACTCGTGCCCCTGACGAAGGTTCTCTTTAAATAATGTCCAACATCAAGCTCAGCTGGCTATGTGCGGACTTGCCATTCCTAAACCGAGCCCATGCGAAGACAAGCACTGACCGGTATTCACGCATTTTTGCCATGGACTCAACTGAAGCTGAGTACCTCAGTGGGTCATCATTCGTTATAGCGGAGGGGGTTGGTTTACAATCCCACGTCCCCCCAAATAACATTTCCTTAAATCAGTCGAAGGTCATAGAAGTTGCCGTTTCGCTAGCGTGCTAGACCTGGTCCGAGGCAAGTTTCAAGGGGAGAGATCACAATGTGACCAAATTTTGTTGTCATAACTAGAGGGTTCGGCTGCTCATCCAACAAAGCTCGCTGTGGAAATTACTGTGAAGCAGCGCATGGTTTCTTGTTGCCTTCGCACCGGAGGCTCAAGTCGTGCAGAGTGGAGAGTCTTTGAGAGAATAGAGATGGAACTGCGCGTTGAAGTTGCCATGTTCTACAAGGGACTGGCCAGTCAGCTGGTTGAACCCACTTTTTCATTTCGCTGGCCTTTTATTTAATGCCCACTCATCTAACGTGACAAGTTGTAGTTCAATAGGAAGGTTTATAGGATGTTCAGCGCAGAATGGAAGAAGCACCGTTTTAATTCTCCATTTGTCCATCATGCCTTCAAGTCAATGGGCCAGATCACTTGGAGTGCTTCAGTTGATACTGTTGTAGTTCTTGAAGCCCTATGGCTTCGATATGTGTAGTTTAACCGTGAGGATTGACCATTCCTCTGCGTTGGAAAGACTAAGCCGTCACAACTTTGACTGCGAATTTGAAACCTGCTTCCTCCCTGGATCTCAACACCAAAATGCAGAAGCAGTTTCCTTAAGGCAACGCATACAGGACTGCTGTGGGTACTGTGAAAGGAAGGAGGCTCGTGAGACTACTGCAAATGCACCAGAAGAGTTGACAACACTTGGTCTTACACTGATGGTTCTGTAACGCGACGAACCAAACCAGCGGAGGCTCGTCTGGGGCATTTGAGCTGACTGGGCACCTCAAATACCCCGATTCGCTCGAGACTTCGCTGCTGTCAGTTGTAACCGAGCCGGTTCCCTCGTCGCCGTGTCGCCCACGCTCGCGTTTGTTCCCACCCAGTTCCCATTTTGTGGTGGTAAAACTTTTCCGAGTGTAATTGAGAATAAAACTCTGTACCAATTGCATTCGGCGTACTACTTCCCGACTCACCTGGTGCGATACTGCTTACTATATTAATCCCCCCGTAACATTGGCGCCCAACTAGTGGTCGAACTTCCCCTGTTTGAGATGCCAGCCACGCAGAAAAACCTTCAGGTTCTTCTAGTGTGATGGGAATTTTTGACCCACTGTCGACTCCTCTTACTGAGAGAATCGTCTTTCGCCAAGAGATGGACCGATTCTCTGAACCATCGATGTCGCAGCTGCATGGGACGAAGACGTACGATCCACCGAAGATGTGTACGGCAGATACATTGTGAGGTGACTGTTTATTCGCAGTACTTAATTCAATACTCCCACCACAAACATGGGCACCCCTTTGGAACTTTAATAAAAGTTATATCTCGCTATGCTCCAGATTAGGTTCCCCTTTGTTGTTCATGACTACCTGAGGACAGGCACTTCATCAAGAGCTGAGTGGTGTAAGGGGATGAACCAAACCTCTCCATTCAGCAGAGACTCGTCTGGAGCATTCATGCTGACTGGGCACCTCAAATGCCCCGATTCGCTCGAGACTTCGCTGCCATCAGTTGTAACCGAGCTGGTTCCCTCATCGCTGTGTCGTCCGCGCCCGCGTTTGCTCCCACCCAGTTCCTGTTTTGTGGTGGTAAAACTTCTCCGAATGTCATTGAGAATAAAACCCTATTCCAATTGCATTCGGCTTGATTTCGTACTGACTCCCCAACTCTCCTAGTGGGATATCGTTTCCAATATTAATCCCCCTCTGTAACAGTTCAATTGGATTCAGAAAGCGCGTCAGAAGGATGATCTTCAGTTGTCCCCATGCACATCCTGGTTGGGTACAGGCACCTGGGAGCATGTAGTCCATTCATCGCAAGAGACGAAAACACTGTGGGCGATTTTTTAGAACCCCGCAACTTACGCGGGGGACTAATGCAACGAGCACATGTGCCTACGCAAATGTGTCGACTGGGTTTCATCGAGATGTGAGGGAATGGTAACGAAGTTGCCAAAAATGTGGAAAGAGACATGGAGGAGGTCGGAGTGGTCATGTCCCATTGAGAACATACGTCGTAGGAACAAATCTCAGCGAGTAAGAATTGACGTGATTAGACCTCTCCTCAAGACGAGCTGTGGACACCGATACATTTTAACTGTCGCGGATCACTTCAGGAAATGTCCAGGGACTATTCCTCTCTCATACCGGCAGGCCGAGATAGTTGCACAAGCCCTCATTGAACACGTCATCACTAGGTTTGTAGCCCCTAGAGAAATCCACTCTGACCAGGGCTGCAATTTCGAGTCTGATGCAAGGAGAGTTGGGCCAACTGGGCGCCCACTAAACTAGGACCACACTACTTCACCCACTAAGTGACAGAGTGGTTGAACGGCTGCACAGAACTCTGTATGAATAGAGGACCACCAGATCGACTGGAACAAACAGCTACTTATTTCAAATTGGTGATAGTTTCTTTAATCACCTAGGACACATCCAACGCTGTTTCGGGAGCAGGGCAGTACACCCGTAACAGTTGCACAGCTTCATATTCCTTTACCGCCATCCCCTTCAACGGGTTCCATCTCAATGTCATTCGAATCAAACCCCCTCTATTGTTTTTAGCGGTTCCCCTACCACCTTCACTGACGAATCTGCATTGAGTCAGTGACACACGCGTAATGCACAAAGACAGCTGATACATTCAGCACACGTACGTATGAAAGGTATTGCTGCTTGAAGTTCTTGTTCAGTTGACTGGTAAATAGAAAGGCGGCATATCGGTTGGGCAAATAAGTAACCAACTCATTTCGGTACACTCTGCACTTTAGTTTTACAAGAGATTCACACGTTCCCAGTGGCACTCCATAGTTCAGAGGTAGAAAGCTCAGTATCGAACCAACAACAAATGTCCTTTGTCCGAGAGAACGTGTGAAGGTAATGCGGCCCATAGACGTGTTTTATTCTCAAATGACTTTCCATTGAATTCTAGACCTAACAAGCTGAAAAACGATCACATCAACCAGCTCCACAGCGGGCCAGCGGTTATCACCTAATCTCGGGATGAAATAGGAGAATCCTCGCATTATTTAGGTTCTAAATTAAGTCCGGTTGACCCGTTGTGATGCGTGTATCTGATCTTGTGTAACGTTAATTGTACAGCCGACTCTAGAGGAGGAGGAAAGGAGAACTCGTGCTCACGGTTGAAGAGCTCAAGAGTGGATGTTTTGTCGCTTTCGTCCACATCCAAAGGGATCCACGGCCCAACGAGGGCAGGTGTGAGGTCCTCTTGGCAGATCGTGAAGGCGAGACACCTTCTAATTTAGAGCCCCGGAGGTCCCTCGAAGAAGAAGCTTCAACTGATTTATCGTTCGATTCTCCTGCTTCGTCTTCACTCTTGAAGGTGTTGAGAAGGGAAAGATTATCTTTTGAGGATTTTCCGATTCAGTCGGAGGTTTGTTTGGCAAATCCTCGTCTTCCGAGTCGCTCTTTTCGAAGTTGCATGTGGACAAACCATTAAACGTGGTCTGAACGACTCAATACCTAGAACTGGGACCATTTTGCTGGAGCAATCAAACGGCTCTGTACAATTTTTATAAATGAGCACAGGTAGCTCTTGCATAGGACAAGAGATGCACAAACTACCCTACGCAGTAACAGATGACTGCAGGTCTTATTTATTAACTCTACAATTCGAGAACTCTCCCCCTGCGCACTTTTGTCGACAATTGAGCTGCCCATTCTCTTCCGAATTATCGCCTGCTCCTGAAGCCAGAAACTACTCCATTCCATTCAACTGGAGAAAATCACGGATCGGCCGACGAGGTTCAGGCCTCACTTAAATTGGACGCCTTGACCGTTCGTTCGTGGTAACGAGTGAAACGCTACCGTCCCCTATTTTACATTTTACGCCTTTTCGTTCCAGAGTCAACAGAAAAGCAGCCTTATAAAAAGACCACCCGCCCGGGCGATCAAACTCGACTGCCACATAAAAAATGTTTTCTTCGGAAGTTGGACCAACCACACACTAACGCTATTTGGGAAAGCGGTCGTGTATAGGTGATTGGTGGTGTTTCAGCCGGCAAAGGCACGACAATCGCAAGGTTTGCACAACTACGAGCAATTAGTAAGGCCTCTTGGGGAGAGTGTTACCATCCCACAACCTTGGCGTACCTTGGCGTGATTAGGTACTGCCCAGCAAACTCACCGACAATCACAGGAGAGTACTGGCCCAATTCTACAGAGTTGCATCACCAAGGCCTGTAAGACAGTGTACCGCCTGAAACCCATTGTAGGCACCCAAGTGAACGTAGTCTAGTAGTTATAGACGAAGATCTGAAGAAAGTCAGGCATTGGATCGGAGTTTGTGATCGCTGTAATTTGTGCCTCCCCCCCTGTGTAATCCCCCCCCTTGTACCAAATGGCGCCAGACGTGATGGGGGGGGGGGTGTAGGCACATGCGATTGTTGCATTAGTTCATCTCGTAAGTTGTGGTTACTAAAAAATCGCTCACAGTATTTTAGTTCTTGCGATGAATGGGCTACTTGCTCCCAGTGTGGCCAGGTGCTTGTACTCATTCTGAATATGACTGGGGACAACTGAGGATCATCCATCTGACAAACCCACAGTAGTGTTATAGGATGGATCGTTCGGGCGTCACTCAATAATAAGGCCTTCCTTCCAAAACCTCCAAGAATCGTATATTCAGTTCTGTTCCAGTTAATAGCCCACAGGCACAGATAGAAAAGAGGACCGAAGTGGTGCTGCCGGAGCCCGGAAGTGGAATAGAATGAGTCCTCGTTGCGCGCCGCGGTCCCGATTCTCCTAACCTTCCGATCGCGGCAATGCAGTCCCTCCCTCTCCCGATTCATCAGCAGCTATTTTCCTCTTCAGATTTAATCGGAGCTGCTTCGAGTGGCTCTGCCCGATAAAAGAAGCTCCGGTGTTCCGGGTCACAGCTCAATCTGATCGTGCCCGTAACATCACTCCCCCTTGCAAGAAGATCATGTCCTCATGATCAGGCGGTAATGGGGGGGGGGGTGGTTAGGCGTTTTCCCAGGGTAGGTCCTCATCTTCTCTTCTTGAGCAGATATTGAGGAGGCATGACAGCGGTGGCGCAAGCAGGTGGGAAGGTACGCTTGTGGTTGCTGGGCACGGAGTGATCAGGTTCTTGGTGACTGGATTGTGGTGGAGCATGAGGCCCTGGTCAGGCGTTCACCGAAGGACCTGGTTAGGCGGCAGCGATCCGACATCTGTACAAGAGGCCCCAGAGTGATGGTCCTACGTAGCTGAAGTGAAGGTGGGCGTCCGTGGAAAAGTGTAGTCCATGAAGCACCGAGCCTGGGTTGTGGGCCAGTTGGCAGGAGGCTGGCGACCATGGGAAGCGTGGTGCGTGGTGCAGACGGCGCATTGTGCTGGAGAGGAGGGGGAGGAGGTGCGAAGGAAGGTAGTGGTATCGGTCAAAGGCGCGGCGGCGAGCACGGACGAGCGGTAGCAGACAGGCATGAGCGGAAGCGGACAATTGGTAACGGACGGTACAAACGGACGCGCTCCAAGGTACCCCCCTACTAATTTGTGCAAAAATGTGATGTTTCACAGTATTGAGTAGTTGATGACAAGAGTAGATACAAAGAGAAAGTGACAAAAGAGTAGTACCGACAGATATCGCGGGGACAGTAGAGTACAGCGAAGACTAAACTTAAGTCTAAGAACAAGAGTAAAGTGGAAAGTGCAGGTAGACGAAGGCCTACTGAAGCCGACGACCCGAAACTGGTCTCGATGGCATGCAAACAATAAATTCGTTACCTGGCCTGTTCCACAAGTATGTTGCCTTCATAGTCTAATTTCCTTATGGTATGCCTTAAGGAAAGTTCATCTGCATTTTTGTGTTGAGATCCTGGGAGGTAGCAGATTTCAAAGTTGTAATTGTCGAGTCTTTCCAACGGAGAGGCGTTGTCAATTCTCCTGGTTAAACTACCCATATCGAGACCGAAGGGCTAAAGACCTTTAAAGCTTCCAGAACGACAAGTAGCTCTTTCATCGTCACACGATTGCGCTGGCGTTGGCAATGACTGTTGTCCTTCCCGTTGTGGGGCTGCGATAGGCGTGCCCGAATGGAATAAGTGTTCTCCAGTTTGAACATGACTCAATACTGGTGTTTGCTGCAGCTTTATTTTAAGGGTGTCCGGCGTTATCTGGCACTCTCGTGGCTACATGAAGCCCTTGCAGTTCTTCAGTTTAATTTGCAGGTTGGCATTATCGAACACGATCCACAAGAGCAAATGGAGAATCTGGCAGTAAGTCCGCCGTGGGACATCCTCCTCAAGCTCAGGCAGACGTAAGTGGGCAGTGGCTTCTGCTATTTCCTCTCCCACACTGGAGGAAAGGGTGCATTCCCAGATGCACCTCTGGAGACTTCAGGCCAATATGATTCACAAGCACAGGTACACATAAGCAGTGGTCTGGCTAGCCTCTGCTACTTTTTCTCACACACTGAAGGAAAGATGAAATCTCCAATGTCCCTCCGGAGACCTCTTGTAAATCAGTCGTATAAGTATTGCTTGCCTTGACGTAATCTTCTAAGCGGAGCATTGCTGGAGCACCCTGCAGATCTCTCTCGTCTCATTTATCAAGGGGTCATACAGTTAGGCGCACCGATTGCTCATAAATTGTCCTCTTTCAAAGCTGCGAGGTGCTCTCACTGTCGGCAAAAGTTTGATCCGCGTTGTGGTAGGGTAACGGAAGGAGGAGGGGGCGAAGGATAAGTGTTGGATAGAAAGTGAGCCTTTCGTTACCCTTCAATTTACAGCGGTAGTGTATTACATCATTAGAGGGTTGTATTGTGAACGACCGTCTTTCGTTTTGAGATCGGTCCCCTTACCCTTAATTGGGAACGGCAGTTTGTTCAGTCGGTAGTCAGTCGGGATCGTCGTTATTTTTTCCCAACCGAAAGCGCTTCCTAAAGCCAAACGAAGCTTCTGATTGAATCGCCCGTATTAACGATAGAAACTTGATTGAAAACCTCGTATTAACTGTAGTGGGTTGCCAGTCCTAATCACAGGGGCCATTGTCGACGACACGGCGGTTTGCCCTCTCATCACATCTCGCCAACCAACTGCTAACCAGCTTTGGACCAAAAGACAACGGTAACCTGTTATTTTTGTGAACCGGTGCTTGAAGATGAGAAACATCAACTTGATTTATAACACCGAGAAAAGACGAGTCTGAATGTCTCACGAGGCTCGTTGCTGCAATCAAATTGATCTGCATTTTTACGAGTACAGAGTAGAGGAAATCTTCCTGTGGGCGGATTCGAATCAAGAATTAACAACCTATCGCAACCCAACTTTAAACAAGAGAAACCATTTCAATCTGGAAGCGTTAGTTCGTGCTGGGGGATTGATAGCTTACAGAAGCCAACAACCAAGAACTCTCTGTGGAAAGGTTGTGAGCACGGCAGATATTTAGCTGACAAACGCATCAGACCTGTCCAACAACCAATCCCACCTTTGAAATTATGTCTTAGATTCGTATAGCACCCACTCGATTAATCTGGGTATGAGCTACACCCTACACAAGACCCCTCCAGTGCAGCAGTGCCTACTGCTTGATCACTCGTAAAAACCTAAAGGCGAGGGGGGGGGGGGGAGAGAAGGGCAACCACGGATAACTAACGACGTGACACGTACGACTCCCCCCCCCCCCCACATCCTGAACATCTCAGGAGGACGTGGGTGTAGCCAGACGACTAAACGTGCCAGTTCCTTATGGACAAGCTGACTTCAAAGCATGGCTCCACTTCTTTTCCATCAAACACTATCCATCATCCACGTCGTACCCCTCAAGTGCAGAGGAAACAGAAAACCACGTACTGCTCTACTGTAGTTCCTACAACAGCAGGATTACACGGGGTTCCACGGCAGGGCAGACCTCTGTGCGGTATAACATGGGCAAAAGCTCTCCACTGGGAGAGTGGCAAACGACCAAATACCTGCCGTACGTCCGCACGCCTGGTTTCGGTGGATTGGGAAACCGCTATCTCTCTGACAGTAGACTGATAGTACCCTTTTCATTACGTGTAGCTGTGGAACTGCCCCAGGAACAGCAAAACACGTACTCCGTGAGTGTCCTAGATGGACAAGTCAGTGCTCATCTGTTATGCAGTGGCTGTTGTCTTAGCAGCGCTGGAGGACTTTGCCAGGAGGAGTGTCCAGGCATAGTCATAAAATATCCGAATAAGGCCTCTCCAGTATTGCACGAGCCTTCGAACCCTCTTCAGGCCAATGGCACGTGCGAAAGGCACAAGGAAGAAGGGGGCTATTTTGCCCCGCCGGAGGAAGGGTAGGGGAGTTGGCACCCTGGGAAGCTCTCCTATCAGGCAATTTCAACCCCCGAGGCATACCAGAAGGCCGCTAGTGGGGCTGGGGCAACCTAGGAACTGCTTAGCAACTGGTAGCACTGGGTGAGGGTGGCCTCCTGAAGCCGGTGGGCCAAGGAGTTGCATTCCCGTGTCTACGACTTAAGGACGAATTTAGAGTCCTGGGACTGGCATAACTCGGATCGAGAGATTGGCAATAGAATTTCTCACACACCCTCTTGGAGGGTTCAGGAACAGCAATTTGTTAAGGAAACAGACCTGTGTTCCAGGAAGTCGAATTGATGGACTCCATGAGAGCTAAAGTATCGGAGCTGTGGTATGCCCACACTGATGCACTAATGGGGAAAGAAGAAAAGTGATGACATCCCAGCGTGAAATAATGGGAGGGCTGGCAAATAACAACCATTCACACGGAGTTGGAAAGTATACGTGTGCAATACGATTGTAACGAGAAGAAATTAAATTAGTTGTAAATGCATTCATCAGGAGGTTGTTGGTATTGCTTTAGTTGGTAATGAAGGGATGAAGCATTAAACCCTTGCCCTGTGTGTAGGATAGTTGTAGATGTGAAATGTAGGCGTGAAAGAAGGGCAATTGGCAAGGCTTGGTAACGGGATGAGATCAACAATGCTTGCGCAAGAAGAGGATGACTGGTGACGTCATTATTCTTTTGTGACTAGTGGAGGCCTAAATTTTCTCACGCTATGGTTACTTTATTGCAAAGTTGCATGTTGCGGGTTATGTTGCAGTCTATTGGTGAGAGATTGACAATCAGTTGTTTTTAGATGGTGTCTTTGACCACCCAGCAAGCACCCTACAGCTCAGACATTGACGCGGAACAAATACGAGACCCCGCCCAGATGTGGTTAGTAAGCGCCCAAACACGAACGTAACGTACTGGGCCCAATATGAACTCGGATAGTTTACATACGTCAGTGCAGTTGATCGATATCTGACGGGAGCAAATGCCGTATGAACGGCCGAAGATGTAAACCCCCCACGTGTCTACAAATCGTCCGAATGAAAAAAACGACGTAATTAGGTCTTGACAAATTAAAGGGGGAGTTTATCAGTGGGAAGAGTCTCATTAATTCTTGATAACTCTATGCCTTCCTCCAACGCGGAGGACGACCTCCCTTCAAGTCGCATTCTCGTGACTTACCGCCAACTCGAGCCTTTTCCTCTTTCATGTGCCAATGCAATGGGCCGCAGACGAGGGGCTTGGCGAATCACCGTGTCCCGACATCGCGTAACCAGTAGGAGGAACATACAGTAGACAAGTGCCCCAACACGATGTTATATCATCTCCCGCAGCACAATAAACTTTCTTCGAGGCCAATTAAGGAGCGTACACGAAGAAGTGTCGACAGAATATAGCGTTCGTCCGTTTTTATTGTTCAGACAGATCCTTTCAGACTTCGATCCCACTCCTGTAAGTGATTCTAATTCATCGGCAGGCCCGGGATGATAATACGAGCACCGTCTTGTTCTGCTAAGTGGGAGCCTTAGAGCGGAAATAAAGTTGCGTGAAATATGCTTCAGGTGCGCCAGTTGTTCTGAGATGTAGAACTCGGTTCATTGTTTTCTGGATCGCGCCGTGTCGGGAGTCACTCATCCGAGCACTCTCAACCTGCAAAACATAAAGCTACGTCGGACTTGGTTGAATAAATGGCGGAGATCGTGAGTTGCGCAGGTTTACCATGCTGCACATGGAACAGTGTCTTGGGGCACTATGTGGGCAGATTCTCTGTACTACTGAGTGCTGCAATTGCATCCCTCCTGCCACTGTCCCCATATCTTGTTGGCAGTGCTGGTGGCCGAAGACCCTTCTAATTTACACACACTGCCAGTTATGCTTCACACCATTGCAACGACGTTCAAAGCTGAGGTGGTGGATATACTCAGAATACTACGAGTGTTGGCACTTCAACAGAGAGAATAGGTTTCTGGGTGAGGTCTGTTTCCTTATTTAATGACTGCTCCTAAACCCTCGACGAGGGTTATATCTGTCATGGAAGTTGCGGTTTCGCTAATATGCAAGAGGCCAGCCCCTGCAGCATCCACCGAACTCAGACCTGCAGAGGTATGGCAGGTATTTGGTCGTTAGCCAGTCTCCCAGGAGAGAGCTGTTGCCCGTGTGTTACCGCATGGAGGAATCCCGTACCATCGGGGAGGAGTTCTTAATCTGGTTTCCCACCTGATCCACCTGAACTCTGCAAAATGGTTATAGGCTTCCTCTGTAGCAGTCAATGCTGCTAACTTCGTTGGCCTTCCCCACAACCCTCGCTCACTCTTCACTTCTTTTCTCTCAAAGACTCTCCGTCATGCACGCCCTGCGCCTCCAGTGCGGAGGAAACTAAAAACCACGTGCTACTCCACTGTAGATTCTACAACAGTGAGCGACGGTTGTTGAGAGTACCGTACCTCCGCCGTTTTGAGTTCAGTGGATGCCGCAGAGGCCGACCTCTTGCATATTAGCGAAACTGCAACTTCCATGACTGATATAACCCTCGTCGAGGGTTTAGGAACAGTCATCAAATAAGGAAACAGAGCGTCGCTCACTGTTGTAGGAACTGCAGTGGAGCAGCACGTCGTTTCTTGTTTCCTCCACACTGGAAGCGCAAGGCGTGCATGACGGAGAGTCTTAGAGAGAAAAGAAGTGGAGCCGTGCATTGAAGTCACCATGCCCAGTGAGGAACTCAACCCAGCTCAACCCGTTTTCTTCACGTTCACGGATGTTGGGGAAGAACTCATACGTGTCACGACCCTATGACGAAGATTCCCATCTCGCTTGCCATTTCCCTAACGCCCATTCGTCGATGGTGGCAAGTTCTTGTTCTGTGGTGAGATCTGCACGGTGTTCAGCATAAAGCGAGGGAAGCTCCCGTTCCACTCTCCACTTGTCAACCATGCACTCAGTGCCCTTTCATGGGAAAAGAGGAGCGTTTGAGATTTCCCCCGATGCACTTCACTGGCGAGTGGAAATGGTTCGTTGGAAAACTGAAAGATGTTTTCGCCCAGGCACCCCACCAATGTCACCAATGTAGTGTGAATTCAAACGAATAGCGACTACTTAAATCAACAATATTCATCTTTTTTTAAACGAGATTTATTACAAGAATAATATAAATAACATAACAATTGAACATTATAGGCCCACCAAGTTAATTTGTTTTCATACGTTTATTAGCAGTTCACAGCCCAATGGCTACACTCAGGATAGCACCCATTCACTACACTGAATCACCTGACGTCACGAGGTCCAAGGGTTTGTCCTATCAAGCCGCCGGATGACATTGCTGTTGTCCAGGAGGTGAAGCACTTCAGGGTTTACGTGAGCATGAAGTCGCTGTCCGTGTTTGATTGCATGCTGCCTAATTACTTCGCTCACTGTTTCCATTCTAAAGTCTCGATGGTGGATGTACCAGTGGGCATTGACTACACTCTGTGCACTTATATTCTGAAGAGCTTGAATCATCTTAACGTTGGTCTTTTTCGTACAGCCCCAGAGCTGTATCCCGTACGTCCACACCGGTTTCAGAACTTGCTTGTATATAAGCAGTGGATTATGCGTGGAAAGCTCTGAATACCTACCGAGCAACTTGCTGTTTCGGACTGGTGAGGAGACGGTTGCACCTAGGCCTCTTTCGTGGCCTATAACAACCCATCAGAACTTCATTGACCTTACCATTTGCTTGCTTGCTACTTGTCCTTCCTCATTCAGTCATTCCGGTCGCCCCTATGTTAATCATTGACTGCAGTGACACGCCTTCCGGCATGCCTGGGAACAGCAGGCTCCCCTGCCCTCCTGGCATCAGTCATACCTATTGGCATGTTCAGGCTGGACCTCGTGGTCGAGCCAGGTTTTGGTTGGCTGAGACGGAGATTCTAATACATTGTCTATTTTTATTATTTTTGGGGCATAGGTAAGGCACACAGTTCGTGGGGCTAGGTACTCTGCTCCCTCTTCTAATAACCTGGAGTATTCCCATTTTTGCCTGAACTATGAGGACGTTCGTCCATGTGGTCTGCTCCTCTTACATGGAGGTTTGCCTACGTGATCTGGTCCGAGCGGGTTTTGAAGAGCAACCTACCAAGCAACCAATACAAACTTCTAAACTTTATCTTCAGTTCTTCTTTTTTCTTGATGACGTCGAGAGTCATTCCCAGGTATTTGGCGGTGTTAGCTGTGGGTATCGCTCGTTCTTTTAGCATTATAGGCGATGCAGTTACTTATTTGTTAGTAAAATTAATGTGAGATGATTTGAGCTCATTCAGTTTGAGTCGCAATTTTTTGGTCCATTCGCTCACCTCATTAATGGTACGTTGCAGTTTTGAAGTTGCTTCTTTGACGGTTTCACCAACCGCCAGAAGGGCTAGTCGCAGTGGATTTGTTTTCATCGCGTGGGTGAGGCACATCGCCCATATACAGGAGGTATAGCAGTGGCCCAAGTACACTTCCTTGAGGAACTCCTGCCCTAATTACCTTTAGGCTAGAGTACGCCCCCTCACGCTTTACTCTCAAGTATCTCTCTGAAAGATATGATTTCAACAATAGTTTACGGGGGGGATTAATATTGAAAGCGATATCGCACGAAGAGAGTTGGGGAGTTAGTATGATATCAAGTCGAATGCAATTGGAACAGGGTTTTATTCTCAATTAAATTCGGGGAGGTTTTACCACCACGAAACGGTTACTGGGTGGGACCAACGCGTGCGCGGACGACATGGCGACGAGGGAACTGGCTCGGTTACAACTGACTGCTGCGAAGTCTCGAGCGAATCGGACGAGCCTCCGCTGAATCTAAGGGTTTGGTTCGTCCCGTTACAAATATATAGAATTCTTGCGGTAGCTCTCATTTAAGTTTATAGTGAAGTCCTTCATGCCAGACATTATCAAATGCCTGGAACACATCCAGAAAAACGCTCGCACAGACTTGTTTCTTTTCAAGACAGCTTTCAGTCATATCAGTGATACGATGGATTCGATCTATGGTTGAATGTTTTTCTCTGAATCCGAACTGGTGATTTGGGATGAGCTCCTTTTCTTGGATAATAGTTTTCAGACTGAAGGCTGAATATTCCAATGAAGACCAAACAAGATCTGAGTTTTACGTTCAAAAATTAACAACAACTCTGCGTGTCACTAGTTATTCATTACATCCGAATATTTTAAATACAGGAGGATACCAAAACTGAGCCAAACTCGCATTATGAGCCACCGTGACGCGCAAATCGAGCGACTATTCAAACAAGTTAAAGCAATTCACGGGAAAACGAGAATTTCGACTCAACATTTTAGGAAATTAGATGCCGCAGCGTCCGGTTTCAATAGTATGGACTAACTCCATCGGCGGTATCAAATTGTGAGCTCAGAAAGAATTATCGACTGCGTCTTAGGACAGTCAGGAATCAAGTTTCTGATTTAAGTGATTTCACGTTGAATTATTAATAGGAGAAATGAACGTGCTCTGGCAAACAGCGTGTCGCTCTGACACTATGAGCATTGAGACTAAGGACTCCGAGTCCACATTTCGTTATTTTCCCATACCAAGGGGCAGAGTTGAGTATTGAGTTGAGTTTTCTTCAGATCTTCTCAATCTGAAATGTTCATTAAGACGTCTGTGTGTGTCAGTAGTTAGATTTGAGGAAGAACGCCTGAACTGATTGTACCGATTGGTTTTTGGTTTATTGTTCATCTGAACCCTATGTTTTCGGTCACGAAAAATTTTTTGCAACCCCCCCTCAAAATTTGATACTTTACGTTTCAAGACATGGAGATTCCAAATTTGCAATGTTCGTCTGCCGTCCGCTGTCCCCCGTCCCCTGTCCGCCGTCCGGGCCATTTTGTGCCTTTAACGGGGTCTAAAAAATTCGTTCTTTCGCACAAAAATCCCATTTGGTATCTAGTTTTGCCCGCCATCTCGGCAATCCGATCGGACGAAGCCCATGGTTGTTATGGGCAAAAAATGGTTTAAAAAATTAACGAAACGCAGTAGAACGGGGGAACTACAGCGGAAGTCAACGTTTCGTCGTTTGTACTCCCTCCCTCCTGTCATATCAAACTCAGTCACCCTCCCGCTCGACTCGCAACGCAACGATGAGGCTGGCACTTCCATTGCACGCCCCTCCATCGGATCATAAATGCCAACAGACGTTTACAGGCGCCTGGCGCCGGGGGAATATTTAGTTTCCGTAGTTCCATTGTAGCCAGGTCATGTTTCGTATGTTTTACTAGTATTCGATGCTGAATTGAATGGGATGGGTCTCGGAGCAGTAATACTAGGTCAAGCTGTTCATGAGAATAATAAACCATTGTGTAATAATTTGCAGGGTTTTGGTTTTTGGCTCTTCGAAAGCTCAAAAAAGAGAGGCCCTCGCGAGGGAATGCATCACAAACGATGGGTTTTCACGTTTTTCTCAAAAACTGCTGCTGCGATTTTGAGTATATTGTAGATGCTGAAAAACTCATGACAATAGAGGAGAGCAAGGTAGAACCTCAGTGGACTTAACGTTCCTTAGCGGCGAAAGAGAGAGAGGGGCATCGTTGGGCTTGAGGTTTCTCAACGCGTCAAAGCCTATTTACACCTTGAGTGCAACCAGCCCAGGGCCAAGAGTCCCCATTAGTCACCAGTGGAAGTGCACTACCTCTATTTTCCATGTGGCAATTGGGTCGCCAACGCTTTATCCTCCAGAGTAAAGAATGATGGAGCATACAGGGCAGCTCACCTGCTTAGGAAATATCAGCACCTGTTTGAAACGTATGGTTCAGCTCCTAGGAAGACCTGGTGATGTCAAACACGCTTCCCCGTTCGTACATGGAACGTATGTCGCTAAGAGGATCCTGGACATGGTTAACCAAGACGCCCTTGGGCATCCCCGGTCGTCCTAGGCCCCAAAAAGGATAGTGATCTCTTCGAAACTTTCCACCCAAGTAATTAGTCTGATTAGGTTCGACGCAGATCAAGAACTCCGTCCTAAATGACAATCCGCCATACCTCCTATAGGATTTAGCTTCATCAAAAATATTATTATTGTTGCTACAAACATTTGTACTTAGCGTTATCTGTATAAACTCGAAATAAAGTTAGTTTAGTTTCTGTTTTTCAAAAAAAAAGAAAAAAAATCTTCCATTTCGGCAGAAACAAATTGGGGTCCATTGTCAGTTACAATTTCATTTGGGATACCATACCTTGCAAACCAACCTCTTAGTTCATTTATGAGAACATTTGATGTTGTTGAATTTAGGGCCTCGACTTCTGCCCACTTTGACAAAGCATCAACGCCCACAAGCCACATCTTTCCTTGTATTGGTCCAGCAAGGACCTAATGTACCCTTTCCCACTCTCTTTCTGGAACGTTCCAAGGGTAAATTGGAACCTCTTCCGCATCATCTTTATTTTCCTGACAGGCCGAACATCTCTTAACAAATTGTTCAATGTCCCGGTCCGAATTCGGTCACCACACATAATATCGCGATATCGATCTCATCGCAGCGATGCCAGGATGCCCACAGCGTAGAATCTTGAGTACATGGTCCCTAAGTTTAGTTGGTGCCACGACCCTACTAAACCACAATAACACATCATCTTCCAAAAATAGTTCCCCCTCTCAATGTTTATAAAGTTTCAAATTTTCAGGAATTGTCATTGGCCAAGCGTTGTTCATCAAGTAGTGACGAACGAGTTTGAAATCTTCGTCTGAATTGTTTTCTTTCTTAAGTTTTTCGAGTGACAATATAGTTTCAATCTTATCAACGTTTAAAAACGTGATGTCAAGTTCTTCTGCCTCATTCATTTCACAATCTTGTAATGGTAACCGAGAGAGCGAATCAGCACACACGTTTTCTTCACCTTTCTTGTAACAAATCTCGTAGTTGTACTGGTTAAGCTCAATTGCCCATCTCACCAATCTGTTATTCATCACTTTTGGTAGGTCCCTAATACATCCAAAAATCCTCTGAAGTGGTTTGTGGTCTGTCACCAGTAAAAATTTGTACTTAGCGTTATTTGTATAAACTTGAAATAAAGTTAGTTTAGTTTCTGTTTTTCAATTCATGAATCGTACTTATTGTATTTCCTTTACCTCCACTGTTCTGTAGGTGAACTGATGAGAAGTTTAGAACCTTTTGCCAGATTCTTGCCGCTAGGGTCGAATGTATTTGCTCTTCGGTGGCGAAGAAGGGAACGAAGTCAAAGGGCGATCGTTCCGTATATTTAGGCTCCGTTGACGCTAAGTCAGAGTTTACAATCGAATAAATCGTAGACTCAACCTCGTAGCTCCTACGAGCGACGACTGAGGCGTAATGCATGGGACTCCAAGCGGCTAAGTTGAGTAGGCAGGTTTACTGCACCGCGGATTATTTGTCCACGGCCGACAATGCTTTCTAGTTGACTTACGACAACGGCACGAGGGCTCAAAGTAATAAAAGTGGACATCGGATAGGTGAAAATATACGTTAGCCGAACCGCGAAGGAGTTGGCGAAAGGCGTCTGGGGCGTGTGCTGTAATTTATTGAAGTTGAGGACGGGGACGACCTTATTTTCTCATCAGTTCCAGCTCCCAGAAAATTGCTGTAATTAAATCTCAAATGCGCCTTCGATTGGTAACTAAAAACACCACGTCGGTTGCCTATTCGCGTATGTTCGACCATGCTGGCGCCAGATTACTCCAGTCTGCATCCAGTATCATGTTTTTCAATAGTATAGGACTTACGATACTTTGGGCGACATGTGCTCTGCTTACACATTTTGTGCAGTTTGAAAAGTGCTTTGTACTAAGTACGCATTCCTCCAGGGAGTACCTCCCTGCAAATTTCGTGTATATCGATGTGAAAAGAAAATATCAGGTGCCCCGCATCGCACCACTTTCCTTAGCTCTCTCTATGTCAATGCTCATGTGTTCGTGGCTTTTTCTACTAACTCAATTTATTGGTTTATTATTCATTCTGAATAATAACCCTATGTTTTCGGTCACAAAAAATTTTTTACAACCCCCCCCTCAAAATTTGATACTTTACGTTTCAAGACATGGGGATTCCAAATCTGCAATGTCCGTCCGCCATCCCCCGTCCACAATCCGCCGTCCGGGCCGTTTTGTGCCTTTAACGTGGTCTAAAAAAATCGTTCTTTCGCACAAAAATCCCATTTGGTCCCATCCTAGTTGTGCCCGCCATCACGGCAATCCGATCGGATGAAGCCCATGGTTGTTATGGACAAAAAATGGTTAAAAAAATTAACGAAACGCAGTATACTCGCAAATGAGCCATGTTTCGTATCTTTTTCAAGGTATTTTTACATCCTGGGTCGAATGGAATGAGTATGAGACGTGTACAACTGCGTATAGGGAAATTACAGTAGTTATTAGAGCCAACTAATTGCAAGAACTCGTGGGAACTACAGCGGAAGTCAACGTTTCGTCGTTTGTACTCCCTCCCTCCCGTCTCATTAACACATTCAACGCTGGCCAGATTCTTGGGTCTGTCACCCCTGACGGCCTATTTAATTACTTGAAAGTAATCATTAAATTACCTCAATCTTCATTGGGGAAGTATTTTGAAACATATTAGATGGAAAACCAGAAATTTCAGTAGTTTTTTCGTAATGTGACCAATAGGTCACGTCAGTCTGGGGCAATGGTTCAGTTATACTAACCCGCAACAACCTGCCACGCTTCACACAAATGCCTATTTTTTATTCAAAATGTTGCTCTGGGATATCGTAAAAAATCAAACAGAAACTATGTTACCCATCATTATGATTATTTTTATATTAAAGGGAAAAAATGAAACATCTAGAAAGTACGACTAAGAACATTTTATATTTATTTCAAAAACAAGTTACATAATATTTAGTTAGCAAAATCGATCATCATTATAATTAATTTGAATACAGTATATTATGGTCATTTAGCAAACAATCACTCATATTCCATTACCTATCCTATTCAATTATCTTAAATCCTTTATCCTTATGGTAGTCCAAAAAGCAATCACCTAAACATAATCCTGGCGTCTCTTCACAGCCTAAACAACATGTTGTGACTGCTTTTTCAATTTTTTTTTTGAACACTGTCGACAACGGTATCGTTTTTTTCTGGTCCCAGAAGTCTCAGTAACAGTGGGAAAGTGAAACTCGGTGAGCGTGAGGAGGACTGTAATATACGTGTAATAGAGCTGAGATGGAGTACAATTGGGCGACACAAGGCAGTACTCAGAACGCGTGAACAACCGTATGAGAGAGTGGGAACTTACTGGGGCAATAGTTGGAAACCGAATGATTTTGAAACAGCTCTGTCATCGATAGGAGAATGAAATTGGGAGAAAGAAATAAAGAAAGGGGAAAACCTGGAAAAGGGGGCTGTTAAGTCAACCGACCACAGTTGAGGGATTCCCACAGGTGAGGGGCAGGTAATGAAATAGTTGGAGACAATTAGGCGGTCAGAGTCAATGACTCTGGGAAGTCCCGAGGTCAATGAGTCTAACCACTTCGACGCTTTGCATCGAACAAGGTTTTTCCCCCAAAAAATAAGGTTTTTCCCACAAAAAATAAGGTTTTTTTCGAGATTTTCAGAATAGAAGTGAAAATATCAATACCATAATTACTTTTGAACTTCA
Source organism: Pachypeltis micranthus (assembly GCA_020466155.1). Lineage (NCBI taxonomy): Eukaryota > Metazoa > Arthropoda > Insecta > Hemiptera > Miridae > Pachypeltis > Pachypeltis micranthus. The sequence continues at coordinate 5,630,227 of CM035776.1, forward strand.
CGGAGACAGTAACAATAAAATAAAATGAGACTTACCGACAACAATCGTCCTTCAAGGTAAAAAATTGAGGGTGTCAAAAATGCGTCTGTCCAACTGGTCTGGAGAGGGCTACGTAGAAACGGAAAAATTCTCAAGCAACTGAGACATTACTGAAGTCATTTTCACGTGTTATGGACCCTCGAGTGGCTTGAGTCCTCCTCAACTAATTTGGGAAAACTCCGAGTGGTGCCTGGCCAGCGCGTGTCTCTGAGGACACGGCCGTCAGGACGAATGGACAGCTACGTGACCTATCGGTCACGGCCGCGCTGAATGTGTTAAAACTACCCGCCCGCTCGAATCGCAACGTCGTGTCAATTGTCGAGGGTTTGCTGGAAGTCCCCGTCCCAATTTCTCTGACTCTTTTCGCCCGACCGGGTGGAGGAAGGTTAGGACCACTTCCTCCGCACACCCCTACATCGGATCATAAATGCCTACAGACGTTTACGGGCGTCTGGCGCCGGGGGAATATTTAGTTTCCGTAGTTCCATTGTAGTCAGGTCATGTTTCGTATGGTTTACTAGTATTCGATGCTGAATCGAATGGGATGGGTCTCGGAGCAGTAATACTAGGTCAAGCTGTTCATGAGAATAATAAACCACTGTGAAATATTTGCAGGGTTTTTTCACTCAGTTCATGTAACCTCAGTAAAACATACTTCACGACGGCAAATAGCCGTATCGCTAACGGTGCTGTTTGTACTCACGGCCTGCCCTTATTGAGTAATTTTTAAACAGAAAATTGATGAACCTGGTTTAGGAATGGTAGTAAGTGAAATTACGAAATTTACGAAGTAGCCCCCTATATATTTTATGAGCGTTATTAAAGGCCAATCGTTTAGGTCATCATATATTTTTCTGGAAATTCTGTTACCCTCTGAGCGACCTTACAAGGAAAAAACTGCGCTAAAACCGGTAAAAACGTTATCAAAAGCGCTCGCCCACAATATCTCAACAGCCAGAGGAGACGGACTCATCAAATGTTAAATTTAGTTATATCGAAATGTCTGGTAATTTACTCTGCCGCTCTCGTCATTTTCTCACCAATAGGAATTTTATGGTATTGCAGTCTTATCAGAAGCTGTCTATGCAGACAATTTAATCAAAATGACTACAGCCGTTTTTGAGAAAAAAAAATTTAGTGTTTTGATCACAATGACAACAATAGTTAATTTTAGGCGGATTTGGCTCATACCCGTATTTTGGCGTCCCATGGTGACCTGAGGGCTAGACATCAAATTTGAGGTGATTTGGTTCAGCTGTTTTTTCTCGTCACATTCACGGACACACACAGACCATTTTTCCAAATGGTGTTCGTACTCAATAGGATCTAAAACGCAAAGATCTGACGAGAACTCAATGTTTTTCTTCGGCCGATAACATAACGTGCATTCAAAAATAAACATGCGATTTCGTATACTCAAGGGTTCACAAATTTCTTCCTGATGTAACTGCACACCTTTCTTCTTCTTCTTTTTCTGTTGCTTCTTCTCTTTAGGTAATTTTTAATGAGCGGCTGATGCAAAGCTGTTCTTGTTTTTTTGTAAAAAGACATCCAGACGTCTCCATCTCCGTTTGGGCCAAATTATTTTATATTTCTTGAAGATTCAAAGGCTTCACCACAGTTCCTGGCACCACTGGTTTGAGCTTTCTGGCCATAATGCTCCTTTTACACTTTACAAACTTCCTGGTGCCCGCCTCAGATCAGCGGAAAACCTCCCCTGGTACTAGCACCCTTGTTATGTTGTTCTGTCCCGAAAAATATCTTCGTTGAGGCAAATTTGAAATCCCGCTGTGCAGAGAGTGTGAGGAAGATCGTCTGTCAATCATTGCTCTTCGGGGCTCGAACACTGTTCCACTTTTGGAGAGGATGCTGTCAAAACTCCATTAGCTCCACAAGGGTCTTGATTTTTTTCAATTTTTTTGTACGAACGCAAAATCTTTCCGAGGTTGTTGGGGGCTTACTTGGGCAACCTTGTACTGCAGCATGCACGTAATCGTTGTATTTTTATTTCGACCACTACAGCCGTCAGCTACGCATCTAACAACTGTGATTTTCGTGAAATTGTAATCGTCAGTTTATGAAACAATGCTCAAACTATTTCATTTGATATCGCACTTTCACGAGCGTGTAGATCACCGAAAAGAGGATTTGGCCGTTTTTGCAGGACACTTCAACAGAGACTGGTTTTGGCGTGGTTTCTTAGTTCCAATGGATGGATTATGTATCTCAGGACTCAGATCAGAGGCATTTTGAAAAATTGAGGAGTTGGTCGGGTTTGCAAGTTGCAAGGGCCGACACCTCGTGAACTAAAGCCAAATGACAACGTATGGAGAACACTAATAGATGGCCGTCTAATGCGTAGTCAATATACGCGTGGGAACAGCGTCTGAATGTAGGAAGGTACGACGCGTTTCATGATGGATACAACGTGGAAAATAAGAACCGCCCAAGTGAAAGTGTGACCGGGCAGAGCGCTGGGTGTGCTGCGGCTTGCTTCCCCGAGAAACCTCACCCGTTGAGCGTAAATCCGGAGAAAATGGGGAAGGCGACGGTAACCGTTTATTTTTCGGATTTTATATTCCTTTTTTTTTGAGTTGTCGAGAGTCAAGCATAGGAAATTCGTTAAAATCCGATTCCCATTGGCAAGTCGAGACACGGGCCGTGATTGATTGGCGTGCGACTGGGCCGTCAAAGTCGCTTAGTTGAACAAATGCCGTCAGCATGAGCATTCGACTGTAATGTAACTGGAAAGGAGATGCGAGCGGCGTGAGATGAGATGTGGACGTTCACTCTTCGTGTAATTCATCATGATTTTTCAAGCTTGAACTTTAACTTACCCGTCGCATTGACGAAATATCACGCGTGTGGAGTTCACGTTACTTGTACTTCGAGGATCCGCCTTAAAAAATACCATGATCTCCATGTACTGCCGACCCAACTGTATTTTCACGAAATCTTCTTTTGACGGAAGCTTTGATTGTTGTGTGCCATGGTAGGGCGAATTAGTTGGGATATTGAGCTCGGAACGTCTGCACTTGCCACTCACTGGAAGCCTTGTTTCGCGTTGAGTCCGCCTGGTTTTTGACCTCAAGCCTTTTGTTTGTGAGCTGTGGGAAGTGTATGGCCTACCACTCCTTAAGTTTAGTTCGGCTATTTCCCTCGGCGGGTTTACCTTTTCTGGACTTACCAAGGTCCCTTTTCCCACACCTCAATTTGCTTTCCTCTCCACAGCACACAGCTCCTCCCTAAGACAGGCAGTTATCAGCTCTCACAATCCAAACTCATCTCTCAGGTCTCACGATCGACACTCGTCTATTGTGCTACTCCCAGCTCAACTGACTCTCACCACCAGTGACCGGGCAATCAAACCTCTATCGTTTAAGCAAATGTATCAATACAGTACTATATCTCCTTCAATTCGTGTGTCGTTTTCTCTCTGTTTTTCATGCACCTGTTAGGGAGGGATTAATAGCGATATTGCACTAAGAGAGTTGGGAAGTTAGTACGATATCAAGCCGAATGCAATTGGAACAGAGTTTTATTCTCAATTACATTTGGGAAAGGTATTAAAGCAATTGGTTTATGTCCACCAGTAGGCAAATGTCTAAAGTTAACGTACTTATTAGGTGAGTCTGTCTCCTATGGCTGGTGAGTTACTGTGGGCAAGCGCTTTCGATGTGACTTAATGGCCAGGCAATGATGTCTTTACATCGAAAGTGCTTCCCCACACTAACTCACCAGTCAGAGGAGACGGACTCACCTAACAGGTACGTTAACTGAAGACATTTGGGAAAGTTTTCCCTCCACAAACAGGGAACTGGGTGGGAGCAAACGCGAGCGCGGATGACACGCGACGAGAGAACCAGCTCAGTTACAACTGACAGCACCGAAGTCTCAAGCGAATCGAGGCTTTTGAGGTGCCCAGTCAGCACAAATGCCCTGGACGAGCCTTCGCTGAATGGAAGAGTTTGGTTCGTCCTGGTACACACCCAACAGTACTCCTTTGGAGCACTGGAGCTGGCGCTCGAGAGAAATAGCGGCGTGATTTGCACAGAGGCTGGTGCTATACATATACACTGACTGTCCCAAAGTTGGGATGCGCGCCCAGGCCTAATGACCAATCGGGCCAGTCCAAATGTCTGCAAGAGTCTTCTTTGATGTCCACCTCAGGACAAGTAGCACTCAGCCAAAATCACTCTCCTTCACGTCTTTGGCACTGAGCCAGGACATGGTAGGGCCACAATCGTGCTACACCGCCAACATAAAGGAGTGTCGACTATCCCTATAACATACGTATGCTCATTTTGTAGTGCCCTGTGATGACCCCCACAATTTGCCTACCCTGAAATAAAGTGTTGGGAGTGCCTCACTCCCACAACATTCCAGACTGTCCGATATGTTCTTCTGGCATATTCTCCCACAATCCTTCTGACAAGTGACAAAGAAGTTAAATAATGGGGAGGTAGTCTTATAGCTGCAGTAGATAAACCACGTCTCGCCAGATGGTCCGCCTTCTCATTTCCAGTTTCTTTATGCTCAGGCATTCAATAAATGTAGACTCTATCAGAGTCTGCTAAGGAATTAAGCCGCATACTGCACTGCCGCACCAGAAATGACGTTGCACTTTACTAGTGCTTGACTATGAGTCACTATGTCGATAGTTTTGTTGCTATGTCCTTTTTTCATGCATTGTCCCTTGTTTCGGCAGGAACTAGAGAACGATTAGCGGCGGAACAGCTCTTCTAAGATAAGAGAATTCCCGCCTCCTGCGTTATCAAATGCTGTCACAACGAAAAGAGTAGTGTAAATCTCTCTCTCTCTCTTCATGCACCCGCCTTATGTCAAATCCATTCACTTTGTGTCAAATTCGGCCACCAAACCTCCGAAAATGCCGCTTGTAGTGGATCATACCACATACTGCTGTTGCTACGCAATCTCCCCTCAACGTTCCCAGGATTCGTCTCACGTCATCGTCGTCGTCCCCCGGCCGGGGTAAGTACCGTACAGCAAGCCAGACGAAGTCATTTGGTGAGTCAAGCCCCCATTTGTACCTCCTGCCAACTGGCTTGATTACTTGAACGTTAAGACAGATCCAACATCCAATTACAATCCACTGCGTTAGTCCGTCCTCAACAATGATAGCATAAATGGAGTGGGAGGCAGGGCAATCAACATCCCACTCCTTCCACAGCACATTGTATTTCCTATTGAACTCATACATGTCCGGTGACCACGCCAAGCTCCGTGAAGGTTGGCAAGTTCTTGCGTAAAGCCAGGTGCCCATTAGTCGCCAGTGGCATCTTAAACGTACCTAGCCTGGTGAGTCTCGGTCGAACATTTCCTCCATGGTACTGGTGGGTGTGGTTTTCATCACCCCTGCTATTATATTAGTAGGCCTTTGTACTTTGGGCAGGCTGCTCCGTTCTCTCCAATTGCAGCTCTATGCCTCCATACAATCAACCCACATGATGTGATTAGTCTCACGATAGCCACGTAGCTCCCAGCAGGCCATTCTGGGCTTTAAGCCCAATGTCCTCCCGCACATTCTTTGACACGTCCACAGGGCCTTTGCCGCCTGTTTGGTCTGATATCCTCCTTGCAGGATAGTGTCTCATCCAGAATCACACCAAGATACTGAGGCCGGTGCTGAAAGACTACTCCAACAATGCAAAGTGGGCTCGTTTCTTGCTCGCAGTGATGCTGAAGGAGTCTTTTCTGGTGTGTTATGCTAAAAGCCTAGCTGTCAAGATGATAAGTCGAAGGATGGAATAGTTACGGGTTGTGAGCTATTAAAGACAGAGGAATGTGGAGAATCAGGATATCGGCAGGTTCCTTTTTGCAGCAGGGCTTTTCTGGGAGAATATTGTCGTATGCGTCACTCCCACGATGAAATACAAGTTATTATACTTTTTTCAATGTTCCAAAGGGGACTAAGAGAGTGGTAATGATCGAATCTCTGTCTCCTTGTTATAAGCAGTTGGAAACGTAAGGGTCACGCCGTCAACACACTTCTTCTAAAGACTTCGTCGATTCGCGTCCGTTCTCATAAAACGTCTGAAATGTTGGCCCAATTTGCGGCACCGGGCTTAATGGTCAGTCCACTAAGGCAACGCGATGGGAGGTCGGCCGCATCTGGGTGGCAAAAGGCGTATTACTCCGACGACACCAGAGCAACAAAAGACTCGTCAAGTCCGGCTGGAACTTGATGCGACGAACGAGATCGTTGGCGCAACCACTTCGCGCCTTCGGAAAAGGGAAAAGCTACTTGCTGCTCTCTCGCCGAAAAAGGGCTGATGTGGTCGTACAAAGCGTGACGTTCACGAACTCGAGGAGTCGCCGCTTTTCTGTTCCATCGGAGGACATGGCCGTTTCGACGCGTTGCCCCGAGAGAAATATATGAATCAGTTGCGTCGTTAGTCTGCGTCCAGCTCTTAATATCATTCGTGAAAGGCAAATTATTGAAAGTCGTCTTGTGTAGTGCAACCGCAAACTGTTTCTCATATCGTTTTTAATGCAGTCGTCGTACGCGTCACTTATGTGACATAGTCAGGTCCTCTTACACCTTCTCACCTCTTACCGTATTCACCTTTAATCTACACGCTTCAGATCTGTACAGCAGAGTGGGCCTGTAACTTCTTATGTACCACAGTCCTTTCTCTCACTTACTCCGTGATTTCTTCTTGATTTGGCACTGTATGACCCATGAAAGGAATTCAATTCCTTTCTCACTGATGTCACGTGTTCTCGACACCATATACAACTCTTCAAAAGCTGTGATTCAAGTTAATAAGAATGTAAGTGCCAGAGAGTAGCAATCGACCACGCCAACTGGCATGGCTATGAGGGATGATTTACCACTATTTCCTGAACCTCAAAAAACATACACGTTTACTATTGAGCAGTTACAAACAACAAAATTGTGTGAACTTTGGGGAGGAGCTCTTCTCAGAACTTTTGTTTCGGATGCAGGACAGCCTGCGTCTCTTTGACACGTTTACAAATCCGTTGAAGTTGATGCGTTTGTTTGTGCTATTTCAAGGTGAGTCACCACGACAAGGGGGAGGAAGGCCAGGAATCCATAATCAGCACAAACTTCAACAGATCAATAAACGTGTTAAGAAGGAGCAAGCTGTGCCGCCCCTAGGGGGATCTGCCGTTTGGTCACTGCAGGTAATTGGGCATGCGTGCCCAAACGTGAGGAACACATCGGGCTTGAGGCAAGGTTTGTGGGTTGGTGGTCCAGTCATTGGTCGTTGGACCTCGCTCTGCACGTTACAGCACTGTTGGGGTCCCTGAGGCACCATACAGAGGTCATTGTGATGACGGCCTTCCGAGCATGGTCTGTGTGGTCAACAGTTGGCACATGTGTGAGCCATGGACAAAAAAAATTAAACAATTCGTGGCACGTTTTTGTTTTCTGTCTCCCTCATCCTTTCCCGTCTTCTTGTCCTATGTTGCCTCATGCTGTCCTTTGTTCAGGTTGGCCTTGTGGTTGGCTGTGGCATTTCTTGGTCTTTTCGGGTCTGGTCTGCAGGAGCCTAGCTGCTTCAAGATAGCCTTTGTGGGGAGAAGCTCCACTCAGTTGAAGAAGAACCCCAGCTAGCTCGACTGATGTCTGCAGGGGTGCGTCACAGTGCTGGTGTCGTCGTCTTGTTGAGAAAACAAGAAGAAGGACTCTTGTTTTGGATGCAGGACAGGTTGCGTCTCTTTGACACGTTTATTGATCTATTGAACTTGATTCGTTTGTTTGTGCTGTATAAAGATGATGAGTCACCACGTCGACGGGGAGGAAGGCGACGGAATCCATAATCAGCGCAAAGTTCAACAGATCAATAAACGTGTTAAGAAGAAGTAGGCTGTGCCGTCCCCAGGGGGATCTGCCGTTTGGTCACTGCAGGTAATTGGGCATGCGTGCCTAGATGTGAGGCACTCATCGGGCTTGAGGCAAGGTTTCTAGGTTGTCATTGGTCGATGAATCTCGCTCTGCACGTGGCCACTGAGGTGGCTTCAGATTCAGTCCTTTGGCGTGACTTGGGCGGTGTGGTCTACAGTTGGCAGGTGTGAGAGCCTGTCCCAATTTCCCCGAATTCTTTTTGCCCGATGGGGCGGAGGAAGGTTAGGGCCGATCAGGCCGGCACTTCCTCCACACACCTCCACATTGGATCCTAAATGTCTCCCTCTTCTTTTCCCGTCTTGTTGTCCTGTGTTGTCTTACGCTGGTGTCTTCTTCTTGAGAAAACAATACAACATCAACAAACGAGTTAAGGAGAAGCAGGCTGTGCTGTCCCCAGGGTGATCTGCCCAGTGGTCACTGCAGGTGATTGGGTACGTGCCTAGACGTGTCAAGCTCATCTAGGCAGATAGGCGCACAGGCACACAAGACCGTAGGCACATGTGTGAGCCATGAAAAAAAATTTTTTAAAACGGAGTTTGCGACGCATCTCTGTTTCTTGTGGCCCTCATCCTGTCCTGCTGTCCATTGTTCAGGTTGGCCGTGCGGTTAGCTGAGACATTTCTTGGACTTTTCGAGTCTCGTCAGGAGGAGTCCTCAGACCCTGAGCCTCCTCAGTCCCATCATGGGAACCCTTCCTAGTTCCACTAATGCCCGCAGGGGTGCGTCATAGTGCTGTTGTCGTCTTTTGTTTTGTATCCGGCACTGCCTGCATCTCCTAAATACGTCTACTCATGTCTTGGAGTTTCTGGGGGAGCGAGGGGGGGGGGGAGGAAGAGCGTGAATCTAGAATTTTTATATATATTTTTTTAAAACTATTCAGCCGCTCTGAGTTCGATGTGTATTAAAACTATCACTTGGCTCGTGAAGGAGCATGTTCCTGTGATATATGTAATTACTTATGAATTCCCGAACTGATGTTTTAAACGCTCCTCGCAGAATGCAAGTTACTCTGAATGTGTGGGCGTGATAATAACTGTGTGGGATCTCAAGATTCAGCCATTTCTAGAATCCATACCTAATCGAAGTCAATGAATATAAAATCAGTCCAGTTCACGCTTCAACTTCGTCAATTTACATAAAACTAGCGAGTACGGCCGTGAATGCCAGGGCTGATTGAATAAGGTTCTCGTATTTCGGAAATGTAGACAAATGAGGTTGAAGGGTATTGTGCGGTTGCTCCCCCATGAAGCTTCTATTACACGCCCTAAGATGGTTATCTGCTAAGTGCTGGACGGGAGGTTCCACCTAAAACGGGCAAGAGCCGCGATTCTAATGGTCTGAGGACGAAGAAAGTATCCGGGCGCGATTACTCAAGGGGGCTCTCAGAGGAATGCGTCTAGGAAGAGCCGCTTGCCTTATGAATGGCAAACCTCGGCGAGAGCGGAGGAAAAATAATTTTCTCTCGTTTCCGCCTCCCTCTTGGCAGTTGACATATTTTGCGTCAAGGGGAAGGGTCATTTTTAACGGAGTGGCACTCACTCGTGCGTCTTCGCTCACGTTACAGCCGTATTCTGTATCGCGCGAAAATAAACGGTACTCAAGATGTGCCGCTTCAATTCTAGATGACGTCGCTCATTTGGACCACGCGATTCTATTCATCGAGAAGAATCGTGCGCTATAACGTTAATATAAATGACGGCGATGGAAGTAATGTAATGCGCCACTTTAAAGAGCAGAACCGGTACAAAACGAACCTACTCGTGAGTTAGAAAATGGAGAATAACAATAATCGGAAACGTTAGATATTTACCGAGACGTTATCTAAATAGTTAAGGCCACCTCTCGACAAACAAAAACATCCTAACGATCTACCTCATTTCAATAGCTCGCTTTTATCACACTTCCCATGAATACATACCAGCGCTTGCCCAGCCACCTGACTCAATGACCTCCCCACATGAACCAGCGTTTTTTTTATTGAATCCACCAAATAGTACCGCACACCGACCATTATTTACTGATCTGGACGAGGATGTTCATTAATGCATGGTTCAGGAAGAGTCATTTTGATAAGGACACAGCCGTGCGGGGTGATATTCGAAGTCAGGAGCACTCAATTTTTTTGGTTCATGGAGGACGTGATTTACTCTGTAATAACAAAGGTACTTACGATTTCCTAGCACCACAGATCGTCACGGAGAAGGCCGGGAGAGAGTGTCGGCATCACTTATTAAAATAACGGTCTATAGTTTTCATGAGAGCAGGTGGTTTATCCGGCGATAACGAAGGTCAAATTTAACCTTTTTACTTTCCTTGGCTCTACAAAGTAGGAAGGAAAGTTATGTAATCGGTTGAAAAAAATTTTTTGAGTTTTCTTCAGATCTTTACGTTTCAGTCCGAAAAACACTATTTGGGAAAATGGTCTGTGTGTCTGTGAACGATTTTTAGAGAAAACGACCGTACCAAATCCACTCAAACTTGATATCTCGAACGCAGGTTACCATGGAACGCCAAAATATGAACAAAGGGGCAACACATAAAATTCTCATTTGTGGAAAAATGACGAGAGCAGCACAATAAACTACCAAAATTTTCGACGTAATCGATTTTAGAGTGGTTTTTAGAGAAAACAACCGACCCAAATCACCTCAAACTTGATATCTAGCCCGCAGGATACTATGAGACGCCAAAATGAAGGTATGAGCAAAATCCATCGAAATTTAACTATAGTTATCATAGTGATCAAAACGCCAAAATGTTTTTTTCTCAAAAACGGCTGTAACGATTTTGATTAAATTTTTTATATTGATTGCTGTCAATAAAGCAATTACACTGTTAAATTTCCATTTGTGGGAAAATGACGAGAGCAGCGCAATAAATTATCAAAATTTCGACGAAAAGCGTTTTTACCGCGGGTTTTTCCTTTTAAACTCCGCTGGAATATTAGTAGAATGTTAAAAAAAATTGGTATTGTAGTCCAATCCAATACCTAAAGGGTGGGCGTTTAAAAACGCTCATGAGATACATGGGGCTCACTCCAGAAATTCCTGAATTTCAACAACCACCGTCTCGCTGACTACCAGTTCTAACAGTTATTACCCGATAGCGAAAGTGACTACTATCCTTCTTCAAAAAATTTGTGTCTACAGCCTCCTTAATTTTCTGTGTGCCAATAGCTCAATAATGGTCCTGGGATGAGTACGAGCAGCACAATAAATTCCAGAACTGTAGGCGCTACCGCTTCCTGCTGTGAAGAGTTCAAAGGAACTGAGTGATAAATCAATTGATTAAATAGAATTAGCAATGTACAAAGTGAATTGACGTCGAGCTAAGGAAAGTTGTGTGTTGCAACGCACCAGATATTTTGACTTTGCTACATAAAATCGAAAATGTAACGCCGGAAATGTAACGGAGAAGCGTCACGAAGTTTTTTAACCCGAGTTGCAACCACAGCCCCTGTGACGTAATGGATAAGGCATCCGTCACCTAAACCGGAGGTTGTGGGTTCGAGTCCTACCAAGGTTACAATCATTTTTTTGACATTTCATGTCTTTACTTTGCGTCACGAAATTTGGGTTGGGTTAAGAACATGGTAACGTCTGATACAAAATCTAACGCTTGGTAACATCTCCCGTTTTAATAACCTCAGTGACTAAGTGAAGATGTCAATTGCAATTGACGCGCATTATATCTAAACCATCAACGAGCACAATCAAATGTAGTTATCATTGCATACAAAAAATAAAATAAAATAAAAAATAAAAGAGATAAAATGTTCCTAGTGGTTGCGTACTTGTACGAAAGCTGTACCCACCGTTTGTGTTCATGATTTCCCCAGGGAATACATAGTTTTTTGTATGTAATCAAACCTTAAATTTGCATACTACATCTGTTATATTACCTCTCTAACCGACTCAAAGTGAATTTTTGACAGTTGTATTGTAATTTAATTTATGGTTGGTGATCGATGTCATTTTGAGTGGTTCAATAATTTGAATAATTTTCATTCTGACTTGAAAACACATTTAAATATATGAATTCAGTGCGGATCTCTAAATCTTACATAACTGTGTTTTTGAGTGCGGACGAATCGGATGCAAATGTTCGTAGAGAGAGGGAGATTGAAAACGGAAAAGAATTCGTCACGCGGGAAGTAAATCACTTATCATACAATATCGATTAGAATACGCGTTTAATAAATTAATAAAGGAGTCAAGTTGCGGCGCTGCGCGCGGGGGTTAGAGGAAAATACGAAGAAGAAGTCTTCTTCAACAATGGAACTCATGTTTATGTATCATAAGCTCCGGTTTAAGAACCAGGGTTTTGAAAAGTCTCCTCCGGTATACTAACTTGACAATGGAAGGCAGGCGGAAGGTTTTGTGATTAGGGAACCATTACGAGGCACCTCCTTCGTCCTCGACTACCTCCCTTCAACAAAAGAGCGCGGCCGAGTGGTTTGAATTGAGATATTTTACTAATCCGATTGGAGCTCTCAATGGTTCAAATGTGTAATTCAAATGTAAGTGTAATTCATTCCCCTTGGGAACATTCCCACTGGCGTTTGGTGCACTGGTTTCAAATTGTTTATTTGTCACTTGAAAAACAATGGGAATCTTATCTAGTGAAAATGGTTACGCCATCGCCAACATCTAGCTGTATGGGTATCGATGACGAAGTAGTGTTTACGAGCTTGAATGTGCCTTTCATGATAGACGAGGTCAAATCAGTATTGCTAAATCTGAAAAATAAGAAAGCTGCGGGGTGGGATAGTATACCAAATGAGATGCTGAAGAACTTGCCAGACAGTGGTATCGAGGTTCTAACCAATATCTTTAATTCGATTCTAGAGCAAGGCCAAATACCAGATGGCTGGGGTAATGTTGTTCTCCGAATGATCCCTAAAACTGCAGACTGGAACGACATTGACAAGCAGAGGCTAATTGCCCTTATTAATACAGTTGTAAAAAGTCTTACTCAATGTGTCAATGTCAGGCGGGACTCCGAAGTGGTCGGGGTTGTAGGGATAACATTTTTGTTATGAATGCACTAATCGCACTGAGATTGCAACAGAATGAAGGGAGGTTGTTTTGCGGATTTGTGGATTATAAGAATGCGTTTGGTTCCCTCCCTCATGGATTATTGTGGGGTAAAGTAGCTGAGTTGGGGGATTGTATTAGTGTGCGTTGTTGAGGACGGCTTCTAAATGTTTTGACAGATCTGTACAGCAAAGCTAAGGTGGCTATAAAAGTGAAAAATGAACTCACCAATTTTCATGGTATAACGGAAGTCTTGCAAGGTGATTCCGTTAGCCCGCTCCTGTTCTTCTTGTATTTAAGCGGCTTGGAAAATTATATAAGGGAAAGGGATCTGGGAGGTGTAAACGTGGACGGACGAAATGATCTTCTGTTGCTTATGTTTGCGGATGATATAGTTATTTTTGGAGATAGTAAAGGGGTATCGAAAAGAAAATGCAGGCTTTAGATGAATATTCAAGGTCATTGGGTCTAGTCCGGCCAAGACAAAAGTTCTAAAGTTTCCAAAAAGGTAAAAGTAAGAAGCGGGAAAATTTCGTTCATTTATCAAGCGGGCAAATTGATTTTGTCAAGGAATACACTTACCTGGGAGTAAATTTTTCCTGTTCAGGAGTGTATTGCAAAGCCAAAGATCAGTTTAAGGCTGAAAGCTTACGAGCCTGGGGCAGTGTCCGGGAAATTTTTGTGAAGGGAAAATGTGTAAGTTGGGAGGCTACTTGCCGACTTATTGATTCGATGGTTAGCTCGGTGTTGTTTTATGGCTCAGAGATATGGGGTCTGAAGACATAGAAATGGTACAGTCAAAAATAATTAAAAGTCTCTCAACATTGCCTTTCAGTACGCCTCTGAGCAGAGACAGGTAGGGCCAAACTGGGAGTCATGATTCTAGATAGGGCCTTGGGTTGGTGGGAAGCTGTCCAGCAAATGCCAAAAAAAAAGATACCCGCGGATTTGTTACGAGCAGCTCCTAACCACTATTGAGAAAGGGGTGGATATGGAAAAATACAACTGGGCATCGCAACTTAAGACTATCCTGTAAGAGTTGGGCTATAGAGATCTTTGGAAGAAGCAAAATGCTGATGAGGTGAAAAAATTCAGGCAGTGTGTACTAAATAGCTTTACGACGAAATGTGCTTACGATGGCTATGAGCGAGTAATATGTTCAACCATAACGCTGTCTACCAAGAGTATATTCAGAGCTACTCTTCCCTGGAGGGCTACCTCACGTGGGCTATTCCATTTGATATCAAAAGAGTAATAGCTCAGTTAAGGTTGAGGAATGGTAAGCTACTCCGTATCATTTATAAAGGCTCCTTGTACTCCATCGACCATAGTAAAATATGTTTTTTGTGTAATGATAAGAAGCTTGAAACCATTGAGCATATATACTGCAGCTGCCCTCAGCTGGCTAATACAAGAGCGAAACATTTTGCCTCGTCTAGGGTCACTATGGACTTCGTAAACAATTTGTTATTCGGGGCGGTCTGCAAAGAAAGTGTTTACATGCTATTTAATTTTACTATGTGCTATATGAAGTATAGAAAGTTTGTCGAGGAGCTTGTAAATGAGGCTGGTCTGTCCGACTAATGTGATTATTGAATCCCCATTTTGACTTGTAATGAGTATTATGTCTAACATCTGTTTACCATTATGTTATTCACCAAATAGAGGAAATTATGTTCATTTATTAGTTTATTTGTTATGAAGGTGTTGCTTTGATATTTTTGTGAATTGGGTATATTGGGTCAGCAAACCACTTTGTTGTAATAGGCCATAGTTGCCTCGAATCAGCAAATAAAATACTTCCATACTTCCACTTGAAGAACAAATGTGTGTCGTTTTGACAAACATAATAATAACGGCTGTATTGTGTAAACGCGTTGTACTGGGGCGAACCGAACTGGCGCTGAACGTAGAACTCATATGCCCTGATCCACTTCAAACTACAGTGTCAGCAGTCCTAACTGAGCGATTGTATCATCGACGTGTCGCCCTGTCCCCAGTTTGAGGTGGTAAGACTTCTAGTCAGTCAGTAAGCCGCTCCTTGTTCCAATCACTACTAAGTGTCGTATGCACACCCAACTCACTCATTTATTATAAATCGGGTATAACTGTAGCATCCTGGCCAAAGTACGAAGGCTGTGGTGCTGACTAGTAGCGGGGGTGTTGAAAGCCACACCCACCAGCACTTGGGATATCTGTAGTTTGTGAGTTATCTGGCTTGTCAGGTTGTTGTACCTGTTTTGTAAGTAATAGTGTATTCATTCAACAGCGTCATTTGGATTGGAAACTTGCAATCATGTGACGTTTTTTTTGTTTTTTGTTTTCCTTGAAACGGTGGATGCAGTGATACCCTCACAGCAGCCACAAACCGGCCCTTTTGTAAGGGCGTCCATGATCCTCAGATCATGGCCACCCTGCACCACCCCCAGGCCCCACGGCACTGGTCCTCACACTTGGTGTGAGGTCACCTATGTGCCCCCACCACCCCTGCACAAAGCTGAGGATATCCGCATGTTCTGCATTCGCCACCTCTTCTGGCTGAAGAAAGGGCCTCCCAAACACACAACGGCGATGCTGTGAGTCCATCGCATACGCACAGCACATGCTCTGCCGTCTCTAGCCCTGCCTCGCAGAACCTGCATACCTATACCTCGCGCTCGCCAATATTTGCAAGGTGGTACCTCAGCAGACCATGACCTGTGAACAGGCCACATATGATCCTCATATCCTTCCTACCCATTGCAAGCACCTCCTTGGACCTCCCTCTGAAGAGCCAGATGAAGAGTTTTGACTGTCGAAGGCTGGGCATCCCCTGCCAATGGGCAGCCCTGCACCTATCCTCCCATTCGCCAACTTCTTTAGGTAAGTGGCTCCTGGTAGTCCCAACAAAGGGGTCAGGCCCGACAGGGATCTGCGCCAATCTCTCCTTTGCCAACCCATTAGCCTGTTTGTTTCCCTCTGATGCCCAAGCACCCAACAAAGTGTTACACTGTTGTCCTTGGCCAGGGCCTTCAGTCCAGTCAGACACTCCCACGCCACAATACGAAGCTAAGGCCTTGAGCGGGGCCTGACTGCCCACCATAATGTAGATCTTTTGCCGCTTCAGTGCCCTCTGCAGTAGCCACTGCACACAGACCATCAGCGCAGCCCCCTCTGCTTAGAACACTGTGGCCAGCGCCCTCAATGGGGTTGCCGCTCCAATTCTCGGCCCAAAGATACCTGCCCTTGCAAGGCAACCCTGCACCGAGCCATCAGTGTCATATACCAGGGCTCCAGATTCAAAAGTGGGAACTCCCCCTTCCCTCCTGGATCGCTCATGAATGAGTATCCAAAAGTGTAACATGAAGTTGAACTTCTCGGGCATTGAGTCTACTGCATGCAGTTTGGGCCCCTCCACCTTCACCTAGTCAAGGATCAAGTGGCAGGAACTCCTCCTCCCCCACATGATCAGACTCAACTCCAACATACGCACAGCCTCGAGGAACTCCATCCTTTTAATATGTATGTGGAGTGGAGCTAAATCTAGCAAGACCTCCAGTGCAGCCGTAGGGCATGTTGTCATACAACATGTAATGGCCAGGCACGTCCTACGCTGCAGTTTATTTAGCTGCAACTGCACTGTTTTGTTTTCCACCCTAGTCCACCAGACCAGGGCTCTATAGGTGACTACATGCCTGACAACCGCAGTGTACAGCCACTGGATCATCCCAGACCTCAGCCCCCATGTCTTCCCCACCATTCTCTGAGCTGCCCACATCACCACCGACGCCCGCTGTAAGGCTTTTTTTATGTGTGTGGCTCAAGTGAGCTTCCCATCAGGAAAACTCCCAGGTACTTGATCTCATGCTGGATCTTCACCGCTTTACCACACAGCCTGAGTTCCAACAGCGCAAGGCTGCGCCTTCTGGTGAACGGGACCAGGCTTGTTTTGATTGACAAACAGTCCTTGCCCATTGCATGGGGGGTTGGTTGGCTTCATCTAGCGGGATATCGTACAATCTCCAAAATGAGCAACACTCGTGTGTACCAATTCCACCTTCAAGTCTGATGTGTTTAGTTTCGATGGGTGATCTGCAGAGGAACTAATCAATGCGAAAAAGGTTCAACTAATAGGTAAAATAGGATCCTGTAGCGTGAGGCGAGCTGACCACAGCGTCTTTACGCACTTCGAACTGATTCCAAAACTGCACCTGTTATAGAAAACTAGGTACGACATAACTAACTTCGAACGAAGCACGAACGCCATCAATTCAACAAAACTGGGACGGCAGTCAAGTTCCAACTGCCGCATTTGTATTCTCGAGCGGGTTTCCATTGAAAACGCAAAAGGTCCATTAATTCGGGCGGTCGCACGACTTCCTCAATCCACGTCCGAGAGGATGTTGAATGGAAAAGCTGAAAGTTTCGACACGTGATATAAACA
This sequence comes from Pachypeltis micranthus, assembly GCA_020466155.1. NCBI lineage: Eukaryota > Metazoa > Arthropoda > Insecta > Hemiptera > Miridae > Pachypeltis > Pachypeltis micranthus. Next base: position 5,647,619 of record CM035776.1, read on the forward strand.
CATTAGAAGTCTCTTGAGAGATCATGATGGGCGGGTAATTGACCTTCCGGGGGCGTTAATGGGAGGGAACCTCAGATTATGGTCGAGCCCGAACAAAGGGAGTGTTAAGCTCCAGTCGTGGTTGCTTTAATCGTTGTTTTCCTTCGGTTGACAATTGAGGCAACACCCGCGAATTCTGACGGTTGCGCGATTCGACTGACGTCTGACGTAACTGTTCACGTACATTTCGGCGTTCTGCGGGAAACTTTTCGCTATTCGAATCGTGTCGGACTCAGCAGTCCTTGGAAACGTACAGAACTGAAGAGAACTCAACAAAATTTAATCAGCCGCAAATTTCTTTTCTACTGCGTTGTGCCGAGGAAAGTAAAAAGGTCTTGGAAACGTAATAAACTTGACAAATTCGAAAAGTACCAGCGTAAAGGTACATTTCCCAGCCATGTAGCAATTCACTCCCAGAGGGTGTGAGTAATGAATCATCAGCAAGTCAATTCAGCCGTTGAAAAGTTCGTGGGGACCTGGAATGCATTCACAAGATGGAATAGCGCAATCCTCATCAAGGATGGACTGGGGAAGCAAGGGAAGAGAGAGAGAGATTGTTTTTTTAATTTATCGTGAATTTTATCATATTTCAGATTGTTAAACACATCTAAAGGAACTACTTAAGGCTCTGTGCATCTTGACACGACAGGTTGTGTTGAGATTACACATAACCGACACACTGTACATAAAATAAAGCATAATTAAGATTCTAAACAATAATTTTTTTACATTTATGGATTTACACGTCAGCAGATTTCTGAATGCATAAAGCAGTGTGGGCACTTTCCCAACTATAACGTCTGTCTGTGAATTCCACGATAGATAATTTTGTAGCGCGATTCCTAAACATTTAGTTTGTGTAACATATTCTACTTTGTTGTAATCTATCTCCAACTTGTGAAGTACTTGGGGAATTCCTTTACAGAATTACCCGGGTACAGGACACGAGTGAAAGTCGTGCCATGGCCCAGAAGACGAACAAGTTAAATATACTCACTTGATGTAAAATAAACAATTAATGTCTCTCAGGGAGGTACTGGGAAATGAAATTATAAACCAACAAGGCCCACTTGAATTTAATCAGGAAAAAATAGAAATGAAATGAAACGAACTCCTTTTGGAATGAAGCAAATAACCAATGCTTGGATTGTAGGAAATGACGATAAAGGGACAATGGGGAAAATGAAACACCAAGCTCTGATTGCTTACATTACTTCACACAATATAAAGGGACTTGAAGTACTTGTTCACTGGCTTAAAAAATGGGGAAGATTCGTCAGCGATGTCGGTAGCTGTTATATGACGAAAATGTGGCTCCACCGCTAATATAAACAGCAGCGCACTGCACGAGTGGCGGCAACAGTGTGCCCACCATCGGCAGCCCACTGCAAACCATTACAACTGAGAGTTGATGAGACTGTAAACATGGTTTCAGGTAAACACGGTTCATTCTGAATAATAACCCTATGTTATCGGTCACAGCCGCGGTTTTGTGCCTTTAACGTGGTCTAAAAAATTCGTTCTTTGGCCCCAAAAATCCGATTTGGTATCTAGTTGTGCCCGTCATCTCGGCAATCCGATCGGACGAAGCCCGTGGTTGTAATGGCAAAAAACGGTTAAAAAAATTAACGAAACGCAGTACAACGCGGGAGCTACAGCGTTTCGTCGTTTGAACTCCCTCCCGCCCCGCCCGTCTCATTAAAAGGCGAGCGAGCGCGGCCTCCCGCTCGCTTCCCTCCCAACACTCAACTCCCCCCGGGTTCGCTTCGAGCGCCCCCGTTCCAATTTCCCCGACGACGGGGCCAAATCATCAGACGTTTTGTTTCCGTAGTTCCATAATAGCCAGGACATGTTTCGTATGGTTTACTAGTATTCGATGCTGAATCGAATGGGATGGGGGAGCAGTAATACTAGGTCAAGCTGTTTATGAGAATAATAAACCATTGTGTAATAATTTGCACAGTTTTTTTAAAGATAATAACTTTCCAGAGTTAAGGTAGTAAGCGAAACGGTAGGAGTTGAAATTCCAGAATTTCTGGAGTGGCCCCTGTGTACCTAATGGGGGAAATGAAACACCAAGCTCTGATTGTTTACCTTACTTCACACAATATAAAGGGACTTTAAATACTTGATCACTGGCTTAAATATCTGGTGCGTAGCAACACACAACTTTCCGCCACCCCTTTAGGTTCGAACACCACCTACATAGGCGGGCGCTATATCTTCGTTCAACGCATTTTTACAGAAACATTTATGGGGAACAAAATGTAGGGATTAGTTAGCTGAGAGTACTCCGAAAGTTTGATCGAAATCGCTTGAACCGTTTTTGAGAAAATTGGAATACCGATAAATTAATATTCGACAAATCTCCTTTTCTGAGTTAACTTGGCTTATATCTCCGTTAAACATATATATACAGAAACAATTATGCATAACGAAATGTTGGTATGGGTGACTGAAAGACACTCCATTAAGATTTATCACATCTGGTGGGAAATTTACCCTGGAATTTACGGAAATGTTAGAAACAACGTTATTTTTGACACATTTTGATTTTTATCTCTGTTCAATGGACCGTCACAGGAACATTTATTGGAAAGAATATGTAGGTAATAACTATTTGAAAACATCCTGTGAGTTTGGTGAAAATCCCTGAAGCCGTTTTGCCAAAAAGCGTAAAAAACCTATTTTTGCTTCAGGGGCCCATATCTCCGTTCACCGTATTTTTATGGAGATATGTATGGAGAAGAAAAGTTAGGTATTGATTAGGAAAAGATAATGTGAAAGTTTAATCAAAATCGTTAGAGCCGTTTTCGAGAAAAATGCGAAAACCCCTAGTTTTTGGTACATTTTCGTCCCCCCCCCTTTCCATCGGCTGAAATCGTCCATACCCTTATTTTGGTGTCTACAAAAAATAACGAACAAAGCAAAAAAAGAACCAGCTCAATCGGATCAGCCGTTCTCCCGCAAATCGAACTATAGAAGAAACTAAAATATAGAGAAATGGGGAAGCTACAACTGCAACGAGCACACGCAATGCCAAAGATTTTGTCCAGTCTCCACTTTTCTCTGTTCAATTAAGATCGCACCGACGCTTTGAATAGTGGGGACAATTACCTCAACTCGACGCTTCAACTTGATTCAAAATTCGTCGAATAGCTCAGGAGCGAGAGCATCATGGAGCTTGGCGATTGCGCACAGTCACCCAACAACATCAGCCTCTCGAGCCTTCGCGGATCTGGATCTCTCCAAACGAGTAAGAAGCTTGCCCTAGTGGTTTTCGCAGATTTGTTTTTAGATCACGCTGAACGCGACGAAAAAGTCGTCAGTCTCTAGAACGTTCAGTTTGAATGATAAAAGGATGCATTCTACAAGGGAAGCAAATCACGACATGGTCTAATCTTCATAACCATCGGAGCTCCCGCCCGAACCTGTTTGAGTTGGTATAATAAAGCGACTGCAAGAGAAAACGACGAAGGTGCCAAAGGAGAAGATGAGGCGAGGAGCCACTCAGGTTTACGACCCTTCGGAGCATCGCCGCGGTGTTCTGGTGACAATAAAATCCGAGTGGGGATTTAAGTAAGAAGTAAATCAGGATTAAAAGTTAGATTCCTCTATCTTTCGATGATGCGGACAAGGAATTTCAAACGATCGGAAACTCTTAGCGATGCCACCCGAAGGGTGTCTTCTTATTATGACCAGGCGTTCAGACGAATGGCCTTTACCGCTCGCGACTTGGGACGACCGCTTGAAAAGTCGATCCTGAATCCTAAGTATCAATTGAATATCCCGCCCTATAAATATTCCTCAAACTGAAGTCAAAACTCCCGACCTCCCTAAAGGATTTGATAATCTTTATGTTACCGGCGATTCCAACTAGTTTCCATCACGGATTTCAAACTTACCCTCAAAACTGGGCATAAAATGAAATACGACGGCTCACGAGGTGACACTAAACTCGTTGGGGTTCGGTCTTGAGAATAGCGCTTTTGTTCGTTGGATCTTTTCATGAGCCGCATTCGTCGGTGCTCTAACGTACCTGCAGAATGACACGATTGAGGGAGATTGAACATTGGTGTGAAAAAGCTGCCAAAGGACAAACGAGATTTGCCATCAAAACCACCGTGAGGGTTCATATTATCTTGCTTTGTGTCGTCTTGCTCACGAGACATGTTCTTTCGAATCTAACCGTGTTGCCAAAAACGGGGCCCTCTGCAAGCGTGGCCTAGTTTTCCCGTATAATCAACAAACCTTCGTGTGACGAGCGTTCTAATGGGCCAAATAGCACCTAAAACCTCCATCGCGATCCTGAAGAGCTTGAGTGCTTGTTGTGACAAAGTGGTGAATGGTTATCCAACCAGATTTTGCACACAAAATGTTTAATACCAAGAAATGATGGAAATAAATTTATCAATGAGCTCGTATAACATAAATAGAAAATAAAAGCAACTGCTCGTGACAAAGTCTGAAGCGAAAGTAAAAATAAGTTGGTACTTGTCCATCTGGAACATTCAGTGAGTACGTGTAGCGCTGTTTCAGAGGCGATTCAACAGCTACACGCCTCTTCGTCACAGAGACCGAGTCGGTGGGGAGTCCGTGGCCTAACATGAGTTGAGACACAGAGTATCCAGGTTTGGCGTGGCGCAACGGCTTTTGACAGGAATGGCTCCATTGAGCCTCGTCACTCCACCCAAACCACGATCGGTTTCGCCGTTCATGTTGATCCATTTAAGTTGGAACGCTGGTCAGTGGCACTTCCCAAGACTCCGTTTCTCCACTCCAATCTCGCCCTCTTGTTGAAGGGCAGGAACGACTTGGAAAACGCTCATTGAGCCTCATTAACACCCAACTGACTTCTACACACGGATACCTTGTTTACCTCTGGCAGAGTCAATCTAGTCTGTCTTGAACAAGCGTTTGAACGCAAACTCGAACTCAAACTTGAACGTAAACCCGAACCTGAACTCGAACTCAAATGCAAACACGAACTCAAACCCGAACACGTACTCAAACCCAAACACAAACTCAAACCCAAACACGAACTCAAACTCAAACCTGATCACGAACTCAAACCCAAACACAAACTCAAACCCAAACACGAACTCAAACTCAAACTCAAACCTGAACACAAACCCAAACCCAAACTCAAACCCAAACACAAACTCAAACCCAAACCCAAACTCAAACCCAAACACAAACTCCAACCCAAACACAAACTCAAACCCAAACCCAAACACAAACTCAAACTCAATCCCAAACACAAACACAAACCCAAACACAAACTCAAACCCAAACACTACTCAAACCCAAACACAAACACAACTCAAACCCAAACACTACTCAAACCCAAACACAACCCCAAACACAAACACAACTCAAACCCAAACCCAAACACAAACCCAAACCCAAACCCAAACACGAACCCAAACCCAAACACAAACACAACCCCAAACCCAAACACAAACACAACTCACACCCAAACACAAATCCAAACACAAACCCAAACACAAACCCAAACACAAACACAAACCCAAACACAAACTCAAACCCAAACACAAACCCTAACCCAAATACAAACTCAAACACAAACCCAAACTCAAACCCAAACACAAACTCAAACCCAAACGCAAACCCAAACACCAACTCAAACACAAACTCAACGCAAACACGAACACAAGCTCAAACCCAAACACAAACTCAGAACCTAGCACAAAATCAAACCTGAACAGGCAACAGGCCCCCTTCTCAATCTATGCATTCACCGAAAGTGTTCTTCCAACACATTTCCAACCCACCCTCACCCCTGGGACATGCTTTGAACTTTGATCATTCTTCAATTTCCATAAATTCTCGCTTTCGTCAGTAAAGGAGCTATTCTCGACGGAAAGAACTAACTGCACGTAGCGTTTTAGTTGGATTTGAAAAGAAGAAACCTCTACTATTACAACATCCTGGGCTGACGAATGAAAACTTCGTAAGAGTTTTAAACCGACAGTTGCTTCGTAGAGGCTTCAGTCAAAATAATCCAGGAAATCGCCGTTTGCGAATCATCAACTATCGTTAGGAACCTTCATTTGCAAGCTAATTTTCCGCGACTAAGCGTTCAAATAGAGCGTTATCCCGCGAAACCTGAGGAAATTAATGATCGTTATTGTCAATTGTTGTCTGAGCTTAGTGCGCTAGATCTCCCGAGTTCAAATCGTTTCATTGTTCCAAGCGTCGGTATTACAGTTTCCTCTATTCACAGCGCCGTATTATCCTTGGGTTCCCAGGGCCTTCAGTCTCTGGAGCGGCGGATGTTGACAGATCCGCGAGTGGTCAAATGATTGCACGTCGGATTATCGCTTGCTCGAACACTTGAATTAAGCCTTCTACTTTGAAACGGGATTTAAGAGGTGTCTCCCTCCGCTCATAAAGTTCATCAATTTCTCGAACTGACATTATCTGACGAACATTGTCTTTTGCGGGTTTAAAATTACAACCTCTCTCTCTCTCTCTCTCTCTCTCTCTCTCTCTCTCTCTCTCTCTCTCTCTCTCTCTCTCTCTCTCTCTCTCTCTCTCTCTCTCTCTCTCTCTCTCTCTCTGGCACTCTTTATCTCTCTCCCTCCCACTCGCACACACACACTTTCTTGGCAATGGTCTCGTGGAGGGGAAAGTCGTTAATTATCTCACGTCAACAACCCGTTCGTATTTGTGAAGCTCAAACTCGGCTTTCATTTCCAAAGACGCGGGGTCGAAGAAAAAGGTCGCTCCACATCGTTTAATCGCTTCGCGCAAAGGAGATTTATGGAGAAAAAAGGGGGAATGGCGGGTGCGTGTGTGTGTGGCTAATTGCGAGACTTATAACGAGAACTCTATCGCACCCACAAATAGCGTGAGCCTATTTATTGGGGAAATCGATCGGAGCGAGGTAGCACCGGCTCGCCATTTTCAAGGGGCTACTTTAGCCGCTCGAATTTATAGGCCAGGGCTTTGCTCTATTTTCAGGAGAGCTCGAGAATTGAAACTGGATGAAAGACGCCTGTCTTCTAGTTCAAGTGAGTGACGCAATTGCGTAGAACCATTAGCCACTTCGAAGTAATCACCGAAGCAGCAAGAACATTAAAAAAGCGCAAACCTTCATGCGCGAATATCAAGTACCTCACGATAAGCCTCAGCCTGTATGAGCTGTGCGTACAGTATAGATTGTCGAAGTACTGTTCGAGAACGCCATTTAGATTTTATGGTAAATGCAATACAAATAAACGCAAAATCGATTTGGTTGTCCCGAAATTAATGCAGGCGCAGAGAGGCAGAAATATCAGGTGCGACGAGCGAGATTTGTTCAATGTATTGTTCACTCAGTGTTGGGCAGGCCGAATTAGAGGGTCTTTGACCTCCGGAATATTCGCGCTCGCACCTAACGTACTGTCAACCCTTTTGTTACCTACGTAAATCCCAGGTTCTCAGTTATTTCCAATGACAATGAACTGACCCTTTTGTATTTTCATTCATCTTTACACATTAATTAATATAATTAATATATTGCTAATTCCTCTTTCAACTCTCAGCCCATCCAGCTCGCACTCTCCTTCCAGTACACACAACAATACACTTTCAACAATATTCAAGCAGGGGGAAAGCACTGAAACTATAATCTGCTCCATAATGGGAGAGACTTGATTAGAACATATCCCAGGACTCGTGATATCAGAATGAAAATCGGTTCTCATAATTGTAAAGGCTATCAAATGAAGCGGACATATGTGTGATATAAAATACATCACAAGAAGAAGAAGAAGAAGATATCAGGGTGGCAGCAACGGGTCACAGGACTCTGCCAGAGCTGCAGGGCCAGTGGCATTTCGCCATGCCTGTGTTGGACCCATGTCCTAACTGCCCAATGGGCCTGCTCAGTGTCCTAGCCGCTGCCGGTACCCATTACCTCACCCCCCTGGGTTTGGAGGATGTATGGGGGGGGGGGGCTGGTCGGGGATTGAACCAGAGTCTACTGGCTCTATCCTCACCTGGCTCGGAAGGTCTCACGCCCCAATTCGCTTGGCCACGGCGCCCCACGTTATTATCCTTGTGTAGTAACTTTGGAGAGAGGAGTTTCGAGATGGATTGTTCCGTAAGATTTCTTGTCTGATTATTAAATTCGAGTATTCCTTCTTCCTTGTCCGAATTCATAACATTATTCACCGCTTTCCAATGTGGGACGACAAAAAATGGAACGATTAAATGGTACTGGGTCAACAGTAACAATATGGCTTCCTTCCTTGAATCTTAGGTGTATTTCAACAGTAAGGTCAAGACAGCACGAGCTGACGAATCGTGTGACCTGCCGGCAGCCATTTTCCACCACAGTCCCCCTCCTCTGCTTCATGTTTCGACTTCAACTCCACGAGTGGAGCCCCGCAACGTCATTGCATTTCATTGTCATAGTAGGTTCCAACCGTCCCAATAAAACTTGGAAAATAATGTGAATTTGGGCAAAAAGTGAACTCATCTCTCTCTCTCTCTCTCTCTCTCTCTCTCTCTCTCTCTCTCTCTCTCTGTCGTTTTTATTTCCTGTTTCTATTTCATATTATTTCGTTCAACAGTTCTAGTGTCTCCTGATGCGCTGCTTTTCGATGAAATCCGTGTCTACAATACATTGACGCTTCTAAGCTTCATCCTCACATATCGTCAATCCCCTCAATCTCATTCTCATGTTTCTTTCTCATTCTTGACGGTGATGGAAAGCCCCTACAGAATACTTTTCATATTCAAAATTTGAGTGGTGGCCCGAGCACTCATCACTTATCATTTCTAATTAGCTAGTCGGTGCCTTTAAGTTACCCGCCGTCTGGCAACGTGTTGTTGATGGGAAAGCGAAGGTTCTCACGCGTCCAGCTCCCCTACCACCGCCATGACAGCCACCACCACCACCACCACCACGACTCTCTCAGTGTCCCGCCAAGTTATGAAGTTTAAAGAAGGTGAACTTGCCACCTGATACAAAGTAAGGCGTGCGATGAAACCGAAGAGGACGGGAGACGGCTGCGGCGTGAGGTTTGAAAATGAAGGGAGGCGTTCTATTAGTTAGTCCTGAAGTGACCACCAGGGGGCACATTATCTCATCTGAAAGTGGAAAGGCCGTGGAAGCTGCTAAGAGACACACGCCTTCTAATAAGGTCGGGTTGACATTGATCAATTACACCGGTGCGGGGGAGACAGAAGCATAACTCACGACGGGCCCTTCGCGCCGTTACGTTTCACCGGAGCTCAGGTCTCGAGATGAGGACGAAGAGGAGGAAGACGTTCGTTCGTTCCTATCGCCTCCTTCGCCAGGGGCTTTGAGACGAGATTAGGAAGCCTGCCAGGAACATAACTACTTATTACGCCTGGTAGTCAACATAATTACTCCACGACCACCGGTGGCCGTACCTTCTCCGGAGGCGACGCCGGTAATTGCCTAGTTATGCCGGGTTACTGCTTCAGATTCTGGCCCATCAACCGGCTCTTCCCTTATTATGTCAGCGGCTTCTTTATTTTCTTTCAACCTCGTCCAAATTCGTTTTGGCTCAGTTCTTCTTGAACGTTTCTTAAGCCGCAAATTCGAATTGAAGCAACTTTACAATTTCCGAGTTTTCATTATTTGGCCAGGTTTCGTGTTTCTCCGCCGTCATCGCCCCACCAAGTTGAAGCTTCCACTCTCTTGCAGCGTTCACACGGGTGATCATTTCAGTTACGATATCCGGGTTTTGGGAACCCCGATACGTCGTACAATGATGAAACTGGAAGCCCCAGTCTTACTCAACAGCGGACGACCTCATCCAGGCCTGCGGAGGTATGGAGGGTATACAGTAGTGTGTGTCTGGTTCCTCATCAGGATTAGTTTTCAAACTTCGGATGAATTGCATTGCCTGGACGATAACGGTCACTCGGCGAGAGCTACTACTTTCAACTGTTCCCCGACTATCGCATTTTACCGTCGTTTTGAAGTCAAAATGAATCGCATTAACTGTAGAACTTTATGCTTTATGGAATCAAACGGTCCGAATACGGCATCAAACCTCGCTTCGTTGTGACCGTCATCCGTGGGACACTGCCACCATCTCAGCTTGGTGTATTCCCCACTGACAAGCCACGAGTACGCACATTTCGGCTGGTTTGATTTATCAATTGAGAGTGCAAGACAAGCGAATGTTTACAGCGGTGTATGGACGTCGGTTTGATCCTTGACAAGTATTTATGTCCTGAATTCGCTTCGAGCCCATGCGCTTTAACCACTTCTATTTCCAGGGCCCTGATCGTGGAACCCACACCAATAGTATGGAGAGTACCTGGGCGGCCATGAAGCGGAAGATGCCATCACGGGCTGTGCGAGTAAGTGAGCATTCGACAAATACCTATTCGAGTACATTTGGCAGCAGCAAAACAAGTGTTATGGCTTTCTGTTCGGAAATCATCAAAACGGCCTATCCCAATCAAATTTTGGACGCCTAGAAAAAGGCGAGGGCTATTTTTAATTCATTTCATATCTTTGAAAACACAACACAAAGGGTGAGACTTAGGCAGGCTCGGAGGTTGGGAGTTCTTCAGGGGTCCTGGGGGTTTCCTTCTACAATTGCTAGCTGGTGCTGTGGCGAATGGGTGGCTTGCCAACATGTCCCCATCCCCCATGAGTGGCTATCAAAATAGGCCTCATAGACCAAGTTATCAGCTTGCCAAGTGGCTTCAACATTATCAGGTGTTGTTAGAATACACACTCCACATTAGAAGGTATGTTCAGATACGTTCATGTCAACCACGTTTGACCATATCTTTGGGAAGAAGGGGGATAATGGTGTGAAGAAGCTACTTCGAACTTTAGGAAGCAGAAGACATAACTCACTCCAGAGTTATTTAGACATTCACTGAACTTCCCCTTTTGTCTGCACCTCTATGATCAGAAGTTATCACATCATGCTGAAACCAGCAGACTGAAGCCGTATAACGAGGCAGCAAGACTGAGAGTTCCAGTTCTGCTGTAAGTCCAAAGACCAAAAGTCGCCCACTAGGCCAGGACATGGTAGGGGTCCTCATACGTGCCATACCACCTGCATCAAGGGGTGACGACTATACCCATTACATACATGTGTTTGTTCATTCTGCAGTGCCCAGTTATGATCCCAACGATCTGCCTTAAGTCCTTCCTCTCCATCCTCAGAAGGTTGTGTCTTGTACTACGAATAAGTGCGCGAACTGTCAAATTTAATCCTGCATTGTTACAACCTTTCAGAGAGAGTAATTTCCGAAGATGATGACTGTTAACTTGCACATACCTCATGTTACCTGTTTTGCAGGGCCCCTTTCGCGTGTTGATTAATTATAGAAATAAAAATTAAAAAAAATGTAATTGTTCGCGGACGACATATTTTGTGCATTTTGCGCGCATTTCACTTTCTACTAATGACATTTTATGTCTTTACTTTGCTACATAAACTCGAAAATGTAACGGCTAAGCGTCACGAAATTTAACCTTGAGGCTGAGTGGACAAGGCAACGTTTTAACGCGAGTTGCAACCACAGCCCCTGTGGCGTAATGCATAAGGCATCGATCTCCTAAACCAGAGGTTCGAGTCCCACCAGAGTTACGATTATTTTTTTGACATTTTATGTCTTTACTTTGCTACATAAACTCGAAAATGTAACGCGGGATATGTAACGGAGAAGCGTCACTAAATTTGTGTTGGGTTAAGTGCATGGTAGCGTCTGTTACAAATTCTAACGCTTGGTAACATCACACGTTTTAATAACCTCAGTGACTAAGTGATGATGTCAATTTCAATTGACGCGGCCATTATATCGAAACCATCAACGAGCACAATCAAACGTAGTTATCATTGCATTAAAAAAAATAAATAAAATAAAATAAAATACATAAAATGTTCCTAGTGGTTGTTTACCTCTGCGTCTGTCAGAGAAACATTTATTGGGAGTGTTGGGCGCACGAAAGAGGGAGCTTGAGTGAGGATCGAAATAAAAATGAAACTCGGTGAGTGTGAGGAGGACTGTAATATACGTGCAAAATTGAGTTGAGTTAAAATTGAGCTGAGACGGTGTACAAATGGGCGACACAAGTACTGTAAATGACGCACTCTGAACACATGAACTGGCTTGGGCAAACGTATGAGAGAGCGAGAAGTTACTGGGGCGATAGTTGGAAGCGGAATGAATTTGGAAGTGTTCTGTCGTCGATAGGAAAATGAAATTGGAGAGAAAGAAATGAAGAAAGAGGGGAAAACCTGGGAAAGGGGGCTGTTAGAACCAACGGACCACCGCAGGTGAGGGACAGGTATTGAAATAATTGGAGACAATGATGGTGGGAAGTCCGAGGTCATAGTTTACTCGATTTCGTGAATCGTCATTGTTTGTTTACATTTAGTCAAACGGCCTTTTATAGTGTGCTCGTGTACCCTAAGCTCCGGACGAAGCTTTTTTACCCAAACTTCTTGCGAAACTAAACTGCGTTCTTGTTACTAATGGCTCATCCGTCGAAATCGATAAAACGTTGTGATTCAAATTTAGTGGAAATATTGTACGCTTCAATATTAACTATTTTCCTTCCAACAAAAGTGATGACTTGAATGTTTTGAGTTCTGACTGCTCAGTATCATTCATCAATTGACGTTTTAATAAAATTCCAGCGAATGTCTGAATGCGGCGTTTTTCAGGCCATAAAGTGAATTCATCGTCGAATTAAAACTCCCTTTCTCCTACGCGTACCTTTAACGGCGCACTTCATTCATCTAGAAGGTGAGAGGTGAGGGAAAGAATCGATCTTCTTGGTGCTCCGCAGTAGTTTCAACTCAAAAGTTGCTTTCGTGTGGACGGAACAAGAAAAAAAAAAACAAAAAAACGTTGGATTCCGCTGAAACAAGCATCCAGGTCTGAGGTCAGTCTCATTGGCGGACCTTTTGATCCTTCCTCTTCCGTCCTTTTTACCGATAAATCTGACACCTCATCAATCTGGTTCTGTCTATGTCCTTTTCCTTTTTGCTATCTTGACGATCACAACCGCAAGCCCTGCGCACAAGTAACTCCATCTGATTCCAATTATCGGAAGGTCAACGCGGGCCTTATCTTTCGGATGAGATCCAAGAAAAGAAGGAAGTACGGAAAACCTGAATATGTTTTTATCGACAAATCTCATCCATTCATCGCCATTTGACTATCACGCGGATGAACCAGTCAACAAAACGAAATATTCTTGCGGACCAGCACTTGCTCAACCACGCTTAACGGAGTTATGACTGGTGGGGGGGGGGAAGAGGGGCTTGTCTGTCAGGAATGGAAAACTGTTGCGAATGACACGAGAATCTAACCAGAACTATAGGTTGTTGAATGTAAATGCAAAGTCGGTTCGTTGTCCCAACAGCAACATCAGTTACAAATCTCTAGTGACATTCAAGGTTCTCTAAATCGCCAATCCAGGGCCATTAAGTCACCAGCAGCGAGCTGTTGGGTTTCAGCTGGAGCACGAAATGAGGGCAGGAGATATTGTGGCAACACAGTCTGAGTTCTGGATTTTGTCCCTGTTTTCGAGCCAGATGACTGCCTACTTGGAGAGTAGTGTTCTAAAATTGACCAAAGTTGAGTTTTACAGTTAGAGGGCCCGTCCTGGATCGATTCACAGTTACAGAATTAGGTTACTTGAAAACCTAATTCTAGACGTTACCAGTCAAACAGATCCGTCGGACAGTCACCAGAATGCAACAACAATTTCTGGTTACTTCCCAGGATGCAAATCATCTACAACCAAACGCCATATTGGAATCTTCTCGCCGTACAGAAGCTTCCAGGGAACTCTGGCAATGCACTCGCCGGAAAGCTCTCTAATGACTTTTGTGTAGAAAGAGGAGCAGGTCCACCGGGAAGTAGCGAAAGAAGCAAATCGTTGGGCAGAAGCTACGGAGGGTGAGCGCTTGGTAAGTTCATCGAGAGCTGCAGCTCCGGTAAATCGTGTTTAGAAGAAATCTTCAGCCAGCCAGACCCCTTAGTGGGGTGATCAGCAGAGTTCACAACCGGGTGGCCCCCACCTCCCTCAGATGCACAGTTTTTGGGATGGGAGAACTACCCTCCAGCGACTCCACGACCACCACGATGTCCGCAGGGCAAGCACATTTTCCTGCATTTTCAGGTCTTGCCCTGCTTCGTTCCACCTTCCTTGCTCTACGAAGGCAGCCACCTCTAACCAGTACACTGGGGCAAGACTACGGGCTGTGCTATCCCGTGGTACCACGTTTGGGTCAAACGACCCTTGAGGCCAGAATGGTCGCTGGCTCGCCCCATCTTTCGATGGCACTTCCGGCTTTTCTTCCTCCTAGGACAAGACAGTTTGAACTTTCTACCCTCCCTCAGATTCGGAAGGATCTCAGTAAGTCTCGGCAGAGGTACCCCAAGGGGCTCCCCTGCCTCACACTTTACACCTTTGGAGATTGGGGTTAGGTTCATGACCCAAAGCTCGAAAAAGAGAAGAACCCTACGTTACAACCCCCAATGGACAGGTTCATGAGTTATTTCACGAGTAAAAAAATGACGTGCCCTTTGAGACAGCTATTGGCAGCTAATCGATTGGCTTTCGCACGGATAAAACTCCAACGTCTTGAAGATGGCCCTCAAGAACATGTTTCAAAGACAGAAAAAGAAAGACCCCCTGCTTTCATAGTGTGTTGATGGTTAACCCAATGACGACTTAGGTCGTTATGACTTGTGAGTTTTGTTGTGTGTCTTTGAACGTGATTGAGGTATAACGGCTGAACCACATCAGCTCAAACTGTATATCTTCCCCGCATATTACCGTGGGACGCCAAGATAAGGGTATGAACAAAATCCACCAAAAAATAACTATATTTACCATAGTGATCAAAACAATTTTTTTTGCTTAGAAAACACATATAACGATTTTGATTAATTTTTTTATATGGACAGCATCGGATGAGACGAAAATACCATAAAATTCCCATTTGTGGAAAAATATCGAGGGCAGCGCAATAAATTACCAAACACCGAAAATCGATTTTAGCGTAGTTTTCTATTTATAAAGTCTGCTCAGAAAGTAGTCCAATCATGTACCTATACGATGAGCGTTTAATAACTCCCATTAGATAAATAGGGAGCACTCCAGAAATTTCAGAATTTCAACCGCCCCCGTTTCACTACCATTTCTGAACATTTTTACCCGATAACTCCGGAAAAGTTATTGTTATTCGTTCCCAAAAAAAAGTGTCTACAGCCTCATCAATCCTCTATATACCGATTTCTCAATAATAGGTATGGTATGAATAGGAGCAGCACAATAAATTCCGGAACCGTAAACGCAACCACTTTCTGTTCTGTACTGCCTGACTCCGATTAAATAGGGGGAGTTGAAGATCGGAATAAAAAGAAACTTGGTGAGCGTGAAGAGGACTGTTTTATGTGTGGGATGAGTAGTGATTTGAGGATATATGTGCTACACAAGGGGACGACTCGGAATACGCGTGAACTGGCGCGGGAAACTCGCTGCCGAGTTCGTTTGCAGGATCACATACGAGTATTTAAGATACCTTACATTCTTCTCCCTTCACTTCCAGTGGGTTTCCCCAGGGGTGCATAACCTCCTTCCCTGACGCTACATCATCCCGTTAACTTTTTTCTTCCTATATAAAGACCACTTAGGTTTATATACTGACTTTATGGCCAGATGATGATGTTTACATCGAAAGCGCTCGCCCACAGTATCTCACCAGCCAGAGAAGTCGGACTCACCAAATAGTAATTTACCTACTGGCGGAACTAACCCATTTACTTTAATATCAGTTTACTGTTATCCGGATTCATGATATTACACAGTTCATAGGTTACAGCGGTGGGATGGCAGCACAAACCATATACAATTTTTTTTCTTCTCTTTTATTCACTACTCTTGTAAACTTGTACTGCCTGTAAAGCATCTCTTGGAAGATAGATTGGCCAAGCCTGCACCGGGCGGGCGTCTCCCCATTGTAATTGCGAGTCCTGTCACATATTTCCAGTTCTATCGGACCTACACTTCCTGTGGCTACTTGCGCCTGGGGCCTTCCGTCAGCGGAGGTTTAACAGGTCAGATCCGGCTACTTCCCAACGTGATGAAGGCATTCGCGCCGCAACCTCACCAGTAGCTTCGACTCAAAGGCTGTTCAATTTTACGAGTCGGTTGGGAATATCAAGATTTCACCCACGACGGCTGGAAGTTCGTGGGCAGCGCTTCTTATTAGACTGGCAAGATAGAGAGGGGAAGGAGAGCGGGAAGGAATCCTCTCGGATTAGCGAGGATGTAATAATTCCAGGGGCTAAAGTGGTAGAGTAAACTTCTTGGGTTTATAGCCGCGATTCTATTTGTTCCAAAGCTCACGATTTCCATTGATCTCTCTAAATGAACACCGCCCCTACAGGAATTTTCTCATTGTTCCGAGAGGACCGCCGTCGGAGCGAAACGTCCGGGAGCCGACTCCGGAAAGATCGTGGGAAACGGGAAAATGTCAAAGGGTTTCGTTAAATAATTTAGCCACATTTTTCATTAACGTTTTTTGAGTAAACGGTTCAACTGCAATCGGTCGAACGGACGACAAGAGAACAAACTCGAGTCACGAACGAAAGTATCGTTTTCACGTTAATGATTTCCGCTTGCACTTTGCGCGTTTTCGTATTAAACTATACATCTTTCGGGATCGTAAGTGTTATTAAGTTAAAAACCTTAAGGAGACTTATAAATCAAAAACGAAGTTCGATACTTCGCGAGGTTAACTGACGTGCGGTCATTCCCGTTATCAGTTCAAATGAACACATTAAACAATCGATACGGCCGAGAACATCTGTACACGTGGATTTCCGCGAATTAAATAAATTGATCGTCCCTGTTGACGCTCAAAGATCAATGTTAAGGAAGGATCTGGCCAACTATAAACATGAGACCATCCCTGCGACCTCCTCCGGCCTCCTAATGAACCCCAAGAAGGCTGAGGCGCACTGCAGCCAGCTCCTCACACGTACACAGCACATGCTCCGCTGACTCCAGTTCCACCTTGCAGAAGCTGCTGTACCTCTTACCTACCAATCTTGGGCAGGTCGTACCTTAGAGGACCTGTAGACAGGCCACATACTGACAGTATACTATATCTCTCGTTCCGTCCCTGGCGAGTCTGATGAACAGCCTTGACTGCACTGACTGAACTGCAGCCTCAACTGGGCCTGTTGTGTGGACGTACATGTGCCACTGCATGTCCTCCCACTCCCCCCCCCCCCCGCAGCACCATGGGAGCTGGTGTTCTCTTGTGCGGTGTCCCCAATACGTCCCCACCATTCTCGCACAAAACACAAGGAGTGCAATCTCCTCCAGCCACAAGCACGCTGAGGCGCACTGCAGCCAGCTCCTCACACGTACACGGTACATGCTCCGCTGACTCCAGCTCCACCTCACAGAATCTGCAATTCTGTACCTCTTGCCTACAGAGTCGTAACTTAGTGAACATTGACCTGTAGACAGGCCACATACCCTCAGTGTACTATCTCTCCCTGGGGAGTATGATGAACAGCCTTGACTGCCTTTGCACTAGGAACTGCAGCCTCAACTGGGTTTGTTGTGTGGACGTACATATGCCACCACATGTCCTCCTATCCCCCCCCCCTGCAGCACCATGGGAGTTGGTGTTCTCTTGTGCAGTTTCCCCAATACGTCCCCACCATTCTCGCACAAAACACAAGGAGTGCAATCTCCTCTAGCCACAAGCACGCTGAGGCGCACTGCAGCCAGTCCCTCACACGTACACGGTACATGCTCTGCTGACTCCAACTCCACCTCGCAGAATCTGCAATTCCGTACCTCTTACCTACCAATCATGGCCAGGTCGTACCTTAGGCCACATACCGTCAGCATACTATCTCTCTCGTTCCTCCCTGGAGTGTCCAATGAACACTGCCTTTGATCAGGAATATCCAGCCAGTAGGCAGCCCTGCACTCCTCATATTACTTACCAACCTTCTTGATCAAGTGGCTTTTGGCGGTCCCTGCGAAAGGCTCAGGTCCCCGCTCTCTTCTATTCCTGTATGACCTGGCACCCAATGGTGTGTGTTTCCTTTCGCCGAGGTCTTGAGGCCAGTCAGGCATTCCCAACGTGCTGGTATGGGAAGCCAGGGCCTTAAGTAGCCTGACTTTCCGACATAATGTATAATCTTTTCTGCCTCAAGCCTCTCAGGCAGGAGGTGCTGCACGCACACCGTCAAACTGTAGCCAGCGCACTCAATGGTATTGCTGTCTGGATCCCTGGCACATAAACTCCTGCCCCTGCCAGGCCATCCCTCACTGAACCGTCTGAGCCTTATGAGAGGGACGACCTCCTTCTCATCTGGATCTTCCATGGATTTGTACCCTGAAGGGAAGCTCGAAATTAAACTTCGTTTGTATCTTGTCCCTGACATGCAGAGCGGCAGAATCTTGGCCCTTCTTCCCTGGGCCAGACACCACCAAACACGACCTCAAGACAAGGCGTTAGCTCCCCTAGTTCCTCATCGACTTTCGGGCTTTTTTCAAGGGTTCGTTCAATTTTTGTAGAGAAGCGTGCAACTGACTTCTCGCTTCCACCCTGTTCTGGTTGCTTTAGCACCGCTCCTATACTTGACACACTTGCACCTGTGACCTGTGTGACTCGAAGAGGTTGTAGCAGAGAGTCAAGTATTGGTAAATAACGGAAACGCTAATTTAAGATGCCAGGAAGAAGAGCCTCGAAAGACGATTTCATTCAAAAGATGAAGGACTCGCTGGAAGATCAACGAGCGTCGTACGCCCTTCAGTTCTCGAATGCCCGTCCCTCTCTCCTCTCTCCCGATGCACAGCTTCAAGCTCCTAACAGCCATTTAGCCAGTTACTGGGAAATACGGTTCATCGGGTTCCGCTGCTTTCGTCATTTCGCGGCACATCATTCAGCCTAAACTCAACTACCACCGGCTCCGGGGAAACATGCCCGCAACCTCAAGCGTGGGCGTCTGGCGAGACCCCGGAGGAGAAACGCTCGAGTTGATGAAATACGTCTGAAGAGCGTCAAGGGCGTGTGAGGGGAGATGCGAGCGGCTACGCCTCACCGGACAATTCCTTCAATGGCCACTTTTTGATATTACGTGAACACGAAAGGAGCCTTTTATGG
Organism: Pachypeltis micranthus; assembly: GCA_020466155.1. NCBI lineage: Eukaryota > Metazoa > Arthropoda > Insecta > Hemiptera > Miridae > Pachypeltis > Pachypeltis micranthus. Next base: position 5,666,824 of record CM035776.1, read on the forward strand.
CAACCGGGCTATCCCGGCAATTTCCCTTTGAGGAGGCAGATCATGAACGTCAGAATTTCGCTCATCAAGCTTCGTTACTATACTTGCATTACGTTGAAGGGGTTGGTGAAGCGGTAAACATCGGGTAGCTCAAACGCGATTAAAGGGCGCGGAGCCCCTTGGACCTGTTTTTATTGAAATGACGGTCGGTCAATGTGATGCATGACGAAAATAAGTTCTCAATTTTGAAGTAACGCCACGTTGCTTTACTTTATTTTACAACACGCGGAAGCCTCGAGATGGTAGAGTAATATATAGCTATAACACCCTCAACGGTTTCAAGTCCGGAAATGTTCAAAACCTCCACCTCAACCACCACGAACCAAAACTTTGTTTACTTATTCGTCATTCATTATTATTTATGCATTTTTCGTTGTATTATAAACCGTATTATTGTTATTGTTCAAGCTGATCGGTTTATTTCCATCTATTTACCAAAAATGCAACGTGTGACGTACTTGGGGAATTCTTTTACTAATTACCCGCGTACAGAACACGAGTGAAAGTCGTGTCCGGGCCCAAAAGAAACGAACAAGTTAAATATACTCAATTACACTCACTTGATGAAGATAAATAAAATAATGCCTCGCACAAAGTACTGGGAAATGAAATTATAAACCAAATAAAACCCACTTGAATTTAATCAGGAAAAACTCGAAATGAAATCAACTCCTTTTAGAATGAAACAAATAACCTATGCTCAGATTGTAGTAAATAACAATAAAGGGACAATGGGGAAAATTAACCACCAAGCTATAATCGCTTACCTTACTTCACACAATATAAGGGGGATTTAAATATTTGATCACTGGCTTAAAAAAGGGGAAGATTCGTCAGCGATGTTGGTAGCCGTTACGAGACTAAAATGCGGCTCCTCCGCTAACATAAACAGCGGCGAACTGCACAGATGGCGGCAACAGCGTTGCCACCATCGGCAGTCCGTCGCAAACCATTATAAACGTGAAGTTATTAGTTGCTTAGCGAAATATAAAATAAGTTGTTCTGATGCTCTTGTATACACAGTGAACTATATGTGGTGTGCAAAGCTTCACATTTACCAATATTGTTAAATTTGTTGCGTGCATAGGTTCTTACAGGGCTTGGTGCACATTTCCAATTTATGTTGCCATAGTGTATTGAGCTGCGTACTTAAAGGCAGTACGTATGCTGGAGCTAGGCCTTGTTAGGCAGGGTTGAATGGCGCGACACCACTTGGGGAAAGATCCAGATGGGAAGGCGGTGGTCCCATGGTATACTACGTAGATGAATCAGTGAGAGGTGGCTTAGGAGATGCTGGAGTCTATGCAGATGCCGGGCCCTAGCTGCACCGGTAACAATTTTCCAGACAGAGCTATTTGCAGTGATGGTGTGTGTGCAGCAGGAAGCTGAAAGAGAAGAAGATTCAAATTATGACAGACAGGCAGGCTGCACTTACGGCCTTGGCTCGTCAGGGCTGGTTTGGGAATGCCCGACTGGGCTGAAGACCGTGGCAAAGCAGTGCACTAACATTCTGTCGGGTGGCAGGGAATAGAAGAGGAGTTGGCTGAAGAACTGGCGAGAGATGAAACTATACTGATCACAGTGGGACCTGAGCTATTCATAGAAAGCACTGGAGTAAGTGGGCTGCCTATTGGTGGGGTGAGTCTGGCTAAAGGCAGTGAGAGATGTGAGATATGAGACTCTTCCCAGTATGGAAATAGAACGTGTACTGCTTTTGCAGCAATCACTTTCACTTAGTACAACGCTTCACTCCAGTGACATTAAAATAGCCAACCCCCTCGCTCAATGCTCCATCGAGTGGACTTTCATAACACCAGCAGCTCCCCACCAAGGCGGACTATGGGAGGCTGGAATAAAATCTGCTAAACACCATCTCATTCACATATTGGACCTCTCGTACTAACCTTCGAGGAAATGACAACCGTTCTTGCTCGAATTGAGCAGACCACTTGGTGCAATATCATCAGATCCAAACGATGGTACCGGCTATCTCACACCCGGCCATTTCCTTGACACCTGAAGTCAACATCGATGACTCTATCCATAATCTCCGTAACAGGTATCGGATTCTCCAGCAAGCCGTTCAGTGCTTTTGGAAGAGATGGTCAAGGGATTATTTGCAGACCCTTATTCCGCGAGAAAAATGGACTCGGACCCGAGCTAATCTCAGGTTCGGGCCGTTTTGTGCCTTTAACGTGGTCTAAAAAATCTGTTCTTTAGCACAAGAACTCCATTTGGTATCTGCTTGTGCCCGCCATCTCGGCAATGCGATCGGACGAAGCCCATGGTTGTTATGGACAAAAAATGGTTTACAAAATTAACAAAACGCAGTATAATCGCAAATACGCCGTGTTTTGTATCGTTTTCAAGGTATTTTTACATCCTGGGTCGAATGGAATAACGTCTAATGGAATCTATGTGTGCAACTGCGTATAGTGAAATTACAGTAACTATCAGAGTCTACTAATTGAAAGAACTCGCGGGAACTACAGCGGAAGTCAACGTTTCGTCGTTAGTACTCCCTCCCTCCCTCCCGTCTCATCAAAACCACCTGCCTATCGACTCACAACGTCCTGTCAATTGCCGAAGGTTTGCTGGAAGTCCCTGTCCCAATTTCTCCGACTCTTTTTGACCGACGCAGCGGAAGAAGGTTAGAGCCGATGAAGCCGGCACTTCCTCCACACACCCCTTCATCAGATCATAAATGCCTACAGACCTTTACGGGCGCCTGGCGCCAGGGGAATATTTAGTTTCCGTAGTTCCATTGTAGTCTGGTCATGTTTCGTATGGTTTACTAGTATTTTTCGATACTGAATCGGATGGAATGGGTCTCGGAGCACTAATACTAGGTCAAGCTGTTCACGAGAATGATGAACCATTGTGTGATAATTGGCAGGGTTTTTGATTTCGTTTCATTTCGAATTAAAGTAAATATTTTCTCCCCTATATTCGACCAAGTTGACAGCTCACTGGAATTGCTTCACGCTGGAGGGGCCCTTCTCCTTCACATCTTCACCATCAACAGGTGAGCCATCAGCAACAAAGTTCTCATTCCTCCCTTTCAACAATTTATTAGCCCAAGAATTAACACACCCTATATGGATTGTGTGTTGCCTGTTCAGGAAGCACTGTACCTTCTGGCAAAGATTGATAAGTCAGAGGTACAGAGTTGCAGATTCTGCAAAATGAGGCTGGAGTCGTGGAGGACGCACCGAGTAGTTGTGAGGGGCTGGCTGCAGCGCGCCTCAGAGTGCTTGGGGTGCCTCTACTGCGGCTTGATGAGGCCCGGGATGACCCTCAAGGCTGTCCTGCGTTTAGTGGGCACATAGTGGGCGGATGTCGCATCAGGGAACACCAGCTCCATGGGACCTGAGAGGATATAAGGCTGTTCATGGACGCCTGGACGGGGGGGGGGATTGAATATTAACCACCTGCGTAGGCATTCTTGAGGCATTCGGTGTATGGAGGAAGGAATTGATGACCCCCAATTGAAGTGTGGACGACGGAACCAGTAAAAAACAGTAGGTTAAGTGGCCTCTGAGCTCTTTCATTCTCCCCCTCCCCCATCCCGTCACTCCACCCACAACAGGATTTTCGTCTAGCCACTAGAAAAAGATGGCAGGTACTACAGCAAGTTTATTGTGTCATTGCCTGGCTTCCCTCAACTGCTTTGCGGAGCTCAGTTCTTCCTTCCACCAGGGCGGCTTGATGCATTCGGCCTCCACTTTGCCCACAGCACAAAACCGATCATTCAACACGCTTTGAAGGTGCATTAGAGCCAAGCCGAATAAACCCTGGACGCCTCGCAGGTAACCAATCGGAGTCCTCTTCTTCCCTCTCCGGTCAGTTATCGGCATATTGACGACTAATCGAGCGTCCGTTCCAAACCTCAAAGGCATCATTCGATTCTCCACTTCGCCGTTGAATCGAACTCCCGACCAACCGACGTAATTCGTTTTCGTCGAGCAAAGGGCGTTCGTGTAGTCGCCGTTAATTTCAGCCGGTAAACTTCTCCCGTAGCCAATTTCCGAGTGGCCCTCGGCGATTCCCAACCGGAACCTCAGGTTTCTGTAGGAACCTGAGGGAACCTCCGCAACCCCAACTCCAGCCGTTTTAAGGATTTGCCCGACGTCCAAGTCTTTGGGAGCGAGAATCCTGAAGCCGAGAGGCGGCATTCGCGGGTCTTTTGACAACAATACGTTGGAGCCCAAATCCAAATCTTCGAGAAAAGATGTATCGACGTCGTCGGAGGCTTTGGCTTCGATGTCCAGGGGGTCGAACACGGTCCACACGCCCACTTCCCGCTCAACGCTCCGAATCTCGACATTTGTTTTGGCTCTGTACATAATTAGATGGGTCTGCAACGCCTGGAGTGAGGAGATATCGCACTCGAGAAATAAAGTATCCTCTTCGTCCGGTTTGTATATCAACGCGTCGTGGATTATACGACCCCTGGCGTTCAAGAAGAACGTGTGCACGCAGGCCGCATCCGTTTGTAACTGACTCAGTTCGTTGGTTGTCAAATTATTCAAGAAAGTTATAGCGTCCGGGCCGCTGACAGCGAGAACAGACCTAGTTTTAGCCCTTTCCACCGCCACGGCCCGAACATTAATCTCTTCCTGAGATTTCAAATTTCTTCCCATCTTTTCTTCTCCCTGACTCGGTTTATTCGATTCAGAGCAGTAAAATCGCTCCACTCGCCGGCTTATCGCTGAATACATTTGGCTTCTCTTCAGCGGGCTCCGACTCGCCCTCACGAACATCATGTTTCTTCTCCTCGACCCGAATCGCGCCCAATTCAAACCCAAAATGATGCGATTCCGTTTTTGACACGGCGACAACCCCGCGTTACCTTAACACTGGAATACAAATGTCTCCGTTTGGTATCTTCATCTCATTTTTATTTTGGAAAACGAAGCCACGTTGAATGATGACGAGAAATACCAAATTTATTGCTTCTGCAACCTCGAAACAAGCTTCAGGCAGCTTAAGACTTCGCAGGTTAAGCCATAGTTCCAACCAGCGCTATGTTCTGCCCTTCGCTTCTTATTTTATATTATATTGTGCTCTTCACGATAGTTACGTTGTACTTTGCTGTTATACTCGGACACAGAGGTATTTTTGCTGACTAGCCGCTGCAAGCTTTTCCACGCAACTGACCAAAGCATTTCGTCTGATTGTGGTCTAATAATCACCCTGCACGATGATGTAGTTGAGAGTAACACACGAAATTACGGGATTCACTCTACTGCCGCCCTTTAGAACTATCTATTTAATTGAACAGCATCGTTTGTGCCCCAGAATTATGTGTCGTACGAAACGCACCATTAAGGTACCACTCTCATCCTTGCGTGCTCAGTATAAAATAAGTCCGTCTAGTTAGTGAAAATCGCTTTCTCCTGCCACTTGGCACGGGTGGAAGTAGATTCTGCTAAACAAGGACGCTAAGTTGTCAAGGTCCCCCTGGAACTCCTCCCAGCAGGTACTTTCCCTTGACATTGGACGTGGGTAAGGCTGGTCCTCATTCCCAAAAGGAAGGGGGATCCAAACTGACGGTCGGCTTGCAGGCTCTTGTGGTTGCTGGATATTGGAGGAGGAAAGGTGCTGAAGAAGAAGTTGTTGCATACCTTGTTAGCTCCATCAGGAGTGGGATTGACTGGTCAGCGCGTTAGCACGGTTACAGAACAAAGTACTCAACCATGTGGAGGCCCTAACAACGGAGTAACCACTCACACTTATCATACTAGCCAAAGAATGGTTACTTGGCCAATGGCAGGTGAGGTGGGTCTCAGGGACCCATGGGGCCCTGCCAGGATCAACTGCGTAGGAAGTTGTGGCGCCCCACCTTTGCTGCCACACAATTGCTGTCAGGGCACGGGGAGTTCCACACGCCGCTCTTTTACTGTAGACAGGGCGCGTTCAATTAATGCCCTTGCAGCGTGGGCGTGACTGAGGATACCTCCCACGTCCTCTTCGACGCGGATGTGATGGCCCGCACCAAGATACCTCAGTATCTCCCTCAGTACCCTCAGGCGCAGGGCCTCGTAACAGCTGACTGCTCAAACCCCGGAGCAATGTGTGAACTGGGCTGCTACGAGGCCTACACCATTCTACCTATTAGGTAACCACCCCTCCCAGAGTGTACAGTTATTGGTCACCCTGGATGTGAACTGCGAAAGCGTTCAAGTCGGTACAGTGGAAAGACGTACTGGAGAGCACCTTTAGGGTACCTGAATACTCACTTCGTGTGATGAGAAGCAGCCTGATCGCAATTTTATCTAATACAAGGAGGAGGATATTGCAGCTGGGGCAAACCAGGTGTCCATCCTTGAGGTGACTCTATGGGCCTGCTTCGTCGCATGATGCCTGACAATGTGAGCCTGGTGGGGCATGCAACGGGTGAAGGAGTGGGCGGTAGCTCATGGGTTGTCCCTCGCCCTGGGGACGACGAGAAAAATGGAGACTCTCCTCCCTGCTCATGTGAAGACTACAGATCTGCAAACATGGGAAGGGTGTAATGGTGAACACCAAGTTGTGGTTTGGTTTTCACATCTAGAAAGCAGCAGATGAAGCTGCCACGAAGATTTCCTATTTGATGGCCAAGCACGAGGTGGGTTCTCATGTGGGAGTTAGGGGAGCAGAGGTGGTGGCGGATACACTGAGCATTGCCTAACTAAGGAAGTGGATGGTAGCGGTGCAGCAGAGATGCGCCCTTTGCTTAGCTTGCTTGTAGAGTATGGTCTCTCAAGAGACAGTGTTGGAGGTAGCTGGTGCTATCCACTCGACCTTATAGCGAAAAAAGCTCCAAAGTACTGCTTCCTAAAGAAAAGAAGGAAGGCTGTGATCCTTCAAGGGGCGGTGGACCAAGCAGCTAATTCCAGCACTTGGTCCAAGGCGAAAACGGCGCCAGGAGGATTTCTATCTTACTCAGTTCTGTTCGAGACAGGGAGGATTTAGGGAGTGCCTACCCCAAACAGTTAAGGCTTCAAGCCCCAAACTGTCTGCACTGCAAAGCAATGATGATGCTTCCCATGCCAACGATTTAAAGGCAGGCAGTGCACACTGGAGAATACGGTCCGGCTCATACCAGAGACCTCTTTACGATAAAAAGCTGGATGCCCAGCCCAGGATGGAGTTCGCTGATCTGGAGCTGGTTGCCAACTACTGTACTCCTACACAACCACTGTTGTTCGCAAGGCAAAGTCACAAAGTTGCGACTGACACTCGTTGGTTGTTGCTCACGTAGTTGAAAAATGTTCTCCCCAAAACATTTTGAACAATGTTCAAATGTTGCTCTTTAATTTTAGTTTTTCATTCCTCAGTGAGGTTTATGCTGCCCTTTGGAAGGCCACAAGCGAACAATGGTCTTAAGTTGTGAGTGCCAAGTCGTCAAGTTTCACGTTTTAATGTAAACTTAATCACGCGCTACGAGAGACGACGTGAACTCATCTAGCAGTATCTGACGTTCAACTCAGTTCTTCAAAACGTGAATCTCTCCCGATTCATTCAGCCAATGCCACGGACGTCTCGTGGAACGACTCCCAGGCCCAGGCGTGCATTTGAAACCAACGCTCGGAGGTTCAAGTTCAAGTGACAAGGCTGCGAAAATAAAAAAAAGAAAGGAAGCGATATTTTTCGAAACGATAAAGCGCAGCGAGTAACACGTTTTAATGACAGCCACCTCTGGCTCAATCTATTGTCTGCCCACACGCCTCGCATAAATATTCATAGCTTTAATAGTTTCTTTAGTCTTAGAAAGCAGTTCGACTTCTCAATTTCTTTATTCTTTTCTTGTTATTAAGCAACGAGCTCTGCTTACTTCATATTAATGGTTCGTTTCAAAGTCAGACGTGTGTTTTACGAGGTTCACAATTATTCACGTGGGCTTGTTAACGTTCGCTTTTCAAAATCCGCTGGGAGCATTATGACGCTTCAACTCAAAACATTCGAATAGATTAGCATTGATATCTGGCGAGAGCTGAGAGAAGGGTGTCCAATTTTAATGGCCTTCTTCCTGCCCATAGTCTCCTTGTGATATAAACCGTGATTCTGTGGAGTACGAGGTTCACCTTCGATTGGCTATCGGAGTAGATTTGACGCGTCAGTTCCTGAGATTTGAGAAGTCCCACGCTCGAAGGGACTTCGTTATTAAGTTATTTCTTAAAAAGTGGAAATGCTGAGTCCTCCAAATAAAGACCTAGCACATTCGTTAGCGTCTTTGTTTTTGTTTTGGGACGTAGGAGGGAGGGTCTGCTCCTAGTGGCCCCGTGAATTGACATTTGAGTATTGAGAACCAACCCTGAACCGTTCAGCATTAGATTGGCCCTCATTGGTTGCCGTCATTCTCACGAGAATTTTGTAGCGTGCTGCCATTCCTGTACACCCTTTGGGAGTTTCAGGAGTGGTCTTTCCTCCATGCCTTCGTTCTTCGTCCCAGCGAGATACTGGCCGCGGAGTAGCAACTTTCATCCTCTTCTGGCGGTGCACTGCCCTGACGTATTGAGGTCTCCAGTTTTCCCCTGGTGTGAGCTGACTAACTCGTTCGTAAAATTCGTTCTTTCGCACAAAAATCCCATTTGGTATCTTGTTGTGCCCGCCATCTCGGCAATCCGATCGGACGAAGCCCGTGGTTGTAATGGGCAAAAGATGGTTAAAAAAATTAACGAAACGCAGTACAACACGGGAACTACTGCGGAAGTCAACGTTTCGTCGTTTGAAGTTCCTCCCTCCCTCCCGTCTCAATAAAAAACGTCCTCGCCTCGCAACACCGCCAGGCAGGCGGCTCAACTCCCCTTTCGCCTCGCAACGGGTTTGCTCGAAGTGCCCCCGTTCCATTTTCCCTGACCCGACGGGGCAAAATCATCAGACGTTTAGTTTCCGTAGTTCCATTGTTGTCAGGACATGTTTCCTATGGTTTACTAGTATTCGATGCTGAATCGAATGGGATGGGGGAGCACTAATACTAGGTCAAGCTGTTCATGAGAATAATAAACCATTGTGTAATAATTTGCAGGGTTTTTGGCTTAGCACTGCCCTGGGAAATGGAGCATAGCACCTCCAATGTTCCGCAGAATTCACGGTGCAAACGACTGCCTCTGGTGTGAGCTGACCAACTGTATCTTCCGCTGTGCGCCGCCAGCCTGCCCACCTCAGAAACGAAAAGACTCCATGGCAGGCATAAGGCAGCTTGAGCTTACAGCGTTACTAATAAGGTGCAGGAAAGCCCTGAATGCTCCATGTCCCATGAAGAACTGGTTAAGGTAGAAATCAACCTCATTGTGGCACCACCCGAGTCGAACCTACTGAAATGAATGAATCGAGTGTCGAAATGATTTCCCTTGCCCACAGACCCTCCTGGGTTTTCATTCTACCCCTTTCGCCTCCTCCTAAAGGCCACTGCCCTCTCACGTTAATCCATTCTCGAGAATTATGATAGCTTCAGCAAAATTAGGGTAAATTTCAGTCTAAACCCCCATTGTTGTACCAAAACCCAGTGCTTTTCATACTTCAGTGGGGATTACTAACTTAGATGCCTGGACGTTCAGTTGAAAACTGGTAAAGTTGTTCCCTGCATTGACGAGTCGTATGTGCTGTGGAAGTGGGTGAATGCCTCTGACACGAGTTGGTTCACAGTCTTCTACTGGGCGCCGTAGGTCTGCCTACTTTGCAGGATGGGATGCATCATCCACCATTGCCCTACCATGCCGGCAGTTTGACCTTCAAGTCTTTCCAATTTGGAGAATGTACGCCCTAAATGCTTCACGTCCAGCTAGGAGCCGAGTAAGGTATAAATCGACCTCACTGTCGCCGCCTGAGCCGTGGACCAAGTGCTGTAATCAGTTGCCTGGCCCAATGCTCCTTTTGAGCTACGTCCCACTCATCTTGCCGCCTCCCAAGGGTCATAGCCCTTCTCCTTCTCTTCTGATGGCTTTAATCTGGTTGCCTTCTTGATGGGTACAGATTGAGATAACACTCGCCACCTGTAGCTCTGCTTTCTGAGAAACTGGGCAGTACAAGCAAGCAATGCACCTCAAGGGTGCACCTCTGCCTCCCCGCTCCCATCAACTTCCTGCAGTAGGCAATGCTCAGTGTATCGGCCCCTGCCTCTACTCCCTTCAAGAGTGGGGAGTGTACAACCCTCATGAGCCCTCTTGTGCTTAGCCATCAAATGAAAAATCTTCGTGGCAGCTTTATCGGCTGCTTGATGGATGTGGAAACCAAATAACAACGGTGTCCACCATCACACACAAATATCGAACTTCGTCTCTTGTTTGCTGCTTCTCGTGCAAGATTCTGAACTCCTATAGCGACAGTCAGCCGACAAAGAAGATAATATTGTCAGAAGTCTTGAAACATGATGGAGTGATGAAGACTCAATATTTTTGCCTGTAAGCTAAGATTGCCGTTGACAAGCACGGCTGAGGAGGTCACTAACTGTACTCTGAATCATTTTATGTTTATATCGCTGGCAATCAGTAATGTCCTCTACCAACCTTGAAAGAGTTAAGAGTCCCGATAAAGGCCTGCCATCTCATTCCCAGCCTAACAAATCGACGTGGTTGCTAGCTCGTCCGATTCAGCTTCCCCTGGAAGAAGGGCCTCATCATATTACAAAGCTCGAAGCAATATTTTTACGACTCGTGACGCGACAGTCGGATCGCCCATCATCTCAGGAATCAGGCTCTTAAAGACACCGAAGAAACTTGGATTCGAAGACCTTTGAAAACTGAGAAGCTCGACGCGCTTGCGCAGGAACGGCGAGTCGACACCTTTAAAGAGCTCCCGTTCAAAATATATTTTCGGGACCCTCGAATTTCTACTAACGGAGAAGAAGGAAACATGGTGAGAGTGAGGGAGAGGGAGAGAGAGAGAGAGAGAGAGAGAGAGAGAGAGAGAGAGAGAGAGAAGAAGCCGAAGGAGCTGCCGTTCGGTGGCAGCCGAATTCTATTGAGCGGCCGTTGGCGTACGTCTTGACAAAGTGTCGATAAATTCGAAATTCTCGGAAGGTAGCAAGTAAACCTGGGAGTCAACAAGGTGCGCTTTATGGGCCCCATTAGAACATTAAATGGTTCTGCTTCTGGTTAAAGTGGGAAGCCTTCGACCACAATCTCCAATCAAAGTCGCTTTTCAACTTGATGGCAGTCGTATATACGAACAGACCATCGCATTAATTCATAACGGCAATAACTTTTGTTAACGTTTGCTTCTCAAGTTAAATGCTCGTTTCATCGACATTCTGCGTGAGAAACATTTTCGTTTGAATTTAAGCAATTTCTGAATCCCTACCATCACACAACAAATGACTTGAAGAGTTCAGTTCTTTGCTAAGCATCATCGTCGTCACGTCTGATACAGCCACACGTTTTTCGATTGGGGAGTGGGCCGGGGAGGGGGAGAGAGAGAGGAGTTCTAATCTGTTGTGGCACTCATAGAAACAGAACCCTTGGAACTTGGAATGACGAGGTGAACATTATGCCATTTCCGTTTGTCTCTTGGCGTTGGACGCAGATCGAGCTGACGAGCGTCTTTCGATGGCGTGACGCGCAAAGCTGATATACGACGCGACATGTCGACAACAAAGCGTATGTCCAGATCTGCGCGGAGTGTTGTGCGACGAACAAACCGGGGAGCTATCTTATAATGCGCTAGGTTCGGACTGTTCGAATTCTTTTGATTTGAGAGTTGCATGTCAAATAGCAGATATCAGGCCTGTTTCCTTATACGATGACTGTTCCTAAACCCTCGACGAGGGTTATATCAGTCATGGAAGTTGCGGTTTCGCTAGTATGCAAGAGGCCGGCCTCTGCAGCATCCACCGAACTCAGACCAGCGGAGGTACGGCAGGTATTTGGTCGTTAGCCAGTCTCCCTGTAGAGAGCTGTTGCCTGTGTGTTACCGCGCGGAGGTGACCACCTGAGGAATCCCGTGCCGTCTAGGAAGAGTTATTAATCTGGTTTCCCACCTGATCTAACTATTTACTTGGGTGGCAAGTTTCAAAAGGACAGATCAACTATGACCACGTTTCTTAGCCATCACCTTCTTCGTGAACACTGCAAAATCGGCTTGCTTTGTAGCAGTCAATGTTATTCGTTTGCTCTCCCAACAACCGTCGCTGCAGTGGAGCAGCACGTGGTTTCCTGTTTCCTTCGCACTGGAGGCGCAAGACTTGCATGAGGGAGAGTCTTTCAGAGAAAAGAAGTGGAGCCACGCATTGAAGTCACCATGTCCAGCGAGGAACTGACTCATCCAGTGGTCACGCTCAACCCTTTTTGCTTTCCTTGGCTCTACGAAGTAGAAAGGAAAGTTATGTAATCGGCTGAAAAAAAAAATTAGAGTTTTCTTCAGATCTTTACGTTTCAGACCCTCCTGAGTCCGAAAAACACTATTTGGGAAAATGCTCTGTGTGTATGTGTGTCTGTGAACGATTTTTAGAGAAAACCATCATACCAAATCAGCTCAAACTTTATATCTTGCCCGCAGGTTACCATGGGACGCCAAAATGAGGGTTTGAACAAAACCCATCGAAATTCAAATATAGTTATCATAGTGATCAAAACACCAAATTTTTTTTTCTCAAAAACGGCTATAACGATTTTGATTAAATTTTTTTATATAGATAGCTCTCAATAAGACAATTATACCATGAATTTCCATTCGTGGGAAAATGACCAGAGCAGCACAATAAATTATCAAAATTTTCGACGAAAAGCGTTTTTAGCGCAGTTTTTCCTTATAAACTCCGCTGGAATTTTTGTAGGATGTAAAAAAAAAATTGGTATTCTAGTCCAATCTAATACCTAAAGGGTGAGTGTTTAAAAACGCTCATGAGATACATGGGGGTCACTCCAGAAATTCCTGAACTTCAACTACTGCCGTTTCGCTTACTACCAGTTCTAAACGTTTTTACCCAATAACTCTGCAAAAGTAATTACTATCCTCCTTCAAAAAATCCGTGTTTACAGCCTCATTAATTTTCTGGGTACCATTTGCTTAATAATGGTCCTGCAATGAGTACGAGCAGCACAATGAAATCTGGAACTGTAAGCGCTACCGCTTCCTGCTGCCGTAAAGCGTTGTTTGACCAAGTTCAAATTAACTGAGCGATAAATGAATTTATTAAATAGAATTAGCCATGTGGAAAGTGAATTGACGGAGAGCTAAGGAAAGTTGTGTGTTGCGACGCACCAGATATTTCTTGAAAGGCGTTCACGGATGTTGGGGAAGAACTCATACGTATCACGTCCCTTTGACGAGGATTCCCATCTCGCTTGCCATTTCTGTAAGGCCCATTCGTCGATAGCGGCAAGTTCCTGTTCTGTGGTGAGATCCGTACAGAGTTCAGCTCAAAGCGGGAGAAGCTCCTGTTTTACTCTCCACTTGTCAACCACGCACTCAATGGCCAAATCAACTGGAAACTGACCAGTGATCACCTGGAGTGCTTCTGTTGACACAATCTTACAGGGTTTGGTGACCCACAGGAGCGCAGCTCTCTGGGATTGGGCCAATACTCTCTTTTGATTGACTGTTAGTTTGCTACCCCAGAAAACCGGGCAGTAGGCAATCACGCCTAGATGTACGGCGTTATACATAAGGATAGTGTCATGGTGATACACACCCCAGGTGGCCTTAGTAATTGCACGCAGTGAGGCAATGGTACTGGCCAACTATTGTGTCCATGTGGCGATTTCAGCGCAGCTAGCTGTCCAGCGCTACTTCAATATCCAAAGTCCTGCCCACTTTTTCTCCACTTTGCCTCAGATTGTGTTTGTAAGTGAAGCTTATTAGCAGTAGGCCGAATTTGCTCAGTGCTCCTGCAGAAAAGATCAACACACTCATTGAGGATCGTGTTTACTTGTTCGCTCTACATCAGTGGGCCCAGTACGCTCCCCTGGGGAACACCTCCCAACATCTTGCAAGTACTGGCAATATCTGAGGAGTACTTGACAGTGACCACCAATTCTTCCACCACCCACCCGCCTGGGTTTTCCACAGCCCTTAACGTAATTAACTGCCCTAACATTTCGACTGCTTGGTATTCATGGGCGCCTTGGTCTCCCTCCGAATTCTTCGCTCTCTTCGGCTGTTGTTTTCTTTAAGTTTCACTTAAGTGGTAGTTTATGATTATGTTTTCCTTCTTCGATTGAACGCTATCAATTATCCCAGCCAACACCAGTGCAACCATTTACACACTGTTCGGTGTGAACTAGTTCTAGTTGTTGCTGTATCATTGTAATTATTAAGGTTGAGCGATATCGCACTTAGTGAGTCCGGGAGTAAGTACGATATTACAATTAGTTTTATTCGTAATTACACTCAGGGAAGCCTTACCACCACAAACAGGGAACAGGGTGGGAGCGAATGCGAGCGTGGGGTGACGCCTCGACGAGCCATCTGCTCGTTTTCGACTGACGACACCCAAGTTTCAAGCGAATCGGGGCGTTTGAGATGCCTAGTCAGCACAAATGTCCCCGACAAGCCTATTGCTAAATCGAGTTGGGTGTTTAGTTCTTGGTACATCACTCCTCCCTTGATGAAGTGCCTGTCCACAGGTATCTTGAACACTTTCGTATCTTGCCGTGTACTGCAATCAGAGCGCTGCTGTCAACCTAACCTTGAGCAGAAAAAGAGAGAAAGAAAGACTAAGTAGTGCAAATATTAAATTGATCTAAAAATATTGTCTCCGGCGCGCACACCTTCAGGGTATCGAACGTCTCCGTTGCAGACAGCTGTGACATCCAGGGTTCAAAGAATCGGTTCGTCTCTTAGCGAAAGACAATTATCTCAGCAAGGGGAGTCCAAGTTTCCCTCCTCCTCTGAGGACACCTGCCCTCAGGTGTTCCAGAAGGGATAGGTCCTTGCGACGATGCAGTACCGTGCACTGATCAGTGGCACTCTTGGAAACAACTGTGCCTCATGGGATGGAGAAGCGTGTGGTGCCTGCGTTGACAATATTCACGCGTGTACGTTGAGTACCAGCTTTTGGACTCGCTTTTTCCTCGTAGGTTCCTCGAGGATCCAGGCGGGAGTTGAGGGAACGTGGGAACTTTTGTATCCCATCTTTAATACAGATAGGACAGAGATGTGGATCTGGCTGTGAAGTACTTCATCGCCAGACCTCTTCGAAACTATTTTTGTTTCAGAGTCCGTTCGGGGAGGTTTTGGAACTAAGACATTCGGGGGCTCTTGAAACGTTCTGCAAGTCTCTTAGTCGCAGGGCATCTAGTTGAGACGTGGAACGAGTTATGAGCTTGAAAAGTTATTTGCGGAACTGCCCTTCTCAGCATGGGAGTATTGAATTATCAGAAGATATTCAGGACAGAACAGGAAAATACGTCAACTACGGGTTGTCCATTAGGGTATTGATGGTTCTTCTGTCAGAATCGCTCATGAATCCAGAGTTAACTGTCAAGGATGAACCCACATCGCTAAGTATTGATGAGGTTTTGATTTTCGGTGGCCGGCATCGCTAACTAATGAACCACCAGTTGCCTTGAAATTTCGACCACTTGTTGGGCGCCAGTGTTGCCAAGTCACCTCTTAAATCCAATGTGCCAATACACTCCTCTATAAAGTGCGTCTCATTCCTCAAACAGTTCAAATCTCTCTCACTCGCACCCAACAGATAGAAATCCCCATTCGCTGTATTTAAGTGTTGAGCAAAACCCTCTGTGACACGCTGGAGCTAAGGTAAATTATGAACTCCCCATTGCCAACTCTAAACTTGGAAAATTCAAGGTGATGCCTATAAGCTACAACCCTATCACCCCCTTCACACACCTTGGTATGAGTATTGGGGCTCTACAGCCGAAGGAGCGAAGGGGACAACTACAAC
Organism: Pachypeltis micranthus; assembly: GCA_020466155.1. NCBI lineage: Eukaryota > Metazoa > Arthropoda > Insecta > Hemiptera > Miridae > Pachypeltis > Pachypeltis micranthus. Next base: position 5,682,695 of record CM035776.1, read on the forward strand.
GTCGCACGCCTCTCTTCCTCCTATCTCTTCATCGTTATAGTGTGTCTTGTAGACCAAGCGCTGCGTAGTTCTGGGCTGAAACAATCAACAGGGTAGCAGCTAACCTGTCTCACCCCTGTACAGGTAGATGGGTACCGCTCTGATCGGGGTTCAAGTATCAAGTATATCCTCGCTGAACTAATGAAAAGTAGATTGACAATCGTTTGGGGGCAGTAACATTTTGGTGGTGTTGGTTGGCCTTAAATTGATTGCACTAACGACGAGTTAGAAGATCTTTATTACGAACGTTTGCTCAAACATTCTGCGGCTACTGAGAGAAAAACGTGCCGTCGACTTTCCTTGAATAGCCTCTGTTGGATTGCGAGCCGTGCGAACCAATTATCCCGAGCTTCACGCTGTTCACATCCTTACGCTCTTTAATTCCGCCCTGTTTGATTCCGTGCCATCTCGTCCCTGGCGCTCCGCTGCATGAATCAATGTACCTTTCTTCTTCTTGCTTCAAATCTCTTGCCGGTCTTTTTGCGGGAAACTGAAACACAAAAAAGTAACGATTGACGAGGACAAGTTTGATGGATCAGTCGTACGATTTGTGAATGAATTGAAAGTGATTATCGTTATTATGGGCGGGGGGGGGACAGTGTTAGGAACGTCGTTAAGAGTTACGCGACAACAACAATTAAGATGTACTGGTTCCCTCGTTCAGTTTTGGGGAGTGCTCCCACAGCATCAATGAATAGTCGTTCAAAGGGGACCCCATGGGTGCTTTAGCATATTTTCGGGGTTTTCCACGCTGCCCACATGCCTGACAGGCTGCACATACCACCTTAACATCTCGTCTGAGACATGCTAGAGTCTCGCGTCGTCCAAAGTGTGCTAAGGTATGTGCTTGCTGAGCAACTTCCTGTTAAAAACAGCTAGGAACAGTGGTTTGCTCGATGACATCCTGGTCAATATCATTTTCCCATTGACGTACAAGCAACACATCCTGTAATTTGAGTCTCAATACTGCCCAAAGTGCTTCTGTTGTCTACGAACCTCGTCACCTCCTCCCAGGAGGGCCGCTTCCCTTGCCGTACCCAGGTTTCAGTGCAGGATCTGCTTCCTGCTCCTGGGGCCACAATTGATCAGAACAAATGCCAACGGCATTCACCGAATTCTTAAGAGGCGTATATTTCTGTTCTTGGTGCTGGAAGTGGTTACAGTTGTCTTCACTGCACGGCCTTCTAGATAACCCATCTGCATTTAGATGTGCTTTCCCAGATCCACCTCACGCTTCTATCCACCTGGCTAGTTGTCCATCTACCTCCTTGAAGTTGCGCAGCCATTGCAGCGATGCATGGACGGTATACATCATTACTCAACTTAGATGCAGCAGATCTACCTTCAATTCAAATCCACCACTTAGTGTGAACGGTAAACCATTCCTGACACGTTATTGTGCTATTCACATTTTCAACGGTTGGAAGAAAACACGGTCATGGCGTCAAACAAAATTTGAACTGAAAGACATAACTTTTCTTTTGCAAAGCTTAAGAGGTCAACAAACCGTTTGAGGTATTCTTTGTGTATGAGGGCACCGTCCAGCACCGTCTGAATTCAACGCACTCCCAAACATAATGTACTTGGCGTGGTAGATTTGCACTGACGAGTGTTGAGGAACAATCCTGTACGTACCTGTACAGACTGGAGAAGTACAGGAGGTTTACGTCATGAGCAAGTCCGTACAGCGCGACATCATGCCCAAGAAAAACGCCTGCTGGTGGATCACGGCTTTTGGAGAGAACGAAGAAGTACTAGAAGTACTAGTCTTTAGCTTCCAACACAGCCAAACCCAACCCCTGAACTACATGCCGAACTTACAACCACCAGACAGGGACCACACCGCCGTACACCGCAGTAGCTATGACCGCTTTGTGGATAAAAGGCTTCGACTGAGGAGGTGCAAGATGGCACGGAGTCCTACTACCCCGTCTGACAATGCCTAGGTCCAGCAAACGTGCCGTCTGTTGTAGAAAGCTCTCTCTATGAGGAGAGGTGCAAGGCCCAACAGAACCTCCAGCACAGGTGCATGGGTTGTCTGCATCATCATATACTGTGGAGTCGGAATTCGGCTCGGGAACGTACAAGAAAGGTGAGGGAGTGGGAAGCGCCACTTCGAACGCCGCAGAAATACGACGATCCGTCAGTCGCATGCTAGTCGCTGGACAAGGGAGAGGCCGTTCGGAATCAGATAGCGAGTCGCCATCTCGACGCAGTCCACGAGGAAACAGAAAGTTGTTTTTTTTTATTAAACTCTGGGCATCCCGTTGGATCCCAGACGCAGGTGCGGAATATTTAAATCACCGTCATTAAATGTGGTCAATCGTCAATATTTCATATTAAATTGTATTCTTTTTTGGTTCCAAGAGATTTTATTTTTTTTTGTATGAGCCCTGGAGGGAAATTAGGACGATAGGCCCCCACCCCTGAGAGCCCTTTTTCAACGGGTATTAAGTAGACATAGACTGAAGGAAAATAGGACCCCACAATACTGGGAGGCAGCCCAAGCTGCGAGACCAATGGCAGTAGCTGTGGCCCCAAGATGAGCCCATGTCCATAGCCATCGCTGTTACCCATTGCCTCACCCCCCTGGGTTTGGAGGAGAGGGTGCCTGGTCAGGGATCGAACCAGAGACCTGGTTCTACTCCCGCCTGGTTCGCCCCACTGTGACAGTTGTCTGTATACAAGCCATCGCAGCTATGTAGGCCCCCATGATCCACAGAGCATTCCTCAGTACCCATTTCTTCTAGACAATACACATCACGGATGAAGCCTTTTGCATTATTTCCCTCACGCGAGATTCCTAACTAGGAAGACTCCTAAGTACTTCACCCGTGTTGTTGATCACCAACACACTGCCCAAAATTTAAACGTTCGGATTATAAGCTCATTAAAATCATGTGACAAGGGGTTGGTTGGCTACGTTTAGAGGAATACCTTCAAACGTAGCAGCCCTCGTGTGTAGCAGCTCCACCTATAAATGTGAGCCACCAACACATCCCTCACTGTAGGGTCGATTTGGACTATCAACAACTTACAATCATGTGACAGGGGGCTTTCTCTGAATTGATAACAACCCCATAGCAACCCTCATGTGTAGCCCCTTTAAATGCTTTCCACCCATAATTTACACAGTTGCTTTCATTTCTCACCACTAATTTGGCCTGTCTGCCACTTATAATCATGTGACAGGCGGCTTTCTCTGAATTGATAACAACCCCATAACAACCATCCCAAATCTTACTGATTTGTACAATTATGCTTATTGAAATCATTACAGTCAAGAAATGCCCATTCGAGGTTAAAAGCTTTCAAAAAAGTGTTATCAAGTGTTCTTCATTCCTTGGTGAGCCGGGTAACTTATGTCTGTTTGGTGAGTCCACCTCCTCAGGCTGGTGAGATACTGTAGGCAAGCGCTTTCGATGTATAGACATCATCGTCTGTTCGTTAAGTCAGTACTGAAGTCAGTTACGAAGACAAAGGTGAACGGGATGGCGATGTTTAGGGGAAGGGGGACGAAGTAGGTGATACCACTTCTAGGAGATCGGCTGGAAGTGAATGAAAGGAGTGTAAGGGGTGTGTTTTTGTATGTCTTAAATAGTCTGTGTTAAAGTTTAGCGTCAATTACTGGCAGAGGCAAATCTGAATTAAAATCGACTAGTGGTAAATGGTGTATTGGCAAAGAAAATTAATTTAAAATAAGGAGACCCTTCACAAACGTGACTAAATAAAATTAAATAATAAATTAAACCAAAAGTCCACCTGCTGGAGATAAAATAATGAAAATAAATGTTCTGACCGTTGGCGTGGAGCACGCGCGAGCGAAAGTTTACTATTGGATGCAAACGAAGAGGATGAAGAACAGAATGTTGTAAGCGTTCGGTTGGTAAACGGAGAAATTATTATAGTTGGGATGCTGATGACCCTTTTTCTATAATACGCCGAAGCACTACTTCGGGATGCTAACGAATCAGAGAGGTGGAATGGCGAGCTGAACAAAAGTAGATGAATCATCGGCGTCGAAAGCAGTGGGGGCTGGAGGTGGATCGGTTGTCGGCGATAAGGTCTTAGCGATGGGTTGTTTACAAAGAGCTATGTAATGGCACAAACATTCCGCCCGCCAAATTGAACAAAATTGGCTCCAGAAGCAATTCAAAACAATAAATTTTTATGAAAGGAAAAGATTTCAGGAGAGGAGGGGAAAATTCAGGGTGAGGATGGTGAATCAGCTGTGGAGAGGCTTCCTGCCATCCAGGAGTCAAACTTCTTGTGCTCTCCTTCAGGAGGTTTATAGGAAGGTGACTCTACACCTTCCCCAGGCGAGTATGGTGGGACGAGCTTTGCTACTGGACGTGGAAGTGGAAGTTTTAACTGTTGCCACTCTGACTACTACTTGCTACTCTTTTCCAGGATGCACTGAAGTCACACGACCACGTGGCCACTGCAGTACGCGTTGGTTATCGTCTTTTAGAAACACCAAAATCACCGACTTGTACGTTGGGTACTCGTCCATTTGTGGCGCATTTGAAGTGTGGACAAATACTCCTTGTGCCATCGATTCCAAAAGAACTGTACCATCCTCTTCACTATCTGCCAGCGGTCGAGCCGATTAAGAGATACATCCAAGAGTGTGGGTTCTGGAATTGCAAGAGGAACTTCCCCTATAAGAAAATGACCAGGCGATAAATATTTATTTTAGAGGGATCGTTGGAAATGGAACAAAGAGTAAAAATCCATATGTACACCACTCAAGACACTCCACAGACGAAAACAACCAACTGGCGGATTACAGACCACCCTATACAAAATATCTGGTGCGTAGCAACCCACAACTTTCCGCCACCCCTTTAAGTTCGAACACCACCTACATGGGCGGGCGCTATATCTTCGTTCAACGCATTTTTACATGAACATTTATGGAGAACAAAATGTAGGGACTAGTTAGCTGAGACTACTCCGAAAGTTTGATCGAAATCGTTAGAGCCGTTTTTGAGAAAATTGGAATTCCGATAAATCAATATTCGACAAATCTCCTTTTTGTGAGTTAACTTGGCTTATATCTCCGTTCATCTCCGTGTATGTATATACAGAAATAATTATAGAGAACGAAATGTTGGTATGGGTGACATAAAGACACTCCTTCAAGATTTATCACACCTGGTGAAAAAGTTACCCTGGAATTTACGGAAATGTTAGAAAAAACGTTATTTGCGACACATTTTGATTTTTATCTCTGTTCAATGGACCGTCACAGGAACATTTATTGATTAGAATATGTAGGTATTAACTATTTGAAAACATCCTGTGAGTTTGGTGGTGTACCGCCTGACTCCCTTTAAAGGCACCCGGTTGATCGTGGTCTAGTGGAAAGACAGTCGATTCATAATTCTCGACGTAAGTTGAGGATTGTGGATCGAATCTCCGGCGCGATTGCCGTAATTTTTGCCTGAGTCAGCGGATCCCCAAAAACGTCTCCGAAACCCCCCCTCGTAACAGTGGAAATCGCTGAAGCCGTTTTGCCAAAAAGCGTAAAAAACCTATTTTTGCTTCAGGGGCCCATATCTCCGTTCACCGTATTTTCATGGAGATATGTATGGAGAGTAAAAGTTAGGTATTGATTAGGAGAAGATAATTTGAAAGTTTAATCAAAATCGTTAGAGCCGTTTTTGAGAAAAATGCGAAAAACCCTAGTTTTTGGTACATTTTCGTCCCCTTCCCATCGGCCGAAATCGTCCATAACCTTATTTTGGTGTCTAAAAAAAATAACAAACAAAACAAAAAAAGAACCAGCTCAATTGGATCAGCAGTTCTCCCGCAAATCGAACTACACACACACACACACACGGCCCACGCGCCGAAATTAGGTTTTTTAGACTCAGTAGGGTCTGAAACGTAAAGATCTGAAGAAAACCCAAATTTTTTTTGTGCCGATTACTATACTTTCCTTCCCTTCGGGTAGCGGAAAGTAAAAAGACGTGGAGTCGACAATCAACAGACATCACATTCCTTTCCTTTCACTTCCAACCGATTTCCCAAGAGGTGTATGACCTCGTTCCACCCTTTCCCTGACCCAACACCATCCCATTCGCCTTTCTCTTCCTCTATGAAGACCACGACGAACTACATGACATTAGTACTGACTTAACGGCCAGAAGGATGTCTTTACATCGGAAGCGCCAGACAGAGAAGACGGGCTCACCAAACAGGTACGTCACCCTACTCAGTGGAACTAACCCATTTACTTTAAGTGGGGTAACTCTTGTTCCCCCACCCTGCAACGTCCCTATATTGAGTGCTCTATCGCGTGACGTGTTTATTCGCGTGCACTTTAGGTTTTTCATTCCGCGCATCCCTCAATACTCCACCCAAGGCAATACCCGACGGTACATCGAAAAGGTTAGTTCGCCTCAGCGATGAACCAGTCAGGACCTTTCGTTAAACGACATCGATTTGAAATGTGGCCACTTAAATCCACTTGACTCGCCTGTTCGAAAAACATAACTCCCTTCGAGTCAGCCCCGTTTGTTCACATTAGCGAGTTGAATTATAGTTTCGAGAAAACGGATAAATGCTCACGACGAAAGCTTAATGTCGTCCGTTACACAAGAAGCGGATGCTCAAAGCGGTGACGGAGCCGAGAGAAGCGTGGGTCTGTTATGGGCGGCGGCCGCCTTATTATCAACAATGTGTAACAGTCGATCGCCATTTGTAAATATATATATGTACACACAATCTCTCCTGTCTTCTCGACCGAGTTTAATCGTTAAAAAGCAGCGAAATTGTCTACTCGAACGAAAAAGGTTCAAAACGCCATTTACATTTATAAAAGCCCGATATTATTCTACCGTTCCATCACTGACGAGGGCAGAACGCAGCCCACGAGCTCGCAATAACTGGGAATTCAAATCGCGATTCCTGCGCCGATTTTGTACATTTGTATTCTTCCCTACTTGCGCTGGCATACTATAATATTTGAAATATAAAAGCGTGTCGCTACACCTGAACGAATGCGGCTGTTATCTCAACGGGGAACGGAACAATTTGAGATCGACCTACAACGGGGGGGGTTTGAACCACTCAGCAGACAAACCTTCGAATAGATCACATGACTAAAAGCTCTGCTACCAATTGGTGATGTACTTGGGAATTGGAATTTCAACAAGTTTCCTATCTTGTCAAGAATAATTGTTTCTCAGGACTCACAAGAGAGTTATATCAACCGGAAGTCAAGGAAATGGAGGTTTTGCGAGCATGCTACAACCCAGGCACTCCACTGACCCTGTGGAAGTACGGCACGTTGTCTCACTTAGCCAGTATCCTAGTAGGGAGCTGTTGCCCATGCGCACAATGCGGAGGTATGATCCCAGGGGAGTCAGTACCATCTCTGGTGCCCACGTTTTTGTTTGGCACAGCCTTCTTCACAAACTGGGTGAAGCGGTTAAGCCTGCCTAGAAGCAGTAAAAGCTGAGAGATTTTGGTGCTCTTCTAACAACCGTCAGGCACATTGTAGGAACTGCTCCAGGACGCTTTGAGAGGTAAGAAATGAAGCCGAGCATCGAAGTATTCTGAAAGGAACTGGCTCGTCCGGTGGTCTGGCTCAACCCACTCTCTCTTAAGACGTTCACAGATAGTGGGAATAAACTCATACGTGTCACGTTCTTTTCATGAGGATTCCCGTCTCGCTTGCCATTTATATAACACCCACTCATCTAGCGCAGCAACGTATTGCTCAATTGAGAGGTTGATACAGAGTTTGGCCAAGAGTGGGGAAGCACTTTTTAACTCCACCTGTTCTACATGCACTCAACCTCTAAGAAACTAGCCTGTGACCTAGTGCGTAGGTCCAAGTAGCCTTGCTCATTGCTTGTAATGAGGCATATCTTGCAAGGGTAGTGCCTTCAACGGGCTGGAGGTTTAGGTTGAAACGCCACCTCTCCCCTACTCCTAAGTACTAAACTTGCTTCTCAAGAAGGAGCCTGTGGCCACCAAAATGTATTGCTGGATGACTATATGACTCCTTAAAGAGAATGAGCTGTGATTTTCCCTCAGCCTAGCAGCTTGACGTGTCCGAGGCGTATGGCCCACATTCAGCCTCCATGAGGCACCTGATAAGGCGTCCTGAGTGTGCCCAGTGAGCAACCCTTCGCCATCATTCCTCGAGCTGAAAAATATCTACATCCGACCGCAGCAGTTCCATTTGTCAGATTGGCCACTAAGGCCTCAAAGGAAACTGCTGCGAAACATTGTGGATATCAACAGTTCTCAATATGCTCACGAAACTTGAAACAAACCATCACAAACTTACCTGCAGTTCAACCAAATGATTATAAACCAACGTTTAGCCTACATGCGAAAAAAACAATTAAATTACAGTGCAGTTAGACATTAAACAATCAGCAAACTCAGATTGGAACAAATTTTAGAGGGAAGCTATAATATGGAGAAAAACTCAACTTGCACCACTGCCTGAACATTTGGAACTACAGGATTGTGAAAAACCTCTCATTCACACTCTCTACCTGCATCGTCTATGTGGTTGCCTGCGAGCGGTGTTGATTTGAGAATCTTACCTTAGCATAGCCGAAACCAATCACCACATTGATCCAGCTCATCATCATTGGTGATAGTAGGCAACTAGGCGGCTATATCCCTTACCTTTTCACATTTCCATCCCCCCTGCCCTTTCTCATTCTTCTTCCAACTCTGAAAAGTCGGCTTTAGTCGCTTTCTCCTCCTCTGCAAGCTTGTGCAATGTGATAGATAATGTCGACCGTGCTAATTTCTGTTGTATCCTTCACCCTATAGAATATCACATTGAGCATTGTTCCGAGGATCAGCTGTGTGTCCTGGCCATAGAAGCAGGAATGAACCGCGGTATCGATGTTGGAGGTTCATGTGTGATGCGGTTGAGGAGCGCAAGAATGCACTCGCAGCAGTTGCCTACGTTCATCATCATCTTTTACTACTGAGTGTGTGATCTCGGCCGTATCAATCAACTCAGGTCGGATCCTTAACGTTAAATAACACCTAATGATTACTGGTGTGTCGTGGTACGAAAAATATAAAATGTCGACAAAATGTTGCATGCCAATAGTATAGCAAAAAATAAGATTTTCTCTCTTTCTGGACAAAATGGTGAGCAGGGGTAACTTCCTCTCCCACCATGCCGCATAAACTGAGCCCATGGGCTGTTTATTGAGGCCTGACTCACAACACCCATTAGGTTGTAGAAAACGGCCCTAGAGCGGCTGGTGCCAGCGCTGCAACTAGAGACTACCACCAAGCGCCAGCTTGAAATTGGATTCGAGGCAATCCTGCGTTGGAAGGATGAGGGCCCTACTGCCCGACATCTGCATGCCATCATCCCCGGGGTCCGAAACCGCTTAGGTGTGACGAAGACGTTCGGAGATGCTTTTGAAGAGCTGCTGACTAAGGCAAAAATTACGGCAATCGAGCCGGGGATTCGATCCACAACCCTCAACTAACGTCGAGAATTATGAATCGACCGTCTTACCGCAAGACCACGATGAACCGCTTGCCTTTGATAGGAGTCAGTCAGCACATCTCCCCCCTCGTCTATTAACCGCTACTCCTGGAGCGGACTCTTTTTAGGAAAGAATTTTACGAGAGTTGAGCGAATCCCCGGAAAATCCGATCTTTGATTCGAGAAAGGCCACAAGGAAAGTCTACGGTCCCTCGCATTGTAGTAGGCGCGTCGCCCATTCCATCTTCCCGCTCGCACTTTCACAGCGCCAGCGAATCCCGGACCCGCGAACTCGTCTCATTATTTTTCTCTCTTAATTTTTTAATTTTTCTCTCGGGGCCTCTTCTTTTTCTTGGAAAGAAGAAATTCGACCACTAGTTGGGCGCCGCCATTTGTGACGAAGACGTTCGGAGATGCTTTTGAAGAGCTGCTGACTAAGGCAAAAATTACGGCAATCGCGCCGGGGATTCGATCCACAACCCTCAACTAACGTCGAGAATTATGAATCGACCGTCTTACCGCAAGACCACGATGAACCGCTTGCCTTTGATAGGAGTCAGTCAGCACATAGGAATGAAGGAATGGCGCCCCTCTTTCCCAGCTGTCCAGTTGCTCTCAGGGCACTGCTTTCAATCAGTGCCTCTCCATCTTTAAGAGGCGCTATTTCAACTTTTGCCTATGTAGGGGAGGGGAGGAAGATCAGCGACAACGCAGCCCATGTCCTGTTCCTCTGCCCCCTTTAAAGGACGTACGAACTAATGGGTCGCTTTCCCTTCATCGAGGGCGCTGCCGCACATCTCTCCAGTGAATCCCCCAGACGGAGATTTGCCATATTCCCCCAAGCATGAGCAGTCCGACGGCTCAAGCTGGAGTCATGGACTCCCCCTACTGAGGCGAGCCCACCACCATGAGCATCCCTCCTCGCACAGTACATGAGGGTGCACAACTAGGTGAGGGCCAGTCGTATTGACCCCCTCCCTTTTCTTCTCACTATTCGCGCCGAGCCGGTAGAAATGGTAATGTATTGGTGCAGCCATTTTGCTTCATTAAATATTTAGTCCTAGTCTAACTGGCGGGCTTCCAAGGGAAGACAGAAGCATTGATTTGAGTTTGAGTTTTCAGAACTTCTCAATCCCTGAATTTCAGTACTCGGGTGGTTTGGATATCTCACCATTTGACATGGAAACTAATAGATGTTCGTTTAGAACCCATCAGATCTTTGGAAAACCTCCCTGTTATGGTACGTCGTTGTGGATAGTGTCGTATTGGATGTTGAGTATTCCCCTGAAGTCTTTCCCACGGTTTTCCTGTTGACCTGTTGAAGTTAGGGCGTGGTGGGGCGAGGGGAAAAATATTAATAAAGTCCGCTTAAGTTGTTGAGTGGTACCAACAACTCAGTGTGACGTCCCAACAAGGACAAATGATCGGCAGGAAGAGAAAGGGCGCAATGAGACGACTGCCCTCGTTCGATTAACCGGGCAAAGATGACTGCGATCGCCACCTTCCTCGTCCACGTCCACTGCAGGGCGCCCGTCACCCTGGAAGAATTGAGACGTTGTGTATGTCGGTAACTACACGCTCTCTCGGTGCTCCTCGATTTATCATAGAAGACGAGGATTTACATAACCGCGTCTCTTCCGCGGATGTCGGCTCATTGTATTTAGATTCTAACTAATGCTATCTGCCTCTCTCCCAGCATTGTGGTCAATGAACACAATGAACTTCTTGATTACACGCGAGAACTATTCTTCCCACTGCATTCACCAGAAGGGCGGCGCGGCAGAAACCTGTCGATGATAAATACGTGATATGATCCTCATGAGGCCGCCGGACTACCACCCTCGAAGACATTATCATACGATGCTTCTCCATCCGACAACGAGGACCACCAGAGAGGGCTTTCAAAAACTGTAAAAGTGCAGGGGGGTGGGCAGGGCATCTCCAACAACCCCTCTGCAACAAAAGTCGATCTGTGTCATAAGTTTTGTCAAAGTGGTAACTAAATGAGATCATCGACGTAGATGTAGGGGTTGGTGTGTGGCTGCATTTTCATTCAAGCCCAGCATTCAGACAACATGAGAAAGAGAAGGTGGATTGGGATGCAGTACAACTCGGCTCACTCTGGACGAAGCTACAACACATCGTGGGGGATGAACTGGCTGTACCAGGAGTTGCAGGTGGTACGTGAGGCTTGGGAAGTTCTCTCAATACTGCCAATTCTCTCCAGATTAACTAGAGGAAACATGGGCAACTGACAGCGCAATTGAAAATGGGACTCCCAAAAGCTCAGAAGCGGAGTTTTAAAGAACGTAATAAGCCCTTGGAGTTGTGAAGAATATAGCCTTTCTGCTGGCTCTCCTACCTTTACGGAGCTTCCAAACCTAGGGAAGGGGCTGAGTTTGGCTTTCTGACAGGCGAATAGCTACAGGTTCATTCACCCACCCTGCAACGTACTGATTCAGCCTCTCCCTTGTCAGCGTTCAGTGTTTCCTTCTCCCCCCTTGAACATTATTTGGTAAAGGTGAAAAAATCCCTGTTCATTAACCCCTTGTCCCGTTGTTCTCTTTATAGACGATCCGAGAAATTTGGTTACTTTGGTGGAATACTGAAAAGAAATTCGAATCATTCTCATCGATTAAATTCAAAGTGTGTCTCATTACATTCCTTGTTCTCTCCTCAATACGAGTTATTTGTTTATTCGTGATCTACAGTGAGATTCAAGGGTTGGCCAGACACGAACTACGAGAGTAGAAAACCCCTAACGCAACACTATGTTCAGCCTGGGGAGGAATGTCTAATGACTGTCATCGTGCATGTCTGATCAAGTTCTGTCGAGGGAGTATTGTGTGCCAGTGCTCTTATCTTATTGACCAGGGCCTATCGTACACTTTTTCTCAGCATCGAGCGAATTTGAAAGTGTTTTCTCACTCTGGACGAGCACAACAACAGATCGCGTGGGATGAACTGGCTGTACCAGAAGGAGTTGCAGGTGGTATACGTGAGGCTTGGGAAGTTCTCTCAAGAACACTGCCAACTATCTTCTGATTAACTAGAGGAAACATAGGAAACTGACAGCGCATTGAAAATGGGACTCCCAAAAGCTCAGAAGCGGAGTTTTAAAGAACGTAATAAGCCCTTGGAGTTGTGAAGAATATAGCCTTTCTGCTGGCTCTCCTACCTTTACAGAGCTTCCAAAACTTGGGAAGGGGCTGAGTTTGGCTTCCTGACAGGCGAATAGCTACGGATTCATTCACCCACCCTGCAACGTACTGATTCAGCCTCTCCCTTGTCAGCGTTCAGTGTTTCCTTCTCCTCGCTTGAATATTGTTGGGAAAAAATGAAAAAATCCCTGTTCATTAACCCCTTGTCCCGTTGTTCTCTTTATAGACGATCCGAGAAATTAGGTTACTTTGGTTGAATGTTGAAAAGGAATTCGATTTATTCATTTCGTTTTTATCTTTTCGATTAAATTCAGTCCTCAATAAGAGTTATTTGTTTATTTGTGCTGTGAGGTGAGATTCAATGGTTTGCCAGACACGAACTATGAGAGTAGAAAACCCCTAACACAACACTAAGTTCAGCCTGGGGAGAAATGTCCGATTGCTGGATGGGTTGAGAGAAAATTCTGAGTAGATGTACCGGCTGAGTGTCATCATGCATGTCTGCTCAAGTTCATGGGAGGGAATATTGTGAGCGAGTGCCGCCATCCTATCGACCGGGGCCTATCGTACACCTTTTTCTCAGCGAATTCGAAAGTGTTTTTTTCACTCTGGCAAGCAAACAGCATCGTACAAAACACATACTGAACCGGCGTTTCGGTAAAGTCGTTTCACTCAACTATGAGCGATCGCCGGCCTGACGTTGAGAGGCTGTCGAAGAGGCATCTCACTGCCCTTATTACTCCGTCGTTCCAACGCGTTTTCCATAACCGCCCTCATCACATTCATCACTCTAACACCTATTTCTCTCTCGCACTTTGAACGAAAAAAAAAGAAGGGGAAACGTAAATCGAAAAAATGACTCCATCAATCGGAGTAGCGAAGGCTGGAAGCTTTTAAATCGTGGAATGTTGAACTGAGTAATTACTGCCAACTAGCGTGGAACGCGGGCATCAATCAGCCGTGGCGGCAGAGTTATTACTTCGATGAATACGAGACGTGGCAGTTATGGGCTCACAAAACGCAAACGCCCGAGTCAATCGGAAGTGTTTCGACATGCGTCACGAATATGTTGGACAAGGGCTCTTGGACCCTCGGAATACTCACACATGATTACTACTTTGAATTATCTGCGAATTCTTGATGATGGAAAACGATAATGTCAACCACAAAGACTGGAATCGTTTTCTGTTGGGGCTTTACGATTTGGGACCTCTTTCATTACTCTGCCCCAAGGAAGCTCTCAACCCGCAGGGAATTGACGTATTTGTACTACATAAATGCACTGCTCGCTGTCAGCCTGGGGAATCTAGAAACTGGGGAGTAGCTTTGAATATTTTTGTGGCAAGTGCGTTCTTGAACTCATCGGTATGACGTCTTGGGGTAGGGTGGATACAGAACTCTCCTCACTCAAGGCTGGAATGTGGACTGGGCCTCCCAGACCCCCCCCCCCGTCCTTCCACCACCCAATCCACCTTCTAGCAGCCTTGCAGAAAGAGCTGTACCTCTCAAGGGGGCAACCCGACACCTGCCAGAAGAAAAGAGGAAGGGCTGTGATCTTTGGGAGATGGTAGGACGAGTGGGTCACAACCCAGAAGGGGCAGTACATAAGGCAGCTTAATCCAGCACTTAGTCCATGGCTCGGGCGGCACTACAGTGAGGGAAATGGAGCATTTAGGACGTACTGGCGCTGAATCGGTATGGCTGCTAGCCCAATTTACCTGCACTACAGGGAGGATAATGCGTCCTATGCCACCTTCTTATGCCAAAGGGGGGCAGGCTGGCTACTGAAACAATAGACATTTGTTCGCACCATTTGCTTTGTGGCTGGGGGGATCTATGGCTTGAAGAGTGACTAGCTTAAGCTTAAAGCTCAGAATGCTGCTCTCCGTTTTGCTCAACGACTGCTCTTGGATGAGCATCTCACAGTGTACTGCTTGCTGTAAGTCTGGGCGTTGCACATTGCCATGGTGTGATAGATTTCTACCTTACCCAGTCCCTCACAGAACACGAAACATTCAGCACCTATCTACGCTGAATTGGTAAGGCTGCACTCCCAAACTGCCCGCACTGCAGGGCAACGGGGAATGATGCTTCCCATACCATTTCTCAAGCCAAAAGTTGGCAAGCCTGCGGGGGGCATACAGTGAGCCAGCTCCTACCATAGACATTAGTCAGCACCAAGTTGAAGCCCGATGAAATATGGAGGTGCATTGCAGATTCAAGCAGTGCTCAGCCTCAAGAGTTTGCTGATCTCCAGTATTTCTCAGGGATGAAGAATGAAAGAAGACGTGGAGGAAAGATCGCTTCTGAACTTCCCAAACGTTTGGGTAGTATGAGAGGGTGTACGTGAATTCCGTCAGGCTGCAGGATTCTCGTGTGCGTGAAGAGATCTCCGTGGGTCTGAGTTTGGTGTGTACCGCCCAAGAAACGGCGCTATCGAGACGAACGGCTGAGCAAGCACTCTCGATTCGGCTAACTCCGTATTTAGGCTACTCGCCACCTCGAATTCGGTTCTCAAGCTGGTACTTTACCTAACTATCACTCCTCGTGCTTGTGAAATAGTTTACGGCAAGGAGGAGACACGATAGTGAAGCCTTCTCTCTAGCGGGGGGGGGATGCCAATGCTCAGCCGTTCGTCTCGATAGCGCCGTTCCTTGGGCGGTACACGGCTCCCCAGGATAAATTGAGCACGTCTTCATGCGACCAGGTAGGCAGGAGCGGTGGTCAGGCCTGGTTTGCTTGGCCTAGGCAGGTAAGTCCAGAGTAGAATCAGAAGAATGGTCTCGGTGATGGACTCCCCGCAGGTCTGAGTTTGGTGGATGCCGCAGAGGCCGGCCGCCATGACTGATATGACCCTCGTCGAGGGTTTAGGAACAGTCATCGAATAAGGAAACAGACCTGAACAAGCAGGATTACGTTCATGACCTGACTAGGAGCAGACCCTCCCTTCTACCTCCCAAAACACCGTCCTGCGGCCATTTCTTTGCTTTTGACTTATTCAAATTTCTCTTCGATTATCATTCGAAGTTTCTTTTTCGAGTGAACTGTTCGAAAAGGGCCGCAGGCGTGTGCACGTCTGATTGCAGCACTGAACAAAACAGGCCTTGATGATGAGTTTTGATGAAGTAATCGTTAGGTTTGTCGAATCAATTAGCGCGTCAAATCAAAACCAAGTCCCTCGAGATATGACAAGGCTGAGCTGTCGTTGAGGAGGCCCGTAATGAAATACCAAAACCGACGACCAACTTTCCATTCTCCAGGATTTAACTCGTTGAGAACTTCACGCGGATATGGAAACCAACAGATTTCTGGCTGAGACTGCAGCCAATCTTAATTGCGATTCACACTTCCCTTTCCTTCGTTTGCGTTTAACGAGCTGCAAGTTGGTGTTTATAGTCCGAATAATAGGCATTTTGCGGCCTTAGAGAAAGCGTTATTAGTTTTGAGTAATTCAGATTGCTTAGATGCGCGCTAGTTGCCGAGGTTGTTTGTTGAAGGAGAAGCAATGGGTCGCCTCGCTATGGAAATGCCATCATTTTTACTGACGAAGGCCTCTCATAGATAAGGGTTAGGCAGGAAGGAAAGGGATCGAGAGGAGGACAGTTGAGTGATTTATCGTCAAAACCGCCTTAAAGGAAGCGAGACGAGCTTCGATGCCACCTTCGTCACACTTCCAACCAATGGAGATCACCTGCCTCGATACGATGCTTGAGATAAGTTTTATATTCCCCTTCGACTTTTCTCTAATCCTCGTCTTCCTTGTCAAAATACTGAACATAAAAAAAAGAAGAAGGTTAACCGCGTTATCCCCCCCCCCCTCTGCGCATCAGCTTCACCGTGATATACTCACGACGGAGCTCTCGAAGAGGTATTTCTGTAACGCAGAAAGAATTAAGCTCGTTATGGAATCTACAGGTCACTGTTAGTATTGGCAAGCATCAGAGCTGTCGGCATCGGCTGGAGTTGAGGGTTTTCTAACTTATTCTTAGGGCATCGAAGATGATTGAAGAACTATGAGAATTACTTGAAAAACAGTTGAGTTTTCGTTCTTGCAGCGTGTCAATTGGAGCACTGCAGCCCTTCATACTTACTCAATGCGTGAAATAAGCCAAGGGAAGCGTAAGCCTGCCGACTCATTGTGCATTGAGGGGTTGTGTTGGATGATGATAACGAAGGAGAGTCGACTCAAATGTGGCGTGACTGCAGTAAGCAACTTGCTAAATGTGTACGATGTGTCCTACCAAACGGGAATGTCTCTTCAGCGCACTATTCTTTCGCGTTAAAAGAAACAGAGAAGGCGATTCCGATCAACCTCGTACTGTTGGCTCTCAAGCGCACTTGGCCGGACTCTTCAGGCCCACCAAACTGGCAAACGTCCTCGAGTGGAGGGGCAGTAATTCCGCCAGGTCCGGTCCGGTCCGGTCAGAAGCCCTTCGAAGCGCCGGCGAACATTGTGGATGCTCCGTGGTGCCAGTAAACATAATAAATACAGAAAGAAAGGAAACGAAGAGCAAACACAAAAGTAACAGACGCTCCTTAGATGTTAGACAATCTCTGGCCGTAACAGGTAGCATACTTAGAACCTGTGGCTTCAGTATATGTGTATTGAGAGGAGGTGTCGTCGTCCTGCAGTGTTGGGAAGAGGCTGCAACAACTCAAAGCTGCGTTTCCAGTCTGCCCATTCTTGCACGAACGTGGCAAACCTGGTCACTGTGGAGTAGCTGAGAAGTCACCTCTGTGGCAGGGAGCCTAGCTGGCATTCAAACAGGACACGGCCAGCGTCCACTCCAGCCACGGTCCCACGTGGTGAGCAGTATGAAAGTGCGAGTGCACATTAAAGGCTCCAAGGCCAGAAAGAACCTGCGTCGAAGCGAAGGTTGGTCATCACCTGCTCATTCCTATGCGGCCCTGTACGGTTGGGAGGATGCCATGTGCGTGACGCGCTGTGAGCCTGGCGTCATACTTACTCACCTGAGGTGGATGCCAGGCCAAAGCAAACGCTGTTTGAATCACATCAGAAGTATTCCTTGATTTTTGTGTCGCCGGGCACCCTCCAGATTTTCTTCGTACGAAAACCTCGTAAAAATGTTTTTATGAAGTCGGTGGCATTGTACAGTGTTGTACATTCTTCCTCTAAATGAGACGTAACCTGCAAGGAGCTTTCATAGGGAGGTTGCTTGCCATTCACGCAGTTTCGTAGAGTTGTCAGGCAAATTTTAGTGGTTGGGCCAAGTTTCTCTCACATGGATATCTCCCTAGGCTTATCAGTTGTCAAAAAATGTAGTGCTTGACCGTGAAGGAAAAGCTCTAGTGCATGTTTCTAACTGAGATTATTGGAACTTTCACTGCCGGAGTCACTGCAAGGTGTTCAAGAACGAGGATCGTTCCATTGTGGATGCTCGCTATCATGCCTGCATGGGAGTGCCACGTCAAGCGTCATGAGGCTGTCTGCAAGCAGGTTGCTGGTGCGTTGTTCTCAAGTGATTAGGAAGTGTAGAGAGAGCGGCAGTACAGGGTTGTATCTGCAGAAGGGCTCACATCGTCGCCATTAGTCTCCACCAGCCTGCAGTGATCCTGGCAGACGACCTGTACTATCTGACAGCCGGGATCTAGCCAGCCACGCAGTACAGCAGGATGGATCTTCGTATGGTAATGTACCGCCTGACTCCCTCTAAAGGCATACTTCTCGACGTAAAGTGGAGGATTGTGGATCGGAGCTCTGGCGCGATTGCCGTAATTTTTACCTGAGTCAGTGGATCCCCAAACGTCTCAAAACCCCCCTCGTAACATTGGTGGCAGCGGTGGGATGTTGTGTGGGTTTCGAGACGTTTAGGGGTTTTGCTGACTTAGGCAAAAATTAAGGCAATCGCGCCGGAGCTCCGATCCACAATCCTCAATTATGAACCAATGTCTTATCCACTAGACCACGGTTGCCCAGTGCCTTTATAGGGTTGGACGTTCAAAAACGTCAGGATGCACTGCTTGATGTAGGAAAAGGAAGAATCACATTCTCACCGCAGGTTGACAGTACCCAATCGAACTGGGAGAATAAACATGAAGTCTATTTGGTAGGGACAAACGAAATAGAGATTCCTCCACACACTGTGGCGGCAATCCCAGTTATTCGAAAAGAAGCAACCCCATCTCTCTGTAGGGTGGGAAGTTCCTTCTGCTCTGTTCCAGTTGCAGAGGTCGCATTTGCTCGCTCCTTACATGGGACTGCTACTCCCACTGCAGTTATGTTATACAACTGTAGTGATAAATCCGTGAAGTTGAAACGGCACAGTAAGATTGGTTACCTTGAGGATACAGCTCAACCTCAATGTAATTTGTTGGTTTCAACCATTTTTGACACTGAGCATAAGGGAAATTCTTTTCAGAGTGATAAAGAGGCATTCTTACGATTCCTCAAAACCCAGGCAGAGGGATTTGAACTCAAGTCTAGTCTCGCCCAACGTTTACTGCCCTACTGTGATGTTTTTAGCCTCCCTGGCTTCGAAAAACTAGTGACGAACCTATCGGAGCATTCTATTTCTACTGGCAACCATAAGCCAATTCGCACTCGTCAGTATAGGACTCCTATTAAGCAGAGAGATACATGTTGACGCGCCTACTACAATGTGAATGAAAAGTAAGCGCCCTTTCCTTGTCGCCCTCTCGTTCCCCGAATCTTTGATTTTGCGGGGATTCGCTCAACTCTCAAAAAAAATCCGTCCATTAAAATCGTCCCCTCCAGGAGCAGCGGCTAGCGGTGAGGGGGGAGATGTACCGCCTGACTCCCTTAAAAGGCACCGGGCAATCGTGGTCTAGTGGATAAGACATTGGTACATAATTGAGGATTGTAGATATGATCTCCGCGCGACTTGCCGTAATTTTGGCCTGAGTCAGCGGATCCCCAAACGTGTCGAAATTCCCCTCGTAACAGTAATGTCAAAGCTCATCGAGCGGAGGCTTGTAACATCAGAGTCGCAACATCCAGCGCCCTGGCACCATGTCCTGGGGCGGTGTAAGACGCGGAAAAGTGCTGACGAGATGGGTCTATTGTGCGTGCGCACGTTGCTCGGGCCGTATCTGTACTTATGGTCTTTCTATCGTTGAACACCCTCTTATTCTGCTTTTCGTACTCCTACCAATCCTTCTACCCCATAGCCTGGGCGCCTTCCCCATATCCTCAATTATTATTTATTGAATGTACGCAGTCAACTATGACGATATAACTTTACCCTTGAGAAGACTTTGGTGTGGCCTGACCGAGGGTCAATGCCGAGGATGTGGTGGGGTATTCCTGGTTCCTCAGAGCGGACGTGTCGGTTAAAAAGTGGGCCAGTAAATATACGTGTAAAGTGTCCATTTTATCCTGTTCCCCCTTTTGAGTTGGATTACGTCCATACTAACTCGAGCGTTGGGTATTACGTTCGTATCAAGTAACGAGCCACTTGTGAAGCGCATTATTCGACCAAACACCTTTCTAAAAGGGTTGAGGATTTGGTTAGCTGAAAGGTAAAACCGCGTAGTACATTCGCACGTAATCGTCGACGAGCTCATCGCGCCGATAAAACGTGGTTCTAATTAGGCACCTGGTTAATGGAACGCAGCAATCAGCACCGAGCACCGCTCGCGGGGATTAGGGCGAATTATTTCGGACGTTACGTTTTCGGTAAAATGGGAAGAGAAGCGCGCCCGGTAAATACGAAACGATTCGGAACGAGAGAATCGAAAAATATTTCGTAGAACGTGGCCCTCGTTCCTGCGCCTTTAACAAACTGTGAAAGCCAATTACTGGGTTGGCCACAACAAGGCGTTCTCCTCTTCGCGTGTCCTCAATCGACTTCTCTCTCCCGCCGATGATTTATGAAAAGGTTTTCTTCCTTCGCCATCTTCTCGTTATTTGTCACCACTTTTCGCAACTCGGACGGGTTTGTTTAGGCAGCCGCAGGTCCTTTTAAGGGAGCCCGCCACAAAAGCGGATTTGATTGATGTAGCCAGTCATTTGACGGATCAAACATTCGGAGAATGTGTGACACAACTATGCGAGCCAGCGGGGAGAACTTGAGTTTCCCCTTCAAAAGCCGCGGTTCAGCCTAATTTCTTCTTTTCGGACTGATGGGATTTGAAGTTAGCAGCCCCCCCCCCCTGTAGTTAGTCACTTTTTATTTATGGAACAATCGGTGCGAACCCCATTGTGTGAAAGTGCATGGGGGGGGGGGGTCTTCTGGCTTCGCTTTTTAGATGGTTCCTTAGTTAAACTGCTTTGGCAGCTCATCGTCTAAATTAAAAGCTCATCCAAAGAAAGACGCTTATGAATGATATTTAACCACCAGCAAATCAATAATAATGGTAACGAAAGAATGCAAAAAACCCTGCAATTTATTACACAATGGTTTATTATTCTCATGAACAGCTTGACCTAGTATTACTGCTCCGAGACCCATTCCATTTGATTCAGCATCGAATACTAGTAAACCATACGAAACATGACCAGACTACAATGGAACTACGGAAACTAAATATTCCCCCGGCGCCAGGCGCGCGTAAACGTCTGTAGGCATTTATGATCCGATGTAGGGGTGTGCGGAGGAAGTGGCCTCAACCTTCCTCCGCCCTGTCGGGCAAAACGAGTCGGGGAAATTGGGACAGGGGCTTCCAGCGAACCCTCGCTCGGCAATTGGCAGGACGTTGTGAGTCGAGCGGGCCTTGAAAACGATACAAAACACGGCTTATTTGCGATTATACAGCGTTTCGTTAATTTTTTAACCATTTTTTGCCCATAACAACCATGGGCTTCTTCCGATCGGATTGCCGAGATGGCTGGCACAACTAGATACCAAATGGGAATTTTGTGCGAAAGAACGAATTTTTTAGACCACCTTAAAGGCACAAAACGGCCCAGACGGCGGACCGGGGATGATGGACGAGGGATGGGGGACGGCGGACGGTGGGCGGACATTGCAACCTTCATCCCTTTTTGGCTTAGCACTGCCCGGGCAAATGGAGCATTGCATCTACAATTTTCTTCTTGCTCCAACATCTTCGATTTCCTCACGGGGCGAACGAATGCCTCTGGTGTGAGCTGACCAACTGTGTCTTCGGCTGTCCGCTGCCAGCCTGCCCACCTCTGGCACGAGGAGACCGCATGGCAAGCATCATCCAAAAGGCAGTTTGAGCTTGCAGCATAACCAATAAGGTGCAGGAACGCCTTGAATGCTGCATGTCCCATGAAGTGCTGGTTAAGGTAGAAATCAACCTCATTGCGGCACCGCCCGAGCCGAACCTAGTGAAATGAATGAACCGAGTGTCGAAATGATTTCCCTTGCCCACAGCCCTTCCTGGGTTTTCATTCCACTCCTTTAGGCTCCTCCTAAAGACCACAGCCCTCTCAAGTTAATCCCTTCTCGAGCATTATGATAGCTTCAGCAAGTTTAGGGTGAACCTCAGTCCAAAACCCCATGTTGTAGGAGCCGGATTCGTTCCCTGGAGCTTTTCTTACTTCGTTGGGGATATCAATACCTACAACGATCCTTCTTTTCAACCCTCACGCTCAAATTACGAACTTAGATTCCTGGACGTCCAGTTGAACAGCAAAGCCCCTGCATTAACTAGCCGGAGGTGCTAACAGACGAATAACAGTCACAACCACCAGCCAAACCCATTATACCACAGCCCAATTTGGAATGAAGGTTTACTGGGGTTGTGAGGTTCCTGCAGTCGTCAATGAGGTTAATTTCCTTCATTTTAACCTCGCAGCTCAAGTGTGTGGTGTAGCTCTCTTGATAGTGCCGTGTAAGAACTGCAAAATTAGGTGGGCATCGTGACACGAAGAACTCATGCGTTAAACTTGTAGCTGAAAGCCTGACTACACATGTCGTACGTAGCAAAACAACGAAGTAAGGCGTAATTTAGAACTATCAGTCGAACGCAATACACTGCACACCACTACAATCCAATAAAGCCAGTCACTTACGAATCGAACGTTCCTGAGAAGCCGGAAGCCCGGCATCCCCATGGTCTCTGGTTGTACGTAAGGCCAACTTTTAGAGTAGAAACACTCCTGCCCATGGTCGTAGATACTCGATAACACGATATCCAAGGCATCTTTTGGAGCACACGATTGGCGCAGAAGATGAAAATGGCGGATACTGGCTGCAATTTCAATACATGTCAAGCAACGAACAAATCAGAACGCACGCAGCTTATATATAATATTGACTTATAGAGACTTTCCTGCAACAGATATCAAATAAATAGCAGCTGGACTCGTCGGATTTAGTTACTGTACTGGTGAAAACTGATCCTGCATTGGGGAGTATGTACTAGTACAGCTGATTAAGTGAAATTAAATTCCGTTTTCTATTTAAAGGCATCACGAATGCCAAAAAACATACGATGGGGAGAAAGATACAATGTCATCACATCCTTACTGAAGAACTATGACTTATAATTGGAGCGCAGACTATCTCTTGATTTGAAGAACACTCCACAGAGTTTTGGTGGGCAGAAAGGAACACCAACCAAGCTTTATTGTGAGCCACGTGTTCTGGGACTGATAGACTGCAGATTGTAGATTTAGAACTGTCAGATGCACCTCGACTTATTTGTTTATAATCAGAAAAAGGCATTTTTTAAAGTACAGTTGCTTCAATGCCGAAGAATGTCTAGCTGCCAGTACTGATAAGAAAAATTGTATGCATAGGCCAAGTGCAAAGAGGGATAGCGCTATGTTTCTAACTAGGTCCAGCACCTCTCCACATGCGCGAGCTGCCTACATGCAGGTATGCCGGAACAGAGCCTTGCCAGGCGAGGTGCCCTTGCTCTACACCACAGTCACGGTACATTGAGATGAGAGGGAGAGGAGGGGGGGACTGATCCACATGCCAGGGAAGGTACAACTTCGAACTGCCCTTCAGAATACTTATTCTTGAAACATCAAGATGGGAAGGGGCTACTCCTCATGTATGCTATATAGATGGGTCAGTGAGAGGTGGCCTAGTGCGGGCAAGAGTGTATGGGCTAAGTGTCCAGGCAGCTATACCACTAGTTGCACTGTTAACAATTAGACGGGGCTCTTTGCAGTGATGGTGTATGTGCAGCACCTCCTGAGCAGTGGCTGAAACGAAAAAAGAGCATTTTAATGCTGAGGCTTCACTTAAGACCGCGGCTTCTTGGACTATTTCAACAGGGCAGGTTTGGGAATGTCTGATAAGGCTGAAGACCCTGGCAAGTGACAGAAGTGACAGATAGAAGAGAATGAGACGGATCTGCTCTGATCCCAGTGGAACCTGAGCCATTCCTAGTGATCTACAAGACCCATTTGAATAAGGAGGTTGCCAATTGGAAAGGGGAGTGCCAGAGTCGCCTATTGGTGGAATGTGCCAGGCCATAGGCAGTCCTGGTTATTTATTAGATCCCCGCGAACAGATCAAGAGAGATCCTCAGTATGGGGAGAGAAATAATACGGATGTGGATCATACACAGAACACTGTCCACTAAGAACCGACCCAAGATTAGTAAGTCAGAGTTGCAGAGTTGCAGATTCTGCGAGCTGGGCTGAAGTCAGTGGAGCATGTACTGCGGACCAGCGAGGGACTGACCGGTGCCTCAGCCATGGCCGGATGAGGTTGCAGCGATGAACCTCTAGGCTTTCTTGCGTTTCTTCTGACAATGGAGGTGACGTCGCATCAGGGCCGAAGAGACGTCCCTTACGATCTGTTACAATCCCCTCCCTGCTTGCACTTCAGTTACAATTTCTTGCGAAAACGTTCTCCGCCTTTCCTACAGCAATTAAATTTTTCATAAATTCCCACTGGTTTGAGAAAAATCCCGGTTGGCATGGATAGAGAGTTCTATCGAGGAGAAACCCACATCTGACTTGTGGAATGGAAGTTGGTACACGTTTGTCCTTTCATTTGGTACTCGCACGCCTTTTCAGTAGGGAAGCTCCCGGATTCGCTGCCATTCGGTGATTCCCCAGGGGTGCCTGGGTGCGTTTTGCTTCGGGCAGGGTGGTTCATCCAACGTACTAGCGGGGCTACGACCTGCCGGGTGCTCAAGGCCAAGCCAGAGTTTCGTGGAGCGTTTCGACAACCTCTCGCTCATATTCCACACGAAATTCGCTGGAGGCCAGACAATAGCCCGACAGCTTTTCCCATTAGGAGGGGCAGATCGGGCAAGAAGACTGTGGAGTGAGAGAGAGGTAGGGAGCGAGATACCACCAAGTTTACTTGTCGGTTGAACCATTCACGCGTCGAGAGGTCAGCACTGCGCCAAATAAATTCTTTAAAACTATTTAAAAGTTATTTTTCATTTAAATGTACCAACATTTAAAGTCACAACTTCGAAAACTCTCTCAAAGGTAGAGCATGCATAAAAACGGCTTCATATGTTGAATTGAACGAAATTTACTTACATGAGAGTGCATATTTACTCATTTCAACCGGAAACAGAAAGAATGTAACCATTTGAAGACAATCGGACTCACCTAATGTGTGGTGGTGGTACAAACGCTCCGAAGGTGGGATATCTCTCGACCAATCGTATTCGTATCCCGGCAAAGCCAAAGGTTGAGCGAACCCATCCTCATGTTGGATTTGCGGCAAAGGGAACGGGTTGGGGGCGAAGCGGTCGACCGAAGTTTCTTTTTTCGCTAACATCCACTACGCTATAGCCCTGCAAAGCGCAACGAAAACTTGAAAATGACTAGACAAAACGTTTATCGGAACTAAGGAACAAGAATGAAGGGACGCGGCCGGTCGGGGCAACAAGAGTATCACATGTCGTCGGATAAGGTTCATTATAATATCGGCGCTATCGCGATATCTTGATGACGAAGGAAGATGAAGAAACCGTGGTTCGTAAAGTTTCGAGTTCTGCGATGGTACCGCATACAAATCAGGTTCGTTGAGTTCAACGGTTGTCACTTTGAGCGTTCCCCTTCTGCGTTGCAGTGGGCGAGAAGTTGCCTTTTGGGCGTTGGAAGAAACCAGTTAATTGCACATAAACTGACAGTGTTTGAACTGTCCGTCACGACACAGTCAATTTCAATGTCAGTTTCGGTTCGAGACGTCTTTGAAGTATCGGAAGTGTTGCGCTCACGTCTCAAGGTTAACTATATTTGCCCTCAAGTTCGCAATGTTCAATTTTGTTTATTGAAAACCTTTTGAACAACTCTAGCCATACGAATGTGGGTGAATGTGGTCACGCTGGGAAGCTTTCACACTGGTCGTGTAGCGTCATTGGCTACGTCAATGCTGTGTGTACTGTACTGTGCCCTACGCGTTCCTTCAAATGGGTCGTTCAGTCGTTCCTCGCAGCCCCCCCCCCCTCCGTCCAATTTCCTATGAAACAAATACCGCAGAAAAATAATTTGGATTGGCACGGGAGCTCGCCCTTGAACAAATAAACTTAATTTCAACGTCAAAAGCTCAAAATAACACGTGAATATTCCCCGCACTGGGTGTGACAGGTGTAATCGAGCGTTTCAATGGCGGTTGGGGAGAGTACCTAGCCCTGCGGCCTCTACCTCTCCCCTGCCACACTCGCATAGATTTTCGGGGAGTTTCCAACG
Source organism: Pachypeltis micranthus (assembly GCA_020466155.1). Lineage (NCBI taxonomy): Eukaryota > Metazoa > Arthropoda > Insecta > Hemiptera > Miridae > Pachypeltis > Pachypeltis micranthus. The sequence continues at coordinate 5,708,940 of CM035776.1, forward strand.
AAGCCAGGCCCCCACAAAGCCGAACCCTTGGCTGCACGTCCGGCAGCACCATGCCTCAAAGGCTCCCCGCCCAAAGTCCCCTTGGTACCCATTCAATTTGGCTGCAACTTAAGCAGCCTAAGGGCCTGAATTGGTGGCAGGCCCTGTTGCCAGAATTGGCCAAAGGCGTTCTATCGGCACCTACGCTTTATCTCTGTGGGGATTGGACTTCCCCCGTCCTCTCCATGGAGAAGGGTGTCAGACCCCGACCTGAACTGCGATCCCCTTCAACCTTCCCACTCCGACCACAGCCACTCTCCTTACATACAATAAATACAATCACACAACACTCATTCTCTATGGTCCAGGGGCGCACTACTTGATATTCATCTGCCCCCGGAACCATCGCTAACCCACCTAAACTAACCTATACTAACCCCCCAAAACACTAACACAGACAACCCCTACAGGGCCCTGCACACCATTCCTCCCAACCTAACACCCTCCCTACGCTTCAACACCCCCTCCAAAAAACGTCTCCACCACCTGGAACCCCCCTCATTCCTAACCATCGACCAATCCCATTCCCCACCATCCCTGACAACCCCGTCCCTCGCCACCGCTCTCTTCACCTCAAACACAAGGGACACGAACAGCATGTGTTCGGCTGTGTCCACCCCTCCACTTTCTCATACCCCAACCCCAACCAACCTGAATCCTCGAAGCTTTTCCTTAAAACTGGGTGCGACATATATATGAGTACTGGGCATATGCCCGTGGCTTTGGAGAGCGTACCTAGCCTTGTCGCCCTCTCCCGCCAGCACCAAACAATGCTCTAAGGGAAATTCCTGCGAAAACCGCTGCCCGCACGAAGCCAAACCTATGGCTCCACGCTGCGGGCTGTGGGCAGAAGCCCCTGTGGTACCCATTCTATTTGGCTAAAACTTGAGCAGCCTACAGACCTGAATGGGTAGCAGACCCCGGTGCCGGAATTGCCAAAAGGCGTTCTACCGGCACCTACGCTTTATCTCCATGGGGATTCCAGGGATTGGACTTGTCCCCGTACATCCCATGGAGAATGGTGTGAAAATGGTGATTCGGCTGCCCTCGACCACGACCCACCCCACTCACTCTAACCTACTAACACACTCACGCAATAAATACATTTAACCCTTAAATACACTCACACTTTTTCCCGAAGGTCCACGGATGGGTTACTTGGTGTTCGATCATCCCTGGCACCACCCACACACGATCACACACTAACACAAAACACACAAAGAAGCAAGTACCCTGTACCCTTTCACCCGATGCTTTGGTCACAATTCCCCACAACCTATCCTCTTCCCTATCCCTTAACACCTTTTCCCCAAACCATTTCCACCATCCAAGACTCCCCTGTTCCCTAAACATTGATCCCAATGACTTCCAATTACTAATACTTCATTCCTTGCCATATTCCTCTCCTGCTGGTAGTTTCACGTGGTGTTTCACTATGTCCAGCTCACCACACTCACACAGCCCGTCCATCACCAACCCAAGCCCACGGAGCTTCTCTCTGAAGTCGCCGCGGCCAGTGAGGAGTTGTGTGGTGTAGAATCCAAACCCCATCCAGCGCGCCTCTATCCTTTCCCTAATCTGTGGCAGCCATGCGTACGTCCATCTTCCTTTATCATTGTTGTCCCATCTTTCCTGCCACTCATTGATCAGTAACTTGTCGATGAGGGCCTTCCTTTTCCTTCGTATAACTTCCCTATCACCTCACATCACTCGCCCCTGTGCCCTCAGCCGGAGCTGAGTGTGACATTTTATTGTGATAGCTGAGGCGTGTTGTATGACTGAGCATAACTGGATACAAACTATATCATCACAGCCACTCAACGATTTCAGCGCGAAAACATTCAAAAAACAACACGAAGGGGTTCTCTTTTTTTCAAAATTGTGACCGTTCAATGTGTGTGTGCGTTTCCATGCCCTTTGCAGGAAGCCTGACGTTACGTTACGCAGCAGGGGCCCAGAATTGTAGTTGGGAGAGAAATTTAATTAATTGACTGGGTATTGAGTGAGGATTGGATCGGAAGGCTGATTAGACGATTATAAGGAGCTGAGAACTACTTACCAAGTCTAAACGACGTGTTGCAACGCAAAGATCGAAATGTTCAACTTGAGATTTCCAACGGTCGAGACCTTGGAGATTGATGGGCATGAAGTTGTCAAGCGAATGGCGAGCTCCTGCTACTTGAACATGCAGGTGTCTTCATTAAAAGGGCCGACCTCCGTATCCGTGTACACAAATCACCATCACGTCCTGCGTTGCATGCAAACACTGTCAACGGATGAAGAAGCGAGAAAGGCGGAGGAGTCGGCTGCGCCAACGGTTTCACCCGACCAAACCTTCGTCTCGTAAAGTTGAACGAACACTGTCTCGTTTTTTTTATATTTTGTTCAACCACCGGGGAAGGCTGAAAGGGTTCAGGGGGAGCTTCTGAGGGTCGCTACCAATTGAGCCTCAATGTCAGGTTGGGAAGGGCGGGTGAGAAGTAGGTATGATCGATCATTTCGACGACGAGGGCGACCGTGGAACATGTCATCTGATGACATTCCGGGTCACTAGGGCAGATGCCAAGGTTCCGAGTCGCTAGCGATCAAACGTGTTTATTTCATGCTTGAGCGTGCATTGCGCCTCATTTAATTGTAACGAATACGAAGTTCACTTACTCAATTCATTTGAACTTGTTCAAACAACACTTCACGGCACCAAAAAACGGTAGCGCTTTCAGTTCCGGAATTCATTGTGCTCCTCGTACTAATTTCCCGACCATTATTGAGCAATCGGTACTAATAGAATTAATGAAGCTGTAAACACGACTTTTTGAAGAGGATAGTAATCACTTTTGCAGACTTATTGAGTAAAAACGTCTAAAACTGATAGCGGAACGGCGATAGTTGAAATTCCGGAATTTCTTGAGTGACCCCCACATACTTTATGAGCTTTCTTAAACACGCAACCTATAGGTATTGCATTGGACTACTACAACAATAATTTTTAACATTCTAGTAACATTTCAGCGGAGTTAATAAGAAAAAGTCGCGCTAAAATCGATTTTCGTCGAAAACTTTGATAATTTATTGCGCTGCTCTCGTCATTTTCCCACAGATGGGAATTTTATGGAATACTTGTCATATTAGGAGCTATCAATATAAAAAATTTAATCAAAATCGTTATTACCGTTTTTGAGAAAAAAAATTTGGTGTTTTGTTCACTACGATAACTATAGTTAACTTTCGGTGGATTTTGCTCATACCCTTATTTTGGCGTTCCATGGTAACCTGCGGGCTAGATATTAAGTTTGAGCTGATTTGGCACATTTGGTTGTATGTATTGAAAAGAATTTTATAGACTTTATTGGTCGAATGCTCTTAACGAAGTAGATTATTACAAGGAATTGATACAATGGAGTGGTAACCAAGAAAATACGTAATAAATTTTAATGTGAAGGCGACAAAATAGTTTAACGAGCGGTGCGTAGTAATACACAACTGTCCACCACCCCTAGTTCGAACACCACCTACATATGCGGGTGCTATATCTTCGTTCAACGCATTTCTTCAGGAATATTTATAGAGAACTAAATGTACGAACTAGTTAGCTGAGAGTTTTATTTCTAATCGCTTTGTCGTGAACAGTATTGTTTGGAAGCAAAAGATTTGATTCCGCCGTTCTCATTCGTTAGACTCGAGCAGGGTTTGAGAAGAATCAACGACCCTCTAAACGTCAGCGGCAGAAATAGACAAAGGAGATCGATATTCCTCGAGATGTCGTGTCTCTGTTCCGATTTTCATGCGAAATACGAGGACCGGTAAATAAATATCTTCGCAGAACGTAATAAAATATCCGTGAAGATGGCGTTGCAAGTTTGGAATCACTTACTAGACAGAAAGCAACTTTAGCTCACGATGAAACTTTGAACACCCTTGCGACAACCACAGTGGAAAACTGCGGTATTTGGGGAAGATAAGCAAATCATGACAATAGTATAGAGCGTCTGGTTTGGGCAGCTTTTCCTGGAGTACAAGGGCTGCAAAGGTTGTGAAGACAAGTATATCAACTTGTATGCATTGACTGGGCACTGAGAAGTCTCACAATTATTATTAAGAAGTGGCTTAAAGTTCTGCAGGGGTATCACTTTATGACATAGCACGAATTCCCCTCTTCGCCACATCAAGACTACACCCCCATCACTCAGTCTTCTGCCCACCTTTTTTTTATGTTGAAGCCTGTGGTTGATGAGTTGTTGGGCCAACTCCTCTTTTTCCACATCAGTGGGAGCCTGCTTGAGTGAATAGTGTGCCTCGTCATTCTCTTGGGTGTTTTTGTCCGACCCAATCATTCATACGCTGAAACACACAAAGAGCATAGCTGCTCGAGCTGTGCGTGCTCCACATTGATTATTCAGGGAAGTTCTGCGTTAAACCTCAGAAATGTACGGCAGTTTTGGTGCCCCCCACTTACACCATGAAGCCATTCGCTAGTCACCTTCTCTTCTCAAACCGAAAATAAGTTTCTGCTATCACAATCTCGTTTCTCACCCAACTCAATCAACTCTGGATATGTATTGTCATTGAGAGCTCATTAGCTCCCAGTCCTATTGTTGAAATCCATTCCTCAATAAAGAGGATGCCTTTCAACAGACTTCCGCCTCAGTGGAATGGGTGCTTATGCTACCCACACATTTATTCCGTAGCATAGCCTTTTCACTACTTACTAGTATTTCCTATCCCATTCATCTCCATCCATCTGTTAGCTCCACTGTTCGGCACAGACCAAAGTAGTTACAATCTTGAGCTTGGGCCTTGTCCAACCATTTCTGCCCTGGAGCCTTTTTCATGTTAGCCGCAGGAAAGTCCAAACTGCCCTTTCAGTCAGCTTTGCCAGACGAAGAGCTTAAGTTCTGTTTAATTTCCAAAGCGACAACACTCATTGCAGTTTTTAAGAAAAAAATTGGTGTTTTGATTACTATGATGACTATAGTTAGTTTAAGTCGGATTTTGCTCATACCCTTATTTTGGCGTCCCACAGTGGCCTGCGAGCTAGATATCAAGTTTGATCTGATTTGGAACAGCAGTTTTCTTTCTATCCCGTTCACAGGATGTTTTTCGGACTCAATAGGGTTTGAAACGTATAAATCTGAAGAGAATACAAATCATATCTTCAGCCGATTACGCAAGGTTCCCTGGGGGGTTTCTTCTTAGAGCCCAGACACACACACGAACTCGCACATGAATTTTAAAAAATACACCCATTACGCATAAAGTGTTATATTTTCAGATTTTAGGGGACGATATATAATGGAGACAGTCTTGATAACAACTAATTTAACCTGCCGCACATCGAAGGTTAGGTGGAGGGGACTCGTTACGTCACCAAAGTGTTACGCAAAGCGTTGTAACCTACCACTGTTACATAAAATACATAAAACAACAAATAAAGTGTACTAAAGTTAACGTACCTGTTAGGTGAGTCGGTCTCCTCTGGCTAGTGAAATACTGCGGGCGAGCGCTTTCGATGTAAAGACATCATCGTCTGGCTGTTAAGTCAGTACTAGAGTCAGTCAGTTGGTCGTGGTCTTTATATACAAAGAGAAAGGTAAACGGGATGGTGGAGCGTCATGAAAGGGAGAGGGGAAAAGGAAGGAGGTCATGCACCTCAGGGGAAACCTGCTAGAGGTGAAGGGAGAAGAATGTAAGTATAGTACGCCTTTTTTTTTGTACATTGGATGCAGGCAATACCCTCATCATGGCCCCCCTGCGCCACCCCCCTGCCCTACACCAAGCGGAGGGCATCCGCAACTTCTGCATTTGACACCTCTTCTGGCTGAAGAACGAGCCTCCCAAAAACACGATGACATCATCGTCTAGCCACAAAGTCAGTACTGGAGTGAGTCAGTTGGTTGTGGTCTTTATATACAAAGACTACGGTAAACGGGATGGGGGAGCAGCAAGGAAGGGGGGAGGAAGGAATTCATGTACCTCTGGGGAAACCGACTGGAGGTGAGGGAAAATAGACGTAAGGTAAGGACATAAGGACTATAGGGTGGTCTGTAAATCCTCCTGTTTTCGTTTGTGTAGTGTTTTGAGTGGTGTGAATATGGTGTCGCATTTTGTGTTGATTTGTTCATTTATGATCCATTGAAGTTTTTTGTTTATAGATTTCCGTGTTTCCTAATACGTTCAGTTTTCGTCCTCTGTATTGTTTATGTAGTAAGGCGATGCAGTCCTGTATTTGGGCAGGTTCATCTCCAGTTGTCTTGAGGTGGTTGGCAAAATGTGAGTCCTCTTTGTTCCCATTAAGAGATTTAATGTGTTCTGAATATCTGGTCCGTATTTTTCGTCCCGTCTGTTCTATGTACGCGTTTTTACACGTATAGGTTATGTTGTTATACATCCTACTATGGTCGAGTGGGTCTGTCTCTGCAGTTAGTTTGGTTCTAAGTGTGTAGACCATACGTAATGCAATTCGTATGCCTTCCTTTCGGAGGATGTTAGTGTTTCCGTGTATTTTTGATCCTGTGTAGGTAAATGTACACCTAACAGATACGTTAACTTTAGTAATTTACCTACTGGCGGAACTAACCCAATTAAATCGAATGTAAATGAAATGTAAAATTTATTTTTTTAAACGCTCACGTAGAAAATTTGAAACGTTTAAAAAAATAAAATTTTAATTTACATTATGAAAATTGGTTTATTAGTTTAGATGTCCAGGGTTAGGTCTTTGCTTTTGTTAAATATCAATAAATACTCATTTGAATGAGCGTGTGGGGACAAGCATTTACGTATATTCAATGGAACTTGACGGGTGATCCCACGGAAAACGCACAGAGCCCAACTCATGCGATGTCTTCTTAGATTTAAAGGGCGAACGCAGTCTACAGCATGAAATAAGTGGCTCAAGTAACGCAAGTGAAAGTGCCTCGTCTGCCGAATTTCTGAAAAAATTACCTGTTTCCATCGGCCCAAATTGAAAGGTGGTTGTAGAACCGAGGTGCAACTTGTGAAGTGATTTTAGGCTAGTTCAACGAATCTTCGGTAAACAACAATGGATTTATTGATCGGGTTTATTCTACAAATCGGTAGAGGGGGAGGGGAGGGGACGTACGACATTTAAAGCTTCACAGTTTCACAGTTTTACATCGAAAATCGGTTTTGACCGTAACAAATTATTCGTGGGCTCGAGGGCTCGAGAACGTCGAGAAAGACGGGGCTTCGTTTCCCGCTTTCTTCTTGACGGTGTATTTTTCTTTCAGTTTTTCTACCGTCCACTCGGTGACGTTTTCCTCAGCCAAATCTTGATGACGGTTCGGGAGGGATTTGCTGATTTTGTCCAAAAGAACGAGGAGCCGACTTTTCTCCGAGCGGCTCATAAATTGGAGGCTGAGGTTGAACCGTTCAGTTTTCGTGAGGGCTTCGAGAACCGAAACGACGAAGAGGACGTCGGGGGTTGTGACGGGGAATGCCAGAAGCGCTTCGATTACTTCGCCGAACGTTTCGATCGGAATTTGTTTTTTGAAGGACCGAAGAATTTCGTTAGCTCCGGTTTCCCTCAATAAACTGAAACAGAACAAAACGAAGGGATATATTTATTTAATTACGATACGTGCAATCGTACAACAACAAGATAAAGTAGATGTTCGACAGGCCGAATTAGCTGGGTCTTTGACCTCCAGAATATCGGCACTCGCACATAACGGTAGTCACGGCCCGATGGAAAGTCATTGTTTCCTCAAACACCTTTCTATCTCAACTCTTTTGTTTGTAGCTGTGAAAGACCCACTCCTCAGTTATTTCCAATTGACAACGGATTTCCCCCTTTCCTGGACCAACCATCTTTTCCCACCCCTCAATTTTAGATTTCTCTCCACAAAAAACAGCTCCTTCCAGAAGTCAGTCATCCACTCATCGCAAACAACAGTCGTTTCCCAGTTCCCCCCACTCATTTATCTCACAACTCTCCCTCCACTTAATGTGCCACAACCCGTTCACATGTATTGAGAGTCATCTTGTTTACGTTCATACACTCACATTCAAATTGACATCGCTATTCTGTCAAGCGTAATACAGTCCTCACTCACGCTCACCGCATCCACTTATTTCTCAGTTTCAAGCTCCGCCATTCGCGCGCTCAACAATAAACATATTTACATGATTGGAAAAAGTGGAAAGTTGAGTGTTAGTACTAATGTTAACGTACCTGTTAGGTGAGTCTGTCTCCTCTGGGTGGTGAGATACTGTGGGCGAGCGCTTTTCATGTTGAGACATCATCCTCTGGCCGTTATGTAAGTACTAGAGTCAGTCAGTTGGTCGTGGTCTTTACAGACGAAGAGAGAGGTAAACGGGATGGCGGAGCATCAATGACGGGGAGGGGGGTGGAAGGAGGTCATGTACCTCTGGGGAAACCCACTAGAGGTAAAGGGAAAGGAGAAAGGAATGTAAGTAGGTCTTAAATAGTCTCTAGGTTGTCGATTCTAATTCCTTATTGTATAGGGTGGTCTGTAAATCCGTCAGTTGGTTGTTTTCGTTTGTGTAGTGCTTGTGGTGTAAATACAGTGTCGCACTTTGTGTTGATTTGTTCGTTTATGATCTGTCCATTGAAGTTTTTTTGTTTATAGATCTCAATGTTTTCTAATATGTTCAGTTTTCCCCCTCTTTATTGTGCAGTACAGTACTTACATTCCTGTCCCTTCACCTCCAGTAAGTTTCCCCAGAGGTGCATGCCCTCCTTCTCTCCCCCCCCCCACTATCACCGACGCTCGACCATCCTGTTTACCTTCCTCTTCGTATATAAAGACCACAACCAACTGACTGACTCTAGTACTTACTTAATGGCCAGACGATAATGTCTTTAGATCCCACCTGCCAGAGGACACAGACTCGCCTACTGGCGGATTTAACCCCATTACTTTAAAACCTTGAGTGTTAGTAGTTATAATAGACCAGTCAAACATCTCTTAAATATACCATATGACAGCAAAAATATATCAACGCCCTTGTCAGGATTTTTATTAGTAAATAAACTGAAAAATTAAAATAGGCTCGTTGTATAGATACTTTTTGGGTGGAAGCGGGATACTAAAAGTATGCATCGAACGTGTTGTTGGAATACCAGCTACAAATGCGGGCGCTATATCTTCGTTCAGGAACATTTCTACGCGAGAACAAAATGTAGATACTAGTTAGTTGAGAATAATCCCCTAAGTTTGGGGACCTATCATGATTTATATCTCCGTTCAACAAATAGATGCAGAAATAATTACGTAAAGTGTGGGTATATGTTACTAGAAGACATTTCGTAAGATTGATCTCATCCACTGACCCAGTTTCTCGGGACATGACAAAATTGTTCAGAAAAACATTCTTTTCGACGCATTATCATTTTTATCTCTGTTTAATGGAACGTCAGAGGAACATTTATTGAGGACGATATATACGTATTAACAATTTGAACGCATCCTGCGAGTTTGGTGAAAATCATCGAAGCCGTTTTGCCAAAAAGCGTAAAAACCCGTATTTTCATGGTTAAGTATGGACTAGTTGAAGATAGATTGAAAGTCTAGTCAAAATCGTTTTTTTCCCCCCGAGGGAATACGGGACAACGTTCCTTTGTCACTGTGGCTACGCATGGGCCTATTGTGACGCTGGCTATTCCTTAATAGAAGGCGTCGTACATACCCGCTCCCTTTAGGAAGCCGAGTATGCCCTTCACCGCAGATTCCGCTAGGATTTGAGGTTCAATAGATCCCTTAGCAAAGTGTTCAAAGCGTTTGACTGCCAAGGCAGGGCATTCACATAGGATGTGCTCTGCCGTCACGTCCTCTTCGCCGCAAAGTCTGCATTCCACCGCCTCTGAGATGCCCATCTTGTTGAGGTGGTACCTGAGTGAGCAGTGCCCAGTGAGGAAGCTTATCAGAACTCTCAGATCCTGCCAGGCGAGAGTCAGGAAGGCACAACAAGCCTTTTTGCTTGTCTTAATCGTGGCTGGCGATGCCATTGGGCGCTGTTTTCCTGTGTCTCCCATCGAGCCACCAGACGATTCAGGTGACTTTTCGTCGTACCTACGGAGGGTTCAGGCCCGATGGGTAGGGCTTCTGTGCCTCTTTTTGCAAGGCAGTCAGCCTTTTCGTTCCCCTCATGCCCCCTGTGAGTCAGCACCCAGACAAGGGAGAGCCTATTATGAACACTTAGTTTCTTGAGCACATGAAGGCATTCCCATGCCAGCCTAGACCTAAAGCTGTAGGCTGCAATGGCATTTAAGGTGGCTGTTCGAGAATATGTAGATCCGTTTGCCCTTGAGTCCTTTTGTCAGGATCTCTTTTGCGCCGATCTTTATAGCTAGGATTTCCGTTTGAAATATCGTGGCGTACTCTCCCAGCGGCTAGTCAAAATCGATAGAGCCGTTATTGGGAAAAATGCGGGAAAATCCTAGTTTATGGTCCCCCACCCCCACAAACACACACGCCTTTTCACTGGATGAAAACTGCCCTAAACTTTGTGTTCGAGTCTACAAAAAATAGCAAACAAAACAAAAAATTAGAAAAACGATAGATTAATATTCAACAAATCTTGTTTTCCGTGGCCATGTCTTATATCTCCGTTTAACAGATAAGTACAGAAATAATTGCGGAAAAGAGGGGCATTACAGTCGATCAAGTTAACAAGACTGCGACGATCCATAAGGTTATGAAGAAGCTCGAATAGAAATAACAAGTCTGCGCTATAACGACGTGATTCAAAGGAGAAGTATTCGCACGGTGACATTGTAACTTCATTATCGAAATTTTCCAAGTCTTCACCCGTCTTATGAGAAACGTATCGAGCAAATCTACGTTAAACCCCATCGAAACGCTGAAAATTATTGCACAACGGTTTATTATTCTCTTGTACCGCTCCGAGATCCATACCATTCGATTGAGCATCGAAAAATACCAGTAAACCACACGAAACATGACCTGACTACGACGAACGTATTCCAGATGACTGCCGGAGCCCTTAGGCAATAACGAGACCGGAGGGAGGGAATACAAATGAAGAAACGATTACTTTCGCTGTAGTTGTCCCACGGGTTCTTTCAATTAGTAGACTTTGGCTCACTATAATTTTCTGTGATTTCACTATTTTCTGTCTAGATGCCGTCGTACACCTCTAAGAATTGTTCCATTCGACCCAGCATCTAAGCTAATGCTTCTCACCATCACAAAGATGTTCAAGCTATTTATCAGATTTTATCGAAATTGTCAAGAGTTATGCGAGTTTTGTGTTAATTGTTGGTTGGAATGGAGATTAGTTGCTAATTATAATGGTGTACCGACTGACTCTCATTAAAAGGCACACTCGCGATCGTGGTCTAGTGGTTAAGACGAAGGTTCATAATCCAACGGATGGCGGTTTATTGGATCGGAGCTTCTCGCGATCGCAGTAATTTTTGCCCGAGTCACCGGCCCCTCATCTCCTAACTTCTTATTCAGACTTTTATTCTGAACGTTTTGAGAGAGAGGGACCAGGTTGACTGTATTTACACAGATTTTTCTAAGGCTTTTGACAAGATGTCTCGCTTCATGCTAGTTTTGGAGTTGATTTGGATTGGTGGTCGATTTGGAATCACCTCCACCTCAGGTGTTCCACAGGTCTCGCGTCTGAATCCTTTTGGTTTATTATTCATTCTGATCACACCTACGTTTTTGTCCAGGAAAATGTTTTACAACTCCCCCTCATTGTGATTGGGATCCATGCATCGGGATTCCAAATCAGCTATGTCCCTCCGCTGTCTAAACAACCCGTTCTTTTGACCGAAAATTCCGTTTGTCCATCTGATTGGACGAAACCCACGGATGTTAAGGGCAAAAAATCGTTGAAAAATTAACAAAAACGTAATTTTGGCGGTTTTATCACAAATACGCCGTGTTTGGTATCGTTTTATAAGCATATTCAAATGCTGGGTCGAATGGAACAATTCTTAGAGGTGTATGACTGCGTCTAGACAGAAAATAGAGAAATCACAGTAATTATAGTGAGCCAAAGTTTACTTATTGTAAGAACCCACGGGACAACTACAGTGAATCGTTTCTTGATTTGTGTTCCCTCCATTCCGTCTCGTTATAACCACCCATCAGCTCGACTCCAAACGTTGTCCTAATTGCCTACCGGCTCCCGCAGGCGACTGGAATATGTTCGTCGTAGTCAGGTCATGTTTCGTATCGTTTACTGGTATTTTTCGATGCTGAATCGAATGGGATGGATCTCGGAGCTGTCAGACTCCGTCAAGCTGTTCAAGAGAATAATTGACCATTGCGTAATAACTTTCAGCGTTTTTCCACGATTTTTATTCATGTGATGCTCAAGATTGAGCTACCGTATTGAAGGCGCTGGCTCAGCACCCCAATAATTTTTTCTATGGGGGGCTTTGCCCACTTCTTCGCTACAGGGTTACCACTAAAACATACAAACCACCTCAAGAAAGAAAAAAACTGTGTAAAGCTATGTAACTAATAACACACGCAATCGCCATGAACCCTTTCTCACGAGTACAGCCCAGTGCTAGACCGAACATTGTGGCCCTCGACGAGGCAGACCATCGAGAGCGGTCTCTTACGGACAATTAATGACCTCTCCAGTTTATAGCGGACACAGAGGTGTGAGACTACGTTGAGGTGTGCAAGAGAATAATAAAACCATTGTATCATACGTAATTTTCAGCGTTTTCTTTTTAAATAAAATGCAGTCTTGTGTATGCCTTCCAACAACCGTGCTTCTAATAACTTTGTTCGAGACGTGGGATTGCATCAAATAGTAGATAGCACATCAGAAAACGATACCGTTTGAACATCAAAAATTGTGTTTTAGTCTTCTCGAAAGACTTTAATAAGAACACAGAATAGTTTTGACTAACTTATACTCGCATCTTGTTCTTAATAAACATTCCTGTGGAAACTGAATGAATTCTGTGCATGTATCGCGTCATTGAACCTGCGTGAATTGAGTGAAAGTGTGTGATGCGTCTCCAGTTATTCGCTGCAGTATTAATTAAGATTGGTCTTATCAAAACTATGGCTGGAAACGGTAGTATATCAATTGACGGAAGCCAAATAGTTCTAATTCGTATAAACGGGTGACGGAAGGGACGGTGCCTAGTAGTGCCATAGTTTGAGTGAACAATTTGGAAGTTGAAAGAGTGACAATTGGAGTACGGGGTGACCTGGGGGCTTCACCTAACGCGTTTTACTTTCGTACGTCCCTTCCCTCCTCTCCACACGGATCCACTACGTCCCATTCAGACCTAAACAGTTTGGACAGAGTTTTGAATCTAAAAGTGTTTCTTCCTGGCGGACTTACGCGTATTTTCTTTCCGGAGTCTCGAGGAGGTGGAGCTTGTCCTGGAGCCGGTTGGAGCCTCTCGTGAAGTCCTCGTTTGAAATCATCCCCTCCGACGTTTTCTCGTGCTCGGCGGAATTTTTCTTTTTCGAACAGCTCGGGTTCCAAACGACTTTGTGCGTTTCACTTTTGATTCTGTCAGTTTTGGGGTCGAGAGGACGGAGGTGAGCGGCGGCGACGCGGTCGACGAATTCTTCGTAGGAACTGACTTTTTGATCCGTTACCGCCCGGATTTTGGCGCTATTTTGAATCCAGTACAATTTGTCGGCTTCGATGGCCGATTTCAACTCATTTTCCAAACACTTGAGGTCTAAGAGCCCGTCCAATTCGGCCATTTAGCTCGGAGCCGAGCCGTGCGGTTCTCGTTATCGGCGACGTGAGCAAATTGGTCGGAAGATAATACGCCACGGCACAGACACACACGGGTAACTAAAACAGTAAATATTTCCGAGTAGAAAAAGTTATCACGAACTACGAAGCCGAAGTAAACACCCGTTGCTGGGGGGTTGAACTGAGGGCGATCGATAAACAAGATTGCCAACGGCGCTCAGACTAATGTCCCCGTTCGAAGACGCACCCTGGACGGAAACCAGCCTCCAAATCTACGCTTTATAAGTCACATCAGCCATCACATGATTCGAAACGGTGATAGGTAAATTCAGCTATTACCGTCCACGTCTTCAAGAAACTGTTTCATTTCATAATAATACACGAGGAACTAAAAACATTCAAATTGATGTCAACAGTGATTGTGAGGGTTTTGACACGGCTCCCAGAACATTTAAGAGAGCTGTGCATCATTGTGACGTCGGTGTAGTACCCTACGATGTAATATCCCCAGTATCCTTCAGGAACTATTCGGCATCAGAATCAGTGACAGATGACTCGGAACTTCCGTCTACAGTGCAATTTTTTCGGGTTTTAACCCTTCCCTGTTTCCCTTTTTGAGGAACAGTTGGAGGACAACGCTGCCCTCTTTTGTGCGGCCAAGAACCCCCACAATTGAAACAAGAACGAGCAACATTTTTGCACCAAATCATAACCAGACCCAGAAAATGAGGAAATTTGAGTGTTCACGATCTCTTCAGTCTTACCGAAATCCAAAACATTTTGAAGGGACATATTTTCTTTTATAATATGTCTTTTCTGAAATTTTCGGAAATGGTGCCGAACAAAATTTGGACTTTTTTAATTTTTTTATTTATTTAGAGCACTTCGCATATATCAGACATGTACATAGATATACAGAAGATACATAAAAGAAAATTAAAAACATTCTGTTAAAGAAAACGACACTTGATATCTTCAGTACACATTCACTTCCAACGTGCCCACGGAAGACTAAGTCCACATGAGTAGGGGGAAAATGGGGTTTGAAAGCCGGAAGTAGCGCTTCTGGCTCAATCTGGAGTGGGGGAAGAAAACCACGCCCCCTGGCCAGTCGTACTATAGTACGAGGTTTTTGGCCACGCCCCCCGACCAATCACGTTATAGTACGTCATTTTTTATCCCCTCCACCCCGCCCCCTTACCCCCTCCACCATTATTATTAACAAATCGTACTGTAGTACGACCTTTTTTACCCCCACCTCATTCCGGAAATTTCCGGAAGTTAACCACCTCTCCTTCAGTTTGCCCCTCCCTCCAACCAGTCATGTTATAGTACGACCTTTTTTACCCCTACCCCTGCCCCAGTTTCCAGAAATTGACCACCTCTCCATCCAATTGTCCCAATCCCGTTATAGTACGACCTTTTTTACCCCCACCCCCTGCCACTGTTTCCAGAAATTGACCACCTCTCCTTTGGTTTGCCACTCCCACCCGTCATCCAAACGCTTTGGAATTTTAATAGGAGGTGGGAGGATACTCCTACTATAGTACAGAAGGCTCGTGGGAGAAGGCTGAATGGAGGGGGAAAACGGTAAGTAATTGTTGGGGTTGGGTAAGGGGGGGGGGTCATAATAGTACGCATTAGTATGAAGAGAAGGGGTAAAAAAGGCCGTACTATAATGTGACTGTTTGGTGGGAGTGGCAAACCAAAGGAGAGGTGGTCAATTTCTGGAAACAGTGGCAGGGTGGGGGTAAAAAGGTCGTACTATAACGGGATTGGGACAATTGGATGGAGAGGTGGTCAATTTCTGGAAACTGGGGCAGGGGTAGGGGTAAAAAAGGTCGTACTATAACATGACTGGTTGGAGGGAGGGGCAAACTGAAGGAGAGGTGGTTAACTTCCGGAAATTTCCGGAATGAGGTGGGGGTAAAAAAGGTCGTACTACAGTACGATTTGTTAATAATAATGGTGGAGGGGGTAAGGGGGCGGGGTGGAGGGGATAAAAAATGACGTACTATAACGTGATTGGTCGGGGGGCGTGGCCAAAAACCTCGTACTATAGTACGATTGGCCAGGGGGCGTGGTTTTCTTCCCCCACTCTAGATTGAGCCAGAAGCGCTACTTCCGGCTTTCAAACCCCATTTTCCCCCTACTCACATGAACTTGTGTTCTTCCGTGGAGTCTCATTAAAACAAATCAATTATTCAGCCAGCTAGCAATCAGTTTCTGAAGGAATCACAAATAAGTTAAATCCTAACTATACAAGTTCAATAATATGTTTGAAATATGTTTTTTTAATGCCAATACATTTTTAAAATCACTTAAGCTAGTTTTATTTTCATTTTAAAAAATTCAGAGCAACAACATAAGCGCATCTCTTGTACATTGCAATATTTATTTTAGGCAGTCTTATGTTTGACCTCCCTACCGTTCTCGTTTCGTATGTGCCCGTACAAATGTTTTCTTCGTCTATTCCCGTTTTATATACAAAAATACAAGCCTTCAGAACAAATAAATCAGGTATGCACAGTGTTCTAAAATCTCTGTATAACCAGCTTGTATGGTATCTGGAGGGCCTCCCTAAAATAATTTTAAGAATTGTGTTTTGAACTGTCTGAAGTACTCTTAAACGCGTTTTCGTAGCACCTCCCCAAGCACTTATACAATAGTTTAATAATGAAGAAACCAAACCACAATAAACCATTTTTAAATAATAAGGGCTCAGGAAACCTCTTAAAGTCTTGAAGACATAAAATAGCTTACGCAGCTTTTTAGCCAATGTATTTATGTGCAGCTCAAAAGTCAATTTGGAATCGAAAACGACGCCAAGATAATTGCAAGTCTGAGAAAATGGAATGGGTGGGCACCCACAGGTACCATTACCATCACATCCATAAGAATGAAGTTGAAACGTCTCATCCAATAACAATTCTCTTCGTGAGTTACCTGAGAATCGAACAATTTACGTTTTATTTATATTGAGACACAAATGGTTGTAGTCCATCCAAGTCCTGATAATATTCAAGTCGTGGCCCAAACCTCACTAACTCATAACTCTTCGAGCAACAAATAATTGCTGTGTCGTCAGCAAACCCAAAAACCCTACTACTCAAATTCAAGTTCATCAATTCATTAACATACAGAAGGAAAGGTATTGGCCCGAGAACTTTAATTTCAAAATCCGTCCTTTCCGCAAAATCACAAGAAGCAGCCATTTTCCTCAAGCGAATATAAAACTCCATAATGGACTCCGATGATTCTTGCTTGGCTTTCCGTAATTTATAAATTTCGTATAAAACATTCTTTCTTGGAGCAAAATGGCTGGTCAACTTCTCCTATAATAATCATTGTAGGATACTACAGTCGGAGGTGTGCGATGGGCAATCACACGTCTTTCTAGGGACACACTTTGTTAGCGAGTATAAGAACGGAGGCACCAACTAGCTTTTATTCTTCGATTAGGCTGTGAAGTTCTTTGGCGCAGTCATCTGATCGTAAACGGTTGTTTTGATGTTGAAACTCAACGTGATTGTCGTTGGGTCCTCGTTGTTCACGTGTTTGAGTAAAGTAGTCTTTCCTGCGTTATCTAAACCGAGGAATTATAATACGCATTTCTTTCTCATTAGCTTTCATCTTCTTCAGTATTTTCTGAACCCGCATTCCAACGTATCAATTAACAAACTCACCAATTATGACTGATTGCCGGCCCACTGCTAGTAAATCTCTCCATTATTCCAAAGGAGACGCGGAATTCATTAAATCGGAAGTTCAAAAACTCTATTGATCAAGAACCTGGACTGATAGGGCGCTTTGCGGCGAGCAGGAACCTTCTAGCCTCAGATTCTACACTTCGTTGATATTACCGTAAAGAGATACACAACGCGACTCCCTCTGAAAATGGTCTGTGTGTCTTCAACGCGCGGTTCTATTTCTTTTCTATCAAAGACGCTGCATCCTGCACCCCCGTGTGCTACTCAACTGTAGTTTCTGCGACAGTAAGCCAGGTTGTTGGAAGAGCAGCCAAACCAGCATTGACTGCTACTAAGCACATTTAGAAACCCTCACTTTGTGAAGAAAGTTAAAGCAAACAAAAAACTGGACAGCTGACATCTTCCTTTGAAAATTGCGATCCAAGTAAATCAGGTGAGAAACCAGATTAAGAACTCCTCCCAGTGCGTACGGATTTCTCAATGTCATACCTCTGCGTAGTGACACATGCGCAACAGCTTTCCACTGGGAGACTGGCTAAGTTACTGGCTTTGATACCTGGCGTACCTCCACAGTTCTGAGTTTAGTGGATGCTGAGCGAGTGCCCAGACTCTTGCACTATAACGGAACCTCAATCTCCACGACTTTTGACTGATATAACTCTCTTATAAGGGTTGAGGAACAGTAATTAACAGTAATTTTGATAAGGAAACAGGCCTGATCACGTCTTCGCCCTAGCATATAATAAAATTGGAGCTGAATATTCTGAACCGCCCATACTCATGCCACGGCTATTATTGACCAATCAGTGCACAGAATATTCATGACGCCGTCAACGTGTTTTTTGTTTAGATTAATCGTCTTTACCGTTTTTTGATAATCGTGTACAAACTGTAAGAAACGGCAGTAAGTAAAATGGTGGAAATCGGTTTCCCACGAAATTCTGGGTAATTTATCGAGGTGCCCTCGTAATTTTCTCAAGAATGAGAGTTTTGATGTACTTTAGTGTTAGTTGGAGCTGTCTGCACAAAAAATTAAATCAAAATCGTTATGGCCGTTAAAAAAAAAGTAGGTGTTTTGCTCACTAAGTCAGGTTTAAGAGGATTTTGCACAAAGTATTACGCTGCTCTATGAGCTGCACAAACATGACGGAGGGATTCAGTCGTAGTTACAATGCACCTGCACGGGTATTCTTGCAACTGTTCGAAATAATGGCGGGGCAGACGTTCCTAATAGTTAGACCCAGCGCGGCTCTGGTTTGGCTAATACTTTCCCATGATTAACCGAGAGTTTTTTGTTTGTTTTTTTTTTTTTAACTGTGGATGCAGGCGATATCCTCACTGCGGCCACAAACGGGTTTATTGTAAGGGCGTCTATGATCCTCAGATCCCCTGCACCACCCCCAGGCCCCACGGCACTGGTCTCACTTGGTGTGACGTCACCTATGCGCCCCCTCCACCCCTACACAAAGCGGAGGACATCTGCAAGTTCTCCATTTGCCAACTCTTTGGGCTGAAGAAAGGGCCTACCAAACACACGATGGCGCAATGCCGCGAGTCCATCGAATGCGCACAACACATGCTCTGCCGTCTCTAGCCCCACCTCGCAGAACCTCGCACTTGCCAATAATTGCAAGGCGTGGACCTGTGAACGGGCCACATATGATCGTCATATCCTTCCTCCCCAGTGCAACCACCTAATTGACCTAAGTTTTGACTGTCTAAGACCAGGCAGCCCAGCACCTATCCTTCCATTTGCCAACCTCTCTACATAGGTAGCTCGTGGTAGTCCCGAAAAATGGCTCAGGGCCGACAGGGATCTGCGCTGATCCCTTCTTTGCCAACCCATAGTTTTAGGGTTCGAGTTAGCTAACCCAGACAACCGAGCCGCAGCATCGCCTAAGTAAATGGCATTGTACATGAGGCTCGTGTTACGCGCATTCCAAGAGATGAGATAAGTCAACCCAGCTGTAAATGTAGAATCTGCAACATTTGATATCTAATGATGCACTACTTTTCTAATCCGTTTTATATTAGTTTCAATCGACAACCACTAAGTTTTTGTCTGTTCTCTCCCACTTACGTGTTTTTCCAGGAGGAATTCTCTCAGCAGAAATGTACTCTGAATTTTGTGATGCATTATCGTTTTTCTACTCTCGCAGTTCATGTCTGGGCCCAACATAATTTTTTCACCTTTATCCAACAATATTCAAGCGATAAGGTAAACACTGAACTTGAAATGTGGCTGATAAGGGAGAGGCTCAGTTAGTACGTCTGGGTGTGTGAAGAATCAAGTGAATCCATTGCAGTGCGCCTTTCACAAAGCCGACCCCCCCCCCCACTTCACATGACAGCACAAAGGAAGGAGAGCCAGTGAAAACAAAGGCTGTATCCTTCACTTATGATGATGGATAACCCGTGTTATCTCATGTACCAACGTTTGATATGCTCTAAACCAAACTGCTGCTGTATTATTATTGTTAGTTCTTCAAGATAGAGCTATGTGATGATATTAGAGGCTACTCATGAACTCTAGTTTAGTTCAGAGATGAAAGGTGGTGAAAGGTGCTTTCTGAGAGTGATTTCCAATGTATTCGCTATTTCCTCTACTGATCGAGAATGTCCTACGTAGGAGTTGCTTATACGAATACTTTATGTATATTTCCAGCTTTGTTACTTATACACCAACTAGTAACCCTTTTCATGTCACGGAAATAAGGTTATAACTTCATTACGACCATCGTGTATCATTTTGGCATGGATTGGGCTTAAGGTGCTTTGATCGTATTTGGTAGTGAATGTGGGGACAATCCCTGTTCGGCGCAGGCTGACTTAGTTGGGATTTCGACCTCGGTATTCCCGCACTTGCCCCTAACGGGAAGTCTTTGTTTGGGCCCTCCTCAACATCGAGTCCTCTGATATCAAGCCATTTGTTTGTAGCTGCGGGAATGTCCAGCCTGCCTCTTCTTCAGTTCAGTTTAATTATATCCCTCAGCCAATTTCCCGGTCTTTCCAAAATATCCTCTTCCCACTATTCAATTTACTTCCTCTCCTCGACATACCGCTTTCTTGTACAGGTTTTGACAGTTCTCACTATTGACACTCATCTATCAACTCTTGTGCTACTTACAGCTCTACTGGCTCTCACCGCCAGTTCACGTATTCAGAGAACCAAATGACCGTGTAATCAAAGCTCTATCGTGTTAAGCATGTGTATCAATACCGTCCTGTATCTCGTTCTTTTTCGTGCACCCAACTCAAGGTGATGGCAGACGAAGAATGGACGTTAAGCTTCCCCTACCTCCACTCGTTCACACTCACTGCTAGGCCCGCACTTGTTCATTCAAACAATCCTGGGAAGCACTGATAAGTTCCATTCTCAGTAACTCTTGCAATTCTGCAAATCATGAAAACTTGAAATCGAATGAAAACTGTTTTGATTGGTCTCAATAACGTGACCTCCCTCAACCTTTGTTATCACCTTCACTAATCTACGAAAGTTACGTCCCGCAAAAGCCAACTTAGCAGTATTTACCGGAGGTTGTTAATCGCAAAGCCTGGATGTTGTCAGTGAGCAATAGTTTATTATTATATTAGTACTTAAACAATTCTGTTACAAACGGCTCAAATGTTGTTAGCTTCAGATGGACGTTCTTAGGCCGTTCTGCATTCCAAAAGGCGGGTGCACACAATTGTCCTACACGCGTTCACATAGAGAATGAAGAACCTGCGTGGTTTCGTGGCGTTATTTCAGAGCCACTCGACGCCTAACAACAGTTTGAAAATGTGCGGTAACTGGGCAGCGTAACGAACGCTTTTCGAGCCTGTTCCTTTTCTTTTTGTGGTGACCAGTTGACGAGAAAGACTACGTCTTGGCATGAACGCGCGGCACCTACGATACGTTGTCTATAATTGGTACTAGTTTGCAAGTGGACGCCTCCTCCTGGGAGTTCTGAAGGATCTAGCGGGAGTCCCTTCTTTGATTACAACAGTATATTTCCCTCCGACCAATTAATACAAAAAGACAAATCCCCTTCAGGTTGCTAACACGTTAACGAGGGCTTAGTCGACCTCAAGCGCTTACCTCCTTCGCCGGCTCTTATCGCTCTTGAGCATCGAAGAGAGGAAAAATCGCTGTTGGCCTATTTGAAGTCGAAGTGGCTCCTCGCTGCCTACTCGTTACTTTACTGTCCACTCCGCGGTATTATCTCGATTGCGTTTAATTCTCCCTCCAATGGACTCCCTGAGCAGTTCTACTTGCTGCTACAAAATCCTCATTCGCCTTCGTCAATAATATACGGGTTGGAGCAAGGAGATGAGAAAATAGCCAGATTATCTATGTAAGAGTTCTGTGAACGCCATTGTGTTGTGACAGGCCAGATGAGAACAAAGTGTCACTTTTTATAGCCTCTCCTGACGTGGAAAACGATCAGCAGACATTACCAGCCGACTAAACATGATAGAACATGTTTGGGTGAGGCGAGGTATACAAACTAAACTATGCGGTGGGTGTAACAGTTCTTTATGTGTTCCATGGCCAGCGGGAGAAGGTTCTCCCTTTAGAGTTGCAACTCTGAACAGATGCTCATGATGCTGGGGAGGCTTGTCAACGAGTTTGATGAAGTCAACCTGGGGATTGAAGGAGGAACGGGAAACAGTATTTTGTAAAGCAGGATATAACGGGGATCGATAGGAAACATGCTTTTATGATTGTAAAGCGTCCATGGCCTGTTTACTATGTTAGGCCATGTTAGTGTGTATGGTCAGAAGAGTTTCTATGTACGGGATAGAGTCTAAGGGCCATGTTAGTCTCTGTGGCCAGGTAAGTGCCAAAGCTAGATCAAGGTCATAGTTCAGGATAGGTTCTAATAGGCAGGTTAGCGACTTTGACCAAGTTAGTACCTGCAGTCGGCTTAGTGTCTAATAGCCAGGTTAAAGTCTAAGGCCAGATTAGTGCCTGCAGTCGGCTTAGTGTCTAATAGCCAGGCCAGTGCCTAATAGCCATGTTAGTGCCTAATAGCCAAGTTAGTGCCTAATAGCCAGGCTAGTGCCTAATAGCCAGGTTAGTGCCTAATATCCAGGTTAGTGCCTAATAGCCAGGTCAGTGCCTAATAGCCAGGTTAGTGCCTAATAGCCAGGTTAGTGCCTAATAGCCAGGTTAGTGTCTAATAGCCAGGTTAGTGCCTAATAGCCAGGTTAGTGCCTAATAGCCATGTTAGTGCCTAATAGCCAAGTTAGTGCCTAATAGCCAGGTCAGTGCCTAATAGCCAGGTTAGTGCCTAATAGCCAGGTTAGTGCCTAATAGCCAGGTTAGTGCCTAATAGCCATGTTAGGGTCTATGACGAGGTTAGTGCTTAACAGGCAGGTTAGGGTCTAAGACCAGGTGTTTTTACTTCAAAATTGATTAGGATGGTGTGAACATCCGTGATTGCGCCGGTGCAGTGGAAGCCTGGTCATAGAGCCTAAGCACCAGCATCAGAGTAGTCAGTGCCAATGATGCTTTCGGAAACCAGGGTCAACACAATACATTTGATGTGGAAGGGACGAGAGGCGATTTCGAGCGCTCGGCATTGTCTGCCATTGGTGGAGGACCTGCAGGCACGCCTAGGCAAGCAATGGTTTGGCTAGCTTCCCTCTTTCTTCTCCAGCTCATAAATAAACGGGCCGCAGCCAGACACTTCGCTTATAATATCTGGCCGGTGTGATTAAGCGTTGAAGACAGACGTTGCAGGGGGTTTTGGAAGGTTATGATTTGGTTGTGGTTCTGAGGGTCTTTCAACGTGCCCGGAAATCGATGAATGATCGTCACACCGACATGCTCTACCCAAAACGACCCCTGCCATCAAAGCAGTGTCGCTACACGACCTGGACCTGAAGTAGCGGACTGTATGAAACCTTCCCTC
The DNA here is from genome assembly GCA_020466155.1 of Pachypeltis micranthus. Taxonomy (NCBI): domain Eukaryota; kingdom Metazoa; phylum Arthropoda; class Insecta; order Hemiptera; family Miridae; genus Pachypeltis; species Pachypeltis micranthus. Next base: position 5,732,284 of record CM035776.1, read on the forward strand.
CACAATTTATCGAAACCCGTTCAAACGGGTGTAACTTATTGCGGAACAAGATTTGATTAGGATATAAAATGGCGTTATTATCTCCGTTCCGTGTAGGAAGAAATACTAGTTGACAACCCCCATTAATGATCCACCTAATAAAAGCGTGAATAACCCAAAAATCCAGTGTTTGCTCCGGCTTATCAAATATTTATGTTTGCTGGACTCGGCTCCGCTCGAAATCAGACTTGGGGAGAGAAAAATTATCTCGTCGCCATAACGTGTTTCTCGGCGCCACAATTATAAAGTCCCCAAGACCGCGGAGTAATGAGCTCCAAAACAAGAGGTTTGGGGGAATAAATCCCGCCCTTTCCACTCCGACTACAACCAATTAAATGCGGCTAATGAAGTTGTGTCCTCGCAACCTCCAGCCTCCGAGCTCCGGCGGAACAACGTCGTAAAGACATCCAGAGTGGCGCTGGTAACCAAACAACGGAATTTATTCACCCATTGGCTATAAATAGGACGAAATAAAATACAAAGGTTCCTGGCCGCTACAGTCGTATCCTTTACGAACATTGCAACTGTTAGGGTTCGAATTATTCAGTTACCGTTGAACTTAAACCGTAAAACTTGATCGGAGGAATGATTTGTGTGTGTGGCGTTATGCTGGATGGGATGGGTGGGTGGGTGGGGGGGTCATTTTACCGACGGGATGTCGTTGAATATTCAACTCTCCTTTTCATAGGTCGACAACGAATAGGAACGAACGGAGGTCGTGACTGGTCGCGATTAAATTAATTTCTAGTTGATGACATTTGGGCGAAAAAAATCATGAATCAGTTCTTCGGGCTCAACTTACGACTCGTCTAGCCCAACTTGATTGCCGCCAATAAAGTTGACTCGGCTCCACGCCTTTGGCACCGACCAATTGTAGAGTTATGGCGCTGGTAACACACAACTCGCATCAAATCTTTCTACTCACTTTAGAAGTTCAGTTGGACCGGTAGGATATTTACAAAATGAAGAAAGAATGAAGTCGATACTATAATAAATGCACAAGGCAGATGATGACTGAAGATAGCAGAGAAAAATGTTACGTGCGCTGCGTCAAACAACTTTCCTTAACTTTTCGTCAATTCACATGTTTTCACGGCTTTTTCTACCAACTCAATTTATTTTTTACTCAGTCCATTCAAACATCACTTCCTGGTGGCAGAAAACGGTAGCGCTTACCGTTCCGAAATTTATTATGCTGCTCGTACTCGTGCTCAGACCATTACCGTGCAATTCGTACACCCAAAAATAATTAGGCTGTAAAAACGATTTTTTCAAAAGGATAATAATCGCTTTTCCAAAGTTATTGGACACGAACTTCTAGAAATGGTGGTTGGTGAAACGGCGGTGAATTTCTGGAGTTATTCCTGGTCGTGGTTGATGGGGAAAGCGTGGAGTTCGTAGAATTATCCAAATTCTTCCCTCTATAGAGAAGCCAGTATTTCATTAGTTGGGACAAATTAAAAGGAAGTTGACGGACGGTATAATTATATGTGATGAAATGAGGAATCCTTTTACATATCTACTGACCTACCGATCTTATACCATCGCCAATCATTGTGCTTGAATCAAACTATCGATTTATCACTCGAATAACACATTGTGTCATCACTAGCTGCTCATTCCTCCCCTCGCGGCACAAATCCGAACTAAGACCAAGTAGAACTACCTACCTCAGTCTGACGAGTCAGTCTACCATCGCAATTGTTACCTGAAGGGTCTCTCGTGAACGTACCGATTTGTTTTGTTTAAACTTGATTGTGACCGTCGAGGGGGAGTACGCTTTTTCGAGTGTGTCAAGTTTCTTTTTAATAGACTAGTATTGTTATTAGGCTTCATTTATTTGTTTGTGAATCGTTTACCCTATGGAGTCGGATAGAGAAGAAGGACAGTTATGTGATGATGAGGGGGACATCACGTATATTATCTCAATGGAATGCCTGTGAATTGGAAAATTAAACCTGGACTGTTCGGATGAATTGCGGATGACGAAGAGATGAAGTGGTGGTGAGTCAGTTGATGAATGGTGCAGAAGGTCGGGATGAGCGTAGAACTCCTTGGGAGAACCAATTGTCTTGTCGCACTTTAGAAAACACAATGGGGAGGGGAAAAGGCGTCTTGGACGAGAAAAAAGTTAACAGCTGTACAGTGCAATGCGGAAGATGGAAAGGTTTGGTCAGTTAAAGAGGAGAGGAGAAGCAGTTCGGATAAGAATAGCCTGAAGAGCAGGGGTCTTCAAGTTCTGGACGATAAGGCGTGAGTCGTGCGTTTGATGAGTTGGAAAAGTCCTGAGTTCAGTTGCCGAAACACAATGCACCTTAACAACTCACGTAATTGCCTAAGACTCATCGTATAGGTACTTAGTGGAGTACCACTGGAATTCTGAGGCTTGTAAGTAATATTTTATAAGGAAAAAACCCTGCAAATTATTACATAATGGTTTATTATTCTCAAGAACAGCTTGACCTAGTATTACTGCTCCGAGACCCATCCCATCCGATTCAGCATCGAGAAATACTAGCAAACCATACGAAACATGACTTGACTACAATGGAACTTTTTATGAGACGGGAGGGAGGGAGTACAAACAACGAAACGTTGACTTCTGCTGTAGTTCCCGCGAGTTCTTTCAGTTAGTGGACTTTGGCTCACTATAATGACTGTAATTTCACTATACGTAGTTGTACACGTCTGATACTCATTCCATTCGACCCAGGTTGTAGAAATACCTTGAAAACGATACCAAACACGGCGTATTTGCAATTAAACTGCGTTTTGTTAAATTTTTTAACCACTTTTTGCCCATAAAAACCACGAGCTTCTTCCGATCGGATTACCGAGATGGGGGACACAACTAGATACCGAATGGTTTTTTTGTGCGAATGAACGGATTTTTTAGAGCACGTTAAAAGGCACCAAACGGCCCGGACGGCGGACGGACATTGCAGATTTGGAATCCCCATGTCTTGAAACGTAACGTATCAAATTTTAAGGGAGGGTTGTAAAAAATGTTTTCTTACCTACAACAGAATGAAAAATAAACCAAAAGTGCCCATGCGCTAGAGTCTCCAATTTTCCTCAAACTTCGACATCAGCAGAAAATTGGCCACTTTTACTTAGCGTTTATATGTGTAAATGTTAATAAGACGGGGTTGATGTGGCGGAACTTGCCACTCTTAAAGTGAAAAGAATTTTCTTATTAATATGAAAACATGCACGCTAAATACTAATATCAAAATGTAACCAAAAATCTATGAAAAAAAACAAAATGAGAATGAAACGAAAGAATCTAAAAAAATTGAACTGCGTTGTGAGTCGAGTCGAAGGGGAGGCGAGCGGCGGCGGTGTTTCCAGACCAGCAGGCGAGCGGTTTCCTTGAGATAGGCGGGAGGGAGGGAGTACAAACGACGAAACGTTGACTTCCGCTGTAGTTCCCGCGTTGTACTGCGTTTCGTTAATTTTTTTAACCGTTTTTTGCCCATAACAATGATGGGCTTCGTCCGATCGGATTGTCGAGATGGCGGGCACAACTAGATACCAAATTGGATTTTTGTGTGAAAGAACGAATTTTTGGACCACGTTAAAGACACAAAACGGCCCTGACGGCGGACGGGAGACGGCGGACAGGGGACAGACATTGCAAATTTGGAATCTCCATGTCTTGAAACGTAAAGTGTCAAATTTTGAGGGGGGGGGGGGGCTTGTAAAAAATTTTTCGTGACCGAAAACATAAGGTTATTATTCAGAATGAATAATAAACCAAAACTGCGCTAAAATATATTTTTGTCGAAATGTGTGGTAATTTATTGTTCTGCTCTCCTCATTTTCCCACAAATGACAGTTTTACGGTGTTTTTGTCTCACTAGGAGCTGTCCGTATAAAAACTTCAATCAAAATCGTTACAGCCGTTTTTGAGAAAATATATTTGTTTTGATCACTGTGATAACTATAGTTAGTTTTAAACGGTGTTTGCTTATACCATTATTTTGGGCGTCCCACGATGACCTGCGGGCTAAATATCAAGTTTGATTTGGTCCAGCCATTTTCTCTCAATCACTTGCACAGACACACACAAAAACCATTTCCCCAAATAGTGTTTTTCGTAATCAGTAGAGTCTGATATCTGAGGGGAACTCAAGCAATTTGTTTTAACCGATTACATTCGTAGAGTCAAGTGAAAAAGGAGTTAATTCTTGAGCTAATAATTGATGAAAGAGAGGAATGAGAAAATTGGTAGCTGATGGCTCACTTGTTGATCGCGAAGATCTGAAGGAGAGGGGCCGTGAAGCGTGAAGCGGTTCCAGTGAGCTGTCAGTTGGGTCGAATATAGCGCAGAAAATATTTACTTAAATTTGAAATGAAACTAGATCAAAGTGAACAAAACCTCTTCGGACGGCGGATTTCACGTTACAAGCGGGAGCGCGAGCTAACTGAGACGAGAAGGAAACGAAAAATGAAGAAAATTAGAGGGGAAAGAGAGAGCAGCAACAACGGCCAACGGGATAACCTCGTTGAGGGTTGTATTCGGGAACAGAATATCTCCTGCGTGGCGTAAGGGACTTGTAACTGAACAAAAGGAGTCCAAAAGTCAACAGAAAACAGTCGACAACACACGCGCAAAGCACAATTAGCCACCAGAGCCGGTCAGCCCAGAGCTTTCAAGAGGAATGAGAGCTTGGATGAAGGTAGAGTTGGCATATAGACTGAGGAGAGCGGTAGTGAAGGGAGAGGACGTGAAGAGACGGTTCCTATCGCGAGGAACACGGCAGAACGATTTGGAAGCCTGGTAACATCGTAATTAAGGACTCCAGTCAAGCAATTAAGCACCAAAGACCAAGTGAAGATCAGGTTAGATCACAAATATCTGTCCGGGGTTGTCAGGGAAGTGATGCACATAAAAGCGGCGGCAGGACGAAACAGCAACAAAAACTTCTGATCCATCGCAACTGTAGACTTGGTAATAGAGGAGCTGAAGCTCAGCTGCATCAACAGCTGGGTAGAGCCAAGTTTCAGACAACATGAGAGCGTCGAAACTGGTGAAGGGGCGAGAACTTAAGAGTTGAGAACATTCTGATAAAGGATGGTCACTATTTGATTGGGCTGCTATAGTCACTGCAAGCCTTGTTCTGGAGTGAGGTATTTGAAGAAGGCGAAGGCCGCTGCTCGGTCCGGCGAGCAGTTATGCTTGGAATGCCAGAAATATGCTTTATTGTGAGGTTAGGCTAAGGTAAGTTCTGTTGCAAAGATTCGAAGAGAGGAAATAAGGGTGAGAGGAATGAGCGCGATTTGTGGATGTCACAGAGTGGGATCAAGATTCTTCAGCCTGTCATCTGAAGAAGTCTTCCCTATCCAGCGGCAGCGGTGGGCAGAGCCCTCAAAATCGTTTTGCACTTTGGCGAACAACTCCACAATTAAATATCAGCAGCAGAAGGGCCAGGCTCACATTAAACAAAATTACGTTTGAGGCTCTACGTTGTCCCTCACGCATTTTCTCAGCGTCGTTAACCACAGAGGCCGAGGCACGGGACACTGGGGCAAGGGAAGCTGCCAAGACACTAACGTCAGGGACTGAGTCCTGTGGGTTGGAGGAAGCCTTTGATAGTAGTGCTTGCTGCGTAGTCACACTTGTCCTTGTCTAGTTACAACTCTGGTTAACTTTTATGCTTTTTGAGGCTTGGGACTGTCCGATCTTTGAAAGTTACGTCCATATTTCGACCTGAGATGTACAATGACAGGGTCAAGGTACCTAATAACGTTATATTGTAACTTTTTCTTCGACGATTACTCACTGAAACGAAGATTAGAGTTGTTAAAAGATAAATCGGTCGTGATAAATCAACGATTAAAAGTCGTGCCACACACGTACCATCATGTACCAGATATTATTTTGGGCTTCAGCTGAAATCTTAACCAAAGGCAAAGAAATCTTCAGAGTCGCCTGCAGTGCCTTTAAGCAATGCGGGACAGCGTTGACGAGCCCAGTCACTTCGGGAAGGCTCGCAGACGCACTCCACAACTTACTGCCATGTTCCCTTACTGATACCATTCAAAGTCATACTCCCAAAGAGCAGCATTACAAATTACTACTCATTAACGATGAAGTCTGTGTAATACATTTTGCTATCAGTTCTAAATATCTACAATGAACCAAAAAAGAACAATCCTAGCTTCCAATGTGTTAACTTTAATAGAAAATGAAATTATTGCAAACGGTACAGTAAAGTGTCATTGCCAACTTGACAGTATCGTAATGCACATATATGTGATAGTATGGTTCCTGGGTCAGTTCAAAAATAGACCGTTTCCTGTAATAATCGCTGGTGTATTTACAGAATGGTCCACTTCGTTCGATAGTCTCTACAACATGGAATGAATCGACTGTGTTGCCAAAGCCAGAGGCCATTTTGAGCCACGGCCCCCTCCTTTGCTTCAACTGCCGACTTCAACTTCTACCTCGACGTTCCTTTAGACGTTCACGCAGAGCTTGATCTCGTTCCACTCTGCTCTCACCGCAGGTTTTGATCGTGCACATAACATCACTCCGCCTCGTCACGAGGCTTCTGGAGGACTCCGCATCATCTCAAGGGTGTCTTTCGATTATGTGAAGTCGCCGCACGGGTTAGCAGCCACCGGTGGTCATATGATCTGGAGTATCGGTAGTTGTTGGATTTGGAAATGAGAGGCATTTGAGCTCAGGCAGCAGCTGTTCGTTGTCATTGGAGAGCGTGTAGGTCATGGAACAATGGGTCAGAGATAAGCAGGGAGGTTAAGTGTCGATTGAGAACTCCTCCGAGATGGTACGGGATTCCCTGAGTTCGTGCCTCTGCGCAGTTACACTCTGGCAACAGCTCTCCACCACGAGACTGGTAAAAATGACAACCTGCAGTACTTCCACAGGTTCAGTGGTCTGGCTGCATGACAATCAACTGATAAAACTCTCTCATGGGAGTTCAGAAACAGTAATATTGATAGGGAAACAGATCTGAGGTTAAATGTCGATATTGAACTGGAGGAACGGTTGCCCCAATGTGTGGTGAGTGAAGTGATACATATGATAGATAACAAGAGGCACAGCAACGCGGATTTAGCGAGAGCTATCTTTGTTTGGGCAACTGGCAGCAATAAGAGAAAGCCCTTTCGACTTAGCCTCTACTGGGCAAGACAACCTCACCTCCACAGGATGCTTGCGGGAGACACGGAGAGACGATTTTACACCCCTCACTTTCTGCGTCACTGACAAGGTCCTAACGGCCTGGGGAACTGTCTATAAGGCAGTCCCAGGTAGCGGCTGGTCTCTCACTCAGCGTAAAACGCCTACTCACTGGACACACATACCTCGCAGTTCAGGTCTCGTGCGACTTAACTCATTTTCCAATGTGGTGGACCAGGCCAGCCCACTCCTCGAAAATCATTAGCGTAGGTGCAGGAGGAACACTTCTTGGCAATTCCTGTGCCAGAGCCTGCCACCTATTCAGGCGCTTATGATGTTCAAACTACTAGTAACTCATATGGTACCACGACCACTGACACAATGCTGTCAGGCTGGCCGTCAAGCCAAGGGGTTGTATTCGTAGTGGATTGTGGTTTCAACGACAAGCTCCCCAAGTAAACTAGCGTGCAGGCAGGACAAGGGTAAATGCCGTAGGCTTGGCATCCACTCCAATCGCCAAGAGTCCTCGGATCACACACGCCTTACTCGTGTCAATCTTGAACTGTTGGAAGTGCAGCTGTACCGCCTGACTCCCATCGTAAGCAGCCAGCGATCGTAGTCTAGTGGTCAAGACGAAGATTCATATTCCGAGGAAATTCAAGGAATCAGATCAGAGCTCGGGATCGCGGTAATTTTTGCCAGAGTCAGTGGCTCACCAAACATTTCCAAACCCCTCGTAACACAGCACACTTTTGGTGACGTGGGTTCATGCTCGGGGGTGCTCTCAGATCTATTTATTTTGGCTTCAGCGTTTCTAGGATCGGTGTGCGTGGAATAGGGCTCATGGTAGTACAAAGAAGCAATGGCAACAGAAAGCCTTCGTCCATTTTACTATTCACTTTCATGAGTTCGTGCGTTACGCCCTAAGGTTCACTTGCATTATTAACGGTTCGTGATAGGTTAAATTGGTATAAAACAGCTGGACAATAACATTTCTCGTCTAGGTCGTCTTCGTTTCCCAGGCATTGCGAGTGCGCACGCGTCAGACTACCAATTCTGATGAACTCACAAGATTGTTTCACGCGGTAGTGGATGTTTCCGAACGACCAGCGTACTCGCACACCTCAGGGTGATCTTAGAGACCTTCCAAATGTCATACAGGAGTGCCTTCCTCTAACGTAATTAACTCTCAAGAGCTAGAAAAGTTATCCAAAGCGCTTTTCGAGCACGTGAGCCGGAGGCTGCGGCCTTCGCTCGCTCGCTTCGGCCGAATCGCTCGGCGGCGATGGAGAAGAAGAGAAAAAATGGAAACGGTGGACCGGGAGTCCATAGAAGGAGCAGGAAAGAAAGATCGCGGGTGATTCAAAAAAATATAAAAAGAGTTGAGCGAGGAGGAAGGCGCGGTCGACTGCTTGAGTGGGCAGTGCACGGGTGTAGTGACGATCTATAAACAGGCAGGTTCCTCAGTGAGTCGTTATGAATGATACCGGCAGCCCCAGTCCTCCTCATTCTATTTCCTTAGTTCTTCAAACCTTCCTGTTGCCTTTCCCCAATTTGCCACAAAACGCACGAATACAACGCGAAGTAAACAAATTAACGGCAACTTGCAGTTGAATGACTCCGCTGACCTCGGATCGTCTGTCCTTTCATTTTTCGCCCAAGTTCATTTCCACAGTCGAGCAAGCCCTCCTTCATTCTCTACCCAAACCCAATTTATCATGAGACTGGACTCAGCTGGGCTGGAAAATTGAGCAATGCACTTCCAGTTTTCCTCGCAATTCAACTTGGAGAGGACGAATGCCTCCGGCGTGTACTGTGTGTATCTTCGGCACGAGATTGCCCTTTAGTTCAGGCAGTTTGAGCTTAGAGCCTTACCAATTCGTCTATTTAACGGGATGAGCTGCCATTCCTTTGTCACCTGCCTATTACGAGTACACGCGTGATTGCCCAATTAGTCGTCTCCTTTGTACTAGAATGTGATGTCAGATGCCTTCAGCGTCGACTTCGTCTCCTTTGCCCTCAGTACCTGCTATGCATTTTGGGTACGTTCGTCAGCTTCTCACTTTTATTTTGTGGGCTAAATTGTGATGAGATGTGTCCCTGGGCACGTTCTAGTAGAGCTAGACCTCGTTTCATTCCATTGTCACCGCAGGTTCCAATCCTGCCTGTAGCATAATTGTGCCGTTTATGGCTCCCTACTCGTTGTGTGTTTTCAGATTTGTGTAATTTCTGTATTGTGCGCTCGTTCCAAGCTCTGTCGAGTGAATGAACAACAGAACTCACTATTATTCGTCCTCTCACTCTCTCTTTCTTCCCTTGTTCCGACCCCAGTTCTTGTAGAGCTAGACCTCGTTTCATTCCATTGTCACCACTGGTTAGAATCCTGCCTGTAGCATAATCATGTCGTTTATGGCGATTCGGCTCCCTTATTCGTTGCGTGTTTCAGATTCGTGTAATTTTTGTACTGTGCGCTCGTTCCCATCACAGTCAAGTGAATGAACAACAGAACTCACTTTTATTCGTCCTCTCACTCTCTCTTTCTTCCCTTGCTCCGACCCCAGTTCTTGTAGAGCTAGACCTCGTTTCATTCCATTGTCACCACTGGTTAGAATCCTGCCTGTAGCATAATCATGTCGTTTATGGCGATTCGGCTCCCTTATTCGTTGCGTGTTTCAGATTCGTGTAATTTTTGTACTGTGCGCTCGTTCCCATCACAGTCAAGTGAATGAACAACAGAACTCACTTTTATTCGTCCTCTCACTCTCTCTTTCTTCCCTTGCTCTGACCCCAGTTCTTGTAGAGCTAGACCTCGTTTCATTCCATTGTCACCACTGGTTAGAATCCTGCCTGTAGCATAATCATGTCGTTTATGGCGATTCCGCTCCCTTATTCGTTGCGTGTTTCAGATTCGTGTAATTTTTGTACTGTGCGCTCGTTCCCATCACAGTCAAGTGAATGAACAACAGAACTCACTTTTATTCGTCCTCTCACTCTCTCTTTCTTCCCTTGCTCCGACCCCAGTTCTTGTAGAGCAAGACCTCGTTTCATTCCATTGTCACCACTGGTTAGAATCCTGCCTATAGCATAATCATGTCGTTTATGGCGATTCGGCTCCCTCATTCATTGCGTGTTTCAGATTCGTGTTATTTCTGTATTGTGCGCTCGTTCCCATCAATGTCGAGTGAATGAAGAATAGAACTCACTTTTATTCTTCCTCTCACTCTCTCTTTCTTCCCTTGTTCCGACCCCAGTTCTTGTAGAGCTAGACCTCGTTTCATTCCATTGTCACCACTGGTTAGAATCCTGCCTATAGCATAATCATGTCGTTTATGGCGATTCGGCTCCCTCATTCGTTGTGTGTTTTCAGATTCGTGTAATTTCGGTATTGTAGGATCGTTTCCATCATGGTCATGTGAATGAACAACAGAACTCACTTTTATTCTTCCTCTCACTCTCTCTTTCTTCCCTTGTTCCAACCCCAGTTCTTGTAGAGCTAGACCTCGTTTCATTCCGTTGTCACCGCTGGTTCCAACCCTGTCTGTAGCATATTCGTGTTGCTTATGGCAATTCTGTTTCCTCATTCGTTGTGTGTTTTCAGATTCGTGTAATTTCGGTGTTGTAGGATCGTTCCCATCATGGTCAAGTGAATGAACAACAGAACTCACTTTTATTCTTCCTCTCACTCTCTCTTTCTTTCCTTGTTCCGACCCCAGTTCTTGCCAGTGGGCCCGAGCTCTTATAGTTTTATTTCTTCAGTTCCCCATTACGACGAGCGTTGCATAAAAACTCGTCTCCGGCCGATTGACGCAGATTCTTCGCAGAGTGCACGGCGACGTTTAGAGCGACCGTCGAAATCGAACGGGAAATCGGCGGCGGGCGGGGAACGGCCGAGTTGCCCGACGCGTCTCCCGTGCCGCGGGCCGCGGAGGGGAACGGCTCGAGAGGGAAGAACGTGGGGGATCGGGGTGTCGCGCGGCGTGGGGACGTGGGTGAAAAAGACGAGGACGCACGAAATAGAGGGAGAAGTTTTAGAGTGGGAAACTGGTAGCGCGTGCCCTAACCCTCCGTCCACGCTTCCTCAGCTCAGTCTTGAGTTTGTGGCGTTCGAAGGTCGACGGAATCTCTTTCGTGCTCCTCTTCCTCGAACATCGCGACTTCTTCCCCCCCCCTCTTCTTCCACCTTAAAATCGACACTTTGGCCTAAACTCGTGTGTTCCCTGTACATCCTACTTGGTCGTTAATGTCGATGTTACACGCAGTGCGACGATGATCACGCGCTCCCAATTCAAAAAGAATGAATTTTGACTGCATTTTGATGGTCAGCGTCAAGTCTTCGTTTTTTAGCCGGCGAATGATGAAGTGCAAGTGATTTATTTTGTAAAGTGAGTACAAAAAAAAGGGATTATATTTTAATATTAATTAAAATGAGTTCGGCCGTCGTGGAAATGGATTCGAACAACAACGCGCAGCCGACTTCGGAAAAGTGTTACTCCCTCCGCCCTCGCTCTCTCGTTAAAAGGAGCGACGAAGAGGACGAAGAGATCGTCACGTGGAAACGACGAGCCAAAAAACGGCCGAAGCCCAAACCCGCTCCTTTGAGCAAATACCGTCGAAAAACCGCCAACGCTCGCGAACGCTCGCGAATGCGCGAAATCAACGAGGCCTTCGACAGTCTTCGACGGGCCGTTCCACACGCGACGAGCCCTGCAGACGCCAGCGAGAAATTGACCAAAATTTCGACTCTTCGCCTCGCGATGAAATACATCGCGGCTCTGTCGGCGGCTTTGGCGGAACCTCAAGGGGAATCAGACGTCGAGTCGTTGATTAGCGAATCGACGATTAACGATTTGTGTTCGACGAGCGACAGCTCAGTCACTCCGCCGCTTCCTTCGATATCCGTCCTCGATCCGTCATTTTCCGACCCGTACTCGGACTTTTCCGACGGACCTCTTCATCTCGACTCCTATCCGGATTTTCCGAGCTTCGCCTTCGACGACCCATTCATCACGACTGATTTTAGTTAACTTCGAGACTACCTCCGTCAAAATTCTGCTCCGTTGACGTAAGCATCTATAATTTTACGCCTTTTCCAAGTAAATAATAAATCGAATATTGTACGAAAATCACCTGAAAATGATAGCTTCAATTTTACTGTTTTTTGGAAGAAATTACGTTTCATACCGAAAGTGCTGTGCTGGCTGTGGCGTAATAATACGAAATACACGCGAAAACTTAGTACTGGCTGTTAGCTTCAGCTCTGTCAAAATCCGTTTACGTAAGAAACTTCACTTTCCAAATCTACTCGCATTATCCCTCCCCCCTACTCCCACTCTCCACTCAAATTTATGAAAAACACGAAAAATGCTGGATTTATTTTCAGTTTTTTTTTTCAACAAACTGAGCGATATAATGAAAATCAAAAATATTCGTGTTGACGAACGTCCTACTTTACACCCGCAAAATTTAGTAATTTTAGCTCAAGTATAGTCAAAATCCATCTCACAAACTATACACTATAACTATGGTGTAACAACCTTCATTGCGCCAATCTACTCAAAATGATTAATAAATCGGGTATTGCCGCAAAAACCGCCTGGAACGGACTTCGTTCATACGTTTTTGCGACTAAATTACGCTGTATACCGAAAAACTGAAAGTGCAGTGTCCGACATTTCCTTCGAAAACTAGGTGAAGGTGATCCATCAAAATTCGTCTAACAAACGCTAAATTTGTATTACACTCGACTCATTCTCCATATCCTTCGACGCTCACCAATGACATTTTGTACGAAAATGTCCTACGTCGCGCACACAAATTTTAACTTCTTTTCTTAATTTAATTTTTTATTTTTGGATGAACTAGTGAGGAAGAAATTGAGAGCTATACTGAAAACCCGAAGTGCTGCGCTGACTGGGGCGTAATAATCCGAATTTTCTACATCTCCCACGAAAAATCGGTAATGGCAGTTAGTTAGCCCAAGAGCTGTCAAAATCCGTTCCACTAACATTACTCTGTTGACGTAACAACCTCCACTTTCTAAATACTCGAATTATGTTAATCCCCCCCCCCCTCAGCTCTTCGCCGAATATTTTGCGACGAAAATAGCTTGAAACGAAGCTGAAAGTTTTAAAGTTTTTAGCCCAAAATTGCCCCCGAAACAGCAGGATGAGTCGCTACGCGAGAAGAAATTGAGCGTTATACGTGAAACCCGTTCTTCAGTTGTAAAATTCCGTAAAATTGGCTTCCCGCAATCGTGGAAATTAATCCGCTATATCGACCGAATGCCCGTGGCAGGAAACGATCTTTAACTCCCGCATCGCTGTTTTGGTAACGCAAGATGTAACCGCGAAAGCTCGACAAATTTCTGGATAGTAATCGAACTATAAACGACGCTTCTCTCATTCGAGGCCGAGCACTGACGTTTTTCAATTGACGCGGCTTTAAACGGCTAACAACTTTAGAAATTTTTAAAGAAGTAGAAAGAGAAGAATTTTTAGTTGCTCCTACTTATCCCACGGCTATTATTGAGCAACGAGCGCTTAGGTCGTTTATACGGCAGTCAATTTGATTTTTTGGAAAAGGATCGTGTTGATTGTTTTGGAATTATCGGGTAAAAGCTGAGAAATGCGGCAGTAAAACGCGTTATCCATCGTACATCGCTACTATCCTGATTTTTCGAGAATTTCATTATCGTAACGTCGAACTTTATTACAAAAAATTGCGTTAAAAGAGTCTAACTTCGAAGAACTTTCCTGTTTGGCCCGTAGAACTAAGGAAAGTGTAAAAAAAAGAGCAGAAACAACACAGCTGACCATGATTTGGACCTGTTCCTCAGTGAAAGTGATTTTTACTTTCATTTTCTGCTCTTTCTCTTGACAATTTGGGAACTTTTTAATCCAAACAAACAAATACGCCATAGCAAAGCTGCTTGTTGACTCTGGCGAAATAGCATTCTCGTAGCATTCAATTAGGAAAACAAGAGAAACTATATTTTCCAGTTTAATGAAAGGGAGAAGGGTTTCGGTGGTCAAGCCATTCTCAGCTGAATCAGGTCACCAGTTTCCACATAAATTCCTCGTAATACTCGTTGAACTTGGCTCAGCTTTCCTCGCACTGCTGATGGGCTTTAGCGTAACTGACGAGGAACTAATTTATCGTTGTAAATATTGCGTTCGGTTCACTCCTTCGAAGAGATGAAACGGACGTACTTCCATTCGTTTTTGGGTTAGTTTCGTGAATGAAGTGACGTCAGAGATGCAGCAGGTTCGATTCTAACGTGTCCAGGACTTTCGGTTCATTTCAGAACTCGGAATCAGTGAAAGTGATTTAGTTCCTTTTTGCGTCCACTTTGTTCACGATTCGCGTTCTGGTGGAATAATACCATCCTGAATATCTCACAGACTTCTTCAGGTTCTTGATTGGTACTATACTGAATGAACAATGGACGATGTGTTGGTACAGGCGATTGTCGTTGGTTTTTCCCTTCTTGTGAGGCTCGTTGCCAGAGTTTCCCTTTCTCCTTAAATTAATTCGGTGTTTCTGCGCCGTTTAGGGACTTCTTCGGGTCTATTCCATTTCTAACGCGAAGACAAAAATAAAGGTCTCGATCCAAATTGGCGAAAACTCCAATGATGTGTGCCATTCGTACAGAAATGTCTTAGTATTGAATCTAAAAATGGTGTATTACGTTATTCTATTTTGTTACCACTTGGAACAGGTTTTTCCCAATCTTAGCGCGACCATGCCGTTTCCCGTGTTTTGCGAGCTGCGACACTTTGCTTTAATTGAAATCAACTTCAGATAAAAAGCTCACATAAAGCACTTATTTCAAACGCAAAGCTGAACAATATTTTCAGAACGGACGAAGTCATCGTTATCCTTTTCAATATTTGAAAGGTACAGTAGAACTCCCAATGCCTAGTCTGAAACTTGAACCATCTCCCCTTTGGGCCGTTTCAGATATGAGCTGTTCGCAATGAAAGACACGTCTAAATGCGCACATATTACCTCATCCATAAATGCCCATTTAACAATTTTCGAACGGGGCGGTGAAACCTTCATTTTTTGACGAGGATTAACTGAAAACAAAACACGAACGCGTTTTAAGTTCTGTCAGAACTACCAAGGCACGGACGTGGGCCCAAGTAGATATTCGATCCAAAGTGGCAACCAAATAGCTGTTTACTCCTGGAGGGTTCCTATTCATGCAGAAACAACCGCGAAGCTTTTCTCTTTTATTGAACTGATTTTCGATGTTTTGCACGGAACGTCCGACTGTAAAGACATGATTTGAAGCAATTAATATTGGCAGAACTTTTCTCCACTCCACTCTGATTCGTCGACCTCTAACGCCTCCCCGGTGATTCACTCTAATCGTAGAAAAGTGCGTCATTTAACGAAAGCCGCACAATTTCATCGTTCAACGGAAAACGCTGTATGCGCTGCCGTTATCATAGCTGAAGACACCCTGCGTAACTAGGATACCAAATTCCCGTTTTGCCTCTTGAAAGTTATCCGTTGGACTCCACTTATCCGTTGTTAAGTTGGTGGCATTGAAGACTCCAATGCTGGGAGTCTGCACTCCCGGACAGTCTTGAATGTACATTTCAGGCTCCTCCACTTACTCCAGCCGCTCAAAAATATCAGGTGCGACGCTTCAACACAACGTTTCCGCTCTTCCGCTTCGCCTCATCGCTCTTCCAACTAATCTATCCTTTTTTTTCACTCAGTTAATTAGTTCTTGTTACCACACTGCTCCTCGTTCTTTATAAAAAACTGACAGCGCGTAAGGTTTCGGAATTTATCGGGTTGCCCCTGTTTATGTTACGACCGTTGCCTGAGACTGCCCAGAAGATGTTTTTAGTTCAGGAATCACAGAGCAAACACTGCGAAAGAAGTTAGTCGAAAAAACGGCGGGGGGGTCGTGATTCTTTGATCGCCGTTGCCTGATCGCAGTTGTTAGTGTTATGTAGAAATACTGCCGAGATGACACAATGTAGGCTTAACTGGAATGAGTATTGACAGATTGATATTTCACCCATTTACGCACTCCTAATTGCAGTACTTCTTGGGCGAATTCGGCATTTTCCTATTGAACTTGACGAGTTTTAGTAGAAATCCCTTCACGCGCAATTATAGTTGAAGGTGTCCTCGCGTTTGTTGAATCTCTTTTGACAAAAAATTCTTTTGGTTGGATAGAAGCAGCATTCGTTCTGAGAAAAGGTTGAAGGTGGAAGATCCTGTGGGCTTAGGGACAGATCTTTATTCGGAAACGATTCTGAGTTAAAAAATTGGTTCGTTCACGCCCTTATAGAGTCACTTCCTCACTATAGGGAAGATGCTTGAAGAATGCACCACACTGTCTGGAACCCGGTGAGAGTGAAACATTTCAAAAGCCAAGGGTAGAAGACTCTCGAAGCAAAAAACAACCTGGCTTGACACCTGAGAGACATTAACGTTGGCACGATAGCACTTTAGCTCGCAGCGCTTATCCCCAAAGGGACAGACAGAGTTATTGAAAGTACAACTGGCCTTTTCAATGGCCTGGTATGAAAATAAAGCAGTTCTTTTCGATTCGGTTGTTTTAAAAAAGGTTTCAATTGCAATGGAAGAGGTTTTTTTTAATAGAAAAAATTGTTGGGTTTTAGAACAGAATTCATTCCGTTCGAAAAATGATGTATTTGCTTTGATCCTGGAAAATGCCAGTTTCTCTGAGCCTACAGTAATGGCTAGAATATCAGTTGTTTGGTTTTGTTATCGGTCCGCTCTGCAGAGTTCACACGGTGCGTGTATTTTATGTTATTGCTCCCTTCCGCCTTCTCCTTCTGCTCTTCCGCTTTCCCTTTCTCCATCATCAGTCACCGTGCAAACCCTGGAACCACCTTCCTTTTGCCAAACTCACCATTTCGAACGAAATTGATAGCACAAAAAGCCCGTCGAGGCGCCTTTATCTCCAAATACGCGACCTCAGCAGTCATACGTGTGACTTGGGCTGTGTGTTGGGGTGTACAGATATTAATTCAGCGCTGTGCGGCCTTTTCATTTTATCCCTCAATAGGATGCTGGACTGCTCATCAGTGTATTGACAAAGTGAAGAGTAAAATTAATAAAAGGTTTTTATTCGGACAGGCGAAAGATAAAAAGGCGCGTCTTCCCCATAGAGCCGTGTAGTAAACAAGACGACCATTTGTGCGCGTAAAAGAACGAATAATGAAGTGTTCCGCGCACCATTTCGTGAATTTAAAGGCTCGTCGAGCTTTTAAACGAATAATATATCGTTACATTCCGGGAGAGCGGCGTCTCGTTATATTGAGTTCGTTCGAGTCCCCGCTTCGGCATTCAGAGCGCCATTCCGTCCATTACCTGACCTTAATTAGTCCGATTTTGTAACGTCGCCTCATTCAAACCACTTGCCGCGCTGTCCCGCATGTTACAAGTCTTGGCGAAAAAGAGTTCAATGACGAAATTGACGATTCGTAACTTCAAAGGGGGATTTGATAGTTTGATTTGTGCGGTTCGAGGATGTTAGCGCGGAGCGTCTGAAACACGGTATCTTCTTGGAGCCGGTGCAATGCCTTCTGCGAAGGCTCAAGTGTCATATTTGACGCGGCCGCCATCAGTAAACGTGTGCTCAGCTTCGCAGACACTACATGCACCTCTTTATTTGTCAAATTGCCATCAGTTGTCAGAACAGCAGGCATACCCGCTCATGTTGTAGCTTGGAGCGTTCGCCTTCGCAGATCTAATGGAGTTTTCAGTCACTCCAAGCATCTCTCCATGTGTCAAAAGTCAAATTGCTATCAGTTGTCAGCACTGCAGGCATACCTGCTCATCTTATAGCTTGGGGCGTTCGCCTTCGCAGCTCTAAAGGAGTTATCAGTCACTCCAAGCATCTCTGTACGTGTCAAAGGTCTTATTGCAATCGGTTGTCAGCACAGCAGGCATACCCGCTCATCTTGTAGCTTGGGGCGCTCACCTTCGCAGCTCTAATGGAGTTTTCAGTCACTCCAAGCATCTCTCCATGTGTCAAAGGGCAAATTGCTATCAGTTGTCAGCACAGCAGGCATACCCGCTCACCTTATAGCTTGGGGCATTCGCCTTTGCAGCTCTAATGGAGTTTTCAGTCACTCCAAGCACCTCTCCATGCGTCAAAGGTCAAATTGCTATCAGTTGACAGCACAGCAGGCATACCCGCTTATTCCCCTTCGCAACCCGCCCAGTCCATGTGTAATTCAGATCTACGACTTTACCTCGAATAAATCAATACAGTTGTTTGTGTAAAATAACTCTACTGAACTGGTTTTACTTGCCAAATCATCCCCAAGACACTGTAAAAAATTAAGTCATATGGAACAAATAATAACAACATCTGGACGTAAGCATGGCAGTATGGGACAGTACACGGTGAGGGTCGTCGTAAGCAGGTTGCACAGATCTCCTCATAGCATCCTGACGCGCAAAAACATGCGAAGAAACAGGTAGTTCTGGATGGACATAAGAAATTTTGACTACTCTTATCAAGTTGTACGGTATTGGAAATAGTGAAGTGTGACAGTGGATACAACAAACAAAAATATCGGATCAGGTGACGGCCATACTGCACTTTACTGACAGCCCAATTTACCTACGCTTATTCTTCCTTTCTTTTCATCAGGTGATTTTCATTCTTTAAATTTACTTACAACTCCCAGTTTTAATTTAGTGTAAGCTCCGCATATTTACAACCCTTTACAAGAGTAAAAGCGCGCGTTAATTTTACGACGAGTAATTGTGCAATATTTGGAGTCGTATTGCCTTGAAATAGTTCAAAATGGTCGATTGACACGTTCCACCGCACGATTGAACGAACTGACGCGGTAAATTGAATCCTACTCGGTTTAAGAATGACGCTCTCAACATTTGAGCGGCTCAACTAATTTAAATTTTGCGTCCATTTCGCGTTTTATTTTTGTATTTTCCCGAAGAGAAAAAATAAAATAAAAAATATTTTCCATGAGGTTGTGACTAGCGCTTCGTAATTGTAGAACGTTCGAAACATTCACGAGCTTTTTATGTAAAGTTTCGTGTATTCAATTATTGTACCTTTCACATCAATGTATTTCAATGAAGCATGGAATCAAATTAATTAGAACGTACGTTTTGATAAATCTAACTGCTGTTGTATTTCCTGTCGGCTCTCTCGAAATTGTTAGAATTTAATATTTTTATATATGTATTTAATTTTGATTTACTTTTTGACTAAGAATTGATAAAAACGCTACAAAAAGTTGTAAATGTGATACAAATTTAAGGTGGTACTGATCATCAAAAATTGCTAAGCCTCAGTACAGTTCATTTTTTTCTCACAATCGACGGATTGGTTTTAATTAAATAGTTTTGAACTAACATGATCATTCCAACACTCGGTTTGAACTCTTGATGATACGTTCGAGCATTAATAGGCTGGCCTTTGGCAAATTCCGTGTGAGAAATTGAGAAAAGGCCGCATACTCGGACGTTCTGAAGGTAATTGAAACTTGAGTGTGTGCTACATCCACTGACGTTTATCGTGAATCCAAAAGTGAAACGTATCAACTCAAATCCAGATCTGAGGGAAATATGGAGTGAGGTAGGACCAAACTTCTGTGGCGGTTGGCATTTTGAATTGGGTTAATGCACAGTTTTTGGTTGTTCTCTTCGTAAAAACTAAGCCTTGAACTAGCTTTAAAAGGGAGAAATGAACTGGTATTTTGCTTATCTTTTGCTATTGCCTTGTATCGTCTTCAGAATTTCCTTTTTCGTTCAATCAATTTGATTTCTGTGCGCGTTTGTTGAGCTAAATCATTGGCCGCGCGTTACCAACCTTGGAACAGTTGTTAATGCCACTGCACCCGCTTTGGCCCACTGATTGACTTTTCAAGGGCTGAAGAAGACGGCAGTAGAATTGGTTTTAAGCTGGGACCGCGCATAAAATCCGGGGAAGCATCCTTCTTCCGATGCTGCAATCCAGGTTTTGTGGAGTTAGCAGCTCGAGTTGATCGTAAACCCTAGAAGCCCCTAAACACTGCGAGGGTGGTTTTAGAAACAAAATCGTGGTCACTCTCAGTGAGTGATCTTATAACTGCAGGTGTTGGGGGCTGGTTGGAAGTACAATAGACCGTAGATGAGGGATGTTTACTCAACAAAACCACTCCCACCCTGTGGGCTTCTTGGCAAGGTTACGCATTGGCCCTAACCAGCCCTCATTAGACCTGGAGACGGATGGCACTGCCGCTGCCGACAAAACGGTTGCCCCTGTGGAGCTGTGTTAGGGGTTAAACAATGGTCAAAGCACAGCTCACAGTACCCGGCGAATGAGCATTCACTGCAAAGTTCCAGCTTCTTAGATGCCACCCTGTGAGGCGTTCACTGTACGACAACGTGTGCAGACGCATGCAGAAAGATCGCCATGTCCCTTCTGGCCAACAAATCCGCCTAACCATCTTTGCTCAGGCGCAGAGGGCTGAAAGCCTCTACATGGAGGAATCCCCACTGGTATTCGCAAGCGCATAGTTGCCAATCATCAAAAAGTCGCAGTGGCCTTAGCAGTTTGTCCCTCTTTTCCCATCAGGTCAAGTCACAGCTCACATTACTCGGTCAATGAGCATTCACTGCAAAGCTCCAGCTTCTCAGATGCCACCGTGTGAGGTGCAGTAGAAGACCCCCCCCACTGTACGACGTGGCGCGTAGAGGCACGAAGAAAGACTGCATTGTCCTTCTGGCCAACGGCGCCTAGGCACGCCACTCCGTCAAGTCGCAGTGGCCTCAGCAGTCCGTCCCTCTTTTCCCTTCAGGTCAAGGCACAGTGGCCTCAGCAGTCCGTCCCTCTTTTCCCATTAGGTCAAGGCACCGTTGCTACTAAACAGTATCAAGTACGGTCTAGTTGAGGACAAACTGGGCTGGTGTTTTTCGTAACATAAATGATATTTGTCGTCCCAATAACGTCTTTAAAAAGGTTTATGGTTTACAACATCACTTTTCGTCTGTTGTCTATTCGTTGTCACTGTTCGCATTAAGTGTTTCTTTTTCTCATAAATATTTACTCGATTAGTAGTGTTTTTGGCATATTGAGCTAAGTTGATTGTGGAAATCGCGCTATAGTTACCTTGACAGTTATACAAAATATTTCAACATTGAGGTATATTAAGTATTGATCATCTCAGTAACTTGTAAACGTTTCTCCTCGTAAATGTACGTCGTTCACCACAACTAAGTCTTTCAATGTCTCGACAACTATGTCCGAGACCCTTCCAATTAACTCCGTCCTTGAATACGTCGTTCCGTCCTCTAGATCATAAATTATATTAAATCACGAAGGAATAGCTACATATCAAATATGTTTAGTTAATACGAAACGTCCTGAAGTTAGTTTTTAGTGTGTACAAGTTTTTTGAAAGTTCGGATTAGCTTTAATTGCCTGAAACGAAAGCATTTTGTCTCTCCATCGACCCGATGGTTGTTAACTGAGCTTCGCAGATGATGGTTGTATATTAATTTAGTTTCATAACTGTACAGAAGCGATTCGTTTTATATTATTTAATTGTAAGTCAACGCCATTTTATGAAATTGGATGCCAATTGTTGAATATTTGAGATATACGATGTAAATTTGATTGTAATTTGTGCCAATAAAATGATGTCATTTATTTGATGTTTATTCCTTGCGTGTTATGGTGAAGTTCCTGTGGGGGAGGAATATACAGTCCTGCTTATTAAGTCAGTTATTATCCTTATCCTCTCTCCGGTTTAGTCAGCGTGCCCTGGAGTTCAAGCGTGTGCCTCACAGGGGTGGAGTGTTGGCCTTGCGCCGTTACTTCCGCTACCCAGGCTTTAACGCGATGTCGTCTTATTGCCCATGCCTGTGCAAAAGTGGCGATGAGGATGGCCTCCTTGGAGGATGGGTACTGGGAGGCGAGCTCGTGCAGGTGCAGCCTCACAGGTCTGTTTCCTTATTTGATGACTGTTCCTAAGCCCTCGACGAGTCATGCAAGTTGCGGTTTCGGCCGGCCTCTGCAGCATCCACCGAACTCAGACCTGGGGAGGTACGGCAGGTATTTGGTCGTTAGCCAGTCTCCCGGTAGAGAGCTGTTGCCCGTGCGGAGGCGAGCACCTGAGGAATCCTGTACTGTCGGAGAGGAGTTCTTAATCTTGTTTCCGACCTGATCTAACTATTCACTTGGGTGGCAAGTTTCAAAACGACAGATCAACCACGTTTTTTAGCCATCACCTTCTTCACCAACTTAGCAAAATGATTATAGTCTTGCTTTGTAACAGTCAATGCTGCTAAGTTCGTTTGCCCACCCAATACCGTCACTCACTGTTGTAGAAACTACAGTAGAGCAGCACGTGGTCTCTTATTTCCTCTGCACTGGAGTTTCCTCTGCCGCACGAGCGGGCGTCAAAATATTGACGGCTAGCGATGGCGCTGAACACTTTGGCCTGAGAAGTGCTGGGTCGTGTGGAAGGATCGGTGCCGTAGGAGTTTCCAGATTGAGAGGACCCAGTGAATGCAGGTGGTGGGGATGGGATCTTCTACACCAATGAACAACATGCATTTTGGAGTCACCACTGTTGCAGTCCATATCAGGTTTCTCCATGAGTGATTGGCCATCAAGACGTGGTCCAATCGGGATTAAATATATTGTGGACAGATCACAACAACGCAAAGGTAATGTAAAGTGTTCATTACTTAGAAAAAAAATATCTGGTGCGTTGCAACACACAACTTTCCTTAGCTCTACAACAATTCACTTTGTACGTGGCTAATTCTATTTAATAAATTCATTTATCACTCAGTTAATTTGAACTTCCTCAAACAACGCTTTACGGCAGCAGGAAGCGGTAGCGCTTACAGTTCCAGATTTTATTGTGCTGCTCGTACTCATTCCAGGACCATTATTGAGCAATTGGTACACAGATAATTAATGAGGCTGTAAACACAAATTTTTTGAAGAAGGATAGTAATTACTTTTGCAGAGTTATTGGGTAAACACCTTTAGAACTCGTAGTAAGCGAAATGACAGTAGTTGAAATTCAGGAATTTCTGGAGTAACCCCCATGTATCTCATGAGGGTTTTCAAACACTCCTCACACTTTAGGTATTGGATTGGACTACAATACCAATTTTTTTCAACATTCAACAAAAATTCCAGCGGAGTTTATAAGGAAAAAAAACTGCGCTAAAAACGCTTTTGGTCGAAAATTTTGATAATTTATTGTGCTGCTCTAGTCATTTTCCCACTAATGGGAATTTTATGGTATGATTACCTTATGGAGAGCTATCAATATAAGAAATTTACTCAAAATCGTTAGAGCCGTTTTTGAGAAAAAAAATATTTGGTGTTTTGATCACTATGATAACTATAGTTAACTTTCGGTGGATTTTGTTCAAACCCTTATTTCGGCGTCTCATAAAGACCTGCGGGCGAGATATCAAGTTTGAGCTGATTTGGTACGGTGGTTTTCTCTAAAAATCGTTCACAGACACACTTTAGTGACACACACACACACACACACAGACCATTTTCCCAAATAGTGTTTTTCGGTCTCAGGAGGGTCTGAAACGTAAAGATCTGAAGAACACTCAAAAAAAAATTTCAGCCGATTACATAACTTTCCTTTCTACTTCGTAGAGCCAAGGAAAGTAAAAAAAACGAGAACTGCACACAAAATTAAACATTTTGACGAAAATCGATATTAGTGGACTGTTTTGGTAATTTTGCCCCTCATATGGTATTCAAATAAGCTATTCATACGGTAGGAGTTAATAATGAAAATCAACCTCACAAATTAACAGTTTTTCGACTAACTTTTTTTGCCACGATTTTCCGCTTAGTCAACAAGAAACGGTAATAACTAAAGAATTTTTTTTTTAAGTCAGTCACGTACCTTCTCTTTCTTATGAAAATAAAAATGTCACAGTCAACTTTACGTAGCCGCAATGATTTTAATTCATGTTAGCCGTGAGCAAAGCGGCCACTTGGGGGAGAAAACCGCCATTTTTATCCGTCGAAATGAATCGAAGGAGGGAGTGAGTGAAAGCAAGCCGATCCGAGGCTTCAGGCGGGAGCTGGCAATGGCTCTGGCGAAATCCCGTAACGTCAAAAACGTTCCAGTTTTTGCGTCGAAACCTATTCGACTGTATAGGGAAATTAAAGTAAAGCTTCTCTCCACGGGATCATTGCAGAATGAGGGAATGATACTTCGCTGACGAGGAAAGACGACCGGGTAATACTAACGTAGTCATGACACCAATGTGGATATAATAGTAGCCATTTACTGTTATTTGTCAGGTTGATCAAGACTGATCAGGAGCCCTTTGGTGCAGCGGGGACAAGCTCTCAGTCGCCCTCTGTGAATGAGTCAGTTTGTTCGCTGGGTGTGCTTTTTCGATTTTATTTTCCTCTTACATTGTGTGGTATCCGTTTGAGATGGCCATCGCGAACCCTCATTTAGGGCTGCCAATTGCTAATTAATTGACACTTAATAAGCGAGCCCCCCTCCCTCCCGCCATTTGTTGAGGTAGGTTATTTTCTCAGTAACAATTTTTACATTTTTCTTCGTTTGTTTCCTACCTCGTTACGTGACATGTCAAGGAGTCACACGAGGACTAACCTAACATTTGATACAATTAAGTCGGGCAGCAAATTCAGGAAGTACGAATGGAACGCCTGGCCATGATCCTGAGAAAATGTTGCACAAACGCAATCACTAGTTGACCGCAACGATTACCTCTTCTTCTTCTTCGTCCACTACAGGGAATGGGGACCGCGCTGACTTTGTTGAAGGATATGTTTTATGCGGAAGCTCAGGGTCTACATGAATGAAGAAGAATTAGTTGGAAGATTGGTGTTAGAAGTGGAACAGTACTGTTTGGGCACTGCTTGTACAGAAGTCACCGGCCTTGGTTAAGGAATATGCAATTTCCAAAGTGTAATAACATGCAATTCAATGACAAACGTTTTCGTGCTTATACTGGAGTGTTTATTCAGGAGCGAGCCCTAAGCCATATTCTTCCACATTGCCCACACTCCGAGGCATTGCCCAGTAGCTCTCAATGGCTTCAGTTATCTAGTGTTCAGCATGAAGCAACGAGCGGAATTATCCTTGGTAGGTTGTTCTGAGTTTTGACAAGGACGAGCTAAAGGAGGAAATGTAACATTGATTGGCCTGGCTGCCATTGTAAGCACTCCAGTGGTCGTAGTTCAGTGGGTATAGACAAAGATTCATAATTCGACGAAAGTTGGGCAATGGATCGGAGCTCGCGCTCGTTGTAATTTATGCCTGAGTCAGTGGCTGCCCTAACATTTCCACCAGACCATCTTGTGACGTTAACGTATGTGAAGGATATAGATTCCATCTTCGCCGGCTCTCCTTCCGGTGCATGTCACGAGGCCATTCTGGCGGGCTGGTACGAATGGTGAGAGGGACAGCTCTGAAAATAATCGGGGCCACGTTCAGAAATCGTCAATAAGTACAAAAATTGAGGACACTCATGGGATTGTCAGCGCTAAATGGGGAGCACTATGGAGAGCCACTTCTCCAGATATGGTGGCAAGTCCATTGGGGGAAGATGTCGATATTTTTGTCGTACCTGTAAAGTGCGCTTCAACCACGCTCTGCTACCAATCTGTGATATGTTAGGGGTTTTTCATAGTCCTAGAAGTTCGGGGTGCCGAGCCGCCCCTCTCAACTGTACAGCCCAAGGAACGGCGTTATCGAGAGGAAGGACTGTTCCTGAGCATCAGCATTCTCCCCCTAGAAAGAAGGCTTCACTACCGTTTCTCTTCCTTTCCGTGAGCCATATCAACGGCACGAGGAGTGATAGTTAAGGTACCGGCTCAGGAACCGAATTCGTGGTGGCGAGTGGCCCAAAACGAGAGTGCTTGCTCAGCAAAGGACGATCACTGAGCTTCCACCCAAAACCCTAGGTGTCTCTCCATTTCTGTCCCCGAAGAAGCAGGTTGGCCTTCATTAACACTGCAATATATTTTTCCAGTCTCCACAGTTCTTATTTTCTAGTCTCCCAGCACCTTCTCTTCGTACCGTTCCTAATTTAATATTATTCTCATTGATCCTCCGACCCCTCAGTTTCAGCCATGTCGGAGCATTACATTACCATTCCCACCAGCCTGCCAGAACGGCCAAGTGGCACGCCCCAAAGATGAAGGTTATATCTTTCACCCATTATAACCCACTATTCCACGAGAAACCAAAGACAAGAAGAGAAGGATAGATATTACGAAACCATAAAATAATAGTGTATGAGCATTGTGGCAGTAATTTGACAAACCTCATGAACAACTCGTGCTTATTGTGAAACTCATATTTCCCTCATCCTTTTGGTGCGGTGACCTCTGTAGATATCTCCTGATATGTGAAGCCGTTCTGGGAGAAAATCAGCGAAGAAATGTTTTGAGTTTACGGTTCATGGTTTGCTGGTGGTCACTTGAAGTCGATGGGGGCCTGAAAAGGATCGCTGCCCCTCCTCCTTTCCACAGCCTTCTGTCTCAATCTCTTATCTGCGCTCTTTCTGTTCGCTTTGATTTGGAGCGTTTTCGACCGATCTATTTATTCTGCATTAATTACAATTTTTGCGGAATTTCCCGGTTCCTGTGTCGGGACGTATCCAGGAACCACTTAATTCCTTTAAGTTAGTCCTGCTTTTGTGCGCCTATTGGAGCTGGTCAGGAAAAGTAGGGTGAGTCGACCTTTTGTTCCTAGTTCCTTTGATCTTGGTCTTTTGCCTGTGTTCCCAGCTGGCTGAGGGTGAACTTGGTTATTGGCGCAATTCTTTTCTTTGATTTTTCTGCTCTCGTAGTTGATACGATCAGAACAGCTAGTGAGAAAATGCATGAAACAGGAGTGACTTCATTTCATAATTTCAACAAATCTACTTAATTAAAATGAAAACCTCCCAAGTTTACAGGTCTCGCAGTTCAACCCATTGACACAGTGCTGTTCTACATTTCTAAGAACAGATTAACATACTGTCTATAGTAATGAACGTTTATTGGTCCCACGCTTTAATGGCAAATTACAAAATCACAAATATTCGCGTCTGAGCTCCGGAAACAAACTATGCTCGATCCTAGTCCTGGGCCGAAGGCGATGGGAATTTACAACGAGAGCGCTCGTCCACAGTACACACACTGCCGACGAGGAAAGACATTCTCAACAGGTTAGCGGACTTTTCTTCAGAATTTCTCGAAGCGCACTACAAAAACCCTCTTCACCGCCCGTTGAAGTCACTCGAAGTCGACGACTGCCTTTACGTCTGAAGCGAGATCTGTTGACGTTCGCTGAACTCACGGCTTGTCGTACGCCCCATAGAGCGCTCTGAGTGTCGACCAATCCCCAGTCCCAGCTTTTCCCGCTTTAACGTTATACCTGTAGAGAGGTCATGCCATAAATACGGCCCGCGATCGAAATGATTAAAGTATAGTGAACGTGTCAAAAAAAAGTTGGCATTTTCTACCGATCTTTACGTTTTGAGGCCTACTGAGTCCAAAAAACCTAATTTCGGCGCGTGGTCCGTTTGTGTGTGTCTGTAGTTCAATTTGCGGGAGAACGGCTAGACCGATTAAGCTGGTTCTTTTTTGTTTTGTTCGTTATTTTTTGTAGAGGCGAAAAGAAGGTTATGGGCGAAAATGTACCAAAAACTATTGGTTTTGATTAAACCTACAAACGATCTTCTGGTAGTCAGTACATAACTTTTCTTCTACATAAATATCTCCATGCAAATACGGTGAATGGAGATATAGGAAAGGAGTTTACAGGGGAAAAACTGGGTCAAAATCCATTTTCTGCGAAATGCTTGGTAATTTATTGCGCTGTGAAGAAGACGATATTGACCTGAAAAAACGTTTAAGTTAACAAGGGCAATAGAGAGGGCGGCGTCCGAGGGTACCTTCTTCAACCACCTACTTGCCTTGTCAACAAAATTATTCATAAGAAACACATCAATAAAACCGTACATTCAGCCAGTAAAAAACCACGCAGGTCTAGCAAACATGACAATGGTCGCGAGAATCAACTCAAACACATACAGTGTCTAAAGTGCGCAAACATTTGGCCATAAATCTCCCCAATGTCCAGCTAAGACTTTGTATTATACTCGTACATTCGTAGGGGCAGTGGTTTCGTTGGAAATTCCCCTAGAGAGCTGTATGGTGCTGGCAGGAGAGGGGTTGAGGCTTTAAAGCTACCCTCTCCAAAGCCACGGGCGTGTGTCCAGCACTCTTACAAACGTACTCGTACATACTGTGACCCATTGGCCCATTGTCCTGCTGCCAGTATTGGGAAAGACTTTGAAAAGGTTAGTAGTTGGAAGTGTTAAGGGATATTTTAAGTCGGGTATTAGTAGAAGAAAGTATGGTTTTATGGAGGGAAGTAGTACAGAGGCTGGAGGTTAGGAAATTGGTGGAAGGGATAAATGGAAGATATGTACTGAGGATTTTTGTAGATATGGAAGGAGCATTCGACAGGGAGTGGTGGCTGTACCTTGTATGGGGTATGAGGGAAGAAGCTTTGGAAGTGGATGTTTACACGTTGTTAGGACGAGTGAGGTTTGGCTAGGTGGGGAAATGATGAGGAGAAAAATGACTATGGGATGTCCACAAGGATCCGTGATCGGCCCTCAGTTTTGGAATAAAGTGATGGATAGGTTTATAGGAAAAGTGGAAGGAGGAGGTTTTGAAATGGTGGCTTACCCAGATGACGGGGTGGTAATCGTACGAGAAATTCGTGGGCGGGAAAAAGGAAGAAGGATAAACAGAGTCATGGAGGAAAGGAAAATGAAGGTTTCATAAGGGAAGACGAAAATTATTATGCTGAGGGTAGGTCACCACGCCTATTTTACTGGTGGGGCTAGGATAGGAATGATGAAGGAGATGAAGTACTTGGGGGGGGGGGGGTCAGGGTTGGCAATCGGGAAGCATGTGGAATATTTAGTAGGGAAGGCAAGGGACAAGTTCCATGGGGTGGTAAGAATAGCAAGGGAAGGACTGGGAGTGGCTAGTGAGGCCCCGTGCACAGTGTATAGGGGCAGTGATTGCGTACGCATCTGGGGTATGGTGGGACGAGCTGAATGCCCTCACAAGGAGGAGACTGGCGAGTGGGCAAAGAAATATGTTTATTGGAATGGTGAAGGCCTACCGGACTGTCTCCTCCAATGCCCTGTGCGTCGTGGCCTGGGAGCCGCCCAGTGACCTGGAGGTGAAGAGGAGATGGGCGGGCTACCGGCTGAGGGTGCAAGGACGGGTATCATGGGGAGATACGGAGATTGTGGGAAGGAAAAGGAAGGCCCTCATCGATAAGTTATAAATCGATGAGTGGCAGGAACGATGGGAAAATAGTGAAAAGGGATGATGGGCGTACGCTTGGCTGCCACATGTACGGGAAAGAATAGAAGCAGGATGGCACACCACACAGCTCGTCACAGGGACTTTCGTCGTAGGCTTGGGTTGGTGATGGACGGGCTGTGTGAGTGTGGAGAGCCGGGCACAGTGGAACACCAGGAGTAGAAATTACCAGCAGGATAGAAATAGGGCTTGGAATGAGGTACTAGAATCAAAGGTCAGTGGGATACGACGATGGTTAGGGAACACAGAAGTTTTGGATGGTGGAAATGGTTTGGGGAAAAGGTTTTAAGGGATAGGGGAAGAAGCTAGGTTGTGGGGGAATGTGGGCAGGCCCTCAGGTAAAAGTGTAGTATGTTTGTCTGTTTTGTGTTAGAGTGTGATCGTGTCTGGGCAGTGCCAGGGATGGTCGAATATCAAGTAGCCCATTCCTGGACCGCAGGTGTGAATGTACTTAAGAGTGAGTGTATGTGTATGTTTATGTGCGTCGGTGTCATATCAGAATAGGTAGTGTTGGGAAGGTTCCAGGGGGGATGAATATCGGGTAGTTGGCCCTCGGCTCGTCGGATAGGGGATTGCAGTTCAGGCCGGGACTAAAGACGGCCTGAGATGGGTGTCAGGGGAATGTATGTGCCAATAATAGCGTGCGCGCCCGGGTTGTGGTGGGACAAGTTCAATGTCCACAGAGTGAGACGGGTGGGTCGGGGTCGAGAATATCAAGTAGTCGGATTAGGAATCACAGTTCAGGCCGGGACTAAAGACGGCCTGACACCCTTCTCCATGGGAGGTACGGGGGCAAGTCCCATCCCCATGGAGATACAGCGTAGGTGCCGGTAGAACGCCTTTTGGCTCCGGCACCGGGGGCTGGCCACCCATTCAGATCTGTAGGGCACCTCGGGGGCTTCTGCCTGCGGCTGGAAGCGTGGGGCCTTCTTGGGCGTGACGCTGCTGGCCGTGCAGCCATAGGTTTGGCTTCGTTAAGGCAGTGGTTTTGCTGGAAATTCCCCTAGAGAGCTGTTTGGTGCTGTCAGGTTGAGGCTATGAAGCTAGGTGCCCTCTCCAAGGCCACGGGCGTATGCCCAGCATTCTTACAAATGTACATACAGTGAACTGGATAAAGCGAAGAACGAGAAATCTGTAAATGATCTACAGGAAGAATACAGTGATAGCGATGATGCTTGTTGCAGAAGCGAACCTTCCGATTCCGAGTTCATTCAGAAACAACTCCTGACGACCATCCGCCCTTCATAACCACCGTTAAGTTGAACAATGTGCCCGTCAAATTTGAAGCGATTGCAATGACGGGGAACTGAAACCAACCAAGAGTATACTTCAAGCGTTCAATGGTGGACAAATAAAGCCTCTCGGTACAGCATCAGTATTGGCTTCTTTTAAGCAAACCACGCGAAAGTTGAACATAATAGGAGAACTTGCCATTAATTTTAGGGTGGTCATGGATGTGGGCAGTTCTTTTGGCATAAAAATTGAAAATTTAAATTTAGTTAACTACAAAAATTCAAGCGGTTCGATAACAGTTAAGGGAATAGCTACCCAATTGAGCAGGGAACGGAATTCAAACTCCCACCCATTCTAAAGAAATATTCAGCTGTATGCAGTCGACTTAAAGTTGAAGCACGATGTGACTCCAGTATTTCAAAAGCCCGTTCGAGTACTTATTCCTGATCGTACAGCTTTTATGGTGGCGCTGAAAGTCCTATCGAAATTCTCGCATTCGGGAAGAAACTGTTATTTATTTATTTATAACATATACGGGCAGTGCCCAATTTAGCAGTGAAAAAATAAAATAAGGACAATATAAATCATAAATCACAATAAATGGGCACGATTCAATCGGCAGCAATCCTGAGCCAACAAACGGAGATCACAATAGTTGTCGAATTTTGGGCCTAAAAGAGTCTTTCGACAACAACAGTAGGTCCACCGAATCATCGTGTGACAACCTGTTGAAGTCCTCCTGAAAGCGCACCGTGGGATTATTGCGGAGATAGTTGGTCGAAGAGGTATAAACATAAAACGGCTGATAGAGTCTGGTAGTGTATGGAGGGGCGTAGAAGTTCAATTTGGAAAGCAGATACGGACAATCCAGTCGAACCGCTGTCAACCCATCCAGGAGAAGCATGTCCGCCTCACGTCGCCGATTCTCCAAAGAGGACATGCCTT
This sequence comes from Pachypeltis micranthus, assembly GCA_020466155.1. NCBI lineage: Eukaryota > Metazoa > Arthropoda > Insecta > Hemiptera > Miridae > Pachypeltis > Pachypeltis micranthus. The sequence goes on from CM035776.1 coordinate 5,764,026, forward strand.
CCCTCCTGAACGCCACTGCGCAGGAAGTGGCGCTGAACACGCTCCAAGGTATTCTTGGCATTGGCATATCACGGTGACCGCACAGGGAAGGAAAACTCGAGAGGTGTACGGACAAGGGAGGTGGATAGCAGCTTAAGGGCGTTTGGTTCCTTGAAATCCCTCGTATTTCTTTCGAGAAAGCCCAGTTCTCTCATTGCTTTTGAGCATATTTCACCAATATGGGCCGAAAACGTAAAACCTGCATCGAGCAAAACTTCGAGATCCCGCACCAGGGTTTTACGCACCCCTGTGGGACTGTTGTCGATGTACAGGTGTCAATCGTTGCTTGAGAAGAAGTCGTATATCTCTGGGTACTCTGCACTGTCACCCCTTATAGCGCTAGTAAGGGCGTCAACAGGTTTGTTATGTTTGTGCTCTACGAATGGTTTCTCACATTGATTTTGTTGGCCAACGCGACTTTTATCCACCAAATCGTTCAAAATGTCTTGACGAAGTCGTTGGTGAGGACTGGTGAGAACTCTTTCCAAGATTATATTGGAAAGCAGCAAACAATGTGAAAGAAGAGCAATAGTCGGCGGCGGTTAACTGTCGAGGTTCCCGTGTTAAGTGAAAACAAGACGAAAAGGGTCTGCTGATTGGCGGCACGTAGGACCGGGACGAGTGAGCGGCTTCTGAGGTGGTAAAGCTCGGCGGAGGAGGCGAGACAAGGGCGAGGGGAAGTGGTCGAATATTGCCTATATAAGGTAAACTGGTGAGCTCTGGTTTGGAAATACCAGGTTCTGTCTCACGCTTCTACCCGGTTCCCGGAGGAAGGTATTTACAGTCCGGGGCGTTAATTGGAGCGGTCAGATCTCTGCCTCCCCCCTTCACTCCCTCGACTCCTGGAGCACTCGCCTCTTCCGTCAATGAGGGGGGGGGGGGTTGACAGCCAACTCAAGTCCCGAACCAGATCCCCCGCTTTATTTATGGCATTTCGGGAACGGTCCTCCGCAACCGTCCAAATTGTGTCCTCATTGCCTCGTGTCTTTTCAAATATTGTCACGAAATTCGAATTCCGGCTCTGGTGAGGATTTTTAAGGGGGGAGACGATCGCAATTTTTTTGCTCGTCGCGCTCCGAATGAGCACGAAGGAGAAGAGTATATAAGTCCTCGAAAATTCGAACTATGCCCGTCAACGAGGCCCACCGTGATGAGGCGTGTTTCACAAATTCCATTAATAGTCCTAATTAACTAGCGATGCGCGAGCTCCTGCGCCGAACCCAGTGAATAATGACTGCAACGAACGTGATACAGACGACATTAACACTTAATGGAACTGAACTCTGACGAATACAAAGATAGCTTTGTCAGTAGCTAAATAACTCAGAATCGACTGAACCCGGACCAGCAAATGTGCAGCAGGCAGTGCCATTGAGCCAGTACCTCGGTAGAAGAGTGTTGCTGTTACATTCAGGTTTTGTTGTAATAACCTTCTTCTCAAACAGGGTTATACAAAACGGTTATAAGCTTCCTTAGTAGCAGTCAACGCTGGAAGGGTTGGAATACAGTAGAGCAGCAGGCGGTTTCTTGTTTCCTTCTTGCAGGATGGAGAGACTTTGAAAGAAAAGAAGGTGCATTGAGATCGCCATGTCTCGTAATGAGCTGGCTAGTCCAGCGGTCTGACTCAACCCTCTTTCTCCTAAAGTCATGGATGCCTGTCACTTCCGTTTGACGAGGGTTCCCATCTCGCTTGCCATTTCTCTAACACCCATTCGTCGATGGCAGCAAGTTTCTGTTCTGTGGTGAGATCTGTACGGAGTTCAGTTCAGAGCTGGGAAAGGTCCCATTTCACTCTCCACTTATCAACAATGCACTCAACGGGTAACTGACCAGTGAACACCTGTTGTGCTTCCATTGATACAGTGTTATAGGCCTTGGAGATTCACAGGAGTGCAGCCCTCTCGGATTGGACCAATGCTGTCTTTTGATTGAGTGTTAGTTTGCTACCCCAGGCGACGGGGCAGTAGCCAATCACTACTTCCCTGCACGATAAAGTACATATGTACACTTTACTTATCCAGCAAATATGAAATTGCGCCATTGCTATCTGGGGCATGTGTTCGCCATCGCAATCCCGACGTATTGAGTCACACCTCCATTTCTTCGCAATCCATAATGAGTTCTCACTGGAAAACCCTCCGGCCCTTTTACATTGCACCATGTCCACGTTTACTATGCACAACCACAAACCCCCCAAACCTCTGGTCCTGTCCCATCCAAAGCACACTCGTTGTGCACGCCAGCGGTACCTCCGGGTATACGGGCAGTCCCTCAGGCCTTGGCGAGGTAGCTGGAGGAGCTACTCTTCACTGTCCCCTCATTTTACACTGACGCTCCCACCAGTGTCCTCAAATATTTGCTGAAGTTATTGACGATATCAGAATGTGCTCCCGACCATTTTCCACAATTTGACCGTCGCATAACGTTGCTCCCCGAATTGTCGTTCTTACGTACTGTGCTACCCTCCCCACCCACTACCTTCCGCTACATATAGGTTTTGCACTCTCCATGCCAGTATCTCTAGCGATGTGTTTCTTCTCTCGCCTACGTGGTATATTTATTTTTATTCATTTACATTTAGGGGTTGGTAGTTCCACCCTTATGTTTCCTCCTTTTTTACCTGGTTTCCCACTCCCTGGAGGGAGCTAGGAGCGCCCTTCATTCCCTTTCTCCTGGGCGAAGGGCAAGGAATGATCCCCCTCCCCCCTAGAAGCCATGGCCATGCTATGGCGATCTTCCCTCGGTGTGACAATGCCGGAATGACTTCTGACGGGCACAGGTCCCGGGGTTTCTCTCCTCCTGTGGTGCGAGCGTCCAGCGGTCACCCTAGCTGTGGAGGTCCATGGTCCCACCGGGGTTTATTCGTTCCCTGCCAACCCGAGGGCCCATTAGTGTATACCTCAGTCATTTGTTTTTCTTTCTTGTGCCGCATACTGCGCCGTGTTGCTGGAAAACAATTTTTTCTTGCAACAAAATTTTTTTGTCTGGTGAGGGACTGTGAAGGTTATAGCCTCTATTTATGTTGGCTCTCCTTCCCACGTGCTCCATGCAATGCACGGACAAGCGTGGGAAGGGTGAGCGATTGCGGTGGCAAGGCTTTGAGCTCTTTATTCTCATTCTGATTCTTCACGCACCCTGTGACGTACCAATCGAGCCTCTCCTTTATCAGCCATACATTTTGAGTTCAGTGTTTTCCTCCCTCACTCGAATATTGTTGGATAAAGGTGAGCAACTCCTGTTTATTAACCCCCTTGCCACGATATTGTCTTTCATAATAATCCGAGCAAATTAGGTTACTTTGATGAAATATTAAAAGGAATTCTGTTCATTTATTACATTTCTATTTATTCGATTAAATTCAAATGGGTTTTATCGCGTTCTTAGTTTCACTTTCGTATTTTATCCTCAAGAAGAGTTATTTATTTATGTAATATCTGAAGTGAGTTCTTGTTTGATTAAGTATATTGACAAAACACTTGCCGTGACGGGGTTGCGGATAACAGGGACTCCTTGGTGAACTAACCCGCAACATGAATCACGCTCAATGAGCTGAAGTAGGGCGAGACACCCAAGCGATGGGTTTCCATCTAAGGGAGGAACGAGGCTCCTCATGCTGGTTCACATATCATCCAATCTTAAAGGTGGCTCGAGGGAATATTATTATACCTGCTTGCGGCTGTCAGACGGTGGCAGCAACAATTCGCGTTCCCTCCCCCCCCCCTCACCACGTCAAAAACCTGGAGGATTTCGAAGTAACGCTTTAATTCTCACCTGTCAAACAGAGCAGGCAGGAGGAGGAGGATTTTCGGCCATCCGCTTTGTGATGAGCGATAACTTTCGAAGCCTAATGTTGCTTGATCATTTCACGGATTTACCTTCGTTAGTTGTATTTAATTTAGAAGCTTCGAAAACATTTTGGAGCAGTACGAACTAACAGTAATTAGAGATCGCGTCTTTCCGTTTGACGGCCTTCCGCGCCGAACTCCCACGCATAAATAAACGGCCGTTTCGTTCCGTGTTTTTTTATTAACGACTTCGAAAGACGACTTCCTCGTTCAGTAAGTGGTCGAATGGGTGTTCTGATTTGAACGGCACGTGCAGTTTTTTACTGCAGGTGGGTTGTTTTGCTGATTGTTCTTGAAGGAGGGTTAAAAAGTGAAAAGAAGAAGTGAGACTTAGTGATTGAAGGATTGATTAACAACCTGGTTAACAATAGGGCCTTAAGGCCTTCTCTTCCATGTTCCAAGGAATTAAGAATATGACGATTACGGTTTCTGGGTGTCATAACACCTTAACGAATAAAATAACGAATAATCTTGGAAGATACTTAGAAGTAAGGGGAAAAGGCCCATTCTGGCACAAGGCCTAGTGGGGATAACCTGACATTGACGATAGCCTGAATGAAACCTCCCTTTTAAGGAGGAAAAACCTCACTAGAGAGGTAACTTTCTTGGCAAAGTTACCGCCACCATGCTGTTTTTGTCACTGTCTCTGAAAGTATTTTCTTTCACCGGAAATTCTATACGTGTTAATAAATTCCAAGCCGTAAAAAAAACTCCTTGGTAGGGCCAGGATTTGAACTAGTTAGTAGTTCTAACACGCTAATCACTGACCACTCCTTTACTTAACCGAGAGTGAAATATTATGATATAACTGTACAGCCCCCACCCTTTCCTCGTCAATTTGGTTGCTCTTTTGTTTTTTACCTTCCAATTCTTTCCTGATTTCGAAATTCGCCGTTTTCGTATCTGTTGTAAAGTCAGAGAACTTGTGTCCCGTTCCCTGTCACGTGTCATAGATCTACTCTCTTGATGTCTTCGATATTTTTTATCACTAACCCAGTAGTGAGCAACGTACCATGTATGGTACAGAAGGGAGGGGGACTTTGTGGGTAGGCAGGATGAAAACACGAGTGAACTTCGGACTCCCAATGGTTTGGACTTCGTGTCCAACTATTGTACAACCAGTTCGGCGAGTTCAATCGCCTCGATCGGTTCGTTAACCGTGCTGAGTGAATTTATTCCATTTCATGTCCGCGAATTTCGCCTAGTTATCATCATGTTCGACGAAGAGTAAGTATTATTATTCAACTATCGCTCCCAATTGTTTTCTTTCGTCATATTTTGGTTGTGTATACCTCGAGTGATATATCTAAGGTGGTTTGACGTATATTCAAACCCATCACACGAACACACTCTGTTATAAACTTGAGCGTACATTGCGCACTTCGCACGTGACCAACAAAGTTCCATTTTTTCTGCTTTTCGGGGAACTATCGTCAATAATTCGACCCGGATTGACCGTGCAAGAAGCAATCGATATGCTTTTAGCTGACGATGACGACTTACTTGAAAGAGAAATCCACATCACACCACCTGAGCCCAACTATTTGACTGATGAGGACTCAGGTGACGAAAACTCTGGCGTCATGTTTATGGATAATCTCAGTAAACGTCAGCTGCTTGCAGAGGCTGAAGTCAGGCCTCTTTACGTTCGCGCTCAATCAGGTGAGTCATGCAATTCTTCTGCAGTCATAAAAAATGTGAACATCGGCACTACCCCTTCTGCTCCATCTCTTGCTGCTAGTCCCACACCTGGACCAAGTTCCGCGATTTCCAAGGTTACCTGGCTGCGTCTAAGGTTAAAAAATCTTTGCCCGTAAAAGCTAGTCGCGTTACGAAGCGCAAGACAAAATCCAAAGCTGCTCCTAAAAATGTTGTTGAATGGATCAAAGGAGACTTTCAAGATTTGTCGAGAAATTTTCCTACTCCTGATTACTCAACTTACGAGGGATTATCTGCACTTGAAACATTCGAATGTTTCATCGATGATGAAGTAATAAACCTCATAATGACTGAATCAAACCGCTATGCCATTCAAAAAAATATAATTTGTGACCCTTTCACCCCTGTATCTCGTCAGATGTTTTCTTGGAATTCTTATCTTCTCGAGCTAACACTCCTTGCCCTCCAAGAGGCTGTATTGAGATAAATCTCCTGATACCTATGTGCCTCTTGTTGCAAACGCTATGCGACTCAAGAGGTTTGAACAAATTCTCAGATGCTTCCATGTCATTGACAATGAGCTTTTCGAACCACATTCTTAAATTGTGGAAGATAAGGCCGCTAATTGATTTATTGAAGAAGAAATTTTGCAAACACTTCATCTGCCTGAGAAAAACTTGTCCTACGACGAGAGTATGGTAAAGTTCTACCTGAAACAGTACATTCCGACAAAGCCCATTCGTTTCGGGTACAAAGTGTGGTCACTGAACACACCGGCGGGACACCTGGTTGATTTTGATATCTATCAGGGCAAAAGTGGCACTGACTACACTCATGTCGAAAAATTAGTGGGAAAATGTGCTGCTCCATTGCTAAAAATGATTGAACGCTTTCCAGATGGAATAAAGCCCTACCCTTTCCACTTTTACGTCGACAATCTATTTACAACCTTCAAACTCCTCACACACATGCAACAGTTGGGATACGATGCTACTGGCACTTTGCGGGAAAATAGAATTCCCAAATCCTGTCCTCTGCCTGGCAACAAGGATATTTTGAAAACTTACCCCCGAGGGCACATTGAGAATATCATAAACAAGCCTCATGGAATCCTCCTATGCAAATGGCGTGATAACTCGGTTGTTACTGCTTGCTCGAATACACATGGCATCAACCCGCTGACGAAAGTTTCTCGGTACTCAGTTGCGAGTAAGGCTCAGATCCAGGTCCCCCGCCCAGCCCTTCTGACTGAGTACAATAAAGGAATGGGAGGTACCGACCGAATGGACCAAAACGCGAATCTCTACCGAATCCAAGTAAGGAACAGTAAATGGTACTGGCCGTTGATTAGCTGGCTGCTGAATGTATCACTTCAAAATTCCTGGATATTGCATCGAAACGCTGGAAATAATATCGCTCAGCTGGACTTCAGAAGGACTATTGCACTGACCTACTTGAAGAAATATAGAGTCCCGAAGAAGGCAACGGGGCCTCGGACAACAAAAACGTTGGACCAATCAAGGTTTGACCACAAAGATCACTTACTTGGAGAAGATTCCCAATCAAAAACGACGGCGCTGCGGTGGAGCATCTTGTGAAACCAAATCTCGCTATTTTTGTGCAAAATGTGATGTTGGCTTATGCATTGACTGTTTCAAATTTTACCACAGTTTATAAAAAATTTTAAAAAAATGCGTTCACATAGAAAGAAGTTATTGAAAATTGAATTATGCGTCTCAATTAGCAAAATTGTTTTTTTTTTTCTCACTATAAATCAATAATATATTCACTCATCCATTCTCAATATTCTATTTACCGCTATTTAGTTGCAAATAAACAGCACTTTGTACAGAAAGTGTGCCTGATTCGTCGAAATTTACAATAGTCGAACTGGGAACATTGATCTTGAGAAGTGGGCAACGTACCATAAATGGTACAGCTGAATTTACGTCAATTAAATTGTGTTAGAATAGAAATAATGACATGTTCTCCATAAGGAAGGTTCTTTCAGACGGAATCCATCAGAAAATTTGACAAAAATTATCGGAATCGAATTAAGGCCACTACTGGGCTAACGATACACCTGGGCCAATACCTCCTATAGTAAATAGACCTGCTAAGATAGGGATCATGGCTGGGAGAAAATTTCCTTGCACCGGACCTTTGTCGACAAAAGCATTTTCCCCCAACATTTTCTTTGCTGTGTCTCATCATCGTCAACATTGTAGTTGTTGCAGTGTTCGCAGCAGTCGTCGTGATTTTCATTGCCCTCGTCGTCATCAAAGGAGTTGTGAAGGAGGGGTTTGGTGGTTAGCATGTTAGAACTACGCGCTAACGACACATGTTCAAATCTTAGTCCTGCCAGGGCACATTTTTAATGGCTTCTCGAATGAGGAGTTTTTAAATGTTAGAATTCTTCCGGTGGAAGAAAATACTCCCAGTGACAAAAACAGCGTGAGAGTTTCCCTTCTTTAAAAGATAGGTTTAATTCAGGCTATACTCAATGTCAGGTTATCCCACTAGCCCCTGTGCCAGAATCGGCCTTTCCCCCCTACTCTTCTAATTTTATAACTATAATATTGGAGCGACAATTTCTGAGGCCCTCGAACTGTACGCTCTCCTCATTACGGGCCCCGCTGCTCCTTCGGCCAACAACAGAAAGGAGCAGCAAACAAACCTTTATTCTACGTGTTGCCTCACTTTTGCATCATCTCATCTTTTCCCTCTATCGTCTCTGTTACTTCCGATCCTTCCAATTTTCTTCCACATATCACTTCGCCACATTCGCCGTATTTTCATCCACCTCATCAAGGGCCCCAAGGAAAATCATATTCATTTCTTTGCTCGAGCCTTCTTTGTATTTTCATTTTCTCAGCAGAATTTCTTATTTTAATATAAATCCCTTTAATTTCGAATTATTTTCCTCATTGTTCTTTCTCACCAAGCTTTCCCTTCTTTCACCATCTGTTTCACATATAATTTCTCGGTATTTTACCGTGGTCCACCAAGCCAGCCACCAAAGACCAGAAGTCGCTCTCTCTCAAGTCTCCAGCACTGAGCCAGGGTAGGGAGTCTCCTCATCAGTGCGACACTACCTACATCGAGGGGTGTCGACTATACCCATAACATACATGTGTTTGCTCATTTCGCTGTGCCCGGTGATGATCCCAAAAATCTGCCTAAATTCGGTCCTCCCGCCCCAGGTTCTGTCTCACCTCACATGTTTGCTCTGAGATAAAGCGTTTGGAGTGCCTTACTCCGGCAGACTGTCTGATGCATTCTTCTGGCACATTTTCCCACAGTCCTCTTGACTGGTAAGAGAGATATCCCACAATGGGGGGGGGGGGCGTTTTACCATCATGAACAGGGAACTGGGTGGGAGCAAACGTGAGCCCGAGCGACAGGACGACACCTCGATGAGACAACAGCTCCGTTCAGACTGCCAACATCCAAGTTTCATGTAAATTGAACTTTGTTTGAGGTGTATAGTCAGTGCTAATGCCCTGGGTGAGACTTCGCTAAATCGAGGAGTGTTGGTTCGTCCCAGTACACATCTTGAGATCGCAACCAGGACTCAGCAATAACTAAACTGACGTTCATGACATGTTGCTGTAACCTGACACTACGATTCTCCTTGGACATTCCTCGCAATCTTCTCAGAATCGATCACACGAAAACTAGAAGCTTTAATTCACAAAACCAAGTGTTGTAGAGGCAAAAGGACACGGACACGGCGTGAGGTTCAGTATGACGCACATACAACAAACTACCAGTTGTTGAACTATCATACTTGCGGTTTGTCAGTCGCACGCAACAGTCAACTGCCAACTTTCAGTCGTGACGGTTACGTATTACCTTCAGGTCAAACGCCGGAATGATGCTGGAGAATCTGATCTCTCTCGCGATGACGCACTCTTCCATGTCATCATTGAGGCTCCCAGTAAAAGCTTTTCAATAACCGAGGCCCGATCCGAAACCCCCCCTCAGTGAATTTCCCGTGCCGTACTGTCCAAGTCGAACGCTGTTAGTCGTAAAATTAGAAATCTTCGACTGGGGCGGCCGTGCCGAGCCGTTCGCTAGTTAGCTGAATTGCGGATAGTTACAACTTCTGGGAGGGGAATCGTTAGTGGGGCGGTTCATTTGATCTTCCCATCTCAAGAGTATTTCGACGGCAAAGCGCATTGTCATACCCCACCGCCGCCGCTCAGGCTCCTTTCTACGAACTGCCACGACTCCGTACAACGATTTGTTCATTTGCGGGGGCGCGGGAGGCTGACTGGAGTAACGGGTTACGAAAAACGCAAAATATTTCGTTTTGAAATCTCAACTGAGCACTCTCTTTCGGAGAAATCCCCCGACGCGGCGTGGAGTTTCAATTATTTCGTTAGTTGCTATAGTTTAGGATATTGGCCTGGGCTTCAAAGTCCACACAATACTGCAGTCCCTTGAACAGCCCAGCCCAGCAGTCGATCCAGTCTTCGGGCTCTCAACCTCCGAATCAGCGGCTACGTTCACAAGTTTATTGCAGTACCGGAATGTGTCTTATGTACAGCCTTGACGATGCGTGTCGGAGTATTTGTGGCTTATTAGAATTTGACGAAATGAGCGTGAATCCAGTGAACGTCTGGACGCACTGGCTAGGATCATTGGAGCTGGAGGTTCTGCTTCACTTCTCACACTGACCCCACCCCAGGCAAGGATTTTTACTTCTTGGGCTTCACGAAGTAGAATTTTTTGTGAGTTTTCTCAACATCTTTACGTTTTAAGGCCTACTAAGTCCGAAAAACGCTGTTTGAGAAAATCTGTTTGTGTCAGCGAACACAGTACAAACCAAATTAGCCAGAGTCAGCAAATTCCAGGGATTCGCTAGAACTCTTGAAGATCTTTGTTTGAGGGCATGAGTGGGGGAGCTTGAATTGAGAAATTAAGGGACAGGATGTGCGTGAATGAAGACTGTATTACACTGTAACAGAGTATCAATATCGGTTTAGTGAACAAGGGGGCTCTGAATACACGTGAACTGGTTGCATGGAGAAATAAGTGGAGAGAGAGATGAGTGTACAGCGAGAAATAATAGACGAGTGAGGCTTGAAAGAACTATGCGTTGTGGAGAGGAAACAAAATTTAGGGGTGAGAAGGGGGAATAGGGGGGAGGATATTTTGGAAAGTAGAGAAAGGGGAAATCCGTTTTTGCTTAAAAATAACTAAAGAGGAAGAAGCAGACTTACCGCACCTACGAACGAAGGGCTTCAGGTGAGAGAAATATCGGGACTCGATGTTCAGGGAAGGCCCAACAGAAGGGCAAGGGTACAAATTCTGAGCTAAAGACCCAACTAATTCGAGCAGCGCTGAACAATCCTCTTATTGAGGTCGTCCACTCCAGAACTGCCGATAGGTGAGGTGGAAGATGTACCCTTTGACTCCCCTCGTAGGCACCACCGAGATCACAGTCTAGTGGTCAAATATAAGATCCTTATTCCGAGGGAACTCAAGGTGTAAGATCAGGGATTGCTGTTTAGGTTTATTATTCGTTCTGAATAATAACCCTATGTTTTCGGTCACGAAAAATTGTTGTGAAAACGAAGTTGTGGATTCCAAATTTGTAATGTCTACCATCCATTGTCCGCCGTCCCTCGACCACCATCACCCGTCCCCCGTCCGCTGTCCAGGCCGTTTTGTGCCTTTAACATGGTCTAAAAATTCCGTTCTTTCGCACAAAAATCCCATTCGGTATCTAGTTGTGCCTGCCATCTCGGCAATCTGATCGGAAGAAGCCCATGGTTGTTATGGACAAAAAATGGTTTAAAAAATGAACTAAACGCAGTATAATCGCAAATAAGCCGTGTTTCTTATCATTTTCAAGTATTTTTACATCCTGGGTCGAATGGAATGAGTATCAGACGTGTACAACTGCGTATAGGGAAATTACAGTAATTATTAGACTCTAACTAATTGAAAGAACTCGTGGGAACTACAGCGGAAGTCAACGTTTCGTCGTTAGTACTCCCTTCCTCCCTCCTGTCACTTCAAAACCACCTGCCCGCTCGACTCACAATGTTGTGCCAATTGCCGAGGGTTCGCTGTAGTCCCCGTCCCAATTTCCCCGACACTTTTTGTGTCCGATGGGGCGGAGGAAGGTTAGGGCCACTTCCTCCGCACACCCCTACATCCGATCATAAATGCCTACAGAAGCTTACGGGCGCCTGGCGCCGGGGGAATATTTAGTTTCCGTAGTTCCATTGTAGCCAGGTCATGTTTCGTATGGTTTACTAGTATTCGATGCTGAATTGAATGGGATGGCTCTCGAGCAGTAATACTAGGTCAAGCTGTTCATGAGAATAATAAACCGTTGTGTAATAATTTGCAGGGTTTTTTATTTGCCAGAGCCAGCGGCTCACCAACGTTTAAAATCCCTTCGTAAAGAAAGACGTTCTTCTCGCACCTACAGTTCTATCCTACGTGGATTTCAAAGATTTGGCTTGTCTCCCTCCTTTAAAAGGGGAACCGACTCAAGGTCATACAGAATCTAATAGCTGGGTGGCAGTTGCTGCCGTCCCCTTCCTGAGTGCAACCTCTTTTATGACCATTAGCCTGCAACCAGTGAAGATGAGGGTGTTTCAGCCGGTAGAGGGTAGTCATTAGTCGCCAGTGGACTAATGAGGTTTGCTGCTGCCCCCAGAGATTCAAATGTGTCCTGTTTCACCTGCTCCTCTGTATCATTGGCGTTGTGTGTAACTCATCACCTACTGTACGCATGAAAAGACTGTTTTGTTAGTCTGCTGATCAAGACCGTTGTAAATAGCGGGAACGTGAAGCGAAGGAAGTAGTACCTGAAGTAAAGCCAATTGAGAAGCCTGAGAAAATTGATTAGTTGCAGATACGTCTGATCTGTGAGCCGGAGTGGATTGAATAGTTCACGTTATCGCCAGCATAATGGAAAGCATAAATTTTTAGAGTGATATCGGTCAGTGGGGTTGTCGTTTGATTTCCACATTGAGGATTCCAGACGGTCGTAGATGGTGTAGAGACATTAATAATTATTGTTTCCAGAGCAATTAAGTTGTAGTTCTTGAGATTAAGCGAACCCCGTAATCCAAGCGCCAACGACATTCCACTATTTCCAGCTCATTTCAAGTTCATTGCTATTGCTCTTCCGAACGATTCAAAGACTTAAGATCTTGAGAAAGAGCTCTTTCTTCTGAATCCAACGCCGTAACTCGGTTTGTGACAAATGGGACGCATTGCTTTCAGATTCCAAAAGCAGTCGAACCTCAAGTTTCTGGAGCAGCTCGAGTTATTGGAGAGAATTAAACGTATTGCTTCGATCAGCTCGAGTCATTTCCCATCCCGTTTCTTCACTTGAAGGAATTTATCTTGAAAGACGTCTTAGCGGGGCCACACAGAGCGTCGATCCAACTCGCCATCCGTTTGATTTCTTCCTTAAAGAGCCGAACCTGGGCAGAGCCACGTTCTGTTTTTATCCAGCTCTCCCGGTTCTGGGTAACAGGCTCTTCAGGGTTTTGTAGCGAGTGAGTGTCTGACGTTCCTTTCCGCCCCGACACTCGTCTCCTCTCTTTCGAGTCAACTTGTTCTTCCTCCCTAACGCGGAACGTGGATTGTCCTTGGGACGGTTACATTGGCACTGGGAATCGACGTGATGAGTATTAATAGACTTCTAGATTCGTCTCCGCCAACTCAGCTCTTGACCAATGACCTCGCCCCAATCATTCCACTATATTTGCCCTCGATGATACAACGTGAAAACATGAACGGCCGTGTTTCAACGCTCATAGAGACGTTATTAGTTGAGTGCAATGAACCGCACTAATTGGCGCTAGCATTATTTCCGTCACTGATCCTCTTTGAGCTCATTGTGACGTTCGACGAAGGCTCTAGGTCCACAGCCCTGTTTTTTAGCCCCCCCCTCCCCTCCATCGTCAAGTGGAACAAGTTATTTATGTTCTTTCACTCACTAAATTTACGCGAGACGTTTCATTTACATAATTTTCATCACTCAGGATAATTAATACGGTTACATTCCCTGGGGAATTTGTGCTGATTTATTTTATTACATATGTACTTTCGTACATATTGTCACCACTTTCCTGAAGACCGGTTGGGTCGAGGAGACTCATAGCTTTCGGACTTGTAATATTTCCGATCAACGTCCTCTGGATATTGTTCTCATCCATAACGTCTTGAACGCACTTGAAAAAGTGATAAAAACAAATTAAACTTAATTTTGAAAACTTCTTTCTCCTCGAGGACGAATCCCCCGAGCCAGAGCTGACTCTCAACAGATCTGTTACTGGCTCGGTTACAGCTGACGGCAGCGAAGTCTCGAGCGAATCGGGGCATTTGAGGCCCATAAATGCCCCAGACGAGCCTCCCCTGAATCGAAGAGTGCGGTTCGTCCCGGTACATCACTCCGCCCTTGATGAAGTGCCTGCCCTCAGGTACTCATGAACACTGCAGGGCGTTGCTGTCCGACCAACAAAGGGGAACCTAATCTTGAGCATAGCGAGCGAGAGAGAAGTTCCAAAAGGGTACCCATTTTTGTGGTGGGAGTATTGAATTTAGAACTACAAATAAATAGTCACCTCACAATGTCACTGACGAGCACATCTTCGGGCGTGTGGATCGTACGTCTTCGTCCCACGCAGCTGTGACATCCATGGTTCAAAGAATCGGCCCATCTCTTGGCGAAAGACGATTCTCTGAGTAAGGGGAGTCGGAGTTTCCCTCTTTCTCAGAGGACACCTGCGCAGAGTGAAGATGCTGCGTCTACCGTGCAGTGGTTAGTTGCACTTTTGCGGCGTCTTGGCTCATGGGGTGGAGAAGGGTGTGGTGCACTTCCACGCAGGTTCTTTGAGTCTCCTGGCTGGAGTTGAAGAAACGTGGGCACTTTTTACTTTCCGCTACCCGAAGGGAATCGGCCAAAAAAAAAAAACGCTGCAAATTATTACACAACGGTTTATTATTCGGATAATCAGCTTGACCTAGCATTAATGCTCCGAGACCCATCCTGTTCGATTCAGCATCGAAAAATATCATAATGAAACCCAAAAAAAGGCCGAAAAGAACTGAATCGTAATATTAAAATAAACAAAAAAAAACACGAAAGTATCTAGAAAAAACTGAATTTTAATATGAAAACATGCACGCTAAATACTAATATCAAAATTTAACCAAAAATCTATGAAAAAAACATAATGAGAATGAAACGAAAGAATCAAAAAAAAATTGAATCGTATTAAAACGAAAACGTCGGGGAAATTGGAAGAGTAAGGCGAATGGGGAGAGACCGGTCGTTGGGAGGGAAGCGAGCGGGAGGCCGCACTCGCTCGCCTCGAGAGCGGTTGGTTTTTTAATGAGACGGGCGGGGCGGAGGGAATTCAAACGACGAAACGCTTGTAGCTCCGCGTTGTACTGCGTTTCGTTAATTTTTTAACCGTTTTTGCCCATTACAACCACGGGCTTCGTCCGATCGGATTGCCGAGATGGCGGGCACAACTAGATACCAAATCGGATTTTTGGGCGAAAGAACGAATTTTTAGACCACGTTAAAGGCACAAAACGGCCCGGACGGCGGACGGCGGACGGGGACGGGGACGGGGACGGGGACGGGGGACGGGGACGGGGACGGCGGACGGACATTGCAAATTTGGAATCTCCATGTCTTGAAACGTAAAGTATCAAATTTTGAGGGGGGGTTGTAAAAAATTTTTCGTGACCGAAAACATAGGGTTATTATTCAGAATGAATAATAAACCAAAAAAGGGTTTTCTTCAGATCTTAACGTTTCAGAACGGACTACTGAGTCTAAAAAACCTAATTTCGGCGCGTGGTCCGTGTGTATGTGTAAGTGTGTGTGTGTGTGTGTGTCTGTAGTTCGATTTGCGGGAGAACGGCTGATCCGATTGAGCTGGTTCTTTTTTTGTTTTGTTCGTTATTGTTTGTAGATCCCAAAATAAGGTTATTGACGATTTCGGCCGATGGGAAGGGGGGGGGGACGAAAATGTACCAAAAACTAGGGTTTTTCGCATTTTTCTCAAAAACCGCCTCAACGATTTTAATCAAACTTTCAAATTATCTTTTCCTAATCAATACCTAACTTTTCTTCTCCATACATATCTCCATGAAAATACGGTGAACGGAGATATGAGCCCCTGAAGCAAAAATAGGTTTTTTACGCTTTTTGGAAAAACGGCTTCTGCGATTTTCACCAAACTCACAGGATGTTTTCAAATAGTTAATACCTACATATTCTATTCAATAAATGATCCTGTGACGGTCCATTGAACACAGATAAAAATGAAAATGTGTCAAAAATAACGTTTTTTCTAACATTTCCGTAAATTCCAGGGTAACTTTTTCACCAGATGCGATAAATCCCAATGTAGTGTCTTTTAGTGTCCCAAACCAACATTTCGTTTTCCATAATTATTTCTGTATATATATGTTGAACGGAGATATAAGCCAAGTTAACACAGAAAAGGAGATTTGTCGAATATTAATTTATCGGTATTCCAATTTTCTCAAAAACGGCTCCAACGATTTCGATCAAACTTTCGCAGTACTCTCAGCTAACTAGTCCCTACATTTTGTTCTCCATAAATGTTCCTGTAAAAATGCGTTGAACGAAGATATAGGGCCCGCCTATGTAGGTGGTGTTCGAACTTAAAGGGGTGGCGGAAAGTTGTGTGTTGCTACGCACCAGATATTTTTACCCCATGATGTTTACCGCAGATAGGGCAGGTATGTGGTTTTGGCGATGGAGTTTTGTCTTCACCAGGCCATTTTGAAGGCGCGTGGTTTCCTCGGACTCGTAGTTTGAGAGGACTTTCGGGGAGATACACGCGGGAAGATGTCTATGTTGATGCATGATAGGGGATTGAGTGGTTGTGAGGTGTACAGTCTGAAGGTTTCCGCTTACTAGTAGGTTTATGCTGCTGCAATGCTAGATAAGCATTGACCTTTCTACGTAGATGTGCGCGAGATGCTGGTAGACCAGAAGCTCCTTTACATCTGTCCTGCTTTCCTCGAAGCAGCCTTCGTCGATTGAACACAAAGCTGTGTTCAACTAATCATCAAGAACTGACAACGTTCGAACATAATGACGGGCGAGAGAGTAGGTCACAGCTGTAGGGCAGAAAAGTTGAAGGTGGGGGATCAAAAATTCCCATCGCATGAGAAGAACCTTCAAGTTTTTCTGCGTGGCCGGCATCTCGTAACTAATGTAAGAAAAGTTCGACCACTAGTTGGGCGCCAATGTTACGGGGGAGATTAATATTGGAAGTGATATCGCACTAAGTGAGTCAGGAAGTAGTATGATAGAAGCCAACTGCAATTGGAGCAGAGTTTTATTCTCAACAACATTCAGAGAAGTTTCACCACCACAGACAGGGAACTGGGTGGGAGTGAACGCGAGAGTGGACGACACAGTGACGAGGGAACCGGCTCGGTTACAACTGACGGCAGCGAAGTCTCGAGCGAATCGGGGCATTTGGGGTGCTCAGTCTGCATAAATGCCCCGGACGAGCCTCCGCTGAATCGAAGGGTTTGGTTCGTTCCGGTACAGATTGCAGAGGAACAACTGCTCTACTGAGTACAAAAACGACTCAGAGTCTCGACATCGAACTCCCCTGGACGAGAAACAGGTTTTGTTGTTCGTTTTTTATTCACCATTGCTTGGTCCACTCTGGCATCACCTACGAAGCATTACTTCAGAGTGGAGAAATGTCCCGTGGTCTTCTATAAGGGCGCCATCCGAATCCTCCATCCTCTTCAGCCGGAACACGGCCCAAACGAATCCATCCACGGCCTCTCATCTCGAATAATTCTCCAACATCCTAATCCTACTGACGACCGTGGACAGCAAGAGCTCCCAACTGCTTCCTGCGGGCACCTGCAGGGTTCGACCCACCTGGGACAAGCAAAGTACATGTGCTACACGCTGTCCACAGTATCTGCAGGAGAGATCTTCTTTTTTCCCATTCTGAGGCGGTAACTGAAGTTCCCTCACTCCGTCAAAAACAAGGTGAGGAACAAGAGGAAGTTGGAATATTCATGTCCTTCCATGGGGAAAAAGTAAAATTATGCAAATTTCCGATCCTTTCCGTCACTGTCTAGAGGGCAACATGATAGAAAGTCGCCCAAACTTCCCAAACAAATATGTACACGAGTGGATTGACGTAGAGCTAAGGAAAGTTGTGTGGCAACGCACCAGATATTTTTTAAAAATATTCTAGTAACATTTCAGCGGAGTTTAAAAGAAAATATAAAAACCGCGCTAAAACCGATTTTCGTGGAACATGTTGATAATTTATTGTGCTGCTCTCGTAATTTTCCCATGGATGGGAATTTATTGGTACAATTGCCTTATTGAGAGCTATGAATATAAAAAATTTAATCAAAATCGTTTTTGAGGGAGCTGTTTTTGAGAAAAAAGGTGTTTTGATCACTAT
The DNA here is from genome assembly GCA_020466155.1 of Pachypeltis micranthus. Taxonomy (NCBI): domain Eukaryota; kingdom Metazoa; phylum Arthropoda; class Insecta; order Hemiptera; family Miridae; genus Pachypeltis; species Pachypeltis micranthus. The sequence goes on from CM035776.1 coordinate 5,782,036, forward strand.
GATAACTATAGGTAACTTTCGGTGGATTTTGTTCATACCCTTATTCTGGCGTCCCATGGTAACTTGCGGGCTAGATATCAAGTTTGCGATTATTTGGTTCGGTCGTTTTCTCTAAAAACCACTCTAAAATCGATTACGTCGAAAACTTTGGTAATTCATTGTGCTGCTCTCGTCATTTTCCCAGAAATGGGAATTTTATAGAATATATGCCTTATTGGGAGTTATCAATATAAAAAATTTAATCGAAATCGTTAGAGCTGGGTTTGAGAAATAAAATTGGTGTTTTGATCACTATGATAACTATAGGTAACTTTCGGTTGATTTTGTTCATACCCTTATTTTGGCGTCCCTTGGTAACTTTCGGGCGAGATATCAAGTTTGAGCGGGTTTTGTACGGTGGTTTTCTCTAAAAACCGTTCACAGACACACAGACCATTTTCTCAAATAGTTTTTCGGACTCAGGAGGGTCTGAAACGTAAAGATGTGAAGAGAACTCAAAATTTTTATTTCAGCCGATTACATAACTCTCCTTTCTACTTTGTAGAGCCAAGGGAATTATTTCCCGCATTTATGACGGAGTGAATGTTCAGCGCCAAATTCATTGCTACGTTCTATTCTGAGTGTTGGCTACTGCGGTATGACAATACGGTGGAAAGGAGACGCCCAAAGCGGTCAACAAACTAACATATTTCGCGTTTGGTAAGAGCCTCGTTTGAAAGAGCAATGCCAGCGTATCGGTTACCTTAGAACTCCCGTTGAGAACCGGAAATGAAATCTCGTCGGTTCGTCGTAACGCACGGGAGCTGGAGCAGGAGCCGATCTCTTGTCGGGCCTTTCGCACGAAGTTCGTTAGCGTGTGGCGAAGGCTCTTCGAGTGACAACATTTCCAACGATCTTAATCAAACGCGAAGAAGAGAAGAAAAGAAAGAGGAACGAACGAACAAACAAAAAAAAAAAAAAAATAAAAGGGGCGGATTGTCACAAACGAACGGTGAAACCGGAGCGAGAAAACACGCGGAAGCTTCATAAGGAAGTCGTGGGAATTTTAATGAAGCCCAATCCTTACCGTTTAAGGAGAATATAAAATACGGTAGCGGGACGACCAAAACTTTCTCAGTGTGCGGCGTCTGCCGGCTCGACACGGGACTTACATTACTCCCCTTCGTGAAAACCTCTCTTCCGAAAGGAACATTTTTTTCGGTTCATTTTCGGCTTCGGGGGGGCTTTTTTTTGGAAGCACCGCGACTTATTTACAGGTTCCAGCCTCCGTCCTAAAAATTAGCGGAGTGCGAGCGAAACTAATTTATATGAAGGGAAATGGTTCTCGGAAAAGGGTTTCTCGCCGTCGCCAGTTGATCGATAAAGTAGCACTCACATTTAGCGGCTCCGTAAACGAGACGTAACAAACGTGAAACACTTACGTCGCCCGAAGTTCGGGGAGAAAAGGAATAAAACGGGTGTCCCTGCGTGGAATGTTGATGCCTTTCATTCTGCGCAGCTCGGTCTTAACGAGCTAACGACACTTGTCTATATATTTCTGTTGTCAATTCGCAAGAGTTTGACCATTTTACAACTCAGCGAGACGGCGCAAACTATGAAAGATGTGCGTGAGACAATGAAAGGCGGTGGTTCAACAATATTCACGCCACTTGGCAACTGAATCGATTTACAGTTAGTACTTTCCGTGAAAAGTTGAGTTTACGTGAGATCTTTACGTTTTGAGGCCTACCGAGTCTGAAAACCCATTTCCTTGAGTAGCCTGTGAGTGTACCAGTCGTCAATTTGTGAGAGGCTCGTTTTTTTTAGTTTTGTTCGTACCTACACGTTGTTCTCCACAAATCCACACATTGAGTCAGCTCTCGTATCTAACGTTGACTCTCGTCTCCCACCAAACACGGGTCAGCTTGACTCTTCACGTCCTGCCAATGGCCTTCCAGCGCCTTTGAATATGTCTATTTTCGTCGTTCCAATTATAATGGTTTGCGGCGGACTGCCGGAAGCGGCAACACTGACCGCCACCCGTGCAGTTTGCCGCTGTTTATATTAGCGGTGGAGCCACGTTTCTTCATCAGAACGGCTACCGACTTCGCAGACGAATCGTCCCCTTTTCCTAAGCCATTGAATCCGTTCTTAAACGTGCCTTCTACACAACGGGTAGAGTGGTTAGGTGAGTCGTAGTGGTGGGCTCTACCTTATTTACGTCATGGGAGTCGTGTTCGCGCTCCTAAGTCACCTGTTTAGAGTTTTGCAATGACGAGCCAGCTCTACGAGGGAGGAAAAAGAGATCAACCAAACTCTGCTACCAATTTGTAACGTGCTTGGGCAATTGTTTCACAATTCACCCATGTACAGAGCACGCGTGAAAGTCGTGTCTGGGCCGAAAAGAACAAATTAGATACACTCAATTATACTCACTTGATGAAATAAATAAAATAATGCCTCTCAAGAAGGTAATGGGAAATGAAATTATAAACCGAATAAGACCCACTTGATTTTAATCAGGAACACTCGCAATGAAATGAACTCCTTTTAGAGTGAAACAAATAACCTATGCTCGGATTGTATAAATGACAATGAAGGGACAATGGGGAAAATGAAACACCAAGCTCTGATCGCCTACCTTATTTCACACAATATAAAGGGACGTTTAAGAACTGATTCACTGGCTTAGAAAAAGGGAACAGTTCGTCTGCAAAGTCGGTAGCTGTTCTGATGAAGAAAGGTGGCTCCACCGCTAATATAAATAGCGGCAAACTGCACGGGTGGTGGTCAGTGTTGCCGCTTCCGGCAGTCCGCCGCAAACCATTACACATTGTAATCAGGACATGTTTCGTATGCTCTACAGGAATTTTTCGATGCTGAATCGAGCGGGATGGGTCTCAGAGGCATGAGACCTACGTTGGGGTGTGCCAAAGCATAATAATTTGCAGCGTTTTTTGTGTTCTTCGTAGTCGCAAAAGTTGTTTTGAGGCGGGTCGAATTAGTTGGAAACTTGCCCTTGTTTCCGCCCTTTTCCCGAACGTCGAGTCCACCTATTTTTGACCTGAAGTCCTTTGTCCGCGATTGCGGGAAAGTCCTTCAGTTATCTCCTAAGCTGACAACTGGTTTTCCCCTTTCAGGATTTTCCAAAAAATCTTCCTCCCCTCCTGTATGAGTCTTTTTCAAAGAAATCAATCCTCAGTCAAACAATATAATGCGACGGAACAAATCAATTGACAATATATGTAGGGCGCATATATGCAGCTAAAAGTCAACACAAAAACCTCCCTCGATGTTCATAACCTTCCCGAGTGCAAAACAATTTCCCCTTCTTCGTCTTCACACATGGATTTAACACTTCCTCGATTTACTTCCTCTCCAGCACACGCAGCTCTTCCCACTACACATTCATCTGTCAGCTCTAGTGCTAATCACAGCTCTACTCACTCTCTCCCCCCGTGCAACCAGTTCACATATTCAGAGCCCTCTTGTGTCGCTCTTATGCACTCACACTCAAACTCCCATTCTTCAGTCTTCTTCTCAGAGAACTATTGTTTCAACCAAGTGACTGTGTAATCGAAGCTCTATCGCGTTAAGCCAGCGTATCAATACAGTCTTATATCTCGTTCAATTCGTGGGTCTATTTCTCTCTCTTTCTCGTGCACCCAACAAAGGGCATAACCATACATCGATGGGATAGGGGGGTGGGGTGGGAATCAAAGTGTACCAAAAACTAGTGTTTTGTGCAAGGTTTGTTCTAGGATGCTTGTGTGGTTCATGGGCTTTTCGAAGCCCGAACCCTGAAACTGCTTCAGTCAGATTTCATGGCATATGTATCGCGCTAAAATGTTGAAATTGGAGTGATACCGCTGAGTATTGGCAATTACTAATACTGCTGCTGTTTGGCTTGTCAAATTAGCTGGGTATTTGACCTCCAAAATGGCCGTAGAAAGTCATTGTTTCCCCAAACACCTTCGCCCTCAAGCCCTTTTGTTACCTGTGGGAAGTCCACCTCTTCAGTCATTTCCAATTGACTGCCGATTTACCCGTGTCCTGTACTTCCCATCTATCTTTTCCCACCCCTCTTTTTTAGATTCCTCTTCTCTCCAAGTGCACAGACAGCTCCTTCAGCTTTCAACGATTCGTCTCTCAGCTCATGCCACTCCCAACACTATCTCTCTCTCTCTCTCTCTCTCTCTCTCTCTCTCTCTCTCTCTGTCTGCCTCCCTTCACTCTTGTGAAAGTTTAAACACTCAAGCTCAACCGGATATTGCGATTCTGTCAAGTGTAATACAGTCCTCACTCACGCTCACCACGCTCATCCATTTATCAGTTTCAAGCTGCCATACGTGCGCCCAACACCTACTAACAACTGCTAAATCAATTAAAACCAAACTGCGGCGGAGCCCAAGTTGTAATAATACGCTTTGAAATATCTACTGAACGTGAGGCCACTTTCACACAGCTACCCTTCCAAGGAGCTACTGCCAAGCTCACTAGTCTCCGCACCATTTTATCGGAAGCCCAAACATCGGTGCAAGCGAGCTCGTTTGGGAGGAAACGTCAACTTGTTGGGGATCAGAATAATGAAAGCCTTTCACTCCGCTTCTCCCACGGATTCGTTCGTTATTAATTCCTACTCATTTCCGACTCGTGTATCAAGTGTTGACTCGCCGTCCAAACTCGCTGCAGGTAGCAACGCCTCGTCTTCTCCGGCAGGAACCTAATCTATTTTTTTTCGGCTAGACTTCCACGCCGACTGCTCTTGAAAAGACCAGGATTCCACCTGAGACGGCTCGCTCGATGCCACTCCCTCGTCAAGGAGAAAAATAAATGAAAAAAAAAAGTGCAGGAGTCCGTCTCAGTGAAGTTTTACGCTTCCAGAAGGGAAGAGTATAGAAGAGGCCGCGTTTGTGATTGATTGACACGCCCGTGATGATCGTCAGAGGCGCCAATACGCTCCGAGTAAACACACCGACCTGTCACCCGAATACTTCACCGTCTTGAAACGTTTTATGAAAATGTTGAAATCAAAATGAAACAAAAATCATGACGAAGTGGAGCTTTTGAAATTTCTTTCGAGCGACACGTTCCCATCGTCAATTTCGTCCAAACGTTCGAATGAGTTACCCATCTCATCACCCCTAGTTCCAGAAGAGAATCAATTTAGGGAGAAATCAAACGGATAACTAGAAAAATGTTTCTCTAAAGAACGAGCTCGAAAAGAACTACTTGAACTTCGGAAATGATTTTCACCAGCGAATTAAAACACTTTGTCCGTCAGCGTTCGCTCGGGCCGTTTTGCTCATTTAGAACCTCAACCACAGTTGGCGATGGGGGAAGGGAAATTCAGGCGTGTGAATGACCAATTATCCAACGTGAAAAAAACGAAAATTAATTATGCTGCGTAAAATCGTAGATAAATAAAATAAACTGGGGGATGAAATACGATATCGGATAAATTGAAGTATTCCTGAAGCTCCTTACAGTAAATAAATCGAATGCTTCGGAAGCAACGAACTGATCAGGCTATGCAGTGTGATTGATAAACCGAGGAAATGGAGAAAAACAAAAAAAGATTTGACCGTACATGCTGAGTGATGATAAAGGCTTAACTTCGATGAAGAGGCGCTGAAAGAGATCAGGTGGTGTATGGAATTTGAAGAACAAAGGGGTTACAGATGATGAGTCAACCAACTGAAAAAAAACCTGCAAATTATTACACAATGGTTTATTATTCTCATGAACAGCATGACCTAGTATTACTGCTCCGGGACCCATCCCATTCGATTCAGCATCGAATACTAGTAAACCATACGAAACATGTCCTGGCTACAATGGAACTACGGAAACAAAACGTCTGATGATTTTGCCCCGTCGTCGGGGAAATTGGGACAGAGGCGCTCGAAGCGGACCAGTTGCGAGGCGAAAGGGGAGTTGGGTGGCGGCGTCGTTGGTAGGCGAGCGAGCGCTAGTGGTTTTTTAATGAGACGGGCGGGGAGGGAGGGAGTTCAAAAGACGAAACGTTGACTTCCGCTGTAGTTCCCGCGTTGTACTGCTTTTCGTTAATTTTTTTAACCGTTTTTTGCCCATTACAACCACAGGCTTCGTCCGATCGGATTGCCAAGATGGCGGCCACAACTAGATACCAAATCGGATTTTTGGGCGAAAGGACGAATTTTTTAGACCACGTTAAAGGCACAAAACGGCCCGGATGGCGGACGGGGGGTGATGGACGGCGGATAGACATAGCAAATTTGGAATCTCCAAGTCTTGAAACGTAAAGTATCAAATTTTGAGTGGGGGTTGTAAAAAATTGTTCGTGACCGAAAACATAGGGTTATTATTCAGAATGAATAATAAACCAAAACAAAAACATTACGCTCGGGGATAATTCGGCAGCCTCTGCACAGTGCTCGGAATGAAACAGAATGGACTGGGCTCAAGTTAGCTACATATAACAATCGAAACATAGACCACTTGCCCTGAAGTCAGGGATGGTCGCAGCGATTGACACACTAGACTAAAACATATTTAGTCTTTAATCAGCTTTTCAAAATTTGGCCTACTTCAAAATTGGCCACCTACGACTTTGACCGTTTGCCCTGAAGTCATGGATGGTCCGAAACATGAATATGAAACATATTTAGAATCAGGACAGGAATATCTAGATGGGTGTTTTTTAGATTTACGATATTTGGCCTAGTTCAAAATTGGCCACCTAATATAACCTTTGACCGTTTGCCCAGAAGTCATGGATGATCCAAAACATGAATATGAAACATATTTAGAATCAGGACAGGAATATTGGATGAAAAAAATAAAATTGGCAGAGCAAATGGCAATAAAGAAATAAGAACAACGAGAGAGTCAATTAATGCTAAGCATCGGAAACACGAACGACACGTCACGAACTAAATTTATTCCCACATCAGAAACTGGAAGCTGTTGTCCATAGCAACACAATTACAAAACGCATCTGACAACAGCTGCTTTATAATAAAGATTGGGCTTGCCTTCCCAATACGCCCCCTCAAGACCAAACTTTCAATATACCGGACTTCATAGAACACTTCTCATGCTTTTCTCTTGACACAGGCTTCGTAAGGAAATCGGCAGGCATGTCTTCAGTTCCTAAGAAGTCGATGGATATGGCTCCTAGGTCAAAAGTTTCTTTCAGGAACTGACTTCGGATATCTATATGTTTAGTCCTCGAGTGATAGTTCGGATTTGACATAAGTTTCTGCGCCCCCTGGTTGTCATTATAGACACATATAGGCTGCGCAGTTGGATATCCAATTTCGTCCAAGAACCTTTTCAGATACAGTCCTTCTTTTACAGCGTCTGAAAGGCTCAGGAACTCGGCTTCTGTGCTGGACAGTGCAACCGTCCTCTGCTTTCTTGCTGCCCACGAAATAGCTGCGCCTGATAACGTGAAGAGATAGCCACTGTACGAACGACGATCAATTGCACAATTGCCCCAATCGGCGTCAGCATATCCCGTCAACTGATCCTCGGATCGTGTATAAGTCAGCCCGTAGTCAATTGTCCCTTGAAGATAGCGCAGAATTCTTTTCGCAGCCTTCCAATGAGCTTCAGTGAAACAACCGTTGAACTGACTCAGACAGTTGACTGCGTAGGTAATGTCCACTCGCGTTCCCATCGTCAAGTACAATAAAGAACCAATCAAACTTCGGTATGGTATCTTCCTCAACTCTTCTTTCTTCGCCTCTTCTTTTTCCACAACCACAAATTTCGTATTTACATCCATTGGCGTTCCAATTGGTTTACACGATTCCATGTTGAATTTCCTCAAAATATCGTTGATGTAATTTCTCTGTGAAATTTGAACTCTTCCTTTTTCCTTGTTATAGTTGAATTCGAGACCTAAACAATAATGAATTTTACCCAAATCTTTCATCTTGAATTCTTCCATCAATTTTTCTTTCAAATTTTTAAGAGAGTTGGGGTTACTGGACGCGATTACGAGATCATCAACGTAAACTGTCAATAAAACTTTGTCATTTCCTTTTCCACAAGTATAAACACAAGGATCGGTGTTGAGTGGTTTCATCCCGTGTAACCTCAATTTCTCATCAAGTTTCAAGTACCACTGTCGTCCAGATTGTTTCAAACCATAAAGAGCCTTTTTCAATCTGCAGTGCTTCTTGCCATCGTTGAAACTTCTCAGCATTTCCCACGCTGTTTTTTGAATATTTCCAACCTCATTCTCGATTATGTCCATCAAGATGCTCTCAAAATGTTCAGGCGGATCCATAAATATTTTCTCTTCTAGTTCACCATTCAAGTATGCAGTCTCAACGTCCATTTGGATCACATCCATATTGTGTTTTACCGCAAGTCCCATCACAGTTCTGAGTGAACTGAGCCGAACTACTGGGGAATATATTTCATGGTAGTCCACACCTGCCTCTTGATTGTAGCCTTTTGCTACCAAACGTGCTTTACGGCGTTCCAGAGCTCCATCTGCTGAGTACTTGTTGACCAACACAATTCGACTACCCACAGCATTTTGATCTTTTGGTTTGTGGTCAAGTTCCCAAGTGTTGTTCATCAACAAAGAAACAAACTCTTTCCTGACTGCAGCAAACCAATCGCTCGCATCTGGTCCCTGAAATGCTTCAGTAGCATTCACTCCAGCTGCAAAAACACTTTCTGATTGGAGAGTAGAATCTTCCCAGCTAGCACCAGTGAAGTTGTCATCATCTTCTTCATTTGCATCAGTTTCGGGGATGGTAAGTTCCTCATTATTTTTCGGGATCATGTGGTAGACCTTCTTGCGCCGTCCAGGACCTTCTGACGTTTTCACTAACTTAGGTCTTCCCTTCCCTCTAATTAAATTTTCCTCCATCTCATTCTCGTTCGCTCCGTCTTCAATGGAATCACTTTCTGTTCTTCCCAGCGATTCTGAAACTCCAGGAGCGTCGGTAATCACGACCGGCATAGAACTATTTCCAGTCTGAGAGGATGTAGGAGAAAAATCAACACCTAATTCCATGAGTTCGTCCATCTCCCCCTGTTGAAAATCTTTCGGCTTAAACTCATCAACCAATTTGAGATCCCTAGTGACTTGGATTTTCTTCTTTTCAACGTCCCACACACGGTAGGCTTTGGAGGTATCCGAGTAACCAACAAAAATGCATTCACGTGACCTCGGTTCCAGTTTTCCCTTAACAAATTTGTCAAGCATGTAAGCTTTGCTCCCAAATGTTCGAAAATAAGAAACAACCGGAGACTTCCCATGCCACATCTTGTAAGGAATTTGTCCATCAATCCCTGATGCAGGACACCGATTTCTTATGTGAACTGCTGTTGCCACTGCTTCTGCCCAAAAAGATTTTGGCAATTTGGAGTCTGACAACATACAACGAACCATGTTCAAAATTGTTCGATGAGCCCTCTCTGAGATACCATTTTGCTGTGGTGTGCCACGAACAGTAAATCGCCTACCGATACCACTTTTCTCAAGGTACTCTTTGAATTCCTTATTGTCATACTCGCCGCCATTGTCCGACTGCAAGTATTTTATTTTTATTCCTTTCGTGTTTTCGGCAAACTCTTTAAACACTTGAAGCGCTTTCAAAGTTTCGCTTTTCGCTTTTAAGAAAGTCACAACGCACCATCTCGTAGCCTCGTCAATAAAAGTGACGTAGTATTTCGAACCACCATTCGAAGGTTCCTTCACCGGTCCCCACACGTCGGAGTGCACAATTTCGAGTGGAGAAATGGATTTTTGGGATTTCTTGGGAAAAGGAGATTGTGCCATTTTCCCCTTCAGGCATGTTTCACACACTGGAAGTTTTTCGTTGGCGTTAAACTTCACACCGCTAACCTTTTTCAACTTCACCATGTCCTTAAGATCGTTTTCATTCAAGTGTCCAAACCTATTATGCCACAACACTAATTTAGACACTACCGAATCGTTCGTAAGTCCCGCTGTTTCTGACTTCCCGGCTTCCTTCACGTAGTACAACCCGTTCATCCTTTCGGCACGGAGTACTTCTCTATCAGTCCTATCGAAAACGCGCGCGTTATTCTTGGTGAACAAAACTTGGAATCCGTGGTCTGTCATTTTCGAAACTGACAATAATCCCGTTCTCAAATCCGGTACGAACAATGTGTCACTTAGGTGAATGGTCGCCATCGATCTCGTGTCTCCCGTGCAAATTTCAACCACGCCTTTCCCTTTCACTTCGGTACTGGAGGTATTTGCTAGCTTGAGTTCCATTTTACTAACTGGCTCGAAGGTTTTAAACTTGGCAGTCTCGTTACACATGTGACTCGTGCAACCACTGTCCAAACACCAGCCTATACCAGCTCCACCGGCCTGCATGCCAAGATGGTATGACGTCGGTTCTCCAGCTATTGATGCCTTCTGTATTTTACTTGGATACTCAAAAGCTTTGTGACCTAACTCCTTGCACTTGAAGCACCGAAACTGAACTGTTTTATCGGAACTCTTACGGTCTTTAGGTTTTCGTGGGGGTTTCTTAAACTTCGCGATAAATGCATTTGGTCCTACGTGGTCAGCTGCTTTGTTCCCTCTTGCATCCGACTCTTCCACAATCTTCGTTCTCAATGCTTCGGGGTTTGGCAGGTCATCCCGTGACTCAATTGCACAACGAAAGTTTTCGAACTCGTCTGGTAAGCTGTATAACAACATGATGGACAAAAGGTCATCATTAACTACCACGTCCATATCATGCAGCTTATCTACGGTGTCAAAAAAGCTATTGACATGATCCCGAACGTCTCCATCTGGCCTCATTCGTTGCAGTATCAGCTTCTTCAAAAGTGTAGCCTTTCGCGCAGGTCCCTTTGACTGATATATTTCACGCAACCTGAACCAAACTTCGTTCGACGTTTTGCAACCTTTGACCAACTTCAGTTCTGACGGGCTTATAGCCAAAATCAAGTCCGCTTTGGCTTTCTGATCTTCGTTCGTCCAAACGTGAGCTTCAGCAGGCTCCTCTGGCTTCCTGATGTCACCATTGGCATATCCCCATCCTCCGGACTTGATCAGGAGCGCTTCCACATGCATGCTCCATGTGTCGTAATTGGACCGGCCAAGCGACTCAATTTTAACCGAACTTCCCATTGCTACTTATCGCTAATCTGGGCCCATAACCTATTGGATGAAAAAATAAAATTGGCAGAGCAAATGGCAATAAAGAAATAAGAACAACGAGAGAGTCAATTAATGCTAAGCATCGGAAACACGAACGACACGTCACGAACTAAATTTATTCCCACATCAGAAACTGGAAGCTGTTGTCCATAGCAACACAATTACAAAACGCATCTGACAACAGCTGCTTTATAATAAAGATTGGGCTTGCCTTCCCAATAAGGAATATCTAGATGGGTGTTTTTTAGATTTTCGGTATTTGGCCTAGTTCAAAATTGGCCACCTAATATAACCTTTGACCGTTTGCCCAGAAGTCATGGATGATCCAAAACATGAATATGAAACATATTTAGAATCAGGACAGGAATATCTAAATGGGTGTTTTTTAGATTTACGATATTTGGCCTAGTTCACAATTGGCCACCTAATGTAACCTTTGACCGTTTGCCTAGAAGTCATGGATGATCCAAAACATGAATATGAAATGTGTTTTTTAGATTTACGATATTTGGCCTAGTTCACAATTGGCCACCTAATGTAACCTTTGACCGTTTGCCTAGAAGTCATGGATGATCCAAAACATGCATATGAAACATATTTAGAATCAAGACAGGAATATCTAGGAATCTTACCAGCTACTGAACTCATCATACTACCACACGACGTGGCCGAGGGGTCCGATTTCCAGTAGAGTATCGTTGACTCTTTGGAGGGGGGGGGGTGTTGTGCGACCCATCCAGTTATTAGTATTATTCGATTGTTCCATATGACTTGAGCCATGAGAGATTTTTGGAAGAAATTGAAGAGATTAGTCTTTTGTGTTTGACATAAAATAACCGAGTTGATTTATTATTGGTAAAGCCATAGATTTAAGTTACCCGTACACATAGCCATTAAGCCCGGTAACTATTTAAACCACATTACAAGTAGCAAGTATCTATAGTTATGATGCTCAACCGCTGAAACCTAAACACTGTTGCGTGGACACTAAGGTCGAAGGAATGTGCTCATCAAATGTGTCACCTACTTTTTCATAGGGTGATAATTCAAAACGAATGCTCAGCGGCCCGTGTACTGATTATGTTCTCTGCTTCACACCAAGTTATTCATGACAATTTTCTCTTCCCATCTCAAATACCGAAATAATAACAGCTTCATCAAGGCGCTCCGTTTTGAGGAGGAAATTTTTCGAAAAGATTAAGATAAAGCTATTAAGAGACGTTCGCCTTCAACGAGCAGCCTACCTATTTGTTTTCCAATCCATATAGAGTTATTAAAGGCGATTCTTCGGGGAGGCCGGGGACAATTATCTCTTGCGGGAGTTCGTTAAGTTCGGTTCTAATGGTTTGAAAAAAAAAAAAAAAGACTTCGCGGTTGATGAAGACATTAACATGTTAAAAGGGCCACCACCAGACTCGTACTGAGCAGTTGTCGTCAGATCATCTACCCCCCCCCCCCCCTTCCACCCTACCAGCAGTCCAACCCACCGCTACTGAAACGCACGTTTCCTTCCCAGCCCAGGTCTCGAATTTTTCTGGGCTCGTCTTTGCACATATCCTTCCACTTCTACGTCAGAAACCTAAACCCAATTACGCAACACGTGAAGAGTTCAGCCCCGAAACTCAGTCTGGCTTATTTAAAGAAAAATAATTAACTTCATTCGTTTCTTATGAACTTCTGCTTAGATCTTAAATACAACCATCCGATGCTGATTCAATTTCAGCGGTCGAAACGGTCACCGCGCATCATTGGAAGTGGCTCGTGGGAAAAAATCTATATGTAGCGAGTATTGAAAATATGTTGCGTGGGGGGATGAGAAAAACCTTGTGGCTGTTTTTTGGCAAGGAAAAATCACATCCAGCAGAAAGTTCACCTCGAGTGACATGGCTTGTCAATCGAGGAGGCACAAAACTGCAGCAGGAAACCTAAACCTCGGTAAAGACAAACGAGGCGAGCAAAAGGAGCAAAATAACATAAGATACTTCCTGTAGGGCTGCGACAATAAAATAGAGAGAAAAAAAAATTAGGGTACATTCGTGTTTCCTAGTCGCAAGAGGGCGCTCATTACTCATGCGACAAATAAAACTTAAATATCGCTTATTAATAAATGAAATTAAATATCTGTACTCTTAATACCGGCGATGAGGTCCATATGAAAATTGAAGTTTGGCACTTCCTGGGTTGTTGTCAGTGCATGTCTGTCGGCTGAATCAAGGCGGGGTGGATCGATGAGGTCTTGCCAATTTTAATTGTGAAATGTGAGCCGACTTGTAAATGTCCGGTAGATTGGCGTCTTGTAGGAGGTATGTTACAGGCGTCAGCTGTTTGTGGACTATGAAAGGGCCATGGAAACGGGGAGTTAGTGTTGCAGTTACTGATTTTTGTTTGTCGGATAACGTGTGGAGTTTCACGTAAACCTGGTCACCCGGAGAATAAGTTACTGCCGCATGTTTACGGTCGTAATGTTTTGCGTAACGCCGAGTTTCTCGCTGAATGTTAGTAACTGCAGCTAGCCAAGTTTCAGGAAGAGTAAGTTGATCATCCGCTACATCCCACAAGAAGTTGAGCGGGGTCTGCATACTATGCCCAAGGAACAGCTGGGCTGGACTAAACTTAGTAGTCTCGTTGTAGGCGCTATTAACACATTCAGCGCGGCCGTGACCGATAGGTCACGTAGCTTCCCATTCGTCCTGACTGCCGTGTCCTCAGAGACACGCGCTGGCCAGGCACCACTCGGAGTTTTCCCAAATTAGTTGAGGAGGACTCAAGCCACTCGAGGGTCCGTAACACGTGAAAGTGACTTCAGTAATGTCTCAGTTGCTTGAGGAGTTTTTCCGTTTCTACGTAGCCCTCTCCAGACCAGTTGGACAGACGCATTTTTGACACCCTCAATTTTTTACCTTGAAGGACGATTGTTGTCGATAAGTCTGATTTTATTTTACTGTTACTGTCTCCGTGAAGTTCAAAAGTAATTATGGTATTGATATCTTCACTTCTATTCTGAAAATCTCGAAAAAAAACCTTATTTTTGGGGGGAAACCCCTTATTTTTTGGGGGAAAAACCTTGTTCGATGCAAAGCGTAGAAGTGGTTAGACTCATTGACCTCGAACTTCCCAGCGTCATTGTCTCTGACCGCCTAATTGTCTCCAACTATTTCATTACCTGCCCCTCACCTGTGGGAATCCCTCAACTGTGGTCGGTTGACTTAACAGCCCCCTTTTCCAGGTTTTCCCCTCTCTTTATTTCTTTCTCCCAATTTCATTCTCCTATCGATGACAGAGCTGTTTCAAAATCATTCGGTTTCCAACTATTGCCCCAGTAAGTTCCCACTCTCTCATACGGTTGTTCACGCGTTCTGAGTACTGCCTTGTGTCGCCCAATTGTATTCCATCTCAGCTCTATTACACGTATATTACAGTCCTCCTCACGCTCACCGAGTTTCAGTTTTATCCCTTTTCTCCCCTCAAGTGCACCCAACAAACCTCATTTTAACATCAGTAAGAAAACGTTATTTTTCTCCTGAACTTTTTTCCCCTGAACTTGAGCTTGTATGATAATAAACAATTTGTAAATTTTCCTGTCACAGAAAATGTCTGAAAGTTCTATACCTGGACCATCCTCCATGAGTGATTGTTTGCTAAATGACCATAATATACTGTATTCAAATTAATTATAATGATGATCGATTTTGCTAACTAAATATTATGTAACTTGTTATTGAAATAAATATAAAATGTTCTTAGTCGTACTTTCTAGATGTTTAATTTTTTCCCTTTAATATAAAAATAATCATAATGATGGGTAACATAGTTTCTGTTTGATTTTTTACGATATCCCAGAGCAACATTTTGAATAAAAAATAGGCATTTGTGTGAAGCGTGGCAGGTTGTTGCGGGTTAGTATAACTGAGCCATTGCCCCAGACTGACGTGACCTATTGGTCACATTACGAAAAAACTACTGAAATTTCTGGTTTTCCATCTAATATGTTACAAAATACTTCCCCAATGAAGATTGAGGTAATTGAATGATTACTTTCAAGTAAATAAATACGCCGTCTGGGGTGACAGACCCAAGAATCTGGCCAGCGTTGAATGTGTTAAGGGCGATTTGGGTTAGGTAGAGATGTTTTGCCCACTTGATGTGATCAGCAGAACATTTGAGCTCGCAACGATGCCTTCAAATTTTGAATTTGCCGTTCTGCTTGATTGGGGTTAGGATAATATGTTTGATGCCACAATTAAAGACAAAATCCGTAAACCGCCTCGATGTGAAATAAGACGCGTTATCGGTAACTATCCTCTCCCAAAATCCAAAATAACGAAAAACGTGGTTCGTGAGGGCATTAATTATTGAGTCGGAAGTGGTTCGGGTGAGTGGCACTAGAATCGTGTACCTTGACATTCCGTCGACTGCAATAAGAACGTGCTTGTAGGAGGAGGATTGGGGCAATTCCCCTGCTATGTCAATGTACAAGGTTTGACCAATACGAGTTGCTGGGGTTGAAGAAAGGTGACCCTTCGGGAGAGAACGACGTATAGCTTACGCAGCGTGTATTGCCGAAAACGAAATTTTGAAGACCCTAAATCTAGGTGAGATAACCAGGTGTTTACGGAAATTAAATTAATAAGTGTGGCGCCTGGTGTTGAAGGGGGGGGGGATGAGTGAATAAATTGGAGTGAAAACCCAGTCACGAGTTTCTGGACTGGAACTGGATATGAATGGACCTGAATGGAAACAACACGTTACGTAGTTGTCAGCGAAATTCCATCTTTGAGGAGATGGACGCTCATGGTTTGCGGTCGTTTACGATTGCATGAATTTTCTGTTCCTGTTCTTGGAGGCTCTCGAGTGTCCTACATATCCCCCCGCTCGTTGGAAGAACGTAAAATACGTCGATTCGGACAAACATAAAAATGTTGATTTCCCTCCATTCAGTTTCACCAGGTTCCGTCAAATTCGAGAGATCAACTCCTCGGGCGCCATCGCCACCTACGAGCTCTGGTCCATTGAGTAACTTTCATCGGTCTGCCCCGTTTCTCTCGGCCCATTGATTACGGGACTGTCGAAGGTTTTGTAGGGAAACTCCCATAACGGGCCGAGACTCAACGCACAAACCCCTTTTAGAGTTACGGCGGATATTTCGATTGTTGTGAAGTTGCGAGACATAAATCCGACGAGAACCTGCCGGGGCGGAGGTCGCAACCGGTGAGGTTCCACGTCCGTTGTCATCCGCTTTGACGTTTGTCGATCTCGTTTTCCGAAGCTAATGAAAACTTTCACCTGACTCTGGAGGCTAAGGGCCGTCGAGGGACGAATTCCAGAGGGCGGTTGATGCTTCATTTATTCAGTTCGTTTAGTCCGCAGCTTTTGATTGGATTCACTTGGGTCGGCTCTTGGTCTTGCTGACTTCTCAAATCCCTCGATTCTCGACAGGGCAGCTCTGAATTCCATATTCGTTGTGCCTCAATGCGAAACGCTTCTAACTGGCGTTCAGGGCCCTGCAACCCAGAAAGCCAATTCATGTCAAACAATATCAAATTGAAATTCCCGAGTAAACTTCCTTCTAAGAGCGCCAAACTGTCTTCCCCGCTCTCCTGAGTGACTAGAATATAAAAATGCGTATTTGACCACTATACTAAAGTTGGTAAAACCACGTAGACAACTCTGCTCACAATTGCGCCGTCAATCACAACATTTCGTGTCCTTCGTCTTGTTTCACTGCCCCCCCCCCTCCCCACCACATCAACATTACTGATATCTGAATGACAACGGAGATGCGCATTCGCAAACCCAAAGAAAAGAATCCTGGTTCTGGGTTATCTTCCCAGGAGCATGCCCATGCTACCAGGCGCGACCACAGGTCGTGGATCGTGGATAGTGGAACGGCGCCGTCATTGTCCCCAGTGGCATGTCTGCGGCCAGCTGTGAATATGGTCAGCATGCTGACTGAATAAGCAGCCGCGAACAATGGGCAAAACCCAAGAGATCGCAGAAGAGATCCTGAACAAAGGGCTTAAGGGCAAGCGGATCTACATTTTTTCTGCCAGCCTTAAAGGCCATCGCAGCCTATAGTTTTAGGTCTAAGCTGGCATGGGAATACCTCCATGCGCTCAAGCAGCTCGGCGCCCATAACAGACTCTCCCTCATTTGGGTGCCGGCTCACAGGGGCCATGAGGACAATGAAAAGGCTGACCGCCTCGCGAAAGGGGGTACAGAATCCCTACCCATCGGGCCTGAACCACACGTGGGTTTGACGAAAAGTCATCTGAACCATCTGGTTGCTCGATGGGAGATCCAGAAAATGGTGCCCATTGGCATCGCCAGCCACGACTAAGACAGGTGAAAAGGCTTGCCACGCCTTCCTGTCCAAGGGCAACACTCTCTAGACAAGATCTGAGAGTACTGATAAGCTTCCTCAGCAGGCACTGCCCACTCAGATATCACCTTAACAAGATGGGCATCTCAGAGGCGGTGGAATGCAGACTCTGCGGTGAGGAGGACGAGACAGCAGAGCATATCCTGTGTGAGTGCCCTGCCTTGGCAGCAAAACGCTTTGAATACTTCGGTCAGGGGACCACTGAACCCCAAACATACTCTGAAGGACATACTCGGCTTCCTGAGGGGGGCGGGTATGTACGATGCCTTCTACTAACAAAGAGCCAGCGTCACAATAGGCCCATATGCGGCCGCAGTGACAAAGGGCCTTGTCCCACTCGCCCTCGGGTCAAAAAAAAGAAAAAAATCTTTAACGAGTTGGGAGAGCTGATCTGATTTACCTGAGCGTCAGCTATGGCGTGAAGCGTCGTCGAACTAAACAATGAATTTATGGGGGGCAAAATGACGCTAGAATCGATATTGTGCTAAAATTGTTGATGATTCATTGTGCTACTCTTGTCATTCTCCTTTTTTTCTTGAAAGTGGTATAGTATAGCACCCCACAGTATCAAGATCTCGACAATAATTTATAAAGAGAAAAGTAAACGGTCACTATGACGACAATATCCACTGTTTACAGTTACATTTTACAGGTACAGTTTACAATTGCTGTTATATTTGACAGGTTACAAGTACAGTTTTTCGGTTACAGCTTACAGTTACATATTATCTTCCAACTTTACCAGTACAGTTTTCAGTTTACAGGTACGATTTACATTTATGGCGTACAGTTACAATTTACAGTCACACGTTATGATTACAATTCACATATACAGTTTATATTTTTCATTTTATAGTTTTGTTATGGGCTTCGTTTATAGTTTTAGTTTAAGGGCCACAGTTACTGTTTACAATCATGGTCTACATTTACAGTTTATAGTTTACAATTGCAGTTTACGGTTACAAGTTATGATTACGGTTTACAGTTTCAATTTACAGTTCATAGTTTTAGTGTATAGTTTACAATTATGAGTTATAGATGTGGTTTACAGTTACAGTTTATAGGTAAAAATTATAGTTTATAGTTGTAGTTTGCAGGTACATTTACAGTTTATAGTTTACATTTTACAATTATGCCTTACAATTACAGTTGACAGGTACATTTACAGTTTATAGTCTGCAGTTACAGTTTATAGTTAGTAATTACAATCCACGATTACAGTGTGCATTTACAATGTTATAGTTACATCGTATAACTACTGGTTTTTTCAGATTACTAGAGGTCACAGTTAAACAGTTTTCAAGGTTACCAAGTTAGTTACACTTTATAATCATGATATACAGTTGCAGTTTACAGATAAATTTACAGTTCACAATTATGGTTAACAGTTACAGTGTAACATTTAACAGTCAGTAAATACAATTCACGGCTACAGTTTACAGTTACAGTTTATAATTACAGTATACAGTTACAATTTATAGTTATAGTGTATATTTACTGTTTTTAAGATTACTAGAGTTGACAGTTACAATTTAACAGTTTTCCAGGTTACCAGTTAAAAGTTACACCTTATTAATCATGGTCTAGAGTAGCAGTTTACAGGTACATTTACATTTTACAATTATAGTTAACAGTTAAAGTTTACAGTAACAGTTTATAATTAGTAACTACAATTCACGGCTTCAGTTCATAATTATAATTTACAGTTACAATTTATAGTTATAGTGTATATATACTGTTTTTCAGATTACTAGAGTTTACGGTTACAGTTACAACAGTGACGCTTGTGGCTGCAATAAGGGTATCGTCTGCATCCACCGTTTCAAGGGAAAAAAACGGTTACAGTTTAACATTTTTCGAGGTTGCCAGTTAAAAGTTACAGTTTATAAGATTATAGTTGACAGCTTACATAGTGAAATAATTTACTCAAATTTGGGCCACACGCTGGGAAATTTGAGCTGATTCTATCGAGTTGTTCACAGACACAACCACTCACGCACATACAGTATCATCGTATGAGGTTTTAGGGGCTCGGAAGCTTTGGAATCGTGAAGATTTGAAGTTAAATAAAAAAATTGTTTTTTTGGCTGATTACGTAACTGAAGATCGGCAGAAGCAGGTCTAGAGGAAGCGGAACTCAGGAGCACCCGTTAATTACGGAGTGTTCGATTATTTGGGTCGAATGGGCAACAAAGCGTTTTGTACAATTTCGCGATGTAATTGGTTTCTGTTGAAACAAAACCGATTGCGAACTTCTCACCAACTAACGTGATTTTGTCCTTGTGAATCACTGAAAGAGAAAAGGTTCATAATGTCATGCAGTCATTTAGCGAATTGAGCGGTTACAATAGAAACAGTTTGGCACAATACTTGGCACGCACCTTCATGAAGGCTAATGATTGACCTGTTAGAGAACAACCTCTAACGCGCCAAAGCCTATTACCATCGAGCTAAGGGCCCCCAAATCGTGAATTCGATTAATTTTAATGGGGGCTTTATTGGCCTCGAGGCTAAAAACTGCCATCATCTTCTGGAAAGCACTCGTCAGAAAGGAGCAGTAGTTATGTAAATTACGGTCCTCTTCTTCTAGAATCGGAGTATCGGATTTGATTCACTCTGAGGCCGCCGATGGGGAGCGTCTTGTCCAAAGGAAAAGGACGAAACGAATCGTGAATCGTTGGTAATGAAATCGTAATGGACAATCTGGTTCGGTGTCTTGTCCATCAAATTCGAAAGAATCCAACGGCACGGGCCATTTCCTCGTTATCTGTTGACGCGTCGGATTATGGCGACGTAACTTTTTTCCGCTTTTTGACATCTTGACGTTTTCACGACATCCTGTTCTGATCTCCAAACCTTTTCAAAAAGCCCTTCACTCAAATACCATTCCGCGTCGAAACAAAAATCCAGCAATGCAGGTTCGATGGAGGAATTGGAATTTGCCACAGCACCATACCACAGCTGTGTGATGTATGAGGTGTTCAGTTCTCAGGCTACGGTTATCGTTTAGGGTCGACGCTCCGTTAGATTTACGTGTTGTTCAGTTTGCTCATTTCCCTGTGCGAAGTGAACTGGAGTCCTGAGTAGCCAAGATACCTTCTTAAAAGAATTTCTTCATTCGGATAGCTATGACCTTTTGATAGGTCAAAACCTTATGGCCTATTTAAAGCCATAGAACCTGCACAATTTAAAATCACTTTAAAATGTACTGATGCGACAAATGTGCAGGTGTGCTGACTGACTCCTATTAAAGGCAAGCGGTTGATCGTGGTCTAGTGGTTAAGACAGTCGATTCATAATTCTCGACGTAAGTCGAGGGTTGTGGATCGAATCTCCGGCGCGATTGCCGTAATTTTTGCCTTAGTCCGCAGCTCTTCAAAGCATCTCCAAACTTCCTTCCTCAGTACACAGGGTTCAGCAATACTAATACCAGAATTGATAATATTAGAGCCTGGTAGCGTTAGCGTTAGAATTTCTCTACGGTGATACTTCTTGGCGACTGAAGGGAATTTGGTGTCTTTTACTTAGAAATACCGAACGCAATAACAGAAAAAGCCACTACTGACAATAGGTCATGCGTTTTTGTATCGCGCGTTAAGGATGGTTCACTCAAAGCTGGCAGAAGCGTGAAAATGCGATCATTATCCAAACGTGCGCATTGACAAGAAAACAAGAGTATTATGAGTTACAATGGCTCTATTTGGTGACCCTCCTGCAAAGAACAAATAGATATCTGGGAAACAGGAGCGATCACTGGAGCAAGACACGGCGATCTGCAGCTCACAACTATAGGGCAAAACCAAATAGACCGGCGGCTTGTTCAGGCTCAGGCCGGAAGTGCTACTTGATGCGGGACAGACCAACCAGGCCCCACTGTGTCATAAAGGTTGTCCCTGAGCACTCATAAAAGAGATATCAGTTGGCAGTCGTGGAGGTTGCGGTGTTGCTAGCATGCGAGAGCACAGTCACTCGCTCAGCATCCACCGAACTGTTTCCTGTGGAGAAAACACTTAGCCAGTCGACGATCAGTTGCCACCAAGGGAGGAATTCTTTATTTGGTTCCCAACAGGATATAACTATTTAATGGGGCGTAACAATGGGGGAAATGACCTGATGAAAGCTGGAAGTTCTGCAATGTAAAGCCGTACGTGATTCCTACCTTCCTCCGCACTGGAGGCGCAAGGCGTGCAGAATCGAGAGTCTTTGAACGAATAGAACAGCCCCCCCTTTGAAGTCGCCACTTGCTGTAAGGAACTGGCACGTCCAGTGGTTTGGCTCAATCCACATTATCCTAAAACGTTCGGTGTCATGTCATGAAAATTTCCATGTCGCTCGCCATTCATCTAGCGTGGTAAGCTCTTGTTCAGTGGGGAGGTGTATATGGAGTTCAGAGGTAAATCCCTTTTCATTCTCCACTTTTTCACTGTGCACTCAAGTCATCCGGAACTAGCCAGTGACCACGTGAAGTGCTTCAATGGATGCTGTGTTGTAGGCCTCAGTGACAATGCGGCAATAGTCAATCATGCTTAAGTTTATGAACTGGCGTCACGTTAACACACCCCAACTGGCGTTACTAAATGCTGGTAATGTGGCACACCTTGTGAGGGTAGTTCCTTCGAGGGACTGGAGGTGTTAGTTGAAACGCCACCTCTCACCTATATAGACTCCTATGTACAAAAGTTGCTTCTCAAGGAGCCCGTGCCCGTCATGACGTGTTGACGGTTAGCACGATAATTTTCCTTATAAGAGGATGAGGTGGGGGTTTTTCTCAGCCACTAGAAGCTTGGCGTACTCATTCATCCAGCGGGGCAAGTTTCCGTTGTTAGCACGATAATTTTCATTATAAGAGGATGAGGTGGGGGTTTTTCTCAGCCACTAGAAGCTTGGTGTACTCATTAATCCAGCGGGGCAAGTTTCCGTTGTAAAGGATATTGCCTCTGATTCCGTCTGCTCTCCTCACTTTGCATTCCCCACAGTTCAGCGGGAAAGCATGGGGAGGGGTGGGTGGCTATCTGCGAGGCGTTGGGCTCTGCTTTTCATTCAGATTCTTCGCACGCCCTGGGACATACTAAATGAACCTCTCCCTTAACAGCCAGAGATTTAAAGTTCAGTGGTTGAATAAAGGTGAGCAAATCCCTGTTTATTAACCCCTTTTCCCGATATTGTCTTCAACCACGATCAGAGGATATTAGGTTGGGCCCAACAAATTAGAATATTGGGCCCAAACACGAACTGCTTCAGTAGAAAACCACTAAACACATCACACTGTTCAGCGGAGAGGCCGATGTGGAGTTCGGCCCAAAGAGGAGGAAGCTCCCTTTTCACTCTCTACTTGTCTACCATGTACTCAAATACCAAGTCAACTGGTCATGTACTAGTCATTGGAGAATGTCTCGTAAGTCTTGGTGATCCACAAGGGGTGCACCTATCTTGGATCGGGTGAATGCTTTTGCGTTGTCCAGACAACGGGGTAATATCCAATCACGCCTAAGTAAATGCCCTTATACGTGAGAATGTCATGTGTAACACAGACCCCCGATAGTCTTGCTAATTTCTTGTACTGACCGGTCTTGAGCAACAGTTCATCGGAACAGCCCATTTGACACAGAAGAACCTAATCGATGACCACAAAGGTCTGGGGATTTGTAGATAGGATTTCATATGGAGCACTTGCAATCTCCACACTGCAATGAGGAGGGAGATGCAAGATAAGGGACTGTGCCATTTGTTTAGAACACTATTGGAAATTTGTTTTCCATGCAATCTTGGAATCGCTAAGATTTGCTTGTTCGTACCTGAGGAGTTTCAAAAAAATTATTCTTTGTTCTAAAGTTAGCTACTGTTGTGGCAATCTGTTGAAATAATTAGCGAAACCAGATTTTGCACACACTTTGATATACAGGAAACCATTAGAAAAACTAATTGTTGAGCTCAGTTATAAAACATAAATAGAAAATAAAAAGCAATTGCGTGTAAAAAATCTGAAAATATCTGGTGCGTTGCAACACACAACTTTCCTTAGCTCTACAACAATTCACTTTGTACATGGCTAATTCTATTTAATCAATTCATTTATCACTCGGTTAATTTGAACTTGGTCAAACAACGCTTTACGGCAGCAGGAAGCGGTAGCGCTTACAGTTCCGTAATTTATTGTGCTGCTCGTACTCATTGCAGGACCATTATTGAGCAATTGGTACACAGATAATTAATGAGGCTGTAAACACAAATTTTTTGAAGAAGGATAGTAATTACTTTTGCAGAGTTATTGGGTAGTTATTGGGTAGAACTGGTAGTAAGCGAAACGGCAGTAGTTGAAATTCAGGAATTTCTGGAGTGACCCCCATGTATCTCATGAGCGTTTTTAAACACTCACCTTTTAGGTATTGGATTGGACTACAATACCAATTTTTTTCAACATTCTACTAACATTCCAGCGGAGTTTAAAAGGAAAAAACCACGGCAAAAACGGTTTTCGTCGAATATTTTGATAATTTATTGTGCTGCTCTCGTCATTTTCCCACAAATGGGAATTTCATGGTATAATTATCTTATTGTGAGCTATCTATATAAAAAATTTAATCAAAATCGTTAGAGCGGTTTTTGAGAAAAAAAAATTTGGTGTTTTGATCACTATGATAACTATAGTTTTACTTTCGGTGGATTTTGCCCATACCCTTATTTTTGCGTCCCATGGTAACCTGTAGGCTAGAAATCAAGTTTCAACTGATTTGGTACGGTTTTTTTCTCTAGAAACCGCGCTAAAATCAATTTCGTCGAAAATTTTGATAATTTATTGTGCTGCTCTCGTCATTTTCCCACAAATGGGAATTTTATGGTATAATTATCATGTTAATAAGGAAAGAAAACTAAAAATTAATGAGGCTGTAAACACGTATTTTTTGAATAAGGATAGTAATTACTTTTGTAGAGTTATTGGATAATAACTTTCAGACCTGGTAGTAAGTGAAACAGCGGTAGTCGAAAATCGATAAAAAATGTTTTGTGAAGATTGTAGTAATATATCAGCGGAGTTTGTAAGGAAATCAGGTGCGACACATTACACAAGTTTCATTAGCTCTTCATAAATTCACTGGTTTCCGTGGCTTTTGCTACTAAGCAATCAAACCATTTTTGCAAAAAATTTTAAATGTCATTTGTTATTGGGTTAATAAGTTATGGAACAGCAATAAACATATAGAAGTTTACAGTGATTTCTAAAAGCTGGACACATAAAAGTAAACATCACCGAGGTCCAGGGCTGCTTATTTCGAAAATCCTTCTATTGAAATCGTTGTGATTGAGAAAAGTACAATAATATTGCGAAAAAAGAAAAGAATTAAATGCTACCTCAATGCGTGAAATCAAGCAAAAGATTTTCATCACTCACAGCTAACCTACAGTAGGTCATTCTGCCGCCACCTGCAGACCCGCCCAGTAGCATGGGAAAGCCTTGGGTCCCACCACCACACAGAGTTGAATAAATAAAAAACAATCACAGCGCATTCAAGAACAAAACGTAAAACGGCATATACAAAACAAAATACTAACAATTATTAGTGGGAAAGAAAAATATCCTAGCCTACAGTGGTTTCCTACTTGTTAAGAGATCAAATTATTTGGGAGATAGTAATATGTTAAACCAAGGCAAGTAAACTTTTTTAATACTATATAAAATAGTTTGGGTAATGATTATTTGACCATTTAAGAATATTATGTAATGTCTGCTGTTTGTAAAATAATTGTGGGTAGTGATGAATAGTTGGGTTGTTCGGATTATCAGCAGCACAGCTACTATTCTCCCTCTTCTTGTAGCTTGGGGTGTTTGCCTTCGCCGCTTTGATATTTTTCAGACACTCCATGCAGCTATTTATTTGTCTTGAGTAAAATTAATAGAATAGTTGGGTTGTTCGGATTATCAGCAGCACAGCTACTATTCTCCCTCTTCTTGTAGCTTGGGGTGTTTGCCTTCGCCGCTTTGATATTTTTCGGACACTCCATGCAGCTATTTATTTGTCTTGAGTAAAATTAATAGAATAGTTGGGTTGTTCGGATTATCAGCAGCACAGCTACTATTCTCCCTCTTCTTGTATCTTGGGGTATTTGCATTTGCAGCTGTGACGGATTTTTCCTTCACTCCATGCAGCTATTGAGTTCTCGTGAGTCAAATTGCTATCAGTTGGCATCTCAGTTAGTTACTATGCCTCCTGTTCTTTACTTTCCTTGTTTTTTTTTTTTAGTTTGGGGTGTTCGCATTCGAATGTGAGAGATTGATTTTTCAGTCTCAGCCATTAATTGTCATTCCTGCTTATTCCTGGGAAATTGGTAAGCTGTTTATCTGTGATTATGCGCACCAGGTGACTTCTCATTAATTTCGTATCGTATGTGATGTATTCTGGTGTTCCTCCCAAACATACTGTCGTTGCAATTGTGCTCCCACTTGCTGTACAATAGGCCCTCGGATGTATAGTGGCTCAGGTATGGGTCTGATAGATTCAGGATACTGCGGCCCGAGGGGAATGCTGAATGCGTGGTAGGTAGGTTTTGCACTGCAAAACAGAAAGAAATGGCCAATGAAAAACTGTAATGAACGGCGTCCGTTATAACGAGGCACATGGTGAGACGAAGAAGGTTGGAATGAGGCCACACAAGACAATGGAGCTGGTAATGGGGCTGTGTTGGAGTGTCACTTTCTTAATGCGACTGAAAATACCAGATTATATAAGTGGTGTAGCAGCGTGAACACCCACTACTAACCTTATTTCTACCGCCCTGCTCAAGAAAAATACTCGCCAAAGTAAATGTTAGACGCAAACAGTATCAGTTTTGGGACCTCGAGGTTCCCGCATCAGCCCTAACGGGGCTCCCTGGCCCTTAACGGCAAAGTCATTGTTTCTTTAAAGACCTTTGTACCTGCGGAAATTCCACCTTCGCTGTTATTAGCAACGGAGTTCCTTGAAGCCGGGTTTTCCTTTCTTTATTATTCCTCTTCTCAATTTCAAATTCCTCCTCACAACAGACAGCTCCATCCAAATTCATTCACCTACAAACTCTGGTGAAAGTCACTCTCCTCTCCATGTGCTCACTCAGACACTTTTTGCTCCAATCACTGTTGGCTCATACAGTTCACTTTCTTCGGATACAGTTTCCCGACAGTTCCCGCATATTACGAGTCGTCCTCTTGTGTCGCCATTTTAACTCACACTCAATTCTTTTATTTCGATCTTCAACTTTCGCCCTCTCGTGCGCCCAACAGTAAAGAATAACTTCAAGCGCGTGAAATTACGGACGCATGATAAAAGTTCTACTCTGGCCCCTCTGAAAGCTGTTCGGTACAATTTTCAACTGCAACTGAGAATGGACGTTCCCTTCAAACGTTTTCCAGGGCTGCCCAGAGCGCTGCTTCGGGAATCAACTTCAAACCAATTTCTCTTCTCGAAGGCGCACGACCCGTCAAGTCAATTTGACATTGCTTCCCCCTCGACAATTAGGAAAATGAGTTATATCTCGTAAATAACGGCCGCTAATGGCGCCAATAATACGTCGCCCTGGGCACCGCTGGCGATTAAACTGTGATGTATACACTCGAAATTCCTCAGTCTTGAAGCCACTCTAACCGTTTTTCCCACAACTAAATCGGCTTTCATGTATTCAAAACTAACCGCCGGAATAAAATTAAGTCTTGGGCCCAGTTGATTGAATTCCCCCTACTCGTTGGGAATACAACTGAAATTAACGATTTATGTAAATCCGGGGGGTGGGGGGAGGTATAAAATAACAATTAACCCAAGGAGGACATCTCGATTCGGAGACCGTCGACCCAGTGAGTGTCCTTCAACATCCGAAGACCCTTCCACGTAGTGTTACCACAACCTGTCCTCCCTATAATTTGATTAACATTACGCAATCAACACGCGTTTCACAAGTGTGTGCTCTAAGCCCCGACCCTTCTCACACGATATAAACGAAAATTGTTCACTTGGCAAGAGTCGACACAAATCGATCGAGACAGAACCCCGGCGCGTGCTACTGCGTACGCTACCGCTTCTTCGTCCGATCCCGATGACACCCCCCCCCCCCCCCACTCGCTCTCATGGTGAACATCACCACCCATAGCGCCGTGGCCTATGCTTTCTATGAACGCCAGCCTCCTGTCAACCAAACCAGGCACAGCGCTCCATTGCCTACACCTCCCCACAGACGCCTTTGTTTGACTGCTTCTGGTGCCCACGCCCTCCATGAATGCTGAGTTACTACTGCCCGACTTAGGACCGACGCTGAATGCTGCCGCTCAAGCTCAATGGCACATGCTCCTTGTTTGTTAGGGGCAATAGGCCTTTGAGAGGACAGTCAAAGTAAAAACCTCCAACCTGCTTTGCTCCTAACTATATTTACAAAAAATTTAATAATTTAAAATAAATTCGCTTTCTTGTAAAATAAAATTTCAAATAAAAGGAAAGGAAATGAATATAATTGTCCGACCTTCTGATGGATGAATTGTGGCGTCAGCGGCTGTATGTGGGGGCCCCCTTTTGTTGGAGATAAAATGCGTAGACCTTGTAGAACTTGATTCTTCGGAACTGTCTTCGCTTGAGAGCTCCAGCAAGGAATGTATAGTTGTAATAATACACGTCAAACAACCTGCTAGGAAAATTTTAAGCTTTAGAATTGACAAAAAGTTAAGATCGTGTCGCATGGGCAGATGATAATCGAAGAATGGCGGCTGTGGTAGACTTCTGGTCGCGGCTGACTAGTTTTTAAATCACTTCACTTTCACAATAACTTGGCCACATTTACTTTATACAAAAAAAAAAGAAAATATATTTGAACAAAATAAATAAATATTCCTAGTTTATACAGGCAGGAGCAGGAACCTATTGTGGAGGCCCTGACCTACCATGAGTGCCTAAACACTCCTAAATACTTCAACCACTCACAACAGCACCACAACCAGGCGTGCTGCCTCGCCTCCACACTCTCCAATGAGACAAAGGGAAAACCCCCAGCCGCCCTGGAAGCCTTATGATCATGAGGCCTTCTCACGAGGGGGTAATGTTACAGACACGATTGGATTATGCGGTGACAAGGAGCTGCGATTCGTTCCTCTCAGCTTTTAATACCTGAAGCTTTTCGAAGAATAATCTTTAATCCTATTTACAACCTTGCTCATCCTGGAATTGCTGCATCAGTAAACCTTGTCCAGAGCAAGCACTTTCTAAAAAAAGATGTCACAGCCTGGGGAAAAACTTGTTTTCCATGTCGACAGTACCATACCAACCAGCAGAAGCCAGATTGGCACATATAAACGTAGATATTGTTGGACCACTCCCAATTTCACAACGTTCAACAGATAAAGAACTTCTCCCAGCTGGTACAGGATTCTCCAGGGGTCATGGTAAACACACGGGGAGACTGGCTATGTCACCAAACCTGTCGTACCTCCATGGGTGTGTTCGGTGGGTGCTGAACGAGTGGCCAGACTCTTCCTTGGTAGCACAACCGCAACCTCCATGGCAGCCGACTGATTTAACTCCCTTTGATGTTTCAGGAACAGAACCAAATTATCAGTAAACGTAATTAAAGTTTGTTGAGCCTAAGGCCCACACACAGCTTTTCACTAAGTGGATGACAATCGCAGCAAAAGGCGTCAGTGTGTTCTTATGAATCTAAATGTGAGGCATGGGGTTTATCTGGATGTACGAATCGTTCTGGAGGGCCAGCGGAATAATCTGAGTGCTCGTTGAGGCCTCGTCCGCATAAATTGCGCTTATCCTCTTTAAAAAGCTTGCGTGCATGAACCTCAGCGAACAATTAATTTCCCAAAAGGATGAATTATGGGATCAGCGCAGTTTCCATCGAAGTTAGGGTAGTTGTGAATGAACTTTCAGGTCTTCGATATTTATGAACGAGGAGATCGGGAAGCCGGTAATCTTGTAAGTTGGTAGAATGAACCATTCGATTTTAATTAAAGAGATATCATGTTCCCTAACTGTATTTGAACCAACGGAACCCACTTATTTGATGTACGTTGAATTCGGGGCTTGTTAATTTCGCCCAATGAATTATTGAGCCAGCATCTTCGGCTCGGCGACTCATTTGGCTTCTTCTAGTGCGGGCTGCGGACCGGGAGCACGAAAGCGCCATTAACGTTTCCGGTAACGGGCATCCCCGCCTGAAGAATGTTCGGGGCTTTAAGTGATCGGACAATCGTAAGAACGAACTCGCCCGTTGACGGTAAAATTACTGATAAGTCGGCGCGAGTGCAACTGTACGAAATCTCGGGCTACGGCAGATGTACTGACTGACTCCTATTAAAGGCACCGGTCGATCGTGGTCTTGTGGTTAAGACGTTATTAATTCTCGACGTAAGTCAGGGATTGTGGATCAGAGCTCCGGCGCGATTGCGGTAATTTTTGTCTGAGTCAGTAGCTCTTCAAAAAGCATCTTCAAACTACCTCAGTACACATATGAGTTCTGATTTGTTTGCAGAACAGCCCAAGCAGCCGTATGATGAGAAAAGTAACGAGTGTGCTGACTGACTCCTGGTAAAGGAACCGGGCGATCGTGGTCTAGTGGTTAAGACGTTCATAATTCTCGACGTGAGGTGGGGATTGTGAATCGGAGCTCCGGCGCGATTGCCGTAATTTTTGCCTGAGTCAGCAGCTCTTCAAAATATCTCCAAACTACCTCAGTACAATTGGCGCCAACTAGTTGTCAAACTTCTCCATTCCAAGAAAAAAAGAAGACGCTCAGAGAGAAAAAATAAAAAAATTAATAGAGAAATGAGACGAATTCTCGGGTCCGGGATTCGCTGACGCTGTGAAAGTTCCAGCGCGAAGGGAACTAAAATGGGCGACGCACCTACTACAATGTGAAAGAAAAGACTTTCCTTGTAGCCCCCTCGTTTCTCGAATCAAAGATCGGATTTTCCGGGGATTCGCTCAACTCTCAGAAATTCGTTCCTTAAAAGAGTCCGCTCCAGGAGCAGCGGCTAAAGTTAGGGGGGAGACGTGCTGACTGACTCATATTAAAGGCACCGGTCGATCGTAGTCTAGTGGTTAAGACATTGTTAATAATTCTCGACATGAGTCGAGGATTGTGGATCGGAGCTCCGGAGCGATTGTGGTAATTTTTGCCTGCGTCAGCAGCTCTTCAAAAAGCATCTCCAAACTACCTAAGTACACAGATGAGTACTGATTTGTTTGCAGAACAGCCCGAGCAGCCGTATGATGAGAAAAGTAACGAGTGTGCTGACTGACTCCTGGTAAAGGAACCGGGCGATCGTGGTCTAGTGGTTAAGACGTTCATAATTCTCGACGTGAGGTGGGGATTGTGAATCGGAGCTCCGGCGCGATTGCCGTAATTTTTGCCTGAGTCAGCAGCTCTTCAAAAGCATCTCCAAACAACCTTGTAAAACGAGTACAGAAGTGTGATGTTTTGCAATAGTGGAATGTTGCAATAATAGACACAGGAGAGTAGTACCGACAAGATTACTCAAAAATAACGAGGAAGTCTAAACTTGAGACTAAGAACAAGAGTAAAGTATAAAGTACAGACAGACAGTGCCCATAACAGAACTGTCATTTCAGAATTTCTTCCACCTTCAACCAGCAAATTTACGGGAGACTTGGGGTGTGAGCCCATGCCGCGAACAGCTCCACTATGTAAACATAACTATTCAATTTTTACATTGACGACCGTTCTCATGGTGAAGTGTCAATAAAACGAGGCGCCGTTGTTTATTATTATTTCATTTCAAATTAACCGAAATGTGAGCGACGTGAGCGTGCAAGTTATCGTCAACAAGACACGAAGAAAAGCGGGAAGATTGGGTTAGGGAATGTCGAACGGGGTCAAATACTCAAAATGGACTACATTCCAGATGGGATAATATTCGACGATAAGCAACGGTAATTTGAAGGTTCACTAATTGACCTCATTGATTCTGCGTGGAGGTGTCCAGTTTTGTACCAGTACACGATCACTTCACGCTGGCACAAGGGGACAAATAGTCTGATGGAACGCTTGGAGCCTGTTTCGACCCTCGAGATTGTTACCGTGACTTATGATGTGACACCCATCGGGAGAAATAGTGAGGCCCTGGTATCAAAGATAAACGTTCTGAGGAGACTTGAAGACGTGAGTTGTCGCCATTTGTGTAATGGTCAGGAAACAACCCGATTTCCAGGGAAGCACGTCAAATCTCGTTATCAACGTTGTCATTGTAGAGAGGTGTCACTCGCTGGAGAGGCCAGTTATGCGTTATATAATCTTCTGACTGTAGTCCCAGTAATGGGATGTGCACCGCGGCCAGATGACCTATTGTGCCAGTTCTAATGTATTACAGGTCAATGCCTAGTCTCCTAAGGAAAGCCAGGTAATTCCCAAGAGTTTTCACTATTATCCACCCTGGGAGAAGTAGTACCGAAGACCAGAAGTCGCTCTCTCTCAAGTCTCCAGCTTTGGGCCAGGCATTGGAAGGGAGTCTCCTCATCCGTGCCACACTAGCTACATCGAGGGGTGTCGACTATACCCATAACATACATGTGTTTGTTCATTTTGCAGTGCTAATGATGCCAGCAATCTGCCTTAAGTCCTTCCTCTTCAACCTCAAAAGGGTGTGTCTTGTCTCACTTGATTGCTCTGAGACAAAGCGTTTGGAGTGTCTTACTCCTGCAGCATTCCAGATTGTCTGATGCAGTCTTCGGGCATGTTCTCTCACAGTCCTTTTTACTAGTGACAGAGAAATCCCACAATGGGGCGGTGGCACAATAGGTACTGTGGACAAACCGCGTCTGGCCAGATGGTCTGCCCTCTCATTTCCAATGATCCCACTGTGTCCTGGAATCCAATACACATTAACTCTATTCGCACTTGCTAAGGAGTTAAGCCACATCCTGCACTCTCGAACCAGTTTTGACGTAGTGCAGCAGTTCATTAGCGCCTTGCACGACGCTTGACTATCGGTCAATATATTGATAGTTCTGTTGCTACAGCCTTTCTCATGCAATTGGATTGCCCCGGCAATAATAGAATAAATCTCTGCTTGAAAAACTGATGTAGTGGGGCCTAGGGCAATATACGTCCCACTCCTTCCAGAGCCACTTATCCACACCCCGGATCCTGTCCCCTCTGGGGTCTTTGATCCATCTGTGTAGATGTTGACGCCACTGGGAGGCCGAAACCGGCGGCTCTCGCTGTTCCATGGACTTTCCAATAGCTGAACATTATATTTCCTCTCCAGCTCATACATGGGCACAATTGCGTCTGTGATCATGCTGAGCTCCTAGAAGGTCTCCAAGTCCCTAAATATAGCCAGGTCTCCATTAGTCGCCTGTGGCACCTTAGCTATTCCGAGCTTAGTGAGTCTGTAAGCCACCTTCATCGCCTCTGCCTTGACATAAATGTCCAGGGGAAGAAGATCGAACAGTTTCTCCATGGTGACGGTGGGTATAGTCTTCATCACCCCCGCTATGAGTAGGCACCCCAGCCTTTGTACTTTGGCTAGACTGCTGCCATTCACTCCAATGCCAGCTCTATGCCACCACAGGTATGACCCATATGAGATTATTGGTCTCACTATGGCTTCGTAGAACCAGCAGGCCATTCTGGGCTTTACACCTCATGTCCTCCCGCAAATTCTCTGACACGTCCAAAGGGCCGTTGTCGCCTTCTTGGTCACGTATCTGACGTGCTCGTTCCAGACTAATTTCCGATCTTGAATTACACCCAGATACTTGACTTGCTCGCTGAGCTGAATTTCTTTGCCCATCACTAACTGCGGCCTCAGTCCTGACAGTTGCCTTAGTCTTGTGAACGGCACAATGACCGTCTTGCAGTTATGCGCTACTCGGTCATTGAGCGTGCGGTACAACAGTGGAAACTAAAATAAAGAGTCTTCCGTTTGAGAGCGGTTGGGGAAAGAATTCTCTGCTGAACACAAATTAGAAGCTCTCGGTGAGTAGGTGCTGGGTGGCTTAGTAGGAATCTTGGGATCTTAAAGTTGTATCTATCCAAACAATAGCACCCCCCCCCCCCCCAATGGTCTGACTTTCCCTTGGAAAGGCTAATGGTCTTGCTCTATAATCGCCATTTCTCTTTGAAGCTCTAAACCCCATCAGTGACGCCAAGGCGCTTCCAGAACGCCAGCTGCAGGTAGTTGATGCCCATTGATGTGGGAAACCAAAACCCACCCGGCTTGTTGGAGCAAGGGGCAGTCGGGGTAGTGGGCATTAATCTGCATTCTGCGTAAGGACCATTCTACACAAGAGTGAGAGCGCGTGGGCATACAACGGTATACCCAGCATCTTTAGGCTAATCCTGTTACATGGGTGTCTCACAAGGTGTCGGGGTTGTCCAGGAAGCAAGGCCAATAGGTTTTCCTGTACAGGCAAATAGTTTGGACACGGAGAACATGTTTCGCGAGGCTCCTGCGTGTCATTTATAGCTTGTTTCTATTGAAATAGTTTATAGCGAATAATAAAATCTTTCAAAAATTGTTTTATCGGCCGTAGGAACGTTCCTGGGCTTCATCCAGGTTTGAACGACCTCATCCGGGTTCTGGACAAACAGGCGCATTGCGCCAGCCGCACGCTCATTCTTTGCGAGCCGTACATTCCGTCGGTTTCCGGCTCGAAGTACCACCGAAACTGCAACTCTCCTACAAGACGTAAGAGTTTGGAATCCATCAGCCGTCCGTCTTCGCTTTGGGCGCCTTGCTCCTCGTCGAACTATTATTACGATTGCTTCTCCTACAAAGCTCACCTGGAAAGAGATCAAGAATACAAAAGCATAGAGGAAGCGTACAACGTATTGACGCAGAAGGATTTAAATTACTCGCCACCCGAGTGCGTCGAGGGTGCCAAACGTTTACATTCCAGTCACGAAAAAGCGCTTGCTGGTGATAAACAGGCAGTTCGAGTATTCGCACAAGATCAGAAATCAAAATCCAAAACTAGCCAAAAACCTTACGATTCGTATCAAAAGCCGTCAACCGTCCACTCTGATCAATTGAAGGCCAAGTCGAGCAGAAGTAATTTCGGTGATAAATCTTCCGCCAAACTCCAATCTTTGGTTTTCGAACCGGACGCGGCGTTCATGCAGCCCAACCGAGCGCCGCAAATGAAGAAAACGGAAAGAACGATGTTGAACAAAGAAGGCTCCGTCACTTGCGCGGAGCTCGCGGAAATACGCGATTTGATCCGAACGAGCGACGACAACAATTTTCGAAAACTGCAAGAAGTTTTGCTCCTCATGAAAGAACTGTCGACCAGAGAATTTTGTCGAGCGGCTTGCGACAAGGTCCACAAGAGACACTCGGAAGCTGAAGTCGTGAAAGAAGGTTCCTTCATGGATGCACCCCCAGTCAAAGGGGTGCGAGCATCCAAATCGTTGGAGTCGTTCTCAGACACATCCGAGTATCGCAGGGGCAAACTGAACGCGTCGAAGACTCAGTTGGGTAAAGCGACTTCATCTTCAGGAACCTTGGGTGGTGTAAAGGTTGAAAGCGTCGAGGATTTGCGTGTTGCCAGTAGCCACTCAGTCAGAGAAACACTAAAACCTGCTTCGTCCTCTGAAGCCAGTTTGAAAGGAAAAAAAGCTCAAATGAGCGCAATTCACAGTGACAAGGAACTTCGCCAAGTTGAATCCACGCCAGCGGCGCACGAGCAGATGATCACAATAGGCAATACTTCGATGACTGTGCGAGAATTAGTCGAACTATCGTCTCTCATAACAGACATTATCGTTATTGAGAGCGTCAAAGGAATGATGAACATTGGTAAGTACTTCCCTCCGAGCAAAAGATCCCATCCCGAGAGAACTCTGGAATCACAACATCAAATAAGAGGATCAAAGGAAGGGGCTGCGTCTCAGGCTTCAAGAAGCACATTTCTCTCAGTAGACTCCAGAAAGCCTCCGTCCATCCGTGATTTCGAAGAAACAGCTCCAAAATTAGGCACGATCAGTGAAAAGGATCACGAATCTCGGTCGTTGGAGAACATGAAAAGTCGTTCGGATCGTAGCAACAGGCGTTCTGTGGAACAAAAAGTAGCCGGTTCGTCGAAAAAACAAGGACATCCCAAGCACCCGAAGAGCAGTTGCCGCATGAAAGAATTGGACCAACAAAGCGGGCATAGTCCCTCTGTTTCAATTTCGAGTGAACAAAAGCCTGGTTCGAGTCGTGTGGCAAGCAGCAAGCGAGGGATCTCCCCTTGCAACGACCGCGAACCCACACTCAGTAAGTTCTCCAGTGGCAAACCAGAACACCGCGGGTACTCGAGTCATTCGGGGCCTGGCAGAGAGTCTATTACCCCCAGCGTTTGTACCAAAGAAGACACCACCGCTTGCACGGATTACTATAAAGACGATACGATCCTCTACTTCGCTAAAATCACTAATAACGCGTATTGCCCTGAAAAAGAGAGCTACAACGCTCCAGGTTTCATGTTGAAAAGTGCCTACGACTACGTGGTCCCCCCCAGAGGCCAAATTGGAATAAAGACTGATTTGTTGTTGGAGCTACCGCGTGGGTCTTACGGTCGACTGGCGCCCAGAAAGTGCTTGGCGATGAACTTCGGCATCGACGTGGGAGCTGACGTTTTGGATCGTGATTTCAAGGAGAACGTCACGGTTCTCCTATTCAATCATAGCGACAAACCGTTCCCCATTAAAAGAGGTAACAAAGTGGCCCAGTTGATATGTGAACGCGTCCATCATGCAACGGCCAAAGAAAACTTAAACCTAATAAAAACATAGATTTTCCTCCACTTCAATCTAAACCGTTCGCTGCAGACACTGCAAGCGACGTTTCGTACTAGTAAAACTTCCCTCGCTTGTATTGAAGCCGCTTTAGTTTGGAGAAAATGGTAGTGACATGCTCGAAGCTTGTTCAACAGGAACTGGAGCACCGTGTCGTGGCTTCAGAAATTTACTTGTGCGTGTTGTGCCATCACCCCGGAAATGTCTTCTCTTCCCCCTTCGAAGAGTCCAGCAGTGTGCGACTATTATCACATACATCCTTCCATACTACCAGCTTGTTGGGCGGTTCAGGAGCTGCCATGACCCATGCCTTCGCTCCTTTCAAACTGAGACGCTGCTATACCCCGTGTATTCATTCCTAGAATCTAGGTTCTGAGTCACTAACTTCTGGCTCTGCACTGCCGATGCAGTTTGGCATGTACGTTCCGATATATGGGGGTGTGCGGAGGCAGTGCCAGCCTCACGGACCTGACCTGCCTCCGCCCCATCGAGCAAATGAAGAGGGAAAAGGGACAGGGACTTCTTTCAGCGACCCCTCGACCACTGCGATACCTGCAAGATCCCATAAATGGGTACTAGGGATCGGCGGGTTATCGGCCTTTACCCTAGATGCCTGCAGAGCATCCACCTGCCGTAGAACTTCCAGTGGTGCACTGGCTTGCGCCGCAGGCTGTGCACCCACGCAGTACCATTTTGGGAAAAATATCCCTTAAGGCTAGAATGGTCGCTAGCCCGCCCAAACTTGCGTCCAGACTTACGGCTTCGAGGACCTCCGTCTCGGAGGGGTTTGGACTTGCCCCTCCTTGCCGGGGGACCCCAAGTGGACCTATAGTTGCCCTCAGTATTTACCAAGGTAGGGACGAACGTATCTTTCATTGGGTGGGCAACTCCGTCCTCCATGTGTCGCCAGCCTAACATTCTTTGGCATGAAAAGTATTATCCACTGTTGCCCTGCAGTGCAGGTTGTTTGATGTAGCTAAGCAGTAAACCCTTCATGCCCCGTTAGTTATAACTCTACCCTGCTGAAGCGAAATGGGGCGCATCGGCACCTTGTAAAAAAGTATTTTGTTGGAATGGCTGGTAGTTTGATTGTTTTGTTAAGTTGACAGACTGTACTTCTCAGGCGTTGAAGGTCCGTAAGGAGCATATCTAGCATAATTCTCAGGTAACAATGGAATGTTGGGAGTTACAGAAGCGGTGATACTGAGTATCTTGTTTTATAGGTGTACCTGACAGCTGCCGACTTGTTCAGGTTAATTTTCAGCCTCCACCTGCCTCACCATTTGCCCAGTTCTCCAACAAGCAGTTGTGGTTGTACGTGAGCTTGCTTCCCGTCTTTGTGGCGCACAACAAGGTGTGGGCTGGGTACCTGCTTTCTGTCACGAGGCTCCGTTTCCTTGGGCTTCTCACGGCTCGTCTGCCCACATCTGTGTGTGTAATATCACGTTTCTGTCCACGGCTCTCTCCTGTCTTTTAGGTCAATACAAACTCTGATGCCCTAGCTCCATTGGCGTGTTCAATGTCGTTTCAGCAACAAACGCTTTTCCATTCTGCCCTGACCCGCGCATCTGAGAGGTCATCCAAGTCGTCGGTTGTGCTGTCGTACTGAAGACAAAGTAGCACGATCCCGACATTAGCGATTCTCCCTGAAAAATCCTCCGGGTTCAAAATGGCTGGAATCAACGCAATAGATCAAGAGCCGATAAAAATCATAAAACTGCCATCTTGTAAAAGATTATATGGCGGAATCAGAATCAGATTGTTGTCGCCGTTCTCAAGCGGCTGCGGTCTATCGACGAAATACGTATTCAGCACCCGCATCTCCTGACGACGCTATGGGGGCTAAAATGCGGTGGCGGCGGAGGTTGTAACTTTCTAAGCCGGGAGCGGGACGGCGTCCGTTTCCAGACCGCCCTCGCCTTATTTGCATTCAAACGGCTCAAAAACAAATTGACAACGCGCGGAGGGGAGACGTCATTAAGGAAACGGGTCTTGTTTGTCAAGTCGAGTGACTCCGGCAGCTCTAGTTTTTTATTCATTGCTCCGCCGATGCATTTTCTCCCTCGAAGACTATAAGTTATACCCAGCGAGGACTCAACGGAGCTAATTGTGAAAGCTCGGCGGAAGAACACGGTGGTAACCCCTACCCCCTACCCCTCCCTCATCAACCCAATGCCTGGAGCTAATAAGCCTATAAAGTGTCGTGAATCATTGAAGCTCTGGATAAGCTCATAGAGTTGATTACATCTGATACAGTTTCGAGAAAGGGCGACTGGAGAACCGTAAAGCTTTCTTTACAACGCCCTCGACTCCCTTTATGGAACGGCCAAGGATTTGCAGTGAAAAACTGGCATGGGCCGTTCAGATCTGAAATGACAACGACCGGACTAATGATGGCGCTCAATACGAACACAATACGATAATTCACTTTCTGTGTCAGAAGTGCGCAGTACACAAGTTACTTGTCAACGCGCGACATGCTGTTCTGCGCTGAGTCAGATTGACATGGTTCGCTAATTGAATCCGTTGTTTTCTTGTGTGTTACAACAAAACAACATCTCTCGCATGGCTCGACTTGTTTAAGTAGCGACAATTTATTTATTTACCAATTCATCAGTCATAAGAACGCAAAGTCCAATCAGCTAAGAGGTGGTAGCGGAGAACAAATGGCAATGAGGTAGCAGAAAGTGTATAAGTATGACAAGCATGAAAGTCAATGTAGTTTACCATAAAGGCATGAACGTTCCAATATGGGGGGGGGGTGGAGGCAGAGCAGGCCTCTCAGCCCTAACCTACCTCCACCCCATCAGGCAAAAAGAGGATTGGTGGTACTCTAAGTTAAACTCTCTTGAGTGCATGTACGAGCTCGCGCTTGAGACCATCCTTGATGTGTGCCAGGCCCGGTGGGGTGAAGGCTCCACGGCGAGGCATCTTCATGCCTGGGAATGAAATGTTGGCACCCGTCCTTCCCCACAGTCCAACTTCTGTCCGGGCATGGCGCTTACACCCAGCGCCTCTTCTTCTTCTCCAAGCGACGCCCCTTCAGTCTCTGCCCGTGTGAGGGAGAGATCCTGGAGGATGCATCTCATGTCCTTTCCGTGTGCCCTCTCTACGAGGACGTGACCAGGGCGTGAACTCCTCCTGCTGTTCAGCCACGCTTCTTTTCAATAGGTCGGCCAGGCGAAGATTCACCACTTTTGCCCAGGCATGGGCGACCAGGCGGCGCCTGCTGGAATCATGGTCTCCGCCTGCGATGGCCAGCCCCACCCCCTCTGATTAGCTCTCCTTGCCACACAAGGTGCTACACTCCGTCCAGAGCACACCTTCCAGTGCCGAAATCTGTAGTTTGGGTTTGCTGGGCTGGGGATATTCTAAATACCCCATTGCTGGGTTGCTCAGGAAAGAGGCATCCACCTATCGTGGACCTTAACCCTCAGTGCACTGGCTTTCGCCACAGGCTGTGTACCCCTCAGTACCATTTCGGGAAAAATATCCCTTTAGGCTATAATGTTCGCTAGCCCAAACAGACTTACATCTCTACTTACGACTTCAGGTTTCTCTACCTTTGAGGGGTTAGGACTTCATCCTCCCGGCTGAAAGACCCCCACGACCCTGACTGCCTGCGCCCACAGCTGGCAGGGGTAAGGGCCCCAGGTGACAGTTTTCCATCCTCCAGGGATTTCAGATTCCCCCTGCTCCCATTCCACTCGCCACCATCACTCCTTCCGGTCACCCCACCTATCAACGAATAAATTACACTCATACACTAACCTACATTTCATCCACACCACGTCCTAACATATTTCATTCACACCTGCCGCCTGCGAAGGGAGGGATAAAAACCTCCAGCTGGCCTCGAGTCCACCCACACGTACAGTGGATCCTTCTGGGACCTGTATCTCAGGGCTTTCTGGACAGTCCCAATAAAATAACAGATTGGCAACGAAAACAAAGAAAATGCAAACTAAACAACACAATCAAAAAGGCAAACAAATACATAAATCAACCTTGGCGCCCCTTGGGGCCAGCCGGCGTGCCACCCACCCACCCACCCTGTTATCCATACACACTATCCCAACTCTCCAAAACGCTTCCCCCTACCACAGTGATCCTTTACACTAAGTGGGGGAGTACTCGATACTCCTTCCCCATCTTACACTAGCCTAACCTACCCACCCCACCCCTACACTACTGTTACAAGGCGAATTAGCTGTATCACACTAAGTGATTCGGGAGTAAGTACGATATCAATCAAATGCAATTAGGACTCAGACTTTTACTCTCAATTACACTCGGGGAAGTTTTACCACCACAAACAGGGAACTGGGTGGGAGCGAATGGGGGTATGGGCGACTGAGTGACGAGGGAATCCGCTCAGTTACGACTGATGACAGCAAGTTTCGAGCGAAACGAAGCATTTAGAGGTGCCCAGTCAGCACAAATGCCTCGGATGAGCCTTCGCTGAATGGAAAAGTTTGGTTCCTGCCGGTAAATTACTTGGGGGAGTACTCAATAGTTCTCCTTCACTCTATGTCTTACCTATCTACATACACAAAACATCAATCACAACCTAGACGCATTCACAAATTTTTCCCACCCTAACTAGCCTTTTGGGATGGCCCAGTCCCCACCTCCCCCTCCAGGAACCTCACCCACCCGGGGGGCACCTTCACCCTTTTACTCTACCTCCCCTCACCGTCAAGTCCGTCTCATCCCTACCAATGCGGCAATGCGGACAGTACTGCCCATAATTGGTTGGTATCCCCCACCCCCACACAATCAAGCCACGTCGTCCATACCCCACTCCTTCCATAATTATATAGCACCTGGTCCCAAATAGAGTTATCATTTCACTTATAGCCCCCTCCCCTAACCCTCCACATTCCCACAGGATGTGTCTTGCCTTTCTCTCCAAACCAACACATGCAATCCCTATCCCCCGTCAAGCCTCTTTCGAACAGTTTCGCCATAAAATTTCCATGGCCCTGTATAGCCTGTGCAACATTTTTGGATTCCCTTCCAAATTCTTGATCCTCAACCTGTCCATATCCCCGGGAACCGTTCTCTTGTCCAACCAATCAACCATAATGGCAATGAATGCGTGAAAAACACAACAATATTCAACTGTTCTCATCACATTAACAGAGCAACACCCGCGCGCGGGAAGAAAGAAAATCAGCGAAAAAGGCTTCCTGGAGGGTGGAAGTTGCCACGCGAGGTAGTCCAAGACGTGGGAAAGGCAGGACGAGCGTTTAAAACAAGCAGGAGCTTTAAGCTGTAAGCTGATTGCCTGTCGTACGATCAAGAGAAAGGAACGTGGCAATCCCAGAGGAGGGCGCTCCCTCATAATCTACCCGCCAGCTTTCAGCACTCATCTTCGGATGTTACCTGGTGGCGACGAGCCGCAGGCGTGACTCTGAACGCGGGCGGCATCGGAAGTCCGGTCGGTTTCAAAGAGGCAATTCATCATAAAAGAATAGAGGTCACGCGTTCTCAAAGGAACCCTTCCAACCAACCGTCGGTATTTATAGTTTATTGTGCCGGAGAAGGTGTCAAGGGGGGCGGTGTCGTGATTAGTGGACAGCAGCGCGCGGTCAGAGTTGGCGTTATTTTTAGGGAGGTAATGAGAGGAGTTCATAAGTCTTGCTGGGTGTGACTCGTCCTCTCGCTATTAACGAAGCCGTCGGGAGGGGACCACCCAAGTTGACCAGCTTCACGAAATCCTACGTAACTCGACAATTCCAACTTGCACCTTCGATTTTTTTTTTCTTTTGAAGGACCAACTCGTCAGCTCACAAATTGGACGATTGTTCGGCGTCTATTTCACTGACAGATAGCAATTGTGCCGTCTAATTGCAAACCCTGTCAACTCCAAAGCCACGCCGAGGCAGATTATGCTGGAAAACAAATCTCTTCTGCTTTAAGTGAGGCAGGGGGTTCGAAAACGTATTCTTCAACGTCGCGGGCATGTGTCAGAGGGGAGGAGAGGAGTTATTTACATGTTTATCTAGTATTTGTCCTTTTTTGAGAAGCATGGGCATTTCTCTGAACTTGATGTAAATATAGTTTTCTTGGGATTGCAACTTGACTAAAAATTTTGGTATGCGTTACATTATTTGTATGCAATAGAAACGAAAAACTGTGAACTGCGCTTCAACATGTATTCAAGAATAAATTAACATACAATGTCCTTCTTTCCCCTTGCAATGAGGAGTTCATCTCTCACTCAATGTGGAGGGTATATGTAGCATTCTGACTGTCGACAAGTAACAAGTGGAATATGCGCTGCGGCCAAACGGCCTATTGTGCCAGTTCTAATGTCTTACAGGTCAGTGCCTAGCCTCCTAAGGAAAGCCAGGTAATTCCTGCAAGAGTTTTCATTAATATCCACCCTGGGAGAAGTAGTACCGAAGACCAGAAGTCGCTCTCTCTCAAGTCTCTGGCTTTGGGCCAGGACGTGGAAGGGAGTCTCCTCATCCGTGCCACACCACCTACATCGAGGTGTGTCGACCATACCCATAACATACATGTTTTTGTTCATTTTGCAGTGCTAATGATGCCAGCAATCTGCCTTAGTCCGTCCTCTCCGTCTTCAGAAGGTTGTGTCTTATTTCACATGTTTGCTGAGAGATAAAGCGTTTGCAGTGCCTTACACCCGCAGCATTCCAGACTGTCAGAAGCATTCTTCTGGCATATTCTCCCACATTCCTCTTGACTAGTGACGGAGCGATACCACAACAGCCTTCAGTCTAGTCAGACACTCCCACACCTGTCGCCATGTAAGACAGTATGAGGCTAAGGCCTTGAGAGTGGTCTGACTATCCACCATGATGTAGATCCGCTGCTGCTTCAGTACCCTCTGCAGCAGCCGCTGCACAAAGACCGTCACTGCAGCCACCTCTTCCTGGAACACCGTGGCCAGCAACCCCAATGGGATCGACGCCCAGATTCGCGGCCCTAAGATGCCTGCCCCTGCAAGGCCTCCCTGCACCGAGCCATCAGTGTAGCATACCAGAGTTCCAGCTTCAAAAGCGGGAACTCCCCCTTCCCGCCTGGATCGCTCACGAATGGGTAATGCAAAGTTGAACCTCTCACGGGCATTGAGTCTACCACATGCAGTTCGGGCCCCTCCACCTTCACCTTGTCAAGGATCAAGTGGCAGGAACTCCTCCTCCCCTGCATGATCAGACCTAAGTCCAACATACGCACAGCCTGGAGGAACGCCATCCTTTTAACATGTATGTGGAGTGGAGCTAAATCTAGCAAGACCTCCAGTGCCGCCATAGGGCATGTTGCCATACAGCCTGTAATGGCTGTACACGCCCTTCGCTGCAGTTTATTCAACTGCAACTGCACTGTTTTATTTTCCTCCCTAGTCCACCAGACCAGGGCTCCATAAGTGACTACATGTCTAACAACCGCAGTGTACAGCCACCAGATCATCCCAGGCCTCAGATCC
The DNA here is from genome assembly GCA_020466155.1 of Pachypeltis micranthus. NCBI lineage: Eukaryota > Metazoa > Arthropoda > Insecta > Hemiptera > Miridae > Pachypeltis > Pachypeltis micranthus. Next base: position 5,825,761 of record CM035776.1, read on the forward strand.
CATGTCTTCCCCACCATTCTCTGAGCTGCCCACATCACTACCGACGCCCGCTGTAAAGCTTTTTTCACGTGTGTGGCACAAGTGAGCTTCCCATCAAGGAAAACTCCCAGGTACTTGATATCATGCTGGATCTTCACTGCCTTACCACCCAGCCTGAGTTCCCACAGTGCAAGGCTGCGCCTTTTGGTGAACGGGACTAGGCTCGTTTTGTCGGGATTGACAAACAGTCCATGCTCGTTGCACCATCTCTGTTGGGTATTCAGTGCATGCTGCATGTATTCACTGATTACACTCGCGAATTTACCCCTGACTGTAATTACCAGGTCGTCCACGTATCCTATTACCTTGTAGCCCTCCTCCTCGAGCTGCTCAAGAAGGGTATCAGTTACCAGTAACCAGAGGAGAGGGGAGAGCACCCCCCTCCCCTGCGGGCACCCCTTGGTCGGCACCACAGAGAGTGTCTCTCCCCCAAACTCCGAAAAGACTGCTACTCAGCATCTCCTTGGTCCAAGGGATTAGGTAAGGATCTACCTCCTTCCTACCAGCCGCAGCCGTAATTCAGGCGTATGACGTATTGTCGAATGCCCCAATATCCGGAAAGCAGCACAGCGCAATATCTCCGAATCTCAGAGTATCCTCCAGCACTGTCGCCAATTCCTTCAGAGCAGTCTGGGGGCCCGATAGGTACGGTAGACGAACCCCGTCTGCCCGGCTGATCCGCCCTCCCATTTCCAATCCCTTATGCCCAGGAATCCAATACACATTAACTCTATTCACGTCTACTAAGGAGTTAAGCCACATCCTGCAGTCTCGCACCAATTTTGACGTTGTCCAGTAGTTCATCAGCGCCTTGCAAGGGTAAGGAACGGTTTTCTGCAGACTGTGAACGGTGAGTTCCAGAGCGAGTTTGGAGGCTGATTTTGCCGCGATCCGTGATAACGCCCGCAGGCCCGTTTAGCTATGCAAAAATTCAGGATTTCTCGAAACTGTCTCGTAGAATACAAATATCGCGTTAGGTGCATGTTGTAGTCGTTGACGACGAGGAAAACCTTGCCATCTCGCATCCACCCAGAAGATATTCTTAAAAATAGGGGTTTGATTAGCTACCGAGAAGCTCGTCGACGCAACGTTTAATGAGGAAGTGCCTCCAGTGCCTCCGACCTGATTGGCAACTCGTTTCTCTGCTATTGCTCTCAAATCGACGGTAAAACGCTATATTTTATAGCGGCGGCGTCGTATTTTTCGTCAAATCGCTCCGCAATGGCCGAAGTCTTTCCTCTAATTGGCGATCAAAGTCAGCGCTCAGGTGCTCACCGCCAAGGAAACTCTTCTAGCCAGACTACGATTTAAATTTAGATTGCGGCCTGGGACTTAATAAAGGTTCGACTTAATCGAGTCCTGTCGCCAAGACGTTCCCGATCTAAACCTTCGATACCGCTTAGTTCAACTGCGTTAAAGTGCTTTTTCCTCGTTTCATTTCAAACCGTCGAGAGGGGTTTTTTGATTTCGTTACGCTGTCTTTCGGCAATTTCTACGGACGCTCGAGAAAAATCTTCACGAAACCCGCTTTCTCCGAATAAAATCATAGGGCGGAGTCCTAATGAGATCTAGAAAGTGATTTATAAGCGGAGCTCTCCCGAAAAGCTAGATTTTTTCCGCCAACTCAACGAGCCGGACGCTAATAAGACAGACTCCTCCGTTCGGGTTGTCAAGTCTTGAGGCGGATCGCTCAAGTTCCCGTTGGGGACTCATTTCAGGTCCTTAAGGGAGTTGGTCGGTTTGTCAAGCCTGGATGGTTGGTAGGACGTTTAGAAGAGCACGTAAGATCACACAATTTTCATCGCTGCAGTACACGCAAACGTATCTTCATGTAATACAAACCAAACTTTAAGCAACGAGCCTTGGGCGTGGTAAAATTACCACTTTCATTCGCTTGTGCGCAATTTCGAATCCCATTGACCTTAACGGGCTCGCAGTTTGTAAATGCAGCTCTCTCCTTGGTTTTGAGTCATCCTCATATGACGACGGGGGATCTTCCACTACCGGAATAGGTACTTCAAGCGCTTCGTTACCATTTGTCACGGAAGAACTTGGATTTTAAATGCAAAGTCGGATAAACGCGAAGACTCCCGTCAAACGCTATAAACCACAAGGGCGAGCTGCTGCAGTACACCCATGCACCGGTTGGCCCTTGACTGCCTCGTAATTTAAACTCAAGGCGATGGAGTAAAGAAAAAAATGCCCAAAAATGTGGCACGAAAAAGTCGGAGGTTTCATGGATTTAGTGTAAATCTAGATTCAATTTGAATTATCACTGGGTGCGACTAATTGGAACTGATTGCACGGGACGAGACGGACATGCTCGAGGCGTTTCAGAGGACCGACACGAGACGTAATAGCCACGTAAATTCTGATTATGACGCGCCTCAATTCGTTCAGGGCCTCAGAAGAGAGCGTGAGAGAGCGTGACAATATTAGTCGAGCGACTCTTCTTGTTGGGATTCGAATGGAAGATTTCATTGCCACAATGCTCCTGATGAAGCGAAAGGCCCTTCAAAACTCCGTTGGGCCAGAAAATTGGAGCTGATCGTCTTATTGACGTCGAGACGACGCTTCGTTCCAAACGCTCCGGATCCTTCAATTTATTGCAATCAGCTGCTCCGTTAGATGACAGCGTACGTTTTAAATAAATGCAACTCGGGGCATGGCCGTTGACGGGTCCGTGGGCACGTGTGATCGCCGCCCTCTTTCCCTCAGCAGGTGAGTGTCAAATATCTCTCAGCTCTGACGCCGTTCAAAACTCGAACAATCGAGTGTGATGAACCTGAACGGAATCTCATCAAATCAAGAGACGGCTGATTGCAATTTTCTCGATAATAAGTCAAGTACGCGGCAACACAAACCGTTATTTACGTCAACAAAGTACAAGATCTATCGCTCTACATCCTAAGTTGAGGATAACGTTACACAGGAAGTCCAACACCTTCTCTTCACTTGATGCCACTTTCCGCTATTTCCGAATTAAAGAAGTCGGGCATGGATCGGTTGTTGCTAGTTTCTACTATTGTTGGGTGCACGAGTGGGCCCTGCTTGAGTTGAAGTAAAATAAATAAATGAGAATGAAGGCGGTGAGCGCGAGAGAGAACTGCATTAACACTTTGCATGCTAGAATAGCGATATGAGTATGAGAGAGTATTTTTGCGAAACAAGAGGGTCTCTGAATAAGTGAACTGGTTGCGAGGATGAAGAGCGGAGAGTGAGTGAGTAGCATGAGAGTTGAGAGAAGTCCGATGTTTCTAGGTTGGATCTGGTTAGAGCTCTGAGTTGGAGAGGAGGTAAAGGTGGGAAGTGGTTAATTAAGAAATTCCAAAAGGGAAAATTAATTGCCAGAAATTCAGGCAGGCTACACTTTCCCGCAGCAACGCACAAAATGCTTCAGGTAAGAAAGAGTTGAACTGTTTGTTCGGCGAAGGCCTGTAGCAAGGGCCTCCCATTAAGGGCAAGTGAGTTGAAGCCAGTGCTAAACAATTATAAGCACGATAATGTAAGCGAACTACATTCGGCCCTGTTACTGAAAACGAGCCGCGGACACATGTAAATAAAATGGTTTGATACCAAGGAAAACTGTGGAGGCCGGGTTTTTGTGTGGCGTCATTCCAGGATTCGATTGGCCACGTCAGAGAAAGCCGCTTGGGCTGATTCCTCGATGGCACACAAACACATGCCCACGTTAGGGAAAAGAGGGAGCCCCAACAGGCACGTACTTGAATCTTTTATTGCCCGAGTAAACTCTAGCCTATAGAGCTTAGAATGGCCCAGGGTAATTCTCACAAGTTCTGTTATTATGACAAATAATTTTGATAACATGAAAGAAAACAGACGATAAGGCAACTGTTTGTATCGGTGTAACTTGGGAAGACGTTTCAAGGCTGATGCGTAATGCTGTAGAAATACTTCTGTCAATGTGGACGAGTTAGGGTTTCCCATACCTAATCCATCTTTTGGCTTGTATATGCTATTCTTAAATTGGAAGTATTTTGGTTTATTATTCATTCTGAATAATAACTCTATGTTTTCGGTCACGAACAATTTTTTACAACTCCTCACCAAATGTGATACTTTACGTTTCAAGACATGGAGATTCCAAATTTGCTATGTCCGTCCCCGGTCCGCCATCCGGGCCGCTTTGTGCCTTTAACGTGGTCTAAAAAACTCGTTCTTTCGCACAAAAATCCCATTTGGTATCTAGTTGTGCCCGCCATCTCGACAATCCGATCGGACAAAACCCATGGTTGTTATGGGCAAAAAATGGTTAAAAAATTAACGAAACACAGTATAACGCGGGAACTACAGTGGAAATCACCGTTTCGTCGTTAGTACTCCCTCTCTCCCTCCCTCCCGTCATATCAAACTCAATCACCCGCCCACTCGACTCACAATGGGTTCGCCCCGTCCCAATTTCCCCGACTCTCCGACGAGGCGGAGGAAGGTTAAGGCCACTTCCTCTGCACACCCCTCCATCGGATCATAAATGCCTACAGACGTTTACGGGCGCCTGGCGCCGGGGGAATATTTAGTTTCCGTAGTTCCATTGTAGCCAGGTCATGTTTTGTATGGTTTACTAGTATTCTATGCTGAATCGAATGAGATGGGGGAGCAGTAATACTAGGTCAAGCTGTTCATGAGAATAAAAAACCATTGTGTAATAATTTGCAGGGTTTTTGTCCTAGTATTAGTTTGGTGAGGTTGGTAACATTTCTAGTAGTTGTGTCTATTAGTCTTGGTTTGGTTTGTAGTATGTTAAGGGTTTATTTTATGGGTATGGAGGGCACAGCTCCTAACTCCAAGCATATCCAGATACTGTACCTTATGGGAAGGGGATGCACGCTGTTAGGAAAGGAGAAACAATCTCGCAATTTCTCTTTGTTCATTTGAACTTGATCAAACACAACTTCTCAGTAGTAAAAAGTTCTTACAGTTCCAGATTTATTGTGGTGTTCCTACTTGTGCACGAACATTATTGAGCAATCAGCACTATAGTAATCACTGTTCGAGAACTATAGGGTAAAAACTGTGAGAAATGGTAGTAAGTGAAATAACAGCTGTTGAAACTCAGAAATTTCTGTAGTAGCACCTATATATCTTAAATATTTAGAATTGTGGTGAAATGGTTTGAGAGTTTGTATGCTGGTGCAGATGTGAAGTTTATAACGGGTCTGATGGGTGTCATTTTTATGGATTTTTGGCTGTCCGTTTCGGGTACATATTTATGTATTTATAACGTTGTTCTTTTGGTATGTTAGTATGATTTCTAAGTGCATTATGTATTTGTGTTTGGTATGAGTCCGTAGGGTCTTTTTTCAGTTTCGTGCATTGGGTTCGGTTGATGAAGTCAGTAATTTGACAACTGGGGAATCTAACCCAATTGCTTTAATTTTAAATTGTCATTGAGAAATCTGTCGAGGGGTATGAATCGATTCTTCGATCGACCGTTCGGGACTAAATCACTATCAGGTTCAAGTCAATTCCTACATATTGACTATCGCTGTGTATTTCACGGTAAACCAATTGTACATATCTTCGTTAATATTCAGTACTATAGTTCTATCGGATAAGGTAGTTCGCGATTTGTGAGTACTGTAGCAATGACGCAGCTCCGCCCGTCCAGGTGCATGATGAATGAATGATGTGGTACGTTGAGGTCTCTGGCGTAGACAAAGATTTAAATGAAGAAATCAACTAAGCAATTATCATGCATTGGACGATAATACCACAAGAATACACCCAGAGATTAATACCACTTAGTTATGATGTCAATCACAGCTATGAATCAAGGGTACGGACGTTAATGCGAATTGTGTTGAATCGGAGCGGCTTACTCGAGTTAATTGGCACCGTTAGTCGTTGTTCAAACCGTATTTTCTCAATGTAAACGGACATAGCGATAGATTTTTCAAATGTCCCGTTAGTATAACAAATAATTTTGATAACATGAAAGAAAACACGCGCTATGCTAACAGTTTATTTCGGTGTAACTTGGGAAGGCGTTTCAGGGCGCGTTTAATGCGAAGGTAAACCTGTCGCGTGCAGTGTGAACCTTCCACTGCTGTTACCCAGTCCTCAGATTCCATTCGGTCGGACGGTTTGCGCGAACCGTGGTTGATTTGCGATTGAAATCAGTGATTAGTTACTCTGTGTGTGTGGTTTTTCAAAAGAATTTATAATTAACCGTTATTAATTGCGTATTCGATGCGTTTGTTAGCGTTCGGCGTGCTTCGTTTGATTCGCTTTCACAGGAGGTTCGAGGTGAGCTCAGCTTTGTTCCGTTCACCACACAATTTAACTTCCTGCGTGTCTAATGTACGAAATAATATAGATTAGAAGCTAGATAACTATCGCTGTGGTATTTATGGAAACTTCTGTCCCGCTCGATTTATACTACTGCGCAGAAAACGATCGAAATCGCGAAGGTTACATTTGTGCAGGTTATTGTAAGTTTTCAAAAGATGAGACTATTGTCCGATGCCGATTAGTACCAGTGAGTGAAACAGTATCGGCCTTAGGATTCGAATTTAGTTGGTCGTTCGATCAATATTGGACGATGGTAATGATACACTTAACTTTCATCTACATTCGTCGAGAAATTTGTTTATGGGTACAAATCGATTCTTCGATCGAACGTTCGGGACTCAACGTTCACGTCCATTTTACTTCACAGTGGTCCGATTGTTGATATTTTCAACAACTCGCGGCAGTTCATGTTTTATGGATATTGTAGCAATACCACAGCTCCGCCCGTCTCGCTGCTGCACAAAGGGTAAGGAACGTATAATCCTGTCAAAAAACAGTTGATTCACTTCAAACCTTAACGTTTTGAGGACTACTCAATCCAAAAAACCCTGCAAATTATTACACAATGGTTTATTATTCTCATGAACAGCTTGACCTAGTATTAGTGCTCCCCCATCCCATTCGATTCAGAATCGAATACTAGTAAACCATACGAAACATGTCCTGGCTACAATGGAACTACGGAAACAAAACGTCTGATGATTTTGCCCCGGCAGGGGTCGGGGAAATGCGAACAGGGGCGCTTCGAGCGAACCCGTTGCGAGGCGAAAGGGGAGTTGAGCGGGCGGGCAGCGTTGCGAGGCGAGGATGAGGCGGGTTGTTTTTTATTGAGACAGGCGGGAGGGAGGGACTTCAAACGACGAAACGTTGACTTCCGCAGTAGTTCCCGCGTTGTACTGCGTTTCATTAATTTTTTTAACCATTTTTTGCCCATTACAACCACGGGCTTCGTCCGATCGGATTGCCGAGATGGCGGGCACAACTAGATACCAAATCGGATTTTTGTACGGAAGAACGAATTTTTTAGACCACGTTAAAGGCACAAAACGGCACGGACGGCGGACGGACATTGCAAATTTGGAATCTCCATGTCTTGAAACGTAAAGTATCAAATTTTGAGGGGGGGGGGGGTTGTAAAAAATTGTTCGTGACCGAAAACATAGGGTTATTATTCAGAATGAATAATAAACCAAAACTATACCAAATTTCGGCTTGTGGTCCGTGTGAAAGTGTCTGTAGTTCGATTTGCGGGAGAACGGCTGGACCATTTGCGCTGGTTCTTTTTTTTGTCTTGTTCGTAATTTTTGTTGGACGTAGAATAAGCTTATAGGCGATAGGGGGGTGAAAATATGTCAAAATCTATTGTTTTACGCTGTTTTCTCGAAAACGGCTCAAACGAGTTTGTTTAAACTTTCAAATTATCTTCTTCTTATTAGTACAAAACTATCCTTTTCCATAGTTATCTCCATTACAATACCGGAGGCGTAGTTCTTGGAAACCAAAATCGATTTTTTACGCTTTTAGGCAAAAGAGCTTAATAGCTTTTCACCAAACTCACAGGATATTTTTAAATAGTTAACATCTATATACTGTTCTCAATAAATGTTTCTCTTGCAGTCCATTGAACAAAGATAAAAATTAAAATGTATCGAAAATAATGTTTTTTTGAACGTTTTTGTAATTTTCCGAGTAACTGCGTCACTGGATTCGATCAAACTTACGGATTGTCAACCCAGCAGTTTGGAAGGTTCAGGAGCGATCTTTGCTCCGTGTCTTTATTCTTGGTCCTTATGAGATACTGCCCCAGAATCAACAAGCTCCATCCTTTTCTGGCCGAGCACTGCCCTGGCAAATGGAGCAATACACTTCCAGTTATCCTCTGAATGAAGTTTGGAGCAGACGAATGCTTCTAGCGTGAGCTGACCAACAATGCTGGCAGCCTTCCCACCTCTGGCACGAGAAAATAACATGGGCAGCGCTGCAGTGCTGGCAATTTATGCTGGCAGCCTTCCCAATTCGGTGCAAATAAGTCATTAATGCTCCACGTCTTGTTAGGAGCTGACTGAGGTGGATTTCCACCTCACGGTGGCGTCAACTCTACCATGGACCAAGTGCTGGAATCACCAGCCTGTTCCACTACCTTTTTTGGGCTGTGTTGTTGCCACAGGGGAGGATATACTGAACAAAGCTGATAAGCACTTCCCTTTTGCTTGCTCGCGGCCCTCTGGATGTGAAAACCAAACGACATCTTGGTGTCCATCATTACCCCTTCCCTTATTCGCAGCTCTGTGGTCTCCACATCATTGGGGAAGAGGGTCTCCATTCTTTGTGAGGTCACCAGGACTAGCGCTCTCTTTTGCAGGGCGAGAGACAGCACATGCATGCATTGATGTTCGCGTATTAGCACGTCGTCTCACCAAGGTTCAAACGTAAGGGCCCCACGACATTTGGACCATTTCTGTTCAACTTATTACAGTTATAATTGATAATAGTAAATTAATCAAGAAAAATTTAACAACCAATCAAAGTTTAAACCATCCCTGTCCATTTGGGGCGTTCTAGAAATCACACTATTAAGAGAAGCAAATATCGAGAACAGGAATACAATAATTGGAATTTCATCAGATATCGATATCAAGTTATAAATTTCTGAAATTATCAATTAACCGAGGGATACGTTTGTTATAGTGAAATCTCGCCTGAATAACGACGCTCTGGCGTTTGAACAGCCCAACTAGAAACATAAATTTTCATTCCGTAAAAACTTGAAGAGCGCAGATCTGATGATTTACAACTGACGTCGCACGCCTACCGCAATGTTTGAAAGAAATCGTGGCAAATTAAGCGATAAATTCACATTCAATTAAAAGAACCAAATAGGGAGGGAACGGAAAACGTGTAGCACGGACAACTCATCGTGAAATATAATCGGATTAAGTTATCCGGGCGCTTTAGAAGCCGGATCCGGGAGTTTTAATTGGCCTAATGTTGGGAAAACCGTTTAAATCTCTCTTCTATCCGCGAGGGGTTGGGTTCGGCATCTCGAGATCACAAATTCGTTTTCTACGAGGCCCGAAAGGACGGACAACGACTGAAATGGACGGTCGCGCGGAAACGTTTCGTGAGATTATCAATAAGGACGTTAAGAGGGCGATTAACGAATTGTAGACGGTGGATGGAGCGAGAGAGCCGCTCTGAGACTTCTTACGCCTCCTGTCGCACTTTGTCAGAAATGACGGTAGTCTCATGACGGAGGTGGCCATCCCGAATGGACAACTGTAAGCGTAATATTGGCAATGACAGTTACTCCAAGTTAAATGGCACTGGGAGTGTGTTCGTCACTAACGCCCTCTGGCACATTGTTCTTCTCATTCTTCGTGTTCAAATGTACCTGTTGGTACATAGACTAATCAAATTTCCAAGAAGCTTTTGGAAACACTACTTCGCCCTGTGTTTAGGCAATTACGTTACTTTTTTGTAAACCTTGGTTCACTTTTCTATACTTCTTCAAAACATGTCACGCCCTACCTTCCTCAACAATCGACCAGAACTTCCAGGAACTTCAAACTAGCATCATTTGCTCTTCTCCTCATCTCTTCACCAACTGACAAACATTTTTTTCCACCGCCTTACGATCCCCCCCCCCCCCACACGTAGTTCCGCTTCTGTCGTTGCACGATACAGCCAATGCCCCTTTTACTTTCCTTGGCTCTACAGAGTAGAAAGGAAAGTTATATTATCGGCTGAAAAACAAGTTGGGTTTTCTTCAGATCTTTACGTATCAGACACGCTATATGGGAAAATGGTCTGTGTGTCCGTGAATGATTTTTAGACAAAACGACCTACCAAGTCATCTCAAACTTGATATCTAGCCCGCAGGCTACCATGGGACGACAAAATAAGGGTATGAGCAAAGTCCACTGAAAGTTGACTATAATTATCATAGTGATCAAAACACCAAATATTTTTTTCTCGAAAATGGCTCTAACGATTTTGATTAAATTTCTTATATTGATAGCTCCTGGTATGGAAACCATACCATGAAATTCCCATTTGTAGGGAAATGACGAGAGCAGTACGATAAATTACCAATGTTTTCGACCAAAGTTTTTACCTTGTAAACTCCGCTGAAATGTTACTAGAATGTTAAAAAAATGTGGTGTGGTTGTCCAATCCAATACCTATAAGACGAGCGTTTAAAAACGCTCATAAGATATAAGGAGGTCCTTTCAGAAATTTCGGAATTTAAACTACCGCCGTTTCGCTTACTACCAGTTTTAAACGTTTACCCAATAACTCTGCAAAAGTGATTACTATCCTTCTTACAAAAAATCGGGTTTACAGCCTCATCAATTCTCTGTGCATTAATCGCCCAATTATGGTCCAAGAATGAGTACGAGCAGCACAATAAATTTCGGAACTATAAGCGCTGCCGCTTTCTGCTGCCGTGAAGTGTTGTTTGACAAAGTTCAAATGAACTAAGTGATAAGTGAATCGAGTTAGTAGAACAAGCCGAGTGTATTGACGTAGAGCTAAGGAAAGTTGTATGTTGCAACGCACCAGATACTTCCTTTCGTCCGCGACGCCTTTTTTTCTCCACGAGAAAATGCATGTTGTTCGCGTTTAGTGCAACATTGGATGTCGTACCAACTGACGCTGTTGAACGTCGAATCACTGTCCCATCATCATGCTCCACCATCATCCACAGTTTAACCGACAAGTTCAGGTCAGGCCATTAAGTAGGTAGTTAACCGCACGCTGTCGACGTAATTATACTGTCCGTCGACTATCTTTTTTTAATGGCTCGACCTAATATTTTCACAATACCAGCTTATCTCTTGAGGTGAAGAATTTGGATTGTTCTTCGAACGCCACGCTTTCCTCAACACCCTGGGCTCAGGGAATGAGGCAGCGCAGACCCAATCCTACTTCTCGAGGTTCAATTTAGCAGTATAAACTTCTTCTCAATGATGTAGCTTGCGGCTGTCACAATGTTGAACGGGTTGAGTCTTATAAATATTTGGGTGTAGTGATTGACAGTAGATTATCGTGGAAGGAGCTTATAGATTATTTGTACCGTAGGTTGAGGAAATTTGTTTACTAAAGTTAACGTACCTGTTAGGTGAGTCCGTCTCCTCTGGCTTGTGAGTTACTTTGGGCAAGCGCTTTCGATGTAAAGACATCATCGTCTGGCCGTTAAGTCAGAAATTTGTTTACTTATTTTACTCAGTACGATCTATTTTTCCTCGTGATAAGTTAAAACTCATGTGCACCCTTTTTCAGTCACTACTGCAATTTGGAGTGATAGCTTGGGGAGGAACGACTGTATCTCACTAACAACAGTTGATTATTTTACAAAAGGCCGTACTTGAAATGTATCTTAAGAAGCCAACGCTCTACAGAGCAACTGTTCCATGTACTAAGGTGTTCTCACATCGTCAAATCTATATGAAGGTCGCGGTTCATTCACATAAACCATGATTTTATGCATCCAGTGAACTTAATCGGTCAACATGGAACAAGATTCAGGTTTAGGGGCAATGTGGTGAATATGCTTCCTCGTATCGTGCTTTTTACCCGGAGTCCCTTCTACATAATCTTGAATCTTGTAAATAAAATAACTACGAAGATGAGATTCCCTGGAAATTTCACCAGAATTCGATATAAGAAACTAGTGTTTCTTGGCTTGGCTTTAACGAGGGTTTTTTAATTGGTCAATATGTGTACAGGGGAGGTATTATGAATTTTCTTTGTTTAGCGTTGGCAGGCGTATTTGTGACAAGGAGTAAATTTAATTATTTTGAACTTAATATAGAGGTGTATAATTGACTCTTGGTGGCAGCACGGGCTATGCCTACAGCCACTAATATATTGACTGAAATTCAACGTGTTTTTCTTTCTTTTTCTTTTATCATATTTATATGTCAATAAATTCCATTTCATTTCATTTCTCATTCCAAACCCCCGTAAAATCATACCTATCAATATCTCTAATTATAATTCAAAATCATACGACGAAGGTTGTATTAGCTATAGTTCTATTTACCTTTTTGAATGCGTCAGAAACGGATTGAACAGGAAGTAACTGACAGAGTGTAACACCACGGCTAAATTGCGTGCAACTGAAACCTTTTTCCTGAACAAAAAGCCTTCCTAGTTTTCTACAAACTGTTTATTTTCAACAAAATTTATCAGTACATAATGGGAAAATACGATACAGTCTTGTTTACTTATCGAAATTACTGTTTGTGAACCTTTGGAGAGACTTGTCAGTCGATTGTCATGGAGATTGCAGTTTTGCTATCCTGTAAGAGGCCGGCTGCTCGCTCAGCATCAAACAAACCCAGTCCTGCGGCAGGTTTGGTCATTTTGCAAGTTTCCGGGTGGAGAGGTGTTGCGGAGGCGTTTTAGGGTGCGGAAGCATGCCTCTCAGGAATCTTGTACCATTGGGAAGGAGTTCTTAATCTGGTTTATAACATTTCAAAGGGGACTTCCGTGCCTTGACCTTCTTTGCAATCTGGGCAGAACGGTTATAGGCTTGCTTTATATCAGTCAATGTTGGAAGGCTTGTCTGCTCTTCTAACAACCATTCACTAACTCTTGTAGGAACTGCAGTCGAGTATCACGTTTCTTGTTTCCTCCGCGTTGAAGGCGCAAGATGTGCATGTTGGAGAGTCTTTGAGAGAAAAGAAACGGCACCACGCATTGAAGTCGCCATACCTTTGCTACACTTCAGATTGTTGTTGGAATGTATTTAAGGGTTGAATGGATGTGTGAGTGTGTATGTAGGATTAGTAGTTAGGCCAGCGTGTGATGGGTGGGTCGTGGTCGAGGGCGGCCGAATATAGAGTAGTCCGCCCTCGTCAAGTTGGAAAGGGGATCGCAGCTCAGGCCATAAAAGACGGCCTGACACCCTTCTCCATGGCAGGTCCGAGGGAAAGTCCAATCCCCGTACCCCCATGGAGATAAAGCGTAGGTGCTGGTAGAATGCCTTTCGGCAATTCCGGCACCGGGGCCTGCCACCCATTCAGGTCCTTAGGCTGCTCAAGGTGCAAATATATAGAATGGGTACCACGGAGGCTTCAGCCCTTGGCCGGCAGCATGGAGCCTTTAGGGCGTGGCGCTGTCAGCCGTGAAGCCATGGGATTAGCCTCGTGGGGACCCGCTAACGAGATGATCGGTGCTGGCTGGAGAGGGGTAAAAGCTGTGAAGCTAGGCACCCTCTCCAACGCCACGGGCAATGCCCACAGTACAACCACCGTTGTTGTTGGAGATTTAAGAACAGGGGAACAGTCCGCCGATACCCAGCAACGCAGCTTAACTAAAAGTGAACGCTCGTGAAAAAATAGGTGCAACCCATGGTACAACTTCCCTTGGCCTCACGCCAATTCAGCCATTTTTCAACCTCCCGGAACTAAAAATTGCTTTTCATTCAGTTCATAACAACTGTCTACATCATAAATGGCGCTTAGTGTTCCGTAATTTATTGCGCTTCTCCTACTCATAGGACGACCATTATTAAACATTAAGTGCACAGGAGATTGATATTTAATTTCAAAGAAGGATATAATTAGGAAAGTAAGAGCTAAACGTAGCTAACTGCCCATTTTTGTGTGGTTAACCCAAGCTGGTGAAACTCATTTTTGCGGAGTGAAGCGGTTGGGGATTGTTAACGGCTCTAAACAGGACTTACATAGCTGGTCAAAACAGTCTTAAGTCTCTGCTGTTCTTTATTAATTTACATTCCTATATCTGCAAAGGTAAGAACTATTAAAGCGCTATGGTTGGAATTAGCGGACGACATTGACCGGGATGGAGGTAGTTCAGAAGAAGAAATGAGTGAAATCGGTTTCGTTTTATTTCGTCTCGGAACAAAACAAACATCCTCCTGTGTTCATGCGGCAGATCTTAGCGGCGTACGTACTTATTACAAGCTAACCAGGCACTTTTGCCTCATTGCCTTCACGCATCTTTGAACTGATGACCAAAACAATACACTGAAGCCCGTCATTTAAGTGTTAGCAAATACGTTCTTTGGACTTATTTCACCTCTCCTTGCCATCACTTAACTAACTGCTCTCGAAGCCCTTCGGAAATGTTATTAGTTTTTTCGTTTATATTTTTCGTTTAGCCGAGATGGGTACGTTGTTTTGGCTAACGAACTGTCGAATACATTCTCCTTTTGCTCATGCTTTTCTCTCAATTCCGGCTAAACGTAGCTGATAAAATGTTGCCCGAACCTCTAAATAGTCGTGTTGGTACCTCACCTTCTCAGGGAGCCCATCGCTGAAGCCATTCTTCTAAGGACTTTCCTACTTGGCCCTGGCTAACCAGGCCTAATCGTTGATCCCGCCTACCTGGTCGCATGAGGATGTGCTAAATTCACCCTGGAATGCTAAGTACTACCCAAAGAACGGCTCTATCTTATGCAACTACATTTTCCACTACAGAGAAGGTTTCGCTATCGTTTCTCCCTCATGACGTCAACCTTGTGGCTGGCTAGAGGAATGGTGGTTGGATGTGGTACTAAGATGAAGGACCATTTGTGAGACTAGACTTCGCTATCGTTTCTCCACATCACGAGAATGTACAGAAGTTTCAGTTTATCAGGTGCGATGTACCACACAATTCTTCCTTCAAACGCCCCTACAAATGTTAATGGAAAAGGTGAAGGTATCAATTCATGAGTTGCAATAAGGTTCAACATCTTTCAACATCCTTCGAAGAAAATTTGAAAAAATTGTTAACGTACGAAGAGTCTCATTGGCCAACAGTTTTTATTTTTTAAAGTAATTACACGTCTTAAAGTTCTATTGCGCCAATCGGAATGTCGCGCGGGTCCATATGTTTCCTACAGAAAGCCGGATAATGCCAGCAAGAACCTTCTTATGATTACCCCTGGGGAAGATGTACGGACTACCGAAAATCGCTCCCAATCAAGTCTCTGGCACTCCACTGGCCCGGACTGATGGTTTCTTCATCTGTACTACACCACCTGCGCCGTTGTATGTCGACGATGCCGATAACACACATGTTTGTTCGTTTTATAGTGTCCCGTGATAGCTGTCTCAAGTTCTTTCTCTCCATCATCAGAAGGCTACCTCTACCCTAGATATAGCGTTTGGAGTGTCACACTCTGGTGGCATTCCAGACAGCCAGGTACATTCCCGCGGCATATTCTCTCACTGTCCTCTTGACTGGCAAAGACTATTAGTTGCTGTCTAGAGAGCGTAAGCAGTGCCCTCACCCTCGAACAGGAAGGCGCAATGAGCCATGTCAATGGGCGTTTTCCTGTGTCACCTACCGATTTAAGTGGATTTTCGTCGCTCCTATGTGAGGCTCGGATTCAATGGGTAGAGAGGACTGTAATAAACACAATGAAGTGAGTAGAGTTTGTATGCAAAAGGGGAAACAAGGGGAGGACTCGTGATACGTGTGAACTGGCGGGAAACTGTATCGGAAGAAGAGAGCGAGCTGTAACTGGCCCGAGGCACAAGGAGACGACTTTCACGAGAGTTCCTAGCTGAATGAATTTTGGAAGGAGCTGTCCCCTGTGGAGAGGAATCTGAAATTGAGGATAGGGAAAATAAAGAAAGGAAAAAACCCACTTCAGGGAAATTCGGTAGCAATTGGAAATAACCACAACTGCGGCGGTGGAATTTCCACAGGTACGAGGGGGTAAACGGAGACAATGACTGAGGAAGGCCGAGGTCAAAAGACTTGGGCTGATTTGACTTGCGTCGAACTGACTCTATGAGCCAGAATTCAAATAACACAAAGCCTACTATAGGCACTGCCGTTTGAGCGCTTGAAGATATTTCTCTTTGATCTTTAAGGCAGCCTAGCTGTCCGAGATCATATAGATTCGCTCACCCTTGAGTCCTTTTGCCAGACCCCCTTGCTCGCAGATATTCATGGTTTGAATATATCAGGCCTACTCTCCCAGCAGCTCAGCAAGACTGAAATTGGGTCCTGGAATGCCCAGGCCAGCCTTGCTCTCTATCAGTGTACCATGACAGCCCTCCTACCTCAGTTGGGGACAGTTCTCCCTTCCAACGTGCCTATTAGTGGATGTAGACGCTGTATGACACCGGGGAATCCTTCAGCTCTGGCGTAGTACCTGCAGCCTTGTTCTATTTTGAACTGTTCCAGTTCCTTGGAGGCTTGCCTCCCTCCTGGCAGAAATAGTACTGGTCTGCAAAAGCCTTATCAGTCCCGGGGTTACGGTCATTTGAATGTGCATGTGGAGGGGTGACATTGCAGCAGTGGGGCAAGCGTTCATGGCCCAAAGCGAACATGTCCTTGCAGTTTCTGGAGACTGCTTGTCGCCTTCCACAACGCAGTCTTATTATCCAGCTCGACGTGTTGCATCCACTTAAAATGTTGTAAGAGGTCTCCGACATTCAAGACTAACGTTATAAGTAAGTAGCGACAACTATCTAGACGGGTCATCAACCTGTTGATCGCAATCTGTAAAACGCGGAGAGGAATAATTTTAAATGAGCAACTTGTTGGGCATTTGTGATCTCGTTTTTCCAGAAATAACTTTGATTGATCGAAAAAAAAGAAGAAAATTCCTAGGCTTTGGCAATTTGGCCGTTGAAGATACTGGAAGAACGTACCGAGGAGACTTTAACGGACTCCCTACGGTGTTTATCTTCAATTAGCAACTCAGTTCTGAGTATTCAAAAATAACTATCGCCGCGAATGTAGAATTATTTACAAAGGGGAATCGTTTTACGGCATTTTCCCCCTCTCCGCCTCAACGGGTTCACCGAACTGCAGCCGGATTATCATCATTATAATTTCCGTTGTTTTTTTTCCTTCTTCGCGCGACGCGAAATACGCTCGTAATTCATGAAGGCGCTCAAACCTGCGTAAGTCGTTAATGAAACGGGCCATCAGAGTGTTAGATTTATTTATACGACTCGGCTACTTGTCCGCTATTGTACTTCCATTATTTTTCCACGTTAATTTACGTTCAATCAACCGTGCGCGCTCTCCCGCGTAATTATTTCTCGGTGATTGATTTACGCAGAGGATTAATAAGCGTGTGTAAGACTCTCTCGCCGAAATTAACCTTCTAAACTTTGATTAGGCGAAGAGGTGAGCTCTGAAGGTCACACTTTGGAATGTACTCTTGAGTCATTCAGGACGAACTAAGCGATTCAAGTGAGAAATAGGTGTTTGGAATGTGATATCGATTAAACCCCCGTGCGCCTTTCGTAGTTGAGCTTTCACTTCTTGTAGTACACCATAATTAATTCTGCTCATTCGATTTTATTGGTCGCAGGCCCAACGGCCGCATTATTCAGCAAACCAGTACATTTTCTAATTGGCTTTCCGAGGGCGTAATGTGATGAATCGCAGTATTCGTCAAAAACAGCCACAGTTCCATCTCCATGAATCTTTCACTAACTGTTTGTGGTTGGTTGGTGGTGAACGGCAGATTTAAATCTTGCCTCAAGACTTTTATTCTATGGAATATACTTCATCCTCTTTTGGTTTATTATTCATTCTGAATAATAACTCTGTTTCCGGTCACGACAAATTTTTTACAACCCCCCCTCAAAATTTGATACTTTACGTTTCAAGACAAGGAGATTCCAAATTTGCAATGTCCGTCCGCCGTCCACTGTCCGCAATCCGCCGTCCAGGCCGTTTTGTGCCTTTACGTGGTCCAAAAAATTCTTTCTTTCGCACAAAAATCCAATTTGGTATCTAGTTGTGCCCGCCATCTCGGCAATCCGATCGGACGATTGTTATGGGCAAAAAACGGTTAAAAAATTAACGAAACGCAGTACAACGTGGGAACTACAGCGGAAGTTAACGTTTCGTCTGGTCTGGCAACGCCGCCCGCTCGCCTCCCCTTTCGACTCGCCTCGCAACGCTCACCTCCCCTTTCCACTCACCTCGCAATGTTTACGGGCGCCGGTTTTTTTTTTTTGTTTCCTCTTGGAAGCGCTCGTGTTTCGTATATAACCTTTGGCACTACGATTTGTATCTTTATCGTCCGATTGCCTTGTTCTATTTACGTTAGCAAAATATCTGTTATCTTCGATTGAACTTTTCATTATTCGCTTATTTTTCTAGATACTTTCGTTTTTTTTTTTGTTTATTTTAATATTACGATTCAGTTCTTTTCGACCTTTTTTTGGGTTTCATTTTGATATTTATCGATGCTGAATCGAACGGATGGGTCTTGGAGCATTAATGCTAGGTCAAGCTATTCATCCGAATAATAAACCGTCGTGTAATAATTTGCAGGGTTTTACTTTTTGACTCTTCTACGTACAAAGGAGAGTAAAAATAACATTTGGGGTCCATCAAAAGAGAGTATTGGCCCAATCCCAGAGAGCTGTGCTCCTGTGGATCACCGAGGCTTATAAGACTGTATCAACAGAAGCACTCCAGGTGATCACTGGTCAGTTACCAGTTGATTTGGCCGTTGAGTAAAGTGGAGAGTAAAACGAGAGCTTCCCCCACTTTGGGGAGAACTTCGTGCAGATCTCACCACAGAACAGAAATTTGCTGCCATCGACGAATGGGCGCTAGAGAAATGGCATGCGAGATGGGAATCCTCGTCAAAGGGGCGTGACACGCATGAGTTCTTCCCCAACATCCGTGAACGTCTTTCAAGAAAGAGGGTTGAGCCAGACCACTGAACGAGCCAGTTCCTCACGAGACATTGAGACTTCGATGCACGGTTCTACTTCTTTTTTCTCATAGACTCTCCGTCATGCACGTCTCGTGCGTCCAGCGCGGAGCAAAACAAGAAACCATGTGCTGCTCCACTGTAGTTTCTCCAACAATGAGCGACAGTTGTTGGGAGGGCAAACGAACTTAGCAGCGTTGACTGCTACAAAGCAAGCCTATAACCATTTTGCAGAGTTAGCGAAGAAGGTGATGGCTAAGACAAGTGGTCATAGTTGATCTGTCCTTTTGAAACCTCTCAAGTAAATAGTTAGATCGGGTGGGAAACCAGATTAAGAACTCCTCCCCGACGGTACGGGATTCCTCAGGTAGTCACCTCCGTGCGGTAACATTTGTTCAACAGCTTTCTACTGAGAGACTGGCTAACGACCTGCCATACCTCCTCAGGTCTGAGGTCGGTGGATGCTGCAGAGGCCGGCCTCTTGCATATTAGCGAAACCGCAACATCTTCCAAGACTGATATAACCCTCGTCAAATGTTTAGGAACAGTCTTCAAATAAGGAAACCTGTGTCCAGCGAGCGATTGGGAAAGGGTGCCCACAGCACTCTGGAACACTTTCTTCAAAGGTTTTCTCAGGAGACTCATGGTGACTGACTGCGAGACCCGTGGCAAAAACCCACTCCAAATTGCGAGCACGTCAAGCCGCAGGTGGCTGCAGAAAAACACCAGTTAATCCTCTTAAAGGGAAAAGTAATTAGCCAACCGACAATACGTTTTGGCGGTCCCAAGCTCCTTCTTGAGGCGCAAGTTGAGTATCTAAGAGTGCATATAGGTGAGTGGTGGGGTTTCAGCCAACACCTCCAGTTCCTCTAAGGCATTACCATCGTAAGGTTTGCCTAACTGCGCGCAATTAGCAAGACCATTTGGGGAGTGTGTTAGTGTGACACTATCCTTATGTACAAGACCATGTACGCGTGATTGGATACTGCCCTGCCTTCTGGGGTTGCAAACTCACTGTAAATTAAAAGAGAGTATCGGCCCAATCCCAGAGAGCTGCGCTGTTGAGTGTAGAATAAAAGAGTGGAGAGTAAAATGGGACTTTACCCCTCTTTGGGCAGAACTCCGTGAGGATTGCACTTGCAATGGTTCACGGCGGGCTACACAGGTGGCAGTCAGTGTTGCCACCTGTGCAGCCTGCCGCTGTTTATATTAGCAGCAGAGCCACGCTTCTCGATCAGAACGGCTGCCGGCTTCGTTGACGAATCATTCCCTGTTTTAAGCCAGTGTTTTAATTCCCCTTTAGATTGTGTGAAGTAAGGTAAGCGATCAGAGCTTGGTGTTTCATTTCCCCCATTGTCCCTTTATTGTTATCAATACAATCCGAGCATAGGTTATTTATTTCATTTTAAAAGGAGTTCGTTCCATTCCATTCATTTCGAGTTTTGCTGATTAAATTCAAGTGGGTCTTAATTGCTTTATAATTTCATTTCCCATCACTTTCTTGAGAGCCATTATTTTATTTATTTCATCAAGTGAGTATTATTGAGCGTATTCGATTTGTTCTTTTCTTTTGGGCCCAGACACGACTTTACGCCTGTACGCTTTACGACTGTACGCGGGAGTTGTGAGACGATTTCCCAAGTTCATTACAAATTGGTAGCAGAACGTGGGTACAGAACAAACACCATCGATGAATGGGCATTAGAGAGATTGTGAGCGAAATGGGAATCCTTGTCAAAGGGACGCCTAGTTTTTCCACAACATCCACGAACATCTTAGGGGTAAGTGGGTTGAGCCAGACGACTGGACGAGCCAGTTCTATACAGGACGAGGTGACTTCAATACGTCTTGCGCCTCCCGTACAGAGGAAACAAGAAACCACATGATGCTCCACTGCAGTTTCTACAACAGTGACGGTTGTTGGAAGAGCAGACAAACCCAGCAGCACTGATTGCTCAAAGCAAGCCTATAACAGCTTTGTCGATTTTGCTAAGACACACAGTTGATCAGTCTCTTTGCAACTTGCCACCCAAGTGAGGTCCCAAGGCACCGCCACACCTCAAGGACGCCTCTAGCCAGTACCCGGGATTTGCCAATGGCGAAACCCGCATCCACGACCTTCATGCTTTAACCTCGATAAGACGGCACCAGGGAAACATACTTACATACACGGACCCTACACGCAGAAATTAGATTTTCCGGTGGCAGTATTGTGTCAAATTTATAGCAAATACGTCATGTTTGGTATCGTTTTCCTACAAGTATTTTTCAATGATGAATCGAATAGGACGGGCCTCGTGGGTGTCACGCTGCGTCCAGGTGGACAACAGTGAAATCACAGCAAAACTAGTGGGGTAAATTCGACTACTTCAAGGAACTCTTAAGACAATGGCGAATGTTATCGTTTATCTCCAGCCTACGCTCATTTCCTCTACTGTGCCTCCAGTCTTCCTCCAATCACCTTTCAGTTCGACCCATCGTGTCAAGCCAATTACCTAGTTTCGCCTAGCAATGTCAATTTTTGTTGATCCATTGTGATTAGGTCGTGTTTGGTATCGTTTACTAGTATTTCATGATGCTGAATCGAATGAATGAGTCTTGGAGGTGCCCAACAAACATTTTCGTAGGACAGGTTACCGTCCTGCTGTGTAAAATAGTGATGAACCGTAGCGTTATAATTTGCAGCGTTTTCAACTCGCATTAGAATGGTTTTCTTGGCCGCTGGAATTACCTCCTCCACCTCCTTCACGTGGAAATCTAACTCTGCCTTCGCTAAAATGGAACTGTCTCCATCTTCCCCGGACGCACTAACCTCAATACACCGTTTCATGGAACTCGCTTGGACGCTGATCGACTTTGTTAGCCTGCCAAACTGACTAAGACTCAAAACAAAGCTGCAGTATCCGGCCCCCGGTCAGTGAGTTCTGGTTTTATAACTGACTCAATTGAACCAGATGAAGGGGGCCTAGTGAACTAGGATTAACTAATTTCGGGTGTTAACTGTAACACATCGTCAAAACGCCCCGGGAGCGGACCTTGAGCTCGTTCTTCATCGAATCGCCGCTTATTTTCCCCGAACGATGGCTTTATTTCAAAACCCCCGAAGGTTCCCCGTGCGCACTGCCCAGTTAGGGCTCTAAAAACGGTACCCCCCCTAGAATGATATTTTCTGAACATTTCGACACGGGATTGCGGTAATGAGGCAGCCTGAGATCGCATGGGCGCCGTTCAACGTACGTCGAGAGAAACCAATGTCTTGAAAATTATGCAAAATTTTAAGCTTCTGATTATTTTACCGCCATCCGCAGAAGATTATTATGATAATCGTTTTCTTGAAGAAGGTCAAAGCAAAGAACCCGCTCGGATCCCGACTGCGTTTCTGAATAACTGGTTGAAGTTCAGTTAACGATTTCTTGAGCGGGGGGAATAATGAATTGCTGTACTTCAAAACAGGAGGCTTTTCGCATGACTTTGTCGGTTTCCTACTTGTACTTGTAATGCAAGGTTGTAAAATTCTCCTGGTCATAATAAAAAGACGCGTTAGGACGTTTGTATTGCCGAAATAAATTGGAGTGCGTGTACAGAATTACTTTGTTGTTAACATCACTACTGTTCCAATATTCTCACCTCGTGCTCTGGTGGACGTACTGTGTTGTGCGCAAACACACACACACACTTGTTTTTTTAAATTAATTTTTTATGAAGAAGGAAGCATCTGGTTCTAGTGGCCCAATTACTCCTCCGTATTGAGAACCAATCCAGAATGGTTACTGGGCTGAAGTTACCTACATATTCATAATCGAAAGTATGACCGTTTGCCCAGCCGACGAAACGAAACCAATTTCAAATCAGGAGAGGAATATCTTGGTTCGAAATTCGATCTAGTTCAAAATTGGCCACCTAATGAAAGCTTTGGCCGGTTGCCCTGAACTCGTGGATGGTCGCTCACAAGAATACAAAACATATTTAGAGTGTGGAGAGGAATATCTACTGTGGAACTTCTTTAGCTTTTCAAAATTCGGCCTAGTTCAAAGTTAGTCACCTAATAATAGCTTTGATCAATTTGGAACTTGGCCAAAGTTCGAAAAACTAAAAAAGTCCCACCTAAATATTCCACTTCTGAATCTAAATATGTTTCGTGTCGACGGCTGCGACCACCCACGGCCGACTCGGCACACTGCAATGTTCTGCTCTCGTCCACCGACCGGACTATATTCTGCCTTTAACGTGGTCTAACAAATCCGTTCTTTCTATAAAAAAAAACCTCATTTGAACCCTAGTTACGCTGGCCTGCTCAGCAATACGGTTAGGCGTAATCTACGGAAGTTATGGGCAATAAATGGTTTAGAAAATTAATAATAACGACAGGGGCTAGAATCAATATGCTTGAGCGGGAGCTTCCAGGACACTGCTTTGCGCACATCTCGCTCAAACAACAAACACGCACAAATAATGCAAGGTTTGCCTCACTGCGTGCAGTTACTAAGGCTAGTTGGGATGTGTGTTACCATGACACTATCCTAATGTGTGAGGCCATATATTTAGGCGTGATTGGCTCCTGCCCCGATGTCTAGGGTAGTAAACTAACAGTCAATCAAAAGAGAGTATTGGCACAATCCCAGAGAGCTGCCCTGCTGTGGATCACCAAGGCCTATAAGACTGTGTGAACAGAAGCACTCCAGGTGATCACTGGACAATTACCGGTTGATTTGACCGTGAGTAAAGTGGAGAGTAAAACGAGAGTTTCCCCCACTTTGGGCTGAACTTCATGCGGATCTCACCACAGAACGAAAACTTAGAGAAAGCCGCAAGGGAGATGAGAAACTTCGTCAGAGAGTCGCGTGGAACGTGTGAGTTCTTTCCCGACGTGAACATCTTACAAGAATATGGCTTGAGCCAGATCTCTGAACGAGCAAGTTCTTCACGGGACTTGGTGACTTCAATGCGCGGCTCTACTTCTTTTCTCCCAACGACTCTCCATTCTGCGCGTCATGCGCCTCCAGTATGGTGGAAACAAGAAACCACGACGGTTGTTGGGAGGGCAAACGAACTTAGCAGCATTGACTGCTACAAAGCAAGCCTATAACCGTTTCGCGCAGTTCGCGAAGAAGGTAATGGCAAAGAAGCGTGTTCATAGTTGATCTGCCCTTTTGAAACCACTCAAGTAAATAGTTAGATCAGGTGGGAAACCAGATTAAGAACTCCTCCCAGACGGTACTGGATTCCTCAGGTAGTCACCTCCGCGCGGTAACATTTGGGCAACAGATCTCTACTAAGAGATTGGCTAACAACCAAATACCAGCCATACCTCCTCAGGTCTGAGTTCGATGGATGCTGCAGGGGCCAGCCTCTTGCACATTAGCAAAACCGCAACTTCCATGACTGATATAACCCTCTTCGAGGGTTTAGGGACAGCCATAATATAAAGAAATGGTAGTGGTGCTTTGAGCATTGCCCGTGGCATTGGAGAGGGTGCCTAGCCTTGCAGCCCTTACCCCTCTCCGGCCAGCACCAATCATCTTTCTAGGGGGATTTCCAACAAAACCACGGTCCCACGAGGCCAATCCCATGGCTTCACGGCCGACAGCGCCATGCTCTAAAGGCTCCACACTGCCGGCGTCGGGCTGAAGCCCCCGTGGTACTCATTCTATATGGCTGCACCTTGAGCTGCCTAAGGACCTGAATGGTTGGCGGGCCCCGGTGCCAGAATTGCCAAGAGTCGTTCTACCGGCACCTACGCTTCATTTCCATGGGTGCACGGGTATTGGACTTGCCCCCGCATCAGCCATGGAGAAGGGTGTCAGGCCGTCTTTTTCAGCCTGAACTGCGATCCCCATTACAACGTGCCGAGGGCGGACTACTCTATATTTGGCCGCCCTCGACCGCGACCCACCCAATTCACACTAGCCTAACACTACTAATCCTACATACACACTCACACATCCATTCAACCCTTATGTACATTCACACCCGATGGTCCAGGGGTGGACTACTCGATATTCGTCCCCCCTGTATCCTTCGCTACTCTACCTATCCTGCAAAACACAAACACACATTCACTCATATATACATTCAGCCCTTAAATACATTTACACCGGCGGTCCAGGGATGGGCTACTTATATTCGACCATCCCTGGCACCGCCCACACACTAACACAAAACACATACAAACACACACAATCTACACGCCTAATCCTGAGGCCCTGCACACATTTCCTAACGTAACTGCTTCCCTATCCTTTGAAACTCTTATAAAGAAACAGACCTGTGTCAGCATTTTGATTTATCATTTATCCCCCTCCAAAGTTGGACGCTTAACGTTTTAAATCACAGGAATTAGTCCGTTCGCCGTCCAGGCTATATTATAACGGACTAAGCTGGTAGAATGCTGTGGACGAGCGCTTTCGAAGTAAAGTCATCACCATCTGGTCGTTACGTCAGTACTGAAGTCACTTAGTCAGTCGTGGTCTTTATATGGGAACAGAAAGGTAAACGGGATGGTGGCGCTGGGGCGGTAGAAAAAGGTGCCTGGTCATTCACATACTGGGTAATTCGTTGGAAGTGATAGGAAAGGAGTGTACGGGGCAGTTTTGTTTGGTTTTAATTAGTCTGTTGATTGTCGATTCTAAGTATTTTGGTTGATTATTATATTCTGAATAACAACCCTGTTTTCGGTCAGGAAACATTTTTTACAACCCCCCCTCAAAATTTGATACTTTACGTTTCAAGACATGGTCAATTGCCGAGGGTTCGCTGAAAGTCCCCGTCCCGATTACCCCGACTTTTTTGCCCGATGGGGCGGAGGAAGGTTAGGGCTACTTTCTCTCCACACACCCCTACATAGGATCATAAATGCCTACAGTTGCTTACGGGCGCCGGGGGAATATTTAGTTTCCGTAGTTCCATTGTAGTCAGGTAATGTTTCGTATGGTTTACTAGTATTTTTCGATGCTGAATCGAATGGAATGGGTCTTGGAGCCGTAATACTAGGTCAAGCTGTTCATGAGAATAATAAACCATTGTGTAATAATTTGCAGTGTTTTTTGGAGTAGGGTGGTCTGTAATGCCGTCAGTTGGTTGTTTTCGTTTGTGGAATGTTTCGAGCGTGCAAAAATAGTGTCACATGTTGTGTACGTTTGTTTCATTTGTCCATTGAAATTTTTTTGTTTATAGATTTCCAAACTTTCCAGTATGTTTAGTTGTCCGTATTGCTTATGTAGTATGATGATGGAGTTCTGTATTTTCGCAGGTGGGCATGCAGCGGCTACCAGCCAGAGAAGACCCACCAAACAGGTAGGTTAACTTTAATCTTGAAAAATCTTTCCCTTAAATCAACCCTTGGACTAATTATTAGTTGCAGAATGTAAGTCCGAGAATATTACGAAAATTACTGCTATGGGCGGGATGGTTTCAATTGCGAATGTCCCTTAAGACGAAAAATGTGATGTTTCGCCCGTCACTTTCGGCACAGAACGGTCTTCGTGAGATTGGGAATGTTTGGTTTGGCGGCTCTGCCTATTAACACCTTGTCACATCCTTCAGCCAGCGCTCCCCTTGGGGTAAGAAAAAAAGAAGGAACTCCGCGCAAACGGTTCTCGCACCTCCAAATTTGGTCTCAAACGAGAGCCGTTCCGAATTATATTTTATGTTTTTTGAGAAACAAATGGGCGAAATCATTCGAAACGATTATCCAATCAAAATTAATTACCTCAAAAATTGCGGGGGACGAGCGGCTGAAGTTTTTTCGTTTTTTTTTTTTTTGTTTTTTTTTTTTTCTTTTCGACGCCATTTGAAGAACGTCTCCCGTTTAGTTGCCGGTCGATTAGAGGTTCTCCTCCAAACAGCTGCCGGCCTCTTTCATCGCCTAGTTCCGTAATTGCGCGCAACTCGCTCGGAAATTTCGGTCATCAACTCTCAGTTTGACGACTAATTATTTTTCTTAGGCCCGAGCCGCTTGTAAAAGTCAACGACTTTCTCGTTTCCAGTCAATTCCAGTGAAACTCGGGTTGAATATTTCGCATTTTCCTTTTAATTCGGTTTCCACTTGACGGTCGGCGAAGGTCATAAAGTTGCCCGCTGAGCGCCGGGAGTGGAACGGTCCAATTAATAACGCAGTCCCCCCCCCCCTCACCCCTTCCCATGGCGAAGTTACAGCCTCGCACTCGCCCGCACTTAACACGCTGCGCTAGAAAGTCCTATTTTTTACTACTTAATTTTTTTTTTCACGGGCCTGACTCGCATTCCGCCTGAGACAAAGTAACTTGGACTCCCAACTAACATTTTATTTGAGGTCCTGAGCGCGGTAACAGCTTGGAACAATGGCCCTCGTTTGTTCAACTATCATAAATAATAAAACCCTGAAGCAACCAGCACAACTGATTGAGGATTTCTTAAGCAGTTTCTCTTTCAGCTAACCGCTCCTGAGTGTTTGAAAATTGCCAGAGGTGGGCTTCAAACTTGAGAATAAAGAAAACTAGACGTAAACTATATTTTGAGAAATGGGCCTTGAATAAGTAATACACTTTAAGGGGAAAAAAGCTCTCTTCAAGACAATTAAAATAAACTAAAAGACTGAAAATTAAAACGTCTTGGAGGCAGTTCACAGTTATTGAAGAACGTGTCTCTGACCGGTTTGACGCGGAACTTCGTACTGCGTGAATCCAAATTCTTGACAAAAACTTGTTTCCTTTAAATGCTGATGACCGTAGGAACCAAAAGCGAAGATAGAAGAAATTCCGGTGGATACTGCTGATCGCTGGTGTGTGTAAAAAGAAGAGAAGGTGAGAGAGATGGGTAACGAGAATGAGAATGATGGCAGAGATGGGCGAGGGAAAACGGTTCGATTCAGGTGATGGAGGGAGGCAAAACAACAGTTGTTTAACACCTGAGGTGAAGCTCAAATATCACCAGCAACCGAAAAACGTAAACAAATGAAAACCTCTCTTGGGCACATGTTGCGCTGTTCTTGAAACGCCTGATGCAGCGTTTTATGAGTCAGTGAATAGGCGACAAAAACGCACAAGTTACAAGCGTCCCCTGTTTGAATTCGCAAGGAGGAAGGGAAAGGAAGAAAAGGGATGATATTGAGTTGAAGTGCGGTATAAAGAGGTTTAGTAGTCGTATCTGAATACTTGTTGCTTGTGGCCACGAGGGATGCGTCGATTTCGGCGTTTACCCACGGTTGTTCACGTGCACAATTGAGAAAAAATATCTGGTGCGTTGCAACACACAACTTTCCTTAGCTATACGTCAATTCACTTTGTACATGGCTAATTATATTTAATAAATTCATTTATCACTCAGTTAATTTGAACTTCCTCAAACAACGCTTTACGGCAGCAGGAAGCGGTAGCGCTTACAGTTCCAGATTTTATTGTGCTGCTCGTACTCATTCCAGGACCATTATTGAGCAATTGGTACACAGATAATTAATGAGGCTGTAAACACAAATTTTTTGAAGAAGGATAGTAATTAATTTTGCAGAGTTATTGGGTAAACACCTTTAGAACTCGTAGTAAGCGAAATGACAGTAGTTGAAATTCAGGAATTTCTGGAGTAACCCCCATGTATCTCATGAGGGTTTTCAAACACTCACACTTTAGGTATTGGATTGGACTACAATACCAATTTTTTTCAACATTCAACAAAAATTCCAGCGGAGTTTATAAGGAAAAAAACTGCGCTAAAAACGCTTTTCGTCGAAAATTTTGGTAATTTATTGTGCTGCTCTAGTCATTTTCCCACTAATGGGAATTTTATGGTGTGATTATCTTTTTGAGAGCTATCAATATAAGAAATTTACTCAAAATCGTTAGAGCTGTTTTTGAGAAAAAAAATTTGGTGTTTTGATCACTATGATAACTATAGTTAACTTTCGGTCGATTCTGCCCGTACCCTCATTTTTGCGTCCCATGGTAACCTGTAGGCTAGACATCAAGTTTCAACTGATTTGGTACGGTGGTTTTCTCTAGAAACCGCGATAAAATCAATTTCGTCGAAAATTTCGATAATTTATTGTGCTGCTCTCGTCATTTTCCCACAAATGGGAATTTCGTAGTACGACTATCATGTTAAGAGCTACCAATATTAAAAATGTAATCAAAATCGTTAGAGCGGTTTTTGTGAAAAAAAAAATTTGTTGTTTTGATAACTATGATAACTATAGTTAACTTTCGGTGGATTTTGTTCATACCCTTATTTTGGCGTCCCATGGTAACCTGCAAGCGAGATATCAAGTTTGAGCTGATTTTGTACGGTGGTTTTCTCTAAAAATCGTACACAGACACACATGTGTTTTTTCGGACTCAGGGGGGTCTGAAACGTAAAGATCTGAAGAAAACTCAAAATTTTTTTTTCAGCCGATTACATAACTCTCCTTTCTACTTCGTAGAGCCAAGGAAAGTAAAAAAAAACAGTGAAGATATGGGCGTGAGACTCCTTGGAGTTGTCAGACCCGCAACCTCACAGGACTGAAGTGTTTTTGGCGCTCCCTCATGGGACATTTGTTGTCTGACGCTCTCCTGCATAGGACATTAGTTGTCTCGTGTACTCACTGGAGCCGTTTGAAGCTCTGTGCAAACAGGAAGTGGATATTATGACAAAGAGGGGAAGAAGACCACTGTTCCTCTATACTAGTAATGTAGTGTGGAGTCCCACAGGTGGGATTATTCACCTTGAATTTTGACACTTATTATCCCCTCTCTGCCCAGTCGACATCTTTTCCACCATGTGTATTGTCTGAGCGCATTGTAGTATGACGTTCTTTGAGACCCCCCCTCCTGGAAGTGCGTCATTTCTAACCTTAACCTTATCTCATTGCATGCCCTTCTCCCCCACCCTCACCCTCACAAGGGATGAACAGTGTAAATGAATAAATAATTCCTCATCTCAGGGATTTGAACACACTACCTTTCGTTCTTCAGTCCTGCATTCTATCCACTAAGCTATGAGCCCATCATCACATATGAATGTAAACTTGTCGTATTATGTCCCATCCTCACCCTCGTTCGCGTGGTGGAGAAGGCATTGCGCAAGAAAATTCTAGACGAATGACTTAACACCATAAAGTACACATAATGGCCGTGTTACGAGGATAGTTTGGAGATGTTTGAAGAGCTGCTGACTCAGGCAAAAATTACGGCAATCGCGAGGAGCTCCGATCCATTAATGCCAGACTTTCGTCGGGTTTAATGAACCACGATCGTGAGGGTGCCTTTAATAAGAGTCAGTCAGTACAGTCGTTCATGGACATAATGCCGAGCTTAGAGGGAAGAAGTTGCCCAATATGGTGCTATAGCATGACGTGTTCAAGTTTGGAGCAGCTGCAATTTATTGTAGGAAATAATTAATAATAATTCATGTTGTCTTCGTTTGATCCTAGTTAGTCATCAATAGCCTCAGCCTACATAGAACGTTCTAGAAGCTGTCATAGTATGTTGCAACATTTGTGACGTACTTGTGGAATTGTCTCACAATTCCCGCGTACAGAACACTCGTAAAGGTCGTGTCTGGGCCCAAAAGAAAAGAATAAATCAAATACGCTCAATAATACTCACTCGATCAAATAAATAAAATAATAACTCTCAAGAAGGTAATGGGAAATGAAATTATAAAGCAATTAAGACCCACTTGAATAGTGGTGTTGTACAGGTAGCTGAGTTTTATTTTTGTGAGCAAGTCGTTTACCTGCTAACATGATTAAGCACGTCTATTGTGCACTTCTATTACTCGTTTTCTCAAGGTTAAATAAAGCGCGTTATACGATCATGTGGTCCAAAGACGAACTGCGCATACATGAAGGTGAAGATATAAGCGACATTTTCAAGTGTGAAGGCCACAGTCATACAATGGCATTATAGTTGATTGATGTGTTCATCGTGCTTTGCTTTGCGGATGAGGAGGTTTTGTGAGACAAATGTGGTAGAAGCGTGTGAGTTTCGTGAGGGCGTCAGGACGCCTTCAAAAGGTGAGAACTCGAAGGTACAAGAAGTCGCCGTGCGAATGAAATCAACGCCCCGGGAGGAGCTCATGTTTTTCTTTGATTGAGAATGAGAAATGTTCGACGGGGGAATGGAAGAACTGTTAACTGTTCGCTATTAGTAAATATCTTATGAGATGAGTATCTGACCCTGACCTCTCTCGTTGGTGGACAGAGGTCGTTCGATGGAGGTTGGGTCATTACCGTACTATTATTTAGGGAATGTCGAGTCACCTTCCAGACCCACGGAAGGGAACTTGTCCTCCATCCACAAACTCTTCCCTTGTGGCAAAGAAGCGAGGGGTTTGTGGGCCGATATTAATGTTCAGGTCGAAGCAAGCACGCACATGGTTCTTGAAACTCCCCGGCCCGGTGCTCAGAGTAAACCCGTGATAATCATCGACACTCTTTGAACGAGAAGGGCGACCTCCACTTGCAGTTAAAGAGGCTATAAGTTTCCAAAGCCACAAAGGCGCCCGTCATTACCTGTTGAAACTCGTTGAGAGATCTTTAATATGAATAGGAGGAAAGTGCGCTAGCTCGCTCGCTCGCGAATCCCGTGCAAATGCACAACTGCCATGTAATCAAGTAGCTGAATCGATTGGTCTCTCCTCCCATAAATAAAGTCATTTCGTCTCCCCTCATTACCATTCAGCTTCAGCTAATAACGAACGATAAAGTTGTGGAAGATTGATTGAGTATCATCAATTATGTACAAATATTCTACTTATTATCCAACAGAGTGGGAGAAGGCGTAAAACGTTCCATCGGCCTTAGGAATAACGGCGAACAAAATGTCGGAGAACGAACATGACTTTCACAAACTGAAAGGGCCTTGCACATTTTCGATAGTTCAAATATAGTTGTAAACTTTCAGTACGTGCCCCACGACCGTCTCGTCGGATAAAATCATGTTGACAGTCGCATCAATTACCTGTAAGTTGATTGCTCAATGAACGTCGTGGAATGAGAACCAGCAACCATAAAGTTCCTGAATAGGTTCAACTTGAAACGTGAAGTAAGTCCAAGTTCAAATGGTGAACAACAGATTGAAATAGAAGCTGAACACATGACTTTTTGAATGGAGCTGAGGAAATGTTATGTAACGTGAAGCACCAGATCAACTGAACAGTTGATATAGTTGGATTCCTTAACTGTGTAGGCTGGCTGTATTACTAGTCATCTTCTTCTTCACATTGAATTCTTCAGTTCCCAGTACAGTGCGGGCTGCCTCTATTACTAGTTTTCTTCCTTTTCACATTGGATTTCTCGATTCCCAGTACCTTGCGAGCTGCATCTATTACAAGTCATATTCTTCTTCACATTGGATTCCCACTACCTTGTGAGCTGCCTCTAATACAAGTCATATTCCTCTTCACATTGGATTCCTCGATTCCCAGTACCATGCAGGCTGCCTCTATTACTAGTCATCTTCTTTTTCACATTGGATTCCTCGATTCCCAGTACCATGCAGGCTGCCTCTATTACTAGTCATCTTCTTTTTCACATTGGATTCCTCGATTCCCAGTACGGCGCAGGCTGCCTCTATCACTAGTCCTCTTCTTCTTCTTCTTCTTCTTCATATTGATCAAGTCATTCCTAATATTTGTGTTTTTTATTTCTATTAAATTGATGAACTGTGATAGAATTCATCACAACATACTTGTAGCTCCATAACGCTTCATTGGCAGGGCGTGAAGTGCCAATATAGACAGGAGGGGAGTGTACAGAAACCAACAGATTTGATGAAGGTCAGTGGGGAAAGAGCAGAAAGTTCCAGAGAGTTCTCTGTTTGGACCAGTGTAAACAACGTTTTGCAACAATGTTTTCTTCCTAGCCATTGAGCTTATCGCTGGAACAAGGTCCAGGTGATACCAACTGAAGAACTGTGGAGGTGATGAGTGGCCCAAACAGTGAGTGAGGTGTGGTGAGTAAGGGAGCTGTGGAGTGGCCCAAATAAAGAGTGAAAACGAAGAGTCAGGAATGTTTTCTCTACAAATGCTGACACACCTACTCTGTATACATATAAATGCTTAGTAAAAGCTTGATATAATAGTAATCTGTTTATGAATCGCGTGATTCTGTTCAGGGTTCAGGAACAGTCAGTATGTTTTGTGAGCAAAGGGCGATATTTGTGCCCGCGAAATCCAAAGCTTCTGTTTCCGCCTTCCGTACCACCCAAGGAACGGCGCTATTAATAGAAGGACTGTTCCTGAGCAACTGCATTCTCCCCCTAGAAAGAAGGTAACGCTATCGTTTCTCCTTCTTGCAGTTAACTGTATCACCGGCACAATGAGTGATAGTTAGAAAAGGAACTGGGTCGAGAACCGAATTCGAGATGGCGAATGGCACAATACGGAGTTAGCTGAAACGAGAGTGAGTGCTTGCTCAGCAGAGGACGACTGCTGAGCCTTCCACCCAGAACCCGAGGTGTTGCTCCCTTTCTGTCCCCCGAGGAAACATGTTTGGCATGTTTGGGGGTCCACTGGCTCAGGCAAAAATTACAGCGATCGCGAGGAGCTCCGATCCATTTCCCAACTTTTGTCAGGATTATGAACCATCGTCTTTTACCACTAGACTACGATCGCGAGGGTGCCTTTAATGGGAGTCAGGCGGTACAATTCTGTACTACTTAAATATGACGAGAGGTCCTTGTTCCTTTTAAATCTGTGCACAAACTCTCTTTCCTTACTTTCTGTCCTTGATTCTTCTACTTATCTTATTTACTTTTTCATTTCCCCTCCGACCAATCAGAATTACGAACTACTTGCTGATCCCGTTGCAAGGGTGCTCTAAGAGACACATGCAGTAGAAGTGTATTTGGTGCAGGTTTGAGTTTTTTTGCGCCCACCATACTCATTTAGCGTGAAAGGTCAACGCCCGCTTTGCGTTTGAGAAAGCGTACGGAATGCACTTACGGCACGAATGCTCCTTTATTTGCTGCAACAACAGTGTTCTTGTCTCGTCTTTTCATGGTCGCTTCCACACGGCATCGCCAATAACCGTTTAAACCGTCACTAGAGCCCTCCAAATCGAAATGATCAATCACAGGGCACAAGGCAATGTTCAATTTTGGATTGGACCTTCGGTTGTGTTCTGGGGCTTCTTCCTGAATTCGTTCTAAGTGACGGTTGCATGACAAATTGGTGCATTGGTGTGTCACGTATTACTCTCCCCACAGTAAATCCGTGAATGACTAGGGAAAACTGAAGGCAACTCAATAAAAAGGTACCCTTTTTGGAGATCTGTTTCAACAGCACAAGTGACGTATCAAGAGACTACAAAAAGTTGGCCGCTCGCCCAGAACTTATGACCTAAACTCATAGCATGAATCAGAGGTTAGAGCGTATGCTTGATCTTCGTTAGTGAGCTTCATAATTAACATTCGACAAATGATTTTTTTTTTTCAATTTTAACATGAAATATTACGGATATACTTCGAACATGTCACGACGCCTCTTGATTCACTGACTAGAACTAGAAGTTCGCTGAAAGTGGATGTCTCAATATGTTTCTCGTGGTTTAAGTGACTGCTGGTGTCTACAACACGCACGTTGACAGTTATTGCGCTCGAATCTTCTTTCACCTGGGTTTCCAAGTGAAAGCTCCCCGTAACTTACCAAACGGTACCCGACCACAGCGAACAGGACCAAACTTGTCGGAGATGCGATCAAATGAATGAGTGAGGCATAATATTAACGTTCGAAAGGAAATCCCTCAGCTCCACCGACGTATTTCACATTCGAAGAGAAAAATGCCGTGTAAGGAAGCATCGCGGATTTCTTGACAAATGTAAAGGAGCGAGATGTTTTTTCATTCCCCTTTATCCAGAATCCTCTTTTTTTTTTTCTTCTTTCTCTCCGCCACAGCAGCAAATGTCTGGTGGAGTAAGACGCTGTTGACAGGTCCGCCCTTGACGGGAATAGAACGGCCGATACTCGAGCAGACAAGTTGGCTTTGCCTTAAGTTGAACTGTGCGAACCTTACCCGGGTTCAGGGCGAGTTTCCTGCCGGTTGTAAATTGAAGTCGTTTGCTTTGGATGGGACGAGGGGAATGTGAAATCATGTTTCATTCGTAGTGAGGGCTTTTTATCATTTCTCAAAGCTGGGAGCTATCGCCCCATCGGATCTCGTCCGAGGCGTTCGCAGCCTTCGCAATGATGCGGGGTGTTTCGTAACCCACGGTGATTTTCCAACTTCGAATTTCGAGATATCCACTCGCTTTTTCAATTGATGAATGGTTTTTGGATTGAGCTTGCTAAGTGCTCGACAAACGAATAGTAACAACGCTGGTATTTCCTGATGCAGCGTCCCCACCATTTTTGCACAAAACGCAGGACAACCTCATCCAGCCGCAGCTGAGGAATCCCAAGCACTCAGGCGCAGTACAGCCAGCCCCTTACAGTACATGCGCGACTGAATTCAGCTCCACGTCGCAGAATTTGCAACTCTATAGCTCCGACTTCCCAATTTTGGCCAGGTGATACCTTAGCGGATTCTATAGTGTGTACAGGGCACATACCATCTGTACGAATTCGCTTTCTAGACTGAGGACCTCTCTTGTTCATTCCTTATAGCCTTTGGCCTGACACCTCCCATCAAGAGGTGGCCCCACGAACCAACCTCCTTATTCAAGGGGTTGATCCCTATGAAAGGCTCGGGTACTACTGGGAGAAGCGCAGATCCTTCTCTCCACATTTCGAAAGGTCTTATCATTCCCTACTATTCCTGTATGACCAGTCATCCAACACAATGTTAAATCTCCTTGCGAAGGCCGTCCAGTCAAGCATTCCCAAACCCGCCCAGACGAGATAGTATAGGAAGGCAGGGCCTTAAGCGCAACCTAACTGTTTGATATAATGTTTTGGGCGCACGAGAGGGGGAGCTGAAAAACGGAGTTGATCAATAAAAAGGAACTTGATGAGATGGCTCTGAATGCGTGTGAACTGGTTGGGTGGGAAACTAGAGCGGGGAGACAGTGAGTAGGGCTTTGACTGGTTCGAGAGTTGATAAAGGATATAGTGAGCACTGGGAGACGAGTGTCAGGGAAGAGCTGTGTGTGTTGGAGAAGGCAGTAAATGGAAGAGAGGGAAGGATATTTTGGAAAGTCCAAAAAGGGAAAATCCGTTGTAGCTTCTGAAGTTAAACATAACTTGATCCCTTTTTCTGGAGGGGAAGCTGACGAACAGGCAGATCTCGGACTTTCCCATCGCTAACATGTAAAAGGGTCCAGGTCAGATATAGTTGGATTGAACGCACCAGGAAAAGACCCAAGCTCAAGATTCCAACTACTTCGGCCTGTGCCGAACAAATGTACATGGCGCATCATCACTGCGAAGAGCTCTGCCAGGAAAACAATTACCAGTGCACCTAGTGATATCGCTGCCCAGATTCCTGGCCCATACACTCCTGAACCTGCCACGCCATCTCTCACTGTGCTCGTGTCACTGGGAGCAGCTCTCAGCACGATACCCGTTTATACCTTTATCAGATGAACTGACCACGCATGGATCAGCACAGTCAGGTCATCCACATGAGGCTCCTGAGAGAGCCTTCCAAATCCTTATCCGAGGACTGTGCCCTCTGGGGACCCTTTATGTATCGTTCTGTGGGCTGTGACACGCCTCCATTCGATTGTAATTCCATTTGTCAGGTAACTATGACGTTCATGTGCAGATTTCGAGGTGACCCACTTACACCCCGGTGCTCAGGTAAAATCATCGGTCAGAGGCCTGTTTTCCTAAATGGCGTTTTTTGGACTCACAGGATTGTAATGTGAAATGATTTGATGAAAACGTTATAATAAATTATAAAACGCTTCCTTCTACCTAGAGCTAAGTGCGTGGACATAAAAATTAAGGGAAATCGCCGTCATAACTAGTTTTGCAAAGCGAGCACTAAGTTGTATGACGTGTTCCCTGGTTTTGAAAGCTACCGACGAGTCGTGGTGCCCAAGATTTAAAATTCCAATTAGATGAAATCACCCATCACTCGGCTCTTTGAACTAAAGTAGGCAAAAATGTCGAGACCCGTTCATCAATTCCTCCGTCTCCTTCGCGTTGGGTCGTGCACAGTCCCTTTTTTTTCTTTCTCCTCTCAGCCCAAATCATCTCAACTCACGACTCTTTCCCGAGAAGCCGGCAATTTTTTAGATAAGCGCCGAAAAACGTCGTTCTCAGTTTTAAGGAAGATCCCGCCAGACTTCGGGTGGCAGTTGCTTTTAAGAAGCTCCGGAAGCCCGTCTCCCACTCGCATTCGCTTTCTAGGGCTCGAACTCAACTCAACGCGGATCTTCCGGAGCTTTAGGATACATTATTAATAACTTTTTGCGATCCTGTTCGGGATTTGAGCGGATAAATGTAACGAGCCTTGTTCCCAGATTCCCCTCGCTATGCATTATTTATTAGATCTTTGATAATCTCCGCGTCGTCCGCCTTCTCTTTTCCGCCCTTTCGCCGTTTGCCTTTTGTCCATTCGGTGACTCACTCGTCCGCCAAATCCTATGAAATTCCGCCAGGGAAAATGTACGACAACAAAACTTTACTCATCTACTCCGCTACACGTGAAATTAGTTGCGAATACTCTCTGAAATGTAATCACCATGCTGGAGTCATGTGATTCTCCTGCAATACGGCCTGGCTGTCCGAGGTCTGTAGATGCTGTAGATCCGCTTGCCCTTAAGTCCTTTGGTCAGGATCTCTTCTGCGCAGATCTTTATAGCTAGAATTTCCGCCTGAAATATTGTGGCCTACTCTCCCAGAGGTTTAGCCAGACTGTAGTTGAGCCCTATGCTGCCCAGTCCGGCTTTGCCTCCCAGATAATTCGGCAACGGTGACGAGAGGTAAAACGTGGAACATTGTTAAAGATAGCAGCAATGAAAAGTTCGGAGAAATTAAATAAATGGTTGCATTACATGAACCTTAAATTGAACGCGGTAAAGTAATTTTTTGTGGCATATGCCTGGCAGATGAGTTCAATACCTGATTTCGACTAAAACTAAAAAATTCGTTCTTTCGCACATAAATTTCATTTGGTGTCCAGTTGTGTCCGCTTGTCGCATTGAAACTATCATAACTAAATGCATTAGTTTATAGCATTAGCAAACTGAATTAAACCTTTCGCAATTAGAATTAAACCTTTCGCAATTAGAATTAAACCTTTCGCAATTAGAATTAAACCTTTCGCAAACTGAATTAAACCTTTCGCAATTACAATTAAACCTTTCACAAACTGAACTAAACTTTTCGCAATAAACAAACAATTTAATAATTTGTTAATATATAGAAACAGAAAATTATATATATATTTATATAAAGAAAGGGGAAGGTCACTGGAGGGGTTGGCCTGTAGCTGCGGCAGGAAGTACGAGGTACATGTCCATGACGTAGTTTGAACATTCTTGAGCACTTACAGTAGACACGTTCCTCGCAATGACATCCGGCAAATTATGTTCACCTCGTTGAGCCAGGATCTTCCTTGCTTCGTTTTTTATTTTTGAAAACGCTTTGTCAACAGGATTGAGCATGGGTGAGTAAGGTGGCAAAAACTTTACCTCCATATCTGATTCAGCGAAAAACTGATTGACTATAGTAGAACGGTGAATTCTCGCGTTGTCCATAATTAGCAGGGTGCCGTCTATGGAATTTTGTAAATTCAGTTCCAGCTCTCGCAGAAACTCACGAAAAACGTCCGCAGTTGTGGTTCCAGAAGTTATAATTTTGGAATGCACGACCTGCACGTTATTGAGAGCAACTATATTGTTTTGGGGACTCGACTCATGTCCTCTGATCATGTTTAGTGCAGAGAATTAATTTAATGAAAGGTTCACTTGTATTTGTTAAAGGTTTAATTCAGTTTGCGAAAAGTTTAATTCTAATTGCGAAAGGGTTAATTCTAATTGCGAAAGGGTTAATTCTAATTGTGAAAAGGTTAATTCAGTTTGCTAAAAGGTTAATTCAGTTTGTGAAAAGTTTAATTCAGTTTGCTAAAAGTTTAATTCAGTTTGCTAAAGGTTTAATTCAGTTTGCTAATCCTATATTAACAAATTATTAAATTGTTTGTTTATTGCGAAAAGTTTAGTTCAGTTTGTGAAAGGTTTAATTGTAATTGCGAAAGGTTTAATTCTAATTGCGAAAGGTTTAATTCAGTTTGCTAATGCAATATAAACTCGATCTCAAAGGGGCATTTAATAATAATAATAATAATAATAATAATAATAATAATAATAATAATAATAATAACCCAAATTTATTGACAGGAATAACGATAATACAACATGTTGACAAAGTACGAAATAAAATCCCGTCCACCAACACAATAAGTTCTTTCGAACTTGTGGGCGCTGGTGGAGTCGCTCTCTCTCAGCCAAAAGAATATAGCTACATTGCTCAGATAACAAATCTTATCTTCTTATCCTAACCAAAATAATATAGCTACAAATCGCATATTACAAAATTTGTATAAGATTTAATCTTATCTTCTCATCCTAGATAATATCATCCTTTTAAAGGCATTTAAACTCTCATAATCATCGAGATTAATTTTATAAGAGTAAAAGAAACGAAGAGCCCTATAATAAGCGTTCCTCCTCGCTCTCTCCGTGTGTACCTTAGGTAGAGCAATATTTGACGACAGCGCAGTGCGCGTGCGATGAGTAAAACATCTGTGCTCCGGCCTAATGCCAGTTTTAAACACAAAAATACATGACTGAAACAAAAACAGTTCTCCCACGGTAAGTACATCAAATTCCCGGTATAATCGGAATCTTGGGTATAGGGGTCTTTTCTTAAGAGCAATTCTGATAACAATGTTCTGAACGACCTGCAAGGACGCCAGCAGAGATTTGTAGGCACTACCCCACACAACAATGCCATATAACATATCAAATAGAACTCCCAGGTACTTACATTTAGGGACCAACGGCAAATTTATACACTTACAAGATTCCTTATAAAGGAAGCACTCATAATTATGAAAAGACACACCTGACAGATCGGAATACCCCCGATTAGAAAAGGAAAAACGCATTAAAGAGGTCTTGTCCACATTAAGGCCCAAGCAATTAGCATCCATCCAGTGCTTTACTAAAAACAAGTTATAATTCATTGCCTCAAGTAACCGATGCTGATTCCTTGCGTAGAATATAATGGCAGTATCATCAGCAAATCCTAACATCTCACCTTCAATTCCCAAATTTAGCAATTCATTTATGTACAATAGAAACAAAATAGGGCCTAACACAGTCCCCTGCGGCACTCCGCAGGTTACCACAACACTATCACTGAGTACGTCATTAATTCGAGTCACCTGAGGGCGGTCCAACAAGTAAGATCTAA
Source organism: Pachypeltis micranthus (assembly GCA_020466155.1). NCBI lineage: Eukaryota > Metazoa > Arthropoda > Insecta > Hemiptera > Miridae > Pachypeltis > Pachypeltis micranthus. Next base: position 5,866,079 of record CM035776.1, read on the forward strand.
CAAGCTGAAGGGGTAAACCCCTTATCCCATATTTATATAACTTACTCAGTAATTTCGAATGGTTGACCGAATCAAAAGCCTTTCTGATATTTATTCGTATTTCCATTTATTCGTATTTCCAGGGGTTACTGTTACTCTGAACTTGAAAGTTATGCTCCCAGTGTTCAATGAAAATTTCGGAAAAGTGTGATACTTCTGTTAAAACCAGAATAAACCAAATTTTAAGATTCTTCGTCCAATTTGGTGCAAACTGTTCGACGCAAAGCGTCTTTGACCTCGGACTTCACCGCTTCATTGTCTCCGTCTATTTCAATACCTGCCCCTCACCTGCGGGAATCCCTCAGCTGCGGTCGGTTGGTTCTAACAGCCCCCTTTCCCAGGTTTTCCCCTTTCTTTCCTCCATTCTTCTCCCCGACTGAGCACTTCCAAATTGTGGATATTTTGTGCTACAGCGTGCTCGAAGGTGTGTTGTGGACAGTCGGATGTGGCCAATGTCGACGAAGGATTAAGATCCACCTCATGCAGGACATGATTATATTTTTAAACGCCATGGAGATAGAGCTTCTTTGATTCATTTGAATGACTGAATCTCGAAATAGTACATGAGAAATGTGATACCCGGAATAAGTACTACTTAAACTGTAGCTTGTGTTGAGAAACCTGTTATCTTTATGAAAGCCGGCAGAAATGAAGAATTATGTGATGGAATGATATTTCTGGTCAACACCAACTCAACTATCAACAGAAACTGCATCTTATTGTTCATTTTATTTCACGTACTCAAACAACGCTCACGTGTCGTCATTAGCTGCTCAGTAAACCCTCTCACGACCATGATTTGAACTAATGAAAGGAAGGGAGGAGTGCCAGTCGAAGGGCTCCTCACCTTCAGGTAGCAGTAGCGATAAACATTTTAAAAAACATCGCTTTTTTCGATTGAATGCATCGAATTGTTGCATTGATGTATAAATAAATACATCGATTGTTTTTCTACAAGTTAAATATGTATGTGGATCAGAAATAAAAAGCAAGCACCTATTAAAATATCTTTTACATTTATTTTTAATATATATCCCGATAATTTTTATCTATACTTTGTAAAAACCAAATTTTACCCAATCTTTTACCATTTAATGTATTCCTTTGTTGAGTATTACCTGCGCCGCTCGTGAAAACAGTTTCCCTGATGACACTGATGTACCCACCATTGTTAGATATTTAAAGGCAATTTTATTCAATCTTAGAAACTGTATTTTGTAATCCTTCCAAATTTATTATGATATTAATATTACAAATAATGTGTTGTTCACTTTCACACTTTGATTTATGAATATTATTGCTAACACGACCCAGAAATTTTTAAAATTCTGAATCAAGCTGAGTAGGTATTTAATTTTTCCAAAAATTAAAATAATGTGCTTTTTGAAGCCTGCGAAACTGCAACTAACTGTAAGTAAGAGACAGACTGCAGGTCAATTCAGTCGGCCATTTGCATTTATATTTTTTATGGGTTGGTTGCACTGACCTCCATAATATTAGCGGCCTTTTCAACTAGTGATACCGCTCTTTGAAGAAACACCTTGCGAGTGCTAAATAATGTAATTGAAAAATACAAAAAAATAGTTATTAACCGTAGAGAGATAGTGGGGTAGGATTGATTGTTTGCCTTTTCGATGCTTCGAAAAAAGACATCGATGTATTTAGTTCCCATATCTGCAGTTATCCAATTTTAAATAGCGGTTTTCCTACTTTTTTCCTATTTAGTGCCGTCGAGGGGAATGTAGGCTTAGTTTGAGTTTCCTAGACAGTTGTACTCCAAACGTTATAATTAAAATTAGTTTCGCGTTCGGTATACGCGAGTTCTTAGTGCCTCACCATGTCTTTAGACTACGAAGAAGGAGAAATCCCGAATGTAACCGTACAAAACATAACATATATTTATTAAAATATCTGGTGCGTTGCAACACACAACTTTCCTTAGCTCTACGTCAATTCACTTTGTACATGGCTAATTCTATTTAATCAATTCATTTATCACTCGGTTAATTTGAACTTCGTCAAACAACGCTTTGCGGCAGCAGCAAGTGGAAGCGCTTACAGTTCCGGAATTTATTGTGCTGCTCGTATTCATTGCAGGACAATTATTGAGAAACTGGTACACAGATAATTAATGAGGCTGTAAACACAAATTTTTTGAAGAAGGATAGTAATTACTTTTGCAGAGTTATTGAGTAAAAATGTTTAGAACTGGTAGAAAGCGAAACGGCGGTAGTCGAAATTCAGGAATTTCTGGAGTGAGCCCCAAGTATCTCATGAGCGTTTTTAAATACTAACCCTATAGGTATTGGATTGGACTACAGTACCAATTTTTTTTAACATTCTACTAACATTCCAGCGGAGTTCAAAAGGAAAAAACCACGGCAGAAACGCTTTTCGTCGAAAATTTTGATAATTTATTGTGCTGCTCTCGTCATTTTCTTTATGGTATAATTGCCTTATTGAGAGCTATCAATATAAAAAATTTAATCAAAATCGTTAGAGCCGTTTTTGAGAAAAAAAATTTGGTGTTTTGATCACTATGATAACTATAGTTAACTTTCGGTAGATTTTGTCCATACCCTTATTTTGGCGTCCCATGGTAACCTGTAGGCTAGACATCAAGTTTCAGTTGATTTGGTACGGTTGTTTTCTAAAAACCGCGCTAAAACCGATTTCGTCTAAAGTTTTGGTAGTTTATTGTGTTGCTCTCGTCATTTCCCCATAGATGGGAATGTTCATGGTGTAGTTGCCATACTTGGAGCTACCAATATAAAAAATTTAATCAAAATCGTATAAAAAATTTAATCAAAATCGTTAGAGCCGTTTTTGAGAAAAAAAGTATTTGTTGTTTTGATCACTATGATAACTATAGTCAACTTTAGGTGGATTTTGTTTATACCCTTATTTTGGCGTCCCATAGTGACTTCCGGGCTAGATATCTAGTTTGAGCTGATTTGGTACGGTGGTTTTCTCTAAAAATCGTTCACAGACACACACACACACACACACACACACCTACACAGACACACAGACCATTTTCCCAAATAGCGTTTTTCGGACTCAGGAGGGTCTGAAACGTAAAGATCTGAAGAGAACTCAAAATTTTTTTTTCAGCCGATTACATATCTTTCCTTTCTACTTCGTAGAGCAAGGAAAGTAAAAAACACACGTACACCACACACGGTCAGGTTATTTGGATTGAGTAGGTCTCAAAACGTAAAGATCGTAATAATCTCCTCACCCTTTGGGTTACGGGAAGTTTAAACAGAATCGTCCGTTTTGCTTCGCACCTGATTAATAGTCGAAATCATGGTTTCTAAGTGATTTTCTCCGGAGACTAATATCGAGCTTCTAAGTGCTTTGATAGTGTATCGCAATTTCACGACGAAAAATTATTACACTAGTTACCAAAATGTGTGGTAGTCTGGAGCTTCGACACAAAAAGCATATTCATCGTGGAGCAGCGATAAAGTTGGCGTTAATTCGAAAGCGTGGGAACTGAAGGAAGTTGCGAAGGGAATTTATTTGGAATGATTCAGTGATCGGGCCTCGTGTTGTTATTGGGTACGAGCCACCACTCGACCGGACTGAGACCTCAGGGGAAGCCACTAATTTCTTAATGAACTCAAATGCTTCCATTTAATGGCTTATTCGAGCTTCGGGAACCCGCAGATGGAATTCATTAGAGCGGATGAGGCAGCACCCTATGGAATTATAGTAAAGCGGAGCTCTCTTTCCAACGAGCGCGGTTTCGTCGGTCGGTTTCTTATTTCGTTAAACATAATGTTTGAAAGGCCATTTTTGACGGCAATAAAATGCAATTATTGTTCCCGAGGTAAGTGCTTTTATATCTTAATGGTGTAATGTGATTTCAATGTAATTGAACCGAGCTTTCCGGCTTAGGGAAGCTTCGTTCGGAGCATATGCGCTGTCTAGGCACCCCCAATGCCCTGATTCGCTAGAAACTTTGGTGTTGTCAGTCGTAACTGAGCGGTCTCATCGAGGCGTCGCCCGGTCGTCCACGCTCGCGTTTGCTCCCACCCAGTTCCCTGTTTAAGACTTCTCCAAGAATAATTGCAAATAAGACTCCTTGTTTCAATTGCAGCCTGGTCGATGCTGTTCTTACGCGAAAACGAAATTCTCTATTGGAGAGACAGTATTATTATAGTCTTCAAAACTCACACTGAAGTTTACTCCTGGAACGTTGGTAGGAGCTGTAGGTCCAACAAGCTACGTTTCTAATTCACTTTAGAGAGAAAACGACCCACTTTCGGTTTTATGTACTTAAACTCGCGTCAAGCGCCACCTTTAACGGTCTTGTTCGTTAAAAGTTGGAATAAATTACGGGGAGGGTGAGTGCGAACTTGAATAGAATGGCTCTAGGCTGATGGATCGCCCCCGGAAATCATCGCCGCACGTCTCTATGTCTCTATCGGTCGAGGCTGCCAACACAGTCGTCGAATTCGCTCGACTTCCAAACGGCTCCCAAATTTCGAGGCCTGAAAATATTAATTCCATCCTGTTGTAAGGCAGTTACACTCTATTTGTTTTCAACTGATTGCTTCTGACAGGTCGGGTTCCTGCAGGGAGCCATCATTCTTCCTCCTGCCCTCGCTCAACGCGCTATTTCCATTTCAGTTGAGGAGCTTTTGATTTGTGTTGTCAGCAGGGCGTTTATACTCACAAATTAGCTGCGGGGGAAAATACCTTAATTACGTTATACCTCAGCTCGACGTATTCAAGTCTCCGTTGACCTGATTCGGATTTGGTTGAGAGGGAGGCCATCTCTCGAAATTCCTATTTCGGTGGTACGAGTTTGATAGATGAGTCGTTTGATTCGGAACTGAAAATCCCCCGGGGGTATCAATGTGCCCTGAGCTAGAAAGTGAAAGCTTGTCCGAAATAATCAATTTGAAGGGTAAAATATATTCCAACGAATTTGTAGATCATGCATTCAGGTGAAAATTGGGGATGCATCAATTTGCCAGGACATAGCTTAATCAGAAGAGATTGGGGTGTTGTATACACGCTATCGACTAAACGGACCTCTTGTGGAAATATGCATCACCGTTTGTTAAGAAAGTTGCCTCGTTATTGCTGAAGACCTGGTCATCTGAATGTACAGTAATGTTTCGACCAGGATAGACTTGAATGAATCTCGGAGATGGGTTTTAGTGTAGCGCGAACTTGTAATGTGGAGAATTGGGGTATCACAAGATTTGGAGACTTTGACGTACAAGAAGAGGTGACTTAAACAGGATATGATTTGAGTACATAAGCGCTAACAAGGAGGGTTCTGTAGGCGTGAAACTGGTTGTACGGGGAAGGAAGGCGAAATCTGAATTATATGTCGATGAGAAGTGAAACAAGTGTCCGTTGGGAGAATTGGAGACAAATGTATCGCGAAAGGTGTTAGATGACTGTGTTGGAAGAACTGGAGATGGTCGACTTACGCGAGACGTTATAGGAGGATGAGTGTGGGAGGTGCTGTTTGTCGTGGAGAGGAATGTGAAAAGAGAGGAGGAAATGATATTTTGGAATGTCCAGACAAAGGGGAAATCCATCGTCGATTGGAGTGAACTGAAGAGGCAGAATTCACATAGGTAACAAAAAGTGATTGAGGACGAAGGTCTTTGGGGAAACAATGACTTTGCTGTTAAGGGCCAGGGAGTCCCGATAGGGCAGGTGCGGGAATTCCGAGGTCAAAAAACTCCCCGAACGTGTATTTTGTGCCAAACATGGTAACAACTTGGGCACTCAACGAACTAGAGTAGCAGAAGCCCAGTAAAGGGTTAAATAAATGTCGTGGGCGTCCTTTTCTGCCCTTTTCCAATTGCGTGGTTCGTTCCAAATCTCACCTAATCGCCAGTAGTTGAAAAGTTCTTCCAGCCTAAGTTTGAGCGTTAGAGCCGAGCCCTTCGACCGGATTGAAGAACAGAACTGAACTGAAATATCCAGCCCTTCCACCACTAAACCCATTTAGTAGACCTTCGCGTGCCCCATAAATCAAACTCGCTCAGCTCCGGCTCAGGGCATCCGATCCGGCGTCTTCTCTGCTGTTATGACACGCGCATAACTGCCGAAGGTTAATTACGAACAAGACAGGTTCCCGTTTCAAATTGTTATTTATAAATTATCTATTCATTATTCCCTCCCGCCTTCCTCGTATTATCACTTAAATGGTTTCCGGGGTGAACGAGTGGGGGGGGAGGTGTTTCGACAAGTGATTGTTGCTCCCTTGTCACCGAGATAATGGCCCTTCGGTATATAACGTCCATATTTCCTACTTACGGACTGTGCAACCTGCATTCATCACCTTCCAGAATCCACGTCGAGCGACAAAATGTACTAAGTGTGATAATCGTAGAAAGCGAAGCATAAATGCTAAATCCTTCAATACCAACGATTTTTAGAGAGAACCACCGTACCAAATAGCTCAAACTTGATATCTTGTCCGCAGGTCACCATGGGACGCCAAAATAAGGGTATGGACAAAATCCACCGTAAGTTAACTATAGTTATCATAGTGATCAAAACACCAAATTTTTTTTTCTCAAAAACGACTCTAACGATTTTGATTAAATTTTTTATATTGATAGCTCTCAATATGGCAATTATACCATGAAATTCCCATTTGTGGGAAAATGACGAGAGCAGCACAATAAATTACCAAAACTTTCGACAAAATCGATTTTAGCGCAGTTTTTAGAGAAAACCACCGTACCAAATCAGCTGAAATTTGATGTCTACCCTACAGGTTACCATGTGACGCAAAAATGAGGGTATGAGCAGAATCCACCGAAAGTTAACTATAATTATCATAGTGATCAAAACACCAAATTTTTTTTCTCAAAAACAGCTCTAACGATTTTGAGTAAATTTTTTATATTGATAGCTCTCAAAAAGGTAATCACACCATAAAATTCCCATTAGTGGGAAAATGAGTAGAGCAGCACAATAAATTACCAAAGTTTTCGACGAAAAGCGTTTTCAGCGCAGTTTTTTTTCCTTATAAACTCCGCTGGAATTTTTGTTGAATGCTGAAAAAAATTGGTATTGTAGTCCAATCCAATACCTAAAGGGTGAGTGTTTGAAAACCCTCGTGAGATACATGGGAGTTACTCAAAACTTTTTTTACAAATTAACTGAGTGATAAATGAATTGAGTAAGTAGAAAAAAAAGCCATGTACCAGAGTGAATTGACGTAGAGCTAAGGAAAGTTGTGTGTTGCAACGCACCAGATATTTTTTTAATAATAAAAAGAAATAATTCTTTCATACATATTTTTTGAGTAACTTAAACCGCAACTTAAGCGCACGCAACGGAAGTCCTCAAATGCGAATAATTTTCCCCGTTTTTGCAACGTTTCTCACTGGCGTTGCACTACTATTGGTCGCAGCGTAATGTTATCACCTTCTTCTATAAATGGACTATCCAACAAAACATTTTTTTTTTTCAAATCGGACCAGTAGTTCCTGAGATTAGCGCGTTTTAACAAACTCTTCCGCTTTATATATTAGTATAGATTGATTAGCAAACTGTTATACCATCTGATAGTGTTGATTAAAAGCACAGCTCGCGAGCCTGAACGTGACTTGGAGAAGTGAATACACTCTTCCACACCACAACAACAAATGTTTGATTTCGCGAGATCAGCACTTCGAAACATCTAAACATCCTGAGCAGCACTTAAAAAAGCTACTAAACTGTTGTCGCTGGAATTTGTCGTCAACTGAAAATGAAAAAGAAAATAGTAAAAGAACTTCCACAATCATTTCTTGTTGTTTCTTGTACATTAACTCTAACCCTGCTTAGTAATTTATCTTAATTTATGACCACTACGATGATAATCTCATAAAGCCTCACAAGCAGGAAATTACCTTATTCGCCATTTGAAAACTTGCGACGAAGCGTTCCTCCTAGTCGTTTTTTCTTTTGCTCTGAGAGGAGAAATGAAATGCTGCGAGGGTGAGTTTTATGAGTTGGAAAATTTACCGCTTCGGCCGCTCAATGAGAAGGTCTCGCCAAATTACGTCCATCAGTTTTTTTTCCATTCGACGACGACCATTTTGCTGAATCGTTATTGTTATTGCATTGGCTATTGAAGGACACTGTCGTCTCCGTCTCATCTTGCCGACCTGTTAGTCCGCTTGATATTGAAATACTCTCGGGAAAATACATCACGAATAACGCCCACGATTGCATGTCAACGCACTTTGATGGAAATACTTCGCTCCCATCATTTCGTGGTGATAACGTCGGAGTTATAATTTACGGGCTGCGTGAAAGTTTCATTTCGTTTTTGAGGAGTTTGATGTGCTCGCAACGTTCATTTGGAGTAACTTGGCAGCGCGAAATTTGGCCCTTTCGCGACACTAAGATCGCCAAGCGCACGCTTATGTGAACAGCCTAACTGCTGATGCGTGCGGGTGTTGGGAATTAAAGTTTATCCTTCTAAAGGGGAAATTGAATGTTCAACCGTCAGTACGTTTTGGCAGCCACGGGCACCTTGTTGAGAAGCAAGTCAAGTACTTAGGAGGCAATATAGGGGAGAGGTTCAGTTACTCACTGTCCCGGCCACTGAGTCCAGAAAAGGAAGCTTCACACTGAGCGGAACTCTGTAATAAAGAAGCGATTTGCCCATGCTACCAGGCGCGACCACGGGTTGTGGATAGTGGAACGGCCACGGCATTGTCCCCAGGGGCATGTCTGCGGCCAGCTGTGAATAAGGTCAGCATGCTGAATGAATAAGCAGCCGCAAACAATGGGCAAAACCCAAGAGATCGCCAAAGAGATCCTGAACGAAGGGCTCAAGGGCAAGCGGATCTACATTTTCTCAGACAGCCAGGCCGCCTTAAAGGCCATCGCAGCCTATAGTTTTAGGTCTAAGCTGGCATGGGAATGCCTCCATGCGCTCAAGCAGCTCGGCGCCTGTAACAGGCTGTCCCTCATTTGGGTGCCGGCTCACAGGGGGCATGAGGGCAATGAAAAGACTGACCACCTCGCGAAAAGGGGTACAGAATCCCTACCCATCGGGCCTGAACCACACGTGGGTCTGACGAAAAGTCACCTGAACCATCTGGTTGCTCGATGGGAGATACAGGAAAATAGCGCCCATTGGCATCGCCAGCCACGACTAAGACAGGCGAAAAGGCTTGTCACGCCTTCCTGTCAAAGGGCGGAGGCGATGCTGACACTCTCTAGACAAGATCTGAGGTACTGATAAGCTTCCTCACCGGGCACTGCCCACTCAGATATCAACAACAAGATGGGCATCTCAGAGGCGGTGGAATGCAGACTCTGCAGTGAGGAGAATGAGACAGCAGAGCATATCCTATGTGATTGCCCGGCCTTGGCAGCAAAACGCTTTGAATACTTCGGTCAGGGGACCACTGAACCCCAAACCGTAGCGGACTCTGCGGTGAAGGACATACTCGGCTTCCTAAGGGGGGCGGGTATGTACGACGCCTTCTACTAAGAAAGGGCCAGCGTCACAATAGGCCCATATGCGGCCGCAGTGACAAAAGGACTTGTCCCACACGCCCTGGGGTCAAAAAAAAAGAAAAAGAAAGAAGCGATTCCTCCATTGAATGAAAACATGCTGAACAGACAAGCGGGATGGAATGCCTAGTCAAAGGGACTGACACCTATCAGTTTACTATCAACATCCGTGAGCATTTACGGAGAGAGTGTGCTGAGCCAAACCACTGCATGAGCCAGTTACTTTGGGGTCAGGGTTCAATGCGTCGCTTCACTTCTTTTCTCTCAAAGTCTTTCCATCCTGAAGGTTGCCGGCTTCCAGTGGGAAGTAAACAAGGAGTCATATGCTCCTCCACTGTAGTTTCTACAACATTGAGGGACGCATGTTGGAAGAGCAGCCAAACCTTTCAGCTCCGACTGCTTCCTTTACCACCTAATGGGGGTAACAAACCAGACCTACTGGCTTGATGGCTCATGGCTGGGTCAACCCCCCGCCCACAACGCCAGGCACCGTCCCACCCCTTGATGCACAGGGCAGTCAAAAGGTAGGGGAAAGGGCATAGCGCCTATACCGCTTTTGACGTGGTCACTGTTGATCTCTCTCCCTTTCTAACTTACCACCTAAGTAAACAGTTGAATCAAGTAGGAAACAAGATTGAGAACTACCCCTAAATGGTTTTACAGATTCATACCTCGCTGTGGTGACACTTGGCCAATAGCTGTCTACTGGAAGACTGGCTGTCACAACTCTACAGAGCCGGGTTCAGTGGGTGCTAACGAAATCCCAACCTTTATGACTTTCGGCTTACTCTCTCATGAGTGTTAAGGAACAGTCATTTTGATAAGGATACAGTCTCGGAAAGCCTCCAAAAGATATACTATCTTCTGTAAACTATTTACATCATATTAATGAAAATTGCCCGTCACGTCTAAATTGGAAAAAAATTCGTGGTGAGACGGCTAAAGATCCCTTATTAGCAAAAGTATACTCGCACATCCATTCGGGTGTGTGGCCTCATAGTATTTCTAGAGAGGATAGTTTATTTCCATTTTGGACTTAGAAAGAACAACTCACCATTGAACACGGATGTATAATGTGGGGTTACAGGGTAATAATACCAGTCAAATTGCAAAAGGGAGTTTTAAACATTTTGCACAGTACCCACCTTGGCATTACTAAAATGAAAGGCTTAGCCCGTTCATTTTTCTGGTGGCCATGTTTAGACAAAAATATCGAAGACGTGAACCGAAATTGCGAAATTTGTTATAAATTTCGTGCAGAGCCGCCTAAATCACTATTAAATCCATGGCCATGGACTCGTTTACATATTGACCATTTTTCATGTAATCAAAAATTCTTTTTTGTAGTAATGGATTCATGTTCCAAGTGGATAGAATGTTTTCAAGTTGCATCGCCATCTGTGGAAGGAGTAATAGATAAATTGAAGTAATGTTTTAGTCGGTTCGGTCTTCCCCGTTCAATTACTTCAGATGGTGCTCCATGCTTCAAGAGCGCGGAATTTACCAAATTTCTAATGGACTTGGGGATAAATCATCATATTGGAGCGCCGTACCATCCTCCAACAAATGGAGAGGCCGAATCGGCCGTTAAAATTAGTAAAAATTGTTTGAAGAAAAATCCCCAGGGAAATTTGAACAGAGTGATGCATGAATTTCTACTATTTTATCGTAGTATTGAACATTCTACAACACAAAGTTCACCAGCAAAACTTCTATTAGGTAGAGAAATTCGAAATGTTTTCAGTCAGATGATTCCTTATACTGAAAATATCGTCCAGGATTGCCAATTCAATCAACAGAAAAGTGGTGGTAAAAGAAGTGTAGCGTTAAAAGTCGGCGATAAAGTGTTAGCTAGGGATTACCGAGGTGTACAAAAATGGGAGAAAGGCTTCGTATCAAAAATGTTAGGTCCTCAACTCTATTTGATTAAAACAACAAATGACCTAGAATGGAAGAGACATATCAATCAAATTTTGACCAACGATACTTCCATAAATACGGAGGGGACGTCACCTATTTGTGATCTGTTCTCTGAGAAGGCTATCGATACCAGTAAGGATTGTCAAGTTGTAGACATGTCTTTAGAGGAAATAAACGTATCAGATCCATTTGTAGGTTTTGATGAATCTTCTTACATCCCGAAATCTGTAAGTACCCCTAACGGTTCCCCATTACAATTAGAGGCACAGCCTACAATTAACAAAACCCCTAGACCTAAGCGAGAGGTGAAGACCATTGAAAGATATGGACATTAAACTTATCATAAACTGTATTAAGAGATTTTCTCATCTTAAGAAAGAGGAATGTATGTTTATTTGTATAAGAATTTATTCGTTTAAATAAAGTTACGAGAAAGCTGTTAATTAGTTATTTTTAGTTTTTACTTGATAATTCAGGTATAATGAATGTATTTTAAACTTACGAATACCAAAGTGAATATTTATTTTTAAGGGGGGATTGTTGTATATTACGCATAAGAGGGGGATGCGTCGCAGATTGCATCCTGCCCCTGCAAATCGAGGTCACGCATTCTATTTTTAGCCGCAGTCGGTCGGAGTTGCACCTATTGTTTCGAGCAGAATAAAAGGTTAATTTCGCATCAGTTATTGTGTCCATTTCCCGGATATTCAAGAATCAAACAGAATTAATGAGAACAGAATTTGTGTGCAGGCGTGATCCAGCATATCGATATATAAACCGGCGGTTTGTTCCTAGTTGCGTCATGTGGAGCCTAAATTAGTCGAGGCAACAACGCATGTGTACATCTTACATATATAGCTCTCTAACTGTCCTAAAGCTGTGTTGAGCACTGCGGTTCCTAAAGAATGCTAGATATTTCCTGCTAGAGTCTTATTTGATGTCCACCCTGGGAAAAGTAGTACCAAAAACCAGTGCTCCCTCTCATGTCTCTGGCACTGAGCCAGGACGTGGCAGGGAGCCTCCTCACCAGGACTGTTTCACAGTGCCTGGTAAAGATCTCCACAGTCTGTCTTAGGCCCTTCCTTTTCATTATCAAAAGACTGTCTTAGGTCATGCGTTTGCCTTGAGATAAAGCGTTTGGAGTGCCCCACTCCCACACCATTCTAGGCTGTCTGATGCAATCTCCTGGCATATCCTCCTACAGTCCTCATGACTGACAGTGGGGAGATGATCTTATAGGTACTGTGGACGACCCGTGTCTGACCAGATCGTCCACCCTCTCATCTCCAATGACCCCTGTATGCTCAGGAATCCAATGTCGGTGAACTCTATGTAAGACTTAGAGTTAACATCCACAAACCGAAATAATACAAAAGAAACGATGCTCAAAATGTATTGAGAATCGAAAACTAAGTCGATTCTAACGTACAAACGAATTAGGAATGAGCAGAAACGGGAGATGACGGTAAAGTTCTTGGTAACTAAAACAACAGCTGTGGGATTGAAAAACAACATGGAGTGACTAACAAGACTCCAGGTTGTAACTAAGAAGAAAATGAGAGGCGAGGTCAGGCAAGAATCTTACATCTATTCGAGTTTGCTAAGGAATTCGACTGCATTCTGCACTCCCGCATCAGTTTTGACGTGGTTCATCAGCGCCTTACACAACGCTTGACTACAAGTCATTATGTTGACAGTTTGATTGATATAGCTTTTCTCATGCATTATCAACTATATTGAAATAGAACGGGACATTAAATAAAAGCAACATTTATTTACGACAGAGACACTCCTCCTCTTCATGATGTTTACATTCTTGAAAGTCATGCGCAAGACTGGTGTCTTTTTTATTTGTGATTGATGGGCTACGGCCTTCATTATGCAGTGTAGCTTGGTGTAACTCGACTGAAATACACTATTAGCCAGTCACAGACAGCAGTGCTCCTCCGGGTCAACAAAGTTCAGTGAGATGAGCCCAATAAACTACAAGCAGCCAGTACCAGTCGATTTCGCACAGCCGACGAATTGCATTTCACACGAAAATATACTATAAATAAAAGAGAACCCCCTCACGTATTAGAAGCATCTGTATTCGTATGCAGAACGGCGTCCGGTACTAACAAACACTCCTTACCGATGACGATATTTTGAAAAGATTAAACGCTTATCACCTACGGAGGTTTCGAAGGTGGAACGAAGTTTCTCGAAGAGGCCATCCATCACGGGACGTCCAATCACGCCCATGTAACCATTTTAATAAGGACGAAATGACTTTTTGTTGGTCGGAAGGTAATCTGTGAAGACTCAGCCACCTTTCCTTTCGTTTCGGCTCACCGCTCGGCTCCCGGTCTCCAACGAATAGACATCCACTCGAAAGGAGACAATTTTTCATACTTATAAGAAATACTACTTCTGGTACTCATTTATCGAACTTTCCTTAACAACGTGAAAAAAATTGAAGCTCAAAGACATCATTGGTTATCGGTGGTTGTAAATACAGCCTGTACTAACCTGTGTGACAGAGAAACGAGCTTAATACTATAACTACACTGTACACGCTCATTGGGAACGCATGGGAGAAGACTTTTTTTTCGAAGCTCACCCGAAATTCCTACATAGCTGGTAGAAATCGCACTAAAGTGCATCGTTGGCCTATTTAGCATTTTATGAGACAACGAGCAATGCTTTGGAGACGATCTGTTCGTTGTTGGATTAGTGACGTAACACCGTTGATCAATTCGTGTAACATTTGTCGCATTTTTGTTGTTCAAGCTTGTAGACACTGCCGGCCATTTTATTCGTTAGAATCGTTTTGCGAGTACGAGGGTCCCTCTGGGCGCACCTACTCGTCGAAGGTTGTTTTAACGCGTCCCACGGGGAAAAATCTCCGACTCGATTTCAATTATAACTAGTTTTAGCCGGTTCCCAAACAAATATACAACGCGCGCGAAGACACGGGGAGTGTACAAGACGTCCGAAATGTCGAACGTAAAGAGGCAAAATCGTGGAAGTTTGACGTCTCATAAATTGAAAAAAACAGGCGCTCGAATCTTCACATCAGGTTCCCTCGGCTTCATCTCTGACTTGACGTTCGATGCCATTTCCAACACCTTCGTCGGATCTGATAGCGAAAGAAAAAAAAAACCCCTTCCCCAATGAGATTTCCATCCAACAGCCTCCGAATAAATACTCCGTTTTAAATTGGCCTCTTCGTAAGTTAAGCTGGTTGCTGAATGACAAACTGGCACCTTCTTGAGAGCCGGAATTATATTCCAAGCAGCCCTGATTCATTTCTACAACACGAAAGATAATCTCCGGTTTCCTTTCGAACATAAATATATCCGTTACATTTTAATCTTTTAAAACTGATAAACTTCATTAGGTTTTGTAATTATAAAAATAGGATCAGATAGCGTTTAAAATAACTTTACGGGAACGAGGCGCTTAGTTTCAGAACTAGATCACCGTTTCGATATTTCCTTCGTTTAATATATTGGAATGGGTTTTTAAAAGATTTATTGGTGATAAGAGAACTCATTTTATCACGTGAACTCCCGTTGGACGGTTTGCGTGAGTTGTTGATGTCACTTGGTTTCAAGTTGTGGCTGCTGACGACCCTTAGTGTCATTAAAAATATCGGTAAATTTTGAGGTACATGACAACTTTGGAGAGTAATAATTCCGAACGTGAAAATGTTATACATTATTGAGCATAGTTCCCGTGATGCGCAGAACAGAACGCCCTAGACCAGTGTTTTCCAACGTCAGGCCCTGTGGGGCAATTTAGAATTACTCTTGACACGACTTTAACCTTTTTTTTTGACCCGAGGGCGTGTGGGACAAGTCCCTTTGTCACTGCGGCCGGCCGCATATGGGCCTATTGTGACGCAGGCCCTTTCTTAGTAGAAGGCGTCGTACATACCCGCCCCCCTTTGGAAGCCGAGTATGTCCTTCACGGCAGAGTCCACTACTGTTTGGGGTTCAGTGGTCCCCTGACCGAAGTATTCAAAGCGTTTTGCTGCCAAGGGCATTCACATAGGATATGCTCTGCTGTCTCGTCCTCCTCACCGCAGAGTCTGCATTCCACCGCCTCTGAGATGCCCATCTTGTTGAGGTGATATCTGAGTGGGCAGTGCCCGGTGAGGAAGCTTATCAGTACTCTCAGATCTTGTCTAGAGAGTGTCAGCATCGCCTTCGCCCTTTGACAGGAAGGCGTGACAAGCCTTTTCACCTGTCTTAGTCGTGGCTGGCGATGCCAATGGGCGCCATTTTCCTGTATCTCCCATCGAGCAACCAGACGGTTCAGGTGACTTTTCGTCAGACCCACGTGTGGTTCAGGCCCAATGGGTAGGGATTCTGTACCCCTTTTCGCGAGGCGGTCAACCTTTTCATTGCCCTCATGCCCCCTGTGAGCTGGCACCCAAATGAGGGACAGCCTGTTACAGGCGCCGAGCTGCTTGAGCGCATGGAGGCATTCCCATGCCAGCTTAGACCTAAAACTATAGGCTGCGATGGCCTTTAAGGCGGCCTGGCTGTCTGAGAAAATGTAGATCCGCTTGCCCTTGAGCCCTTTGTTCAGGATCTCTTCTGCGATCTCTTGGGTTTTTCCCATTGGTCGCGGCTGCTTATTCAGTCAGCATGCTGACCTTATTCACAGCTGGCCGCAGACATGCCCCTGGGGACAATGCCGTGGCCGTTCCACTATCCACAACCCGTGGTCGTGCCTGGTAGCATGGGCATGCTCTTGGGAAGATAACCCAGAACCAGGACTTAAACCCTTACGCTTCGGGTTATTCAAATGCAATGTTAGATTTTTGTGCAAAATTTAGGAAAAAAGCAATTTTTAAACGGCTCTGTAAATAATTATCAGGTACACTAAAATCCATCATTTATGTTTCTTTAGTAACAAATACTTTTTTTTAATTATGTGGGAGGGGGAATAGAAATGTTAAAAGTGGGACATGGCACAGAATAGGTTGGAAAACTGTCCTAGGACGTTAGTAGTTGCCATTCGGTGGTGACTTGAATGGTTGGTAAAGAAGGTGCCGAGTTGTGTAGGGACTAGACTACTTCTGATAAAGGTAAAGCAAATGCCGTGCTTTTGTTACGGTTTCAACCACACGTCTGAACCTGACGAAATGAGTTGTTTCCCATCTCAAGTAGGTCTGAATAGCTATCAGATGGTCACCAATGCGAAAAGCATCAGCTTGCGTCTGACAAGTGTATTGTCCCTTACAATGGAGGCACATCTCCATTGGTATGATCCGCGAGATAGATAAACCAGTCTTCTGGCCCAGTCAGCTGTCGCTTCTTGGTAAAATCCTGGAAGGACTGATTCTCCCGTGCTTGCTAACCCATACTGAACACCTTCTACCAAATCAGCAGCTTGGGTTCAGAAAATCGTTGTCCTGCCCTTCGCAACTCCAAATTGTCACAAATTGTATAATAAAGATGCTCTCCACAGATGGGAGATTTGCCGTACTGCATACTTAATGAGGTTTTTGAGAATATCTTCGAAGAAGGTGTTCCAGAGAGCTGATACAAGGTCTGAGCCTTGTGGGCACCCCTGTATTCGATCCTAGTTGTTTTTTTTGTTTTCCTTGATTTTAATGGGAACATTAGCACTGTGGCCACAACAAGGCCTATTACCTGGGCGTGTATGAGCCCCCCCCCTCCACATCTTCCCAGTTCCATCACCATTCATTAGGAGGTTCCATCCCAAAAAGCTGGTGTTCTCTGATGCAGCGTCCCCAATATGTCCCCACCATTCTGCACTGGCCGCAGGTGATGAACCCCTAACATTCTGAGGCGCACTGTAGCCAGCTCTTCACACGCACCTAGTACATGCTTTGCTGACTTTCCTATTCTGTTTATCAGGTAACTTCTGACGAGCAAGTATAGGTAACGAGAAACCCCCTGACCGAGAACTGCTGCAACATACTTAGCGTGTGCCTCTAGCGAAATATTGCGGATTTTAGCAATGAGAGGACTACCTAGTTTGAGGTTAACGTGGAGAAATCGATATATTTTTAATCTATTGATACTTCTTCAATCGATAACAATACAGCTACACGATCAACATAGTGAACCTCATCACTATTATGTCACCTTGCGTCTTAATCCCACTGTCTTCCCCCCGTTCTCGAACCTTTAGTGAATGACTAGAAGTATAGATAATTCCTACATAATGCTTCATTACCCGGAACGACGGTAATACGTTATTTCTGCAGAAGGACGTAGCTCTTAACAACACGGCCACCTTTTGGCAGAATAATTTGCCCTTCCTTAACTAGGGCATGGACAATAATGTGTTAACACGGAAGTCCATTATGCTGAACATGGTCTTACGGTATTAGTGCGCTTCTTCCATCTGGTCCTACGCGTTTGGCCATCCATAATTAGGTTACTCACACACATTAGGAGAACTTTGGTTTTTGGTTGTATGTGGTGCAAGGGGGGGGGGACGCTCAGCCTCAGAATATCTGTAACGACACCGCGAAATATAACGGGTACCATTGACGATTTATCGAAGTGTTCCTTGCCATGTTTCCCGACTGAGTTGTCCACATGAGAAATGATGAGGGCCATGCGGCGGGACAAGTGAAAGCGAAAACGGTCACAATGATTTGCCTTGTTCAGTTTTCCAGTTCGTACTTGTAGAATTGATGTAACAAGATTATTGGAGCGATACAGAGCCGTTCATGTAAAAGCGGCTCTTCGGTTGTTTCGCGGATCCGATCTTATTTGCAAAAGTGAGCGCGCAGAACGCGTTTTCCAGATATGTGTCAGAGCGGATCATAAAATAGGCCGCTCAGAGGTTGAATTATGGGAGGCTTACAAGAGTACAATTCGCCTATACGAGATTACAGCATAATATTCATATTTCAGGCCTTGGCTCGGGAGTCTCCGCTAGCCCCCGACACCTTTTACCTTTTCGCTAGCAGTTTATTCGGGTCAACGCAGTATGGCTTCCTCCGCTCTGCCGTTCATCACCAGCCACCCCCACTGAGCGCCGCTAAACCTGCCACTACATTATTTATACCGCCCTTTTTGTTTAATATCCAACTTTTCCCATTTTGGAAATTCAGGTGGGTTCCACTGGCAACGGGAACGTCACCGAAACAAATTATCAAGGGGAACATGGTTTGAGAGAGAGATTCGAAACTCGAAACAATTTGCAATGCACAGTTCTTCCGACTGATACCGAACTGAAACATCAAGAGGCCTGATACTGTCACAATTTAATAACTTTTACGGGGGACCAGCGAGCAACACACAAGCCCAGAGGTTGTCAGACATGCCTCTGGCAGCACTTCACTAGCTCCGGGCGTCCTTTAACGACTTCTGCACTGCCGCATGACTGCACACCACGAGCATTTCGTATTCACGTATTTTGACGAATGGGTACAGAGCAGGACATTGTTAACTGCAACTCAAACAGAGCGATATTCTTTTTATGTGAAAACGAAGAGCACTGATGTATCCACAATGCGTTGAAGTAACCATCGGGGACACCGCTAGCTGGCTGCACTTCATCATACGTTCTATGAGAATGTAATGTAGAATGAATGTGACCAACACACGCTCTGATTTTTACTCCTTCTGAAGTTTCCAGACTCCTTTGGTTAATTATACTCGAACAACGTGGGTCTTCATAGTTGCCCTATATGCACCTCCGTCAAAAACTAACCATCTAGGTTCCTGAAGAAGGCTTTGTTGACTCTTGGCCCTGGGCCTGCTTGCAGACACCCCCCACACCAGCGGTGAAGGCCCCTCTGAGTCTTGCACCTCTCCACACACATCTACGCTAGAACTTGGTCATGCTGGACAGGGGAAGAACAGGGCCACACCATCTGATACTGGACGGGTGTGCGAGGAGGGGCCTGCTCCGCTTGATAGTGGCTTCCCTTGAGGATACAGTTTCGTGCAAGATGGAGATGAGAAGAGTGTAGTCCCACGTTTAAGGCTGGGGCAACGGTATACCGTACAGACTGAGAGGGGACCTGACTGATGGAGGAGTTTATTGGCTCTGTATGCGCCTCTGTCAGAAGCTAACCCACTAGGTTCCTGCAGAAGGCGTTGTTGATTCTTGGCCTGCTTGCAGACACCCCCACACCTGCCCTAGAGGTACGTCTGAGCATTTTAACTCTCCACGTATATCTACGCTAGAACTTGGTCGTGTCAGACAAGGGAAGAACGGGGCCACACCATCTGATACTGGACGGGTGTGCGAGGAGGGGCCTGCTTCGCTTGATAAGGACCGTAGAGGATACAGTTTCGTGCAAGATGGAAATGAGAAGAGTGTAGTTCCCTTGAGGATACAGATTAGTGCACGATGGAGATGAGAAGTGTAGTCCCACGTTTAAGGCTGGGGCAACGGTATACCGTACAGACTGAGAGGGGGCCTGACATGCAGGAGTTTAATGGCTCTGTATGCGCCTCTGTCAGAAGCTAACCCAAGGTTCCTGCAGAAGACTTTGCTGATTCTTGGCCTGCTTGCAGACACCCGCCACACGTGCACTAGGGATCCGTCTGAGTATTTTACCTCTCCACATACATCTACCCTAGAACTTGGTCTTGTCAGGCATTGGAAGAACGGGACCACACCATCTGATACTGGAGTGAGGAGAGGCCAGCCTCGCTTGTTAGGGACTCTGCACAGATGGAATGCACCTTCGAACTTCCCTTGAGGATCCAGATTCGTGCAAGATGGAGATGAGAAGAGTGTAGTCCCACGCCCGAGGCTGGGGCCACGGTATACCATACAGACAGATCAGTGAGAGGGGGGCCTGACAGATGCAGTTTTATTGGCTCTGTATGCGCCTCTGTCAGAAGCTAACCCACTACGTCCCAGAAAAAGACTTGGTTGACCCTTGGCCATCAGTTTGGATGTTGCTGGCAAGTAAAATGATAATACTCATACAACAATGCCAGTTTCCCTACGATTTCTACTCTATCGCCGAAATATTTCACTTTTGATGAACGTCGAACATCAGGTTATTGAGACATTGACGATCCATAACCGGGGCAATAGCATTCTCATCCACCAATAAATGTTTTGCCCAATCAAAAGCTACTTATTAGATTTACAGGGGAACATAATTCAATCTCTTAATCGAGACCACTCCCGGTCTCATTACTCTCGCCCGTTTCGAAATACCCTCTCAAGAGCAGGCATTCCCTCCAAAATGAGTGATTGCCGAGTGAGCGAAGAGAAACGGAGCGCTAACCGTTCCGATTAAGGCTTCCCAAATGCCAGAAAGATTCTCCCAGCACGCTTTACCTCGTTCAGCCTCTCTTGAGCTCGCTCCTAATCTCACCAACAGAAGCGGCGTATTAGGTATCCACCTGTGAGCATCCTGTCCTCCGAGACTAGAGGAGAGGCGTGTTCTTGTCACGCGAAATCTCTCCGACTCTGATTGGAATCTGCTCTAGCGGCGTACAAGTCGACACTCTGATTCGGGAACTTCAAACTCTTTTAATTCCGCATGTTTCCCCTGTTTTTCTTCAACTTATGTTCCATCGATACCTCGGCTCTTCTCTCCTGAAGCCCCTTTCTACAGTGTGTTCTGGAGCCTCACACACTGCCCTGATGCTCTTGAATTCCCTGGTGTTTCTTTTCAGGCAATACTTGTCATCCCTTTTACCTGCTGAGATAGTTTAACCTACTGCCGTGAAGCAGTCAGACGCGTGATCTCCCGCTCCTATCGCTTAGGGAGTGTTGCCGAGGCTGTAGTTAAAAAGACAACGTAATAATGACGCGAGTTCACGAATCAGAGCAGTTGTAAGAGGCATACGACGTGGATGTGCCCGTAGCGCTCTGCTCACAAACTACGCATGATGAAATGATAGGTTGATTACGATGGTTTCGTAACATATAACACTGAGGAAACTCGCTCTCGGGAAATACGGGCCGTGCACCTAGTGCTTCACACAAACTCGAATCTAAGCCACTGAATCATCCAATTAGGACTCGCACTCGTCCACCTTTTTTTTAAACGTGGCTTCTGATCTTTGTATTCAAATTGAAACTCGTAAGATGTCGTTTGTCGCCAGGTCGGAATCTCTTTTTCTCCCGTCTTTTCTTTACGCTCTTACGGAGCTGACATCATGCCCCCTCCTTCTCTCTCACTCTCTCTCAACGCATCACCTAAGAAACCAAACCGTCGTCATCTTCTTAACCCCCCTGGACCTCATCCCACTCCTCCCTTTACAAATGTATAAACAAACATAAAACACCACGAACATTAACATGACAAAAGTTAATTGGATAGCCGTTGTCTGTCAACTTCGTGGAGCCCATTGTAGGGGAAGGGCTTCGTTGAGAGGGTGGAGCCGGAGAGACGGCTAGCAAAACAATGTTCTTTTTAGTCTTCAATGGGAAATGACGAAGGTACCTCAATAGACCTCAAGAGCAGTAATGTGGTGCCAACCCTTTAAATTAGTTCTAAAAGATGACCGCAGTGCACCTAGACATATCGTACGCAAGGGACCGGCTTTCAGGTGGAAATAAACTTGAACCCAGTTAGCTCCTGTATTTCTCACGTCTATGGAGGACCTACACGTCCTTAATCGGAAGGTACTCGACACATTAGTTTTTCAAGAATTAATTCAGATCTTAACTGTCAGTATAAATTTGGACGATTTGGAGGTACAGTCGTACCTCTTGTCTGTACCAAATTATTCTAGTCTGTGCCAAGTAGCTGTTCAGCCCTACTTCCCTCTCCTTAGTAGAGAATCAAGTGATGCACGACCAAACAGAACATGGAAGCACAACGTCCTTGTTGCAATACAAGTATTCTACCGCCTGACTCTTATTGCAGGCACCCCAGTGATTCTAGTCTAGTGGTTATAGACGAAGATTCATTATCCGACGAAAGTTGAGCATTGGAAGGGAGCTCGTGATCACTCTAATTGTTGCCTGAGCCGGCGGCTCTCCGAATATTTCCAAACAGATCTTAGCAGTCATCCGTCATTTCCGCTCGGATGGAATGCTTAACACGAAGCCGTCTCCCGTCGTACATTGTACAAGGCTCTTACCAAGATTGCCGTGCTTTCGGTTCGGCTTTTGCTGGTGGCTCGTGAGGACGTTATTTTGACCAAATGTGCTTACAATGCCTTCCTCTGTATTCCATTGGACATTACTTAAAACCTAATGAAAAAGCTGTTGCAACTTACCCTCAAAGCCCCTTTTGTTTCATGCAATTTGACTTCAGCAGGACACACTCTACATTGCAGGCGATTGTCGAAGGAATCCATGCACTGCAGTGGTACCATCAAGAGCACTGTTGTGTCAGTGAACATGGTGGTAATCTGCATCACACTTGGCAGTGCAATTGGGGTTGAGTAGCACCGGAGATCCCCAAGGTCCTGAGGAATTATTTGAAGGATTGCTATCGGAGAGAGAGAGAGAGAGAGAGAGAGAGAGAGAGAGTCTTTGGGTCAACGCCAGGTTCGTTCCTTGACGGGTCAACGCACTTTTCTCCTGACAGACAGAAACCGTGAGGTACGCCTTTCTCCTTGATTACTGTGAGGTACTATGACAGAAAGAAGAAAAATATATTTGGTAATAGGCGACATGTGGCAAATACCAAAACACTGAGAGCTGAATGTTTCCAGCACTACCATCAGCAGCGCTGAAGCACTCGATGACAAAAATCGTGGTTGACTCCAACATCGCCGAGCAGGTGTCGAGACATAGGCTGCTTAGTTTACTAAAGTTAACGTAGCTGTTTAGTAGGTCCGTCTTCTCTGGCTCGTGAGATACTAGGGGCGAGCGCTTGTAAAGGCATCACCGTTTAGCCGTTAACTCAGTACTGACATACATCGAAAGCACTCGCCCACAGTATCTCACCAGCCAGAGGAGACAGACTCACCTAACAGGTACATTAAGTTTAGTAACTTACCTACTGACGGAACTAACCCAAATACTTCAATACCTAAAGTCAGTTAGTTCGTCATAGTCTTTATCTAAGAAGAGGAAAGTGAACAGGATGGTGTTGCGATGGAAGGGGGTGGAGAGGTTCGAAGGGGGAGGAGCCTGACGACACGCCTCCAGGGAAATCCTTTGGAGGTGGAAGGAAAATAGTGTAAGGGCAGTTTTGTGTGTCTTAAATAGTCTGTTGGTCTATTCTAAGTATTTTTAGTATAGGGTGGTCTGTAAATCCGTCAGTGGGTTGTTTTCCGCTCGTGTAGTGTTCTGAGTTGTGTAAATATGTTGTCGCTTTTTGTGTTAATTTGTTCAATTATGACCTGTCCATTGAAGTTCTTTTGTATATAGATTTTCGTGTTTTCTAATATGTTCAATTATCGTACTTCGTATTGTTTATGTAGTAAGGTTCTGTATTTTGGTAGGTTCGTGTCCAGTTGTCTTGAGGTGGTTGGCAATATTTGAGTCGTTTTCGTTCCAAATAAGAGATTTAAGGTGTTCTGGATATCTGGAACGTATTTTTCGTCCTATGTGTGCGTTTTTACGAGTACAAGTTATTTTGTATACCCCCATTTGGTCGAGTGGGTCTGTTTTTTCAGTCTTTGTAGTTATAAGTGTGTCGATAAATAATGCAAATTTGATTGACCCTCCCTCCTGGCGCTTGGAAGCAACAACTCTCCAGACGCCGGTGATTCAACACGTGATTGTATAAAAAAAATATATATATATTTCTTGCAAATAATTTGTAGTCCTCTTCGGAAATAAATCAAAGAAATTAATTAAGACCATTCAATATCGGTTAATTAAGCAATAATGGATTGCAACTAATTTGATGCTTGAAGATGGATCAAGAACACCTACGCTCCATCTCCTTAATCAACCGGTACTGAAAAATTAAAAGGTGGCGGGAATTTCAAATTTCTTCACGGCACCATTTATAAAGTTTTCATTCGACCCATTTGGTTGTACGCACTGCCAGTTCTATGGCACGTGTTCCAAATCAGTGTTCTGACAATTGTTAAAGTTCTCAATACTCCCCCATATGTTAGAAACCACCCAGTCTACAAGGATTTCGGTCTGAGCGCCCCCTGTGAAACCCTCCGGGAAGGTATAAGTCTTTTCTTCACGTCCAATTTTAACCATAGCAATCCCGCTGCAGGCGATGGCTTCAACCCTCCACTCAATAGGAGATCTACATACTCCCAGAAATACTCCGGACTTCTTAGATCTGTGAAGTGAGGCGAGCAGAAAACCCACAATTGAAAACTGTTCGACGTGAATCGCCTACCCCCCATGTGTGGGAATGAGGTGTTACAAACTAATAAGGTGCAGAGCAATGACGTTACAATCACCACTCATAAAGGTTTTTATATGTATTAGTCAAAATAAAATTTAAATAAAACAAAATTTAAATAAAACTTCTGCCCCCTCCCAGCAAAATGGGTTCCGGGTGTCAGAATCACTCCCAAACGCAAGGCCTTGAGGCAAATGCTCGGCTCTGTCAACTAAGTATAGTCCTCCATGGTGGAATTTCTACCAAGTTTCGACGAGTAGGCGATAAACATTGACTACACGACGACTGTGAGAGGACTTGGTAGAAAATAGAATTCTTCTCAGTGCACTTCCATGACGCTTGAAATCACACTTTGTGGAAAAACATGAATCAAGAAGTGGAGGTCGTAAACATGAGAGGAAATACACGGGAGAGGCGGGAAAGGAGTGAAAAATGA
Organism: Pachypeltis micranthus; assembly: GCA_020466155.1. NCBI lineage: Eukaryota > Metazoa > Arthropoda > Insecta > Hemiptera > Miridae > Pachypeltis > Pachypeltis micranthus. The sequence goes on from CM035776.1 coordinate 5,891,197, forward strand.
AGAATGCGTCGACGTTCCTGAATGTGACAAGAAAATCAGGTTTTATTCCTCCTCGTTGCGTCGCCTGACGGAGGTCATTACGCACGTCTCTCCAGGAGAATTCAGAGCGGCGCTCTGCCCTCGATACTTCGTGAGAGGGCCCAGAGAAAGAAAGCTTATTAATATACCTACTCAGTGCAATCGGTGACCGTGGGAAAGGGACAGTTAAAAACCCAACTGTTATGAGCTAATACCCAGTCAACTTCATCCAGTTTTTATCCGATTCTTTTATTTATCGAGTCCGGCTCGGGAGTTGGTTTTCTGTTTGTCTATTCTTGTCGCGGCCGCGGAATAGTCGGGTTTCTTCTTGCAGAGTTGCTGAGGCGACGCGCTTCAATCTGGTTCCAATAACAGTAGGCTCTGCGGAACGTCTAAATGATGACACTGGGAAATGCCTAGTCAGAGGCTCTTCCCACGGACCCTGACGCTCCTCCCAACTTCTTCAACTTTACCGAGAGGCCCGTCCACCCCGCGAAAATGACGTGTTCGTTTTTGTTATCCGCTCGAAGCTATTAACCCTAGAATGACACACAGGGGTGTTCACCACCCCACACTTTGGTTTTTGCGTTGTCTTGTCACAGCTAGAAGATTTATAAGGGCATGTAAATAATCTCCAACTCTCACTCTTCTTGACCTAGGCGCCTCTCAGCTCAGTTGTGTTTCGTCTGTTTTGTGTCGTGGGGTGACCGTCACCCCAATGTGGCATTTGCGTATGCAATTTCGATACCTCTGGTTTGTGTTTGTGATTTATTGACAGTGTCCTGTGTTCAATATCTACACTATGGCATTATCACGAGTTTATTCGACAAATGAAGAAATTAGACAGGGGTTATTTGAATTCAAAGAGGAAGAGGGAGACGACGTTTTCGGAGGTGACGCTTCAGACGAAGAGGATGCTATAATTGAAGTACGAGATGAAAATGCTGATGCGAACGAGGAATTCGTCAATACGACCGAAACAGGTAACAATGAGAGAGATGGAGAGCAATCAGCCGAAGTTGGGTCGGTTCGGATAAATGTTCTCATAGGAAAGAATGGATACTGTTGGAAAAAAGAAGTTCCTAGCACAAGGGGCCGTGATAAACTCAAAAGTACGGTGACAGCTGGGAGACCTGGCCCACAAGGAGATGCAAAAAACATCCGTCAAATTTCTGATCCTTGGAATTTGCTGTTTGATTCAGTTGTGAACATTACGACGTCCTTTGAAGGTACTTATTGAAGAGGTTTTGGGTAAAGAAGAGCAGACCCTTCACAGCAATGAATCTCTACCACTGCTTGACAAACAGATTCGATGTTTTCTTTGTGACAGAAGAAGTGATCGAAAAACGAAGACTCTGTGCACCAGATGTCTACGTCCCATGTGCGTTGACCACCGCGCACAAGTCTGCAAAGATTGCTGAACAGTATTACATGCAGTTCATCTGTATTTTGATTTTTTTGTTCGTTTTTCTAAAAAGTCTACTATTCTAGTGTACAATTGAAAGTATGTTTGTCGCTGAAATTTGGATTATTTTTTGTGTCAGCAAAATATACTTTTTTTCAATAGGGAGGTGCATTTATTTGTAAATAAATAAGACTTATGTGCTGTTATTTGAGTTTTTTCTTTTTTTTCCACTAGCCTACATCTATACTGAACAAAAATTTAAAAAAATGAGACATAAAATAAGTAAAAAGTTGAAATTTTATTATAAAACTTGAGTGGGGTGTTAACCACCCCAGCGTGGCATTTATGGTTGTGAAAATAAGTGTGTCATTCTAGGGGGAAAACCGGTTGCAAGCCCTAGTGGTGGGTCTGTACGTGTGTGGTCATGCAGTTTCAGTTAGGGTCGCGACAAGCCCACAAATCCCATATTCGCCCATTGTACTGCTTCCCTTGCACTGCCAAGTGCTAAATTGTCATGGTTTATGACGTACCTGTGATTAGGACACACATACAGGGTGAGCCATAACAAATGGTGCAGTTTCAAAGGGCGATTAAAAAAAAATAACGGTGCAACTTAGAAGATTACGGTTTGTTTTATTGGCCGCCATACATCACCCCATTTCGGTAGATTAAGTCCTGAAAATTACATCAGGAAGGTGGGCGCCCTCAGCAGCGACGCACTGATGTAGGCGATTCCTGAAATTTTCAGCCGCCCGCTGGCACATTTCGATGGGAATCGCGGCGATTTCTTCCCTGATTCGAATCTTGAGGTCTTCCAGAGTGTGAGGTCGATGTTTGAACACCTTTTCCTTCAAGTAGCCCCACAGGAAAAAATCACACGCACTCAAATCTGGCGATCTTACCGGCCACCCCAAGTCACCCCTGAGAGCGACGAGGCGTGCGGGGAACATCTGCCGCAGTTTCACCATTGAGATTTGCGCTGTGTGGGCCGTAGCCCCATCTTGCTGAAACCAAATATCCCCCAGATCCTCTTCTTCAGCTAACTGGTTCAATTCGGGTTCAAAAAATCTTTCCAGCATGAAAAGATAACGCTGAGCATTGACGGTAACAGTCCTTCCATCCTCCTCGAAAAAATGAGGCCCAATCACCCCAAATTTTGAAATGGCACACCAGACAGTGACTTTCTCAGTGACTTCGTGAGAGGTCTCTCGTGAATTTGTCTTGGGTTGCGGTCACACCAACAGCGGAAATTTTGTTTATTAACCGCTCCAGAGAGATGGAAGTGGGCTTCGTCCGAACTGAAAAAAGTGGACGTTGGTGGGATGCGGTTTATCATCTCTTGGCATCGATTCAAGCGGTTTTGGTAGTCTGGAGGTGACAATTCCTGAACAATCATAATCTTGTACGGATGGAATGACAAGTCCATGTGCAAAATCCTCCTTAGTGAGGTGTTACAGATGTTCAGTGCTACTGCATGCCTCCGAGCAGAGCGCCGAGGCGACTGTTCCACTGCTGCTCTCACTCGAGCCAAATTTTCAGGTGTTCTTGCGTTTCTTGGTCTTCCCGCACCTCTACGCCTTACTGTGGAACCAGTTTCTTCCAATGCTTGAACCCAACGTGCGATAACATTGCGGTGAGGGACGGGATCACGACGTGGGATGTTGTAACGCAGTCGGAAGGCCCGCTGGGTGGCGATGAACGAACGGCCACTTTCAAAAAACGTGCGAATGACGAAACCTCGTGCTCTCCGCTCCAAACCATTGTAACGACTGAAAACGGGACCACTGCCCGGGCACAATGAGACCCCTCCCAGGTCGTTAACCCCACTACAAGGCATGCAGCACCCCTTCGAAACTGCACCATTTGTTATGGCTCACCCTGTATGAGTAAACTGAAATCCTAGCTATAAAGATCTGCGCGGAAGAGATCCTGTCTAAGGGACTCAAGGGCAAGCAGATCTACATATTCTCGGAGAGCCAGGCCGCATTAAAGGCCATCGCGGCCTATAGTTTTAGGTCCAGGCTGGCATGGGAATGCCTTCATGCTCTCAAGCAGCTCGGCGCCCACAATAGGCTTTCCGTCATCTGGGTGCCGGCTCACAAGGGAATGAGGGCAATGAAAAGGCTGACCACCTTGGGATGAAGGGCACAGAAGCCCTACCCATTGGGCCTGAACCTCACTTAGGTATAACCAAAAGTCACCTGAACCGTTTGGTGGCTCAATGGGAGACAGGAATATAGCGCCCATTGGCATCGCCAGCCACGACTTAGACAATCAAAAAGGCTTGTTACGCCTTCTGGTCAAAGGGCAAAGGCGATGCTGACGCTCTCTAGGAGGCACTTGAGGGTTTCAATTAGCTTCTTCACCGGACACTGCCCACTCAGGTATCACCTCAACAAGATGGGCATCTCAGAGGCGGTGGAATGCAGACTCTGTGGTGAGGAGGACGAGACGGCGGAGCACATCCTATGTGAGTGCCCTGCCTTAGCAGCGAAACGCTTTGGATACTTTGCCCAGGGGATTATTGAGCCCCACATCATAAATAAAGGGGGCGGGTATGTACGACGCCTTTTACTAAGGAAGGGCTAGAGTCACAATAGGCCCACACGTGGCCGCAGTGACAAAGGGACTTGTCCCGATGCCCTCGGGAGAGGAAAAAAAAAAAGAAGGAAACTGCCGTATTACAGATTTCAGATCTTGGTGCCTGCCTCCCGCTGCTGGATCTCACACTTCGATCAGAACAAAAGGCTCCGCGAAATTATCTCTTACTATCGGAGTATAGAGCATCTATGGCACGATTAGATGTCGAAGAATGTACATTTGAGCTTCATAGCATTTGCCAGGCCCTTCTACGAGGTAGTTGGGAGTGTAAATACGATCATTTTACTGCCTGTACCCAGACTAGGATGTCTGCGTGGATCTTAAGTAGTCATTTATCTTGGGCGCAGGGTTTAAGAGTTGTTTGCCAACCAGAAACCTGTGGAAGGTTCGTTTCCAGGTAACTCCAGGCATTCCGTAACTATATCCATCCACCCGTTCAAGTGCCTGATGTGGGGCACGTTGGTTGACAAGCGACTGATGACACCAACTTTCTATCGAAGTTTTCGTTTCTATTCGGTGCCGTTTCGAAGTTCGTTGGTTCGTTCCAAGCGACTAATGTCCTTCAAAAACCCGCACGTAGCGTTTTTTTTTTTCTTTCGGGGAGACGATCGAAAGGAGCCGAATCATTCTATTGAATTAACCGCTCCGTGATCAACTGGCCGCGGTTGATTGGCTAAACGTCCGTTCAAATCGACCGCACGCTTCTCGAGCGCTTAGCGTTCCACCGTCTCTCGAAAGTTGCCCAATGTTTGCGAATCGTCGGCAGTCTCTCGGTAATCGATTTGAAAATCCCCTTAGCGACGATTCCGGTTCGAAGGATTAACTTTTTTTTTGGGGGGGGTTCGCCTACCGCTTCTCGCCAAAGCGAGGCAATTAGCGTCATGTCTTCTGCCGCTGAGTCGGTTTCGTTTAGCTCTAAGCGCCGGAAGCCGTTCGATCGTCCGAATAATCGAATCCGAAGAGTTTCTGCTTCGAGGATTTGGCGACACCTGACGTCAGAATTATACGAAGCACGAAGTTGGTGTGGGGAGGGGGGAGGGGGAGTGCTGCAAGCTGTGATAATTTTTGGCACCTCCTCATCGGACCAAGGAGGCGTGTTGGGCAAGTTGAGTGAAGGGAAAACAGTGCTGGGAAGTGTGGGACTCGGACGCCTTATTTGAAGGTCTTCACAGGAGCCTCGTGCGCCTATCTGGACGACCTGACTGTGCTGATCCGTGCCCAATCGAGGCAGAAGCCCATCGAGTGCTTCCAACTCCAACTCATCTTCTTGAAAGAAAAAATAAACAGCCAACCAATAAGTTCCATCTTGAGAAGCAAGCCAAGTAATTAGGATCAATATATGTGAGACGTAGAGTTTCTCCCAACACCTCCAGTCTCTCAAAGGTTTGTTTCACTACGAGCAATTAGCAAGGCCACTAAGGCTGCTTCTTCTTCTTCATCCAGAAGAGGTGGCGAATGCAGAACTTGTGGATATCCTCCGCTTTGTGCAGGGGTGTTGGGGGCGTATAGGTGACGTCCCACCAAGTGAGACCAGTGCCGTGGGGCCTGGGGGTGGTGCAGGGGGGCCATGATCTGAGGATCATGGACGCCCTTACAATAGGCCCGTTTGTGGCTGTGGTAGTGAGGGTATCACCTGCATCCACCGTTTACAAGGAAAAAAAAGAAGGCTGCTACTAATCCACCGTCTGGGAGTAGCAAAGTCACAGTCAATCAAAGGAGGGTACTTGCCCAACTCCAGGGAGCTGCACACCCGTGGGTCGCCAAGGCCTGCAACACAGGATCCATTAAAGCACTCCAAATGGCCACAGGTTACTCGTTTACTTGGTCATCAAGTGCAACGTGGGCAAGTGAAGAGTGAAAAAAGACTTAGTATAGACCTTTCAACTCAACCTAAACTTGTCACTCTAGACGAATCGTTGATAGATAAGTGAGGTGAGAATCCTCATCAAAAATGCAACATCCATGAACGTTCAAGGAGAAAGTGGATTGAATCTGACCACTGGACAAGCAAGTTCGTTACAGCATATGGCTACACCGAAGCACAGCTTTGCACCTTGTGCCTCCATTGCTGAAGAAAGAAACCACCCGTTGATCCAGTGTAGTTTCTATAATTGAGAGCGAAGGTTGTTGGAATACCAGGCAAACTTTCTAGCTTCGACTGCTGCTAAGTTAGCTAACTGTCTCGCCGAGTGCACAAGGGGTTATGACAAAACAAAAGTGGCCACATTCTATCTCTTCCTTTCAAATATGCCTTGGATCAGGTGGGAACCCAGATTACGAACGTCTCCGAGTTTGCACAGACCCTCCAGGGTCACACGCTCTCCACCAGGAGACTGGCTTAATGACAACCAACTGCACATTGGCAAGCCTGAATGGATGTAGGGCGAGTGCCAGCGTTTTCACACGCCTCACCACAACCTCCATGGCTTCCGACAGACACAATTCTCCGGTGAGCGTTAGTGAACAGCCATTCTGATAAGAAAACATATCTGTTATGAGTTGAATTTCTGAACTTCAGATCCGGAAAACCTTACGTTCATTACGAACCGCTCATTTCTCCGGCAGACTCGATTTCTTTCGGCTCACGGCATCGGTCGAATCGAGGGTGGAGACCGGTCTTTAACGCTCTTCGGTCACGGCCCGAGCCTGAGGTGACTCGGACTCACTCACCTCTCTTTATCCGGTAATAACTATAACCTCAAGACACCGCGAGGCCCCCGCTAACCACCCAAGACGATGATTTCCGCGATGAAGAGGGAGAACACTTATTTTCACGGTTCCGTTTAATCCGATTATTCAAACGGACAATAATCCCAGTCATTTCCCGCGTCACGGGTTACGCGCAGCTTCTCTTCATTGCGACATTCTGAGGATTTTGCCGCTTGAACCGTCTCCCGGAGAAATCGCGCGCTTTAACTAATCGCTTTTTGACTTGATTTGTTTGATTGGGCCTTGGAGTTTTCCGATTTCTCACTCAATAAACGCCAATGACCCCACAAGAGTTCCAAAATTTTCACTTGGAGGACGATGATCATCTGCCGTCATATTTTAACTACACGGAGTCTGGGTCGGTAGTACCTGAACCGCGACAGTCGTGGTCTCTTGTTTCTTTCTGGTGTGGGACCAGTTCCGTGATTCTATCTGGTGTTACTATGTGAAAGTGCACTGTCCAAAGGAGTCTCTAAGCCTGAACACAACGCGAGCTATTTCTATTACTAGCTTCGGCTTAAGGGATAGTTGAGTCGACCCCCGATTCCCGCATTATCGTTTAGCTAGCCATGTCACAGATAATTGCGATTGGTTCCTTCATGGTTAATTTCGAAAAAAAAATCGTTGACCACTAAGCGAACTACGGGGTTTACGTGGCCCAGAGATTTGGTTTTTGAGCAAGTATGTCAGATCGCGGCATAGCTTCTGTTGTTGTGTCTGTAATCTTGTCTAGTAACTTCAACCATCTTCCAGGGCTCACACGACTTCCAGCCGAGGGTGTCGCATCGAGAAACTTGACCCTAAGGCACCGCCACATCTCAACTCTCAAGAAATCTTCTTCTAAATGTGCAGCCTTCTTCCGAAGGTTGGCGATCATGATGACAATCCTGACTTTCTGAACAGCTGACCTGAACAGTTCCACTGATGAGCAGCCAAACCTCTCCCAGGGAGGTTCTTCTCCTTCCTACACTTCGCTTACTTTCTATTTTGCCTCGCATTATCACGCGAAGCATCTCATACCTCTCTTCTGTCATCATGTGACCCAGGTACTTCCTTGGAGAATCGCTGCAGAACCTCCCTATCGGTGACTGTCCATGCACGATATTCTAAGCGCCCTTCTGTATAGCCCTATCTCGAAGGGTTTTTGATAATGCTTTCTTGAATGTGGCCGCATCTATGCCATACAGAATGATAGAAAATGTATAACACCACAGCACACGGACTATGAGATCACCGGGGATATCCCGGCTACAAAAGAATCTCTTCAGTTTTACAAAACCATTTCTAGGGATCTCAATTACGCGTGCTTTTACTGCTGCAGTCGAATCATTGCTGCTGTTACCCATGTTCCCAGATACAGAAATGCCTTTAGTTAAGTCACAACCAAAATTGGGACACACTCTTTGGGCCAGTTACATCTTTTTTTTGTTGCTAACAGGTTGCATAATCGTAAGAGCGCTCAGTAGAGCTCACCATTGACAGCAGCCGTCTGAAGGGGAAATGAGAGCACCTCCTGGACGTTTCTATCCATCCAGCAAACCAGCAGCTCAATAGACTAAGGAGTTTTATTACATTTATGGGGTGAAATACCACCAGGCTCAGTTTAACTGGACATGGTGACGTGACAGGGCTGTTTCGTTAACACAATTACTGTACCTTAACACTCATGAGAGATGTACATCAGTCGAAAGTTGTGGAGTGGCCTGGACTCGCTCAGCAGGTTGTCACTTAGCCCGTCTCCCACGTATTACCTCACGGACGTAGGACTCTGGGGAATCCGCATCATTTGTGAAGAGTTCTTAATCTGTTTTCGTACCTGATCAAACTATTTACTTGGGTAGCAAGTTTCAAAGGGGGAAATCAACTGTGACCACGTGTTTTCTGTCGTAGCTTTGTTTGCACACTGAGAAAGCTTGCTCACCAGCAGTCAAAGATGGAAGGTTTGGCTCCTCGTCCGACAACGATCGCTCTCTACTGAGCACACACGGTTCCTTGTTTCATTCCACTGGTGGCGGAAGACTGCAGAATGAAAAGTCTTTGAAAGAAAAGAGGAGAACCGCATTGAAGTCTCCATGTCTCATAAGGGATTGGCTCGTTCAGTGGTCTGGCTCAACTCGCTTTCTCGGTTTTCGGTCGTTCTCTTTGAGGAAGATTGGTTTCTTATATTATTTTCTCTTTTAGCCCGGTTTGGTTGCCATGTGATCCTCCGACCCCACACTCCACCGCACTTCAACTACTAATAATGCGCATTAGGGTCCTGGGCCGGAGGGAGGTTCAGCCAACGTGTGTGCGGCTTCCTGCAGCAGGAGGGGTCTCCCAACTTCTCTCGAGCAGAGCGGAGATCTACCGGTTCCGCCTCTTCGCTCAAGCGTGGGCAAACTGGCGGAAGAACCTGGAGTCATGGTGCCCCAGCGAGTCTAGGCCCTGCGCATTCACCGAGCTGCGCCACCACTAGCGGTCTAGACCACCTCAGCGTAGGAGGCGCGCGCCCCTCGCAGTCCAATGAGTGCCATGTCCTAGTCCCAGCCGGTAGGCCAACGCTGGCGTGGATCATTTCCCCGTTGGGATTGGGTTCAGCCAACGTTCATGACCCATCATATGTTTGGAAGCACTTATTATAAGTAGTACAACCTCCTTGAAGGTTATGTTCAACTTTTTTTCACCTTCCATTCCCTGAACAGGGTTTACAGACGCAGGAGTATTTGAAACGTGAAGTTCTCTGAGGACAACTCCTTGTTTTTTTCAACTGTTCACATCCTATTCTTGGTAGGGCTAAAGATAAAAAGAGTCGTGGCGGTTTTAATTGAACAAGGTGGAAAAGACTGAGGAAAACACGTAAAAAGGTGGCCCAAAATCGTACATCATGCTATCGAAAGTCGCGTGATAAAGCAAATGCAAATTTTTACGAATTATTCTACAACCAAGGCCGCTGTTGACTGAGTATACAGAATTGTACAGCAAAGAAACACCTACAGGAAAAATATTGCAGGTCTAGGTTTGTGGAAGTACCGTTTTGAGGATCAGACTCAGTCAGTTTCAGTCTAAGCTGTGGCGCAGTAATAAAATGACTAGGTGTTCTGTATGGTTGAAACTGATCGCTCTTCGTGAATACATTTGTTTATTCATACGTTAATTAATTTATCGGTATAAATAGAAGTAATTCCTTCTGAGTCTTGGTGAATTGCTCAGAGTGTTTTGTGTGGAATCCCATTTGAGTCCCTTGAATATTCACAAGCTGAGTCTAGTAGCCGAACCGAGAGCTTTAGATTATAGATGGTCGGAAATGAGGGAACTGTATCGTCTGTTAGTGCGAGTTGTGACAGTTCCGCGAGTTGAGGATCGACAATAAAACTATCCGCAGGCTCTCGAATATCGTGATATGGTGGCTGTGCGCAGACGCGAACGAAGGACTTCGTTGAAAATATTACTCGTAACGCGTAATTTGCAACAATTAGGAACGAGAAAAACCGTCAACGTTTCCCCCTGTTAGGCGACTAGAGAAAAAGGAATAATGCGGATTGACATCAATTTATTCCGGAAAGTTTGAAATGACTCGCATAAAAAGACGGGGAGGATTCAAAGGACGTTCTCATCGAAGAGCGGGGGACTCGCTCAGCAGATCGCGCTAATGAGTTTCATTTATATTGAGTTTCACGTCCCCCCAGCAGTTGATACGTACAAAGAAATATATTTTTCACTGCGGTATTTCCGGTCGTGGCGAGGGGTGAAGTGAGGGAACGGCCGGGGAGAGGAACTCGTTTGACGATTGAAGTGTGGGTCGATGAACTGGCTGAGATGAGCTTGAGGGTTCATCAACAACTAGCATCTCTGACTCCGATCTGCTTGGCTAACTGATGGTATTTGTCATGTTCAACATTGAGCGAAATGATGTTCGCTCGGTTGAAGTTAGTTAATGACCTGTGAGACAAATCCTTCATGATTGCGAGGATCGACGGTGTGGATCGATGATCTCGCGTACCCCTACCCCACGCGCACACATCATAACCCAGACCAACTACGAAGTGCCCTTACAATTGCAGTCCTCACATTGAAGATTAAAGAGAGGTGAAACGGAACGGGGAATTCAAGACAAGCAGAAAGGGTCATGTTTTTTCGAGCAGTTTGCATGACGTGCGTTTGTAGTGCTGCTCTAATTATTTGGACTTTACTCGTGCACCACGTTTGCTAACACGTGTATTCGTAATGACTCCAGTCTTATTGGATTGTAAAGTCGATCTAAGCAACTCCTCATCAACTTCCGGATCAAGCCCAGTTCTTCCTGCTTCGTGTCGTAGGTAGGTAGGTCCTTTAATAGTGAGGACTGATCATGCCTCCCTCACATGGATGCTTCGGTTCAAGAATCAAGATGGTCAGATGGCTCGTTGGATTGACCGTTTGAGCCCTTACAATCTTGAAATCTAAACTGACCAGGTTTGCAACATGGAAATGCAGACGCTCTCTCGAGACGACCCTGTGTTGTTGCTGGATGTTTATAGTATGACAGACGGGGAGCGCAAGAGATGGAAAAATCAATAATGAGACTTCCCAAAACTTCGATTCAACGTGATCTTCTAGCAGTCCAGACATTGAGTTATGAAGGCCACAACACGATTGACGATATTCAGGCTGAACAGGAAGGAGACCCTCAACTGTCTCTTATAATGGCTTGGGTGCGTGAAGGCAAACGACCTGACTGCGACGATCTGCCTATTGGGTAGGCCTACACCGCGACGTCAAAGAATGGTGTAGAAGTTGTGATGTGTGTGGGAAGCGTCATGATGGAGGACAACGAGGGCGTGCACCAATGCGTCAATACATCTCTGGAAGTCCTTTTCAGAGAGTTGGAGTTGATGTAGTAGGTCCTCTACATGTGAGTGACGACCGCTACATCCACACTGTAGTCGATTACTTCGCAAAGTGGCCAGAAGCTATACCAATCCCAAATCAGAAAGCTGAAACAGTGGCTCACGCCTGGCTGCATCATGTGATTTCCCGATATGGTATCCCAAGGGAGCTGCACTCTGACCAAGGTCGAAACTTCCAATCTGAGTTAATAAAGGAAGTCTTGAAACAACTTGGAATACATCAGACAAAGACAACACCATTGCGGCCTCAAAGCGATGGTCAGGTTGAACGGATGCATCGGACACTTTACGAATGGCTTGCTAAAATGATATCTGACTACCAAAAAGATTGGGAGCAACAACTGCCAGTAGCATTATTAGCCTATCGAGCTTCTGAGTATGCAATAACAGGGTATTCTCCAGCTTACCTCATGTTTGGCCGTGAACTCACATTACCTTTAGAGCTACTTTTCGGGAGGCCACCAGAAGAAAGGGAGATTCAAGAGTACGCTGCTACCCTTCGCCGCAGGATCGTTGAAGCCCATACTCAAGCCCGTGAATCACTGCAGCCAAGGGCTGATGACATGAAGAGGAGATACGACCGAAGTTCCCGGGGTAACACTAATAACGTCGGAGACTTAGTGTGGCTTCACAACCCACGTCGGATACGAAGCAGCAACCCGATGCTGATGTGCTCTTGGGAAGGGACTTACGAAATATTAAAGAAGCTCAATGACGTCGTAATTCGTATCAAACAGCGTTGGTGCAAGAAGTCAGTCTGTAGAGTGGATCACATTGACCGGTTAACACCATTCTGTGGAAGGAAGGGGGAGAAGTGTGAAGGACCTAGTAACAAAGGTGGTAGCATGACAACACGAAATGTTCCCCTTGACAACCAAATTCCCATTCGTAATTCTGACTTGCTTTGATTTGGTTGTTATTGTTGAAGTTTGTTGTTGTTAAATATAACCCCTTTCGGACCAACCTTTTTGTAGTGCAATCTAACAATATCAAAGAGGATGTATAACATGTAAAACTATAACGCATTCCATCATTCCTGAGTAACGTCGCGACTTGGCATATCATACTTTCTCGCATATCAAGTGACTTAAATCCAAGGTGAAGGATATTTGTTGGAAGAACTTCCCCTCCCCTCACGACTACCAGTCCATAGGGTTACAAAAAGGAGAGTGGCTGTATAGCAGAAGTGACGAGAATTGGCCATCAGATGAGAGGAAAGGCTGTGACCCAAGGAAAACGGCAAGAGGAGTGGGGCACAGCCCAGGAGGGGTGGAGGACCAGGCAGCTGATTAAAGCACTCGATGGCGCCCCAGTTAAGTGGATTCTTACCTCGTTCTTAACGGGATGTGAAGCATTTTGGACGAGCCCGCGCCGAATTGGAAAGACTGCAAGCTGAAAGGGCCTGTACAGCAGGGCAATGATGAATGATGCTTTCCATGACACCTTCTCATGCCAATGGTGGGCAGACTGGTGGCGCACAGTGCACACCATGGGCATTCGCCAGCACCATGTTAAATTTAGATGAAAACTGGCGATGCATTGCTCAATTTGTCCAAGTAGTGTTCAGCCAGAATGGAGCTTGCTGTTCTGGGCCAAAACCCTGAAAGGACATGGAGGTAAAACCGCTCTTGAATCTCCCGAACTGCTCGACGGTGTAGGAGGGTGTATGATAGTAGCACGCTGCTAGATTCTCGTGGGGGTAAAGAGGACAAGAAAGAAGAGTGTGCAATGTGCATAACGGGTTGTTTCTCAATACGGCAGGAGTAAATTGATGGGGCCTCTAGAAGCAGACCTTCCCTCAAACTACCCCCCCCCCCTCAAATACACGCCCCACGAGTTTATGTACATTTGCTTCAGTACATTTGTCGCTTCAAGTAAAGGCGGATTAGCGTTTTCAAATGTTAAAACGATCAAGAATTCAATGAGTTGTCGAGGACTGCCTTTTAAATGAACTGTCCACCTTGCAAGAGTCACACAGCAACAACCAAGGTGACTTTATTTATTTGTGCGGAAAAAGTCTCACTAATCGTCGGTTTGCAGGTCTCACTTAAGTCCAGGAGGAGGTACGTGGGGTCAGAGACGAGGTCGATGGGCGATTGCCAATTAATTTTGATTAGCTTCATCATCTCGACTCGCTCCGTTCTTCTCCGTCAGTATCGTACTCCGTGATGGAGAATTTCAAAACTGCGATTGGGAAGACAAACGTAAGCTCCAGGTGGCGTTACGTCATAAGACAATTTAATTGTGTTGGGGGGGGGGGGGGAGGTCGTGAAATGTTACACGAAATACAAACGTCGTCTAATCTCTTGGAAGCGGTTGCACACACTTAATGAAAGGACACAGTTGATGCATGTTTACGCTGTAATGCACGCAGCTACCAGTCTGTGCTCAATGTTACAGTCCACTGCTGCTACTCAAGTCTGGCTGTTTCCAGGTTACTTTGCTCTGCGTATCTTCCATGAGGTCTTGTTGATAAATTGGAACTGTAAACAGTTAGGAAATCGGCATATCAGGTTCCGCGCTAGATGAATGGGAATTGACGTTCTGATATAGCGTTGTGGGGAGGCAGTGCCGGCATCTCGGCCCTAACCTCCTCCCAATCAGGTAGAAAGGAAAATGGGGAACTGGGACAGGGACTACTTCCAGCGAACCCTGGACCACTGCGATATCTGCTGGGTTTCTAGGGATCGTCAGATTGCTCCGCCTTTACCCTAGTGTTCTGCAAGGGCATCCACCTTTCGTGGACCTTGCCCACGGTGCACCAACTTTCACTGTGGGCTGTGCACCCCCGCAGAGATGAATGGGCAGTAGATAAATGGCCAGCGAGGTGTGAGTCTTGTAGAAAGTGGATTGAGCCACAAGCCAATTCCTACTGGCACATGGCCACTTCAGTGTGCGACTCCAGTTAAAGACTTTCCATCATGCGCCTCCAGCGCGGAGGAAACAAGAAACCACGTGCTCTACAACAGTGAGCGGCTGTTGTTTAGAGGGTAGACGAACTCAGCAGCAGTGACTACTATATGGCAAATCAACCGTTTCGCCGAGTACGTACCGGTTCAGCCATTCTCCCATGAATTGAACTAGACACACACGAAATTGAGTTTTTCGGACTCAGTGGGCCTCAAAACGTAAAGACCTGAACACGATTACTATACTTTCCTTACCCTTTGGGTCGCGGAAAGTAATAATCAGGTTGACAGTTTCTTAAATCCACTGTGTATTGATTGCTCAATAATGGTCGTAGCGCCATCATCAACCACGTTGGTAGAAAGCCTCCCGCTGCCGTGTATTACGTTGCTATAATTGGACTTATCCCTTAGTCTGCTGTTCCAGACCAGGTGGAGGCGGTTGCACCTAGGCCTCTTACGTGGCCCATAACAACCCATCAGCCCCTCAGTGGCCTCATTGGTGTTTTCTCATCCTTTCCTCATTTAGGCTTTCCGGTCGCCCCATTTCTCTCTGACTGTAAAGAAACCCTTGCCCTTTTTACAGTGACGTACCTACTGGCACGCCTGGGAAACCGCAGGTCCCCCTGCCCTCCTGACTTTCGTCAAAACCTCCAGGTATATCCAGGCTGGACCTCGTGGCGGCGTTAGGATTTTGGATGGCTGGGACGGAAATTTTTTAGTCTTTTCTTATTTATTTTTGTTTCTGCATGGGTGGAGATTTCAGCACACAGCCCCTCGGGCTAGGTACTCTTCCCCCTCATCGTGTATCTTGGGGTTTTCCCATTATTGCCTAGGCTGATTGGATCGTTGAGCTAGGTACTCTACTCCATCTACTTGGGCCATAGAGATTCCCATCTCTACCTGATCCTTGCGGATTTCCGGGGATTGATGTCTCTCAAGCCCTTTGCCGCCTCTAATTCCTACACATACACAACACACATAACGCATACACAATATCTTACATATACATTCGTTCTGAATAACTTACTTTCACTCCTATAAATTACATTCACTCTGCAAGGGGAGTACTGAGATATTCCGCCTCCTGCTTTCTACTACTCTTCTGGTCAGTGGGAGGAGGGGGAGTACTCGTTATTCCTCCCCTCCCCCCATCAACCGACCCTAATCTACCCTTAACCTACTATCACCGCTAAATACTTATCCTAAACACACAACCACATATCCACTAACTGTCTAGCTACCGCCGATATTGGGGCCAGAGCCTCGCCGTTTGTGCCACTTAACAGCAAATGTCTCTATCTTGCTACCGCCGTTTGGTCGCTCCATTATTGTGTTCAGCGGCCCATCATACTAGGCGCTATCTGTGAGCACCACCCTTTCGCTTGAGTAGAGACTGCGTTCTCTTAAGATATGGCTGGCTGTTTCATTTCTGTGTCCACAGGGGCATTTTCGTGAGCCTCTCCTCCTGAATAGCAGCTGAGCTTACCACTTAGCCGTACGGATGTTTCCACGCGCTCCTGTTGACTTTTCGTGTTCGATACTTGTGTCTCGTGTTCTATTTAGTAGTTTATTCCAAGACTGCCGACGCAACACGTACAGTGAACCATTCAAACAACTTTGTAGACCCCTCCACCAGCGTGCACAACCAAAATGTTGAAAGGCTGTGGGGTTCTGGGAAATGGCGTAATATAAAGCACTGGAAATGTGGAGAAATACACGACAGAAGGGAATACTTTTTGACGATATACTACGCATGATGGCAGAATTATACTGCCCCCCCCCCTACCACTGCGTATCTTGATGATTCGATGTTGATTATATTCCGTTTGATTATGGACCAACTGACTCCTATTAAAGGCACTGGACGACTGTAGTCTAGTGGTAAGACGAAGGTCTCATAATCTGTCAAAAGTTGGGCTATTAGAAGGCCAGCTCGCGATCGCTGTAATTTTTGCGTCAGTCAGCAGCTCCCTGAACATCTCCAAACCCCCCTGGTAACTATTGCATAGAATTATACATTATAATCTACTGGATATAACCGTCGAGTTCCCTTCCACTTCTCTCGACACTTAACTCACGGGAAGAAACAAAAATATCAACTCGAAAAGCATCCGTTTGTCTAAAGAGTATGGAGCGACTGGCGCGTACGACTGAAGTACCGTTTCTAGAGTCATGAAACACGTTAGGCCAAGGAAACTGTCGCGCCAGATAATTGGTAATTGTCGTCGTACTCCATTCTTCAAATTCTTCTTCCGCGGCCATCGATCTAAACCACAAATGTGTGGCGGCGGAAGGCTAAAAGAACACCGACGGACAAAATGGATCGGATCCGCAGTGAAAAAAATTATTTGATTCCGCTCTTTTTTGGTGGTTCACCGCCGCTTAGTGGCGCCTGACCTGACGACTCCACCCCCCCCCCCTCCACCACACCATCCACCACTGCCCTTTTAACTTCTCGAGGACATCATTCTAAGTCAGAATTGATAGCGAGGGCTGCAATCTCCAAGTTCAACCTCTGACGGTGGCGAAGTGGTTTCCAGCTAATTAAACAGATTAAAAGGCAACTCGCCAACTCGGAAGAGCGCGGGGGAGATGGACGAACATGTTATCAATATAACAACGAAGTTCAATAAAAGGCATGTCACTCCGGCTATCGGGCCATAGTCTACAGGCAAACCCCATTAGACCCTCTCCCGCTCGTGTTTTATACTGAAATGTTTAATTGGAATCACTAAGGGGCGATCATTTCGAATCGACTAATACACTTTTAAATCTCACAACTAAGGCCGGCCTGCCCCCTACGGCCCGCATTCTATTGATTTCTAAGCCCTTATCTGTTAACACCTATTCGACTGTATTTCTTCCTTATAACAACCAGCGGCGCATGCTTGAATTTAAATGCGCGTGAGGCGTTCGAATGTTGTGGAGCTCCTTATGCGGCCGACTGGTGGAACTGGAACAACATTCTTGTCCGATTTATGTTTGACTGCGGCAACGTGACTAAAGGGTTGCTGATATGCTCTATATTTCTAATCAATGATTGCGAGACCTTTTTGTCCGCTTAGTCCAGAATAGGCTCAGAGAGGTGAGGGCGGAAGAAAGTTTCGCCGTAGCGTCCGTTATGAATTTACAACAGAAACGGGTATAATGGGGTTTGTCATGTGCAGTCGGTACGTAACCAAATGGAGCGATTGTGGAAGGTTGAAGGCCACCAATTACACAGAAACAGAAAACCTCGACAGACTGAATACCACACGATCGGTTCTTGGGGGTGCTGAATACGATGCCACGGTCGGTTTAACATGTCCCCCACAGAATGTCCCTCTTTTCTCAAACCAAACCGACGTATCTCACCAAACTGGAGTTCAAGCCAATATTACTCAAGCGAATCGATACGGCCTCCGCGTAACTTTACTCTACTTTTCCTCAATTGACCCGGCAACAGTGGGTGTCTAGGGGTAGAAAGTTCAAAGTTAACAACTTATAACAACCAGCAGCGCATATAATAACCCAAACGATAGGCCCCCACCTCCCTCAGACCCTGCAGGTTAAAAATAAAATATGGTATGGGCGATCTTTCCAGCTTTTTCAGACCTCGCCCCGAGAGGACTTGGATTACTCCACTCTACCTACCTTGCCCTGCGAATGCAGCCACCTGTTGTCTAACCTATAATGCACTGGCGCAAGGCTGCAGGCTGTGCGGTAACATGTTTGGGTGAAACAACCCTTATGGCCAGAATGGCACTTACAGCGTTTCCTCGTCCCAGAACAAGGCAGTTTGGACTTTCTTCCTTCTCTGAGGTTCGGAAGGACTGCCGTAAGCATTGGCAGAGGTCTTCTAAGCAATTACTCAGGAACTCATGAGCCGTGCATTTACAGTCGGTTTTTGCCTGTTTCTTCCCCATCTCTCTGCCATTCTGTACTTCTCACTTATCAGTGGTACCTTAGTGGAACAGGTCACATACCATCCATATCTCTTTCCAGACATCTTTCTTGTTCACTCCCTGGAGAGTTGAATAAACAACCTCGATGGCCTTTGGCCTGGCACGTCCCACCAATAGGCAGCCCTGCACTTCTCCTGCACTCCCTCCTTGATCAAGTAAATCTTGGTGGTCCCTCCAAAGGGCTCAGGCTCCCTGGGAGAAGCACAGGTCATTTTCTCGCCAGTTCGTCGGCCTCCTCATCTTGCCCTTCTATTCCTGTGTGACCTAGCAGCCAACACAGTGTTACTGTGTTTTCTTTGCCAAGGCTTTCAGGCCAGTCAGCCCAAACCAGCCTCGACGCGACAGTCTTGGAAGCCAGGGCCTATAGTGCAGCCTGACTGTCCAACATAATGAACATCTTTTCGGTTTCAGGTCCCTATGCAAGAGGCGCTGCATGCACACTGCCACTGCAAAGAGCTCTGCTTAGAAATGTGTAGCCAGTGCATCCAGTAGTATCGCTATGTGTATCCCTGGCCAGTAAGCTCAACTTCTAGGCCACCCATCACTGATTCATTTTTATAACATACCATGGCTCTTGCCTCATCATTGGGGCCCCAGCTTTGTGAGTTGGTATTGTGTACGTTTGCATATACAATAAGCAGATCAGTGAGCTGGTTTCTGAGAAGGTGCTAGGTGGAAGACTTGACAAGATGATGGTGGTTTCGCCCTACAGACCACTGCAGGCATCTCTGCGAGAGATGCTCTAAGAGAATTGTACTGAGCGCCACATCGCCATTCCCGAGAATCGGCTACTTGACCAGTGACAGGTAAGGTGCGATGGCAGAATACCGCCCGCACCTGCTAGGCAGCATGTCAGCAGTGAGGGACCGCCTGGATATGAGGTGGTGACCCCTAGCATTAGCCAACGCAACTGCTGTCAGGCCATGGGGCATTCAATTCAATTTTTTCAAAAGTTACGCGTTCAATGAGTGCCCCTGCGGGGCAGGGGTGGCAAAAGATGCTGCCCACGTCCTCTTCGAATGCAGCTGGTACGAGGGTGTGAAGGCTAGCGCCACAATTCCCCCAAGAAACACAGTGTGAAGGTTCTTCTCTTCACAACTCGTCAGTTAGCTCGCTTCGCACAAGTATGGGCAAACCAGAGGAAGAACCTAAAGGCTTGGTAGCCTCCAGATCAAGGACAAATGCCCCCTTAGGCAACCCTCCCCCCCCTCCAGCAGCAGGATGCATATCAAAGACCTGCACCGCCCCTGTCCAGTGGCCTACGCCATTTCCCCCTTTGGGTAGGCCTTCTGCTCGAGGTTAGCGCTGGTTAAGGTTGCGAGGCGAATATGGCGTGGTAAGCAGTTGGACAGGCACATCACTCGAAAAGCACATAAAACTTCGTAAATTAAATCCTGCTTTAAGAGCAAACAGCTTTAGCTACCGTCCCCCGGCACATGGCAACAGAAGCCCTCATAGTCTCTCAAAACGATATCCCCTTTTCATTCACATCCTTTTCACGTTGGCAAGTCTTGAGTTCTCCAGAACCAAACCTAAAGCACCGGTTTAAGCAACTGTTTCGGATTTGAGTACAATAACTGAAAACTGGGTGACAACTAGATCAACTGGCTTAAATAGCGAGGGAATTAGTCGGGAAATGTTCCATCGAGAATTGTGTTTTCAATAATTGTTCTCCTCCAAAAGCTCGCAAAGCATCAATACACTTCCTGTCGACTGCCAACGTTCAATAACGAGGCCCTGAATCAATCAATCCAAGTTTCTCAGTGACAACCGTTAATTTTGATCTTTACTTTATAGGCATAGGCGTTGGTTTCATGCGGTTTTCTTATGAGTGACGACCTGGTCTCTTATTAGTCGGTCCTTCTGGTTTCACCTCGTTATCCTCCGTCGGACGAAAAGGGTAGCGCCTTTTATAAGGCAGCTCCTCGCGAACTGTGAAAAAGTGAAGAAGTTATATCCGAACACGTACGGTAAAGGCGAGCATTGCGTGACCATCCGAAGAAACGTGGACCTTTTCAGGGCTCCCTCGCCGAATGCTTTCACATGGAGCAAGATTGATGGAAACGAGTATAAAATCTGGAATGAGAAAGAGAATTCTTAGCTTCGATTAAAGGTCGTGTACGAGGGGCGTTCAGTGACATTGATTACTACAAACCGGTATATTCGTTGCGTTTGCATAAAATCGCAATGATAACTCTGAAAGTTTGGTAAGGAAAAACGAATACAGCACAACCTATTGAACTCCAGGTGTATTGAACATTACAAAAGTATCCCCAGGCTATCAGTGAACACTTTATGGAGGGTACAACCTGCGAAGAGTGTTGAGCTACATCAAGACTAACCCCTATCCAAGGGTTCAGGAACAGTCATTTCGTAAGGAAACATACCTGCTAAGGGTTTGTGCTCATGGCAGGCAGAGAGGGTTTTCAGTGTCTCAACTCCCCTCCGCCAACTCCAATGCTACGCATATTAGGGTAAAGCGATCCCTTCAAATCCAACACGTTGGCTTCACGGCCAGTGACCCCATGGTCCCAAGAGCGCTGTGCCTGTGGCATTTCCGCGGTTCCATTTTCTTTGACTAGAGCAGCCTAAATGCCTGAATGGGTCGCCGGCCCAAGAGCAGGGATTGCAAAAGGGCGTTCTGCTAGCACTTAAGCTTCTTTCCCACATGGATTATGAAGATTGGGCTGGCCCTCATCATGTGTGAGACAAAGGTGTCAGTTCGTTATCAGCTTAACTATGTTCCCCTTAATCAACGAGGCATGTTCACCCTCACCTCCGCCATTCATACAATAAGTGCAATCACTCATCATGACATGAGCAGAGGCGGGCAACTCAATATTCCACCACACCTGTTGCCGCCAACCTATACAATCTAACCAATCCAATGACGTTATCTGCCTGACCCACGCCACCAAGATTACCATCTTGGCCCATAGCCTTGTACATCATTACACCCAACCTTAGCTCCTCGTGGCATCCTCCCTGAGCCATCACCACGTCCTAGTACTCTTCTCTGTCCCTGTCATGAAGCAATCTCATTCCTGCCCATTGCCCAAAACTTCGTTCTTTTCACACTTGTACATCCTGCAAACAAACACGACATACAGTGCCGTATCCAACAGGTCTGTTTCCTTATTTGACAATTGTTCCTGAACCCTCGACGAGGCTTATATCAGTCGTGGAAGTTGCAGTTTCGCTAATATGCAAGAGGCCGGCCTCTGCAGCATCCACCGAACTCAGACCTGCGGAGGTACGGCAGGTATTTGGTCGTTAGCCAGTCTCCCAGTAGAGAGCTGTTGCCCGTGTGTTACTGCGTCGTATCCAACAAACCCACAATCACACACAACATCTGATACCAGTTTCGACCCTCTGAATTTTTCCTTATATCTTCTGCTGGGTGCTATAATAATCATTTTAAATTACATAGGGCTGAGATACATTCCATGGGTCGAAACTCATTCAGCCTTTACCGCTCTCCCACCCACACGACTTCTCAACAAAACCACGACCACCACAATTCCAGCATCTCAGCTTCAAGATCAGCAGCACTGTGCCTGTGGCTCTAGCTGCGGTAGCAGAAATCTCGCCTGGTGCGTTTCAATTTAGCCGCCGGCCGGTATCGCAGTCTAAAGACCTTCAATGGGTGGCAGGCTCTGGTGTAGGAATTGCCAAAGGGCGTTCTTCCTGCACCTGCGCTTCTTTCTTTCTTTCTCACGTGGGTTCTTCCACTGAAACGCGATCCCTTCCAGCCAGGCACGTTCACGCTGAGGAGCGACTCCTGCCATTTCCTCATCGTCCTGCCACTACTCAGACAAGGAGATCCTCATGGACTCAGTTTCCCTGGCCGACAGGACGTCTTATACACAACAGCATGTCTCCAGCAGGTACTTCCTTGAGGCCAGTTGCCCTTGACCGGTAAAGGAAGTCCGGAGGGCGTTCATTTTCACTTTTCTCCGCTCCAGTTACCCAAAAAAGGGGAGTTAGTGGTAGCTCTCGGTATATTCGCTTACCTGTCAAAAACAGGCTTGTACAAATAATAGAAATTCGTTCAGACATTTGTGATTTATTTCTTTATAACCGTTTTTATATTTTATATTTTATTTTATATTTGTTATTTATTTCTTTATAACCGTTTTTGTACGTGCTCTAGCCTTTTCGGTCGAAAAAAATACTTGGTATTTACACGCTATGATTTTGTGCACGCTGAGTTCGTATTCACAAACATACGCTTTTCTTATACCGCGTTTTGGCCTCAGAAGTACAAACAATGATTTGAAGAAAATTAGTGCTTTCAGTCGTTTAAATAAACCCTTTTACAATTTTCGTACAATTAAGGAAATTTAACGTATTTTAGGAGTATTTAGGTTGATGTTGTGACTTCATCTTGGACTTACCTTCATCATCTTCTCCCCTTTGGTATATTATTTATTCTGAATAATACACTTATGTTTTAGGCCAGGAAAGTTTTTCACTGCAATTTGCAGCGTTTTTCTTCTGTGTCTTCTTCATCTGCTTGTTATAGCATCGGCGTTGTATTTTTGTTGTAGGGAATGTAACTATTTCAGCAACGCGTTCATCAATTTTTCTTCTCCCTCTCGAACCACTCTAATTTCTAACTGTAAACAATTTAGTCGACGTCAACTGGATGTCGGAGCTGCTCACAACTTACGAGCGACGGTTCCCCAATGAAAACGAAACCAACAAAGAACTTCGCGGGGTGAGAAATGGCCGTCGCGGAGTAGCAAAGAAAATACGGAGAAGCCCTCCGATGGCGTGTTGTTATACAATTCCGATTGGTTTTGCTACGTGACTTGGTTTGAGCTCGCGAAACCAACGACGAGGGATTCGAGGAGGAATAAATTCTTTCGGCTCACAATTAAGTGGGAAATTAACTTGATTGACGGGAAATCGGAGAGAATGCGTCGGGGTGCCGCTGAAAGGTACTGGGAGAGACTTCTTATCGGTCACAATTATACTTTCAACTGAGCAATCCATGAATCCCGCCTGGTAGACGAATAAGATCGCTCAAACCTTCTTCCACGGAGTTGGACGCAGTGGATGCCTCTTACGTTCATCACTGAGCGGGAACTCGCTGTGATTTACGAATGATTATTACATGTCATTGGTGATGAGCATCATTTACAACTTTTATTATCAAACTACTCAAATCAGCACTGCGAATGTTCAATGTTTTTTTCCAGTGTTTGATTTCAATTTCAAGCCCAGCCTCGGAAAACCAGGAATAGAGGCCACACGTCGGGTACTAATAATCATAGCTCTTAGAGACACGCTCCGAATATTAATCTTTAGCGACGTATGAAAATAAAATGTTTCACGAGTGTTGCCACTTGGAGAGTATAACTATTTCTGCTCCCAGACCTACGCTGTAGGGGCCATCTTCTTGTACCTGAGTGAGGAGTGATGGAGGACGGAGTTGGAAAGCTGACGCTTTGTCCCACCAACATCAGATGGTGCAAGTAGTTGACATTAAGAGACATCTGGCTGGATTGAGGTCAGCTTACTTCCCCTCACCCCCAGAGGTGACATGAGTCATATCCCCCCCCCCTCCACTCCATCAAGTGAATACTGTCACTGTAACACATTCCGCATGTGGCCGTACTAACTGCTCGCACTAAGGTGAACCTTGCCATGGTAGCGCAGAAACTGGAGGTGTTGGCCAAAACCCTACCTCTCACTTATATCCACCCCTAGGTACTTGACTCGCTATCAACCAACACACACATTTTTCGTAATTTGTTCTCGACGTCGCGTTTTAACGCTTCGGTGATTGGGAAATAACTCACGTTGTTTTCATCGCAGTTTATTTGCATGTTGGAATTAAAATTAGTTATTGTACTCGCTGGTAATTAAGTTTGAGCTCTGACAAGACGAGCGGATGAGCCATTGTTTCCTCGCTGGCCCTGACATTCAGATTTCATTTCAATGGGGAGAAATGTTCGAGAAAAAAAAAAAAAAAGGAACGGAGGAACGTTTCTTCGGTCCGAATCCTTTCGTGGGCGAGACTTGTCGTGAGTCACCGGTGAGGACGCGGACGCGTAGTTTGCGTAACGGCAAACCGCTCACCTCCCACATCTCATACATCCGACACTCCGTTTTCTCTTTTTATCCCTTACAAGGTAAATTGTCATTTATTAAACCAATGAGAAGGACGGAACGAACAAATCTATCGGTCGGCCGTCTTTCTATCAATTTCCCTCGGGGGTTGTCGGCCATTTTTACGAGCCTGATTCAATTCGAACGGCGAACCCGTTGAGATAAAGTCGCTTAATTTACTCTGGCGACAACGGTGTAATGGAAAATGACTGCACAGCCTCAAGCCTCCTTGACTGGAAACCGATCGCGATAGTCTGGGGACAGTCGGGTTGTTTTTCTGTTCACTCCGCTGAAAAGTCAACTCGAAAGTTGCTTATCGCGTGAGTCAGGCGGTTAAAGGGAATAAACAAAGTCGTTAGGCTTCCATTGCTCCTAACTCTTTGTGTTGACTCGTTGATTCTCGCTCTAACTCCCCCACATCTCATACCGTGTTCCAGTGCAAACACGTCTGCCCTTTGCGATTGACGGCTTCAGAAGAAAAAGGAATATTCCCACAAACGCCGCTCATTTTAATGGACGTTGTAACGGCGTGAGAGGTGGTGAATAGATAAGGATGGGGAGCCAACCATGGAAGCTGTTGCCCCTACGCAGAGCACAGTGGAGGTGGTGGCCAAGATTGGTAAGTCAGAACACAGACAGAATTGCAGATGCAGAGCGGGAGTTAGCGGAACATGTACTGTGAACGTGCAGCGATCACTCTGAGCGTACCGTACGCCACCCAAACCCAGTATTCCGGAGAAGCTGGTCAAACAGATAGGGGCTGACTGGTCTGTAAACATTGGCATAAGAGAACACATTGTGTTGGGTGCCAGGTCACACTGGTATAGAAGGGCATGAGGAGGCCTATAAACTGGCAAGGAAAGGGTCTGTGCGTCTGCTAGTGGAACCTGAGCGCTTCAGATGGACCACCAAGAGCCGCTTGATCAAGGAGAAGTGCAGGGCAGCCTTTCGTCGGGATTTGCCAAGCCAAAGGCAGTCGAGGTTGTTTATTAAACTCTCCAGGGAGGGAATGATCCTTAGTGCGGAAAGAGATAGTGTACGGATGGTATGGGAGCTGTTCCGCTAAGGTACCACCTGGCCAAGAGGGGTAGGTACAGAATGGCAGATTCTGCGAGGCAGAGCTGGAGTCAGCACAGCATGTACTGTGTACGTGCAATGTCCAAAGCAGCAATCACTCTGCTTGCACCACACGCCATGCAGAACCAGTATTCCGGAGAAGCGTCGAGGAATTCAAACTGGTTTGGGCTGACTAGCCTGTAAACCTTGGAAGGAAGGTAACACTGTGTTTAGTGCCAGGTCACACAGGTATAGAAGGGCATGATGAGGAGGCCAACAAACTGGCGAGGAAAGGATCTGTGCTTCTTCCAGTGGAACCTGAGGGCTTCGGAGGGACCACCAAGAGCCACTTGGTAAAGGAGGTTGGCTGGAGAAGTGCAGGGCTGCCTTTTGAAAGGATGTGCTAGACCAAGGCAGTTGTGGTTGTTTATTAAACTCTCCAGGGAGCGAATGAGAATGATCCTCAGTCCGGATGTGACAGGTCACGTTCTACTAAGGTACCACTTGGCCAGTAGGGGTTGTTACAGAATGGCAGATGTACATTATGTCGGACAGTGAGGCTACACTATTGGCCCTGGCTTCAAAAACTGTCTCGTCGAGGCTGGTTTGGGCTGAATGCCCTGGAATCATTGGCAAGGAAAGGCCTTGGTATAGAAGGGCATGATGAGGGGGCCAAAAAACTGGCGAGGAAAGGATCTGTGCTGAGCTGTGTTTTGGAGGGACCACCAAGAGCCACTTGATCAAGGGGGCAGGCTGAAGAAGTGCAGAGCTGCCTTTTAACGGGATGTGCCAAGCCAAAGGCAGTTGAGGTTGTTTATTAAACTCTCCAGGGAGGGAATGATCCTCAGTCCGGAAAGAGATAGTTAACGACTGGTATGTGAGCTGTTCCACTAAGGTACCACTTGGCCAATACGGGTAGGTACAGAATGGCAGATCCTGCGAGGCAGGGCTGGAGTCAGCACAGCATGTACTGTGTACGTGTGAGGGGCTGGCTGCAGTGCGCCTCAGTGTGCTTAGGGTTCCACAGCTTCAGCCAGTGGTTGTTGCAGGGATGTACCACAAGGTCGTCTTCCGTTTTGTGCGAGAATGGCGGGGACATTGGGTACCAGGAGTAGGATTCTCGGCGACTTTCTTACGGTCGTTCATTGTTGGACTCTTATCCGAATGTGGAGACGTCCACACGTGATTTATATTCATTGGAATTAATTCAAATTACGTGCAACAGGAAATGGAAACTCTCTCTCTCTCGACCTAATAGTTTCCCAAAATTACGGGAACTTCGTAGTCGGGCAATACTTCAGTTCTCCACCTGACACCGACGGAGTCATCATTTTGGTACATCGGTGCCGAACGCCTGTTATTACCAGCTCTTTAGAGTTCATTGTTGTCGAGAAGGGTTCACATCATTCGGTCGCTCGTTGGTCGCTGATTTGTACTCAGCCGCGGAGCTGCCCTCCCCCCTCCTCTGCTCTACTCCTCGTTCTCACAGTCAATCAGCAACTTGGAACTGCCTTCCAGCGATTTTGTGAATGAAAATTGAATCAGTTCGAAGACGGAACGTGGGAGAGCCGAAGCGTGAAAATGAATTACAGGCGAGAGCAGGGCGGATCCAGAATCGAGGTGTTAATCGTTGCGATTGTGTGATTCCGTAAGAAACACTTAGCACACCCCCCTCTGATTTATGCTTTTTAACGTGGGCTTCGGAGAACTCTTATTCTCCCAGAACTGGCAGTTCACCGGAACTTGAAAAATGGAAATAAAAGAAGTAACAAAAAGGGACCGTTTAAACGATAATAGCGGTGAAATGAGGTGTTATTAGAGGCCACTTGTTAACACTTCTCGCCGGCTCTGCGCGGGAAATTTATCGATAATCCTTCAATCGCTTTCTCAATAATATGGAAGTGGATACGACGCCGATTAACGGCAGAACCAATGGATTAGATCTGGAATTCTCTGGGTGTGGAGGATTGATTGTGGAGGAATGAGGGAGGGAAATCAAACGTCGAGTCCTTTCACGTTCTCTGCAAACAGTTAACTTATCTTGTTTTATCTAGTGGTTACTACGTCTTCTGTGTCTAACCACCAGTCTTACCCATAACAGTGCTGGAGTATCAGAAAGACAAAAAACTTTAAAATGAAATAGATCACTCTTTGGCGACAATCCAGGACGTTGTTGCAGTACATGGGTGTGTTGGGTCATTATAGTTTTTGTACGACCGCAGGCAAAGCCGGTGTCGTCGAGCTACTGTCCGAGCGAACGATGAGTAGAGGACGAAATACGCTGGGAATATCACTAAACTGAGCGTACTCATGAGCAGCCATTCCTTAGAAGGTTAGTGAGGATATAAGTGGCAGAGAGGAGGGATTGAACACGAAAACTCTAGTTGAAACCATTATGTTAATTCATTAGATAAAAATAGTTTTCACACGATTTACAGGTAGTTCCAGTTGTACCACGTGATGTGACGTGAAATTCCTGATGGTTGCAATTTGTATCTATTGTAGGGCATGATTGCGAGAGATGGCTCTGACACTTCGAAGAATATGTGACAGTATTGACTGAACCCAAACAAATATACCCATGTAATATAGAACAATCGAGAATTATGTATATATATGTTGCAGCCGAGTCAGGATGATCTCCTTCACTTATCTCGCCGTCCTTGAATTCCCGATGCATGACAAAGACACAATTGAAGAAACTAGTTTTAATGACAACTGAAGAATTAGATTTAGTAAACAAAAAAGTAGCACGTCAAGATGGCAAAGCTCCCTGTCCGGACTCTTGCCGTAAACTGCCCTGGCGTTGGAGAGGGTGTAACCTTCCCCCTCCGTCCGACAGGGTGCGACGCAAGAAGATCGCACTGATAATCTTGACGTAGGTAGGGAGACGAACTGCTACATATATATTTTCATTTTACAGTGATTTTACGAAAGAGGCTAAAGGCGAGTGGTACGTTCTTGTGCTCAACGTCACTCCCCTAACCAACTATTACCAAGTGGGTTTTAAAGTTCTCATATTAACATGGGGCTGTTCTGATCAGCTGATTGATATAACTTTCTTATGAGTCTTTTGATAAGGGAACAGGTCTGTTCGGCTCAGCTCTAGCCGAGTCATTTCACTTACCACGGGTCCAATGGAAGATTCTGAGCTCGGGGGCTGGACAGCACAATTTTACAACCCGAGCCGACATTTTCCCGTGTTGTGGTTTCCCTTAGTGCGGCTTCCGTCACCCCCTTTCTCAGCTCTTAATCACCAGCCAAACCTTAGTTCTCGCCCCAGTTCATCTATTCAGAGACCCAGCGTCGCTTGAGTTTTCTCTCTCATTCTCATAACTCTATCCTCTTGCTGATCTCATTGGTAATGTTTTCTTTTCCTGTACTGAACTTCACATCTCTCCCCATCTTCCGCGCAACATGGAGTGTCGAAGGGATGATTATTTGTGGTGTGAAACGTGCAGTGGAATGCCAAAACATTCGGCTTCTATGGGCAATCTTCATGGCAGGTAACAACTAAAGTAAGACTGGCTCTTTGCAGCGTTGGTGTGCGTGCAGCAGCTTCTTAGAGGCCTGAAACCAACAAAAAAAAACCCGTTACGTCAAACAGTCAGGCTGCACTTAAGGCCCTGGCTTCCTACAACGTCACGTCAGGGCTGATTTGGGAATGCCTGACTAGCCTGAAAACCCTGGCAAAGGAAAACACATAACAAGTGTGTTGAGTGCCAGGTCATACAGCAATAAGGAGGCCGCTAAACTGGCGAGGAAAGGATCTGCCCGTCTCCCAGTGGGAACTTAGCCCTTCGTAGGGACCACCAAGAGCCACTTAATCAGGAGATTGGTAGGGATAGAACTGCCTATTGACGGGATGTCTCAGAGGGAGATCCTCAGTCTAGAGAGGACTGACATAACCCTCGTCGAGGGTTTAGGAACAGTCATTTAAAAAGGAAACAGACGTGTATACAGTCTGGAGAGAGATGGAATGCGGATGATATGTGACCTCTTTGTGTACTTAAAGCGCCTTTGCGTCTTCTCTGGCTGGCTGGTAGACTGCTGTGGGCGAGTGCTTTCGATGTGAAGACATCATCGTCTGGCCCGTTAAGTCAGTACTGTAGTCTACCTCCCAGAGAAGACAGATTAACCAAACGTGTACGTTAACTTTAATCATTTACCTGCTGGCGGAACTAACCCAATCATGTTATTCCCTAGAGGCCTTCCCAAATAGGCACACTGCGCTGTCCACATACTGTCAAAATGTTCCAACTCCTCTGCCGCACAAAACCAATTGGTTGACGACTAGCGCTCATGTTTCTCGCCCAGTCAACGATGATTATTGGGAAAAGGAGAGGACCCAATTGTGTGAGAGATGGTTGATGCGGCATCCCACTTGGATTTTCCGTGGTACCCTAGTCATGAGTAGACAACACCACTATTTTCCTATCCGTTCATGAGCAGCCCTGAAAGCCTTCTAGAAATGTTCTGGGCAAGCACATCTAATTTTCGTTCTTGGTGAAACCCACCCGATACTGCGTGCTGATGGGAATACATTCTGGATGTCTCTGATGGTACTGGTTAAGATGCTAGAAGGAGAGCTAAAAGACGGCGTGCGGCTCACAAATAGGTATGCAACTACCCAAAATGAATGGCCTACTAATCCCCGGTTCTGAAGTAGACAGGTAAACATTTTTATACTCTTCCAAGATCAGAGCTATATGGATTCCTCTGCAAAACTTATTGGCAAAAGAAATGAGCGCAACGTGTTAACCAGCAACTGAACGACTTATCCAGACCGAACCAAAACATTATGGAGCAACGGACAAGAAGACAGATCGTTTCCCCAAGACCAATCGGCAATTACCAATAAACCGTCGCTGAGGCCCCAAGTGGAATGCCGAACCCGAAGAGCACGAGCCAAACGGCAGCGTTCCTCCTGGTTCCCGAAGAAAAAGATCGCGCCAAGAATTAAGGAACAGGGCGAAGATGAGGCGAGCGCGGAGCTCGGAATTTCAAGCCTCGTTCCTGCGCAGGCGAATCTTCTCTGACCTTTTTCATCCGTCTTTTCCGAGCCCTCGGGCGCTCAAAGCTCAAGAAAATTTTCTTGAGGAATCCATTAAACCGCTCTACGGGGTAATGGCAGTTTGAATGGTGTCAGAGGTAACCACATTGCAGAAATACTGAGAAGATGAAATTAAAAATTGAGTCTCTTTGTCGGCGTCGCCTCCTGTTAAATGAATTGCCTCTTGCATTTTGACCAGTTAGAAATCATACGTAGGAATTCCGTTCTGCCGAGCTCCTGCTTGCCAACAATCCCCAACTCAACGAGCGCTCATCAACAGGCCGAATTAAGTTGATGCCTTCTGCGAAAACTGCATTAAGCAGCCCGCAATTTGTTTTCACTTCTAAAGTTATAACCTACAGTTTAGAAAGAAGATTATTGGCGTTCTTCCTTAGCGCAACCATAATGAGTATAATTCTCTAAAATGAGAAACAACTCTCAACTTAGGTTTGCTTTATCTTGAGATAACGGTGCACGCATGAGAATCGTACCAAGAGGTGTTTCGAAGTGAAGGAACCGTGACATTACCAACGTATTGCTTGTTCGAGCCACATGTTGCTAAAATGCGGTAAGACGGAAAGGCGCAAAGCAGAATGCAGGTCTGTTTCCTTGTCGATGTGACTGTTCCTGAACCCTCAAGAGAGAGTTTGGTTATGAAGGTAAAGGAGGAAAGCTTTGGACGCGAGAGAACAAAGTAGTTTTAATAACGAAAAAGTTAAAACAGTAAAAACGAGAATGCACTTAAAAGGAGGACAAATTGAGAGCCACGTCATGCATAGCAACCAGACAACGTCGCCAGCTGTTGTGAGGTTGGGTTTCCACAGTGTCAACGATACTGATCCGGGAAATGTACGTGACGCCCAGCACGAGTAACAGTTGACTGTTGAGGAATCGGGCGGTGGAGAGGCGTCGGTTGTATGTTCTAAAACCCTGCAAATTATTACACAGTGGTTTATTATTCTCATGAACAGCTTGACCTAGTATTACTGCTGCGAGACCCGTTCCATTCGATTCCACATCGAAAAATACTAGTAAACCATACGAAACATGACCTGACTACAATGGGACTACAGGAACTAAATATTACCCCGGCGCCAGGCGCCTGTTAACGTATGTAGTATGTAACGGGTATGTGGAGGAAGTGGCCTTAACCTTCCTCCACCTCGTCTCGGGAAAAAAGTGTCAAGGCTATTGGGACGGTACACGACGTTGCGAGGCGAGTGGGCGGGTGGTTTTAATGAGACGGGACGGAGGGAGTACTAACGACGAAACGTTGACTTCTGCTGTAGTTCCCACGTGTTCTTTCAATTAGTGACTCTAACAATTACTGTGATTTCCCTATACGCAGTTGTACACGTCTGATACTCATTCCATTCGACCCAGGATGTAAAAATACCTTGAAAACGATACAAAACACGGCGTAGTTGCGATTATAGTGCGTTTTGTTAATTTTTTTCAACCATTTTTTGTCTATAACAACCATGGGCTCGAATGGTAAGGGTCGAAGCTTTTCTACATGCTCGCGTAACTAAATGATGAGTGCTGGCACATTGAGGTTTCGCCGTAGAGGAGTTTAGTTGGAGTCACTCCACAGCTTGGCATCACAGTAGAGCGCAATTCCAGCAGCACGAGTGGCAGGGCTGAAACCCAGCCATCTGAGAGTTGTGCTTTCAGTGCTGATTTCAAATGCCTGTGCCATCTCTCGGTCGCGCCGTTTGATGCTGGCTTGCACGCAGTAGTCTGCAGGTGATCTATTTGCTGTTAGGCTTCTAAAAGCACACATTCGTACTGTCTCCCACGATCAGTGGAAGTATGGTGGGGACCCGGAACTGGGACACCCATGTCGAAATGAGTGCTTAGCGACCAGGCAACATTGTCAGCTGTTGTAAGGTTGGCTCTCCACACTATCTCCTCCCCAGTGTCAACGATACCGATCTGGGAAACGTACGTGACGCCCTACACGAGTCACAGTTGACTGTTGTGGAATCGGGCGGTGGGGAGACATCGGTTGTATATTCTCAAAACGCTGGCTTCAGTCGGTCTATTGACAGCGATTGCTCCCTGCATGGCGTTGCTCCCCTGAAAACTCGATAAGGGCGTCGTAGGTAGTTAGAGTGGCTTCCGAGTGGCGTCGTGCCGGACAAAAACGTGTGATTTCTTGGAGGTGCTCGAATGGTGAGGGCTAAAGCGTACGTGCTCGTATAACTAAGTGATAAGTGCTGATTTCAAACGCCTGTGCCATCTCTCGGTCGCGCCTTTTGATGCTGGATTGCACGCTGTAGTCTGCAGGTGATCTACCCCCAGCAGCGCTGTTAGGCTTCTAAAAGCTCACATTCGAACTGTCTCCCTTTATCAGTTGAAACCCCTCAAACTGGGAAACCCACGTTGAAATGAATGCGTAAGCGACCCGGCGACATCGTCAGCTGGTTGGGTCTCCACAAGAGTTATATCAGTTGACGGCCTTGAAAGTGGCAGTTTCACTATTATGCAAGAGCCTGGGCACTCGCTCAGCATCCACCGAACTCAAACCCATGGAGGCACGGAAAGGTTGGGATTAAGCCAATTCCCCGTTGGATAGCTGTTGTCCATGTGTTACTCCATGGAGGTATGCCCCTGCGGGGAGTGCATAATCGAGTTTCCTTCATGATTTATCTATTTAGGTGGCCAGTTTCAAAGGGACAGATCAAGTACAACCACGGTTCTTGGTCACACTCGGCGAAACTGTTATATACTCGCTTAGTAGCAGTCAATTCTTGTAGGTTCGGCTGCTCTTCCAAAAACCGTCGCTCGCTGTTACAGGATCTACAGTGGAACAACGCGTCGTTTCACGTTTTCTCCACACTAGGAAAGAACTGGCTCGTCCTGTGCTTTGGCTCAATCCACTAGACTGGGCAAACTGGGGGCGCAACGTAGCAGTCAACGTCGGTATGGTGGATCATGCGGGTCACGGTTTTCGGTTATACGAAGGTTAACACGATAGATCTGAACTTGAGATCGTTAAACACAAAAATCCTTGTCGCGATTCAACACGCAATGGGACGGCGACGTATTTAATGTTAAGCGAATCATCGTAATGCCTGCAGACTCTCGTGTTTGAGACGATGGCTCGAAGAACTAATGGATTTCCTTCCTAAGCTTTTAAACTCTGGTTCCGCGTCATCGGCGGGAACACGTCAAAAGTCTCGAACGACTTTGATTAGTAGTCGGCTTGATAACGCGGTTGATGGAGGAATACCGTGTGATTGAAAGGCGGAATATTCGAAATATGCAAATGAAAGAAGCGACGAGTTGAATTGACTCGTTCGTCGACTTGTGTCGCAGTATGATTTAGCCTGTCAGCCCTGAGCGGACCAAGGGGAAAAGAGAGGGGACCACCGGCGGCGGCCCCTGGCATGTTTATCGTACCTCCAGCCACAATCAGCCATTCATCAATATCCGAACGATACCCGATGAATTATTTATTGATTCAGCCGCTGAACCTGGCATGATGATTTTATTGTTCATTAGGAGCCTCTCGCGACTTTTTCAAACGCTAAGGCTCGGCCTTGTAGATGCAGCTCAACGTTCTTTTGATAATGTACAATGTGCAGATCATCCGAATGAATGAAAGACGTTGTTTCGGTATAATTCCAAGGAGAGGCGCGGCCCGTTGTTCTGGAGGGTTCGTGGTATCAACGAACTTTGCAAAGCTTCCGTACATTTCTCACAAGTCTCTCTTCGTGCTCTCCTCCATACACGCACGAGATGTTAAATCCACTTTGACCTCGTTGGGCTGGAAATTACTACACCAAGTGTGAAATATTAGTTCAAAAAGGGAGACATTCAATGCTCGTGTCACGGCGTTACTACAAGTAAGTCTCAATTCGCGAGTCAGCGACTGTCGAGATTCGTGAAACTAAGAATTATCGACATTAAAAAGTATCGAAGGTCGAAAGTTTAGAAATGAAACTAAATGCGGTGACTAATTCATATTGACTACAGTATCAAACGGTGTCAATGTGGAACCAGACGTTTTAACCTCATGTATCACGCACAACGTATGAAATTGAGTGAGAGACGTAGTTCGCAACACGGGTTTCAATGGAAGGTGGCTCCCGCACACTTCAGGAGAGTGTGTCAGGGGAACGAAGTTGAGCATTCGTCGCCACAGTCTGAAGAACAGGCTCATCCAGTGGTCTGGCTCAACCCACTACCTCCTAAGATGTTCATCTGATGAGCGTTCCCATCTTGCCCACCCATCAAGCTCAGCAAGGTTTCATTCGGTCGAGAGGGCTAGATGGAATTTGGTGCAGAGCACAGGACTCTCCACTCAATG
The DNA here is from genome assembly GCA_020466155.1 of Pachypeltis micranthus. NCBI lineage: Eukaryota > Metazoa > Arthropoda > Insecta > Hemiptera > Miridae > Pachypeltis > Pachypeltis micranthus. The sequence goes on from CM035776.1 coordinate 5,926,189, forward strand.
GCGAAGGCAACAGGTAACTTGATCACCTGGAGTGCTTCAGTGGATGCTGTCTTGTACGCCTTGGTGATCTACTGGAGCGCAGCTCTCTGGGATCGGGCCAGTACTATCCTTTGATTGACCGTTTGATACCCGAGACAATGGTGTTCTTGCCAGTCGTGCCGATGGAAATGGGCTTGTGCATGGCGTCTTAGTAGTCATCCCAAGTTGCCCTGCTAATTGCTCGTAGTGAGGCGAACCTGGTTAGGATTTGAGGGATTAGATATTTTGGCTGAAACGCCGTCTTTCACTTATATACTGACGAATACCTACTTGACTTGCTTCTCTGAAGGAAGCCTGTGGCCACCAAAACGTGTTGGTGGTTGGCTATGTAATTGTTGGGGATACTGCTCAGCCATCGCAGCCTGACATGCCCACACTATTACAAGGAATTCAAACACTCTTCTGATGGCCATGAGAACTGCTACGACTTACTTAACTGGTACCTCCAGGGACTCATTGCTGATGTCAAATATGCGGTCCTATGTGGAGTTTCCTTTAGCACGCCCATATTATCTACCTATGAGACAGCAGCCAAAAACTGATTCTAGGACTGCCCCAGCAAGATCTCAAAAGTTTTGTCTAATATTAAAACAACAGTGAGAGGTATCCGTGATCAAGGGTGTGGCTAATTGCAGACGCTCTCGTTTTGAGCGACACACGCCCACATTTCTACTGGGTGTGGAACTGTCTGAGTGGCAGACAATCATTAGCTGGGTTATTAAGACCGCAGCCCGCTCAGTCTTCCACAACATATTGTTTTCTATCTTATCTGGCCCTGGAGATTCGTTGGGCGTTAAGGTCGTAAGGGCCCAGCCCGGGTCGCCCCCTGTCCACAAGGGGGTGTCTGGCTCGTTCGGGGTCAACCTCTGGGCTTCTGTATCTAGGGCCCTGGGGAATTTCTTTGGAAGGAGGGTTTCCTGCACATCTATGATGCTACAGCACTAGACTGAAGCCAGACCTGCTCTACGCTCTCCATTCTCAATCATACACCTGCGTTATCAATCAGAAACCTTTTTGTACGACCAACTTCAAAATTTGATACTCAACGTTTAGAGGCATCAGGATTCCGAATCTTCAATGTCCGTCCATTGTGGTTCACTGTCCGTGCCTTTCTTATGCGCAAAAATCCCATTTGGTTTTTAGTTGTGCCTGTCTGCTCGGCAACGCGGTCCAACGTGTTTTTTTTTGTGTGCCAAAAATGGTTAAATAAACTAACAAAAGCCCAAATTTGGCAATTTTATCGCAAATATGCGGTGTTAAGTATCGTCTCCAAGGTATATTTATACGCTGTGTCAAATGAAATGAGTCTCAGATGTGTAGGACTGCGTCTAGACTAAAACCAGTGAAGTTACAGTTATTAGTAGCCAATTTTAGTCCAGTAGTACAAGAACTTCTGGGGCAAGGTGGTAGTAATCGTTTCATCGTCTCAATCAAACCACCCATCAGCTCGACTCGGCAGGCCGTGCCAGTTGCCTATGGGCGCCTGGAATATTTAGCTTCCGTCGTTCCGTTGTAGTCAGGTCATGTTTCGTATGGTTTACTGGTATTTTTCGATCCTGAATCGAATGAGATGGGTCTCGGAGGTGTGAGGCTACACCAAACCGTTCAAGAGAATAATAAACCGTCGTGTAATAATTTTCACCGTTTTGGTTTATTATTCATTGTGAATAATAACCCTATGTTTTCGGTCACGAAAAATTTTTTACAACCCCCCCCTCAAAATTTGATACTTTACGTTTCAAGACATGGAGATTCCAAATTTGCAATGTCCGTCCGCCGTCCGCCGTCTGCCCGTTCGGGCCGTTTTTACTTTCCGCTACCCGAAGGGAAGGAAAGTATAGTAATCGGCCCAAAAAAAAAATTTGTTACTTTCCGCTACCCGAAGGGAAGGAAAGTATAGTAATCGGCCCAAAAAAAAAATTTGTTACTTTCCGCTACCCGAAGGGAAGGAAAGTATAGTAATCGGCCCAAAAAAAAATTTGGGTTTTCTTCAGATCTTTACGTTTCAGACCCTACTGAGTCTAAAAAACCTAATTTCGGAGCGAGGTCCGTGTGTGTGTGTGTGTCTGTAGCTCGATTTGCGGGAGAACGGCTGATCCGATTGAGCTGGTTCTTTTTTTGTTTTGTTCGTTATTTTTTGTAGACACCAAAATAAGGTTATGGACGATTTCGGCCGATGGGAAGGGGGGGTGGTGGACGAAAATGTACCAAAAACTAGGGTTTTTCGCATTTTTCTCGAAAACAGCTCTAACGATTTTGATTAAACTTTCACATTATCTTCTCCTAATCAATACCTAACTTTTCTTCTACATACATATCTCCATGAAAATACGGTGAACGGAGATATGGGCCCCTGAAGCAAAAATAGGTTTTTTACGCTTTTTGGCCAAACGGCTTCAGCGATTTTCACCAAACTCACAGGATGTTTTCAAATAGTTAATACCTACATATTGGTCTCAATAAATGTTCCTGTGACGGTCGATTGAACAGAGACAAAAATCAAAATGTGTCGAAAATAACGTTTTTTCGAACATTTCCGTAAATTCCAGGGTAACTTCTTCACCAGATGTGATAAACCCTAATCGAGTGTCTTCTAGTCACCCATACCAGCATTTCGTTCCGTATAATTATTTCTGTATATATATGTTGAACGGAGATATAAGCCAAGTTAACTCAGAAAAGGAGATTTGTCGAATATTAATTTATCGGTATTCCAATTTTCTCAAAAACGGCTCTAACGATTTCGATCAAACTTGCGGAGTACTTTCAGCTAACTAGTACGTACATTTTGTTCTCTATAAATGTTCCTGTAGAAATGCGTTGAAAGAAGATATAGCGCTCGCATATGTAGATGGTGTTCGAACTTAAAGGGGTGGCGGAAAGTAGTGTGTTGCTACGCACCAGATATTTTTATTATCCAAGGGGTTCTCAGAGCTCTTCGCTTCAACGAAATTTCGCCGTGCGGCTCTTTTGACGGCGCAGTAACGGACAATTTCAATGTTCAAAATTACCAAACACGAGTGTCCAAGAAGAACTCGTTTATTCACTCTCAAAGATTTGTTTTATTTCTTTCCGTCGTTCCAAAAAACTCAGCATCGGGTTATAATTTTAACGGATTTCTCTCCACTTGAGTGAAGAAGGAAAACTGAAACATAAATCGAACATATTTTGTCGTGTTGAAGGTGAGAAACGTGAAAAAAGGAAATTCATCGGGGATATTGACATTCGAGCTGCGTTAGTGGTAGTTGATCACAAGAGTTCGAGGGCGGGGACGTTATTTCATTACACAACCCAACGGGCCTTCTGTATTTGGGCGTCCACTTTCCCCGGTCCGTGGAGAGAAACATCTCCGCGTCCGTCCCGTTTTTTTTTTCTTTTTTTGCACCATTCCAACTGCCTCGTGATCAAAATTCGAAACTCGTAGCCGATCGCGACTCATTCGAACGAAATTTGTGAACGTTTGAGAGTTCGTGCCGCATCCCTGCACTCACTATTTTGAACTTAAATCAAGGGTTCTCAATCTTTTTGAAGTACCCTTCAAAGTAAAATTGAAATTTTGTTTACCCCCGTTTTATCGGTAGAGGGGGGAGGAGGGGTTAAATTAAAAACCGCTAATCGCTATATGTAAACAACAAAAACGCAGTATTTTCGAAAGTATGCGAGCAATTCAAAAAACGAATGAGAGGGACGAGCTTGTTTTTATTTAACGAATTTCGTCACTATATTACGTTTAATAGTCCTCAACGTTAACCTTGTTTCCGTACTTTTTAGATACGTTAAGCTCAAAACCCCTCTTTCACACAGTTATTTGAAAATCCAACAAGAAAGTTTACAGCAATCTTTGAAAGTTCTTTGTATCCCTTTCCAGCACCAATTCAAAAATCTCAAATACTTTAAAGATGGATCGCATGATAAGTTGTTCCTTCTTGTGTTATTGGGACGTTCAACGTTTCTGTAGAATCAAACGAAAAAGGGATCACGGATTTAGCCCAAATTTATGTCTGCAGGTGGGAAGTGTTCTCTTATATTGGTCTTCACACTGGAGATGTCCAATTTGAGTTTTAAAGTCAGCAAAAGCGGACGCTCTGTTTTCGTTTTCATTCAAGAATGAGTTCAACCTATAAAAAGTATTACAGATGTTGTTTTCTAAATCAGATCTCCAGAGTGTTATTTTTTTAATCGTAGCGTTTGTTTTGTTTTCAACATAGAAATTATCAGAAACACAACATTGCGTAGACTTATTCCAGATGTTCAGCTTTTCAAAAACATCATCAAATAAGGCAATTTTAATGAAGTTCGAGTAGGACTTTTCCACAAATCGTGTGGGAAAAAAAAAACAAACAAAAAACCTTGGGTTTTCTTCAGATCTTTACGTTCAGACGTCAGAGGCCTACTCTGAATCCAAAAAACCACATTTCGGCGCGTGATCCGTGTGTGTGACCGATTGAGCTGGTTCTTTTTATTGTATTGTTCGCTATTTTTTTGTAGGGCGATTTCCATCGATTGGAAAAGGTTGCGGGGGGAGGGGAGTTTAAAATGTACTAAAAACTAGGATTTTTCGCATTTTCGTCGAAATGGATTCTAACGGGTTTCATTAAACTTTCATATTATCTTTAAGGGAGCAATTATCTTTATGGCAAAACGGCTTCAACGATTGTCATCAAACTCACAGAATGTTTTTAAAAGAGTTACTCGTATTACCTTTATATTGATCTTAATAAAAGTTCGTCTGACAGTCATTTAACAGAGATAAAAATGAAATTGTGTCGAAAATAATGTTTTTTTGAACATTTTTGTAATATTAAAGAAATTGGGTTACTGGGTTGAGTACTGACTTAACGGCCAGACGATGATGTCTTTACATCGAAAGCGCTTGCCCACAGTAACTCACCAGCCAGAGGAGACGGACTCACCTAACAGGTACGTTAACTTTAGTATTTTTGTAATACCCCGAGTAGCCGTGTCACTCAATATCAATATTTTGGAAGGTCTTGTACCAACCAATACTCACAATTTGTCCCACGTTATTATTTCTGTATCTATTTGTTGAACGGACATATAATCCCTGATTGCTCGAAAAACGAGATATTAATTTATTGGTTTTCCAATTCTCTCAAAAACGGCTCCAACGATTTCGATCAAACTCATGAAGTACTCTCGACTAACTAGTCCCTACATTTTGTTCTCCATAAATGTTACCGTCAATATGCGTTAAACGAAGATATAGCGCCCGTGTATGTAGCAGGTCGTCCTATTTACGGGGGTTGCGGAAAGTTATGTGTCGCTACGCACCAGATATTTTATACAGTCCTGTTATGCGACCGCTCATGGCCTTGGCACCATTCACGCTGACACACGGTTTTTCGACTCAAACCGGATCTCGACAAAAAAAAAAAAAATCTATAAATTTTAATGTCTTGTTTTTGTAGAAATACTTAGTGGCTTACAAAATACACTTCGTGATAACATATTCGACGTACGAAAGCGATTAATAGGGCTAACCCAGCGATATCTGTCGTTTCATCAATTTATGGACCAAAACGCGGGATTTCTCGTGTTGCTTGAACAAGTTCTTTTGTGTTATTTGGCGATGGTACATTTTAAATAATTTTTACTTTTTTTCTCCAAACATGCAAGAAACGCATGCAGCAGGTAGGATAAGGTTTTCACCGATTGTGTGGTTTTAAAATACTCCAAGTCTTTATTAAGTTCTTTAAGTTGGCACTCAGAGGCGTTACACTTCCGTCATGCGTTCTGAAATGAGACATCCGTGACGATGAGGGGAGTCTTCTTAGAATTTTCTCTGGTGGCAAATGGTCGAGCGTGGAGTCCAATCGAAATACTGGGTGCCAACGAATCTTCGGATTACCAGAGAACAGTTTCGTATGAGCTGCACGAGGGACGCATGACCTCAGGACGGTGTTATTCCTCCGACGGAGTTCCGACAGTAAATTAGCGAGTCTGGAAAACGATGTCGTTTTTTGATTTGTAACGAAGGCGGCTTCGTCTTTATAAGGTCATAAAGGCAACTCTTATATCAGTGAAGTGGTTGTGGTGATGAAATGGTAATCTTAACCTTTTGCCCGGCAACTCCTGCTACATCTGAGAGCCCGAACTACGCCTGTAGTAAGCATCTTGCCCTGTAATAGATTTAAGATAATTGCTCGCTGTCAGGTGGTGAATATGTTGTCAGTGGGCCGCAGCTTGAGGTCGGGCAGCCGCCGAACATCAGCGGTTTCTGGAGGGGAAAGGCCCCTCACCGGACAGACAACTCAACTCATTCTGTTTCGCTTTTGATTATCGCTCCTTTCCTCCCACTGTCTTCAAATGAAAAGGTCCCTGTCCCAACATTTCTCCTAAGGGCTGGTTTACTGCTCTTCACACCGGTAGTTGGCCAACTCGGAGTTCTGAAAGGGTCGCTCAGAGGAGAGAAGTATTAATGAATACTGAATCAGGCGTTGGAGACGATAGGGTCCGAGAGAGACTCGTCTGATCGCTATGAAAATGAAGGTGCCGGGAGCCTGAGGCTCAACAGTCGCTTATTCCGTGTCGAAACCGTTTCATCGATGGTATTCCAATGCCGGTTTCCATTGCGAGGTTTGCAGAGCTGTCTGTCAGCTCGGTTGAACTACCTTCTCTTGAGCCATGCTTCAATCGGTCCTCATAATCAACTCATCGTGGTTGAATGGACGTTAGCGTTGTAACTTTATCATTCACGCCAAACGTTCGTACAAAACGAGCCCTCTTTCGAGCGTAGAGCGTGATAATACCGCAAGACTTGTCCGCCAGCAAATCAGCTTCGCTGTGGAAGAAGTATGGTACTCCCTCATAGAGGAGGGAGCACAAGGAAGTAAGACCTCCCCATGTGCAGATATAACATCCAGCAGAGTGACTCCACAAGAGCATGGAAACAGTAGAAGACCTTCTGATGCGAGCTGCCTTCCCAAAGCGGTATAGTGAGCACTACCAGATGCGCAGTCTTGCGATATCCAGCGAGCAGTCTTGCAATATCCTGTGAGCAGTCTTGCGATACCCAGTGAACACTCTTGTGATATCCAGTGAGCAGTCTTGTGATATCCAGTGAGCACTCTTGCGATATCCAGTGAGCAGTCTTGCAATATCCAGTGAGCGGTCTTGCGATATCCATTGAGCACTCTTGCGATATCCAGATGAGCAGTCTTGCAATATCCAGTGAGGAGTCTTGTGATATCCAGTGAGGAGTCTTGCGATATCCAGTGAGCAGTCTTGTGATATCCAGTGAGCACTCTTGTGATATCCAGTGAGGAGTCTTGCGATATCCAGTGAGCACTCTTGTGATATCCAGTGAGGGGTCTTGCGATATCCTGTGAGCACTCTTGCGATATCCAGCTTGAGAGACTACTTATAGGACCAATGGCTGCATAAAGCATCAATAATTGACGTTTTTGTGTACAGGGGACAACGATAGTAAATTCCAAGCTTTCGGGGCAGGGCACAAACCGAAATGGTTAATTTGGGGCTTTATTGGAGGGAATAGCTCGTGAAGTGCCTGGGCAAGCTAGGGTTCCTTTTCACAACCGAGATTGTACAAATCCGTCATCATCCATTGTTTTACAATAAATTAATTTAAATCGAGACGAGTAAGTGTGCTAGAAACAATGGTCAACGATTACTGGATTAATTCATAGTGGATCCGGCAAATTCCATCTACTTGCCTCCCAACCGATTACAGTAGCTTCACTTTATAATGCAAAAAAAACACTAAAATATAATATTAGTTAAGAAAAGAGGAATAATGGGAAATAAATGCATTGGGAACCAGCTCGATTCCTAGACCTATACTCTTGAATGATGCACTTTTAAGAGCATCGCGTTACTTTCACCAGTGTCAGTAGAGTCTCCTGAGTAACGATGAAATATTTACGTCACCGTTCGACTGTTCGGCTCAGCCCTTGAAAATATAACAGCGGCGACTGTGGAAGAAAAAGCCACACAACCGGCTCAGGAGCTGCACAAACACTCGATTGAATAGCGAATGACTTGCGGTCGCTACCGGTAAACAATCCGTAATTTTGAATCGTCGGTTGAACAATAACCATTTCACTGTCACGAACGCCGGGTTGCTGGAAGGGATTGTAACATGGAAGAATAACAACTCGGAGGTTATTATTGTTACGAATGAACCCTTTCCCCTGCCAGGGGCCAAAGTTGACGATGCGGAAGCCGATGAGATCGTCAGGTGAAACACGGCGAAAGTTCGAACAGTCCAAAGGCAGGACTTCCAGCTAAAATCACGAGCTCTAATTGGACTAAAGCGTCGAAATGAACGTTTTTAATTGCCTGAAAATTACTTTAATTTTACGAGAACATTTTACAACTTTTAACTGACTGGCTGGCTGGCGGGAGCAAGAGTGGTTACAATTACAAACAGCTGATGTAACCCGGTAGCGAGGACGCTGGCCACGGTGTTCTGGGCAGAGGTGGCTGCGGTGAGGGTCTGTATGCAGCGGCTGCTGCATAGCGGACTGAGGTCGCAGAAAATCTACATCATTGTGGACAGTCAGGTCACTGTCAAGGCCTTAGCCTCGTATTGTCTTACATCGTGGCAGGTGTGGGAGTGTCTGACTGGACTGAAGGCCCTGACTGAGGACAACAGCTTAACGCTGTGTCGGGTGCCGGGGCATCAGGGTATTGAGGAATTGGCGCACATCCCTGTCGGCCCTGAGCAAATGGGAGGATAGGTGGCAGGGGTTGCCCAGCCTTAGACAGTCAAATCTCATCATCCGACTCTCCAGAGGGAGTGCCAAGGAAGTGCTTGCACTTGGGAGGAATATGAGGGTCATGGCCTGAGATATGAGGATAATGTGTAGGCCACACACACACAGGCCGTTTGCAGCTCACTGTCAGCTGAGGTACCACCTTGCAAATATTGGTGGTCTGCAGGTTCTGCGAGGTTGGGCTAGAGACGGCAGAGCATGTGTTGTGCGTATGAGCGCCGTCGTGTGTTTGGGGATCCCTTTCTTCAGCCGAAAGAGGTGGCGAACGTAGAACTTGCGGATATCCTCCGCTTTGTGCAGGGGTGGTGAGGGCGTGTAGGTGACGTCGCCTCAAGTGAGCCTAGTGTCGTGGGGCCTGGTGGTAGTGCAGGGGGGTCATGGGCATGAGCTGAGGTTCATGGACGCCCTTACAATAGGCCCGGTTGTGGCTGCAGTGAGGGTATCGCCTGCATCCACAGTTAAAAATAAAAAATAAAAAAACGGTAACGGTAAAACATTTGACTTCGCCTCAGTAAATAATTGCCCTAACTTCTGCTCGACCTCAACTTCAAGGAGCAATAGATCAATTTATGCCTTGTCAACGCTGGAATTTGACCGAAATTCCAGTAACGAACTTGAATTTGTGGAATGGGGCGTAGCATTCAGTGCCTGACAGTGGAGACCGAGAGATCCTGTAAGCTGAGTCGATTAGAAGGTCTAAAAAGAAGGTCGATTAGGTTTGAAATCACTGAAAATGATCGAACGGTCGTCAAAAACTGTGACATCTCCTTGAAAACCTCTTGGGTTGGTTCACACCAATTACGAATTTTGACTTGTGCCAAAGTGAATGGTGAAGATAAATAAATAGTTTGAAAATTAAAAACGATGTCTTATGTTTATGTCGGTGTTTGTCGAGGTAAGGTTCACAGTCAGCTCGCGGCGATGGCTTTCGGGTATTTACAACTTTGTTGTTTAAACCGATTCGAATCTCTCGATCTCACTTTGCATGGAGGTGAGGTCACCAGTTACAGACAAACTCACGCCTCATTTCACGAGTAGATACTCGAAATAATAATGCAGAACGCGCTCGCGAGTTTCGAACCGAATTTATTCCCTTTTGGAGCCCAACGACGTTTAAAACAAGTACGAAGTTCGACGGAACAAGTCTCCATTGCCAGCGCCAGGCCCTCAGGACAACCGAACAAAAACGAATAACGACGAAAGAAGACAGGGAATAAGTTAAGAGACTGGCAGAAGGAAACGGAGAAGACAAGTTAATGCCAAACTGGAGCACGGCAGTAAGAAACAGCAAGAAGTTCCAGTCTTTTTTTTTTTATCCCTGTCGCGGAACTTCCTGTGACTTACGATACGACTTAGGCATAATTAGGAAATCTGTGTGGTCAAAGTATGAGACGAAAGTCTGCTCGACGGATTATTCCCTTTTTTTCTGCGTCTTTCTTTTTTTTTGTTCTTGATATCTGCCCTTTGAAGAGCTCAATGGCTCAAAAGAAACCAAATTTAATAGACGATCGAAAGGATCTGGGCGGAAGGGAAGAAGTCGGAGCGTAAGAGATTAATGGGATATTCGATGAGATGAGCTTCGGAGTTTTTGTCCCGCTTTTTTTTCCATGTCGAAGAGCTGAGTCTTGGGCGGCCCACCAGTCGGCTGCACGAGCTCACACAGCCGGAAAATGGCGCCTCCTCAAATTCTGACAAACGGTAGCCGTTAACTATCTCAAACGGCCCGTGAAATGAGAATGAGGCCACCGTACGACTTGAAATCCCTCCATTTCCGGAGAACAGGTGACGTATGTCATTCGCAAGACTTAAACACGCGCTGTTTACTTCATTTCCAGCTCATTCATGGAAACAGAGGCGGAAAGAAGTTATATTTTCGAAAATTCTTGACTAAAAGCTGTTTAGCTTAGTACATTATCCGGCTCTCTTCGGTTGTGCACGTTTTGTCGGAACTTCGCCGCGTAAATGAACCGACGCGATCTTCCTGACCCACCCCTGGGGAATCGCGGCTTTGCCAGCACGGTAAGCGGGTTTTTACAGCTGGAACGAGCGGATCTCCTCCTCGACAAGACGTGACCCTCGCGATTTCCCACATGAGTCTTACGGCTAAACTGTTGTGTTAGGACCGGCGGACGTGTCCCCCGCGGTATCGCTACCCGTATCTGACATTCGACACGTAAGCTACTCCGGCGGCCTCTTTTGACTTCTTGACCCCCTCCAACCTCAAAACCCAACTTTTTCGTTTTTTTTTGTTTTATTCTGTCCCGCGTACGCGAGTAAGAGTTAACATACAGACCAACTGGAACATTTGAATTCTAGCGGCGTCTCCGAGCCGAAAACGAGGCACCTAGTGCATATTTAGATGTCGAAAAACATGGCAGTGCCCCTTAAGGTTCGATACTTTCGAGGATTCTCGTTGGTTTTTGTAAGAGGGACGGGAATTTCGCTTTCAATTGTTTCCATTCTTACGGAAATCCAAACGGCTGAGGTCTTACTAAATGACTAATTTGGCTCCAATGAGAATCGTCGTGAAATCGAGCGAGTTCGACGTTTAAATTTGCCAAGTTACCCGAATATGCGAGGACGTGTGGTCAGCTGAGCGAATCACCCGAATCTGGTCGCGATTTATTTACATGACTTCGTATGAGTTCAGTTATATTGCTTTCTTGCATACAAAAGTGGCGTTTTTCTTGCGAATAGAATGCTTTAACAGTTTTGACAATTTATGTCTATACTTTGCTACATAAACTCGAAAATATAACGTGGGATATGTAACGGAGAAGCGTCACGAAATATCGAATGGTTGAAGTGTAACGCTTGGTAACATCACACTTTTAATAACCTCAGTGACCAAGTGATGATGTCAATTGCAATTGACGCGGCCATTATATCGAAACCATCAACGAGCACAATCAAACGTAGTTATCATTGCATATAAACCAAAATAAAATACATAAAATGTCCCTAGTGATTGCGTACTTGTACGAAAGCTGTATCCACCGTTTGTGTTAGTGATTTGACACGATTACTATACCCTTCCTACCCTCTGGGTCACGGAAAGTAAAATATCTGGTGCGTTGCAACACACAACTTTCCTTAGCTCTACAACAATTCACTTTGCACATGGCTAATTCTATTTAATCGATTCACTTATCACTCAGTTAATTTGAACTTGGTCAAGCAACGCTTTACGGCAGCAGGAAGCGGTAGTGCTTACAGTTCCAGATTTTATTGTGCTGCTCGTACTCATTGCAGGACCATTATTGAGCAATTGGTACACAGATAATTAATGAGGCTGTAAACACGGATTTTTTGAAGAAGGAGAATAATCAATTTTGCAAAGTTATTGGGTAATAACAGTTAGAACTGGTAGTAAGCGAAACGGCGGTAGTTGAAATCCAGGAATTTCTGAAGTGTACCTCATGTACCTCATGAGCGTTTTTAAACACTCACACTTTAGGTATTGGATTGGACTACAATACCAATTTTCTTTAACTTTCTACTAACATTCCAGCAGAGTTTATGTGGCAAAAGCTCTGGTGCGTTGCAACACACAACTTTCCTTAGCTCTACAACAATTCACTTTGCACATGGCTAATTCTATTTAATCGATTCATTTATCACTCAGTTAATTTGAACTTGGTCAAGCAACGCTTTACGGCAGCAGGAAGCGGTAGTGCTTACATTTCCAGATTTTATTGTGCTGCTCGTACTCATTCCAGAACCATTATTGAGCGATTGGTATACAGATAATTAATGAGGCTGTAAACACAAATTTTTTTGAGAAGGATAGTAATTACTTATGCAGAGTTATAGGGTAAAAACTTTTAGAACTGGTATTAAGCGAAACGGCGGTAGTTGAAACTCAGGAATTTTTGGAGTGAGCCCCATGTATCTCATGAGCGTTTTTAAACACTCGCCCTATAGATATTGGATTGGACTACAATACCAATTTTTTAAAAACATTTTACTAACATTCCAGCGGAGTCTATAAGGAAAAAGCCGCGGCAAAAACGCTTTTCGTCGAAAACTTTGATAATTTATTGTGCTGCTCACGTCATTTTCCCACGAATGGGAATTATATGGTATAATTATCTTATTGAGAGCTAACTGGACGAAACGGTTATAGACTTGCTTTGTAGCCGTCAACGTTGGTGTCTGCTCTGTCAACAACCAAGGAACTTCGGAGGAACAGGTGGCTTCTCATAGATTCAGGCTCAGGTCGTGCAAGATCGAGAGTGCTTGAGGGGAAAGAAGTGGAGCCCCGCATTGAAGTCACCATGTCCCGTACTGAACTGGCTCGCCCAATCGTCTGGCTCAACCCATTTTCTCCAAACAAGCTCATGGATATAGGGGGAAAACTGTCACGTCCCTTTGACGAGGATTCATATCTACCTTGCCATTTCTCTATTGGAAGTCAGTGCTGTCGTTCTATTTCCACCTGCAATAGTTCTACCAATTAATTCAAATCATATTCTTTTTTCTTCTTCTTCTACCTCAACACAGAAGAATGGCAACTCGGTGAGAGCAGGTGCTCCTGGGAGCTTTGAGTGCTTTGTCAGAGAGTCGCTGCTTGAAAGTAATAGCAGCTCGAGAGAAAGCTTTTGCAATTTCGCGATCCCGCAGGTTATAATATATCGTAAATATATAACATCAGAAGCTGGAGTGCGAAGTGATTCAGCGACTATTGGGCTGAGATGGATGCTTCCTGCCTGCTGTTTCAAATCCAAGACATTTGCACCTCCCAAGTAGTCGCCACTTGTGGTTCAAACTACTGCGAATATAAATCTAGTTAATGCTTATATTTAAAACATTCAGAATTCGAAGCAGCTACGTAAATACGGCTTTACACGTCAATAGTTGTAAATTTCGAAGACAGGGAATTCAAACGTTGAAAGTTACGGAGTTGTCCTCTCCTCACTCTTAACTGGGAGGCGTGCAGTAGACAACTCTGCGCCATTCCACTAATTTCCCCTATAATTCATGTATTATTCATTTACTTAATCCCTTCTCAAGTAGAAATAGAAATGGGCGGATTATTTCTCAGCGATTGAAAGCTTGGCAGTTTGAGCAACGCCTTCGCGGTTTTGAAAAGTTGGACACACACTCCGTTCCGAGAGTATTTCTTGAAATACAACCAGATCCCGGAAGAGAACGAGTTTTATCCGGCCGAACGTAAATCATCTTTGGCGGCTTAATCGGAGCTAGGAGTTACAATTTTGCTCAAATGGCGAGTGGAGCTTTCAAGTGCAAGGTACGCAACTAATTAGATGGGGGTCGTCGAGAGATGTCGGAAACGCGCGTGGGTGGTCCGTTGTGTGTTTGAACGAGGAGCCTTCTTTCTTCTTCTTTTTTTTTTTGTCTTCTTTCTTCCTCCTCGAAACCACTTGAGATAGTGTGGCATGTGCCTTGTGTTAACAACGCTCCTGTACTTGGTCAGTAGCCCCCATCTGTTTGAAGAATGGCAGGTTCAATCGTGAGAGTACACCCTCGACTCCTTCGCCGCACGCTTCTTTCGACGTCGCTTCGGCCATTTTCTCGGCGGAACTACAAATTTGAATTTGTTGGCTATCGTTAACAGACAATTGACGAGTTGACGCTAAATCCGTTAAAAGTTCGAAAGAAGTCGGATGCTCGAGAAGACTTAACTGAAGCCTCGAAGATAACGTTAGTTGGACAATCTCCCATGCTTTGTGGGAGCTTATCGCGGTCGTGTCTTCTCAACAGAGCGCTAGGAGGGTGTGTAACACCTAAATATTGGTCAGCAGGTGTTGCCTGAGCACTAACAAAATCTGGTCCAGCTGTAGAATGACCCGTTGAGACTGTGATTTTGAAATGCTCGTCTTGAACGCACCAGAATTGTGGAAACGCCGAGCTACGAGAAATAAATGCAAAGAAAGAAGTATTGATGTTTTCACATAGGGTCGTGACTGCACGCAGTGTGAATCAGTGCTGCTATCGGTGTTCTGACATACACACTACTACCAGTAACCTCAAACTCTGGGATGTAAGTAATTTATAGAAGTGACTTCATTCGAGGGTTATGTCTTGAAGTGGCCACTAGTTAACCAAAGTATTTGGAGAACAGCTCAACTAACAGCCCACCATCATTGACAGCTTCAGCATTACCTTTCAAGCCACCTGGTAGAGTGTAGTTCTTGTTGTAGAAACGTACGAAGAGTGCTGGATTGCGACGAAGACAGTTATAGGTCTCAGGAAGTTGCTGAATCAGGTCAGGTCTGTCGTAAGGTTGGTAAACTCACATTGCGTCAGTACGTGTGACTATTGCGCTTTTGTCTGGGGCAGCAAACTCGCAGCCAAACAAAAGAAAGTAGAGCTGCGCTCCTGTGGGTGATCAATGCCTAAAAGACAGCTACCACTGAAGCGCATCGAGGGATCAACGACCAGTTGAGTGTGTGATGGACGAATGGAGAGTGAAAAGTGAGCTTTCCACGCTCTGGGTCGAACAGTTCTGTCCACTGAACGAAAACTTGCCTTGCTGCATGAATGGGCATTAGATATATGGCAAGGTAGATGTGAATGGGAACGTGACGTGAACGATTTTTTGCCCAAGATCCGTAAATTTCTTAGGAGAAAGTGGGTTGAGCGAGACCTCTGGATGAGCCAGTTCCTCACTGAACATGGCGACTTCAACGCACCACTGCTTTTCTTTCAATTACTCTCCATACCGTGCGTCTCCCACTGCTTCATTATAGTTCCTATAACAGTGAGCGACGGTTGTTGGAAGAATAGCCAAACCTTCCTGCTTTGGCCGCTACTTAGCAAGCTTACAAGTAACCGTTAACAGTATAACAAGTTTACCGTCGAAACTTGCCACCCAAGTGAATAGTTAGATCAGGAGGATGGTGCTTTCCCTATGTGCCAGAGGTTGGCTGGCTGATGGCGCACGGTGGAAGACACCACTAACCAGCTCACGCCAGAGACATTCGTCTGCTCCATGAAGCATTCTCAGGAGAACTGTACGTGTGGCGCATAATTTACCAGGGCAGTGCTCAGCCAGAAGACGATGGTGCTTTTTGATTCGTTCATATTCCACAGCTGGAGCTGCGCCATGATGGGATAGGTTTTCTCACCTAGTTCCTCATGAGTGATGTAGGAGGTTTGTGCCAGTCCAACCTGCCTAAACTGCTGGGCAGTTGTAGATGCTGCTTTCCATGCCATCTCTCAAAGGGGGGCATGCTGGCGGCGCAAAGCCAGTGAAATCTCGTCAGAGACATTTGTCCACTCCATGCTGCATTCCCCGGAGAACTGGAGGTGCATTGCTCAATTTACCAGGGGATTGCTTAGCCAGAAGACGATGGTGCTTGTTGATTCGTTCATGGTCCACGGCTGGAGTCGCGCCATGATGGGATGGGTTTTCTCACCTAGTTCCTCACGAGACATGTAGGGGGTATGTGCCAGTCCAAACTGCCTACACAGCCAGCCAGCTCTCGTCAGAGACATTCGTCCGTTTCATCCTGCATTGCCAGGAACTGCTCAATTCACCAGGGCAGTGCCCGGCCAGAAGATGATGATGCTTTCTGGTTCAGTGTTGGTCCACGGATGGGATTGCGCCATGATGGGATGGGTTTCCTTACCTAATTCTTCACGAGACATGCAGCATTTAGGGCGTACGTGCGAGTCTAAACTGCCTGCACTGCTGGGCAATGGTGGATGCTGCTTCCCATGCCATCTCCCAAAGGTGAGCATGCTGGTGGCGTACGGTGGAAGACACCACCAACCAGCTCACGCCAGAGACATCCGTCCACTCCATGCTGCATTCCCAGGAGAACTGGAGGTGCATTGCTCAATTTGCCGGGGCAGTGCTAAGCCTGAAGACAATGGTGCTTGCTGATCCAGTATTGGTCCATGGCTGGGATTGCCCCATGGTGTGATGGGTTTCCTTATCTAGTTCCTCACGAGACACGCAGCATTTAGGGCGTACGTGCGAGTCTAAACTGCCTGCAATGCTGGGCAATGGCGGATGCTGCTTCCCATGCCATCTCTCAAAGGTGAGCAAGCTGGCAAGGCAAAGTAGTGGCACTGCCAACCAGCTCACGCCTGAGATATTCGTCCACTTCATGTTGCATTCCCAGGAGAACTGTACTGCTACACACGCTCAATTTACCAGGGCAGCGCTCAATCAAAAGAGGATGGAGCTGGCTGAATCGGTACCAGTATCTCGCAGAGATGAAGAATGAAGGCACGAAAGAAAGGCTGCTCCTGGACAGTATTGGAGGACGTATGGGAACGGATGAACGCTGCAAGAACGCGAGGGCCAACCTGATGCAATGTACTAAAGTAAATTCATGAGACCACCAGTAGCGACCCGCAAAAAAAGAATAATAATTTTTATAAGGGAACAGCACTGTGCTGCCACTGAACAGGCGATGAAACCGCTGTTCTCGTTACTGCTGCGATATACGATTAATACTGAAATCATTTCTGCCTCTGTCGCTCGTTCCCAGTTTCCTTTTTGTGAGTGATTCTTGACGCGTGGCCATTGAGAAGAAAATGCTGCATTCCAATTTGGACTGGAAGCTACTCATTATAGCACGTTTCCCCCAGCGAGACCCACGATAACGAGGCATTTTAGTGTGTGCTCGCTCAGGCTGCAATTATCCTCCTTCATAACCGCCCAATCTGTTCCTTTCCAAATAACAAAATAAAACCTAATTAATAACGAATGTTCGGTTATTGGCTAATTTTGGAATTAATGGTAGAGGGTTTTTTTGATATAGAAAGCACAAACGCGTTGTTTATCGCTTTCCCTCTTCACATCCACCCCTCCCCCACAGTACCTTCTGGTCACTAACCGTCGAACGCATTAATCGCGTTGGTTCGACCAATATTTACATAATTGAAGCGGACCAGTTAATTCCCAGTTGCGAATGAGACCCAGCGGATTGTTGATGCTCTCGTTTACCGCTGAGCATTTTTTTTTTTTTTTTTTTCATTCGCCTAAACGCCAGCAATTAATAACGGAATGAGAAATAGAGAAAGGGCGAGAAGAGGAAGGTAAATAAATTAGAGTGTGGACGAGGGAAGTGAGATCGCGTGACGGCGCCCTGACGCGCTTTTATAGTTTGGGCTCCTTCGAAAGATGTGACAACTCGCCTGAGAATAACAGGACGCTGAGGATACAACAAACCACCTTTTTCGACAACTGAGACCAAACAATATGACAGTCAACTTATTAGGCACGAAATGGCTGAACCAGTACCGTTTCACAGGGCCCGGAAATTAAAATAAGACTTAAAAACCCCGAATGAGAAAATACTTTTTACCGCGGTTGATTTCAACACAACTCGTATGTCATCAGTCAAACACATTTTTTTTTTCAACAAAAACAAAAAAACTTTGTCTTGAGCCGCCTTCTGAAGAACACACTTTTAAGAGAACTCGTTCCTCACTCTAAAACCGGGACGCGATAAACATCGAAACACCAAATTGTAAAACTCCGATGGAATGTTGATCTTCCGAAGAGGAGCTTTTTCGATTTGTATCTTCCCGTTTGACAAATTAAGGTGAGAGATCCGTGATGGTATTTGCTTCAACAGCCGCGTCATTCTGAGCGTTGAAACTGACAGAGGGGAGTCTGATGAAGGAGCTGAATGGTGTTCCCCGCAAACCGTTTCACACTCACGAATTGAGCGACTGAACGTTCAGTTGTCTTCTCAATTTCCACAAATACGCGGGAGCAATCGGACATTTAGCTGATAACGTGATTTTCGACTGGTCTGTTATCATATCTGAATGACAACCATTTTTGGGTCGTTGCAGGGAAGTTTCTGCTCCTAGTGGCCCCACGAATTAACTCCTGAGTACAGCGAACCAACCTGGAAGCGTTTAGCAAATTGCATCAGGTCCGCCCTCACTCTTCTCGGCGATGGCAGCTTTTCTTTCTTGCCCTTTTCAATTTCAATAGGACCTTGCAGCGTGCAGCCATTTCCACATATCCTTCCCTACTGCCCAGGTTTTGGAGTGGTCTTTTCACCATGATTTGATTCTTGATGCCTGCGAAATACTGACACTGGATCAGCAAGTTCCATTCTCTTCTGGTTGAGCACTCCTCTGGCAAATTGAGCAATGCACCTCCAGTTTTCCTCTAAATGCAGCGTGGAGCTGACGAATGCATCTGACGTGAGCTGACCAACTGTGCCTTCCGCTGTGCGCCGCAGATGAGTACACTGCTGAGTAAAAATCGTATTGTTATTCACCGTCAAGGAGGGGTTGCTCAATGTTAGGGAAAGCATGGAGGTTGGGTGGATGGGGTTTAATTATTACGCTGCCCAGCTAAGTACAGTGCATGGGAGCTTTGGGGAGAAACTACGAGATTTTGGGTTGGTGGGGGATGGCACAAGGGAGTGTGGTGGGATGGACACTGCCAAACACGTTGTGTTCGAATGCCCGGAGTTGGAAGAGGAGAGGACAATGGCAAGGGATGGGGTTGTTGAGGAAGGTGGGGAGTGAGACTGGTGTGTGGTTAGGGTGGAGGGGGTGGAGGCGTTTAGGGAGGAGAGGTTGAAGTGTTGGGAGGGTTAGTAGGTTGGAGGTAGTGGTGGGCAGAGCACTGTAGGGGGTGTGTTTGTTCCCCCACCTGCTCTATGGGCACTCCCTGGGGCTTAACAGCACAGTCATTGTTTCCCCAAACACCTTCGCACCTGCGGAAATTCCACTTCCGCAATTATTTCTAATGCCAGCGGATTTCCCTAAAGTGGTTTTCCCCATCTTTTCACACTCCTTTTTCAGATTCCCCTACACAACAGACAGCTCCTCCCAAACTCATTCTTCTACAAACTCTTGCGAAAGTCACCCATCTCTTGGCACTGTTCTTCACCCATACAGTTCACTCTCTCCTTTCGATACAGTTTCCTGTGCCAGTTAACGCATATTACGAGTCATCCCCTTGTGTTGCCCTTTTGTACATCAACTCTACTCACTGTGTTACGAGGGGGGTTTGGAGACGTTTGGGGATCCGCTGACTCAGGCAAAAATTACGGCAAATCGTGCGGAGCTCCGATCCACAATCTTCGACTTACATCGAGAATTATGAACAAATGTCTTAATCACTAGACCACGATCGCCCAGTGCCTTTAAAGGGAGTCAGGCGGTACAACTGCATTGCACATGATACAATCCTCCTCACGCTCACTGAATTTCTTTTATTTCGGTCTTCAACTCTCGCCCTCTTGTGCCCCCAACAGTTACTGTAGGTGGAGTAGTGGTGGAGGGCCAGAAGCGGCCAAATATCGAGTAGTCTACCTTCGATTTGGTGAATGAATAGTGACTAAATTTATTGTGCGAATGGAGAGTCTGTCAGGTGAAGAGATCGCAGTTCAGGTCGAGATCATGGATCGGGGCCTGACGCTTTTCAGGGAGGATGCGGGCTAGACCAATTCTCGGAAATCTCCCCTGGGGATATAGATCCTTTAGGCAATTCCAGCACCTGGGTCTGCTACCCATTCAGATCCTTAGTCAACACAAGTCGCAGCAAAATAAAATGAGTACCACCCCGCCCGTGGTCGAAGTCTTGGCCGGAGTGCCACTCGCCATGAAGCAAAGGGTTTCGTTTCGTGGGGCTCTGGTTCGCTGGGAGCTCCCCCCTCCCCTCTCACAACAATATGTACAGTGTGGCGGGGGAGAGGTAAAGGCCGCAGGGATAGGTACTCTCCTCAGCCAGGCCCTACAGCACTCGATTACGCTTGCTAAGGAGGGATTGTCTTTAATTGAAGGGAGGGGGGATTTTAACGAAGCCTGGCCATCCGGACAAATCGTGTCAGGCAAATACGCCTTGTCTTCTTCTCATACAATTGAATCCTGCACAATGAAAAAGAAGAGAGACAAATGAGGTACAAGCTCCAGAAGTGGCTTGCCGAATTATTACCGTCTGAGAGCAGCAAAACGACACTAAATTCGGCAATGAAGTGACAGCTACGATGACTTTATTATACATTCCAGGGCATCCAGGCCTGGGCTTTCGACCCTAATTCCGCTCTAATCAGTCAGGTCAACCATAATCCTAATTAGCAATAGCTACGATATCCAAAATTAGCGTGTTGGGTAGCTCCAAATAACCCTCCTCTCCCCCCACCAACGTCCACGATGAATGACTGTACGATTTGGAATATCAGACTCCGCTCCTGCGACACGTCAAAGCTTCTCTACAGCGAAAACAGGATAAAGGTCGAATATATTAATCAGACGAGGCTCCCAGTTGGTAAAAGGTTGAGATACGGCATGTTACAAATGAGAGGAAGCACTTACAGCCAGCGCCATATAGGAGGAGTTCCTATCACGTCGACTCAACCTGCCAGTTGGAGCATTTTTCCATTATTCATTCGCATTAGATCATATTACCTTTTGGCGCCTCACCAAACTGATATAAATAATTGAAAATATGCTCCGAGCATTGCGTTGAGGCGTCTTCTCAAGTTGACCAAACTAAAAGCTTCCTTTTCGAACGGCGACGGGCTCAGACGCGTTATCGAACCACTGGCGCTGCTAATGGACTGCCATTTCTTCGACGAGGTTTTTGCGCTGGCCTGGTACCGTTGAGAAGAATACTTAAAAGGCCGCTGAGCCCGAATTAGTATTAATTGACTCGCCACTGATAAAACTATTTATACTTCCATTTGAGCTGTCATGTGGTGAGAAACCCGAGAAAGTGGCTATTAATTCCGTTTTCGTTACATGAATTCTACCTCATTAAATACATATACGTATAACATATATATGTTTAGGGCGCTGCATGTTGTATCAGCCTCAAACATTTTACCTGCAACATTTACGTTCATTTCTTATTGCCACAAGAAACGATCAGACCAATAAGTGCTTTGACAGTTAGGGCACTTCCCAGTCACGGCAAACCTTTCTTGAGAGATGGACTACGACCTCGCCACCTCGGTGGTGCATCGATCACTGAGCATTAGTTCATAGAAATCGAGGTAAAAGTCCACTATGGACTTATCCTTCTCATTCTTACCTCATCTGCCCTTCCGTCTCGTATAACTACGCTCTGGCTGTGAACCCAGTGAGCCCATACGCACTAGCTACCTGTCTGTTCTCTAAACATCAAACACTGGTTCTTCAAATTGTTGACTGTATGAAACCCCAAACCACAGAAGAAGGAGGGGTAGGTTTTCTCCTTATTTTTGTCGGCCGTAGAAATCTGCCAGTACCCAGTCTTAACCCTAGAATGATATCAGGGGTCCTTTGGACCCCAACGTCAAAGTTCTTTTCGCCATGCCACTTTTCTGTGAATCACAGCTTCCCCTCTCCACCTCCTAAATACACCTCTAACCCTCTCCTTCACGATTCAACCATCAGATAATCCAGTTGCCATCTAGAAATCGAACAGTGTGCGTACAAAGTGGCTCTGGGATCCAAAGGACCGCGTGTTGTAGTTAATGTGTGATCTCTCGTGGTTTCGTCGGGAGTCAGAGTCGTTTTTCTCACCCATTTTTTGTAGTTTTGTTTTTGTTTTTTGTGAATAGCATGGCGTCAAAACCTCACATCCCGTTGGAATTTGTGGCCTAGGGAATCCCAGTAGGTTCCTCCAGATTCGGATTTGATAATAAAAAAACTCTCGTTTCCTACTCACCTAAGAAAACAAGGTCGTTCTTCTTCTGTCTTCCCTACACCACGATGATGCCATAAATCATGATAGATCATTATGCCACACAATAAAACCAAGGGTGGGACTGATGCATTTGATCAGTTGTGCCACACATACACCACAGCTAGGAAGACTCGGCGATAGCCAATCCGTTTTTTCTTTGGAATGCTTGATCAGGCAGGAGTCAACGTCGCAGTTCTTCATGAAATGACCAAGTGGGACAACAAGATTCCTCGAAAAAATTTTCTATACGAACTGGGCTTTACATTGATCAAACCATGGTTGGAAAAAAGATATAAATCAACCATACCAACGTCTCTCAAACTTACGATTCGGCAGATTTTAGGAGAAACACCTGACATTACTTCAACTTCCAATGAAAAAACGATGCTTGATAAGAAACAGCGATGTGCTTTCTGTAAGAGGGAAGAAGACTAAAAAACCAAAACATGGGTCAAGGATGTAAAAGACCAATCTGCGATGAACATCGTTCACCGAAATGGTATGAATGTAGCGAATAGTGAAAATTCTCGTGCCACATGTCGTGACATTTTTACGATTTTGACTATCCGTTTTTTAATTTTGATTCAGAAAGTATTTGACTTTTGAAATATTAATGTCTTGGTTTTTTGAGAAGCATATAGAATTTAGTTTTTTTCGAATAATGTAAGGAAATAAAAAAGTTTTGAACGTATTCAAAGTTTCCATTACTGTTAATAAAAAAATAAAACATTTCACCAATTTTCGTTGTGATTAATCCAATCCGAGCATAGGTTATTTGTTTCACTCTAAAAGGAGTTCATTTCATTCTAAATGGGTCTTATTCGGTTTATAATTTCATTTCCCATTACTGTCTTGAGAGGCATTATTTTATTTATTTCATCAAGTGAGTATAATTGAGTGTATTTAATTTGTTCTTTTCTTTTGGGCCCGGACACGACTTTTACTCGTGTTCTGCACGTGGATGATTAGTAGAATAATTCCTCAAGTACGTCACAACTGAGATATGGACCTAAAAACCCTGCAAATTATTACACAATGGTTTATTATTCTCATGAACAGCTTGACCTAGTATTACTGTTCCGAGACCCATTCCATTCGATTCCACATCAAAAAATACTAGTAAATCATACGAAACATGACCTGACTACAATGGGACTACGGAAACTAAATATTACCTCGGTGCGAGGCGCCTGTTAACGTATGTAGTATGTCAGGGGTGTGCGGAGGAAGTGGCCTTAACCTTCCTCCGCCCTGTCGGGCAAAAAGAGTCGGGGAAATTGGGACAGGGACTTCCAGTGAACCCTCGGCAATTGGCATGACGTTGCGAGTCCAATGGGGTTGCGAGTCGAGCGGGCCTCGAAAACGATACGAAACACGGCTTATTTGCGATTATACTGCGTTTCGTTAATTTTTTTGACCATTTTTTGTCCATAACAACCATGTGCCTCGTCCAATCGGATTGTCGATATGGTGGGCACAACCAGATACCAAATGGAATTTTTGTGCGAAAGAACTTATTTTTTAGACCACGTTAAAGGCACAAAATGGCCCGGACGGCGGATGGGGGACAGCGGATGGGGGACAGCGGATGGGTGACGGGGGACGGCGGACGGACATTGCTAATTTGGAATCCCCATGCCTTGAAAAGTAAAGTATCAAATTTTGAGAGGGGGTTGTAAAAAAGTTTCCGTGACTGAAAACATAGGGTTATTATTCATTCTGAATTTTGGCCTTTGGGTTATTATTCATTCTGAATAATAACCCAAAGGCCAAAATAGGGTTTTAACACTTTTTGTCAAAACGATTTTAAAGATTTTCACCAAACTCTCAGAATGTTTTTAAATAATTCATACCTACATATTGTTCTTAGGAAGTTGTGTGTTGATACGAGATGTTGGCAGTTGCCTAATCAATCTTTGACTTATTTAGTTTCCAAACCGGTTTCAGTTGATTCAAAATTGTTTTGTTATATTTCCAGTACGTCCCCCATTTACTCCACTCGACGACTTGAACTTAGCGTTTAGATGTGTCGCGAGGACGCGAGGTAATGCGCCAGAGTAATTACATGTAACTACAGACAGTGTCTTGTAGTTGCAACAAACAGCCGCTGATTCGTATGGATCGATTTCCGTCATTCTGTTGCTCCACATGACTGTACGCGGGAAATGGTGCGTATGCTTGCTCGACGTCAGGCATATCAGGTTAAGGGCATAACACCAACTCGTTTTCCACGAAGGACGTTCGACTGGACAACATCCACCGACCTGTTGCGCGGTTCGAAACGTTTTTAATAAACTTCGACCGAGAGGAGCGGAAGCAAAAAATTGATTCTCATAAAAAGGACGGAGTGGGTTACAGAATTGGCCACCCACTTGGCGGGACGTGCTCACGCTTGTGTTCACAGAAGCTCTGATGAGATTACCCCTCCGCCACTACCTTCAAACCCCTTGAGATTCTATCTGTAACTAAGTGTAGACTAATACCACGAACAAGATTTGAACAAGTTTTATCGATTGAAAGAAATCTCGCCGCTTTTGGGGCCGAGCCGGAGTTTTCAATATCAATTTCGTTCTTCAAGCTCAACGGCAAAGAAGCCGACGAGTCAAGGCGTAGGGCCACCGTGTTCCTCCTGGGCTTGTCGCACACGCTAGGAGGATTAGTAGAGCCCTTACGATCCAGCAAAGCTTCTTACTTTCATCTCACTTGACCTCACAAACTCGATGAGCCTTAACGCGTTAATAGCGACCTCCATGGGCTTCCTAGCCCACGGTTGTTTAATGTTCCACCTCGAATCACATGGGATGTCACCCCCCAAACCTCCCCACATTATAATCGGTGAATGTTACCGAAGAATGAAAGCTGTAACACCAGGTTCGACGCATCCTGGTGCATCTCTAATCTCAATGTAAGCGATTTGCCTCTCCTTCCCATCTGCTCCCTTAAGACAAAGCACATAATGGAAATTATCCGCTGGTATGTGCGAATAGCACGTTCCAAGACTGCAAATTCCAGACTCACACTGAGCGGAACGCCATCGAAACCAATTTACATTTGAGCATTTCACAAAGTACAGGAAAGCAGGGAAGGTTAGAGCAGCCTCATACATCCATGTCTGTGAGAGAACAGCACTCTGAAGCGAAGGCAGAAATCGCGACGGGCTTGCCAGGCGGGGCCATTCAGTTATTCTGATTGAGGAAGTGTGAAATGTGAGGGCCATTGCCCATAATTGCTCCACGTTAGAAAAAAAAACATTCGACAGACAAGTTGTACCCAAGAGGCTGTACTAATAGACTTCTCTTTTCAGGATCAGATGGCTAATGCTGCGAAGAAAGTGTTCTTAGCTGAACGCTGTCAGACTTCTAGTAGACATGGAAACGACTTTATCCAGCATCTGACTGATCCGCCCAGAATCTCGTACACCGAAAATAAACTGAGAGCCTCACACCATCTCAACTTGTTACTTTTTACTAAAGATTCTTGTAAGCTGGCTTCGAGGTAGGTTGTTGCTATGCCACATTACAGGTCTGTTTCCTTATTTGATGACTGTTGCTAAACCCTCGACGAGGGTTCTATCAGTCATGGAAGTTGCAGTTTCGCTAATATGCAAGAGGTCAGCCCTTGCAGCATCCACCGAACTCAGACCAGAGGAGGTACGGCAGGTATTTGGTCGTTAGCCAGTCTCCCTGTAGAGAGCTGTTGCCCGTGAGTTACTGCGCGGAGGTGACCACCTGAGAAATCCCGTACCATCTGGGAGGAGTTCTTAATCTGGTTTCCTACCCGATCTAACTATTTACTTGGGTAGCAAGTTTCAAAAGGACAGATCAACTATCACCACGTTTCTTAGCCATCACCTTCTACGCGAACTCTGCTTAATGGTTAAAGGCTAGCTTTGTAACAGTCAATGTTCGTTTGCCCTCCCAACAACCGTCGCTCACTGTTGTAGAAACTACAGTGCAGCAGCACATGGTTTCTTGTTTCCTCCGCACTGGAGGCACAAGACGTGCATAATGGAGAGTCGTTCAGAGAAAATAAGTGAAGCCGCGCATTGAAGTCACCATGTCCCGTGAGGAACTGGCTCGCCCAGTGGTCTGGCTCAACCAATTTTCTTGAAAGACGTTCACGGATGTTGGGGAAGAACTCATGCGTGTCTCTTTTGATTGACTGTTAGTTTGCTACCCCAGACAACGGGGCAGTAGCCAATCACACTTAGATATATGTGATGTCCCCCTCATCCTCACATAACTGTCCTTCTTCTCTATCAGACTTCATAGGATAAACGATTCACAAACAAATAAATGAGGTTTAGTAAACAACCTTTGTTTATTTTTAAAAAAACGATACTTGACACACTCTAAAAAACGTACTCCCCCTCGACGGTCCACAATGTAAGTATCACAATCAATATTAAACAAAACAAATCGGTAAGTTCACGAGAGACCCTTCAGGTAACAATTACAATGGTTGACTGACTCGTCAGACTGAGGTAGGTAGTTGTACTTGGTCTTAGTTCGGATTTGTGCCGCGAGGGGAGGAATGAGCAGCTAGTGACGACACAATGTGTTATTCGAGTGATAAACCGATAACTTGATTCAAACATAATGATTGGCGATGGTATAAAATCGGTAGGTCGTAGATATGTGAAAGGATTCCTCGTTTCATCACATATATATAAGGATAGTGTCCTGGTAACACACACCCCAAGTGGCCTTAGTAATGACACGCAGTGAGGCAAACCTTGCAATGGTATCGGCTTTAAGGGACTGGAGGTGTTGGTTGAAACCCCATCTCTCACCTATATTCACTTCTAAATACTTGACGTCTATGTCACATTACAATCCCCGTACTCAGTACATACTCACTGAGCACGTTCGCTTGCTTTCATATCACGTGAAACTCCAATGACGCAGAATGAAAACTACTACCAACTTGATTTAACACGAAGACGAATTGACTAAACCACTAAAAAGAACTTATGTGACCAGGCGTATCATTGAATAGCGAGGAAGTTATTCCAAGAAAGAAGTGCTGGCTAGAACGGTCACATGATTTCAGGTCTGTTTCTCCGTATCAAAATGGGTCATGGTTTTGAAACCTGGGCACTCGCACAGCATCCACCAAACCTAGACCTGTGGAAGTTGTGAAGGATATACTCTTATTTCAATTGGCGCTCTGTGCCATGCGCAGAAAAGCGCGGGAAGGGCGAGCGATTATATTAGCGAGGTTATGAGCCCTTTATTCTCATTCTGATTCTTCACAGGCCGTACGATGTATAAACCAGGGAGATCATAGGTCCAGATGGGACGCATCAGCACCTTGTAGATAAGGATTTTGTTGAAATGGCTGATATTTGAGTTATTAAATAGAGATTTAAGTTGGCAGGCTCTATTGTTAAGGCGTCGAAGGAGATTAGTCACATGGTCGTCGAACGTGAGGCGTTTGTGTATGATAATTCCTAGGTATCGATGGGAATTGGTATTCGGAGGATTAATGGGACAGAAGGGATGATTCAGTGTATCCTGTTAATGTGAAGATCTGAAGAAAATTGTTAAAAGTCTGTAGGCAATAGTAAAGGAAATGTTTTCAGTGTGGTTTCCGCACACGGTAAGATGAGCACTTGAGGCAAACAAATTAGAAATGCGTCAGGTTCCCTGGAGTAATTTGCTCTAGCGCCTCCCCTACCACCACTCATTGCCAACCTAAGCGGCTCCGGATTGCGAGTGCCGCCAATCAACAAATTGGTAAACCCCAGAATCGTAGGCGGCTGAAGCCGCAGAGAGGCGAGAGCTGTTTAGTCCGACGTGTGGTGGGAGAGACATCCTTGTGAAGGCCGCTGGGCTCAGTTTTGAAAGCTTTGGGCGGCGGCGGATGGGCGCCGAAGGAGGAGTCGGAGGAGCGATGGCAGGAGAGTGAGGGCAGTCTTCGTGAGAAGGGCGCAGGGGAGTCGACAAATATGGAAACTGGGCCACTGGGTTTCTCTTTCTCGTCTCCCGTTCAATAAACGAGGAGAAAAGGACGTCCCTGCCAGTTGCCCGCCCTCGCAATTCCCGCTTGGTGGTAATCACTTGGCTCCTTCGTTATCCCGCCAGCTCTACCGCGCATCCCCTTCCGAACAATCGGTCGAACGTGACGGCAGCAAATTGCTGTATTATCCCATCAATTATCGGGTAATTCGCGCGTCCAAAGCGTTATGCCAGAGAATACTCAGCACGAAGTCGATTTGTGAATGAACCCTCGAACGTATCTTCTTGTCTGAACTCTGCAACGTTGACTCTCTAGGACCTTGTCACACCGACCTACACCCTCAGGGCCGCCTTAAAAAGCTTGTCTTAGCACACCTAATGAGCGCTGGGCGTGGAAAGTGAAGGAGTGTAAATAGTGGTCCGTAGCTGGGGGAGGATGAGCCGAACGGTGTGAATGAAGACCATGTCCAGCTTGCAGTGCAATGAAGCACAGGTTCCCTTCACCATGGAAGGTTGACCTCGTCAACGGACGATTATTCGGTATATTTGGAAGTGTTCTAGAGGAGCTGATTGGTCAATTTGTACTGAACTCGTCAATAGTTGGTTGTACACCTTGAAGTACCAATGATCCAAGAAGGTCCTGCAGCGCCGCCGTTCATAAGGTTAGCAGCTTTGCAGGCGGTACCTGACTGCAATAACAAAGCTATTCCACTCACACGAAAATGAAATGTCGTTTGTAGGGGCTGGTCCATCGTTAAGCGCATAACATCACCTTGTTTTCCACGAGGGCTTCCACCCGCCAAAGAAGGTTTTTTATTGGTTTAGAATTAAAGCTGCACAAACAAGCAGTGCTGAGGGCGCACTCTCCATTTTCTATGGCAAAAAATGCTCAGTTTGCAGTCAACATCTCTGTCCCGTATAAAAGGATGAAGTGGACTGTTCACGAGCACCTCGCACCAGTTCACCCATGGAATAACTAAGTGTAATGTCTGCATGTGCCTTCGTCGAAGGACGTGATAGCGATGTAGCGTTCAGGGCTGGCTGCCCAGAGAAACGAATCACTCCATTCATCATCTCCCGACTTACTCCACAACAAGCTGCAACCAAAATGTCGAAGAAACTGGTTGCATCTTGGCAGTTGGATGCTCTTCGTCCATCCATGCTTCCTAGCGTTAAAGGTTTTGCAAGGAATACCGACGTGTAGAAGGATTGGAGGCACCTTGTCAGGCTGAAGTTTCAAGTGGAAATGATAGTAGCGGGTCGCATTCAGGCGTTAGGCAGTTAAAGCACGGCTAAACGTGATGTGTACAGGCATCAGGCAGTTAGCAACAAGAGGACGTCATACCAAAACCTTCTGTCAACACGTAGGAGTACGTGCAAGAAGACTGTGTCCCTCATTCTCAACTGTCTACCGATTATGACGGTCAAGCGTGTAAAGGAATATCTGGTGCGTTGCAACACACAACTTTCCTTAGCTCTACAACAATTCACTTTGTACATGGCTAATTCTATTCAATCAATTCATTATTATCACTCAGTTAATTTGAACTTGGTCAAACAACGCTTTACGGCAGCATGAAGCGGCAGCGATTACAGTTAAAGAATTTATTGTGCTGCTCGTACTCATTGCAGGACCATTATTGAGCAATTAGTACACAGATAATTAATGAGGCTGTAAACACGATTTTTTAAAAAAAGGATAGTAATAACTTTTGCAGACTTATTGGAAAATAACTGTTAGAACTGGTAGTAAGCGAAACGGCGGTAGTTGAAATTCAGGAATTTCTGGAGTGAGCCCCATATATCTCATGAGCGTTTTCAAACACTCACCCTTTAGGTATTGGATTGGACTACAATACCAATTTTTTTAAACATTCTACAAGAATTCCAGCGGAGTTTAGAAGGAAAAAACTCCGCGAAAAACGCTTTTGGTCGAAAATTTTGATAATTTATTGTGCTGCTCTCGTCATTTTTCCACAAACGAGAATTTTATAGTATCATTGACTTATTGAGAGCTATGTATATAAAAAATGTAATTAAAATCGTTAGAGCCGTTTTTGAGAAAAAAAATTTGGTGTTTTGATCACTATGATGACTATAGTTAACTTTCAGTGGATTTTGCCCATACCCTCATTATTGCGTCCCATGGTAACCTGTAGGCTAGACATCAAGTTTCAGCTGATTTGGTACGGTGGTTTTCTCTAAAAACTGCGCTAAAATCGATTTCGTCGAAAGTTTTGGTAATTTATTGTGCTGCTCTCGTCATTTTCCCATAGATGGGAATCTTATGGTATAATTGCCTTATTGAGAGCTATCAATATAAAAAATTTAATCAAAATCGTTCAAGCCGTTTTTGAGAAAAAGAATATTTGGTGTTTTGACCACTGTGATAACTATAGTTAACTTTCGGTGGATTTTGTTGAAACTCTCATTTTGGCTTCCCATGGTGACTTGCGGGCGAGATATGAAGTTTGAGCTGATTTGGTACGATGGTTTTCTCTAAAAAACGTTCACAGACACACATACACACACAGACTGACACACACACACATACCGTTTTCCCAAACAGTGTTTTTCGGACTCAGGGGGGTCTGAAACGTAAAGATCCGAAGAGAACTCAAAATTTTTTTTTCAGCCGATTACATAACTTTCCTTTCTACTTCGTAGAGCAAGGAAAGTAAAAATAACAACGGAGATGTTGACAGTTGCACTAATTACGTAAATGTTTGTTACCTTTCAGTAGCTCCCTGGTCAACAGCATACATGCCACATAGTGTGTGTGTGTGAAATTCAAATACATGGAACATGGGAACTTTTCTGGGCCGTGGCTTTAGCGCAGCTGAAGTATATGTAGATGAGGGGTCTGGGTTTTGGAAAGTACCCAGCAGATTGCTCAATCTCGCTTCCAACGTCGTCGTGACTCCTATAACCATTTATATCATTTTTAGGAGAAAGGAGGTTGAGGTCTACGTAGGGGATTTGAGTGAAAGGGATGGTTGGGACGATGGAGAGGATGCGATTGAGACAGGTAGGAGTAGAGGGAGTGAAAGGGAATGGTGGTATAGGTGGGATTGAGTGGGAGAGAGCAAAAGGAATTGATAAGAGGGTGGATAAGAGTGGGGGAGGAGCGTAGGCAGACATAGTGGAGGCTGGGAGTGAGAAAGTGATAGAGAGGGGTGGGAGAGTGAGGTTGTGATGTGTAGGAGAGGGAGGGAGGCTCAATGTGCACAGTTCCTTACATACTTATTTTGTGACAAATTTCGTTCCCTCCAAGCGTGACGCTTTTTGGTACCTAGTTAAGTGATGACTAATGCATGTTCCATGAAAAAATTGAATAAATAAATGTAAACTTGCCCTCTCGTGTGTTTGGGACGCTTAACGCCCGACGGTTATCAGTCTAACGGTTCTGTCGAGGAGCGCGTCGGATCGAGTAGTAGTAAAGGCGGACTCGATGCGAATGCACGTTAATAACCGCGAATGTACCTATCTCTATTTCGTGAAACAATAGTACCCGGATGTTGTGTAAAACACTTATTTTTCGATTCTTTAGCCCAATATAATATAAAGCATCGATGTTGTGTTTTCATTACTAATTAATCCACGCTGCCGTCTTACATAAATATGAACTGATCTAAATTCAAACAAATAAATTAGAAATCTCGGGGCTAGGATAGTCATTAGATTTTATGTATGGCAACTACATTCATGTTCTTTCCTTTATACCACTTCGTACTTTCTCATTTTGTAAGGAACCTGAGTATCATCCCTCCCCCTCCACCACAGCACTGTAATCTCTACATTGTGGTGGGAGGGCCTCTGTGGTCTATACATTGACTTGGTCGTTGAGCGCATGGTGGACAAGTAGAGAGTGAAAACAGGGCTACCTCTGGGCTGAACTCCTATCGACTTTGATTTGACGGCCAAATGGTTCTTTCCCACCATGTCCTCACTTATTTCTGTAATTCTGAAAGTTTCTCAGTTCCTTGTCTTAAGTGAATATCCCTTAACAGTTTCCTCAGGATCGAACCCAATGTTTGTTTTGCAGAAGTATTCGCTAAGATTCTCAAGCGGTAGTGTGCGTTCTTTCGACTTCTTCAACCCACTACTCGCAATAAGTCTCCACAAATCGGCCGGTTGTTCATTTTCTTTGAACAGCTCTCCATAACACTGCACTTTACCATTGAGTATTTCCTGCTGCACTTTATTCCTAAATTTCCTATACTGGTTTTTCGCTTCAATGTCTCTATTTTTATGTAGGCCCTATACAACTAGTCCCTTTCTTTCATCAGGCTCCTAACCGTATCTGATGTAGTAGAAGGCAGTTTGTTTGAGTATGCTCTGAGCGTGCCGTTTGACGTTGGCTATAACCCCGCACAGCTTACCAGCTTCAGAAAATAACGTGTAATGGGTGTAAGTTACGGTGAATTGTGAGTTGAACACCGGATACAACTACAAATGGGCGCCAGGGGAGTTTAAAGAGTTTATTAACAATATGGTTGAGAAAACACAAATGGAAAAGATCTGGTACTTGTTTAAGTCCAACTCGGAATCACGAGTTGGGGAACGCTGAGAGAGCGCGCAAAATCGTTCCGGTGTCTTCCCTGTTGGATGGTCGGGATGCGCTGTCCAACACGTTCAAATGGTGGTGAGAATCCGAACGAGATGAGATGAGCGGCGTATAAGATGCCGTGAACGATACAAAACAAAATGGTTAAAGTCAGTTCGGTGACGAAAAGAAAACAGCACACACGAGGTCGCAAAAAAAGGTGATGGTAGATGCTGATGATATAACGATAGATAGATGAATATAATAATAATAAAAACGGAAGAGGTTACAACCTCGTTCCCTCCAGTGGTGGGCGGTACTCGCTGCTGGTAACAGCGCTGTTAGTCAGGTTTAATAACAATAGCGTGCTGGAATTTCTGCTGCTCTGTTGGCATAACTGTTCATAACTGATAATGGAACGTAAACAATGAAAAACGATACCGGGAAAGTGTGGTGTGGCGGATGTGAAATCGGAGTTGGCGATTTGAGTTCCTAACACAGTTCGATGAGACAAAAGCTCCATCCAGACTACCGACACCGAAGTTGCACCAAAACATGCCACGTTAGATTAACTGCAAGCGACATTGGTATCCTCCTCAAAAGAACGTGATACGTATGAGTTTTTTTCCCGACATCTGTGAATGTCTTATGAAAAAGTGGTTAGAAACATGATGTGGTGACTGCAATCAGCGGCGCGACTCCATGTACTGTATGGCTTTTCTCTCGAAGACTCAACATCATACACGCCTTGCGTCTCTTATACCACTAGCCACATGCTGCTCCATTGTACTTCTTACCTTTGGCAGCTATTGATGAAAGAGCAGCCTGACCTTCCAGCTTTGACTGGTTTTAAGCAAGCTTGTGACCGTTTCGCCCAGTTTGGAATGAAACATGGCCAATAACCGTGGTCACACTTGATCTTTCCCCTTGAAACTGACCTTACCTAAGTAAATAGTTAGATCAGATGGGAAACCCGATTAAGAGCTCCTCGTGAGGACATTTCTTTTCTGGGAGACTGGCCAAATGTCAACCTATCGCACCTCCCACAGGTCTGGGTTTGATGGATTATGAGGAAGCTGGTCTATTGGCTTGTTAGCTTATCAAAACTACTTTCGCTGACATATCAGTCAGATACTGGGTGATACTGCACGAAACCGCAAGCTCTATGGCATGCCTCTGATGTAACTCTTTCAAGAGGGTTCAGGAAAGGCAATTTTGATAAGGAAACCAGCGTGTTTCCGTGAATCATGTTGCACGTAACTCCGCAAGTTTTAAGAAAATTAATTTAGTTTCATTTCAGTGCAGTGTTGGGGCGTAAAGCGGTTAAGTCCTGTTTGGTCGTTAGAGGGTTTAAGCGCAGTGGCGCCTTGTCGTATCTTGTTCAAGCTATTGATGCTAAGGCCAATTCAGGCTCCAATTAAACCTCTTCGCGAGTAGAGACGAGGGAAATACAATAAAAGGCGAAGATCCTCGAGTGAAACAATTGTTTATCGAGCCGCAGCGGAGTCGGCAGGAGTCCGAAAAAGGTAATAGAAACTAAACGCAACGCGCCTAAATACGTCGAGGGCTGCGGAGGAACGGCCGGGGCTGGCGTTGGCGGCGCGAGGGAAGGGCGTAATTTATTGTAATTGGGGATGAGCGGCTATTTGTGAAGAGCGCGGCGGCGGACGAGGCGCACGACCGCGACTCACGCGCCGCCGGTAATTCCATCCAGTCAGTTCCCTGGTCTCTGGGAGGCTGCCCCCTTTTTTGCATGAATTATCATATTGTCGAGAGATAAAACCGGCTCGTCCGAAGCGCGCGATGCGACGCGAAGCGAACACAACCGGCGCGTCGCCCCGAGTCGGAAGACGGCCCCTTTCATTTCTGACGATCGTCGAAGGATCGTGTTCCGCTACCGACCGACGCGGCGACTCGCGAAGCATCTAAATGGAACGGCCCCATTCTGCCCCTCAGGCGCCTCCTTATTATTTTTTTTTTTTTCTCTCAACTTCTCTCCCAATCGATTCGCCGTTTTCGTGGAATTCGAATGCTCCAAACTGGAAATGAGTCCGACAGTCGGAATGGCTCGGATTGTCGAGTCTGTCGGGACGAATGATGAGTGGCCTGATGAGTCGAATGAGTGAGTCGTTCTTCACGAGCAGGCTGACGTGAAAGGTGCACATGGAGGACTGCCAGCTCGTCACAGTTCCGCACCCTGTTCCGTCCCTGGAGTCCCCTGGCAGTGTAACCCTTCGACGTTGCCGAAACTCAGAGGCTGAAGCGAGAGAGGAAAGGTGCCACGACCCTAAAAATGGGACCCTTGCACTCTCGGATCGGGCTTGGTTTTTCGGTGGAAGGCCGGACAGAGCTCAAGCCAGAAGAGCTCTTTCTGAATACCAATAGTGGACTCTCTGATGGTCAGTTTATGGCGCATCTTCCATTTGGTCGGGAGCCAACTATTCTAGAGGGCTAGAATACTACATTCTACTTGGAAATCGCCCCTCAGGCAGATGTTTACAAGAAGCGAGATCGGAAATTGATACTATGAACAACAAATCAAAACCAAGTGAGCTGACGATATTTGTTTTTCGGAGAGCGATTGAAGAGGCAAAGCGAGCAAAACAATCTCAACACTTTGAACGAAAAGGGCGAATTATTGTCAGAGCTACCAACTTAAAAACCATCACACACAAAAAATATCTGGTGCGTTGCAACACACAACTTTCCTTAGCTCTACTTCAATTCACTTTGTACATGGCCAATTCGATTTAATCAATTCAAGTTATGTACTATAATATTGCCCAGTGTATAACTATTATTGCTGACTCAACCCTTGACAACCCATTCTCATATTTCCCGCTAACCTAGCAATTCCTGCCTTATAAAACCTCTCCTTCGAGCTGGGCTCTTCAGTCTCTTCCCGTACCTCCATCTGCCCGCTTATTCTGAACGTTGTGTGGTCCGTGTAAATAAAGTGTTTTTTAAAAACTGATTTCTCGGGGTTGAACACCTAACTGGCGCAGTCAGACTGGACGCGATTCGTGACCGACTTCTTAGACAGAATATCGACGAAATCGGCGGAACGCGCAACCTACACCACCATCGACCAGGGGCACATTTCAACGGGAAGACTCCTCTCAGCGATGATACAAGGCACCATCCTGTGAGTAACTTAAAATCAAATATTTGCAAACCGCAAAATCAAAATCAGAAAAATCGTTGCCCACCCTGCGGATTTTTTCTATTCCTTTCTAAGTGAGATACCGTTGCGCAAGCACCCTCACTAAAGTGGATACTGTCGTTAGACCCCACTTTCAAAAGTTTAAAAAGTGCCTAAAAAGTAAAATAATAACACAAGTAAATTAATAAATTTTTCAATCGGCAACAAAGATACCGTGGAAAACTCCCCCTTTTGATTGCACAAACTAAAATTACGACGTCGAGACGAGATCGTTCGTAACAACTTCAACAGAAGCTAATCAGCCTTCCAGCAATAAAAAGAAGACTAACTCGCATCTCCGCTCTTGCGAGCCCTTCCTTCGTCAAAGCAGATTCCTTCGCTACTGACACGACACCTGCGAACCCCATCGTCGCACGTCTTTTTAATTTTAACTAAGAACATTCAACTTCGTCTATATCACATTATATGTTAAACTAAGCTTACAATAACGAAATTTTGTGTGAAATTAGGAACACTAAGACTAACCCACATTAGGTTTTCACAAAACTACCAAAATTCCAAAACACAATAAAAAATTTACCCACGACAGTTT
This sequence comes from Pachypeltis micranthus, assembly GCA_020466155.1. Taxonomy (NCBI): domain Eukaryota; kingdom Metazoa; phylum Arthropoda; class Insecta; order Hemiptera; family Miridae; genus Pachypeltis; species Pachypeltis micranthus. Next base: position 5,962,863 of record CM035776.1, read on the forward strand.
CCCGTGGTTAAATTTAGACATTTTCCCCCGAAATTTCCCTACCATAAGAGAGGAAAACATGAGTAACAACGAGCAAATACAAGCTTCCATTCAACCCTCAGATTACGTAGGGATAATCCACTCTCAAACTCAACAAATAGGTCAATTATCGGCACTTGTCGAGAACCATTAGTGAATCAAGTGGTTACACCCCATAATCGTAGGAACGAAGACGATAGTCCGTTCATCAGACGAGAATATCTCGATCTAATTCCTAATTTCTCAGGCATCCCGGAAACTCTTAATCAATTCTTAGAAACGTCACAACAAATACACGATAGGTTCTTCGATGCCGAAAATCCAAACAATTTTCGGAACGTAGTACTTATAAATGCTATTAAAGCTAAAATAATTTCACCAGCCGCGGACCAAATATTCGCAGCTAACCTAACCACCTACGCGGAAATTAAACAAGCTTTGATAGACACGTATTCCGACAGACGTGATGACCTGACGTTAGTGATCGAATTGGTGAATCTACGGCAATCCGAAGGCGAGACGCCATTCCGATTCTACGATAAAATTAGCAAAATACTTAGCCTACTCATTGCCTATTTGCAAACCCACCAAATTGAGGACTCTAGAACACTGATCGCAAATTACAAAAAGTTAGCGCTCAGATGTTTTCTATTGCAACTGAAAGAGCCTCTAGGCAGCATCCTCAGGACGCGACAACCGCCCGATTTAGGCACGGCACTGAGTTGGTTAACGAACGACTATCAAACGTTATCCACTTACACAAAACAAAAACACCTGCAACAACATCCCGACAATCACGGTCAAAACCTACACAGACCTCAACACTTCAACCCGAGACCACCATTTCAAAACGTAAGACCACCCAATTCTCAACCGGTTAACAAAACAATGAACCACCCTCAGTCAGCGAATAACAACTATCCCCAAAACCACCTAACTACCCAGCACGCAACCCAAACTTTCCTTCCAAACCTAACTTTCCAAACCCTCCTCGCTTGTCAAACCCAGGAACTATGAGACCAACACACATGTCCTGGCGTACAACGAAAATGGGTCTGCACAATCTTGACGAAAGTCAAGACAGGCACCGATGTGAAAACAAGGTTTCTCACAAGGGTACGAGTACGATGAAACCGCGGAAAACGGAAACTTCTATAACGAAACTCCGAAAACTTAAACTACGAAGAGAGAGGAAACTGAAGAAAACGGAAGTTTTTAGACGAAACCAGCCTCGAATCCCAAAATTCGAGCTGATGAATATCGACCGAAAAAGCGTGAGTGAACTCCCTTACATTACGTTCCCGAGATCCAATCTTAAGATCCTCGTGGACACAGGGAGCACAAAAAGCTACATAAACCCCGAAATCGCCGAAAAAACGTTCCCAAACAAAATTCGCGTAGAACCGTTCATCGTACAAACTGCCCATGGTTCTTCGCGTTGCGAGTTCACCACCAAAGTACCCTGCGGCGAAATTTTCCAACAAAGACATTTAAATTTAAAGTTTAATGTATTTCAATTCCATTCTAAATTTGACCTTCTTCTTGGCCTAGACAATCTCAAAATCATCAAAGCGTCAATCGATCTCGATAATCACCTTCTGAAAACCCCAAAGATCAGTATCCCGCTCTGTTATCTTAGCACTGGGACAGCCGAAACACACTTGATAAACGCCCGATCCGTCCAAAAAGTAAAAATTCGAGTGCGAAACATAGAGAATGGTGACGCCATCCTCCCTTACATAAAGACAGGTATCCTCGAAATCCCAGAATGTCTAGTTAGAGTGAAGAACTACGAAACCTATGTCATGGTTCTGAACCCTAAAGACAAACCCGAAAAATTAGCGCAAATTCCCCCAGTAGAAGTACACGACATTGAAGACACACACAACTTAACCGACCCGGAGTCGAACGGGTTGATAGAACGTTTTCATTCAACTCTAATCGAACACATCCGCATCCTCAACGAACGCCCCGAATTTAAAGGAGATAGCGTGAAAACTAAAGTCAAGTACGCTGTCCTAGCATACAACAACTCAATTCACACTGCCTCCAAAATGACTCCGTTCGAACTCCTCTACGGGCATCTCAACCAAGATACTCTGTTAGACTTAAACATTGAACAGTCCCTAGCTAACAATTATCTTGCCCTTCACAGAGAAAAAATGAGGATCCTATACTCCCAATTGAGAGAGAAGTTACATAACGACAAGGAGATAGTGATCTCCAAGAAAAACGAGAACCGCGAAGAAACCCCAAAAATTCCTTTAGAAGTGTACGTTAAAACTGTCCAAAAACAAGCAAAAACGAAACCCAAATACAATAAAGAAATCATAAAATCCGTGAACCCGGAGCTTAAAACGGCATTGATAAACCCTCGACACCATAACACAAAAGAGAAGATCCATCTCTCTAACGTGCGTCGCCCTAAAAAACACACGGATATGGTAGCCAACGCCTGGAATGAAACCTTAGGTTCGACAGAAGTTCTCGCCACCAAATTCGGTCTAAAAATAACCAGAGCCGATCTTATCACCCTCAAAGGCGACAACTGGTTAAACGACCAAATAGTAAACTTCTATATGGAACTGATCGATCAAAGGAGCCGATCAAACGCAAAACTTCCCACGACGTTCAGTTTCAATACCTTCCTATATATCTCACTCAAAGCCGGAGGCTACGAAAGGGTGAGGAACTATACCCGACGAACGGACCTATTTGCCAAAGACGTAATAATAATCCCAATTTTCAAATCTTCCCACTGGAGGCTAGTGGTCATCCAGAACCACTGCAAAACAATAACATACTACGACTCCCTTAACAAGAACGGAACCGAAATTCTTGATGACGTCAAAACATACTTAGAATTAGAACACCTTGCCAAGAGAAACACTCCGCTAGACACATCAGATTGGAACCTCATTATTAACCAGAACACACCTCAACAACAAAACAGCAACGATTGCGGCGTATTTATGTGCCAATTCGCTAAGACCTCGCACACAATAACACAATTAAAAACATAGCCGACATAGCAATCGTAAGAGAAGAAATGTGCTACGAGATCCTTAACACGGAGTTAATCTGAATGTTGCAGACTAACTTCCTCCTAATGGTTTCCTCCAACGGAATCAACATGTCCAACTTAACGACAAACCCCGGATTACTTGCCATCCGCTCAAAACCTGCAAGAGTCGTAGAAGGCTATCACACCATCACACACTACTACAACCTCAGCGCTGTGACGTCTCAGATACAAACACTGCATGCACACTACGAACAGGTACTGATACCATCATTCGTAACGACTCTACATATACTTAATACGAACTGACTTACTCTCCACCTCCATCAATCACACCTTCAGCTTGATCTACAAAAAGACCCAAAATTTAAAATTACAAAACCAAAGAAACCCAAACGTCGACGGACTAGAGGAATCATCGATGGTCTAGGATCCTGATCAAATTCGTAACGGGGAACTTAGATGCAAAAGATGACGAACGCTACACAAACATACTCAATCATCTAACACACGATCAAGAAACCCTCCGGAAACAGATCGAATCTCAATATTCTATCAATTTGGCTTTCGCTCAAAATTTCAACCGGACGATGGAAACGATCAAACATAACAACCAACAACTACAACGCGAACTAGAATCACTTCAAGAATTCAACACCGGTGAGAGAACAGCCACCTCAGAGCCACCAACGACCTTTGGAACACTATCAAATTTCCCTACACTTACTGCTCAACATTGCTCAGATATTGAAACATCCCCTCACTTTCTGTGAGCTCGGCAGACTACACCCCAGCATTCTCGACTCGGACTCACTACAAATTGAACTAGACCGTTTATCCAAATTCTACGGACCCCGAATCCTGAATTTTACTGGAAAAGACTTATTCGAAATCCAATCACATTAAAGTTCAATGTTTCGTTGGTACAGACGAGATAGTTTACTTTTAGACATCCCTATAGTTGATCCACGAACATTCGACCTTTACCATCTAGAACCCATACCAACAACGTTCGAATCAAACTACGTTACTATCATTCCGCAGTTCGACATTTTCTTAAAGCACATAACGAAGTCCTAGCACTTCGCGATACCTGTCCGTTGGGACATTATTTCCACCATGCCCAATCCAACAAATCTTCGAGACTGACCTTCCATGCGAAACGCAATTTTTACTACACCACTCCACCGAACAGCGTGAGTACACTCAACTTAACGCACTTACAAACAACGTGAGACTATTACCTGAAACTAACCAATACCTTTTAAACTTCCGCACCACGACACACTGGACGTAATCAGTGAATTTGGCACAGAAACCATAACGCTTCAAGGAATATACCTTCTTAATCAAAGAACTCAACACATAACATACCACAACCGAACACTATTTGCGGCACATCGAAGCATAACAGGCACACCATTAATAGTCACCAACACTACCCACAACCACATCCTCCACAAACGCCCTAATACGCAAATTCACCTACTCGACCTCGATCTCTCATCGGTACGGATCGAGGACACTAAACCTATTATAGAATTTTCGTACTATGAAATGGTTAAACCAAGCTTCTGGACCATACTCCTGTACATATTGTTAATCTCCTTATTGACATTTAACTTTATAAGGTATTATAACTATGTTAGCAGACAGGGTACCATTGTTACGTGACCCTGTACGTACTTTGTAAATAACATTGTTCTTTTTGAAATTTCAATAATTTCCATTATGTCAAGCACTCTGTATGTGCATATTTACCATTTATTGTTCACACAACGATCAAATTCGTCCTGTATCATTGTACCCCAGTTTTGACCCCTTCTGTTATTTCACCCCCAAAATTTCGTTCTCGGGGACAGAGTTATGTACTATAATATTGCCCAGTGTATAACTATTATTGCTGACTCAACCCTTGACAACCCATTCTCATATTTCCCGCTAACCTAGCAATTCCTGCCTTATAAAACCTCTCCTTCGAGCTGGGCTCTTCAGTCTCTTCCCGTACCTCCATCTGCCCGCTTATTCTGAACGTTGTGTGGTCCGTGTAAATAAAGTGTTTTTTAAAAACTGATTTCTCGGGGTTGAACACCTAACTTTCATTTATCACTCAGTTAATTTGAACTTGGTCAAACAACGCTTTACGGCAGTAGAAAGCGGTAGCGCTTACAGTTCCGGAATTTATTGTGCTGCTCGTACTCATTGCAGGACTATTATTGAACAATTGGTACACAGATAATTAATGAGGCTGTAAACGCGATTTTAAAAAAAAAGGATAGTAATCACTTTTGCAGACTTATTGGAAAATAACTGTTAGAACTGGTAGTAAGCGCAACGGCAGTAGTTGAAATTCAGGAATTTCTGGAGTGAGCTCCATGTATTTCATGAGCGTTTTTAAACACTCATCCTTCAGGTATTAGATTGGACTACAATACCAATTTATTTTTAACATTCTACAAGAATTCCAGCGGAGTTTATACAGAAAAAACTGCGCGAAAAACGCTTTTGGTTGAAAATTTTGATATTTTATTGTGCTGCTCTCGTCATTTTCCCACGAACGAGAATTTTATAGTATCATTGCCTTATTGAGAGCTATCAATATAAAAAATGTAATTAAAATCGTTACAGCCGTTTTTGAGAAAAAAAATTTTGTGTTTTGATCACTATGACGACTATAGTTAACTTTCGATGGATTTTGCCCATACCCTCATTATTGCGTCCCATGGTAACCTGTAGGCTAGACATCAAGTTTCAGCTGATTTGGTACGGTGGTTTTCTCTAAAAACTGCGCTAAAATCGATTTCGTCGAAAGTTTTGGTAATTTATTGTGCTGCTCTCGTCATTTTCCCACAAATGGGAATTTTATGGTATAATTGTCTTATTGAGAGCTATCAGTATAAACAATTTAATCAAAATCGTTAGAGCCGTTTTTGAGAAAAAAAATATTTGGTGTTTTGATCACAATGATAACTATAGTTCAATTTCAGTGAATTTTGTTCATACCCTTATTTTGGCGTCCCATGATGACCTGCGTGCGAGATATGAAGTTTGAGCTGATTTGGTAAGGTGGTTTTCTCTAAAAATCGTATACAGACACACATACACACAGACACACACACAGACCATTTTCCCAAATAGTGTTTTTCGGACTCAGGATGGTCTGAAACGTAAAGATCTGAAGAAAACTCAAAATTTTTTTTTCAGCCGATTACATAACTTTCCTTTCTACTTCGTAGAGCCAAGGAAAGTAAAAAAGAGTAGAATGAGTAAGGTGCACATTATTAATTGAAGTTAGTTATTGAAATAAAATGCTACCTAACCACGCTCTGCTACCAAAAAAATGTATGTTCACACAGATGTGGGGTCTTCTCTAATAAAAAAAAAAAATTACCTAAGTGAATTACCTAGTACATGAAAAATTAGAAGAAAAATAAACGAAAATTAAAAGCTATAGTTAAGTTGAGTTAATATAAGAACAATTAAAATGAAAAATATTAAAACTACTGTCCTTTCGAAATGTTACAAAAGTTTTACGTCTGACCGGTTAGAGAAGTCGGCGATTGATGATTTTGTGAAATCTGAAAGTGTGATGACCCGGGGAATCACTCGAAATGAGAGAAGAGAAGAAACTGATCTTGAAAAGGGAAGAGTCGATCTCCGGAGAGGTGAGAGAAGTGGGGATGGCGCAGACAGAAAGCTTCCTCACGGTCAAAGATTAGTAACTTGAACTTATTAATAAACAAATGGCGCAAACACTCTAGAGGAACAGCCCTCAATCGCTTCTTACGTCTAGAAGCTCCTGAAAGTCCCTACTACTATGAGGGAGGAGTAGGTAGATCAAAGACAAATGGAGGTTTTCACTGGAAGGTCTTCCTACTATCCCCCGCATCATGCTGTGCACAAATTGGATGATCCTCCTAGGAAGATACGAGTAGTCTGCAATGCCTCCCAATCTACATCATCATCCCACTCGCTCAGTGACCAGTCGCTGCTGAGCAAGCACTCTCGATTCAGCTTACTTCGCATTTGGGTCATTAGCCATATCTACCACTCCTCATGCATTTGATAACGTTGCCGGCATGGAGGAGGAACCACAGCAAAGTTTTCTCTCTGGGGGAGAATGGTGTTTTTCTGGAACAGTCGATAGCAACAGTCGATAGCAACATTCCTTGGGGCAGCAGCCAGTCATGGTTGCCAAGATATATCGCCACCAGTATGCCCTCACGATCCATGATCCATGACCTAGTCATCCGCAACTTCCGTTCCCCCCAAAATCACACATGAAGGGGCTGTCCTCGAGGTTGTTAAGGCGGACGACGTCAAGATTTGTAGCAGGGCTTGCTGTCTCAGTGACCCTTCAGTCTCGACTCTGCTTTGTTGATTGGTGTTTCTCGTGTAGCTTAGCTCTCAACCCTAGCAAGTGAGTTGTGTGGACGTTCCATCGCCCTTCGTCTCCTTACTTCCACGTCGTCCCTCCCAGCTGCTCGTCCTCTGACCAGGATTGCAAGGTTACCCTCGATACTAGGCGCATCACATCGCTGGGGCTGCGTACGTGTTAAGGGGTCGATGTGTTCTCACGAGTTCTCCGATCCCGTGTCCTCAACAATCAGTACCGCTCTCTGGTCAAACGAGCACACCGGTCCTTTTTACGGTACCTGGCCATCCTGTCCACTTGCTTCAGGCTCCATCGACTTGCCGTATTTGATGCCACTTCGGCTTTAGAATGCCTCGTTTGGGCCCACGGAAATCGTTCACATGCTCCATCAGCCGTGTCCTTAAACTGCCAATTAGCTGTCGCATGACTCAACTCTCTTGACCCTCATGTGAACGCTAGGTTATGTTAGTATGGCACGTTCAGTGTACTCTTGTTAGCTCATTCGTTGCCATTTATCGCATTTCTGCTCAATTACCACATGCTTCTGATATCGTTCCACCTCTGTTCATTATTGCACGAGTTACCTTTTCTTTTTTCTGTACTTCCTGTAGTGCAGGCTCGTTCCCATGACTATCTATAAGAGAACGTTGGGTGTTGACAGCTCCGAAAAGAGCAAATATGAGCTAAGAACTAAAGGGATAGAACGTGCGGACACCATACACTTCGTGCCTGAGGCTGATGGCAGAGATGGTTTGATGATGGTTGGTTCGGTGCTGGTTTGCCTTCTTGGGCCTTCACGTCACTGTAGTTATTGCTCATGCGGATTCATCCTGGTCACCCTCTCACATCTCCGTCTCGATGGACATCCTCGTAGGTCCATTTTGGAGATTCTGCACTCTCTTGGAGAAGAATCAGTTGGGTATCAGAACAATAATTTAGAAATAAACCCCGACAAATGCCAACCATCATAAGAACTATTGAGCTCCCAATGCGACGAGGAAAACTGTGCGGTTGCGTGCAGGTACTTCGTAATGAGCACGGCAGTTCTTCAGGTCCCGATGGAGCGTAGGAAATAAACAACCCGTTGACTGATGTCAAGTTCCTCCGACCTTAAAGAATCAGAGCGAAGTAATTCGCTGATTATTTTTCAGCGGCGGCGAGAGCCGAAGATTAATAGGAGGAACCGGTGGATGTTGAAGAGCAATGAACACTTCGCTCCGTCGAAGCTAATTTAATTGATCAAACCCAACAAATCATTGTCAAGTTTCTCCCCTAAAACGGTGGGAGCTAATTAATCTTCAGCGTAACCTTAACAAAATCATAATTTACTCCGAAACCCCGTTATTTCCTCACACGCGGAGGAGCGGAGGAACAGTTCTAATTGTAGCCGGCACGAACGGAGCGTGGTGGTTGAGTAAAGGGAGGGCGTCAATGAAATAGCGAAGCACTCGTCGTAGCTCTGCAACTGGCGAGGGTTCAGGTTGGAATTGAATCCAAAGCTCGTGGACAAGGAACGTATCTGCTGCAACTAACAGACAATGAGAGCTTAACTTTCCGCAGCTTCGGCTCTTCTAATTACTTCCATAGTTGACATTCTCCTGAGGTTATTGTAGGAGCGCTCATTAGCCTCTGCTCCTCATTCTGTGTCAAGGGGAACCGGCGCTCTTCACGTGGATCCTTTTACAACTTCTATACCCCTGCAAAAACGTCTTAAAATCACCGTAGGCCGTCGAAGAAATTAACCGCGTCCACTTCAGAACTGAACCGTAAAGGGAAATGTTTTCTGAGGGGAGTAAAATTGAGAACTAGGAACACTTACCCGAGCACCGACAAGTGTGTGTCGTTTGCGACAGAACGTGGATCTTCAAGGGATGTCTATGTGTTCTCTCGTGAAAGGGAGCCAAAAGGGTGCAGGCAACCCTCAAAGCGGCCCTGCAGATCTCTCAATAAAGTCTACCTGCTTTTTCCAACTTGACACTCTTCACTGTTGAAGCTACATTTACGACCCGATATAGGGGCGTGCGGAGGAAGTACCGGAAAAAAGAGTAGGGGAACTTGGGACAGAGAATACTTCCAGCGAGACCTCGACCACTGCGATATCTGCCGGAGCCCATTGCTGGACCCCGGCAGAGGCGCCCACCTTGCACAGGCCTACCCATGGTGCACCGGCTTGCGCCGCAGGCTGTGCACCCCCGCAGTATCATTTTGAGAAAAATATCCCTTGAGGCTAGAATGGTTGCTAGCCCGCCCAGACTTGCGTCCAGACTTAAGGCTTTGGGGACCTCCGCTTTGGAGGGGTTAGGACTTGCCCCTCCTTGCTAAAGGACCCCAGGTCCCTGGTACGCTAGGGCCCACCCCTACCAGCCGTACCCAGCAGCTGGAAGGGGAGAACGGGCCTCGCAAATGCTAGTTTTGCATCCCCTGGGGGGGGGTTTGGATTCCCTCCTAGCTCCCACCAATCTCCCATTCACTCTACCTAGCACCCATATAAATTCCATTCATCTATCCTCACTCATACTCCAACCTAGAATCATTCACTCAATAAATTACATTCTTACACCAACCATCATTCCACACTCTTACCTGCCGGCTGAGGGGGGGCAAAAACCCCCAGCTGGTCTCGAGCCCACCAACGCATAAGTGGACACCCCGGGACACGTTCCCCAGGGAGTTATTAATCCCCGGGGGTCCAGAGGGTCCCTAGAAATTAACAAATTGGCAATAAAACTAATCAGAACCAAACCGAATAACTTAACAACAAATGGAAACCAAAAGAACAAATTAAACTGGGCGCCCCAGAGCTACCCCAAAGGGAATTTACAACCCCCGAGGCCAGCCAGGGCGCCACCTACCCATACACAGCACCCACACACACACTCCCACCCAAACCCACATCCGCTGCGACGGGGGAGCACTCGATATCCTGTTGGAGCTATAGTAGAGCGGGGCGTAGTTTGCCTCCTCCAGATGCTTGGAATTGGCGACGTACAGTTTGGAGAGCTTTTGGGAAATGGAGCAACACAAAACCACCACGCCAAGTAGTGGCCCCTAAAAATGGTACAGCCTGCTGTTCCTCATCTGTGGCCCATAACGTGTGTTCTTATCCTTCCTCATTCTGGTTTTTCGCTCAGCCCTTTTTTTTCTTTCTCTTTGGACCCAAGAACAACATCGTCGATTACCTCTTCACTTGCAGTCATTGCGATGTAATAATGTAATATTGTTTTACTGTGAATTTTACTTTCAAAACGTCTGTTGGAAAGAAGTTTAGGGCCGCAGCGGTTTTGAGCTCAGGACTAGTCAGGAAACTACCTTGCAGAACCTCGTGCCGAAAGCATGCGAAGGCAACGGAAACTCGTTACTTCTTAATAACTGGTGGTCATTCATAAAGGTCTCTCAACCTAAGTAAGTTAAGCTCCCTGAACAGAAGCTGAATTTCCCTTCGAGGGTGTCCGCAGCGTTTTGTTTTCGTACATTAACAACCGACGTTGCTCGATTTCTTCCACTTTCGGGACCGTTCTAGACGTACTTTTGTCGAGGCTTTCAAGAACCTTTCCGGATTTAGAGCGTCACGTCAACGGTGCGGGAGCGGACAAAAAGGGCGAAGAAGAGGAGGGCGTCGCGATGAAGATATCAAACCAGAGCTCCCGTCTCTCCGAAGACGCTCTACATGGAACAGGACGTGAAAAAGTAGTTAATTAGTAGAATTGATGCACACTCTCAAAGAGCGGCTAAAGTATCAGATAGTGCGATGCCTAATGGTGGCTCCAACCCCACAACGTCTTAATTACCAACTGAGGGAGGTTCGACGTTCAAACCCAAAACAAAAACCCAGAAAGAGAAAGCATCGGAGCAATGTGTTAATTAAATTGAAATCGTGACTCCACTGGCGGCTGCTGGGTGCTTCTTCCTCGAGAAGCGTCAGAAGGCGAGCGAACACCGCCGACACCCGACTAACGATTAGTATGTGATAACTCGTGTTTTGTTGTGTTTCTTCCAACGCGTCGTGATAGACACCAAAGGTCTGCAGGCTGTTGTTGGTCTGCTAGACGCCATTCTCTCGATTCGAAGCTCTAACTTCATAAGAATCTCTAAGGCCACCATCAAATAGCTAGCTACCATTAAATAGTTGTCACAAAAGATGAGAAAGGTTCAGATCTGTTTTTACTTTTTTTTGTACGCAACACATCGTACAACGGCTCCAACTGTAGTTTGTTGAATAGTGTGGTATACTTGCGCCTCATAGGAATAGGAAAGCTGATGGGGGAATATAACCAATCTGAAATTGAAATGTTCTATATGATGAGTGAAGTATCTTTAAATGTGGTCACCGCATTGTGTCATGCGGCGTTAAAGATGCTGATCCTAGCTGCTGGCATGGTGCTTGTGATATCGGACGTGGAAGTTTTCTACGCTTCTGTGTGGTGTATGGGAGACGTCGTTGCCTAGTACCCTCTTCTGCAATATTTTTCTTATGTAGCTTCTTTCCCTGGTGTCCTGGGGACCTGGAAGCCAAGAATTTCAAACTGCTAGGAGGAGAATCATCTCATCCCTCTACACACACATTCAGAGGGCCCCATACCACAGGGCCCGGGGCCGGGGCTTTTGCAGACCAGTAATGTTTCTACCACGGCTAAGGGAAGCTTCTGCGTCAAAAGTGGCAGTCCTGGCTACTTGCGTTATGCCACAGTGGAAGAAATTTCAGTGGTCATTCAACGTCCATGTTCACTCAGTGGGAGAGAGGCCCGTTCCAGACTGAGGCGGCTGGTGTGCATGTACACTGACTGCTATGGTGGGTGGCCGGGGTGCTCTGGGCACTGGCGGTCCCAAATTCAGATTTGCCAAGCCTCAGGGAGAGTATTCCACGATACACCGAGCAGAAATTCGAGGCTTTAAAGATCTGGGCCGAAGAGATCCTGACAGAAGAACTCAAGGGTAAGAAGAACCCTATATTTTCGCACAGTCAGGCTACATTAAAGGCCATCGCAGTGTAAACCTTCGAATCCAAGCTACAATGGGAATGTCTTCATCCTCACCAGGGCCACACCATATACACCGAGGGGTGTCGATGATGCCCAAAATGACTTTTCATTTTGCAGTGCTCCGTGATGATCCCCCAACGATCTGCCTTAGGTCCTTCCATTCCATCCTCACAAGGCTACTTCTTATCTCATGTATTTGCCCTGAGATAAACCATTTGGAATGCCTTACTCCCACAGCATTCCACCCTGTCCGATGCATTCTCCGGGCGTATTATCCCACAATCCGCTACACTATAGACAGATAAGTCCCACAGTAGATGGATGGAATCTCCAATTTTCGCTTTATGTCAAATAAAACTATTTGTGCTGCTGAGGCGGTTGAGCCACATCCTGCACTCCCTATGTACTTTGGCCAGGCTGCTACAATTCTCCCCTCTGTGCCACGATCGACGCGTATGAGACGACTGGTCTCACAATGGCGAACAGACCATTCTGGGCTTTACGCCCTATGTCCTCCCGCACATTCTTTTGACACGTCCACAAGGGCTGTTGTCGCCTTCTTGGCCGTATATCTGATGAGCTCTCTCCAGATTTTCGATGCCTGGATGCTTGAAATGCACACCGAGCTGAATTGCTTGCCCAAAACTCACTGCAAGCTCAGTCCTGGCAGTTGCCTTTGTTTTGGGCCTATGACCGTTTTGAGCATGCCGTTTGAGTGTGCTAGGTCAGATAGCACACTTTGCACTGTGTCTCGAATGAGCACAGGCACATCATCACCGTATCCTTGGGCGTGGGAGTATTTAGTCTCCATCACCAGGTTCTGTAGGAGCTGAGATACAACCTCTCTCTGACGGCGCCCCCTCACCGTCCTCGCTCTTAGCGAGCAGTTTCCTATCAAAGTCTGATTCACGGGAAAACCATTCGAACATGTTAATTCGACTTGGAACATCCGTAAGTGGGCAGTTACCGAAGAGTTATACTTATAAGGGCAGTTATATCAGTCGCTGCCAAATACGTTTAGCAAAATCGATTCTTCCGAAGGACGTTTTATGACCGTTCGGCTCGATAAATATGTGAACGATAAGACGAAGAGGGGGCAGTGAACGTCAACCAGCTTCATCAATATGGCGTTCGTTTCAAACGCTCTGCTCGTCCAATTGATTCGGAATTCTAAAGTCTTAATCAGAGCTCCGTTTCAGAGCGTTTATTTATCGCTTGTGAGAGAGAAATGTCGTAGATTCAGACTAGTTAAGTGCAGGCCGGTTAGCGTCGATCCGAAATGAAGATATCATCGAAAATGACCGTCTTGTTACATCCAGGCCCTGGCTATTAGGAGTAATAACTGTTCCAAATGCCGGAACATTGATTTATACACCTGTTAAAACTCCTTGGCGTTCACGGGGTTGAAAAATCCGTGGCGTAACTTCATGTGGAAAAAAAAGAGGTCATTTCGGTACCAACTGTCGGTGATAATTAACGTTTTAACGGCAGTCGACGAGTTTTAAACGACCCGCGGTCGGAAATTACATCCTGTAATATTTAAATATGACAGTCCTTACGTACTTAGTCCTGAAATACGCACGTTGACTGTTTCCTTCTGAGCTTGAAAGGACCTTCCTCCTTCTTTGGACCTTCCGGATAACGTCACTGCCGCTGGAATACTTCCCTCGTTGGATACCACAATGAAGTCTACCTACGGGAAAGTGAGGACGTTAGAGGTGCACAGTCTGAGTGGATCATTCAATACAAGTTTCGATTCGAGTACCCTGCACAGTGTGAAATCTATAAGAAGAAAGCTTCACCAAATCGTTGGGTTGTCTGGTTATATCAGTATATTTCGCATGCAACTAACTGAAAGAGTGGTCTAGTGTTTAGTGTGTTCGTTGTGTATTCCAGGCATTTGAGTATGAGCCAAGCTCCCCGTGACAACAGTTTGGCGGTGACCTTATTCAGAAAGTTACCTCTCAAGTAAGAATTTGGGCTCCCAAAAAGGAGGTTTTATGAAGGTTATCCTCACTGACAGGTTATTCCCAATGTCGCTCTTTTTCCCCTACTTAGCTAGTTACTAGGATTTCGTAGTGTACTACCTTAACAACACGGAAACCAGTGATAAATATGTAACGTTACTCATATCTATATATATAAAAACCCTGCAAATTATTACACAATGGTTTATAATTCTCATAAACAGCTTGACCTAGTATTACTGCTCCGAGACCCATCCCATTCGATTCAGCATCGAATACTATTAAACGATACGAAACATGACCCGACTATAATGGAGCTATGGAAACTAAATATTCCCCCAGCGCCAGGCGCCTGTAAACGTGTCAGGCAAGGGTCGGGGAAATTGGGATGGGGGCTTCCAGCGAACCCGTTGCGAGTCGAGCGGGTGGGTGGTTTTAATGAGACGGGAGGGAGGGAGGGAGTACTGACGATGAAACGTTGACTTCTGCTGTAGTTCCCGCGTTATACTGCGTTTCCTTAATTTTTTTAACCATCTTTTGCCCATAACAACCATGGGCTTCGTCCGATCAGATTGCCGAGACGGCGGGCACTACTAGATACCAAATGGGATTTTTGTGCGAAAGAACGAATTTTTTAGACCACGTTAGACGCACATGGCCCGGAGGGCGGACGGACATTGCAAATTTGGAATCTCCAAGTCTTGAAATGTAAAGTATCAAATTTTGAGGGGGGGTTGTAAAAAAATTTTCGTGACCGAAAACATGGGATTATTATTCAGAATGAATAATAAACCAAAACTCCCCGTGTCAACAGTTTGGCCGTGACCTTATTCAGAAAGTTACCTCTCAAGTAAGAAGTTGCGCTCCCAAATAGGAGGTTTTATGGAGGGTAACCTCAATGTCAGGTTATTCCCAACGTCGCCCTTTTCCCCCTACTTAGCTAGTTACTAGAAGTTCGTAGTGTACCTGCTTAATAACACGGAAACCAGTGATAAATATGTAAAGATACTCGTATAAATTAATAAAGCGTTTTCAATTGATAACTTAACGTTCATTTTTATTGTGCAGAGGTAAGGTATGTAAAGAATTCTGGTGCTGCACATCAAATTTCCTCAGCGATATTATTTATGGCTTTCTTCCCCATATGTACTGGTGGTGACTGAGAAAACCCTCTCTCAGGATCTCAGTTCCATCCCTAGTTCGCATGGAGCTGGGTGTTCTCTGATGCGACGTCCCCACCGAACCTTCAAGTGCATCCCTGCAACGCCATCCCCCCCTCCCCATGTGTACTCAGAAGTATACAGTATATGCTTCGCAGAATCTGCAACTCCAGTACCTCTAACTAACCAATCCTGGCGAGGCGGTAAACTTTCCGAATACTTTCTCACTCCAGACTGAGGATCTCTCTTTATCAACCCCTGGAGATTCCGATAAATAATCTTGACTGCCATTGGCCAGGCAGCCCTGCACTTCTCCTCCCACTTGTCAATCTCCCTTGGCTATTGGTGGTCCCTAGGAAGGACTCAGGTTCCACAGGGAAAAGTGCAGATACGTCTTTCGCCAGTTTGTCGGCCTCCTATGGTTTTAGCTACTCATCCAACCCATTTTTCACTCAGTTCGTTAGAATTTGATGTAACAAAAGGATTCACGTTTTATGTAGAATGTGTGTGTGTGTCTAGTTCGATTTGCGGGAGAACGGCTGATCCGATTGAGCTGGTTCCTTTTTTGTTCTGTTTATTATTTTTTTTAGATTCCAAAATAAGATTATGGACGATTTTGGTCAATGGGAGGGGGTGGGGGGGATGTACCAAAAACAAGGGGTTTTCGCATTTTTCTCAAAAGCGGCATTAACGATTTTGATTAAACTTTCAAATTATCTTCTACCAATCAATACCTAACTTTTCTTTTCCACACATATCTCCATGAAAATACGGTGAACGGAGATATACGCCATTGAAGCAAAAATAGGTTTTTTCGCTTTTTTCGTTTTTTCGAAAAACGGCTCCAATGATTTTCACAAAACTCACAGGATGTTTTTGTATAGTTGATACTTATATAATGCTCAATAAATGTTCCTCTGACCGTCCATTGAACGGAGTTAAAAATCAAAATGTGTCGAAAATAACGTTTTTTCGAACATTTCCGTGAACTCTGGGGTAATTGTTCCACCAGATGTGATCAATCTTACAGAGTATCTTTTAGTCACCCGTACCCACATTTTGTTCTCCGTAACTATTTCTGTATATATATTTTGAACGGATATATAAGCCAAGTTAACTCAGAAAAGGAGATTTGTCGAATATTTATTTATCGGTATTCCAATTTTTCTAGTTAGCCGGTAACGAGTATCTAAAACGATGGTGGTTGAGATGCGTTATTAGATTTTCAACGTATGAATGGTTTATCGGACTACTACTCTCATTTTTCTGAGAACCCTACCGTCACTTGATCAGAATTTATTGAAAAAACTGCGCTAAAATCGACATTCATCTACATTTTCGATCATTTATTGTAATGCTGTGGTCATTTGTTCACAAGTGACAACATTAGGGTACCGTTGTATCAATTGGAACTGCCTATAGCAGTATTGAAGAAAAAATTAGGAATTATTATCACTACGATAACTAAAGTTATTTTTGGACCAATTTGGCTCATATCCTTATATTGGCAGCGCATGGTATCTGTTGGCTAAAAATACAATTTATATGAAAAATATATTTCTTTCTGTATCCTCTTGGAAGGAGAGCTGTAGCATTTAGAATCTGGCAAGGCGAGTAGGAGACAGCTGATTCCAGCACTCCATTTGTTACAAGAGGAAGTTTGGAGAGCCGCTGAATCAGGCAAAAATTACAGCGATCCCGAGCTCCGATCCACTACCCACCATTCGTCAGATTATAAATCTTCGTCCTTAACCACTAGACTACTATGGTGCCCAGAATGGGAGTCAGGCGGTACACATGGCTCAGGTTCAGGCCATTCACAGTGACGTGAATTTCTACCTTCCCCAGTTCCTCACTAAACATGGAGAATTTTGAGCGTACCGGCACTGATTTGGTAAGGCCCAAACAGCCTGCACTGCAGGGCAATGGCGGATGTTGCTTCCCTTGCCATATTCTCGTGTCAATGGTGGGAAGGCTGGAGGAGCACAGTGGAAGACACAGTCAACGAGGCATTCGTCTGCACCATGTTGAACACCGATGAAAACTGGCGGTACGTAGCTTAATTTGCTCGAGTGCAATTCCAGGCCAGAATCCTGCGGGGGTGAAAAATGATGTGGAGAAAAGGCCGCTCCTGAACTTCTTAAGCTGCTGGGCAGTATGTGTGGGTGTACGGGGATGGGGGCATACAGCATTATTACTCTTTGAGGACAACAAAGTGGAGCTGCCATATTAGAGAAGCTTGGGGGCCAACCAAATGCAATGTGCTAAGCGGTTCCCCAGTCGTCCTCAATACGCAGAAGTAAATTCGTGCCAATAACATCCTCCACAAACATCTGCGCGTCAGCTCGATGCTGTTCACCTTCTTGCACGGATTGGGTTTCGCATTCCCTGCGGTTGGGTTCCCAGAGCCAGGAAACATTTGAGGGCCCCTTTTCCCCGCCGAATTATCTGTATCATCGGTCCTGGACTCGTGAGACAAATTATCTTGCTTCTTGAGATCGCTCTTTGAACCTTTCACCGCTCTCTTCTCGTAACCAAATTAGATGTAGTTAGAAACCTCTGGAACACACATTTTAGTTGTGTTATGCAGCCCGAGATGAATGTTGTTTTTTCTTCTGAACAGCGCAATACATTTTCTTTTGTATTATTATGATTATTATCTTTTTTTGTAACACAAGGTCACTGCGGCCACACACAGCCCTGTTGTAACGATGTCTCTATCTTAATAAAACACGTCGTGCAGAGTATGTCCTTCGACTCCTGGGATGATTTGGGGTTCGAGGAACCCCTGGGAGAAATTTTAGAAGTTCCTGGCTGCCAAAGCAGGGCAGTCACATAGGATCTGCCCAGGCGCACAATCTGCACTCAACCATCTCTGAAATGCCCATCTTGTTGAGGTGGTTCCTAAGTGGGCACTCAGTCACTCATCCGGGAGGCGGCTGCGGGCCATACGACACCGCTAGAGCCGCAGGACCAATGGCATTTCGCCGTGGCACACATTGGGCCCATGTCCTAACTCCCCGGCGAGCCTGTTGGGGGGCCTACCTAGTTTCCCAGCCGCCGCCGGTACTCATTGCCTCACCCCCCTGGGTTCGGAGGAGGGGGGTGCCTGGTCGGGGATCGAACCAGAGTCCGCTGGTTCTATCACGGCCTGGCTTGGAAGGCCTCGCGCCCCAACGCGCTCAGCCACAGTGCCCTTCCTAAGTGGGCAGCGTCTGGTGAAGAAGCTAGTAAGGGTTCTTAGAATCCTGTCTGGAAAGTGTAAGCGTTGCCTTTGCCGTCGAACCAGAAGGCACAATGAGCTTTGTCGCTTGTGACAGTAGTGTGGAGCTCAGGCTCGATGGGCAGTGATTCTATGCCACTTTTTGCAAGGCCCTACCAGATAAGGGGAAACCTATTACGGGCACCTAGTCGATTGAGCGCCTAACCTGGACCGGAGGTGTAGGCTGTGACTGCCTAAACTGCCCCAGAATATGTAAATCCGCTTACTCTTCATTGCTTTTGTCAGAATCTCTTGTGCGCAGATCTTCATGGCTAGAATTTTCGCATGAAATATTGTGGCGCACTCTTCCAAAGGCTTGGTAAGGCCGAAGTTATGCACTGCAATGCCCAGACCAGCTTTGTACCCATCATGGAACCGTCAGTGTACCATGGTCATAGGTTCTGGTTCCATGACGAGGCGTCCACCGCAGTCTGGAACAGGTCACTCTCCCACCGGTCCCTTGAATGAACGTGGACGCTGAACGAAAACTGTGAGTTCTACCATAAGAAGAATCAGTAGCAAGTTCTGCCGCCTAAACTTAAACTTAAACTGCTTAAGCGTTTCTTGGAGCCTTGCATTACTGGTCTGCAGAAGCCCTACTGCTGAAATTGTGTGTGGAGAGGTGAGATATTCAGATGGACTTCTACTGCAGCAGAAGTATTATTATTATACCCTTGTATTATTAGGCCCGTCCGAGTGTGACCTCGCTTAAAACCTGCGTGCCTCATAGATATGCCTTACTAGGCTGACTGCCTTAGAATAGTTGGTGGAATAAGTTAGTGGTCTCAGCCTCTTCAATCGCCACGGCTCAGAGCTGTTCTGTTGCTGACAGTTTGAACTCCCCTGGCGTGTTTTTACATAAATGGAAGAGTCTACTGCAAAATGAGATTCGAGTGCCAGGCTCTGTAAAGTGTTGATTGTTGGTTTAAATGAGACGGCGCAATGCTCAAAGCTCACTGCACGATTTCGGCGATAAAATTCCTGGAGGCCCCCATAATTCTCCAACATCCCCCAAATAGGTCAGCGCGGACAAGGAGAGCTGTTTTGAATTCAATCTGCGGCGCTCATGACTTGAAACAATAAAGACGAAGGTACAGGCGGTTCATGGAGCACGTGACGCAACTGACAAACGTGATATAGCGGACAGTTCCCATGATTGAACCCGCTCTCTCTCTCCGCCCCGACGATGTGACTTTTGATTGATTAGCTCATTATTTAATTCCTCGAGAAGGTGTTTACATGTTCTGTCACGACAATCCTCCGCTCGGATGCTGACGATAAATTCTTGATTAGGGTTCTTGATTAAGCTCTCCCTTTCTTCTCAAATTGCGATTTAAATTACTTCGGCATCCGCTGGGATTTTGATTGATCGCTCGATCCGACGGGAACGGATAATTGCTTAGTGATCATCTAAAACCGTTGTTTGCAGTTCGATTTCACAACGTAAGGTAGCGGTTTTGTACGATGAAGCCGTTTCAAGCTGAGCAGCTAACATATTTCAGAACAGAGAATTCTTCCGACTTAATTATTAAACCGTAATGTCAAGTTTCTTCACAGCCTCCTAACATTCACGTTACGAACGATTGGACGTAACAAATTTAAATAAATTAAACGAGGTTAGCTACGGTGGACTGTGTCCGAAATAGGCAACCACCGCCAGTTTTGAGATTAAACTGTCGAAAGTTGTTTCTGTTGTTACAGGGGAGATTAATATTGAAAGCGGTATCGCACTAGGTGAGTCGGGAAGTAGTACGATAGGAGCCGAATGCAATGGGAACAGAGTTTTATTCTCAATTACATTCGGAGAAGTTTTACCACCACAGACAGGGAACTGAGTGGGAGTGAACGCGAGCGTGGGCGACATAGCGACGAGGGAACCGGCTCAGTTACAACTGATGGCAGCGAAGTCCCGAACGAGCCTCCGCTGAATCGAAGGGTTTGGTTCGTCCTGTTACACCGCTCTGCCCTTGATGAAGTGCCTGTCCTCAGGTACTCATGAGCACTGCAGTTTCTTACCATGTATAGCAATCAGGGCGTTGCTGTCCACCCAACAAAGGGGAACCTAATCTTGAGCAAAGAGAGAGAATTTTCAATAAAGTTCCAAAAGGGTGCCCGTGTTTGTGGTGGGAGTATTGAATTTAGAACTACAGATAAACAGTCACCTCACAATGTACACATCTTGGGATGTCTGGATCGGACGTGTGGATCATACATCTTCGTCCCAAGCAGCTGCAACATCCATGGTTCTGAGAATCGGTCCGTCTCTTGGCGAAAGACAATTCTCTGAGTAAGGGGAATCGAAGTTTCCCTCCTCCTCAGAGGACACCTGCCTTCAGGTGTTCCAGAAGGGGTAGTGCAGAGCGAAGATGCTGCGTCTACCGTGCAGTGGTTAGTTGCACTTTTGGGAACAAGTGCGGCGTCCTGGCTCATGGGGTGGGGCAGGGTGTGGTGCCTGTGTGGACAGCATTCACACGTGTACGTGGAGTGGCAGCTCTTGAGCGTGTGTGAAGCTGCCAGACAATTCATACACAGATTGTGCACTTCCACGTAGGTTCTTTGAGCCTCCTGGCTAGAGTTGAAGAAACGTGGGCACTTTTTTTACCCCATGATGTTTGCCGCAGATAGGGCAGGAATATGGCTCTGGCGATGTGGGTTTGTGTTGACCAGACAATCTTGGAAGCACGTGGTTTCCCTCGAAAACAACTCTAGGTCGTTCGGGAACAGACACGTGGGAAGATGTCGCTGTTGATGCATAACGTTATTCGTTGTGACTTGAACGGCCCATAGGTTTATCCTGCTTCGATGCTAGATAAGCATTGACCTTATCTATGTATATGTGCGCGAGATGCTGGTAGACCAGAAGCTCCTTTACATCTGTCCTGCTTTTCTCGAAGCAGCCTTCGTTGATTAAACACAAAGCTGTGTTCAACTGTTCGTCAAGAACGGACAACGTCCGAACATAATGACAGGCGTGTGAGTAGGTCACAGCAGTAGGGCAGAAAAATTGAAGGTCGGGGATCAAAAATTCCCTACGCACTAGAAGAATCTTCAAGTTTTTCTGCGTGGCTGGCATCTCAAACTAGTGTAGGGGAAGTTCGACCACTAGTTGGGCGCCAATGTTACGGTGGGGATTAATATTGAAAGCGATATCGCACTAAGAGAGTTAGGGAGTTAGCACTGAGTGGGTGGGAACGCGACACAGCAACGAGGGAACAGGCTCAGTTACAACTGACGGCAGCGAAGTCTTGAGCTAATGGGGGCATTTGAGGTGCCCAGTCAGCATAAATGCCCCGGACGAGCCTCCGCCGAATCGACTTATTTTGACTGCATATTGACGTAAGTGTAGGAGAAAGGAGCAAATGTAGCACTGGAGTTAACTTACAACGAGCGTTATTACTCCATGCTAGCCGTTGGTCATCAACGAGCCATTAACTGAAAGAAACAAAATGGTTTCGACTGTAAGCCCCCACACAGTGAACATTTTAAGCGGTACACAAACGAAGTCACATCAGAGTTAATTATGTTCATCAATCGATAATGTCCCCAAATTGATGCCTGGAGTGCTATTACTTTCAACGTTACGCTCGAACGTTTTGGTTATTGATCCCGCGGATAATTGAGTTGTTAGAATCGGCTCCATCGGGGGGCTGGAAAATGATTTATGCTCGGATAATTTATATAATTTAACCTGAAGTTTAAACGCGGCGTTTCTTCACCGACGTTTTAGTTGACGCAACGTCTCCGCGAAAAATATTACGAGTTCCAATTACACCCGGAGACGCTTGAAAGAGAACTTGCTATCCGACCCAAATACTTTCACTTGAGAAGGAATCCTTTACCTTCACGTAGAATGTTGCCGACCTTTAGGAGACTAAGCTATTCCCAACATTTTATAATACAACGTCCGAGCAAAGTATTTTATAACCCTTCTCTTTCATTTGATGACAGTTGTTGCTCTCTTGGAATTACACCACAAGGAAAGGGGTACGAAGTACAACGGCGATTATCGGATGCGCCAACGTCGACGGCCTCAACGGTTGAAGTAAAGGTCAATCGTTCTATCGCGTAGGAGGGAACGACAAATCGGGCGATAATTAGTTGTAACGAGTCGTCACACCTAATCGCCAGTTACCTTAGCGCCACGTTTGCATTATTCGGTACAAGTTGGTCACTTATTTGCTGTAACCTATCTGGGAGCACGAGATCGCCCTTTTTCTGACTCCGCCATCTCTCCCCGTAACATCACAGCTCTTCCCGCCTCCTCAAAGTCGTTAGTACCAGATTCTTCAGGAAAAACGGTGTAAATTGTTACACAACGATTTATTATTCTCTTGCGCAGCCTGACGTAGTCTCACACCTCCACGACCTATCCCATTCGATTCAACATCGAAAAATACCAGGAAACGATGCAAAATATGACCTGACTACAATGGCACGACTGACTTCAGGCAATTGGCACGGCGCATGGTTGAAGTGAGACGATGACACGATTACTTTTGCCGCATTGTCCCGGGAGTTCTTGTACATTGTAGACTACGATTTCACTGCTTACGGTCTAGACCCAGTCGCACACCTCTGAGAGTCGTTCCTTTCGAACCCATCTACCTAGAAAACGATACCGAACGCACACAAACCAGAAACGCTAAGCGCAGATCAAAAAAGAGTCGTATGCTTATGGTCTTTGCTTGTGTCAACTTTAGACAGTACTTCTAAGTTCTGTTCATTCATCTCTGATAACTGTCTTAAACAAACCATTAGGAGATGTCCCACCACGACTTCAAAGGATGTTCTTACATCTTAAATTACTTAATGCTTTTTACGAGGAAAATTGGGAGCCAGTTTTGGGATCTTCGGATGTTAATGAATGTAGTTGTTTGGAAATACGGGTGGAGGGTCAACCTTCTGCGCCTTCGCGTCCTGTAACGCGACAGAGAAACTCCCTTAGTCCGATAACCGTGTCATAGTTGGTGACTACATAATACGTACATTCCCTAGATTCCATACATTGCGTGGATTCCCTGCATTATCCCAATTCTTCCCGTCGCAATTCCATAAAAGTAATATTTGAGCAGCACTATACTTGTCAAGTACAAGTCTTGAAACGTAAAGTATCAAATTTTACCCCCTGTTGTAAAAAATGTTTCGTGACCAAAAACATAAGGTTATTATTCAGAATGAATAATAAACCAAAATGAAAAAATCTGTAAGATCGCACAAGTGGCTGCGGTGAAGGTCTGTGTGCAGCGGCTGGTGCAGAAGGGACTTGAGCGGCAGAGGATCTACATCACGGTGGACAGTCAGGCCACTTTCAAGGCCTTAGCCTCATACTGTCTTACATCGCCGCACGCGTGTGAGTGTCTGACTGGGCAGAGGACAACAGTGTAACGCTGTGTTGGGCGCCAGGGCATCAGGGTATAGAGGGAAACGAATGGGCTGATGGGTTGGCAAAGAAGGGATCGCCACAGATCCCTGTCGGCCCTGAGCCCTTTGTTGGGACTACCAGGAGCCAAATATGTACAGAGGTTGGCAAATGGGAAGATTGGTGCAGGGCTGCCTGGCCTTAGACAGTCAAAACTCTTCATCGGATTCTCCAAAGGGAGGGCCAAGGAGGTGCTTGCGCTGGGAAGGGAGGATATGAGGATCATATGTGGCCTGTTCAGAGGCCACTGTCCGCTGAGCTACTGCAAATGCAAATATTGGCAAGTGCGAGGTTCTGCGAGGTAGGGCTAGCGATGGCAGAGCATGTGTGCGTATGCAATGGACTCGCGATCGCGCCGTCGTGTGTTTGGGAGGCCCTTTCTTCAGCCCAAAGAGGTGGCAAATGCAGAACTTGCGGCTGTCCTCCGCTTCGTGTGGGGATTGGTGGGGGGGGGGGCGCATAGGTGACGACACACCAAGTGATCCATCCACCGGTTCAACAAAAAAAAAATCGCGCAAAGGCAACCCTTCAACTCGGATTTTCGTGCTTACTTTAACAAATATCATAACAACTTGAAAAGGCTGATAAGATTGAGCGAAGAGAAATATTATAAATCTAGACTGGATGGGGTCGTAGAAGACAGCACAAAAACGTGGAGTTTGATGAATGAAATAACAACTGATGTCGTGAAAGAAATAGGACTAGGTGAGAGAAAGTGGGCGGTTGTGGATTGTAAATTTTCTTCGGACTAGAATCTTTAATTTTGGCAGGAATTTTGGTTGAATTTATCGGAGAAAGAAATCCAGGAAGGTGAAGAGGTATGGGAAACAAATGTGAGTGTGCGGCTTTCCTTTTCCGGTCTATGAAGCGTGAATATCTAGGGCCCCAGTAGCAGCAGCACTGTAAAATCAAATAAAATAAAATGCACTTTGAAGATGTAAAGGGTCGCTAACTTCTGGGGGATGGAAATTCGTGAAAAAAGTATTAATTAAAAAAAAAATCGCGGGTGAGTCTCGTGAGTTAAATGACCACGAAGGAAGCGGAATGAACGAACAAAAAAAGGCGCGGAGGAAAATCCGCGCAACTGCCTCCTAGCGCGCGTCATAGGCGAGAAGTTTGAACCAACTGAATTGAATTACGTCGGAAAGTGTGATCTCTGCTTTGAAAACTTCATCTCTAAAGTATTGTGCTGCTCAAATATTACTTTTATTGAATCGCGACGGGAAGAATTGGGATAATGCAGGGAATCCACGCAATGTATGGAATCTAGGGAATGTACGTATTATGTAGTCACCAACTATGACACGGTTATCGGACTAAGGGAGTTTCTCTGTCGCGTTACAGGACAAGGGCTCGTGATGATCGACCAAGTCGAACGCCAGTAAACGCTCTAGGGTTACTATTTTTGGTGTTTAAAGGTAGAATTGCTACGCTCTAGGGTACACTGTATTTCATGGCGCGTAGATCGGCAATCATTCTAGAGAAGAACTCGATGAAACAATACTATACGACGTTATGTCAATGTGTTCGGTACGTGATCCCAGCGTAGGATTTTTAGCGACGTGTTAAGCTCCCTGATTGTCTGAATCTTCACTGTGTCCGGGCGAAATGGAGATCCCAGGCGGATTTTCGTCGATATCGCCGTCTACTCTAATTCAACTCCTTATATATAAAATCCTAATCCACCCTTTCTGGACAAATACCCTACAAATGGGGCACTTGTTCGGTCGCATAGAACAGCAGCAAAACAACACATTGCCAATTAGAATAGTTCACGCTCCACCGCTGGTACACAACGAGACCCTTCGCAATGATCTGCATATCGACCTAATCTACACATTAGCACCTCGCGAACTTTGTCTACCAAAACATCCAGTCAACGAAGGGTTCCTACCACATCACCGAGGCATATCACCGACCTGCTGACTCCATGAACAGTCAACCGCGTTTTGCGTGGAACTCACACTTGAGTCGAATTCTCAGCGAAATTTCTCCTTAATTAAGCTCGGTTATCTGTCAACCCGGCTAAAAAGACCCAGATTACGTAATACAATGCTGTCCATCTAAAGTGTTAATTTAAGAGCGAAAAATAACCGTCCTATAGAAGAATATTACTAATGTAATGGTCTCTTCAAATAAAACAAAACAAAATATCTTGTACGTTGCAACACACAACATTCCTTAGCTCTACTTCAACTCATTTGAACTTGGTCAAACAACACTTCACGGCATCAGGAAGCGGTAGCGCTTGCTTACAGCTCCGGAATTTATTGTGCTGCTCGCAATCACTCCCGGACCAGTATTGATCAATTGGTACACAGAGTATTAATGAGGCTGTAATCCCTTTTTTAAAGAGGATACTTACTATACCCTTCCTACCATCTGGGTCACGGAAAGTAAAATATCTGGTACGTTGCAACACACAGCTTTCCTTAGCTCTACAACAATTCACTTTGTACATGGCTAATTCTATTTAATCGATTCATTGATCACTCAGTTAATTTGAACTTGGTCAAACAACGCTTTACGGCAGCAGGAAGCGGTAGCGCTTACAGTTCCAGATTTTATTGTGCTCCTCGTACTCATTGCAGGAACATTATTGAGCGATTGGTACACATATAATCAATGAGGCTGTAAAACCAAATTTTTTGAACAAGGATAGTAATTACTTTTGCAGAGTTATTGGGTAAAAACGTGTAGAACTGGTGGTAAGCAAAACAGCAGTAGTTGAAATTCCTGAATTTCTGGAGTGATTCCCTTATATCTTATGAGCGGTTTTAAACTCTCACCCTATAGGTATTGAATTGGACAACTACACCAAGTTTTTTTTAACATTCTAGTGACATTTCAGCAAAGTTTACAAGAAAAAAATCGCGCTAAAATTTTTCCACGAATGTCAATTTTAAGGTATAATTGTCTTATTACGAACCACCAATATAAAAATTTAATCAAAATCATCAGAGCCATTTTGAGAAAAAAACATTTGATGATCACTATGATAATTATAGTAAACTTTCGGTGGATTTTGCTCATACCCTCATTTTGGCGTCCTATGGTAACCTACAGACAGGATATTAAGTTTGAGGTGATTTGGTTCGTTTTCTTCAAAAATCGTTCACACTGAACATTTGCCCAAATTTTTTTTCGGACTCAGTAGGGTAGTTTTTCAGCCGATTATATAACTTTCCTTTCTACTTTGTGGAGCCAAGGAAAAAAAAAAAACGCCATCAAAGCACGACAAGCTTCAATTAGGCTAGTCAAGGTGTTGATAGAGGTCGAGTACTGGAACTGACGGTAGTGTTCTTGGTTCCAAGTGCTGGTGTATCCATTAGCTCTAGCACACCTGAAAATCGCGAATTGAGTAAGTCGAATATCTTGCTCGAGAATAAACGATAACGAAAATGAGTGCATTGTTCACTCGTCGATTATCCCGTTCTCTTTTTGTCGCACATCTCGTGACATTCTCACCGTCTTTCTCTCGTTTCTTCGAATCCACTCGTCCAATTACACAACTCAACATTAACAAGGTAAATGAAATAATGATACTCACGAGGGCGGCGGAGATGAATCGAATCCTCTGCTTCGGTAATCGTCTTACTAATCTGTCTAGAGACGAAATATATATTCCCGCTATTCTGAAAAATAGCTCGTTATTAATCGAAGAAAACGCGGAGTTGTATAAACGTCACAAATGAAAACGTAGATAGCGATCTGAAAGAGTTTTTGTTGCGCTGGGAGACGAAGGTAACCGAACAAGCCTCGTTAATAACGATTTGGTTACAGGCGTATATTATTCCAATTATTGTCGCCCGGAGAAATGAGAGCTGGAAACCGCTTCAAATGACATCATTTTGCTTGAAAAGAGGGCGATTTTTCACCCGACTCCGACTCTCCGGTGGGTAATGTGTGGAGCCTGTCGAGACTTGTGTTCCCGTGTTACGTCCGAAGAACTTAAGTCCGTTGAAAATTACAAGGCGCAAAATCCCGTTTTATTCGGTGGAGCGTTCGCGTCGGATATCTGTCAGTGGCAGCTTAACCGGAGAATTAGAGATCTTCAACGCTCTGTATCTGCATTCGATGAGTTAAGAGGTACGCTCTGCATCCATAAATATAAAAGTTGCGGTAGCGGCGCCCTTCTGATGAGTGAACATTTGTAAATCAGCGTAATACCAGAACCACGCTTAAAGTTGGCTATTTCGTTTGGTTATTCGAAAAACAAAGAAAAAGACAACATTCAAACGCCCGTATGCCAAATAAAATAGCAGGCGCGCCGCAGCACACAACTTTCATCCATTTACTGGCGTTCATGGCTTGTTCTCCAAAATTAATTTATTTTTCACTCAGTTGATTTCAACATGGTAAAATATACCTCACAGTGGCATAAAGCGGTGGTGGTTCCGGAATTTATTGACCCGCTCGTACTCATGACCTGACTATTATTCAGCAATTTCTAAAAAGAAAATTAATGAGGCTGTAAACACGATTGTTTTGGGAAGGATAAATAATCTGTTTTTGGTAGTTATTGGATGAAAACTTGAAATTCTTGAATTTATTTATTTATTTATTTAGAAAATACGCGACGAACCCAATTACAAGAAAAAGTAAACAGGTGGTACCTGAATGGACTTTAAAGAAATAAGGAACGACCAACGTTGACCAGAGCGCCACACTACACATAACACTGCTTCACCACACAGTAGGCAAAATGAGTTATTGAGGGGTACCCAAGCAGAGGTGACGGAACAGTTGAGTTGTAATGGTTGAGATGGGTGAAGGGAGGGGATGATGAGAGGTGGTTTGCTTGGCGAGGACGGCGGCTGAGTAGGCGGTGATTTAAGTAATTTGTGGAAGGGAATGGAACGGCAAAAGGCGTGACAGAGCGAGAAGAGAGGTGAGGTACGAGAAAGCCGACCCGGGCCAAGAGACCAGGGGCATCAATCCGACCTGACAGCAGACCATGAAGGAATGAAAGATCTGCACACAGGCGATGGTCACATGAAGACATGGAGCTGAAGCGACGAGCGAGAACACCATAGTCCAAATTCTCACGAGGAATGGAGAGCTTATATGGAGGCCGAGATACGAGCTTTGGGGAACTCCTGAAGTGACAGGGAAAGGGTGAGACACGACGCCACTTACACGCACTGAGAGTTGTCGGGCAGCGAGGTAGCTGGCAATCCATGCATGAAGTGGTCCAAAGACACCAAGAGATGTGAGCACATCAAGAATCACACTATGAGGCACCTTGTCGAATGCTTCAGAGAAATCTGTCGTAACCAGGTCCACCTGATGACCCCCTTCAGCAGCGCAAAGTGCAATATCCTGAAAAGTTGCTTGGTTAGTCACCGTAGAACGCCCTCTGACAAAACCATGATGCTGGAGAGCTAAGTGCGAGTTGAAAATTTGTGAGAGTTGAGCCACAACCAGCTTCTCCAGTAGTTTGGGAATAGTTGATAAGGAGTAAACTGGACGGTAGTTTCTAATATCGCTCCCATCGCCCATCTCGAAGATCGGAGTAATGTAAGATGACTTCCAATAAGCGGGGAAGAGCCCGGAAGAAAGAGAGGTATTGAACATGTGAGTCAGAGGATGGGCCAGGCTACACGCACAAGCTCGAAGAAGAATTGGAGGGATACCATCGGGGCACATACCCTTTGAAGCATCCAGGCCCTGCAAGCCACCAACAACGTCGACCTTCGTTACAGCAAGGGAGCCCAGTGAGATCACATCAGTAGGAAGGCGGGAAGAATCCAGGCCTTGAGCAGGATCAAACACTGAGGCAAAGTGAGTTGCGAAGAGATTAGCGATTGACTGCGGGTTGTCAGCAAGTGAGGAACCCAGATGCATATTATGTGGCAGAGAGGATCGCCCGTCCTGGTAATTAATAAAGTTCCAAAAGGTCTTAAGATCACTATTTCTAAAGTAGCTCCTGTATATCTTATGAGCATTATTAAAGACTTGTCGTATACGTATAGATGAACAAATTAAACAAATTTTACCTAACCGAAAACTTAGTTGTATTATTCAGGATGAATAATAAACCAAAATTGCGCTAAAATCGATTTTCGTCAAAATTTTTGGTAATTTATTATGCTGCTCTAGTCATTTTCCCACGGATGATAATTTCATGATAATGTGTTGAGCTGTCTGAACGAGAAATTTAACCAAAATTGTCAAGGCCATGTTTGAAAAAATAAAAATTTGGTATTTTGATCACTATGATAAACTATAGTTAGGTTTGAGCAGATTTAGCTTATAGCCCTAATTTTGACGTGCTATGTCGAAGTTCGGGTAGATATCAAGTTTGAGGTGATTTGGTTGGGCTGTTTTTTTCTCGTTTCCGTCCACAGACATTAACGCAATTGAGAGAACAGAGCCCCCCCCCCTCCTCCTCACTGCAAGCTTATCATAAGTGGGACGGTAGCATGTAAGAAGAAGAAACTAAATAAATAATAATTAAGGAGACGGGGAGGGCGCCCAGTCTACTCTTTGCCTGATAGAAATACCTCGTGGGTTACTATGGTTGTGATGAGGAAGGAAAAGTGGCTAGGAGGATGTTCAACGATAGAACGGTCGAAGGTGGATAAGAGGATGTTCCACGATGAAAAGGTCACCAGTTTAGATAGAATCCGAGAAACGCGAGGGTGGTGATACCTCAGAGAAGGCGTGCTGACACACCCGATGCACTTTTTCAGAACCTGTCTTGCCCCACACGCCCCTCAAGGACACGATCTACGCTGCAACCCTGATGTTTCTTGCCTCCAGGAGATTCAGACGTTGCTATATGAAGTTCCGTCCTGTCATGTTTGCACCTCTTGGCTGCCAGATACAAACTGAACATCCAGGATCAGTTCAGACTTACCTTCTACAGAGACAGCCAGTAGTGCTGCTCTCTCCCCACTTCCCAGTTTTCAGGTGACAATGCACCAGAAATCTGCTTACTGCCACTTGAAACTTGACGTCCTCATGAGTACGTACATACACTCGCACCCCATGATTCAGCGAACCCAACTGGTTATCATAGGAATAATACCACGCCTTTTGTACAACTCATTGCTGTGGGCAGTGACACCGCCTTGAACAACAGCCTTGGGAACAGCTTGAAAATGCCGGTAATCCCTTCACTGGGTGCCCTTTGAAGCCCACTCTATCCATGCAGAAGAGTTGGGACACTGGACTGAGTTCTGCCTGTCACCCAAACTATGCCGAACTGCCGTCCCCAATCCTTTCCTTGTCAACTTTTCCTGCCTGAACATGTCATGATGAGCATTTGGACCCAAGCAGAAGAAGTCATT
Source organism: Pachypeltis micranthus (assembly GCA_020466155.1). NCBI lineage: Eukaryota > Metazoa > Arthropoda > Insecta > Hemiptera > Miridae > Pachypeltis > Pachypeltis micranthus. The sequence continues at coordinate 5,994,360 of CM035776.1, forward strand.
GACTCGTTTGGGAAAATATTGTGGCAGTTCCGAAGTTGACGTTATTTTGTTGATGACTTTATCGTTGAGCAATATCTCCTCAGTTGCTGTGAGCAATGCTGTAGTTCTGGGTTGACAGCAAGGTCCGCTTCGTTTGATAGTGTACAAGGTTCGCACAACTAAACAATCGCATTCCCCTCCTCTGGTTCATCTTCTATCTTCGACTTTTGCACAAGCCATTCCATTGAGCGGAGCCTGCAATCTCATTCCGTTCCGCTGTCATTGCGGGTTCCAATCGCGCCTGTAACAATTGCTTTTCGTAGTTAAAGGTTGTAAATATTGGTGGGTTTTGGGCGCACAAGGGGGAGTTGAAGATCGAAATAAAAAGAAACTCGATGAGCGCGAGGAGGACTGTATTATATGTGCAATGAATTGAGTAGAGTTCGTGTACAAAATGGCGACACAAGGGGATGACTCCGAATACTTGTGAACTGGCATGGGAAACTGTTTTGGAAGGAGAGCGTTAGCTGTCATCTTGGGGAGAGTTGATAGCGAAATGTCCGTGTGACTACTGGGCGACAAGTGTATCTAGGAAGAGCGATGAGTGTTGGAAGAGGGATCGAGGGAGGGAAGGACATTCCTGGAAAGTACACAAAGGGAAATCCGCTGTCGTTGCAAGTTAAACCAAACTCTAAATTTGTTTGAGGAGAAGCCGACTGACAGGACAGTTCTCGGACTTCCTCCCGGCATCACATGAAAAGGGCCGAAACATGTTTGGTTGGGTTGTATGCACCAGGTAAGAGCCTAAGCCGGTTGTGAATGTACTAAGTGGGTTTAGTTTTGTAACAATATTTACGTTTATATTTCCCTATATTATATTGATTAGTTCAGTACAGTAACCTTTGACTGAACAGAATGCAACGACATTTCACTGCAGCTAACCTCAACCCACGCAGGCGTTACATTAGCTCATTATTAATTATGGCTTTCTTCGATTGCCATCAGCTGTGTCTCATCACTTTCCGCTTTGCCACCTCCTGTGTGTTTGTCAATGCATCGTTACTTAGTAATCCTGTAATAATATAACTCTACACCTTAAGACTGCATTCATGAGGATAATAACGGAAGTATAGTTGAACTGACACACGTCTGTGCGTTGGATATCAATATATAGAACGCGAGAGATTCCAGATCTGAATTAGGTGTCACTTATTTCCGAGTCGAGTTCGTGGTACATCGTGTTATATCAACAATTCATTAAGAACTGGTTGACTTTGAAGGTGAGTGTGGCTTATGAAATGTGAACCCCAAATGTTCTGAGTGCCTTAGAACGTTAATAAGTAAGGCTGTGTTTCTTTATTTTATAACTTACTACAATTCACTTCACGGTATAGAATTATTGCGCTCGGGGAAGTAAAATGAGGACTTAGAGTAGAACGCTATGAATAAAGTGAAGTAAACTACGTATACTCGAATGAGCAGATGATTAATGCACAAAGCAAGAGGTAGACCTAGGCTCGAGTTATTTATAGGCACGGAGAAGGATTTTGAGTCAGTTTTTTTTATGGTTCGTATCATGTTGAGGCTCGTGACCCGCGAAGGTGATCCGAGCAACGGACTCCAAAGCCATACCTCACCTCCGCCCATGCCAAACCCCTCGCGGGAAAACCGAGGAATTGTTCCACTCTCTCTGTATCTCCAATTGTTGTTTCATGATTTCAGATAAAATCTAGAACACTTTATCTGCCTCTAAGGTCATGATACTTGAGCACGATTTGAAGCGAGGGCTCAGAGCTGGCTGAAGAAGTTGAACGTGGCGCGGGCCGGCGAGGATAACATAGAACTTGACCTCTCATTACGTTTGCCGAAGATGAAATTGGAGATCGCTATAACGACGAGCTTGCGCGTACGTGCGCGACGTATTAGATACGGAGTCTCCGGAGATCGCTTTGTTCAAATCGGTTCAGTTTCGGACGATTTTGCGACTGGCTTCGCTCAGGAGCGCCAGTCAGCTGATCGTGCCGTGTTAAACAGAATTACTGTTGATAATGACCTAATCTTCGGAATTAATTTAGCATTGTAACAGAAATCAGCAGTAACAAATTGCGACAGTAACTCCCTATTGTTAAGTAAAGTGGATTTTCTGCGTCTCGACAGAAATTGGAACAAAATATCACTCATTGTTCAGCTCAACTCTGACCGAATTACTTTGTTGCCCTTGGCTCCAACAGGATAGCCTAGGTTTTTTCCTTATTTGATGTGAGTTCAGTTAGCCTTTCCTGCTAACAAAAGGCTTCAAGAATTATATCCAGGCTGACAACGGGTTTTACCCTAGGGGTTTCCAAATTGTGCCCTCATGACCTGACTCCAAACCAATTCATTCTACAATCAGTATCTCCAGTATTCTGTACTGAGATAGTTTGGAGCTTTTGAAGAGCTGCTGACTCAGGCAAAAATTACGACAAATTGCGCGGAGCTGTGATCCACAATTGTCGACTATCGTCGTGAATTACGAATCAATGTCTTAACCACTAGACCACGATCGCCTGGGTGCCTTTAATAGGAGTCAGTCAGTACAATTCCGTAGCTCTCTGCTCTAGTCCCAGCACGGTCGCATATCTAGGGACCAACCATGTCGCCTGAACTAGTTCGACTAGCTGCTCATCAGAACTATATCAAGTGACCTTTCTGTCGCAACTCCAATCAAGTGGCAGTTTAAAACCCCTGTATGAATGGTCCTCTATCTTGTTCGTCCCAGGCGCCCATCAATTCAAGTCTTTATTGCTATCTTTTCTCTCTGCTCTTTTATTCTGTTACTGGGGGGATTAATATTGGAAGCGGTATCGCACTAGGAACAGAGTTTTATACTCAATTACATTCGGAGAAGTTTTACCACCACAGACAGGGAACTGAGTGGGAGCCAACGCGAGCACGGGCGACACAGTGACGAGAGAACTGGCTCGGTTACAACTGATGGCAGCGAAGTCTCGAGCGAATCGGGGTATTTGAGGTGCCCAGTCAGCATAAATGCCCCGGACGAGCCTCTGCTGAATTGAAGGGTTTGGTTCGTCCCATTAAAATCCACTCATACAGTCGACAATTACTGTTCTGTTCTACGTTTTCCAATTATTACCTTCTCTCTTTGAAGGGGTTATGGTATTCTGTTCATGGTGGAAAAATATGTCACTCATTAAAGAGTGCAATAAATGGGGTAAAATCATTGTGAACCTCGAATGTGGCTAAACTGCGGCATCTAATGGGCCTATTGTGTGGGGTCCTTGGGCTTCCTCATATCCTCTCTGTTCCTTCTCTGTTCTCTTGGCGTGACGTCCTCAACACCACTCTCACACAAAGCTCAAGACGACCTTGAGTCAATTGCTTCCAGCAGCTAGAAACTCTCCCCTACACCCACTCAAAGTACACAGCATGGGCTTCGCTGACAGCAACCCCTTCTTTATGGGCTGCGTGTAGGGCGCCTCAGAGAGCTCATCAGCTGTGGCCAGAGGAGGTTGCAGGGATGGAGCTCGAGGTCGTCTTGCGTTTTGTGTGCAAACGGTGTACTGAGTCACAAAGCGCCTACTCCGAAGGAGCTAGGGGTGGAACTGAGAGGACATGAGGAGGCTCGTGTACACAATAGGCCCAGTTGTGCCCACAGTGGGGGTTTTCCCAGTAATATCAAGGAATATTTTTAAAAAACCCTTTCTTGCAGTCAGCAACTTCACCTTCACCTTGGCCATTATTGGCCAGGGGCAACTTGGTGGACATTGTGCCACATGACATTCGAACACACTTCGGCTCCCTCTACTGCTACCTGAAGAGTCTAATAAATAGCCTGTACCATGTACATCTCACCAATAGTCAGTCCTGCATTTCGACTTCCACTTGCTAATCTCATGCGAGTGGCTCTAGGCGGTCCCTTTGAAGTGTTCAGGTTCTACTCTTCTCTCTATCAGCCTGACAAGACTGCTCACTAATAACGGCGACTTTTCTGTACAGAACTGGAAAACTAGGTGTTTATTCAGCTGAGGACTCTCCTAATTTCGACCTCGATTCTACATTCTCTTACCGCAAGAATATTTAGGGGTGGTGTGGGGTTTGGGAATGACAATTGGGATGCATGTGGACTATATAGTAGGGACGGCAAGGGATAAGTTCTATGGGGTGGTGAACATTGCAAGGGAAGGATGGGGAGTAGATAGAGAGGCCCTGCGCACAATATACAGGGGAATGTAAATGGCAATAAAAGTGTACGCGTTCAGGGTGTGGTGGGACAAGCTCAATGCCCACAGAGTGAGACGGGTGGGTCGTGGTCGAGGGCGGCCAAATATCAAGTATTCGGATTAGGAATCACAGTTCAGGCCGGGACTAAAGACGGCCTGACACCCTTCTCCATGGGATGTACGGGGGCAAGTCCAATCCCTGGTACCCCCATGGAGATGAGGCGCAGGCGCCCGTAGAACGCCTCTTGGCAATCCCAGCACCCGGGCCGGCCACCCATGCAGGTCCATAGGCTGCTTAAGGTATATAGAATGGGTACCACGGGGCTTCTGCCTGCCGCCGGCAGCGTGTAGCCTTTAGGGCGTGACGCTGCCGGTCATGAAGCCATTAGAGTTATTTGGTGCTGGCAGGAGAGGGTCGTAGGCTGCGAAGCTGGGTACCCTCTCCAACGCCACGGGCATATGTCCAGAGCACACCTACCAATGTAAGAATATTTGGTATCTTGCTGTAGAACATCACTAGTTCGTCAGTCTTCTGTATAATCAAGCCCATTCATCTGCGTTTCAATGTATTTCATTACTGATCTTTTTCTGGTCTGTCTTTTTACGAGACATTTCGGTAGCCCCATAGTCAACAAAGTACATCTGGACAAACATATTTACACGGAGAGATCCGGTTCTAGTACTGACTCCTTCACAGCTCCATCGAGTTGCTGAAATGTGAAATGATTAAATAATAAAACCACGCAAAAGGTTGACGACAACGGGTACAAGAGAACGCTGCCCTCGGAAAGAAGGGGATTCAAGGAGAAACGCACTGGTTCGGTTGTGTCATTGTTAGTCTTCGTGTTCCTGTGTCTCTACGTTTGACATGGAACGCTCGATTTGTGTTTCTTCAAGAGACAGACATTCATTATTCACAAAGGGTGTTTCATACTCGCCTTCAATGTTTAATTCGGATATTAGGAACATAAAGCGTCCAGTGTACAGCGGTCGCAGTACAACCCTTCTCGGCTTCCGTCCGGATCAGTCGAGATAACAGGAAATAGTAGTCAACGAGCAGTGGGAAAACGAGACGGCGAAACGTTAGTTAAACGCGAATTAATAATTTTAATGGTCGTGACGTGGAAATGGAGGCGTGGTGCGAAGTGTAAGTCCTCCAACGCGTTATCCAACCTCTTATCTTCACGTCTCGTCAGACGACTTGCTCACACGTTGCACGCTGTAATGCGAAATGAACAACGGTGTACATCGCTTGAAATGCGATCTCGTTGTCTCATAAATAGTTGGATATCAAGGTTCTAAGGATGTGGGTAGGCGCAAATAGGGTGGTCTGCGCTGAGAACGTGATGATGAGCTCGTAAGACCAAGATCTTCTCTTTTGTCAAATCAATTTATTGATAAGATTCGTGCCGTTCATTTGGTATCAGACCAACGTGCACCCGAGGACGATCTGATGTAATTGATCTCTGACGCTCATATCTTAGCCAGCACGTCCGGCTCTTCACCTTGTCCATCAAAGATTATGTGGACATTGCAGAAGTTTTTTGAAGAAAACGTTCGTTTCGACTCAAGAAGACTGACGGTGCTGGTTCGCAGGAACCACATCCAACCTACGAGAATGCTTCAGCATATTTGTGTTTGGCTGAGAGGCCAGAGAGAGTATGGCGTTTGTGATGTTGATCATGGGTGTCTATGAACGCTGCTCGACGCGCCTGTTCTGTTTCCCGGTTCCTGTTCACCAGTTCTCATTATACCTTCGTCCGAGAAATCATCCCGAGTGACCGTGAATTTTAGACATCACTTTTCCTGCGAAGTATTTAACCCGCAGGCTCTTCCAATACTTGGCGTTCTACAACTGTCTACTTAGAGTTGTGCAGAACAGGCTCTTCACATTTCGTAGCAACACACATCTTTCCGCAACCTCCGTAAATTCGACGACCTGCTACATACACTGGCGCTATAACTTCTTTCAACGCATTTCTACAATACCATTTATGGAAACCAAAATATTGGTTGAATGGTCAAATCGTTTGAGCGATTTTTGAGAAAATTGGAAAACCGATCAATTAATTTTTGACAAACCCTGTTTTTCGAGCTATCATGGCTAATATCTACGTTCAACGATTAGATACAAAGATAGTTGCACAGTAAAAATGTGGTCAGAGGTTGCTAGAAGACACTCCATAATACTGGATCAAATCAAGTGACGTTATTCTGGAAATTACATTACATGTTCTAAGAAACTTACTTTTCGACACATGCGACGTACTTGGGGAATTCCTTTACAGAGTTACCCGCGGACAGGGCACGAGTGAAAGTCGTGTCAGGGCCCCAAAAATTAACAAGTTAAATATACTCGAATATACTCACTTGATGTAAAATAAACAAAATAATGCCTCTCAAGAAGGTACTGGGAAATGAAATTATAAACCAACTAGGACCCACTTGAATTTAATCAGGACAAAATAGAAATGAAATGAAATGAACTCCTTTTAGAATGAAACGAATAACCTATGTTCGGATTGTATTAAATGACAAATAAAGGGGCAATGGGGAATTTGAAACACCAAGCTCTGATCACTTACCTTAATTCACACAATATAAAGGGACTTTAAGTACTTATTCCCTGGCTTAAAAATGGGAGAAATTCGTGAGCGATGCCAGTAGCCGTTCTGCCGAAAATGTGGCTCCTCCGCTTTTTTTATAAACAGCGGTGAACTGCACGAGTGGCGGCAACAGGGTTGCCACTATCGGCAGCCTGCCGAAAACCAAGACACACATTTTGATTTTTATCTCTGATCAATGGACTGTCAGAAGAACATTTATTGAGAACAATATATAGTTATCAACTATTTGAAAACATTCTGTAAGTTTAGTGTAAATCGTAGCTGTTTTGCCAAGAAGCGTAAAAAACCTGTTTTTTCATAGCCCTATATCTCCGTTCACCGTATTTTCATGGAGATATGTCTGCAGAAGAAAAGTTAGGTATTGATTAGAAGAAGATAATTTGAAAGTTTAATCAAAATCGTTACAGCCGTTTTCCCGTCATGTTTGTTCTTTCCGCCGAGCCTAAGAGTTGTTTCATGTTAGGAGGAAGTGAGTTGAACCGGGAACTGGATGAGCCAGCTCCTTGCGGAACATGGAGACGTCAACGTGCGGCTCCATTTCTTTTATATCAAAGACTCTTCATGCTGCTTGTCTTGCTCCTTCAGTCTGAAGGAAACAAGAAAGTACACGCTCCTCTATTGTTGCTCTTACAGCTTTACTGCTTTTGTACAAACGACCAATTAATCAATAGCTTTGAAACATAAAGTGTGTTATTATCACTTGTTTACAATCACATGTTACTACAATAGCTACAAGTTGTAAACTTACTTTCCAAATTTACTCTTTTCATGTTACGTAGGAAGTTACGTGGTTTAAAGCCTTTAATTCTACAGCTTTTTTGTTACAATTTATTCCACTTAAAATCCTACGAAAAACGTGCAGTGCGTAGCAACACACAACTTTCCGCCATCCCCGTAAGTTCGAACACCAGCTACATATGTGGGCGCTATATCTTCGTTCAACGCATTTCTACAGGAATATTTATGGAGAACAAATGAATTAATATTCGACAAATCTCTTTTTGGTTTATTATTCATTCTGAAAAATAACCCTGTTTTCGGTCACGAAAAATTTTTTACAACCCCCCCTCAAAATTTAATACTTTACGTTTCAAGACATGGGGATTCCAAATCTGCAATGTCCGTCCGCCATCCCCCGTCCCCCGACCACCGACGTTTTGTGCCTACGTGGTCTAAAAAATTCGTTCTATCGCAAAAAAATCCCGTTTCTTATCTAGTTGTGCCCGCCATCTCGGCAATCCGATTGGACGAAGCCCACGGTTGTTATGGACAAAAAATGATTAAAAAAATTAACGAAACGCAGTATAATCGCAAATAAGCCGTGTTTCGTATCATTTTCAAGGTATTTTTACATCCTGGGTCGAATGGAATGAGTATGAGACGTGCAAAACTGCATATAGGGAAATTACAGTAATTATTAGAGTCAACTAATTGAAAGTGAAAGAACTTGTGGAAACTACAGCGGAAGTCAACGTTTCGTCGTTGGTACTCCTCCATCTCATCAAAATCACCCGCCCGCTCGCCTAGCTCGACTCGCAACTTCCCCGACTCTTTTTACCCGACAGGGCGCAGGAAGGTTAGGGCCACTTCCTCCGCACACCCCTACATCGGATCATAAATGCCTACAGACGTTTACGGGCGCCTGGCGCCGTGGGAATATTTAGTTTCCATAGTTCCATTGTAGTCAGGTCATGTTTCGTATGGTTTACTAGTATTCGATGCTGAATCGAATGGAATGGGTCTCGGAGCAGTAATACTAGGTCAAGCTGTTCGTGAGAATAATAAACCATTGTGTAATAATTTGCAGGGTTTTCTGAGTTAAATTGGCTTATATCTCCGTTCACCAGATGGATACAGAAATAATTGCTGAGAACAAAATGTAGGTTTAGAGTGCTAGAAGACATTCTGTCAGTTCTATCACATCTGGTGAAGCAGTTGAAAAACCGTTATTTTCGACACATTTTCATTTTTATCTCCGTTCAATGAACTGTCAGAGAAACATTTTTCGAGAACAATATGTAGGTATTAACAATTTGAAAACATCCTGAGGTTTTGATCGTTTGAGCCATTTTTCCAAAAAGGGTAAAAAACGTATTTTTGTTTCATGGGCCCATATCTCCGTTCACCGTATTTTCACGGAGATATGTATAGAGAAGAAAAGTTAGGTATTGATTAGTAGAAGACAATTTGAAGTATTTAATCAAAATCAATGAAGCCGTTTCTGATAAAAGTGCCCTCCATTCCCCCTTCTCATTGTTGGAAACCGCCTATAACCTTATTTTTGCGTATAAATAAAATGATGAACAAAATAAAAAAGAACCAGCTGTATCAGTCCCGCCGTTCTCCCGCAAATCGAACTACAGACACACGTGCTGAAATGGGGTTTTTGGATTTAAAAGGCCCCAAAACGTAATGATGTGAAGAAAACGTTTTTTTGACTCGATTACAATACTTTCCTTACCCTTTGGGAGGCAGAGTGTAAAAAAAGATGAAAACAGTCACGAATACCAGCACTCCCCTTTTTTTCCTAATAACAGGCCATTAATCGCTTGCAGAGCCTATTTTTACACAATCGTTTAGGCTTCTGAGACCCAGAATCATGGCAAGATGCTGATACTGTTACGGTACAATATCGCAAAGTTGAAAACAAGGGTTACAATTTTCCCTCGGTTTGCTTGACACTCTCTTCTTCTGTGCCGTCCTCTCTTCGTTCCGTGAACAAGTCGTTCCTCCATTTCAACAACACAGCCGCCTCATAAATAACGTGTCTCGTGAGTTATGGGAGTACTGGAGAGTCACTACCACTCGTCAAATTTAAGCATTCGAGGCTGAAGTGGAAGAATGTCGATTGAAACCTAAACGGCATACCAACTTGAATCATAACTCGTTTGGAGAATCGTGAGATTATGTCTTTTAATGGTACACGTAGAGCTCAATGGTGTAACCTAAACGTACGTTTAAACTGGAAAACGAGCCGTGGTCGTGATTCTGTCCCATTACGACGATAACTTACACACGTTATTTTTAACCGGTGGAGAGAGGCGGGGGGAGTCATAAGTCCCTCACCAGTTCCACAGAAGGGAACTCGAATGAAAAGATTGAATGAGGGTGGGCAATAAAATGCTGTGAAACAACTCCACGAAACTTTAGCAGATATTGGCTTTTAAATCCCGGAGAGATGGTGATAGGTGCACCGTACCGCTACTCCCTTAATGCCCAGAGTTTCGTAGTTAATGACAGATAATTGGTTGTTATCCTAATGAACCGAGGACCAACGAGTTTACAGTTCAAATCGGCGTCCGTCGCGAAACGGTAATGGCCCCTCCACGCGGCGACCAAAACCGTTGAACAAATTGGAATGCGACTGTTGAGGATGCGTGGCCGACCAAAAAGTTGAAAATACCAGTAGTTAAGGTCGGAAAGACCTCATCATAGAGCCGCTAATAGCCTTCATGAGACGGCACATCGTACGGGCATCTCTTGAATGACGTATCGCTCCTACCGGGTGTAATTAACAGCGAGTTCCCTTCCGAGCTAATACTCGTTCGATAGCGCACACGACCTCGCGCGAGTCGGCCTTTCATCAGACTCTTTTACCAATTTTTTCCTTCCTTCTGAGTTATTCGCTCACGACGATTGGCGAACCGTTCGCTATTAGTGTGTTGCCTCCTCTTCCAAAGAAACAATTATTAGTCAGTTAGCGTCTTCTCGAAGACCTTTCGCGGTGATGAAGCAAGTTCTGCCAAAACTTGCGCGGTTAGCTCATCGAACGGCACTTTCGTCCTCCACACTTTTCGTTATTGTCAAACTCGCCTGTAAAACGAGAAATACAGTAATTTCAAATGAGCTTTCTCACAACTAACGGCATCATTTACTCACGTTTCTGTTTGTTGTATCTCACAATGCGTTTCTAACTCCTCAGACATTCTAAACCTGAGTGAAAGGCCAAAGTACAACTCCGAAGCTCAACAAAAAGAACAGAAAGAAATATCTGGTGCGTTGCAACACACAACTTTTCTTAGCTCTACGTCAATTCACTTTGTACATGGCTAATTCTATTTAATCAATTCATTTATCACTCAGTTAATTTGAACTTGGTCAAACAACGCTTTACGGCAGCATGAAGCGGCAGCGATTACAGTTAAAGAATTTATTATGCCGCTCGTACTCATTCCAGGACCATTATTGAGTAAATGGTACCCAGAAAATTAATGAGGCTGTAAACACGGATTTTTTGAAGGAGGATAGTAATCACTTTTGCAGAGTTATTGGGTAATAACTGTTAGAACTGGTATTAAGCGAAACGGCGGTAGTTGAAATTCAGGAATTTCTGGAGTGAGCCCTATGTATCTCATGAGCGTTTTTGAATACTCACCCTATAGGTATTGGATTGGACTACAGTACCAAATTTCTTTAACATTCTACTAAGATTCCAGCGGAGTTTAAATGGAAAAAACCACGGCAAAAACGCTTTTCATCGAAAATTTCGATTATTTATTGTGCTGCTCTCGTCATCTTCCCACAAATGGGAATTTTATGGTATAATCATCTTATCAAGAGCTATCTATATAAAAAATTTAATCAAAATCGATAGAGCGGTTTTGGAGAAAAAAAATTTGGTGTTTTCATCACTATGATAACTATAGTTAACTTTCGGTGGATTTTTCCCATACCCTTATTTTTGCGTCCCATGGTAACCTGTAGGCTAGACATCAAGTTTCAACTGATTTGATACGGTTGTTTTCTCTAGAAACCGCGCTAAAATCAATTTCGACGAAAATTTTGATAATTTATTGTGCTGCTCTCGTCACTTTCCCACTAATGGGAATTTTATGGTATAATTATCATGTTAAGAGCTACCAATATTAAAAATGTAATGAAAATTGTTAGAGCGGTTTTTGAGAAAAAAAAAATTTGATGTTTTGATCACTATGATAATTATAGTTAACTTTCGGTGGATTTTGTTCATACTCTCATTTTGGCGTCGCATGGTAATTTGCTGGCGAGATATCAAGTTTGAGCTGATTTGGTACGGTGGTTTTCTCTAAAAATTGTATACAGACACACATACACACAGACCATTTTCCCAAATAGTGTTTTTCGGACTCAGGAGGGTCTGAAACGTAAAGATCTGGAGAAAACTCAATTTTTTTTTCAGCCGATTACATAACTTTCCTTTCTACTTCGTAGAGCCAAGGAAAGTAAAAATATCTGGTGTGTAGCGGCACACAACTTTCCATAATCCCCGTACATTCAACGACCTGCTTCACATACGGCGACTATTTCTTCGTTTAACGCACGGGAACATTTAACGGAGATAGTATTGATAGTAACTAGTTCTTTTTTGTTCGGATAGTGGGATAGTTTTTAGTCTCCGTATCATGTGTCTAAATGCGCTTAGTTTATGTTGTTGTTCACAACATACCGGGGTAGCCAACCCTAATTTCTCTTGAATGAAAAAGTGGACTGTATTTTCAAACACCCCGGATCCGATCAAATTAATTTCTCCCCCCCTTGTCTGCAAACTATGCTTCCGCCGATGCCGAGACCTCGCCGACCTGAAAAGGAAACAAATGCAGGAACGGAAAAATAGGAACTTGAGGGACTCACCTTTAAGAACGTGACAGAAGCTTTTCCCCGGCCGGGAAACACTGGACTTAGCTAGGAGAACCACTTCGTCGCGTCACAACTACACTTAGCGGAAGCTCCACAAAAACGGGGGTACAAGATGAGTAATACATCGCTATTTACACGTCAAAAAAATAACTCCGTCTCGATCGACCGCTCGATGTTAAGTAATAGGTGAGAAGGAAAGGATGGTGGTCTGTGGGAGGTGAGGCGGACACCTGGAGGGGAAAACGATAAGGACCGGCCGGCCCCTTGGCGAATCGGCGGGAAGCAGCTTACGTTTCCAACATACCCCCCACCTCAAAATTGGAATTTTGAATACCAAACGAAAATAAAGACCCCGCGCCAAATAACAAAAAATCTCTTTCAGTCACCTGATGAAGCAATTAAGGAGTAGTACTAGATACAAAGTGGTATAGTGAGGAAAAAGGTAAAAAGGAGAAAATAAATCCACATACTCGTACTTGTTGGGAAAAAGGAAAGCAAAAGGTGTGACTCACTGAGTCGGTAGTGCGACCACTTTACTTGTGGAACGCATTTCTATTTTTCCAGATGGAGTACGAAGACGTACAACGCGTGCCACTCCATCTGCCCCTGGCAAAACTTCGACAACTCTGCCTATCGGCCACTCTGCTGGGGAGAAACCAGGTTTCTTGTACATTACAAGATCCCCAACCTGCAAAGGTACGGGCATGCCAAACCATTTAGGCGCTGTATTTGAGAGTGCAAATACTCTGCGCTCCATCGATCCCAGAAAATTTGGGACACCTGCTTGGTCAATTGCCATCGGGATAAATGGCTTGTCGGGACATCTCGTAAATCATTATCAGGCCTCAGTAGTAACGGCCCACCGGTCAGAAAATGACCGGAGGTCAAAAAATCAAAACTATCCGAGGGAGAATTTGAGAGAGCGCACAAGGGTCTGGAATTCAGGTAACTTTCGATTTGAGTTAAAATCGTAATGAATTCCTCCAATTGGAGAATTTGACTCCCTACCACTCGTTTCAAATGGTTCTTAACCGATTTGATTCCAGCCTCCCACAACCCCCCGAAATTTGGGGCATAGGGTGGATTGAATACCCAGCGTATCTCTCTCATGGCTAACTTCTCGCATATTTCGGAGCAGGAATTTTTCAAAAATGAGGTCAGTTCATTTATCTCCCTAGCCGCCCCACGAAAATTTCTTCCCTGATCAGAATACATGTGGGATGGCAGTCCTCGGCGAGCTATAAATCGATCGAAACAGGCCAGGAAAGCCTCTGTCGAAAGAGAGGTTAAAGCCTCTAGGTGAACAGCCTTGGTACTGAAACATACAAACAAGGCCAAGTATCCTTTCTGGCTGGTCCTGGAACGAGGACCTCCCAATCGTAACAAAATGGGTCCCCCCAAATCCACTCCTGTGTGCTCAAACACTCTTGCTGGCACCACCCTGGCTTGAGGAAGCTCAGACATTTTCGGTTGGCTTGGCTTAACGTGAAACTTATAACAAGTTCCACACGTGAACAGTCTTTTCCGAATAAGACTCCGGATGGATGGTATCCAGTATCGCCTCAAAATAAGAGACTGGACCAATCGAGGTCCCCCATGGCCCGAATACAAATGATAGTAGTCGCATATGAGTGACGCCAAATGAGAATCCCGCGGGACTAGAAGTGGGTGCTTAGAGATGAAGGGCAAATCAGACCTCCCGATTCTACCCCCCACCCTGACAAAACCTAGGGGGTCAAGGAATGGCGACAGCATCTTGAATCTCTTTGAAAGTGGTATTTGCCCTCTCCTCATTTGATCAATCTCTTTGGTTAAGTAGTGAGCTTGAACGGTCTTAACCAGAAACTCAAGTGCTTCTTGGTACTCTTCCACGGTGACAGGACCCCTAAAGTGAGGGAAAAATCAGTCCCACTAGCCTTCATCCTCAGAATGCAGAGAAATCTGCAAACGTATGTCAATACACGCAAGCACCGAAATAATGAAGAGAAACGTTCAATGAATTTCACCATGTCTGAGGCTCCACTTACACATACCAAAGCAAACCTGGAATGACTCTTGGATTCCGGAATTTCACACATATCCAGGTCTGGTGGGTCAGGCCAGAGGGATTCACTCTCTTGTCAAAAAGGTGGTCCAAACCACCACAAACTGTGGTCTTCCACCTGAGAGGGTGACAGCCCTCTGCTTGCACAATCAGCTGGGTTACACTCTCACATGCATCCAACGAGCAGTAGGACAGGATTCATTTAGCTGCATGACCCGATTAGCTACAAATGTTTGCAGACTATAGACCGGGGTTTTTATCCACTTTAAAACTGTAGTGGAATCCGTAAAACAAATCACATCTACAATAGACAAGGAGGAGGATAGAGGTAGTGTACTCCGAATCAGCCTTGAGAGTAAACACGCAGCTCCAAGTTCAAGACGCGGAATAGTCCATGATTTTAAGGGAGCTACTCTAGTCTTGGACTTGAGCAAATGGACAGATATTGAATCCTGTAACTCGGCACGTAGATAAATGACAGCCGCCATCCCGAGTTCACTGGCGTCGGAAAAGCCTACAAGCTTGAGACTTAACGCATGGTCTGCCTTAATCCATCGAGGGATAGCCAATTTCTCTAAGCAGGGTAATTCCTTTATTATTTGCTGCCATCTAGCCTCAAGATTTACAGGCAATGGATCGTCCCAATCTACCCCAGCAACCCACAAGCGCTGGAGAAACGACTTCATCTCGAATATTACTGGTGCCAGATACCCGTTATAATCGTAAATTCGAGCCACCTGGGACAGAATAGTACGTTTAGTAGGGGATTCAGAAGAAACATTAATTCTGTACTTGAAAACATCACTTTTAGTGTCCCAACCCAGCCCAAGAACCTTTACACTTACATTTGGATTCTGGGAAGGAAGCTCAGTCACTTGGTCGGTAATGTCGTTGACTAACTCACACGAATTACTCACCCATTTTCCCAATTCGAAGCAACCTCCTTTTAACAGTGAAATTAGCTCATCTCTGAGACCAACGGCTTCCGAAATCGTTCTAGCACCGGTTAAACAGTCGTCCATAAAAATGGATTCCGTTAACGCCTGTGCCGCCTTGGGCCATTTATGACCATCCTCGACAACTAACTGCCGTATTGTCTGTTGGGCCAAAAAGGGCTACACGAAATCCCAAATGTTACAGTAGCGAGTTCGTATTCCTTCACCTTTGAAGACGGCGAGTCTCTCCAAAAACGCGCTGGTAGATGCGATCCTCTGGATGAATCTTTATCATCCGGTACATTTTTTTAATATCGCAACCAAAGGCAACTTTATGGACCCGAAAGAGGGATATCACTTGTCCTATGTCTCGCTGCAGCTTAGGCCCAGGCAACAAAAATGAATTCAGACTCCGTCCGCAGGAGTCCAATTCTGCCGGAGAAAAGACTACTCTAACCGTTTGTCCTGAGGGACCGATCTTTGACACTCCATGATGAGTCATTATGTAGGAAGCTGGACTCGACGCCAGACACATGTGTCCCTGTCTCAAGTATTCCGTGAAATTGTCTGCATACAATCGTTGATATTGCGAATCTCGTGCAAACTTCTGCTCAAGCCGCTCTAAACGACGGAGAGCCAAGGCACGAGTTGAACCCAATTGGGGTCGCTTACCCCCACGAAAAATGAGTCTCACTGTAAATTCTCCACTGTAGGGGTCCCGAGAGTATGTCTCCGCAAAATGCTGAAAACAATATTCATCTTCGGGAGCTAATGGAATTGGGTCAAAAACTTCCTCCCTCTCCCAAAAGGATTTTATTATCTCATCCGTGCTCTCGGAGACACTCAACAAGGAGGGCTGAGGTGAAACACCCGAAAGCGGAACTGAACCCATCAAAATCCAACCCAACTTGGAATTCATGGCGGAAGGTCTCCCTTTTATGTACTGCGGTTCCCTAGACAAAATGTCAAAATAATTTTGAACCCCCAATAATAGATCCACCGGAGCCGGCTTTCCGAATTCCGGGTCCGCAAGAATCAAATTTGAAATTTGGGATGGTAAAGGAGACGAGATTTTTACAGTGGGTAAGTCAGATGTAATCTTGGATACCACAGCCAATTCTACGGTCATCTGAAAATTGTCATTGAAATGTGGAGATATTGGTGTTTTAACCAGGCCCTGTGAGGAAAAGGAGGCCGCGTTACCTATCACACTGATTTTATAAGGACATTTGCTACGGGGCAATTTCAACTGGGACGCCAAATGAGTGGTAATGAAATTTACTGAACTCCCCTGATCTAAAATGAGCCGTGCCCGATGCCACCGGCCATCAGCTGCCTGAATACGCACCAAAGCTGTTCCCAGCAATCCAACCTCATTTTTTACTACCGTTGTCAAAGAATGACAGGAAGTACCTTGGATAGATGGGGATGTGGTATCTTTTCCGGTATTTGACGCAGGTGCAGAATGTTCGGGGGAGTTACTGACAGCCGAACTTTCCTCGATTACGTTGCCCGCAGTATGTAGAATAGTATGATGCCGACGGTCACACATCTGACATCTACTTTGATGGCGACAATTATTTGCCATGTGCGAATTTAAACAAATGAAGCACCTTTTATGCCGCCTAACGAGCCTTTTACGCTCTTCAACGGTAGCCTTCAGCAGGTCTGGACACTTGAAAATGGTGCTCCTGCGAGCACAAGGGACACCTAAGTAGTACTTGGGAAGAGGGTGGTTTTTGGGTGACCGTTAATACCCGCCGGGTAGTATCCCCTTTCTTTTTGGTCGAAATAGGGGTATGTGGGAAGCTGGAATCCGGGCAACTCATCAACTCTGCAATGTTTCCCTGATCCCGGAGATAACGCAGTAAACTACCAAGCGTAGGGATACCCAAATCGCTCTCATTATCTAGCCACCGTTCCTCAAAACCCTGTCGTGTGTGGGCGTCCAACAATTTGAGCGTCCAGAACAATAAAATAAAATCCGCCAAATCGGGAAGCTCCAAATCGGCAATGCACGTCACTGTCGCTTGCACCTTATCGACAAACCGCATAAATTCGTGCGGAGACCTCTTTTTTATAGGTTCCAGGGAAAAAATTATATTTAAATAGTGCGTTGCCAGCAGCCTCTTTTGGCTATACGTTCGCACGAGTAAATCGTAACAGGTCATATAATTAGCAGGGGCAAATGGAACGGTCTGCGCCAGACTTAAAGCCGAGTCTGTGAGACAACTCAATAAATAACTAAATTTTTCAATGTCCGATAGGTAGGTGACTTTATGAATGAGAGCGTCATACAACGCAATAAAACCTGGGAAATCTATAATACGTCCACCGAATGGAGGAATCACAATTTTTGGAAGGGAAACTCTAGAGTTCGTGACTCCACCTGCCGCAGAATTTGTATTAGAAAGAGGCGCGTTATTGGCGGCCGAATGCTGCAGGGACCCGGAAAGGTTGTCGGCCGTAGTTTTATTTGGAACATATTGTTCCATCGCCGCCAAAATTTCGTAATACATTTCATCTGCCCGCGCATTTAAGGCTTCCGTATCAGTCTTGAATTCCGGAAATTCGGCGCCTATAACGCTCAATTCCTCCAACACTTCCTCTAATGTCTCACGCGCTCGCTCAATCCTCTCCGCTCGGACCCGAAAGACGTTGAGTTTACTCGGTAAGTCTTTATCAGATCGTAACAAGTCTGAATTACAAGCCAAGATCGCTGTTTACGATCTGTGAGTTTTGCGAAGTTTTGTTTGTCCTTCACAGAGGGCGACGGCAGATCTGCCTCCTTATTTGCCATTGATTATCAGCAACCTTACGAGATAAGGCAACAAATTAGAGCCGAAATAATAAACGTGAACACGCTAAACGAGGATTGGGACAAGTAGTGATTGGAATGGACAAAAGGATGATTTATGGTACAGAGATCACTTGAAAATGTAACTACAAGTAGACTGAATTCTCTTGCTTCCGCAAGATTGAACACTTTAACCCAATTAACACGATCGAGACTGCTAGTTCGAATCAACTGATTCCAAAAAAATTATAGTTCACAATTATGAACACTACCGTGTAAAAAAATAAAAAACACCGAAAACAAAAATTCCAATTGGTATTTTAGAAGTTGAAACTTACGATCCCAAGTGATCGCGAAACTAAATATCCAACTCAACTTCGATATTACCCCAAAAAACGGAATTAGCAAAAAAGATATCCGGACCAACGGATGACCACGAAAATAGGGGTTGGTTATGTTCACAACATACCGGGGTAGCCAACCCTAATTTCTCTTGAATGAAAAAGTGGACTGTATTTTCAAACACCCCGGATCCGATCAAATTAATTTCTCTCCCCCCCCCCTTGTCTGCAAACTATGCTTCCGCCGATGCCGAGACCTCGCCGACCTGAAAAGGAAACAAATGCAGGAACGGAAAAATAGGAACTTGAGGGACTCACCTTTAAGAACGTGACAGAAGCTTTTCCCCGGCCGGGAAACACTGGACTTAGCTAGGAGAACCACTTCGTCGCGTCACAACTACACTTAGCGGAAGCTCCACAAAAAGGGGGGGTAAAAGATGATTAATATATCGCTATTTACACGTCAAAAAATAACTCCGTCTCGATCGACCGCTCGATGTTAAGTAGTAGGTGAGAAGGAAAGGATGGTGGTCTGTGGGAGGTGAGGCGGACACCTGGAGGGGAAAACGATAAGGACCGGCCGGCCCCTTGGCGAATCGGCGGGAAGCAGCTTACGTTTCCAACATACCCCCCACCTCAAAATTGGAATTTTGAATACCAAACGAAAATAAAGACCCCGCGCCAAATAACAAAAAATCTCTTTCAGTCACCTGATGAAGCAATTAAGGAGTAGTACTAGATACAAAGTGGTATAGTGAGGAAAAAGGTAAAAGGAGAAAATAAATCCACATACTCGTACTTGTTGGGAAAAAGGAAAGCAAAAGGTGTGACTCACTGAGTCGGTAGTGCGACCACTTTACTTGTGGAACGCATTTCTATTTTTCCAGATGGAGTACGAAGACGTACAACGCGTGCCACTCCATCTGCCCCTGGCAAAACTTCGACAACTCTGCCTATCGGCCACTCTGCTGGGGAGAAACCAGGTTTCTTGTACATTACAAGATCCCCAACCTGCAAAGGTACGGGCATGCCAAACCATTTAGGGCGCTGTATTTGAGAGTGCAAATACTCTGCGCTCCATCGATCCCAGAAAATTTGGGACACCTGCTTGGTCAATTGCCATCGGGATAAATGGCTTGTCGGGACATCTCGTAAATCATTATCAGGCCTCAGTAGTAACGGCCCACCGGTCAGAAAATGACCGGAGGTCAAAAAATCAAAACTATCCGAGGGAGAATTTGAGAGAGCGCACAAGGGTCTGGAATTCAGGTAACTTTCGATTTGAGTTAAAATCGTAATGAATTCCTCCAATTGGAGAATTTGACTCCCTACCACTCGTTTCAAATGGTTCTTAACCGATTTGATTCCAGCCTCCCACAACCCCCCGAAATTTGGGGCATAGGGTGGATTGAATACCCAGCGTATCTCTCTCATGGCTAACTTCTCGCATATTTCGGAGCAGGAATTTTTCAAAAATGAGGTCAGTTCATTTATCTCCCTAGCCGCCCCACGAAAATTTCTTCCCTGATCAGAATACATGTGGGATGGCAGTCCTCGGCGAGCTATAAATCGATCGAAACAGGCCAGGAAAGCCTCTGTCGAAAGAGAGGTTAAAGCCTCTAGGTGAACAGCCTTGGTACTGAAACATACAAACAAGGCCAAGTATCCTTTCTGGCTGGTCCTGGAACGAGGACCTCCCAATCGTAACAAAATGGGTCCCCCCAAATCCACTCCTGTGTGCTCAAACACTCTTGCTGGCACCACCCTGGCTTGAGGAAGCTCAGACATTTTCGGTTGGCTTGGCTTAACGTGAAACTTATAACAAGTTCCACACGAGGACAGTCTTATTCGAATAAGACTCCGGATGGATGGTATCCAGTATCGCCTCAAAATAAGAGACTGGACCAATCGAGGTCCCCCATGGCCCGAATACAAATGATAGTAGTCGCATATGAGTGACGCCAAATGAGAATCCCGCGGGACTAGAAGTGGGTGCTTAGAGATGAAGGGCAAATCAGACCTCCCGATTCTACCCCCCACCCTGACAAAACCTAGGGGGTCAAGGAATGGCGACAGCATCTTGAATCTCTTTGAAAGTGGTATTTGCCCTCTCCTCATTTGATCAATCTCTTTGGTTAAGTAGTGAGCTTGAACGGTCTTAACCAGAAACTCAAGTGCTTCTTGGTACTCTTCCACGGTGACAGGACCCCTAAAGTGAGGGAAAAAATCAGTCCCACTAGCCTTCATCCTCAGAATGCAGAGAAATCTGCAAACGTATGTCAATACACGCAAGCACCGAAATAATGAAGAGAAACGTTCAATGAATTTCACCATGTCTGAGGCTCCACTTACACATACCAAAGCAAACCTGGAATGACTCTTGGATTCCGGAATTTCACACATATCCAGGTCTGGTGGGTCAGGCCAGAGGGATTCACTCTCTTGTAAAAAAGGTGGTCCAAACCACCACAAACTGTGGTCTTCCAGCTGAGAGGGTGACAGCCCTCTGCTTGCACAATCAGCTGGGTTACACTCCCCCCTCACATGCATCCAACGAGCAGTAGGACAGGATTCATTTAGCTGCATGACCCGATTAGCTACAAATGTTTGCAGACTATAGACCGGGGTTTTTATCCACTTTAAAACTGTAGTGGAATCCGTAAAACAAATCACATCTACAATAGACAAGGAGGAGGATAGAGGTAGTGTACTCCGAATCAGCCTTGAGAGTAAACACGCAGCTCCAAGTTCAAGACGCGGAATAGTCCATGATTTTAAGGGAGCTACTCTAGTCTTGGACTTGAGCAAATGGACAGATATTGAATCCTGTAACTCGGCACGTAGATAAATGACAGCCGCCATCCCGAGTTCACTGGCGTCGGAAAAGCCTACAAGCTTGAGACTTAACGCATGGTCTGCCTTAATCCATCGAGGGATAGCCAATTTCTCTAAGCAGGGTAATTCCTTTATTATTTGCTGCCATCTAGCCTCAAGATTTACAGGCAATGGATCGTCCCAATCTACCCCAGCAACCCACAAGCGCTGGAGAAACGACTTCATCTCGAATATTACTGGTGCCAGATACCCGTTATAATCGTAAATTCGAGCCACCTGGGACAGAATAGTACGTTTAGTAGGGGATTCAGAAGAAACATTAATTCTGTACTTGAAAACATCACTTTTAGTGTCCCAACCCAGCCCAAGAACCTTTACACTTACATTTGGATTCTGGGAAGGAAGCTCAGTCACTTGGTCGGTAATGTCGTTGACTAACTCACACGAATTACTCACCCATTTTCCCAATTCGAAGCAACCTCCTTTTAACAGTGAAATTAGCTCATCTCTGAGACCAACGGCTTCCGAAATCGTTCTAGCACCGGTTAAACAGTCGTCCATAAAAATGGATTCCGTTAACGCCTGTGCCGCCTTGGGCCATTTATGACCATCCTCGACAACTAACTGCCGTATTGTCTGTTGGGCCAAAGGGGCTACACGAAATCCCAAATGTTACAGTAGCGAGTTCGTATTCCTTCACCTTTGAAGACGGCGAGTCTCTCCAAAAAACGCGCTGGTAGATGCGATCCTCTGGATGAATCTTTATCATCCGGTACATTTTTTTAATATCGCAACCAAAGGCAACTTTATGGACCCGAAAGAGGGATATCACTTGTCCTATGTCTCGCTGCAGCTTAGGCCCAGGCAACAAAAATGAATTCAGACTCCGTCCGCAGGAGTCCAATTCTGCCGGAGAAAAGACTACTCTAACCGTTTGTCCTGAGGGACCGATCTTTGACACTCCATGATGAGTCATTATGTAGGAAGCTGGACTCGACGCCAGACACATGTGTCCCTGTCTCAAGTATTCCGTGAAATTGTCTGCATACAATCGTTGATATTGCGAATCTCGTGCAAACTTCTGCTCAAGCCGCTCTAAACGACGGAGAGCCAAGGCACGAGTTGAACCCAATTGGGGTCGCTTACCCCCACGAAAAATGAGTCTCACTGTAAATTCTCCACTGTAGGGGTCCCGAGAGTATGTCTCCGCAAAATGCTGAAAACAATATTCATCTTCGGGAGCTAATGGAATTGGGTCAAAAACTTCCTCCCTCTCCCAAAAGGATTTTATTATCTCATCCGTGCTCTCGGAGACACTCAACAAGGAGGGCTGAGGTGAAACACCTGAAAGCGGAACTGAACCCATCAAAATCCAACCCAACTTGGAATTCATGGCGGAAGGTCTCCCTTTTATGTACTGCGGTTCCCTAGACAAAATGTCAAAATAATTTTGAACCCCCAATAATAGATCCACCGGAGCCGGCTTTCCGAATTCCGGGTCCGCAAGAATCAAATTTGAAATTTGGGATGGTAAAGGAGACGAGATTTTTACAGTGGGTAAGTCAGATGTAATCTTGGATACCACAGCCAATTCTACGGTCATCTGAAAATTGTCATTGAAATGTGGAGATATTGGTGTTTTAACCAGGCCCTGTGAGGAAAAGGAGGCCGCGTTACCTATCACACTGATTTTATAAGGACATTTGCTACGGGGCAATTTCAACTGGGACGCCAAATGAGTGGTAATGAAATTTACTGAACTCCCCTGATCTAAAATGAGCCGTGCCCGATGCCACCGGCCATCAGCTGCCTGAATACGCACCAAAGCTGTTCCCAGCAATCCAACCTCATTTTTTACTACCGTTGTCAAAGAATGACAGGAAGTACCTTGGATAGATGGGGATGTGGTATCTTTTCCGGTATTTGACGCAGGTGCAGAATGTTCGGGGGAGTTACTGACAGCCGAACTTTCCTCGATTACGTTGCCCGCAGTATGTAGAATAGTATGATGCCGACGGTCACACATCTGACATCTACTTTGATGGCGACAATTATTTGCCATGTGCGAATTTAAACAAATGAAGCACCTTTTATGCCGCCTAACGAGCCTTTTACGCTCTTCAACGGTAGCCTTCAGCAGGTCTGGACACTTGGAAAAATGGTGCTCCTGCGAGCACAAGGGACACCTAAGTAGTACTTGGGAAGAGGGTGGTTTTTGGGTGACCGTTAATACCCGCCGGGTAGTATCCCCTTTCTTTTTGGTCGAAATAGGGGTATGTGGGAAGCTGGAATCCGGGCAACTCATCAACTCTGCAATGTTTCCCTGATCCCGGAGATAACGCAGTAAACTACCAAGCGTAGGGATACCCAAATCGCTCTCATTATCTAGCCACCGTTCCTCAAAACCCTGTCGTGTGTGGGCGTCCAACAATTTGAGCGTCCAGAACAATAAAATAAAATCCGCCAAATCGGGAAGCTCCAAATCGGCAATGCACGTCACTGTCGCTTGCACCTTATCGACAAACCGCATAAATTCGTGCGGAGACCTCTTTTTTATAGGTTCCAGGGAAAAATTATATTTAAATAGTGCGTTGCCAGCAGCCTCTTTTGGCTATACGTTCGCACGAGTAAATCGTAACAGGTCATATAATTAGCAGGGGCAAATGGAACGGTCTGCGCCAGACTTAAAGCCGAGTCTGTGAGACAACTCAATAAATAACTAAATTTTTCAATGTCCGATAGGTAGGTGACTTTATGAATGAGAGCGTCATACAACGCAATAAAACCTGGGAAATCTATAATACGTCCACCGAATGGAGGAATCACAATTTTGGAAGGGAACCTCTAGAGTTCGTGACTCCCCCTGCCGCAGAATTTGTATTAGAAAGAGGCGCGTTATTGGCGGCCGAATGCTGCAGGGACCCGGAAAGGTTGTCGGCCGTAGTTTTATTTGGAACATATTGTTCCATCGCCGCCAAAATTTCGTAATACATTTCATCTGCCCGCGCATTTAAGGCTTCCGTATCAGTCTTGAATTCCGGAAATTCGGCGCCTATAACGCTCAATTCCTCCAACACTTCCTCTAATGTCTCACGCGCTCGCTCAATCCTCTCCGCTCGGACCCGAAAGACGTTGAGTTTACTCGGTAAGTCTTTTATCAGATCGTAACAAGTCTGAATTACAAGCCAAGATCGCTGTTTACGATCTGTGAGTTTTTGAAGTTTTGTTTGTCCTTCACAGAGGGCGACGGCAGATCTGCCTCCTTATTTGCCATTGATTATCAGCAACCTTACGAGATAAGGCAACAAATTAGAGCCGAAATAATAAACGTGAACACGCTAAACGAGGATTGGGACAAGTAGTGATTGGAATGGACAAAAGGATGATTTATGGTACAGAGATCACTTGAAAATGTAACTACAAGTAGACTGAATTCTCTTGCTTCCGCAAGATTGAACACTTTAACCCAATTAACACGATCGAGACTGCTAGTTCGAATCAACTGATTCCAAAAAAATTATAGTTCACAATTATGAACACTACCGTGTAAAAATAAAAACACCGAAAACAAAAATTCCAATTGGTATTTTAGAAGTTGAAACTTACGATCCCAAGTGATCGCCAAACTAAATATCCAACTCAACTTCGATATTACCCCAAAAACGGAATTAGCAAAAAGATATCCGGACCAACGGATGACCACGAAAATAGGGGTTGGTTATGTTCACAACATACCGGGTAGCCAACGCTAATTTCTCTTGAATGAAAAAGTGGACTGTATTTTCAAACACCCCGGATCCGATCAAATTAATTTCTCCCCCCCTTGTCTGCAAACTATGCTTCCGCCGATGCCGAGACCTCGCCGACCTGAAAAGGAAACAAATGCAGGAACGGAAAAATAGGAACTTGAGGGACTCACCTTTAAGAACGTGACAGAAGCTTTTCCCCGGCCGGGAAACACTGGACTTAGCTAGGAGAACCACTTCGTCGCGTCACAACTACACTTAGCGGAAGCTCCACAAAAAGGGGGGGTAAAAGATGATTAATATATCGCTATTTACACGTCAAAAAAATAACTCCGTCTCGATCGACCGCTCGATGTTAAGTAATAGGTGAGAAGGAAAGGATGGTGGTCTGTGGGAGGTGAGGCGGACACCTGGAGGGGAAAACGATAAGGACCGGCCGGCCCCTTGGCGAATCGGCGGGAAGCAGCTTACGTTTCCAACAGTTGTTGTGGGTGGTTTGATGTAAAGTGTATGGTCGTGTTGGTAGCAGTAGGTGACGGGTATACAGACCACCCCATACAAAAAAGACGTAAATTCCACAATTGACAGATCATTCAAGACGTTCCTTTCACCTCTAGGGGGTTTCCCCTGAGGTACATGACCTCCGCCCGCGCCCCTTCTCCGACGCTCCATCATCCCATTTACCTCTCTCTTCGTATATAAAGACCACGACCAACTGACTGACTCTAGTTCTGACTTAACGGCCAGACGATGATGTCTTTACATCGAAAGCGCTTGCCCACAGTAACTCACAAGCCAGAGGAGACGGACTCACCTAACAGGTACGTTAACTTTAGCAAGAGTATTTCGTACTATAATGAACTATCGACTGACCGGAAGAAATTGAATAGTTATCATACGTTTAAGAAATATATAGAAGAAATAATTGTTATTTCTGTACTGAATTAACAAAATGAAGAAAGTAGTTATTTATAACGTGGAATGCTGTAAGGAAAACAGTTATTTACCTTTTGGGTAAGATATCAAACTCGAAGAAATAGGAGAACAAATCGATATAACAGTACCGTCTGATGCGAATCTGTGAAAGAGTGGTCACGTATGGCCAAACCTCGCCAGATATAATAACAAAGTGGATATCAAATTGAAATCAGCTGTCTCTCTCACTCTCTCTCTCTCTCTCTCTCTCTCTCTCTCTCTCTCTCTCTCTCTCTCTCTCTCTCTCTCTCTCTCTTTCTTTCTCTCTCTCTCTCTCTCTCTCTCTCTCTCTCTCTCTCTCTCTCTTTTTCTTTTCTCTTTCTTTCTCTCTCTCTCTCTCTCTCTCTCTCTCTTTCTCTCTCTCTCTCTCTCTCACCCTCCCACTCACTAATTTTGACTGAATGTTTAAGAGCTTCCACAGATAGAAGAGGGGAGTACGACGCTCAGCTATGAAGCTAGGCATTTTAATGAAACTCGCGCCTGGCGGAGCTTCCAGGTGTCTGCAGTCTCTGAGCAGGTATATGGGGTCGTTGTACCAGCTCGGTTGGTTCGCGGTGAACCTTCCTTCAGCTTGCCCAGTCCATGGTTATGTACAACTTTTTACACAGCCCGTGTGCCCTCAGTGACATGCCCGGCGAGCAAATTACCATGCTCCATAGGGCCCAGAGTGCTGTAGTGCGTTTGACCTATCGTCACAAATGGGATGAGCGCGTTACCCCACACTTCCTCAAGCTTGGACAGTGCAGGGCTCTCAAGTCTGGGACACCACAGTACCTTGCTGAGGAGTCTGCGTTCTTGAAGGATTGCCACCAGCATCACACTCTAAGGCATCTCATACAAATCCCCTTCCACCAAACAACCATTTTCAATAGATCATTCACACTTCCAGCAATCCGCATTTACAACAACCATCCTGGTTCTATCAAACTAAATCACAGCGTGAGAACGTTTAAAAATACATTCTAAAATTTGCTGATGCGAAAGTAGAGAGTAAGTGCCTAGCGAATAAGTATGAGATGTCAACAATTACAAGATAAAAAAAGAAAAAGATGTGCAGCGTGAGCGTTTCAGATTTTTTCGTCGTTTTTATTACTTTCCGCTACCCGAAGGGAAGGAAAGTATAGTAATCGGCCCAAAAAAAAAATTTGAGTTTTCTTCAGATCTTTACGTTTCAGACCCTACTGAGTCTAAAAAACCTAATTTCGTCGCGTGGTCCGTGTGTATGTGTGTGTGTGTGTGTGTATGTGTGTGTGTATGTGTGTGTGTCTGTAGTTCGATTTGCGGGAGAACGGCTGATCCGATTGAGCTGGTTCTTTTTTTGTTTTGTTCGTTATTTTTTGTAGACACCAAAATAAGGTTATGGACGATTTCGGCCGATGGGAAGGGGGTGGGGGACGAAAATGTACCAAAAACTAGGGTTTTTCGCATTTTTCTCGAAAACGGCTCTAACGATTTTGATTAAACTTTCAAATTATCTTCTCCTAATCAATACCTAACTTTTCTTCTCTATACATATCTCCATGAAAATACGGTGAACGGAGATAATGACCTATGAAGCAAAAATAGGTTTTTAAGCTTTTTGGCAAAATGACTTCAACGATTATCATCAAACTCTCAGGATATTTTCGAATAGTTAATACCTACATATTGTTCTCAATAAATGTTCCTCTGAAAGTCCATTGAGCAGAGATAAAAATGAAAATGTGTTGAAAATAACGTTTTTTCGAACATTTCCGAAAGTTCCAGGGTAATTTTTTCACCAGATGTGATAAATCCTAATGAAGTGTCTTTTAGTCACCCATACCAACATTTTGTTCTCCATAACTATTTCTGTATATATATGTTGAACGGAGATATAAGCCAAGTTAACTGAGAAAAGGAGATTCGTCGAACATTAATTGATCGGTATTTCAATTTTCTCAAAAACGGCTCTAACGATTTCGATCAAACTTTCGGAGTACTCTCAGCTAACTAGTCCCTACATTTTGTTCTCCATAAATGTTCCTGTAAAAATGCGTTGAACGAAGATATAGCGCCCATCTATGTAGGTGGTGTTCGAACTTGAAGGGGTGGCGGAAAGTTGTGTGTTGCTACGCACCAGATATTTAATATGGATTTTCAATCATTTCATGTACAGAACTGCCAGAAGCGATTAAGTCGGTCAATGCTTCCAGGGACAGTAGAAGAGAGGGCCCTAAGGTCCTAACTGCCCCTCGTTAATTAAATGAACCACTTAATCTCTCGCTCTCTCTCCCTCCTCTCTTTCTCTGCCTCCGTTTTCCCAGAGGGAGAATTCGAAAGTCTTGAGGTCGATGCAGTTAGTTGAAAAGGAAAACGAGGAAGTGAAAAAATAGTCCAAGAAGCTCACTATGCAGTTATTTATGCTTTGCAGTGACGAATGACTCATGTTCAGACTGAGGTCGCCGGAGCGGCAGACTGTTTTACGTTCCGACTGTAGCTGGTAACTCCTCATAGGAACATCGAGGTGCCGAGAAGTGCGTGCATGCGCGCGGGGCTCATTGAGTTGCATTTTAAACGGCCGCGAAACGGCATTTGAATAGCCCCGCGGATTTAAGGGCCTCCGTCGAAAGTAAACGATTTCTTGTACTTGCAATGGTCAAGAAGCCATTCGCGGGCCGACGCCTTTAAAACTCAGGTGTTTTCGAAGTTTTATGGCTCGATTAGCCGCGGGTACCTACCACCAGAATGCAACGCATTCGAATGAAACGTCATAAAATAATTTACGGGAACCTTGCCGCCTTTAAACTTTCCTTCGACGTCTTTAATTTGCGCGCAGCCGTTTGGCGATGGCAGATAACCGAGGACTCTCGACTGGACAAAACTAACCTTCCTCAAGTTTTACCCACATACGCTTTTCTCCTCCCCATTAATTTATGGGATATTAAGTCGTACATCGAAGTTATTAAAGTTTTACGGGGATGGCTGCCGAGTGAAATGGGAAGCCGAGAGGATGTTTTTTTTTTTTTACCACTATCGATTTGACTCACTCGCCATCGCCAATCAGTGGAATGTTTCTGAATAAGGAGAGCGAATGATCATGACTTATTTTACGCCACTCCATAAAACAGGTGTCACGCCTCCAGACACTCCCAAGCCCCTACCGCTTAATCCGACGACAGAACGAGTACTTTTAGTCATCTAATAGTGACAGGTGCAACAGATGGTGTGGCAAAGCGATGGTCTCAAAGGATGAAACGTTTCCCTGGCATTGGTTGAAGCTTTCCAGGTTGGATGAGTCGATGTTAATGTTTCATTTCCTCAGAAATCGAAAAGAAGTGTCAACGAGCAGCTTGAATACTGAGCACATCTCCAACGGCGTTTTAGTGAGACGAAGGACTGCTTCCTCATGAATTTATGTCTGTGTGTAAAAGAGTCATCTACCATTAGGTCAATGCAACAGCTCTTCCTTGTCTTCACGCTCATGAGAGTTCTGCAGCATGCCATTATCCCCATACATCCTCTCCTTTCCCTGGTCTTGGCTGGATCAGCACTCCTAAGTGTTTGGACTGAGCTTGCCAACTCTCTAACCTGTGTCACCGGCGCAGGCAGTCTGGGCCTGTACCTTGGCCGACGCAGTGCATGCACTCCCTAAATTCTCCATGTCCCATGAGCAACTGTTTGTGGTAGAAACTCGCCTCACCATGAAACCCCCCGGCAAGGATAGTCCGAATGTGGGAATCACCTGTGAGCTGTGTGCAGGATAGTCGGGTAGTGTGGTAAATTCGTCTATATACGTAGAAATGTAAAATGGAGTTTTCTGCGCGAGTGTTATTACCGCCTGGTCTTAACGTTTCTAACCAACCGTTAAAGTCACCGTTAGTGGTCTTCACACCCATCGCTCACATCACTCTATTTACCACACGATGGTCATAACAACTTCCCTCGTCCTCCTACTTGTCTCTCATTTTATGATTTTTTTCTAATTTAGATAGAGGGAACGGTCAGATATTGATGGAACCGATCGTATCAATAATGTTATGTATGTGTTGCAATGCCAGAATGAGGCACAACACTTTTCGAGGGTTGTGATTCTGTGGTAGCTGCTTCCATCATGACTAAGTTGTTTAGGCAATCACGCAACTTTCCGTTTACAAACAGTGGATTGTGTGGTGGGTAACGGAACCCTAGTTAAACTTTGTGCAGCTCATCATCAAGACGACTCACACAAATTAGCCTTATCTGTACTTCTCATCCTCTCACCTCTTTCTGATCAAATCTTCCGCTGTTTTACAGTGTTCCGAATTGCTTCATTTTTTCACAATAAACGATCGATTGCTGCAGCCCTGTTCTTTCGTCCAAGACGCTTTTTTCCTCAACTAGGAAGCACATATTGTACACAAGGACATTGCGTATTCCAAGAAGTTCTATACGCATTTCCAAACGCCACAACCGATGTTGAACGCCGATTCATTCAACCGATCCTTTATCACCATCGTCACCCATCTGCAGTTTGACTGAATGATTGAGCTGCTTGGCTATCAGTCATTATGTCGATAGTTGTATTGATATAGCAATGATAGGTTAGATCTTTGCTTGAAAAACCATTGGAGTGGGGCCCTGGGAAATCTACACCCAGAGCCTGTGCTCTCCGGAGTTTTTGATCCTTCTGCGTACATGTCGACACCATTAGAAGGCTGAAACTGACTACTTTCGCTGTTTCGTAGGCTTCCTTCTGGTTGCACTTCGTATTTCTTGACGAACTTATGCATGGGCACCATCATTTCAGTGACCATGCTGAGCTCTGTGGAATTTTCCAGGCTCCTGAGTGAAGCCCATGACCTGGGCTATTCCAAGCCCTTTAAATCCTTTGCCTTGACAAGTACATCAAGGGGAAGAAGGTGGAACATTTTCTCCATGGGTGTGGTTAGTAGGCACCCCTGCCTTTGTACATTGGCGAGGCAGCTACAGTTCGATCCAATTACAGGTTTGTTTCCTTATTTGATGACTGCTCCTAAACCCTTAACGAGGGTTATATGAGTCATGGAAGTTGCGGTTTTGCTAATATGCAAGAGGCTGGCCCCTGCAGCATCCACCGAATACAGACCTACAGAGTACGGCAGGTATTTGGTCGTTAGTCAGTCTCCCGGTAGAGAGCTGTTGCCTGTGTGTGACCGCGCGGAGGTGACCACCTGAGGAATCCTGTACCGTCTGTGAGGAGTTCTTCATCTGGTTTGCCACCTGATCTAACTATTTACTTGAGTGGAAAGTATCAAAAGGAGTGATCAACTGTGACCATGTTTCTTAGCCATCAAAATCGTTACGTTTCTTCGTGAACTCTGCAAAATGGTTACAGGCTTGCTTTGTAGCAGTCAATGCTGCTAAGTTCGTTTGCCCTACCACCAACCGTCGTTCCCTGTTGTAGATACTACAGTGGAGCGGCACGTGGTTTCTTCTTTCCTCCACACTGGAGGCACAGGACGTGCAGAATGGAGTATTTGAGGGAAAAGAAGTGGAGCCACTCACTGAAGTCACCATGTCCCGTGAGGAACTGGCTCATCACGTTTTCTTGAAAGACGTTCATGGGTGTTGGGGAAGAACTCATACGTGTCACGACCCTTTGACGAGGATTTCTATCTCGCTTGCCATTTATCTAACGCCCATTTTTAGGGATAGTTTTCGTTCTGTGGTGAGATCCCCACAGAGTTCAGCACAAAGAAGGGGAAGCTCCCACTTCACTCTCCACTTGTCAACCATGCACTCAACGGCGAAGTACTGGCACCTAATCAGTGATCACCCGGAGTGCTTCTGTTGACACAGTCTTGTAGGCCTTTGGTGATCCGCAGGAGCGCAGCTCTCTGGGATTGGGCCAATAATCTCTTTTTATTGACTGTTAGATTGCTACCCCAGACATCGCAGCAGTAGCCAATCACGCCTAAATAGATGGCCTTGTGCATGAGGATAGTGTCAGGGTAACACACACCCCAAGTGGTCTTACTAATCGCACTCAGTGAGTCAAACCTTGCATGGTAGAGCCTTTAAGGGACTGGAGGTGTATTAACTCCTAAATACTTGACTTGTTTCTCAAGAAGGAGCCTGGGGCCGCCACTGCTCTGTGCCACCGTACGATCGACCCGTATGGGGTGACTGGTTTCACAATGGCCTCGTAAAACCACTAGGTCATTCTGGGCTTGATGCCCCTTTCCTTCTGAGCACTCTTCGACACGTCCAAATGTTCGCTGTCACATTTGTGGTCGTTTATCCGATGTGCTCTTTCCGGGTGTGTTTGCGATTCAAATCACACTCAGATACTTGACCTGCTCACCGAGTTGAACTCATTTACTCATAACTAACGGCAGTCTCATTCCTGACAGTTGTATTATTGTTTTTCCTGGATGGACGGACAGCCCCATCTCTCTGCACCACGAACACACCATCTGTAGAGCTCCCCCCATTGGATCAGATAGCACAGATAGCACTCTGCACCAAATGATTTTGATGATGAGGCTTTGTCTAACTGAACGTGAATACCCTTGGGCCAGAGCCGAGAGGACGCCACGAGCGTCCAATCAAGAGTTTCAACACAATTTTTGATATATAAATCGTTTTAGCAACATTCCGTACAACATTATGTGGCATTGAAGCGATGAAATGGTATTTTACACTTCCAGTCCTGGGGTAGAACAGGTGAAATTTGGCTCTTAGGCTCGGGTCGAATGTGTTAACATGGGCATATTTTAGTTTCAGCTGTTTTCTAGTTGTCGAAGTACCAATTTGTGCGAATGATGTGGGAGAAGTGTTCGTTCGCTATTTCGCAGAGTTAGCGTGGAAAATGAATTACTAACTTCGTGTATGAAAATAGCAATGAGAAATTATAATTGATAAAATACGTAAAGGTATTGGTGAATTAAAATCTTCTTGGTACAAAATTAACCAAATTTAATTGAAAATAAATTAAATAGTCCGCGTTAGAAAACAAAACGATAGTTCTTCTGGCGAACTAAGAAACGCAATTTCTGACTGTGATGTTGGTGGGTGATGATGGTAGAATGGTCTTCGTTGAGTGAATCGTCCTTCTGGCACTTGGTTCGTCTGGTAAATGGATGAAGTAGAGCCGCTCTGACATAATCACAGATCAGGGTTATGGGACTCTGAAGACCCGAATGTTAGCTATTGTACAGTGTGCACGTGAGGATACCCGACGACGACAAGGACGACGTTTGGTGGCGAGTTTAGGCTTGGGGAGATGGACTGTGATGCAACCTTCTTCTGTTCTGCGATGCACAAACAAATCCAATGTCTAAATAGTTCACCTGTGGGCATGCAGGAGGCTGTGCAGCAAATCATAGGGCATAGCTCCATAAGGGGATAATAAGATCCCCCGTCACCCACGCCTCCATCGTGTGGGGGAAGGCAACATGCCGGCTAGCAGCCCAAGGGAAACAGGGGAAATGAATACGTGCCCTACTGCCTCAATGGAAGTCCTCTTGAACATCTCACATCTTCATATACATAATCAGGGGACTGCTTACCTGAGAGCAGTAAGACATTTGCAGACAGGAACATCTCCACCAGGGTTAAGGCAAGCCTCCAAAGAACAACTAGACAGTTCAAACTGGAAGAGGCAGTAGTCCTTGCTACCGACGTCACTTCAAAGCGAAAGATCTTTCGGCTGCCATTCGGGGTAAGTATCCACTCGCGGGAACGATGGGAGTAGGACACGTTCCATAACGAGGTGGGCGCCCTGTGGTGGTACACCAATGGTTCAGTCATGGGAGGCAGAGCTGGACCGAGCATTGTTGGGCCCAACTACAGTCTGGCTAAGCCGCTGGGAGAGTATGCTACGATATTCCAAGCTGAAATCCTAGCTATTAAGATCTGCGAGGAAGAGATCCTGTCTAAAGGACTCAAGGACAAGCGGATCTACATATTCTCGGACAGCCAGGCCGCATTAAAGGCCATTGCAGCCTATAGCTTCAGGTCCAGGCTGGTTTGGGAATGCCTTCATGCGCTCAAGCAGCTCGGCGCCCACAATAGGCTTGCCCTCATCTGGGTGCCGGCTCACAGGGGGCAGGAGGGCAATGAAAAGGCCAACCACCTTGCGAAGAAGGGCACAGAAGCCCTACCCATTGGCCTGAACCTCACCTAAGTATGACCAAAAGTCACCTGAACTGTCTGGTGGCTCGATGGGAGATAAAGGAAAATAGCGCCAATTGGCATTGCCAGCCACGCCTTGGACAATCGAAAAGGCTTGTTACGCCTTCTGGTCAAAGGGCAAAGGCGGTGCTGACACTCTCCAGAGGGGATCTGAGGGTATCGATTAGCTTCCTCACCGGACACTGCCCACTGAGGTATCACCTCAACAAGATGGGCATATCAGAGGTGGTGGAATGCAGACTTTGCAGTGAGGAGGACGAGACGGCGGAGCACATCCTATGTGAGTGCCCTGCCTTAGCAGTCAAACGCTTTGGATATTTTGCCCAGGGGATCATTGAGCCCCATGCCATAGCGGAATCTGCGGTGAAGGACATACTTTGCTTCATAAAGGGGGCAGGTATGTACGACGCCTTTTACTAAGGAAGGGTTGGTGTCACAATAGGCCCATACGTGGCCGCAGTGACAAAGGGACTTGTCCCGCATGCCCTCGGAAAAAAAAGAAAAAAAGTTCACCTTTTCCTAACAAGAAGCCTCAAGGTGTAAACAAGAAGATTACCGAAGGTAAGCGGCAACATTGACATTTTAGCATAAGTAATCTCGAGAATCGGGGTTTTTTATTCACCACAAAAACGGAGCTTACGCCCGTCCGACCACAATGTTGCTCATGAAAATGCGAAACAGTCGTAGAGAGATGAAACGAAGTGTATCAATAATTGATGGTTCTGCCTTACAGATTAGTGCGGAGTAAATGTGAATGTAGGGCAGTACCCTTTATGACGTTCTACGCTTCACTCTGGCGGATCAAAAAATGCATAATTTTCGAGGTGTGGAAATTGGGCTGAAACGTCTCGTTATTCGGCTTCATTAGCCTCGTCCTGATTCGATGAATAGATAAATGATGGACGATCAACAGTATGAAAATGAAAGAGCCTTCCGGGCTCGCCGCCTCGACTCAAAGCGAATTCTACAGCCCGGCAACAGCTCTCTCTAGAAAAACGGACTCGGAAGCTGGAAATCATCGAATCTTTTATAATTGGGCAATAAAAAAAAAAAAAAGAAAAGGACGGAGGAACCGGGGAGGACTGTCGATTGGACAGAAAGATCATTCCAGTTTTATGATTGGGACGGATTCCGCCGATCGAGGTTTAAGAGGTCATTATTCTCAGTCTGTTTTGTTGTGAGGGTTTCAACGCTAGTTGCGAGAGAAGGGGGCGATTAGAATCGCCGCTCAAAGGAGCCTCGTCTCATCATTGGCTCAAGGGCTGATCGTGATACGGCAGCCTTTCGGCTTCTTCAGTAGCCAACGTTCTTATCCTAGTGGCTGTCAGCGCTTCCTTTTTTGGCCTATTCAAACTGACTACAATATTTCTTCATTCATGTCGACAATACTCCAACGCTCGAAATGAACTGCAGACGGATCTCTACGTAGTACGAAACTGTATTTACTGTGAGCATGAACATGAATGTTTGCGTTCACGGCAAATCTGAGATGTGAGGTGTGAGGAGACTTGAACCCTTTTGGGATTCGTCTTTAATTGCAAACCGCGAAAGTTCATTTTTATTTCAATTTGTTTCCTAGTGGTCCCATGAGTATACTCCTGTGTATTGAGAACCAACTCACATTGAACAGTGAGCACATCAGGTTGGCCCCTAAAAAAAGTTACGTAGTCGGCTGAAAAACCAAAATGTTGAGTTCTCTTCAGATCTTTTGTGAAAATGTCCTGTGTGTCTGTGAACGCGACTGAGAGAAAACGGCTCAACCAAATCAGCTCAAACTTGATATCTGGCTTGCACGTCACCATGGGACGACAAAATAAGGGTTTGAGCAAAATCTGCTCAAAACTAACGTTATCATAGTGATCAAAGTACCAAATTTTTTTTCTCAAAACCGGTTCTAACGCCTTTGATTAATTTTTTTATATAGGCAGCTCCTAAGGAGACAAAAATGCCATAGAATTCCCATCCGTCGGAAAATGACGAAAGCAGCACAATAAACCACCAAACATTTCGACGAAAATCGATTTTGTCGCAGTTCTTTCCTTATAAACTCAGCTCACATGTTACCTTAAAAAAATTGAGGTACTAATCCAATCCAATACCTATAAGATGAGCCCTTAATAATGCAGATACGATAAATGTGGTGTGGCAGTTCTAATTTTGGATGGGATCACACT
The DNA here is from genome assembly GCA_020466155.1 of Pachypeltis micranthus. Lineage (NCBI taxonomy): Eukaryota > Metazoa > Arthropoda > Insecta > Hemiptera > Miridae > Pachypeltis > Pachypeltis micranthus. The sequence goes on from CM035776.1 coordinate 6,030,764, forward strand.
ATTGAGAATAATGAGGGGGAAGAAGTCACTCTTTTGGTTTATTATTCACTTTGAACAATGACCCTGTGTTTTCGGTCAGGAAACATTTTTACAAACTATTAAAGTTTACGTATCTGTTAGGTGAGTCCGTCTCCTCTGGCTGGTGTGTTGCTGGTGGCAAGCGCTTTCGATGTAAAGACATCATCGTCTTTATACATCGGAAGGTATACAAATCGCATTACGTACGGACAACACACTTAGAACCAAACTAACTACAAAGACTGAAAAGACAGACCCACTCGACCAAAGTGGGGTATATAAAATAACTTGTACTTGTACAAACGCATACATAGGACAGACAGGACGAAAAATACGGACCAGATACTCAGAACACATTAAATCTCTTAATAGGAACAAAGACGATTCAAACTTTGCTAACCATCTCAAAACAACTGGACATGAACCTGCCAAAATACAGGACTGTACCACCTTACTACACAAACAATACAAAGGACGAAAACTGAACATATTAGAAAACATTGAAATTTACAAACAAAAAAACTTCAATGGACAGATCATAAATGAACAAATCAACACGAAATGCGACACCATATTCACACCACTCAAAACATTACACAAACGAAAACAACCAACTGACGGATTTAAAGACCACCCCACACAAAAAAGACGGAAATTCCACAATTGACAGATCATTCAAGACGTTCCATTCACCTTAGGGGTTTTCCCCTGAGGTACATGACCTCCTCTCCCCGCCCCTTCCCCGACCCTCCATCATCCCGTTTTACCTTCCTTTCATATATAAAGACCACGACCAACTGACTGACTCTAGTTCTGACTTAACGGCCAGACGATGATGTCTTTACATCGAAAGCGCTTGCCACCAGCAACACACCAGCCAGAGGAGACGGACTCACCTAACAGATACGTAAACTTTAATAATTTGCCTTCTGGCGGACATAACCCTATTGCTTTAATTTTTACAAACCCCTTCAAAATTTGATACTTTACGTTTCAAGACATCGGGATTTTAAATGTGCATTGTCCGTCCGCCGTACGGCCCGTTTTGAGCCCTTAACGTTGTTTAAAAAATCCTTTCTTTCGTATAAAATCCTAGTTGGTATCTAGTTGTGCCCGCCTGCTCGGCAATCCGATCGGACGAAACCCACGGTTGTTATGGGCAATTTTGGCCGTTTTTATATGTTATGGGCAAATACGCCGTGTTTGGTGTCGTTTTCAAGATATTTTTAGATTCTGTGTCGAATGGAATGAGTATCAAACGTGTACAACCAAAACCACCCTCGCCCGCTCGACTCCCCACGTCGTGCCAATTGCCTACAGACCCTGGTCGCCTTGTTTTCGTCGTTCAGGTGCAGTCATGTTTTGTATGGTTTACTGGTTATTTCGATGCTGAATCGAATGGGATGGATCTCAGAGCTGTCAGACTAAGTCAAGCTGTTCAAGAGAATAATAAACCAACGTGTAATAATTTGCAGGGTTTTTTTCCTTTTGAGCACTGCTCAAATCTAAGATCATCACACTCATTGATGGAGTAACCCAATTAAGTACCTAAACGATGAGCGTTGGATAATGCTCATAAGATATATAGAAGCTACTGCAGAAATATCGAAATTCCAACCTCTGACGTTTCAACAGCTACAAAAGTTGGTACTAGATCCCCCCCTTACAATCACGCAGACAGACTTATGCCTCTCTTGTGCTCTGATTCCTCAATAATGGTCATGTTGCAAGTAAATGCAGCACAATCAATTCCGGAACCTTAAACTCTACCAGTTTTCACGTAGAACGTTGTTATTAACAAATATTTTTTTCGAATGGGACTGTTACGATTTTGATCAAATTTCTTGTATAAACACCGCCAAATGACGCGACAATACTATAAAATTCACATCCGTGGGATAATGACGAGAGCAACACAGTGAATTACCAAACATCCTACGTTAATGCCCTGCCTTGGCAGTTAAATGTTGCTAAATTTTGCTAAAACAAATTTCATGGCGTTTTCATGGTCAACAAATCAAATACCAGCTATTGGGCAAATTGTTTGTCATGTACAGACAAACTGTGCAGAAAACTGCACATGCCCCTCTATTGCTCAAGTTGCCCAAACTAAGTATCTAGGAGTAACTATTGATCAATGCTTAAAATGGGACCCACACATTAATAATTTGAACAATAAGCTTCGGAAACTCATCCCTATCAGCCGGGAAGTCAGAAATTTTATGTCGCAAAAATTAAAGAGACAATTTTATTTTGCTTCAATACAATCTTTGATTATTTACGGAATTGTGGGTTGGAGTACTGCACATAAAAATAAAATGCAACGTATTATAATCACCCAAAAATTGTTGACTAAAATCCTCCTTAAAAAATCTAGGAGATTCCTTCCGACGAATTATTTAAAATATTTGAAGTAATGAAAGTGGAAAATTTAATTGAAAAGACCACGATAATTTACACGCACAAAATGTTTATCCAGGGGAAGATAAAAAGAGTTCTCTCTCAAACGAGAAGTGGTGAAAAAATTACGTCAATAGCGCCGCGCCTAAATACTGCTGCGGCTCAGAGGTTTTATTTATCCAACGGGGTCTGCTTATGTAATAAACTACCTAATGAATTTATATCAACAAAGGTGACACTAGATAAGTTCAAAAATAATCTAAAGGACTATTACTTTCAGTGTTGATAATTTATGCCGTATGCTATTTATATTATAAATTATAATTAATTTATAAGCTGCTTACTCTATAATTTGTATTTAATTTTGTGAATACAACAAGGATATTGACCCGAAGGTACTCCGCATCCCAGCGCGGGTATTACCCAAAGGGCTGCGTAGCATATTGATCACTTAAAGTTGTAAATGCGTAAATAAGTATTGTTCAATAAATGCATTAAAAAAATAAATAAAAAATGTTTCGAATGCTGTGAATGCTCAGGGGACTATTAAACCCCAAATCATAGCGGAATCTGCGGTGAAGGACACCGAAAGGGTCAGCGTCACAATAGACCCATATGTGGCCGCAGTGACAAGGGGACTTGTCCAGCATGCCCTCCGGTGGGAAAAAAAGACATCGGGATTCCACATCTGCAATGTCCATCCGCCATCCGGGCCAGGTTTTTATGGGCAAAAAATGGTTGAAATAAGTAACAAGACGCAGTTTAATCGCAAATACCCCGTGTTTGGTATAGTTTTCAAGGTATTTTTAGATCCTTGGACGAATGGAATGAGTGTCAGACGTGTACAACTGCGTATAGTGAAATTACAGTGATTATAGTGAGCCAAAGTCTACTAATTGAAAGGACACGCGGGAAATATAGCGGAAGTAAACGTTTCGTCGTTTCATCAAAACCACCCGCCCGTTCGACTCGAAAAGCCTTGCCGATTACCTACAGGCTATTACAGGCGCCTGGATTATTTAGTTTTCGTCGTTCCATGATAGTCAGGTCATGTTTCGTATGGTTTACTGGTATTTGTCGATGCTGAATCGGATGGAATGGGTCTCGGAGCAGTGATGCTACTAATACTCAAGCTGTTCATGAGAACAATAAACCGTTGTGTAATAATTTGCAGGGTTTTTTTGCGTTATAATCAAATGGACTGTAATGATATGTGTCATGGTTTTCGGCGGGCTGCCGATGGTGGCAATCCTGCCGCCACCCGTGCAGTTCTTTCCTGAGAGGTATTATTCTGTTTATTTTACATCAAATGAGTATATTCGAGTATGATTAACTCGTTCGTTTTTGGGGCCCTGACATGACTTTCACTCGTGTCCTGTCCGCGGGTAATTCTGTAAAAGAATTCCCCAAGTCCATCACAAATGAAAATAAACCTTGGGCTTTACTCTCAGAAACCCCAATCCGAAAACTTATCATCCGGAGAAACCACTCCTAGAACAAACTAGGAAATGAATTAAGGAACTCGCCAATCTGCAGCAAACTTTTAGTGTTCCCCGGGGATAAAAGAGCAGGCCTCAGTCTTGGAGACGTAATTTCAATTGAACTACGTGTTGAGAGTGATGGAACACTTCCGAAAACTCTCCACAAAATATTGGATATCGTCTTGAAATAAAAAGCACAATGCTGGCGAGCGGCAAACGACGAAACGGGAGGGAAAATTGGAAGTAAAAAGATAAGAGAGGGGACATGGGAAAACGAAAGGGATTGTTTGTAAATATAGATGACGATTCCCTGGGCAAAGAACACCAAACCAAAACGCTTGAAGTAGCAGTCAAGGTCTGCTGATCCAACAACTGTCGCTCACTATACTGGAATTACTCGTGGTTTCTTGTTCCTTCCTCATTGGTAGCGCAAGACGTGCAGGAGAGAGTGTTTTCGAGAGAAAAGAAGTGAAGCCGTGCTTCAGGAACGTCTTGTATGTAACTGGCTAGTGGAACGGTCTGGCTCGACCCTATTTCTCCCAAAACGTTTTGGGATGTTGGAAAAACCTTGTACGTAACAGTACTTATTATTGCGGAAACCTCGAGCTGGTGGGTGAACCTTTGAACATTTTTTCGACTCGGTGCAACAGACATGTTCGCTTCTCCTCTGGAGTCAAACTAAAGGGGAACCTTCCACCAACCAAAACGTGTATTTTGTTTCTGCACAACTGTTCCTCAAACTACGAAGTTCTTCACGGGATGACTTATTGACTCTTGTCAAGCAACGTAAAGAGGCGTTTTTCTAAAAAGGAAAATACGCGTCGTGCGATGGGAGTGAGAAGTAAATCAGTTTCGAAAAAACCGGCCACCTCTAAACCGAATTCGTTTCAATTAAATCATCAACTAACTGGTCTCCTGTGATGGACAGAACGGCCTTAGTCCCGTACTCCTATAAATCATTGAGGCGTCCACGTAACACGAAGGTTGCCATCTCCGTGAGAAAAGGAGTCTCCAGTGGGATGACCTTTGTTGAACATCGAAACAGTCGTAGAACTCGGGAGCTTCTCGGGCTTGGATATGGAATTGACTATTTAAGGAGCAGTGTGAGAAGTGAATGTGTCCTCGACGCTGACTTCTTCCATTCGGTCATGGAAAGCACGATCTATTACAACAGTAACGCCGGTTATTCGAATATTAACGGAAGCTTCGACGGATAAACTGCCGGTAAAGGCCGGAGAGAAAGTTGTACGAAAAAACACGCGGAAGAATTATAAGAACCTTGCGCAACTCGTACTCTCTGACATTAATTATAAATCCGAGGATACAAATTACGCGAATCCGAACACATTGTTGCACGCTACACGAGTCTGAACCTAATACATTTTGGTGAATGGTAAAACGATGTACAACCCGTGACGTCAAAACAGCACGAAAGCGTTCTACCCTTTGGTTGGGTAGGCACCTGCTATACTGTTAATAACGAGCCTATTACAAACATTTGTGTTGAGAATGTTCTGCTGTGTCAGGGCCTCCATCCAACCTGCCCTGTTCAACACACATTAGCTTGCCTAACTCTCTCAGAAAAGCTTCCAGAAATTAGTGCGATTGATTAACGCGTCATTCCGGTTGAAGTTCGTCCCTCGACAGTGGAACCGTCATCATCAGCCACCTACCCAGGTAAAATTGTATCGCCCATCTTAAATTTGCCTACTATTTCTAAGCTGTTCTAAAATACTCTGTTGAAGCTTCTAAATCCAATAACTGAGAGGAGAAATCTGATCCCTCATGGGAACGAAGTTGCGAGTCATTTCATTAACAAAACAAAAAAGTACGCTTGTCTATTTCCACTAAATTCGTGTAAATGTTGGATCGATTTCGACTGTTAAGTCATCATCAGTAACAAGAACGAAATTGAATAGGACACACAGAATAAACATCGTATGAAGGCATTATGATGAAAAGAATTAAAGAAGTGCTCAAGAATCCAATCAGGAACAGAAATATATGGTGCGTTGCAACACACAACTTTCCTTAGCTCTACTTCAATTCACTTTGTACATGGCTAATTCTATTTAATCAATTCATTTATCACTCAGTTAATTTGAACTTGGTCAAACAACGCTTTACGGCAGCAGGAAGCGGTTGCGCTTACGGTTCCAGATTTTATTGTGCTGCTCGTACTCATTCCAGAACCATTATTGAGCAATTGGTACACAGATAATTAATGAGGCTGTAAACACAAATTTTTTTGAGAAGGATAGTAATTAGTTTTGTCGAGTTATTGGGTAAAAAGTTTAGAACTGGTAGTAAGCGAAACGGCAAACGTTGAAATTCAGGAATTTCTGGAGTGAGCCCCATGTATCTCATGAGCGTTTTTAAACACTCAATCTTTAGGTATTGAATTGGACTACACTACTAATTTATTTTAACATTCTACAAAAATTCCAGCGGAGTTTATAAGACAAAAACTGCGCTAAAAACGCTTTTCGTCGAAAATTTTGATAATTTATTGTGCTGCTCTCGTAATTTTCCCACGGATGGGAATTTTATGGTATAATTTTCTTATTGAGAGCTATCTATATAAAAAATTTAATCAAAATCGTTAGAGCGGTTTTTGAGAAAAAAAATTTGGTGTTTTGATCACTATGATAACTATAGTTAACTTTCGGTATATTTTGTCCATACCCTTATTTTGGTGCCCCATGGTAATGTGTAGTCTAGACATCAAGTTTCAGCTGATGTGGTACGGTTGTTTTCTCTAGAAACCGCGCTAAAATCGATTTCGTCTAAAGTTTTGGTAATTTATTGTGCTGCTCTCGTCATTTTCCCATGAATGGGAATTTTATGGTATAGTTGCCATATTTGGAGCTACCAATATAAAAAACTTAATCAAAATCGTTAGAGCCATTTTTGAGAAAAAAAATATTTGGTGTTTTGATCACTATGATAACTGTAGTTAACTTTCGGTGGATTTTGTTCATACCCTTATTTTGGCGTTCCATAGGGACTTCCGGGCGAGATATCAAGTTTGAGCTGATTTGGTACGGTGGTTTTCTCTAAAAATCGTTCACAGACACACATACAGATCTGTTTCTTTATATGATGACTGTACCTAAACCCTCGACGAGGATTATATCAGTCATAGAAGTTGCGGTTTCGCTAATATGCAAGAGGCCGGCCTCTGCAGCATCCACTGAACTCAGACCTGTGGAGGTACGGCAGGTATGTGGTCGTTAGCCAGTCTCACCGTAGAGAGCTGTTGCCCGTGTGTTACCGCGCGGAGGTGACCACCTGAGGAATCCCGTACCATCTGGGAGTAGTTCTTAATCTGGTTTACACATACATGAGGATAGTGTCGTGGTAACACACACCCCAAGTGGCCTTAGTAATGGCACGCAGTGAGGCAAACCTTGCAATGGCAGTGCCTTTAAGGGACTGGAGGTGTTGGTTGAAACCCCACCTCTCACCTATATTCACTCCTAAATACTTGACGTGCTTTTCAAGAAGGAGCCTGTGGCCGCCAAAGCGTATTGTGGGTGGATTATTCACTTTCCCCTTCAAGAGGATTAGCTGGGTTTTTCCCTCAGCCACCTGCATCTTGACGTGCTCGCACCATTGGTTGACAGTGCGGAGCACGTGGTGGGTTTTTTCTTCAATTTGGCGGACTGACTCTGCAAAGATCAGCACAGTCAAGTCATCCACATAGGCGTACGGCTCGCAATCAGTCTCCATGAGTTTCCTGAGAAGACCTTCGAAGAAGGCATTCCAGAGTGCTGGTCCTAGGACCGAGCCTTGTGGGCACCCCTTCTCAATCTTTCTCCGGACGGAGACATGCCTACTTTCGATCGTAGCAGTTCTGTCTGTCAGGTAACTTCTGACGAGCGAGTACAGGTTGCGGGGGATTCCCCTACCTTTGAGTTCATTAAGGAGCGCTGGCCACCAAAGGTTGTCAAACGCCCCTCTGATGTCAATCAGAACTGCTACGACGTACTTAGCCGGTGCCAGTAGGGAAACACGCCGGATCTCGACAATGACATCCTGCGTGGACCTTCCTTTGGTACACCCGTATTGCCTGCCTGTGAGGTTGCGGCCAAAGACTCCTTCGAGGGACTGCAACATCAAGATTTCTAGTGTTTTGCCTAATATGGAAAGAAGGCTGAGTGGTCTCCATGATCGCGGGTCCGACTGATTGCGGTCGCCTCCCTTTTGAAGAGTGACAACGCGCGCAGTCTTCCACTGAGTGGGGAACTGTCCGACCTGCAGACAGTCATTAAATAAATTAAGGAGACCGCTGGAGATTGTCCGCTCAGCCTTCCTTAGCATATTGCTTTCTATTTTATCTGGCCCAGGAGATTTGTTGGGCTTTAAGGTCGCAAGAGCCCTGCCGAGGTCGCCTGTTGTCCACAATGGGATGTCGGGCTCGTTCGGAGGGTCCATGATCAGCTCCCTTGCTGCCCTCTGGGCTTCAGTGTCTCGAGCTACTTGGTCATCTGGGAACGCCTTCTCAAGGAGGGTTTCCAGTGAACGTTCGATGCTGCAGGACAGACACACATACACACACACACACACAGACCATTTTCCCAAATAGTGTTTTTCGGACTCAGGGGGGTCTGAAACGTAAAGATCTGAAGAGAACTCTGAAGAGAAAATTTTTTTTCAGCCGATTACATAACTTTCCTTTCTACTTCGTAGAGCCAAGGAAAGTAAAAACGATTGGTGAGGGAACTAAAGAAGAACCTCCAAATGGATTATTTACATAGGACCCAGAAATTTCTGAATAATAATAATTGTAAAAAACTCAAATTTGACCCAACTGTTAGTCTGAAATCTGTTAACTGAAAAATCATTCGTTAACTCCGACTAGCATTCGACAAGCTGCCTCATAGTGTGATCCTTGATGTGCTCTTGGTGTCTTTGGACTACTTCATGCATGGATTGCCAGCTATTTCACTGCCCGACAACTCTCAGTGCGTGTAAGTGGTGTCGTGTCTCACCCTTTAACTGCCAGTTCAGGAGTTCCTCAGGGCTCGCATCACGGCTCCCTTCTCTTCAACCTGGTGATTAATGGCGTTGTTTCCTCCCTGCGCCGTACAGAGTTTTTGATGTATACTGACGACCTGAAGCTCTTCATCTCCTACCATGACTCCTCAGACCGCCACCTCCCCCAACAGAAGCTGGATGCCCTCTCTCAATGGTGTGACATTAATGGACCAGCCCTGAACCCATCTAAATTTGCAGTCATTTCCCTCTCTCCAGTCATCTACCTCCAGTCAATCAACGGTGTAAAAATTCCCCGTAGGACTGATATTGTGGACCTTGGCGTGCATTTAGCTTCCCAGCTTTTCTTCTCTGACCACATAGCTGGGGTGGCGTCCCGTGGAATACGAGCCAGAGAGTTCTCCCAAGTGCCAGCCCTCGTGACACTCTATAAGACTCTCGCGCGGCCAACCCCGGAGTATGCATCGATGATCTGGAGTCCTTATTACGAGTGCCATATTGGGCAAATTGAACGCGTCTGGCATATAAGCTCTCCATCCCTCGTGAGAATTCGGACTATGAAGTACTCGCTTGCCGCTTCAGCGTGATATCTCCACATGACCGTCGCCTGTGTGCAGATATTACATTCCTTCATGGTCTGCTGTCAGGTCGGATTGATGCCACTGATCCCTTGGCCCGGGCCGGCTTTCTCGTACCTCGCCTCTCTTCCCGCTCTGTCACGCCTTTTGCCGTCCCTTTTTTTCTTCCACAAATTACTTATATCACCGCCCACTCAGCCGCCTTCCTCGCCAAGCAAACCACCTCTCATCATCACCTTCCTTCATCGGCATTCTTTCTTCGCGCATCTCAACCTTTTGAACTCAACTCTTCCGTCACCTCTGCTTGGGTACCCCTCAATAACTCATTTTCCCTACAGTGTTTGTGGTGAAGCAGTGTTATGTCTAGTGTGGGGCTCTGGTCATCGTTGGTCGTTCCTTATTTCTTTAAAGTTCATTCAGGTACTACCTGTTTGCTTTTTTCTTGTAATTGGGTTCGTCCCGTATTTTCTAAATAAATAAATTCAAGAATGTCAAGTTTTAATCTAATAACTACAAAAAACAGATTAAATATCCCTCCAAAAACAATCGTGTTTACAGCCTTCTTCGTAGAAATTGCTGAATAATAGTCAGGTCTGGGTACGAGCGGATCAATAAATTCCGGAGCCATCTACCCCTACTCAATCAACGGTGTAACGATTCCCCGTAGGACTGATATTGTGGACCTGGGCGTGCATTTAGATTCCCAGCTTTCCTTCTCTGACCACATAGCTGAGGTGGCGTCCTGTGAAATGCTGACAGTTGGCTTTCTGAAGCCAGAGAGTTCTCCCAAGCACCAGCCCTCGTGACACTCTATAAGACTCTCTTGCAGCCAACCCAGGAGTATGCATAGTTCTAGTAGAGTTCTTAGGAAGATGAGTTGTGTGGTGGGAGGGGGGGGGTGTATCTAGTTAAAGAGGTTGTAGTTGAAAATAAAAATTTGAATCTTCATTAGGCTCAGTTAAAGATCAAATACAAAATCAGGATAGAAGCGGGGTGTACAAATCGAGTGCGGGGTTAGAGTATTGTGAGCAGACAGGGTGAAGATTCGAGGAAAAAATTAGGGAGCACGAGAAGGATTATACGAAGGGCTAGGGTGGTTTGGCTGTTGCAAGTCACGTGAACGAATCCAGTCATTCCTTCAATTTTGATCTAACAAGCTGCCAATACCTTGAATTTCTCCATGTTCGGTCATCGAATGTTAAATACACTTGAAAAAATTCGAAATGATCATAAGTAACGGTTCAGATAAATGTTTAAAAGGAGGTGATTCCTCAAAGCGTTCCTCCATTGATGGCTTAATTTCTGTAATAACTCGGTTTACCTTATTGTAACAAACCCCCACCCTTGAACAAACTATCCAGCCCTTCTACCACTAGGGAACCCAGGCCTTTCACTTTTTGGTATATGAGACGTTATCTCTCTGCGCTCTATTCAGTTAGTTGCGTTCTTATTACGTCTCGTCAATTCTGTTACTCAACAGACAAACCGCGGATTATCGACGCGCATTGGCCGAAATGTGAGTTCAAGGCTTTCAGAAATGAATTATTCTTTGATAGAATTCCCTCGATACTCCTTCCCGTCGGCTGTCGTTGGCCAACGAAAAAAAATCCTTCAACTTGAGCAGAATGTCACTCCTAATACGCCTACGCACGCCGGATGGAGCCCTCGAAATCATCTCGCCCAAAAAATAAAAATTAAAAAAAAAAAAAAGAGTTTGTGAGAGACGGAAGATGAATAACGTTCGAGTGACACGTCAAAAGTATGATTCGATAACAATCGCGAGTAGTGAGCATTAACATAGTTTCGCAATGAGACTGAGAGGTGCCGCCCATTCCATCCCATCCCATGCCAGCTCGACACAGCATCCAGTCGCGTTGCGTCGGAGGGCTCGAATCATTTTCAGCAGACGGGCCACCCTATTGTCCTCAGCCTGGAACATCTTGATCGAATTAGTTTTAAATTATTCAACGTATTCCAAATCAAGAAGGAGCTCCTGTGTGGTCCCGTATCTCGGCGGATTTAAAACATGTCCGCCCGAGAATTTAGGGGAAAGAAAGTATGCGAAATCCGCGGGCGGTTTTTGAGCCGGCCCTACGTCCTTCGACGAAATGAATGTCGTCCGTCGACGACGGAGCAAAAATGCAGCCCCCGTTTTTATAGTTATTTAACGAGTCAAATTTAAATACCCGCCCCTTAAAAAAAAAAAAAAAAAAAGGCACGGCTCTTCAACGAGCCTCAGACTAACACATGTTCAAATATTTGGCGCCACGGATCACATAATTTTCCACTTCTCCCCTACAAACTCGGTGATAACCAGCACGTGCAGGCGCCTGTACCTTCGATCCATAAATATGCGCTCCATAAGGCACAAAGTGCAGTTACAGCTTAGCTGAACGAAAGTACACGGCGAGTTCAAATCGTTGGAGATATTTGGGAAAGGATATGGAAAAACGAACTTCTAAGAAGAAAAGACTTGTTTATTGAGAGAATAACGACTGCGTAATAATACTAATAATTACACAAATGAAACATGATTCCAGCAATGAGCTTGAAACCCTTCTGCCCCAATGACCCGATACTTATGATGATTATATGCGTGAAACTGGTTGTGCTGGGAAGGAAGGAGAAATCCGAATTAGATGTCGATGAGAGGTGAAACAAGTGTATGTTGGGAGAATTGGAGAGGACAAGACTTTCGCGAGACTTCGTAGGAGAATAAGTTTGAGGGGAGTCCTGTCGTGGAGAGGAATGTGAAAAGGAGGGGAAGAAATGACGAAGCAGGAATTCCGTGGCTGTTGGGATACCTGCGGTGGTGGGGTTTCTGTAGATAACAATAAGCGGTCGAGGACGAAGGTTTTTCCAGGCGAAGGAGTCCCGTTAGGGCACGTGTGGGAATTCTGAGGTGAAAACCCCCTATAATGATTCGACGTTTTGCGTCAAACAATGGGATAGGAAAGGAAATCCAATCGCCACTCTCTACTGAACGTTACAGTATACCGCAAGGCACGGTGCTTGGGCCAGTGCTTTATCAGGAGCTGGAGCGAATGAAAGAGCAGTGACGTTTGCTGACACAGCTATCATTTACTGTGGTGATACGTGGCCAGAGTCGTTTGTGTTGGCGGATCGCGGGGTGATTCTGGTTGGCGACTGGCAAGCGGAAAATAACCTCACGCTAAACGTTAAAAAACCGTAATGGGTCGATTTGCTTCAACGTGAAACTTAAAATACACAAATCTGAGTGCTTTGCGCTTTCTAACTGCGGGTGCCCCATGCTGGGGTGTTCTACCAAGGTATAGTGATTGATAGCAGCTTCGAGTGGGATGAACAAGTTAATGTGCTTTCAAATAAATTGAGAAAGTGTGCAGTAACGGATACACTTATGTCGTCAGCAACGTGGAAATGTCTCAGATACACTTCGTGCACATTATCAGTAAGACACGGAGCAGAGCCCATTCAGCTCACTTATTCAGGGAGGTTAAGCTATTCAGGTAGAGAGACTACCACCTTACTCCCGTTATAGGTACCCCAGTGATTGTAGTCTAGTGGTTATAGACGAAGTTAGACACGGGATTGGAGCCCGTGGTCGCCGTAATTTTTACCCGAGTCAGTGGCTTTTCAAACATTTCCCCTCTCACTGTTAGCCGGTGCTCCTGGACCGAACAACTAGTAGTAAGGGGTGGGAGGAGGGGATGTTTGGAGAGCCACTGACTCAGGTCAAAATTACAGCGATCACGAGCTCCAATCCAATGACCAACTTTCGTCAGATTATGAATCTTCGTCTATGACCATTGAACTATGATGGTGCCAACAACGGGAGTCAGCCGATACGAGACCTTTATGAAAGAAATGCGGTCCACCAGTGGAGCTCAAAACTTCTTTCGTACAAAGCAATAACTGTATTAAATTCCTTCCCAGCAGATTTAAGATCCGTTTTAATGGAACACACAGGCTTCTTGAAAGTAAAATTAACCCTAAATATAATGGCCGCGTCAATTGCAATTGACATCATCACTTGGTCACTGAGGTTATTAAAACGTGTGATGTTACCAAGCGTTACATTTTGTAACATACGTTACCATGCTTATCCAACACAAATATTTCGTGACGCTTCTCCGGTACATCTCCCGCGTAACGTTTTTCGAGTTTATGTATCAAAGTAAAGACATAAAATGTCAAAAACCTTGACCAATTCATTATCTCATAGGGATGAGACATATAAAAAGTAGTCCTTGGGACTTTCTCATGCAGAACGTGCCATGGACACCCTTCAGCGAATTCTTTTACACAACGAAGGTAACGAGGTGGCGTCGAAAAGTGAAGGTGACTTAGGGACTTATTTTGAACCAAAATCCGTTTCTCTGTACCTTCCCCCTCGATTCCATCATACTTGCATGTCATTAGGCTTGATGAATTCCAATATGATTCAATCAGAGGTTCGATATTGGGCACAGCTAATTTAGGCCCTCTTATCTGTTCACTATTCTAAAATGATCAATAGGTTAAGTAATAAGTTCGTAATTCCTTGATAGAAGACTAAAATTTGTCGAAGCTTCGATTTTCCTCTTACTTAACCCGTTACATCTCCCGCGTAACGTTTTTCGAGTTTATGTAGCAAAGTAAAGACATAAAATGTCAAATTTATGATGAACGAAACACAAACGGCGAGTACAGCTTTCGTACAAGTACGCAACCACAAGGGCCAAGGGACATTTTATGTCTTTTTCTTTAAACGTAAAATTTAGGTGTGGTGATTAGGTGATAACATGTCAAAAATATCTGGTGCGTTGCAACACACAACTTTCCTTAGCTCTACAACAATTCACTTTGTACATGGCTAATTCTATTTAATCAATTCATTGATCACTCAGTTAATTTGAACTTGGTCAAACAACACGTCCCAGCAGCATGAAGCTGTAGCGCCTACAGTTATGGAATTTATTGTGCTACTCGTACTAATTCCAGTACCGTTATTGAGCAATTGGTACACAGAAAATTAATGAGGCTGTAAACACGCATTTTTTTAAGAAGGATAGTAATTACTTTTGCAGAGCTATTGGGTAATAACTGTTAGAACTGGTAGTAAGCGAAACGGGGGTAGTTGAAATTCAGGAATTTCTGGAGTGAGCCCCATGTAACTCATGAGCGTTTTCAAACACTCACCCTATAGGTATTGGATTGGACTACAGTACCAATTTTCTTTAACATTCTACTAACTTTCCAGCGGAGTTTAAAAAGAAAAAACCACGGCAAAAACGCTTTTCGTCGAAAAGCTTGATAATTTATTGTGCTGCTCTCGTCATTTTCCCACTAATGGGAATTTCAAGGTATAATTATCATGTTAAGAGCTACCAATATTAAAAATGTAATCAAAATCCTTATAGCGGTTTTTGAGAAAAAACATATTTGGTGTTTTGATCACTATGATAACTATAGTTAACTTTCGGTGGATTTTGTTCATACCCTTATTTTGGCGTCTCATGGTAACCTCCGAGCGAGATATCAAGTTTGACCTGATTTGGTACGGTGGTTTTTCCCAAAAATCGTTCACAGACACACATACACACCAACAGACACACAGACCATTTTCCCAAATAGTGTTTTTCGGACTCAGGAGGGTCTGAAACGTAAAGATCTGAAGAAAACTCAAAATTTTTTTTTCAGCCGATTACATAACTTTCCTTTCTACTTCGTAGAGCCAAGGAAAGTAAAAAGATTACATTACTGTGATATTTAGTCGTAGATGCAATGGCAACAGCAAGTGAAGAGGTACTCGACGATATTGTCACTCATTCTCCGCCGCGGGCAAGGGCCCATATGGAGAATTATATTTCTATTAAGCAATTACTGATTATTGTGTTAACTCCTAGTGGTCAGGGCTGCTGCAACAGCCCATGTTCTCTTGGAGCTTGAAGTTGAACTCAGCCGTCAGACACGCTCGATGCAACAAACGTCAATATAACTTTATAATAAGGAGAGGAGAAAATTTCTTATTTGCTGTCGAGACGCTGCGGCTTGTCCGTGGACATAGTTGCAGGAGCGTGATTAATTCGTGTCCCCCCCCTCCCTCCCGCTCAATTTGAGCTGACCAGCTGGCAAAAAGTCGTTGATGTCCGGATAATCTAAAACGCCATCGCGAGAAATTTATCAAACGAGCCTCGAATTGCGATTAGCTTGATGAACAGGAGCAAGCGACTTGTAAATTGCCTCAGATTATATTCAAAACCTGAACCGGCATCAAAAGCCCTGGCCGAGAAAACAAATAACAATTACACGGCTGACCACCCAAGACGCGGTAATAGAATTAGTGAGTGAGCTCTCGCGTAATTAAATAAATTCGGTTGTCGTTTTATGAGACGCTCGACAAAAATAGAAAAATCTCACTAGAAGAGCGACCGACCTACCGACGGACTTAACCAGTCGGCAGCGCTGGCGGCAATCGGCTGCATTAATTACACAAAGGAAATTTAATGACTTCACCTACGCGTAACTCTTTTATTGGAGCTTCTGGGGGAGCAACCACCCGGTGGAGTTATTTTACAGTCCCATTAGCGCTGCTAGGAGACCAACCGCTGAGGGACATTCTCGGGAACGTTGACCGGGGTATTCAAATACTGACGCGCCCAAGTACATCCCCCCGCCATACCCTTTTTTTTCCAGTACACCGGCTCTAGGGATTGGAGGATCGGGAGGAGGAATGAAAGATGAATAAGAGTAAGCTTCACAATAGAATGACAACCTGCCCAGATACGACCAGAGCGTCTCCCGGGTGGTGATACCTCGAAGAACGCCTGCTGATATATCTCCTCTGCGCCTTTCTTGCACCACACGGTCAAAGCTGCAACTCTGATGTTACCTGTCTCCACTCCATGAGGTTCCCCTGTCGCTTGCCAAGTTAGCGCAAGATCCCGGCTGCCTGAACATCTGGGAGCTCTCCAGACTGGTCAGAACCAATGCAAGACGTTGACAGGTCTAAGTCCTTCTCTAGAGGGAACCCGGTAGTGCCGCTGTCTCTCCACATCCCAGTTCTCAGGTGACAACGCACCAGCAACATTCTTGATGATCCTTGATGCAGCCCCCAAGAGTACGCGGATTCACATGCACCACATTGTCCAGGCGTGATATAGGAAGGAGGAACTTTATAAGCTCCTAGTTATCCTAGTGCCTATCTTAAATTGGTAGAAGGTCAAATTAGGTAAGACAGGTTCGTGTGGTAGGTTTAATTGTATCAATAACTATAGACAAGTAAATGACAGTGGAAGCATACGGTAGAAATATGTGAATAAGGGCCAGCGGTATCCAGATTTGAAATTGGTAGGGGAGTGGATGTGGTGGTTGAAGATTGAAACGGACTGACCTCTACACTTCTCCTTGGGTAGTTAATTAATGGGGTACATGTGGTAGCTTGACGGGGAAGTATTTGGCCAAAAATGTCGAATTTTCAATCGAGCAACAAGACTGACTTCGATACATAGCGGTCGAATAGCGTAACGCGGCGTAGATGGAGGAACGTAGCCTTGCGTACTGCACGTGAAAAATAGGAAGCAAAAATGGCAAAGGTTTCGGAAGGCAGTCTATCTCGCGACTGAATCATCGGTTGAGTCATTCATTGAGATAAAAGGGAGCTTGAAGCAGGTTGTAGAGGTGGGCGTAGACCTAAAAAGGGATCAGCAGACACGTCGCTTGGGTTTGACCTCCTCAGTTGTCTGTTGTTTACCATTTGGCAACTCAAACTAGTTACTGCAAACACAACAACGAGCATCCGCAAGGTAACGAACACGGCCTCTTGTGCACTCGATGGCTGTAGGCAATGACGCCACAGGAACGGCCCTCTGAAGCCCACTACACCCATGCAGAAGAATGGGGGGAGTTTGGACACGGCCTGAGTTCTTGTCTGTCAAGCGAACCATGCAGATGGAGTCGCCATGTCACACGACGGCAGCTGATCGTGAACGAATACAAGACCAGCCACAGCCCAATGCGACATCCCATTCGGATGTCTGCGGTGCGAGCAGGCGCTTACGATACAAGAACAACCGCTCGAAGATGAAGCAGTGAGTACTCCAGATCGAACTGACGGACGAATGCACCCACGTGGAACGCTATATGGGAGGCCTAGCTAAGCGCATACACCCTAGCGCGCGATTCTATCGAGCCTTTGGACGGTCAACCTACCAGAAACCAGCTCGTATGTCTGCCTTGGATGCAAGTGCGTTCGAAGGAGGTGAGCTTCCACTGTGGCTTCAGCAGACCCTTGGCGACTTTCAGAAGATAATCACCCGCCCGCCTCATCTCGAGAACGCCACTTGCCGGGTCCCCGACCTTCACACTGTAAGCTCGTTAGGACGGCAGCAAGGAGCCCCTGCAAAACACACACAGACAACATCCATTCTTCGACAGGCAACACTTTTATAGTAAGATGAGGGTGGTTTGACCTTGCAGGCTATACCTAACCAATCCTAACCACTTCAATTTGTGACGTACTTGGGGAATTCCTTTACAGAATCCTTTACTCGAATATACTCACTTGATGTAAAATAAACAAAATAATGCCTCTCAAGAAGGTACTGGGAAATGAAATTATAAACCAACTAGGACCCACTTGAATTTAATCAGGACAAAATAGAAATGAAATGAAATGAACTCCTTTTAGAATGAAACACATAACCTATGCTCGGATTGTAGTAAATTACAAATAAAGGGGCAAAAAAATTAAATTTGAAACACCAAGCTCTGATCACTTACCTTACTTCACACAATATAAAGGGACTTTAAGTACTTATACACTGGCTTAAAAATGGGAAAAACTCGTGAGCGATGCCAGTAGCCATTCTGCCGAAAATGTGGCTCCTCTGCTTTTATAAATAGCGGCAAACTGCACGGGTGGCGGCAACAGGGTTGCCACCATTGGCAGCTCGCCGAAAATCATTACATATTCCAACATATCATAACATATTTATTGGTTTCTGTATATAGCGTGTTTTTTTTATTAAAACGTTTTATTTAGTCATTATTAACTTACAAGAAAGTGGGTGTCATTTGGAAATGCAGTATTTTTATCTTAAGATGCCGTACTCATAGAGACGATGTGTGGGTCCTGAAAGAATTGAAGGGAACTAATCATCTAGGAACTTTGAGAACAATTTAAATCTATCTTTTTGTGTAACTCTCTCCAATTATCTCTTTCCCACGCCACACTCTTCATGTTCCAATTTTATGTTATTCGCTGTACCGTTATTAGTATTCGTCCAATCAGTAACAACAATTTTCCACACACATTCAGCCCAAGGAGGTTTGGTGGTGCTCTGTAGCAGTTCTTTGGTGTTCGTCTTAATGCGTTAAAGCTTTAACGCAAACGACCTCGTTTGTTTTTACTGGCAAACCTTCATTTACGGGATTACCAGACTCAAGCGACTGGACATGTGCTTTCCGAGCGGTTTTATTCGAGAGTGGTCGACGGGATATTAATAGTCGCGGTTAAACTTCCACTTGGAGAATACTGGAGTCTTCTGGAGTTTCTCCGCGACCATTTCCGAGCTGATGAGCTGTACATAGTTAGGTGCGGGATCATTCGAGCTTTGGATGAGACGAGACTGACGTTCGACTTCGATTTACATCCACCGGACTCGTCACTTTTACTTCTCGGCTTTTAAAAGCGGCAGCGGAATCGTTAGCGCCACGTTTTCTCGTAATCGTAATTCATTCGAAAAGTGACCCCCTTTAAAATCGCGCTAATATTCGCCCAGACTCGTTACGTCTCGTTTGTTTTATGCATGAAATACTGATTATAGTTTATTGTGGAGTTGAAGGACAATGAAATGCCGGAACAAGATACCGCCCTCGTAATATTCCAGGCTCGTTGCGAACGGGGACATAACTTCGGCGGAATTACCTCTCTAATTATCTCCGGTTCTCGGTAAGACCATTTTTATCAACCGCGGGGCGGCTCGGAGGGGGATGTAGAAATACGTGAGGGCGTCGCGATTGGAGAGGGGAACGCTCGGCTCACATGCCAACGAATTGCGGCGCTAACTATTCCATTTAATTGTTTACGAACCGATCAAACCCGCTACAACTCCCTTATGGCCTAATTTGTTACGGAGGAGTGGATATGTCACAGCCAAACGTTTCTCCTCGGCAAGAACCTTGATACAGTATAAGCAACTTTTTATCGGTCCGAATCGAAGCATAGTTGTGTCACTACCTGCCACCAGCTTATTGCAAACACCATGGATGTGTAGTTTGTTTTTTTTGACATTTTATGTCTTTACTTTGCTACATAAACTCGAAAAGTGTAACGGCCAAAAGCGTCACGAAAATTAACCTTTGAGGCCGATTGAACAAGGCAACGTTTTAACCCGAGTTGCAACCGCAGTCCCTGTGGCATAATGCATACGGCATCAGTCTTTTATTACGATTATTTTTCTTTTTGACATTTTATGTCTTTACTTTGCTACATAAACTCGAAAACGTAACGCGGGATATGTAACAGAGAAGCGTCACTAAATTTGTGTTGGGTTAAGTGCATGGTAACGTCTGTTACAAAAATGAAAAATATTTTTTGTGTTGTAATTTTATATTTCTTTATTTAAAATAAACAAAATTATATTACAAGAAAAAGACATAAAATGTCCCTCGTAGTTGCGTACTGGTACGAAAGCGGTACCCACCGTTAGTGTTAGTGGATTTAAATTTTTTAGAGAAGTTGAAGGTGTTCTTTAGTTATTTAGGTATTTATACCGCAATTAATAATACACTTCTGTACTTTAAAAAAATTATGTTTTGAAATAGAGAACGATACAAAATATTTGTCGAAAAATTTTAATATTTAGTGGAACCCCCTTCAGCATCAATTACAGCTGGCACTCTTTGCATGCTCTGGATGCATTTTTTAACAATTTCTTTCAATCTTCATCATGATGCCAAACTTTAATTAATACTGCTATTTATATATATATATCAATTAAGATTTTGTTTGTTGCGGTGTTTTCTTTGGAAACTTTTCGTTTCAGAAGCTCCCACGCATTCTCTATTGGCATTCTCTTGGTGAATTGCCAGGCCAAGGCAAAACATTTATTTGTTCCGTCTCTAAGAAAGCTGTTACTGTTTTAAATATATTTTAAATAACTGCATAATGAGAATCCATCTGATGGCCGGCCATAATCCTGGAAATTAATCCCTTTATATAGGCAATTTCCCGAGGCAGGGGATGAACAGCCGTTCTGATTCCCTCACAGCAAGCACAGCCAGACACCATGGAAACGCAGTTTGCAAGCACGGAGTAGCTCGAAGATTTGAAAAATCGAGGGAAGTAATAGATCTAGAAAATATTTCATCTTTCCGACAATAATTCTTCTCTACTCTTAATGATCTCTAAGTAGTAACTGTTAACGCTTTGCTAAACTGAGATGTAAACACCTGAAGCTGCCTACCCATAGACTATAATGTTACGTACCTTCCCTTCTCGCCGCTGCAAACAAGCTGTTCGACGCAAAACGTCTGGGTTTGTTCACCTCAGAATTCCCACCCTAATGGGAGTCACTGCGTTCAACGGCACAGTCATTGTTTCCCCAAAAAAACCTTCGTCCTCGACTGCTTACTTATTGTTACCTACGGAAATCCCACCTCCACAGGTATTCCTTTTCACATTTCTCTTCTCGATAGTGTGGAGTCAGAACTCGGCTCGTGAACTTGCAGGAAAGGCGAGAGAGTGGGAAGCGCCACGTGGAACGTCGCAAAAACGCAGGAAGTAGTCACAGGCTAGACACTGGAGAAGCCACACTGAAGCGGATAGCGAATCGCCATCTCGAACCTTTCCGCACAGGAAAATAGACCAGGCTGACTTATTTCTTTGAATTCTGGGCGTCCCATTGCCCATCCCAGACGCAGGTGTGTCATAAACCATATAATCACAACTCTGTCATTAAATTTATTCGATGGTAAACAGTTCATATTAAACTTATTTTCTCCTGTTTGAAGAAGTTTACTTTTATTTTTGTGTGAACTCTAGAGAGAGAATAGTACGATAGGTCCCCACCCCCTGGGAGCCTTTTTTCAACAGGGTGTTAACGAAAATAAAAAATAAAGAAAATTAGAACGCCACAATACAGCTCTTCTTAAATCATTCCACTATCAACTCTCGTCCCAGTGACTGCTAGCACTTTCCTTCCGATACAGTTTCCCATGCCAGTTCACGCATTCGGAGTACTATGTTATCGCCATTTTGTACACGAACTCAGCTCAATTCTAACTCAACTCAGTTCTTCCTCATGCTCACAGAGTTTCTTTCGATCTTCAACTCTCGTGCGCCCAACACAAGCATTATAAATAGGACGAGAAGAAGAAGACTGTAGGGCATCAGCCAAAGCCGAGGGAACAATGACCTGACTCGTGGCCACAAATGGGCCCATTTCCCATCACCTAAATGAAACAGGTATCCGATTTCGGTTCGTAGAATGGGTACTGGAACCTTCTACAAGTTTGAGGACTTTCCTCCATTCGTTATTGCGTATGTCATCCCTAGCTATTTTACGTCCTGTGGTTCTGAACCGTATTGGGCAGCCATGTATGAAATGTTCAACCCTTTCTATTTGCCCGCAGAAGCGTTCAGTCCCAATGGTCGAGTTGCATCTATGTGGTGTGTTCCTAACTGCGTAGTGTCCAGTTAGCATGCTTATTAGGGTACCACCTGACTCCACAATCCTCGATGATAGTCGGGAATTATGAACCAATGTCTTAACCACTAGACCACGATCGCCTGCTGCCTTTAAAGGGAGTCAGGGGGTACATCTCCCCCCTCACCGTTAGTCGCTGCTCCTGGAGCGGACGACTTTAATGAACGGATTTTTTGAAAGTTGAGCGAATCCCCGGAAAATCCGATCAAAGATTCAGGGAACGAGAGGGCGACAAGGAAAGGGCTCTTACTTTTCATTCACATTGTAGTAGGCGCGTCACCATTTATCCCACCGCTGCCACCAATGTTACGAGGGGGGTTTGGAGACGCTTTTGGGGATCCGCTGACTCAGGCAAAAATTACGGCAAATTGCGTGAAGCTCCGATCCACAATCCTCGACGAAAGTCAGGAATTATGAACCAATGTCTTAACCACTAGACCACGATCGCCCGGTGCCTTTAAAGGCAGTCAGGGAGTACATTAGTCTTCTTAGTTGATTCTTGTTTAGTTTTAGCGTCCATTCCGTCTTTTGTTTGTTGTACTTTGTGGTCCCTGTACTTTTAGAGAACTCATGGCCTCTCTTGTTATCTATGTCATTGCTAACTCTGTCCCAGAGGGTATTATTAACGGCCTTCTTGACTGCCATCGTTACCAGTATGGTTGTGGCCCATAGAATGGCTCAGCAGATCCTTCTTTAGCCATTATATCCGCTTTTTCGTCCTCGCTGTAGACCTTATGTCCTGAAATCTATTTCACTGTCAGGGCGTTCCCCTCAGTGCAAGTTCCTTCTTATTGTTGAAGATGTTCTCAACTATTTGGCTCCTTACAACTGAAATGGCCAGTGTTTTTATCGACGATTGGTTGTCCGTGAATATTGTAATTGTCTTATTATTGATGTTTTTCTTCATCAGTTTGTCGATACAGCGGTTAATTGCTAACAATTCACTCTGAAAGGCTTCCGTGTTAATACCTAGTGGTGTAGATTCCTCCCAATCCGTTGCAGGAATTAATATCCCCATTCCTGCATTTCCACGTATTCGGTCATTCGACCCATCCGTGTAACATGTTATGTTAGAGTCGTCCTCTACAATGGTCCTAGTCTCCCATGTTTCAAACGGACACCTTTCCTTATTGATGTACCTCTGGAATTTGTGTATTGTCTTCCTGTCGTCCAGCGGGTAGTCCGACGACCAGACGATGATGTCTTTGCATCGAAAGCACTCGCCCACAGTATCTCGCCAGGCAGAGAAGACGGACCCACCAAACAGGTAAGTCAACTGTACTAATTATTTATAACTTAGTGTTTGTTAGGTGCAATAGGCCTTTGAGAGGACAGTAAAAGTAAAATAATAAAACCTACAACCCTGCTTTGCTCCTAAATATATTTACATAAAAATTAATAATTTAAAAATAAATTCGCTTTCTGTTAAAATAAAATTGCAAATTAAAGATTAAAGAAAATTAATCTAATCGTGCAACCTTCTGAAGGAGGAATCGTGGCGTTCGCGGCTGTACATGGGCCTTTCGTTGGCGATAAAATGCGTAGATCTTGTGGTAGAACTTTATTCTTCGGAATTGTCTTCGCTTGAGAGCTCCAGCAAGGTATTGTAACTTCGTTGGATCTAATTAACAACAATTCTGAAAACTATGAACATTAAACTTTATTAAGAACTATCAATAAACACTTCGTCTGCGAACGCGTAAAACATAATAATCATTATCCCAAGTTTTTGGTTTCTAATCACGCCTCGTCAACGTTACACTTGGAAACCTCACAACAGTATGTATAGTTATGGTAGTATACATCAATATCGGAACAGCCTGGCAGGAGAATTTCAAGCTGTAGAAATAAAAGAAAACCTCAGATCGTGTCGCGTGGGCAGACGAAAATCGAGGAATGGCGGCTGCGGTAGACCTCTGGTCGCGGCTAACTAGTTTTTTACTTTCCTTGGCTCTACAAAGTAGAAAGAAAAGTTATGTAATCGGCTGGAAAAAAATTGAGTTTTCTTCAGATCTTTACGTTTTAGACCCTCTGAGTCCGAAAAACACTATTTGGGGAAATGGTCTGTGCGTCTGTGAACGATTTTTAGAGAAAACCACCGTACCAAATCAGCTCAAACTTCATGTCTCGCCCGCAGGTTACCATGGGACGCCAAAATGAGAGTTTGAACAAAATCCATCGAAAGTAAACTATAGTTATCATAGTGATCAAAACATCAATTTTTTTTTTCTCAAAAACCGCTCTAACGATTATGATTAAATTTTTTATGTTGATAGCTCTCAATGAAGCAATTATAGCATGAAATTCCCACCTGTGGGAAAATGACGAGAGCAGCACAATAAATTACCAAAACTTTCGACGAAATCGGTTTTAGCGCGGTTTTTAGAGAAAACAAGTGTACCAAATCAGCTGAAACATGATGTCTAGCCTACAGGTTACCATGGGACGCCAAAATAAAGGTATGGACAAAATCTACCGAAAGTTAACTATACTTATCATAGTGATCAAAACACCACTTTTTTTCCTCACAATCGGCTCTAACGGTTTTGATTAAATTTCTTATATGGATAGCTCTCAACAAGACAATTATACCATAAAACTCCCATTGCTGGGAAAATCACGAGAGCAGCACAATAAATTATCAAAATTTTCGACGAAAAGCGTTTTTGCCGCGTATTTTTCCTTTTAAACTCCGCTGGAATGTTACTAGAATGTTAAAAAAATGTGTTATAGTCCAATCCAATACCTATAGGGTGAGTGTTTAAAAACGCTCATGAGATACATGGGGCTCACTCCAGAAATTCCTGAATTTCAACTACCGTCGTTTCGCTTACTACCAGCTCTAAACGCTTTTACCCAATAACTCTGCAAAAGTAATTACTATCCTCCTTCAAAAAATGTGTGTTTACAGCCTCATTGATGATCTGTGTACCAATTGCTCAATAATGGTCGTGCAATGAGTACGAGCAGCACAATAAAATCTGTAACTGTAAGCGCACCGCTTCCTGCGGCCGTAAAGCGTTGTTTGACCAAGTTGATATTAACTGAGTGATAAAATATCTGGTGCGTTGCAACACACAACTTTCCTTAGCTCTACAACAATTCACTTTGTACATGGCTAATTCTATTTAATCGATTCATTTTCACTCAGTTAACTTGAATCTTGGTCGAACAACACTTTACCGCAGCAGGAAGCGGTAGCTCTTACAGTTCCGGAATTTATTGTGCTGCTCGTACTCATTTCAGGACCACTATTGAGCAATTGGTACACAGAGAATTAATGAGGCTGTAAACAAGAATTTTTTGAAGAAGGATAGTAATTACTTTCGCAGAGTTATTGGGTAAAAACAGTTAGAACTGGTAGTAAGCGAAACGGCAGTAGTTGAAATGTATCTCATGAGCGTTTTTAAACACTCACCCTGTAGGTATTAGATTGGACTACAATACCAATTTTTTTTTTAACATTCTACAAAAATTCCAGCGGAGTTTATAAGAAAAAAACTGCGCTAAAAACGCTTTTCGTCGAAAATGTTGATAATTTATTGTGCTGCTCTCGTCATTTTCCCACAAATGAAAATGTCATGGTATAATTGTCCTATTGAGAGCTATCTATATAAAAAAATTTAATCAAAATCTTTAGAGCCGTTTTTGAGAAAAAAAAAATTTGGCATTTTGATCACTATGATAACTATAGTTAAATTTCGAAGGATTTTGTTCAAACCCTCATTTTGGCCTCCCATGGTAATCTGCGGGCGAGATATCAAGTTTGAGCTTATTTGATACGGTGGTTTTCTCTAAAAATCGTTCACAGACACACATACACACACACAGACCATTTTCCCAAATAGTGTTTTTCGGACTCAGGAGGGTCTGAAACGTAAAGATCTGAAGAAAACTCAAAATTTTTTTTCAGCCGATTACATAACTTTCCTTTCTACTTCGTAGAGCGTAACTTTCGTTATTACTTCGTAGTAATAGAATTAGCCATGTACAAAGTGAATTGTTTTAGAGCTAAGGAAAGTTGTATGTGTTGCAACGCACCAGATTTTTACCACACCACTTCCACTATAAATTAAACATATTTACTTTATACATTAAAAAAAAGAAATATATTTGAACAAAATAAATAAATATCCCTGGTTTATATAGGCAGGAGCAGGAACTTAGTTTTTCTTTTCTCTACAATTTCCTGTGTAAATTTTTTATATATGTACTATATTAGTGTTAACTATTTTTCATATTTTGTATCTAATTCCTTGGTGTACGTAATAGTATTATGAGGTTAAATTCCTCCCCCAACCAATAGGTTTCCTCACGAGGGGGAGTAGCATTCAAATGTATAACCATATAATTAGAATATCAAAATAAGCGAATAAAAAGAACTTCATAAGCCAACTAACTTGCCCATACTAAATCTCAGACGAGATTACCTCCTGCGGAGGGCGGCGTAAGTCCCAAGTTGGTCGAGGAGGTGTCTAGAATGAGTCACGGTCTACATCCAGCAGCGTCCGGCGTTTTTCAGGGTGTCAAACGTAGATTTTTCATGCGCAAATTCGTCGAGCTGGGAGCAAGTGAGCGGCACGGTCGTCCTCTCACGACCACTCATGAACTACGGTTCACGAGGTCGAGAACTGAACTGTAGCCGACGGAATGCGAATGCCCGTCGCGTTGTTGAAGCCAATGGAATATAATGAAAGGGCGAGAAGCGATAAATAACGGCCAGTTAATAAATAAAACAATACGCTGCTTCCTGTCGTTTTTACCGCAAAGCCGACCACTTTAAAGCCCTTACAGACCGATCACCTTCGGACGGACGGCTCCTCCGTTATAAATAACATGAAGACGTCAGCGCGAACCGCCGGTTTTTCAACTTTTTCTAACCGCGCCTATAAATTTTCCTATACGCCGCCAATGATTCATCATAAAGATAAATTTAAACGGGGATTTTCATATTGAAAGGTATCTATTGCCTGGAGAGCGTGCGCGGAATAGTTAGCAGTGCGGATGCTGCGGTTAACTGAATTGCTTACGATAAAATATGGTCGCGGGCAACACACGTTCAACAACTTTTCCAACCCAACCTGTCTCTGAAAGAGGTCGGACGGACACATCATACCTCAAGTTGCCTATGAATTCGACTAATATGGTGTGGAGACTCTCGTTTAAGGTCATGAGCGCCCTAATTTGGCACCTTATCCTTTAGTATTTTGTAGAGAACGAAGGCGAGGCGTTGTGTACCTGTAAGACAAACTTATGAAGGCAAAATTATACTCGCTATTTACGTTGACGATGGGCTACCAGCTGCTACAAGCAACAGTCTCATTTCTTGCTAACTTTGGCGAGACTTTTCAAATAATAATGTCCTGGTTGAACGGTAGTTCAGTTTTCGTATGCCAGCGAGGGTACGCTCAGACAACACAACGCTCTTAGAACCTGGTTTGAATCTTTATGAGGAAAGTACTACGGACATTAAAGTGCCCAATAGAGAAGCTATTGGAAGCCTGATGTATTTGGCTATTGATGGCAGACTAGACATTTGCTTTGCAGTGAACACATTGAGTCAATTCTGTCATAACCCTACCAGCGGACACAGGAATGCTGTAAAACGCAATGTTGGGCGCACGAGAGGGCGAGAGTTGAAGATCAAAAATAAAAGGCACACGGTGATCGTGACGAGGACTGTATTGAATGCGATGAAGTGAGTAGAGTTTGTGTACAAAAGGGGACGACTCGTAATATGCGTGAACTGGTGAACTGGTGAGGGGAACTGTATCGGAAGGAGATAGTGAACTGTTTGGGCGGAGAATGGATATAGGGAAGTGTTTGAGTGGGCACAGAGAGACGAGTGTGAATTTCCCGAGAGTTCGTAGCTGAATTAATTTTCGAAGGAGCTGCCTCTTGTGGAGAGGAATCTGATATCGAGGAGAGGGAAAATAAAGACAGAAAACCCCACTTCAAAGAAATCCGCTGCCATTAGAAATAACCGCAGAGGTGGAATTTCCGAAGGTATGGGTGGTAAGAGGTGACAATGACTTTGTCATTAAGGGACAGGGAGTCCCGTTAAGGCAGGTGCGGGGAACTCGGAGGTCTAAAGACACGGGCTGATTTGATTTGCTTCAAACACGCATTAATAGGTACGCTGAACTACGGAATTCTGTTTAAAAACCCTGCAAATTATTACACAATGGTTTATTATTCTCATGAACAGCTTGACCTAGTATTACTGCTCCGGGACCCATCCCATTCGATTCAGCATCGAATACTAGTAAACCATACGAAACATGTCCTGGCTACAATGGAACTACGGAAACAAAACGTCTGATGATTTTGCCCCGTCGGGTCGGGGAAGTTGGAACGGGGGCGCTTCGCGCGAACCCGTTGCGAGGCGAAAGGGGAGTTGAGCGGGCAGGCAGCGTTGCGAGGCGAGGACGAGGCGGGTGGTTTTTTATTGTGACGGGAGGGAGGGAGTGACTTTAAACGACGAAACGTTGACTTCCGCTGTAGTTCCCGCATTGTACTGCGTTTCGTTAATTTTTTTAACCATTTTCTGCCCATTACAACAACCACGGGCTTTGTCCGATCGGATTGCCGAGATGGCGGACCAAATCGGATTTTTGTGCGAAAGAACGAATTTTTTAGACCACGTTAAAGGCACGAAACGGCCCAGACGGCGGACGGACATTGCAAATTTGGGATCTCCAAGTCTTGAAACGTAAAGTATCAAATTTTGAGGGGGGGTTGTAAAAAATTTTTCGTGACCGAAAACATAGGGTTATTATTCAGAATCAATAATAAACCAAAATGAGTAACGAGGGAAGTCAGACACAGTGAACACATTGATTGTGTATTGCGATGCTGATTTTGCCAGAATCATAAAGTCCACTACAGGATATATTTTGCTATTGGCCAGCGGGGCTATTCCGTGGTGCTCAATGAAGCATACATGTGTCAGTCTACAACCAAGTCTCAATATGTTGCAGCTTCTGAATCAGTCAGAGAACTAATTTGTTTGCATAGACTTTGCAACAAATCATTGAGTATACATGTGCAAGAGCGCATCGATGTTCGGTATCACTTTGGGAGGGGGAACATTCAAGGAGGGTTTGTTCCAGCCGCAACACAGTTCCAGCACGATGCAGCTCGCGGATATTTTGACGAAGGCTTTACCACTCGGGGCATCATGAGTTCTATTGAAGGAGAAGTTTAGAAGATTTTGTTCGATTGACCTCTCTCGAGATTACGATATTAGGCATTCAAAATCATGCGTTTGAAAACGGATGTTTTTCGTTACTTTCGTATTTTCGAAACGTTCGTACGTGTCTAATAAACACGTATGACGCTTTCAAACTATTCAACACCATTCAAACCTAAGTTTAATATTTGAATATACTAATCCATTATTACCTGGAGTGTCCTAGACTATCTCGTTCTAAGTAGTTTCTGTAAGAGTCTACTTTGATGTCGACTGTAGGAGAAGTAGTGCCAAAGACCAAAAACCGATCCCTCTTAAGTCTCCGGCACTGAGCCAGGATGTAGTTGGGAGTCTCCTCCTATGCGCCATATGACCCACGCCGAGGGGTGTCGACTATGCCTATAACTGGGTTAGTTCTGCCAGTAGGTAAATGACAAAGGTTTAACGTACCTGGTTGGTGGGTCTGTCTTCTCAGGCTGGTGACATACTGTGGGCGAGGGCTTTCGATGTAAAAACATCAAAACTTCAATGAACTGATCATAAATGAATAAAGCAACAAAAAATGCGACACTACTCAAAACACTAAACAAACGACGGATTTACAGACCACCCCATACAAAGAAGACGTAGAGTCGACAATCAACAGGCTATTTAAGACATACCTTACATTCTTTTCCCATCACTTCCAGCGGGTTTCCCTAGAGGTGCATCACCTTTTATATAAAGACAACGACCAACCAACTGACTTTAGTGCTGACTTAACGGCTGGGCGATGGTGACTGTACATGGAGCTCACCATTCAGAGGCGGATTCACCAAACAGGTACGCTAACTTTAGTATAAACGTGTAAGTTCATTTTGCAGTGCTCACGATCTGAACGGTCCTTCCTCTACTTCCTCAGAAGGCTCCGACGTGTGTTTGTGCTTAAGGTGAAGCATGTGGAGTGCCTCACTCCCGCAGCATATTCTCCCACAGCCTTCCTGACTGAAGACAAAGAAGTCCCGCTGTGGGGAGGTGGTCCTATAGATACAGTTGACTTACCGAGTCAGGCCAGATGGCCCACGCTTTGATTTCAGGGTTCTTCTCTCGTCAAGGATCCTATAAATCTAAGGAGTTTAACCGCATCCTGCACTCCCTCAGTGCAGTAATTATTCGACGCCTTACAAGATGCTCGTTGATGTTGATCGTTTTATTGCTATAGCCTTTACCATGCCTTATGATGGCTCTGCCAAAGGTAGCATAAAGCTCTGCTTGAAAACCCGTTGGAGTGGACCCAGGGCAATATGTACGTCCCACTCCACCCAGCGCCAGTGCCCTCCAGAGTTTGCGATCGATTTGAGTAGATACGATTAGGACGCGGAACGTGATGCCTTTCGCTGTTCGATGGGCTTCCATTGCACTTTGCATTTCCTATCGGCTTCGTACCAGGGCGCCATCTGTCAGTGGCCATGTTGAGCTCCACGAAGCTTTCCAAATTCCTGATTCTAGCCAGTTGCTCATCAATAGCCTGTGAAACATTAGCTATTCCAAGCCCGGTGATCTGCGCGCCACCTTCATAGCCTTGACATACATATCCCTGCTATTAGGGCACGTGAAAGAACTCCAAAATTATTGCTGAGGTGAATGTCACTTCTTCAGTGAATAATTTGATTGTAGTACACGGAGAACGGAAAAGTTGCCGAATATCATTTTTGTCAATTACTGTGAGAATAAGCGGTATCTGGGTGGAAATGAGGAGTCTGGCATTTAGGCGAGTTCTCTGCTCTCTTCGTCCTCTGCTTGTATCTACTTATTCCCCGCCCCCCTCTCCCAATCACTCTTTACTGTTGCACGACTTTCGATTGTTTTGTGATAGGCAGGACGCACACCTCATACTCACCACTCAATCAGCTTTTTATCGTCGGCAACACTTTTTATCGGACAAACCGAGCAACAAGCAAATCTGATAATCGAGTGTGGCAACCAGATATTGGCTACTTCAGCGGCCACACGGGAACAACGAGGTTGTATGGCAGGTCTTTCCCCTCCGTTTGTACTTAAATCTATAAAAGGTCGTCGAAAGGAGGCAGCAACAAATACCCGGGCGTGTTTGACGCAGAGTTATTAAAAGAGTTCGTTAGTTGGAAGGATACCATATTCGAAATGCTCCGAGAGGAAGGACGTGGCACGAGTCTGGTAGCAGAAGAAACCGCGTAAGTCAGTCATTAGCGGGAATGAAGTAAAAGGGAGAAGAGAGCGCAAGTGCGCTGGCGGAACAGACGTATCTTAATGATCCCTCCAGCTCCTCGACTCCTATCCCAAGCCCCAGCTCCAATCCCATCACGTCACGGCGGCTCTTCTCGTTTCAAGCTCTCGGGAGAGGCGTGGCACGCGAAATTCGAGCCCGATAATCCCCCGCTGAATGGCATTCGAAGAGGCCTTCCTGAGCGGCAAGGGGGAAAAAAAAAAGTCTCCGAAAAATTCGGGAGAGCAGATGCCGGTGTTTCTAACGCGAAACACGCTCCGGTCAAACTTTCTCTTTTCACAAGCCGAAGATTTTCTAACCGCAACGGGCTCCAAATCATCTCCGCGTAATTATCAATCGCTCGGGGAGAAGAAATCCCTTCGCTGAATAAACCTAAAGGGTTCTGAAGTGTCCCTTGAGCCCGCTTGCATAATTCAAATGAAGACTACCTGCCAGGACGTTCTTATCCCTTCTGTCCCTTGTCCGCTCAAAAAACGGAGGAAGGAGCGTCGAAAAACGACTTTTTAATTCGATGACTGATCACTTTGGCCTGGGAGTGAAGAGGGGGGGGGGCTTAGGAACCACTCTCAATGCTGACGAAGGAACGTCATCTTCCTGGTGCTCCACAGTAAGACACCCCCTTTGTTAGTGGCTTCATTTGTCGAAAAATTGTTACTATAGTGCGCCCTTTTGTCTATTTGGAATTCGTGTAGTTCGCTGACCTTCAAAAATGTGCGCTGGGAATAGCATTATTAGCTCTTGATAAGATAATTATACCATAACATTCTCATTGGTGGGAAAATTACGAGAGCAGCACAATAAATTATCAAAATTTTCGACGAAAAGCGTTTTCGCCGCGTATTTTTCCTTTTAAACTCCGCTGGAATGTTACTAGAATGTTAAAAAAATGTGTTATAGTCCAATCCAATACCTATAGGGTGAGTGTTTAAAAACGCTCATGAGATACATGGGGCTCACTCCAGAAATTCCTGAATTTCAACTACTGCCGTTTCGCTTACTACCAGTTCTAACAGTTATTACCCAATAGCTCTGCAAAAGTAATTACTATCCTTCTTCAAAAAATTCGTGTTTACAGCCTCATTAATTTTCTGTGTACCAATTGCTCAATAAAGGTCCTGGAATGAGTACGAGCTGCACAATAAATTCCGGAACTGTAGGCGCTACCGTTTCCTGCTGCTGTGACGTGTTGTTTGACCAAGTTCAAAGGCCATGTACAAAGTGAATTGACGTTGAGCTAAGAAAGTTGTGTGTTGCAACGCACCAGATATTTTCGAAATGTGATCATTTTAGTAGTTACTCTGACGATCGTGATTTTTCAATAGAACGGGGCATTTCAAACCTGGTCGTTGTATGCACCTGATTGCTATCGGTAGTGTTCACTGTTAAGACATGACCGCGATTATCTTAAGCATAAATTTATTCGGAAGCCGGGGCAGGAAGGAGGTTTAGGATTTCCAAGTGGAAGATATTTAACGAGACAGTGACTATCGTTGATGGGGAGGACAGTCGATCTGATTACCTTGAGGAGGACTAGTCAACAAGTGTCATTGCCTTCCCACGGCCTCCGCCCAGGTAGGTTTCCTTTTTATTCCTCACTTGGTCAACTTGCTTCGCTTCCATTATCCTCCCGTTAAGCCCTCAACCGAGGCTCATGAAAACACGATCTCGATCCCATTTACAGCCCTAACGCCGTCGCTCTCCGTCCAATAGCCATTTCTTTTGTCCTCCCCGTTGAGTCCGTGATTTCTTGGTGTTTCTCAAGCCCGGGGGGGGGGGGATATTCGAGAATTTCTTCGGGAAAAACATGGAATAACAACGGAACGGCTTGATGAGGGTGTTTCGTGCGGGAGACCGGAGGAGGATTTATGTTCTTGGGGAGCTACCGAGATACCGACTTCTACACGAGACGATCCAGACCCAGATACACGAACCTTTCAATTGTCGCGCTACTGGGTTGGAGGGATAACAACAAGACGAGAGGAAAAATCGAAAGTGCTTCTATGGTCGCTTAAGAGATACGCGAATATTGGTCGAGCATGACTCCATTGCAACCGCGTCAAAAAATGAACGGAAAATATAAAAATAAGCGCTCAAACACCGAGTGGCAAGAATTCTGTCCTCGAACAAGTTTTTGATCCAAGTTTAAGTTCATTATGTATAAACACGTCGTATACGTGTTTATATATGAATTCACGGTAATTAGCTACAAGTGAAAACATGCGTACAAAAAATGATATTAATTTTGATTGAAAATTCAGTGCATAGCAGTGTCGTCCACAACTTCATTGTAGAGAAAGCGTTGGCAATACATTACTTTGCTCCAGTTTTCCTCTAAATGCAAGATGGAACGGCAAATGCCTCTTGTGTGAGCTGACCAACTGTGCCTTCCACTGTGCGCCACCAGCACGCCCAGCTCTGGAAGAAGATAGCCCTCCAGTGCAGACAGTTTAGGCTTGCAGCCTTTCCAATTTCTAATTCAGTGCAACGAAGCCCGAAATGCACCGTGTCCTGTAAGGAACTGAGTGAGGTAGAAATCCACCTAGCCGTGGCGTCGCATGAGCCACGAATCAAGCGCTGGAATCAGCTGCCTGGTTCACTGGGATCCGACCCACTCCTCTTGCCGCCTCCTAAGGGTCACAGTTCTTTCTCTCATAGTAGCCGTACTCTGGTTGCCCTCTGGATGGGTGTGGTTCTTTGCATTCGGCTGCCAGAAGGTAGACTAGGGTTACACTCACCACCACTAGCGCTGCCTCCTGAGAAAATGTGCTATACGAGCAAGCGATGCGAAGGGCGCACTCCGCTGCATCCTTCCCATTTTCTTCCTGTGGTAGGCAATTCTAACCACATCAGCCCACACTTCCACCCCATATAAGGAGGATAGGGCGGGCATCGCTCATAACTACCCGCCTTGTGTTTGCTCGCAGTCCTCTGGTGTTGGCCATCAAGCGAGCTGATGTTACTGTCACGACATACAGGTTAAAGAGGCAGTTACCCATAAAGTGCAAGCAGTTGATGACGGCACTAATCCCTCAAAATAAAACACACATTGTTCCATTACAAAGTTGAAACGTTTTTGCTGGGCCCTGTGTCAAAAGAATGTATTTAACCAAATTTTCAGTTGTAAACGCCTCTGATGACATTCCTTTTACCCCTAATTCCCTTTTTTTTTGTATTAGTTCAAAAATTTCAGTTACCATTGTTCAGGGCATGCGCAATTAGGTCAGAATATCTTCTCTTGCACTTGAGGGTACTCACTGGACAGAAAGTCATTGTTTCCCCAAACACCTTTCTATTTCAATCCTTTTGTTTGTACCTGTAGAACTCGCGCTTCTCAGTTATTTCTAAGTGACAACCGATTTCCCCTTTTCTAGGATTTTCCCAACTATCTTTCCCCACCCCCACAATTACAGATTCCTCTCCACAACGCACAGCTCCTCCCAACAGTCAGTCATCCTTCAGCTTTTGCGAACAACAGCCATTTCCCAGTTATCCCAACTCATTCATCTCTCTAGTCTCATGCTACTCACAATTCTACTCTCTCCCTCTTTCTTATTAGTTCCCCACGCAACCAGTTCACGTTTATTCAGAGCCCCCTTGTTCACGTTCAAATACTCACACTCAAACTGATATCGCTATTCTGTCTTGTATAATACAGTCTTCACTCACGCTCACAACGTCCATTCATTTCTCAGTTTCAAGCTCCCCCATTCGTGCGCCCAACACATAGTCTTAAAGATTGAAATGGTTTTAATACGCTTCAACAGCACTCATAAATATTCTTCAAAACGTCAATAAAATTGTTGAAATCAGACACGTTAAGAAAGGTCTTCGTTCGGATGTGATTTTTCCAAAAGCAGTGCGCAGCACACACAGGTCTCTTTTCTCTTCAAAATTATTGTTTCATTACTATAATGGTCAATGTGGTGGGGAAGGAGAGTTCTCTTTCGAACGAAACCCTTGAACCATACGACATACATTAAATTTATTTGTTTTAAAAGAAATGACTATCTCTTCGAGTAATATAAAAATAATAATTCCAGTATCAGCAAAAGAAAAGGTTACTTGTAGAGTTCCAACCAACTAAACACTGACCTGAGGCGTCTTCTTCAGTTTTGCGTCAATTTTGATGGTATGAAGTTGAGGCTATGGCACTGGACACACGAAGACACAAATGTACACAGTTCTGGCGCGATCGCGTATACACCCGACTGGATTCCTATTCGGATGAACTACTCACTTGGGATTCCCAATTATTCGAACTGGATAACCAACTTCCAACGTGCACGTTCTGGATTACCAGGAAGGAATTGAAAAACGGTTCTGGTGGTCTGACGATCTTTAAGTCGACAACTGACGAGCTTGAAGCGTGAAGGCACTGCACTGAATGTCCATTACGCAATGAAGAAAAAAAAAGGAACAACAAACTTAAAACTTACGACTTAGGACATTCAAGGCAGAAGTGAGTGACATTTGCCGAAAAACATCGACATGGACTTATTGACGCTATAACATCATTATGTCAGTCGAAAGCCATGTAGGTTGAGGTATCGCTACCATGCGAGGACACGGGCTCTCGCCAGATGTGTTTTTTTGTCAGTCTTTCAGCAGAGAGCTGTGAATATATGTGTTACCACGCGTAGGTATGACCCTGAGGAGCTCTTAACTTTAGCTGCTCTTCCGACAACCGTTGCTTAGTGTTGTGTGGATTACGTGGTTTCTTGTTTCCTCCGGGCTGGAAGCGAAAGATGTGTCGTGCAGATTGGAGAGGGGATACGCATTGAAGTCACCAAGGAACTGGCTCGATCAGAGGTCTGGCTCAACCCACTCTTTCTTAACACGCCACGTTCCTTTGAGGAGAATCCCCAACTAGCCTGACATTTATCTAATGCCCATTCATCTAGCTTGCAAGTTTTCGTGGGGGAAGCCGTTTCCACTTCAGCGCTTCAGTGAACGCTGTTTCGTAGGGCTTGGTGATCCATAGGAGGGCAGCTCTCTGGGATTAGGCCAGTAAATCTTGAATGATTACATCCAGCAGGGACTGTGTAGAGGTGTGGTTGTCGTGTACAGTAGTGGCTAAGTCGAGATGAAGGTGTGCTCCCTTTCCACACATAGACACGTTAGTTCAATCGTCCACAACTCCGTGTTTGGTGCTCTACATTACTGCAGTACTTTCTGCATTTTGTTTCGTGGTAGTGACAGCCATCATACACACATTGTCTGCTTCCGAGGATCATAATACTACTTCAGTAGGTTAATTGGGGGCGGAAAGATGAGCGGTGCTTCCACAGCGAGAGAATGAGGCAGAATAATAAATCTCTAGAGTGGGGCAAATTTTTTTTCTCGGCCAAAGAGCATTTTTGAGATGGTCCCCTGCAGGCAACGAGCTGGTAATAGGAAGACAGTTTTCGAATTCTTTTGTCAGAACCAGGCGCATCCCTCACGTTACCGTTCAGAATCTCCGTCATCCATCTTGACAATGAATTGCGAGGCGTTCTTTCTCGAAGTCACCGAGTCGACGGTAAACTGACATCCCTTCTTCATGTTTTCGGTATGTACTGCACAATATTCGCTGTTCATAGCAGATAATGGTCGAGGCCGAGATCGAGAGTCTTCAGAGTTTACCAAGAGGCCAGTTGAGCAAATATTTACAGAATGCGCGTAGCTTCTTTTCTAACCCTTTTGCCGACCCTTAAGAAAAAAGTTGGAAACGGTTGTCAGAGCAGGGGCAGTAATAGCCCTTAATGGGAGGACTCGGGCGGATGGATGCGTTCCTATTTCAATTAGGATTCTTTGGCTTTCGTCAAAATTGTTTCCTCCCGCCCAATCAACGACCATCTCCCACTTCGAACAACTTCGAAGGCATTCCGCATCCTTTTCTCAAATAAGCTCACAGTGTGACTTTACAAGGTGAAGACCCTTTCGAACGATGTCATTTTCGTAAGGTTAGTTTCTTCCTACGATTTGGTCAGTTTCGAGGAGTATCACGTCACGGTCGTCAATTTTGGAAGCTCCACCCGCAACATCCATGAGCGTTCAATGTTCCTGAAACTAACGATCCAAGGGGAAAATGCTGCAAATTATTGCACAATGGTTTATTATTTCTATGCATCATTTATCATTGCGTGCTTACCCCTCTGAGACGTGCCCTATTCGATTCAGCATCAAAAAATACTAGCAAACGACACGAAACATGACCAACATTACCATTATTTGTTCTCCCCCTGAAATTTCTCGATCTTGTCCCCATTCTTGAAGATCTCTGAGCCAGGGCTGAGTCTCAACAGACTGTTCTACCGAGTACAACACTCCGCCCCAGCTTGGAAGCCGTACACAAGCGATTCAGAGTCTCAACAACGAGCTCCTCTGAAAGAGAAACACTGTCGTGGACAGCTACCTAATAGGAGGGGGGGAGTGAACGGAGGGTTTGGTTGCGCTATTGAGCACGTTAGTTGGCCTTACGCCGCTTCTCTGCCTTGGCAGCTCCTGTTTCTTGTTCTCTTCACCCTCACGAGTATCGTTCAACTGCCTTTCTTCATTCCTGACTCCTGTCAGATACTGGCCCGTGATCAGAACCTCCATCTCTTCTGGCTGAGCACTGCCCCGTCGAATTGAGCAATGCGCCACCAGTTTTACCTCTGGCGTGAGCAGATCGACTGTGTCTTCCACTGCGTGCAGCCAGCCAGCCCACTTTTGGGATGACAAGATGGGATGTAAAGCATCATGCAAACACAGCCCTAAATGCGTTTGTCCCATGAGAAACATGGTTGGGTTTAATCCACCCTACAGTGGTGCCACTCAAGCCATGGACTAAGTGCTTCAATCAGCTGTCTGGCCCACTGTCCCTGTGTTCCACAAGTCTTCCTCCCAAAAGAGAGTGGAAGACACGATCAACCTGATCACATCGGAGTCATTTGTTCATTCCATATTACCTTCTAATGAACAGTAGAGGTGCAGCTTAAGAACAGCAATGCCTCCGATTTCCTGGGCATCAATTCTCGAGTTGTGAAATCGGTGGCTAGTCTCATTATTGAGTCGTTGGCCTTTATTATTAATAGGGGCTTTGAGAATGG
This sequence comes from Pachypeltis micranthus, assembly GCA_020466155.1. Classification (NCBI taxonomy): domain Eukaryota; kingdom Metazoa; phylum Arthropoda; class Insecta; order Hemiptera; family Miridae; genus Pachypeltis; species Pachypeltis micranthus. The sequence continues at coordinate 6,069,417 of CM035776.1, forward strand.
CAAGTTCCCTGAGTGCTTGGAGAAATCCGTTGTAACACCTATTCAAAACACCCTGCAAATTATTACACAATGGTTTATTATTCTCATGAACAGCTTGACTTAGTATTACTGATTCGAGACCCATCCCATTCAACTCAGCATCGAATACTAGTAAACCATACGAAACATGACCTGGCTACAATGGAAATACGAAAACTAAATATTCCTCCGGCGCCCGTAAACGTCAGTAGCCGGAGGAAGTGGCCTTGGCGCCCAATCGGGAGGCGTTGTGAGTCGAGAGTCGAGCGGGTGGCGTTGCGAGGACGAGGCGGGATGCGTTGGGCGGGTGGTTTTTTATTTCGACGGGAGGGAGGGAGGGAGTACAAACGACGAAACGTTTACTTCTGCTGTAGTTCCCGTGTTGTACTGCATTTCGTTAATTTTTTTAACCATTTTTTGTCCATAACAACCAAGGCCTTCGTCCGATTGGATTGCCGAGATGGCGGGTACAACTAGATACCAAATGGGATTTTTGTGCGAAAGAACGAATTTTATAGACCACGTTAAAGGCACAAAACGACCTGGACGGCGGACAGCGGATGGCAGACGGACATAGCAAATTTGGAATCTCCATGTCTTGAAACGTAAAGTATCAAATTTTGACCGGGGGGGGGGGGGGGTTGTAAAAATTTTTCGTGACTGAAAACATAGGGTTATTATTCAGAATGAATAATAAACCAAAAGAGGAACTCCAAGGATTACGACAGCTTTCGTCCTGTCTCCAAACTGGCCGTTTTTGTTAAGGTAATTGAGCAAGCAGTGCTACAAAGGATAAGCGACCATCTGGAGGGTCTCAATTTACTCAACCCCCAGCAGTTTGGTTTCCAGAGGAGGAGAGGTACTGGTTCTGCAGCGTGCTCTCTTATATCTCGGCTCTTTTCAGTTCTGGAGAACGGCCAGCGCGCCTCTCTTAGTCTTTTTGACCTCTCAAAGGCGTTCGATTTGGTGCCACACAACCTGCTCCTCAGGAAATTGGAGCACTGTGGCTTCGGCCCTCGCTATCTTGAGAGTTGGTCCCAGATTGTTTCTTTCAATGAGACTACCTCTAGTGAGGTTGCAATCCCCTGTGGTGTCAAACAGCCTCGGCCCTTGCCTCTTCATCTTGCATATCAATGACCTGCCTAGTCAATTCGAGGATTCAAACAACATTTTCCTGTTTGCTGACGACTTCACTTGCCTAGCATCTGTTCCCGTGAAGAAATGCAGTACAATCTGCGATATAAGCCCGAGATAGTGGAAAGGTGGTGTCAGGCAAATGCTTTGGTATTGAATAAAACTAAAACCCAGACCCTCGTAGTGGGTCTCAACAGAAGTTTAGACCACGCAGGTAATTTCCTGGGTTTGACGGTGGATAACCGACTTTCCTGGAAGGCCCATGTTGAGGCGTTGTCCCCTAAATTATCATCTTCTATTTTCGTGCTTAGAAGAGCGTCGTTTCTGATGAAGTCCTGCGTTCTGTTTACCATGCTTGCTTTGCCAGCAGATCAATTTATTTTATTGTGGCATGGGGAAACAGTAGTCATGCAATTGACATATTTAAACAACAAAAACGTGACATCAGAATCTTGGCCAATCTCTGATGGAATGAGAGTTGTAGGGATTCGTTTGCTCGCCTTGGCGCTTACATTGCCTAGTGCATGAGTCTTGGAAGTTTTGAATCTGATTAAAGTCCGAGTCTGATCGGTCCTTGCCGTGGCTTCTGATGTCTACCGGCATGACACCCGATCCTGTAGGAACCTGGTGATTCCTTTTACTCGCCCAAGTATAGCTCAGAAAAATGACCCAATCCAAGTAGGCTCTCGTCTGTATAACGCCCTACCCCATAATATTCAGCAGTCCTCCTAATAACCACTCCTGAATCTATCATACTTCAGGGCAATGTAAGGGGATGTATGGGAGTAACAGCACGCAGCAAGAAGGGCTGGAGAGGCCTTTGGAATTCTGGTTTTACAGTTAGGGGCAAGAGTAACGAAATAATTCAGCCAGAGCTGAGCCAAACATGTTCATATCACGAAGTTTATTACAAATGGATGTGCTGAAGGTATTATACAGAACAATAAAATGCAGTAGATTTCCATGAAGTTGCACGTGTGTGGGAGTTATTGGCACGAGCTTTCCACTAAATAAGACCAATTTCCGTCGCCGCCATAATAAGTTTCTCTCCCCCCCCCCGTCCCCTCCGCTTTCTTAAAAGTTATGAATGGAATTGCCCGATTAAAGTCGATTCGAAAAGGCAACTTTTTGCGCCGTCAAAAACGCAACCAAAGCCGCTTTTTCGTTGGTCTCCACAAATTATTGCTGACCGCCTTTTAACTGTTTTTGTCTGACGGGGCGTATCCCGACCAATTACCGAGACTCATGAAACTCAACGGAATTTCATCTCGTGCTGAAGGAATAAACGAGATGCCTTCACGATGGATTCACAAGTTTTTTCTCACATTTTACTCCCCCGACCCCACCCCCTCACCCCTTTCCACTCCGCGTTCTTCATTTGACAAAACGAGGTTCGGGGAAATCAATTGGCTGCAAGTTTCAACGTTCGACTTTTTTATAGATGTTTATCACGTTAGGTGGTCAATTTTTTTCAAGTCGTTGAAAAGCGGATACATTCGGGGGGAAAAAAAAGTCCGTGCGCGCTCAATCCCTTCAGCTTTCGCTCCCTGGAAATTCTGCTCGAGAAAAAAAAGAAATATGAAAGTAAAAGCTGATGGTAAATAATGACTCTTGCGTAATGTAAAGTGTTACGGGCACACGGGTTACCCCTTCATTCCCCTTCTCCGCCGACTAAAATTGGCGTCGCGTAGTCTGGAGCACAACCTCCACCATTTTTATTTATTGTTTCTCCTTTGAGTGTTCCTACCCATTCGCTGCGAGCTTAAAAAACAAACTCGTAACTCTCGAAAACTGGAATTTTGACGAAGCTTTCAGCAATTAGAGGGAGGGTAGCCTAAGAGTTGACCTAATTTCAATCCCGAGCTGGCTCGACAACATCAAATAATAGTAGTTTTTGACTTAAGGGTAAATTGAGTTACGATCACCGTGAAATAAGTGGCTAGAGGTTAAAATTATTGGCAAATCGAACAAATATCGTGAAGAAATTTGGTGAAAATTAGTTAACCTGTGGGGGGGGGGGGGGTAGCTTCCAAGGGCTTCTGACCCACGATTGCAGGAGGAGAGCCTGGCAGTGCCCAATCGCTATTTGTGGAGATATATTCGCCTAAGCCCCTCGTAGCTGCCCGGCGAAATCAGAACGACCGTTCCCTAACTCTCTTTAAAGAGTTGTATCAGTCGAAAGTCATAGAAGTTGTAGTTCCGCTTACCTGGGCACCTGCTCAGCATTAACCGAACCCTGCAACCTGTTGAGGTACAACAGGTTGTCATTCAGCCATTTTAAGGGTGGTGCTTGCAGAGCAGTGCTGTCTCCCTGGACGGCTTGCTCTTCATTTCGTTTATATTTAAATAAAAAATAATTTTTTTTCCTTCATTTCTCTTCAGCTGCACCCAAATTTTTGAGCATTTTAGATATTGAATTTTCAACAATTCGCAATATATTTTCCCACTGAACTAAAAAAATACTATGCTTGCTGGAATACCATACATTTTAGTGCGCCAATAATATATTACTATTTGTTTAGATTTTCGCAAATTTACAAAAATTTTTAATTCAGTTTTTCACTATTGAATGAATGTTAAGCTACGTCCAGCTGAACCAGGCGAACTCCACAGTTTCAATGAGAGACCTCGTAAAAAATTACTTGGCTCACTTAACCAGGCTGGCCACTAAAGCCGGTTACTACTGCTGCGTTGATGAAGGGGAAGCGGCTCAAGGCAATTGCCCAGCAGCCCACCCAGCTACTCTCACGAGCTGCCAGAAATAGTGAAGCCGTAAATCGTATAGGAGCTCCAATCGCGCAACCATGCCCAAGCGCCATGGCAAGGCCATCCACTGTATGTGCCCCTCATGCCTAGCACCCTCAGATGCAGTGGCTTCGGCAACTGAGGCCTCCTCTGGCGGTACGAGGTCTAAGGAGCAATGGCAATGAGCCAGAGCAAAAAGGAAAAATGTAAAAAAACCTTGCAAATTATTACACAATGGTATAAGTAATTGGATTAGTTCAATAGGTAAATTACTAAAGTTAACATGTACCTGTTTGGTGAGTCCGTCTCCTCTGGCTGGGAAGATGTTGTGGGCGAGTGCTTTCAATGTAAAGACATCATCGTCTAGCCGTTAAGTCAGTACTAGCATCCCCACGATAGTAAGGATCATCGGGGGCGCTGCAAAAGGAATGAACACATACACGTTATAGGCATAGTCGACACACCTTGGCGTGAGTGGTCTCGGGAGACTCCCTACCACGTCCTAGTATAATACCAGAGGCTTTAAAGGTCGTTGGTATACCACACTCCACACTATCTCACCAGCCAGAGAAGGAGGACTACGTTGAACAGCTTGAAGGAGGCTGACAGCTCCGAGACCCACCCCATTCGATTCAGCATCGAAAAATACCAGTAAACCACACCAAACATGACCTGACTACAACGGAACGACCTAAACTGAATATTCCAGGCGCCCGTAAGCGCTTGTAGGCAATTGGTACGACATGGCGAGTTGAGCGGGCAGGTGGTTTAGACGTGACGGGAGGGAGGGAGTACACACGATGAAACTATTACTTTCGCTGTAGTTATTGTCCCGCGAGTTCTTTCAATTAGTACACTTTGGCTCACTATAATTACTGTGATTTCACTATTAACGCATTGTAGACCTCTAAGAATTGTTTTATTCGATCCAGCATCTAAAAATACCTAGAAAACGATCCCGAACAAGGCGAATGTGGTAAAACTGCCAAAAAACGAGTACTCGATTTTTCAATTTTAAAAAAGTGTTTAAAAAATAATTACAGGGTTTTGTAGGTTAACATCCGACTTATTTTGAAGAATTCTCCACCAGCTCTTTCTGCCAATTCAGGACCTCTTTCTTCACTTCCTCGTCGGTTGAAAGGCGTTTTCCGCCCATGTGAGTCTTTGGGGGGGGGTTAAAGATGAAGGAAGGAGCCCAAGTCTGGGAAATAGAGAGGGTAGTTTACGATGTCCCGATCGAATGAATCCAACAACCCTTGGTGACGTTGTCGTGCAACAAGCACACTCCCTTTGTCAACATTCCCATCCACTTTGGATTGCCCTCTTGAGCTTTTTAAGGGTTTTACAGTACCGTACTGCGTTGACCGTCTCCCTCTGGAGCAGAAAATCAACCAAAATGATCCCTTTTTGGTCCCAAAACAAACTGGCCTTGATTTTTTGCCCGAAATGGAGGTTTCGAATTTTTTTGCAGAGAGAGAAGACCTGTGTCGCTACTGCGGTGGTTGCCTTTTCGACTCAAGAGTGTGATAAGCCGCCCAGGTCTCATGTTCAGTCACACATTGACTCTGGATGGAAGCTTAGGTCCTAAGAATCTTTGATCGAGAAAGTGCACTAACCCCATAAATGAGCAAGAGAAGAAAACTGATCCAAAACATTCTATTCCCCACAAGCTCATCTGCTACTAGGAAGTTTATTATCATCAGCCCTATCCCATTTACTACACTCCAAGACTTCTAGTAGGAGTAGGCTCCAGTTCAATTAAAGACAACTTTGAAATCTACACAAAAGTAGTTTTGATTTACGCGCATCTACTGGATCAAAATACACGTTGCTGCCAAATAATTGCAATTCGCGCCACCATTTGTTACAAAGGGTTTGGAAATGCTTGGTGAGCTGGTGATTCAGGCAAAAGTTACATCAATCCCGAGCTCTGATCCGATACCCGACTTTTCTCGGAGTAGGGGAGAAATGTTAGTTGGCGGGTTTAGCTCAATTTGGAGTGGGGGAAGCAAACCACGCCCCCTGACCAATTGTATTGTGGTACGAGGTTTGTGGTCACACCCCCCCAACCAATCCAGGTGTAGTACATTGTTTGTTATCCCCTCCACTAGAATTATTAACCAATCATACTGTAGTACAGTCTGTTTCACCCCCTCCCTCCATCCAAACTCCTCCCACTAACGAATATATTATAGTTGGGGTACGCTCTCTCCACTCTACAGACAAATCCGGGCGTTTGGATGACACCACTTTTTGCATTAATTAAGTTATAATACGTAATTTTTACACCCCCTCCTCCTTCCAGACTCCTCCTTAGAGCCTCCTGGTGAGTGTGCTGTAATAGGAGTACTTCCCTCCCTCCACCCCTCCAATTGAAATTCCCGAGCATTTGGATGACGTCACTTTTTTAAAAAACGGTTCTTTCCCTGAGATCGAACGCAGCGCCTCACGTACTATAGTTGAACGCTCTATCCACTAGGCCACAAATGGATCGTTGAAGAATATTGTAAACTTGTCATACACTGCCCCAGGCTACTCCTCGTTGTGTCTTTGGTCACTAGAATGTGATCGCTGGGGTGTGTCCATAATGGAAGTAAGGCGGTACACACTCAATGGCGAACTCCAAAGGGGTCGTGAACGGTGTCCTGTACAACGAATACTGTGCAGATGGGCTTGCTGCTCAACACGAAAACTAAAATTTTTCGGGTTCTTCCATTCAACACTAGAATGATATTCAGCGGGTTATATGTTTTCCAGTTGATGGTTCTTGACGGTGGCAGGAGGGTAAGTCTTAGAGTCGTCGCTCAGTCCGGTATCTCACCTCTGCTTCGTCATCTGAGTCGTTCTTTCTTTCCAACAACGTCCCAACTATTTCCAATTAGATGTCAAACCGATTGAAAGGAGAAAGAACACGGGAGAACGGAAAAAGCGGCGTTGTTTATGTTTCTTAGAGGCGAAGAAGGTCGAAGAGCCGACGGGGATGTGAGAACACGCGGAAAATCTGGCTCGGAAATGATTGTTAGAGGGGGATGAAGACAAGAGTTAGAGAGTGAGCTTGGGAACTTTGCACGTGATAGATCGCCGAGAGGGAGAACGAGGAACGAGAGTGGTTTCCTACTCTTTGACGTTGCTCATAATTACCGGTATAACAGACCGATTTTTTTTTCCTACTTCGCCTCCTCCATCTCTCTCACTCTCTCACAGTAACAAACGCTCACTGGCACTCTTGTTCTCTCTCTCTCTCTCTAAGACGGCCGCTCGCCAAGTTGACCTAAATGACTTGAGCTCTTCATAAAGCAGGACGTGCGTTTATTCCTCCGCCCGCTGACTCGTATTTTCTGATTCCCAGCGCTCTGGTGATAGCTGATACTTTTTTTTTGTCGCCGAAGGTGGATCTAGTTTGACTAACTGCCTTCGTTTCGTCGACGGTTTTCTCTTCTGCTGTCACGTGAAGAACTAACATCCAAACATTACTATGACGTACGTTTCACAACGATTTTCAACCGTTTACCGTCCAAACACGTTCGAACCGAACCTAATTTTACCCGTTGTATCCCAGAAACATACCATTTCATCGGTTCAACACCACAAAACGTTGCTAAAATGATTTATTTATCATTAGTTTCCTTGATTTATCAGCCTTTCGGCTCTGGCCCAAGGACATTCACGGTCGTTCGAACAAAACCTTCAATACCAAAAGTTCATCTTTCTTTTTACTTTCCTTGGCTCTACGAAGTAGAAAGGAAAGTTATGTAATCGACTAAAAAAAAATTTTGAGTTTTCTTCAGATCTTTACGTTTCAGACCCTCCTGAGTCCGAAAAACACTATTTGGGAAAATGGTCTGTGTGTATTTGTGTGTGTCTGTGTGTATGTGTGTCTGTATACGATTTTTAGAGAAAACCACTGAACCAAATCAGCTCAAACTTCATATCTCGCCCGCAAGTCATCATGGGACGCCAAAATAAGGGTATGAACAAAACTCACCGAAATTTAACTATAGTTATCATAGTGATCAAAACACCAAATATTTTTTTCCCCAAAAACGGCTCTAACGATTTTGATTAAATTGATTTCATTGATAGCTCTCAATAAGGCAATTATACTATAAAATTCCCATTCGTGGGAAAATGACGAGAGCAGCACAATAAATTACCAAAACTTTCGACGCAATCGATTTTAGCGCAGTTTTTAGAGAAAACCACCGTACCAAATCAGCTGAAACTTGATGTCTAGCCTGCAGGTTACCATGGAACGCAATAATGAGGGTATCGGCAAATTCCACCGAGAGTTAACTATAGTCATCATAGTGATCAAAACACCAAATTTTTTTCTCAAAAACGGCTCCAACGATTTTAATTACATTTTTTATATTGATAGCTCTCAATAAGGCAATTATACCATAAAATTCCCATTACTGGAAAAATGACGGGAGCAGCACAATAAATTTTCAAAATTTTCGACGAAAAGCGTTTTTAGCGCAGTTTTTCCCGTATAAACTCTGCTGGAATTTTTGTAAAATGTTAAAAAAAATTGGTATTGTAGTCCAATCCAATACCTAAAGGGTGAGTGTTTAAAAACTTTCATGAGAGACATGGGGGTCACTCCAGAAATTCCTGATTTTCAACTACTGCCGTTTCGCTTACTACCAGTTTTAAACGTTTTTACCCAATAACTCTGCAAAAGTAATTACTATCCTTCTTCAAAAAATTTATGTTTACAGCCTCATTAATTTTCTGTATACGACTGCTCAATAATGGTCTTGCAATGAGTACGAGCAGAACAATAAATTCGAGAGCTGTAGGCGCTACCGCTTTCTGCTGATGTGAAGTGTTGTTTGACCGAGTTCAAATGAACTGCTTGGTAAATGAATTGATTAAATAGAATTAGCCATGTACAAAGTGAATTGACGTAGAGCTAAGGAAAGTTGTGTGTTGCAACGCACCAGATATTTGTTTGTTCATCTTACCTACTCAAAAAAGGAAGGAAGAGACAAACTAAAAACTATTTTGAAAAGAACAATTTTTATTTTATGAAGACTAAAATTAAAACTTAAGCGCGATGAAATATGTAATTGGTCTTTTTTTTCGACTAACATGGAACTGAAGAGACTAGCAAATGGGAGAATATACAAAGAGTATTAATACTACAAGAAATATTGTAAGCTAAAAAGTGCAAACAATCTGAATTTTGAAAAAATACACACATTGACTGACATATACCTTTACGAATATTATGATTATTATTATTATAGCTCCAGTAAATACATAAAATAATCATTGATTTATTTATAACCATGAAAATCTCTGCAACCCGGAAAGGATTGGGGCCTGGGGGCTTTCCCTATAGAGGGTCATGACCTTTTTCAGCCAAGTCCGTGCCGAAATGTAATAATACTTTTTATTAAATTACTTAAAATATACTAGAAAACCAAAGAACGTAAGGAAAACTACATTATTACTTATCTTAACTGTATTACATGTACCAATAGCTAAATCCAGAGGTGACCACGTCCAGAAGGTGTCTGAAAGGGTACCGAGGGGCGAGACGTGGGCTTGAAGATGGGTCCAAGAAGTCAGGTTGCAAACAAACAATGCAGATCGATAAGTGTTCGGCGCAGGCCGAATTAGTTGGGTTTTTTGACCTCTGAACGTTTGCACGTAACAGTACTCACGGAAAGTCATTGTTTCCTCAAACACCTTTCTGATCTCGACCCTTTTAGTTGTGAAAAAAACAGATTTTCAGTTATTTACGCGTGACAACGGATTTCCCCCTTTCCTCGACTTTCCAGAATATCCTTTTCTCAACCCTCAATTTCACATTTCTCTCCACAGCACACAGCTCTCCCGAACAACAGTCGTCTCCCAGTTCTCCAAACTCATTCGTCTCACAACTCACTCGTATTTCAATGCACACACACACACACACACTCTCTCTCTCTCTCTCTCTCTCTCTCTCTCTCTCTCTCTCTCTCTCCCTCTGCATCCGTTTTCCTTCAGGGAGAATTCTGAAGCATCGAGGTTGACGCAGTTGAAAAGGAAAACGAGGAAGTGAAAAAATAGTCCAAGAAGCAGAGTATGCAATTATCTATGATTTGCAGTGACGGATGACTCATATTTCCCACACAACCAGTTCACGTGTATTTAGAGTCCCCTCGTTCACGTTTTAATACTCTCACTCAAACTGTAAATTAGTAATTGTTTCCTCCCTCTGTGTGATCTAATTGTTCTTAACACTTTGCACGCTCCCAACTTTGTAGAAGAGTCATAAACTCATACTATGAGTTTTGCTTTATAGCAATACAGTTATGGTAACTGTTCGGGGCAGGCTGAATTAGTAGGAATTGTGAGCTAGGAACTTCCGCACTTGCTCCTAATGGGAAGTCCTTGTTTTGGTTTTGTCGAGTCATTTATTGCGGATCTCAACCCTTTGTAGGTGCGGGAAATTCAGCCTGCTTGTCAGTTATTATCAAGCGACAACGGATTTCCCGTTTCTGGACTTTCCACCCTACAACACACAGCTCTTCCCAGACACTCTCTCGTCGCCGAGTTCTCGCAATAGAGACACATCTATCAGCCCTCCTACTACTCACAACTCTACTCCCTCTCTCTCTCTCTCTCTCTCTCTCTCTCTCTCTCTCTCTCTCTCTCTCTCTCCCTCTCTTCGTTTTAGTTCCCAACACAACCAGTTCACGTATTCAGAGCCCCCTTGTTCGCATTTAAGTACACTCAAATTGTCAACTGTAATACAGTCCTCACTCACGCTCACCACGTCCAATTATTTCTCAAATCAACCTCCCCCATTCATGCGCCCAATAATAAGTACGATTCAGGGAGCGTTACAGAAGTACAATTTACAAGAAAATGAAACGTTTTCTGAACTAAGTATGTCTGGAAGCCGCGTTCGCCATTAATTTTGTAATGCTATCAACAGTTATGACACCACACTCTAACGTAATTATGACTGCACACTTTTCATGAAGATCAGAGTGTCATTAAGTCGTTGAATAGGTTTACGGGGCCTACGACGTTTTGCTATAGTTTCGACAAAACCGCTTTGTCTTTTGTGAGTCTAACGAATTCTGCTCCTTTACCATACTTTACCGAGTACCAAATTTGGGCGTGATGGTCCAAGTTCCGATACCAAGTTATCGTTTGGTTTCTACTTAAGGTAAGCAGCAGATAAAGCTACCAATGTAACAACGGCTCTACCCAACACGGGTGGGCCCCGAGTACATTCTGTGATCTTATATGGGGCCGAGCTGTGGGCTGACACGCTGAGCATTGCCTACCACAGAAAGCGGATAGCAGCGATGCGGAAGGGTCGTGCTGCACGGTTTCTCATGAAGCAGCCCGGTGTTATCCCAACTCACCTCCTGGCTAAGTAGGAGATGTACCCCCATCAAATAGACGACTGCTCACACAGCTCAGAGGAGGGGTGGACCCGGCAACTGATTCCAGCACTCAGCCAGCATCAGGAGGAGGTGGGTTTAACCTTTCATAGTTCCTCATCGAACATGGCTCATTTAGCGCTGCGGGGCAATGGTGGATGATGCGTCCCATACCATCTTGCTGCGCACTGGGAAAGAACCAGATGAGGATGGAGCTTGCTGATCTAGGGAGTATCTTTACCCGATTTCCCTAATCACTGCACTCGATCTCCAAGTGATCGTTGACTTCTCAATTACTACTCAACTTTCCAACTTGTTTTCCGCTCGATTTTACAACAATTTTATTTCTTAACTCGATTTTCCGACGAGTTATTTTTTGACCGATTCAAATTGTCGACAATATTTTTGTCAATTTCATTGTTTCTGCGGATGTTTTAAAACCCAATCATAACAAAAAGCGGCGCGTTGCCGTTCAGTCAGAACGTGAACGGAGCCCATGCACGATCCTACGCTCAGAGGTGACTCTCAACGCTTCATCACTGTCTCGTCAAACTCTAGGTCGGACACAATCGTCCAGACGAGCGATCAAGCGGCAATGAGAGTCTAAACGGTCATCTAGTTCAGTTAATGTTAACGTTCCTAACCCTGTCAGCGAAAATTTCGCTCCAATTACGAGAACCGAGAAATAATCGCTAATGAGCAAATGGAGTCGAGTTTATTACACAAGTGACCGGGTGAGTTTGAGAGCTCAACAGCTCAACTCGAATGCGAACGTGATTGCTATTTCGGTGCAGCTATTAGCACAACCTGCCGACGCGCAGCAATTTGAATTTTCTCTCTTCTTTCTCTGCCGGTAATTGCAATCTCTCGCTCTCCCTCTTGCTCTCCCACTCCCTCCTGCTTTCGTTTCTATCAGGATCCCGTCGCGTCCGCCCTGAGAGTTAAAGAAGCCGACTGTTTCAACTGGTTTTCCGTCTGACGAGTACCGTGAATGAACCTGCGAGGTCGAATAGTGATTAATTGACTCGACTCATCAACTGAGCCACAAATATTTGTCAAAAACTGGTTAGGTAGTCAACGTGGGGCGAACATAGATGGTGGAAACCCTTTCTCTCGAAACATGAGTCTGTTTGACTCAATGATATGAAACTTCCCATGAAATAATTATGTTTACTCTTTAAAGTTGCGCAACGTGGACTAGGGCGCGAGTGTTGTACGTGGGTAAACCGGCAAAAGTTAGCAGTAGCCTCTGAAGTGATGACAGCCCACCTGCGCTAATGTTGACCACGACACTTACGTCATAGTTCTTTATTTTGCGGTTAGAACTGCTGGACTGAGCTGAAAGCCCAGGCTGATAATAGTGTGATTTTGTTGTTGGGTGCAGGTCACCAGGGGATAGAGGGGAATAAGGGGCCGACAAAGCTACGCTGGTGAGTGATATCTATTTTTCCAGTAGTACAGTTAACAATGTAATGGTTTGTGGTGGACTGCCAATGGTGGCAACACTGTTGCCGCCACCTGTGCAGTTCGCCGCTGTTTATGTTAGCGAAGGAGACGCATTTTAATCTTATAACGGCTACCGACATCGCTGACGAATCCCCTTTTTTAAGCCAGTGATCAAATATTTAAATTCCCTTTAGATTGTGTGAAGTAAGGTAAGCAAGCGATCAGAGCTTGGTGTTTCATTTTCGCTATTGTCCCATTATTGTAATTTAATACAATCCGAGCATAGGTTATTTATTTCATTCTAAAAGGAGTTCATTTCATTTCATTTCGAGTTTTTCCTGATTAAATTCAAGTGGGTTCTATTTAGTTTATAATTTCATTTCCCAGAACTTTCCTGAGAGGCATTATTTTATTTATTTTCATCGAGTGAGTATAATTTAGTGTATTTAGTTTGTTCGTTTCTTTTGGGCCCGGACACGAATTTCGCTGCGGATTCCTACCCAAGTACGTTACAAATTGGTAGCAGAGCCTTTCCGATTCACCCCTCTCGAAAATAGGTCGCGCTTGTCAAATTTTCCGCATTTTCGCTCGTATGAAAATCGTGCACGTGTTCACGTTCCTGTTGCGTTCTGTTCGTGTTCATTGCAACCCCCCGTCCCTCCCTGTTCTTGTCGATCATTACATCATCGACCACCTTGTTCACTTCTGTTCGTTTTTGCTCGGATTGTTCAACACTGCCCCATCATGAGTCGATCATCGTCTCCTGCGCCCCCAAAACCCCTTGACGACACAACCCGCCTCCCCAATTGGATGTGCCGAGTGTTTCGCCCTTTCGTGCGTCACGTGCGCCTAAGTTCAATTTTCGGCGTGGCTAAAACGCAGTCACGAAGCACGCCAGACATAAAAAAATCAAATAAACATTAATAGATATGGCTGCTCGCCGTCTGCCGAGTTGGCCTGATTTACGCAAAAAAAAAACAAAACATTAGTTGACAGGTGTATAATTTAGCGTCATTGGATCACAAATATAATAAACTACTACAACTAACGAAATTAACATAACACATTTTCGATAGGTACTTAGGTAACATTAGGGGTCTCAAGCAACAACAAAAAATATAAATATGCGATGGAATGATGATTCTTGTCACCACCAACTCCACTACCGACTGAAACTACATTCTATTGCTCATTTTATTTCACGTACTCAAACAACGCTTACGTGTGCCATTAGCTGCTCTTTAAACCCCTCGCGGCCTTTTAAACGAATGAAAGAAAGGAAGGAGTGCGTTATGCGTCCTTACCTTCAGGTAGTAGTCGTCAACGTTCTGTTCGTGTGTCGCTTCTGTAATTGTCAATGCTCTCGCATTTTGAGTTTCCATATGAGCAGTCATTCAGTATTTCAACCTACTATTATTTAATGCCGTCGAGGGGCGAGTAGGCTTGAGTTTGAGCTTCTCAGGCAGTTGTACCCCAAAGTTATAATTAAAAACTAGTTACGGTCGGAATACGTATTTTCTAAGTGCCTCGCCATGTCTTCAGACTACGAAGAAGGAGAAATCCCGAATGTTAACGTGTAATATATGACAAATATGTACCAATTTCAAAAATAATTGAATTCCCGGAATAGTGGGCAGTTATTTGTGAATCCACTGGCCGTGGCATTTCATTCTACCTCCATCTTCCATCAGCCCCCTGCACAATACTTTCTTTAAAGGAGGAATAATGCGAGGTTTCCTTCTTTGACTGCTCCCCTGTGAACACACCATTGAATCATCTACCAATTTGTTGAAAACTTGTATTCATAATGTTGGGCGCACGAGAGGGGGAGCTTAAGAACGGAGTTGATAAATAAAAGGAAACTCGAGGAGGATGAGTGAGGATTGTATTGAGCTTTAACAGAATAGCGATATGAGGTCAAGTATGTAAAGCGAGGATGGATTGCCGAATAGGCACGAGATCCCGGCTACCTGGACATCCAGGAACACTTTACTCAGATCACATTCCTTCTCAAGAGACAACCGGCTTCCTCTCCGCTTCACAGCCATTAGATGACGATGTGCCAGCAACTTACTCATGACGCTTGACACGGACCCCTTGAGTACGCGGACACAACTGCACCACATGATTCAGCGGCTCAAACTGGTTACCCACAGCGAGCTTTCACACTGTTAGGATGTGTTTCCTTATTTGACGACTGTTCCTAAACTCTGGACAGTCATGGAAGTTGCAGTTTCGCTTCGGGGGGCTCTGAATGCGCGTGAACTGGTTGTGGGGGAATCTGGAGCGGAGAGAGAGTAGAGCTGTGACTGGCTCGAGAGTTGATACAGGAATGTGTATAGTGAGCACTGGAAGACGAGTGTATCTGAGAAGAGCTGTTTGTGTTGGAGAAGAAGGTAAATCGAGGGGAGGGAAGGATATTACGAAACGTACAAATAGGGGAAATCGCTTCAGAAGTTAAACGGAACTCACGGGGAGGAGAACACACCTGGCGAAAGCCCCAACTCAAGATCCCAACTACTTCGACCCTGCCCAACAAATAATGCAATGCGTGGGTGTACCATTGATGCTCGCCTTTTGAAACCTGAGAAAATAGAACGTCAGTCGAGCAGTAATTCGCTCAACCATTTCTGGCGTGGTATACCTTAGTTGATGACCAGCTTGTCGCGTGAATGAAATAGTTCACAGGTTGGGATGCACCACTAATGTAAACTAAACATAACTTGGGTCCAAGCTGGCATGGGAATGCCTTCATGTACTCGAGCAGCTCGGTGCACATAACAGGCTTTCCCTTACCTGGGTGCCGGGCTCACAGGGGGAATGACTGCCTGGCGAAAAGGGGTACGGAATCCCTACCCATCGGGCCTGAACCCTACGTAGGTATGACGAAGAGTCACCTGAATCGTCTGGTGGCTCGATGGGAGATACAGGAAAACAGCGCCCATTGGCATCACCAGCCACGGCTAAGACGAGCGAAAAGGCGATAATGACACTCTCCAGACGAGATCTGAGAGTCTTGGTTAGCGTCCTCACCGAGCACCGCCCACTCAGGTATCACCTCAACAAGCTGGGCATGTCAGAGGCGGTGGAATGCAGACTTTACGGTGAGGAGAACGAGACGACAGAGCACATCCTATGTGAATGCCCTGCCCCTGCAGTCAAACGCTTTGAATACTTTGCTCAGGGGTCTATTGAACCCCAAATCGTAGCGGAATCTGCGGTGAAGGACATACTCGGCTTCCTAAGGGTATCCCGGGGTGGGTATGTACGACGCCTTCTATCGAGAAAGGGTCGGTGTCACAATAGGCCCATGCGTGGCCGCAGTGACAGAGGGACTTTGTCCCGTATGCTCTCGGAAAAGAAAGAAAAAGAAAACATAACTCGACTAAACACGATCCATCTTTTGCCGATGAGCTTCTGAATTTGAGACTGACGAATATAATTTCGAATATACGACGGAGTCACGCTCTACGAATATCCGGGCGGAGAAATGCCGAGAACGAGCGTGAAATATAAAACTAGTCAGGAATATAAAAGGCTGGTTTGTGTCTAATGGACGGGCGAAGAAACACCGGAGGTCGTCAAGTCCGGAGGAGGGCTCGTGTTTGACAGGGACCGACGATGGAACAGGCAGACCAACTCCTCGCGCCCGGGCAAGAAGGCTTGTCCTCCAGGGTGTGTTAGGCTATGCAAATACCCGCTCGGCGCGTTGTATTCAAATCACTGTCAGAATCTGATGCTGCCGTTGTTGCATTGCGCATAACGAGGGTGTCCTCCAAAAAGGCTCCCCCCTATTTACATATTGTTACTACCATTCGAATCTTCAGCCGCTCCTCATTACTAACTCATTATCGTGCCAACAGCAAAGAAGCTAAACTGGTGTGAAATTATGAACGATCAACCGACTAAACTGGTGTAAATGAATGAGCGGAACCCCCCAACAGTTTCGCCTTTCCTTCTCGATTGCATGACGTAGGTTCTGTTCTATAACATCTAACAGCCCCCCATTACAGTTTTTTTTTTCTTCTCTTTTTCCTTCCCAAAAAGGTTCCTCCCACGGCTATTAGCATTTTATGTTGATCCTCAATATAACATACCCCGCTCCTAATAACCCTGTTTAAGCTGTGATATAATAGCGTTTAAGGAAGAGTTATAGAACCTCTCAACGCGAATCCCAACATTCTTGTCCAGCGTGATGATCTCAAGCCTCCGAATTTCACTGGTTGTCCCCTTTTATCTTGACCTGAAGCCTGATGATGAAATCATTAAGAGGAAAAATAAAATAAACTTGGTTAGTTCACGCCGTACCCTGATATTTTCTTTTTTATCTCGCGAGCTCGGCTTAGGAGATAACCACCCAGATCATCTCATCACAACATGAATGTAAATATCCTGATTCCAAATTTAACTAAACACCACGGGCCTCTGGGTTGTGGGCCCAGCACACATACGCTGCGCCGCTCTGCTTTACATATTTGATATTTGTTGTGTCTAAAAGTTTTATACTACAATAGTTCGTGTCTGGGCCCGATACACTTAATCAAACGAAAGCTCACTAAACTCACCTCAGATATCAAATAAATTACTCTTCAGGCCATAAGGCCCACCTTAAATTTAATTATCGGTGCAACGGGGTTAATAAACAGGGGTTTGCTCGCCTTTATCCAACAATATTCAAGCGAGAGAGGAAAACGCTGAACGTTAATACGTAGCACACCGTGCGAAGGATCAGAATGGAAATGAGGAGCTCGAAGTCTCACATTATTGCTCGCCCTTCCCGCACTTTTCTGCGCATGGAAGAGAGCGCCAAGGAAGTAGAGCCGACGGAAATAGAGACTATATCCTTCACAAGGTCTAAAACAGTGTTGCTTAGCGTATTTGAATGAACGACCTTCTATCCGACACCTTGAAATGTTAAGTTTGAGGGAACGTCATGACAGCACACGTATCAAAAATTTATTTTAGAAAAAACAAGAACCGATTTGTTCTTGAACGTCATATACAGCAGCATTATGAACTTTCCAAACGTTATCTTAATAACTACCTAATTACTTTGATTAACACGACGGTCAGAAGCATTTGCGTAAGTTATGCAATGCACTATCAGTTTCATCAAACTATTTCGGCACAGATTATCACTATTAACCCACTGTTTACAGCCTCATTAATTATCTGTGTATCAATTGCTCAATAATGGTCCTGCAATGAGCATGAGCAGCACAATAAATTTCAGAACTGTAGGCGCTACCGCTTCCTGCTGGTGTGAAGTGTTGTTTGACCAAGTTCAAATGAACTGAGTGATAAATGAATTGATTAAATAGAATTAGCCATTTACAAAGTGAATTGACGTAGAGCTAAGAAAAGTCGTGTGTTGCAACGAACCAGCTATTTTTTTGAACGCTCGAGGGTTTGCTTCTAGTGGCCCCACGAATTTACTTCTTCGTTTTGAGAACCAAACTAAATCGTTTAGAATCAGGTTAGGCCCTCGCGCCTCTCAGTAATGTCAGCTGTTCTTATTCTCTTCACCCTCACGTGAATCTCGCAGCGTACTATATTCCAGGCGAACTTACAAGTATACTTCAATTTTTATTGAACGCCTCGCTTCAAACGGGCATTTTTTGGATAAAATGCAAGTAAAACACCACAACCAAACAATAAAAAACGACGTGTTTAGCCAAACCAAAACAGAAACGCTGTAAATTGTTGGTTAATGTGTACGAAAATAAATTTGTGACGCTAATTGTCCATTCTATCACGCAAACTGCTTCATGTTAAAGTAATTAGTTAAAGAAAAATATCGTTTACTTTGCGACACACAATTTTCCATAGCTCTCAACGTCAATTCACTAGTGTACATGGATTTTTACTTTCCTTGACTCTACGAAGTAGAAAGGAAAATTATGTAATCGGCTGAAAAAAAATTTTGAGTTTTCTTCAGATCTTTACGTTTCAGACCCCCCTGAGTCCGAAAAACACTATTTGGGAAAATGGTCTGTGTGTGTGTGTGAACGATTTTTAGAGAAAACCACCGTACTAAATCAGCTCAAACTTCATATCTCGCCCGCAAGTCATGATGGGACGCCAAAATAAGGGTACGAACAAAATCCACCGAAAGTTAACTATAGTTATAGTGATCAAAACACCAAATATTTTTTTTCTCAAAAACGGCTCTAACGATTTTTATTACATTACTAATATTAGTAGCTCTTAATATGATAATCATACCGTAAAATTCCCATTAGTGGGAAAATGACGAGAGCAGCACAATAAATTATCAAAATTTTCGACGAAATTGATTTTAGCGCGGTTTCTAGAGAAAACAACCGTACCAAATCAGTTGGAACTTGATGTCTAGCCTACAGGTTACCATGGGACGCAATAATGAGGGTATGGGCAAAATCCACCGAAAGTTAACTATAGTTATCATAGTGATCAAAACACCAAATTTTATTTTCTCAAAAACGGCTCTAACGATTTTGATTAAATTTCTTATATAAATAGCTCTTGATAAGATGATTATACCATAAAATTCCCATTCGTGGGAAAATGACGAGAGCAGCACAATAAATTATCAAAACTTTCGACGAAAAGCGTTTTTAGCGCAATTTTTGTCTTATAAACTCCGCTGGAATTTTTGTAGAATGTTAAAATAAATTAGTAGTGTAGTCCAATTCAATACCTAAAGATTGAGTGTTTAAAAACGCTCATGAGATACATGGGGCTCACTCCAGAAATTCCGTTTCGCTTACTACCAGTTCTAAACGTTTTTACCCGATAACTCTGCAAAAGTAATTACTATCCTTCTTGAAAAAACTATTGTTTACAGCTTCATTAATTACCTGTGTACCAGTTGCTCAATAATAGTCCTGCAATGAGTACGAGCAGCACAATAAATTCCAGAACTGTAGGCGCTACCGCTTCCTGCTGCTGTGACGTGTTGTTTGACCAAGTTCAAATGAACTGACTGATAAATGAATTGATTAAATCGAATTAGCCATGTACAAAGTGAATTGACGTAGAGCTAAGGAAAGTTGTGTGTTGCAACGCACCAGATTCTTACTACCAGTTCTAAACGTTTATTATTCTACTTACTCAAATCTTTCATCACTCAGTTCATGTGAACTCGGTCAAACAACACTTCACGGCAGCAGAAAGCGGTAGCTCTTACAGTTCAGGAATTTATTGTGCTGCTCGCACGCGTTCCAGGACCATTTATTGATTGATTTTTTAAAGAGGACAGTAATCACTTTCTCAGAGTTATTGGGTAAACACTTTTAGAACTGGTAGTAAGCGAAACGGAGGTAGTTTGAAATTCCGGAATTTCTAGTGTGGCCCCCTTATATCTTATGAGCGTTTTTAAACGCTCACCCTATAGGTCTTGGATTGGACTACTACACTAATTTTTTTAACATTCAAATGACATTTCAGCAAAGTTGATTAGAAAAATAATAGCGCTTAAATCGATTTTCGTCGAAAGGTTTGGTAATTTATTGTGCTGCTCTCGTCATTTTCCCACTAATGGGAATTTTATGGTATAATTACCTTATTATGACCTATCAATATAAAAAATTCAATCAAAATCGATACAGCCATTTTTGAGAAAAAAAAATTTGGTGTTTTGATCAGTATGATAACTATGGGTAGCTTTCGGTGGATTTTGCTCATACCCTTATTTTGTCGTCTCATGGTAACCTGAGGGCTAGATATCCAGTTTGAGCGGATTTAGTGCGGTTGCTTTCTCTAAAAACCGTTCACAGGCACACACACAGGTCTGTTTCCTTATTTGATGTCTGTTTCTAAACCCACAGGGTTACATAAGTCATGGAAGACACACACACACGCAGTGTTTTTCGGACTCAAACTTGAAGGTATGAAGAATTCCCTTTTTTTTCGGCCGGTACATAACTTTCCTTTCTTCTTTGAAAGTAAAAAACTGTAGCAGGAATTAAAGAAATTGGGTTATATCCGCCAGTAGGCAAATTACTAAAGTTAACGTACCTGTTAGGTGAGTCCGTCTCCTCTGGCTTGTGAGTTACTGTGGGCAAGCGCTTTCGATGTAAAGACATCATCGTCTGGCCGTTAAGTCCATCCAACACGTTCCATTTATCTCTAGGGGGTTTCCCCTTGAGCTACATGACCTCCTCTCCCCGCCCCTTCCCCGACGCTCCATCACCCCTTTCACCTTTCTCTTTGTATATAAAGACCACGACCAACTGACTGACTCCAGTACTGACTTAACGGCCAGACGATGATGTCTTTACATCGAAAGCGCTTGCCCACAGTAACTCACAAGCCAGAGGAGACGGACTCACCTAACAGGTACGTTAACTGTAGCAGGAATGTTCGCTTCGTACAGTAATACATGAATTTTTTCGGCGCCGTCTTTAGCGGTACCTGCTGTTCCGGACCGGTGGGGAGACGGTTGCGCCTAGGCCTGTTCTGTGGACTATATCAACCCGTCAGCACTTCGGTGGCCTTACCGTTTATTGTTGTTCTTTCCATCCTCATCCAGCAATTCCGGTCACCCCCATTTCTTCTCTTCTCTATGACTGCAAGGACACTTTCGCCTTAGCAGTGACACGCCTTCCAGCGTGCCTGGGAATAGCAGGCCCCCCTGCCCTCCTGGCATTAGTCATACCTCTTGGTATGTCTGGGCTGGGCATCGTGGCGGAGCCAGGTTTTGATTGGATGAGACGGCTATTCTCAATCATTTATTTATTGGTTTATTATTCATTCTGAATAATAACCCTATGTTTTTGGTCACGAAAAATTTTTTACAACCGCCCCTCAAAATTTGATACTTTACGTTTCAAGACTTGGAGATTACAAATTTGCAATGTCTGTCCGCCGTCCGCCGCCCGGTATCTATTTGTGCCCGCCATCTCGGCAATCCGACCGGACGAAGCCCGTGGTTGTAATGGGCAAAAAATGGTTAAAAAAATTAACGAAATGCAGTACAACGCGGGAACTACAGCGGAAGTCAACGTTTCGTCGTTCGAAGTCCCTCCATCCCGCCCGTCTCAATAAAAAACAACCCGCCTCGTCCTCGCCATGCAACCCTGCCCGCCCATCAACTCCCCTTTCGCCTCGCAATGGGTTCGCTCGAAGCGCCCCCGTTCCAATTTCCCCGACCCGACGGGGCAAAATCATCAGACGTTTTGTTTCCGTAGTTCCATTGTAGCCAGGACATGTTTCGTATGGTTTACTAGTATTCGATGCTGAATCGAATGGGATGGGGGAGCTCGGATACTAGGTCAAGCTGTTCATGAGAATAATAAACCATTGTGTTATAATTTGCAGGGTTTTTTGTTTCAATTCTACTAGGGCAAGGGCAGAGGTTAAGGCACACAGTTCGTCGGGATAGGTACTCTGCTCCCTCTTCTTGTAGCTTGGAGTTTTCCCATTATAGCCTAAACTGAATGGACATCCAACTGGTCGTTTGGATTAGTAGTTGATTTTTCCCTCCATCCTAGTCTAGTCCGGGTGGTTTCGCAGAGTCCTCGCTCTATGTACTCTACTTTAATCAACGAAACTAACGTTCAAGACACAGACACAAAACACATATGACTGATTCATTCACTCCATATAATTTACATTCATCCATAGTAATTTACATTCCCTCCGATTACTCTACCTACTACTACTGTTGCTAAGGGGAGAGGGCGAGTACTCAATATTCCTCCCCCCACCGCCCCAGGCCCACTAGCCTAAACTAACCTATATCACAGTCTGACCTAATCCTAACAGAAACGCTCTTTAGCGGTGCCATCATAGACTTAATTCTGTTCCCTGCTGCCGCAGCAACGCGATCACTAATGGCAAGGTCATACCTGTTCCAACTACTCTCGTACGTAAACATAAAACGGCAACGTACTGTTTGAGCGCCGCTTATCTCACGAGAGTAGCTGCGCGACCATCGTGAACGACTAAGAACGTTCTAGCGATGTCGACGGACTCGCAGATAGAAGGACAGACATTTACAAAATTCAAAGACTTGTTTGATTGAATTGCCAAAAAACCAAAGAAATTGAGATCGGTACACGACTTGTCATGACAAGAAGAGCGTGGTTTTGAGGTTTTCTGAATAAACCGCCCCTTCTGCAAGTAACTCATTATTCCCTGGACCCTGAGAAGCCCGCGTATTCGCTTTCCAACCTTGAATGAGCGATAAAGAAGCGCAGCTAAAACAGCATCGGTTTATGGACAGTCATTATAGGTTGTAAACTTTTTGTAACGTCGGCTACTGAGAAGAAGAAGAAATTGTGTGCGGAGCTGAGGAAAGTTTTTGAAACTTGAGGGGGAAATAGTTTATTATCGCCACCCATCCATTAACGCTTTACTTTTATCACTTTCCGGTGCTTCCATTCTCTAGCGGTCATTTCACAACTGCGATAAAACTATGACTAGCTAGTTCTATGGCTCATTGGAGTAATTCTTTTAGGCGTGTGTTTTATTTTAGTTGCTGTTCTTCAACGTTTACACGAGTTCAATCATCAGAGGTTGAACAGATTTAAACAAAAATCCCTCTGTGTTCGTTTGCGCTCACTGACCAACCTTTGTTTACTTTCCTACGCCCTACGAAGTTGCTTAGAGAGAGAGAGAGAGAGAGAGAGAGAGAGAGAGAGAGAGAGAGAGAGAGAGAGAGAGAGAGAGAGAGAGAGAGAGAGAGAGAGAGAGAGAGAGAGAGAGAGAGAGAGAGAGAGAGAGAGAGAGAGAGAGAGAGAGAGAGAGAGAGAGAGAGAGAGAGAGAGAGAGAGAGAGAGAGAGAGAGAGAGAGAGAGAGAGAGAGAGAGAGAGAGAGAGAGAGAGAGAGAGTTGCATTCGTTTACAAATTAAATTAAAATAATTTTCTGCTATGTATGATTCTTCAATACTCCTTAATTAACATTTCTTTAAATTTTTCTATGAGAGAGAGAGACTGGCTGAAGAATTTATTTAACAACCTGGGAAACAATAGGGCCTTGAGGCCCTCTCTTCCCTATTCCCAGGAATTAATTATATAACAATCACTGTTTCTTGTTGTCACTACAACGTGAATAAAATAAAAAAATTATCTTCTTACATTATGATAAATCTTCTGTCGCACTTCCACGTCCACTACACTTTTCGCACTTACACTTGCCAATTGTCATGCATCGGGAATTCGAGGACGGCGAGATAAGTGAAGGAGATCACCCGAACCACCCTGACTCGGCTGCAACATCAGAAGTGGGATCTCCCCGACTCGGCTGCAACACATAAATACCTCTCATTGTTTGGTTTCCTCGTTTTTTTACTTTCCTTGGCTCTACGAAGTAGAAAGGAAAGTGATGTAATCGGCTGAAAAATTTTTTTTGAGTCTTCTTCAGATCTTTACGTTTCAGACCCCCCTGAGTCCGAAAAACACTATTTGGGAAAATGGTCTGTGTGTCTGTGAACGATTTTTAGGGAAAACCACCGTATCAAATCAGCTCAAACTTAATATCTCGCCCGCAGGTCACCATGGGACGCCAAAATAAGGGTTTGAACAAAATCCACCGAAAGTTAACTATAGTTATCATAGTGATCAAAACACCAAATATTTTTTTTCTCAAAAACGGCTCTAACGATTTTGTTTACATTTTTTATATTGGTAGCTCCTAATATGGCAACTATATCGTAAAATTCCCATTCATGAGAAAATGACGAGAGCAGCACAATAAATTACCAAATTTGTCGACGAATTGGATTTTAACGCGGTTTTTAGAGAAAACTATCGTACCAAATCAGCTCAAACTTGATACCTATCCCGCAGATTACCATGGGACGCCAAAATAAGGGTATGGGCAAAATCCACCGAAAGTTAACTATAGTCATCATAGTGATCAAAACCCCAATTTTTTTTCTCAAAAACGGCGCTAACGATTTTGATTAAATTTTTTATATTGATAGATATCAATATAATGGCAATTATACCATGAAATTCCCATTCTTGGGAAAATGACGAGAGCAGCACAATAAATTATCTAAATTTTCGACGAAAAGCGTTTTTCGCGCTGTTTTTTTCTCATAAACTCCGCTGGAATGTTGGTAGAATGTTAAAAAAAATTGGTATTGTAGTCCAATCCAATACCTAAAGGGTGAAAGTTTTAAAACGGTCATGAGATACATGGGGCTCACTCCAGAAATTCCTGAATTTCAACTACTGTTGTTGCGGTTACTACCAGTTCTAAACGTGTTTACCCAATAACTCTGCAAAAGTGATTACTATCCTTTTTTTAAAAAATCGCGTTTACAGCCTCATCAATTATCTGTGTATTAATTGCTCAATAATGGTCCTGCAATGAGTACGAGCAGCACAATAAATTCCGGCACTGTAAGCGCTACCGCTTTCTGCTGCCGTAAAGCGTTGTTTGACCAAGTTCAAATTAACTGAGTGATAAATGAATTGATTAAATAGAATTAGCCATGTACAAAGTGAATTGTTGTAGAGCTAAGGAAAGTTGTGTGTTGCAAAGCACCAGATATTTTTATTAACTTTTTTTTTCATTCTATTCCTAAAACTATTTACACTTAAATTAAAATCAAATATCTCTCTGTGTTCGTTATATACATGGATTGCTCGTATCCCAAAAGACCTACTATACAGTGCGGTCCTGTGCCTTGGAACCTGCATGAGTTCGCCCCGCGGACCATGCATGTGAGTTTCATCCAGCATCATAAACTTTTCACGGAGGCATCTAGGGTTTCCGTACTTCAGGATATTAAACAACATGGTCGCAGAGGCGAGCGCGACTCTTTCCCTCACCTTCAACCAGCCCAACCTCAGAAAATATGGCGTTACGTGCTGATCCGTTATGCAGTACCAAGCTTTTGGCAAGCCTCAGTCTTACAGTTAACGGCATATCTATTGATAACCAGCGAAGTTGGTATATTGAACCATATACACGTTTGCATAAGAGCGTGACGTGAGGCAACGATGACAGCGTGCCCCAGGTTCTTTATGTTGGTCACATATTCTTGTGGTTCACTATTAATGCACACTTCTGGTATCCACATCGCATCTCACTGTGTCACTAGCTTAGTGGTCCCAAGGATCATGGCTTTAGATTTGGCAGCATTTATCGTCATTCCATGACTATAATGACCAGCGGACTCTGGTTCGACCCCCGACCAGGCACCCCCCTCCACCAAACCCAGGGAGGTGAGGCAATGGATACTGGCGGCGGCTGGGACTATGAGCGGGGGGAGTTAGGACATGGGCCCAACAAGGCCACGGCGAAATGCGTGTGGGGGGGGGAGGGACTGAGAGAGAGTGAGAGAGTGAGGAAGGAGTGAGAGTTGGGATTAGGGGGAGCTGAGAGACGAATCGTCGAGGGAACTGGGAGATGACTGTATTAATAGAGCTGTCTATTAAGAAGAGGAGTCTAAAGTTGAGGGGTGGGAAAAGATAATTGAAAGTCCACGACTGGGGGAAATCCGTTGTCAATTGTAAATAACTGTGGACATGACTTTCTGTAGGGCCATGACAACAGGCGTACCAACTCTTCATTTATTAT
Organism: Pachypeltis micranthus; assembly: GCA_020466155.1. Classification (NCBI taxonomy): domain Eukaryota; kingdom Metazoa; phylum Arthropoda; class Insecta; order Hemiptera; family Miridae; genus Pachypeltis; species Pachypeltis micranthus. The sequence continues at coordinate 6,095,665 of CM035776.1, forward strand.
CTTGACTCCTTCTGACAGGCGAGACAATGATACTCTTGTATAAAGCTGTAGGTCATCCGCGTATATCATACACTCGCACTGCGTAAAGAGACGAGGCAGCTGGTCTGAACGGAACAATACGGAACCCTGGGGTACCCCCTCCTCAAAAACACAGCTTGTTGATAGGAAACCGTTTGGTGACCTTGTGTTCAGAGTCCTCAAACTCAGATATGAGCCAAACCATTGCAGCATCTTACCTGAAACCCCTATTAACTCTAGTATTGCCAGCAGGAGTGTGTGCTGCACTCGATCGAAGGCTTGGGAAAAGTCGATCATCACTAAAATCGTGACCTTATTAGGGCAGTTTCTGTACTACAACCCTCACGATATGCTGACTGCCTGTCGTCCAAAATATATTTTTTTCACACCCGAAATCGTTGAACTGCTGGTAGACACACTCGTCAAATATTTTTTCGGGGACGCACAGAATACTTATTGGTCTGAAATCGCTCACACCCAGTGGCTTCTCTACTTTTTTCAAAGGCTGAATAGCAGCTTGCTTCCAGCATCCAGGGTAGATCCCTGTTTTCACGGACTCATTAAAGATGTGAACGAGCACCGGACTTATCACATCAACTAGTAATTTCAATACTTCTATCGAAACTCCATCGACTCCTACGGCGCTCGACTTAATGGACGAAATAACTTTTTCCACCGCGCACTGGTCAATTACAATAAATTCGAAATGGTTAGTTCGAACCTTGTCATAGTTCTGTACCCCGGCAAGCATGACTTCCCCCTTTTACGACCAAAATGATCGTTCAGCTCATCAACCGGCTCAGGCAGCACATCCGGAATTGCGATCCGCTTTCCAAATCCCATGCTCTTGACTATTTTCCAAAAGTCCCTAGGTTGGCGTGACGACTCAAAAAGCTCGCGAAAATATCTAATTTTTTTCATTCCTCACGTTTTGCTTTAATTTGTTCCGCGCGGATCTCAAGGTGTTCTTATTTTCGAGAGAGAGATCGTGATTGAAATGTTTTATTTATTTAGCTGGGAGAATTAGGGCTTTGAGGTCCTCTCTTCCATTCTCCCCGGAGACAATGAACAGTTTACATTCCTCTTACACAAAATAGACAGAACAAAAATTCAAGTTACAAGTAAAGAACAAAAAACGTCAAATGCCGGAATATGAATAAATCAAAACGGTCATGCTGGCAATAGCTTGTGTGCTGATACTGTATAGATTTTGTTTTGATTTATTTATTTTTCGTGTTCATCTAATATTAATTTCTTAAATTTATTCCTAAGAGTGTTGGTCTTTTCTCTCAAAATAAACATATCCTTACGTTCATTATAAAGTAGCAACATAAAAACAGCAAGGTAAAGATCTCGGAATAGTTCTCATGGGATCACGATGACTGGAGAAGAGACTTGGAAGCGGAGAGCGATGCAAATACTCGGAGAAATCCATACGCAAAAGCGCAACTCCCGAGCCTCGTACCTCATTATGACTGATTGATGTCCAAAGGGACCATAGAAAGGGCGATGTTAGGCCATTTACTTCTCCCAATCGCACAATTCCTCAAATGACATAATTAAAGTAATTTATGACCAACGAACTGGTTATTGCTCCTCCCCCCTTCCCCCTTCTCGCCCCTAACGACCCGACCGTGTTTGATAAATATCCCCGATTAGTTGGGGATTACTAGCGCTTAAATGCCCTTATATTTTACCCCCCTTATCCACTTGCTGGTTGTCAAGCAATTTTCACGCTGAGGTCGAACTAGAGTTGACCCTCAACCGATCATTCCATTCCACCTGGGAGGTACAACGGAATAAACTTGAAACCCCACCGCGGACCTAATTATTCACAAGAATTTTCAAAGACGAGCGCGAAACGTGTTCGCAAAATTATTTCGTAAAGCGTGGGAAAAAGGTTGAGCTGACGAGTAAGAGGTTGAGAAACGACGAAATGAAAGGTTGTGCTGTACTGTGCGCTTCCTTCGTAAGAGTCGAGAATTAATTGAGTACGGTCGAGCGAGCCCGCTGGTTTGTTGGGCACGTACTGTACTTCGTCTTTAGTGGCGAATTGAGTTCCAGAATAACGTAAACTGGATGACACGTCAGTAGAGATCTGAAGCCTCATCATGCCGTAGGCTCTTGACAGTCGATTACCACCTCAATCGAATATTTTGACGTATACTTTCTCACATGTATCCGTTATCTCTAATAAACGTCGAAACGGCACTGACTGAGCTTCCAGCAAGCGAATGGTCGTAATGTACTGGTTTTCTGGTGGAAAAATTTGCTCCCCATAGTTGTTACCAAACTGTCACGAGCACAGGGTGACATTACAGGTTGATGTATGAGCAAAGGCTAAGGCTCATGGCAGCTTGAGCCTTGACAAGAGTCTTACATTCCGTTGTGGGCCTCCAATTTCTTTCAGAAAGATATTCTGTGATCGTTACGTGGTTGATACCCGACGGCTCGTTGAGACTCGAGACATTGGCTATTGAAGCACATTGTTTTGTAGAATTGAAAGAATCATGAAGGCGGGTTTTACTGTAGCACGAAATTTTTAATTCAAAGTCGGGAGATCACAACTAGACTGCAGCACGTACAGGTACAAAGAAGAAGTAACTAGAATAGAAAATGATTTAGAGTATTCAAGGGGTGAACTAGAATGTACGGGGAAAGAGAGAGGAGTATGAAGTAGTTGTTGAAGAGATGTGAAACGAGTGCCTTTCGCGAGAACTGGAAGACGATCATCGTTCGCAAGAGATGATCAATGACTGTGTATTGGGAGAACTGAGAGATTCCTGTCATTCCTGAGAGCTGGTAGATGACTGTGCATTGGAGAACGGGGAGACGAATAAATGTTGGAAGAACTGGGAGACGATTGTCATATGTAAGAGATGATCGATGACTGTGAATTGGGAGAACTGGGGGAAGACCATCAGTCGTGAGAGCTGATTGATGACTGCCTATTGGGAGAACTGGGAGAAGACTGCCATTCATGAGAGCTGGTAGATGACTGTACATTGGGAGAACTGGGAGAAAACTGCCATTCATGAGAGCTGGTAGATGACTGTGCATTGGGAGAACTGGGAGACGATTGTCATATGTAAGAGATGATCGATGACTGTGAATTGGGAGAACTGGGGGAAGACCATCAGTCGCGAGAGCTGATTGATGACTGCCTATTGGGAGAACTGGGAGAAGACTGCCATTCATGAGAGCTGGTAGATGACTGTGCATTGGGAGAACTGGGAGACGATTGTCATATGTAAGAGATGATCGATGACTGTGAATTGGGAGAACTGGGGGAAGACCGTCATTCATGAGAGCTGATTGATGACTGCGTATTGGGAGAACTAGGAGAAAACTGCCATTCGTGACAGCTGGGAGAAGACTGTGCATTGGGAGAACTGGGAGACGATTGTCATTCGTGAGAGCTGGGAGAAGACTGTGCATTGGGAGAACTGAGAGACGACTGTCGTTCGTGAGAGCTGGTAGATGATTGTGTATTAGGAGAACTGGGAGAAGACTGTCATTCCTGAGAGCTGATCGATGACGGCATATTGGGAGAACTTTGAGATGACTGTCGTTCGTGAGAGCTGATCGATGATTGTGTTGAGCTGTGTGTTTTGGGGAGGGAGTAAATTGAGGAGTGGGAAGGGGAAGAGGATATTTTGGAAAGGCGAGAAAGCGAGAAAATCCATTGTCACTTGGACGTAACCGAAGAGCTGGACTTTCCCACAGATACCAAACAAAAGGGCTGGGTGTTTGGGGTAACAATGACTCCCCGTTAGGGCCAGGTGTGGACGTTCGGAGGTCAATAAGCCCAACTAATTCCGCCTGCACCGAACAAGCATGCTACACTCTGTTGTCATCAAACCAGCTTAAAAGTTGTATTCAAGCAACAGTTAGTTATTTTGACATATGATGCCCCTCTTTGCTGATTCTCCTACACTGAAGACCTTGGCGTCCTCCTCAACCCTCAACTGAAGACATAAAGCCGTGAACTCATGGAATTCAAAACGCACCCATGAGCCAGGAGCCCCACCAGGGAATGCACCATCCAGCGAGATAACCCCAACCTCCAAATACACCACCCATGTGCTTTCCATTCAATGTTGACCACCCGCATACTGCTCTCATGTACCACTGTCATTTTCGACTATCGGCAACTTGCAACCGTCTGACAAGGTGTACGCTAGCTCCAACTATCGACCATTTTGATCAATTGCTAGTTTTGGGGTACAGTAGTTGGAGACACTGTCAGTTTTAAAGAAAGTGAGTGTCGTGTGTGGCGGCCGTGGCGTGGAGGTTAGTGTATCAGCCTACCATGCCAAATACTCGGGTTCGATTCCCGAGCGTAACACCTAACAATTTGCGGCCGTCACCTCGTGGAAGGCAATGGCAAACCACCACGAGTATACTTGCCTAGTAAGCCTCTCAAAATAGTGCCGTTCGGAACCGGCGATAAACTGTAGGTCCCATATACCTGTGTATAACAGTTAATGATACACAGCACAGGTATATGTGAGAGGTAGTCTACGCCCTCTATGGGTACGGCACTTCGAGAAGAGTGTCGTATTTATCGTATTAAATCACGTCGCTACGCCTCTTAGGGATGTGGCAAGGCTCTTCTCCCACAAAAACCCTTTCGTCAAACGAATAAAAGACGTCTTGCACTACATTGCTAGTGCAATATGACAACTGTCGTTTGATGGTAGCGGAATGGCCGTTGACAGGGCGTGTAATGGATTTTTTTTATTGCATTCGATTTTATGAATGGCTTTATTGAATAGAACTTCCTATCGCTTTGTTCATCGTCTCTAATGACGGGCCACTAAGTGTGGAAAGAATAAAATAATATTTCCAAGGGTCAGCAGTTGTATAATCTTCGAGATTGTGTCAGTCGTTAGAATCGAAAATGCAAAGAAGCTCAACTAAAACATGAGCAGGGGAATGAAGTTGTGTCAGTGCTTCGAGGTGATTCAAACTAATTCAGGGCCGTGTTTGGGTATTCAACGCTGACAAATCCTTTCATCAACGGCCTTCCGAATAATAATCTCCCGACGGGCCACCGATAGATTTTCGAGTTGAAATCCTTAATTATTTACGACTTGAGAGTTGTGTTTTGATAAACGTGACGTAAATCTGATCGAAGGGAACGTCTGAATGAAGGGGAGACTTGAAGAGAGATCGGCAGCTCAGATTGTTATGGCGGAGGGAAATTCTTAATTAGGCAGAATTAGTGTTCTTCTCGACTCAGGAGCGGAGCCTGTCAATTTTTATCCATCCGGTTCGAAGATATTAAGTATTCCACCATTTAAGCTCCTGCTTTATCACTCAAAAGGCCCCCGTGTATCAAAAAGGTTTTCGACCAAAACTCGATTTTTGATACCTCGACGAGGGGGTTACTGCAGCGCTCGTGGTGACTCTCAATTACGAAATAGCGCAGTCTTGAGCAAGTTGTGGGCTGTTCTAGTCATCTTAGGCACTGGGTTGCTCGAAGGGTCACACGTAGCAGTGAGACAAAGCCGTCCTTTTATCGGCTAGAGTTGTAGTCCTGGTTTTCAAAACATAGCCGACACTGCCTTAAACTTGATGGAATATGATATGGACCAGGGTCATGACCTTGGGACCCACTGGCTCTGTTGCAGTAGTGAAACAATCATTTTGTCCACGTATGAAGGCTGCTACAGAGTTTCGTTCCTGAAGCTATGTTATCACACTCCCTCCCTTCTTATGAACATTGGTGGCAGTATAGGGGGGGGGGGGAGGCTGATTGGTTCTGTGAATCTAAGGGTTAGGGGACAAACACGAAGCTATTGAGCGCACTGCAGCAGGTCGTCTTCGCACAACTTCACGATGGCAGTTCTTTTCCCTTGCTGGTCTCTCTCTCTTTCCCCTAGCTCTCCCAACCCCTGCTACATCCTGGCCCTCATGGCCAGTAACTTGGAAGGTTCGGGGACAGAAGGGCACATTCCTTCACTCATCCGCCTCATGATGGGCCATTATCAGCTTTCTTACTGACAACGTGGAATCACCAGTTAAGTAACTACCGAGCAGGAAGTCCCTGATGCCCCTCCACAATGACGATTCTTTTCCACTGTTTTCCACCCCTCACAACCCCTGCTCGTGACGCTAAGCCCATCAATTTGAAGGGTTCAGTGTGAAGGACGCTGTCCCTTGGCTCTTTCGCCTCATACAGGGCCCTGATGAGCTGGTTAGAAACTGTGCAAGCGCGAGTTAAGGAGCTACTGAGCAGGACGTCCCTCATACCACTTTTTCTTTGTTCTCACCCCCCCCCCTCCCCACACCATCACAACTTTTGCTAGATCCTGGCCTGTGACGCTAAGCCCAGCAATTTGAAGGGTTTACTTGAAGGACGCTGTCCCTTGGCTCTTCCACCTCATACTGGGCCCTGATGAGCTGGTTTAAGACACAGCAAGCGCCAGTTAAGTAACTACCAAAGAGCTCGTACAATGTGCTCTCTGCACATCTGCAATGAAATGGAATCTTTTCCAGAATTGCTACCAGTTCTCAACTGCGCAACACCACAGTTAGTAAGAATATTGTTGCGGCCAATCCTCAACAAAAAACGAAAAATAGTAGAAATGAACTATGAATGTCGAACGTGCTTGCAGTGTACCAACGGGAGATCAACGACAACGTCTCTACATAGCCTGACGATTGATTTGGACCTTTTGACTCGTAATCCAACGTTTTGGCCAAATCCACGGAAATATTTTCCTTCCAAGGATGGACTGCGACTTCTACATGAGCTTGGAATCAGTGTAGCGTTAGGGGGGTGAAACGAAAGGAAAAGGCAGACGATCCCATCGATTTCTACACATCGGTTGTTGTCAACATCTAGCAATTCCAGGTGTATCGTGCACACTATCGACCTTGCTCTTTTTTGTTTTTTTTGACTAATAGAGAAGCCGTCCAGCACTCTACCAGCAGCAACAATTTGGTCAGATCTGCCAGTTTTTTACTTTCCTTGCTCTACGAAGTAGAAAGGAAAGTTATGTAATCGGCTGAAAAAAAATTGGGTTTTTTTCAGATCTTTACGTTTTGAGGCCTGCTGAGTCTAAAAAACCTAATTTCGGCGCGTGATCCGTGTGTGTCTTATAGTTAGATTTGCGGGAGAACGGCTGAACCGATTGAGCTGATTCTTTTTTTGTTTTGTACGTTATTTTTGTAGACACCAAAATAAGGTTATGGGTTATTTCGGTCGATTATAAGGCGGAGGGGGGCAAAAATACCAAAAACTATGGTTTTTCGTCTTTTTCTCGAAAACGGCTCTAACGATTTTGATTAGAACTTCTACTGATCATCTTTTACACTTTCAAATTATTTTCTACCGACCAATACCTAACTTTTATCCTCAATACATATCTCCGTGAAAATACGGTGAATAGGTTTTTTGCCCTTTTTGGCAAAATGGCTTCAACGATTTTCACCACTTTCAGAATGTTTTCGAATAGTTAATACCTATATACTATTCTCAATAAATGTTCCTTTGACCACTGAAATGTGTCAAATAACGTTTTTTCGAACATTACCGTAAATTCCAGGGTAACTTCTTCACCAGATATGATCAATTCTAACGGAGTGTCTTTTAATCACCCATACCCATATTTTGTTCTCTATAATTATTTCTGTATATATATGTTGAACGGAGATATAAACCAAGTTAACTCAGTAAAGGAGATTTGTCGAAAATTAATTTATCGGTATTCCAATTTTCTCAAAAACGGCTCAGACGATTTCGATCAAACTTATGAAGAACTATCAAGTAACTAGTCCCTACATTTTGTTCTCAATAAATGTTCTTGTAAAAATGCCTAGAACGAAGATATAGCGCCCGCATATGTAGGTGGTGTACGAATTCAAAGGGATTGCGGAAAGTTGTGTGTTGCTACGCACCGCTCGTAAATTTTATTTCAAATTTAGTTTATTATTGACATTTTATGTCTTTACTTTGCTACATAAACTCGAAAATGTAACGCGGGATATGTAACGGATGGTGATGATGATAACAGGGAGGCAGTCTTCAGGGGCAGCGCCTTCCTGAAGCTGCGGGACCAATGACAGTTTGCCGTGGCCACTGAGGGCCCATGTCCCAACTCCTGTTTGGCGGCCTGTTGTTGCTCATCTCCGCAGCCTTTTGCAGGTACCCATTGCCTCACCACCCTGGGTTTTGAGGAGGGGAGTACCCGGTCGGGGATCGAACCAGAGTCCGCTGGTTCTATCCCTGCCCGGCTCGGACAGCTTCGCTCCCCAACTCGCTCGGCCACCGCGCCCCCGGTATGTAACGGAGAAGCGTCACGAAATTTGTGAAGGGTTAGGTGCATGGTAACGTATGTTACAAAATCTAACGCTTGGGTAACATCACACGTTTTAATAACCTCAGTGACTAAGCGATGGTGTCAATTGCAATTGACGCGGCCATTATATCGAAATCACCAACGAACACAATCAAACGTAGTTATCATTGCATAAAAACAAAAATAAGAGACATAAAATGTTTCTAGTGGTTGCATACTTGTACGAAAGCTGTACCCAACGTTTGTGTAAAGGTTTCTTTTGCGCCCACCAGCCTCAACGTGAAATTATCTTAGTTTCCAAAGTAATTTAACACTAAACTTCACTACAGTTAGAAATTTACAGGAAATCAATATCAGGTAAGTAGGGGGTCTACGACACAAAAAAGTTTGGGGAACTGTGGACTAGACGAAAGAGGCTCGTGATTCGTCTCTAAACTTGTCACACGTTTAGTACAGCTCATAAAAAATTTCACCAGCTTCGGTTTAGCCCTAGCTTGATAAAGCGTAAACCACAAAGTTCGAAGTTTCAAGAAGCTGAATCAGAATCTTCGAAAGGTTTCAAGATGAATTAAAAACGCTCTGAAATTCGTGTATAAAAGTTATCGGGGCGAGCGTGTAAAACAGTTGAGGAGTTTATAATCCTAAAGTTAACGTACCTGTTAGGTGAGTCCGTCTCCTCTGGCTTGTGAGTTACTGTGGGCCATAATCATTTTTACTTTCCTTGGCTCTACGAAGTAGAAAGGAAAGTTATGTAATCGGCTGAAAAAAAAAATTTTGAGTTCTCTTCAGATCTTTACGTTTCAGACCCTCCTGAGTCCGAAAAACACTATTTGGGGAAATGCTCTGTGTGTGTGTGTGAACGATTTTTAGAGAGAACCACCGTACCAAATCCACTCAAACTTGATATCTCGCCCACAAGTTACCATGGGACGCCAAAATAAGGGTTTGAACGAAATCCACCGAATGTTAACTATAGTTATCATAGTGATCAAAACACCAAATATTTTTTTTCTCAGAAACGGCTGGAACGATTTTGATTAAGTTTTTTATATTGGTAGCTCCCAATATGGCACCTATACCATAAAATTCTCATTTGTGGGAAAATGACGAGAGCAGCACAATAAATTACCAAAACTTTCGACGAAATCGATTTTAGCGCGGTTTTTAGAGAAAACAACAGAACCAAATCAGCTGAAACTTGATTTGTAGCCTACAAATTACCATGGGACGCAAAAATAAGGGTATGGGCAAAATCCATCGAAAGTTAACTATAGTTATCATAGTGATCAAAAGACCAAATTTTTTTTCTCAAAAACGGCTCTAACGATTTTGATTAAATTTCTTATATATAGCTCTTAATAGGATAATTATACCATGAAATTCCCATTGGTGGGAAAATGACGAGAGCAGCACAATAAATTATCAAAATTTTCGACGAAAAGCGTTTTTAGCGCAGTTTTTTCCTTGTAAACTCCGCTGGAATTTAAGTAGAATGTTAAAAAAACTAGTATTGTAGTCCAATCCAACACCTAAAGGGTGAGTGTTTAAAAACGCTCATGAGATACCTGGGGGCCACTCCAGAAATTCCTGAATTTCGACTACTGCCGTTTCGCTTGCTATCAGTTCTAAACGTTTTTACCCAATAACTCTGCTGAAGTAATTACTATCCTTCTTCAAAAAAATGTTTGTTTACAGCCACATTAATTATCTGTGTACCAGTTTCTCAATAATGCCCCTGCAATGAATACGAGCAGCACAATAAAATCTGGAACTGTAAGCGCTACCGCTTCCTGCTGCCGTAAAGCGTTGTTTGACCAAGTTCAAATTAACCGAGTGATAAATGAATTGATTAAATAGAATTAGTCATGTACAAAGTGACAGCACCAGATGTTTGTCAGAAAGTTTGTTAGAAATTTATAATCATTTTTAGTTAATGGATACATTTGCAGTTGTTGCGGTAAATGATGCTCTTGAGAGGTAGAGGATAATTTGTAGTGTGGGTTTTTTTATAAATCCACGAGCTTTTCAAGATTACGATGTTTCTAATTGGAGATTGTAAGCAGTGTTCTAGAACACACCCCTATTTCAACAGCTATACTCTTCTTTACGGGCCAGCTTCGAAGCGTTCGATAAATGATGCAGTTTTGGCGAAGTTTAGTCGAAAAATAATCCATTAATTAGAAGAAAGTAAATGGAATGCACACACACACACACACACACGTTTGTTCGGCTTGAAGTAACTTCAGACGATCCTCTTTTGCTACATCCCCCCCCCTCCCCTTTGTTATAGTTTATAGTGGCGAGTATTTGTACATAAGTTAAGGAAAGAGTGAAAGAACGCCACCACCACTTATCACTCACTCAAACATATCGAGTTAGAAAACGAGAACACTTTCAAATTTAGAACTCGTACTTTTTATTGACGAAATCAGGACTCAACCACTCCTGCAGCCTCCCGTTTTAGTCGCTTTAGTTTCATTCAAACAGCAAGGGCCCTTCCTCTTTTTCGTCGATTTTGGAGGGCAGGACATGGGAAGGTCCGGCTCGGGCTCTTTGCAGTAACCGTAAATGTAAGGAGGAATTGGCTTCTTCCTCAAATCCGGAGCTCTGCAAATAGGTCCCAGCTTCTTGGACGTGTGTTTTTCTTCTTTCTGGCAGTCGTCCGGATCGGCTCTGAGTATCGCGGGAGCGATCAAAAGCCCTCCGTCGGATCTTCCGATTGCGACGGGCGGCAGCTCTTCTAACGTTCTTTTGACGCTCCCTTCGGCCATCTCTCCGATTAAAGTCACAATCCTTCGAATAGCCTGTCGACAGTAAGTACGATTATAAGAACAAAACTAGCAACGCTCTTGTGCACTGCAAGAAATGCTAGGGGTACCATAAAGGGTTTAGTAACAGTTCACACTGCTCTGTAGCTTATCGTAGAAGCTATTGGGGAAGCTATTGGGGGCTTCAATGTAGCCTGACTGCCAGCGATCATAATGCTCTAACAAAAGTAGAACTAGTTACCCCATCATTCAGGTCGCACTACAAGTTGAGTGGAAATCACTCATTTTTAACTGTTCTTCCCCACAAATATGTACGCTCTGCACTTTTACACGATTTTTCTCATACCCTTAGTATTTGATCCCATGGTAACCTGCGGGCTGGATTTCAAGCTTCAGCTGATTTGGTTCAGTCGTTCAGTGTCGTTCTCGAACGTCGTTCAGACACACAGACCATATGCCCAAATAGTGTTTTTCGGAACCAGTAGGGTCTAAAACGTAAAGATCTGAAGAAAACTAAAAAAATGTTTTCAGCCGATTACATATCTTTCCTTTCTACTTCGTAGTGCCAAGGAAAGCAGAAATGGTTGACATATTTCATTCCAGGCGTCTATTAACGTGATTCTTTCCATTGTAGCTCTTGAATAACACTCGACATTGTTATTAGCCGCAGTGCTATGAAATCAAAAGTCAGACTAGGTTCGTCTACTGTACCTATAGGGCCACGTCCCTACTACGGAACATCTCCACCACTAATCAAGATGACTTTGAGGGAACCCGCCATGAGAATGCATCAGACAGTCAGCAATTTAGCGAGATGATGATGCGGCAGTGGAAGCTGTCGGAAGTGGCAGTTGGTGTGGCCACTAGGTGACCCCGTTTTCCATCTCCACTACATGGGCTCATGGGGGAGCCCGCACGGTGCGCCCAGCTGTATCGTTCGTACCCGTTTCCTCCCCCTCCCAGGGTTTGGAGAAGAGAGGATGCCTGGTAAGGGGTCGAACAAGAGTCCGCTGGTTATCCCCACCTGGTGTGGACAGGCTCACGCCCCAATGCGCTTGGAGTGAGGCACTCATCTCATGCCCAACACTCGATGAAATACTTAGGCTTCTGGTGTTGCCATAGTCGACACTCCTCGGTGCAGGTGGTGTGGCACAGATGAGGAAACTCCCTATAACGTCCTGGCCCAGTGCCAAAGACTAGTGATGGCTAGGGTCGACTCTTGCATGACATACCTGACATTCCTTATATACTAAACATGTAGAATAAACTACTAGGACCATAATTTCATCGAGAATAGTATTAAAAAGTGATCCAAAATCTTATTAAAATGATAGAATATTATTGTTAGGTTGGAGAATATGACACAAATGTAAACAAATTTATGATACTACCTGACACCTCAATACTAAATGATAACCAGAACAACAGAACGTATAATCCTACAAGAGTCTTAAATTGGTTCGGTAATACGATCTGAGATGATTGCAGACTCACGTTTCCTAATTTTGATTACTAATTTTGATTAAGTACTTAATTTGACGGCCCAACGGTCTCACTGAATCCTCATCATCGTCAAAAGAAAAAACTACGGAACTAGCGACTTACGGAAGACCCGAACTCTGCAGCCGCCATTTCACCCGCGAATTTCAGCCTCGTGTGTTAGCGTTCTTGAACCTTGTCGTGTCTGCAACTTGTGAGCGAATAAATGTCGAGTTTGTTTTACGATTGAAATGTGGGACACCTGAATTAAATTTCACATGATTCAAACGCGCCCTATTAGAGTGCGTGCAAATGGTCATTGAAAGCGAGTTTAAAATCGAAGGTTGTATTAGAAAGTAACGCAATTATAAAACAAGCAGTTTTTATTTTTTTACTATATTCGGAAAACAAAAATACACGAATATTGAATGAATAGTGTGGCCCTGTACGTGAACCTGTTTTGATGGATCAGAGTAGTTCCTGATGTCAATATACTTTTTTTCACATAACTGGCTGAGTCGAATTCAAACAGTCTAAATAGTTAAATAGTACGTACATTTACCTCTAACAAATTATCACAGTGTCCAGAAAGTGTGTACCTATGTTCCTCTCGCGTACATTTAGTTTATATTAATTCGAAAATTTGAAGATGATGGGTTTAGAGGTAAAAGCCCGTGTTGTTAAACATTTTCTTGATAGCACTGGGAAACCCCACAACAGGGTCTACTGTGTGCGCGAATATGAACCCCCTGATGTCCTCATAGTTCCACCACCAGCTACACAAGAGCCCCGAATACGTCCCCACCATTCTCGCACGGCCACATTGCGTTTCAATGAGATAACAGTGAGGTCTTCCACTGCGGACAGGATAATTGAGAACGTTGGGATCGTTCCCAAGGCGACAAGGATTGAAAGGCGGTTATTTCTTGGCACTCGTCCGTCCAGATGGACAACGTCTAGCCGTAAGAGCGTTCAACGTGAACACCTGGGAAAAAATTGACCTGGAAATTCGCGCCTTGGAAGTTCGTGAATCGCGCGGAATGAGTGAGTTATCTTCTGCATGATACATGAGTAAAGTATCGGAAAACGAACGTAGATGGGCAAATCGAGATTCTACTCTTTCGATTTATGTGAGTTGAGAAATCAAACGCAACTTCCCATAGACCTCCTCGTCGTCGCGTAACTGCCTTCGACGCTCGCATCAACTATCGGCTGGTCCACCTTTGCCCTGTCAACCTATCTCCTTCTTTTTTTTTTCTCTCTCTCTCTCCCCTTTGAGTCGTCCGTATAAATCTGGAGGAAAGGCCGGTAATGGTTTGATGCGACGCGTTGCCGTATTAAGAGGAATTCGTAAGACGATTAGACGGCGTTTAGCAGGACCGTTGTCTTGCTGCTTGATATTTAGCGCCCGGAGAGACGACAGGTGGAACATCCGTTAGGCCAATTGATGGACATTGTAGATCCGCTTCTTTTTTCCAGCAACGCCTCACAAGGAGAATGATGGGCTTTGCTCCCTAAAGGGCGGTGCAATGTTTTTGAAATGTACAATACCAAATACTGACCCACCCATGCTGGACGACGGTACGAGAAATTAGGTCTGCAAGTATACAGGTCGGTTTCCTTATCAAATGTCTGTTCCTGAACCCTCAAAGAGTCAGTCTACTGACATGGAGGTTGTAGTTTCGCTGTAATGCAAGAGGCTGGCCACTTGCGCAGCACCCACCGAACTCAGACCGGTGGAGGTATTTGGTCGTTCGCCATTCTCCCAGTGGAAAGCTGTTGACCACGTTATACCAAGCGGAGGTCTGACCACCAATGGAATCCCGTATCGCCTGGGAGGAGTTCTTAATCTGGTTCCCCACCAGATCTAACTACTTGGGTGGCAAGTTTCAAAGGGACAGCTCAACCGTGACCTCGTTTCGTTGCCATAACCTCCTTCGAGACATCAGCGAAACGGTTATAGGCTTGCCTGCTGTACCAACAACAGTTGCTCACTGTTGTAGAATCTGCAGCGGGGCAGCACGTTGTTTCTTGTTTCCTCAACACTGGATGCCCAAGACATGCATGATGTGTAGAAAGTAGTGCAGATACTCATTGAAGTCACCATGTCTCTTAAGGAACTGGCTTATTCAGTGGTCCGGCTCCAAGACGTTCACAGATGTTGGGGAATAACTCCCTTTGATGACGATTCCCATCTCACTAGTCATTTCTCTTCTGGTGGCAAGTTTTTGTTCTGCGGTGAGATCTGCAGTGTTCAGTCCAGAGTGGGGGAAGTTCCCGTTTCACTAAACAGCCAAGTCAACCAGTAACTGACCAGTGATCACCTGGAGTGCTTCGGTCGATACAGTCTTATAGGCCTTGGTGATCCAGGGGAGCGCAGCTCTCTGGGATTGGCCAATAATCTCTTTTGATTATTGGCCAGCTCTAAGAGAGTTGATGTTTATTGGATTCCGAGGCATAAAGGGACTGCTGGAAATTGAACCATCTGGCCAGACTCAGTTTGTATACTATACCAACAGAACCGTGGACAAACACAGTGAGAGAAGCATCAAGCCAGGAGGATTTATGAAACTGTTTGGGACGTGCGTGACTGGGGCACTTCAGAACCAACGCATGAGACAAAACCGTCCAGACGGTGAAAAGGAATGGCTTGAAGCAGGTAGTTGTAATCATCATGAGGCCAAGTGCTTGTTATAGATATGTGCCTGCTGCACTGCTACCGTTATTTCACACCCGTTAAACTGTCACTTTCCAACAATTTAATTACTATTTTAGTCTCCACAGGCGTTAGGCCCGAACACAGGCTTCAAAAGACGAAGGCTGACCTTTGCTGGATTCTGATAGTCCAGTTTTCATTCGCGACAGGCTGGGGCAACATGTGAAGAGTTCGCAGGAGTAACATTTGATATGCTTCATAGTAGATTGTCGACATTTTCACTCTGGCGAGGGAGACACTCTTCAGGAGACGCGTTCACTGTGGTTGGACGTTCGACCGCACAGTTTAGTTGTCTGGCTGTATTACGCAGTTGGCGATTCCAACCCCCAGGAGGCTCCAGCGTCTCACACGCTCTGTGGAAAACATGGCAGCGCCGACGCGACACAATTTCACGGCGCGTATCTTGTCATTCATAGTACTGTTGTGGAAATGGAGGGTCAATCCCACTTCTGATTTCAGCAAGTATCTGTGCCCTGGTAGCACTATAACAACACGGTCCCTGAAACCCCCATTGAGATAAAGCATAGGTGTTGGCAGAACGCCTTAAGGCAATTACAGCACCAAGGTTTGCCATCCATTCAGTTCCTTAGGCTGCTCAAGGCGGAGCCAAATAAAATGGGTACCACACGACCTTTTGCTCCCAGCCAGTGACATGGTGCCATAGGCGGGGCTGTCGGCTGCGAAGCCAAGGGTTTGGTTTCATGGCGGCCGTGGTTTGCTAGGAGTTTCCATAACATTATGCAGAGTGTGGTGGGGGAGAGGTAAAGGCCACAGGGCTAGGCACTCTCCCCAACAGCCAGGTCTTAAACACTCAGATACACTTGTAACAACACGGTCTCCTTGCCCAATCAAAACTGAATCATCAAAGCTAGAAAGGCACTATAGTTTCGGAGAGATCAACACGAGTAGGATCAACAATTCACTGCACAGAGACCAATCCCATCGAAGGAGCTTCTCGACCCATCGTAAGAGACAATGGCGACTGTAACTATCCAACAGGTTTAATTACTTATTTTGAGTCTTCACAGGCGCTCCACTCGAACACAGGCTTTTCAGGGAAACAAGTCCTTCATCTCCCACCCCCCTGCTCGGTTGGTGGCAACAACGACGAAAAAGTTGCATAGAGATTGCGAGTGAGTTGAGACGGGATTACGAAGCCAGCAAGGCGGAGGTCCACCGGTTCCACACCTTCGCACAGACATGGGTGAGCCGGCGGAAGCGCCTGGAATTGTGGACTCCAAATGAGTCAAGGACTGGGGGGTCGACTCCCACCTAGACCCAGCCCTGCGAACTTGCAGTGCTGCGCCTCCCCAGGCAGTCAACAACTGTCTTAGCGTATAGGCGGGTGCCACCCCGCAGACCTACGAGCCAGCAGGCCAGCACAGGCCTGGCTCGTTTCCCCATTGGGAGTATTGTGGGATTATGAAGCGGTTACCTGAAGTCTTCCTTGTATTGAGTTCTCCTGTGTTCACGGGTAGTAACTGACAACTGTTTGTTGATTTATTGCATGTATTACCGAGGTAGCGTTCAGAGCGTGCTTCGTCATTAACTCGAATGATCAACCGAATATTCCGCCTTCATCCCACTCAATCTCGGTGCCAGCAGGTTCCGATAGACTTGGGATTCGAAGAATGTGAGCTTCCTGACAATCGCCATGTTTCACTGGGGTTGGGAGAAATATATAAGCAACCTCTTGTTATAGGCGGTGTCGCTTAAATGAGGAGGCTCCCTGTCATCTCTGTGTCCTGTGGATGTGTTTGTTCTATGGTGCAAGCTCTCCAAGGTTAAACATCAACAAAGATCCTCGCAGCAGATAAAAAGCCAGGTCTTGAGGGACTTACCGGCACAATAGAACTCCAGTCAGATTTCGATAATATTAAATTAGCGGCTCTCTGTTGGATGGTCGTCTGGAATAAAACGAAGTTCCAGTAAACCTGCAGAGTTCGAAGATGTGAAATCCCAAGGCCTCGTTTTTGAAAGGGAGTGAAGTCAATCTCCCTAACACCGACCCCAGTGGCACCGGAGTCTGAGGATCTTGAAACGTACCTACGTTTTTCACCTGCAGTCAACTTGTCGGCTCAAACAGAAAACTAACGATCAAGCTTGTTAGAACGTCGAAACAGGCGTTTGTATTGACGGAAGGTTGGGTTTTATCGAAAAGGCGTGAAAGCGATAATAATGAGTGGTGAATAAGGATTCCGTCAGGGGAGGTCACGTCTGCGAATCTGGAGAGAAATAATGGAAAACAGGGATGGGGAGAGAATTGTCTGTAAAGGCTTGAGGCGTAAGCGTCTCCGCAGTTTATGCTAATTCCGTGAGAAGTGCCCAGAGGGGACTTAGCTATGACGATCGACTATCAAGAGGAGCGTAGAGAGGGGCAGCAAGGTCTCGACCCGGGGCCCTACCTTCAACCAGGCAATATCGCACTAGACTCCTTTGAAGAGCCCACTTTCTGCACTCAATCCAACTCGTGAGTGGTCGAAATTCTCTTCTAAACGCTCGGGCTGCGAAGAGAGCAGAAGAGCCGAGGGTTCCGGCAGTTATTATTTAATCCTCTGGCTTCATGAGAGAGAGAGACTCAGACCAGACCCTCTTGTGAAGCTAACGGAGCCCCCCCGAGATATAATTCAGCGGGGCGATTGAGGTTGAAGAAACTAAAAGACCAGGGTCATTAGTTTTGACCCTCCCTGACAATGTCGGGGCCAAATATTCCCTTTAACCTGCACCCCCGGACCCGGAGCTTGACGTCTTGATTCGAAACCCCGCAACGTGAAGGTTGTTCTCTGTCGTAACAATCCGGCGAATGGAAATAGGAACGCTGATTAAAAAGGTAATTTGCCTTTTTGGTGGATCAAACTTCGTGTTCAACATTCGTATCACGACGAGGACTTGAGAAACTTCCATCAGGCCCGTTGAACAAACGTTTGTCATTGCTCAATAAGATCACCTCTCTCTCCCTCGCACTCTCTCTGCGTCATCCCTCGCACTCTCTTCCAGCTTTCTGATTGCCAAGTCGAGATTGTTCTCAACCCCAAATTGCTAGCGCGGCTGTGTTGTTTGGTCAAGTTCTTCTACCGTTAGTGTTAAAACTGTATGTTCCCCTCCTTTCGCCGGGACCCAGGTGTTCCTCAAGGTTCGCATCTCGGTTCTCTTTTATTTTTAATATTCATAGATGACATCTCTCCATTGTTTTAAACCCTGTTAGCTATTTACATATTTTTCAGTGGTTCACTCTGCCCCTGATATCTTATCCCTCCACAATTCTCTTAACTACCTTTATTCCTGCTGTTGTCATAATAATTTATTTGAATATTGCAAAACGCTCCGTAGTTTCGTATTCTCAGTCATTCTCGCCTCTCAATTTCTGCGAAGCAACCAATAATAAAACATTGGTACGTTGCAGTGCCGCTCGAGATCTAGGGGTCTTGCTAGACTCACACTTTTTTTTTTCCTTGAACCGGTGGATGCAGGCGATACTCTCACTGCAGTCACAAACAGGCCTATTGTAAGGGCGTCCATGATCCTAAGATCGTGACCCCACGGCACTGGTCTCACTTGGTGTGACGTCACCTATGCGCCTATATTTGGAAGGTGGTACCTCAGCGGGCAGTGACCTGTGAACAGGCCACATATGATCCTCATATCCTTCCTCCCCAGTGCAAGCATCTCCTTGGACCTCTCTGTGGAGTCACACTTATCGTTTAACCCCCCATATCAATTAGAATACCCAAGTTTTTTTTCTCCCATTTATTTCTACAAAAAATCACTATGTTCCTCTTTACTCATAACCTCGTTAAAACCACACTAGTCCAATCTAAAGTTAACGTAGCTGTTAGGTGAGTTCGTTGTTCACGCCTAACCAAACCTAACCGGGAGAAATGAAGAAATCGAACACGGGATTGACGGTGACTCGTCGTCTACCACCCCTGTCACAGCTGGCAAGTTGCACATCTTCACTTGCTTCTTCTGCCATCGTCAGCTCAGCCGCATCCTACGAGCGCTCGTCAAGAGTTTGCCTTCTTCGGGTCATCAGCATTCCAATTATTTCAGCTCCTACGACCAAGTGAAGTTATCATACATTCAGTGGAAGAAGAATCATCAACACCATCAGCATCACGTTCAGACTTTTTACCTTCCTTGCTCTACGAAGTAGAAAGGAAAGTTATGTAATCGGCTGAAAAAAAAAAGTTGAGTTTTCTTCAGATCTTTACGTTTCAGACCCTCCTGAGTCCGAAAAACACTATTTGGGAAAATGGTCTGTGTGTCTGTGAACGATTTTTAGAGAAAACTACCGTACCAAATCACCTCAAACATCATACCTCGCCCGCAAGTCACCATGGGAAGCCAAAATAAGGGTTTGAACAAAATCCACCGAATGTTAACTATAGTTATCATAGTCATCAAAACACCACATATTTTTTTAATCAAAAACGGCTCTAACGATTTTGATTAAATTTTTTATATAGATAGCTCTCAATAAAGCAACTATACCATAAAATTCCCATTTGTGGGAAAATGACGAGAGCAGCACAATAAATTATCAACATTTTCGACCAAAAGCGTTTTTAGCGCAGTTTTTTTCTTATAAAGTCCGCTGGAATGTTATTGGAATGCTAAGAAAAATTTGTATTGTAGTCCAATCCAATACCTAAAGGATGGGTGTTTGAAAACGCTCATGAAATACATGGGGCTCACTCCAGAAATTCCTGAATTTCAACTACGCCCGTTTCGTTTACTACCAGTTCTAACAGTTATTACCCAATAACTCCACAAAAGTGATTACTATCCACTTCAAAAAATTCGTGTTTACAGCCTCATTAATTATCTGTGTACCCATTGCTCAATATGGGTCCTGCAATGAGTACGAGCAGCACAATAAAATCTGGAGCTGTAAGCGCTACCGCTTCCTCCTGCCGTAAAGCGTTGTTTGACCAAGTTCAAATTAACTGAGTGATAAATGAATTGATTAAATCGAATTGGCCATGTACAAAGTGAATTGAAGTAGAGCTAAGGAAAGTTGTGTGTTGCAACGCACCAGATATTTTAGTTCAATGCAAGCTGAACTATTAATTTTCTCGTGGAAGAAGTATTTAATTTATTGAGTTCGTTTGGTGCAGTTATTTTCCTTTCAGTTACAAGCTCTTTTATCCCATAATTCTTCTCTTTTTTTCTAAATTTCAATTAAACTACTTTAACTAGGTTTAATTTTGACTGTTTTTCTGCTTCTCTAGAAGAAGAAGATATCAGGGCCAGGGCTGAGGGAACAATGACCGAAGTCGTGGCCATTCAGGCCCATCTCCCCAGAGTTATTGGGAGTCGTCTTGGCCTCTTTAAAAGGGGTTTCGGAATCTACCAGCCCCCTCCACAAATTCTAGGATCTTTCTCCACTCTTTTTCGTCCTGTCAGTCCTATGTACGAGTTTTCACGAGTACGGGTTATTTTATATACCCCACATTGATCGAGTCGGTCTATCTTTTCAGTCTTTGCAGTTAGTTTGGTTCTAAGTGTGTGTTGTCCGTAAGTATTGCGATTTGTATGCCTTCCTACCCTAATTTGCCTACTAGTGGATCTAACCCAATTGCTTTAATACCTAGTTCACTCTGTTGTTTGCTACTAAGGTCTACTTTTCTCCGAATGTCATTACTTTAAGCAACCATTAGCAATTTCGAGAGGTACGTTTTCCAACAATAATTCAGTTCAATGTGTCTCTGTAAATTCATTATAATAAATTGTAACTCACTGCGTAGCCCTGATGATGATTCATCCTGACTGGCTCTCAAGAACCCACACCTGAGTTAACTTCTACAGTCAGAAACGGCCTCACATCGTAATCTTGAACTTTATGAACGCGATGGGACTGATCAATTATTGAAATAAAACCAACTGTTTGGACCAGGATAGATTTGAACGATTCTCGGACGATGGGTTTTAGCAAGAACTTGTAATTTATGAGTTGGTATATCACAAGATTTGAATATTTGGATGTACAGAGAAGAGGTGACTTACACAGGATGTGAGTTGAGTGCATAAGCGCGAACAAGTAGGGCTCTGAAGGCGTGAAACTGGTTGTACTGGGAAGGAAGGAGCCTGAATTAGATGTCGATGAGAGGTGAAAACGAGTGTCCGTTGGGAGAATTGGAGACGACTGTATTTCGAGAGGCGTTGGAAGACAAGTGTTGGGGAACAAGTGTTGTTGTTTTGGGAGAGGAATCTGAAAAGGGAGGAGAGGGAAAGGGCGGAAAAATCGCCGTTGGAAATATCCGCCGGTTCGGGATTTCCATAGGTGCAAAGACCTTTGGAGAAATGACCTAGGCACAGGTGCGACCCGTTGGTCAGGAGCGGAAATTCCCAGGTCAAAAAACCAGGACAGATTGGGCGCTTGGGTCGAACACCAACGATTTAATAAAAATTATTAAGCACTAATATACAAATACAAACAGAATATTTATAAGAAAACGAACTTCCAAAAATAATCAAATTCTACACCCAAAATAAAATAAATGGAGGGCACTTTCTTTCCGTCTTCCTCAGTTGGCAGCTGGAGAGATGGTTCGGGGAGACGATCAAGATTCGAAAAACTGGAGAAAGATAGAGACGTGTGCGAATGCAATGGGAACCACTCCGGTAAAGTTCATGGGAAGGACTTCAAACAAAACGGTAATGCCTGGTTTACGTTTCAGACCCAGCTGAGTCCGACGAACACTATTTGGGAAAATGGTCTGAATGTCTGTGATTTTTAGAGAAAACGACTCTAACAAATCAACTCAAACTTGATACCTAGCCCGCAGGTTATCATGGAACGCCAATATAATGGTATGAGCAAAATCCATCGAAAGTTAACTATAGTTATCATAGTGATCAAAACACCAAATTTTTTTTCTCAAAAACGGCTTTCACGATTTTGATTGCATTTTTTATAATGATAGCTCCTAATATGAAAATTATACCATAAAATTCCCATTCATGGGAAAATGACGAAAGCAGCACAATAAATTACCACAATTTTCGACGGAAATTTTAGCACGGTTTTTTACTTTCCGATACCCGAAGGGAAGGAAAGTATAGTAATCGGCCCAAAAAAAAATGTGGGTTTTCTTCAGATCTTTACGTTTCAGACCCTACTGAGTCTATAAAACCTAATTTCGGCGCGTGGTCGGCGGTGGTGTGTATGTGTGTGTGTCTGCAGTTCGATTTGCGGGAGAACGGCTGATCCGATTGAGCTGGTTCTTTTTTTGTTTTGTTCGTTATTTTTTGTAGACCCCAAAATACGGTTATGGACGATTTCGGCCCATGGGAAGGGGGGTGGGGGACGAAAATGTACCAAAAAATTGGGTTTTTCGCATTTTTCTCGAAAACTGCTCTAACGATTTTGATTAAACTTCCAAATTATCTTCTACTAATCAATACCTAACTTTTCTTCCCCATACATATCTCCATGAAAATACGGTGAACGGAGATATAGGCCCCTGAAGCAAAAATAAGTTTTTTACGCTTTTTGGCAAAACGGCTCCAGCGATTTCCACCAAACTCACAGGATGTTTTCAAATAGTTAATACCTACATACTCTTCTCAATAAATGTTCCTGTGACGGCCCATTGAACAGAGATAAAAATTAAAATGTGTCAAAAATAGCGTTTTTTCGAACATTTCCGTAAATTCCAGGGTAACTTTTTCACCAGATGTGATAAATCCTAATGGAGTGTCTTTAAGTCACCCATACCAACATTTTGTACTCCATAATTATTTCTGTATATATATGTTGAACGGAGATATAAGCCAAGTTAACTCAGTAAAGGAGATTTGTCGAATATTAATTTATCGGTATTCCAATTCAAAAACGGCTCTTATGATTTCGATCAAACTTCCGGAGTACTCTCAGCTAACCAGTCCCTACATTTTGTACTCCATAAATGTTCCTGTAAAAATGCGTTGAACGAAGATATAGCGCCCGCCTATGTAGCTGGTGTTCGAACTTAAAGGGGTGGCGGAAAGTTGTGTGTTACTACGCACCAGATATTTTTGCTTACAAACTCCGCTGAAATGTTGTTAGAATGTTAAGAAAAATTGGTGCAGCAGTCCGATCCAATACCTATAGGGTGAGTGTTTAAAAACACTCATAAAATATGTGGGGGTCACTCAAGAAATTCCGGAATTTCAACTACCGTCGTTTCGCTTACTACCTGTTCTAAAAGTGTTCACCCAATAACTCTGCAAAAGTGGTTACTATCCTCTTAAAAAAAAAACCCTGCAAATTATTACACAATGGTTTATTATTCTCATGAACAGCTTGACCTAGTATTAGTGCTCCCCCACTACATTCGATTCAGCATCGAATACTAGTAAACCATACGAAACATGTTCTGGCTACAACAGAACTACGGAAACAAAACGTCTGATGATTTTGCCCCGTCGGGTCGGGGAAATTGGAACGGGGGCGTTTCGAGCGAACCCATTGCGAGGCGAAAGGGGAGTTGAGCAGACGAGGCAGGTGGAGGGAGGGACTTCAAACGACGAAACGTTGACTTCCGCTGTAGTTCCCGCATTGTACTGCGTTTCGTTAATTTTTTAAACCATTTTTTGCCCATTACAACCACGGGCTTCGTCCGATCGGATTGCCGAGATGGCGGGCACAACTAGATACCAAATCGGATTTTTGTGCGAAAGAACGAATTTTTTAGAACACGTTAAAGGCACAAAACGGCCCGGAAGGCGGACGGCAGACGGACATTGCAAATTTGGAATCTCCAAGTCTTGAAACGTAAAGTATCAAATTTAGGGGGGGGGGGGGGTTGTAAAAAATTTTTCGTGACCGAAAACATAGGGTTATTATTCAGAATGAATAATAAACCAAAATCGTGTTTACAGCGTCATTAACTATCTGTGTACCAATTGCTCTATAATGGTCCGGTAATGAGTACGAGCTGCACAATAAATTCCGGATGTGTGAGCGCTACCGCTTTCTGCTGCCGTGAAGTGTTGTTTGACCGAGTTGAAACAAACTGAGTGATAAATCGACGTTGGGCTCGACCTATTGTGCCAGCTCCGTTCTCAAATAGCTCCCGCTCTCTCTCTGAGATGTTTTGCGTCACATAAGACTCAACTTTCCACTTTTTCCAATTATGTCTCTTTATTCTATCTTGTTATTGCGCGATTGCACGTATCGTTAATAAATAAAAGTGTGCAGGTCTTTCAGGACTGTGAAGACATTTCAATAGCTACAGGCACATCAAGTATAACGGGCACGTGTTCTATTGATTTTACAGTCTTCCACATTTTGAAAGGGGTGCAACGCGTTCCGTCTGAAGCTTCACAAGCTCAAGTAATACGATCGAGCTTTAGAGCTATACTAACGAATAACCTGGGTGTGTTTGTCTTCAATTTGCATTTGATTGGACAACTTATCACTACAACGGAAACAATGAAAGTTTCTCGCAGCTTTAGTTTTCGGCGGTTTTACTTGAGACTACAATCCAGGTACGTACTGGGAATAACTATTCGTTACTCACTCGGCATTAACAACTGTCGCGCTTGAGCGGTAAAACGTGCAAGCCCATTAGTTGCCGAGTGCAAAGAGCATTGTCCGTCAGTCCGTTAAACAAGCCGATTTCGAGCGTGTTTTTGATGCCGTCGAATGCGGGGCCCCGCGGTCACGAAATGGTAACGCAATCATGACTCCGGATAAGACACTCGGTCAAAACATTCTACGCGCTCTTCGTCAATATTTGGCGAACGAACGAAATCGATAAGTTGATAAGATTCGGACGCCCCGACGAGCTTTCACAATTGAAATCGATTTGAAGAAGAGGGCGGTGAGAGAAGATAAAAGCCAGGGATGCTTGGCGTGGCGTGGTGTTGGCAAAGGGAAGGTAAGTAGAAGACAAGCCGTTATGACTCGTCACGACTGCGGCAAGCTCCTTCGTTTACATCAGGTTCAATCATTTCGCTTAATAAAAGCAGGAGCGTCCGAAGAAATCAAACCCTCATTAGCTGTAGACGCATCCACTTCTGAATTTAGATGAAGGCCAAGATCACGCACGTCACACACTCCCTTTTCCTTCTTCGTTGATTCTCTTCCACGATCTCGATGTTGTTCGACTCTCAGCTCTCACTCTTCAACTTTTACGAATCCCCAAACATTAACTCGTGTTTATAGGCCGAAGAAGCGGTAAATAATCAAGAAACTCTGGTCAGCAAGTTCCATCTTGAGAAAATGCCAAAAACTTCGAGCCATTCTCAATTCCGACCGTACTTTGTAATCCCACGACCTCAACGTGAGCCAAAGTAACGTACTGATTCGAAAAATGACTGCAATTCGGTCACTTTTGATCTGAACATGTCGAAATAGATTAAAAAAGAATCTTTTCTCGCCATATTTTTCATTCTCTCACGCAAAAGCGACATATAAAGTGAGTTAAAACCTTCGCGTTGCGAAAAGTGTTTTAAATGCATGAACGGTTTTTTTTTTTTTTTTCAAAATCCAGTTTACCCGTTGGAAAACTTTCATATTGGAATACTTTCCTCTTACTTGACAATTTTAGCAATATAAAGTTACGTCTCGTCAGAGCAGCACAATAAATTTTACCAAATTTTAGTGGCTTTTTACCAAAATGAACTTAGGTAAATTGAAATAAATTGGATTAGTGGCAAATCCTCGTTTAGTGCAGGAAGAGGTGAAGTTGAGGGGACGCAAGAATTAGTGGGGGAGCTGTAGAAGACTGTAATGTTCGGAATTAAACAGATTGATAGGGGAACACGTAACAACACTTGAGATCATGGTGAAGAAAGTTCAGAATGAAGTCATTGGGAACAGAGACGCGACACGTTTCACTGTGCTAATACACCGGAGTAAATTCAGAAGAGACTCGGGTTAGTCGAACTGACGTAGCGCACAGCTAAAGAGAGAACACCTCAGACAGGAATGAATAAGGGGCTTCCGAGGAGGGGAAATCTTAAAAAGACACCCAATTGGGTAGTGTCGGATCCTTACCCACTAAAACCCCTCCTCCGCGGTTGCCAAACCGGAAGCTCTAAACCAGAAGTACGGGGAGGCTGACCAGCAAATGCAAGGGGACTTGTGTGCAATAGCGAGAGACTAGGAGGCTGTGGATGGGTTAGCGAGGGATGAGGGAGTGCCTGTGGCGTTGGGGGTGTACTGTGCGAGGCAACTGATGGACGGGTTGAGGTGTCCCGTCATCGAGTTTGGAAAGGTTGAGAGCATAAGTTGTCGTTGCCTCACTGCTGCAGTGTCCTAGTGAAGTTGGAGGTTCTTGATGTACCAGGGGGAGAGGAGGACTCCTTGGAGAGTCTTCATGTAGGTGCCCTCCAGTCGGCAAAGAGCAGAGGCCATGCCCCAGACGGGAATGAATAAGAGGCGGTAAAGAGAGTCCATATATACCTGGAGTCAGTGGAAAAATCGTAACGGGGAAGTCCTTCAACCCCAATCATCGACCCGAGGTTTTCGGGGCAGCCCCGAACAGCCACGATAACTAAATTTACGTATAGCTAAGGAATTTTGTGAGATGCGGCACACTTGATATTTTTCTTTTCCTTCTTACGCATGTAAATCACTTTTTAAAGACTGAGTTAATTGGCGTACTCGTCTTTTTAACCAATTTGAGTCAGTCCAACCGAGCATGTCCCAACCCCTCTGGAGGAGGGGGGCAAGTTGAGAGTTTGAGGAGAGCAATTTAGACATTTTTTTACACGACTTAATCCCTTTCGCTCCGGGTTGTTTAAATGCGATATTTGATTAAGGGGCAAATAATAAAGTGCTGTAAGTAATTATTAGGTAAACTTAAATCTATCATTTATCTTTCTTAAGTAACAAATAAATTTGTTTAAAATTTTTTAGGAGGGTAAACGAATTTAGAAATATTAAAAGTGGCACAAAAAAGGTTGAGAAACACTAGTCTAACCAATTGTTGGGTGCACGGAGGGTGGAGCTTGAAACTGAGAAATAAAAGGACGTGGTGAGCGTGAGTGAGGACTGTACTACACTTGACAGAAGCGATATCAATTTGAGTGTGAATATATAAACGCCAACAAGGGACTCTAAATACGCGTGTACTGGTTGTGAGGCACTAAAGTGGTGGTAGAGAGAGAGAATTGAGTTGTGAGTAGCGCGAACTGAGAGACGAATCATTGGGAGAACTGGGAGACGACTATCGTTCGCGAGTGCTGAAGGATGACTGATTTGGAAGGAGCTGCCTGTTGAGGAGAGAAAAGTAAATATCTGGTGCGTAGCAACACACAACTTTCCGCCCCCCCTTTAAGTTCGAATACCAACAACATATGCGGGGGCTATATCTTCGTTCAACGCATTTCTACAGAAACATTTATTCAGAACTAAATGTAGGGACTCGTTAGTTGAAAGTACTCCGAAAGTTTGATCGAAATCGTTAGAGCCGTTTTTGAGAAAATTGGAATTCCGATAAATCAATATTCGACAAATCTCCTTTTCTGAGTTAACTTGGCTTATATCTCCGTTCAACATATATATACAGAAATAATTATAGAGAATGAAATGTTGGTATGGGTGACTAAAAGACACTCCATTAGAATTTATCACATCTGGTCAGAAGTTACCCTGGAATTTACGGAAATGTTCGAAAAAACGTTATTTTCGACACATTTTCATTTTTATCTCTGTTCAATGGAGTGTCAGAGGAACATTTATTAAGAACAATATGTAGGTATAAACTATTTAAAAACATCCTGTGAGTTTGGTGGAAATCGCTGAAGCCGTTTTGCCAAAAAGGGTAAAAAACCTATTTTTGCTTCAGGGGCCCATATCTCCGTTCACCGTATTTTCATGGAGATATGTATGGAGGAGAAAAGTTAGGTATTTATTAGGAGAAGATAATTTGAAAGTTTAATCAAAATCGTTAGAGCCGTTTTCGAGAAAAATGCGAAAAACCCTAGTTTTTGGTACATTTTCGTCCCCCCACCCCCCTTCCCACCGGCCGAAATCGTCCATAACCTTATTTTGGTGTCTACAAAAAATAACAAACAAAACAAGAAAAGAACCAACTCAATCGGATCAGCCGTTCGCCCGCAAATCGAACTACAGACACACACACACACAGACATACACACACACACACACACACATACACACACACACACACATACACACGGAACACGCGCCGAAATTAGGTTTTTTAGACTCAGTAGGGTCTGAAACGTTAAGATCTGAAGAAAACCCAAATTTTTTTTTTGGGCCGATTACTATACTTTCCTTCCCTTCGGGTAGCGGAAAGTAAAAATAGGGATGGGAAAAGGGTAGTTTTTGGAAAGTCCAGAAAAGGGGGAAATCCGCTGTCACTTGGAAATAACTGATGAGCGGGACTTTCCACAGGTGCAAACAAAGAAGGTCGGTGCTCCCAGAAACCATGACTGAGTGTCAATCACAGACGTCCGGAGGTAAAAAGAACAGCCCAGCTAACACCGTTGATCACCAAAAAATTGAAAATTCGGTTTCATTTTCAGAATTTTGTCGTGTGCGTTGTCGAGAGCTTTTAAATTGTTACACTATTCTGAGCAATATGTAACTATTACGCGTGAGAAGAGTAAGTTAGATATCACACAAAATCAGGCGATAGGTTCATCAGCATCCGTAGCTTATCTGATTTTTTCTCTTTTTTCTCCATATCTTCGTGAGTCGTCAAGATAGATGGCCCCCGCATCGTTCCAAATTAGGGCGTAAAAACACAGCATCCGCCAATCCCAAATAAACGTCTGATTGGAATTAGTCGAATGATGAATCTTAGTGGTTTTCATCGTTCATCTCGTATAATCTAATTCAATATGAATGAATTGAGCCGCTAAGTGGATTGTGTTATTTAACTAGAGAGAGAGATATGTATAAAGACGTCGACAATGATGTCTTCCAGGTCTTGAAGAACACGAAAGACACGGCTTGACACTTAAGGGCTAATTAAAACGACAAGTTGGGTACACGCTCAATCTTTCGCTCAACCTTCGTGAGCTCCCACATAATCATTAAGCCTTTTGAGAAAGAGATTGTGAATACCGATACAAAAGTCAATAGAGATGTTCTCCAACTCGTTCTTTTCTCTTGATTCATTATATTTCATGATCAATGGCTCTGTCGGTTCACCAATAATAAATTATTGTCTCTCAATCACGCCGCAATCCTTCTCAAAGGAAAAGGAAACGAATGCGTCCGCTCGCGGTGCAGATAAAGTTCATCTCGGGGAAAAACGACGGTCCTCGTTTAGTTCAAGTCCGAAATTAAACTGACGTATCAAATCTCGAGATTAGTTTCATAAAAAGGAGACCTTCTCTCACTTGAAGACCACCAACTAAGAGATGGCGGCGAGGTCAAACGGTTCAACGGAGAGATCAACGGGCGGCCAGCCGGAGCTCCTTCGATTGTTCGTTCGGTTGTTCGTCTCCTACACAGTACACGCTCGTTGGAAAAACAATGAGACTATTTACTAAATTAATTGATTCCCCCGTTGACAAGGGAAATGCTCGTACTGTTCGACAAATGGTTTTGAGGTCAAATCCCTTCGAGACCCCGTAGTCCTTAAACGATTTCTCGAGCTTCCGTATTTTGCCACCGGTCTCTTACACGGACCACCCTAGAGCCCCGGGTCCATCAATCACTCAATACGTTCTGCCATTGGCCTGTTTACAGTGGACGTCCGTCGGTACTTCGCTAATACTTTCACTTGTACTTCGTTGTTTCATTACGTTGTGGATTTCTTTTTACGTATTCAGTGTGTATGTTTGTCAAACATTTCACGTGGGGCGCACAGTTAATTGTACCAATTTGCAGTAGAATTTCGTGGACTTTTGCCAAAATTTCAGTCCATCAAATTTCTTCTATACGGAACTTTGTTGAACTCATTTGAATAAACCTCCCATCACTTTATACTCTCATCCCTCTCCCTTACTGTCATTGGTCGGCTCAGATTTGACCGAATTAGTTCGTGACCCCTAGCCCGGCGGCGAAGGTTTTTCCTTATCTGTTAGGAGTTCAATTAGCCTCTACTGCTAACAAAAGTCTTTAAGGTTTATTTCTGGGGGCCCTCAGAACTGCCAAGGTGTTCGCCTCTCCCTCCGCTCTTTACTGATTGATTCCGATTAAAGGCACCGGGCGATCCTGGTCTAGTGGTTAAGACAATGGTTCATAATTCCTGTCGAAAGTCGGGCAATCGTGGATCGGAGCTCTGCGCGATAGCTGTTAATATTTGCCTGAGTCAGCTGGTCTTCAAACTTCTCGAAACTTACCTCAGTACAGCTACGTTGTCGAACTCAACCCGTTTGACCCACTGAATTCAACTTTCCCCCGAACATTTGGCTCAATTAACTGCTCTAGCCCTAGCAACCCTCAGCCCTTTGTTGCTGACTGCCACATGAGCAATCAAACTACCCGGGTTATTCCACTCCTGCAGAGTGGGGGAAAATATCCGACCTAGATCAAATTAGTTCGTGATCTTTTGGGAGTTCAATCAGCATCCCCTGCTTACGCAAGGCTGTAAAGATTATTTCTGGGGTCGACAACAGGTTCGGGCCTCAGAATTGCCAGGGTGCTCGCCTCTCCCTCCGCTCCTCCGTTGTCGAACTCAACCCATTTGACAACTCAACTCAACTCTTCACCCCACCATTCGGCTCAATGACCTACCCACTCCTGCTCTAGCCCTAGCAACCCTCAGCCCTATGGCTCAGCCATTGTGTGGGCTAGCCTCTGATTAGCTGAGCTACTTAATGCCACATAGCATTAACAGAGCATCATACTTCCAGGGTTACGATGTTCGACCTTGATCAAATTAGTTTGACCCATGGCCCTAATGGGGAAGCTCCTGGGCGTGACTTTTTCCTTATCTTTTGGGAGTTCAATTAGCCTCCCGTGCTAACAAAAGGCTCTAAAGATTATTTCTATGGTCGACAACGGGTTTTGCCCTCTAGATTCACAGGATGTTCACCACTCCCTCCTCTTCGTTGTCGAGTTCAACACTTTCGACCCAGTGAACTCCACTCTACACCCAACCATACTGCTCAATGACCTACCCCCTTGTCCTCTAGCCCTAGCAACCCTCAGACCTATGGCTCAGCCATTGTTTGGGCTAGCTTCTGATTAGCTGACTGCCACATGAGCAAACAAACTACCAGGGTTATTTCACTCCTGCAGCGTGGGCGAAAATATTCGGCTTTGATCTGGCCAAATTAGTTTGTGACCCTTGGTCCTAACGAGAAAGCCCCCAGGGGTGGGGTTTTTACCTTATCTTTTGGGAGTTCAATTAGCCTCTTCTGCTAATAAAAGGCTCTAAGGATTATTTCTGGGGTCGACAACGGGTTTTGCCCTCGGAATTTACAGAATGTTCGCCCCTCTCTCCTCTCCATTGTCGAATTCAACTCATTCGACCCACTGAACTCAACTCTTCAACTCACCATTCGGCTCAATGACCTACCTGCCTGTGCCCCAGCTTTAGCAACCCTCTGCTCTATGGCTCAGCGATTGTGTGGGCTAGCCTCTGATTAGCTTACTGCCACATGAGCAATCAAACTACCAAGGTTGCTCCACCCCAGCAGCTTGTGGATAAAAATTTGGCTTTGATCTGGCCAAATTAGTTTGTGACCCTTGGCCCTAATGGGAAAGCCCTGTGGAGCGGGGTTTTTTCCTTACCTTCCAGGAGTTCAATTATCCTCTTTAGCTAAGCCACCTCTCCTTGGGCATTACTACTTGCCACCCTCCAGACCCAACTTAAAAAACTGAGTCATTCCACGACCAGTGCCAATAGTCTTAGAGGGTTTCCGGCGGTTCTTCTAACACCAGTTCGCATATCTAGAGACCCACCATGTCACGTTCAAGTTCTACTGGCTGCTCGTTCAGAACTCTATCGAGGTATCTTTCCCCCAGAGACTTTTTAAAGCCCAGTGTGTCACTCTTGCACCCAACAAACACGACTATGTAATTTTTCTCTTACGTAGATTTTCAGTTAATTACCGACAATTCATATTTCTACGTGAGATGCGTCGATGTGCGTTAATCAGAATAATGGTCTTTACTGGAGTTCCTCATGTCAAGAACTCGGACGGGCGCCATTCAAATTTTAGTAAGCAGCAACATCTCAGACACATTGAACTACTACGCGGAAACTAAATCAGAACAATCAGAAGTGATAAGAAAGGAGATGGTAGCTGAGTATCCAGTGCAACGCGAGCCTTAACCGGGAAGTGCTACGTTCATAATTCTACCGGTTAAATATTATCCGCTATTTGCATTGACTCGAGAGATTTTGAAAAATGTACAGGCCTGTTACTTGCAACACGATACACCTGGGTACTGGGATTTTGACTCATGCGCTACAACTAAAAACAGATGGCAATAACGTACGTTTCACAACGTGGGCCGTCGGTTTTCTGAACACTTCCCGTGGGTGGTGGATGTTGAGAAGCGCGATCTTGGCAGTTGAACAGACGAGAGAGGTGTGGGGGGGGGGGGGAGAAAAAAAGAAGAATAAAAAGTGGGAAATGTGTGAAAAGAAGAATTGACCGCCCACCTACTTCCTTCGAGGATGGCGTGACCTGTTCGACCTGGCATTGCCCGGATTACAGGAGATGGCGTTATAACAAGAGGACGCTCTACAACAGTAAGTTAATGGCCTCGGAGGCTCGACGCTCCACGCAGGATGTTGTGTGTATCAGCTCATGTAACGAACCGGAATGATAATCCTCTTCGATGCACCTCCCGTTCTGCAGAAGACAAAGGTGGATAAATCTCCAATTTTCGAGATATAATTACCGTTCTAGTTACTATCTCTGAGCTACTTCAACTCAACAGCACTTGTAACTTCTTAAGGCTATTGACGCTCATACTGAACGTAGCATTTTTCGCTTATCTTCCACAATCCGAACAAATTTTTCTCAACACACAGCACACCAAGTGCTGCCAATGGATATTTCCATGGACAATGTAATGATGAAATTTAGGGCTTTTTCTAGTGTGAGCTACGCCGTTAGTTGTTTTTTCACAAAGCTGTTTTTAACAAAAAAAATATCAGGTGCAACGCACCTCACAAATTTCCTTAATTCTTCTTATATTCCCTGATTTTCACGGCTTTTGCTACTTATTAAATTTATTATTCACTCAGTTCATTCAAACTACGTAAAACTCCACTTCACATCAGCGGAAAGCCGCAGAACTTACAGTTTCGGAATTTACTGTGCTGCTCGTGCGAATTCCCTGGTAATTATTGAGCAATTCGTTAATTCATTAAAAACTCATCGTATTGCCAAAATTTGAATTTTTCTGATGATTCTAATAACATTGAGCGGAGTTTACGAGGAAAAAACTGTGCTAAAGTCGGGTTTCGTTGAAGTGTACGAAATGGGCTGTACTGGATAGTGAGGAAAAGAGGGAAATTTATTAAATAACGTTCTAAATAATTAAAGATGGGAAACTGACTGGCGAGGAACTGGCCGATTATTGGGCGATAAATAAGTTGTGCAGTCGGTCGAAAAAACATTTCAGGTGCTACGCATCACTTAAATTTCGGTCGTCTCACGTGAATCCAGCGATTCTCTTGGATCTGGAAACTAATCAAATCAGATTTTCATTCTGTTCATAACGAGGAAAGCAGGAGGCGCCCTGAGGTGGTTCTGGAATTTATTATGAGGCTCCTACTTGTGTCGCGACCATTATTGACCTATCAGTTTACAGGTCGTTTAAGAGTGTTCATCGTTTTGGAATGATCGGGTAAAAAACTGGGGGAAATTGTAGCTGGGGTTGAAATTTTGGAATTTGTGGAGAAGGTTCTTTATATCTTTTGAGCGTTATCAAACGCACATTGTATAGGTACTTTATTGGACTACCACAACAGTTTTAAAAGAGATTCCAGTAACGTTTGGGCGGTGTTCAAGAGGAAAAAATCTAATTTTTGTCAAAATGTTTGGTAATTTATTATGCTGCTCTCGTCCTTTTCCAACAGATGATAATTTTACGGTATTTTTATGTCATTTTGAGCTGTCTATATAAGACATTTAAACAACTCGTTACTGCCATTTGTGAGAAAACAATATATATTGCGTTTTGATCATTATAACTATAGTTAGTTTTAGGCGGATTTCACTCATACCCTTATTTTGGCGTTCTATGGTGACCTGTTAGAGGGGAGCTGCAAGGTAATAGGATACGCAGACGACCTGGTAATTATAGTCAGGGGTAAATTCGAGAGTGTAATCAGTGAATGCATGCACGCTGCAGAGATGGTGCAACGCAGGCAGGGACTGTTTGTCAATCCAGACGACACGAGCCTGGTCCCGATCACCAGATAGCGCAGCCTTGCGCTGCAGAAACTCAGGCTGGGTGGTAAGGCGGTGAAGATCCAGCATGAGATCAAGTACCTGGGAAGCTCAATTGGGCCACACACGTGAAAAAAGCCTTACAGCGGGCGTCGGTGGTGATGTGGGCAGCTCAGAGAATGGTGGGGAAGACATGGGGGCTGAAGCCTGAGATGTTCTGGTGGCTGTACACTGCGGTTGTTAGGCATGAAGTCACCTATGGAGCCCTGGTCTGGTGGACTAGGGTGGAAAACAAAACAGTGCAGTTGCAGCTAAATAAACTGCAGCGTAGCCCGTGTCTGGCCATTACAGGCTGTATGAAAACATGCCCTACAGCGGCACTGGAGGTCTTGCTAGATTTAGCTCCACTCCGCATACATGTTAAAAGGATGGCGTTCCTCCAGGCTGTGCGTATGTTGGAGTTAGGTCTGATCAAGCGGGGGAGGAGGAGTTCCTGCCACTTGATCCTTGACAAGGTGAAGGAGGAGGGGCCTGAACTGCAAGTGGTAGACTCAATGCCCGCGAGGTTCAACTTCGTGTTACCCTTTCGGATATTCGGCTGTGGTAATGGTCTGTGTGCAGCAGCTGCTGCAGAGGTGACTGAAGCGGCAGAGAATCTACATTATGGTGGACAGTCAGACCACTCTCAAGGCCTTAGCCTCGTATTGTCTTACATTGCGGCAGGTGTGGGAGTGTGTGACTGGACTGAAGGCCCTGGCTGAGGACAACAGTGGTTACACTGTGCTACACTGTATTGGGTGCCAAGGCATCAGGGTATAGAGGGAAACGAACAGGCTGATAGGTTGGCTAAGAAGGGATCAGCGCAGATCCCTATTGGCTCTGAGCCCTTCGTTGGGACTACGAGGAGCCACCTACATAGAGAGGTTGCCAAATGGGAGGCTAGGTGCCGGGCTGCCCATTGGAGGGGCTGCCCGGCCTTAGACAGGATCATGGACGCCCTTACGATAGACCAGTTTGTGGCTGCAGTGAGGGTATCACCTGCATCCACCGGTTCAAGGAAAAAAAAAAGGGTGACCTGAGGGCTAGATATCAACTTTGAGCTGATTTAGTTCAGCCGTTTTTGCTCAATCCCGTTTGTTTTAGCGTCAGTTACTCGACATCTAAAAATGGACAGTGTTTTTCGGCAAAGGTCACCCGAAACCTCGGCACTTCGGCCCGTGAGTGTCCTTAGTCATAAGTTTCTTTTCCTTTGTTGTCTTTTCGTACATTACTTAAGGACATTTGGTCCAATGCCTTCACGCTTCAAGCAAGTTAGTTCTTGCCCGAAAATTCGTCCGGCCACCCGAACATTTTTCTTGTTATTCCTGGTAATCCAGAAAATGTGTATTTGAGAATCCCAAGTGAACAGTTACGCGCAAACCGATTAGGAATCCAATCGAACATTTACGCGATCGAGAGTTCGCCACAACTTGACGCTCGAAGCTGCTAGTATATCCAGGTTCATCGCCTCAATGTCGTCTCATCAGAATCGAAGTCAACCTGAAGAAGACGCCTCAGGTCAGACGTAAAAGGGCAGTGTGGTGGACCCCTTTTCTTTTGCGTCGATAGGAATTCCTGTTTTATTTTAATCGGGGAGATAATAATTTCTTCTTTTTTTGGTATTAAATCTTATATACATCGTGTGGTTCAAGGGTTTTGTTCAAAAGGAAAATTTTCCTCCCCACCACATTGAACGTTACACCGTTCACAGGCAGGTTGGATTTCTTATCAAAATGATTTGGCAAGTCATATCAGGAGCAACACTAAGCGGTCGCTGGTAATTACTTATGGTAACTTTGCCATTGCAGAGGACAACATTCCTCATTGAGACACGCGTGTAAAACGATTCCGCACTAAAAATGCTGATTGGCCTCAATTTTCTAAAGTACTGGAAGGTGAATAGCTTGCTGCAGATACTAACCTAATGGTGCAAGCGGCCTCAGCTAAAGAGGTGGACAGCAAAGTGGAAATTATCACCACAGCGCTGCATTCTGTCCTCTGGCAATAGAAGCACAGGCCGATCAAAGTCCCCTAGTGGACTGAAGAACTTAACCCTCTCAGGGAGAGTGTATCTCGCTGGTCTCAAGAATGAACCTCCTGATGTTTGAGAATGGCGGTACGCTGCCAGGTTCTCGACAGAATGAACGGGACCAACGAGAGTCAACCTGATGCAATGTGCTGACGGTTCCGTGTTGGAACTCAATACGCAGCAGCCACTAGAAGCAGACCAACCATTCTACGCCATTGAAAGGCCGTACAAGCTCAAAACCGCCCAAACGAGAGTTCAAATACAACAACTCGTTCAAATTTTCTCAAAATCCTCTCCGAAAATGTTGATTCAACCAGTGCACACTTTTCTGTGGAAATACCTCGCGCGAAGATACAGATCGTGTACGTTTAGAGGGTTGAGGAGAGCGGTGTGACGTAAGATGTACCAAATATTTGATATTTGTTGTGAAACCGTCGATCAAACTGGTTCAATCGCATCGGTACACTAGTTGAAGGTCTGATGTGCACAATTAGGTCTCTCGTTGAACTCCGTCGGAACGTCTCTCACGACTCAACTCTTCAATTAGATCAAATATCCCGGAGAGTCTTCGTTCCCATCAATAAGCAAGTGCGCCTAGGAAAGATCATCGGAGTTTGACCTTTTGCGGAGGTTAACCTAATGCACCCCTTTTCCGATTAGGGCGGATTGATTCGCATCGTTTATGTCGCAAGCTCTCCATCTTTACTTCCCTTTTTTGAGGAGTTCAATGGAAAATGAGGACGACAATTTAACGAAGATCGGTAAGTCGATAGGCATCTCTCTTTGACGTAATGACTTCTCTACTCCTACTCCCCCCACCACCACCACCACCCGCCACGCTACTTGCAATCGAAGGATTATTTATCGTCACTGATCGACAAGACAAGATTCATCACTCGCTCCCTCTCTCACACAAATCAGAGACTTTTTGAGTGATGAATTGCTTCTAAATTTCCCCTAGTTTTTCTCACTACAACCTCATCTTTAGATCACAACATAATTGTGGACCACTACATTCCCACACATGGGGGGACGAACAAGTCCTGACTTCCACGCAGCGTCCCCTGGGAAACGCTCACTTACGACTGAGTTGGCCAGGGGGTGATAAAAACCACGCCTATCAGCACCATGAAGGCCCTTTTTATATTTGTCCAGGCTGGGACTGGAATAGCTGAGGTTCCACAGGCGATTGATGGGCACCTGGCTATATTAATGAACTTGGAAACCTTCACGGAGCTTGTATGGTCACTATGAGTTCAATAGGAAATACCTGGACGCCTACGGAACGTCGAAATTCGTCGATTTCTACCTCCTAATGATATTTACATCTACACAGAGGGATCTAAAACTCTGTAGGGCACGGTCTCTGGGGTGTTGATAAGAGGGTTTAGGAGGAGTGGCAGGTATATTGCCATGGGTCCCATTCCAACTGGTTTTCAGGCATAGAATTATGCTATACTCTGATCAAAATGTATAAAAAGGCTATAGCAATTGATCGGCGGAGTACTGACTTAACGGCCAGACGATGATGTCTTTACATCGAAAGCGCTTGCCCACAGTAACTCACAAGCCAGAGGAGACGGACTCACCTAACAGGTACGTTAACTTTAGTAATTTGCCTACTGGCGGATATAACCCAATTATGCTATACTCTGATCAAAATGTATAAAAAGGCTATAGCAATTGATCGGCTCTTCGACCTTCAAAATATCCGCGTATAAGTCATTATTTCCCCAAACACCTTCGTCCTCAAACCTTTTGTTACCTATGGAAAGTCCACTTCTTCAGTTATTTCCAATTGACATCGGATTTCTCCCTGCCTCGGACTTTCCCTTCAATCTTTTCCCACCCCTCAATTTTAAGTTCCTCTTCTCAACATACAGCTCCTTTAAGTCAATCCTTCAGCTCTCACGATACAGTTGTATCCCAGTTCTCCCAACGATTCATCATCTAGCGCTTCTCACAACTCAAATCCCTCTCACTCTCGATCTGTCCACTTAGTATCTCCAGTTTCACATGTATTGAGAGTCTCTTATGAACAAAAGCGTGAGTTCTATTGCAATAACAAAGGAGTGAGACTACAGGTACGATGCGAAGTTACTCAATGCTGAATTTGAGCCGAAAGAGGACCAAAATGACTAAAGTTAACGTACCTGTTTGGTCAGTCCGTCTCCTCAGGCTGGTGAAGTACTAAGGGGTGTAGTAGTACCTACGACCTTTCAAGCCTTTGGTACTATGCTAGGACGTGGTAGGGAGTCTCCTCATCTGCCCGAGACCAGGCACACCTAGGAGTGTCGACTATGCCCATAACATACATCTGTTAGTTCCTTTTGCAGTGCCCCGTGATGATCCCGACTATCCTGGGGATGCTAGTACCGACTTGACGGCCAGGAAACGACGACGATGCGAGATGAATCCTGGGGAACTGGACCGGAGACTGAGCGGCAAAACCACACGCTAGGTACGATTTACGACAAATAGTATTGTAGAAGGGGGTTGGGGGGGGGGGGATTTCGCAATTAAGGTGACACAAAATGCGAGTTCACAGCTGGTAAAAAAGAGACACTCGTTAAGGTCGACTTTTGATAACAACAGTGATAACGCGGGAGGCGGGAAGTTCGTCCCTCTCAGGAGAGCTATTCCGCAGCTAACTGCTCCATGCTTCCCGTCGAGACAAACCCTATGGTGCAAACATCAAAATATCTAGTTCGACGCATCCCACAATTTTCCTTAGCTCTACGTCACGTACAATCCACGATTTGATAGGTTCACAGCGCTTATCAGCCTGGTCTTTATTAGGCTGTTGGACGACATTCACTAAAATACTCAAGTATAGGAAATTGGTGGGACTATACTCTTGCATTTTTTTGTAACGCTAGTCATTAGAATTCTGAAATTATTGACATAAAACTACAAAAAATGGGACTAAATAACGATGTTAGGTTGACTTTGGAGTTTCTGTAGTTGCTACGGATTGGACTATGATCCCGACATTTGTGAGAGTCACGTCAGCGAGATTTATAGAGAACAAACTGCAGTAAAATCGTCTTTCGTCGAAAATTTCTTATTTTATCGTGCTCCTCTTGTCAATTTCTCACGATTCAAACGTTTATAATAGCCTCACTTAATTTTGATCTGTTGACGCTACAAATTAATCAAAACCCTAATTACCGCTTCTGAGAAAAAATTATTTTGAGTAGATCATTATAACTATTGTTGCGACCAGGATAGGCTTAAATGAACACGGTTTAATGTAGCAAAAAACGTGTAATTGAAGAGTTGAAGTCACAACCAGGTTAGAACACTTGAATGTACAGAAGTGAGTTAACATAACATAAAATACAGTCGTTCTGAGTCCGGTGACGGGGGGGGGGGGCACCGCTGTGGAAGGGGTGTAAATTCTTCAGATTGGTTGGTTTCGTATGGAGGATGGTTGTGACCAGTGGAGGGGTGACTGTATGGGGACAGTAAGTATCTGAGAAATGAAAGCTCGTTAGCTGGGGGCTCTATTACGTTTGGCGGTATTGGAATCTAAAGCCTATTGTTGTATAGTGACAAGTAGCAACGGTGATCCCAGAGGTGGGGAATTTCGAGGTGCTAGGGAAACTAATTGGGGAACTCCAAGCGTTTAGAGCGAGACGACTCGCAGGTACAAGGGTTATCGGATCTAAAAAGGGAAATGTTGGGAAAAACTGAGGTTAATGTATTTTGGGACTTGCCCAAAACGACTATAAAATACCTCACTACGAAGGACCAAGGAATGTAAAAAGGCGTAAATGGCGCGTGATAACGATGTTCAAAACGCCAAAACGTAATGAACCAAATTTCATGGAAGGGGAGGTTTTTGACGTGGAAGCGAGAAGTTGGCATTATTACAAGAGCGCCATAACACGAGGACACGGCCCTTCATTGGCACATCACGGGGATCAGTCTTCAGTTCGATTCAAAGAGCTCCACTTCGTAAGAGTTCGAAGTGCGCCGCCGAAAGGGACATTTTTCTGTGACTAACGCAAGACAGAACCTGACAGCCAATGTTTGAGAAATAAAATTAGAACTGCCAATCTTGACTTGAGTACATGTTGTTTTCTCTTCGAAATCTAGCCATATTCAGCTGCACCTTGTTCTAATGAAGTGCATTTTGTTCACTGACAGGTCGCCTCTCGAACCCTGAGCACTCATCAACTCCCATCGGCAGCGCTCAGAGGAACCGGGAGCTGGGGAACCGTCCACGATCTGGTCTCTGGCAACTCAAAACCGGGCGGTTTGGGCGCAAAATTAAACCTCCCAAGCCCCTACAGATAAGGAGAAAGCTAAGGAGAGGTTGTGCAGTTATCGCTAAATGTTGACTTGTACTACTATCACAAACTGTGGAGCAATTCTGTTTGAATTTTATAGATTTATTACGTAATTGTTAATTAAACAAAGCATTACTTTCATGTGGTAATCACTGATATGTTGGAAAGATATGGAAGATGTGTGGGCTCATTTGGTATTAAAGTACGGTTGATTGATTATGCGCATCGAGTTATACCAAAAAACACCATGCTTATTTGGAGTAAACAATATTAGCCTAAAACCCTTAAAAATATCTGGTGCGTTGCAACACACAACTTCCCTTAGCTCTACGTCAATTCACTTTGTACATGGCTAATTCTATTCAATCAATTCATTTATCACTCAGTTTATTTGAGCTTGGTCAAACAACACTTTACAGCAGCAGGAAGCGGCAGCGCCTACAGTTCTGGAATTTATTGTGCTACTCATACTCATTGCAGGACCATTATTGAGCAATCGGTATACCGAATATTGATGAGGCTGTAAACACGAATTTTTTTATGGAGGATAGTAATCACTTTTGCAGAGTTATTGGGTATTGACTGTTAGAAGCGAAACGGCAGTAGTTGAAATTCAGGAATTTCTGGAGTGAGCCCCATGTATTTCATGAGCGTTTTTAACACTCATCCTTCAGGTATTGGATTGGACTACAGTATCAATTTATTTTTAACATTCTACAAGAATTCCAGCGGAGTTAATAAGGAAAAAACTGCG
Source organism: Pachypeltis micranthus (assembly GCA_020466155.1). NCBI lineage: Eukaryota > Metazoa > Arthropoda > Insecta > Hemiptera > Miridae > Pachypeltis > Pachypeltis micranthus. The sequence goes on from CM035776.1 coordinate 6,137,344, forward strand.
CGAAAAACGCTTTTGGTCGAAAATGTTGATAATTTATTGTGCTGCTCTCGTCATTTTCCCACGAATGAGAATTTTATAGTATCATTGCCTTATTGAGAGCTATCAATATAAAAAATGTGTTCAAAATCGTTAAAGCTGTTTTTGAGAAAAAAAATTTTGTGTTTTGATCACTATGACGACTATAGTTAACTTTCGATGGATTTTGCCCATACCCTCATTATTGCGTCCCATGGTAACCTGTAGGCTAGACATCAAGTTTCAGCTGATTTGGTACGGTGGTTTTCTCTAAAAACTGCGCTAAAATCGATTTCGTCGAAAGTTTTGGTAATTTATTGTGCTGCTCTCGTCATTTTCCCACAAATGCGAATTTTATGGTATAATTGTCTTATTGAGAGCTATCAGTATACAAACAATTTAATCAAAATCGTTAGAGCCGTTTTTGAGAAAAAAAATATTTGGTGTTTTGATCACTATGATAACTATAGTTAAATTTCGGTGGATTTTATTCATACCCTTATTTTGGCGTTCCATAGTAACCTGCGGGCGACATATCAAGTTTGAGCTGATTTAGTACGGTGGTTTTCTCTAAAAATCGTTCACAGACACACAGACCATTTTCCCAAATAGTGTTTTTCGGACTCAGGGGGGTCTGAAACGTAAAGATCTGAAGAAAACTCAAGATTTTTTTTCAGTCGATCACATAACTTTCCTTTCTACTTCGTAGAGCCAAGGAAAGTAAAAATGTAGTTGGCCTGCAGGTCACCACGGGACGCCAAAACAAGGATATGATCGAAATCGGTCCAAAACGAATTATAGTCATCATAGTAATCAAAACAATACGATTTCTCAAAAACAGCTCAAGAACTTTGATTGAATTTGGCGTATGGACCTCAAATAACACGACAGTACCATAAAATTCCCATGTGTCCGAAAACAGCACAATAAATTATCAAACGTTTCGAAGAAAATGTATTTTAGCGCATTTTTACTTTCCGCTACCCGAAGGGAAGGAAAGTATAGTAATCGGGTCAAAAAAAAAAATTGGGTTTTCTTCAGATCTTTACGTTTCAGACCCTACTGAGTCTAAAAAACCTAATTTCGGCGCGTGGTCCGTGTGTGTGTGTGTGTGTGTGTGTGTCTGTAGTTCGATTTGCGGGAGAACGGCTTATCCGATTGAGCTGGTTCTTTTTTTGTTTTGTTTCTTATTTTTTGTAGACACCAAAATAAGGTTATGGACGATTTCGGCCGATGGGAAGGGGGGTGGGGGACGAAAATGTACCAAAAACTAGGGTTTTTCGCATTTTTCTCAAAAACGGCTCTAACGATTTTGATTAAACTCTCAAATTATCTTTTACTAATCAATACCTAACTTTTCTTCTGCATACATATCTCCATGAAAATACGGTGAACGGAGATATAGGCCCCTGAAGCAAAAATAGGTTTTTTACGCTTTTTGGCAAAACGGCTTCAACGATTATCACCAAACTTTAGAGATGTTTCTGAATAGTTAATACCTACATATTGTTCTCAATAAATGTTCCTCTGACAGTCCATTGAACAGAGATAAAAATCAAAATGTGTCGAAATTAACGTTTTTTCGAAAGTTTCCGTAAATTTCAGGGTAACTTCTTCACCAGATGTGATAAATCCTACTGGAGTGACTTAAAGTCACCCACACCAACATTTCGTTCCGTATAATTATTTCTGTATATATATGTTGAACGGAGATATAAGCCAAGTTAACTCAGAAAAGGAGATTTGTCGAATATTAATTTATCGGTATTCCAATTTTCTCAAAAACGGCTCTAACGATTTCGATCAAACTTACGGAGTACTCTCAGCTAACTAGTCCCTACATTTTGTTCTCTATAAATGTTCCTGTAAAAATGCGTTGAACGAAGATATAGCGCCCGTCTATGTAGGTGGTGTTCGAAATTACGGGGGTGGCGGAAAGTTGTGTGTTGCTACGCACCAGATATTTCTTCTTATAAATTCCGCTCGAGTTATATTAGCATCTTAAAAGGGTGGTAGTCCAATGAACTGAGTAAACGATAAGTTTCAACAAAGCCATCGCTAAAAGGACCTATATAATTCTTCTCTTGAGACTAGCTCTATGTCTCATCCCAGGCAATGCTGGAAAATCATCGTCTCTCTGCAACAGGCGTAGTCAGTGTCGCCATCAAAGGCTTTGGGCACTGATGGCATTCCGAATCGAGTTCTGAAACACTCCTAAGGATCCACGATGTAGCCCTTTGCAACATCATCAACGCCACAATTCGCCTGCAATCCTTCCCAGCAATCTACACCCTGAAGGCCCCTGAGGTCTTACCCCTGAGCAACAATGTGCTCCCTAATTTCCAGCACGGCTCCTGAAATAAATGTAGAACCTACCACCACTTCCTAAGGGTTTCAAAATACATTGCATACAACTGCAACAGGGAGACGGCACACATCTATGCTTCTCCTTTGATTTTGAGGATCTATTGTCAACTAGGTCTATGGTGTCTAAAACGATTTTTGCAGAGTATGAAGGGTTTTTTTATGATATTACTGTATATCTCATCGCATAGGTACACGATTGGACTACCGCCTCAGTTTGTATGATTTGAACGGAGTTTACAGGGAAAAAACTGCGTCAAAATCGATTTTCGTCGAAATGTTTATTAATTTATTGAGCTGCTCACGTCACTTCCCCACAAATGGGAATTTCATGGCATTGTCGTCTCATTAGGAGCTGTCTGTTTAAAAAATTGAATCAAAATCGTTAAAGCCTTTTTTGAGAGAAAAAACATTTGCTGTTTTGGTCTCTATGATAACTATAGTTAGTTTTGAGCGGATTTTGGCGTCTTACCGGAGGGAAAGCTGTCAAGTTTGAGCTGATTTAGTTCAGCCGTTTTCTCTCAATCTCACACATAGATAATTATCCCAAATAGTGTGTTTCGCACTCATTAGGGCCTGAAGAGGACTCTATTTTTTTCAGTCGATGAGATAACTAACCGTTCCACTTCGTAGAGCCTGGGGAAGTATAAATGCCATAGGTGCGAATGCTAATAACAAAATACAGGTTTACGTCTTGAACTCCAGATTGAGATGTTCTCGACTTGAGGTGAAGGAACAATATTACTGTGATTCATAGAGTCTGAGTTGTACGGCGAGCTCCATTGCTTCACGCCCTCTCATTAGTCTGTTGTCAATGGCGGAGTGTGCTCACGCAGTAGAGTTTCTAAGGATGTACTCGTGTCGACGCCAGACCGCACTTCCAGAGACAATTCCAACTATTCGGACGGGATTTCAGCCCGCGTTCAAGCGGAATGACTTAGTTCGAAGACAATAGACGCGAAAAGATAAAGAAAACGGAGGAATCGCAAAAGGATTTTAGCGGCCTCAGTTTTGACCAAGTTTGCGCTCACCGTAGAAGAGATTTAAACATCGGCGGAGACCGAAGTGTAAACTGATCGGGCACCGGCTCTGGAATGAAACGCTTGGAATGAGCCTGCCACGGTCAGAGAAATAGACGGACCCCGTACAATACATTACCCGCTCGGCGAGAATGTGGACTTCCCTGGAGGTTGGACGAAGGCTTCACAAGAACGACCAGGAGAAGCCTGTTACCGACGTTCGTTCATTTCGTTCGCTGTTCCGGTGGAATCCGGGTCACTCAACCGCTTCGCTCCCTTTGATATTATTTCCCTTTCAGGTCCACTTCATAAAAATACCATCGAACGAGAGCACTTGAGGGTAATCGCCGTGGTTTCATTCAGGCTAAATGCCCCAATCCGACGAGTTGGAACTGTTTTTCTCCCCTTCGTCCCGTCAGACGGCAACCGCTTGAATGTCTGAGAGCCTGGAAATTTCAGTCGGATTTTAGACCTTAATTAACATTGAAACGTCGCTCGCTAGTCGCTAGTCGAGCCAAAACCGTCTTGTCGGCTCATTTCGATTAGCCTTAATCGCGTTTCTCAGGAATTGAGTCAAACTAATTAATTTTCAACACAATCGATGTTTCTACCGAAACGGAAGCTGCCAACACACCACCCTCTTCAACCCATAAGAATGACGTACTTTTAATTCGCTCCACTGCCTGCATGACCAGCTCAGCCATTCAGTGTATCATTAATCATATCAGTGTTTTCTCTTGCCGGATATTTGTTCGGCCTACCCTCTCGCCCCCCCCCTCCCACATCCATCCACTCAGTAAAAAGATACAAGGTGTAGTTAAGCCCTTCCTATCATTCGAAAAGCTGAGAACTCGATGCTAAAAGCTTAATGTCTTATACGGAGCTATCAGGAGGAAGGACTGTTGCTGAGCAACTCCATTCTCTTCACAGAGAAAAGTTTTCAGTACCGTTCCTCCTCCGTGCCGTCGACCTTATCACTGACATGTGTAGGTCGTGTGGTCCCAGATATGAGGCAAGTGGAGAGATGAAGTGCCTAGCCATGCGGCCTCTTTCCTACCAACACAAAATAAGACATGGAGGGCTTTCCATTGAGATCACTGCCACCACGTATCCAACCCTTGGCTTCACGGTTGGCGACACTCTAACTGTTGGGCACAAATAGATAAAGCTAATGATGTAGGAGGACTGTATTTAGAGTGGTGATCGCGGAAATATTTACAAATTATAATATAATCGGAATTCGTGTAACACGGAGAATATGTTAAAAGTTAGCTTGCACTTCACTTTGTAGAATACTACCGAACTTAGTCTGCTCACGAGATTATGTATGAGACCACAATTACAAGGGGTTTGGGCGTTGAAGGATTTTCACTGGAGGGTGGGTATGAGTGAAACGGACTAGCACACGGACTGCCGATTAAAACTGTAAATGGACGTAAAGGGAAAAAGGGAAGGATTTTATAACAAACCGGACAGGGGATGAGCTGTCTCTCGCCGAGCTGTACCTGAGATTGAGGAGAGGAGACACAATGAAGGAAAAAACCCCAGTTCAGAAAATTTGAGAGGGAAGTCCGAGTTCAGAGAACTCGTACGGATTTGACTTGCGTCAAACACTAACTGTGGCTGCAAGCTGAAGCCCCCTGTGGTATCATTTGAGTTAGCTGCAACTTGAGTAGCCTAAGGACCTGAATGGGTGGCAGTCCTCAGTGCAGGAATTGCCAAGAGGCGTTCACCCTGCACACCCTTGGAGACCTGCTGCTGCTTGAACAAGGACTACCTTACGAACTCAGTTTCCCAGGCTCTAATCACTGACAAGTATAATCGTGTGGCCCTGAGGTTGTCGGAGAGAGTGACCAGCCCTGCTTGCGCCCTTTACCTCTATTCCGACACATGCTATAAATATTACGGTAGTTCCCAGAAACCACGACCCCCACGATTCCAACCCTTGGCTTCACTTCGCCCAAAGGTGTCATTTCAGCTGCCACGGGCAGAAGCCTCTGTGGCACCATTCTATTTGGCTGCAGCTTGAGCTGCCTAAGGGTCTGAACGGTTGGCAGGCCCTGGTGTCGGAATTGCCCTAAATGTGGTGGCAAGGATGGAATTAAAGAGGAGGTGGGTGGGCTACTGACTGAGGGCTAATGGGAGAGTGCCGAAGAGAGAGGGAAACTCGTGGTGGATGGAAGGGGGGGGGGCGCTAATCAACAAATTGGTGGTTGATGAGTTAAAGGGGAGGTGGGAGGAACATACGAAAAGGAGGTACACCTATGGGTGTAAGGGAAAGGATGTAGGCTGGTTGGATGGGATTTAATTACTACTCCACCCAGCTAATCGCGGGGCATGGGGATTTTAGGGGAGAACTTTGGGGTTTTAGGTTGGAAGGAGGGTGCGCAGGGGGTAGGAGGGATAGGGGCTATCGGTGTATTTCTGTCCTAAGGTTAGCTTAGGTGGGTAGTGGGTGTTTTTGTGGTTGGTCGAATGTATAGTGGCCCACTCCAGAACCACCAGGTGGCAATAATAAGGGTTGGTTGTATTTATTGTATGGATGCTTTAGGTTAGCATAGGTATCACGAGTAACGACCAGTGGCGATCGAATATCGAGTAGTCTGCCCCTGGATCAACGGGGAAGTGAATATATTTGAGGTGCGGATGAAGGATGTGCTAGATGGAGTGACAAGGGAATCGCAGTTCACGTCGGAATCATTTCCTGATGTCTTTCTCTTTGATGAGAACGATGGCAAGAATGCCCAGAATCCCTATGCAGAATCCCTTATCTCGTAGAAGTGTAATCGAGTGCTTCAGGACCTGGCTGTTGGAGAGAGTACCTGGCCCTGCGGTCTTTGTCTCTGCCTCGCCACTCTCTAGCCACATAACGTTAGGGAACTCCCAGAAAATCACAGCCCTCACGAAACCAACTCTTGGCTTCACAGCCGGTGTTTTTGGGCAGAAGCCCTCGCGGTACAAGTTTTATTTGGTTGTGGCTTGAGCACCCTAAGGGCCCGAATAGGTGGCAGGCCTCGGTGTCGGAATTGTTTATAGGAGTTCTGTCGGCGCCTACGCTTTATTTCCATGTGGATTTGGGGAATGGGCTTGCCCCCGTCCTCCCCGGGGAGGAAGGCGCTATCCATGATCCCAACAAAAACTACGATCCTGTTACATTCTGTTCGCACCAAGTAGGGGTATGGGAGTTTCGTATAACCAATTAACCGTGGTTCTGAGTAAATTAATATAATTCAATGAAGGTAAATTAAAAAACGAACTTGCAGTTATTGTTTCGTCACAAGTGCGGCCATACCTGTGGAGCTCTGTTATCATCAAATTATAAACGAAACGACGGAAAAAAGAATGAAAACTCAACTTCAAAGTAAATGGAAATAAAAGGAAAATGAAAAGGAACATGCTAACCGTTAATCTCGACCACATGGCGTCAGGGTACACGCAATAGCTTCGTCACCTGTGGTCGTCGTTAGGCAAAATCCTGGGACAAGATGTCTTCCGGGAAAAGGTCGGACTCCTAGCGCTTTCCAGAAGGCGGAATACAATGTATGGTGACGATCGACGTAGAGGATGAACGCAATATGGTGACTGTAGGCGGACTGTTGGGAAATTAAATTCACTATGAATAAATGTACTGAAGCATGTACCCGTCGGCAGGGTGAATTCCTAATTCGACGTTTTCTTTTGGTCGATGACTATGACTCGATGCCAGGAATCTTGGACTTATGAAAATGTAGAGCTTTACGGAGAGACAAATGGACCAACATCAGACTGGTGGCGGAGCTGCAGATGACAAAGGCGGGGGAGATGGCAACTCGACGGCCCCTCCCCAGTAGTGGCGAACGACTTGCACGGGAGGCTTCCGAACACACTCCATCATAATCCCGACCTGAACTGCGATCCATTTACACTCCACCGACACGAAGGGTGGTAGATACGGCATCGACTCGAGAACCGAATTCGAGGTGGCGAGTAAGCCGAATTGAGTATGTTTGTTTAGCACGCTGCCGAGCTTTCCACCAAAAACCGAGATTCCCTACATTTCTCCCCTCGGTGAAGCAGATTGCCTCTCTACAAGCCGCAAAAAGTGCCAGCCGCGTAAAATAAAATTTTCGTCAAATTAGCGATCCTGAGCTCTGATCCTAACCCGAGTTGCTTAAGAGCATGAACCTTCTTCTACGTCTGCACTGTGATCAATGACAGCGCGTCTGTGTGACAATGAGAGCCAGGTCTAAGACGACGGTGGCGAACTAAGACATGCCAAAAAATACGTAAAGGAGCTAATCAAGGTGATCTAACAAGCAACGTGTGGAACTGCATGGTGTGCGTGAAGTGACTGCTTCACGTCGGCCGAAATCCAACACGAGCCTTAACTACTTGGGAGCGATGCGGTTAGGAATATTCGCTCCCTGCGACGCCGCTGACAGTCGACGAGCCGTGGGCCCCAGAAGTTGACCCGTTAGTTGAAAGTTGCTAACTACTTACCTCGATGTATAGTGAACAATCTGCTCTCCGCTCTCTATCGAGCATAAATTAAGAAAATGATGGCTAATGTCAAAATTTGACTTGTCGGTTGACAATTTTATGGTGGATTCGCGTCAGGTAACGAACGATAAGTCGTAAAAACCGAGTCAGCCCCAACAATTTTATGAACCTCGAATTGCAGATGTAAACCAAATTTGATTTTGGTCAATAATTTACTAATAAAGTTGGAACTTGAAATTCACACTATGTTGTGACAAAGTAGTGAAATGATTAGCCAACCAGTTTTTGCGCACAAAGATGTTTAATACCACGAAAATATTGAAATAAAGGGATCGTTGAGCTCATATAATATAAATAGAAAATAAAAGTAACTGCTCATGAAAAGTCTGAAGCAAAAGTAAATATCTGGTGCGTTGCAACACACAACTTTCCTTAGCTCTACGTCAATTCACTTTCTACACACGCTCTTTCCACTTGCTCAATTCATTTATCACTCAGTTCCTTTGAACTTGGTCAAACAACACGTCACAGCAGCAGGAAGCGGCAGCGCCTACAGTTCCAGAATTTATTGTGCTGCTCATACTCATTGCAGGACCATTATTGAGCAATTAGTATACAGATAGTTAATGAGGCTGTAAACACAAATTTTTGAAGAAGGATAGTAATCACTTTTGCGGAGTTATTGGGTAATAACTGTTATAACTGGTATTAAGCGAAACGGCGGGATTCAGGAATTTCTGGAGTGAGCCCCGTGTATCTCATGAGCATTTTCAAACACTCACCCTTTAGGTATTGGATTGGACTACAATACCAATTTTCTTTAACATTCTACTAACATTCCAGCGGAGTTTATAAGAAAAAAAAACGCGCTAAAAACGCTTTTCGTCGAAAATTTTGATAATTTATTGTGCTGCTCTCGTCATTTTCCCACAAACGGGAATTTAATGATATAATTGCCGTATTGAGAGCTATCAATGTAAAAAATTTAATCAAAATCGTTAGAGCTATTTATGTGAAAAAAAAAATTTGGTGTTTTGATCACCATGATAACTATAGTTAACTTTCGGTGGATTTTGCCCATACCCTCACTTTGGTATTTGATGGTAATCTGTAGGCGAGACATCAAGTTTCAGCTGATTTGATACGATTGTTTTCTTTACAAACCGCCCTAAAATCGTATTCGTCGAAAATTTTGGTAATTTATTGTGCTGCTCTCGCCATTTTCCACAAATGAGAATTTTATGGTATAGTTTTCATATTGGGAGCTACCAAAATAAAAAATTTAATCAAAATCGTTAAAGCCGTTTTTGAGAAAAAAAATATTTGGTATTTTGACCACTATGATAACTATAGTTAACTTTCGGTGGATTTTGCCTATACCCTTATTTTTGCGTCCTATGGTAACCTGCGCACTAGATATCAAGTTTGAAGTGATTTGGTTGGGTCGTTTTCTCTAAAAACGATTTCGTCGAAAATTTTGGTAATTTATTGTGCTGCTCTCGTCATTTTCCCGTAGATGGGAATTTCATGGTATAGTTGCCATATTGGGAGCTACCAAAATGAAAAATTTAATCAAAATCGTTAAAGCCATTTTTGAGAAAAAAAAATTTGGTGTTTTGATCACTTTGATAACTATAGTTAACTTTCGGTGGATTTTGTTGATACCCTCATTTTGGCGTCCCATGCCTGCAGGCTAGATATCAAGTTTGAGCTGATTTGGTACGGTCGTTTTCACTAAAAATCGTTCAGACATACATTCACACACACATAGACCATTTTCCCAAATAGTGTTTTTCGGGCTCAGGAGGGTCTGAAACGTAAAGATCTGAAGAAAACTCAAAATTTTTTTTTCAGCCGATTACATAACTTTCCTTTCTACTATGTAGGGCGAAGGAAAGTAAAAATGAGTAGGTACTTGGCACAAGTTTTCGACGCCCGACGTTTAAAGTTCGTGCTCTTACTTAGTTCAATGGCCTCTCCCCCCTCTCACCCTCCCCCCCGGCTACATATATTACAACAGGTATAGTGCTGGTAGACGTGTATTGGTGTATGGCGCTGTTAGACGTTTCCTAAGTTTGTCGTCTAGGTATGACGCTGGTAGCCGTTGATTTACAGCGACTTGCGGGATACTGAGACCCGAAGAGCATGATAAATGCAAGGTAATGATGTATTTCACTGCAAAGTGAGGATATGGCAAGGAATACAGAGTCTAAGCCGTTTTAACGAGGCACGCGGTGGTACGCAGAAATTTGGGATTGGAATGGAAGAAAATGGCGCATGGAGCTGGGATGGCTAGTGTGCTGGCGTCACTCACATCATAACGAAATAAAATATAACGCTTCTCAATGTAATTAAATAGATAACGTAAGCGGTGTAGCTGCCTGAACACACTACGAATAACTGATAAATTTAGATCACGTCTCCTTAGGGTTGAGAAATGTTAGAAGGCTGAGAGTGGTTTCGTGCTAGTGACTACTCTGAGCGTGCGGGCAGATCCTCGTTGGCGCCCATTTGATTCCAATAGGTCGTCAGTGTTAAAATCACAGTCGATACGACGTGCACAGTGTTGAGTCACTATGGAGACGAGAATATTAATTTATTCGATTCCCTTCAAACAGCTAATCAACTTTCATGTCTCCAATTACGCTGCTTAGCGAAAAATGTCGTTAATGTTAACTAATGTTAGGAATTCGTAGTTCGACTCAAACAATGGCAAACGTTATTTTTGTCGCCTTGCAAGTTTATATTCAGCTCTTCGTATTTAATTTCGGTCTCTTCTCAATTAACGTCCAGAGCCCTAACGTTAACTCGCGGTCAACGCGGCTTACCCAGGAGGCATAACGTTTGAACCGATTGTCGATTGTTTTGTAAGTAGGAAAGCGTCGAAATACGACCTTCACGTTTTGAAGCCAACACACACTCACCCGCTCAAGTGCTAGTTTTACTGTACCAAACCGCTCGTAGAGAAAAACCGTCCTCAGAAATGTTCGCAGATTCTGAATGAAAAGTCGAGTGATGATGAAAGAAGATAATGAAATGAACGCTCCGATCGATAAGTAAATCGCTACTTTCAATTTTGTTGAATTATGCGAGTCTAGGAGTGTGAAACTAACATTGGACTAGTTATTGTTTTTCAAAGGGATGACTTGGTGAATCACGTCAATTTTCGAGACTGCACGTCGCGCTTGATAACAGTCAACGACGCGAATTACGACTCGGTCATTGGATGGTTCAAATCCTGTTTGAGGCTCTCCAAAGACTTGGAGTCCTCGGAACGTGACGTCTACGAACTCGGTGTCATCGGTAACGTCAAAAAAGGGCTAACCGAGTTTTTTCGAAAGTCCGAACTTCCCGTGAGCACGTTGGCGGATATTCAAAAAAATGTCGCGTCCATGTTCGAGGACAACTCGTTTTCAAGTGTCTTCAACGACAAGGTATCTCGTATTCTGACTGAGAAAAAGTTGTTAGTAATATATTTTTGTACGTTATACTTGTACGGTGTGTGTGGTAGGAGCTGTTATGGAACGTGTTGTAATGCACACCCGTCAGTTCTGGGTAGTAGCTCTGGGTAGTTTTGGATCACCCTCACTTGGTCTCATTCGGAAGTCAATCCTCTTGTTGTGTGCACGAGAAGGCGAGGGTTGAAGATCAAAATAAACGAAACTCGGTGAGCGTGAGGAGGACTGTATTAATGTGCAATGAGTTGAGTAGAGTTTGTGTACTAAAGGGCAACACAAGGGGACGACTCGTAATATGCGTGAACTGGCGAGAAACTGTTTAGGAAGGAGAGAGCAAGCTGTAACTGGGTTGAGGAATGATAGACGAATTTGTCTGAGTGAGCACAGGGAGACGAGACCTTCGCGATAGTTCATAGGTAAATGAGTTTGGGAGGTGCTGTCTGTTGTCGAGAGGAATCTGAAATTGAGGAGGGGGAAAATAAAGAAGGGAAAATCCCACTTCAGGGAAATCAGGTCCATGAAGGTGGAATTCTTGCAGGTACGAAAATCTTTGAGGAAACAATGACTTTCCCATTAAGGGCCAGGGAGTCCCGTTAGGGTAGGTGTGGGTATTCCGAAGTCAAAAAAACCCAGACTGATTTGGCATGCGTCGAACAGACATCTTTTAAACTTTATTGAGTTTTCCTCACATGGTGTGATCCAATTGTTCTTAACACCATGCACACGACCGACTCTGTAGAAGAGTCTTAAACTTATACTAATTTTTTTTTAGCTTTTTATTGCAATACAGATATAGCAACTGTTCGGGGTAGGCCGAATCAGTTGGAATCGTGAGCTTGGGAGTCCTTGTTTTGGGCCTTCCCTGAACATTGAGTCACCTATTTCTGGCCTCAACCCTTTGTAGGTGCCAGGAAAGTGCCGCGACAACGTATTCCCCCTTTCTGGACTTCCCAAAATGTTCTCTTCTCACCTCTCATTTTACTTCCTCCCAACAACACACAGCTCTCAGTTCTCACGAGTTCTCTCATGCTACTCAGAAGTCGACTCTCCCTCTCTCCCCATTTTATTTCCCCATGCAACCAGTTCACGTATTCAGAGCCCCCTTGTTCGCGTTTAAATACTCACACTCACTCATGCTCACCACGTTCATTCATTTATCAGTTCAAGCTCCTCAATTGGTGCGCCCAACAGTAACAAATGTTAAACAACAATACTTTAAAATATGGGTGGGCGGAAAACTGCACAAGCTGACTCCCTAATTATCACACAGACTTAGAAATAAACTTGTTCTTGGAAGCGTAAGAACGACATTTTTTGAAGATTTGAGGTAAACTGAGTTGGTTGAGATTGAATTTAGTCGGGTAGAACGTTGTACATTTGTATCACACATTGATGATGATTATTTAAATATTCCAGGAGCAAAGGGAAAAGGCCAAATCTTTTGGTTTCGTTTCATCGACTCCGGAGCCAATTCCGTCAACGTGCGACCTGGAGGATGCCATGAGGGATTTGACCAGGCAATTGGCGTGGGCTGCGTTGGCGTCTTTTATTTTAGTGCTGTTGATTTCTGTCGTCCTGTTCACTTTGTGCTGGTTGAGAAAATGTGTACAATACGAGATGTAAGTGACTTCTTGCATTGTGCTCAACGTAGTAAATAGAGGGATTAGGGAGTTCAATAGATGTACTAAGAAAATTGAACAGCCTGTCTCTCTGAACCCCCTTTTGTATGGGGCTCTTATTTGGGATGAGCACTCCGGCCTATGCCTAGCCTCCTAAGTAGTGCCAAATATTTCCTGCAATAGTCTGCTTTGATGCCTGTCCTTGAGGAAGTTGTGCCAAAGACCTACAGTGGTTCCCTTTCAAGTATCTGGCACAGGGCCAAGATGTGATAGTGAGTGTCCCTCTGAACTGATGGGTGTCAACTATACCCATAATATAGTGCTTGTTCATTTTTCAGTGATTATTCTCCATCAGAATTCCACGTCTCATCTCCTGTGTGGCTCGAGAGTGCATCACTCCTGCAGCATTTCAGACATTCTGATGCATTCTCCTGGCATATTCTCTCTCAGTCTTCTGGGATTGGCACTAAGATGCCCCACAGTGGAGAAGTGCCCCTGTAGCTACAGGAGTCGAACAAAGTCTGGCCAGATGATCCACCCTCTCATTTTCAAGCATCCCTTCATGCCTCGCTGGGTGGAATATCACAAGAGTTCTGGCTCTCAGCCTCTCACTATCAACTGCTCAAACCGCGTCATGCCAATTTTTGAGAGATGGGAATGTAGGCTTGACCGTAAGAGCCACTGATCGATCTCTACAGTCCCTTGACTTTTCCAGACTGTGAACGCCGTCTATCTCAGCAGCCCATCGACCATTTTGATGTTCGCAGTTCGTCAAACTACAGTACCACCCGATTCAGGCCCTCTTCATATGGGAGCTTCTGTTGGACTAATCGATCATGCGAGTTCTCCATTTCTCACTCTTTTAGAGAGGTACCTCTGGAAACGAATTACTTGCATGCTTACCCGTCCTCTTCGTCGCTATTAATGGACGATGCTGAAAGATGATGATGAACAGACGCGGTGTCACGCAGCTCTCAGAAGCCGAGCAAGCATCAGTGTTTTCTCCTGAGGTTCCACACTTCAGCGTTCTCTTTCCTTAGAGCCACGATCTTTCTCACCAATGTTCCTTCCCTCTTCGGCCACCTTTGGCCCTTGCACGGGTACTGGAAGAACACTCCTAAGGAGTGAACTACTGGTTTAGACTCGGACATTGACACGTAATTTTAAACTTCACGCTAGACATCACCTCCTTAACTCCACATTATTGACTCCTAGAACTCAACAGCTGTAAAACACGATTGGACCAGCTTTCTTTTTATCCTTAACTTTTGCTACAATCAGATGACACATTAAGATTATCACAAAGTAGGTGTACTGATCATTCAGAATGCTGTGCACCTGAAACCATCTTGATTTTATTGAAGGGCTGAAAAGCTGGCGAGCTGCGCTCCACCACCGCAAGAAGAACCTCCTCCGTTTGAGGGTTAGTGACATTGCACTTCTGAATCTCACATCATCACTTCCTATCAAATCTCATTTTATAGCGTGTCAGTCTCAAATTTCTTCTTCTATGAGGGCAATGAAACCGCACAAACTCCTAAAGAGGCTCATAATAGTTTTAGAAACTTTCACACTAACGTCAAGCGTTCCAGGCAGAGGTGGCTGCGGTAACAGTCTGTGTGCAGCGGCTGCTGCAGAGGGGACTGAAGCGGCAGAGAATCTACATAATGGTGGACAGTCGGGCCAGTCTCAAGGCCTTAGCCTCATACTGTCTCACATCACAGCAGGTGTGGGAGTGTCTGACTGGACTGAAGGCCCTGGCAGAGGACAACAGTGTAACACTGTGTTGGGTGCCAAGGCATCAGGGTATAGAGGGAAACGAACGGGCTGATAAGTTGGCTAAGAAGGGATCAGCGCAGATCCCTATTGGCCCTGAATCCTTTGTTGGGACTACCAGGAGCCACCTACGTAGACAGGTTGGCAAACGGGAGGACAGGTGCAGGGCTGTTCATTGGCAGGGGCTGCCTGGCCTTAGACAGTCAAAACTCTTCATCCGGCTCTCCAGAGAGAGGTCCAAGGAGGTGCTTGCACTGGGTAGGAAGGATATGAAGAATATATGTGGCCTGTGCACAGTACACTGTCCACTGAGGTACCACCTAGCAAATAGCAAGTGCGAGGTACAGGTATGCAGGTTCTGCGAGGTAGGGTTAGAGACGGCAGAGCATGTGCTGTGTGTATGCGATGGACTCGCGGCATTGCGCCGTTCTGTGTTTGGGAGACCCTTTCTTCAGCCCGAAGATGTGGCAAATGCAGAACTTGCGGATATCCTCCGCTTTGTGCGGGAGTGGTAGAGGCGCATATGTGACGTCACACCAAGTGAGACCAGTGCCGTGGGGCCTGGGGGTGGTGCAGTTGGGCCATGATCTGAGGATCATGGACGCCCTTACAATAGGCCCGTTTGTGGCTGCAGTGAGGGTATCGCCTGCATCCACCGTTTCAAAAAAAATGTGAAGCGTTAAAAGCTTAGAATGTGCACGCTTGATTAATAATTTTCACAAAATAGGAATTGCGGATATTAGTATGTACCAATTAGTTTAAGTCACTACGCCGTACATCGTATGTCACAAAAGCCAATCTCTAGGCGCGTCTTCGTAACATCTGCTCTCCCCCAGTCTTTTTTCTTTTGCGTACTCCGTCTTCATCTCTATCGTCCTCTATCACAGCTAACACATCTCTGTCGAAAAATCCACCCAATGAGGAGAGAAAACGAACCATAAGCTGTCAAGTTACAAAACTAACAAAAACATTTTCTCCTGGTTTTCCCCCTGGCACGCTTAGACTGTTCTTTGGCCCATTAGGGGAGGACTTCCAGTTCGGTTTCCGAATGAAACACTGGCTTTTCCTTACTGCCCTTTTCACAAACGGAGTTCGCCACGGTAAAAGCTCAGAGGTGAAGTCGGTTACTAGTTTCCTACAGCCTGGTCACGCAAACTGTTGTCTTTGCTGAAGAAGTGGTCAACCTAATCGTCCGGCTGGTCTCAGTCTTGTAAGAAAACGCGCCTTCCTCAGTATGGAAGAAGCTCACGCAAGTTTCTGAACTTCGGGCAATATGTGAAGGACTGCGTGCTCAGGTGGAAAAAAACACCAAGGCGTCGATGCATCAGCAGCAAGTTGGGGGTTGTTTGGGTAAAAGTAATCATCACTAAGGGATGGGCAACCAGCAATCAGGCACTGCTGTTTCCCGACCTACGGTTAATTAGCGTGCAAGGTGCACAATTCCATAAGGTTCTTAACAATGAGAGCCTGATCATCGTTCGGCTCTGATGGGGCTTAGGTAGGTACGTCTTTCGTCAACTGTACAGCCATCGCAAGAGCCTCACTACAGCAAGAGCAGCCTCAAGTGCAACCAGTAATGGTTGAACTGAGGACCACAGGAAAAATATACAGACAACATAATTTACAGTCAGTGCCGCATCTTAAGAAAACACACAGGTTGAGAAGAAACCCAGCCTACCGTACTGACGTAGGAAAATAGGGTTGTACTGAGAGGGGATACCTCCTAAGCAACAGGTGGGTGGTGATGCTTAGGAGAACGCCTGCTGGCACGCCCTCTACCCTTTCTGGTTCACCATGATCCACTCCAGACTTGTAACCTCCACGTCACAAAAAAATCATTTTTTCTAAACTAAGAATAAACTTTGAGTAACCCTGAAACCTAAAAATGTATATATAAAACAAAATTACTCTGCCGCCCGCTAGTTATAGACAACCAATATTCCGAACAGTTTTGCTCAATTTGTGTGCGCTCAACGACTGTACGGCGCCTACCGTTTACGCGTGTTATAATTGTTGTTTAGAAGAACTACCGCCTCCGGAAGACACTTACGACTACTACGGCTACTACTATCCTGCGAAAGTATGGATGAACCGATTGGGAAACGCTCAACCAGGGACGAAGAGAAGCGCCCCAAAGAAGCAGTCGAGGACACCGAAAAGGAAACCCTCGAAAGTAAAAAGCGACTCGAAATGACATATGCTGCAGTAATAAAGTCTGTGATTTTCCTTTTGAAAGTACATTTATCAATTGTTTTACTCCCTCCGATACTTATATTTAACATGTTTCCACTGATTGCATGAAACTTTTTTGTATTTTTATATACGAAATTTACGGTGTGCTTGGTTAAAAAAAAAAAAAACGGAGTAAGCCAATTGAGACGCAGGAAGAGTGAACCTGAAAATGTAAACACCTTATCTTGGATTTGGAGCGTAAGCAGATCGAATTGATGAGGTTCTCAGGGTCAGCAAGCCGGCAGATCGAGGTTGAGGGAAGAGAAATAAAGAATGTGAGCGACACAAGGGAAACCATTCGAAGTGGAATACGTTGAATGCTGTTTCCTTATCAAAATTACGGTTCCTTAACACTTATAAAAGAGTTATATCAGTCAAAAGGCAAGGAAGTTGCAGTTTCACTATCGTGCGAGAGCCCAGGCAGTCGCACAGCATCCACCACAGGTTAGAGCAGGTTGTCATTTAACTAATTTCCTGGGAGAGGTTGCCCGTGTGTTACCACGCTGATAGGTTTGCCTCACTGCGTGCATTTGGGGTGTGTGCTACCATGGCACTATCCTAGTGTGCCTAGGCATGATTGGCTACTGCCCCGTTGTCTGGGGTAAAAA
Organism: Pachypeltis micranthus; assembly: GCA_020466155.1. Taxonomy (NCBI): domain Eukaryota; kingdom Metazoa; phylum Arthropoda; class Insecta; order Hemiptera; family Miridae; genus Pachypeltis; species Pachypeltis micranthus. The sequence goes on from CM035776.1 coordinate 6,154,914, forward strand.
ACAGTCAATCGAAAGAGAGTATTGATCTAATCCCAGAGAGCTGCGCTCCAAGGCCTATAAGATCACTGGTCAGTTACTGGTTGACTTGGCTGTTGAGTGAGGGTGCATGAGAGGGGGAGCTGAGGATCGCAATAAAACTGAAACTCGGTGAGTGTAAGGAGGACTGTATTATAGGTGCGTGCGGAATTGAGTTGAATTAAAATTGAGGTGAGATGGAGTACAAATGGGCGACACAAGGGCAGTACTCGGAACGGAGACAATTAGGCGGTCGGAGACAATGACGCGGGGAAGTCCGAGGTCAAAGTCTCCAACCTCTTTGACGCTTTGTGTCGAACAGAGCGCATAGTTGACAAGTGCAGAGTGAAACGTGAGCTTCCCCCACTTTTGGCTGAACTCTGTGCGGATCGTTCGAGAAATGGCTAGCGAGATGGGAATTCTTGTCAAAGGGTCGTGACACGTATAAGTTCTTCCCCAACATCCGTGAACGTCTTTCAAGAAAATGGGTTGAGCCAGACCATTGGACGAGCCAGTTTCTCACTGAACATGGTGACTTCAATGCGCGGCTCTACTTCTTTTCTCTCAAAAGCGCATCATGCACGTCTTGCACCTCCAGTGCAGAAGAAACAAGAAACCACGTTTTGCTCTGCTGTAGTTTCTACAACAGTCAGCGACGGTTGTTGGGAGGGTAGACGAACTTAGCAGCATTGACTGTTACAAAGCAAGTCGATAACCATTTTGCTGAGTTCGCGAAGAAGGTGATGGCTGAGAAACGTGGTCACAGTTGATCTGTCCTTTTGAAACTTGCCACCAAAGTAAATAGTTGGATCAGGGGGGAAACCAGATTAAGAACTCTGCCCAGACGGTGTGGGATTCCTCAGGTCGTGAGGTGCTCCGCATGGTAACACGAGCAACAGCACTCCCCCAGGAGAGTGGCTAACGACCAAAAACCTGTCGTACATTTGCTGGTCTGAGTTCGGTGGATGGTGCAGTGACCGGCCGTTTGCATATTAGCGAAACAGCAACTTCCATGACTGATATAAGCCTCGTCGAGGGATTAGGAACAGTCATCGAATAAGGAAATAGAACTGTCACCACGCGGATGTACGACCCTGGATAATCCACATCATCTGGGAGGATTTCTTAATCTGGTTTCCACATGACCTAACCATTTGTTACATATACTTAGCGATATCAAGCGAATGCAATTGGAACACAGAGTGTTATTCGCAATTACACTCGGGGAAGTTTTACCACCACCAACAGGGAACTGGGAGGAGGCAAACGTGAGCGTGGGCGACGAGAGAACCGCTCAGTCACGACTGATGCCAGCTTTCGAGTGAATCGGGGCATTTGAGGTGTCCAGTCAGCACAAATGCACCGGCCGAGCCTCTGCTGAATGGAAGGGTTTGGTTCGTCCGGGTACATATTTATTTGGGCGGTAAGTTTCGAAAGGAGAGATCAGTATTTTGCCATAGCCTTCTTTGCAAACTGAGCAGCAGCAGCAGTAAAGACTGGAAGATTTGGCTGCTTTTCCAACAACCGTCGCTAACTGTGGTACAAGAGGTGCCGGAAGGACGTGCTGAACAACACTCTTCAACCCATATGGAAAATATCTGATAGACCATGAGCGCACACCATTGCCAACATATCTTTCAAGACGAACCACATAACAAGCGATTGTTGCTCCAGCCCAACCTCATGCAAAACTCCTCAAAGAAGTAGATATTATAACAATAATAATAAAGACCGCTCGTACGATCGAGTGAGCTCTCGGAAGATTACTGCGGGGTTTTACTGCCGCAAAGTAGAATTGCGTGGAAGCCGCGAAAACGGATTTTCTGCCTAAAAACACCTTTTCGACCTCGATTCGGCAACGTTTTCGAGTGGCAGAACAATGGCGGCCTGGAAATGAATGGTCAGCGAATAGCGGTTTCAGAAAACCGAAAGCGTTAGTTCCCCCATGTTTCATTACAAGAGGGAGAGAGGAACTCGGCCGGTCGTAGTTACCGGTCAGAAACGCCCGAAACGACTGACAAGCGGCAAAGGTGTCGGTTGAAGCGCCTGGGGCTTTGTAGGCGGTGAACTACTGGAGACCGAACAAGCTCGGCTCCTAATTACTGGTAATGTCGGGCTCGCCTTCTGAGCTGCCACCACCGCCACCGCCGCCACCACCACGTGTTAATTACTAGGTGGCATATATGCTAATACCGAATCGTGACCAAAGGGATTTGTTGGTTCTGCACCTCCTTCAAACAAAACCTTTGTCTAAGATACTCATCATCAACCTCATTTGTACCATCGTGCCTCTCTTGGCCTTCCGCGCAAAAACTGGAAACCCCCAACACCCTTTGCTTCCTCTAATTAGCCCACTATCCGATCATGACCCCCCCCCCCGCCACGCTCTCGATCCCCTAAGTGCATATTCTCCTTAAACTCACGACTCAATCCTAACATGTTACGTGGCCTTTAAATGTGCTCTTATTCCTTTTTTGTCTCAGTGAAGACTTGCCGACAATCTGAAGCTTCCAGAAATGGCGGCACAAAACGCTTTGTCTCTCGTAAATACTCGAGTCTTTAAGCCATAATAGCTACCTGCCAATCCTAGTAAGCGGAAAACAGTATTTTCGAAATAAGTTATGTAGCCGAGAATGATCCAACTTGAAGAAAACAAGATGTTATATCAACCATAAGCAGCTTCAAAGTGGATGTAAACCATTTTTGGCGACTGCCGGTTTATACTTTCTTTCCTCTGGGAGAGAATGGAAGGACTACAATTGGGAGGTAAGTAGTACTAGCGGTTGATTTTTCTAAGACCAATGAAACGAGGCTATACCTCATTTGAGCGTGCTTCATTATTAGCAAAACATTCAGGTTCTTCTTTTATTCAAATGGATCAATCAAAGAAATGCACGTTGTGATGCGCCTGCTGTTATGCACCCAGGGAGCTTTTTAATTCATTTGTTTCGTTTTCAAACTGGGAATTGCACATTTCTGACGAAGTGGAAATCATTGAGCTCGATCGAATGTCAAATTACCGTCCCATCAGCCTGCTACCTACACTGTCGAAGTTATTCGAAAAAGTGATACTTAGCAGGCTACACAAGGAAATCACCAAACTCCAAATCATTCCACACTCCCAGATGGGATTCAAACACAAACACGCAACGACACACCAACTAAGTCGAGTCACACAACTCATCATACATCAGATGTCCCAAGCACACACAACTGCACTCCTTTTTCTGAACTCTGAAAAGGCTTTTGATTCGGTGTGGGTAGAGGGACTCATGCATAGACTACACCCACACAAATTCTCACTAGGCCTCACGAAAATCATCCACTCATACCTAACAGATCGCCACATTCAGGTAAATGGCTCAGTTTCATCGAGGTGGTTGATTCCTGCAGGCGTCCCTCAGGGGTCAGTCTTGTCCCCCATACTCTTCAACCTGTACATATCCGAGACCTTTGAGAACTTACCACCTCACGTTCACATAGCGGGCTTTGCGGACGACCTGGCGCTTTATACGTCGAGTACGTCCATAAATAAAGCGACAGGCCGACTGCAAAATGCCGCGCATCAGGTCATACAGAAACTGGAGAGATGGAAGGTGAAGGCCATACTGCCAACACTTTTACAGCCCAACGAAAGACACCACAGTTCATTACGATCCGTGGCAATTAATTCCCTTTTACAAATCTGTCAAGTACCTGGAGGTTTATTTGGATAAACGGATATCCTTTGGAGACCACATTAAGGAGATCAACAAAAAAGCCCTCGGGAAACTTGGCAGATACTACAACCTTCTGACATCACAATCACTGAGCACACCATTGAAACTCCTCATTTACAAAACCATTATCAGACCCACAATAATATACGCGTGTCCTGTCTGGCACACAGCGGCATCCACTAACATACACAAGCTACAAGTAACACAGAACAAATGCCTCCGGATCGCCACAAACAGCCCTTTCCGCACAAACACATCACGAATACACGAACCCCACAACATGGGACACACATCAGAACTCATCAAACGCATCACTCAATCATACACAGACAAACTTGCCTCACACCCCAACCCACTAGTAAGAAACCTAATCACCCTTAGGAGACCTTAATGGAGGAGCGCAAGGCGAGGGGCGGCGGATCTGAGCCGCTATTGTAAATAATTGTAAATATTGTACATATTGTCAAACTGTGTGAATGGTCGAATGCATTTAATGAAGTGTGATTGTGTGTAAATATTTAGTTGTAAGCAAAACTGACTTAAGATTCTAGGTATTCGCCATTAAAGTTTCCTAGCTATAGTGTTATGTTAATTATCTAATAATTCAGGACTGTGACCCATTTACCCCTTATACTTAAGCAGGAGAGGCAGCCATATTCCGATATTGTTAATTAGCTATAACATGTGATTTAATTATTATTATTAAATGTAAATTTTACGACAATAAACTATTTGGAAAAAAAAACCACGTCCCATTGGGCCTCAGCTACTGAATGTCCCGTCTCCGAAGGCTTTGTAGTTGTAACTTCGCTGCTGGTTTCGTACATTTGTAAATATCTAAACACGTCACGATTCCTTCAGAATGAAAGGGTTGGGTAAAGTACAGCGTCGTATTTAATTCTGGGCACGTTCGCTTCGTTATTTTTGTTTTGCGCGGCCACACACGGCCACCACTCACCCTATTCGATTCAGCGTCGAAAAATACCAGTAAACGATACGAAACATGACTACAATAAAACAACGAAAATTGACATTTTCTGGGCGACGCTAAGCTATTGGCAAGACGAGACGAGTTGAACTGCTGTTCGCTATACTGCCCCTCGAGTTCATTGAAGTAGTAGAGTATGCCGCACTATATTGACTATGATTTCACTGTTGTCAATCTAGACGCAGTAGTAGTCCTCTGAGACCTGTCTTATTCCACTCAGCATCAAAAAACGAAGCGAACGTGGCGAGAATTAAATATGACGCTGTACTTTACCAAACCCTTTCATTCTAAAGGAGTCGCGACGTGTTTAGATATTTACAAATGTCCGAAACCAGCAGCGAAGCTACAACCACAAAGCGTTCGGAGATAGGCACCCTCACTAGCTGACGCCCACTGGGACGTGGTTGAGACTGAGACTTACCTGATGAGAACAGTGACCAACTTCACCATCCTGCTCCTGCATTGCAACCCTTCCTCCGCATCCTCGTGATAGCTTCATCGTACATTCTATCTAGATATGTTACAAAGTACGACAATCGAGCTCAATGCTATCGACTCCGTCAGAAATGTGCAGTTCCCAGTTTGAAAACGAAAGAAATGAATTAAACGTTACATTATCGAGTTTATGTAGCAAAGTAAAGACATAAAATGTCAAAACACAAACGGTGGGTACAGCTTTCATACAATTGCGTACTTGTACGACTAGGAACATTTTATGTCTTTTATTTTTGTTTTATGCAATGATAACTACGTTTGATTGTGCTCGTTGATGGTTTCGATATAATGGCCGCGTCAATTGCAATTGACATCATCACTTAGTCACTGAGGTTATTAAAACGTGTGATGTTACCTATAGACCAGTGATTCCCAAAGGTGGTCTATATCGATCCTTAGGGATCTATGACAACCTGCAAGGAGTCTACGTCAGCGAAAAAAAAATTTGGGATCCATGAAATGAAAATTGGGATCCACGATAGTGGATCTCAACACATACACTGATAGTACATATTTACTTACATCATACTATCTTCTAATAGACGTTACCAAGCGTACACCTAACCCCAAACAAATATTTCGTGACGCTGCTCCGTTACATCTCCGACGTTACATATCCCGCGTTACATTTTCAAGTTTATGTAACAAAGTAAAGACATAAAATGCCAAAATGTCAACGTGTGATGTTACCAAGCGTTACATTTTGTAACATACGCTACCAAGCTTATCCAACACAAATATTTCGTGACGCAAAGTAAAGACATAAAATGTCAACAACAAAAAATAATCGTAACCCTGGTGGGACTCGAACCCACATTCCACAGTTTAGGAGAGATATACCTTCTCCATTAGGCCACAAGGGCCAAATCCAAATAGTTTAGTGACACAACATTTACATTTAATAATAATAATAATTAAATTACATAATATAGATAATTAATAATATCGGCATATGGCTGCCTCTCTTGCGTAAACATAAGGGGTATATGGGTCACAGCCATTAATTAGTATACATTTAACATAACACTATAGCTAGGAAACTTTAAAGGCGAAAACCTAGAATCTTAAGTTAGTGTTGATTACAACTAAATATTTACACACAGTCATACATCATTCACCCATTAAATACATTCGACCATTCACGCAGTTTGACAATATGTACAATTATTTACAAGAGCGCTCCTCCATTGAGGGTGTTTAGGTTTCTTACTAGTGAGTTGGGGTGTGAGGCAAGTTTGTCTGTGTATGATTGTGTGATGCGTTTGATGTGTGTCCCATGTTGTGGAGTTCGTGGTTTTGTAAATGAGGAGTTTCAATGGTGTGCTCAGTGATTGTGATGTCAGAAGGTTGTAGTATCTGCCAAGTTTCCCGAGGGCTTTTTTGTTGATCTCCTTAATGTGGTCTCCAAAGGATATCCGTTTATCCAAATAAACCTCCAGGTACTTGACAGATTTGTAAAAGGGAATTAATTGCCACGGATCGTAATGAACTGTAGTGTCTTTCGTTTGGCTGTAAAAAGGATGGCTTCAGCTTTGGCAGTACTGATCCTGACCTTCCATCTCTCCAGTTTCTGTATGACCTGATGCGCGGCATTTTGCAGTCGGCCTGTCGCTTTATTTATGGACGTACTCGACGTATAAAGCGCCAGGTCGTCCGCAAAGCCCGCTATGTGAACGTGAGGTGGTAAGTTCTCAAAGGTCTCGGATATGTACAGGTTGAAGAGTATGGGGGACAAGACTGACCCCTGAGGGACGCCTGCAGGAATCAACCGCCTCGATGAAACTGAGCCATTTACCCTAACTTGTATGTGGCGATGTGTTAGGTATGAGTGGATGATTTTCGTGAGGCCCAGTGAGAATTTGTATGTGTGTAGTCTATGCATGAGTCCCTCTACCCACACCGAATCAAAAGCCTTTTCAGAGTTCAGAAAAAGGAGTGCAGTTGTGTGTGCTTGGGACATCTGATGTATGATGAGTTGTGTGACTCGACTTAGTTGGTGTGTCGTTGCGTGTTTGTGTTTGAATCCCATCTGGGAGTGTGGAATGATTTGGAGTTTGGTGATTTCCTTGTGTAGCCTGCTAAGTATCACTTTTTCGAATAACTTCGACAGTGTAGGTAGCAGGCTGATGGGGCGGTAATTTGATGGGTCTGAAGGCTGTTTGTTCGGCTTCGGTAGAGGGGTGATGGTGGCTGTTTTCCAAGCTGATGGGAAATAAGCCAGACGCAGACAAGCATTATAGATCGCTGCCAGAAGGACCACACCCCGGCGGGGCAGGTTCCTCAATGCATTGTTCTGAACGCTGTCATGCCCCGGTGCCATATTCCCCTTCAGCTTAGATATGAGTTGGCTGATTTCTGAGGGGGACGTGAATGTGAGTTTGTCGGTGGTGGCATGTAATGGTTTGTTCGTGCTTGTTTTGGCGAGTTTGTGAATGTGTTGTTTAAGTGAGTCGTTCCCTCTCGCCACTGCATCCTCGTGCACCTTGACGAATTGGTTCGCTAAGGCCTCTGATTTCTCCGCATCCGTCGAGGCGGTGGTGTTACCTACTCGGAAGGAAGGAATTCGGGATTGGGACGGGTTATTGAAATGTTTTGTGAGTTTGAAGATAGACTCCCTGGTGGTTGAGGCCAGTTTGTAGTTCCAGGTGGACTGGCGCCAAGTGAGAATTTTCTCACGGACCAGCCTCTGTAAGAAATTGAATTGACGTTTGTGGCTGGTGTGTCTAGTGTATTGCCACATCCGTCTGATTTGATTCTTGGTCCTAATTAGCAACAGTATATCATCAGGGAGTTTAATGGAAGGGGGGCGGTGCTTAAATTTGGGGACGGAGGTGTTGAGCCCATTTTGGATCAGGCGGGTGAGATCTTCCACCTGACCATCAATGAGCTCGTAAGAGGTTAATGCAGGATTGGAGGAGGGGATGTTAGAGTTTACAAATTCCCTAAACTGTTTCCAATTTGCCTTACTGTAGTTGAATTTGGTTGGAACGATTACAGAGAGTGGAGGAGAAGAGATTTTAAATGACACAGGAACATGGTCACTGTGTCCTTGTGTCAGGGTGGTCATGGAGTTGACTAGGTGGGAGTGTGAAGTGAGGACAAAATCGATTGTGCTCGGATTTTGTCTGTCACTCACAGGGAAAAATGTAGGGGACGAAGGGGCGGAGAAGCCAATGAGGTCCTGCGTGACCGGTTCATGCACAACCTGTCCACTGTCATTTTTGCGTAGACAACCCTACATAGGGTGTCTAGCATTCCAATCAGCCGCAAGAACGGTCGGGTTGGACGGACTGAGGAGCGAGAGAACGAGGTCTCGACTCAACTTAGTTTTGGGGTAATTGTAGAGGCCTATAATATGAATGTGGTGGTGTTTGTACGGAACTTGGATGCCCACTATATCCATCCCATCGCATGTTGGTGTGAAGTAGCGGATCTGAGGTCACTCACCATTCTTCGTAGCTCGGAGATAATGTCCGGGATTCCCATCGCCGAAAGTTCGTTGAGGATCTCCTTGGCCTCCTCAATGAGCTGGAAGGTGCCAAACGCGACATAATTGCGACAAAGCTCCCAAAATTTCGTTTTTGGCCAATTTTTCGAACAACGGTTCGATGACAACTATGGATTCCGTCCGACCTTAGCACCACTTCATACCTTGAAGCGTAAAGTGGGGAAGTTGCTGGCGGTGGGGGTGGGGGGTGAATGTAGGCCTGATCGAAAACGTAGGTGTATCGAGAATGAACAATAAACCAAAAGGGGTCTCCCAGGAGCCAATAAAAGCAATGTTTCCGACTGGGATAAATAAATAACTCGTGTCTAGTTAAAACGCGCCACTTAATTCGATTGTCATCGCGTTAAAAGGATTTGCCTCGTTCGCCAGACGACAACAGGCGGGAGAGATCGAATAAAACTAGGCGATGGGTGAGGCCGCTGCACAGAAGCACTTTTGTCGACCGGCCGATATTTCATTTCTGGAGATGTGGGCAGTCCGTCGTTCAATCACTTAGAAGCTGATAGCGCGATAACCAGCGGGTAAGAGGTTGTTCGAGTTAAAAAGTGACGGAGCCTTTCGAACTAAACAAAAATAATTCCGACCTGTGGAAGTCTCGAGGAAACGCGCGAAGAATATTTCCTCAAGAGGTTGACTTGAGCTCTGGACGTATCTAATCGGCATCGTCCGTCTGAAAGGGCAAAAAGGAAAACTAAAATGACGGGAGGGGGACGTCCGAATTGAGGAGGACGAAGAAGATGGTTTTGGAAGGGCAGGAGATGTAAAGTTGGGTTAATGGGAGTCATTTGTTAATCCCTCGGGTGGACTGCAAGTAGCCGAGAAGAGCTGCTGCAGGAGGAGGTAAAAATATAAGGCGTTGTCGAGGAGAGATAACGCGGAGTTTTGAAGTAAAAGGCGAAGAGCTACAAGAACAGAGGAAACCCATTTGAGAGAGCTACTGAAATGGTAAGCCACGGGAGAAGTAACAATGCACCGCGAGAGCCTTTCAAGTTGAACCGCGCGAGACCTGGCTGCACCATGTCGCCTAAATGAAGTACCCATCCGTCTCGTAATGTACCTAATTATTAAAAGCTCTTCCCTCTTACACGCACATTAATTTGGGATTCTTCAAGCTAATGTTGAGACCAGGAATTCCTATGTAACCAACAACCACCTCAACGCATTCCCTTGCAGTCAGAGGCTGCACACCAATACATTACACGTGCTTCACTGTCAAATCACAAGTCTCTGGAAGCTCCTTTCTAAGCCCCTGAAGTAGAATTTAATAGCTTTAACGTCCCTAACTACGAGGTGTGTAAATAAAGTGCAAGTCGCCTTAGTTCCGTCAACCTCGGAGACGAGAGGCTTTGAGCTGCGTCAGATGCATATGCGACACGCCTTCTGTATGAGTTTGAGGACGCTACAGTCATTTATATCTCTATAGCGTTAGTTTTCGTGAAACTGTTCTTTCTTGTGTGTCTAAAACTAAATGGTATCAATTTTGAGCCGAATGCTATCAAGTTTTCCTTCTCACTTAGAAACAACATTTGAAAAACTCCGACAGGCCTATGGAGAAGGTGTTTTGTCAAGAGGTCAGGTTTTTCGGTGGTTGAAAAAACTTTCAGAAGGGAGAGAGTCGATTGAAGATGCCGATTTGGCCGAAGGGGAAAAAGTCGTGCAAAAATGGTTCCAAAAAACCTCTCCCAAGTCTCACAAAGGGAAAGTGACTTTTCGGAATCGACTAAAAATGATTACAGTTTGCGACATGTCACATTGCAAGTAACGAGTCTTGGGTGTTTGAGTACGACCCAGAAACCAAACGCCAGAGCAAAGACTGGCACGCTGCAACCTCTCCTAGGCCCAAAAAAGCAAAAATGAGCTAGTCGAAGATCAAATGCATGGTGATTTGTTTTTTTTATAGCAAAGGAATCATCCAAAAAGAGTTTGTGGCTCAAGGTCACCGGTTAATCACCAGACTTGAGTCCTGGTACTTTTTTTTGTTCTCGAGATTGAAAATCATCTGAAGGGTACTCATTTTGGGACATTTTAAAACATCCAAACAGCTGTAACTGACCAGGCTGTCCGTGTATCTGAGTTCCAGCAGTGCTATGATGATTGAGAGCAACATATCCATCGCTGTGTGGCTTCTCAAGGGAACTATGTTGAAGAAGCCAATGTTGCATTATAACTATATTTGAATTTTAAAAAATAATGATAAAAATATAAATTGATCTCATTACTTCATTCACATGCCTCGTGTTGGGAGACAAACAAGACACACAAATTGAACGATATTTAAGACTATATTGATATACTGGCTTAACGTGATAGAGCTTTTTTACACACCACTTGGTTAGAATGATTATTCCCTGAATATAGTACTGAAGGATGGGAGTTTGGCTGTGAGTATATAAGCCACAACACAAGGGGGCTCTGAATTAGTGAACTGGTTGCCCGGGGAACTAGAGCAGCGAGAGAGTCAGTTGAGCTGTGAGTAGCACAAAAGTTGATAGACGAGTGTCGGTATTGGAAGAGCCCAAAAACCGGAGAGCGTGTAAATTGAGCAATGGGAAGAAGATAGTTTGGAAAGTACAAAAAGGAATAAATTGTTTTTAGCTTAGGAGGTAACTGTATGGGCAGGCTGGACTTTCCTCCAGCTCTGACAAAAGGGTTCAAGTCAGGGAGGGTTGTACTCGATATTGGGGGAAGCCCCAAAACAAGGACTTCCCGTTAGGAGCAAGTGCGGAAGTCCCGAGCTCACGATTCCAACTACTTCGGCCTGCGCCAAACACCTCACATGTCAAAAGAATCTCACCAGCCAGAGAAGACGGACCCACCAAACAGGTAGGTAAACTTTAATGAAAAGAACCCCATCAATGACGCCATGAGAAATCAAGCAATTGCGTCCCCCGGCATTTAAATATAGTTCTGCAGCATTTCGGCGATCAGACGTGTTAGTAATGTGTCTTGCGAGGCTCTGAAGAACTGTACTGAGGTAGTTTGGAGATGCTTAAGAAGAGCTCCTGACTCAGGCAAAAATTACGGCAACCGCGCCAGAGATTCGATCCACAATCCTCAACTTTAGTCGAGAATTATGAATCGACTGTCTTAACCACTAGACCACGATCAACCGCTTGCCTTTAATAGGAGTCAGTCAGCACAGAACCACTGTACAACGTTAAAACTGGTGAGGGAGTACAGGAGGGGGTTCAACTCTTTAGCGAGCTCTAAATATTTATAATCTACTGAATTTCTGGGCATACAAGGATCACTGAAAAGGAGTGGGTGGACCTCTAATGCACCTTTAGGGCCACTTCCCCATTTTTGGGCATCTCCATCAAGAGTCTCAAGACTTGATTTTTTTTTTTTTAATGTAGGAGGGATGGTACGCTTCTACTGGCACCGTGAATTTACTCCTATTGAGAGCCAACCCACAACCGTTTAGCACATTAGGTCTTCGCGATTTGTAATGGTTTTCACGGCGGACTGCGCGAGGTGGCAACACTGACCGCCACCCGTGCAGGCCGCCGCTGTTTATATTGGCACCGACGAGGCAAGTCGAGATCAGAACGGCTAGCGGCGCTAAGCGAATGGTTTTCCTGTGAAAAAGTCAGTGTTTAATTCCCCCTTTTTGATTGTGTGAAGTAAGGTAAGCGATCAGAGCTTTGTGTTTCATTTTCCCCATTGTTCCTTTATTGTCATTTAATACAATCCTAGCATAGGTTATTTATTTCATTCTAAAAGGAGTTCGTTTCATTTCATTCATTTCGAGTTTGCCGATTAAATTCAAGTGGGTCTTAATTGCTTTATGATTTCATTTCCCATTACCTTCTTGAGAGTTATTATTTTATTTATTTGATCGAGTGAGTATTATTGAGCGTATTTGATTTATTCTTTTCTTTTGGGCCCAGACACGACCTTCACGAGTGTTCTGTACGCGGGAATTGTGAGACAATTCCACAAGTACGTCACAAATTCCAGAGCTATTTTTCCTCTTATGTCTTCGTTCTTCATCCCTCGCCCCGGGCCAGCAAGCTCCATCCCGTGGTGTGAGCAGGCCAACTGCGTCCTCCACCGTCAGCAGCCTGCCGGCTCGCTTGTGGCACGAAGCATCATCCCCCATCGCCCTGGGCTTGCAGCCTTACCAATTCGTTGTAAGTGCGCCCCAAATGATACCCCACCATGGCGCTGCCTGAGCGACTGACCAAGTGTTTGGATCAGCTATCTGGGGGTGGTGTGGGGCAGAACAAAAGAATATCACAAGGCTTTGTCAGCTCTGTCGAACGCTTTGTGAGCTTTGCCAAACGTTGCCTGTTAGCTTGGGTCTGCTCTTATGAATAAGCTGACCTTGAGATCCCCCTCAACCAACGAATCATTCGGGACACTCGGAGGAATAAAGTCTAATGCCCGCTGGGGGGACAGCGATTCTTTTTGGTTTGAAAAATGCAGTAAGCTGATCCCAGCTGTCCACAAATACGTACCCTCAGGGCTGCGTTATTGATAGCTAAATATATGTAGACTTGCATCTAAAAGAACGGGTTCGTCGCACTAAAACGTTCACTGATTGTCAAACTATAATTGGAGGAGGTGGTATGTGATAGCGGTGTAACATAATCGTTGAATTATGACAGCAAAGCAGTTTCAATTATGCGATAACTTACGTAACTTGTGCCTACTACAGGATATACTTAAACTGGAAACGAAGATCTACCTCCGTATGTTCTTTAAAACCAGCTGACACGCAAAAAGCCTTGGCCTTTGCCACAGTTGATGCTTCAGCCAATTAATAATGACAATTAATCTTCACCCCCGGCTGTGAAATCAGCGATAGCTCGGCAGGACGGCAAATTTTAAAATACTAACAAACCAGGAATTCGGGATTAATGATTCAGCGTCTTGACCACTTTAGCGGAAGAAGTTTATTAATGGCGGTAATGTTCGCAATCATTTCTTTTTCTCACCTTTTTCAACGTTTCGTTCTCGGAGTCGTTGACGAAAGTTGAGATAAAGAAAGTAAAACCCCCGGGGTCAATTAGTTTATTGTTAGTTGCGTAATTTCTCTAAACGAAATTAAGAGAAGAGATGCAAAAATTCATCATGGCCAGCGTCATAATCAATTTCCATGTTAACGTAATATAAAACTATATGTAAAGCTGTGCATAGTTGTGATCTATCCCAGTTGTCAAAATGTTAGACTATTTAAATACTATCCAGATCGTGAGCGAGGGCTTTAACCAAAGTATTCAGTTCTAGGGGGCCACTAGGAGTAGACTTTCCCTAATAACCTCACCCCTCAAGGGTAATTTCTCAGGTCTTGGACCGTAACTGCAGGAAGCGCCGCACCCAGCGCGCACATCTGACGCCAACGTACCAGTGAGACGATTCTTGAGACCTGTACAGGTAATAAAGACCCTCTACTGCGTTACAAATGATGTTTGAGGTAAAGCTGGTGGTTCTCACAGCTTTTACTACAGCGTGTTCGAGAAGAACAAATGGCAATCGCTGCTTTTCAATACCCTCCAATGAATGAGACCAGTTCATACGAAAAGTAGTGTTTTCTATGAGCGGTTAGTTCAATGCTCCCATTGTGACAGCATGAACGCCGCTCTACTAACGGTAAGCGGGCCAACCTCGACCACGTTGGTGGAATAGGTAAGGTCCCACAGGCGATTGGTGGGCACCTGGCTATATTCAGGAACTTGGAAACGTTCACGGAGCTCGGCATGGTCGCTGACATCAAAACTAGATCGAAAACTCTGGAAGGCACTAGCTCTTGGGCGTGGATAAGTGGCTTTGGGAGGAGTCGGACGTGCAAAATGCGTGAAAAAAGGCTATAGCAATAAAACTATCAAAATAATGACAGGTAATCAGGTAAGCGTCGTGTAAGGCGTTGAAGAACTACTGCGCTACGTTAAAAGTTGTGCAGGAGTGCATGATGCTGGTTAACTCTTAAGTGAATAGAGTTAATATGTACTGGACTCCTGGGCATGAAGGGATCATTGGAAATGAGACCGCAGACCCTCTGGCCAGGCTCGGTTCGTCTACTGTACCTATAGGGCCACTTCCCCACTGTGGGACATTCTTTTACTAGTCCTTAGGACTGTGGGAGAAAATGCCAGGATAATGCATGTGCAGTGTGGCACTCCAAACGCTTTATCTCAGGGTAAACGCATTACACAAAACTGAGCCCCCTGAGGATGGGAAGGAAGGATCTAAAGTAGATTGAGGGGATCATCACGTGGCACTGCAGAATGAACAAACATTTGTTGTGGGAATAATCGACACATATGAAGAGATTCCCTACCACACCCTGGCCCAGAGCTGGAGCCTTGACAGGAAGCGATTTCTGGTCTTAAGTACTACTTCTCCTAGAGAGCGCATCAAAGAGGACTCTCCCAGAAGGTACCTGGCGTTCCATAGGAGGCTAGGCCTGGGCCTGCGACACATTAGGCCTGGCACAATTGTGGGGCAGTCAGAGAGCTATAAGGCGGAGATTCTTATAGTCATTCACGCTACGCCTCATCTCTAAGGTACACCAGGCCAGAAGGTTAATACCTCATAAGTACACGTGCGTTACTTAACGTGTTCTCTTTAGCTTCGAATGATGATCAGCGTTGGCAGGAGCTGAGTCCAAATACCGAGTCACCTTCCTTATAGTCCGAAACCTCTTGAAGATTTTTAACTGCCGCCGATTATAAAACTCGAGGAAGCTTCTAGGCCGCCAAAGATGTCCGCCTAAAAAGAAAACTTCCACATCGTCTAGTCGCCGGTTTGTCGTAAAAAAAGAGCTCCATGATGTAAATGGATATTGATCGTCCGGATGCAGGTGAAGCTGGATTTACTTAATGGCTTACGTATCGTAAGTTGAAGGAAGCCAAGGATATTTGATATTCCTGGTCATTAGCAGAGAATTCTTGCGGTTTCATCAGAAGGAAAACAGCAGCAGATGAAAAAGGACTGGTTTTGCAACGGCGGTTCAAGATTTTCAAGAGCCTTCCATTAGCTCCCGTAGCTACTTAATCAAATTGTTTCTCGTGTACTTAACTTAATACGATCGTCAAAAACGTCGGCGTGCAGACTAAGATTCCGCATGGGCGAAAGAGAGAGAGAGAGAGAGAGAAAAAAAAACCGATGGTAATATCCGAAGCTTAAGCTGCAAATGGGGGACTCCTGTAAAAAAAACTTGAATCACGTCCTCAGTTCCGCTAAGCCATCGATTTGCCGCCTTCGGTATCTGAGACATTCATGTAGAGGTATCAGTTTCGTCAACTCATCGAGCGCCAGAAATTTCTGTTGCGTGTTCTCCAAACTGCCGTTCCCACTCCGCTTGAGTGCTTTCAAAGTCATCCTCAGGAAGACAGTAGGAATCTGGTCGGAGGCCTCACTCAACAGGCCTGACCATATGAAATTTGAGAGGATTTCGACTGTGACATTGAGTAAAGCCTGTTAATGTTCGTTCGTGATGACTCTCAAGTAGATCTAATTGTCGGTTTCATTCTGCTCACGTTGAAATTGGCTTGTTCTCTTCGGGACAGATCAGGAAACTGGTACTCTCAGCGCGACTTCCAACAACACGAAAAAGAAGCGGAAGCTTTATAAACAATCGTAAGCTCGTACATTGGCTTACATTTCTCGGCAGAAACTGAAGATTAACGTAATCAACCCAAAACGTGGTCGTCAGAAGTTGGTTTTTGTTGTTCAGTGCACCACCGCGAGATTTGCCTAATTGCGAGGAAATAGCAAGGCCCCTGATAGTGTGTGTTATCCTGACACAATACTCTCAGGCCATTTACCTAGGCGTGATTGGTGAAGGCCCCGTTATCAGGGTAGCAAACTCAGTCAATCAAAAGTGAGAGCTGGCCCAATCCCGGAGAGCTGCACTCCTTTGGATCACCAAGGCCTACAAAACAGCATCCACTGAAGCATCCCAAGGGATTACAAGCCTGTTACCAGTTGACTCGGCCATCGAGTGCATGGCGCCGGAGGGAAAAGGAAGTTTCCCCACTCTAGGCTGAACTCTGTATAGACCCTCAACTGAAAGAACACTTGCAGCGCTGGAGAATGGGTGTTAGATGAATGGCAAGTGAGATGGGAATCCTTGTCAAAAGGGTATGGGAATCCTTGTCAAAAGGGTATGGGAATCCTTGTCATATGAGTTTTTCTAACATCCCAGGTAAAAGGGGGTTGAGCCGGAGCACTGGACGAACCAGTTCCTTATGGGATTTAGCGACTTCAACGTGCGGCTCTACTTCTATTCTCTCAAGCGCTCTACATACTGCATGACATGCACGTCTTGTGCCACCAGTGCGGAGGAAACAAGAAACTGCGTGAATCAGTACTTTATTTTGGATGAGATTCTGATGATAATCTATAGGAAAAATTGTAAAACGTTGTGGTTTCGAAGCGTTTCAACTTTCCGTGCACAAAAAGTGCTTAACTGTTTTGATTTTGGGACTTTTACTGGCCTTATAAACTTTGCCTTTTGTTTGACTTCTGAACAGAAATGGAGGAACGGATTGCCGCTCCATACCTTCACAGCATCGAGAGGTGAAAGTAAGACTTTACTTTGTATCATCAAGCTGTTGAACACATCTGAGTTTACGAATACCAACTGTTTGTTGCCCTTGGCGCTAACAAAAAAATCCCGAGCTCGGGCTCTTCCTGACCTGAGGTTTTTCAAATGGTACCCCAGACTACTCGTTCAGCCAACCTCTCATGCCAGCAAAAGACTCAAGGGTTATTTCCAAAGCCGACAGTGGATTTAGCCAATTTAATGTTTTCATTCGTTCAGTTGGGTTTTTTCATTCCTACCCCATTCCGGCCCCTCACTTTACCACCTCTCTGAGGTTATTCGACTCACAGCTCTCACGTGAAGCACATAGTCAACTCTCAGTTCTCACTCTTTGCTCGCGTTCCTATACCAGTTCACCAAACCAGCGATCCCCTCGGGTCGCATCAACTCTGCGTACACTACCCCTATTGCCAACAAGGATATACAAGTATTTCAATTACAGTCTTCTCTCTCTTTCAACTCATTCGTCAACATGTATTTGCCCGCCTCAGCCTATTCCTAATGCCTATGACTCGTCTCTCACGATGGCAGCTTATCAGCCAGATGATTCAGTGATGCAGTGCAAAAAGTCGGCACACTCCAGAGAAGAAGAAATCAGGGAAGCAGCTGTGGGACCAGTGGCATTTTGCCGAGGGCCTCGTTGGGCCCATGTCCTAACTCCCCAATGAGCCCATTGGGGGGCCCACTCAGCGTCCCAGCCGCTGCCAGTACCCATTGGCTCACGCCCCTGGGTTTGGAGGAGGTGGGTGCCTGGTCGAGGATCCAACCAGAGTCCGCTCCGCGCTCACGCCCCAACGTGCTTGGCCACTGCCCCCTCCCAATAGGTCGTCCCAAATGCCCCTGCACACCCCAATAGGTAGTTCCAAATGGCACAACTCCTCCTCAATTGAATTTCGGGGATCTCCTTCTTTACCACCAGCCGGGAATTCCTGTGGTCGTTGGGATGAATCACCGAGGTATATCCAGGGGTTGATGGGTAGCTGCGTGTGGTGCGGATGCGCAATTCACGTGGGTTCATTGAAACGCAACCCTCTTCGAATGTAGTCGCGCTTCCTACCCAACAGCTCTAAGCACAACATTACTTACCTCAGTTAATTTGTGGTATTGGCGTCTATTTTATTTCTCTGGCGATTTTTCTGATTTTTTTTCCTACTTCTCCCTAACAAAGGCAAGTTAATTATTTTTAGGTTTCTGAGAGCTTCAAAATAGTATTTTGAGGTGGAGGGTATGTTGAATTCGGAAGAAATGATCAAGGTGTTTGTCGCCCGAGGTCGCTGGGGTCCTGGCCAGTAAAAAATAATAACATCTGTATTTTCGTTTCTTTAGATTTTGACAGAAACGGCCTTTGATTAAACTATAACCTACTCCCAACTAACTGATGCTGGTAGATGTGGCATGCGCGAGGAAAGTTAAATGATGATGACTGATATTCGAATGACGTCCTTTTATTTCTGCCGTTGGAACTTATTTCCGTCAGTCCGCCGTGCAAACAAAATAGAACTTTGAAGATTACCATTTTTATGACGAATCAGGAGTGGTGAGTGGTTCATAAAACTGTCGTTTCGGCATCCGCCCTGCCTCTTTGAGGTTTCTGCACTAAATTACCGTTCCACGCGCTCTCTTAATTTCTCAACCAGACCATAACAAACCTGACGTATCTTGTGCAAACCGTGTTTTCAGTTACGAAAATTTTCGCGGATTTCTACATCACCTACGCGATAATCCGCCGTTCCTTCTTAACCAGTTTCATTAGAGGGGGGAAAAAGGCCAACGGCAGGTTGTTATGGTTTTCTAGTGGCCAGTTCGCGAAAGTGACCTCCAGAGACGTATTATAACTCGAGTGGCTAATAATATCCGAAGGGAACCGGTCGATCCTCTTCTCCTTCCTTTTTCGTCCTCTCACCCCGTCGATTACAACATTCTTGGAATTAAACGTAATTTATAGCACGTAATCATCGGTACCGGCTTCACGCCACGTCGCCGTAAATCAAACCGCAAACTCGGGAGGGTTTTCAAAAGAAGGTGGCGAGCTAATGATGAAATGATAATAATGATGTGCGCCGGCTAAGTACTGCTTCTGAGTACTGATTACAAGTACTGCTTCTAGAACAAGCGTCAGTAACTGTGAGCGCTTAGGTGTGAGTCTAGTGAATGACAACTGGAGCTGTCGAAGCTTGTGAAAGGTTCGTGTAGTACGGTAGGAAACCTTGTCGTTGACACGTTATCCAACAGGTAGGTTTGACTGATATGAAATTTTATATCGAGAGAAATATGTGGCGTGGAGGTGGGGGGGGGGGGATAGGGCGTGGTGGTTAGCAGTTCTCACTCACTCAGTTGTTACTCGTGCAAGTGATTTGCATCCTGCCATCGGTACTAAGTGTGCCAGTTTCATGCAGCTGGCCCCCTGGAGTCCACACTACCCCTGATGTCCACTTTAGTTGACCCATACATCGGCAAATACAGCGAAGCAACGGATGGTTGCTTAGAGGGATGCTCTTGGAAGTGAGCCCGGTTTATGTCGAGCTGCTCAAGTATTGCACGAGCACGCTCAATTAAAAAATCGGAGCCAGGAGTTAAATGCGTTGAAACGACGCTGGTGCCACCATCCATGTTGCAGGCTTTTCCAGGTGGAGGGCTCAAATGTTTGCAATTGCCTGCCCAGGCTCGTCATGTACTCTGCCTGCAACCGATCTGTGATCCATTGACGAACCAGCTCTCCCATGGTCAGTGTTAGGAGCGTTGCTCACCATCATACGACGCTATCTAAAACCTAAGTACCTCCAAATTCAGGAGGAAGTCCGGCAGTGGGGGTCCAGCTTGTAGTTGCCCAGGTGTGATGTGATCTGGTACGGCAGGAGGACAGCAGGGAGGGTTCTTGACGGTTATTGGCCAGCCACCATCCTCGCTAGTTGTACCCTTCTCAAAAGCTGTGCTGACCAAGAACCTCAATAGCCACGTGCCATACCGTCGACAGAGCTCTGAACGATGGCAAAGTTACGTCAGTACGCACTAACCCTACTTATCAGCAGTTGTATCTCCATTAACATCGTTGTCATCGACGTCACGTTAAGCAGTCAATTCCTAGAGCTCTCTCGGTTCGGGTAAGGTACTGTAACAAGCTAATTTGTGCGAAAAACATCATAATAGGCCGTAAAAAGTAATTCAACGGAGAGTCGTGCCTCCCCTCGTTCAATACCTCTCATCCAATGCAACAAGCGAACAAATAAGTTTACCCTCAACTTTCTTTATCCTTCCTTTTGGTTTTATTTTTCATTCTGAATAGTAACCTTACGTTTTCGGCCAGGAAAATCGGTTTTCGGCATACGAGCGAGATTTTTGAATGAATAACCGTACTCAATTCTTGATACTTCATCGTGTCGCTCGTCATTTTATGTTGCAGCTCATTTTCTCGGAGCCGCTTTCACTAAAAGTGTAGTCCAAATCGTTGGGACTGTTTATGAGGCGAAAAAATTGAGCCGATCGTCGGTGGAAATTTCGCATTAAACTCATTAAAAGGAAAGGTGGAGTTTCGGTATCGTCCAATTGGGATTGAAGCGCTAACTAGATCAAATAACATCGTCGATGCAACGCATCCGCAATATTTGAATCTTTACGATAACCTTTTCACTTGTATTGCTTAGGATTTCGTACATTTATGGTTAAACTTAATATTACCGAAATTCATTGAGTAACAGCTTCGAACAATAACCTCAAGGCTCGATCAGGGAATAAAAAACAACAGTGAACTTACCTCTCAACTTGCGAAAGCGAATATGACAAATCACAACTAAACCGGCTAAATTCAACGAATACGCAATAAACCGATGATGCTAGTTCACTGTCGTAATTTCAAATCTAAACAAATAGCAAATTCTGTTTGCAACCACCCGACTGGAATGCAAACGGGAAACAGCAACAGCGGAGGAAGGTTTTTTTTACATATCACGCGGTAGGTTTACTTATATATTAAACTCGCATTTCATCTTCTCAATTTGTCCCGCAAAACGGAACGTTACCGTATTATTCGATCTCCTTAATTTAATCCAACTTAATTCTCAAGTAAAAAGACCTTTTTGAGGATGAAAAAATTGGGGTGAAATTCAATCGATATCGATGTGAGTTGCATCGATTGTGATCGCAGACGGTCGGCCGCCGTGAGGTTCAGTCGCTCCGGTTCCGTCGAAGGCGAAATCAGTGTCCGTCCGTGTCTCGTGAAACTTTTGATTAGTTCATCTCGCGGAGGCGTAAAAATGCGCATTTTCGATTTCGGGACGTGTTTTTAATCGCGGAGTGGAGTTGAATTGTGGAAATATTGAGCAGAGGACGGTATTTTCAATCGAAATCTTCGAGTAAGCTAACGTCGGCTTCTAGTTGTGAGCGATAATGGCGGCTCAGTTTCTCCACGAAGGCTGCCCAACTTCGTCTTATTCACTGTTATTGTTTCTTTTTCAGATGGCGAATATCGACGAATTTCGACGCGGTTTTCGGGGTGAGCTGATTAACGGTTCGTTTTTCGTTATTCGCAACCGAAACAATTTTGCGGTATTATTGTTATGTCGTTTTAATGACATATTGCGAGGTAATCACGCGAACATCAGCGCAGTTGTAACTCGTAGGCCGTTTAATTAAAGTCGGAGTAAGTTGAAACAGGATAACGTGAAACGTCTTGCGCGAAATATCACACCATTTTCCGCAACGCCACCGTCCGCATGTTAGTATGAGCAAAATGTAGGTACTAGTTGAAAATATGCCGTAAATTAGAATGGGATTGAACCTTAAAACGTTTTTCGAGAAAATTCTTAAAACGAGTCTCATTTATGGACGTCTCTCCGGTTAACGTTGGGTAACAATAATCAGTGTGGAGTACAAAACGTAGCTAATGTTTGTTGTGGCTTATTCATTCTGAATCCCCCCCCCCCCCGCAAAATTGGATACTTAACGTTTCTGGGCATCGGGACGTGAACCAAAAAATTCGTACTTTCGTACTAAACTCCTACGTGATATCTAGTAATGCCCGCATGCTCGGTAATCCTCCGGCAATTTTATAGCAAATACGCCGTGTTTGGTATCAGTTCCAGTTGTTTTTCGGGTACTACCGCGTCAACGCTGAAATCACAATAATTATAGTGAGCCATACTGTACCAATTAAAAGAAGTCGCGTTGCAATACAGCGAAAGTAATCGTTTCATCGTTTGCACTCCTCGTCACAATCCAACCACCTGTCAGCTCGACACGTCACGTCGTGCTGTTTGTCTACAGCAATGTGTAATTTTCGTCACTCAGGTCATGTTCCGTATCGTTTACTGGTATTTTTCGATGCTGAATCGAATGGGATGGGTCTTGGAGATATGAGACTACGTCAAGCTGCTGGAGGGAATAATAAACCTCTGTGTAATAATTTCGAACGTTTTTGGTTTTTGGTTAAACCTATGTTTTTAGACAGGACAATTTTTTAAAACCCACCCCCCTCCTCTAAAGTTGACACTACGTTTCGAGGCAATTCAAATATAGTCTCTCCAGTTAACGTTGGGTAATAAAACATTCTGAACTATACATCCGTTTTCGGCAAGGGAAATTTGTTTACAGCCCCCAACCCTGCCTACCTCGCACAATTGGATACTTTATGTTTCAAGGCATCAGGATTCCAAATACCCGCCTGCCGTCCGGGTATTAACGTTAATATTTCTTCAATATTTACGTGAACCAAAAAATTCGTTCTTTCATATTGAACTCCAACGTGGTAACTAATTGTGTCCGTCTGCTTGGCAATTCTTCTCCCGTAATTACGCCGTTTGGTATCATTTTCTAGTTATTTCGTTGGACTCGTGGTGCAATATAGCGAAAATAATCGTTTCGTAGTTTGTACTCCCTCTCGTCCTCAATTCAACCACCCGTCAGCTAGATACGTCACGTCGTGCAATTTGCCTACAGGCGCCCACTGGCAACTGCAATGTCTAATTTTCGTCGTTCCGTTGTAGTTAGGTCATGTCTCGTGTCGTTTATTGGTATTTTTTTATGCTGAATCGACTGGGATGGGTCTCGGAGCTGTCAGACTACGTCAAGCTATACAAACCGTTGTGTACTAATTTGCAGCGTTTTTTCTTTGTTTTTCCTTGTTCTCGCAAACATCAATAAGATGCGAAGACAGGAAAATACCTTTCGTGGTCGGCTTTCTCGATTCCTCCCTTTTTAGCACTATTTAGATTGACCGTGATAATCGATTCGCATTCTTCGACCCTATTGATACAATACTGTTGTTCTTCCAACGTCAACTCATTTGTAGTGCACTCATTTAAATTTTTTCATTTCAGGAAAAATTTTTTACAACCCCCCCTCAAAATTTGATACTTTACGTTTCAAGACATGGGGATTCCAAATCTGCAATGTCCGTCCGCCGTCCCCCGTCCAGACCGTTTTATGCCTTTAATGTGGTCTAAACAATCCGTTCTTTCACAAAAAATCAATCCCATTTGGTATCTAGTTGTGCCCGCCATCTCGGCAATCCGATCAAACCAAGCCTATGGTTGTTAAGGACAAAAAATTAGCAAAACGCCGTATAATTCGCAAATACACCGTGTTTCGTATCCTCTTCAAGGTATATTTACATCCTGGGTCGAATGGAATGAGTATCAGACGTGTACAACTGCGTATAGTGAAAATACAGTAATTATAGTGAGACAAAGTCTACTAATTGAAAGAACTCGCGGGACAATAACTACAGCGAAAGTGTTCGTTTCATCGTTTGTACTCCCTCCCTCCCGTCTCATCAAAACCACCCGCCCACTCGACTCACAACGCCGTGCCAATTGCCTACAGGCGCTTACGAGAAATATTGTTCTCGGAGTTCCATCGTAGTCAGGTCATGTTTCGTATCACTTACTAGTATTTTTCGATGCTGAATCGAATGGGATGGGTCTCGGAGCATTAATACTAGGTCAAGCTGTTCATGAGAATAATAAACCGTTGTGTAATAATTTGCAGAGTTTTTAGAAATTCTTCCGTCAACCTTAGTAGTTCACGACCCTACCAGTCGTGAACGCTTCTTTTTTTTTCAATTTCTTTTAGGAAACTCTCGTTTGACGAAAATCGCGTAATTGTGGAACGTTCGAGATGTTGTGAAGGAACACTCGGTTCATGTACGTATTAACGGGGGCCGAATTCGACGTTCCATTCATTTTATATTCACATCCAGCGACCACGATCACCTGTGACTGCATTTATTGGGAGCATTGGGCGCGTGATAAATTACTGGCTCATGGTCGGATCGTGAATCTTCATCAATGACTTATTCAGTTACACTAGTAGGCGGTAAAAAATTTACTTACACTCCGTCGGGTAGTATTTTAGTTTCCTTTTCCTCCAGAATCTCCTACATACAATTCAGAGTAAAGACGCAAGATGAGTAAAACGAATCAAAACGAATAATTGACGATGCTCATCCACCTAGTAACTAAATAACATCTCAAGACAGTGGTGTTCAATAGAGCTTTGACTGTACAGCAAAAATAATAAGAATATACTTATTTATTTACAACAATGTCAAACAACTCAGCTCAAAAGGCACAACTTTTACGAACCCCATTCGCTCTAGTTCTTGATCGGGGTTAGATAAACTGCCTCTATTGACAAAACTGTGGTCAAGGTCAAACTTCGTACACACAGTTCTGTCAGTTCTGTGGAAATGTGTTAAACGAAGGTATTCTGTGACAAGACATTCGTGTCGGGTCGTAGTGACGCACCAAACGCGTTGTGTGCGATTTTAGTGGTAGATCACATCACGACTAGTCGATGCTTCGTCCGTTGGATCGTTAGATCCCCGCTGCTCGGCGACGACGCTCCAGGAGCCCAAGTTCAGGACCTTCCTTTATATCGACCAAAGAAAGAAACGTTCGAAGAAAGATGTTCGTTTCTGGAGACCACTTAATAAAAATCCAAGTTTCCTCCGGACGAGCTTTTATTCTGACTCGAGCTCTTGAGTCGCCACGCGCCCATTTCAACGATAAAAATAACGGAGGCGTCTCAGCTCGGAATTAACGCTCCGCAATTTTTATTCAAATTCCTCGCCTTCCCTCAGCTTATTGAACCCCGTCGCATGTAAATTTCCCTTCGATACGACGCAAAGAGCGGATTTCTGAGCGCAGCAGAGCGCGAATTGTTTTTTCTTCTCTTCCGAAAGAATTTTTAGTGGCCGAGTCAATTTAGCGGCGCGAAACGAAGCGCATTTCTCGTTCATCAGACAATTTGTTCGTGACATATTTCACTGCGCAGTCAACAAATCGCGTCTGACGCGCCGCTCTCCGGAATTTACCTGAAAACGAGGTGCCGCCCGTCTGTTCGCCGGTGAGAAATGAATTTATGGATTTCAATTAGCGAACCTTTGACATATGGCAGCGAGTTACTGTGATCTCTCCGGCATTAACGGGGGAAATGATATCAGGTAATGCACTAGAAAGTAAAAAAAATCTTAAAGAAATATCTGGTGTGACGCATCACACAACTTTCCTTGACCTAATGCGCATTCAGCGATTCTCTAGACTCTAGCTCTAATCAAATCTGTTTCTCATTCTGTTTATAACAACAGATTTTGATTAAATTTCTACAGAAATTGCGTGCAGTACAGATAATTTTTATTTTGTATTTATAGTTAGATACTCAGAGATTGATAGTGTTGGGTGCATGAGAGGGGGAGCGGAGGATCGCAATAAAACTGAAACTCGGTGAGCGTGAAGAGGACTGTATTATACGTGCGTGCGGAATTGAGTTGAATTAAAATTGAGGTGAGATGGAGTACAAATGGGAGACACAAGGGCAGTACTCGGAACGCGTGAACTGGCGCGAGCAACCGTGTGAGAGAGTGAGAAGTTACTGGGGCGATAGTTGGAAGCAGAATGATTTTGGATGAGCTCTGTCGTCGATAGGAAAATGAAATTGGGAGAAAGAAATAAAGAAAGGGGAAAACCTAGAAAAGGAGGCTGGGGGGCCCGCAGCTGAGGGATTCTCGCAGGTGAGGGGCAGGTATTGAAATAGTTGGAGACAATGACACGGGGAAGTCCAAGGTCAAAGACGCTTTGCGTCGAACAGATAGATTTTGCTCACATTCATTGTATGTAATTATGATGCGTTAATCAAATACTAAATCATAAACGTATGTATGAAGTATTCAGCTGGGGTGAGTGGAAGAAAGTTGAACACAGGGTTCAATAAAATAGGCTTTGGGCTGGATTCACTCCGCTACCAGATAAACGTAGGCAAGTTGAGTAAGAGTGTGCCGGAGAAAGAGCACAATAATGAGGTATTTCAAGGGAGTATATTATTAGAGGGATTGGGTTAATGCCGCCACACACATAGCAGGGAGGCAGGACCAATAGGACTCCGCCAGAGCTGCAGGACCAATGGCATTTCGCCGTGGCCTCATTGGGCCCATGTCCTAACTCCCCACTTACTGCCTCAGCCGCCGCTGGTACCCATTGCATCACTCCCCTGGGTTTGGGGGAGGGAGGTGCCTGGGGTGTCGGGGATCGAACCAGAGTCCACTGGTTCTATCTGCGCCTGGCCCGGAAGGCCTCACGCCCCAACACGCTTGGCCACTCGCAAATTACTAAAGTTAACGTACCTGTCTTCTCTGGCTCTGAGGCTCTGGTGGGATACTGTAGGCGAGCGCTTTCAATGTAAAGACATCATCCTCTGGCCGTTAAGTCAATCAGTTGGTCGTGGTTGTTAGGGTAGCAATGTTTTGTGTCCGATTATTTTAATGATCCGTTTAGCAGCCTGTAGCATGTTTGGATAGTCAGGGTATGTGGACCTAATTCTTTCATATTTCCAAAAAGTAAACATTTAGTTTAAGAAGCCTTCACCCCGAAAACTTTAAGTATAATTATTGCTATACATGAGGATACTTATACCAAATTCATGTATTCCTCGCTTTACTTTCCAGAAGTTTGTTAAGAGAAATGTGAGTTTTATTTTGAATGTGAATTGTCTTGGGAGAAGCAAGACAATTCCGTCAACGACAACATAAATCTACAGATGACACACGTAACGTTTTCCTATTCCTTCCTTGGCCGTCTACGATGTTTGTCTTCTTGGAGCAGTTTCCAATGGGCTAAACGTCGTTCCATACCTTTGTCACTGCAGGTTCCAATCGTGCCCATAACATCAATCCCTCTTGTAGAACGATTATGTCCTCATGATCACAAGGATGTGCGTCTTCCCGAGGGAGATCCTATTAGTCTCTTTGGAGAGTTGAAGATGAGGAGACTCGTCCAGGCGGTAGGGTGGGTAGGGTGATTATGCGATAGCCATTGGGTGTACAGGTAGCCGCAGGATTTGGGAATGTGGGACATTGGGGACACCCAGTTTCGCTTTAAGGAATGGCGTAGGTTGCGGAGCACAGACTTATGCAATACTGTTCTCTCAGCCGATACTGACCCTCAACCTCCCCCTGCTTCTCATCTCCGGCCCATCACTCTGTGGCCTACGCTATCCACAGACGCTGAACTACTGCTGCCTTTTGCAGGCCCCCTGCTCCGTGGACTACCCCAATTCAGTCCCCACAATGTCCGTTTTCTCTATACAAGTAGCTGCTTTCGAGCTCCGTCGTCGGATCGTAGTTTAATCGAAGTCCGAATGAGAATTAGGCCTGAATTGACCCGGACGCATAATCTCTTCCTCTTGCTCGTTCGACTATGGTCTTCACGAAGCGTTTCCCGATGAGCTAAACCTCTCTCGATTCATGTAATCGCAGGTTCCAATCATGCCCATAACATCTGTTTTCCACACAGGACTATAGAGTGGGTTAATTTTTCAGATTAGCCGATGGGAGGTATGGTTGATCAAGGAGGGTGTTTGTTGTTCGCTAAACCTCGCATATACCTCCTTAAGG
The DNA here is from genome assembly GCA_020466155.1 of Pachypeltis micranthus. Taxonomy (NCBI): domain Eukaryota; kingdom Metazoa; phylum Arthropoda; class Insecta; order Hemiptera; family Miridae; genus Pachypeltis; species Pachypeltis micranthus. The sequence goes on from CM035776.1 coordinate 6,183,072, forward strand.
TAGCTTGACTCTCGAACGTATATTTCAAAATGGACGTTGCAAAATCATGAATCCGTCATTTTTGTCGTTTCTCGATCTCTCGAAAATCACCTCGATGGACACAAACGTTAACCCAATCGCTCAGAGGAAGAGATTGATGCTCTAAGAAACAGGTTAAGAAAACTTGTAGTGTCCGGGGTTCATCGTAAGTCCTCACAACCGCCTGAAGAAGAATAAAATAAGTTTTTGAAAAGCAGCGGCCGGCGCTAATTTATTCCCTCAATTAATCACAGAACGGCAACTTAACTCGTTGTGAAATTTCGCTCCAAGTGAGAAATCCACACAGTTAACAAGTTTATTATAGTTGAAAATGAGGGGATTTCATTATACTCGCGTTGGCCGTCGACTGCAGCGTAATAAGTCGAGTAGGTTATAGTACACGTGTGTCGACAAGGCGGGAAACTGACAGGAGCGTTCGTCATATGCTAAACAGTTGGCAAAGGCAAAAAATACGCCGTTATTACCTGACACTGCCCAGTTTTTTCTCGTTTTTTCTCTCTCTCTCGTTGGTTTTTTCTTGTTCTTTTTTTTTTGGTATCAGTTGACAATGCAAACCTCGTTCGATTAGGTAATTACCGCTGGCTTTCAACAGCTCCCTAGTCCGCCTCTTCGTAGTCATAAAGTTGCCGACAGTTTCCAATTAAAATGAGGAAGAAGATGAAGATGGGGGAAAAGGGAAGAAAACCGCACCTACTTTCGTGTTATTGGTGTTCAGAAGAGCGAATCAACATTTCAAATGAGCTTTCAAAAAGTGCCGCCTTCTGTGAGGGAGCTCCGGGTAACAATACTAATGTTTTGAAACGTTCATCACTGCGAAGGTTTATCTTTTTTTTTTCAACGGAAGTCTTTATTAGGCATAATTTGTGGATAGAATTTAGTCAGCGACCAGATAGGATGTCTAAAGCGGTGACTTAATGAAGCCGGGTGGCACTTCTCTTTTGGCCTCGTATGATGCGTTGCTCAATTGTTGAGACATGCTTTTGCGTTCTCAACTCTCTCGTTTAAGAAAGTACTGCAGTTTGTCGGAAAAATTTAAATTACCGGCAATATCCCCGTTACGAAGACCACCATTTGAGTCAAAATGAAGAATATACCTCGAAGTCTGTGAGTGTGAGCCAAGGAGCTCTAGTCGCACATGTGATAACACGGGTCTTCGTATGACGGTATGTTTCTTCATCAAAATGGCTGCTCTGACATGTATAAGCCAAAATAATAGCCCGGCAACTCGCTCAGCGTCCACCCAACCAGGGTGGTGTAACTGCAGGTTGTAATCTAGCCAGTCATCCAGTGGAAAGCTGTTGCCTCTGTCATCCTGTGGAAGTATAACCCTGGGAAATTCATACCATCTGGGAGGAGTTCTTAATCTGGTTTCCGAAGCTTACTTGGGCGGCAAGGTTCAAAGGGAGTGTTCCAGCATTTAGCTGCTCTTCTAACAACGTGGAGCAGCTACGTGGTTTCTTACGTCCTACGCACTGAAGGCTCGGATCGGGGATCGCACTTCAGGCCGGGATAAAGACGGCCTGAGGCCTTTCTCCAAGGCAGGTGTGGGGGCAAGTCCAATCTGTACCCCCCGTGGAGATAGCGTAGGTGACGGTAGAACGCTTCTTGGCAATCCCGGTACTGGGACCTGCCACCCATTCAGGTCCTTAGGGTGCTCAAGGTGCAGCCACATAGAATGGGTACCACGGGGGCTCTGGGGGTGTGGAGCTTTTAGGGCGTGGCGCTGCCGGTCGTGAAGCCTCGGGGTTGGCCTCGTGGGGACCGTGGTTTCGCTGGGAACCCCCCCCCCCGTCCATAGAGATGATTGCTGCAGGCTGGAGAGGGGTGTAAGCTGCGAAGCTAGGTACCCTCTCCAACGCCACGGGCATATGCCCTAAGTACACCTACCATTGAAGGCGCAAGACGTACAGGATGAAGAACCTTTGAGTGAAAAGCAGTGGAGTCTCCATTTCCTGTATGGGACTGGCTCCCCCAGTGGTCTGGCTCAAAACACTTTTTCCTCAGACTTCCACGATGACGGTATGAGTAATACGTACAGAGGCAGACAAGATGCAGCCTTGGCCATGCGCTGGCGCGGCCTATCGTACGAGAAAAGGGCTGAGATGCTCCAGTACCAGCAGTTTTCCAAAAGTATCACCACCTGCGTGTAGCTCAGTTCATTGTGGTTCAGGAGGTTGCTTTTTACTTCGGAAGTACCCCTCACCTTCCCAATCCCATTCCTGCAACTTGCGTAGGGCAGTCTGGGCGTCCTCCTTACTTCCTAAGCCTATTTCATTTAGTTTATTTGTAGGTGCCACGACTCATCTTCGTTGGAAAATATCTGGTGCCCCGGATCGAACAACTTTCCTTTCTGTAGCCGCGTTTAATTACTAAACTTGACTAATTTTTTACTCAAATTATGAAAGCCTGATTTCTTACCCGAAACTCTAAGTTCGATATTCTGGTTGCGTTTAAGGTTCCGGTATTTATTACTAATTCAATTCCGGATGTCCTGCTAATTCAATACTTTTAGTGGGAAACCCATGCACAAGGTTCATGACACTCATGAATGATGACAATATGAGGAGGGCGATTGATTCGCACGGACTCAACATTCAAATGGGGAACGACAACTAATTTGATGGTAGCTCCACGAGTGTTCGGCTGCACGGTGGTTCTTAGTAGTCAATTTAGGTAAAACACCTCGAGTCCTCAAAAGATACAACCATCGGAAGCTTCGCCTTGGGGTGTGTTACCATGACTCAACCCCCCACGTTTAAGGCCATTTACGTTAGCGCTATCTGCCACTGTTGTGTGGTGTAGCAAACTAACAGTCAATCAGAGGAGAGTATTGGCCCCCATGCCAAAGATATATGATCCGCTGAAGCTCGCCTTGTGATCACTGGCCAGTTGACCCATTGACTTGAGTGAACAACAGAAGAGTGAAACGCCTCCCTCCCCCGCGACCCGTGGCTAACTCCGATGAACGAAAACTTGCCACGCTAAGTATATATGGTCATTATATATGTTCATAATTGGCAAGCGAGATGGGAATTATCAAATGGACATGACACGTACGAGTGTTTTCCCACCATCTGTGAACGACTTTGGAGAAAGTGGGTTGAGCCCGACCACTGGACGAGCCAGTACCTTGTGGTATACGGCGCCACTTCTTTTTTCATCAAAGACTCTCTATCTTGCACGCCTTGCCCCTCCAGTGAGAAGAAAACGAGAAACCACGTGCTGCTCCACTGTTGTTCCTACAACAGCGAACGACTGTTGGAAGAACAGCTAGATCTTCCAAGTACTAAGCATGCTTGTAACCTTTTCCCTCAGTTTGTGTAGGTTCTGACAGAAAAAAGTGGCTACAGCCGATCTATCCCTTTGGAGCTCGCCACCTAAGTATGGTACGTACCGCTGACTCCTGTAAAAGGCAACGAGTGATCGTGGTCTAGTGGTTAAGACAATGGTTCATATTCCCGACGGTTGGGCAATAATGGTGAGGTCCCAGTGCTGCCACCAATGTTATGAGGGGGAGACGTTTGGGGACCCGCTGACTCAGGCAATAATTATGGCAATCGCGCGGAGCTCCGATTCATTACTGCTCGACTTTCGTCAGGAATATGAACCATTGTCTTAACCACTAGGCCACGATCGCCCGGTGCCTTTAATGGGAGTCAGGCGGTACAGGTATACTCTCCCCACATGTATGGATTCCCCAGGGTCTTCCCCCTACCTCCGTGATAACACAACAGCTCTCCACTGTAAGGGTAGCTAAATGAAATCTCCCCCCCCCCCGCTATTACCACAGGTCTGGGTCTGCTGGATACGGAGTGCCTGGGACCACACAACCACACAACCTCAACGACTTGTGACGAGCGGTCAAAGATCTGTCATTTTCATGAGGAAACAGGTCTTTCTCGCACCTCTTATACTAAATTGAACAACTTGATTGGGCCTGATACAGCACGGTTACTGCGGGTTTCGTTGCCTAATCACCTTCTGAAAAGATAGGGAACTTCAGAGATAGAGTGATGCAGTCATTTTTGGATAATACTCGCTAACATCTTGAATCGTCCTATTAACGAAATGTACGGCAATTAGATCTCAAGTCAAAACTTGTATAAAAGTAATTAGTCTCGGCATCGCTGCCTTGACTGCAACCGTCGTAATGTACCTCTTGCATTGGCCTCACATCCTATTCGCCTAACTGGATCTCGAGAGCGGAAGGTCTGCTATTTACGATTGGTGCCCTCAGTTCGGTCGCTGTTCTCGCGTTTGTCCATTTGCCTGTAACTTTCTTCGCTTATTTGCACACTAAAAACATATGTTAACTAGCGGCAGCGTGGCGTCTTTCTGTTCACGAATGAAACGAGGAGCCTCCTTCGCGGTGTTGATATGAAGTTGATGAAGGCGCTCAGTGTGGGCAAAGGTTTACGACTTGAGTGAATACGAGTGTCGTCTTATTAGCGCAGTTCCTCATCTGGCGACTCTCTGTCGGCCGAGTCACCGAAAGGATGAAATACATAATAGGCATCTCCCCACCCTCCAGCAGCCTCCTCCAAGCATCTCAACACCATTCGGCCTCGATTCTCCAAACTTGTAAATCGTTTCCCTTTTAAGGCAAAAAGGTTTTCAAGTTCCACTATAATTTACGACTGAGAGGAGACTCGGCCAACATTTTCTGCTCTCACCCCCCCCCCTTTCCACTCCACCCCAACCCTCTCTCATTCTCCCTACATCTCTCTATCCAACATGAAAGGCCGTTTTCGCTTTATGAAACAGAATACCCGTTAGTTCATTCACCAGAGCTCTTTCTAGGTTTAAAGGTTCCGCCGATTAATTAGCCCGTCGACGAAGAGGCAGAATAAAGTCCTCCCCCGACCCTTCCCCCCGGGGCCATTTTTGAAATGCCACGTGCGGCAGTAAACAATTTCAAGTTGCGCTTAGGAACGGAAGCCGGATTCAACTCTTCGGAGGTAAGGCTCGGGAATGTGGGCAACGAGAAGTCGGACGGCCTAAATCCGTTGTCAGTTGCGATTGTCGGGCCAGGAGCTGTACTGAAATCAGATTATTGAGCGAGGCTTCCCTCGAAAAATTCAAATATCAACAATTTCTATTCAAGTTGCTGATTATCTCTCTGTTCCTCTTACGAGGGGCACCTTTCTTCTCGCTCTTCCAACATTGTCTCCACTAGAGCTCCCACGTCACTCCCATTCACAACAAGCATGACGGGGCAGTCACAATGCGATGTGCAATACAATTTATAATACGCCTGTAGGCAGATTTTAAGCTGTTTGTGAACTTAGCGTCTTCCTGGACTCTTGTATTATTCTCAATGACCATGTAGCGACTATGACTAGAATGCGAGCACTGAGTTACGCACCATATTTCCCAAACAGAGCGCAGGATGAAATGATGTTGGTGTGAGAGCTCTTCAATCAGCGCCATAGTTATCTCAGGGAGCGAGTTCTCCAAGCGTTCCTGTAATACTTGACTCACGGGCTGAGTATTCATGAAGACATGCCTAGGTCATGCACCTTTTCATCACTTATTTGCCCGTACTGTTTCATGGTGCTAAATGTTGGCAGTATAGATGCCCTTTCTCGAGTTTCTAACTGGTTTCTGATCACCCGGCAAACACCAGTGCAGCTGGTTGCGTTAGCCACTCTCGCCCTCTAATTACCTTTACAGCTGTTCAGTGTCTGGACTGCCACATCCAGTAAACTATATCATGGTGAGGGGCCATTTTCTTTACGTACATTACATTTGCTACTAATATGGGGTGGCATGTTGCTCTACTCACCGATAACTACCAAATCTATACATTTATGTTCCGGTGTAGGGGTGTGCGGAGGAAGTGCCGGCCCCATCGGGCAAAAAGAGTCCGGTAGAGGCATCTGCCTTTCGCGGACCTAACCCATTGGTGCAGTACTATTTTGGGAAAAATATCCCTTCAGGCTAGAATGGTCGCTAGCCCGCCCGGACTAGACTCTGAAATTTACAACAATCCTTGCTCTTCTCTAACTTTTCTCCATTCTCTTGGTCCTTATTAACTATGGAAAGCAAAATAGTTGGTTGCTGGGATAGAAATCACTGCTCGGTATCGGAAGCCCATAATAAGACCTTGGATTCTAACACAGATAGGATTTATTTCTGAGTATTCAAATTCTCCACTAGGAAGCCCATAAGAGGACCTCGGATTCTCCCACAGATAGACATCACTTCCAGGTCTTCAAATACCCCACTCTGAAGCCCGCATGTGGACCTTGTCTCAAGCTGCCAATGAACTCCGCTCGTATTTGACTACAAACGAATGTCGTCCGCCTCATACTCACTGTCTCGTCATAGCTCCCTTCAGCCCTCGCGTCGAATTTCCGTTGTTTCACAATTCCTCCGGTTTTCAACATGTGGAAGGTTCGTTGTTAGCGGACGGTAACAAGAACGTAGTTGTGGTTAGTTGTAGGGACAAACGAGGGGGAAATAGGGAGATCGGAGTTGTCGGTAACGCACAGAACCTCAAGAGGACGCAACAAACCTGGCTACTTGTACGTGGAAGAAGAAGGTTTCCCATTCGAGAGTTGTAATCACAACTCAACGCGCGTCCTCTTTGTAAACGAAGACTTGTTAAAAGAGGGACAGAGGAGCCCCGCCCTCGAGAGGATATCAGAGCTCAGGATCTCAATGCCCGAGCACAATTGCTACAATAGTCCCAACTACCGCTCCACCGGCCGAAGGAAACCTCCAATTTACCAGAAGGAGGACGACGATAAAGACGACTGCGAACATTCGATTGCTGAAAAGACATTTTAAACCGTTGAGCCTTGACATTGAAATGATTCCAAAAAGCAAACTTGGCAATGGGGACAGAAAAGCGCATTCAGAATTTGAATCTCGTTAAGGATTAGTGATTAGATGTCACTTGAAAACTACTATTGCAACTGGCCCACGCTCAAATTCAACTGCATAACCGAAAAGTAAAACATTTTTGCGTTTCGTTACACTTGAGGTGGGAGCAGTTACTCACAGGAAGAAGACGAATTGTTGCATTAAAGAGGGTTTTGAGCCCGAAAAACATCATATGGGAACATGATTGGTGTGTGTGTGTGTCTGCAAAAAACGATACAGCAAAAAAAGGAAAACTAAATCGACTCAAATTTGGCACTTATCTTGCAGGTTACCAGGTTTTTGGTTGGCTGAGACGGAGATTCTGATTTGTTTGTTTCTCGACTTGGGCAGCGGCAGAGGTAAGACACACAGTTCTTTGGGCGTCTTACTCGCTCCCTCTTCTTGTAGCTTGAAGTTTTCTCATCACTGCCTAAACTGAATGGACGTCCAGCCAGGTATTGTGCTCCATTGATGGAGTTTTACCCTCGTGTTCTGGTCCGTGCGGTTTCACAAAGCCCAAAATTAAATAAATTGATAAAACATAAAACACTCATCACATATAACAGAAAAGTTCACCCCATGACTTACAAAAATCCTTAATAAATTGCATTCATACCTCGGAGGGGATACGTGGATATTCCTTCCCCCTCCACTGGAATTCAATCCACTGCCATTTCTTATACCTGCTCACTCGATCCTTCTCAATAACGTCTCGTTGACGTTCAATTGGCGATGCTGGTCGAAGCCCATTGACGGTGGGAGTGTGCCTAGTCATTCGGCCCTCACCTGTTCTCCTGCCTTATAGCTTTAAAGCTGGGAGCTTTCCAGCAAAACCACGACTCCCACGATTATTACACCTCTGTTTCACGGCCAGTGATTTATGATATTATCGCCGGGGCAATCCTAATGCATGAGAAAGGCTATAGCAACAGAACTATCAATATAACGCCGATAGTCAAGCGTCGTGCAGGCGCTAATGAACTACTGCACTACGTCAAAATTGGTGCGAGAGTGCAGGATGTGGCTTAACTCCCATGCAAGTGCGAACAGAGTTAATGTGTATTGGATTCCAGGACACAGGGCGATCATTGGAAATGAGAGAGCGGACCAGCTGGCCATACGCAGTTCGTCTACAGTACCTATTGGGCCACTGCCCCATTGTGGGATTTCTCTGTCTCTAGTTAAAAGGGCTGTGAGAGAACACGCCAGAAGACTGCATCAGACTATCTGGAACGCTGCAGGAGTAAGACACTCCAAACGCTTTGTCTCAGAGCAATCAAGTGAGATAAGACACACCCTTCTGAGGATGGAGAGGAAGGATTTGAGGCAGATTGTTGGGATCATAACTGGGCACTGCAGAATGAACAAACACATGTATTTTATGGGTATAGTCGACACCCCTTGATGCAGGTGGTGTGGCATGGATGAGGAGACTCCCTACCATGTCCTGGCCCAGTGCCGGGGACTTGAGAGGGAGCGACTTTTGGTCTTTGGCACCACTTCTCCCAGGATGGATACCAACGAGGACTTCTTCAGGAACTGCCTGGCTTTCCTCAGAAAGCTAGGCATCGACCTGTAAGACATTAGGACTGGCACAATACGCCATCTGGCCGCGGTGCACATCCCACCACTGGGATTACAGTCAGAGGATTATACATGTTCACGGCCAGCCGCGGTGCACCCGAAGATTATGTGCCTGAGACTTCCTATCACGTCCTGGCCCAGTGTTGGAGGCCTGAGAGGGAGCGATTCCTGGTCTTTGGTACTTCTTCACCGAGGATGGACAGCAAATAAGACTAGCATTCTTTAGAAGGTTAGGCATGGACCTGAGTGACCTGGCACAATAGGTGTTCAGGCCGTGGTGCTCATCTCAATTTTGGGACAATAGAGAGCTATATACATCATAGTCACGCAAACACAGAAACGAATCTATCTTAGAAACAAATAATGATTGAATGCATCAGGAACATGCCCTCTTTTATGATCCTTCATCTGTTCCCCTTTGGGCCTTCCCATTGGGAACCTTCTCTGTGTATTGACGATAAGCTTCTTCACGATCATATCACACTGGTTCCACTTTCGAGCAGTAGCGTTACGTATTCTGACAGTAAGAGGCCGAATCTCTACCCGTTTTGGTTCATTATTCAGAATGAATAATAACCCTTTGTTTTTGGTCACGACAAATTTTTTACAACCCCCCCTCAAACTTTGATACTTTACGTTTCAAGACTTGGAGATTCCAAATTTGCAATGTCCGCCCGCCGTCCGGGCCGTTTTGTGCCTTTAACGTGGTCTAAAAAATTCGTTCTTTCGCACAAAAATCGGATTTGGTATCTAGTTGTGCCCGCCATCTCGGCAATCCGATCGGACGAAGCCCATTGTCACAGTTGTCAACTAGCTTCTGTGGAGGTAACATCGGTCGGCGATCGGTCTCTTATCTCTCGGATTGTGCGCGTTTTCCGTTCTTCTCTATCTCATTGTTTTGGTGCCCTGCGGGTGGCGGGCCCGAGCCTCCGTGTGGACTTTTGACTGGTCAGACGCGCTGATTCTCCCGTCGCGGCTCAATCCAAAGTAAACAAACCGTCTTGCCATGGATTGTAGTGCTTGTTCCCGCGAGCTACATTCTCCGAAAAAAACAGCAACATGTGCGAAATGCAGACGTTCATTTCACCCGCACTGCACTCGTCTACTTACCGTTGAGGCTTATAAGAAAAAGAGCAAGGAGGCAAGAACGGCTTGGAAGTGCGACGCTTGTGCAGGAAAAAAAACCGGACTGCCACAGGATGGTTCTGATGAGGATGGAGTCGGTGATGGGGGGGACTGCACTGAATCGGGATCCACCCCTTCGACTGGAAATGAAAACGAGGGCTTAGCGGCATTGAATCGCAAACTTGATGCACTCGTGCCGCTTGTTGGTGACATGAGGGAGCTTAAGGCGTCTATTGGGTATATGAGCGCCCAGTTCGACAATTTCACTAAGGAAATGTCGGACATGAAAACAGCTGTCGAGGAACTCAAACGTGAGAATGGCGATCTGAAGAGGTCAGTAGCTGAACTCCAGCTGAAGGTGGACGTCCTGGAGCAAGACTCGAGGGCCTCGAACGTTGAGCTGCATGGTATCCCCGAGAACGAAAAATGAGGATTGTACGGCGATCGTGAGGAGGCTTCCAAAGTGCTCGCGGTGGACGTTGGAGGTTCATAGAGCCTTTAGAGTTGGACTGGTGCGTAAGGACCATCCGCGGAAAATTCTGGCCTTCTTGAGTTCTTCCACCGTCCGGGATGATGTCGTTCGAGCTGCAAAACAAAACAAGTCACTGACCGCAAATTCACTCTGCAGGAATTGGGCAAGCGATCGAGGTCTATTTGAGCGAGACTTGACGTCGTTCCGTGCAGATCTTCTTCGTCGAGTGAAGGCTGGCCAGGGTCCGAGGATACAGATTTGTATGGGTAAAGAACTTCGTTATTCATGTCAGGAGGACGGAAGGGGACCGCGTCAAAACCATCAAGTCCTTTGAGGACCTGGAGGGGATGTAACGACCCTTTCATCCCTCCCCTGGTTGTGTCGTCCTTCTTGGGATTCTCTATCCTCATGGATCATAAAAATTTGCTATCAACTCTGGATGATGAAGTCTTTGACGTTAAATGTTCACCATTCGACGACGTGGGAAGTTACGTGCGTCATATTGGGAGTAATTAAGAATAAACTCTCCATAGTCCATATCAATATTCATAGTTATCAGAAAAATTTTGATTCCTCCCTAGCTACGATGTACAGTGGTGGCTTAAATATCGATATCTTTGTATTAACGGAAGTCTGAGGAATCGGCTGTAATGAACCTAAAACAGCTTCCAGGGTACGATGTTTTTCATACTGATCACTTTAAAAATAAGATGGATGGGGTAATAGTGTACGCCAGATCACATTTTGTATTCAAATTCCACGAATATCAGTTTCGCCCATGCTACTGGACTTAAACTCCAGCTCACACTTAACCATGAGAGCTATGAGGTGCTTTGTGTTTATCGTTCTCCCAGCCTTAACGAAAACTTGTTTATTAGCGAACTTGCGGCGTCATTGCCCTCCCTCAACGCAAATCACTCCATATTAATTGGTGACCTGAATATAGATTTAACCTCCAGTGGTTCTCTCGTTAACAAATACAATGGTTGTTTAAACTCGTTTGGCTATACTCATCTGGTCACTGTTCAACTAGAGTTCAGTTCAATTCGGCTTCTTGTATTGATCACATTGCTATCAAAACTCGGAATCGTAGAATATATCCAGGGTAATACAGTCAAGCGTCACTGATCATTTCATTACCGTTTTGACATTGGATTTAGATCGTGGGGTCCCAGATAAACTGGAAATCATGAAACAGGTCTGCACGAATAAAACTATTTTACTTTTTTGAAAGACTGGAGTCCCTCTTGAGTGTGGAGTCGTGGGAGGATGTGGTTTCTTGCTGTGACGTCAATGAAGCTTACAAAATTATTCATTAGTAAATTTCAATCATATACTAGGCAAGCACAGGTGGAAAAGCGCTTCCGGATCACCAAAGAAAAGTTAACTCCGTGGATTACCAATGGCATCGTCGTCTCCATTCGCAGGAGGGATGCTCTTTCATGGAAACTGTCCAAACAACCTTTTAACACCTCATTGCTGCAACCAGTACAAAAATTATAGAAATACGGTGATCTCGTTGATTAGGGAGGCAAAGAATCGTATTTTAGAATAAATTACTCGAAACACTTGGGAATCAAAAGCTACCTGGGGCGTTCTTCATGAAGCCATAAACGGCTCGGAAAAATTGAAAAAGCGAATGCCCCTTGATTACCGAAATAAGTAAATCAAGTAAAATATCAAAAACGAAGCTTCGACCGTTGCCTGTAATCAACTAAATGATTTCTTTTCGAACGTAGGGAACTCACTGGCCAACAATATTTACAAAACCCCAGATACGGCCGTTCTAACCATGGTGTCGCTGCCGAATCTATGCAGTTCGGTATTCAAGCTTCCCCCCAATGTCTGAGGCTGATTTGAACGCTATAGTGAGGAACATGAAGGAGGCTCGGCACCCGGGTTGGATGGCGTTCAGACTGCTTTGGTCAAAAAGACTATTTGCTACACATCGTTCCCGCTGCTACACATCTACAATTTGAGTATCAGTCAGTCGGTATTTCCCGATCTACTAAGATTGCCAAAATAGTTCCTCTGCATAAGGGAGGGTCAAGGGTGACGTGAACAATTATCGGCCGATAGCCATGTTGGGTATTTTCTCCAAGATTCTGGAGAAGTTCGTTAGAAGCACCTGTCTACTTTCCTTGAGTCAAACGGAATTTTAGAGCCATCACAATTCGGTTTCCGCGAGGAGTAGAAGTGGATGAGGCCTTGTTTTCGTTGTCGAGCGAACTCCATTTAGTAAAGGAAAAAGAAAAAGGAATTTTAATTTGTTTGGATATGGCCAAAGCCTTTGACTCTATCGAGCGACCTATGCTCTTAAAGCGGTTGGAAATATTGGTGTAAAGGATCAGGAGCTGAAATGGTTTGCTAGCTACCTCTCGAACCGCACGCAAGTGGTCGCGGTTGGGGATGCCATGAGCCGGGCACTCAAAAACGATTTTGGAGTCATCCAGGGTAGCACGTTGGGCCCTCTGCTCTTCTTGGTGTACATTAACCCTGTAGCAAGCGTGGTCAAGGAGGCAATCTGTTATTTATTCGCTGATGATGCTGCACTTTTGATTACTGCAGACGCGGGAATCTGTGCACTCGAAGGCCCAGTCCGTGATGAATACAGTCAATGACTGGCTAATCCAAAGCATTTTGACCCTAAATGTAAATAAAAACAAAATTTCTTACAATTGGCCATGTAAGTGCAGGAGAAGATCTTTCTAAATTCTCATTGAAAGTCCATGCTTGTCGCGATTCTTCGGGTTGTGCTTGCGCAACCGTAGAGAGGGTGGAAAGTCATCGATACCTTGGGGTGGAGATCGATCAGGATTTGTCATGGAGGCACCACATGGCTATACTTTATAATAAATTGAAAAAGTTTATATACATATTTTATAATCTTCGTACGATATTGCGACTAGATGACCTCAGATTAATATATGTAACATTGGTGCAGTCTGTTTTGTCATTCGGGATCGTAGCCTGGGGATCCGCCACCTCAAGTGTAATTTCTCCTATTGACATTATCCATAGGAGTACTTAAGGTAATGACTAGAAAACTTCGTCGATTCCCTACCAAAGATATTTATAACGCTGCACGATCATTCTCCCTATCCAAATTGTATGTAAAATCAATTATACTTTACTACCACAAACACCCTGATGTGATTCTTAGACCCATTGATGGTGAGATGTCTTATTTTACTCGCTTTAGTGAGTCAGGAATGATCATTCCTCCTCGAGTTCGCTTGAGCGCCACAATTCGCTCACCCTGGCACAATTTGGTGAATATTTATAACAGATCCCCCAGTATATCAAATTTCCTCATCACCTAACCCGCACCAAATTTAAAAATGTGATTTCGTCTTGGCTAATAAATTTAGGGCAAGCTGAGTCTTGATCAACTGCGAAGTCGAATTTATTGTTAAAAATCTTTTCTTTTCTTTTCATCGCGAGTTCCTCCAAGCAGGCTCCATACTTATATATTATGTTTAGCGTTAAGAGACTGGAACTGCTGTACAACAGAAAATTAAATACATGAGTTACTTAGGCAAATAACATAAATCAAGTATACTCGTACAACTCTAGCCGAAGAACAGGCCTAGCCTATTTCGGCTAATTCATGGTCAACACATGATGTATTAAATATTTCTTTGTGTCATTTGCTATGAATAAAATATTTCTCTCTCTCTCTCTCTCTCCATGGTTGTAATGGGCAAAAAACGGTTAAAAAAATTTACGCAACGCAGTACAACGCGGGAGCTCAACGTTTCGTCGTTTGAACTCCCTCCCTCCCGCCTGTCTCAATAAAAAACGGCGGCAACGCTGCAGGGCGGGCGGCTCAACTCCCCTTTCTCCTCGCAACGGGTTCGCTCGAAGTGCCCGACGGGGCAAAATCATCAGACGTTTTGTTTCCGTAGTTCCATTGTAGCCAGGACATATTTCGTATGGTTTACTAGTATTCGATGCTGAATCGAATGGGATGGGGGAGCACTAATACTAGGTCAAGCTGTTCATGAGAATAATAAACCATTGTGTAATAATTTGCAGGGTTTTATAGTATTTCTCCGCTATCATTTGCTTCTGGTGGAAATCGTTGACACAATGTTCCTACTGCCGTGTGCCTGTCATTTGAGAAGGATTTGTAGTGTGGAGGTACCAGTGATTGGAGAAGGCGTCCAAGTAACATTTTTGAGGGAGATTGGTCGTTCACGGCAGGTGTGTTGCTCAATTGTTGCATCTTCTTCCAGAGTTCCTCCACTCGTGCATACATGATAAAGGGGAGGATATTCCGGATGCACCCAACTATTATTATTGGTTTCTAAGATAGGTTTGTTTCCTTTTTCTGAAAATATTTGTCAAGTTTGTTCGAGACACCCTCATCACTCCCAAAATGGAACATTCAGGATCAATCTCACAACGTCATATCTCCTGACTTAGAAAGGAGTAAAAAATAGCATTAGCCTGCTCTGGCGGAATTTTTCGTGCACCGTGAACCCCAACGAGGTTGACCAATCTTCTCTTCCAGTCTTGGAATTGTGCGTATGAATAAAATTCTTCGAGTTGTTCGGCGTTCGGATCCACAGCTATTTTCCAATCACATAGTTGTTAGGAATTAAGTTGAGAGTTGAACTTATTTTTGGTTGCTGACTCGTTGTTGGCTGAGATTGCTGCTGCTGATTCGCATTGGGAATGTTTGGTTCATTGCATGCTCGAAACAGGTTTTTCAGTTGCTCCGAAATCGCGACGATAACTAGTGAGTTGTGAGCAATCGCTCAATTCCTGGTCTGTAGCCAACTTTCATGCCAGTCGTTTACTATTGTAATGTTATTGTTGGGCGCATGAGAGAGGGAGCTTGAGGATCGAAATAAAATCTAACCCTGGTGAGTGTGAGGAGGGCTGTAATATACGTGCGGCAATGAGTTGAGTTAAAATTGAGCTGAGATGGAGTACAAATGGGCAACACAAGGGCAGTACTCGGAACGTGTGAACTGGCGCAGGCAACCGTATGAGAGAGCGAGAAGTTACTGGGGCGATAGTTGTAAGCAGAATGAATTCGGAAGTGCTCTGTCGTCGATAGGAAAATGAAATTGGGGAGAAAGAAATAAAAAAAGGGGAAAACCTGTGAAAGGGGGCTGTTAGAACCACAGCTGGGGGATTCCCGCAGGTGAGGGGCAGGTACTGAAATTGTCAGAGACAATGACATTGGGAAGTCCGAGGTCAAAGACGACCAGTTCAACGCTTCGCGTTTGAATTATAGAATAACAATTTAATATTCTATTGAGGCGTTGAATTCAAACTAAAACTTTATTTACACAGTAATAATTGGATGCGTCTGGAACAGGGTTAGGACATGACTTTGATGTTTTTGAGAGGTTTTGCTCTGGAAGGAGAAAGATGGCAGTAACGCCGTCAGAAAATGACTGACATCACAATTGTTTGCAAGCAAAATTACATCAATTCTGTGCCGTCATCAAGAGGAATACTAATATTTGCCCACGCTGCAGTTTGATTCAAACACTCCACGTCTGGGGTCCACCGTGTTCAGCAGTAGCTACCCGAATAGTCGAATGACAATTTGTGAAAAAACGTCACATACGCCGCAGGCTAAAGTGACGATTTGAGGTTCAACACAGATTTTGTATTAGCGTAAAATTGTTACTTTCTCCCCGGACGCGAATGAGGGCCAGATTCATATCCCGTTAGTTAGTGGTTTGTACTGTTCTTTATGCCGCTCGTCACAGTAGCCTCGTAATGGCCAATAAAACGGCTGAACGCTCTCTCGCGATAACTGTTGTTACCTGAAAAGCCCCACTCGATTGGCACCTTCTCGATAGAACGTAAGTGCGCTGAAAAAAAGAAGGCTGTTCGCTAGCTGAATAACTCGCGAGCTGGTGGAGAGGACTTCATCTCGTATGCGTCTGTGATACTTTTTGACAGCTATTTTCAAAAACTCGTGACGCAGAGACGTGCAAGAGACGCGTTGATACGCTATAACTATTCCAAATGTGGTCAGAACCAGGGAAAGTAGTGCCACGTAATTGGATTGGGCTGAGATGTTCTGTGGCATGTACTAAAGCAGTAGCTGTCTCACTAACGTTATTCGGAACGTCACCAGGAACGCCCCGGAGCACAGGGTTGCGTGTTGAACCCTGGAAAATGGCACTGGGAGACGTTGACTCTGAACGAATGGTTCAAATTTGAACATTGATATTGTCTCTTTTATTACTTGAATACTGTTCGGCAGGCCGAATTAGCAGGGTTGTTGACCTCCGGAATATCCGCGCTCGCACCTAACAGTATCTTTTTGTTACCTATGGAAAGCCCAGGTTCTCGGTTATTTCCGACGACAACGGATTTCCCCTTTTGTATCTTCCAGAATGTCCTTCGCTCCCTCGACTGGAGTATCACATAAATTTTTCTGATGGAGTTAATAAGGAAAAATCGACGCTTAAATTGATTTTTAGTGGAGTGTTCGGTAATTTATTGTGCTGCTCTCGTCATTTTCCCACAAATAGGAATTTTATGGTATTTTTGTCTCATCAGGGGCTGTCTATTCAAAAATTTTAATTAAAATCATGGGTGCCGTTTTTGAGAAAAAAAGTTTGGTGTTTTGATCACTATGATAACTATAATCGGTTGTCGGCATATTTTTCTTATTTTGACGTTTCATGGTGACCTGAGGGCTAGATGACATGTTCAATATCTCCGTTTTCTCTCAATCGCGTTCACAGACACGCATACACACAAACCATTTTCCATTGTAGTGTTTTTCCTGATTCTGTAGGGAAGAGAACGCAAATTTTTTTTCAGCCGAATGCAAAACTTTCTTTTCTACTTCCAGAGATAAGGAATATAAATGACGACTGTAGAAATTGACGTTAAATAGAACTGAAATCCGAAAATACATTTTGAACTTTTTCTCTCGTGTGCAGCGTCCGGAAGGTACAAAGCACGCGGCACACGTCTGCCATCACTGCAACACTTTACATTCGTCGACACTATCGTTTTGTGGTAAGTCTTGGTGATATCGTTGCTCTTCGCTCACCGTTCTCTTATTATCAGGAAAATAGTGGAAGTGTTCGTGAGGGAAATTTTCATTCAAGCCCATGGAGCAACCAACTTCCTTGTAAGCTTTCAACGTTGTCTTAACTATTTTTTCGTAATTCGTTTATTTTAAAATTATTCTATTTCTTGAAGAGGAGGAATGTTGCCGACGGATTTCTGGTCGGACATTAGGTTTTGCAACTACCCCCCTGCGGGAAACTGTGGCGGCTGTCGTGAGGGAAGAGCTGCGAAGGGCAATTGCCCAGCAGCCAGTGCCACCAGCCCCCCAAACTCAAGGAGCAACAACGAGCCAGGGTAGTACCCCAGGCCCCTCATATGCGGCAGTAGCCGCTACTGCGCCTCCCCCCCCCCCTCATGGAGCTGAGGCGGAATGGCAGCCTGCCAAGGCCAGGAAGCGCAGAGGGAAGAATAAAAAGGCCCCAACTAAGCAGGACGTGCAGGCCGAGGGCAGCGCCCCGCCTACGCCTCCGCCCAGAAACAAAGGTAAAAATAAAAACCAAAGAAAAAGCCTCCACCGCCTACCAAACTCCCCTAAAAACCCACGACAAAACGTGGTAGTGGTTAGACATACATGTAAGGAAGGAGGGCTGGTCCCTCCAACCCTGATACAATGGAAGCACTGATGCGGGTGTCCCTGCTACGGACCTCCAAGCCTAAGCGTCCGAGTGCTGAACATCCGCACCGCTGTAGGAGGTGGCGCCGTCATTGTGACGGAAACGCCAGAAATGGCCAAGGCGCTCACGAGCCACATTTCCGCGAAAAAGGAGTTGAAGCTCCAAGCGTCAGCCCCCTAGGTCGCTTCCCACGCATGCTATTGTGCGACGTGAGGACTGACCTTCAAAAAAGAGGACTTGGCGCAACAAGTTCTTGAACACAACCCTGCGTTAGGCTTGCAGCCGCAGGATGTCAGGCCTCTTCACTAAAAAGCGTGGCAGACAAAGGATTGGGTGATTGAGGTATCACCCAGCCTGTACAAAAAACCTAGAGGGCAAAGGCACCTCCAAATAGCCTGGCAGCGGTGCGCCATACGAAAGTACCAAGCCCCACTCAGTGCTACAAATGCCAGCGCTATGGCCACCTGGCAGTGGCCTGTACAAGACCGGTTGTGTGCGCCTGGTGCGCCTTGCACATCTGAGTAAGGAATGCAAGCGTGATGCTCCTCAAGTGTGCCAATTGCGTCGAACTCAAAATCCAACAGGTCGCACACTCTACGAGAGACGCACGCTGTACCATTCGTCAGCGAGCGATTGCCCTCCAGGAGTCACG
The DNA here is from genome assembly GCA_020466155.1 of Pachypeltis micranthus. Lineage (NCBI taxonomy): Eukaryota > Metazoa > Arthropoda > Insecta > Hemiptera > Miridae > Pachypeltis > Pachypeltis micranthus. The sequence goes on from CM035776.1 coordinate 6,201,481, forward strand.
AGTAGATTATGAATAGGTCAAAAACAGTTCGAATCCTTCAGCACAACACAAATAAGAGTTGCCCAGTTATGGCTGAGTTGCTGCAAAATGCACTCAAGAAACGCTGCAGTGTCCTCGCCATACAGGAACCGTACATAGGATCCAAAACTCTTGGTCTCGGATCGCAGGCACGAGTGGTGGCTGGAGCAAGAACGAGAGCCAAGGCAGCAGTAGCCTGCATCGACCCGTCCATTGACATGCTCGCACTCACTCACCTGAACAGCCAGCACTTGGCCGCTGTGCTCATCCGAGCCGGTGGCTTTGAGCTGGTTGTAATATCATTTTACAGGCAATTTGGCGCACCAGTTGCCAACAGCCTTGAACCACTCGAGCGGGCTCTAGCAGGCCTATCAGGACGACCCTGCGTAGTCTGTGCTGATGCAAACGCCAGATCACCATTGTGGGGATCCCCAACCCTGGATGGGGCGGGCGAGGCGTATATAGAGCTGCTCACCAGGTACAACTTGGTTGTTGCCAACGACCCCATGACTGAGATGACCTATGATGGCCCGGGAGGAAGGTCGTGTATAGACGTCACAGCCGTGTCCTACACCCTGCTACTCAAATTGAAGGGTTGGCGAGTCGTAACAGGTGCAACAGCGAAGCGATCACATGGTTATTGACTTTGCCATTACGGATGAAAACATCCTCTGCAAAGACACGCGTGAAAAGCGATTCCGCACAAAAATGCTGACTGGCCGCAATTCTTTAGGGTACTGGAAGGTGAACTGCGTGCGCAGACACCGACCTAATAGTGCAAGCATCCACACCTGAAGAGGTGGACAGCAAAGTGGACACATTTACCACAGCACTGCACTCTGCTGGGCTCTCTGTACTTGGCCAACAGAAGCACAGGGCGATCAAAGTCCCATGGTGGACTGAGGAACTTAATCCCCCTCAAGCAAAGTGCAAATAGAGCCAGAAGGATGTACCAAAACACTCGTGACCCTGATGCCAGAGCAACACTCGAACTGCCTTCATCCAAGAGAAGAAGGCCTTCCACCGCGCCATCAAACGAGCCAAACGGCAAGGCTGGCGAAATTTTGTGGAACCGGAGAGCTCTGAGAACCCCTGGGGCAGACACTACAAGTCCTCCATAGGAAAAGCAAATGTAGAGCAGGTCTTAGCTGCGATGCAAATGAGTCGAGGCTGGGCCTGCAGTATCGAACGTTCACTGGAAACCCTCCTTGAGAAGGCGTTCCCAGATGACCAACTAGCTTTCGAGACACTGAAGCCCAGAGGGCAGCAAGGGAGCTGATCATGGACCCTCTGAACGAGCCCGACATCCCATTGTGGACAACAGGCGACCTCGGCAGGGCTCTTGCGACCTTAAAGCCCAACAAATCTCCTGGGCCAGATAAAATAGAAAGCAATATGCTAAGGAAGGCTGAGCGGACAATCTCCAGCGGTCTCCTTAATTTATTTAATGACTGTCTGCAGGTCGGACAGTTCCCCACTCAGTGGAAGTCTGCGCGCGTTGTCACTCTTCAAAAGGGAGGCGACCGCAATCAGTCGGACCCGCGATCATGGAGACCACTCAGCCTTCTTTCCATATTAGGCAAAACACTAGAAATCTTGATGTTGCAGTCCCTCGAAGAAGTCTTTGGCGCATAACCTCACAGGCAGGCAATACGGGTGTACCAAAGGAAGGTCCACGAGATGTCATTGTCGAGATTCGGCGTGTTTCCTGCTGGCACCGGCTAAGTACGTCATAGCAGTTCTGATTGACATCAGAGGAGCGTTTGACAACCTTTGGTGGCCAGCGCTCCTTAATGAGCTCAAAGGTAGGGGAATCCCCCGCAACCTGTACTCGCTCGTCAGAAGTTACCTGATAGACAGAACTGCTACGATCGAAAGTAGGCATGTCTCCGTCCAGAGGAAGATTGAGAAGGGGTGCCCACAGGGCTCGGTGCTTGGACCAGTACTCTGGAATGCCTTCTTCGAAGGTCTTCTCAGGAAACTCATGGAGACTGACTGCGAGCCGTACGCCTATGTGGATGACTTGACTGTGCTGATCTTTGCAGAGTCAGTCCGCCAAATTGAAGAAAAAACCCACCACGTGCTCCGCACTGTCAACCAATAGTGCGAGCACGTCAAGATGCAGGTGGCTGAGGAAAAAACCCAGCTAATCCTCTTGAAGGGGAAAGTGAATAATCCACCCACAATACGCTTTGGCGGCCACAGGCTCCTTCTTGAAAAGCACGTCAAGTATTTAGGAGTGAATATAGGTGAGAGGTGGGGTTTCAACCAACACCTCCAGTCCCTTAAAGGCACTACCATTGCAAGGTTTGCCTCACTGCGTGCCATTACTAAGGCCACTTGGGGTGTGTGTTACCACGACACCATCCTCATGTATAAGGCCATCTATTTAGGTGTGATTGGCTACTGCCCTGTTGTCTGGGGTAGCAAACTAACAGTCAATCAAAAGAGAGTATTGGCCCAATCCCAGAGAGCCGCTCCTGTGGATCACCAAGGCCTACAAGACTGTATCAACGGAAGCACTCCAGGTGATCACTGGTCAGTTACCAGTTGATTTGGCTGTTGAGTGCATGATTGACAAGTGGAGAGTGAAACAGGAGCTTCCCCGCTTTGGGCTGAACTCCGTGCGGATCTCACCACAGAACAGAAACTTGCCGCCATCGATGAATGGGCTCTAGAGAAATGGCAAGCGAGATGGGAATCCTCGTCAAAGGGACGTGATACGTATGAGTTCTTCCCCAACATCCGTGAACGTCTTTCTAGAAAAAGGGTTGAGCCAGACCACTGGACGAGCCAGTTCCTCACGGGACATGGTGACTTCAATGCGCGGCTCCACTTCTTTTCTCTGAAAGACTCTCCATTATGCACGTCTTGTGCCTCCAGTGCGGAGGAAACAAGAAACCATGTGCTGCTCCACTGTAGTTTCTACAACAGTGAGCGACGGTTGTTGAGAGGGCAAACGAACTTAGCAGCTTTGACTGCTACAAAGGAAGCCTATAACCATTTTGCAAAGTTCGCAAAGAAGGTAATGGCTAAGAAACGTGGTTATAGTTGATCAGTCCTTTTGAAACTTGCCACCCAAGTAAACAGTAAGATCAGGTAGGGAACCAGATTAAGAACTACTCCCAGATGGTACGGGATTCCTCAGGTGGTCACCTCCGCGCGGTAACACACAGGCAACAGCTCTCTACGGTGAGACTGGCTAACGACCACATACCTGCCGTACCTCCACAGGTCTGAGTTCGGTGGATGCTGCAGGGGCCGGCCTCTTGCATATTAGCGAAACCGCAACTTCTATGACTGATATAACCCTCGTCGAGGGTTTAGGTACAGTCATGAAATAAAGAAACAGATCTGTCGATATTTGATGTTGTGTGTATTTCGTTGTCCCTTTCTACGAGTTGAGAAAGTGAATTTGTATTCCTTTGGCCTGCGACTTGCGTTCGATAAGAGGCAGCGGCAACAGATTGTGGAAGGAGGATGACTTCGCACGCCTGGTCGAGGCGTAAGTGAAAAGAATAAGAAATATGATCATTTCTACACCCGCCGACGTATTCTTTTGACTTCCCATCTCTCGTTAAGTCCGCGGCCGCCATCGGCAATTGGGGGTTCTCATTGGTGAGTTACGTTCAAGTTGTGTTGGAAGCCGGTGGAAAAAAGGAAGAAGCCGCCGACTGGGATTCGTCGCCTGATGCGAGCCGTAATACGAAAAGGCCGTTTCTTCAAGAGGGGAAAACCCGGTTTCGTGACTCATCACATCACATAGGCCGCGATAACGTTGGGGTATCCGAAGTTAAGTGATTGTTGAAATCAAGAGAAGAAACGATGCAATAGCCGAAGCCGGCGCGGCGGGAGGATCTGACTTGCAAATCCGTCTTGGGGCTCTTGGCGCAGGTGATAGGCCTCGATTCTGGGCGCCTGGCAGGAGCGTCTTCGCGGAGCTTGGTGAAACAGAAGGCGACTTGTACTGACGCGTTCGGAGATGCTACGAGTCAAACGAGGCAACTTCATTTGTAGGAATAAAATTCCAGAACTATTGGTCTCCTGATCTGATATCAGAATCCTGACTGTATGATTCGACTTACTCCACCTTCTGCAAATCTCTAACGTCTATTTCTTTCTATAAATAACATCCATCGAGTCGACGAGTATCGTCCGAAGTACGTACTAACAAGTTTCCCTCAGAAACAAGATGTCACAGTCGAGACAAAAAAAGCATTTTCAAATGACGTGTTCAACAAACGCCGTTCCTCCTCGTACCCTAACAGATTTCAACTATTGTGGGCATGTACAGGTTTATATTTCGGAACGGCATAAAACTTAGGCTTCCAGTGCCCACAGTAAATGCGCAAACCAACAAAATTACGGGGAGGCTACCAAATTAGATATTGAAAAGCCCAACACTTCACACACTCCTGGGCATGGCCAAACGTGTTATGTGTAGTGATGAGAGGAAAGAAGGGTTGATGTCAGCGCATTTTTCATTTCAAACTGGATGAGATCGGTGCTCGAACTCTTTCTGGAGATCAGCTTAGAAAGAAGTCAGAAATATTTTGGTAAAACATCGCGTGTAAAAGTAACCACTGCTTACTTTTTGTCACAGTTCGAGCACCAGTTTTTTGTGTTGCGTTTGCCATCCGATAACACGCAATAACAATTATTCAAGCTCGCACTGGAAAAGCCGTGCTCTTGGCTTTGTTGGAGACATGTAAATATTCGTGTCGTACCACGCCGTTCCGAGGGATTTAATTCGTTTCAATCCAAATTTCTCCGAGACCCTACCGCGTGTTTTTCACCACAACATGGCAAAACAAACTCAATCGGAGTAAAAACGAAACAATGCGGCATTTCGTCCAAGAGTAAATGTCTGTGCGGTGCACGAAAAGAGGAACAACAGGAATGATTCAGTTTTTGCTACTTACCTAAGTGAATCCCAGTAGATTTGTAATGTCAGGAGATGAGCAGGGTAAAACGACTCTTCTTCGATGAGAACCCATTGCTCTGAATCCTCTTTTTACTACCTTTTACCAAACACGATATTATAATAATCGATTGACTGTGTCGTTTGAAATATTAAAGTACGTGTAATGGAAATCTTCTCGACCCCCAGTGTGTGACGTGTAGTTAGGTTAGTGTGTACGCTTCTAAGAAGAGGAGGAGGAATATGTAAGTACTCGCTCCTCTCAAATAGCAACGGTTAATTGTATGTGTGTGTGTAAGTGAGCGTGTCGATGCGAGTGTAATATATTTTACTATGAATGGAGGTCGCTGTTCATCAGCGTAATTTATTTTGGCTTGAGTGGGAGTTGTTTCATTGTGGAAAGAGAAATTCGAGAGAAAATCGTTACATGAGTGAAAAATGTATCGTGATACCAGAGACTCTGTAAAATAAGAGGACGTTATAAGTTCATTCGAGTGGAAATGGCAGGGAAGGCCTTTATCCATCATAAACGTTTCAATCTCTCTCTTTCCGTCTGTATGTGTGTTTGTTGGTGTATAACTACTGTTATAATTGAAGAGAATTGTTTGTTAGTTGTTTCAGGGGAGATGGAAGAGAGGGACCCATGGCCATAATCTCCCCTTAGTCGTTAAATAAAACAGTCAGTCTCTCCTCTCTCTCTCTCTCTCTCTCTCTACCTCTCTCTTTACACGTTGTACGCAAACGGCTTGCAGGTTTATCTGTCTGGAGAGGTTTCACGAGTCGTCGAGCTGGTGCAGGTATTAAATCGAGAGCTTGAGGCACTAACAGTCTGGTGTAGCAATCATGGGATGTCAGTTAACCCCCAGAAATGGAAAGCCATGCTGTGTGGGTACACTAGACTTCTCTCGGCGATCAACCTTAGAGAGATCCCATCTGTCCATATAGGCAACCAGAACCTGTCATACGGTACCGAACTTAGAAACCTTGGAATCACTATGACCCACACACTATTGGTGGCCGCAGGTATCGAAGACAACGGGGAACATTTTTGGATCGTTGTACCAACTTCGACGACTCGCTACAGAATTCCCGTACCACTGAGATTCAAGGTAGTACAGGCACTCGTTGCCCATAACCTCAGTTATGGGTTAGCGGCGTTGTGTGACCTCAACCGCGAGCAACTGGTGGCTATCCAGAGAGCACAAAATGCCTTAGTACGATTTGTTTACAGGTTAAAGTTCGACGAACACGTTACACCGCACTATAAAAGCTTAGGCTGGCTGAAGATCCAACAAAAATCAAATACACTGTTGCTCTTCTCCTATTTAAGAGCTTGAAATTCCAGAACTCTCCTCTCTCTCTCTCTCTCTCTCTCTGAGGTGGATAAATAAAACCTCAGTCAGTCAGTCTCTCTCTCTCTCTCTCTCTGAGGTGGATAAATAAAACCTCAGTCAGTCAGTCTCTCTCTCTCTCTCCCTCTCTCTCTCTCTCTCTCTCTCTCTCTCTCTCCCTCTCTCTCTCTCTCTCTCTCTCTCTCTCTCTCTCTCTCTCTCTCTCTCTCGGGAGGTCCGTTGGTGGGTTGGGCTTGGGGCTGACTGGGGTTCTCTCACCCACCCCAACCAGCTGGTATGAAAGGTGTGGGGTATAATTGGTGGGAACGCATGTAATTTATTTGAAACGAACGTTGATGAGTTGTGTTTTTAGTTTTAGCTTTTATGTAAAGAGTAATTTGACGCGAGGGAATTTCACTTGATAAATGTTCGTTTCCGACAAGCAAAATTTCAGTTTAAACCTAAAAGTGGTCTATTTTAAGTGGTAAGACCCTCAGTAGAAAATGGGACAATCGTCACGCCAAAAAAAGTCCAGAGAAATTGTAAATTGTTGGATTTGCGATTAAAAAAGTCTCAATTCGGAAATCCTGAATAATTATAAGATAAAACAGTCGTGAGAGTTGGTTTTTACGAACTGGTCAACTCAAAGAAAAGGAAAACACAAAACAAACACTTCCTTAAAATATTTATTACATCGGTTTAAAAAAAGGCGTATAATCTACTAAATATTTACAGTCAATATGTACAAAAGCTCAGAGGGTACTCCGAGCTAACGATCTACAATTCATTGAGTGTCATATTTCCTAGAAACTTGGAATCTTCAATCGAATCGAGAAACGTCCATTTTACGGCGAATTCGTGTTTAAATAATACATTATGTACAATGTTTACAGTCGAATGAATTCTAAAACGCGCACACGGCGCAAACACAAATTTTATTGAGAACGCGAGAGTAACTCACTGGTCGACGACGAGCTGTTCAATAAATTATATAATACACAAAGTACAGAAACTACTCGAGTAAGAAAAGCGCTGAACATTTGTACAATTTGTCTAATTGATGTCTTGCAATGGATATTTTCAAAGCCAAGCGTCAAATCCGGTAGCAGTACAGTTTAGAGTGGATTCGTAAGAGTAAAGTTTGACCCAAACACGTCTGAAATGAATAGTAGATTTAATATAGTAACTTATTACAATAAGAAAGTCTGAGATGAACATACGCAAACCCAGTTTGGAGTAATTTTGTAGTGACTCCCTCCTGTTACCTCACCAAAGACTTACCTGTTTACTCTCTGCATCTAGTTTTGACACTCGCTGCCTGTATTATGAGTACATTATTTTTCATTAATTTACAAAACGTGTTCGAAAAACAAAATCATGTTCAAGCACATGGGCACCTCCTAACATAAATTATTGCGTGCTTTAATGAAATGCCACCAAACAGTGTGGTTTCAACATGGAATATGCTTTAGCTCTCGCCTAATTGCCAAAAAGCGTCACGCTGGGAGGGAACTAAATCACGCCGTGAAATGATGTCATAAGACACTTGGCCCTTCGGGCCGCGCAGCCCTCCACTCTCACTCATATCTCCCTCCATTCCCTTCCACCACCCTCCTCTCACACTCACTTCTTCCAGTACGAAACGACTTAACAAAAATTTTCGGATGTAGGAAGTGACCATGACATATCAAAAATGCCAGTAGTGGGTGGGGGTGGGAGAGGAGGTCGATTGTAGTATAATAATTGCGACTGAAAACATTTTTTGAGTTTTCTTTTCGACTGTATGCGTCTCAGAACGCGTTTGAGACAGAATGACTGAGCCAAATCGATGCCCACCACGTCATTGTGAACTGGCCCTTATATGAGGACGTGCGGAGACGCACTGGAATCACTAATTGATGGTACCCATAGCCTTTTGAACAGCAGAACGACTATTCAACACCTAACAACCTAGTGCGGACATGAGCAAACCCGAAAAAGTAAAATCGCCAAATTTAGAAGAAGCAGAAGTTGTTTCCGAACGCGCCATGAGCCCTTTCGCCCCCATACGTTTAGAAGCGACGTTTTACAACGACCTGGACATCTCCAATGTACAGAACGCTATCAGGCATACGTACCAGCCCTAACGTGTGACAGACGTCAACAAGATGGAGACTGCTCAAGGCAGGGTCTTGAGCCTCGTTACTGATGCACCATGGTACTGAACTACGGTACATTTGAAACGGTGCGCTTCACAACAACCTGGACAGTCACACGCAGACTCATATGAAAGTGGTCACAAGATGCTTTACTACTTTTGCAATCTACGAGTATTGCCCAGAGTGCAAAGAAGTAATAGAGCTGATGCCTGATGGAAACTTGCCACGTTAATTAGACGTTTAAGAGGTCTACTTGATTCTATTCCCAAAACTGTAATGTTGATTAAAATTACAATGTTTTCGCGTGAACTGTAAAGGATCCTTCATCTATAGGGCATGGAACTATACTGTGTGATGCCCATCTTCTTCGCTCAATACTTTTTATTCAAGCTGAAGTGCGTCATGTCACGTATTGAAATGCGCTGAAGGTGTAGCGAAGTTTCGCTTGGTTGCATGCCGATTCTACTGAAGTGGCCCCTAACATAACACAGTGGCCCCTACATAACTGGAGTTATAATACACGCGGATATCTTTCCTAACCGTCGAACTGCAATAGCCCCCACCTATGTCTCGTCTAAACCCCATGAAACTCGTCCAGGACGAGCCAGTAGCCAGTCGAAGTTCACTGCTCGTTGTGCGCATTTCGCCCTCAACCGCTCACATCATCCAACTAAACGTAATCGTAACGTAATTCGACGAAATAACTTACAAGCGACTACTTATATACACAACTTCGCCAAACCGAATCAATCGGGATTAAGAAAAAAATCGGATCGGCCAGTTCGTCTGCAGATTACGCGAAACTGAAGGCTTTTGAGTCAAAGACCTGCTATTTATAGATTTGAGCGTGGCTGATGTGACCTCCTACCCCACCACGTAACTCAAGGCCCATATATTGCTCAGAGGGGACATTCGAACGTCTTTCGGACGCCTAATGTCACGGCGATGGGTCAACAATCGATCGCAGAAGTTATTTATTTTGTATATGATTCACGGTATTAGGGTATCTCTAAGTCTAATAAAAAATCCTTGGATTAGACTTTGACCTGGTCCTACAAGTTGGTACACTTGTTACAACAGCCCATTGCCTCCAATTTGTACTTGTACGTTCCATTAGTTGTATTTTCTACTGTAAATCATTCTCTGTCACGCCCTATTCGCCATTATCTAATAAATTCACTTTACAAAAAGAAGAAGAAAAAATGTACCAAGACCGATTCGGACTGGCGAGGGTCTGTTGTTCAGAAAAACACCACGAGTGATCTGAAGGTTGTTCGGCTGAACGGAGCTAACGAAGCTGTGTGATTAGTCATGAACTCGTTTTAATACACGATGAAGTGGAAGTATTCAGAATTGTTATTGTTGTTGCGTGATGTTATGGGAGTGGGAGGGGGGGGTGTAAAGAGTATAGTGTGATTTTCTGATATGCTAGGGGACTCTTGACATTGATCCCAAAGCCATGCTCCGAACAGCCTTCGTCCAGGTATGATATAACTCTCTAATCTAAAACATACGTTCTGACCAGGTTCATGCTCTCATGTCTATACAAGGTGCTTCGCTCTTGGTGTAACAAAAACAATAGCGTGAAACTAAACTGGAAATAGATTAGATCGCCGTCAATCGCACTTTTCTGTCACAATCCCCTGCCGAGATATGATTTTTTTTACGTTTTCCGCCGGGTTGTGTGTGGCGTGATACTGTGTGAAACAGTGAAATTACAGTGAATATAGTGAAGCGAATTCAAAAACTTGAAGGAACTCCCAGGACAGTATAGCGAAAGTTATCGTTTCTCCCTGGCTTTCGCTCATTCCGCACAATGCTTAACGCCAACCACCCGCCAGTCATGCCAATTGCCTGTTCCGTTGTATTCTGCCCATGTTTCATATCGTTAACTAGAATTATTCAATGCTGAATCGAATGGGATGGGTCTCGGAGGTGTGAAACTGCGTCAATCCGTGCGATCATCCTATGTGTTTCGAAATAAGCTGTCAAATTTCGAGAAAACCAAAAAAATCCCTCCGCTTTCTGTTGGTACGGTCAAATTCGACTTAAACAACTATCCAAAAACGAAAATTTAGCATTTTTATTGCATTCACGTCGTGTTTGGTATTGTTTCTCAGGTATTTTTTGATGCAGAGTCGAATGAATTGGGCCTCGGAGGTGTACGTACAACTGTGTCTGGATGGGAAACAGCGATATCATATGGGGTATAGTGAGGCGAATTATACTACTTTGAGACACTCGCTAGAAAATGTTGAAAGTTATTGTTTATCCCTGGCCTGCGCTCATTTCCTCTCATTGCCTCCCACCTCACAAATGTCAAGGTTCGGTGTTCTGTTGTATTAGTCATGTTTGGTATCGTTTGCTAGTATTTTTCGATGCTGAATCGAATGGAATGGGTCTTGCAAGCGTTTAATAAACATTTTAGTTTGCTTGTGTGAAAAAAGTTGCTTCAATGTGGAAAAACGTGATTTTGTATGTAACAAAAACCCTTGTTATCGTTTCAGCAACGTATTTGGGTATCCAGGTACCTTTGGCATCATTCTACGACACTTTCAGTCCAATTCACCCAATCGTTTTACCCAATTCTACCCCAAGGGTCCGTGAGATTGTATTTATTTACCAGGACAAATTCACTTGACAAATCACGACAAGACTTGTGCTGTTTTGTACGTCTGTACTGTGTTTCGCATTCAAATTTGAATTTGTCGTGAAAATTGAATTTATCCACAAAACCTAAAATGACTTACAAAGTTGATGAAACTTTCAAGTTTTCCTGAAATTGTATGAGAGTCTCAATTTTCAATGCGTGAACTGCTATTGCGAGTCCCTACGTATATATACTTAAGTCGTTTGCACTAGGTGTATAGAAAAATTAAGAAACCACATCCCGGCAATGGTGATATAATGGTTGGTGGAATTTCGATCCATTTTCAGTTTACTTTTGTATAATTGTTATGTTGGTTGACGCCACGATTATCACTGAATAAACATTTTGAGAAGTTGGCAGCAGCGAGACTTAGTACAAATATTCTCTGGTCGAGGATGATGAGGCAGAGTGGATTTCCGGTAACTAAGAAATGGGCAATTTTTTATTCAATTGAACCGATTTTTTATTGAATTGTTGCTGTAATGACGTACCGCGCGCAGGTGTGGGGATACGTAGAACAGGATTTGGTGGAAAAGGCTCAAATATTTTATTAAAAAAGTCCTAATGCTTCTTCCAAACTCACCAAATTACGCTTTATATCTGGAAACCGGCAGACACTCTCTTGTAATATATACATTTAAGTTGCACCTAGACTATGTAATTAAAACAATGGATATGCCTCCTAATCGACTCCTGAATTTGTTGACCAATTTAGTTTTGAGACGCAAAGTTTTTTGGGTGAATGATTGGGTAAATTGTGTGACGAATACGGGATTGAAATTGAGGAGATTGCCAAAGAACATGTTAAGCGTCAGGGTGCACACGCTTTTGGCTATATTGGAGCACGGGCTGTTTAGGCAATGACGTGAGTTGTTGAGGTGCATTGTGTTTCGGCAAGTGAACTCTGGACTTCTCCAACTAATCAAACTCATGACTCACGCCTTGTCGTTCAGAACTTCAAGACTCCTGCTCTTCAGGCTAGTCTCATCTGATCTGCTTCTCCTCTCCTCTCCAACTGACCAAGCCATTCCATCTCCCCCATTTCCTTTCCTCCAGTTTCGTTTGAAACGTAGCACTGTACAGCTGTTAACTTTTTTTCTCGTCCAAGACGCTTTTTTTTCCTCCACGAGGAAGTCCGCATGGGCACATCCCGAACTTCTGCACCGAACTGACTCACCACCACTTCTTCTCCTGTACGACCGTCATCCGCATTCCGAACAGTCCAGGTTTTATTTTTCAATTCAATGGCATTCCGTTAAGTAGTTCATTGTCAATAATATAATTATACCGTCCGTCAACTCCCTTTTCGTTTGTCCCAACTAATTGCTGCTTCTCTATTAAGGGACAACTTTGGATTGTTCTACGAACTCCACGCTTTCCCCAACAAGTGCTACACAATAACTGTCCTAAGGAACTGTAGTGAGCTAGTTACTGGCGACACTACTGTTATTATTATACACAGCTGATTGCTTGTCATCTGGCTTGTGGATTAAAATATAGAGGATTCATTCTGTGTTCTAACGAATTGACGTGTAGTCATTTTATATTCGTTTACATTAATATGCACAAGATACTACACATTTTGGCGCAGTCGGCGTAATACGGACAGCTCTCAATCGGACGTCGGTGGTTCAACTGACCGGGTTGTGAGTATTAACTATCATTATTACTTTCCTTGACTCTATGAAGTTGAAAGGAAAGTTATGTAATCGGCTGAAAAAAAAATTTGAGTTTTCTTCAGATCTTTTCGTTTCAGACCCTCCTGAGTCCGAAAACACTATTTGGGAAAATGGTCTGTGTGTCTGTGAACAATTTTTAGAGAAAACCACCGTATCAAATCAGCTCAAACTTCATATCTCGCCCGCTGGTCATAATGGGACGCCAAAATAAGGGTATGCGCAAAATCCACCGAAAGTTAACTATAGTTATCATAGTGATCAAAACACCAAATATTTTTTTCTCAAAAACGGCTCTAACGATTTTGATTAATTTTTTATATTCATAGCTCCCAATAAGGCTACTATACCATGAAATTCCCATTTATGGGAAAATGACGAGAGCAGCACAATAAATTACCAAAACTTTCGACGTAATCGAATTTAGAGTGGTTTTTAGAGAAAACGACCGAGCCAAATCACCTCATTTTACTTATGATCCAGTAGGTCGCTTTTGTCTAGCGAATCACTGCAACGGAAGCTTCTACTAAACCTCTAAAATTTGATCCGTTTTTTGACAATAATGCTGCCGCACGATGGAAATCTTGGGTCAATGAGTTAGAAATTTACTTACTAGCGGAAAATGTTACGAATGACGTTCGAAAACGAGCCGTTCTTCTGAATTGCGCAGGAAGTGAGGTGATTGAAATATTTCAAAAATTACCAGAGGTTGGAGCATCATATGAGGATGCGAAAAAAGCGTTGAATGGTCATTTTACTTTCCGCTACCCGAAGGGAAGGAAAGTATAGTAATCGGCCCGAAAAAAAAAATTTGGGTTTTCTTCAGATCTTTACGTTTCAGACCCTACTGAGTCTAAAAAACCTAATTTCGGAGCGAGGTCCGTGTGTGTGTGTATGTCCGTGTGTATGTGTGTGTGTCTGTAGTTCGATTTGCGGGAGAACGGCTGATCCGATTGAGCTGGTTCTTTTTTGTTTTGTTCGTTATTTCTTGTAGACACCAAAATAAGGTTATGGACGATTTCGGCCGATGGGAAGGGGGGATGGGGGACGAAAATGTACCACAAACTAGGGTTTTTCGCATTTTTCTCGAAAACGGCTCTAACGATTTTGATTAAACTTTCAAATTATTGAAATTTCAAATTATTATTAAACTTTCAAAATTTTAGTCACCCATACAAACATTTCGTTCTGTATAATTATTTCTGTATATATATGTTGAACGGAGATATAAGCCAAGTTAACTCAGAAAAGGAGATATGTCGAATAATTATTTATCGGAATTCCAATTTTCTCAAAAACGGCTCTAACGATTTCGAACAAACTTACGGGATACTCGCAGCTAACTAGTCCCTACATTTTGTTCTTCATAAATGTTCCTGTAAAAATGCGTTGAACGAAGATATAGCGCCCGCATATGTAGGTGGTGTTCGAACTTAAAGGTGTGGCGGAAAGTTGTGTGTTGCTACGCACCAGATATTTTTACCAGAGGTCAATATTCTGTTCGAAATGTTCAACTTTCGTAGTGCTAAACAAGAATCTGGCGAGTTGATTGATTATCATGTGCGACTACGTAAACTAGCGTCGTCGTGTGATTTTGTCGATGAAGATTTTGAGATAAAAGTATAAATTCTCTTTGGGGACGAATTCCGATAGGTTGAGAAAGGATAACTTGGAGACCAAGCTTCAACATCTTTCAGGAATGTGTATAAGTCACTTAGAATCACTCATCATATGCACAATATTGTTGGAAATGTTGTCACCTGACTGTTGTTGTAGTTACCGTTTATAATCAGTTGCTACCCAGAAACCCGTTGCTAATAAAAAGACAATTCAGTTCGGTGCTTAGTTCGATCGTTATTACGTAATATTTCAATCGATGACAGCGGAGGGACGCCAGACACCAGGCTGACTAATACAGCGTACGCCGAGGCGCTGAAGAGCCAGATGGAAGAGGCCCACAACATGTCACGTGAGCAAATATGTAAGGAATTGGCCAGCACCAAAAGGCGGCTTGACGTACACGCTCGGCAACCACGATACCAGATGGAGGAAGGAGGTTTAGGTGCTGCTGCTCAAAACGACGGGTTGGAGTTCGAAACTTCGATCATTCTCGGCCTTTGTATATAATAAATACGCCCCAGATGACCAGTTTGATATTCAAGATTAGGTGTGAGTTATTGGGTCTTAACGCCGTTCAGTGGAGAGAGGCAGAAACACAAAATTGTGCATCGTGTAACGGGGGGTGAAAAGGAGGGCATGTTCCACTTAATTGCGGTTTGTCCGATACTTGGAGAGTTCGGACTTCGGATGAAAATAACGGAAAATGGATAGACAAACAGTTATGCCAGAGAAGCGTTAAAATATCGCAAGATGTTGATTGATGAATTCAATTATTACTTTCTTCGGCTCTAAAAAGTAGAAAGGGCAGTTATGTAATCGGCTGAAAAAAAAAATTTCAGGTTTTCTTCAGATCTTTACGTTTCAGACCCTCCTGAGCCCGAAAAACACTATTTGGGAAAATGGTCTGTGTGTGTGTCTGTGAAAGATTTTGAGAAAAAACGACCGAACCGAATTCACTCAAACTTGATATCTAGCCTACAGGTTACCGTGGGACGCCAAAATAAGGGTATGGACAAAATCCACCGAATGTTAACTATAGTTATCATAGTGATCAAAACACCAAATATTTTTTTCTCAAAAATGGCTGTAACGATTTTGATTAAATTTTTGATTTTGGTAGGACCCAATATGAAAACTATACCATAAAATTCTCATTTGTGGGAAAATGGCGAGAGCAGCACAATAAATTACCAAAACTTTCGACGAATGCGATTTTAGGGCGGTTTCTAGAGAAAACAATCGTATCAAATCAGCTGAAACTTGATGTCTCGCCTACAGGTTACCATCAAATGCCAAAATGAGGGTATGGGCAAAATCCACCGAAAGTTAACTATAGTTATCATAGTGATCAAAACACCAAATTTTTTTTCACATAAATGGCTTTAACGATTTTGATTAAATTTTTTACATTGATAGCTCTCAATAAGGCAATTATATCTAAAATTCCCGTTTGTGGGAAAATGACGAGAGCAGCACAATAAATTATCAAAATTTTCGACGAAAAGAGTTTTTAGCGCGGCTTTTTCCTTATAAACTGCGCTGGAATATTAGTAGAACGTTTAAAAAAATTGGTATTGTAGTCCTGTCTAATACCTATAGAGTGAGTGTTTGAAAACGCTCATGAGATACACGGGGCTCACTCCAGAAATTCCTGAATTTCAACTACCGCCGTTTCGCTCACTACCAGTTACTAGAAGTTTTTACCCTATAACTCTGCCAAAGTGATTACTACCCTTCTTCAAAAAAATTGTGTTTACAGCCTCATTTATTATCTGTGCACTGATCGCTCAATAATGATCCTGGAATGAGTACGAGCAGCGTAATAAATTCAGGAACTGTAGGCGCTGCCGCTTCCTGATGCTGTGAAGTGTTGTTTGACCAAATTCAAATGAACTGAGTGATAAATGAATTGATTAAGTGGAAAAAGCTGTGTAGAAAGTGAATTGACGTAGAGCTAAGGAAAGTTGTGTGTTGCAACGCACCAGATATTTATAGGAGTTGCTGTTCGTTACTTATTTACTCGTATTGTTGTTTCCTTCAACGTAATATTAAGAATTAGTGGAAAGCTCATTCCCGGGCAAAAAGCGCATGTCCCATTGCCTAAATGTGCGTGTTATTACAGAATTGTTATATTTGTAATTTTGAGGAAAATATACACTCTATTGACTCAATTGTTTTCGTTACACCAAGCGCGAAATACCCTGTATAAACATAAGAAGTAGTTCGTCATAGATCAGAGAGTTATCTCATACCTGGATGAAGTCTGAAGCGTGCATGGTTCACACGTTTGACCTGAGTTCCTTAAGAGTTCTGTTGTCACTTTCTTTGGCTCGACGAAGTAGAAAGGAAAATTATGCAATCGGCTGAAAAACAAAATGTTTAGATCTTTACGTCTTTCCGAGGCGAAAAATACTATTCGAGAAAGTTGTCAGTGTGTGAGTCTGTAAACGCGAATTGAGAGAAAACGGCTGAACCAAACTTGATATCTATCCCGTAGTTTACCGTGGGACGCCGAAATAAGGGCAAAACTAACTACAGTTATCACATTGATCAAAACACTTTTTTTTCTCTCAAAAATGGCTATAAAGATTTTGATTAAACTATAGTACCGCTTTTTATTGACACAATACCATAAAAATTCTCATTTATTGTAAAACAGAGCAGCACCGCCAAACATTTCGACAAAATTAGAGCAGTTTTTTCCTTATAAACTCAAATACTTCTAGGATACCTACACGACCTATACCTTCGCCTATACGATGAGCGTTTGCTAGCGCTAACAAGATATTCCGTAATTTCACTAATAACCGTTTCTAACAGTTATTACCAGATAATTCTGAAACAGTGATTATTATCGTTCTCAAAAAAGTCGTGTTTAATCTCATTCACTCTACGCGTTGATTGCTCCATAACCACCGTGGCACAAGTCGGAGAACTGCAATAAATTATAAGGAAGTTACGTTTGATTTCTCATAAATTCCTCTCAAATGCCTCCAGTATTCTCAATAGATTAGGGCGATAGTCCCATAAACTACTTCGTGAAGTATTAGAAGCAACCCCAGGTACAGGTAATTCCAAAAAAACACGATCCTTCTCAGAAATAATTGGGTTGACAGTCCTGTGCACCGATTTGTCTAGCCGCTGAATGTTCGATGGGACTAAGTCAAGTCTTGAGGTGCGCCGCATGATGAGTTCATGAACGTTTAGGAGGGGTATAGGACGCTTTTAACTGTGACTCCGAGGATTTTTAAGGCAAAAACGGCGTTTTTCCGAATAAACGTTAAAAAATCACCCTCGGAATTGACATAGAAAGGTGCGTTTGGCGGCATTTCATTCCACTTATAGTTTAATTTCGCCCGATGCGCTTAACACCTCAATGATGGGTGATAGGATTCAACAATCCGATCAGTTTCTTGCCTTTCCAACTCTCATTCGAGTTGAGATCGGTTAAATTGTATTATAAACCCATCGGCCTGTTTTTGCGGCCATCATATTGGCTCAGAACTGTTACATTTATCAGTCTATAACGTTAATTACCGCTTCCTCTGGTTTGCACAACAATCTGTTAAATTCTACGAACAATATTGTTTTGAAGTTGAAGCTATTAAAAGGACTTTTTTCTCAAATTAACGTATAATGAAGAATTTGGATGACACTTGCATGTCAGCAAAAAATGTATCTTACTTTTTATTGTAGACGGGACTGACTATTCCCCTGCCAGGGGCATTAGCCCATTTGGGGAAATAATTTCTGACTATTCGCTCAGTTTTATGGACCATCCACTGTATCGAGCTTTTTTTCGTGGAGATAAATAAATACAAAAAAGAAAAATAAGTACGGATCGATTCAAAACATCAATTGCAAGATTTAGGTATAGTTACACGGGGGGTTGTAGAGTTGAGGGTGGTGTCAGGGGAAGAAGAAGTCGTCGAGGTCGAGAGACGTGGCGCCGAAAGGGTCGAAGTCCCCGTGAATCTCCGTGAAAGTGGCCATGTCGTCCGGGGGCGGCGAGAGGGGCGAGTCGGATATCGGGGGCGTGGGAGGGAGAAGAAGCGCCGGCGCGACGAGGGTCGTCGGGCAAGGCGGGAATTGAGTAGTCGGAGGCGGAGGCGGCTCGGCGAGTGCCGCCGTCAGCGCCTCGATGTACCTCATCGCGAGCCGCAGCGTCGATATTTTCGTCAATTTGTCCCCTTCGTCCGAGCTCGTCGCGTGCGGAACGGCTCGTCTCAAACTGTCGAAGGCTTCGTTTATTTCTCTCATTCGCGAGCGCTCACGAGCGTTCGCCGTTTTTCTTCGATATTTACTCAACGGAGCGGGTTTGGGTTTGGGTCGCCGTTTGGGGCGTTTCTTCCACGTGACGACCTCTTCGTCGTCGGAGTCGCCGCGTTTTCTCTCCGAGCGGGGGCGGAGTGAGTAGCATTTTTCCCCTTTCGAGCTTCCGTCGCTCGGGTTGTTGTTGTTGCTATTGTTGTTCGGGTCGCCCTCCAACGCCTCAGCCATTTTCCATGTCTCGCGGAACGCGGAACGAACCACTTGACACTCGCGAACTGGTGTTGGCGGACGCTCTCGTGACCGCGCCGGCACCGCTTGACTCCGGAGTTTGACTCGAACTGTCGACTCGTCGCCTTCTCCTCGTCGTTTTTAGTCGTCGACCCGCCGAACAAAACCAGTTTTCCTACTCGATGCTTTCGACTGTCTCGCGCCATCTACCGCCGGAACCCGCCAACTTCCTCCTCCGCCCGCTCACTCCACCCCCTCCGCCCCTCCCCCGACCATACGACGCAGCGAAAAACTTTCCTCGCCCTGACATCATCAAACAACTTTCCTTGGCTTCAAGTGTATTCAGCGATTCCACTGACTCTTATCAACGAATCCCAAAGGGAAAGGAAAGTATAGTAATCGTGTCAAAAAACGAGCGGTGCGTAGCAACACACAAATTTCCGCCATCCCTTCAAGTTCGAACACCACCTACACATGCGGGCGCTATATCTTCGTTCAACGCATTTTTACAGAAACATTTATGGATAACAAAATGTAGGGACTAGTTCGCTGAGAGTACTCCGTAAGTTTGATCGAAATCATTAGAGCCGTTTCTGAGAAAATTGGAATACCGATAAATTAATATTCGACAAATCTCCTTTTCCGAGTTAACTTGGCTTATATCTCTGTTAAACAGATGGATATAGAGATAGTTGCGGAGGGGAAACGTGATCTTAGAATGCTAGAAGACACTCTATTACCACTTCCTCTGGTTACCCTGGAATTAACGGAAATGTTCGAAAATGCGTTATTTTCGACACATTTCGATTTTTATCTCTGTTCAATGGACCGTCAGAGGAACATTTATAGAGAACAATACATAGTTATTAGCTATTCGAAAACATCGTGAAAGTTTGGTGAAAATCGTTGAAGCCGTTCCGCCAAAAAGCGTAAAAAACCTATTTTTCCGTTCACCGTATTTTTATGGAGACATGTACAGAGAAGAAAAGTTAGGTATTGATTAGTAGAAGATAATTTGAAAGTTTAATCAAAATCGTTAGAGCCGTATTTGAGAAAAATGCGAAAACCCCAAGTTTTTGATACATATTCATCCCCCTCCCCTTTCCATCGTCCGAAATAGCCCATAACCTTATTGTTGTATCTACAAAAAATAACTAACAAAACGAAAAAGAACCAGGTTGATCAATTCAGCCGTTCTCCCGCAAATCCGAATACAGACACACACACACGGATCACACGTCGAAATAGTATTATTGACCTAGTATTAGTGCTTCGAGACCCATCCCATTCGATTTAGCATCGAAAAATACCAGTAAACCATACGAAACATGACCTGACTACAATGGAACTACGGAAACTAAATATTCCAGTCGCCTGTAGGCAATTGGCACGACGTGGCGAGTCGAGCGGGTGGGTGGTTTTGATGAGATGGAAGAGATGGAGTACAAACGACGAAACGTTGACTTCCGCAGTAGTTCCCGCGAGTTCTTTCAATTTTAGCTCACTTTAGCTCACTATAATGACTGTAATTTCACTATACGCTGTTGTACACGTCCGATACTCATCCCATTCGAACTGGGATGTAAAAATACCTTGAAAATGATACCAAACACGGCGTATTTGCGATTAAACTGCGTTTTTGTTAATTTTTTTTAAACGTTTTTTTGCCCACAACAAACACGGGCTTCGCTTGATCGAATTGCCGAGATAGCAAGCAGCGTCAGCTAAGGAAAGGCAGTTTGAGCGATGAAGTTCCTATCGATGATTTTCTCAAGTATTCAGAACTAAATTAGGGTAAGGGGTCAGAGTAGACGTTTCGCTTGAGGGTGGTGCTGGAGGAGGACTAACTGGTACAAAGATTGAATAAGTGCGAATTAATGTGACAGCCATTGGCAATTTGGGACCCATGACGACACATTTTTTAAAGTCTGATTTTACAACTGTGTAAAGGCAACAAATCCAGTAATGTTTCTTTAATAGTTCCGTATTAGCATTTTGTGATAGGTACTCATCAATTTTAGCGTTATGTGACAAGGTACAGGGGTTTGGCCATATTTGGTCATCATACGTCACAAAGGAAAGACACAATACTGGTACTGTGTGATTGTAGAGTCGATTTTTGTGATCACCAGCGTTGTCTGATGACCTCAGCCACCATTTCAGGTCATTGGGTCGGATGTGCTTGCAGGGTAACTTGTTTTGCACTCTGCATAATTTTCACGCTGCTCTTTTTGATGAACGTGGAGCAGCCCTGTGTTCATACTGGTTTTCTCAGCTGCTCATAGAGCAGGACGTGATGGTGATAATATGTCAGCTTCTCTCAGCGTCTTAACACTTGGCATCCACGTTATCATAATGTTGACAAGTTCATGTGGATGCCTTTTGAAGCCTTCTCTGCTTAGCATGAAGAAAAGTGGAGTCGAAGCACTGCTACAAGCTTCGTTCTGCACTAAGAGCTGTTATTCATATCATGCACACGCTATTTGAGAATCTGATACATTTCTGTATACTTCTGCTCGTTCAAAATGCTCATCAAAGCGCTATTTCAGCCAAGAGCATTGAAAACTTGTTTTCCTTCATAACTCTTGACTTGTTTGGGACGAGCATCGCTCAAGTTCTATTCTGCCAGTCGACACAGAGTCCTGCAAGAGTCTTCTTTGATGTCTACCCTTGGAGAATTTGTACCAAAGACCCGAAATCGCTCCCTTTCAAGTCTCTGGCACTGGGCCAAGAGGTAATAGGGAGTTTCCCCGCCAGTACCACACCACCTGAGCTGAGGGGTGTCGACTTTGCCCATAACGTGTGTTTGTTCATTTTGCAGTCTTGCGATGGTTCAGATAAAGCGTTTATAGCGCCTCAGAGCTGAGGGTTTCAGTTCGATGCTTCCTCCTGGCATATTCTCTCACTGCCCTGAGCTCAGTCCTAACCTACTCGTAAGAGGCTGTCATTCACATTCCGCAGTATGAAAAACCCTGCAAATTATAACACAACGGTTTATTATTCGGATAAATAGCTTGACCAACATTAATGCTCCGAGACCCATCCCGTTCGATTCAGCATCGAAAAATATCAAAATGAAACCCAAAAAAAGGTCGAAAAGAACTGAATCGTAATATTAAAATAAACCAAAAAAAAAGAAAGTATCTAGAAAAATAAGCGAATAATGAAAAGTTCAATCGAAGGTAACAGATATTTTGCTAACGAAAACAGTTGAGACGAAGCAAAACAGTCATTCGTGGAGGTGAAGACGAGAACAAGGCAATCGGACGATAAAGAGACAAATCGTAATGCCAAAGGTTATATACGAAACACGAGCGCTTCCTAGAGGAAGCAAAAAAAAAAACCGGCGCCCGTAAACGTTGCGAGTCGAGTCGAAAGGGGAGGCGAGCGGGTGGCGTTGCCAGTCCAGACGAAACGTTGACTTCCGCTGTAGTTCCCGCGTTGTACTGCGTTTCGTTAATTTTTTTAACCGTTTTTTGCCCATAACAATCATGGGCTTCGTCCGATCGGATTGCCGAGATGGCGGGCACAACTAGATACCAAATTGGATTTTTGTGCGAAAGAACGAATTTTTTGGACCACGTTAAAGGCACAAAACGGCCCGGACGGCGGACGGGCATTGCAAATTTGGAACCCTCATGTCTTGAAACGTTAAGTATCAAATTTTGAGGGGGGTTGTAAACAAATTTTCCTGATCGAAAACAGATTTATTATTCAGAATGAATAATAAACCAATTATTCAGAATGATAAACCAAAATTGGGGTTTTTCTTCAGATCTTTACGTTTTGAGGTCTACTGAGTCTAAAAAACATCATTTCGGTGTGTTGTGTGTGTGTGTGTGTGTGTGTGTGTGTGTGTGTGTGGACGTATTTACCACTGCACTGCACTCTGCTTGGGCTCTCTGTACTTGGGCAACAGAAGCACAGGGCGATCAAAGTCCCATTGTCGCCCAGGCGACCTCGACAGGGCCCTTGCAACCTTAAAGCCCAACAAATCTCCTGGGCCAGATAAAATAGGGAGCAATATGCTAAGGAAGGCTGAGCGGACTTCCAGCGGCCTTCTTAATTTATTTAATGACTGTCTTCAGGTCGGACAGTTCCCCACTCAGTGGAAGTCTGCGTGTGTTGTCACTCTTCAAAAGGGAGGCGACCGCAATCAGTAAGACCCGCGATCATGGAGACTACTCAGTCTTCTATCCATATTAGCCGAAACACTAGAAATCTTGATTGTTGCAGTCCCTCGAAGGAGCCTGAGAAGGCTGCAACCTCACAGGCAAGCAATGCAGGTGTACTAAAGGAAGGCCCACGCAGGATGTCATCGTCGAGATTCGGCGTGTTTCCCTGTTGGCACCGGCTAAGTAGGTCGTAGCAGTTCTTATTGACATCCGGGGGAGCGTTTGACCTTTGGTGGCCAGCGCTCCTTAATGACCTTAAAGGTAGGGGAATCTCCCGCAACCTGTACTCGCTCGTCAGAAGTTATCTGAAAGACAGAACTGCTGCAATCGAATGCAGGCATGTCTTCGTCCAGAGAAAGATTGAGAAGGGGTGCCCACCAGGCTCGGTCCTTGAACCAGCACTCTGGAATGCCTTCAATCGTACCTCCGCTGGTCTAAGTTTGGTGGATGCTTCAGAGGCCTCTTGCACATTGGCAAAACCGTATCTTCCATGACTGATATAACCCTTGTCGGGGGTTGAGGAACAGCCATCAAATAACGAAACAGACCTGTGTGGAATACGTGTAGATGTACAGGATGGAGAGTGAGAAAAAAAAGTGCCTGAAGTCGTCATGTTCCGTAAGAAACTGGCTCGTCCAATGGTCTGGCTCAAACCCCTTTCTGAGGCTCACGGATGTTGGGAACAATCTCGTACCTGCCACGTCCCTTTGACGAGAATTCCCATCTCGCATTGGCCCAATCATCTATCGGGACAAGTTATCGTTCAGTAGAGAAATCTTCACGGAGTTCAGCCCAGAGTGGGCTCGCCGCTTGTCCACCATGCACTTAACAGCCAAGTCTACTGGTAACTGACCAGTGATTTACTGGAGCGCAGTTCTCTGGGATTGGGCGTGTACTCCCGAGAGCTAGTTTCCTACCGCAAACCATGGAGCAGTAACCAATCACGCCTATGTGGATGGTCTTGTAGGTTCGTGTCACGGTAACACACTCCCCAAGTGGTCTTACTAATTGGTCGCAGTGAGGGTACACAACGGTGGAATAGCCGTACATCAGATGGGTCCACAGATAACGCTGGAGAATCCTCTCGGGTATTCCTTTTTGACTTTCATTAAGCCACCCATGTTAGATCTGTAATTGGATTTCTCTGCAGAGTTCTGCGTACACTTTCCTCTTGGTTGATCTGTACCTCACTGCCTCTTGACCTTGACAGCCTCTCACCCTCGATTCCTGACGTGCTGTTCATGTTGAAGATACTCGCAGAGACGCTATAACTCTGCATGACCTTCATAACCGAAAAACTGCACCATTCCCAGACATAAGACTTACACAGACTTAGACAAGACCTTACACAGCATCATGAACGACCACGTTCTTATGTAAATAAATAAATAAATTCCTTCACACGAATTGATAAATGTCTTCAGGGCTATAACTTTACAAGACTACCTTATCACTCAGTTAGATGACATCAACACTTGAAAGAGAGTCCTCGCTGCCCCACTTACAACACAATCTGCTTTGGAAACGCTTTGTCTTCTGACAAACTAAATGTACAGAATTCACTGCGTTGCTTCGATGTCACTTGATGTCAACAAGTCTTGCATCACAACGGGTACAAGCCGCGAGGCGGAAGACGTAGGGCAAAGAAGCACAATCGTTCTCGTAGTTGCAACGCTAAGCGTGTCGAGTATTCAGGCGGACAGCTCTTCGGATTCTGCCCCTCCAAGAGCCGCCGTTGGAGTTAGACAGCGAGGGAGGCTTCGCTTCAAGAGGAAGATATGCGCCGCGACCACTTGACCCTCTTGACCTTCAGTGGCGCTCGTCGATGTCACTTTCTCCCTCCGCCCGTGTCACCAGAGGCGCCAACACAGTCACTTCGACCTGTTAGTTGTTTAGATGCGTCAAGCTCTGGTTCCTACGACCGTAAAATTCTCCAGTACGAGCTACGTGTACGTGAGAGGAAGCGACGAGAAATGCGTCGAAAGTCTTTCCAAGAGATTGAGACTGTGATTCGTCGCGATGGGCCTGCAAATAATCTGGGCAGGTTCGAAGGATTGAAAATTGGTTTCGTTTTGCCTCTTTTACTCAAAATGTAGCTACTCTCGCGGTGCGGGCTTGTCAGGTTGAGCACGAATGAGCAGGAGAAGACATCCAGTTTTCTGGTGCAGCAAAAGATAAGCTCCCGCTTTAGCCGAAGCTCGGTCGCTCGTAAGTGTGGAAACTTTCATTTGGAAACTGAGGTCTCAAAATTTTAACCGGGACTAAATTCAATCTGGTATGAGGGGTTGTTAACTCATCCAGTAACGTTTGTGCCACTGATTTGAACGTAATGACTGGTTCGGTTCCTATACGTAACAAAATTGAATTGCCCTGGAAAGTAGCGATACGTTGGGAAATTGCTTTAAAACCGCGTTGGAGTTTTTCCAGGAATTTTATGAGGCAAGGGTTGTCCGCATATAATTTGGGCACTTTAGCAATCTCGTTCTCCATGTAATTTGGGATTTTGTCGGACTTTTGTTCGAGTTGAAAATCGAATGGCAGGAAACTGTGAGAAACCCTTATTGACCAGTGCCGACTGCAGCTACGATGACATGTTGCTTCAACGTGTCATTTTCATGTTGCAACGACGTTATCCGTGCGTCATAGGTCTCAAATTTGTTATCCCACGCCGCACGGTCGTCTCTGAAAAAACTCAAGTCCGATCTTATTTTATTTAAATCTGTCAATAAATTTGCGTACCACATATGCACGGGGGAGTGGGTTCGGTAACGACCCCGCCCCCACTTTTGCACAAATCACACTTCCAGGTTTTCCTTTTGGTGTATGCCTTCCTCATCCATGCATCAATGGTCGGCAACCTCGTGCAAGAAACATGAAAACGCTGGGAGCAAACCGAACACTTCACGTCGTCTACTGGGGGATCACTTTGCCCGCACTTGGGGCACACAACAGACATGTTGAGTACCAAAAAACCCTACAAATTATTACAAAAATGACTAATTCCTCAGATCAATAAGTGGTTTGCTGTATGATTACGCCCCTCGCCACAAAGCAAAATCAGTAACTCAGCTTTCTTAGAGACGAAACAAATAAAAGTTTTGCCTTGGCCAGGCAATTCACCAGACTTGAGCCCAATAAAGAATGCCTGGGAGGTTTTGAAACGAAAAGATCCCAAAGAAAATACCACAAACAAACAAAATCTTATAGCAGCATCAATTAAAGTTTGGCATCATGACGAAGAACTGAAAGAAAGTGTTAAAAAACCCTACAAATTATTACACAATGGTTTATTATTCTCATGAACAGCTTCACCTAGTGTTACTGCTCCGAGACCCATCCCATTCGATTCAGCATCGAAAAATACTAGTAAACCATACGAAACATGACCTGACTACAATGGAACTACGGAAACTAAATATTCCCCCGGCGCCCGTAAACGTCTGTAGGCAGTTAAGATCCGATGGAGGGGTGTGCGGAGGAAGTGCCGGCCTCATTGGCTCTAACCTTCCTCCGCCCCGTTGGGCAAAAACAGTCGGGGAAATTGGGATGGGGGCTTCCAGCAAACCCTCGCTCAGTAATTGGCAGGACGCTGGGAGTCCAAAGGGCGTTGCGAGTCGAGCGGGCCTTGAACACGATACGAAACACCGCTTATTTGCGATTATACTAGGTTTTGTTAATTTTTTTAACCATTTTTTGTCCATAACAATCATGGACTTTTTTTCGTGACCGAAAACATAGATTTATTATTCAGAATGAATAATAACCAAAAACTACATGTGTCTGCAGAAGTGTGAGTACCTAGGATCGTAGTAACGCTCTGCTACCAATTGTCACGTAACTCTTTGGGATTACGTGGCGTAGTGTAGAAAGGTAGGGGAAGAAGAAAGGTTAAAAATGAATAAATGTTATTAAATAAAAATATGTCGTACCTCAAAGAAAAAGGGGAAACTCGCTTTTAGAAAACTAAATAAAGGCGGCCCTAAACTGAAAGCGCGCGGTGACCACCTCGACTCAAACCGCACCGTATATAGAAAATTTACGCACAAGTACTACACCGATCGACGATTTGCTAGAGAGCGACCGAGCTTCGGGTAAAGCGGGAGCTTATCTTTTGCTGCACCAGAAGTGCTCCTGCTCATTCGTGCTCAACCTGACAGGCTGTCACGGGAGGCACCGAGTTCTATGTGGCACAAATTTAAAATCGGGGTGTATTGAAAATGAAACACATATCATTCGTATAATGATGACCAGATTAATGATTAGTTCAGCGCACACTGAAGAAGAAGGCAATTACACACAATCCTCACGTACACGACCATTTTGGTTCATTCTGAATAATAACCCTATGTTTTCGGTCACGAAAAACTTTTTACAACCCCCACTCACAATTTGATACTTTACGTTTCAAGAGAGGGATTCCAAATCTGCAATGTTCGTCCGCGGTCCGGGCCGTTTTGTGCCTTTAACGTGGTATAAAAAATCCGTTCTTTCGCACAAGAATCCCATTTGGTATCAAGTTGTGCCCGCCATCTCGGCAATGCGATCGAACAAAGTCCATGGTTGTTATGGACAAAAAACGGTTAAACAAATTAACAAAACGCAGTATAATCGCAAATAAGCCGTGTTTCGTATCGTTTTCAAGGCCTGCTCGACTCACAACGTCCTGCCAATTACTGAGCGAGGGTTTGCTGGAAGCCCCCATCCCAATTTCCCCGACTGTTTTTGCCCAACGGGGCGGAGGAAGGTTAGAGCCAATGAGGCCAGCACTTCCTTCGCACACCCCTCCATCGGATCATAAATGCCTACAGACGTTTACGGGCGCCGGGGGAATATTTAGTTTCCGTAGTTCCATTGTAGTCAGGTCATGTTTCGTATGGTTTACTAGTATTTTTCGATGCTGAATCGAATGGGATGGGTCTCGGAGCAGTAACACTAGGTGAAGCTGTTCATGAGAATAATAAACCATTGTGTAATAATTTGTAGGGTTTTTTAACACTTTCTTTCAGTTCTTCGTCATGATGCCAAACTTTAATTGATGCTGCTATAAGATTTTGTTTGTTTGTGGTATTTTCTTTGGGATCTTTTCGTTTCAAAACCTCCCAGGCATTCTTTATTGGGCTCAAGTCTGGTGAATTGCCTGGCCAAGGCAAAACTTTTATTTGTTTCGTCTCTAAGAAAGCTGAGTTACTGATTTTGCTTTGTGGCGAGGGGCGTAATCATACAGCAAACCACTTATTGATCTGAGGAATTAGTCATTTTTCCAAAACTGTCTTGTATTGGCCTTGCTTCATCATACCATCGACAATGTACAAACGTCCCGTGCCTATACCACCGATAACTGACCACACCATCACCTTTATTAACTGTCTGTATTATACAGTAAGAGTGATACTTTTCGTTCTGTCTTCGTGAAAAAATGAAGATTCATGCATCATCAATTCAATGTGAGACTCGTCTGAGAAGCAAACCTGGATTTGTTTTATTGGTTTATTATTCATTCTGAAATCGGACGAAGCCCGTGGTTGTTATGGACAAAAAATGGTTTAAAAAATCACAAAACGCAGTATAATAGCAAATATGCCGTGTTTTGTTTCGTTTTCAAGATATTTTTACATCCTGGGTTGAATGGAATGAGTATCAGACGTGTACAACTGCGTATGGGGAAAATACAGTAATTATAGTGAGCCAATGTCAACAAATTGAAAGAACTCGCGGGAACTACAGCGGAAGTATACGTTTCGTCGTCAGTACTCCCTCCCGTCTCATCAAAACCACCCACCAGCTCAACTCGCAACGTCGTGCCAATTGCCGAGGGTTTGCTGGAAGTCCCCGTCACAATTTCCCTGACTCTTTTTGCCCGACAGGGCGGGGGAAGGTTAGGGCCACTTGCTCCGCACACCCCTACATCGGATCATAAATGCCTATAGACGTTTACGGGCGCTTGAGGCCGAGGGAATATTTAGTTTCCGTAGTTCCATTGTAGTCAGATCATGTTTCGCATGGTTTACTACTATTTTTCGATGTTGAATCGAATGGAATGGGTCCCGGAACAGTAATACTAGGTCAAGCTGTGCATGAGAATAATGAACCATTGTGTAATAATTTGCAGAGTTTTTTTTCCCAATCTGCAACCATCATGTATCGATGATTTTTAGCCTATTCCAAACGTTTTACCTTCATTTCTGGGGTTAGTTTTGGTTTTCTTACTGCCCTACAACATTTGAACCCCATTTCTAGCAAAAATAGTCATGCCGCTTTCATTTATCATTTTTGTCAGTTCTTTTGTACATTTTCTTCTGTTGTGCAGGCAAATGCCACGAATTTTTCTTCACCTCGAGGTGTCGTGATTCTTTTTTGTCCACCTTTTCCGTCCCTCGCACTTCCCAACAGTACTTTTCTGTCAAGTTTAGGTTTTATTCGGTTTACTGTCATCACATTAACATTCCCTAGTGATGCAATCTATCTTTGTGAATAATTTGAGAGGCGCAGTAATGCCGAAATTTCAGGTATTGTTTCTAGGGGAATATCTTTGGTTTTTCCCATTTTTCCACAAGTGCTTATGAAATATCTAAACTATAGAACACTATTTTAACACGAATGATCACTAATTGTACTATATTAACGTTATTTCAAAAGTCCAAAGTCCAAGAGGCTCTTTTTATTCAATATTAATATCGAAACTAATTTAACCTCATAATAAGAGTTTGAGATTTGACTGCGGGTCGACAAGTGTTGACAACACTATACAATGTTGCCAGTGTAAGAAATGTTGAACAGCATTGCCGGAGTGAAATATCAAAATCTGTAACCCAACAAATAATTTAATATGTTAATTAAGAGTCTTGCGGTTGAGTCTTTCATAATAAGAAAATCTTTAGTCTAACTAATAATTTGGCCACCCACTGTACCTCCGTACGGTTACACACAGGCAACAGGCCAGTCTGGGTCTGCATGATAGCGAAACTGCAATCAACAGTGTCATATCGATAAGAAAACCGATCCCACCTTATTACTTCTTGATTCATTGAGTCATTCGGTTCGATATCTCCATTCTCGCATGACTAGACTGAATCAGTCGTTGAATAACCGGACGAGGGACTTCAGCAGGTGGATGCGGTGCAGTGTGGTAGTTGGAAAGTCAAAAGATCCATCATCGGTAACTAACTCGGTCGTAATTATAACACTTTTCGCTATAATCTCAGTTATCTTAAAGCTAGCGACATTTCATTTGTGAGAATCGAGCTCCTCTGATCCGGCGAAGAAGAAAGAGGGTCTTCCTTCGGTATTCTCGATACACTATCGATCAGGAACTGAACGATAAGGATCGTTTGGTCTGTCTGTTCGTTGTGGAAGACCTGTCGCCTCGTTAGGGCTTCCATCGAACCTCCTGAACTTGAGCCTCCTCCTCGAATAATTAACAAGGAAGCTCCCTTGATTACTCTCTTCTCTCCATCTCAGCTTGTAAATTGGATCAAATCCTCGTCCCTTCATTTATTCTTCTGCTCTTCCTAGCTTTCTAAGGGGAAGAGTAAATGAATTCTCCAGAGGGAAGAGAAGGAGAAGCCCCAGTATACCGCGTTCTATTCTGTACGAAAGAAGGCAATTGCAAGTGTTCAGCACATTCCGAATTAGCTGGGGTTTTACTTTCCTTGGCTCTACGAAGTAGAAAGGAAAGTTATGTAATCGGCTGAAAAAAAAAATTTTGAGTTCTCTTCAGATCTTTACGTTTCAGACCCTCCTGAGTCCGAAAAACACTATTTGGGAAAATGCTCTGTGTGTGTGTGTGAACGATTTTTAGAGAGAAACACCGTACCAAATCCACTCAAACTTGATATCTCGCCTACAAATTACCATGGGACGCGAAAATAAGGGTATGGGCAAAATCCACCGAAAGTTAACTATAGTTATCATAGTGATCAGAACACCAAATTTTTTTTCTCAAAAACGGCGCTAACGATTTTGATTAAATTTTTTATATTGATAGATCTCAATAAGGCAATTATACCATGAAATTCCCATTCTTGGGAAAATGACGAGAGCAGCACAATAAATTATCACAATTTTCGACGAAAAGCGTTTTTAGCGCAGTTTTTTCCTTATAAACTCCGCTCGAATTTTAGTAGAATGTTAAAAAAAATTAATATTGTAGTCCAATCCAATACCTAACGGGTGAGTGTTTAAAAACGCTCATGAAATACATGGGGGTCACTCCAGAAATTCCTGAATTTCGACTGCTGCCGTTTCGCTTACTACCAGCTCTAAACGTTTTTACCCAATAACTCTGCAAAAGTAATCACCATCCTTCTTCAAAAAATTTGTGTTTACAGCCTCATTAATTATCTGTGTACCAGTTTCTCAATAATGGTCTTGCAATGAACACGAGCAGCACAATAAAATCTGGAACTGTAAGCGCTACAGCTTCCTGCTGCTGTGACGTGTTGTTTGACCAAGTTCAAAGGAACTGAGTGATAAATGAATTGATTAAATAGAATTAGCCATGTACAAAGTGAATTGTTTTAGAGCTAAGGAAAGTTGTGTGTTGCAATGCACCAGATATTTTGACCTCTGAACGTCCGCGCTTAACGGTACTCATTGGCCCTAGGGAAAATCATTATTTGTCCAAACAACTTTCTGATCTCAACCGTTTAGTTTGTACCTGTGGGAAGCCCAGCTCTTCAGTTATTTCCTTATGACAACTGATTTTCTCCTTTTCTGGACTTTCCAAAATATCCTTTTCCTACCCCTCAATTTTACAATTCCCTGCACAGCACACAGCTCCTCTTTCAAACAGTCAGCTATCTATCAGCTCTCGCGAACGACAGTCGTATTCCATTTTCCCCAACTCATTCGTCTCTCGACTCTCGCGCTACTCACTCTCCATCATTCTATCTCTCTTTTTCTCCATTTAGAGTCCTCTTTGTTGCGTTTATATACTCATACTCAAACTGATATCGCTATTCTGTCAAGTGTAATAAAGTCCTCAGTCATGCGCACCACGTTCATTTATTTCTCGACTCACTGCAATATATTTATGTTTAATTTTATTCGATCGTGCCTCTAGCTCTTAGTGGCCCTTGCATAATCCTGTTGAAGGTGGCACTGTAGGTTCCTGACACCCAATAGTGTAGTCACAGATATAACCTTACAAACCAGTGCATCAGCTTTCTGACGAACGACCTACTGCCTATTTTATAGGGGTGCTAGGATGGGAATGCTAAAGGAAATGAAGTGTTTGGGGGTGGTGTGGGTGTCGGGAATGACAATTGGTAGGCATGTGGATTATGTGACAGGAAAGGCAAGGGAAAAGTTTTATGGGGTCGTAAGATTGGCGAGGGAGGGATGGGGAGTAGGGGGGGAGCCCCTGCGCACGATATATAGGGGGATGTATGTGGCAGTCATCACGTACGCGTCCGGAGCATGGTGGGAAAAATTGAATGCCCACGCAAGGAGGAGACCGGCAGGTGGCCGAAGGAAGATGTTGGTTAGTATGGTGAAGGCCTACTGGACGGTCTCCCCTGATGCCCTGTGCGCCGTGGCCGGAGCCACCCATGGACTTGGAAAAGAAGAGGAGATGGGTGGGCTTCCGGCTGAGGCTGCAGGGACGAGTGATGTGGGGTGGCAGGGAAGTTATGGGAAGGAAAAGGAAGGCCCTCATCAGTTACTAATCAATGAGTAGCAGGAAAGATGACACAACAGTGATAAAGGAAGATGTAGAAGAAGGATGTACGCATGGCTGCCACAGATTAAGGAAAGGATAGAGGCGCGTTGGATGGGGTTTGGATTCTACACCACACAGCTCGTCACTGGCCACGGAGACTTCAGAGAGAAGCTCCGTGGGCTCGGGTTGTTGATGGGTGGACTGTGTGAGTGTAGTGAGCTGGACACAGTGGAACACATGGTGTGTTTTGTGTTAGTGTGTGGGCGGTGCCAGGAATGTCAAGTAGCCCATCCCTGGACCGCAAGTGTGAATTTATTTTAGTTGAATGTATATATGAGTGAAAATGTTCTGAGTGTACATGTTCATGTGTGTTGGTAGGAATAGGTAGTATAGGGAAGGTTCCACGAGGGATGAATATTGAGTAGTCTGCCCCTGGACCTTGGGGAAAATGTGTGAGTGTATTTATGGGTATTTATTGTATGAGTGTGTTAGTAGGTTAGACGGGGGCAAGTCCAATCCCCAGAATCCCCATGGAGATAAAGCATAGGTGCCGGTAGAACCCCTGCCACACCCATTCAGGTCTGTAGGCTTCTCAAGCTGCAGTCAATAAAATGGGTACCTCAGGGGCTTCTGCCCGCGGCCAGCAGCGTGGAGCTCTTTGTGGCGTGATGCTGTCAGTCGTGAAGCCATGAGTTTGGCTTCGTGGGGGCAGTAGTTTTGTTGGATATTTCCTTAGAGAGCTGGCAGGAGAGGAGTTTAGGTCACGAGGCCAGGTACCCTCTCGAAGGCCACGAGCGTACGCCCAGCACTTATACAAATACCCCCCCCCCCGTTCCCACCCCTTAGAGATTGTATTATGTCGGGTAGACTGTACAAGTGATACGTATAACAATCGCAAACGCTCTTCAGAGACCACCGATTTAATATTTTGCAATATTGGAATAAATTTCCTGAGTCTCCCATAGAAGTACTCGAAGCGCTTGGACCACCTCTGAAGTACCCAGTGCGGTGCAGAAGTTTACGTACGACGAAACCCACTCTAGATACGGACAACTACATTGACTAGAGCCTGAGCGTGCAACATGTAATTTTAAGGTTGATCAGGGCAAAGGGAGACTATATTTCCAAAAACCGTGTATTTACTTTCGGCCCATTCACGGTTAGAAAGCTTTGGGCCATCCAATTGCTCGCCGTACTTAAGAGAGTTTGCGCTGACAAAAAGAGGTAGTGCCAGTTCAGGCCACGCATAAGAAGAGCTGTATCATCCGCGAATAGATGGGGAGAAGAGAGAATTGATGTAAATGAGGAACCAAACTGGGTCTTACGTACTCCCCTGTATGATGCCATAACCTATTTTCTTAGGTTGTCCTACGTAATCCCCACTTGTGACGACCTGCCGTCGGTCCCTAAGGTAACTCAAACGCCAGGCAATACTTGGTACGGCTTGCACACGTTCCATAAGAAGGGATTGGTCAGTGAAAACCTTAGATATATCAAGACAGACAAGTATGGCCTTACTTTCCATCCCTTATTTTATACAGCTCGGAAGTAAGGTCAAAAAAGGCGTCCTTTACACCCCTTCCATGACGAAACCCATACTGGAAGGGGCTCAGAATAACTTAGTTCTTCAATGAGAACTCCGGATCCGAAACACCATCTTTCCAGAAGTTCGCAATACTAAACCGTGGTTTCTCTAATTGAGGCGCTAGTAAGTGGAACTTCACATTCTTGTAAATTGGATCGGGCAACATTTGACGAATTCGATGACGCAGCCGTTCGGATATTTATCGCTCCGTTTAACTCATTTAATACCCGAAAGTTCCAAAAATACCGAGTCGATCCATCCGTCTTCGAGCCTGCTCTTCATTGGGGATCGGTTTGCCCGAACACTACCGAAATGAAAGGAGCCTTTTAAATTCCCGTGGCACGCACCGGGAGACCCTCCAGAAGTCATTATTGCCGACGTATATGAAAGATATAATTAATCTGGACGTTCTCTAATGATCTTGGTCTAATGACCCGCGCGCACGGGTTCCCCGCCTCAACGTCACTTTTCACATTCATCTCTCCAACCTCGTCAACCGCCCTACGCCTTCAAACCAATGCGAAACAGTCAACGTTGAAATATATTACAGTTGAACATCAATCATCGGACGACTGAAAAATGAAGGAGGCGATATGGCGAAATCTTATATTA
The DNA here is from genome assembly GCA_020466155.1 of Pachypeltis micranthus. Classification (NCBI taxonomy): domain Eukaryota; kingdom Metazoa; phylum Arthropoda; class Insecta; order Hemiptera; family Miridae; genus Pachypeltis; species Pachypeltis micranthus. The sequence continues at coordinate 6,236,365 of CM035776.1, forward strand.
TTTTTCATACCTACTTCCAAATGAGGCGTCTTTGCGGTTACGGATAAAGTAGGCGGAAACATGAGCGATTCGTCGAATTCAAATGTCACAATTCGTTTAACTGACTAACAGGACAAGTGTCACGGAAGATGAATCTGAATCAATTTCAGTATGAAAAGTACAATACGTTCGTGGTCGTTCTTGTCCCTAAATCTACATTTCTAATGATTTCCAGTTAACATTCTTCGTGTCAAAAGCAATTAGTCTAAAGGTTCGGCAAACCGTTATTCAATTATCAGCGGCACGCAATCCTGAAGCCGAGTTATGCGTTCCCCGGCGAGCACCACCGAATTGCTGATAGAGAGCTCCGCGCACCGCGTTTCTGCTGTGTGTGTCCTGAACTCATTCTACCCGCCGAACGGTTGTAACAGACATGAGGAGTCAAATTTCACAATTTTATACGTTCTGAGCGATGGACTATGAAGATCTTCTACTGGTCTCCCCCCAAAACTGAACTCCAGGCGTACCCTCTGAGTGGCCTAAAAAGGGGGCCTTTTCAGGAGTTACACAATGCCAACATATTTCAGACACAACTCTTCGACGACTGCTCGATGCACAATACGGTTCAAATACACTAATTGTTGGGCACACGAAGGGAGAAGGAGTTTAAATAAAATAAAAGGGAACTCGGTGAGTGTGAAAGAAGGACTGCATTACACGTGAAATGAATAGCGGTTTGAGTTTGAGTATATGAGGGGGACACACGGGGACTCGGAATACAGGTGAACTGGTTGGGCGGGAACCTGGTGTAGGGGGACAGAGTGAGAAGACTGTGGCCTGGCTGGAGAGTTGATAGAGAAATGTCTGTGTGAGCACTGGGAGACGAGTGTATCTAGGAAGAGCTGTGTGTGGTGGAGAAGGAGGTAAGTATGGGAGGGAAGAATGTTTCGGAAAGTCCATTGTCGCTTGGGAAGTTGAACCCAACTTCCTCTATGTCTGGAGGAGAAGCCGACTGAACAGGCAGTTCTCAGACTTCCCCACGGCAATCATGAAAAAAGGATACGAAACTATTGGGCTGAACGCACTGAGGAAATTCCCAAGCTCAAGATCCCAACTACTTCGGCCTGTACTGAACACTCGTAATGAGCGAAAGGAAGGCCTGGGGGTAGCTCACCAACATATAGGTGCAGTCTTTTGGCCGTGGGGAAGGAAAATGGAGTTTGAGAACTCCAGGGATCTGCCTTGCCACTGGTGAAGGGTTGACTCAGCAGCAGCCCAAAAATCTCTTCATTTGCCCCAGTCCCAGTGGTTGGGTAGCCTGTGGAGGTCTTCCCTTGGCGCTTACTACAATGTGAATGAAAAGTAAGCGCCCTTTCCTTGTCGCCCTCTCCTTCCCCAAATCTTTGATCGGATTTTCCCGGGGATTCGCTCAACTCTCAAAGATCCGATCCAGGAGCAGTGGCTAATAGTGAGGGGGTAGATGTTCGGAGCTCTGCGCGATTGCTGTTAGAATGAAAAAAAAAAATCTATGCTCGGATTGTAGTAAATGACAATAAAGGGGCAATGGGAAAATGAAACACCAAGCTCTGATTGCTTACCTTCGTCACACAATTTAAAGGGACTTTAAATACTTGTTACACGCTTACACAATGGCTTAATAAATGCGAGAGATTCGTAAGCAATGTCGGTTGCCGTTCTGATGAAAAATGTGGCTCCTCCGCTAATATATACAGCAGTGAACTGCACGGGTGGTGGCAACAGTGTTGCCACCATTGGCAGCCCGCCGCAAACCATTACAATCATCAGCGGATCCCCAGTCGTCTCCAAACCCCCTTGTAACCTCCAAATACCACTAACACTATTGTGATTGTTACATTACATACCGTGAGGGCCCATTGAGTTTAATTCCAATAAACCGGCTTTCTTCTCATTCCCCATGCTAATAGAGGAACACACTTCACACCAAAGTGGTCATTTGAGGAGACGGTAATCGTAAAACCCGAGACCCGAACGAGTTCGATTTTTCTCAACTTGCGTTCGTGTTTTGCTCAACCGTTGGCATTTTGCTAACATCAAAACTTTGATAGCAATGCGAAGGCCGTATAACTCGTAGAATAACCTATTGGTTTAAGATAGATAAATCTGCTTTCCATCAGACAGGTCTCCACGAAAACACTCGGATAGCGGTAACCGGTGGTCCTATCAAAATCCGTCGATCAGTTCCCTGTCAAGCGCCTTCCTAAAGATCACCCTGAAGACCACCTTGGATAGTTCGGTTACCTTCGCTTCAATTGAAACCCGCAAGAAAATCACGAAAACGTGAACTATCGACGGTATAGAAACAGGACACGACTTCCATTAACAGCGAGAACTGTTGTCGCTGAGAGCCGTAAAAGCTGAGAAGTACGACTTCAAATCGTTTCTCGGTTTAGCGGCCTCTGCCACCTCTGGGATAATTGAGTTTCTCTCGTTACGCCGCTTGATTTATGCAACGAATGTGTGGAGGAAATGTTAATTATCAAACGGATAGAATAACCGATTACTTGGAATAAAAGTGCTCGCGTCCGTTGGTCGTTGAGTGCGAGAATGGCCAGTGACCATCGCGTAGTACAAAAAACCTGAAATGCTGTAGAGTCACATTAAAAACGATGTGAGTGAAGAAAGGCTGCCTTTTGACTGCTAGGCTGATGAATATTACAGCGAAGACCCCACGGATGTGGCATTAGCTTTGCTGCCGAGTTGGATATACGTTGCTCCTGCATGCGACATACGTACTTCAATCCTCCCGCTTCGTAACTAATCCTGTGTAGGAATCATTCAATATCTAGGATCATTACTCAGTTCAAATGCTGCTAAAATTATAATCCTCACTCTCAATAACTGGAGTAGCTTTTGTTGATTTGAGCGCCGCATACGACACCATCAATCATAAAAAACTAATCCTCAAAACATACTAAGTTACCAAATTTATTGAATCAATCCTACAGAACAGAAGATTTTATGTCACACTTCAAGACAAAACCAGCCGGTGGCGAATTCAAAAAAACGGACTTGCGCAGGGAAGTGTTTTAGCTCCCTTACTATACAATATTTACACGAACGACCAACCGCACAGCCCCACAGTAAAACGGTTCATTTATGCAGACGACACAGCAGCGGCCGCCCAAGGAAAAACCTTTGAAGAGGTAGAAGAAACTCTCGGACTCTACCTTGAAACCCTTGGAACATATTACGACCGAAACCACCTTAAGCCTAACCCGACAAAGACCCAAGTTTGTGATTTTCATTTGAGGGACAAAGAAGCATGGAGGTAACTTAAAATAACATGGAGACAACAGGAGCTTGAGCGCTGCAGTACACCAAAATACCTTGGCGATAAATTAGACCGAACACTCTAACCTCACGTACTACGTACATCAGCGATGACATATATCGCGTATCTCTCTCTGCAGCAGAATATGCAGCCCCAGTCCGGAATAAGTCAGTCCATGCGAAACACGTCGAAATAGCGGTTAATGAAACAGGGAGAATCATTACAGGATGCCTTAGACCAACACCTATCGAAAATATCTGGTGCGTAGCAACACACAACTTTCCGCCACCCCTCTAAGTTCGAACACCACCTACATAGGCGGGCGCTATATCTTCGTTCAACGCATTTTTACAGGAACATTTATGGAGAACAAAATGTAGGGACTAGTTAGCTGAGAGTACTCCGAAAGTTTGATCGAAATCGTTCCTTCGAAGTAATCTCCTTTACTTGGTTTATATCTCCGTTCAACATATATATACAGAAATAATTATTGAGAACAAAATATGGGTATGGGTGATTAAAAGACACTCCATTAGGATTTATCACATCTGGTGAAAAAGTTACCCTGGAATTTACGGAAATGTTCGAAAAAACGTTATTTTCGACACATTTTAATTTTTATCTCTGCTCAATGGACCGTCACAGGAACATTTATTGAAAAGAATATGTAGGTAGTAACTATTTGAAAACATCCTGTGAGTTTGGTGAAAATCGCTGAAGCCGTTTTGCCAAAAAGCGTAAAAAACCTATTTTTGCTTCAGGGGCCCATATCTCCGTTCACCGTATTTTCATGGAGATATGTATGGAGAAGAAAAGTTAGGTATTGATTAGGAAAAGATAATTTGAAAGTTTAATCAAAATCGTTAGAGCCGTTTTTGAGAAAAATGCGAAAAACACTGGTTTTTGGTACATTTTCGTCCCCCCCCCCTTTCCATCGACCGAAATCGCCCATAACCTTATTTTGGTGTCTACAAAAAATAACGAACAAAACAAAAAAAGAACCAGCTCAATCGGATCAGCCGTTCTCCCGCAAATCGAACTACAGACACACACACACACACACACACACACGGACCTCGCTCCGAAATTAGGTTTTTTAGACTCAGTAGGGTCTGAAACGTAAAGATCTGAAGAAAACCCAAATTTTTTTTTGGGCCGATTACTATACTTTCCTTCCCTTCGGGTAGCGGAAAGTAAAAATTTAGCTCCCCCACCTATTCGACGAACAGTTGCATCTGAAATAGAGCGGAAAAAACAATCCAGTGATCCAAGACATCGTCAGTTCAATTACCAACAACAACGAACGAGACTTGAGTCCAGGAAAGGTTTTATTAAATCGACAGAACCTTTAAACATGACTCAAGAACAAAGAAGGCTAAACTTGTGGTATGAGAAATTACAGACTCCTGTACTGGAACTAAAAGAAGAACCAAGCGGTGAACTTCCCTTTACCACCTCGAAATCACTGAACCGACTTCGTAAAAAAGTAACCAGGTGCAAAAATAATCTGGTTAAGTGGGGCTACACTCAAGAAGATACAACCTGCGACTGTGGGCTAGAGCAAGATTACGATCATCTTCTACGATGTGACTTACTAACATCACCCTGCACATACGAAGATATTTTAGCATGTAATGACAAAGCGATCCAAGCGGCTGAATACTGGAAAGTTTAAACGGGAGGATCTCGAAGTGAAAGAAGCACTCTACCTGTTCACCAATTCACCCAAGATACGTGAGGCTGAAGTGGATGTGGAACATTATTTGTGTTTACCATGTAAAAATGTGGCATCAAACGCTGTGCATAGCAGCTTGACACACTGGAGGTTCATGAGTTCATCAAGCACTTAGGACTAAACGACGAGAAGAAATCCCACAGCTTTTATAAATAAACAGGACTAACTCCATTATATCCTGGTTCTGGGTTATCTTCCCAGGAGCACGCCCATGCTACCAGGCGCGACCACGGGTTGTGGATAGTGGAACGGCCACGGCATTGTCCCCAGGGGCATGTCTGCGGCCAGCTGTGAATAAGGACAGCATTCTGACTAATAAGCAGCCGCGAACAATGGGCAAAACCCAAGAGATCGCAGAAGAGATCCTGAACAAAGGACTCAAGGGCAAGCGGGTCTACATTTTCTCATACAGCCAGGCCGCCTTAAAGGCCATCGCAGCCTATAGTTTTAGGTCTAAGCTGGCATGGGAATGCCTCCATGCGCTCAAGCAGCTCGGCGCCCGTAACAGGCTTTCCCTCATTTGGGTGCCAGCTCACAGGGGGCATGAAGGCAATGAAAAGGCTGACCGCCTCGCGAAAAGGGGCACAGAATCCCTACCCATCAGGCCTGAACCACACGTGGGTCTGACGAAAAGTCACCTGAACCGTCTGGTTGCTCGATGGGAGATACAGGAAAATGGCGCCCATTGGCATCGCCAGCCACGACTAAGACAGGCAAAAAGGCTTGTCACGCCTTCCTGTCAAAGGGCGAAGGCCAGTAACCGCTGAGCGCTCGAACAGTGAACGTCTAGTTTGCGACTGTTTTTAAAGCTCTCTTATCTCGGTAAACCGGCTTCCTTATCTCGTTGACATCGGAACCTGCCTTCAATCAGATAAGTGTTATTCGTACTCGTTTGTTTCTACTAACATAGAATAATCGAGTAAACAGAGATCGCCCAGGATGGGCGAGGAATCAGATGGTGGAGACCCACCGGATGACTTCGTTATGAATGAAAAAGAAACGCCTGAAGACAAAACAAATACCAAACCGCACTCCTCTGCAAAATAAAAGATATCGATGTAAAATACAGAAAGAACGATATTGGACCCTATCATGTCATATTAGAAAGTCTGGATGTCGAAAAGAGGGTATATCTCGTTTGCATCCAATGACCATAGGTAAACTAATAAACGATGCCCATAAAGATATATCAAAACATATTATATGCATAAATAAAACTGGGCGAAACCGAATTAGAGTTGAATTGAAGAATGCAGCCGCGGCTAACAACTTGATGTGTTCTCCTATTATATCAGAAAAAGGTTTTAAAGCATATATACCCTTTCATCTGCTTCAGAAGAAAGGTGTCATAAGGGGTGTACATACGGATGTAAGCGAAACAGAAATTCTCTCAGTTATTAAAGGTCCGAATGGCGAAGAATTGGAGGTTGTGGAGGTCAAAAGGTGTTTAAGAAAGATAACGAGTACTGATGGTGTTAATAACAAATTAGTTCCAACACAAACTGTATTCATTACGATTCGAGGTCAGAGACTCCCAACCTCAGTATACATTCATTACGTTTCATGTGAAGTTCTACCTTACGTTCAGAGGGTTTTGCAGTGTGATAGATGTTGGAGATACGGGCACTTATCAAAACATTGTAAAGGTACACAGACATGTGATAAATGCGGAGCGGGTCATAGTTCACAGAATTGTAGCGCTGAAAGTTTGAAATGCTTACATTGTGAGGGAAATCATTCAGTTAAAGACCATAATGTTTGTCCCCAGTTTCAACAAGAAAAGAAAATCAAACAAACAATGTCTGAAAGAAATATGTCATACTATGAAGCCAGGTCTGCAGTTAGTGGACTTTATGCCACTGCCATTACCAAACACCCTAATATTATGGATCCAACTACTTTCCCTACTCTGAATGACGCGCACAAATTAACAGAAAACAGGCAATTCGCAAATACAAGCTCATATAAGCGCACAATTAAGCGTACTAGACTTATTACTCCACCATCACCCAGAAATTTTACGCCAATAACGCCGATGTTCAGTAGCAACATGCCTAAAAATGTAATAGGCGGGATTGTTGCCCAACCTGCCGCTGCGCCACCTTCCACGATAAAAACGATGAATCAAGAAGTATTGCAACAATCCGACAAAGAATCGTTATGTGATGCGATTGTATCGTTAATGAAAAACTTAAACTCTGCAGAAGGATTCGAGGAGGAAACAATGAAACTACTAATACAAGATAAATTGGAAGAGCTGTTAGGTAGAAGGTATCAATCACTATTCTGACCCATTTTCAAACAGGATAATTTCGTACTAAGTATCTAACTATTAAAATGATTAATAACGAACGAAACGAACACACACTGCGTATACTACAATGGAATGCGCGTTCCCTTGTTGCGAATAAAGCTAGTTTCGAACATTGCTTACATAAAAAAAATATAGCTATTGCAGCCGTTTCTGAAACATGGTTTAAAGAAAATCATATATATACATTCCGAGGCTATCGTTTATTATCACGCCCGAGGCGGGACGGAAAGGCAGGAGTTGCCTTATTAATTCGAAATGGTATAGAATATGATACGTTAGACTCCTTGCCGGACATTCCAGATTGTATGACCGTAGCAGCTACTGTGGTGATGAAAGATATGAAATTGACAATAGTTTCTGTTTATAATCAAAATAAGTCCGCAAGTGTGGATTGGGACCGATTTTTCGGATCAATACCGCAGCCCTGTATTATAACAGGTGATTGGAATTGTCACCATACTTCAGTTGGAAGCTCATACACTGATGCAATTGGTAATTCGATTTTTAGGGCGACGGATTCAAGTGGCCTCAGTTACCTGAATGATGGCTCTCCAACACTCATTCCCTCATCTGTACAACGTGTTATTTCGGCTGTTGATATAACCTTTTGCTCGGCAAGTCTTTCACACTGTTTGAACTGGGAACTTCTGGAAGACTCATTGGGTTCCGACCATATACCTGCTTTGATTACAACAACCCTGGAGTATCAATTCTCAAATGTGAAAAATTCTAGAAAATGGAAAATTGGATCAGCAGATTGGGACAGATATGCTGAGGTACTTCAGACTCTCCTGGAATCAATACCGAAAACACAGGTTTGGTAACGTACGGCGATTTTACTAGTTGGATTAATGGGGCCTGTACACAGTCGATGCCTTGTTATTCCAATCGAAATATGCCAAAATTGCATAGCCCATGGTGGAATGACGCTTGTAGTCAAGCTGTTGCCGAAAGAAAGCGGGCTTTCAGGGAATACAAAAATAACCCTAATTTCGACAAATTCCAGGAAGCGAAAAGGCAAGCCGCCGTGGCGAAACGTATAATTAAAAAAATGAAGCGTGACTCGTGGAAACAATTCTGCAACACATTGTCCAAGTCAACTCCGATAAAGGAGGTGTGGAACAAAATTCGTAAATTAAAGAATGCGAGCTCAAACACAGGAAACATCATACCCGAAGGAGAATGGATAGAACATTTTTTGCTTTCCCTAACTCCAGACTACGCTTGTGAAAATCCTGATCTATTAGCAAATGTGACCCCTTCAACTCATTTTCTAGAACAGTCCTTTACGATGTTGGAATTGGAAAATGCAATAGGAGGTGGATCGGATACGTCGCCTGGTTTCGATCAGATTCATTATAGCTTTCTAAAGAAAATGCCTTACGGAATGAAAAGGATTTTGTTGCAGCTTTACAATGGATTTTGGAGAGTTGGGGATTTTCCCGTCGAATGGAAAAAGGTTGTGGTGGTTCCTATCAGGAAGCCGGGTAAACCACCCAAAGAGTCAACCTCGTACAGACCGATTTCTTTGACATCGTGTTTACTCAAAACTTTGGAGCGAATGATCAAAACAAGATTCCAATGGTGGATTGAACACAAAAATTTGATGCCACAGAGCCAATTTGGATTCAGAAACGGTCGATCCACGATGGATGCTATCACAACTTTGGTGACTGACATACAGAACAATTTAACAACGAACAAAACTACACTAGGGATATTCCTGGACGTGTCCAATGCTTATGATCATGTAAACCTATGCACATTAATGAAAACCTTGAAAAAGCTCGAAATCCCAGATCATTTTGCTCGAAACTTATTCTCGCTAATGAACGACAGACATGTGTACGTAAGAGTTAATGGTCAGCATTATGGCCCAAGAATGACACAAAGGGGTCTTTTACAGGGAGGGATTCTATCTCCACTACTCTATTGTCTATATGTGGCCGAGTTATAGACAATTTTGCCCAGAGAAGCATCCATTATTCAGTATGCGGATGACATTTGTATCTATTGTGCTCATGTAGAGCCTGAGGAGTGTGAAGCGAAACTTCAGGAAGCCATGGAAATAGTTAAAAAGTTTTTCACTGACATTGGCCTCGAACTATCAAGCAGCAAATCTTCTGTATGTCCATTCTCGAGGAAACGTAGATTACCATTCGGAGGAATGATGGATTTTGGAGGATTTCAGGTCCGTATTGAAAATAACGTCAAATTTCTCGGCATGATTCTCACTAAAACCTTAAACTGGAATAAACATATTAAATACATAAGTCAAAAAGCGGAGTCATACATAAATATACTAAAATCGGTAACCCGTTCACGTTGGGGAGCAGATCCGGACGTAGCGCTGATGTTTTACAGAGCAACAGTCAGAAGCCTGATCGACTACGGTTGTTATTTGTATGGAAGTGCAAGTGAAACGTCATTAAATAATTTGGAAAAAGTGCAGAACCGATGTCTTCGTCTAGTTATGGGTTTACTCCCATCTACTCCGCTAAATGCACTCCTTGCAGAAAGTGGTGAACCCCCACTAAATGCAAGACGGATAATGTTGGGAAGTAGATACCTTGCACGTTTGTACTCCAGTCAACCTCTCCTCTATAACAAAATAGCATGTCTGAATGTGAAGGTTTTAACTGAAAGATACTGGCAAAAGAAGGTAGCCCCTCCGCTCACTGAAAATTTCCTCGAAATTTCTCAATTTATGTCCTATGTATACTCCGAAAGTAAGCCGCCCATGTACCAAATGGATTATTTGGCATTAATGAGCCATCCGCGTATCATAATCCCAAGCTTTACTGGAACTATGAATTATGAAGTAGAACACGTTCTGAGGGTCCTATATGAACGTCAAGGACCACATTGTACAGTTATATATACGGATGGCTCAAAGATCGATGGTAATGCCGGTTGTGCGATATATGATTGGAACAGAGGAATGACGAAGTCATACAAAGTCAACAATTTGGCCTCGGTTTACACAACTGAGATAATTGCCGTAGATAAGGCTCTGGAATATGTACAGCAGATGGTAACTTCCCCACGAACGGTTCTCATCATCTCAGACTCCAAGAGCTTGATGCAGAATTTACAAAACCCCAAAGCGATATCGAACTGTTCCTACCTAATTTTTAAAATTAAGCGGCGTGTCTACGAACTAAGCTATGCGAATATAGCAATAAAATTTGTATGGGTTAAGGCACACATAGGAGTAAGGGGCAATGAAAGTAGACCAAGCGGCGAAGCGGGGATGTTTCTGCGAAGAGGAAAGCAATGCCTTAATCCCATACAAGGATTTGAATTCCCTCTTTAAAAAGACCATGGCGAGGAGATGGCAAGAATACCATGATAGACATCCTGCGGGGAATAAATATAAATTCATGTTTCCTAATATCTCACTGAGACCATGGCGTGCAGAAATGACAGGGCACGAAAAGTCTTTTTATTCAACCATTTCAAGACTTAGAACGGGTCACGGAGTCTGCCGAGCTTATCTGCACAAAATCCATCTAGAGGAGTCTGACAAATGTGACGTGTGCGGTGAGGTGGATGACTTGGAGCATGTGCTTTTAACATGCAAAAAGTTCGAAAGACGAAGAACAATACTCTTAGACGATCTTGGGGAACATTTAAGTAGGCCATTTAACGTCACATCTATATTGGTTAGACCAGATGTACTCGTATATGGAAAAATAACGAAATTTTTTAATGACGTGGGACACAACTTATAATGAAGTCGATAATTATGTTAAAAGAAAATAGTTAAGTTGCTGTAATATTGTATAATAATGTAATGTAATGTTGTAGTAATATATCTGTATATATGGCTGTATGGAGAAATCTAATGCCAAAATAAAAATTTAAAAAAAAAAAAAAAAAAAAAAAAAAAAAAGGGCGAAGGCGATGCTGACACTCTTTAGACAAGATCAGAGAGTACTGATAAGCTTCCTCACCAGGCACTGCCCACTCAGATATCACCTCAACAAGATGGGCATCTCAGAGGCGGTGGAATGCAGACTCTGCGGTGAGGAGGACGAGACAGCAGAGCATATCCTATGTGAATGCCCCGCCTTGGCAGCAAAACGCTTTGAATACTTCAGTCAGGGGACCACTGAACCCCAAACCGTAGCAGACTCTGCAGTGAAGGACATACTCGGCTTCCTAAGGGGGGCGGGTGTGTACGACGCCTTCTACTAAGAAAGGGCCAGCGTCACAATAAGCCCATATGCGGCCGCAGTGACAAAGGGACTTGTCCCACACGCCCTCAGGTCAAAAAAACAAAAAAACAAAAAAACTCCATTATATTGACATCGAGGGAACGCAGTGCACAAATGAGCTCCACACTCTGCTAATTAGCATATGACCGTCTACAACTACGACTCCCAAATTGAATAGACAAATATCTGGTGCGCAGCAACACACAACTTCCCGCAACACTCATAAATTCGACGACTTGTCGTATGTACGGCCCTGTATCTTCGTTCGGCAAAATTTTACGATAACATTTACGGAGAACAAAATGAAGGTATTAGTTAGTTGAGGGTAATCCGTAAGTTTGATCGAAATCGTTGGAGCTGTTTTTGACAAACTGGGAAAAATGGTAAATTAATATTCGACAAATCTCGTTTTCCGGTCTATCCCGACCAGATACAGAAATAATTACTCATACCAAAATGTAGGTATAGGTTGCCAGAAGGCACTCCATAAGATTGATGTAATCTAGTGTTGCAGTAACTCGGGTAATGACAAAAATGTTTTAGAAAAAACATTATTTTCGACGCATTTTCATTTTTATCTCCGTTCATTGGACTGTCATAGGAACATTTCTTTAACGATTTAAAAACATTCTGTGTATTTGGCGTTTATCGATGAAGCCATTTTGCCGAAAAGTGTAAAAACCTATTTTGGCTTTTTAGGCCTACATCTCTTGTGACGAATAATGAATAAAGGAAAAGGAAAAATAATAAAATGCATTCTAGTGGGGATGAACCCATGAATTCAGGGGAAGGAAAGGCAAAGAAAACAATTAAGACACATTTACCACATTTATACGGGAACTAAGTATTAAAAAGAAATGGAGCTTCCTATACAACTGCTGGGGGGGGGGGGGGGATAAATATTGTAAGCGATATCGCACTAAGAGAGTTGGGGAGTTGGTACAATATCAAGCCGAATGCAATTGGAACAGAGTTTTATTCTCAATTACATTCGAGGAAGTTTTACCACCACAGACAGGGAACTGAGTGGGAGCGACCGCGGACGACACAGCAACGAGGGAACAGGCTCGGTTAACACTGACGGCAGCGAAGTCTCGAGCGAATCGGGTGCATTTGAGGTCCCCAGTCAGCATAAATGCCTCGGACGAGCCTCCACTGAATGGAAGGGTTTGGTTAGTCCGGGTACACAACCAAAAAACAAGAAAAATATTTGCTGATAAAAAAAAAATGAACTGGAATTAAAAGTTGCCAGAAGAAAAATGAAACAAAGCCACAGACATCAAAGTGACGGTCGAGTTTTCTTCCTCTTTGTTCGAACCGATGCAGGAAAAAGTTTTGACGCAGGAAGGGAGCAGGGAACAGAAGATAGGAGCAAAAAATTTCGACAGGAACATGTGCCAGGACGAATCCGGTAAACGGGAGTGAAGAAGACGACGTTTTTATTATTTCCTTCCTTAAAACCGTCCATTGGCCTTCGTTTCTGACCAGGTTCGTTCCCAGCAGCTAAGACGGTTCAAGGGTTTTCGTAGCCCAAACCCCGAAACTGTTTCTGTTTGATTTCATGGAACATTCTGTTTACCGTATTTTCATGGAGATATTTGTGGAGAACTAGTAAAAAACATTGCTAGGTGTGCACTGGGCATATGCCTGTGGCGTTGGAGGGGGTACCTAGCTTCATAGCCTACACCCCTCTCTTGCCAGTACCACACAACTCCCGACGAACCCCGGCCCCTGCAAGGGTGGTAGGGGAAGGATGGGAGGTTGCCCGGAGCTTCCTCCTGGGAAGACCTACACCGCATATGTGGGGAGGACGCTCAACCTCCAGTGCTAATCTACCGTAAAGTAACCCACTGGCGTTCAGAGGAGGCTCATGCTCCGGCACATGGGTACCCCTCGAGCTACTTGCCATCGTTGGAACCCCACAGGCTGGAGGCCTGTGCCCGACCCACCTGGGGGGCAGCACCTGGTAATCAAAACCGAGTGGTGTCCTACGTGCCAATTCGGTCCCTGTCCGGAGTGTGCCTGTATCCAACACAGACACGCCCCCCACCGTACGTTCGTCAGAGTAAAACCAGGGGTCTGCAACCGCGATTAAAATCCCCCTGGTAGCAGTGCTGTCTGCGGGTTCGTATTAGGCTTATGCCGTATTTCGACCCACAACATCCTGTGAAGCATCTAACTTCGATTAGGATGGGGCTCCCCTATCCGCTACCCGGGGATGCCAGCCCCTCACGAGACTAGTAAAAGAGCCGTTAGAATCGTTAGAGTCGTTTTTGAGAAAAAAGCGAAAAACCCTAGCTTTTGGTCCATACCCCCACCCCCTCCCTCTTTCTCATCGATGGAAATCGCCCGTAATTTTATTTTCGCGTTTAAGAAAAATAACAAACACAACATAAAAAGAACCAGATCTACCAGTCCAGCCGTTCTCCCGCAAATTGAACTACGGACCACGCTGAAATTAGGTTTTTTGATTCAGTAGGCCTCGAGCCAACTTTTTTTTTGGCACGATTACTATACTTTCCTTACCCTTTAGGTTACGGAAAGTAAAAACGAACATAAACCAAGCGTTTGAAAAGAATACGATAACTTCGGAGATCCACTCTGGAACCACCAGCGCCCTCGTGAACTTAGAATGTTGAGGACGTAAGAGAGATCTGGTGGTTCTCACTAGCGAAACATAATGTTAATGTGACAAACTCCCTCAGGTTGATGCTCTGCAGAGACCAAACTGATTTCATCCTGTGCCTGGGCTCATAAGTCCTTTCTAAAAACAAAAAAATAAATCTTACCGGATCATTCACTCTGACATCCAGAGACGAGAACGGTCTGACGAAAATGCCCTTCATCACTCCTGACTGTAACCCTACGGCTGCGAGAGAAAAAGGCAACTCCTCTTCGTTTCAAGGAAATAACTCTTGCCCCACGGGTTCTCGTTGAACTGCTGGCTCAGGAATTTCCAAGAGGTCGCTTTGGTTCCATTAATGAGTCATCGTACCTACTTCTTTAATGAACCCCCCCCCCCCATTCTTGACAGAGCGGTAACGGTTGGGCAGACACATTCGTCTCGAGCTCGCAAATTCTCTGGTCTCTACTTGCTTCCAGACGATATTGTGCCGTGGAAAATGGCACGCAATTAGAAACCCATTTATTACTTCGGAATACATCCGAGTTGAGTTCTGTTTTTAGCTTTCACAGCGAAGCTCATTCGTTTGTTCACATTTGCGATGACGCCCTTCCACTTAGCTTCCTCGGACCTCCAATCCAATCTCCTTTCTCTTCAGTTGTACGTCTGTCGCCCTCACGCCAGTAATCTGCGCCAATTCGTACTACACTTTACAATAATACTTTATGTTGCGAAGTTGAGTTGCAGTGTCGCATGCGGCAACCCAGGGACGACGGGAAACGACCGCGATCCAGCCTCCAGGTACGTCGTCTTTGTGGTCGATGTGCAATCTGAATATTGGAGTCTCCCTCCTATTTTTTGATGCTTATTTATTTGGTTAGTTTTGTTTTAGTTGTTTTACAACGGCGCTGTGCAGCCTCTGCTAATTTTTCCCCTCCGGTCTAGTGCTGCACATTAATCAGAGCTTAAAATGCAGAAATTGACTATACTTTTTGCTCATCGGACAGCCCGGCTCAAACCTGGGACGGTCTCGTCGTCTCTTGTTAAAATCGGTTTTCTGTTCAGTCGAGACCGCAGCTCTCGCGTGAGTTTACAGCTACAATTCCACTGTGAACCGCTACAGTCTGAACGTTGGCACGGGCTCGCAACACTTTGCCAGAACTTGACTGAATTGAGCCCCCAATGAGTGATGAAATATTCTGACAGACACGCAAATAACTTGAGAATTCAGAACGCCTTATAAAGACTACAGATCATGTGTCTTTTTATTTTCCTTGCTCTACGAAGTAGAAAAGAAAGTTATGTAATCGGCTGAAAAAAAATTTTGAGCTCTCTTCAGATCTTTACGTTTCAGACCCCCCTGAGTCCGAAAAACATTATTTGGGAAAATGGTCTGTGTGTCTGTGAACGATTTTTAGAGAGAACCACCGTACCAAATCAGCTCAAACTTGATATCTAGCCCGGAAGTCACTATGGGACGCCAAAATGAGGGTATGAACAAAATCCATCGAAATTTAACTATAGTTATCATAGTGATCAAAACACCAAATTTTTTTTCTCAAAAACGGCTCTAACGATTTTGATTAAATTTTTTATATTGGTAGCTCCAAATATGGCAACTATACCATGAAATTCTCATCTATGGGAAAATGACGAGAGCAGCACAATAAATTACCACAACTTTCGACGAAATCGATTTTAGCGCGGTTTTTTGAGAAAACAACCGTACCAAATCAGCTGAAACTTGATGTCTAGCCTACGAGTTACCATGGGACGCAATAGTGAGGGTATGGGCAAAATCCACCGAAAGTTAACTATAGTCATCATAGTGATCAAAACACCAAATTTTTTTCTCAAAAACGGCTCTAACGATTTTAATTACATTTTTTATATTGATAGCTCTCAATGAGGCCATGATACTATAAAATTCTCATTCGTGAGAAAATGACGAGAGCAGCACAATGAATTATCAAAATTTTCGACGAAAAGCGTTTTTCGCACAGTTTTTTCCTTATAAACTCCGCTGGAATTCTTGTAGAATGTCAAAAAAATTCGGTATTGTAGTCCAATCATATACCTAAAGGGTGAGTGTTTAAAAACGCTCATGAGATACATGGGGCTTACTCCAGAAATTCCTGAATTTCAACTACTGCCGTTTCGCTTACTACCAGTTCTAACAGTTATTTTCAAATAACTCTGCAAAAGTGATTACTATCCTTTTTTTGAAAAATCGTGTTTACAGGCTCATTAATTATCTGTGTACCGATTGCTCAATAATGGTTCTGCAATGAGTACGAGCAGCACAATAAATTCCGGAACTGTAAGCGCTACCGCTTTCTGCTGTCGTAAAGCGTTGTTTGACCAAGTTCAAATTAACTGAGTGGTAAATGAATTGATTAAGTGGACATGGCCATTTACAAAGTGAATTGACGTAGAGCTAAGGAAAGTTGTGTGTTGCAACGCACCAGATATTTGGTTTATTATTCATTCTGAATAATAACCCTATGTTTTTTTTCATTGGAGCCAATGGCGCTCGAAGAGCGTTTGTTTTGTTGTTGATTCAGTGGAATGATTAGTTCTTTCTGACGCGTCTCTAGAACAGGCTTAAATGAGAAATTAAGGTTTCAGAATGAGGCATGCGCCCATAGAAACCCACCTTGTTTCTGCTCTGATGAACCAAATGAGCTCTCAGATTCACCTAGTTAAGCTTAAATTGTCGATTGAACAAATGAATTGTCAAAAGAATACTACGAAGGATGTAGGGATTCGTTGATGCAGGGACTTCGTCGATGAGCTGAGTGTACTTTCAGGTCGACGTCTTTTCTCGTCCAACAAATAGGCCAAAAACCTGGAACGCAGTTCTGTGAGGAATCCCGCACGCTGAGTGCTGCTGAGTGAATGTTTGAACTAGCTTTTCCATTTCCACCGAAGAAATGCAGCATCAGAACAAGAACCATTCTCAACCCCACCACCACCAATTATAAACCAATTTATGTCTTATTCGACCTGCGAAGCTCGAATCTGGAAGTTAGCCGTTCCGTTAGCCAGAGCTTTGACAAAATATGGTGAAGAGGACCAATAGACTGAGTGAGCTTTCAGGCCGACTCCGTCCGTTGTCCACCCGTCCAGCTTCCGTTGTATGAAAATACAACCGGCTTTGCTGGTGGTATGTTAATAAGATACAAGCCGGTGGAATGATAGAAGTAAAACTTGTGGCATGTGATTAGTGCTTTGAGAAATTTGATTAAATTTATTATCCTCGCTGCGCAATAGATCATGAGGGACGTCCAAAAATCTCAATCTCGATGAATCAAATTGATTTGAAAGTTACTCCCTGGTGGGTCATTTGTCAGTGTAGGTGCCTACAAAGGGAGAACGGGCGAAGGGAAGCGAGAGAAGAGAAAAAGGTAAAAAATGTTAATCCCTTCAGATGAATTTCGCCAGTTAGCGTTTACTCCACGAGAGATCCCATCGGCGAGGGGTTGGTGGACAAATAGCGCGAGTTAGCGCGGACGAGACCCAAAAAGCGATCGCGCAAACCGATAAGAAAACGGTGTGGCAGCCGTTTCTTGAGGATCATCCAAGAACCTTCGTTTCGAAGTAATAAATAAGAGACGTCCTTTCGGTTGGAGAAGATAAGTTAAACTTGGAGGAGAAGCAGAGACGAGGAGAAGATTGAAGATAAGATGAGTATCTTTCGAGGCGAAAGGAGAGTTAATGTGGTCAATTACGGTTTTTGGAGGTGCTAGTTCCAACATGTCAACCTTCCACCCACCAGAACTTGGGACGACAAAAAGTATAAGGTTGAGAAATTAAGGTAGCGAGGGCTTCCGAAATGGCGTGTTCAAGCCCCTTTATTGTATCGCAACAGCGATCGGATGGTCGATAACCAGAGCTCGACTGGGAAAACTTAAGTTTTAAGACTATGGAATTGAACAACTGAATTTATTTTTGTTTTGTGCAGTACAATAAGGGAGCAACTTGAAAGTAGATGGAAGCAGTGGCTCTAAAGCCACTGGAGCAATCTAAGAAGTGGCGAAACAACGAGATAACCACTCCTCCTAGAGTGTAGTGTTCTTGGTCGACGCGTCTAGTGGAAAGATATGCTGGAGGCCCTGGAGACCACGTTTAGAACACCTGAATAGATACTCCGGGTAATGAAAAACTATCTGCGCGATCACACACTTACCTACAGCGCCCAGAGTTGGTGCAAGAGGGATATCACCTCAGGGCTGTCCAGGGGCCGACTTTGTGGAATGTGGCATACGATGGCCTCCTTCGTCTCGAGGTGCCTGACGACGTAATGGTGGTGTATACGGATGACGTGGTGGCAGTAGATATTGGCGGCACGCTTGACTCAGTCCAGATAATGCTTGGGGGAGTATTACTACGAGTGCGGGAGTGGGATGAAATGTAAACTCTTTTCTTACTGTGCATAACGGTTGACTGATGGGCTGTGCGAGTGTGGTCAGCTACCAACAGAAAAGGAATAGGGCAAGGAACGAGGTAATAGGAATAGGAAGCCAGTGGGACATGAATATGGTTAGGGATCAAGGAAGTTTTGTATGGTGGAAGTGGTTTGGTGAAAGAGTTTTGAAGGATAGGGAAGCAGTTAGGTTAGGAAATGCGCGCAGGGCCTCAGGGGTAGGTGTCTAGGTTGTGTGTTTGTGTGTGTGTTTTGTGTTAGTGTGTGGTCTTGAGTGGGCGGTGCCAGGGATGGTCGAATATCAAGTAGCCCATCCCTGGGCCGCCGGTGTGAATGTATTTAAGGGCTGAGTGTATATATGAGTGAATGTGTGTGAATGTATGTGTTGTGTATATGTGAGTTACTGTTCTGTAGGTTAGGTAGTGTAGGGATGGATCCAGGGGGGATGAATATCGAGTAGTCCGCCCTCGTCACCGGGCCGTAAAAGACGGCCTGACACCTTTCTCCATGGCAGGTGCGGGGGCAAGTCCAATCCTCGTAGATAAAGCGTAGGTGCTGGTAGAACGCCTCTCGGAAATTCTGGCGCCGGGGCCTGCCACCCACACCCATTCAGGTCTGTAGGCTGCTCAAGGTGCAGCCATATAGAATGGGTACAACGGGGGCTTCAGCCCGCAGTCGGCAGCGTGGAGCCTTTAAAACGTGGCGCTGCCGGCCGTGAAGCCATGGGATTGGCCTTGTGGGGACCGTGGTTTCGCTGGAAATCCCCCGTAGAGAGATGATCAGTGCTGGCTGGAGAGGGATAAAGGCCGTGAGGGTAGGCACCCTTTCCAATGCCACGGGCAATGCTCAAAGCACAATTACCATTGTACATAACGGTTCTGGGACAGTTCTCAATACGTTGGTAGTAAATTCACGGGCAGCCGGCTCCTCACAAGTATATAGTGCCCAATGGGGAAATGAGCCAGGCCAGTAATGGCCTGCCGGCTCATTGGTCCTATGGTACGGTGCGAGCCTCTACGCTGAGGCAGTTTTCAGCTGCCTGCGGAGGCTCGGCGCGTTAAGTGCGGGGAGCTATGGCTCAATGGGACCTGTCTGCCCTGTGATGGACTCACCAGGGCACCATGACTCCAGGCCCTTCCGCCGGTTGGCCCATGCCTGTGTGAAAAGGCGAAACCGGCGGCACTCCGCCCTGCTGGAGAGGAGCGCTGAGGCCTCTTCCGCTGCAGGAAGTCGCGCCCTCTCGCGTGCATTCCTGTATAGGTGGCAGGCAAAGAGCACGTGCGATGCACCTTCCACGGCCTCTCCACAGGGGCAGTCGTTGAAGGTGCGGCGGCCGAAGAAGTGCAGCTTCTCGTTGAAGGCTCCATGGCCAGAGAGCAGCTGCACTTCTGCGAATGTTGGACGCCACCAGCCCATCCGCAGCCTCCCCTCGACTGAGGGGAGGATGCTGTGGAGGTGCCGTGCCGTGAGATCCTCGTCCCATCGTGCCTGCCACCTGCTATTGACGGCCTCCAGCGCGAGATATAGTATATATAGTGTGCCTATAGTATAGTATATAGTGCCTCCTCCATATAGTGCATAGTATAGTATATAGTGCCTCCTCCACTGACTCCACCTTTGCGTCCCAGAATGTGCAACTCCTCTGATCTTGGCCGGCAGTACCTTACTGGACAGTGTCCTATGAACCACCACATGCTATTTGTTACTTTTACATGGAGAGTAATAAACAATATTGACTGTCTTTGGCCAGGCAACCCTGCACTTCTCCCACTCGCCAACCACCTGATTCAAGTAGCTCTTGGTGTTCCCTCTGAAGGACTCAGGTTCCACCGGGAGAAGTGCAGATCTGTCACTCGCCTGTTTGGCGGCCTCGTCATTTCCTTCTATACACGCATGACCTCGCGCCCAACACAGTGTTGAAGTATTCTGCGTCGCCAAAGTCTTCAGACCAGTCTGCCATTCCCAAACCAGTACCAACGAAATAGTGTGAGATGCCAGGGCATTAAGTGCAGCCTGAATGTCTGACGTAAATACCCTTCCTGCTAAGATACTCGCGCGGGAGCTTGCAGTGGTTGTTTTCAACAAGTCAGACGCCTGGTTGCATTTCATATGGATAGGTGCGTGTGATTCAATAAGATCTAAGAGGAAAAAGTGCAGAACCGTCTTTCGCCGGTTTGTCGGTTTCTTCCTTTTCCTCTATGACCTGACACACAAGTAGGAGCATTGTGTCTATAGCAGCAGGTAGTTTATATTGCTGCGTCGTACGAGTGTTAGACTTTTCATCTTTTAGATTAAAAACTACCGAAAAAACTGTTTACAAGAGTTGAGTGAGTTTATACGAAGGAAACATTTAAAACGTCGGGTCTACCTCTTGATGTGGCGATACTTGGACGGCATCACACGTCCTGACTTTTTATCTCTTCCCAAGAACGATATTTTGTCGAAAGGGAGAAGACTTTCGCACCTCCTTGCCCACGTTTTCTCCCCCAAACCGACAGGAAAAAAGTCCCTTATCTGCTCCTGAGGAACATCCACCTCCGAAGAAGATTCACTGGCCGAGAACTGTCCTGATTATCGCGGCCGTTTCATCTCATCGCTCCGACTTGACTCGATATCTCGTTTCAAAAGGCTGACACCTCGCCGCTATCCGCTCGCGTGTTGAATCCCAATAGCTCAGACCCAGCTTTTCTTTATTTTTTTTAAATCTTTCTCTTTTTTGTCGTTCCCTTTCATCGTCTCCACCGCGTCTTGAAATATTGCTAATTGTTCCCGGCAAAGTTCACGAGATGCTAATTGGAGCCTGCAGTGGGCTCATCTCCAAACGAACTGGCCGCTCTCTTGTCGTCGCCGCTTGCTCAAGTTTATTTCCAATGGGCTGACAGGTTGTTTTCAGTGTTTTACTTTATATGAGTCGAAATAAAAGCATCGGGAAGGGGAAGGAGGCCAAAATACCGCCTACAGCTTCGAAGCCCTAATTTCGAGTCTCAAGGAAAACCGCGATTCTCGCTCTCTTACGTCCAACAAAAACGCTGAAAATTATTACGCAACGGTTTATTATTGTCCTGCACAGCATGACGCAGTCTCACACCACTGAGGCCTACCCCATTCGATCCAGCATCAAAAAATACTTGTGAACGATACATGACCGTTACTGCGGAACAAGGAAAGTGGACGTTTTCTAGGCCTTGTGACGGGCCGAACACACGAGTGTATGGAGTGAGGTGACAGGCAATGACAGGAAATGAGCGCAAACCTGGGAGAAAAAATTATATTCCCTACATTGTCCAGCGAGTTTCTTCTGGTAGTAAAATTTGCGTCACAGCATTAACAGAGATGTTGCCACTTTTTGGTTTATTATTCATTCTGAATAATACGCCTACGTTTTCGGCCAGGAATAATTTTTTGACAACTCCCCCAAAAAATTTGATAGTTAACGTTTCAAGGCACTGATATTCAAAATCTGTGTGTCCGTTCGCCGCCCACGGCGTTTTGTGAATTTACCCTTGGCTAGAAACCCCATTCTTTTGCACAAACATTTAGTTGTAGTTGTATTCAGTTGTGCCCGCCAGCTCGGTAATCCGATCGGGGGAAGCCCATGGCTGTTATTTGTTAAGTGGTTAGATTTCGGCAGTTTATCGCAAATGGGCCGTGTAGGGTATCGCTTTCTAAGTATTTTTAAATGCTGGGTAGGATGAAACAAGTTTGAGGGGTGTTTGACTCCGTCTAGATTGAAAATAGTGAAATCGCAGTTATTATAGTGCCCCTAAGTCTACTAATTGAAAGAACACGCGGGACAGTAACTACAGCGAAAGTAATGGTTTCATCGTTTGTACTCCCTCCCTCCCGTCTCATCAAAACGTCGTGCCTATTGCCTAAAATAATCCAAAACCCCCCCAGGGGACGGAAAACTGGCATTTGCGGAGCCCGTTCCCCCTTCCAGCTGCTGGGCGTAGCTGGTTGGGGGTGGGTCTTTGCATACCAGGTACCTAGGGTCCTTCGGCAAGGAGGGGCATGTCCAAACCCCTCCAAGGCAGAGGTCCCAAAGGCGTAAGTCTGGACGCAAATCCGGGCTTGCAGCGACCATTCTGGCCTTAAGGGATGTTTTTCCCAAAATGGTACTGCGGGGGTGTACTGCCCATGGCGCAAGCCGGTGTATCATGGGTTTTTTTTTCTTGAAAACGGTGGATGCAGGTGATAGCCTCACTGCAGCCACAAACAGGCCTATTGTAAGGGCGTCCATGATCCTCATATCATGGCCTCTCTGCACCACCCCCAGGCCCCACGGCGCTGGTCTCACTTGATGATACCACTGATAACATCATATCCTACAGGCCAATCAGCTTGCTCTCCCTACTCTCCAAGATCTTCGAGCGCCTGGTTTTGGGCCATCTCTTGAACTTCACGGGTCATTTAATTCCGCATGAGCAGTTCGGTTTCAGAGATTCCTTGTCTTGTCCCCTCCAACTCCAGCGCTTCACTTCGTTCATAAAAGCATCCTACCAGGCCAATCACGTATGTAAAGGAACGTACTTTGACGCCGAACAGGCGTTTGACCGCCTGTGGCACGAGGGTCTGCTATCAAAGTTATCACCACACCTTCCCAACAACTTGTTTAGTTTGATAACCCACTACCTAACCGGTAGAACATTCCAAGTATCTATTCAGGGAGAGTTCTCAACAGCAAGGCCGATAAATGCTGGAGTTCCGCAAGGCGGATGTATTTCCCTGTACCTCTACACTCTCTACTGCTACGATCTCCCTCTCCCGAAAGCCCCAGAGTCCTCAGCTCTATATGCTGACGATTTGGTTTATGCTGTTAGCTGCCCCGACTCGGATTCAGCCACTAACCGCTTACAGCAAATGCTACACGATCTGGGCCAGTGGTGCACCAAATGGAGGCTTAAGATAAACCCAACCAAATCGCGACAGTCACCTACACCTACAAACGCTCATTTACCAACCACCCTCTGACCTATGACAATGAAGTAATCCCATCCTCCAACTCCCACCGTTATCTAGGCCTCACATTGGATCAGAGATTAACGTACCATGACCACATCACCGAGTTACTAAGAAAAAGAAAAATAAGGACTAATCAACTAAAACCCCTTCTTAACAACCCTAACTTACTGATCCATAACAAAGTCATGATTTACCTCTCCCTCATCCGCCCTATCTGGACATATGCCCTCCCTATTTGGGGTACCTGCTCGAAGTCTGAGTTCCGTCGAATCGAACAGCAGCAAAACTCGATCTTACAGCGCCGTGTCATCCACTCTCCTCCTTATGTCAGAAACAAAACCATCTACGACGACTTCCATATCCTTAATCCCACCGAACTGCTCTACAAACACACCAGTACCTTCATCATTAATAACCGAGATCACTCCAACCCCCTCGCTGCTGATGGACTATCACCTCCTCCACCAACGCCTCGTCTAAACCGCCCTCGCTATGTATTCTGCAACTTCATCTCCATAGACTAACTGCAAAATCAAGTGAAGCGCCGTGTACTTAATTAACTTCCTAGTTAATTAATATCAAACGTTTTAAATACTTAAGTTAACTTGACAATACGGTATGTTATTTAATTTAACGGTCGTAAATAAAAGGATGTCAAAAAAAAAAACTTGATGAGAGGTCACCTAGGTGCCCCCACCACCCCCGCACAAAGCGAAGGATATCCGCAAGTTCTGCATTAGCCACCTCTTCTGGCTGAAGAACGGGCCACCCAAACACATAACAGGGTGATGCCTCGAGTCCATCGCACACACAGCACATGCTCTGCCGTCTCTAGCCCAACCATGGGTTAGGTCCACGAAAGGTGGATGCCTCTGCTGGCGTTCAACAGTGGGCCCCTGCAGATATCGCAGTGGTCGAGGGTTCGCTGGAAGTAGTCGCTGTCCCAATTTCTCCGACTCTTTTTGCCTGATGGGCCGGAGGAAGGTTAGTGCACAACCCTACATCGGATCACAAATGCCTAATGGCACCTTCGGACGCCTTTAATATTTAGTTTTCGTCGTTCCACTGTAATCCCGTAATGTTTTCGTATGGTTTATTGGTATTTTCGATGCTGAATCGAATAGGATGAGTCTCGGAGGCGTGAGACTAGGTCAAGCTGTTCAAGAAAATAAACAACCGTCGTGTAATAATTGTCAGGGGTTTCTGAAGATGAATGGGTCGTCAGCGATGTAGAGAAGTATTCTTGGTAGGTGTGAGCAACCAGCTCCTGTCTTCTCAGGCTTCAAGCTGGTTTGGTCAACAATAGTTCAAACTGAAGGCTCTGACATTAGCGCGTATGTGATAACGAAGGTCTGCAGGTCTCTCTTATTAATTACGAATGAAGACTACAAATAATCAAATAAAACACAGCCCACTTTGGTGCGCTGTAAAAATCCAAATAACCGGTAAAAATAATTGAATAACGTATTACGTGACTCCAATGATGTATCATCGCGTTACTCCTCAAAAAGCGCTTGAGCAAATAGCACTTCACTAAATTTGAGCGCGAATTAACATAAACGTTTTAATAACTGCGAGTAATACGTTTGAAGCTCCGAAGACAGGCGATTTAGAAGAGGGACAGCTGAAAGATGAAAAGAACTTGTTTGTAGTCCAGTCAAATCAGTGTAGTTTCATCTTCCAGCCGCTTGAAATCAACTCACTAATGAATATCTCACCCAGTTCATTTGAAGCTCGTAATTGACGTCCGTCTTTCTTCCTAAACGTCGACCCGTTTCTCTACGCCAAATCACAATGGAGGCCACCCCCTTGGATTTCAGCACGCGTTGAGTTGGTTCGTCGGCAAATTCGCTTTCCCTCAATTACCCGCTTCACTTCTCTTCAAAAAGTTGATGAGTTCAATCAAAACTGTGCTTTCGAGCTTCATTATCATGTCTGACCACGTCCCCTCGAGTGAGTCTGGGCGTTTAGAATCGAGCGGATTACTAGCCTCGGGTTAAGTAAAAGCTGACTTCAACCTTCTGCTCAGACGCGACACGTCGTTACCTCTACGTTTAATCGGAGGAGGCTAGTCTTGATCTCACGACAAACCTAATTCTGTCAGCTACACACAGGCCGGCAAATTTCAACTTTCCGATTTCGATTCTGCGCGAACTGAGGTACTCCATAGCCTTGAAATGACAGATAATTAGCAAATTCCTGCCGAAAACGAACCTATCGCAACCAAGTACACAAAAATTGTACTTTTCGCGCTAAATCTTGCGTTCGTGGAATATTAAGTAAAACCTTTATTTTTCAATGTTTTTAAAAGTGTACTGTTTTACTCTACATAGCGACCGGTTCAGCCTGAAGGACTAGATTTCCGCTTCTGTCTTTCTATAGAGCGCAATACGCACTTCACTACTCTCTGGTTGGTTTTGGTGATGAAAGGAACCAGCTAGTGGTGTACTGTGGTAACGGTATTCGTCTCAAAGACTTCTGAGTTCTTGGTCGCTGTGAGCGGTTGGGGACTCTTTGGCGCAGGCTTCACAGGGCATTCATCGAAAAGGTTGTTGCTGATTGTCCTTGCAATCCCATAGCATCATTCGGTGCCTTCTTCAGATCAGGTCTGCGTGATGGGTGTGATATAACTGTTTGACTCACTTTTACTTTCCGAACTTTTACGAAGTAGAAAGGAAAGTTATGTAATTGGCTAAAAAGAAAATTGTGAGTTCCCTTCAAATCTTTACGTTTCATACCGTGCTGAGCCCGAAATTCGAGTATGCTATTTGAGAAAGTAGTATGTGTGCCTGATGACGTGTACAAGAGGCCGGGATCGTAACGTCGTTGATGCTCGCTGTCCTGCCTGTGGTTACCAGTTTGAGTCATGTGATGCAGGTGTGTCATGACGCGGTCTGCAAGCAGGTTGCCAGTGCATTGTCATTTGAGAGCTGTGAAGGGGAGGGCGAGCGGCACTTCCAGGTTGTCTTTGGAGAAAGACCGACGCCTGACATCCTCGCAGTAGTCCTGGATGTCCAGGTAGTATTCGGAAGCCAGGATCCTACGAGCCAAGCGGCGTAAATATGAAAGGACGACTATGGCGGAGTCGGAAACTCGTGAGGTGGAGGCAGGTAACATTAGGGTTGCAGCATTGATCGTGTCCTGGTGCGTGATGCAAGAGAAGTGCTGAAGAGATGCGTCGGCTGGCATTTGGTGTTTTTCGCGGTATCTAAACTGGTGCCCGTTCTATCGTGGATCATTCTCTCATTCCTCCTTCCTTCCCCGTCCCATTCCTTCTATACCTACAGCCGGCGTATGGAGAGTCTCCACCCCCACCTCCTCCTCACCACCTTAATTTTGTGTAATCAGGCCTGGTTAGAGCTAGTTCAAATGAACTGAGTGAAACATAAATTGAATTAGTACCAAAAGCCATGAACGCCATTGAATTTATGTAGAGCTAAGATTTTTTATGAACCGCTTCTCAGGTGAGGTGTTGACTAGCTGCCCTGGACGTTCGCAACCGTTAATGCGATACAAATTTGTAAATCAGGGAAAGAATATTTCGGACTTCATTCAGATTTTCGACATTGGCCACCTAACAATTGGCTGTCATATTCCTAAATATTCTTCACCGGGTTTCAAATTCGTTTCATATTAATTTGTACGACCGTCCTCAACTCTGCGTTTACATGTTTACGGTGCCGAATTTCGGAAAATCCCACCCAGAAATTCTTCTCCCGATTTCAAATTTGTTTTGTATTTTATTTTATTTCCCATCTAGGACAACTGGGCATACGGTCAAACTTTCGATTGTGAATATGTAGCTAACTTCAGCTCAGTAGATTTGATTCTGTGCCTAATTATTACTCCATCGCGAAGCTTTCAGACGTGCATTATTTCACTCCGAGTTTTGTCCGATCACCTGTACGTTCGGAAAACCAATTTTGTTTAACGGTAAACCCCTCACATTCGAATATTAGTGTCGCGGGCTGAGGGAAGTAGCGTGGTGCGTCGCTCCTGATTATTTTTAATTTTTATGTTTTCGTGTCGCGCGTCTCAGTTGTGGAAGCATCGATTTCGAAATACCTCAAAAACGACGCTAAGAATAGTAAACGAGTTCGTGAAGACCCAGAGACCCCCCACCCCATGCCCCCCCCCACCCTTTTACCAGTTTGTGTTGAGCTGAAATTCAGTTGCGCCCGATAAAGAGGACGACGACTTGTCTTGTCTGAATTCATTTCGATTGATTTATTCGTTGACGTACATCGGTTAACTCGTGTTTTGACAAAACCGATGCAGCTTCTAACCTCCCTCCTTCCCCCCCCCCATTACCCGCCACTCACGGATGTCATTCGCTCAGAGAAGAAACGGGAAACGAAGAAATTTTTTCTCTGTAACTCTTTCCTTCTGGAAGATTTTCCCTCGTGTTCACGTCTCATACATTTTAATACTCAGAGATCGGGTTTTTTGCAAGTGATGGACGAGAGTTGTCTGCTTCTTACAACCAAAAAGAAAAAAAACTCCGCTGTAACAACCACTCCTTCGCGCATAATTCAAAGATAATTAATAAATCTCGAATAAAACGACGATTTAGTACGCAACAAGCTAATGCTACATTGGAGCGGACTAAACCGATTGTGCACTCCGAAACATGCGGCCTGTATCCCTTGAACACACAAAACTAAGAAATAGAATGGATTTCCAAACGAAAGTCGACTTATGGCCGACCTACTTGTGGGAACCTCGACATTCAGTCACAAACAGGAACATGGGGTTCTTAAGTTGAGCTAATGACTGATATGATACTGCTAAGCGAGTACCGATGTGATTTTTAATATATTTCGTTCGTATTTGCACATCTGATAAAGAAACATGAGTGAGTATTACATTTCTAATTGAAGAGTGACTGTCCCAGGTCTATCAAAGTTGTGTTTGAACGGAACGCAGATGTCGCGCTTCTGGCACAGGTTTGGCGCCGTCCCTTACAAGTACCTAGGGACGTTGCAATCGTAAACATTTAGGTAGATATCTTCCCGCGTGTGCCCCCGAACCACCTCTCAAACAATGAGTCCGGGGAAACCACGCGCCTTCAAAATGGCCTGGTGAAGACAAAACTCCATCGCTAGAGCCACATCTCTGCCCTATCTGTGGCAAACATCATGGGGTAAAAAAGTGCCCACGTTTCCTCAACTCCAGCCAGGCTCGAAGAATCTACGTGGAAGTCTCTGTGTACGAATTGTCTGGCAGCCTCACACACGCTCAGGAGCTGCCACTCAACGTACACGTGTGAATGCTGTTGTTACGGGACGAACCAAACCCTTCGATTCAGCGGAGGCTCGTCTGGGGCATTTATGCTGACTGGGCACCTCAAATGCCCCGATTCGCTCGAGACTTCGCAGTAGTCAGTTGAATCCGAGCCAGTTCCCTCGTCGCCGTGTAGCCCGCGCTCGCGTTCGCTCCCACTCAGTTCCTCTGTCTGTGGTGGTAAAACTCCGAATGTAATTGAGAATAAAACTCTGTTCCAGTTGCATTCAGCTTGATATCGTACTAACTTCCCGACTCTCTTAGTGCGATATCGCTTCGGTATTAATCCCCCCCCCCCCGTAACACTGTTAACACAGGCATCACATCCTGCTACACCCCATGAGCCTGGACGCCGCATTCGTTCCCAAAAGTGCAACTAACCACTGCACGGTAGACGCACCATCTTCGCTCTGCACTACCCCTTCTGGAACACCTGAGGGCAGGTGTCCCCTGAGGAGGAGGGAATTTCCGATTCCCCTTACTCAGAGAATCGTCTTTCGCCAAGACCGATTCTCTGAACCATGGATGTCGCAGCTGCGTGGGACGAAGACGTACGATCCACACTTCCCAAGATGTATACGTCAGGGACATTGTGAGATGACTGTTTAATGTAGTTCTAAATTCAATACTCCCACCACAAACATGGGCACCCTTTTGGAACTTTAATCGAAATTCTGTCTCGCTCGCTATGCTCAAGATTAGGTTCCCCTTTGTTGGGTGGACAGCAACGCCCTGATTGCAGTACGTGGCAAGAAACTGCGGTGCTCATGAGTACCTGAGGACAGGCACTTCATCATGGGCAGAGTGGTGTAATGGGACGAACCAAACCCTTCGATTCAGCGGACACCCGTCCGGGGCATTTATGCTGACTGGGCACCTTAATGACCCGATTCGCTCGAGACTTTGGTGCCATCAGTTGTAACCGAGCCGGTTCCCTCGTCGCTGTGTCGTACCCTCTGCCTTCAAATTTTCTGTCCTTCTGTAGCGACCTACTCTCTCGTCTGTCATTATGTTCGCAGCAGCGGCAACCTACCGACTGTACATCTCAAAACCACTCAATCCCCCATCCTGCATCCGGGGAAACCACACGCCTTCAAAATGACCTGGTGAAGACAAAACTCCATCGCCAGAGCGACACCCCTGCCCTGTTCGCGGCAAACATCATGGGGTAAAGAAAAGTACCCACGCTTCCTCAACTCGCTCCCACTCAGTATAAAACTCAGAATAAAACTCTGTTCCAATTGCATTCGGCTTGATATCGAACTCCCCAACTCTCTTAGTGCAATATCGCTCCAATATTAATCCCCCCCCCCCGTAACAGTGGGTTGAGCCAGACCACTAGACGAGCTAGTTCCTAACAAGGCTTGGGGATTTCAAGGCGGGGTTGTACTTCTTTTTTCTCCACGCTGCATATCTAGCACCTCCAGTAGGCAGGACTTCAGAGGTTGATGGGAGCAGGATGGCAGCCACTGTGTCTGGACCTACATCCCTGACAGAGGTCTCCCATCCCTCCTGGTGCACCTTGCTTCTTGTACCATCAATATGTGATAAGATACCCACCCTCGGCGGAGCAGGCCATGGCCCGCCCGTTAGCATCTCAGTTAGGTAATAGCTCGCCTCACTGTATCGACACTTCAGCCATGGCCGTAACTCCTTGATGAGTCGCGCCTCGCCCATTTTCCGCGGCTCTCCAGAGCCCCCAGGCGATCTCCTCCTTTGAGCAGGCGGCTTTTGTTGTTACGGGAGTCATTCCAGTGCATCCCCTTGCAGCAGAACCCCGGAGCGTATATTTAAGAAGAATCAAACCTATCGGACGCAGCAGCATTAATTTAGTACTACGTAGAGTATTAGCTATGTACTAGTAATTGAAGCTATGTATTGAGTTACTCAACCACCCTGTGGTAACTTCAATCATCAAAGTCAGATATCAAGAGAGGCCATGAGGAAATTGAGAAAAGAACGCGTGTGCTCGAGCCTATCGGAATAATTGCGCGCTAACAAACGTACGGACGCCATATTTGGAGCACACCCGCATACGACAAACCTCGTGCTGAATAATAACAGCGTCGTATATTATACACTTAGGAGCGATGAAAAAGCGTTCTTTTGGTTGCTAATGAACTGTTTCCTTGAAATGGTAGCGACAGAGACTGGAAAAACAGGCTTCCGCAGCAACTATCTCAGCATTACGGCTGAAGACTCTAATGAAATCGCCACTGTCCAGGAGAATTAATTTGACTGATATCCGTTATTCCTGTTTTTAAACGCCCCTCGGATCTCCACTCAGCTTTCGACATATTGTGATGATCTTCATTAACATTAAATAAAAAAAATCTGTCCCTCATTTATTATTAAAACATCGCATTAATAATTATACGTCTTAGGAGAAGATAGTTGCTCGAATATTAATTGGCTTCGGAAAAAGATTAGCTAGTGATTGAATACATTAGCCGTTTGAAATTCGTATCAATAATAATGGCGGGGCTCGTATGAGAAACGATTTATATTTGCGAGAGAGACAAGATTTACAATCCACAGCTCTTGTTCCGTCAGACTCTGATCTCTGACAGCGCGTCAACGTTTTGGCGATACATTCTACCAGGAATGAGACGACCCAAAAAGAGAACGGATGACAGGAGGGGGAAAAAAGTGGCTCGTCTAATTCGAAAAGAAAGAAGAAAAAAAAGCTAATTTGAGGAATGGGGACAAAAACGTTGAATCCAACGGCGGATTTTCAATGGCCCCTCCTTCCAATGAATGTATTTATAGATCTTCGATCAGGGGAGAGAAGGAAAAGAAAAAACGTTTTCGATCTGTGTGGTCTTTTTCAGGCTCAATCAATCACTTTTAGGTTTCATTGTTGCTGAATACATTTCCATAGGCTCACGAGGCCTCCGGGTACATTCCGGTTCCGCTACGAATTAATTCAGAAAATTAGCCCTCCGTCCAATTTACCTAATGATATGTGGTCATTATCTTGAGGAAAGTACGTTGTTAATAACCAGTTCGGTTCATGAGTGCGTTACTCGGGTCGTGATTTTTACCGTTTACCACACAAAGGGAAGTTGCCAGAAGGAATCGGTGAAGGCGAGTTTTCAATGAAAAATAGGCTTCTCTGCCCGCGTGGACGAATATTTCAGAAATAGTTGACATAATGCCATGAGATTCTCATTATACGTCGTTAAACGGTTATAGGAAGCTTCAGCCCTTTAGCTGATGGATGCTGTTAAATTATTAAACGACTACCGAACGTAATAAACCTACTTGCTGGACCATGATCGTACACATTTTTTTATTCTAACGATAATTACTGCACTAAATAATGAACCGAACGTCGCTTAGCTCTTTCTTCATCACTGAGTGTTTGAAATCCACTTGTCATCACTGATCATTAAGAACAGAATTAGTCAAATAACCGTCTGTCAACGTGACGTTAGAAATATTCGAGTGACCTTGAGCGATGCACGCTAAACCTCAAACGCTTCATTCTGAATAATGCATTTATATTTTGGGTTAGGCACTACGCGGCAATCCGATCGAACGAAACTCGTGTTTGTTGAGGATAAAAACTGGTTTGAAATATTAGTCAAAAACGAAATCGCTGCACATTCACGTACACAGGACCACAAATATACGGAATAACTAATATCCTCCGAAAGGAAGGTATACAAATTGCATTACGTACGGACAACACACTTAGAACCAAACTAACTGCAAAGACTGAAAAGACAGACCCACTCGACCAAAGTGGGGTGTATAAAATAACTTGTACTTGTAAAAACGCATACATAGGACAGACAGGACGAAAAATACGGACCAGTTACTCAGAACACATTAAATCTCTTAGTAGGAACAAAGACGATTAAAACTTTGCCTACCACCTCAAAACAACTGGACATGAACCCACCAAAATACAGGACTGCACCATCTTACTACACAAACAATACAAAGGACGAAAACTGAACATATTAGAAAACATGGAAATTTATAAACAAAAAAACTTCAATGGACAGATCATAAATGAACAAATCAACACAAAATGCGACACCATATTCACACCACTCAAAACACTACACAAACGAAAACAACCAACTGACGGATTTACAGACCACCCTACACAAAAAAGACGTAAATTCCACAATTGACAGACCATCCAACACGTCCCATTTATCTCTAGGGGGTTTCCCCCTGAGGTACATGACCTCCTCTCCCCGCCCCTTCCCCGACGCTCCATCACCCCTTTCACCTTTCTCTTTGTATATAAAGACCACGACTAACTGACTGACTCCAGTACTGACTCACCTAACAGGTACGTTAACTTTAGCAAAAACGAAATGTTGGCAGTTTTATTGCAATTTGTAATATATTTGGAGGATATACACGCGGTGATGTTCGTGTCTGAACCCAATTTAATAAATAATAGAAAACCCCCTAGAACTCACTTGAAATAATGAATAAACAAAATAACATTTTGAATTCAATAGAAGAAGATAGAAATGAATCGAACTCCTTTTTACTTTCCTTGGCTCTACAAAGTAGAAAGGAAAGTTATGTAATCGGCTGACAAAAATATTTTGAGTTTTCTTCAGATCTTTACGTTTCAGACCCTCCTGAGTCCGAAAGACACTATTTGGGAAAATGGTCTGTGTGTCAGTTTGTGTGTCTGTGAACGATTTTTAGAGAAAACCACCGTACCAAATCAGCTCAAACTTGATATCTAGCCCGCAGGTTGCCATGGAACGCCAAAATAAAAGTATGAACAAAATTCACTGTAAGTCAACTATAGTTATCATAGTGATCAAAACGCCAGATATTTTTTCTCAAAAACGGCTATAACGATTTTGAATAAATTTTTTATAATAATAGCTCCCCATAAAACAACTATTCCGTGAAATTCCCACTTGCGGGAAAATGACGAGAGCAGCACAATAAATTACCAAAATTTTCGACATAACCGATTTTAGAGTGGTTTTTAGAGAAAACGACCGAACCGAATCACCTCAAACTTGATATCTAGCCCGCAGGTTACCATGGGACACCAAAATCTCTGGGTATGAGCAAAATCTACCGAAAGTTAACTATAGTGATCGTAGTGATTAAAACACCAATTTTTTTTCTCAAAAACTGCTGTAACGATTTTCATAAAATTTTTTATATTGATAGCTATCAATATGACGATTATACAATAAAACTCCCGTTCGTGGGAAAAATACGAGTGCAGCACAATAAATTATCAAAATTATCTACTAAAAGTTACTAAAATCTATCGGTTTTAGCGCGGTTTTTTTCATTATAAACTCCGCTAAAATGTTACTAGAATGTTTAGAAATAAATATATATCTGGTGCGTTGCAACTCACAACTTTCCTTAGGTCTACGCCAATTTACTCGTGTACGTGGCTTTTTCATTCCCGAACGAATACGAGCAGCACAATAAATTCTGGAACTGTAAGCGCCACCGCTTCCTGCTGACGTAAAGAGTTGTTTGACCAAGTTCAAATGAACTGAGTGATAAATGAATTGATTAAGTAGACAAAGCCATGTAAAAAGTCAATTGACGAGGAGCTAAGGAAAGTTGCGTGTTGCCACGCACCAGATATTTCAATATTATATCAAGTTAAACTAATAGCTCAAATCGTTATTAAAGACACTACGGGGACAAGAGATAGATACGCTAGAAGTTCGCTCATTTTTATCCAAAAATATTAATGGAATAAAAGCATTGGATCATAGAACTGGCTGATAACAGGGAAGGATCAATTGATATGCGGCGCTGGGAATCGGAAATATCAGAATAAAAACTGGCTGTCGCACCCCTCGTTTCAGAGAATCCAGGCAGGCCTGCCAACCAGTCAAACTGGGCGCCCAAAGGAAGGAGAGCCAGCGAAGACCAAAGGTTATATCCTTGACACACCTCCCCTCCACATAAAAAAATATTTTGAAAACTCCGACGCCTAAAAAACTGAAACTTTGCGTTGAATGCCCCATGGCCTGAGAAGAGCGGGGAATGATGGGTACTAAAGTTAATGTACCTGTTAGGTAAGTCCGTCTCCTCTGGCTGAAGTACTGAAGTACATTAACTTTAGCAATTTACCTACTGGCGGAACTAACACTTTAATGATGTATACCTCCTTTTGAGCCATAGGCGTTTCTTGATAAAGGGTATGAGTGCATGCCGTATTTGCTGCATCACACTCAGCCTGGCTCCTATCTGTGACCAAGCCAGCTCCAGCTGGTCCTCCACAGCCCCCACCTTGGGAGGCTGAGATTAGGGAGCGCATCACACCAACATCCGATGCCAGGGAACCTCTCTTCTTGTGGGAGGAGGAGATCCAGAGGTGGGGTTCTAGCCAACACCTGCAACACCAAATGTGACGTGGCCTGGGAAGTCGGGAGGACGGCCAGAAGGACGTTTCATTGGAGTATTCATGTTCATTGTCCGTTTCTACCCATGGGAGCTAGCATCCATGTCGAGGCTGTGTACTGCACCATCAGAATGAATAGCGACGAATAATACCTCACATGATTGTGAGCAGAGGCTACCTGCGTCGATCCAGTGAACGTTATGTCTCCCACAAGGGCTGAGTGCTTCCCCCAGGGGAATGTCAGATGGCAACTAGGACGATCACTGAGGTCGAACTCTACCACTAGGTACTGGGCTGTAGGAGACCTCGATGGTGCGGTACGGCAGCGTGACTGTGGGCCAGAGCATGGCAAGCTGCGTCTTAATAGTGTGAGCCTGGTGGCGCTTATATCGCCGCGTTTACAATATAATTCTGCAACAGCCAACATGAACCTTGGAAAAAATTACGTTGACAGCTAAATTAATAAATGTTTCCTCGGTCAGACAGTTAACGAGCCTGTCACGAGAAATGCCAAGAGAGAAAGGCTCCGAGCAAATGTCATTTTTGATGCCTCAAATACCTTTCATATGCACTTTCACGTCAACTTTTCTCCCAAGTTTTACAACGCTTAACGTTTAACGCTCCTTGGCGAATTAATGAATAAGGTTTTATTCTCGACCTCGAAGACTCGGAAGGCCGTGCAAGGTTTAAGAAACGAGGAAATCGTCGCTCGGGGCTTCGGCTCGCGTGTGTGGCTTTTTAAAATACCAAAACTTGCGGTTGGTATTACAGGAAGCTCAAATAAACGCGGAAAGACGAAGATAACGTTGTCCGATCAGGTTGACCAACGTTACGACAGATCAAGGACTCGCTATAGCTGTGATGAGTTAACGTGACAGCTCAAAATGAACGTCGAGTTGGAACTAGGTGTAGTGCTCTAATTCATATTGTCCTCGGACGAAGCAATAACTGGTCGTGCAAGGAAAGTTGCGTGATGCTTCACGCCGCGTAGATTTTAAGGAGGAGCTCGCCACTTGAGCACCGTCTGTGTGAAGAGGGCTGGCAACCTAAGTCGTATACAGACCCCATGCGAGCCGTGTTTCCAGACTTTAAGCTCCTGCCCAACTCGAAACAAAAGCGGGAGAACTAATGAACTCCAAGTTGACCATAAAACTTATCTTTTGTTTTCATCGCCCAATTTTTGTTGGAACCAGGCACCGGCTCTCACCTCACTATCGACTCCTCGGGCCGTTCCACAGAAATAAAATTTGAGTGCGTAGGCACTTTGCTGAATAATTTATCCGGTTCCCTTCTTCAGGTGCCTTCAAATGAGTCCAGCGGGTCGACACTTAAACTTGAAAAACCATCCTTCCGCGCCTCAACGTCGAAAACGAGGAGGTTTCAATAATAAAAACAAGCGAATGACACCGAAATTATGGGAAGAAAATAGCGTTGCGCGGCACAAAAAAAATGCACGAGTCGTAAAATGGGGAGTCGTGGGAAGTTGATTATTGGCCAATCAATCGGTGGACGTTGTTGAGATGGGATTCGGGATAAGAACGCGTAGGAAGAGCGAAGATGACTTCATCGGATGCAACTTGGCAAAGCGAAATTTACTACTTCAAGTTTGAACTTTGAAATGGATTTCCTCTCGCCTTGTTTTTGGCGAAGATTTCGCGGTTTAGAGGCTGAGAAGTAGACCGCAGGAGGTTCAGGTAAAGTCTCTTCGCAACAGTAACTGTCCCGCGCCTAACAGGATTGACCAGGGGTCTTGAGCTGAGGTTCTGGAAGTGGACCTTCTTCAGCGACGAAAATAATCTAAACAAGTTGAAAAAACTGAAGAAGAATGTGAAAAAGGAGGAAAAGGAAGGGTGGAGTAAGGACCGACCAGACCATTTGGGCTTCCACTTCCAAAGGAGGATCATCCAGTATGTGTTTATGATCCGGTCCTTCACTTCCTTTCATCGTGTGGTAGAAACCTTGGTCACTTAGAGCGTTAGGTTATTATTGGTTCTCATATCCACGGCATTTGTAGTCGAATCCCGTCTCCTACACCTTGCGGTGAGCCATATATTAAGGCTGCTTAAGAAATAGAACATGGTATTAACTGGTATTTCCTTATTAAATGACCGTTCCTGAACCCTCGAAGAGGGTTATATCAGTTCACTGTCGCGGAGGTTGTAGTTTCTCTATCATGCACCACCGAACCCAGACCTGCTGAGGGATAGCAGGCCTTCGCCAGTCTCTCGTTGAAGAGCTGTTGCCCATGTTATACCCTGCCAAGCTGTACACGTTGGAAAATCCCGTACCATCTTTGAGGAGTTCTGAATCTGGTTTCCCACCTGATCTAACTCTACTACTTGGTTGGCAAGTTTCAAAGGGACAGATCCACTGTGACCATGTTTCTTTGCCATGACCAAGTTTCACGAACTTGGTGAAACGGTTATAGGCTTCATTTGTAACAGTAAATGCAGGTAAGTTTGTATGCTGAAAACTGTTGCTCACGGTTGTTGGAACTACAGTGGTGCAGCATGTGGTTTGTTGTGTTCCCTCACTGGAGGCATAAGTATTGCAGGGTGGAGAGTCTTTGAGAGAAAAGAAGTGGGGACATTGAAGTCGCCTTGTCCCGTAAGGAACTGGCACGTCCAGTGGTGGCTCAACCCAATTTCTCCTGAGACGTTCAGGGCTGTTGTGTGAAAAACTCATGTGTGTTACGTCCACTTGACGAGGATTCCCATCTCGCTTGCCATTTATCTAACGCTCATTCAACGATGGCAGCAAGCTTTCGTTCTGTGGTGAGATCTGTGCGGAGTTCAGCCCAAAGCAGGGGAAGCTCCCGTTTCACTCTCCACTTATCATCAACGGCCTTGTCGAACGGCAACTGACCAGTGATCACCTGGAGTGTTTTTGTTGATACAGTCTTATAGGCCTCGGTGATCCACAGGAGTATTCTTATAGCAGCTTTCTGGGAGTGGGCCAATACTCTTTTTTGATTGACTGTGAGTTTGCCACCCGAGACAATGTGGCAGTAGCCAATCACGCCTAGATAGATGGCCTTGTGCGTAAGGATAGTGTAACGGTTACACACTCCCCAAGTGGCCTTACTAATTGCTCGCAGTGAGGCAACCCTTGCGTGGTAAGTTTGAGAGACTGAAGGTGTTTGCTGAAGCCCTATCTCTCACCTGTACTGTCTCCTAAGTACTTGACCTCCGTCTCTAGAAGGAGCCTCTGGCCTCCAAAGCGTAGTGATGGTTGGCTATTTACTTTCTTCAGCCACCTGCAAATAGTTTGAAGCACATGGTGGGTTTTCGCCGAGATTTGATCGATCGACTGAGCAAAGATCAGCACAGTCAGAACATCCACTTACGCGCATAGCTCGCTGTCAGTCTATATGAGTCTCCTGCGAAGACCTTCGAAGGAGGCGCTCCAGAGTGCTGGTCCGAGGGCCGAGGAACATATTAACAGTAACATAACAAATCATACAGGGTGAGCCATAACAAATGGTGCAGTTTCAAAGGGCGATTTAAAAAAAAAACGGTGCAACTTAGAAGATTACGGTTTGTTTTATTGACCGCCATACATCACCCCATTTCGGTAGATTAAGTCCTGAAAATTACATCAGGAAGGTGGGCGCCCTCAGCAGCGACGCACTGATGTAGGCGATTCCTGAAATTTTCAGCCGCCCTCTGGCAAATTTCGATGGGAATCGCGGCGATCTTCCCTGATTCGAATCTTGAGGTCTTCCAGAGTGTGAGGTCGATTTTTGAACACCTTTTCCTTCAAGTAGCTCCACAGGAAAAAATCACACGCACTCAAATCTGGCGATATTGCCGGCCACCCCAAGTCACCCCTGAGAGAGACGAGGTGTGCGGCGAACATCTGCCGCAGTTTCACCATTGAGAGTTGCGCTGTGTGGGCCGTAGCCCCATCTTGCTGAAACCAAATATCCCCCAGATCCTCTTCTTCAGCTAACTGGTTCAATTCGGGTTCAAAAAATCTTTCCAGCATGAAAAGATAACGCTGAGCATTGACGGTAACAGTCCTTCCATCCTCCTCGAAAAAATAAGGCCCAATCACCCCAAATTTTGATTCCCCTTACTGTGGAAACCAGTTTCTTCCAATGCTTGAACCCAACGTGCGATAACATTGCGGTGAGGGACGGGATCACGACGTGGGATGTTGTAACGCAGTCGGAAGGCCCGCTGGGTGGCGATGAACGAACAGCCACTTTCAAAAAACGTGTGAATGAGGAAACCTGGTTGCTCTCCGCTTCAAACCATTGTAACGACTGAAAACGGGACCACTGCCCGGGCACAATGAGACCCCTCCCAGGCCGTTCACCCCACTACAAGGCATGCAGCACCCCTTCGAAACTGCACCATTTGTTATGGCTCACCCTGTATAACATTCACAAATCAACTTCCAGTGGGTTTTGACCCTGACCGACGTATCAAACCCTAATTGACACGATCTCTGCTTCTAACGAACTGACTGGGTGTACATCATTGGTCCTCTGTATTTCTTAATAGATCAGGACAATATCCCAAGGTATATTATTACGAAGCTCTCAAGATTTGTTTACTTTCTGCCCAAAAGCGGTGGAAACGCGCAATTGCATTTCAAGTATGTGTTCTAGCCACCTTCCATGAAGTGAGAAGCATCCGCATGAATGAAAGGCTTCTGTCTAAAGTACAGCCCAGCAGGCAGAGTGCAAGCAAACTTTCCAAGTGCACACAAATGAGTGAACAGCAACGCAATAAAAAAAGGATTATCCAGATCCCCGCCCATCGCGTTACGATCTCTTTGAACGACTCTGACGTGAACCAAAACTTTTCCGTGGGTGCAAAATGAAAGTATTCAATAATCAATCTCTCTCTAATAGATGAATGTTGTAATTATAATAAACAGGGAAAAATAACAAAGTGTAAACGTCGTTCTGCGAAGCTCCTCCGAGTGCGCTAAAAACTCATCCGTCAGATGAACCATTCGGATCAAATCAACTCTCTCCACGCTCTCCAATGGCGTCGTGATTTCGATTTAACGAAGTGACTTAAAAGAGACTAACATCCCAAATGAATGGGAGAACTCAAATCTAGAACTGAGAAGTATCTCCAGCTTCTTCCCGATGCCTCGTGACAACATAATTTCATTTTCTCTACGTCAAAGTACGCGTCCCATTTTTCACTGAAGGAGCCGGAAAATAATGAATACGCATTAGTACACTGAAACGGATAATTTCGACGGCCGAGCCC
Organism: Pachypeltis micranthus; assembly: GCA_020466155.1. Classification (NCBI taxonomy): domain Eukaryota; kingdom Metazoa; phylum Arthropoda; class Insecta; order Hemiptera; family Miridae; genus Pachypeltis; species Pachypeltis micranthus. The sequence continues at coordinate 6,276,815 of CM035776.1, forward strand.
GCGCTCTTTTTAATGATCAATTTCATTCACAAATTATTTGTTGAGTCTGAGTCTCGAGATCGCATTGACGGGGAATGATCGATTTCTCTGTTTCTCGTTAAATGGTTCGGGTTTAACCTATATGTTAATTACAAGGATATAAGTTGCGTAAACCGTTGATTGTATCCCGATGAGGAAACTTTGAGATTTGATCTTGTGGAAGTCGTTTGCGGCGGAGGAGGAAGGAGACGCTTTTCACACGCAATGCATGCTAGCTGAACACTCAATCAGTGAAGGGCGCATGGCACCAAACACAGGGAAGGCCATCGCACCAAGCGTGAATAAAAAAAAGAGTAAATACCCAACAGCATGAAATGAAAGAACAGAGACTGCCAATACTAGCGAAATTTATCCAAACCTAATAAACAATTACACATAAGATCCGTGCATTTTAAAAACGTTGTACATTATAAATTAAGAATATCTCATCCGTGGTGTCAAATTATGTACACTTAGGGCGGGTTTATCAATTCTTTAGTTAAAACGTTGACTAGGTAGCGATCTGTTAACGATAATCAAGAAGTGAAAAAATACTAGAGTTCGGATCGCGTTCATCAATCGCCAATTGACTAGTTAGCTAGCGGGAGTTTGAACGCGGGGAAAAAGGGCTACCACTACGCTCAACGATAATCGCTCGAACGAAGAGGCAACTTGGCGAGTTGTCATCCAAAACAATGTGCTGGAGAGTCGTTACCATTGGACCACCTTCATTTGCCGCCTGTCGATTTCATTGACATTTTCATTCAAATACCCAAAATACCAGTTGCAGAATTGTTAAATAATATATTTGTGGTCTTAGTTGATACTTTTCTCTTTATTCCAATTCTCTTCTTATCTTTCCTTACTCTTCATTCCTTTCTTACATCTCTTCTTATTGTGTAGCTCATGTTTCGTTATGTGATTATTTTTGTTGAGGTTTTGTCGTGTTTTTTTCCGTCGATTTTATAACTTTCCGTCGTGAGTGGGGCCAACATAAGTAAAAAATGTTCCTTACAGAAAACATCACGTGTATTATTCAAAATTAATCATACACCAAACAACTTTAAAAAATTTGAAAAACGATACATCAACGCTCTTTGGGCTTTCAAGATTTTTTTCTTCTCCACACATCGTCTTCAACTTAGAACGATAATAAAAATGTGATAACGAGAGCAGAAACGGAAACAGATCGAGGCTAACTAAACACTACCGAACATGGCTGCCAACAAAAATTTATTTGACAGATATAACGGTTATCCGATAACTAAAGAGCTAAGAGACGAGTTAAAATATCTGGTGCGTAGCAACACACAACTTTCCGCCACCCCTTTAAGTTAGAACACCAGCTACACAGGCGGGCGCTATATCTTCGTTCAACGCATTTCTACAGAAACATTTATGGAAAACAAAATGTAGGGACTAGTTAGCTGAGAGTACTCCGAAAGTTTGATCGAAATCGTTAGAGCCGTTTTTGAGAAAATTGGAATACCGATAAATTAATATTCGACAAATCTCCTTTTCTGAGTTAACTTGGCTTATATCTCCGTTCAACATATATATACAGAAATAATTATGGAGAACGAAATGTTGGTATGGAAGACTTAAAGACACTCCATTGGGATTTATCACATCTGGTGAAGCAGTTACCCTGGAATTTACGGAAGTGTTACACATTTTGATTTTTATCTCTGTTCAATGGACTGTCAGCGGAACATTGATTCGGAACAATATCTAGGTAATAACTATTTGAAAACATCCTGTGAGTTTGGTGAAAATCGCCGAAGCCGTTTTGCCAAAAAGCGTAAAAAACCTGTTTTTGCTTCATGGGCCTATATCTCCGTTCACCGTATTTTCATGGAGATATGTATGGAGAAGAAAAGTGAGGTATTGATTAGTAGAAGATAATGTTAAAGTTTAATCAAAATCGTTAGAGCCGTTTTCGAGAAAAATGCGAAAAACCCTAGTTTTTGGTACATTTTCGTCCCCCACCCCCCTTCCCAACGGCCGAAATCGTCCATAACCTTATTTTGGTGTCTACAAAAAATAACGAACAAAACAAAAAAGTAACCAGCTCAATCGGATCAGCCGTTCTCCCGCAAATCGAACTACAGACACACACACACATACACACATACACACCACATACGGACCACGCGCCGAAATTAGGTTTTTTAGGCTCAGTAGGCCTCAAAACGTAAAGATCTGAAGAAAACCCAAATTTTTTTTTTGGGCCGATTACTATACTTTCCTTCCCTTCGGGTAGCGGAAAGTAAAAATAACTAACAGCTAGCGCTAACGCGGCGTCAAAGTGAATTGATGAACGCGTCTTCGTGAGTTAACGAAAGATTTGACTTAGTCACCCTTTAGTCGTGCTAGCAAATGACATTGATAAACCGGCCCTTAGTCATGAAAAACCAGACAGCAAACAATAGCGTTTTCCCCCTAACTTTAGGCACCTTTCTGGATTCGCTAACTTTAGACACCTTTCTGGGCCTTTGACAATACCTCCACAGGCAGCATTGACTAAATTTAATGTCAATGGAAATGCAGTTAGATGGACGTTTGTTGTATTGACCAGTAGAGAGATTCAAACCTCACTAGGAAGCTGCTCACTGAGAGAAATGATTGCAAGGGGTCTGGCGGCCCCTCCTTGGAACCTGTTGATGTTCTTCTTGGGAGCTTGAACGCGGAGGGGTTCTACCATTATGTTGCTATACTCCTTCATGGCAGGGTGCTAAGTGTGTGACCTCTGCAGGGAGATGGGACTGTCCATCAACCCGTTTGAAACGGCCGTAGTGCCATTCGCAAGTCAAACTATCGGGACAGTGGCCACTGGAAGTAATAGGAGCTTCGGATCACTGAGCAAGTAAAGAGCTGTCAACAGGGTGCGCCAAAGAATGTGTGGGAGAACGTGGGGCCTACAGCTTATAACGGCCTGCTAGTTTTATGAGGCCGTCGTGAGATCAATCGTCTTATATGGGTCGATTGTTGCCATCTGAGAGAACTGTAGCAGCCAAGCCAAAGTGTAAAGGCTGGGGTGCTTACACCGTGGCAGTGGTGAAAACCACACTTACCAGTAACTGTGGAGAATGTTTTTGACCTTCTTTCCATTGCTGTATTTGTCAAAACAGTGGCCATAAAAGTGGCTTACCTGTTTCGAATTTGAGATACGCAGATGGCACGGTACTGCTGGCTCACACTGAATCGGAGCTCCAGGTCCTCTTGGACAAAGTTGCAATGTCTTGCAGGCACTATGGCCTGACCATCAACATTGCCAAAACTAAAGCGATGGTCGTATCGAAGAAGGGAAACGATGGTGTGAGGTTGGTTGTTGACGGGCAAGTAATCGAGCAGGTGTCGAGATTCAAGTACCTAGGCCTGTGGGTTTCGGAGACTTGGTCGTTGGAGGGCGAGTTGCGGTGTCGGATCGAGGTAGCACGATCAGCATTCAACAACATACGAAGCGTTTTGTGCCGCCGGGATTTGAGTTTTCCTCTACGCTGGCGAGTTGTAAAATGCTATATATGGTCCATACGGCGTAGAGACCTGGACGTTAAAAGCCAAGGATATGAACCGGCTGGAGGCTTTCGAAATGTGGCTGATCCGGCGCATGCTGAGGATCCCGTGGACTACCAGGCTCTGGAACTCCTACGTTCTGCAGGAAAACTCTCTGACACGTGAGCTGTTGATAACCATAAAGAAACGAAAAGTCGCATACTTGGGGCACGTTATGCGGGGTCCTAAGTATAGCCGATTGCAGACGATTATGATGGGCAAGATCAGCGGACGTCGGGAGTAGGCAGAAAGCGAGCATCTTGGTTGTCCAACATTCGCAGCTGGACGGGAATAAACCGAGCCGCCGATCTTTTTCATCTGGCGCAAGATCGCGAACGGTTTGCAGAAATGATCGCCAACCTTCAGTGATGGAGATGGCACTACAAGAAGAAGAAGACAGACTGAATAAGCTTGGAATAGCTAAGGTGCCACAGGGGCTATATTCAGGAACATGGAAACCTTTGCAGAGCTCAATATGATCATTGACATGGAATCGCCCAGGTACGAGTTCGATAGGAAATACAAAGTGCAACTTTCCAATGAGAGGATTCGATTCGTCTGTACAAAAGGGCCACTTCACCAATGTGGGACATCCGTCAATAGTCAAGAGGACAGTGAGAGAATATGCCAGTAGAATGCATCAGACTGTCTGGAACATTGTGGAAGAGACGCTTACGCCAAACGCTTTATCTCAGGACCAACACACGAGATAAGACGTAGCCTTTTGATGATGGAGAGAAAGAACTTACGGCAAGTGGTGGAAATCATCTCGGCACTCCAAAATAAACAAAAACCACATCCCTCAATACAGCGGATGAGGTACAGATGAGGAATCTTCCTGCCATGTGCTCCAAATGCTCTTTCCCTTGGCAACTACCCGAGAAACGACGAAGCCTTCTGATGATGGACAGGAAGGGTCTAGGGCAGATAGATCGTTGTGGGACACTGCAAAATTAACAAACACATGCATGTTATGGGCATAGCCTATCACATCCTGCCCCAGTGCCAAAGACTTGAAAAGGAGCGATTTTCGTTCTTTGGTACAACTTGCGGGAAATAACTAGCATCCCTCAGAAATCCAGGCGTAGACCTGTGAGACATTAAGGCTGGCACAATCAGGAACTCTAGCCGGCAGTGCTCATTCCAAATAAGGGACAGCCACATTCATATATTGTGACGGAATTAAAGATTTGTGTACAACTCCACGTGGGGATGAAGCCCACAACAACGAGATATTTCTTTACAGAAATAGAATCAAAACAGAAGGAAAATAACTTAAAATAATAGAAATATAGATGTATTAAAATAAAATAACAAGGCTTCTCCTTCCAATCAAAATCTCAACCAGAAGATATTTAAAAAAATAAGAATAATATAGACAATAGACACAATAGACACCAAAATAAGGTTATGGACGATTTCGGCGGGTAGGAAGGGGGGTGGGGGTGGGGGACGAAAATGTACCAAAAACTAGGGTTTTTCGCATTTTTCTCGAAAACGGCTCTAACGATTTTGATTAAACTTTCAAATTATCTTCTCCTAATCAATACCTAACTTTTCTTCTCCATACATATCTCCATGAAAATACGGTGAACGGAGATATGGGCCCCTGAAGCAAAAATAGGTTTTTACGCTTTTTGGCAAAACGGCTTCAGCGATTTTCACCAAACTCACAGGATGTTTTCAAATAGGTGATACCTACATATTCTTTTCGATAAATGTTCCTGTGACGGTCCATTGAACAGAGATAAATATCAAAATGTGTCGAAAATAACGTTTTTTCTAACATTTCCGAAAATTCCAGGGTAACTTCTTCACCAAATGTGATAAATCCTAATGGAGTGTCTTTTAGTCACCCATACCAACATTTCGTTCTCTATAAAAATTTCTGTATATATATGTTGAACGGAGATATAAGCCAAGTTAACTCAGAAAAGGAGATTTGTCGAATATTAATTTATCGGTATTCCAATTTTATCAAAAACGGCTCTAACGATTTCGATCAAACTTTCAAAGTACTCTCAGCTAACTAGTCCCTACATTTTGTTCTCCATAAATGTTACTGTAAAAATGCGTTGAAAGCAGATATAGCGCCCGCCAATGTAGCTGGTGTTTGAACTTAAAGGGGGGCGGAAAGTTGTGTGTTGCTACGCACCAGATATTTTCCTCTGGAGCTACTTTAAGACAGGAAGCAATTTAATTATCAGAACTTCCTTATAGCTTAGTTTGTGTTTAAAATGTACTTACCTGTTATGATATGTTGAGCTCTGAGGGCGTAATAACATACCAGAATTACGAACGACTCAACCATTTAGTTATTCAATCACTTAAGATCATGAGATCGCGTCTATTACTCTGCTACTTTTGTGATAGTTCCAAGATATAGGTCAGTACAAACCGACTGAATACCGAGTTTTCGACATAATCAGGTTAATGCTTGTAAGAGCTTCGTACACATGTTCGCAGTGCACTCGCTCGAGCTATGGAAAGTGGGCATTTCGTACGCTCAACTTGTTAATGGAAGCCGTGGGAATAGTCCAACGAAGGCAATTATGCGCGGCAAGAAAGGGAAAATAGAGGATCGGTATATCGTCTCAAAAGTTTCAAGTGTTAGCAGTGAGGATATTCCAAAGAGCTGGAACCGCAAACACTTGTCAACACCTTCCTCAGTTCCCACGAGGTCAGGATGCATTAATGAAGCTCCCGCTACGATCCTCCTTCATTCCCGAGTTTCCCACCAGTATTTTTTTTTTTATTTTTTTTTTCACGCCACACCGTCAGTTATTAAGAGGCAAGGGAGCTCACTAAAATCAATAACTGAGGAGGAATTCCCAATTACTTGGCACTTCGTAGGTAAATATTTTGGAAACCAATGGCGATCCACCAACTCATCTCGTGGGAGGGGGAAGGAAAATGTTGTTATCGTATTTACTAATATAGTTATAAGATAAGGCTGAACAGGTTGACTGCTAAGGGACCCAACTTTCCTCGTCGCCATGTGATTGCAGAATGCTCCGAATGTTGCTGTGCAAGCGCTGCGCAGACATTCAAGGTGTTTCTATTAAAATTTAATCAAAACCGTAAAACTGTCAGAAAATTCGGATAACAATGTTGGGAAATTTTCGATGTTTTGGCTATGAAGCTCTGCCACTGGATGGAATGAAAGTCCCAAAGCGTCTTAACGTGGTTGGTGGTCGCATAGGATGTGTCTATCCAAACCCTTTGGACTTGAGCAGCCACGATCCCCATGCACCTCATTGGAGCACAGAGTTAACTCTTACTAGTTAACTTAATTTCTCCCCCCCCTCCCCCGAGGGCACACTTCATTGCAGCCACACATGGGCATGGGCTGATGTTTGAAGCGCTTGGCAGCTAAGGCAGGGCAGTGGCATGGGATGTGCCTCTCCGCACAATCTGCATTCAACCATCTCTGAAATGCCCACCTCGTTGAGGTGGTTTCTAAGTAGGCAGTGTTCGATGAGGAAGGTAGTAAGAACTCTTAGATCCGGTCTGGAGAGTTTAAGTATTGGCTTCTCCATTGAACAGGAAGGAGCAGGCGCCTGTCTTAGTCGTGGCTGGAAGTTCCATGATTTTCCTGTATCTCTCGTAGAACCAACTGCCGTTTTAAGTGACTTCCTGTCACTCCTATGAGGCGATGGCCCAATGGGTAGGGATTCCGTGCTCCTCATTGCAAACCAGTCTGCCTTCTATGAGCCGTCACCCGAATAAAGGGGAGCCTATTATGGGAACCGAGTCGTTTGAACCCCTGAAGACATTCCCATGTCAGCCTGAATGGAAGGTGTACGCCGTGATGGCCATAGAGGCAGCCTGACTATCCGAGAATATGTAGATCCGCTTACTCTTGAGTCCTCTTCTCAGAATCTCTAATGCGCAGAACTTTATTGCTAGAATTACTACCTGATATATCGTGGCATACTCTCCCAGCGGCTTGGCAAGGCATACAGACCAGTGCTCCCCCCTCCCTCCCTCGCCACCGATGAACCATCAGTGGACCATGGCATCCACTTCAACTTGGAACAGTGAGTGAACGCAGATGCTGAACAACAACTGAAGATCCTTTCTGGATTGGGATGCAGACCGAGAAATTTGAGGGTAGATTCAGTATACTTCTTGATGTACCTGCTCAAGTTGAAACAGCCTCTAGGGAATTTTTTACTCCCTGAATCAGTATCTGCATCACTCTCCCAGTTGGCTATCCTGTAGACATGCCTTAGCTCTCAGGCAAACGAGTGAGACAGTAGAAGGGCGGCGGTGCAGGGGATGTCAGCTGCTCTTCTGAAGAGTTACCGATAGTAGTGAGAGAGCATGTACAGATTAAAGCCGTGAATTCGTTCATGAGGCGGATAGTGCCACATTTAATTGCTAACTTGCTGAAGGAATGCAATTTGTGGCTAAAATGAAAGAACAGGGACCGCTCCCTCTGATAAGGCAATATATCGATATATCACGACCAAGGTCAGGTTATCGATATGCCCGACATCGTAGGCTCTGGCGCCATATTTGAAATTAGAAATAACGGTAGCTGTACGATTATGCCAATTATTTAATGTTCATTATGTAATAACCCGTTATATAATTATTTTAAATGCACAAAGACTATGAAAAGGAGTTAATTCAATGAAATTAAGAATGGGTATATGAAATAAATATGAGATAACTAACGGATTGGCGAAAACGATGTCGGGCATATCGATAACCTGACCTCGGTCGTGATATATCGATATATTGCCTTATCAGAGGAAGCGGTGACAGCGGTCCCTGTTCTTTGTTTCACCCCAATTTGTGAACTTGGAGCACGTCATGGCAGAAGTGGGTTTGCTGGGTCAAGGCTTCTCTCGCCCACAGTGGATCACTAAGAGTGCTGCTGTCCCCTTATTTCCATTGGCATTGGCCGATGGCGCTGCTTCCATACGTTCCTCAACAAAAGACATTACCTCGTTGGCTGCTTTATAATGTGCCTTGGCGTCAGGGAGTCGCAACAGGCTTTTTCTGTACGACCAAAGGGCACACTAATGCGCCATAGTTGCACCTGCGGTAAGCGTGACACACTTAGTAGGTGGCCCCTCTGAAACATGACACTCGGGACTGCTGCCACTCATTGGTTTAGTAGGAAACAACTCGAGAGTTCATCGTGATCAGTTTCAGTTACTTGGGAGATGTTTTCACGATCACAGAGCACTTGGTGAGGGTAACAGGTGGCATTGGTGTACGAACTTACCAGCAAGAGGATCATTGAGTTTGAGCCTGTGTCTATGTTTCTATTTTCTTCGTTCAGTTGTTGAGCGTGTACTGGATTATGAATGAACGTCCATACACCGACTAGCACAAAGACTTCTCTCCCCCCCCCTTTCTCGAACGCCACCAATTTGCATTAAATTTCTTCCAAGATGGAGAATGTTAATGAGGATTAGCGCTGAGTTTTAATTAACCACTTGTTCTCCGGTGAAGGGAAGTCGACTCAACAATGGAAGCTGAGGCGTAAATAAGTAATTTGCCGATTTGCGTACGAAGTTCCGTTTGCCTCATTAGCGTTGACATTAGTAAAGAGGATGTAGTTAGTGTCCTTCAGTTGAGGGTGGGCTCTCGCAGGAAAATACCTTTTCCGTTGCAAACTAATCAGAGAGCAAAATACATGCCATTCACTACCTCGAGGTTCTAGTAGTTAAGTAGTGCCGCGACTACTACCCCAGGCCAAACGTATCGACTAACTTGATCGATTCGCATGCTCAATAGTGATGGAGTGAGAGGAGGAAAAGGGTGGCTATTGTCCATGAGTGACCCAACCAGTACAAAAAGGTTTTCCCTTTCCCACATGACGACTTGTTCGTTGAAAGTGAACCTGATTAGGGCATTTAAAATTCGACTGTTCAAAGCTCTACTCGTCCCTTCTCGCCCTGTTATTGGCATGATTGGATGGAGGAACAAAACGAGGTTCTTGGGTGCTTCGCAAGTCAAGAACTACAAGAGTGGCCTACACTCTCCACAGATGCTGAAATACTGCTGCCTGTCTCAGGATGTACCTAACGCCTCACACTCCTAAATTCTACGACTACCTGTGCCATGTAATCTCACCTATCCACACATCTCATTCTGCACTCTCAGAAGAGACCATAGGGATCTCCCTCGTAAAGACCCACAACCACCCCGAAGACTTGTGATCTTTCTGCAAGCGGGCACAATTGGAAACTGCGGTGACGAAGGAATGGAACGAGGTTTAGTTCTTGGGTACTTCGACTGTCCAGAACCACAACAGTGGTATACGCTTTCTGCGGACACCGACTTGTGGCTGAACATCTCACACCAATCACGCTGTGGTCTACTACCTCCACGGACACTTAACTACTGCCACCTGCCTCAGGCCCTCTGCCCATCCTGGACGCCAAAATGCAGCTGCATGAGCCTAATTCATCACACTTACCAATCCAACGGTTACACACATCTTCTCGCTACTCAGGCAATCCCTGGATGGAGTCCTCTCGTTCTCCACACCCCAAAGGGACCAATAGGCACAATGTAAAGGAGCACAACCCCCACAAAGACTCGTGACTTTTACGAGGGATGTTACCGGGGACGACTGGAACCTGCAGAGACAAAGGAACTGGACGAGGTTCATTTCTTGGGTACTTCGAATGTCAAATCCACGAGAGTGAAGACGAAGTCGGCCGAGAAGGGAGAGGACGAGCAGGTTACGCGACTGGTATCGGCGCTTTTCTTCATATTCGGATACCAACGACTTCTGACAACGAGAGCGGTCAATTGTAAATATTGGAGCCTGGGTATTGCCTTGTCCCGATTTCATATTATTACAGTCCCTCCGAATCAGCTACCAGCCATTAGTTTTATTTTCGAATCAAGGTCCGATGACATTGTTGACATTGAAGTCTCAATCCCAGCTTTGCTGAAGAGCGTGTTATTCGATCTCGGTCAGGCACGCTTACCTGCGCACTGGCCAGCGAGTGAATTTTACGTGGCCGTTTCTAAACTGCTGCAAACTAAATGTGAGCAGTCACAGTTCCAGAATGAACTTATAAAACAGTACAAACCAGAAGTCCACTACTTCCGATCATCGATTTTTGTCTGCTTTTAGTAGTTATTCTCTCCAAGCCTCACAGTTTAGACGACGTTCGGTAGTTGGGTTGCTGATTGATAAGTGTAGAGCAATAGATTCCCTTTTGATTTATCAGACTGTTCAGGCCCTCCGTTCCATTAACATACAGCAAATCGAACGTGGGAGAAAAGGATTCAGAAATCGTCTGAAATGAGAGGGGCGTGACGCTTGTGAAGAAGAATGTGAAGAATGACACCCGAATGTCCCTCGGGGGTTGTAACTCTAAACCGTAACTCGGTCTGTTTAATGGCGCACGAAAGCAGTTTCTCTATTCAAATGTAGTTATAATTAACGAGAGTGAGTTCAGATAATAGTTACAAGCAGCCTGTTAATAAATACTGGGTCTATTACGGAGAGCTTCGTGTGTAATTAGAAGAAGATTGGATCGTGAGGCTTTGCCACTGTTTTGCCGCCCTCTTAAGTGAATCTTCACGGGCCATGAAAGACCACTTTTAGTTTATCGCTGGCGTATCGGAGAAGCCCCTCTACCTGACGATCTCATAGAGCCCGAAGACCACATCCGTTCGCTGCGTCCAGGAAACTTAATGTGATTCGAAGCCAAGCATCCGAATTCGGTCGCCACGTCGCGCAATGTTATGAGTAACGAATCCACCTTAACAACAATTGAAACTTACGAAAACACTTTCTTTGTGTTCTAATGCTTCTCTCTAACAGTCCTTTCCTTACGCTCAGGCGAAGTTTATTTATGTTCTTGGTCTTGAGAGCCTTGTACAGGATCTCAGGTGTGTTTACCTAATACTACGTCTCTAGTCGTTACCTGTTGCCTCATGTGTGTTCGATTCGTGGGGGTTGTGGTTACGCTGGAAAATCCCCTATCTGAAGTAGTGTGTTGGCAGGAGAGGAGTAACTAACTAGCTGAAGGGGAGCCCCATGCCCCGCAGTTCAGGTCCCATGCAGCCTGACATCTTTTCCCTTGTGGTGGATGGGGGCACGCCCAATCCGCAGAATCCATAAGTTAATAAAGGGTAGGTGCAGCGAGAACGCTTCTTGGCGATTCCTGCACTGGGACCTGACCACCCAATAAATTTCTTAGTCTGCTCAAGCCACAGCTAAGAGAAATAGCACCATGGTAAGTTTCTTACCGTGACCACAGACACAGTGTCATCAGGCAGAAGCAAGGTATTGGATTCGTGGGGGCAGATGGTCCCAATGGAAAGCTCCACATGTCTAATGGCGTGTTGGCAGGAAGTGGTGAAGGCCGCAGGGCTAGACACTCTCTCCAACCATCACAGGTCGTTGGACCACACATCATAAACACCCCCTCCTCGGGTTTTCCACAGCCCCTAACGTAACAGACAGCCCCTACATTTTTGGCCGCATGATTTTCATTTGCATCTGGTCTCTCTACGAGTTCTTCGCTCATTTTGGCTGTTATTTTCTCATACTGGCTGAAAAGGGTCGCAGTTCAGGTCCTTTTCCAATGATGAGGACGGGGGCAAACCCAAACCTTGAAAGTCATGTGTGAAAGGATCATGACTGCATGGAGAACACGCTTTCCAGTTCCTCCACCAGGATCTGGCACTCATTCAAGTCCTTAGGCTGCTGAAGCCACATATAACATAAATGGTTCAATGAGGGGCACCTGCCTACAGCCTCTGACACAGTAACGTCAGAGTGTCATCAGCTGTGAAGCCAAGATGTTGAATTCTTGGGAGCGGTGGTGTGAATGGAAAGCTCCCCGTGTCTAAAAGCTTGTTGCCAAGAGAGGGGTGACAACCACGGAATCGACATAACAGGATGTTGACCAGACGCCAAATTACCTTACTTTACTTCAGCCTCTTTAGTCAACTTACTTATCGTGTCAGGGGCCCGAGAGGGGGAGCTTGTGGTGGAGTTTGAAAAATAAGGATGAGCGTGGACTGTACGATAGAACTGCGTGTTGAGTATTTAAGAGCGAACACGGAGGTCTCTGAATACATAAACTGTGAGTGGCCACAGAGCTGTGAAACAAGTGTCTATAGCCAGAACTGAGCGACGATTGCGTGTTTTTGGATTAGTCTGGGAAAGAGCTGGGAGTTGGAATCTGAGGAGTTAAACCGATTCGTGGGAAGTGGGAAACCCAAGGAATGGGGAAGTCCCTTAAACTCATTAAATGATTTCGTCATCCCTCTAACACTAACCACATTCAATTGGTAGGCATGGTAACTTGCTAACAGCAGAATGAGCTTGATAGCTGGCCGACAGTGGTCTAATTTGCTCATTTTGGTTTATTATTCATTCTGAATAATAACCCTATGTTTTCGGTCATGAAACTTTTTTTACAACCCCCCCTCAAAATTTGATACTATACGTTTCAAGACTTGGAGATTCCAAATTTGCAATGTCCGTCCGCCCTCCGGGCCGTTTTGTGCCTTTAACGTGGTCTAAAAAATTCGTTCTTTCGCACAAAAACCCTTTGGTATCTAGTTGTGCCCGCCACCTCGGCAATCCGATCGAACGAAGCCCATGGTTGTTATGGGCAAAAAATGGTTAAACAAATTAACGAAACGCAGTATAACGCGGGAACTACAGCAGAAGTCAACGTTTCGTTGTTGGTACTCCCTCCCTCCCGTCTCAATAAAAAACCACCCGCCCACTCGCCTCGCAACCCGTCCCAATATCCCCGACTCTTTTTGCCCAACGGAGGCCTGGTTCCGGAGGAATATTTAGTTTCCGTCGTTCCATTGTAGTCAGGTCATGTTTCGTATGGTTTACTAGTATTCGATACTGAATTGAATGGGATGGGGGAGCAGTAATACTAGGGCAAGCTGTTCATGAGAATAATAAACCATTGTGTAATAATTTGTAGGGTTTTCGTTACTTTGATTGCGATTTTGTTGAAAATGGCTCTAAAGATTCATATCCTGGTTGAGGCTCTAGGCGCACTTTACCTTCAAAAATTAGCTGCATCGCGTTGTTTTTTGCGTTATCGGCCTAGTTAAAGGTACGTCTCAATTCGCGCCCCGAGATCAGTTAAAATGAACATCCCCACAGGCCTGAACATAAAGCACGAAACCTTATTCTCAATGATTTTCCGTTGGCCTACTGTGTTGGCCTTATTTCATTCATAACGTTAATAAGTTTGTCGGTATAGCTAAGGTGAAACAGGCGACTAATGGACACCTGGCTACATTCAGGAACTTGAAGACCTTCACGGAGCTCAGCATAGTCACGGACATGATGATGCCCATGTATGAGTTCGATAGGAAATACAATGTGCGACCAGTGGGAAGTCCATGGAACAGCGAGAGTCGTTAGTTTCGGCCTCCTAATGGCATCAACATCTATACAGATGGATTGAAAACTCCGAAGGGTGCATGCTCCGGGGTATGGATAAGTGGCTCTAGCAGGAGTCGGATGCACATTGCCCTAGGCCCCACTCCAACGGTTTTTCAAGGCAGTCCTAATGCATAAGAAAGGCTGTAGCAACAGAACTATCAATATATTGACTGATAGTCAAGCGTCTTGTAAGGCACTGATGAGGTACTGCACGTCAAAACAGGTGCGAGAGTGCGCGATGAGGCTTAACTCCTTAGCAAACGCGAGTATTGGATACCTGGGCATAATCATTGGAAATGAGAGGGCAGACCATCTGGTTCATCTACGGTACCTATTGGGCCATCTCCGCATTGTGGGATTTCTCTGTCACTAGTCAAGAGGGCTATGGTAGAATATGCCAGAAGAATGAATCAGACAGTCTGGAATGCTGCAGGAGTAAAGCCCTCCAAACGCTTCACGTGAGATAACTGACAGCCGACAGATAACAGACAGAACCTTCTGAGGATGGAGAGGAACGACTGACAGATTGTTGGGATCATCTGTTTGGCACTGCAGAATGAACAAACACGCGTCTGTTATGGGCATAGCTGACACCCCTCGATGTAGGTGGTGTGGCACGGATGAGGACACTGCCTACCATGTCCTGGCCCAGATCTTGAGAGGGAGCGATTTCTGGCGTTTGGTACTAGTTTGGACCAGGATAGATTAGAATGATTCACGGAGACGGGTTTTAGTTGAGCAAGAACTTGTAATTTATGAGTTGGTATATCACAAGATCTGAAGACTTGGATGTACAGAGAAGAGGTGACTAACATAGGATGTGAGTTGAGTGCATAAGCGTGAACAAGTAGGGCTCTGAAGACGTGAAATTGGTTGTACTGGGAAGGAAGAAGAAGTCGGAATTAGATGTTGATGAGGGGTGAAAACACTGTGTACATTGGGAGGGTTGGAGACGACTGTATCGCGAGAGGTGTTAGAAGACAACTGTCGGGTACAGGAGAGGACTGGCTTCGGCGAACTTTGGCCGAAACAATGACCTTGAGAAGACCTTTGGAGAAACAATGACCTTGCCACAAGTACGTTGTTCAGGAGCGGAAATTCCGAGGTCAAAAACCTGGACAGATTCGGCGCTTGCGTGGATATCAAAGAAGACTCTTGCAGGAAATACCTGGCATTTCTTAGGAGGCTAGGCATCGACCTGTGAGGACTCGCACAATAGGTCGTTTGGCCGCGGTGCATATTCCACCTGAGGGACATTCATAATGCTATATATTGTGGTGTTACTCTTACTTTAGATTGTTCCACCCACTTCGACAGTGGTAGAAAAGAAAATAATTGAACCTCCACAAAAAAAATAAAATACGCCACGGAGAAAAACAGGGGGTGGTCCTGTACAGGGCTTTCGAGGAAAATGGGCACTTAACAAAATTTAAGGAGAAAACTAATTTATACTTCCAGGAAAATCAATACAAAAATAGAAATCACTCACTGGGGGATGTGATGTTCTTCTCACGAGTCGTTGTCGCTTCAGCCTCTTCGTTTGCGTCCTAGCGCTCTAGTGACGCTCTTCGTCTGCTTCCTAGCGCTCTCCTGACGCGCCTCTTCGTCTCGCCCCGTCTTGGTGCGCCCTTCCTCGACCTTCTTTGTTGTGAGTGCGATTTATCGCTATCTAGCCGAATGTTCTTAAAACGATCCTCCACATTACCCTCTCCCTCTCCAATTGGAAAGTTTGAGCCTGGCGAAAACTTGAATCTGGTACTTGGCGGCTGGTGCCCGTACTGCACGTCAGTCAGGCATGGTGGGTGGGTGAGGTTGCATGTAGCCTTGCTGATGGCTGGAAGATCATGGACAACAGATCCGGCTTCTAAATTAGTGTGACGCTGTCGGGAGACATCAATGGTTGATTGCAGGATCCATTCAGTGGGCAGGGATGGCGACGGCAGGATCGAGTTTCCCATCTCATTCTCCATTGAAGCTTTAGGGAAGCTCCTTGCCAGAGACACGCCGATTAGCTGAAACCAGAAACTAGTGCCAGTATACTAATATCATTATAGTCTCATTGGTTTTCAGCCTTCAAAGCCTTCTATCTACCCAGTGAGTGACCTTTACAATAGATTTTTCTATGTGGTTAGGTTGTATGGATCCTCACAAAACAAAGTATTAGACAAAAGGAGGACATAACAATTAATACTAATAGTGAGTCTAGCAATAATTTAAACAAACAACAAAAGATAGACTTATTATTATTATTTATATTTTCTTTGATTAAATATCTTCTTTTTTTTTTCCTTTTTTTTTTTTACAATGAACTTATAACAGTAACTGAATGCTCTTCTCCACACTCTTGGCTGTGTCTCCAGGGAGTCCAAACGATTTCGCAAAGAGGGGAAGAAAGGGCAAAAGATAGACACACATACTAGAACCATTCTTTTTTTTAGAACAAATTATTATTTTTTTATTGATGATTTATTTATTTATTTATTTCAAATGTGCTATCTCGATATTCGCGCATAGATGACTGCGGTCTCCAAGCTGGGAGAGCGAACAATAGGGAGATTGAATCTTTTCAGGTTGGTGATATGATACACCCCTTTTACTTCATCAACAAGAGGATCAATAATTTTATAAGAGCCATTGCCAAATACGTGCAATACTCTGTAAGGACCACTGTACTTTGGGCAAAAACTTGGCATAAACTCTTCCACTACGTCTAGAATAAATCGGAAGTTATGATCACTGGGCGTAAAGGGCCATAAAAATCAACAGCTACGAGATCCCTTGGTTTGAGATGCAGGTACTGAGAGCAATTTAGAATGTGAAGGCGAGTGTTTTGACGCAATGATTGATGGTGGAACGTCTCCTTGAGAACCGATACGACTTTCCTAATACCACAGTGCAAATATTTAATGTGAACGTCTGCTATCATTTGATTGACGAGTACGGTTGGGAGTAGAATTTTCCAGGTTCCTCTCACCAATTGAAAAAGGACATCGGTGTCAATTTTGTAGTTTTGGTTGTTGAGATTATTTCGTTCAAGACGTTTGAAAATGTTGAAAAGGCGTGGATCTTGTCGTTGAAACCGGGGGAAATCAGTTAGAGTAGTTTGCATGGGACTTTGAGGAGTTATCGCTGCTATTGCGATGATGTTGGACTTTGGTGGGCAACGAGCGTTACAGTACCTACTCAGACAATCGGTAATCAAATTTTGGTGGACAGGGACGTATTCCATCTCGTAGTCGTACTCCTGTAGGGCTAACTTCATTCGGGTTAATCGAAGTGAGCTAGGGGCAGAGCAATCCAAATGCATCAATGCTCGATGGTCCGTTGTGACCACACAGCTTGTGCCCAGTATGTAGTGCCTAAATTTTTTCTGAGCGTACGAGATAGCCAATAATTCTAATTCGGAAATAGAATACTTCTGCTCATGGTTGTTAAGCATTCGACTGCAGAAAGCTATTGGGTGATAGTCATCACCAACACCTTTCTGATATACGTGAGCCCCTATGCAAAAACCACTGGCGTCCGTGGAAACGTAAAACGGTTTACCCCCGACAGGAAAACACAGCAACACGTGGTCACCACACGAATTTTTTATTCTTTGAAATAAAGCCTGTAAAGTACTGATAGACATGTAATTGGAAGTAGAAGTGTGGGGTCTTTCAATTTGATATGCCCTGTCCATTGTTAATGCTATTGAGTTACTGGGCAGGGCACTCACTAGTTTAAAACCTCAATCCTACTTGAGTTATTTTTACGTGTTGGGTCTGCCTGCCCTTGAGGTTCAGTTACTAAGGATATTGAATGGATGGGCAAGGAATCCTTGCTGAGTTCTGAAAGATGCTCCCTGTGGACAACGACCTTGGCTAGCTTTGTTCCTGTTTTCTCGTGAGTTATCCTCTGATTGTGCACCGTGAGTGCTCTGTTCAACTCCCAAATCTCGAGCATTTGGATTTTCAGAGGTTCGAGTTCTGCCATGAGTGCCACTGTGTGATGGGTTCCTTTGATTATTTCTATTATCATAGCTGCTGTACCGGAAACTGTTTTGATTATTTCTAGACAAAAATCTACGGTTGTTTGATTCCCTATTTGTATGGTCAATTTGGGTGTTTGGATTTCGATTCCTATTTTGGTCGTAAGTTCTGTCAAGCACTCTCAGCTTGCTGAATAGTGCGGCGTAAGAATTGATTTCGAACAGTAATAAGTCTCTTTGAGTCTGACTGTCAAAATGGCGAATGAGAATGTCTAAAACCACTGATTCGGGTAATGGATATTTTAGAAAAACAAGATCACACACCCAGCTCCTGGCATACGTTTCCATAGACCCTGACTGGAACCGACCATTGTACAGCCCTCCTATAAGATCTGACTGGCTCTGTGTTCCCCAATATTCATTTTCAAAATCCTGCTCGAAATCTTCGTGTGTTTTGTATGAAAAACGTCGAGATCGAAACCATAAGGCTGAGTCGTCTTTCAAAGCCTGGTCGACGATTCTCATCTTGTCCCTAATATTCAAAAACGGAAAAGCACTGAAATAATCTCTTAGCTTTTGTATAAAAACCATTGGGTGGTCCATCGATGGGAATGTTGGAATGACTAGATGATTGTGAACGGTGTTTCGCATGAGGAACTGCACCATTGCGTTGGTTTGGCTAGTCGTTTGAACCACAGGCTCGTCGAGCGTAAACGCATCGATGATATTAGCAAACTCATCGACTTTCTGTTTTATTTTCTCTTGGTATTGCTCATTTTGCTCTAGAAAATGTTGATGGGACTGATCCTGATGCTTACTCATACTTTCCTTGAAAGCTCTCATCTCCGAATTTTGCCGATCTTGAAATCTCTCCCACTTAGAAACTAATTTTTGTTCGAGATTGTTTTCGACCCGCATTTCTACCGTTTTAAGTTTCTCTTGGAAATCTGCTTGAAGGGATTTTCGACTCAAAACCTCAGTAGACTCAACGTATTTCTGACACATACTAACGTGGTCAGTTATTTTTGACTGGGACTCTTTACGAACGTTTTCCAACTCCGACCTAGCATCACTTATCAATTTATTCTGTTCCTGTACCTTAAGATTGCAATCCTGTTCATGCCTGTTCAAATTTTGGTCCCATTTTTCGCCGATAGAATCTATTTTTTTTAATAACTTCCCTAATTGTTCTCATGAACAAATCATAACTAAGAGGCTGCTTCTCGACCACAGTATAGTCGCTGTCAAGGTCTGACTTATCCTGTCTGACCTCAACAAAGGATATATCACCTACCTCACAGCTTTGGATGCCGCTGTCACGACGCGATAAATCATCGGTTGCTGCCCCTGGAGACGACTGGGCCAACAAAAATTCATTTTTAGTATTATGTGAATCCATGATGTGTAATACTCCGGACTCGATCGCACTGAAAATTATTCTACTTTAAGAAAACGCCTAGAAGACAAAACAAATCATGTAGCAAATCAACTTTAACAATAACAAAAAACACGATAAACTCAATAACATCACCAGAACGATCGAGCGGAAACAAGTTTATCGCAACCAGAGGTGCTTTGAGACGTACAATCTACTTTTCGGCAAAGGTCAGCCTTTGTTATTTCGGTGAATCCTTGATAATGATGGCCGGTAACGCAATAAAGTGGCTCAATGCCCTGGTTTAATGCCCAAAATTAGTGCCCCTCCTACTTTTCTTCGGGCCTTCACGTTGGGCGCCAAAATTGTGGTGTTACTCTTACTTTAGATTGTTCCACCCACTTCGACAGTGGTAGAAAAGAAAATAATTGAACCTCCACAAAAAAAATAAAATACGCCACGGAGAAAAACAGGGGGTGGTCCTGTACAGGGCTTTCGAGGAAAATGGGCACTTAACAAAATTTAAGGAGAAAACTAATTTATACTTCCAGGAAAATCAATACAAAAAAATAGGAAATCACTCACTGGGGGGGATGTGATGTTCTTCTCACGAGTCGTTGTCGCTTCAGCCTCTTCGTTTGCGTCCTAGCGCTCTAGTGACGCTCTTCGTCTGCTTCCTAGCGCTCTCCTGACGCGCCTCTTCGTCTCGCTCCGTCTTGGTGCGCCCTTCCTCGACCTTCTTTGTTGTGAGTGCGATTTATCGCTATCTAGCCGAATGTTCTTAAAACGATCCTCCACAATATACTATGCCCTTTAAATGTAGTAAAACGATGTGACGGATGCGACGAGCGAAGGAAGATGTTCAGGAAAACACCGCGTCGTCGATTGAAGTGGAAACGATTGATCAAAGCTGAAGGCTAATGAGACCTGAAAGCATTTTTGACAATTTGGGTAAAGGATGGAGATTAGACGAGTCAGTTACGATCACGTCTTCCTACGCACTTCCAGTTGTTTCCGTTTGCGTGGGCTTAGTTTTGGTTAATAAGGGCTGGTGTTCAAGGGAAATAAACAAATTCGATACACATCTGAGCGACCAGTCAATGGTCAACCCTTTTCTCAAATTAATTACCGAGGAGGTAATTCATTAGTGATGTAAATGAGTGATTCAAGTCGGATGCTTTTGTGTACGCGTGACCTATTTGCCGAGCCCACACCTTTCTAATCTGACCGCATAAATCCTACGGGGTGAGTTCCCTTTTCTTTGTTCAACTGGGTATCGCTCATTTATTTTGGTTCAGGATCGTTCTCTGGTAACCGATGAATCGTTTGATAATGGGGCACATTCCGAGCGAAGGAAGGAAAGTTTAATAAGACTGATGGGGGATACAATGACTGAATCCCGAGTTTTGTGACTCGTACAAAAAAAACTCGAAATAAGTTAAGTATGTGATGCCTACGTTGTCCATGCCAAGTGGAACGCGTTAGACGGAAAGGTTTCGACTATGGGAGCTGCAGAATGAGATCACAGCGGGTGTTAACCAAATTTATAAAACATGATCCAAATTATGTGTTTATGATTATCAATAAAAACCCGCAATCTTGTCACCATATCGAGTGAACTGTGCCAGACGAAACATGTAAAATGTTAGGGAGCTCAAGCATCCAATTGGTCTGCTTTCTCGTCTTTTGTACGTGGTGACTGTGAGTATGAACTGGGCTGAGTGGCAACGAGGGGTCAAGGCAAGAAGGTAGAGGAGAAAGGGAAAGATACTATGTGATCTCAGGGATGAATAAAAAAGAGATTGACGGGAAGCTAAAGGAACCCGGGAGCGAGGGGAGAACTGGGGTGAGTTGCGTGCAAGCCACCACTCCACGTCAGCTGGGTCTTATGGTTCCCTACTGTAGCAGGCAGGAGGCGGACAAAGCACCAGATAGACGAATGTACCTAGAGCTCCGTCACGATTAAAGGCTTCCTTTCCTCCACTCACTCACTCACTCACCTGGGAGGCGGCTGCGGGCCATACGACACCGCTAGAGCCGCAGGACCAATGGCATGTCACCGTGGCACACATTGGGCCCATGTCCTAACTCCCCAGCGAGCCCGTTGGGGGGCCCGACTAGTTTCCCAGCCGCCATCGGTACCCATTGCCTCACCCCCCTGGGTTTGGAGGAGGGGGGTGCTTGGTCGGGGATCGAACCAGAGTCTGCTGGTTCTATCCCCGCCTGGCTCGGAAGGCCTCGCGCCCCAACGCGCTCCTTCCTTTCCTCCAGAAACTGGCACTGGTGTTTGCAGAGAGGTACAAGGGAAGCTCACTCACATGATGTTCTGATAGCTCTGACTGCCCCTTATTTGGCCCACTGCAGCCTAAAGAGCTATTGTGCCAGTCCTAATGTCTCACAGGTCAACATCTAGCTTTCCAAGTCATTCCTGCAAGAGACATCTTTCATATCCACCCTTGGAGAAGTGGCATCAAAGATCAGAAAGAGTCTACGGCACTGGGGCAGGATGTGGTAGCGCTGTGCCACACCATCTGGACTATGTCGACTATGCCCATAACATACATGTTTTTGTTCATTTTGCACCACTTCCCTAGGCCCTTCCTTTCCATCATCAGAAAACCACTTCGTATCTCGTGGGGCCCTGGGATAAAGCGTTTGAAGTGCCCCACATCCGCAGCATTCCAGTCTGGTGCATTCTCCTGGCGTATTCTCTCATAGTCATCTTAATGTAGTAACAGGGGTGCTCCACAGTGGGGAAGTGGCCCTATACATACAGTGGACGAACTGAGTCTGGCCAGATGTTCCGCTCTCTCATTTACAGTGATCCCTTTATCCCCAGGAACCCAACAGACGTTAACTGTATTAGAGTTAAAGAGCTAAGCCGCACCCTGCACTTCCTCGTAGTACTTGCTGTTGTTGTTGCAAGACGCGGGACTATCTGTCATTATGTTTATAGAATTTGGTACGTTACGTTTCAAGGCCTCGGGGCTGTCCGCCGTCCAGGCCATACTTAACCTTCAACGTGGTATAAATAACCCGTTCTTTCGCACGAAAATCCCTTTAAGCTCCTAGTTGTGCCCGCGTGCTATGCAATCTGATCCCCCTGAAGCCGATGGTTGTTGAGACAGACACTGGTTAAAAAACTAACAAAAACGCAATTTTGACAATTTTACCACAATTACGCCGTGTTTGGTATCGTTTTATAGGTATTTTTAGATGGTGGGTAGAATGGAACGATTCTAACAGGTCTACGACTGCGTCTAAACCGAAAGCAGCGAAATCGCAGTAATTATAGTGTGCCAAAGTTTACTAATTCCGATACAGTAAAAGTAATTGTTTCATCGTTTGCACACTCTCAAATCTCACTCCAACCGTCGACTCGTCACATCGTTCCAATTGCCCACAGGCGTCTCGAATATGTCAATTTCGTCATTCCGTTGTAGTTAGGGCATGATGCGTATCGTTTACTAGTATTTTTTTATGCTGAATCGAATGGAATGGGTCTCAGAGTTGTGAAACTACGTCAAGCTGTGCAACAGAATAAACAACCGTCGTGTAATTATTTGTAGCGCTTTTTTTGTTATTATGTTTCAGCGGCATTTCGTCTTTGCAATTCATCCGTTCTACACTCGAACGTGTTTTGAACTCTCGTAAGTCGGGCTGAAAGTTGACTGCAGTAAAATTAAACTTTCATTTTTTTTTTTAAATTTAAAAAAGGTTTCGTTTAGAATTAACCTTTCAGATTGGAAATCACCGAGTTAATGATCAGTGTAATGGAATATATCGACCTGGAAGACCTGAGCCATCAGCTGGTGCCTCGGAAACTAATTAACCACTAAGAACACAATCCTCCTCCGGCGTCTTGGACCTCTGGTTCGCCCACGAAGTACCTCGCAGCGTCCGCTTCTCCGACTGTCGCCGAGACCCGGGAAAAATTACAGTTTTGAATTATCGTGTCGTTACGTAAATAGGAACAAAGTCATTCGTCTCGAGATAAATGGGCAGCCGTTGAAATATATAAGGAGCCATTGACTCGGAATATTTATCGAGCAGACGCGTTAACTGACTTGTAAGTTGATTCATCGAGCTACCGACAACGGCTCCCTGGATTATTATTTATGATTCTGCGGTTACCCGTTTCTTTTATTTTTCTGAGAAGTTTGAAGAGATTATGTTAATCGCGAAATTAAATTCGTTCAGTTGGCAAGTGCAGCGAAATTTCTTCGGCGGAAATCCGAACTCTTGATGCCGTTTTGTGACTGGAGGCAAGTCGAATTATAATGAGTCTTCTTGCGAACTGTGAAGGGGCCCCTGTTCTCCATGCCTTCTACAAACTCTGGAACCAGGGAAACAGTTACTTCTCAGGACTCTTTTACAATGAACTCAATTTTTAATCAGTCACAGGACGAAGTAGCGCAGTCACAAATCTTCTCCTATTCCTGGAATTAGTTCTCCAGGGCTTTGCAGTCTGGAGAAACCATCTGGTTTCCTCTAATTTCACCGAGGGTTTCGATCGGCTTCCTCACAGCACCATTCTCAGAGAAGTGGATTGGCGTTTTTGGCAGCCTTCTGTTTCGGGGAAGTTAGCTCTCTAGCCATACACCTTAGTCAGGATCTGTAGCGCAGAGTCCACATTCCTCGCAACTTCTGGTTGTCCCACAGGTATCTCACCTTGAACCTACCCTCTTAATTCTCGGCATGGGTCTGTCCTGCCCTCGAGGGCTATCAAGCGTTTAGCTGTGCAGGACTCTATGGGAGACTCTTGGGCGTTCAGTCTCGGCTTGATGCGTTTGTAGTTTGGTGTTCTGCATATGCGACCGTGCTCTCAACTGGTGAATGCGTTGCGTCGACGTATGATCGCTCTGTGTCTCCAAAATTCCACGAATACTCGATTATTGATGTCCTTTTCAGCTGTTCGTTCTCAGTTTGGGACTTGCGTGTCACCCTCAGCTAACGTCACATCGCTCAAGCTCCCTCACGTGCTGTGCAGTCGTTGGAGTTTCCCAAATGCAGCACTCGTGAGTTTTCTGATCCTTGTGCCCCTTTCTGGTCTAGTCGCATCTTTGGAACACTGATTTTTTACAGTAGGTGCCTTAAGAATGGGCATCCCCATGGATGAGGTTGGCAAGCACCTGCTTCTGCCTCCATTGATCTGCCAACTGACGAGTTAAGGCGGGCGAGGTCTCTTCATGGTGTTCTGGCAAGGCGGGATGACACTCCTTCTCATTCGTGACCTGTCGGCTTCCAGATGCCTGGTCTGGGTCGCTGTTACAGAAAACCTTCGCTGTCCCATCCTCACCTCCCAAATACACTTGTGACTTTGCTTTAGTCGTCTTCTTCAGACTGCCAATTGGCTGTCGCATGACCTAGGGGTCTACCTCGTCTCCAGTACTCTCCATGCTCTTCGACGCTTTCTACTCGTCTTTCTTGCCCCTCCTGCGAACATTCAGTGATGACTGTTGTGCGTTCTGGATACTTTGGTCGGTTCCTCACTTGTGCCGTTCTCATTTATTCATTTTCATTTATTGCCATCATGATCTCTCTTTTGCTCTGTGGGGTATGTAGTCCCACGCAGATAGTGAACGCTGGTGCCTTACCTGCCGGTAGGCCATTAATGCCTGGCCCATTACTCCCCGCACAGAGTATTGATGATGCTGTACTCGCGATTTTTTCGAGAAGAATAATAATGACATTAAGAAATGAGTGGTTAAACAATGGCGTTTGAAATTTCGGAATTTCTAGAGTAACCCCTATCTATCTTATGCGCGTTATTAAACACTCATCGTACAGGTACTTAATTGTCGTGCCACATAGATTTCTCTGAAGGTTTTACTATTTTCTGAGCTCGATTTATATTGAAATGTTGGGTAATTTATTGTGCTGCTCTCGTAATTATCCCACAAACATAAATATCATAGTATTGTCGTGCCATTTTAAGCTATCAACACAAGAGATAGAGCAGCGTTAGAGTCACTTTTGATTTTTTTAAATGTTCAGTATTTTAACCACTATCACAACTATAGTTAGGTTTGCGGAGATTTGGCTCATACCCTTGCTGTGGCTTTTGACGTTCCATGGTAACCTGCGAGCTAAATATCAAGTTGTTGATTTCGTTCAGCCGTTTCTGCTCAATCGCGTTCACCGACCATCATACCAAATAGCAATTTTTGGACTCAGTAGGATCTGAATTGTTAAGATCTAAAGCGAACTCGATTTTTTTTCAGCTGATTACATAACTTTCCTTTCTACTTCGTAGAGCCAAATAAAGTAAAAATTTTTGGAAGTTATGTTAAAAAGTAATTATTGAATAAATTATACCGTTGTCTCTAAATAATGCCAAAATAAGTTGTTTATGTCGTAATGAAGTTCAGAAACATCAATAATATTTGTGGAAATAAAGTAGAAAATAAGAAGAAAGTGATAAATGAGTAGGTCCAGGACTAATTTATATGTCTACCTTGTCAAAAAACCCGTATTTATCAGCAATGATATATTCAAGAAACCCTCACGAGGTGAATCTTCTAAAAAGTAGTTTGAGTGACCATTCCCGCTACTCTAGTTATTTGCACAATTCCCAGTTGTTTGCTCCAGCAGTAAGATCTGCCTTGTTGACTGCAGCAGTGAAAAAGAGGAAGTTGGCAAAGTCTGGTGGTAGATGGATGTGTCGACCTGCTTTTCCGTTTTGATTACCGCGAGGCTGTGCGTGCGTTGTCAGATAACCTGACTTTTTGTTGGGGTTACGGAAGTGATTTACGAAGCTGGTTTTGAGTATTCAGATTTTGAGTTGAACCCGGATCAACTCAACTGTTTTCACTTTCCGTTTTTGGTGGCCACTTCGCGGGCGTGAAGGAATTTTTCTTGGAAGTAATTTCTAATGTGGTCTTCTGTCGTATCACTAAACGATTTTCTGGCCCAGTGTCCCGTTACCTGGTTCTCGGGAGCCTCCAAGCGCCAGAAGTTCGTCTTCGTCCGCCGCCTTTTAAGGATAAGGATTTTCGGTCGAATTGTCGGGAGAGGGAGCTTTTGCTTGGCGGAGGCGTCTTCGAGAGATCCGAAGGGGCCAACAAGAAAAAGGGGAGAAGGACGAAGTTTGTGTCCTCTCATCGGTTTGGCCGCATAATAAAATGGCTCTTTAAATGGGCTTCAAGAGAAGGCCGACCCTTTTCTTCGGGACTTTTCACTCGTTCCGCTGTTTGGACGGCGCTGGGCGGAGCGGGGATTCTTTGGCTCCTCGTGACTGACTGACGGATGGTTTTCTCCTCGGTGACGGATATCGGTGAGCGAAAAATAGCGACGAAATCGCGAGGAAGCATCGGCTGAGGAAGTACGGCGCATGTCAGGGGCGTATCGGCCCGCCTTTAAAAGGGCGTATTAACATTGAAAAGCGTCGTATCTTTGGAGGAGCAGAGCAAAGAGCAGGGCTCGAGCTTCGGCTGGAAGGAAAGGGACGACCCCCCCCCCCCGTTCTGGAAAGTAACGAATATCTTATATCGAATTCCTTCGCCTTAAACAGCCCAAAAATTTGAGGCAACAAGATTGTAAAACCTCTCCCGTGTCATCCGTTCTACAAGCCCACCTTAAATGCAGATGCATATTGGGCACTTTGAGACTTTCCCTAGGCAGTTCCTACACCCCACTGGTCTGGTTCTTTGAACTGTACTGTTGCTTAGAGTGGTGCTAGGAAGTACACAATAATGACCACCACCAGTGGGGCAATGCAATTGAAAGAAGTGTGGAAACCTATAGAAACAAATGTTGGTATAGGAGCTTAGAATCGCTGCTAGCCATACTACGGGACTTGTAGCACTACGCCTCAGCTAATCCGGCGATTACTGAATCAGCACCCAACATATAAAAAATCAGAGAAGTGTCATATTAGGCGAGTACCTTCTTTTCAAAACCTTTTTTTTCATACATACAACCTTATGGTTCCCAGAACATAGATCTTCTCGAGGAGAAAATAAGGAAATGGAACTAAGAACGTAATAAGACCCACTTTGAATTTAATCCAATAAATAGAAATGAAATAAATGAATCGAACTCCTTTCAATATTTAATCAATGTAACCTAATTTGCTTGAATCATTATGAAAGACAATATTCAGGCAACGGGGTTAATAAACAGGGGTTTGCTCACCTTTATCCAACAATATTCAAATGAGGGAGGAAAACGTTGAAGAATCAGAATGAGAACAAGGAGCTCAAAACCTCACAAAATAATCGCTCGCCCTTCCCGCACTTTTCCACCCATGGCAGAGAGCGCCAAGGAAGGAGAGCCGACAGAGATAGCGGTATACCCTTCACACTCCCTACCCCCTCCAGACAAAAAAAAATTGTTGCAGTCCAATAATTGCTCTATCTACCAGTTGTGACGTACTGGGGGAATTATTTTACTAATCACCCAAGTACAGAACACGAGTGAAAGTCGTATCCGGGTCCAAAAGAAAAGAACAAATTAAATACACTCAATTATACTCACTTGATGAAATAAATAAAATAATGCCTCTCAAGGAGGTAATGGGAAATGACATTGTAAACCGAATAAGACCCACTTGAATTTAATCAGGGAAAAAAAGAAATGAAAAAAATGAAATGAACTCCTTTTAAAATGAAACAAATAACCTATGCTCGGATTGTATTAATGACAATAAAGGGACAATGGGAAAAATGAAATACCAAACTCTGATCGCTTACCTCACTTATAAAGGGACGTTTAAATACTGATTCACTGGCTTAGGAAAAGGGGACGATTCGTCTGCGAAGTCTGTAGCCATTCTGATCTAAAAACGTAGCTCCACCGCTAATATAAACAGCGGCGAACTGCACGGGTGGCGGCGACAGTGTTGCTGCCTTCGGCAGTCCGCCGCAAACCATTACACATTAGAATGTTTCGTTAACATTTCCTGATCACATTAGTAATAATAATAGCTTATAATCATTATGAAAAAATCCAGGGTATAATTTATCGAAAACTAAACTTATTGTTATCACATGTTTTATTTGATTATTTTAATTTTTTTTGTTGTATTAGTGGGCTTGAGAGCATCTTGGGGTCGTTTTCTTTTCAGACACCAGTGAAATGGGAGTGGAGGGGAATGTTGGGCAATGTCTAATATTACTATATTAGAATCAGCGAGCCATAGATGAGTGCAATCGTCGGTAGTCAATTCTTATGAGTTCTTCTACCTCTGGAAGGTCTAAATCTAAGGGTAGAACTGAGTTCCGAACGTACCAAGGGATCCAGTGATCATTCTGATAACTATTTAGTATATTTTGCATCCTATTGATGTTTGTTTTTGATGCAGAACCCCATAAACCACTCGCGTATCAAATAGGGTGGACTCTAACATAATGTAGAGAAGACTGTTGAGGTGTAAAGGGGAGGGCGATCTGTCATTTAGTAGTAGCTTGAGCCGGCGTATTCTGTCCGACGCCTGGACCACCAGTTCGTGTATATGGTGGAAGTTAATTTTGGATCAGGAGTGAGACCTAGACATCTCACAAAATCGCAGGGGCGTTTTTGAGACTGAACAGGGGTGTCCTAACGTTTTTTGGGCAGGCGATTGTTAGTAGTGCTTTTTTGTATGCGTTCATCGTAACTCGCAATTTGCAGCACCAGGAAACAAGTTCTTGTAGGAACACCTGGTAGTTCTCGGTCTCACCGCACACTATTCGGGCCATGGTAATCCCAGCTGGGTCATTCGCATTGTTGGGCGCACGAATGGGGGAACTTGAAAATGAGAAATAAATGGATGTGGTGAGCGTGAGTGAGTGCGTGCAAACATATTAACGCGAACAAGGAGACTCTCAATACATGTGAACAGGTGGCTTCGAAAACTAAGTGGTGAGAGCGAGAGAGTGGAGTTGAGAGTAGCACGAGACTTGAGAGACGAATGAGTTGGGAGAATTAGCAAACGACTGTTGTTCGTGAATGCTGAAGGATGGCGGACTGTTGGGAGGAGCTGTGCGTTATGGAGAGAAATCTAAAATTGAGGGGTGGGAAAAGATACTAAAGTTAACGTACCTGTTAGGTGAGTCCGTCTCCTCTGGCTGGTGAGTTACTGTGGGCAAGTGCTTTCAATGTAAAGACATCATCGTCTGGCCGTTAAGTCAGTGCTGGAGTCAGTCAGTTGGTCGTGGTCTCTGTTGGACCAACTGACTGACTCCAGCACTGACTTAACGGCCAGACGATGATGTCTTTACATTGAAAGCACTTGCCCACAGTAACTCACCAGCCAGAGGAGACGGACTCACCTAACAGGTACGTTAACTTTGTAATTTGCCTACTGGCCGACTTAACCCAATTGCTTTAATACCTGGGAAAAGATAGTTGGCAAAGTCCAGTAAGGAAGGAAATCCGTTGTCACTTGGAAATAACTGAGAAACTTGAGACAGAAACAATGACTTTCCATAGGGCCAATGAGTACCGTTAAATGCGAGTGCGGATATTCTGGAGGTCAAAGACCCATCTAATTCGGTATGCGCCGAACACGTATGGGTCCCGAAACACTGCGCTGCGGCACTCCTGCACTGATAGCTCTAGAAGAAGAAAATTCATTGCCGTATTCCACTGAGATCGAGAAGGCTGTTAGGTAGAGGGGAGGAGCTCTGTTAGGTAGTATTACATCAGCTTATAATACGTGTCAGGTAACTGCGGTTTCAGTCTATCTAAGGCTTTGTGCCATCATAAGCCTTGTGAACTTCCTCGACCAATCGTTGGAGCTGCTGTGGAGAAGTGGACATGGAAGTCTAAATCCAAGCTCAGTATTGGGGAGAAAGTGAGCAAGGAACGGCATTATTTTTGAAATTCCCAATCTTTCAAGAATTTCGGACAAGAAAGGAAGAAAGCTTATCGGTCTGTAGTTGGCAGGATTTATTGCTTCCTTATTTGGTTTTTTAACCAGTTCGAGGTGGTTAACAAACTAATCGAATTAACACGTTCCTCAACCGACTCGCAAATGCCGATTGAATATTTGCTTCGACGTTCTCGAGGGGCGATGGTACTTAAAGTGTTACAGTTCGTATAACAGGGCCGACCTAGATTCAGTTGTTTCTCAATATCGGCCGTCCGTAATTTTCTGCTCCTCAATTTCAAGCTGAAACCGATTCGTGAAGCCGCGAGGCGATGGGCGCGTTTTAAAGCGCTCGGTAATTGATATGGAAATTGAACGGCAAAAGGTTGTTAATGGATCGAAATTACTCAGCGCTCACACAATAGTTGGTTAATTGGAGCTTTCACGAAACAAATGTAAATTGCAAGCTCTGAGGACGGGAAACGTAACAAAAGACGACGATTATAAACATAACACCATGAAGCGGTTGAAGCTTCCTCATTTATTTTAATATTATTTACACAGCCAATTAGTTTACAAATTACGGAGTATAGTATCGTATTATATCCCGCTTGTGAGGTCCAGTGGACCATCACATTCCTTACGCTCACGTAAAATGACGATTCTAACGCACTCAGGTAAAGGTGTTGGAGATAACCATCAAAAAGCGTGTTCCTTCGGGTTAAGCCTGCTGGGCAATTATTATGCTGAGTGGGCGTTCATAAGACGGGGACAAAATCAGGTATACTCATGTGGAAGGCCTATGCGTGATTGGCTGCCGGGGTGGTCTGGGGCATTGTCTGGGGTAGCAAACCCAGAGTCAAACAAAAGAGTAATAGCCCAATCGCAGAGAGTTGCGCTCCTGTGAATACAACAAGGCCAAGACTATCCAGTGAAGCATTCCTGGGGATCACTAGTCAGTTACCAGTGGACTAGGCATGTTGAGTGCATGGCGGACAAGTGGAGGATGAAAAGGGGGCTTCCTTTACTCCGGACCGAACTATGTGTAGTTCTCCCTATTGAACACGCGTGGGCATTACATAAATGGCTCGTTCCTTCACGTCTTCCACCTCTATTGTAGAGAAAACAAGAAATGTCGTGTTCATCCACTGTAGTTCCTACAACACTTAGCGACGGTTGTTGGAATAACAGCCAAATCAACCAGCATTGACTAGATCTAAAGCTATGGAAGTGAAACGTGGTCATAGTTGATCTCTTCCCTCGAGGCTTACCATCGAAGTGAAAAGTTAGATAAGGTAGAAAACGAGATCAAGAACTCCTCTTAGATGGCACGGGTTCCCCAAGGTAGCACCTTCGCACGGTAACACTGGGAAACAGGAATGGCGCCATTCATTGAACTGGGGTTTTTCACAACATTCGTGAACGTTTTAGGAAAAACTGGGCTAAGCCAGACTACTAAACGAGCCAGTTCCTTACAGAGCATGGCGACTTCAACAGGTGGTCCCACTTCTTTTCTTTCAAAGGCTCTCCTCCGTGCTTCACAATAACAAAGTGATTATTAATTGTAGTGCAGCTGTGTGAGTGTGAGGTTGGAAGTGATGTATGGAGTTAGGTCAATGTAGTTTTCATTACGCAGTTATTTTATCTTTCAATATTATTAGATGAGGATGTACGGGAGTGTTTGGCTGCTGAAAAAAAGTGTCTTCATTACCATCTTCCTGTCTTTGTTTGATTTTCATATATCTATATTTCTTTCGTTCTATGTATCTTTCTTTCCATTTATCTATCTTTGCATCCATCTATCTTCTCTATTTATTTATCAATCTTTCTTTGCTTTCTATCTATTTATCCATCTCTCTATTTATCGTTATATAAGTCTTGCACTCTCTCATCTATCTATCTTTCAATGTATCTATATATCTATTTATATTTCTATCCTTCATTCTTTCCAACTATCTATCTATCGTCCATTTCCATCTACGCATATTTCTTTATTAAAATCTATTTATATATTTATTTATCTTTCTTGTCACCTATCTAGCTATTCTTCTATATTTCATCGTTTCTTTCTGTCTATATCTATCTACCTCTGTATTTATCTATACATGTATCTGTCTTTGTTTGATTTCGTTGTATCTATCATTCCTTTCATGTATCCATCTATCTATCTAAGTTGTATACTCTGCACCTCGTAAGTCTGCTGATACAGCATCTCAACATAATAAAAGCCCGCCCTGAACGCTCGGCTCCCCAGTTGTCGGTTTGCCTTCGTGTGTTCCGGCTGTTTCGTAGTCCCTCTATCAAATTTGTACTTTTCTCCAAGTGTTAAATTTGAAATCATTGAAAGTGTTGTAAAGTGAAGAATAAATCGTTTTTTAAAAACTAACTTTTGGGGTCCGAAGAAATATCTGGCGCAGTCGATTTAGGACAATCGTGAAACCAAGGAAAACGCAGTTGTGTTTTTGGCGGAACAAAGATCCATCCTACCTTCACAACAACACTCAAGCCAACTCCAACAAAGGACACCGAACAGTACGGGACGTGTAGCCCAGCATTGCCGAAATAGACATCCGCAACTCCGAGGATAAGTGATGGTTCCAGTTGACATCCGGCAGTAAGTGAACTATATCCGTTTCCTCGTAGAACTAAACAGCGACTCCCCTGTTCGCTGCTGGTTTTCATCCCCCGAAAATCAGCAGTCACCCCCCGACTCATCGACCTACCCCTATGGTCATTTAGAATTAAGAAAGCAATTTAAAAAGAAGAAAACCAACTTTAGAAAGAAGAAATATCTTCTATTTATCTATTAATCTATCTTTCTCCGCATTTTATCTATATTTCATTATTTCTTTTTACCTATTTTTCCATATCTATATTTGTTTGCATTTCATCTATATACAGTTCTTTCTTCTGATCTATTTATGTACTATATATTTGTCTTTCTTCCCATGTATCTATCGATCTATCCATCCATCTACCTTTATAGGTCTATCTATCTGTATTTTATTATTTCCATGTATCCATCTATCCATTCATCTATCTATCTAGGCCACAATATGACCATCTATCTATCTGTATTTCTTTCTTTCCATGTATCCATCCACCTATTTATTTTCCTTTCTTTCTTTCTTTCTTACTTGCTCACGTTTTGGTTTATTATTCATTCTGCATAATAACTCTATGTTTTCGGACAGCAAAATGTTTTTCCAACCCCCCCCCCCTCAAAATTTGATACTTTACGTTTCAAGACATGGGGATTCAAAATCTGCAATGTCCATCCGCCGTCCGGGTCGTTTTGTGCCTCTAACATGGTCTAAAAAATTAGTCCTTTCGCACGATAATCTCATTTGGAATCTAGTTGTGCCCGCCTGCTCGGGAATCCGATCGGACGAAGCCCATGGTTGTTATGGACAAAACCCCGTTAAAAAATTAACAAACACGCAATTTTGGCAGTTTTATCGCAAATACGCCGAGTTTGGTATCGTTATCAAGGTATGTTTAGAGACTGGGTCGAACGGAATGAGTATCGCGCCTATAGTGAAATTACAGTAATTATATTGAGCCAATGTCTACTAATTGAACTCACGGGAACTACAGCGGAAGTAAACGTTTCGTCGTTAGTGCTCCCTCCCTCCCGTTCCATCAAAACCACCTGCCCGCTCGACTCTCCACGACGTGCCAATTGCCTACAAGCGCTTACGGGTGCCTGGAATATTTAGTTATCGTCGTTCCGTTGTAGTCAGGTCATGTTTCGTTTACCGGTGTTTTTCGATGCTGAACCGAATGGGACGGGTCTCGGAGCAGTCAGACTACGTCAAGCTGTTCAAGAGAATAATAAACCAATGTGTAATAATTTGCAGCGTTTTTTAGTGCAATTCGGGGTTTATTGAGAATTAACGAATTGAATTCCCTTTCAAATTGTTATTTAAGATCAACATCGTTAGTAATTTTAATGGCTATTCACATTAAAGTAGCTTGCAGTCTCTTTATTCTTCATATTACGAGTATGTACTACTAAACGGAATAACTTTCACCGCCCCTTCCTCGCATCAACAAAAAACATTCCAGAAAAACGGTCACATGTTGAACAGCACTCTATTTTTTAAACATCCGCTTTGCACCACAGTGGCTAATGCTTACCATAAAACGGCCCTCTGAGCTCCTATTTTATATTGAGCAGACGTATTTCCGGCTTTTTCGATAGTCAATCAACAGGTGCGTTCACTATTGGACAATCACCACCATTTCTTTGGTGATGAGGAAATTTCAAGATGCCTAGGATGTACGGCAATCTTGTATGCAATATAATTATGTTTTATAATTTTAAAAAATTCAAGCAGTCAAAACTCATCAATTTTTACGAACGTACATCAGATGAGCTATAACTACCGTTGGTAAGCATCAGAGCTACTCATTTGTGAATGGCTTCATTATTTTTGAAAGTGGGGCTTTTCTGATTTCGTTCGCGGATACCGCTTGTAATTAGGAAGAGTGCGAATATTGTTGTTCTGACACTCACATATTATAAGAAACGAGGCTTAATTACTGACTCGTGAGTGTCGGGGTTCGAAATGAACGTTTAGAAGCGGAGAATCCACTCGGCTTCACAACCCGAAGAAGGATGAATTTGTGCTCGGCGGGAAATGGCCCTTAAATTAATGATTCATGAATAATAATGCAATCCTCTCCACCTTCGTCTTCTGGCCGTTGGAGGACTTGAGATTAAAGCAGAGCGAACGAGTCAAAACAAAACAATTCTCCGTCTATTTCGAAGAAGTGGCCGAAGGCTTCTTGTAAGTAGCCAATCAAAACGAGGGCATAACGAATGGAAGCCCCCAAACGCCGCCGAAACTTCCAACTTGTTTTTCCTCCGTTTGAACGCCGGAGCCACCCCACTTGCATACAATTATTATTTCTATCATCATTAACCTTCAACTAGAAGATTAAATAATAAATATCGAGAGGGAAGCAGGCTCGTAACTCTCTCAAATCAGGAGCAAACGCGGAGGAGACCCCGGAGGCAGTCGTTCCGTGAGATCACCCTTTACCTTCGTGCTATACCAATAATCCAGAAGCCAGCTCCTAGATCCGATTGTATCTAGCGAAGAATTCTGAAACGTAACCGTGCGCACTTCGCTGAATTCAAACCTGAGCGCCTGCCAAGTAGTTGAAAACCGTCGGCGTATTATTCAGAATCATTCATGAACCAAAATGTCGGACGTTTTAAATTACGGGGAGCTGAAAACTCTTGAGAAGCTGCTGCAGACGTGTATGGAGTATTCACGTTTGACGTCTCTTGGAACCTGTGTGAAAAGTAAACAAACAGTTGACTGAACACAGGATCACCACGTCACCCATCGAATAGTGTGAAGAATAGACAAAAAAGAAATGTAGCGAGACTTGTGTAAAGAATAGACTGGACGAGCTTAGTGAAATATGGAGTTTTAAGGTTTAGGTTATACCGAATTATTACTTATTTTTAACCACATTTGGACTGACCGTTTAGGTGAGTAAGCACTCGTACACTGAGCGGTAAGGAGTCTCACTTAGAAAGCAGATTTATAGCTTTACCTAGCAGCAAAGGGAAAACACCCGATTTTAACCTTCTCATCAAACCAGAAAGGGAGGCAACTACAACGACGCCGGATGTAGCGATTTGAATTGACGTTACGTTCTTTCCTACACGCTAGGACTAAGGAAAGTTTAACATGCTTACATAACTACCAATTTGGTACGCGTTTGTTAATTGAAATGCCCAGAAATGTTAGCATGCAGTTCTATTTGTAGTAATAACGAGAGAAATCGTTAAATGCGCCCTGAAGTTTCCGTTAACAAATGCATCAATGAAGAAGACAAGAAGTAATTTCATAAATAGATTCAATTTAAGAGTGGAAGGTGCACGAATGTGGAAGCTTGAATTGAGAAATGAATGAACAAGCTGAGCGTGAGTGAGGATTGTATTACTTGACAGAATAGCAATATCAGTTTGAGTGTGAGCTTACAAACGCGGACAAGGGGACTCTAAATACACGTGAACTGGTTGCATGGGAGATAGAGAGGGTGATAGAGAGAGAGTGTTGAGTTGTGAGTAGCTGAGAGAAGAGTCAGTCGCGAGACTTGAGGGACGGTTGTTGGAATAGCAGCCAAATCTACCAGCATTGACTAGATCTAAGCTTATAACCGTTTCACCCAGTTAGCAAACAAGGCTATGTAAGGTGAAACGAGGTCATAGTTGATCTGTTCCCTTGAGGCTTATCATCGAAGTGAAAAGTTAGATAAGGTCAAGAACTCCTCCCAGATGGTACCGGTTCCCCAAGGTCGCACCTCCGCACGGTAACACTGGGAAACAGGAATTGCGCTGTTCATTGTACCAGGTACCTCATTGGTACCTAGGGACGTGACACGTATGGGTTTTTTCACAACATTCGTGAACGTTTTAGGAAATACTGCTTACATAATTAGCAATTTGGTACGCATTGGTTTACTTAAATGCCCAGAAATGTGAGTGTGCGGTTCTATTTGTAGTCATAACGAGAGCAATCGTTAAATGCGCCCTGAAGTTTCCATTAACAAACGCGTCAATGATGAAGAGGAGTAATTTCATAAATAGATACAATTTAAAAGTAGAAGGTGTGAAACATTACTCTTGGGTGCACGAATATGGAAGCTTGAGTTGAGAAATAAATGAACTAGCTGAGAGTGAGTGAGGAGTGTATTACTTGACAGAATAGCGATATCAGTTTGAGTGTGCGTGTACAAACGCAAACAAGGGGACTCTAAATACACGTGAACTGGTTGCATGGAAGAGACAGTGTTGAATTGTAAGTAGCTGAGAGAAGAGTGGGTCGCGAGACTTAAGGGACGTATAAGTTTAGAGAACTGGGAGAGAACTGTCATTCGCGAGAGCTGATAGATAATTGAGCTTGGGAGGAGCTGCCTGTTGTGAAAGGAATGTAACATTGAGGGGTGGGAAAAGGATATTTCGGAAAGTCCAGAAAAGGGGGAAATCCGTTCTCACGCGGGAATAACTGAAGATCTGGGCTTTCCACAGGTACAAACGAAAGGGTTGAGACCAAAAAGGTGTTCGGGGAAACAATGACCAGGCAGCGAGTACCGTTAAGTATGGACGTTCGGAGGTAAAAAAAACTCTGCTAATTCGGCCTGTGCCGAACAGTTACAGTTTCTTCTTCGAATAAATGGGCATCTGTATCCCATGACAAAATCTGAACTGATG
The DNA here is from genome assembly GCA_020466155.1 of Pachypeltis micranthus. Lineage (NCBI taxonomy): Eukaryota > Metazoa > Arthropoda > Insecta > Hemiptera > Miridae > Pachypeltis > Pachypeltis micranthus. The sequence continues at coordinate 6,314,167 of CM035776.1, forward strand.
AATTTGAGCGCAGAGGGCGGGAAGTATGACGTGAAGTTATGAACCTGATAGTACTTTGTTTCGTACACGATCCTAAATTCGTTGCAGATGTTTGACATGGCACCTCTCTCGGGTTTGTTTAATGAATTGGAGAACACATCTTGGGCAAACCGTTTTGTCGCACTTTACATCGATTTTTGCGTAAAGATACGCGATGAAAGTGAACGGCCGAATAGGATCCTTTCAGGTTAGTTATCTCTTTGATGTGCTGAGTTCACTACTTCCCCCTTTCACGAGGCAGAAGTTCATACAATCATTAATTATTGAGTACCCCGTGAAATGATGCCTCCGCTCAGAAACTGTATTCTGGCTGTCGTCATGTTACACCCTCCATCCCCGCCGCCCCGAATGAGTAACACATTAAGCCACAAGACGAAGAGCTGAGCGTAAATCTCCGGCGTTTTACGGCTGATAGGACCACACGCTGAGGATGATGAATCATCAATTCGCGTCCATAAAATATGAGACGATCTTTTAAAGGGCCTCTAGCAATTTAAAAGAAACCCATTCCTTCGCAATCAGTTTATAGCAATCTTCCCTGCGGTACAGGTTGGAGCTGAATTAGATTCGCGGGGAAATAGTGAAACTCCGTCTTGTGCACACAAAAACGAAAGGGCAAGTCAATTTCCACTGAAAAACGCACCACACACTATTTTCAGACCAATTACATTATCGATTTATGGTAATTTGCCGAATAATCGAATCAGCTTGTCGCTCACAGCTCACGTAACTGCGAGTCATACGCCAATATGGACGATCTGACTGCTGATCCGTGTACATACATTAGAGGATGTGGACATAACACAGTGTTGTAATAATCAGAAAACTACACCACAGCGGCTCAGCTTGATTTCTCCATTAAATAAATGCGTGAAACGTTGCTGACGTGTGTGATGAACGCAAAGAGGAATCGTCGTCTCTTCCCGATCCGTGACGGATCTTCCAACGCTTCAGCTCCATCAAACTCTGAAAAAATCCCCTTCGAACCTCCTCAAAAGTCTAAAATGAGCAGCTCGAACGAAACCAAGCAACTATTATTACGTTGTAACTCACCCAACGCGGGAGAGCATCTTGAAAGTTCTGTTGTCGTGCCCCCATTTCGTGACTGTTACTAATAATCGACTACCGCTCGCGCTTTCACGTTGTTGAAGAGGTTCGTAATCGTTTGAACCTTTTAAAGCCCATTCAATTGAAAATATGTCTTCGGTTCGGGAGGTAGCTCCCGCCTTTCCTTCCACTTACCTCCTCTCTTTTCTCTATCTTCAGCCGCCAAATCTGACGGGGAAGGCAGATAGTTTTAGAGGCTCAGAACGCCGAAACTTGGTCACGGAGCAGCGATGAAATCTCATTCCTTGAGAGGCGTTTTTCCTGCGGGCCGGAATTCACCATAAGGAATAAAACAACCAATTACGTATACTGCTGGAGCGTCCGAGGTTCATTAGTGGTTGATGGGATGGGACTAGGTCCCGAGGAGTGAGAGCCAGTTGCAAAATGTGGATATATATGTGTTAGCGACTGCTAAGGGTGTACTATCCAGCTTTCGGGCGACTCACAGGATATTCAGTGTCAGCCGTGATTCCACAAACCGAAGTAGTTTGTATAATCAGACCGGAGTAATTAAACGTCTAATCACAAAAGTAAATACTCTTTTTCAGTGTCCCTTAATCACAACCTTTAAACCTGCAGGAATAGAGATTGAGGCAATGGAATCTTCAGTCGCAACCAAAATGAGCTAGTGTTTACCGCAACGCAACACAACATTAATTTGATCTCAGTAAATCAGGAGGGATTGGCTGAATTAGACAGCGTAGAGCGTGGAACACGGAGGCATTTACGGAGAGATGAACGTCTTGCGCAGACCTAACTAACTCCTGCTTCCCTTCTAATTGCCACCACTCCCGTTGTTTGATATTCCGGATGCTTGGTAGAATTCACCGATGACGATACAAAGGCCCAATCAAACATTACTCTCTTAGTTCACCGAACAGTACTTGTCTCTCCAGCAACAGGAACAGGGCCGACGAAACTGATCATCCAAAACAGTTTAAAAATTGATTATTGTGATTATTGTTTTTTTTACCTCATAAATAGACTTTATTTGTGTTAGACACTATCAAGTATGCTAATGCCGTACGGCAGCACTGGAGGTCTTGCTAGATTTAGCTCCACTCCGCATACATGTTAAAAGGATGGCGTTCCTCCAGGCGGTGCGTATGTTGGAGTTGGGTCTGATCATGCGGGGGAGGTGGAGTTCCTGCCACTTGATCCTTGACAAGGTGAAGGTGGAGGGGCCCGAACTGCATGTGGTAGACTCAATGCCCGCGAGGTTCAACTTCGTGCTACCCTTTTGGATACTCATTCATGGGTGATGCAAGTGGGAAGCGGGAGTTCCCGTTTTCGAAGCTGGGGCCCTGATATACTACACTGATGGCTACACTGTGTTCTCTGGTGGCCTTGCAGGGGCAGGCATCTTTGGGCCGAGGATCAGAGCAGCGATCCCATTGGGGTCACTGGCCACAGTGGTCCAGGCAGAGGGGGCTGCGCTGATGGTCTGTGTGCAGCGGCTGCTGCAGAGGGGATTGAAGCGGCAGAGAATCTACACTATGGTGGACAGTCAGGCCACTCTCAAGGCCTTAGCCTCATACTGTCTGACATTGCGGCAGGTGTGGGAGTGTCTGACTGGACTGAAGGCCCTGGCGGAGGACAACAGTGTAACACTGTGTTGGGTGCCAGGGCATCAGGGTATACAGGGAAACGAACGGGCTGATAGGTTGGCTAAGAAGAGATCAGCGCAGATCCCTATTGGCCCAGAGCCCTTTGTTGGGACTACCAGGAGCCTCCTACATAGAGAGGTTGGCAAATGGGAGGATAGGTGCAGGGCTGCTGATTGGCAGGGGCTGCCTGGCCTTAGACAGTCAAAACTCTTCATCCAGCTCTCTAGTGGGAGGCCCAAGGAGGTACTTGCACTGGGGAGGAAGGATATGAGGATCATATGTGGCCTGTTCACAGGTCACTGTTCGCTGAGGTACCAGCTAGCAAATATTGGCAAGTTGCGAGGTATGCAGGTTCTGCAAGGTAGGGCTAGAAACGGCAGAGCACGTGCTGTGCGTATGCGATGGACTCACAGCATCGCGCCATTGTGTGTTTGGGAGGCCCTTTCTTCAGCCCGAAGAGGTGGCAAATGCAGAACTTGCGGATATCCTCCGCTTTGTGCGGGGGTGGTGGGGGCGCATAGGTGACGTCATACCAAGTGAGACCAGTGCCGTGGGGCCGGGAGGTGGTGCAGGCGGGCTATGATTTGAGGATCATGGACGCCCTTACAATAGGGCCGTTTGTGGCTGCAGTATCGCCTGCATCCACCGTTCAAGAAAAAAAAAGAAGCTAATTCAGTTATATACTAACAATTTGGCACAGGTAGAAGTAGACTACCCATCGGTAGGCACAACAGAGTAGAGTCAGAAGATAGGAGTAAGTACTGGCAGTGAGGATGATCATGGAGGTAAGTGGGTGGTGAACTGAATCAGTCAGGTCCATCAGGGATTATCATTTGACTGATTATTTGACTTTTACGTTTTAAACGCCGTGTTGACCTGTCTGGTGGAGGGCTCCCGGGGGGACCTGACGATCCTATTTGGATGGTGTAGCATTCGGCAAACTAGGTTGTTGTATTGATGACCTTAGTACATCTTTGACTGTCGGTAAGTCCAAGTCAGAGTGAAGGAGTGTGTTTCTAACGTACCACGGGGATATTGTGATGAGTCGGAGTGTTCTGTTTAGTAAACAATAGTTAGAAAGACTTCTGTTTAGGTTTGTTTTTACTTTCCTTGGCTCTACGAAGTAGAAAGAAAAGTCATGTAATCGGCTAAAAAAAAATTTTGAGTTTTCTTCAGATCTTTACGTTTCAGACCCTACTGACTCCGAAAAACACTATTTGGGAAAATGGTCTGTGTGACTGTGAACGATTTTTAGAGAAAACGACCGTACCAAATCAGCTCAAACTTGATATCTAGCCCGCAGGTTACCATGGGACGCCAAAATATGGGTATGGGCTAAATCCACCGAAAGTTAACTATAGTTATCATAGTGATCAAAACACCAAATTTTTTTTTTCTCAAAAACGGCTCTAAATATTTTGATTACATTTTTTAAATTGATAGCTCGTAATAAGACAATTATACTATAAAATTCCCATCAGTGGAATAATGACGAGAGCAGCACAATAAATTATTAAAATTTTCGACTACCAGTTCTAAACGATTTTACCAATAACTCTGCAAAATTAATTACTGCAGCACAAAAAATCGTGATTACCTCATTAATTCTCTGTGTACTAATTGCTCAATAATAGTCCGGGAATGAATACGAGCAGCACAATAAATTTCAGAACTGTAAGCGCTACCGCTTCCTGCTGGCGTGAAGGGTTGTTTGACCAAGTTGAAATGAATTGACTAAGTAGAAAAAGCCATGTACAAAGTGAATTGACGTAGAGCGGAGGAGAGTTGTGTGTTGCAATGCAACAGATATTTATCTCCATCCTTACAAGCTGTTCTGCCTTACGTCACACGTTATCGCCTCTCGATTCCGCTCGACTTCTTTATTGGTGGCGACTTTAATTCTAAACACCCAGAGAAATCTCTCGTGGGCCTTTGACAATAAGGGGAGAAGACTTCTGGGCCTGTAGTTAGCAGGGTCGCGGGCGAGTTGTCCCTTCTTTCTTACCATTATTACCTGTGCAAATTTCCATTTGGTAGGGAAGAACCCCTCCATGTTACAGTTCAAAAGTCGTGGCCACCAATGTGTAGTTTACCTCTTCCAGTGTCGAATAGTTAGAATACAACTGTATTAGCATACTTGATAGTGTTTTACACAAATAAAGTTTATTCTTCTACAATAAAAGAAGCGCGTCGCTTGTGAATCAATGCTGCAAAGACTGCAATAGCGACATGTACGTTCCGATATATGGGGTGTGCGGAGGCAGTACCGGCCTCATGGCCCTTACCTGCCTCCACCCCATCGGGCAAACAAAGAGGGAAGAGGGACAAGGACTACCTCCAGCGACCCCTCGACCACTGCGATATCTGCAAGATCCCATAAATGGGTACCAGGGATCGGCGGATTATCCGCATTTGCCCTAGTGGTCTGCAGAGGCATCCACCTGACGTGGACCTTCCCATCGTGCACCGGCTTCCATACCATTTCGGGAAAAATATCCCTTAAGGGTCACTAGCCCGCCCGGACTTGCATCCGGACTTACGGCTTCAGGGACCTCCACCTTGGAGGGGTTTGGACTTGCGCCTCCTTGCCGGAGGACCCCAAGTCCCTGGTACGCAAGAGCTCACCACCTACCCAGGAGGGCAATAGCGACAGAGAAAGATCGATACGCCGCATCCAACCTTCGAGCATTCCCAGAAACCGATTTTAGGCGGTTTCACATATCACCGCGCGGACGGACGACGGCGAGCTTTCAAAAAGATCGGCTCCCTTTGTTTCAATGGGCCAATTCGAACAGGCATCGCAGACGTCGGTGATCGCGGAACCGACGTCGCCGAACGCTCAAAGGGCGTTCGTTTGGAAAACGTCGGCCGACGTACATCGAGCTGCATGCGTAGTTAGCGAGCTTCACAGGGATGACAACCTTTCAACCCGTAGCAGTTTTTATCTGAAGTTGTTCGTTGTCTACCGGCTGTTGTCTAACACGAGCTCTTCATCACTACTTGAACTCTCCTCTTCCAGTAACGCAATTATCAAACGCGGAATCAGACATGATGCTAGCTCCATCCTGTCGAGAAGAGGATTGGAGAAGTAAACGTAGGCTGGTAACACTGCTCCCCCCACATTTCGTTGGCCGACGCTTCTGCCGCTGTTTGAAATGTCACGTCTGCGAGCAGATTAAATACCCACCGTCGCTTCATCCGTCGCCAACGTCGGCGAGGTGATGTGTGAAACCGCCTTTTGAGTTACGCACCTCAAATCGGGCTCGTGTCGAAGTCTATTGTGTCAATGCGACAGACAAATTCGGCAAGTCGGTCCTACAGCTACCAACGGAAAGGTCAGATAAATACATTTCGCGGGAGCAGAAACACTTTGATTTCTCTTTATTTCATTTACGCATTTATCGCTCATAGCTTGAAGGGAATTATGTTTTTATTTTTATCTCACGTAGAAGTTTTTTGTTCTTTTCTTCATTCTCATTATAATTCGTTTTTTCCACCTAATTTTCTCCCATCTCACTCAACACACGCCTCGGTTATTTAGATGACGAGAGTAGGCTCCATTATTTTGCGCGAACAGGTATTAATTTTGCCCATGGGATTTGACGATTATTTGGGGGAAGCAGAGGTTGAGCTTATTGGAGCACGACTCTTACTTTTTCACACAAGAATTGAGTCAGTAAGCTCCAGTTTCGTCATCACACTAAACCCACGGGTGCGGCCCATTGGGAAGTCGAAGTTACTTTTGATCTCGTTATGAAGACAGTAAATCACCTCCACGTCCACGTCCATGACGCCCGCAGGCAGTAAGACGTAAACGCCACTCCTGAAAACTCAATTTCTTTCGTGTATTTTGAAGTAGTTGTACGCTCTCAACTTCCTGGACAAATCTCACCGAAATCACTCGACTGTTGACAAATAAATTGATGAGGCGACATGCGCCCTCCAGATGTCCTAAACCGAGAGACTCCCGCACACCACCGAAGAAAGAGAAATATGTTAAGTAGGAACAAGTGGAACGTCGGAAACATGAAGATATATGTCTCGGCAACCATCGGCTTATTTATGCTTCCTGAGGGAGAGCTGCCGCCCGACAGGCTTCTGAATTTATTAATACGACTCATTATCCTTTTAGAGTTTATTATTGTTTCGTATTGAAAGTAATAAAGCGCGGCGAGGCTCAGAGTGTCTTTCAAAACAAAAGGGAAGCCCGGAGGCACCAGTCAATGGAGTGTAACGAAGTTTTTGAAGCAACAGAGACCACCGGAGTCATTCGCTCGTGGAACGATCAGGACGATGCTCAGGCTCAATTAAGCGTTTAAAATTGCCTACTAGTGACGTCATTAATAAGAACCTTCCTTGCAGTTACTAAATGCGTTTCAGCCTTCTTACTAACGATTAGGATGTATAATAAACGTCAAACTGTAAGACTATGAAGTGTCAAACTATTTGAACTCAAACGTGCAAGGAAGTGAGTACACACATATTTCACCCAACCCCGATTATGATTAAGAAGCTCACCTTCTTCGAATTCTAAGTTCATTCGAAACTGTTCGGCAGGCTGAATTAGCTGGGTCTTTGACCTCCAAAATGTCCCCCCCCCCCCATTAGCCCTAACGGAAAGGCATTGTTTCCCCTTACAACTCCTTCCTCAAGCCCGTTTTACTTACCTGTAGAAAGTCCACCTTTTCAGTTATTTCTGATTGACAACAAATTTCCCCCTTTCCAGGACTTTCTAATATACTTTTCCCGCCCCTCTTTTTACATTCCTTTCTACAACTAACAGTTCCTCCCAAACTCCCTTCCTTCCGCCCTCTTTAACCTACGAGTTCTCGCGAAAGTTGGTCGTTTCTCAGCTCTCCCAATTCTTTCGTCTTTCAAGTTTCGCGCTACTCACAACTCTCTCACTCTCTCTCTCTTCCACTCTCTCTCTCTCTCTCTTCCACTCTCTCTCTCTCACTCTCTCTCTGTCTCTCTCAGCAATAGATATGCCGTTAACTGTAAGACTGAGGCTTGCCGCAACTTGGTACTGCATAACTTTGATTACGCCATACTAGCTTTCTGCGACATGAACAGCGAGCAGTGCGATAGTATGCAGAAAGCACTGAATTCGGCAGTACATTTCGTTTATCGTCTCAAAATGGATCAGCACATAACGCCATACTGAGGTTGGGCTGGTTGAAGGTGAGGGAAAGAGTCGCGCTCGCCTCTGCGACCATGTCGTTTAGGATCCTGAAGTACGGAAGCCTAGATACCTCCGTGAAAAGTTTGTGATGCTGAGTGAAGGTCACATGCATGGTACCCGGGGCGAACTCATGCATGTTCCAAGTCACAGGGCTGCACTGTATAGTAGTAGGTCTTTTAGGATTCGAGCAATCCATGTATATAGCGAACGCAGAGAGATATTTGATTTTAATTTAATTGTAAATAGTTTTAGGAATAGAATGAAAAAAAAAACCCTGCAAATTATTACACAATGGTTTATTATTCTCATGGACAGCGTGACCTAGTATTACTGCTCCGAGACCCTTCCCATTCAATTCAACATCGAATACTAGTAAACCATACGAAACATGACCTGACTACAATGGAACTACGGAAACTAAATGTTCCCCCGGCGCCAGGCGCCCGTAAACATCTGTAGGCATTTATGATCCGTTGGAGGGGTGGCGTTGGCGCCCTGTCAGGACAAGGGCTTCCAGCGAACCCGTTGCAAGTCAAAAGGGGGCGTTGTGAGTCGACCGGGCGGGTGATTGAGTTTGATATGACGGGAGGGAGGGAGTACTAACAGCGAAACGTTGACTTCCGTTGTAGTTCCCGCGTTATACTGCGTTTCGTTAATTTTTTTAACCATTTTTTGCCCATAACAACCATGGGTTTCGTCCGATCGGATTGCCAAGATGGCGGGCACAACTAAATACCAAATGGGATTTTTATACGAAAGAACGAATTTTTTAGACCACGTTAAAGGCACAAAACAGCCCGGATGGCGGACGGACATTGCAAATTTGGACTCTCCATAGTATCAAATTTTTAGGGTGGGTTGTAAAAAATTTTTCGTGACCGAAAACATAGGGTTATTATTCAGAATGAATAATAAACCAAAACGTTAATAAAGAAATACGAGGAAACCAAACAATAAGAGGTATTTATGTAATTGTCAAGTGTGAGTGCGAAAAGTGTAGTGGACGTGGAAGTGCAACAACACATTTATCATAATGTTAGAAGATAATTTTTTATTTTATTCACATTGTTATGACAACCAGAAACAGTGATTGTTATATAATTAATTCGTGGGAACAGGGAAGAGAGGGCCTTAAGGCCCTATTGTTCAGTCTCTCACTCTCCCTTTCTCTCTCTCTCTCTCTCTCTCTCTCTCTCTCTCTCTCTCTCTCTCTCTCTCTCTCTCTCTCCCTCTCTCTCTCTTTCTCTCTCTCTCTCTCTTTCTCTCTCTCTCACTCTCACTCTCACTCCTTCCCTCCATTTAATGCTCCACAACCAGTTCACGTGTATTTAGAGTCCCCTTGTTAGCTTTTATATACTCACACTCAAACTGATAACATCATTCTGTCAAGTATAATACAGTTCTCACTCACGCTCTCCACGTCCATTTATTTCTCAGTTTCAAGCTCCTTCATTCGAGCGCCCAACAGAAATTGCTGGCACTGAGATTGAGTACCGATTTAATGACGAAGCAACCACAACAGCAACCACTCCTCGGTAGTATTTGGAATAAATCAACAACAAACAAATTGTCATACACCAATAAACCTGTTGGAGAGTCACAGATCGGTTGGTGTGAAATAACAGCAGCAGTGCAACAGCCACGCGGCTATTCTGACCGCGCTGCGAGCAAGCGAGAAACTGTGCAGTGGCGAACCCATACAGATATACCCAAAGGTATTTTAAGGCGTATCGGAAAAGCACAGAACAAACCCACCACACCAAATAGGAATGGAGAGGGGCACACCAAACAGCGTCAGCCTGAACGTGAAACATCATAATCACCACCAGGAGATTAGCAATCTGACCTTCTAGTGATAACGTATAGTGTGTTTAGTGTGCAGTCACTTCCCTGGTATAACATGAATCTTGCCCACCGCTTCCCGGTGATACAGAGCTTCTCCGCTAGCTGGTGGGTGACAGGTCCCTCACTGGACTTCTTGAGCTTTTCAGTTGTGTATTCTCATGTTCCTGTTAACCAACCACCAGAGCATCCTTCTCGCGCGACAAAAACACCCAGTGATCCTCCCGTCTGAGCTGAAACATCTGGATATTTTGAATAATACAACGAACGAGAATGATGTCAAATAAATCTCCCCGGGTTTTTCACTGGGGAACAGCACGGATTTTCACTGCTCCTAACGGTTGATCATCTGCCGCCCTAGATAATTATCCTAAACGCTAGTTACGTACAATGCGGCTCATCTCCTAATTTTCAGTTCGTGCGCTAGTTTAAAAGAAACTTTTTCGACATTATTAATATTAATCTGTAGCCAAAGGCCAGATGGTTAGGGGAGTCATCTTCAAGAACACTTGTTCTTCCGTGACGATCGGCTGTAACGCCTACTGATCAACGACCATTACATCGTTGTAAGCTATGAACGTAACGAAATGCGCCGCGCATTAATTACTTCATGCAGGATGGGTATTTGCATACGTGGAGCTTATCATTTGACGCCCTTCCGACACATCAGCTTCACACGAAACAGCGTTTCTCCCGGTAACATTTCGTAACTTGTAAATAAAAATATTAACGGACGCGCACTTTGTGCGTTTTTGTGAGTACATGAGTTCCCTCACATTGCTGTGTTTTGTTAGTGAATCCGCCTCGTTCTGTTGATGGTGCGTTTGACTGACCCTTTCCATTCGCACGAAAGAGCTTGGGCGTAGGCGAGACTAATCAATGTTCCATCTTTCGACGTTGTAAATTAGTCAAGTTATTTGTATGCGAATTAAAAGGCAATGGTATTCTTCGAGGGAGATTCCTGAGGATGCTCCAATCTCGTTGATTGTTCCAGACGATGACCATTAGCGGGCTATTGAGCCTGAATCGAGGGCTCTTAGCTCCTCCGTCTTTATGATTTGTTTCTATGAGAAACGGCCTCAGATACGATCTGGTGACTGACTATTAACGTCTTCAAGAAGCTTCCAAGAGAGCGCTCGCCCTTCCGAGGGTCGGCTATTATTAGCATACAACTGAACTACAATCGGTTTGCTTTCTACTTGTGAGTAAGTGCCTCGGCAATGTCCGGCACAAAGTGGCTCTACGACGCTACGTCTCAGTGTAGCCAAATGAGATCGAGTTATTTCATTTGAACGCGCGTTTTGAAAACACTTTTGAGCTCACAAAGCAGAGTTGCACAATTTTAGTGTCGTGTGCCTACACAAAAAATGTGATCGAAATCATTATAGCCCTTTTTCAGAAAAAAAAGGATCAGGGCCCTGTTTCACAATGATTTAGTAACTATTATTACGAATACATGCGCTGGTAACTTGTAAATTCTGGTTCACAATAACATTTTACAAGTGCCGGAAATATTAGTGAATTCTCTTGTAATACTAGTAGTTTTACAAGCAGGCTGTTTCACAATCCTGTCTTGTAAAATCAAACCCCCAATAATATAAGCAAGTCCTTGTAAATGAACTGGTGCCCAGTTCCGCGTCGTAGCGGACTTGCATGGTGTCAGCAAAGCAACCGTTTCTCGCTGTGCGAAGAAAGTTGTGGCTGCAGTTAACGTTCGGCTATTCAACAGAATGGTGACTTGGCCACAAAACATTGAAGAAGAAGTGAACAATTTTTTCAGCATAGCTGGTTTTCCTCGCGTCTGTGGAGCTATTGATGGCAGTCTAATCAAGCTCGACGCACCCACGAGGCATGAGGCAGCATTCGTTGACCGCAATGGGAACCACTCATTGAACTGCATGTTCGTTTGCGGAGCGTCAGGTCAGTTTTTTTTTTCGTGAATGCGAACTGGCCCGATCGAGTGCTGAAGTCGAATGAAACAGTCGTCCGTGATGAAACAGGAACAATTGTTGAGAAATTATAGATTTTGCCGGCTCTCCCGTTAATAATTTGCTGTAACCACTCAACTTGGTTCTGATTGCCCAAGAGCCCAAATGAAATCCGTCACATGACGCGGTTATGAGCTCTATGAGCCTGAGGTCACACCTATTAATAATTTCACCCAAAGAGGAGCATCAAGAGGCCAAGGGTTACCACCGCATCAAAAGGGACTGTCGCCGGAGTCGTTAGGAGAGCGTGCGAAAGATCAAAACTACATTCAACGCCTTTATTTTTTCGACTAATTACAATCGGAAACGCCTTTCTTTTTCGAGTTGTGGAGTCGTACAACGAGAGCGGCTTCGTAGGTCACGTCAAGGGATCCATGAAAAGTGACGAGGGCCTCAGCCTCCAAGGGTAATTGAGGTACTCTCAAATACCGCCGAATTAATTACCGGTTCCTAACATTTGTTAATGTCACTTGTTTGACAAAGAAGAAGAAGAAAAAAAAGAAGGATGGAAGAGCTTTCGATTTGGGACCGGTCCCCGTTCCGGAACCAATTCTCTGAACTGTTTCCCCTCCTCCAGCTCGACGAGCGTTATTTATTAGCCAATAAATTGTTAAATAACTTCTTGCGAGAGATTGATAGCGGCGTGTGATTGTAGTCGGCGGGTAGAAGGTAAAACTTACCGCTAATTGACTTGGAGCTCACTTTAAATGGAGACATTAAAAGCCGAACTATACATTCTTCACAGTTTGACATCCTTTGGTCAGTTTTTCCGTTATAGGCAGTGAGAGGTATTGTATAGTTATATTAAATAAAGTTAGCTTCGGGCGGTGCTCCTTAGCAGGTGGATTCCCCAACTTTTTGATTGTGCTCAGTTGAAAACTCTCGAACTGACCGCAGTCTTCTTTCGTTCGTCACCAATTTTCTTCGTGCCATCCATATTTCCCAACCTTGTCACAAGTATCCATTTCTTCACGCCTCACGTATTTCTCACAATATTCAGCGTCTCGCTTACTCTGCACAGCCCCGCTGGGGTAAGTATCGTCCTATTGCAGCCCTCAAAGGTGTGTCCCCAATTGGGTCATTCCGTTCAGACCACTATTCATGTTGTATCATACAGTGTTGCTGGGGACTCCAGCTGTGATTTCCATGAGTTTGTTCCTATTTAGCTTTTGTTCATTTCCGTTTTCACTAACTCTGTAAATCCTAGTTAAACTCAGTTAACGCTCCTTTAACGCGCCAGTTAAGTAACTTTCCTTTTTACTTCGTGGAGCCAAGAAAAGTAAAAAACGTCCCCTCCCTACAGGTCTGTTCATCTCATTGTACGAAAATCCTTACAATCTGTGAAGGGGGTTATCAGTGTTATTATAATTTAGGCGGCTCTCGGTAAAGCCTTTTGTTGGGTTTCTGACCTCCAAGCGTCTACACTTGCCCTAAAGGGACTCATTGTCATTGTCCTGCACCTTTCTGACCGCAAGCCCTTTTGTTTGGTAGCTGTGGGAAAGCCCAGCTCTTCAGTTATTCAAGTGACAATGGATTGCCTCTTCCTGGACTTTCCAAAATATCTTCTTCCCCCTTCCAACGCTCCTCTCCACAGCACGCAGCTCTCGCTCTCTCTCTCTCTCTCTCTCTCTCTCTCTCCCTCTCTCTCTCTCTCTCTCTCTCTCTCTCTCTCTCTCTCTCTCTCTCTCTCTCGCAAGATGCTCGCAAATTTCGCAAGATGCTGTTGGACAGATACCATTGATGACGCAAGAAGATTATAATGTTTACTGCTTTTTAAATTTTTTGCATGTTTATCATTGTTTTTCATAGTTATTATTATTGTTTTTGGATTGATTGTTTTTGGACATAGATGCGTGGCGAGTACGAGTCTCTCTCTGCGAACGGCGCAGTCATTTTTGCTTATAGTTTAATGTTCGTGATTTGAGTTCTTAGGTTAGGTTGTGTATAGTGGGAGAAGGGGAGGAATATACAAGTACTCGCCCTTCTCATTGTATGATTGTAGATTTTTGGAGAGAATGTAATTTATTTGGTATGATTGTAAATGTTTGTGTGTTGTGTGTGTTTCAGCGTCAGTGTGCATATAATTTATTTCGGTGTGTGATGATTAATGGAATATTACAAAGTTCTTGCGCGGAGAGAGTCTCGTGAAAAAACATACAAACTGACAGTCACGTTGTATAGTAGTCTGTATATATATATATGTATATGTCAGTGTTTAACGATATGAGGAATTGTTCGTATTTGGTTTCCAGGGGAAATGGTAGAGAGGGCTCTATAGCCCTAATTTCCCCTGGTCAATAAATAAATAAATAAATCAATCAATCAATCTCTCTCTCTCTCTCTCTCTCTCTCTCTCTCTCTCTCTCTCTCTCTCTCTCTCTCTCTCTCTCTCTCTCGCGCCTCTCGTCCTTGAGAAAAGTTCATATATGCTATATGCGGACGATTTGCAGGTCTACCTAGCTTGTGAGTTGAACGACATAGAAAGTGCGGTTGGAGTAATAAACGGTGAAATGACAAAAGTGGCTAATTGGTGTGATAGGCATCCTATGAAAGTCAATGAACTGAAATGTAAGGCGTTAGTAATGGGCTATTCCAGACTTCTGTCAAATGTCAATTTAGATAGCTTACCTAAGATTAGGATCAACAATGTGAATTTAGAATATGTGAAAGAGGTCAACAATTTAGGTATACTTATGAATCAGAACTTGACATGGTCGGTTCATGTTACGGCCATTTGCAAAAATGTATACAGAAGTCTGTATCAACTCATTAGAATGGCAATTGATTTTCCCTTCCAGTCTCGCCTGCAACTAGTTCAAGCCTTAGTGATGCACAATTTTGACTACGCAACCTCTGCTTTTTGCGACCTCAGTAAGGAACAGATCCACGCATTACAAAAAGCACAAAATGCTGTGATTAGATTTGTGTATCGGTTGAAGCTTGACCAACACGTCTAACCTTTTTATGTAAAATTGAAGTGGTTGAAAATTGCTGAGCGTATTAAACTGGGGACCGCAGTACTGTTATTTAAAATTCTAAAATTTTCCACACCAACTTATCTAAGAAACTCCTATGTCACAATGGGTGACATCCATTTACGTAGTACCCGTAATGCCAGGCAACATTTTCAAATCCCTCTTCACAGAACAAGTATCTTTAATAAATCATTTACAGCAAACAGCATCCGATTATATAATGAGAACCCCGAATTTTTCAACACCACTTTATCAGTTAAAACATTTAAGACCAATTACAAAGACCATTTACTTACTAAATATGTAGAAGATTAGGTCACCGTTACTTTGTTATTTTAATGAGTCCCATTGTTTGTTTACATTTTATTTATTTGTTCGTTTTCAATTTATTTATTTATTTTGACTTTGTAGATGTAAATATTGTAAAATCTCAGTACTTTAAGAAGTTTATGCACGAATATGTTAGTTTTATTTATTTATTTATATATTAATATGATAGCTCTTCCAGGGTCAAAGTAAGAGAGGGCTTTATAGCCCTATTTGTACCCTGGTGAATAAATAAACTATAAATCAAAATCAAAATCTCTCTCTCTCTCTCTCTCTCTCTCTCTCTCCTCCTGCCAATTGCTGTGCGAGGGTTCACTGGAAGCCCTCGTCCCACCCCTCCATCGGATCAGACGTTTACGGGCGCCTGGCGCAGGGGGAATATTTTTAATTTCCGTAGTTCCATTGTAGTCAGGTCATGTTTAGTATGGTTTACTAGTATTCGATGCTGAATCGAATGGGATGGGGGAGCAGTAATACTAGGTCAGGCTGTTCATGATAATAATACACCATTGTGTAATAGTTTGCAGGGTTTTCTTTATTCAGTACGTACAGCATGCTAGTGAGAGGTGTGTAATCGTAAATGTAAATGTAGTGCAATGAGTAGTATATAAATGTATATACAGATTGTTATGATTGTAAATGCAAATTTAGAGGATGATTGTGAAACCTGTAGCCTGCAGGAATGGAAGAGAGGGCCCCATGGCCCTAATTCCTCCTAGTGGTTGAATAAAATCTCTCTCTCTCTCTCTTTCTCTCACATAGTTCTCCATGCAACGAGTTCACGTGTATTTAGAGCTCCCTTGTTCAGGTTTATAATACCCTCACTCAAACTGATATTATTATTCTGTCGAGCGTAATACGGTCCTCACTCACGCTATCACGTTCATTTATTTCTCAGTTCAAGCTCCTCCATTCATGTGCCCAACGCCCATTATCGCGTGTGATCAATTCAAGGTATGACGCCTGCAAAACTCTGAACCTTCACTTGGGCCCAAGCTCTAAATTACTTTGGTAGAGGTCAAGAGGAGTTGCTCCTTTCTGCAGTCAATACTGCCAGTAAACGTCTCTTGGCATGTTTTCAAAGTGTATGACAAGCTGGGTTTTTTGTTTTCAACGTAGGGCAGCTTATTGAACATAATTCTAAGACTGCTACAGGCTGGATTCATGAATGTCCCTGTTTTCCGGTTTATTCGATATTGATTTGTTCAGAAACGGGACAATATAATGGCATCACGGCGCTATCCAACGTTTTCATTATTGTTGAACGTTACTATTGAACTACTTTACATGATTTCTGATTGTTTTGCGCGAAAGAAACATAGATTGAAGCGCAAGCAAGGGAATAAGCTGCAAATGATGCCAGAAGGTTGCTCGTTGGTGGTCCATGCTGTGGTTCGAGTAATCGAGATTTCCTGTAATTTGAATTATTTAGTCAATGGTGTTTATTGAGTTTATTCCCTCGATATCCTAAAGAATGGTGAGTTGCAATTTGTCGATTGTTCAATGTCTGTCCCTGTTTTCCGGTTTTAGAGAGTTTAATATTCCATTTCCTACTCCTCACGTTAAAAAAAACACAAGATACGGGCACAATTGTATGAATTTATAGGTCGGAAACGCGCTAAATAGTGAAGTGACGAAAAAGTGACCAAGGTACAGTCGGAGCACACTGCCCCAATTCGGGTAGCCTGCTGTAAGTCTGTAAGCCACCTTAGTAGTTTCTGCCTTGACAAATAGCAAGAGGAAGGTCAAACATTTCCTCCGTAGTACTGATAGGCGCGGTTTTCATCACCTCCGATAACAGTGAGGACCTTTGTACTTTGGTTAGACTGCTATAGTTCTCTCCGATGCCATCTGATCGACCCAAAAGAGATGATTTGTCTGACAACAGCCTCACAAAGCTAAGTAACAGCTTGGCATTTATTACAAAAATGTAAAAAAAAATCGGGTAAAATATCGTTCCGAAGTTGTAAGTCCTGTAAAAGTTGTTGGCAAACCGAATGAGAATCCTGAATAATTGTATCCGAGAGATTGATTCATTGGAGTACCGGATTGTATATCGTTCGTAACCATATTTACTATTTATTTCATTGAATAACCAATCAACGGAAATAACGTTCTGACAAACATTGGATAGAGTTGCTGTCAGCACGAAGAAGGTGTCAACAGACATCCGCAAATCAAAATCCCCGAAATTATCTATTGATCAAAACTTGATCGCCCTCCAACTTTCGGGTTCCGATGGACTCATCCAGAACTCGTTGGAGGCCTCTGAAGCCTCTACCTTCGGCTTCGCCTGCTCTGCCTTATCATCACAACCAATAAATTCGAGTCTTCACACTTGGCCAACTCCCCCTTGTAAAGCGGCCACTTTGTTAATTGATTCCTGCCGCGACTGTTTTAACACCTTTCACTATTCATAAGCGTTTAATTTTCTAATCGACATTCAAGGCCTTAAATTGAGGAATTTGAATTGGTGTTGAAAGAGACCCCCCCTCCGGAACTAGTTTACAAGAATAATAATAAAAACACGAAACGTGGACCGGATACCAAACGAAATCGAACTCAACGGCCGCCGGCGGATTTCTTGACGCCGAAATAAATAATTTTGGAGATAAAGATTAATTTCCGTGTGACTTTGCGATTAAGAAAAATTTCAAAACAAACATCAACGCTTATACGCCTTATCGGTTTCGAAACATGAATAATTGCGGAGTTACAAAGGCACAGCAATTAAGTCACTAATTGAGTTGGCAGCAGAGCCTTCTTACAGACACGGAACGGACGTGGAGAACAAATTGTGAGTAGTCTGTAGCACAGGCAGACGCTGCAGGGCATGGAAGGCTGTGTGTAGACCACGAAATATTAAGGGGTGGTTACCGCAATGCACAACGGTTGATATTCAGTACAACTCCCTGGGTGGCATCACAGGACCACCTTTTCAACCCACTTGAGTATGGCATCGGGATCTTACGACGATTCACGCAACTGTTTGAAGGCTTGTCATTCGACGAGGGAATTCCCAAGATAGCTATCACAAAGAATTGGAACCCGTGCAAGCAGGCGGCAGTGTAGGATCATGAAGGAACTGTCCCCGAGCACCCTCAGCCATCACCAAAGCCACGGTGGAAGGTGGCAACAGTGGTTTCAACTGCCAATAAGACCAGAGAATCAGCCGCAAGATCGTTAGAAATGGTTCTAAAAGCTTCTAAAATTATGAAACAAATACGTGGTGCTACGCAGCACGCAACTTTCTCAGCTCCACGTGCCACCAATGCGTTTTTCACTTAGTTTAGGTGATCCTGTTACGACTCAACGTTGTAGAGCTAGAAACTGGTAGCGCTTAGCGCTCCGAAATGTATTGCATTGCTCCTACTTATGTCATGACCTTTATTTACTGATATTCTCTCAACATACTTACTAAGGAAACAAATAAGTGACTTCAGCTACCTCACTGAAAAGTGTAAATGAAAGTCCCAATAATGAGCGTGCACAATGACATCCTCCGCCTCCACAAGTGCAACCACACAAACACATGGTGGCAGACAAACCTCTGAGAGAGAGTAGATCTCATTACCTTAGCTGCGCCACTGGCAAAATGACTGAGCCTCCACTGGTCTGGGTTCGGTGGATGGTGAGCAAGTGGCTGGCCTCATGTGTGATAGTGGTACCGTAACTTCCGCGACAGTCGACTGATATAAACCTCTTCGAGGGTTCAGGAACTGTCTTTTGATAAAGAAGTAGCTGCGGTATGTTAAATCAGTGAAGGGGGCAATCAATATGCCTGGGGGGGAGTTTCCAGGGTGCTGCTTCGAGCACCTCTCGCTCATACCACTAACACACACAACAAATGAACTCATAAGGGTACACTACAGTAGTCTGATTCTTTAATCTCCCTCTCCCTCCCAGAAGCATCAGCCCCACTAGGTCGCTTCCCACGTCTGCTATTGTGCGACGTGCTGATCGACCTACAAAAAGAGGACCTGGCCCAACAAATTGATGAGCTGGTCTATACAGGGGCAAAAGCTCTCTACCGGGAGACTGGCTAACGACCAAATACCTGCCGTACCTCCGCAGGTCTGAGTTCGATGGATGCTGCAGCGACCAGCCTCTTGCCACATTAGCAAAACCGCAACTACCATGACTGATATAACCCTCGTTGAGGGTTTAGGAACTGCCATCCAATAAGGAAACAGACCTGTCACTATGCACACTTTCTAAGCGAATTTCCGAGGGCACTTCTAGATGTTGATATCAACAACTAACCTTTCTTCAAAACTGAGTGTAAACATGGGACCGAGGTAGTTCGCTTACTAGTATCCACTGAATTGTGAGTGTGACGTTGCGCAGTATTATAATCAGAGCCTGTACAGGTGTAGCAGCAAAATCCTCGCTGTCGTTATTGGAGCGTTTGAGGCAGTCAGGAGAAGAATTGAATAACGTTGCAGCTCTTAACCCTTAGGCCATGGAAGGCAGGGGAAAGAACGACATAGGCATCTTTAATTTGGTGCACTAGTTGTTTATTGACACAGAGGCGGGCTTTTCACTAATAAAAACCAATTACCCAAGTGAGAAACTAAAATCGTGTAATATGTACAAATTAGAGAAATAGCTCTTAGTAAGTAAATGAAAATAACGAACAATTGAACAATTAAAAACCCTGCAAATTATTACACAGTGGTTTATTATTCTCATGAACAGCTTGACCTAGTATTACTGCATCCGAGACCCATTCCATTCGATTCAGCATCGAAAAATACTAGTAAACTATACGAAACATGACCTGACTACAATGGAACTACGGAAACTAAATATTCCCCCGGCGCCAGGCGCCCGTAAACGTCTGTAGGCATTTATGATCCGATGTAGGGGTGTGCGGAGGAAGTGGCCCTATCCTTCCTCCGCCCCGTCGGGCAAAAAGAGTCGGGGAAATTGGGACGGGGACTTCCAACGAACCATGGGCAATTGGGCACGTTGCGAGGCGAGCGGGCGGGTGGTTTTAATGAGACAGGAGGGAGGGAGTACTAACGACGAAACGTTGACTTCCGCTGTAGTTCCCGCGAGTTCTAGCAATTAGTTGACTCTAATAATTACTGTAATTTCCATATATGCAGTTGTACACCTCTGATACTCACTCCATTCGACCCAGGATGTAAAAACACCGTGAAAATGATACGAAACACGGCTTATTTGCGATTATACTGCGTTACGTTAATTTTTTTAACCATTTTTGATGTATGTTGCGAGAAGTCTGCGATTCTTTTAGCGATGAGTCGGCAAATGATGCTTGTGTGAGAGCCGGACGTCAGATGGAATGCTGATGACCCGGTATATCGTTACGGGATGCTGATCACCCAGGGAAACACGGATGGAGTGGAGCGGCTGAACGCGTTGTGCCAAAAAAGAGCGGGGCAGTAGCCGAGAAACGGTGAACTTGTGGAGCGGGGGTTTTCTGACGATGCCGAGGAGGGGAGCAATAAAATACGTCTTCCTTTTTCGCATTAACACTATTTTCATTTGAGGAGAATTCATCGACTCAAGTAGCTCGACCACTTTTTTTTATCAGTCACGACTCTTTCTGTGCCTCAGCCTATTTCTGCAGTGAGGCTACGAAAAATAAATTTTGCTGCGGGTAGTTGTGGTTAGTAGGTAGAAGGGCACGTTCATTAGCCGCAGATGTTACTCACCCTAACCTTAACGGTTGTAGGTGTTTCTATTTGTAAGGAGCTTCTGGTCGCTCTACCACCGCAACTGGTACTTGCTGGACCTTGATTATAGAACAGCGAGATTTTCATCCAGCAGACATGATGAAAGAATGATTTGGGGAGTGGAGTACTCAGGCCAATTCGATGCGTCAGTTAGCACCAGGCTACGAGTGTTTCTCCAGGGCGTACAGGTCATTGTATTTGATCCTTCTGAGGACCCTACCACATCGCCATTGGGCAACTCGATAGTTCGTACGTACAGCAGATACGCGGCACCGTCATCGATTGGGCTAAGGAGATTTTTAGCAGTTCGTCGTGATTTGTGTTCGCTGTTACCGGCGGATGATATTCAGTGCAACGCGATGAAAGTGGAGAATCTGTACAGAGATCGAGTTTACTGGGAGTCTCGGCCGCAAGGCAAAGCTCTAAATTCACCGTGAGAAGAATTGCCGTTGAATTCCAGTTATTATATAAAACTACTGAAGGGCTTCCACGTCCGGCTCCGAAGAGTGTAATCGTCCATAATCAGGCAGCCTGTGGATAAATAGTTGAGGAGTTGTGGGTTTCCCTTGAAAGGTGTTTATTCATAATATGATGTGTTTCACTGCGACCACAAATTCCCCTTCGGTAAATCCAGACAAGCGATTCATCTTCGTGCACCAACGATTTATTTCAACACCAATAGTGTTAATTTTCTAAAGTTTTATGGTTATCCACTTGCCCTTCCGAGTAACCTCGGGGGATAACGCCGGTACTCTACAGTAAACAACCGAAGGAACGGGGCATCGCAGTCAATCATAATCGGATCAAAGGCAAGGCACCTGGTAATTTCACGGCGGCGCGGTTCAGAAATCATTATGTTTGTCTAACACCACCCCAAGCGCAGCTACTTCAAGAAAAAGAAGAAGCTCGGAATTCCTCGTTCAATCCTCAACGAGGCAGGTACATCGAGGTTGACTCTCCCGATCTTTCGAAAATGCTGGGCGTACGAGCCAAGGACTGCACCTGCAAGCAAACTGCTACTTTTAAACAGACAAAACTGCTTCGCTCGCAGCTGTCTCACCCGGTTAACATCCGGTGCTAGTGAATTAAGGAAAAGTTAATAAGTTAAGTTAGCTGGATTTCACTGAGCTAATCCAATCTAATCTTGTTCTTCGTCGTTTTGAGTCCGTGACACTCTGCAAAGCAGTGACCACGAAAAGATGAGTGAGAAAAAGGCTATGGGAGGAGAACGTGGGCTCGCATTTGATTAAACGAACGCTCTTTGGAGTTAAGTTCTAGAAACTGTAAGGAGCTCTACACCAGGCATCAGGAGAGTATTCAACGACGCATCACTCTAGGTTTCGCTCAATTGTCGAATTGAAAAGATTCGCTTGCTGTCCGACAGCTTTTAAAGAAACCCATGCTCAGAGATACACGCTGGCCAGGCATCACTCGGAGTTTTCCCAAATTAGTTGAGGAGGACTCAAGCCATTCGAGGGTCCGTAACAGGTGACTTCAGTAATGTCTCAGTTGCTTGAGGAATTTTTTCGTTTGTACGTAGCCCTCTCCAGACCAGTTGGACAGACGCATTTCTGACACCCTCAATTTTTTACCTTGAAGGGCGATTGCTGTCGGTAAGTTTCATTTTATTTCATTGTTACTATCTCCGTTAAGTTTAAAATTAATTATGGTATTGATATCTTCACTTCTATTCTAAAAATCTCGAAAAAAACCTTATTTTTTGGGGGAAAAACCTTGTTCGACGCAAAGCGTCGAAGTGGTTAGAGTCTTTGACCTCGGACTTCCCCGCGTCATTGTCTCTGACCGCCTAATTGTCTCCAACTATTTCAATACCTGTATTCAAATTAATTATAATGATATAAAAGATCAATTTTGCTAACTATATATTATGAAATTTGTTTTTGAACATCACTGAGCCATTACCTCAGACTGACGTGACCTATTGGTCACATTACAAAAATATCTGGTACCTGGTCCTTAGCTCTACAACAATTCACTTTGTACATGGCTAATTCTATTTAATCAATTCATTTATCACTCAGTCCCTTTGAACTTGGTCAAACAACGCTTTACGGTAGCGGGAAGCGGTAGCGCTTACAGTTCCAGATTTTATTGTGCTGCTCATACTCATTATAGGACCATTATTGAGCAATTGGTACACAGAAAATTAATGAGGCTGTACACGAATTTTTTGAAGAGGGATAATAATCACTTTTGCAGAGTTAATGGGTAATGACTGTTAGAACTGGCAGTAAGCGAAACGGCGGTAGTTGAAATACAGGAATTTCTGAAGTGAGCCCCATGTACCTCATGAGCGTTTTTGAACACTCACACTTTAGGTATTGGATTGGACTACAATACCAATTTTCTTTAACTTTCTACTAACATCCCAGCGGAGTTTATAAGGAAAAACTGCGCCAAAAACGCTTTTCGTCGAAAATTTTGATTATTTACTGTGCTGCTCTCGTCATTTTCCCACGAATGGGAATTTTATAGTATCATTGCCTCATTGAGAGCTATCAACATAAAAAATGTAATTAAAATCGTTAGAGCGGTTTTTGAGAAAAAAATTTGGTGTTTTGATCACTATGATGACTATAGTTAACTTTCGGTGGATTTTGCCCATACCCTTATTTTGCCGTCCCATGGTAACCTGCTGGCGAGATATCAAGTTTGAGCTGATTTGGTACGGTGGTTTTCTCTAAAAATCGTATACAGACACACACAGACCATTTTCCCAAATAGTGTTTTTCGGACTCAGGAGGGTCTGAAACGTAAAGATCTGAAGAAAACTCAAAAATTTTTTTTCAGCCGATTACATAACTTTCCTTTCTACATCGTAGAGCCAAGGAAAGTAAAAATTTTCAGCCGATAACATAACTTTCCTTTCTACTTCGTAGAGCCAAGGAAAGTAAAAACTACTAGAATTTCTGGTTTTCCGTCTAATATGTTTCAAAATACTTCCCCAATGAAGATTGAGGTAATTAATGATTTCTTTCAAGTAATCAAATACGCCGTCTGGAGTGACAGGCCCAAGAATCTGGCCAGCGTTGAATGTGTTAAGCAAAACTCAAGTGAAAGGGAAACCCAAAATAGCATTCTTAAATGACTGCATACGATAGATGCGCCTTTCCCATCGTATACGTCGGTTATACGCCCTTAGTAGTCTTGCTGGACCTTGCAGCTCCTTGCTCATTCTCCTTCAGAGCCAAGTGAATGGTTACGAGAACACCGTTTCATAGAATAGAATAGAATAGAAATTTATTGACAGAAAGGAAATGATACAAATTGAAAGCAAAACCAACAAAACAACAAAAATCTCCTTCTGCCCACCAACCAAATAAGTTCATAAGAACTTGTGGCTGGTGGAGCTGGTCTCAGCCAAAATTAGGTATTAATATAATCATGTACAAATTAATAACTTAAAAAACCTACAAAAGGAAACTCTCAACTAGTTAATATAACTACTTAATCTCCTTCAAAAGGTGTCGCTTAAAATTTGCAAAACTGCCAAACAAATGTTGATTTTAGAAGAATAGAGGAACTGTAAAACCTTATAATATGCTTTTTTTGCACGTTCGGTATTAAGCTTAGGTAGTTTTACATTTGATGAGACAGCACAGCGAGTATGTGAGACCCTGCCCCTATGATTACACTGAATACCAGTCTGCAGTTTCAGACCCCCCTGAGTCCGAAAAACACTATTTGGGAAAATGGTCTGTGTGTATGATTGTCTGTGAACGATTTTAGAGAGAACCATCGCACCAAATCCACTCAAACTTGATATCTCGCCCGCAGGTTACCATGGGACGCCAAAATAAGGGTATGAACAAAATCCACCGAAATTTGCTTATAGTTATCACAGTGATCAAAACACCAAATTTTTTTTTTCTCAAAAACGGCTCTAACGATTTTGATTACATTTTTTATATTGGTAGCTCTTAATAAGATAATTATACCATAAAATTTCTATTTGTGTGAAAATGACGAGAGCAGCACAATAAATTATCAAAATTTTCGACGAAAAGCGTTTTTAGCGCGGTTTTTTCCTTATAAACTCCGCTGGAATGTTAGTAGAAAGTTAAAGAAAACTGGTATTGTAGTCCAATTCAATACCTAAAGGGTGATTGTTTAGAAACGCTCATGAGATACATGGGGCTCACTCCAAAAATTCCTGAATTTCAACTACTGCCGTTTCGCTTACTACCAGTTCTAAACGTTTTTACCCAACAACTCTGCGAAAGTAATTACTATCCTCCTTCAAAAAATTTATGTTTATTAATTATCTGTGTACCGATTGCTCAATATTGGTCCTGAAATGAGTACGAGCAGCACAATAAAATCTGGAACTGTAAGCGCTACCGCTTCCTGCTGCCGTGAAGCGTTATTTGACAAAGCTCAAATTAACTGAGTGATAAATGAATTGAGTAAGTAGAATTAGCCATGTACAAAGTGCATTGTTGTAGAGCTAAGGAAAGTTGTGTGTTGCAACGCACCAGATATTTAAGATAAATTTTGACTTCTTAGTGTGCGCTCGCCACATAACTGTAGTACGCAGTAACTTAGACGCACGAATTTAGACTGGACTACCACTTGCACACAGCTACCTAATTTTATGAAATTCATAGTGAATACTTGTTATGTTAGAATGAAAACTTTATGTTAGAAATAGGTGCAGTAGATGTTTGCTTTCTTTGATTTGAGAACGAGCTCGAGTAGATGTGCCCGGCATTGCTGAATTTATCTTAACTGGGTGTAGCAGAGTTGTGAATTTGAAGGGCATGTAGCACCTCGACCGAGAGCTGACACCTTTGGGAAATAGGCGGAGGAACTTTCCATTAGCAAAACGCGTTGTTTATTGAAGACGGAACGGGCAGGTGCATGAGCAAGGCCATCAGAGGCAAATGGCGCGAGAGAAACTCGATCTAGCTGCTCTTACCAACATCATTCTCTGTACGCAGAGAATATCGTCTAATTAGGTGCAATAGGTCAGTCGGACAAGTGTTAGCCGTTAATGAAGTACTTTCCTCTCGGCAATGGAAGTCCCTTGCAGATCATTAAACTTTGTGCTTGACGTTCCCGCAAAATGGGTGCACGCTCAATTTATTACCTAGTTGTTCCGCGCTGAAAAAATTAATAATAATTAACGCGAAGAGCTCAACAACTAAATAATTTCCTCCCACGGCAGTTGCTCAGGAGTTTACGAGAGGCGCAGGTTCGTTTCAGTTCGTTTTATAACGTCGTTTCTCGTCAACAATTCTCGTTTGATTTAAGGGCTTATTGTGCGCTCCCGCAGTTTTTCCGCGCGTAACAAGGGCGCTTGAGCCTCGTGAAACTAATTCCACGCTAACACAAATCATTCGAATTTACGATAAGGCGTCAAAAGATTTATTCGGCCGATTGGAATCGAACAATTAGGCGCTCTGCGTTAATAATTTTATTGGTTCTCGCAACAGGTTTTCTCAGTCCGTCGGAGGGAATGAAATCGATAGGTTTGATAACAGCCGACCAATAACCAATTTCTCGCCGATTGATCGGAAAGGGTGTAGCGAGGGCTCGGCGAAGAAATATTCGATGGTCGAGCTTCGTCGCATGCGCCCGTAATTTTGTTTTATTGGTTAACCTGATTCGCCGTCGTATCATTCGGAGGGAGGACAAGCCGACGCTCAACCTTAAGATTCAGGCGACGCCATAATAAGTAAATAGTTTCTTAAAATAATGGCATGCGGACAAAAACAGACCTTAATAGTAAACAACAGATTGGTCTAGCGTGGAAGGTTTTAACGAGGTTATGAGTAAAAAGAAACATAGTGAAGAGGTCAGAAAAAAACATAAAATATGACAAAATATGGAATTATTTTTATTTTCCAGAAACGATTAGCAATTTCCCAAGGTATGTTTTTCCAACAACAATTCAGTTCAATGTCCCTATATAAGTTCCTTATAATTTATTGTAACTCAATAGCCTGTTGTGATATCCAATAGGCCTGATGATGCTCAATAAATTAAGCGAAACGTCGGCCGAGAGAAAGCTTTTCATTTATCTTGCAGGAAAGGGGAGAGTTGAAGATCGAAAATAAAAGAAACTCGGTGAGCGTGTCGAGGACTATTAAATGCAATGAGGTGAGTAGAAGTTGTTTACAAAAGGGCGACACAAGGGGACGACTCGTAAATGCGTGAACTGGCAAGGGAAAGTGTATCGGGAGGAGATAGCGAACTGTATGGGCCGAGAATAGGTATAGGAAAGCATCTGAGTGGGCATAGAGAGATGAGTGAGACTTTCGAGAGAGTTCGTAGCTGAATGGATTTTGTAAGGAGCTGTCTTTTGTTTAGAAGAATCTGAAATTGAGGAGAGGGAAAATAGAGAAAGGAAAACCACACTTCAGGGGAAATCACTGTAATCACAGCGGTGGAATTTCTGCTGGTACAAGGGGGTAAAGGAGTCCGAGGTCAAAAGACTCGGACTGAATTGACTTGTGCCGAGCATATCCTGACTGGCTCTCAAGAATCCACACCAGAGTTACAACTTGAGTGAAACACTCTTCACAACTTATGGACACAAGCAACCCAGTGTGTCGAAGAGTGTGTAGAGTAGCATTTGAATTGCAAAAAGTGTCCAGTTAGCGCACGAAACAAAAAAAAAACCCTCTCAATACTGGCTCACCGCGGATCCAGACAAGAACTTTCTCCTGTAGAACTATTAGGTTTGTTCGGTTTAAAATAGATGTTCAGCGCTCTCCTTGAAAAGTTGTAAGAATAGCTGTGAATTAAACTGTTCTATACGGAAAAACGCAGCAAATGATTAAAAAACGGTTTATTGTTCTCTTGCACAGCATGATGGTGACCTAACCTATTGAATCCAACGTCGAGAAATATTAAGAATATAATATCTAAATTCGAGATATGAAAAATAACGACAATGTTTGTAGAGCACCTCCAAGGCACATGCCATTCGAATCAGCATTGGAAAATATTAGTAAACGATACGATACATGAACGTACCACAACAGAACAACAAAAATTCACATTTTCAAGGCTACGCTAGGCGATCGACGTGGCTAGTTGAACAGTCGGCGTTGTAGGAAAGAGCGTAGGCCGAGGAGGAGCCACAAGTTATAATTGTCCTATTTGAGTAGTAGAAATTGACTCACTATGTATACATTGAGTTTCCCCTGTTTTCATCTGGACATAGTTCTACACCTCTGAGACGCGTTCTATTTGAGGCAACATCAAAAAATACCTAGGAAATGGTGGAGGTATGGCTGGTTGTCATTTAGCCGGTCTCCCAGTGGTGAGCTGTTGCTCGTGTGTCATTGTGCAGATGTATGACCCTGGGGACACACCATAAAACAGGAATTCCCCAACAAAGCCACTAATCCAACACTTCCAGTTCCAGTTTTGCTATCGTGCAAGAGCTCAATCATACACTCTGCGTCCACCGAACCCAGACCAGTGGAAGTATGGCAGGTTGTCATTCCGGTGGAGAGCTGTTGCTCATGAGTCACTACGCAGGGACATGCCCCTGGGGAATCCATACCATCTTAGAGGAGTTCTCAATATGGTTTTCCACCAAATCTATACTTGGGTGGGTTGTTTCTTTGCCATAACCTTTTTCGCAAACTAGATGAAACAGTTATAAGCTTCCTTAGTAGCTGTCAAAGCTGGTAGGTTGGGCTGCTCTTCCAACAACCATCACTCACTGTTGTAGGAACTGCAGTGGAGTAGCACGTGGATTATTATTTCCTCAGTGCTGGAGGGGCAAGACGAGCGGGATGGAGAGAAAAGAAGTGGAGTCGCGCATTAAAGTAGCATGTCACATACGGAACTGGTTCGTCCGGTGGTCTAGCTCAACCCACTTTTCTGCAAGACTTTCACGGATGTCAGGAAACAACTCACACGTGTCACGTTCCTTTCACTAGGATTCACACATAGTCTAATGTCCATTCATCCAGCGCAGCACGTTTTAGCTCAATATAGAGGTATATACAGAGTTGGGCCAGAATAGGTGGAACCTCCCGTTTCACCCTCCACTTCAGCTGACCAGTGATCACTTGTACTTTAGTATTTAGAATGATTTGTAGCAGTCTGTAGTAGTCTCCCTAGTGGCCGCTTTATGGTACGCCTTCCCTTCCAACGAGACCCAATCGTCCTAGGGGACTGCTCCGAACGAGCTCTTCCGCCTGGAGGCTGGACTCCTCAAGAACCCAACTATGCTGTAGGCATATACTCAGTTCTTGCAGGACTACTTGGAGCAGGGTCACATGGAGGAAGTAACCAGATCCTGCCAAGGAAGGATTCCTACTACCTCCCCCATCACACGGTTCATAAAACGGGTGATCCCACAAAATCCGAGTGGTTTTCAATGCATCCCAGCCCTCCTCATCTTCTCATTTCCCTAATGACTGTCTCCTTCCCGGTCCGCGTTCAATTAGACATACGCCAGGTAACTACCCGTTTTTGGAGAGACCGATATGTGTTTAAGGCAGATTTTCGACAGATGTTCCGACAGAGGACAATGAATTCCTATGGATTATCCGGAGGTTCTCCCCTGAATAACCACCTAAGGACTATGTCCTCCGGACAGTCACCAACGGCACTGTGTCCACCCCTTACCTAGCTTGCAGGGTTCTCAGAGCTCTAGCTGACTCTGTACTCCCTGAGCACGAGCGTGAAATGTGAAGAAAAAAAAACGCACACACACAGACCGTTTTGACACAGCGTTTTCTGAACTCAGTAGGCGTAAAGTTCTAGAAAGAATTCCAAATTTTTCCTTAAGCCGATTACATAACTTTCCTTTCTACTCCGTAGAGCTAGGGAAAGTAACAACGCTATCACTGCTAGTTCACTATATGTTGGGCGCATGAAAGGCCGAGAGTTGAAGATCAAAAATAAAAGAACTCGGTGAGCGTGAAGAGGACTGTATTAAATGCAATGAAGTGAGTAGTGCTTGTTTACAATGGGCGACACAGAAGGACGACTCGGAAATATGCGTGAACTGGCGGGAAACTATAGGAACGAGAGAGTGAGCTGTAACCGAACACAGGGAGAAGAGTCTTCCGCTAGTCCGTAGCTGAATCAGTTTCGGCAGGAGGTGTCTCTTGTGGAGAGGAGTCTGAAATTGAGGAGTGGGAAAAGATGGGAATGTCCAGACGAAGGGGAAATACGCCGTCAATTGGAATGAACTCAAAAGGTGGAATTTCCATAGGTAACAAAAGGGCTGAGGACGGAGGTGTTTGCGAATGTAATTACTTCGCCGTTAGAAGAAGTCCCGTTCGAGCAGGTAAGGAAATTTCGAGGTCAAAAAACCTGGACTGATTCGGCGCTGTGCGTCGAACACTATACAACTTGCAATATCGCATCAATTATCGGTATCAACTGAAGAATGCGTCTTAACCGCACTATAAACCTGCCCACAGTCAGTAGACGAGTTCAGAATACTCAGAATATTTCCGTATGGTTTCAAGGACTGTAGAAAATCGTGTCTGTTTGTGCCTATTCCCTCCTGTCTGACACTTATGAGCCTTGATCAGACCCGTTACTGAAATTACCAAGTTAAATTGGCCCAACGTTGACGTTATTAAAAAGTGCAATCTGAAAAATCTCAAGGAGTCTGTATTTAGCGATCAACAGCTGTTCCGGAGAAAACTGGATGATATTCACGTCGTTCCTGTTTGGTCCGAACTAAATTAATTGGCCTTAAATGGGGGTCCTTCGTTGCATCCGCCCCCTACCACCATGACAAACCGTTTGTCGTTCCACGGCTTTACTGACCACTCGTCTCATTTGGCAACATTTACTTAACCAAATAAAATAAAAAGTAAAAAATATCGTACAGACGAGTTTTAGGGTGGCCAGTGCCACCTACCCGCTACCTGTCTTGTTCATCCCTCATTAGCCCACGGGATTCACTTCTAAATCACCTCATTCCCTTGCCATCGTATTTAAATAAGACGTTCAAAAAGCTCTCAATATCCTTTTTTCTTACAAAATGTTGTTATTCAAATGCGGCGAGCGCCTCCCGGGAAAGGTGTATAAATTTGACGGAAGAACGATTGCTCTACGGGGCGACTATAAGAAAACCCCGAGATAATGAGGGTCTTAAATAAACTTCTAGGGCTCAAGATATTTTGGAACGATACGAAGCTTCGGGGTTGTAAAAGTAAGCCGGATGATCAATCCGAGTCTCGTTGGGACACCAACGCCGCTGTGGATGTTGCTGGGTACCCGAAAGAGGCCTTGCCCCGCGTTGGAATGATTTCGACGGCACACCGTTCCCCACTGGTTTGGAAACTACGGCAATTTTTACAACTCGGCGTTTATAGCTTATCGCAATGTACACCGAGCACCTTTTGTTGTTACGATAAATCTAAACCGAAACTGCCCCTGAATTGTCGTCCGTCGCTCCAAATAAAATTATAAATTTCCACGCACACGTTACATTACCGCAATGAATTGGCATTTGGGTTTGACAAGTTTTTTGGAAAGCGCATTACATTTACCATTATTAACAAATGATGCTCTTTCTTCGTTCGTTCTACTGTGATGCCAGTTAGATAGCCCAATTTATTTTGCTTGCAATTACTCTCTGTGTACTTCAAGGCCAAGGGGTATTCAATTCTACCATTCCTCTTTCTCTCTCTCCAGAGGGCTCCCAATGCTGCTTTGCGTTTCGGTTGAGGTCAGGGGACACTATCAGATATACTTGTCTCTGAGTGCTCACTACATACCTTTATCAACTATCGATCCAGTCACAGCTCTCACTCTCTCCTTCCGATACAGATCCCCTTGCCAGTTCATGCGTATTCCGAGTCCCCTTGTATCGCCCTTATACACTCGAATCACTATTCATTTAACGTGTTGTACAGTTCTTCTCTCACGCTCACCGAGTTCCATTTTATCTAAACTACTCCTCTCGTGCGCACAACAAAGTAATTGCAAAGTAATTTATTTTGCATGAATGTAAGTAAGTAGTAGTTATTTCGCATGTTGTTAGTGAACACGTTATGACTAGGTTTATATTAGAAAATTGTTGAAATTTATTCATGTGCTGAAGAAAAAAGCTATCAATGAGGAAATGTTGTACCGCTTGTTCCCCGGGGAGAATGAAAGAGAGGGCCTAATGGCCCTAATGCTACCTGGTTGATAAATCATTCATTCTCTCTCCGAGTGAGGATAGAACTCAGAAGCCATTCTTAGAAGCTATAGTAAAGCCCCACACTGAAACAGGTTTTTGTCGACGGTGTCGTACTTGGAGTCACGCGCCATGAAACACTAAGCGCTATGTCAAATGTCGGGAATGTGCAGGTTGGAGGACAGAAGGCTGACATTTTCTCCATTGCCTTGACTGCTCGCTGTAATTCCTGACGTCCCTGGCGCTCAGGATCTTGCTCGCTGACGGTGAGTAACTTCAGCCCTCGCTGAGGAAACGCGTCAGTTCTTAACGTATGTTTCGAGACATAGCCCGAATGTTCATCAGTTGTGACTTCAACTGGTGGGTCATGTTTACGTAGGAATTCCTCTTACCCTTTCTCTCCCCCTTTCTCCCGCTCACTCACTCACTCACTATTTCAATCCCCCCCCCCCCAACCATAGCTTATTGGGTAATACAACAAGGTTATTATGGATTTAAACGCTATCAGTTGAGGGGATTGACCTCCGTCAACGTCTACCCAAGTTCGCGAACCACCAAGAGATTTAGTGCCGAAGTGCAACGTCTTCTTGAGGCATCCAATAAAACAATTAACTTGGAGTTAATTGGACATCCTTTCGTCTGGAAATGACCCCCTCGGGGGATTTTTCGTCGGTCGAAGACGCCCTCCTTTTGTCTCAACGGGCCACCGTTTACCGAACAATGGCATCAACCTGTGTTCGAGCTATCGCTAAATAAACTGAAAGCTGGATCAATCTTTGATTGAGGGGAAGAAGAAATTCTAAGTGAAGTTACAGCCTTCAATTAAGATTCCGGTCCATTGTGCCGCCGCTTCACTGAAGAGACTGAACGTTATCCCTCCGACTTCCTCGACCGAGCCCATCAATCCTCCGGGTCTTCAACCTCACGGCGAACATTCTTCCCGTATTTCGGTCGATTGCGGTCGTTTATAAACGATTAAAATAATTGATAACGAGACGCACAACTTTCCTCAACTCACCACGTGCTACAGTGCGAGCGATTTTATAAAATGGACGTTAGCCAATACTGTTGAGTCACCTTACAAGAACCTGTACATGTGTCTCTACATGTGGTAACTTCAACGTGCTCCGCTTTTCTCAATGACTCCCCAGTTCGGAAGAAACCAATAACCAAGTGCTGCTCTTTCGAAGTGACTCCAGCAGCTAGTGACGGTTTTTTGGAACTGACTCTGATTGCCATTAAGAAACTTCGTGGCCCCTTTTGATCCCTTTGGCACTTGCCACCCCAGTAAACAGTTGAACCAAGTGGAGGACGAGTTGAAGGTCTAAAGTGTTACGGGACGGACCAAACCCTTCGATTCAGCGGAGGCTCGTCCGGGGCATTTATGCTGACTGGGCACCTCAAATGCCCCGATTCGCTTGAGACTTTGCTGCAGTCAGTTGAATCCGAGCCGGTTCCCTCGTCGCCGTGTTGCCCGCGCACGCGTTCGCTCCCACTCAGTTCCCCTGTCTGTGGTGATAAAACTCCGAATGTAATTGAGAATAAAACTCTGTTCCAATTGCATTCAGCTTGATATCATACCAACTTCCCGACTCTCTTGGTGCGATATCGCTTCGACATAAATCCCCCCTCCCCCCGTAACAAAAGTATGGTTTCGTATTCCTCTGCCTCCCCATCTGTCCACCTAGATTCTTATGGATATAAGAAGGGTGAGGGGATATTACTGGCTGTCGTAAAGCGTTCCAGTATATTTTCCTTCATAATACTCAGTTATTTATAGTAGAAAAATGGTACTCTCTTTACATAAAGCTGCTAGTCGTAATCGTGATCACATCTGTCAGTTTGTGTGCGACTGCTCGATTTTAATTACGTATTTCTGCTTCGAATACGATTTGATCGTGGTCTAGTGGTTAAGACAGTCGATTCATAATTCTCAACGTAAGTTGAGGATTGTGGGTCGAATCCCCAGCGCGATTGCCGTAATTGTTACCTGAGTCAGCGGATCCCCAAAAACGTCTCCAAACCCCCCTCGTAACAAACGTAACTGTTAAAAGTGTCACTCCTTGCAACTATTATGCGTCTGGCTAGCGTCAGTTCCACGTATTGCAGAACACGGCAGAGAATGTTCACGTTTTCTGTATATGAGGCAGGATTCAATTGAAGAGGTAATGATGAACTGTGTAATATCATGCCTCAAGATATTTACGCTCCATAATGGCAATTTGTGTACATGTCAGCGGTGCAGGACAGAAGCACACGCAATACGGGAAGAGTGTTGAAGGTGCCTGCCCATTGCACAATAGCATACGAAAGATCATTTGTCTGGCAGGCAATCAAGGTCCACAATGAAAATGTGAACCTGTTTGATTTTTCTCTGAAGACAGAACATTTTAGAAATATTTTCAGAGACAAGTTGTTGGCGGGATATGACTAGTGAATGTTCATTTTGTTTTTGTTTGTGTTTTTTGTGTAATTATTGTGTATAGACTCTTCTTCGCTTATTCTAAAAAGATTTCTGTTGAAAACCAGATTGTTAACTAAAGTAAAGTGAACACTACCGAGGATTATATAGTATTGATTGATTGTGACGCGGTTCGGTATATATCAAATGAATGTAATGGCAAATTTCTCGATCCCCAGTGTATAAAGTGTTGATGTAAGGTGATTTGTTCGTTGTGTTTGTGTATGTTAGTTAAGGTAGTTAGTGCGCTGCTGAGAGGAGGAGGAATATCCACGTACTCGCTCCTCTCGAATAGCAGCAGTTGTGTGTTTATGTGTTGGTATGAGTATAATTTATTTTGGTATGAGTGTAATTTATTTTGGCATGAACGAGGTTGGTTGTTGTGTATATTAATTTTAGTTTGTGTGCTGCTGAGAGGGGAAGGAATATAAAAGTACTCACCCCTCTCAAATAGGTAAGTGTTTATGTGTCAATAGGCGTGAATGTGTTGGTATGAGTGTAATTTATTTTGGCATGAATGGTGTTTTGGTATGATTGAGCTTTTTTGGGAAGAGAAATTTGTCCCTTTAGCGGAAAATTATATAAAACAGTGGCAATGTAATTTTGTAGCACAAGAGGATGATGTATATAGATTCCAGGGGGAATGGTAGAGAGGGCCTTATGGCCCTAATTTCCCCTGGTGGATAAATAAAGATAATCTCTCTCTCTCTCTCTCTCTCTCTCTCTCTCTCTCTCTCTCTCTCCCTCAATTTCTCATCTAATGTCTGTTTCTCAGTTCTCTCAACTCATTAATCTCTCAAATCTCGTGCTACTGACAACTCTCTGTCCCTCTGTCCACTTGGTGTTCCACAACCAGTTAACGTGTATTTAGAGTCCTCTTGTTCGCGTTTATATACTCACACTGAAACTGATATGGCTATCCTGTCAGGTGTAATACAGTCCTCACTCACGCTCACCACGTCCATTTATTTCTCAGTTTCAAGCTCCCCCATTCGCGCAACCAACAACAAGAAAAGCAACTAATCAAATGATAAATTAACGGGTGACGGTTTTTTTTGTGGCACCTCCGCAAACGTTTTTTTTTTATTTCCCGCGTCAATGATTCACCAAAAATGGCCCATGGGCTGCGCATCTGAAAGTAATGGTCGTAAATTGTTGGAGTTCAAATTCATTTTTTTAAATTAAAAAGCTGTACAAAGCTCTTTTTCTGTTAATTTTAGGGACTGGATCGCCGGAACTTGGTCCTCCCTGTAAACCAGGCTCTTCAGCTTTTCTCACCGAACGCCTCTTAAATTGGCGCCGATGGCCCTCATTCCAGACCAGAACCGTCTGATAAAAAAAAAAAAAAATCACGAAGGAGCGTTGTAGAGTTGACTTAAAACGTTGTGATGGAGCTCTAGCCAGTACTTTCCTTCGCTGGGTAATGAGAAGGTCATCTGAAGAGTGTTTACTTAGCATTAAGTCACGAATGATAATAGTTTATTGAAGGCTAAAAGGGGAAGATGAGGATTTGGACGGCGCCTCGTTGTCGAACCGTTCATTTTGTTCCTGTAATCGGAGGTTCGGTTGTCTCGTGGCGTACAAGCAAATAGCGAAGGGCTGGTTGGTTGGTCGTGAAGGAAGGAGCAAGCCGCGGCCCAAGCCAGGACTCAGGACTAAATCAACTCTGTTCCAACGGCGTTAAAATATCTGTGATTCATTGGTGCGTGACCCTAATCCAATTGTTTGCATACGCTCGATTCGTGAGTTTCTCCTTCTCTTGTGTGCAAAGATTTTACGTCAATCGTGGTGCCTCGGCTCAACCGTTATGGCCGGTTAACCACGTTTGCATGACAGAGGATATTACGGCCGCTAAGTCGGTTCAACTGGCCCGCAACTCTCCGTGAAATCGCATTAGAAACCTATTATTCATATCTTGTCGAGTAATGCGAAGTAACAAATATTTATTTATTTGGGCAACTTGCGGACGTCCTCAATTAGAAGATGTACAATGGCTTCTGTCAATTCAGTCATACGTCCATGACATGAGCAAATCTTGATTACAATGAACATTTGGAGCGAGTGGCTCGACGGATGTGAACCCCAGGCTGCTCACGTAGTTTCGATCGATCTCATCGATTTTTTGTCACCTCACTACTATTTTCTATTTCCTAGTGTAATCTGGCTGTAAGTAGGAAAAAATTCCTCTCCTGGGGTTTTCCTGTTTACCAATGTTGAATTCCACCGACAGAGTTTATTAAGTCGCAGCTTCCATTCCCTCCAATCACTGTGGCTACCAACAAATGAGTCTTTCTCAGGTCACCGGGGGAATCCCCCCCAGACCGTGAGTTCCCAAGTACACTGATGAAGTTTGTTACTTGACGTCAATGTATCCGCCGAATGCAAAATTACTACATCAGGTGCGCTTAATCACACCCCCGAACTTCCAACTCCTACGTCAATTCCTGTGTTCACCAAACACGCTATTGAACTGATCAACGCTCTGATAATTATGACGAGAACATACGTTGTGGTGTTCATGGACCTTGTGGATCCGCCAAAGGACCTTAAGAAGAAAGTGGGAAAGAAGGTTGAGCCGTACAATTGGGCGATCCGGTGTTTTACGTGACATGGCGACTTCCTGTCTAGGAGTCTCGATCAAGTGACGAGGAAACAAGAAACCACTTGTTGCTCCATCGTTGTTCCTTCAACACTTAGCGGGGATTGTTGGAGGAGCTACTTTGACTGCTACTGGGCAAGCTTATTAAGTTTGCGAAGAAGTTTGTGACAAACAAGCATGGCCCTTTGAAACTTGCCACCCAAGTATAGTGAGATCTGGAGGGAAACCAGATTAAGGATTCTTCTAAGATGGTATGGATTCCCCAGCAACACACATGAGCCACAGCCCCTGGGATGACAGGTTTCGTTATTTGATGACTGTGCCTAAACCCTCGGCGAGGGTTATATCAGTCATGGAAGTTGCGGTTTCGCTAATATGCAAGAGGCCGGCCTCTGCAGCATCCACCGAACTCAGACCTGTGGAGGTACGGCTGGTATTTGGTCGTTAGCCAGTCTCCCGGTAGAGAGTGTTACCGCGCGGAGGTGACCACCTGAGGAATCCCGTACCGTCGGGGAGGAGTTCATAGTCTGGTTTCCCACCTGATCTAACTGTGTACTTGAGTGGCAAGTTTCAAAAGGAGAGATCAACTATGACCACGTTTCTTAGCCATCATCTTCTTCGCGAACTCTGCAACATGGTTATAGGCTTCCTTTGTAGCAGTCAATGCTGCTAAGTTCGTTTGCCCTCCCAACAACCGTCGCTCACTGTTGTAGAAACTACAGTAGAGCAGCTCATGGTTTCTTGTTTCCTCCGCACTGGAGGCACAAGACGTGCATAATGGAGAGTCTTTCAGAGAAAAGAAGTGGAGCCGCGCATTTAAGTCACCATGTCCCGTGAGGAACTGGCTCGTCCAGTGGTCTGGCTCAACCCATTTTCATGAAAGACGTTCACGGATGTTGGGCAAGAACTCATACGTATCACATCCCTTTGACGAGGATTCCCATCTCGCTTGCCATTTCTCTAACGCCCATTCATCGATGGCGGCAAGTTTCTGTTCTGTGGTGAGATCCGCTCAGAGTTCAGCCCAAAGCGGGGGAAGCTCCCGTTTCACTCTCCACTTGTCAACCATGCACTCAACGACCAAATCAACTGGTAACTGACCAGTGATCACCTGGAGTGCCTCTGTTGATACAGTCTTGTAGGCCTTGGTGATCCACAGGAGTGCAGCTGTCTGGGATTGGGCCAATACTCTCTTTTGATTGACTGTTAGTTTGTCCCCTCGGATGACAACCTGCCGTACCTGCACTGGTCAATGGACGCTGAGTTAACTATAGCAAAACTGGGACCTCCTTGACTTTTGACTGGGAAATCCCTATGTTTTACGGTGTGTGGCGGGAGCGAGGTGGAGACCACAGGGCTGGGTATTCTCTCCAACGGCCTCAGGCATACATCTCGTGACAACGCTTCACTTATGGGAGATGGAAGGGGTGTGATGCTGTTCGCTCAATCTTCAAACCACAACTAAGCCTGAGGGCGGTCTGATAATACCAGTGGTCTCTTACCCCTTCAACAGTATGACGAACTGAATGTGGGCTTCAAAGTTCGTTTCCTAATTTCGCTCGAAGGGTCGCCTTTGAAGCCATCGACAGCTCATTTCTGACGCTCTGGCTACGAATCACCAGCTTGAATCAATCATGTTGTACTGTATTGGGATTCCTGAATTCCTGTGGACATACAAGTAACAAACGTACTGATCAAAGTTGGCAGATTTGGTTGCCTACTGACAATAAACCTCTAGCCACCGTAACTCCCTTCGTGTACAAAAGCACGGCTGTAAGTAGCCCACACTTTCTTGTGAAGCGACTTTACCCTCACTCCAAGTCTCCTGATATTGAAGGGGAAGGAATGAGAAACATCACGCTCATCAAGACGTCACTTACTGCCTACTTTCAATGAAAGGCAAAATGACTGGTTGCTGGGGGAACAATCTTGCGGCAAGTTTCGCGCAGTCATCGTCATGGGAGGAGTAAAACTTGATCAGCCAAATGAAAGACTGTTCAGTTGGAGTAGCTCAAATTTACGGCCTTGTTGAAAAGTCGATGATACGGCTCTCCTTATAAGGACATATTCCGATCTACGACTTTTCTCGTTCAACAACACCCTTCTTTCTCATTCAAGACCTCCTCTCTTTCTCACTCGAAGTGAAGGCTCGCGGACAATTAATTAGATAATTTTTGTAAGGCACCCTGCTCCTTGTACAGGAAAGGGGCCCCATTCACTTGAAGCTCATTCCAACGGTTACGTTTCCTTAGCGCGGGTGCGTTTTAAGAGCTTTTAATGCCAAGCGCTCTCTACCTCATTTATTATCGGCACTGCTCAGGCTCTAAGTAGCTTCTGCTCCCTAATCACTGTTATTGAGGAGACTTGCGCGTTCTGTGAATTTTATTGTTTTCTACTTTCGCTTATTCATTGTGCCTCGTTTAAAAAGGTATGTGCGTATGATGGACAGGCGCGTGAGTTTGAGGTTTCATTCCTTTAAAATTACGTTCATGCCGCTGGTAAAACTATTCGTCGACAATGACTTTCCCTTCTACGTGAGTTACGTGATCTCTCGAGATATTTGCCAGGCTGAAAATATACGGGATATATCTCTACCTAGCTATGGTACACGCAGTGTAGACCAACGTGAACCTGCGGTTGGATGACAATCTACTCGGAGGTTGTTATTTAGCTAATCATCGTGCAAAAAAAGTTAGTGCGATCGGAAAACGCCGCAAATGTTTCTCTTGAACCGCTTGACTTAGTGTCACACCTCTGAGAACCATCTCCATCCGATTCAGCATCAAAAAATCCCAATCAACCGAACGAAACATTTCCAGACTACGAAGAACGTCGAAAGTACTTTGGCACCTCATCTCGATTCGAACTGACGGGTGGTTAAAGTGACACGACGAAACGATTACTTTCGCTGTATTGCCCCGCGAGTTCTTTCAATTATTAGAAGTAGGCTCACTATAACTACTCGATCTAGACGCTGTTGTACACCAGTAAAACTCATTCCATTCGGCCCAGACTCTGAAAATACCTTGAAAACCAAAACACGGCGTATTTGCTTCAAAACTGCAAAAATTTGAGATTTTCTTCATTTTTACTTTCCGCTACCCGAAGGGAAGGAAAGTATAGTAATCGTATCAAAAAAAAAAGTTGGGTTTTCTTCAGATCTTTACGTTTTGAGGCCTACTGAGTCTGAAAAACCTAATTTCGGCGCGTGGTCCGTGTGTGTGTGTGTCTGTAGTTCGATTTGCGGGAGAACGGCTGATCCGATTGAGCTGGTTCTTTTTTTGTTTTGTTCGTTATTTTTTTTAGACACCAAAATAAGGTTATGGACGATTTCGGCAGATGGTAAGGGGGGTAGGGGACGAAAATGTACCAAAAACCAGTGTTTTTCGCATTTTTCTCGAAAACGGCTCTAACGATTTTGACTAAACTTTCAAATTATCTTCTTCTAATTAATACCTAACTTTCCTGCTCCATAAATATCTCCATGAAAATACGGTGAACGGAGATATAGGCCTATGAGGCAAAAATAGGGTTTTTACGCTTTTTGGCAAAACGGCTTCAAAGATTATCACCAAACTTCCAAGATGTTTTCAAATAGCTAATACCTACATATTGTTCTCAATAAATGTTCCTCTGACAGTCCATTGAACAGAGATAAAAATCAAAATGTGTCGAAAATAACGTTTTTTCTAACATTGCCGTAAATTCCTGGGTAAATTTTTCACCAGATGTGATAAATCCTAATGGAGTGTCTTTCAGTCACCCATACCCACATTTCGTTCTCCGTAATTATTTCTGTATTCATAGGTTGAACGGAGATATAAGCCAAGTTAACTCAGAAAAAGAGATTTGTCGAACATTAATTTATCGGTATTCCAAATTTCTCAAAAACGGCTCAGACGATTTCGAGCAAACTTACGGAGTACTCTCAGCTAACTAGCCCCTACATTTTCTTCCCCATAAATGTTTCTATAGAAATGCGTTGAACGAAGAAATAGCGCCCGCATATGCAGCTGGTGTTCGAACTTACAGGGGTGGCGGAAAGTTGGGTGTTGCTACGCACCGCTCGTTTAAAACAATATTTGGTCCATAACAACCATGGGCTTCGTCCGATCGGATTACCGAGCAAGAAGGCACAACTAGATACCAAATGGGCCCGGACGACGGACGGACGGATTTTGGAATCCCGATGCCTTGAAACGTAAAGCGTCAACTTTTGAGTGGTGGCGTGGGGATGGGAGGTTGTACATAAAATTTTCTCAGCGAAAACATAGGGTTATTAACGCTTAATATGTGTCTATGGGCATTTGTGTGTAACGACCCGACAAACTACATTTGTTTGGACGAACCGACAGAAAAGAGAAAAATTCAAGCAGCTCCGGCAGATGGCTGTGGACTGACCTAAATTCCGTTCTACATGAGCTAGATTTGAATTTTGAATTTGAATTTTGAAAAGTTTATTCATGAGAAGTACATATCAACATACACACAACTTCTTGCAAAATTATAATAAATGAAAGAATATGACAAAAGGGTGCTACTGCGAATAATAATTGCACGCCATTAGGCAGGAGCCCGTGGCGACGTGCAAGAGTGCTGCCTCACAATAAGAATAAATAATCTAAGGTTAATTATTATACAGAAAAATAATCAGACTCTGCGTTTCAGCGCCGAACAACAATCCGCATCCGCATCGCATACGGAGATCTGGCACATTGGTCAGTTTATGCATCGATTCACCAACTTTCAAGAAACCGAAATACATTGAATAAATGAGGAAACCTGAAGGGGGGGAGCTTATGCGTACATACTTTTGATATATGATATATGAGCTCATACATATTTCGATATATGAGCTCCCTCAATATACGTGTGCACACGAATAAGTATGAAAGTTGTTGAGCGTAATTAATAAAGGTACAATTCCAACGGTGTTCACCCAGGTTGCTGGTAGTACTGGGCGTATTGAAATTTTTTTTTTTTCACCACAAAAGAACAAATTCGAAAGGAGTTATGAAAATTTGTACGCCCTAGTGATATTCATTACTGGACGTTCTGGTCGCGCAACATAATAAACAAAGCAGAGAAGTTGTACGATCGACTGAGAAGGAGTTAAGTCTTGTGAAGCTGCCAGTGTGTCTTGTCGTTCTGAGGAGGTACAGCCATTTCATCTACTTGGCGACTCTAGCCATCACCAACCTCCGCGTACTGATCAATGGTAATGCCCTACGAGGGCAAAGGACTCATAATAAAGGACTTTCCAGCAAGCAGTGCTGGTTTACCATTGGGGAACCTGACCTGGGTGTTCAATGTCTCCTTCAAGCATCCAGTGCAGTCTTTTAATGCTCTTAGTATGTGACCAGCTGTCGTGGTGCAATCGGGTGAACCCTGCCAATGCTTAATGGGGTCTTTCCAAAACTCAGGGAAGGCACAAAGTCCAAACTGTCTTGATCTGAGATGAGGAAAAGCCACAAGTGCCGTCAAAAGACGGGGCGGGCCAGCGACCATTCTGGCCTTAAGGGCTTTTTGATGCAAACATGGTACCAGGGGAATACACAGCTGCAGCCTTGCACTGGCGCATTATGGGTTAGGGCCACAATACACGTGGCTGCCTCCATAGGGCAAGATAAGTAGAACTGAGCAATCCAATTCCTACCCAAGACAAGGCCTGAAAAGCCGAACAATGCACTTGCCCTGCGAGCATCGTGGTGGTCGTGAGGTCAATGGACGGTGGCTCTCCCATCCCAATTTATTTATAACCTGTTGGGTCTGAGGGAGGGTAGGTAGGGATATTCCGATACTAATAAATACGAGTAGGTACTCAATACTTTTGATTCGATGCCAAGTATTTATTGTATCGAATACATTTTGCGAAAGATACTCGGTATCGAAACAAAAATACTTGGTATCGAATCGAATCAGCAAAACAACCGAAAACAATTTTAAAAAACCGAGAACGTGAAGTCGGATAAGCTACGAAAAATCCAAATGCGTAATAATGTTTCGTAAGGATCAGTTTTAAAACTTATTGCAGATGTAAGAACTAGGTGGAACTCAACTTTTTTTTTTGTTAGAGCGATTTCTGAAGTTAAGAATAGTAATATCAGAAATTGTAATTGAGAGTGTAGTGGCTCCAAATTTGCCAAGTGCAGTGGAAATGGAAACCTTGAATGAGCTCACAACTGTATTAAAGCCTTTTGAGTATGTAACAAGAGAATCATCGGGCCAAAAGTATGTAACAACCTCCAAAATTATACCAATGCTCAATTGCTTAACTACAGAACTGAATAGTACACGATATGTTAACATCCCACACCAACTCTCTCCTCATTCAACTGACCCAGAACCTTCCCCAAAGACGACCCAATCGCCGGCTGAAGAGGAAACGGCCTACCGACTTCCTAGGAGACATTGAGGACTACTAGTGAGTAGCACCCTCACCCAAGTTCCAAGTTGCTGTTCATAAATCGTGTTAAATTATTCCCAACCAAAATGTATTATATACAATAAAGTTTTCTTCTGTTAAAAAAAAACAAAAAAACTATCGTTAAAGAATGTGAGGATTATTGAGAGAGCTGAAAAGGAGGTATGGGATGATTGAATTAAACGATCATGCAGCCATTGCAACAATTCTAGACCCGAGGTCTAAAAATCTGCATTTCCAAGACCCCTCTGCATGCGGAAAAGCTATTCAAAAACTTAGAACCATGGTTGTCGGACAACTAAGTAGCCCAAGTGAGTCAGAAGATGATGTCTCATTTACTGCACCACCTGAATACGATTTTTGGAAACATCATAAAGAGTTAGCACATGGGCACAAGAAGAAAAAAAAATCTCATCAGGGAGATGAAGTTTCTCTTTATTTATCAAATCCAGTAGTTTCTCTTAAAAGCAACCCATTTGCAGAATGGGATGACATGAAGTTGGTGTTTCCTTGTCTGTACAAGTATGCACAGCAATATTTAATTGTTGTTGCAACAACAGTTCCTAGCGAGTACCTTTTTTCCAAAGCCGGTGCAACAATGACACAAACAAGGAACAGATTGTCTTCAAAATCAAACCTTGAACAGGAAATAAATTATTATATTAATAATAAGCCTAATAAACATTTATAATAAATAAATAGTTTTTTCTTCTCAATTTTGTTTAAATTATTGTCCTTCAACGTTCATTGATAGCACCCTCAAAATAAGAAAACAAAATAAAAGTTCTTAAAAGTATCGATACTTTAGGAGTACTTATTTAAGTAGTATCGAAAAAATATCTGAGTATTATCGAAATGAGTAGGTATCGATACTTAGGTGGTATCGGAACATCCCTAAGGGTACCCAGTCGGTACTCTCGGCAGGACCGTAACAGTCGGGGTGAATTTTATGTTAGTTCCTTCAGAATGCGGTACTACTCATAACGCCGAGCTCTTAGGCGAGGATTGAATTACGTTGTACTCATAAGATGATTAGTACCATGTGGCCACAGACGAATACTTATGATATTCAAGTGACTGAGATCGTGGTTTAGTGGATTCTTGCAGTAGTGCC
This sequence comes from Pachypeltis micranthus, assembly GCA_020466155.1. Lineage (NCBI taxonomy): Eukaryota > Metazoa > Arthropoda > Insecta > Hemiptera > Miridae > Pachypeltis > Pachypeltis micranthus. Next base: position 6,358,668 of record CM035776.1, read on the forward strand.
TGTCAAAACCTGTTTTAGTAGCTAATTGCTAAAAGACGAGTTAAGACGAAGTAGTTTATTTCCACGGGTAAAATAAAGACAATGATAACTTGTAGACGCGTTTCGGTTTACTAGACCATCATCAGTACAATACAGAGTGAGGAAGTTGTGAGAAGTTTCTTGTACACAAAAGTGAAAGGTGCCTTCTGATGAAGTTGAAACCAACTGAATACTATTTTTTTAAATTCTGTTGATTTTAATCCGAAATTCACTGTTAAAAATTCTTTGGACCTTATCAGTAAAATTACAGATGTCCATGTACCACATAATTCAAAATTAGTATCGTTTGATGTTACAAGTTTATTTACTAATATTCCAGTTGAACGTTGTAAAGATATTGTTAATAGATTAATTTTAAATTCACAACTAGATTTTAATAAGAAAGATGAGCTGTCCCAATTGATGAATTTATGTATAGATCAAAATTATTTTAAGTTCAATGGGGATTGTTTCACTCAACCAGGGGTAGCTATGGGATCACCATTGTCTCCGCTATTAGCAGATGTTTATATGGATCACTTAGAAGGCATCATCGAAACTAAATTCAAAAACACTGTTATATATTGGTATCGATATGTTGATGCAACTAGCTAACTTCTTTAATCAGCTCAACTCTATAGATCAGAACATTCAGTTCACTAAGGAAGTGGGAGGTAGTGAGCTGAATTTTCTGGATTTAACCATAAAATTGGAGGGGGGTGAACATATATATATAATCTTCTGACTGTACTCCCAGTGATGGGGTGTGCACCGCGGCCATATGACCTATTGTGCCAGTCCTAGTGTCTTACAGGTCTATGCCTAGCTTCCTATGGAAAGCCAGGTAGTTCCTGAAGGAGTCCTCGTTGGTATCCATCCTGGGAGAAGTGGTGCCAAAGACCAAAAATCGCTCCCTCTCAAGTCTCCGGCACTGGGCCAGAACATGGTAGGGAGTTTCTTCATCCGTGCCATACCACCTGCATAGAGAGGATTCGGCTATACCCATGACATACATGTGTTTGTTCATTCTGCAGTGTCCTGTTATGATCCCAACAACCTGCCTTAAGTCCTTCCTCTCCATCCTCAGAAGGGTGTCTCTTGTCTCACCTGTTTGCTCTGAGACAAATCGTTTGGAGTGTCTTACTCCTGCAGCGTTCCAGATTGTCTGATGCAGTCTTCTGGCATGTTCTTTCACAGTCCTTTTAACTAGTGACAGAGAAATCCCGCAATGGGGCAGTGGCCCAATAGGTACTGTGGACGAACCACGTCTGGCCAGATGGTCCGCCCTCTCATTTCCAATGATCCCACTATGTCCTGGAATCCAATACACATTAACTCTATTTGCACTAGCTAGGGAGTTAAGCCACATCCTGCACTCTCGCACCAGTTTTGACGTCGTGCAGTAGTTCAGTAGCGCTTTACACGACGCTTGACTATCGGTCAATATATTGATAGTTCTATTGCTATAGCCTTTCTCATGCATTTGGATTGCCCCGGCAATAATAGCATAAATCTCTGCTTGAAAAACTGATGGAGTGGAGCCTAGGGCAATATAAGTCCCACTCCCTCCAGAGCCACTTACCCACACCCCGGATCCTGTCCCCTCTGGGGTCTTTGATCCATCTGTGTAGATGTTGACGCCACTGGGAGGCCGAAACTGGCGGCTATCGCTGTTCCATGGACCTCCCAATGGCTGAACATTATATTTCCTCTCGAGCTCATACATGGGCACAATTGCATCTGTGATCATGCTGAGCTCCCCGAAGGTCTCCAAGTCCCTAAATATAGCCAGGTGTCCATTAGTCGCCTGAGGCACCTTAGGGTGAACATAAATTTACAGTGTATAGGAAACCAACTTATACGGACGTGGTTATCCATAATAGTTCCAATCACCCAACATCTCATAAATTTGCGGCATTTTATAGTATGATTAATAGGGCACTACCGGTCCCAATGAATCTAGTAGCTTTTCAAAAAGAAAAAGAAATAATTTACTCTATAGCGGTGAGTAATGGTTATCCTAGAGCTACAATAAATAGAATTTGGGGAAGGATTAGCAGGAAGAAATCCCAGTTAGCAGTCACGAATTTGGAAAGAGAAGATAGGGAACCAGATAATAGGAAATGGGTTAGCTTACCCTTTTATGGAAATATAACCCAGAAAGTAGGCCGTTTATTGGAAAATAGGGGCTTCAGAGTTGGTTTTTATTCACAAAATTCCACAAAGAAAATATTAGGGTGTGAAAAAGATAAGATTCCTTTGGAGGACAAAGGGGGTGTATATATATATAACAGGTACGTTAACTTTAATATATATATATGTTAAAGTGTGACTACGGAATCCAGTATGTAAGACAAACCGGTAGGAAATTTAAAACTAGAATGAAGGAACACAGTGATGATCTTAGGTTGGGAAGGGGTAGGGAAGCTTTTGAAAAGCATTTGTCAGAAGAAAACCATAGGATCAGTTATGAGATAGGTAGTAATAATCCAGCCATTGAGATAGCTCATGTTTGCCAAAAAGGTCCAAAATTGGATGCTTTAGAATCTTTGGAAATTCAAAAAATTCATAATTTAGGAATACCAGTCAACGACCTGGTTGTAATTAGGCGATCCCCTCTAATTGATATTTTCTTGTGAATTCCCTTCTCCTTTCACCTTTTTTGCCTTTCACATTCATGCCACCTTTCTAATGCCAGGCCCATCAGAAGGCACCTTTCACTTTTGTATAAAAGAAACTTCTCACAACTTCCTCACTCTGTATTGTACTGATGATGGTCTAGTAAACCGAAACGCGTCTACAAGTTATCATTGTCTTTATTTTACCCGTGGAAATAGACTACTTCGTCTTAACTTGTCTTTTGTAAGATGGATTTCCACTATCTCGCCGCACCCACCTTACATTAAGCTAATTGCTTCTTAGGTGTCTACTTTGCAAGTATCAGGAGCCTCCTGAATGATAGCCCAAACCACACCTACCCCTTTGCACGGCTTATGGTCCTCGTTAGGGCGCCACTGGGACGTGAAACAGAGTCCTCCTCGGAGTCAAGACGCAGTCATTGGCGCCTTGTCATCCGTAACGTGATTGTCTCCTAAGAACCGGCATCGACCCCGTTTTCCAGACCAGTCATCTGAGATTCTAAGTGTTTATCTAGTCTCCTGGACCGGGGATTCGGTTTTCATTATTCTCAGTGGCTGGATCAACTCCCACTGGTCGCTATTGGGCAAAGGGCGAGTTTTCAGATAAACATGGGATACTCAGAAAAAAGAAGAGATTTGATGAAAAGCCTCTAGTGCGTCGTAATGAGGGAAGTAATTATGACTCGAAGGCTGAATACATCATCCTGACATAATTAGGTTTAGTCGAGAAGCAGGTTTGATATTGCTATAACTGTTCGTATCGGAATAAACGATCCTCGTGCCGAAATAGCGGCGATAAAGTGCGGAGTGAACGAGAACACCTTTGTCGCTGTTTAGAACGGCGAAACAGAACTAATGCTTGGAGATCACGGAAGCAAAGCTCCTAAACTGGGTTTAGTCGAACGAAGATCGTATCATTTCAGTGACACCACTAGAAGAATATCGACAGTCAATCTGCCAAACGGGGTGAAGTGGGAAGAGATTTATAGGCCGAAGTCGATCAAAAGTTAAAGAACTTCCTATCGCCCCTCGTGAAAAGTGGCTGAGGAGAACGCCCTCATTAATCCTACTAGTTCAAATGTTGGTCAAGGGAAGTTCTATCGATAAATTGTAAACGCAGTTACATTTCATTATAACGATCCCCACAATTACTGCCGTTCCCTTGGCACCTTCTTCTCTCGATGGGCTGCCAACCTGATACAACCGGCGGCTGGCAAACGTTCCCAAGTGATTGATGAGAGTTGAGCAACGTCGCCCTTCAAGTGAGGAGAAAAGTAAATTTCGCCGTTTTAATTGGGTGCTCCAGCAATTAAACTGGAGAATGAATGAGACTATGAACTCGAAATGAGAGGAGGGCCGTTCTAACAGGACTGGTCTTATTACCTCTCGCGCATACTAAAGAGATATAAAATAAAACTGCTTCCTTCATCACCCGTCGGATGATATTTATTCAAACACAACGTGCGTGACGTACTCCGCTTGACAATGACGTGACGCGAGAATTGAAAGGCCAAATGACAATGATTTCCGCCTACCTAATGAATTGAACATCGCTTTCATCCTAATTGGACGTCATTGCGTGGGGTTTTCGTATCAAATCTCGGACCTCCCGCGAGTATACGTTTGACTTCATTTAAAACTAGCGCAACAGAAAGGTCAATTGATGTCACACATTCTGTGAAGGCAAGAAGAGAATCGGGCCCCCCAGGACTTCCACAGGGGGAGGACGCAGTGGAACAAAATGCACTGTGTGCGACCAGGTTGTTTGGGGGTATTCTTAAAGGCATTCAAAACAATAGGGGAGAAAGTGGCTGAGGTGAGGTCAACGCGTGTTTGCATGCAGTGGTTCCATACTGAGGGGTTAATGTCTTGACTGCGAGAGTAAGGGAGTTGGAAGTGAAAGACTGATGTTTCACGAACACCAAGCAGAACATACCTGGCTAAGCAGTTTTTTCAATTTTGCCCCAAATAGGAAGAAGTCTGTTTGCTCATAAGGCCATACACTCCATAATTACCCCAACAGGTCGCGCTATTGGTGATGGGCTCTGTTACGATAAGGAGCGATTGTTGTGGACTAGGCCATCTGCCTAACCAGCTTTCTTCTTCTTCTTCATGTGCCTTATCCGGCTAACCGGACGTTGGCAATCACTGCGGCGAGAGCGTCCCGGTCCTCTGCAGTCCTGAAAAGCTCCTCCGCACGCTGTATACCCGTCCACTTCCTCAAGTTATTCAGCCAGGAGAGCCGTCTTCTTCCAGCACCGCGCCGACCCTCGATCTTCCCTTTCATAATCAACTGAAGTAGCCGATACGTTTCTCCTTTCAATATGTGTCCCAAGTATGCAATTTTGCGGCATTTCGCCGTAGCCAGGAGCTTCCTCTGAACCTGAGCCCGCTGGAGAACTTCCTCGTTTGAAATGCGGGCTGTCCAAGGGATCCTAAACATCCTAAGCAATTGCCACATCTCAAAGGCTCCTATTCTGCTCAGGGTGGCAGCCTTTAGGATCCAAGCCTCCGCGCCGTACAACAAGACAGACCATACAAAACATTTTACCATTCTCCATCAGAGAGAGAAGTTGAGGTTCTTATCACAGAAAAGATTTCTCATTTTCAAGAATACGGAGCGAGCCTTCTCAATTCTACATTTGACCTCCATGTCCGGATCCATAGATTCGTTGATGAGGCAGCCCAAGTACTTGAATCTCCTTACTCGTTCAACTCTGCGGCCATTGAGTGTCAACACAGCATCACCATGAGAGGAACGACTGAAAACCACCCATTTGGTCTTCATATTATTGATTGTCAGACCCGCCCGTTGGCCAGCACTCGAGAGTCTATTCAAGAGAAGCTGAAGATCCTCCAGGCTCTCTGCCAACAGCACGGTATCATCAGCATATTTGATGGAGGTGATTCGCTCCCCGTTCACTCTGACCCCAACATCAAGATCTTCAACCGCTTCCTTAAATATACGATCTGCGTAAAGGTTGAAAAGAAGAGGTGAAAGCAGGCATCCTTGCCTAACCGCTCTCTGGATGCAGAGCTCAGGCGTCACAATATCACCTGTTCGTACCTCGGCCACCTGCTTCCAGTACAGGTTGTGGATTATGCGAATATCCTTCCCATCTACTCCACACTCCTTCAGAACCTCAAAAAGCCTTGAATGCAGGACACGGTCGAATTCCTTCTCATAGTCAATGAAGCAGGCAAAGACATCTCTACGCTGATCATGACACTTCTGCATTAGGACGCTGAAGGCAAACAGTGCTTCTCGCGTACCAAAGGCGTGCCGGAAACCGAACTGGGCATCATCAAGGTCAAACTCACACTTGGAGCGGATGCGAGCGTGAAAAACTCGCAAAAACGTCTTCAGCATGTGGCTCATTAGGCTTATCAGCCGGTAATCATTGCAAGTTTTGGGGTGCTGCTTCTTGGGAATCACCACAAAGGTGGACTTTAACAACTCCTCAGGAAGCCTCCCAGTCTCATAAATCCGATTGAACAGCTCCACCACCAGATCCAAGTTGTCCTCCTCTATCAGCTTGATTGCCTCTATGGGAATCTCGTCCTACTTCTTTCCTGATTTTACCAATGGAGATGGCATGGAGAACCTCCGATTTAAGGATGGATGGACCCTCAAGGTTCTGCTCATCAACCTCTACATCCTGCCGGGTATCATTGAAAAGCTGGGAGATGTAGGCCTTCCAGGCATTGATCACATAACCAGCCTTAACCAGCCATAATCCAGAGCCAGCTGGCGATTATTGTTATTTTGCGAAAGTTGGAAGTGCTCCTAACGAAACTCCTTTGAAGCTAAAGCTTGACTCTGACTGTGAATCAAGTGTAATCATGAAAATTGATTGCTGTAACTTAAAACGGTTGATACTCAAGAACAGAAGTGAGGGGTGGCCTAGCATGCGTAGGAGTTTATGGGCCAGGGATCCAGACTGCCATACCACTGGGTGTACTGGCTACACTTTTCCAAGCAGAGCTTTCTGCAGTGACAGTGTGCAAGCTGCACCTCCAGCGCTTTCTACGCAATAACGTCGGAGTTCATTTGAGAATGCCTAACTGGCCTGAAGACCTTGGGAAAGGAAAACACATTAGCACTGTGTTGGGTGCCAGGTCATACAGGGATAGAAGGGAGTGAGGCGGCTGATAAACTGACGAGAACAGGATCTGCGCTTCTCTAGGTGGATCCTGAGCCATTCAGAGGGACCACCATTTGATCGCAGTGGTTGACAAGTGGGGTTGAGAAGTGCAGGATGTGCCTGGCCAAAGGCAGTCAAGGTCAATAATCAAACTCTCCAGGGAGCGAACGAGGGAGATATTATACGGAAGGTATGTGCCCTGTCCACTAAGGTACCATCTGGCCAAGATTGGTCGATCAGAGGTACAGAATTGCAGATTCTGCAAGCTGGGGATGGATTCAGCGAAGCATATACTGTGTACATGTGAGGATCTGGCTGCAGTGCACCTGGGGTTCATCAGCTGCAGCCAGAGGGCGTTCAAGTTCTTCTTGCGTTTCGAGGGAGAATGGTGGGGACGTGTTGGGGACTCCATATCCAGCTCCACAGGAGCTGGGGGTGGAACTGGGACAACACGAGGGGGATCATGCATGCCCACACAATATGCCTATTCAAGGCTGCAGTGGGGGTTCTCCTAGTACCATCAAGGAATATGGAAACAAAAGCTAGTGGTCATTAATGAGCCACCTCTCATATTTTAGAAAATGACGTCACCTTTCCTGTCTATTGTGTCGTTCTATTGACTCAGTGATCACTATCACTACGTAAGCAGTGTTGGTAGTACTATGCCATTCTCCTCGTGCTTGATGAGATACCTGGTGTGATCCTGAAGCTAGTAGTGGAAAAATATTTCATGACCTGTGACATTGTCACCCATGTCATCACAAGTACTTTGGTACTGCTTGCAAGAAGGCAAGCACCCTCATCGTCAAGAACGGAGGCTAGAAGACACATGCTGCAGGGAACTCACGGAGATGCCCCTGCTGAATAGGCTTCGAACCATTGTGAGCACCAGCACACCTCTGAACTGACCTGGCGTTAATAGGGGGCACATTGTACTGAACGCTATTGAATTTACGTCCTGTTTTTAATTCGAGGAGCACTGAAATTCAATTCCCAAACATTGTTGCAGTTATGCCATTGAATATTTGCACTGCGTTCCATAGTGCATGATGAATATGTTACTGGGAAAGGTGAACACCTTATGTTTCCAGGAGTATCCTTTAAAATCATCTGCCGGTAGTGCGACGTTTTGAAGATAATACACAGGGTACTCCCGAAAAACATGCCTCATGGCACCTACAACACTGCTATCACCGTAGCAGGCGTCGTCCATGTGTTTTGAGTTCAGAAAAAATTTGTAACAATGCTAATTGATCATTGTTCGTGTCGCACATCACACCAACATTATGCTGGATCATACTTGAAATACCTGTAATCAAGGTGGACAATAACAAGTCCTTTGCCGTATTATTAAATTGGTACATACCTTTAGGGACTAGAGCAGGGACGAAGGAGGAGCGAGGTGAACAATTCAACTGTAACTCACACAACAGCGAACATCAATAAGCGTTCTTTCATAACCGCCCGTTAATCTCTCCGTAGTCACTCTTGGAATGAATGGTAACTTAGAAGCCGTGTAAGAAGGAGCTGGGAAAGGAATTAGTTGCATTCAAATCAGGGCTGACCGATAATTTAGCTCGGTAATTAATATCGTATACACGTTTACGGACATTTCTTCGAGGATAAAGTGCGCGGAGGAGAGGCCGAGGGTGGTTCGAAGGGTTGGGTTGATTTATCGAGTGGTAGCCGAAAAGGAGTGGGCGTGGTGGTAAAGCCATTGGAAAACGGTAGCATTAACATAAGTAGTAGCTTCCAGATTCAAAAGTGATACGCTGGACTACATTCATCTGGACCTTGTAACATTGAGTGAAACAAGAGAGGTTCAGAGCCTCATTAGGCCCTCGTCTCTTCCGTTTCCACGGCCCGATTAACGGGGAACTCGAGAGCCATTCGCTCTGAACTGAGAACTGTAGCGTGATGGCTAGCGAGCATTCGGTTAGCTCTGCGTCATGTAAGTAGTCTATCCAGTCTTCATCTTGCCGTCTTTCAAATAGATCGGCGAGAGTTAGGAATACCCTAAGCAGAACTGTCATACTGTGTAATCGACGAAGCTCCGACTGTGTAGGCGACCTTGAAAGTTGGGCGATATTGTAGTCACCATGGTTGAGTCCATCTTTTTTGTTTGCTTTTTTTTCGATGTAAAGCCATCAAAAATGCTGACTTACGAACTGAAGACGGCATTGGTGTTTGACAAATCACAAAAACTGCCTGTAGCCATAAATATTTACGATTTCCACTCTTGTCACAGCTACCGCAACACGTCCACCCAAAATAGCCGTCGAAAATGAACTGAACATCGTCTCGTTGTTATAGCCAACACCGGGGGGCCACGAGCAAGCACAAGGTGGATGGTTATTAGCATTGTTTCTCACGAGGCAGTGCTAGTGGTGGCTAGTGTTTTCCCAATCCACGAAGCTGAAAAGAAAGGCTGTGATCCTTGGAGGGGTGGAACGATGAGTGAGACACAAGCCAGAAGGAGCGATGGACAAGGAGGATGATTCCACCTCTCGATCAATATCAGGTGACGCCACGGTGAGGTGTATGTTCCCAACAGGAGATGGAGCATTTAGGTCTTACTTGCAACGAATGGGAAAGGCTCCAAGCAGAAATTGCCTGTACTTCAGGGTAATGGTTGATGATGCTTTCTATGCCATCTTCTCGAGCTGGATTGTGAAACACCGCGAAAGACACAGTTGATCAGCTCACGCCAGAGACATTAGTCCACTCTATGCTGCATTCACAGGAGAACTGGAGATGCATTGCTCAGTTTTCCAGGGCAGTGCTCAGCCAGAAGAGGATGGATCCGAGGACAGTATCTCTCAGGGATCAAGAATGAATACATGGACGGAAGGCCGCTCCTGAACCTTCCAAACTACTCAGCAGTGTAGGAGGATATATGAGTAGATGAGAAATGGTGGAGTGAGACCAGAAATGCCAATTTAGTCAAACTTGGAGAGGAATTACGTTGTAGTACGTAATTTCACCCCCTTCACCAAGGCCTATTATGCTTCCAAAGCAATTATTACCCTTCGATACTGTAGTACAGCATTTTTTTACCCCTTTCCCAAAGGCCCAATATCTGAAAGTTACCAACGTCATTATAGAACGTCATTTTTGTCCCTCCTTCTCTTCCCCTCCTTCATGCCCTTTTCCTATGAGCCTCCTGGTGAATGTACAATAGTAGGAGTACCCCTGACTCCCATAACTCCAAAGTCCAAGCAGCTGGATGACGTCACTTTTTTTTTAAATTTCCTACTCCTCTCTCACAGCCCCTCTCGTATTATAGTTGGACGCTCTATCCACTTGGCTACCAATGAATCATTTTAGAGTAATGCAAACTTGCGTTATAAGAACAAGAAGAGGAGCAGGCATGACATCATTCTTGTAGTGGCAGTGAAGAGGACTAGAAAGAATAGCTTTCAGCGCAGAGAGGCGTAAGGGCCAACCTGATGTAATGCACTACATGGTTCCAGGTTGGTTCTCAATACTCTGAAGCAAATTCATAAGGCCACTAGGAGCAAATCCTCCCTCCTTCGTCCCACATTAAAAAAATTGTCTGGTCAGTATTAGTGAGTGCGGATGTAGCTTACGTATCTCTTCATGCACTAAAGCTGAATGGGAAATAGACGGAATTATTTGGTCGAGCAGTCCTTAGCGTGAAACAAGGGAAACTTGTGAAATGCGTCGCCCCTGATATTATTTTCAATGTTTTCTTAACTCTTCATATTGAGCAAGGTATATTATTAATAACCAAAGGCCCCTTCCATTTCGCCGTCTGACTTAACGCCTCATTTTCGTGGCTTTCGGCAACGAAGCAATAAGTTTTGAAGCGTTTGATGGATGCGAAGAGGCGCCGTCTCCTCTAGCTCCTTCAGGCAATTCACGCTTGATCTGCTGTTATAGGGCCGCGTGAATAAACAGCTATTAGTCGCCTCTGATTACCGTCCCAGTTTTAAGTTTGAGCGATAAATATGATACGAAGGGAAATTGCCTACTGAAGGGAAATAAACGGTCGTTCGCCCCTTGAAAATGTTACCGATTACAAAGGGGTTGATGGAGGGAGAGTAAGACGTGATATAAATCTGTCAACGCTGTAATAGTTAGGTAGCTGTTGATAGATTGGAAGCCAAGGCGTCAATTTTTTGTTGTCTCCCCTCAACACTTTGGAGAGAGGAGCTTATCAAAACAGGTCCAGTTAAAATGCTAATATCCCCCGCTCAAATACGTTTTGATTGATCTCATCTTTTTCAAAATGGGTTCAAACTCACCTTTTTTTCACCTCGTGGTATTAAAAATGTTGAAGGTGTTGATTTTGACCCGCCATGTTCTTTGAGGAATTCCCGGTAGTAAATTGGTCGTCGCCGCCTCCACCCCTCCTCCTTCATTCCCTCGCTCCATTTGGGTCTGTCGGAGTAAAGGCATTTCTGTTATCAGCGCTATCCATCTTCTTGGAGCAATCGCTTCAAGTCGAGTCAACGCTTTTTCGGTGCCACTCATCTTCGTTTCACTTCACTCCACGGGCTTCGCCCGGTAATTAACTTTTCCTCATTCCGCCTTTTAAAACTGCCTACAACAGGCGTCAAGTTTTGATGTAAACTGATAACAAACAATGAGGGGTCGACTCGGGAGGACCTGTCCATCAGTGACCTCGTAGAACGGCTCCGCCCTCCGTCAAAATCAATCGCTTCCTGACGGCTTCACTCCTTTGGGTTGGAACATCGTGTCATGTTCTAAAAACACAACGGGCAACAGCCAGACCTACGTCGAACGGGTATGTGTGAGCAACAATCGAAGTTCTCTTTCGACATCGAACGCGACGAGTTACCTAATAAAATTCGGCAATTACGAACACTCTCCTAACTGACCAATCAGGTTTTCTCACGGCCGATGAGAATACGTCGCCCCAATGAGAATTTAGTTTTTGAAATCACGACGTTACGATGTCGCGTAGACGTTCATAATACGAGCCATTGGGACCTCTCTACCATGATGATAGTTAACAAAATTACGAAATGATTCAAAAATAATTCTTACTTCTTCTCAATTGGTTGCAAGAATTAATGTGATAAAAAATATGTGTGATGAGCTTGCCATAATCTAACTTGCTCTTCATTCTATGTACGCATTCTCAATAGTTCTTCCTTGTTAGCTTTCTTAAAGGCTGGACATAAATAGCCTGCTCAAATATATCACTAAAATCATTGTACAATCGTATGGCCTGACTTCTCATTGAATATCGTTTTATGGTACGATACTATGAGACCGTTTTCTCTAGACTCACACATCACAGTTAAAAGTTCTCTTACTCTTGTCTTGTTGGACTGGAGTCAGTCTTTACGAAGCGATTGTTGAGAAAAGATTCATGGAAGCAGATCCCCTCCCATCACGTACACGCTCCAACGACAATAAAGTATTTTGACGACAAATTCCATATTTCAAAGAAAAATGAGTGACCACAATTGTTTTCATCGAAAAACTGGCCTCAAATCTACTAATTTGGCACAGAGCCTTCCATGTTGTAGTCCAGCACCAAATTACCAGTGTCCCAGGTCGTATTCGTTTCAGTCAGCCACAGTAGAGCTATGGTAACTATAGCCTCAGCGATATACCTCACTAGAATCTATGAAATCTCACTTTGGCCCATGGAACCTCACTTAAACCTATCGAACTGCATATTGACCTTGGGGACCTCACTTTCAGTTGTGGAACCTCACTGTAGGCTATGGAACCTCACTGTGGCTTATAGAACGTCGCTTTGACTTCTACAGAACCTCACTGTAGCCTATGGAACCTCACTGTGGCCTATGGAACCTCACTGTGGCCTATGGAACCTCACTGTGACCTACAGAACCTCACTGTGGCTTCTGCAGAACCTCACTGTAGCCTATGGAACCTCGCTGTAGTCTATTGTACCTCACTGTTGCCTATGAAACCTCACTGTAGCCTATGGAACCTCACTGTTGCCTATGGAACCTCACTGTGACCTATGGAACCTCACTGTGGCCAATGGAACCTCACTGTGGCCTATGGATCCTCACTGTGACCTATGGAACCTCACTTTGAGCTATGGAACCTCGCTTTGGCTTCTATGGAACCTCACTGTGGCCTATGGAACCTCACTGTGACCTATGGAACCTCACTTTGAGCTATGGAACCACACTTATGTCAATCAAACGTCACATTGACCTAGAGAACCTCACTGTGGCCTATGAAACCTCACTTTGAGCTATGGAACCTCGCTTTGGCTTCTATGGAACCTCACTGCAGCCTATGGAACCTCACTGTGACCTATGGAACCTCGCTGTGGCTTATAGAACGTCGCTGTGGCCTATGGAACCTCACTGTGGCCTACAGAACCTCACAGTTGCCTATGGAACCTCGCTTTGGCTTCTATGGAACCTCACTGTGGCCTATGGACCCTCGCTTTGGCTTCTATGGAACCTCACTGTGGCCTATGGACCCTCGCTTTGGCTTCTACAGAACCTCACTGTGGCCTACAGAACCTCACAGTTGCCTATGGAACCTTGCTTTGGATTCTATGGAAACTCACTTTGAGCTATGGAACCACACTTATGTGAATCAAACGTCACATTGACCAAGAGAACCTCACTTTGATCTATGGAAGCTCACTTTGACCGTTACACCGGTCAGAAGACATTGAAATTCTCGCAGTTTAGGAACCTGGTGGGAAGTTATTCTTCAAATTCTAAAAACTACTGCTTCTAGAAAAAGGCAAATCAGCCACACTCTACCAAGCACATCCTTTAATGCCAAGCACACAACACTACATTCACGTGTAATACTCGTTTTGATGTAACCTTCCCGTTCTCTTGCTGATTCTTGGTCGCAATTCTAACGGCGGTGGGATGAGAGGGTAAGGATGCCTAGATAAAGGGGTTGTAAAATTCTGACAGCACGGACGTTCGAGGGGTGGTTCTTGTCTCTCGCCTTGCTCAAGTCGGCTGCTAGCAGGATAATACTCACATTCCTCTACATAACTTCCAGGAGGGCAAACTACTGGTGTACTATGCATCAATCCACTGTTCAGAATTTCTTGAGTGCGAGGGCTTGGATTCTGATGTCCATAGTGCCCCCAGTTTTCGGCAAGATTCCCGCCTCTTGGCGCGTTCCCAGTTTCATCGAGGTCGGCCCTCAAATGACAAATCACGTCTATCATTCTCATAATGTGATCGTAATACACTTCTTCGCTATTTTTGCTATTTCGTTCGTCGGGAGAGTTCTGAGGACCGCACACACTTGCCTGTATGGGGCTGAAGATTGGGGACTTGCAACACATCGGGGTAAAGATGTTTTCAGTTGAACCGTTCGGACAATTCGATAAACCAATGGGTAATTTGTTGTCAGAACTCACGCCATTTTTTGGTGTTCTCTTGCCACTCTTTTTTGTCCGTGAAGTAGTAGGACGACTTTGTTGGTCTGCAAAACATGTAAACCCCTCAGTCACGTTCTCGTCCTTTGTTATTGTTTTCGCTGTGTTTTCGTGAGGCGCCTGTCCCGCTGCCGACTGTTGACTTCGGCATTCGGCTTCATCCTCCACACTGCCAGTCGCCAAACCTCCAGTCTCGTCTAAGGGACTTGTCAGAAGCCGTGCCAAATAATTGCAAAGCTCCTCTTTTGTCAAGCCGTCGAGAAGTCGCACCAATCCGTCGTACAACGAGTTGTTTGCCGTTAGTTTGTCTCTTCCTTTTGAACTTCTTATTTTTGAAGGTAGTTGCATGGCGGTCAATGTAATGTTGAGGTTGCAGACGAGACCGTCGTTGAAGATCCGATCGAATTGAGCATGTTGCAACTTTCGTCCGCTTTCAGCGCTTACTGGTTTATGCATAACCAGTTTATTCACGAAATAAGGCGGGAGGGTTCCATTGTTGTGTGGTATCCAGTAACCAAAACGTTGTCTTCGAAAGTTAGAGCAGAAACTTATGTTGGGATAAAGTGAAGTGTCGAAGTTTTCATTACAACTATAAAATGAAAGCGGTCGAGAGATAAAAGCCTGCAAATTATTACACAATGGTTTATTATTCTCATGAACAGCTTGACCTAGTATTACTGCTCCCCCATCCCATTCGATTCAGCATCGAATACTAGTAAACCATACGAAACATGACCTGACTACAATGGAACTACGGAAATATTCCCCCGGCGCCAGGCGCCCATAAACGTCAGATCCGATGGAGGGGTGTGAAGAGGGCTTCCAGCAAACCCTCGCTCGGCAATTGGCAGGACGTTGCGAGTCCAAAGGGCGCTGCGAGTCGAGCGGGCCTTAAAAACGATAGGAAACACGGTTTATTTGCGATTATACTGCGTTTCGTTAATTTTGTAAACCATTTTTTGCCCATAACAACCATGGGCTTTGTTCTATCAGATTGCCGAGATGGCGGGCTCAACTAAATACCAAATGGGATTTTTGTGCGAAAGAACGAATTTTTTAGATCACGTTAAAGGCACAAACCGGTCCAGACGACGGACGGACATTGCAGATTTGGAATCCCCATGTCTTGAAACGTAAAGTAACAAATTTTGAGGGGGGGGGGGGGGGTTGTAAAAAATTTTTCGTGACGGAAAACATTGGATTATTATTGAGAATGAATAATAAACCAAAAGCCAACCATACCAAACTTTATTCGATAAATCAAATGAACTCAGGCCAAAAAGATAAGTCGCTAGATTTTGGAAACCTACGTGTCAGCGCTTCTCAAATCCGACCGCCTTCTCGAGACACACACAGTTAGACCGCCACCCAACTCTACTGGAAGCTGCATGTACACGGACGACTCGGTTCAGTTTGAGGGCTTGCCCTCCATAGTTCCCATGCTTGTTCCAATCCTACAAAAAGGGCATTCCATAAATCCCAAGGCGGCTAGTGTGTTAGTACAGGCTCAATCATTTTCAATTCATTAGCGGCCGTGACCCTCTACTTAGGACTGACTGCGGGCGAGAGCACCTTCAGTCCCTTGCTATGCTTTGTTTGCTTGTGAGATACGAGTAAGACCTGTGTGTGCTATCTCAACACTGTCCTTCCTTGTGTGATATAATAATCTCTATCGACCAAAATAAATAGCAGGCGCAGAACACGATGATCCATCTTGCTCTTGATGATCTGTAAGGCTTGCAAATTGTACTAATGAAGGCACGACAAGTAATTACTGTCCTGATGACATGCTGCAAAAAATGAGTAAAAGAACACACCTCTATCATGATAGAATTATATGACACCCTCTCCGCTCTAAGCAAATTAGTAGCGTTATATGAATGGGCATTGGATAAATAGCAAGTGAGATGGGGACAGTTGCTAAAGGGTTGGGTCATGCACGTATGTTTCCCCTACAACCGAGTTCCTTAAGCCCCCTTTGACATTTTCTATATAGTATAGTAACAGTCTCTCTTTATATCGCAGCATGTACAAACTTTTGTTGTGATGCAGTGGCAAGAGAACTGTACTGACCCCGATTAATGGCACCCTCGCGATCGTGGTCTAGTGGTTAAAGACGATGGTTCATAATCCCGACGAAAGTTGGGCAACAATGGATTGGAGCTCCTCGCAATTGCAGTAATTTTTGCCTGAGTCAGCGGCCTCTTCTTACCTCAGTACGGAACTGCCCAAATTACAAAAAATCAGTCATACCTACCGAAGGTTTGGGCAGTCTCTGCTGATTGAGTACCACTGGATCCACACGATATCAAACCCGAAGTTCGTGAGGAAGGTCATGGCAAAGAAACGTCATCAGTTGATCTGTCCCTTTGAAACTTGCTAACCCAGTAAATGGTTGGATCAGGTGGGAAACCAGATTAAGAACTCTTTCTTAATGGTTACGGGATTCCTGACGTGGTTAGACCTCCATGCCGTATAAGATGGGCCCAGCTATCTACGAAATACCTGCTCTACCTCCGCAAGTCTGGGTTCGAAAGGCCTGCCTCTTGCATGATAACGAAACTGCAACCTCCAAGACAGTAGACTGATATAACCCTTGTATCACGAAAGACAGAGAGGAATCGACATGCAAATTGAATGAGTTATAAGTCTGTATTGATACACTTGCTTGACACGATAGAGGTTTAATAACGTGTTAACTTGGTTAGAACGATAGTTGTCTGAGTACAAGACTGAACGATGGGAGTATATAAGTGAGACACAAGTGGGCTCTGAATCGGTGAACTGGTTATGCAGGGAACTACAGCAGAGAGGGAGTGAGTAGAGCTGTGAGTAGCCCGAGAGCTGATAGATGAGTGTCAATCATGAGTACTGAGAGACTAGTAAGTTTGGGAAGAGTTGTGTGTTGTGGAGAGGAAGTAAATTGAGGTGTGGGAAGAGGATATTTTGGAAAGTCCAGAAAGGGAAAGTCGGCCGAGAGAAATAAATGAATGGAGAAGATGCAGGTTGGACATTCCCGCAGCGACAACCGAAGGGCTTGAGGTCAGAAATAGGTGGTCTCGATATTGGGGGAAGGCCCGAAACAAAAACTTCCCATAGGCAAGTGCGGAAGTTCCAAGCTCCAAATTCCAACTAATTAGGCCTGCTCCGAACAACTCTCTTCGAGGGTTCAGGAACAGTCATTTGATGAGGAAACAGACCTGTGAGCCTGTGATATGATCGGCCAAGAGAATGCTCCTCATCAAATAAATCAGGTATTGGATCCATTCTAAGTATGATGTAGTTAGCTGAGTGTGATTTCATAGTAATTCCATCGATTGTCAACGTCTCTACTGGCCGTCGTCATTTACAGCAAAAACTACTGTTCTAACTGCTGGGCATTCCATGACCAGTCAGTCATTTCGGTTGGATATAATTCATAAGTGCCCGAATGCAATTCTGGGCGTCAAACTGGGTAATGATTTTCAGAGCGCGATGTTGTGAAGCAAACACGGGCTAGTACGAAGGTGGCTGCTACTGTGCACGCAGAGGATTCAATTTTTCGGTATTTATCTGCCGTACGTTTTGCGCTAACATCCTGAAAGATTTAAGTGACGCCACTGTTTCGGAAAAACGTTCGCAATAATCCCATTTCCATTCTGGAACAATAAACCTTAGTTTAATAGCAGTTGTTGGCTGCTCTGTTTTACGAGGCCGGTCTACGTTAACTATGCTGATTTACAACTTTCGGCCGATGTTTTCTTCCTCAACTCCTGCTGTTTACGTCTCGTATCACCGCAATAGTGACCTCGAGTAGGATAATTTATGCTCGTATTATAATTATAAGGACATGCTGAAGATGTTGCGGTGATGTAGCGACGGCGACGTTTTAATACGAAAACCTTTTGAAAGGTTGTAAGTATCAAATTACAAACCTTCATTCCCGGACACAATGGGCGACTCCCCAAGACGCTTCTCGTGGCCCAAACAGGCTCATAAGTCATATACCGGACTAAGTGACGCATCTCCAACATCTAAAGTCTTACCCCCTTCGAGAATGGGAGGGGAAAATGATAATTATGAATACGGGAGTGTCGGCTACCGATGACAAATTTGGTTTTGCGGGAGGCATGAGACGCCGTTGGTGGTCTACGTGAAGCTCGCTACCCGATACCGGTTCGTTGGTTGCTCTCTGCCTCGTGCTTTTCATTCTTCTTGGCGTCAATGTGAACAAAACTCATCTTACAATCTCTGCCTTCGACTTGGTAAATGGAGGATACAGGGAAGTGGACAGACACTTGACTAGATGCGTGGTATCACTTATCGCTTTATCGGAACTTGAGAACGATCAGAACTGACTAGATTTTCCTCTTGGGTTCGCCCCAACCTTATTTCAGAAGGACGTCCTTCGGAGGACGCTGTCGACGTTGACGAAAAACATTCTTTAAGGCTTCGTGAGGTCGCCTTCGCGTTCTCTAAAGGGAGCACTAAGCACGCGACATTCTTTGATCTATCTTCAAACCGCCTTCGAAGTTTTCGTGTTATTTTCTCCAACAGACAAAAGTAAGGGAAGTATTGCGATCAGCCGAAAAGTTAATCAGATCCTTAAACTAACACAGAGTTGACACAGGAGCGAATCAGCGACTTGAGGAACTGTTACACCGACTGACTCCAGAAGGCCTGGTACGAGTAGGAAGTAAAGCAGTCTAATGACCCCCTTACTTCTCTCTATGTAAGAAGTGACAGCCAGATCAATGGGAGAGATTACTATACTGTATACTGCACTGCTCCGAGCCAGGGTTGTTGTTATTTGGATGATCACTCGTACGCTTGCGTAAACTTGTTTCAGTAGCTGAACGATGTGTTGCAGGTATGACCTAAAGCTCGTGAAGGCAGTTTCACGTATAGCTGCTTAGCTCATGATTTGTTCTTTGAATGCCCGAGAGTGGACAAGAGGGTGAGAGTTGAAGATCGAAATAAAAGAAACTCGGTGAGCATGAGCAGGACTGTATAATGTGCAATGAATTGAGTAGAGTTTGTGTACAAAAGAGCGACACAAGGGGGACAACTCAGAATATGCGGGAACTGGCTCGGGAAACTGTCAGAAGGAGATAGCCAACTGTATGGGCAGAGAATAGTGCAAGGAGACGAGTGACTTTAGCGAGAGTTCGAAGGTGAAAGCATTTGGGAGGAGCTGTCTGTTGTGGAGAGGAATCTGAAAAAGGAGAGGGAAAAGATGGGAAAACTACTTCAGGGAAACTCGCTGCCGTTCGAAATAACCACAGAGGTGGAATTTCCGCAGGTACGAAGGTCTTTGGAGAAACAATGACTTTGCCGTTAGGGCAGGTGATTTGGCTTGTGTCGAACACGCTCATTCAGGTAAATATGAGGGAGCAACGAAAAGCCATTGCTAAGATAGGAGCCACGGCTCCTGCTCTCCTCTTGGGAAGGGCACAGTGAGAATAATATGGGTCTGCCTTAGGGTGGATGTGCTGGCCCTTCTCTGTTACTGCTAAGGGGAACAAAGCCACAAGAGGAGGGAGTACACAGGGCCTGCTATGTGCATGATCAGCTGTGAAAGGGAGTCGCAGGGGATGAGCAGGTCTATCTGCCTGGTGGGAGAAAGTTCAGGTTGTTTGGGGAGGCCCTGGGGCAGGCTAGTTGCTGTGGTGATGGTTCCCATCCTCCAGCACAACTTCCATTGTAGAACAAGCCTCGGAAGGGCCTGTTGTGTGGGCGTTCATGTGCTGCCTCATGCCCTCACAGTTCCCCCCTCAGCTCCTGTGGAGCTGGTGATTCCTGATACGTCGCCACCATTCTCACACAAAACACAAGACGATTGGACGGCCTAAGGAACCCTAAGCACTCGGAGGCGCACCACAGCAACTCGCAGAATCTGCCACTTTGTACCTCTGAAGTACCAATTTTGGCCTGCTAGAACCTAAGTAGGCAGTGACCTGTAAACAGGCCTCATAGCATTCGTATACTATCTCCCCCAGACTGAGGACCTCTCTTGTTCGCCAGTCAAGCATTCTCGAACTAGCTCCGACGACATGATATAGGACGCTAGGGTCTTAATACTGCCTGACTGTGTTTAAATTGTGTTTGTTCCTGTGACTGAGAAGTAAGGTGAAGGAAGAAGTGAGAAAGTAACACTATAACAGTCGAATAGTGACAACCAAACTCTGGATGAGTAATTTCGAGTTTCCCAAGATTAAGTAGTTGAGAAAGTCCCGTTCAACAAGGGCTTCTACTGCACCTTAAGTAGGGGGGAGCAGTTTTTTTTTGTTCAAAATGATTCGTATTGACTAATCCTGATGAAGTAACACTTTCCAAAAATGAGGGGTGGAAAGTGAAAGTTGACACCTTTTGCGGCATAATTCCAATCAGCATTTATTGATCGCTCTTGGTTCAGACGAATCGATTAACAGCCGAACCGTCGATATTTTTCGTACCTGATTAATTGCTTAACGTTTTCGGTTCCTCCCAAAAAGTTCCAATTTGGGTTTCACACTTCCACCGCTTATTTTCCTTGCCGATTAGCGCTCTCGGGTGGTCGGCTCCCTTCAATGTGATTAATGGACGCTAATTCGGAAATCTCGAAGATGTATTTGAATTTTAAATACCCGGCAATTAATTGAGAGAAGAAAATGAGTCGAGTTGTTCCTACCGACGGGTTATGAATATTGATCGGGCGTTCCGAGAGTCGTTATAAACGCCGGTAAACAAACTAGGTCGCAATCCGGGATATAATGTTGTAGTTAGCGCATGTCGCCTTAGTGGTCGTCATCTCCATTGAAACTGTAGCTCCGACGATATCCTACAAATTGGCGACGTACTGCCGATACGTCTAAAATTAAACGAGCTTCTCTGATCAACTCAGAGAGCCCCTTACAGCTGGAGTTTCATTCTGCCATTCAATAATTAGGGAATACAGAGGAATTGACGATTGTTTAATGTTTTCGTTTGAAGTGATAGCGGGCGGAGCGATTAAGGAATTACCAAAATCATCAGTCAACACCTCACGAAGTATCGAACTTTGTTTATGATTTTTTGTATTAAACGATACATCTTTTGGGTTCCCAAGTGTTATTTCCTTTGTCTAACATTGATCTATTACGAGGGGTTAGGAAATGTTTGGAGAGCCGCTGACTGGGGTGAAAATTACAGCGATCACGAGCTCCGATCGAATGCCCAACTTTCAACAGATTATGAATCTTCGTCTATAACCACTAGACTTCGATCACTGGAGTTAAAGAGGAGGTAAAGAGCTACGACGATGACCTGATTATTATAATAATTATCGGGGGTTGATTATTCAGCCTGTGTCAGGTGTGGGGTCTGAACCCAAGCTCCCATCGGAGCGTGCTAAAGAAAAGGTCATGTTTTGTCGTAATTTTGTGGGCTTTTACTTTCCTTGGCTCTACGGTGTAGAAAGATCAGTTATGTAATCTGCTGAAAAAATTTTTTTGAGTTTTCTCCGGACCTTTACGTTTCAGACCCTCCTGAGTCCGAAAAACACTATTTGGGAAAATGGTCTGTGTGTGTCTGTGAACGATTTTTAGAGAAAACCATCGTACTAAATCCACTCAAACTTGATATCTAGCCCGCTCGTTACCATGGGACGCCAAATAAGGCTGTGAGCAAAATCCACCGAAAGCTAAGCATAGTTATCATAGTGATCAAAACACCAAATTTTTTTTCTCAAAAACGGCTCTAACGATTTTGATTAAATTTTTTACATTGATAGCTCTTAATAAGGCAATTATAGCATAGAATTCCCATTCGTGGGAAAATGACAAGAGCAGCACAATAAATTATCAAAATTTTCGACGAAATCGATTATAGCGCGATTTTTAGAGAAAATAACCGTACCAAATCAGCGGAAACGTGATGTCTAGCCTACGGGTTACCATGGGACGCAAAAAGAAGGGTATGGGCAAAATCCACCGAAAGTTAACTATAGTTATCATAGTGATCAAAACACCAAATTTTTTTCTCTCAAAAATTGCTCGAACGATTTTGATTAAATTTTTTATATTGATAGCTCTCAATAAGGCAATGATACCATAAAATTCCCATTCGTGGGAAAATGGCGAGAGCAGCACAATAAATTATCAAAATTTTCGACGAAAAGAGTTTTTGAGCGCGGTTTTTTTCTTATAAACTCCGCTAAAATGTTACTAGAATGTTTAAAAAAATTGGGATTGTAGTCCAATACAATGCCTATAGGGTGAGTTTTTGAAAACGCTCATGAGATACGTGGGGCTCACTCCAGAAATTCCTGAGTTTCAACTACCGCCGTTTCGCTAACTACCAGTTCTAAAAGTTTTTACCCAATAATTCTGCAAAAGTAATTACTATCCTTTTTTCAAAAAATTTGTGTTTATAGCGTCATTGATTATCTGTGTACTAATTGCTCAATAATGGTCCAGGAATGAGTACGAGCAGCACAATAAATTTCGGAACTGTAAGCGCTACCGCTGCCTGCTGCTGTGAAGTGTTGTTTGACCAAGTTCAAATGAATTGAGTGGTAAATGAATTGATTAAGTAGACAAAGCCATGTAGAAACTGAATTGTTGTGGAGCTAGGGAAAGTTGTGTGTTGCAACGCACCAGATATTTTGTTGTTTTTTAAATGACGGAGAGGGCTATTCATTTTCATTTCTTTATTGTAGCGAACGATTTTAATTTCATGGAACTATGCGAACTATTTCAGTTGGAAGGAAGAGTCTTTGTGGTTGTCGTGAACCTTTGTTGTGGGTGCAATATAGTTATTATATTATAGTTAATTATTTTTTTATTAACGATAAAGGATAGGAAGGAGAAAGCTACTTCGACAGTGGCGTGGATACTGCTGTTTGGTGGTTAGGAATGTTACTGCCAACCCTAAGCTGAAGTAAACACGGAGGGGGGCTCATCTCTAATTCCCCTATTCACCCCGTTCCCGATTTAACAATTCCATCATTCGGTATCGCAACATATTACAGTTTGAAGCCTTGAGGAGCCCTCCTGCACTTTCGTGAGATGAGTTCATCAAAAGTTTAATTCCGAATCGCGCCTACCCCTGAGATCTGTGCTCCTATGTATCGCCAAAGGCCTACAAGAGAGTATTGATAGAAGCACTCAAAGCAATCGCCGGACAGTTACCAGTTGACTTGGCCATTGAGTGCGTTGTTGACGAGTGGAGAGTGAAACGGATGGTTCCCACACTCCGGGCTGAATTCCGTGCGGATCTCACTACTGAACGAAAACTTGATTTATTTGTCAAAGTGCTCATATCTGCTCAAGTTTAGCATATCTGATGTGCTAAAAGTTCTTTTAGCGAACTTCCTTGAAATGTGAGTTCTACAATGCTGGAATTCTTCCAAAAGATTCCTGTTCCTGTCTTCGAGAAGAGTTTATCGGCAAATGGCCACCTTTTTAAACCCACCAGACTCAAATTTGAACGGAACCTCCAATAATCATGCAGTGTGAGTGCTTGAGTCCCTACTTTGATCCGAAGAGTGAGCTCTGACGTGGGCCTATGATGATGGCGCGAGCATGTCAAGGTCGAGATGGCTGAGGGAAAACCCCTGCTAATCCTCTTGAAAGGAAAAGTAAATAACTAACCCTCAATACGCTTTGGCGGCCACAGGCTCCTTCTTGAAAAGTACGTCAAGTACTGAGGAGTGAATATAGGTGAAAGGTTTAACCCCTCCCCAGACCACTCCTTCAGCCAACACCTCCAGGCCCTCAAAGGCACTACTGTCAAGAGGTTTCCTTCACTTTATGCAATTAGTGAGGCCACTTGGGGCGTGTGTTACCGCGACACCATCCTTATGTGCAAGGCCATCTACCTGGGCGTGATTGGCTATTGCCAAATGTTTTTTCTGAGGTAGCAAACTGACAGAATCAAAAGAGAGTATTGGCACAATCTCAAAGATCTGCGCTCCTGTGGATCACCAAGATCTACAACAGAGCATTGACAAAAGCTCTCCAAGTGATCTCTGGTCAGTTACCAGTTGATTAGGCCATTGAGTGCATTGAGGCTAAACCCCGTGCGGGTCTCTCTACTGAACATAATCTGCCGCCATTGACAAATGGGCGATAAAAGCGAGCTATATGTAAACCCTCGTCCAAAGGGACGTCACTCGTACGAGTTTTCCCCCAATGTCCGTGAAAGTCATGCGAGAAAGTGAGTTGAACCACCGAACGAGCCAATTCCTTACGAGACATGGCTACTTCAATGCGCGGCTTCACTTCTTTCCTCTTAACGACCCCCCCCCCCCCCAGCAGGCACACTCATAGACCACCCGCCGAAATTAAGCTGTTTGGATTCATCCAGACATAAAGGTTATTCTTTGGGTAGCGAAAAGTAATGAGAACTTTTCTAAGAAGGAAATATGCAGCACCAAAGTAAAAGATACCTATTCTAGAAAGTGAGGTAGTGTTAAAAATAAATAAAAAGAAACCCATGAAACAATGTTAATTATAATACAGACGTAAACGTATTTCAATCAACATGTTCAATCATTCTGTTCCAGGTATTTGTTGACGTTCTGTCGCCCACGTGCATTCGATGATCCCTCGCTACAACATAAGAAATTACCAGTTTTTGAGGTAAGTTGGCATTATTTCTTTACGTCAAAAAATTACATCGTAATGCCCATTTTTGGTCGACTCGACGGTGGCCGTCTGAGGGAATGGGAAGTTGTTCCGAGATGATCCGTGAAATACCGCTCATCTCGTGGAGCTTCGCACCGGAAATTCTTCTGAGCTTGGATAAGCTTCTCATTTCGTGGCCGAGCAGATGGTTATATATTTGCAAATGATACGAAGGATTTGTAAACTTACCGATCGGTCTGATCTCGCTTTTCTCGACTGCCTTACCGGGCGACTCGAGAGAAAGGTCGAGACGGAATTTGCTATCGCCGAACTACTCTTCCAAGAGAAACTTAAACTATCGACAATAAACCAAAGATTCCCAGAGTAAAGATGAGCGTCGTGAACCCCAGCGTGAGAAACGGCAAGCGATACGTGGGGGCCCGGTAATGTACATATGCGGTGGAGCGTTTGAGTTTATTTAGTACCACTGTTGGCAAACTTCACAGTCAGATCGTCTTCTAATTATAATACCGCCGAATGAGGACTCACACCACCGGATAATCGAGAATAAGAGAAATGGAAAATATAATTATTCCGCTAAATTGCCAACATTAATATTTATGGGGTTCATTACACGGCCGCGCCCAACGCCCTCCGCTGCAATATTTCAACGGGCAATGGAAACTTTGGCCTCCGTAATATCAACTGGAATATTATGGACAACGGGAAACGTAATAGGAAAATTCCGCTTTGAAATTAGTACGACCACTGGTATCCGTATATATATTTAGCTCTGTGACTGTTCCGAAATTGGGATGAGCCTTCTGTGCCAGTACTTATGTCTCACATGTCCACGCCTAGTCTCCTAAGGAATACCGAGTATTTTCTGTCCGAGTCTTCTTTGACACGGCACTGGGCCAGGATGTGGTAGGGAGTCGCCTATTCCGGGGGGTGTTGACTGTGGCCATAACGTATATCTGTTCAATTTGCAGTGCCTCGTGATGATCCCCACGATCTGCCTTAGGTCCTTCCTCTCCATCATCAGAAGGCTCTTGCGTTAGCCCTGAAATAAAGCATTTGGAGTGCCACACTTCTATAGTGTTCCAGACCTGCTGCATTCTCCTGGCATATTCTATCACTGTCCTCTTGGTGCGGGCGCTACTAGAGGGGAGGAAATGTCCACATCGGTTAGGGAATCAGGAGAGGAAAGAGAAAGGATAGAGGAGCTAGAGGTTTGAGGGTTCCCGCCCTGTGCCACCCAGGCCGGACGACGGGATGCTGGTCCGGCAGCTGGGCCCCTGGGTGTTCCAGCAGGGGTTGGGCTGTGCGGGAAGGTAGGTAGGGATGGGTTGGGGTTGTTTGTTGTGTTGTGTGTTTGGTGTTTTGTGTTGTTGTGACAGTGTGTAGGTGGGATTAGTTAGGTTAAGAGAGCGGCAGGGGAGGAATATACAGTACTCCCCTGCTGAGGGAGGTGGTTAGAATTTAAGTTAGGCTGTGATATTAGAATAGGAAGGGAGCCACAGGGGAGAAATATCGAGTACTCCCCCGTCGCAAGGGATGTGGGTTTGGGTGGTAGAGTGAGTGTGTGTGTGTGGGTGTCCTGGATGGGTGGGTCGCGCCCTACCTGGCCTCGGGGGGGCGGTAAACTCCCCTTGGGGTAGCTTTGGAGCGCCCACTTTAATTAGTTTATTTGGTTTCCATTTGTTATTAGTTAGTTTTGATTAGTTTTAATGCCATTTTGTTAATTTTTAGGGACTGTCCGGACCCCCGGGCATTAAGAACACACTGAGGAATGGGTTCCGGGCAGTCCACTCATGCGTGGATGGGCTCGAGGCCAGATGGGGGTTTTGCCCCCCCTCAGCCGGCAGGTATGAATGTGGAATGTATGGATGGTGTAAGCACGAAATTTATTGGGTGAATGATTTTAGGTTATAGTATGGGTGAGGATGGATGGAAGTAATTTATATGGGTGCTACGTAGGGTGAATGGGAGAAGGGTGAAAGTGGGGGCTAGGAGGGAGTCCAAACCCCCAGGGGACGGAAAACTGGCATTGTCGGGGCTCGTTTCCCCTTTCCAGCTGCTGGGCCTGGCTGGTTGGGGGTGGGTCATTGCGTAGGAGGAACCTGGGGTCATTCCTCCCCGCACCACTATATCGGATCATAAATGTCCTCTTGACTAGTGACGGAGATGCCCTGCATTGGGAAAGTGGCTCTACAGGCACAGTGGACAAATCAAATCTGACCGCTCTCTTATCTCCTTTGATCCCTATACACCGAGGAGTCTAGTACGCATTGACCCTACTACTGCTCTCCCTCGCCAGTTTTGACGTCCAGCGCCTTGCAAGACTTCAGCCACTACATTGATAGTTTGTGATGTGTCTAATGGTCTTGTACTACAGCAGTTGGTCCCTGGGCCCAATATACTTGATCAGATAAGAACTCACTAAAATAAATAAATAACTCTTCCTGAGGAGAAAATAAGGAAATGAAGCTAAGAACGACCCACTTTGAATTTAATCGAATAAATAGAAATGAAATAAATAAGTGAATCGAACTTTTTTCAATATTTAATCAAAGTAAATTAATCTGCTCGGATAGTTATGAAAGACAATATTGTGGCAAGGGGGTTAATAAACAGGGAGGAAAATAATGAGCTTAAAATCTCTGGCTTGTAAGGAGGAGGCTCGATTAATACGTCGCAGACAGTGTGAAGAATCAGAATGAAAATAAGGAGCTCGAAGCCTCGCAAGTTAATCGCTCGCCCTTCCCGAGCTTTTTTGCACATGGCAAAGAGCGCCAAGGAAGGCTAGCTGAAGGAAATAGAGGCTATATCCTTCACAAGTTTTATTGTGATTCCCTTTTTCATACATACCTCAGCAATAGTAGTGTAATTCTCTGTTTGAGAACTTGTTTTTGACGGACCCAGGGCAATGTACGTCTCACTCTTCCCTAAGCGAGTTATCCACACATCAGATTACCCTCCAGAGTCTCAGATCCATCTGTGCTGGTGTCATAAAAGGAAGCCGACACACATTTGACGATTTTCGCTGTACAATAGCCTTCCTTCAGGGTGCGTTGTATTTGCGGTCGAACTCGTACCTGGGCAATATCAGGGACTACACCAGGCTCCGAGAAGGTTTCCAAGTTCTTGAATATAGCCAGGTGCCCATTACTAGCCTGTGGCGCCATAACCATTCCAATCTTCTGCCTAGACAAACATATCAAGGGGAAGAAGGTCAAACACTTTCTCATCACCCACGCTATTAGTAATCCTTTGTACTTTGGCCAGGGCGCTACAGTTACCTCTCACGGCAGTACTATGCCCCCAAACAATCGACCCTCATGATTGGGCTCACAATGGAGCTGTAGCCCTTCTCATGCGTAAATCTCTGCGTTGAAAAACTGTTGGAGTGGGACCAGGGCAATACTTTCCACTCATCCCAGAGCCACTTATCCACACCCCAAGGTCTTAAATCCACCTGTGTAGGTATTGATACCCTGCTATCTGTTATTTTGTCCAGTTAGGTCACAAATATTCCAAGGTTGGGCAATGTAACGTTTCTGCTCGTTCGCATTTGAATATCAACTCGGCGATGGTAGCGTTCCTCAATTACTGTCTCTGTTACAGAGAGGAAATTTGAGAAAACCTCCTCTGCACACTAGAGAAACGTGTTGATTGAAAGCTATCGATGAGTTGGATATTACTCTTCTATGACATGCTACCACGAAACGTTCGGAGCTGCGATCTAAAGAACTGTTCGGTTCTTACCAGGTCCGCTCAACATATTTGCCACAGGCTGCCTGACGACTTGGCCATTTCCGGCTTCGGAAACTAACGCACCGCCCAAGGAACGGCGCTATCGAGAGGAAGGGCTGTTCCTAAGCAACAGCATTCTCCCCCTAGAAAGAAGGCTTCGCTATCGTTTCTTATCCTAGCCGTTAATCATATCACCGGCTCGAGGAGTGATAATTAGATAAGGTACCGGCTCGTGAACCGAATTTGAGTTGGCGAGTGGCTCAAATACGGAGTTAGCCGAAGCGAGGACGACCGCCAAGCCTTCCACCGGAAACCCAAGGTGTCTCTCCGTTTTCCGTTCCCCAAAGAAGATGTCTCCAGAGTTATATCTCCTAGTCTCCCTGCAACCTCTCTTCCTTCTCTATCACTTATCTCTTCGCACTTACCCTAATTTAATATTATTCTCATTAATCCTCCAACCCCTCAGTTTCGGCCACGTCGGAGCATTACATTGGTGGCAGCGGTGGGATCATTAGATCCTTAGCTGCGCGTTCAAGCTTCTACTCGTACCACAAAATACCGACTTGATGTACTGTTTTTTGATTCCCAGGGAGTCTTCAAAGAACGTGACGTACAGATCTGGCCCGATTCCATCGATCTATCGATTAAACGATAGATGATCACTTCATTCTGGTCTCCCTTCTCATTGTGGGCAACATTTTGAGGGGTTCTCCCGACATTTGACTCCAAGCGGAGCGCGGCCAATCAAAGATGTGATGCTGCAATACTTGTTTGCTTCCGAGACACACACACTACGACATCAATTACGATAAATTAGTGCACATAACCATATTATTAACTTATTTTGGCAGTAGATAAGTATTAACTTATCCGCCCGTCCAAAAATGTGCAAACTCCTCGAATCCTAAAGATATAAGCGCACGAATCGAAAGAAAAACGAAAGTTTACTAGAAAGCGAACCTCCTGTTTTTCGCATCATTCGGCTTGACACTTCTCGACGTTGAAAGATGAATGGCATTTTACGGAAAACGTTTGAAAATAGAGGGTTGCGATTTAGCGAGGCCCACGGGCTACTACGAGATGACGGACATGATAATAAGGAGCTCTCTTGGGGGCTGTGGGGAAAGACAGACGGCCATCCATCATCGAATGAGTAGCCTCAGGATTCGCTCAACCTATGAGTGAATATTCGTGAGCGATGTCTTTGCTCAATAGGTGAAATTAAGCTTCTCATCGCAGTCAAGCCGGATGTCTAAGTGAACGGAACGCGGTTCCTCGGAACGAAATTATTTTAAATTGCAGGGAATCGTTCTTCAATGCATATTTTCATTTTATAATCTCGTCGTCAGCGTATCCTGACGCCATCAGACCCAAGTTGAGTTTTCTTCCTACAAAAGAGGGCAGGCGTTGAAGAATCTGTAGCCTAGGGATTTCCCAGGGGACATACGTTTTTGGCCCCCGAATGAGGAGCTGAGGCTTAGGTATCGCATACTCTTTGGAGAAGGAAACAAGGAAGGGCCTTTTAAAGTTGTTTCACGCTTTGCGTCAAGGCTAAAGTAATAAAATAAAAACAGTGCAGAGTCAACGATCCCTAATGTTCTGGGTCTGTCGTAAAAGGTGGCCAGGGGATCTTAAAACGATATTAGTTGAACGTGAGAGCGATAACAGGCGATTTCCTCAGGTTCCCGGCTCCGTCTTCGATGTCAATAAAATACTCATCGAGAATTCCATTAATTTGCTTCCTTATAATTGGCGGCCCCGAAGATTAGAACGCAGGGGGTTTAGTGTGGGTCGTAGAACGCTCTTATTTACATGAATAATCGACGAGCACTACAATTTTAGGGTTAGAGGCGACCGGTGAATGAATTGCATAAGTGGCCCCTTCGCTTGTGTGCCAATAGGTCGAAGCTCTTTTGTCGAAAAGCCTCTGTCTGAGGGTCGAGGAGAAACCGTGGGACGGAGGATGTTGACTGGTCACCTCTCAATGGATTGAGGGTTTGAGTCTTGGACACCCCCATCTCTTGTGGAACAGGGGTCGAAAGTATCCTGACTGTGCGGGTCTGAGAGCTGGCAAGATATTTACGTCGTGAAGCGGAATTGTCAGATATTTATGTGTATAAATCTGAACCTGTAATGCCAGCTTGAAGCATTGTGTTCTATCTACAATCTACTTTCCGAAATGTTTGGACCACGATAGCTTCGAATGATTTTCGGAGACGTGTTTTAGTTGAGCAAGAACTTGTACTTGATGAGTTGCTATATCACAAGATTTGAAGACTTGGATGTACAAGGAAGAGGTGACTTACACAGGATGTGAGTTGAGTATATATGCGCAAACAACTAGGGCTCTGGAGGCGTGAAACGGGTTGTACTGGGAAGGATGGAGAAGCCCGAATTAGAAGTCGATGAGAGGTGAAACAGGTGTCTGTTGGGAGAATTGGAGACGACCGTACCGTAAAGACGGTAGAAGACAAGTGTTGGGGAACAGGAGAGGACCGACTTCGGCGATACTTCGTAGAAGAATAATTTTGGGAGAAGGTATCAGTTGTGGAGAGGAATCTGAAAAAGAAGGAGAGGGAAAGGGTGGGAAAACGACCGCTGGAAATATCCGCGCAGGTGGGTTTTCCATAGGTGCAAAGACCTTAGGAAAAACAATGACCTTGCCACACATGTGACCCATTGGGTAGGAGAGGAAATTCCGAGGTCAAAAACCTGGACAGATTCGGCGCTTTGTGCAGACCACGTAATTACCGCGGGGTATGGGGTGGCGAAGGCAGCGGGATATATTGCGGATGCACGGACGTTTAGGCGTTCTCCTCGACTAGGCGCGACCTGTGCGAGTTCTCCTAATCCAAATGTGCCCCAAACAATGTCCTTTGTCCGCCGTCCCTCATTAAAAAATCCGTTCTTTCACACAAAAATTGCATTTGGTATCTAGTTGTGTTGGGCTCACGAATGAGGGAGCTTGTATTGAAAAAATACAAAAAACTTTAAATTTACGTGAACTAGCTGTGTGGGAAACTATGAAGAGAGAGAGAGAGAGAGAGAGAGAGAGAGGGAGTTGAGTTGTGAGTATCATGAGAGCTGGCAGACGAGTGAGTCGCGAGACTTGAGAGACCAATGAGTTGGGAGAACTGGGAAACTGTTGTTCACTTATAGACAACTGAGTTTCTGAGGAGCTGTCTGTTGTGGAGAGAAAAGTAAATTGAGGGGTGGAAAAAGAATATTTTGGAAAGTCCAGAAGAAGGGGAAATCCGTTGTCAATCGGAAATAACTGAAGAACTAGTGTTTGAACATGCTCAGGGCCTGCCGTTTAATATTGGCTACAACCCTGCACAGCTTACCAAGTTTAACACTAATATGTGATGGATCTGGTATTTTTCGATGCTGAATCGAATGGGATGATCCTCAAAACCCCCTCATGGTTGTTACGGGTAAAAATAGTAAAATGAATTCACAAAAACGCAATTTCGGCAGTTTTATCGCAAATACGCCGCGTTCGGTATTGTTTTCTAAGTATTTTTAGATGCTGGGTCGAATGAAACAGTCTTGAGAGGTGTACGACTGCGTTTAGACGGAAAATAGCCAGTCTACTGATTGAAAGAACTTGTGGGACAAAAGCAACAGCGAAAAGGATCGTTTCATCGTTTGTATCCCCCCCCCCCCTCGACTCATTATAACCATCTGCCATAGGTATTTCGTAAGGGTTACTGGTGTTCGGGGGAATGACTTGGGACTCTGGGCCACTGCTGCGCCGAACGGTTGTTGAAAAAATGGTTAAAAAATTACCGAAAACGAAATTCGGGCAGTTTTATTGCAAATAGGGCTTTGTTTGGTATGGTTTACTGGTATTTTTCGATGCTGAATCGAATGGGATGGGTCTCGGATGTGTGAGACAAGGTAGGTCAATCTGTTCAAGAAAATAATAAACCTTTGCGTAATAATTTGCAGCCTTTTTTGATTCCGCCTCCGTCTTCTTCTTGGTTTGTCGGGAAATTCGTGCAATAACAAAAATCCATAATTTGTTGCGAGGTACGTCGCTTTTCCGTGTGCCAAGCGCTCGTTGATTTTGTATATATGTCGTCGCTGGAGTCACTGTCATTCTACCTTCAGTAGTGAGGAAGCGATAAACGTCCGCGTTAATTTGTTTTGGTCAACGTTTAGTTGTCAATCCTCAACTCGAACAACACAACGCGTGGGTTTCGTCATTTCAACCTCCGCCCAGCTTCGTTTTCATTTTACCACGTTCGAGCTTCAACGTGTCAACCCGAAGGCTAATTGTGGGTTTTGAGACATTAGGGTCAATTATAAAGAGAAGGGGAGAACTGATTAATGTATTTGGTTCGTCGTAGATTTCAGAATTACCGCAGCGAGCGCAAAAAGAACATAATTAAATTGAAGAATAGAGAGACGGAACGCATAATATGAGTGACACTGTCGTGGCGGTAAATCTACGAGCGGAGGCCATCCAGTCGTTGTTCCGTGTGGCAGCAGTAACGAACCAACGTTGATGCAGTCCATGTTTTCTTTAATAAGCCGCTCTAAAAATCCTGGAAAACAAGCGCAACTTTGTACGTCGAAATAAATTTGTGGTAAATTAAAATATTATTCCGGAGTCTCGTTGGGATGTTGAAACGCGCACGTGAAGTTAATGGCTCAAACCTGCGCTCTCAGTTTTTCCTCGACGACGAAGTAAACGACAGTTGTTTCAAAATGACGATATTAAGACTCGAAATCGTTCGTAACTTCGTTCTTTCTTCGTTCGTTTTTATTTTTTTTTTTTAAATCTAAAATATGGCTGCAGGGGGCTTTAAATCTTACGAATCGCTCTGTCTCACTCTCTCTCAGTCTCTTGTCGACTTGACAGTTCACCAAACGGGCAAAAAGACTCGAACAGTGACGACGTCTTAATGCAACCGTTTCCCTCGTCGACGCCCAACTCATAAAACCCGAGTTGATGACAGCATTTTGTTCGACTAATAAAGCAATTACGGTTGCGGCCTCCGCTGAGAGTTTTCCCGTATTGAGCGGGAGTCCTTGCATTGTGCGAAACGGGAAGATGTCGCCGTCTGCGGGTCGTCAAAAGCGGGTAAACTGCCTACGAGGTTCGTTGGTAATAACGAGGCTAGGTAGTAGGTACGGCACCGAAGGTTTCGTAGGGGATTGGCGCTATGACGTAACTGAGATCCGCAGTAAGGCTTCAATCAAACCGCGAAGTCGTTTGAGATAGATGAATGACTAGCAGGAATCAATAAACTTAAACATCAGACTTCTTGGAGGAAATGGGCAGATTGTCTAGTGCGCTTTTCTTCAGCCTCGCGTTTGATAGTTGCAGCCTCTTACTGCAATTAACCACATGGCTAATGTGGGCAGCATGTTATAAGTTCTTGTTGATTTTAATGGGCAACTAACTGACATAACTTCCAAATGTCAGCCACACTCGGCTCGGATTTTATCCGATTAACGTTCTTCATTACAAAACCATCTTTTATATTTCAAAATCGTCCGAACAATGTCAATTGATAACAGGCATGTACAGCAGAGGAGATTAAAATTAAAAGGCGAGTTCTAATTAAACCGAAAAACATTTCAGAGCAACGTCAATGAGAACCAATACATTTTCACTTTTCTAGGCTCTACGAAAAAAATGTTGGGTTCCCTTCAGATCCCTGCGTTTTAAAACCTTCTGAGACTGAAAAACACTATTCGGGGAAATGCTCTGTCTGTGAGTAGGTCGACCTAAGGGAGTGGCTCCGCGTCTTGGTCAGACTGGGCGGCCCCAGCCACGACCAACCTCGTCATGGTGGTCGATGTTAACGACCTAGAGAAGTACAGGACTCCTATCAATGGACCTCTAAGCTGGGGTTCCAGGTTTCCACTAGCTAACTGGTGCCCTGGCGATGAGCGTGGGACTCTTGCCAATGGGTTCCCTACCCTCTTCATTGTCCTTCCCCTGCCATGAGCCAAAACCGAATAAAAAGTCCCCTCGAGACTTCAGCCTCGTTTCTCTTTCCCATCTTCTTCCTCTTACTCTTCCTCCCTCTCCACGTCGATACTGTGGCCAGACGTTCAGAAACGCCAAAGCGCTAAGGGCGAACATTTGGCACATGCATCCTGTCGTAAGGAATGAAGAGATGAATGTGGATAGGATTGCGCACAGGTGTAGAGAAGCGCCTCATCACAGCTGATGAGGCGCAGGCTGTGAGGGAGGGTATATGTCATGTCAACGAATCTCTGTCCCCTCTCGTACTGCAGCAGACCTGCGATGGAAGCCGAGTACAGGTAGCTTGTGGAGATTCAGAGCATCACAAATAGCGACCGAGCTCTGCCAGGCTCTACCATTGCGGATATGGGTCAGCAGGGTGTTTCTTTTGAGGAGTAAAATTCTGTTCCTTCCTGAGCTCGTGAGTAGAGTGAATGGTTTTGAGAATCCTCACTTGCCGAGTCTGGCAAGAAGGACTGTTTTTGGCCTTGGTGTTTCTGTGGTCGATGTTGAAGGTTATCTGCGCAGCATTTTCCCGAGAGTTGAGAACCCGACCGCACAGAACTTAGTAGAGTGAAGGGTCGTAGGCCAACTAAAAGGCGTGTGGTGTACCAGCCTGTTGCCGCTTAGGTGTTGGAGGGTACAGGGCATGGTACAGTAATTATAGTGAGCCAAAGTCTACTAATTGAAAGAACTAGCAGGACAATAACCACAGCGAAAGTGATCGTTTCATCGTTTGTACTCCCTCCCTCCCGTCTCATCAAAACCACCTGCCCGCTCGACTCTCCACGTCGTGCCAATTGCCTACATGCGCTTACATGCGCCTGGAATATTTAGTTTTCGTCGTCCCCTCGTAGTCAGGTCATGTTTGGTGTGATTTACTGGTATTTTTCGATGCTGAATCGAATGGGATGGGTCTCGGAGCTGTCAGACTCCGTCAAGCTCTTCAAGAGAATAATAAATTGCAAATTGGAATAAAAATTTGCAGCGTTTTAATATTTATTTCACTTGTGAAGTCTATCAACAATGACTCAAGGTCCAAAATCAGCTCTGGAATCAACCAGCAGAAGATGTAGGAGATCGTGTCTAGAGGTTGCTCTCACCGCAATCGCCCTCGCGGCTTTTTCAGCGATAGATCTTCTCACGACCTCGACAATAGCCTCAGTTTTCAGCATCTCTATTCCGCCCCTGTTCAAAACTGACTCCTTGCCGATTTTTTCCTTCTATTTTCGCAGTCACTGAAGTACTAAAAACTCTCCATCTTCGACCAGGACTCCCCTGCTCCAACCAACGTGAGGAGTGTGATCGCGTGTGCACAAGTGAATATCTACAGACGATATTACTTCCATACTTCACTAGGGCGAAAGATTTTATTTTGTCGTGTACAGAAGTTAACTTTTTAATTAATATTTTTCTCCCGTACTCTCATAAATAATTTTGTTAAAGACTAGGTTAATTGTTGCGCCTCGCTTAGTCCACCCGACTCAGTCTAAAGGCCGTCTTCACCAACTGCGTTGATCCCGTTTAGAGTCGATTAACAGCACTTAAACCGCTCCTGCCACAAAAACGGGCTTCGCCAGATTGGGGTTCTCTAGCCCTGATCAAACGTCAACCCCAAATAGTTGGGCGGTGAGGTCCAGTTAGCTCTTATCTCTCTTTATCTTGATATTTGTTCGCAATTACGGTGCTCCGCCGAGTATTCGCTTCTATTATTGTGAATAATTTACGTATATTTTGGAATGATAATAATAAACAAAGATGCTGTTTACAAGTGCGCAGTTATTTCAGTTGCTATTCAACTACGATGATAATCTAATATGTTGGGTTATCGTCATCTCACCCGGCGCCGTAGATGGCTATGAGCGCGGTCTGACGACTTCTAGAAGTATGAATTTAAATTCTGTTGCGAACAAAAGTACGACAGTCGAAAACAAGTTGATGTTTGCGTAAAATGTGTGCTGAGCAGTTTCTGAAAAAACTAGATGTCATATTGCCGTGTTAAAAAATCCAAACGCAAATGGGTGGATTTAATAGTAAATTAGTAGGAAATATTAAATAATACCACGCTCTTACACACACTTCAGTGTATTAAACCACTTTTATTAAACACGACAATTCTCCCTTACTCGTTAAAGTTCCTTGCTTGTAAAAGTAACCCCATAATTTTTTTATTATTTCTCGCTCAGTTCTCATTTTCTTGTACCGCTTCCGATTTTTCCTAAATGCACAAAGGAATTCCATCGGACTAGTTTGGCTTTTTCCTGCAGCTCTTGCAGTTGTATTACGCGTAATTTCACGTTATGCTCCTCACCAGTTTCAGCTTCGGCTGAGGTTAATGCGGCCACTTTAGTGTCTGTCAATAATTTGGTCAAATCCGGATAGTTGAGCATTGGGCATGTTTAGGCCTCTAGAAATGTAGCTGTGCCTGGTTGGTAAGACGAAAGAGAGGAGACAGAAATTGCTTGAGAGACGAACGACACAACACAATCGGTAGACAACAAAAAATCGCAACTGGCGCGGAGCTCGTCTCAATCGGTTGTTATCTCGACGAGCAGCTCGGTAATCTCAGGTGAATCATTGGAAGGAAGGGAGTGAGGAGTGCAACTAGGGGGCGGCAGTCCTCCTCCTATCCACCTAACTCGAACGTCGAAACACTCGGCGGCGTAAACAGGGCACACACACACATAGCAGGGACTCCGCTCGTCTGCAGGACCAATGGCATTTCGCCGTTGGCTCATTGGGCCCATGTCCTACCTCCCCAGCGAGCCCGTTGGGGGGCCCGCTCAGTGTCCAGCCCAGAATTGTCTAGTTTAATGTCTGTTTGTATGGATCAGAATTATTTCATGTTTGAGGGTAAATATTATACTCAGCCGGGGGTTGCGATGGGTTCTCCACTGTCTCCTTTGCTGGCGGACATTTATATGGATTATATTGAAAAACAAATTTTTGGAAAATGTAAATCAAACAGCCTCTTGTATTGGTATAGATATGTGGATGATATCATAATCTTATGGACAGGGACCGAAAGACAATTAAATTCCTTTCATGAAAAAATTAATAAACTAGATCCGTTCATTCAATTCACCCTTGAATTGGGCGGAGATAAGTTGAATTTTCTAGATTTGTCTATTTCACTGATCAACAAAAAACATAATTTCTCAATTTAAAGAAAAGATACGTATAGTGACATCACTATTCATAGTACTTCAAATCATCCTCTGGTTCATAAACATGCGGCCTTCCGTAGTATGATCAATAGGTTATACCAATGAATAGTCAAAATTTATTAAAGGAAAAATCAGTCATTAAAAGCATAGCAGCGAGTAATGGATATGGAGGAGAGCTCATCGACTTTATTTGGAATAGGGTTCTTAGGAAAAAAAAAAAAAAAAAGTAGGGAAAGGGTCTCAAATTTAGTGAGGGAAAATGTGGTAGAAGAGAAAAAATGGATAGGAATATCTTACCATGGGAAAATTTCGGATAAACTTGGCAA
Source organism: Pachypeltis micranthus (assembly GCA_020466155.1). Lineage (NCBI taxonomy): Eukaryota > Metazoa > Arthropoda > Insecta > Hemiptera > Miridae > Pachypeltis > Pachypeltis micranthus. Next base: position 6,396,657 of record CM035776.1, read on the forward strand.
AATTCTATCATCTAGAGGTTTCAAAGTAGGTTTTAGAAATAAATATCTGGTGCCTAGCAACACACAACTTTCCGCCACCCCTTTAAGTTCGAACACCACCTGCATAAGCGGGCGCTATATCTTCGTTCAACGCATTTCTACAGGAACATTTGTGGAGAACAAAATGTACGTACTAGTTAGCTGAGAGTACTCCGAAAGTTTGATCGAAATCGTTAGAGCCGTTTTTGAGAAAATTGGAATACCGATAAAATAATATTCGACAAATCTCCTTTTCTGAGTTAACTTGGCTTATATCTCCGTTCCACATATATATACAGAAATAATTATAGAGAACGAAATGTGGCTATGGGTGACTTAAAGACACTCCATCAAGATTTATCACATTTGGTGAAAAATTTACCCTGGAATTTACGGAAATGTCCGAAAAAACGTTATTTTTGACACATTTTGATTTTTATCTCTGTTCAATGGACTGTCAGAGGAACATTTATTCAAAAGAATATGTATGTATTAACTATTTGAAAACATCCTGTGAGTTTGGTGAAAATTGCTAAAGCCGTTTTGCCAAAAAGCGTAAAAAACCTATTTTTGCTTCACGGGCCCATATCTCCGTTCACCGTATTTTCATGGAGATATGTATACAGAAGAAAAGTTAGGTATTGATTACGAGAAGATAATTTGAAAGTTTAATCAAAATCGTTAGAGCCGTTTTCGAGGAAAATGCGAAAAACCCTTGTTTTCGGTTTTTCGTCCCCCACCCCCCCTTCCCATCGGCCGAAATCATCCATAACCTTATTTTGGTGTCTACAAAAAATAACGAACAAAACAAAAAAGAACCAGCTCAATCGGATCAGCCGTTCTCCCGCAAATCGAACTACAGACACACACACAGACACACACACACGGACCTCGCTCCGAAATTAGGTTTTTTAGACTCAGTAGGGTCTAAAACGTAAAGATCTGAAGAAAACCCAAATTTTTTTTTTGGGCCGATTACTATACTTTCCTTCCCTTTGGGTAGCGGAAAGTAATAGTCTTAAAGCTTTATTGGGTTCTGTTAAGGATAAAATTAACGTCCAGGATAAAAGTGGGGTCTATAAACTAAAATGTTCATGCGGACTTGAATATTGTGGTCAAACTGGTAGGAAATTTAGGGAACAAATAAAAGAGCATGAAAAGGATTTTAGGGATAACAAAGGTGATTCTGCGTTTGCAAGGTATGTTAGATGTTCTGATAAAGTTCGAAATTATTAAAAGTGATAGGTGTGGGAAGTCTCTAAATGAGGTAATCCCTCAAAACATTTCACCACTAATAGGTTCATTTTTACAATAGCTTGGGTTTTCCCTCCACCATTGTCTTGAGTTGATTCACATCGGGTTTTTCCGATGTTACTGCTCTGGTTTCCCCTGCCCCGCCCCCTTTCACTTCTCTGAGCCGACAGGATTCAATATCTCCGTTCACCTAACTATATAAGATGTTCTTTCTATGAGGTACCTTCAGTTCATGTTTGTTACTGATGATGACCTAACCGTCGAAATCGATTTAACAATTGTGCTCATTATTTCTGTGGAAATATAGACAATTTATTGTTTATTCTGTTTTTAATAAAACCAGACTCCACTGGTTCTATCCCCGCCCGGCTCAGAAGGCCTCATGCCCCAACGCGCTCGGCCATCGCGCCTGAGCATTGGGCATCTACGGCCGTTTACGTTTACGTGACGCTTGTTTACTGGATGGGATGTCGAACAGATGCCCAATTTTCTTACTTTACTGTAACCTCATTACCTTCTCGATATGCCTTAATCGCAGTGTAATCACGGGTATCCTAACTGCATCCCCCAGTAATCTCGGCTAGCCTTGATTTACTTATCTAGCCGCGATCAGTTGGATCACGTTTAGCGCTGTTTTGGTGGAACGGCCCTAACATCCAGTCCTCGAGGACGCGGCACAGTGTGAAGTGGAATATCTCCAAACTGATGTGTACAAATGTGCCAAAATATGACGAGTACGGTACGAATTTGAGAATAGCTCTCCTCTTCCACTTCCTTTCAATCTCATTCAAACGCTTCGCGTTATTAATTAATATATGTTATTAATATATCTCTTCCAATCGCTCGCGCATTAGGCTCACTCTCTGGACTCCACTTTCTCTTGGGCGATGATTCATTTTGGCATTTGTTCGAAACTCGAATCCAAAGTTCAGTGAAATCAGACCGGCTTCTTGCTCTACACCGCTTTTATTTCTCCATATATTCCACCGCGTTGTTCTCGATTTGGTTTGAATTCGTTTTTATTTACAACCTCCGGAATTTGATATCCTCCGCAGACATCTTCATAAACACCGGAAATGTTATTTTATTTCGTTCATTTCGTTTTTTTTTTCTCTTTTCGAACCGTGTATCGTTCCTTCTTCGGGTTGGCGTCGAGGGTCCTCAAAATTATTAGACTGGATCCGCCCACAGGTTCCGTTATGTCAACGCTCACTTTACAATTTCGACGAGTCAACTCGTAAAGCCCCCCTCGAACCTCCCTTTTTTGGTGGCTTTCCGTATATCACGGAGATGAGCTGTTGGGTTTCGTATTCGACTGGGTGGCCTGGAAGCTCGGAATTGCGCCGTTGTGACGGTTGTTTGGCCGTTTTGAAACGTCGAACTGAACCCCCGGTTTTCCCCGTTTTACAACCCGGAAACCTATTTGACGTTAAGGCTACGAAGCTTCCGTTGGAACGCGGCACTTGGGTGTTAGTTTAATTTCTTTCCGTCGCCCACGAAGACCTTTTGGTTCGTAAAACGTCTGAGGGTCGGGTACTGCGGGGAGTTTAGTTTTCTGCAAAAGTAGCGTTAATGTTTACGGCGAGAAATTGTGAAAAAGGAAATATGTTTCCCAGTGGGTGTGCCACATAGTGTCCGTTTGTCAATATTTTACAAGTATGAGGCCGAGTGAATTGATTTAGCTGCAGAACCATGAAAACCATTGAATTTACGCGGGAATATTGTGTGATGCATCGCACTTGATAAAAAGCGTTCTTACTGTTTGTTTGAGTGATTTTGGTTTATTATTCATGCTGAATAATAACCCTACGTTTTCGGTCAGGAAAAATTTTTTACAACCCCCCTCAAAATTTGATACTTAACGTTTCAAGACATGGGGATTCCAAATCTGCAATGTCCGTCCGCCGTCCCCCATCCGACGTCCCCCATCCGCCATCCAGGCCGTTTTGTGGCTTTAACGTGGTCCAAAAAATCCGTTCTTCGCACTGTGCCAATTGCCGAGGGTTTGCTCGGTTCGAGGTTCCCCGTCCCAATTTCCCCGACTCTTTCTGCCCGACTGGCGGGGGGAGGTGACGGCCGATTCCTCCGCACACCCCTACATCGGATCATAAATGCCTACAGACGCTTACGGGCGCCTGGCCCCGGGGGAATATTTAGTTTCCGTAGTTCCATTGTAGTCAGGTCATGTTTCGTATGGTTTACTAGTATCTTTCGATGCTGAATCGAGTGGGATGGGTCTCAGAGCAGTAATACTAGGTCAAGCTGTTCATGAGAACAATAAACCGTTGTGTAATCATTTGCAGGGTTTTTGTTTAATGTAGGAGCTGCTTCTAGAGGCCCCATGAATTTAGTCCTGAGTATTGAGAACCATTGGCCCTCACGCCTCTCTGTGATGGCAGCTCTTCTTTCTTATTCTCTCCACTTGAAAATATTGCAGTGTGCTGCCATTCCCACGCATGCCCCCATACTTCCCAGTAGTTTGAAAGGGTCAGGAGTGGTCTTTCTCCGTGTCTTCAGCCTTGATCCCTGCTAGATACTGGCCCTAGATTAGCAAGCTCGATCCTCTTGTGGCTGAGCACTGCCCAAGCCATTTGAGCAATGCAACCTCCAGTTTTCCTCTGAATACAACATGGAGCGTACGAATGCCACCGGCTTCAGCTGAGTAACTGTGTCTTCTATTGTCCGTCGCCAGCCTGCCCAGCTCTGGCCTGAGAAGATGCCACTTCCACCATTCCCCTGCAGTGCACGCAGTTTCGACTTGCAGCCCTTTCAATTCGGCGCAAGTAAGCTCTAAATGTCCCATGTCCTGTTTGGAACTGAGCGAGGTAGAAACCCACCTCACTGTGGCCTTTGCCACAGCCACGGAGTTATCAGCTCCCTGGTCCACCTCCCCTTCTGGGTTGTATCCCATTCATCTTGCCACCTTCCAAGGGTCACAGCTCTTCTTCTTCCTCTCTTCTGGATTGAGTGATGACAAGAAAGCACATTCAAATATTGCCATTGCACACAAATTCCATCCTCAGCAACACCTTTATTAATGGCCATTTTCAGTATCTGGAAAGGCTAAATTAAACAATACTTCCCTACCGCTCTGGCTCTAACTGAAACAAACCTCTTGTGAGTTATTTTAATCTCGGTTTATGAGACAACATCCTCTCAATTACAAAAATGTCCCTTCGTATCTACTGCGCTTTACATCTCCTCTTCTTCAATCAGCTTCAGATTAAACTTGCCAGGCGCGTCCTAGTATTGTTGTGTGTTGACGATGTTCCTTGTTCTTGAATGACTTCTTTTGACGGCGTTTTGTTTTGTTACGGGTTCCAACGGATGTTGACGCGGTTGAGAAAGAACTTGAAAAGTGTGGAACAAGTTCAATAAATTTAGAAAAGAGCGGCTGCAAAATTCATTGACAACGTTTTCTCACAGCATCTTTGCGAATGAGCAGCAGCCTGAATATATGCGAATCTTGTAATGAGAGGTATTATTGCAGACGTTATTGCCCGAGGTGTTTTGGTTGGGGGATTTCAAGTGAAGCAGTATTGGAGTTCGATGCTGTCATTTGTAATGGTTTGCGGCGGACTGCCGGAGGTGGCAACACTGGCCGCCGCCCGTCCAGTTCGCCGCTGTGTATATTAGCGGTGGAGCCACGTTTTTACATCAGAATGGCTACCGACTTCTCAGACGAATCGTCCTCTTTTTCTAAGCCAGTGAACCAGTTCTTAAACGTCCCTTTACATTGTGTGAAGTAAGGTAAGCGATCAGAGCTTGGTGTTTCATTTTCCCCATTGTCCCTTTATTGGCATTAATACAATCTGAGCATAGGTTATTTGTTTCATTCTAAAAGGAGTTCATCTCATTTCATTTCATTTCGAGTTTTCCTGATTAAATTCAAGTGGGTCTCATTCGGTTGTAATTTCATTTCCCATTACCTTCTTGAGAGGCATTATTTTGTTTATTTCATCAAGTGAGTATAATTGAGTGTATTTGATTTACATATTCTTTTGGGCCCAGGCACGACGTTCACGCGTGTTCTGTATACGGGTGAATTGTGAGACAATTCCCTTTTGTTCGTCACAAATTGGTAGCAGAGCGTGGTTACGATCCACGGACCTCTGGGTTATGGGCCCAGCACGCTTCCACTGCGCCACTGTACGTCACACATTTCATTTGAGAAAAAGTTTTAGGTGCGCGGTACGCCGGCGAGCAAATGTTCACAGTTAACCATCGCCCTAAGAGCGCTGTCTGAAATGAGAAACTTTCTACGGACAGTAAAAAAATCGTCCCATTCCCACGCTCCCCCATCACCTCAGCACCAGGTTTCCCTGGCAACCTTTGTTGCCATGTGCCAGCTAAACGGTTCAAACGAGGCTATTTCAGAGGTGAATGAGACGTCATTCAAGCCGAGTCAAGATACTGTGAATATTCTAAGTACACTTACCAGTTCGAAGTTCTTTTAGTGATGATAAAAGGTTTAAAGGCAATTAAACACAACGAGAAATAAAGAAATATCACTCTGTACTCGTTGTTAAGAAAAATCAGTTTTGGATACGACGCAATACCTGAACGGAAGCGATGCAAGAATAGGGATGAGGGACGAGGCGAAGCCGAGACACCATTCGCAACCGGACCACCTGAACATCTGGTAATAACCTACTAGAGTGCGTCACACATTCCACAAGTCAATACGAAATATATCACGCACCGCAGCAATCAACAAACACTCAGGGTCAATTATTCGAACGAGCAAATAGTACTCCAATGCAAAAGAGCCAGTAGGCTCAAAGTATTGATCATTCGGATCGACTGATTCACAGCCCTTACTCCGACACCATCAGTTGAACAAAGAATGCTGTGCGTAAAGATACGCATAATTTTTACTAATCATCCAAACACATTTTTACTCTTTTTCACGACGGGTTTTACTCAATTCCGTTACTATTTTTACTCAATATCCTGCAATTTCCTTATTATTTTTACCCCAATCAACATCGTTTTTTGTTCAAGTTCCCAAATGTTTTTCTTCGCTTTCTGAACTATTTTAAACCGACGAGCTTCTTCATTATTACAGTCAAATCTTGGTTCAGTTAGCTACGAGGGCTTAAAACTTCGTAACTCCATCTATTGGCGTGTGAACATCCTTCTATGTGGCGCAATCTTTCTAATCGATCAGCACGGCCGTCATCTGGCTGGTTGTACGTTTTGTTTTAGGTGGATGCTGGAGATACCCTCACTGCAGCCACAAACGAGCCCCAGCTCATGGCTTCCCTGCTCCACCTCCAGACACCAAGGGAGTTGGGCACCTTTAGTGGGACGTTCCCTACACGTCCACACCCCCCCCCCTGCACAAAGCTGAGGACATCCGCAAGTTGTGCCCTCATCACCTCTTCTGGCTATAGAAAGGATCTCCCAAACGATGGTGCGATGCAGCGAGTCGATCGCATATGGCACAACACATGCTCTGATGTCTCCAGCCCCACCTCCCTGAACCTGCATACCTGCCCCTCACAATTTCCAATGTTTGCAAGGTGGTATGATCTGTAAACAGACCACATATGATCCTTGTTGGTTGCAAGAATGGGGGAGCTGAGGATCGCAATAATACTGAAACTCGGTGAGCGTGAGGAGGACTGTATTATACGTGGGTGCGGAATTGAGTTGAATTAAAATTGAGGGGAGTACAAATGTGCGGCACAAGGGCAGTACTCGGAACGCGTGAACTGGCAACGGTAACCGTATGAGAGAGTAAGAAGTTACTGGGGTGGTTGTTGGAAGCAGAATGATTTTGGAAGAGCTCTGTCGTCGATAGGAAAATGAAATTGGGAGAAAGAAATAAAGAAAGGGGAAAACCTAGAAAAGGTGGCTGGGGGGCCCACAGCTGAGGAATTCCCGCAGGTGAGGGGTAGGTATTGAAATAGTTGGAGACAATTAGGTGGTCGGAGACAATGACGCGGGGAAGTCCGAGGTCAAAGACTCTGACCACTTCAACGCTTTGCGTCGAACAATCCTCATATCCTTCCTCCACAGTCTGAGCACCTTCTGGAGAGTCAGATGAAGAGTTTTGACTATCTTAGGGTGGGCACCCCCTGCCAATAAGCAGCCCTGCATCTATCCTCCTGATGGTCCCAACAAAGGGCTCAGGGCTGACAGGGATTTGCACTGTTGCCTTCAGCCCAGTCAGATCAGCCGCACCGTAAGGCAATACGAGGCTAAAGCTTTGAGAGTGGCCTGACTGTCCACCATAATGTACATCTCTTGCCGCTTCAGTCCCACCTGCAGCAACTGTTGCACACAGACTCACAGACACCTCTACCTGGAACACTGTGGCCAGCGACCCCAACGGGATCTCTGCTCTAATCCTCGGCCAAACCTTTCTGCCTTGCCAGGCCACCCTGTACTGAGCCATCAGTTTTCGATAGCTCATGGATGCGTATCTTCAAGGGTAACACGAAGTTAAACCTGGCAGGCATTGCGTCTCCCACATGCGGTCACTTCTACCTTATACACTACATTTGAAAACAATCTTATTGATCTAGAAATACGATGAATGAATCATTCTCCTAAAGATCCTTATACTCAAAATAACTTGAAACCGCTATTCCTCCAAATCCAACAGAGCCCCTTGAACTATTCCACGCCCCAACCCCTCATCTTAAACCGGGTTATTGGGAAGTTGAGTCAAAATTTGTTACCCTCGCCCTCAAGAAATGTGCAGTAGTGACCCCTTGACGAGACCGAACGAACACCCTCGGAACACGCCTGCCAGTCCGCAGCCTCGTATTTTCCAGCTACTCCCAACAAATCGACCGTAAATAACGCGCAGAACCACACTTTGCTGACTGTCGAGCAATTAAAATTGTTACCGGCCTTTAATTTAACTAATAATCCTCCGAACAACATCAAGATGAAAACTCAACCGTTTCAACGAGGTGAAAACCTCATTAAGACCCGCAAAATAGGCGATGGAATTAGTTACGTGAACGGCGGTGTCGGGAATTAAAAAGCGGAAAAATGGGGGCACCGATATTTAGTTTCACAAAATGAATTAATCACGAAGTTCCTTAGAAGATTGAGATCAAATCTCATTTTTTGTTTCAACATTCGTACGTGCGAGTGTTGAACCGAATGAAATTTTGCTAATAAATCAAGCTTGTGGGAGTTAGAAAACATCGAGTCCAGTTGTGGAAGCTCTTAGCCCGTTTAAAAAGCATTAAATGTGATTTTATCAAGATTGATGTGTTAATATGAGTAACTCGGTTCTTGAGGTGGTCGTCTTAGGACGTTCCATTGAATAACGGGTTGCTCCTGCCACTGCGGAGGTTGGACGTTGGAAAGGGTCAACTTAATAGGTCTTTTCAAATTATCTTTGATTATATAGAGTCAACGATTATAAAACGGTTGATAACGAAATGAGGAAATACCGGCGGGTTATTATTGAATTTTGTATTTCGATGGCCCGTTAATTGAAGTAAAACGCCGATCGTTTGAAAGCATTAAGGGCGGAATTGCGAGCTCTGCGCCCGTCCGCTGGCAAACAGGTCTGCTTAGTTTCGCATTAGTTTGCCTTGTTACAGCGAAGTAACTAAGACTGAAAGTGTACCAATCGTGCCGGAAGCTCGAAATTGATTTATAGTAAAGCGTCGACTTTTAAAATGCCTCCCGGCCATTTACTTGTGTAGTAGCGAGTAACTTCCATCTCATTATTGGTCTCAGGCGGTGGACAAATAATGACTACTATTCAACCTAATGGCGTACCAATTATTAAAAGAGTGAGCGTCGATGCGAATTGAATGCGTTGTGAATTTAAACGTCGATGGACGAAAATGTCGTGATTGTCACAGAACTCTCCCGTGAGATTTAACCTCGCGTCGGATTTACGTGTTAACGCTGAACTGTTTTTGAACATTTTCTTTGAATATATAACTGTTAGCTCGTTCATTATTCTTTTTACTTTCCTTGGTACTACAAAGTAGAAAGGAAAGTTACGTAATCGGCTGAAAAAAAAAATTGCCAGTTTTCTTCAGATCTTTACGTTTCAGACCCTCCTCGGTTCAAAAAACCCTGCATTATTACACAATGGTTTATTATTCTCATGAACAGCTTGACCTAGTATTAGTGCTCCCCCATCCCATTTGATTCAGCATTGAATACTAGTAAACCATACGAAACATGTCCTGGCTACAATGAAACTACGGAAACAAAACGTCTGATGATTTTGCCCCGTTGTCGGGGAAATCGAACGGTGGGGAGGGGGGGGGCGCTTCCAGCGAACCCGTTGCGAGGCAAAAGGGGAGTTGAGCCGCCCGCCCTGCAGTGTTGCCGCCGTTTTTTATTACTTTCCGCTACCCGAAGGGGAGGAAAGTATAGTAATCGGCCCAAAAACAATTTTTGGGTTTTCTTCAGATCTTAACGTTTCAGACCCTACTGAGTCTAAAAAACCTAATTTCGGCGCGTGGTCCGTGTGTATGTGTGTGTGTCTGTAGTTCGATTTGCGGGAGAATGGCCGATCCGATTGAGCTGGTTCTTTTTTTGTTTTGTTCGTTATTTTTTGTAGACACCAAAATGAGGTTGTGGACGATTTCGGCCGATGGGAAGGGGGGGAGGGTGGGGGACGAAAATGTACCAAAAACTAGGGTTTTTCGCATTTTTCGGTTTTTCCGAAAACGGCTCTAACGATTTTGATTTAACTTTCAAATTATCTTCTACTAATCAATACCTAACTTTTCTTCTCTATACATATCTCCATGAAAATACGGTGAACGGAGATATGGGCCCCTGAAGCAAAAATAGGTTTTTTACGCTTTTTGGCAAAACGGTTTCAGCGATTTTCACCAAACTCACAGGATGTTTTCAAATAGTTAATACCTATTTATTCTTTTCAATACATGTTCCTGTGACGGTCCATTGAACAGAGATAAAAATCAAAATGTGTCGAAAATAACGTTTTTTCTAACATTTCCGTAAATGCCAGGGTAACTTTTTCACCAGATGTGATAATTTGTAATGGAGTGTCTTTTAGTCACCCATACCAGAATTTCGTTCTCCATAATTATTTCTGTATATATATGTTGAACGGAGATATAAGCCAAGTTAACACAAAAAAGGAGATTTGTCGAATATTAATTTATCGGTATTCCAATTTTCTCAAAAACGGCTCTAACTATTTCGATCAAACTTTCGGAGTACTCTCAGCTAACTAGTACGTACATTTTGTTCCCCATAAATGTTCCTGTAAAAATGCGTTGAACGAAGATATAGCGCCCGCCTAAGTAGGTGGTGTTCGAACATAAAGGGGTGGCGGAAAGTTGTACCAGATATTTGTTGAGACTGGCGGGAAGGAGGGAGTTCAAACGACGAAACGTTGACTTTCGCTTTAGTCCCGCGTTGTACTGCGTTTCGTTAATTTTTTTTTTCGTTTTTTTAACCGTTTTTTGCCCATTACAACCACAGGCTTCGTCCGATCGGACGGGGGACGGGGGACGGCGGACGGACATTGCAAATTTGGAATCTCCAAGTCTTGAAACGTAAAGTATCAAATTTTGAGGGGGGGGGGGTTGGAAAAACATTTTTTCGTGACCGAAAACATAGGGTTATTATTCAGAGTGAATAATAAACCAAAACACTATTTGGGAAAATGGTCTGTGTGTCTGTGGACGATTTTTAGAGAAAACGACTGTACCAAATCCGCTCAAACTTGATATCTAGCCAGCAGGTTACCATGGGACGCAAAAATAAGGGTATGAACAAAATCCACCGAAAGTTAACTATAGTTATCATAGTGATCAAAACACCAAATATTTATTTTCTCAAAAACGGCTCTAACGATTTTGGTTAAATTTTCTATATTGATAGCTGTTAATAAGGCAATGATACCATAAAATTCCCATTAGTGGGAAAATGACGAGAGCAGCACACTAAATTACCAAAATTTTCGACTTAATCGATTTTAGAGTGGTTTTTAGAGAAAACGATCGTACCAAATCACCTCAAACTTGATATCTAGCCCGCAGGTTACCATGGGACGCCAAAATAAGGGTGTGAACAAAATCCACCGAAAGTTAACTATAGTTATCATAGTGGTCATTACACCTTTTTTTTCCTCAAAAACAGCTGTGACGATTTTGATTAAATTTTTTATATTGATAGCTCTCAATAAGGCAATTGTACCATGAAATTTCCATTCGTGGAAAAATGATAAGAGCAGCACAATAAATTGCCAAAAGTTTCGACGAAAATCTATTTTAGCGCGATTTTTTTTTATAAACTCCGCTGAAATGTCACTAGAATGTTAAAAGAAATTGGTGTATTAGTCCAATCCAATGCCTATAGGGTGAGCGTTTTAAAACGCCCATAAGATATACGGGGCTCACTCCACAAATTCCGGAATTTCAAATATCGCCGTTTCGCTTACTACCAGTTCTAAACGTTTTTACCCAATAACTCAAAAAAAGTTATTACGATCCTCTTCAAAAAAATCGTGTTTACAGCCTCATTAATTCTCTGCGTACCAATAATTCAATAATGGTTCGGGAGTAGGAGCAGCACAATAAATTCGGAAACTGTAAGCGCTACCGCTTTCTGCTGCCGTGAAGTGTTGTTTGACAGACATAAAAAGGAAAGTTGTGTGTTGCGACGCACAAGATATTTCAATTATCCGTTGAGTGGAAATATCAGCCATAAAAAACTACAATTCTTCGAACATTAAACAGGTTCACGTTGCAGTGAACGGGAGGCGGAAGACCAAGACCCACGACGAATTCACCTGTTGCGCGGATTCTCGTGTCGGGGGCGGCGATCGCGGTTTTAAGTTGGAGGCCGGAGCTACCAGGAAACGAGGAACCGACAGGAGCCACACAACCGCCCCTCAAAGTGAGCGGGCCAGCAAAATAAAAATCGATAATCCTGGAATTGAAGCAACAAGTTGCTGCTCTCCAGTTGCGGGGGTTGTGACGGCCTATTGTTTCCAACGCGTCTCTCGTCTATCGATTTTCGTCGTCAAACGTTGACCCTCCCTCCGGCCGAGAGCTCTTGTTCGCTCTGCTCCTCCTGTCTAAAAACAGTGAAGGAATTGCACTCGGTGAATACTTCAGAACATATTCAAGCTCTCTCAAGCAATTAACATGCGATAGTTTAGTTTATATTGAAATAAAAGTTTATTATAGAAATGATCCCAAATCTTCGAAGGCATTTTTAAAAGTGTACATAACATATTCTCTGGATCCCAAGTTCGTGTTACTTATTGACGCTATACGTTCAACTAATTTTAATTTTTCACACGTTACGCTCTCTATTACCAGAAACATGACCTTGATGATTTTGGTGAACAACTCTACTCGATTTCGTCGAAAAGTTTCGTAATGTATTGTGCTGCTCTCATCATTTTCCCACGAATAGGAATTTTATGGCATGATTGTCTTATCACGAGCTGTCAATATAAACAAATTATTCAAAATCGTTTGAGCCGTTTTTGAGAAAAAAAATATTTTGTGTTTTGATTACTATGATAACTGTAGGAAACTTTCGGTGGATATTGTTCATACCCTTATTTTGGCGTCCTATGGTAACCTGCAGCCTAGATATCAAGTTTGAGCTGATTTGGTACGGTAGTGTTCTTTAAAAACCGCGCTAAAACCGATTTCGTCGAATAGTTTCGTAATTTATTGTGCTGCTCTCGTCATTTTCCCACGGATAGGAATTTTATGGTATGATTGTCTTATCACGAGCTGTCAATATAAACAAATTATTCAAAATCGTTAGAGCCATATTTGAGAAATAAAATATTTGGTGTTTTGATCACTATGATAACTATAGTTAACTTTCGGTGGATTTTGCTCATACCCTTATTTTGGCGTCCCATGGTAATCCGCGGACTAGATATCAAGTTTCAGCTGATTTGGTACGGAAGTTTTCTTTAAAAACCGCGCTAAAACCGATTTCGTCGAATAGTTTCGTAATTTATTGTGCTGCTCTCGTAATTTTTCCACGAATAGGAATTTTCTGGAATGGTTGTCTCATTACGAGCTGTCAATATAAACAAATTATTCAAAATCGTTAGAGCCATATTTGAGAAATAAAATATTTGGTGTTTTGATCACTATGATAACTATAGTTAACTTTCGGTGGATTTTGTTCATACCCTTATTTTGGCGTCCCATGGTAATCCGCGGACTAGATATCAAGTTTCAGCTGATTTGGTACGGAAGTTTTCTCTAAAAACCGCGCTAAAACCGATTTCGTCGAATAGTTTCGTAATTTATTGTGCTGCTCTCGTAATTTTTCCACGAATGGGAATTTTCTGGAATGATTGTCTCATTACGAGCTGTCAATATAAACAAATTATTCAAAATCGTTACAACCATTTTTGAGAAAAAAAACTTTGTGTTTTGATCACTATGATAACTATAGTTAACTTTCGATGGATTTTGTTCATACCCTCATTTTGGCATCCGATGGTAACCTGTAGGCGAGACATCAAGTTTCAGCTGATTTGATACGATTGTTTTCTCTAAAAACTGCGCTAAAATCGTATTCGTCGAACGTTTTGGTAATTTATTGTGTTGCTCTCGTCATTTTCCCACAGATGTGAGTCTTGTGGTATAGTTGCCATGTTGGGAGCTACCAATGTAAACAAATTTAATCAAAATCGTTGTAGCGGTTTTTGAGAAAATAAATATTTTGTGTTTTGATCACTATGATAACTATAGGAAACTTTCGGTGGATTTTGTTCATACCCTTATTTTGGCGTCCCATGGTAACCTGCGGGCTAGATATGAAGTTTGAGCTGATTTGGTACGGTGGTTTTCTCTAAAAATCGTCCACACACACACAGACCATTTTCCCAAATATTGTTTTTCGGAGTCAGTAGGGTCTGAAACGTAAAGATCTGAAGAAAACACCAAAAAATTTTTTTTTCAGCTCAATTTTCAACTTAAAAACGCTTCTTTCTACTTCGTACAGCCAAGGAAAGTATAAACACAAAACGAGATTCTCGATTGTGTCCAAGCTCCTCACTAGCTCAACGTATAGTATCGTTTTCCTGCCAACAAGTGAATTTTGTTCTTCGCTCGGACGAATTAGGCAGTTGGCGACTTTTAAGAAAAAACTACCCTTCGTATCAGTTTCAACGAAAGTCGTCAGCAACGTCCGAATGTCATCAACTCGCAGCTAAAGACCGCAAATTTTATGACCACATACTTCACACGCCCGTTTCCTCGTTTGAGAAGAACGAGTTATTCAAATGATTTTGACGCGACAGGAAAAATGTTAAACGACAAATAAAATATAACGAGGCCTTCGTCCGGCGACTGTGTGAATTTATGTTGCAGCCACCGATGGGCCACGCAAAAAAAAGGTTAATAATCGTTCGGAGAGTTGCGTTTGCTCGTTTAGCATAATGAACGGCTCGAACTGGCCGAGTACGAAAGTTATATCTATAAATATCGGCCTTCGACGTCATGAATTACTCCGCGACGTTTAATCGATCGGTAACAGTTTCGCTAATTTATATTCCATAATTCATCATACGCGCGGAGTGATTATTATGATGTTCGCTTCCACCTCAATTCGAGTCCCCTGCTGGTCGGTTTTGGGCGGAAATTGCCTTCGGCCGAGTCGCTCGAACGTTACGCTGAACTGATTATGACGAATGTCTCGCGACGAGAACTAAATATTTGGTTTGGAGCGAATGGATGCGCGAATGCTCGGTTTTCCATCGCAAGTTTCAAAGTTTCAGAGCTTCGACGCTATTTTCACCATGTCCAGCAATCCCTCTTACGATTTCGATCAAACTCACCGAGTACCTAAATATTTTTTTTCCCATAAAAGTGTCTGTAGAAATGCGTTGAACGAAGATATAGCCCCTGTATATACGGCTGGTCGTCGAATTGACGTTTATTGCTACGCACCTTCTCTAACTATACCAATGCCATTCAGTGTTAGCAACCACTCACGGGAACGATGGGAGAGGGACACGTTCCTGACTGAGGTGGGCGCCGTGCAGTGGTATACTGATGGTTAGGCTATGAGAGGCAGAGCTGGACTGGGCATTGTAGGGCCCAATTACAGTCTTGCTAAGCCGCTGGGAGAGTACGCCACGATATTTCAAGCGGAAATCCTAGATATAAAGATCTGCGCGGAAGAAATCATGACCAAAGGACTCAAGGGCAAGCGGATCTATCTATTCTCGGACAGCCAGGCCGCCTTAAAGGCTATTGAAGCCTACAGCTTTAGTTCTAGGCTGGCGTGGGAATGCCTTCATACGCTCAAGAAACTCGGTGCCCAATATAGGCTCGCCTGGGTGATGGCCCACAGGGGTCATGAGGGCAACGAAAAGGCTGACTGCCTTGCGAAAAGGGACGCAGGGAGATACAGGAAAAGTGCTCCCATTGGCGTCGCCAGCCACGGTTAAGACAAGCAAAAAGGCTTGTTACGCCTTCCTGTCTAAGGGCAAAGGCGATGCTGATACTCTCCAGACAGGATCTGAGAGTTCTGATAAGCTTCCTCACTGGTCACTGCCCACTCAGGTATCACCTCAACAATATGGGCATCTCAGAGGCGGTGGAATGCAGACTCTGCGGTGAGGAGGACGAGACAGCAGAGCATATCCTATGTGAATGCCCCGCCTTGGCAGCAAAACGCTTCGAATACTTCGGTCAGGGGACCACTGAACCCCAAACCGTAGCGGACTCTGCGGTGAAGGACATACTCGGCTTCCTAAGGGGGGCGGGTATGTACGACCCCTTCTACTAAGAAAGGGCCAGAGTCACAATAGGCCCATATGCGGCCGCAGTGACAAAGGGACTTGTCCCACACGCCCTCGGGTCAAAAAAAAAATTGTCAGAATTTTGAGTCCTGTAGGAATTTTTGTAAATATCCCACAAGACGATACAGAACTATCGTGAACAGGACTTTAACTTTTATCCAGATCCTTCGTTCACGCGCACATCGGAAATATTCGTCCTTTTTTAAGGAAGTTGACCGGTTTCGTACTGATTTCAATGAATTACGCGTGATTTATTCGCTGTAAAATATATTACCAATGACGCGTATCGTTTCTGAGCGGTTGGGCTCTACTGACTGGTGGGCGTAACAATTGTTAGGTGTCAAGGAGCGTAACATCAAAGTATTTTACGAACATAAATTGAAGACTAGACAATAGAAAACGGAAACCCAGTTCTCGATATATTGAGATTAGCTCTAACGGCGCAGGTGTGGCTCAGGTGACACCCCGTGAAATACACTTTTGTTAACGACCACCCACGAAGAGCCCACAATATCCCTTTCCTCCTCTTTTTCATTCTCGATCGAAGTTTCCGTAGTTCAACGACAATAACACACTCCTACGGTCGTAATCCTTCAAACCGTAATTCCGTCCACACGTTCACTTAAGGGCGACTCGGAAATTGAAGGAGGAAGGCGTTAGAAAAGGCCAAGCGGACAGTTCGCTATCTGAACAAGGGGCGTATAATCAGGTAGAAATGATGAGAACAAGCCTTTACACTATAAGCCGCGGCCACCCAGATCGATCTTTTTTCAATTATATTATTCACTATGTGTTTTGTGGTCAAAAGATGAGATCATCCTGTTTTTCGCCTTTTGGTTCGACGAATTGGATTAAATTTACGATTCGTTGGTCAATCCCAGAAGAAGGTGGTGTGCTTTAATGGCGTTATTTCAAACGAAATTAAATTGAGTTTATTCGGGACGAAAGTAAACGATTTGTGATAGTTCGCTTCATTCACTCTACTGCAGCCAATCATTGGAAAGTTTACCTGCTGGTATGATTGGTTGGCTCAGGTAAAATGTACAAAAACCTTTCGCGCACACCTTGTTGCTGAAGGTCCGACTGTAGAGCTGCCAGGATATCCTGCACAGTCGTTGCCCTGTCACGATTTGTAATCTCAATGGGAAATGGCAGTCCTGACAACATGATCACCAAGGGCCTCTTGGATCTTAGCCTTTCGGGTTTGCAGCCTGGCGGCCCGACTCAATCAGAATGACGACGTTAGGAGTTCTCCTGATCGACCTAACCTCTACACCAGCCTCTTCCAGGCTGACTTAGCCCTCAAATTCTGCAGATCTTCGGTGAATGCGGTCCTGGATTGAGAATAATGGCATCAGTACGCCTCCCTATCTTGGGCCATCTTTGGTGGGGTTGCTGTTCTTATCCACCTGCCTCTTTCTCACTCTGGCTCATTACCTTTACAAGGGTTTTTCCCCTTATTCTCCCGCAGTTGAAGGGACAGCCCAGGGAAGTGACGTGGTCTGATCGAACCTCCCAAGGGCATATTTCCTTGCCAGTCACTCACCACTTTCCCACCGCCTTCAAAGGAGGCTTCACAGAGAGGTGGAAGGAGCACATTCTAAACGCTCCAGAGTTCAGGCAAGCCCTCGCTGCTGCGCCATATTCTTTGGCAGAGCGTGCTCATTTCCAACGCATTCTCTGCAGCTCCCAAACCTCCATTTTCTAATTTAGCGCCGCTCGCCACTCTTGTTCATAACACAATTGAATATATCTTGTGTGCAGCAACACAAACCTGTAAATTCGACGACCTGCTGCGTATACAGGCGCTATATCTTCGTTCAACACATTGTTACAGGAACATTTATGAAGAACAAAATGCAGGTACTGGTTCCTTGAGAGTACACAGTAAGTTTTATCAAAACCGTTAAAGCCGTTTTTCGGGAAAAATGGAAAACCGATAAATTAATATTCGACAAATCTCGTTTCCTGAGCAATCTATCTAAGCAAGCTTATATCTTCGTTCAAAAGATAGATGTAGAATTTGTTCGACACAAGCCAAATCAGTCTGGTTTCGTTGACCTCGTAATGCCTAACAGGACTCCCTGGCCCTTAACGGCAAAGTCATTGTTTCCCCACAGACCTTTGTATCTACGGAAATTCCACCCCCGGGGGCATCTTCTAATGGCCGTGGTTTTCCCATTGTTACCCTCTCTTCCGTTTTCAGACTCCTCTCCACAACAGACGGCTCCTCCCAAACTCATTAACCTACGAACTTACGCAAAACGCTCGTCTCCCTGTGCTCACACATACACATTTCTCTTCTACTCTCTGCTCATACACCTCTCTCTCTCTCTCTCTCTCTCTCTCTCTCTCTCTCTCTCTCTCTCGTTCTCTCTCTCTCTCTCTCTCTCTCTCTCTCTCTCTCTCTCTCTCTCTCTCTCATCTCTCTCTCTCTCTCTCTCTCTCTCTCTCTCTCTCTCTCTCTCTCTCTCTCTCTCTCTCTCTCTCTCTCTCTCTCTCTCTCTCTCTCTCTCTCTCTCTCTCTCTCTCTCTCTCTCTCTCTCTCTCTCTCTCTCTCTCTCTCTCTCTCTCTCTCTCTCTCTCTCTCTCTCTCTCTCTCTCTCTCTCTCTCTCTCTCTCTCTCTCTCTCTCTCTCTCTCTCTCTCTCTCTCTATCCTCCCGATACAGTTTCCCGCGCCAGTTCATGCATATTACGAGTCGTCCCCTTGTGTCACCCTTTTGTACACAAACTCTACTCATTTCATTGCGCTCTTCACGCTCATCGAGTTTCTTTATTTCGATCTTCAACTCCCCCTCTCATGCGCCCACACTCTCGCGCTCTCATGAGTTCTCAATAAATGTTTCCGTAGAAATGCAGGTCGTCAAATGTATTGGGTTTGCATAAAGTTGTGTGGTTATTTTGAGTACACAATTGGTCTTCTTCGAATTTGATACCTTGCTGTAGTCTAAGATAATAGTGAATTACTTCTGGCTGCCAAATGACTGAGCCACATGATCCATCTAGACGACATTGCGTAAAGAACAACAGACGGCTCCTCCCAAACTCATTCACCTATGAACTCTCGCGAAATACACTCGTCTCCATGTGCTCATCTCCTTCCGATACAGTTTCCCGCGCCAGTTCACGCATATTACGAGTCGTCCCCTTGTTTCGCCCTTTGTACACAAACTCTACTCACTTCATAGCATTTAAAACAGTCCTCCTCGCGCTCACTGAGTTTATTTTATTTCGATCTTCAACTCTCGCCCCGTCGTTCACCCACAGAAATCGTTACGGATTAACAAATATACAACATAGGTTGCTAAAAGACACTCCGAAATATTGAGGAACCCAGTTACGCAGTTACTGCGTAAATCACAAAAATGTTTAAAAAAACATTATTTCCGACACATTGATTTTTATCTCTGACCAGTTGTGCTGACTGACTCCTATTGAAGGCACCGGGCGATCGATGGTGGACTAGAGGTTAAGACAATGGTTCATAATTCTCGACGAAAGTCGGGAATTATCGATCGGCGCTCCGTGCGATTGCTGTTAATTTTTACCTGAGTCAGCAGCTCTTCAAATACCTCCAAACTTTCCTCGTAACAAGTCGACTGTCAGAGGTACATTTATTGAGAACAATACATAGGTACTAACTATTAAAAAATACTCCGAGTTTTGTGAAAGTCGTTAAAGCCGTTAGGCCAAAAAGCTGTTTTTTGTCGATTGCAATGAATTCGATGAATGAATTTCCCTTGGACACGGCGTCTCTGCGATACCTATCACGCATCTGATGTTTCTTCACGGTTTTTATTACGTTTCACAACGGCTTTCTCCTCAATCTCTCATCAGTTTTAGCTCGATTTTTTTCAACAATTGTTTAGTTTAACGAGCGTGTTCCAAATTTTGTATACATGAGAAAATAATTGAACGCTAGCGCTGTATAAAAACTGACTAAAGGGTTTCAAGTGGCGTCGACGTTGTCGTGCCCGATGCCTCAGACAATGATTTCGCCCAGCGCGGGTTGGTAACGTCTGAAACCGCCCATTACCGAGGAACAAAAGGCCTTCTTCCTGATCTATGCCCGCCCTGAACACGGCAAGGAGACAGTTAATGGATTAGAATTACTAAAAAGATCACGTTTTTACTATTAGCCACTTTTTGTCCGGGTTCCGCTCCAAAGAGGGTACTTTTTTCCCTCCCCGTTGGCGATTTCTTCTCTTTGAAGAGAAGATGAGAGGGTTGTGGGGAGGAGCGGAGGAGGTTGAATGGCGGGTATACTACCATTCCTTGAAAGGACGAAATGTGTTCAGGGTAAACTGTCAACTGGTCAGCCACGTCCAGGCTCTTTTTCTTAGAAACCCTTCAGAGACGTCGACGTTCATCTAACTGATCTTCCTCTCCTCTCCCAATTATTTAAACATTGAAAGCTCTTCGGAGGAGAAGAACGCGGCTCATTGCTACCAAACCAAGTTTATCCAGGAGGCACCCGCGAGAAAGAAAAAAACCCCGCGGAGTCGGGGGAAATGAAGTGAGTGGACTCACGTAGAGGTCTCGATGCCGCTCATTCATTGCGTTGTAAATATACCGCTCACATTCCGTCCACTAACGTTCTATCCTTCAACTTGATCTATTTTAACACGTTTTTATTTACTCGCTTTCAGGTCAATCGGGGTTAAACGTCCCAATGAGCTGAAGGCTCGCAACTTGAATCACGCGAATAAATGGAAAATCGAGTCTACAGCAAATATTATCTGCTGGAAAGAGAAGAGTATTCGCGTAGCGTCCGTCTGATTCAGAGGAACGAACTAGACGAGCAGAGATAATTGAATTAATCGAGGAAACTCTTATTTAGCACAACCTTCCCATTTGACGAACACGAAACGTAACGTCCACACGTTGCCACCCTCAAATGCTCATTCTGCCCAAACCTAATTCGTAGTCTGACTTTGGTAAATGGGAAAGGGGATAAATCAGCCGCAGAACCTACTGGCTACGGGCTGACAGAAGTTTGACTGCCGATAGGAACGCAAACCGCATGACCGAACTTATGGAACAATATGCGGGGCATTCAACGAGTACTCCTTTTTACGTCACTTTCTCCTTCTCCAACAATTGTTTCAGAAAATTTAGATTCTTGTAGCCAACTCGTTTCTTTTGGCCCCAAACGATCTTCTTGGGCGGCTACACAACCGAAGAAACCAAGCCGTCGAAAAATAAATCAATTTTTTCATCTCATGTAGTAACAAGATGGTAGTCGCCACACCCCAGCCCTCGGGTGACAAAGCATGGGCTATGTTCAATTGTAAATATTGTACTGGCAACGACAATTATGTTGATTCAAATGTACTTGCTGTTGAAGTGCGTTCCAGGATCGTTTTGCTCTCATGTACAAAAAGGACATAACCAGATTTATTTTATTTTTTTTGGTGCTCGCATCAATAGTTTCCACACACGTCATTGTGGAAGGCAGGATTCGTGCGGCGATTGTTGGTTACAGACATACGACTTACTTAGCCTAAGGAACGAGGCAGCGCAGACGCCAGTTTGGTTAGTTTTCCCCAGTACGTGTCATCTTCATCACTGGTCGAGAGGACTGTTAGGAAATGTGCAAGAAGAATGCGTCAAACTGCCTGCAACGCTGTGTGAGGGGAGGGGGGGACGCTGCAGACGCTTGATCTGAGGATGAATACACAAGGTAAGGCCTAACCTTCTGATCATGGAGAGGAAGGGCTATAGGCAGATTGTGGGAATCACAAAAGTAAGAAAATTCGCCACAGCGCGCTAGTGGGAATCACTCTTCCAGTGCCATTTGAATCAACATAATTGTCGTTACCAATACAATATTTACAATTATACAGGCTGGTTGCATGAGTGATTAAGTGGCCATAACTGGTACAACTCTGAGGACCAATGGTATTATACAGGTCTGTTTCCTTATTTGATGACTGTACCTAAACCCTCGACGAGGATTATATCAGTCATGGAAGTTGCGGTTTCGCTAATGTGCAAGAGGCCGGCCCCTGCAGCATCCATCGAACTCAGACCTGTGGAGGTACGACAGGTATTTGGTCGTTAGCCTGACTCCCGGTAGAGAGCTGTTGCCCATCCATGGTGTTTCCACAGTCAGTGTCTCTTATACTACTCAATGGAGCGACTTCAGTGAATCCTAGGTCCCTTCAGAAATGGCGGGCGATGGATTCCCTGTGTAATGAAATGAATCTAGGCAAAGGCGATAACCAGGCCACTTCCTTGGTAAGCTACGAGGTACAATCCACAAGGCCCGTTTCTAATATATAAAATTAGCTGCTCTCGAGCCCCATCATCAGATGTAGTCGGAATAAGAAATGAATATCCCTGTTTGGATGTGCAAGGGGGAAGGGAAAGGAAGAAAAGGGGTGGTGTTGAGTTGGAATGCAGTATTAATGGTGGTACCTGAATCGGCGCTTTTGGTTGGTTTCTCCTGGCCACCAAAACAGTCTACGCACTGCAATGCAAGGATAATAATGTTCCCGTCCAGACAGCGCTCGCGTACACGAAAAAACGCGCAGTAAACGTGTTGGTGAAATAGTATAGTTTCGTGGTAGAAAAGGAACAGGTGGTTGATTGGTAGTTGTAAACCGGCGAATACAAATAGTTGTGATAAACGGAGTGATTAGAATCAGAGAGGCGGGGAAAGTTCTGAGATGAAGCCGAGAAATAACATTAAACGAGGAAATCAATGAGGTTAACAAGGAGGGACAGGTCACAGGAAAGAAATTGTGGCGGTAGCGAATGACTGTCCTCCTCAATCGCAGTCGCAAAGTCTTCTCCCACTCCTTTCTCAGTCGACTGCGTTTTCACTCCTCATCCGAAAAAGGGAAGGATCGCCTTCTGTCAGCTAACCCTCGTTCCATTCTGTTGTCACTGCATGATCCACTCGTGCCCGTAACACCTGTGAAGCCCAGCCTACTCATGCCGAAGAGTCAGGGATGTCGGTCTGAGGTTCTCTCACGCCTGGGCTAGCCAGAAGATACATCACCTGGCATCTTTCTTCTAGCGTGTACGACTCACACGCTCGAGTGTACAAAGATTTCACGCAATCAAAAAGTCAACGAGTCCCCCCACATCCCAAAAACAATTGATAACTATATAAAGTGGTTTGACAACCATGTGTAAGTATTCCTTTTTTCTGTAGGATTTTAGGATTCTTGGCAGACTGGTGGGAACCCCCTTTGGGCGTTGCTAATGACACCAACTGCATAGAGAGAATGTTTTCCGCCTTATCGTCGTACATAGAACTACCTTGGGACTTTAGTCTGATGGTTCTCCCGTGTATAAGAGGGGAGTATCAGCCCCCCCCCACTCACAGTGTATCATGAACAGCTGAATTGGCGCTTAGATATTTCACCCTTTAGGACCGGGAATCATTTCAAGGACCAAGAGGAAGCAGGGGTAACCACACAAAATTAGGGTTTGAACCTTGATTCCCCAGCTACTTTGTTCGCTCTACTTCAATTGTGGTAGGCAGAGGAAGCAACAATAAAATATCTGGTGCGTTGCAACACA
Source organism: Pachypeltis micranthus (assembly GCA_020466155.1). Classification (NCBI taxonomy): domain Eukaryota; kingdom Metazoa; phylum Arthropoda; class Insecta; order Hemiptera; family Miridae; genus Pachypeltis; species Pachypeltis micranthus. Next base: position 6,420,221 of record CM035776.1, read on the forward strand.
CAACTTTCCTTAGCTCTACGTCAATTCACTTTGTAAATGGCCAATTCTATTTAATCAATTCATTTATCACTCAGTTAATTTGAACTTGGTCAAACAACGCTTTACGGCAGCAGGAAGCGGTAGCGCTTACAGTTCCGGAATTTATTGTGCTGCTCTTACTCATTGCAGGACCATTATTGAGCAATTGGTACACAGATAATTAATGAGGCTGTAAACACAAATTTTTTGAAGAAGGATAGTAATTACTTTTGCAGAGTTATTGGGTAAAAATGTTTAGAACTGGTAGTAAGCGAAATGGCGGTAGTAGAAATTCAGGAATTTCTGGAGTGAGCCCCATGTATCTCATGAGCGTTTTTAAACACTCACCCTTTATGTATTAGATTGGACTACAATACCAGTTTTCTTTAACTTTCTACTAACATTCCAGCGGAGTTTATAAGGAAAACCCGGGCTAAAAACGCTTTTCGTCGAATATTTTGATTATTTATTGTGCTGCTCTCGTCATTTTCCCACGAATGGAAATTTCATGGTATAATTGCCTTATTGAGAGCTATCTATATAAAAAATGTAATCAAAATCGTTAGAGCCGTTTTTGACAAAAAAAATTGGTATTTTGATCACTATGATAACTATAGTTCAATTTCGGTGGATTTTGCCCATACCCTTATTTTGGCGTCTCATGGTAACCTGTAGGCTAGACATCAAGTTTCAGCTGATTTGGTACGGTGGTTTTCTCTAAAAACTGCGCTAAAATCGATTTCGTCGAAAGTTTTGGTAATTTATTGTGCTGCTCTCGTCATTTTCCCATAGATGGGAATTTTATGGTATAGTTACCATATTTGGAGCTACCAATATAAAAAATTTAATCAAAATCGTTAGAGCCGTTTTTGAGAAAAAAAATATTTGGTGTTTTGATCACTATGATAACTATAGTTAACTTTCGATGGATTTTGTTCATACCCTTATTTTGGCGTCCCATAGTGACTTCCGGGCTAGATATCAAGTTTGAGCTGATTTGGTACGGTGGTTTTCTCTAAAAATCGTTCACACACACACACACACACACACACACACAGACTGACTGACTGACACACACACAGACCATTTTCCCAAATAGTGTTTTTCGGACTCAGGGGGGTCTGAAACGTAAAGATCTGAAGAGAACTCAAAATTTTTTTTTCAGCCGATTACATAACTTTCCTTTCTACTTCGTAGAGCAAGGATAGTAAAAATGTAGATAATGTAGACGTGTACTGTGGAAGCGTTTGGTGACGAACTCGAACATTAAAATACAAATTAATAAATGAAATAGCACTTTCGGTAATGTAGAAGAAATAATAGAAAATTAAAAGCCTTTTCTACTTGATGCACTGGGATAGGACGTGCACTGGCGGTGATCTTCAGTGATCGGTATAGTTCTGCGTGCAGTAGAAGAGAAAAAGGGTCAGATCAGGTAGCGCGGATATCCTGTCGGTGTTCCGGTCGGAAAGATACTGAAGATCTGCAGGTTTATCTCGTTATGAATTGGACGGTTACAAAAAAAAAAGGAGTAGAAGATGAGGTCGCACGCAATAATAGTTCGCTGATAACCCCGGCAGCGATGCAAAGGTGACAAGCACCGATTCATTTGGCGTAAACACCTGAACTCACTAAACACTCCCAAAATTCTAACAACTTCAGAAACTAGGCTGAAATATTCCGCTGTTAGGCCCTGTATACACTTCCTTCACAACCTTAGACATTCCACCCCAGTCCTACAACCACTTGCATGAAGCCTTCGCACGGGCCAAGCTCTCACTCACTCGGAAAATTCAGTGCAGTCTTCCGTGTTGTCCATAGCAATGCCAACTCCAAAAACACGACTCTGTAGGTGAAGGGCTATTACCTAGAAAGCCTCAGAATCAAATGTGGAAGGACGCTGAGGCTGCTCTATTTAGCCACTCATTCAAGGGCTGTTGGTCTATCTCCTGCAGGGGAGAGCTTTACAGAGTTCAGCTGCAATTCACCATTCCCCTCTGTGGTATTCTGACTTGCGGACTGTTCTGGCCTTTGGTGTTCTTAAATGCCCCGCCACAGTCTCATCACTGGCTGTGGTTCATCGAGGTGGAAATGGGAGAAGGTTAAGAGGAAGACGATGAAGGGGAAGGAAGGCGACCACGAGTGTTCCAGATGAAAACGCTAAGAGATCCTTGTGTCATGGGGGCCAGAATTTATGCACGGATCCAGAGCAAGAGGAACCCCAAAGACCTCTAGACTACCCGTCCTGCAAGGCCTCTCAATATAGAGATGTTTCCATCGACTACCGAGAAGAGGTTGGGACTGCTAGAGCAGGCGAGTCTGACTAAGACATGGTTGCACTCCTTAGATTGTCACACATACCCACTTTGAAGAGGGCGTGTTCGAATTTCAGAGAAAAACAAACGTCAACTATGAAAACGAAACGAACGACGAAGAAGAGCGGGTTCGGGAGAATTAATCAAAGCTGCTAACTGGATCTCTTCTTCCACAAAATAACCAAAAAGAATAATTAAAAAACCAAACCTCAACAAGAGAGCGGACCGCGATAGACATCTACGGAGAGTTTTTCCGTTGGTTTACTTCATACTTTGAGAGGCCTGCGTTGTCTAATCACGAAGAGCCAGAATTAGAGGGATTTAGAGGTCTCGACCCGCAGGATAATTGACTTGATTGAACGAGGCGCGCTCTGGTAAATTGGTGTCCGCTGCGCTGCTATCAGGTGAAAAATCTTCCCGTGTTCCAATCCTTATTTCCCCTGTCGTCATTTAGACTAACCGTTTAATTGACCCCTTGTCCTTGTACTTCCCTTCTCAACTTCCGTCGGTCCCCCGAGTCTCTCGAAAAAGTGTTAAACTTCGTGCCCTTGGGAAGCCCTTAGAAAAATATCTGGCGTGCCGCGTCTTTCCTTAAAACCAAGTACAATCCACGATTTGGAAGGCTCACGGCGCTTATCGGTACGATCTTTATCGCACGATGTTCACTGAAATACTCAAGTATATGGGACTAGAAACTTGAATTTTTTCGTAACGCTAGTCGTTAGGGTTCTGAAAGTGATGACGTAAAGCTGCGAAAGAGTTGGACTTTGTGTAGTTGCTCTCGATTTTATAATGTACATTATTAAACAGCAGATTGAACTGTCATCCTGACTTTTGTAAGAGGCATATGTGCGAGATTTATAGAGAACTAACCGCAGTAAAATCGACTTTTGCCGAAAATTTGTTATTTTATTGTGCTGCTCTCGTCACTTTCTCTCGAGTCAAAATTTATATTAGTCATACTTAATTTTGATCTGTTGACACAACTGATTCCTTACAACTGCTTCTGAGAAAAATATCTGGTGCGTAGCAACACCCTTTTGACTTATAATCCATTACGACAGAACATTCGGATCTTTGACTTGTTAGCTCTACGAAGCAAGAAGAAATGTGTACTTGGCTGATATTGTTCAGCTATCTACAACTCTTCCCATGACACGATTGGTATGAAATGGCTGAACTGAATCCAATCGATTTCAAGCGGAACTAGAGAGTATGAGCTCCACTCTAGAAAATATCTGGTGCGTTGCACTTTCCTTAGCTCTACAACAATTCATTTTTTACGTGGCTTTTCCTTCTCAAACAATTCATTTACAGCTCAGTTCATTTGAACTTGGTCAAACAACATTTCACGGCAGCAGGAAGCGGTAGCCCTTACAGTTCCGGAATTTATTGTGCTGCTCGTACTCATTCCAGGACCATTATTGAGCAATTGGTACACAGAAAACTAATGGGACTGTAACCACAAATTTTTTGAAGAAGGATAGTAATCACTTTGGCAGAGTAATTGGGTAAAAAGTTTTAAAAATGGTAGTAAGCGAAACGGCGGTAGTTGAAACTCAGGAATTTCTGGAGTGAGCCCCATGTATCTCATGAGCGTTTTCAAACAATCACCCTTTAGGTATTTAATTGGATTACAATACCAATTTTTTACATTACTTGTTCTACGAAGTAATCGGCTGGAATGTTAGTAGAATGTTTAAAATATCTGGAGTTTATAAAGAAAAAACTGCGCGAAAAACGCTTTTGGTTGAATATTTTGATAATTTATTGTGCTCCTCTCGTCATTTTCCCACGAATGAGAATTCTATAGTATCATCGCCTTATTGAGAGCTATCAACATAAAAAATGTAATTAAAATCGTTAGAGCCGTTTTTGAGAAAAAAAATTTGGTGTTTTGATCACTATGATGACTATAGTTAACTTTCGGTGGATTTTGCCCACACCCTTATTTTTGCGTTCCATGGTAACCTGTAGGCTGGACATCAAGTTTCAGCAGATTTGGTACGGTGGTTTTCTCTAAAAACTGCGCTAAAATCGATTTCGTCGAAAGTTTTGGTAATTTATTGTGCCGCTCTCGTCATTTTCCCACAAATGGGAATTTTATGGTATAATTGCTTTATTGAGAGCTATCAATATAAACAATTTAATCAAAATCGTTAGTGCCGTTTTTGAGAAAAAAATATTTGGTGTTTTGATCACTATGATAACTATAGTTAACTTTCGGTGGATTTTGTTCAAACCCTCATTTTGGCGTCCCATAGTGACTTGCGGGCGAGATATGAAGTTTGAGCTGATTTGGTACGGTGGTTTTCTCTAAAAATCGTTCACAGACACACAGACCATGTTCCCAAATAGTGTTTTTCGGACTCAGGGGGGTCTGAAACGTAAAGATCTGAAGAGAACTCAAAATCTTTTTTTCAGCCGATTACATAACTTTCCTCTCTACTTCGTAGAGTAAGGAAAGTAAAAACGTATGGTCCATAACGATTATGAGGAAATACAAATGTAGTGTTATGATCACCATAATAACTATAATTAGTTTTAGGCGGATTTCGCTCATACCCGAATCTTGGCGTCCCATGGTAACCTGTGTGCTAAGAATCAAGTTTGAACTGATTTGTTTCAACGATTTTTGCCCTATCGCGTTCACAGGCACACATACAGACGATTTTTCAAATTAGAGTTTTTTGGACACAGCATGGTCTGAAACGTCAAGATCGGGAGCACCTGCTAGCAATTCCCATTGTACTTCCTCCTGCCCTTAGCTGTGACTCTACTCGCATACCTCCTCCACGAATTCCGGACACGCTGGTACTCGACCCGGTTCGTCCTTTGAGTTGCCTCCTGGCCCTGTACTCTACTCACCTCAGAATCTTGCTGACGGCTAGTGTCACACATCTGCAATTGGAGGGCCTGGCAGAGCCTGGTCTTTATTTGCCGAGCTCTGAACATCTATACCGTTTCTGAACGCCCGGCCACAGTTCCAGCACCTGCAGTCGTCTATGATGGAAGAGAGGGAAGAAGGGTAAGAGGCAGAAGATGAAAAGGGAAAGAGGCTGACGCACCGAGGCGCTTTTCCATAAACTCGGGTGCCAAAGCTGTACTTGGTGTTGCCTCATGGTAATGAAGAGGGTGGGAAACCCATCGGCAAGGGTCCAACCCTCGTTCGCCAGAGCACCAGTTAGCCTCTCTAGTGGGAAACCAGGAGCCCCTGCATAGATGTCCACCAATAGGAATCCTGTACTCTTCTAGGGTGTTACCGTCAACCACCATAAGGTGGTTAGTGACTGCTAGGGCGGCCTGGTCTTTATTTGTGGAGCTCTGACCCTCTATACGCTGCCTATACTCGGGCTTCCAGCGCATGGCTTTAATGGCTGCTGCAGCGCAAGACGGGAATCGCTCTGTCAGATGTTTCTTGAGATGGTGTACCCCTTCCCACGCAGCCCGCACCTCAGTAACTGAGTTGAGGCGCTTCTCTGCAGAAGCACACCTGTACACAATCCTATCGACATTTATTTCCTCATTCCTTTCGAGTGGAAGCTTCTGCCAGATGTCGGCCTTTAGACCTTGGGCCACAGTACCAGCACCTGCAGTCGTCTAAGGTGGAAGAGAGGGAAGAAGGGTAACAGGACGAAGATGAAAAGAGAAAGAGGCGTCCCGAGTCGCTTCTCTGTAAACCCCGGGTGCCAAGGCTGTGCTTGCTAATGAAGAGGGTGGGAAACCCGTCGACAAGGGGTTTCCCCTTGCTCGTCAAAGCACCAGTTAGCCACCCAAGAGGGAAACCAGGACCCCCTGCATAGATGTCCACTAATAGGAATCCTGTACTCTTCTAGGGTGTTACTGCCAACCACCACAAGGTGGTTAGTGACCGCTAGGGCGGCGCTGGTCTAATCAAGACACAGTTGTACCCCACAATGTTTCACCTTTAGTTTGTTATTGTTGGCACGAACTTTTTTTTCCCCAGTCTCTTAAAGTGCCCATGCATTGGTGATTAGATGTCTAACAAAGTTTACACGTGTTCTGGTAGCTCTCGCTCACAATAGTTTGAAAGCTAAATAAGTTTAATTTTTGTAATTTAAATTTGAAGTACGGATTTAAATTTACTACTCGGAGGTAGTGAAGACGAGTCGTGCACTTGAATACCACGCACTCAGAAGCACTTGAGCATAATAAGATGCCAAACCAGTCAAAGAGTCAAAGGATGTTTACGGTTTTCTTGTTAGTACTTCATTGTTGGCATCGACAGAGAAACCTCTGAAATTACACTTTTCCGCCTCCTTACTGCCGCAGCACAGTCGATGGACGAAAATGGGCGAGAAGACGTCGTAAACACGTAACATCGACAACAAACAACCTGCCCAAGAATCGTTTCTAATGACGAGGCAGCGGAAAAGGCTGGTAGAAAACCCAGTAGCGCACCTCACGCCATCGTAAAAGAAACCGGACATTAAACGTCAACCCCCTGCCAGAGGTTTTTAACGACAAAATAAATCAACGAGCCTCCCATGAGAAAACGCGTCGATGGACGTTGCTCGTTTCCAATGGGCGAGAAAAGTGCGAAGTTGTACTTGAGGGAAAGATATAAACCGTCCGCTTCCCGAAGGAGAATTGTTGAAGATTTCGACTCGTTTTTTGAATTGAAGTGAAAGGCTTTTTCAGGACAATTCGAAGGCTCCCCGAGGATGAAACCTTGCGCAATTCCAACTTCCAATCGGAGGCTAAGCCCCAGAGCTTTGGCCAATTAGAGGCGGATAAAGAGGCAGTGGCCGTTTGGACGTGCCTTATGAGGTAGAGCCGGGAAACATAAATCAACAGGACGAACCAGGGGGTCACTTATTGTTGCCACCTTACTCCGATCAGCAGCCAGTTTTTTACCACTGCCAAGTAACGAAGCGTCCACCTATAAATTCCCAGGTACGTTGAAGGTCGTCAGTTCCTTCGGATTAAAATGATCGGAGAAACGACGATTCGTTTTGAACTACTAACTCTCGTGATAGGACCACCTTAGACACTCTATTTTGGAGCAGTGACTTACTAAAAACGCTGCAAATTGTTATACAGCATGATTCGCACCTATCCTATTGAATCCAACGTCGAAATACGTCCAGTGGCAGATTTCAATGTTTGAAAAATGATTTTAAAAAACTACACCTTTAATGGAAAGTTTGTTAATTTTAATTAAATCACAACTAAAGCGGATTTTATATTTTTAAAACCACGTTCTCCAAATGGCGGCCATCGAGGCTGGCACACTCATCGAGTCTAGCACGCATATTACTTTCCGCTACCCGAAGGGAAGGAAAGTATAGTAATCGGGTAAAAAAAAAAAAATTGGGTTTTCTTCAGATCTTTACGTTTTGAGGCCTACTGAGTCTAAAAAACCTAATTTCGGCGCGTGGTCCGTGTGTGTGTGTCTGTAGTTCGATTTGCGGGAGAACGGCTGATCCGATTGAGCTGGTTCTTTTTTGTTTTGTTCGTTATTTTTTGTAGACACCAAAATAAGGTTATAGACGATTTCGGCCGATGGGAAGGGGGGTGGGGGACGAAAATGTACCAAAAACTAGCGTTTTTCGAATTTTTCTCGAAAACGGCTCTAACGATTTTGATTAAACTTTCAAATTATCTTTTACTGATCATTCCTTAACTTTTCTTCTCCATACATATCTCCATGAAAATACGGTGAACGGAGATATAGGCCCATGAAACAAAAATAGGTTTTTTACGCTTTTTGGCAAAACGGCTTCAGCGATTTTCACCAAACTCACAGGATGTTTTCAAATAGTTAATACCTACATATTTCTCTCAATAAATGTTCCTGTGACGGTCCATTGAACAGAGATAAAAATCAAAATGTGTCGAAAATAACGTTTTTTCGAACATTTCCGTGAATTCCAGGGTAACTTTTTCACCAGGTGTAATAAATCCTAATGGAGTGTCTTTTAGTCACCCATACCAACATTTCGTTCTCCATAAAAATTTCTGTATATATATGTTGAACGGAGATATAAGCCAAGTTGACACAGAAAAGGAGATTTGTCGAATATTAATTTATCGGTATTCCAATTATCTAAAGAACGGCTGCAAAGATTTCGATCAAACTTATGGAGTACTCTCAGCTAACTAGTCCCTACATTTTGTTCTTCATGAATGTTTCTGTAGAAATGCGTTAAACGAAGATATAGCGCCCGCAAATGTAGGTGGTGTTCGAACTTACGGGGGTGGCGGAAAGTTGTGTGTTGCTACGCACCAGATATTTAAAAATGCGTTTACAGAGTGCCTGGGGAATGTTGTTGACTTCAGCTCGAATATTTTCTTTAAGTTCTGGCAAAGTGCTGGGATTTGTTTTGTAAACAAGAGATTTTAAGTACCCCCATAAGAAAAAGTCGCAATCGGGTGATCTAGGGGGCCATGGTATCCGTTCCAGGATATGTTTTTTCAGGAAATAACTGCCGCACCGCATGCGTGGACACATTAGCAGTCTTGCTGGAACCATGCGTTTCGGTTGAACCTGTTTTGGGTCTATTTATTGTTGAGCCTGTAGGTCTGAACCTTGCTACTCATGACTGAATAAGGTTGATTGATGGCCCATCACGTAATCGACGAGTATCGTAACGATGATTAAACCGACGGCGTGTTTGAGACAGCGAAAATCCATTCGACGTGTAAGCCTCGATGGCAAACGCATTCCATAGCTACTAAAAAATCCGCAACTAACGACGCCCCCCGCGCCACTCTACTGTGATGCGTTCAGAAATCACGTTCGTTTAAACTTTGAGCTCTGCCGCTGGACACCCTGTATTAAGAATATAACGTGGTTGTTCGAGCCAGAAAATTTACCCCACAATTTTTTTTCTCATGACATGTCCCTCCTTTCTGTTAACCTTATTTATAGCTATTTATTTAACCTATAGTATTATCTTATACCCTGTTGAGTTGGAGTTGGAGGACAGACGCAGAGATGGCAAAAATAGCGACCTTGGGAGAGCCTCTGCTGCCTTCTCCCTATTCACTTCACCTGAACACTCTTCCCGCCCATCTGATTCCAATCATTCCCTTTATCACAATTTTCAATATTCGCCGGTTTTACTACTATCACAACGTATCATGCGCGTTTTTTGTTTGTTTGTGCACACTGGGGACGCCAGCATTCTTTTCCTTGCGGTGCAGTCTATGGACTGTTTTCGTGCCAGAATCATCGCATCCCTTCCTGGCCTGCTGTTCCTGACCGATGGGAAGACGGTTGCGCCTAGACCTCAACCCGTCAGCACTACGGTGGTCTTACCATTTGTTTCTGCTCTGTCTATCCTCTTTTAGTTATTCCGGTCACCCCTATTTCTTCTCTCTGACTACAAGGACGCTGGGAACAGCAGGCTCCCCTGCCCTCCTGGCATCAGTCATGCCTCTTGGCATGTCCAGGCTGGACCTCGTGGCGGAGCCAGGTTTTGGTTGACTGAGACGGAGTTTCTGCCCAAGTTTTTTTTTTCCTCTTATAGGGCGGGGGTAGAATTAAGGCACACAGTTCGTCAGGCTAGGTACTCTGCTCCCTCTACTTGTAGCTTGGAGTTTTCCCATTTTCGACTGAACTATTCGGACGTCCAACCAGGTGGGGTCTGCTCCTCTTGATTGATGATCTACCTACGTGGTCTGGTCCATGCGATTTTTCAGAGCCTACGCTCTGTGTACTGGCCCTCCCTCCCTAATCCTAAATTTCCAAAGCGCAAGCTGATACTTAAATTGACACAAAGCACAAGCTGATACTTAAATTGACACAAAGCACATTAGACATATATGACGCTTAACATTCACTCTATAACTTACATTCTTAATAAATTACATCTATACCTCAGAGGGGAGTACTTGGATATTCCTCCCCTCCGGTTAAACCTGTTACGAGGGGGGTTTCGATACGCTTTTGAGGATCCGCTGACTCAGGCAAAAAGTACGGCAATCGCGCCGGAGCTCCGATCCACAATCCTCGACTTTACGTCAGGCGGTACATCCCGAAAACGACAACTCGCATGCCAACGGCTAAATTTGTGAGACCCATCCCATTGGATTCAGCATCGAAAAATAGTAGTAAACGATACGAAACATGACCTGACTACAATATACATTTTCTAGGCGACGCTAGGCGATCGACACTGCCTGACTATTCGAACTAACTGGTAGTTGGTGTGAGGCGGGAGGCAGCGCAAGTCTGGAAGAAACCACAACTTTATTTTCCCGCGAGTGCCTTCGAGTAATGGAAATTGCCTCACTATATTTACTACGTCCAGAAAGTAAGAGTATTGAGGCCTGTACGTCCGGGGGACTTTTTGTTTCCAATGTTCGTCACACTGCGTGATGTAGGAGGTCCTTCTGGACACAACGAGCGCTGAATGAACTCGGTAGTATCCAAACTGCTGCCGGTGGTGCTCTCCGTCATCCGGTTCCTTGTCGCTGAGGGCCGATGGTAATTTTTTCCACGGATCAAAGGGGTTTATGGCGAACGTTTTCAAGTGGTGTCGTGAGTACGAACGTTCACTACGATCAGAAGAGTTCCCTCCATTTTAACTGATGAGTAGGTGAAACAAATCGAGGACGCTGTTCGTGAAGACCGCCGATTGTCAGTGGATGAACGTGGAGCAATGTTTCCACAACTTCCCAGATCTCTCGTGCACGATAACAATCACTGAAACTCTCAGATTCAGAAAATTGCCAAAATGTCGTTTTAGCAAATTTTTTTAACCATGGCCCATAACAACCGTAGGTTTCGTTCGATCAGATAGCGTATTAGGCTGGCGCAACCTCCCAAATGGAATTTTGTCACAAAAGAACGGATTTTGTACACCACGTTGAAGGTAAAATATGGACTGTATGTAGGCGGATGACTGACGGTGGACGTACATTCCAGATTGGAATCCCCACACATTGAAACGTAGCGTCCAATTTTGAAAATCAAATTGATGCAACTGGGAAAACCCACACTGCGGCCTATTGAGTGGGAGTACATGAGTCACCTCAGTTCCATCCCCAGCTCCCATGGTGTTCCCACCACTGTAGAACATAAAGCAAGACAACCTTCTTCTGCTGCAGCGAAAGAACCCCAAGCAGCCCCTCACAAATACACAGTACGTGCTCCGCTTACTCCCACTCAACCTCGCAGAATCTGCAACTATGTACCTCTGACCTACCAATCTTGTCGAGGTGGTACCTCAGTCGACAGTGACCCGTGAATAGGCCACATACCTTTTGTTCGCTCCTTGGAGAGTTCAATAAACAACCTTGACAGCCTTCGGCCTGCCGATTCCCGCCAATAGACAGCCTTGCTCTAGCCAACCTTCTTATTCAAGTGCCTTTAGGTTACTAAAGTTAACGTACCTGTTAGGTGAGTCCGTCTCCTCTGGCTTGTGAGGAGACGGACTCACCTAACAGGTACGTTAACTTTAGTAATTTGCCTACTGGCGGATATAACCCAATTTCTTTAATGCCTTTAGGTTCCTGCTAATAAGTCGAATCACACCCAGAGAAGCCAGATCCTTCCATTGACAGTCAGTCGGCCTCCTCGTTCCCTTCTATCATATTACTTGGAACCCAAAACAGTGTTGATGTGTTTTCTGTGCCAATGTCTTCAGGCCAGTCTGCCATTCCCAAACCACGAAACGTGCAGTGCTTTCTAACGACAGAGTATGTGTGACATCAGCGGAGAAGCCTCAGTGGAGGTGTACTGTTGACACTAAGACTGGTGACAATATAGAGCCAACAGAACCACCGCAATGGAGCCACCTACTTCTCAAAGACTGTTAATTGGACATCGTGACGGTTTACAGCTTTCGGGCATTCAATCGTGTAATTGAATTCCAAACTATGAACTAAAAGTAGGCATTAAGAATTAAAAATTATTAAATACGAAAAAAGGGCTCATATATCAACGCAAAGTGCACTCCTATTAACTGTGTAGGTGCGAATGAGAAGGATTAATATCCGAATATAAATTTAAGTCGCGTTAATTTGAATTTATGAGTTTACCGCTCGTACCTTCACACGCAAAGCGGAGGATCCGGACGGAAGAAGAAGAAGAGGAAGATATACGAAAGGAAAAATCCGTGAATTTGTCTTTCATCGCGAGTTTCTCGACGCGGGGAGCACGTAAATCAATGCCTCTCTCGGAGCTCGTGTTGTACATAAATTGCAACACGAGCGCAATTTATTGATAATTGCATCAATAGTGAGCGACGTATATGAGTGCGACGGCATAGATGTATTTAGTAATTCGAGACTGGAACTCGACTAACAGTACGCAGTATTACCGTAAAACATTGTCAGTCAAAAAATGGCTTCATTGTCTCTTAGATAACGCGACGAGGGTTAGTCCTGTTTCGACGAAAACTGAAGAAATCGTAACACGAAACACCCAACCGACATTTTCTTTTATTTTCCATCGGCTTTACTAAGGTTGCGAGTTATCTTTACGTTTTAAGGCCTACTGAGTCCGAAAAACAGTATTTTGGAAAATTGTTAGTGTGTGTCTGTACCCAGGCGTAATCAGGTACTTCAGGCCTCGTTATCTGGGGGTAGCAAACTCACAATCAAGTACTGGCGCAATTCCAAAGAGCTCACCAAGACAGCCTCCAGCGACTTGCAGTGATCACTGGTCAGTCACCGGCTGACTTGGCCGTGGAGTGCAAGGTGGACAAGTAGAGAGTGAAACTGGGGCTCCCCCACTCTGGGCTGAACTCAGTGCAGAGCTCCCTACTGAACGAAAATTGCCACGATAGATGGCAAACGGCAAGCCAGGTGGGAATTTTCGTCAAAGGAACGTGACACGAACGTCTTGGGAGAAGGTTGGTTGAGTCAGACTACTGGACGAGCCAGTTCCTTGCAAGATAGGGTGACTTCAATGGTGACACTTCTTTTCTCTTAAAAACTCTCCATCCTCCACGACACGTCTTTCTAGTGTGGAGGAAACAAGAAACCATGTGCTGCTCCAGTGTATTTTCTACAATAGTGAATGTTCAGCACATACTGAAAGGCTGATTCTTTTACCTTGTGCGTCTGCCCTACCCAACGGTTTTGGCCCTTTTCATGTGATGCCAAGAACTGCTCGATCAGTCGTTGGCTTCTCCTCCGACAAAGGAATTAAGTTCGAGTTAACTTCCAACGACAACGGATTTCCCTTTTTGTACTTTCCCTCGTTATACCTCCTTCCCCAAAACACACCGCTCCTTCCAGAGACACTCGTCTCCCAGTGGACACACTCATTCTGCTATCAACTCTCGCCCCAGTAACAGCTTGCACTTTCCTTCCAATACAGTTTCGTGCACCAGTTCACGCGTATTCCGAGTTGTACCCTTGTGTCACCCTTTTGTACCCAAACTCAGCTCCATTCATTCCACATATAATACAGTCCTCTTAACGCTCACCGTGTTTCTTTTCATTTCGTTCTGCAACTCCCTCTCTCGTGCGCCCAACAGTGAGCAAACCCAAACGTATATGTATAAGTATCTTATGTGACGATGCTCGAAAGCATATAGTAGATACTAATCTTCCCCTTCCACCATTCAAATTATTTACCCGTGTAACCAAAGAATTTTAGAGTCGTCGTTCAGGGCTCAACTCTATAGAACCTCCTGATCAAGGGAAAATTTGCCCCGCTAGATGAATGAGCATTAGTTAGATGGGGATCCTGGTCCAAGGGACGTGAAATGTATGAGTATCACCCCCATGAACGTCTGAGGAGAAAGTGCTTTGAGCTAGACCATTGGACGAGTCAGTTCCATACGCATAGCAACTTCTACCCAACTTAAGCAAACTACCTATAGTTATCATGATGATCAAAATACTGATTGACACGACAATACCATAAAATTCTCCTTTGTAAGAAACTTTCGAGAGCAGCACAATAAATTACCGAACATTTCGACGGAAATCGCTTTTAGCGCAGTTTTTTTCCTAATAAATTCCGCTCAAATATTAGAATCTTTAAAATGAAATGTGTGACAGTCACACATGGTAGAAGTGAAACTTTAACGTGCAAAACCGAATCGCAACGGACAAGTAGAAAAATGAATCACAACGGACAAGTGGAAAATTCGAAGTTTTACGGGCAGATTATTAATGTACTTGTCGAATTTGAAAACCTGCCCGTAAAACTTCGAGTAAAAAGGTTTTTGCGATGCGTTTTTCCACTTTTCCGTTGTTTTTGCACTTGTCCGTTGTGATTCGTTTTTCCACTTGTCCGTTGCGATTCGGTTTTGCACGTTAAAGTTTCACTTCTACCATGTGTGACTGTCACATTTCTTTATTCACAGGTTTACTGCAAATTATGATTTGGCTAGGGTAGGTTAATTGTAATGAATGCATTTTTTATATTATTTAAACATATTTTATTTTCTTGATAACGTAGTGAGTTATGTCTTTTGCTTCCTGAATCTTGAAGTAGCTTCTCCACACTATCCCCCTTCTTCCCTCTCAAATGTTCTGACATGGTTGACGTGAACAGCGCGTAACTTCTTTTGAGGAGCATTCTAACGGTGACAGCTGATAATGTGGTTACGGGTCCACTGGTTCAGGGCAACGTACGATGGCCAAATGGATTGCTTCGTGATTGTGGCAAGGTGTGACGTGTACATCCTCCCACCCACAACTGGTACAAGCGACGTAAGCACGATACGTTTACAGGCACTTCAGCAGAATTGACTGCGTGAATCACCTCAGTGAACCTGGGGTTGCGTGCTATGGCCGTCGACTCACCGAAAAGGTCAGCCGGAGCGCGTCTCAAGGAAAAAATATCGTTTAGTAAAATTTTACGAGCCCGTTTTTGAGCGCCTTCCTTCCACTAAAATGTATCCTCTCGAACTGGCTCATTATGAACATTCGTCCTCCAATTAGGACCGTATTTTCTCCTTTTACTGCCGACGTATATTCTTGAAAACGCGTTCAGCCAGCGGGAGGCCAATAGAGCGGACTCGAGTGTCATCGGACTCAAATATTGAGAGGGAGGAAGAAGGTGAATAATTACTGGCAGAGTCTGAGCGCTTTGAAAAAGATCGCGGATGAGAGGAAGAGTATTGTGTGCGCGTTCAAAAGAAATGGATCCCTCGCCCTTGCGTCCTTGTCAAGATGGAGCGATGTCTTATCGTTGGAAAAACGGACGCTTCGCGGGGCGCGAATTGTAAATCACGCGGCGGGAACTCATTAGGCGGTTTGAATAAGGAATGTTGTATATCACGGAGGCGATAATGGCGCGAAAGAAGGTGTATAGCTCTAAGTGAGCTGGATGGAGAGAAGCGTGGGCTTCAAGAGCGACACTGCAGGAGGCGACACACAGGATTAGGCTCTGCGTCTTATTCAACTCAGTTTCCTCGTTCTTTCAATAGTTTTAACGAGTTGTTAGTTCGCTCGACGTATCACTTTTATTCCACTAAATCAGTGCAGCGCCCAGGAGATTGTTAAGACACAGTGAGTGCTTAGAACATCGAACTCACTTCACCATTCGTATCCATCTTGGAATTGTAAATACGTTTACGGGGGAACCGCAAAGAAGTCAGTGTCAAAGGCGTCAGGACTTACCTGACAGTCTAACAGCTTGAAACTGAGAAATGAATGGACATGGTGAGGAGTATGAGTATATAAATGCGGACGTGGATCTCTAAATACATGTGAACTGGTTATGAGAAAGGGAGAGGAAGAGGGAGAGACACAGAGAGAGAGAGAGAGAGCGCGAGAAAGGGAGAGAGATTGATTGATTTTATTTAACCACCTTGGGGAATTAGGGCCATGGGGCAATCTCTTCCATTCCCCCAGGCTACAGGTTTCACAATCATCCTCTAAATTTGCATTTACAATCATAACAATCTGTATATACATTTATATACTACTCGTTGCACTACATTTACGAGAGAGAGAGAGAGAGATCCATCGCATAAACTAACACAACACCAAATAATTTACTAAAAAAGTTAACAATGAATTCAAATGAAGAGGAAGTAAGGAGTGCAACAAGAGCATGGGACATCACTACGACAACTTATTCATATTCTTTTAACAATTTTTCTTTGAAATTCTTTTTGAACACAACAACATTTTTCGTGAACACACGTCAACATTGTCGCTTTGACCCCTACACGAGGAAGGATCGTGCCAGCATCGTCGTTCTGTGCCTAGGAATGACCAGCAGCAGTTTATTCCTACTCCGGGTGTCTCTCGATTATAGAATTCGAAGTTGTCATAGAGGTAGGCAGGCTGGAGGGTCTTCAGTACTTTAAACATCAAGGTGGCCAGCTTCAGCCGCTTTCGCTCTCGCATCTTCAGCCAACCAAGGCGGCGATAGTGTGCCGTGACGTGCTCGTCCAGGCTCGACCTTAGCGCGAAACGTAAAGCGGCGTTTTGCGCCTTCTGTAGTCGATCAAGCTCCTCACACTTGAGATTGCAAAGCGGAGCTGCCGCGTAGTCCAAGTGAGGCAGGTCGAGGCTCTGAACGAGCTAAAGTCGAACGCGAGAGGGAAAATCGCTAGCAGTTCCGCGCAGCTGGTAGATAGCACCAATAATAGCCCGACACATCGCAGTCGTTTGGAGTTCCCGCCCCAGTGTGTCCTGTACCACGACTCCAAGCATCTTAGTTGCGTGCACATACTCCAGCATTATTCCCTCAAAGGTGATTTTAGGTGCAGCAACCAAATTAACTTTACCCAGAATCCTTGGGTAAGAGAGAGAGAGAGAGATTGATTGATTGATTGATTGATTGATAACGTCTTTATTATTGAATCTGGCGAGGTTTGGCCATACATGGCCATTCTTCCACCTAACCAGAACTTTTCAGTCAACAAGTAACGAGCACAGATTGGCACAAGGCGACATTACATGGCAATCAATTTTGTGTTACAAAATTCTCCAGCTTTGTGTTTAAGAAAAAAAAAACTACTACTACTAATAAAAAAAATAATGATAAATAAAAGTAAATAAATGTCTTCTTTACTGCATTCCACATAGGTAATTACGTCCTTCATTTTTCATTCAGTATAAAAAGATAATAAGTATTCCTTCAGATGTTTCTTGAAAGCAGGATAACTGGTCAATTTCTTGAGGTCAGGTGAAAGTCCGTTGTAATATGAAATGCTCTGCATAAGGAATGACTGGCGATAGGCTGTAGTGCTGCTCGGCGGCAGCCGGTAACATATATCCTTATTCCGGGTTTCAAGGGTGTGAATTTGGGAGAACATCTGATATCTGTCAGCGAGGTACTTGGGCCTTCTTGATGAGGTTATTCTAAACATCGTGATTAGAACCATGTACTGGATAAGCTCATCAACTTTCAGGATTTGGAGATGTCGATATTTTTCGTACACCCTGTCGTCGTATTTAAGATTTAAAATGTACCTAATACAGGTATTTAAAGCTCTCTGCATTTTGAGCCGACATACAGAGTCCAGATCGCAGGCGACTGCAGCACCATACATGATGTAAGGTAGGATCAATGTCCTGAACAAGGTCGTTCTAAGGCTTACCGATTTACAGAAAACTAAGTTCCTGAAAGCGTGAGAGAGAGAGAGAGAGAGAGAGAGAGAGAGAGAGAGAGAGAGAGAGAGAGAGAGAATGAATGAATGAATGAATGAATAAATAAATAAATTGAAAACGAACAAATAAATAAAATAAAAACACACCATGGGGCTCATTAAAAGAACAAAGTAAAGGTGACCTACAGGCATACAGAGTTCTGTAAATAAATTGTACAAGGTCCTAAATATCTTCTACATATTTAGTAAGTAAATGGTCTTTGTAATTGGTCTTAAATGCTTTAACTGCTTTAACTGAGAGAGAGAGAGAGAGATTGATTGATTGATTGATTTCTTTATTTATCCACTAGGGGAAATTAGGGCCATAAGGCCCTCTCTACCATTCCCCCTGGAATCTATATACATCATCCTCTTGTGCTACAAAATTGCATTGCCCCACTGTTTCATATAATTTTCCGCTAAAGGGACATATTTCTCTTCCCAAAAAAGCTCATAAACACTTACCTATTTGAGAGGGGTGAGTACTTTTATATTCCTCCCCCTCTCAGCACTACACAAACTAAAACTAATATACACAACAACAAACCTCATTCATGCCAAAATAAATTACACTCATACCAAAATAAATTACACTCATACCAACACATAAACACACAACTGCTGCTATTCGAGAGGAGCGAGTACGTGGATATTCCTCCTCCTCTCAGCAACGCACTAACTTCCTTAACTAACATACACAAACACAACGAAAAAATCACCTTACATCAACACTTTATACACTGGGGATCGAGAAATTTGCCATTTTATTCATTTGATATGTACCGAACGGCGTCACAATCAATCAATACTATATAATCCTCGGTAGTGTTCACTTTACTTTAGTTAACAATCCGGTTTTCAACAGAAATCTTTTTAGAATAAGCGAAGAAGAGCCTATACACAATAATTACACAAAAAACAAAAACAAACTGAACATTCACTAATCATATCCCGCCAACAACTTGTCTCTGAAAATATTTCTAAAATGTTCTGTCTTCAAAGAAAGAAAGAAAGAGAAAGAAAGAGAGAGAGAGAGAGAGAGAGAGAGAGAGAGAGAGAGAGAGACAGAGAGAGAAAGAGAGAGAGAGAGAGAGAGAGAGAGAGAGAGAGAGAGGGAGAGAGAGAGAGAGAGAGAGAGAGAGAGACAGAGAGAGAGAGGTGAGTTGTGAACGAATCGTAGGGATAACTGGAAGACGACTGTCATTCGCGAGTACTGATGGATGACTATGTGTTGGGAGAACTGGGCAACGATCAACTTTCGCGAGAGCTACTACTTGAATGATTATGGGAGAAGCTGTCTGTTGTGGAGAGGAATTATAAATTGAGGAGAAGGGAAAATGATATTTGGGAAAGTTCAGAAGAAGGGGAAATCTGTAGGCGGGACTTTCCACAGGTACAAACAAAGGGGGTTGGTTTTGGAGGTCACAGACCCAGCTAATTCGTCGTGCACCGAACAGTTGGGAGATACAAGAGTGAGCGTCAGGCAGACAACAGTTGGGCCAGCCTCTTCCAGTCTGTATAGGTTCAAATCGTCCTAGATCCAATCAATAATTTTAATTGAGTAATTTATGTTTTCACTTGTGATGGAGGATTGGGAGGTGTAGACAGGCAAAGTGAACACTCCATCCTAACAGTTTCTTCCAGCGTTATCCCTTCCTTCGAAAATTAGTACCCTGACGAGAAAACAGGGGGGAGGTTTATGTCTGCATTGGCGAAAACAACGAAGTATCCCACGATTTGAATGCTAACTTCATGAAACGGCCTCAAATTCTGTCAGTAACTCAAGACTTTCAAGATCGTACGTCAAATCAAAACAGCCTCATTTTGCCTGCCGAATAATGTAACGGGACCAGCCTTTCCCCTCTCCCTCCTTCCCTCATCCCCATCACCAAATGGACCACCAGCGGAGAAGAACAAAGTCGAAACGTCCGAACCCTTTTTCGAGGCCGAAGGAGAGCATCAAAGTTGTGGTTCCCGTGTATTGTCGCTGTGAATCACGGCCATATTACCATAAAAGTTGGGAAACGCGTGACAACCTTGCGTTACCTTTTTGATGGTAATGGCAGGAGTTAACCACTTTTTTTTTAGTCGTCCCCATAAGAGCTAATTTGAATCGGGGGCTCGTACGAAGAGCGTGGAAAAGAAAGCGACATTTACGGGAGGGAGAAAAAAAAACGATGAAAATGAGGGAGCGATGACAACCGGCGGTGCTTCCAAACCAGAGTCTAGGGAATGGGTTTGATTTACAAGGACCCGGCTGGCATTAAGTATAATGTACCTTCATTAGGGGGACGAAGGTGGCTTTTATTTATACGGTGCGATCACGAGTTTCAGTTTCACCGCGCCAGACAATGAAAAGAAATTATCTTCCCGATAATAAATTATACCGCTTCTTTCTTCGGCAGAAATCTTAACGTGAACTTCTCCCCCTTTTATTTTTTTTATTGCTGCCAATTTATGACAGAAGTTTTCGTAATTTTTTCCATTTGACTATTTTGTCACACAATGCAATGCGCACGACGCTCGGCACGTTCAGGCGAAGGGCTCAAGTGTTTGGAGGGTAATGAATTAAGATTTACGGTGCTTAACTAGAATTAATGTTGTGATATGGGTGTTATAACTCACGCAGGAGGAGACGTTAGTGATCAGCTAACTAACTTTGTCGCCTATTGTCTCTGTTAATCTCTTACCCTGTGTCGTCGTCATCACACATCAATGTTACACTTAGTTCTGTTTCCACTCAGTCAATTAACTCTTTGTGCCCGAAGGCTGTTGGATGTATCTTAGCGAGGAATTACTTCAACGTCCGACTAAGAAAACTTATTTTGAACCAACGACAGTCTCCTTCCTGAAGAACAACCAAAATCTTTCTGTCCTGCTCCAGTGGAATATATCAAATCAGAATGTCACTCCTTGTAGTCTTCTCCGTTCATGCTTTTTACTTTCCTTGGCTCTACGAAGTAGAAAGGAAAGTTATGTAATCGGCTGAAAAAAAATTTTGAGTTTTCTTCAGATCTTTACGTTTCAGACCCTCCTGAGTCCGAAAAACACTATTTGGGAAAATGGTCTGTGTGTCTGTGGGTGTGTATGTGTGAACGATTTTTAGAGAAAACCACCGTACCAAATCAGCTCAAACTTCATATTTCGCCCGCAGGTTACCATGGGACGCCAAAATAAGTATATGAACAAAATCCATCGAAATTTAACTATAGTTATCATGGTGATCAAAACACCAAATATTTTTTCCTCAAAAACGGCTCTAACGTTTTTGATTAAACTTTTTATATTGATAGCTCCCAATATGGCAACTATACCATAAAATTCCCATTAATGGGAAAATGACGAGTGCAGCACAATAAATTGCCAAAACTTTTGACGTAATCGATTTTAGAGTGGTTTTTAGAGAAAATGACGGTACCAAATCCCCTCAAACTTGATATCTAGCTCGCAGGTTACCATGGGACGCCAAACTAAGGCTATGAGCAAAATCCACCGAAAGTCCACCGACTATAGTCATCATAGTGATAAAAACACAAAATTTTTTCTCAAAAACGGCTCTAACGATTTTGATTAAATTTGTTATATTGATAGCTCTCAATAAGGCAATTATACCATAAAATTCCCATCCGTGGGAAAATAACGAGAGCAGCACAATAAATTATCAAAATGTTCGACGAAAAGCGTTTTTAGCGCAGTTTTTTCCTTATGAACTCTGCTGGAATGTTAGTAGAATGTTAAAGAAAATTCGTATTGTAGTCCAATCCAATACCTAAAGTGTCAGTGTTTAAAAACACTCATGAGGTACATGGGGCTCACTTCAGAAATTCCTGAATTTCAACTACCGCCGTTTCGCTTACTACCAGTTATAAACATTTTTACCCAATAACTCTGCCAAAGTGATTACTATCCTTCTTCAAAAAATTCGTGTTTACAGCCTCATTAATTTTCTGTGTACCTATTGCTCAATAATGGTCCTGAAATGCGTATGAGCAGCACAATAAATTCCAAAACTCTAGGCGCTACCGCTTCCTGCTGCTGTGACGTGTTGTTTGACCAAGTTCAAAGGAACTGAGTGATAAATGAATTGATTAAATAGAATTAGCCATGTACAAAGTGAATTGACGTAGAGCTAAGGAAAGTTGTGTGTTGCAACTCACCAGATATTTGACTACCAATTTGTGAATCGACGTTTTATCACTCAAATCGCCCATCAGCTGCTTCACAGAGGACTGCAAGCAAGCTCAACCATCCACGTCACTTCGCCTAGTAGAGCATTCAGCTCTGCATCCACGGTAATGCAAACCGTTACCGTCCCTCTCCGAGTGCACATTTATTACGTTCATTGTTCACTGTTCCTCTGCGACCATTGTTACGACCCTACTCCCCTTAACGTGTCCCACCCCTATCACGCCTCATTTACTGCTCCTTGTACATCCGACGCTGTGTGAGCGGTAGTAGAATGATATGTGCATAAGTAGTTGATAAAAGTAAGAGAAGAAACTGAAAGGGGTTAACCGTGATAGGAGTAACAATTACTATGGAGCTATCGCCGTCAAGCACGTACCCGTTTTGTGACGAGAAGGGGAGCTTGAGATCAAAAATAAATTAACGTGGTGAGCGTGAGTGAGGACAGTATTACTTTAACAGAATAGCGACATGAGTTTGAGTGTGTGGTTCCAAATACGTGAACTGGTTGTGCAGGAACCACAGCGGAGAGTGAGTGAGTAGAGCTTTCAGTGGCCGAAGAGCTGAGAGATGAGTGTCTATCACAAGAACTGGGATACGAGTGTGTTAGGGAAGAGCTGTGTGTGTTGGAGAGGAGATTGGGAAGGATATTTTGGAAAATAAAACTGAACTTAGCCCTTTGCCTGGAGGAGAAGCCAACTGTTCGAACTTCCCTGCGGCTAAATGAAAAAGGCTCCAGGTCAGACATAGTTGGACTGAAAACACCTGAGAAAGGCCCAAGCTCAAGATTACACTTCAGCCTGTGCTGTACATCATATGTATTAACAATTTTAAGATATTGTGACGCCTTGACTTTGGACTGGATAATAACGAGCTCCCGCAAATAGCCAGTTCCAAAGATGTCCTTGTGAGGGAGGGTTGTGAAGTGAAGAGTTGACAGTGAGGCTTTGTTTAGGAAGATTGAATTCTTGATCTCTCTTACGTAATTAAAACCTCTTCAAAGTGTTACAATACATTGTACAGCAAGGGGCATAGAGTAGCTGCCCCACTACTGCAACGCAAGTCCTTTTGAACATCTCATCTATCTACATATACATTCAGAGGACCCCATATCATGGACAGCAGGCTCAAGATGTTTCCCCCAGGACTAAGGCAAGCCTCCAAGGCAGTTCAAACTAGAACGGCAGCAGTGTTTGCTACTGACATTATGCCAGAGTGGAATAACTTTCAATTGCCATTCAGCGTCAGCGTTCACTCACAGGCGCGGTGGGAGAGAGGGTCGTTCCAAACTGAGGTGGGTGTCCTGCACTAGTACACTGACGGTTCTGTGATGGGGGGTAGAGCTGGACTGGGCATCGCAGGGCACAATTTTAGTCTGGTTAAGCTGCTAAGAGAGCATGCCACGGTATACCAACCAGAGAGTCTAGATATGAAGATCTGCGTAGAAGAGATCCTGACTAAAGGACTCCAGGGCAAGCGGGTTTACATGTTCTCGGACAGCCATGCTGTTCCAAGGGCTATTGGAGCCCACCCCCTCAAATCCAGATTGACATGGGAATTTTTCAAACACTCAATCGACTCGGTGCCCATAATAGGCTTTCCCTTATATGGGTGCCAACTCATAGGAGGCACTCATGCCCTCAGGCAATGGAAAGGCTGACTGCCTTGTGAAAAGGGGTACGGAATCCCTACCCATCGGGCCTGAACCCCTCGTAGGAGTGACGAAAAGTTACCTGAATCGTCAGGCGCTCTGATGGGGGACACAGGAAAGTATTGTCCATTGGCATTGCCAGCCACGACTCAGACAGGTGAAAAGGCTCATCTTGCTTAAGATTGAAGGCAATACTGACACTCTGCAGACAGGATCTAAAGCCCTAACTAGCATCCTCACCAGGGACTGCCCAGGTAGGTACCACCATAGCAAAATGGGCTTCTCAGAGGCGGTTGAGTGCAGATTGTGCAGTGAGGAGAACCAAACAGTAGAGCACATCCCATGCGACTGCCCTGCCTTGGCGATATTTCTCTCACATGGCGTGGGAATATGAGCCCCTTCTCCCCGTGCTTCACCTTTTGAGGGATACACCAGCCAAGGTGTTTGAACATAAGAGCCCGTTCATCTGCCCAAAAAGGGCAGGTGCCACCCTTCTCCATGGCAGGTATGGGGGCAAGTCCAATCCCCGTACCCCCATGAAGATACAGCGTAGGTGCCACCCATTCAGGTCCTTAGGCTGCTCAAGGTGCAGCCACATAGAATGGGTACCATGGGGGCTTCAGCCTGCAGCCGGCAGTGTGGAGCTTTTAGGGTGTGGCACTGCCAGTCGTGAAGCCATGGGATTGGCCTCGTGGGGACTGTGGTTTCGCTGGGGGTTCCCTCCAGAGAGATGATTGGTGCTGGCTGGAGAGGGGTGTAGGCTGCGAAGCTAGGTACCCTCTCCAACGCCACGGGCATATGCCCAAAGCACACCTACCATTGCCCCAAAAGGTCGCGTTTCTCAAGGGAAGGACGGGGGCGAGTACAATCCGCGAAATCCCCATGGAGATAAAGCATTGAGTGCCGGTAGAACGTCTCTTGGCAATTCCAGGGACCCGCTACCCATTCAGGCCCTTAGGTTGCTTAAGCCGTAGCCGACTAAAATTGGTACCTGTGGCCAGCAGTCGTGAAGTTGTGGTGGTTTGGTTTCGTGGTGGCCGAGTAATTTAATCATTTAAGTTTAAAATTATCACTCAAATACACTTGCCCTAATTGGAGTAAAAGGTTCATGACCCTTCTTAACATTCCAGGGATTCAAGGGTGCTTCAGGCGGAACTGAGAGCTCCCTTCATCTTATAGTGACACGATTTGGCGTGTTATGAGCCTGATCATCACATTAAGCCCTTTGGAAGATGGCTGACTCATCCAGCTCGGTGTTGGAGGACTTCAGTGCTCCGAAGGCGCTACTGATGCAACATGAACCCGTTCATTCCATGCCACCTCTGGCAGATTGTTGATTTGTACCAACCTCTCCCTCTGAGTGAGTCACCTCTGCCAGGGCACTCAGGATAAGAGAAGACCCGCTTCATCAAGGTAAATGGCATACTCCTGAAGCCATTGAGGATATAATAGCCATTGGAGAATTTTAATGAGTTTCGGCGCTCTTTTTCAGTGGCGCTTTGAACTGGCGCTTAGACTTTGATCGTACTCCTTCGATCGCCTTACTGTTTGTCTCTGGACCTTTCTTGCGTAAGATCTATCTTGTTAGGCCTAGGCATGAACTGTGGCAACTCTTGAGAGTAAATGACGATTTTTTACGATCTTTTCTTAGATGCCTGGAACCTAAAGACTAAAACTAAGAGAACGTTCCCACAAAAACGCGTTCCATCGGCAGCGAGAACGATAAGAGCCGTTTCACGTAACGACGAATCATTAATTTCTACATTTATCGTTACTTTCTGGAAAACGCTTGGGCACTGCGAGAAATTATCTGTTAGTAAAACGGTGATGAGAAAAAGTGGCGCCTCAGCGAGCTCTGGGAACTTGCATATCTTCCCTATGAGATGATATACCAGCCCTAATAATTTTTTCAGAGATAATAGAAATGCTTCGTTTCGCCCGTCTCGACACTCGACAAGCTCCGCACTGGCGACACGAACTCGGGGGGTTATGTTTAATCTCTGCCCGACGATCTCCGACTATGAAAACTCTTGAGGCGCCTCCAACTGAGATGTGATGATGCGCTGTAAACCCCGTTACCTTTAACGTTCCCCTCTGCACCATCCTCTCCCATAACAATCTCCATTACCGTGTACATCACTACGACAGTTTACTACGAAACGATTAATTCACCGAGTTTAATTACACGTTATTGCCCTTCACCTTTGACCTGTTTTGTTTAGGCTTTACAACTCAATTAAGGGCCAATAACTCAAAGGCAGGGTTACAATAAGGTAAAGGTTAACGTGAAAAGAGGCGGATCTCCTATCGAAGTTACATCTTAACCGATCAAATGACTTAGGCACGTCATCACGAAGTTACATATTTTCACTGATTTGAGTTACGATGTGAAATAGTTTTCAATATACAGTAAATCATCAGGAACAAACAAGCTTTGTACTTAATACAAAGAGAAACCTTAGTTCACATTATGAAAAGAGAAGGGATGCCACGTAGCGGAAGAGGATTAAATCGTTCGATGTTTGTCTTGTTGTCTGATTCGCTCCAATCAGGTCATGACTCCCCAAAATATCTGGTGCGTTGCAACACACAACTTTCCTTAGCTCTACGTCAATTCACTTTGTACATGGCTATTTCTGCTTACACAATTCATTTACCACTCAGTTCCTTTGAACTTGGTCAAACAACACGTCACAGTCGCAGAAAGCGGTAGCCCCTACAGTTCCGGAATTTATTGTGCTGCTCATACTCATTATAAGACCATTATTGAGCAATTGGTACACAGAAAACTAATGAGGCTGTAAACACAAATTTTTTGAAGAAGGATAATAATCACTTTTGCAGAGTTATTGGGTAATAACTGTTAGAACTGGTAGTAAGCGAAACGGCGGTAGTTGAAATTCAGCAATTTCTGGAGTGAGCCCCATCTATCTCATGAGCGTTTTTATACACTCACCCTATAGGTATTGGATTGAACTACAACACGACTTTTTTTAATATTCTAGTAACATTCCAGCGGGGTTTAAAAGGAAAAAACCGCGGCAAAAACGCTTTTCGTCGAAAGTTTTGATAATTTATTGTGCTGCTCTCGTCATTGTCCCACAAATGGGAATTTTATGGTGTGATTGCCATATTGGGAGCTATCAATGTAAAAAATTTAATCAAAATCGTTAGAGCCGATTTTGAGAAAACAATTTTGTGTTTTTATCACTATGATGACTATAGTTAACTTTCGGTGGATTTTGCTCATACCCTTATTTTGGCGTCCCATGGTAACCTGCGGGCTAGATATCCAGTTTGAGGGGATTTGGTACCGTCGTTTTCTCTAAAAACCACTCTAAAATCGATTACGTCGAAAGTTTTGGCAATTTATTGTGCTGCTCTCGTCATTTTCCCATAAATGGGAATTTTATGGTATAGTTGCCATATAGGGAGCTATCAATATAAATAATTTAATCAAGATCGTTAGATCCGTTTTGAGAAAAAAAAAATTTCTTGTTTTGATCACTATGATAACTATAGTTAACTTTCGGTGGATTTTGCTCATACCCTTATTTTGGCGTTTCATGATGATCTGCGGGTGAGGTATGAAGTTTGAGCTGATTTGGTTCGGTGGTTTTCTCTAAAAATCGTTCACACAGACACACAGACCATTTTCCCAAATAGTGTTTTTCGGACTCAGGAGGTTCTGAAACGTAAAGATCTGAAGAGAACTCAAAATTTTTTTTTCAGCCGGTTACATAACTTTCCTTTCTACTTCGTAGAGCAAGGAAAGTAAAAAGTGGACGGTTTTAAAGAAAGATTTAAACAAATGTTAATTAAAGAATATTGAAGAATTCTACGGCGAAGAAAATTATTTTAATTTTATTTGTAAATTGACGCAACTGATTAATATTTGTGAATAGTTCAGGGATGATGGAAGAGAGGGGCCTAGTGGCCCTAAT
Organism: Pachypeltis micranthus; assembly: GCA_020466155.1. NCBI lineage: Eukaryota > Metazoa > Arthropoda > Insecta > Hemiptera > Miridae > Pachypeltis > Pachypeltis micranthus. The sequence continues at coordinate 6,447,870 of CM035776.1, forward strand.
TGTTAAATAAAAGTTTTGAATCAATCTCTCTCGTTCTCTCTCTCCCTCTCTCTCTCTCTCTCTCTCTCTCTCTCTCTCTCTCTCTCTCTCTCGTCAATAAAAGTGTTCATAAGTCTCCCTCTTTTATTAAGTAGCCATAAGAGAAAATAGCGTTTGTGTGAGTGATATTTCATAGTTTTAATCTCAATAAAATATAGCTACCTGTTTCTTTGTTAGCCCGTTCCAATGTATTCAAAATACCAGCGATCGCATTGAATTATTGTGAATATAATGAACTGATCGGGTTTAATAAACGGGCGCTTTAAGTTGAAAAGACGTGTTCTTCTTAACGAAGTGAAGTTTATATTGACGCTAACAGCCCGAGTTCGTCTGGACACACAGTTCGGGAGTGCAACAGAGTGGACTAATTCTTGAGTGAAGAGGCCGTTGATCCTCCGTCGCTATTTTCAATGAGGCCGCGAACAATGGTATCTTTCGATGAAACGGAGTAGTGGCGTAGGATGGTGAAGCGGTTGGTTAGTTCGTAAAAGATAACGACTCGAAAGTTGGGAGGAATTAAGAAGAATTTATTTATAAGAGAGTGAAAATATGACGGAGCGATTGAATTATTCCTTAAATCGGTTTTCTTTAAACGAACCTCGCGGTTGTCGTCCGCCAGCGAGGAGCGCATTGATGAAAGAGACGATGCCCCATTGTGAGGATTCAGGCTGCAATATGATATATCGCGGGGCGAAGGGTTTTCAAACTCCTAATGCTCCATTGTACGGGGAGACCGGGAAAAAGAGGAGCGGCCGATAAATCCAGATCTCATAGTTGAGTGCGCCCCGCCGAGATCCCTCTCCGCCTGGTTATGGATAGGCAAGATCGTTCTTGTCGGGTCGATTGAGGGTGGTCGTTGAAAATACAGGACTCGGCCGCATCCATCACAAACGCTACAATTGTCACCAGAGCGGGTTGAGGTTGGGTTGCCTTGGGATGAGCTTCTAAACATGACTGTCGTCGTTAGTCTTTCGAAGCAAAGCCAGCGGTCACATTATTTACCTACGCCTTAATTATGAAAGAAATCCTAATAAGCGATGAAAGTCTAAACCCCGATATCCACCCAATGGATAAAAGGGGGACCGAGTCTCCACACGTGATAAATATTGCGGCGCATGATATGACTGGGGGGGATTGTCAGCCTTTCGTACACAACCAGCTGCACAAATTACTGAGCGACGAGCCCGACGGCCATCCTCAGGACTTTTACTCTCTTCAGACAAAAACAGGTCGGTCGCAGTCAGCCACTACCTTATCGATGTTACCGAACTGTGGCCGACTCAAGCATTGTGATCGCGTGCGGAGTACTCCCGGTTGATCTGGAGACAGCCAGACGATTTGCGAATTGGAAGGTAAGGAAAAAGCTCGGCGTTTCCTGCCCGGAAATATCGTTGCCTCTGAATGAAGAGGACACGATAAAGGCCTGCCTAATAAGTGCGTGGCAAGAAAGGTGGACTGAGGCTGATACTGGCCAATGGACGTTTGCCCTATTCCCGTCAGTGGAGGGCACATTGAGAATGAGGTGGGTTAGCCCTGGATACTCTGTGTCTCAACTCTTGTTGGGCCACGGGGACTTCAGGGCGAAGCTCCACCGACTCGGTCTCTGTGACGAAGAGACGTGTAGCTGTGGAATCGTCCCTGAAACAGCGCAACACGTACTCGCTGTATGTTCCATATGGATAAGTTAGCGCGCACGTCTGAGGGAGACGATGTTCGGGGATGAGCTCCCAATAGACCTGACCCGTTACGTGTCAGCGACTGGCTTCCCAGCGCTGGAGGACTTTGCGAGGAGCGTCCTCACTTAGTCAATATCCGAATGGGGACCGTATCCTCCTCCGTATTGCACCTGCCTTCGACACCTCTTAGCTTCATTGCACTCGCTTCTAAGGCGTAACGAGGCGGAGGCTAGTTGGCACCACTGAGGGAAGCAGTAGGAGGCCTAACACCCTGAGAGGCTAGAATGCTAGATCTCCGAGGCACACCAGAAGACCGCTAGTGGGCGACCTCTTAGCAACTGGTAGCACGGGCTGCTAGAGCCCCGCTTATCCTCAGATGAGGGGGGCCCACTGGCAGAATGAGGAAGGACTCAAGCTGGTCTGGTTCACAAAGTGCTGGAGGGTGGGGTCCTGAAACCGTTAGGGTAAGGAGTTGCCTTCCTTCATCTACGACGTGGGGATGGGTTAATAGCTCTTGGGCTGGAAAACTCGGACCGAAAGGCCGGCAGTACAATTTCTCGAACCTTATCGATGTAGCGTAACTACGAGTATATCTCTGGTGAACGCTCAGTAAACCAGCCTCAACCATAATGAAGTTGTATTTGCGCTATAGAGCACAACCACCAAGACAGACTTCACATGCCAAAATCTGCCAATTAGGGAGGTTCCAAGTATGCTGGGTACTTTAAACAATAAACCAATTGGCTCGTATGCTTTTAATTAATAACATCAAGTACCTGGGTAAAACAATGAAGTGTCAGCCAAGACGGAGAAATTACAAAGGGAAGTTGTATAATGAAGCGCACTGGCGAAGAAACGCGGAGCAAGTATTCGGATAAAACGTTCTAGTGCAACACCCACCTGAATGCTCCACGATAAGAAGCACTGTGGACGAACAAAAATGAGTTCAATGTCCTGAAAATGTCTCTTTCTCCCATTTGCAAGCCGGAAAACAAATCCAGAGATCAGACAGCGGGTAGGGAGGCAGCATTATAGTGAGGAAACAGCATTGAAAGATCCGAAGCACAGTAATCTAAATGGCCTAAGGGTGTACGAAGAATCTAAAACGGCGCTGTATCTTCTCTCGACGCATTTCTTCAGCTACATTTATGGAGAACAAAACCAGTCAGTTGAGAGTGCTTTGAACGTTTGCTTGAAATCGTAAGAACCGTTTTTTAGAAAACTGGAAAACCGATAAATTATTATTCGAGAAATCACGTTTTCCGACCTACTGTTTCCGCCGTATATTTTAGAAAATGGAACTCACTCTAAACACAACTAGGAGCAGCGAGAGAGAGAGAGAGATATTACAGGGAGGCAGTCTTCAGGCGCACGGACCGCAGCGCATCCAATGAAGCTGCGGGACCAATGGCAGTTTGCCGTGGCCACTGATGACCCATGTCCCAACTCCCCTTTCGCGAACCTATTGGGCACATTTCCCCAGCCAATTACCAGTACCCATTGCCTCACCCGCTTGGGTTTGGAGGAGGGGGGTGCCTGGTTGGGGATGGAACCAGAGTCCGCTGGTTCTATCCTCGCCTGGCCCAGACAGCCTCGTGCCCCACAGCGCTCAGCCACTGCACCCCCTGGGAGCAGCGATATCAAACTGTTTACCCTGTTATCAATTGCCATCCTTTTCGTTCTCATTATTATCGTTGTGGTTGCTGTTGCTACCTTCCTATTTACTTATTCCCGTTTTTGCGATCGTTCCCCGACCTCCGCAGTCTTCTTAATTCCCAATCCCGGTTCGAAGTTCATTATCTCAACATTTATTTTTAACCAGCGATTTGCTTTGTGTTGTGCCTGGACCAGAGAGACTCTATATCGAGATAACTCATATTTTGACGTAGTTGTATTACGCTGTTCATTATAAACGTTCATTCACGCTTCAACCCACCACCAAGAAGTTGTTATTTATTTCCAAGGCGTGCCATATCCTAAATGTACGCAGGTGTTTATGCTACCTGTTTGTTTGTGGCTTATTTCTCCGTTCAACGCGTAGATGCACAAATAATCACGGAATACAAAATGTGGGTATAGGTTGCTAAAAGACACTCAGTGAGTTTAATGAAATACAGTGAAGCAGTTACAATGGAAGTTACGAAAATGATTAAAAAACCATTATTTTCGACGCACTTTCATTTTTATCTTTGTTCAATGGACTGTACGAAGAACATTAATTGAGAACAATATATAGGTATTGATTATTTAGAAACATTGAGTGAGTTTGGTGAAAGTCGTGTGAAGCCGCTTTGCCAAAAAGCGTACAAATCTATTTTGGCTTTTTTGGAGTGCATCTCCGTTCATTGTATTTTCATGGAGATATTTATAGATAAGAAAAGTTAGGTATTAACTTTAAAAGTTAAATCAAAATCGTTGAAGCCGTTCATGAGAAAAATGCGAAAACCCCTAGTTTTCGATACAGTTTCATCCCCCTCCCCCTCCCTTTCCCATCGATGGAAATCGGCCATAACCTTATTCGGTACTTTTCAACTTTTTTTTTATTTTTATACGATTACTGTACTTTTCCTTACCTTCTGGGTCGCGGAATGTAAAAAGTAGACACTGAAGGACATTGCTAACTCTAATATTCGTTGCTCGCAGGGGCAGGAAGGGATAATTAGTATCCACTATACGCTTTCGAGCAAAATCACATGAGACACTGCTACGTTTACGTTTGGACTCGCTCACGTTGTGGAAACTACAGTGGAACGGCACGTCACGTGGTTTCTTGTTTCCTCCTCACTAGAGACGCAAAACGCGCTGGATAGAGTCTTTGAGAGAAAAGAAGTGGAGCCACGCATTGAAGTCACCCTGTCTCGTAAGGAACTGGCTCGTCCAACCAGCTGGCTCTGGCTCATTCACAGATTGTTTCGACCAGGATAAACTTGAATGAATCTCGGAGACGGGTTTTAGTTGAACACAAACTTGTAATTAAAAGTGTTGGTATATAACAAAATTTGAAGACTTGGATATATAAAGAAGAGATGACTTGAACAGGATATGATTTGAGTATATAAGCGCGAACAAATGGGGGTCTGAATGCGTAAAACTGGTTGTATGGGGAAGGACGGAGAAATCCGAATTAGATGTCGATGAGAGGTGAAACAAGTGTTTGTTGGAAGAACTGGGAGACGACTGTATCGTGAGAGGTGTTAGAGTGTGTTTTGAGAGCCCTGGAGACGACCACGAGAATTCATTGATGTTTGGGAAGAGCTGTCTTTTGTGGAGAAGAATGTGAAAAGAGAGTGGGGAAATGATATTTCGAAATGTCCACACAAAGGGGAAATACGTCGTCAATTGGAATTAACTGAAGAGGTGGAATTTCCGTTGGTAACAAAAAGGGGTTGAGGACGAAGGTGTTTGGGGAAACAATGACGTTGCCGTTAAGGGCCAGGGAGTTCCAATTGGGCAGGTGGGGGAATTACAAGGTTGAAAACCCATACAGATGTTGAGGTAAACTCATACGTGTCACGTCCCTTTGTCGATGATTCCCATCTTGCTTGCCATTTGTCATCTATCGCAATCGAATATCTTCGTAGAGCGGGGAATCTCCTGTTTCGCTCGCCACTTGTCCGCTGTGCGCTCTACAGCCACGTCTACTAGTAACTGACCAGTGATCACCTGGAGTGCTTCTTATAGGACTTTGGCAACTCTCTGGGATAGGGCCAGTGCTCTCTTTTGCTTGACTGCGAGGTAGCCAATCACGCCTCGGTAGAGGATCGTGTTATGGTAGCACACTTATCAATTGCTCGCCGTGAGGCAAACCTTGCAAATTGTACTCGGCTTTTAGTTCTCAGATTAACAGTAAGAGGCAATCACCGAGAGCTGTAATAGCATCATCCTCGCAGGCAGGATGTTGGATTCTGCCTGGAGAGGCTCGGCTTTCACATTCGACGGGAAGGAAGCCTTCTTTTTAGCGTTCGTTATGATTTGAATCGCTTCGCTCTTCCGCATTTTCAATTAAGCTCGCGTTGTTCACAGAAGGACCATTAAATCAATCGTTCGGCGGAGGCTCGAGCCAAAAAGCCATAGCTCACTCGTAATGAATAAGTAATAAGGTAGAGACGGTAGAAGATGGCGGGGTAGAGTGGAGAGGGGGAGGGGTGGCGATATTTTTATCACGAGCCGACTTGGGAGAAGCCACAAGCATCCGGTGGCCCAAACCCCCGCGGCAAAGAAACATAATTCAAAAACTTATATCCTACGGACGGTTTTCTACGGCCCTCCAACAATATTTCGTTTCGTTCGCTCCCCCATAAACTGTTCTCACTTGAACAGTCAGTACGAGTTGTGGTTTATCATTTGAAAGATCTGAGGGATCAGAGATCGTCCTACGAAAGAGATCAACGCGATTAAAGTTTGTTATTCGTTGAACTCTGGTTATTGTAAGCGTCGTTTGTAAGTAACTAACTCACGGGGGTTTTTTTATTGCGCTCTGACGATTATTATCTCTTCGCCTTGAGAAATCAAAAATCCAACTAACTCTTGTTGCGGCGTTCTCGCACACCAGCAGGCAAATCTCCATGATAAAAACCGTAAGATCGCAGTCGGTTGGTAGTGCGATGCAGCATTGCGCGCTGGTGACCAAACTTATGGTTGCGGCGAAAAATATAATTCAGAAAAGTTGCGGAAAGTTAACAAATTAAAATTCTTCTGCCACAAACACAATGTTTTGTGTTCGGCTCACCAATATAAATGCAAAACGTCCGATGAGCGATCGTGGATATCGTCGAAGTTTGATCAGGCTGGATCGTAGGGGACACAAGCTCGGGAAAACGTTCAGTCCGGCAGGCGGCGCGCGAATGAGACTCCGGGCAAAAGAAGTGGCGGGCTAGCCTGGATTGCGGTGTCAGACAGGTAGGCCAAGTCCGTACCTGGCGGGCGAGTGAGTCCCGTCACACCACCTCACCTCCAGGAGAGGGTTGGAGCTTGGAGAACCAGTACGTGTCTCTTATTATTCCAAAATCCATGATGAAGGATACCCAGTCGTCAGGATGCTCATCCAGGTGACTTGTGCGCTCTGATAGATACAAGTTAAATTTGGTTGTTCCAAATTTACGTTTTTAAAAAAGCTTTGAATATTTAATCGCTGTTTATTCTACTGTAATACAACTGATTCAAAGAAGGGAGAGAGAACGAAATGCACGCAAGTTAACTGCTAGGACGAATGCACCGAGCTTTCCGAGCGAGGAAACATCGGCCGAGAGGGGCGCTTCGCTTGGCTCCACGAAGTAGAAAGGAAAGTTATGTAATCGGCTGAAAAAAAAATTCTGAGTTTTCTTCAGATCTTCACGTTTCAGACCCTACGAAGTCCGAAAAACACTATTTGGGAAAATGGTCTGTGTGTCTGTGTATATGTTTGTCTGTGAACGACTTGTGAGAGAAAACCACCGTACCAAATCACCTCAAACTTGATATCTCGCCCGCAAGTTACCCTGGGACGCCAAAATAAGGGTATGAACAAAATCCATCGAAATTTAACTATAGTTATCATAGTGATCAAAACACCACATTTTTTTTTCTCAAAAACGGCTGTCACGGTTTTGATTAAATTATTTATATTGATAGATCTCAATAAGGCAATTATACCATAAAATTCCCATTTGTGGAAAAATGACGAGAGCAGCACAATAAATTATCACAATTTTCGACGAAATCGATTTTAGCGCGGTTTTACAGAAAACAACCGTACCAAATCAGCTGAAACTTGATTTCTAGCCTACAGGTTACCATGGAACGCAAAAAATAAGGGTATGGGCAAAATCCACCGAAATTTAACTATAGTTATCATAGTGATCAAAACACCAAATTTTTTTCTCAAAAACGGCTCTAACGATTTTGATTAAATTATTTATATAGATAGCGCTTAATAAGATAATTATACCATAAAATTCCCATTTGTGGGACAATGACGAGAGCAGCACAATAAATTATCAAAGTTTTCGACAAAAAGCGTTTTTGCCGCGGTTTTTTTCTTTTATACCCCGCTGGAATGTTACTAGAATGTTACAAAAAATTCGTGTTGTAGTCCAATCCAATACCTATAGGGTGAGTGTATAAAAACGCTCATGAGGTACATGGGGCTCACTCCAGAAATTCTTGAATTTCAACTACCGCCGTTTCGCTTACTACCAGTTCTAACAATTATTACCCAATAACTCTGCAAAAATAATTACTATCCTCTTCAAAATAATCGTGTTCCCAGCCTCATTAATCCTTTCTGCGACATCTGCTCAGTAATGGTTCTGGAATGAGTACGAGCAGCACAATAAATTCCGGAACTGTAAGCGCTACCGCTTTCAGTTGCAGTGAAGTGTTATTTGACCAAGATCAAATGAACTGAGTGGTAAATGAATTGATTAAATAGAATTAGCCATGTTCAAAGTCAATTGTTGTAGAGCTAAGGAAAGTTGTGTGTTGCAACGCACCAGATATTTTATTATTGCTTCCTCTACTGATGTTAATATAACTTAGATAGATAATTCTTTATTGCTACACAGATAATTACATCCATAGCAATCACATAAACGGTTAATACAGTTTGCCGGCATAAAGTAATTCTTCATTCTTCCCCTTTATTTCTTTTTCTTCTTCCCACGTTAGATGCTCATGGCCATTGAGCGTAGTTCGCTCTCCTCCCTCAGATAGGAAAACAGCCTGTTGGCAACAGTACGCTCATATGTCATCAATATGCGTTTATACTGCTCACTGAATGACAGAGGCAGTGCAAGCATTGGGAGAAGAAACTTCAGCCAGGGGGTGGACAACATAGGACACTGTAGGACAAAGTGAAGTGCAGAGTCTTCCATATTCCAGTTGCATAAGGGACAAGAGGACGACGAGAACTGCACCTTGAGGCCTGTAACCAGGATTCTCGAATTGTGTTTTTTCCAAGCAAGCGCAGCTGGGCCAAAGGGCGCCTAATAAACAATGGCCAGTCTCGAGTGAGGTAGCGTTGAGGTTGAAGCGAGGACTCCTGGTGAGTTCTGAGCGTGGAGGGCAAATGTAATGTGCTTACGGTTGTCCTCGTGACAGTGGGCCAACTCCCCGGTGCGATGCGAATCCCGTCCTACAACATTGTCGACATAGACCGAACCAGACGAGATGTCAAGCATCAATAAACAGGAGTGCTACGTGGCCTGGGGTAACCCCCTGGCTTGCTTTTTGCCTGATTTTTTCATGCTGCTATTTAAGAGTTCCACTGTCTGATTCAATCGACACTTAACCCAACCGATTCATCCAACCCATAGCCTTCCGTACTGATAGTGCAGTTTGGCCAACACACAAACGATTAAGCACTACAAATACCGCCTGCCTGATGTGTGTCCTCCAGGGAGCACCGCCTGCTTAACTTTCTCGTTAAATTTGCTAATTACGAATCTTTATTAGTTGACATAAGAAACATCATCCATCGACATTTTAAAAAACATTAAAACAAAAGACATTAAAAAAAATCCATCGGGGTTAATCCAGAAAACCCCTGACTTGTTACGGACTAGACTCACAAATTGACAGCACTACTACCGAACACATAATAAACCTTACAGAACTAATACGGGGACAGAATATACCAAAATATACAGTAAATGATGTATAAAGGATATTGACAAAATGATTTCTGAAAGTTTCTTCGACGCTTACGACAAAACACGTTATGATTACGTCAGGAATCATCTGCACACTAAGCCAACACAATGCTAAATACGTACTCACTCTAGACAACAATGAGGTGCATGGAGTGACTATACAATTCATCAGAGTGTAAGTAGGCTTCTTTCCGGGAAAAGGTAGAACATGAGAAGCGCGCGGGTGGACTGTATGATCCGGAGAATAGGAGTCGATTCCGCCCAAAGAACAGCCCCCAACGCAAACACAAAATGAGTGAGGAAAACGTGTGAAGGACTCACCTTGGGTTTGGCAGATCGGAGCGGCCTCCCGTCGACGGGGCAAATCCTCGTGCTTCCTCCAACTGAGAGAATGGACCTCTGTCTGGAGATGTTGGGTCCGGAAGAACGAAGACGGGGAAGTGAGTAAAAGGAAGGAAATCGCAGGACATTCGCACAACGCGGGGAACATGCAAAAACGCTACTGAACTGCAGGAGGCTTACGGAGCGAGGAGGGCCCTTAAGAGCGAAGGAAGGAGCTAAAGGAGAAGGGACACATATTCCATGTTTGCGCCAGAACCTTGCCTGCGGAAAACGGCTCCCATCCCCGCAATTGAGATCCCCCAAGCTAGGATAAGAAAGAGCATAGTAGTTATGCTGCCAACTGATAGCAATCACCTACGAGAAATGAAGAGGTGCATGGAGTAACCACATAAACCACCACAACGTTAAATATAATCTGGGAAAATGGGAAAGTTACTGAGCAAATGTTGTACAGAAAGTATAATAGGACTAACCGTGAAAAGATGTATGTAGTCCTGTTTCACAGTAAAAAAGTAGTAACAGTCTTGTTTACATATCAAAATGACTGTTCCTGAATACTCATAGAAAGGCAAGGATGCTGCAGTTTGGTAGCATGCGACAGTATGGGCGCTCGATCAGCATCCCTTGGATCGAGACTTGTGGAGGCACGGCACATTCATTGCCTATCTCCTGATAGTGAGTTGTCGTTCGTGAACTACCACGTAAAGGTATGACTCTAGGGAATACATACTACTTGAGTGGAGTCCTCTATCTGACTTCCCAACCAGATCAACTCTCAAACAGGGCTAAACGATTGTAAGCTTGCGTAGTAGCTGTGAAAGCTGGAAGGTTTGGCCACACTTGCACCAACTTTCGCTCACTAGAGCAGTTCGTCGTTTCTTTTTCCTCCGCGCTGGAGGCGCAAGACGTACAGGATGGAGAGTCTTTGAGAAAAAAAAAGTGGAGCCCGGCGTTTAAGCCGCCATGTTGCGTAAGGAACTGGCTCGCCTCATGGTCAGGCTCAACCCATTTCCTCCCAAGACGTTCATGGATGTTGGAAAAAACTCATACGTGTCTCGTGAGGATTCTCATCTCCCTTGTTATGTATCCAATTCACATTCATCTAGCGTGTGCTGGTATATTCTTCGAGTGATATTGATAGTAGTACATAGATCTTATATAACACAAACACAGACACACGTTGTTTGTAGTAAATAATGAACATAAATGATGCTCTAACTGTTAGGACTGGACGGGTCAAGGGCTCCTCAATACCTGTAGGGCTCATTGACAAGAGGTTTCGTTGACAGCATCACCGTGTTGTTTATTTTGAGTTCTTTTGTTTGTTAGCAGTTTTGTGTAAAAGTATTATAAAAACTCAGAGGGGGTGGCCTTGCAGATGATGTGCCTGTGATGTGGTGAGATGGGTTTATCCATCAACCCAGCCATAACGGTCATCGTGCGGTTCGCAAGACTAAGGCAACTGTCAGGACTGAGGCCGCAGTTAGTGATGGGCAAAGAAATTCAGCTCAGCGAGGAAGTCAAGTATCTGGGCGTGAGTCTAGATCGGAAACTAGTCTGGAAAGAGCACATCAGATACGTGACCAGGAAGGTGACAATGGACCTGAGAATGTGTGGAGGACATGGGGCCTAAAGCCCAGAATGGCCTGCTTGTTCAACGAAGCCATAGTGAGACCAATAATCTCATATGGGTGGCATAGAGCTGCCATTGGAGTGAATGGCAGCAGCCTAGCCAAAGTACAATGGCTGGGGGGCTTACTTATAGCTTACTTATAGTGATGAAGACTACACCCACCATCACCATGGAGAGACTGTTCGACCTTCTTCCCCTGGACATTTATGTCAAGGCAGAGGCGATGAAGGTAGCTTACAGACTCACCAAGCTCGGTATAGCTAAGGTGCCACAGGCGACTAATGGACCCCTGGCTATATTCAGGGACTTGGAGACTTATAAGGAGCTCAGCATGATCACGGACGCAATTGTGCCCATGTATGAGTTCGAGAGGAAATACAATGTTCAACCATTGGGAGGTCCATGGAACAGCGAGAGTCGCCAGTTTCGGCCTCCCGATGGCATCAATATCTTTACAGATGGATCGAAAACTCTGGGGGGAACAGGCTCCGGGGTGTGGATAACTGGCTCTGGAAGGAGTGGGATGTGCATTGCTCTAGGCCCCACTCCCACGGCTTTCCAAGCCGAGATTGCTCGTTGGGGGCGTGTGTGCTAAATATATATTTCAAATGATTCACTCGAAAGGCGGTGCCAGCAGTCGAAACGAAGCTGTTGTCTCATCAAGGCGTCGCCCTGTCGCTTAAGTTGCCCACTCCCACCTTAACTGTCAACTTTAGATCGTTGAGAATGTATACAATACTTCCCTACCTTATTCTGAACGCCGGCTACCTCATCTGCGATGTTTACTTTCGTCCAACTACTGCCCCAGTTAGCCACGGCTCCAATGCTTCCACTGTGCTCTCACTCACCATTCTGCCCAATTCACACCTAGTTCAGAAACGACGTCCACCCAGTTAGTTTCCTGAGGGGGTCTTTAAATATTGTTTAAGGTAAAACGACTAGTCAAACAGCAGATCTATGGTGCTCATCAGCTGCTCAGCAGTTTTCAGACCAGTTTCCAAATCGCAAACCAACTTGGTTTGAATGACAAAATGTTCTTAATGCCACCGTCTTTTGCCACCACATTAAGGAAACGGCTTCTATTCTTGCGAGGCTTCTGCTGACCTCGAATGCCCTATGTTCAACTCATACACGTTTGATTGTCAGAAAAGACCAAAAATTGATCGAAACTCCATCATTCGAGCGAAGATTGGTGTCTGACCTGGTTACCTTAACAGGTCAGCGTGAGAAAGGAGCAAGGGCTGCCAGTCATTTCGTGATGACGGGAAATTAAATTGGTGATACAGGTTCATTGCTTATGCAATCCAGCTCGTGAGTCTGCAGGCGGTGAGCTCTACGGCTAACAGTAAACTACTACTTAACATCTAAATCAGAGCTACAAATACGGAAGGCCACAAAATGCGAACCTCACAAAATATCTTCATCGTGCGCAATAAGCCGGCGTATAAAATTTATAAGGCGAGGGACGAGCCTGTTACAGATGCCTCGATGGAGATCGAACGGGCATTCATAGTGAAAGGGTCAGAAGGCCTAGCCGTTATAAATAATCGTACGATAATATCGTGATATATCAGATGAAGACGTCGAACGCTCTGGGACTATCCAGCTAAACGATCGGGCTTCAACACTTGTTCTTGCTCGCTACCGCTCAGTCAACGAAGTCCTACCACTTTTCTCCGACGAACCTATGGTAATGTTTAGATAAACATCACTACGATATTGAGCACAGTCATTTGGTACTTCTTATGAGATGTAATTCAATCCATCGCATTCCATAACTACCGAAGGCATCGGGGCACTGTGTGTCACATTTTCTTACTTCTTCAAATACTCTTCCGACTACTAATTGTTTTTTGTTACGCTGTTCTCGTTTTCCCCTTGCGCACATGAACAGGAAGCGAGTACATACACGTTACGGAAACGGGGACCGAGCTTCCAACTCTAGGGCAAAGGGAAAGGTTAGAAAAGTAACTTCCACTACACAATTCTCATCACTTGACAAACAAGCTGCGTTGGGGGGAGATGTGATGTCTGTCTGCTGCCCCACTCACTCAGCTCATTGCCTGCACCACAGCCTGATTTTGGCAATTTTGGACACTGAACAATTTTCTCCACCACCATAGCATGGATGTCGAATTTCACATCGCAGGATGGCTGTATCGACAATTGTACTAGCCCTTTCGAAACTCCAGCCTGCGATTGACCTAGTCCAAAAATTGGTGTGCGGTGACACTGGAAATCCAATTCTAGCCGGCGGGCACAAGCCTCCGCGATGAATGTCCCTTGGCTAGCAGTTTCAATAAGAATATTAACGGGCTGAGTACTACCGTGCTTACCCACTGCAGAAGCCTGTATGGTGGCCAACAATACCATGGGCGCCTGCCGATGTCGAGGTCTGCAACGAATTTACCTGACTCGAGTTTGGACGTTTGGAAATTGAATCAAGAGGTCTATCCTCATCTAAACTCCCCGATCTCATCTTCACCTTATCTCTAACGCCGTGCTTCTGAAAGCAGAGGAAACTGGAATGTTTGCCGTTACACGTGTCGCATAACCTACTCATTTTACACTGTGCTAAAACAGTGCTCTTTCGAAAAGCAAGCCAAACATAAACCCTTTCCTTTTACAAAGTTGAGACGAACTAGAACTGGCATCTGTAGAAATTTGTTACACACCGATAAACTATGGTATTTCTCACATGGACAACAAACTTTGTCTTCACTCTCGGTGCTGGTTACTAGACTCGCGGTGTTCGTAAACGATTTATTTGATTTCTTGTTTTGCGAGTTCTGACCAAGATTTTGAGATTTTTCAGCAGCTGAAACATGAGCAGTCGATTCCATGATCCTGACTTCGTAGCTTAGAAAAACAATAAAATGTTTGATAGTGGGCACAACTAATTCCAATGCACACTCTTCCCATCGTTCCCGCAGAACGGGCGACAACTTACGCCGGAATAAAAACAACTAGGGGTGGCTCCATAACTCAACTTGATGCCCTAACGCAGCAAGCCCTCCTGTATACTGATTTAACGAGGCACTAAAAGAACGTAGGCGTTTTGCCTCCCGAGGAATAGTGGGTAAATCAAACAACGCCTCTAAGTAGGCACTCACTAAATTTGCCCCCGTGATACGCAAAGACGCTAATACAGACTGCGCTTCCCCCATAAGACACCCCTTCAAATGCATGAATTTGTGAATATCAGAAATATTTTCTTGGATGTGCACCGAATTGTAGAACATGTCATGAAATGTTGGCCACTCTAACAAGTTTCCTCCAAATTTGATCAATTGTAACTTGGGAAGAGAAACATGCGCAAAAAAACGGTTAAAAAAATTAACGAAACGCAGTACAACGCGGGAACTACAGCGGAAGTCAACGTTTCGTCGTTTGTACTCCCTCCCTCCCCACCTGTCTCATTAAAAAACCACCCGGGCTCGCTCGCCTCCCAACGACGCCGCTCAACTCCCCTTTCGACTCACAACAGGTTCGCTCGAAGCACCCCCGTTCCAATTTCCCCGACCGAAAATCAAAATCATCAGACGTTTTGTTTCCGTAGTTCCGTTGTAGTCAGGTCATGTTTCGTATGGTTTACTAGTATTCGATGCTGAATCGAATGGGATGGGGGAGCAGTAATACTTGGCCAAGCTGTTCGTGAGAATAATAAACCATTGTGTAATAATTTGCAGGGGGGGTGAACAAGCGAAATCAAAACAAACTCATCGATGAGACTACAGATTGCTTCTTGTTCTCGCTTGTGCCTGTTCTCTACGATCGAACGATTTCAACTACTGCACGTGGAACCGACAGACAAATTCGTGGCTGAAAATTATAACTCTTAATTATACGCTGATTCGAACCATTTAATTTAATCCTAACTGATTGAAGTATTTACGATTCGGCTCCGGCAAGGAACAAATCCGACGTTGAACTGTAAATGGACTGTATCGCAAAATTGAGATGACGGAAATTGGAGATGGAAAAAATAATAAATGAGAACCAGTTGGCAGCGTACCTGTTGCCGGCTGGCCACAGCGAAGGCGCGAAGTCGCGGCAATTGGACGAAAGAATCACACAACTTTACGGGGGTTTTTATAGCGGGTGTACGCATTCGACGACGGGTTGGCGCGGAAGAGACCAAAAAAAATTAAATCAACTTGTCACCGCTAGGTGAAGAAACGGAGACAGTGCTGCCAACCTATTTCCATCTCCAATAATGTATTAACGCAGTTAATCAATAACTTTCGTTGAGGGTTTAGAAACAGTAATATAATAAGGTAACGGCAACAGCCTGTTGCATTATCATCTGAAGGCTGGGATGAAGCTACAATGCGTTGTCTCTGGAGAAGGACTGAGTTGGACATCGCCACCCAGGTCCTGACCTGGCTGGGCTAGCATCACAAACTTTACTCCTGAGTAGATGCCGACCGTGTCTTATCTCAGGGTGTGGTGCAGGAAATGAGCTGAGCGGGTGGCGCAGCAGGCGTTCTTTTTGACATCACAATTCCCCCTTATGTACCTTAAATCAATTTATTTAAATAGCGTTTTTTGACGCTAGATTTGATAACCCTAAAAGACGTTTTTAACCTCATTTCATAATTTTCAATCATTTACGAGCCTGCTACATCATGGGAATGGGAAACTATAAACAATAAAGAGATTTTAGTTGTATTCTAAATTTACCTAGGTTTTCGTTGGTCAGTCTTTTGTTGTTGGTAATTTATGTTACAGTATCAGGAAGAAGAGGAGATGGAAGAGGCTAAGGACCTCCCTTGCAAAGCATGCGATACTTAAGAACATGTTTTGTCTTGTTCAGAGAACGACTGACCAGTAGCAACCCTCCCACTAAATTTACAGCCTTGCTCAAAGACGTGTATGTTAAGTCTAAACGCGGTAGTAGCGCTGATAAAGCGTCCATTCTCTTCCTCCCAAAATGAGACGGTTCTGTTTTATTTTCGGGATCAGAAATTTCGTCGTCGCTCTTCTTTTTGGGCAGGTTGCAGAGGAACATGATAGGAGGAAGTTTTTAGCATAATTAATGCCCCCGGAGGGAAAAACGGCGCGAGAGCGCTCTCTCAAAACTTTAAACAGCGCGTGGGACGATGGCGCCGCGCACAATTTCAATTAACCTTGAGTCCTTCGGAGAGACAGTTTCCAGAGCCCAAACGGGAGTGTCCGAGAGTTGAAAATGATCAGGAGTCGATTGGTGAATGGGAGACCGAGGGAGACTGAAACATAAATCAAACGGACATAATGACTGTTGTTTACTTTCGATGCTAATTGCCGAGCGGTGCACTTAATAAAGGAGTCATAATCGACCTTAATTCAACTTGAACGTTATCTTATCTAAGAGATTCGAAATGTGTGACTAGTGCACCGAGTTCCGCACGCCCACGTGACAGGCGCCGCACATCATAAAGCAACCAATTAATTCCGCTCCCTTATTAGGAATCATTAGAATATTATCCTCCAAAGCACACCCTAAGTGCTAATCACCCGTCAGCTGTATATCCTGTTAAAAATATTGTCGGGGGCCCCGCGACCTGCGCCTGAAAACCGTGTAGCTACAACGAGGTTTGCCGCAAGCGACGTTCACCATTTTTGGGAATTCCATTCTTATTTTAAAACACCCTTTTACGTTTCAAGGCTTTTAGTCAATTTAAAATGATTTACAGTGGTAGTTCCCCTCCCAGTAGGCTTTTTGTTTTGCGCAAGCGAACGAACGGCTTTTCCTTCGCCGGAGAACTCGTTTAAAATAATAAAACGGAGTTTCGTAGGGGCTACCAAGAGCCACTTGCATAAGAAAGTAGGTAAGTTTGAGGTGATGAGCCTGGCCAAAGGCATGTAAGGCACGTTCCGGGGAGGGTGGACAAATGCCAAGGATGCGACGTCTTGACGAACCTGCTGGGCGAAATGGGCCAACCCTTGTTGTGGCCTATAGGCTCATTGTGCGCATTTTAAAGCTTTGATAGGACAGTTTAATTTAATTTATTTATTTTATATTTTCAAATTTTTAGTTATCTGTGTCTGTATGGCAGGTTCCCATGTTTCAAGTGTGCTGTCTGTTTGCCTTGGCCTGCGCAAATAATGTTAGCCATCGGATGGCTGGTTGGCGGTGTGCTGGGCGTCGGCGGCATCTGCATTGGGGGGACACGCGAGTATGCGCACGTCCTCGTACAGTGGGCAGGTGAAGAGGATGTGGCTGGCGTCTTCCATTGCCCCTGTGTTGCATGGGCAGTCGCTAAATGTGTGTCTTTTAAAAGATAGAGGCGCACTTTAAAAGCCCCGTTGACAGGTAGAAGCTGTTTGACTGGTGCAGTTGGGTGCCACCACATTATCTCTTGTCTTTGGCAAGATGGGAGTATTGAGTGGAGATGCCTGGCTGTAGTACCCTCGTCCCACTCCTTTTGCCGCTGGCCAATCACCTAATCCTGGGCGTTCATGAGTTGCTGTTCTGACGTTGGCAGAAGGAGTAGCTCTGGGAGCAGCTTTGTGCAGCTCCTGCATATTCTGGAAGTTTCCTTCTTCGGATGTATGACCTGATCATGGCTAAGTGTAGGAGGAGATCCATAGGAGGGGTGCCAGCCAGTATTTGCGATGCCTGGTGGGAAGTTGTTCTGTAGGCCAGTACTACTGCCAGTAGGAGTCTTTGGAGTGTTGTGCGCACGATTGGATTAAGCCGTGACCAGGACTTAACTTAAGTGCCGTTGCTTTCAGGCAGAGCTGTTCCCATGGAGCAGTGTTCCTCTGACTCGGGGCTAAAGATGAAGTTGGCTGACTGGGGGGGTTGCGATTGAGAGGTAAGGAATCCCGCGATTGCGCCGCTTGTCAAGAATATCGGTCTCCGGACGCCTTCAGAACCTCTATCCTTCTACTGTGGGGTGGGACGGACCAGATTGTTCGGATATTATTTGGAAGGAAGGATTGTTGATTATTGTGAGACGCTCGATCATTCCTATAACGTTGGCGTTCAACGTTGGATCTAAACCCACGACCCTGAGATTAAGAGTCTCATGCTCTACCAACTGAGCGTGCAAGAGTGTTGTCGGTATGTTTGTGACGGTGTTGTCCACGATCCCACTGCCGTGTATCGCATAACAGGCACGGATGTGGCTCTGTAGTACCTGGACCGGAGTGCACAGATGCTCCTCATGTAGATCCTGTGATAGATTGCACATGCGTGGTGAGTGCAGCACATTTGCTTCATAGTTCCTCTAAGTGTGATGTGGAGCGACCTTTGGGGCTTGGGGTGATCCCCACAGGTATCTTGCCATGGTATTGAGTCGAATGCCAACACTTTGGCCTAGATGTACTGTGTGGTAAGGCAAACTCTTCTTGACGAACCGTTTATTAATCGATGGTTTTATGATTATTATGTGCCCAGGGATGTCCCCTACGCAGAACGACTTTAATGCCTTTCGAGACCCCACAACCACTGGTGACCATAAATCAGAACAGACGCGCCAATACTGGAATTCAGACTCGTCAGTGTGGCGTGGAGACTTCACAGTTTCCCAAAGTCGATTAAAAATTGGGTAAGAAGGAAGGCCAACAACACCAGATCGGGCTAATGCACATCGGAAGTGGGACTGGTCGCTGCCTCATGCTTCAATGTCCCACCTCAAAGGTGCAAGGTGTTGCCTGCACAATGCTGTTGTTGCTTTGTGTTGAGCCTCAACCTTCAGAGTAGACAACAGATAAGCGTGACAAGCAGTCAAGGTCTCCCGGGAGCGAACAAGAGAGGTCCTCAGCCTGAAGAGAGAAAGTATACAGATGGCACGCGGCCTGTTCAGAAGACACTGCCCACTAAGGTAAGTGAGAGGTGTAGAGTTTCACATTCTGCGAGACATAGAGAAGCATTCACTGCGTATGCTGGCCCTTTTTATGGTAACTAGCCTTCAAAGTGGACATCCCCGGGGATGATGTCGATTAGGACGTTAGGGCAGGCCCTCGACCTGCCATTCGACGAGTTGTGATGGTGTCTTAACGGTGTTCTGGCCCTGGTGAATTGATGCCGGAGCCTCAGTCAGGGGACGTCTCTTAGTCATCTCCTTCGAATTGCCAATTGGCCGTCAGATGACTTCGAGGTCGACATCGTCTCCTGTGCTGTAACGTGAAAAAGAGGAAGGATACTGACGCGGATGGGCGTCTCTTCTCAAACCCGAGCAACTTGGAACAGTGCTCCAGTGGAAATAAATCAAGGTTTCCGAGCCAGAGAAGGTTACAAGGATGTCTGCTATCGTCTGGCACGTTCCCGTCTCTGATGCTCTCTTACCCGAGGAATATCGGTTCCCATTGTTTTTAAATTTTAGTTCTTTTCTACCAGTATAAGATTATTTTAGAGTTTCGTGCTGAGGCTCAATTTTAATTGTTTTTTTTTTCTTTTAAAATTCACTTCAATCTGTCAGTGCACACCATGCCCTCCAACACCTACTAGACTCGCTTGCTCCTCCCGCGAGCATTCAGTGATGTCAATGTGCGTTCTGGCTCCTCACTTGTAGTCTCATTTATTACTCCGCTCCCTCATTCTCTCTTTACGTGCCCGAGTTTGTTCTATCTCTGTCATACTATTGCGCGTGTTACCTCTTCCGTAATTTCTGTATTGTAGGCTCGTCCCGTCACTACCAAATAAATATACAGTTGGCTTCTGAGCCCGACACGAAACCGCATTTACTGGGAAGCCGCTGCGTTAACTCGAACCTTCTTCAAGGATCGAGTTTGGTAAAAATTTTGAGAGAGTTGGTCGTTATGAATGTAAAACCGAACTGATTTCAATGCGACTAACCCGAAAATACGAAGGGAAATGAGCTTAATATACGAACCTGAATATACGAAGGGAGTTACGTTACAACTAGAAGGTTCTGGACACGCAACGCGAATGAATAAAATGATGAAGTTGTTTTTAAGTTTCTGTTTTCTTTTTCATTCGAAAGAACTCGAAACTTGCTTCTGTTGTGAAAGCTGAATTATTGAAAATTAGAAACGAGGGGGATTTTGCGTGAGAGCGAGTATTTGTTGTTTTTTTGTTGTTTTGTCCGAGGTAAAACATGGGGACAGTCTCGTTGATATCAACTGCGTTATCCGAAGGAGGTTTTTATCATTTGGTTGTTGAGCGAGTGCGAGGTCTTTGATGAATTAGCGAGAGGGTGCGTGAGGGTCTGAAGAAAATAATGGCATATTAATAGGGCTGTTGATCACTTTGCGTTAATGTTATACGCCGAGAGACGCACTAACATCCCATTTGGATTCAGTCTGCGGAAGAACGGAGCGAAGGGGGATTTTTTTTTTTTTTTTATAAACGTAACACTGCGAACCAAGGAAAAGATATTAATTGTGTTTTACCCCCCTCTGTTCTTATCGCACCAGCCCGTTCCCTTGAAATTATCCTTCTCCTCCTTCTTCTTTCCCTTTTGATTGAATCGTTTATCTTCCGCAAAGCTGAGTTTTTACCTCTCGTCGGAAAACAGTTAGAAGGCGCTGTGCGGACCTCAAATGAAATATAAAAAAAGCGGACATAAATCATCGGCTGCCTCTTCAGGGAGCCGAACCTAATCGAAAACCAAATAATCCGACAAATAGAGAATATTATTTCCAAGAATCGCGTTATACGGTTTTTTTTTTGTTTTTTTTTAACGACTTGATGAAGACGTATAGGCGATCGTGAGCCGGCAAAACGGACAACGACCATACCTCTGTAACTATTACCAGTACCCGCCATTCCATGCATTACCCAAAAATTCCACGCGCAACGTTCTACTTTTGTCTGTGCGGTTACGTTGGCCATATTTACGAGCACCTTGCATAGAGGTTCGATCTCAGTGAATTTGAAAAAAGTTCAACGGCCTCCAACGCCCAAACCAGCCAACAAAATGGTATGAAAAGTCTCATTCTTTGCAGTAAAACCGTCGAAGTTGGAAAGCGAAAGTTCCACATTTTGTCGCCTCTCCATTGTTTGCACCTCTCCAAAAAGGCGGTCGGATCCTCCGCCCCACTGCAGTGAAATGCACCTAATGGCTAATCTATATTACAAATACGCATATTTAACATTAAATTTATGTTATATAAGAAATTAATTCCGCTCTTAAACGACGTAAGATTCGGTGAACAAAAACTATTTAAGAAGAAATATCTGGTGCGTAGCAACACACAACTTTCCCCAGCTCTACGTCAATTCACTTTTTCATGGCTTTTTCTACTTACTCAATTCACTTATCACTCAGTTCATTTGATCTTGGACAAACAACACTTCACAGCAGCAGAAAGCGGTAATTTATTACGCTGCTCGTACTCATCCCAGGACCATTACTGAGAAATTGGTACACAGAGAATTAATGGGCCTGTAAAAAATAATTGTTTGATGAGGATAGTAATTACTTTTGCACATTTATTGGGTAAAAACTTTGAGAACTGGTAGTAAGCGAAACGGCGTTAGTTGAAATTCAGGAATTTCTGGAGTGAGCCCCATGTATCTCATGAGCATTTTTAAACACCCACCCTATAAGTATTGGATTGCACTACAACGCCAATTTGTTTCAACACTCTAGTAACGTTACAGCGGAGTTTCTAAGGAAAAAAGCCGCGCTAAGAAGATTTTCGTCGAAAAATTTGCTAATTTATTGTGCTGCTCTCGTCATTTTCACACAAATGGGAATTTTGTGGTATAATTGCCTTATTGAGAGGTATCAATAAAAAACATTTAATCAACATCGTTGGATCCGTGTTTGAGAAAAAAAATATTTGGTGGTTTGATCACTATAATAACTATAGTAAACTTTCGGTGGATTTTGTTCATACCCTTACTTTGGCGTTTCATGATAACCTGTAGGCTAGATATCAAATTTCAGCTGATTTTGTACGGTCGTTTTCTCGAATTCGTCGAAAGTTTTGGTAATTTATTGTGCTGTTTTCGCCATTTTCCCACAATTGAGAATTTTATGGTATAGTTGCCATATTAGGAGCTACTAATATAAAAAATTTAATCAAAATCGTTGTAGCCATTTTTGAGAAAAAAACTATTTGGTGTTTTGATCACTATGATAACTATGGTTAGCTTTCGGTGGATTTTGCTCATACCCTTATTTTGGCGTCCCATAGCGGGCTAGATATCAATTTCGAGTGGATTTGTTACGGTGGTTCTCTCAAAAAATCGTTCACAGACACACAGACCATTTCCCCAAATAGTGTTATTCGGACTCAGGAGTGTCTGAAACGTAAATATCTGAAGAAAACTCAAACCCTTTTTTCAGCCGATTACGTAACTTTCCTTTCTACTTTGTAGAGCCGCATAACTTATTATTCACTCAGTTCATCTAAACTTGGTAAAACATCTCTTCAAGATGGCAGAAAATAGTATCGCTTAGTTTCGGAATTTATCGTGCTGCTCCCACTCATGACCTGACCATTATTGATCAATTGGTTCACAGAGAATTCAAAAGGATGTAAACACGATTTTTTTGAAGAGGGCAATAATCACTTTTCCCGAGCTATCGGGTAATAACTAGTAGAAAAGGTAAAAAGTGAAACGGCGGTAGCTGAAATTCCGGAATTTCTGAAGTAACCTCTGCATATCTTATGAGCGTTTTTCGGCGCTCATCGTATAGGTATTTAATTGGACTACCACACCAATTTTTTTTGAAGATCCTAGTAACATTTTTGCGAAGTTAATAAGGAAAAAACTGCGCTAAAATCGATTTTCGTCGAAAAGTTTGGTAATTTATTGTTGTGTTCCTCCCGGCATTTTCCTACGAATGGGAATTTTATGGTATGGTTGCCTTATTGAGAGCTGTTCATATAAAAAATTTAATCAAAATCGTTGAAGCCGTTTTTTGAGAAACAAAATATTTGGCGTGTTGATCAGTATGATTACTATCGGTCTTCCTACCCATCCCACTGTAGCTGTCTAGTGGATCGCTCCCTCAGAACGAGATCGGCAGCGGGCCCACACACTTTAGAGGAACGCAGTCTTAGCAATGTTACCGGTCTACCGTACAACGTCCCATCTGGCCCTGCAGGTGCTCGCGGGAGCTCCCCCCTTGAATCGTTGGTGCCAGCTCTCCAGCAGGAGCCCTCGACCGATCGTCGCCTGGCAGTGGTATTTGAGGCAGTCCTCGATATGTGGCAGGCGCGATGGGATACATCCCTCATCAGTCTGTGACCGCCTGGGATTGGAGGGATGGCACCCTTCCTTCTCTGGACACGGAGCCTTCAACCGGCGTCTATTCTTCTTTAGGCGCCGCGCGTTCGACGTCTGCCCATGTGGGAATGGGGTCAGTGAGGACGCAGAACACGTCCTTTTTTCCAGCCCCCTCTGCGAGGATGTACGCGTCAGAACGCGCATAGAGCGCCACGCTCCTTGCCCCTGCATCGGCCAGGTCCAGATTCTCGTTATTCGCCCAAGTGTGGGGGGCAAGGAGGCTGGAGTCATGGTTTCCCCCCACTATTGCCCTCCCCACATCCCTTCCTCACTACTTAGTGCGACACGCTCAGTCCCGCTACACACTTCTCTGCTGGGATTTGTAGCAGCGAAGTGCCCAACAGGGTAGAGAAAATCTCAAACCTCCAACCTCCCGCTTGCACCAACGAGCCAGTAGGCCACACTAGGCCTGGCTCGTTTCCCCACCAGAGTATGATAACTATAGTTAGTTTTGAGGGGAATTTTTCTCATACTCTTATTTTGGCGTTCTATGGTAATCTGCAGGCTAGATATTAAATTTGAGCTGATTTAATTAAGCCGTTTTCTATCAGTCGCGTTCAAAGGCACACAGACCATTTTCCCAAATAGTGTTTTTCGGGCTCGGTAAAGTGTGAAACGTGAAGATCTGATAGAACTCAACTTTTTTTCTTCAAACGATTGCATAACTATCCTTTCTACTTCGTAGAGCTACAAAAAAAGTAAAGAGGTACCGGTGGTGGTTGGAACATTACTGAAAGAAAAACGAACATCATGTATGTACATATACACGTACATTCGTGCGTGGAGTCAGGCCCAAGTTGCTTCCCCTGTGAGTCCCCAAGGCCCCGCTCTACAATTCTGAAGAACTTCCCCAGAGAGTAGCACTCCTCAATCACGAAAAGAAATCGACAATACCCTTATTTTCCCGTCTCAGCTGATACTCGGTATTTTGATTCAGAAGACGCGAAAAGCCAAGATCTGACGGAAACGTCACTTTTTTCAGCGATACTTGCCCTTTGGGTTCAGGAAAGTAAAAAGACGAGAGGGGCTAACGCGTCAGCATGTAATTAACCTAAAGACCACAACTTACAAACTCTTCAAGTTCCCCCCGACCAAAAGAGGCAATTCAGAATACATGAATTGACCCTCGTGTACTTGTAACTGGCGGGTATCTCGGTTATCTCAACGTTTATCCTCAATTACTCTCGATTGCACCTCACGTTTCAACATTAGCATAGCCGTGGCTTCACTAAACGCCGTGTCCACTACACGTGTGGCCATCCATCCGCTTCTCAATTGACGCCGGACTCGTTTGAAAGTTCAGAGGTTTCCACTCGAAACGACAACTAAATAAATTACCCGTTTTTCTTTCTCTCGAATTGTAAATCCGGGCCCGTTTAGTATCAACGTCTCCTCACGTAAGGCGTTTAATTTGAAGTTGGAGAAAGTCGAATTGTGTTGTGCAATTTGTTGAACACGTGCCGTGCGCGACGTCATTGTGACGATAAGACTCGGACAATATTAGAAATTGAAGAATACATTAAGAAACGCGGGAAGCGAAGAGAGACGAAACTATTCTCTCAGGTTCGTGTGGCATCTCCCAATAAGCCGTCAAGCTTCGAAGAACGCACATGGGTGGGGCGGTAAAGACTAGAAGACAAGTAGACACAATAGCTCAGCCTGTGACGCAGTGTTGAATTAGATCTGCGGCCATAAGTTAGGAAGACAAAAATATAACGTCCAATGTCATTATTTTCACGACTCACCGCTGAGAACTGAGTAAACTCGTAGAGGATTTAGAAGAAGCAATTGGACCCGTGAACGTCTTTGGAGAAAGTGAGTTGAGCCAGACCATTGGACGTGCCAGTTCCTTTTGGGACATGGCAATTTCAATACGCGGCTCCTCTACTTTGCTCTCAAAGCCTCTCCATCCTGCACGCCTTGTACCTCTAGTGCGGAAGAAACAAGAAAGCGCGTGAAGGCTGTGACAAAAACCACAGTTGCCCCGTCCCTTTGAAACGCAAATAGTTAGATCGGAAGGAGCAGATGATACGAGATTCCCCCGGGGGCATATCTGCAGACTGTGACGCACAGACAATAGCTCTCCACCAGTAGACTGGCAAAATGACAACCCGCTGTACCTGCACTCGTAGATGCTGAGCGAGAGCCCGGGCTTGCTTGATAGCGAAACGGCTACCTCCATGACATGCAATTGTTAACTCTCTCAAAAGGGTTCAGGAAACAGACCTATGATACCTGAGCAATGGACTGATTGCGTCTTACGCGACGTAAATGCCACGAAGAACCAATTCAAGCCGCTTTACACAACGCAATATTTTATCATGTTCATCTTATGGATGGTATGGGGAGGCTGTTGTGTGGGTCTGTGAACGCGATTGAACGAAAACGGCTGAACCAGCTCAGCTCAGCTCCGCTCAAACTTCATATCAGGTCATAATGAGACACCGAAATAAGGGTACGAGCAAAATCCGCCCAAAACTAACTATAGTTATCATAGTGATCAAAACACGGCTATAACGATTTTTATTAAAATATTTGTACGAGCAGCTTCTAACGACACGATAACGCTATGAAATTCTCATCTCCGGTAAGACGAGAGCAGCACAATAAATTACCAAACTAGAATCTTCAGGAAAAAAGAGGTCATAGTCAAATAAAGTACGTTAGATTTAGAGTATCACCCATTTCTAAACGTTTTTACCCTGTAAATGTGGAAAATTGATTATTATTCTGCTAAAAAAAAACGTGTCTACAGCCTCATCAATTCTCTGTAAACCAATTGCTAAATAATGGTCGGGGTGTGAGTGGGAGCAGCGCGATTAATTACGGAACAGTACGCGATACTGCTTTCTGCCACTGTGATGAGGCGTTTTACCAAGTTTAAATGAACTGAGTGGATAATAAATTGAATTAGTAGCAATGAAAACCAGTTAATTTATGTAAAGCTAAGGAGAGTTGTGTGATGAGGCACACCTGATATTTTATTCTTGATCTACTGGAAATCTGCTATAGCTTAACGCTAAAATCTGATCCAGATGGCATAGAGAGAACGTGGGAGGCATTGCGCAGCTCTGGTCAAGTCTTTTACTTTATTACGTAGTGTACCTTAGAGAGTTCAGTTGACGTTTGGTGTATGGTACGAGTGAAAGCTGCTCGAAGCGGTGTTCTGGGAGTTCCCTTTCAGGCAGATTGATTATAGCGCCCTTTCGCTAGCCTGTTGATGATCTAGGGTTGGCCCCTACTTGCTCCACAGCTACCAGTCTACCAGTCCGTCCAACCGATGGCACGAGGGGTTATTCAGATTCTGCTCAGTAAACCCTCAGCCACTGGTAGTGTCAGCTGCCCCAGCAACGCTCAACCCTGATTCCCCCCCCCCACTTATCATTCCAAAAGCCTCCATAAAGGATCGTGTGTACAGCCCCATTTATCGCTCGGTAATAGCCAAGGCATAAGCATGGGCAGCACAATAAATTCCGCAACTGTTAGCACTACCACCAAGTTTAAATGAACTGAGTGAAAAATACGTTGAATTAAAAGCCATGAGAACCAGTGAACTTATGTAGAGCTGAGGAAAGTTGTGTGATGAGGCGCACCTGATATTTTATTCTCCTTCTACTGTCTATTTTATTCTTGATCTACTGGAAATCTGCTATAGCGTAACGCTAAAATCTGATCCAGACAGCATGGTGAGAACATGGGAGGCATTACTTTATTTATTTGGTAGTGTCTTTTACTTTATTAGTTTGGAGCGGGGAAGAGAATCAGACTGACGTAGTCTACCCTTGTGAGTTTAATTGTTGTGCGCGTTATGGTACGAGTGAAAGCTGCTTGAAGCGGTGGTCTGGGAGATACATTTCAGGCCAATTGATTATAGCCCCTTTCGCTGGTGTGTTGATGATCAAGGGTTGGCCCCCACTTGCGCCAGAGCTACCAGTCCGTCCAATGGCACGAGGGGTTGTTCAGATGCTGCTCAGTGTCAGCCCTCAGCCACTGTGGTGTCAGCTACCCCAGCAACGCTCAACTCACATTTTTTCCCCTTCCCATTCCAAAAGCCTCGCCTACTCAAAAGATTGTGTGTACAGCCCCATTAATCGCTCGGTAATAGCCAGGGCATAAGCATGAGCAGCACAATAAATTCCGCAACTGTAAGCACTATCACCAACTTTAAATGAACTGAGTGAAAAATACGTTGAATTAAAAGCCTTGAGAACCTTGGTCGTCTTTTACTTTATTAGTTGGAGCGGGGAAGAGAAGCGGACTGACGTAGTCTATCCTTTAATTGTTGTGTGCGTTATGGTACGAGTGAAAGCTGCTCGAAGCGGTGGTCTGGGACATACATTTCAGGCCGATTGATTATAGCCCCTTTCGCCGGTGTGTTGATGATCAAGGATTGGCCCCCCCACTTGCGTCACAGCTACCAGTCTACCAGTCCAACCGATGGGACGAGGGGTTATTCAGATGCTGCTCAGAGTCAGCCGTCTGCCACTGGTGGCGTCAGCTGCTCCAGCAACGCTCAACCCAGATTTTTTCCCCTTATCATACCAAAAGCTACTACTTGAAAGCGTCATTAATTCCCTGTGTACGAATCGCTCAGTAATGGTCAGGGCATAAGCACGAGCAGCACACGGAAAGTTGTGTGATGCTGCGCACATGATATTTTGAACTCAATATTGTCTTGAAACTTAAAAACCTGGCTTTACCTTCTTTTAGGATATCTTCTGGGTTTTCCTACTCCGATCCTACTAAGGTAGAGGAATTGAGTCCATTGTTAATTAGGTGTTTTAAAATTGACACGCCCCAACCGTAATTGTATCTTGGAGTGTAAGTTGTGGTCCTGGAAGGTATTAGAAGGCCGAGCGAAGAGTCGAGTTCGGCCCCTCGGGGCACTGCGCGTTCAACGATACCCTACCCGCACTAAATAGTACGTTAAATGTTGATTCGGTCGTTACAGGCTTTCGAGCATCCTGTTTCACGACGCGCAAATAAATCCTCGACAGGGTAAAACAAACATTGACGCTCGAAAACATTTAACGGAGCAGGTGGTAAATCGTGCTTTTTAAAATCCCGAATTTCAACTCGGATCGCGCCATAATTTCGTTATAATAACCTCCGCTCGTTCGGTCAGCAATAGGAGAACTCCTGTTTGACGGAATCGAGTCACTTGTTAAGGCGAAGTCCGACATTAGAAGTCTAATCTGGGTTATAAAAACTTCAAAAATAACCGTCAGATTATGAGGTTTACCCCATTTGCATATCCTTCGGACGACTATTTGACAACAAACGGATCTCGAGCCTCCTTCAAACGTCACTGTTCTCGGGGAGTATAGTTGATGTAGTAAATAAAATGAAAAGGAATCGTTTATATTGACATCATTAAAGTTTTGAACACGATACGGCGAAGCTGGTGGCTCCGTTGATAAAGATCTCCATCTCAGATTTACCTCTCAACATAAATTAGCCGAAGAGGGCTCTCTAATCCTGAAGCCTTCGAGGAAACCTCGAAATGACGACTTTGAGGTACCGGGGGAGCGTCATAAAATAAGATACGAAAGGGAGAAATGACGCGACCAATCAGAGTTACGGACTATTTGAGTTTAGCGTCTTGCGCAACGGCGATACTCTCCTGCACCGAGAATGACAATTAGTACATTTAGGTGAAATAGGCGTGAAAACATCATAACATATAACATACATAACGTTTTGGAATGGTGAGAATTTATATTCTTAATGTTTTCTTTAGTTATTTAGGTATTTATACCGCAATTAGAAATATATTTCTGTACTTAAAAAAAATTAAATAAATATTTGTCGAAAAATTTTAATATTTAGTGGAACCCCCTTTAGCATTACAGCTTGCACACTTTGCGGAATGTTCTGGATGCATTTTTACATTCCTTGGCTCTACGAAGTAGAAAGGAAAGTTATGTAATCGGCTGACACAAAAATTTTGAGTTTTCTTCAGATCTTTACGTTTCAGACCCTCATGAGTCCGAAAAACACTATTTGGGAAAATGGTCTGTGTGCATGTGTGTCTGTGAACGATTTTTAGAGAAAACCACCGTACTAAATCAGCTCAAACTTCATATCTCGCCCGCAGGTTACCATGGGACGCCAAATAAGCGTATGAACAAAATCCATCGAAATTTAACTATAGTTATCATAGTGATCAAAATACCAAATTTTTTTTCTCAAAAAGGGCTCTAACGATTTTAATTAAATTTTTTTAATTTATAGCTCCTAATATGTCAACTATACCATAAAATTTCCATATTCGGGAAAATGACGAGAGCAGCACAATAAATTACCAAAACTTTCGACGAAATCCATTTTAGCGCGGTTTTTAGAGAAAACAACCGTACCAAATCAGCTGTAAAATGATGTCTAGCCTACAGGTTACCATGAGACCCCAAAATAAGGGTATGGGCCAAATCCACCGAAATTTAACTATAGTTATCATCGTGATCAAAATACCAAATTTTTTTTCTTCAAAAACGGCTCTAACGATTTTGATTAAACTTTCTACATTGATAGCTCTCAATAAGGCAATGATACTATAAAATTCTCATTCGTGGGAAAATGACGAGAGCAGCACAATAAATTATCAAAATTTTCGACCAAAAGCGTTTTTCGCGCAGTTTTTTCCTTATAAACTCCGCTGGAATTCTTGTAGAATGTTAAAAAAAATTGGTATTGTAGTCCAATCCAATACCTAACGGTTGCGTGTTTAAAAACTCTCATGAGATACATGGGGCTCACTCCAGAAATTCCTGAATTTCAACTACCGCCGTTTCGCTTACTACCAGTTCTAAGAGTTATTACCCAATAACTCTGCAAAAGTAATTACTATCCTTCTTCAAAAAATTCTTGTTTACAGCCTCATTGATTATCTGTGTACCAATTGCTCAATAATGGTCCTGAAATGAGTACGAGCAGCACAATAAAATCTGGAACTGTAAGCGCTACTGCTTTCTGCTGCCGTAAAGCGTTGTTTGACCAAGTTCAAATTAACTGAGTGATAAATGAATTGATTAAATAGAATCAGCCATGCACAAAGTGAATTGTTGTAGAGCTAAGGAAAGTTGTGTGTTGCAACGCACCAGATATTTTAACATTTTCTTTCAGGTCTTCACCATGACGCCAAACTTTAATTAATGCTGCTAAAAGATTTTGTTTGTTTGTGGTGTTTTCTTTGGAAACTTTTCGTTTCAGAACCTTCCAGGCATTCTCTATTGGGTTCAAGTCTGGTGTATTGCCAGGCCAAGGCAAAACTTTTATTTGTTTCGTCTCTATGAAAGCTGTTACTGATTTTGCTTTGTGGCAAGGGGCGGAATCACGCATAAAAATGAATTCAGAAATATCAGCAAACCACTCATTGATCTGAGGAATTAGTCGTTTTTCCAAAACTGTCTTGTATTGCTTCATCATACCATCGACAATGTACAAACGTCCCGTGCCTATCCCACTGGTAGCTGACCACACCATCACCTTTAGAGGATGTTTAACAGTCTGTACTATACAGTCAGAGTGATACTTTTCGTTCTGTCTTCGCCGAACAAATGAAGAATTATCCATCATCAATTCAATGTGAGACTCGTCTGAGAAGCAAACCTGGATGTGTGTTATTAATTAATTTATTGCAATAAAATCATATCAATTATACACCTTTTCCCAATCTGCAACCGTTAAGTATCGACGATTTTTAGCTTATTCCAAACGTTTTACCTTCATGACTGGGGTTAGTTTTGGTTTCCTTGCTGGCCCACAACATTTGAACCCCATTTCTACAAGACGACGCCTAGCTGTTCTAGCAGAAATAGTAATGCCGCTTTAATTTATCATTTTTGTCAGTTCTTTTGTACATTTTCTTCTGTTGTGCAAATGTCACGAATTTTTCGGTCAGCTCGAGGTGTAGCGATTCTTTTTCGTCCGCATTTTCCGTCCCTCTTACTTCCCAACGGTACTTTTCTGTCAAGTTTAGCTTTTATTCGGTTTACTGTCATCAATCACATTAACATTCGTCAGTGAAGCAATATTTCTTTGTGAATAATTTGAGTGTCGCAGTAATGCCGAAATTTCAGACATTTTTACTAGAGGAATATCTTTGGTTTTTCCCATTTTTCACAAGTGCTTATGAAATATTTAAACTATAGAACACTATTTTAACACAAACTATCACTAATTGTACTACATTAACGTTATTTCAAAAGTCCAAAGTCCAACATTTTAATCAATATTATTATCGAAACTGATTTAACCTCAAAATAAGAGTTTGAGATTTGACAGCGGAACGACGAGTAATGACAGTCACTATACAGTGTTAACAGTGTAAGAAATGTTGAACAGCCTTGCCAGAGTGAAATATCTAAATATGTGACCCAACAAATAATTTAATATGTCAATTAAGAGCAGTTGATTCTTTCATAATAAGAAAATCTTTAGTGTAACTAATAATTTGGCCACCCACTGAATGTTTTTGATTTATTTCTGTAGGGTGTAGCGTGAATTATTCCAAAGTCCCGCCACGTTCGTAATTGCGCGGTTCTCGGTGCGAATTTTTCCCGTCTTCCGCCAGATGGCAGTCAATGCCCCGTGCAATTATTCTTTTATTTGGGGTTTTTCTGCCAGCTCTAATAAAGGAGCATTGTAGAAAATTATTGGTATTGGTATTGCAATTCGGGAGAAGATCCCAAGCTACCTCAATAATTCAACGAAATTCCGTGTGAATTTCACGCCTTGTCAGTCGCTGCTGCCTAATGATGGGCATTTTTTTAAAAATCGATGTTGGTTTCGATTAAATGCATCGGATTGTTGCACTGATGTAATATCGATGTATCAAAGAATACATCGATGTTTTCTATACATTGATTGTATTTTTATAAGTTAAATATGTATGTGGTTTAGAATGTGGGCGTCAATGGTGATGTGGGCAGCTCAGAGAATGGTGGGGAAGACATGGGGGCTGAGGCCTGGGATGATACGGTGGCTGTACACTGTGGTTGTTAGGCCTGTAGTCACCTATGGAGCCCTGGTCTGGTGGACTAGGGTGGAAAACAAAACAGTGCAGATGCAGCTAAATAAACTGCAGCGTGGAGCGTGTCTGGCCATTACAGGCTGTATGACAACATGCCCTACGGCTGCACTGGAGGTCTTGCTAGATTTAGCTCCACTCAACATACATGTTAAAAGGATGGCGTTCCTACAGACTGTGCGTATGTTGGAGTCTAATCAAGGGGGGCAGGAGGAGTTCCTGCCGCTTGATCCTTGACAAGGTGAAGGGGGAGGGACCTGAACTGCATGTGATAGACTCAATGCCCGTGAGGTTTAACTTCGTGTTACCCTTTTGGATACTCATTCATGAGCGATCCAGGTAGGAAGGGTGAGTTCCCGCTTTCGAAGCTGGGGCCCTGGTATACTACACTGACGGCTCGGTGCAGGGTGGCCTTGCAGGGGCAGGCATCTTTGGGCCGAGAATCAGAGCGGCGATCCCATTGGGGTCACTGGCCAGAGCGGTGACGGTCTGTGTGCAACGGCTGCTGCAGAGGGGACTGAAGCGGCAGAGAATCTACATCATGGTGGACAGTCAGACCACTCTCAAGGCCTTAGCCTCATACTGTCGTACATCACAGCAGGTGTGGGAGTGTCTAACTGGACTGAAGGCCCTGGCTGAGGACAACAATGTAACACTGTGTTGGGTGCCAGGGCATCAGGGTATAGAGGGAAACAAACGGGCTGATAGGTTGGCTAAGAAGGGATTGGCACAGATCCCTATTGGCCCTGAGCGCTTTGTTGGAACTGCCAGGAGCCACCTACGTAGAGAGGTTGGCAAATGGGAGGATAGGTGCAGGGCTGCTCATTGGCAGTGGCTGCCTGGCCTTAGACAGTCAAAACTCATCCGGCTCTCCTGAGAGAGGTCCAAGGAGGTGCTTGCACTGGGGAGGGAGTACAGGAGGATCATATGTGGCCTGTTCACAGGTCACTGTCGGCTGAGGTACCACCTTGCAAATATTGGCAAGTGCGAGGTACACGTATGCAGGTTCTGTGAGGTAGGGCTAGAGACAGCACGTACTCATTCAGTGGCGAGGTCCATACAGAGTTCGAGCGAGAGTGGGGAAACCGACTTCTTCACTTTCTGCTTTCTGCTACCTCAGACAGAGATGTAGCCAATCACGCCTAAGTAACTGGCCTTGCTAATTGCTCGCAATGAGGCGAACCTTGCGACGTACGCGCTTTCGAGGGGCTGGAAGCGTTGTGGCAGGAGGCTTCTCAGGAATCACTCTCACAGAACTGCCCCCTCACTCTTCTTTTATTCAAATTCGTTTAATCCACGGGTATATTTTGAGGAGCCGGCACAAAATCGGTTTATAACGAATTTATTCATTTTCCAAATAATTTATGCTAACGAAGTACGACCGAACGGGCTATACAAACAAGCAACGTTTCCCGCCTCCAGTTCGTATCTGATGTCACCTGTTGCCCTCATAAATCGCTAGTTTTCAGGCTGTTAAACGAGATTCTCTAATCCCTTACCATTCAGTTGCGGCTCCGATTTCCACGGAGATTATCAACTCGACGTCAAGCAGAAAAATCAGACTCTGAACTCGTTACGGCTCGTTTTGAGAACGGTTTCAACCAACGAAGATGCTGTATCTCCTTCCTCTTGCTTCTAATAAGCTGAACCGATTAAATCCTCTGCCTGGAAGAAATCCATTCGCCCTCCCCGCCACGGGCGACTTAGCAATAATAATCCCCCTAAACATATATTTCTTTTAGCTCTTTAAAGTTCAGTGGGAGAAGTATATTTGCTCGCAGTACCTTCCCTTCCCGGTTAAGTTGGCTCTCGATGTCGCGCGCTTCAAAATCAACGTTTCAAATAAATTATAAACTTGTCATAGGTGGTAAAATCTTTTCATTTCGCTTCACTAAGTTGGAGATTTGATCTGAAGACATCCGTCCTGTTAATTACCGCGGAGGAATAAGTTTCTTCTACAACTTCTACTTCTATGCCTACATTGTCAGGGGCAACACAAAAGGAGGAGGAAGGAAAATCAAAGTTCCAATCCCTAGACATAAATAAGTTGTATCACCAAACCAGCAAGGGAGAATCTTCTGAACCTCACCAGCAAAAAAGCTCAGCACCACGCCGCCGTGGAAAGTACTGTCTGCGCGGAGGACCCCTGCAAATCTGCCTAGCTTGAAATCTGAACACAGTGGTAACGATCCTTCAATTAGTCTCGTAC
Organism: Pachypeltis micranthus; assembly: GCA_020466155.1. NCBI lineage: Eukaryota > Metazoa > Arthropoda > Insecta > Hemiptera > Miridae > Pachypeltis > Pachypeltis micranthus. The sequence goes on from CM035776.1 coordinate 6,482,618, forward strand.
CATCAGGGGACACAGGATGGGGAAGCAAGCCCCTCGCCTGCATCACAACCAGCAGCGTTCTCAGTTCTCCCAAGATTTAGTTGGAGGATCCCAATCAACAAGTGGAGCGTCCAAGGGGGACTTGGACCAGTTTGGGGTGGGCGGGGTCCAGGTAGGCCTTCCAACCTCGGTGGGATCTTCGCTTTCCACTGCTTCTAGCCCACCCATTCCACAAGCTTTCAGAAACGTCATGCCAAATATACTTCAGAAAACACCCAGCTTTTCCCCTATATCTACTACTGCCACCTTCGAATTTTTAAAACTTTGCTTGCCCATCCTGGCATCGAACACGGAACTTGCAAACTGCAGTCGATCAGCATAACCACTACACTACACCTTTCATTTGTTTCAAAAGGGCTGTAACGATTTTGATTCAATTTTTTATATTGATAGCTCTCGATAAGGCAATGATACCATAAAATTCTCATTCGTGGGGTAATGACGAGAGCAGCACAATAAATTATCAAAAGTTTCGACCAAAAGCGTTTTTAGCGCAGTTTTTTCCTGATAAACTCCGCTGGAATTCTTGTAGAATGTAAAAAAAATTGGTATTGTAGTCCAATCCAATACCTAAAGAGTGGGTGTTCAAAAACGCTCATGAGATACATGGGGGTCACTCCAGAAATTCCTGAGTTTCAACTACTGTCGTTTCGCTTACTACCAGTTCTAAACATTTTTACCCAATAACTCTGCAAAAGTAATTACTATCCTTCTTCAAAAAATTTATGTTTACAGCCACATTAATTATCTGTGTACCGATTGCTCAATATTAGTCCTGCAATGAGTATGACCAGCACAATAAATTTCAGAACTGTAAGCGCTACCGCTTCCTGCTGTAGTAAAGCGTTGTTTGACCAAGTTCAAATTAAATGAGTGATGAATGAATTGATTAAATAGAATTAGCCATGTACAAAGTGAATTGTTGTAGAACTAAGGAAAGTTGTGTGTTGCAACGCACCAGATATTTCTTAAGGACCCAGATACAATTGATGAGTTCTTCATTATAACCATTGCTCGCCGCTATGTTCTTAATTACTGATTTTTCATTGATTACATTTTCCTTACTCATTGGTATAGATAATGCTCGATTTATCATAGTATATCGCTATACGTCTCTTTTCGGAAAATAGCAAATTCGTGCCGTTTGTTATTGACGGAGACAGAAAGATCGAGGAAGTTAAGAGAATTACCGCCCAACTCAAGAGTGAATTTAATTTGTGCATCTAGTTGGTTTATGCTTTCGTGAAAAGAATTTAACTGTCTTTCTGTTCCTGTCCACAGTATGATAATATCATCTACTTATCTATACCAATACAAGAGGTTACTAGGTTTGCATTTGTAACTCAAATTTAGTGGAAATAGACAATCGTTATATATTTTTCATCCGTCTTATTTTATGAAATGGGTTTCCACAACTTCATCGCGAGTGATTTAGTTCGTGTCAAAAGACTCGTACTGATTTGACTTGCGTCGAAAAGTCTCATAGAATCAATAAATATACAAAAAAGAAAGAAAGCTGCAACCCGTCGATTCCAGTTTGGCATAGGTGAATCTTGTGGAGTATAGTTCTGATTTTCCTGTCGCAGTTAGAAATTAATTTGTTCCAATTCATAGAATCGACTCAATCAAACTGTTGGTATTGTGTACGCGCAAATATAAAACGAAAACAGGCAGAGAAGCGCTGTCAGTCTGCTATGATGCAATTTGGGAGTTATGGTATCATGAGTCAGTCTGCAAGCCGGGCTGATGGGTTGTCCTTCGGTGACAGCGTCGTTACTGCCCTGGCCACGTCTAGGGTGACTAACGTCCTCCGTCGGAACGGTTAGACGGTCGTTCGCCGAACTGCCAAATAAAGCGAATAGCCGTCGCGCAACTTGTAACGGAGTAGGTGAGCTCAAGGGTTGCGCGGTACGTCGTTAATTATTCGGATTTTGATGGGTTTATAATTCATTCGCGAAATAAAAATCGAAGCTCAAATTAAACGGCGCCCTTCGAGAGACGCTATGATCCTCGGAGGAAAACCTTATTAAGGGCGGGTATCAATCACCTTTTATCGCTCCACATATTGCCTTCTCCTTTAAAACGGTTTTAAGGGGCCTCCGCGAAAGATGAGTTACCACCTGGATGGAGCCCTTCGAGCCGAAGGAACAATAATTAGGAGCATTTAGAGACTGAGACGAGATCGTCTTTAAGGTTTTAAGGCTTTAAAAGCCTCGCCCTCGGACGGCCAATTTTCGTGCTAGCGGGGCTCATAAAAATGCTTCCTAGGGACAATACTCGGGGCGGTATGTGATTGCTGCCCTTTTGCTGCGTAATCCCTAGGATAGTGAAGCAATGAAAAAGAGTCTAGAGACGCACAGAGTTGGTCGGGTTTATTGCTTGCTACGGTTAACGAGGCAAAAACTTATTGCTCGCCATCTCTTTTACTTCCCGACGTTTCAGGGGAAACGGGAGTGCGTGACTAACCGCCTACTAACTAATAGTGAACTTTTCCGCTGTTGCGTGCGGTTTCTGTGTTAACTGGCCAAAGGAGAAAATGTTTGACGCTATCCGCTATCAGGATGGAGAACTATTCCTTTTTTTCAGTTCACTCATGCGGGCGCACTCCAATCACCGAACAGGTTCTGAGGGTTCCGGCCCGACCTCAGAATTACGGATTTTGCTCTACTCGACATGCGGTCACTTCGAACTTCAAGAAGGCAATTTTCATCTTTTTACGTACGTTGCGCACGTAATAGGTTAAAACGAGGGCTTTTTGTACGTAAATGAGTTTTAAAACGCCTTCCTAAAGGACGCTCTGTGCAGTACAAAGAAGAAAACAATTCCTGTGCGATGTACGCGTCTGCCACTTAACCTAATCCGGTTTTCACGCAAAACATGTGAAGGACGTGGTTGGGTGCGCGATAAAGAGGGATAAATAGACACACGAATTTAACGACTGCGCTGATACATTAGCTTAACACGATAGCGGGTTAATTACGCAGTCACTTGGTTCTCTGGATTTATGAACTGTGGTGGGGTAGAGCTGTGAGTAGCGCGAGACCTGAGAGATGAGTATCTGTTGGGAGAACTGGGAGACGAGTGTTGATCACAGCTGATAGATGACTGTGTTTGGGAGGAATGTAAATTGAGGGGTGGGAAAAGGATATTTTGGAAAGTCCAGAAAAAGGGGAAATCCGTCGTCACTTGGAAAAAACCCTGCAAATTATTACACAATGGTTTATTATTCTCATGAACAGCTTGACCTAGTATTACTGCTCTGAGACCCATCCCATTCAATTCAGCATTGAATACTAGTAAACCATACGAAACATGACCTGGCTACAATGGAACTACGGAAACTAAATGTTCCCTCGACGCCAGGCGCCCGTAAACGTCTGTAGGCATATACGATCCGATGGAGGGGAGTACGGAGGAAGTGGCCTTGGCGCCATGTCGGGCAAGAGTCGGGGAAAATGGGACGGGGGCTTCCAGCGAACCCCTTACGAGTCAAGCGGGCGGGTGATTGAGTTTGTTATGACGGGAGGGAGTACTAACGACGAAACGTTGACTTCCGCTGTAGTTCCTGCATTATACTGCGTTTCATCAATTTTTTAAACCATTTTTTGCCCTTAACAACCATGGGCTTCGTCCGATCGGATTGCTGAGATGGCGGGCACAACTAGATACCAAATGGGATTTTTGTGCGGTAGAACGAATTTTTTATACCACGTTAAAGGCACGAAACGGCCCGGACGGCGGACAGACGTAAGGACGTAAAGTATCAAATTTTGAGGGGGGGTTGTAAAAAAGTTTTCGTGGCCGATGAATGAATAATTGAATTTGATTGAATGAATAATAAACCAAAACTGAAGAGCTCACAAAACAAAAGGGTTTGAGGTCCAAAAGGTGGACTCGGTGGCTGAGGAAGGCCTGCAACAATAAGTTCTGTTAGGGGCAAGTGCTGTTCCGAGCTCAAAATCCCAACTATTTCGGCCTGCGCCGAGCAAATGTATTGACCCAATGTCCAAGCTGCGTATTTGGGCTTACACGGGATCAAGGGAAGATGATCCTCCATCACTCCCTCTGTCTGACGTTGATTCAGCAATTTTTAATGCTCCAGCAACTTATTAGAGGAGAGGGCGAGGGAAGTATAGCAGCTTAGGAAACTTGCTATTCTTTTATTGTCTGAACTTCACATCGCTCCATTTTCTTGATTTCAATGCTGCGTTTCAATTCTAAATTCATCGACTATTACGAGAAAGCCTGAGGTACCTAAATGTAAGTGCTAAAACAAGTCAACAAGAAGCCTTCTACTAGGGCTGGATGGAGAAAGGGTTGAAATGGTCAAATTCAAGGGGATTTACGTGTTTTTTTTCTCCCACTTCTTACACCCTGGTATCGCCTACCGGCATTTCTTCAGGGTGTATTTCTATATAGGCGCTTTACTCTTCTTTGGAAGGCGGATGCCACTTCTCCATCCTCTTCTGACGGAGGGCAGCCCGAGCGAATCCGTCCACCGCCTCCCACCTCGACTCGTTCTCCAACATCCTACTGACGACTTTGGACTTCAAGAGCTCTCCAACTGCCTCCTGCAGGAACCCCGCCGTCCCGCCTGGGACAGACGAAGAACGTGTGCATCGCGCTGTCTACAGTGCTCTTGCCCACAGTACCTGCAGAAGGGATCTTCTTTTTCCCCATTCTGAGGAGGTAACTCATGAAGTTACCGTACCTGATGTTCAAGATATTGGTGAGGATTCGCGAGGGAGTAATCGAGTCCCAAGTCGCGGTACAGCGTCTCATTCTTGACAAACGAAGGCGTGTGCACTATTCGACGTTCGAGGATGGATTGTCGTTGTTGCTCCAGTCTTCTGAATTGTAAGAGTGAGCAGTTGCCAGATATATCGATGACATACATTCACATTGGTCGAATAAGGGTCTTATAAATTACATTATTTTATTGTGCAATGAAACGTGGTCGCTATTAGCTCCATAGTATGATTCATCCAAGCTAACTCCTTTGGCTCTCGGTATTGGTTGACCATGGTAATGCAGAGGTGGCTCATCGTATTTATTTTTTACTGAGACGGACAATCGCTCAACAAGATAGAATAAAGGGACATTATGTACATAATTGGAAAAAGTGGAAAGTTGAGTCTCTATAACAGACCAGTCAAGCATCTATAAATCTACTATACGACAAAAAATATATATCACGTCCTTGACAGGAATTTTATTAGTAAATAAATTGGACTCCCTTGGACGACGCAAAATAGGCTCGTGGTATTGATAATTTGTTGACGCCAGGGGAATACTAAAAGTATGAATGGAACGTATTGTACAAGGGGCATTTAAGTCAAAAAGACTGGGACAATCGACAAGGTTATGAAGGAGTTTGAATAAAAACGACAGGTCTGCCCTACGACGTAATTCGTACAGTGACACTATAACTTCATCGTCGAAATTGTCCCAGTCTTCTCCCACCTTATGAGAAATGGTTCGAACAAATCTACGCTGAACCCTCTCAATTCGTTGCACACAGGTCACAAGACTTGGTATAACCAACTTTGACCTTCCATTCAATGCGCCTCTGACCGAGCACATCAAAGAGTTCCTGCACTCCGCGTGTCGCTTCATTTGAGCCCACATGGGACAAAGTAAACTAGGAAGTAGCTTTCGTTCCCCCTTCCCAACTTAGATAACAAGTTCTTCGCCAAAGTGTGAATACTAGGAATCAATATACTGGCGGTTTGTTAGCAACTCAGAGGCATTTCGGAGAGGAACTACACAATAAATCCACCTGCCTCGGACAATGCCTTCCTACTTACGGACTACGATCGCACTGGGTCGTTGCATTTGAAGCCCGCTTGAGCAGATTGTGGAGAACATGTCCGTTCAAGTTCGTTAATATCGCTTGAAATTCTCCTCGGCTCGTTTGACGACGTTAGCGTCCAGTTCAATACGGTTCCCACGGCCGGGGTTCCCCTGATAGTCTTAAGGCATTCCAAGTTTCCTCGCAAAGTCGAACTGACGAATCGGGAAACCTCTGCCGGTGACTGCGGCATAAGGTTTTGCTCCTCTGCGACCGGAATTCACGTTCGAGAAGCTTCAAACGTTATTTATCACAGGAAAACAAAAGAGTGGCGGGATTGATGCCATTGTTTTGAGTGGACGGAGCCTCTCAACGAGTGAATGCCAATTATTCCGGAGATTTAACTGTTTTATTAGCCGCAAGTGCGGTACCACAGTTCACCGGCAACGGACGCTTCGCCAAGGGGGAAACCCCTTTTATTCCTTTGTATGTAATTTGTGGGGCGCGGGGGGGATTTACAAACAAGCGGTTAGGACAAGTTACGTGGAATAAATGGTTGATAACTGGGCTTGTGGTGAGGGTTTGGTTTGGATGGAGAGGGACGTGGACAATGGGCGCCGGCTTAACATCACATTCATCTCCCACGTTCTGATGTTTTAAAGAAACACTTTGGAAATAATAGCGCCCGTCATTATCATAATAAGAGCGACAGAGCCAACTTTTCGCTTTTCGTACGTTCGGAGACAACAATCGATTAAATGGTTGTGTCGCTACTGAAAAGCGGCTTGTAAAACAAAGCGGCTCGCTCTTCTTAGTTTACAATCTCAACCGCTGCCCTCACAAGCTGCATCTCTAGATATCACGTTGTAAACTAATGGACTCGACAATTGCCGTCGTCCTCCATTCACCTGAACACAACTCGCATTGCTGATCGCTGGAGAAGGAAGCAACGCTATTAAGTGTGGCCAGAAAACCAGCAGACTCGAGGATTTCGTTTGAGGATTTTTGGAGTACGCGGATGCAGTTTACTTCATCCTGTCTCAGTAAGTAGAAAAGAATGTTACATAATTGGCTGAAAAAGGTATTTATGTACCCGCAGGCAGAGACAAGGTCTGAAGTTCTCGTTGATTGCGCGCTAGGTTAGCTGCAATGAGGAGTTACGTTTAAGCAGGAGGCTCACATGGGTCACAAACGTGAGGAGAGAAACGCATAGTCATCCGTGATGTGATCCATCCAGAAAATAGTTGGCAAGACGTGGGGACTGTGGCAAGGATGGTCGTGTGGATGTACAGGGACGCTCGTTAGTCCTGTCGCACCTATGGTGCCCTGGCTTGGTGGACCAGGACAGGGAAGAAGACAGCGCAACTGCACCGCAGAGCCTGCTAGAGGTCCTGCTGGGTCTCGTGTGCTGGAACTGGGTGTTGCCAGGTGGGGAAGAAGGGCGCCACACCAACTGATATTGGATAAGGTGTGAACAGATGGGCCTGCTCTGCCTATCAGTGACTCGGTACAGTTTAACTTCGAGCTTCCCTTCAGGGTACGAATCCATGGAAGATCCATATAAGAAGGGGGTGGTCCCTCTCTTAGGACCATGGTACATTATACAGACGGATCAGAGAGAGGTGGCATGTGCCAGGGATCCAGAAAGCAATAGCTCTGGGTGCGCTGACTACAGTTTTCCAAGCAGAGCTCTTTGCAGTGACGATGTGCAGCACCTCCTGCGTAGAGGTCTTAAACGGAAATGAATGTACACTACACACAGTGTATACAGTCAGGCTGTAATTAAGACCCTGGTTTCCTATACCATCAAGTCGTGGCTGGTTTGGGAATGCCTGACTGGCTCAAAGCCCTTGGCAAAGGAAAACGCGTTAACACTGTATTGGGTGCTAGGTCATACGAAGTAGAAAGGAATGAGGCGGCCAACAAACTGGCGAGGAAAGGATCTGAGCTTCTCCCAGTGGTACCTGAGCCTTTCGTAGGGACCACCAAAAGTCACTTGATCAAGGAGGTTGGTAAGTGGGAGGAAAAGTGCAATAGGCCAATAGGCAGAATGTGCCAGGCCAAAGGTAGTCAAAGTTGTTAATCAGACTCTCCAGGGAGCGAACAAGAGAGGTCCTCAGCCTGGAGAGAGATAGTATATTGATGGTATGTGACCTGTTTACAGGTCATGCTGGAATGAGTGCTTGGAATTCATCAGCTGCAGCCAGAGCAATTGGCTGGGACAGACCTCAAGGTTGTCCTGCATTTTGTGCGAGAATAGTGGAGACATATTGGTGGTGCTGCATCAAAGAACACCAGCTCCACAGGAGCTGGGGGTGGAACTGGGAGAACATCTACGCCCACACAATAGGCCCAGTCTTGGCCGTAGTGTAGGCTTTCCTACGGCCATCAAGGGAGGAAAACCCCGTTTTAGCGTGCCCGAACGTGTAAGTAGACTTTGATCTCCTCCTTCTTGCAGGTATCAAACCAATTGCAGAGCAACTTGGCATGTGTGGGTTGTGAGGTGATCTTTAGAAAACCGCTTGTTTCTTCGGTACCGTTGTATGGAATCTTCAGGCACCTCCTTTTTTCTGGGTAACAGCTTTCTAGTGCACGATAAGCCGGTATCGAGTTACCCAAGGGCTGCTTCCCCTACAGAAAGCTTTATGGATCTTGGAGACTTCGTAAAAAAAAAACTCCAAGGTGAAACTGCAGCAGAAACTAAGGCTTTTGTGGAAATACTTGCTCCCTTGTACCTACTGGCTGGTTTTCGTAAGGCTGTGTGATGAGTCTTGGAAGACTTGGCTCTTCTGTGGCGTAGCCTACATAACGTGCTAAGGAGCTGCGTTTGTTGGGTCCACGTAACTCTGTCTAGTATACGTCATGATTCTCAATACAGTTTTAAGAGTCTTAGGGCACACCACATGCACTCGTATCAATCTGTTTATTTTGTAGAATGACAGTGATCATTGTCAACAACCAGGAAAGCAGCGGCACCACAGGAATTGGGTGAAAGTTCCACTAATAGTAGAGTAGAAGAGTGTGACGTACATTGCCCTGGCCATACTCCAACAGGTTTTCAAGCAGAGATCTATGCTATCATCGCCGAGGCAATCAAATTTGCATGAGAAAGGCCATAGCAATAAAACTATCAACATAATGACTGATAAAGTTAACGTACCTGTTTGGTAGGTCTGTCTTCTTTGGCTGGTGGGATACTGAGGCGAGCGCTTTCAATCTAAAGACATCAGGCGAAAGTAACCCAATCACTTTAATAATGACTGATATCCAAGCGTCTTGTAAGGCGCTCATTAACTACTGAACAACGTAAAAACTAGTGCAGTAGTGGAGGACGCGGCTTAACTCCTTAGCAAACATGAATAGAGTTAACGTGTAGTTGATTCCAGGCACAAGAGGATCAAGAGGAAATGAGAGGGTGGGCCATCTGGCCAAACGCGGTTCGTCTACTATACTCTGCACCTCCCCACTGTGGGACTTCTTTTTCACAAGTGAAGAGTTCTGTGGGATAATGTACTGTACCGCCTGACTCCCGTTAAAGGCACCGGGCGATCGTGGTCAGGTGGTTAAGACATTGGTTCATAATTCCCGGTTTTCGTCGAGGATTGTGGATCGCAGCCCCGCGTGATTTGCCTTAATTTTTGCCTGAGTCAGCGGATCCCCAAAAGCGTTTCCAAACCCCCCTCGTGCCAGAAAAAGACAGTCTGGAACACTGCGAGAGTGAGACACTCCAAACGATTCGTCTCAGAGCTGCACTGACTGAGTCCCGTTAAAGGCATCGAGAATTGTAGTCTTGTGGTAAGACGATGGTCACATAATCTGACTTAAGTTGGGCCATTGGATCGGAGCTCAGGAGAATGTGCTGTACCGCCTGACTCCCTTTAAAGGCACCGGGCGATCGTGGTCTATTGGTATTGGTTCATAATTCCCGACTTTCGTCGAGGATTGTAGATCGAAGCTCCGCGTGATTTGCCGTAATTTTTTCCTGAGTCAGCGGATCCCCAAAAGCGTCTCCAAACCCCCCTCGTGCCAGAAAAATGCATCAGACAGTCTGGAACACTGCGAGAGTGAGACACTCCAAACGATTCATCTCAGAGCTGCACCGACTGAGTCCCGTTAAAGGCACCGAGCAATTGTAGTCTTGTGGTAAGACGAAGGTCACATAATCTGACGAAAGTTGGGCCATTGGATCAGAGCTCGGGATCGCTGTAATTTTGCTTGAGTCAGCGGTTCCCCAAACATCTCCTAGCCTACTACAATGTGAAAGAAAAGCCTTTCCTAGTAGCCCCCTCTATTCTCGAATCTTTGACCAGCCGCAGTGCTCAACCCAGCTTTGAAAGAGTCAAAAAGCTATATATTAGAACGTGGTGTCAGTTACTTCACAAATTAAGTAGCTTCACTCTTATAGATTCAAATGTTTTATCGTTACTGGGTTACATTAGCTGTTTATAAAATAGAACTCTCGTTGCCTCCAGCCAGTTAGTTAGAAAGTTGTGGAATAGTTCTCGTGAAATTAATGTAGTTCCAGTCAATACATTTCGACGCTCCATTATAATACCTGAGCACCCACGACCAACAGCCGACACATTGTATGAGTTCCCTCCTGTCAACCAGACAACACAACAGAGAACTCTCGAACGGCTTACTGAGCTTAATGACAGACAGCGTGGTCATATAAATACCACTAACGGCCCATGCAACATTCCAGGCCTTTAGGAGAATGCGCTTTAATGCCACAAAGGCATGCACTGAACTCACAATCGACGGGTCAGAGTCCCTACTTCACTCGGAAAGTAGACCGCCACGTAACCCGTACGATCTCGTCATTGTCAAGCTACAAACTATACAAGATTTTAAAACAAACTGGAGTAATCAAGACGGTTGTTAAATTAGCTGTTATTAAGGAGTAACAAACGCCCTCATGCGTCACTAACTCTCATCACGCCATCATTTTGAAACAGCACCTTCATCCTTGAGAACATCTTCCAAGATGAGACCGTTCAACACGTCATCGGCATTTGCTCGCCAGGCAAAACTAACCAGGCGTAAGGTTTGGACCAAATTTCGTTTATGTGAACCAATTTGCGTTTTTTCTCTTCGTCGACTTCAACTTTGCCTTTAATTTCTTTGGGTATTTTTCGAAGTTTGGAAAAGCTCGTTTGACACCTCCTGTAACAACGATGTGAATGCCATAACCGCGTACAGTAACAATATTTGAGATACGTTTGTCGTGAGATTAACAAAAAACTGTTGTCTCCACTTCATAGAGATGATGACGTTGAGATTTTCATTGCCAACTGCTTGCTTTCAGAATTTTTGAGGTATTCATGTCGCTCGGACAATGTTCTCGTCCATAAGGCTCCTGCGCGCATCTCAACCAGGCAACAACTCTGCCTTCTTTCGCAAGAAAACTGTATTTTGGGAAATACGACCTATAAGCCGTACTTCCAGGCCTGAATTCAGGCTGATCTTAGCTTCAGAATGCTACCGCAGGGCCACACAGCGCGCATAACTGTATGACAACAAAAAACACAACACAGATCTCAACAAAAGTCAGATGTGAAAGGCTCCTGATTCAAATATTTCTGTCAGCGTGGAAATGGATATTTTGACAGAAGTGTTTGTAGCAGTAGAGCACCTTCAGAGCAAGAAGCCATCACTTAAAGCCTTGTTTATAACCGTACAATGGTTTTGCGATAAGACACACTGCAGTCGAGAGTTAAGAGCCCTCAGATTGGCCACACTTTTCTCCTTTTATCACTATTTTTTTTCTTCTTCGGCGAGTTTTCTCCAATTATCATGACAATGAAAGAGGCAGCTGGGGCCAGTTTGAATAGGTTGGACAGAGAACACACGTCTCATCACCGCAAGACACATCCCAGACAGAGAGCAGGACAGACAATTGGACTTCACGCTACTTTCTGGAGTTTTTTTTTTTTTGAGGAAAACTCGCTCTCGACTGCCGTCCTCCAGGTTCAGGGCGTTTTTCACGAACAGCCTCAAAACGGCTTAATCTTCTTTGAGTTGGAAAGAGCTCTGGAGGACTGCGGAAAATGTGCTCCAAGCTTCAAGCCTGCCACGGAACGGTGGTTCGTCTCCCTATGTGATCTCGGTCCATTCAACTCTGCCGTCTTTGGGAAAACGAGACAAAATATCCGAAGCGACGTACGGCACACTTTTCTCAGCTCCATCTGCAACGGGTTATTTTATAATAATTATTCAACTCATTAATAACCCATGTAATTTTAATGACAACTTAAGAGCCTTCATATGAGCGGAACGTGTAGCGGAAAGATCTAGTGCAACGGATCACAGAACTTTCACCAGCCCCGCGTACATTCTAGCGACGAATACAATCAATTTTTAGTCCTTGTAGAACAACACTTCACGCTCTCCGGGGAAACTGGAAGCGCGTAAAGTTTTGAAATTAATTGGGCTGCGAGGAGAGATTGAGGAATAAGATTCTGAGGCTTGCATAGCAGGAAAGGGAGATGGGGGGATGTACGTATTGTTAAGAGCTGCCATTATCGTTGGCATTCGTGAATTTTTTGAAATGAGGTCCCAGATTATCTGCACTTAATTTTCTTAAGAGTTGAAAGCAGTACAGGGGACAGTTGTGGAGTCGTATATTGAATAAGCTCCCTGCTAGGAGACGCACACTAGGTGAATAATAAGGGTGGACTGTCCAGAGCAAGTTGCAGCCTGTGACGTCCTTGAGAGGGAAGGTGAAGAAAAAGCGACATTATTCTTGGGGAGCTGGTGACGTTTTAAAAACCCCTAATGACTCCTTTTAGAAGCATTCCTGACAAGCATCCTCTAAAGAACCCCTAGCTCACGCAGGCCTGTAGATGCTGTTTTATGGGAGGGATATCGCACTAAGAGAGTTGGGGAGTTAGTACGATATCGAGCCAAATGCAATTGGAACACAGAGTTTTATTCTCAATTACATCGGGGGAAGTTTTACCACCCCAAACAGGGAACTGGGTTGGAGCAAACGCGAGCGTGGACGACACGGTGACGAGGGAACCGGCTCAGTTTCAACTGATGGCAGCGAAGTCTCGGGCGAATCGGGACATTTGAGGTGCCCAGTCAGCACAAATGCCGGAACGAGCCTACGCTGAATGGAAGGGTTTGGTTCGCCCCGTTACAGCTGTATCAACTCTGTTAAACTGCTAACTCCCATCAATTAGTGGGAATGTCTTTTGTGAAGCCAGCACTATCCAGCTCTGAGCAGAGAGGCGAACACTCTTCACGATTTCACAAGAAAACAGCAGTTCGAAAATGAGAGCTATACGCAGCCCTTCGAATGTTGAATAGTGCGACTTTGGTGATCTGGTTACCAATATACCTGATACAGTGGGTCTCTTGTCATTCGGCGAACATGGACAGAAACATGCTGCCAGATCCCACCACTCGAAGTCACTTTTATATGTAGACTTCTTCAGTGTCATAAACTAGCACGTCAAGTGTAATTGAGTGTTAAAATTTGGCTGTTGGGGGGAGTACCTAGCCCTGTGGCCTTTACCGCTCCCCCACCACACTCTACTCAATGTTCAGTGGAGAACTCCCAGCGAAAACCAGCTCCCAAAGCCAAACCCATAGATTTACGACCAGCGACGCCACGCCCAAAAGACTCCGTGGTTCCCATTTTATTGGCCAAAGGGCCTGGATGGGAATTGCCGAGACTAGTACAACGTCAGTAAGAGGCACAAGTTCGTTACTCAAGCAATTCCTTCCTGTCACCACGATTAGCTTCAAGCCTGCGGATTAGACCTTTGCTGGCTGCGTGGGATGAAGCGAACAGCCACCATTGCATTGGATACCTATTCCCCTGAAACTGATGGCGGCTCTTTCTATAGTTCTCTGACTGTCCCAAAGCTGGGCGCTGCGGCCAGATAACCTATTGTGCCAGTCCTGATGTCTGCCATGCCATGCCTAGCCTAAGGAATGCCAGGTACTTCCTGCAAGAGTCTTCTTTGACGTCCACCCTTGGGAAAGTTGTACTATAGACCAGAAATTGCTCCCTCTCAAGTTTCCAGCACTGGGCCTGGACGTGGTAAGGAATCTCCTCATCTGTGCCACACTACCTCATTTGTTTGCTTATTTTGCAGTGCCAGGTGTAATGGTTTTCGCGGCGGACTGCGCGAGGTGGCAACACTGACCGTCACCCATGCAGCCCGCCGCTGTTTATATTAGCTAGAGGAGCCAGTCGGTTATCATAACGGCTAGCGGCGCCTCAAGCGAACGGTTTCCCTGAAAGTCAGTGTTTAATTTCCCCTTTTTGGTTTGTGAAGTAAGGTAAGCGATCAGAGCTTTGTGTTTCATTTTCCCCATTGTCCCTTTTATTGTCATTTAATACAATCCGAGCATAGGTTATTTATTTCATTTTAAAAGGAGTTCGTTTCGTTTCATTCATTTCGAGTTTTGCCGATTAAATTCAAGTGGGTCTTAATTGCTTTATAATTTCATTTCCCATTACCTTCTTGAGAGTTATTATTTTATTTATTTGATCGAGTGAGCATTATTGAGCGTATTTGATTTTTTCTTTTCTTTTGGGCCCAGACACGGTCTTCACGAGTGTTCTGTACGCCGGAATCGGGACACGATTCCGCAAGTACGTCACACAGGTGATGATCCCTACAATGAGCAAGATAATAGACGCTGAAGTTTCTAGCGACATATAAGATACCAAACGCTAAAATGAAACCGGACTTACCTCGCCAATCTCCCCGAATGATGACTTCCCCGCTTGTTCGTCACATGTTGTTCAGTAGTTGACAAATTGTTCAAACTGAGGTTTGCCAAAAAAGTGAGCTCCCGTTGATACCACCGTTCGGCCGAGAGTGCACGAGCCAGCTCGATGTCGGTCAAGTCCTGGAGATCCGTGTTTCTGAAAATATCTGGAGGGTTAATAGTTCGGAGTAAGCGCCATAATAACAACTCATTCGATAAGCTCCTTGCACACCTCCGCGTTACGTACCAATTAATAGCTCTCTGTAGTCACTCTTCCATCTCAAATGAGTAGAACAGTATTCTAATAAACCGCGCGCACCACCGAAGCAAATAGGCACAGTTTCTGGGATGGTCAACGTTTGCCGACAATCGTGAGGGTATGATTTCCCCACAATGTCGGTTAACACTCATTAACAGAGTGCAATGAAATGATTTTGACTTGGACGTGTCGAATAAGCACCGACTAAAGCTGTGGTTTTCCCGCAAGTCTCCACTGCTCTGCGGGCTCACTTGTGTTGAGTGAAGGAGACGTCTAGTCCAGGAGCCGAGGGCTAAAAACGTTGACCCCATTAGTTGAAAGTTGCTCGCTTTTTCTGTCAGCTTCCACAATTTTTGGTAAAACCCCGGTCCTTCGCATCTCTCTGAAGTATGAACTAAGAAAAAGTCAAAATTTGACTTATTAGTTGATAGTTACAACTAATTTACCACAGTTGAGGAATTGGCTTGCACTTTCTGAATTCACAACTCTACTACATCCCACGCTCGACCTTAATAGTTGCAGAGTCAATCAAAATTTGTTCAAATTCGGATCAAATTTTGACCTACCGAGCTGAAGACTGAAACTTATGTCATACAATTGAACTGTTGAAAAATGACGAAAAACGGGAGCCTGCAACTTCTCACTTATGGACTCGCGTCAGCAGAAAAAATTCAAATTCGTCGAATTTTGAACCAAATTTGGAGTTATTAGTTGACATCCGAATTTTTACTTTCCGCTATCCCAAAGAGGAAGGAAAGTATAGTAATCGTGTCAAAAAAAATTTTTTTCTTTACGTATTGAGGCCTACTGAGTCTAAAAATATCTGGTGCGTTGCAACACACAACTTTCCTTAGCTCTACGTCAATTCACTTTGTACGTGGCTAATTCTATTTAATCAATTCATTTATCACTCAGTTCCCTTGAACTTGGTCCAACAACACTGCACAGCAGCAGGAAGCGGTAGGGCCTACAGTTCTGGAATTTATTGTGCCGCTCGTACTCATTGCAGGACGATTATTGAGCAATCGGTACACAGATAATTACTGAGCCTGAAAACACGAATTTTTTGAAGAAGGATAGTAATCACTTTTGCAGAGTTATTGGGTAATAACTGTTAGAACTGGTAGTAAGCGAAACAGCGGTAGTTGAAATTCAGGAATTTCTGGAGTGAGCCCCATGTATCTCATGAGCGGTTTTAAACACCTCACCCTCTGGGTATTGAATTGAACTACAATACCAATTTTCTTTAACATTCTACCAACATTCCAGCGGAGTTTATAAGAAAAAAACAGCGCGAAAAACGCTTTTCGTCGAAATGTTTGATAATTTATTGTGCTGCTCTCGTCATTTTCCTACGAATGGGAATTTTATGGTATAATTGCCTTATCAAAAGATATCAACATAAAAAATTTAATCAAAATCGTTGGAGCCGTTTTGGAGAAAAAAATTGGTGTTTTAATCACTATGCTAACTATAGATAATTTTGGTTGATTTTGCCCATACCCTTATTTTTGCGTCCCATAGTAACCTGTAGGCTGGAGATCAAATTTGAGGTGATTTGGCTCGGTCGTTTTCTCTAAAAACCACTCTAAAATCGATTACGTCGAAATTTTTGGTAATTTATTGTGCTGCTCTCATCATTTTCCCATAGATGGGAATTTTATGATATAGTTGCCTTATTGGGAGCTATCAATATAAAAAATTTAATCAAAATCGTTAGAGCCATTTTTGAGAAAAAAAATATTTTGTGTTTTGATCACTATGATAATTATAGTTAACTTTCGGTGGATTTTGCTCATACCCTTATTTTGGCGTCCCATTGTGAACAGCGGGCGAGATATGAAGTTTTTATACGGTGGTTTTCTCTAAAAATGCTTCACAGACACGCTTTTGTGACACACACACACAGAATTTTCCCAAATTGTGTTCTTCGGACTCAGGAGGGTCTGAAACGTAAAGATCTGAAGAAAACTCAAAATGTTTTTCTCAGCCGATTACATAACTTTCCTTTCTACTTCGTAGAGCCAAGGAAAGTAAAAACCTAATTTCGGCGCAAGTTCCGTGTGTCTGTAGTTCGATTAGCGGGCAAACGCCTGATCAGATTGAACTGGTTCTTTTTTTGTTTTGTTTGTTATTGTTTGTAGACATCCAAAATAAGGTTATGGGGGATTTCAGCCAACGGGAAGGGGGAGGGGGAACAAAAATGTACTTTTCTCGAAAATTGCTCTAACGATTTTGATTACTAAAGTTAACGTACCTGTTAGGTGAGTCCGTCTCCTCTCGCTGGTGAGTTACTGTGGGTGAGCGCTTTCGATGTAAAGACATCATCGTCTGGCCGTTAAGTCAGTACTGGAGTCAGTCAGTTGGTTGTGGTCTTTATAAACGAAGAGAAAGGTGGAAGGGATGATGGAGCGTCGGGGAAGGGGCGGGGAGAGGAGGTCATGTACCTCAGGGGAAACCCCCTAGAGATGAATGGAAGGTCTTGAATGATCTGTCAATTGAAGAATTTACGTCTTTTTTGTGTAGGGTGGTCTGTAAATCCGTCAGTTGGTTGTTTTCGTTTGTGTAGTGTGAACATGGTGTCGCATTTTGTGTTGATTTGTTCATTTATGAACTGTCCATTGAAGTTTTTTTGTTTATATATTTCCATGTTTTCTAAAATGTTCACTTTCGTCCTTTGTATTGTTTGTGTAGTAAGGTGGTGCAGTCCTGTATTTTGGTAGGTTCATTTCCAGTTGTCTTGTGGTGGTTGGCAAAGTTTGAATCGTCTTTGTTCGTAATAAGAGATTTAATGTGTTCTGAATATCTAGTCCATATTTTTCGTCCTGTCTGTCCTATGTATGCGTTTTTACAAGTACAGATTATTTTATACACCCCACTTTGGTCGAGTGGGTCTGTCTGCAAAGACTGAAAAGACACTACTGACTGACAGATCATTCAAGACGTTCCATCCACCTCTAGGGGGTTTCCCCCTGAGGTACATGACCTCCTCTCCCCGCCCCTTCCACGACGCTCCATCATCCCGTTTACCTTTCTCTTTGTATATAAAGACCACGTCCTCCAGTCGTTCGTTTTTTTTACTTTCCTTGGCTCTACAAAGAAGAAAGGAAAGTTATGTGATCGGCTGAAAAAGAGTTTTCTTCAGATCTTTACGTTTCAGACCCTCCTGAGTCCGAAAAACACTATTTGGGAAAATGGTCTGTGTGTGTGTATGTGTGTCTGTGAACGAGTTTTAGAGAAAACCACCGAACCAAATCAGCTCAAACTTCATATCTCGCCCGCAAGTCATTATGGGACGCCAAAATAAGGGTTTGAACAAAATCCACCGAAATTTAACTATAGTTATCATAGTGATCAGAACACCAAATTTTTTTTTTCTCAAAAACGGCTTTAATGATTTTGATTAAATTTTTTATATTGATAGCTCCCAATATGGCAACTATACCATAAAATTCCCATTAATGGGAAAATGACGAGAGCAGCACAATAAATTGCCAAAACTTTCAACGAAAAGCGTTTTTAGCGCGGTTTTTTCCTTATAAACTCCGCTGGGATGTTAGTAGAAAGTTAAAGAAAATTGGTATTGTAGTCCAATCCAATACCTAAAGTGCGAGTGTTTAAAAACGCTCATGAGGTACATGGGGCTCACTCCAGAAATACCTGAATTTCAACTACTGCCGTTTCGCTTACTGCCAGTTCTAACAGTTATTACCCATTAACTCTGCAAAAGTGATTATTATCCCTCTTCAAAAATTCGTGTACAGCCTCATTAATTTTCTGTGTACCAATTGCTCAATAATGGTCCTATAATTAGTATGAGCAGCACAATAAATTCCGAACTTTAAGCGCTACCGCTTCCTGCTGCTGTGACGTGTTGTTTGACCAAGTTCAAAGGAACTGAGTGGTAAATGAATTGAGTAAGTAGAATTATCCATGTACAAAGTGAATTGTTGTAGAGCTAAGGAAAGTTGTGTGTTGCAACGCACCAGATATTTCTTTTGACAATTGAAGGTTTTACATTTCGTGATTTGAGTACCTAGTCTCCGTTTAAAAGGATGTCGACAGGGTAATTTTACTATTAAAATCAACCAAGAATAAAATATTGCTACGTATTAATTGTTCAATATCGTTTTTACATATTACCGTTTTGGATATCGGGAATACCCCCACTCCTCCGATTTATTTATTGTTGATACACTTTCCGCAACGCTATCATAATCGTCAGTTTGACTGTTTTATAATGGACCATGTGTTATAATCAGCAAAATTAATGGCTTTTCGGCTTTTGTGCCTTCATGTATATTTTTTTCGACTTAACGCTATTTGTTGAAACGGGTAAACAATTTTTATATTTTTGTGGACTCAATAGATTTTTCTAATATAAAAAAATACTTATTTACGTAGGCAATACTATATTGTATTAAAAAAACGAGAGATCTGTGAGGAGTCGCATATTGTTGTGTCGTCTCTCCTCAACTTGCACAATTTTCTCTAAAATCTGCAATCAATTTAGAGTTGAGCTCACCCTCACAGTCGTAATTTCTTTTATTTTGACTTTCGTTCGGAGAACATTTTAGTTTTCGTTTGGTCGGTGCCCGGGCGAAGTTTTCGAGTCAGACGCGTATCGTCCCTCGTCATCTAGAACTTCACAGATCGGATCGGATCGTTCCTTTCATTTCTTCCGAGCACCGTGCAATTGACTTTATTTTACGCCGTTTCTTTGTTTGTCATTTCTCATTTCAAGTGAAATTACTTTTTTTTCTTGTAACGGAGCTTCTTTAGG
This sequence comes from Pachypeltis micranthus, assembly GCA_020466155.1. NCBI lineage: Eukaryota > Metazoa > Arthropoda > Insecta > Hemiptera > Miridae > Pachypeltis > Pachypeltis micranthus. The sequence continues at coordinate 6,502,220 of CM035776.1, forward strand.
TTTTAATTTCGATTGGATTTTATTTTGATCAATTAGAAGCAGTTTTATTTTGGCGTTTATTTTATATCACCTATTTTCAATTTTCTCCCATGGATTTTCTTTGTCCTCGTACGTCCACTGTTTTTCGGGTTTGTTTCAACCAGGTTCGCATACTGGCGCGAACACTTATGCTGTAATATATTTAAGTTTTCTCAATCCAAATGTGATGAAATTTTGGTCAAAAATTGACTTGAGGAGTTGAAACTTGAAATTTATGTTACGAATGGGTGAAGTGGAGTACTTCAAAAATTGCCGTGTCTGCTTTCCTTTTGAGGACTCTTTCGAGCAGACAAAATCCACATTTGATGAAATTTTGGTGAAAATATTGACTTATTAGTTGATACTTGCAAACGACGTGAATGAGTTCGACATCCATCAGCTTTACTATAAAATGTTATCTACTTCGAAGAGGTGGCATTTTCAAAGCAGAGTCGCTGAAGAAATTGAATTATCCAGTATTTAAAAAAAAAATATCTGGTGCGTAGCAACACACAACTTTCCGCCACCCGTTTAGGTTCGAACACCACCTACATAGGCGGGCGCTATATCTTCGTTCAACGCATTTTCACAGGAACATTTATGGAGAACAAAATGTAGGACTAGTTAGCTGAGAGTACTCCGAAAGTTTGATCGAAATCGTTAGAGCCGTTTTTGAGAAAATTGGAATACCGATAAATTAATATTCGACAAATCTCCTTTTCTGAGTTAACTTGGCTTATATCTCTGTTCAACATATATATACAGAAATAATTATAGAGAACGAAATGTTGGTATGGGTGACTAGAAGATACTTCATTAGGATATATCACATCTGGTGAAAAAGTTACCCTGGAATTTACGGAAATGTTAGAAAAAACGTTATTTTTACACATTTTGATTTTTATCTCTGTTCAATGGACCGTCACAGGAACATTTATTCAGAACAATATGCAGGTACTAACTATTCGAAAATATCCTGAGAGTGTGATGATAATCCTTGAAGTCACTTTGCCAGAAAGCTTAAAAAACCTATTTTTGCTTCATAGGTCATTATCTCCGTTCACCGTATTTTCATGGAGATATGTATAGAGAAGAAAAGTTAGGTATTGATTAGTAGAAGATAATTTGAAAGTTTAATCAAACTCGTTAGATCCGTTTTCGAGAAAAATGCGAAAAACCCAAGTTTTGGTACATTTTCGTCCCTCACCCCCCCTTCCCATCGGCCGAAATCGTCCATAACCTTATTTAGGTTTCTACAAAAAATAACGAACAAAACAAAAAAAGAACCAGCTCAATCGGATCAGCCGCTCTCCCGCAAATCGAACTACAGACACACACACATACACACACACATACACACACACACACACACATACACACACATACACACGGACCACGCGACGAAATTAGGTTTTTTAGACTCAGTAGGGTCTGAAACGTAAAGATCTGAAGAAAACTCAAATTTTTTTTTTGGGCCGATTACTATACTTTCCTTCCCTTCGGGTAGCGGAAAGTAAAAACAAACAAAAAAAACAACCGAATAGTTTACTGCTTTAGAGAGAGAAGGGAACCGGGGTTTTACCAAACTTTGAGGGAACTAAAAAGTGGTAAGCAACTTTCAACTAATGGGTTTTTAGCCCTCGGCACCTGGACTAGAAGGCAGGAATTGGGCTTTAAGAAACCAAACCCTCCACTTCCTCCCGTTGCAAAACCTATTTAATTTGTTTTCTGAATTTAATTCAAAGAAGTCGGGGGCAGCTTCATTTGAATAGCGCCTTTACGTATTTTTCAATTACTCGATAACCGCCGATTGGGAAAGGGGGTTTAATCAAAGACTGAATATTCATTGAACGAAATAAAGGTTAAGAGCGCAAACGCGCTATTGTCCTCGCGCGTCGGCTCTCACTGGGGCGAAACGAATGGTGCAACACGAGGGTTTACTTTAAGGAGTAACCTCATAAATTTCATAACTCCAGTATGAGCGAACCTTCGTACTGGCTCGCGGAGAATTAATAAACGCGGAGCTGTTCATGAAATGCCCGTGCTATGCTAATTCCATTGTGCTTCTCTCCATAAGCTTCGATATTACTCGGTTACTTTAAACAATTCTTTTGCTTCGCCGAACTGCGCTAATCCTCAACAAATTGGCTCTAGGGATATTTGATTAGGTTAGGAACGAAAACAAAAGGTTTTCTCAGGGAACAATGAGTTAACTCGTTCGTCGGAACTTTTAAATCATCGTAAGCCGTGGAACTAAACAGGCTTTAACTTCTGCGCGACTGAGTGTGTTAACTGCAAGGACCTGTGTGGATCAAACCTCGATAAAATTAGAATTGACGTCCCAGGAGCCCTTGAAATGGACCTCGTAAAGAGCCTTCTCGATGTGAGGACAGTCGAGCTCAAAACCTAGAAACCAGAGGAACCGTGTCGCTGGGTGAGATGACTGAACTCCAGCTTTCATGAAAGTATTACCACCTTAATGGGGTAACGAGCCAGGCCAGTTTTGACCTACTGGTTCGTTAGTGTGTGAATTGGGGGGGGGGGGATAGGAGTTATGTAAACTCTCCCTGGTTTACTGGACGCAGCAGTATAGATCCCAGCATTGGGAGGTCCGCACGAAATGGAGTGTGGCGCCTGGTGGTGGAGAGCGGGGCAGGGGGTTCCAATTGGAGGGGGTGGGGTGAGCCATGGCAGGCAGAGACCACGATTTGAGTGGGCGCCGCCTGGCCGCCTACGCCTGGGCAAAAGTGGCGAACCTGACCAACCTACTGGAAAGAAGCGCGAGTCGAATCTCAGCGGCGGGAATTCGCACGTCCTCTTAGAGGGGGCATTCGAAAAGGACGTGCAATGCATCCTCACATATCCCTTCTCCGCAAGGATGGCATGGAGATACCGTACCATAGAGCCTCCATCCCACTGAGCCTGCCACACATCGGGGATGGTTTCAAGCGCTTAGAAGTCTTCTCTATGCAGAACTGGGACCAGTCACTCCATGGCGCCCTGGTAGCCATGGGGCACTTCACGTCGAATGCTAGAACGCAGGATGGCCCTATCAAGGAGGAGGTTCAGCAGAGGGGCGCCTGCAAGCACTTGCAGCTCAAGATGGGACGTCGTCCGGTATGCCGGCAATATAGTCCGGAGGACCTTCCTCTGCGTGGTGTGGGCGATCCTTTCAAAGGGGCGATCCACCAAACAGCTGCGGCATATATTGCAATCAGCAGGAAAACAGCCTGGTAGTAAAGACAGCGGGCATGCAGGGAAGCTCCTTATGTGGGGCAGCACAGGGATCTGACCTGGACTGCGAGACTGGAGTAAAGTATTACCACCGCTCTTAAGAGTGAATTCTTTTCGAAGAAACACCCCACGTACAGGATTTTCCGAAGTTGCGGAAGAGGAGGGAGAGTGGCACTACCGAGTTGTCTCTGGACAAGAACTGAGTCCTGATATCGTCGTCATGGGTCCTGACCAGTCTGCAGTGTTACTGAATGTCCAAGCTGGAATCAAGCCAAGAGACGCAAATATGACAGGATGGATGGATGCAGAGGCAGGTAATGGCAGTGTTGCGGCATTAATTGAAAGGTGCTGAGGAGATGCGTCAGTTGGACACGTCATCAGGCGTTCTCTAAGGTATCACTGTGTGTTGCTCGGGTTTTATCTGGTGGTTGTTCTACCGCGGAACATCCTCTTATCCTTCTTTCCTTCCCCATTTCAATCTTTCTATCCCCTGAGCCGGTGTAGGTTAAACTAGGCGCCTTCCCTTTATTTTTTGGTTTCTCCTTTATGGGTTCCACTGTCCCATTTACGGTAAGCTTTGAAAAAAAAAAAAAAATTAAGAGTGTATGTGTACGACTGACTCCTATTGTAGTAGTCTAGTGGTATAGGCGAAGGTTCATAATCTGACGAAAGTAAGGTCATTGGATCAGAGCTCGAGATCGCTGTAATTTTTGCCTGAGTCAGCGGCTCCTCAAACATTTCCGATCCGAATCCCCCTCGTAACGTATGTGTAGGTTTGTGTTACACAAAGATGAAGAAGGGCAAATTGTGCTAGGGAATATCGCAAAACAAACTTACGCTGTTGTTATTCCAAAACTACGGCGGAGACTAACTTTCTTACTCTTCTTTCTGTCAAATTTTTCTCGAAACCGTCGCCCGCAACAATTTGATTATTTTCGGTAAAAGTGCCTGGAAACAGGGAAGGTAAGGTTAACAAGTTATAAAACATGGAGGGAACAACGTCTCATTCAATGACGAGCCTGAACGATAAATGGTGAAATTACCATCTCGATTCGCTGTGCGTAACGCCAAATTTGAGTCGATTGGGTAAAGCCGTGCTCTCTCAATGTCGTCAGACAGACACACGCTTACAGTTTTTCTCAAACACCTTAGAAACGTAAAGATCTTGTTCTTTATTGTGTACTTACAGGTAGCTCTCGTAAATGCGACTAATCAGTACATCAGTGGATTAAGCCCCTAATTCATGCGGGAATGACTGATATTTATCACAAAACGTTTCTTAATCAAAAAAAGTGCGAAACGAGCCTGAAGTCAGTGACTTTGTGTTACGTTCTCGTTAGCGTGACTTCTTTTTAAGGTCTTTCAAAAGCGTTCTCTCGACAGTCCCTCCATTTAAATGCCGGTGCCCTCCGCAAGTTCCTTCATTTGGTTGGAGCCTGTGGAAATCAGTTAGTTGCTTATTTATACTACAACCCGTAAAAAGTTTCTTCGGTCTCAATTTTACGTGTTCGACGTCGCTAAATAGCGCTGCCACATCGTCGGAGAATGCGTTTTTTTTCTCTCAATCGAACCAATGAACACTTTTTTGAACTTCTCAAAAGGGTTTCCGATCGGCTACCGATCGAAGGTTTCGATTTTCACCTCCGGCTCCCCGGCGGTGGCGGAATGTGTCGATTCCTTGAACATCGCCGAATTGGAAAGTGGCTGAATTCAAGAATGCAACCAACCGTCGAAGGAAATGCGAAACCAAGAAGAAAATAAAAAAAGTACGAAAATATGCGGGTTACAAAAAGAAATGAAAAAGGTTTTAGGAGTCGCGTATTTGAGGGAGAGGGTTTTGGGGTTCAGAGACATGCGAACCGTCGCTCGATAAGTTACGTGCTCCGAGTTAGAATCTTCGATAATTAGGGAGTTGGTTGTCCCTTAATGAAGGAGCCGCGCTCTGATTTAAATACAATACCGGCCCTTTATAAGAGGCAGAGAACGTGGAAGGGGATGGACAATGGTTATTTCCGCCCTCGCCATCAGCAAAGCAAAGAGTTATGAAGTTCGAAATGTCACCCGTTGCCTATTGTCCGGAGGAGCCTCTTCGGCTCTTCTTCTTTATTTATTACGCCATAGCCAGCCAGACCTTCGAGGGTTTCGCAGGGTTTCAGAGAACGCGAGGTTCGGGCGGAGCCGGAGGAGGCATCGAGCTACAAGGCGACTGCGCCTCTTGTCACCGGCAACATTCCCAGGACACGAGCCGGCTAATTGTTAGAAATGTATAGGCACCGGCTTGGAGTCGGACATCGCCGAGGAAATTCTGCGAACCCCCCCTTATGACGCTATAGTCACGCTCGGGCTCTTGAACGGTATTTACGATCAGCAATGAAGGAGGAAACAATGATCTGGAATTCTGCGTCTCAGCTCATTTTCGGCCTCTTCGGTGCTCCTATTTTTCACAACAAGAAGAATTACTCAGGCATTCCCTTGATTTATGAAGAAGCCATTCCAACCTTGGAGTCGCACAAATATCTCGGTGTGATACTTGACAAACGCCTTACATATCGCCAGCATGTTGCCGATCTGAAAGCTGACAGCCAGGACAGCGCAGCTCAAGTACTTTCTCAACAATCCGTCCCTGTCACTTGACAATAAAATGTTAATTTATAGTTTTCATACGACCCATTTGGTTGTACGCACTGCCAGTCTATGGAACGTGTTCCAAATCAATGTTCCGACAATTGGTACAGCACCAGAACCGTACGTTACAGCGTAAAGTTCTCAATAATCCCCCATATGTTCGAAACCACACAGTCTACAAGGATTTGGGTGTGAGCGCCCCCTCTGAAGCCCTCCGGGAAGCTATAAGTAATTTCCTGGCCATTACAGGCTGTATGACAACATGCCCTACTTGCATATTAGCGAAACCGCAACTACTATGACTGATATAACCCTCGTCGAGGGTTTAGGTACAGTCATCAAATAAAGAAACAGATTTAGCGCCACTCCACATACATGTTAAAAGGATGGCGTTTCTCCTGGCTGTGCGTATGTTGGAGTTGGGTCTGATCATGCGGGGGAGGAGGGGTTTTTGCCACTTGATCCTTTGTCAAGGTGAAGGTGGAGAGGCTCGAACTGCATGTGGTAGACTTAATGCCCGCGAGGTTCAACTTTGTGTTACCCTTTCGGATACTCATTCATGAGCGATCCAGGTGGGAAGGGGGAGTTCCCAATGTCGAAGCTGGGGCCCTGGTATACTACACTGATGACTGATGGCTCGGTGCAGGGTGGCCTTGCAGGGGCAGGCATCTTTGGGCCGAGAATCAGAGCGGCGATCCCATTGGGGTCACTGGCCAGAGCGGTGACAGTCTGTGCGCAGCAGGTGCTGCAGAGGGGACTGAAGCGGCAGAGAATCTACATCATGGTGGACAGTCAGACCACTGTCAAGGCCTTAGCCTCATACTGTCTTACATCACGGCAGGTGTGGGAGTGTCTGACTGGACTGAAGGCCCTGGCCGAGGACAACAATGTAACGCTGTGTTGGGTGCCAGGGTATCAGGGTATAGAGGGAAACAAACAGGCTGATAGGTTGGCTAAGAAGGGATTGGCGCAGATCCCTATTGGCCCAGAACCCTTTGTTGGGACTACCAGGAGCCACCTACGTAGAGAGGTTGGCAAATGGGAGGATAGGCGCGGGGCTGCCCAATGGCAGGAGCTGCCTAGCCTTAGACAGTCAAAACTCTTCATCTGGCTCTCCAGAGGGAGGTCCAAGGAGGTGCTTTCACTGGGGATGAAGGATATGAGGATCATATGTGGCCTGTTCACTGTCTGCTGAGGTACCACCTTGCAAGTATTGGCAAGTGCAGGGTACAGGTATGCAGATTCTGCGAGGTAGGGCTAGAGGCGGCAGAGCATGTGCTGTGCGTAAGCGATGTACTCACAGCACCGCGCCGTTGTGTGTTTGGGATGCCCTTTCTTCAGCCAGAAGAGGTGGCGAATGCAGAACTTGCGGAAATCCTCCGCTTTGTGCGGGGGTGGTGTGGGCACATAGGTGACGTCACACCAAGTGAGACCAGTGCAGGGGGGCCATGATCTGAGGATCGTGGACGCCCTTACAATAGGCCCGTTTGTGGCTGCAGTGAGGGTATCCCCTGCATCCACCGTTTTCAAGGAAAAAAAAAGAAGTGATTTCTTCACGTCCAATGTTAACCATAGCAATCCCGCTCCAAGCGATGGCTTCAATCCTCCACTCAATAGAAGACTACGTACTCCCAGACATTTTCAGTGAATCACCCAGCTCCCCCCCCCCCCCAAAGTGTGGGAATGAGGTGTTACAAACTAATAAGGTGTAGAACAATGACGTCAAAATCACTTTTCATAAAGGTATAGCATTTTCACGTCAAATTGGAGGTTTTACACACCAATTTCGTGGATGACAGAAATACGATGTAGTGACAGTTGCAACGCTTCGGGTTATCGTGTCACACAGGTCGTGGTTTGTTCGGGGCTCGCTGAGAATTTGTCTTGCTGACAACTTGATTTTTGAAAAAACAGTGCTCCACTGGATTCATGTTGGGTGAGTAGTGGGGCAGATATTTCGCGTTAAACCCCGATTCGATCATCTTACTGGTAACTTGTCGAGCTCGGTGAATCGCTGCGTTATCCATTATCAGGTACGTGATAGTTGGGTTCGCCACTTTTTCGTGCAGCTCTGCGATAAATTCCTTAAACGTCTCTCGATTGCGATTGCCTCGTAATATTATCTTATAATGAACAACACCTCGAGTGTTTACGGCTAGAACGAGGGAAACATTTCTTCCTCTTACGGTGGGTACTGTGGAAACAGCACGTGTATATTCCTCCTGGATCTCGCATGACTTCTTCGAAGGTGCAAATTAAAACCAGATTCGTCAATGAATACCTTTATTTTCACGGTTTTCTGGCGCCCATGTTCTGAATTCGGCTGTGTACATTTTTTTTTTCTCTCTCTTTCGTTTCTACAGAATTCATCCGATCCAGCTGTTTGTTAGCTAATTTCAAGGTTATTTTCAAAAGACGCAAACCTTTATCAACGGTACTCACGGCCAAGTCAATGTTTTTCTCAAAAAGAACACGTTTTATCTCCTTCAGAGTTCTGTCAGGATTTTCTTCCACTGCAGCTTCAATCGCTTCCAAAACCTCGGTGGTACGCTTTTCACGCCGTTTTCCTCCTCTGCTTCGGCAAACAAGCTCATTTTCGTTTTCCTTATACTTTTTCAACAACATGTAAGCCGTACTCTTTTTGATGCCGATTATAGAAGCCGCATGTTTAGTAGTATGTCCTTCGTACATTCTAAGAAACTTTTTTTTTGTTCTATAGTGTACCTACCGTATTGTCCTCGACGTCGTCGGGTAGTGGAAGGAATCCCCTCATTACGCGGTCTCATTTCTTCGTCGTCCGAATTAGGCGAACGACTCCAGAATGAGGCGAATCAACAGGCACTTTCAAAAGAATGGCATTTGGAAGGGATGGATGGAATGTCTTCGTCATGTTGTTTTGCACGGAGTAGGTATTTTCAGAATCACCGGGTGTTTCCGCCTTCTACGAGGGCTAGCGTTGCGGCGTTTAAAACTAATGTGAAACGAACCATTTCCGTCAACCTCCAATGTGGAGTGTAAAACCTCCAATTTGACGTGAAAATGCGATACATTACTCATATGTAATAGTATTTTAAAAGGCTCCTATTTGGATGGGTCTAACCAGAGAGCTAGTTGCACAAACACTTGTTGAATTACGATTCGCTATTAAGCCATTATTATTAACTCAGTAGGAATTATTTTAAAAATTAAGGGATTCATAATAGAACCATAAACTTACATAGCGAATAATAGTTTTACTGATAGCGTCTTTCCACTTCATGCATGGATTGCCAGCTACCTCACTGCCCGACAGCTCTCAGTGTGTGTAAGTGGTGTCGTGTCTCACCCTTTCCCTGCCACTTCAGGAGTTCCCCAGGGCTCGCATCTCGGCCCCCTTCTCTTCAAACTGGTGATTAATGGCGTTATTTCCTCCCTGCACCGTACAGAGTTTTTGATATATGCTGACGATCTGAAGCTCTTTATCTCCTTCCTTGACTCCTCAGACTGTCACCTCCACCAGGTGCCAGTAGAACGCCTCTTGGCAATTCTGGCACCAGGGCCTGCCGACCATTCAGGTCCTTAGGCTGCTCATGGTGCAGCCATGTAGAATAGGTACCATGAGGGCTTCTGCCCGCAGCCGGCAGTGTGGAGCCTTTAAGGCGTGACGCTCCTGGTTCTGGGTTATCTTCCCAGGAGCATGCCCATGCTACCAGGCACGACCACTGGTTGTGGATAGTGGAATGGCCACGGCATTGTCCCCAGGGGCATGTCTGCGGCCAGCTGTGAATAAGGACAGCATGCAGACTGAATAAGCAGCCGCGAACAATGGGAAAAACCCAAGAGATCGCAGAAGAGATCCTGAACAAAGGACTCAAGGGCCAGCGGATCTACATTTCCTCAGACAGCCAGGCCGCCTTAAAGGCCATTGCAGCCTATAGTTTTAGGTCTAAGCTGGCATGGGAATGCCTTCATGCGCTCAAGCAGCTCGGCGCCCGTAACAGGCTCTCCCTCCTTTGGGTGCCGGCTCACAGAATGAAAAGGCAGACCGCCTCGTGAAAAGATGTACAGAATCCCTACCCATCGCGCCTGAACCACACGTGGGTCTGACGAAAAGTCACCTGAACCGTCTGGTTGCTCGATGGGAGATACAGGAAAATGGCGCCCATTGGCATCGCCAGCCACAGACAAGATCTGAGAGTACTGATAAGCTTCCTCACCGGGCACTGCCCACTCAGATATCACCTTAACAAGATGGGCATCTCAGAGGCGGTGCAATGCAGACTCTGCGGTGAGGAGGACGAGACAGCAGAGCATATCCTATGTGAATGCCCTGCCTTGGCATACGCCCAGGACACATCTACCAATGTCAACTCCTCCATTAGAGCCTAGATGCCCTCTCTCAATGGTGCGACATTAATGGACTAGCCTTGAACCCATCTAAATGTGCAGTCATTTCTTTCCATCGTTCCCACTCTCCAGCCATCTACCCCTACTCAATCAACGGTGAAACAATTCCCCGTAGCGCTGATATTGTGGACCTTGACGAGCATTTAGATTCCCAGCTTTCCATCTCTCACCACATAGCTGAGGTGGCATCCCGTGGATTACGGACACTTGGCTCACTCTTTTATTTTACGATTGACGTCATGGCTTTCCCGGTCAATAGACTTGGTTCTGTCAAAATCGAATGTATGTTCATCATTGATTGAGTGTTCGACCAGCACGCAGTGTGTATGGAATGTGTTGATGTCCGATTTGTGGCCCCTAATTCTAGAAATCGTGTATTGTTTTGTTTCTCCTACATACAGTTTAGGACAATTGCCAATACTTTGAGTTTTTTTGATATTTTATGTCTTTACTTTGATACATAAACTCGAAAATGTAACGCGGGAGATGTAACGTTGGATATGTAATGGATAAGCGTCACGAAATATATTGTGTGGGGTTAGGTGCATAAACTGGAAAAGTGTAAAGCTTGGTAACGTCTGTTACAAAATGTAACGCTTGGTAACATCACACGTTTTAATAACCTCAGTGACAAAGTGATGATGTCAATTGCAATTGACGCGGCCATTATATCGAAACCATCAAGGAGCACAATCAAACGTAGCTATCATTGCATAAAAACAAAAAATATCTGGTGCGTAGCAACACACGACTTTCCGCCACCCCTTTAAGTTCGAACACCAGCTACATATGCGGGTGCTATATCTTCGTTCAACGCATTTTTACAGGAACATTTATTCAGAAGAAAATGTAGGGACTAGTTAGCTGAGAGTACTCCGTACGTTTGATCGAAATCGTTAGAGCCGTTTTTGAGAAAATTGGAATACCGATAAATTAATATTCGACAAATCTCGTTTTCTGAGTTAACTTGGCTTATATCTCCGTTCAACATATATATACAGAAATAATTATAGAGAACGAAATGTTGGTATGAGTGACCAAAAGACACTCCATTAGGATTTATCACATCTGGTGAAAAAGTTACCCTGGAATTTACGAAAATGTTCGAAAAAACGTTATTTTTGACAAATTTTAATTTTTATCTCTGTTCAATGGACCGTCACAGGAACATTTATTGAGAACAATATGTAGGTATTAACTATTTGAAAACATCCTGTGAGTTTGGTGGAAATCGCTGAAGCCGTTATGCCAAAAAGCGTAAAAAACCTATTCTTGCTTCAGGGGCCCTTATCTCCGTTCACCGTATTTTCATGGAGATATGTATAGAGAAGAAAAGTTAGGTATTGATTAGGAGAAGATAATTTGAAAGTTTAATCAAAATCGTTAGAGCCGTTTTCGAGAAAAATGCGAAAAACCCTAGTTTTTGGTACATTTTCGTCCCCACCCCCTTCCCATCGGTCGAAATCGTCCATAACCTTATTTTGGTGTCTACAAAAAATAACGAACAAAACAAAAAAGAACCAGCTCAATCGGATCAGCCGTTCTCCCGCAAATCGAACTACAGACACACACACACATACACACGGACCACGCGCCGAAATTAGGTTTTTTAGACTCAGTAGGGTCTGAAACGTAAAGATCTGAAGAAAACCCAAATTTTTTTTTTGGGCCGATTACTATACTTTCCTTCCCTTCGGGTAGCGGAAAGTAATAAAAGACAAAATGTTTCTAGTGGTTGCGTACTTGTACGAAAGCTGTACCCACCGTTTGTGTTTCAGCGAAATTTCAACTTAATTTGATACTTTTTTTGACACCTAGTCACAGAATCCCCAGAACTTAATTTTCTCTGATATCTTCACTACTCCTGTTTACTCATAACCTCGTTAAAACATTCCACACTAGTCCAATCTGTTATTTACCATTTGTTTTTGTTTGTTCCTCCGAATGTTGGTATTTTAAGAAAGTAGAAACAATTTCCCGACGTTCGTTATTTTCCAAATTAATTCAGTTCAATGTGTCTCAATAATTTTCTCATAATTTACAGTAACCTAATTGTCTACTGTGATACCCTGTAGCCCTGATGATGCTTAGTAAATTGAGCGAAACGTCGGCCAAGTTAAAGTTTTTTTCGTTCATCCTGACTGGCTCTCAAGAATTCACACCAGAGCTACTACAGTCAATAACGACCCCACATCACAATCACAGTTAATGTTATGGCATTTAACGTTGGAAACCATGAACAATCTCCTGCTCGCAGACATGAATTAATGTACATGACTTTTATTTTTTTCATGATATTTCCTGTTATACAATGAGATCTATAGATTTGACACGATTTATTGACTTAACAAGCATCAATATGAGTGGTAAAATCAAATAAAATTGAACCGCTATATTGACCAGTACAAAAAAGTTGATTGACGTTAGGTTACTTACTCCTGATACAGCATCAATTTTTTAACTGTTCTCGAGAAACAAAATCTCAACTCGAATGCACAATAAAACGTATATATCACTATCCGTCAAAATAAAAACACTGCCAACCTACAGAAAGAGTGTAAGGGAATTCCCTAGGCATAACTTTTGAATTTCTCTCAACTGAGTTGTCATGATTAAAGTGGGGTTGCAACCTGTCATATTTATTTTGGAAATGGGAGAAATTTCCAAAAATTCAGTTAGATCGAGATTTGCGGTAAGAATTCGAGGGCCTCGGGGCAGTGCACTGCCTAGCCACTAGGTAGCTACACCACTGACGCCATGTGAATTCTGATTAAAACTGGAGGTGCATTGTGCAATTGGTCCGGGGAGTGCTCAACCAGAACAGGATGGAGCTTGCTGATCCAGGAAAAAAAAAAGCTCCAGAACCTCTAAAACTGTTGGACAGCATGGGAGGATAGATGAGAATAACAGCACCCGTCAAAGGTGTCCCAAGATACGGAGACGCACTGATGCCATTATTATCAAACCAGCGGCCACATACTCTGGAGCTCTTCATTATGTGTGCGCTAAAGTCAACTCAGAAGAGGTTGCTGAAAAGGTTAGGGCAATTGAAAGAAATGTTAAGAGGGGAATGTTCTAATTGAGTTGAGCCAAGAAGACTCCAAACAGGTTTGCTGATAAGAGCCAGAGGCCCTTAGTGACCGTGGAATGGCTAGGACTGCCATCCCATTTGAGCTTAGGGATCTTGATAGCGTGACGACTGTGCAAGACATCCTGAGAGCTCTGCAGAGGATGTTCAGCGAAAAGGTATGGTTGAAACTAACTTTGTTCTTAACGAAGGCAAATGTGAGGGAGCAACGAAGAGCATCCACAGCTGCAGTTCTCCTCTTGGGGGGAGGGGCACAGTAAGAATCAGATGGGTCAGCTGTTGGGTGTGCCCAACGCATCTCAGCATATCCACCCTAAGGCGGACACTTGCCGCCCAAGTAAATATTTACATCCAGTAGGAAATCAGATTAAGAACTTACCTCAGAATGTACTAATTTCCCAGGGTGATACTTCCATTAGGTAACACTTGGGTGACAGCCTTCTACTAGGACCTGACTATATGACAACCTGCCTTACTGCCACAGGTGAGTTTGGTGGATGCTGAGCAAATGCACACGCTCTTGCACAATAGAGAAACTGCAACTCCCATGACTTTCATCTGACAACTCTCTTATGAGTATTAAGAACATTCATTTTTATAACTGACCTCAGCAAGATCAAAATTGAAATCCCCGTAGACAGTTGTCAAAAGCCAGACTGCCCTCATTGTATAATCTTGTTCATGGTCTCTAAATTTCCTACCTCTTTGACCGCGAGCTGATTTAGTTTGAGTGTTCATCAATCGACTAAATTCGCTCAAAAGCGTGAATGCCTTTCTAGCCTTCAAGTAATTGTGAGCTCCGCTTTCAACAATCGAGACTACTCCTTACTGCACTGCATTCTTTGCAGCGTTCTCAGTTTCCCCAATGGTCATAGTTGTTCAGGAGATTATCAGTGTAAGTGAAGTAAGTCGTGACGAAGAAGCTATCACTAGCCATTTTGAGTGCTGTCCAACATGGGCCCCAATTACTGCGGCTTGTACAGCCAAGAAGATGTATTTGTAGTATGACATCTCAGTGCACTCTGGATGCCATCTAGACACTGTTGATTCTGGCGCTTGGTCTTTGGGCTGGAACACTGGCCTTGCTATCCCAGAGTGTTGAAGTTTGGGGAAAAAATTAAAGAGTACCAATTCGAATCAGTCAAGTCGTGTGAACGTGACGTTTGCTGAAGTTGCAATGCTCCAAAACACATGATGAATGAACTACACAGGAGGAGGTAATCAACGAACACAATTGTATTGATTAATTTGCCTTTACAAACTTTGATTTATTTCACTGAAAAATTGTCATACAGCAACCAAAGACAGTTGAGGCGCACAATCATACACCGGGTAAATTACTGTTATGAAAGGAATGTTTATAAAAGTGAAGGTACTCGACCAGGGAACGAATTAACATCTAAACACAAAATCAACAAGAAACGAGCCGTTCAATCCTTTAATTAACCCAATTCCACGTACCAAAGTCTACATTTTCAATTGTTAAGACACAGTATGGAGTCGCCAAATCGGCTCAAGCGAACAAATTAAAGTAGCAAGGTTTTGTCACCTTTTAGGAACGATCAGCTCGCATCGAAGCCAAAACTAAATGATAGTGAAATACAACGGATATATCTGGGGCGCAGTCGAGGTGGTACATCTGTTGTAAAAGTGAATCGAGGTTCGTTGAGAGAGCTGGGTCGGTGAGAACGTGGGCTTTGCAAGACGACGAACCCCAAGTGGTGAAGTTGGAGTGACAGTTATGGGGCACAGCAGTAATCATGGTCAGGCTCTTCACAATACCTCGCCTTCATTTTTAGACTAGCAAACCTACCCTGTGGCTGCTTTATCGCACTGTCATCTCAGCGGCTATCACCAACCCTTCACTCTTCGGGAGTCCCAAGAAGAAGCTCAGTGCCTTCACATAAGTAGTATTCAGCACCAGCTCAAGACACAGTCCATTTACAACTAAATGCTAACTCACAGACCTCTCTCCATATCCCTTTTTGGGTCTTCTTAGGCGGACATACCCCTGTACTGTGGTTTTGTTCTCTGAGTGGTCTCGCCTTGACTCATTCCTGTATCTTGCCAGAAGCGGAACGAATTCTGTCCTCATTCTGTGCACAGAATCAGCATCTGTAACAGCCAATTCGACGGCAACCTTGGAATATTCGCCTACTCCACCTAACCACAAGTGCGTTTCTGAACTCCCTGACTTCTGACAACGATGCAGAGACATCTAGCTGCAACACTCCTCACTTAGAGGGTTGTTTCTCAATGAACCCACCCCACTGAGTAGGGTTTTTGCTATCTCGAACCATGAGGAATCCCACAACATCAACGCTGTACCCTTTGCCTTTCCAAACCCCCTCCAATACAAGCTCACACTAATTATGGATTATGTGTGGTCTCCCAACATTGTAGTGCATCTCAATCTCTTGCCTCATTGTTTTTTTCAGCTGGGACTCTTATCAGTGCACCGGGTGACAGGGAACAGTGTTCTGTGCTAGGGCTCGTGGAGGTGATCGTTGATGATAAGACTGTCAGTTTCTAATGTGGGAGTAAGGACTGCACCAGTACCATTGTTAACATAACGTTCAACACTCCAGAGTTGCTCAAGTGGTCCTGGCACGCAGTCAGAACCAATAGCTCTCTCAGTTCAAGAATTAGGGAGCACGACTAAACTGCCCCCTTGAACTCAAACAAAGAAGACCTTTTCAAAACATACTTCTAACCACAATAGCGCCCATAAAATGCTGCTGCGTCAAACACAGTTGACTGCAAGAGACACGATCTTGTTATGGGATAGCGATCGAGTAACTAATTAACGATTTCAAGGATTGACAACCTGGACAGTCTCTTCCACAGGAAATCACCACTGAACACGGTCACCCGAGCACTAAATAAGACTTCACGCTTAGATACTGGCACCTAGCACGGACGAACCCAAAACAACTTCATTCTTCAAGAGTGTGCAGCCATTTAATACCGCAAGTTACCTGAAGTATTCACAAGGTAACCTGACTGCCAAGTGAGACCTATTAGGAACAGTCTAAAGGAAAAAGAGGAGATTGCGCCAGTGATTTCCAGTTTGGTGAAGCGACAATGTCGTGCTTGTATGTAAATTTGAGGGTACAACGAGCAACAGGAGGGCCAGGGATCAAGGAGGTAATTATTGTATTGCTACTTCGACGCAATTTGAATCCCTGAGGCTGTATCGACACTCATATTACCCCAACAAACCCTATTGTAGACCACCAATGCTCTGAGGGCATCGACGCATTCTCAAGTTAACTTGAACCTAAAGTAGAAAGAGCCTACACATAAACACGCCCAGAGCGACAGAATGGCATTCATCCTCTAGTGAATGCAGCACAGTCACAAAAGGTTTGGAATCAAAGAAGGTAACTAAAACGCTTACACAGTTTGACACACTCTACACAGAGCCTGAGATACACATTCCAACCTCCAAGGGTGTCATTGTCCTCCATGGCCTGAACAGAACGAGGTAGTTAAATTAACAACTCCACTACGTTTAGGATGAAGCGGAAAAGAATTATGTCGAACAGTCAGACTGTACTTGAAGCCCTGGCTTCCAATACCATCACGTCAGAGCTGGTTTGGGAATGTAGTGCAGGGCTGCCTATTGGCAGAATGTGCCAGGCCAAAGGTAGTCAAAGTTGTTAATCAGACTCTCCAGGGAGCGAACAAAAGAGATCCTCAGCCTGAAGAGAGATGGTATGTGGCCTGTTTACAGTTGTCCACTAAGGTACCACCTGGCCAAGATTGGTAAGTCAGAGGTACAGAATTGCAGATTCTGCGAGGTGGAGCTGGAGTCAGCGGAGCATATACATTGTACGCGTGAGGGCCTGGCTGCAGAGTGCCTCAGAGTGCTTGGAATTCATCAGCTGTGGCCAGAGGAAGTTGCTGGGACAGACCTCAAGGTTGTCCTGCGTTTTGTCGAGAATGGTGGGGACATATCATTGATGCTGCATTAGAAAACACTAGCTCCACAGGAACGTCTATCGTGCACGCTTGAGGAACTGGCTGTTAGGGGTTCATCAGCTGCGACCCGAGGAGGTTGCACGGATGGAACTTAGGTTGACGATGGTGGGGACAGATTGGGGACGTTGTACCAGAGAACACCAGCTCCATGGGAGCTGGGGGTGGAACTGAGTGGCTCATGCTCGCCCACACAATAGGCTGCAGAGGGGGTTTTCCCAGTGTCACTGAGGTTTAGCGAGGCCAATCGACAGATTGAAGTGCTCCACAATAGGATCTCTTCATACCTGCTGGAAGATTCACATACAGATACGGAAGGTAATTTGACATGAACTGAAAAGTGAGAAGTGCTTGAGTCATTTCTAATAAGCTGTGAGTTGAACGTAACAGCTCTTCTACATTATTTGTTTGTTGTTTTTAATTGGGGATAGAGTGAGATGCATCCTTTGTCACAGCGACCACTAGGCTTCGTATTTCACCCACTGCAGCCATTCTACTTTCACCATCACACATCCAACACAGAGCTACATTAGACAAGCACTTTTTATTTGGACGTGAACATACCTGGACGTGAACATACCTGGACAAGACCCGTTATTTCGTACTAAAAACCCTCTAACACTGACACGTATGAGTATTTTAGGCATTCACAAAAGCAGTAGACAAAATACAATGTCTACTACTCTCTCAGCATCTAACTTGATGCGTCACAGAGCTGGATGATGTTCTGATTTGCAGTTCTGGAACACAGAGATGACTCTCGTGGCTAACCAATCACCTCCCTGTTCCCTCCAACACTCTTGCGACCAACTGCCGGTTCTCGTGCGCAGAAGTACAATTTACCACCGCTACTCCACTCTTCCTGTCGCACTGTCCGGGAAAGTGTGTAAAGCCGCAAGTAGGTGTTGTGCTAGTGCACGTAGCATCTTCCTATCATTCACCCTGGACTATAACGCCCTGTGTCTCACAAGCTGGCTGATATTCTGATTTGCAGTTCTGGAACACGGAGATGACGCTCCTGGCTATCCAATCACCTCCGTATTCCCTTCAACACTCTTGCGGCCAAATGCCAATTCTCTTGCCCAGAACAAATTTACCACCGCTACTCCACTCTTCCTGTCGCACTGTCCGGGAAAGTGTGTAAAGCCGCAAGTAGGTGTTGTGCTAGTGCACGTAGCATCTTCCTATCATTCACCCTGGACTATAACGCCCTGTGTCTCACAAGCTGGCTGATATTCTGATTTGCAGTTCTGGAACACGGAGGTGACTCTCGTGGCTAACCAATCACCTCCCTGTTTCCTTCAACACTCATGCCAACTTCCAGGAAAGTGCGCAAAGCCCCAAATAAATTGTAGTGGCGCCTCAGGTCATGCAGAACAGTGGTGTTGCGCTGGTGCGCATAGCATCTTGAAAACCCCTCACCGTAGACTATAACTTACTCAATAAACATTAAGCAACTGTCAACAACCATCAGCGCCCTAATCACAGTGGTGTACACCTACACACAGCAACGACTCATTTCATATCAGAAAAACATTCAAACCTTCAAAAAACACGACGTGGAAAGCTTTACACGGTTGAAGTTGACCCACCTCCTTTATGTTTAACTACCAAATGACCTGAAATGTTTACAACTTGAAACACTTGAGCGCAATCATTAAAACGACAGTTTGAAATACAGAAAAAACAAGTAGAGTTGTTCAAATGAGTCTGAGCGGGCAATAAAACTGAATGCCGCCTACATTTCACAGTTTAGGTTTATTTTTCGTTTCAACGCCTAAGTAATTTACTTCTGTTCAAATCTCTAATATTTGAAATGTTATATTTAAGAAATGTACTATAAATACTAAGCACATAATTGACAAACAAATATGAAGAATACAATCGAAAAATCAAACCTAATCGAACGAACGAAACGTTGAAAATCCATCCGTCTTCCGTCGAATACATCACAAAAATACCACATTTGGACATTTTAAGTCAACCGCCTTATTTTATACCATTTGTCATCCATTTTGCACAGGTCATCGCTCACGTCTTCGCACATTTCCATTCCACTCCCAATACAATCGACATGTCGTCGACGGGGACAAGCGTATGGCGCCCCGAAACAAACGAATCTTAACATAAGTCGAAACTTCATAACAAAAAAAAGGGTTGACTAAAACAGATTAAGTTAAATCAAACAATTCTCATTGATACAAAATTATAAATAAAGCCTCGAATAAATTATAAAACGTATTAATAAATTAGGGCGTTAACTTTTGAAACGAAACGAAAATTATGAAAGACTTTTTGAAAACAAATGGTTTTATGGTGACCAGGAAGGAGAATATACTCGAAAACGTCTTCGTTTCAATTTGACAATTTAATTGTGAGGCGCTACTTAATTAACAATAAAATGAATAGTCAACGACTTCACGACGATTTCTTTTTGAAATTTTGGGACGCTGAATACAAATTAAAAAAAAAAGTTAGCGAAGAAGCCGTAAAAAGCAACGAGAGTTAAATATTACGATGCAGATGAAGTCTACGCCTAAAGTAGCTACCAACCGATGAATTGCATTGTGTAGCTTAGATGCTTTTGCTGTGGTTCTGGCTGATCATGCTTGGGTGAGAATATCTTTTCCTGAGGAACATGAGCCACGTGATACAATTTGATCGAAACAACTTATTTAGTAACAAAACAACAAATTGCAGGATGAAGCGTCAGGTGTCGTATGGTACCTCCAGACCTGTTTCGACACAATTAGTCTCATTCCATTTCGATCGTTTAAAAATCCTCAAAATAAATAGCCTTTTTGTCTTTAATTGTCAAACTTCGAATTATGTTTGGAATGTTCAGAATCAAACTTGGGTTGCACGATTTACCTGATTTCCCAAGTTAGCGAATGGAAGGGAATGTGCAGGGGGTGGGCCAAAGCAGAG
Organism: Pachypeltis micranthus; assembly: GCA_020466155.1. Taxonomy (NCBI): domain Eukaryota; kingdom Metazoa; phylum Arthropoda; class Insecta; order Hemiptera; family Miridae; genus Pachypeltis; species Pachypeltis micranthus. The sequence goes on from CM035776.1 coordinate 6,522,480, forward strand.
GAACAATGGCCAAAGCAGAGGAACAATGGCCAAAGGAGGCTCGTTTCCCATCTCCCATGAACCAGGCGAGTTGGGCCAAAGCAGAGGGAACAATGGCCAAAGGAGACTCGTTTCCCATCTCCCATGGAACAGGCGGGTTGGGCCAAAGCAGAGGGAACAATGGCCAAAAGAGGCTCATTTCCCATCTCCCATGGAACAGGCGGGTGGCACATTACAGTTCCCTAGGTCGTCAGTGTTGCTGGTAGCTTTTGTATCCCACGACCCAATAGGTGTATAACAGAGAGAATCAAACTGTAGATGCCTTCTCCAAAGGGGTGTGGAGGAAGGAAGATCGAACCAAAGTCCTCGCCTGGCATGGACAGCCTCACACCCCACATACCTGACCACCACACCCCTGTTAACTCAGACTACTCGTTGCTGCATGATTTAGCTTATTCCCCAAGTTAGCATAGGGAGAGAATTCACGGGAAGTGAGCCAAAGCAGAGGAAACAATGGCCAAAGGAGGCTCGTTTCCCATCTCCCATGGAACAGACGCGACAGGAAGCCCATTCTAGTCCTCCAACTGTGTTGCTGGTACCTTTTGAATCCCCCCCAGGTGTGGAGGAAAGAGAATCAAACCGTAGTTCTCCTCTCCACAGGGGTGTGAAAGAGGGGAGATAGAACCAGAGTTCACTGGCCCTATCCTCGCCTGGCATGGACAGCCTCACGCCTCAACATACTCGACCACCGCACCACTGTTAACTCAGACTACTCGCTGCTGCATGGTTTAGCTGATTTCCTAAGTTAGCACAGGGAGAGAATCTATGGGAAGTGAGCCAGAGCAGAGGAAATAATGGCCAAATGAGGCTCATTTCCCATCTCCCATGGAACAGGCGCAATAGGAAGCCCATTCCAGTCCCCCAATTGTGTTGCTGGTACCTTTTGAATCCCCCCCGGGTGTGGAGGAGAGAGATCGAACCTAAGTCCTCGCCTGGCACGGACAGCCTCACGCCCCAACATACTCGACCATTGCACCCCCGTAAATGGAATACTGGTGACGATTCATTTCCAAAGAGTACCAGGAACAGTCGCCTTCTTACTCATACCTCGACGATTACATCGACTATAAAGGCTGGGATAATGTTGCATGATCTTATCCCCATCATGTGTGTTCCACTCAGCTGGGGTCGATTTAGTTCGTCTCCTTGTGCCTTGGCCCCCATCCTGAGCTCGGGCCTTTCCTGAGCATTCAAGTCCAGCACTTTCTGACCTGAGACCTTCCAAATGAGAATCTACCCGCTCAATCAGCCGTTCCTGCTGGCAAAAGGTTTAAGGATTATTACTGAAGCCAATAACAGATCTCCCCTTTTAGAGCTTCCAAAACGTTCACTTCCCACCTCTCCTTAGGCGATCCAAAACTCCCAGACCTGACTCTAGAACGGTCACAGTCGATACTTGATTACTCACTCACTCTCTGCTCTCATCCCTATGAGAGTTCACATATCCAGAGCCTCCCTCTGTGTCTCTTATGCTCTGTTCTTTATTTCTTCCGATCACATGTGTTACAGTCCTCTCTGTCACTCAACTCGTTCATCAGCTTATGTTCGCCCATAACAGCTCTCCATTCTCTTGCGCTCTCCATTGGTTTAAAACATCTCTTCTTTCCGAATTTTCCAACTTCATCAACTTAGTCGTTTTCTGGCCAACAAACCCTTACAATTGGTCTTAAAACTTTTAGTGTTCTATCAGAATGTGTATGGAAACCCCCCAAACAAAAACTCAGCTTATTTCATCCCACTCATAAGATTGATTCTCTGTTTCACAAGATGAAAAGAATCTCCCTGTCGTTGGAGTATATGACTGATATTACCCTCGTCATGAGTTTAGGGACAGTCATCTAATCTGGAAACAGACCTGCCATTGGAGTATATGAAAATCTCCTAGAAATTGCCTCCTACTCTCAGGGCTTTGGCAGTTGGCTGGCCCAACTGAACATCTCGCAGGCGTTCAGGCGAGCTGTTCCCTGCATCACCCTTACCAAATAATATTTACCTCTCCCAGATACCCTCAGTTTCGATTTTATGGCCATTTTGTGCCAGATTTATGAGCAATTTCATTATTTACATAGTTCGCTAACTGGTGCGAGAGTGCAGGATGTGGCTTAACAGTTATTGTGTATTGGATTCCAGGACACAAGGGGATCATTGGAAATGAGAGGGCGGACGCCTGGCCAGGCGCAATTTGTCAACGGTACCCATTGTGGGATTTCTCTGTCACTAGTAAAAAGGACTGTGGGAGAACACGCCAGAAGAGTGCATCAGACAATCTGGAACCCTGCAGGAGTAAGACACTGCAAACGCTTGGTCTCAGAGCAATCAAGTGAGATAAGAGTGCCGGAGACTTGAGAGGGAGCGACTTTTGGTCTTTGGCACCACTTCTCCTAGGAAGGATACCAACGAGGACTCTTTCAGGAACTAACTGGCTTTCCTCTGAAAGCTAGGCATTGACCTGTAAGACATTAGGACTGGCACAATAGGCCATCTGTCCACGGTGCACATCCCACCAGTGGGACAGTCAAAAGACGTTCTTCGGTGTACGCTGATAACGATTACAATGGTGTCTAGAAAAAAAGAGGCGCAAGTCGAGACGGCGTCCCCTCTTGTTGAAAGGTTTTCTAGAAACCGTCCAGGAGAATGAGGCCAGTTTGGATAGGTTAGAGATCCCCAATTTATTATTTTCCACTGGCGTTGCCTGCAAAGTGTTCGAAATAAAGTTTCAAGGTACAGAATTTATTTTGAATACGCCTGTGCTGGGCAAATCAGTACCTGTATGAGTGAGAAGAAACGGATAACATCAGCAAATAGGAATTTGTGTACAAGTCTGCAGTACTCTCCATAAATCTTCAGACTAGGTAGAAAATGTGTAGTAGGTATCAACGCAGGAGCTAACCTTCTTTCAAAAAACAAAGAAGTATTTCAATTCTTCTTTGTACTCGCTTCTCATTCTACTGGACTAAGACAAGCGAAAAGGCTTGTTACGCCTTCCTGTCCAAGGGCGAAGGTGATGCTGACACTCTCTAGAAGAAATCTGAGAATCTTGACTAGCTTCCTCACTGGACACTAACCACTCAGGTATCACCTCAACAAGATGGGCACCTCAGTGGCAGTGGAATGCAGACTCTGAGGTGAGAAGGACGAGACGGTGGAGCACGTCCTATGTGAATGCCCTGCCTTAGCAGCCAAACGCTTCAAATTTTTTGCTCAAGGGGACTATTGAGCCTCACATCATAGCGGAATCTGCGGTGAAGGACATACTAGGCTTCCTGAGGGGGGCGGGTATGTACGACGCCTTCTACTAAGAAAGGGCCAGCGTCACAATAGGCTCATGTGTGGCTGCAATGACAAAGTGACTTTGTCCCACATGCCCTCGGGGGGGAAAAAAAACTAAAAAAATGCTACCAGCGGCAATTTCTCAAGTTAGCATAGGGAGAGACTATATGGGAAGGGAGCCAAAGCAGAGGAAACAATGGCCAAATGAGGCTCATTTCCCATCTCCAGTATTGGGAAGCTCATTTCAGTCCCCCAACTGTGTAGCTGGTAACTTTTGAACCCCACCCCAATAGGTGTGATGGAGAGGGGATCCAACCATAATTGCCCACCCCACAAAGGTGATCAAACCTTCAAGTTCGTTTAACCCATTCAATGCGGGACCTTCCTATCACTCTACACTCCCCTACTGAAGAAAAAACAGGATTTTCGAGTGTGTACTTCTCTGGTGTATTGCGGCTCAGGTATAAGAGGTACGGAAAAACGGCGCGTACTGGTGCACTGAGAAAATCATAAGGCTATCCCATCCCACTGCAGCCCCTAAAGTAGAAGATCCCTCCTTCGAATACGAAAACGACAGAGCGATGCGAGAGGGCCTTGGGGTAATATTACCTCAAACGTAAGAGGAGTGAAGTGGCATGAGGTAATATTACCTCATCCACGTTGAATGGGTTACGTAATTAACTACTCCCCTCAGATGGTACAGATTCCCCTGGATCATACCTTTACGTGATAACTCATGGGCTCTTTAGGAGTAGACTGGCTAAATGACAACCTACTGCACCTCCATGGTCTGTGTTCAGCGGATGCAGTGAGTCGAGGACCCGAGCACTTGCAAAGTAGCAAAACCGCCATCTCTATGACTTTCAAATATTACAATTCTCTTCACATACTTAACGAGCAATCATTTTGATAAGTGCACAGATGTGTTGATTGCAAAAATCAAATTTCCTGTCGACGAAAATATAAAACACGAATTGCTAGAGATTGCAAAGAAAGATCCGAGCTTGTCACAGATTACGCGGCCAAGCGCTATTAGTGCACAATGGTATGGACCTTTCTTTGTTGAATGGAGGTAAAAACCTCTTACTGCTGCTTCAGACTGTTGTCCACAATCACTCAAGTTTCTTCAGTAACCCCAGGCTTTCGTCTCATGTAGAACCAAGGAGGCTCAAGTTGAACTCATTGTCGCTCCTACAATATGGCTCTATCGCCAATTCTGCATTCACCACCCCATCAGGTGCCTTCCAAACACACTCAAGAGCCTTCGAGCATGTAAAAGACGTGACTCTTCTCGCTGCAGTTGGGCCAACGTTATCGAAGTGACAAAAACACACGACCTCACAAGTAGCCCATATAGACCTCGATGTTTTTCGTCTCACAACTAAAGAGAGACAAATGGTGGGAGATATCCCACCAATACGCTCCCTTGTCCTCTCATTGATTGCTTCTAAAGACCCCTGAGCTACTTAGTTATGACCTTGAATTTGAGCATTCTAATAAAAGGAACCAAGTTAGTCTCCAGATTTACATGGAGCCTCAACACGTTCCTGTGCAGATCCCTTTGGGCACATTATTTAACCAGTCAACTTCAAGGAAAACGTGGCATCACCTACCCAAATACCCACCATTGAATATACTGCAGCTGTTTTCAATGGGGCCCACGAACTAATCATGCGTCGATTCAATCACCTCGAGCGTGTTAACACGATTGCCCATCGCTAATATCAAAAATGAATATAAATGACAAAAAGGTGTACCTCAAACGGAATCCTTAGCACTAAGAGCGAACATTGACCTTCCTCGACTCATGCTGGAACAAACAGTAAACATTAAATTAATTCATCGAAGGCAATTTGGCAGGAACAGTACTTACCCTGCCGTCACCGAGAAATCATTATTTCGAAAGAAGAAGAAAAGCGAAGACGAATTAATGAAAGCTCAAGCGATAAATTAATTAGGCTCAAGTACAGCAAAGCAAGGAGTAAGGATGAATCTACTCGTGCACTACGTAAACTTGAAAAAAATGCCTTACCTGTACGTTTCACATTAATTCTTGAGAAGTGCTTGAGAGTTAGGAACGGAGTTTGGGATTTTTAGAGGTTAATTGTGAGGTGAGGCTGAAGATGATATTGCAAGGTTTTACTGAGTGTGGTCAGTCAATGGAGCTGTTCATGAGCCACTACGTTACAAGCCAACAAAAGCGCGTCACTCGAAAACTCAGTGAAAACAAGAGTTCGATCTCTGGAAGTTTGTCAGGGCAAGTCTTGGTTAAACAACGCCTTCCTAACAGCACGCAAGTTGGGCAAAGTGTAACCACTTCGTTAGAAAGAATTGGCCTGACCACGTGAGAAAAAACGCAGCATTCAATCAAATTACGGCTTAATGGAGACCTCTCGGATATTAACCGGAGCTTCATAGTAGCATCGCTCCAAGGTTTAGATAGCAAATAAGCAGTGATGGATGTGGAAGAACAAGAACTCACATTGCCCTACCAACTGATAGCGAAGAGTGGAAGGTCGACTTTGATCATACCAAAGAAGGCGTTGAGGGACTGATAGAAATCAACTCCCTATGGAATGCCTGGCGTCTTAACTTTTGGAATATTTGGATAAATATCTGGTGCGTTGCAACACACAACTTTCCTTAGCTCTACAACAATTCACTTTGTACATGGCTAATTCTACTCAATCAATTCATTTATCACTCATTCATTCGAACTCGGTCAAACAACACGTCACAGCAGCAGGAAGCTGTAGTGCTTACAGTTCCAGATTTTATTGTGCTGTTCGTACTCATCGCAGGACCATTATTGAGCAATTGGTACACAGATAATTAATGAGGCTGTAAACAGGATTTAAAAAAAAAGGATAGTAATCACTTTTGCAGAGTTATTGGAAAATAACTGTTAGAACTGGTAGTAAGCGCAACGGCAGTAGTTGAAATTCAGGAATTTCTGGAGTGAGCCCCATGTACCTCATGAGGGTTATTAAACACTAACCCTTTAGTTATTGGATTGGACTACGATACCAATTTTTTTTAACATTCTACAAAAAATTCCAGCGGAGTTAATAAGGGAAATACCGCGCTAAAAACGCTTTTCGTCGAAAAGTTTGATAATTTATTGTGCTGCTCTCGTCATTTTCCCACAAATGGGAATTTTATTGTATAATTGTCTTATTGAGAGCTATTTATATAAAAAATTTAATCAAAATCGTTAGAGCCGTTTTTGAGAAAAAAACATTTGGTGTTTTGATCACTATGATAACTATAGTTAAATTTCGGTGGATTTTGCCCATACCCTTATTTTGGCGTCCCATGGTAACCTGTAGCCTAGACATCATGTTTCAGATGATTTGGTACGGTTGTTTTCTCTAAAAACCGTGGTAAAATCGATTTCGTCGAAAGTTTTGGTAATTTATTGTGCTGCTCTCGTCATTTTCCCACGAATGGGAATTTTATGGTATAATTGCCTTATTGAGAGCTATCAATATAAACAATTTAATCAAAATCGTTAGAGCCGTTTTTGAGAGAAAAAAAATTGGTGTTTTGATCACTATGATAACTATAGTTAACTTTCGGTGGATTTTGTTCATACCCTTATTTTGGCGCCCCATGATAACCTGCGGGCAAGATATGAAGTTTGAGCTGATTTGGTTAGGTGGTTTTCTCTAACAATCGAATACAGACACACATACACACAGACCATTTTCCCAAATAGTGTTTTTCGGACTCAGGAGGGTCTGAAACGTTAAGATCTGAAGAAAACTCAAAATTTTTTTTCAGCCGATTACATAACTTTCCTTTCTACTTCGTAGAGCCAAGGAAAGTAAAAATCTGGAGGAGCGCAACACTCAACAATGCTCACGCCCACGTTCTCAGTGATACACTACCCAAGTGCTATACCGTCGTTCAACGAGTTTCTACGTAGAAGTTAATTGTGAACAGAATGTAAGTGATTGACCATTCTGGTAAAAAAGAGACGTAATTTTGCTCACACTTAAGAGCCCCTTACGCAGCTAAAGTCAGATGAGCACAGCGAGGTTCTCTGATACAAAGGATTGACACGTTAGGCATTGCTTGCTTTGTGTGGAATATAATGGGTAACAGGTCTAACGGCAGAAAGAGCATGCTGTGAATCATTATTGTACAGCGTCTTGTAGTCATCAATACCATGTCAGAGTGGATTTTGAGAGCCAAAGTGAGCTGGAGATTTAGCGTTATCGAATGGAGCTTTTCATAGCTCACTATAGCCTCGCTGCGTCAACAAGGCCGAGGGATCAGTTGTGCCATTCGCTTACTTCCAAGCATTCAAGTTTACAGATTCTATGAACGTCCGCTTCCAGTGTGTCATTCAAGTTTGCAGGTACAATAGCTGGGAACCTAAACACAGTCACGGATTCGGTGCTTTGGGAGGAGGTGGTTTTAGTGCTGGGGAGGTTTGGGACACAATTCTATCAGCCGTGTTTAGTTCTGTTGTTGACGTTTAGCTCATTCCGTGTTCACATTGGCGATAACGCCCTCCCACTTCCTCAGTCTTCCAAGCCCATCTCCCTTCAGTTCATGTCAGTTTTACGTCTGTCGCCGATCACCAACCACCTGTGTCATTTATCTAAAGAAAAATAATATTGTACGTGGAAAGCAGTTTCAGTGTCGCAAACCCGTCGACGGGAAACTATCACGACCCAACTCACAGGTACATCGCCTTTGTTGTACGCACGAGTTGCGCTTTGCGAGATCGATTTCCAACAGAATTATTTGAGTCCCCCTCCTATTGATTATTATTTTTAAATTGATTCCTGGGGTTTTATTTTGTTGGGGTTGTTTTCCACCAGCGCTGTACATCCTCCCTTAAATTCTCTCTCCGGTAAAGTGCTGTACATTAAACAAGCAGTGAGTGTGATCCCCCAGTACATGGAGCTCCTGCTCCAAGACGCCCACCTGGCCTACTCTGGAAACAATCCCGTAGGGGTTGCAGCACCTTCTTCGACTTCCAACAGACCTGTGAGGGGTTATTACCAAACTTACAGGATTTTTTTCAACTAGTCAACGTCTATGTTGTGTATTATGCGCCAGAAGTGGTGTTTTTGGAATTTCCACAGTACCCACACACTATATATCCATCCGACGGAGGGTCTTTTAGCAACCGATACGCTTTGGTGGCCACAGGCTCCAGGGCAGAGGCACCACCATCGCAAGGTTCGCCTCATTACAGGCCATTTACTTAGGCGTGAAGTACTGTGAGCCAAACATTATGTCTAGGTAGTTTTGTACATGGATCGAAGGACAAAACTCAGGAGTGGTGACATTTGATGGGATTGACGCGCCTGTGATCAACCATTAGCCTTCAACAGGAGTGTTTTTAGGCGCTAGTAGGCGTCGGCCATTGAACCAGCCCTAACCACCCATAGACCAACGACCATTTTCTTCAAGTAGCCCCTTATAATATTTTCCATGATGAACTTTTGCTGGAAGGCACGCGAATAGGTTTGATATCCCCTTTAGGAATATTGTGCTCAACCATGTTCGTGTATCCTATATATAATCTTCTGACTGTAACTCCAGTGGTGGGGTGCGCACCGCAGCCAGATGGCCTATTGTGCCAGTCCTAATGTCTTACAGGTCGATGCCTAGCTTTCTAAGGAAAGCCAGGTAGTTCCTGAAGGAGTCCTCGTTGGTATCCATCCTGGGAGAAGTGGTGCCAAAGACCAAAAGTCGCTCCCTCTCAAGTCTCCGGCACTGGGCCAGGACATGGTAGGGAGTCTCATCATCTGTGCCACACCACCTGCATCGAGGGGTGTCGGCTATGCCCATAACATACATGTGTTTGTTCATTCTGCAGTGTCCTGTTATGATCCCAACAACCTGCCTTAAGTCCTTCCTCTCCATCCTCAGAAGGGTGTGTCTTATCTCACTTGCTTGCTCTGAGACAAAGCGTTTGGAGTGTCTTACTCCTGCACAGTTCCAGATTGTCTAATGCAGTCTTCTGGCGTGTTCTCCCACAGCCCTTTTTACTAGTGACAGAGAAATCCCACAATGGGGCCCGTGGCCCAATAGGTGCTGTAGACGAACCGCGTCTGGCCAGATGGTCCGCCCTCTCATTTCCGAAGACCCCTCTGTGTCCTGGAACCAATACACAATAACTCTGTTCGCACTTGCTAGGGAGTTAAGCCACATCCTCCACTCTTGCACCAGTTTTGATGTAGTGCAGTGCAGTAGTTCATTAGCGACTTGCACGGCGCTTGACTATCGGTCAATATATTGATAGTTCTGTTGCTACAGCCTTTCTCATGCATTAGGATTGCCCCGGCGATAATAGCATAAATCTCTGCTTGAAAAACTAATGGAGTGGGCCCTAGGGCAATATACGTCCCACTCCTCTCCCCCTTGTGTCCTACCTTTTCATAGCCTCGGACATTATAGACATCCTGGATCCAACACACAACATTTCTCTGTCGGGAAAGTTTTATAGTTTACCGCGAGGAAGTCGTTTGAACCCTTGCTGAGACCCCTCTTCAGGTTGTCGGCAGCCAGAGAAGAAGCAGATGCCCGACTGTCTTGTAGAGACTATTGAGCAGAGTGGACCCACTTTTGGAATTATATCTATTACCAAAGGAAGGACCTTGCATAACTGTTCAACCCAGGAACCGATTTATTACGCAATAGATTCTATTGTCGGAATAACGTCCCCAAAGTGAGGCATAGTGTGAATTTTGACAACCATCAGGGCGACTAGTACTTCGGGCCTGCTGGAGTACTATTTGCTCATTCGAATAATTGACCCTGGATGTTTGTTGATTGCTGTGGTGCAAGTTACAGTCTGTATGTACAACGTGACTCGCATATGGTATGTGTGGCGTACCCTAGAAGTCAAAATATTCAGGTGGATTTAGTTCCTGATGATTACTCTGGTGTCTCGGCTTCGCCTCGTCCCTCATTCCTATTCTCGCTTCACTTGTGTTTGGTATTGCATCGTGTCGTAAACTGATCTTGCTGTTACGAGTACAAAGTTATTTTTATTTCTTGTTTCTCTTGTTTTAATTTACACTAAACCTTTTACCATTACTAAAAGGTCTTCGAACCAGTAAGTGTGCTTTGAATCAAATAATAGTCTCATTCACCTCTGAAGAAACCTCGTTTGAACCATTCAGCTGGCATCTGTAATGACAACTGTCGCATATGGCAATTCCATCTTTAAATTTTGCTCGAGTTGTGACCCTTATCATTCTTATCACTGTTACTCAATAAATCAGTTTTGCAATCTATGTTCGCCAAGGTGTCCGTGTCCGCTATTGTCTCTTCCTTTTTCTACGCATTAGCTACCTAAATGTCACAATAATGCAGCACATGCCTCAGATGGGAATGTCTCATCATCTTCATGGATTGCCTCTAATGGGGCATCACATGTCCCAACACCCTGGTGGCCCCCCAATGCAACTTCCTCAACATCCTGAAGGACCACCAATGCAGTCTCAGCATGGGCCACCCTTGGGAGGTGCTGGAGGCCATCCAGAAAGTGGACCAATGCCCCAAAGTGGCATGGCTGGTCCTCCGCCACAACAGATGTCTCCTGGTCCAAATGCAATGCACTCTCATCAACCTCGGCCGTCACTACCCCAAATATCTAATCGGTAAGGTCCTTCGCCGCCTCATTTTCATCAACACCAAGGACCATCGCCTCCACAAATGCATCAACAAGGACCTTCCCCTCCTCAGTTGCATCAACAAGGGCCTTCTCCACCTCAACTGCACCAACAGGGCCCCTCTCCCCCTCGAATGCACCAACAGGGCCCATGGCTCACTCTCAAGGGCCGCATCCTATGCAGTCTGGGCCTGGGCCCTCAGCACCACCCTCAGGGCCATCTCCTATGCAACATGAGCGCCGCCTCATATGTCTCCTCATGTGTGACGAAGAAGTTTGGAGATGCTTTTGAAGAGCTGCTGACTAAGGCAAAAATTACGGCAATCGCGCCGGGGATTCGATCCACAACCCTCAACTTACGTCGAGAATTATGAATCGACCGTCTTACCGCAAGACCACGATGAACCGCTTGCCTTTGATAGGAGTCAGTCAGCACACATGTACATTCCCATGGCCCACCATCAGGAATGCAAGGACCTCCTCCAGGAATGTATCAAGGCCCTCCAAGCGGTATCGCTCAGTCAGGCCCAATAGGCATGCAGCAAGGTGGCCCAAATATGCAAATCCCAAGTAACATCCAGCAATCCCATCCTCCTCGCCAAATTATTGTGACATTTAGGTAGCTAATGCGTATAAAAAGGAAGAGACAATAGCGGACATGGACACCTTGACGAACGTAGATTGCAAAACTGATTTATTGAGTAACAGTGATAAGGAAAAAGGGTAACGCTCGCTAGTAGTGACAATAACAAAGACAAAAAAAAGGGAACCTTCTCTCAAACTCGTTGAGGAGGGATGTCTTGACGATGGAAGCTGGTTAGGTTGGCAGAAGTGAGAGTTGTCCGGCTGATAACGCTGCTATCAATTAATTCTGCTAATCTGATAGCGTAAAATATCCGGAGCGTGTTGGCTTGAAGTGTTTGAAAAGTATGTGAAATGGGTGAAGTTGGTTGGTGAGTGTGAAAGCGCCATGATGCGAATTTCAACTCTGAATTGAGTAAGTTTGTAATCGAAAACAAGTGATAAGAATGATAAGGGTCACGACAGCTCCCTATTTAGACAGTTGCGTTCATGCATCAGAGTCAATTTGAGCTTTCGGCAACTTGCCATCTTGTAATAGGGGGTTGGTTGGCTTCATCTAACGAGGTATCAATCTCCTAGCTAAGAGCTACCTGTTTCTCGCCATAGGACGTTGAATTCAATCATATGGGCTCACATTAACTGAGTAAAAAATGTACTGAAGCAATAAAATCGTTGAATGCACGTGAGACTGAGGAAAGGTAGTTAACTCTACATTCGTGAGTGTGTTTGTGTAGAACTTTCTTTCTACTTGTTGAAAACTCGGCTAAAGCGATTCGTACTGTACGACAGTAATTGACAATTTCTGGAACGACCCGACGAGTAGATTTCGAACTCCCAAAAGAACGCAAATTAATCGGACAAACACTGAATACAAATTAATAAAACCACAAACGAGTTTTGTCACTGGAAAAATGTTAAAAATTCAAACTCAACAAACCAAAAACACTTTCGACACTGGCAACGTACCTTGAACAAAATAAGAATGGCCTTTCCTGCAAGAGCTACGCTTTCGAGAGTGCGAGTACCTTCTAATGCTAACAACGGGACTATGATGGCGCAGAGTACACTACAACAAAATCATCTTGGCACTTTCAAAGTGGATTTCAATGAGCTAATTCGTCAACAGTCAAAAAAATCAAAACCAACGCACAAAACTCATCGACTACGGTTGTTTAGAGGTGTACTGAGGAGCGGGGTAAAATAGGTTAATGTGGCATAGCTTCTTCTTAACTATCAATTTGTCGTGAAGGTAACAGAGATGTCTACATCAATTTCTCTGGAAAATAACCTGCCCATCGACTTGTGCAGAGGGGAACTTGCCCTGTAAGCTGATCTCATAGAAAATGTCATGCGGCCCTAAATTTCAATGATACGGCGGCAACTTTTGCATACAAAACGCTGCTCAGTGGCGTGGGAAATTCAGAAGGAACGGTTTGCCCTTTTGTTTTTAGGTAATGTTCAGGGAGCTACACCACTTACGGTATCTACTCATAGTATCCATTCAGAAGTGTTATATTTTATTTCTTTGATGTGAATGACGTCAAGACACCAGCCATCACCAGCTCCATACGCCATTTTTACTTTCCGGTACCCGAAGGGAAGGAAAGTATAGTAATCGGCCCGAAAAAAAATTTGGGTTTTCTTCAGATCTTTACGTTTCAGACCCCACTGAGTCTAAAAAACCTAACTTCGGTGCGTGGTCCGTAGTTCGATTTGCGGGAGAACAGCTGATCCGATTGAGCAGGTTCTTTCTTTGTTTTGTTCGTTATTTTTTATAGACGCCAAAATAAGGTTATGGACGATTTCGGCCGATGGGAAGGGGGGGTGGGGGACGAAAATGTACCATAAACTAGGGTTTTTCGCATTTTTCTCGAAAACGGCTCTAACGATTTTGATTAAACTTTCAAATTATCTTCTCCTAATCAATACCTAACTTTTCTTCTCTATACATACCTCCATGAAAACACGGTGAACGGAGATATGGGCCCCTGAAGCAAAAATAGGTTTTTTACACTTTTTGGCAAAACGACTTCGATTATCACCAAACTTTCAAGATGTTTTTAAATAGTCAATACCTACATATTGTTCTCAGTAAATGTTCCTCTTACAGTCCATTGAACAGAGATAAAAATCAAAATGTGTCGAAAATAACGTTTTTTCGAACATTTCCGTAAATTCCATGGTAACTTCTTCACCAGATGTGATAAATCCTAATGGAGTGTCTTTTAGTCACCCATACCAACATTTCGTTCTCCATAATTATTTGTGTATATGTATGTTGAACGGAGATATAAGCCATGTTAACTCAGAAAAGGAGATTTGTCGAATATTAATTTATCGGTATTCCAATTTTCTCAATAACCGCTAACGATTTCGATGAAATTAAAGAAGAACTCTCAACTAACTAGTCCCTACATTTGAGTTCACTATAAATGTTCCTGTACAAATGCGTTGAACGATTATATCTTGCACATGTAGCTGGTGTTTGAACTCACAGGGGTGGTGGAAAGTTGGGTGTTGCAACACACCAGATATTTATTTTCTTATATAAGAAAGCTAAACAAATTTTTATCGATAATTGAGGGTGGGGATGGATCTGTGTGTTTGAGAACACGAGCTTAGCTGCTGCAACGAGAGAGAGAGAGGTGAACGGTGACAAAATAACAGTTGCGTCAAAGTGAACGGCTCGCCGGAACGATCAAGCGCCGCCCTTCTCAAATCCTTACCCTTACGAAGGAGGTTGGCAGCGCGGGATTTATCGAGCGGACAAGGCTCCCGCTCTCTGCCGGCGCAGCACGTGCACACGCTCCGCTAACTGTCAAACTATCGTTTCGTTATCTTTCGGTTCGCCATTCTAACGTCAACGCGCAACCAAACCCTTCCGACGAACAGCTCCGGCTCTGTCGAACACTTTCAAAATCTCGTCGATCCGACTTAATTCCGCGAACGTTTCGTCCCTCAAGTGTTCCGCGATTGTGTCCGAAATAACGTTCGAGATGTTGGAGAGCCGCGCTCAAACGTGCTCGAACAACCGGGTTACCGCCGGTAATAATTGTTTCGAGTCAACTTCAGATTACAACACCGGCAGCGATTATTCGGATTTGGAGTCGGACAATTGTCAATCGTTGACTAAACTGAGCGATTCGTCTCTCGCTATCAAGAAAAAACGAGGTAATTTGCCCAGCGGCTCCATTAAAATTCTCAAAAATTGGCTTTTCGAACACCGGTACAACGCCTACCCGAACGACGCGGAAAAACATTCTTTGGCCGACGACGCCAATCTGACCGTCCTTCAAGTCTGCAATTGGTTCATCAACGCCAGAAGACGAATATTACCTCAAATGATACGAAACGACGGTCACGACCCTCAACATTTCACGATATCTCGCAAAGTGCGCCCCAACAACCGCTCAATTTCTCAACATTCGAAAGAAACGAATTTCCAAAATTCTGACGACCTCGAAATGGAATTAACTGGGAAAATGTCCGTAGGCCCTTCGTCCTCCTCCTCGAGGGTCAACGTCAACGAAGATCCTTTCAGAGATCTGCAGCTGCTCGTCGAAGCCGCGATGGCCGTCCGTCAAGGAGAACTGGATCGAGGCTCCTACTGAACCGAACCCTCCTGCTAAAACCCAAGTTCACATTTTTCGACTTTTTTTTTAGTTTGTCTTTTAATATTCGTCAGATTAGTCCCTTCCGTTCGAATCTCTACATCTTACAGACTTGGACCTCATTTTATGTTTTTTTTTTAAACTTGGCGTCTTTTCACGATAATCATTGAAGGAAAAAATGCTTTCCTTTTCTAGTCGAACGCTATAATTTGAACCTTTTTAATATTTCAGTTGCCCTTAACTTGTGAATTTTGAGAGGAGAGAGTCTCAGGATGTAGTTTTTGGGCTTAACATTGTAATTGTAATAGCTCAGGGTGTAAATCTCAGCACTTGACCGTAAAATCTATAAAGAAGAAATAAGGGAGTCTCAGGGTATAATTCTCAAAGCTTGATTCAAGAATTTTGAGGGGAGAGGGCCTCAGGATATAATTGTTGGAGCTAAACTTTAATCTCAAAAAAAAAATAATAATAATAATCTCAGGAGTTAATTTCTGGAACATAATTCTGAGAGGAAAGAGGTGTCAGGATGTTATTCTCAGAGCTTGCCTCTAGAATTTCGAGGGAAGAGGGTCTCAGGGTGTAATAACCAGAACTCAACTTTAGAATTTCGAGAGGATAGGGTTTCAAGAATGCAATATCCACACCTCTACTCAAGAATTTTGAGAGAAGAGGGTCTCGATATGTAATTCTCAGAGGTTGCCTCAAGTATATTGCGAATAGAGGGTCGCTTGATGTCAGAATCTTGAAAGAAGAAAAGAGGATCTCAGGATGTAGTTCTTGAAACATAATTTTGAGAGAAGAGGGTCTCAGGGTGTTATTCTCAGAGCTTGCCTCCAGAATTCCAAGGGAAAAGGAGGGTCATAGGATGTAATTCTCGGAAACTTTCGGATTTTAGTATGTCACTAGCCCTCACTTAAACCGGTAACATTTACGACTTGTGTCGTACGTTTTTAAATAGCATTCCGAGCAATTAACGTGAAATTGTGTCGATTTTCGACAAAAATTATCGAATTTCCCCAAACATATTCAGTTTTTTGTTGAAAAACGAGCTGTTTTCTGAACAAATTACTTCGTCTCTGAGTTTTATCAGAGAATTGTACAATATCCAATGCCATTTCTAACCAATTTGAATAATTTCCCGTTTAAGTGGACGGTTACCAAACTTTTGTTCAATTTCTAGATCAACACTCGGCTCTCCCTAGCGAGTCTCGAGTGTAGCGACACAAGAGGCACGCCTGAAAAGGCCTCTTCCATTGAGCCATTTTTTTAAACCAAATTCTGAATTCACTCGCGTATCGACCGCAAGTCCATTTTCAAACCATATAATCATTTCCGGCGAATTTCGGTATTATCCGTAGGTCTTTTCGTACAATATCCAGACCACATTCAACGTTCCCTGAATCGACAACTCGAATTTGGGGTCGGCTCGCTCAAATTGAACGATTTTCAGGCGGAAATCTCTCGGAGTTTGAAGGATCTCTTGACAATTTGAATTTTCTCAAACCCAGTTCACAACTCGTCCAGCTACTTGGGCTATTTCCTTAATTTGGTTGACTGAGGATAGTGTTTTGGGCGGTATTGTCGCGTGAGGAGTTGAGCGGATATTAGTTCGGTGAGCCGCGTGGGAGGGAATGAGTCGAAGCACAGTGTACCTGCACACACCATTCACTCTCCTCCTATTAATGTATGAAGTTAGACGCACAGTCAGTTTCATGCAATTCATTAAACTCCATTTTTTTAAAATAAAAATTCGAGCCTCGACAGCCTGAGTTGAGTGTGCACTCGCTCAATATTCTCTCAACTCAGTTAATTGAACGAAAATTCCGTTCGCTTCAATATAAAATCAAATTGGGACTAATTGTTGGGTTCGAGAGGAACATCAAATATTTTGACCTGAGAAGCACCAAGTTTCGTCACATTTTGTTTCTCGCTATTCACATCAAAATGCTTCAAGTTACCAATTAAGTGTTCAACGGTGGAAACGTGCTGCTATACAAAACGCTGTATAAAATTGTGTCTGAGCAGGCAGTTGTTCAAAAAGTCGAAGAAACTGAATGAGTTGATGAAGTTTGTTACGCTCAACCAGCTCTGCCACGTTTTTTTAGCATCTTAAGCGTATTTTAATGTAAAAACTGTGATTTATTTACTTATTTTAATTCGAATTCTGATCGAACGTCGCGTATTAGTGTCTTGTAAGTTTCCCAAAAGTGTACTCTAATTCAATTTGTGGCGACGAAACGGACAGAAGGAAAGTGAACCTGTTTGAAACCTTCACATCGGGGTCAACTCACAGTTCTCCCGTGTCCACTCATTTAGTTGGCTCATGTGTACATATTTTGTTATTGAACTGAGCTAAATATACGTTCGTCTTCATTGAATGTGTGTACTACTCTGTAACTGAACCTCATTGTCAAATAGGTCGAATTCTTTATCAAAATGACTGTTCCTCAACATTATGAGAGAGTTATATCAGTTGTAAGTAGTGGAAGTTGTGGTATTGTTGTTGTCTCAGAGCCCAGACACTCGCTCAGCTAGTGAAGGTACATCAGGTTGTCATTAGGGAGATGTGTCACCACGCAAAGGTGTGGACCATGGGGAATCTACTATTTGATCCGGTGTCCCACCTGATCCAACTACTCTTGGGTGGTAAGTATCAAAGGGATAGATCAACTGTGACCACGTTTCTTTGCCATAACCTTCTTCCCGAGCGGTGAACTGATCATATGATTGCTTAATAGCAGTCAAAGGTTGGGCTGCTCTTCCAATAACTGTCGCTCATTGTTGTAGGACCTACAGTGGACTGAAAGTGGTTTCTTGCTTCCGCACCACTGGACGTGCAGGATGGAGAGGGTTAGAGAGGAAAGAAGTGGAGCTGCGCATTGAAGTTGTCATGTGCTGTAAGGTCCTGGCTCGACCCATTTTCTCCCGAGAGGTTCATGGATGCTGGGAAGGAACTCTCACATGGTACGTCAGAGAGGTCTATACTAAGTTTGGGTCGGAACAGGGAAAGCTCCCTTTTTACTCCATTTGTCACTTGGAGTGCTGCAGTGAATGATGTGTTGTAGGCCTTGGCAACCCATGGGAGTGCAGCTCTCTAGGATTGAGCTTGTGCTCTCATTAACTGCGAATGGGGCAGTAGCCAATCATACCTAAGTAAATGGCCTCGTACATGATGATTGTGTCACAGTATCACAACACCCCATATGGCCTTGCTAATTGCTCGTAATGAGGCAAACCTTGTGAGAGTAGTGCCTTCGATGGACTGGAGGTGTCGGTTAAAACGCCACCTCTCACCTATATTGCCTCCTAAGTACTTGACTTGCTTCTCAAAAAGGATCTTAAAGCAACCAAAACGTATTGACGATTGGCTATTTAATTTTCTCATCAAGAGGGATGAGCTGGGGTATTCCTCAGCCACCCACAGCAGTTCAGGAGGATAGGGTTTTGCCTTGATTTGGTGGATCGAATGTCCATGGGTCAGCAGTTAAGTCGTCCACATATTGTACGGCTCGTAGCGACTCTATGTGAGATTTTGAAGACACTTCAACACCTTCCCTGCTACGCGCGGTATTACCGCGCTTTCGTTTTCTTCCCCATGACTAGAGCAGTAAAACCGCTCTCGAACGTTGCGAAAACCCCGTACAATCCAAGCCCGTATTGAGACGGTAGTAGTTCCATAAGCCCTTTTCAATACAGGTAGTAGTGGGAATGACCCTTGTAAATGAGCAGGGAGTACCCGCCGAGGAGTTCTGGTAGCGACGGTTTTCTATTTTCAGTCGGACGAAAGCCTCAACCGAACACGTTTCTCCTGCGTTTTCGGCAATTTTTTGTGGTAAGTTATATATTTTACTTTACCATTCTTTTTTACTGTTACCAATGAGCATATATTTATGGAATTTATTGAGAGGAGGATTGAAAACAAGTATGTGGATGTCTAAAAACACATCTCACTTGTCTAGTGGCCTACTTTTTGTGCTTTCCCCTTAGATGTTATATACGTATGTATGTTTCAATTCTTCGCCCATCATGCTATATATATGTGATATTTTCCAGAATAAACATGGTTAAAACTCGAGGGGGTCTCAAAAGACCCCGTAATGAGGATGAAGAGCCTCAACCCTCCACACGTTCCTCGACTGCTCCCTCCCAAAAGTTTACTAATATATTATATTATAACTTTTGAATAAGTGTTATATAAAAGCATGTATATGAATGGTTTGTGACAATAAATTTACTATTATTCTTTTGTGATATTGATGTATTTTTCTGTAATATGTATTTCTAGTAGGTACCTGCTGACCTCCCAACCTACTTATTCGTAGGTATAAATGTAATATATTTTCCTTTTTGGTTCATATATCCAGAATAATAATGCTATCACATATTATGTCTAGGCCGTTTTCGATACCTAATATCCAGCTAATGCAGGCGCGGTAGTAGTAGGAAAGAAAAATAACGTTTTGTTCCATGAGAGTGACTACGCCTGAAAGCGCTGGTTTACCGCGCGCCGCCATGTTTTGTTTAGCCTTGGTCTTACACAGGGGTTCGGTTGTTAGCAGCGAAAGTGTTAAGAAGGTTTCAAAGTACTGGTACCACGACTGAACCATAAGGGGATTCCTTCTCTATCATTCTCTAAACCAAGACATGTCTGTATTCAATCGCAGCAGATCCATTTGTCATTTACTTCTGACAAGCAAGTGGTTACGAGGAACTCCCCTCCCCAACCGATGACCTAATTGAGGAGCGCTGGCCATCATAGGTGGTCAAATGCTCCTGTGACGTTAATGAGAACTGCTAGAACGTACTTAACTGGTGCCACCAGGGAAACATTGTGGATTTCAGTAATGAAGTTTTCCTTTAATACATCCACGTTGTCTACCTATGAGGTCGCCGCCAACTCCTTCGAGGAACTGGAACATGGAGAACTCCGACGTTTTGCCTCCCTTCCAATGAGTGACAAGGCACACGAATTTTCACTGAGTGGAGAGCTCTCCAACTTGCAGACAGGAAATGGTCAATGTGCGCATAGTAAACAAAATTAATGACTGATGATAAGACCAAGGGATGCCACAAATGATATGGAGAGGGCATTTACACAACACAGTGAACAGAAAGGATTGGGCTGAAGTAAAATTCTAGTTTGGTTTAGCAATGCGGGTGGTAATGGCATGAAAAAGCTGCGGCATTGTTCATTTCTTCACTCACTGAGCTTTTGGCTCAAGAAATTCTTTACTATCCATGTTCAATTACAGTTACTTCAGGCGTCACACGATGCATCAGAAAAATATCAACTCCAGTTTACTCTCAATTGATGGAGACCCTTCAGAAGTTTTGCCTTACTGGTATCTATTTGTTTGTTACAATTACGCGCCTGCTGCTCCAGCTTTCATTGCACCTATAAGTTCCGGCCACGTTTTACTTTCTTTGGCTCTACGAAGTAGAAAGGAAAGTTATGTAATCGGCTGAGTTTTCTTCAGATCTTTACGTTTCAGACCCTCCTGAGTCCGAAAAACCCTATTTGGGAAAATGGTCTGTGTGTGTGTCTGTATACGATTTTTAGAGAAAACCACCGTACCAAATCAGCTCAAACTTGATATCTCGCTCGCAGGTACCATGGGGACGCCAAAATAAGGGTATGAACAAAATCCACCGAAAGTTAACTATAGTTATCATAGTGATCAAAACAACAATTTTTTTTTCTCAAAAACCGCTCTAACGATTTTGATTACATTTTTAATATTGGTAGCTCTTAACATGATAATTATACCATAAAATTCCCATTTGTGGGAAAATGACGAGAGCAGCACAATAAATTATCAAAATTTTCGACGAAATTGATTTTAGCGCGGTTTCTAGAGAAAACAACCGTACTAAATCAGTTGAAACTTGATGTCTAGCCTACAGGTTACCATGGGACGCAAAAATAAGGGTATGGGCAAAATCCACCGAAAGTTAACTATAGTTATCATAGTGATCAAAACACCAAATTTTTTTTCTCAAAAACCGCTCTAACGATTTTGATTAAATTTTTTATATAGATAGCTCTTAATAAGATAATTATACCATAAAATTCCCATTTGTGGGAAAATGACGAGAGCAGCACAATAAATTATCAAAATTTTCGACGAAAAGCGTTTTTAGCGCAGTTTTTTCCTTATAAACCCCGCTGGAATGTTAGTAGAATGTTAAAGAAAATTGGTAGTGTAGTCCAATCCAATACCTATAGGGTGAGTATTTAAAAACGCTCATGAGATACATGGGGCTCACTCCAGAAATTCCTGAATTTCAACCACCGCCGTTGCGCTTAATACCAGTTCTAACATTTATTACCCAATAACTCTGCAAAAGTGATTACTATCCTCCTTCAAAAAATCCGTGTTTACAGCCTTATTAATTTTCTGGGTACCATTTGCTCAATAATGGTCCTGGAATGAGTACGAGCCGCACAATAAATTCTTTAACTGTAATCGCTGCCGCTTCATGCTGCCGTGAAATGTTGTTTGACCAAGTTCAAATGAATTGAGTGATAGATAAATTGATTAAGTAGGTAAAAATCCATGTACAAAGTGAATTGTTGTAGAGCTAAGGAAAGTTGTGTGTTGCAACGCACCAGATATTTTAACAAGCACACCGTACGGTTTTTTTTTTTCGAGACTGGAACCAGATAATTCTGTGAGCAAGAAATTGTGAATTCTTTGCGTAGTGTAACGTGTCGGTGTTTACAATATACCTACTGTTTAGGGCGGTTGGCAGACGGTTGTCAGTGATTTTGAAGGGGCTCGGAGTAGTAGTAGGGGGGCAGGCTCTTCCTGAAATCCAAAGCACTAGGGTTCATTCTGTTTTCCATCGCCTACAGCTCCCAATATTCACCAATCGGCGTGAATCCATCACTCTGATCAATTCAAACCTATTTGTCAACACCCACAAACCCCACATCAGGGTCAACCACAATCCACGACAAGCGAAGAACGCGCATCCGCACTTTGTGTGGTATCCATGCACTGGTTCCTTGTGGAATAGGGAGGAAGAGACTCTCAGCATTCTCGCTACTCCACTGTCTGCAGTCTGAAAGGGCCATTGCGAGTTTATAACATCAATTCAGTCAAGGCGCCAGGAGCACACGTTCACACTCTCAACGCCAATTACTGCAACCTCCGACAAGACACGAAATTCAATTAGCCTAATCTCAACACAAAACTACAACCACCGACTGAAATATTGGCGCCAACGCGAACTAAATGTATAAACGACACGACAATTGTCTACAATGCGACACCACAGGTTATGTACAGAGAACAATGGGAGGTTAATGGGATACTACAAGCGGCATTATTACGGTTACTATTTGGATGATCGGGGAAAAACAAAACGTGCGACGGAAGTGAACATGCACATGAGATACAGTCGTCCGTTGAATTCAAATAAAAACCACTTCGACGTCTATGGGCAATAAAAAGTATCACTTTATTTAAACTTAACCACAATTCAACATGTTTTGCGTATTTTGCCAATATGTACACTTCTATTTAAAAAAAACATTATTTCTAACATTATGTCCAATAATCAAAAGGTTGAGCGCTAAAATATCATGCGTCAACAATCAACAACTTCAAAGTGTGTGAAAAGCAAATTGAATTCCATGAAAAGGCACTATCGACTGAGCCGTCTAAGAAAACAATTCATTACAAATAAAATAAATTTAAAAAATACAATCGCAGAACACAATGAAAATGGGCATCCTCTAATTAATATAACACAAGTCAAATCAATAAAATCAAATTCTAAGGGGACAAAGTGAAAAGGTGCATGTAAAAAGAGTGCAAGGGTAAAATTACAGTGGTCTGTGCAAATTATGGCAACACAATTAGAGGTTTGTGCGGAGATAGGAACCAAAACCACGGACAAAGCTTAAAATACCGATTAACTGCGATAAAGCTACAAAAGAATTGAGCGGGTTTTACACTCGATCAAATTTTTAGGAACAATAGGAGGTTGTGGTTGTTTCCAACGGTTTAACCTTCCGTCTACACATTCACGAAAGCAGCCCGGGATGATTTGAAGAAACCAGAAACTTTAGCTTCTGGTGGAAATTCGTTTGTCATTTTACTCCTGTTTTGATCATTTTAATTACAAAAATATCTGATGCAGAGCATCGCACACCTGTCCTTGGTAACTAATCAAATCTGTTATCCATTCTGTTTACAACAACGTTTTACGTGAAAACTGTTGGCGTTGAAGCTGCCTCATGTCTTCCTAGTTCCTATGGAACTGTTCCCTGATATGACGTCCCCACGATAGCGTTGAGGTCCATCCCTACGACCACATCAGGCAGCAGCTGAGGAACTCCACGCACCGCAGCTAGGCCCTCGCTAGTACACAACTCTGCTGATTCTTGCCCTGCTTTGCAGAATCTTTCTCTGACTTATCAATCTTGGTTAGGTGGTCGCTTAGTGGAGAGGCCGCCCACATCCATATACATTCTTTCTCAACACTGAGAACCTCTCTTGATCCCTCCCGAGAGAGTAATTAATAACATTGACTACCTTCGGGCGGGTACATCCTGCCAATAGGCACCTCTGCACTTCACCTCCCAATAGCCAACCTCATTATTCAAGTGTCTCTGGGCGGTCCTTACGAAGTGCGCAGGTCCCACCAGCAGAAGTGCTGATTCTTCTCTTGCCAGTTTATTGGCCTCCCCATTCATATCTCCTGGCTCACAACACAGCGTTAAGGTGTTCCCCTTTGCCATCATTGGACCAAACAGGCATTCCTAAACCACCCCTGGCGAGATAGTAAGTACGGTCTGACAAAATATACTTTCCCGTTTCAGCCCCTGCACAGGAAGTGCTGCACGCACACCATCACTACAAAGCGCTCCGCCTGGAAAACTATTACCAGTGCAAATCCTGCTCATAAACTTCTGCACCGGGCAGGCCACCTCTCACTGATCCATCTGTGTCAAGAGTGAGACCACTTCTTCCTATGTTCAAAATTGTACTTCGTCTGTACTGAGTCCCATGGTGTTTTGATCACTATGCTAACTACAGTTCGTCACTTTTGCTCCATTGCATTCACAGACACGCAGGCCATTTTTTCAAATAGTTTTTTGGGGAGTGAGGAACGCTTGAAACGTAAAGACTTGAAGAGAACTCAACTTTTTTTCAGCCGATTACATAACTTTCAACTTTATAGACCCAAGGGAAGTAAATAGAGAAGCTATCAGAAGTAGTAATTCCATTACAGGGGGATGACAAGCTCCATTATCAACAATTCCTCTTTCTGATCAAGTCTGGTTTGCCCTGAATAGCTGCACATCGGAAAAAACTGTAACTCCAGACCCGATTTCAGTGACAAATGCATTCTTGCCCACGCTCACTTTCGTGTACATGCCAACAATAACAAGGTGGGGTGTGAACTTCCATATGAAAATTTCAAGCTGACGAAGGATGATTTTCTTGAAGACATGAGTGGTTTATGAATCGCGAGATCTCAGGTAGTATAACGTATCAGTCAATTCATCTGGAAATGCACTCGATGTCATTCTTCAGCCAGTTGGACTTCCCTCGGCTGACCCTATTGTGCCCATCCTGCGCCATATTCCTCTCTTGCGTTCCTCTGACCATGTCATACCCCGCCATCGCTCAACCGTCAATTTCAAACGCGGGCAATAGGCAGCTTTTTCCTCACTCTATGAATGGGAATATTGTCATTCTCTACCCTTCAGTGAGTGTATGGTCTAGTTCTACTCTGCGGTTTATGGGGCCATCGATCGTTTCATCCCTAGGACCCGTCCGTCTGTACACTCTTTCCCCAAGTGATTCTCCAGGTGAGCTTATTTCCCCCATCTGCTGGAAGAATTATGCCCACTCTCGCTACAAGGTAACTGGACTTAGTGAGGATTATCTTAGCTTTTCCCGCCTTTGGGTTCGATGCAGATCGAGTTCTAGAGAGGGTAATGCTGAGTACCTTCTGTTGGTCCAGGACTCAGGATCACGTTGACCCCAAAAACTTATTAAACGTATTAAAGCAATTAGGTTAGATCCACCAGTAGGCAAATTACTAAGGTTAACGTCAGTACTGGCCCGACGATGATGTCTTTACATTGAAAGCGCTCGTCCACAGTATCACACCAAACAGAGGAGACGGACTCACCTAACAGGTACGTTAACTTCAGCACTCTACGCATCATCTGAAGGCCACCTTTCGATCACTAATCTATTTTCACCACTTTCCCTCCATTTTCCAAACCAATCAGCATAACTTCTCTCACTCCATTGGACAACCTAGTTTCCCCTAGTTCAACTTCCCCGCGGGATTTCGACGTTTTTAATGCTACGGCTATGTACTGACTGACTCCTATTAAAGGCACCGGGTGATCGTGGTCTAGTGGATAAGACATTGTTCATAATTCTCAACGTTAAGTTGAGGATTGTGAATCGGAGCTCCAGTGCGATTGCCGTAAATTTTGCCTGAGTCAGCAGCTCTTCAAAAGCATCTCCCAACTACCTCAGTACAGCTAAGCTCAACGAGTCTAAAGGTTTGGTCCCAGATAGACTTCCTCCTGCTCTATGGCGTCCCTGAGATGTGTCTAACTTGACCTTTGAACTCTGTTTGTGCTTCCCTTACCTCATTGAAGCCATTCCTGGACTGCTGGAGGATTATTCATATTTCAGACGTCACTGATTTTCAGCCTACAACCACACTCTCGATGATGTCGATGTTTTTTGAAAAGATCATGGTGGAGCAGTGGTCACTGATTCTGCGCACTTCTCTGCAGAAAAGCATGATTTTATTCGTTCTACAGTCCAAAAAATCTTCTCCTTTTCCAGGAAATCGTTTTCCTGGCCTTCACTGAGGGAAGATCAGGTCTATGTAGTTTCCACTGGTACCACCATGGCTTGTGAGGGATCTCAATTTGGATTTCAGTTCTGAGCTGCTGTGGGCGTTTTATACCTTACTGGCACAAACTAACCTCCCAATTTTAACACAACTGACTGAGATACTCTAACTCAAGCTGCTGCCCTCGCCAAGGCGAACTCTCGTGCTTTCAACACCACTTGACTATTCCATGGATATTATTGTTATTACGATGTCTAGATTGCGCACGAATAGACGAATTAATTTGTAATGGCCTAAATAATTATAATTTAGGTGCTTTGGTTATCAATACAGTCATTTCCTCGGGCATGAGGCGGATTTAATATCTACAAGACCAGTCACTGTCAGTGAGTAGCACTGGGGCAAAGCGTGAGCAGGCGTAAGTAAACCGCAGAGGAATGCAACACTGAAACAGACGCCTAGCGAGTTCTTTGTAAAATAACAGCAGCCTAGGATCCTCAAGCCTTAGGAAAGTTAATGCACCTGAGTCAGTGGATAAATGACTGGGCCAGTAATCGGCTGTTGAACTTACTGCTCACTGCTTTCATCGAAAAACGCACACTTTTAGGAACCCCAGTACCTTTTACATCAAAATATTTGTTTTTAGAATTTTCCTAGTATTTCAGGGTTTTATGTTCATGGGTCTATCCGTAAGGGAAAAACAAATTATAATCATTTTCTTTGGTGAGCAGCGTCTAATGCATTCATTCTTGTTTTGTAATATTTTTTTAGGGCCCATTATATTTATCGCAGGGTAAATCAGAGGAGAATATCAGGCCTTCAAATGTGCTGTAGAACTACGCTGAACTTGTGTTGATACTATGAGGTCTACGAAGGCCTAGGTTGGTGCGCAAACACTGTGTAGTTGGCTGTTCTCTTCCATTATGTATATATTTAGGCGTTTGACCAAAGTAACCGTTAGGGTGAGTCAATTGTTCGACTCGCCATCAGCCAAAGACTACAAACTTTTCCACTGAACTGTAAAGTGTCATTTAACCACAACTATCCACAGAGGATTAGTGATGGGCTGCAGTCGAAAGATGCCAACGCATAAATGAAGAGAGATGGCCAATGCGCCAGATGAATTATTTCGTAGTAAATTATAACTAAACTGCTAACTAACGAAATCCAAAGCACATCAGAATCCATTCAATTGGTTCTTTCAAATTATTTTCAAGCTGCTTTCAGTCGTGTGTAGATGGAAGGTAACTAACGCTAATGCGGAATAACACCTGTTACAAGGCCTGGCAGTGAGAGCAAACATGTCAACGACCGTACAACCCGGTTTTTCATTAATGGAACCTTCCTCTTTCTGCCTATATCCTTAACCTATTTCTAATCTCTGAAGGCCACTTCTTAGAAGCCAATTAAAGGCTTTCAGGGCTCAAGTAATTGGAATTGATTTAAATTATAATTTGAACACTCCTTTTAATTTCCAAGGAAACAATACTAATCACCAGGGTGATGAGGGAGGGGGGCAGCTCATACCAAAAGGCATCAAACTCGTGCGAGAGTCAGGTTTGGGCGTCATCAGGTGAAATTACACGACAATTCGTCTTATGCAATCGGGAATAACTGCCGTCGAACCAGATTTGCAGGAGATGCCAGGAATCAGGCAGCCGTACATTCGCTGTTCAGTGGGTTTGATCAATGAAAAAGTTGAGTTCACAATCATTTACACTATGACCCACTAAGGTCCCTATATTAGTGTTTTTGCGTCACATAAGCAAAAAGAATGTGAACCAAATGCTCAAATACGTGCAGCTGTATCAACTTATTTTAATTTGCGTTCATAAGGAGAAGTATTTGGGAGCATTACCAGATGGGGAACTAACTTCTTCTAATTTAAAGAAAGCGCCCACGTTGCGTGCTACGTGCATAGAATATTACCGAGGTCTAAAATGGTCATCATCAGGCCGAAGATTGCCAAGGGGCATCTAAGCACACACAAGTTTGGTGGACCTGGGTAGTAAGGACGTACTAATGCAGGGCATGTTTGCCTGTAGTAGACGGAGAGATGCCCAGGCGCAGTGACAAACTTTGCTTCACACATATCCACAAGGAAGGCTGTGTTGAAGTTGGGTCTGATCGGCTTGGGCCGGAAAAAAGCCTTCCATTTTCCCAGGAGGTAAGGGAGACCAAGCTCGAGAGGTTTCAAGCTATCCCAAGTGAGCCCTAAAGTTTGAGGTGGGTGTACCTGCCAGTATTACAGGTTGAGATCTTTGCAGTAACACATTATGCTTGAAAGAGAATCAGGAAGAGGAAAACTGTATAACATGTAAGATGCTACACTCAAACTTTGAAATCACGGCTGGTATGGTAGTGTGTAGACAAGTTGACGACCCTGATCCTGGCGAAGGTTGAGTTAGTGTTGGTTGTGCTAATGTAACCCGATGACCTAACGACAAACACAATTCTTGCTAATGACGTCCAGGCAACCTCTTTATCCAAAACTCAAGGTATGGCCCTAAGACAATCACGTAAGTGTGCGTGCTTCAGAGAATTCCGACCAACGATTCATTTCCATCTTCCATTTGTCGCGCCTGGTCTTGTTTTTAATTTATGCAGCAAGTTTCAAAGGGTGCTGAACTATGACACATTTTATGGTCAGTTCCCTAACAAAGTGTGCAAAGTAGTCAAAATTTCCTTGGATTAATCAGGGGGAAGAATCCAGTGAGCAGGTCTGACCTGTCTGAAATCCAGATGCGCGTCAGATGAGCTCTGAGTAGTGTGTGGAAGCTTGGGGGACCTCTGTCACAGCTTACAGGGGTCCTTCTGAACCTGAAGGAGGGTAGTAA
Organism: Pachypeltis micranthus; assembly: GCA_020466155.1. NCBI lineage: Eukaryota > Metazoa > Arthropoda > Insecta > Hemiptera > Miridae > Pachypeltis > Pachypeltis micranthus. The sequence goes on from CM035776.1 coordinate 6,551,297, forward strand.
GTCTATATTGCCTTGAGCTGGGAAGAGGAGAAGCCGTAAGTGCCGTCAAAAGCGACCATTCTGGCCTGAAGGGTTGTTTGACCCAAACATGGTACCACAGGACTGCACAGCCCGCGGCCTTGCGCCGGTGCATTATGGGTCAGGGCCACGACAGGTGGCTGCCTCTGCAGGGCAAGGTAGGTAGAACGGAAAATGCGCTTGCTCTGCAGACATCGTGGTGGCCATGGAGTCGCTGGAGGGTAGTTCTCCCATTCCAAATTTCGTTTTTCAACTGTGGGGTCGGAGTAAGGTGAGGGTCACCCAGTCAGTACTCCCCCAGACATCCCCAAATCCAGAATTATAACTGTCTGCTCTTCGGACAACTGAAAAGGCCTTCATTGTAGGAGCTATGATGGAACTAAACACAGTAGAGCACGAGAGGAGAGCAGCTCATTAAACGCACCGTGACCCACAAGGATGTGGATGGTTCAATGGCCTTCTTGCTTTTCCCCACGCCACTTCTCTTCAACAGACGCTGCCATTTCTTACCATCGTTGAGTTCAGCCCGTGAGAGGGAGGCCCCTTTTGCTCTCCGCTTGTTCATCATTCACTCAACAACAAGGCAACTGGTAACACTGGCCAGTTATCAATTATAGCGCAGTGACTGTGTTACATGCCATGCCATCAGGAATCAAAACAAATGAGACATCGAGGTCCAGGCCTTTTATTTGCACCTCCACGCCTCTACTTAAGGAGATAGGAGAAAATAACTGCAGGACACTAGCCAGATGGCCACTATACGGACATATCTAGCCAGATGGGCGATACTATTCAATGCAGGAAATCAGCAAACGAAGTTTCATATCGAACCACAAACACAAGGAGGACACAGTGTATTTATGCAGCACTGCCCTCTAAGATGCTTTAAACAGGTTCCGACGAGCAGAACCGTATCGACTGTTATACACCTAATTGGGTTACAGCGCTCTGACGAGTGGCAGGAGTGGGATGCCTTGGTAGAAGACTGTTACCTTCGTTTTTATATCGTGGTTTGCAGTGTCTACATCGAGTTCAGTATATTTCCTGATAAACCTAAACTGTTCGTGTACTAAACTGTTGTAATTCAATTAAGACGCATCAAAACAACTTATCGTGTATGTATGCGAAGAAATTGTATTGGGCGTACATCGGAAGACCCTCGCTACAGCAAAAAAGCTAGGAACAGGAGAGGCAGAATGCTGTGAAGAGTCAGGTACTATGTGTGAGTTCTTCCTCCAAATCCCTCAGGACTGGCATGATTACTTCCACTAAGCGCACGCTTCAAAAATACTCCACAGCAAGCCCCTCGTGGGAGATTTGACTACACTCGTCCGCAAAACAAAATCATTTTCGTATCCTACCTAAAACTAACAACAACAAACCCCTGTGAAAGTCATTCCATACGAGCGATTAGAATAGGGAAGGGCACGAGGAGAAATGTGGACTTTGCTTGTTATTTAAAAAAAAGAAGCAACGCCCGCAGGCAGGTTTTTGTGTTGGCAATCAGCTTACCAGCCTTCGGCATTTGTTCACTCCCTAATCTTGGCCCCCACGATTCAAAAGATTGCACATAGAACTGCAAGCCTCACACCCCGAGGTCTGAGTAGTACCACAATGATTATTGAGGCCGCAACCAAATCGAATCGTAACATCGCAATAACATTTACTTTAAAAAATTATTACACAATGATTTATTATTCTCATGAACAGCTTGACCTAGTATTAGTGCTCCCCCATCCCATTCGATTCAGCATCGAACACTAGTAAACCATACGAAACATGTCCTCGCTACAATGGAACTACGGAAACAAAACGTCTGATGATTTTGCCCCGTCGGGTCGGGGAAATTGGAACGGGGGCGCTCGAAGCGAACCCGTTCCGAGGCGAAAGGGGAGTTAGTTGAGTGGTGGCGTCGTTGGGAGGCAAGCGAGCGGGGTTGCTTTTTTAATGAAACGGGCAGGGCGAGAGGGAGTTCAAACGATGAAACGCTGTAGCTCCCACGTTGTACTGCGTTTCGTTAATTTTTTTCACCGTTTTTTGCCCATTACAACCACGGGCCTCATCCGATCGGATTGCCGAGATGGCGGGCACAACTAGATACCAAATCGGATTTTTGGGCGAAACAACGAATTTTTTAGACCACATTAAAGGCACAAAACGGCCTGGACGGCAGATGGCGGATGGGGGACGGCGGACATTGCAAATTTGGAATCTCCAAGTCTTGAAATGTAAAGTATCAAATTTTGAGGGGGGGTTGTAAAAAAATTTTCGTGACCGAAAACAAAGGGTTATTATTCAGAATGAATAATAAACCGAAAACCGCGAATGAACAGGGACAAACAATCTGCTAGATAAAAAAATCACTGGTGTCGTTGCCATGTTTGATACCCTCTCCACAACCAGGCGAAGTAATTCAGTCTCATTCCGTAATAGCGCTCAACCCCGCAAAGTAGAATTCGTATCAACGTGGGATTTACTTAAACAAATAATAAAACGAAATAACGAGCCAACGAGTGGCTACAAACATTTGCACATGTTCTTCACATAAAGCGACTCATCCCCTCCCCTTAAAAAATACTCTAATTTTAAAAAATAACAAACTATTGTTCAGTGCCCTTTGAAGTTCATCGGTACAATTGACGAATGGCAACGTCGAGGATATTTCGTAATTAGAAACTGGCAAAGGCGCCAATGTTTTAGCGGAGAGAGAGAAGAAATAAAAGAAGATTTCCAAGCTATTTGATTCCCAATACGTTGAAAAGTTTTTGAAGTCCACCTTGTTTCGGGTCGAGGGAACCTGACGGAGTTCTCTGAACATAACCTAGGGCTGCGCACTGTGACAAATACAACACCGTATTTTACCTCTCTAACTCGTAACAGTCAAGTTTAAGGTTTCACAAAGACAAAATAACGAAACTTAACGTTCGGAGTTTGAAGTATTTCCATCAACGACACATTGAACCTGAAAATTGTGTAAGTTGAGCATAAAAAGCGGGCGGACATTTTTTGTCTTATCAGCGCCACTCGGCGCTTCGCGGATGATCCCATAAATATTGTGTCCGTTGCAACTCGGTAAACTTTATTTGAGAAAAATGTGCTTGTCAAAGAATTGCCAGCCATTTTCTCAAAACTCATCTCGATGGTATTGAGGAAGGATAAAAACATTCCACAGATATTAAATAGAGAAGTCAATATGGAGCTATTGAGTCGAACAAATAGAAGGGGAGATGTCCGTTCGAAGAGTAGAAAAAGGTGAAATAAGTGGCATTGAGCTACTGATGCAAATGAAGACTTGGGCTATGGTTAAGACTGATTAGACACAGCAGGTTTAAGGTTTAGTAGCGAGTGATCATACGAACTGAGATCCACAACAAACTCTAAACTTAGTTTCACACACTTCCATCTGGCCAGGTTGACGCCTGCCCCGACGTGAAACGCTACGACGCTACCACTGTCGAATAGCAACTACTGTTTGCCAGTTTAAAGACCAGCGCTAGAGACTAACGAGGTCGCGCGATGCTGTGCTTGCTGAGCAGTCGTAGTCGCCTGAAACCTTCGCTTTTGGACTAGCCCTGTTGAGATGCAGTCTTACTGACTACTTACTGACCCCGGTCGACGGACGCTACAGTGTATGGGGGGGGAGGGGGGAGTCACCATCGTAGTTCAAAATTTTCTTACGAACCGCTACAAAGCAAGCCTATAACCATTTTGCAGAGTTCTCGAAGAAAGTGATGGCTAAGAAACGTGGTCATAGTTGATCTGTCCTTTTGAAACGTGCCACTCAAGTAAATAGTTAGATCAAGTTAGTTAGATAAGAACTCCTCCCAGATGGTACGGGATTCCTCAGGTGGTCACCTCTGTAACACACGGGCAACAGCTCTCTACCATTAGACTGGCTAACGAACAAATACCTGCCATACCTCCGCATGTCTAAGTTCTGTGGATGCTACAAAGGCTGGCCTCTTGCATATTAGTGAAACCGCGACTTCAATGACTGATATAACCCTCGTCGAGGATTTAGGAACAGTCATCACATAAGGGAACAGACATACTAGTTTGATGCGAAGGTTAGTGTTGCTCTTTCACTATCACTCCCCCTCCCCCTCTACTTTCTTTCAATTGGGGGAGTAGGGCTTGAATTTGTAGATGCAGTAAACAACCTGCACCTGGTTCTGGGTTATCTTCCCAGGAGCATGCCCATGCTACCAGGCGCGACAACGGGTTGTGGATAGTGGAACGGCCACGGCATTGTCCCCCGGGGCATGTCTGCGGCCAGCTGTGAATAAGGTCAGCATGCTGACTGAATAAGCAGTCGCGAACAATGGGAAAAACCCAAGAGATCGCAGAAGAGATCCTGAACAAAGGACTCAAGGGCAAGCAGATCTACATTTTCTCAAACAACCAGGCCTGAACCACACGTGGGTCTGATGAAAAGTCACCTGAACTGACTGGTTGCTCGATGGGAGATACAGAAAATGGCGCCCATTAGCATCGCCAGCCACGACTAAGACAGGCGAAAAGGCTTGTCACGCCTTCCTGTCAAAGGGCGAAGGCGATGCTGACACTCTCTAGACAAGATCTGAGAGTACTGATAAGCTTCCTCACCGGGCACTGCCCACTCAGATATCACCTCAACAAGATGGGCATCTCAGAGGCAGTGGAATGCAGACTCTGAGGTGAGGAGGACAAGGCAGCAGAGCATATCCTATGTGAATGCCCTGCCTTGGCAGCAAAACGCTTAGAATACTTCGGTCAGGGGACCACTGACCCCAAACCGTAGCGGACTCTGCGGTGAAGGACATACTCGGCTTCCTAAGGGGTGGGTATGTACGACGCCTTCTACTAAGAAAGGGCCAGCGTCACAATAGGCCCATATGCGGCCGCAGTGACAAAGAGACTTGTCCCACTGCCCTCGGGCCAAAAAAAAAAGGGGGGGCTCTACGCCACGGGCAGAAGCCCCTGTGGTACCCATTCTATTTGGCTGCACCTTGAGCAGCCTACAAACCTGAATGGGTAGCAGGCCCCGGTGCCAGAATTGCCAAAAGGCGTTCTACCGGCACCTATGCTTTACCACTATGAGGGTTCTGGGGATTGGACTTGCCCCCGTAACTTCCATGGAGAAGGGTGTCAGCCTGAACTGCGGTCCCCTATCCGACGTGCCGAGGGCAGACTACTTGATATTCAGCCACCCTCGACCACGACCCACCCCACTCACTACTAACACACACCCTTAAATACATTCACACATTTTCCCAAAGGTCCAGGGGCGGACTACTCGATATTAACCCCCCCCCCTTTCCTGGAACCTTCCCTACACTACCTATTCCTACAAAACACTAACACACAAACGTACACATTCACTCATATATACATTCAACCCTTAAATACATGCAGTCCAGGGATGGGCTACTTGATATTCGACCATCCCTGGCACCGCCCACACAAGAACACACACTAACCACAAAACACACATTATGACGTTACAATGGGAAATTTACGAAGTGTGGGATTCATAGTTCAGCGGTTCAATTCGAATTAAAAACTTGCAACTAGCGCTAGTATCAGTGACGCTAGTATTCGTTCCAAAATGCAAACCAAAGATCCGGGAAAATAAACCCGCGCCATTGTTTGGTGAATTAACCTTTGATACTCGGTGGCGTGAGGGGATGCAAACTGAAGTGGTAGTCACCCCACAAATCTGTAAAACTCATCGCGACAGTGTAGGGGGAGAAAAAAGGTGAAAATGCTCGTCTTCCGTTCAATCTGTTTCTATTTTCGACAACTGACTAACATTTTTTGAACGAATCAAAAGAAGAAACAACCCATTGGTGAGAAGAACGTGTCATAAACCGTGTCATAATATAATCAGCATAACATTTCCTATGAGATTAGCTCGCAATAAATAAACCACGGGAAATCGCAATTTGGACCTTCGAGCATCGAGCGCACGGTTATTAACTCCAAACTGTAGGCGCTAAAAGACCACGTTCTACAAATATTACGCGTTTAGGGAGAGAGCGCGAAATATCTAAACCTTAATTTTAAAAACGTCTTCCGAAGCGACAACTAACTAGGACGTCAAGCTTGTGCGCAAAAAGCCGTCAACGCTGATGTACAAGTGGAGGCAAAAAAAAAAAAAACCAAACCGCCACAATGTGAGTCGGTGAAGTGAACGATATTATCTGCAGTAGGAATTTTTAAGTCTGAATACCTTTGTTAAACTACTGCTTCTTGAATGAACAGCTTTAATGTCCTATGTTAGCAAAGGTTGAAACAAAAAAAAATTAACATGGGGTAAATTATTTTGGAAAGAGATGCGGAGCCGTCTTAACATAATGAAACACAGATCATGCACATGCAAAACAAAGTTGGTTTGAAAATTACAAGAAACTGATCGTCAACGTCATACATAGAGAAAATGACTAAAAATTAGGCTTCGAGTTCCGAAGGCCTCTTGGTGTACTCGAAGTGAATGCTTTCGATTCGATTCGATAAGCAACCCCATCCAGCCAGAGTAGTCCTGTACGTTTGTAGGGCTCTTTTTTAGTTATTTTGAGAAGGCTAACAAATTTTAATCTTCTTCGCAAGTGGCATTGGCATTCAAGTTGTGTATTTTTTCGCCATTAAAGGTAGTAGATAACCTGGAGCTGCCACAGAGTAATTTTTTTAAGGGTCCCAGTCCTAAAGTACCCGACGTCGTGTTCATCATATTCCCTGTTACTAAAGCCACAAAGCACTTTCACCAGACTGGCTCCTCATTATGTCAAAAACGTTAACATGTATAGTCCTGCACGACGACTGCTTCCTCGAGCAGCACGAAAAGGCTTTTCAAAGAACCTCTAGAGTGCAATCGTGAGTTCTAGCGTTGTCACAGGATTATCAACCCCATCTCTGCTTCGCCTGTAAGCCGATTATTCCACGATTGTCCAAGAGGGAAGTAAAATACAGTCAATATAGGTCAACACCTCCAATCGCTTAAAGGCAAGGCCACTTGGCGGGTGTTGTTATTGTGTGTCCTCACGCACGAGGCCATTTACCTAGGCGTGACTGGTTACTGGCCCATTGTCTGGGAGAGCGAACTCACAGAATCCCAGAGAGCTGCGCTCTTATTGATAACCAAGGCATACAAGGACGCACTCCAAGGGATCACTGGTCAGTAATCCATTGGGCGCATGGTGGACAAGCGGAGAGTGAAAAGGGAGGGCCTTCCCTGGCTCCTGGCCAAACTATACGGATCATGGAAATTAGAGATTGGATCCTTGTCAAAGGTACGTGACCCTGGTTCTGGATTATCTTCCCAGGCGCGACCACGGGTTGTGGATAGTGGAACGGGCATTGTCCCCAGGGGCATGTCTGCGGCCAGCTGTGAATAAGGTCAGCATGCTGACTGAATAAGCAGCGCGAACAATGGGCAAAACCCAAGAGATCGCAGAAGAGATCCTGAACAAAGGACTCAAGGGCAAGCTGATCTACATTTTCTCAGACAGCCAAGCCGCCTTAAAGGCCATCGCAGCCTATAGTTTTAGGTCTAAGCTGGCATGGGAATGCCTCCATGCGCTCAAGCAGCTCGGCGCCCGTAACAGGCTCTCCCTCATTTGGGTTCTGGCTCACAGGGGGCATGAGGGCAATGAAAAGGCTGACCGCCTCGCGAAAAGGGGTCCTGAATCCCTACCCATCGGGCCTGAACCACACGTGGGTCTGATGAAAAGTCACCTGAACCGTCTGGTTGCTCGATGGGAGATACAGGAAAATGGCACCCATTGGCATCGCCAGCCACGACTACGACAGGCGAAAAGGCTTGTCACGCCTTCCTGTCAAAGGGCGAAGGCGATGCTGACACTCTCTAGACAAGATCTGAGAGCACTGATAAGCTTCCTCACCGGGCACTGCCCACTCAGATATGGTATGTATGACGCCTTTTACTAAGAAAGGCCCAGCGTCACAATAGGCCCATATGCGGCCGCAGTGACAAAGGGACTTGTCCCACACGCCCTCGGGTCAGAAAAAAAACAAACAAAAAAAACACCAACATCTGTGAATGCCCTAGAAGAAAGTGGCTTGAGCCAGACCACTGGATTAGACAGTTCCTTATGGGATAGGGCGACTTCAACGCGTGGCTTCACTTCTTTTCTCCCACAGACTCCTTCCTGCACGTCTTGGGCTCAAAGTGCAAACAATAAACCACGCGCTGCTCCAGTGTAGTTCTTACAACAGCGAGCGATAGTTGTTGGAAGAGGAACTAAACCTTTCCAGCTTTGACTGCTACTAAGCACAGTTATAGCTGTGTGCAATGTTTATGACACAAAAACCTGGCCATAGTTGATCGCTCCCTTTGAAACTTGCAACCCAAGTAAATAAATCAGGTGGGAAACAACTTCGTCCCATACGGTACAGATTCCCCAGGGTCACACCTTTGCATGAGAACACACAAGCAACAGCTCTTCAACAGGAAGCTGGTTAAATGACAACCTACCGTACCTCCACAGGTTCATTGGATGCTCAGCAAGTAAGTGCCCGGGTGCAACTCTCTTAAGGCAGTCATTTTTAATAAGGAAATATACCTGCCCTCGGTGGAATTTGACTATTATGGCTTACTGTAGCCATGTATAGCCACTCGACGGTCCTCCTAATTTATGTTTGCCCTACGTGAGTCCTATAGATCACAATAAAGAGTTCCCCACTGGTACTAGTCTAGAATTTTGTTGTCAGTCCATCTCCTACTTCTCGTACATGAATTCTACGATACCTGGGAGTCAATATAAGCTGGTTGAGGGGGCTAGAAGTGCAGATTTAGTCAACTGCATAATTGTAACTTGTAAGAAATTTATAAAACTAAATGACAATATAGTTCAACCAGCGACCCAGAAATGCCTAATTAGGTAAGGTTGTGGGAGAAATACTTCAGTTTTAGTACCCAACTGTCGTTCAGGTAGCCCTTTTCCTCTTCAGTAACGAATTCCAATAATAAAAACAGGTCATAACTGACCGTACCAACTACGAAAATAGTAACCAAACGACCTACGAACATTCGCCACACACTTAACGGCATTCGAAAAGGAAAAGAAATTTCGAAAAAGATGCGCGTCAAATAAAAACTGGAGAATAAGCCGTGTACTGTTTGAATGCTCAACTCACCTCATCTTGGTCGTACTGCATTGACTCCAAAGACTCCCTTGAACCAACGCGAGTGCTACGCCCGCTCCTCCTTTCGCTGCCAGAACCTCCGAGAAGCTGAGCCACCTTTGCCTGTTTCACAACATCCAAAGCCTAGAAACAAAGTAGTAGGAACGATGATTTATCTTATCTAAACAATGTTTGATTAACCACCACCACAACCGGAAAAAAAAGAAAATTCGAAGAAGACGATCCTTCTTTGATGAGTCAGCGCGATGCCTTCGTGTCGTTCTGAGTGCTGCGTCGTTTGATGTGATTTCCAACACAATTTCTAACTGTCGGTCATTCAGGGCTTTTCGTTGAACCCCCCCTAACGCCTCATCTCAGGACTAACACACGAGATAAGATGTAGCCTAAGGAAGGACACAAGGCCCATATTTCCACCAAGAAAGAGTTGAAGCTACAAGCATCAGCCACCCTGGGCCGCTTCCCGTGCCTGCTATTGTGCGATGTACACAGCAACCTACAAAAAGAGGTCCTGGCTACACAAGTCGTTGAGCACAACCCTGCGTTAGGCGTACAGCCGCAGGACGTCTGGCCCCTTTTCACAAAGAAGCATGGCAGACAGAAGGATCGGGCAACCGAGGTCTCACCCAGCTTACACAAAAAACTAGAGGTGGCAAGGCACCTACAAATATCCTGGCAACGGTGCGCCATCCATAAGTACCAAGCTCCCACACAGTGCTACAAGTGCCAACGTTATGGCCAACTAGCAGTAGCCTGCACGAGAACTGTGGCGTGCACCTAGTGCTCCATGCCACATCTGAGCAAGGAGTGCAAGCGTGAGGCTCCGCTCAAGTGTGCTAATTGCATTGAACAGGTGGATTGAGGTCAGCCCTTACCGCCACCAGACAACCTTCTACTACTGTATCTTCTAAGTGCCCCCCCCCCACAAAATCTCCCATGTGACGTCAAACCCCCAACCATTGGAACAGCTTCTGTCTGGATCAGCACGTGGCGTCATATCACCCCACGAATGGAAATTTCATGGTATAATTGTCTTATTGAGAGCTATCTATATAAAAAATTTAATCAAAATCGTTAGGGCCGTTTTTGACAAAAAAATTTGGTATTTTGATCACTATGATAACTATAGTTAAATTTCGGTAGATTTTGCCCATACCCTTATTTTGGCGTCTCATGGTAACCTGTAGGCTAGAATTATTTTACAGCTGATTTGGTACGGTTGTTTTCTCTAAAAACCGCGCTAAAATCGATTTCGTCGAAAGTTTTGGTAATTTATTGTGCTGCTCTCGTCATTTTTCCGTAGATGGGAATTTTATGGTATAGTTGACATATTAGGAGCTATCAATATAAAAAATTTAATCAAAATCGTTAGAGCCGTTTTTGAGAAAAAAATATTTGGTGTTTTGATCACTATGATAACTATAGTTAAAGTTCGGTGGATTTCCCATGATAACCTGCGGGCGAGATATGAAGTTTGAAGCTGATTTGGTACGGTGGTTTTCTCTAAAAATCGTTCACACATACACACCCACAGATACACAGACCATTTTCCCAAATAGTGTTTTTCGGACTCAGGAGGTTCTGAAACGTAAAGATCTGAAGAAAACTCAAAAGTTTTTTTCAGCCGATTACATAACTTTCCTTTCTACTTCGTAGAGCCAAGGAAAGTAAAAAGAACCGTCTCAATAGTCCATCCGTTCTCCCGTAAATCGAACTACATGTACACACGGACCACGTGCGGAAATAAGGTTTTTCGGACTCAGTAGACCTCAAAACGTAAAGATCTAAAGAAAACCCAACTTTTTTTAGACACGATTACAATACTTTCCTTACCCTTCGGGAAGCACATTTCACTCAGATGCTCTCCCATAGTTGTAAATTGTAGTAAATAGAATACTGACAAAAATTCAAACAAATGAACATACCTCTTTCCTAGACCTAAGAGCGCAGTCCTCCAAAGTTTCAGCAGCCTCGTATTTTCCTAGCCTCCTGTAGAGAGCTCCAAGATTTTTCAACGTCGTCGTGACAGTCGGAGAATCGACTTTTGCCGCTTTGTGCCATCCGCCGTACTCCCCGTACGGAACGTTATCTTTGTTCTTACGCTTATTTTCCTCCCTCTCTTCCGCCACTTGCCAAATCGGTTTGTTGTCACCTGAAATCGAAAAAGGTAACGAACATATAATTTCTGTACAACTGTCCACCGTCGCTAGATCATTTTCAGAGAAATCAGTAGGAATAAACAAATCATTGAATGAATGATGGCGACGCGGTCGTTGTCTTGAGGGGAGAGTGGCGAAGCTGCTTCGTCGGAAACCGGAGTCTTCCCGAACGTCGAGTCAGCTGATCAAACGCGTCAATGTTATTGCGGATAATAATACACAAAAATCTAATGCTTCCAATTCTCTGAAAACTCTTTAGCTCTTGTGTACAGTTGCACACTCTGAATTAAAACACACACAAAATGGCTGAAGTACAGCAAACATGCAAAGCGTTGAAGTAGCAGCAGCACGTTTTTACAAAATAATTGGAGAAGCAATAGAAACGCAAGTGAAACATACGCACCGTGTGAAAGTAAATGCAAAACAATTTCGTAGTCCAAAATGCGCACACCAATCACAGAAGTTTTATATATATCTATATTTGTGTATATATATTCTGCATTATGTGCGACTAAAGAACAGTAATTCACTCGTAAACTGAGACTCGCACTCTTAATATCTAGGAATCGCTGGAATATTTGTGAAGCGAGTAAAAACGCAACTCGACCCTGAGCCACACAACTTTCCTCAACCACGACTGCATTCGGCGATTTTCTTGACTCTAGCACTTTTCTGCCGATTGGTTCTAAAGTAATGTGAATTTGAATATTTTCTCGTGTTGATCCTCGTAGTCAAGAGCCAAGGCCCCTGCAGACTTTCACAAAAAGGTTCCTCGGCCCTCCCTGTTCATGCTAAAGCTGCTCCTACGAGCCAAAACGCGAGAACGTGGAAGGGGTCGCTCGGGGGTTCCTCATTCGTCCTGACTTCACGCGGCTTTTGTACCACGAGCAACAGGATGTTTCGCCAGTATGCATGTTTTTATTGCCTCGTCGATAAATGCCCCAGGACCCCCACTTCAGCAAACAGGAACTCCGCAAGAGTCTAGAGGAAGCGTTAAAACTTCCTAGAAGCGAGACCCCACCCCCACCCACACACACATCACAACTCATATTTGATTCAGCAACTATACTCAGGTCTCTCTCACCACACACCACGCCGACTCAGAACCCATCAAATTCAAAACTCAAAACACACCTTTCAAATGCGAATACATACATAAATTGTTCGTTAAAATGAATAGAATCGTGCAACACAACACAACACAGAACACACGCAACATAAGAAGAAATAATGCACGCAAATAACAACGAGGAAAAGTAAATAGAAACCTTATAACAAATTTATTTAGCAATCGATCCATAAATAAAGGAACCAAGTCATGTAAAGCATAGTCAAAAGAATAATACTAAATGTCTTTGTACTAATAGAAATATCTAAATTAACAGTGAAGACATTTCAGAAAATCACGATAAACAATATAAGTGCCAATGGAAAACAAAAGTGTTTACAGCTTCTAAATATTGCACTTGTACCACTCGTCGACAAATTGGACACGGTAAATCCGTCAAGGTGCCAGTGAATTCAAGAGGCGTCTCAGTTTCTGGGCAAATTGTCCAAGACAAAATGGCAATTAATAACATTTATTGAGTCGCGCGGCGAACATACATCTTGACTGTTCAACCTTTAATGGAAAGTCCGCAGGAAGGCACTATAGATAAGTTTTTACGTATTTAACGCAGAACAACATCGCTGGTGTGCTACAGTTCGACAGAAACTGAGACTGATAACAATTACTTTGCTACAGCGTTTCAACGAACGTCGAAACAAAACTGTTATAAAAACGTTGGTCTACAACATGCTTCTTTGAATAATCATTCGCTCTAAACGACTTGACAAAAGTAGCCTACACATGAAATCATGCAATTTGTCGCAGTACAGAACAGGATGGCCCTCGACAACAAACTTGATTTCAAATGATGCGAACTTGTCGCTCATATAGTAACATTCATACGTCAATCATGTCGTTGAATCACAGCAGTTATAGTTCCCATACATAAGAAAAGAGACAAATTAAGTTGTGCTAACTATCGAGGAGTCTCTCTATTGAATGTAGGATACAAAGTATTGTCTAAAATACCAGCAGAAAGACTGAAATATAAAGTAGAAGCAAGCCTGGGAGAGTACCAGTGTGGCTTCAGGCAAAATAGATCAACGTCTGACCAGATGTTCCCGCTAAGGATGATTTTGGAGAAGTGCTATGAGTTTAACGTCACGCTGCACCAATTATTTATTGACTTTAGAGCCGCGTATGACCAGATTTTGCGGCATCAATTGTACCGGGTCATGCAGGAGGAGTTTCATATACCTGCAAAGCTCATAAGATTGACAAGAATGACGTTGAGTGCATTGAATAGTAAAGTGCGGATAAGTGACGAACTATCTAGCAGTTTTACTGTCGCCAGAGGCCTGAGACAAGGGGATTCTTTGTCGACTCTTTTATTCAATATGGCGCTGGAAGCTGTAGTGAGAAAATGTCCGATTAACCCTGGTGGGAGAGAGAGAGAGACTGCAGGGCATCAGACAGAGCCGAGGGAACAGCGACCTGAGTTGTGGCCACATATGGGCCCATTTCCCATCACCCAAGTGACCCCCGGTGGGACTATCTTTAACAGGACATGTCAAAACCTGGCATTTGCGAATGACATAGACGTTGATAAACTGAAAGAAAACGTGGACATTATCAGAGTGGAGGGAGCTAAAATGGGTCTTGAAGTTAGTGCTCCTAAAACGAAGTATATGATCAACAGCAGAAATGCGACTAGATGGAGAAATGTCCAAGAATTCAGTGGATTCGAAAGAGTGCAACAGTTCACGTATCTTGGAGGGATTGTGACCGAGAATAATGAATCACCAATAGAAATCCAGGCAAGAATAGCAAAAGGAAACCGCTGTTATTATAGCTGTATAAGTGTCTCGAAATCTTCACTCATCTCAAGACGGTTGAAAATCCTGTTATACCAAAAAATTATTCGGCCAACTGTAACTTATGGCTCGGAGACTTGGACCCTTACTGTTAAAAATCAAAATGCGTTGCTTATTTGGGAAAGGAAAATTTTACGGAGAATCTTCGGCGTTGTGTGTGAAAGATCAGAATGGAGAATAAGGACGAACGCTGAATTAGAAACACTCTATAATAGTCCATCCATTCTGAATATTATAAAAGCGGCACTCTAAGATGGCTAGGACATGTGGGAGACGTAAGAGTGTCGAAAAAGGTCCTGAACACCAAACCAGAGGGATGCCGATCGCTCGGACGACCGAGGAAGAAGTGGATGGATGACGTCGCAGCCGACCTCCGGTAACTCGGTGTTCGCAACTGGAAGGCAAAGGCGTCAAATCGGGACAGATGGAGATCTGACGTTGTGGCAGCCAAGGTTCACCAAGGACTGTAGAGCCGATGATGATGATGATACGTCAATCATGTATTCAACGCTGTTTTGTTATCGGCCCACTCTGCACAGAGTTGACGTAGATACCTGTATTTGCTGTTGTTACTCCCCTCCCCACTTTGGGTCCGTCTGTTGCCATTCTCCAGTAAACCTACACGAATGCAAATCCCGAAATAACCGTTTTGGTTTATTATTCATTCTGAATAATAACCCTATGTTTTCGGCATGAAAAATGTTTTACAACCCCCCCTTCAAAACTTGATACTTAACGTTTCAAGACATGGAGATTCCAAATTTGCAATGTCCAACCGCCGTCCGGGCCGTTTTGTGCCTTTAACGTGGTCTAAAAAATTCGTTCTTTCGCACAAAAATCCGATTTGGTATCTAGTTGTGCCCGCCATCTCGGCAATCCGATCGGACGAAGCCCGTGGTTGTAATGGGCAAAAAATGGTTAAAAAAATTAACGAAACGCAGTACAACGCGGAAACTACAGTGTCCCTCCCTCCCTCCCGTCTCAATAAAAAACAACGCTGCCGGGCGGGCAGGGCGGCTCAACTCCCCTTTCGCCTCGCAACGGGTTCACTTTCCCCGACCCAACGCGGCAAAATCATCAGATGTTTTGTTTCCGTAGTTCCATTGTAGCCAGGACATGTTTCGTATGGTTTACTAGTATTCGATGCTGAATGGGATGAGGGAGCACTAATACTAGGTCAAGCTGTTCATGAGAATAATAAACCATTGTGTAATAATTTGCAGGGTTTTTATTCCTTACTCCCTGTTGCGGCTGATGGGAACAACGCTGGGTCAATGTTTCAAGATCAAGCGAATGAACTGTCGGGCACTAATCTGAACATGAGCCATAGCGGTACTGGTATTGTTCAGTTAGCGTTCGAAGCCTTGTCCGACCGCACATTCGTTCGCCAGCTTGTCTCCCCGCTTGTGCCCTCGCATTAAAAACAGAATTTTAATTTATTTTTCTTGGAGTATAATTTTTATTTCGTACTCAGTTAAATTCATTACGCTCACTAACTGTGTTCGGAGTAGCCAGCACTGGGCTCCACATCCCTGGGGCACACGCACCTAGGGACACGCACCTAGAACGTCCGCATCGGTGAGTAGTGCTTGTATTATTTCGAACGCAGTGTATCGAGCCTATACAATCCACCACAAAATCATTTGTAGGATTCATAATAATTTGTCCAACCCGCCAGGAGTGAGCGGATCATTTCTCAACAACACCAGCGCACAGTCGCCAGTTTTGGGCGTACAGTCCTGTTGCGGCACATGACACGAAGGGTAGCAACGAAGACGACGCGAACGCGGTAGAAGGACGGCCGTGCGGGGAGCCTGCCGCCGAACGAGATAACGCCTTCAACCCAACGCGCGACGCCGCTCCCGAGCCATTCCGATCCGAGCTCCATGCAACGACAAAACCCGCTTTAGTTTTCAAATACCCCTTTTTTTTTAATTATTAACCTTTTCGACGTGAGTGACACCGAAGGTCACTGCATCCCTCGTGTGCAACTCCCCATTCTCCACGGGAATTATTACCGCTGCCGGATCCCAGTATTCCTTCAAGACTTCCTTGGACTTCTTCCCGGTCAGATTTTTCCGATTTTCTAATTTGGCCCATACGGCGTTGAACCATCACTTGTACCAGTATTTTACAATTTCATTTGTGCCTAATACAAGAGCAGTTAAAACACATGTTGGACTGAGAAAGTTACGCTCATTAACCCCTTTTTGCTGCGCCAACAACTCCCCATTTTGAACCAAATTGACAGCACGTCGATGGTAAACGGAGTCGCCCTTTCATCTCCAGGTGCAACCAGAAGGAAGCCTGTTGTTAAATTGCAAATGAAATTTTTCCTTTTTTTTGTCTACCCTTTTTTGGAGATGGTAATTTTTTGTGTGGAAAAGTTGGCAACCTGTTGTAATAGTTTAGGCGCGATCGCATCGGGCCACTACAAGTCCCTTGTGAATCGCCTTCGACAGTGCGTCACTTCTACCAACGAACGAGGTAAGCTGCCATACAACCAAATCATACCTTCTCCAATTAAAACTAAAAGGGTTCCCTCTTGGTTTTTTATTTAGTGTACAGTCCACTTGTTAGAAAACCCAACATCCAGCCCGGACCAGGTTTGCACCATTAGTTTATCTGCGCATTGTCGGTCAAACTCATTAGGTTTCGGTTTCATGCAACTTGGGTTTATTGTCAGAGGTTCGCTTAACATTGTATTTCTTGAAACAAAGAAGGACGTGATGGGAGAAATTGCACAACTCACAATTTAGTTTGGAGCGACAATCTCGCAGAAAATGTTTCCCAATACACAAACGTTTGGATTTTACGAATTTTAACCTAGCTAAAGGTGACAATTTAAGCATTTTGTCGCAGACGGCTGGCGAATGGAAGTCGTGTCCCTGTGGAAAACACCACTCACCCAATTGCAGCAGCCGTAAGCAAGTTTTGTTTTTTCTTGTCACTGGGAGTCGCTTCAAGACCTGTTGCAGTTGCATGGATTCTTTCCATTTTCTTGAACAACCTCCCTTGAATTTATAATCGTCGAAGGCAGGCATCTCAAATTGGGATGACTAGCGCGAAAAGGTGACAAACAACACACATGCGGCCATAAAACTAGTCGAAAAAAAAACGTGAGCGCAATCGAGTGGGCTTCGCCTGAAATGACTAATCGCCCGAACAGACAGATCAAAAACTCTGTAGAGCACGGGCTCTAAGCTGTGGATAAGTGGCTCTGGGAGGAGTGGAGCGTACATCGCCCTGAGTTCCGCTCCAACGAGGTTTCAAGCTGAGATTGCCGGGGACATCATAATGCACGAATAAGGCTATAGCAATCACACTTATCAACATAATGACCAATAGTCAAGCATCTTGCAAGGCGCTGAAGAATTACTGAACGTCAAAATTGGCGAGGGAGTGCAGCCTGCTCTTCAGCTCCTTAGCAAACACAAATAGAGTTAATATTTGTTGAATTCCTGTGCACAAAAGAGATCATTGGAAATGAGAGAGAGAACCATCTGGCCGTAGTCGACACCCCTCGGTGTAGGCAGTGTGGCACAAACAAGGAGACTGCCCACCACATCCCGGCCAAGTGCCACAGATTTGAGTACTACTTTACCAAAGACCAGAACTTTGTCCGAGGGTGGACATCAAAAAAGACTCTTGCCGGAAATATGTGGCATTCCTTAGAAGGCTGGCAAAATATGATTTTAGGCCGCAGCGCTCATCCCAATTTTGGGACAGTCAGAGCTACATATTGTGGAGGCACAATTTTGGATGCGGCGAAAAGAGCGGGAAGCCGCGTCCCCACTAAGCGCCAGATGCTCCAAGGGAGGGAGAAGTCGGGCACTGTGGTTGAGGCAGCCGCTGCCGGAGACTCAGCCCGTTGTCGTCGTCTTGTCACATCGGAGGAATATTTATCGCATGCGAAAAGAAAAAGGACTTGGAAGGAGAAATTTATCCCCAGAGTCACGATTGTGCATTATTTACGTCATCTTGCTCAGTTTGACGGAGAGCAAGGTGTCATTTTTTTGGTTACTTTTACAATTACGTTCGATTTTTTTTTTTGTGTTGTTAGCGGTTTGGTTTGAGAGGCCCTCATTCGTTTGTCAGAAGGAGTTTTCATTCATTAAATTGGGAAAGAAAAAACAATTGGCCCGACCTCTACAATATATATTCATCTCCAGGTACCCAACCTCAGCAGTCATACGTGTCCATTTGAATCAGGATCTGTGTTGCGAGCACCGCAAAGGGTTATTAATTCTGCGCTGTGAAGCCTTTTCATTTCATCCCCTAATGGTACTGCAGAAGGGTATTGCACAAACGCCGCAGCTCAGTCCACTCTATTAGAAAGAACCGAAATATAATTTTCATTGTAGTTTTGACTTGAGCGATCGCTGTGGGAGGAGGGAGACTCATAAGATCCCTCAAAGCAGGCCCAATGGAATGGCCGCAGTGAACAAGGAGCTTTGCCTTGTGTGCCCTCACGCATGTAAAAAGGGCGTGAACATCAATGGGGGACGAACAGGTCAGTACTTACTGAGTTTTGCGTCCGCCTTGTACGAAAATAATGAATTCATGAAATGTGAAAGGTATCAGTTTTATTTTCAGTGTCCTGACTTCTGAAAACGTCAACTTGCAAAAATGTAACTTCTGCTCTCTAGCAAATTGTAGGAAACGAGTCGGATGAATGCGAGAAAGAGAGAGAGAATTGTTTTGTGTCGCTTGCCAACCAAGATTGGCCTGTGCCTGTGTTTGGTTCTTCCTAGCAAGAATGTAGGCCTGAATGTGAAGCGCTGGATCCCTCAAGAGTCAAGATCTGCATAGTCACATTCGGTAAAGTCATGTTGCAGCAACCACACCAAGAACATATGCATTTCTGATGTGCTGCAGTGGGGAGGAAACTGGGCAATCGCTAAAAGTTCGCCTTATCCACGACCAACCACAGTTCTGGGTGTGGTTGCTGCTAGTGCTTCGACTCCTGCGTGGTAGCGAAAACTGTATCCGATACGACTGATATCGGCCCCCTAACCAGGGACTACCAGGAGCCACCTGCGTAGACAGGTTGACAAATGGGAGGATAGGTACAGTGTTGCCCATTGGCAGGTGTTGCCTGGCCGTAGACAGTCAAAACTCTTCATCCAACTCTCCAGTGGGAAGGCCAAAGAGGTGCTTGCACTGGTGAGGAAGGATATGAGAATCATACGTAGCCTGTTTACAGGTCACTGTCCACTGAGGTACCACCCTGCTAATATTGGCAAGAGTGAGGTACAGGTTCTGGGTGCGGTTGCTGCTAGTGCTTTGACTCCTGTGTGATAGCGAAATATCTGATACGACTGATATCACCCCCCCCCCCAAACCGATCGTGAGTTAAGGTACTGAAAGAAAAAACACGCCTGACTGGTTCTTCCCTCACAGTACGTCAATACGAAATTAATCTGAAGAAATTTGATGAAGTTATGGAAGTAAAGGCGGTTATGGGAGTACTTCTGGACTCTCGCGGAGTAGCAATAATGTAGAAGGTGTAGCTCGAGGTTTCTCATTCGCCATGACTTCGCTCAAGAGTGGCCTTTGTACTGCGAGTCAAAGGTCATGAGAAACAAGAGCATGAGAACTGCTCCACCAAGCAAGAGTGTGCGCGTGTTTTCACCGGGTTTAATTTGGTCCAATATGCGCGATGCATGAATTACACATTTGTACATGTGGACACTGCTCTCAGCCTAAGACAGGGAATGGACCAAATGTTCGTGGCAAACTGGCGCTATTGCTTGAACTGACCCCAACTAGCTCCCCCCCCCCCCCCCTACAAACGTAATCAACAAGAATGGGGCAATTGGCATCGGTAATTCAGCTGGGACGCAAGAACGCCCTAATCGATCCGTTGAAGCAGGAAGGAAATAGGAGGACGACAAACTGGTTAAAAAACGGTCTGCGCTTCTCCCGGTGGTACTTCGCACCACCAAGAGCCACTTGAATAAAGAGGTCGGCAAGTAGGAGGAGAAATGCACGGCTGCCTATTGCCAAAGGCAGTCAAGGCTTCGAGGCTGTTCATTAAACACTCCAGGGAGCGAACAAGAGACACCATGCATGGCCTGTTCACGAGTCACTGTTCAATAAGGCACGACCTGACCAAAATTGGTAAGCCAGACGTACACAAGTTGCAGATTCTGCGAGACAGAACGAGAGTCGGCAGAGCATCTACTGTGTATGTGTGTGACAAGCTGGCTGTGCGCCATAGAGTGCAAGGGGTCCCTCAGATGCGGCTGGAGGAGGTTGCAGGGATGAACTTCAAAGATCGTCTTGCGGTTTGTGGGAGAATGGTACAGGACGTATTCGGGAAGCCGCATCAGAAAACACTGGGGGCATATTGAGGGGGGGGGGAGGGGGCTTTTAGATCCTTATAGTTGAACATTTCTACGAAATTGAATGAAGGTTGTGAAAGTAACGCGTATTGTACCAGCCACAGAACCAAAGTTGGGCAGAAACCTCCGAAATAGCAGCTGCTCGCGAGGTATCAATTTTAGAGACGAATTGCTTTCCGTTTCTTGAGGTAACATGAAGCAATGTTTATTGAAGAAGAAAGCACCAATTTCTAGGGGAAACTAGTACCAAGTTACAGTCAACAAAACGCCCAAGTTAATAATTGTATCATTTTCGACTACCATCCCATTCTGCACATTTCAACACAAAACTAATTAAGAGAAGGAACGTCTATAGATACATATACACGCTCACACATATTATATGTGTATATATATACATATGCACTCAAGACAATGCAACATCGACATGCAAGTTTTCTAAACAAAGAATAATAAAGCGAAGACATAAAGATAATTCATATTTCCCCCCCAAAACGTGAACAATAACAAAAATTAATAAAATAAATAACGCAACAAGAAATGTGGAAACTCATTGAAAAATAATAAAATACATTAGTAAATTAAAAATAAAACGGATGAGATTTGTAGATGAGAGCTCTGTAGTTCGAGATATTGTAAGGGCTGGATTTAACTGACACCCTTTGTGGCTGTTTCCGACTTATTTGCAACTTTACTGTCACCTGAACCCGAAATAAAAGATGGAGAAAAATGAACGTTAGGGTCAATAAGTTGAGTTAATGGTACATCATGCAGCTTTGAAAATGTCTTGTTTACAAGCAGTCGTAGCTGGTACAGCGTGATTGGGGTTGGTAGTGGCGGTTGAAGTTTTGCACGAGGGTTTTTAATAAAGTGTTAACGATTTCAAATAATTTAACGGTGGTTGTAATTGCCAACGCATCTAGTGAAAAGCCAGGAGCAATGATATCGGGGGTATTATGTATTTGTAGGTGGTAGCCGGGTGTTATCTCAATCTACTTCCTTGCAGCTGAACGAAAAGCTGTACCCATCAAGGGGGAGTATGGCTAACTGAAGAAAATAAGGAGGGGTGTGACCCTGGGGAGGTTACACACAGCCCAGAAGGACCAGACAAATGATTCCAGCACTTGATCCATGGCGAATGATGTGGACTTCTACCTTACCCAGTTCTTCACAGGACATGGAGCAGGGTGTACCTGCGCCAAATTTAAGGCTGCATGCTCAGGGCATTGGTAGATGAGGCTTCCCATGCCATCTGGCAGTGCACTGTGGAGGACGCAACCGTCCCCCTTGTGCCAGCAGCATTCAGCTGCACCATGTGGAATTCCTATTAAAACTGTTGGTAGATTGCTCAATTTGCACGAGCAGTGCTCAGCCAGAAGAGGATGGAGGTTGCTGATCCAGGGTCAGTATTTCACTGGGACGAGCAATGGAAACATGAGAGAAAGACTTGAACTTCCCAAACTACTCGGCAGTGTGGGGGGGATGTACAGGAATGGGGGCACGCTGCATGATTCAGGTGAGGGTGAAGAGAACAAGATGAGCCGCCATCGCAGGGAGGTGCCAGGGCTACCTGAAGCAACTTGCTCCTCAATACACAGGGGTAAATTCATGGGGCCACTAGGAGCCGACCCTCACCCCTAATATGCAGAAACATTCTGTACAACATCGCTCAGAGTCCAGTTAATAATACGCATCGCGTCATCCTTTCAGTTCACACTTGTTGTGGGACAGCCCTATGTAGAAGACGAGTGTTCAACTAGACAGTGTGTGAAGCATTTAGTGCCTTCTGATATATGATTTGTACCACACACTTAGAGATGCTGACAAAGTATTACTTTCAACCACGTTATTGCTTATCATCCAGCCAGAAAGGCATACCATAATTGATCACAAATAACCTCACAACAATGAATTCTTCAACTCAAAACCAAATTGTTCCAACTGCAAACCTATCGTTGGGCAGCACTTCCTAGAAGCTGTACAAACTGAAAATAACGAAAGAACTCTGTTGCCAGTCCTTCGATTAGTGAGGATGTATAACGTGTGTGTGGCGTCTGGCCACCCTTTACCGACAAAAGGCGCCTCATAGCGATTACCCTACAGTTCATCTCGACAGAGGGCGCTAGCCCTGAGCTACAGACTACTCCTGGAGGGGATAGCATGTGGCCAATGAGAGAGGACTACTCCCTCCAAGAGAACGTACATAAGGGCCTCCCTACAAGGGCAAACCTCATTCATTCCTTCTTCTGATTCCTTCCTGACTTCTTCTGACTACAAGCAGCCACCATCAGCAGCGCCACACACACGCGCTGAGTCCCTCGTCTTGCGTCTGAAGGAGAAGGAGCCCCGACTAAACCGAGTCCCTCGCCGTGAGGAGCTACTGCTCAACCGAGCCCTTCGACCTACGCTTCGGTTTGACGCCTGAGGAACTCGTCTCTCGCGATGAGGAGCCACTACTCAACCGAGTCCCTCATCTCGCGTCCGAAGGAGAAGGGGCCCCGAGTCAACCGAGTCCTTCGACCTACGCTTCGACGCCCGAGAAACTAGTCCCTCGTCTCACACTTTGCCAACCGGCAGAGACAGGACCTACAAACATTTTTGTCGGCCCTTTTTAAGGCCACACCCTTAAAAAGGGGGACCCGACAGTGTAGATTGATTTTAGAAAGTACTTTATATCGCTCAACAAAACAAACATCCACGAGACTAGTGCTGTGTGTAAGTGAAAAGGCCCCACTTTGGGCCAAACGCCATATAGACCTCCCCACTCAATAAAAACTTGTCATGCGAGATGAATGTGCATTACATAAATGACAATTAACATCGAGTCCTTGTCATAGGAACGTGGCAAGTGTGAGTATCTGGGAATGCCTTGAGAGGAAAAGGGTTGAGTCAGGCCAATACGAGCCAGTTCCTTAGAGGACATGGTGACTTCTTTGTGCAGCCAAACGTTGCTCACTGTAGTTCCTAGAACCTGTTGAAAGAGCAGCCAAACCTCCCAGCATTGTCTGCTACTAAGCAAGCTTATAACTGGTTCACCCAGTTTGCGAAGAAGGCCAGAGTTACGATCCTGCTTTGGGGTGTATGGAGGAGTACCGGCCAAGTGGCCTCCACCTCCCTCAGGCCCCACAGGTTAAAAATGAAATGGGATGGACGAGCTACCTTCCAGCGACCCCACGACCACCACGCATTGCCCTGGGTGGGAATTGGATCGCTCTGTTCTACCTACCTTGCTTTGCGGAGGCAGCCACCCCGCGGTACCATATTTGGGTCAAATAACCTTCAAGGCCAGAATGGTTGCTGGCCCACGGCTTTTCCTCATTCCAGATCGAGACAGCTTAGACTTGCTACTTTCTATGAGGTCGCTTTGGCCACAGCTAATTTCTCTCTTTGAAACTTTCCACCTAAGTACATAGTTAAATGAGGTTAGAAACCAAACTCCTCCCAGAGGGTAGATTTCCCAGAGCCATATTTTCGCGTGATGACTCTCCACCGGGAAGCCACCTGCCATACCTCCACGGGTCTGGATTTGTCTGGACGCGAGGCGAGTGCCAAGCACAATAACGAAACTGCAACCTCCATTACTTTCGACTGATATAACTCTCTTATGAGTGTTAAGGAACAGTAATTTCAATTAGGAAACCCACCAACAAGCCGACCACATGTCTGAGCTGAAGAGTCAATACCCAAAGACTGCCACTTCAAATTACAACAGGCTAAAGAGTGGTCACAAGATAAGTTAGCAATTTTCTTTCCACAATGGAAATACATTGGAAACGTTATCACTGTTAACTAAATTTTATTCAAAAACCGTCGGCAAACCTCAGGATAAAACATAAACTTAGGAACCACTTCAGATATCACGTAATGGACTAATCGGGAAAACAGCTTGTTGAAACTAAATCGAAATAATTGTTTAGAAGAGGAGGAGAAACATTTCATCACACTAAGCACTTCTCTACTCAGCTATTGATTCTGGCATGCGTGAAAGCGTGGTAGCTCTCAGCTGTCTCACGACCTTCTAGTTCATCATTATGACAATCAGTCCCCTACCAATTGCAATTGGTTCGCCACACAAATTATTCTGAGCAGTTATCCGCATCTGTTCTACTCCCTCGTCTTCAAGATCATTCACAAATTCAACTGGCCACGTACATTTGGCATTATATTCATATTTAGTAGTTTTGAGATTTACCTCCCAATCCTCCAGTTTTTTAGCCTCAACGTAAATGCCAAATGGGTTTGGTGTCAGAGTGTGCAGCGATCAGACGGTGGAAGAAATCTGTCTATATGGAGTTCTTTGTTCACATCATCTCCATTCAGAAAGTGGAGATGATGTGGACCAGGACCAGAGTAATACAGGGTGAGCCATAACAAATAGTGCAGTTTCGAAGGGGTGCTGCATGCCTTGTAGTGGGGTTAACAACCTGGGAGGGGTCTCATTGTGCCCGGGCAGTGGTCCCGTTTTCAGTCGTTACAATGGTTTGGAGCAGAGAGCAACGAGGTTTCGTCATTCGCACGTTTTTTGAAAGTGGCCGTTCGTTCATCGCCACCCAGCGGGCCTTCCGACTGCGTTACAACATCCCACATCGTGATCCCGTCCCTCACCGCAATGTTATCGCACGTTGGGTTCAAGCATTGGAAAAAACTGGTTCCACAGTAAGGCGTAGAGGTACGGGAAGACCAAGAAACGCAAGAACACCTGAAAATTTGGCTCGAGTGAGAGCAGCAGTGGCGCTCTGCTCGGAGGCACGCAGTAGCACTGAACATCTCTAACACCTCACTAAGGAGGATTTTGCACGTGGACTTGTCATTCCATCCGTACAAGATTGTGATTGTTCAGGAATTGTCACCTCCAGACTACCAAAACCGCTTGAATCGATGCCAAGAGATGATAAACCGCATCCCACCAACGTCCACTTTTTTCAGTTCGGACGAAGCCCACTTCCATCTCTCTGGAGCGGTTAATAAACAAAATTTCCGCTATTGGTGTGACCGCAACCCAAGACAAATTCACGAGAGACCTCTCCACTCCCCGAAAGTCACTGTCTGGTGTGCCATTTCAAAATTTGGGGTGATTGGGCCTTATTTTTTCGAGGAGGATGGAAGGACTGTTACCGTCAATGCTCAGCGTTATCTTTTCATGCTGGAAATTTTTTTTGAACCAGTTAGCTGAAGAAGAGGATCTGGGGGATATTTGGTTTCAGCAAGATGGGGCTACGGCTCACACAGCGCAAATCTCAATGGTGAAACTGCGGCAGATGTTCCCCGCACGCCTCGTCGCTCTCAGGGGTGACTTGGGGTGGCCGGCAAGATCGCCAGATTTGAGTGCGTGTGATTTTTTCCTGTGGGGCTACTTGAAGGAAAAGGTGTTCAAACATCGACCTCACACTCTGGAAGACCTCAAGATTCGAATCAGGGAAGGTGCCAGAGGGCGGCTGAAAATTTCAGGAATCGCCTACATCAGTGCGTCGCTGCTGAGGGCGCCCACCTTCCTGATGTAATTTTCAGGACTTAATCTACCGAAATGGGGTGATGTATGGCGTTGAATAAAACAAACCGTAATCTTCTAAGTTGCACCGGTTTTTTTACATCGCCCTTTGAAACTGCACCATTTGTTATGGCTCACCCTGTACAAGATCTTGGATATCCAAAATATGAACGCTTAAACGCTGCATCTCATGTTCCACATTGTCAATCATTCCAGCAACAGAACACACTACTGACGTTTCAAGCCCCAATACGCCCTTGGGACATTGTGAGCCTGGAGGGTCTTCACATCCTTGCCCCAAGGTGAGCTGTTACTCAGGCTCACTTTGCATCCTGCACGCGACATGAAAAATAATGCGATGCGCTGGTTTCCCTATTTACCATCCGCTTGCTGGTTGGTTTCCTCGCTTGAACCCTACCAACCAACAAACACTGGGGTTAAACCTACTTTTGGTCCGCCGGGATTCACTTCTCCCGTACAACCCACATCTAGGAAGCGCCTGAAGGGCACCCGATGAACTATGTTCGAGAGCTGGCTCAGCTGAAAGAACCAGGTTATGAACAACCACCTTGAGAATAGAAGAGAAAAGACTTTAGCTGTTATACTCATACGAAAGATAACTCATATTGAGGTCCCTATGAGTGCTGGAGGCTTGCCAGTTGTCCGGCACACCTTGGGGCGGGCTTGAAGGGAAGCAGCATTTGACGCCTTCTCAGTTTCTAACCAGCAACCTTCCATTCCCCACAAGCTAAAAGGGCCAATGCGAATGTCTCGCATCTTAGCTACAACTGTGAAAATGAACGTAGAAACCATTGAACTACCCAAAAGGCAATTTTTCAACGAATCGATACTGTTCCACCTCCCAACATACACAAATTAAAATTCGATATATTTATTGTTGGCAACGGCTAGCGACAGAGATTCAATTTTGGATCAACTTTCAAAAACCCAGCTCGAAGCTACGAATTTAACTGTTTTGCGGAGCATTTTAAAATATTCCAGGTTGCAGGTAACGTGACGAAATATAGTGTAACAAAAACGAGAATAAAAATGGCATAAAAGTGGCATGCAGAAAAGCAGTAATGTGAAGAAATCGTACAAAACTCTTACCGTCTATTGTTCCAAACTCTCGTTCGTGGGCTCGCGTGAGGACTTGCTTGTACAATATTTCCGCTTCCTTGTATTTCCCTTGCTTGAGGTAGCAGGAAGCCAGGTTGTTCTTGGTCTTAGCCACGTTCGGATCATCCGGACCAAGTTTACATTCGTAGATCTCAAGGGCGCGTTGGTAATACCTTTCAACCTCCTCATACTTGCTCTAAATGATCGAGATAAATAAATTGGCGTGAAATATTTGAAAATTGACATTTTTCATATTAAATCGGCTAATTTCAATTATTTGATACGTCGACAGGATATTTGTAAACAAAATGCGACGAATCTCATAACTTTACTTAGGTCTACGTTAATTCACTCATTGGTTGTTGCTGTTTTGTGGCGTTCGAAAGAACTGAATAGAATTCCTCAGATCCTATGCCTGCTCGTCAAAAATTATTTGACGAATGCCACGATTGAATGCAAGCATGTAGCAGTGTGGAGAACTATTGAGAAGGGGGTGCCCATAGGAACCAGCACTGCGGAACGCTTCTCCAAAGGTGGATGAGTATGGATCGACCACATCGAAGCAAAAACGCATCAAGTGCTCTGAACGTACAGTTGCAGGTGGCCGAGGAAATACCCTAGCTAATCTTCTTGAAGGGAATAGGCTTTTGGCGGCACCTGGCTCTTTCTCTGAAGCAAGTCGAGTACTTGAGAGCCAATATACGTTTCACCCTACACCCCCAGTCCATCAAAAGGCACTACGCTCGCAAGGTTTGCCTCATTGTGGGCAATTAGCAATGTCACATGGTGTGTGTGTTACCTATTTACCTCGGCGTGATTGGTAACACACCTTGTATCCACAATCCTCATGTATTAGGCCATTTCCTTGGGTATGATTGGCTACTGCCCCATTCGCAGTAAATGAAAGCACTAGCTCAATCCCAGAGAGCTGCGCTCCTGTGGGTTGCCAAGGCCTACAAGACATCATTCACTGAAGCACTCCTAATTACTCGTTGACTTGGACGCATGGGCCTTAGCGAGATGGGAATACTTGTCAAAGGGAATACATGCCCAGTGGTTCCACGTTGTTTGGGTAGCAAACTCACTGTCAATCAGAAGCGAGTATTGGCTGAATCCTAGTGTGTTCCTGAGGATCAACAAGGCCTATAAGACAGATTCCACTGAAGGCTAGTTTTAACAGTTGATTTGACTGTGGAGAGCATGGTGGACAAGTGGAGAATGAAAAGAGAGCTTCCACTGCACTGGGCTGAAATCTCACTTCCCCGATGAATGAAAACTTGCCGGATTGCAAGATAGCAATCCCTGTCAAAGGGATGTGAAATGTACGAGTTTTTTACCAAAATTTGTGAACGTCTTCAGAGAAAGAGGATTGAGCCAGATTGCAGGATGAGCCAGTTCCTTACGCAACATGGTGACTAAGGATGGGGCGATGCCCAGCTCCTATGACAGTGAGCGATAGTTGTTGGAAGAGCATCAAACCTACCAGCTTCTACCCTTTCGGATACTCATTCATGAGCGATCCAGGTGGGAAGGAGGAGTTCACACGTTTGAAGCTGGTGCCCCGGTATATTATATTGATGGCTCGGTGAAGGGTGGAATTGCAGGGGCAGGTATCTTTGGGCCGAGAATTAGAGCAGCGATCCCATTGGGGTCGCTGGCCACGGTGTTCCAGGCAGAGGTGGCTGCAGTGACAGTCTGTGTGCAGCGGCTGCTTCAGAGGGGGCTGTTTAATATTGGGGCGAACATTTCTGAGGCCCTCGAACTCTGCGCTCCCCTCATTACTTTGACCAACAACAGAAAGGAGCAGCAAACAAACGTGGCCCTGAAAACTTTGCTCATCTAATCCCATCAAGACACACCAAAACTGGCATCAACCCACGAACTTTCCTCCGCCTACTGAGCTGCTCATGCGATCAGTGCGTTTCTACATCTACTGCAGTACAACCGCATTCCATCCAACTCTTTAAGACGCTAAAGTTAACGTACCTGTTAGTGAGTCCGTCTCCTCTGGCTTGTGAGTTACTGTGGGCAAGCGCTTTCGATGTAAAGACATCATCGTCTGGCCGTTTAGTCAGTACTGGAGTCAGTCAGTTGGTCGTGGTCTTTATATACAAAGAGAAAGGTGAAGGGAGTGATGGAGCGTTGGGGAAGGGGCGGGGAGAGGTCTTGTTGGTCAGTCTTGTTAGTAGTACCTTAGCCGGACTGGCTGTGTTAGGTATTAAAGAAATTGGGTTATGTCATTGTGTTTCTTTAATACCTAACACAGCCAGTCCGGCTAAGGTACTACTAACAAGACTGACCAACAAGACCTCTCCCCGCCCCTTCCCCAACGCTCCATCACTCCCTTCACCTTTCTCTTTGTATATAAAGACCACGACCAACTGACTGACTCCAGTACTGACTAAACGGCCAGACGATGATGTCTTTACATCGAAAGCGCTTGCCCACAGTAACTCACAAGCCAGAGGAGACGGACTCACTAACAGGTACGTTAACTTTAGTAATTTGCCTACTGGCGGACATAACCCAATTTCTTTAATATCTTTAAGACGCCATCCATCAAACACCTTTTCTACATGTCGCTTCACTTTTACCTCATCTCATCTTTTCCCTTCATCATCTCCGTTACTTCCGAACACTGGTAAGATCGTTCCAAGTTTCTTCCACACATCACGTCGCCACATTCACCGTATTTTCATCCACCATCAAGGGCCCCAACGAAAATTCATTGACTCATTTCTTTGCTCGAGCTTCTTTGTATTTTCATTTTCTCAGCAGAATTTCTTATTTTAATATAAACCCCTTTCATTTCGAATTATTTTCCTCATTGTTCCTTTTCACCAAGCTTTCCCTTCTCTCACCATTTGTTTCAATAATAATTTCTCGGTATTTTACCGTGGTCCTCCAAGCCAGCCCTATGTGTTGAGGTCACGAAATTCCCATCGTAGCACCAGGGACTGAAGCGGCAGAAGATCTACATTATGGTGGACAGTCAAGCCACTCTCAAGGACTCAGCCTCGTATTGTGGGAGTGTCTGACTGGACTGAAGGCCCTGCCCGAGGATAACAGGGTAACACTGTGCTGGGTGCTAGGGCATCACCATACACAGGGAAACGAACTGGCAAAGAAGGAATCGGCAAAGATCTCTGTCTGCCTTGAGCCCTTTGTAGGGACTACCAGCAGCCACCCGTGTAGACAGGTTGGCAAATGGGAGGATAGGTACAGGGTTGCCCATTGGCAGGTGTAGCCCAGCCTAAGACAGTCAAAACTCTTCACTCAACTCTCCAGAGGGAGGGCCAAGAAGGTGCTTGAGGGAGGAAGGATATGAGGATCTATGTAGCCTGTTTACAGGACACTGTCCACTGTGGTACCACCTTGCTAATATTGGCAAGTGTAAGGTACAACTATGCAGGTTCTGCGAGGTGGAGCTAGAGATGGCAGAGCGTGTGTTGTGCACACAATGGATTTGCAGCATCGCCCCTGTCATGTGTTGGCGACGCCCTTTCTTCAGCCGGAAGAGGTGGCGAATGCAGAACTTGCGAATGTCCTCCACTTTGTGCGGGGGTGGTGATGGTGTATAGGTGACGTCGTACGAAGTAAATCTAGTGCTGTCCGTGAGGCCTGGCAGTGTGCAGGGGGGCCATGAGCTGAGGCTCATGGACTCCCTTACAATAAGCCCGTTTGAGGCCACAGTGAGAGTATCGCCAGCATCCACCGTTTAAAAAAAAAACCTACCAGCTCTGACTGCTATTAAGCTTGCTCATAACCATTCCACCCAATTTGCGAAAAACGTTGTGGCAAAGAACTGCGACTAGAATTGATCTCTACCTTGAAACTTGCCATTTTAGTAATTAGATCATGTGGGAAACAAGAGTAAGAACTTTTCCCAGATGGTGAATGATTCCCCATGGTTCTTCACATGCTGAGAGAGTAACATTCGACTGATATAACTCACATGCGGGTTCAGGAACAATCACATCGAAAAAGACCTAAATAGTTACACACAATTTTCAACAGCGGGAAAATCAGGAGAGCAACACAGTAAATTAGCACGAGTTACCAAAAATCGAGTTTAAAAGTTTTTACATAATAAATTCTGCTCATACGACAACCTTTCACAAAAATCGTGTTTATAGTCCAATCAGCAACATGCAGAATGATCATTATGGTTATGGTTATCAAATAACTAGAAACCCCTCACGAAATTTCTTCACTTTGACTTACTTTGTTCAGTATTTCCATTTCAACATCAGAACAGCAAACACGTAATTTAAATTTTAAAAATCAAACATCTTTACTTGGCTCTACGTAAATTCCCAGGGTTCCGTGGATTTGGCTACTAATTCAGTAGCAATAAAGCTGCAAAAAGTTGTGTGGTGATTCTCGCCAGATATTTTGTCTTTTAAATCCTTGGTGGATCGTACCACACAACTTCCTCTCTCTCAAATTCCATTATATGCCATGTCGAGGTAGTACTTTGGATCGACGTACTTCTACATAAAAGTTAAAACATAGCTAAATCTGGTAACTAGTTAGGTTACAGTTATCAGTCTATAATGAATATTATGGGAGCGGTTTTATACGGAAATTCGAAGAGAACGCGGTTTATATCTCCGTTCAACGAACGGTTATTGCCGTACAGTTACGTCAATCTTGGGAAACAACATTTTAAGAACATTAGCAACTCGAACAAACACTTTTTACATTATAAGAAAATTCACTTTACTTGATTCTGGCAAAGCAGCGCCAAATTATTCAACTGTTTGGCGACGTCGGGGTGATCTTTTCCAAGAACCTTTTCTCTGATCTCCAAAGCTCTCTTGCACAACGGTTCAGCATCCCGGTATTTGCCTCTTTTGCCGTACAGGACAGCAAGATTGTTAAGCGTAGCGGCCACCTGAATCAAAGTTAACTCGTGAACGACGATAACTCCACAGCTCCGAGTGGTAAGATTTTAACGAAGAAGAAACTTACGGCAGGATGATTTTCGCCCAAAGTCTTTTCTCGAATGGCCAGCGCGTCGTTCAGCAAATTGGCGGCTTCCTTGTACTTGTTCTGATCCCTGCGAAAAGGCGATTACGTCGATCAATCGAGGGCAAGATATCAACGCAGTATTTACGTGCGGAGTGTAATAAAATGATGTCAATCACTAAATTATTGTGGGATAACGATTTCCTCGGATTGTTTGAAATTGCCAAAAAGTGGGTGTTTCAAAATACGTACAAAAAATAAAATAAACCAATTACCTCAGACATAAACTATATTTGAGTGAAAAAAGAAAGAGTAGTATGAATAAAAATTAAACGAGCGGTGCGTAGCAACTTTCCGCAATCCCTTTAAGTTCGAACACCACCAACGTATGCGGGCGCAATATCTTCGTTCAACGCATTTTTACAGGAACATTTATACAGAACAAAATGTAGGGACTAGTTAGCTGAGAGTACTCCGTAAGTTTGATCGAAATCGTTAGAGCCGTTTTTGAGAAAATTGGAATACCGATAAATTAATATTCGACAAATCTCCTTTTCTGAGTTCACTTGACTTATATCTCCGTTCAACATATATATACAGAAATAATTATAGAGAACGAAATGTGGATATGGGTGACTAAAAGACACTCCATTAAGATTTATCACATCTGGTGAAAAAGTTACCCTGGAATTTACGGAAATGTTCGAAAAAACGTTATTTTCGACACATTTTCATTTTTATCTCTGTTCAATGGACTGTCAGAGGAACATGTATACAGAACAATATATAGGTATTGATTATTCAAAAACATCCGGAGAGTTTGGTGATAATTGTTGAAGCCGCTTTGTCAAAAAGCGTAAAAAACCTATTTTTGCTTCATAGGCCTATATCTTCGTTCACCGTATCTTCACCTTGAGACCCCAGTTTTTGGTACATTTTTGTCCTCCACCCCCCTTTCCAATCGACTGAAATCGGCCATAACCTTACTAAGTGTGCAAAAAGTAACGTTCAAAACAAAAAAAGAATCAGCTCAATAGGTTCAGCGGTTCTTCCACAAATTGAACTACAGACACACGAACCACGCGCCGAAATTTGGTTTTTTAGACTCAGTAGGCCTCAAAACGTAAAGATCTGAAGAAAACCCAAACATTTTTTTTTTGACACGATTACTATACTTTCTTTTCCCTTTGGGGTAGCGGGAAGTAAAAAACTTAAATTTTCTTCAACGCAATGAAGTAAACATAAAGACTAAGAATAAACACTTCTTGCAGCTCACAGTAATGGAAAAAACCCTGCAAATTATTACACAACGGTTTATTATTCTTTTCGATTCAGCATCGAAAAATACCAGTAAACAAAGGAAACATGACCTGACTACAATGGAACTATGGAAACTAAATATTCCCCCGGCGTCTGTAGGCAATTGGCAAGACGTTATGAGTCGAGCGAACGGGTGGTTTTGATGAGAGGGGAGGGAGGGAGTACTAACGACGAAACGTTGACTTCCGCTGTAGTTCCCACGAGTTCTTTCAATTAGTAGACTTTGGCTCACTATAATTACTGTAATTTCACTATACGCACTTGTACACACCTGATACTCATTCCATTCGACCCAGGATGTAAAAATACCTTGAAAACGATACGAAACACAGCGTATTTGCGATTATACTACGTTTTGTACATTTTGTTGACCATTTTTTGTCCATAACAACCGTGGGCTTCGTCCGATCGGATTGCCGAGATGGGGGGCACAACTGGATACCAAATAGGATTTTTGGCGCGAAAGAACGGATTTTTTAGACCACGTGAATGAGAATGATACAAATTACAAAACAACGGTCTATTATTCTCTTGCACGGCTTGACGTAGTGTCACACCTCTGAGAGCCCCGGTGGGCAATTAGTACGAAGTCGTCAGACACAAATGGCGCCATCCACCCATTCATTGTCGAGCCGAAAGGTCCACTGGATGCTTTGGTTCAAGAGCACTTAATTCGTGTACACGAGAGAAGTCAGGGTGTACAGAGGAATGCTCCATATTTTTTTCTAAGGGGAGGCCATATTGTTGGCGCAACAAGTCTCACCCTATCAAGATGACATTCTATTCTGAGTCGATTAAGCGCAGGTTTCGTTAACATAATTTTATCTGCGAGTCGAAGCCAAATGATGAGGAAATTAGAACGTAGAACGAAATAATACGTCAACGACTGACTTCACTAGCTGAAAAGAAACTACTCGATCAAAATAAAACGTAACCAACCTGTACACAAGAGCCAGTATATTGAGCATAGTGGCCACGTCCGGATGGTCGTGGCCGCTTGTCTTTTCTAAATCCTCGAGAGCCTGTTTGCACAGGGGTACGGCCACTTCGTATCTCCCTTGAGAAGCGTACTGAATCACAAGGTTGTGCAGAGTCCTCAGTCTTGCAGGGATTTCGTAGCCAGAATTAACTTGCTGAGCAAACTGACTCGGTGGGGTGGGGGACATCGCTAGACATAAGACAAAGTGTTATCAACATAACCATCAAAACATCAATAATTTTTAATGATTGAACGCTGCTTTTGATTTAATAATCACAAAAGCCAACGGCTAACAAGGTTTTTGAAATACTGCCAGCGTGCAGCATTATGTTTTGGAATCTGCCAAACTGGAAATTACACCTTTTTTTCTGCATTGCCCGCCTTATCCTTACAAACCCTGTTTCTTCTTCTTTGTTCTCGTAGAAACCCAAATGCTGCCCTCCTGAGTGTTCTTAATGATTTAAATGACTTGCAAACTAATTTTTTTGGACAACGCTCAATTGTGTAACAATAAAGTAGTTAGTTTAGACCAGGACGAAGCCTTTTGTGTCTTTGCCAACCCCACTTTTCTCGCAGCAATCGAGTCTTCACACATTTTTCATCAGTTCGACGTCTTCTGTTGTTTCAGGTCATCAGCATCCCAATATGTTCGCTATATCTCCACCGGGAGAAGAAGAAGAAAATAACAGGATGTCAGCTGAAGCTGAGGGAACAGAGGTGTAAGCCTTGGCCACTGGAGGCCTTTTCTCATCTAAAACTAGAACGAACCCAAGCCCCCTCCAGTCACTCCAGGCGAAACGCTGGTAACTTGACAGATTGCTGCTCATAATATGTGGGGCCAGCCTGCTATTCCTGACTGGTGGGGAGGCGATCCCTGGTAACTCGATACCATTCGTAGCCATCTTGAGTCAGCGACTTGTCTCCATCCACAACAGGTATAAACTGTGTGAGTTAAAAAAATGGACCGCTCAAAGGCTTTCACCTGTGCCTCATACTTAGTCAAAGTCCGTGACAGCCATTTCTTCCGTTCTATAGCTTACTACATTACTTGAGTACCCAATCCTTAAACTTGGTGTGTAACCTACTGATTATGCCTAATACAATTGGCGTCCTCAACTGCTAATTGTGATTCCAAAGTCGAGCTTCTCGAGCCCTCCAGGGCTTCTCCAGCTTTGAGCTAGCGGCTGCCGGTCAATCAACTTTTTTCTTTTAATATTCTGAGCCCTGTCGACACAAGAATTAATATTTCCGGGGCCGACAACATATTTTTTACAGTTTTCCCTCGTCTCACTTCTCCACCATTACTTTTGCCACCTCCTTACGGTCGATCTGCCCTAGGATTCATAGAGTTCAACACTGTCTGCTCTCATCCTGCTCACATTGATTCAACTACCGATTTATTAATTTTTTTATTGTCTGTCTCCCAATTAGTCCGCACTGAAATCAATCGGTATCTCAAGAGAACGTAATTAACCATTGTAACAACACCTCCCTTGCACCCAATACTTCCACTTCCTAATTTTTCGCGTCAATGAGTATAAAAAACAAACAAAAAACTCGAAAATAAACTTTTTACAAGAAATAAATAATTGAAAACTTACTGTTCCTTTCTTCAGCATCATCATCAGGGAAAAGATCCACCACAGGATCGTCGGATTTAGGTTTATCTTGTTTAGACTCAGATTGGGATTCATCCTGAAACCCCCGAAGAGCAATTAAGCGCAAGACATTATTCTACAGATAAAAAAAGAGCTTAATTTTCAAGCAGAACTGCTCTAGACTTCTTAGGTGCAACAATAGAAAGCCCTGTAACCATTTCGAGTGGAATCGATCGAGTCAAGTTCCTGATTGTGGCGTCAATACCTGATTCATTGGAGCCAGCTGACAAAAAGCTCCTTAAGTAACGTATGTAACCCCCGTTCGGAAACAATGAACAAATGCTGCCAGCATTAACTTGAGGGCGGAATAATTAGAACGGTTATGGAATGTGGGCAGGAGGAGAAGCGTTCCATAGCACCTGAGGACCCAGTTGTCTTGCAAGCATTATTCAGCATTTACATTAGAAGCAGGACAGTGCGACACCGGGGAAAATGAGAACGCGGCCCATGTCCTCTTCTCGTGCCCCATCTACAGCAATGTGCGAGAGAGGGCATGGCTTCCCCCTGCTGATAGCGCCGGCCTCCTCGTCGTAGACAAAGTGGTGGCCTGCCGGTTTCGCGGTGCATTTGAGCAGGCGTGGTTCAACCTTAGATGTGCTAGTCATGGTGTCTGGACCCCCCCCCCCTGCCTGCTCGCGATGCAAGTGAGCGACTCTCGTACCAACACGAGGTGGCATACGTGGCCATGCATTCTCCCCCACCGCCCTTTAAGCATGGATCTGCATAACAGTGCCTAGCAAGCGGAGCCATGAACGAACACAACAAGGTATGGCGCCCTCTGCTGGCCAATGAGCCTATAGGTCTCTCCACAGACCTGGCTAATTTACCCATTTGGGTAAAAGAAGGACGAAACTGAGATACTTGACAGGTGAATTTGTGGCACCGCCATGTTCTGTCGCAACAGAAGGAAAATGCAAAGGGAAGAGAGAAGAAGACTGTAGGAGCATCAGCCAAAGCCGAGGGAACAGAGAACTAAGTTGTGGCCAGAATGGGCCTATTTCCCATCACCCAAAAAGATTAAGAGCTTCCGGTTCACTCCACAAATTTGATAATTTTCCTCCATTTCTTATTTCGTTAGGTCATCCCTATCTATTGTACGCCCTAATCATTCTAATATGGTTCTGAACCAAATTAGGCATTTATAGGATTAGCAAACTGAATTAAACTTTTAGCAAACTGAATTAAACTTTTCACAAACTGAATTAACCTTTTAGCAAACTGAATTAACCTTTTCACAATTAGAATTAACCCTTTCGCAATTAGAATTAACCCTTTCGCAATTAGAATTAAACTTTTCGCACACTGAATTAAACCTTTAACAAATACAAGTGAACCTTTCATTAAATTAATTCTCTGCACTAAACATGATCAGAGGACATGAGTCGAGTCCCCAAAACAATATAGTTGCTCTCAATAACGTGCAGGTCGTGCATTCCAAAATTATAACTTCTGGAACCACAACTGCGGACGTTTTTCGTGAGTTTCTGCGAGAGCTGGAACTGAATTTACAAAATTCCATAGACGGCACCCTGCTAATTATGGACAACGCGAGAATTCACCGTTCTACTATAGTCAATCAGTTTTTCAACTGAATCAGATAAGGAGGTAAAGTTTTTGCCACCTTACTCACCCATGCTCAATCCTGTTGACAAAGCGTTTTCAAAAATAAAAAACGAAGCAAGGAAGATCCTGGCTCAACGAGGTGAACATAATTTGCCGGATGTCATTGCGAGGAACGTGTCTACTGTAAGTGCTCAAGAATGTTCAAACTACGTCATGGACATGTACCTCGTACTTCCTGCCGCAGCTACAGGCCAACCCCTCCACTGACCTTCCCCTTTCTTTATATATATATAATTTTCTGTTTCTATATATTAACAAATTATTAAATTGTTTGTTTATTGCGAAAAGTTTAGTTCAGTTTGTGAAAGGTTTAATTGTAATTGCGAAAGGTTTAATTCTAATTGCGAAAGGTTTAATTCAGTTTGCGAAAGGTTTAATTCTAATTGCGAAAGGTTTAATTCAGTTTGCTAAAGGTTTAATTCAGTTTGCTAATGCTATACGTATGAAATGCTCAACCGTTTCTATCTCCCCACAGAAGCACTGGGCTCCAATCGTCAGATTGAATCTATATAATGTATTCCTAACTAAGTAATGCCCAGTTAGCATACTAGTCTTCTTAATTGGTTCCTCTACCATTTTAGCGCCCGATCCGTCTTCCGTTTGCTGTAACTTGAGGACCCTGTGCTCTCAGAGAACTCAAGTCCACTATTGTCAACGTCATTCCTAACTCAGTCCCAGAGGGTTATTATTAACAGCCGCTTTGAGTGATGTCATCGTAACTGGTATGGTTCTGGCGCATAAAATTGGGCAGCCGATCCATCTTTAGCCTATATTGTGCTGATCAACCACAATTTCTTCCTCTCTACAACTCCCTTTACTTAATGGTGTTCAGGCAACTCAGAAGAAGCCTTAGGTTTGTTTCACAAAAGCGATAACGCTGAGGTCCATCAAACTCGTCACTTCAGAAAAGGCCCCGGAATCAACCCGTGGCAGATTGTAGACGATCGCGTCTCTACCAACGCTCCCTGCCGCCAGGTCTCTTACAGCAATCTCTCGGCTTTACCAGTGCTCGATCTGCTCAACTTTCTGAATTTTTATTTTTCTGACCAGAAAGGGATCGCGGATAGTCAGAATTTTGCCCCTTTTTAGAACTGTCTCCAGTTAACTGGCCTTGCCATCACAGCAACTGATAGCGTGTGCACCAGTGACTATCACATACGAAAAAACCCTGCAAATTATTACACAATGGTTTATTATTCTCATGAACAGCTTGACCTAGTATTACTGCTCCCCCATCCCATTCGACTCAGCATCGAATACTAGTAAACCATACGAAACATGTCCTGGCTACAATGGAACTATGGAAACAAAACGTCTGATGATTTAGCCCTGTCGGGAAAATTGGAACGGGGGCGCTCGAAGCGAACCCACCCGTTCCAAGGTGAAAGTGGAGTTGGGAGGCAAGCGAGCAGGAGGTGAGCGAGCGCGGTTGTGTTTTTAATGAGACGGGCGGGGAGGGAGGGAGTTCAAACGACGAAACGCTGTAGCTCCCACGTTCTACTGCGTTTCGTTAATTTTTTTAACCGTTTTTTGCCCATTACAACCACGGGCTTCGTCAGATCGGATTGCCAAGATTAAAGGCAATTGACGTTAAAGGCACAAAACGGCCCGGACGGCGGACGGACATTGCAAATTTGGAATCTCCAAGTCTTGAAACGTAAAGTATCAAATTTTGAGGGGGGGTTTGTAAAAAATTTTTCGTGGCCAAAAACATAGGGTTATTATTCAGAATGAATAATAAACCAAGAGTCAGACGATTAATTGGGACATTTTTCTCACGCTAACAAATGAACCGGATGAGCCTGAACAGGCTTCCACAAGTATTCATCCAGCGTCAAAAAATTGTGCATTTAGTTTTTCTAAAGTTAACGTTCCTATTTGGTGAGCCCGCCTTCTTTGGCTGGTGAGATACTGTGGGATATGGTGATAAGATGATGTCTTTATATCAAAAGCGCTCGCCCACTGTATCTGTTTGAATACAGACGGCACTCCTACTATCTCGTTAGGCACTTGTTGCTTGCTCTAGTGTACCATCTTTCGATTTGCGGGTCGTTCTCGTAATAAACTATCTAACCGCAGTCTCGTATTTTCTGAATATACAGCCCGATTCACAAAAGTATCTCACCAGCCAAAGACGGACTCACCAAACAGGTACGTTAACTTTGGTAATTTACCTACTGGTGGAACTAACCCAATTCAATATTGTAAAATTAGTCTGTATTCGACGAAGTTAGTTAACTAACAAAAGTTGCATGTATATGGGACGCAGTGTATATCGTTCTTCTCCTGTTGAACAACGAAAGAACTTTGGTTCGCCCCGGGCCCTGACGTATCTCTCTCCTTTGTAACCGTCTTCCCGTTCTTTTACGATATTGCTAACGAAAGTGCTAAACGCGAACAACCGGATTTTCAAATCTCGTTTCTGACAAGTTCAACGAGGAAAATGCAAAGGCAATTTGTTTATACCACCTGAATTATTCAAAGAGAAAAGCAACCCTGAAGGTTGCGTGAAGAAAACTCATAATCAGAGTCTGAGTAAACCCTCAAGGTGCAAGTATGCCCGAGAAATAAGTTTTTTTTTGTTAAGACTCCTTCAAGACATAAGAGATGAGCTGAGGGAAGGTTATTCGCTCACCATAAGATCTTGGTCGTATTTTTTTATGGACGCCATAAACTCTTCGTGCTTCTTTTCCTCTTCCAACTGTACCACCGCCTGTTGAGAGGCCTGCAGTTTTTGCTGCGTGTTCGCCAATTCGTCCCTCAGCCAGGCGTTCTCTTGACACAATCTTCTTACTTGAGTCCTCAATTTTTGTTTTTCGGCTTCGACGATTTGCAAGTGGGAAGCGAGCGCCATCATCACCTGAAAAGAGAGCGAAAATGCGGATGTAGGAGAGCGTAGAAT
Source organism: Pachypeltis micranthus (assembly GCA_020466155.1). Lineage (NCBI taxonomy): Eukaryota > Metazoa > Arthropoda > Insecta > Hemiptera > Miridae > Pachypeltis > Pachypeltis micranthus. Next base: position 6,591,944 of record CM035776.1, read on the forward strand.
TGTTTTGTTGAGTTCAGATTTACGACTGTCAATATGCGCTCTTGACTAATTATAGGCTACTTATCTTATAACCCCATCACGACGCAAACTGTTTTATTTCAATGAAAATACACAGAACATAACATTAGGAATTTATTGTGCTGCTCTTACCCATGCCCCGACCACTATTGAGCAATTGCTCCACAGAGAATTAATGAGGGTGTAAACATGATTTTTACTTCCCTTGGCTCTACAAAGTAGAAAGTTATGTAATCGGCTGGAAATTTTTTTTGAGTTTCCTCCAAATCTTTACGTTTCAGACCGAAAAACACTGTTTGGGAAAAGGGTCTGTGTGTGTGAACGAATTTTAGAGCGAACCACCGTACCAAACCCACTCAAACTTGATATCTAGCCCGCAGGTTACCATGGGACGCCAAAATAAGGGTATGAACAAAATCCACCGAAAGTTAACTATAGTTATCATAGTGATCAAAACACCAAATATTTTTTTTCTCAAAAATGGCTCTAACGATTTTGATTAAATTATTTATATTGATAGCTCCCAATATGGCAACTATACCATAAAATTCTCATTCGTGGGAAAATGACGAGAGCAGCACAATAAATTATCAAAATTTTCGACGAAAAGCGTTTTAAGCGCGGTTTTTCCTTATAAACTCCGCTGGAATGTTAGTAGAATGTTAAAACAAATTAGTATTGTCGTCCAATCCAATAGCTTAAGGGTGAGTGTTTAAAAACGCTCATGAGATACATGGGGCTCACTCCAGAAATTCCTGAATTTCAACTACCGCCGTTTCGCTCACTACCAGTTCTAAACGTTTTTACCCAATAACTCTGCAAAAGTAATTACTATCCTTCTTCAAAAAATTTGAGTTTACAGCCTCATTAATAATCAGTGTACTGATTGCTCAATAGTGGGCCTGGAATGAGTACGAGCAGCACAATAAATTCTGGAACTGTAAGCGCTACCACTTCCTGCTGCTGTGAAGTGTTGTTTGACCAAGTTCAAATGAAATGAGTGGTAAATGAATTGATTAAGTAGACAAAGCCATATAGAAAGTGAATTGACGAAGAGCTAATTTTTTTTACAAAATCGTAAAGAACACAAGTTTTTTTACTGCTTTCACGATCTCAGGATCTTGGACGCTGTTGGGATCGTTGAAAACAGCTAAACTTCTCGCACCTCACCTTGAAAGTTGTGAAGGATATATCCTCTGATTCTGCCCACTCTCCATCCTTTGAGCTATCTGTCGCATGGCGTGAAAGCGTGGGGAGGGGACATTTAGCTCCTATTCTGATTCTGATTCTTCACACGCCCTGCAACGTACTTGAGCTATTGAGCCACAGATTTCATGTTCAGTGCTTTCCTCTCTCGCTTGAATATTGTTGTATAAAGCTGAGAAAATCCCTGTTTATTAACCCCTTGTACCAATATTGTCTGTAATTCTGATCCGAGCAAATTAGGAGTTCGCTTCATTCATTTCATTTCTATTTATTTGATTAAATTCAAAGTGGGACTTATTACAATCCTCATTTCATTTCTTTATTCATTCCTCAAGAAGTTATTTGTTTATTTGATATCGGAGGTGGTTTTCATGAGTTCTTGTGGGATTAAATATATTAGGCCCAGACACGAACTACGAGAGTAGAAAACCACTAAGACATCACAAAGTGCATTCGCTTATTTTCATTGCATGGCTCAATCTGCACAATATCCAGTGCCGTCAATGAGTAGGGTATCAGCAGATATCAGTAGTATAAAAATGTTTACACCTGGTTCTGGGTTATCTTCCCAGGAGCATGCCCATGCTACCAGGCGCGACCACAGGTTGTGGATAGTGGAACGGCCACGGCATTGTCCCCAGGGGCATGTCTGCGGCCAGCTGTGAATATGGTCAGCATGCTGACTGAATAAGCAGCCGCGAACAATGGGCAAAACCCAAGAGATCGCAGAAGAGATCCTGAACAAAGGGCTCAAGGGCAAGCGGATCTACATTTTCTCAGACAGCCGGCCTGGCCGGCTGCTTGGCGGCCTGCCTTAAAGGCCATCGCAGCCTATAGTTTTAGGTCTAAGCTGGCATGGGAATGCCTCCATGCGCTCAAGCAGCTCGGCGCCCGTAACAGGATCTCCCTCATTTGGGTGCTGGCTCACACGGGGCATGAGGACAATGAAAAGGCTGACCGCCTCGCGAAAAGGGGTACAGAATCCCTACCCATCGGGCCTGAACCACACGTGGGTCTGACGAAAAGTCACCTGAACCGTCTGGTTGCTCAATGGGAGATACAGAAAATGGCGCCCTTTAGCATCGCCAGCCACGACGTGACTAAGACATGCGAAAAGGCTTGTCACGCCTTCCTGTCAAAGGGCGAAGGCGATGCTGACACTCTCTAGACAAGATCTAAGAGTACTGATAAGCTTCCTCACCGGGCACTGCCACTCAGATATTACCTCAACAAGATGGGCATCTCAGAGGCGGTGGAATGCAGACTCTGCGGTGAGGAGGACGAGGCAGCAGAGCATATCCTATATGAATGCCCTGCCTTGGCAGCAAAATGCTTTGAATACTTCGGTCAGGGGACCACTGAACCCCAAACCGTAGCGGACTCTGCGGTGAAGGACATACTCGGCTTCCTAAGAGGGGTGGGTATGTACGACCCCTTCTACTAAGAAAGGGCCAGCGTCACAATTTTTTTTGACCCGAGGGCGAGTGGGACAAAGGGACTTGTCCCACTCGCCCTCGGGTCAAAAAAAAAAAAATGTTTACAGGGCGCGGGTGTACCCAAAACCTTCTGAGGTGAGAGCGTTACAGTATCGTCATCACCCGACTCTTCCAACATGGCACGATCGACATCCATGACTACTCTCAACAAACTAGAGATTTCAATCGCTGATGAGTAGCCTCCTCTGTGTAGTCAAGTCACCAGTCTGCCTGTAACTGGTGAGAAACCCAAGTTACCAACCGGTCCGTTCATTTCCAGCAATTGCGTACATAGAGCAAATGAGGAACGAAGAAACAGGGTCTACTCCAACAACTAGGAGTAGTTTTTCAGCACATGCTGAATGGCTGATTCCTTTCCCTGGTGCGTCCGCCCAACCCAACAGTTTCTGCCCTTTTCGTGCGAGGCCGCGGGGAAGTCCAAGAACATTGGCTTCTCCTACGACAAAGGGATTAAGTTTGGGTTAACTTCTAACGACAACGGATTTCCCTTTTTGTACTTTCCATCGGTTTACCTCCTTCGCCAACACACACTGCTCTTCCCAGAGACACTCGTCTCCCTGTGGTCTCACCCTCATTCTGCTATTAACTCTCGCCCCAGTAAAAGCTAGCACTTTGCTTCCAATCCAGTTCACGCGTATTCCGAGCAGTCCCCTAGTGTCGTCCTGTTATACACGAACTCAGCTGCATTTATTGCGCAAATAATACAGTCCTTCTCACGCTCAGCGAGTTTCTTTTCATTTCGCTCTGAAACTCCCTTCTCATGGCCCAACAGTAGTGCTTCATCAAATGTAGCATTAACGTGACATAAATTCCCCCTAACACGAACACGAGGAGGAGGTGAGATTAAACAATACCTAGAATTGTCTCAGGCGATCAGTTACGAATTGCCAGGCGCAGTCCAAAATATAACCGTGAGTGTTGTCCGCGGTGAAACGTCGAGCAATGAATGTACATCCGTATTAAAGTATGGGGACTTTTCAAAGTAGGAGCTCAAAAATAGCTGATCCTACCGTAGTCAAAACAATGAAAATATAGTTTTTGTAAACTGGAAAATATGAGCAGCCGCAATGCCGAGAACCCAGTTTTTAAACCCTTTCGAGTAATATGATTCTTCCTACAGACTTCTCACAATCTTTAGACAACCGGTTGGCAAACACGAGTTTCTCCCTCCGAGCCGCAGAGTTGCAAGTAACTTAAGCTGATTGTTAAGGGCTTCACTAAGAAAGGGGGAACTTGGAAAGCTGTATTGTTCTAAGGGAGTTTGAGAAAAACTGTGAGGGCATCAGGTAAAGCAAATGCCACGAAAGAACTCTGCAGAGGGAAGAAACTAAGCCTCGAGAGAGAACAACTTTAAGACCAGAACGCCACTGGTCTGCAGTTACTCGAAAGATAAAAAGAGCAGAAACTTATTTTGGAGTGTTAGAGCGGAAACTTTTTGACACATAATTTACCTCCAAACCCCCCTCCCCTCCCTCCACGAATAATATCGAAAGCATAAACCATCGTGTAAGTTTTAATAGAGCACGCGCCAGTTCACAACGGGCAAACTGCTAAATACATTAGCGCGAACGTTACGTTTGAAACGAAATAAACTTCCTAGTACATAATGTTGAGCTAAAACGAGGTTTGAGTATGCTCTGGGCCTGCCGTTTGATATTGGCTACAACCCCGCACAGCTTAACAAGTTAAAAACTAATATGTGATGGGTCTGAGAAATTGTGAATTGTGATTTGAATAACCGGACACAAAGAAAAGGGCGACAGGGGAGTTTAGAGAATTTATTAACTATTGTTTGTTGGTTGTAGGCTCGATTGGGGAAAAACATAAATGAAAATGAATAATTTGGTACTTGTACAAAATCCACCTCGGAATCACGCGTGTCTGCCTGATAGATGTTTGGGAGTTGCTATCCAACACATTCGAAAGGTGGTGAAATTCAGAACGTGAGGAGGTGATCAGACTATATGCAGAAAAAAACGGTTTTAACGAGTCTTCAGTTATTCCCGCTTGATTTACCTCTTCACACACAGCTCACCCCAAACACTGTCATCTCTCAGTTCTAGCGATAGACGGTCATCTATCAGCTCTTGTGCTACTCACAACGCCACTCTCCACTTTAGTTCCCAACGCAACCAGTACACGCGTATTCAGAGCCCCGTTGTAGGCGTTTAAGTACTCACACTAAAACCGATACCCATTTCATTCGATTCAGCATTGAAAAATACTAGTAAACGATATGAAACATGATCGTTATTGTTGCACGTAGGCCAAATTAGTTGAGATCTTGAGCTTGGAACTTCCACACTTGCTCCTAACGGGAAGTCCTTGTTTCGGGCCTTCCCCAGACATCGAGTCAACCTATTTCTGACTTCGAGCCCTTTGTCTGTAGCTGCGGGAAAGTTAGGTCTTTCTCTTCTTCAGTTCAGTTATTCCTTCGGCCAGTTTTCCCCTTTCTGGACTTTCCAAAATATCCTCTTCCCACCCCTGAATTTACTTCCTCTCCATAACACACAGCTCTTCCCAGATCCTCACTCATCCCAGCCTCTTGCTACTTACAACTCTACTGTCACTCTTTTTCTCTTCACTTTAGTTCCCCACGCAACCAGTTCACGTATTTAGAGCCCTCTTGTTCACGGTTAAAGATTCACACTCAAACTTGTATCGCTATTCTGTAAAGTGTAATACAGTTCTCACTCACGCTTACCACATTCATTTAATTCTCAATTCAAGCTCCCCTACTCGTGCGCCCAACAGCCTAGTTTTTCAGGTTTACTAGCTAGATTATTACATATTCCTTTACATAATCAGAAAACTTAGGTCTGGCACAATGGCACAACAAATCGTTACAGTTTCCCGTTTGCTTCTCAAACTGCCGATTCCCGATTCCCAACGGAGGAACAATAGAGCCCCCCCCCCCACCATAAACACGGACTTGGGCGTAAATGCATCAACCGCAGTTTTCAATGAATACCAATTTCGCACTTCCGAGGCCCTCGGGTCTCGTAACCGCCGCGGAAACAGGTCGCCTAAAAGGTTGTCGTTCGTCGGGTCGCTTTCATTACCCGATACCCATTCGACAGTTTTCCTATTGTTTTCGAAACTGCCGGACGCTCGATGACAACGCCAGCAGTTTAGGAGCGGGTTTTTGAGAAATCGCTCCGCAAGGAAAACTAAATTTCCATTCAGCTCACCGTAAAAGGGTTAGTTTTTAAAATAATAATCGACTCACCTGAGCTTCCCCGAGGCCAAGTTCGATCATATCCAAGGATTTCTGGACCAACGACTGCCTTTCGTTGAGAACCGAAGCTTCGGCGTTTTGAACGGCTATTTGAGCCCTTTCCACGGCGCTCACGGTCAGTTCCAATGACCCAGCGCTCAAACTATTCAGGATCGAATTGTGTTCGTTCTTGAGCGCCTCCAGCCCTTGGACGACGATTTTGGTGTTCGCCATAATTTCCTCCTGCGTCATTTGCGTCATTTTGCCGATGGATTCGATCTTTTTCCTGGAGAAAAACAAAACAAAAACAACTAGAGTGAGTCACTAGGAAACGACAACAATTATTGGACGGAATATAATAATAATATGAAAAATGTGAAGTTAATGGACGACAGAAACACTCCGCACTATCTTAAAGTAGCCGAAGTAACAAAAATTGCACAGAACTTAACAATACTAAAGTTCACAACAAAATCACAGCAACACTAAAAATTATCTTAGCGGGTTAATCGAAATCCCAAATTGGCTCTCCTTATTCAGCGTGCGATCCCTCGCAATAGCTCTAATTTTCTTTCGTTTTATTTAATAAACGGTATTTGGTGACCTAACGGCACACAATCCTGAGGGGATTCCATCGCAGTAACGAAAAAACTGCGGGACATGCCTCTAATTGCACCACGCCGGAGAAGATGCCAGGAGAATGAATTAGACTGCCTGGAACGGGAGTGAGGCACTTCAAACGCTTCAGGATAGAGATGAAGAGTAGGTATAGTGGAGATCATCACGGGAAACTGCAAAATGAACACACACGTATGTCGTGGGTATAATCGACAACCCTCGGTGCAGGACACCCTATCATGTACTGGCCCAGTGCCGAAGAGTTGACAGAGAGCGATTTTCGGTATGAGGTAAAACTTACCCGAGGGTAAACATGAAAGAAGATTCTTGCAGGAAGTAACAACATTTCTTTGGGAACTTGGCCCTGTGAGACATTAGAACTGCAACGATAGGACTTGAGTTCGCAGTGGTCAGTCCAAATTAGGGACAGTTACAAAAAAAACAGGGTTCAAAAATTTCGTGGCGCTTCGCCGTAACCCTTCTCCGTAACATCTCTGGCGCAACATTTTCGAGTTTATGTAGCAAAGTAAAGACATAAAATGTCAAAAACGAACAGCGTACTTCCACGTGTGGCTACTACACGACTTATACTTTTACGACTGTCTCTTTTATCTTACCCTTTTTCTCGTTATTCGTTTTTCCTACCTACCAGTAACACTAATGGGTTAATGAGCCAGGCCAGTTTTGACCTACCAGCTCGTTGGTGCGATGGGGGGGGGGGAGTTATTTACAAGCAAACGCAGCACTTCAGATTATGGTACTGGGAGGTATGCTCTTGATGGAGTGTAGCACCTTGTGCAGCAAGGGGAGCTAATCGGAGGGGGTAGGGCCAGCCATCGCAGGTGGAGACCACGATTCCAGCAGGCTCCGCCTGGTCACCCATGCCTGGGCAAAAGTGGCGAATCTTCGCCTGGCTGACCTGCTGGAAAGAAGCGCACTCCCAGCAGGAGGGATTCGTGCCCTGGTTCTCACGTCCTTGTTGAGGGGACGCTCAAAAAGGACGTGAGATGCATCCTCACATATCTCTTCCCCACACGGGCAGAGGTTGAAGGTGCGGCGCTTGAAGAAGAAGAGACGCTGGTTGAAAGCCCCATGCCCGGACAGATGTTGGACCGCGGGGAAGGATGGGTGCCACCCTTTCATTCCCAGGCAATCTTGGACGGAGGGGAGGATGGCATGGAGATGCCTCGCCGAGGAGCCTCCGGGCGTCAAGGATGGTCTCGAGCGTGTTTCTCCTGGTTCTCTGCATCTGCTCTTACAATTTGACAACAAATAATCGTTCATTTACAAGTGTCTCAAGAGCCGTAGTTAATTATTTAATCAACCGGTTCACAGTGTAGCAAACCTTAGTTGGTGACCCCGCGAAAATCTTAGTTTTTACCTTCTCTCGGAGATCATTCCGTGTAATTTTTACAACATTTCGCATAACGAGTCTACGTTCGTGTTCCCTTTCTTTTACAACCACCTACAATGACAGATTCGACATCACAACCAGGTTGACCTCTTCGAGTACAAACAGAGAGTTGCATGTTGCCAGAGTATCATTCAAAATCTTGCCTCTCTGGGGCCGTACTATGAAGATTTGCGTATTCCCCGGTACGGTTTGGGTACGGTGTTTCCCAAGCGAAACAAGAATTCCAGGTCATGATGGACCAAGGGATCTGTCGACCTTCTAAGAGTTTCTGTCACAGTTACTCAACCAGTTCAGAGAACGGGTCAGTATAGTGTTCTCCACGTGATGAAAGCAGAATCACATTTATTCGATGAACCTCGAAATAGCATTCAACAACTAAACTGCGAAAATTCAAGATTTGAAGGTAACTTCGATCATGGAGCGACGGAGAATGAGCCAGAAATAAAGGGGATTTGGAGTGAGCGAACGCTGGAGGTCGATGGGGGAAACCTCGTTCGAATTCGTGATTATCAAGAAGCTGAATGATTAAACCCAACGGAGGGTGAAGTTCAGGAAAGGGAAAGGGTGACTTAACGATGTTGGGTTTCTGGATAATACAGGGAGGAACATAATAAATCGAAAGAGTAAAAGTTGGAAACTCGATCGGACGAAGTTTGTTGGCTTTAATCTGGAATGAGAAATAGGTTTGCTTTGGTTCATCGGGAATTGCCAACAGCGAGCGACATCTGATTATGAGTCTACATAATAGAAAGTTTGCGAATCCGACGAAGTTCGTAAGTCGCAGCTTACGAAGGAGCCGAAGCGGATGTCGAAGACGAGATAATAACACGGAGTGAGTTTTCTCATCATCTCTGAGTGTACGAACCGAACGGTGTTTCTATGAACCCAAATGATGGATATGAGGTACAATAGTAGGTGTGCTTTGGGCATTGCCCGTGGCGTTGGAGAGGGTGCCTAGCTTCGAAGCCTTTACCCCTCTCCAGCCAGCACCAATCATCTCTCTTGGGCGGATTTCCAGCGAGAACACGGTCCCCACGATGCCAATCCCATGGCTTCATGGCAGACAGCGCCACGCCCTAAAGGCTTTACACTGCTGGCCGCGGGCTGAAACCCCATTCTATGTGGCTGTATCTTGAGCAGCCTAAGGACCTGGATGGGTGGTAGGCCCCAGTGCTGGAATTGCCGAGAGGCGTTCTGCTGGCACCTACGCTTTATCACCATGGGAGTACGGGGATTGGACTTGCCCCCGCACCTACTATGGAGAAGGGTGTCAGGCCGTCTTCTATGGCCTGAACTGCGACCCCCTTTCCGCCGTAATGAGGGCGGACTACTTGATATTTGGCCGCCCTCGTCCACGACCCACCCATCTCACTCTAACCTAACACCTGACACTACCCTACATACGCACTCACACAATAAATACATTCAACCCTTAAATACCTTCACACACTTTGCCGAAGGCCCAGGGGCAGACTACTCGATATTCATCCTTCATCCTTCACTTCACTACCTATAACTACAAGACACTAACACACCAACACAACACATACATTCACTCATATATACATTCAGCCCTTAAATACATTCACACTGGCAGTCCAGGCATGGGCTACTTGATATTCGACCATCCCTGGCACCGCCCACACACTAACACAAAACACACACACCTACTCCTCAGGCCCTGCGCACATTTCCTAACCTAACTTCTTCCCTATCCTTCAAAACCCTTTCACCGAACTGTTTCCTCTGTACAAAACATCTTTGCTTCCTAACCATATTCGTATCCCACTGGCTTCCTATTACTAATACCTCATTCCTTGCCCCATTCCTTTCCTGCTGGTAGCTGACACAGTGGAACAACACGTGCTCGACTGTGTCGAGCTCATCACACTCACACAGCCCGTCCATCACCAGCCCGAACCCACAGAGCTTCTCACGGAAGTCCCCGTAGCCGGTGACGAGCTGCGCGGTGTAAAACCCAAACCTCATCCGCTCCTATCCTTTCTCGTACATGTGGCAGCCACGTATGCGTCCATCTTCCTTTCTCACTATTCTCCTACCTGTCCTGCCAATCATCGATAACTAGCTTGTCGATGAGGGCTTTCCTTTTCCTTCCCTCGATTTCCCTTTGGATATGAGGTACATCCAGATATTGAGGGGAATAGATTTTTCTATTTAAAAAATAAGTTATACCGTTGTGAGGTTAACCTCTCACTTATTACTTTCCGCTACACCAAAGGGAAAGGAAAGTATAGTAATCTTGTTCAAAAAAAATTGGGTTCTCTTCAGATCTTTACGTTTTGAGGCCCACTGAGTCTAAAAATCCTAATTTCGGTGCATGGTCCGTGTGTGTGTGTGTCTGTAGTACGATTTGCGGGAGAACGGAACGGCTGAACGATTGAGCTGTTCTTTTTTTGTTTTGTTCGTTACTTTTTGTAGACACCTAAATAAGGTTATGGGCAATTCGGGCGATGGGAAGGGAGGTGGGGGACGAAAAAGTTACCAAAAACTAGGGTTTTTCGCATTATTATCTTCCTCCAATCAATACCTAACTTTTCTTCTCCGTACATATCTCCATGAAAAAACGGTGAACGGAGATATAGGCCTATGAAGCAAAAATAGGTTTTTTACGCTTTTTGGCAAAACGGCTTCAACGATCACCAAACTTTCAAGATGTATCCGAATAGTTAATACCTACATATTGTTCTCAATAAATGTTCCTCTGACAGCCCATTGAAACGAGATAAAAATCAAATGTGTCGAAAATAACGTTTTTTCGAACATGTCCGTAAATTCCAGGGTAACTTTTTCACCAGATGTGATAAATCTTGATGGAGTGTCTTTTAGTCACCCATACCAACATTTCGTTCTCCATAATTATTTCTGTATATATATGTTGACTGGAGATATAAGCCAAGTTAACTCAGAAAAGGAGATTTGTCGAATATTAATTTATCGGTATTCCAATTGTCTCAAAAACGGTTCAGACGATTTCGATCAAACTTACGGAGTACTCTCAGCTAACTAGTCCCTACATTCTGTTCTCTATAAATGTTCCTGTAGAAATGCGTTGAACGAAGATATATCGCCCGCATATGTAGCTGGTGTTCGAACTTGAAGGGTTTGCGGAAAGTTGTGTGTTGCTACGCACCGCTCTTTTTTCTACATAATCGCCTTCCCATTGTTTTCCACGTTTTGAGCTTCGGCATAAGCGTTTTGATACCTTCTTCGAAGGATTCTCTCGCCAACTCTTTCTGCCAGTTCAGGACCTGTTTCTTCAATTGTTCGGCGGTTGAAAGGCGTTTTCCGCCCATGTGAGTGTTCAGGGAGGTGAAAAGATGGAAAATGGGCAGGAGCCAAGTCAGGGGGGGGGGTTTCACAATGTCCCAAACGAATGAATCCAACAGCTCTGGTGACGTTGTCGAGCAACAAGCGCACTCCCTTTGTCAACATTCCCCTCCGCTTGTTTTGGATTGCTTTCTTGAGCTTTTTAAGGGGTTCGCAGTATCGTACTGCATTAATCGTTGTTTGATCTCAATTCTCCTTTACCTCCTTCCTTCACTCTGGAAGGGCCCTCCCCGCTCTATAATCCCCCTGCAGTTTCAGTTGCGTTTTTCGCATGTTCCCCGCGTTGTGCGTAATTTCCTTATTTCTTCCTTTTTCTCACTAACTAACCGGGGGGCGTGGTGGCCAAGCGCGTTGGGGCGTGAGGCCTTCTGAGCCAGGCGGGAATAGAACCAGCCGACTCTGGTTCGATCCCATACCAGGCACCCCCCTTCACCAAACCCAGGGGGGTGAGGCAATGGGTACCGGCGACGGCTGGGACACTGAGCAGGCCCCGCAACAGGCCCGTTGGGGAGTTAGGACATGGGCCCAACGAGGCCACTGCGAAATGCCATCGGCCCTGAAGCTCTGGCGGAGTCGTGTGGCCCGCAGCTGCCTCCCTGATATCTTCTTCTTCTAACTAACTTCGGGTCATCGTTCTTCCAGACCCAAAATCTCCAGACCGACATCCATTCTCTCCACTGGAGGGAAACACGAGGGTTAGCCCCATCGACGGGGGGCTGCTCCGATCTGCCAAACCCAAGGTGAGTTCTTCACACGTTTTCCTCACTCATTTTGCTTTGGCATTGGAGGCTGTTCTGCGGCGGGAATTCTCCTCCTGATTCTCCGGATCATACAGTCCACCCATGCGCTTCTCATGTTCTACCTTTTCCCCAGAAAGAAGCGTACGTACAATCGTCTTCCCCTGAGGCAACAAACCAACCAGAATGATTCCTTTTTGGTCCCACAACACGGTTGCCACGATTTTTTTGCCCTAAATGAAGGTATTGATTTTTTTGCAGAGGGAGAAGACGTGGGTCGCCACTGAGATGGTTGTCTTTAAGACTCTGGAGTGTAGTGAGCCACTCAGGTCTCATCTTCAGTCACAATGGAGCTAAGGATATCCTCACCTTCCAATGCAAATCGCGCGCGGGCGACCCGATTCTATGCTGTTGTATCAATTGTTATGGCACCCACCTTGCACACAATTTTCTGAATTCGAGACTTTCAGTGATTGTTTAGTGCGGAGAGTTGTGGCCAGAGATAAAAGACCTACGCGTTCCGATTTAGAGGGAAATCGTCCTTTTACTACCATCCCACGCCATTACCTTCTCGATAAAAAGCTCGCCGTTTTAAAGCTCCTTCACTCCCTCATATTTCGTCGTTTGGCCGCACCTATTCGCAATTTTTCACCTCGTATAACATCTTCGATGCTCCTGAAATGTCTTAGAACATTGTGCTAAAGCCTATTTGCAGTTCTTTCCAATCTGCACGCCAGCCCGAACGACTTCATAAATCCAAAACGTATTTAGAGGAGGGACAGACGCGAGGAAGCGCCCTTTACGTGTTTTTAACATGCTACTACCGCACGAGATGATCTCCACCTAGGCTCAAATTGGGTACATTGTGAAGCATCATGAAGAGTGCATGCGATCTGTACTGCCTACACAAAATTAGGTATAACATATCAAGAGCTACACGAATCTATTTCATAAATTCAGTGCGACTCTAATGGCGTGAGTGTTTGGCAGGCCGAATTAGATGGGTCTTTGACCTTCAAAATGCCTGAACACTGTCGTCCTCAAGCCCTTTTGTTTCCAAGTCCACCTCTTCAGTTATTTCAGATTGACAACGGATTTTTCCCCTTCTTCAGGACTTTCCGAAATTTCCTTTTCCCTCCCCTCATTTTACGTTCCTCTCCACAATAGACAGCCGCTCCCAAACTCATTCACCAACGAGTTAGTTGTTTAATATTGGGGCGAACATTTCTGAGGCCCTCAAACTCTGCGCTCTCCTCATAATGGGCCCCGCTGTTCCTTCGGCTAATAACAGAAAGAGGCAGCAAACAAACGTGACCTTGAAAACTTTGTCCAACTAATACCCATCAAGACACACCAAAATTGGCATCACCCCACCAACTTTCCTCCACCTACTGAGCTGCTCATGCGATCATTGCGTTTCTACCCCTGCAGTTTTAACAACGTTCGATCCAACATCATAAGACGCAATCCATCAAATTTGTGCGTGTCACCTCCCTTTTGCTTCATCTCATCTTTTCCTCCTGATATCATCTCAGTTGCTTCCGAACACTGGTAAGATCCTTCCAATTTTCATCTACACACCACATTCACCGTATTTTTGGTTTATTATTCATTCTGAATAATAACCCTATGTTTTCGGTTAAAAAAATTTTTTTACAACCCTCCCCCCCCATCCACAAAACTTGATACTTTACGTTTAAAGACATGGGTATTCGCAATCTGCAATGTCCGTCTGCCGTCCGGGCCGTTTTCTGCCTTTAACGTGGTCTAAAAAATTCGTTCTTTCGCACAAAAATCCCATTTGGTATCTAGTTGTGCCCACCGTCTCGGCAATCCGATCGGACGAAGCCCATGGTTTTTATGGACACAAAATGGTTTAAAAAATTAACAAAACGCAGTATAATTCGCAAATACGCCGTGTTTCGTATCGTTTTCAAGGTATTTTTACATCCTGGGTCGAATGGAATGAGTATCAGACGTGTACAACTGCGTATAGTGAAATTACAGTAATTATATTGAGCCAAAGTCTACCAATTGAAAGAACTCGCGGGAACTACAGCGGATGTCAACGTTTCGTCATTAGTACTCCCTCCCTCGCTCCCGTCTCATTAAAACCACCCGCCCGCTTGACTCGCCACGTCGTGCCAATTGCCTACAGGCGATTATGGGCGCCTGGCGCCAGGGAAATATTTTGTTTCCGTAGTTCCATTGTAGCCAGGACATGTTTCGTATGGTTTACTAGTATTTTTCGATGCTGAATCGAATGGGATGGGTCTTGGAGCAGTTATACTAGGTCAAGCTGTTCATGAGAATAATTAACCGTTGTGTGATAATTTGCGGAGTTTTTTATTTTCTTTGCTCGAGCCTTCTTTGTATATACATTTTCTCAGCACAATTCTTCATTTTAATATAAACCCCTTCAATTCCGAATTATTTTCCTTGATATTATTTTCTCATCCAGCCTTCCCTGTTTTTTACATATAATTTCTCGGTATTTTCAGTGTTACTGGGAATCCCGAAATTTTCATTGCAGTACACCTTAACGGTCGTCTCTCGTTTCTCCCAATATACAGTCATCTAACAGTTCACGTGATACAGTCGTCTCTCAGCTCGCGCTTTTCACAACTCAACTCTATCTCTCTCTCCCTCTCTCGGTCCATCACCCTCCACTCAGTGTCGCCCAACAAGTTCACATGTATTGATAGTCCCTTGTTCATGTTTATAGACTCATACTCAACCAAATCGCTATTCTGTCAAAAGTACAACCGTCCTCACTCGCGCTCACTATATTAATTTATTTCTCAGTTTCATGCTCCCCCATTCATACGCTCAACAGTGAGTGTGCTAGACAGTGCACAACACTGGCACACATTGCACCGAGAGCCACAACAAATGGAAATATATTATTAAATCAGGTGGAATTTCGTTGGTAATTTATTTTGATAGGTCTTGTTGTTAATGATTGTGTTTTGGTCTTCGGTAAGACTCAATGATTAGCATTAAAGGAACGTTATGGTTTCAGCACTCATTATATCAGCACTGCTGCCCAGTCCGGGCCCATAGACGACCAAAGAGCAGACACGCGTTCATGATTTGTTCAGTGGTAGCTCTACTACTACTCGGGACACGACGCAGCTGTAGTGGTGAAAATACACCTCTTGGGCGCTCGCTGTACACATTCTTCAGCTTCTTCAGCATCACAACATGGGGTCTGACCTGAATATGTGATGGTTCCCTTAACCGAACGCCAAACTTACCAACCCCCCCTCATCTACTTCTGCGGTACCCAATTGCGAATTTACTCGAACGTCACCTACCTCGGCCTAGTACACGTACCAACGTCTCACCTGGAACGCCCCACATCGCATCACTGACGACGAAAATCGGGGTGCCGCATCCGCCAACTCGAAGCAGTACTCAGCAGTACTGAGCGTCAAACTCTTGCCGTGCAAGGTGCCCATCCGCCACATCTGGTTATATGGAGGGGATGTGGTGCTTCGCATCGCGCACTACTCTTCTACAACAAAATGTTATGTCGGTCAGAATAGGTTTGCAGCCCTTCCCGAAAGCTCTTGCTCATTTCTTTCAAAAAAGTGTACATACTTTCAGTTGCGAACATTCTCTACTGGAGCGCACAATATCGATCACACTATTCATCATATTTTTAATTTTAACGTGTAATCACTTGTGATATTTGATTTTTTATCAAGTTCGGCGTATGTATATGAATTAATTGAATAAAAATTATGAATTAAATAAAACCCCTCGGTTCCTGTCTACGTTTCCTCTGTCCTTCAGTTCGCTAGCTTAGTAATCTGAATTTGCCTTGAAGCAATTTGCCTTCCACTCAGACTAGTGCAGTCTTCATAGAATTCACAAGGCCTTTATCTAAACACTCGGTGTAGAACAAACAATGAGAAACCGTCGTGTCGGCGGCAGAAGGCCAGTTTGGGACAAATGCTATTGTGACCAAGGCGCATACGATGCACATTGAGCTAATTTTGATTCGCGAGAGCTCCGGATGTTAACTAATCGTGGACAGCGGAGTGGCCGATTGAATGTGGGACGTTCTCGTTATCTCCGACCTCAACTGCGTCAGCCCATTTTCCTTTAGAGAAAGGGAACACCTGAAGCTTGACGTCCACACGACGAAGAAGGTAGTAATAGTGACATAGGTTCCAGGAAACGTCCTTCGTGTGGTCACCGCTTGGGTTGTTCACATAGCAAACACCGCGTGATTTCTGCAAGCTCCTCCAAAATATTGTGAAGGTGAAGGAGGTTGTCCTCTTGCAGAATATGAGAAACCTTGCAGAGTACTCAGATGTCCTTCCAATTTACTATCTTTTTCAGAACTTGCGGATAGGAAACTGTCAGTCACGCAGTTCACCACAAGCGAAAACACCAGACTGTTGCCCAGCGCTATTTCACAACAGCTGTCTGCTAAAGAAGAGACAACAAAGACCCAACAGATAAACCAATATCTTCGTATTGAAGTACCCAAAGGTCCCGAGACTCTTTGCCTTTGCAAATAGCATCGGTCTGAAGACTCGGCAAAAACTCCTTCATCCGACGTCACGAACACTTGTATTTCGAATAAAGGAGTGATGGTTGAGTACAGGAGCCAGTGCTTCATAATGAGCTAAGAGGTAGGTATTCCTTTAAAGTTGTACTCGCTCATAAGTTACCTGTTCTGCATTCGGGGATGTCTGGGAGAGTTCCAACCGGGTGGCCCCTACCTCCCTCAGACACCGCAGCTGAAAAAGAAGAAAGGTATGGGATTCCCACTCCCCAGCGACCCCACGACCACCACAATATCCGCAGGGCAAGTGTATTTTCCAGCATTCTCAGGCCTTGCCCTAGGTACTAGTTGGATCTCTGTTCTACCTACCTTGCCCTGCAAAGGCAGCCACCTGTCGTGGCCCGAACCCATAAAGCACCCGCGCAAAGCCGCGGGCTGTACATTCCCTTGGTACCATTTGGGGTCAAAAAACCCTTAAGGCCTGAATAGTTGCAGGCGCTTCGGCTTTTCCTCATCCCCGGGTACGACAGTTTGCGCTAGCTGACCTCCCCAGGGTTAGGAAGGACCTCTGTAAGCTGTTACAGAGGGCTCCGAAGCTTCCACCCACTACATCTGCCGCGCTATAATCAAATGCAGACATGTCTCTGTCCTGAGAACGATGGATGAGCTCACAGGATTCAGTTTGGAACGCCTACTTCGAAGAGCTTCTCAGGAGCCTGACAGCGAGCCATACACCTGAAATAGACGACCTGACTGCAGAATTGTCTACAGTACAATCGAGGCATGAAGTGCTCTGAGCTGTCACCCGAAGGTGAGAGCACATCAAGCCGCAGTTGGCTGAGGAACCCTGTAGGCCACAAGCTTCCTCTTGAGAAGCAAGTCAAGTACATACCCGCCAGTATAGGTCATACCCTGTCAGTCCCTCGAAGACACTAGCGCCACAAGGTTTGCCTCACTACGAGCAATTAGCAAGGCCACTTAAGGAGATCCAATCCCAGAGGGCTGCACTCCTGTAGGTCACTGAGGCCTACAAGGCAGCATGGACAAGTGAAGAGTGAAAAGAGGAGCTTCCCCCGCTCTCGGCCGAACTCTGTATAGACCTCCCCACTGAATGAAAACTCGCCAGGCTAGTTGAATGGGACTTCATTGTGTGGTTACACTTCTTTTCTGTCACAAGCACTCAATCCTGCATGTACTGTACTTTCTACGATAGTAAGTGATGGTTTTTGGAAGAGCAGCAAAACCTTCCAGCTTTGACTGCTACTAAGGAAACTTATGGTAAGAAGGTTATGAAACTAAGACGAAGTCACAGATAATCACTCCCTCTGAATCTTGCTATCCTAGTACGTAGTTAGTTCAAGTAGAAAACCACTTCCTCCCAGATGGTACGGATTCCCCAGGGTCATACCTCCGCGTGGTGACACACGGGCAACAGCTCTTCACTGGGAGACTGGCTAAATGACTACCTGCCGCACCTCTGCAGGTCTGGGTTGGGTAGGTGCTGAGCAAAACAGCAAAATCGCAAACTCCACAACTTTCGACTGCTAAAACTCTCTTATGAATGTTAAGTAACAGTAATTTTAAAGAGGGCAATAAAAAGAATTAGTTTACGCATGAGGATTGTTGCGATGAGGGCAAAATGAAAGAACCGAAGGTGTCTTCACTGCACACTTCTGACTTAAAATAGCAATCCCTGGTACAGAAGTAGGCTCTGTTCTCCGGGGGTTAACTCCATCCTGAACAGCAAATTCTTTTCTTTTTTTTCCCCGGCACGCTGCGTAAATTGTTTTATGCCCCCGCGTTCGAGATGAGGGTCACTGAACGACAATCCCCTCAGCGTGGAGCCAAACATGAACCCTTTTGCCGCGGTCAGCTGGACGATGAATAACCGCACCGAATTTCCCTTGGGGTTCTGATCCACTCGGTTGGTTCTGCTCGCGAAGAAAAACGAAATCCCTTAGATGACTTATATCCTGCAGGATCGCCGGCCGGGGCTATTTCGGTGACAATTCTTCTGACATTCGGTCATTCGTGTTTCTTCTTTATAGGAACCGCGTCGAACGTAGGCATATCGCAAATGTACATTTTGTTTAACGCTACGTACACTGGCGCAGTATCATCGCTAAATGCATTTTCACGGAAACGGTTGTGAGAACAGAATGTAGTTGCAGTTTACGATGAGCTTAAGGAGCATCTATTTCATTTTCTAGAACCGAGCGAATGAGGAATTCTTTATTGACTTCCACGGGCGCATCATAGCATTTGACAGTTATTTTGATATGTTCGATAGCCTGGGATTTTTTAACGCGCTGAAAAACACGAAAAAAAATAATGGCGAATATAACATTATTCCGTTTTACCATTTCATTCATGAATACGTTGTGATTACTTCATTTCTACTTGATGGTGATGAGCAACATTGGTATTTTACAGAAAAACCTTCCGATCCCAGAGCACAAAGACGACGGTAAGTTTAATGACTCATCAAGGTTTATTTTAGCACAAACGTAAGGTGTTGTACACATGAAATAGTATGTTAAGACGCACATACAAGCGTGAAGCTCGCCGTTCGAATTGTAACGTCAATTCTCGTGGGACATGGTATGAGATGGGAGTGGTAAGAAATTAAATTAATTGGGTAACTATGCCACTATCAAACAAAATTACAAAAAACCCTGCAAATTATTACACAACGGTTTATTATTCGGATAATCAGCTTGACCTAGCATTAATGCTCCGAGACCCATCCTGTTCGATTCAGCATCGAAAAATATCATAATTAAACCCCAAAAAAGGTCGAAAAGAACTGAATCGTAATATTAAAATAAACAAAAAAAAAACGAAAGTATCTAGAAAAAACTGAATTTTAATATGAAAACATGCACGCTAAATACTAATATCAAAATTTAACCAAAAATCTATGAAAAAAAACAAAATGAGAATGAGACGAAAGAATCTAAAAAAATTGAATCGTATTAAAACCAAAACGCCGGGGAAATTGGAACGGGGGCGCTCGAAGCAAACCCGGGGGGAGTTGAGTGTTGGGAGGGAAGCAAACGGGAGGCCCTGCTCGCTCGCCTCGAGTTTTTTAATGAGACGGGCGGGGCGGGGGGAGTTCAAACGACGAAACGCTGTAGCTCCCGCATTGTACTGCGTTTTGTTAATTTTTTTAACCGTTTTTTGCCCATTACAACCACGGGCTTCGTCCGATCGGATTGCCGAGATGGCGGGCACAACTAGATACCAAATCGGATTTTTGGGCGAA
Source organism: Pachypeltis micranthus (assembly GCA_020466155.1). Taxonomy (NCBI): domain Eukaryota; kingdom Metazoa; phylum Arthropoda; class Insecta; order Hemiptera; family Miridae; genus Pachypeltis; species Pachypeltis micranthus. Next base: position 6,611,782 of record CM035776.1, read on the forward strand.
AGAACGAATTTTTTAGACCACGTTAAAGGCACAAAACGGCCCGGACGGCGGACGGACATGCAGATTTCGAATACCCATGTCTTTAAACGTTAAGTATCAAATTTTGAGGAAGGGGGGGGGGGGGTTGTAAAAATTCTTTTTTTACCGAAAACATAGGGTTATTATTCAGAATGAATAATAAACCAAAAGAACTTGATACTATCAATACTTTCACACAAAATAACGGTTACACCAAAACAAACAATAAACAAATTATTAAGACAATACGACTATAAAAGAAACCATCCAAAAATACAAAATACACAGACTTTAACAACACGCAGCACATATACGCACACAGGACCAAAAATATACGGAATAACTAACATCCTCTGAAAGGAACGCATACAAATCGCATTACTGACAGCATGCTTAGAACCAAACTAACTGCAAAGACTGGAAAGACAGACCCACTCGACCAAAGTGGGGTATGTAAAATAACTTGCACCTGTAAAAATGCGTAGGGAGGACAGACAGGACGAAAAATACGGACCGGATACTCAGAACACATTAAATCTCTTAGTAGGAACAAAGGTAATCCAAACTTTGCCAACCACCCCAAAACAACTGGAAAAGAACCTTAGAATCGACAACTGACGGACTATTCAAGACAGTCCTTTCCCTTCACCTGCAGTGGGTTTCCCCAGAGGTGCACGACCCCCTTCCTCCTCCCACCCCTCACAGGCGCTCCACCATCCCGTTTACCTTTCTCTTCGTATATAAAGGCCACGACCAACTGACTGACTCCAGTACTGACTTAACGGCCAGACGAGATGTCTTTACATCGAAAGCGCTCGCCCACAATATCTCACCAGCCAGAGGAGACAAACTCCCCTAACAGATACGTTAACTTTAGTCCTATTGTGTAGTTCTAATGTCTCACAGGACCAGTTTCCTAAGAAATGCGAGGTATTTCGTGCAAGACCCTAGGAGAAGTTGCACCAAAGAAGACAAATCTTTGGGCCTGGGCATGACATTGCGTGAAATAGTAGTCACAACGTGGTAGACCCAGCCTCAAATCATTTGGTTCCATTCTTAACGGACCATTTGAGTTGTTGACTAGTTGTACCTTTCTATCGGTTATGTGGGAAAGTTCTGTTGCAGTTGGAGGATATATATATAGTTCTATATAGCGCTGTTTCTTGATAAAGCCATCTGCGAATGAAAAAACAGATCCACTCGACCAAAGTGTGGTATATAAAATAACTTGTACTTGTAAAAGCATGTACACATGACAGACAGGGCGAAAAATGAGGACCAGATATTCAGAACACATTAAATCTCAAAGTAGGAACAAAAATCCAACTTCGCCAACCACCTCAAGACAACTGACATGAACCTACTGTTATATTTAATATCGACAAGGGACGCAGACTATAAAGATGGCTAGCTCAGAACTGACTTTATTGGATCCTACAGGCAGTATCCTTGGCACAGGCATACTTGATCACCCACTGGTGACCATATCTTTACACAGCTGTTAGACGTTCCACAACGAATACATATTTTATTAAACTAGTACATAATAATAAATTAAAACAATCTTCCATAATATAACACCTACCTTGCCAGATAAACAATACAAAGGACGAAAACTGAACATATTAGAATTAGAAATTTATAAACAAAAAAACTTCAATGGATCATAAACACAAAATGCGACACCATATTCACACCGCTCAAGACACTACACAAACGAAAACAACCAACTGCCGGATTTACAGACCACACTATACGAAAAAGACTATGAATCGACAATTAACGGACTCTTTAGGACATACACAAACTGCCCTTACATTCCTTTCCCTTCACCTCTAGCCAGTTTCCCCAGAGTTGTACAACCTCCTTCCTTTCCCCTCCTCCTTCCCCAACGCCACCACCATCTGTAAAGACCACGAACAACTAACTGACTTTAGTACTGACTTAATGACCAGACGATGATGTCTTTACGCCGAAAGCACTCTCCCACAGTATCTCACCAGCCAGGGGTAAGAAAGTTTCAGCGACTAAATTGAAGTTTTAGTTTTGAGGTCCCTCAGACCATTGTCTGTCTGTTCGTCATGAAAATCATTGAATTGGGTTCAAGTTAATTTGTTTACCTTGAATATGATCTCGTAAATGGTCGCCGTTGGCCTCTACAACGGTATTGTGCCCGTTTTGTAGCATTTTTCATGGTTTTCTTCAACGTTTCGACCGAAGTGGCGGCTATTTCCAGACGGATGTTGGTTTTCAGCTCGTCTAGGGTCTTTGGTTTGTTAACGTAAACCTTTGATTCCAAATAACCCCACAAAAAGAAGTTTGTTATTTATTATTTTTAAAAGCACGTTGAGTTTTCTTGACTGGTTTTGTTGAATGTAAATTTCAACAATTTTAGAGCGTTCCTGTGGCGTGTACTGTTCCATTGTAAAAATATGCTTGGAATGACGCTTCAAACGCGGTGTTATTAGTCGATTTCGCTGTCGAAAGTTACAGCGTTGTCTGATGGGTGCTCCGATTATGGGCAACCTTGTAGACAGCTCCAAATGACCCGACAGCGCCCTAAAATTGTCATTTGCAGAAAAATGACCGGAGCAGCACAACAAATTACCAAACGTTTCGACGAAAATCTTATAAATTCTGCCCGAATGTCACTAGAATCTTCAGAATTCCAAAATGACGGAAAACGAGCCATCTCAGAAAAACTCACGTAAACGGTTTTCATGAATCTCCAATGCGCTCATAGCTCAATAGTAGGAGCAGCACTGGTGCACGCACGAGTTGAAGTGAGTAGCGTTTGTGTACAAAAGGGGCGACACAGACGGGCGACTTGGAAATACGTGTACTGGCGGGGAGCTATCGAAACGAGAGACGAGAGAGCGAGCAGTAAGCGAGCACAGGAAGACGAGTGAATTCCGCGATAGTTCGTAGCTGAATGATGAATTTTGGAAGGAGTTGTCTCTTGTGGAGAGGAATCTGAAAATGAGGAGTGGGAAAAAGATGGGAATGTCCAGACGAAGGGGAAATACATCGTCATTGGGATTAACTCAAAAGGTGGAATTTCCATAAGTAATAAAAGGGTGAAAATAATGACTTTGCCATTAGACGTCCCGTTAGAAGTCCCATTAGAGCAGGTACGGAAATTCCGGGGTCAAAAAACCTGAACTGATTCTGAGCAAGCTCAATAAATGCAGGAAACGTGATAAACTGAATGAAAAACAGATTTGGTTAGTCTCTGGAGTCGAGAAAATAGCAGAATGCACTTGAGGCCGAAGAAAGTTGTGTGATGTGTCGCACTTGATGTTTTGGATGGCGTTAAGAGGTGGACGGCCAGGTCAGTAGAGAGAAGTTTCCTTTCACACCTACTTTCAGTATTCTTCTCTCGAACGTAATTTCCACCACAAACCACTTGACATCATCACACGCTTTTTGCATTCATAAGTTCGACGATACCTTTTCTCGAGGGGAGAAAAAAAAAGAGTTATATTGCGAGAATCGAGGGGGTTCCTTATCCCCTGGAGCTTGGACCGCATTATAACTTACACAGCTCTTCCTTCGCCCCTAAATCCCACCAAAATATCTCCAGCAGCGGTCTCGTTAAAATTTAACGTCAGCAACTCCGCACTCGGCGAGTGTTTTAATTTCGGCTTTAACTCGAGGCCTTGGAGAGTCGTTGAATGTTTTAACGTTCTCGATGGTTTCAAGTTGTAACTAACCCTTCGGGAGAGGTTACCGTGAATTTTTAGTACGAATTTTCCAGCGGTGGGTTGAAGAATCTAGTTTTTACAACTCGGCGTTGCGTTGCTAAGGTGCGATTTTCTGTTATAGCCACTAGAACAAAGTGCTTGCGTTTTAGGACACGGATTGTAGGTCTTAGTCTAAGAAGCAATAAATGTACGCAGGTTGTTGAACATTCACGTGTTCGAGAAACGGGAAGCTAAGAAGCGAAAGTCCCTACTTTTTTTTGGGAACGTAGGAAGGAGTGTCTGCTTCTAATGGCGACACGAATGTACTCCCCATACTGTCCAGCGGTTTGGGAGGTTCAGGAGCAGTTTTCTCCGTCTTCATTCTACAGCTCAGCGAGATACTGACACTGGATCAGCAAGCTTCACTGCCAAAGCAAATTGAGTAAAGAACCTCCAGTTTTCATCTCAGACGGGTGCCCCCGGCGTCAGCCGGCCGACTGTGACCCTCACTTTGCGCTGCCAGCCTGCCCCACCTTAGCAACGAGAAGATATCAGAAGCAACATCAGTGCAGGAAGAACGGCCCACGAATTTAGTGCAAGTAGTTTTTGCTTACAAGCCAATTCGGAGATAAACGCAGGAAGTCCCTCACAAAGAGCTGCATGAGAAAAAAGGTAAGGTTCTCTCTGAAGAGATCAGCGTAAGGATATCCGCGTCCCTTAGTCGAGGATCCCCATCTCGCTTGCCATTTTTCTAACGCCCATTCGTCAACGGCAGCAAGTTTCTGTTCTGAGGTAAAATCCGCACAGAGTTCAGCCCAAAGAAGAGGAAGGTCCCGTTTCACTCTCCACTTGTCAACCATGCACTCAACGGCCAAATGAACTGGTAACTGACCAGTGATCACCTGGAGTGCTTCTGTTGATACAGCCAAAGGATTGGGCCAATACTCTCTGTTGATTGACTGCTAGTTTGCTACCCCAGACAATGGAGCAGTACTCAATCACGCTTAGATATACATGAGGTAACACACACCCCAAGTGTTCTTAGTAATTGCACACAGTGAGGCAAACCTTGCAATGGTGGCTGGGTATCAACGGGAGATTGACGACATCATATCGACTAAGCCTTGAAGTGGATTTGGACCTTTCTTTCTAATCTGGCTTGCCAGGGTTTTGACCAAATCAACTCACATTCACGTCCATAGGAGGGGAAGGGTCTCCCTCCGCCTGCTTCAGGAGCTGAGACAGTCCGTTGGCTGTGTTAAGCGAAAAAAGATTCTACTCACGCGATCGCATCGTACCACAGCGTCGATTTCTATATATCGGTGTTGGCGCACTTGACTATTATAAGTGTTTTGTGGAGCACATGGTCGATCACCTCGCTCCTTTTACTAATACGGAAGCCGTCCAGCACTACGTCAGCAGCTGCTGCATCTATCATACCAGCGACCCTTTCTACACGGACGATCGGCTCGTCGACCCAGCAAAATATTCGGTCAGATCAACCAATTTCATTTTATTTTTTTTTTTTTCGACAGTAGAAGACACTTTATCCATTATCATCCACCTACAAATTCGGTCTTGTTATTTTTCAAATCCTCGGTACAAAGAGACGACACAAAAGCGTTGCAAGATCGCAAGCAGTGTTCTAAAGCACACACACTATTTTTATAGACACATTTTATCATATTGTATTATAATGAAGAGGTATTCTTCCTTCTGTGGGGCGAATAAACAACGGTTATACAGGTCCATAATAATCCAGGTAAAACAGGTCCAAGTAATAAATTTGAGCCGGACTCGAACATTGATGGAGAGAGACATCAGATGTGTTGTTCGACCGTTGCCAGAAGCTCCATTCTATTGACACAAGTTTAATCCTAATATTTGCTCTTCAAATGGGGAGATTTACAAGAGGCATTCGGAACTTCTGCTCTTTTGTTTTCAATCGAATACAGGCAAGGATGGGGGGTGGGGGGTGGGGGGTTTAACGGCAGAGGTGGATACAAACGCATTTCTCTTTCCATTTTGCGACTCGCCGCTATAGGACACAGCTTATATATCTATAGAATCGCCGATTCTACGTAATTACTTTGCATAAACTAGATATTATGTTAATGAGTGCGTTTATTATGACCAGCAGGTAGCAAACCACAGAAAGAAAGTGGTAAAACGGGAACAGAGGATAAATCTCCATAAATCTCGCATAAATTTCCACAACCCCCGCAAATTCGACGATGCGCTATGTAATAGGCGCTGTTTTTGTGCTACGGCTTCTCTACACGATGCTTCTACTAGACAAGGACTGTAGCCCTAAGGTATCCCTATCACTTAGGGAATCGCTTCCTGCTAACAATTATAGACGAGTATTCCAGATTTCCATTCGCATTTGCTTGCCGAGATGTCAGCTCCGATACTGTCAAGAGGTGCCTCCAGCAGCTATTCTCCATGTTGGGAGCGCCTGCGTATGTCCATATGTGCCGAGGGGCATCGTTCATGTCACAGGACTTGAAAGCATTCCAGGCAGAGTACGGAACTGCCACTGGTCCAACTACTCCATATAATCCGCAAGGCAATGGACAAATAGAGAGGCTAAATGGTACATTATGGAAAACAATTGAACTCGCAATTAAGGAAAATGGCATGTCTATCCGCCAATGGGAAATAGTCCTTCAGGACGCACTGCATGCTATTCGGTCGATTCTCTGTACACCCATAAACTGCACCCCTCAAGAACGGATGTTCAACCACCTACGTCGCTCTAGGAATGGGAAGTCTACGCCGTCTTGGCTATTGAACCCTGGGCAAGTTCTATTGAGGAACTTCGACCGCCGATCCAAATTCGACCCTCTTGTTCAGGAGGTTTCTCTACTGGATGGAGGGCATGATTATGGTCGGGAGACCACTGTTTCTTCCAGACACCTAGCACCACTGGGAGCAGAAGGATCCGATGATCCCGGTGTTGAAGATGGAAGTACTGACACACAAGCTGAAGACCCGCAACCATCAGCACCAACTTTATTGCCCCCAACCTCAATGCCTCGGCATCTGTCACCCCCTACCTTTCCTACGCCTATAGAACAAGATGGGGATGTTGACGAGGCACCTCTCCGAAGAAGCACCCGAAATTGGAAGCCACCAGCTTACCTGGCTGATTTTGTTTGAAGACGGGGTGAATGACAATTATTATCACCCATGTGTCATGTTGTTTATCCGTTGCTACAGTCTTTTTCCCCTTGGATTCTCAATTTATTCTTTTGTTGCTTTTGACGAATATAGTCTAGCGAAACATTCATTTTATTCTACTACAGTTGCACGTCCCTGGCGTCCCTGGTTCTTTGTAGTCACAGAAAGAGAAGAATATTGAATCGTTTGATCTACGGAGAAACAATAGTAATTGCATATGAAGCGTCGTAGGCAAATTTGGCAAATATATTTGTGAACTCTTTACTTCCTTGATTGTTTCCTTGAATGCTCAGAGCACCAACGGGTAACTGGAGAGTCTAAGATGAATGTGTGTTCACCCCCTGTTAGGTGTGAGCACGAAACCCAGTTCTTCCTCAACTGCAACCAGCACGTTTGCTTTAAATAGGAACCTCGCGTGTTAGGTAAATCACCGGTACACTATTTCACTAAAGTTAACGTACGTGTGTAATGGTTTGCGGCTGGTGCGGCTGCCGATGGTGGCAACACTGTCCCCGCCACCCGTGTAGTTCGCCGCTGTTTATAAAAGCGGAGGAGCCACATTTTTCGCAGAATGGCAACCGACATCGCTTGCGAATCTCTCCCATTTTTTAAGCCAGTGAACAAGTACTTAAAGTCCCTTTAGATTGTGTGAAGTAAGGCAAGCGATCAGAGCTGGGCGTTTCATTTTCCCCGTTGTCCCTTTATTTGTCTTTTAATACAATCCGAGCATAGGTTATTTGTTTCATTCTAAAAGGAGTTCATTTCATTTCTATTTTTTCCTGATTAAATTCAAGTGGGTCCTAGTTGGTTTATAATTTCATTTCCCAGTACTTTCCTGAGAGGCATTATTTGTTTATTTTACACCAAGTGAGTATAATTGAGTGTACTTAACTTGTTCTTCATTGGGCCCTGACACGGCTTTCACTCATGTCCTGCACGCGGGTAAAAGAATTCCCGAAGTAAGTCACACGTGTTAGGTGAGTCCGTCTCCTCTGGCTGGTGAGATACTGTGCGTGAGCGCTTAACGGCCAGACGATGATGTCTTTACATAGAAAGCGCTCGCCCACAGTATCTCACCAGCCAGAAGAGACAGACTCACCAAACAGGTACGTTAATATTAGTAATATACCTACTGGCGGAACTTTTTTTTTCCAGTCTTGAAAACTTTATTTGTACCTTCCGATACACCATAGTTGTGTTTACAAGGGTACGCACTAATTAACATGTAACTTGTGCAGGATTGCTGCCCATTAGCAGTACCTGTTTTTAGTTAGTGGTAACAATTAATTAGAATAACAAACAAACAATGAAACGAGACTATAACGATAATACAGATAATAAAAATAGAATAATTTAATTGTCAACATTGGTCGTAGGTCATTGTTGTAGAAGATATGCATGGTGTTTGCGTTTCAGTCTTCTTCTGGGACGGGGCTATGGGGCGTTGTTTAATATGGCTCTTGCGGTTTGATTAGGGTGATTGGTGAGATGCAGTTGGCGGTGGCACGATTCAAGTATTTCGTTCACTGTCTGAAGCTCCAGGTCATTGTGAAGGGCGGCGTTCCGGACATACCACGGGGCATCCACCATTAAGCGTAGGAATCTGTTTTGAATGGTTAGAATCCTGTTGATTTGCGATCTCGATGCTGAACCCCACAACCCACAGCCATAGAGCCAAATCGGCCGAACAAGTGATATATAGACTAGTCTCTTAAGTTTGAAGAGAAGGCAAGACGCAGAAGAGACGAGGAACTTTAGTTGCTTGATGGGATGTCGCAGTTTTTTAAGTTGGAGGGAAATATGTGAGGACCATGTGAGCCGTTTATCCGAGACTAACCCAAGGTATTTCACTTCATCTGCCTGCGGTACTAACTCTCCGTCTAGAGCAATAGAGACGTGTGCAACTCGTCTTTTGTAAGTGAACTTGACTCTCGATTTATGTGCACTCAACTTAACTCTCCATCTTTTGCACCATGCTTCAACGAGACTGACGTGCTCCTGTATTTGTTTGCTGGTTTCTGTGCATGTTCCCTCGCATAGTACAGCAACATCATTTGCAAATTGCGCAATCTCAACTTGAGATGACAACGGGAAATCTGAAGTATGAAGGCGGAACTGGCCACTATTTCATGTTGGCTATTTATGAGATGTGGCTCCTACAGTCACACTTATAAAAATACAAATCACCACGCTCTCAACTCCCAATCTACTCAGGTCGTTCCTGAGGAAAACTTCAGCGTGGGGCATCAAGTAACTGAAGAGCTATAGGATAATTGTCACGTGGACGGCAGCGCATTGGAATGATTGTCTCGTAGCAAGGCTTTGGTGGCCTGTTAAAATATCTGGTGCGTTGCAACACACAACTTTCCTTAGCTCTACGTCAATTCACTTTGTACGTGGCTAATTCTGTTTAATCAATTCATTTATCACTCAGTTCATTTGAACTTGGTCAAACAACGCTTTACGACAGCAGAAAGCGGTAGCGCTTACAGTTCCGGAATTTATTGTGCTGCTCGTACTCATTGCAGGACCATTATTGAGCAATTGGTACACAGATAATTAATGAGGCTGTAAACACAAATTTTTTGAAGAAGGATAGTAATTACTTTTGCAGAGTTATTGGGTAAACACTTTTAGAACTGGTAGTAAGCCAAACGGCAGTAGTTGAAATTCAGGAATTTCTGGAGTAACCCCCATGTATCTCATGAACATTTTTAAACACTCACCCTTTAGGTATTGGATTGGACTACAATACCAATTTGTTTTTTACATTCTACAAGAATTCCAGCGGAGTTTATAAGGGAAAAACTGCGCTAAAAACGCTTTTGGTCGAAAATGTTGATAATTTATTGTGCTGCTCTCGTCATTTCCCCAAGACTGGGAATTTTATGGTACTATTGCCTTATTGAGAGCTATCAATATAAAAAATGTAATCAAAATCGTTAGAGCCGTTTTTGAGGAAAAAAATATTTGGTGTTTTGATCACTATGATAACTATAGTTAGCCTTCGGTGGATTTTGTTCATACCCTTATTTTGGCGTGCCATAGTAACCTGCGGGCGAGATATGAAGTTTGAGCTGATTTGGTACGGTGGTTTTCTCTAAAAATCGTTCACAGACACACAGACCATTTTCCCAAATAGTGTTTTTCGGACTCAGGAGGGTCTGAAACGTAAACATTAGAAGAAAACTCAAAATTTTTTTTTCAGCCGATTACATAACTTTCTTTTTTGCTTTGTAGAGCCAAGGAAAGTAAAAAACGAACATGGAAAAGCGTGGGTCAGGATTCACGTGGTAGTCGTCGCTATCCCGTCCAATTCTAAATTATTGAACGCTCTAGCGATTCCAAACTGCTTATTGTTCAGCAGTTAACACACCTTCAGGAGTAACACCTCCATCGCCCAATGAAGAAGATATAAGTGTAATCTGGATGAATTGAAGCGAATGAGCACGATAAAACTAGTTCAAGTTTAAATTCCAACGGTCTCGAGAGCTTCTAACTCTGAGGTATTCAGCGAATTCACACAGATGAGAATTGTGAATACTGTAATCTTGTTTCTCCTCAGTCCTTTGAATACTAATTCCGTCCTCTGTAGCTCCCTCAGCCAAGTTTCGAGAGACTTAAAAGTCTTCTACTCCACGACCTTCGTCGAATAGTTCTCGGTTGACGGTAGATAACGAATGAAGTAAGTCGGAAAAACAAGAACGCAATCTATCTGCATCTTTGAAACTTCAAGTCCTTAACTTGAAAGAGCCAACTCTCCGTTAGTTGAATAGGTACAGTTCCAGTTAGGAGAGTTGACGAGTACGACAATATCGCGAAAGTCTAACAACTTCGTACTTGGTCCTTGAATTCAATAAAAGTTGTTCGGTATTGTACGGAGAGACTATAACAGGGCAATTGAGGTGCAGCGTTTCAACGACTGTTTCTTTTTACTCTCCTGGCTACGCCACGATCCACGATTTTCTTTAGGGCCTGCAGAATTCCGTTTGAGTCACGCTTGACCCCCACATGCCCTCATACATGAGAGTAAGGCGAAGAAATTGATGTCGAAGCGCCCGTCGAGCTCGTAACTTCCTTCAACGACAAAAACCCTGCGGAACTTGACCGGAAAAACTCAATTTCAAGAGGAGACTTACGCCCTCTGCCGCGATTAATAGCAGCTGCCGACGCTTGAAATCAAACGGGCCGAAGGAAACTTGTGGGAAAAGGGGAGACTTTATAGTTTACCAATCAATAATAGAGGAAATCAAGTAGACTGGAGTCGATAGGCGGGTAGGAGGTGGGGGGGCTAACCGCTTTGCACAAGGGATAACAGTAGCTGGAGGGAGACGATAGCGCCTTCGTGCTCCTGAGGGATCGATACCCCTAATCGCGTGTCCAATTCGAATCCGTAACTTGCAACAAACTTACGTCATTTCCAAAAGGAAAAGGGAAACGTGGAACAAACGAAGCCAATTCCAGAGGGAACAATACTCTTGACGAAGTGAGCGCACAACTAACACAAAGCTCATTTCATTGACTTCAGATCGCCACAGAACTACCCACCAACCGCAGCATATCGAAAATGTCACGAAAACGAACATTTCAGATGGTCGACCCCCCCCAAGATATAGTCCTTTTGTCACTCAGCCACACAGCTACTTAATGAATGATGTCTTACACACCACCCTCATTTAAGAAGCCGAGTATGTTCTTCGTCGCAGCCTCCACTATGGAAGGAGTTTTTCGAAGCACCTGGCTCCCAAGCAGGGCAGTCATAGAGGATGCACTCTGCCATGTCGTCTTTACCGCATAATCTGCACTCAATTGCCTCTGAGATGCACTTCTTGTTGAGGTAATGCTTAAGTGGGCCGTCTCCAGTGAGGAAGAAAGGACTCTAAGATCCTGTCTGGAGAGTGTTAGCTTTGCCGTCACCCTTAAACAGGAAGGTACAATGAGCCTTTTCGCCTGTCTTAGTCGTGACTAGCAATGCCAACGGCCGAAATTTTCCTGTGTCTTCCATCAGGCAACTGGCCGATTCAGGTGACTTTTCGTCACTCCTATGTGGGGCTCAGGCCTGGATGGGTAGGGATTCTGTACCCCTTTTCGCCAGGCAGTCACCCTTTTTGTTGTCCTCGTGCCCTCTATGGGCCAGCACCCAAATAAGAGAAAGCCTATTATGGGAACTGGGTCGTTAGAGCCCTGAAGACATTCCCATGTCACCCTTGATGTGAAGGTGTAGGCTGTGATGACCTTTAGAGCCGCCCGACTGCCTGAGAATCTGTAGCTCCGTTTGCCCTTGAGACCTTTGGTCAGGATCTTCTAACCACAGATCCTCATGGCTATATACATCGTTGCGTTACTCTCACAGCAGCTTGGAAAGACTGAAATTGGGCCCTACTATGCCCAGTCCAGCTAGCCTCCACTATGGAAGGAGTATTCAAAGCGCCCGGCTGCCAAAGCAGGGCAGTCATACGTTATGTGCTCTTCCATTTCGTCCTCACCCACAAGCAGCACTCAACTGCCTCTGAGATGCACATCTTGTTAAGGTAATACTTGAGTGGGATCCTGTCTGGAGAGTGTAGCATTGCCGTCGTCCTCAAACAGGAAGGTATAACGAGCCTTTTCGCCTGTCTTAGTCGTGACTAGCGATGCCAATGGCCCAAATTTTCCTGTGTCTCCCATCAGGCAACCGGTCGATTCAAGTGGCTTTTCGTCACTCCTACGTGAGGCTGAGGCCAGGATGGGTAGGGATTCTGTACCCCTTTTCACGAGCCAGTCAGCCTTTTCGTTGTCCTCGTGCCCTCTATGAGCCGCCACCCAAATAAGAGAAAGCCTATTATGGGCACTGGGTCGTTAGAGCCCTGAAGACATTCCCATGTCACCCTTGATGTGAAGGTGTAGGCTGTGATGACCTTTAGAGCCGCCCGACTGCCTGAGAATCTGTGCCTCCGCTTGCCCTTGTCAGGATCTCTTCTACGCAGATCTTTATGGCTTGGATTCCCGCTTGAAATTGGGCCCTACTGTGCCCAGTCCAGCTCTGCCTCCCATCACAGACCTACCTCAGTCTAGAACGTCCCTCTCGCCCTTCATTCCTGTATGAGTCAGTACTGACGTCCAATGACAACTGAAAGTTCTTCCGCTCAGCTAGGACTGCCTTATCGTTCCATGCAGGCTTGCCTTAGCCCTGGTAGCAACGTTACTTACCACTGAATGTATATGTGGGAAGGTGAGATGTTCTACAGCAGCGGCGGGGCGAGTATTCCGGAGTTCCCCTAAACTTCCAGACAGCTTGTCACCTTCCTTGTCTCCTTCCAGTGGAGGTATACGTGACCCTGGACACCGTTTAACGTGACCCCCTACGCTTCAGAGTGTCCTTTCGTTTTGCAGGTAGCTCTAATATACTGAAATGCCCCCCACCCCCCACCACAACACCAAAGTACGTCTACTTTTCGCTCAACGCTTGGTTATTGAGTTGCACTGTTTATGACACAACCGATGAGGTCAACATTGTACCTAAAAACGGTGGAAACACAGCACAGCATTACGGAAACTCTCGCATCACATGAAAAAGCTCTGAGTACGAAATTCTCTTCGTAATAAAATTTCGTTAAATCGATTTCCTTCCAGTCTTCTATTCGCTTTGACATGCGAGGGCAGGAGCAAAGAGTTCCGAAGATGAGGAATCGAAAAGTTTTCCACGAAAAGGTTGGAAGGAGAAGCTTCTAACGTAAAGGGAAACTTGGAGGGAAAGAGTTGAAGAACGCCCTTCAAACTTCCTCAAAGGGACCTTTCTAGAAGTCGACCACCTATCAATTTTAGCTATCGTTCAGACGGAGCTAGACGGAGAAGACGACAGGTTGGGCTAAAAGCCAAGAAATGACTTCTCATTCACCTCCAAAAGGGTCATCCTTCCGACAAACCGTTCTCCTTCACATCCAACCGAAAGAGAGACGAAAATATCAGGAAAATAAAATACGGGAGCGCTCCTATTTATAAAAGCAGCTTTTTCCGGTCTCATCAAAAACAACGTCCCGGCCCTTTAGGGCGCGTCTGTATCACTGAGAACAGCGCTACAAATTGAAGGAGGATCTTCCGATGACATTGAGTGACGAATATAGCTTATTGCGCAGAGGTGAAACATGATTGGACGGAGGAATAGTGTCACACCTGCAACCGAAGGAATAAAGTCACTCTGTGACGTGCGCTATTCTATCAGGAATCTAAGTAAAGAATTTAATTGATGTAAGAGAGACATAGTCAAGTGAAACGCTCACAGAAAGAACTACAAAAGAACGCCTAATACTTGAATGCCAGTATTTTATCTCCCTCCAGTGTACAGTCAAGGATAAGCTTGGGCAGTAATCAAGCCCCTTATTCCTTTCGCATTCATCAGCCCCACAAAGTAAAAACTCACGTCATATAACCTTTGACTGAAAAGAAAATATTGAACTTTCAAACAAAAAGCACCATTTGGAGCACCACGAGATAGGGAGCTTGAATTTAGATATAAATGAGCGTGGTGAGGACTGTGATATGAGTTAGAGTATTTAAGTGCAAACACGGGGGCTCTGAGTACGTGGACTGGTTGTGCGGGTAAGGATAGAGGAGAGCGAATTGGTAGCCAGGGAGCTGTGAAACGAGTGTCTATAGTGGGAACTGAGAGATGACTGTGTGTTTAGGGTGAGCTGTGTGTGAAGAGGTAAATCGAGTAGTGTGAAGCGGATACTTTGAGCTGGGACAAGTACAAAAAATAAAACCCATTGTCGCTTCGAAAATTAATCTTAACTGAGCCTGGAGGAGAAGGCGACTGAACGAGCGATTCGGATTTTCCTGCAGCTAACATCAAAAAGGCTCAGGGTCAGAAACAGTTGGACTGAATGCACCTGGGAAAGGCCCGAGCTCGAGGCTCCAATTAATTCCGCCTGTACCGAAGTGTAAGAGTACCCTCGGCTTGAGGTGCCCTCAGTGATCTTCCATTTCAAAACAGAAAGGCGCACTACACCTAATAATGAGGCCCCCAATCTAGACTGGCGCCCTGGGAAACGGGAGATGGACTCTCATAATGGGCTCCCCATCCTCACAACCCTGCCAATACAATGAGAAGAATGATTAAACCCACGGTTGCCCCACGCAGCAGGGTCGCCTAATTATCCTTCCTCTTCTTCTCCATATTACTCTTTTTGCTACAGTCAACGACTGCTAATATTGATGCTGTCACAGGACATATAGAAACACTAAACCCTAATACAATGAGCCTGAGATCTGAATGATGGCCAGCATTGGGTGTGACATTAAGAGTCCTCCTCAGTTGTCGCTCAGTGTGTCTGAAAGATAAATCTACGTGAAGATTAGTGTCCGCACTTCTTCAGCTACTTATTTAGTTACTTTTAGAGTGTCGCGGTCACCCTCTTCATAAAACTTCATGCTACGGTACAGTCACCGTGAGGTGAAACACACCTGCCCCTTTCACCGTCTCATGTCGAACATCTCATACCAAGAAATCAGTTTTCAACAGTTTTTCGCCACATAGTATTTGGATCAAACTGGGACGATGTTGTTATGAGGGGCTTTTGGAAGTGTTTGGAGAGCCACTGACTCTGGCAAAAATTACAGCGATCACGAGCTCCGATCTAATGCCCAAATTTCGTCGGATTATGAATCTTCGTCTGAAACCACTAGACTATGAACACTAGGGTGCCTACAAAGGAAGTCAGACTGTACATCTCCCCTCTCACCGTTAGCTACTGCTCCTGGAGAGGACGACTTATTAGAGGGTTAGCGAATTCCCGGAAAACCCACTCTAAGATTCGAAGAACGAGGGGGCAACAAGGAAAGAGCCTTTTAGCCTTTTACTTTTCATTCACCCATTTTTCTCTTCCCTGGAACTTTCACAGCGTCAGGGTATCTCGAACCCGCGAATTCGTCTATAACCGCTAGACTAAAATTCCTAGGGTGCCTAAACTACATTGGGAACCAGCCGGTACAATGTCATCCACTAATACGCGTGTCTCGTCCTCCATAACACTCAGTTGCTAAAATAGTGGCCAGCTGGATGCTTTAGCACGGGTTTTCCCATAAGCTGCTCGTAACAACTTTGATTAAACCCAAGGTTGCGACCCTAAGGCATTACCTAAGGTTTTCCACACGTTAACGCTTGTATTTAAATATGTTCAACACACTTGCCCAACGAGTAGATCAGTTGGTGGGGTGAGTTAAATGATAAAAAGTTACGATTCGGTGAGAAAAGTTGTGCGATGCGCCGCACCGTGAACTTAAAAGTCGACACAATTCGCCTTATTCTTCGTATTTTAAAATTTCGCACGGCAAGGTCTTTCTGGGGCCTTTATCTTTACGTAGCAACCTAACGAAGAACTGAAAGTCGGTAAATAGTTAAACGGTACTAATTGTGCCTGACGGCCATTGGGCTATTTGGGATAAATTTCTGTACAGTCGTTGGTTCAGGTTCACGGAATAAGATCATTCACCACCTTCGAGGAAGGATTTTATGTCAGGCTTCCGTCACACCTCCGCTCATGGAGGTCTCGGGTCGCTGATGTAATTTCAGGAGATAATTCGATTTATTAGCTCACCCTTGTAACCAGAGCGTGGAGCGCGGGATGATAAGGAGGAGGAGGGGAAGAGAGAGGTATAAGTTAATTAAATACCGGCTGGTAGAATGCGAGTAATCAACGGTCGGGTGTGAACGAAATTAACTGCTTCTTCGCGAAAAACGAGTTGACGATTGCCTAACAAAAACTTTTCAAAATAACGGGCGGAAGCCAGTGTGAAGCGTTCCAATAAGTAGGGCTGCTGGGCGCACGAGAGGGGGAGCTTGAGGATCGAAATAAAAATGAAACTCGGTGAGCATGAGGGGGACTGAGTGTGAGGAATTGAGTTGAGTTAGATTTGAACTGAGATTTTAAACAAATGGCAACACAAGGCTACTACTCGGAACAAGTGAACTGGCACGGGAAACCGTATGGGAGAGCGAGAAGCTACTAGGCCGATAGTTGGAAGTGGAATGAATTTGGGAGAAGGTATCAGTTGTGTAGAGGAATCTGAAAATGGCGTAAGTGCGAAGAAAATTGTTTGGAGAAACAATGACCTTGCCACAGGACCCGCTGGGCTGGAGCGTGAATTCCGAGGTCAAAAACCTGAACAGATTCTGCGCTTTGCGTTGAACAAGGGTGATAATCAGGTAAATATGATAAATACCCTCTTCACTTGAAAAAAGTTCGAGACGTGCAGCTCCACTGAACACCGAATTTTCGTGGAACAGTCTCACAACATTCGAAATACATTGAAAAAACGTGCAACTCGCGATATTTCCAGAACTGTTTGAGCTTTCGATATGGCGGTTGTTGGGAGCACGAGAGGGCGAGAGATGAAGATAGAAATAAAAGAAACTCGCTGAGCATGAGAATGACTGTATTATGTGCAATGAAGTGAGTAGAGTTTGTGCACAAAAGGGTGACACAAGGAGACGACTCAGAATATGCATGAACTGGCGTGGGAAACTGTATCAGAAGGAGATGAATGAGCACAGGGAGACGAGTGTGTTTCGTGACAGTTCGTAAGGTGGAAGAAGTTGAGAGAAGCTGTCTATTGTGGAGAGGAATCTGAAATAGAGGAGAGGGAAAAAATTGGAAAACCACTTCAGGGAAATCCGCAGCCGTAAGAAATAACCACGGAGGTGGAATTTCCGCAGGTACTTGTCTTTGGGGAATCAATGACCTTGCCATTAAGGGCCAGGGGGTCGGGCTCGGGTATTCCGACCTGTACTGATTTGACTTGCGTCGAACATCGGTCTTCTCAACGGTCGTTTCAGACTTTTTCCTAAGACGTTCATGGATGTGGGAAGAAACTCATACACAGCTCATCCCTATGACGCTCTGGGAATTCTTTCGTTCTGTGGGAAGTCTACAGAGTTCAGCACAGAGCAGGGGAAGCCCATCATCACTGTCCACCACACACTAATTGACCACGTCAACAGGTAACTGGCCAGCAATCTCTTGAAGGGCTTCAGAGAACGTTCGCCATTTGCAATCCGTAATTTTCAATTTGACCATTGAATCAGAAGAGCAATTCTCACACCAATGGCCTGTACAATTGTTCAGTTCTGTGTTGTTGTCTTTCAGAGCAAAGCTCATTCGTCTGTTCACATTGGCGATAACGCCCTTCCATTTACCTTCCTCAGACTTCCAATCCCATCTCCCTTCTCTTCAGTTGTACGTATGTCACCCTCTGAACTATTATCTGAGCCAAGTTTCAGTGCCGCAAGCAGCAAACCCGTCGACGGGAAAATATCGCGATCCAGCCCTCAGATAAGTCGCCTGTAAGGTACATTCGATTTGTACTTTGCGGGGTCGATTTGCAATAGTAATATTGGAGCCTCTCCTCCTCTTCATTTTTTTTTAATATGGTTTCTTTTTGTTTTTGTTGCTGTTTTTCACCGGCGCTGTGCAGCTTAACTTCATTTTCCCTCCGGTAAAGTGGTGCGCATTAAACAACAATAAATAAGCAACCTACCAACACTCGCCGTAAGTCCACCTGTCCTTATTCTTCGCACTTTAAAACGACCGTTTTTCCCGAAGTTGACTCTTCGCTGGAAATTCAGGGAAACTTGAGCTGGCGCTGGCAAGAACTTCGTCCGTCGGCGCTTTTTTTGCTCCGGCCTTCAGGTTGCCCAGCAAAAACTAACCGAGAGGAAAATTGCTCACATTACGAGAAAACCGCCGGGCTCTCAGCCGGAATACTAATTTCAGGTGGCTCAGGGGTGAGCCAAGATTTGAAAGATGATGAGCGCTGAGAGGAAAACGGAGGAAACGGGATGGAACCTGTTTTGCAGTCAAAGGTACAAATGAGAAAGTAGAAAATCGCACTGCGCAGATTTGTATTTTGCTTGAACCTCGCTATTTAAAAGCGACAGGCTCAGGGTTACAACCGCAAAGGAGATCAGACGAGTCTGGATTTTCTAAACTTCTTGCGCATTTGAAGATCCATCCATCAGCCAAATCGAAGTCCCACAGAATCTCCTTTGGTCATATTGGCTACACGCCAATTATAATGTACTGATTTCAATATTTTGTTTTGGTTTATTGTACATTCTGACTAATACTCCTCTTTTCGGTCAGGAACATTTTTTTACAACACTCCCCCCCACCAAATTTGACATTTTGACTTTCGATTTACGCTGTCCAGGTCATACATCACCCTTAACGCGGTGATGAACATCCATTCTTTCGAGAATGAAAATTCCATTTGATCGGTTGTTGAGAGAAGTTAACAGTATAATCACTAAGTTTATAAAATTAGTTATATTGCAACTACATCGCGTTTGGCATCGTTTCCAAGGCATTTTTTAATGCTGAGTCGAATAGGTGTAGGACTATGTCTAGATGGAACGTATACCTTTCGCCCTGGCCTGCGCCCACTTACCACACTGTTTCTGGTCACTCCAAACACTCGTCAGTTCTACTCCTCACGTCGTGCCAATTGCCTCGCGTCGCATAGAAAATGTCAATTTTCGTTATTCCGTTGTAACAGTTGGGTGTACGAGTTGTGGAGCTTGAACTGAGAAATAAATGAACGCGGTGAGCGGGAGTGAGGACTGTACTAGACTTGACAGAATAGCGATATCAGGTTAAGTATGAGTATTTAAACGAACAAAGGGGCTCTAAATACATCAACTGGTTGCATCCGGAACTAAAGTAGAGAGAGAGAGAGAGAGAGAGAGAGAGAGAGAGAGAGAGAGAGAGAGAGAGAGAGAGAGAGAGAGTAGAGTTGTAAGTAGCACAGGGCTTGGATAAATGAGGAGCTGACGAATAAGGATCTGGGAAGAGCTGTGTGTTGTGGAGAAGATGTAAATTGCGGGAAGAGGATATTTTGGAAAGTTCAGAAACGGGAAAACTGGTCGAAGGAAATAACAGAACTGAAGAAGAGGCAGGCCTAACTTTCCCGCAGCTACAGACAAAGGGTTTGAAGTCAGAAATAGGTGGACAATAATGGTTATGTTTCGTATTGTTTACTAGTATTGTTTGATGCTGAATCGAATGGGATGCGTCATGCTAAATAACCATGGTGTGGAAGAAAGTAATAATCAATTGTGCGTACCCTCTGACTCCCATTATAAGTACCCTAGTGTTCGTAGCCTAGTGGTTAAGGAAGAAGATTCATAATCCAACGAAAGTTGGGCATTGGATCGGAACTCGCGATTGCTGCAATTTTTGCCTGAGTCAGCGGCTCTTCAAACATTTATTACCCCCTCCCTCTTTACATGTGTAATAATTTGCACATTTTGGTCTATTATTCATTCTGAATAATAACCCTATGTTTTCGGTCACGAAAAAGTTTTTACAACCCCCACTCAAAATTTGATACTTTACATTTCAAGACGCAGGGACACAAATCTGCAATGTCCGTCTGCCGTCCGGGCCGTTTCGTGCCTTTAAAGTGGTCTAAAAAATTCGTTCTTTCGCACAAAAATCCCAATTGGTATCTAGTTGTGCCCGCCATCGCTGTAATCTGATTGGACGAAGCCCATGGTTGTTTCAAAAAACAAAAAATGGTTAAAAAAATTCACGAAACGCAGTTTAATCGCAAATAAGCCGTGTTTCGTATCATTGTCAAGGTATTTTTACATCCTGGGTCGAATGGAATGAGTATCAGACGTGTACAACTGCGTATAGTGAAATTACAGTAATTATTAGAGTCAACTAATTGCAAGAACTCGCGGGAACTACAGCGGAAGTCAATGTTTCATTGTTTGTACTCCCTCCCTCCCGTCTCATTGAAACCACCCGCCCGCTCGACTTGCAACGTCGTGTCAATTGCCGAGGGTTCCCTGAAAGTCCCCGTCCCAATTTCCCCGACTCTTTTTGCCCGATGGGGCGGAGGAAGGTTAGGGCCACTTCCTCCGCACACCCCTACATCGGATCATAATGCCTACAGGCGCTTATGAGCACTTGGCGCCAGGGGAATATTTAGTTTCCGTAGTTCCATTGTAGTCAGGTCATGTTTCGTATGGTTTACTAGTATTTTTCGATACTGAATCGAATGGAATGGGTCTCGGAGCACTAATACTAGGTCAAGCTGTGCATGAGAATAGTAAACCATTGTGTAATAATTTGCAGGGTTTTTTAATTTACTTGCCTAAAAGGGTAGTTCCCAAATTTCGCATGGTAACGCGAACCAGTGCGCCCACAAATAATGCCGCAATAACAGCATTCATATCTCCAAACTCGCCATTTTCTCTGGTGTGTTCAGCGAAAGAATGTTCACATGCCGTTCAGAGCGAAAATAAATTAAATGACGTTGAAGTGATGAGATACAAAAATTCGACCTATCAATGCCTCTGGAGAACACCCTCAGCTTTGCAAGTGCGAACTACAAAACTGGTAGTTTCCGTGTTTTTGAGTGAATGAAACAGGGAAACTCTGCAGGAGTTCATGTAATGACACGCGATGAAATACATAGACTCAAACAGTTCAAAAGTACAAAACGGTTAATACTAATTAGGGGCAGAAATAATGAAACTACCGGTGACCAGCCTTTCTACAGATACGGCAGAACATGGATTTGCGGAATATCGTTCGATTGTTAATACAAATTAACTGCTCAGCTTTGTCGGCCATGTTTCAAAAGTGAATGGATTGAAGGGTCGCCAATAGCGTGTCCAGTGCTCATTGCTACTTAATACCAAGACATAAGAGTCAAGAATCTGAAAACTTCGAAACTGATTACCAGAAATAAACAAGTTGCAGCAAAGACGCCGTTCCTTTAGTATCCTAACACCTATCACCTGCTCCTTCGTCAAAAAACGTGTAGTTACACACAGAGTTTTTGTCAATCACCTTGGGCACACATACTACACTTGCTAACACAATAATACAGATCGATCGACTCCCCAACATCCTTTGGAGACGAACAAGACGTGAGCGAAGAACGAAAAAAGCGTCCGACAGCTCACAGTTGGTCATGTTCCTCAACTAGATCTTTATTTATCGCACGAATGAAGGAACCGATCTTATTCCCACCCGCTGACGCCGAATTTGCATTTTATTTCAATTCAGTGTTGACTTTTTCGGTTTGTGATCCCAGCTCCGTCATTTTTGTGAAAATGAGAAAAGCCGTGGAAAACAACCCGCCCATTTATCTTCAGACGTCGCTGACTTGTTAAAGTTCTCATTTCAGGAAAAAGAAATTCCCTTCCTAAGTCTCCCATTTCTCATCCTGTCACGTTCTTCCGGTTCACATCCCGGTCCTAACTTGTGAGCAGACGAAATAACGCCAAAATCCGACGGAACAGAGTCTTACCAACTGTCAGCCACTTATCAACAAACCTCGAGCTCTCAGTGCAAGGTTTGTCAGTTACCGCCAGAGACATCGGTTCTACAAATCCGACGGAAAACCCATCGTGTAAGTACAAAACAGCATATTTCATTTTCAAAACTTCAATCGACAGCCAGTTACAACGTGATGTCAAGAGGGCCAGGCGCACACTGCGCCTCCAATGAGCGTGCTAATCGTTGAGCAGTGTGGGTGCAGGAATTGACAAAGGAAAACTCGTCAGGGCCAAAGGGTGCTTACACCGTGACAAAAGTCTGCTTGGGGGAGAGGGTAATGTGTTTTAAAAAAGGCTCTGTCAGAGCACCAGTCGGATCCCTGAGTAGCCTGACCTTGTCGCTTGTCGTAGGAACCAAAGAATGATGCTCTAGCTCGAAAGGGTCGCAAATGCCCTCCCAAGGCCCACAGATGGCAGCACATTTTGAACTAAAGCTACTTGCAGAGGAGCCATAAAACGCCTGGATTGGCAACAAACACAACTCGAAGGAGATGTTCACAGTAGATGCATGGTGCTCGAGCCCAACATCAAGCTAATGAGCTACTCAGCCGTAACTGCTAACTTACCTTGCTCCCCTGCGTCTTCACCTAAGCTACAGGGAGACTTCCCAACCCACATCCCAAAGACACAGCCCCTGGCGGATCTACCGAACTCAGACCTGAGGAGGTACGACAGGTATTTGGTCCCCAGCGAGCTGTTGTCCGTGTGTCGTAGGCGACCACCTGAGGAATCCCTAGACGTGCATGATGGAGAGACTTTGAGAGAAAAGAAGTAGAGCCGCGCATTGAAGTCGCTGTATCCCTTGAGGAACTGGCTCGTCTAGTGGTCTAGCTCAACCCAACCTCTCTCAAGACGTCCTTGGATGTTGGGGAAGAACTCTTACGCGTCATGTCCCTTAAATGAGGATTCCCATTTCGCTTGTCATTTCTCTAACGTCCATTCGTGGATGGCAGCAAGTACCTGTTCTGTGGTGAGATCCACGCAGAGTTCAGCCCAAAGCGAGGGAAGACCCACATAAAGCAACGTCCACAACAAAGCTACCCAAAGGCACAGGTCTGTTTCCTTATTTGATGACAGTTCCTAAGCCCTCGACAAGGGCTATATCAGTCATGGAAGTTGGGGTTTCGCTAATATGCAAGCGGCCGGCCTCTGCAGTATCCATCGAACTCAGACCTGCAGAGGTATGGCAGGTATTTGCTCGTTAGCCAGTCTCCCCATAATGAGCTGTTGTCAGTGTGTTACCGCTCGAAGGCATCCACCTGAGGAATCCCAAGACATGCATGATGGAGAGTCTTTGAGAGAAAAGAAGTGGAGCCCTGCCCTGAAGTCGCAGCATCCCTTGAGGAACTGGCTCGTCCAGTGGTCTAGCTCAACCCAACTTCTCTCAAGACGTCCCTGGATGTTGGGGAAGAACTGTTACGCGGCCCTTTGACGAGGATTCCCATCTCGCTTGTCATTTCTCCAATGCCCATTCGTCGATGGCAGCAAGTGTCTTGGTGAGATCCGCACAGAGTTCAGCCCAAAGTGGGGGAAGACCCACATAAAGCTCCGGCCACAACAAAGTTACCCAAAGACACAGGTCTGTTTCCTTATTTGATGACTGTTCCTAAACCCTCGACGATAGTTATATCAGCCTACCCAAAGACACATGAAGCTACGTCCCCACTATGACGAAAGAAGTCGATCGACCTGAGTCAAAAGTGAAACTACGTGTGTACGACCTGTAACTCAACAAGATTGACATGGATCGCGACCTAGACAAGATTGGTCAGATCAAAGTAGATCGAATGGAGTTGCCACAGTCCAGCCACAGCTTAATACTTGAGCTTCCAGCACTCACACTTCGGAGTACAATGTGACAAAATGCTCAAAAACCTAACAAACCTCAGCAGGGAGTTGAGTTTTTTTCACTTAACATAAGATAACCAGCGTACTTGGGACACCTGCAGCCCCTCCCTTGGGTTTTGGAGACGTCATACTCGTATCCACGCAACGTGATTGTCACATTCGACTGCATTCAAACGACGCAACCATCCGGCTAAGGATCAATACGCCATCACTTTATAATTGGACCCGCTGTCATTTTGATTAATGAACAGAGAGGTTCAATAACTCGATTCACCTACCGAAGAACCTTTTGATTGATGAAAGTACACGGAATGAAATCAATAACTGATTTGCCTTCGTTGAGCATGTGGAAAGTTCCAAGTTGCCAACGAATAGTCAGAAGAAATCCTTTGCTGGGATCATTAATACGAGGCCGCGTTAACGGTTAGGTTAGTTATCATCTCCCTGAGCCGACTGCAGACGACTAACTTTATTAGATGGCGCGGTTTCACCTGCTTCCACCGACACGGGAGCTTCGGATTCTCACTTCACTTTCCATCTTTGGTCGGCAACAGATGACTCAAGTTCCACTCTGTCCATCTAGAAAGGCCACACCGGCCTGGGAAAAATTGAATTGAAGACGAAGGTGGTTGGATATACATCCAACGCATGTGAAACAGGGAGTAATGTTAATTGTAGATCGGATTGAAGCATTTACGAGCAAGCGGCTGTGAGGAATTTACTCACGATAACCCATTAAGATTGCGCGTATTATACATTAACCTCATCAGCCTCATCTCCCTCTCAAGTCCCTTTGTCACGGCAACCCCATAATGGTCTTATTGTGACAATGTCCCTAACCAAATGAAATACGTCTTACGCTCAGATGGGATGGGCTCTGCCGTTTGGTCCTCCTCGCCTCACAATCTGTGTTCAGCTGTCTCGGATCTACTTTCGTTGAGGTTATCTAAGTAGGCAGTGAGGAAGCTAGTAAGGACTCTTAGTGCCCATCTGGTGAGTGTGCCTTGGCCCTTCAACAGGAAGGCGCAACGTGCCTTTTTGCCCGTCTTAGACGCGGCTGGCCATGCCAATGGACGTATTGTTACTGTGTTTCCCATTGCACAGGAAAAGTGCTGATTTTGGTGACTTTTGTCGCTCTTATGCGAGGCTCAGGCCAGATGGGTTGAGATTCTGTGCCCGTTTTTGCCCTCGTGGTCTTTATGATCCATATGAAAAGCTTTTTATGGGTAATGAGTCTCTGAGCGCCAGAAGACATTCACGTGTTAGCCTGGATCTGAAGGTATAGGCTGAGATGGCCTTTATTTACCTCTCCCAACAAGACCTCTCCCCGCCCCTTCCCCAACGCTCCATCACTCCTTTCACCTTTCTCTTTGTATATAAAGACCACGACCAACTGACTGACTCCAGTACTGACTAAACGGCCAGACGATGATGTCTTTACATCGAAAGCGCTTGCCCACAGTAACTCACAAGCCAGAGGAGACGGACTCACCTAACAGGTACGTTAACTTTAGCCTTTATTTACCTTTGAGATCTTTTGCCCAATATTTATGACTAGAATATCTTAGAATATCTGCTTGATATATCGTGCAATGCTCTCCCAGTTGCAAGACTACAATCTTGTCTTGCAATGCCCTGACCAGCCTTGACCCCCCCCCCCCAACACCTGAATCATCATCGCATCATCCTCAGTTGTTTCTGTAAGTGGATGCTGACGTTGAATGGCAGGCAGCAGGAAATTCTACCGCTCTAGTTTAAAGTCAGTAGCAAACACTGTTGCCTCTTCTATTTTGAACATTTTCACAGTGCTTGGAGGTTTGACTTTACCATGGTAGAAATAGTACTGGTATGCGTTTCTTCGAAAGCGTATGTGGAGGGGTGAGATATTCAATAGGGCTTCTATTGCTTAAGTGCAGCAAGTGTTCATGGCCACTGTGCCTCTGCCTCTGCAGTTTCTGGAGCTTTCCTTGAACTGCACAATGGCTCGTTGCCTTCCACCATACAGCGGAGGGGTATGAAACAAGGGGTCTTATTATGCCTTCGTGGTCCATCAAGAATTTGGGAACAACGGCTTAGGGAAATTGGGTACACCAATCTATGCCTAATTTTGTGTTTGCACGAGGTGTTATTCTATGCGCCCCAATGAGGTGTTGTCCCCAAAAGTGAGTAAAGTTAGCTAAATCTCGCCTGGAAGCAGTAAAGCGCTGAAAAATCTTTTAACTGCTGCCCTAACAACCGAAGAATTTCAATGTAATCCACAAATCATGGACCCTCCAGGTGGAACTTATCATGGGGGGGCAGGTTTGCTATGAAGAGTTAAGAAAATTGCAAACAGATCAACGACTATTGATTACGTTCAGATGGGTACAAATATTAAATTTATTCGAATTACAATCACATTAAGGATACTTTGTTTATAAATGTTGAGAAGGAATTGAGTGTAAAGGATGTTCCTGGAGAAAATAAAGGATCCGATTATACGCACCCAACAAGCAACGGTTAACGTATATCTTACCCTGCATGTACTGACGGACAACTCATGGGGAGCGCCTTTACGGTCCTTGTAAGGTGAATGTAAGTCTGCGTACATGATGCCCAGTGGATCCATCTTTGCTACTAAGTGACCTCTGGCCTGAGTTCAGCAATCAACATCAATTCGGTTTGGAAAAGGAATAATTTAGCTTGATATGCTATAAAAAGTCGTAATGCGTTTAGTTTTGACCGCTTTTAGCAATGAGACGTCTCTTCCACACACACTAACAAAATCATGCGTGCCGTTCTACTTTCCGTTCACTAGCACTTTCACCATTCTGTCTTCGATTCACCAACTGCAATGTATTAAGGTTGAAGACAAACTTGTAATGACCACAGCAATTCTTTTGCACGTTTTTCGATTGGGCGTTCCTGAACCCTAAGACGAGGGGCTGAAGCATCCGCCCAACCGAGGCATGTGGAGCTACGGCAGGTTGTCTTTAGGCCAGTCGCCAGGTGGAGAGCTGTTGCACTTGTGTGACTGCATGTAGGTATGACCCTGGGGGAACAGTATCATCTGGGATGTGTTCTTAATACGGGATTCCCACTGGATCTATTTACAAGGTGGCAAGTTTTAAATGGAGAGATCAACTGCGACCAAAAACAAGGCTAAACGGTTATAAGTTTTCTTAGTAACAGTCAACGCTGGAAGGTTTTCTGCACTGAAGGCGCAGGACGTGCACGATGGAGAGTCTTTCACAGAAAGTAAAAGAATCAGCGCATTTAAACCCTCATGAGACGTTCTTGGATATTGGAAACTTGTACGAGATTCCCATGTCGTTCGCCATCTCATTTTTCACTTTACACTTTTTGGCCTGATCAACGAGAAACTGTCCAGTGATCACTTGGAGTGTCAGTGGATGCTGCCTTGCAGGGCTTGGTGGTCCACAGTAAATCTCTGCGACTGGACCAGTGATTTCTTTGGACTATCCCCAGACAACGCCGAAGTCCATGGCCAGAACATAGACCTCCAGTGTCCTTACTAATAGCACACAATGACCTGTGAGCCTTCCTTAGCATCTTATCTTGGTCAGGGCTGGTTAGGGCTGCTTAGGGCCTTGGGGCTGGACCCAATGGGTGAAACGCGCCAGGCGAGTGTTCATCTACTGGCACATTGTGCGCTCATATGAGCTTTGCTATATGTCCCCTTTGAGGAGAGGCCACCAAGGCTGCTCTAATGTTGGTGGGAGGGGCTGTGAGACAGTCTCTCCTGATCAATGGCTGGTCGCCTCATCTCCAGAGCGCGTCTGCAGTTTGCCCGCGCCTGCGCGGAAGTTGTGAACCTCTTCGATGCCACCCTGCTGCCGAGGAGCAATGGCGCCTCATCTGCGAGGGGGAGCCGGGCCCGGTGGCGTATATGGACGTATGACTGGACCGGTGATTTCTTCTGACTACCCCCAGACATCGCCGAAGTACATGACCACAACACACACCTCTAGTGATCACAATGGCCTGTGAGTTAGCATCTTATCTTGCAGCTTAGAGGTTGCAAGAGCCTTGCTGAGCCCTAGCACGCTCGGAGGGTCCATGATGATCAGCTCCCTCACTGCCCTCTTGGCTTCTGAATCCTACAGGGGTCGTCAGCAGTCACAAGTCTAAGCTCCACAACTCAAGATAGTTTCACCCCCTAACCTTTTTAACCCACAACTCTTCGAAAAACACCTTCGACCATCTTAAAACGCGCAGTATCAATGCGAATCGAATAATTATAAAGGCAACAGAACGCCAAGCCAAACGCCGACACTAGTCAAGGCCAGGCAAAAATTGTGCGAGTGAAATCGCTGTTTCTGGAGGTGGGAATTCATGAAGAAAAAGACGCGAGCTAAAAATAACCCGCTATCGTGAATTCATATCATTAGGAGCTGAGGGAGCTGGGCACGACGCATCGCTCCCCGTGAGTCATCAAGCTAAGGAAACGACGCTACAATTTCCTCGGGGGGCACGCCAAGGAACCAAATTACCAAACCGCGTAACCTGAAAGTCATCAAAGTTTGAAAATGATGGCGTAATCGACCGAGGCCACTAAAAACTGAGTGTATCACACATTTTCATTTTTAAAAGGGGTTTTAATTTGAGCTCAGCTCCGCCCGTCATAACTCAGACCGATTTGATCGTATCTTCCTCGAAGTACGTCGTTTCAACGCAGTCTACATGTAAATAACATATTACGTATAGAAATACCTCGAGCCACTCTAAACTTCAAGTTTTTAAAAAAGTTCTACTTTACATTTTCACTCTACACGAATTTCTTCTACAGATTTTCAATAAATCATTTGCTATCAAGTGATTTCCATTAGATCGACCAAGTCGAGATTGAAATGTCTGTAACTATAAATACAACAACATTAACATGAAATTGGTTCGTGTGGTAGATTAACCTACAGCTCGCCTTCTGTTCCACTTCATAGTACCTCTTCTGTTCAAAAGCTATTCCTTCTCTCAAACCCCCAATGCGGCCTCAAATAGGCAAATTGCGTGGGAGTGCACGAACTACCTCATTTTCTTCCAGTTCAAACGCAAGCTCTCGTGGAGCTGGTGTTCCCTGATACGACGTCCCCACCATTCTCGCACAAAATTCGAGACAGCCTTGAAGGTCATCCCTGCCACTTCTTCCAGGCGCAGCTGAGGAAACCCAAGCTGTCTAAGGCTCACCGCAGCCAGGCCCTCTCAAGTACACAGTAGCTCCACTGACTCCAGCTCTGCCTCGTGGAATCTGCAGCTCTGCAGCTTAGACTTACCAATCTTGGCCAGGTGGTACCTTAGTCGACCGTGAACAGGCCACATGTCATCTGTATACATTATCTCTCTTGTCTAATAAGCAACCTTGACTGCCTGCCAATGGGCAGCCCTACAGTTTCTTTCCACATGCCAAGTGGCTCATAGTGGTCCCTACGATGGGCAGCACACATCCTTCTCTCACCTTCTATTCCTCTATGACATTGTACCCAACACAGTGTTTTCCTTTGCCAAGGACTTCAGAACAGGCAGGCATTCCAAAGTCAGGCCTGGCGAGATAGTACGGTAGCCCGGGTCGTAAATGCAGCCTGACTGCGTCACATAATGTATGTCCTCTTTTGTTTCAGCTTGGAAACGGTTGCCAATGCACCAACTGGTATCACAGCCCAGATCCCTAGCCCATAAACTCCTGCACCTGCCAGGCCACCTGTCACTGATCCACCTTGTATAATATACCACGGCCCCAGCCTCAGTGGAAACATCCCCTTCCCATCAGTATCTTTAATGAATCTGTATTCTGACGGGCTGTTTGGAATCGTGCTTCATCCATACTAAGTCCCTGATGTTCGGAGCAGACCCCTCCACACAGTCCCTGTCCAATACCCCACCCAGTTCCAGTTCCAGCATGGCTACAGGCCTAACGATCCACAGGACCATCTGTAGCTCCTAACTTTCAGTAATGTGAGTGCTATTATGTAGATAGTTATGCAGAACTCTGTGTTCTATCTTTGTTCTGTGTTGTAGCTGTTGTTCGATTTCTTCTGTTGAAGCACTACATTTCGTTCTCTTTTGACTTTGTCCGTAGCCTCTCCTAAAATGGGGACCACAGGGGCTTCTGCCCGCAGTCAGCAGCGTGGAGGCTTTTGGGCGTGGCACTCCAAGCTGTGAAGCCATGGTTTGGCTTCGTGGAGGCAGCGGAGAGGTAAAGGCTGCAGAGCTAGGCACTCTCCCCAACAGCCAAGTCCAAACTGTCTTGATCTGAGAGGTGGAAAAGTCGTAAGTAGCGTCGAAAAATGCCAGCAACCTATTATAGGTTAGGGCCACAATAGATGGCTGCCTCTGCAGAGCAAGGTATGTGGTAGAACAGAGCAATCCAATTCTTAAGAACAGTGCAAGACCTGAAAAAACTGGAAAATGCGCTTGCCCCGCGGACATTGCAGTTATGAGATCACTGGAAGGTAGCTCACCCATCTCGATTTTATTTTTTACCTGCGGGGTATGTGGGAGGTGGAGGCTACCTGGTTGGTACTCCACAAACATCCCCCCCAAAAAGGACCGTAGCCTCTCCTGCTAACAAAAAGATTTCCTGATTATTTTCTTAGGTCAACAACGGGTTTTACCCTCCGGGGTTTCCAATACAGTTCTCTTGTCCTAATACCAACTCACATATATAGAGACCCTCACTAGTACCTACTACTAACTGCCCTATCAAGTGACCTTTCCATCAGAACACAGGAACACTGAGAGAGAGAGGGTCATTCTCAACTGACGTGGGCGCACTGTATGGTACACTAATCGTTCTGGCATCGCTGGCTGGGCATCGTAGAACCCAACATCAGCATTCCCTAACAGCTGGGAGAGTATGCCACAATATATCAAGCGGAAATTCTAGTTATAAAGATCTGTGTAGAAGATCAAGGCAGACATGGGAATGCCTTCAGGCGTTTTAACCACTCAGTTCCCATAGTAAGGCTCAGGGCAATGAAAAGGCAGACTGTCTTGCCAAGAGAGGCGCAGAATCCCTACACATTCTGTGACGAAAAGTCGATTAAGTCGGCAAGCGACCCAGAGGGGGACACAGGAAAAACACGCCCATTGGCTTGGCCAGCCTGACTAATACGTGCGAAAGGTTTAAAGGCGAAGACAGTGCATACGCCCTCCAGGTGGGTACTAAGAGTCCTCACTAGCTTCCTCCGTATCTTGTTGAGGCGATATATAAGTGGGCAGTGTCCACTTATATATCGCCTCAACAAGATAGGAGTATAAAAGGCAGTTCGGTGGAAGAAATGGCGGAGCACATCCTTTGCGAGTGCTCTGTCTCAGCAGCC
Source organism: Pachypeltis micranthus (assembly GCA_020466155.1). Taxonomy (NCBI): domain Eukaryota; kingdom Metazoa; phylum Arthropoda; class Insecta; order Hemiptera; family Miridae; genus Pachypeltis; species Pachypeltis micranthus. The sequence continues at coordinate 6,643,158 of CM035776.1, forward strand.
TGGCGGTTCAAACAGTTTTCTCGGGGATCATTGAAGACAAAACCATAGCACGCCTTTGACGATAGACATACACGGTTTTGTAAGGGGCTGGTACATACAACTCCTTTTATTAGGTAAAGGATATTGTCACAATGTGTGGCTGCAGTGATGCAAACGGACTTAGTCCACCGTGCCACCCGATAAACAATTACTAATTTTCATTTTATAGCGCATCGAGGCTCGTGCAATAAATATCGCCCACTATCTCAACTCACTGACGTTTCTTCACTGCGAACACCGCTTGGAATTGTGACTCGAACGCCAGGCCAGACATTGATCCTCTGAGCGGTGTTTGTAAGTGATGGTTTAATCAAAGTGTATCAGTACAGTCCTCTTATCTTCGATCGTATCTTCAATCAATTCAAGTCTTTATTGCTCTCTATTCTGCAGCACCCGACTGTCATGAATGGCAAATATCTGTGGTAGAAATGTCATTATGGGTGTTTCATACGCAATAGAAGGATCAACTACTTCCACGTGCGTCTAGTATTACTAATCAACAGATGTTCAAACCCCAATTTTTACTTGCTATCAGCAACAGACAAACTTAATGGGGGTACGATTAGGGCTCCCCACCTCCTCGAAATGTATTTCTGCCTCACGCGTCGCGGAAATCACGCGCCGTTCCATAGGGCGTGATTAGATTTGGTTATTCTCTGAGAGCCAATGAAGCGATGGTCATTTCCATGCCACAACGCACGAACTTGTACTTTAAACGAAGAAAACGAAACAAGATCAGCAATTCCAAACATTTTACGGGCAAACTTGTAGTTGGCCAATATGACTCCAGCACGTCATCACTGTAGAGAACGTGAACACGATAAGCAAGAACCACCAAAATCATGAAACTGCTACAATTGGCGCATATTCTAATTTCCACGCTACTTGAAAGAATTAAGAAATTAAAATTTAAGAATCACTTGAGCCAATTAATCAATAAGCTATCAATTTAAAGATAACCGAGAAAAAAATGGGAGAACTCCGCAAGGGGAAAACGACTCGAGAACTAATAAGACTCGTACTGGTCAACGCTTTCAAGAATCTCTCAACTTTCTCGGTGGCAGCAGGTTCCTTGAGGGCCAATTAGACTCCACACCGCCATCCGCAGCCGTCTTTTCCTATTGATTACCTGGAAGTGGGCATCAATTAGTCTCAACTACCTCTGCCCAAGAGGTCAGACCGACAGGACGTTTAATGAGAGGAAACTAGGGAGAAGTAAATTAACCTTAAGCCCTTGGGACCGAAGAAAATGCAGGTACGTGGAGTGGGGGAGGGGGGAGGGAGTAACTAATTTAGTAAGGATCGCCTCGAGAGTATGGTCTGGATCAACGGCATCTGTGGCACGTTTACTTCATCGGCAAAATTTGAACTTCACCATTTTCTAGCCCGAGGAGCTATTTAATTGCACACTAAACACAGCAACTAAGCAGATACAGTAGCGTTACGTACAACACCGTTACAAGTACAACATTAGTTTTCAAGACCCCCAAACGGCAACGTCGGAGCGTTCACAAATAATTTTCGCAAGATATTGTTGAAGAGATGCCTTTGATGACCAAAGAGGATTATTATTATTACTTATTATGTTATCAATGTCGTTGTAATTAAGAATTGATTGTTGAAGCAGAAATTAGGAGAACTAAAGATTTTTAGATCAGGTCGCGTATCGTCGGAGAAAGGGGGGAATATACAAGTACTCACCCTTCTCACTGCACTCACGTAAGGCCATGTGATTCACCTAGGAAACCCTCAAAGATTACGAACGTGAATTAGTAACATGCATATTTTCAAACTTTCGGCATTTTGGTATCCACAACCGTTCCTCCAATCTATCCCTCAGAAAGATAAATAAACTGGAACCCATCAGAAAAACGAGATTCTTCGAACGTTCAGATTCATTAAGGGCGACAAGGGTTGGTAACTAAAGGGGAAATGGTAGGTGTTCGATTGGAAACGCCAATGAGTAGCATGTACGCGCTAAACAGACTCCGATTGAAATGTTTCCACAGCATTGTTCGGTGCAGTACGAATGAGTTGGAATTTAGAGCCTGAAACGTCTACGCTTGCCTCTGACGGGAAGTCCTTGCGCCAAGCCTTTCCCCGCCTTCCCTCCAGCTGATCACACGCATCCACCATTTTTAATGTGTTAGGTACCTCGGTCTGAGGCTTGACCCTACTAAACTGACTTGGGATGCCCATATCTCTGAAATTTTGCAGAGATCAAGGCACCTCTTCCGGCAATTATAGCAAGTACGCTCTTAAAAAGCAAGTCTCCAATGCCACTAACCCTTAAACGCCTAATTTATATTACGCTACTGCGTCCAATATGGTTGTACGGTTGCCAAGCGTGGGGCTCAGCCTCAAACTCACAGATTAAGAGAATTCAGACATTCAAGAACAGAGTGCTCAGAATCATCTCAGGCGCCCCGCGGTACGTCAGACTCTCTCCTGTAAAGTGACCTTCCAATTCCTCTAGTGAGTGAAGTGCGACGTAACGCGTATCGGAAACTACACACCACTACGCGAGACTACCCGAAGGAACACGTGCCTGCATTGAAAACAACCCACCTCTTCCAAGATCCGTACGACGCCTTAAACGAAAAAGACCATCAGACTTGCTGACGTAAGTAATTTAAGCCCCAACCCAACTTAGCCAACAAACAAAAATTTATACTAATAATAACTTTCAATTTTTTTTGTTTATATTACCCAATACTACTTTTTGATTGTATTATTGTAAATATTATTATTATTAGTGGAGGCTGTCACTAGGTAGTGACTAAATCACGTTACCCGTGGAGTATACCAATTTATCCAACTAGTGCTAACTAAACCAAAATGTAAAGGAAATTACAGTAAAGTTGAATTAATTATCTAAAAAATATATCTGGTGCGTTGCAACACACAACTTTCCTTAGCACTACGTCAATTCACTTCTGTGCGTAGCTTTTTCTACTTACTTAATTCATTTATCATTCAGTTCATTTGAACTTGGTCAAACAACGCTACGCAGCAGCAGAAAGTGGTAGCGCTTACAGTTCCGGAATTTATTGTGAAGCTCGTACTCATTCCAGGACCATTATCGAGCAATTGGAAGACAGAGAATTAATGAGACTGTAAACACGATTTTTTTGAAGAGGATAGTGATCACTTTTGCGGAGTTATTGGGTGAAAACTTTTAAACTGGTCGTAAGCGAAACGGCAGAAGTTGAAATTCCGGAATTTCTGGAGTGACACCCTTATATCTTATGAGCGCTTTTAAACGCTCACCCTATAGGTATTGGATTGGACTAGTACGCCAATTTTTTTAACTTTCTAGTAACGTTTTAGCAGAGTTTATAAGGAAAAAACCGCGCTACAACCGATTTTCGACAAAAAGTTTGATAATTTATTGTGCTGCTCTCGTCATTTTCCCACAAATGGCCATTTTATGGTATAATTGCCTTATTGAGAGATATCAAGATAAAGAATTTAATCAAAATCGTTAGAACCATTTTTGAGAAAAAAAATTTGGTTTTTTGATCACTATGATAACTACAGTTAAATTTCGGTGGATTTTGCTCATACCCTTAATTTGGCGTCCCATGGTAACCTGCGGGCTACATATCAAGTTTGAGCTGACTTGGTACGATCGTTTTCTCTAAAAACCGCGCTAAAATCGAATTCGTCGTAAGTTTTGGTAATTTATTGTGCTGCTCTCGTCATTTTCTCGCAAATGAGAATTTTATGGTATAGTTTCCATATTGGGAGCTACCAATATAAAAAATTTAATTAAAATCGTTAAAGCCGTTTTCGAGAAAAAAAAATATTTGGTGTTTTGATCACTATGATCACTACAGTTCCGGCAGATTTTGCTCATACCCTTATTTTGGCGTCCCGTGTGCGGGCTAGATATCAAGTTTGAGTGGATTCGGTACGGTGATTTTCTCTAAAATTCGTTCACAGACACACACACAGACCATTTTCCCAAATAGTGTTTTCCGGGCTCAGCAGATTGGGATCTGAATAGAACTAAAAATTTTTTTTTTCAGCCGATTACATAACTTTCATTCTACTTTGTAGAGCCAAGGAAAGTAAATACACGAGATGTACAGAACAAATAAACAGCGAACAAAAAATGTTGGCTGAATGGCACGAATGGCGAGGATGGTCACTCAGAACGACAAACTCAGTTGAAGACCATTCGCAAGTGTCAAGTGATGGCATCGATATTTTGTACTGATCACATCGGTGTGAGTAACAGAATGAATGAGGAGCCAGGAGACGGTATAGTGTACATTTATGAAAACTATTTCATCAATATTAGGCATTTTCTAGTTGGATTAGGGATAATCACAAGTTGGTTAAAGACAAGTAATGCAGTACGGAGAAGGTCACTCCGATGTACTCCACGTATTACGTGAGGCGAATGCTAACTCAATTAAACAAGCCTTAATCCTTTTGACTGCTCAAGTTACGCCTCTAAGGGCTAATCGTTCATTTAACTCCAAAACTCTAGTTGTCTACAGACAATCCCCTCGCAACCATACGTATCAATTAGTACCCCCAATTAAGGTATTAAATAACGAGTACGAAAATTACTTGCGGTGCTTCGTCAACGTACACACAGTCGTAAATCTCCGTATCAAAATGAGAGTGCAACGAAACTCACCTGTAACAAAAGAAAAAGTTCGTTAGACGTATAGACCAGCAGGTGCCTGTCAATTAGGAACTGAAACTTGAATTTTTCATAATAGTTTGCAATTAGATGACAGTTCCTACAAATAACTGCCATAGACTACTTCGCATTCCATTAAATAAGAAGCGGATTAAGTTAATGCCAAACCCTCCTAGTATTAATTTGTCAGGGCTAATTAGTTCCATTTTAGTAGCTACCGTTGGTTAATTGAATATCGATTTCAGGATGTCTCGCTATTAATGTCATCATCCTCAAATTGGCGGTAGCACATGCCCAACAGTAGACATAACTTTATAATATCATTTAGTAGTTGAGCTGAACTTCCTGAAGATTTCAGGTAAACATAAAAGAAAATATCACAATGACTTGGCTTTAGAGAAAACGTCAGAAACAGAGAGGCTTACGTGAAATAAACAAACGATGGTCTTAATTCATGGTTGTGTTCCAAGAGCACAGCGTTCGGCAGGCCGAATTAGCTGGGTTTTGTGAACTGTGACTGTCCGTGCTTGACCCTAAGTCATGGTTTCCCCGAGCACTGACCCCGTTTTGTTGTACCTGTGGGAGGTCCCGCAGTTATTTCCAAGTGACGACGGGTTTGGCGTGATGAGGGCAGACTTATTGGAACGAACGCAACAGCTATTGCCTTCCAAAATGCTCTAGTTCTACTGTGTGCAATGTTCGTTCCTACTTGAACTATCGGCCGCTAGTGCCAATTAAAGTTTAGAGTGTTGTTGGGAGTAGCCGGCGCGGGCAATTATATTTGACGACACAGCGACCCCTGGCGTCAGTGAAGTCAACAATGCAGTGGCAGCACCTGGAATAGCAGCAGGACTCTGTTGACCGCTGTGGCACTTTCTTTGGTTGGTGGCAACGTGATAGAGAAGAGGCACGAGCACGACTCAAAAGAAAAGGAAGCAATGAAAAGGTAAGAAAGTATTACTTCCCGGGCTGAGAGATAGCAACGTTCGTATATAATTAATGTAACGTTCGCTAGAAGCAACAAAAACAAAAAGGCAAAAAGGGAACCTTCTCTCAATCTCATTGAGAAGGGATGTCTGGACAGAGGAGGCTGGTTAGGTTGGCACAAGTGAGAGAGTCGTCTGGCTGTAAACACTGCTATCAATTCACTCTGCTAATCTGATAACGTAAATGTTCGGAGCATAGTTGGCTTGAAGCGATTGTAGTATGGGAAATGAATGGAGTTGGTTGGTGGGTGTGAAGGCGCCATGATGCGAATTTCAACTCCGTATTGAGTAAGTTTGTAATAAAAAAAAACACGCGGATTTCCTCCTTTCCTGGACATTCCAAAAAATATCCTTTTCCTACCCGTCTTTTTACTTTACTCTTCTCAACAGACAGCTCCTTCCAAGTCGGTCATCCATCACCACTCGCGAACGACAGTCGACTCCCAGTTCTCCCAACAATTCGTCTCTCAGCTCGCGCTATTCGCAACTCAACTCTCTCTTTCTTTCTGTCTCACAACCAGTTCACGCATATTCAGAGTCCCTTGTTCACATTTATCTTCTCACACTCAAACTGACAACGCTATTCTATCAAGTATAACACAGTCCTCACTCCCGCTCACCACGTCCATTTATTTCTCAGTTTCAAGCTCCTCCCTTCGTGCACCCAACAATGCGCACGCAGTGATAATCATATTTTTTCCAATAACAGAGTTTGTAGTCTTGAAGGGATTGTATTCAGAAAGAGCCGTTTTTCCAGTCAGTAATATGTAACGGGACGAACCAAACCCTTCGATTCAGTGGAGGCTCGTCCGAGGCATTTATTTAGGCTGACTAGGCACCTCAAATGCCCCGATTCGCTCGAGACTTCGCTGCCGTCAGTTGTAACTGAGCCGGTTCCCTCGTCGCCGTGTCGCCCACGCTCGCGTTCGCTCCCACTCAGTTCCCCTGTCTGTGGTGGTAAAACTCCGAACGTAATTTAGAATAAAACTCTGTTCCAATCGCATTTGGCTTCTATCGTACTACTTCCCAACTCACCTAGTGCAATAGCGCTTACTATATTAATCCCCCCCCCGTAACACATACATCACATTACATTTATAATTGAACTACGATTTCATTCGATTATTGTGCATAATTATTTTGCTCTGAAGATCGAATAAAAAATAAAAATTAAAAAAATATCTAAACTGCGACGTGTGCCAGAAGGAACGAACGGCAAGCATGAAACATATTTCTTCAGCATGCCAGTTGTAATCTTTTACCAACTTTCGACATTTTGCGCGGCGAAAACGTATAAAGGTGGTGACAGAAAAATATATCCGATTTCACCCTATTTGGTCAAAGTCGCTGGAATTGAGTTGTAAAAAAGGCCAATTGTTCGTTTTTTCTCAATCTTTGACTTTTTGTAACTTATTTGAAGAATCAAAGTGATTGGGTAAGTTCCGCCAGTAAGTTATTAATTAATTATTTGAAGAAATCTGGACAAAACATTTGAGTTGGTAATTAAATTATACTGCTGCTTCTCGTACACAAGGCAATATCTGTTGATCATTGCTGGCTGGAAGAAACTCACTAAATTACCCCGTGCAAAGGGGCATTTAAAATCCGCCTCGTGAAAACCTTTTTGTGAGTGTAGTACGCGAAGGGACTGGCTAACGCCACCAATGTATCTGGAAGGAAATACGATCTCCACCTTCGCCGGTGGTACTGCAGCGCTCAGTTTCAATCTCCTCCCTTCGTGCGACCAACACACAGTTTTCATAACTCCAACATCGTATTTCATTAGGCTCCAATCAAAAACGACCTTGTTTTGTTGGCAATTCGATTACATTTTGTTATTTAGCTCTCTGGATATCGTGAAAACTTCCGATAAATGCGACCATCCATGTCAAGAAGCTTTCACGCTTTTGTCACGGACTTTTATTACTTTCATCTCGTAACTACGAAACATCCCCGAGGTCAGCAAAAACGAGGTCTTCGATTCCCCACCATAAAACGCGATTGAGTCAGCAGGGCCGGTCTAAAACCCAAGGGACGAGTTATCCCTTTGGTAACGCTAGTACACACAGCCTCCGAGAGCGATACAAAGTATTCGAGAACGATCCAGCCCAACGAAATGCATTTCAACAGACGACACGCACCGCCGACTAGCAAATATCCAGAGCGGCGACGACTCGTTGGAAAAAGGTAATTCAATTTCGTGAGACCTCACAGTTGAGGTATAAAATCGAAATGCCAGACCGCTAAGCGGTGGCGATAAAAAAGTACACGAAAGACGTATTACGTAAAATGATCGCGAGGAATGAGAGCGGGAGGAGGAGGGGGGATAATGAGGTAGAAAGCGTGCAAGCTCGAGGTGGAGAAAGGAGCTGCAGGTTGTGGATGAGAGGAGAAAATGTCTCAGGTTAACGAGAGAGCAGGGAAGGGCCCTTGGAGGTCTTCATGACCGGTACAAGAGAGCATGAAGTCTTTCAACTTCAATTTAGCGTTCTTCCTGGTGGCGTATAGCTGTATCCTCGTTTAGTGTGAGTCATCTGAACACTGCAAACTATATTTGATCAATATTACATCGCTCATCGTTAAAAACATGGGCATTTCCAACTTCAACGCTCAACAAGAACAATGAAAACTTTCATAAAATCGTGCGGACACGACTCCCGTTACTATGTATTTGTGTCTCTACTGACGTGTACACTAACACCTTGTACAATTCTTGAAGTGCTGTGATTATATTGAATAGAAATATAAGTGTCAGCGAGTAGCAATACATGCCCACCATACAACTGGCATGAATATGAGAGAAAATCAATACCCCGCAACGTACGTGTAAATATACAACATTATCGACTTCGAATCCATTTATATGCACAGGCAGGGAGAACAAATTAACTGGTGCGTAGCAACACAACTTTACGCCACCCCGTTACGTTCGAACACCACCTACATAGGCGGGCGCTATATCTTCGTTCAACGCATTTTTACAGGAACATTTATGGAAAACAAAATGTAGGGACTAGTTAGCTGAGAGTACTCCGAAAGTTTGATCGAAATCGTTAGAGCCGTTTTTGAGAAAATTGGAATACCGATAAATTAATATTCGACAAATCTCCTTTTCTGAGTTAACTTGGCTTATATCTCCGTTCAACATATATATACAGAAATAATTATAGAGAACGAAATGTGGGTATGGGTAATTAAAAGACACTCCATTAGGATTTATCACATCTGGTGAAAAAGTTCCCCTGGAATTTACGAAAAAGTTTGAAAAAACGTCATTTTCGACACATTTTGATTTTTATCTCTGTTCAATGGACAGTCACAGGAACATTTATTGGGAAGAATATGTAGGTATCAACTATTTGAAAACATCCTGTGAGTTTGGTGAAAATCGCTGTAGTCGTTTTGCCAAAAAGCGTAAAAACCTATTTTTGCATCATGGGCCTATATCTCCGTTCACCGTATTTTCATGGAGATATGTATGAAGAAGAAAAGTTAGGTATTGATTAGGAGAAGATAATTTGACAGTTTAATCAAAATCGTTACAGCCGCTTTCGAGAAAAATGCGAGAAACCTTAGTTTTTGGTACATTTTCGTCCCGCGACCACCCTTCCCACCGACCGAAATCGTCCATAACGCTTATTTTGGTGTCTACAAAAAATAACGAACAAAACAAAAAAAGAACCAGCTCAATCGGATCAGCCGTTCTCCCGCAAATCGAACTACAGACACACACACATACACACGGACCACGCGCCGAAATTAGGTTTTTTAGACTCAGTAGGGTCTAAAACGTAAAGATCGGAAGAAAACCCAAATTTTTTTTTGGGCCGATTACTATACTTTCCTTCCCTTCGGGTAGCGGCAAGTAAAAAATATCTGGTGCGTTGCAACAGACAACGTTCCTTAGCTCTACGTCAATTCACTTTGTACATGGCTAATTCTATTTAATCAATTCATTTATCACTCAGTTAATTTGAACTTGGTCAAACAACGCTTTATGGCAGCATGAAGCGGCAGCGATTACAGTTAAAGAATTTATTGTGCTGCTCGTACTCATTCCAGGACCATTATTGAGCAAATGGTACCCAGAAAATTAATAAGGCTGTAATCACGGATTTTTTGAAGGAGGATAGTAATCACTTTTGCAGAGTTATTGGGTAATAACTGTTAGAACTGGTATTAAGCGAAACGGCGGTAGTTGAAATTCAGGAATTTCTGGAGTGAGCCCCATGCATCTCATGAGCGTTTTTAAATACTCACCCTATAGGTATTGGATCGGACTACAGTACCAATTTTCTCTAACATTCTACAAGAATTCCAGCGGAGTTTAATAGGAAAAAACCACGGCAAAAACGCTTTTCGTGGAAAATTTTGATAATGTATTGTGCTGCTCTCGTCATTTTCCCCCAAATGGGAATTTTATGGTATAATTGTCTTATTGAGAGCTATCTATATAAAAAGTTTAATCAAAATCGTTAGAGCTGTTTTTGAGCAAAAAATTTGGTGTTTTGATCACTATGATAACTAGAGTTAAAATTCAGGGGATATTGCCCATACCCTTATTTTTGCGTCCCATGGTAACCTGTAGGCTAGATATCAAGTTCCAGCTGATTTGGTACGGTTGTTTTATCTATAAACCGCGCTAAAATCGATTTCGTAGAAAATTTTGGTAATTTATTGTGCTGCTCTCGTCATTTTCCCACGAATGGGAATTTTATGGTTTAGTTGCCTTATTGAGAGCTATCAATATAAAAAATTTAATCAAAATCGTTAGAGCCGTTTTTGAGAGAAAACATATTTGGTGTTTTGATCACTATGATAACTATAGTTAACTTTCGATGGATTTTTTTCATACCCTTATTTTGGAGTCCCATGGTAACCTGCTGGCGAGATATCAAGTTTGAGCTGGTTTGGTACGGTGGTTTTCTCTAAAAATCGTTCACAGGCACACACAGACCATTTTCCCAAATAGTGTTTTTCGGACTCAGGAGGGTCTGAAACGTAAATATCTGAAGAAAGCTCAAAATTTTTTGTTCAGCCCATTATAGATAACTTTCCTTTCTACTTCGTAGAGCCAAGGAAAGTAATAAAATAACACCGAACACAAAATGAAGAATGCGGAATTTTGGCTGAAGTGAGTGAGAGTGAGACTGGCCCTCCTGCAAAAATATAGTTCGCGTTCTTTTTTTTCTTTGTGTCCATGTGTGTCGCCATGGGAAGATGGTGGTGTAGGGACTTTCTAACCCCACAGCCACATCCAGCTGATACAGCCGTAGGAAGTTAGAAGCGATGTGTCTTTTTTCACTGATCTTGCGCGGCAGATGGGCTCCCTAGTAGTGAGTGGTTGGAGGCTTCGACGCCCTCTGTCACAGTTTACTGGGGTCCTTCATTAGCTCAGGGAGGTCAGCAAGCCCAAACTGCCCTTCCCGTGGGATGAGGAAAAGCCGTAAGTGCCATCAAAACAAGGTGAGGGTCTGCGACCATTCAGGCGTTAAGGGTTGATTGACCCAAAATGGTACCCCGTGGCCTTGCGCCGGTGCATTATGGGTTGGGGCTGCTTCCACAGGGCTAGGTAGGTAGAACAGAGCAACCCAACTCCTACCCAGAGCAAAGCCAGACAACGCGGTTGCTCTGCGGTCATTGTGGTGGTTGTGGGGTCGCTGGAGAGCAGAAATCCCATCCCGACACCTCCTTGCGACCAGTCGGTTCCATAACACTCGTGTGGTTTCAAACGCGAGTTCAACTAACCCAAGACCCAACCTGTAAGTAGTGAACGGACTTTCACTCTTTCTGTTACTTGTTACTCAATACGCCCTCGCAATTATCTTGGATAGTTGGTACCTTAGTGGACACATACCTTCCCTAAACTATCTCTCTCAAGACTGAGGATCTTCCTCGTTTGCTCTGATAAACAGCCTCGACTGCATTTGGCCAGGCACAATCCCGCCAATAGGCAGCCCTGCACTTCTCCTCCCACTTACCACCCCTACGAAGGGCTCAGGTCCCACCAGGAGAAGCACAGAACCTTTCCTCGGCAGCCACACAAATATAAATTATGTTAACTGAAATGGAAACTAAGTTTTTTAAAAACAAGTTCAAAACTTTTTTTCGGAATACTACAGATTTACAACGGTACATCGTGTGAGACAACTGGCACAAAAGTGAAGTCTTCTGAGCAATCCCAAGAATTGTCGGTTTAGATGTTACGTAGTATAACTTATATACATGTCTGTTGTCGTTGTTCATTAAAAGCAACGCTCGAATGCACTACTGCACATAAGACGAAAATAACTCATCCCGGGATTCATTTCAAGACTAATAAGGCAGGATTCCTAACAAACGTTTGAGTAGAAATTACTGTGATACACGTTAATTTAATCGACAAGGTCACCAAGTACTGTACGCGTGTTGCGGTATTTGAAACATCGTTCGTCGAAGAACCAGTTAAATTCAGTTGTCGAGGCTAATAGCATTATCGCGAATAATGCTTTCATGTTCGGAGCGACGAGTCGAGTTGACGAACTTGAAAGGTTTCCCAAGAGCGAGAGAACGCTTCAACAGGAGCATCGATCGTACACGGGAACATTAGTCCCCCAAACTCCTCAACTGTTCGTTCCCGTTGTGAATCGTCAGACGTTCGGTTGACGCCGAACTCGGCAGTCGATGGATTTCAAAACGTAATTAATGACGCCCCTTTCACTAAACCCGTTCCCATTTTGAAGCGAACGTGATGCTTTATGAACGGGAGGAAAGGAGATTTCGTGCGACAGGCCTTTTTATTACTTTCCTTGGCTCTACGAAGTAGAAAGGAAAGTTATCTATAATCGGCTGAACAAAAAATTTTGAGCTTTCTTCAGATCCTACTGAGTTCGATATTATTTGGGAAAATGGTCCGTGTGCCTGTGAGCGATTTTTAGAGAGAACCACCGTATCAAATCAGCTCAAACTTCATATCTCGCCCGCAGGTAACCATGGGACGCAAAAATAAGGGTATGAACAAAATCCACCGAAAATTAACGATAGTTATCATAGTGATCAAAACATCAAATTTTCTTTTCTCAAAAACGGCTGTAACGATTTTGATCAAATTTTTTATATTGGTAGCTCTCAATATGGCAACTATACCATAAAATTCCCATTAGTGGGAAAATGACGAGAGCAGCACAATAAATTATCAAAATTTTCTATGAAAAGCGTTTTTACCGCGGTTTTAGAGAAAACAACCGTACCAAATCAGCTGAAACTTGATTTCTAGCCTACAGGTCACCATGGGACGCAAAAATAAGGGTATGGGCAAAATCCACCGAAAGTTAACTATAGTTATCATAGAGATCATAACACCAAATTTTTTTTCTCAAAAAACGGCTGTAACGATTTTTATATAGATAGCTCTCAATAAGACAATTATACCATAAAATTCCCATTCGGGGGAAAATGACGAGAGCAGCACAATAAATTATCAAAATGTAAAGCGTTTTTACCTTTTAAACTTCGCTGGAATGTTAGTAGAATGTTAAAGAAAATTGGTATTGTAGTCCAATCCAATACCTAAAGGCTGAGTGTTTAAAAACGCTCATGAGGTACATGGGGTCACTCCATAAATTCCTGAGTTTCAACTACTGCCGTTTCGCTTACTACCAGTTCTAACAGTTATTACCCAATAACTCTGCAAAAGTAATTACTATCGTTCTTCAAAAAATTCTTGTTTACAGCCTCATTATTTTCTGTGTACCTATTGCTCAATAATGGTCCTGGAATGAGTATGAGCAGCACAATAAATTCCAGACTGTAGGCGCTACCGCTTCCTGCTGCTGTGACGTGTTGTTTGACCATGTTCAAAGGAACTGAGTGATGAATGAATTGATTAAATAGAATTAGCCATGTACCAAGTGAATTGACGTAGAGCTAAGGAAAGTAGTGTTGCAACGCACCAGACATTTACCCAATACCTCTGCAGAAGTGATTAATATCCTCTTCAAAAAAGTCGTGTTTACAGCCTCATTAATTCTCTGTGTACCGATTGCTCCATAATGGTACGGGAATGAGTACGAGCAGCACAGTTAATTTTGAAACTGTAAGCGCTACCGCTTCCTGCTGCCTTGAAGTGTTGTTTGACCAAGTTCATTTAGCCAGCGACAGAGGTGTCGACCAAAGAAAGGTTTGGTGTTTCGCAACTCGGCAACATTAACGTCTCTTACTTCGAAAAAATTATAAAACCAACTAACCCACCGCTAACTTTTATTTTACCAAGGGCATCCGGATGTATAACAGCCTCCCGGCTAATATAAAAGAGGATCTTCCCAGGTATCCTAACAAAATAAATTTAATATTGAAGAGTTGATTTTTGGAAAACCAATAGCTCTAATTAAGTTGCTTATTCGGTACAAAAATTATACTATCGTTCTGTCTCTAGAGGTGATGGGCGATTGATAGCTCGTTCTCCCTATCGCAGTAGCTAACGTCTTACGTGCAAGCGCAGCCAAACCCCGTAAAGTTATTTACTATGGCTACTGCATTACCGAGTATAGATCAAAGTGAGACTCACCTACGAAGGGAATAAGTATTACCAGCGAGCTAGGATGCGAACGGTAAACGACGTTTACCTCTGATTGCGACGTGGCAGCAGCTGTTCCTAAAGGTTTGCTTCACGCTGCATGAGGCAATGGCCGACGTGGGCCTCGTAAATCTCGGATATTGAATCAAGTCGTGAGCGTGACTTGCCAAAAAGGATTGGAAAATTTCGTATTTTCATAACAGTCGCCAGGAAAGTGAGCGTAACTTGCTGCAAGTTACACATTGGTATTCACTTTAAAAAATATCTGGTGCGTAGCAACACACTACTTTCCGCCACCCCTTCAAGTTCGAACACCACCTACATAGGTGGGCGCTATATCTTCGTTCAACGCACTTTTACAGGAACATTTATGGAGAACAAAATGTAGGGACAAGTTAGCTGAGAGTACTCCGTAAGTTTGATCGAAATCGTTAGAGCCGTTTTTGAGAAAATTGGAATACCGATAAATTAATATTCGACAAATCTCCTTTTCTGAGTTAACATGGCTTATATATCCGTTCAACATATATATACAGAAATAACTATAGAGAACGAAATGTTGGTATGGGTGACTAAACGACTCTCCATTAGAATTTATCACATCTGGTGAAAAAGTTACCCTGGAATTTACGGAAATGTTCGAAAAAACGTTATTTTCGACACATTTTGATTTTTATCTCTGTTCAATGGACCGTCACAGGAACATTTATTGGATAGAATATGTAGGTATTAACTATTTGAAAACATCCTGTGAGTTTGGTGAAAATCGCTGGAGCCGTTTTGCCAAAAAGCGTAAAAAACCTATTTTTTGCTTCAGGGGCCCATATCTCCGTTCACCGTATTTTCATGGTGATATGTATGGAGAAGAAAAGTTAGGTATTGATTAGGAAAAGATAATTTGAAAGTTTGATCAAAATCGTTAGAGCCGTTTTTGAGAAAAATGCGAAAAACCCTAGTTTTTGGTACATTTTCGTCCCCCCACCCCCCTTCCCATCGGCCGAAATCGTCCATAACCTTATTTTGGTGTCTACAAAAAATAACGAACAAAACAAAAAAAGAACCAGCTCAATCGGATCAGCCGTTCTCCCGCAAATCGAACTACAGACACACACACACACGGACCACGCGCCGAAATTAGGTTTTTTAGACTCAGTAGGGTCTGAAACGTAAAGATCTGAAGAAAACCCAAATTTTTTTTTGGGCCGATTACTATACTTTCCTTCCCTTCGGGTAGCGGAAAGTAATATAAATAGGAGATTGTGGTAATGAAATGCGAAATACGCAGCACCGGTGATGTCACCAACAAAGATAGAGGTTCCCTGTGTGTAAAGTGTAAAAGTTGTAGTCAGCTTTTTGCATCTGCAGCGGACGTGTATACGAATTAACGAATAATTAACTGTTCGTATTAGTTCGTTCATTATTTAGCAATAGCATCCTACGGAACTTCAGCAATTCAACCAACAGGAAAACGGTACTTTGCTGATCAATAAGTTCCAAGCTCCAGCTGTTGAGGACATATTTGTCCGGTTCGAAACATCACTGAGTAGGACGGTCGATTACGCCGTACTTCACTCGACAAATTGGCTAGCGGAAGAACAAATGAGGCCTGTTAAAAATTACGCTTAAACTCACCTAAACTTTACTCCCCTAAATCATGGGCTCTTCTGGTTGCGAGGGCGAGGGTGGAGAGTTACGATAATAAGTGTTGTTCCTTAAACTTTGACGTTATCGGTACCTATTTCCCCCGAGAGCTCTAGCAACCCAAAGCAACTCTTGGCAGCGTGATCCGTATAACGTAACCAAACATTGCCGGTATCTCGTAAATGTTGAAGAGGGGGGGAAGTTAAACGGCTACGAAACCTGCGAAATATGTTACTATAGCTCGAACCTTGTTATGGGTGGGGGGAGTTAAATGGTCGTTCAACGGCTACGAAACCTGCGAAATATGTTACTATAGCTCGAACCTTGTTATGGGTGGAGGGTCTGATCACAAAAGTTGTAAGAATACACGATAAAGCTGAATTATTAGCTGAACTTCAGAATTAATACTCCTAACCCATTCGGAAGGGAAAACATTGTGTGATAAAGCGGAAAGTATTCTTGATGGAACCTCAGCAGCTATCGCCCCTTCCAAAACTGTTTACCCCCTGTGCATGCTGTGTGAAATTAATGTTATAGGACTGTTTTCGGGCGTCGCACGGTAATAATTCCTTCCTTTTCAACCAATATCGTATATTCGCACGTTCCAAGAAATAGCCAAGCCCACAGGTAGAGATAGAAAAGAGGAGCGAAGTGTTGCAGCAGGAGTCTGGAAGAGGAATAGGCCGATTGCCTCGTTGTGCACCGTGGACCGGAAATCCTCACCTCCCGATCGCGGCAAAGTGGTCCCCCCTCTCACTGTTCTGCAGCAATTTTCTTCCTCTTCAGATTTAATTGGAGCTGCTTTGAACTGCTCTGCCCGATAGAAGCGGCTCCGGTGTTCCAAGTCACAGCTTAATGCGTTCGTGCCAGTCACATACTCCCCCTTACGAGAAGATCATGCCCTCATGATCGGGTGGTTAGGCGTTTTCCCAAGGGAGGTCCTCATCATCTCTTTTTGAACGGGGAGGTGGCAAGGTACGCTTGTGGTTGCTGGGCACGGAGCGATCGGGTTCTTCGTGACTGGAGTGTGGTGGAGCATGAGGCGCTAGGCTTGAGCGACAGCGTTTGGCGTTGGGCCTGGTTAGGCGGCAGCGATCGGGCATCTGTGAAGGAGGCCCCAGAGTGATGGGCCTTGGCAGTCGAAGCGAAGGTTGGCGTCTGTGGGAAAATGTAGGCCATGGAGCACTGAGCGAGGGTTCGTTGGCAGGAGGCTGGCATCCATGGGAAGCGTAGGCCACCGCGCTATGTGCTGGAGAGGAGTGGGAGGAGGTGCGAAGGAGGTCATAGTTCGTATCAGTCGGAGGCGGGATGAACGGGAAGTAAGAAAATAAATTACTTGTGGGGATGAACCCATAAATTTGGATAAAAACCAAATATAATGACAGTGATATACATGAAACATATTTAGAATCATAGAAATGCATGCATGTTTTGGACCAGCCATTTCTTCAGGTTAAAGCTTTTATTAGGCGGCCCATTTTGAACAGACCAAATTTCAAAAATCTGAAAGAGCCATTTAGACATGCCTCTGCTGATTCTAAACATGTTTCGTGTCAACCGCTGCTACCATCCAGGACAGCCGGGCAAACGGTCAAACTTTCGATTGTGAATATGTAGCTATTCAGCACAGTGTTCGTTTGTGCTCAATTTGAAAAGGATTACAGACTAGCGTGGCTTCCACAGGTTGACAACTTGAAATGTTGAACTGAAATGAACTTTATTTTCTTAAATAATACAAATGTTAGTTTCTTAACTGTGAATTTAAAAATAATCAGTTGCCCTAACAGGCAAACCAACAGAAGCGGTTCTTCTATGAATCAATCAGAAGCGAAAAGACTTTAGGATTTTTCATTGAACATACACGACACATTGATCAAACTGAGGAAGTAGGTCCTCATAATCCACAACTGCATTTTGTTCTGAGCAACTATTATTCTTATCATCCATTGAACCGAGGTACGTAGAAAATATGGGCCAGAAAAGGAGATTCTGTGAGCAAGTAGAAATTGGATTTTTGAACTTATTCAAAAACAACTATAACAATTTTAGTTCAACTGACATCGGGTTTGTTTCTTTATCAAAATGACCGTTCATCACCGCCAGGAGAGTTATGTCAGTTTCGCTAGTGCGCGAGAGCACGAGCACTCAGCATCCACGCAAATCACGCCTAAGTAAATGGCCTTGTACATGAGGACCATGTCACGGTGACACGCATCCCAAATGGTATTAAAGAAATTGGGTTATATCCGCCAGTAGGCAAATTACTAAAGTTAACGTACCTGTTAGGTGAGTCCGTCTCCTCTGGCTTGTGAGTTACTGTGGGCAAGCGCTTTCGATGTAAAGACATCATCGTCTGGCCGTTAAGTCAGTACTCAGTCAGACATAACGGCCAGACGATGATGTCTTTACATCGAAAGCGCTTGCCCACAGTAACTCACAAGCCAGAGGAGACGGACTCACCTAACAGGTACGTCATCCCAAATGGCCTTGCTAATTGCTCGTAAAGAGACCTTGCGAGTGGTGGAGTGTTGACTGAGACGCCTTTCACCTTCCTAAGCACTGGACTCACTTCTCAAGAAGAAGCCTGAGGCAGCCTGAACGTATTGCCAGTTGGCTATTTAATTTTAATTAATATTAATTTAATTTAATTTTCCTTCGAGGTTTTCTTCAGCCACTTGCAGCTTTATAGCATCGTTGGGTGACGATTCAGGGCACTTGATGGATTTTTGCCTCCATTTGGCCGATTGACTGTGCAGTCAGGTCAGGTCAACCACAGACGCGTGTTGCTCCACGAGGCTCCTCTGTATCGTCCTCTGGACTCAGACGTGTTTGCCTTCGACCGAAGCAGTCGAATTCACACCACCATCTCTCAACTAATATCTACATTTCGTTGCTCATACAAAATTATTAGAGGAACGAGCCAAAAAGACTATAAAGCACACGTAAATATGTTAACATTTCTCGTTTAATAGAGCGCTGCACAGTTGTTCGCAAGCAGTTTGAGAGTACGATTACGCGACGACAGCCTACTGCGATATGAGAAGTGAGGACACGGCAAAACTGCAGAAAGCACATAATGCGGCGATAACGTTTGTTCTTCGATTGAAAAGGGATGACCACGTAACATCCGGCTCCAGCAAGCTAGGACAGTTAAAAATAAAATAAAGAAACTTGCTGTACCAACGATGATGTTGATACTTCTGATGTTTCGTAAAACTGCTTACCTTTTTGAGAAAATGACTTGGATGTCTGAAGTGCGCAATAGGGCCACAAGAAATGCTAATACCTAAACGTACAACCACAACCTACGATCGCTCATTCTTTATTCAATGTACTAGAATGTACAACGAATATGAGGACGCGTTTATTTTGTTTGAAAGGGACACTTTAGGGAATAAATTAAAAAATAAAATAAAATAAAACATTTAAAAATATTACACAAAGGTTTATTATTCTCATGAACAGCTTGATCTAGTATTAATGCTTTGAGACCCATCCCATTCGATTCAGCATCGAAAAGTACCAGTAAACCATACATGACCTGACTACAATGGAACTACGGAAACTAATTATTCCCCTGGCGCCAGGCTCCCGTAAGCGCCTGTAGGCAAGACGTTGCGAGTCGAGCAGGCGGGTGGTTTTGATGAGACGGGAGAGAGGGCGTACAAACGACGAAACGTTTACTTCCGCTGTAGTTCCCGCAAGTTCCTTCAATTAGTTGACTTTGGCTCACTATAATTACTGTAATTTCACTATACACAGTTGTACACGTCTGATACTCATTCCATTCGACCCAGGATGTAAAAATACCTTGAAAACGATACGAAACACGGCGTATTTGCGATTAAACTGAGTTTTGTTAATTTTTTTAACCATTTTTTGTCCATCACAACCGTGAGCTTCGTCCGATCGGATTGCCCAAATGGTGGGCACAACTAGATACTAAATGGGATTTTTGTGCGAAAAAACGGATGAATGAAGGGGCGGTGCAAGGCACAAAATGGCCCGGATGGTGGACAGACATTGCAGATTTGGAAGCCCCGTGTCTTGGAATGTAAAGTATCAAATTTTGAGGGGGGGTTCTGTCCTGACCGAAAGCATAGGGTTTTACAGAATGAATAATAAACCAAAAAACACATTTACGTACATTATCAACAAACATTGTTCGGCAGGCCGAATTAGCTGGGTTTTCGACCTTCCAAATGCCTGCACTTGCCCTAACGGAATTCACTAGGCCTAATGGAAGGTCGTCGTTTCCCCGACCACCGACCTCCTTTGTTTACCTATGGAAAAGTCGACATCTTCGCTTATTTCCAAGTGACAACGAATTTCCTCCATCCCTGTACTTTCCCGAGTATCTTTCCCACCCCTCAATTCCTCATTTCTCTCCACAACAGACAGTGCCTCCCAAACTCATTCACCAACGAGTTCTCGTGAAAGACGGTCATTTCCCAACTACCCCGGCTCATTCCACAACCGATTCACGTGTATTGAGAGTCCCCTTGTCAGCGCTTATACGCTCACACTCAAACTGATTACGCTATTCTATCAAGTAAAATACAATCCTCACTCACACTCACGACTATTCATTTCTCAGTTTCAAGCTCCCCCATTCGTGCGCCCAACACATATTATCAGTGCAAGAACTTCCGATTTATTTATATATTCGTTGTTTTTTTTTGTTGACATTTTATGTCTTTACTTTGCTACATAAACTCGAAAATGTAACGGCCAAAAGCGTCACGAAAATTAACCTTAGAAGCCGATTGGACAAGGCAACGTTTAAACCCCAGTTGCAACTGCAGTCCCTGTGGCGTAATGTATAAGGCATCGGACTCCTACACCGGAGCTTTTTTTTGTTGTTGTCATTTTATGTCTTTACTTTGCTACATAAACTCCAATATGTTACGCGGGATATGTAATGGAGAAGCGTCACTAAATTTGTGTTGGGTTAAGTGCATGGTAACGTCTGTTACAAAAAAATATTTTTTGTGTTGTAATTTTACATTTCTTTATTTAAAATAAACAAAATTATATTAAAAGAAAAAGACATAAAATGTCCTTTGTTTCCACCAACATCTCATCTATATGATTAGCATTCTCATAAAAATCATGGTCGTTTTGTTTACGATTTCGGCTGTTTTGTTTTTTTCAGTTCAGACGCTCTTGACATTTCATATAATATCCGGTCGAAATAGTGTTTCAAACGTTTTACTTAAGCGTGCCACAACGTCAGTAATTTCTTAAGAAGAAAGATTTATACTAGAATAAATGATAAGAAGAATGTAAACTGTTTTGTGTAAACAGGGGAATTTTTTTGTCTACTATGTGTTTTGTGTCAAAGGATAACGTAAACTGCTATGTCTCCAGGGAAAAAGGAAGAGAAGACCTCAAACTCCTAATTCTCCCAGGTAAATAAATGAAGCATTGCAATCGCTCAACCCCTTCCCCCTCTCACACTCTCTTTCTCTCGGCAAAATCACAATAATGATGTTTTCTGATAAGGGAAAGAGAATCACAAGATAAGAATGAAATCAGAAAGGGGGTCTAAAAGAGAAGGAAAAACGATAGAAGAACAGCGCGAATTCAATTCATTTTTTTGAAAAACGAAAAGAAATCGAAGGTCTACAAAATTTATAATGGAACTGGGAACCCAACAGAACGCAATTTCCCTTATCTTCCCTTCCACCGGTGAATAATCACCAAGGAACAAGCATTGAACGGGAAAGGAAAATAAAGAGCCCAGGTGGGGGAAAGAGGGGAGGGGGAAGAAGTTGGAACGAAGTATTGGCTCCAGACAATGGTTTTTAGAACAATGGAATCGAAGAGATTCAACGAGTCTGAGGGTATTCAATGAAATAGCCATTTGACCGGTGCCGGATGGTGGTCATGGCAACCGCCCATCGATCCGCAGTTCAGACCCGTAAAATGAAAGAAACTAGGTTAGTTTCGGTTCATAAGTCTTGGAAAACAGAAAAAGAGATTTAGATGAACGACCTCAAGGATTGGAGTAAGGAATTAAGGCGAATGACACGCGCCCAGACACAGTATAATTATTCATTTATATTTTAAGTAGTAGTTATAATAGTTTGTTCTTCAGAGCAAAGAGGACGGAATCGGTCGAAAAATAATCGGGTTGTTGCGATATGAGTAGGAATATCAAACATCTGTGCGTCGACTGTGTAACTTTACGTGGGCAGATAATATCAGTGTCGCAACGCACCGTGAGTTGGGTGTGTCAGCCGGTCAGTTACTATCCTATCATTCTATGGTAACACTTCTTACACATTCGTTCGATCTCACTCCCAACCGCTTTCTCGTGGATCCGACATTGAATCTTGGTAGCCTCGCCTTTCATTCTGAATATTTAGTTTCTTTTTCGGCGGCACCACAACAAATATACGTAGCATTCTGACTGTCCCACAGGTGGGAAATGTACCGCGGCCAAACGATGTCCCACAGGTCGATGCCTAGCCTCCTAAGGAATGCCAGGTAATTCCTGCAAGAGTCTATTTTGTTATCCAACCTGGGGGAAGTAGTACCAAAGATCAGAAGTCGCTCCCTCTCAAGTCTCCGGCACTGGGCCAGGACATGGTAGGGAGTCTCCTCATCCGTGCTACACCACTTACATCGAGGGGTGTCGACTATACCCACAACATACATGTGTTTGTTCGTTCTGCAGTGCCCGGTGATGATCCCAACAATCTGCCCAACAAGTGCTTCCTCTCCATCCTCAGAAGGTTCTGTCTTATCTCACATACTTGCTCTGAGATAGAGCGTTTGGAGTGCCTTACTCCTGCAGCATCCAGACTGTCTGATGCATTCTTTTGGCATATTCTCAGACAGAATAGTGTGACAGAGCCACTGTGGGGATGTGGCCCAACTGCGTTCGCCCTCCAATTTTCAAATATCCCCTTATGCAGAGGAATCCAATACACGTGAACTCTATTCTCGTTTGCCAAGGAGTTCAGCCACATTCTGCACTATCGCTCCAGTGTTGACGTTGTGCAGTAGCCCATCAGCGCCTTAGCGCCCATCAGCGGCAATGTGCGTCCCACTCCTTCCAATTTTCGATCCATTTGTAGAGATGTGGATGCCATTAGGAGGGTGACGACTCTCGCTGATCCATAGGCCTCCCACTGGTCGCACATTGTATTTCCTATCGAACTCATACATGAGCACCATCACGTCCGTGACCATGCTGAGCTTCGTGAAGGTCTCCAAGTTCCTGAACATAGCCACGTGTCCATTAGCCGCCTGTGGCACCTAAGCTATACCGAGCCTAGTGAGTGTACCTCACCTTCATCTCCTCTGCCTTGACATAAATGTGCAGGGGACGGTCGAACATTCTCTCCATGGTGCTGGTAGCTGTGGTCTTCATCACCCACCACAACAAAAAACGTCTTTTTCGACAACCTGGTCGACAAAGAGTTGGCGCCTGGGAATGTTTTCTTAACGTCCTAGAACGTCTTGGAGACTTCACTTCTTCTTCCTGGAAGACTCCCTTTGTGCGGACATCCTGGTCTTCGTGACTAGAGGAAACTAGAAGTCACGTTCTGGCACTCTGTAGCTTTCATAATAATGAATGAACGTCGTTATTAGGTGAGCAGGCAAAAATGTCAGTTGTGCTGCTTCCACACGAGCTTTTAACTGCTTTCCTCATTCACTAAGAAGGTAATGACAAAATGTGGCGATGGCTCAACTCTTTTTGATACTTAGGCACACAATTCCGAATGCGGTACACCCGAGGAACAGTCTTTGATGAGAAACAACACAGGTTTGTTGTGAGGTCATAGTCAACTTTGGAGCTCGTCTTTCGTAGATTCGTTAATTTTTTTAACCATTTTATGTCCATAACAACCATGGGCTTCGTTCGATCGAATTGCCGCAATGGTGGGCACAACTAGATACTAAAATGGGATTTTTGTACGAAAAAGAACGGATTTTTTAGACCACACTAAAGGCACAAAATGGCCCGGATGGCGGACGGACATAGCAGATTTGGAATCGCCGTGTCTTGAAACGTAAAGTATCAAATTTTGCGAGGAGGGTTCTGTCCTGACCGAAAACATAGGGTTTTTCAGAATGAATATTAGACCAAAATGAAAACACACTTACCTACATTATCAACAAACATTGTTCGGCAGGCCGAATTAGCTGGGTTTTTGACCTTCCAGATGTCTGCACATGCTCTAACGGGATTCACTAGGCCTAACGCCTTTTTGATACTTAGGCACAGAATTCCTAATGCAGTCATCCGAGGAACAGTCTTTGATGAGAAACAACACAAGTCTGTTGTTAGGTCATAGTCAACTTTGGAGCTCGTCTTTCGTAATTTCGTTCGTTGGTTTTCTGAGCTTTTTTTTTTTTTTTTTTCAAGTTCCCTTGTTACGAGGTTGTCTTTTGGAGCAATTTCGATAAAACGTAAGGCGTTTTCTAAACAATACCTATATTTTGCTCTCCATAAGCATGAATTGATGTTCTTCAGGAATTAAGTTAACATGAATGGAACGAATACAATATGTTGTTGTTGATGTATAGGTATCAATGAATAACACCGAATTCTGTACGTATTTCAAAGGCAAATCCGTAGTGTAACTAGAGGATACACTAAGATTCCCTCAACATCTTGCCCAACCATAACCACACAGCTGGAAATCTACTGTGTCAAGGATTCAAATTGTCGAAGGCACGACTTTCCTCGGTTGATAAATATCGAGTAAAGGTTGTGTTTGGCGCAGGCCGGCTTAGTGGGGTTTTTGACCTCGGAACGTCACCACTTGCCCTAAGTGGAAGTCATTGTTTCGCCAAACACCGAGTCCACCTGTCTGACCTCAAGCCATTTCTGATTGTACCTGTGGGAAAGTCCAGCTCTTCAGTTATTTCCAAGTGACAACGGATTTCCCCTGCTTTCTGGACTTTCCAAAATATCCTTTTCCCACCCGTCAATTTATATTCCTCTACACTACACGCAGCACTTCCCACATTCAGTCAGCCCCTCAGCCCAGTAGTCAGCTCTTCCCTCATGATCGACACTCCTCTCCCAGCTCTCATGATCAACACTCGTCTCCCAGTTCTCGCGATTGACAGTCATCTCTCACTATCGCGCTACTCACAGCTCTAGTGACTCTCGCCACCAGTTCACATATTCAGAAAAACCAATTGACCGTGTAATCAAAGCTCCATGGTGGCAATCAAGTGTATCAATACAGTCCTATATCCTCAGAACTACCATACAACCAAGTGACTGTGCAATCAAAGTTGTATCGTGGTAAACAAGTGTATCAATACAGTCCAATATCTCGTACAATTCGTCTGTCTATTTCTCTCTCTTTTTCGGGCACCCAACAGGTTGGTTTGGCTAAGTGTTCAGGGCAGTTCTGAACTGTTTTACGTCTTGATTTAGAAGTAGAACTCGCTCACAACCAATCGACTGCCACTGTGTCCAAAGCCGTTTGAAATTCGCACGGAACTGGCACTAAGGCCCCCCAAGTGTGACGGATATTTATTATTGTGTTAGGGGATGAACCCACGACTGACCGGCAATAATGAATAAATAAGATAATATATTTTGTGAACTGAAAAGAAAACGAAAGGAAATAAACCAATTATCGAAACGTAAATAAAACCAACATTTTAATTGAAATAAATTAGCTCTCCGATAAGGGCCACAGATATACGGAAAACGAACAAAATATATAAAATAAAACAACTTCCCAATTCCACGTCCACGGAACAAAATAAATAAAGGGCAACTTCTATTCATCTTCGTCAGTTTACGGCTGGAGATAACCACTCCCCGATTGCACCTCCGTTCTTCCGCCGTCACCGTTCACAAAGAGTTGGTTCCTTCACGAAACCGCTCTCACTCTCTCTCTATCCGAGATATTTTGCGTCACACAAGGCATACAAAAACTAACCTCAAGTCAGTTTCGAAATTCATCGACGAGCGACCAGTCACGAATGAAGTCTTCACGCGGTCAACAAAAAACGAATAAGGTATCTCACCTTAACGCTCTAACGTAACCGGTGAGATTAGATAAGAAATCCAACAAAGATAGCGCAGCTCGCGTTCAGGAAAGCCTACCGTCTCAAAAAATAATGCACTCGGAGGTGGAGGTGAAACTAAGTAGCTCGTACAGGCGGAATTGACACTAGCAGGAAGCAGCTTCACAGGAAAAGTTGGCGTTGAATATTTTATGGGGTTTTCACGATGAATTTTTAACGGCTTTGAATGGGAAGCTATGCATAATAAAAGGAGCGAGAACCCACGAAGAGAGACGTGTCGTGCCATCTGAGGCCTCGACGACGACGACGCTCTCCAAAGCAAGTTGCACGTAATTAACGAGCGGCCTCAAAAAATATTCATTAGTTCCTGAACCCTCTAGAGAAGATGGTGATAGTGTGTTACACCGTGTGGGAGTTCAGAACTGGTATTTACGTCATCCGCTACTAAATACTACGACTGAGCAAGATGAAGTCAACAGTAATTGAGAGTGTGCGAATCTTCAAGGAAATTAAGTCAGTAATAATTGAAGTAGTTCCAACCTATCATAAAGCAAGTCCTTTCAGACTCGGGATACCGCATGTTGCCTGTTATCTGTAACCTACTGACGCCCCACGCTATAGGAAACGTCACTATCTCCTATCTCTCGTTTCTCCACAGAAGACTGAATAAACCTGCCCGCCGCTGTACTGGGGAAGCTCTTCATTCAACCCACCCATCTCTTATTTACTTTCTTTAGCCCTACGAAGAGGAGAAAGTTATTAACTTGTTTTCACGCGGAACGTTAATTTACGTTCAAACATGATCATACATACTGAGCAAAAACTGAGTGGATTAGTAGATAAGACGCGAGGCAGAGGGAAGGTGTGATGTGTCGCGCTAAATATTTTACTTTCGTTATGACTACGAAGTCGAAAGCAGAGATTTATGGTATCTTCGCTAACTTTCAACATAATGACTGATAGTCGAGCGTCTTGCAAGGCGCTGAAGAACTGGCGAGGGAGTGCAGGATGCTGCTGAACTCCAGCAAACTCTATCAGAGTTGACGCTCA
The DNA here is from genome assembly GCA_020466155.1 of Pachypeltis micranthus. Classification (NCBI taxonomy): domain Eukaryota; kingdom Metazoa; phylum Arthropoda; class Insecta; order Hemiptera; family Miridae; genus Pachypeltis; species Pachypeltis micranthus. The sequence goes on from CM035776.1 coordinate 6,670,093, forward strand.
CTGGATTCCGCCCTTCCCTTTGCTCTCGATATCAACGATCATTTTTTGTCAATTTTTCTTCAGTTTTCTTGATACCCACGTCCTCCGAACCTGCTCGATCTGCTTAACCTGATCCCGTGGTGTGAGTTTTGAGTAAAAGTTCAGTTCGAACGACTCCAACAGAACAGCAAACGGGATTATTTCAAAATAATTACCAAAACACGCTGCTTTCTAAACTAAAGTAGGATATGTACGGGTAACGAGTAACCCTATTCCGTAACGTTAACCATAAACCGGGACCAAATGTCTTCCCCTGTACGAGTTGGATAACGTTTTACGTGAGCTTAGAGCGCTAACCTTTCATTTTGAGTCGTTTGCACGTTACACTCTGCGAATAAGCTGGGTGGAAGAGTGTATCGCAACTGGTGTTTCAAGTACCATTTGGCACAACGTAATTCCTTCCTGAGTGTACGTTTCTCGTAATTGATCGATCTGCTAACCTTCGGCTACGCTTTCACCACCTTTCGTTCGCCCTTTTTCATTCATTGCTTGATTTAATACCATCTGCGGCAGCGTCCAAGTAAATTGGCGAAATGTGTTAGTTTAGTCTTCAAGTGGAAAAGAAAGGTGTACTGGGACGAACCAAACCCTTCGAATCAGAGGAGGCTCGTCCGGGGCACTTACTGGGCACCTCAAATGCCCCGATTCGCTCGAGACTTCGCTGCCATCAGTTGTAACCGAGCCGGTTCTCTCGTCGTCGTGTCGTCCGCGCTCGCGTTCGCTCCCACCCAGTTCCCTGTTTGTGTTGGTTAAACTTACCCGAATGTAATTGAGAATAAAACTCTGTTCCAATTGCATTCGGCTTGATATCGTACTAACTCTCCAACTCTCTTAGTGCAGTATCGCTTCCAATATTAATCCCCCCGTAACATTGGAAAGGGAGAGAAAGCAATTGTGCAGTAATGTCACTGCTCCCTAGCCTCATTCTGAAACGCGATCTTCAACTTCTTTTGTTTGAAGAGACAATCACAACAGTAATATTCCGTTAAGATGGTTTGATTGTGGGATATTTGTGGATCAGTCTATTTTTGGAGGGATGAACGGTGAAATGTGCCGTGGACGTTTCAGTCGGGCAGTGAGGAATGGAGCGAATCCTCCAGCAGCAAGTGGGTTTAGGTGGCCTTCTCCGCGCACTGAAGCCTGGTCTTCACAGGTGAGTCCAGGCGCAAGCCTTTATAGACAGTTACAGTTCTGCATTCGGGGATGTCTGTGGGAGATCCGACCAGGTGGCCCCTCAGACCCTGCCGTTTAAAAACGAAGAAAGGGATGGGACCAGTGACCCCACGACCACCACAATATCCGCAGAGCAAGCGCATTTTCCAGCATTCTAAGGCCTTGCCCTGGGTACAAGTTGGATTGCTCCGTTCTACCTACCTTGCCCTGCAGAGGCAGACACTTGTCATGGCCCTAACCCATAACGCACCAGCGCAAGGCTGCAGGCTGTGCATTCCCGCGGTACCATTTTGGATCAAACAACCCTCAAGACCAGAATGGTCAGAGGCTCGCACCATCATTCGATGGCACGTACGGCTTTTCCTCATCCCAGGGTGAGACAGTTTGGACTAGGTGACCTCTCTGGGGGTTCGAAACTACCCACTACCTGGGGGTCCATCCACCGGGCATCCAGTTTTCTTTATAGACAGTCAAATTGCGGGCATGAACGATGGTACGTTGAAGTAGGCTATTTGTCGGCTTTCTAGTAGCTTAAATTGTGAGTTCGAACACGAGCCCCCTACCAACAGAGCACACTGTTGGGCGCATGAAAGGAGGAGAGTTGAAAATCGAAAATAAAAGAACTCTGTGAGGGTGAGGAGGACTGTATTACGGACCATGAAGTGCGTAGCGTTTGTGCACAAAAGGGCGACGAAGGACGACTAGGCGTGAACTGGCGGCAAACTATCAGAACGCGAGAACCAGACAGAGCCGGGCACCGGGGGACGAGTGACTGAATAATGAATTTTGGCAGGAGGTGTCTTGTGGAGAGGAGTCTAAAATTGAGGAGTGGGAAAAGGATGGGAATGTCCAGACGAAGGGGAAATCCGTCGTCAATTGAAATTAACTCAAAAGGTGGAATTTCCAAAGGTAACAGAGGCAGGTATCGAAATAGAAGGAGACAATGCTGGGGAAGTCCGAGGTCAAAGGACTCATTTGTATATGAGAACTTTAATTGCCAGCGAGGTATAAGGACTGTCGAGGAGTGGTTTTAACTGGTTTGTTCGATTTCTGGTTCTAACACTCTAGAGTAGCTCCTAAATACTTGTAACTTGTTTAGAGAAGTATTTATTAATTGGCGTCAACAAAATGAGCGGAACATCACGCTTTCTCCCTTGATCTCCATGCCATCTCCCAATCACAGCTTGTTTTGTACTCCTAAGGGACGGGCCTGAATCGACCGTTAGATAAAAACAAGTCGTGAAGATCAGTTGCCTGGTCGATGTTAGGCAGCGTGTCATCATCTATTCCTCCATCAAGGATTTTGTGAAAAGTAACGCGACGTATCGTCTCGTCTGTCGCTACTCCTCACGACTACGGAAAATCCCAAAGTCCTTTTATAATATCCTCGACTTACGTCATGTTGTGCATTGGCCAGGTTTGGGTACCCGTTTGTACGATTTATTTTTACTTTCCACAGCACAATAAATTACCAAAACTTTCGACGCATTCGATTTTAGAGAAAACCACCGTACCAAATCAGCTCAAACATGATGTCTAGCCATGAGGTTACTATGGGACGCAAAAATAAAGATATGGGCAAAATCCACCGAATGTTAACTATAGCAATAGAGATCAAAACACCAAATTTTGTTTCTCAAAAACGGCTCAAACGATTTTGATTAAATTGTTTATATTGGTAGCTCTCAATAAGGCAATTATACCATAAAATTCCAATTTGTGGGGAAATGGCGAGAGCAGCACAATAAATTACCAAAACTTTCGACGAAAAACGTTTTTACCGCGGTTTTTTCCCTTTAATCTCCGCTGGAACGTTAGTAGAATGTTTAAAAAATATTGGTATTGTAGTCCAATCCAATACCTAAAGGGTGAGTGTTTGAAACCGCTCATGAGATACATGGGGCTCACTCCAGAAATTCCAGAATGTCAACTACTGCCGTTTTGCTTACTACCAGTTCTAACAGTTATTACCCAATAACTTTGCAAAAGTGATTACTATCCTCCTTAAAAAAATTCGTGTTTACAGCCTCATTGATTATCTGTGTACCAATTGCTCAATAATGGTCCTGCAATGAGTACGAGCAGCACAATAAAATCTGGAACTGTAAGCGTCCTGCTGCCGTGAAGTGTTGTTTGACCACGTTCAAAGGAACTGAGTAATAAATGAATCGATTAAATAGAATTAGCCATGTACAAAGTGAATTGTTGTAGAGCTAAGGAAAGTTGTGTGTTGCAACGCACCAGATATTTCATTTTACAACCAGAGCGTTCTTTTTAGTTTATAACCCTTTGTTTTAGTTCCATTATTTCTCTTTATTATATTTACTTTAATTCACTTCCATTACTTTGTTACGTCCCATTATCCATGTATTTATGTGACCCGTGGGCGATGACTGTGACCGACTGAGGTACACACCGCTCAAAGTGTTTCGACAGGAAGAGAGAAATACACAGCATTTTGAACGCCTTAAAACAAGCAGGTGAGTCATTTTACTTCCCGATTGAGCAGTTTAGCTCATCGCCTAATTTTCAACAACCAAGCGCAGGATTCTGCACTGAAACCCCAAGCCAAATCGGTCTCGTTCTTCCTCAGGGCCTTAACGAACTTGGCGGTTTCCATTAAAGTTGAAAGCCTAAGAAATATATTACGGTAACAGTGCGAGGAATGAGGAATTGCCAAATGGACGGAATCGATGAAAGAACGCCCCCCCCCCCTTCAATAGAGCTCTAATGGAGGACCAGAGATCTGCATGAAACATTCAACGGTCTGACGCTAAAGCTCATGGCGCAATACAGTGAGTCACGATCCAGTTTAATCGAAAAGAGGAAATGAAGCGAACTTTATGAATTTTTCGGTTTACCGCAACATCGTATTTTGTTTAAACCAAATACGCGAGAGGGAGTCTCGTGTAGTCCCCGGGCCAAGGATGTCACTCCGACATAAATGATAAACCATTACAGTCACCAACCAACTTGTAGAGATCTCGTCTTCCGCTACTAATAGTTCACCGCGAAGGACGTCATCATGAGGTAATTTAGTCAGCACAGGAACACAAACTCAACTGGTGATGTTGATGGAACGTGAGATGGTGGGCACAATCAGCCATCATTTCAATATCAGTGGTGAAATTGAACGCCCCATCTTAAAATCTGACGCCATGAATGGTGTACTCCCTACGATAATTAAATATGTACTGTAAGGGTCTCAATAAAAAACAAAAAAATATAGTCGATGGAATTTTGTTTATCTGAGGTCTCCTCTTTTACGTCTAGAAATTAAACTTTCAACGTTTTTTCCGTCTACGTGCACGATTACCCAGTCGAGGACTCAGCTGGCCTTGGCTAAAGGATCTACGAATAAACAAGCTCACTCCAAGCAGCACGAGTTCGTTAATCAAATTAATCAACGGCGTTCTGACTGGAGAGTGAAGATGAACGGCTCAAAATCGCAGTTGGTACAGATCACATACCGTAGACGGGTGGCACATGCTCAACTAAATTTAGAGGGCAGTGTAGTACCTTATTCCACTGAGACGAAATACTTGGGTTTACTATTGGTAATTAATATTACTGACCCAGGACGCCCGTATTTCAACTGAAGAAGTTGATGTACCTCTTATTGCTTCAACCTGTTAGCAATTTGGATGCGTCATTTGAGTTTTAGCGTCAAATTCACTAATAAATATCTGGTGTGTTGCAACACACAACTTTCCTCAGCTCTACATCAATTCACTTTGTACTTCAGTTCATTTGAACTTGGTCAAAGAACACTTTACGTCAGCAGGAAGCGGTAGCGCTTACAGTTCCGGAATTGCTGCTCGTACTCATTGCAGGACCATTATTGAGCAATTGGTACACAGAGAATTAATGAGGTTGTAAACACGAATTTTTTGAAGAAGGATAGTAATTACTTTTGCAGAGTTATTGGGTAAAAACGTTTAAAACTGGTAATGAGCGAAACGGCGGTAGATGAAATTCAGGAATTTCTGGGGTGAGCGTTTTTGAACACTCACCCTATAGGTATTGCATTGGACTACTACACCAATTTCTTTTAACATTCTAGTAATATTTCAGCGGAGTTTATAATGAAAAACCGCGCTAAAAAAGATTTTCGTCGAAAATGTTGATACTTTATTGTGCTGCTCTCGCCATTTTCCCACGAATGGGAATTTTATGGTATGATTGCCTTACTGAGAGCTATCAATATTGAGAAATTGATCAAAATCTTTAAGAGCTGTTTTTGAGAAAAAAATTTGGTGTTGTGATCACTATGATAACTATAGTTAACATTCGGTGGATTTTGCTCATACCTTTATTTTGACGTCCCATGGTAACCTGCAGGCTAGATATCAAGTTTGAGCTGATTTGGTATGGTCGTTTTCTCTAAAAATCGTTCACAGACACACTTTAGTGACACACACACACACACACAGACCATTTTCGAACGGGGGTGGCGGAAAGTAGTGTTGCTACGCACCAGATATTTTTAAAATACATAGTTCCCGTATAAATGTGTCTTAGTTGTTTTTGTTTGCTTTTTCTGCCCCTAAATTCATGGGTTCATCTCCACTAGAATTTATTTTATTATTTTCCCTTTTCCTTAATTTATTTTATTTTTTTCGTTACAGGTTCCTCTACTACAAGAGCTTCTTCGTCCTTTTCGGTAGGATAGCGTGTCCGAGGGAGTTTTAAAGGACTGACGGGAAGCTCGATGGAAGAGATACTGAAAAGACGGATGAACTCTAATGAGACACTGTGATTGATGAGGGGGGTTTTGTATAAACGTTAATGCGGCGTGACGTGTGCGATACGACAAAGTGAATTCTTGACGCACGAATCCTGTTCAGAATGTAGGTCGCACAGTTACTGTTTAGTGCATTACACAGCTTCAAGATGACGAGATCCACCAATTCGTGCTGTCATATGAATCAAAAGCCGACAACACACTACCAGCATTGCCGGCCGCTGCAGGTTTAACTGAATCACATTATACCACACAACTGATAGTTATTTCCATACGAACCAACGGGTCGGACGCTTAACGCGCTTTTTACACTTCGAAATTGATAGCCTTCCTTTTCCTGAGGCTTCTCCAAAGGGTTGAGCGGTCGGGTTTCCGCGCGTTATCTAATGGAAGGGTTCACGCTGGGACCGCGACAGAGCTTTTATCTGGTTGCCACCAACAGCTTCCCTCAACTGTCAGGAAGAGCTGATAACGCGGGCCGAGTCCAAATTTACAGACACCCAAATGCGATCCCATTAATCAGCCTTCAGGCGCAATATTTGCTTTCCTACCAGTAATTACAGAGCCCTCGAGCCCCCGGCAATTTGCCTTTTAATCGGGAGGACGTTTACGCCAAGCGCACAATTGGACGATGTATGTCGTCTCCCTGGAAGTCGGGAACCAAGATGAATGTATCTTATAATTAAATTTTCAAAGGAAATAAACCAACTAAGAAAAATAAATATACTAAATATAAATAAACTAACTAAGAAAAAGGGACGGTGATATCACAGCTAAGGATCAAAGGAATCAATTAATGGGATTGCTAGTTAGCGTGGCGCTAAATGACATCTGCAATGCGTTCAAAAATAAATATCTTAATGAAATGCTTTGTGTTCGGGAGGTTCTACCCAAAGCCGTTCCCGCACATTCGATCACACCCTTCGAGTTTACGAGATCCTTTCTCCTCCTTTCAAAAACGATTTCCGACCACTCAAAATATAAAATTACTGCTCAGCGCCCTTCAATCATTCCAGCTTTCAGCTTTGCGAATATTAGCTAACAGCGACCACACTAACCACACACACATAATGTAACAGTTTGGCCTGAGCCTGAAACGATAACTCGTGCGTTTTAAAGCTTCCTGTGGTGTTTTTTCTATTACAAACTTATTCAATTCAGAGTTGAAATTCGCATCATGGCGCCTTCACACCCACCAACCAACTTCACCCATTTCACATACTTTTCAAATACGTCAAGCCAACACGCTCCGAATATTTACGCTAGAGAGAGAGAGAGAGAGAGAGACTGCAGGGCATCAGCCAAAGCCGAGGGAACAGCGACCTGAGTCGTGGCCACATATGGGCCCATTTCCCATCACCCAAGTTGTATAAGGGTCCGGCTTTGGCTCCTAGAACGGGTACCGGAATCTTCCGGTTCCCTCCACATATTTGAGGATGCTCCTCCATTCATTACGTCGTATATCGTCCCTATCTATGGTTAGTCCTCCAAGTCTTTCTATTCTGATTCTAAACCATATTGAGCATTCACATATGAAATGTTCAACCGTCTCTATTTCCCCACAGGAGCATTCAGCCCTAATTGTTGGGTTATACCTATGTAATTTGTTCCGGACTGCATAGTGTCCAGTTAACATGCCTATCAATCTTCTTAATTGTATTCTATTTAGTTTTAGGGCCCATTCCGTCTTTATTTTGTTGTAACTCGGGGTCCCTGTGCGCTTGGAGAATTCAAGACCTCTGTTATTGTCTATGTCATTGTTAACTCTACTCCATAGGGTGTTGTTTATGGCCTTCTTGACTGATGCCATCGTAACTGCCGTATAGGGTTCTGGTCCATAGAAGTGATCGGTCGACCCCTCTTTGGCCAGTATGTACCCTATATTTACGCTATCAGATTAGCAGAATTAATTGATAGCAGTGTTATCAGCCGGACAACTCTCACTTCTGCCAACCTAACCAGCCTCCATCGTTAAGACATCCCTTCTCAACGAGTTTGAGAGAAGGTTCCCTTTTTTGTCACTTCTAGCGTTACCTTTTTTCCAAACGAACGTTGCTGTCTCTCAGCAAAAAATAATACAGTGATACAGTTACTCTCTCTGACATTTTCATTGCTTCCCTTTTTTTTTGAGTCGTGCTCGTGTGTGTGTTTTCCCTAACACGTTGCTACTAATTGAAGAAAGTGTCACAACGGTCAACAGGGTCCTGCAGCAGCATTATCGATTTAACAGACGCCAGGGATCGCTGTGTTGAATATAACTATTGCGTAAGAGCGATCTTTGCACACTACAGAACTAGAGCTCAGTGGAAGGCAATAGCTGTTGTTTGTGTTTGTGCCAACAAGCCTGCCCTCATCACGCCAACAAACGGTTTCGTAAATATTTCTATTCTTCGCGTGTACTCCTTGTGAATAAAGAAAGGAAAAGCGTTACCTAATAACCCTGTGACGAACCTTGTCAATCAGTCAATGGAAATGGGTAAAATAAACGGAAAGCGAAACCCGTAAAAAAAGCGTCGCTGAACAGAATATAAAGAGAAAAGCAATAGTCAGCAATGGTTACATATTGTGTTTCGACCAGAGTAGACTTGAACAGATCGTGGAGACAGGTTTTAGTGTGGCACGAACTCGTAATTTGAAGATTTAGGATATCGAATCGGATGACGATGAGAGGTGAAACAAGTGTCGATTGGGAGACGACCGACTTTCGCGTGAATCTGTCTGGGAGGAGCACGTTAAACATTGTTTTCGAATTTTCAAAACCTACATTTTTTTTTAACCCGAGGGCGTGTGGGACAAATCCCTTTGTCACTGCGGCCGCTTTTTATGTGGGCCTATTGTGACGCTGGCCCTTTCTTAGTAGAAGGCGTCGTACATACCCGCCCCCCTTAGGAAGCCGAGTATGTCCTTCACCGCAGAGTCCGCTACGGTTTGGGGTTCAGTGGTCCCCTGACCAAAGTATTGAAAGCGTTTTGCTGCCAAGGCAGGGCATTCACATAGGATATGCTCTGCTGTCTCATCCTCCTCGCCGCAGAGCCTGCATTCCACCGCCTCTGAGATGCCCATCTTGTTGAGGTGATATCTGAGTGGGCAGTGCCCGGTGAGGAAGCTTATCAGTACTCTCAGATCTTGTCTAGAGAGTGTCAGCAACAGGAAGGCGTGACAAGCCTTTTCGCCTGTCTTAGTCATGGCTGGCGATGCCAATGGGCGCCATTTTCTGAGTCTCCCATCGAGCAACCAGACAGTTCAGGTGACTTTTCGTCAGACCCACGTGTGGCTCAGGCCCGATGGGTAGGGATTCTGTACCCCTTTTCGCTAGGCGGTCAGCCTTTTCATTGCCCTCATGCCCCCTGTGATCCGGCACCCAAATGAGGGAGAGCCTGTTACAGGCGCCGAGCTGCTTGAGCGCATAGAGGCATTCCCATGCCAGCTTAGACCTAAAACTATAGGTCGCGATGGCCTTTAAGGCGGCCTGGCTGTCTGAGAAAATGTAGATCTGCTTGCCCTTGAGCCCTTTGTTCAGGATCTCTTCTGCGCAGATCTTTATGGCTAGGATTTCCGCTTGGAATATCGTGGCGTACTCCCCCAGCGGCTTCGCAAGACTGTAGTTGGGCCCTACAATGCCCAGTCCTGCACGGCCTTCCTTAACTGAACCAGCGGTATACCACTACAGCGCGCCCACCTCGGTGCGGAATGTCGCCTTCTCCCACCGTTCCCGTGAGTGGACGCTGACGCTGAATGGCAGCCGAAAATCTTCTGCTCTGGCATGACGTCACTAGCAAGGACTGCTGCCTCTTCTATCTTAAACTGTCTGGTTATTCCGTGGAGGCTCGCCTTAGCCCTGGTGGAAATGTTACCTGTCTGCAAAAGCCTTGCCGCCCCCAGGTAAGCGGTCCTCTGGATGTGTATATGTAGAGGTGAGATGTTCAGAAGGACTTCCATTGCAGCAGTAGGGCATGTACCCATCGCCCCTGTGATAGCAAGACACGCCTGCCGCTGCAGTTGTTGGAGTTTTCCTTGTACAGCCAGCCGGCGTGTCGCCTTCTACCACACTGTGGAGGCATACGTGACGCGGGGCCTTATTACCCCCTTAAAGAGCCACTCCATCATTTTTGGAGTTATGCCCCATGATTTGCTGCAAAGCCTCCAACACGTCCAGAGGGCTGTAGTTGCCTTGTGCAGCGCATATCTCACATGCGAATTCCATGTGAGCTGCTTGTACAGTATCACCCCGAGGTATTTCACCTCCTTCATTATCTGGAGCCTTGCTCCTTGCATTGTGGGTGGTAGTATATCAAGGTTTCTTCGTCTAGTGAAGGAAACCGGGTGGTCTTGGTCGGATTTATAAAGAGTCCTTCCTTGGGGCACCATCTTTGGATGATATCTATAGCTCCTTGCATCCTTTCAGACACCGTGGAGGCAAATTTGCCTCTTACCAAAACTGCAAGGTCATCCGCGTATGCGACCACTTCGTAGCCTTCAAGCTGCAGTGATTCCAGCAGCTCGTCGGCCACCAGTAGCCTACATGAATTGATCTCTAGAAACGTGTTGAACAAAACTAGAGCGCCTGCAGTGCATATATTGACGTATGAGTGAGGAAATTTGATGAATCACGCCAGATATGTTCCCTTTTTTAGTCGTAATAGCGATGAAGTTTCAAAGAACCGGATATGAGGAAGCACGTGATCGTTTAACCCAGATTGCCCCATCCACCCCATACGACGTTTACTCTTTAATACACCACCCTGCAGATCTTAGCCGTATGTACGATCTATTTCACTTTATACTCTTGATCCCATTTAAAGCTTTCAAAAGCCTCTAAAAGAGCCAGTCTCTTCAAAGGGTAAAGCCTCAAAGGGACGAAGTCTTTTAGCTATTTTTTTCAGGACGGAGTGAAGTCTACTGGAGGCCGACAGAAAAGAGCTAGAAGGGAAAAAAGACTGAGGCCCCTTTAAAAACTGTTGGTTAACAGAGCGCACAAATTGGTTGTAGCGACGGTGAAAGTGGTGGTGGGATTGGCAGAGGGATGGGGGGGGGGGTTTGGATGATGTGAAGTGAAGTCAATATTTGAACGAGCTGTCAGGTTCTGTGAGGAAGATCCCCGGCCCTGGTCGTGCTGAAGATGACACTCGTGAGAAGGGTTTTTCAGTCCTCCCCCAAGGTGTTTCAAAGTGATTTCCGCCTGAACCGAAACTAGTTGAAGAAAAAGTGGGGAATCGTCGGAGCGAGTTGATTGCCGTTTGGGGCGAAATGCGGAAGCCAAGTTTAATCAAGTAAAGGAGGTCGAAAGACAAACGACCAAAATTCCGAATTAACATACGAACCTCTTCCCCGGGGGAAACTTATTACTTTCTCGGGTTGTGGAAGCCGATACCGAAAAGAATTTCGTGTTATTTACTTTCCTACGCTAAAGGGGGAGGAAAATACCGTCGTTTCAACCCTGCAAACCAGGCGGTAATGCTCACACAGCTCCAACGGTATGGGAATAAACGATGCAGTAAGTTCCAGCCGGTTTTCAATATTCTAGACCAATACCGGAAACCGACCCTCGCAAATACTCAGTCTCTCAACCAGTCGAGCATAAATCTCGCGAAGGTCGTTCAGTAGATTTCAAAGTGCAGGTGCGGAACTAAGGCCTTTCAGAGCCTGGGTTTTATCGGCTTTTCATGTTCATCTTCTTCTCACGTTGAACTTGTCTTTCTCTCTCATCGTGAAAGCGTATATACGAACCTCCACGAAGATTTTACGCACTTCGCTCCCGACACGAACCATTAAATTGAAATATATTCAGATATAAATATGTTTTGTTAGAGTAATTTTATTTTGAAATTAAAACGCGGGAATACGAGATTTTAACGGCAATTAATTTTAGAATAATTTCGAATTACCATCGATTGGGCGCAATAGGGGGATGAGCGTGTGTGTGTGAGAGGAAGAGCGAGTGAGGAGGCGGGGCAGAGAGGGATAGAAAGAGGTAGAGTGAGGGGAATAGAGAGAGATTGAATGACTCATTTATTTATATATGTCTGACCAGGGGGAGATTAGGCCCATGGGGCTCTCTCTTCTGTCTCCCCTGGAACATCTAACAATTATTTTCAAATGCAATTACAGTAGTTATACACTAACACAAACGCCAATTGAGACACTGTAAAAATTAAAACAGCTTTTATAAGGAAATAATGTAATACAATGCACCATGTCTCTTAATAAAAACTTCGTTCAACGTCATATATCGCGTTCAAATATTTCATAAAATTCTCCTTGAATTGCCCTGGCTTCAACCTCGAGTCGAACAACGTCGCGTTTTGGTCGTTGAGAAAGAGCAGCAGCAGTGAGAGACTGAGGTTTATGGTAGTGGATCCAGTCGCAGAATGAATGCAGGAGTGGTTCAGCCATTTATCCATAAGGGCAACAGTAATTGAAGTAATGGGGGTCAGTGGAGGTTCCTTTACTTCAAAGGACTTAGGGCCTTGGAAACCTCTAGCATTGACTCAGGGGCACAGCCTTACTCGGAGATGACTTCTTGTCATCAACCTGGTACTTTAAATACTGACGCAGTACCGACTGACTCCCATCAATAGGCACAGGGCGATCGTGGTCTAGCGGTTAAGACAATGGTTCATAATCCTGACGAAAGTCGGTTTATTGGATTGGAGCTCCTCGCGATCGCAGTAATTTTTGCCTGAGTCAATGGATCCCTGAACATCTCCAAACCTCCTCATAACATCATTACACGCTCAAAGTCGATATTGGATTCGTACATAATTGCCATCGACTTACGAAACACGCCTGCCAATAATTGAGAGATCATTGTGAATTTGAGTTTATTCTAAAAATGTCATAATTTTCTATCACCCCTTATTGACTTGTTTTAATCGTCAAAATCTTGACATTTTCCAGTGATTCTCACACAAACTTATTTCATGTAGTGTAATGGTGTCATAAAATTACATTCAATTCAGGTATGGCTCTTTAGGAGGTGGTGCGTCGTCGTTCTTCACTGAGATGTATTCAGTATGTTCGGCGCATGCTGAATTAGCTGGGACCTGCTAAAGTCTGCGCTTGCCCTGACGGCAAAGTCATTGTTTCCTCGAACACCTATTCTCAAGCCCATTTTGTTTACTCATGGAAAGTCCACCTCTTCAGTTATTTCCGATAGACAACGGATTTCCTCTTCTTCTGGTCCCAAATACCCTCCCCCTCCTATAATTACTGTAATCACTATCTTACTATTTTCGGTCTAGACGCATCGTACACCTCTGAAAATTGTTCCATTCGACCCATCAACTAAAAATACGAAGAAAACAATACTGAACGCGGCATATTTGCGATAAAACTGCCAACATTTCGTTTTTGTACATTTTTTTAAACCAATTTCTGTACATGACGTCCATGGGCTTCGTCAGATCAGATTACCGAGCAGGCAGGCACAACTATATACCAAACAAGATTTTTGTGCGAAAGAACGGATTTTTTAGACGACGGCGGAAGGACATTGCAGATTTGGAATCCTGATTCCTTGAAACGTTAAGTATCAAATTTTGAGGGGGAAACATAGAACAATAATCGGAATGAATAATGAACGGAAAGTGGAAAGTTGGTTGAACATTGATCTTTGAAAGCTGCGATACCCGTGCTTCGACGTGTAATGGTGGAGTTCAACTAAAGAATGGAGAGGAAGGACTTGTTGGGATCATCACCGGGCACTGCAGAATGAACAAACACATGTATGTTATGGGCATAGCCGACACCCCTCGATGCAGGTGGTGTGGCACAGATGATGAGACTCCCTACCATGACCTAGTGCCAGAGGCTTGAGAGAGAGCGACTTTTGGTGTTTAGCACCACTTTTCCCAGGGTGGATACCAACGAAAACTCTTTCAGGAACTACCTGGCTTTCCTCAGGAGGCTAGGAATTGACCTGTAAGACATTAGGACTGGCACAATAGGTCTCTTGCTGAGCTGAATTACCTTGCCCATCGCTATCTGCGGCCGCAGTTGCCTTTGCCTTGTGAACGGCACTATGGCCATTTTGGCTTGGTTGATGGACAGCCCCATGTCCCCGCACCACTGGCAAACCACACCATCCGCAAGGCCACCCCATCAGGTCTGACAGCTCACTTCACACTCTGCCCCGAATGAGCACAGCCACATCATCAGCGTATCCTTGGGCTTAAAACCCCGCGGCACTGAGTCTCCCCAGTAGGGAGTCAATCACTAGGTTCTAAAGAAGCGGAGATAGGACCCCTCCCTGAGGGCATCCCATCACAGTCCTCACTAGGGAGTCAATCACTAGGCTCTAGAGAAGCGGAGATAGGACCCCTCCCTGAGGGCATCCCATCACAGTCCTCGCCCTGATCGAGCAGTTTCCCAGGGAGGTTTGGATCTCTCTGCTTTCCAGTACAGCCATAATATACTTTATAGCACTTCTATTGATATTAAGGTTCTATTGACATTAGATTTGATCAATGCCATTTCGATGCTGCGTATGGAGGTATTGTCAAAGGTCCCTATGGCAATCTCCGTGTTCCCCATTGACTCTTCAGTTTCCTAACTAGTGCATCCCCTCTTAATAATTACCAAATCATCCGCGTATGCTCTTGCTCTGCAGCCCTCCTCCTCCAACAACTCCAGGAGGGTATCTGCAACAAGCAACCACAGCTACTTGCACCCCCTCACCTGACCGAGAGAGTCTCTCCTTCCAGCTCCGAGTAGATCACTGCTTCCCAGCATTTCCTTGGTCCAGTGAAACTCTTACCGAGACAAAAACGGAGAAATTGAAGTTTATAAAGAACCAAGGGTTTTAATCCACATTTTCTGACAGAACGAGCCGTGTAGTCGTAGATGTATATTAACGACAACTTGATCAATCATTTCACAAATTTATGTTGGGGCAAATAATTAGTAGATCGACCTCCCAAGTTGTCGGTTTAACCATTTCTTGATGTGTCATGAAATTGTACATCCTTTAGTTGAACTCCTCCATTACACGTCGAAGCATGGCTATCGACTGCTTCCAAAGATCAATGTTTAACCAACTTTCCACTTTTGGTACATTCCGTATGTACGACGCCTTTTACTAAGGAAGGGGTAGAGTCACAATATGCCCACACGTGGCCGCAGTGACAAAGGGACTTGTCCCGCATGCCCTCGGGGGAAAAAAAATTCAGTTGGTTCAGTTTGTTTTTGGTCATTCGCCGTCGAATTTTTCGAGTCAGTCGCCGAAAGCGTCATTCTGCCCTTCAAAGTCAATTAGGCCCTCCTCAGGCGCAACTAGTCGGTGACGGGCATTGCCCAGCGACATTGACGAAAGATACGAGTATTTACATTATTCATCCATCCTTGTCAAGTCCCCGCCCTCCCGCAGAAAGGAAGGGCATTTTGTCCAGGTATAAAAGGTTTCCTTTCTTCGACACCTCCCCTTCACTATCGATATATCGACGGATGTTAGGGTAGTTGGAAGTTACCATAGAAACGGGGGCGGTAACAGATAGAGGCAGGAAAGCGACGGCTAACACCTCAAGGCCCGACATCCCGAGAAAACAACAAAAATTCTATTTCGACAAGTTTCGCGCGAGGTTCGGAATAAATAACGCCCCTCGTCGATACCCGTCATCGAACGATACGTTCAGATGAGCATCGAATGAACGGCTCTAAATACCTTTCACAAATATCGTAATTACAAAGGTTATCAAGCCGTGTCACTGGTCTCGCACACCTCAACCGCCGTACAAGTCGTACGTCAAATTTTCTCCCGCTTTGGCTCGAGTTTTCTACCTTCTCCGCGGGCTTTAATTCGATTCAATCCACGTTTCAGCCGTAAGGTTTGGTTTGTCCGAAATTAACCAACTGAGCAAACGCGGTAAATGCAATTAGCCGCGGAATCAGATTTCGTTAGAGGCCCTTTATGTGCCCTGAGGAGGAGAAAAGGCTCAAAACTAACCTTTCCGGCTTCAAAATCAATTGAGCAAACATTTGGGAGAACCTCCTGTTATTTTATCGTTGAACGGAAAAAATACTTTCGAAGTTGAGAAATTTTAAATAATCAGTACAAAAAAGTGAGAAAACAGAAGAAAGAGAAAATATTTTGTGAACAGTGACATTCGCCCAAGTTACGCGACGATATTTGCGTTGGTAGTCACTTTTAACCGGGAGATTCTCGGATTAGAAGACAAGTTCAGCAATATCCACTTCCCTACAGTCCTTAGACATTCACCACTTGTGAAAGTTCATTCTTGCGCTAGCTGTTTCTAACGATTGTACCTTTGTAACCTAGTAATTCCGTAATAAAGTTTTGAAGTGTTTTTTAAAACCCAGTTTCCTTTCGGGTAAGCGTACTTTCCATAAAACAATATGTATCCGCCGCATATTTTAACAAATGGAACGCACTCATAGCCGCGATATCAAACTGTTTACCTCGTTATCAGTTGCCGTCCTTATTCACTTTCATTATTGTCGTTGTGGTTGTTGTTGCTACCCTATTATTATTATTCCCGATTTTTGCGATCGTTCCCCGACCTCGTGTTTTTCTGTGCGCTCCGTAGTATTATCTTATTCCCAATCCCGGTTCTTTTCTTTCGGTTCCTTCCGCGGCACCTTTGTACTGATTCGAACGTTATTTGTTCTCAATATTTATCTTTCCCCAGCGATTTGCGTTGTGATGTGCCTGGGCCAGATTCTCTGTTGAAGTAACTTATATATATATTTTGTTTTTGACGTTGTACGATTACACTTCAACATAACCGTTCACTCACGCCTCAACTCATTCCCAAGAAGTGGCTATTTATTTCCCAAGGGCGCATATCCCGAAACGTACGCCGGTGTTAATGCTGTTTATCACAAAACCACAAAATTGGTGCTCATCCGGATAATCTAACAATCTAGAGACTCTATACGCGATACAATATGAAAACAAGTCGTCAACAAAATCGGCGTGAATGTACAACAATGAAAAAGGAATATTCGAGGTCTGAAAACCATACTCTCACTCTTCCCTAAGGGGATTCCCTTTACATCACAATTTTGAAGACCCCGAGCGAGCCCAAGTCTTTTCCACAGACCTCAACGATCATTTTAGTCACTGGAAAGGCCAGATTATACTACATTCCCCAACGGTCCTACTTCTCCTTATTTCACTTTCTTCCCAATCTCTCCCTAGCGAGCACTGCACCAAGTTCAGCGACAACCCCACTCAACTTAGTCACCTTACATTCGCGTTAACTATGCTCTAATATATAAATAGTCCATCTTACGTAATTCCCACACGTAATAGTTCTCCTTTGCTCATCAGTCAACTTCTCAATTGCGCTGAGCGTCCTCAACTTTACGAGTTACAACCTAACACAGTCGAAGAGAGACAGCACAAGATCGTTGATGGTCAGTAACTCAAATAAAAGTTGCCCGGAGCTCCACTAATTAAATTATAGCCAACTGATCTGATTAGTTGAAACCCGAAGAAACAAAACGATCCAACTCACTACCTATCTCTATTTCAAAACAACATGCTCTACTCTACGGAAGCGGAATGACTGTAATAACAAATGGCGAAATATGGCAGTTGTCCGGAAGCTTCCGACAAAAGTCAGCTGCGACGACTGACAAAGACCCAACATAATAGACAGTAGGCCACGGTAACCTGAACCATAACATTACGCCCTGCACTCCCCTAATCTTCCAGGAAGTGAGGTCAAAGTTGCGACATAGAACAATGGAATCATCACCAATCATTCGGTCACTGGATACGATCATTTAAATATCTGGTGCGTTGCAACACTCAACTTTCCTTAGCTCTACGTCAATTCACTTTGTACATGGCTGATTCTATTCAATCAATTCATTTATCACTCAGTTAATTTGAACTTGGTCAAACAACACGTCACAGCAGCAGGAAGCCGCAGCGCTTACAGTTCCGGAATTTATTGTGCCGCTGAGGCTGTAAATACAAATTTTTTGAAGAAAGATAGTAATTACTTTTGCAGAGTTATTGGGTAAACACTTTTAGAACTGGTAGTAAGCGAAACAGCAGCAGTTGTTTTCTCATGAGCGTTTCAAACGCTCACCCTTTAGGTATTGGATTGGACTACAATACCAATTTTTTTTAACATTCTACAAAAACACGAGCGGAGTTTATAAAGAAAAAACTGCGCTAGAAACGCTTTTCGTCGAAAATTTGGATAATTTATTGTGCTGCTCTCGTCATTTTCCCACAAATGGGAATTTTATGGTATAGTTGCCTTATTGAGAGCTTCCAATATAAAAAATTTAATCAAAATCGTTAGAGCTGTTTTTGAGAAAAAAATTTGGTGTTTTGATCACTATGATAACTATAGTTAACATTCGGTGGATTTTGCCCATACCCTTATTTTTGCGTCCCATGGTAACCTGTAGGCTAGACATCAAGTTCCAGCTGATTTGGTACGGTTGTTTTCTCTAAAAACCGCGCTAAATTCGATTTCATCGAAAGTTTTGGTAATTTATTGTGCTGCTCTCGTCATTTTCACACTTTTGGGAATTTTATGGTATAGTTGCCTTAATGAGAGCTATCAGTATAACAAAATTAATCAAAATCGTTAGAGCCGTTTTTGATTTAAAAAAATTTGGTGTTTTGATCACTATGATAACTATAGTTAACTTTCGATGGATTTTGTTCATACCCTTATTTTGGCGTCCCATGGTAACCTGCGAGCGAGATATGAAGTTTGAGCTGATTTGGTACGGTGGTTTTCTCTAAAAATCGTTCACAGACACACATACACACACACAGACCCACAGACCATTTTCCCAAATAGTGTTTTTCGGACTCAGGGGGGTCTGAAACGTGAAGATCTGAAGAAAACTAAAAAAAAAATGTTTTCAGCCGATTACCTAACTTTCCTTTCTACTTCGTAGAGCCAAGGAAAGTAAAAACGTAACGAGCGGTGCGTAGCAACACACAACTTTCCGCCATCCCTTTAAGTCGGCTATCAAAACTTGGATCACGTCGATGAAGTACTCGAAATTTGTCAATGTCCTCCAGCGACTGGATACGTGTCAGACTTCCTTCCGTGTCGTCCATGTAAATTCGTTGTTGTTCTTGAGCTGTGGTTTGTTCGAGGGACAAGCTGTTCTTCTTTTGTACTCCAGTACGCCTCCTGACCCCTTCAATGGACCCAGCATCAGACTCAATTGAAGACGACCTAAAGGAGCTGAAGGAGCGTCTTACGCTGCTGGCCCTGTCTTCGATCATCTGACTTTTTCGAAGCTGCTCAGCAGCCTCCGAAAGCCTACGGAGGATCTCATTGACTTCGTGAGTTCTCGCGTCTTCTTTGGCCACAGACGATTCTCGGCTGTAGTCCTTTCTTTCCAGAAGCGGCGAATTTTCTCTCGACTTTCCTTTTCTTCTGACAGGAGGAGTTGGTTGGGGCCCAACGGGCTTCGCTTTGGTGGGGAACAAATCAGGTGCTAACACAGTCAGCTGTTCAATCATGTGAGCTACAGAAATAATTTGTCTCTCTTCGTCGTCTTCCACCTTCTTCCGCATAGCCAAAGACTGCCTCAACAAGTCCCTTTCCTTGTCCAACTTGTCTTTTTCTCTCCTCAATTTCTCATTCGTCGTCCTCAACTTGGCGTGCGCGTCTCTCAACTCCAGCAAATCACATTGCATCTCACTCAATTTTCGCCTGAGTTCGAACACCAGCTACATATGCGGGCGCTATATCTTCGTTCAACGCATTTCTACAGGAATATTTATAGAGAACAGAATGTAGGGACAAGTTAGTTGAGTCATTCGTAAGTTTGATCGAAATCGTCTGAGTCATTTTGGAGTGCCGATAAACTAATATTCGCCAAATCTCCTTTTCTGAGTTAACTTGGCTTATATCTCCGTTTAACATATATATACAGAAATAGTTACAGAGAACGAAATGTGGGTATGGGTGACTAAAAGACACTCTGAACGATTGATCGAATTTGGTGAAGCAGTTACTCCAGAATTTACGGAAATGTTCGAAAAAACGTTATTTTCGACACATTTTTAATTTTTATCTCTGTTCAATGGACTTTCAGAGGAACATTTATTGAAAACAATGTGTAGGTATTAACTATTCGAAAACATTCTGAGAGTTTGGTGAAAATCGTTCTAGTCGTTTTGCCAAAAAGCGTAAAAAAACCTATTTTTGCCTCATATGCCTATATCTCCGTTCACTGTCTTCATGGATATATGTAAAGAGAAGAAAAGTTAGGTATTGATTAGTAGAAGATGAAAGTTTAATCAAAATCGTTAGAGCCGTTTTCGAGAAGAATGCGAAAACCCCTAGTTTTCGGTAGATTTTCGTCCCCCACCCCCTTTCCAAACGGCCGAAATTTTCGATAACTTTATTTTGGTGTCTACAAAAAATAACGAACAAATCAAAAAAAAGAACTCGCTCAATCGCATCAGCCGTTATTCCGCAAATCTAACTACAGTCACACACAGACACACGGACCGAAATTAGGTTTTTTAGACTCAGTAGACCTCAAAACGTAAAGATGTGAAGAAAATTTTTTTTGACACTATTATTATACTTTCCTTTTCCTTTGGGTAGCAGAAAGTAAAAATAGGACAGGAACGAGTTTGCAACAAAAAGTGCAAATTCAGAAAAACAACCATCAGTCAGTTGGAGGCAGTCAAAGCCATTGGGGGTTTTTCAGAGAGAAAGGACTTGATCGTACACCCTCACTTAGGAAATAGCGAACGCCTCGCGCAAGCCGAAGCATTTCACATCCACACAACTCAGGAAGCACCTAAAGATGTGATTCTTAAGCGGCGGAACAGGATCCTCAGTGGAACCTATAAACTTACCGATTTTTGACGAATAAACGATCCCTCTCAATGAAAAAACACAATACGCGAATTTACCGTCTTTTCGGGATTTTAAGATGCAGCATCAATACAAGTTCTGATAAAATCCTGGCTTCCTTCGTTATGAAGCAAACCCCCACAGTCCCTTCCCACAATATTATGACTGCATCTGACCTTTGGGAGCGCAAGGGGGTGATGAGTGGAAATACAACAGTTTAGGAGGTAGCACAACTTTCCTTACGATGATAGTCGCCCTGAAAAAAATTGCAGACAACGAGACACCGACGTAACAAGAAGAAATCAATAATTAGAAACGAATTTGTTGCTCTTTTAGGCACCTAGGTTTCTACCCGAACACTAATTATTTTTTATTGTCTGTAAAGTAAGAAACAATAACTTTTTAAAGGAGTATAAAGTTAATGGCATATAACGAGTTTGTGCGTAATTTACTTTCTAATCTCCCTCCAACTAGTGGTCATCGAAGAATTGCTGAGGACCCTCATACTTCCGTCCAACACACACTAGACACTTGGGAAGAAAAAAAAAAACGCGACGGCGGCACAAAACCGATGGAACGAAAGATCTGCAATCTACTCGCAACTGCAGAGGCAATTCGTTAGTTGGGGCGAATCGACCCACGAGGGAGTTGAGACAGAACTGGTCAACCTGCAAACCGTTCGCATGGTTTTTACTCAGAAGGAAATCTGACTCAGAGGCGGAGCGGAGGGCGTTCAATAATGCAGGAATATACACGATTACCTAGCCGAGAGCACGGCGCGAAGGGAAACGGTCGATGGACGATCAAAAACGAAGCAGATGTCGATAATGCCGTCGCGTGACGAGGACGAGGAGGCGACCAAAATATTCCGGGTTATGAACCTCGTTGCACAACGATTAGCTATTCAGCGACGCGCCGGTACACACACGCTACGTACGGAGCAATGAACACATAACAGAAATATCAAAAACATAACCACTTCAATCATCAGGAACAAATACACTGTTCAACGCAAGCCAAACCAGTCGGGGTTTGGGCTAAGTCATTGTTTATCCGAACCCTCCTTGATACCTACGGGAATTGTACCTCCTCGGCAACTGAATTCCCTGAAGTGGTTTTTTCCTATCTTCATTCTTTTTCCCGCCCCTCAGTTTACCTTCCTCTCCACAACAGACAGCTCCTCTTAAATTGATTTACCTACGAACTCTCACAAAAGGCACTCAGACACATTCCTCTATCTACTCTTGGCCCATACAGTTCTCCATCTCCTTCCGATACAGTTTCCCTCGCCAGTTCACGCACATCACGAGTCGTCCCCTAGTGTCGCCCTTTCGTACACAAACTCTACTCACTTAATTGCACATTATACAGCCCTCCTCACGCTCACAGGAGGGTATTCCAGTAAAATACGACAAAAATTAGTTATGTGCCGTAAAATTTGGCATCCAGCGTCTTTGCAGTATCCACTGGGCATATGCAGACATCCGAAAGCGAGCTGTAGTGCAGCCTTTGGCAAATATTGGATGCCCTCGGTTGCCAGAGGGCTACAGTTCAATCTCCTTGCTGTGCGCAATGGAGAAAGTATAATTTTGGTTTTTCTGAGCTTGCAGTTTTTAAACAGGAGCATCCCAGGCCACTATGAATCCCAGGCAATCGGGATATCAATTTGGGGCTATTCTCGATGGTGTGCTAGATGACATAAGGAGAGCTATGGGTGACACACAAGTAACCTTCTTGGTCATTATCGAAAAAAAGGTTATGTGGTTAGGCAATGGGAAGATCCTGGAAAATTGGACCCAACCTTTATGCGAATGCATACAGAATCATCCACGGAACTAACTACTCACTAAATATGTATCAATAACGGTCAAACAGATTTGTGCAACGGCAACAATGCAACAATGCCTAACGTTGAGACTGAGAAGCACGGAGAATGAAACTTAGAGAAGACTTGAATTCAAGCATTAACCTTGATAAATATTCTACGTCAGTTTTACCATATAGGTAATGGCAGAGACGAATGCTGGAAGTTTCGGTATGGAAATTATATTTTAAGTATTAAACGCGGTAAATTTTGTAAAAAAGCAAACAAAAAGATTTTTAGAAGTAAAAAGACAAAGTCTTGCCACTTCTAACATCCAACAGCTGCATCAGCTAGTGTGACTGTGGTGTTAGAAAGCCTCTACACCACTCCCCTCCCAGGAGCAACGATACTTGTCTGGAAAATGCACGCCTTTTCCACTACGGGGTGACTGCGATGGGGTTGGATAAGGGTGAGGCTCATGGTTGAGGTTGTTGGGAGACTATAGAAGATGTTGGGGTCTCATGAAGAAGGAAGGCTGGCTTTAGCTGATCAATGGAAACAGTTTGGTGTGGTGTTGAGAGTGAGAAAAACTTGTCTGCCCGTGAGGTGACTCATAAGTGAGTTGTAAGGGTTTCCGGGTTGCATCATGCCTCACAAACACGTGGGAAGCTGTGGCCAGAACCTGGTATTTTGTACTACTATTTTCGTAAATTAAAAACATAAATAACCATTTTTAATCGATGAATCAAAATCTATCAATAAAACGCTACTGTTACAGGCACGATTGGAACCAGTGACAAAGGAACAGAACGAGGTTTAGTTCCTTGATACTTGGGGGGTCATGAACCAGAAGAGAGAAGACGAAGTCGGCCCAGAAAGGAGGGGAGGAAGACAGAATAAGAATCAGAATTGCAACCGAATAGAATCGTGGTCGCTTACTACCAGAACCACCTCCCCATCTTCTATTCATAGCTGACTTCGTCTTCACTCTTGGTCTGAAACTGCCAGAACCAAATAACGGTGAGTCAACCTCGTTCTGTTCCATTGTCACTGCAGGTTCGCCCGCAACCTTACAAATTGCACAACGGTGTTTGTTTATTACTCATTCTGGATAAAAACCCTGTTTTCAGTCAGGAACAATTTTTACCCCCCCCCCCCCAAGGGTTTTCAAGGTATTCTTACATCCTGGGTCGAATGGAATGAGTATCAGACGTGTACAACTGCGTATAGTGAAATAACAGTAATTATAGTGAGCGAAAGTCAACTAATTGAAAGAACTCGTGGGAACTACAGCGGAAGTCAACGTTTCGTTGTTAGTACTCCCTCCCTCCCGTCTCATCAAAACCACCCGCCTGCTCGACTCGCAATGTCGTGCCAGTTGCCTACAGGCGCTTACGGGCGCCTGGCACCGGGGGAATATTTAGTTTTCGTAGTTCCACTGCAGTCAGGTCATGTTTGTAAACCACAGTCATGTAAACCAAACGTTACTAGTATTTTTCGATGCTGAATAGAATGGGATGGGTCTCGGAGCAGTAATACTAGGTCAAGCTGTTCATGAGAATAATAAACCGTTGTGTAATAATTTGCAGGGTTTTTATTTTCTTGCACAGCTTGATAGCCTATTCGATTCAGGATCAAAAAATACTAGTAAACGATGCGAATCATGAACTAACTAAAACGAAATCGTACACACCTGCATTGACAGAATGAATAGTAAACCAAAACGCCTCGCGTTCCAAATACTTCAGACAGCCGTCTCAGCGTTATGCCGATTAAGGCTTAGCAATGAGGTAGCAGTTATAATCGTTAATCGTAAAATATTAGTTTCCTACTGCAGAGCCATCCTCAGAAAGTTGAACGTCTATTGGATTTAACGGGGAATACCACAAGAAACTTTCTAAATTACGAGCATTAAACGCGGCAAACGAGATTTACGACGATATTTGTGGTTCGATAGGCAGAGGACCCCCCCCCCCCCCCCCAAACCTGAACTCGAATTTTACAGCCCCCCTCACAACAAAGTTGTTTCATAAGCCGAAACCCGCGGATTAATAGCTCGGGATCAACAGGGACCCGGAGAAAAGAGTTAACTAAACTGTTCTCGTCGTTAAAAAGATATTGAAAACATTAGCGGCGAAAGAAGTCCGTAAACTTTTGATAGAAATACGAAAGAAACGTTTTTTAATAACACAAACTTTGTAGAAGGGGTGCAGGGTTGTGCCAGAGACTGCAAAGAAGGGGCTTATTTCGAGAGGTTATTGAGTCTAGAATACCTGACTTCCTTTTAATAAAAACTTCAAATATTTACCGAAAAATGTGAAAGTAAAATAAATTAACGTAATACCCTGAAAAAAATCGAGTTTTCATGAAACTGACCATTCGGGACGATGGCAAATTAATTTGGGAGCACAATTGACAATCTCCTGTTAGACCTTTGTGCTAAAACGCTACAATTGTTCTTCAATGTCTTAGTATGTCGAGGCGTGATTGATAGCGTAAACCTGTTTAATGAAATAAAACGCTGCAGTAATTGCACAATTCTCTTGAACTACCTTTTTTCTCATAAGTGGAAAAATGTCAAGAATATAACATGGCTACATCAACAATCCTTGAAACGACATTTGCAAGAGTGCTGGGCATACGCCGTGGCCTTGGAGAGGGTACCTAGCTTTACAGCCTTAACCCCTTTCATGCCATCACCAGCTC
This sequence comes from Pachypeltis micranthus, assembly GCA_020466155.1. Lineage (NCBI taxonomy): Eukaryota > Metazoa > Arthropoda > Insecta > Hemiptera > Miridae > Pachypeltis > Pachypeltis micranthus. The sequence goes on from CM035776.1 coordinate 6,695,372, forward strand.
TCTAGGAGGACTCTCTAGGACCCATGGCTTCACGATCGACAGCGTCACGCCCTAAGGGCTCCACGCTGCCAGCCACGGGCAGAAGCCCCTGTGGTACCCATTCTGTTTGGCAGCCTACGGACCTGAATGGATGGCAAGCCCCGGTGCCGGAATTGCCAAAAGGCGTTCTACCGCCACCTATGCTTTATCTCCTTGGGGATTATAGGGATTGGACTTAGCCCCGGGGATTGGACTTCCCCGTACCTCCCACGGAGAAGGGTGTCAGGCCATCCTTAATCCCGGAACTGCGATCCCCAATACGACGACCCAAGGGCGGACTACTCGATATTCGGCCACATTCAGCCACGACCCACCCCTCTCACTCTAACCTACTAACACACTCACGCAATAAATACATTTGTTCGATGCAAAGCGTCAAATTGGTTAGAGTCTTTGACCTTGGTCTTCTCTGCGTCATTGTCTTCGACTATTTCAATACCTGCCCCTCAGCCGCGGTTGGTTGGTTCTAACAGCCCCCTTTCTCAGGTTTTCCCCTTTTCTATTTCTTTCTCCCCAATTTCATCTTTCTATCGACGACAGAGCTCTTCCAAAATCATTCTGCTTCCAAATATCGCCCCAGTAACTTCTCGCTCTCCAATACAGTTGCCCACGCCAGTTCACGCTTTCCCATTACTGCCCTTGTGCTGCCCATTTGTACATCATCTCAGCTCAATTTTAACTCAACTCATTTCCGCACGTATGTTACAGTCCTTCTCACGCTGACCGAGTTTCATTTTTATATCGATCCTCAAGCTCCCCCTCTCGTGCGCCCAACAACATTCAACCCTTAAATACATTCACACATGTTCTCGAAGGACCAGGGGCGGACTACTCGATATTCGTCCCCCCTGGAACCTTCCCTACACTACTTATTCCTAACACTAACACACATAAACGTACAGATACGTTCACAACACACTCACCCATATTCAACCCTTAAATACATTCATACCTGCTGTCCAGGATGGGCTATTTGCTAATCGACCATCCCAGCCGATCCCACACTAATACAAAACAGACAGACACACTATACGCTTTCCCTATCCCTATCCTGCTGGTAATTCCACGTGGTTTTCCATTGTGTCCAGCTCTCCACACTCACGAGCCCGTTCATCACCAACCCAAGTCCTCGGAGCTTCTTCCTCATCAAACTTTCGCCTCAGCATCATAATTTCCGTGAAACGACAACCTGAGATCCTGTTCGACTCGGCGTTAAAATATCTGGTGCGTAGCAACACACAACTTTCCGCCACCCCCGTAAGTTCGAACACCAGCTCCATATGCGGGTGCTATATCTTCGTTCTACGCATTTTTACAGGAACATTTATACAGAACAAAATGTAGGGACTAGTTAGCTGAGAGTACTCCGTAAGTTTGATCGAAATCGTTAGAGCCGTTTTTGACAAAATTGGAATACCGATAAATTAATATTTGACAAATCTCCTTTTCTGAGTTAGCTTGGCTTATATCTCCGTTCAACATATATATACAGAAATAATTATGTAGAACGAAATGGTGGTATGGGTAAATATAAGACACTTCATTAGGATTCATCACATATGGTGAAGAAGTTACCCTGGAATTTACGGAAATGTTCGAAAAAATGTTATTTTTGATTTTTATCTCTGTTCAATGGACTGTCAGAGGAACATTTATTGAGAACAATATGTAGGTATTAACTATTTGAAAACATCTTGAACGTTTGGTGATAATCGTTGAAGCCATTTTACCAAATAGCGTAAAAAACCTATTTTTTCTTCATAGGCCTATATCTCCGTTCACCGTATTTTCATGGAGATATGTATGGAGAAGAAAAGTTAGGTATTGATTAGTAGAAGATAATTTGAAAGTTTAATCAAAGTCGTTAGAGCCGTTTTTTGAGAAAAATGCGAAAAACCTTAGTTTTTGGTAGATTTTCGTCCCCCCACCCCCCTTCCCACCGGCCGAAATCATCCATAACCTTATTTTGGTGTCTACAAAAAATAACGAACAAAACAAAAAAAGAACCAGCTCAATCGGATCAGCCGTTCTCCCGCAAATCGAACTACAGACACACACACCGACCACGCGCCGAAATTAGGTTTTTTAAACTCAGTAGGCCTCAAAACGTAAAGATCTGAAGAAAACCCAAATTTTTTTTTTTACCCGATTACTATACTTTCCTTTCCTTTGGGTAGCGGAAAGTAAAAATACCAGCAAACTATACAACGAAAATTGACATTTTCTAGCCGACGCTAGGCAATTGGCAGGACGTGACGGGTCGTTGAGATGGGAAGGACAGCGGGAAATAAGCGCAGGCCAGGGAGAAACGATAACTCAGCTATATCGTCCCTTCAATTTCCTTCAAGTCGTTGAATTTGCCTCACTATATTTACTGTAATGTCACCGTTGTCCTACACTTCTGAGACCTGCCCTATTCGACTCGGCATCGAAAAATGCTCAGGAAACGATATCAAAAACGATGTGCAATGAAACTGTCAAAACACAGGAGTTGTTCGCACAAAATAATGGTGTCTGAGCTTTTCACCCAAATAATTAAGGCGAATACCCTACCATTCGTGTTGCGTGAGATGGGAGAAAATATAGTGATGACTCAATGACAAACACTTTTACGTGGGTTAAAAATGGATGGATCTGACCTATCCCTTGATATGTTAGATAATTGTAGAGCTGTCGTCGTAGAAAAGTTGCCTGTGACTGCAAGGTTCCGACCTGCCCAATTTAGCTCCAACACCTTGACAATGAAGAGCTGACCGCGTGCCTAATGTGAGAATCGTAGCTCAAAATCTGTCTCTGGTAACAAGCGAAGGTTGGATGGAGCGATACCAATCGTCACTTGTCGAGAAAGGTTGTGCAAAGCGGAATCATGATATTTTTGTACGTAAGTACTGTGGCACGTGTGCCAAATTTCTGTCCAATGACAGGCCATGACATTCTTCGTTTTTAAAGCAGTGTATAAATTATGTACTAAGGATAACAATATTGGCTAGAAATGACTTGATAAGCTATTCAGGTACATGTATTATTATATTAATTAACGCCGGCAACTTCTGAGATATCGAGATCTCGGTGTAATAAGTCGGTTATTACTCTTCGTTTCATCAGTTACTATTCTCAAAACCCCAATTTCCTTTGGGATCATTTTAATTTGAGTCATGGCACCGAAGATAGAACAGCCATATTTCCATCGCTGATCGCCTTGGTCTCATTGAAGTGAGGTACAACAATCGATTAAGTGTCGACAGAGGCTAAGTACGTCCCAGGGTTTGAGGAGTCTTATTCTGCAACAGAGTCGCCATCAAGAAAGATGGTAAGGCGATAAATTGCTTTTCAATATACTCGGAAACGCCCTCCGCATCGAAATCAAGGCTTTGAGAGAAAATACTGTCCTTGAGTAGCAGTAACGGGTCGCTGTACAGGGCTACCAAGATCCTTACCAAACCTTATAAACGTATCCCACAACTGAAGCAAGGCTCGAACTGACTATCGCTTCCAGGCGAATGCTTGAAACCAGATTCACCCCTCATAACATGGATTCTCCTTCCCTGGAGGATCCAGAAAAATCCAGAAAAATGCTACTGCTTTTCCCTCACCTGCTATCTCCATCTCTCCAAGCCTAATACACAACATACTAAGCAAATCTTCGTCTCGCAAAGCACCCCAGTGTTGTCCTTCCGGTTCAGCCTCTGTTACTCAACGCCCAACGTAAACTTCTATCCCACCTTTCACGCATATACACATCTGCAGCTCGTATTGGGTATTTCTCGCAGAAATGGAAGCATGCCACAGTTACTATGATTCCGATTCCAGAAAAACCTGAAGATCAGCGCCAATCAGCGTTCTTTCCTTCCTGGCTAAAATTTTTGAACGCCTTCTCCTCCCTGACCAGCAGTTTGAGTTCCGCACTTCGCTTTCCTGCCCACTTCAGCTACAACGGATCACCAACTATATAAAAAACTCATTTCATCAGCGACATGTGTGCCGTGCGGCTTTTTTTGATGCGGAGCAAGCTTTCGATCGGCTTTGGCATGACGGCCTCCTTTTCCAAATCAGACCATACCTTCCAAACAACTTGTACTCTCATCAGCAAAGTTATCTAGAGGGAAGAACGTTTGAAGTTAACGTTCAAAATGAAAGATCCACAACGCGGCGAATACTCGCTGGAGTTCCTTAAGGTTCAGTTCTGGGTCCATATTTGTACTCATTCCACTGTCCTGCCTCCGCTTCAAACACTCGATTTTTCTGGGATGTATGCAGATGACGTTTATGCTGTTTCTGGGCCAGATGCTACTCCTGTGGCGAGACTCCTACAATATAAAATAGAAATCTTTGGGGAGTGGTGTACAAACAAAAACAGTGTGTTCCATCACGCCATTAAGGTATATATATATATTTATAAATAGACTTAATAAAGTTACCAAAAAAAAACAGAGTCGCACCTACATGCGATCAAACATGGTTTGACAACCTGTATGAGGTTCGACAAACAAGTTTCATCGTGTGGGTGCGCTTCACACCACCAAGAACAACTTCAAATCTTCATAACTTCTACCTGTTGCCGGAAAACGCAGGGTTGCAGTCAATATTTCGTGGGGAGAAATGGCATTTCTCATGACTGTGTCTGGTCTTCTTTAAGAGACCAGAGAAACCAGGGAGAGCAAATGCAAATAGCTATCCTCGTCCATCCTCACGTAATTATGCCAATCTTGAAGAGCGCGTCCCAGCTCTGGTTGAAATTTGCTTTTTCCTACAGCCACTCTTTCGCCCTCAAAGATCTCCTCTTTTTTCTGTGCGCTGTTTTTGCTGATTTCCATACTCATCCAAATTGAACAATGTTTGAACATTACTGAACCTTGAAATTGGACACGTTGGATCCTATGTATCGGCCATAAGTCTTCTTCCGCGTTAACAGAACTGCTTAGAGATCCTCATAGTGACGCCTGACGTCTTTACAACGACGGTAACACATGACGTTCCAAATTGCAGCGCAGAACAACTTTTGGACGGACTAAAGAAGTTCTAATTATTATTACCAGTCTTTCTTGCGTTAACAAGTGTATTCAGGATGATTAACTGTAAGTCATGTTTCAGGCTTCTTTTATTCACCCTACTTAAACCAGCCTTCGCACTGTTTTCACATTACCGTCTGTTTCCTATTCCAAAAACCCACATTCGAACGCAAAGCTATTCATATCGACCTAACTTAAATTTAAAGGCGGGTTAATAAAAGCAAGAACCGAATTAGGACAGCAAGAGATAATTGTTCCAAAACCAGCACGTCGCCCAGCACCCCTGTGGAGCAAACTTACGACAAATATTAACTTTACACGATGTAATTCGAAGCATCTTTCGGTTTCAGGGCTTGTTCAAACTTACTTGAGCAACACACATTTGAAAGGACTTTAACGCGTTTAAACGTAAGCCGGTGACAAGACTTGAAAACTTTTTGGTTCAACAGGAGGTCTCGGGTAACCCATCAGGAAAGCGAAGTAATTTACGTCATCGCTGACAGCGAGTTAGTTATTTGTTTTAAAAGTTGACTTAAACTCCGAGCTTTTCAATCTATTAATTGACTCAACAATGACGAGACTGAACTACCCGTGACCTACTCTCAACATTTTCCATTAAATTCACCTACAGTTCCATTAATTAATTTTTGTTTGGTTGGACCGCCAAACCGAAGACGCAAGAAGGATTGCTGATAAGATTCCAAGAGGGCCATGATGATCGTGGTATGGCCAGGACTGCTGTCCCCCAGGCGTCTATTGAAATTAGGGATCCTGGTAGCTCTGCAAAGGGGCATTTCACCGAGATTGTGTAGGTAGAACTGAGTGTTCAAGAGCCATTGTAAAGATAGAGGCCAAGGCTGCTACTCCCCTCTTGGGGAAGGGCACAGTAAGAATCGGAGGGGGGGGGGTGGATGTGCTGGGATGCTTCCGTTGCCTAGATTACAGGCATTACGTATCCCCTGCTCATAGCCACAATGGGGGGGGGGGTTGCCTATCTGCCTAGTAGGGGCTAAGTGCAGGGTGTTGAGGCCCTGGGGAAGGCTAGTCCCCATCCACCATGGCTACCTCTACTAGAACACAATGGCGCAGTATCTTATCCACACGTTCAGCGGGAGAAGGAGGTCGACCTGCTTCTCTTGAGCGAGCAGCAACATAACAAGGGAGCCCAGTTTTTGTAAGATGTGCTGGGTAATGCTGCTATCTGGGTGGCCTGGCTTAAGCAGAAGAGGATGGAGCTTGCCAATCTGAGACCAGTATCTCGCAAGCTCATGGCCAGATGGAAGGACGTATGGGAAAGGCAGGTTGCAAGAATCTTGTGAGGATGAAGAGGACAAGAAAGAGCTGCCAACACATAGAGGCATGAGGGCCAACCAGACGCACTGTGCTAAATGGTTCTCAATACAAGAGTAAATTCATGAGGCCACTAGAAACAGACCCTCCCTCTACGCTCCACAAAAATTTAATAATGTTCGGCCTTGGAGTTCCCACACCTGCCCTAACGGGACTCCCTGGTCCTTAATGAAAAAGTCATTGTTTCTCCAAAGATCTTCCTCATTGTCTTCCATAACACAGTCTCAAACTGAGAACGGCCGCATGGTGTGGGAATGCTTAGACGGTTTTGCGCCAGTGTAGTACATTTTGCAGTTCTAAGTTCAATTTGGATAGCCTACAGTAAATAAGTGTTTGGGGGTAAACTACCCCCACCCCATTGAACGTCTCACACGATTGATTGAAAGGCTCTTCGAAGCTGTTAGCTAAGTCTCTCCAAACTTAGAATTCCCTCGTTTATTTCAATAATAATGGAGGAAAAGGTCCCTTAAGCCAACTGCTGTAATGATGTTATCTTTACTGAGGAGAATCGCTAATACCAACTGCCGGGAGTCTTTCTCAGGAGGCACAGACAAAAGGAGGAAGGAAAAACAGCAATTAAACACGAGCGTTAGGCCAACCAACCGGCACTTCGTTTGATTAGAAGGAGAAATGAGCTTTGAGACTTCGGTCTTCCACGTCACACTAGCATAATCACCTTTGAAATGATGAAGTATTACGTGGAATGGAACAAACGTCAATGAGGATCAAGAATGGTGCGTTCCACATTCAAATCGATTCAAGCGACATTTGAAAGGTTGATTCCGTGAGCCTAAAAAGGGTTGATTTATGGTTCCACCGAAACCTGCTACTAATGGGAGTATGGATCGGGCCAAAGCTAGAGACTCCGAACGCGTCCGAGATGCCCTGGGGAAAGCTCCCAAAGGGTCGATGGAGGGATTTCCCGTCTTCAACCCAAATCGAGGCTTTAAAAGAAAAATGAAACCGTCTTATCCTGCGCGACGAGCACTATATCTCTGCCTCCTAAAGATAAGCCCCGTTTCTTGGGAAGCAATGCCTAGCAATAATTCGCAGATACAGTCGTCGTGGGTCGAGAGTGGAAATGAAAACGGTAATTCGCAGTGGGGCTCACAAGGACACGCGAACGTTTTCTAGATTAACTTGGAGACTTATACTTGGCCCTTTCCACATTCCCATAATGACACTCGATCCTTTTCTCCCAACTTTAAACTGTGAGCCCGATCTCCTTAAAACACGATCTGGGTCTTCAGTCTCTCCTTAACTCTCTCACTGCAGCGAGATCACAGACGAAACAGATATTGGTCTGGAGCCCTCTGAACCCGTCCAACCTGCGCCAAGGCTGCAACACGCTCCCCGATAACTCATCTGGACCCTCGGTATTCGACCAGCCTCGTTCTTTTGGCTGCTCTACACGGAGACAGCGACCCAATACTGGTGAGACTCTCATCCCTCATGCTCAGCAAGCCTCAGAAGCTCATTCTTCAATCAGGACAAGAAGTCTGAGGGTGTTCAATCTGGACTCTTTCGAGGGGCTGCTGAAGTTCCTATCTGTATGGAGCGACTGCCTATTTGCTATTATTGAGATTAGGACCTTAAGGCTTCTGCCCAGCGCTGAAACAAGGAAAAACAAAATAGACAACGATGAAGAAGAAAGAAGCCAACACCCTTATTCACAGTAACTCCATTACTTCCAAAAATATCGGACGCCAAGCCTGAATTCCATCGTTTACGTCAGTTAAAAGCGTGTACAACGGAGAAACGATCTCCAGCTTTCTATGAAGACGTCTGGTCGAGAAAAGGCTGCACTACTGCCACTGCTGGCTTCTGGAGACGAGTGCGCTACATAAAACTAGATTTACGCATATCATCATCACTGATCACAATTTGATGCACCCGTCACTGAGGAGCCGCAATCGACACGTTACTTACTCCGTACCGTAACACTCAACGTAGCGGTCCGCGACGCGGACGGTCTCGGCCCCTGACCTGTTGTGTCTTCTGTCGCGCTCATCGCGCCAAATCGAATGGAACCGTGGGAGGCTTCTGCCCACGGCCACCGCGACACAGCGCCATTAGACGAAGCGTCAACATCCGTGAAGTGCTAGATTCATAGGTGTTGTGGTTTCGCTGGAAAATCCCTATAATTATACAGGAGAAAGGCAACGGCCGCAGGGTTGGATACTCTCTCCAATCGCCTCAGGTTTTGGACCTCACGCACTCGTCGCGCTCGAAAAGCTGTTTTTAGCACTAAGAAATCGTATAACAGCCCGTACTTCACCATCAGCGGGACTCACGATTGTCGGAAGCATCTTAAACACTCAATAAACAACGTATACAATGAAGAATCAGACTGTAATGGCGTCAGTGCGTAGACAAGAGATGTAGGTAACCAGCGCGCATGCGCGGAACACCTATCGTAGCGCTGCGGCGGCGGAATCTCAAAACGGTACTTACTTAAAAAAACATGCCTCGTATCTTATCTTTGCACGTTGCTTTGTTGGTTGCAAGGCGTTTGCCTGTTGTCCACAAAATATGTCTGGCTCGTTCCCTCGCTGCCCTCTTGGCTTCTGAATTCTATATGGTTCACCAGCTCCCTGGCGTCAATGTTGTCACAAGCCCCAATGCTCAAGACATGATAGCTCCACAGTATTGATGTCGTCATGTCCTCGACAGCTGAAACACTACTGCTCCACGGCACACCCACACATCCGTTTTTGTTGTCGGTGCTTCTAGTTCCCAAATGTTTGATTCTTTCCCGTTAATATGCAAGGAGTTCGAAAAAGCTCTCCATCAAGCTCTCCAGTTCGTTGGAATTCCTATGAAGTTATTTGCTTTTGAGTATGTTAGGAGCGCGAAACAAAATTACCTCTTTGAAGCCCACGTTACGGTACTGCTGCCCTTTGCCCTTTGACAACACCGTCTCATTTCCTCTGAGCACCACGACCTCCACTCCAAGTACACAAAATCATTAATAAAAGCCAACGAGGGGAACCTCAACTTTCTCTTGTTTTTCCCCTCTCTTCGACCTACACGAGTGGTACTCCCGTTTCAAGAAGAGGGCGTCGAGTGTTTTTATACTCCGCAACGTCCAAGCTGGCGCAAATGGGAAAAAGAACAGAATGGACGGAAAATAGAAATTAATAACCCGCTCTAAAAAAAATGCAGAGTTTATGACTGGAAACCCCGGTGCACGATATAAAAGGAACGAACGCCGTTTTTTTCTGGGTGAAGCTGAACTTTGGAGTTACCGCCATCGGCATTTAGAGAGAACGGTTCGATATAACGTGGAAGGGATGGGAGAATCGAACGAGCATTTTCTTTTGTTTGTTACCGCCCGAGTAGTTTCAAGGCTCGTCCTACCTGATATAGTTGATGACTCGACAGTAAATGCCGCTTCAGTTTTATATATATAGGCCGTGGATAATGGGACTAGGGTTTCTACGAAGGTCTCGCAAAATTCCGCCGCAGCATGGCCTGTAAGTTGATCAATATTAACCCTAGAATGACATCAGGGGTCCTTTGGACACCAACGTCAAACTTCTTTTCGCCATGCCACTTTTCTGTGAATCACAGCTTCCCCTCTCCCCTTCCTAAATACACCTCTAACCCTCTCCTTCACGATTCCACTATCAGATAATCCAGTTGCCATCTAGAAATCGAACAGTGTGCGTATAAAGTGGCTCCGGGGCCCAAAGGACCCCGTGTTGTAGTTAACGTGTGATCATTTGTGCTTTCGTCCGGAGCCAGAGTCGTGTTTCTCACCCATTTTTTGTAGTTTTGTTTTTTGTGAATAGTATGGCGTCAAAACCTCACATCCCATTGGAATTCGTGGCCAAGGGAATTCCAGTAGGTTCCTCCAGATTCGGATTTGATAATAAAAAAACTCTCGTTTCCTACACACCTAAGAAAAACAAAGTCGTTCTTCTTCTGTGTTCGCTACACCACGATGATATCATAAATCGTGGTACTGGCAAACCTGGGATCATTATGACATAAAATAAAACCAAGGGTGATTTACTGAATCATTTGATCAGTTGTGCCACACATACACCACAGCTAGGAAGACTCAGCGATGGTCAATGCGTTTTTCCTGCTTGAGTTCTTCATGGAATGACCAACTGGGACAACAAGATTCCTCGAAAAAATTTTCTACACGAACTGGGCTTTACATTGATCAAACCATGGTTGGAAAAAAGATATAAATCAACCATACCAACGTCTCTCAAACTTACGATTCGGCAGATTTTGGGAGGAACCCCTGACATTGCTTCAACTTCCAATGAAAAAACGATGCTTGATAAGAAACAGCGATGTACTTTCTGTAAGAGGGATGAAGACAAAAAAACCAAAAGATTGTGTCAAGGATGTAGAAGACCAATGTGCGATGAACATCGTTCAGCGAAATGCTATGAATGTAGCGAACAGTGAAAATTCTCGAGCTCGGACATCACGAAGATCGTATTGCTGACGAGATGTTCTTAAAGCCGAGTCTAGTATAGGCGGTAGTTCACACCTGAGACTATGACCGGAGGCTCTGCTGCATCGTCTGTGGGTCGAGACCCCAACCAATACTACGATTCATTCAGGTCTGTTTCCTTATTTGATGACTGTTCATAAACCCTCGACGAGGGTTATATCTGCCATGGAAGTTGCGGTTTCGCTAATATGCAAGAGGAAAGGCATCTGCAGGATCCACCGAACTCAGACCTGCGGGGGTATGGCAGGTATTTGGTCGTTAGCCAGTCTCCCAATAGAGAGCTGTTGCCCGTGTGTTACCCTGCGGAGGAGACCACCTGAGGAATCCCGTACCATCTGGGAGGAGTTCTTAATCTGGTTTCCCACCTGATCTAACTGTGTATTTGGGTGGCAAGTTTCAAAAAGGACAGATCAACTATGACCACGTTTCTTCGCCACACCTACCTCGCGAACTCTGAAAAATGGTTATAGGCTTGCTTTGTAGCAGTCAATGTAGCTAAGTTCGTTTGCCCTCCCAACAACCGTCGCTCACGGTTGTGGAAACTTCAGTGGAGCAGCACGTGGTTTCTTGTTTCCTCCACACTGGAAGCACAAGACGTCCCCGACGAGAGTCTTTGAGAAAAAAGAAGTGGAGCAGCGCATTGAAGTCACCATGTCCTGTGAGGAACTGGCTCGTCCAGTGGTCTGGCTCAACCCATTTTCTTGAAAGACGTTCACGGATGTTAGGGAAGTACTCATACGTCCCTTTGACGAGGATTACCATCTCACTTGCCGTTTCTCTAACGCCCATTCGTCGATGGTGGCAAGTTTCTGTTCTGAGGTGAGATCCGCACGGAGTTCTGCCCAAAGTGGGGGAAGCTCCCGTTTCACTCTCTACTTGTCAACCATGCACTCAACGGCCAAATCAACTGGTAACTGACCAGTGGTCACCTGGATTGCTTCTGTTGATACAGTCTTCTAGGCCTTGGTGATCCACAGGAGCGCAGCCCTCTGGGATTGGGGCAATACTCTCTTTTGATTGATTGTTAGGTTGCTACCCCAGACAACAGGGCAGTAGCCAATCACGCCTAGATAGATGGCCTTATACATGAGGATAGTGTCGTGGTAACACACATCCCAAGTGGCCTAAGTAATTGCACGCAGTGAGGCGTTACAGATTCCCCAGAGTCATACCTCCAGACAATAACACACGGGCAACAACTCTCCAACGTAAGAAGTCTGAGGGGAGACTTACGAAAAATTTACGGAATGATGTCTGATTGGAACGGGCCAATGGCGTGAATCGCATCTGACCTCAGGGCGCCAGCTGGGCCCTACGCCAACTATGTTTCAGTCGAGGAATTGTGCAATAACGCTCAACAAAGGGTCGTGTCTGCTTAGGTATTAAAGTAATTGGGTTAGACCCGCCAGTAGGTAAATTACTTTAAGTTGATCCATCTCCTCTGCCTGATGAAATACTGTGGGCGAGCGCTTTCGATGTGAAGACATCATCGTCTGGCCTTTAAGTCAGTACTGACTTACTGACTCACCAGCCAGAGGAGACGGACTCACCTAACAGGTACGTTAACTTTAGTGTGTGCTTACGCCCAAGATCGGTTTTGTTTACTTCTTTTGGTTACTGGTGAGCCTTGAGCTCCACCTCAGGTGTTAGATCGCTATTGTTGTTGCCTGTTGCCTCCCTCCATCCCCTGAACCGCCTCCACCATCTTTCGTCCATTCTCATTCTCCATCATGTTGTCTCTGCTCTCTCTCTTTAACACACACAAGGTCAGCAACATCCACCGGAATTTCTTTTATCTTCGTTTTAGGTTCATACGGTTATCAGCATCCAAAGGAAACAAATTCGGCTACCGACGACATCACCAAAACCTACCTAGCAACGTCTGTGAAGTACGATGTTCCGCATCAAGCCTGTCACACATTCTTTATTTCCTGTGAAGAAAGTTTTACTTTCAGTCTTTTAGTTTATTTTAATAACCTTGAAGAGAACTTCAGTTGTGTATTTGTATTCTTTTGGTGTATTGCTTCTTTTTTTTACTCTTATTCGTTCGTTATTTTCTCAAACATAGTTTATGTCAGAGGTAATAGGTTCGTTTTATTTTTTGTTCAAAGTTTGAAGCCCACCTTTGGCAATTTCAAACGGTGTGAGGCGAATGAGAAGAGTTCAGCGAAGAAGTAGTGAATGCGGGGCGCCAAATCAGAAATGAATGAGCGCGCAGAGCAGAAAAATAATGAGACTCTCGAGGGGTATGGAGACTGAACTAGCGCATGTATTGTCAAGTGATGAGAGGTGAACTCAGAGTGAGCGTGTAACGCTTGGGGGAGGATAAAGTGAGAACGGTAGGGGAATATTGTTTGCAGCAGGAGTTTTCAAGTGAGTGCAGGAAGCAAAAACGAGCATCGAAATCAGATGGCTTTATGAAGAAACAATGCTATATAGAACTATCCCTCAATTGCTACAAAACTACTGCTGTTGCTGCTATGTAACTTTCCCACACAACCGACAGGAAGGTACACCTAGTCAACAACTCAAATGGTCCGTTGAGGATGGAACCAAATGATTTGAGGCTACTTCACGCAATGTCATGCCCAGGCCCAAAGATTTTTCTTCTTGGGTACAACTTCTCCTAGGGTAAATGTCGGAGAAGAGTCTTGCACGAAATACCTGGCATTTCTTAGGAAACTGGTCCTGTTAGACATTAGAACTACACAATAGGACTCGTTACACGTAACCAAGAGTATGCTACAAAATGAGATGACTTTCACGATTCAGATGAATCAAAACGTGAAGGTCCGATGAAAACTAAACTTCGATTGATTAGTGAGGCACTCGAAACGCTTTATCTCGGGACGAGATATGACGTAGCCTTCTGATAATGGAGAGGAAGGACTTACTGCAGATAGCGATATTGGATCATCGCGTGTATGTTATGGGCATAGTTGACACTCCATGGTGCAGGTTTGGAAAACTCCCTATCAGAAACTTGAAAGGGAGTGATTTTGTTTTGTCTTTCGTGTTACTGCTCCAAGGGTGGACATCAAAGAAAAGTCTTGCAGGAAATACGTGGTGTAGGAGGTCTTGGAGGTTTCCCCTGGTTGGGGCTCCTGACCCTTTCTTTGAGGTGCTAGCCACGTTCATGCCGACAGGGGGATTAGTCCTATTTCCAAGCCCGTCCACGTTGGACAGCCGCTCGACAGGTTGGACGCTCTCATGCAGCTTCCACTCGACCAGGACCACCCACAGCCGATACTTACGCTACGCAGGAAGAAGAAGAACAGGTGAGTTCATTACGAATGAGTGTAGCACGCGTCACTGAACTGATTTTCAGAAACAGCCTTTATCCCTCCAGTCACAACAACCATCAACTTACCACTCACCCGCCCAACGCAGCCCTGCCTCAAGTCATAACTCATGGCTTTGGCCTCAGCATGTTTCTTATAAGGTGAGGGGTAATAGACCTCCGGGCGCTTGCTGTGTGTAATATGCGGCGCCTACCACCCCCTTTGGACATGCCCTTCCTATTTTGCCCTGTCCGAGCTTGAGAGAAGGCAAGTGGTAGAAGAGGCCAGGCTTTGTTACAACTGTCTGGCCCACGCTCACAGTCCAGACCATTGCACTAGTCGGAGCACGTGCCACAGCTGTGGTAGGAGGCATCCCAGTACCCTCTACCAACCAACATCAGTAAGTGATAAATGGGCGAGAGAAACCAGAAATGGGGGTTTTGGCCCAATTGGAGTGGGGGAAGAAAACCACGCCTCCAAGGGTGGACATCAAAGAAATCTTGCAGGAAATGCGTGGTGTCAATTGGGGAGAGGTCAACCTTGAACGTTTCCCGGTTGGGGCTCCTAACCTGGGGGTTTTGGCCCAATTGGAGGGGGGGGAAGAAAACAACGCCTCGTACTAAAGTACGAGGTTTTTGGCCACGCCCCTTGACCAATCACGTTGTAGTACGTCCGTCGTTCGGGTTTGCGTTTACGTTCAAACGACGTATTACGCAATTGGAAGCAATATTAACATCAGTCTTGTACATGCGTTTGAAAGTAAACGCAAACGTGAACGCATACCCGAACGCAAACACGAGACGTACTACAACGTGATTGGTCAGGGGGCGTGGCCAAAAACCTCGTACTTTAGTACGAGGCGTTGTTTTCTTCCCACACTCCAATTGGGCCAAAACCACCCATTTCCGGTTTCTCTTGCCCATTTATCACCTACTAACATCATCACCCATGATGAACCACGATACTCATGGTAACCAGGGTGTGGACTGTTCACATTCTGGGGGTACCTCCGTCTCCTTCAGGACTCCTCCAACCCAACAGGACAACGGCCCAACATCTGTGTTTCGTTCTCATTCTCCAGCAGCATCCCGCGTTCAGTCAGCAGTTTGTTTCGGTCCTCGACCTCTCACTCCCAATACCCTTGCTGCCTCACTCAGGTAGGTTTGGCTCAGTGGGGCAAGGGAGGCAGGAGGTTAGGGCAGAGGCCGAGGCCTGGGAAAGAAGCCCACAAATTCCGCCACCCACCTTTAGGGAAGTTTTAGGTGACTGGCCCCCTCTACCCGGCCGTTCAAGTTTCAACTTACAATTATCTTCTTTTAAATCTAACGATAATGATCGAGATCCACTAATTTATGTTTACTGAGGCTCGTCAGGGGAATTACCTGCTAACCGAGTAGCATGGCAGCTGGTACGGCAATTACGCAATTTCCAACCTAATCCCCCTCCCCCCATAACACTATAACGAGTCGCTTACATTTTGCTAATCGTCGGTAACTAAAATCGTTTCTATGGGATGAGGTAGCGTTGTTACCCAAACCCCGACTCTGAACGCCAGATGCTGCCTCGCCAGTAATCTGTAGTTCAAATATCGCTGTTCGCCGTTAGGGCGGTATTTTGCGAGATTATCAACGCCGGTACACTGTTCAATGGAAGAGGACGATTTCGAAGGTGCCCTGGTATCTATGATACACGGACTTTATCGCCGTAATAATCTAATTCCACTAAGAGAACGATTAAAACGTACAAGTAGGTGGTAAACCTTTAGAGATCATCGGTGCATTGAGTGGTGATACGGTTAGTCGGTAACAAAATTTAAGAACAGTGCAACATCCAAGTCACACAAATAAGAGACAGAAATGTACACAGACATTGTTAATCTAGGAGAGAGTTGAGTGTGCGTGACCAACTAATATTATGATTCGTAAGAATAAACTGGAATTTTCTATAGTCTTTCTAATGCAAGTACAGCATAATCTCCGCTGAAAATCAGTTAATTTTCTTCAGGCGTCAGATACACTCGACCGAACAGCCCCCTTGACACGCACACTGTATATTCACTGCACACTGAATTAAACTGAAAACGCTACAAATTATGACATGATTGGGGCCTATCCTACTCAACCCAACATGGAATATGTTATGAGTACAACACAGCTGTGTCAACAATTGGTGAAACAGGTCTGTTTCCTAATCAATGTGTTCCAGAACACTCACGAGAGAGTTATATCAGTCACGGAGGTTGCCCAGCTCTCTGGATTGAGCGAGTCCTCTCTTCGATTGACTGAGAGTTCGCTACTCCAGACAATGTAGCAGTCACGATAACAGACACCCCCCCCCCTGACCTTGCTAGCAGCTCGCAATGAGGCAAAACTAGCGAGGGACTACAGGTTCCTATCGTGCAAAAGCCCTTAGCCCCCCCCCCCTCCCTGTGGAAAGTCTGGCGGCGGGTTGTCATTTTGCCAAACTCCCGTTACCGTGCATGACCCTGAGTCCCCCTTATCATCTGGGAATCTGGTTCCCACCAGCACGAACGATTTGTATGGGAGGCAAGTTTCAAAGGAACAGACCAATGGTGACCAAGTTTTTTAGTCTGAACCTTCCTCGTAAACTGGGCAAAATTATTGGGCTCGAAGATGGAAAGTTCCTCTGCTCTTACAACCGTCGTCCACTGTCGTAGGAACTACACTGGATCAGCCAGTGGTTTCTAGTTTTTTTCCAAGATGGTGTGAAGTTGATTGGGCATTAAGTCGCCATGTCCCATAGTTTGCCTCAACCCACTTTGTCCTAGATTCGCACCTGGCTTGCCATTTATCTATCGCGGTAAGTTTTCTTTCAGAGAGATCTGCATTCAGCCCACAGTGGGGGAAGGCTCCTGTTTCAATCTCCATTTGTCAATCATGCACTCAATGGCCAAGTCAACTGGTAACCGACCAATGATCCCTTGGAGTGCTTATAGACCTTGGTGATCCACAAGAGCGTTGGGATTTTGCCACGAGTCTCTTTTGATTGACTGTGCAGACAACCGGCAGCAGCCAATCACCCCTAGGTAAATGGCCTCCTACATGAGGATAGTGTGAGGGTAACACACGCCCCAAGTGGTCTTGCTAATTGAGTTGAGGGACTTGAGGTGTTGGCTGAAACAGCCCCTCTCACCTTCACTCACTCCTGAGTACTTGACTCTCTCATACATGCGAAACCCTATGTTTCAATTAATATTTCACATTATTTCTTGGTTATACAGCCCGACACAGTCTCACACCTCCACGACCAACCAAGGTCAATTCATCCACAATGCAACACCAAAAATTGACACGTTCTAAGCGATCGTGGCAATTGGCAAGGCGGGACGGGTACAGCTGTTGGTTGGAGTTAAGTGGGAGGCAGTGAGAGGAAATAAGCGCAGGCTGAGGAGAAACGATAACTCCGCAATATTGAGGCCCTTCAAGTCGTTGAATACACTTACTATATTTTCTGTGTGTTCGAAGCGAAGCGCCAAATTGGTTCGAGTATTTGACCACGGACTTACCCGCGTCATTCCCCCTCACCTGCGGTCAGTTGGTTCAAACAGCCCCCTTTCCCAGGTTTCCCCCTTTCTTCTTCTAGTTCACGCGTTCCGAGTAATGCCTTTGTGTCGCCCATTTGTACACCATCTCAGCTCAATTTTAACTCAACTCAATTCCGCATGTATATTACAGTCCTCCTCACGCTCACCGAGTTTCATTTTTATTTCGATCCTCAAGCTCCCTCTTTCGTGCGCCACCCACCACTCACTGATCCACCACTGGTGATTTCACTGTTATCCATCTAGGCGCAGTCCTACTCCTTTGAGGCCTGTCCTATTTGACTCAGCATCGCTAAATACCTACGAAACGATACCAGCCATGTGTTTCGTCCGATGCGATTGCCCAATTGGTACAGATTTTGTAGACGACGTTAAAGGCAAATTACTGTCTGGATAGTGGATGGACATAGCAGATCTGGGATCCCCATGCCTCGAAACGTAAAATGTCAAATTTGGAAGGCGGTTGTAAAAACCGACCGAAAACACAGGCGTATCATTCAGAATGAGAATAAACCAAAATTTAGTTGAAAATGATGGGCTAGCGGTGGGGAACTGCGAGGATTCTAACGCATTTTCAAAGGAGAAAAATGGGACGAAGGAGTCAGAATACTACACCTCACGCACAAGAGCGCGAGAGCATCATCAAAATTCTGCAGGAGACTCCAGGCGGGAGTTTCCTAATTGAAAAAGGTCCTCGTTGCCCTCCACGCCTTCCAAACCACAACGGCCTCGCCAGAACCTAATTCGCTTTCTCTCCCATTTTCAGAAATCCCCACCAAGATAGAAGTACCGGCATTGACGGATCCATTACATGAATGTCGAGCGTTCTGTTCCGAGCTGCAGTTTAAAGGAGAATGGTACAGATGAACAGATGTAGCTCGTAGTGACCCAGTGGGGCTCGGGGATCCACAGTAACTTTACTACTAGAGTTTCTGAAAGTGTTCTTTAAACACACGCTGCGTCATTTGACGTATTTCGTCCTTATGGATTATTATTCATTCCGAAATTTGTTTACGACCCTCCCTCCCGCATTTCAATTCCACGTCCATACATTGCCTTTAACGTAGTCTAAAAAGCCCCTTCATTCGCACCAATATCTAGATCTAGTTGTGCCCATTAATTCGCACGAACGAAACCCATGGTTGCTATGGGCTAAAAATGGTTTAAAAACGAGCCGGAAACGAAATTGTTCAAGGTAAACTTGAAAGAATCACGGAGACGAGGTTTCACTGTAGCACGGAACTTGTGATTTCATGAGTTGGGAGCTCACAACAGACCAGCACGTAAAGGTACAAAGAAGAAGTGACTAGGATAGGATATGAGTTTGAATGTACACGCGTGAACTGGATGTAAGGGGAAGGAGAGAGGAGTCCGGATTAGTTGTCAGAGAGATGTGGAACTGGGAGACGACTGACTCTCAAGAGCTGTATCTTGGAAGAGTAAGAGATCTGTATCTGTCTGTTGTGGAGAAGGGGAACAGGATATTGAGGAAAAGTCCGGAAAGGGGAAGATTGGTTGTCACCTGAAAATAACTGAATTGCTGAACTTTCCTGCACCTACAAAAGAAAAGGGCTTGAAGACAGAAACGTTGACGGGGAAGGCCGAAAGCGAGTCCCGTTAGGGCAAGTGCGGACGTTCCGAGGTCAAAATCCCAGCTAATTCGGCCTGCGCCGAACTTGAAATGTCTGCAGTGTTATTGCTGTTATGCTGTGTTTGGTATGGCACCTAGGTCGATGGTGAGTCAAATAGAACACACCTCGGAGGTACAAGACTGCGCCTAAATGGACAACAGTGAAATCACAGTAAATATAGTGAGGCAAATTCTTCAACTTGAGGAAAATCAAGGGACAATATAGCGGAGTTATTATTTCTCCCCTGCCTCTGTTCATTTTGCGATCTGCCTTCCATATCAATCACGTCCGACTTGTCACGCCGTGCCAATTGACTTGTTCCATGATAGTCAGGTCATGTTTCGTATCGTTTACAAGTATTTTTCGACGCTGAATCGAATGGGATGAGTTTCAGAGGTGCGAGACTGCGTCAAGCTGTGCAAAAAATAATAAACCGTAGCGCATTAATTTGCTGCATTTTTCGGAGTGATCATCTCCCTGTTCGACTCAAGACAAATCAGTCTGGGTTTTTTGAATATCACCTGCCCTAAGAGAACTGCCTGGGCCCTTAATGGCCCAGTCATTGTTTCCCCAAAGACCTTCGTACCTGCGGAAATTCCACCTCTGCGGTTATTGGCAGCATATTTCCCTGAAGTGGGTTTTTCCTTTTTTTATTTTTCATACTCCCCTCTTCACATTTCTCTCCACAACAGACACCTCCACCCAAATTCATTCACCTATAAACTCTCGTGAAAGTCACACGTCTCCTTGCACTATTTTCTGCCCATAGTTCGTTCACGCATATTATGAGTCGCACACTAACTCTACTCACTTCAATGCACGTAATACAATCCTTCTCAAGCTCACCGATTGTCTTTTATTTCGATCTTCAACCAGCCCTCTTGTGCGCCCAACATTCCCCCTTTCGCAATTAAAATACATATCGCAGTTTTTTTTTAGAAAATATTAACCGTTCAAAATTGGTTATGCCCATCGAGTCGGCAAGTGCAAGGCAAACGTTCTGTCGTGAGTCCCGCTTACGGATCTAACCGTTTTTCTTTCTCTTAGCTCTATACACATTAATGTACATGCAAAACACTAAAATCCAGTATTTGATAATGCATTTTCGAACGTTCGCACTGAGACAACAGCTTCATTTTCAATGAAAATTCATCACGAAGGTTGAGACCGATGAATATTCTACTCAATTCTATTGTACTTTATTAGAATATTCCAAGCGACTATTGCAACTCATTGTGAGCCCAACGAGTCTGAATTCCGTTTAGGGCAACGAGGAAGTGGTAGAAAATTGAGATGCTAATTTTGACCCAGACAGACGCACTCGAGTCGAAATAAATCGCGTAATAACATGAAAATCCAACTGAGCGGAAAATTAACTCCTAGCCGTGGATTCTGGGCGTTTCAGTTTGAATTAGGGAAATACCGTCTCGTTGCTGATTACAAAAGTTAGGTAAGTAATTTTCGCTGCACACCACCGGCGTTCGATTGACAAAGTAGTTTTCGTACGTTTGTCGTGCGACGTTCGAGGGATATTAATGTGAGGAGTTGAAAGGTTGATACAACCGAGTTACGGCCTAGTCATTGGAACGCTAACTCAATTCCTCTCCACCTTAGGAGGAGCTTTACGAGTCTCTGTGAAGAATATAGGAAGATAAACTGATTAACCTGACAACATGTGGGCGCGAGAGAGTTCCGTCGCTAGGGAACGCTCTTTTTCATTTTGGATTTCAAGCCTTCAAGGCGCCGTTTTATATGTTGCTCACGAGGAAAAGTTGCGGGGAAAAGGAAATAGCGGCTTCGTTTATTCGCGGTCTTCAAAAAAAAAACTCTGAAGGTTTTCTCGCCGCAAACTCGCCAACTATGCCGTGATCTTTATTGTAGAGAATTCTAGGCACACGCAACCTTTTCTCCTTTCAACACGAGCGCTCCCGCCTGACATTTACTGACGAGTGGGTCGCACCTCAAAAAGGTCTCGCGAGTCGATAGCAATCGACTAAAGCGCTGTGGTTGAAACAGAAACAGAAGGCAAAAGATGAGAGCAGGGGTGACACATCAAACCACCTGGTTACAGTCACAATCGGTCACCGTCCTTCATTCCAAGCGTCCTCATCAGCCGCTGCCTGCTCTACGACTTGCCATATCTTTTTTAGGCGCATTCCTCGCGGACGTAAAGTAAAAGTTAGTTTTAGATCATTGGACGTGATCGGCTGTTCTCAAAACGAGGAAGAGAACTAATTCCGACTATCATTTTCGGAGAGTATTTCCCGTTCAGGCCAATTTCTCCAGCCTGGAATGCGCGGACCGGACTTTTATTTCGGTTGAGACGGAACTGTAGAGACCGTCCAGGCCATTTCGAACTTTGAAAAGGCCGCCTAAAGAGTCTGCCGGAACTGAATTCCTTGGAGGGAGTTGCCCGTTTGTCCTCTTTGTAATGATCCAGCTCAGAGCTTGAGTTGATAGAAGTGAAGCAAATGCCAGGCACTGGTAAGAACCTGAACGACGAAAAAGTGCCTCATTACAGCGTCATGCTTTTGTCGAGCAACTTCTGATAGTTTCGTTCATTCTTAAGAAATTGGTGTAACTTTCAGTTTCCACAGTTAGCTCAATTGACAGGTTGGTGTGTGCGTAGACTCCATAAAGCGTTTCAGCCAACCACTGTACGCCATTTAGCGTCTTTTTCGCTGATGTATAGCCAAAACACCATCTTACGACAGTGCACTTTTCCTCACAGGCGTCTGGGTGCTGAGGGCGGTAAACCTTTGAGAATTTAAAAGGCCCCACAGCCCTGCTGCCGTCTTCACCACTCCGTACTAGTTAAAAGAATACTTACGTACACTGTGCCAAAAATTATTTACCACTTCAACAACTTATTCTTCACCTGATAGTATTCTTTTTACTTTCCTTGGCTTTACAATGTAGAAAGGAAACTTATGTAATCGGGTGAAATTTTTATTGAGTTTTCTTCAGATCTTTACGTTTCAGACCCCCCTGAGTCAGAAAAACACTATTTGCGAAATCGGTCTGTGTGTGTGTCTGTGAACGATTTTTAGCTAAAACGACCGTATCAAATCAGCTCAAACTTGATATCTCGCCCGTGGTTTACCATGGGACGCCAAAATAAGGATATGAACAAAATCCACCGAAAGTTAACTATAGTTATCATAGTGATCAAAACACCAAATTTTTTTTTTCTCAAAAAAACGGCAATAACGATTTGGATTAAATTTTTTATATTGATAGCTCTCCATAAGGCAATTATACCATAAAATTCCCATTCGTCGGAAAAGGACGAGAGCAGCACAATAAATTATCAAAATTTCCTACGAAAATCGGTTTTAGCGAGGTTTTTTCTTATAAACTCCGCTGAAATGAAAGTAGAATGTTAAAAAAAATTTGTGTAGTATGGGCCGCTGGTGACCGTTTAAACCGCTATAAGATATAAGGAGGTCACTTCAGAAATTCCGGAGTTTCAACCACCGCCGTTTAGCTTACTACCAGTTTTAAAAGTGTTCACCCAATAACTCTGCAAAAGTGATTACTATCCTCTTTTAAAAAATCACGCTCACGGCCTCATTAATGCTCTGTGTTCCGATTGTTCAGTAATGCTCCGGGAATGAGTACGAGCAGCACAATAAATTCCGGAACTGTAAGCGCTACCGCTCTCTGCTGCCGTAAATCGTTGTTTGACCAAGTTCAAACGAACTGGGTAATAAATGGAATGACGTAGAGCTAAGGAAAGTTGTGTGCTGCAACGCACCAGGTATTTTTCTACTTACTCAATTCATTTATCGCTCAGTTAATTTGAACTTGGTCAAACAACGCTTCACGGCAGCACGAAGCGCTAGCGCTTACAGTTCCGGCATTTTCCTCGTTTTTTTTTTAGCGTCAGGCTGCTCTTCTCACTAAATTACCCTCAAATCAGAGACCGTATCGGTATTTAATAAAGGGGCCCGACAATAAGTTTCGTTTCATTGTCATCGTCATCGTCAAGAAAGGCGCCCTGATGCACGGGCACCGTTCGTTCCCGGTCTCTCGAATTAATGAGCGCTGGAGGACCGGGCTTCTGGATGACGCCTGATTGACCCTTTGGTCACGCTGGATGTTGTCGGCAAGGAAATTGAGTTTCGGATTGGAAAAGGGGTTGACATTCGGAATGAAACGGCGTGACTTGGGTGGGAAGTTGACAATTGAAAGTTGGTAAAGGAAACGAAGTGACAGGAACCGCGGGAAATCGTTGTAACGTCCCATCTCTGACTCGAGGTCTCCGCGTCGTTGTCCTGGACGGTTAACCGCCAACTACAGGCCCAGATTCTCGTAGTTTCATGTTAACATTATCAGATGTGAAATAGACGTAACCGTTGAAAATATACAAATTTCTTTCATCAAATTCTTAGAAGTTGCTACAAAAATAATGTATTCAATTCCGAGTTTTTGGGCAGTAAAATTATTGTAGGTTCCCTCCTAAAGAAAACGTTGAACTAAAGTAATTCAGAGAGCTCCAACTTTTAATGAATTATGTCATTGTCCTGTCTCAAAGAGACTGTCATTAGTCTAGAGGCAGTATAATTCTTTGAGGAGCTCAACCTCATTTCTCAGTTCTGGAGCTGAAGTAACAAAACCGCAAATTCGCTCCCTTAAATTGAACCCGTATTCGCACCTATGGAACATTAGCCACAATTGGCGATTTTCACGGCATCCGAACTATTTCGAATTGAAACTCCTTCCCTCTGACCTCTGAGAAGAAAGAACGCGGACAAATAAAGTCATCGTTGGAAAATTAATGGCCCCGTTCAAGTGAAGGAAAAACAGGCCCACTTCATCAGTAGATGGATCAATGGAAAATCGGTATTAACCCCTCTAAAACCGCTCTGCTAAACTTCACGTACACATCCCGGCAATATCGATCAACAATGAAATAGTAAATCAGGTCTCTAACGTATGATACCTCGGGGCTGTGCTCGATAGCAGACTAACCTGGGACATGCATAACACGGCAACTGTAACTGTAACCATTTACTTGTCTACAATTTGGCAATACGCGTTCGAAATATCCGCGTAACAGATCCGCAGAATTCAAACCTTTCAAAACAGAACACTCCGACTCGTCGCACTATCCCCGTGGTACGTTTGAAATACACTCCTCCACTCTGACTTGGACTTGCCGACAGTCAATGTTGTAATAAGGACATCGTACAACAACCTCGTCTGCCGAATGCTAAACCATCCAAATGAAATCGTCAACACGGCGTTAAAAGCGTAAAAGGCAAATGATAATCCCTGATGGACCTGACCGATTCAATCCAGCAGCCACTCACCTTCGTGAACATCCTCACTGAACTTACTCCTAACTTCTAACTCTGCTGTGATCACACCTCTACACCTGAAAACCACTATTATGTTATTAATTATAATCTATTGATAACTTGTTACAGTTCAAAAGTCGTGGCTTCCTATGGGAAGTCTATCTCTACCTGTGTCGAATTGTTAGCATATAACTGTATTAGCGTGCTTTATAGCGTTTTACGCAAATAAAGTCTATTTATTCTTTTAAAAATATCTTGTACGTTGCAACAAACAACTTTCCTTAGCTCTACGTCAATTCACTTGGTACATGGCTAATTCTATTTAATCGATTCATTTATCACTCAGTTCCTTCGAAATTGGTCAAACAACACTTCACAGCAGCATGAAGCGGTAGCGCTTACAGGTCCGCAATTTATTGTGCTGCTCGTACTCATTGCAGGACCATTATTGAGGAATTGGTACACAAAGAATTAATGAGGCCGTGAGCATGATTTTTTAAAGAGGATAGTAATCACTCTTGCAGAGTTATTGGGTGAACACTGTTAGAACTGGTAGTAAGAGAAACGGCGGTACTTGAGAAATTCAGGAATTTCTGGAGTGAGCCCCATGTATCTTATAAGCGTTTTTAAACACTCCCCCAAGAGGTATTGGATTGGACTACAATACCAATTTTCTCTATCATTCTACCAACATTCCAGCGGAGTTTATAAGGAAAAAACCGCCCTGAAAACGCTTTTCGTCGACGGGTTTGATAATTTATTGTGCTGCTCTCATCATTTTCCCACGAATGGGAATTTTATGGTGTAATTGCTTTATTGGGAGCTATCAATATAAAAAATTTAATCACAATCGTTAGAGCCGTTTTTGAGAAAAAAATATCTGGTGCGTAGCAACACACGACTTTCCGCCACCCCTTTAAGTTCGAACACCACCTACATAGGCGGGCGCTATATCCTCGTTCAACGCATTTTTACAGGAACATTTATGGAGAACAAAATGTTGGGACTAGTTAGCTGAGAGTACTCCAAAAGTTTAATCGAAATCGTTAGAGCCGTTTTTGAGAAAATTGTAATACCGGTAAATTAATATTCGACAAATCTCCTTTTCTGAGTTAACTTGGCTTATATCTCCGTTCAACATATATATACAGAAATAATTATAGAGAACGAAATTCTGGTATGGGTGACTAAAAGACACTCCATTAAGATTTATCACATCTGACGAAGAAGTTACCCTGGGATTTACGGAAATGTTCGAAAAAACGTTATTTTCGACACATTTTGATTTTTATCTCTGTTCAATGGACTGTCACAGGAACATTTATTCAGAAGAATATGTAGGTATTACCTATTTGAAAACATCCTGTGAGTTTGGTCAAAATCGCTGGAGCCGTTTTGCCAAAAAGCGTAAAAAACCTATTTTTGCTTCAGGGGCCCATATCTCCGTTCACCGTATTTTCATGGAGATATGTATGGAGAAGAAAAGTTGGGTATTGATTAGGAGAACAGAATTCGAAAGTTTAATCAAAATCGTTAGAACCGTTTTCGAGAAAAATGCGAAAAACCCTAGTTTTTGGTACATTTTCGTCCCCCCCCCCTTCCCATCGACCGAAATCGTCCATAACCTTATTTTGGTGTCTACAAAAAATAACGAACAAAACAAAAAAAGAACCAGCTCAATCGGATCAGCCGTTCTCCCGCAAATCGAACTACAGACACACACACACACATACACACGGACCACGCGCCGAAATTAGGTTTTTTAGACTCAGTAGGGTCTGAAACGTAAAGATCTGAAGAAAACCCAAATTTTTTTTTTGGGCCGATTACTATACTTTCCTTCCCTTCGGATAGCGGAAAGTAAAAATGGTGTTTTGATCACTATGATAACTATAGTCAACTTTCGGTGGATTTTGCTCATAGCCTTATTTTTGCGTCCATGGTAACCTTTAGGCTAGACATCAAGTTTCAGCTGATTTGGTACGGTTGTTTTCTCTAAAAATTGTTCACAGACACACACAGACAGTTTTTACCCAATAACACTGCCAAAGTAATTACTATCCTTCTTCAAAAAATTTGTGTTTACATCTCCATTAATTATCTGTGTACCAATTGCTCAATAATCGTCTTGGAATGAGTACGAGCAGCACAATGAATTCCAGAATTGTAAACGCTACCGCTTCCTGCTGGTGTGACGTGTTGTTTGACCAAGTTCAAAGGAACTGAGTGATAAATGAATTGATTAAATAGAATTAACCATGTACCAAGTGAATTGACGTAGAGCTAAGGAAAGTTGTGTGTTGCAACTTACCAGATATTTTGTTTTTGTTATAAATGGAGTTCCATTTCTTTTTAATATGTCTTAATTGTTTATTTGTTGCTTTTTTCTTTCCTTTAATTCGTTCATTCCCTCTAAGAATTTATTTTCTTATTATTCCTTTTTTTTCGTCACCTACCGTTGTTGCTTATCTTACAACAATCACGAGATTGTTTCCGTAATGGATGACTGCATTTTTACTAACAGCAACGATTTGAGTCTCACAAAATCCCTGTAGTTATCTACTCGCAAGTTCGGTGGTCTCGATGCTTTGCTGCAGTGGCACAAGATGTCATGGCCCAGTAATGCTGCCCAATACGTCTAGAGAAAAGGGCTCTCAGTTGGCTGTAGATTACGGGTTTCCTTTAAGAAAACCCTGTGTAACGTAGAGTGCTAATCATTCAGGACTTTTCCCACCTTGAGGGCTCCTGAGAAATACGTTCTGACGACCAGCTGAGACTACAAGCGTCGCAGTGCTCTGTTGGTGTACAAAACTGGGGTTGGTGACGTCCAGCAACCACTAATTTGAATCCGGTACATCGATAACACCTTCCGATTTAGTCCTCGCGACTGTATCTCTAGCACTTCCAGGTTTGTTGATACAAGGCATAATAACCCAGGAATAGCTTTCAGAACAGTTCAGACCGTCACGGCTTCATTTTCAAAGTACCAACAACAAAGCTACTGGACAGCATTGTATTACTACCGGACTTACAAAGATAATGAAATAAAATTGGCTTTGGTTCGCCTAAATGAGCCACTAGGCCGGTTGCACTGCTAAACAAGCAATACAACTAAGATTTACTGAAGCACGTTTGGTTCTACTACAACATCAAAAAATAAAAAAACAAGCACAGGCCGATAAGATAAATAGAAGTAAGCATAATCGATAACTACGAAAAAAAAAAGCAATACTCACACATGCATTCAGGCTTTAGCGTGTTTTCACAGAACTCACCTGCAAAAGAAAATTTTGAGTTAGCGAGGGATTACGAAGTTATACATAAATTAAAAACCCTGCAAATTATTACAAAATGGTTTATTATTCTCATGAACAGCTTGACCTAGTATTAGTGCTCCCCCATCGCATTCGATTCAGCATCGAATACTTGTAAACCATACGAAACATGTCCTGGCTACAATGGAACTACGGAAACAAAACGTCTGATGATTTTGTCCCGTCGTCGGGGAAATTGGAACGGGGGCGCTCGCAGCGAACCCGTTGCGAGGCGCAAGGGGAGTTGAGTGGTAGCGTCGTTGGGAGGCGAGCGAGCGCGAGTGGTTTTTTAATGAGACAGGCGGGGAGGGAGGGAGTTCAAACGACGAAACGTTGACTTCCGCTGTAGTTCTCGCGTTGTACTGCGTTTCGTTAATTTTTTTAACCGGTTTTTGCCCATTACAACCACGAGCTTCATCCGATCTGATTGCCGAGATGGCGGGCACAACTAGATACCAAATCGGATTTTTGGGCGAAAGAACGAATTTTTTAGACCACATTAAAGGCACAAAACGGCCCGGACGGCGGAATGAATAATAGACCAAAACGCGTAAAGTAACATGTAACGAGTAATTG
Organism: Pachypeltis micranthus; assembly: GCA_020466155.1. Lineage (NCBI taxonomy): Eukaryota > Metazoa > Arthropoda > Insecta > Hemiptera > Miridae > Pachypeltis > Pachypeltis micranthus. The sequence goes on from CM035776.1 coordinate 6,723,914, forward strand.
TAACGACTCAGAGCTAATACGGCACAGGCACAAGATTCACACGCTTCTGGAAGAGACAAATTGTGTGGATACTGTGAGTGCGTGGAATGCACGTTTTAATGCACAGGACTGTTGGCTAAAGTTAACCTTACTGTACGTTATAGTGGGCAAGCGCTTTCCATGTAAAGACGTCACTGTCTGGCCATTAAGTCAGTACTGGAGTCAGTCAGTTGGTTGTGGTCTTTATATACGAAGTGAAAGGTAAACGGGATGGTGGAGTGTCGTGGAAGTGCTTAATACCCCTTTTTCGTTCGCATTCCGCTAATTATTTTTCCAACCATTATGCATTTCGCTGCTCCTGCTTGGGGTAATAGGAGACTGCCGACCATCGCTGTTCGCACCGGAAGAAGGAGGGCCCCCCTAAGAACGAGACTCCGAGGACGCTGTTAACCCCTTTTGCCTTTTTCAAGTCCGAGCCAAGTCTGGTGCCGGCCAATAATTTGCCGCAAGTGGTTGCGTATATTGATTGTAGCAGACACTGTAAACCTGGTTCAACGAAAATTTGAGTCCCAATAATGTGGATTTCCTGAAACCATTTCAGAATCTCTGGATGACAATCGCCAGAGCGGGAACGATTAAGTCAGTAATTATAGCGAGCTAAATTCTACTAATTGACCGAACTCGCGGACCAATAAGCGAAAGTCGTCGTTTCTTATTTGAACTTCCTCCTGTCTCATTAAAACCACCCGCCAGAACGACTCGTCAAGTGCCAATTGCCTACAGACGCCTGGAATATTTAGTTTTCGTCGTTCCATTGTAGTCAGGTCATGTTTCGCATGGTTTACTGGCGTTTTTCGGCGCTGAATCCAATAGGATGGGTATAGGAGGCGTGAGACTAGGTCAAACTATTCGAGAGAATAATAAACCGTTGTTTCCTCGCAGATGAACCCGATACAGTGACTCCTAGTTCTTTATCCGAGCTCTGTGAAACCGCAACTTCCTTCTGTCCTTTGTCCCCCTCATAACGGCGTCCTGATTCTGAATAATAACCGACCTTTGTCTTCTACGGACCCATCAGGGCAAAACGATGAGCGTTCATAGAATTTCGTTGGGCTAAGGCTATTTTTCTGTTTGTTTCGATTCAGCACCAAGTCATGGCATTCTACAGTTCTGCTAGTTACAAGTATTTGGGTACAATTGCATGTACGCTTCAATACGCCTCGTAGAAAACTGCTAATTCTATGTCCTGCTTTCCTATGCAGTAGGTTTGAAAAATTATCTTTCAATATACACAAAAATAATTATAGCTCTTGAAAACAAAACATAAATATTCTTCGGGATGGATTACAGCGATTGTCGTAATTTAAACAAAATTAAGTAAATCTAAACCAGAGTATTTGCTTTATTATAACACCAATAAGGGCTGCAATTGAATGACGCAGGGTTATGGTACAAAACGAGTCAAAGATGTAATACAAGACAATATAATATAACACCACACGCCGTGCGGTTGTTCGATTCTTGTTACACACGGGAGAAGTGGGGGAAACTGTAAAGCCAGGTAACGTCTAAGACGAATTGTAAGAGGAAAGAGAGGGAGAGAGCGAGAGATTTTGATTTTGAGATAATTTAATCACCAGGGTACAAATAGGGCCCAGCCCTCTCTTACTTTGACCCTAGAAGAGCCATTACAGGTTTATATCCTCATCGTAAATAAGAACGTACTCACAAACATGAATTTTGACATTTATGTCTTTACTTTGCTACATAAACTCGAAAATGTAACGCCGGAGATGTTACGGAGAAGCGTCACGAAATTTTTTAACCCAATTTGCAAGCACATCCCCTGTGGCCTAACGGATAAGGCATAGGTCTCCTAAACCAGGGACTGCGGGTTCGAGCCCCACCAGGGTTACGATTATATTTTTGACATTTTATGTCTTTACTTTGCTACATAAACTCGAAAATGTAACGCGGAATATGTAACGGAGAAGCGTCACAAAATTTGTGTTGGGTTAAGTGCATGGTAACGTCTGTTACAAAATCCAACGCTTGGTAACATCACACGTTTTAATAACCTCAGTGACCAAGTGATGATGTAAATTGCAATTGACGCGGTCATTATATCGAAACCATCAACGAGCACAATCATTGCGTTAAAAAAACACAAAAATAAAAGACATAAAATGTTCCTAGTGGTTGCGTACTTGTACGAAAGCAGTACCCACCATTAGTGTAAAGGTTTCTTTCGCGCCCGCCAGCCTCAACGTGTTTTAATTTAAGGAAAAAGACATAAAATGTCCTGCATGGGGCTGCACACGTTTTAACTTATTTCCAGTATATACTTTGACAAATTAAAAAATTAAAAACGAAAAAAATAAATAAATAAAAAGTGCATCATGAGACTCGCAAAAAACAAACTAATGGCGATTGTAAAACCTACATGCAAATAAGCATCTCTGCGAGTATATACAACCACATGGGTCCTTCTTCGGTAAATAGCTTCCTCGGGGTCCTAAATATCTTCTCCATATTTTGTGACATACTTGGGGAATTCTTTGACAAATTACCCGCGTACAGAACACGAGTGAAAGTCGTGTCCGGGCCCAAAAGAAACGAACAAATTAAATACACTCAATTATACTCACTTGATGAAAATAAATGAAATAATGCCTCTCAGGAAAGTACTGGGAAATGAAATTATAAACCAACTAGGACCCACTTGAATTTAATCAGGAAAAACTCGAAATGAAATGAACTCCTTTTAGAATGAAACAAATAACCTATGCTCGGATTGTAGTAAATGACAAGAAAGGGACAATAGGGAAAATGAAACACCAAGCTCTGATCGCTTACCTTACTTCACACAATATAAAGGGAATTTAAATACTTGATCACTGGCTTAAAAAAGGGGAAGATTCGTCAGCGATGTCTGTATCAGCCTAAAATGCGGCTCCTCCGTTAATATAAACAGCGGCGAACTGCACAGGTGGCGGCAACAGTGTTGCCACCATTGGCAGTCCGCCGCAAACCATTACAATTTAGAGAGTAAAACATCTTTGAGATTGGTTTTAAACGCTTTAACTGACATAGTGGTATTAAAAAAAAGAGAGAGAGAGAGAGATGTTGTAGCTCATACGTAGGTAAACCTGTTTTAACAGGCAAGAGTAGCTCCTATTGTCATGATAAATTACGGTAGTTCCTTCCACAGACAGAAAAATAACACGATCTCCGCAAAATGAACTTATAAATGCAATAAATTATCACAGGGGCTAGCTGGCAAGTGTTTACACACAACTATTACTTAGGTTTCACTTACACTAACCAGTACATGGTGGGTCTAAGACAAGGGCTTTTTAGGAGGTCTACTCCGTTTGCCCCTAAGGTAATAAGGCAGATATATACACATTTTTTATAGGAAGAACGGGAATGAATAGGAGGGTCCCTAAGAGAAGCCGGAAGAGCGTTATAAATTACGTAAATGAGGTATTGCGGAGGTCTTGAAGTGAGGGACAAGTTAATCCTAGAATTAACGACGCGCTGGAGGTACTGCTAGGAGGCACGGCCCAGCGGTTTGGCCGGAAGAAAACAGTGTGATCAAACGTGTCAAAGTGATCAAAACTATTCACACGACGAAACTAAACGAATGAACTAGTCTAAACAAATTGCGAATTGTGCGAATCCGAAAATAGCGATAGGGTTGTGAGCTAATTGCGGACGAGAGGGATACTTATTTGGCAAGAGACAAATGAGGAGCAACGAAACTTGGAATATGTAGCGTAAATGCAACAGGGGCGCTATTGTTCGAGTAAGAAGGTGGATTCTATGAAGGTATTCAACGATCCAAGAGCCTTAAAAATGAAGCGATCTTTTTCGAATTGGGCCGCAGATAATTTCGTTAAAGAACGCTAAAAAAGGTGTGAATAAACTCGACGTACGTCACGGGAACAGGAACCTGGTTAATAGTGGCAATCGACACTCAAGTTCTCGGGCTGTCAGTGTTGAAAAATCAAGTTGACAGATTGTCTAGCCGTGAATTACAAACCAGGAGGACGGACAAGTTGAACTGACTCTTCAGAAATGTGACGACCGTGGAGCCCCATTGTGCCTACCTGCTCTCACGAAGGATTCTTCGGTTCCTACAATGTGCCAGCTTTGGCTCTAGCACCGGCTTGATGAATCGTAGCATCAACGAATCTACTTCAAACAGACATAATGACGTATCGCACTGCAGAAGAAATTAAACCCAAAGGCGATACGACTGCTGATTCTCAAGTTCTCAGTATTCTCTCGTTTTCAGGAGGTGAGGGGAGGGGGGATGAAGGTTATTGTGACTGAGCCTGTAAACTGATCCATAACTATCCACTGATTGAATCGTGGTCGCAGCATTCAATTAAGCAATCGTGCCTTCCTAACTAGAAGCCGGAACCAGAACCCAGAGTTGAGGTCTAAGGACTACGCATTACAACTAAAATCTCGGAAATGAACAATTTCGGCGCATTTATCAACCTACGAATTGATTTTAGCGCTTCTCTTGAAAGCAGAGTGCAAAACAGTGCACTGATGATTGAATTACAAAATAGCGTCATTTAATTGATATTAATAACTATTGATATTTTTAATCGATATAATACGCATATGTTTATCAATTATCGACACTTTGTTACAGATGTATCCGAAACATGTTTTTTAAGTGTTAAATTAATTATAATCCTTATTCTTCTTCTTTATTTAACAATTCGACTACGAATATTGGTGATCATACAGGGTGAGCCATAACAAATGGTGCAGTTTCAAAGGGCGATTTAAAAAAAAACGGTGCAACTTACAAGATTACGGTTTGTTTTATTGAACGCCATACATCACCCCATTTTGGTAGATTAAGTCCTGAAAATTACATCAGGAAGGTGGGTGCCCTCAGCAGCGACGCACTGATGTAGGCGATTCCTGAAATTTTCAGCCGCCCTCTGGCACATTTCGATGGGAATCGCGGCGATTTCTTCCCTGATTCGAATCTTGAGGTCTACCAGATTGTGAGGTCGATGTTTGAACACCTTTTCCTTCAAGTAGCCCCATTGGAAAAAATCACACGCACTCAAATCTGGCGATCTTGCCGGCCACCCCAAGTCATCCCTGGGAGAGACGAGGCGTGCGGGGAACATCTGCCGCCGTTTCACCTTTGAGATTTGCGCTGTGTGGGCTGTAGCCCCATCTTGCTGAAACCAAATATCCCCCAGATCCTCTTCTTCAGCTAACTGGTTCAATTCGGGTTCAAAAAATCTTTCCAGCATGAAAAGATAACGCTGAGCATTGACGGTAACAGTCCATCCATCCTCCTCGAAAAAATAAGGCCCAATCACCCCAAATTTTGAAATGGCACACCAGACAGTGACTTTCGGAGAGTGGAGAGGTCTCTCATGAACTTGTTTTGGGTTGCTGTCACACCAATAGCGGAAATTTTGTTTAGAGATGGAAGTGGGCTTCGTCCGAACTGAAAAAGTAAAAAGTGGACGTTGGTGGATGCGGTTTATCATCTCTTGGCATCGATTCAAGCGGTTTTGGTAGTCTGGCAGGTGACATTTCCTGAACAATCATAATCTTGTACGGATGGAATGACAAGTCCATGTGCAAAATCCTCCTTAGTGAGGTGTTAGCGATGTTCAGTGCTACTGGCGTGCTCTCCGGAGCAGAGCGCCGAGGCGACTGTTCCACCGCTGCTCTCACTCGAGCCAAATTTTCAGGTGTTCCTGCGTTTCTTGGTCTTCCCGCACCTCTACGCCTTACTGTGGAACCAGTTTCTTCCAATGCTTGAACCCAACGTGCGATAACATAGCGGTGAGGGACGGGATCACGACGACGAGGGATGTTGTAACGCAGTCGGAAGGCCCGCTGCGGCGATGAACGAATGGCCACTTTCAAAAAACGTGCGAATGACGAAACCTCGTTGCTCTCCGCTCCAAAACCATTGTAACGACTGAAAACGGGACCACTGCCCGGGCACAATGAGACCCCTCCCAGGTCGTTAACCCCACTACAAGGCATGCAGCACCCCTTCGAAACTGCACCATTTGTTATGGCTCACCCTGTATAACATTACTTACAAAATTAAAAATAAGTGCTATAACAAATATAAATATATAAGTATTGCACTAAATTATAAGTTTTTAACTATATTCGCGAACATTTCTGTGTCTCTAGCCACCTCTAACAGGTTCCCAATGTTACTTATTCCAGTCCAATGCCGAACGTTGCGTAGCCACGATAGTTGCTTCCGGCCGACGCCTCTTCTGCCTTCAATTTTTCCTTGTATAATTAACTGCACTAGTTCGTATTTCTTATTTCGCATAATGTGCCCCAAGTAGGCCGTTTTTCTCTTCTTTACAGTTGCTAGCAATTCTCGCTCACATTGCATTCTTCTTAAAACTTCCTCGTTGGTCACACGATCCGTCCATGGTATTTTAAGTATTCTTCGAAAGAGCCATAATTCAAATGATTCGAGTTTGTTAAGGTCCGCTATTTTCAAAGTCCAACTTTCCATAGCGTATAACAGAGTTGACCAAACATAACACTTCAAAAAGCGCATTTTTGTTCTCATATTGAGCTCATGACAGTTAAATATCTTTCTATACTTCAGAAAAGTATTACTTGCTATTTCGATACGGCACTTCACTTCCTTTGAACAATCCCAGCTGTCATTAATATGGCATCCGAGGTATTTAAAACTTTGTACTCTTTCAATAGGAGAGTTATTAACTAATAAATTTGTATTGACAGATGTATTTTTTCTGCTTACTATCATATACTTGTTTTTTTCTCTATTGATTCGCAAGCCAAACTCTTCGCTGCATTCATTAACTTTGTTTATCAATTCTTGTAAACCTTTTAAGCTGTCGGCAATGAGAGTGGTGTCGTCTGCATATCTTATATTGTTGATAAGTACTCCGTTTACTTTAATACCTTGATTACTGTCATTTATCGAATCTTGAAATATTCTTTCCGAATATATATTGAATAACAAGGGTGATAAAATACACCCCTGTCTGACTCCACGTGAGATAGATACTTCGTCAGTTATACAACCATCGATGCTCACATGGGCAGCTTGTTGCCAGTACACATTTTTTATGCAACGAATTTCTTTGTCGTCTATTCCCATAGACTCAAGAATTTCTATTAGCTTATCATATTTAACCATATCAAAAGGTTTCTCATAATCGATAAAGCATAAGAATACATCTTTTTGAACGTCTTTACAGTTCTGGACTAATACTTGAATACTAACCAATGCCTCTCGGGTTCCAAGTCCTTCCCTAAAGCCGAATTGCGATTTACCCACTACTAATCTTTATTACGAAGTAAAATTATTAAATCGGTAAATAATGAAACGGTATACACATAACAGGTTTGTTAAACTAGCAGAATAGAACCTCAATTGATTAATCTCAATGGAGCACTTGAAAATCACTACAAACTGGAGACACCACCACAACCACAGTTTTGTTACCTCCCTTAATAGACGGTTTGTTTATATTTCTGTGTGAATTCGTTCCATTGTTAAGTTACTTGTGTTGACAGTATGCTGTAAATTTCTTCGTACTGACTTTATTTTGTAGTTCAGGCGTGCGCTATAATTATGGCACTCAAACGTACGAGTTATGCCAACGATTCAATCAATGCGTGAGCAGAAGCAAATATGATACGTGCGTGAACATTGCGAAGTACTGAATACTGCATTCGTACGTCACCATAACAAAAACTGATTTGAATAGCTTCGTTTTTATGAGAAAAAGTGATTATGAATCAAAGTGCGGAATCCCTTCCTTCGAAGATCGTTAACCCCCAAAGTAAATGCCTAATGATTCCTTTTCCTGTCTAGAATTCATACCTTTCTCCCCTCCACCTCTCATGCTTTCGCTGGGATCAACATCAGCACTCAGTCGAACTATCCGTTAGCACAAAGTTCCAAAGCCATAAGACGATAACCTCAGTGGCTCAGTGACTCTCGTTTTTACCTAGCTTTTGAATATCAAGCTAACCGGTATTTTTGTACCAAGACCAATTCACTCGCAACTCAATTGTTTCTTCTGTCTTGCAGTGAACCAGAAACGCTTCGGAATCGCCTGTTGTCAAAGTTTTTCGGTGTAAAGCAGCTTAAAAATATCTGGTACGTTGCAACACACAACTTTCCTTAGATCTATACGGCTTTGTCTACTTAATCAATTAATTTACCACTCAGTTTATTCGAACTTGGTCAAAAACACTTCACAGCAGCAAGCGCTTACAGTTCCAGAATTTATTGTGCTGCTCGTACTCATTCCAGGACCATTATTGAGCAATTGGCACACAGATAACTAATGAGGCTGTAAACACACATTTTTTGAAGAAGGATAGTAATTACTTTTGCAGAGTTATTGGGTAAACACTTTTAGAACTGGTAGTAAGCGAACCGGCAGTAGTTGAAACTCAGGAATTTCTGGAGTGAGCCCCATGTACCTCATGAGCGTTTTTAAACAATCACCCTTTAGGTATTTGATTGGACTACAATATCAGTTTTCTTTAACTTTCTACTAACATTCCAGCGGAGTTTATAAGGAAAAAACCGCGCTAAAAACGCTTTTCGTCTAAAATTTTGATAATTTATTGGGCTGCTCTCGTCATTTTCCCACAAATGGGAATTTTATGGTATAATTATCCTATTAAGCGCTATATAAGAAATTTAATCGAAATCGTTAGAGTCGTTTTTGAGAAAAAAATTTTGGGTTTTGATCACTATAACTATAGTTAACTTTCGGTGGGTTTTGCCCATACCCTTATTTTTGCGTCCCATGGTAACCTGTAGGCTAGACATCAACTTTCAGCTGGTTTGGTACGGTTGTTTTCTCTAAAAACCGCGCTAAAATCGATTTCGTCGAAAGTTTTGGTAATTTATTGTGCTGCTCTCGTCATTTTCCAACAAATGAGAATTTTATGGTATCATGGCCATATTGAGAGCTACCAATATAACAAATTTACTCAAAATCGTTAGTGCCATTTTTGGGGAAAAAAAAATTTGGTGTTTTGATCACTATGATTAACGTTCGGTGGATTTTGCTCATACCCTTATTTTGGCGTCCCATGGTAACCCGCGGGCTAGATATCAAGTTTTAGTGGATTTGGTACGGTGGTTCTCTCTAAAAATTGTTCACAGACACACAGACCATTTTCCCAAATAGTGTTTTCGGACTCAGGAGGGTCTGAAACGTAAAGACCTGAAGAAAACTCAAAAAAGTTTTTTTCAGCCGATTACACAACTTTTCTTTTTACTTGTAGAGCCAAGGAAAGTAAAGATAACTGAAACTTGCGTCCCTGGCGATTGGGGGAGGTTGATACTGATGAATAACTTGACTAGCTTGACAGAATAGTGATATACAGTTAAGTATGAGTATATAAACGCGCATAAGAGACTCTCAATACAAGTGAAACTGTTTGTGGGATACTTAGTGGAAGGAGAGGGACAGAGTTGAGTTGGGAGTAGCGCGAGCTGGGAGACGAATCGTTAGGAAAACTGGGAGACTGTATCGTGAGAACTGAAGGATGACTGACTTGGAAGTAGCTGTCTGTTAGGAAGAGGAACTTGAAATTGGAAATGGGAAAGTCCAAGGCAGGGGAAATCCGTTGTGACTAGCAAAGAACTGAGGAGCTGGAATTTCTTAAGTCACAAACACAAGGGTCGAGATAGAAGTGTTTGGGGAAACAATGACCCTAATTCAGCTTGTGCCGAACTGGGACAATCACCGTAGAGGGAGAAGGGAGACTCAAGGTTGAGTTAAGAGACAATATTTGATCTTGGGAATCGATAAACCTCACCATTAAGATAAACCCAATTGCTGTGACACCAACATACGTCGATGTTCGTTAAAAGAAGTAGTTATTGTTCAGTGTTCTACACAGCATGCAGACGCACGATGGGCGCTTCTAATTTGTGCGTCTGTTGAAATGATAATGACTTGGTCCGTGCCCAGTCTGGTCTGCTAATTAGTTTAAAATGTGAATAATCGTAGGTTGATGAGGTGTTGACTCTTCCTAACAGAGATGGCAACCATAAGTTCGTTTGTGGTGTTCTGGTGTCACTTTGGACTGTCGTATGACCCCTTATAATGTTAGATTGCTGTAAACAGGGAAGCGTACGTCCGATGGTTGATTCTACAACTCGGGGTCTATTTGGGAATCGGAGACACTTCACCTGACGTCGCGGACGTGTCTCAAGGCGTTAAATTTGGAAGCCGATTTCATTGGAGAACGTGACGGTGTAATGGACTGGGGCCCTGTATTGCATCCATTATTCAACTACTGGTCCTACGCTATGACGCCGTTAATCAGGTTGATGGCCTTTCTCCTTCCTGAACCTTCCAAGGTTCTCGCCCTCCCTTCCCCCGACGACGAAATTCGCTCTCAATCTCGTTTTACGTGTCGCGCCCCTCCGCATTCTTCTTTTCCGTAAAACCTTTTGTTGTCGTTTCATCTTGAAAGCTTTTGGTGACTCCGCAGCATAAAGAACTCCCGCAGGGCGCTTTATAGAGTCAACTGCCGGAGATGATGTACTTCCCTCCGCTCAAAATCTCTGGATGCTCTCAGGGAATCCTCTCACGTTCCACGTTGCTGCAGCTTTTCTTCTTATATCGCGGACAACGCGGATAACGCGCTACCGAGGACCAGTAGCTCTATCTCAGGTCAGCCGGAGGTAGACGATCTCGGTTTAACTAGTTATCGGTGGGTAACCACCACCTTATCAACTTTGTACGTAAAATAGCTCAAATATGGTTTCCCAAAAGGTTAAAACAGCCGGTAGCGTTATCAAAATCAAGGTTACCTTCTCTCAATGATCCGTACAACCTGAAGCAGCCAAATGGCTGATGTGTATTCCTCCATAATTAAGCAGTAGTTATCTACCGAACTTTGTGTCGAATGGACCACAGAACGTTGGAAGATGAATTCGAACTGTAATGGCTAACTCACAATTAGCATTGGGTTTTGAGTAATTCATTCGTGCTCTCCCTGATATACCTCGAACCTTCTCAAGGGCGTTGAAATCCATACGACCCAGGAGGTTCTGCACGGCTCATCCTCATATTTATAAGTTACACTAATCCTAGGGAAAAGAATAGGACTTGAACTCCTATCGACGTGACACGTTATATTCATGTCGATCTTATTTTGGCGTCCCTGGTATTTATGTTGATCTATGTTGGGTACACGCAAAAGAGAGAGAGTTAATAGATCAACGAATTAAACGAGATATTGATGAGTGTATTGATACACTTGCATATTATAGGGCTTTTGGTTACACGCTCACTTGGTTCTCTGAATATGTGAACTGGTGGCGAGAGTCAGTAGAGCTGTGAGTAGTGCGAGATCTGAGAGATGAGTGTCAATCGCGACAACTGGTAGATGACTGAGTGTTGGAAAGAGCTGTGTGGTGGGGAAGTAAATTTAGGCGTGGGAAGAGGATATTTTGGAAAGTCCAGAAAGCGGAAAACTGATTGAACTAAATAACTGAAGAAGAGGAAACAGACTTTCCCCGCAGCTATGGAAATAGACGGACTCGACATTCAGGGAAGGCCTGAAACAAGCAAGGCAAGTTAACGTGCCTGTTTGGTGAGTCCGTCTTCTCTGGCTATTGAGATACTGTAGGCGAGCGCTTTCGATGTAAAGACATTATCGTCTGGCCGTTAAGTCAGTACTTTAGTTCAGTCGTGGTCTTTATATACGAAGAGAAAGATAAACGAGACGGTGGAGCGTGGAACTAACCCAAATACTTGAAGCTGCAGAGAATCTACATCATGGCAGACAGTCAGGCCACCCTCAAGGCGTTAGCCTCATACTGTCTTACATCGTGGCAGGTGTGGGTGTGGGAGTGTCTGACTGGACTGAAGGCCCTGGCCGAGGACAACAGTGTACCACTGTGTTGGGTGCCAGCGCAGCAGGGTATACGAACGGGCTGATAGGTTGGCTAAGAAGGGATTGGCGCAGACCCCTATTGGCCCTGAGCTCTTTGTTGGGACTACCAGGAGCCATCTACGAAGAGAGGTTGGCAAATGGGAGGACATGTGCAGGGCTGCCCGGCCTAAGACAGTCAAAATTCTTCATCCAGCTCTCCAGAGCGAGGTCCAAGGAGGTGCTTGCACTGGGGAGGAAGGATATGAGGATCATATGTAACCTGTTCACAGGTCACTGTCTGCTGAGGTACCACCTTGCAAATATTGGCAAGTGCGAGGTACAGGTATACAGGTTCTGCGAGGCAGGGCTAGAGATGGCAGAGCATGTGCTGTGCGTATGCAATGGACTCGCGGCATCTCTCATTGTGTGTTTGGGAGGCCCTTTCTTCAGCCAGAAGAGGTGGCCAATGCAGAACTTGCGGATATCCTCCGCTTTGTGCGGGGGTGGTGGGAGCGCCTAGGTGACCTCACACCAAGTGAGACCAGTGCCGTGGGGCCTGGGGGTGGTGCAGGGGGGCCATGATCTGAGGATCATGGACGCCCTTACAATAGGCCCGTTTGTGGCTGCAGTGAGGGTATCACCTGCATCCACCGTTTTCAAGGGGGGAAAAAACCCAAATACTTTAAGCAAGCCAAGTACGGAAGTTACGAGCTCAAAATCCCAACTAATTCTGCCTGCGCCAAATAATCTGTGTACGCTGCGATAAAATTACGCGAAGCTGTTATTTTCTACGCCATTTTATCACGTGGTTTATTTTCATTCGTATCTAAAGCAGCGTCAATCGTTCTTTCAGAGGTTATCCCGATTCACAGTTTCAAATTGTAAGTGGGCACCCTAATTAAGGTTTGTAAGGAGCAAGGGCATTGATATTGATACTGTTTGACTCTCCGGATGCTGACAGAACGATTTGAACTAACTTGGTCGATTGGAAGCTTTTGATCGTACTTCTGGAGCCCGCTCAGCTTCAACATCAGGGAGTCCGCACATCTTACAATTACTTTCTGCACCTAATGTTGCAGATCAGCTGCTCTTTTACTGGCTTCGTCCCTTAGGTTTCCGTAATTAATGACTCAATCAACGATAACTGTGAGACTGGAGATTGAATTCAGGCCGCGGTGTTCAATTGAGTCGAAGGAAGCCTGATGAAATTAGGTAAATGAGCTTTTCCGAAGGCTCGATGGAAAAGCTGTGCTCCATTGAATCAAGAAGCGCTTTCAGCTAATTAATTTTTCCTTTGTCGTTCGGGGGGAGGGAATCAAAGTTTTCCCGTGGAATGGGAGCATGGCGAATCGCCAAGCTCTCGTTCTCCAGTTGGTTATTTGACGGGGGTTTAGTCCGACCTTCGGGCCTTCTGCCCTTTTCGTTATTTCCAATCAAGCGAGCCCTTTAGAGGCAGCCAACCAAAAGCCTTCCCTCTCCTTCTGCTCTTCGCCTTACCGCTTGTTTCACCTTCTCACGGTTCACTAACGACGTACGTGCTACAGAGCGCGGAAGCTGAATTGTAGCGAAAATACACATTTATGTTTTAGAGCGAAAAGCCTTCGATTCGTTTCTCGACCATTAGCCGCGATTTAGGTCAAAACGCAGGAAATAATCGCTTCGTGGTACATCGCTCTTTTAGAACGCTTTTCAAGTTCATATGTACCTGCTGGTATACCCTTAGTACAGTAAATATTAAGCCCCCCCCCCACCCGTCATCAGCACCATGCTTTTCAGCCTCTTCGTCGGTGTATGTGAGCGTCCCTTTTCCATCATAATGAACAAACGTCGACTATGCTGTGGCTGGGCGGACTTAACGAATCCCCCTCCTGCTACATACAGGTCGAAAAGCAGTCAAACAACAGGCGAACGGAGTACTTCGTTTTCATCCTAAAGAATATTTGTTTTCTAAATCATTAAACGAAAAAGTTGGTCAAAATTCGTTCCTTTAAACAACCATAGCAACACACCTGCGACGATATGAATGAAATTGGTTATAGGGTCAGTAGAAAACTGAGAAAGTTGTGAGGGCGTACATGGAAGGAACGCGGAAAAGGTTCACAGCAAACTAGAAGTCCTCATAAAGATTATCAACGAATTTATATTATATATTTCAATTGGGTTAATTTTGAACTATGACGCTTCTCGTGCTTCCCTAAAAGAGCTACGAGGGCAAGAAAAGAGACTGCCATCACAGTTCATTATTCGTTCGAGCCAAACAGTCCACAAAAGGCCGTACATCAGGCGAACGTACATTCATTTCACGAATAATAGAAGGCGTTAGAACCTAAAGAAACTCGACCTCATTCCGTTCACCTCACAACGCGCATTTCAGGACGTTTTCGCTCGGGAGAACGGAAACCGCGAAACAAATTAACAGGAAACCCCTCAATAAATCCTACAAATGAAAGGTTCGCAATTCAACTCCCGAGCGGCGGGAGGAAAATAACTTTCAGGACGGATCTACACAGTTAATCGCAGCGCTCTCCAGTGTAAATGCACCGAGAAATTGAGCACGAGAACGAATGAGGGAGCAAGATTTGTAGCGCTTTTCCAGCTCAACCGCAAATGAGTTCCATCGGGATAATTAAACAAATCCCCCCTCGACCTTCCCCTTTCTCACTAGTCAACAACAAATATTTGACAGCACTGCGGAAAGGGTCATTGAGCTTTTGGGCGACGGAGCAATATTTCTGAAGTTTGTTCAGTTGCCAAATTAATTTTGGGGATTCTAATTTTAAAAAAAGCTGCAAAAATTATTACACAACGGTTTATTATTCTCTCGCAAAGCACTATTGTGACCTATCCTATTCAATCGAACGTTGGAAAACAATATTAAAAACCCTGCAAATTATTACACAACGGTTTATTATTCGGACAATCAGCTTGACCTAGCATTAATGCTCCGAGATCCATCCTGTCCGATTCAGCATCGAAAAATATCATAATGAAACCCAAAAAAAGGTCGAAAAGAACTGAATTGTAATATTAAAATAAACAAAAAAAACACGAAAGTATCTAGAAAAAACTGAATTTTAATATGAAAACATGCACGCTAAATACTAATATCAAAATTTAACCAAAAATCTATGAAAAAACATAATGAGAATGAAACGAAAGAATCTAAAAATTGAATCGTATTAAAACGAAAACGTCGGAAATTGGAAGAGTAAGGCGAATGGGGAGAGACCGGTCATTGGGAGGAAGCGGCGGAGGCGCACTCGCTCGCCTCGAGAGCGGTTGGTTTTTAATGAGACGGGCGGGGCGGAGGGAATTCAAACGACGAAACGCTTGTAGCTCCAGCGTTGTACTGCGTTTCGTTAATTTTTTAACCGTTTTTTGCCCATTACAACCACGGGCTTCGTCCGATCGGATTGCCGAGATGGCGGGCACAACTAGATACCAAATCGGATTTTTGGGCGAAAGAACGAATTTTTTAGACCACGTTAAAGGCACAAAACGGCCCGGACGGCGGACGGGAGACGGGGGACGGCGGACGGACATTGCAAATTTGGAATCTCCATGTCTTGAAACGTAAAGTATCAAATTTTGACGGGGGGTTGTAAAAAATTTTTCGTGACCGAAAACATAGGGTTATTATTCAGAATGAATAATAAACCAAAATCTAACAAACGACAATGTTTGTAGAGCACTTCTAAGATTCATCCCATTCGATTAAGCACCGAAAAATACTAGTAAACGATACGAAACATGGTTTGACTACAAGGGATGAAAGAAGTCGATGCTAGGCAACAGGCAAGATGGTAGGGGGCGGGGTTGAAATGAGTTGGGAGGTAGTGCAGGGAATGTACGCAATCCAGGGAGGAATGATAACATTTGCAACATTGCCCAGTAGGTTCCTGTCTCACTATATTTGCTATGCTCTCACTGTTGTCCATCTAGACACAGTTTTGCATCAACGACCGGTCCTATCCCACTCAGAATCAAAAAATAACTAGAAAAAAAACCTCACATGACGTAAATGCGATAAAACGCGCAACTTTTGTTTTCAGCTAAATTTTTAAACTACTTCAACATCAGGTATGTTTCCTTATTTGATGTTCCTAAACCCTCGACGAGGGTCATATCAGTCATGGAGCGGTTTCGCTAATGTGCACCTGCAGCATCCACCAAACTCAGACCTGCGGAGGTACAGCAGGTATTTGATCGTTACCCAGCCTCCCAGTAGAGAGCTGTTGCCCGTGTGTGATTGCGCGGAGGTGACCACCTGAGGAATCTCGTACCGTCTGGCAGGAGTTCTTAATCTGGTTTCCCACCTGATCTAACTATTTACTTGAGTGGCAAGTTTCATAAGGACATATCAACTACGACAACGTTTCTCAGTCATCAACTTCTTTGCGAACTCTGCAAAATGGTGTATAGGCTTGCTTTGTAGCAGTCAATGCTGCTAAATTCGTTTGGCCTCCCAACAACCATCGCTCACTGTTGTAGAAACTGCACGTGGTTTCTTGTTTCCTCCGCACTGGAGGCGAATGACGTGCATGATGAAGAGTCTGTGAGAGAAAAGAAGTGGAGCAGCACATGGAAGTCACCATGTCCGCGAGGAGCTGGTTCGTCCAGTGGTCTCGCTCAACCCATTTTCTTCCAAGACGTTCATGGATGTTGGGGAAGAACTCTTTGCTGGATGACGCCGGCTACAAAAACTAACGTTACAGAGTGCACTGCATAAGAGTATACTAACCCGAGCAGAGAGATAAAGTGGAGGTCTTGTTCCCAGTAAGGTCTTTTCTAAAATTAGTTGCAGAAACAAAGGATGTAGAAGGGTCTGCTCCTAGCGGCCTCATGAACACACTCTTGCGTGTAGAGGTACCAACCCAGAACCGTTTAGCACATCTCTTCTTTCTTGTCGCAGTGTGCATCATCCACTCTCATACTTCCCTGGAGTTTGGGAGGACCAGGAGCGGTCTTTGGTCAGTGTCTTCATTCTTCATCCGTGCAAGCTGGATCAGCAAGCTCTATCCTCTTCTGGCCGAGCACCACCAATGCACTTCCACCATTTCTCTGCAGTTTGGGCTTGCATTCTTGCCAATTTGGTTCAGGCACGCTCTCAATTCTCCATGACCTGTAAGGAACTGGGTAAAGTAGGCGTCAAATCAGCGCAAGATCAATAATCACGGCCGCTACGACATCCGTGTTCCCCAACAGGATCACAACGCGACGAAGCAGGCCAAACAGCCCTGGGCCCAAAGATCGTGAGGGTCTGCAGATATATTCTCATCGCCTGGAGTGTCTTTTCATGTATGATAAAGATGCCCTCCAGCACGCTTTTCCATTGCACGAAGTTGAACGCGTTTTTCACACCCAGGGCGACCAACAGGGCTACACTCTGAAAATGGTTATTCCGCTGTGACGTCATCCATCACTTCTCAGATCGCTGCAATGGCAGAACACACTGCTCTTAAGTCATACTGACAAGTCACCATCGCATCTGGTGGCACAGGCGCGGCAGCAGCATCTTCTCCAGCTCCTTATCCGCAGTATCCATCATACGAGTATACCCAATAAAGGATAACGACAAAAACTTGTTTGGTTATATCCTGCTATGAACATTGTAGGGGTGTGCTTCCAAGATCAGCGGTTATTGCAATCAAGTTGACAAGGCTTACTGGACATGGTGCATCTACTCGGTCGCCTATTGCCAGCAAACACGAAGCCTTTGCAATCGCTTAAACCCAACTTTTTTGCTAAGAAAGGGCACGATGTACTTATCTAAGACGGTAGCTTTGAAAAGTAACCCAGCTTGTCGAGGTTGAGATGAATGTGACGTGAAACGAAAATGTGCCATTTGAACGTTAAACATTTTACACTTGATAGTTTGCACCAAGTTAATGACGTTGCAATGTACGTTATCAACGGGGAGGAAATAAATATCTATATATGGACTTGCATAAATATTTTTCTAACAATCCGTTGAACCGAAATACGCTACAAAACCCATCGAATAATGAGATTCCATTAACGTCAAAATATCGTTCTTCGCATTTTCTCAAAAATGGTTCTAGCGATTTTGTTAAACTGTTGTGTGGGTACTACACCAATTGCAAACAGGTTGTTGTTGTATTGTTACTATTGTTTGAGAGATAGTTTATCAGTTTAAGTCGGGCATTCCTTCTTTCTTTCCGACTTCATAACATTTGGTGTCAAATAGTGTTTAGTGGGATAGAATGGACTCGAACCACGGATAACTGATAGTGTGTGCCATCAGCATCGAGTTCTTCTTGCGGTGAAACAGATGAGCTTGGTGGCTTATCAAATATTGAGACTGATCCCCAATATGTGGCAGCGTTTGACGAACACAGTCAACTCAGGCGGATATCTCGATTTAACAATTGGTCAACCTTAAGGAAGAATTTTGCACGTTGAGAAAGAGAGGTTTGCGACTCCCCGGCTCAGAGGAGAGGACTCGGAGAGAATTGATACCATCCGTCCGCCTTACTATGGTTCCGAGCTATAAGCCCAGGAAAAACTGGAATTCTGGCGCAGCAGCAGCTCGTTCAATAGCTGTCTTAAGGGGATCTGCGCTTGCAGCTGTTGACAACGTTCCCGCTGATCGCAGACATCTAACATCCATGGAAGATGTCTTGTCACGACGATTCGGGGCTCTACGACAAAGCTAGTCTGTTTATGACCGCGTCAACGGCAAACAGAGTTCACGTCTGCTGCTTGAATGAAGATGCTAGATTAGAGATTGCTGTGGAACAATTCTGAATGGGTTGCACCGCAGTCCTCCAGAGAAATTACCTTCAGCCGCTTTGGAGAATAGGTCTCACTTATCTCGCTATGATGAGGAACCCGTGAGGAGACTGGGTAGCAGGTTCCATTGTTCGACATCACCGACAACGGTAATAGTGCCACGGGGGACACGCTGCGCCAGTTCGTTCACGAACTCAAGACAGAAACGATCTGGCATTAAATGCGGTAAGCGGAATGTAGGGAAAAGTTGGGAAACGTGTAGGATTTAAAAGGTCTCAAAGCCCCATAGGACTCAGGTTAGAGGGAACTGAAGATGACCCTTAACACCAATTAAACCCAGCTTCCATAGTTCTTAGTGGCACCGTTGAAGGGACACGTTGTCATGGATACTGGTGCTACAATGGCCCTCGTTAACCCTGAAATGTGTAGTATTCATGATATACAACCAGAACTATCTAGCGCCTCAGGATATTATGAGGTTCGACGATCCTAGTGAGTGGAAAGACCCAACTCTAACGTAAGTTGACGGATGGCCAGCCCAATATTCCAGTATAAAATGAAATGATGGGGGGGGGGGTTGTATATGTAACACATCGCACCAGATATTCACGTTCAGCGGAAAAAAATTTTGACAAGAACGCGCAACTTTCTAGCGGCCGCACGTAACTGTTTATTTATTCGCAATTTACTTAGTTAAGCATTGTTTCCACGTTGCCTTCCACTCGAGCTAGTCGAGTCTTGAGAGCTGAACGCAGGGGTGCACCGAGTATTGATCTGAGGGGAGTAAACAGAAAAAGTGTTTACTCCCCCGAACTGAAGAGTACGAAGGGGGAAACCTCCTTCTTTCGAATGAGTCACCGGCTGTCACGTGGTCCGCTGGAAATCTACTTAAATCAAACCAACTCGGAGGGTAACATGAAGGACATCAAGCGGCGAATTCAACTCAAAAACGCGGAGATTCGCGTGTTTCGTTGCCGTTAGTTGGAACAATTAAATTAAAAGCTTAGTCTCGAGGGCACTTCCGTTTCCTACGCGTCAGGATGATATAGACAACTTATTTAATGGGCATTTCAATTAATAATTTGGACAATGTTCGAGACGATGTGCAGATCGTTGAGCTAAAGTATGAAAATGCACACATTGTGAAGTTAAACTCACCAGCGCCCAAGCCGTAAGTATAGTTGACACTGTCTCAACCTCTCACTCCACACTCCTCCCACGTGGTACCGTTCTTTCTCGTTAGCAGACAGGTTTTTTTTTATAGTGACTGTTCCTTAATACTTAAACAGGAACCATACCATCCACGAATGGTTTAAATCAGCCTTTGTCTGAGAAGAGAATCGGGTTATTTTAGTTGAGACGCTCAATGTAGTTTACCAGCGCTACAACGACGCACAGGTGTTTGCCGCTTTAGCCAGTTTCGTTCCCATGGCAGCCCAACAAAAGTGTGCATGCCAGAATGGGAAGAACTGTGTTTCCCCGCAGTGAACCTCACTGCTCCGGTACGTTCGTCGCGAATCGAGCAAAACGGCGAGAGGCTTGTTTGGGAGCAGTCCAGGATTTGAGAGTTGTACCAGTCGAAGGGTTGAGATTTCACTATTCTGCAAGAGCCCGGGCATTCACTCATCATCAACCGAACCCAGACAGCAGAACCAGGGCGGCTAGCACCTCAAAGGGAGAGTCAGGAGCCCCAACCAGGGATCCTCCAAGACTGAGCAATTGACCAAATGGCGAACAGAGTCTTTCAGAAAAGACGAGCTGCACATGAAGTTAGATCAAATCCCACTTCACAGTCAACGTGCTTGGTCTGCTTCTCCAAATGGAGCCAATGATTTTTGGTTTATTATTTATTCTGAATAATAACCCTATGTTTTCGGCCAGGAAAATTTTTTTACAACCCCCCCCCCTCCCCCCAAAATTTGATACTTTACGTTTCAAGTCATGGGGATTCCAAATCTGCAATGTCCGTCCGCCGTCCAGGCCGTTTTGTGCCTTTAACGTGGTCCAAAAAATTCGGTCTTCCGCACAAAAATTCCATTTGGTATCTAGTTGTGCCTGCCATCTCGGCAATCCGATCGGACGAAGCCCATGGTTGATATGGGCAAAAAATGGTTTAAAAAATTAACAAAACAGCAAATTCGCCGTGTTTCGTATCGTTTTCAAGGTATTTTTACATCCTGGGTCGAATGGAATGAGTATCAGACGTGTACAACTGCGTATAGGGAAATTACAGTAATTATAGTGAGCCAAAGTCAACTAATTGAAAGAACTCGCGGGAACTACAGCGGAAGTCAACGTTTCGTCGTTTGTACTCCCTCCCTCCCTCCCGTCACATTGAAACCACCCACCCGCTCGACTCGCAACGTGCCATTTGCCGAGGGTTCGCTCGGTTTGAGTTCCCTGTCCCAATTTCCCCGACTGGCAGAGGAAGGTGAGGGCCACTTCCTCCGCCACACCCACCCCTACATCGGATCATAAATGCCTACAAACGCTTACGGGCGCCTGGCGCCGGGAGAATATTTAGCTTCCGTAGTTCCATTGTAGTCAGGTCATGTTTCGTATGGTTTACTAGTGTTTTTCGATGCTGAATCGAATGAGGTGGGTCTCGGAGCAGTAATACTAGGTCAAGCTGTTCATGAGAATAATAAACCGTTGTGTAATAATTTGCAGGGTTTTTTACGTTGAGGCGTTTTCTTAGCGGCTCAATCTTGGAGTGAGCACACAACTTATTGACTGGATGAGTTGTAGCTTTTATCTGACTGTGACAAGTCATCCAAATAGACACGTGGCTCCCATCTGTGAGCAGCCCCATGAAGGAGGCATTCCAAAGGGTAGGTCTGAGGAGGGTCCCCTCGGCATCCTTTCTTAGTGCAAGGACGTGCTTTGCTTGCTTTCATCATGGCGTTCTTATAAGTCAGATTTTCTGAGGCAAGCACAAATTCAACCACCTTCATTACGCATACTCTAGAGACGGTACTGGTCAGTTTCCATGATCTGACTGATAACAGTCCAATTCTTTTTCGTGAGAAGATAAAGTGGGGGAAGTTTGCAGAAGAATACTCCGCAGGTCCTTCCTTACACATTCGATTATGTTTTATTTCGGCGCGGAACCTTGTAGGGCTAAATATCAAGGACCCTGACGATGACACCCGTTGCGCACCGAGTCGATGATTGCCCTCGACAACCAATTATCAGAAATGCATTAGTTGAGTTTCAGGTGTCGTCAGGACATGCTTTCACATCACCTCTCACATAAAACCCGCTTCAAATCACTTTTGATATAGCCTCAGTCCATTAATATCAACGAAAAAGAGGGATTGACTATTGTTCCTGGTTTTATTGATTTTTGCTGACATTCGAATAGCCATCTTGTCAAGAACATGTCTACTGTATGAAGGTTATATCCATCAGCAATTTTTGGGCGCAGGTAATCCTTCCAGTGGTGAGATCCTGGGAGTCCAATACGCAAATCTGTCTATATTTCTAATTACGGGTTTTCATCGACTCCTAACCACGAAGAAATGATTTCTATACAGAAACATTTTACGAGAAAGCGAATAATCAATTAATTAATTCTTCCCGTTGACTCGTGGCTGCTGGAAGAACGTTTGAGCGTCATCACTAAAGTAGCAGTAACTAAGACGGCGAAGGATGGGGCCTACGCACCGACTTTCAGAGAATCCTTGTAAAGGGATTCATGCAAAGGACAGCTCATGAGGGAGGTGACCGAAATCTAAGCTTAACATATGATGTAATCAGTAAAAAATTGTTAATACGGCGGAAGATGTTTGAAAAATGTTTTTTTTTAAACTACACCGTTCATGGAAAGTTTGTTTATTTTAATTAAATCACAACTAAAGCGGATATAATTTTTTTAAAACCACGTTCTCCAAATGGCGGTCATCAAGGCTGACACACTCTTCGAGTCTAGCACGCATTTTTTCAAAAACGCGTTTACAGAGTGCCTGGGGGATCTTGTTGACTTCAGCTCGAATATTATCTTTAAGTTGTGGCAAAGTGCTTGGATTTGTTTTGTAAACAAGAGATTTTAAGTATCCCCACGAGAAAACGTCGCGAGGGCTTAAATCGGGTGATCTAGGGCAGCCATGGCATGGTACCGTTCCGGGATATGGTTTTTTTTTTCAGAAAATAACTGCCGCGCCGCATGCATGCACATATTAGCAAAACGAGCCCCGTCTTGCTGGAACCATGTGTTCTGGTTGAAACATGAACTGCTCTGTAGTTCTAGTCCAAAAAAGTCATTTAACATCTGGGCACATCTCTCCGAATTTACAGTCTCATGCTCTCCGCTCTACTGTTCCATAGCTACTAAAAAAATCCGCAACGCAGGCGCTACTAACGACGGCCCCCGCGCCCCTCTACCGTGTTGCACGTAGAAATTACGTTCTTTTAAACTTCAATCTCTGCCACTGGACACCCATCTCAATTAATCCCGTACATTATTTAAAACGGTAAAGAATTCTTCACAATTCTAAAAGAGCTCAAGGAAAGATACTTTCAAATTCAGTAGAAATTGCTAATGCTGATAGAAATGATGAGGCTATGAGACCGCCATTCGAAAAAATTCTCTCGCTCATATCACCAACCACGAAAAGTGCTGGGAGGAGCATGAGGAGGGGGGAGTCCACATTGTCCAAATCCCATACCCTAGAGACTTCTCAGTACACAAAAATGCGAAGGAAGAAGAGTTAAATAGGAAACAATTAACTCAGAAGAAAAGACATTTGGAAGACGTGTGCAGATTGATTCCAATCCCAGGGAAGGACGTTTTCAGGAGCCCTCCAATACGGCAAACATTTTTTCCATCATCGATCAAATTGTAGAAGGAAATAAAAGAAGCATCACACTGTTACGACAACCAAACGTAGGAGGAAATCCCCAATTTGGATACATTTTGTTCGACTTGTTTCAAAAACAACGTGCTTCCCAAGTTGTAGTACGAAGCAATTAGAAACGTATTGATAGAAAATGTGGGGCTTCAGTACATGTCAAAGCGATAACCCCTACTGCGCGCTCCAGTCATGAAATGTTGATTGTATAGCGTGATCAACAGTTCAACTCGCTAGCCCTCTGTAATGAAGTCTCTGCAGGAGAAGCCACCTTATCTCCTCCCGGCATCGCTCGCCATGCAAGACTAATAGAACTATTCTAATTATATTAAAGAAATGGGGCGCGACTCATTTTTATGAAAGAAGTATCTATTTCTCTCGCAGAGAACCCTCGTCTCCTACGCCATTTATAAATATAACTCCAACTCATTCATTTCGTTAATGAAGTTGGTCGTTACCGTCGATGACAATTTATTTCTTGGGACGGTAACGGACTGGAAAACCCATCAAAAGAAGATGAAGAAAGCTGCTTTAACACAGACGTGTTACTTTTATCCTGTTGCACTCTTCCGTTTCTCAATAGTCGGGGATGTTTGATTCTGCCAAAATCAAAAATTACCTGTAATTAACTTGTGTGTGACACATCGAGTTTTAGTGGAGTTCGATAGGAAATACAATGTGCGATCAGTGGGGGGTCTATGGAACAGCGAGAGTCGTCAGTTTCGGCTTCCTAATGGCATCAACATCCATACAGATAGATCGAAAACTGGAAGGAGTGGGACGCACATTGCATTCGCCCCATTCCAACGGGTTTTCAAGCAGAGATCTATGCTATTATCGCCGGGACAATCACAATGCATGAGAAAGGCTGTAGCAACAGAACTATCAATATATTGACTGATAGTCAAGCGTCTTGTAAGGCGCTGATGGGCTACTGCACAACGTCAAAACTGGTGCGAGTGCAGGATCTGGCTTAACTCCTGAGAAAATGCGAATAGAATTAGTACGTATTGGATTCCTGGGCATAAAGGGATGATTGAAAATGAGAGAGCAGACCATCTGGCCAGACGCGGTTAGTCTACGGTACTTATTGTGCCACCTCCGCATTGGGGGATTTTTCTGTCACTAGTCAAGAGGGCTGTGGCAGAATATGCCAGAAGAATGCACCAGTCTAGAATGCTGCGGGAATAAGGCACTCCAAACGCCTTATCTCAGAGCAAACACGCGAGATAAGACAGGACCTTCTGAGGATGGAGAGGAAGGACTTGAGGCAGATTGTTGGGATCATCACTGGGCACTACAGAATGAACAAACATGTATGTTATGGGCTTAGTTGACACCCCTCGATGTAGGTGGTGTGGCATGGATGAGGAGACTCTCTACCCAATGCCGGAGATGGAGCGATTTCTGGTCTTTGGTACTACTTCTCCCAGGGTGGGTATCAAAGAAGACTCTCGCAGGAAATACCTGGCATTCCTTAAGAGTGTAGGCATCGACCCGTGAGACATTAGGACTGGCACAATAGGTCATTTGGCCGTGGTACATATCCCACCTGAGGGACAGTCAACATGTTATATAGTGAATGTTGGGAACACGAGAGGGGGAGTTGATAATAAATAGGGCACTCGGTGAGCGTGTGAGAAGGACTATTAAAATTTAAATGAATACACGATATGAGTCTGAGTGTGAGTATACAAGCACGACACAAGGGAACTCAGGATACTCATGAACTGGTTGCATGGAGAACTACAGCAGAGAGAGAGAGAGAGAGAGAGTGAGTAGAGCTATGAATGGCCTGTCCCCTCTGTAGAGAGAAATGGAAAACGAGTGTATCTGGGATGATCTGTGTGTGTTGGAGGAGGTAAATTGAGGGGAGGGGAGAATATCTCGGAAAGCTCAAAAAGGGGAAATCCGTTGTCACTTCGGAAGTTAAACTGAACTTCATCGGTCGAAACCAAACTTGGTCAGAGGAGAAACCGACTGAATGGGCAGTTCTCGGACTAACACGAAAAAGGGTCCAGGTCAGTTGGATTAAATGCACCTGGGAAAGGCCCACTTGCACAAAGAGAAAACATTAGCAATACTGACATGATCTGGCGCGTCTGTAGCAACTATGGATGCTACGTGTTAGCGTGTGTAGGACGCATCACCCAGGCCTGCCCTCACCAGGGAAGGTACTCAACTAGGAGATGATGAAGAGGAGTGTTGGATTGACTCACGTCAGCGAGCAATACTCCCAGTCCCCTGACGAAGTGGCAGGCTAGGAATGTACAGATAGTTCATGAGGGCAAGGCAGAGTTGACTATCGCTTATGCGTCGTTCTCTTTTGAAGGCTAGCACCGAAAACATTGGTCGCAGAGGAGTTGGTCAGCAAAAAGGTCTAGGAGAAGATCCGTGGACTGAGCAGCTCTGTTACATACTGTCCATGCGGGGAGATCCTTGTCTCCTAACACGCCGCGTTACGTCATAGTTATGCAGCTCCAAAACTATGTTACAGACGTCCAAACCGACTGCAAAGAATCAGTCTCCTCGGGTAGAACACGACTTCCGCCCCCTTCTTTGTTACTGTTCCTTACACCTTAACCGTGGTGTCTAGAATCGTACCTAGGGTAATTGAAATAATGGCTGATGGTGTCAACCTGAACTAACAAGGCTTCGTTCAATCGGGTGTTCCATCGCTATTACGAATAACTCATTTTTGAGACGGATTGATCATTCTCGTGCTTAACTGCAAGGACTACAGAGTCCTCTGCAAATGTTGCTGCAAATCGTACTCGACGTACTCATATTTGCTCCACAACTACCACACCCAACGCGTCTTTGGAGGATACCACACTCATCAAATACTGAGGAAAGTATTCTGAAATTCTGTCTGGACGCTTCATTGCCAGACCAAGTCTAGAGGGTGAGAGGGGCCTGGAATTCCGAATCAGTATTGTATAATGCAAGGTCTGGAGAAAGATCACGAACGCGTCTTTGCCGCTACCTCGTAAATAACTTCTTGCGGCCACCTTCCCGATCTTCGCCTATTCCGCTAACCCCCACAGGTGAAGGAAAGACGCAAAGCGTCACATCAATATGTTACGGTTGGAGATGCGACACCATTTTTTTTTTAAACGGGTTCTGGGGATATTGTTACTCGGTTATTTCAGAAACAAAAAGATTTGTCACTTGAGGTTCGGGAGTGGCAGCAGTTAATGTGCGATTGAACAGAATTCAGTTCATACTGCGGCACTAGGTTCTAGATCATAGCTCAAACATACCTAACCTCATCACAACAGACGTATCATTAATACGTTAATTCACTCGAGCTTGTTCTCACTTCTAAGTTGAACGATCCAATCACCGACGAAACGTAACATACCCTGAGGAGATTCTCCGTTTTGCTAACCCGAGTACCAAATACAACAGAATCAGGGCTCAATTTTTCAAAACATTCTGTAATGTACTTTTCACTTAAATCTTTCCTCGATTAATAGACGATTGATAAACTCAAACTACACTAAAGTCCGAATATAAGTTTTGGAACAGGCCTAACACGCATGAGCCATCACTTCCTTTCTCGCGACTGGACTATTTTAAAATGTTGTAACTTCCGCGTGTTACAAAAACTCCTTTTTTGTTTCGAACTGAAATTCGAATATTTCTGTTTACAACAAGCGTTAAAAGATCGATTTGCTGGGAAAAAGACAGACGTAACTGTAAGCAGACTGTTGGGCGCATGAAGAGGGGAACTTGAAACTGAGAACTAGATGGACGTGGTGAGCGTGAATGAGGACTGCATTATACATGAGAGAATAGCGTTATCAGTATGAGTGTGAGTACATAAACGCAAACAAGGGGACTCTCAATGCACATGAACTGGTTGTTGAACACGAGAGAGAGACTCAAGTGCTGCTGTTGTTGAGAGTGCTGATTGATGACTGACTCGGGAGGAGCTGTGTGTTGTGCAGAGGAATCTAAAATTGAGGGATGGGGAAAGATAGTTGGGAAAGTCCAGGAAGGGGGGAAATCCGCTGTCACTTGGAAATATCTGAGGAGCCATCACTTCCTTTCTCGCGACTGGACTGTTCTAAAATGTTGTAACTTCCGCGTGGTTAGCGTGGCGCCCACAGGTACAAACAAAAGAGTTGAGATAGAAAGGTGTTTGGGCTCAAAGACCCAGCTAATTCGGCCTGCCAAACACAGACATTTTCTCACAATTGATTCGGTTGCAAGGCTCCACGTAAATCAACTCAAAGTCATGTAGGTGGATATAAAGTGAAGGTAGTAAAATTTGATATATCGTTTGATAGCAGTTATAAAAAAAATTTTTTAACCGTTCGAAAAAAAGTGGTGCTTGATAAGTTTAGGTTTAATTAAGGCTAATCAAGTCAAACAACAGATATTTTTCCATCACGAAGCAACTTGTTATCCAACCAACTAATCCTTGTCAAATTTTTGTTTTTCCATTCATGAAATTGAATTGTTCAGATTTTGCATTGTGAACTTTCAATTTCAAATGAAAGAGGCTTGTTGGGCACGAGAGAGGGGGAGTTGAAGTTCGAAATAAAAAGAACTTGGTGAGCGTGAGGGGAACTGTATTATATGTGCAATGAATTGAGTCGAGTTTGTACAAAAGGGCGACGCGAGGGGACGACTCTGAATACGCGTGACCTGGCACAGGAAACTGTATCGGAAGGAGAGAGAGCGAGCTGTATGGGCTGAGAGTAGCCAGAGGAATGTGTACGTGTGAGCACTGGGAGACGAGTGTATCTGGGAAGAGTGATGTGTTGGAAAAGAAGGTGAATTCGATGAAGGAAGGACATTCTGGAAAATACAACGGGGAAATCAGTTGTCGTTGGAAATAACCGAGGACCCGGGCTTACCATAGGTAACAAAAGGGTTGAGAGTACCATTAGATGCAAGCATGGATATTCTGGAGGTAAAGGACCTCGCTAATTCGAGCATTGCTGAACATTATATTACGGTTTTTGATCAATTAAAAACCACTCTTTCATTTCAAAACAATACATACGAACTTGGCAAGACATAAAAAAATGACGTTCTACACAGTAAGTGACAGCGCTCAAAGTTTTTATAAGAATTTATTGCTCTTACTTATGTCACGACCTTCATTGAACAGCCATCGAATACTAATATGACTGTCAACTTTCTGGGGTGTTTACTGTAGTGGAATTAAAGGGTTAGTGGGGGGGGGGGGGTAGTTACTAAAAAATGTTAGTCAACAAATCGACTGTGCGCGATACTCTTGTCCCTGAGCATTCGAGCCTGACTCTTTCTGACCTGGAGCCTTTGAAATAGTAGCCACAGGAAAACCCGAGCTACCCTTTCAATCGGCTTCTCCCAACGACAAAGAGCTTAAGGTTTATTTCCGAAGTTGACAACGGATTTTCCTTTTTGGACTTCCCACTTCTCCTTAGATTCCAACTCTAAGCGTTTACCAGACCCAACCCAAAAACGCACATTCGTCTCAGCTCTTGCCCCACTCACTCGGTCTCTGCTTTCATCCCCAGAACCCAGTTCACCAATTCAGAGATCCCCTTCGCGTAAATTCTCCCTCATAATCATATTTCTTGTTGGCTACTTATCAAAGTGTATAAATACTGTTCTCTCTCACGCTAATCACGTTAATCCATTCATCAAACTTCCCCTCAAGCTTCCCCCTCTCCTGCGCCCAACACCGACAACGTTCGTTCAAATTTCGGAATTTCAACGGGAGCTCCTGACAAAACAGCAGACATCGTAGCTTATTGTACTGCCACCCTGATGTTTGGAGACGCTACCATCAAATGAGCGAGATTTACAAGTAAAAACTGAACTGAAATCACTTTTCGTCCTAATTTGTGACAATTACATTCAGTCGTCATTTTTCCACCGTCGTGTTTGTAACTATCGATAGAACAAACAGTCAAAATCATTACACCCATTTTTGAGAACAAAATTTGGAGTTTTGATCACTACGATAACTACGACAACTATTAGTTTTGGATCAATTTTGGTGTCCTATCTGCAAACTAAATATCAAATTTAAAACGTTCAACTGTTTACTTTCAATCGCGTTCCCATACACATAGCACGCCACTTTCACAAATGGTGTTTTTTTAAATTCAAAAACTACACATAAAGATTTAGAGAAGCCTCAAAATCAGTCGATTACATAAATTTAAGGCTAACAAAATTAATACTGGAGGGTTTTGATGTGTGTTCAATAATAGATTTTTTGCTCAATACCTACGTTGCTGTATCTACTGGCTGTAATATATGTTAATTCAGTCGTGTGTTTTGGAGTTGGTGGACTTCGTAATGTAAAGCTTTGAAGAAACACCAAATTTGTTTTCGGCTGATCATGTAACATTGTTTTTCTCTTTGAAGAGCTAGGGAAATTGAAGTTTGATGAGGGGTGGGAAGAGAGGTTACAGTTTTCTTTCTTCAGACAACCCCCCCCCCTCCTCCTACTCACCAACCCCACGAAACAAATCAATTTAGCCATAGATAGACGACGCCGAAAGAATCCGAATCCATACGTAGAGATTCACATCACAGTCACGTTTTATGAATAAATTGTGCCCAGAACGTCAGATTTCTTCGGAGCAAATTCCCGAGCTGTTAGGAAGAACATGCATTTATTATTGAATCCCTTTTCCAACAGGTGTTTGTTTAACGGATCCGCAACACAAAAATGCCCACTTCTACCTTCTACGAAGCGTTTACACGAATAAAGAGTGACAATAAAAGAGTATATCCGCTAACCGCCGAACTCCTCCATCACGACGAAGAGCACACAAATCCGTGGGGGATCGACGCGGAATAAATTCCCGAATATCGTTAGCATGTTTTGAGAAGGCGTAAAAGCTGCGTCGAGAGAGCGGATAAGGGAAACCTTGACTTCGCCCCTGCCAGTTCGTTCGCGGATGGTGCCAAGCTAAATTTGGGAAAGCAGGCGTCGACCCTTTGAATATAATAGAAGTTGTTTACCTTCCACTTTCGCGCTGAGGTACCAAATCAAGATTTACTTACTTCAGGCAAACAATAACTCGCAAAATAAAGGAAGGTCGCCGTTTATGGTCGGCGCCTTAAAAACAATGATCGTGTTGAAGCGGTAAGGAATCAGCCGCTTTCACCTTAAAACCAGTTCAAACGAGTTGAACGAAACTAAATGTTTCAAACCTTGGTGAATTTAAAGAATAAAACTCGATTAAAAATACGTTCTAAGAAGAATCCTGCAGGGATGAAGAATGAAGATTTGCTGGGCAGTATCGGAGGATGTATGGGAATGGCGGCACGCTGCAAGATTCTCGTGAGGATGAAGAGAATAAGAAGAGCTGCCATCGCAGAGAGGAGTGACCTGATGGATTAAACGGTTCCAGGTTGGGTATTATGTCCGTCAGAAGGCAAATTACTAAATTTAACGTACCGTCTCAGGAGGAGACCGTCTCCTCTGGCTAGTGAGTAACTGGAGGCGAGCGCGGGGGCGACTCAGAAAAAATAACGACTGGAACCACTCACACAATCACGGCCACAGGTCCATTTGCACAAGCATTATAAGTAGCATACCAGAGGCAAGCATGCCAATGGATGACAGGACAACGACATGTCAGTTCCAGGGAAACCTCAACACTAGAATAGACTCAAGACAAGTGTGGGACACGAGGCCATCGGCGGTGGATGACTAGGGAACACAATCACGCTAAAAAGGATACCCGGACAAAGGGGATATGCGGGGAATGAGAGGGCCGACGAACGAGCCAAGGCGGGAGCCAGGGGACACTTTTGTGGACCAGAACCGTTCTCGCCTATTACAATGCAACAATTGAAAGTAATAAATCGGAGAATGTGGAGTAACGTCAGTGACGAACTAAGCAACCATGAAAGGTACCAACATTCCAAAATTATGGGCATAACCAGTTATTACCTGCAACGAACCAATTAGGTACTGGGCTTAAGTAAGGTAAGACTACGAAGAATCACTGGGATGCTATCTGGGCACTACACGGTGGATAAGACTCTCAACAGGATCAATCACAACATCAACGCTAGGTGCCTGTGTAGAGAAATAGAAACGGTAAATCACTATCTTAGGGAATGCCCGTTGTGGTTTGGTACTAGACTCAATAAACTAGGGGAGAGAATGCTAAATAGCACTAGTTTAAGAGAAACCGAGTGGAAAAAGATCCTAGAATTTGTGGAGGGGACTGGTAGATTCCGACTGGTACTGGTAGCCGACTCCCAATAACTGTAAAGACATCATTGTCTGGCTGTTAAGTCAGTACTAGAGTCAGTCAGTTGGTCGTGGTCTTTTTATACGAAATGAAATGTAAACGGGATGGTGGAGCATCGTGAAAGGGGGAGGGTGGAGGAAGGAGGTCATGTACCTCTGGGGAAACCCACTAGAGGTGAATGGAACGTCATGAATGGTCTGTCAATTGTGGATTCTAAGTCTTTTTTGTGTAGGGTGGTCTGTAATTCCGTCAGTTGGTTGTTTTTTTGTGTGTAGTGTTTTGAGTGGTGTGAATATGGTGTCGCATTTTGTGTTGAGTTGTTCATTTATGATCTGCCCAGTGAAGTTTTTTTGTTTATAAAGTTCCAGGTTCCAGGTTGGTTCTCAATACGCACCAGTAATTTCATGGGGCCACAAGGAACAGTTTCGTAATGTCGATAAGGCTTGTGGGGACCTCTTGCGACGATTGCGCGTCAAGCTGATTTTTCCGGTCTTCTGATTAACTTCCTTCTGTGTTGTCCCCAGACACCGCGCTCCTTATTTTTTTATCTTGTGTCCGAGTCCGGTTCCCTGATTGGTTTTATGTTGCGCGCATTTAAGAAATGTGGTTGAATACAGTTCTTTTCCCTAGTTCTCTCTAGTTATTATTCGTCTACAACACCGGACTATAATAACAGCTCAGAGCGTAGAAATATGGACTGACGGGTTGTAAATCGACTATCACACATACAAGTGTAATTGATTGTTTGAATTGGGGGTTTGGGAGAATACCTAGCCCTCTACCTCTCCCCTGCAACACTCTACTTAGAACTCCGGGTAAACTCCCAGCAAAACCTGGCCCCCCACGAAGCCAAACCCTTGGTTTCATGGCCAGCGGCGCCACGCCTAAGAGGCTCCACGCTGCTGGCCACAGGCACAAGCCCCCGTGGTACCCATTTGATTTGGCTACGACTTGACCAGCCAAAGGGTCTGAATGGGTAGCAGGCCCCGGTGGCAGACTAGCCAAGAGGCGTTCTACCGACACCTACGCTTTATCTCTGGGGATTAGACTTGTCCCTCGTCCTCTCCACGGAGAAAGGTGTCAGGCCACGATCCCGACCTGAGCTGCGATTCCATTTTCCTCTCCACCCTGCCTAAACCACTCTCCTTCCAAAATACATTCATTCCCGATGGTCCAGGGGATTAATATTCAGCCACCCTTGGCCATACACCACATTAATCCTTATCCCATCCACACAATAAATGCATTCATTCCAGATGGTCCACGGGCGGACTACTTGATATTCGTCAGCCCCTGGAGCCACCTATACTAACCCTCCATTTTTACTTTCCTTGGCTCTACGAAGTAGAAAGGAAAGTTATGTAATCGGCTGAAAAAAAAATTTTGAGTTCTCTTCAGATCTTTACGTATCAGACCCCCCTGAGTCCGAAAAACACTATTTGGGAAAATGTTCTGTGTATCTGTGAACGATTTTTAGAGAAAATCACCGTACCAAAGCAGCTCAAACTTGATATCTCGCCCGCAGGTTACCATGGGACGCCAAAATAAGGGTATGAACAAAATCCACCGTAACTTAACTATAGTTGTCATAGTGATCAAAACACCAAATATTTTTTTCTCAGAAACGGCTCTAACGATTTTGATTAAATTTTTTATATTGGTAGCTCTTAATAAGATAATCATACCATAAAATTCCCATTTGTGGGAAAATGACGAGAGCAGCACAATAAATTATCAAAATTTTCGACGAAAAGCGTTTTTGCCGCGGTTTTTCCTTATAAACTCCTCTGGAATTTTTGTAGAATGTTAAAAAAAATTGGTGTTGTAATTAAATCCAATACCTATAGGGTGAGTGTTTAAAAACGCTAATGAGATACATGGGGGTTACTCCAGAAATACCTGAACTTCAACTAGTGCCGTTTCGCTTACTACCAGTTCTAAAAGTGTTTACCCAATAACTCTGCAAGAGTAATTACTATCCTTCTTCAAAAAATTTGTGTTTACAGCCTCATTAATTATCTGTGTACCAATTGCTCAATAATGGTCCGGGAATGAGTACGAGCAGCACAATAAATTCAGCAACTGTAAGCCCAATCGCTTCCTGCTGCCATAAAGCGTTGTTTGACCAAGTTCAAATGAACTGACTGATAAATGAATTGATTAAAAGGAATTAGCCATGTACAAAGTGAATTGTTGTAGAGCTAAGGAAAGTTGTGTGTTGCAACGCACCAGATATTTTACTCACAAAACACTGTCACGTACACAACCACACACACTCCCTACAGGGCCCTAGGCGCCATATGCCCCAACCTAACACCTTCCCTGCGCACTTTAACACCTCCTCCCCGAAGCGCCTCCACCACCCAAAACCCCCCTCATTTCTAACCACTGACCAATCCCATTCCCTACCCTCCCCAACAACCCCCTTCCTTGACTTTGTCTTCTTTTCCTCGAACATCTTTTCCCCTTCCCTTTTCCTTCCTTGTGGGGTTTTTCAAATCCCCAAGAGCCGTAATTAGCTGGGTGGAGAAGTAATTAAATTCCCATCCATCCAGCCTCCATCCTTCCCTTAACACTTGGCAACCACCTCCCTTTACTGCCACTCATCAACCAGCAACTATCACACATACAATTACAAGCGATCGTTTGTAATTTTTAAAGTGCCACAATTCATCATTTGGTGCTAACAATCAGCCCTAGACGAAGCTTCGCTCACGCCTAATTATTAAACACGAATTGACTATAAAAACGTTGCACAAACTCAAAACATGAAGGAGTGAAAACTCTTTCGCTTCAATTCAGTTGAGATGTTCGTTCTAAATTCTCGGGGAAAGGCCGAGGAGCGACCGCAGCCGGTGGGTCGTGCGGTGTGCGAGAAGGTCATTTACACTGAGGAAGGCCGGACGAGAAGAGAAACGACACGGAACGTTGCACAGTACGCCCTGGCGAACCCGCCTTAACGAAAAATCCTTTCTGTCCGGAAGGAGAGATCTCAAGCGACACGATTCACGAAATACGCGGAGCCCACAGTCGAGGAAATGGCGTTACGTGAAATCGCAGCAACGCATCCTACGCACGAGAATTAACATTCTCGTTAACATCTCGCGTGAACATTCCTCACCACGATTTTCCAATTCAAAACTCGCCCTTTAATTGGAAGAGTGGGAAGTATCAACTATACGAATAGACTGTATAATGGACTCACGAATGGAAAACTACTACGAAAATAATAAATGCTCGCTAAAGTAGGCGACCAATAAATTAATTGCCTCAATAGACTAAATATATTGTATCACACGGCGATATTCACGAGAAAACGAGGTTGACAGCACAGAACTACGTGACAGGATCGAGCGACACGACGCGGGGCCGTCAATAATCCAAACGCTGCACAGGGCACGTGGAGGAATAAAGAAACTAACAGGCTGTTTCTGAAGGACTGACAGCAGACATCACGAGCAGCGTGTCCTGACCAACCTGCCAGGTTATCTCCAGTTAGTGGGATCTTATAAGCATTTTTTCAGTCAAGGCGCGAGAGCACATCAGCAGGGTGCGTCCTCCGGCGGAGCGTTACACAGGTTTAACCATTATCTGGAAATAAAATCTGTGAGAAATTCGAGTACGTGATAGGGAGGAGGTTGGAGTTCCGGAATTTCAGGGGTTCCTCCTCCTCTACTTG
Source organism: Pachypeltis micranthus (assembly GCA_020466155.1). Classification (NCBI taxonomy): domain Eukaryota; kingdom Metazoa; phylum Arthropoda; class Insecta; order Hemiptera; family Miridae; genus Pachypeltis; species Pachypeltis micranthus. The sequence continues at coordinate 6,759,313 of CM035776.1, forward strand.
CTTCTATCTTCATCGTTTGGAGCTTTATTAAACTCTCGTCTAGTTTAGTAGCATTTTAGTAGTTTATTAGACTACAAACCCAAGTATTCTGAGAATGCTAGTCTCATTTGAGCGGAATTTATAACGAAAAACTGCAATAAAACGAATTTTCGTCGAACTTTTCGACAATCTTCTGTCCTTTCGTAATTTTCCCACGAATGACAATTTTAATCAAGGAACGTTTGGAAGGGAAAATGTTTAATATCAACGCGCTTGTTGAATAACCAGACGCAATTCTTGTTGCTCTCCTCAACTGCTCAACTATTACCATTCTCAGTGCCACACCAGTTTCAAATAATCAGAGGTGCAACTATGTTACTTCATCACCCCAATTTATGGACATCGAGAAATCATCAATGTCAGTGAAGAGGAGAGAGAACAATTCACAATTCACTCGTGGCCGAGGAAATTTGTGTGATGCAATATGTCGAGGAATACCCTCAATAATCTTGAGAGCACCACAATTCTCTTACTTGCAAATGAGAATACTACGGGGATACAAAAAGTACAAGCCATTTATCCGTTCAACTCTTCCCAAAAGAAATACATAATTGAGCCTACCTACTCAGAGATGAGGGTTGATGCGCGAAAGCTCTCAATGGAGACCGCTACAACGCGAGAAGTCAGTCAGACAGTTTTAGATCTTTACATTGGACGGCCGCCCATCAACCAGGAATTCCGCGGAAAGGAACAGGAAACCGCTTAGTCCGCTCAAGGACATCGAGATGAGAAACTGGATGCATCAACGAGAAATAATTTTAAAGGTTTCAAAACGATTTGCCCAAAGTATTTCGTTTCTTGATATTCCTTCGTTAACGTCAAGGAGAAAACAACAAATTCAAGGCCGTCCCCGGGGCGAGCCAAAGGGGAGGCCCTTGAGGAGAGTGGCCTTAGAGAAATACCTAGGGGCAGAAGATTTGGTTGAGCAGCCTCTAGGAATTGTAAATCCAAACGTCAAATTTCAAAAATACCTACGCCTCTAGAAAAATTGAGATGAGTCGTATTATGAGTTATGACCAGCCCGTTGCTAGGTACGCGTTCTCCTTAGCATCCCATGTTTTCCATTGTAAACTGCCAAACCCTCCTTCATTATCAGAAACATACACTAATAACATAACACTAAATATAGGAAATACCAGAGTCACTACCATTGACAAAGTCAAATACGAGTACTTAGGAGTAATCCTAGATAAGAGACTTGGATGGAAAGAACAAATTAATACAGTGACGGAAAAAAGCAGGACCTTATTACACCAAATAAAAGGTATCATAGGTCTATGTCTTAGGAGTGAATCCAATGATGACTAAATGGATCCATCAAGCGGTGTTGACACCAAGAATAGTACATGAAGCAATTGTTTGGTGACAAGGAGCAACCAAGAATTGCTCCCTCAACAAACTAGATAGAACAATAATGATGACCATATCAGGTGCCTTCCACGCTACGCCCACTATCGTCCTGGCCGTGATACTGAGCGTGCTGCCCCTCAGATGGGAGATCCAACAAGAGGCATGAGAGGATGTCCTCAGACTAAGGAAAAATGACGATTGGAAACAGGTCAACTGGAGGGGACACGGATCTATCGGGAAAGACCTGTATAATTCCATAGAAACAGCAAACTAACCGATAGACTATAGGAACACAACATACAAATTTCAGACGTACATTCATACGTAAATACTTCGCAAAGATACTTGGGAGAACAGAACACCTTGATGATGTCGGACAATGATTTTGGAAGAGCTCTGTCGTCGATAGGAAGAAGAAATTGGGGAGAAAGAAATAAAGAAAGGGGAAAACATGGGAAAGGGGGCTGTTAGAACCAACTGACCGCAGGTGTGGAGCAGGTATTGAAATAGCCAAAGACAATGACGCAGGGAAGTCCGAGGTCAAAGACTTGAACCAATTTGGCGCTTTGCGTCGAACATACAGAAAATATAGTCAAGCGAATTCAACGACTTGAAAAGGCCCAATATTGCGGAGTTATCGTTTCTCTTCAGACTGCGCTTATTTCCTCTCACTGCCTCCCATTACCTCCAACCACCCGTTCGTGTACAAAGGGGCGACACAAGGGTAGTACTCAGAACGCTTGAACAGGCAGGAAACTGTCGGAAGGAGAGTAGTGAATTTCGTGAGAGTTCGTAGATGAGTATTTTGGAAGGAGGTTTTCGGTCCTCTTGTGGAGAGGAGTCCGAAATTGAGGAGTGGGAAAAAGATGGGAATGTCCAGACGAAGAGGAAACCAGTCGTCAATGGAATTAACTCAAAAGGTGGAATTTCCACAGGTATTGGAAGGAGACAACGTCTGGGGAAGTCCGAGGTCGAAGGACACGAACTGAGAAGAGGGCACAAACGAGGCAGTAAACAAAATGTTGGCCATCACGATTCGAAAGAGTACTGACCTCAGCAAAGACCATGCGAAGAAATGACATATTTTGGTTTTCGAATGAACGGTAGTAGCAACACTCCTTTAACTGAATAAATACATTTCCAACTATTTGTCATCTTCGGGATTCGGCGGGGCTTTACTTCGGTCTAAACGATTTAGCTGAGATGGATTACTGGACGGAACACGACCCTAAAGGATTTGACCGCACAAAATATGGCCAGGCCATCCGTCAAATACTTCTCCCTAATCGAAAAATCCTGTTCCTACACAACTCCATGAATTCTCTGTACGCGTTCAATAATCGCGTTCATCACAAACCAATTGACCATCCTTTCAAATATTCTTTCAACCGTGTCAAATATTCTGAATGAAGAGGAGAGTGTGCAACATGCCAGAGTTAAAAAACATCGAAATTTCTAAATTTGTCGAGCTCCATCGGCGGAGAGATTGGAAGTGGTCAAACCGATTAGATAAAAGGTTTCACTGGGAAGCAGTTTGATTTATTGCCGTTTTTCGCGTTTTCGACGGAGTCGTACTGATTTGTGAATAGCGGCGCGTTCAACGACACCGGCCTCGTAACTTCAACTTCGTGAAACCTTTTCGGTGATCAATAGGAATAATACTGTTGTCCTAAATCCTTTTCCACGCACAAAACTAACGCAAAATGTTCTCGAGGAAGTTCTAATCCCCCTGTCAGCTTACATCCCCAGTTTTGTGAGAACATGACGGCAAATTAAAAAGCAAATTAACGAATTCCCTTCTACGGTTCACGCGAAGTACAAAAGCTTTTCGGGATTCCAGTCAATCTACCACGTTGCGGAACCATTCTTTGTATGCGGCTGTCAAGCGCCAACCCGCTGTTTTTTTTTTCTTTCGGCCACAACACAACCCAGCAGAACCTTGGCCATCAACGCCCCTTCATCACCGTCATTTCCATGAATGTTAATTTTTTTAATTCAGTATAAGCAACCTCCCTCTGTTATTCACAAAGCACAATGTTCATTTAAGCATCCTGGACACAAGAAGTCCCCTTGCGCTCCTGGTATTTGTTTTATACATGTTTTCGGAGACTGAGATTTAGATTTTTCATTTCTACTTTGCTTCCAAGGGAATTGGAGATTAGTTCGTCAGGTATGGTATTCGATTCACACACCTTGTGAGACGGCGTTTGATGTAGCCCAACTTCCGCGCTATGTGATCGAGAGGCTCAAGAGCTGCGGAATCAGTCGTCTGCGCCAAGCACAAAATGCGGAACTCCGACTCGCTTTGCGACTGCGTCCCGACGAACAAGTAACCCCACATTACCGATGCCTTCGTTGATTAATAAATAAGGAGAGATAATTGCTTCACATAGCTTCAACGTTATGCAAAATATTTAAAACGAAAATATCTGGTGCGTTGCAACACACAACTTTCCTTAGCTCTACGTCAATTCACTTTGTACATGGCTAATTCTATTTAATCAATTCATTTATCACTCAGTTCCTTTTAACTTGGTCAAACAGCAGCAGAAAGCGGTAGTGCCTACAGTTCATAAGTATCATCCAAAAAACATCAATTCACTTTGTACATGACTATTTCTGGTTACGCAATTCATTTACCACTCAGTTCATTTGAACTTGGTCAAACAACACTTTACGGCAGCAGCAAGCGGTAGCGCTTGCAGTTCCGGAATTTATTGTGCTGCTCGTACTCATTGCAGGACCAATATTTTGCAATCAGTACATAGATAATTGATCAGGCTGTAAACACAAATTTTTTGAAGAAGGATAGTAATTACTTTTGCAGAGTTATTGGGTAAAAATGTTTAGAACAAGTAGTAAGCGAAACGGCAGTAGTTGAAACTCAGGAATTTCTGGAGTGAGCCCCCCATATATCTCATGGGCGTTTTTAAACACTCACCCGTTAGGTATTGGATTGGACTACAGTACCAATTTTTTTTAACATTCTACAAGAATTCCAGCGGAGTTTATAAGGAAAAAACTGCGCTAAAAACGCTTTTCGACGAAACTTTTGATAATTTATTGTGCTGCTCTCGTCATTTTCCCAAGAATGAGAATTTTATGGTATAATTGCCTGATTAGGAGCTACCAATATAAAAAATTTAATCAAAATCGTTAGAGCCGTTTTTGAGAAAAAAACATTTGGTGTTTTGATCACTATGATAACTATAGTTAACTTTCGGTGGATTTTGCCCACACCCTTATTTTTGCGTCCCTTGGTAACCTGTAGGCTAGACATCAAGTTTCAGCTGATTTGGTACGGTTGTTTTCTCTAAAAACCGCGCTAAAATCGATCTCGTCGAAAGTTTTGGTAATTTATTGTGCTGCTCTCGTCGTTTTCCCATGAATGGGAATTTTATGGTATAGTTGCCTTATTGAGAGCTTCCATTATAAAAAATTTAATCAAAATCGTTGGAACCGTTTTTGAGAAAAAAAATATTTGGTGTTTTGATCACTATGATAACTATAGTTAACTTTCGGTGGATTTTCTTCAAACCCTTATTTTGGCGTCCCATGGTAACCTGCAGTCTAGATATCAAGTTTGAGTGGATTTCGTACGGTCGTTTTCTCTAAAAATCGTTCTCAGACACACATACACATACACACAGACCATTTTCCCTAATAGTGTTTTTCGGACTCAGGAGGGTCTGAAACGTAAAGATCTGAAGAGAACTCAAAATGTTTTTATCAGCCGATTACATAACTTTCCTTTCTACTTCGTAGAGCCAAGGAAGGGAAGTAAAAATGAGTTTTTCGAACTCCTTCGAAGCTTACAGAGTATCATTCGTCAGTATGTTCTTAGGTCGATCAACATTTCTCGCCACTCGACGTAACTAGTGAGAAAATGACGTCGGCTTCAATCGGCCAGACGGTACAATAAGTCTTCCACGCTGCTTAACATACGAGTAGGGGCATACCAATGGGCCACTTGGAGATCAATCGCCGGCCTACTTCCATCCTTGACTTACGCTAACGACCTTGAGAGAGTGTGCCCAGACGTTCATTATATTCGATCGGCTAATGACACACCTATCGCCTCTGGCGTTTAACTGATTTCTTGGAGTTTAGCGAGTCAGTAACAGGGCCGAGCAGAAAAGATGAATGCGTAGTGAGTATAAGGTCATATAAGTTCTCTTTACAAGGAGTACTTCATTCGTATCATCTCTACAGAAACATGCGGAACAACATGAAGTCACTGGTTACATAACAGTGTTGTAAGTTTAATCAAAATCAAATTCTGTGATCTGTTTGGGCTTACAGCTAAGTTCAACTAGTAGTCAGAGAATTTGTGGGGAACGATATAGAGATAAAACATACTGAATTGAATTTTCAAGAGCCCTTATTAGGTATACTGCCTCTAGAGGCTCTAAGACCTAAACAACGTTTTTTGGAAAATTGCTCAGCATTGATAAGGATGGTCATACGAAACACAATGCCCAACGACTGGTGCAACGTTGGATACAGGCCCACCGATCGGATATAGAAAATATCTTACGAAGACGGCCCTGAAGATGATTGCGTTCGATGAAAGTTTTTTTGCTAATCCCGTTCTCTAAAATGCGAAACAAAATAAATTCACTTACACTCGATAGGCGTTGATGGTTTTTGACATAATTCTACGTTACAACTGAAGATTCGAGTGAGGATGACATCTCAAAACCAGACGAAGCACATGAGAACAAAAAAAAACACGCGGTAGAAAACGCACACGGGGAAAAACGAGATTTCCCTCAAATCAAAACACCGCGACACAAAACGATCGAACTCGACACAAAACCGATTAAAAAATTTAAAAAAAAACGATTCAATTGCAAAGAAACAAAACGAGCGCGAGAAACGAGAGAAAGCGCCGAAACGTACAGAGCGACCGCTGGCACGTAACTGAAGCCGCCCCTCTTGACGAGGAACTCCCACCAAGAGCGCTCCCCGCAGAGGCGGACGCGGTGGAGATAACAGGAGAACGAAGCTGAGCGTGACGCAGATCTACTGCATGTTATAGCATCTACGCGAGGTGCAGGTCTTGAACGGAAATAACATAACTGAAAGACGTCCGCGTCTTGAACTTTTATTGATAGGGCGTCCAAGCCCGCGTGATGACTGCGTCAGGGTGCTACCCAAATCGCATAACTCAACACGAACCTAGGTTAACGTACCTGTTTGGTGATACTGTGGGCGAGCGCTTTCGATGTAAAGACTTCATCGACTGGCCGTTAAGTCACACTACCTCACCAGCCAGAGGAGGCCGATTCATCAAACAGTAATTTACCTACTGGCGGAACTAACCCAATTACTTTAATACCCAACTCTGGGACGGGTAACCCATCTAGTCGTTAAAAATTTATATCCCTTGAATTAATATTCCTGTTGGGTAGGTTCGATTTCCCTGGTTTTCGCGCATTGTACTGTGGACTTCACTCACCCAACAGCTGTGTTGACCTACAGGCAGAATTAACTCCATCGCCTTAACACTTAATTCGACAAAACACGCTTTTTACTTTCCGCTACCCCAAAAGAAAAGGAGAGTATAAATAAAATAAATAATTCGTGTCAAAAAAACCTAAAAAACCTCATTTCGGCGCGTGGTAGGTGTTTGTGTGTGTCTGTAGTTCGATTTGCGGGAGAACGGCTGATCCGATTGAGCTGGTTCTTTTTTTGTTTTGTTCGTTACTTTTTGCAGACACCTAAATAAGGTTATGGGCGATTTCAGTCGATGGAAAAGGGGGGTGGGGGACGAAAATGTACCAAAAACTAGGGTTTTTCGCATTTTTACCGAAAACGGCTTTAACGATTTTGATTAAACTTTTAACTTATCTTCTACTAATCAATACCTAACTTTTCTTCTCTATACATATCTCCATGAAAATACGGTGAACGGAGATATAGGCCTATGAAGCACAAATAGGTTTTTTACGCTTTTTGGCAAAACGGCTTCAACGATTATCCCCAAACTTTCAAGATGTTTTTGAATAGTTAATACTTAGATATTGTTCGGAGTACTCTCAGCTAACTAGTACCTACATTTTGTTCTCCATAAATGTTTCTGTAGAAATGCGTTGAATGAAGATATAGCGCCCGCATATGTAAGCTGGTGTTCGAACTTACGGGGGTGGCGGAAAGTTGTGTGTTGCACCGCGCACACACCGCTCGTTTTACTCGGAGCGTGCGAAGGATACAACGTCACAATACCTAAAACGTCCTTTTCGCTATGGCTGACCAAAGTAGAAAGATGCACAGCGATGTTACAATGTAGAATGACCCAATAATTTAGCACATTCGGGTAATTTTGTGGAAGTGGGAGCTCAGAGAACAAGCATTATAAGCCCTCCATTGGAAGCAGCGATGTAATGTGACTCAGGCTGGGCCTGTAGCGTCGCAGGTTCGCCAGAAACCCTATTTTTTAAGGCGTTCCTTAGGGACCCTATAGCCCCAGAGGCTAAGAGGGCGCATTGGGACCTTCCGAAAGACCATGACATCCCATTGTGGACAACAGGAGACCTCGGCAGGGTACTTGCGATCTTAAAACCCAACTAATCTCCTGGGCCAGATAAAATATAAAGCAACATTTATTTAATAACTGCAAGTCGGACAGTTCCCCACCCAGAGGAAACCTTCAAAAGAGGGACGATCGCAATCAGTCAGACACGAGATCATGGAGACCACTCATTAACCAGCTTTCTCTACATATTAGGCAAAACGTTAAGAGACCTCGATGTTGCAGTCCCTCCAGGGAGACGCTGGCCCAACCTCACACACGGACAATATGGGTGCACTAAAGGGAACATCACGCAGGTCGTCATCATTGAAATCCGCAATGTTTCCCTGGAGGCACCAACTAAGTACAGAAGCTGTTTTCCGCAATGATCGTTTGACAACCTACGAAGGCCAGCGCTGCTCACTGAGCTTAATGGCCACGGGACTCCTTTTAATCTATACTGCTACGATCGAATTCAAACATGTCACAGCCCAGAGAACAATTCTCTGGAACTTATTCTTCAAAGGTATTCTCAATGGCCTCATGGAGACTGACTGAGAGCCATACGCCTGTAAGGACGGCCTGGCTATATCTATTGAAATCGAGGCCAACATCCGTCAGGTGCTCCATATTGTCGCCCAATTGTGCGCTCAAGTCAAGCTGCAAATGGCTGAGGAAAAAAACACTAGCTCATCCTCTTGAGAAGCAAGTCAGGTGCTTGGCTTAGTTTCAGCCAACACTCCCAGTCTCCCAAATGCACTACCTTCGCAAGAAATTAGTATGGCCATTCGGGGTGTGTGTGCAGGGGTTAACCGTGAGCCCTCACTGTGAAGCCCTTCCATCGCACTGAGGTTGAGACGATCCCTGTGAATACTTCTAATGTGGGGGGTATCTCGGGCACACAATTTTTGATAGTCCAGATTGCGTTCACGCTCTCCCATTAAAAAAACAGGGGGGCTCGCAGTGGCCGAGTGCGTTGGGGCGTGAGGCTGTCCAGCGAGACTGCTCGATCCCTGGTCAGGCATCCCCACTCCTCTAAACCCAAGGGAGTGAGCCAATGAGTACCAGCTCACTGCGCAGGCTCCCCAACAGGCCAAAATGAAATGAGCCCTACTTGTGGCCACAGTAACGTCCACTGTTCCCGCAGCCTCCCTGCAGTTTCCTTGACATAATACTCATGTACTTAGGCGTTATACAGGGTGCGGCATAAAGGTCGGACGTTTTTGAAATGGTCAGTACTTCCCCCCTAATGGGTCGACCAACTTGGGGAAGGGGCCATTGTTATCGGGAGGTCTTAGCATTTTTGTAACCAGTTGAAGTCATGGACCTGTGGACAGTAGAGCACCGCGTTTTTGCTTACGTAGTTTCGTTCGTAATAACGAGTCCGTCACGGCAGTCCACCGTGAGTTTCGTCGTCATTTTAATATCCACCGAAATCGGGCTGTTCCCTCTAGAAACACCATTCTTCGTTGGGTTGAAGGACTTCACACACGAGGTTCATTGATGAGGACAGACCACCAGGAGCTCCAAGATCGATTCGAACACCAGAGAACATTGAAAGTGTACGACAAGCACTAATTCGCAGCCCGAGTCGATCAGCTCGCCTGCATGCTGCTGAACTTCGCCTCAGTGATCGATCAATTAGGCGTATTTTGCATCTAGAGTTGAGGTTTCACCCCTATAAGTTGTCCATTGTGCAACAATTACACCCAGGGGGTTATGCACAACGAATGACCTACGCCCGCGAGATGGAAGCACTTATTGAACAAAATGAGGATCTCATTTTGTTCATGAGCGATGAGGCTCACTTCCACCTTAATGGCATGGTGAATCAACAAAATTGTCGTTATTGGGCTGATGAAAATCCCCGACAATTACACGAACAACAGCTGCACAGCCCAAAAGTTACTGTTTGGTGCGCCATATCCCAAACTTGCCCTTACTTCTTTGAAAACGACAATGGCATTGCTGTTACTGTCAACTCAGAACGCTATGTTGAGATGATAACCTGCTTCTATAGACCTGAATTGAGACAAAAACGTATTGCAATCCGGCGTATGGGGCAACCACTAACACAGCTAGGGCAACAATGAGCGTTATTCGTCCTATTTTCCCTGGCCGCCTTATTTCCAGGTTCGGTGACGTTCATTGGCCTCCTCGGTCCCCAGATTTGTCCACATGTGACTTTTCTCTGTGGGGACACCTCAAAGCACGTGATTACCAGCACAAGCCCCGAACATTGGAGGAATTGAAGGATGCTATTCGCGTGGAAATCGTCGCAGTTGAGAGAGCAACGTTGGAAAGAGTTTTCGGAAATTTCCAAGAAAGACTCCAGCAGTGTATCGTGAACGAGAGACGCCACTTGACTGATGACACATGAATTTCTAAAATGCTTTTAAATTGTGAATCTAAATATGTCAATAAAAATTTTTTTGATTAAAAATTACCGAAGTTATGATTTTTTCAAAAACGTCCGACCTTTATGCCGCACCCTGTACATTAGTAAACTGGATTTATAAGGGAAATTGCGAAAATCGACTTCAGCACAAACTGTTGACATTTTATTGTGCTCCTCCAGTACCTTTCTCAACGATGAAAAATGTACGCACACAACTGTTTGGAGCTATTCTCATGAAAAAGCAATCCAATCAATTTAAAGTTCAAAAAAAAGGCCACTTCATAGCATTTTTACGTCTGAAATATTTTGTTTTTGAACTCGCAACCCACAATACTTCTAGCACAGTTTATTTGAGCTATAGATGAACGATTGGCAAAATTCGATTTAGTATTAAAAAAATACAAGAAAGTATATCACTTCTTGCCCAGTACTTTCTGCCCTCCATGCTCTGAAAGCTCGACCTTAACGAGTATGTGTGTTCTACCTTTATTTTATTTTTAACCCCTCGGTACTTTTACTGCTCGTGGTGATCCGAAAAAATAACTTTCAAATCTGAAACCAGGGTTAGCAGTAAAAGTAGGTCAAGTGTTCAATTAGATGAGAAAATATTGTAAGACACGTTTGTATTAATTTTCCTCACATTCCGGTCTTCAGGAAGAAGTGATAACGTTCATGTGCCAGTTCGCACAGTTTCTTAACGAGAGTTATAATCTGACAACAGCATCGAGTAGATATCTTTGCGACTGGCTTTTTAAGGAAGAAGCTGAGGACAGCACTTAATTAGTGTTCCAAATGTTTGGTAATGTCTAACGTCTAGCTACAGCTAATTCGCGTTCGTGACGTTGACGTCATCGTAATTTGCGCCCAGTTCAAATCGATGACCACTAACTACGAGAGTTGGTTTCGAGAGCGTTCGCTTGTCACACGTCTCGTTTAGAGGGCGAGACTGCTATTAATCGCGTAAACAGCAATACGCGTTCTACGAACATGTGATGGATGAGCATTGACAGACGGCCTCATCGATACCTTTACTGTAACCCCGCAATACGGGTTAATTCGATCAAATGTGTACTGCACGATTTAGTTTTACGCAAACAGTCGACTGAATCGTTCGTTATGCTGCTATTTGGCAGACACTGGCTAAACCCGTCTGTCGTATGGATGTGACAGACGCGACTTCATGCCTAATCACCGAAACATTAAAACAACGTATGGAACTAAATGTCAACAAAAGCAAGCTGTGCACATCAAGCTGAAATGTATCTGGGTGCATTTAGCACGTAACTCCCACAATTACGTCATTAGATGATTGGGAGAACATCGCGCAATTTGGCATGTCCGGGGACTGAAAATGATAGTTAAGGAGGAATAACTATCAAGAACTTTCCCAGGCCATCAGCAGCCGTGAAGGTGCCTCGATTGTAGAGTTCCAGCACTTACACCAGTGCAACCGCACCTAGTGGGTGTCAGAGATGATTTTTAAAACCTAGCCTGACATTCTAGATGACGGGAAGCCAATCAACCACACAAGAGACGAACAGGATTGGCAAGGAGATACTGCAGAAGCGCGTGCACAGTGGGCAGACAGCCTCATCCACTTCTATACTCAAGAGGAATAGGTCCTAGACGCAGAAGATATCAGGGCGACAAAACGTGGTCTAGTAGTCTTATTCAGACATTAGTTAAATCACGAGTTTCCCTCGTTCAAAGATGTCCCCTGGCTTATCTCCGTTCAACAAACATCACACGCTTTACGCGAATAAACAAACGGGCGTCCCCTGGAAACGACTATGTCGGCTAATCCTTCTACAACCAGACCACCAAAAACAGATAAAATTAAAAGGCCTTTTTCAAGGCCATTTCCGGTGACAACCTCATTCAACGTTGAAGGACTCTCTGTAAATAAAGAAATTTTAATAGCGGATTTGTGCAAGCAACGTGACTGTGATATTCTGACCCTACAAGAGACCAATAGTCATAGACCAAAGATAGCCGGAATGAAACTAGTTCTGGAACGACCTCACAACCAATATTCGTTAAACCAGAGCTTCTCATCCGGTCAACTGATCTCACCTGGGATAACGATGTAGAAATCCTAACCATTGAACTTGTACAGTTACATCAATTTATAAACCTCCAAATACAAACTTATTTAATATAACTCGAACAACAAACTGAAACAAAACAGCCGGCGAGCTTGGAAGTTACTCAAGAACCTTAGCAACGACCCAACCAGCAATAAAATAACCTTGGACAGCGTAACACCTAACCAAATCGCTCATCAACTCTTACTCAACGGCAAAACAATATGAAAAACTAAAAAAATGAATGCTCGAACGGGATCCACAGAACGAAACCGACACATTGGGTACCCATTTTACACCAGAAGTTACAGAAAGCTATTAAAGAGATGAAGAACAATAAAGCAGCAGGCGTCGACGATTTAAGAACTGAACAGATAAAACTGTTTGGACCAGCAACAAAAACATGGCTACTTCATCAATGACTGTATAGAAACTCAACCAATCTCAGAGTCATGGAGGAAAGCTCGAGTCGTGGTTCTGTTAAAACCAGGGAAGCCGAATGACCCCAAAAACTACAGTCCTGTATCTCATCTCTACCAAACTAAACAAATGTGTGGAAAGAATGGTTTTCAACCGGATCTCAGATATCGTAGGTAGAACCCTAATACCTGAACAGGCAGGCTTCAGGCTAGGAAGATCATGTTGCGGACAAATTCTACACTTAACCCAGCATATAGAAGACGGAGTAGCTTTTGTTGATTTGAGCGCCGCATACTACACCATCAATCATAAAAAACTAATCCTCAAAACATACCAAGTTACCCAGGATTATAAACTAACCAAATTTATTGAATTTATCCAACAGAACAGAAGATTTTATGTCATACTTCAAAACAAAACCAGCCGGTGGCGAATTCAAAAAAAGGGACTTGCACAAGGAAGTGTTTTAGCTCCCTTAGTATACAATATTTACACTAACGACCAACCGCACAGCCCCACAGTAAAGCGGTTCATTTATGCAGACGACACAGAAGTGGCCGCTCAAGGAAAAACCTTTGAAGAGGTAGAAAAAACTGTCGTACTCTACCTTGAAACCCTTGGAACATATTACGACCGAAACCAGCTTACGCCTAACCCGACAAAGACCCAAGTTTGTGCTTTTAATTTGAGGAACAAAGAAGCATGGAGGAAATTTCAAATAACATGGAGACAACAGGAGCTTGAGCGCTGCAGTACGCCAAAATACCTTGGTGTTAAATTAGACCGAACACTCTCCTACAAAGCTCACTGTCATGATACAAAGCTGAAAGTAACTCCTAGAAACAGTATAATACGGAAACTAACAGGAACAACTTGGGGAGCTCAACCTCACGTACTACGTACATCAGCAATACGCAGGCCCAGTCTGGAATAAGTCAGTCCATGCTAAACAAGTAGACATAGCGGTTAATGAAACGGAGAATCATTACAGGATGCCTTAGACCAACACCTATCGAAAAAATTTACCCAATTATAGGTATAGCTCCCCCACCTATTCGACGAACAGTTGCATCTGAAATAGAGCGGAAAAAGCCATCCAGTGATCCAAGACATCCTCTGTTCAATCACCAACAACAACGAACGAGACTTAAATCCAAGAAAGGTTTTATTAAATCGACAGAACCTTTAAGCATGACTCCAGAACTAAGAAGGCTAAACTTGTGGCAAGAGAAATTACAGACTCCAATACTGGAACTAAAAGAAGAACCAAGCGGTGGTTTTGTACTTCCCTTTACCTAGAAATCACTAAACCGATTTCGTACAAAAGTAACCAGGTGCAAAACTAATTTGGTTAAGTGGGGCTACGCTCAAGAAGATACAACCTGCGACTGTGGGTTAGAGCAAGATTACGATCATCTTCTACGATGTGACTTACTAACATCACCCTGCACATACGAAGATATTTTAGCATGTAATGACAAAGCGATCCAAGCGGCTGAATACTGGAAATACAAAGTTTAAACGGTGGATCTGGACACGGAAAGAAGAAGAACAAATCGCAAATAGAGAGAACATAATTTTTATACTGACACATAAAGAACACTCCGACAGTTCGATCTAAGTTGTTAAAAGCACAATGTATAAGTGCGGTTCTGGTTGATCAACAATTTATCTCAATTAAAACAGAACCTCGTTGGGATTTTCTGTCATCACGATTTTCTTCTTGAAAAGTCTAAAAACAAGTTCTTCACTAGAAACGAGCTCTCAAGACCTTTCATCACCGCCCGCTATTATATTAATTCAGCCCCATTCGAAATAACTAAGCAAAACCTTTTTTTCCAGCTCGAAATGGTTGAACCAACAAACGGCGCCATTAAACGCTTCTGACGGAAGTAGAGCAACAAGTACTAACTCACAGTCAGAGACAAAGATCCGGGTTTCTCATTTATAGAGATTATTCTCTGGACGAGACCATAGTTTTCCGCAAGCGAACGCGAAGAAAGGAAAGTGAAATGCACGGGGGTCTTTGACAGGAAGACGAGGGACAAGTGGAGAAGAGGTTTAAAACAAGCGGGACCCACAAAAGAAATCCCAACTCACCGTCTCTGTCTCCTCGTAATTTTCAGCGCAATCTTCGCATATCTTCCATCCTCTCCCAATCATTTACGAAGAAAAAAAAAAACCTCGTTTAGCCCCCTTTCAGCACTTTCAATGGCGAACTCTCTGGAACGATCCTCAGGACAAACTCTTTATCAAAGAAAAAACCAACAGAAGAACAAAGAATACTAAAACCTGGCAAGATTGTTCATCGGGTTAGCGCTTCCAAGAAAA
This sequence comes from Pachypeltis micranthus, assembly GCA_020466155.1. NCBI lineage: Eukaryota > Metazoa > Arthropoda > Insecta > Hemiptera > Miridae > Pachypeltis > Pachypeltis micranthus. The sequence goes on from CM035776.1 coordinate 6,774,449, forward strand.
TCCGTATCACGATGAAATAAAAGAAAAAACGGGCCCCCTTCAACTTTCTTCGAAATGACGACCTTTTCAGCGAGACCAACACTTAATTAATTTATTAAGCGTGGGGTTAAATTAATCTAAATACTCGACATTTCAATTAGAACGGGTATCCAGAAAAGGCCACAGGCACGCTGGAGTAAGCATTATTTTTCGACGTCTAGTGTACCCGTGCGTAGGACGATCCATACCTACATTTAAAAAACCCTGAAATTATTACACAACGGTTTATAATTCCCTTGTTCAGCTTGACGTAGCCTCACAACTACGATACCCATCACATTCGATTCAGCATCGCAAAATACCAGTAAACCATACCAAACACGACCTGACTACAATGGAACGACGAAAACTACATATTCCAGGCGCCTGTAGGTAATTAGCACAATGTGGCGAGTCGATGTTGCGGGTGGTTTTAATGATACGGGGGCGAGAGAGTATAAACGATGAAACGATTACTTTCGCTGTTGTTATTTCAATTAGTAGACTTTGGCTCACTATAATACGGTGATGTCACTATTTTTGTTCTAGAGGCAGTCGTCCACCTCTGAGAATTGCAGCATCTAAAAATTCCTTGAAAACGATACCAAATACGGCGAGTTTGCGATAAAACTGTCAAAATTGCGTTTTTGATCATTTTTTTAACCATTTTTCAATCATAACAACTACAGAAGCCGAAAACGTTTGTTTGGCTACCACACCTCAAAATCGTACTTTGTCTGACGATGAAGTTCTTTCGTGTTATGAGGTGGTGGGAGACTAGGGGAAAGTTGGCTGTGTCACTGTGCTTCTGTGGAGACCAACAACAGCAAGGACGAAGAAGAAGAAGTGTAACCACAGGAGGAGGCTATAATCGTATCAGGTAAGGCTGAAAAGCTGATACGCGGACAGAAAACGATCGAGGTTGTTGAACGGAACAAAAAAGGAGGTCATGAGTTGGGGAGGGGAAGGAAACCCCATGGGAAAATTTTCCGATTTGTGAGGCATTCGTGATCAAGCCATAGGAGAATAAACTATGTTCTGCCGAGTTTACCTATTCTTCACCAAACCACCACTACAATTGGCGCAGTCAGTTGGGAGCCAACTGTACTGAGGTAGTTTGGAGATGCTTTCGACGAGCTGCTGACTCAGGCAAAAATTACCGCAAATCGCGCGGAGCTTCAATCCACAATTCCCAACCATCGTCGAGAATTATGAACCAATGTCTTAACCACTAGACCACGATCGCCCGGTGCCTTTAATAAGAGTCAGTCAGTACAGCTCCATCAATGAAAAATTCGAAGTCTACATTTCAGAGTAAAAAGTTATCTCACCTGTCTTTTTGGATAGAATACAAAATTTAGTAGGTGGATTCCCCGTCCAAAGATGTCCCCATCAATGCTAGAGCATAATTGGCATAATCGTACAGCTGTCGCTATTTCTAATTTCAAACATGGCGCCAGAGCCTACGGTGTCAGGCATATCGATAACCTGACCTCGGTCGTGATATATCGATATATTGCCTTATCAGAGGAAGCGGTCCCTGTTCTTTCATTTTACCGACTCTTGGATGGAAAATGTTTTTCCGGCGATGTGGAGGTGATGGAAACAGTAAAAACACAAATTGTAACACAACGGTTTATTATTCGCACTTCCGAGACTCATCCCGTTCGATTCAGCACTGAAAAATACTAGTAAACGATACGAAACAAGACCTGACTGTAACGGAACCCCGAAAATTGACATTTTCTAGGTGACGCTAGACAACTGGCACGACGCAGCGAGTCAAATTGATGGTTTGTTGAGGGTCAGTGCAGGAAATGAGGGTAGTCCGAGGGGAAACGATAACTTTCGATACATTGTCTCGCAAGTTATTCTATCGAATTTGCCTGAAATGTCTTGGGATTTCACTGTTGTTCATCTAGACGCAGTCTATACCTCTGATACCCATCCTGTTCGACTCAGCTTCGAAGAATAACTAGGGAACGATACCCAACACGATTTAACTGCGGTAAAAAATACCAAAATTGCATCTTTGGCTAATTTTGACATTTTATGTCTTTACTTTGCTGCATTAACTCGAAAATGTAACACCGGAGATGTTACGGAGAAGCGTCACGAAATTTTTAACCCGAGTTGCAAGCAGCAGCCCCTGTGGCCTAATGGATAAGCCATCAGTCTCCGAAACCGGGGATTGTGGGTTCGAGTCCCACCAGGGTTACGATTATTTTTTGTTTTTGACATTTTGTCTTTACTTTGCGTCACGAAATATTTGTGTTGGATAAGCTTGGTAACGTCTGTTACAAAATGTAACGCTTGGTAACATCACACGTTGACATTTTGACATTTTATGTCTTTACTTTGCTACATAAACTCGAAAATGTAATGCCGAAGATGTTACGGAGAAGCGTCCTGAAATTTTTAACCCGAGTTGCAAGCCACAGCCCCTGTGGCCTAATGGATAAGGCCTCGGTCTTCTAAACAGGGGATTGTGGGTTCGAGTTTTTAACCATTTTTTGCTCTTAACAACCATGAGTTTCCGATTGGATTGCCGAACAGACAGAATTTATGTGCGAAAGGGCGGATTACTCAATTAATTAATTAGACAACGTTCTAGGGGAATTACGGCCTGGACAGTGGATGACGGACGGACATTGCAGATAAGGAATCCCCAAGCATTGAAGTGTAAAGTGACCAATTTCAAGGGGAGGGGGAAGGGGTTTACAATTGGAATGATCAAATATCAATATCAAACCAAATGCCAGTCTAACCAGAGGGTCCGAATGCCTTTAGTTGGGATGTCGCACTGTCCGTGGCTGGTTTGTACAGAAATAGCTGAGATGTTGTGGCATAATAACGCCATCTAACACAAGGACCAGCAAGCCTCCCGAAGAAACGGAAAGAGGCAGCGGGACGGCTCTTACCTTCTCTTAAAAGTAGGTGCAATGGCAACCTGAGAGACTCGAGGCTCCATCAATGATGAGGTGCTAAAACATCAAGTTTTCAGAGTTTTATGAATTAGGTCTTGAAAACAAGAACATACATTGGGAAGAGGGCTGTAAATAATATTGTAGAGCTGTACGTTTCATCCCCAGAGAGTTTCAGGATTTCAGAGATACGCATCACAGTTGTTCAAAGAAGTCCGCTACGCAAAACGAAGTGAAATGTTTACGGACAAAGCAAAAACTACATTTACGACAGTTTCATTACTTTCGGAAGCAAAGTAGTGAACGTTGTGCAATTTTTCCTCGCATCTTTCAGAATGTGGAGGGGCGCTTACTCCATGATGCTAAGAACGTTGACGAAAAACATGAAGCATTTCTCCGGTTAAGCCTTAATTTGCGCGCTATCATTTCCATTTATTACAAAAATCTTGTGCTGGTAACTTGGTAAGATGATTTAGAACTCACCCTCGTAATAAGTTAAGCATCATAACTCTAAAACCGATATTTTGCAACAGCTCATGCTTCGTTTCGTAGGGCGATGAAAAACGTGGCGTTCCAACTTCTCGAGAGAGTGCACAGCGGGGCGCAGTGTTTGCTCGCCCTTATTCCAACACCCTAGCTCTGGCAAAAGAAGTAGGTTGGAAATTTATTGCCGAGAAGGCGGCGGGAAAAGTCACTAAATAGCAGAAAGTGAGCGGCTCCAAGGAGCCCTATCTATTTTCATATTTACCAATGAGAAACGTCAGTTTCTCGACAGGATGAATTTATGTCTCAGGGGTTAGTTTCTACTAAGCACCGCTTACATTTTCCTTATCCCAAAGGATAACAAATATGTTGTACACAACATTGCGTTTTTACCAGATTTTCAAGAAGTTTCAAGTGATTTTAATGCGACGGGAGAGAGAGTATAAACGATGAAACGATTACTTTCATTGTAGTTCCCGCGAGTTCTTTCAATCGGTAGACTTTGGATCACTATAATTACTGTAATTTCACTATACGCAGTTATACACGTCTGATATTCACTCCATTCGACCCAGGATCTAAAAATGCCTAGAAAACGATACCAAACACGGCGTATTTGCGATTAAACTGCGATTTGCTAATTTTTTAACTATTTTTTGCCCATAACCCCCCTTGCTCATTTTTGTAAAAAAATGTTGCTGACTGAAAACATAGGGTTATTATTCAGAATTGAGCTGGTTCTTTTTTTGTTCTGTTCGATATTTTTTGCAGACGTGAAAATAAGGTTATGGGCGGTTCGATCGATGGAGGGGATGGAGGACGAAAATGTACCAAAAACTAGGGGTAATCGGATTTTTCTCAAAAAGTGCTCGAATGATTAAACGTTCAAATTATCTTCTACCAGTTGGTACAAAAATTTTCTTCTCTAAAAATATCTTCATAAAAATCCAAACAAAATATCACATTCCTCAGCTCTACGTCAATTCGTGGCTTTTTCGACTTACTCAATCCATTTGAACTTGGTCAAACAACACTTCACGGCAGATTCGGAATTTATTGTGCTGCTCGTATTCATTCCCAGACCATCATTGAACAATTGGTACACAGAGAATTAATGAGGCTGTAAACACGATTTTTTGGAAGAGGATAGTGATCACTTTTGCAGAGTTTTTGGGTAAAAACTTTTAAAACTGGTCGTAAGCGCTATTAAACGCTCGCCCTATAGGTATTGGATTGGACTACTACACCAATTTTTTTAAACATTCTAGTGCCCATCAGCGGAGTTTATAAGAAAAAAATCGCGCTAAAAACGCTTTTCGTCGAAAAGTTTGGTAATTTATTGTGCGGCTCTCGTCATTGTCGCACGAATGGGAATTTTATGGTACAGTTGCTTTATTGAGAGCTGTCAATATAAAAAATTTAATCAAAATCGTTACAGCCGTTTTTGAGAAAAAAAAATATTTGGTGTTTTGATCACTATGATAACTATAGTTCACTTTCGGCGAATTTTGCTCATACCCTTATTTTGGCGTCCCATGATAACCTGCGGGCTAGGTATCAAGTGAGCTGATTTGGTACGGTCGTTTTCTCTAAAAATCGTTCACAGACACATACACCATTTCCCCAAATAGTGTTTTTCGGACTCAGTAGGGTTTGAAACGTCAAGATCTGAAGAAAACTCAAAATTTTTTTCTTCGGCCGATTACACAACTTTTCTTTCTACTTCGTAGAGCCAAGGAAAGTAAAAAGCCAACAGGCCTTTACGCTTTTTGGCAAAACGACTTCAACGATTTTCACCAAACTCACAGGATGTTAATACCTATATATTGTTCTCAATTAACGTTGCTCTGAGAGTCCATTGAACAGAGAGCAAAATCAAAATGCGTCGAAAATGATGTTTTTTTCCAATATTTGCGTAAATTCCGGGGTAACTGCTTCACCAGGTTTGATCAATGTTACAGTGTCTTCTAGCAACCAATACCCACATTTTGTTCTCCGTAATTACTAACGTACATATCTGTTGAACGGAGATATGAGTCATGATACCTCCGAAAATGAGATTTGTCGAATATTAATTTAACGTTTTTCCTTTTTTTTCGTAACAAATCCCGCTCTGTGTTTAGAAAATGACGGTAGTAGAATAAACTACCAAGGCGGTGTCGACAATTACATAGTCCGGAGAAACCACGAAAATTCCAAACAATTCAAACTAACGTCGTTTTGTCGAATAATTTCGTTCGCTCGTGTTTTCTCCTCATATTCCACAACTGTGAATAGAAACCTCAGAATAATGGCATTCGCAGTCTCATTAGGTACCTATACGGGGCCTCTTCAAAGGAGATCGTAACATAATGAGCAGCAGTTCAATAAATTACGGAACTTTAAGGACCACTTTCCCCCTGGTTCAATTAAGAACTTGACACAAGTAGCAGTAGCTCGATAAATTTCGGCACTTGAAGAGCCAACAGTAAAAACGTAGGGCGTCAAGTTGTTATACATGTTCATATGAATTTGGTAACAAATAGACTGAATGACTAAATATTAGATGGAATTTACGTGGGGCTAAGAAAGCTGTGCATTGCTTAACATCAGGCACTTTCGATTCTGTAGGCCTTAAGGCGCAAAGATCTTTGAGCGGAAAGTAAACGTCTCTTTATTTAACGAAAATGAGAATTCAACGTCAAATCAGACTCTGGTAAAAGCAAAGAATAGGGACCGCTCCCTCTGATAAGGCAATATATCGATATATCACGACCGAGGTCAGATTATCGATATGCCCGACATCGTAGGCTATGGCGCCACGTTTGAAATTAGAAATAACGACAGCTGTACGATTATGCCAATTATTTAATGTTCATTATGTAATAACGCGTTATATAATTATTTTTAAATGTACAAAGACTATGAAAAGGAAACGTTACCCATTCTATGAAATTAAGAATGGGTATATGAAATAAATATGAGATAACTAACGGATTATTAGTGACGCATATCGATACATGCAGTCGTAGCGTTATTAAACGGTCCCTGTTCTTTGTTTCACCCCAGACTCTTTCCGTATTTACGTTTGGCAGCTATTTGATTGCATCGCATTGTTTCTTTTCATGTGACTCCAACGAACTGAAGGGTACACCGTGGTCAAATTTGTCAGCTACTCAAACTCAACGTAATAAACTCGGTCTCTTCCTATGCCCACTCAACCCACGCTGATGAATTGAATCAGTTGACAACCCAGTGGCTTGGTGCAGATGGCATTGCCTTGTCATATCACTATAGTTAATTCTGCACAAGTCCAAAACCCCTGCCGCAAGCATGTTGTACCGGAGGCGTAATAAATTGTAATATTAGACATTTCGGGCAGCGGTTCCTATCAAATCGGGTTCGAATTGAGCTGTTCTCAAGGTGATTATCACCGGAAGTGATAATAAGTAAGGCTCACGTACCAGAATAGCATGTTGAATAAGGACTCACCTCTGAAGTCTTCAAACTGGCAGGAGTGCGTAGGTTTGACGAAAACGCTGGAATATCTTGCCGCGCACTGAGTACAGGTATGTCCGCCGATTGGTGGAACACGGTACGAAAATTCACCGAGAAACGGAATTTTTGTGTCACCAAACTTTTCAAAGAACATTTAATTGATAAATCGTAATTTTCAGTAATTAAATCGGGTTTGAAATGATTATACGTTCAGAATGAACAAATCTACGATTAAATTGACCATTTACGATTGACGATTTTTAAACACGGTAAACACTTTTAGAACTGGTAGTAAGCGAAACGGCAGTAGTTGAAACTCAGGAATTTCTGGAGCGAGCCCCATCTATCTCATGAGGGGTTTTAAACAATCACACTTTAGGTATTGGATTGGACTACAATACCAGTTTTCTTTAACTTTCTACTAACATTCCAGCGGAGTTTATAAGGAAAAACCGCGCTAAAAACGCTTTTCGTCTAAAATTTTGATAATTTATTGTGCTGCTCTCGTCATTTTCCCACGAATGGGAATGTTATGGTATAATTATCTTATTAAGAGCTATCTATATAAGAAATTTAATCAAAATCGTTAGAGCCGTTTACAAGAAAAAAAAATTGGTGTTTTGATCACTGTGATAACTATGGTTAACATTCGGTGGATTTTGCCCATACCCTTATTTTTGCGTCCCATGGTAACCTGTAGGCTAGACATCCAGTTTCAGCTGATTTGGTACTGTTGTTTTCTCTAGAAACCGCGCTAAAATCAATTTCGTCGAAAATTTTGATAATTTATTGTGCTGCTCTCGTCATTTTCCCACGAATGGGAATTTTATGCTATAAATATCTTATTAAGAGCTACCAATATAAAAAATGTAATCAAAATCGTTAGCCATTCTTGAGAAAATTTGGTGTTTTGATCACTATGATAACTATAGTTAAATTTTGGTGGATTTTGTTCAAACCCTTATTTTGGCGTCCCATGGCAACCTGCGGGCGAGATATGAAGTTTGAGCTGATTTGATACGGTGGTTTTCCCTAAAAATCGTTCACAGACACACTTTAGTGACACACACACAGACCATTTTCCCAAATAGTGTTTTTCGGACTCAGGGGGGTCTGAAACGTAAAGATCTGAAGAGAACTCAAAATTTTTTTTTTTCAGCCGATTACATAACTTTCCTTTCTACTTCGTAGAGCCAAGGAAAGTAAAAAAGGTCTCTGTTAGGCGAGCGGTAACCGCGACGCATCGAGTCAACTTTTAACCGCTACGACTCCGTTATGAAGAATTCGCGGTTTGTTCTAATGTTTTAATCGTCAACCACGTTGGGGAAACTCGTTATATTTAATAGTAAATCTCAGATTAGCGATCATTGATGATTGTTTTGAACGACAAATGTGAGCGTTTGGTGAAACCTCCGAGTGACTCGACTTCCGTTGAGAGCGAACTGAGATTCAACGGACGACAGGGAGCCGACCGCTTGGAAGAGCAACTCGGAGCTAACAGTAGACGATCAAACAAAAGAAAGGACGGCCTGGAGAGACACGTTTATTTATTTTCACGAAACACGGGCTATACAGAGTGTTTTGCACTTGGTGTAACAAATAAAACTGGACTGAAAATAGCGTAGGGCGCTGCCAACAGCACCCTTCTACCTCAATCAGTCGCTGCGATATGCATTTTTAAAGTCTAGTTACAAAATATCATATAATACACCTATATTTTCGGCTAGGAACATTTTTTCACACCACCCCCTCCCACATATAAATTTGGCCCTTCAATTTTCAGAGCATACGATTTCCAAATGTCCATATTTAGCCTAACAAATTCGTAGTTTCGCACAAAAATGCCGTTTGATATCTAGTTGTGCCCACCAGCCCGGCAATCCGATCGGACGAAACTTAAGGTTGGCAGGAACACTTTTCACCCCCCCCCCCCCCCACATATAAATTTGGCCTTTCAATTTTCAGAGCATACGATTTCCAAATTTCCATATTTGATCTAAAAAATTCGTAGTTTCGCACAAAAATGCCGTTTGATATCTAGTTGTGCCCACCAGCACGGCAATCCGATCGGACGAAACTTGAGGTTGGCAGGAGGAAAAAAATTATATTTAAAAATTATCTGAAAACGAAATATTGGCTGTTATGTCGCAATTACGTCGTGTTTGGTATCATTTCCTATGTGCTTTACGATGCTGAGTCGAATAAGACGGGTCGCGGAGACGTGAGGTTTGCGTCAAGCTGAGCAATCATGCTGTGCAAGAGAATAATAAACTGATAATAATTTGCAGCACTTTTTTTTTTATAAAACCACCAGTTTTGGCCAAAAACCCCACGTTCTTCCACTTTGAAAAGACTGTCCCAACTTTTTAATACATTTTAGGATTCGGCGTAGGGCCCTAAATGTTGAAATGATTCTTTCGAGAGCTACGATATTGTCGAATGGACGGTTGTGATATCACTTCCGTGTGAGTTCGTTCATAAGTACTCTTAAGCCGAGTACGGAACGTGTTATCATAACTGTGTGCAAGATGTCAGTTCACTTTAGAAAGCGCCGAAGGGACGAGAAGCACGAAAGCGTTCGAAATTGATTTTCAAGCTGAACTCAAGCTAAGAGGGTACACGAGTTATGGTGTAAGCTCATAAAACTATTAACAGCCATGAATTTATAGCAGGAGATGAGATGTTGAAAGAGGGCGAGTGGTTAGAGGGAATAGGCAGATCGATACCTACTTAGCCACCAGCTCGGCGCCCATGTGGCCTTCCCCCATGGCGTTGGTGTCGAATCCCCTTCCCTCGACAGTTATCATCGGGAAAATGAACTTTCCGAGCTCTTAAGCTAGCGTAATCCGCAGGTTCATACGGGCGACTTACAAATTATTCGTACTGTTTATGTTAAGAGGGTTGTGTTGCGTCCTCACCTCGAAAATATCTCTCACTTTCACACATTTTCGAAGGCGATGTTCGCGATTCCAGGAGTAAGCATGTCATCATAGAAAGGTTGAAGTTGGCAGTTGCGATCATCGAAAATAACCAAAAAATGGAGCATTCATAAGTCAGAAGTTAATGTTTGGAAGAGTACAGGTTTTCCTATGCGCAGAGGCTACCATTAATCCGAAAAAGACGAATTTCGTGCGATAACAATGAAACTCGTAGAATCTAACCAGAATGTGAACAAAATCGGATTTAAGTGCAGGATTTCAGGATCCCTCATAGTGACTGGCTGATTAGATTACGGCTAAATTCGTAAAAGCAAAACGAGATCTCGCAGAGTAATTATTCGAAGCTGACCGTCACAGATGCCATCGCCATGAAAGTAAATGGCAAGTCTGGATGCGCCTCAGACACGAGTTGACACATTTTATGAGGAGAAGCGCGTGGAAGGGCGATCGACGCTTTTATCTAGTAGATGCTGCGTAGGAAATGCGGGTGAACGTGGTAGGGGCGAGGGAGATAACCGCCGGAATTGTAATTGAATTGTTGCTCGCGGCTTGTCAAGCCTCATACTCGTATATGTGCAAAAACTTGGGCCAGGCTGGAATCCAAAGGTACGTTTGAGAGTACATAGTTTGAATGGGGGCAATGCTCCTGAACGTCGCCTGTGCTCCTTTCAATCCTCCAACTCGGAAAACCCGAATCTTCCTAGCGGATTTGAATCAATGTCCAGCGATTGTGGATGTTGGTCCCAAGTTGGGGTACTTCATTTGTTTTTCCTTGGTGTTTTGCCAGCGCACAATTTTCTAATGACTGCTCGACACTGAAACGAAGTGGCCTCCCTCATGAGCTCTCTTCTCTTTCCACACTCCATCGATAGCATGTTAACGTGCCAAGAGACCCAGGGTGGTGAGATGAGCGCAAAGGACTAATTTGAGCGAACGATCATAAGATTCTGGCAGAATCGACAGGTGCCTTTAGGCGCAATGTCACAAAGCCAGATGTCGACTGAACAACATGGGCATTGATCATAAATCTCGTGTAGTTCGTCGTTTGGGATGTTGCAATGTGTGTTTGGTACAACGCAGAAGTCGTCCTGTAACACCAAATATGTTGTTGTTTCCGGAAAGAGCGCCAAGAGAGGCCGACGGCGCTATTTATTTATCTCACGTCTTACCAGAGTGTTCAATGTGTAACGCGATGTAGTACATTTCCTCGTGACATGCCTTCAGCTTACGGTGCGAGGTCTAGAGGAGGAGAGTGGCTATCTGACCATGGTCTTGTGGCATGGACGTATAAGCGGGAGAATCCAAGGTCATAAGGCGCCGGCTCTACGAACTCCATTGAAGTTGTGGACTCCGTGGTATGGAGAGGTTAATTTGCAGGGTTGCCAGAATATTTGAACAATTTCGATACGATTGATTTTTCAATTTTTATGTAAATATTCGACCAATAGCATTAGCAACAAGACAGCTGTTTAATTTCAGTCATCCTCAAGTGTGTTTTGTGCTGTTAATCCATTACATTTTGACTCCGAATAAATTGGAATAGAAGAATAGAATAGAATAAATCACTACAAATTCAACTAAATTTCCGTTAGTTTGTTTTAATGCACCAAGGAATCTGTGTTCAAGCGATGGGGTTGGGGGACTTCAACAAGTTCATAAGACTCAGTCGTACGTAAATCAAGAACAGCCAACGCGTCACATTGATAATATCTACTACCGATTGAGTTCAGTAATATTTTAAGCCCGATTAGGAGAATCCACGTCTCCATGCAGCGGTTATAAATGGTATATTCGCTATTTATAGCTGGAATATGGCCTCTTGGACTCAGGTTATGGGCGATTTCGGTCGATTGGAAGGGGGTTGGGGGACGAAAATGTACCAAAAACTGGGGTTTTTCGAATTTTTCTCGAAAACGGCTCCAACGATTTTGATCAAACTTTCAAATTATCTTTTACTGATCAATACCTAACTTTTCTTCTCTATACATATCTCCATGAAAATACGGTGAACGGAGATATAGGCCTATAAAACAAAAATAGGGTTTTTACACTTTTTGGCAAAACGGCTTCAACGATTATCACCAAACTTTCAAGATGTTTTCGAATAGTTAATACCTACATATTGTTCTCAATAAATGTTCCTCTGACAGTCAATTGAACAGAGATAAGAAGCAAATGTGTCGAAAATAACGTTTTTTCGAACATTTCCGTAAATTCTGGAGTAACTGCTTCACCAAATTCGATCAATCGTTCAGAGTGTGTTTCAGTCGCCCATACCCACATTTCGTTCTCTACAATTATTTCTGTATATATATGTTGAACGGAGATATAAGCCAAGTTAACTCAGAAAAGGAGATTTGTCGAATATTAATTTATCGGTTTTCCAGTTTTCTCAAAAACGGCTCTCACGATTTCGATCAATCTTACGGAGTACTTTCTGCTAACTAGTCCCTACATTTTGTTCTGCATAATGTTTCTGTAGAAATGCGTTGAAGGGAGATATATCGCCCGCAAAAGTAGCTGGTGTTCGAACTTACAGGGGTGGCGGAAAGTTGTGTGTTGCTACGCACCGCTCGTTCCTTTTGACGACTGATCTCATTCTGAATTGGTTATTTAACTCACTCTTCACTCAGTTAATGTGATACCAAACACGTCATTCTCTTCGTTAGGCTTGTATGTAATCAGTGGCGGAGCCAAGGGGGAATCCCCCCACCCCAACACTGAAATTTTGTATAAACAATCTTGTAGCTAGTTTGTTAGCTTATATAAGAAAATGACGGTTGATTACGCCTTCTTTGACTGGTCCCATCGACCTTTCCTTTCCTGGTTCTATGCATAAATATAATAATATCCAGAAACATCAATTGAGCATGAACTAAATCATTCGTCAATCAACTCGGGAAAACGCCAGTTCATTTCAAAATATTTAAAATTATTAACTTATACGCGGGAGCTGATGACTCAACCCTGAGGCACTCAGTAGCAACAATTGCTATTCGAGAAACGCTGTTTATAGATGTTCACCGTTCACATTTCTGCTTGTTTGCGTTATAATACACGTGTCAAAACCATGATAATATGATAAGTTTTAGCTCGATAAGCCTATCATTCTTCCGCCTGGATCTATTGACGTTCAGTACGTTACATTTTAATTTCTCGTAGCTAAAATTGTTATATTTTTTACGCTAGGGTTTCGTAAACAGTTATACGTGTGAGGGCGGTAGGTACCCCACCCACTTGACAGACAGTTACGTATTTCAGAAAACAGACTGTTGATTCATTCATGATAAATGTCAGAAAAATAACGATAAAATGACGCCTACTTGAGAAAGAACATTCTTGTCGCGTTATTATAATACTCCGAGAACGTCGGTTTCCTATAAAAATCCGTCCTGAAGCACACTCTCGGCAGAAAAAGCTGAGGTGAAAGAAGAAACGTGAAAAGGTGATATGAAATATATAAAATACAAGCAGACGAGTCGAAAGGGAACCGAAGTGAAAATAAGCAATGAAGAAAAAAAAAGGAAAAGGGCACGTTAATATTCTGCCCGGCAACCGCGACTAGCGCCTCAACTGTCACGTACAAATCGAACCGGACGAGTCAAATCTACGGGGGAAACGGGGCTGCCTTTTGCTTGGCTCACTTTGCACGTTATTGGCTGGGTTGCGTCGCGTATAGGAAGGAAAATATATTAAACGGTCTCCGTGTCACCAACGAAGCAATCACTTCACTAGCATTGACAACACTAACAACTGAGTTTATTATTCTCGACTTTACACATTTTGAGGCCGGAGGTTTGAACTAGAAAGCAGCACGTTTTTAAATCATAATCGAGGATAACGCAATAATTAAGTAAACTGCAATAGCCACTTGTAACAGGCGCACATGCGTTGTAGAGCGGTTCAAAGATGAGCAACCACCCAGCCCAGTTTTATTTCTACTCTCAAGTACAGTGGGCCACACGAGTCTAGAAAGTCAAACTCCACCCTGTACCTGAATCCTTAAAACGTGACCAATTGGTAAGAAAAGTATTGCAATCGTCCGAAACAAGAGTTTACATCAGACTTGACGTTCCGAAGTCTCCTGACGCAGAAAAAGCAAGGACGACTGAACCAATCGACCTCGTTCGTCTTTCTTTTTGTTATTTTTATAGGACGTGATCCGTCGTGATCCCATTCACTAAGAGTAGAGTCAACTTTCAGGGTACCCTCCTCATAAACAACAATCCAGTACAGCAGGACACGAAAGTTCGATACCTGGGTGTCTTGTTGGACAAGACGCTGACTTGACAAACCCGCATAAAGTACAAACAAAATAAGGCAGAGAATCCACCAATTGAAGCCTCTTCTACTTGATCGCTCCCCACTGAGTCTGGTAACGAAGCGGCTTTCCTTCTCCTAATCCGGCCTATCTGTGAATACTCCTGTGGAGTTTGAGGATCCGCTGCTGTAAACCACGTCAAAAAAATACGGGTGACCCAAAATCGTGTCCTACGTATCATATCTGGAGCACCCTGGTACGTTCGTAATGCAAATATGGATATACCTACCATACAGGAAGCGATACAACGCCAATACAGGAGACTAGAGGTTAACATGGCAGAACATGAAAACACACTCATTGCCTGCATCCCACAGAACCCACCTGCACAACCAGAAAGAAGGCAATTCAAGAGGAAAAGCCCCCAGGACAATTAGATCAACTAATCCATCTACCTACATCGATTGTTACCAAGTTTTAGAATTGTCTGTTGTCGCACATATTTATTTTTTTTATCATAACTTATTCAATTTAACCTAACGTACTTACCTACCTAAAGCCAACATAAATATTACTGATGTAGGACAGTCAATGGGCCGCACGTGTCACGTAAATTAATTATAAATTACTATACAAAACTCTTGCTCAACTGTAATGTCAATATTGACAATAAAGTTTTCAAAAAAAAAGAAGTGAAAGTAAAATGATCCGTTTCTTCCCGAATTGTCGTGGGAGGGGAGGGGGGGAGGTTTGGGGAACTATTCACGAAAAGGGCAGTAAACATTTCGATTCAATTTCCTTTTCTTTCGAACAGTCAACACCTATAGCTAGTACTCTCTAAAACCACTTAGAACCCCTGCAAACAATAATCTACACCAGAACGAGACAGCCAAACGCAGGAAACGAGTTTCCAGAGTTTTGTTTTTATAAACTCCGCACAAATGTAACTAGAACCTTCAGAAAACGTGAGGTGGCAGATCAATTAAGAGCTAATCCAGAAATTCAGAATTTCAACCCTCGCCATTTCACTCACCACCTTTTCAAGATAGTTGTTGTTCGACGCAAAGCGTAAAATTGGTTAGAATGTTTGACCTCGGACTTTCCCAGTAATTGTCTCCATCTATTTCGATACCTGCGGGAATCCCTCTGCGGCAGTCGGTTGTTTCTAACAGCCGTGGAGTTTTTCCCCTTTCTTTACGTCCTTCTCCTCATTTTCACATTCCTCTCCACGACTGAGCACTTCCAATTCATTCCGCCTTCAACTCTCGCCCTTGCTACAGCTCGCATCTTTCCTTCCGAAACATTTTCCAGGGCCAGTTCATGCGTTCTGAGTACTACCCTTGTATTGCCCATTTGTACACCATCTCAGCTCAATTATTACTCAACTCAATTCCGCATGTATAATACAGTCCTCACGCTCACCGAGTTTCATTTTTATTTTGATCCTCAAGCTCCTCCTCTCGTGCGCCCAACAGTTGTACTAGACTATTCCAAAACATACGATCTTTCTCAAAACAACTCACGTACATTAGTCTTCTAAGTAACCTGTACACTGATTGCTCAACAATGGACGTGGCACATGTAGGAGCGCTACAATAAATTCCAGAACGTTGCCACCAGTTTTCACGCAGTTTTAATAAACAGAATGAAAAATATTCAATAAAATCGCTGAATGCACGTGTGAGGGGCCAAGAAAAATTGCGTTGTGCGTCGCGCTTGATGTTTTAAACAGTAACTACTTGTGTCCACATAAACGTTTCAGTAGGAACCCACTGAACGAATATACGGAGCCTGTAAAAAGTACGAGTATCATTTCATATTTCGAGAGGGTGAGTTAAGTTGAGAAATGCGATGCACCTGATATCTTAGTTGATTTTGTTTTCGTGTTGCACATCTGAGCGCTTAGTTGGAAGTGTACAAAAGAACGCCATAAGTTATGCGTCGCATTCAGAGTATTACGCTAATGACAGCTAAATGTAGTATTTACACTTTATTCGACCTCACAACCGTGTTTTTTTTTTTTTTAAAGGAACTCGAATAAATGTTTGACAACACAACATTTTATTGAACCCTGCAGAACTAAACGGAGCTAATGACGAAACAATGAAATAGTAAAAACGATTACACAAATTACAGTAACATGAAACCATTTTCCATACGCTGTCGTAGATGTAGAAGTTAGCAGCAATTCTGCTACTCCCAGAAGGGTATAGCCTTCCCTTCCCCTCTTTTCAATCACTGTTCAGTCAGTTATAAGAATTCGCCATTGTTACATCGTGTCACCTCTTTTTCCTATCACATTTATATTTTCTCAAATCCTACAGTAGACACAATACTTTCCTCGCCCATTGGATTGCAGAAAGTAAAAATGAAACAAAACACAAACAACAAAATGAAAATAAAATCTCACCAGTAAAAACGTCACTGATTAGGTTTCGTTGAGTCTTCAATAATTAAAACCTGTAAATACGCACTGAAAATTAGAGAAATTGAGACAAGGATTTTTGTCAATTTTTGTAATTCTCACCTCCACCTCCACATAATATTTGCGGCTAGTTGCATAGGCTAATATAAGCCGAGAGAGAAAGTTTTTGCTTGAAAGTTTTACTAAACGGAACATATTAGGTGCGCCGCATCACAGAACTTTCCTTAGCTCTAGGTAAATTTAATGGTTTTCATGGCTGCCGCAACTAGTTCAATTTAATCGTCACTCAGTTCATTTGAACTTGGTAAAACATGTTCGTTTCTCGTCATTTTCTCCACTGTTAATGCTTTTATGGGGCCGTTGTAGGCGTTTTTGAGGAAAAATAGGTTTAGTGTACGATCAATGTGATAACTTTAGTTAGTTTTTGGTGGATTTCTATGGTGTTCTTATTTTGATGTCTCGCGTCGTTACCAGCGCGCTAGATATCAAGTTAGGACTGATTTGGTTTAGCCGTTTTCACTCAATCGCGTTCACAGACCATTTTCAAAAATAGTGTTTTTCGCACTAAAAACTTAAAGATCTGAAGGGAACTCATCTTGTATTCAGCCTGTTTTATAATTTTCCTTTCTACTTCGTAGAGCCAAGGAAAGTCAACATCAATTTATTTTAGAATTATTTAATTTTCGACTGTTAAACCAATTTGCTGAGCTGATCGAATAATACTCCTGCAGTACTTTTTCTATTCCGAATTTTAAACAAAAGAGAAGAATTTCAATGCAACGAAAGCAGTAAATATAAAGCTTGGGGTTGTTGTGGATACACGGGCAACTGTAACTGAATCAATATCTTCTCTGCACATAGTGAGACTGGCTAAACAAAAGCGTGAACATGTCAAAACAAATTGAGAAATAAACAGCGAGAAGGCTAGAGGACTAAAGACTGAGAGCTGGGGAAGGATATTTTAGACAACGGAAGTAAATATGAAGTAAAGGAATGAGCGTTCAACGTGAAGAAATGCAATAATTCCCCATAGCTCGGTCGATTATTATTGAAGAATTTCCCAGTCGCTGTTTTGGATTAAGGGGCTGAGCAGAGATGGCACACAATTTAATCGAGGCAGCACCAAACATCGACACTAATTCTCATGAAGCACTACTATACGTCACAATATATCAAGCAGAGATTCTAGTCATAAATATCTGCGCATAAGAGATCCAGTCAAAAGAACTCAAACGTAAGCAGATCTATATATTAGCTCCCTAAAAGGCCATCTTGGCCTACACCTTCAGATCCAGGTAACTGGTCAAAATGATACTGACTCATAGAGGCCAGGGTGTTGAGGAGGCAGACTGCACTTAACTAAAGGGGCAAAAAGGGGCGCTGCCTCACATAGGAGCAACGAAAAGGCACCTAAATTGGCAGGTTACCCGGTGGGAGACACAGGGCAAACATGCCCATAGGCAAGGACAAGCTAAAAGGTTCATTGTGCCTTCACATTGTGCAAGGGCACTGCTTTTGATACCAACCCCAACAAGATGGGCAATTCAGATAGTAGATTGTGTGGCAAGGAGAACAAAACAGCAGAGAACATCTTATGCAAGTGCCCTGTCTTAGCAGCCAGGCGCTTCACACGCTTCCTAGGGGTGAACTTTACTCAGTTTCTTAAATGGGGCTGGTATGTACGACGTCTTTTATTACGTAAGGGACATCCTCACAGTTGGCCTAATGTGTGGCTGCAGTGACGAGTCCTGCGTGACCTCGGGCCAACGAGAAAAAGATGTATTAACGCTGAAACTTCATAAAAAATAGAGGTTCCACATTTGATAGGAGTGGACCACTATTGTGGACTATGGCAGGCTTTGGCTGAACTTACAGAACCTTAATGACTCCTTTTATGAAAGCAAGGTCCTTAGATGAAATGTGCTGTTCATTGTTAATGTGCAGAAGGTCACATTATTGCTTATAGGCAGAACCATCTCCAATAGCAACTGAACTCAATCGTTAGCAATTCTCACTCTTCTCAGATAAGATGTTAATATAGCACAACCAGTTAGAATCCCTTCAATAACGGGTTGGTTATTCCTGGTGCTCCTTAGGTATTCCAATGGGTCCTTATTCAGAATTCAATTTAAAAGCCACCTCCAGACTCTTACGGAGTATCCTGTTTGCCAAAGTAGAGCAAGCAAAGACTGCACAGTGGCCGAAGTTGGACGAGGAAAAAATACAAATATCCGCTCTCACAAAGTATCCTGGCAGAGCGAGTTTCACCCATTTGTTCCTCACAATCCTTCGACTAGTAGTACAAAAACTCACTTTCTAGCCAAGTCAGGCTGAGCAAGGAGAGGACGAACGACTAATTTGAATTCTAGGAATCGCCAGTTCTTATGTCAAACCAAGTTGACTGCTGCTTGCACTAAAAATGGCAAATACCAACAACCACAGACGCTACGAACAATAAATTCAAGCGTTACAAAAAATTTACTTACGAGTCTTTCACTTCCATGCTATTTACAGGATTGACAGCAGACACCATAAGGGGCGAGACCAGTTATATCATGAAGACACCACTATCCTGAAACCAACAAAACAAATTTGGACAGCTTAATATTCAAAGGAAGGAAAAAACAGAACAATTAACCTCATGAAAGTCACCCAACTATGCTAATTTGGTAACAAAAATAAAATTATCTCAACGTGTAAAGGACATACAAAGAAATAAATTGCCTCGTACACAACTACACTGCCCAGATAACACACACACCCCATGTAGCATTATTTATGGATCTTGGGAACAACCACTCCTTTCAGGGTCTCAGGAATTCACATAAATACCACCTCCCACTAATAGTTCTTAATCCCTGGAATCAGAAGACCACCAGAATAGAAGAAATCAGTGACCACCAGAATGGATTATGCAGCGTGAATTGAAAATTTTCCTTTTGAAAGGATCATTAGTGACGTTATTTTTTCCTGTCACGTGGACTAAATGCTTTCGCCTCTAAGGGCCTGCTAAAACCCTCAAACGGCATGTAGCGACCAACTGTAGATACTAAAGGAACACATTTGATTCTTGAATCGAAGGAATTTGGAAATGCTCACGATGGGAACAACCCAATTGAACCATCGGAAATCACCTTGGTGACTGGGATTCTGCAATGGATTATAAACTAATACGTCCGAATACAAAGGCGAACTGTTCTTTACAAAATGGGCAAATACGTAGTGCATCAGCACGATAAAACTCATCAAAATGTCAAACGTCATTCGCCTCAATTGAGTGACCTTGAATGACCTGATCCTCGCTTATTGTTATTCAAGGGGGACTTCTTAAAAATATCCGTTAGACCAGAATTGTGGTTTAATCAATGAGTGGATTCCACTCGCTCTGTAGGGCGAGATATTTTCGGAAGGGAGCTAATCGATCTCACTTCGATTGCACTGCACTGGGGGCAAACCGAGATTCTGACAGGTTACGAATCGACAAACCTTCGTTGCTTGATAAAGGTTAACACACGGAATCAGCAACAAAACCCAGCAACCAGGCGAACTCGTTTAAATAGCAAAAACGAAACTCATGGCGGCGCTGCATAATAAACTGGGTTAGTATCGGATGCCAGTTAAACCAACGCGAATCGATTGGCTGCAGCTATTCTTTGACGACGTCTATAGACGCTTAATTGTGTTAAATACGAACATCAATCCTTCGGAAACTTCGTGTGAGCACGAGCTAAGCACTAATCAAAAAATTCATTAGTCGGTGACATCAACGGGAACTCACAACTTGCGACATTCGATAACTACCCTAATTCACCCCAAAAGTCATTGTTTTTGGAAGCTTGTGAATCATTTCGGCCAAAGATTGACTTACCAGGTAATAATAGATAATTGAGAGAAGAAACGCATAAAACAAATAACCAAAAAAGAACACTAGCAAATTGCTAACTGAACAGGAACACGGTTAACGAAGGTTAAGTAGTGAACGCTTCAACGCTGTTATCATTGAAAAGTTTACTTGGAGTAACACTCGTAAGTATTCCGCAAAGGCACTTCTTTTGCGGTACAGTGTTGGGGCATGAAGTCAAGGCTTGATAACACAGCAGTAACAACTAACACTTACCTACCAGTGAATTCACGGCCTTTGCATGGAAGAAAATAGCTTTTCTTCAATAAAAAAGCTATGTTTCCTGTGATTCAGTCTATGATGCAACCCGTTCGTTTCAAGCTCTTGCTCGTTTAAATTCGTTTCAGTAGGACGGGCCACTTTCTAAAGTTACTGCAGCACTTGGTTTTCTCGGTGATACCGAGAAAGAAAAAAAGAATTAAACTCGAACTTTTGGACCTCTAGGGCTCAGTTTGTAACGTAATAATCGATACTGTTTATAACAATACTTAAAAAGGATAGAAAATTATTGTCAAATAAATGCGATAAGTTGTTAAAAGTAGTTACCAAAACGTGGGATGAGTGGGAAAACAGCATTAAGAAATATAGATGAAGCTCATTTAAAAAAAGCTCATTTTAATATTATTTAAATAAAATAACTCTTAAATTTAAGAGTTGAGTGATCCTAGATCTTACTGTCTGTGGAAACCCTGACACCAAGGAACCTGTGAACTGCCTTCTAAAAGCGACGCAACTGAGCTAAAACAATATTTCAAATTTTGAGCATCAAAGCTTTGTTCTAAGCTACTTAGTGCCCCAACATCCACTATGTGGGGAACTAAAGAACATGGACCGACCGCTTGATAACCCTACGACTGCATGTATCGATAGTTCGCTTGAACGCTACGACTGCAAGTATCGATATGTGTCACCGGCGCAGTTGGTGGGAGAGAGCTTATGATCGATGTCTGGCATATCGATAACCTGACCTCGGTCGTGATATATCGATATATTGCCTTACCAGAGGGAGCGGTCCATATTCTTTGCTTTTACCCCACTATGCAATAAATGGAAATTGAAAAAGTACATTTTTACTTTGAAGCTAAGCTTTTGGAAGTGTGTTTGAAGATTATGTTAAGCACATATGGCGACCGAATTCTAGTACACTTGTATTTGGTGGTGGAGCCTGTAATTAAGAGAGATTACAGGACCCTCCTCAGTACCACAACATTTATATTTCGGAAAATCAATAACCAAGAGCAATGCAGTGGTCAACAGAGAAATACGAGGTACACTAAAAAGAAGTTTAAACTATAAGGGATTTTAAACTGACCTCTGAGTAGCTTCATGCTGCAACTTTTCTGCGCTTGATTCTTTAAGTTCACATGAAATGTGTTGAATTGGGGCGTTCCTGTCTATTATGAATCCATCTGTGTGAATGAAAAAGCTGAAGTGAGGAGTGACAGTAAAAGATCTTTTGGTTTACTAAGCTCAACAAGTTAAATTAGCAGCCAAATTGAATTTTGGATCAAAACACACTGCAATGTGGTGCAGATGCGGACTTAACTGTATAAACTTTGTGTCATTAGTTATACGTTACCTACTCGGGTTTAGTTCTATCGTGGATTGTAGTTGTCCAGTGGAATAGTTTTGTTCGATTCCAGAATATCCGCTTAATTCATTTGATGCGTAAGTGTCGTAGAAAGGGGGTCTTACCTACTCCACATACACTTGTAACTAGATGTTATTGTGTCCACAAATAAATTCTCCATTTCCTTTTTTGTGGGACAAATAGGGCAATTGAAATACGGATTATTTTGGAAACATCGGGTTTCTCAACTTTGGGGCAAATGGTTGCGCTTGATCGTTGGCCCACACAACATTCTGATCTAATAAAACTTGATCGAACGGGTGCTATACAGTTTAACAGGTCTCCTACTGCGTAACATGCCCGCTACAACGGTTGCCAACACCTTTATATAGTTCCGCAGTAAAAACATGTCAATAACTGCTTCTAGAAAGATCAGATTAGTGGATTCTGTGTATATTCCCAGTCTGAACCCTTGTATGAACTGCGGGGTTGTGCTGATAGTTTGAACAATTACCCAATCATTTTATACATGCTAGCGCATGGGGAAGTAAAGGATATAATTTTAAAAATCTTGGGGTTCCCTTGTCTTCAGCTACCCGTGTAGTCCGAAAGGAGCGGGAGATTTTGGTAGCTTATTTCTGTCATTGTTGATTACTCCCTGAAGTCTTGTTTTTTGTGTCATGTCCATCACACTTCGAAGTGCGTTGAAAGTCATGCATCAAGATGGAAACTCGTACAAGAATATTTGAAGAGAGGTCTCAAGATGAGGGCGTCAGCAAATATCGTCTCTTCTCTGATGTTTAAGGGTATGCATACAGCTCAGTTCTAAGCCTAGGAAACTAGTTCCCAGCTAGAGAGTATGAATAGAAGCCGCAAAACGTGTTTTTGCAAAGAGCCCCCAGGGAACAATTTGTGAAGAGGAGTTATGATGCGTGATACAATCGGGTGTCAATATTTACGGGGCGAAATCGTTTAATCAGATGATTTCAATCAAACTTACGACTTAGGGCGAAGGTAAATTCTCAGTAGCGGCTGTGCCGTGACAACTGAGGCACTGCGAGACGACAGCCCTAACCGTTGTCCTGACACCAGGATTCAACCAGTGGGAGATAAAAAGATTTATTTCCAACTACCATCCCAGACGATTTCGCTGGTTCTGGGTTGGAGACTGGCCTACAAGAAAAGTATGACTATGCACTGGGTGCTGGCTCATTAGAAAGTTGTAAGGAATTGAGGGGACCTACCAAGGGCTGCCAAGGCTTGAGAAGTACAGGGCTGTAAGTTAGTCAGCTATCATTCTTCTGGGAGTGAGTGAGGGAGATCCTCTAACTAGAGAGGGGAAGCATGCACGACCAAATACCTGCCGTACCTCCACAGGTCTGAGTTCGGTGGATGCTGCAGGGGCGGGCCTCTTGCATATTAGCGAAACCGCAACTTCCATGACTCGTCGAGGGTTTAGGTACAGTCATCAAACGAGCGATGCGTAGCAACACTCAACTTTCCGCCACCCCTTTAAGTTCGAACACCGAAAATGTACCAAAAACTAGGGGTATTCGCATTTTTCTCGAAAACGGCTCTAACGATTTTGATTAAACTTTCAAATTATCTCCTACTGATCAATACCTAACTTTTCTTCTCTATACATTTCTCCATGAAAATACGGTGAACAGAGATATAGGCCCATGAAGCAAAAATAGGTTTTTTACGCTTTTTGGCGAAACGGCTTCAGCGATTTTCACCAAACTCACAGGATGTTTTCCTTTCTAATAGTTGATACCTACATATTGTTCTGAATAAATGTTCCTCTGACAGTCCAATGAACAGAGATAAAAATCAAAATGTGTCGAAAATAACGTTTTTTCGAACATTTCCGTAAATTCCAGGGTAACTTCTTCACCAGATGTGATAAATCCTAATGGAGTGTCTTTTAGTCACCCATACCAACATTTCGTTATGTATAATTATTTCTGTATATATATGTTGAACGGAGATATAAGCCAAGTTAACACAGAAAAGGAGATTTGTCGAATATTAATTTATCGGTATTCCAATTTTCTCTAAAACGGCTCTAACGATTTCAATCAAACTGACGTAATAATCTCAGTTATTTAGTCCCTACATTTTGTTCTCCATAAATGTTTCTGTAGAAATGCGTTGAACGAAGATATAGCACCCGCATATGTAGCTGGTGTTCGAAATTACGGGGGTGATATTTATGCTTCTAATTTAATTCATTTGTCACTCTTTTCATTAGAATTTGGTCAAACATAACTCCACGGTGGTAGAAAGGGAAAGTGCTTATAGTTCCGGAATTTATGGCGGTGCTCCTACTAGTGCCAAGACCATTATTGAGTAATCAGTGCACAGAGGACTAATGAATGCTGATGCCGGTGGGACTTTTATTTTGACAAGGATAATGATCACTATTTCAGAATTATCGGGTAATAACCGAGGGAAACCGTAGTTAATGAAACGGCGGGGGTTGACATTTCGGAATTTCGTTGTCGCCGTGTTTCGGAGCATTATCAAACGCTCATCGTATAAGTACTTGTTTGAAATACCACGTCAACTTTTCTGGAGATTTTTGTGTCATTCGGGCGGATTTTATAGGTAAAAAAATTGCCATTATCATCGAAACAATTTGTGATTTATTGTGCTGCTCTCCTCATTTTCCCACGAATGGAAATTATATGTTATGATTGTGTAATTTAGAACTGTCCGTACAAATAATCATTAGAACCGTTATTGAGATTAAAAAATTAGTGTTTTGATCATTATGATTACTATAGTTAGTTTTAGGCAGATTTTACTCATACCCTCATTTTGGCGTTCAACTATGACCTGCTGCAAAATATCAAGTTGCGCTTATTTGGGTCAGCCGTTTTTGCTCAATTGTGTTCACACACCACTCCTAAATGATGTTTTTCGGTCTCAATAAGCCTTAAACAGTAAAGACCTGAAGAGAACTCGAAATTTTGTTTTCAGCTGATTACGCAACTTTCCTCTCTACTTCGGAGAGCCGAAGAAAGTAAAAACGTTGAATTTTTTTCATATCATTACGTTTTGGAGACCATTTGGGAACGAGGTATATGTGTGTCTTTGGTTCAATTTACGGGAGAACGGCTGGGCAGCCGATTGACCTGGTTCTATTTTCGTTACGTTAGTGGTTCTTTCAAGACACGAAAATAAGGTAGTGAGTGGGGCTTGGATAAATACGCAAAAATTTGTGGTATAAAGTTTTTCGTTGAATGAAAACATAGGTGTATTACTCACAATGATTTTTATAGGTCTACATCACTAGAAGGATGCAATCCTCTTATCACAACACAATAGGCGCGTGATTGATTAAACTGATGTGTGTAATGTTGGGCGTTTTTTGTTTCGAGATTTTTTGATTCGACGGTAGTTATCAATGGTTTCTAACGACAATTTAACTTTGTTAACTAGATTTGATTTTACCACGTTGATATCTGTGACGTCTAGGACGTAGATGGGTGGGGGGCGTGGTACTTTTTCGGTAGACGGCTGGTTCTGCAAGCCTGGATTTTCGTTTGTTTCCATGTTTACAAGCAGAGGAGAAAAAGAATTACTGATCGGAATCATTCAAGTATCCGTTTTTCGACGTTTTGCTGAGATTAAGTCGACAAATCCCAGCTTGTTTGGGTTGTCGGGGTCCATGTTGAGCTAGATAAGCCGAACACCTGTTGACTATAATAGGAAACAAAACAAGCGATACCTATTAGGTGAACAGGATGATCGGAGATAAGAAAGGTGTTAATCTCACGATTGCCCGAGAGCTTCAGTGCGAACCAGACTGCTCGTGGGATCACGTTTGGCTTGTTAGTTTCGATTCGTTCTCAGGTGGGTAACTCCTTTCGTCAAACCATGTTATACCTAAGAATTGATTATTAAGTTCGTACTTCCTGATTTGTGATTTTCCTAATTTGTTAAACGTTTTCATAACGCATCGTAGAAGGCTTACTGAATATCCCACTCTTACATATTTATTGTTCGTGAATGTTTAAAGTACACTTTATGATCTTCCGTTTCAGAATTACCATTATTTACGACGATATAGTAATGTCATACGTAACTACAACCAAACAACTTCTGGGGGAAGATTTGAGTAACCTCATCACGTCTGTCACCCATTTTGAGGTAAGTTGGTTTATCGTTTAAGCCAGCCATTCACGGTCCGATCTGTAGGGCTAACTGAAACGACGCTTGTTCACTCATGCCGCTACAAGAGGTCTGATAAACTCACGTTTCAGCGATGTTCATGAATTCTTACGTCCGCTTTTTTTTTTGTTGGTATTGTTGCAATGTAAAGGTAGTGGAATGTGAACTATTCGCTTTATTTTTCTCTATTGTAGAGTAATGATGATGAGATGCGTTGCAACACACAACTTTCCTTAGCTCTACGTCAACTCACTCGTGTACATAGCTTTTGTTTTTCTACTTACTCAATTCATTTATCACTCCGTTCATTCGAACTTGGTCAAACAACGCGTCACAGCAGCAGGAAGCGGTAGCGCTTACAGTTCCAGATTTTATTGTGCTGCTCGTACTCATTGCAGGACCAATATTGAGCAATCGGTACACAGATAATTATTGAGGCTGTAAACATAAATTTTTTGAAGAAGGATAGTAATTACTTTTGCGGAGTTATTGGGTAAAAATGTTTAGAACTGGTAGTAAGCGAAACGGCAATAGTTGAAATTCAGGAATTTCTGGAGTGACCCCCATGTATCTCATGACCGTTTTTAAACACTCACCCTTTAGGTATTGGATTGGACTACAATCCCAATTTTTTTTTACATTCTACAACAATTCCAGCGGAGTTTATAAGGAAAAAAAACGCTTTTGGTAGAAAATTTTGATAATTTATTGTGCTGGTCTCGTCATTTTTCCACGAATGGCAATTTTATGGTATCGTTGCCTTATTGAGAGCTATCAATATAAAAAATGTAATCAAAATCGTTAGAGCCGTTTTTGAGAAAAACAATATTTGGTGTTTTGATCACTATGATAACTATAGTTAACTTTCGGTGGATTTTGTTCATACCCTTATTTTGGCGTCCCATGGTAACCTGTAGGATAGACATCAAGTTTTAGCTGATTTGGTACGGCGGTTTTCTCTAAAAATCGTTCACAGACACACAGACCATTTTCCCAAATAGTGTTTTTCGGACTCATGAGGGTCTGAAACGTAAAGATCTGAAGAAAACTCAAAATTTGTTTTTCACCCGATTACATAACTTTCCTTTAACTGAACTTTAAGCGCAACCATATTCCTTTTAAAACGGGAAGTTGTGTTTTATCGAGTTCAAATGAACTAACTGAAAAACTCTTGGTAGATTTCGATGAGTTCACTCAGATCTATGTTGTTCACGGTGCTTCAATAAACTCTAAGAATGGGCAGAAAAACGTTCGTTATGAAAATTGCTCGCGCAAACTGAACTGTTTCTTTGATACGATGCTTTAACTGGAAATGGAAAGTGGCTACTCGTACGATGGTAGGAAACCTGTTGTATCTGACACCCGGACTTGCAGATCTAACCGTCAGTGGCTGACTGTACTCTGTATTATTTTTAAACGTGCGTATTTATGATTAATTTTGTTGGGATTTCAGAAAGATTCAGAGGAATATTTGAGGTTGAAAGAGTTCGCCTGGCGTCAAATTCTTGAGAAGTACCACACTTCAGTGACGGATGATTATGTGATAAAATCAGTCGAAAGCTTCTCTGAGAAATTCGTATTTCATGGCTTCGATCAAAAAGCGAAGAATCTTAAAACCCTCATTTCTCATTACACTAACTTGGATTATTTCAAGCTTAAAGCAGATGTCAGCGCAGTCATTTTGAATTACTATTGATTTTCAAGTGTTTGTATCCATTTCATATTGTTATGACTTTTGAAAATTTTTTTTTCAGGGCACTCTCAAGTGGGGTCTTATCCAGCTGCTCATCAGACTCTCTTACAGGCCTACCGACTCCCTCAATGATGACCCACCTGTTGTTATTGAAGATATTATTAAAACTGAAGAGAAAGATGAAGATGATCACTTCGATTGGGGAGCATACTTGAAGGAAGGGTGGGAGAAGTTTAGGTTGCCAAGCGTAAGTTCATTTCATATTTTTCCTTTCCAGTATACATGGAAGAGAAAATGACTATGAATGTTGTATTCTTCTACTTTTGAACTTCCACTACGACTTGTGCTCATAAATAATGAACGATCGAACACCATTTACGATGCTTTCACTTTAATTCCTTCGTCAGGATGATGAATCCGTACCTTTCTCCGACGAAGAAGACGACCGTCGCAACTTCGATCTTCAGGAAATTCCACCAATCAGACCTATTGCTGGTCCAAGTAGTTCTTCGCTTAAGAAAACCGAGGCACCTAAGCCGAAGTTGTCAGTAAAGGAATGGGACAATTTGTGTTTGGAAAATATCAACAGCATTAATCAATGGATTGAGACTCAGCTGGACGAAATTCCTTGGTGGAAGGATTCAACGTTTTCTGAAAACGCCCCCAGTCGATATCCTGCAGCCAATTACTGCTCCATATGGTATTAACTTTACGCTTTTTTCACGTTTTAGCACACAAGTCGTTTGAACGGATTCTTCAACTGCCTGAAAATGTACAACATTCAGTGCGTGGTTCAGGAACAGCTGCATTTCCTCTTTATAGAAAATAGTCAAGTTGCTAGTGATCTCAACACCAAATACTACTTTCGACATTTTAAGGTTGGAAGCTGCGAAGACAAAAGGGATTGCCGTTGACGATGTGCGGATTATTCTGGAGTATAGAATTATCCAAGAAGTTCTGTTCTTGCTTGGAACGACTAATGGGTCTTCAACTACCTTAATCGATTGCAAGAAAGGGATTTACACGCTCAAACCTAATATCGCTATTTCCAGTCTTTCGCCTGTAAGTTTTTTTATCTATTTGGAAAATATGGGATTAATCCAATTACAAGAACAAAGTAAACAAGTAGTACCTAAATGAATTACAAAGAAATAAGGAACAAGCAACGATGACTAGAGCACCACACAAGACATAACACTGCTTCACCATGAACATAGTTGGCAAAATGAGTTATTGAGGGGTACCCAAGCAGAGGTGACGGAACAGTTGAGTTCTAATGGTTGTGATGGGCGAAAAAAGAATGTCGATGATGAGAGGAGGTTTGCTTGGCGAAGAAGGCGGCTGAGTGGGCGGTGATATAAGTAATTTGTGGAAGAAAATGGAATGGCAAAAGGTCCGTGAGGTACGAGAAAGCCGACCCGGGCCAAGAGATCAGGGGCATCAATCCTACCTGACATACCATGAAGGAATGAAAGATCTGCACACATGCGACAGTCACGTTGAGACATCAAGCTGAAGCGATGAGCGAGCACTTCATAGTCCAAGTTGAACATTTGTTGAGTTACTACTGTTTTTTTTTTTTCTTCCCCGAGGGCATGTGGGACATGGTCCCTTTGTCACTGCGGCCACGTGTGGGCCTATTGTGACACTAGCCCTTCCTTAGTAAAAGGCGTCGTACATACCCGTCCCCTTTATGAAGCCAAGTATGTCCTTCACCGCAGCTTCCGCTATGATATGGGGTTCAATAATTCCCTGGGCAAAGTATCCAAAGCGTTTGACTGCTAGGGCAGGGCACTCACATAGGATGTGCTCCCCCGTCTCGTCCTCCTCACCACAGAGTCTGCATTCCACCGCCTCTGAGTTGCCCATCTTGTTGAGGTGATACCTGAGTGGGCAGTGTCCAGTGAGGAAGCTAATCAAGATCCTCAGATCCCTCATGGAGAGTGTCAGCAACACCTTTGCCCTTTGACCAGAAGGCGTAACAAGCCTTTTCGATTGTCTAAGTCGTGGCTGGCGATGCCAATGGGCGTTATTTTCCTGTGTCTCCCATTGAGCCACCAAACGGTTCAGGTGACTTTTGGTCATACCTACATGAGGTTCAGGCCCAATGGGTAGGGCTTCTGTGCCCTTCTTCGCAAGGTGGTCAGCCTTTTCATTGCCCTCATGCCCCTTGTGAGCCAGCACCCAGATGACGGAAAGCCTATTGTGGGCGCCGAGCTGCTTGAGCGCATGAAGGCATTTCCATGCCAGCCTGGACCTAAAGCTATAGGCTGCGATGGCCGCCTTTAATGTGGCCTGGCTGTCCGAAAAAATGTAGATCTGCTTGCCCTTAAGTCTCTTAGACAGGATCTCTTCCGCGCAGATCTTTATAGCTAGGATTTCAGCTTGGAATATCGTGGCATACTCTCCCAGCGGCTTAGCCAGACAGTAGTTGGGCCCAACAATGCCCAGTCCAGCTCTGCCTCCCATGACAACCATTGGTGTACCACCGCAGGGCGCCCACCTCGGTCCGGAATGTCTCCTGCTCCCATCGATCCCGCGAGTGGATACTTACCCTGTATGGCAGCCGAAAGTTGACGTACTTGAGGTACGAAAGCCGACCCGGGCCAAGAGATCAGGGGCATCAATCCGACCTGACAGCATACCATGAAGGAATGAAAGATCTGCACACAGGCGACAGTCACATGGAGACATCAAACTGAAGCAATGAGCGAGCACAACATAGTCCCAGTGGGAACATTTGTTGAGTTACTACTAATGGGGATTGTAGAATTTTCTGGTTGCTGGGAGCCAATTTAAAAACATCACGAGCGACGCATTGACTTTCCTTTGTCTAAAGCAACTAAATCTGTTTTCCGCAACGTTTTACGTGAAAACTGGTGTCATTAGACGTTCCGGAATTTATTGTGCTGCTCTTACTTGCGCCACGACCATTATTGGGGAATCAGTGCGCAGATGATTCGTTAGACCTAAAGTTAACGTAGTTGTTTGGTGAGTCCGTCTCCTCTGGCTGGTGAGATACTGTGGGCGAGCGCTTTCGATGTAAAGACATCATCAACTGGCCGTTAAGTCATTACTAGAGTCTCGCTCCCCCACAGTATCTCACCAGCCAAAGGAGACGGACTCACCTAACTGGTACGTTAACTAACCCAATTGCTTCATCAGACCGTCAACATGATTTAATTATAGAAGGATTGGAATTACTGTTTTGGAATTATCAGGTAAAAACAGCGAGGAATGTTAGTGAATGAAACGATGGTGGCGGGAATTGCTCAATTTCTTGGGTTGCTACTAATTATCATACGCTCATTGTTGAACTGAAGCCCACCAACACCTAAGAGTATGGTGGGGGTGGGGGGGGGTGACTGACTATGAACGTTTTTAGCCGACATTCATTTCTACTTGGTAGAGCCAAGGAAAGCAAAAAACTGAATGATTATTATTATTTATTATTCTTAAATACCTAGACCTATAGATTTTGAGGTAAAACAATGCGAAAAATTGGTACGTGAAACAATTAAACCCAAAACGAACTAGTTGATCAATAACTAGTTAATTGTTATTAATAATCATTACCATTTAGAATAATTCTTAGCATTTAATGTTTTTACTTTCCTTGCTCTACGAAGTAGAAAGGAAAGTTATGTAATCGGCTGAAAAAAAATTTTGAGTTCTCTTCAGATCTTTACGTTCAGACCCACCTGAGTCCGAAAAACACTATTTGGGAAAATGGTCTGTGTGTCTGTGAACGGGTTTTAGAGAGAACCACCGAACCAAATCAGCTAAAGCTTGATATCTCGCCCGCAGGTCACCATGGAACGCTAAAATAAGGGTTTGGACAAAATCCACCGAAAGTTAACTATAGTTATCATAGTGATCAAAACACCAAATATTTTTTTTCTCAAAAACGGATCTAACGATATTGATTAAATTTTTTGTATTGATAGCTCCCAATGAGACAATTATACCATAAAATTCCCATTCGTGGTAAAATGACGAGAGCAGCACAATAAATTATCAAAACTTTCGACGAAATCGATTTTAGCGCAGTTTTTAGAGAAAACCACCGTACCAAATCAGCTGAAACTTGATGTCTAGCCTACAGGTTACCATGGGACGCAATAATTAGGGTATGCGCAAAATCCACCGAAAGTTAACTATAGTCATCATAGTGATCAAAACACCAAATTTTTTTTTCCAAAAACGGCTCTAACGATTTTAATTACATTTTTTATGTTGATAGCTCTCAATAAGGCAATGGTACTATAAAATTCTCATTCTTGGGAAAATGACGAGAGCAGCACAATAAATTATCAAAATTTTCGACGAAAACCGTTTTTAGCGCAGTTTTTTCCTTATAATCTCCGTTGGAATTCTTGTAGAATGTTAAAAAAAATTGGTATTGTAGTCCAATCCAATACCTAAAGGGTGAGTGTTTAAAAACGCTCATGAGATACATGGGGGTCACTCCAGAAATTCCTGAATTTCAACTACTGCCGTTTCGCCTACTACCAGTTCTAACAGTTATTTTCCAATAACTCTGCAAAAGTGATTACTATCCTTTTTTAAAAAAATCGTGTTTACAGCGTTATTAGTTATTTGTGTACCAATTGCTCAATAATGGTCCTACAATGAGTACGAGCAGCACAATAAATTCCGGAACTGTAAGCGCTGCTGCTTTCTGCTGCCGTAAAGCGATGTTTGACCAAGTTCAAATGAATTGATTAAATAGAATTAGCTGTGTACAAAGTGAATTGACGTAGAGCTACGAAAGTTGTGTGTTGCAACGCACCAGATATTTCTGTATAAAAGAACCATTTTATTTTTGATAAACAGCCGATGTTCAAAAACTTCATCGAAACAGAGCTTTGCAGCGTTCTCCCGCACATCGCCTGTCTAATTGAATTTCAAACGCGGATTTCTGCAAAGAAGCTCGTGGATAACACAGTCTCAGACACATACTGGGCGTATTCTAGGGCACTCGCCGGCATACTAACGGATTTCAGGATGGAATTAGTTGCTGTTGAAAGCCACTGGAAGAAGAAAGGTTAGTTCACTATTTCGCCGTTGACTTGAAATCGCTTCACCGTTTCGACGTTTTAATAATTATCTGCGTCTCGACTGTTTTAGAAGGAGTAATCACTCTTCGAACTATTTTTCATCGTTTAAAGCCATGGTTTGGCTCTTTCGAGTTTTTAGCTTTTATTCATCGAAAGGCAATTTATGAGGATTTTTCGAGTGTTGAGCCCTGGAAGTGTAGCATGAGGTTAGAGCAGTACTAATCGTTTTATTATTGATCATGAATTGACTGTGGTTGAAAATGTGCAAAAGTGCTTCGCTTTTCGTTGCAGGCTGCTCAGTGTTTTGTTGCAAGAATTGAAGATAATTAGTAACAGCAAGTACAAAAAACTCGCTCTAGGGCTTTTTTTGAATAGCATGACCAGCTATATGCGAATAATCGGTCGAATGATGAAAGGCGCCAGGTCCCCCGACCCGAAGAACGAGTTCGTGATATACGAGTAAGTTCGCAAATTACGATTGAATTGCTTGCTGAGACATACTTTTCCCCGCAGTGAGAATTTTAAACCCCTTGATTGATCCAAAGATCCTGATAACACTTCAGGGCCAAACCACAGTTCGAACTTAATGGCGACTGAATACACCAATGTTTATTCATAAAGTACGACAATAATGCTACGAAACGTGTAAAGGGTTGCTGCCACGACAGAGACCACAAATGTCTCAATCTCTTCTGCGGTGATTATTGGTAGAGACTGAGACTACAACCAAAACTGATTCATTGGGTATCGTAGTCGGTTGTGTAATTTTGATGGCTGTGCCATTAATTAACAATGTAATGGAAAGCCAAGTGTACCGACTGACTCCCATTAAAGGCACCCACGCAATCACAGTCTAGTGGTTATATACGATGGTTCATAATCCCGACGAAAGTTGGGCAATGGATCAGAGGAGCTCGTAATCGCTGTAATTTTGGCCTGAGTCAGCGGCTCGCCAAACATTTCCAAACCCCCTCGTAACAATTGGCGCAGTCGACCTCTGAACTCAAACACGCTACATCATTCTAGGAAAAAGAAGAGGGCCAGAGAGAATTTTAAAAAAAATTAAGACAGAATCTTTTATTGGATTTTCCGGGGATTCGCTCAACTCTCAAAAATCGATTCATTAAAGTCGTCCGTTCCATGAGGAGCTAACAGTGAGGGGGGATATGTACCAACTGACTCCCATTAAAAGGTCTTGAGGTAAGATGAAGGTCTCACAATCCGACAAAAGTTGGGCTATTGGATCGGAGCCCGCGATTGCTGTAATTTTTGCCTGACTCAGCGGCTCCCCGAACATCTCCAAACCCCCCTCGTAACACAAGTATACTTACTGTTACATCTTACTAAGTGTGGGAGAAGTACGCACGACAACGAATGTAATTGGAATACGGAGTTTCATTCTCATTTACAGTTTGTAGAGGATTTTCCACCACAAACGGGGAATTGGGTGGGACAGGCAGCACCTTGACGCGACAACAGCTCCATGCTGACACCGAAGTTTCGAGTACATCAGGACGTTTGAGGTGCCTAGTCAGCACAAATGCTCCAGACTGGTCTTTGATAAATCGAAGA
Source organism: Pachypeltis micranthus (assembly GCA_020466155.1). Taxonomy (NCBI): domain Eukaryota; kingdom Metazoa; phylum Arthropoda; class Insecta; order Hemiptera; family Miridae; genus Pachypeltis; species Pachypeltis micranthus. The sequence goes on from CM035776.1 coordinate 6,808,951, forward strand.
GTTTGGTTCGTCCCAGTACATCAAACTGCCCTTCATGAAGTGCCTGTCCTCAGGTACTCATGAACACTGCAGTGTGCTGCAATCAGAGCGCTGCTGTCAACACTACAATTGAGAACCTTATTTTGATTAATGTTCCAAAAAGATGTCTATGTTTGTGTGTTGGAAGTATTGGCTGTGAGTTCATCAAATATAAAATTGATCGAAAAATAAAAACATAATCATCATCTTTGTTTGACCGGGCACAAACAACAAAACGAGTTAACTCGGCTTGTATACACGGTCTATTCTGATTCGGTTGATACAAGAATATAGATGCAAGATTAATTAAGTTGGTGTACAGAAGCAGGAATAATATTCGGCCAGACGAACGCGCACGCGCGAGTTACAGGAATGAATCCGCCTTATTCCCCAAAAAAACACTTGGGCCAACATGACAATACTTAAATTGCCCACATAGGGCCACCAATACAACACCAAACCGGATGGAAATTTTCCCTTCGAAAACAAACCCTTCACTGTCAGGATAAAACAAGAGGGCTAGGGTGTGCCTGAATGGTTTAATTGAACTGAACTTGAAGAGTGTAGATTGGAAAAGAAAGGGCTAGGATGGAGCAGGAGTGAGTCAGGGAAGACAGCGTCACAAAGAAAGTGACAGCATGGAGTAGTCCGATACCGTCAGCGTGGCAGAACGATCTTCATTCCAGACAGCTGCGACATTCTAAGTTCAGAAAATCTGTTCACTCATTGACGAAAGACAATTTTCTTAGTACAAGGAGTCTGAGCTTCTCTCCTTCTCAGAGGACACCTGCTCTCAGTTGAATCAGAATCAGTAGGTGCTGTGACTACCGTGCGCTGGTTGGTTGTACTCTTAGAAACTACTGGGGCGTTCTGGTTCATTTTGTGGAGGACCGTGGGATGCCTGTGTTGACAATATTCACAAGTGTAGGTTGAGTTGGCAGTGAAGTGTGCCAGGCAATTCGTACGCAGGTTGTGCATTTCCATGACTTATTGTGGTCTCCTCCCTTTTGAAAAGCGATGACACACGCAGATTTCCACTGAGTGGAGAGCTGTGCTAACTGCGGACAGTCATTAACACATTCAATACGGAGCATTGTACCCAAAAAGTTCCAGGAAAACGGAATTTACTTTTTTCTATTTTACGTGAGGGGAAGGTGCGAAAATCCTGTAAAATGTGAAAAAAGTGGTGTTCCGGTTCATAGAAAGTTAATTATACTCGTATATCAATTAATAAATTACGCACATTCGAGTCATGCCATTGTCTGCGTCATGCGGGTTTTTGGCAAGCCTTTGTAAGTAAAACACAGGACGGGGAAGTCATTTATTGACATTTGATAAATATAAATGCATCATAACAGAATAAGAACTACAAAGAAAATTGATAGAAATTACAAAATACTAAAGTTAACGTTTGTGTTAGGTGTGTCCTTCTCCTCTGGCTGTTGAGTTTCAGTGGGCAAGCGCTTTCGATGTAAAGACATCATTGTCTGGCCATTAAGTCAGTGCTGGAGTCAGTCGTGGTCTTTATATACAAAAAGAAAGGTAAACGGGATGGTGAAGCGTCAGGGAAAGGAGGAGGGTGAGGAAGGAGGTCATGTACCTTTGGGGGAAACCCACTAGAGGTGAATGGAACGTCTTGAATGGTCTGTCAATTGTGGAATCTAAGTCTTTTTTGTATCGGGTGGTCTGCAAAACCGTCGGTTGGTTGTTTTCGTTTGTGTAGTGTTTTGAGTGGTGTGAACATGGTGTCGCATTTTGTGTTGATTTGTTCATTTATGATCTGTCCATTGAAGTGTTTTTGTTTAGAAATTTCCATGTTTTCTAATATGTTCAGTTTTCGTCCTTTGTATTGTTTATGTAGTAAGATGGTGCAGTCCTGTATTTTGGTAGGTTCATGTCCCTCCATACCAATAAAAGAAACCCTTGACATACTAAAGCTTATAATAATTTGTCGAGAAGTATCCAGCGTGTCGACTCCCATATCCATACCGTCCACATACATATTACTGTCCTCACCCTGCAGTCGGGGGTCCAGAATTCCGCTGACGTATTCCCTGCGTGTCGTATGAGCCGACTAAAAGGGACAGCCGGGTGGGCCCAGCTTGAAAGACAACCTCACCTCTATGAGGTCCCCGCAGGATTACATCCAACGAGGCTTAACTGTGGCTGGGCGTCACAGTGTACTCTGTCGCCACACTGTGCTCACCCTGCAGTAGGGGGTCCAGAATTCCACTGCCGTACTCCCTGCGTGTTCGTATAAGCCGGACTAAAAGGGACACAACTTACACTTCATTCACATACATGACACACTGGGAACCCCCTACCTTTAGCTGGGATCGCAGAACACACCGCCCGCAGGAAGGGGAACAGAATTCTCCTGCCGTATCCTCTGCGTGGTCGTTAAAACCGGCCTTAAAGGGGCTTAAAGCTCACGACACTGACATACACAACATATTCCAGATACTAAATACACTGCAACGGCTTGCGTGGCAGAACACACTCACTTGAAACACTCATAATGAGCGAAAGACAGTCCTGGAAGTAGCTCACTAACACCTTTGAGCGATCCCCTATATAGGTGCGGCTTTCGGAATGAGGAGGGGGAAAAACCAGGTTTGAGCGTTCCTGGGGCGGCTGATAGCGTGTGTCCCGCTCACCACATCACTAGTGGCCGAGGGCTGACTCTGAGCAGCAGCCGAAAAATCCCTCATGCGTCTTAGTCCCGGTGGGTGGCCGGACTGGCAGCTGCGGCGCATGTGGGGGCCTCCCTTTGACCCTCAACGGACCAGCGAAAGGGGCTAGAATCAATATGCCTGAGGGGGAGCTTCCAGGACACTGCCTGGAGCAGCTCTCGCTCATAAGACGAACACACACAACAAATGAACTCACAAGGATACACTACACCAGTCCGCTTCTTTAATCACCCCCAAATAAGTAAAAAACATGACAAAGTCAACTAAAACTTCAGCAGGTAATAAAAACGCCACCTGCGCCTCTTCCTCGGGCTCGCCAAGCTCGACCCCTCCCTCTTCGGACGATGAGCAACCTACTCGTCGTCCAAACAAACAAGGGCGGAAAGAACCGGGCAAACCGCGTTCACCTCCCCCTTCTCCCCCTAGTAGCCCGGGCAACCCGGCTACTACAAGCACACGACACAGCGTGGACCCTAAACTGTCGGACATGGAGCAAATTTGCGCATACGTCCAAATCATCCACGGCCAGCTGGCACGGATGAGGGCCAACGCAACAGGACCTATGCGGGACCTCGTAACTAGTTGCCTCTTCGAAATTTCGAAGCTGGCTATAAAAGCTAATGCCCCCCCAACGACATCGCCCCCTGCCACTCCCCCTGCGGAAACTGTGGCGGCTGTCGTGAGGGAAGAGCTGCGTAGGGCAATTGCCCAGCAGCCAGTGCCACCAGCCCCCCAAACTCGAGGAGCAACAACGAGCCAGGGTAGTACCCCAGGCCCCTCATATGCGGCAGTAGCCGCTACTACGCCTTCCTCCCCCCCTCATGGAGCTGAGGCGGAATGGCAGCCTGCCAGGGCCAGGAAGCGCAGAGGGAAGCAGAAACAGGCCCCAACTAAGCAGGAAGTGCAGGCCGAGGGCAGCGCCCCGCCTATGCCTCCGCCAAAAACAAGGGCAAAAATAAAAATAAAAACCAAAATAAAAGCCTCCACCGCTTGCCAAACTCCCCCCTAAAAACCCACGACAAAACGTGGTAGTGGTTAGGCGGACATGTGAGGAAGGAGAGGCTGGTCCCTCCAACCCTGACGCAATGGAAGCGCTTATGCGGGGTGTCCCTGCTACGGACCTCCAAGCTCTGAGTGTCCGAGTGCTGAACATCCGCACCGCAGTAGGAGGTGGCGCCGTCATTGTGACGGAAACGCCAGAAATGGCCAAGGCGCTCACGAGCCACATTTCCACAAAAAAGGAGTTGAAGCTCCAAGCGTCAGCCCCCCTGGGTCGTTTCCCACGCCTGCTGCTGTGCGACGTGCGGACCGACCTTCAAAAACAGGACTTGGCCCAACAAGTTGTTGAGCACAACCCTGCGTTAGGCTTGCAGCCGCAGGATGTCAGGCCTCTCTTCACCAAAAAGCGTGGCAGACAGAAGGATTGGGTGATTGAGGTATCACCCAGCCTGTACAAAAAACTAGAGGGCAAGGCACCTCCAAATAGCCTGGCAGCGGTGCGCCATACGAAAGTACCAAGCCCCCACTCAGTGCTACAAATGCCAGCGCTATGGCCACCTGGCAGTGGCCTGTACAAGACCTGTTGTGTGCGCCTGGTGCGCCTTGCCACATCTGAGTAAGGAATGCAAGCGTGATGCTCCCCTCAAGTGTGCCAATTGCGTCGAACGCAAAATCCAACAGGTCGCACACTCTACACGAGACGCACGCTGTACCATTCGTCAGCGAGCGATTGCCCTCCAGGAGTCACGAGTGGATTATGAATAGGTCAAAAACAGTTCGAATCCTTCAGCACAACACAAATAAGAGTTGCCCAGTTATGGCTGAGTTGCTGCAAAATGCACTCAAGAAACGCTGCAGTGTCCTCGCCATACAGGAACCGTACATAGGATCCAAAACTCTTGGTCTCGGATCGCAGGCACGAGTGGTGGCTGGAGCAAGAACGGAGCCAAGGCAGCAGTAGCCTGCATCGACCGTCCATTGACATGCTCGCACTCACTCACCTGAACAGCCAGCACTTGGCCGCTGTGCTCATCCGAGCCGGTGGCTTTGAGCTGGTTGTAATATCATTTACAGGCAATTTGGCGCACCAGTTGCCAACAGCCTTGAACCACTCGGCGGGCTCTAGCAGGCCTATCAGGACGACCCTGCGTAGTCTGTGCTGATGCAAACGCCAGATCACCATTGTGGGGATCCCCAACCCTGGATGGGGCGGGCGAGGCGTATATAGAGCTGCTCACCAGGTACAACTTGGTTGTTGCCAACGACCCCATGACTGAGGCGACCTATGATGGCCCGGGAGGAAGGTCGTGTATAGACGTCACAGCCGTGTCCCACACCCTGCTACTCAAATTGAAGGGTTGGCGAGTCGTACCAGGTGCAACGCAGAGCGATCACATGGTTATTGACTTTGCCATTACGGATGATAACATCCTCTGCAAAGACACGCGTGAAAAGCGATTCCGCACAAAAAATGCTGACTGGCCGCAATTCTTTAGGGTACTGGAAGGTGAACTGCGTGCCGCAGACACCGACCTAATAGTGCAAGCATCCACACCTGAAGAGGTGGACAGCATAGTGGACACATTTACCACAGCACTGCACTCTGCTGGGCTCTCTGTACTTGGCCAACAGAAGCACAGGGCGATCAAAGTCCCATGGTGGACTGAGGAACTTAATCCCCTCAAGCAAAGTGCAAATAGAGCCAGAAGGATGTACCAAAACACTCGTGACCCTGATGCCAGAGCAACACTCCGAACTGCCTTCATCCAAGAGAAGAAGGCCTTCCACCGCGCCATCAAACGAGCCAAACGGCAAGGCTGGCGAAATTTTGTGGAAGCGGAGAGCTCTGAGAACCCCTGGGGCAGACACTACAAGTCCTCCATAGGAAAAGCAAATGTAGAGCAGGTCTTAGCTGCGATGCAAAATGAGTCAGGCTGGGCCTGCAGTATCGAACGTTCACTGGAAACCCTCCTTGAGAAGGCGTTCCCAGATGACCAACTAGCTCGAGACACTGAAGCCCAGAGGGCAGCAAGGGAGCTGATCATGGACCCTCCGAACGAGCCCGACATCCCATTGTGGACAACAGGCGACCTCGGCAGGGCTCTTGCGACCTTAAAGCCCAACAAATCTCCTGGGCCAGATAAAATAGAAAGCAATATGCTAAGGAAGGCTGAGCGGACAATCTCCAGCGGTCTCCTTAATTTATTTAATGACTGTCTGCAGGTCGGACAGTTCCCCACTCAGTGGAAGTCTGCGCGCGTTGTCACTCTTCAAAGGGAGGCGACCGCAATCAGTCGGACCGCGATCATGGAGACCACTCAGCCTTCTTTCCATATTAGGCAAAACACTAGAAATCTTGATGTTGCAGTCCCTCGAAGGAGTCTTTGGCCGCAACCTCACAGGCAGGCAATACGGGTGTACCAAAGGAAGGTCCACGCAGGATGTCATTGTCGAGATTCGGCGTGTTTCCCTGCTGGCACCGGCTAAGTACGTCGTAGCAGTTCTGATTGACATCAGAGGAGCGTTTGACAACCTTTGGTGGCCAGCGCTCCTTAATGAGCTGAAAGGTACGGGAATCGACCGCAACCTGTACTCGCTCGTCAGAAGTTACCTGACAGACAGAACTGCTACGATCGAAAGTAGGCATGTCTCCGTCCGGAGAAAGATTGAGAAGGGGTGCCCACAGGGCTCGGTCCTAGGACCAGCACTCTGGAATGCCTTCTTCGAAGGTCTTCTCAGGAAACTCATGGAGACTGACTGCGAGCCGTACGCCTATGTGGATGACTTGACTGTGCTGATCTTTGCAGAGTCAGTCCGCCAAATTGAAGAAAAACCCACCACGTGCTCCGCACTGTCAACCAATGGTGCGAGCACGTCAAGATGCAGGTGGCTGAGGAAAAACCCAGCTAATCCTCTTGAAGGGGAAAGTGAATAATCCACCCACAATACGCTTTGGCGGCCACAGGCTCCTTCTTGAAAAGCACGTCAAGTATTTAGGAGTGAATATAGGTGAGAGGTGGGGTTTCAACCAGCACCTCCAGTCCCTTAAAGGCACTACCATTGCAAGGTTTGCCTCACTGCGTGCCATTACTAAGGCCACTTGGGGTGTGTGTTACCACGACACCATCCTCATGTATAAGGCCATCTATTTAGGTGTGATTGGCTACTGCCCTGTTGTCTGGGGTAGCAAACTAACAGTCAATCAAAAGAGAGTATTGGCCCAATCTCAGAGAGCGGCTCCTGTGGATCACCAAGGCCTACAAGACTGTATCAACGGAAGCACTCCAGGTGATCACTGGTCAGTTACCAGTTGATTTGGCTGTTGAGTGCATGATTGACAAGTGGAGAGTGAAACGGAGCTTCCCCGCTTTGGGCTGAACTCCGTGCGGATCTCACCACAGAACAGAAACTTGCCGCCATCGATGAATGGGCTCTAGAGAAATGGCAAGCGAGATGGGAATCCTCGTCAAAGGGACGTGATACGTATGAGTTCTTCCCCAACATCCGTGAACGTCTTTCTAGAAAATGGGTTGAGCCAGACCACTGGACGAGCCAGTTCCTCACGGGACATGGTGACTTCAATGCGCGGCTCCACTTCTTTTCTCTGAAAGACTCTCCATTATGCACGTCTTGTGCCTCCAGTGCGGAGGAAACAAGAAACCATGTGCTGCTCCACTGTAGTTTCTACAACAGTGAGCGACGGTTGTTGAGAGGGCAAACGAACTTAGCAGCTTTGACTGCTACAAAGGAAGCCTATAACCATTTTGCAAAGTTCGCAAAGAAGGTAATGGCTAAGAAACGTGGTTATAGTTGATCAGTCCTTTTGAAACTTGCCACCCAAGTAAACAGTAAGATCAGGTAGGGAACCAGATTAAGAACTACTCCCAGATGGTACGGGATTCCTCAGGTGGTCACCTCCGCGCGGTAACACACGGGCAACAGCTCTCTACGGTGAGACTGGCTAACGACCACATACCTGCCGTACCTCCACAGGTCTGAGTTCGGTGGATGCTGCAGGGGCCGGCCTCTTGCATATTAGCGAAACCGCAACTTCTATGACTGATATAACCCTCGTCGAGGGTTTAGGTACAGTCATGAAATAAAGAAACAGATCTGTCCTCAAGAGAGAACAAATCTCTTCGTTCGTGAACACCTGAAAGTACCTAATAAGGCAAGCAACATTGCATGAATGACGACAATAACACGTAGGACAAATCATTCAAAAGAAGAATTAAGTACAAAATCAAACTTACTGTTGGAGAGCTACACACAAAACTGGATGTGCATGCGCTGGTTCTATCGAGATCCGCTAGAAAATACTGGTCGATTGACTCTATGTGTGGACTGTATAATTCGTAGTGTGTGAATTTCGTATAGAATAGGTCGTGTTGCGCGTGTTGGACAGAATGCAGTACTCACCATACAGCTCCAGACGTAGAGTTTCCCTGGCCAGGGAGAAGAGGAAGCGGTGATGACTGCCACGTGCTTGAGACAAATTAGAGAAGCACACACATTGAGTTCCGAAATTCACTACAACAAAAATTACATCTTTTCTTTACAAAAATAATAAACGAATTTAATCACTAAAAGGCAAATGAATGGAAATCATACAAGAGGGTAAATATAAACGAGCGGGTAGACTTGGCAGGAAGCGACTAGCACGAGAGGCAGGAGAACGCGGAATGAATCACAAAAGGCCGCAGCGAGAGCTCTCGTAGGCCCATCGAAACACGTCTGAGCTCAGCCAATACACTTACACTTCTAGATGATTCCATTTCTGGACGAAGAAACCAACGAAAAAACCCCCACACAACCGAGAATACTCGTTTAGAACGCTCGAGGGAGGTTTGGTAGCAGACGTAACGTATAACTCAAAAACTTGTAGGTGACAACTCCAAAACGAACTTTGCTTTCTGAAAGCTATCCATCCAAGGAAGGTGTTTTGAAAGTAGTGAGACAATCCGGCCACCTGTCAGTTTTCAGTGCCGTATTTAGAAGAGAGAGAACGATGACTCGAATGTGCGTCAAGCCGTTGTTTTGGCGTGGACACGATGACGCGAATTCATGCCGTATTGAATGTGTTAAATAAGTTGAGAAGGCTGCAGGAGATGGTCTGCTCACCAATGCTATGATGGAGTACATTCCAGCTTGAAATACATAGCCATACAGCCAAACTGGAGCTGAGAAGCCATTATGGGCGGACTTGAAGACATAACCACGTATTCACTCCATTTAATATCTATCGGGTATGAATTGGATAGTGGGGTGTTGCAGCAGTATCATGCCACTTAGATCAGGGAATTGAATGACCCTGAGAATGCTGTCGAAAGTATAGTTTCACTTTTAGGTTCACAATATCCGTCTGTTCGTTGCAAAATCTGCACTCTTCCTCAGCCCCCGACTTCCTCAATTTTCATCCAACTATGTTGAAACTTTTAAGTCATATTACGAGTATGTACATTTTGGTTAGTTATACAGTCATGTGTCAGATACAAAGAAGCTACATGCTACATCAGGTAATACGAATATTTGGCCAGAAATAAGTATACTCTCCTCCCAATCCCTAGGGCTGCTGTCAAACTGTCTGCTCTTCCACACTTTGACACTGTGTTGTAGGCTTTATTATCTTGTAGCGCTCAAATTTTTACATCTTAGACGTTCCACATGTCATGAACTTGAAGAAGCTCCGCACCACACCAACCTGTTGAAGGTATTGTTTGTATCTAAGATTTGTTCGCTTGTGTTTACAGGTCGTACGATAAGAAAATCCTCAAAATTCGCCGATACGCTCCGACATTGAGCGATCTCAACATCTCAACTATCGAGTTTTGGACGCCATTTATTTCTAGCTGTTTTCGGTCGATTTCGTCGACGCACTTCCTCAAGCAATTTCAAAAGCGGTCGACGTTTTCACAGTTGGACATCGACGTTGGTGAGCCTTTTTGATTTCAGTGATTAAAACGTTTGTAACCGATCGAACGCCAAATTCCGTTCTAACACTTGAACGCCCAAGTACAATTATCTAAGTTTTATTGAGGATTGGATCTCGGGAGATTTAAACTGGCAAAGCACTGAATGCCAAGTGTTTCAGACATCTTCCGATTGACTGCATTGATTAGAGATTGAAGAGCGAACGCTAGGCAGTGCTAGCGGAGTGTCTGGAGGTTGTAGTGGAATTGTACAAAGTGAATCACAGCTAAAGTACCTAAATATGCAGGCTGTAACTAAATTGAGCCAACGTGCTGCTTGTCAGTACTTCTCGGCACAGTCATGAGGAGTTTGTCGTAGTTCTCGCTTCTTCTAGCAATATTTGTTTAGCGCAGCGCATTTCTTTAGAAAGTAGTTGATGGGCCATGAAGGCAACTGAAAATTTCTAAAAAGTGTGGTCTACACAATGATGTTGAAGACGTCCAAAGAGTATTCAGCAGTCAGTACCACTTAAAACGCAGTAATTCGGTAGATCGATGTCCCTTGCCAGAAAGAAGCAAATCAATTGTCTATGTTACGGGGGGGATTAATATTGAAAGCGATATTGCACTAAGAGAGTTGGGGAGTTAGTACGATATCAACCGAATGCAATTGGAACAGAGTTTTATTCTCAATTACATTCAGGGAACTTTTACCACCACAGATAGGGAACTGAGTGGGAGCGAATGTGAGCGCGGACGACGCAGCGTCGAGGGAACTGGCTCAGTTTCAACTGATGGCAGCGAAGTCTCGTGCAAATCGGGGCATTTGAGGTGCCCAATCAGCATAAATGCCTCGGACGAGTCTCCGCTGAATCGAAGGGTTTGGTTCGGCCCGTTAAACCACTCCACTCTTGATGAAGTACCTGTCCTCCGGTACTCATGAACACTGCAGTTCAGGGCGTTGCTGTCCACCTAACAAAGGGGAACCTAATATTGAGCATAGCGAGCGAGAGAGAATTTCGATTAAAGTTCCAAAAGGGTCCCATGTTTGTGGTGGGAGTATTGAATTTAGAACTACAAATAAACAGTCACCTCACAATGTCTCTGACGTAGACATCTTGAGATGTGTGGATCGTACGCCTTCGTCCCACGCAGCTGTGACATCCGTGGTTCAGAGAATCGGTCTATCTCTTGGCAAAAGACGATTCTCTGAATAAGGGGAGTCGTAGTTTCCCTCCTCCTCAGAGAACACCTGCCCTCAGGTGTTCCGGAAGGGGTAGTGCAGAGCGAAGATGCTGCATCTACCGTGCAGTGGTTAGTGGCACTTTTGGGAACAAGTGCGGTGTCCTGGCTCATGGGGTGGGGCAGAGTGTGATGCTTGTGTTGACAGTATTCACATGTGTACGTTGAGTGGCAGCTCTTGAGCGTGTGTGAGGCTGCCAGACAATTCGTATACAGATTGTGCACTTCCACGTAGGTTCTTCGAGCCTCCTGGCTGGAGTTGATGAAACGTGGGCACTTTTTTTACCCCATGATGTTTGCCGCAGATGGGGCAGGGATGGAGTTTTGTTTTCACCAGGCCTTTTTGAAGACGCGTGGTTTCCCCGGACTCGTTGTTTGAATGATCGTTCGGGGACAGACCCGCGGGAAGATGTCGATGTTGACGCATGATGCGATTCGTTGTGAGATGAACGGTCCGTAGATTTCCGCTGACTAGTAGGTTTATGCTGCTGGGATGCTAGGTAAGCATTGACATTTCTACGTAGATGTGCGCGAGATGCTGGTAGATCAGAAGCTCCTTTACATCTGTTCTGCTTTCCTCGAAGCAGCAGTCGTCGATTGAACACAAAGCTGTGTTCAACTGTTCGTCAAGAATGGACTACGTTCGAACATAATGACGGGCGAGAGAGTAGGTCACAGTAGTAGGGCAGAAAAGTTGAAGGTGGGGATCACAAATTCCCATCGCATTTGAAGAACCTTCAAGTTTTTCTGTGTGGCTGGCATCTCGAACTAATAAAGGGGAAGTTCGACCACTAGTTGGGCGCCAATTTTACGGAGGGGATTTATATTGAAAGCGGTATCGCACTAGGTGAGTCGGGAAGTAGTACGATAGAAGCCGAATGCAATTCGAACAAGGAGTTTTATTCGTGAATTACATTCGGAGATGTTTTACCACCACTAACAGGGAACTGGGTGGGAGCGAGCGCAGGCGACACGGCGACGTGGGAACTGGCTCAGTTACAAATTATGGCAGCGAAGGGTCGAGCGAATCGGGGCATTTGAGGTGCCCAGTCAGCATAAATGCCTCGGACGAGCCTCCACTGAATCGAAGGGTTTGGTTCGTCCTGTTACACCTACAATAAAACTGAGTAAAGACGATTGTCTATTTCCACTAAATCTGAGATTTGGGTTTAGTAACAAGAAAGCATCTATCGCGCTTTCTCCATTTCCACATTATTCGACTCTTTGAGCCACAAGGTTGCCGTCATAGTGTGGGGGTTTCCGCTCAACTTTTCGTTTATGTTGTTGAGTAAATGCGCCAGTCTGTCAATTGACGTTCTAGTTCCTTATTCTGTTCATATTACCACGTCGACTCCAAGTAGGACGACTTACCGAGAACAATTTACAGGTTGAAACACCTGACGCGCTGAACGTGCCGCAATATTCTCCATTGGTTGTGCTTGGTTACGACTTGATTATAATTCTCTTTCAGATGTTCTGATGAACGACGTAATTGAGCGCATCCACAATTTTCTTTCTCTCACGTTTACGCTCCCAGAAGTGAAGGACACCCCTCATGTTCTCCCGGCGGCCTGTGTAAGCGATAACGATACGATTGTGTATCCACAGTTCTCCGCGAGCTACTATCAAACGAAAGGTTGCCATATCGTTAGCAAAGTATTTGAGCCCATGTACAAACCGCACGAATCTCTCGTGGGCCAGAGATCATCTATTGATAAGTGAGAAAATTAATTTGAAGTGCGCGTGATGTATTCTCTTTGTCGTGTCTTAACTCTAATTTTCTTTTGTAACAGGTTAATAAAATCATTAGAAGACGTCGATTTAGCTTCGTTTCCAATCGGTCTCTTTATGAGCAAAATGTTCACCGGCGTATTTACGAAATACATGGAGCCCATGGGCTTCGCCTACGATGCGCTGATCAATGAGTTCAAATTATTGGATCATCTCCGGTGTTTGAGAAAGATATTCTTTCTTCAAATATTAGAACCTTTTGTTCTCTTACTATTTCACAAGGTAAGTGTCAAAGAATTGTTTATAATGTGTGTTTAGGTGTTGGCACCTCAGGATGTAAGTGGACTGTATTCCAAAACTTAGTTATTTCAAGAATGAAGGTTTGCTGCCCAAAACAAAGTAATGCACTGGTCATGCGAGCAGATCTTGAATAAATACATCTCAGAGTAGAGGGGTAATGTTGGTGGGGCATGCAGGCAGGTGAAAATGTAGCTTGATAAATAAATGTAAACCGAAACAAATAAGGAAAGGGTGATAGCGTAGGAAGCACAACAGGAAAAAAGGGGGACACGAAGTAGTCAAGTATATCGAGTGCTTGAAGACCTGGTTGTTAGGGATAGTGGCCTTTACCTTTCCCCGCCACACTCAACATGTTACGGCCCTGCAAAATCAAACCCTTGGCTCTATGGCCAGCAGCGCCTCTGTGGCACCCATTATATTCTACTTGAGCAGCCTACGGACCTGGACATGACAGGCGCCAGTGCTGGAATAGCCAAGAGGTGTTCTACCGTCACTTACGCTTTATCTCCATGGGGATTCTGGGGATTGAACTTGCCCCCGACCTTCCCATAGAGAAAGGTGTCAGGCGATCTATGGGGCGTATGGCAGCCGCGCCGACCAGCGTTGACCGGAAGAGGTGTCGGATAGCAACTGCGCTTGTTTATTTTTCCTCGCTCCAAACGGACTCTAGCATTTGCGCCGCTCTTTTCTTATCGGTGAATGCGATGGCCCGATATCCTCGTGATTGGCACGGTAGTGTCATAGGTTCAGTTCCCGTTTGTAGATACCGTTCTTGTATCCAAGTGAGGTCGGTGCTGCATTTTTGGAACATTGACGTCGTTGCCAGATGATACACGGGTTGGAAAGTACGCAGAATACATCATCGATAACTACGTTGGTGTTCAAGCTAAGCTTCCTCCTGAGTTATGGGCTGCAGCAGAAATTTCTTCGGAAAGAACCACAAACAGTTGTGAATCGTTCCACTCGAAATTCAATGGCCAGTTTTCCCATCCTCATCCCAACATTTTCGTGTTTCTCAATGCCTTGAAACGAATGCAAACGGACACCTTCCGTAATCCTGTTCTCCTCAAACACGACGTGTTTGGCAGTGTCCATTCCCCAAATAGTCAGTCAAAGTCGGGTGGCTTGTGCTACAACTCACTCGGTGACATCACCCTTCTTGACACCACGTTTGAGCACTTGTAATATTGAATGACCAAGCATAGTTCTATTCAACACGTCCTATTGCTAGTAATTTACGAAGTACATGGACATCGTGAAACCCTGTAACAAAATAGTCATCGCCAACTAGATTCTTGGTTCCATTCTTCACCAATCGTTTGAATTATCTACAACTTTACTTTTTAGTGGTGGAGGGAGTGAGTTGCTGTGAAGGGGGAGGGGGTGAACTCTTGGATTTGTTAGCATTTCTTACACAGACTGGAATCAAACCGAGTAAATTCTGGTTCATTCTTAGGGCTGTTTTCACCAACTGCGTTAATCCCGTTTAGAGTCGATTAACAGCACCTAACGACTCCACAAAAACGACCTTCACCAGATTGGGTTGAGCTCAAAAAAACCCTGGTCAAACCTTAACCCCAAAAAATTGGGAGGTTTGGCCCGATTAGCACTTATCTTTTTTTTTTATCATATATATAGATATTTGTTCGCCATTACCGTGCTCCATCGAGTATTTGCTTCTAATATTGTGAATAATTTACATATGATTTTGATTAATAATAATAATAAACAAAGATGCTGTTTACAAGTGCGCTGATATTTCAGTTGCTTTTTCACTACGATGATAATCTATTATGTTAGGTTGTCATCAAACCCTGCGCTTCAGTGGATATGAGAGTGTTCCGACGTCTTCAACATATGATTTTAAATTCTGTTGTGAACAAAAGTATTACGATTGTAATTACTTGCAATTACAAGTTGTTGTTCGTGTAAAATGTGTGTTGAGCTGTTATAGGAAATATCTAGTGCGTTACAACACACAACTTTCCTTAGCTCTCCGTCAATTCACTTTTTACATGGCTAATTCTATTTAATCAATTCATTTCTTGGTCAAACAACACGTCACAACAGCAGGAAGCGGTAGCGTTTACAGTTCTGGAATTTATTGTGCAGCTCGTACTAATTGTAGGACCATTATTGAGCAATTGGTACACAGAGAATTAATGGGGCTGTAAACATAAATTTTTTGAAGAAGGATAGTAATTAGTTTTGCGGAGTTATTGGGTAAAAACTTTGAGAACTGGTAGTAAGCGAAATAGCGGTAGTTGAAATTCAGGAATTTCTGGAGTGACCCCTAAGTATCTTAGAGCGTTTTTAAACACTCACCCTATAGGTATTGGAATGGACTACAATACCAATTTTGTTAAACATTCTACTAACATTCCAGCGGAGTTTATAAGGAAAACCCACGCTAAAAACGCTTTTCGTCGACAACTTTGATAATTTATTGTGCTGCTCTCGTCATTTTCCCACGAATGGGAATTTTATGGTATAGTTGCCATATTAGGAGCTACTAATATAAAAAATTTAATCAAAATCGTTAGAGCCGTTTTTGAGAAAAAAAATAGTTGGTGTTTTGATCACTATATCACTATGATAACTATAGTTAACTTTCGGTGGATTTTGCCCATACCCTTATTTTTGCGTCCCATGGTAACCTGTAGGCTAGACATCAAGTTTCAGCTGATTTGGTACGGTTGTTTTCTATGAAAGCCGCGCTAAAATTGAATTGGTCGAAAGTTTTGGTAATTTATTGTGCTGCTCTCGTCATTTTCCCACGAATGGGAATTTTATGGTATAGTACTCATATTGGGAGCTATCAATATAAACACTTTAATCAAAATTGTTAGATCCGTTTTTGAGAAAAAAAAAATTTGGGTGTTTTGATCACTATGATAACTATAGTTAAATTCCGGTGGATTTTGTTCATACCCTTATTTTGGCGTTCCATGGTAACCTGCGGGCTGGATATCAAGTTTGAGTGGATTTGATACGATGGTTCTCTCTAAAAATCGTTCACACACACGCAGACCATTTTCCCAAATAGTGTTTTTCGGACTCGGGGGGAGGGGGGGGGGCTGAAACGTAAAGATCTGAAGAGAACTCAAAAAAAAATTTCAGCCGATTACATAACTTTCCTAAAGTAAAAACTCTATACGTCATACCGCCGTCAGAAAACGCAAATGGGTTACCTGGGCGGATGTAAAAACAGATTGTGGGGGATTAAACAACTTTTATTAAACACGATAATTCTCCCTTCCTAGTTAGTGTTCCTTGCTTGTAAAAGTTGTAACCTTACAATTTCGGTTTTTATTATTTCTTGTTCAGTTCTCATTTTCTAGTACCATTGCCGATTTTCCCTGTGCACACAAAACATTCTCCTGTACTAATTTGGTTAATTCCTGCAGCTCTTGCAGTTGGAGTACGCGTATTGGCACTTTGTGCTCCTCTCCAGTTTCAGCTTCGGCAGAGGTTAATGCGGCCACTTTGGCTTCCAACAATTATTCGAAACAATAATTTGGTCAAATCTGGATATTTGATGGTTGGAGGAGGTCGTTTACGTTTACACGACACTTGTATATGGGACAGAATGTTGAACAGACGTCCAACTCCCTTACTTTACTGTAACCTCATGAGGCGTCTGCCTTCTCGATATGGCTTAATCGCAGCATTATCACGTCTATGGTAACTGCATTCCACAGTGATCTCGGCTAGCATGGTGGACACGAAACAGGCTTGCCTTGATTTGCTTATCTAGCCGTGATCAGTTGGATCAACATCAGCGGCGTTTTGGTGAAAATTGAAAACGGCCCTTAAGATGGAAGAACTCTGTTCTCAATGGTAACAGTGGGAGCAGGGAAAGGGTGATGGCAAATCTGTCAAAGAGATGATCATATTCAAGTCTTTCCTCGTGACCGTGGCACCTGAAGTCGTGCGTGCATCTCCTGAATCTCAGCGTTGACATGAAGGAACTGTTAGTTCATGACTGAAGCTGCTCTCAGTGGCGTGTAATTGTTACAACATACAACTATTACCTATTTTGTACTATTGACAATAACGCTCAGTCAACCTAGCTGTGCTACAATGCTCTTATTTATTATAGGTAACAAATAAATCGCACAACTCGCACGATTGGACTAACGTTCTCAGATTCAGTATCACTGACCATTATGACATGAAAACCGCAAATCAATTCCAATGTTTAGTGAGTCAAGTTAATCTCATCGATTCCGAAAACCCCAGATTCGTCCACGAACAGTTGAGCTTCGCTAAACTAACGTACCAGGTAAGTGAGATAACACTTAGTGTTGGTCAAGTAACAACAATATTAAAACTGGTTTTGTGTTGCAATGGCACATCTTCTGTTCGCAATCTGCTTGCTGACGTGTTTCTGCTGTTGTATTTCTTTTCTTTCGATATGTTAGTGCACTGCAAGAAATGTGCCTAAGAACTGGAGTAGGTGCCAGGATCCTCTGAGTGAAATTTTTTTATTGACCCTTGGGTACGTGGGACTAAGTCCCTTTGTCACTGCGGCCACACCTTGGGCATATACTGATGATGTTTGTTGGGATCGGATGTACTAGATAGAAATAGCAACAAATAAAATCAATGGTAGTAAAATGTAGACAATATGAAATTAACGCGAATATGCAGATAAATTAAAGGGGCTCTTATACATATATTATAATAAACTAAATAAAGATGCTGAACACTAGTAGGCTGTGGCGAAATTAAAGGAAGGATCTGACCGTATACAGTGAAGACTGGATTGTAGACTTAGGATTTGAAATAACTCCGTCGGCAAGGAAAGGAAATTGGGGCTCTTGTAGCTGAGTTGAATTTGATTTAGAAATAATGGGGAGTGGAGTTGCTCAATAGTAACAAGTACGTGATACGTCTTGGTCGCGGAACTGTGGAAGGCTCCATCGCATTGACACGGATTGCGAGAAACAGGCGAGATCTAATGCAGCAACAAGTTTCAGTTCTATAGTTGACCAGCCAGATCCTTCCCTAACATTGCGTCAACAATGTCCTTCAAGTAATAAAAGACGTATGTACTAGACCTTTTGAAAAGCTGAGTATGTCTTTCAATGCAGACCCCGCTATAGTTAGGTAGGGTTCATTGAACCCCTGGGAAAAGTATTTGAAGCGCCTGGCTGCTAAGACATTCCACTGGCATAGGATGGGCCCTGCAGTTTCATCCTCTTTGTAGCACAATTTGCATCCAACTGCCTCTGATTTGCCCAGCGTATTGAAGTAGTATCTAAGTGGCCAGTGTCCAGTGAGAACGATAAACAACCAGCCTTTTCCCCTGTCTCACAGGAATGTTTTTCATGTGTCTCTCACTGACTCACCTGCCGATTTAAGCGATTTTTCGTTGCTCCTTTGTGAGGCTTGTGCCTGATGGGTATGGAATCTCTCCCTCTTTTCGCGAGGCAGCCTGCCTTTTCATCGCCCTACGAGGTAGTGTCCAAATAAGGGAAAGTCCATTATGAGCACTGAGTCGTTTGAGCGCCTGAAGACATTCCCTGTCAGCCTGAATATGGAGGCGTCAACCACTCAGGTCAACCACTGCCATCTCACTTACTACCATTTCCCACTACTTTTATCCAATTATTCTGGATCAGTGATTATTATCCTTCTCAAAAAGTGTGTTTACAGTCTCAGAGAATTTCTCTGTGTACTAACAGCTCAATAATGGTCAAGGAACTAGATGTTAGTGCTACCTAATGGGTTAACGAGCCAGGCCAGTTTTGACCTACCAGCTCGTTGATGCTATTGGGGGGATAGGAGTTATTTAGAATCTCCCTGGCCCAGCGGACGCAGCACTACAGATTCTGGCACTGGGGGGTGTGCTCTGGATGGAGTGTAGCACCTTGTGCGGCAAGGAGAGCTAATCGGAGGGGGTAGGGCCGGCCATTGCAGGTGGGTACCACGATTCCAGCAGGCGCCGCCTGGTTGCCCATGCCTGGGAAAAAGTGGTGTATCTTCGCTTGGCCGACCTACTGGAAAGAAGCATGGCTGAACTCCAAGCAGGAGGAATTTGCGCCCTGGTTCACACATCCTCGTAGAGGGGGCACTCAAAAAGGATGTGAGATGCATCAACACGGGCAGAGGTTGAAGGTGCGGCGCTTGTAGAAGAAGAGACGCTGGTTGAAAGTGCCATGCCCGGACAGAAGTTGGACTGTGGGGAAGGATGGGCAATCTCAGATGGAGGAGAGGTTGCCTCGCTGTGGAGCCTCCATCCTACTGTGCCTGCCAGGCATCAACGATGGTCTCGAGTGCTAGCTCGTACTTGCGCCCAGAAGAGTTTACTCCATGCAGCACTGGAACCAGCAACTGCATGCCCCCCCCCTCCCGTAGTTTTTGAGCGCTTCACACCGTATGCTAGACTCCAGGATGGCTAGGTCAAGCAGGAGGTCCAGCGGGGGGCACCCGCAAGTACTTAAAGCGCAAGATGGGATGTCATCCAGAGGATTTGTTCTGGAGAACATCCCTCTGCATGGTGCGGGCCTGCTGCCAATCATGTTCCGATGGGACAACACACCAAACAGCAGCGGCATATAGCACGATTGGCAGGAAAACAGCCCGGTAGTAAAGGCAGCAGGCATGGGGGGGAAGCCCCTTTGTGGGGCCACACAGGGATCTGACCTGGGCTGCAAGGCTGGAGCACTTGGCAAGGAGGAGGGCTAGGCGCTCGGTGGGGACTGCCTTTTGGGGAGAAGACTATACCCAAATATTGGCTTTGATGCCGAGGGCTCTGCGCACTCCAGGGGCCAGCTCGATCCGGCGGGGAGGCAGGGAGTGATGTGAGCGCAGCAACGCAAGCTGAGTCTTCTCAGATGCCAGGCAGAGATGCTTGCGACTACACCAGCTGGTTACTAGCCACGTGACGTGCCCCAAGTGGAGCTTGGCTACTGCCAGGTGATTCATCTCAACCATGACTTTGAGTCGTCGACATAGGCCACAGGAGCAGGTGGAGAAGGGGGTCGAGAAGTGCTGCCCATAGAATTGTGGACAACACCTTGTCCTGAGGACTGCCCACTGTGACCGCAAGGCGAGCTTGCTGTGCCCCCGTTCTGGTGTAAGCAGTTTGGTCCTGGAAGAAGTGCAAGGAGTTGAGTACTGCTCGCCACCACTCTGTGTCGAAGGCGCTCCGGACGTCAAAAAACAGCGCCATTACAACACAGTGGGGGGCTTGCCTTGGTCCTCTCACGAAGGCAAGTGGTACTGCTACCATTTTCTACCACCTCGAAGTTACGTTTGACCAACGCCAAATGAACTGAGTGAAAAATGAATTCAATTTGTAGCAAAAGCAAATCATTTAATTTACGGAGAGCTAAGGACATCTGTGTGATGCGATGCAGCTGCTGTTTAGAACCTTGTGTTATAATAAACCAAAACTCAACATTTATAATTTTTCAAATAATTAGTTCCACATGTTAGGTAAAATGTAATTCTATTCAGAGGAACATTATCGTCTGTGGAATTGTCACAACAATTTCGATTAACTGATCACTACTCGTTGCGTTCGATTATTACAATTTCTTCTATCAATTTCAGGCTGACAGTAAATTAACAGGCATCATAACAGACAGCTGCATAAAGGCGTACAATGAAATATTCAAATTCTTTTTGCAAGTGAAGTGGGCATATTATCTGATCACGAAGAAATTTAACTTCAGAGGCAAGTAATCGTAATATAGTTGTCAATTATTGGGTCAACACTCAAATATACGTTTATATAGCTGAGTGATATGAACTGGTTGTGGAAAGCTGCCTACCGAACTCGGCCTTGAATTCGCCTTTCTTCCTTGTGTGGTGAGTAAAAAAATAATTGCAAAAATGAAATGGTTGAAAAGCATTGTGCGGACAGTAGTGTACGAAGAAAGTTTGGAGATGTTTGTGAAGCTGCTGACTCGGGCAAAAATTAACAGCAATCGCGCGGAGCTCCGATCCATAATTCCCGTCTTTCGTCGAATATTATGAACCACTGTCTTAACCACTAGACCACGATCGCCCGGTGCCTTTAATAGGGAGTCAGGGGGTACATATCCCCCCCCTCTGTTAATGAACAGATCTTTGAGAGTTGAGCGAATCCCCATTAAATCCGACCAAAGATTTGGGGAACGAGAGGGTGACAAGGACAGGGCGCTCACATTTCATCCACGTTGAGTGCCAATTGTACTGAGGTAGTTAGGAGATGCTTTTGAAGAGCCTCTGACTCTGGCAAAAATTAACAGCAGTCGCGCAGTCTCGACCACTAGACCACGATCGCCAGGTGTCTTGAATACGAGCCTGTCAGCACAGTAGGGATCACAAGAACAGTTCTCGGCAGAAGGGCTTACAACAAAAGTTCACGATAACAGTTGACCAGATGTGAACAAACATGCGAAATCGAGTAATTAACGAAAAGTAATGTAACGAGTATGGTGCCACCAAAATGTAAACAGGTGCGTTAAATTAAAAATAGCACTTGCTCTGCCACTGCCAAATGTACTCAAATATTCATCCATCGAATGAACCTCCTAACCCCGATGTGATAGCATTAAAATTTATAGTTGACAGAGATCAAACCGACGTTCATACACCACTGTTGAACATTACGTTCCCCCTGCGCTCTCAATGAATATATTAAACCTGCCGAAATGCGCGTGTGTGCGAATTCACGGGTTGTCGATAAAGTGCAAGAAATTAAATAAACGTACGGGGAAAATAACAAATTCTTAATTCAATAAAAGAACAACTGTGGACACACCAATGTCAAAAGTTCAATGGGCTTGTTGAAAACTGGAGAAATCATGAGAGATGCTCCCAAAAAATGAATTTCGTTGAGTGGTCTTTTATTTGAGTCTTACCACGTTGTGAAGAAGCAGAATTTATTATGCTAATGAGTATAATGAGCTCCTCGTGCCCTTCTCTGGAGCTGTAGTAATTAAACTACGAGGGACGTCCCAAAAGTAAGTTCCGAAGTGCTGGGGAAAATCAAAAACTCAACCAATTTGAAAAAAAATATATCTGGTGCGTTGCAACACACAACTTTCCTTAGCTCTACGTCAATTCACTTTGTACATGGCTAATTCTATTTAATCAATTCATTTATCACTCAGTTAATTTGAACTTGGTTAAATAACGCTTTACGGCAGCAGGAAGCGGTAGCGCTTACAGTTCCAGATTTTATTGTGTAGCTATTAATGAGGCTATAAACAAATTTTTTGAAGTGGATAGTAATCACTTTTGTAGAGTTATTGGGTAATAACTGTTAGAACTGGTAGTAAGCGAAACGGGCGTAGTTGAAATTCAGGAATTTCTGGAGTGAGCCCCATGTATCTCATGAGCTTTTTTAAACTCACCCTTAAGGTATTGGATTGGACTACAATACCAATTTTTTTTAGCATTCTACTAACATTCCAGCGGACTTTGTAAGGAAAAAACTGCGCTAAAAACGCTTTTCGTCGAAAAGTTTGATAATTTATTGTGCTGCTCTCGTCATTTTCCCACAAATGGGAACTTTATGGTATAATTGCCTTATTTAGAGCTATCTATATAAAAAATGTAGTCAAAATCGTTAGAGCCGTGTTTGAGACAAAAAATTTGGTGTTTGATCACTATGATAACTATAGTTAACTTTCGGTGGATTTTCCCCATACCCTTATTTTTGCGTCCCACGGTAACCTGTAGGCTAGACATCAAGTTTCAGCTGATTTGGTACGGTTGTATTCTCTAAAAACCGCACTAAAATCGATTTCGTCGAACGTTTTGATAATTTATTGTGCTGCTCTCGTCATTTTCCCATGAATGGGAATTTTATGGTATAGTTGCCATACTGGGAGCTACTAATATAAAAAATTTAATCAAAATCGTTAGAGCCGTTTTTGAGAAAAAAAATATTTGGTGTTTTGATCACTATGATAACTATAGTTAAATTTCGGTGGATTTTGTTCATACTCTTATTTTGGCGTCCCATGGTAACCTGCCGGCGAGATATGAAGTTTGAGGTGATTTGGTACGGTGGTTTTCTCTAAAAATCGTTCACAGACACACATATACACACAGACCATTTTCCCAAATAGTGTTTTTCGGACTCAGGAGGGTCTAAAACGTAAAGATCTGAAGAAAACTCTGAACTGAAAATTTTTTTTTCAGCCGATTACATAACTTTCCTTTCTACTTCGTAGAGCAAGGAAAGTAAAAAATTACTAAAGTTAACGTACCTGTTAGGTGAGTCCGTCTCCTCTGGCTTGTGAGTTACTGTGGGCAAGCGCTTTCGATGTAAAGACATCATCGTCTGGCCGTTAAGTGGTTGCCTACTGGCGGATATAACCCAATTTCTTTAAGTAAACAATTATTCTTAAAGGTACGGATCTACTTTATTTTTCGACGTAGTCGCCATTCCGATCGATGCATTTTTGGTACCGTGGTGCCAGTTTACGTAACCCCTTGTCGTACCATTCTGCGTCATTTCGACACACTTTCGAGAACTTGAGATCTTCCCTAATGATTCGGTGTACTGAAAAACGAGTCAATTGATGTTTGTTGTGCACTTTCTCGACAATATCAATTAGAGTCAAGCGCGCATCTTCCTCCAAAAGCTTGCGAACTGCAGAAACTGCGTCCTCTCCACGCGAAGTGGAAGGGCGCCCACTTCGCTGTGCTGTTCATCGTGCACACTTTCCCGCCCTTCCAGGAAACTTCTCTTCCACTTATGGACCATTTCGATGCTCATGACCCCTTCTCCATACGCTGAAGAGAGTCTGCGGTGAATTTCGGGCACAGAAACATTCTCAAAAACTAAAAAACGGATTTCACAATTTGACGGGTTTTTCAATGTAGCAGTCATGTTTACACTGGTGCTGATAAGCCGCAACAAGTGATAGCAACATAAGAAAAATTCAGTGTTGCCACCAGATGTAACACAAAGTATCCCCGTTGGAATTTTTTCCCTACGGCATTTTCCCACGGATTTACAAATGATCGGAACTTACTTTTGGAACGTCCCTCGTAGTTGCAAAAGCTTGGGTCGATTGAAGTATTTTAAGAACCAAGGGTCTTGAATTGAAATGGCAGAACTGCTGCAACACGGGGGAAACTGAGATGCGGCAAGAGGAGAGAAGTTTGAAGGTCGAGCAGCAGCTCACAAGAACGAAGTGGAGAACAAATGGAGGAGTATACCTCCCACTGTGATAAGGAGGTGAGGCCATCACCTGAGTAGCCAATCGACAGCAGAGTACTGATTTTCCACCATACATCAAGGGAACTTTTCAGAAAAAGTAGTTAGGCACTTTCAACTGATTGGGTAACGTTTTGGGCCCTCAGTTTCTGGAACTTTTTCTTATAGTTCTTATCAGTTCATTTATTGCACCTGTTCTCCGCTTATTTTGATTTGCTTTGAAATTACCTAAATTTGAGCTTTTATTTTTGTCGCAGGAGTTGAAGAATCTGTTGAGAATGTCCTCACGTTTAGAAGGATGTACCTTTTGCGAATGAAACTTGTTAATACGATGACGACGCTACGAAATTATTTCTTTTCGATGGACGAAAAAGCTTTTGATGAGAAAATAACGAGATTGTGTACAGAAGCGAGAGATTTGTCTACGATTGAACAAGGTTTGTGTTGATTTTATTGAATGATTTGTAGTGATCTCGCAACTGCTCACACTGTGGTCAGTAGAATGGAAGAAAGCGCTTATTACTGTCTGATAAAGCGTGTTTTGGAATGACGGGAGTCTGAAATGTAAAGATTGGGTTAAAAAAGTCGCATTAACAGACGTTTGTCAACTGATTATATTTCCTGAAATCGATCTTTAAATATCTGGTGCGTTGCAACACACAACTTTCCTTAGCTCTGCATCAATTCACTTTGTACATGGCTAATTCTATTTAATCAATTCATTTATCAGTCAGTTCATTTGAACTTGGTCAAACAACGCTTTACGGCAGCAGAAAGCGGTAGCGCTTACAGTTCCGGAATTTATTGTGCTGCTCGTACTCACTGCAGGACCATTATTGAGCAATTGGCACATAGATAACTAATGAGGCTGTAAACACGATTTTTTAAAATAAGGATAGTAATCACTTTTGCAGAGTTATTGGAAAATAACTGTTAGAACTGGTAGTAAGCGAAACGGCGGTAGTTGAAATTCAGGAATTTCTGGAGTGAGCCCCATGTATCTCATGAGCTTTTTTAAACACTCACCATATAGGTATTGGATTGGACTACAATACCAATTTTTTTTAACATTCTACAAGAAATCCAGCGGAGTTTATAAGGAAAAAACTGCGCGAAAAACGCTTTTGGTCGAAAATTTTGATAATTTATTGTACTGCTCTCGTTATTTTCCCACGAATGAGAATTTTATAGTATCATTGCCTTATTAAGAGCTATCAACATAAAAAAATGTAATTAAAATCGTTAGAGCTGTTTTTGAGAAAAAAATTTGGTGTTATGATCACTATGATGACTATAGTTAAATTTCGGTGGATTTTGCCCATACCCTCATTATTGCGTCCCACGGTAACCTGTAGGCTAGACATCAAGTTTCAGCTGATTTGGTACGGTTGTTTTCTATGAAGGCCGCGCTAAAATCGAATTGGTCGAAAGTTTTGGTAATTTATTGTGCTGCTCTCGTCATTTTCCCACAAATGGGATTTTTATGGTATAATTATCTTATTGAGAGCTATCAATATAAACAATTTAATCAAAATCGTTAAAGCCGTTCTTGAGAAAAAAAATATTTGGTGTTTGGATCACTATAATAACTATAGTTAACTTTCGGTGGATTTTGTTCAAACCCTTATTTTGGCGTCTCATGGTGACCTGAGGGCGAGATATCAAGTTTGAGCTGATTTGGTACGGTAGTTTTCTCTAAAAATCGTTCACAGACACAGAGACCATTCTCCCAAATAGCGTTTTTCGGACTCAGGGGGGGTCTGAAACGTAAAGATCTGGAGAGAACTCAAAATTTTTTTTCAGCCGATTACATAACTTTCCTTTCTACTTCATAGAGCAAGGAAAGTAAAAAAAGGTATAATCTGGTATCTTTTTTTTTTCTTGTAGCACACAAAGATTTTCTCATGGACTGCAAATTGCAGTGCTTCCTAAATCGAAAAAACCAGTGCCGCGTATTTGTGGATTCTGTAAGTTTACTCCAGTAGTTGTGATATTTATTGAGCCAAATGCCGTTTAAATCACGTACAGTCGGTTCGTTGACCTTTCAATTGATGTACATTTTTTTTTTCAGCTGCTGGTACTTTGTTTCAAGTGTGTGAGGGCTTGGTGGTTTCGAAGTCGACTAAATATGTACGACGTTCAATCGCTCGAAGATGAGTATGCGAGAGCCATGAAAAATTTGATCACTCATCTTT
The DNA here is from genome assembly GCA_020466155.1 of Pachypeltis micranthus. NCBI lineage: Eukaryota > Metazoa > Arthropoda > Insecta > Hemiptera > Miridae > Pachypeltis > Pachypeltis micranthus. The sequence continues at coordinate 6,835,208 of CM035776.1, forward strand.
CAAGATTTGAAGCAGATTTTACTGGCGCGTTGCGGAGCCGCTGTAAGTTATGTTGTTGAACCTTCTTAGTTTTACGAACTGTCCATGAAGGGGGTTCATTTCTCGAAACCAGTAGGAGGGACAAAGTCCAAGTCCTTGAGTCAGTTGTAAGCAAATGGCTATCAGGCGGAGGTTGATTGATTGTATTCAACTATCGGGAAAAATTACTTACAAACTCTGTGCTCTGAGAAACTGTGACTGAAGAACCACCGTTCACTGTTTTTATCTCTTTCAATATAATAACGATATCACACCAAGTGATTCGGGAGTAAGTACGATATTAACCGAATGAAATTGAAACCCAGAGTTTTATTCTCAATTACACTCGGGGAAGTTTTACCACTGCAAACAGGGAACTGGGTGGAAGTGAACGCGGGTGCGGGTGACACAATGGAACTGCTCGGTTAGAACTGACGGCAGCGGAGTTACGAACGAATCGGGGCATTTGAGGTGCCCAGTCAGCACAAATGCCCCGAACGACCCTCCGCTGAATGAAACAGCTTGATTCGTCCCGGATTGATGATGTGCCTGTCCTCAGGTACTTGTGAAATTTCTTGCCATGTACTGCAATAACGGCGTTGCTGTCCACCCAACAAAGGGGAACCTAATCTTGAGCATAAAGAGAGGGAGAGAGAATTTTGATTAAAGTCCCAAAAGGGTGCCCATGCTTGTGGTCAAAGTATTGAAAAAGTATTTTATTCGACTACAAATAAACGCGCACTTCACACTGTCTGTGGCGTACACGTAGCCCGTGAGTCGTACGTCTTGTTTCGCACAGCTGCAGCATCCAGGGTTCAGAGTCGAAAGACGATTCCCTAACTTTCCGTCATGTCGGAGCATTACATATTGTTCAAGTCATAGGCCCTAAGAGGACAGCTTTGAGAGTATCCACCTCCTCGTGTTTTTAAAAACGATTATGTGTTTTTTCAGTTTTGTTCCTGCAGTACGAGCTAATGGCTTCTTCTGGTGCTCCACGTCATAAATACGTTTGAATCGTTGAGAACAATAATTTGCCTACAGCATCAATTTGAAGATTGTCAAGAATTTCAGTCACTCGGGTGACATTGTACAAATGTACATTTTAGTATTGCTTCGCGTGATTCGTAAGCGTACTTACTGTTTTTTATTACAAATAACTAATAAGTAAATAATGTATAGTGCTGTTTTAATTTATTTATCCTGATCATGCGACTCGTAGTAATTCAATTAATAAACTGTTGTATGCTCTCGTTGGCAGGAAACCTCTGTGTGCTCGGAAAAATAGTTCATTTATTTGCTAGAAAGCATTAAATAGTTCATTTGATGCTTTACAATTTGAGGATTGTAGAGAATTTCAGTCACTTGGGTGACATTGTACAAATGTACATTTTAGTATTGCTTCGCGTGATTCGTAAGCGTACTTACTGTTTTTTGTTACAAATAACTAATAAGTAAATAATGTATTTTTTCAATTATTCTGTTTTAATTCATTTATCCTGATCATGAGACTCGTAGTAATTGAATTAATCATTAATAAACTGTTGTATGCTCTCGTTGGCAGGAAACCTCTGTGTGCTCGGACAAATAGTTCATTTATTTCTGACCTCGCTTGGGAGCTTTTTATTCTAAAGGGTCGAGTGCTTTATTGTTACACATCATCAGCGCAACGCAAAACTTTCCGAGTACATTTTGCTGGGTACAACTTTAACCTGGGCAATTATGTTTGTTGTTATATTCATTCGAGCTCAATAAGGATAAATTCACGGAATACTGTCATCATTGAATAAAAATAAGCTCACAATATCATTAGAATGTTTCAAGTTATAAATAGTTCAGCTGAAGAAGCGAAACGTTCTTTAGTGAATCCTCCTTTTGTGCTATTTTTACTTTCCTTGGCTCTACAAAGTAGGAAGGAAAGTTATGTAATCGGCTGAAAATTTTTTTTTGGGTTTTCTTCCGATCTTTACGTTTCAGACCCTCATGAGTCCGAAAAACGCTATTTGGGAAAATGGTCTGTGTGTCTGTGAACGATTTTTAGAGAAAACCACCGTACCAAATCAGCTCAAACTTGATATCTCGCCCGCAGTTTACCATGGGACGCCAAAATAAGTGTATGAACAAAATCCACCGAAAGTTAACTATAGTTATCATAGTGATCAAAACAACTAATATTTTTTTTCTCGAAAACGGCTATAACGATTTTGATTAAATTTTTAATATTGGTAGCTCTTAACATGATAATTATACCATAAAATTCCCATTTGTGGGAAAATGACGAGAGCAGCACAATAAATTATCAAAATTTTCGACGAAATTGATTTTAGCGCGGTTTCTAGAGAAAACAACCGTACCAAATCAGTTGAAACTTGATGTCTAGCCTACAGGTTACCATGGGACGCAAAAATAATGGTATGGGCAAAATCCACCGAAAGTTAACTATAGTTATCACAGTGATCAAAACACCAAATGATTACAATACCTTCCTTTTCTTCAGGGTAGCGGAAAGTAAAAATCAGTTTGTTACCGTATCATGGACATCAACAATGTTAGAAACAGATTCTGGCGAACGGGCAACTTCAAAGGAGATAGTAAGAAAATTTTGAGAATGTTCACAATATTATGATTGAAGATGATGAATTTTTAAGCGCAAATTAGTGTCTAAAGAGAACATATGAAATACATACTGCGAATTTTGATACGGTGTATTTTACTGTTAACATTAAATTTATTTAATTGTTCTCGAAACTAACGACATGAGTACAATTCCCAGTTTATTATTTAGCAACAATTTCATCGCGCTGCTCTTCACGTTATATTTTGTGGATAACCCCCCAAAACTTGATTTCACCGAAAGCCTCAAGACTTGTGAAATATTTGTCTTGTTGGCAGCCTTGACGCGATTAGTCAACCACTGAACATTCTGGAACAGCGCAGTTGCGTCCGCAGTCTCGTGTGCACTTCGCCAAGTTTTCACGACGTTTTCGTGCAGTTATTTTCTGTTTATTTCTGCTTTCATTTCCCGTTATTTTCTGTTAGTATTTGAACATTTGACATTCGTTAACTGTTAACTCGTCCCGTTCACGATTATTGTATGGTGTGCTTCTTTTTTTTTTTTTTTTAGGAGCACGGTGGGCCTGTAGCAGGTTCACTTTTCGCTAACATCTGCTGAGTGATCGTCTTCCATTTTTTGTCATACCAATTTTTGATATCGTCCCGGAGGGCGTTACCAATTTATATGAATTTTCTTAGCAATAGAGGTAAGTGCTCGAGGTTGTGAACGTGCAAAGAGCCGAAAATGATCGATAATGTAGTAAGAGCTTTTTTTTTTTGTGAAAGTACAGTTTACGCTCTCAAGATGGCCACCGTATTTTTAGCTACTTATCCTATAATTAGAACCATGGCTTATTCGTAGATTGTGAACGTCCGTTTCATATTTCAATTAATAAATAATGCGTCGGTATTTCGTCGAGATGCCAACGCAATCGATTCGTTGAAGGCGAAGTAATGATCTTGTTGAAACTCAACTTTTAGGGTTAACCAATTTTGTCATTAAATGTGAGTTCGGGCGGCGATTGATTCTTTTAAATGTTTGTTGATAAGTAGTTTACGTGCTCAAAACTGTCAAGTTATCGACAACTATAGTGCGGTATGAGATGAGGTGATGTAAGCTTTCATCCAGTTGGATGCCGTGTTTTCAACGTTCGATTTTATTGCTGTCGTCAAACCACCCGAATTTACAAGATGACTTGTTACTAGTCACGTTTCAATACGACAGCTCTGCTTTGACCTTCAACTGTTGTTGCGTAAGCGAATTAGTTATTTTCCGTTATTAGCCGAGTTCTGTTCCCTGCGAGCGGTTGTTTGTAGTGATCGAGCAGTCGAGGGAAGGGCTTTCTAAAAGGAAATTCAAAAAAAAAACATTCAGAAAGTGTTGGTACATTATTGACGAAATAGCTTACGTGTTACTGAGATCCCTGTTCAGTCTTGCTGTAATTAAGGAATTAAAATCTCACGTTTTGCCATTTTGTTAATTGACTGTCGAACTTGTCGTTTCGTAATATTTATAGATGTCAAACCTAATGTCACTTAAATTCTATTAAGTTGCTACAGTCTGGATCAAACGATTTGAATAACCTGGCAGTATGTTGTAACGGGGTTTTCTATTTACTGATTTGGTAATCGGAATGACACTTCAACTAGCATGCTTGAGCGACTTTGTGAGCTGAGATTGGAAACGAGAGTTATATTTCTCATACCACACTGATAAGGGTAACTGTGTGTGCCCGCCCCAAGTTCTTCCTCATTTTTCGCCCCCTGAACATCGAGTTTCTGATGCGAAGTCAGTGAATTAGTTGTGCGCATTCTTATTCCTTCACTTTTTGTGATCTGTACCAATGAGTTTGGTTTCACTGGATGAAGGTAGGGTAGATCTTGAGCCCCTGAAGGTTGATTTTTCTCAATTTAATCTTCAGCTGAACGTTGACATACGAGTATACGTTCCCCCTTCTACGTCCTTTGGTATTGCTGGGCTTCCCTGAGCCCAGAGTTGATGTAGAAACAACTTTTCCTTACCTTCCCACTCGCAGTGTCTTTTTCCAAGTCCCCGTTGCACCAAACAATTCTCTCAAGGAACTCCCGCTCCTTTGACACCCTCGTGAAGTGTTCGGGATTGCGGACGTGAAACATGAGATGCTCATGCACAAGCCTAGCGTGTGATCCTGTTGATAGTATCAGCGCCGAATGCTCCATTCCTTGCGTTTCCTGAACAGACAACATAGCCAGTAACTTGGTTGTACACAACAGTCGAGTCTTTGGAGCTTTCTGCCAGAAATGAACTCAAATTTGCGTGCTGATAGTTACCGTATGGTGAGAAATAGCCAAAGTATTATCTTATTTTTTTTTGTATAAGTAATTGACGATACTTTTCTCATTACATGAGGGCTAACAATTCTTTGGTTTTGTAATGAACTATAAAGTAATTTGGAGCAACCTAAAAAATCTATAATTAGTTTCTTTGATGATATATAATTCGTCCATATACGCCTATAGTCCCTGCACAGTAAGAATTTCCCTCGTACCGGTTATGTGGTCATTTTTTACTTTCCGCTACCCCAAAGGGAAAGGAAAGTATAGTAATCGTGTCAAAAAAGTTGGGTTTACTTCAGATATTTACGTTTTGAGGCCTACTGAGTCTAAAAAATCTAATTTCGGCGAGTGTCTGTAGTTCGTTTTGCGGGAAAACGGCTGGTCCGATTGAGCTGGTTCTTTTTTTGTTTTGTTCGTTATTTTTTGTAGACACTAAAATAAGGTTATGGACGATTTCAGCCTATTTGAAGGGGGTGGGGGACGAAAATGTACCAAAAACTAGGGTTTTTCGCATTTTTCTCGAAAACGGCTGTAACTATTTTGATTAAACCTTCAAATTATCTTCTATTAATCAATACCTAACTTTTCGTCTCTATACATATCTCCATGAAAATACGGTGAACGGAGATGCAGGCCTGTGAAGCAAAAATAGGTTTTTTACGTTTTTTGGCAAAACGGCTTCATCAATTATCGCTAAACTTTCAGGCTGTTTTCGAATAGTTAATACCTACATATTGTTCTCAATAAACGTTCCTCTGACAGTCCATTGAACAGAGATGAAAATCAAAATGTGTCCAAAATAAAGTTTTTTCGAACATTTCCGTAAATTCCAGGGTAACTGCCTCAACAGATGTGACAGAGGCTCAGACGAATTCGGCCAAACTTACGAATGACTCTCAGCTAACTAGCCCCTATATTTCAATCTCTATAAATGTTTCTGTAGAAATGCGTTGAACGAAGATATAGCGCCCGCCTATGTAGCTGGTGTTTGAACTTAAAGGGATGGCGGAAAGTTGTGTGTTGCTACGCACCGCTCGTCTTTCTTAGTGCGACATAATCCGTGATATTACCGGATCATTCAAAGTAAGTAGCTCCTATGTGGTCAACGATCAAATTCTAAATCAATTTGACATTAAGTCCCGTGAATGTACGAGTATGAAAATCACAGCGAGGAACTATCTCCGATAACTCCAGCCTTATTCGAACCGATTTTAAATTAGTTAACTGTCTTGTCTTAGTTTAGGTAGTACCGATTACTCGCACATTGATATTTCTCTTGGTGCGACTACTCTGCTCTTGATTATTTAAATTGACGTAATTTGCCAAGAAACCATGTGTTTTTTTTGAATGTTTGGAATCGCGTCAAGTTGTCGAATAATTGTTCGAAGGTTAATTAACGTAAAAAGTTACTGTTAATATCAGCTCGACGGAATTAATTTCGGGCGCGAGGAACTCGAGATAAATGTTCAACTTCGACGCGATCGTTTCAATCGCGAACGTCAACTTTTTGTACGTGAGTATTTCCCAACGACAGTCGCCAGTTCTTCTGTACGTTTAAAACTTGAGAGTATTCGAGTCGGTCGTTGCGATGAGATGCTCTAGAATGTAGGCGACCTTCGAGTATTTGCATTTTGGGGTAAGTCCTTTGGAAATCGAATTGATAGGAACGGAGGAGGAGAGAGCTGCAATTACTATGTAAAAAAAAGAGAATGAAAACGAAGGTGAACGTGTTTAGGAACATTATTTGAAGGAATCGCTATTCCACTTTTCACCTAATCTTGGGACTCTATTCTGATGAGAACACTATCCCTGTTTTATTACACGCATAGAATCCCCCGCCCCAGCCGTTAACAAATTGAAAACCTGGCTGTTTGGCAAATATTTCGTGTGCAACGGGAGAAAAATTAATTTTGCCCTTGAAACAGGTTGTTTGTAAACTTAATAAAATCAGCAAAAGGTGTTATATTGGGAAATAGAATGGAAAATTCTGAAATGAACCAAATTTGACGTTTTGCTACCTTTTCCTAAGTTAAATCTTAATTGGACGTTCTGATCTTTTTCTTCCTGATTCGACTATTTGATGTGCACGTACAACGCTCCATTCTGCCTTTTTTATTAAGTTTGTTTGGTATGAATTGGATTTTGGTAGGTCCTTGGTTCGTTCCTCGTGTTTCTTCGTTTCGAAGACAACAGTGCGGCTGCGCAACTGTAAAAACAATCAAAATTTGATTCGTCGCACCTTGCTAATCCTATTGTGCGTAGTTGAGGGAATGGTTGTGGTCTTAATTACTTTCGTTGGCTTTACGAAGTAGAAAGAAAAGTTATGTAGGCTGAAATGAATATCTGGTGCGTTGCATCACACAACTTTCCTTAGCTCTACAACAATTCACTCTGTACATGGCTAATTCTATTTGATCAATTCATTTATCACTCAGTTAATTTGAATTTTGGTCAAACAACGCTTTACGGCAGCAGGAAGCGGTAGCGCTTACAGTTCCAGATTTTATTGTGCTGCTCGTACTCATTGGAGGACCATTATTGAGCAATTGGTACACAGAGAATTAATGGGGCTGTAAACAAGAATTTTTTGAAGAAGGATAGTAATTACTTTAGCAGAGTTATTGGGTAAAAACTTTTAGAACTGGTAGTAACCGAAACGGCAGTAGTTGAAATTCTTGAATTTCTGGAGTGACCCCCATGTATCTCATGAGCGTTTTTAAACACACCCTTTATGTATTAGATTGGACTACAGTACCAAATTTTTTTCAACATTCTACAAAAATTCCAGCGGAGTTTATAAGGAAAAACCCGCGCTAAATCCCTTTTCGTCGAAAAGTTTGATAATTTATTGTGCTGCTCTCGTCATTTTCCCACGAATGGAAATGTCATGGTATAATTGTCTTATTGAGAGCTATCTATATAAAAAATTTAATCAAAATCGTTAGAGCCGCTTTTGAGAAAAAAAATTTGGTATTTTGATCACTATGATAACTATAGTTAAATTTCGGTGGATTTTGCCCATACCCTTATTTTGGCGTCTCATGGTAACCTGTAGGCTAGACATCATTTTACAGCTGATTTGGTACGGTTGTTTTCTCTAAAAACCGAGCTAAGATCGATTTCGTCGAAAGCTTTGGTAATTTATTGTGCTGCTCTCGTCATTTTCCCGTATATGGGAATTTTATGGTATAGTTGACATATTAGGAGCTATCAATATAAAAAATTTAATCATAATCGTTAGAGCCGTTTTTGAGGAAAAAAAATATTTGGTGTTTTGATCGCTATGATAACTATAGTTAAATTTCGATAGATTTTGTTCATACCCTTATTTTGGCGTCCCATGGTAACCTGCGGGCGAGATATGAAGTTTGAGCTGATTTGGTACGGTGGTTTTCTCTAAAAATCGTTCACAGACCCACAGACCATTTTCCCAAATAGTGTTTTTCGGACTCAGGAGGGTCTGAAACGTAAAGATCTGAAGAACTCAAACTCTTTTTTTCAGCCGATTACATAACTTTCCTTTCTACTTCGTAGAGCAAGGAATGTATAAAAGTTTGGTGTTTGTCGTTCACTATGAATTATAGTAACTATAATATAGTTAGTGTTGGATCTTTCAGGCTGATTATCACATTTCGGCCGATTTAGTTCAGTCGTTCCAAACATTTTCATTTATTTCAGCTTTCCTGTTTATTCTTTACTCTGTAGGACTGAGGAACCTAAAACTATCTCATTAGTACTATGGTGTTTCCATTATCGTGTTATTTCTGATTCGTACCTTGATCGATAGCTATAAGTTATTCGCCTAATGGCATTTCGTTTTTGTCACTTCATTTAACATTCTGTAGCATCAACAGCGTGACAGTGAATCGACCACTTCTTCCATTTGTTGCGCGGTCCTTCCACACCACCTCTTTTATTTGTGGTTTTCGTGCTCCCATTACTGACATGCCTCGAACCCATGACCTACATGTGCGAATTTGTAATTAACTTCGAATAATCACGGAACGCGCGCCGGTGTTACAGTACATGGCCTAACACCTGTTATTCGCCGCTCAAAAAAGTTTTCGAAGATGTTTCGAAGCTTCAACTAGGGTATTATTTTTTTTTTTTTCTTCCTTTTTCCTCTTTCGCTTCCTCTTTTATGGCCTCGACACGTTATTAATCGCTTTATCCGGTGAGGTAACTAGTCTTTGACAGTTACCTATCGAATCCGAAGCTCGCGAGTTGGTTACGCAAAGAATGACTCGGCGTGGCGAACATTTCGTTGTTGTTTTCCTCATTCTGCTTCTACAGCTAAACTGAACTATTGGCTTTTCATATACAACGAATTATTTACGTGTTAACGGGTCAGTCAAGCGTAACATAACTTCACAACATTGTGTGACAGCGTTTACTTTTTGTTTGTTGCGGGAAAGAATGTTAACCTCATCTAGGAGAATTTAATGTTTATATTATCTGAAAACAAATGACAAAATGAGCCTGATTAGCCTTCGCGAAAGGCCCTATCAAACTGACGTTTCATATTAATCATTCATTAATTCCAAACCTAGTATCAATCCTGTTCACGACGAACCATTTAAATCGTTAACTGCTCTTGTCAGGATTTTTACTTTACGTTTTTACTTTCCTTGGCTCTACAAAGTAGAGAAAAAAAATTTTGCGATCGGCTGAAAAAAAAATTTCTTCAGATCTTCACGTTTCAGGCCCCACTGAGTCCGAAAAACACTATTTGGAAAAATGGTCTGTGTGTGAACGATTTTTAGAGAAAACGATCGCACCAAATCAGCTCAAACTTGTTATCTAGCTCGCAGGTTACCATAGGACGCCAAAAATGAGGGTATGAGCAAAATCCACCGAAAGCTAACTGTAGTAATCACAGTGATCAAAACACTAAATTTTTTTCTCAGAAACCGCTCTAACGATTTTGATTAAACTTTTTATATTGATAGCTCGTAATAAGACAATTATACCATAAAATTTCCATTTGTGAAAAAATGACGAGAGCAGCATAATAAATTACCAAAAGTTTTGACGTAAATCGATTTTAGCGCGATTTTTTCTTATGAACTCCGCTGAAATCTCACTAGAATGTTTAAAAAAAAAATTGGTGTAGTCCAATCCAATACTTATAGGGTGAGCGTTAAAAAACCCTCATAAGATATATGGAGGTTACTCTAGAAATTCCGGAATTTCAACTTCCGCCGTTTCGCTTACTACGTGTTCGAGGTTTTTACCCAATAACTTTGCAAAAGTGTGTTTACAGCCTCAATAATTCTCTATGTACCAATTCTTCAATAATGGTCCGGGAATGAGTACGAGCAGCACAATCAATTCCGAAACTGTAAGGGCTACCGCTTTCTGCTGCTGTGAAGTGTTGTTTGAGTAAGTAGAAAAAGCGATGTACAAAGTGAATTGACGTAGAGCTAAGGAAAGCTATGTGTTGCCTTACTTGCCTCTAGGTGATCGAAATAGTTACGATTTAGTAAGAATAGGACGACTTGTTCTCCAAAGTTGGTGTACATCTCCGCCGTCGACAAAAACGTTCGTGTACCTGAATGTCAGATTATTTAACATGAATTCTTCCTGACCACCCTCGCATTTTATTGGACACATAAAAGTAAACAAAAATAGGATAATATCCAGTATCAGCGCGTATTAACTAGGTTGGTGGCTCTGCCGGTGTCCAGTCACTAAGTGACGTTCCATTCGTCCTTGAAGTGTATCCTCCTTGAAAACGCCCGTTATTTGACCGAAAAAAAAAGTTCCGCTCGCGATCTTGTTAACCCACTTTTCTTTTGCCACATTGCGTTCATTCGATTTATTTGATATTTACGGGTTAACGAATTTTTGAACGTCGGTTTGGCATTTTGTCGTCAGGAGCTTTAACTGATATCTAATTCTTGTTCAGTGAGACGGTAGAGAAAATAGGCCGTTGAGACTTGAAATTTTTTTTCTGCCCTTGGGGTACGAAATATGAGCATAAAGCACTGAAATCGGCTTTAAAACGAGCGGTGCGTAGCAACACACAACTTTCCGCGATCCCTTTAAGTTAAAACACCACCTACATATGCGGGCGCTATATCTTCACTCAACGCATTTCTACAGAAAAAATTATGGAAAACAAAATGTAGGGACTAGTTTGCTGGGAGTACTCTGTAAGTTTGATCGAAATCATCTGAGCCATTTTTGAGAAAAGTGGAATACCGATGAATTAATATTCGACAAATCTCCTTATCTGAGTTAACTTGCTTATATCTCCGTTCAACGTGTATATACAGAAATAATCATAGAGAACGAAATGTGGGTATGGGTGACTAAAAGACACTTTGAACGATTGATTTGACATTTGAACGGGATGGGCCTCGAAGGCGTCAGGCTGCTGCGTCTAGCTGAATAACCAGTAAATGATCGGAAATATTGATTGAAGCAGGAGGTGCTGAGGACGTAATCATGCTGTGCAAGAGAGTATAATGTGTAGTAGTTTGTATTGTTTCCGTAAAAATCTTGATCATTAGGCGCGAACGCTCTCATAATGACGTACATGCTCAATAAGATACCTAAGGCACTTAGATACAGGCCATCAATTTATCCGAATTCACTCACGAAATGTCGGAGTGGATGATTATTTTTCTCGTAGTCTTTTTCACTTTCCTTGGCTCTACTAAGTAGAAAGGAAAGTTACTTTTCTATAGTTCCATAACTATCGTTGATCAAAAATCGGGTTGACGGCCCTGAAAATTGCCTTCGCGGTGCATTAGAGCTGAGGGATGGCGACGTCACAGTTTGATAAGACAAAGGCTGTCGGGCTGGCGGCAATGTTTGTGTTTGAGGACTCTTGCGTATTGCTATCCTTTTGATACCGCATCGGTTATTGTTAGACAACTACCATCCGTTCAAGGGTGTGTGTTTTTGTGTACCTAATTCAATACAAAGCCGACAAAAACGTCTAGATTGTTATATGTTGCCAGAAATTGTGGGTGTGCGTCTGTAGTTCGATTTGAGGTAGAACGGCTGTTCCGATTGAGCTGGTTCTTTTTTGGTTTTGTTCGTTATTTTATGTTGATACCAAAGTAAGGTTATGCGCGATTTCTGCCGAAGGGGGGGGGGGACGAAAATGTACCCAAAACTAGGGTTTTTCGCGTTTTTCTCAAAAGTGGCTCTAACGATTTTGATTAAACTTTCACATTATCTTCTATTAGTTAGTATCTGACGTTCCTTCTCCGTACATATCTCCATGTAAATACGGTGAACGGAGATATAAGCCAAGTTAACTCAGAATTGGAGATTTGTCGAATATTAATTTATCGGTATTCCAATTCTCTCAAACATACGGAATATTCTCAGGTAACTAGTCCCTACATTTTGTTCTCTATAAATGTTTCTGTAGAAATGCGTTGAATGAAGATGTAGGTGGTGTTCGAACTTACGGGGGTGGCCGAAAGTTGTGCGTTGCTACGCACCGCTCGTTTTTCTTCCAAGAGCAAACTTTAGGATGATGTTAAGATACCAATATTTACAATTACGACAATTTTTCACGCAAAATCATAGGTGCAAAGTATTTATTGCTATCGTTTCAACCATTTCAATGGCCCACCGCCAACTACCAAGGGCTCTTGCATCATTCGACTTTACTCAGCTTAATTGTGTGGTATTCTAAAGTTAATCAACTGCTGGCCCAGATATAGAACAGTGTCGTACTCTGCCGCTGGATAACTGAGCTTCACTTCATTTACTTCGCATAGTATCTTGGCTCTGGGCAGAAGTGCCGATTTTTTGGTAGACTTGGGAAATCAATAGTTGAAGTGATATCTGGAGGGAGTCCTATCAGACATCTTCTACCTGTGTCTATATCTTGTCACAAAAGCGCAGCTTGCTGCCAAGGAGAATGCGTCTATGCCAACGGACTTCACTTGGATTGTTTTGAGCAAGTCAAAATACATTGACCTCAGTTTTTCCCAACGTCACAACATTTCCGTTTTTGGATCCGATAATCCTTATACCTGCGAGTCGTCCGGCTCTTAACGCTTGGAGTTCCCCAATTAGTTTTCCAAGCGCCTCAAAATGCCTCACCTCTGGGATTACCGTTCCTACTTGTCACTCTGCAACAATAGGTTTCAGATTCCAATACCACAAAACACAATAGAGCCCCCGACTAACGAGCTTTCATTTTCTCCAATACTTACTGTCCCCATCCAGTCACCCCTCCTCTGGTCACAACCATCCTCAATACGAAACCAACCAATCGGAAGAATTTATACCCCTTCCAAAGCGACAGTTCCCCCTGACACGGCACTCAGAACGATTTTACCTTATGTTATGTTAACTCACTTCTCGTCTATACCTTCAAGTGTTCGAACCTTGTTGTAACTTCAACTCTCCAATTACACGTTTTGTGCTTCTTTAAACGTGTTCATTTAAGTCTATCCTGGTCAATACATTTTTGGTCCTCCGGGCCGGATAGACAAATAGTATTTTCGCGCTGAAGCATTCCGGGTCCAGCGCGAAAAGTGATCATTCTCCTGTACGAAGCTCAAGATGGTATACACACGAACTGGGGCTGGCGTGGCGATGAAGAACTTGACGACTTCTCACCTGCACTGGACCACGAAGCGATGTCCATCAAAGCTCTTCAAATGACACGCCTCTTGCTTCATCGGAAAACTCAGGAAGTAAGTTACAACTTTCATCTCCGTCAGACTTTCATCAATGACTCAACGCGCAGGCTCTTCTGTTATTCTCGGAAGCTACACAATATAAACCACTCTGCTGTTCATCTCGACACGTCCTCAGCCTCTGCTGCAGTTGATGCCAGTTATTGGCTCCGCTTCTTCGCTGAAACCGAGAAGAATTCCCGAGGTTGAGAATTACGGGTTCGGAATCAGCGATGCGGTTCTCGCCACTAAATGGATGGACAAAATCTCTTCCCAATTAGAAGAAACGAATCGCATTATTGAACTTCGCATGCGCCCGCTGATTCCTTTATCTGCTGACTCTCATCAGAAAGGGTCTCAGTGAATAGACAACCTGAGCGGCCGACTTCTCAAGAAGCTTTAATAATAGCGATGAAGCATCACAATTTTTTAGCTGGGACCATACCGATGTTTTCTGGAAACAATACAGAATTCCACAGTTTCCGCCGAGTTTCGAAAACGCTGCTCACCATCTGAACATTCCGACAGCTAAAAAACTAGCTTGCCTCAAACAACACTTGTCAGGGTACCCCTTATCAATTGTTGAACATATTGGCAATACAGATGCCGACTACGAGAGAGCTTACGAGGCCCTAGTTGGCGAATATACCGGAAGAAGAAGAACGGCTATGGCAACATTCAAGGTTTTTCACGAAACTGCTTCTGCTGAAACCAAATCCTGATGCAGATGACCTCAGCTGTTTTATCTCTAAGCTCCACAATACGAGGAATGCGTAAATAATCTGAACATCACCGACCCAGGCGACTTCAGAGACTTTACGTTGCATACTGAAACTCTCTCCGACCTTTGTGAAGAGTTCCAGAAAGTATTCCCCGGATCGTGACTATATACCCACGTTTCAAGACCTGATGAAGTTCTTGGACCAACAGAACGAACAGCGCCCGTGCCGTTCAAGCATTTTCAACGATCAGCGGACCACTCGAAATCCATGGGCACCTTCCAATCAGCGGAGAAGAACTGCAACCCCACCGAGAGGAAGGTTTGGTGCTTTTAGGAACTCCTTTGCTGCTCTTCAGGACGATGGTGAGTCTTATGATCCCGTAGAATTGGCAAATGTCGAATTGTGTAACGCCAATAATTTTGCTTCTAATGTTAGCGTTAATCAGAGTAAACCTTCCCTTTCGACTCTTCGACACACCCCTCTAGATCTAGCAATAATCCCCACAGCGGAAATTTCGATTCGCAACGCTGGTGGTAAATGGCATCGGTCTAGGGCCATACTGGATACTGGTAGTGAGCTGAACCTGATAACACAGGAAGCTGCTCTCAGAACTGGCATGATAATCCTCCCCTCGCCGCCTATCAGCATTTCTGGTGTTGGAGGCACCTCTAGCTCAACAATTCTCGGAACCACTTCCCTTTGGCTTCGTCAACCTACTCGACCCGACCTTTACATAACTCTTCGCGTTATCACCAGGGCTACCAATGATATCCCAACCTCTCCGTTGCCGCACCACCTTTGGCGCACTTCAACTCCTTAGAGCTTGCTGACCCCAAGTACTTCCAACCTCAGCCAGTGGAGATCATTTTCGGTAGCGCGTATTCGAGTCAGTTGATCTTCAAACTGTAATATATCCAATTCAAGGGTCTCCAACGGCACAGTACTAAACTAGGATGGGTCATCACGGGCAGCTACTTCACCTCCCAAAAGAAAACCGTAAGCTTCCACCCATCCGTTCTGGAACACAGAGAAAAAACTGAACGCCGTTTGTCGCACTAATCCTTCAACGAACTCTATTGAAGAACTCGTGGCTGATCCCTCCTCAGCTTAATTCAGACCCCACCTCCTTCTCAATCTGATCATCCCACCTCAACTACCAAACCTAACCATTCTCTGATAAAGGTGCTTCCACTCCTCCCTCATAAACCTTCTATGTTTTGTGGCAGTGCCAGCGCCGTCAAGATACACACATCATCTTTCCCATGCGCTCAGTCCCTCAACACACCTACTAGAAAAAGCTGACTGCGAACTTCATTACCTCTTAGCACGCCTCTTTCAGCTCAGAGACACCCCGACTAGGAGCCAACACTCCAGAGGAACTAAAAGCTGAGAAAATATTCACTTCCACTACCAGCCGCCTTCTGATGGTCGCTATGTAGTAGCCTTACCCTTCAAACATCAACCATCTCTCCTTAGGGATTCTGCCAGCCGCAGCACTTCAACAATTATTCAAAATTGAAAGTAAGATGCGTCGTAAGCCGGAATTGCGAACTGCATATAACCAGTTCATGGAAGACTACCTGGTTCAAGGCCACATGGAACTCCACTGCTCGTCCTCCTCCGGGAACTCCTAAGTATTATTTGCCGCATCACGCTGTACATCGACCGGGTGACCCATCCGACAAGATTAGGGTAGTTTTAATGCCTCACAGCCATCCACCTCGAGTTACTCCTTAAACGATTTACTTTATCAGGTCCCGTCTGCAGCTAGACATTGGTGGCGTTGTCACTCGGTTCCGTATGAATCGCTACGTTTTCACCGAGACATACGTCAAATGTTCAGGCAAGTCCGACACAGGAAAATGATTCAGACTTTTTTGCGCATCTTATGAGATTCAACCCCAACGATCCCATCACTGACTACTGGCTGAAGACTGTCACTTACGGAACAACCTCGCCCCGTGGCTATCCAGGCGAGTACTGAGGATTTGGCCGCAAAGCATGCTGATTCCCACCCTCATGCATCACAAATACTACGAGAAGACGTATGTTGATGATGTTAACGGAGGTTCAAACTCTGTTAGTACTGCTCTCCACGCACGGAATGAGTTATGCCATCTTCTTTCACTAGCTTGTCTCAAGCTTCACAAGTGGGCCTCAAACCACCCTGATCTTCTCCAGGGAATTCCTCGTGATCATATCCTCCTCCCTCCGAACCCTTGGAGTTCAGCTCTAACATTGATGATTCGATGGGGCGCCACCACTCAAGCTACTGGGACTGTGTTGGGATCCTTCATCAGACACATTTTCTACAGGCTGGCAGCTAGCAGTAATGTTCACACAAAGCGAGAACTCATTTCTCAAATCGCGAATCTATGATCCACTGGGCTGGTTAATTCCCGTAATTGTGTACGCAAGAGTTATTTCTCGTCCGATCGCCCAGGCTCATTTTCAGTGGGACGCACCTTTGCCACCGGATACGATCGTTACTTGGAACAAGCTTCAGACCCAGCTTCCCCTTCTTGCTGGTTTACATATTCCCGACATGTGCCGATAACTGACGGCCGATTTATCTAATTGGCTTTGCAGATGCTTCAGAACAAGCATATGCTGCCGTGGTGTATCTCGTAGTTGTCCGTGCCCCTCAGAATGTTTCTAGACTCATATCAGCAAAGGCAAGAATGTCTCCAATTGGTAAAAACATCACAACCATCCCCAGACTGGAACTGTGTGCAGCCCAACTTCTCGCTAAGCTGATGTCCAAGGTATCCCCTTATTCCCAAAACTCAGCGCTGAACACATACTAGCATTTTCAGACTCCACGATAACACTCTCGTGGCTGACCGCTTCGCCAGCTCCAACATGGAAAACCTTCGTGGGGAATCGGGTCTCTGACACTCTGTCTCACATACCAGCTCAGCAGTGGTTTCATTTGGGAACCTCCGAAAATCCAGCGGATGTTGCCTCGCGAGGGCTCACACCTCAGCAACTTCTTGATCACCGTCAGTGGATGGAAGGGCCAGCCTGGATTAAACAATCACCGTATGAGTGGCCCCTTGTTCGAAGTTCGTCCTGGTGTCTAACCCTAATGTCACGTTTGAAGTTCGCCCAAACACGCCAGTTTCCTTAAGCATGACTCCGGTTTATGACACGCGTTTCATCTGCTTGAAGAACGCCGCTCCTCTTTGTCTCACTCCGCAACATAACCGCCTGGATATATAGATTCATTGTAACGGCTCGCAGATCCTCTGACCCACACTTCGTCAACGCCGCTTCTCACATACTTTCACCAATGTCGCAGCGCACTACAATATCTGCTCTTCATCCAGTCACACGTACTCTCCCTTACTCTTGCCGAGTCGAGGGAAGCAGAACGTATCTTGGTCCGCGCTCAGCTCCATGCCCTCAGTCCCCAGCTGAAGGAAGCTCGTTCAGGCTCCATCAAATCCCATCTTGGTAAATCCTTAGCCTATTTTATTAGCTCCGAGGACAATATTCTACGGGTAGGGGGGCGATTGGCCTCATCAAATTTAGACTTTGACGCCCGGCACCCCATACTATTGCCATCCTATCATTATCTGACCCGTCTACTAATCAGTGAAGCTCACATCTCCAACCTCCATACTGGACCCTCCTCCACCCTAGCTTTCCTCCGTGAGAAGTATTGGATTGTGGATGGGAAACGAGTTGTCCGGACGTCAGCTGTCCAAGTGCAACAAGTGCTTCTCCCCACCGCCCTACACCATTCCAACCACCAATGGGTCAGCCTCTCCTCTCGAACAAAGCCAACAGCACCATTCCAAATAGTTGGTGTGGATTATGCGGGACCATTCACCCTTACATCATCCTTTCGATCATCATCACGTTCAACCCAGAGCAAAACACGCCAGGCTTACATGGTAGTCTTTGTTTGTTTCACCACCAAAGCAGTGCACGTTGAGTTTGCTACTTCCCTCTCCACTCCGGCTTTCATCTCGGCCTATCGTAGATTCTGTGACCGTCGAGAAATCCAAGTGCCATATACTCCGATAATGGAACAAATTTTGTTGGGGCTGCCGGCGAACTCCGCCGTCTTGATCCCTCCTCTCTTCGAAGTCTACAAAACTGCTGTCAATAGGAAAGCCTCGCATGGGACACAATGGCACTTCATTCCCCCTGCCGCTCCACATTTTGGTGGACTCTGGGAAGCAGCAGTGAAATCAGCCAAACGATTACTTCGGGCACAGGGCTTGAAACCAGGTTCTGACCTTGGAATGTTTCATCTCTATTCTCACTCGTGTTGAAGCAATTCTGAACTCTCGCCCTTGGTAGGTGTTTCCACGTCCCCAGACGACCTGCACTTCCTGACTCCTGGACACTTCCTAATTTTACGTCCCATATTCTCTGAACCACCACCATCTGACAACACGCCACCTTTGCATAACCCCTCTGGCAGCTCAGTGACACCCTCAAACAAGACAATGCCGACTCCTCCACCATTGCCCCCTCCTCCACTTTGTTCTGACAACACTCTGGATGCCAGTCACAATTTGGGATCAAGGTACAAACAAGTGATTCAGCTGACCAAAGCCTTCTGGAAGAGATGGACAGTGGAGTATCTCACAACCCTACAAGATAGAACAAAGTGGGGTAATACAGACAGGATCAATCCTTCTCCGGGCAAGTAGTGATTCTCATGGAACCTAATCTTCCAGTAACACAATGGAGATTGGGTCGTATCACCCGTCTTTTTCCACGATAGATCAGGCATATCTCGAGTAGCTGAAGTAGCTACCTCATCTGGCTCCCTCACACGTCCACTGAGGAAATTATGTCCCCTTCCTACCCAGTAATATCCTGCAATGTCATCATCACAGCGCGGGGGAATATGTTTTTGAGCAAGTCAAAATACATTGACCTCAGTTTTTCCCAACATCACAACATTTCCGTTTTTGGATCCGATAATCCTTATACCTGCGAGTCGTCCGGCTCTTAACGCTTGGAGTTCCCCAATTAGTTTTCCAAGCGCCTCAAAATGCCTCACCTCTGGGATTACCGTTCCTACTTGTCACTCTGCAACAATAGGTTTCAGATTCCAATACCACAAAACACAATAGAGCCCCCGACTAACGAGCTTTCATTTTCTCCAATACTTACTGTCCCCATCCAGTCACCCCTTCTCTGGTCACAACCATCCTCAATACGAAACCAACCAATCGGAAGAATTTATACCCCTTCCAAAGCGACAGTTCCCCCCCCCCCCCTGACACGGCACTCAGAACGATTTTACCTTATGTTATGTTAACTCACTTCTCGTCTATACCTTCAAGTGTTCGAACCTTGTTGTAACTTCAACTCTCCAATTACACGTTTTGTGCTTCTTTAAACCGTGTTCATTTAAGTCTATCCTGGTCAATACATGGATAAAGGACAGCCTGCCCTCAGGCACTTGAGGAATGTAGGTGTTCAGCTATACCTCAAAGAAATCCATCTCAGCCCAGCCAAACGTGGTGTTGACGTTCTCTTGTCGCCAACAAGGCAGTGTTATATGTTTGGTACTGTTTTACCTCTTTTGGCGTTTCTTTGTAAACCATAAGAATGGTTTAAAAAAAAACTTGACAGTACTGAGTCGATTCCTCATTCAGCCATCGCGTTACTGCTATTTACGGAGTGATGAACTGCCTAACTTTGACACGAAACTCTTGAATTTCTCCCGCCTGCGGTCCGTTGCGAGTTCCACATACGTGAGGTCGTAAACCGCCGTCTGCTCTTGAAATGGGGGTCAGGAATCAGGACGACCTAGTCTCGCTCGCGGCTGTAGGTTGCTAAACTCAGTGAAAGTCCTTTGCCTTGCTCTTTCACTCAAGCGTATCGAACCCTCTCCGCTCCTCCTATCCATTTTTTTTTCTCTCCTCCTGCAATCCCGCATTACATCGTTTCTTACATAGTCTTCGACCATCCCCGCAATTAGCGGACTGAAAGGTCGTCGGCGTGTGTCTCAGGAATTGTCAATAGCGCCGGGGACTGGAATGCTGGCTGTAAGAAAGCTTATCCGTGTTGTGATGTGACTCCATAACCGTTTTTACGTTCTTGTCCACATTTTTAGCTGTAGCGTTCCACTTAGAACAAAAGAACAGTTACTACAGCACCTGATCGTGCACTGTGGCCATATGTACTCGAGTTTGGCCAAAATGGGGGCATAAATGCGTAGTTTCCAATGACAGACTTTAGGTTTTGGTAGCCACTGGTATTGTTCTTCTTCAGGTTCTCTCGATTTGGGCAATTTCAATGTGCTTAAGGTTCTACCTTCAAATGGATGAAATGTTAGGATGAAGGGGTGGGGGTGGGGGCACCGCAAAGGTAGAGGCAGGTGAGTGTTGTTTCTTCTCCAGAATTAGAGACTAATTTCGTGCGTTTTTACAATGTCCTTTTTTGCTCTTGTAAATGACTTGTGTGTTCCTTTGTTCTCTCTTCTTTTCAGTTCCTGGACAGACGTCCATGTGCGTGGGGTTATAACATTGTAAGCGAACAGATACAATTCTGCATTTGGGGATGTCTGGGGAAGTACTGGCCAGGTGGCCCCCACCTCCCTCAGACCCCGTAGGTTAGAGATAAACGTGGATGGACGGACTACCTTCCAGCAATCCCAAGACCACCATGATGTCTGCAGAGCAAGCGCATTTTCAGGCCTTGGTCTGGGTAGGCGTTGAATTGCTCCATTATACCTACCGAGTCCTGCCAAGGCAGCCACCTGTCGTGGCCCTGACCCATAATGCACTGGCGCAAGGCCGCTGGCCGTGCATTCCTGTGGTACCATGTTTTGGTCGAACAACCCTTAAGGCCAGAATGGTCGCTGGCCCGGCTTTGACGTCTTTCGATGCCACTTATGCCTTCTCCTTCCAAGACACGGCAGTCTGGACGTGCTGCTCTGAGGTTTGGAAGGACCCCAGTAAGCCGCGGCAGAGGTCCCCCCAAGCTTCCGCCCACTACTCAGGAGCTCATGTGGATTTCCGTCCCCTTATTGGAAGTGAACAACGAGAAATCCTTTTTTTATAAATTTTTATTTAAACCCCGCTATGCGAAAAGACGTTATCATTTTTCCTTCATTCATTAATAGCGTCAATAACTGCCGTCGTGTTGCCCTCACAATTATTTTAGCGCCTTGTATATAGTAAATTAACGTGCTCACCTAGTGCCTTAATGCTTCGCCACGTTGTCGTCTCATTAAATTGATTTTAGAGTGTCCTTGACTTTACGTCAATTAAAACCCCACTTAAGTTAATCTTGACGTCAAAAGAATTCCCGTTATGCTACTTTTCAAACAATCGCAATGTTTTTTTCGAGCGGGCCCGTCTGCTGCAGCCTGTTGTTTTGGAAAGCAAATAAAACTCGTCGTTTCGGTTTATGAGTTTGTTTGCGCATCTAATCGTTGAGTTTGCCATAGAGACGGAGTGATGGATGGTTTGGAGAGAGAGAGAGCGTGCGTCACAAAAGAAATGAACGGTAGAGCACACGTGAAGGCAAATTTTCATGGATCGTCACATAACCAGACGAACACAATAGCGAGGATGTCGTGGGAACCACTTAAAATCTGAAAACGTTGTTAGGACGATAGATAGTACATTTCTACTAAATTTGAGTTATGTTTTATTGATTTCGACGGTCAGGTCACCATCGGTTCTTGTTACCGATGATAGCCTAACCCTAACAGTAAAAATCGGTATAAAATTATAATTCAAATTTAGTGGAAAAGTTACAATCGTCCTAACTTCATTTATTATTCACGTTACTGGTGCACTTCTTTTTTCTTTTTTTTTTTTTAAAGGGCAGATGCAGGTGATACCCTCACTGTGGCTACAAACGGGCTTATTGTAAGGGCGTCCATAATCCTCAGATCATGGCCCCCCTGCACCACCCCCAGGCCCCATGGCACTGGTCTCACTTGGTGTGACGTTACCTGCGCGCCCCCACCACCCCCGCACAAAGCAGAGGACATTCGCAAGTTCTGCATTTGCCACGTCTTCTGGCTGAAGTAAGGGTCGACGGATGTTTGAGACCAGAACAGAAGGGGGTTGACGCCCCCTGTCTCCATTAGTCACTCGGGTGTTCCCAGTTCCCTCCTCACCCGTTTTACCCTTCCCCTTTCTCATCTCCTTCCTTCTTCCCCACAGGATGGTGGCCATTGAGCTTGAGCCCGGGTCCCTTCGGCGCGCGGCCTGCCTTTGGAGGGTACAGCTTATCCTCCACAGAGGACCACTTCCCACCTGGTCCTTGACCTAGTAGTACTCCGGTTTCACATTAAGTGAGATAGCACAATGGAGTACTGCGGTCTATTCGAAGCCCTCCTCCTCTTGATCCAGCTAGAGGAGTCCACTAAGCGGAGACTCGATCTCGCCCAGGAGGCACTCATCACTAGGTGGCAGGCACGGTGGGACGAGGGTCAGGCCGCTCGGCACCTCCACGGCATCCTACTGTCGGTGGAGGGGAGACAGCGAATGGAATGGTGGCGGCTATCCTTCCCGGCAGTGCAGCTGCTCTTGGGCCATGGTGCCTTCAATGTGTGGCTGCTCTTCTTTAGGCGCCACCACTTCGATGACTGCCCCTGTGGAGAGGACGCGGAGAGTGCACATGCACTCTTTGCCTGCCGCCTTTACAGTGACTCAATGAGAGCACGCTCGCCTTTCCATGGCAGGAGGAGTCTCACAGCTCCTTACTGGCAAAGCTGAGGTCCACCGGTTTTACATCTTTGCCCAGGCATGGGTGAACCAGCGGAAGGGCTTGGTGTCCTGGTGCCCCACCCAAACACTAATACATGCCAAAGACTAATAGGAACTCCCTCTCAACACCCACGCAATTGCCCCACCGCGCCTTTGCCACGGGAAGTCCACCACCTTCCCGGCGTAGAGACGTGCGCCTCCCGCGGAACAACGAGCCAGTAGGCCAAGCCAGGCCTGGCACATTACCCCATTGGGCTGAAGAAAGGGTCTCCCAAACACACGACGGCGCGATGCTGTGAGTCCATCACATATGCACAACACATGCTCTGCCATCTCCAGCCCCACCTAGCAGAACCTGCATACCTGTACCTCGCACTTGCCAATATTTGCAAGGTGGTAGCTCAGTGGACAGACCACATATGATCCTCATCCTTCCTCCCCAGTGCAAGTACCTCCTTGGCCCTCCCTTTGGACCGTCGGATGAAGAATTTTGACTGTCTAAGGCCGGGCTCTCAACATAGGTTGGCACACACATACTACTAGTGGTATGTGGTATACTACTAGTAGTGGTGTTCACGATACTGGTGAACATTTCCACTTCATCAAATCAAGTCATTCGAAAAAAAGTGAACACTCGAGGAACGCAAATATTTAAAAAAAAAGAAAAAACTGCCCTTTTTCTGCAAAATTCGCGCTACTTAGCGCCACCCAGTTGAGTAATCGGGTGAGCTGAAAATAAGTAACGTACTCCTGTTGGCTAAGTATAGCGTCCGTTAACCTTATGATGTACGTCTATTCACATCTTCACTCAGCCCCTTGATGGCATTATATGTACTTACTAACCATCAACGAACGTCTATATCGATGTAGGTACTTGTTGAACTTTCGTCATGTGGCCTTAACTCCTCCCGATCTAGAACTCAAGAAAATTTGCCTTGGTCCTCACACACCCCTTTTCTTGGCGTTTTCTATCAAATCCAACCAAGATTGTACGAAATTTTCAAAATCACATTTGCACTACTCCCCGAAAAAAATTTTGCTGATGAAGTACCAGCTAAATGGAATGTGTGCCACATTTGAACCCAACCCTCTAATGACGGAGACAAAAGTTGTTGTTACCTAGGTTGTCGTTTTTTGGTACAAAAATTACGCGCACTCGCTTTTGGTTTATTGTTCATTCTGAATTTTTTTTTACTCCCTTCCCCCCTCTCAAAATTTGATACTTTACGTTTCAAGACATCAAGGTTCTAAATCTGCAATGTCCGTCCGCCGTCCGGGACGTTTTGTGCCTTTAACGTGGTATCTAGTTGTGCCCGCCTGCTCGCCAATCCGATTGGACGAAGCCCATGGTTGTTATGGGCAAAAAACCGTTGAAAAAATGAACAAAAACGCGGTTTTGGTAGTTTTATCGCGAATACGCCGTGTTTGGTATGGTTTTCAAGGTATTTTTAGCTCCTGGGTCGAACGGAATGAGTAATTATAATGAGCCAAATTGTAAGAACTCGCGGGACAATAACTGCGGCGAAACTAATCATTTCATCGTTTGTGCTTCCCCCTTCCCGTCTCATCAAAACCACCCGCCCGCTCTACACGCCACATCGTGCGAATTGCCTACAGTCTCTTAGGGCGCCTGGAATATTTAGTCTTCGTCGTTCCGTTGTAGTCAGGCCGTGTTTCGTGTGGTTTATTGATATTTTTCGATGCTGAATCGAATGGGATGGGTCTCGGAGCTGTCAGACTCCGTCAAGCTGTTCCAAGAGAATAATAAACCGTTGTGTAATAATTTGCAGCATTTTTACTTTGTTTTTCAAATCTTGTTGGGGGGTGGGGGGACTTTCGACGTGGACGATTTCCTAATATGTTCCTAAGTTATTGATACCGTTGCGATGTTCTTTTTTTTTTTTAAATGCCGAGTTCATGAACGCACGTGACTTAGATAATGCGAAGCTGTGTGAAGCCTTTGTGGCTGAGGTGGCAACGTGAAGTAGTCGCGTAGCATTAATAAATAAGGGAGTTAGCTGACTTGATAACATTCGCTCAAGTAGGCGGTGTCGCTTCGTGTGGAAAAAAACCGACTTATCTAAAACGTTCCAGAGCAGCGAATCACACCAGACGCGTTCTATTTACTCCCTTCCGTTAGCGGTTTCCGGCATCTCAACTTGGTCTTAACGTTATTAATACGATGTTCTGGCAGACGAAAAGAAAAATTATCTAGGCCGCGACAAAAAAATTGAAATCCGGAACGATTAAACCCATCTTCACCCCTCTAATTTTGGCATCGAGCCATTTTTATGGTACCTTAGTCTAATAGACAGTAAATGGCGTGAATCGGAAGATGGACAACCTCCTGGATCGGTAGTTGTCACCTAAAATTATCCTCGGTGAACTGTTATGGAAATGTATCGCACGAGCAAATGCAATAAATATTTATAGCCTATAATATGCAATTCGCACCGTGCTATTTATCAGTTTATTAATTTAATTCAAATTAAAGTTTAAAAATTAATTCGATTTTTTATTAGAGGCTTCACATTCTGGAGCAATAAATGCTTTTGTGAGGCCACGTCGTTAATCATAGTGAATCTTTTTTTTAAGTGTCAGTTCATTTCTGCTTCAAACTGTTAATTAGTAACAAAAAAGTTGATCGACTTGGAAACACCTGAACGTCGAAGGAAATTGTGGCCCCTTGAATTTATTAACAAGTTACAT
This sequence comes from Pachypeltis micranthus, assembly GCA_020466155.1. Lineage (NCBI taxonomy): Eukaryota > Metazoa > Arthropoda > Insecta > Hemiptera > Miridae > Pachypeltis > Pachypeltis micranthus. The sequence continues at coordinate 6,860,870 of CM035776.1, forward strand.
CAGACTGCGGACAAATCGCTTCCACACACTTGTAATGTACGTGTACATCATGCATAAGAAAAATTAATTTGAAAATCTCCAGTGTGCAATTTAGCACAGTTATTGGTTCAAGAATCGTATTTATTCGTTACGCTCGTTTCAGAAGTTTTGTTTGTTGTGGTTTTGGCGTTGACTGTTCGTTGCTTCATGGCTAAATATGACTGAGCTTTACGGCAGTATCGGAATTTCTTCGCGTACCATCGAAGTCTTTATTTTTAGAGCCTGTTTTCATCATCTGCATTGCTCTCCCCCCTTCCCCTTTTCTTCCATCTCGTCTCTTCAGATTATGAACATTTGTACTTATTTTCTTCTGTATCCTTAATCTCAAATCAGTTCATTTCTGCCGAGGTTTACGTTTTTCTTTCCACTACTCCAAAGGGAAAGGAAAGTATAGTAATCGTGTCAACAAAAAATTTGGGTTTTCTTCCGATCTTCACGTTTTGAGGCCTACCGTGTCTAAAAAAACCTAATTTTGGCGCGTGGTCCGTGTTTGAGTGTGTCTGTAGTTCGATTTGCGGGAGAACGGCTGAACCGATTGAGCTGGTTCTTTTCTTGTTTTGTTTGTTATTTTTTGTAGACACCAAAATAAGGTTATGGACGATTTCCGCCGATGGGAAGGGGGGTGGGGGACGAAAATGTACCAAAAACTAGTGTTTTTTGCATTTTTCTCTAAAACGGCTCTAAAGATTTTGATTAAACTTTCAAATTATCTTCTACTAATCAATACCTAACTTTTAGTCTCTATACATATCTCCATGAAAATACGGTGAACAGAGACATAGGCCTATGAAGCAAAAATAGGGATTTTTACGCTTTTTGGCAAAACGGCTTCAACGATTATCACCAAACTTTCAAGATGTTTTCAAATAGTTAATACCTACATATTGTTCTCAATAAATGTTCCTCTGACCGTCCATTGAACAGAGATAAAAATCAAAATGTGTCGAAAATAACGTTTTTTCGAACATTTCCGTAAATTCTGCTTCACCAGATGTGATAAATCTTATGGAGCGTCTTCTAGTTTTCTAAACCCACATTTCGTTCCCTGTAATTATTTCTGTATATATCTGTTGAACGGAGATATAAGCCAAGTTAACTCAGAAAAGGAGATTAGTCGAATATTAATTTATCGGTATTCCGATTTTCTCAAAAACGGTTCAGACGATTTCGATCAAACTTACAGAGTACTCTCAGCGAACTAGTCCCTACATTTTGTTTTCCATAGTTTTTTATGTAGAAATGCGCTGAGTGAAGATATAGCGCCCGCATATGTGTACCTGGTGTTCGAACTTACAGGGATTGCGGAAAGTTGTGTGTTGCTACACACCGCTCGTTTGAGGAGGACTCATCACTAGGACTGATCCAGGTCTCACAACAGCCAACCTTTTTCTTTCATTGTTGTAGTTCTTATTTACGCTCGTTATCCGATTGGTTACGAAATTAGCGTTGCGTTTCCGGTTAAAAAATGCCAGTCAGAGTTATTGAACGTTCCAATCCTTCAGTCCTCCGTAAAGCGCGAGTTTTTATAGAACGTCGCAAAAACCAGTCTCAAGAGTTCTGAAATTACCCCGTATCTCCGGTGCGTGTAGTTTTGATACGTCACGACCCGGAACAATTTCACTTTTGCATGGAAAAATACGTTGACAAACGTCGTCGGGGTATTCGCGTTTTGTAGGATCATCATCTCGTATCTCATTCTTAAATTGAGCTGTCGTTACTCCGTTGGTCTCATTGGATGTGCAATGAAAACGTAGTGGAAATAAATGTCTTCCTTCCCTCCACCTAACGTTCGTTTGACGAATTATTGGAAAGTTGTTTCACATTACCCTGTTGACAGAACGGGGGGGAGATGTAGGAGTGTTATTTTGCCTCTCAGTACGAAATCCGATCAGTAGTCCATTTTAAACCCGAAGATGTTAGAATAACATCGAATTCTCGATTTCAAAATGTACCATTGTTACACCCTTAGGTATTCATAATGTAACGGAAGTACGCGTGCTGATTGCACTTTAACAAACTAGAATGATGTATCATCTTCCGAAACAGTCACAGAACCGAAGGAAGGAACATTCTAATGCGAAATTGAAACAACAATCAGTTAAGTAGATGTTCCAGATGTACTGAGGCAGTTTGGAGTTGCTTTTGAAGAGCTGCTGACTCAGGCGAAAATTAACAGCATTCGCATGGAGCTCCCATCCACAATTCCCGACTTTCGTCGAGAATTATGAACCAATGTCTTAACCACTAGACTGCGATCGCCCGGTGCATTTTATAGGAGTCAGTCAGCACACGACATGAAGTAAAATGTATTACTAACGCACTTTGTATCAAGGGTCAAGTATCGTTCCGTGATCTATTTGAACGAGATTATTTAATTAACTACTGCTGAGGAGCTGCAGGCTGAACTGCGAAGTCCTCATTTAACTAGTGAGCAGACCTAAGATAGGTCAAACGTCGACAATCTTTCTCTAGGTTAGGATTTTATATCGAGTATGAACATAATCAACTAGCTTGCCCATGGGTGGCTTATGGAACATGGTAACTTATCGATCGTGTTTAGCCACAAAATACAAACAATACTGAGCCATGATATCTTACTGCTTTGAGAACGTTTTGCACGATTTAGTTAGCAACATGGTGTAAAAAAGGTCTAAACGGTAACTTCGATTCGATTGTGGGTTTATATTATAACTCTTCAGGGACAAATAACGCACGCTGGCTCATCAAGATAACGTTGACGCGGTCTTGTTTTCAATGATTGAATTGATTGACGGCTTCCTCTCCTCACAATATTGGCCCCCTCAAGGTCTTTTTTATAGAACCTTGAAAATAGTCCGAGACTGGTCTAGACAACTTGGAACGAGAGTATTTGCGGAGACTTGGCGGTAACAAGTGTGTTGGTCGTTGCAGGTGTCGTTTTTTTGTTTTTCTTTCTCGCGATAGCTGGCAATGGCTGCAGCAGGCTCTCTTGATTCTTCTCGTTGGAAGGGCAGAGGAGGGATCGATGTTCTAGAACCTCCCCAATCGGCCAGCAGGCTTCATTGATTCGCCTGGCTTGCCCTGGGAGTGGAGGCGGCGTCGCTGAAGGTGCGCACTCGACCCTTTTTCCCTTCGTCGCCCCCGACGTTTCCCGAGTCGTGCAATCAATTCCTTCCCTTGCTCTCCCCTCCACTCCATTCCGCGTCGTCGGAGCCCAGTCTTGTGCTCGAGTCCCAACTGCAGGGAGCCGACTGATCTAACTTCAAAAAAAAGAAGAAGGAAGAAGATATTTCAAAAGCGGGATTACTTTTAATATTGGGTTCGTTATACCCTTTGAACTCGCGTCCTGAGTGTCTCCAAAGCGGCTCTAAGCTGTTCTCCATCGACCAGCGGGACTTCCGTCCCGTCGCAGCCAGTACAAACCCAACCTACAAACATATGGTGCTTCCCAGCACGGGTAAGCTAAACTCCATTATGCATACTCACCTTCTCCGATGTCACTAACGCTCGCTGTAATCTGCTCTGTTATTTATAATTAAGGATAACTCCTGAACTCTGACATACTGCTAGGGAAGTACGATCTGGTAATGGTGGAGGATCGCCTTGCTACCTTTTATGTGCGATGGAGAGAATTTCTTTTCATTTCTTTATTTCATCTTGTTTTGTGAACTTCGCCCACCACAAGCATCGTAGTAGCAGAACGACCCGAACTGGTCCAACTACAATTAGGAAACCTTCGGAAATGACCTTTTTTTAAACATCTCCAACTTTCTATATGTTTCTCACACGATGAGTGCTCGGAATTGACTGCCCCTGCTCCCATTCTCGATTTCTGTACGGATCTTTTCGTAAAGGAGCTCCTATTGTTGTCAGAAGTAGTTGCAAATGGCATTGCCTTAGGTGACGATGTGCACATCATGACGTCAATGAGGATTATTTGATATTTGAAATGATTCGAGCTGTCTACAACGAATTGACTTGACTTTGCCTGCCTACTATCCTGTTGGCGTGGAATCTCTTCCTCATCTCTAGTCTAGCAAACTTCAAAAGCGCTGAAGATCTGTCGAATCTTTTCACTTTCTTTCCTTCCAAATAACGTTTTGAAACCCCTTGAACGGCCTCAAACCTGTCAATGTTGATCCCATAATGTCTTCTGTAGCAAAATGCCCAGTTTTTAATACGCGCAGTGTATTCTTCGCCTGAAATACCGCCTCCAATAATTCTGAATTTTCACGGAAAATCTCTCGTCCACTTTTCCTGTAGAACAGAAATCACGCTTTCATCAGGTTCTTCGGCCCAAGCTCTCAGTTTCGAAGTGGAATAGTGGAACCCAACGTTACCTGCCAAGGGCTGTACAACCAACACACAGAACTTGCTATTTCAACCGTCCAAGCGCCGATATATTTCAGACACGTCACTCATTACGTCTTCTGGAGTCGTGTAGGTTTTCAGTAATTTCTTTATCACTCCCACAAACAGCGCCATGGCGTCAAAATCCGCCCGTTTACTCACTATGTACGCGCAGTGGAGACCTTGAACCAAAAATGTTATCAACTTTAACGCATATTCGTTGGCCCGTTGGTCATTGCCGAACCTTTGCAGCCTTACTAGTTGGATATTAAAAGTCAGAATTGAAACGAAGTCTTCTTGGAGTTCAGGATGAAGAGGTTCTTCAAACGATCCAAAGAAATTATTGAAATGTTCACTGTTCGTCATTATGGTGTTGACATTTTCGTAGGTATTTTGACCCACTTCTCTTGTGGCTGCAGTCCGCGAGAGCTCTAGTCGTTATTTAACCTGGCAGTGGCGTATTGCAAATGTTTCTCTGTGTGTTCAATGTAACTTGTACAATTGTAATATGTGAGTTACATTATGTGATTTATTGTTGTAAAAGGGTGCATCACATTTGAATTCATAAACTTCGTTACTCGCTCCACTCGACCGCGTTAATCCAAATTTATTCATTCCAATTTTTAATGAACACCTGTTCACGTTCACATCACGTTCACGTCATAAACATTTACTGGGAAAATTTTTGTTTTTAGTTTAGAAGTTTTCTTTACCGCGTTTTTCCCACTCAAAATTCAACCCTAAATTCAACTCGATTTCTCAAAGCAAATGTCATTTAACACGTCGGCGCACGGTGATGTCAATTTTTGTTGTGAATCCCATCGAAAGTGTTCGCTCAAGTTTTCCGGTCGAAAAGGAAGACGATTTAAGTGGGTCGTTACCTGAAGAAAATGAAAGGAAACGATAAGAAGTTGAGCAGCGGATGTTAAGTGTTGATTGTTGAAATGGCGTTTGAAGTTCAGTAGGATTTCATCGCGGAACAGGTTCATGGTTAGATAATACTAATATATAATCCGTTTTTTGAACTCATCTTGTACGTTTTAATGCTCTTTATTTTGGTAATCAGCTGGAAATACGTTTTCGTTAGGTCTAGACGTTTTTAGTCCTCAAATCATTATCGTAGACGTTTCCAGAACGATTGGAGGATCCAGCTACAAATACGCTTGGGGGAGATCACCTCAAAGTGAGAACAGTAAAGTTGTGGGCCCGTATGAGACCAATGCTCCACCGTTGTACATCTCTGGGAAATCCGATTAGGGACAGAACAAGCCCAACACGGTGGTGTGGTGTGTGTTCCAACCCCTTCCAGTTCCTCTTGTAAAGTCGAGCACAACATCATCGATCGCTAATTGAAGCTACTAATTCCCAACGAAGTTTTTCAGTCACAGGTCAGGCTCTGATCGATGGGAAGAAGTGTCTCGTGGGGTAATCGGGGGAGGCAGGCAACGTTGGCATCCTGAATGGGTTGCAATTTCCTGTAGTGTCTCGCGCTAGTCTTCATCTTTGTGTTACATCTTTAGTTGTAGACTTGGCTCTGTATGTTCTACATTTTAGAATTCATGTACCAATGTGAACTCCCAGGTTTGTGCAAGCGAGGGTCCTCTCTTCAGAATTTAAGTGTCTTCTCTTTCTGTACTACACCTTTTCTCTGCATTTCCGATTTCTCTAGTCGATCCTTCCTGGCTGACTTGTCTGCACAATCAACAATTAGCTACATACAACACGTAGTCTCCTCGTAACATCAGACTTCACATCGTACTCTGAGCTTATTACCGAACAGGCAATTTCCTGTACCAATCACAACTAGTTTTTGACACTTCTCACTATAAGCTTCCTCTCTTGCTCAATACTACTATAATTTAACCCTTTGCATTACTTTCACCTTCCTGGTTCTGGTACCAGCGCTTCAAACTTCAAATCTATCTCAAGGCGTGCTGTTTCTTCCATATTTTACTCGACACTCAACCTTTCTCTAGCCCCCAAAATCTCCAAGATTTTCAACCAACCTAAACCATACACTCGACATGTCAACGTTTTTCACCTTAATTATTCATGAAGCTTTCGTATTGGCTTGCAAATTAGCTGTCGCAGCTCCTGACATTTACTTTACCTTTGAATATAATTAAATCTAGTACTGTTGTATAATACGTAGGGTTCTTTCTCTCGATTCCTTTCTATTTTTTTATATTTCCGTTCGCGTGTTTTTCGGTCATTCGGCGCATTAAGACTCAGAAGAATGTAGAACACCGATAACTGAGAGAAAAAATTACTCCCGATCTCGAAGTAGAAACCTGCTCTTCGGTTTACGAGCTCTTATCACGATCTTAGAGACGTTGCAATTTAATTTGTCTACTTGGAATTGTGTCAATCGAATTTCGTATAATACAACCCTTCAATAAAATTCTGATATAGTCCTGCGTTTTTCATATTGTTTATGTACGGAGTCTTCAAAAATGAAGCAAAAAGCTCTTGGAGTAGGTTCTTCGTGACCGTTGACCGTCTTGGAGCGAAAACTGTTCCCTGTTATTTATTAAAAATGTGGTCGCTTTTTCTTTCTGTAATTTTAATCGTGTGCTTTTCTTTTTCCTCAGAAACATCATCATTATCGAGAAGAAGGCCCGGGAGTTTACACAGGGGAGTAGAGCCAACAGCTGGCCTTGTCTCTAGGTGTATGATTTCATCGAAGCTACAGTGGCCTGTCAGTTATAGGTAAGCTTATTCGTTTAACGCAGCCAACGCTATTGGCAACGCCTTTAGATTATTAGAAATTGACATTATTTCGTTAACAAAGAAGGTAAGGCACCTTGAGGCTTTTTGTTTCCTCACAATAACGTTTTCGGGGAACTTGTGTGTTGTTGAGGACAGCTCTTGCCCTTTTTCCCCGCGTTCAAACTCCCGCTAGCTAACTGTTAGCCAATTGGCGATTGATGAACCGCTACCTAATCGCAGTTTTAACTAAATAATAGATAAACCGGCCCTTGATGTGCAACTATCGTCTGGATGGTTCGAATCGGTAGTTTTACCGAGTTAACGCGATGTGCAACCTCCTTTTAATAAAACTCCTTCCATTGTCCCTGTCATGCGCATCCGTAGGGGGATAATTTAATCGCGAACCACTTATTTCCTGAAAAGATATTTTCACTTCCCCCCAACACCGTTTGACCTGAACGATGCTGCGCTCCGATAAAATTATTCGTTAGTGTTTTTATTTTTGAGGAAAATTCGTTATTCTTCCGTGACTACTCATCAAATGTGAGTGTCACGGTCCTGCGAGTTCAGCGTAACGTTTTAGAACAACGGACTGTGCGCAGAATTGAGAGCCGTATCTGATTCAGTCGTCCTCCTGATTGTCAAGCAACCTTTTGAACGAAATTGATCGAAAATCACGCCAGTTGAGTCCCAAATCGTGATTTATTTTTACCGGTTTGTCCTGGAAAAATTGAATCGACTGAAAACTCAAAAATGTTCACTTTTTTCTATTTGAAAAGTTTTTTCTTTCGTGTAAATAAATGTTAACGGTTCGTTTGCTGAACTACTGCTGTATATTGAGCTTCAGTTTGATGTCATCAACATAAATTTAATTGTGAGAACGTTAAGCTAAAAGCTCACTTTTAAGTGATTTCCGTCTCGTTCATTTTTTACGTACCTTGGCTCTACGAAGTAAAAAGGAAATTATAGTGCTACAGAAATGTGTGAGCTCTTCTTTGTTGAGGGTTCCTGAATCCTAAAAACGCCTTCAACCTCTAGAATCTGGGCCGTCTGGGTTTTCTTTATTATTTATCGAGTTGCACAGTCCCATTTCCGTCAGTGAACGAGATTGAGAGAAAACGGCTGAACCAAATCACCTCAAACTTGATATCTATCCCTGAGGACACCATGGGACTCCAAACTGAGAAGGTATGAGAAAAACCGGCCGAAATAAACTATAGTTATTGTTGTGACAGCGGTGAAATGCTTATCCAACCAGATTTTGCACACAAAGGTGTTTATTACCAAGAAAGTATTGAAATAAAGTGATCGTTGTGCTCATATAATATAAATAGAAAATAAAAGTAACTGCTCGTGAAAAAGTCTGAAGCACAAGTAAAAATAAGTTGGTACTTCGCACAAGTTTTCGTCGCTCGTCGTGTAGTTAGTGCTAATACTTGGTTCAATAGGCCTCCGGTTGTATATTGGTCCAGGTATGGCGCTGTTACACGTTTCCTAAGTACGTCGTCCAAGTATGACGCTGGTAGACGTTGATTTACAACGACTTGCGGGATACTGCGACCCCGAAGAGAATGATGAATGCGCGGTAATGATGAATTTCACTGCAAAGTGAGGATATGGCAATGAATACAGAATCTAAGCCGTTTTAACGAGGCACGTGGTAGTACGCAGATAGTTGGAATTGGAATGGAAGAAAATGGCGCACGGAGCTCTTGATGGATGGTGTGCTGACGTCACTCAATCAAAACGAAATAAAATAAACACTTCTCAATGTAATTAAATATTTAATGTAAGTGGTGTAGCTGCCTGAACAGTTATCATATTGTCCAAAACACTAAATTTTTTCTCTCCAAAACGGCTAGCTTTTTTTTTGTATGGACAGCTCCAAATGACACAACAGTTCGGTGAAATTCTCATTGGTGGGAACATCGATAGAGCAGCACAAGAAATTACCAAACATTTGGACGAAAGTCGATTTTAGCCCAGATTTTTGCTTATTTTAACTCCCCCCAAGTATGGCTAGAATCTTCAGAAAAATTGAGATGGTAGTCCAATTATGTACTTATACGTAGCGTGTTTAATAACGCTCATAAGATATTCAGGAGCTATTCCAGAAATTCCGGAATTTCAACCTCCTACATTTCATAGTTTTTAACTGACAATTCTGTGACAGGGATTATCGTGTTTACAGCCTCATTAATTGTCAGCGTACCAATTGCTCAATAATTGTCGTGGCATGAGTAGGAGCACCGCTATAATTTCCGAAACTGTCAGCGCGACCACATTCCACCAGAAACACGAAGTTATATTTTACTAAGTCCAAATGAATAGAATTGGTAGCAAAAGCCGTAAAAAACGGTGAATTAACGTAGAGCTAAAGAAAAGCGTATCCTAGATATTTTCTGACTGAAAATGTGTTGAAGGCGAGAGTTGGAAGTTGTTGGTGGACTGGGGTAGATGCCTCAGGTGTACTACGTCTCTGTGGACTACTCACTCGGCTGATCTGTGCAGTACTGCATAGTAGAGACACATCGAAGTACCCACTATCTGGGATTCAAGCGTGCCATACTACAAGTTGGCAAATGACGCTCTATTAGTAGAAAATTAGTCTTCTTTTCGATTTCAGCGTCATTATATAGAAGCAAATCAAGTACGTAAGTGTGTGAGAGACGTTATTTCCCCCCCATCACCCCTAGACCTTGAAGGTACAACTATTGAGCCCTCGTGGACTACGTGGATGGCTATGTAGTGCATACAGATAAGACTTATCGACTTATAGATACAACCCTCCTCAGTAGGGAACAGACAAGTCTCAGTCAAGGCAAATAAATTGGTGGCACGATGACAACGAACCAGACAGACGCCTATGGATCTCTTGGTCTAGTCACCTAGTGACTTGATTGTTGAGTATTGAGAAAAAATATCGACGAAGCAGGTCCTTACTGAAGTCAGCGCTAGGACTCTTTAGTTCGTGTTGGACGCACGAATGGGGGAACTTCAATTGAGAAATAAATGAATCTAGCTGTGAACTGTTCAAAACCATGTTGATTCTCTCACGTCTCGCATTATCACGATGCTTGTCGCATAATAGTGGTGTCCGTGTGACTGCTGAGTTAAAAAAAAAAAAACAACAAAAAACACCTGGACAAGGGCTTTTGTAGCAGCTTTGAACTCAATTATGAGGATTCGTATCCACATGAACAATTAATTGTTATACATTTGTCAAATTTTAACAGTGTTCATTACGAGCTTACCTTATTACACCCTGGTCGAACCGTATTCTACATATACTGCATAAAAATATGGCATCTTCACTATCCGAGGCAAGGCAAACTTCAGTGTAGAAGATTGTTCGATTGATGCGACAAAAGATATCGTTTCAGAAGAAAACGTACAAGCTAAATCGTTCAGTGATGGGGGTGGATATTGGTATATTGTCTGAGGAGGGGGGTATACTGCTGTAGAAACCCGGAAATTGTGTTGATTGCTTGGCAGAAAATACTAAAGTTGTTGCACTTCAAATGCAATCCCAGTCGGTAGAATGAAGGTGAGATTTTGGTTTAATATGCTTTCTGGTCGGCACTCTAGCGAGTGTAAGGCTCGTATTGTATGGTAACTGCTGATAAGCATGCTGATCTCACGCACCCTGTTCTGATGCCATCTCTTGTGTTGTCTTAAGGAGCAGATTTAGGAAAGCTCTCGTTTAATTCAATTCCTTCACTGACCTGTGCGTGTCCTTCAGCAAGCGAAATGTTGATAGAATTTGTCTACAGCCGATGTCAAACTAACGAAGGGCGCTCTTGTCGAAAGCCCCCCCCCCCCCCCCCATCGAACCTCTTTGATCAAGAAGAGAATGAGTGGCGGTGCTTTCTACTGCGAAATATTATTGACCTCTGCACTTACAAAGCATTTACGAAGGCTTTGCGTGTTTTCGTTATCGACTTGTACTCTCCCTCACTTGGAGCGTGAAACGATGACACGCGTTTCTTCGAATGACGTTCGTTTTAATTCCAATAGCTCAGCCGGAATCACAAATCAAGCTGCCAAATTCTGGGAAATTTCAAAACAAATTCGTTACGTCCCAACAATTTGTTTTGATATAGTTATTGTCTCTTATTGCCCGACAATTTGTGCTGTAGTTTGCTTACAATGTTGGGTTTATTATTAATTTTCCAGTCTGGGCATTTTTTGTACCCCCCTCCCCACCCCCAATGTATGTCGCCGTGCATGCCATATTTTATGTTCAACAACTATTGATTAATATTGTGAAACTTATCGTTTCCCCCGAGTCTACGCTCATCTCCCACATTGCCTCCCATTTCACTCCAACCCCCTGTCAGCCCAACATCGGGTCAATTGCCTATCCTCGCCTAGAAAATGTCAATTTTTGTCGTTCCCTCGTAGCGCTCGTGTTTCATACAGTTTATTAATATTTTTCGGGTTGTTCTACTGTCAGCCGTTTCCCTGATTGTCGATACGGTCACATTAGTCTTGAAATTTTTCGACGATTATGAAATAGGATCACAATCAAGCTGTGCTAGAGAGTAAGGGTGAAACTAAGAATATGGACCGACCGCTTGATGACACAACGACTGCATGTATCGATAGCTCGCTTGATAACGCTACGACTGCATATATCGATATCAATCCGTTAGTTATCTCATATTTATTTTATATACCCATTCTTAAATTCATTGAAAAAACTCCTTTTCATAGTCTTTGTACATTTAAAATAATTATATAACAGGGTATTACATAATGAACATTAAATAATTGGCATAATCGTACAGCTGTCGTTATTTCTAATTTCAAACATGGCGAGTCAAGCCTACGATGTCGGGCATATCGATAACCTGACCTCGGTCGATATATGACCTCATCAGAGGGAGCGGTCCATATTCTTTGCTTTTACCGAGAGTAATACCCCGTTGCGCTATTACTTGCAGCATTTTTACTTTTCCTTGGCACTTAGGGAAAAAAGTTTTGTAATTTTCTTCAAAAAGAAAAGCGTTGTTTTCTTCAGATCTCCGCATCGAAATAACATCATTGGAGAAAATTGTCGTTGCGTTTGTGTGAATATTTCGAATGGCAGTGCTTGTAGAGTGGAAGGCCTAATAAAAGTGATTAGACATTATTTTATTTTACTGAATTCTCCAACTATTTGTACTAAAAATTACTAGCATTTTTATTCTTTTCCGACGCTTTTCATTCAATTTTTACAAAATTGCATCATTTTTACTGAATAAATCGTAGCTGAACGGTACTAAAATGAATTTGTTCAATACCCGAATTTGTCTTGGTTCAATTTCTCATTATAGTGCTCTCAAATCTTCTCTCTTATCTCAGTAGCTACTTCCCTAGTCACGCATGAATGGTAGTTCTACTCTCTAGTAGAGGCTGAGGTGTGTGGAGCAGCTCATGGTTAGTCGGTTTCCTTCGCATCGGATGCGCAAGATGTGTAGAAAGTCGGAATTTTTCGTAAGGAACTGGTTCGTTTAGTGGTCTGGCTCAACCCACTATCTCCGAAGACGTTCACAGACGTTGGGAACAGACTGATATGTGTCACGTCCCTTTATCGAGGATTCCCATCTCTAAAGTTAACGTACCTGTTAGGTGAGTCCGTCTCCTCTGGCTTGTGAGTTACCCATCTCTCTTTGTCATTATTCTAATGTCCACTCATCTTGTGCAAGATTTCGTTGTGTAGCGGACTACGTGGAGTTTGGCCCACATCGGGGAAGCGACCTTTTCACTCTCCATTCGTTCAACATCCACTCAACGGGTAACTGGCCAATGATCACTTTAGTACCTCAGTGGATGCTCTCTTGTGGGCCTCGCTGCTATTGGCCACGAAATCTCTTGATTGAGTTTGCTACCCCTGACAACGGGGCAGTAGTTGATGGACATGAAGAGTGTGTCACGATAACTCACACCCCAAGTGATGTAATTGCTCGTAATGAAACAACCGTTGCCGAGGTATTGGCTAAAATGCCACCTCTTACCTGTATATTGGCTCCTAAGTATCTGAGTTCAACTTATTACGAACACACTCGTGTAAAGAGGTGTTGAAAAGGGTTAATTATTATCAAGGAATATTAATTTAATGGGAAACTGGGCTAATGCGTGGAATGTTGTGTGATTGTTAAATTATCTTCTTGATATTAAACCAACAGATGTCGAAACTTTGATAGTTTTTTTTTGTTTGTTTCAGGACATCAAAATTTTCAAGTAATCGGCACAGGAAATCTCAACCGTTCAGAGAAACGTGACTGGCCCAACCTGATAGTTTAAACATTTATAAAAACTGTAGTTACGTAGGTCCCTCACCTTCCCCTCCTTGTGACCTCCAGTATATTTGATCATCACCATCACCATGGGTACTGTAAACGTCAACCGCAGTGTATCCGATCCTTACTATCGGTACAAAATGCCTCGACTTGTCGCCAAAGTTGAGGGTAAAGGGAACGGCATCAAAACTGTTGTTGTCAACATGCAAGAAGTTGCTAGACAACTGGGGCGTCCCGCTACGTGTAAGTCTTTCCTACGAAATTCTTACGATTTCCCCTCTTAACGTAAATTGTGCACATTTTACGCATTTTTGTTTGTTTTTTTTTTTGTTTTTCAGACCCAACAAAATATTTCGGTCTCGAACTTGGCGCACAAATATTGGTAGACCATAAAAACGAACGCTTCATTGTCAATGGATCGCATGAAGCTCACAGGCTTCAGGACATCTTGGACGGTTTCATCCGTAAATTCGTGCTCTGCCCCGAATGCGACAACCCTGAAACTGATTTGATCGTCAAACCCCAGAAGGAAACTATCAGTCAAGCGTGCAAAGCTTGCGGATTTTACGGTCCTCTCACGTCTCGTCACAAACTCAACACTTACATCATCAAAAACCCTCCTAGTTAGTTTCCGATTATTTATTCAGATTTCGAACTTTGCCGTTTGATTTTTTTAAAAATAACAAAGTGACTTCTTAAATTTTAGATTTGAACCCCGGAGCTCTTGGCGCGTCTCTTACTGAGGGCAAGCGGTCTAGGCGCAAGGGGAACAAGAACGGCGATGGCACGAATGGAGACCGCTCTGGTTCACCAAAATCCGAAGATGAACCTGAGCTCATTGTTGCGCCTAACAAAAAGGGATCCCATAAGGTAAACTTCAACTTTTTTTTGCTTAAAATCTTTTCGGAAAGATAATAGATTGCAACGTAGACTCAAGCTAAGAACCGGTTATCTCCCTCGAGGAAGGGAACTAAGTATCTCAATCACTGTATTTCTGTTGCGGGGAGGGGGGGGGATGTTGGCCCCCTTTGTAACGAGAAGCAATCTTCTATTAGTTGTGTAACGCAAAGGCACAAATAGCAGAGAATATACTCAAAATGTTCTCAATTAGCCACTTAGAAAAAGAATTATCAACCCTTGGTCGAGTTGCTGGGTCATGATGGACGAGTGCGCAGATATTTACGTTTTGAAGTTCAACAACCCATTTGGGATGATGGGTGTGTCGGGGAATACTATTGAGAGTGCATGTCTGAGTGTAATCGGCTAGAATTGGGTATTAGAATTATAACGAGTTATAATTATAGCAATCAAAACCTGAAGTATTGTTTGACTAACGTGGAATGGAATCTTCCGATCAAACCATTAGATTCCGGACGCGGAGAGCTAGTGAAGTGAACTTCAGTTCTGTATAAATTAAGTAAATCTTTCACTAGGCTTCCTTTAAATTCTGTTTCATTATCGCAGACAATAGAGCGCGTAGTTCCTTGGTGACAGAATGCAAGCAGTGCGACAAATTACCAAAAATTTCAAGAACCTGTTAATCACAAAAATTGTGTTGATAGGTCAATAAATTTCCTAGTTGTCAGGCTCAGTGCCCATAATAAACTCTCCCGTATTTCGTTACAGTCTCATAGAGGGCATGAGGGCAATGGAAGGTCTTGCAATAAGAGGCACATAATCCAGAATCCCTTCCCATCAGGCTCAAGTCTCACATAGGAGCGACGTTATGACACCTAAATTGGCAGGTGACACAGTGGGAGACTCAGGAAAAACACACTCATTGGCATGGTCAGCAGCGTCTAAAACAGACGAAAAGGTTAATTTGCGCCTTCCTGTTAAAGGAGGGATGGCAATGCCTTCAACAGGAAGGAAGTACGAGTCCTTACTAGCTTCCTCAGTGGGTGCTGCCCAAATACAGGGTGAGCCATAACAAATGGTGCAGTTTCGAAGGGGTGCTGCATGCCTTGTAGTGGGGTTAACGACCTGTTTTCAGTCGTTACAATGGTTTGGAGCGGAGAGCAACGAGGTTTCGTCATTCGCACGTTTTTTGAAAGTGGCCGTTCGTTCATCGCCACCCAGCGGGCCTTCCGACTGCGTTACAACATCCCACATCGTGATCCCGTCCCTCACCGCAATGTTATCGCACATTGGGTTCAAGCATTGGAAGAAACTGGTTCCACAGTAAGGCGTAGAGGTGCGGGAAGACCAAGAAACGCAAGAACACCTGAAAATTTGGCTCGAGTGAGAGCAGCAGTGGAACAGTCACACATCTCTAACACCTCACTAAGGAGGATTTTGCACATGGAGTTGTCATTCCATCCGTACAAGATTATGATTGTTCAGGAATTGTTCCCCGCACGCCTCGTCTCTCTCAGGGGTGACTTGGGGTGGCCGGCAAGATCGCCAGATTTGAGTGCGTGTGATTTTTTCCTGTGGGGCTACTTGAAGGAAAAGGTGTTCAAACATCGACCTCACACTCTGGAAGACCTCAAGATTCGAATCAGGGAAGAAATCGCCGCGATTCCCATCGAAATGTGCCAGAGGGCGGCTGAAAATTTCAGGAATCGCCTACATCAGTGCGTCACTGCTGAGGGCGCCCACCTTCCTGATGTAATTTTCAGGACTTAATCTACTGAAATGGTGGTGAAAACAAACCGTAATCTTCTAAGTTGCACCGTTTTTTTTTAAATCGCCCTTTGAAACTGCACCATTTGTTATGGCTCACCCTGTAGATGCCACCTCAATGATAAGCGCAAATCATAAGCAGTTGAAAGCACACTGTGCAGCGAGGAGGACGAAATGGGAGAGTGCATCCTACGCGAGTGCCGTCTTGGCAGCCAGGCTTTTCCTAGGGGTTCATTGAACCGCTAACCATAGCAGAGTCTGCAACAAAGACACTCAGCTTCTTTCGTGGGGCTGGTACGTCTTTTATTAAGTTAAGGGCATCTTCAGAATAGCCCCAATGCGTAGCCACCGTGCCAAAGTCCTGCATGGCGTTAGATCAAAGAAAAGCTTTCCTAGTTGCTGGGCTCCTAGAGCTCCTGAGCTCCTAGATGAGAAGGGGCGACTCAATCAATTTCGGAATGTCAACCCCTATCTTGGTTTAGTTGCCAGCTTTGTCGTTTCCAACCCTAAACGGCTTGGAGCAAGCAATTATCTGAGATCTCTACTCTTCAGGAAGGTTTCATAATAGGTTCTTGGCTTGGGTATTGACCATATCCTTCAAGCAGACTGAGAGATAAATAGATGACGTAAGTTAGCGGAGCAATAAAATCGCCAAATGAACGTGGATAGATGTAAAATGCGCCTTACCTGATGTTTTCCGCTGCCTTTTTTAGTTCCTTTCTCTGTTTTGCGTTGTTTTGCTTCGTCCCATCGTAACAATTTCACACTCAGCTCATCTCGCGTAGAATCACATGTCATTCGACCTCTAAGTGGAGATTCAATGTTTTTTTAGGATGACGATGACGAAGAATGGGTGGTCGACACATCGGAAGAGGCTGTGCGTGCGCGCTTGCTAGACCTTACTGATGGAGCCAAAAATCTTACCCTCACCGACGATTTGGAGAAAACTGAAAAAGAGCGAATGGACATTTTTTATGGTTTCGTCAAAGAGCGCAAAGATACCAGCGACTTGACGACTGTGGCAAATTCTAAGGAGATTTTGTCAGAGGCCGAGCGTCTTGAAATCAAAGGAAAAAGTCCGTTGGTGCTTGCTGAACTTCTTTTCGATGAAAGAATTCACATTCAGGTACATATTTCGTTTTTAGTTTCTTTAGGACTAAGAAATAATTAAGAAAGTTATGTATAACTAGTTTTTGTTACGTTCTCTCGAGTCTGTGAATGCCTTGGGCTGTATTGGCTTCCCCGTGGAACTGGCTGGCTGAGGTGGTAGCGTTTGTGTATTCTCAACCGCCTCTACTGAGTGCTTCCAGCTTGTGTGGCTTCTCTAACCCCAACCTGGGAATCCTTGGCCAGAGAAATGGGTTTGTAGGCCGGCGAGGGTAGGGCATGTAGCTGCAATGTCAGTGACTTGGCTTTCGCTTAGTCAAACTGTTGGTTCTCAACTTCTTGGTGCGTATTGGAAAACCTTGTGTGCTAAAGAACCGTGTGGTTGGGATGGAAAGCTACTTACCAATTTCTGTATCATATGTGATCTACCAGAAAATGCTATCATCCCTTCCTCGGGTGGTCAGTGTCATTACTTATGTCCCAAGGGCCCAATTCTAGCCAGTGGATGGGGCTGCTCCGATCTTGAAAATGGGACGATGATGGTGAAGATCGGGTGGTTGTACCCTTAACTATTACTAGCACTGCATAATCACGCATTAAGTGAGTTGTGAAGCTGCTCCTTTCAAGTAGCTGAACAGTGCTGTGGTTCTAAAGCAGCGTTGTGTGCATACCAAAACACACCAAACAGCACATAGAGGTCCAAGTCAATCCAGTCGTCAATCGTCTTGACGCAAGCTATTCCCCCATCGTCAGGGACTGCAGTGTCACAGCTACTAAGATGGAAGAAAACACCATGAGAGTTGGAGCTATGATGAAAAATGACTCCTAAAGGATGCCTCTTGAAGAGTGAGGGACTAAGTGAAGTATAGTTGTTTAAGAATGGGTTTGTGAGAGAAGGTGTCACTGAACAAGCACAGTGTCTCTGATGTTTGAGGGAAATATACCATCATCCACGTTAATGGCCATCAGATACGCAACTTCATGGGCTGTCACCGAACTACTTGTGACGATACACATCACTCGTGTATGTATGTTGCTATCCAGGAGGGTTTTCTTTGGACACAACCCTTCCAAGGCGCTAGAGTTCACCCTTTCAGGCTTTTGTCTGGCCACGCATTTATTTCGCCAGCATAGCCTGGAAAGCGGGTCTCTAGTGTGCTTATTCACAAGAAAAGGGGGTATATTCTCAGTAATAAAGGTTGTCGTAGTGAACTCCCTTGGACGAAATTATGACAACTTCACCTGAACGCCCGATCGGTGGTCTGGCGCCACAGTCTGGAAGAGTAAACGTAACGGAAATCACCATTGTTAAACATGATTCAGTTTCGCGCTCTATGTTGGGAATTGAAGTGTTAGATGGGAAACTGGAAAGATGAATCTGCCAGGCCGTTTTTGTGACCAGCGTCAAGTCTTCGATGTCCTCTTGTGTTTCTTCTACTATTTCCTGTTTGGGCATTAAAAGCGAGGTGTCGAGGGGTTCTTGTTTCTTAATAGATGAACGAGCAGGTTCGGCAGATGGTAACGGAGGTTGAGGAGGATTCGCAGACTGGATGGCATTGGGGGCTATTATCGGCGGAAGCGTCTTCCGCACAGGAGGGCCTGCCGACGAGCGGACTTTCGGGGCCACCTCGGACATACCGGTCTTTCGGCCGGGACCTTTTTTCAAAGGCAGTTCGTCCGTCCCTCCTCCGCCTTGATCCGTTAATCTCTTAATTTGTAACGCCACAGCAGCTTTGAGAAATGAGTCCAATTGGTCTTGCAGGATGTTGACTTCCCCCTTGTACATGTAATCCAACATTGCTTTAAGCTCTATGAACCAGAATATAATCGGGGGCTTGTCTTCTTGCATACAAAGCATAGTCTCAAAAATAGGGCTGCACGCGGATAAAACGACTTTGTGCGCCTTTAATAACTGGCCTTCAGCACATAATGTACAATCTATTAGACTTCCTGATTCTAATAACGTTTCGAAAACAGATATAAGCGTACTCTAGTGATTATTCCACCGTAGAGAGAATTGTTCGGACATTGTAAATACTTATTGTAAAACAGTCTTATAAAAATATAGTAGATCGGACAAGTGTTTCCACTACGGGCCTCACGGGATGAGTCCTCATTGTGAGTCCGTTGTGGGTGCCTTTGGAAGGGTTGAGCACGTGGGTCTTGGGCCCACGAAAAAACCTTCCGAACAGTGGCGTGTGGCATATTACTGCAAACTTTGAGTAATATTGACAAAAACAACTTCTTACCTTTGAGATGTGATGCTTCCAATTGTCATTTTGTCGGTGTAACTCAGACCAATTCCTTACTTTTAGATCAAGCGTTATCGGAATCTCCTTCTGCGTTTCACTCATGAAGATACCAAAGCTCAAAAGTCTCTCATTGGCGGCGTTGAACAGATCATTGCAATGCACAAAGCGGCGCTTCTACCCAAAGTTCCGGCTATCTTTAAAGTAAGTTCGTAGTCAAAATGTTTGATCTACTTTGCGAGGTATAATTTTGTTGGGCTCGATATATTGATGTCTCGAAATTTTCTTTTTTCAGCTGATGTATGACTTGGATATACTGGAGGAAAAAGTGTTGTTAGAATGGGGAGGGAAAGTGAGCAAGAAATATGTGTCGAAAGAGCTGAGTCAAGAGATTCACAACAAGGCTGAGCCTTTTCTAACTTGGCTGAAAGAAGCAGAAGAAGAGGAAGGTTCCAGTGAGGAAAGCGAAGATGATTTAGAAGTAAGTAACTAGATTTGACTGTTTTTGGTGTTGAAATTAATCTGGGAAGGGCTTTTTGAGTTAAGTGAATACACACGACGTATTCGAAGAACTGAATTTAATTTGAAACGAAGAAACGAGTTGTCAATAAGAAATATCTGACTCTTGGCGTTTGCAATGAATTAAATAACGTTCATTTGCAGACATAACGTAGGATCAAGTTGAATTTTTTTAAAACTGCTCACGTAACTATCCACCACTTCACAGTTCGTCCAAACTGAGTCGTCTCGATTTTCGTTACATCTTCTCGAATGTTGTTCTGGGTCTATAGGATGGTCATCGTGTTCCTGAATAGTGATACAGTACGCATTCTTCTCAGGGTTTTCACTTTGAAACTCTTTTCACTGTGGGATGACACTTAGAAGGGGTCGTCTTTAGGAATGGCGTCCTGTCGAATGAACATCTGGATGGATGTATGTGTTACGTCGAGTGTGGTGCTCTTTGGGAGTAAGTTTCAGGTGGCACATCTGATTTCATGGTTGAGGCGCAAGCGTTGAGCTTTCAGAATTCGAATGTGTTGGACAGTTGAACCATAAGTGAGTTTGGCAGGGGTATGAGGATGCCAACAAATTGAGGAGAGTTGGAACTGCACTTCCCACGGTGGAACCTGAACCCTTTGTAGGGACTACCAAGAGCCAGGTTGACAAGTGGGAGGAGAAGTGCCGGGCTGCCTATTGGCTGGATGTGCCTGGTGAAAGGTAGTCGAGGTTATTTATTATTAGACTCCAGGGAGCGAAGACGAAAGGTCCTCAGTATGAGAGAGAAAGTATATGGATGGTATATCCGGACCCTGTCCACTTAGGTAGCACCTGGCCGAGATTGGTAAGTTCAGGTACAGAGTAGCAGATTCTGCGAGTCACAGCTGGAGTGAGCGGAGCACGTACTTGAAGTCTGAAGTCTGCAGTGCTCCTCAGAGTGGTTGAGGTTCCCCTGCTGTGGCCGGATGAAGTTTGATTGATGATGGATCTCAAGGCTGTCTTGCATTTTTTGTGACAATGGTGGGGATGCCGCAAACACCAGCTCCATGGGAACTGAGAGGACATAATGCAGCTCATGTTCTCCCACACTATAGGCCCATTTGAGGTTTTCTTAGTTGTCACCAGTATATAGGGGAAAATGAAAAAGGGGAGTGGTACTTGGAATAATATAAGAGCGCAGTTCCAAGAGAACTTGACTCTCTAACGGTATTAAGGAAAGAGGGGCAAAGGAGGGAGGACCCAAACGCCCTACTATTGTTCCTCAGTTCCATAGTAACAAGAGCAAATTATTTCAGTTCATCGCGTGATGGCCATCATCTAGGGCAACCAACTAGTGAGCAAAAGCCTCCCGTCATTATCTCAAGCACACGTCTGCCACATTTGTTTTCAGGCAATGCCAGAGACACTTCTGAAGCAGAGTAAATAGTCGGAACGGGGTCGGAAAGCAGATTAAGAACTCCTCCCAGATCTCTGCGCAGTTCAACGTGGGCAACAGCTTTTCACTGGGAGAATTGCAAACGATGAAATACCTCCGCAGGTTTGAGTTCGGTGGATGCAGCTGCAAGTGGCTGGCCTCTTGCATGATAGTACTGCAACCTCCGGGACAGAATACTCATATAACCCTCTTTGAGAGTTAAGAAACAGTCATTTGATAAGGAAACAGACGTGATTTTAATTTAAATCGGCTAGCCCCACATTTTAGGAACAGCAATCTGATAACACACTGCCTCTACTGCTGGGAGACTGGAGGGGAGATGGGTGGTCCATGGCATATGCCACTAATCCCTCACCTTCGTGTGTTCTGACTGACTGACTCTTGGCGAAGGTCTCCCGAGTTTGAACGAAGAATCGTTTTCTGTCAAACTAATAGGTAGCCATACATGAGCAGATATCTGCGACAGATATTGCGTTTTTAAACGATATCTGTGGGAAAGATCTGTGCGTTAGTGGGCGTTAAAAAACGATGAAAGATGTTAAAATCGACCAGAGATATCTGTGAGAGTTCAAATCTGGCAGATGGTCGTCGGGCGTCCCCCTGAACCTGCAGACTTCTCGGAAGCGATGTCTGTGGTTCACAGAACTGTTCGATTAGGATTGGGCAGAGTACCTTAACGTTAAGATTTTCAGTTGTCCACGAGTGTTTTCCCCTGTGAGATCTTTCCTCTAAAGAAATCAGTTTCTATTGGTGTTTTTTGTGCGGTATCAAAGAATGGGTAAAAAAGAGTGGCCAAAAACGAGTTGTTTGAAATGATGATCGACATGTATAGAGACAGACCATCGACATGTATAGAGACAGACCTTGTCTGTGACAGTTGAAGCAGGTAGACTACGTGAACAAAACCGTTAAAAACATTGCTTTCGACGAGATCGAGGCGGAAGTGAAGAAGGTGATTCCGGATGCTGACCTTGTGATAAAAAATAAATTGCAAAACCTTAGGACGCCCTTGCCTACCACCTACCAGTAACTTCTAAAAGTAGGACCTTGGGAGTACCACTTAAAAAAGGAGTACCTACCATTTCTTCTTTTTCGTGATTTCAGAAATATGTGAGGACCCAAACTCGAAAAGTACATACTTAGTTGGTACCTGCCCTCCCAAAAGGAGTACCTCTGGTCACCGGATGAATAGATATACTTTGTAGATAAGTACTTACCAAGAAGTACGTCGAAGTCTTTCTCGTTCATCCGCAGGTAGTTGTGGAAATCCCGCGGGTTGTTCTCCCTAAGGTGCTTCGACAACTTCATGTGCCCGAACTTTCTCCTTTCTGAAACCCATGACTTCTCCCAAACTTGTCTTTTTTTTGGCTTAGCCGTTTATGGGCAACAAAAAAATACCCGCCGCAAATGCCGCTAATTTACGCTTTTTACTATGGACAGTCACTAACCCCATGGCATCAATTTACGGAATGTGTGACCGATCTGGACAAAATTTCGGATTCAACCGAAAACTCGAGTCTGCCAGACGAACGTCGGTGACAGACCTGACTCTGTCAGATTTCATCCCACGAACGAACAGATGACTTCGGGCACTGGTCAGGTGACAGATCGGCTGATAAGTTTTTCGTGTTAAGGGGCAACGACCAATCTCATCAGTCACTCCAGATCGTTAGCGATATCTGTCGGATGAGATCGAGCGACCAAATCTGCCGCAGATATCTGCTCGTGTATGGCTACCTAGTGAATACTAATTCAGTGACAGTGACTTCCAACGAACGCCTGTGGTTTAATGAAACTAATTCTTTCGTTATTTTCAGATTGAGTACAATGACAGAGCCAAGGCATCTCCACTGAAGGAACTCAAGCCCGTCAACAAGAAACCCGCTGCCGCTGCTGCACCTGCAGATGACGACGAAGATGATGTGGATATCGATGCGATTTAAAGAGAGAAAAAAAAAGCTATGCAATTTTACAAAATCTTATATCGGCTTTGGATTTCTGTACCGTTTACTCCATTCATAATGTAATGAATTACTCGTGTTTTCTGCTGTCAATCCCCTCCCCCTTCTCACCAGTATCTTTCTCCTTCTTATTCGCTGTTTATTGGACGCCATGTAATCCTGACTGGCTCACTCGTGTAGTTGTCTTACTGTGTCGATTCGATGTTTAGATAGGCGATTATCCAGCTACGATTGTTGTACATAAAAGCTTTCAGTATTCCCGAATATGTGTACGTTGGTTGTGTAAAAGAAAAAGTTGACAAACTAAACAATAATTTTCACGCATAGCGCATGGCTGTGGTCGATTCCCTACCATTGGTAATAAAGTATCTACACTCGTCAAATATTCGTTTTGTCGCCGTTTTGTTTAGTTTGCTTTTCAATGTTTTTTTTTTTTTTAAATGAAATGGAATGTCGCGTGGTTTGCCGCCCGATGAAAACGTCATCTCGAGTATCAGCAGGACTTCGTATTTATGTACTCGCTTAATGTTCTGCCCTTTTTCCGCCACACCCACGAATTCGTTTTTACGAGAAGCCCAGAAACATCTGTAGCGTCATCTTCCTGCTCTCAGTTGCACCTCAGCTTCCATCGTTCTCCCCCACCCGACGTGATGTCGGAGCGCTGGCAATACGGTGTCGATGTCGTCGATAGTAAACAGTTGAATTGCTTTTAATTTCTGTTCTCTTGTAGTTTGTATCTTCAGTTTATATTATTTCCAATTATCCGTATGTTTCATATCATGTGTTGGTTTTCAAATTGTTACAAAATAAAATTAATTATAATTATTTTGCATCTGATTTCTTCTTGTTTTATTTGTATCGCCTTTAAAAGGTTCCATGAATGCTGTGGCTTTCACTAGTTGTCTACACTATTCTTTACTAGAAAGGTTGGAGGTTACAGTTTTGGAATTATTTCATGTGGGCGGGGTTTGTAAGAAAATTGCTTTTCGTCAACACTATTGATTTTGTAAATATTCTAACTTTTCGTCCTGCTTTCATTATTTTACCCGCAGATTACAATAGTGCATTATCGTTACCCACAACCCATTTAATCTAACCGCTTGTGCAGTTTTTGATTTAAAGCATTTTTTAAATTTTCGGCTCCTCGTGAATTGGAGCTAATGTGGTTGACCCATTCTTTCTCAATCATGAACACACAGATTAGAGGAAAACAAAAGTAGCCGATTCTAAGGGCTATGTAAAGTAAACGATAGATGAAAAGATTGACGTTGCTGAAATGGGAGTCTATTGAGAACTTTGATGTTGAAGGTAAATAACACCGGCTAGTTTCGACGAAACTGAGGTGGTGATGTCTGTGGTACAAATGATGTGGCAACTGATAATCCAAGCCGGTAAAAGCAAAGATTAGGGGCCACTAGGCAATATATCACAACCGAGGCCAGGTTATCGATATGCTCTTCATCGTAGGTTCTGGCACCATGTTTGAAATTAGAAATAGCGAGAGCTGTACGATTATGCCAATTATTTAATGTTCATTATGTAATACCCCGTTACATAATTATTTTAAATGTATAAAGACTATGAAAAGGAGTGAATTCAATGAAATTAAGAATAGGTATATGAAATAAATATGAGATAACTAACAGATTGACATCGATACATGCAGTTGTAGCGTTATCAAGCGACCTACTGATACATGCAGTCGGTCCATATTCTTTGTTTCACCCTCCAAGCCAATGAGAGAGTATGACAAGCAGAAATTCTACCTATAAATATCTGCGTACAAGAGTTCCTGGTTAATACTTTTGCTGCTACGCGCGGTATTACCGCGCTTTCGTGTTCTTCCCCATGACGAGCGGTAAAACCGCTCTCGAACCTTGCAAAAAACCCGTACAATCCAAGCCCGTATTGAGACGGTAGTAGTTCCATAAGCCCTTTTCAATACAGGTAGTAGTGGGAATGACCCTTGTAAATGAGCGGGGAGTACCCGCCGAGGAGTTCTGGTAGCGACGGTTTTCTATTTTCAGTCTGACGAAAGCCTCAACGGAACGCGTTTCTCCTGCGTTTTTGGCAATTTTTTTGTGTAAGTTATATATTTTACTTTACCATTATCTTTCACTGTTACTAATGAGCATATATTTATGGAATTTATTGAGAGTAGGATTGAAAACAAGTATGTGGATGTCTAAACCCATCTCACTTGTCTACTGGCCTACTTTTTGTGCTTTCCCCTTAGATGTTATATACGTATGTATGTTTCAATTCTTCGCCCATCATGCTATTTATCTATGATGTTTTCCAGAATAAACATGGTTAAAACTCGAGGGGGTCTCAAAAGACCCCGTAATGAGGATGAAGAGCCTCAACCATCCACAAGTTCCTCGACTGCTCCCTCCCAAAAGTTTACTAATATATTATATTATAACTTTTGAATAAGTGTTATATGAAAGCATGTATATGAATGGTTTGTGACAATAAATTTATTATTATTCTTTTGTGATATGGGTGTATTTTTCTGTAATATGTATTTCTAGTAGGTATATTTTCCTTTTTGGTTCATATATCCAGAATAATAATCTTATCACATATTATGTCTGAGCCGTTTTCAATACCTAATATCCAGCTAATGCAGGCGTGGTATTACTGCTCGGTAGTAGTAGGAAAGAAAATTAACGTTTTGTTCCATGCGAGTGACTACGCCCAAAAGCGCGGTTTTACCGCGTGCCGCCATGTTTTGTTTAGCAGTGGTCTTACACAGGGGTTCGATCGTTAGCAGCGAAAGTGTTAAAGGACTCCAGGGTAAGCAGATCTATTTATCCTCAGACTGACAGGCTACTTTTATGACCATCTTGGCACGCGCTTTCAGATCTAGGCTGACATGGGAATGTCTGCAGGCACTCAAACCACTCAGTGCCTATGTAAGGATTTCTTTTATTTGGACATTGGCTCATATACTGCTCATGGCGATGAAAAGACAGAATCCCTACCAATTGGGCATGAGTGACAAGTGGCTGTAGTGACAAAGGTTATTGTGCTGCTCGTACTCATTGCAGGACCATTAGTGAGCAATTGGTACACAGGCTGTAAACTCAAATTTTTTGAAGAAGGATAGTAATCACTTTTGCAGAGTTATTGGAAAATAACTGTTAGAACTGGTAGAAAGCGAAACGACAGTAGTTGAAATTCAGGAATTTCGGGAGTGAGCCCCATGTATCTCATGAGCGTTTTTAAACACTCACCCTTCAGGTATTGGATTGGACTAATATCAATTTTTTTAAAACATTCTATTAACATTCCAGCGGAGGTTATAAGAAAAAAATATCTGGTGCGTAGCAACACACTACTTTCCGCCACCCCTTTAAGCTCGAACACCACCTACATAGGCGGGCGCTATATCTTCGTTCAACGCATTTTTACAGGAACATTTATGGAAAACAAAATGTAGGGACTAGTTAGCTGAGAGTACTCCGAAAGTTTGATCGAAATCGTTAGAGCCGTTTTTGAGAAAATTGGAATACCGATAAATTAATATTCGACAAATCTCCTTTTCTGAGTTAACTTGGCTTATATCTCTGTTCAACATATATATACAGAAATAATTATAGAGAACGAAATGTTGGTATGGGTGACTAGAAGATACTTCATTAGGATATATCACATCTGGTGAAAAAGTTACCCTGGAATTTACGGAAATGTTAGAAAAAACGTTATTTTCGACACATTTTGCTTTTTATCTCTGTTCAATGGACCGTCACAGGAACATTTATTGAGAAGAATATGTAGGTATCAACTATTTGAAAACATCCTGTGAGTTTGGTGAAAATCGCTGAAGCCGTTTTGCCAAAAAGCGTAAAAAACATATTTTTGCTTCAAGGGCCCATATCTCCGTTCACCGTATTTTCATGGAGATATGTATAGAGAAGAAAAGTTAGGTATTGATTAGGAGAAGATAATTTGAAAGTTTGATCAAAATCGTTAGAGCCGTTTTCGAGAAAAATTCGAAAAACCCTAGTTTTTGGTACATTTTCGTCCCCCTCCCCCCCTTACCATCGGTCGAAATCGTCCATAACCTTATTTTGGTGTCTACAAAAAATAACGAACAAAACAAAAAAAGAACCAGCTCAATCGGATCAGCCGTTCTCCCGCAAATCGAACTACAGACACACACACACACAGACATACACACAGACATACACACGGACCTCTCTCCGAAATTAGGTTTTTTAGACTCAGAAGGGTCTGAAACGTAAAGATCTGAAGAAAACCCAACTTTTTTTTTTGGGCCGATTACTATACTTTCCTTCCCTTCGGGTAGCGGAAAGTAATAGCGCTAAAAACGCTTTTGGTCGAAAATTTTGATAATTTATTGTGCTGCTCTCGTCATTTTCCCACGAATGGGAATTTTATGGTATATTAACCTCATTGAGAGCTTCCAATATAAAAAATTTAATCAAAATCGTTGAAGCCGTTTTTGAGAAAAAAATATTTGGTGTTTTGATCACTATGATAACTACAGTTAACATTCGGGGGATTTTTCCCATACCCTTATTTTTGCGTCCCATGGTAACCTGTAGGCTAGATATCAAGTTCCAGCTGATTTGGTACGGTTGTTTTCTCTAAAAACCGTGCTAAATTCGATGTTGTCGGGAGTTTTGGTAATTTATTGTGCTGCTCTCGTCATTTTCCCACCAATGGGAATTTTATGCTATGATTGCCTTCATCAGAGCTATCAATATAAAAAATTTAATCAAAATCGTTAGAGCCGTTTTTGAGAAAAAAAATAGTTGGTGTTTTGATCACTATGATAACTATAGTTAACTTTCGGTGGATTTTGTTCAAACCCTTATTTTGGCGTCCCATGGTAACCTGCAGGCTATATATCAAGTTTTAGTGGATTTGATACGGTCGTTTTCTCTAAAAATCGTAAACAGACACACACACACACAGACCATTTTCCCAAATAGTGTTTTTCGGGCTCAGGAGACCGAAACGTAAAGATCTGAAGAAAACTCAAAATTTTTTTTTCAGCCGATTACATAACTTTCCTTTCTACTTCGTAGAGCAAGGAAAGTAAAAATTCACAACACAAACAGCTATCGTACAAGTGTGCAACCACTGGGAACATTTCATGTCTTTTTTTGTTTTTTGTTTTCATGCAATGATAACTACGTTTGATTGTGCTCGTTGATGGTTTCGATATAATGGACGCGTCAATTGCAATTGACATCATCACTTGGTCACTGAGGTTATTAAAACGTGTGATGTTACCAAGCATTACATTTTGTAACAGTCGTTACACTTCAACCATTCGATATTTCGTGACGCTTCTCCGTTACATATCTCGCGTTACATTTCCGAGTTTATGTAGCAAAATAAAGACATAAAATGTCAAAAAACCCCTCCAAATACTGGAAAATCTGACGTCTTGCAACTGGTCAGGATCCCACACCAAAAGTACACTTCTCAACTCAACAAAATGATATCGTTTGTGGACTAAAAATTGAGATCGGACAACTCTGAATAATATTACTAATAGTATCAATTAATTGATGTAAGTACTGACATTATAGAGCGGGATGGATCACGTTTTGCATTAAGAAGAGATGAAAATCAAAAAGGCAGCAGAAAAAGCAGTTGGTGAGAACAACAACTACAACTGCCGCGTCTTCGCCATTCATTCTCTTATTTACCTAGTGATGAAATTTTAGATTGAAATTATTCATATCTGCGGGTGATGTGGATGTCGTCAGTATTGGGCCATTTAACGAAATCCTCGAAGAAACTCGAGCGGCGGCCGTTTCTTACTCAACGATCTCTACGAGTGAGTTATAGTTGATTTTTGAACTCGTCAAATTTCTGACCAAATTTTCGAGTCGTGAGGTAATTAATTGGGCCACTTCCAAATACCACGCGAGGGCCACGGGATCGATCATTTACCTTATCCCCTTTTTTAAACGTCCATGCTGCTTTTATATGTTATTGCCTCAGTCAATTGTGCAGCATTTAAACAATTAATGAAGAGCAGTGCACTTGAAACACACGTGGCACTTGAAAAGGAGTTCTGCATTTATCTGGGGCAGGAGGAGTTTTAAAGAAGTTGGAAATTTGTCCCGAATAAAATTATCGTTCTGCGATGGTCGTTCACGAATGAAATTTAAGAGGTTTTTACGTTAGAAATAAATCACGAGGTATTCGTGGGTGGTCACGACCTTATTTGGTCAGTTCGAGACAAGACGCCTACTACTATTTCACAGGGTAACTAGAAGAACTTTCTTAAGTAATTTTCTTCAATGTTTTAGGAGTTCGTGTGGAACTTCAACGATAAAATATTAATTCGTCCCAGTTTTAATAATTTAACCGAGTTTTCTGTCGCGTACAAGTGCGATTTGTGTGAATATCTGGCCATGGAAGTCACCAGGAGGTGAGGGAGCACTGATTCATGTGGGACCTAAACATTTGTTGGTTAACTAGTTGCGAGTAGCACGATTGTTTCTTCCTCGATTAACCTAATAGCAAATCACAGCGATTTTGGTGCAATTCTCTGATACTAATTTAATACATTTTCTAACAGGATCCTAGGTTGAACCCAAATGCCAGCGTTTTACTATAAAAGTGACATCCTCTTATGCTAAACCAGGACCCCTTACGAATAAAGTTGAGGCCATCCTCTCGATCTGCCCATTCAAACCTATCTTGCCAACCAGCTTTTGTGCACAATTGCATCTTTCGTACTAGTCAAAGATGAAATCCAACATTCATGCGCCAATCCGCAACACTCCTTGAGTCTTCGTTTCAATCGTTGAATGAAAACTGTGTCAATACCGTTTTTACTTTCCTTGGCTCTACGAAGTAGAAAGGAAAGTTATGTAATCGGGTGAAAAAAACATTTTGAGTTCTCTTCAGATCTTTATGTTTCAGACCCCCCTGAGTCCGAAAAACACTATTTGGGAAAATGGTATGTGTGTGTGTGTGTGTGTATATGTGTGTCTGTGAACGATTTTTAGAGAAAACAACCGTACCAAATCATCCGAAACTTGATGTCTAGCCTACAGGTTACCATGGGACGCCAAAATAAGGGTATGAACAAAATCCACCGAAAGTTAACTATAGTTATCATAATGATCAAAACACCAACTATTTTTTTTCTCAAAAACGGCTCTAACGATTTTGATTAAATTTTTTATATTGATAGCTCTGATGAAGGCAATTATAGCATAAAATTCCCATTGGTGGGAAAATGACGAGAGCAGCACAATAAATTATCAAAACTATCGACGAAATCGATTTTAGCGCGGTTTTTAGAGAAAACAACCGTACCAAATCATCCGAAACTTGATGTCTAGCCTACAGGTTACCATGGGACGCAAAAATAAGGGTATGGGCAAAATCCACCGAAAGTTAACTATAGTTATCATAGTGATCAAAACACCACATTTTTTTTCTCAAAAACGGCTCTAACGATTTTGATTAAATTTTTCATATTGATAGCTCTCAATAAGGCAATGATACCATAAAATTCCCATTCGTGGGAAAATGACGAGAGCAGCACAATAAATTATCAAAATTTTCGACCAAAAGCGTTTTTAACGCAGTTTTTTCCTTATAAATTCCGCTGGAATTTTAGTAGAGTGTTAAAAAAAATTGGTATCGTAGTCCATTCCAATACCTAAATGGTGAGTGTTTAAAAACGCTCATGAGATACATGGGGCTCACTCCAGAAATTACTGAATTTCAACTACTGCCGTTTCGCGTTTCGCTTACTACCAGTTCTAAACATTTTTACCCAATAACTCTGCAAAAGTAATTACTATCCTTCTTCAAAAAATTTATGTTTACTGCCTCTATAATTTTCTGTATAACAATTGGCCAATAATGGTCCTGGAATGAGTACAAGCAGCACAATAAATTCCAGAACAGTAAGCGCTGCCGCTTCCTGCGGCCGTAAAGTGTTGTTTGACCAAGTTCAAATGAACTGAATGATAAATGAATTGATTAAATAGAATTAGCCATGTACAAAGTGAATTGTTGTAGAGCCAAGGAAAGTTGTGTGTTGCAACGCACCAGATATTTTATTATCCAAAGGGTTGAAACTGAGTCGAAGCATTGGAAATATTCAAATATTTTGAAAACTAGTAGTAAAATTGTGAGTTTTGAGGGACTTGAAAGATAGTTTTTAAACTTTGTGCCCTTTTATATTTACTACTTTTTCCTGTACAAAAATATTGAATTTAATTTTCTACTTGAATTGTTTGAAGCATGTTTAAAAAACTACTGATAATAAAGGGGTTTTGAACAGAATTATGACCAAATTAATTGTACAGTAATAGGTATTTATCTACAACATTTTACAAGTAAAATATTTGAAGTTATTTAAGATTCATTCGTACTACCCAACAAACGTCAATAAAAATAATAAGTTGAGGTAATGTACATGTGACAGCTAGAAAACGAAGTCATTGCGATCGGGATATCGGTCAATAACATCGCCAGAAACGGCCAATAGTGTAAATTGAAATGGGGATTCAGGAAAAGGATTACGTTTATTATTCTGATACCTGATTATTTGTATTTCAACTGAGTACAACCTATTGCATCTCAAAATGCAGACAGAATTCACGCCAAGTGCATAAAGCAGTTATAAAGTATTTTAAACTAAAAAGTAATTGTAACATAACCAAATACTCATGCAATTAGTGTCCCTAGAGGGTTGGTCAGGACAACTTGAACATCGAACTAAGCGACGTGAAGGTGAAAAGACGAGTTCTCCCCCTTTCTAAACCATAGGCGAGGGGAGGCACAGTATGATATGCTGTGCTGAAAAGCCTGAATTATATCTACTGACGAAAGCGGCACAATAAAATAACAAATTTTCCGAAAAAAGTCGATTTTACTGCAGTCTAGAATAGTCTAATCGGCAACCTGATTGTTCAATAACGTACATAATTACATAATTGTTGGGCGCACGAATGGGAGAGCTTGACACTTTGTGGTAAGCGTCAGTGAGGACTGTATTACACTTGACATAATAGCGATATCCCGTTGAGTATGAATAACGCGCTCAAGGGAGGCTCAAAACACGTGAACTGGTTGTGAGACGCTAAGTGGAGGGAGAGAGAGAGCGAGATTGATTGATTGGGGTTTTATTTATCCACCTGGAGGAATTAGGGCCATGGGCCCCTCTCTTGCGTATACGTCGTGACACATCCTTAAGAGAACTTACATAAGTTGGTTTGATTATTTTATTTGTAACAGTCGTTTTTAAATTTTTCCAGGATAGAAGAAAACAATATTCCGGCGCCCTGCAGCCTTCGAGAAAGCCATTTAAAGGCAGCGACCCCCACTGCATGAGGACACACACAGAGCTTGAACTGTGTGTGTGTCCTCATGTGGTGAGGGAGGCTGCCTTCCTACGTGCATTCGTCGAATTGTAGATATCGAGAAGAGTGTAGTGTAAGTGATGTGTGCGCGCATGCACAGTTCTTAAGTGTCTGGTATATTGTCTGTAATTTGCGTGTTTTTTTCCTCCCTCTTGAGCATGTGATTGTATGGTGACTCTTTATTTTCTTTGTAGATAAAATGTGTTGCACAAGTTCTGTTTGTTACGTTTGAAGTGAATATATAAATATTTGCAATAAGGATCGTACAATATTCCTCACCACCTCAATTCTAATCGTGTTCCAATTAGTGGCATATCTCCATTCTACCGAAAAGTGTGTGCAGAATAAAATGAAGCGGTCAGCCAGTAGGGCCTGTAAGCTTGATCTAAATCATTTGAGTCGTTTTTGAGAAAATTTGAAAAAATAACAATCCAACAAAAAAAAGTGGGTGCTGGGCATGCTACTAGGTTTATATGTTTATGAGGGCGCTGAACACAAAATTGAAGTTAGAATTGCTCCATCACGTCACAGTTGCCCTAACCTCATAAAATAGCTAAATCGACCAATTAAATGAGACATTATTGTTAATCTGTGTTTTTTCTCATATTGTTTGGTATAATCTATAACAGTACATATACGAAGTTTCAATATGAAAAGAGTTTCTAATCTGAAATTGCATAAATCGGCTGAAAAAAGGAATTAAATTATATTAACCTATAATGTACGTTAGCCGCTGCTTCTAGAGTGGACGACTGGCTGTTCAGTGATGGCTGGCTGGCCATGTCTGTGTACCAGAAGAGTTTTCGCAAAGCCCCTAAAGCTCCCTCCTAAAGGGAGCAGGCATGTACGACGCCTTCTACTAAAAAAGGGCCAGTGTCACAATAGGCCCTGTTGGAGGAAGGGGATTTCGGTTGTCGAATGTCCAATTATCCAACCATTTTCAAAAAAAACAAAAACAAAGAATGATAACGAAAATTTATTTGGTGGGTGTGAAATCGTGAAAATTGAGAAAAAACTGAAATAATATTACTCTGGTTGATGGGGGAAAGATTATACCCACAGAAATTAAACATAATAGTATCCTAGGAGTTCCTTACATTAGAATTCGAAAGCTTGGGAAAGACGAACTGATTGGACTGTGCGGGGGTGACACGAGGAAATGGAGATGGGGAAAAATAAAAGATAAATAGATCTGGCCGTAGGTACAGAGTGGAGATGATGGCGAAGTTCAGTGAAAAGGCTGAAGGAGGTTGGGCAGTGTTCGATATTCGAAGAACAAGGGGATTCTGGCTGATAACCGAAGTCGTTGATGTCAACCTTTTCTCAGTCGGTGGTTTGGGATGCTGATGACCCTGATATCGAGAAACGTGGCGTTCTATAGGCTTCGGGTTCGATATTTGCAGCGAATACGATGGAAAATGGCGATGGGAGAAGTCGAGTAAAGAGAGGTGGCGGAGGCAGCTTGGAAGTGGTGAAAGACTTGATGAGAAGACTAAGAGGTCGATTTAGGATTGCGAGCAATAAGCGCTGAGATTATCAGATCACGAAACAAAATGAAAAAAAAGAAGAAAAATAAGAAAATAGAAGAGGAGGCTCGCTATGCCTTCGGGACAAACTGGACTAAGTCCTCGAGTGGGCCTGTTGACGACTCTGAGAGGAGTCACTTAGGCCATTCAGGGTCAGTATCCACTCGCGGGAACGATGGGAGCAGGAGACGTTCTGGACCGAGGTGGGCGCCCTACGGTGGTACACCGATGGTTCAGTCATGAGAGGCAGAGCTGGACTGTGTATTGTTGGGCCCAACTACAGTCTGACTAAGCCGCTGGGCGAGTACGCCACGATATTCCAAGCTGAAATCCTAGCTATGCAGATCTGCGCAGAAGAGATCCTGTCTAAAGGACTCAAGGGCAAGCGGATCTACATATTCTCGGACAGCCAGGCTGCATTAAAGGCCATTGCAGCCTATAGCTTCAGGTCTAGGCTGGCATAGGAATGCCTTCATGCGCTCAAGCAGCTCGGCGCCCTCAATAGGTTTTCCCTCATGTGGGTGCCAGCTCACAAGAGGCATGAGGGCAATGAAAAGGC
Organism: Pachypeltis micranthus; assembly: GCA_020466155.1. Taxonomy (NCBI): domain Eukaryota; kingdom Metazoa; phylum Arthropoda; class Insecta; order Hemiptera; family Miridae; genus Pachypeltis; species Pachypeltis micranthus. The sequence goes on from CM035776.1 coordinate 6,895,568, forward strand.
TGACCACCTTGCGAAGAAGGGCTTAGAAACCCTACCCATCGGGCCTGAACCTCACGTAGGTATGACTAAAAGTCACCTGAACCGTTTGGTGGCTCGATGGGAGACACAGGAAAATCGCGCCCATTGGCATTGCCAGCCACGACTTAGACAATCGAAAAGGCTTGTCACGCCTTCTGGTCCAAGGGCAAAGGCGATGCTGACACTCTCCAGAAGAGATCTGAGGGTCTTGATTAGCTTCCTCACTCGACACTGCCCACTTAGATATCACCTCAACAAGATGGGCATCTCAGAGGCGGTGGAATGCAGACTTTGCGGTGAGGAGGACGAGACGGCGTAGCACATCCTATGTGAATGCCCTGCCTTAGCAGTCAAACACTTCGAATATTTTGCCCAGGGGACTATTGAGCCCCATCTCATAGCGAATTCTGTGGTGAAGGACATACTTGGCTGCATAAAGGGGACGGGTATGTACGACGCCTTCTACTAAGGAAGGGCCTGTGTCACAATAGACCCATGTGTGGCCGCAGTGACAAAGGGACCATGTCCCGCATGCCCTCGAGGAAGACAAAAAAGATGATCCCACATTTGACTCCATTCATCCAGTTTGCTGACTCAGGCAAAAATTACAGCGATCACGAGCTCTGGTCCAATAGCCCAACTTTCGTCGGATTATGAATCTTCGTCTATCACCACTAGACTTGGATCGCTTGGGTGCCTCCGATGGAAGTCAGGCGGTACATGTTTCCACCCTCAATAACGCATATACGAGAGCCAGAGTGAACTACCTGCCACTAAATTACTTGCGTCAAAGGGCTGACTGAAATGTCAATTGCGCTATGGTTGTGGAATGACCTGACTCGCTACATAGCAAAGTGCCCAATTATGTTGGAATTCCAGATCAGATACCTCGGCGCGCTCCAGTTCATTCGGGATGGGTTGATAGATATTCTTACGGGGGGAACTGGATGGGCCTGTTCAACTTCCTAAAGCTTGCTGGCGACTATAGGCGCTTCTTGCTCGACCAATTTAATGCGAGGGTTTGAGGGAAAGGAATTAGGGATGGGAACGGGTCTAACACCATTGTCTAATTAGATGTATAGAATCGGTGATTCTATGTAATTAATTTAGGATTCAAATGAACTACACGAAGTAGGTATCCTGTTATTTATTAAAAATAGTTGATAGCAAACGACTGGAAGAAAGAGAGTGGGAACACGGGACAAAAAGGGGAAACGCGGATAGAACAGATTGGTGTCAGAAACTTGAATGAGCGTCAGAAGAAAACAGGTTCAGATCAGTGAATGTCGGTGTGGAGTAGACAATTGTGATGTCTTGTGAAGTGGCCGCCAGCTGATGGTACTTGCACGCCGTATGGTGGTCCGTGATGGAAACTGAGTGCCCTCTGTAGGTGCATTTCTTCGAGGTACCGATGACGCCACAGATGTAATAAATTTAATAAAATTAAAAATTAAAAAATAGAGGAGGAGAAAAAGAGTAAAAATAAGGAAATGGTACCGCAGAGAGCAATTTTATCTGCACCTAGGCAAATGTATTATCGTATTTGAAGTACTTACCTGTTTAATACTGTTTTTGTGTTTTGTTTCCCTCCATTTTACTTTCCGCTACCCGAAGGGAAGGAAAGTATAGTAATCGGCCCAAAAAAAAAATTTGGGTTTTCTTCAGATCTTTACGTTTCAGACCCTACTGAGTCTAAAAAACCTAATTTCGGAGAGAGGTCCGTGTGTATGTCTGTGTGTATGTGTGTGTGTGTGTCTGTAGTTCGATTTGCGGGAGAACGGCTGATCCGATTGAGATGGTTCTTTTTTGTTTTGTTCGTTATTTTTTGTAGACACCAAAATAAGGTTATGGACGATTTCGGCCGCTGGGAAGGCGGGGGGACTCAAATGTACCAAAATTTAGGGTTTTTCGCATTTTTCTCGAAAACGGCTCTAACGATTTTGATCAAACTTTCAAATTATCTTCTCCTAATCAATGCCTAACTTTTCTTCTCTATACATATCTCCATGAAAATACGGTGAACGGAGATATAGGCCCATGAAGCAAAAATAGGTTTTTTACGCTTTTTGGCAAAACGGCTTCAACGATTATCACCAAACTTTAGAGATGTTTCCGAATAGTTAATACCTACATATTGTTCTCAATAAATGTTTCTCTGACAGTCCATTGAACAGAGATAAAAATCAAAATGTGTAAAAAATAACGTTTTTTCTAACATTTCCGTAAATTCCAGGGTAATTTTTTCACCAGATGTGATATATCCTAATGAAGTATCTTCTAGTCACCCATACCAACATTTCGTTCTCTGTAATTATTTCTGTATATATATGTTGAACAGAGATATAAGCCAAGTTAACTCAGAAAAGGAGATTTGTCGAATATTAATTTATCGGTATTCCAATTTTCTCAAAAACGGCTCTAACGATTTCGATCAAACTTTCGGAGTACTCTCAGCTAACTAGTCCCTACATTTAGTTCTCCATAAATGTTCCTGTAAAAATGCGTTGAACGAAGATATAGCGCCCGCCTATGTAGCTGGTGTTCGAGCTTAAAGGGGTGGCGGAAAGTAGTGTGTTGCTACGCACCAGATATTTTGTTATGGAAAATAAAACATCTTCACTCCCTCTCTTCTGAGTTCTCAGATCAAAGTAAGATACAGTAACATATTATCAGACGTACCTGCGTGACGTGCAGACGCATTTTCCAACATTTCTTAACAAGCTTTGTGTGGTTGCTCCTACGTTTCACGTCAGTCCCCACTAGTTTGATTTAGAGTGACTGGAGGTGCCGACGGCGTCGATGAGAATTATTATATTCCAGGGTCTTTCAAAAGGTTGGAAAAATGAACTCCTGCAGACTTAGTCATGTCGTGAATAAGAGCGTTGATTGAACAAAACGAAAACACCGGTGTAATGGCTGTGCAAATAGAAATATATTAACTCGCCCTTGTTTAGCGGTTTATTTATACGGGCGCCCGTGTGGTAAAACGAACCCATCATCCTGTGCCACTCCAGAAGACCTGCACCCGTGTCATCTCATTTACTTTTCTCTCGTTCGATTCAGTTTGGCTCAAGGACTAGTGGAATTCGCGGCTTTGTACACATTTTTACTTTCCTTGGCTCTACGAAGTAGAAAGGAAAGTTATGTAATCGGCTGAAAAAAATTTTTTGAGTTCTCTTCAGTTCTTGACGTTTCAGACCCCCCTGAGTCCGAAAAACACTATTTGGGAAAATTGTCTGTGTGTCTGTGAACGATTTTTAGAGAAAACCACCGTATCAAATCAGCTCAAACTTGATATCTCGCCCGCAGGTCACCATGGGACGCCAAAATAAGGGTTTGAACAAAATCCACCGAAAGTTAACTATAGTCATCATAGTGATCAAAACACCAAATATTTTTTTTCTCAAAAACGGCTCTAACGATTTTGATTAAATTGTTTATATTGATAGCTCTCAATAAGGCAATTATACCATAAAATTCCCATTTATGGAAAAATGACGAGAGCAGCACAATAAATTACCAAAACTTTCGACGAAATCGATTTTAGCGCAGTTTTTAGAAACCACCGTACCAAATCAGCTGTAACTTGATGTATAGCTTACAGGTTACCATGGGACGCAACGATGAGGGTATGGGCAAAATCCACCGAAAGTTAACTATAGTCATCATAGTGATCAAAACACCAAATTTTTTCTCTCAAAAACGGCTCTAACGATTTTAGTTACATTTTTTATATTGATAGCTCTCAATCAGGCAATGATACTATAAAATTCTCATTCGTGGGAAAATGACGAGAGCAGCACAATAAATTATCAAAAAATTTCGACCTAAAGCGTTTTTCGTGTAGTTTTTTCCTTATAAACTCCGCTGGAATTCTTGTAGAACGTTAAAAAAATTGGTATTGTAGTCCAATCCAATACCTAAAGGGTGAGTGTTTAAAAACGCTCATGAGATACATGGGGCTCACTCCAGAAATTCCTGAATTTCAACTACTGCCGTTGCGCTTACTACCAGTTCTAACAGTTATTTTCCAATAACTCTGCAAAAGTGATTACTATCCTTTTTTTAAAATATCGTGTTTACAGCCTCATTAATTATCTGTGTACCAATTGCTCAATAATGGTCCTGCAATGAGTACGAGCAGCACAATAAATTCCGGAACTGCAAGCGCTACCGCTTCCTGCTGCCGTAAAGTGTTGTTTGACCAAGTTCAAATTAACCGAGTGATAAATGAATTGATTAAATAGAATTAGCCATGTACAAAGTGAATTGACGTAGCTAAGGAATGTTGTGTGTTGCAACGCACCAGATATTTTGTTCTGAATACTTCAATTTTTGTTGATTTAAATTGATGCAGGTTGCGCAATCAAAAATGAAAATTTTCAGCGCTTGAGATTGTACTGGAACAAGATTTGATGTCGTTGTGGGGAAAGGAGGTTGGCTAATCCAACCGTGTGAAACCCACCTAAAGATACTTTATTTTGTGGCAGGTTGATTGGCGTACAGGACGACTAATTAGGAAGCAGACGAATTTATTCATCAGTACCGGGACAAGACGCAAATACGACAATTAGGTATGCTAACCAGCTAATATGCGGTTCGAAAAACACTGCGTTGGTACAACCCTAACATAGGAGCACAATGAGAGGAGATAGGAACAGTTGAACACTTCCTATGAAAATGCCCAATATGATTCGAAACTGAACGGGTGAAATGAGCCAGGCCGTAGGCACCCTTTCAGCTCATTGTGTGGCGTGAGTTGTCGGGCATGCATAACTAACTGCAGGACAGTGGGAGAGAGGGTTGTACTGAGGAGGGTGCTCTAGAGTGGTACACTGACTGAGTTGGACTGGGCATCGTTGGGCCCAATTTCAGTCTTGCTAAGCTGCTGGGAGAGTATGCCATGGCATTTCAAGCAGAAATTCTAGAAGAAGGACTCAAGGGCTAACGGGTTTACATATTCACGGACAGCCAGACAGCATTAAGGGCTATTGCAGCCTACACCTTCAGATCCAGGTTGACAATGTCTTCAAGCGACTCTGTGCCCATAATAGGCTCTTCTTATATGGGTGCTGGCTCATAGGGGGCATTGAAAAGGCTGACGGCCTTGCAAAAAGGGAAACGAAATCCCTACCCATCGGGAGTGACGAAAAGTCACCTGAATCTTCTGGTGGTCCGATGGGAGACGCAAGAAAGCAGCGCCCATTGGTATTGCCTGCCACGACGGGTGAAAGGGATCAAAACGCCATCTTGTCTAAGGGGGAAGGCAATGCTGACATTCTTCAGACAGTATCTTAAGAGTTCTGATTAGCTTCCTCACTGGACACTGCCCCCTTAGCTATCACTCAATAAGATGGGCATCTCAGAGGCGGTGGAGTGCAGATTGAGCAATGAGAAGGTCGAAATGTCAGAGTACATCCTATGCGACTGCCCTGCCTTGGCAGTCAAACGCTTTGAATACTTTTCTCAGGGGCTCATTGAACCCTAAACCGTAACAGAGTCTGCAGCGAAGGACATACTCAGCTTCCTAAGGTGGGCAGGTATGTACGACGTCTTCTATTTAGTGCGTAGTGTTACAATATGCCCATTTGTGGCAGCAGTAACTAATTCACGGGTGCGGTCACTTCCTTCACACTCCGCTCCAGCTGGTGTCTGCGATTTGCCCTTGCCTGGGCACATGTAGTGAAGTGTTATAGGTATGGTTCAGGCGTCTCACAATACACGTCCATTCCACCTTATGTAAAGCCCACAAACAGAGATATAGAAAGAGCGAAGTGTAGCCGCAGGCGTCTGGAAGAGGAATGGGCTGATCACCTTGCTGCGCGCCGCGGACCCGATTTTCCTAACCTCCCGATCGCGGCAATGCAGTCCCCCCTCACCCTGTCCTTCAGCAGTTTTCTTCTTCAGATTTAATCGGAGCTGCTTAAGGAATGGCTCTGCCTGATAGAAGCGGCACCGATGTTCCAGTTTACCGCTTAATTCGATTATGCCCGTAACAGAAGCGCTTTATTGCCAGTTTATCTCGTTCTGGCTTGCATGGTGTACAGGGGGCAAGTAAATAGAGCGTGGGAGGTGCACAGCACTGCCGCATGGACACTCCACGAACGTACCACACCTAAAATGATTCAGCAGCTCATTGAGCACTCCATGTTCAGAAATGAGTTGTCTTGCCGAGGACGAAGGGTGCCACGAGGCCAAACACAGGCGATACCTCACATTTGGCTGGATCGTGTGCCCCCTGCCACTTGTCCTTAACGCCGTCATTCGCCAGACGAGTGAACTAGGATAGAAAGACTGGGGGACAGTACGAAATAAAGAATGGAGGGATATCCTCAAATAAGAGGAGAAAACCGGAAGATTCCAGAACCCACACTCGGAGCCAAAGCCGGATCCCTATCATAATAGGGTGATGGGAAATGGGCCTGGGGTGGCCACGACAGGTACACTTTTGCGTTCGTAGTAGTGCTTGATTACGTCAGCTGGTTGGCGTTATCTGCTTCTTGCAGGCTTGCAAATTCCAGGTGTTTCATGACCGCTGCAATATGATAATTTGAAAGTTTAATCAAAATCGTCGTTTGAACGTTTTCGAGAAAAATGCGGTAACCCCTAGTTTTTGGTACATACAGTCCCCCACCCCTTTTGCCACGAGTGGAAATCGCTCATACTTCATTTTCGCGTACTTACCTATTATTCTCTTGCACTGCACGACGCAAAAATTTAACTTCTCATTGGCAGGATGTGGTTTTTGTCGAATCGTGTTGCCAAGAAGGCAGACCCAACTAGATACCAAATGGAATTTTCGTGCATATGAACTGATTTTTTAGACCACGGTGAAGGTAAAACATGGTCTGGATGTTGGAAGGACGTTGCAGGTTTTGGATCCCCCTTACTTTGAAACATAGTGTCAAATTATAGTGGCGGTGGGGGGAGGGGGGTCGTAGAACAATTTTCCTGAACGAAAACAGGTGTATTATTCAAAATGAATAAGAAACCAGAAGGGAGTTAACATCGTAAGTATGTTTTGCATGGATGAGATAGGTGCCAGTGCCCATCAGACGCACATTGTGTGTACAAGTGGGTGTGTTTGTACGTAAACCTGTTCAGTTCACTGAGCTACATAGCGCAGGTCTGTCCTTGGAAGTGGGTGCTCGTTAAGAGTCATCCAGTTGCCAATGGAGGATTGACGCGTTGGCGCCCAATAGTCTGGAGCTCGTGTCATGCTAAGAAGGGTTAGTATGGCAGGGCAGATTTGCTGTACCGGAAGCATTGACTATATTCATGCGCAGTGCAGTGCGCAAGACAAGCCCTGTCAGCAGATTTCCACATTCTGACCCTACGAAGTAAAAATATCTGGTGCGTAGCAACACACAACTTTCCGCCACCCCTTTAAGTTCGAAGACCACCTACATAGGCGGGCGCTATATCTTCGTTCAACGCATTTTTAGAGGAACATTTATAGAGAACAAACTGTAGGGACTAGTTAGCTGAGAATACTCCGTAAGTTTGATCGAAATCGTTAGAGCCGTTTTTGAGAAAATTGGAATACCGATCAATTAATATTCGTCAAATCTCCTTTTCTAAGTTAACTTGGCTTATATCTCCGTTCAACATATATATACAGAAATAATTATAGAGAACAAAATGTGGGTATGGGTCACTAAAAGGCACTCCATTAGGATTTATCACATCTGGTGAAGAAATTACCCTGGAATTTACGGAAATGTTCGAAAAAACGTTATTTTCGACACATTTTGATTTTTATCTCTGTTCAATGGACCGTCACAGGAACATTTATTGAAGAATATGTAGGTATTAACTATTTGAAAACATCCTGTGAGTTTGGTGAAAATCGTTGAAGCCGTTTTGCCAAAAAGCGTAAAAAACCTTTATCTTCATGGGCCTATATCTCCGTTCACCGTATTTCCATGGAGAAAAGTTAGGTATTGATTAGTAGAAGATAATGTGCAAGTTTAATCAAAATCGTTAGAGCCGTTTTCGAGAAAAATGCGAAAAACCCTAGTTTTTGGTACATATTCGTCCCCCCCCCCCTTCCGATCGGCCGAAATCGTCCATAACCTTATTTTGGTGTCTACAAAAAATAACGAAGAAAACAAAAAAAGAACCAGCTCAATCGGATCAGCCGAAATTAGGTTTTTTAGACTCAGTAGGGTCTGAAACGTAAAGATCTGAAGAAAACCCAAATTTTTTTTTGGGCTGATTACTATACTTTCCTTCCCTTCGGGCAGCGGATAGTAAAAAGGAAAGTCTTGAAATCTACCCGAAACGAAGCGAATTATTTTCAAATCCTTCATTTTCCAACATCACTGTCCAATGTCAATATGTATATGTCTGTGGACACAGCTGAGGGAGAACAATTGAACCAATTCATCTCAAATTTCCACCATAAAGCGAATGTTTCACGTCAAAATAAGCTGTTGGAACAAACTAATTGCAAATAGACTATAATTAACAGTATATCATGGCAATCAAAACACCAGTTTTTTCCTCCAAAGCGGCAACGACGATTTCAATCACTTTTTTCGCACTGACAACGGTTGCAGTGATGTAAAATTGTTATGTTTGGGCAGCGCAATAAATTATCATAAATTTAGGCAACTTTCATGAGAATGATATCGCACTCAATTAGGAGGGTATTTAGGAAAGTTTTATTCGCACAGTTCATTCATTTACCGCCTCAAGCAGGGAACTGAGTGGAAGCAGGCGACAGGGTGACAGCTCGATGAGACATGGGGTCCGTTACGAGTGAATCAGGACATTTGAGGTGCCTTGGACGAACTCTCCCTAAATCAAAGAGTTCGGTTCGTCCCGGTACATCACTCCGCCCTTGATGAAGTGCCTATCCTCAGGTACTCATGAACACTGCTGTTTGTTGTTGTGTACTTCAATCAGAGTGCTGCTGTCGACCCAATAAAAAGGAACCTAATTTTGAGCCAAGAGAGGGGGAGAGTAAGAGAATTTTGATTCCAAGTTCCAAAAAGATGCCCATGTTTGTGGTCGAAGAATTGAATTAACAAATATAAATATTATGACTTTTTGACATTTTTTTTGGTTGGATTTGGCATGTCCGACTTTCATATTTAGTTTTTGTAAAATGTGACTCCACCCTTGATGGAGGTGTCCCTAGTTTGAGGGAGCAAGTACCCTCGTTATGAGGAACGGCTACACCTCGTGTGGGAGCAAGTACAAACCTCTGAAGGAGGGCCAACAGCTCATCCATACAAAAATTGGGAGCAAGTACGTCATTTGAAGAGAGCCAACAGCTGCACCAATTTAATGTAGGAGCAAGTACGAACCCCCTGAAGGGGGATCAACAGCTGCACTACAATTTTACCAGGAGCTAGTACACTTCCTGAAGGGAAGTAACAGCTACACCAGTTTATTGAGGAGACAAGTACACTCTACAAGGTAGAGTAACAGCTACTCTCAATAAGCAAAGAGTAGTTTTCTTTTTGACATTTTATGTCTTTACTTTGCTACGTAAACTCGAAAATGTCACGCGGGATATGTAACGGAGAACCGTCACGAAATATTCGTGTTGGGTTAGGTGCATGGTAACGTATGCTACAAAATCTAACGCTTGGTAACATCACACGTTTTAATAACCTCAGTGACCAAGTGATGATGTCAATTGCAATTGACGCGGCCATTATATCGAAACCCTCAACGAGCACAATCAAACGTAGTTATCATTGCATAAAAAAAAGCAAAAATAAAAGACATAAAATGTTCCTAGTCGTTGCGTACTTGTAGAAAAGCTGTACCCGCCGTTTGTGTAAATTACGTTTGATGTGGTTGAGTCTGAAGTGAAAGTTTCCTTTAGAGCCGAAGCTCCTAAACAAGTTTTGTAGTGGATTTCGAAAATTCGTCGGTTATCCAGTCATTATCAAAACAATATAGAGCCAAATAACAAAACCATCCTGCAGACATTTCAGTACTTCCCGAACAGTAAACACCAACCATTCCAACAACACAGTCCCATGAATTACCAATACGTTGATTCCCCAATATAGGTAGTGAAATAAGAAGAGGCGACTCAATAAAGTCCAAAATAGAGGTACTACCAATTTCTGCGTATATCATCACATAATACTCCATCAGGTTTGTATAAACTGAAAGGCAAAACAGATCATATCAGGCAATTATACCATGAAATTCCCATTTGTGGGAAAATGACGAGAGCAGCACAATAAATTATCAACATTTTTTAACATTCTACAAAAATTCCAGCGGAGTTTATAAGGAAAAAAAAAAAACTGCGCTGATAACGCTTTTTTTAATGAGCTTGATTTTGCTCATAGCCTTACTTTGCCGTCCCATGCTGACCAAAAGCCTAGATGTGTCATTTGAGCTCGCTTTCGTCCAATCACGTTCACCAACACGCAGACTTTTCTCAAATAGCGTTTTTGGACTCAGGAGCCGCTTGAATGAAAGAAAACCATAAAAAATGTTCGGCTGAATAACTTTTATTCCCAGTCAATAAGAAGGAGGAAAGGAAAGTGGAAGGAGAGGATTAAGAAATGGAAACGAATGTTTACAGTTGGCCTCAACAGCAACGAAAAACGCACGATGACTGCTCCTCATAGTATCCCTGCCATGATAGAGTTCAGGTAGTGGTAGAGTTGATGGCAAGTTCTAGGGGCTTGATGGGTTCTGATTGGTTGCAACGTTTATTCGTCAGTTCAAAAAGGGCCGACGAAAGTCTTGTTGGTCCTGTCTCTGCCGGTAGAGTGTGAGTCGAGGGACGAGTTCCTCGGGCGTTGAAGCGTAGGTCAAAGGGCTCGGTTGAGCAGTAGATCCTCATGGCGAGGGTTATTGAGTGAATGTTTTATGTTACTGTGTTTTGTGTTATGTGTTATATGTAGTGTGCAATTTTTGTAGCTTGGTTGAATAGATATTTTATTTTTAGGTAGGGCCAGGACACCGAGCACCGGCTCGTTAAAACCCGCTCGGACTAGATCACGTAGGCAAACCTCAAGGTAAGAGGAGCAGACCACATGGTCGGACGTCCGAATAGTTCAGGCAATAATGGGAAAACTCCAAGCTATAAGAAGAGGGAGCAGAGTACCTAGCCCGACGAACTGTGTGCCTTACCTCTGCCCCTGCCCTAGTAAAATATTGAAAAAATGAATAAATAAATGATTGAGAATCGCCGTCTCAGCCAATCAAAACCTGGCTCCGCCACGAGGTCCAGCCTGGACATACCGAGAGGTATGACTGATGCCAGGAGGGCAGGGGGGCCTGCTGTTCCCAGGCACGCCGGAAGGCGTGTCACTGTCAAGACGAAAGCGTTCTTGCAGTCAAAGATGAACAATGGGGTGACCCGAATGACTGAATGAGGAAGGACCAGTAGCAAGCAAGCATATGGTAAGGCCACTGAAGTGCTGATGGGTTGTTATAGGCCACAAAAGAGGCCTAGGTGCAACCGTCTCCCCACCGGTCCGGAACAGCAGGCGAGGGACGAGTTCCTCAAGCGTCGAAGTGTAGGTCAAAGGGCTCGGTTGAGCAGTAGATCCTCATGGCGAGGGACGAGTTCCTCAGGCGTCGAAGTGTAGGTCAAAGGGCTCGGTTGAGCAGTAGATCCTCATGGCGAGGGACGAGTTCCTCAGGCGTCGAAGTGTAGGTCAAAGGGCTCGGTTGAGCAGTAGATCCTCATGGCGAGGGACGAGTTCCTCAGGCGTCGAAGTGTAGGTCAAAGGGCTCGGTTGAGCAGTAGATCCTCATGGCGAGGGACGAGTTCCTCAGGCGTCGAAGTGTAGGTCAAAGGGCTCGGTTGAGCAGTAGATCCTCATGGCGAGGGACGAGTTCCTCAGGCGTCGAAGTGTAGGTCAAAGGGCTCGGTTGAGCAGTAGATCCTCATGGCGAGGGACGAGTTCCTCAGGCGTCGAAGTGTAGGTCAAAGGGCTCGGTTGAGCAGTAGATCCTCATGGCGAGGGACGAGTTCCTCAGGCGTCGAAGTGTAGGTCAAAGGGCTCGGTTGAGCAGTAGATCCTCATGGCGAGGGACGAGTTCCTCAGGCGTCGAAGTGTAGGTCAAAGGGCTCGGTTGAGCAGTAGATCCTCATGGCGAGGGACGAGTTCCTCAGGCGTCGAAGTGTAGGTCGAAGGGCTCGGTCGAGCAGTAGCTCCTCACAGTGAGGGACTCGGTTGAGTAGGCGCTCCTTCTCCTGCTGACGCGAGATGAGGGACTCAGTTGAGTCGAAGGCTCAGTCGAGCAGTGGTTCCTTGAGGTGAGGGACTCGTCGTCTCCGCTGGTGCAGTCTTCAAGTGTAGTATCTGGTACTGCTGATGTTGGCTCCTTGAAGTCAGAAGGAGGAATGCATGGATGTTCTTGCAGGCAGGCCCTTATGTACGTTCCCTTGGAGGGTGTAGCCCTCTCTCATTGGTTACCTGCTATCCCCTCCAGGAGTCGTCTGTGGCTCGCCCCTAGCACCCTCCGTCGGGATGACTTTGCTGTGAGGCGCCTTTTGTAGGTAGAGGGTGGCCAGCCGCCACAGTATCCCTGCCATGATAGAGTTCAGGTAGTGGTAGAGTTGATGGCAAATTCTTGGGGCTTAAAGGGTTCCGATCGGTTGCAACGTTTATTCGTCAGTTCAAACTGTTTACATTTCTCATTTGAGTTGATTCCTGTGAAGCGTTGGGCTGGATCGTGTAATCTTGAAATCAAATACACGTTTCTATTTCAATTTTGGGGGTTACCATTGCCCTCTCTTAGTACTCCACTATTTAGGTTTAAAAATGAAGAGGTTTTTTTTAGAGTAGTCCCTGACAGGAGGTCGAAATGGGGCTGACTGAAGTGGCTAGAGGCCCTATTTCGATATTGATGCTGGTCGAAGTACCCCCTTCTTCGTGCGCTGGGGAATCCCCTAGTGTTCTCAGGGGGTCCTGTGCCCAGGGGAAACCTAGGTGGATGACCTTCTGTCAGTGGTTTATTTCCAACGTATTTCCATAGTTTGATGTAAAATATTATAAAAACATGTTATTTGTTGGTTGTGTACTTAAGCTAAGTTGATTACAATGAATATCTTAAAGCTAAGTTCACTACAATAAAATTGATTGAAAATGAAACACGCTTTTCATTACAGTGTCTCTGGCGTACTCATCTGTGGATCGTACGTCTTTGTTCTGCACAGCTGCAACATCCAGGGTTCAGAGAATCGGTTCATCTCTCGACGAAAGACGATTCACTCAATAACAGGATTCGGAGAAGGTTCCTCAGAGAATACCTGACCTCAGGTGTTCCAGAATAGTTGTGTCCAAAGATGCTGAGACTACCATGCACTGATCAGTTGCCCCCTTGGAAACAACTGTAGCGTTCTGGCTCATGGTACGGAGAAGTTTGCAATGCCTGTGTTGACAATATTCCCAAATGTACATTGACTGCCAGTGTTTTGGAAGTGTTGGGTGTTGCCCGGCAGTCCGTGAATTTCCCCATAGGAAACGTGAGCACTTTTTAACCTCGTGATGTTTGCCACAGGTAGGGCATGGAGGTGGATCTGGCGGTGACGTACTGTGATCACCAAATCTTTTCGATGATTAAACCAAATTCATTGGGGGGCGGGGTTCGTGAGGAAAGTTTTTGGATTGAGACGTCGCTAGAGGAGGGTTCTGCTCCTCATTGGACTGAGGAGGGTTCTGCTGCTGCGACGCGAGGACACTATTCACCTCTTCTATTTCAGTATGAGCGAGATCCTGGTAGACGAGAAGCTTCTGGAGCACCTGTCCTGTTTTCTTCGAACCAACCCTCGTCGGTTGAACACAAAGCTGTGTTCAACTGTTCATCAAGAAGGGACTACCGATGGAGTGGGTCGCAGCGGAGGATCAAAAATTTCCATCCCATTAGATGTTTTACTACTACAAAAGGGGAACTGAGTGGGAGCGAAGATGAGTGCGGGTGACAGACCCACTACTTGATGAGACAAGAGCTCCGTTACGACTGTCGGCATCGTAGTTCCGAGTGAATCTGGCTAAATCGTCGATCTCCAGTTCATCCCGATACACAATCAATTTCTTCGGGCTGTTTTTGTGTTGGTTTATCATTCATTCTGAATAATAACCCTATGTTTTCGGTCACGAAAAATTTTTTACAACCCCCCCTCAAAATTTGATACTTTACATTTCAAGACTTGGAGATTCCAAATTTGCAATGTCCGTCCGCCGTCCAGGCCGTTTTGTGCCTTTAACGTGGTCTAAAAAATTCGTTCTTTCGCACAAAAATCCGATTTGGTATCTAGTTGTGCCCGCCATCTCGGCAATCCGATCGGACGAAGCCCGTGGTTGTAATGGGCCAAAAAACGGTTAAAAAAATTAACGAAACGCATTACAACGCAGGAGCTACAGCGTTTCGTCGTTTGAACTCCCTCGCTCCCGCCCGTCTCATTAAAAAAGCAACCGCGCTTGAGGCTCGCTTGCCTCCCAATGACGCCCGCCACCACCCAACTCCCCTTTCGCCTTTCGCTTCGAGCTCCCCCGTTCCAATTTCCCCGACGCTTTGGTTTTAATGCGATTCAATTTTTTTAGATTCTTTCGTTTCATTCTCATTTTGGTTTTTTAAATAGATTTTTGGTTAAATTTTGACATTAGTATTTAGCGTGCATGTTTTCATATTAAAATTCAGTTTTTTCTAGATACTTTCGTTTTTTTTGTTCATTTTAATATTACGATTCAGTTCTTTTCGACCGATTCGACTTTTTTCAGTTGTTTTTTTTTTTTTGGTTTCATTATGATATTTTTCGATGCTGAATCGAACAGGATGGGTCTCGGAGCATTAATGCTAGGTCAAGCTGATTATCCGAATAATAAACCGTTGTGTAATAATTTGCAGGGTTTTTGATTCGTAAGAGCCCAACATGTTCCAGCATTGACTCTACTATTGGTGCCTTGCCCAGTTCCATTGTTCATAGAACGAAATATCCACCACTTTTCTACGTAGTGTTCTCCATTTAACATATGGTTAATCGCATGTTTCTGAAAAACGTCGATTTACAAAAAAAGTGAAGATCCAAGTTGTTTAGTAGTGAACAGTGGAAGTTGCTGTTAATGCTGTAGTGATATTTGGAAGGAAAAATCCCGAGCTCTGATCCTATACCCCGAGTTTCCTCAGATGAATCTTCGTCTTTGACAACTAAACTATGATGACTGGTTTTCCTACGATGGTAGTCAGGTAATTTCCCTACTCACTGTTACCCAGCGCTTCTATAGCGAACGTTTTCGATGAGAGGATCTTCGAGAGTCGGAGTGAATGCCAGGAAAATTAGATCGAAGATTCAAAGAACGCGTAGTTACATCGAAGTGACGCGTCAAAGGCGCCTGCTTTTTGTTTCACAACGTTCTAGTAACCGTGTCGAAGGGCGTAGAGCAAGTTGGGCATCTCGAGCTCCGATCGAATACCCCGCGTTTCCTCAGAATATGAATCTTTGTCGTATACTGTTAGGCTATAATCACAAGGGTGCCTACACTAGGAGTCTGGCAGTACATGATGGGTGTATACATAATGCAAATTTACAAGTAATGAGAAAGCTCCTAAAGCGATAGAAAACTAAAGTGAATAAAAATCAAGAAACCAACAGGAAATACCCAGAAGAAGCCGACTAATAGGCAGCTCATTTCGTCTCTTCCATCCCCGACCACCGGAAGCTCAACGTATTTGCACAACTGTTTACTGAATACACGCGACGTTATTGTATACAATGTCCCAGAGAATGTTATAAATTGGCCTCATTAGCCGTGTGTACTTTTCTTCATTACAATAGCCATTGTATCGCATATATATATATACCATTTCAAATCACCATTCTTCATTCTTTGGACTCTGGTAAGTTAACAATGAACATCTGTTCTCATTTTCGCGTATTGAAACCCAGTAATGCCTTTAGTGTCGACAGTCTCTAGATGCTTTATTAAACTACGTACCTGTTTGGTGAGTCCGCCTTCTCTGGTGGTTAAAAACTCATTTTCTGGATGTGGACTGACTTAATGGCCTTTACATCGAAAGCGCTTGCCCTCAGCATCTTACCAGCCAGAGAAGACACTCACCGAACAGATACGTGAACTCGAATAATTTACTTACTGGCGGAACTAACCCAATCACTTTAATATTGGTGCTTTCATAACAGAAAAAAGTCAGTGTTTTTCTAAAATTGCGTTGTTGCAGGATTACCGACAATGAAGTTGTGTCTCGTGGTCTTTTTGTGTTTAATCGTCGGCACGCTCGCCCTCCCTGGTGTGGGCCAAATTAAAGACGAATGGAACAGGTTCAAGGTAAGACGTTTTTTGTTTGCTGTACACGATTCAACCGTATTTTTGCATTTGTTAACCCTAACGTTAGAACTGCGGAAAATGGCAAGCGAGATGGGAATCCTCGTCAGAGGGGCGTGGACACGTATGAGTTCTTTCAAGGAAATGGGTTGAGCCAGACCACTGGACGAGAATGTTCCTCACGGACTTCACTGCGTCGCTCCTCTTCTTTTCTCTCAAAGACTCTCCATCATGCACGCCTAGTGTGGAGGAAACAAAAAAACCGCGTGCTGCTCCACTGTAGTTCCTACAACAGTGAGGGATGGTTGTTGGAAGAGCAGCCAAACCATTCAGCATTGACTGCTGCTGTGCTGACTGACTCCTGTTAAAGGCAACCGGTTGATCGTGGTCTAGTGGTAAAGACAATCGATTCATAATCCTTGACGTAAGTTGAGGATTGTGGATCGAATCTCCGGCGCGATTGCCGTAATTTTTGCCTGAGTCAGCAGCTCTTCAAAAAGCATCTCCAAACGTCCTTCCTCGTAACATTGCTAAGAACGCTTATAACCATTTTGTTACGAAGTAGTTTGGAGATGCTTTGAAGAGCTGCTGACTCAGGCAAAAATTACGGCAATCGCGCCGGAGATTCGATCCACAACCCTCGACTTACGTCGAGAATTATGAATCGTCTGTCTTGACCACTAGACCACGATCAACCGCTTTTACTAATTGAAAGTGATGCAGAAGAGTCAATTCTAGAGGAAGAGCAAGATAAGATTGATGAGTATTCGTTTGAATATTTTCGTGTAAGGAAAGAGGTTGAACCTGTAATCATCCCTTCTAGTCATGATGAAATAGCTTCTTCTATCAATTCTTCGTACACTAATGTTAAAAGTAATTACAAACTCCCCACGTTGAAATTAAAAGATTTTAATGGGGATTTGAAAGATTTTATGCCTTTCTGGTCTCAGTTTAGAAAAATTGACGAAGACTCACAACTTGATGACGTTGATAAATTCGGGTATCTAATATTGTCAATGACCCCTGGGTCACCTGCTCGTGTTCTTGTGGATAGTTACCCAGCGACCTGGGAGATGTACCCACTAGTTGTGAAAGCACTTAAGGAGCGTTTTGGAAGAGGATCTTTTGACAGAATATTATATTAGAGAAATGTTGAAACTGATTCTACAGAACACCTCCTCAAAAGAAAAACTTCCCATATCAGTCCTTTATGATAAATTACAATGTCACCTTCGTAATTTAGAGACATTGGGTGTTTCTGCAGAGAATTGTGCCCCAATCTTGATGCCTCTAGTTTCCTCCTGTCTTCCCAAAGAAATGCTTCAAATTTGGGAAAGAAGTAGTGTTCCACAACTTAAGTCAGCCACTCCTACCGCCACCTCAAAGGATTTCTTGAAAAATTTGTTGTCCATTTTGGAAAATGAGCTTCAGGGAGAACAAAAGGTGGAGATGGCTAAATCAGGATTTGGTATATCTGAACAAAGCAGAAACCAAGAAATCAAAACGAGTTGAAATTTTGGCAAAAAATGACACAGCATTGGGTAATGCGTAGTTGATAACATCAACTTCCGAATTCCATTCCCACTCTGAGACGCTTAGGAGCATTTTAGTTTGACCCACAAACAGTAACGGGATCGAGAACAGATATTGAGTGAATGTGAATGTTGGACTACGCGGCACAGGACTAACAAAGAGAAACGCGGCATTGGATATATCACAACCTGCCGCATCTCATTCTTCATTGGAGCCCGCAACACCCTGTACTACTCGCTCTGCCAGAGCAGCCCTAGTCAACATACTGCTGCATACTCGTTGAACTTAGAGGTTTGGTCAGGGTGGCAGATGAACTTAGCAGCATTGACTGCTACGAAGCAAGATTTTGCAGAGTTTGCGAAGAAGGTGATGGCTAAGAAACGTGGTCATAGTTGATCTGTCCTTTTGAAACTTGCAACCAAGTAAATAGTTAGATCAGGCGGGAAATGAGATCAAGAACTCCTCCCAGATGGTACGGGTTTTCTCAGGTAGTCAGGTCTGTTTCCTTATTTAATGACAGTTCCTAAACCCTCGACGAGGGTTATATTAGTCATGGTAGTTGTGGTTTCGCAAATGTGCAAGAGGGTGCCCCTGCAGCATCCACCGAACTCAGACCTGTGGAGGTACGGCTGGTATTTGGTCATTAGCCAGTCTCCTGGTAGAGAGCTGTTGCCTGTGTGTTACTGCCCAGAGGTGACCACCTGAGGAATCCTGTACCGTCTAGGCAATTCTGCCCAGATAGATGGCCTTACACATGAGGATAGTGCCATGGTAACTCACATCCCAAGTGGGCTTAATAATGGCACGCAGTGAGGCAAACCTTGCAATGGTAGTGCCTTTAAGGGACTGGAGGTGTTGGTTGAAACCCCACCTCTCACCTATATTCACTCCTAAATACTTGACGTGCTTTTCAAGAAGGACCCTGTGGTCGCCAAGCGTATTGAGGGTTGATTATTTACTTTTCCTTTTAAGAGGATTAGCTGGGTTTATTCCTCAGCAACGTGCATCTTGACATGCTCGCACCATTTGCTGCATCTTGAAATGCTCGTACCAAAGATCAGTACAGTCAAGCTATCCACATAGGCCTCCTGAGAAGACGTTTGAAAGAAGGCATTTCAGAGTGGTGGTCCAGGGACCCCTTCTCAATCCTTCTCTGAACGGAGGTCTGCATTCGATCGTAGCAGTTCTATTTGTCAGGTAACTTCTGACGTGCGAGTACAGGTTGCGGGGGATTCCCCTACCTTTAAACTCATTAAGGAGCGCTGGCCAACAAAGATTGTCAAACGCTCCTCTGATGTCAATCAGAACTGCTACGACGTACTTAGCTGGTCCCAGTAGGGAAACACGCCGAATTTCGACAATGACATCCTGCGTGGACCTTCCTGTGGTACACCCGTATTGCCTGCCTGTGGGGTTATGGCCAAAGACTCCTTCGAGGGACTACAACATCATGATTTCTAATGTTTTGCCTAATGTGGAAAGAAGGCTGAGCGGTCTCCATGATCGCCGGTCTGACTGATTGCGGTCGCCTCCCTTTTGTATAGTGACGACACGCGCAGACTTCCACTGAGTGGGGAACTGTCCGACCTGCAGACAGTCATTAAATAAATTAAGGAGACCGCTGGAGATTGTTCGCTCTGCCTTCCTTAGCATATTGCTTTCTATTTTATCTGGCTTTAAGGTCGCCTGTTGCCCACAACTGGATGTCGGGCTCGTTCGGGGGGTCTATGATCAGCTCCCTTGCTGCCCTCTGGGTTTCAGTATCTCGAGCTACTTGGTCAGCAGGGAACGCTTTCTCATGGAGGGTTTCCAGTGAACTTTTGATGCCGCAGGCCCAGCCTAACTCAATTTGCATCGCAGCTAAGACCCGCGTTTGCTTTTCCTATGGAGGACTTGTAATGTCTGCCCCAGGGGATCTCAGAGCTCTTTGCTTCCACAAAATTTCGCCAGCCTTGCCGTTTGGCTCGTTTGCGGTCACACACAGGCAACAGCTCTCTACTGGGAGACTGGCTAACGACCTACGGTCTGCCGTACTTCCTCAGCATGAATGCTGCAGGGGCCAGCCTCTTGCATATTAGCGAAACCGCAACTGCTACGACTGATATAACAGTTCGTCGAGGGTTTAGTTGGTTCTAGTTTCGTAGCGAGTAGCATAGTAGGGATGATATGCGTCATATGTTGGTATATTATAGGTGTAGGTAACGGTAGATGATTTGGATGGATCAACTTTTATCCACCACTTATTGCACTATTGTCCGAATGCTGTCAGAATTGTCTGCAGCATGTCTGTTGCTGCCTGCAGGTCCAGCGCCTGGGCAGCGTACAGTAAATCATCAGTGTATAGCGCTGAGAAATGAGAACGGGAGGGTAGTGGTAGGTCATGGCAGTAAATTGAGTAAATATATGAGGCCCCTGGGGGACTCCAGCTCGAATGATCCTCATCGTTGACAATTCTCTTAGTAATGTTACGACAAATGTGCACCCGTACAGATGAGTGAGTGAAGGTTGTTGGGCAAGTGTGGCTGATATTTGTGTAGGAGACCTTCGTGCCAACTGGAGCTTAGTCAGAACAATAGTGGAGCAATTGAAATCCCAACTTGATTCTAGCGACTCTCAGTTGAAGAACCAGGTAGTTAACCCATTCAATGCGGGACCTTCCTAGCGCTCTACACTCCCCTACTGAACAAAAAAACAGGATTTTCGAGTGTGTACTTCTCTGGTGTATTGTGGCTCAGGTATAAGAGGTACGGAAAAACGGCGCATACTGGTGCACTGAAAAAATCATAATGAAGGCTATCCCATCCCACTGCAGCCCCTAAAGTAGAAGAGCGATGCGAGAGGGCCTTGGGGTAATATTACCTCAAACGTAGGAGGAGTGAAGTGTCATGAGGTAATATTACCTCATCCGTGTTGAATGGGTTAAGGGGGAATCTCCATTGCAAAAGTGCACCAGCATTGTGAATTACCAGTAAGATTTAGTTGTTAACTCTAAACAACCTGTGTTGAGTTCAACACTCTAAGACCAGGGAGAAGTAATATTTACACAACTCGCACAAAACTAAAACTTGCGTGTTTACATCTTCAGTCCAACTGTGAATGTGGTGGTCAAACTATAGTGAGTCGGGATCAGACCGAATTCGACGGTAAAGGGATTTCAAATTGTGAGGGGGCGGTGAGACGAGAGTGAGTGTGTTTGAAGGCTTCCTTTGAATAGTGGAGGGAAGCCACCATACCAGGTATTGAGCTAAGGTTATGAATTGCCCGCATCTTGAGAAAATCCCCCAAGTCTCTTTCGATTGCATCGACACGCCAATGCTTCGTAATCTCGTGTAACGCATACGTATCGAAGATAAATGGCGTTGAATGATTTTGATGTATTAATTCTAGTTATTGTGTTAATTAACGTAATGAAACGTCATGAAAAATGCGCAATTTGTTTTACAGTCTTTCCACAGAAAAGCCTACAGGGGAGTGGCTGAAGATCTGTTCAGGTTGAAGGTATTCTTGAAGAACAAACTGGCAGTTCTGGCGCACAACTTGAACTTCAGGAGAGGAAAAGTTACTTACGTCGCCGGAATGAATAACTTTGGAGATCTGGTTAGTAGCTATTTGAACATTTCTTGATGTAATTCTGTAAGAGTTCAAATTTCTTCTGAATATCCGAAGCAAAGCTTCGCGCACCTGTCATTACTCTGACACAATCTGAATTGTGCTGCGTGTAAGTGGTTGAGTGTTGCCTGTTACAGTGTCTCCTGCGAGCGCATCAATTGCAAAATGTCTTATCTACTGTGCACGACTTTCTGGACTCATCTACCAGAAGTGACGGTGTGTTTTGAATTCCAAGTCTTGTCTTGTAAATCTGGAGCGTTCTTGTCCTGTTGTATCTGCCAATTGTACAGAGAGGGATGGGGGATGTCGAGTGCTTGAGTCTATTGACTCATCATGCTTTCTGCTGACTTGTACCTAACCAAAATAGTTCAAGTCTCCTAGTAGTTGAAATTGATTTGAGGAGTTGAGTTAGTTCAGGAGTGGAGTATGTGCCCTGACCTGACGGTATTGCTTGATAGCAGTTGGCAGTAAAATATGCGGTAGACTTATTCCTTAGTCTCTGCAAAGGATTGCATGTTGGAGCACAGTAATGGAGGTAAGCGAAACTGCAAGGGGCTAAAGCCACTCACCTGGCTCATAACCTCGGATTGGCTATGTGCTGGCCCCCTTCCCCTGTCAAGTTCCCCTGTTCTTGTCTCCCAGATCTGCCCTCCCCCCTCCATCATCCTCAAGTTCCACAAACGCTGTGTTCAACCTAGTTCAATGCATTGAATTCGTCTTGTTCGGGCTTAAGTAATTCCAGCATCCTCTGCACACTCAATTCCCAAAATACTCATTCTGCTCGGCCCCACACACCCCAGAATAGAGTTCTGATGTTTCTGACCTTTTGGAGCGTGTTGAAACTTTGGATGCTGTATATTGTATTCATCTTTCTGTTAAACGAGCTTGTCCCGTCTCTTGAATCAATAAAGCGAATAGATATGTAGACCCTACTCTGTATGGAGTTATGGTTGCTATGGGGGTTTTGTTAGGCCACCTAGCAGGGCTTATTGACATGACCTGAGTTGATGCTGGGGTCGTGGGGGCTAAGACAAGAGGCACCAACCAGAGGGCTGAAGGCAAATCCGGGCAGGTAGCAGCAACTACCATCCTGTCCACGACCAAATGGAGGCCCTGGGGATAGTAATAGACAATGGTTTGGCTCGTGTCCACTGGCTCATTATCCTCTATCGTTTTCTGATGGTGCGATAGGATGAAGCCATCCACAGCTCTTGAGCATTTTATTGACGACTATGGATGGCTGGAGCTTCACAACTTCTTGAGTACAAATAGTAATAGTAAATTGTTATATTTGCCTCTGTGCTTTTTCCTTGCCCAGGTGTAGACCTGGGCTATGAGCGTGGCACCCCCCCCCTCCCCCGCGCTATACTTGGAACGTCTGAAGGCGCTCCTCCTTCTTCGAGCCTTCTTCGATGCGTCCTTTGGATCTGATGAATTGGCGATTAAGTGGTCGAGTCTGCCCACCATTACCAGTGGCACTGCTGGAACGGCTGTGTAGTACACCCAGTAACTCAGCCTGGTGTCGATCATTACATCAAGCTAAATAACTACAGCCTTCATGGCGACCCTGGTTTCCCTAACATTATATTGAGGATCCTACGTTTCAAGACCATCACCTCATTGGGTTTCTGCAGTGCCAGGCTGAGTCTCAAGATGTGCATTAAAGCCTGGGCACAGCACTCTGCCATGATTAGGCTCTCCCCTGGGCTGCCTTTGTGGTATGGGCCGTCACAATGACTGCCATGTGGTGCGTGTAGCAAACCAGAAACGTGCTCTTCCACGTGACCAACCTCAGAAGGCAGTCATGCGCAACGTTCCACAGCCCTGATCCTGATGGGCGTCTTTAATGGGAGTCAGTCAGTCCACCGAAAGTTAATTATAGTTATCATAGTGATCAAAACACCAAATTTTTTTCTCAAAAACGGCTCTAACGATGTTGATTAAATTTGTTATATTGGTAGCTCATAATAGGATAATTATACCATAAAATTCTCATTCGTGGGAAAATGACGAGAGCAGCACAATAAATTATCAAAATTTTCGATGAAAAGCGTTTTTCGCGTAGTTTTTTCCTTATAAACTCCGCTGGAATGTTACTAGAATGTTAAAAAAAAAAGAGTCGTGTTGTAGTCCAATCCAATAGGGTGAGTGTTTAAAAACGCTCATGAGATACATGAGGGTCACTCCAGAAATTCCTGATTTTCAACTACTGCCGTTTCGCTTACTACCAGTTTTAAACGTTTTTACCCAATAAATCTGCAAAAGTGATTACTATCCTCCTTAAAAAAATCCGTGTTTGTAGCCTCATTATTTTACTGTGTACCAATTGCTCAATAATGGTCCAGGAATGAGTACGAGCAGCACAATAAATTGGAGAACTGTAGGGGCTAGCGCTTTCTGCTGCTGTGAAGTGTTGTTTGACCGAGTTCAAATGAACTGAGTGATAAATGAATTGATTAAATAGAATTAGCCACGTACAAAGTGAATTGTTGTAGAGCTAAGGAAAGTTGTGTGTTGCAACGCACCAGATATTTGTTTCAAGAATTGCTATTATTCATGTAATGGATATAGTTCGGGCGTCGGGCAATAACAATTCCTTCTTTCAGTATTAAATCGTATATTCCAGGTCCGTTCTTAATAGATAGATACAAGGCCCACAGTAGACAGATAGAGTGAGAAGAGCGAAGTAGTACAGATGGCGTCCAGAGGAGAATAGACCGAATAATTTGTTGTGCGAGACGCGATTGTGATCCATAACCTCCTCTATCGCGGCCACACAGCCCCCCTCCCCTCACAACTGTTCATCGATCAACTTCATTGTCTTCCAGCTCCTTGGCAGAATGGCTCCTCACTCCTGGTCACCGCTTAATCCAATCGTACCCGTACCATCCATTATCAGTTCCTCACCCGCATTGATTGAAATAAATATCTGACTATCTCTACATGAACTTTTTTTTTTTTCTTTCACAGTTGGGTCACGAGTACAACAAATTCTCGAGTGGAATCAAACGGGCGCTCGTTTCCAAATTTTACGGCAAGACCGCGTATGTCAGGTCCTTCTTGCCCATCCCACCGAGCGTCGACCTCAGGACAAAGAACCTCGTCGTTCCACCAAGGGCACAAGGACAGTGCGCAGGCAGTTGGGCATTCAGCGCGGTACGAATTTAAAAAAATACTTATCGAGCATTTTAATCCATTTTACATTTTAAAAGAACTAAAGGCCAAAAGGCAAATTACCCTTCTGAGTTGCCTATGGCTCCCTCATCGTCGAAGTTAGTTACAAACAGTTTGCTATAGTTCCTCAGTAATACATTCTTGGGCATGAGGAAGCACGAGTTGTTGCGTACTTATCACAGTAATAAATAAGTTCGAATTTAGCCGATTTATATTGAACTTTTGATGCCCTGTAGACTGGAGCTATCGAAGGACAGTTGGCTAAAAAGACCGGCAGACTGGTGCCACTCAGCCAGCAACATCTCATCGACTGCTCTAAGGAAAATGACGGATGCGTTGGTGGATGGGTGGGAGCTGCGTTCTACCATCTTGAAAGGAATGGCGGAAGCGTTGCAGAAAGCTCGTACCCTTACAGTGGTAATGTAAGTCTGGAAAACCTTTTACTGTTTTAATATTTCTCATTCGTTGTACGTATAAAGTAAATTCCAAAGGCGTTTTAGGTAAATATTTGTACAACATTGTTAGAAAAATAGACAAGAAGGCCAGGCAGTAAGAAGCAAGCTTGCGACGAGATGGAAGGGTCAGATGGAAGTGAGTTCTGGGCCTTCTGATGGTGGAGGTTGGCTCACTACAGCATCTGCTGTACTGGAACTACTGTACCAAGAGGGAGCTATACTTGCATAACCAGGCCCTTGAGAGGGGGTGGCACCAATTGGCATCAGAAGCAAGTTTCGTTCGGGTGAATGTGTGCTGCAGTTGCGCATCAACGAGTTTAGGAATAACAGTTTATTCATTTCTCATCGAATACTAACAACCATTTGTGTACAAGTGTAGTGTATTCGAATGCTGTTAGAAGCCCCTTTCAATTCCTTCTCGCAGGGTGATTACCTCCTTTTTTGTAATTGCGTTAGGGTTTTTACGTTTTCGTTGGTTACTCAACTTCAAGCTGGAGAGGAGTGGACTTATAAAGGGGAAGTAGTGGAGGTAGTCTCTCAATTTACCTGCTTGGGAATTGTACTGACTCCGAGGCTCTCGTATCTCTCCCATCACAAAAAAAGGGTCAGTGTGGCAAAGTACGGGGTTAACACCTTATGGCAGGGCTTATTGAGGCAAAATGATGTGCCTTTGAAGGCTAAATGGGCGGTTTTTGAAGCAGTCTTCAGAGCTATATTAACGTATGGAGCCCAAGTTTGGGGTGTAGTAATGTTTGAGGAAATAGAGAGATTCCAACGATACTTTTTAAAAAAGCTGTTCTGGCTGCCAGAGGGAACTCCTAACTATTTTGTTTATTTGGAAACCAGAACCTGTCTTTTGTACTCTTACTGCTTGCGATTGCATCTCGATTATATTATAAAGGTGTCCCGCATGCCAAGCTATAGATTTCCGCATATAGTTGCCAGTGAGGTTATGCGTGTCAAGGTCTCGTGGGTGCGTGACTGGATCGGGCTGCAGGAGCGGTACGGGTGCCAAATTATTGGTGCAAACGGCTCACTAATCGCTGGTGGGCGTGGCCCCTTAATAGATAAAATGATGGGCCTCGGGGTCCCTTTCCCGAGTGTGGTACGCGCGAATTGACCATGCGACCCCAAGTGTCAGTTTTGTGGATGGTGATGGTGGTCTTGACATTGGAGCTCTCAGGTGGGTGTTGAAGGTCAGAGGTGAGTTGCTGTCCCTTAATTACAGGCCACATTTGGAAGGAAATCGGGACGACTGTGCGCTCTGTAACCTCAAGTTTCGTTCGGGTGAATGTGTGCTGCAGTTGCGCATCAACGAGTTTAGGAATAACAGTTTATTCATTTCTCATCGAATACTAACAACCATTTGTGTACAAGTGTAGTGTATTCGAATGCTGTTAGAAGTCCCTTTCAATTCCTTCTCGCAGGGTGATTACCTCCTTTTTTGTAATTGCGTTAGGGTTTTTACGTTTTCGTTGGTTACTCAACTTCAAGCTGGATTATTGTCCTTTTCTCGGTGTCATAACTGCTCTGGAAGATGCTGGCAGCGCTAACTATATGTTCACATCACGAGGATACAGAAGTGATTCACAGTGCTTACATGTGTCTTCACTACGCACCCTCCTTACATCCTAATTAGGCCATCCGTATTCAGTTCCTCACATCAGGTGCTGTAGTGTTTCTCTTTACTTTGACTACTCCACCCTCTTTAATAGTGGTAGAAAAGAAATAAATTGAACCTCCACAAAAAAAACAAACGGGGTGGTCCTGTACAGGGCTTTCGAGGGAAATGGGCACTTCAGAAAATTTAAAAGGAAAAATAATTTAATGCTTCCAGGCAAATCAACGGGAAAAAGAGGAAATCACTCACTGGTTTTGTCGTTATTGCGGCGATGTGACGTTTCATGAGTCGTCGCTTCAGCCTCTTCATTCCGCTCCGTCGTTGTCCGCCTTCCTCCACCTTCTTTGTTTCGAGTGCGATTTATCGCTATCTAGAAGAATGTTTTTCCAAATGATCCTCTACAGTGCATACTTCCTTACCATTGACGCCCAGTGACATTCCCATGTCAATCTGGACCTGAAGGTGTAGGCTGTGGTGGCCTTTAGAGCATCCTGGCTGTCTGAGAATATGTAGCTCCTCTTGCCCTTGAGTCCTTTGGTCAGATCTCTTCTGTACAGATCTTTGTGGCTAGTAATTCCGCTCGATATATCGTGGTGTACTCTCCCAGCAGCTTGGCAAGACTGAAATTGGGCACTATAACGCCCAATTCAGCTAAATCGCGGAACCGTCAGTGTACCATGACAGTGCAGCCACTCAGTCTGGAGTAACCTTCTTTCCCTCCATTCCTTGTGAATGACTGAAAGTTCTTCTGCTCTAGTATAACGTCAGTAATTAGGGCTGCTGCATTTTGTAGTTCAAACTGCCTAAACACTCCCAGTGATCATTCAAAGACGAAGATTCATATTCCGAGGAAATTTCGAGCATTAAGCTGGCCACTGACGATCGTTCCAACAAGCCAAATGGCGGGGTAGCGCGCCAATGGAACGACGTGAATGGCAAAACTCGTCGGGTGTGGAGTGGAGTGACGGGACCTGATGGAATTCCAACCAGGCCAAAAGCCATAGCGCCGCTCCAAAACATCATCACTCCAACTGCTCGTGAATGGGGAAACGCGACCCGGCAATACGGACAAATGGCGCGATGGAACGAAAGTGAGTGGGGAAACCGGGCACTTTCCTGTGATTCAAAATCGAACAACTCACTTATCGCCTTTTGCCCTGTGTTTAATCTGTCAGTTCTTTCCCCAATATACGTTTTTTTCTTCGCGAAATGAGTGTTTCCAACCAAGATTTCGTAATTTCCGTAATTGATTTATACAAGGAACATAGCTGCTTGTGGATAACGAGTGACCCAGATTTCAGCTCTTCAAAATTGATCCCAGTTGCCAGAAATCGTAATGTAGCAGTGAGCCTCTCAAGGGGAGTAATGCACTGTCTCATGACGGTGTCTTCTTTTTTAATCATTGGTGTAACCAAATGGAGTAATTGAAAGTAGGCCTCTTCATTCATTCGCAAGTAATTGCTCCAGTCAGATGGTTCTAACCGCAGCTCTTGAAGTAAATTTACGTGTGCTGTCTTCTGTTGAGAAACCATTGTTTCACCCATTTCCGTTTGGGTCTTCTTTGTTTGGCGTACAAGCATACAACTTTGGGCAAAAGTAGAGATTCTCCTTCGTCCATCTTGCGGCAAGACGCTTTTCAAACTATCATTAATAAATTTTGATACACCACTTCCTCTTCAAAAGACAGAACGGCACTGGTGGATTGGAGTGGAGTGGAGCAATCGTGAATGAACCCCACTTTCGACTCTTCTTTCCGTCATTCCAATATCGCCTGACTTCGCGCCGTGCCACTTCACTTGGAACGATCGTCAGTGGCCAGCATTAGATCGAAGCTCGAGATCATTGTGATTTTTGCTCTACAAAAATGTCCAAACCCCGCTTAACAAATGGTGTCAGAGGTGGTACGACCAGGAGGGTATTTTCCTGATTACGTCAACTACCTCACCGTCAGATGGGTTGCCCTTTAGGGTATGGGTGAAGTTTTTACCTTGTGATCTCGAATACTTCTAAGTGGCAGGCATTGGGAACTAATGAAGTGAAGGAACTCTGAGAGTGCCAATTGAATGTCGATGTCGCACTAAGTGAGTCGTGGAGTAAATACGATATCCACCGAGTAGTTATTGGAACAGAGAGTTTTATTCGCGAATTGCATTCGGAGAAGTTTAACCACCACAAACCGGGAACTGGGTGGGAGCGCAACGCCTCAACAAGGGAACCGCTCAGTTATGACGCATGCACCTTTTGTATTGGTATAGATACGTAGATGATATTATCATACTGTTGACAGGAACAGAAAGACAGTTAAATTCTTTTCACGAAAGCATAAACCAACTAGATGCACATATTAAATTCACTCTTGAGTTAGGCGGTAATTCTCTTTACTTCCTCGATCTTTCTGTCTCCGTTAATAACAAACGGCACGAATCAGCTATTTTCCGAATAGAGAGTCATAGCGATATCACAATTCATAACTCATCAAACCATCCACGAGTTCACAAGCATGCCGCTTTCCATAATAGGATAAATCGAGCATTATCTATACCAATGAGTAAGCAAAATTTATTCAATGAAAAATCAGTAATTAAGAATATAGCGGCAAGCAATGGTTATAATGAGGAGCTTATCAATTCTATCTGGAATAGGGTCCTTGTTCGATGCAAAGCGTTGAAGTGGTCAGAGTCTTTGACCTCGGACTTCCCCACGTCATTGTCTCCGACCGCCTAATGGTCTCCAACCATTTCAATACCTGCCCCTCACCTGCGGGAATCCCTCAGCCCCCTTTTCTAGGTTTTCCCCTTTCTTTATTTCTTTCTCCCAATTTCATTTTCCTATTGACGACAGAGCTCTTCCAAAATCATTCTGCTTCCAACTACCACCCCAGTCATTCTCTCACACGGTTGCCCGCGCCAGTTCACACGTTCTGAGTACTGCCCTTGTGTCGCCCAGTTGTACTCCATCTCACCTCAATTTCAATTCTACTCAATTCCGCACGCACGTATAATACAGTCCTCCTCACGATCACCGAGTTTCGGTTTCATTGCGATCCTCAGCTCCCCCATTCTTGCACCCAACAGTCCTTAAGAAAAATTTCAAAGCTGGTTAGAGAGAATGTAGTTGAAAATAAGGGTATGAGCAAAATCCACCAAAAGCTAACCAAAGTTATCATAGTGATCAAAACACCGAATTTTTTTTTTCTCAAAAATAGCGCTAACGATTTTGATTAAATTTTTTATATTGATAGCTCTCAATAAGGCAACTACACCATAAAATACCCATTCGTGGGGAAAATGATGAGAGCAGCACAATAAATTATCAAAATTGTCTACGAAAAGAGTTTTTAGCGCGGTTTTTTCCTATTAAACTTCGCTGGAATGTTAGTAGAATGTTAAATAAAATTGGTATTGTAGTCCAATCCAATACCTATATGGTGAGTGTTTAAAAACGCTCATGAGGTACATGGGGCTCACTCCAGAAATTCCGGAATTTCAACTACCGCCGTTTCGCTTAGTACCAGTTCTAACAGTTATTACCCAATAACTCTGCAAAAGTGATTACTATCCTCCTTCAAAAAATCCGTGTTTACCGCCTCATTAGTTTTCTGTGTACCAATTGCTCAATAATGGTCCTGAAATGAGTACGAGCATCACAATAAATTTCATAACTGTAGGCGCTCAGCTTCCTGTTGCTGTGACGTGTTGTTTAACAAAGATCAAATTAACTTAGTGATAAATGAATTGATTGAATAGAATTAGCCATGTACAAAATGAATTGACGTAGAGCTAAGGAAAGTTGTGTGTTGCAACGCACCAGATATTTTTTTGGAACTTCTGACACAATTTTTTACGGAAGGTTTAGAAATGTTTGGAGGGGCGCTTACTCAGGCAAAAATTACAGCCATCCTGAGCTTCGATCTAATGCCCGAAATTTTCTCGGAATATGAATCTTCGTCTTTGACCGCTAGACTATGATCGCTGCGGGTGTCTTCGATGGGGGTCAGGCAGTCAGGCTTCCTTGGAGGCTTCGTTTAGTCCTGGTAGAAGCATTGCCTGTCTGCAAAAGCTATATCGCTCCCAGCTATGTGGCCCTCTGAAGGCGAGATGTTCAGACAGTATTCATTGCTCCTGTTAGCATCCCAATTAGGCCATCGGTACCTCACATGAGGCGCATAATTCCTTACCATTGACGACTAGTGCTTGCATCTTCACCGCACAACCTAGTTGTGATTAGGCCAACCCAATTCAACCTTGAAAACTGACATAGTCTCATCCCACCTGCCCGATCCCATAATAAATAAAAGTGTTCCAGTAACATTCACTAATAAAATCTGTAACGAGGATATTCGTGTGGGTTGTACTGGCTACACTGGCACGCACAATGATTTTAGAAATCTTAAGAAATAGGAAGAGCGTTGAGAGGACAGCCCTACGTATTATGACTTGTTTCACATTATGTGGATACCGTGATTCCTAATGATTGTTGAACCATCTTCAGGCTGGTCAATGCAGATTCAACCCAAGGAGCGTAGTCGCTAAAGTTACTGGCTCAAAAGATATTCGCCCGGGAAAACCAGAAGATCTTCAAGACGCTATCGCTCAAGTTGGACCAATTGCCATCGCTATCGACGCCTCTTCTCACATGCTCAGCTTCTATAAATCAGGTAAAGATGCCGACGACTGCTCTAATAAGTTGGATATTTCGTAGTTGAAGACGACTAGAACTGTCACCAGTGGTTTGTACTTGTTCTGGTTGCATTACTGTACTTAACGAACATAGGCAAACTAGATGGTGTGACAGTAGGACAACCTAGTAGCAATGAGTCACCATGTTTCACGAATGGGGGCTTCGAGGTGGGGTGATTAAGAGAAATTCACCAATTAACCCAGTCTGGTTAATTATTTACGTGCGTGCGAGGGAAAATAAATAAATTAGTAGATCAGAAAATATAAAAATAATGTTGACTCCCTTAGAACACGATGGAAAAGGGGAATAAGACCGTTTTCGTATGTGATATTCACTGGTGCACACGCGATCACAGTCCTTGTGTTGGGTGGAGCATGGGATATTGGAGTTTTCAGTACTTCGCTGGAATTTTTGTAGAATGTTAAAAAAATTGGTATTGTAGTCCAATCTAATACCTAAAGGGTGAGTGTTTAAAAACGCTCATGAGATACATGGTGCTCACTCCAGAAATTCCTGAATTTCAACTTCTGTCGTTTCGCTTACTACCAGTTCTAACAGTTATTACCCAATAGCTCTGCAAAAGTAATTACTATCCTTCTTCAAAAAATTCGTGTTTACAGCCTCATTAATTATCTGTGTACCAATTGCTCAATAATTGTCCTGAAATGAGTACGAGCAGCACAATAAAATCTGGAACTGTAAGCGCTACCGCTTGCTGCTGCTGTAAAGCGTTGTTTGACCAAGTTCAAATTAACTGAGTGATAAATAAATTGATTAAATAGAATTAGCCATGTAGACAGTGAATTGTTCTAGAGCTAAGGAAAGTTGTGTGTTGCAACGCACCAGATATTTAGATCCCTGATAATGTTTGGGAGTAGAGAAGAATAACCTTATCTACTGTTCCTCAAACATTTACCCCTACACGCTCATCATGTTTCTATAGGAGACTGTACAACTGACTGTCGAGCTCTTATAAGTACTCCAAGACTTTCGGAAATTACGAAACGTTGTTGAGCATTCCAGTAAACAACATCACAAAATTGAGCGAGAGTTGTAGGAGTATCAATTTAAGTTGTTGGCAACGCAATAGCGATGCCTTCACAATGAACAACCTGGAATGTTGTTTCACGTTTTAAATAACTTCTCTACGCGTAGAATTTGGATCAGTCGAAGTTCAGAAAAACCTTCGCCTTAAACCAATTGGCAATTGACTGAAAATTGAGTAAAAACTGATCAAGTGATGATCGTGAGGAACTCAAAGAAAGCTGTAAGGAAATCCGTAAATATTGTCCAAAAATTCAGAGAAAATGTATTTTTTAACTAACAAAGACTACGACGCATTACACAATTTTCCTCAGTCCCCCGTTCTTTCAAAAATGTTCATAGCTTTAGCTATTAATCTAATTTATTTTTCACTCAGTTCATATAAATTGATAAAACTAAACTTCACGTCTTATTCCATAATTCATTGAGATGCTGCTACGTACACCATGACGTGGATTTAATCGACAAATTATGGGTAATTGATTGGACTGTCAATACGATTCTTCTGGAAGAATGGGAGAGTTTGGAATCCCTGAGGAGCACATAGGTGCCAGGAACGCCCATCAGGAAGATATCCTGCGTGGCTATTACTGGGGCACTGTTCCGCAACTCGCAGCATTAGCTATGATATCTCGCTTTGATGCCAGGCTGCTGTGACGATGGAATTTTACACTGATGCTGAGGTGAATCAGCAAACCAGGACCTGCTATCGCTTGAGTTAGCCAGAACACGCTGATGTAAAGTTGTTCCAAAAGCTTGTGCTCACCAAGATAGTTAGGACCAGGTGCCCAAACGTAAAGTAGACAGAAAAGCGAAAAGCTTTCGCCCTTGTTTAGCATTTCAATATACATTTTAGTCTTTTTCTTGCATCTTTGTTTCCCCCTAAAATTATGCGAGTGTTTCGTGGTTCATTTTGTCAATTGGCGTCTCACATTTTCCAGGTATCTTCGCTCCATCTTTGTCGGAATGCCGTTGGGATAACGCTAACCACGCCGCTCTCGCTGTCGGCTACGGCAGTGAAAACGGTAAAAATTACTGGCTCATCAAGAACTCGTACGGTCCAGGGTGGGGAGAAGGCGGCTACATCAGAATTTTGAGGAGTAACGACGACTTGTGCGGAGTCACGTCCAAACCTACTTTCCCCACTTTGTAAGAAATGAATCGACAATAAAATCGATTGTTTTGTTATATTGCGAGGTACGCTGCACACCTTGGACTTGGCGGTAGTTGCCACTCAGATCGCGAGCTCTTCAACTGTATTCAATTTTTGAATATGCTGCGTGTATATAGTAAATATTGATAAATATATCGTCTGAGTCGTCTCCTCATTCAGTTATTGACTGAGGTTTAAAATCCAGATCCCAACGACTCTGTTCAGCTTCAGATTTAGGTTAGTTCTATCAAGTTATCTGTTGAGTTCCGCGTGGTCTAGCATTTTTGAGGTGACTATTGGCTCGAACTGGTTTGCATGTTTCAGGCACTCCCCTGATAGAAACAGAACCGTCGAAAAAGTGTCAGATCATCTGTCCTACTGAAATGAATGAAGCGCTGATAGCCAAGCTCAGAGTGAATGTGCGGGGAGGACTGCCATATGTACAGCTTCATGGCAAAGCTTCAGCAGTCAGCCTCACAGTGTAGACCTCTCTGTCGTGCTCGGTGGTTTTCATCAGGTTCTTGCACGGCGTTATTGCATTAAAGCTTGGTAGCGCTTAAAGTAACGGAATTTATTATGCTGCTCGTACTCATGCGCTGACCATTATTCAGCAATCGGTACACAGTGAGTTGATGAGCCTGTAGACACGATTGTTTTTTGAAAAGGATAATAACTTTTCCAGAGTTATATCCTGCAAAAACATTTGGAAATATGTGACGGTGGTGAAAATCCCGGAATTTTTGGAGTAGCTTCTATATATATTGTGGAGTCAACCAACTCCACATCGTAACTAGGTTGCTTGTTTAGTTGTTGCCTTGTTGTCATTAAAAAAATAGGATTCTCACGAGATTCCAATCGTGAAGTCCGGGATAGAAAGAAAACATGCCTCCTACACGACGGACCGTGACTACTCGCTGATGCAGAGCCTGATCAACGACAACTCAGTGCGATCCGATTTGACTAGTACGAATAATAATTTAGAGAGCAATTCCCCGTTCGTGACACCTTTGCAGTTACAAGCAACGGTAAGTGGAAGTTCGACTTCTAATAACCAAGGAATAGAGTCGAACCAGTTGGAGACCTTGCATCTTGAACTCACTAGGCTACGAGAGCAACACATCGTGTATGAGAGCCGAATCAGAGAGTTAGAGTTAGCAAACACTCGAATTAATAATTCTACACCTGCTGGTATTAGTGTGGCCCAACAAAGGCATGTACCTAGTTCTCGACAAGATGCACCTTTAATAACCTGTGATGGGACTACGTTTTGGGAGGACTATCTTGGTCATTTGATGATTGTTGCTAATGCTAATGGCTGGACGGTACAACAAACTGGTGAAAAACTAGCCGTTTCTTTGAGAGGCGGAGCACTACAAGTGGTTTTGGCTGCATTGCCGCCCTCTCGTCAAACCAATTACACTGATTTAGTTAATGCTTTGGCTGACCGGTTTGGGCAAAAGTTTTTATCCGTTCTTTGGCAGTCTGAACTAAATAGTCGAAAAACAAAATCCTGGCGAAAATGTGGTAGAGTTTGCTACTGAAATAGAACGCCTTGTTCAGATTCAGTCCCTGATTGGCCTCAAAGATGCAAAGAAGAAATGGCCTTACAAGTATTCATGAATGGTCTGAACGATCAAACGTTGAAAAGAGTATTACCAGTTACTCGTCCTAACTCTCTTCAAGAAGCCCTCACATCAGTTCAACTCATGGAATGCCATGGCTCGAGTTCTTCTGGGAGAGACATCGAAGGGTGTTGGGAGTGTGGGTCACGGGGGCCATTTTCGAGCAAAAGGTCCCAAGAAGAAAGCACGAATGTCCAAGTCGGGAAAACTAACGCGAGTCAACCAACTCCACATCGTAATTAGGTTGCTTGTTTAGTTGTTGTTGCCTTGTTGTCATTAAAAAAATAGGATTCTCACGAGATTCCAATCGTGAAGTTAATTGTTGCTTTTTGTTGTTATTTCATCTATTACATATATGTGGTGGTGGTGAAAATCCCGGAATTTTTGGAGTAGCTTCTATATATATTGTGAGCATGATAAAACTATCATCGTATAGGCATTTATCGGCGTGTGTGGCCTTAAAAAGGGCCGACGAAATGTTGTTGTTGTGTGTGTAGGTCCTGTCTGCCAGTTGAGAGAGTGTGAGGCGAAGAACGGGTTTCTCGGGCGTCGCTGCGTAGGTCGAAGGGCTCGGTTGAGCGGTAGCTCCTCATGGCGAGGGACTCGGTTGGGTTGGAAGGCTCGGTTGAGCAGCGGGTGAGGGACGAGTTCCTCAGGCGTCGAAGCGTAGTTTGAAGGGCTCGGTTGAGCAGTAGCTCCTCACGACGAGTTGAGTCGTCGCTCCTTCTTCAGACGCGAGAGGGCGGACTCGTCGTCCCCGCTTGCTTTGCTGATGGTGGCTGGTTGTTGTCGGATCGGTGAAACAATGAATGCTGTTTGTCCGTTTTTTATTGTTTTTTTTTCGGACGCTTCAAGGGGAGGGGAAATCTTCAAAAGACACCCAAATGGGTAGTGTCGGATTTTTACCGACTAAAACCCCTCCCCCGCGGTTGCCAACCCGGGGGTTCTAAACCAGAAGGAAGGGAGGCCAGCCTGCAGATGCAGGGGGACTCATGCGCACGTGCGATGCGGGGAGGGCGGGACGGGGTTAGCGTGGAATGAGGGAGCAGGGCCTACAGACGATGTCCGAGGGGTTGGGGGCATATTGAGTGAGGCAGCTGATGGACAGGTTGGGGTGACCCGCCACTGAGTTGCGGAGGTTGAGGCGGCCGCGCTGAGCAAGGGGAGGCCTGTTTCCTTCAGGAGCTGCCGGTTTCTGATGTAGCGGGGTGAGCGGAGGACACCTCGGAGGAAATTCATGTAGGTGCACTCGAGTTGGCGAAGGGAGGAGGCCGTGCCCCAGACGGGGATAGCGTAGGTGCTGATGCTCCTGATGATGGCGTTGAAGACACGGGTTTTCGTTGGATGTGAGACCTTTCTGTTGTTGAAGAACGGCCGGAGAGCAATGAAGGCTCCGTTGATTTTGGCGCGAACTGCGAGGGTCTGCCTGTACCAGTTGAGTTTCCTGTCGAAGATGACACCGAGGTACTTGGCCTGGTGTTTCCAGGGGATTGGATGGTTCCCCACTTGGATGTTTGGGGGGGAGGGGGGATGTTCCGGCGGGAAAAGAAGACGGCTTCTGATTTGGATTCGTTGAGGCGTAGTCCCCATTTGTGGTACCAGCTGAGCAAGGATGGCAGGAACTTATTCATGACTGTGGCGCAGTGCAGCTTGGTTTTGGAGGTGTAGAGGAGAGCTACGTTGTCCGCATATTGTGCAGTGATGATCTTCTCGTGGACAGGTATGTCATGGCAGAAGATGTTGAAGAGGGCTGGGGAGAGTTTTGAGCCTTGGGGTACGCCAGCCATGATGCGGTGGGTGGTGGATAGAGTTTTGCCAACTCTCACCCTGAAGGTCCTGTCGGTGAGGAAGGAGCAAATCAGACCAATGAGAGAGGGTGGACAGCGGAGCAGGATGAGCTTGTATATCAGGCCTTCATGCCAGACCCTGTCAACGGCTTGGCGGGCGTCCAGTAGAAGCATGGATGTGTGCCGATGCTTGTTTCGGCTCTCAGCTATGTATTCAGTCACCCTGAGGAGCTGGTGGCAGGTTCCATGATAGTGTCTGAAGCCATGTTGGAAGTCAGGGAGAACCTTGTTGGTGGAGATGAACTCGATGAGGCGGGTTAAAATGATGGCATCGGCGATCTTGCTGTTTGTCCGTGCAGGCAGGCCCTT
The DNA here is from genome assembly GCA_020466155.1 of Pachypeltis micranthus. NCBI lineage: Eukaryota > Metazoa > Arthropoda > Insecta > Hemiptera > Miridae > Pachypeltis > Pachypeltis micranthus. The sequence goes on from CM035776.1 coordinate 6,932,907, forward strand.
ATATACGTACTCTTGGAGGGAGTCGTCTTCTCTGGTTGGCCACCTGCAATCCCCTCCAGGAGTCGTCTGTGGCGCGCGGCTAGCGCCCTCTGTCGGGATGACTTTCCTGTGAGGCACCTTTTGTAGGTAATAGTGGCCAGCCGCCACAGCATTCATCGAACTACTACGAGATTTTCCAAGATTGTATCGACATTTGAGATGAATTTTTGAGGAAATTGGCAGAAATGATTAGCGTACTTCTAACAGATGGCACAATGTGTCGTACCAGAATCCCTTGGTCATAAATATAGTCGGAGGTATAAGATGTTTGGCGATAATGTACAACACAACTGACAGGAAGAGCTGAGATCGTTAGAAAACGAGGGAAGTGAGAGTGTGATTGCCTCCCATTCATGTACATCGTTGTCCATACAATACTTAAAGAAATCGAAAAAAATACAAAAACAAGTTGACCCATCGATTCACGAAAAGGCGACAGTAATAGTTCAGAAATTGACTTTACCCGATCGACTTTAGGAAAGTTTTACCGGCAGATTTGGCATTGCCCGCGCGATCTATACGACGTCGAGTGAACTAAAGTAGTTTCCACGTTCGCCGCTCGGCGCGCGACGGGAAGTTGAGTCGCTCTCAGATATGAAGAAGAACAACTTGCCGCTGAATATGAACGGTCAACTGGCAGATCGGGGGAAGATTTTCGAATAGGAGATCATAAACAGCAAAGAGCTAACAACTATTTTAATTCAAGCTCTTTACTGATTATGATCTCCTATTCAAATAACTTTCCCCGGAACTGAAAATTCGGGCCAGTTGACTGTTCCTATTCAGCGGCAAGTTGTCTGAGCTCCTCGTTCTTCATATCTAAGAGCGACTCAACTTCTCGTTGCGTGCCTAGCGGCAAACGTGAAAACTACTTTAGTTCACTCAACGTCGTGTAGGTAGCGCGGGCAAGGCAAAATCGGCCGTTTCCCGGTAAAACGTTTAAAACTCGATCAGGTAAAATCAATTTCTGAGCTGTTACTGTCAACTTTTTGTGAATCGACAGAGCAACTTGTTTTAGTTTATTATTCACTCTGAATAATAACCCTATGCTTTCAGGCATGAAAAACTTTTTACGAACCCCATGTTTGTTATGGGCAAAAAAAAATTAACGAAACGCAGTATAATCGCAAATAAGCCGTGTTTCGTATCATTATCAAGGTATTTTTACATCCTGGGTTGAATGGAATGAGTATCAGACGTGTACAACTGCGTATAGGGAAATTACAGTAATTATTAGAGTCAACTAATTGCAAGAACTCGAGGGAACTACAGCGGAAGTCAACGTTTCGTCGATAGTACTGTGCATGTGTCTGTGAACGGTTTTTAGAGAGAACTACCGTACCAAATCCACTCAAATTTGATATCTAGCCCGCAGGTTACCATGGGACGCCAAAATAAGGGTATGAACAAAATCCACCGAAAGTTAACTAGATCACTATCATAGTGATCAAAACACCAAATATTTTTTTTCTCAAAAACAGTTGTAAGGATTTTGATTAAATTTTATATATTGATAACTCCCAATAAGGCGACTATTCCATAAAATTTCCATTTGTGGGAAAATGACGAGAGCAGCACAATAAATAAATCGATTTTAGCGCGGTTATTAGTGAAAACAACCGTACCAAACCAGCTGAAACTTGATGTCTAGCCTACAGGTTACCATGGGACGCAAAAATACGGGTTTGAACAAAATCCATCGAAAGTTAACTATAGTTATCATACTGATCAAAACACCAATTTTTTTTCTCAAAAACGGCTCAAACCATTTTGATTAAATTTTTTATATTGGTAGCTCTTAATAAGATAATTTTACTCTAAAATTCCCATTTGTGGGAAAATGACGAGAGTAGCACAATAAATTATCAAAATTTTCGACGAAAAGCGTTTTTGCCGCTGTTTTTGTCCTTACAAACTCCGCTGGAATGATAGTAGAATGTTAAAAAAAAATGGGTATAGTAGTCCAATCCAATACCTAAATGTTGAGTGTTTAAAAACGCTCATGAGATACATGGGGCTCACTCCAGAAATTCCTGAATTTCAACTACCGCCGTTTCGCTTACTACCAGTTCTAAACGTTTTTACCCAATAACTCTGCAAAAGTAATTACCATCCTTCTTCAAAAAATTTGTGTTTACAGCCTCATTGGTTATCTGTGTACCTATCGCTCAATAATGGTCCTGGAATGAGTACGAGCAGCACAATAAATTCTTTAACTGTAAGCGCTACCGCTTTCTGCTGCCGTAAAGCGTTGTTTGACCAAGTTCAAATTTACTGAGTGGTAAATGAATTGATTAAATAGAATTAGCCATGTAAAAAGTGAATTTTTGTAGAGCTAAGGAAAGTTGTGTGTTGCAACGTACCAGATATGTTAGACTCAGTAGGCCTCAATACGTAAAGATCTGAAGAAAACCCAAATTGTTTTTGGGCCGATTACTATACTTTCCTTCCCTTCGGGTAGCGGAAAGTAACTAGGGTTTTTCGCATTTTTCTCGAACTTTTGATTGACCTTTCAAATTAGTCTCGAATAGTTAGTACAAAACGTTTCTTGTCCATAAAACTGAACGGAAAATTGGGTTTTTACGGCTTTTTGGCAAAACGGCTTCAACGATTGTTACAAATATTAATTTATCGGTATTCCAATTTTCTCGAAAACGGGTCTAACGATTTCGATCAAACGTACGGAGTACTTTCAGCTAACTAGTCCCTACAATTTGTTTTCAAATAATGTTTCTGTAGAAATGCGTTGAATGAAGATATAGCGCCCGCACATGTAGCTGGTGTTCGAACTTACATGGCAAGGAAAAGTGGTTTTTATGGAATTCGCTTTAGGTTTTGCTCTCCAGCAAATTAAAATTGGTATTTTATAACTTCCCTCTCATCCACTCGTAATGCTAATCTCTAGCGAGGGGCCTAGAGGTAAGAGGCCTAGCCCAAACACAATTAGCCTGTCTGGGGCCATTAAACGGAAACTAAGGGGAGCCTTTGAAGTTAAAAGGTGGAAGAGCGCTTGCTCAACACAAAACGCCCCCGCTATTTGAGAGCTTTCGTTCGGAAATAGAACCTTTGCCCCAATCTCTTCGCTCTGATTCATCGCAACGAAAAAAAAGAAAAAGAAAAGGTTTCAAGCTTTTGAAATAGCTTTCGATCGGTAACCCACGTGTTTGTGGACGTCGGCCAAATTCTGAGGGCGCGAGAGCCGACAATTTTCGGAATAACTTGAGAGCTGAGTAACGACGTTGATTCAACCGTTCAAGCGGCGAAGTGCGGGAGAAATAGAGTGCGGGGGAGAGAAATTGGCACCGTACGACCAGTTGCATTCAGACTTCTCAGAGGCAGTGAATGAGGAAAAAGTGCAGCTTAGCGATTATTTTCATTTCAGGAGCTTCGCTTTCCGATTCAGTCAGCTTTTCCTTATAAGGTAACTATTTTACGCCACTTTAATTCTTCGTTTCTCATTTTTACTTTCCGCTACCCAAAGAGAAAGGAGAGTATAGTAATCGTGTCAAAAAAAAAATTTTGGGTTTAATTCAGATTTTTACGTTTTGAGGCCTACTGAGTCTAAAAAACCTAATTTCGGCGCGTGGTTCGTGTGTCTGTAGTTCGATTTGCGGGAGAACGGCTGATACGATTGACCAGGTTCTTTTTTTGTTTTGTTCGTTATTTTTTTTAGACACCAAAATAAGGTTATGGGCGATTTCGGCCGATGGGGAGGGGGGTGGGGATGAAAATGTACCAAAAACTAAGGTTTTTCGCATTTTTCTCGAAAACGGCTGTAACTATTTTGATTAAACTTTCAAATTATCTTCTACTGATCAATACCTAACTTTTCTTCTCTATACATATCTCCATGAAAATACGGTGAACGGAGATATGGGCCCCTGAAGCAAAAATAGGTTTTTTACGCTTTTTGGCAAAACGGCTTCAGCGATTTTCACCAAACTCTCAGGATGTTTTCAAACAGTTTATACCTACATAGTCTATTCAATAAATGTTCCTCTGACCGTCCATTGAACAGAGATAAAAATGAAAATGTGTCGAAAATAACGTTTTTTCGAACATTTCCGTAAATTCCATGGTAACTGCTTCACCCGATGTGATAAATCCTAATGGAGTGTCTTTTAGCCACCCATACCCACATTTCGTTCTCCGTAATTATTTCTGTATATATATGTTGAACGGAGATATAAGCCAAGTTAAACCAATTGGTTACCAGCTGGTTATAGCCAATTTCTTCCTCTCGGCAATCTTCAGCCATCCCAACTTCTTATAGGTTGGCGTTGCGTGCTCATCTCAGTGAAGTCTCACTGAAGTGAACGCAGCGCTTGTTGGGTGCACGAGAGGGGGAGCTGAGGGTCGCAATAAAACTGAAACTCGGTGAGCGTGAGGAGGACTGTATTATACGTGCGTGTGGAATTTAGTTGAATTACAATTGAGATGAGATGGAGTACAAAACGGGCGACACAAGGGCAGTACTCGGAACGTGTGAACAGGCGCACCCCGCCGCACACCCCGTGAGAGAGTGAGAAGTTACTGGGGTGGTAGTTGGAAGCAGAATAATTTTGGAAGCGCTCTGTCGTCGATAGGAAAATGAAATTGGGAGAAAGAAATAAAGAAAGGGGAAAACCTAGAAAAGGGGGCTGGGGGGGCCCACAGCTGAGGGATTCCCGCAGGTGAGGGGTAGGTATTGAAATAGTTGGAGACAATTAGGTGGGCGGAGACAATGACACGGGGAAGTCCGAGGTCAAAGAATCTCACCACTTCGACGCCTTGCGTCCCCCCCCCCCCCGTGCTGCGGCAGCAGGATAACCCTTGAAGTGGGGTCACAGTGGTGTGTGGTAATGAACGTGAATGAGGAGGCTAGCGCTCATGAGGGCTGAGCTGGAGGATGTGGCAAGGTTGGGCTACCTGATGAGCCAGAGCACAGGGAGATGAGTTGATGAGTGTGAGACAATGATGTGGTGGCGGAGTTGAGCAGGGCAACAGAGACCTGGAGGTGCAAAAATGTGGATGAATGAGTGATCTCATGAGGAAGTACAGGAGGTGATGCAAGGAGAACGAAGGAGAGTAGGACAGCACAGGCATAAAGAGGTTTAAGGTGTGGGTAACTAAGGTGGGAGATGGCCGAAGGCATACTAGGGGGAGGTGAGTAGGGACGGCACACTTGGGTGGTGCAAGTAGGGAGGAAGGCACGCTGGGGTGGTGCAAATCGGGAGGAAAACACGCTTAGGAGGTGCAGGTGGGGCTAGTGCATGTATGAGAAAGCAGTCAAAGACTCTGACCACTTCGACGCTTTGCGTCCAACAGCGCTCCATTCAGCGCCTTCGGTAACTTGTTAATTTCTCCGCCTCTTAGGTCGCATTACGCTGCTGTGGCATTGTAAAAACCGCGAAAATGATTACACAACGGTTTATTATTCTCATGAACAGCTTGACAGCTCCGAGACCCATCCCATTCAATTCAGCATCGAAAAATACTAGTAAACCATACGAAACATGACCTGACTACAATGGAACTACGGAAACTAAATATTACCCTGGCGCCAGGCGCCTGTAAGGGTTGTAGGCAATTGGCACGACGTTGCGAGCCGAGCAGGCGGGTGGTTTTGATGAGACAGAGGGAGTACTAACTACGAAGCGTTGACTTCCGCTGAAGTTCCCACGAGTTCTTTCAATTAGTTGACTCTAATAATTACTGTAATTTCCCTATACGCAGTTGTACACGTCTGATACTCATTCCATTCGACCCAGGATGTAAAAATACCTTGAAATCGATACGAAACACGGCATATTTGCGATTATACTGCGTTTTTTGTCCATAACATCCGTGGGCTTCGTCCGATCGGATTGCCGAGATGGCGGGCACGACTAGATACCAAATGAGATTTTTGTGCGAAAGAACGGATTTTTCAGACCACGTTAAAAGCACGAAACGGCCCGGACGGTGTACGGACATTGCATATTTGGAATCCCCATGTCTTGAAACGTAAAGTATCAAATTTTGAGAGGGGGGGGGGTGTAAAAAGTTCAGAATGAATAATAAACCAAAAACGGAGTCCTATACGGAGACTCCAAGACTTTTAGCTGCGTGCACTTACTCTCGCGTCGTTCTCTCAAAGGCGGTTTTAAGCGCAGAAACCAAATTAATGTTTTCCTCAGGTTCAAATTCATCCCGTAAGAGGAACACTAATTCATAGAGACAAGGACCCAATTCAGAGAGGGAGTAAGAGAAAGAGGAGAGAGAGAGATTGAAGGAGACAAGGAGGGAGAGATGGGGAGAGATTGATCGATTGATTGAAATCTTTTATTTAACAATCAGGGATGATTAGGGCCATTAGGCCCTTTCTTCCACCATCCCTGAACAATTTCACAAATATTAATTGCGTTCATTAACAAATTAAATTAAAATAATTTTCGTCTACATATAACTTCACAATACATATAAATTCTTCAATATTCCTTAATTAACATTTCTTTAAATTTTTCTTTGAAAGAGTCTACCTTTTTACTCAAGTCAAACATATGGATGTGATCGTTATACAATTTGGATGCCTGTACCACAAAGGATCTTGAATATGTCGAGGAACGGTGCGCGGGAATTTTTAAAAGTTTGTTTTTTGATCGAGTGTCTCTTTGAAGAACTGAAATTTGTTATAGACGTACAGTGGTTTTTTAGTTTTTGAATATTTTAAATAGCGTTGCAGCTATCTGAAGCAATTTTCTCCCTAATTTTTAACCATCCAAGGCGTCGGTAATGTGGGGTTACATGCTCATCGGGACGCAGTCTCAAAGCGAGTCGGAGTGCCGCATTTTGCGCTTTCTGCAGACGACTGATTTCGCAGCTCTTGAGATCACATAGCGCGGAGGAAGCGTAATCAAAGTGTGGCATTATCAGGGTTTGCACTAATTGTTTGCGCACGTATGTGGGAAAATCCATGGCAATTCGTCGAAAGTTGGTAGATGCTGCGGAAGGCCTTATTGCAGATAGACGTGGTTTGAAAATCCCAAGATAAATTATCGTCAATTGAGATTCCCAAGATACTTGCAGACTCGACATATTCAAGAGGGGTATCGTTGTGGGTGATGTTTGGGATTCCTAAATTCTTTTCTTTATTGAGCATTTTTGGATATTCCAATACCATTGCCTTGGTTTTTCGCAGGTTAATTTGCATACCATGCGATACGCACCACTCAGCAACTCGTGAGAGATCACTACTGAGTGTTTTAACTGCTCCATCAATTTCGTCCACATCGCACGTCCGGTAGAACTGGAGGTCATCCGCATATGCAGCACATTCTGTGCCCTCTGAGAAAATTTGCGGTAATGTTGTTACATATAGTATGTAGCATAGTGCAGACAAAACCGATCCTTGTGAGAGAGAGAGAGAGAGAGAGAGAGAGAGAGAGAGAGAGAGAGAGAGAGAGAGAGAGAGAGAGAGAGAGAGAGAGAGAGAGAGAGAGAGACGAAGCGCGAGAGGCAAATGAGTTGGGAGAACTGGGAAATAACTGTTGTTTGCAAGTGCTGATGGACGACGTTTTGAAAGGAGTGTGTTGTGGAGAAGGTGATGGCAAAGAAACGTGGTCATAGTTGATCTGTCCTTTTGAATCTCGAATCTCGCCACCCAAGTATATAGTTGGATCAGGTGGGAAACCAGATTAAGAACTCCTCTCAGACGGTAGGGATTCCTCTGGTGGTCACCTCCAGGAGCAATCACTCACGGGTAACAGCTCTGTACCGGGAGACTGGCTAACGACCAAATACCTCCCGTACCTCCGCAGGTCTGAGTTCAATGGATGCTGCAGAGGCTGGCCTCTTGCACATTAGCGAAACTGCAACTTCCATGACTGACATAACCCTCGTCGAGGGTTTAGGAAGTCATCTAATAAGGAAACATATCTGTGTGTTGTGGAGAGAAATCTAAAATTGATGTGCTGAGAAAGATATTTGGGAAAGTCCAGGAATGGGAGAAATCTGTTGTCAATCTGAACTCACTGAGGAGCGAGACTTCCACATGTACAAACGAAAGGGTTGAGATAGAAAGGTGTTTGGGGAAATGATGACTTTCCGTAGGGCCAGTGAGTACCGTTAAATGCGAATGCGGTTATTTCGGAGGACAAAGACCTAGCTGGTTCCACCTGTCGAACAACTGGTACACTGTATTTCATTAATATAAAACCCTCCTTTTTGTAACTGAAAATGTTAATAGAACGTCGTAACACTTTAAACACTTTGTTTAGAAACAAGATGTCTGTGGATTTAACGCACTGGCGATGGAACGAGCCGTACGACCAAATGAACGCCAAATTCGAAAGATTGAAATCGGTCAATCATCGAGTTCCCAATCGAAACGACAAAGAGCACTTGATATTCGTCGACGTTCAGCAATTTCAAGCCAACGATCTTCAAGTGAGCATGTCAAACGGTTTCGTTCACGTCAAAGGGAACCATTCGGAGCGCAAAGACGACCTCGGATGGGTCGAAAGAAGCTTCAAAAGGAGAATTAAAATTCCCGACCACATCGTTCCGGATTCAATGGAATTTCGTTTATCTGCGGACGGAATCCTCACAATAAAACTCGAGAATAAAGTGAGTTATGCATCGTTTTTGTTTTTCGAATTTTTGGAAAGAATTGAATTGCAATGTGATGGCTTTGATTCTGTAGATTCGTCCGATATTTATTACGCGAATCATGCGCTCATTACTCACCGTTCCGGGCGAAATAGTTAAAATGCTTTAACAAGATTTGATTTAAATATAATAATAACACTGTACAGGTGTGTGCACGCGTTCTTCGGTCACTGCGAGATGCAGTTAATCGAATCGTGAAACACTAACCAGTTGTAGTAACTTGTCAAAGTAGTACTTTGGTAGTAGTTTAGAGGATGGGACTTCTAGGTTAATGACGTCAGACCCCTCCTCCCCCACCCCCTGCTGATGTATGACGTCACCCCCCACCACTACATCTGATGTGTGACGCCCCCCCCCCCCACCACCACTACAGCTGAGATGACGTAAGACCCTCCACCCCTGTCCGCATTATTGTAACTCCTGAAAACTCCATGTTACATCCCGCACCACTATGAATCACGTGTGGGGGGAGGGGATTGTGATAGGACGTAATTAGGTGTTTGCGCGATAATTAGTAGGGGTATGACGTAGATCCACTCAGAAATTGCGCCAATTGTGGGGACATGACGTCACACGGGGGGATTCATAGTGGTGGGGGATGTATCTTAGAGTTTTCAGGAGTTACACTAATGTGGACAGGGTGGGGGTCTTATGTCCTATCAGCTGGGGGCTTACGTCATATCAGCTGTAGTGGTGAGGGGGTCAAGTCATATCAGTTGTAGTGGTGAGGGGGAGTGTGACGTCATACATCAGCTGTAGTGAAGAGGGGGAGGTGACGTCATACATCAGCAGGGGGCGTAATACATCAGCTGCAGTGAAGAGGGAGGTGACGTCATACATCCGCAGGGGGAGGTGCTACCATCATATCAGCTGTAGTGGGAGGAGGGCGCCATCAGCTGTAGTGAAGAGGGGGCGTCATACATCAGCTGTAGTGGTGAGGGGGACGTCACATCAGCTTGGGGTGGCATATCAGTTGTAAGGCGTCATACATCAGCTGTAGTGGTGACGGGGGTGACGTCATACATTAGCTGTACTGGTGAGGGGGCTTATGTCATATCAGCTGTAGTGGTGAGGGGGGGCGGTGTCATACATCAGCTGTAGTGGTGGTGGTGGGGGGTGACGTCATACATCAGCAGGGGGTGTGGGAGGGGGGGTCTGACGTCATTAACCCAGAAGTGCCATCCTCTAAACTACTTTTGGTTACTAACATCCATTCCTCAAGTCGTCTCAAGAATCTGTCGAAGTGGTCTAAATATCAGCCGAGTGCCGTTACAGGCGAATTTGTTTCACTCTCAACTAAAAAGAACTCGTTTCACTCTTTCGTAAGAACCCTATGAATGTAAGAAAAAGAGAGCGCTTAGCCCAACCAGGTGGCAGTGATTTGATGTCTTCATTCATTTGGAATCGAGATTTTACGGGAGCGCAGCTAAAAAGTGTGATCTTCTCTTTGTCTTTCAGCCTTTTCAGGATGTGCCGGTGGGGGGAGGGGGGGGGCAAAATTGGGTGGATTGGAGGAATGATTCTTCATTAGCGCGGGGGTAAGGTATAAGTTTGGGGGGGATAGCCCTCACACAGGTATATCGATGGTTGGTTTCATTCAGCAGCGTCAATTAACTAACCTAATCCTAATCATGTGATAGGAGATTTGCTCCATTTAGTGGGGTGGTTCAACCTCCAAAAATGAGTAGCAATTCTAGTGCATTCACTGGTTGGAGCAAGGTAGGCAGAATAATTGATTGAATGATTTATTTTTCGACCAGGGAGAATTAGGGCAATTAGGCCCTCTCTTCATTTCTCCCGGGAGAACAAAACAACAAACAGTACTAAATTTCCTCATTGGCAGTTTTTTGTACACATAAATAAATTTTAACGATGCCAAGTGATTTCTTATATAAACATAGTGTTCGCGCACAAATAGGGGTGATGAAATCGACACCAATTAATTTGGGCGAGCGCGATAAACGAGGGCCTCGTGTTGAAAATTTGATATCGGGAAATGAAAATTAAAATAAAAGGAACTGATGAAATAATACTTGAACATTATTACTGGAAAATTACTGTCCGTAAATAAATAAATTAAAATTCTTCTTCGGCACGGAACGTAATAAATCGGGCAGTTCTGACCTTGTTGGATGATGACAACGAAGGAGAGTCGACTCAAAAGTAGCGTGACTGTAGTAAGCGACTTGCTTAATTTGGAGGATGTATCCTACCAAACGGAAATGTCTCTTTGGAGCACTATTCGTTCGCGTTGAAAAAAACCCTGCAAATTATTACACAACGGTTTATTATTCGGATAAATAGCTTGACCTAGCATTAATGCTCCGAGACCCATCCCGTTCGATTCAGCATCGAAAAATATCAAAATGAAACCCAAAAAAAGGTCGAAAAGAACTGAATCGTAATATTAAAATAAAAAAAAAATAAAAACGAAAGTATCTAGAAAAAACTGAATTTTAATATGAAAACATGCACGCTAAATACTAATATCAAAATGTAACCAAAAATCTATGAGAAAAACCAAAATGACAATGAAACGAAAGAATCTAAAAAAATTGAATCGTATTAAAACCAAACAAAATGAAACGAACAAACTTTCAAATAAATAAACCAAAAAATATCTGGTGCGTTGCAACACACAACTTTCCTTAGCTCTACGTCGGTTCACTTTGTACATGGCTAATTCTATTCAATTAATTCATTTATCACTCAGTTAATTTGAACTTCCTCAAACAAAGGTTTACGGCCGCAGAAAGCGGTAGCGCTTACAGTTCCGGAATTTATTGTGCTGCTCGTACTCATTGCAGGACCATTATTGAGCAATTGGTACACAGATAATTAATGAGGCTCTAAACAAGATTTTTTAAAAAAAGGATAGTAATCACTTGTGCAGAGTTATTGGAAAATAACTGTCAGAACTGGTAGTAAGCGAAACGGCGGTAGTTGAAATTCAGGAATTTCTGGAGTGAGCCCCATGTATCTCATGAGCATTTTTAAACACTCACCCTTTAGGTATTGGATTGGACTACAATACCAATTTTTTTTTTAACATTCTACAAGAATTCCAGCGGAGTTTATAAGGAAAAAACTGCGCGAAAAACGCTTTTGGTCGAAAATTTTGATAATTTATTGTGCTGCTCTCGTCATTTTCCCTCGATTGAGAATTTTATAGTATCATTGCCTGATTGAGAGCTATCAATATAAAAAATGTAATTAAAATCGTTAGAGCCGTTTTTTAGAAAAAAATTTGGTGTTTTGATCACTATGATGACTATAGTTAACTTTCGGTGGATTTTGCCCATACCCTCATTATTGCGTCCCATGGTAACCTGTAGGCCAGACATCAAGTTTCAGCTGATTTGGTACGATGGTTTTCTCTAAAAACTGCGCTAAAATCGATTTCGTCGAAAGTTTTGGTAATTTATTGTGCTGCTCTCGTCATTTTCCCACAAATGGGAATTTTATGGTATAATTATCATATCAAGAGCTACCAATATAAAAAATTTAATCAAAATCGTTAGAGCCGTTTTTGAGAAAAAAAATATTTGGTGTTTTGATCACTATGATAACTATAGTTAACTTTCGGTGGATTTTGTTCAAACCCTTATTTTGGCGTCCCATGGTGACTTTCGAGCGAGATATGAAGTTTGAGCTGATTTGGTACGGTGGTTTTCTCTAAAAATCGTTCACAGACACACATATTCACACACAGACACACACACACACACAAACACACAGACCATTTTCCCAAATAGTGTTTTTCGGACTCAGGGGGGTCTGAAACGTAAAGATCTGAAGAGAACTCAAAATTTTTTTTTCAGCCGATTACATAACTTTCCTTTCTACTTCGTAGAGCAAGGAAAGTAAAAAACGAATAATGAAAAGTTCAGTCGAAGATAACATATATTTTGCTAACGGAAATAGTTGAGACGGAGCGAAACAGTCATTCGTGGAGGTGAAGACGAGAACAAGGCAATCGGACGATAAAGAGACAAATCGTAGTGCCAAAGGTTAAATGCAAAACACGAGGGCTTCCTAGAGGAAGCAAAAAAAAAACTTTCCTTTCTACTTCGTAGAGCCAAGGAAAGTAAAAAAGTGGGCGAACCCGTTGCGAGGCGATGGGGCGGCATTGCCAGTTGAGCAGGCGAGCGATTTCGATGTGATGGGCGGGAGGGAGGGAGTTCAAACGACGAAACGTTGACTTCCGCTGTAGTTCCCGCGTGTACTGTGTTTCGTTAATTTTTTTAACCGTTTTTTGCCCATAACAATCATGGGCTTCGTCCGATCGGATTGCCAAGATGGCGGGCACAACTAGATACCGAATTGGATTTTTGTGCAAAAGAACGAATTTTTTGAACCACGTTAAAGGCACAAAAAAAGGACGGCGGACGGACATTGCAAATTTGGAATCTCCATGTCTTGAAAGTATCAAATTTTGAGGGGGGGTTGTAAAAAATTTTTCGTGACCGAAAACATAGGGTTTTTATTCAGAATGAATAATAAACCAAAAACAGGGAAGCCAATTCCGATCTACCTCGTACTGTTGGGTCTCAAGCGCACTTGGCCGGAGACTTCAGGCCCGCCAGGCCGGCAAACGCCCTCGAGAGGAGGGGCAGTAATCCCGTCAGGTCCGGTCCGGTCAGAAGCCCTTCGACGCGCCGGCGATCATTGTGGATGCTCCGTGGTACCAGGAAACGTAATAAGTAAATAAAGAAAGGAAACGAAGAGCAAACAAAAAAGTAAGAGACGCTCCTTAGATGTGAGACAATCTCTTGGCCGTAACATATAGTCATAATGTACTCACTAACAACATGCAAAACATCTATCTCATTCATACCAGATAAATCCAGATACGTTCTGCTCATGTAAAATAATTCGAGAGAGTGAGAGAGACTGACTGACTGAATGAATTATTTATTTATCTGTACATTTTGGGGCCTAAGCGGCTCACTCTTACAAACATACAGAAAACTTTATGAAAAACAAAATTCAGTATCTTAAAATTTAAGTAAATGTCATCTATCAAATTTTCATCCAATATTTAAACATTAAGTTATCAAAACAAAAGAAACAATTGAAATTTTCGATACTAAATACTTTCAATTAAATATTATAGCAATTATCTAGACTGGAGAACAAGTTTTTCCTTGAACAGTTTTTTCAAGCACATAACATTTTTCTGTCCCCGGAACAACTCCTGGTTCTCATTGACGATCCTGCTGGCTGTGACAATAAATGAATTACTCATTTTCTCAGTTCGGTGTCGAGGTATTTCTAACGTGTTAATGCCAGCTCTAGTGCTACTGGTATGAGAAGACGCACTGCCTAGCATATAGAATTCTGATGCTTTGGTATCTTTGTTATCAGCAGTTTATAGCTAAGTGAGGTTATGTTCAATAAGCGTCGCTGCTTTACTTTCAACCATCCGAGCTGCCTAAAAAATGGCGTGACGTGTTCATCATATCTTAGGTCATAGATGAAACGTATCGCTGCATTTAATGCTCTTTGCAGGTCATCATTATTCCTCTCTAGCACATCAGTATACAAACAGGAACAATACTCGAAATAAGGCAGTATTAGTGCCTGAACGAGCCTAACTTTCACGTATTGAGGAAAATGGTAGGCGAACTTCTTCAACTGGTGCAAAGCTTTGAAGGAAGCGTTTCGTGTGTTACTAATTTGTGCATCCCAGGACACATTTTTGGTTATCATAACCCCCAGATCTTTTATTTTATCCTGATAATCAAGCACGACCCCGTCTACTTGTATTTGGCAAACCTCATCAAGATTAATTAATTTAATCATGCGTGAGCTCCCCTAACGCTCTAAGCTAACCATAATTTGTCTGTTGCAGCGGTTAAAACTCCGGGAAAGGACGTACTACGTGCCCATGTTGGTCCAGTGAATCTGACGACAGGCGCGAAGGTCAATAGAAGCGAGCAGAACGGCCGGCACACGCTACTTGAACTCACCCTGCTCACGTTATGCTTCCAAATTTGCCACAAAACTTGAACGCTTCGTAGGGGAAGTTGATCTTTAGCCTAAAGACGAATTAAGAACAACGTTCAGCGTAACATAGTCTTCCATAGTCGACACCGTTTTGATTTAGTCGTCGGTGAGACGATGAGATGCGCTTCTAGTTTTTAGATTCTTCGACATGTAAAGGAAATATTGATGTTTTACTACAACTAGCGCCCATTAGGTTTCACTACTTGAACCTACAGTTGATTCATGCTTAATAATAAAATATGTTCGCTGGGAAGTGGGAAGTTTGCAGTTGTCCTGCAAAATGCCGCTTAACCTCCCAAATTTGATCTTTTCGAAAAAAAATTCATATCCGTTTTTGCTTCCATCAAATATTATTGCGAAATTGTAGTTATGTACACGTTACAGTATTGTACACCCTGTGACGAGGTCGAGGGCCGGTGGAATGAAGGGGTTAAGTGATAGTTCCACGCGAAGGCTTTGCTTGAGTCAGCCAAACGTAACAAAAATAATTAAACGGAACAACGATAATTTGTATTTTGAGTTAAATTTAATAAAAGCTGAACGATCGAAAGGCCAAAATTGTAAAATTGAAAGTAAATTATTAGCAGTTAGACAATTATTATTCACTAAGTCAGTTAGCAGCGTGTGAAGAAGAAACGTTGTGAAATCGACTAAAAGTTTTAAACCAACATTTGAATTTTCTACAAATGTTTGGGCAATCCAGTAAAAATACTTTGTGTGTTGGTGTATGAAGTCAAGATCGTTCTATAATTGAGTGAAAATTGTCAACAAATACTCGGAAAGTTAACTTAAAATCGTGCAGAAACCACTTCAAAATAGCTGTTAAATGATGTTGAAGCTGTTAAGAAATTGTGAATCAAGCAAAAAGCGCCGTAAAAGTAAAAATAGTAAGTTGCGCGGAAAAATTGAGAAACAACGTTTTAATATTGTGTAAGAGTTGTTGGGTAAAAAATAAAAATAAAACCCTTGCGATAGTAACAATAAAGCAAAATTACTCCGAGTCCAAACCGGTGGCGTATTTAGACAAAACTATGGCAAAAAAGAGAAATCGAGGCATAGTGTTGTCAAATTGAGGAAAAAAAAACATGTGGGAAAGCCTTGAGGAGTCGACTGTACGTTGGGAAATGAACAAGATTTTTTTAAACGTTGGCAACAAATCGTTGACGATATGAACAAAGTGTGTACCGTCGAAATCGAGCGAAAAATGAACAATTGTGTAAAAAGTGTTAGAAAATGGTTGGATTCCTGTGATGTGAGTGAACATTGTCAATTCAATAAATTCGTTGAAGAAAAAAACACTCATTTTTAAACCCCCTACCTTTTCTCCAGAACTGTTGAGATGAGAAAAACCAAACTTCTGTCAGTAAGTAACCAAAGCGTCACTGCACACGCAATTTAATTTATTGTAACGGTTTGTTAAGCTTTTTATTTCGTTTATATTAAATCCTATTATACGTTTGTTTATCCGTAAACTTTGCAGAGATGTATTTGTCGATTGATAAAATTTATTTGTTATTGCATGGAATAAGACTCACCATAAAAGAGGAGGAGCTGCATCAATGACCTTCTCAAGCCGAATAGGCTGTTCCAGTGCGTCAGTTGATAAAAAACGTCAAAACCACCCGTTGAACAGCTGTTGATGCAGCTGGGATAAACCCCGCTGTGCCCACAGAATGGGCATATTGTGTGGGCGTGCACGAGCCATCTCCCTCCCAGTTCCACCCCCAGGTCCTGTGGAGGGTGCTGATGCTGTGTCCCCAACATTCTTGTATAAAATGCAACTCAACCTTGAGGTCCATCACTGCAACCTCATTCAGCCGCAACTGAGGAATCCCAAACACTGAGGCGCGCAGCGCCAGACCCTCACACGTACCCTAGTACATGCTCCGTTGACTCCTGCTCTGCTTCAAAAAATCTGCAACTCTGTAGCTCTGGCTTATCAATCTTGGCCAGGTATGCCTTAGTAGGCCTGTGAACATGCCACGTACCATGCATAAACTCGCCCTCTCCAGACTAACAGTCTCCCTGGTGAGTTTAATAACCTTTGGCCTGGCTGCCAATAGGCAGCCCTGCACTTCTCCCTCACACTTGTCAACCTTTGTATTCAAGTGGGTCTTGGTGGTCCCTACGAAGGGCTCTGGTTCCACCAGGAGAAGGGCAGATCCTTTTCTCCCCAGGGAAAAACGGAAAAGAACGAGGAGCCGACAAACCGTTGAGAAATAGCTGTTTAGAAGGTGGGGGGGAGGGACAGCCCGTAACATGGTGAAATACATCATCTTGAAGATAACAGTATAAAGAAACGTCTAAACTGGCAATCAGCAAACTGACATTTGGACGACGCACTTCACGACACAATCAGTGCTGACAAGCCTTAGCATTGGCAAACGATTCCAGTTTATTCCATCCGTAAGACAAAAACTCTCATTATATTCGCAATATTGCTCTTTGGGAGACACCTCTGACGTCACATAAACATGGTTAAGTAATACCGTTAAATCCCTTCTCTGAGACGATATTCCCTGTTTTGTTGGCAACACTGATTCAGTGCAGGGGGACGTCTTAGCTGATCTCAGTTGAGAAGGTCAGTTACTGTTACTCCATTCGCCCCTTTTTACACTACTAATACGTTATCAAAATGTCTTAAAAGGGTTTGGATCCGATTGCGATAAATAAAAAATAGACCTTCTACTACGGAAATTTGCTAAAAACAAATGAAGATGTATAGTCAGAGATCTGAATAATAACTTCGATCCTGATGAAAATGTCTTCACTCTTAAGCGGCTTGAATTGTGTGTGGATATCCCTGGACCTTCGTCCTTGACCTGTAACATTTCTTGCGAGTTCCACCGGGGCAAACTTCCCGTATTGTGACCCTCGGGTTAAATCAAACTGCCCTCGCTCACGTTTAATCCATCAAAATGTCAAAATACATCCACGTTTGATGAAAAGTAGTGTTAACTTTCATTTCTACAAATTGACGATGGGACATTTGGTCTGCGTTTGGCGCAGGGATCGAATGATATCGCGCCAAAGAGTTAATTTCCCCGTTGCGAAGGTTTTCGAATTGCGCAGCCTCCTTTTCAAGGGCCGTCGGGTTTCCAACGACAAAATTGATCGGCGTAATTGAACGTCGGACGATTTTTCAACCAATTGGTCAATTCTTGGTTCGAAAACCTCTCAAATTGAGTAAAATCGGAGCGAATCGAGTGGGATAAGCGGCCCTTACCCAGTGGCCCACATCTATTAAAGCAAGAAGAAGTCAACGCGGGATTAACACTTCCTGAACGGCTCAACGGACGGGGGGGCCCCAGTTTACTCGAGAAACCAATGGACCAAAGGGGTCTGTCTCCTCGTAATGGGTTTTCTTGTAACAAGAGACAAGTGACGTAACGGGTAGCACAGGGCTCAAATGATCCGCTCCCCTGGAAACTGCCCCGGAGAAAGACCGAATTTCCACCGCGGGCACTTCACATTTTGGGGTCGATAGGAATATTTTTAAGTTCGAGGCGCAACTTTGTGACGTCGCTCGGAGAAAATATAAAATCCGTTGTTGTTACGCAGTTTGCAGACGGACGGTAAAAAATCGTCGTCCACAAAGTAAGTTATCGGGCAGTTGCTCCCTAAAACAGTTGGAAAGGAGAAAGAAAGTAAAAAGAAGCCATTAGCCGCCAGTCAACGAGAAAATTCTGTAAAGCCTCAGTTTGCATAACGCTTTGGGTTGGGAACGTAACGTTTCACATTAGAAAGACACTTCCGCGTGATTCCTCGCACACGCTCAATATTTAAACTGACCATACGCGACTCCACCGAACTTGAAACGTTCGGAAAACCGGAGCGTAATGCCCAGTTTTCATGTTTTACGACTTTTGCGAGTTACAACCCGAACTCTCTTCTTTGCGGAACTCTCTCTTGGTTCTTTTTTTAACTCTCGGCAGTTGTTGAGCCCCTGGCGTCCTCATGTGAAGGGGCGTTATGATCGCACGTCTTCGCGTGATATTGTATTCACTGAAGGTTGACACTCTTCGACGAATCCTTTGCAATCTGCAGGACCTCTAGACAATTCTTGGACTCCCTTTCGTCAATGAAAAGGCTGATTCTCCGCCTGAGCGAAGAGGGAAAGATTATTCGCAAAATGTGAGGCTTCCTGTGATTCTCTTGGCGTTATAGAACAACGAAACACTCTATCACAAGATACTCGTGATTGATGTTGGGTCGAGAATTAGTTCTACCAATGAATCAACTCCCCAATCACCTTATGCTCAAATGCTGAAGGAAAAATTGATCCAGATTCACGAAATTGTTTGCGAACGGAATCCCACGGGCTTCTCAAAAGGCGATGTGATGTAAGGGCTGAAAAAGCTGGGTATCAGACTGGAGATGCCGTGTGGTATTTCAAACCTCAACGCAAAGTTCGTATTTCCGAAGTTGCAGTCTCAGTGGATCCACAAGGTCATTAGAATTCGCACACCAGCAAAGAAATCGTTCGTCGTGCTTACGACTAATGAGAGAAAGAAGGAAGATAGTGTCGTGACTACTCGTAGGTAGCTCACCAACTCTTCTCTTTAGTATATTGTATACAATAAAAATCACGTTCGGTCTGGAGACTCTTGAGCTTATATCGTGCGACACCGGGAGACGCAGTGGCTGAGTGCGTTGGGGCATCAGGCTGTGGATCAGCGGATAGTGGTTCGATCCTCGACCAGGCATCCCTTCTCCTCCAAACCCAAGGGAGTCCTGTGTACCACCGATAACACCTGTGTAGGGGCGATGGGAAATGGCCCTAACTTGCCGCCACGACAACTGTCACTGTTCCAACAGCTTCAGCAGCCACACTGTATTTCTCATTTATATAAATGGTTGCAATACACCTTTCCTTAGCTGTACGTCACTCAGTTCATTTGAACTTGGTCAAACACCACTTCACGACGATAGCGCTTACAATCTTATTTATTGTGCTGCTAGTACTCACGCCCCGGCGAATATTGAGCAATTAGTACACAGAGAACTATGAGACTGTAAACACGATACGAGGATAGTAATCTCTTGTGCCGAGTTATTGGGTAAAAACTTTTAGAACTGGAAGTAAGCGAAACGGCGGTAGTTGAAATTCAGGAATTTCTGGAGTGACCCCCATGTATCTCATGAGCGTTTTTAAACACTCACCCTTTAGGTATTGGATTGGACTACAATACCAATGTTTTTTAACATTCTACAAAAATTCCAGCGGAGTTTATAAGGAAAAAACTGCGCTAAAAACGCTTTTCGTCGAAAATTTTGATAATTTATTGTGCTGCTCCCGTCATTTTCCCTCAAATGGGAATTTTATGGTATAGTTGTCATATTGGGAGTTACCAATACAAAAAATTTAATCTAAATCGTTATAGCCGTTTTTGAGAAAAAAAAAAATTTGGTGTTTTGATCACTATGATAACTATAGTTAAATTTCGGTAGATTTTGTTCATACCCTTATTTTGGTATACAATGGTAACTTGTGCGCTAGATATCAAGTTTGAGCTGATTTGGTTCGGTCGTTTTCTCTAAAAATCGTACACATCGGACTCAGTAGGGTCTTAAATGTAAAGATCTGAAGAGAACTCCTTTTTACTTTCCTTGGCTCTACAAAGTAGAAAGGAAAGTTATGTAATCGGCTGAAACAAAAATTTTGAGTTCTCTTCAGATCATTACGTTTCAGACCCTCCTGAGTCCGAATAACACTATTTGGGAAAATGGTCTGTGTCTGTGAACGATTTTTAGAGAAAACCACCGTACCAAATCAGCTCAAACTTGATATCTCGCCCGCAGGTCACAATGGAACGCCAAAATAAGGGTTTGAACAAAATCCACCGAAAGTTAACTATAGTTATCATAGTGATCAAAACACCAAATATTTTGTTTCTCACAAACGGCTCTAACGATTTTGATTAAATTTTTATATTGATAGCTCTCAATGAGACAATTATACCATAAAATTCCCATTTGTGGGAAAATGACGAGAGCAGCACAATAAATTACCAAAACTTTCGACGAAATCGATTTTAGCGCAGTTTTTAGAGAAAACCACCGTACCAAATCAGCTGAAACTTGATGTCTAGCCTACAGGTTACCATGGGACGCAATAATGAGGGTAAGGGCAAAATCCACTGAAAGTTAACAATAGTCATCATAGTGATCAAAACAACAAATTTTTTTCTCAAAAACGGCTCTAACGATTTTAATTACATTTTTTATATTGATAGCTCTCAATCAAACAATGATACTATAAAATTCTCATTCGTGGGAAAATGACGAGAGCAGCACAATAAATTATCAAAGTTTTCGACCAGAAGCGTTTTTCGCGCAGTTTTTTCCTTATAAACTCCGCTGGAATTCTTGTAGAATGTTAAAAAAAATTGGTATTGTAGTCCAATCCAATACCTAAAGGGTGAGTGTTTAAAAATGCTCATGAGATACATGGGGCTCACTCCAGAAATTCCTGAATTTCAACTACCGCCGTTACGCTTACCACCAGTTCTAACAGTTATTACCCAATAACTCTGCCAAAGTGAGTACTATCCTTCCTCAAAAAATTTGTCTTTACAGCCTCATTAATTATCTGTGTACCAATTGCTCAATAATGGTCCTGCAATGAGTACGAGAAGCACAATAAATTCCATAACTGTAGGCGCTACAGCTTCCTGCTGCTGTGACGTGTTGTTTGAACAAGTTCAAAGGAACTGAGTGATAAATGAATCCATTAAATAGAATTAGCCATTTACAAAGTGAATTGTTGTAGAGCTAAGGAAAGTTGTGTGTTGCAACGCACCAGATATTTTTTCAGCCGATTATGTAATTTTCTTTTCTACTTACTATAGCCAAGGAAAGTAAAAAAGCCCTTGTTTCTCCTTTTTGTGTGTAATCCTATTTCCGGGAAAACTTGCCAACGGGCTTACTTTTGTCCGTTATTTTTTGGTGGAGCAAAAATAGGGTAGTGAGCAGTTTCCATAAATGGGAACAGATAACGTAAACACGCGGTGAAAGTACGCTGAGGAGGGACTTATGCCGAAGAAGGAAAAAGAGTAGTTTTTCAATTACGGCTAGAACGGTTTGGACAAAACTCAGAGGTTCAATCAACTTGTCAATTTCTGTACATTTTGCGAAGATAAAGAACCCAAAATATGTCAAAAACGTTTATCGCTTTTAAATCTTCCGATCGGGAAATACTTCTGAGTTGTCCAACCTGAAGGAGCCACAATACAAGGGAAAACGGGAGGTTGTCGAACGTTAATTGATCGTTGTTCAAAAGGTCTCTGAAATCGTTATGATTACGGTCAAATTCACGCAGTATTTCTTATACGTTTCGTTCGTCACAAGCTTTGAAGGCGTCACATCGCCCGAGTATACAGTTGAGGAAAGTTGATGCTTCACACCCGATTTTGAAAGGCTACAATGAGAGCTACCAATGTGCTTAGTGTTGTCAGCTTCTTCTGCTGGCTCCAAGGGCGACTGAAGCCATGTTGACATCGCGTCAGGGGGCTACTGCGAAGTTCGTAAAAAATGAGTTTTGCGCGGCGACTTTACTGCGGATTTTATTGAATATTTGCTAAGATTTTTACGAAGACGAACAGGAATGTTTACTAGCTGACAGTTCCGACCGTTCTACGCACGCCTGGCGTATTTCTCACGTCCTCTCAGAATGTGACGAAACCCCGGGCAGATTTATTTTGACTAGCAGAGAATGACTCTGGTGCGACGCATCACACAACTTTGATCATCTTCAGGCAATTTTATTGTCCTACCAACTCACCCGTAAGAATAACTTGAATTGCCATTCGCGACGAATTTACGAAGCTAGACGCGTTGCACTGGCGCATATGCTAAACCCACACAATTTTCCATTTAACCAACAAATCGACGAAGCCAAGTCTTTACTGTGAACCAGCTTTTTGTACAAAGTCTTTGATTTATTGGTTGCTTAACGCCTTGTATACCGGGATTATCCAATATGGGTTCAAAAATTGTTCCACATTGTATAATAACACGGCACAAATTGAAGCGATTTTCTGTTATTTTTATATCCACACCTCCACGTCTAATCAACTTAACTTATACTTATATTAGGATTAATGTAAATTTTTATTGCAGTAAAACAGACATTACGTGAATTAAAACTATTAAAATATTTTCGCTCTAATACTCCACTTGAGAGACGAAAGAGGTTGGAGAACTGGGAAACGACTGTTGTTCGCGAGTGCTGAAGGCTGACGGACTTTTAGAAGGAGCTGTGTTTTGTGGAGAGGAATCTAAAATTGAGGGGTGGGAAAAGATAGTTGGGAAAGTCCAGGAAAGGGGGAAACCCATTGTCAATCAGAAACAACTGAGGAGCGAGACTTCCACTGGTATGAACAAAAGGGTTGAGATAGAAAGGTGTTTGGGGAAACAATGACATTCCGTAGGGCCAGTGAGTACCGGACATTCCAGAGGTCAAAGACCCAGCTAATTCGGCCTGCTGAACAAATGGGGTTTGTGCATATATTTAATCTCACGGTCTCTATTGAGTAATCAAAGCAGCGATAATTTATGTTACTGTACACACAATTTGGTTTGGGAAAGTTCCTGTTTAATGTTCAGACATTGTGGTGGTAACACTGAGAAAATGGTGGTAAACATCATCACTTGGTCACTGAGGTTATTAAAACGTGTGATGTTGCCAAGCGTTAGATTTTGTAACAGACGTTACCATGCACTTAACCCAACACACATTTCGTGACACTTCTCCGTTACATATCCCGCGTTACATTTTTGAGTTTATGTAGCGACTTAAATACATAAAATGTCAAAATATACCTGGTGCGTAGCAACCCACAACGACCTGCCGTACGGGCTTTGTATCTTCGCTCAACGCTCTTCTTCGGAAATGTTTACACCGAACAAAATGTAGGTACTAGTTAGCCGAGAGTACTTCATAAGCTTGATTGAAATCGTTAAAGCCGTTTTTGAGAAAACAGAACAACGATAAATTAATCAAACAACAAATAACAAATCTCGTTTTTCGAGTTATCGTGGATTGTATCTTCGTTCAAAAGATAGATACAGAAATAATCACGGGGAACAAAATGTGGGTATAGGTTGCTAGAAGACATTCTGTAAAATTGTTCAAACCCAGTGAACCAGTTACTCTGGAAATTATGAAACAGTGTAAAAAAACATTATTTTCGACACATTTTCATTTTTATCTCTATTCAGTGGACAGTCAGAAGAACATTTATTCAGAATAATATATAGGTATTAACTATTTGAAAACATTCTGTGAGTTTGGTGAAAATCGTTAAAGCCGTTTTGCAAAAAAGCGTTAAAAACATTATTTTTGGAGAAGAAAAGTTGAGTACTTTCTAGTACAGTGATTCCCAAAGTGGTCTATAACGACCCCTAGGGGTCTATGACAACCCTCAAGGGGTCTACGTCAGCGAAAAAAAATTCAACTCATCTCAACTCATACACTGATAGTACCTATTTACTTACATTTTACTGTAAGGGGGCAGAAAAGGAAGATCGAAGAAGGAAAATGTATAAATTAACACGGGTTTTTACTTTAAATTTTTAACACTAAACTTCACTACAATTAGAAATCTACAAGAAATCAATATCAGGTAAGTAGGGGGTCTACCCAACACGGAAAAACATGGCAAGGGGTCTACGACACAAAAACGTTTGGGGAACTCTGATCTAGTAGAAGATAATTTGAAAGTTTAATCAATATAGTTGGAGCCTTTTTTTTTCATCCCCTCCCCCTTAACCATCGTTGGAACGCTGCTATGACGCTTTTAATAATTAATTTCATGGAATAATAACTGTTAGCTATTTTAATTTCATGTTTTCTTTCGTAAACAAGAGTTGATAGTAGTATTTGTACAGCTGAGTTATTTATTTGCCTCGAAAATATCTTCGAAGGTCAAGTTCATTGCGCTTAATTTGAAGGCATTTCAGCACGTCCTATCCGTTGGGCAATCTGCAAAACGAGCTTAATCTTCTAAACTGAGATACGAACGGAGATAGTTTGGGCGGTAGGAACGGCCTGCGAAGCCGATAAACTTGAACGAGCGGCTTTCAGAAAGGAATTTACCTTTTTTTTGCCATTGAACTTCGTATCACTAGGCGAGAATTCGTAGAGACTCGTTTGTCTCTTTTCGGAAATTTTCGTTCACGAACGGGCGCTAAAATAGTTGAAACTGAACAGCGAAGAACTCTGTTGGGCATCAGTTTAGGTTTTTGAGAGGACTTAAAATCGGGTCTAATGCCTCGCAGGATTCATGAGGTGAGTTCCTTGCCCCGCTGCACTCTTCACGAGAGAATTTCCCTGCGCTATCGCAAAACCGGTACCTAATCTCTATATCGACATAGTCACTACATTCTGGAGAGAGGAGTAGAAGAGAGTGTGGCAATGTCCCTCAAAAATGTGATTACAATTACGAACAAACCCCACCAACTAATATCCGGCCCAACGAGACACGGCGAGTGTTATCCCAATCTACCATATGACAGAGTCACGACCTCCGGACTCGGGAGGCGAAGCCGTCTTATCAACGAAGAGGGCACTGAGGCGAAGAGCTCAGTCTCCGTTTACGCGCCAAAGTGTCGACCGATCGCTAGCGAACTTGGTGAGCGCCTAAATCATATACGTCGAAAGGAGAATTATTGTTCCTGTTTACTTTCATATTTTATTACCCCTTTCACTTAAACCGAAGCAGTTATTTTCTTTTATAATTTCCTTTAATAAAGTCTTTATTTTTACACACGAAAAAAATTGGTTGTGTCCCCGCAAATTCTAGTGACAACCTTTTGGCAGCCGAGCGAAAAGAGCTGTACCCATCAAGAGGGCAACTGGAGTGTAGCAACTAGAAGAAAAGTAGAAAGGCTGTGTACCTTGGGAGGTAGTGTTACAGGCACAATTGAAACCTGCAGTGACAAAGGAACGGAACGAGGTTTAGCTCATCGGGAACCACTTCGAGCAGACGAAAGTCGAAGATGGCCCTCGTTAAAACCCTTTTTGTGAAAAGAAGAAGGAGTGTTTTGATCACCATGATAACCATAGTGAGTTTTGGGTGGATTTAGCTCGGAGCTGAGGTCTACATAACAAGTTAGCTCATACAGGAACAGAAGGGAATGAGGAGGCTGACAAACTGGTGAGAAAAAGAACTGCCCTTCTTCCGGTAGATCTTGAGCTCTTCATAGGGAATCAGGAGGTTGGTAAATGGGAGGAAAAGTGCAGGGCTGGATATTACCAGATGTGCCAGGCCAAAGGCAGTCAAAGTTGTTAATTAAACTCTCAAGGGAGTGGACAAGGGAGACAGTCAGGAGAGAGAAAGTTCACCGGTCCACTAAGGTATATTTTGCGAGGCAAAGCTGGAGTCAATTAAGCATGTACTGGTGTACTTTGTGAGGGTCTGGCAGTTCCCTTAGAGTGCTTGGGGTTCCTCAGCTGGAGCCGGAGAAGGTTGCAGGGATGGACCTCAAGGTCGTGTCGTGTTTTGTGCGAAATTGGTGCAAACTTATTGGGAACACCGAATCAAGTAACAACAGCTGGGTGTGGAACTGGGAAGACATGAGTTGGCTCTCGCACGCCCACACAATATGCCCACTTGTAGCAATAGCGGGGGTTTTCCCATTTGCATCAAAGTTGGGAACGAAAAAGAAAGGTATCAAGTTAAAGCTGTTTCCCCTTACCCCACCGTAAGTGGGACGGTGGTGCCAAAACACCAAAGTAAATAAATAATGATTAAGGAAATGGCCAGTGCCCAGTCTACCACACCCCGACTCTAAGGATAGAAGGCGCGCGCACACACACAGAAAATTTTCAAAAATAACCCTCAAAACGTAAAGATCTGAAGAGGTACGTAAATTTATTTCTTGTGCTACATAACTGAACGTAAATGTAAACTTGTCGTTTGTAGGAAAATGTCGAGAGGAGCACAATGAAGTATCGAAAAGTTCGAGAACGGATTTTTTCCAGATAAATTTCACCCGTATTCCTTTCTCCTAAAAATCGATATTCGAAGCGCCCACCAGGCAACACTGTAACTTTTGACAGCGACGTCAAATCGACTAATGACGCACCGCGTTCGAAGCGTTATGCCAAGCTGATTTTTACAATGGAACAGTACACGCCATGCGAACGCTCTAAAATTGTTGAAATTTACATTCAACAAAACATGTCAATAGTAAAAACTTGACTTAAATTCGATGAAGGCAGTTGCGTGTTACGTTGACTTTGTCACTAATTTTGAAAGTGTAATGGAAAGACAAGTAGAGTCACTGTTGGGGGAAGAAGAAGACGACGATTTATTCTTGCATTATTATTACAAATCAAAGAAAGGAATGCTTATTAGCGAATTGTATCATTTTCGCTATTAGTGAAGAATATCTATGTTTGATGACGTTATATTCAGGACGTTTTTTCGGCTCAATAAAACACAGTTTGATTATGTGTTAAATTTACTGAAACGGAAAAGCAAACTTCTAGCTTTCAACGTAAACAAAATTGACAAGAATAAGTTGAAAAGAAATGGCAGAAGTCTCAGAAAACACGTTGAGGCTGGCGGACGCGAAAGAAACCTTTACACAAACGGTGGGTACAGCTTTCGTACAACTACGCAACCACTGGGAACATTTTATCTCTTTTATTTTATTATATTTTTTTACGCAATGATAACCACGTTTGATTGTGCTCGTTGATGGTTTCGATATAATGGCCGCGTCAATTGCAATTGACATCATCACTTGGTCACTGAGGTTATTAAAACGTTTGATGTTACCAAGCGTTAGATTTTGTAACAGACGTTACCATGCGCTTAACCCAACACAAATGATGGTGACGCTTCTCCGTTACATCTCCCGCGTTACATTTTCGAGTTTAAGTAGCAAAGTAAAGACATAAAATGTCAAAAATAAATATAGTGAAAAGTGCGCCTTGGAAGAAAACAATTTATCGTTTGTACGAAAGATTGACAACTGTCGATGCTCTAGCTAACCCTAAGAGGCCCAAATAAAAAGCGACCAAGGCGATCGGATGAAAATATTGCAGCCGTACGAGCCCAGTGTTGGGCAGTCACCAATAACATCCCAAAAACGCCATTCTCAGTAGCTCGGCATTCCCCGATCCACTTTACGTGTTGATTTGCATTTGTTCCCGTACAAGATTCAATTGACATAAAAACTGTTGTCTACTGATAAGCCACGTCGATCGGAACGGGCTACAATCAATTTTTTGAAGCAATTGTTCCTTGGCTGTGTGATGTCAAAAAATGGTGATTTCGATTGGCCGCCAAGATCACCAGATTTAACGCCCCCAGACTTCTTTTTGTGGAGTTATTTGAAATCGAAGGTTTACGTTAACGAACTAAAGACCCTAGAAGAACTCAAAACCAACATCCGTCAAGACATAGCCACCATTTCGGTCGAAATGTTGAAGAAAACCACGTAAAAACCTGTAAAACGGGCACAGCACGGGGTAGAGGCCAAAAACAACTATTTACGAGTGATTTATTCGAGAAATGATGTAAACAAATTTACTTGAACCCAATTAAATGACAAACAGACAATAAATGGCGTCGTCTTCGGTTTATTTAAAAATTAAATGGGCAACCCTGTACATGACGAGAGGGTAGTAACGTAACTAATTAGGAAGAGCCTATGAAATTCCCGAATTCACTCTACAGCCGCCTCTGTGAATAAATGTTTGCACAGTGCGGTCCTTATAATTACAAAACCATTAGAACGAACTTTACCGAAAAAAAGGCC
Source organism: Pachypeltis micranthus (assembly GCA_020466155.1). NCBI lineage: Eukaryota > Metazoa > Arthropoda > Insecta > Hemiptera > Miridae > Pachypeltis > Pachypeltis micranthus. Next base: position 6,961,356 of record CM035776.1, read on the forward strand.
GTGGTATTGGCAGGGGTGATGCAATTAATTAGGGGATGTTGAGCAGGTCGGGTTTCTGGTTTATATACACTGCGTTAAATACAAATTGGAGAAGCTGGACGAGCGATACACAAATCTTTGATGAACATTGGGCTGAGTAAAGATTCGCGAAAGAAGAGTGTTTTGGTTGTACTCGAAGACGCCTATTTTACATTTGAATCAATCGGCGGAGGTGCTTGTACTAACTACACATATAGATGAATATCCGCGTCAAAAAACCAGCTGTTGGGTTCTACTCACACACGATCGTCCATCGGCGCACGCGGATGAACGCGACGTAAGGAACCAGAGCAGGGAACTTGGGGCGCCGGAAAGATGCTGAGAGCTCTGGACCCGAATCGGATCGGTAGCCCCTACCCCCTGAAACGGAGAAAAAAAGGGGACCCGTATTGACGTCTTCCAGTCCTCTCGCTTTCCCGGTCCGTTTCTCGAATATATAGGGGAACCTCCAGTTGTGCTCAACATCAGTTTTCGATTTGCAACACATTCGCAATGGTCGGACTTTCGGTGAGTAGACGTCGAACTGAAACAGAGTTAAATCATCTCCTGACTTGGCTCTACTTTGAATTTGAATTTGTCGTCTACTTGAACTACAAATTTTACCGTTTTTACAAAATGTGTGCTGTCATTTGATTTTTGTACTGCGAAACTCGAAAATCCCCCCGAACTCAAGTGTTACTCAGACAAGAACATTTAAAACAATTTCAGTGGAGGACTGGGACTTGTAACGACATTTCAAAATTTAGCCGGTAAATTGTCCTATTTCTCCAAAGTCAAAATAAGTATTCCGTAGAGGATGAGCTCATAAATATCAAATCCTTCGTGCTAAGGCCTCCATTGCCCTCCATTTATTAACTTTCTGTGCTCGGCTGATCGCATAACGACGACGGACGCACTCATAAATTCTACAATTCACAAATAAAGCTTACAAGTGCCAAATTATAGTTGTAGCATACAGTTTTTTTGCAACGAATTAATACTTTATTTGTATTTAACGAGCGGTGCGTAGCAACACACAACTTTCCGCAATCCCTCTAAGTTCGAACACCAGCTATCAATGCGGAAGCTATATCTTCGTTCAACGCAGTTTTACAGGAACATTTATGGAGAACAAAATGTAGGGACTAGTTAGCTGAGAGTACTCCGTAAGTTTGATCGAAATCGTTAGAGCCGTTTTTGAGAAAATTGGAATACCTATAAATTAATATTCGGCGATTCTCCTTTTCTGAGCTAACTTTTCTTATATATCCGTTTAACAGATTGATACATAGATAGTTGCGGAGAACAAAACTAGGAGACACTCCATAAGATTTATCACATCTGGTGAAGAAGTTAACCTGGAATTTACGGAAATGTTCCAAAAAACGTTATTTTCGACACATTTTTATTTTTATCTCTGTTCAATGGACGGGCAGAGGAACATTTATTGAGAACAATATGTAGGTATTAACTATTTAAAAACATCTTGAAAGTTTGGTGATAATCGTTGAAGCCATTTTGCCAAAAAGCGTAAAAAACCTATTTTTGCTTCATAGGCCTATATCTCGGTTCCCGCAAATCGAACTACACACACACGGACCACGCGCCGAAATTAGGTTTTTTAGACTCAGTAGGCCTCAAAGCGTAAGGATCTGAAGAAAGCCCAAATTTGGCCTTTGGGGCAGCGGAAAGTAAAAATACATGGTAGTACGGCCTAAGTTTTGGAAATATAAAAATAATGGACGCGGAACGTGAATGTGGCCCATTGATCCTCAAATGCTTCTGCTTCTAGCGATGATTTGGGCTGTGGGGGGTTTGCGGCTAATTGTTGTACTAAGGGTTTGAAGCGTGAGATCAATCTTTCTTTTAGGGCGATAAATTGTTTCCGAATGTCGTCTTCGATTGGAAGAATATTCATGTCAGAGTATACAACTTTCGAGCGAACTAAGGAGCACAACTGATCATGAGGACGATTCTGTTTTGGAAGATTTGAATTCGATTTACTTGGGATTTACAGGCTGCTCCCCTGTAATAATAATAATAATTGCGTAATCATAGACATCTTTGGGAATACTCCAGCGCATATCGCGACGGTAAATCCCCTGAGACAAACCCGTTTGGTCTCATAAAACAGAATTTGATTCATGTAACTTTGATTGGGAGTAATACGAGCAATTATCTTCAAATGTAATTTAAAACCCCTCAACTAATCGATAATAGCGAGCCTTTTCCCCCTCGTTCAGCCCACGAAAACAATACCTAGTGCCCAGCAACACACAACCCCCCGTACGGGCGCTATATTTTCGTTCAATTCATTTTTACAGAAACATTTACTGAGAACAAAATGTAGCTACTATTTAGTTGAGAGACTTACGTAAGTTTGATCGAAATCGTTACAGCCGTTTTTGAGAAAATTGGAAAACCGATAAATTAATATTCGACAAATCTCGTTTTTCGAGCTGTCGTGCGTTCAACAGATTGTTGCAGAAATAGTTGTATAGGTTGTTCTAATACTCAGCACGCTGCTTTTTCAGAGCAGCACTTTTTGGTATATTTTGGACACTCAGTAAGCTTCATCAAATCCAGCGAAGCAGTTGCAGTGGGAATCACAAAAATGATGAAAAAAAAAAACATTATTTTTGTCACATTTGGATTTTTAGCTCCGTTCAATGGGCTGTCAGAGGAATATTTATTGAGAACAATATGTAGGTATTAACTATTCGAATACATCCTGTGAGTTTGGAGAACATCGTTGAAGCCGTTTACCTAATAAGAGTAATAAACCGATTTTCGCTTCAAAGGCTTATTCATGAAATTTTCATGAGATATTGTGATGAATAAAGTTGGGTTGGGGAGGGGGGGGAATCAAAATATTCGAAAACCCCTACTTTTTGGTGTATTTATATCGATGAAAATCTGTCGTACCTTATTTTTGAGGCGTAAAATGTGAAACAAAACTAAATCGAAAATTATTACGCAACACTTGTTTATTCTGTTGCGCATCATGATTGCACGGCTTGTTGCAGTTTCACACCTCCGAGACTCATTCCATTCAATTCAGCATCGAAAAATACTAGTAAACATGAGATTAGGCAGCTGGCACAACGTGACGTGTTGGAACTTGATGGTTGAAGTGACGCATGAAGTAGAGCGGGACTAACTATATTTACTGTGATTTCACTATTTTCCATCTAGGCACAGTCCCGCACCTCTAAAACCTATTCAACTCAGTATGGAAAAATACCTGGGTAACAATACCGATCACGGTGTAAATGCACTACGACTGCTACAATTTCGCCCGTAACAAAATCCCGCTTCTAGGTTTGGCCAATTTTGTAAGGGCTGCTGACCCACAGCTGCAATGGGTTAAAAGGTGAAGGAAGCCTGGTCCCTATTTGTAGAGGTTTGATCCACGCCAGGCTCAGACTCCTAGTGCACGGGTTTAATGACTGTTGCAGTACAAAACGGGAATCGTTCTGCCAGATGCTTGTTGACACAGGGCCTCTGACCCACACGATTCGGTGCTTATATCGTCATTTCCTTCGAGACGATGCTACTGCCGGACATGAGTTTTTAGGGCTTTGGCCTTTCTGAATGTCCGGCCACAGTACTGGAACTGACAATCGTCTATCACTGGGAAAATGGAGGAAGAAGATGGAGAAGGGAAATGAGATAGATATCCCTGCTCGTCGTGCTTCCCCGAAAATCTATGAGGGGCTAAATTTTTGTGGGAAAGAACGGATTTGGTACGCAACGTTACACGCAAAAGCTCAGACTGTCGACGGGCATTGCAGATTTGGAATCCTCTGAGCTTGAAACGTAGAGTCAAATTTTTTCAGGGAGGAGTTGTAACAAAATTTTTTACAGGCTCACACACACGGACCAAGCGCGAAAATGAGGGTTTTTTGGGCCACAAAACGTAAAGATCTGAAGAAAAAACTTTTGACACGATTCCAATACTTTCCTAACTCTTTGCGTAGCGGACAGTTCAATACTGTCATTTTGTCAATTCTTAATTATTGGAAATTGTAATTTGTGCATTGAAGACATTTTACGTTGCCTTTATAGTTTCTTCTTTTGACCACGTTTCTCGTCTGCGGAGGGCTCTCTGAAAGCCCGACGGGAAAACCCAGCGCTACCAGTTACTCCGTCTACCACAGAAAATTCGAGCCCAAAGACGGACCTTCCAAAACCGTCCACTACAGCACTAAAATCACCCCTAAATACTCGAGTGCGAGCTTCTCCAAAGACGGCGGCCCTTCCGGCCACGGAAAATCCGCGAGTTTCGTCAAAGACAGTTTTTCCGAAGGTCCTTCGACGCTTTCGGAGAGGAGTCCAGCCCCTAAAATAAGCGCCAGTTATTCCGACGAGGGTTCAAATTATCAAAAAGGGGGCTCGGACGGTTCGGAGTATTCGACAGGTCCGTCCAACGTGGATTCGAGCGGTTCGAACAATTATTCCGGCGAAGATCGTAATTTCAACGAAGGATCGAATTATGAAGCGAATCCGCAACCAGCTCCGGTGACTCAGTACACGAACGAAGGGACGAACTACAGCCCACCTTCTTACCCCAGCGAAACTCCGGTGTTCAACGATGTGCCCAGGTGAGTTATAATTGTAAAAATATGCTTCTAATTAACTGGATAAGTTTGAGGAGTTTAGAGGACAGTTTTGGGCGGACAAATTAACTTTCTGTCAACAGCGGTTCTCCAACAGCGTAATGAACGACCAAATTTGAAAAAACGTTAGTTGTTGTCAAAGGGAAGTGAATGAGAACTAAAACGCTAAGGCCTGTCACCTCAAATCTCTATTCAACAATCAAACTATCAGCCATTTCAACAAAATGCTCATCTACTGCGTCCTATCTGGACCTATGTTCTCCCAGTCTGGGGTACCCAATTTCGGAGGTTGGAAGGACAACGGAACCGCATGGTCCAGAAAATTGTCTTCCTATCTCCACTCAGCCTGTCCTCCTACCACCACTCCAACTGTCCTTCAACCTGGACTCTCCATCGAAATGCCTTGAAACGAGTGCAGCAACATTGCTTAATCAGGCAAACCAATAGGTGAATACAGGCTTTGACTGGCCACAAGTTCTGACAATGACTCATCCTTAGAAGGCGCATGATCTCCTACCTGAACTACGAATAACCTAGTGGCTCTTATGGAATTCGTGCTAATGAATTTCTAGTTTCATTTCTTATACCTCGTCACACTGAAGGCAACCTTAAAATTATGGTTTGCCAATGTGCGCTGTTTTCTTTGTAGCTCCATCTTTTGTTCGAAGAGGAATGTTTATTTCTAACGGACTTTAATAAATATACATTTGTGGGAGTGCTGGGCATATGCTTGGAGCCTAGGTTGGTGGCCTTAACCCCTCTCCTGCCAGCACCTAACCAATCCTCTAGGGGTTTCTAGCAAAACCACCGCCCCCACGAAGCCAAACTAATAAATGTACAAAAAAGCGGTTTTAGCCCGATTTAGAGGGAGTGACCTGACGTCGTCGCTCCATAGGATATATATTTACTTTTAGGTATTGGAGCCGACCGAACGTAATCAGGTTTTCATCTGAAGTTTATGCCAAACGTAGCCAACGTATGTTGTATAGTGGGCTGTCAGGCACCGTTCTTGTGCTGCTTTAAATAAAAGCGCCTGGCTCAAATGAAGGTTGGAGTGATGACAGTTAGTTGTCTACTTGTTGTCAACTATTTATTTATTGACAGGAAGAAAAGAAAAACGTGTAAGAAACGAACACATCAGCTGCCGCCCACTAACAAAATAAGCACATGGTTGCTGGTGGAGCTATTCTCAGACAAAAACAGCGTTACGAGATTAAAATACTAGAATATAAATTAACACTCACTCAAGTCCCTTTGTCACTGCAGCCACGCATGGGCCTATTGTGACACTAGCCCTTTCTTAATAGAAGGCGTCGTACATACCCGCTCCCTTTATGAAGCCAAGTATGTCCTTCGTCGCAGACTCCGCTATGATTTGGGGTTGAATAGACCCCTGAGAAAAGTATTCAAATCGTTTAACTGCCAAGGCAGGGCATTCACATAGGATGTGCTCTGCCGTCTCGTCCTCTTCACCGCACAATCTGCACTCCTCCGCCTCTGAGATGCCCATCTTGTTGAGGTGATACCTGAGTGGGCAGTGTCTGGCCAGGAAACTAATCAAAACTCTCAGATCCTGTCTGGAAGGTATTAGCATTGCCTTCGCCCTTAGACAAGAAACTACGCCTTGGCCCTTTCGCCTGTCTTGGCTGGCAATGCCAATCGGCGCTACTTTCCTGTGTCTCCCATCGAGCCACCAGACGATTCAGGTGACTTTTCGTCACTCATCCGTGGGGTTCAGGCCCGATGGGTAGGGATTCTGTACTCCTTTTTTGCAAGGGAGTCAGCCTTTTCGTTGCCCTCATGCACCCTTTGAGCCGTCACCCGGATAAGGGAGAGCCTATTATGGGCACCGAGCCCCTTGAGCGCTTGAAGACACTACCATGCCAGCTTGGACCTGAAGCTATAGGCTGCTATAGCCTTTCAGGCGCCCTGGCTGTCTGAGAATATGTAGACCCGCTTGCCCTTAAGTCCTTTGGTCAGGATCTCTTCTGCGCAGTTCATTATAGCCCTACAATGCCCAGTCCAGCTCTGCCTCCCATTACTGAACCATCAGTATACCACTGCAGGGCGCCCACCTCAGTCCGGAACGTCTCTTTCTCCCATCATTCCCGTGAGTGGATGCAAACACCAAATGGCAACCCAATGTTCTTCAGCTCTGGCATTACGTCAGTAGCAAGGACTACTGTCTCTTCTAGCATGAACTGTCTAGTCATTCCTTGGAGGCTTGCCTTAGTCCTGGTGGAAACATTTCCTGTCTGCAAAAGTCTTTCCGTATGCAGTGCTCTGAATGTGTATGCGGAGAGGTAAGACTTCCATTGCAGCAATTAGATTCTCTAATCTTTTTAAAACGATTAGAATTCCTAAAAACATCAGGATGAATTTTTCAAGCGTAAAAGAACGTACAGTACTCTAATAAGCGCTTTTCCTCGTTCTCTTAGTGCCAGAAAAATCTTTGAAGACATGGAGTTGGTGGTAATTCAATCTCGTTCTCGTCTATGAGTCATTTTCAACATTGTTTGCAGGAAACAAACTTCGTCTTACCTACCCAGGTCGGTTTCCTTATCAAAAAGACTGCTCCTTAACACCCGTCAGACGAAAGTCATGGAAGTTGTAGTTTCGCTAACATGAGAGAATACGGGCACTCGCTCAGTATCCACTGAACCCGTTCCTGTAGAGGTGCGGCAGGTCGTCATTTAGTCAGTCCCCCAGTAGAGAGCTGTTGTCCATGTGCTACCTTTTGTATGTATGTCCCTGGGAGGAGTTCCTAATCTGGTATCCCACTAATATTTGCTTGTTTGGCAAGTTTCAAGCTGGGAGAAACGGTAATAAGCTTGCTTCGTTTTCATCTTCCAGCTTTGATTGTTCTTCCAAGAACCATTGCTCACCGTAGTAGAGGCAGCACGCGGTTTCTTGTCGCCTCTGCACTCGAAGCGCAGGATGGAGAGTCTTTGACAGAAAAGAAGTGAAGCCACGCGTTGAAGTCCCCATGTCCTGTTAGGAACAGGTCTGTCCAGTGGTCTGGCTCTACCCACTTTCTCTAAAAACGTTCATGGACGTTGGAGAACAACTCGTATGTGTCAAGTCCTTTGGATTTACCTGATGCCTGGCTAGTTTTCATTCAGTGGGGGCAGGCCTACGAACAGTTTGCCCCATGGCGTAGGAAATGCGGTTTCTCTCCTCACTTGCCCACCATGCTGTCAATGGCTTAGTCAAGTGATCACTTGGAGAGCTTCAGTGGATGGTGTGTCGTAGGCCTTGGTGATGCACAGGAGCTAAGCTCTTTGGGGTTGTTCCTCATTGTATTTTCTTTTGATTGACTGTGAGCCCCAACCCCATAGGATAGAGAAGGACGTCATTCAACCCACACGACGGTATCTGCAGGCTCAAGCAGAGGTTTTCATTATGCTACGTACGTCCACATTTTTTCTAATTCATTGTACACGTTGTTTCAGCTACTCTCCACCTCCAAGTGACGTCTCTTACAACCCTGGACCTCCCAGCTACATACCGCCCGCGCCCGTCCAAGTCCAAGTGCCCAACTTCGACAGCTCTTCGTTCATCCCTTCCCACTCGTTCAATCCCAACTTCCATCAATATCCAGCCAACTCGCCACAGTTTTCCACTCAATTCTCTCCGGCTCCTCATTCCCATTTCCCGCTCAGTATCCCAAAATCTTCGTTCCCTATTTCCTCGATCCCTTCCGCCGGGCAATTCAGTTTCCAACCCCAACAGTTTAATTTCAATCCCATCGGCAACGCGGGTCACCATCACCACTACTCATCGCCAATTAAGGTAAAGTTCGCCTCAAACGTTACGTAATCTCAACAGCATCAACTCACATCCCATCCTTTAATAATTGTTGTTCCTTAGTTTTGGTATTGCTGGGTTATGATTGAAGCCTGAGATTTGAACACCTCATCGAGTCACCAGGCCGCCAGGCTCTAGATAATTCTCGATCTAATCGTCATCAAAACACGCCTCTAACTGGTTTGATTAAACTCAACAATCCCATAATAGTGGAACGTCTGGATGATAAAACTGAAATTGCTTGCTGTACCTAAAATATTTTTCTAGCCATCCACAGAACATAAACATCTACCAAAACACCTTGAAAAGTGAGACTGTTTCTTTCAAAATTTGTAAAAATCGATTAACGGTTGAATAATTATCCACGGCACAGTGTGAATGTCCGGCGTTCATTTTATGGACAAAAAGGTGCGTGGAAGTTAGTAAGAACTTTCAAAAGTTTCAAATACAGTTTTGCGGGTGTATACCGGCTGTTGATGGTCGTCTCTGGTAAGAATCGAGACTCACTCACTCATCAGTATACGCTGGAATAATTTGGTGGACTGGTTTGGTGGTTCTTCAACCTACGTCCTCTCTATCGTAGTTCTGAGCTGCAACCGGACCATTTGTCCCGAGGCCTGAATTCAATTGCACCTGTGCTGCCAATCGTGTGAATAGCTCAGTGATTTAGTACTTAATTCGTAAGTCCTGAGCTGTAACTGGACCATACGACTGCGCCTGGGCAGATAACTTTTACGCAAAAAGAATTGTCGTTCGCCCAATTTTGGTTAATCACACGAACGGTTTGCTCGACAGCGTTTATTATTAAAATCGAACACCAATGACAAATGTGCAATTATGTTTCAGGGATTTCCCCAAGTGCCTTTTCAACAACCACTCCTGCTCGGCTCCTCCAGAGTCCCAGTGGTATACAAACCATCCTTCAATCTGCCGAACGGACGAACGGCCTTCGCCACCGCCGACTTCGGCAGCCAGTTTCGATAAGTCGAGCCAAACGTATCGCGTAGCTGTGATATTTAATAGCTCCTGTTTTACTTAAATTCGGGTACCTGATCATAAAAATCCTTAGTATAATGACGAGGGTTTGTTAGCCTGAGATGTACCTGTGTCGTTAACCGAATTAAGTAATTCTGTTATGATCTCCTCCTGTACCAACGAGGACCATTGTAAGCTTACTATACTCATTTTATATAAACCTATTATATTAACATTAGAACATGCCAAAGATCGTAAAGATGTAATGTCTGCTATGCTGCCCGACACGGTGCTCGTAATAATAACGTGCCGATGTGCCTTTCTTAAAATCCTATGGGAAGACTGAATATACTATATTATAAATCATTTATTGATCTTCTACCGTTTCCCCTCTATTCTAACAACTATATCCCGGCACACCTCTCATTTGGACAATACACTGCTCTGAGGTTCCATTGATGGAAGACCGTGGGAATGGGACTGGTATTCTCACGGAGCAGAAAATGAAGAAGAAGAATGATTCGAGGAAGAGCGGAGTGGAGAGCTTCAAGGCTCGCCTACATATAACCATTGGGAATCCACCTTGTACCTTGTATTCATTCCTGTGGTGCGGTACGCGGTGGCGGCATAGCGGGTGACCCCCATGCGCTGCAACCAGTGGCTGGCGCTTACTATGCAGCAGCACATCCTTCTAGCTTTCCTGCTGGCGTACCTCGCCCTTCAAAAGCTCGCAGGAGCCTTCCCCTTGGACCTTGTCCTCAACCTGGCAGTGCTTCTATCTCACATCGAATGGCAGTGGGTGGATGAGTACCGTGGGCCTCACTAGGCCCTGCTCCCCCTCCTTTGGTGGGAGGATTCGATCGGGTACAAACTAGGCACCACACAGGAGGCGATTGTGGCCAGGTGGCAGGCGCTGTGGGACGATGGCACCCCCCTTCTCCCTTCGGTGGAGGGGCAACTGTGGATGGGTTGGTGGCAGCCGTCCTTTGCAGCAGTGCAGCTGCTCTCAGATCTCAGAAGGATCCTTCAACGAGTGGCTGCACTTCTTCCAGCGCCGCCACTTCAGCGACTACCCCTGTGGAGAGGCCAGAGAGAGCACGCCCCACGTTCTCTTCGTTCGCCCCTTGTACAGCAACGCCCGAGAGTGCGCACGTCTCCCTCCCCCTCCCCCCAACATAGGAGGGGACAGCAACCCGCAGTCTTTGCTCAGGCATGGGTGAACTGGCGGAAGGACCTGGAGTCACTCCTGTAAGCCCCCAATACAGAAGCTGCACCGTGACTCTACTGTGTGTGACCATTGATTGCCACTGCGTAGAGCCGCGTGCTCATCGCAGCCCAATGAGCCGGTAGACCTGGCTCGTTTCCCCATCGGGAACCAACCTTTCACAGAGAGAGAACTTGCCACCACTCTTACAAAATCGAGGTTTTCCTCAACTCGCGCCCTTTGATACCAGCTTTTTCAGATCCCAATGATCCTGCCCCCTTGACATCTGCTCGTCTTCTCATTGGTAGTCTGAACAATGCAATCCCTGAGCCACCCTCCCACAGCCTGTCTGCTCATGTTGGAAAAATGAGTAGTTTCACACCCTTGAGCGATGTCGTAAATGGACTAAGCACTCCTTAAACCTCTACATTGGAGATTTAGTTGTTTTGAAGAAGCTGAACCGTCGACCCTTTGCCTTGGCCATCAAGGCCTCTACTGGAGTGCTGGAAGTGATTTCCATCAATCCCGTCACCAAATGTGATTCCTAAACTGACACTCCCTCCTGCGGCCCACCCAACTCTGCGCTCTTTACTACAGGCCTCTCTGCCAGGCAGAGGCAGATTCAGCTCACAGCAGAAAGAGGCTGCAAACAAATGTGACCCTGAAACATTGGAACGCCAAAACAGGGATCACCCCTTCAACTTTCCTCCTTCAGTTGAGCCGCTCATGCAACCAGTGGTGTTCTTCATTTCTTTCAATTTTCGACGTTCGATCCAATTCTACACAATGCGATCCACCAAACAAACTTTTCCGCGCATCGCCACATACTTGTGCTTCATCTCAATCTTTCCTTCTATCATCTCTGCTGCTTCCAACCACTTTCCTCTGGTAAGACCATTCCAGTGGATGGTACTGCTGAGAATCCCAATATTCTGCATACAGTGCTGTCTCTGGCCCGGTAGAAAAAGAAGCAATTACATATGGTTGCCCTGGACGTTGCTAAGGCTTTTGACGCAGTAAGCCAAAAGGCCTTGGACGATTGTCTCCGTGGTGTGGTGTGGAGGCTTCTGATCGACTCATCGACTATGTGAGCTCTCTGTTGCAGCAGTTGGAGCAGAGATGTCTGAGGACGTGGCAATAGGGCTTGGCGCTTGGCAGGGGGACCCTCTGTCTCCTATACTCTTCAATCTTGTGATTAATACTGCGCTGAGTAAGCTGCCTCAAGGAGTAGGGTTTGATTTCGTCCCAATCACCCTCGCTGATGATGTCGCCCACGTACTACCACGTGAGGGTTTGACCCTGGGGAACCTGCACCATTTGGCAAGAGTTCTAAATCTTATTTGGGTGGCAAGTTTCAAATCAACTGTGGCCGTTTTTTGGTCATAATCTTCTTCATAAACTGGGCGAAAAGACGATAAGTTTGCTTAGTACCTGTCAAAAGCTGGCAGGTTTGGCTGCTTTAGGAACAACAATGAGCGGGGGGAATGAGGTTCCTTGGTTCCTCCACACTGGAAGCGTAAGGGCTTACTTTAGACTCTTTTCTTCGATTACTCAAGGTCAGAAAGGTGGATGGGGAAGGCTTGAGATGATGATCCTATTAGGGACGTTCGAAGGTCAAAATCCCCTACTATTTCAGCCTGTGCCGAACAACTGGTGACTGATCATGAAATAACCACTGGAATCGATTTAACAATTCAACTCAACTCATCTCTATAGCAGATTGCTACTGTATCTTTCCTCTTAACGAACTAGGGTAGTAACAATAAACAGCAGAAGTACTTAATGACTTTTTTAATACCAAAATGTTGTATTAGTTTTAATATGTACAGAGGTTGTCGAGCGTTCGAAAATGAACGTCACGCGGCAAGTTTACGTCAACTAGGTAATTGGCTAATGGTTGTAAGGAGTAGGGGTAGGTACCAGTGGAGGGGGTGGATGATTGAAATGGAAAGACGGTGTCCCTGGAGTAGTTACTGCTCCGTTCAAGTGGTTGAGATTTCGGTGGACGTTGTTGAAATCTTGGTTGAAATGTAAAGGAGGGTGGTTGAAGTTCACAGACCCTTGATTGAAGTTATTACTCGCGTGGTTGTACTCGGGGAACCCGTGGTTGAATCCAGTCGCCCCTTGGTGGTTGCCAGGGATTGGAGCTCCGAACCCACTAGAACTCCGCGGTCCTTCCGAGTAGGTGGCGTGATAAACCAAAGGCACTTTCGTTAGCAAATATTCGGGCTGCTCGTTTTTCGGCAGAACAGGGGTTTTCTCAGGAGTCAAGTAGGAAATGGGTTTGAAGAATTGTATGGGGTATTTGACCGGGGTGAGGACTCGAGCTACAGGGGCTATTGGAACCAGAGGAAGCACAGGCCGGTCGAAAGCAGGAACTACTGGAATCGGCACCTGTAATGTCATATTAGGTTCACTTTAACACGTTTTGTTCAGCTCTAAATTCAGTTCACATACTTCCAAATAGGAAGGTAATTCATTGACAGGACAAATGCAACTGTTTGGTTTGAGAACACCGGGAGTAATGGGCATAGTAGTTCAGGTTAGTGATAAGGTCATGTATTCTGGATCGTAAACTAACCTCGAAGTCTGGAGTGCTTAGTAATAGTAAGAGCGATGAAAAGCCACACCTCCCAGTACTGTGCAGAAAATGTTTGACCTTCTTGCCATTAACGAGAGCAGCACAATAAATGATCAAAATTTCGAAGAAAAACGATTTTAGCGCAGTTTTTTCTTATAAAATCAGCTAAAAATTCTCAAAAAAATCAAGATGGTATTCCAATAAATTACCTATACGTAGAGGGCTTGACAACGCTCATAAGTTACTTGAAAGCAACACAGGAAATTCCGGAATTTTAACTGTTTTTACCCGATAATTTCAAAAAAAAAAAAGACAATCGTTATCAAAGCAAATCGTCATGCAAGTCTCATGAATAACCTACGCGCTGATTTCTCAATAATGTCTGTGGAATAAATAGGAGCAACTCAATAAATTCCAGAACCTTAAGCGCCTCTAATTTCTTCGTAAAACGTTCTTATAAACTGAAAGAAGTTCAGTTTCGGCCTCCCAATGGCATCAATATCTATACAGATGGGTCGAAAACTCCGGAGGGAACAGGTGTGGACAAGTGGCTCTGGAAGGAGTGGGACGCACATTGCCCTAGGCCCCTCTACAATGGTCTTTCAAGCAGAGATTTATAGCCGGAGCTATCTTAATGCATGAGAAAGGCTGGTAGCAACAGAACTATCAACATATTGAGTGATAGTCGAGCGTCGTGCAAGGCGCTGATGAACTACTGCACAACGTCAAAACTAGTGCGAAAGTGCAGGATGTGGCTTAACTCCTTAGCAAGTGCGAATAGAGTTAATGTGTATTGGACTCCTGGACACAAGGGGATCATTGGAAACGAGAGGGCGAACCGTCTGGCCAGACGCGATTGGTCCACTGTACCTATATGGCAACTTCCCCACTGTGGGGCACCTCCTTCCTTAGCCAAGAGGACAGTGCCGCGAGACTGCAGGAGTTAGGCGCTCCAAAAACGCTTCGTCTCAGTACTAGCACACAAGATAGCATCCTGATGATGGAGAGGAAAGATCTAAGGCAGATAGTGGGCATCATCACGGGGCACTGCAAAATGAGCAAACACACGTATGTTGTGGGTATAGTCGTGTCCCCTGAAATGTCGTGTCGACACCCCTCGATGCAGCTGGTTTGGCACGGATGAGGAGACTTCCAACCATGTCCTGGCTCAGTGCCACAGACTTGAGACTTTTGGTCTTTGGCACCACTTCTCCCAGGATGGACACCAACGAAAACTCTTTCAGGAACTACCTGGCTTTCCTCAGGAGGCTGTAAGACCTGTAAGACATTAGGACTGGCACAATAGGTCATCTGGCCGCGGTGCATATCCCACTTGTGGGACAGTCAGAAGACTAACTAACTAAACTGAAAGAAATTAATTTTATTGGTTGTCGGAATGTACGCATTAATATGAGTGTACGTGGGATAGTTGTGTGATGCAACGCACCAGATATTTAGAAGAATTTAGAAGAACGTATTGGTCAGGAATAGTGTACTCAAGACATCGTAATTAGGGAGGTAACGCTTCGAACGAATTTGTAAATGTGCAAGTTTGTAGGACCCAGCTCTTCCCCTTATACGCTTATAGTAATTTCTTTACATACGTACCGGCCAGCAATGCCTGCTCCATTTACTTATTCTCTTTTAGGATACGAAGGTGGCTTACAGACTGACTAGACTTGGAATAGGTAAGGTGCCAGAGGCTAGTAACGGCACTTGGCTCTATTCGTGAACTTGAACATCTGTATGGAGCTTGACATGGTCACACACATGCACACATAGCAGGGAGGCAGCTGCGGGCCATACGACTCCCCCAGAGCTGCAGGACCAATGGCATTTCGCCGTGGCACACATTGGGCCCATGTCCTAACTCCCCAGCGAGCCCGTTGGGGGGCCCGCTTAGTGTCCCAGCCGCCGCAGGTTCTATCTCCGCCTGGCTTGGAAGGCCTCACGCCCCAACGCGCTTGGCCACCACCGCCCCAGCCCCAGCTGGCATGGTCAGTGATATGATAGTACCCAGGTAGTCGTCGATTCTTTCTTCTTAATGGTATGAACATCTGCACAGATGGATCAGGACCCCGGGAGAGATAGATAAGTGGCTCTGGGAGGAGTTGGACATATATTGTCGTGGATGCCAATCCAATGGGATTTCAAGCAGAAATTTATGTCATCATTATGGGGGCCATGATTATAGTAATATAACTATGAACAGAATGAATGATAGTCGAACGTCATGCTAAACGCTGAAGGACTACTGTACAACGTTAGAACTGACTGTAAGTGCATAATGCAGCTCAACTTTTTAGCAAATTCCAATACAGTTAACGCTTTTTGGATTCCTGGGCATAAAGGGATCAATGGAAATGGAAAAGAGGGGGGAGGGGGGCATCTGACCAGACGCGGTTCGTCCACTGTACCTATAGGGCTACTTCCCCACTGTGGGGCACCTCCTTTCTTAGCCAAGAGGACAATGCCACGAGACTGCAGGAGGTAGGCGCTCCAAATGCTTTGCCTCAAGACTAACACACAAGATGATGGAGAGGAAGGATCTAAGGCAGATAGTGTGCATCATCACGGGACACTGCAAAATGAACAAACAGATGTCTGTGCGGACCAGCGCCGGAGACTTGAAAGGGAGCGATTTTTGGTCTTAGGTGCTACTTCTCCGAGGGTGGGCATCAAAGATTCTTACAGAAAATACTTGACATTCCTCAGGAAGCGAGGCATGGACCTGGGAGACAGTAGGGCTCCCGAAATAGGGACAGTCAGGTTCATATAATTCCATCGTGCAGTAGCCGACGTTGAGTGTTGAGAAAATGTGAATCTCGCTGGCTGATTCTGTCATTACTCACGTTACAAGAAGAATATTTGAACGCAGTGCTCTTTCAACTCGTTTTATAACTTCGCCAATCATCACATTTCTCCTGCCATGTTGTACAATAAATCAAGAAGCGGATCAGAGCAGGAAATGCCGTCAATGTCTGAGTGCTTGCCGAACATCAAAACGGGTTTAGCAGCTGCAACTTTCTTCTTTCCCTCCGCTACCTCTACTTTCTTCAAGTTCGTAATTAGGCACGCAAAGCTTCAGCCTTAACTCAAATTGGATCACCCCTGGACTACTAGGTGCTCGAACTTGTGGGGCGTGTTGAGGCGCTGGCAGTCAACACTCCTTCCCATCAGTCTCTGCAGGGCGTCCCCTCCATCCTGACCACCCTGTCAGTTTCAATTTCAGTTAACTTAATGCGCCCTCGGGTGTATTAAAGTGAATCGTTACACGCCGATGAGTTCAAGAACTGGTTTCTACTTATTGTGTAACATAACTTCGACAAAAATAACATAATTGTAAAGGCTGTTGGGTTTTTAGAACTTGAAATTGCAAGATACTTTCTTACTCTGAGATCTAGTAAGATTATTTAAGGTGGATAGTGCTAACTTTTGACTCATTCAGTCGGTGCAGTGTTATGGAACGTTTACAGGTGGCGTGTAATCTTTGTTCACCAAACACACACGCAGTTCTTCTGCCTATGAACTGCATCGATTCTCTTTTCAGCACCCAACGACTGGTTAACGAAAAGAGTAGCGAACGTTGAAAACTAATGAGTGGCGCATTTAAGCTAGTGTCCTGCCCAAGGAACGGCGCTATTGGGTGGAAGGACTGTTTCTGAGCAACAGCAGTCTCCCCCTAGAGAGAAGGCTTCGCTATCGTTTCGCCTCCTTGCTGTTAACCATATCACCGACACGAGGAGCAATAGTTAGATAAAGTACCGGCTCGAGAACCGAATACGAGGTGGCGATTGGCTCAAATATGGAGCAAGCTGAAACGAGAGTGCTTGTTCAGCAAAGGACGACCGCCGAGGTCTCTCTCCATTTCTGGCCCCCAACCCCGAGGAAGCAGGTTGCCCTTTCGTAACTCTGCAATGTTCCTCTCTTCTCTAACACTTATCTCCGTCGCACCTTTCCTAATTATTTATTATCGTTAATCCTCCAACCCGACAGTTTTGGCCACATCAGAGCATTACATTTGTGAAGGATATAGCCTTTGTTTCTGCCAGCTCTCCTTACTTTGAGCAGTCCGCCATTTCATGGGCTGGCTCTAGGGAGGGGTGAGATTGGCTTCTCGAGAGGCGAATTGCTACGGGTTCATTCTGATTTTTCATGCCAATTTAGCATCCCCCAGCGTCTTCTTTCCCCTCGCTTGAATATTGTTGGATAGAGTTGAGAAAATCCCTGTTTATTAACCCCTTGTCCTGTTATTGTCTTTATTCACGATCTGGTTAGGTTACTTTGATTGAATATTGAAAAGGAGTTCGATTCATTCATTCTACTTCTATCTTTACGATTAAATTCAAAGTGGGTCTCATTATGCTCTTGATTTCATTTCCTTATTTCCTCCTCAAGAAGAGTTATTCGTTTATTTATGATCTGAGGAGACCTCAAGGGTTCGTTTGATTAATTATATTGTGCCCAGACACGAATAAAACCCCTAACAGATCACAAGCTTTACAGCGTTATTGCCATCTGAGTCTCGTCGTACTTACTTTTATTGGAAGTGGAACGGGGGTTTCAATGATGTTGGTCGATTCGGCTCTGAGTCCTCGTGACGGCTGGTACCTGTGTACAGGCCGATGTTCTGACACCACGTGGCTGTAGCTGGTTGCTCCGCTTCCACCATTCGGGCCTGTGTAGCCGTCGTTGTAGCCATCGCCTAAGCCTGACACGATAAAACATTTATGTAGCGTTCTATGCATAGTGTAATGTTTCGTACCCTAACGAAGATGGTTGGTTGTATTATGGTGGATGGCTTGTTTCTCATGACGCGGCACTATTCTAGATGACCTCAATAACCTAGATGATCTTCGGATGGTGATACTTTTACCAATTGATCGCCCGTTATTGCCCTTAGTGCGTTTGAATCAGTGAAGGACTGTTGATTAGCTGTCTCTATTTTTGTTATCAGCCTTTAAAAAAAAGTGAGATTTTGAAACTTGTAAGATCTTCCGAATGAACTGCACTAATGGTACAGTTTGTATTGTTTCGAAAAACTATCAAAATAAAACTGACTCGGTCAGGAAATCAGAGTGAGCTCTTTGCAGAAAAGTTGAAGTAAACTTACGAACGTTCTGTGGGCTGTAGACCTTCCGCCACTCAATCTGTAACAGCGGGAGTTCCCCGGGGAAGCGTCTGGGGACTGTTCTTATACTACATGTTCTGCAGCGACATACCCTTACCCCATTCGAAGACGAGTTCTCTGGACTGAACGCCGACGAACTAGTCTACGCCTAAACTTACGAACGTTCTGTGGACTGTAGACCTTTGGTCACTCAACCTATAATAGCGGGAGTTCCCCGAGGAAGCGTCTGGGGACTGTTCTTATACTACATGTTCTGCAACGACATTCCCTTACCCGAAACCGAGTTCTGCCTACGACCTAGCCTATGCCTATTCAAACCACACTGGAGGAGAAGTTTCTCGACGCTTACAGTGCGCCATCGAAAAACTAGGACAATGGAGTTCGAAATAGAGAGTGAAAATCAATGCTTCCAAAACGTCAATCGTCACATTCCCCTACAAACAGCGCTTTGTTGAACGTGAGGTGTACTTCTAGGTCATTCCAAAAGCAGAGGGCGCCCGATATCTTTGAGTAATGTTCGACAAATCTTCAACTTTCTCATCTTATGTCTCCCAACTTCTGACGGAAATTCGCATCCTGTGCAAGCAACTACAACCACTTCTATCATCTTCGACTGTGTCAAATGACAATAGAACCCTAATTTATAAACTCTTAGCAAGACCGATCTGGACATAACGCACTTCCTGTCTGGGGTACCTTTTCAAAGTCTCAATTTAAACGCATTGCACGCAATCAAAACCATGTCCTTCAAAAACATAGATTCTACGCCCCCCCCCCCCCCAATTCGTGAGGAACGCAACTCTCTACACCGATTTTAAGTTAAACGCCCCCGAGGAACTACTTTATCATGTCACGACACGATTATTGGACAAATACTCCAACCACAGCAGCCATCTGGTGGCAGGAGATCTCGCTCGTCCTTCTACAGCAAATCGCGAGTAGCTCCGATCCATTATTGCCCGACTTTCGTCGGGAATATGAACCATTGCCTTAACCACTAGACCACGATTGCCCGGTGCCTTTAGTAGGAGTCAATCAGCTCATCTCCCCCTCGCCGTTAGCCGCTGCTCTTGGAGCGGACTCTTTTAATGAACGAATTTATGGCAGATGAGCGAACCTCCGGGAAAACCAATTTTTGATTCGAGAAACGATGGGGCTACAAGGAAAGTCTTTTATTTCACATTGTAATAGGCACGTCGCCCATTTTTCCCTTAGAGCTGGAACTTTCACAGCGTCAGCGAATCCCGGACCCAAGAATTCGTCTCATTATTTTTCTCTCTGGGCCTCTTCTTTTTCTTGGAATGAAGAAGTTCGACCACTAGTTGGGCGCCAATTGTACTGCGGAAAGTTTGGAGATGTTTGAAGAGCTGCTGACTCGGGCAAAAACTACGGCAAATCGCGCGGAGTTCCAATCCATTACGAACCATTGTCTTAACCACTAGACCACGATTGCCCGGTGCCTTTAATAGGAGTCAGTCAGCACACAGTTGTAAATATTAATATGTACAATGTAAAACTGATGTACGTACGTCAATAAGCTATATTATATTTAGTGGATTTATTGAAAAATAACCAGCTTGTCGCGATTGTGTGCTTTTTAGTGCAGAACTTTCAAGGTACCTTAGCTGTAGGGCACTACGCACGTCTGGTAGTTGTTCTGGCTTTTTCTACGTACAACACTCAGTTTACTTGGTGTCAGACATACATCTCAAATCGGCTTCGGTGTTGGCCGTACTGAGCCCTTCTTTGCTCCCTGTTCACTCAACAACTACCATCATTGCCAACGTGACAAGTGAGCATCTCAAGGTCGAGGGATTGTTTAAAAGACCTACTCTCCTCTCATTAAGCCGATGGAGGGGGGTGGAAACAGGTGTGTCTTCTGGCTCTTCAGCCTTCCTTGGGTTTTACATTTCAGCTTATTCACATATCAATCTGCGCTCCAGAACAAAGCGGGAATTGGAAGGTTAGTCTGAATGCTAGCTTAACGTAGCTACAGTGTAGCCGATGAGATCCAGTAGAACTCCACCCCTCTCGGGTTTACACAAGTTCAAATCTTTCGAACTGGCATGTTACACAAACGTTAATTACTAAGAACCATTGGGTAGCTCGATGTCAGCTCTTTTGGACACCCTCTCACGCATGAGCTGTCCTGCTCAAACGTCGTCAAATGATTACTGGTATTATTTGATTGAGAACAAGCTGCCATAAAAAGCACACGAAGCCTTCTGGTAAGTACAGTCCTCATCTCAGCGTTAAAACACCTAAAATCATCAAATCCGATACAGCAGGTACGTCATTGCCTGTTGCAACAATGCCAACAACCTTTTCGTTTCCTCTAGAATAAAAAATAGGGAAAGTGAATAAAGTGGACAGAGCCAAGAGGACAGTGAGAGAATATACCAGGAGAATGCATCAAACTGTCTTGAACGCACACGAGATAAGGTGTAGCCTTCTGTTGATTGAGAGAAAGAAATAAGGTCCTTGGTGCAGGTCGTGTGGTACTGATTAGAGCCCTATCATATCCTGGCCTAGCGCCAGAGGCTTGAAATGGAGCGATTTTTCTTCGGTACAACATCATCAAAGCAGAAAATACATGGCTTAGGAAGCTGTGAGACATTAGAACAGTTGGACTTTAGCCTACCCTGCTCATCCCACCAAATAAGGGGCAGTCAGACTATGAAGGGCTTCATCGAGAACTGAAGCTATAAATATAAACTTACAAGCTGTCCTACAATTACCGATTAGATCGCACGTAAATATTCATGAAACATCTCCTCTCACCTGAGTAATCGTTATTGTGCTGTATACCGACCGGAGGTATGTAATCGTCGCCGTCATAACTGCCGCTGTATTCTCTTTTGCTCGGCGAGCTCTTTCCTTCGACGGAATATCCACTTTTATGGTCGTTGCTCGAAGATCCGGCGGAATAGTTCTCCCCGCTGTCCTCGTAGTTTTTCCCGCTTCCGAAGTTGTTTTTTCGAAAAGTGGTCGCTCCAACGGACGCAGTCAGAAGAATAGAAAAATACTGCAATTACAAAAGCACTTTGGTTTAACGTTCAGCTTAATTTTTTACTCGAGTTCTGGGAGAAAGTAATGACGAGCGTTTGCGCCTTCAAAAGGAAAATGTCAAGCATTTCTTAAAATACATAATGTCCCCGGAGCAAACCGTAAAAATTAAGATGTTAACGGATAAAAAGTCTACCGGGGTACGCCCGATCTTCAATTTTTCTTCTTCAAACGTGCGCCAAATTGGTCAGTTATTTCACGAGAACTTCATCTTAAGAACGTTCTAAGTTTGTTCATGGAGTGAAGAGTTTATGGTTGCGGAGTGCACAGAAGTTTAGGACTCAATTTTGTCTGATTAGGTTGGTTCTGTATTGACACTTTTAGACATTAGTTTCACTTAAGTTTTACCTTTATCAAAGCGAGATTTAATAATGAAATCACGAACTGCATCTAAATCTTAATTTGCATTGTCAGTAATTGATTCGGTAGGAACTATAAGACTAGGCCTACCAACTTTTCCAATCATCAGCTCTAACAGGAAAGAACAAGTTACACGATTGATTGTGCCATATCAGGGAGTGTATCTTGCCAAGAGCGTTCTTCAAGCTCAGTTGCTAATACCGACATAACGCTTTCTGTTGGACGCAAAGCGCCGAATTAGTTCAAGACTTTGACCTCGGACTTCCCCAGTCATTGTCCCCTTCTATTTCGATACCTGCCCCTCGTACCTGTGGAATTCCACCGCTGCAGCTGCAGGTATTTCTAACAGTAATGAGTTCTACCGGATTTCCCTGAAGTGGGTTCCCTTTCTTTATTTTCCCTCTACTCAAATTCAACTCTTCTCTACAAGAGACGACTCCTTCCAAAATACACATTCAGCTACGAACTATAGCGGAAGTCACTCGTCTTCCTGTAGCTGGCCCCGTCTCGTCTCTCGTTCCGATAGTTTCCCGCCAGTACGCATATTTCCGAGTCGTCCTTTCTGTGTCGCCCTTTTGTACACAAACGCTACTCACTTCATTGAATTTAATACAGTCCTACTCACACTCGCAGAGTTCTTTTATTTTTGATCTTCTAATCTCGCTCTCTAGTGCGCCCAACACTTTCTGCTGGAGCATTAGCCCGGGCTGAGCCAGTAGCGATATAATGGCGATTAGAACAAAATTGCTTAAACTCATTACTAACAAAGCATCTAGGTGCTGCAAAAAGAGATATTGAATTTTTCAAAGCCCATAAAGTCTGAATCCAGTTTTTGTGTATGGTAGAGGAGGACCCTTCGTTAGGCTCACGAGAGGGCGAGAGTTGAAGATCTAAAATAAAAGAAACTCGGTGAGTGTGACGAGGACTGTACTAAATGCAAGTGAGTAGAGTTTGTGTTCAAAAGGGTGACTCATAATGCGTGAACTGGTGAGGGAAACTGTATCAGAAGGTGATAGCGAACTATATGGGCGGAGAATAGATACAGGAAAGTGTCTGAGTGGGCACAGATAGACGAGTGTGACTTTCGCGAGAGTTCTTAGCTGAATGAACTTTGGGAGGAGCTTTCTCTTGTGGAGAGGAATCTGAAATTGAGGAGAGGGAAAATAAAGAAAGGAAAAACCCACTTCAGGGAAATTGACTGCCGTTCGAAGCAACCGCGGAGGTGTATTTCCGCAGTTACGAGGGGGTTAGAGGTGACAATGACTTTGTCATTAAGGGACAGGGAGTCCCGTTAAGGCAGGTGCGGGGAAATCTGAGGTCTAAAGACTCGGACTGATTTGACTTGCCTCAAACACCCTTTATACTATTGGTTTATTATTCATTCTGAATAATTACCTTATGTTACCTTAGGTCAGGAAAATGTTTTTACAACTCCCCCTCAAAATTTGATACGTTACGTTTCAAGACATTGGGATTCCAAATCTGCAATGTCTGTCCATTTCAGCTGTAGTTCCTGCGAGTTCTTTCAATTAATAAACTTTGGCTGACTATAATTATACTGTAATTTCACTATACGCAATTGTACACGTTTCATACTCCTGAGTAGCGGGCACAATTAGATACCAAAGGGGATTTTTGTGCGAAAGAACGGATTTTTTAGACCACGTTAAAGGCACAGGACGGCGTATGGCGGACAGACATTGCAGATTTGGAATCCCAATGTCTTGAAACATAACGTATCAAATTTTGAGGGGGAGTCAAACACCCTTTATACTATTGGTTTATTATTCATTCTGAATAATTACCTTATGTTACCTTAGGTCAGGAAAATGTTTTTACAACTCCCCCTCTAATGAAGTTCGACGTGTGTTCGAACCAATAAAATTCTGCCACCTTCTCAAAGGGTTTCTCCCACCAAACGTGCATTATTGCTTCATGAACTTGGTTCACTACTTTAAGAATTGGAGATCGAATTTCGTAAGAATTCCTAACATCTTCAGGAAATTCTTCCTTATCAATTTTAGATAGGATAGGCGCTGGGCCAATAGTAATCAATTATCAGGTAGGTTTGTAATATCTACTCTCACAACTGGGTCATTAACAGTAGAACTAGGGAGAGAAATGCCTTGGATCTTCTGAATTAGTCGCATTCAAAGACACAGACTACTCATCTCTAAAAAATAGGTTCAAATCTCCGTTCAACGTATTTCTTCAGTGATTTTCAGCCAGAACGCTAATCGTAAATCCGTAGTAATTTACCCTTCATGACAATTGCAAACCCTTCCCTGTTTTGTTAGGGTTTCCAGATGCACAAGGTCTAAAAAGATAGAGGACTGATGAAAACTCAACTATTCGCCGGATAACTGTGCTAACGATGAGATTATTCGAACCTAACGGTTTTTTACTTTCCTAGGCTCTACAAAGTAAAAACGAAAGTTATGTAATCGGCTGAAAAAAAATTTGGGGTTTTTCAGATCTTTACGTTTCAGGACCTTCTGAGACCGAAAAACACTATTCGGCAGAACGGCCTAAGTATTTGTGTGTGTGTGTGTCTGTGGACAATTTTTAGAGAAAACGACCGTACCGAATCAGCTCAAACTTGATATCTAGCCCGCAGGTTACCATGGGACGCCAAAATAAGGGTATGAGCAAAATCCACCGAAAGTTAACTATAGTCATCATAGTGATCAAAACACCAAATATTTTTTTTCTCAAAAACGTCTCAAGCGATTTTGATTAAATTTTTTATATTAATAGCTCTAAATAAGGAAATTATACCATAAAATTCCCATTAGTGGGAATAACGAGAGCAGCACAAGAAATTACCACAATTTTCGACGAAAATCGATTTTAGCGCGATTTTTTTCTTATAAACTCCGCGGAAATGTTATTGGAATCTTCACGAAAGTTCAGGTGGTACTCCAATCACGTAGCTCTACGATGAGGCTTTAATAACGCTCATAAAGTATACAGGGGCTAATCCAGAAATTCCGGAATTTCAACCACCGCCGTTCGACGTAATAGCAGTTCTAAAATTTGTTACTCAATAACTCTGGAAAAATGGTTATTACCTTTCTCAAAAAAGTTTGTGCGTACAGCCTCGTTAATTAATAATCGTTATAGTGATGGGGGAATGAGCATGAGCAGCACAATAAATTCCGAGACTGTGTGTGCTGCTGCCGTGAAGTGTTGATTGACCAAATTCAAATGAATTGAGTAAGTAGAAAAAGCAAATAACGTAAAAAAGTAAATTGACGTAGAGCTAAGGAAAGTTGTGAGTTGCAACGCACCTGATATTTTTTTCTCAGTAATTCATGCTGCAACGATTGAATTCACGGTGTATTTTTAACTTTTTTAATTTTTATGTTTAAATTCGTTGCTTTTCATCAGGAAGATGTTATTCGGGTCGAGTATTTATCGAGTTCAGACGAGGAAAGTGCGTGATGCGTAACACCAGATGTTTTTCTTGAACTTCTGGTGATTTTCGAGTTCTCGTAAACCTTTTAAAATGTTCCTGTTAGAAGGTAGTGTTTTCAATTTCATCGCTGGGATACGACCGTCGACGTATTGAATGAACTGCAGCATTTTGGTTGCTCCTGCAGGTATCCCCGAACGCTCCGAGAAAACGGGGTTATGGATGAAAAGAGCTGCTCATGTACTTACAAGATACGGTGTCATGTTGACGTTGCACGGAACTAGTGGCACCTTCGTCAGTGACCAGCCTCTATATACCTACCGCCCCGGCTCTCATTCGCTTTTGTTAGCCCGTCTTTTTTTTTTCACGGCGATCAGGAGGCGGCGGACATGCCCAAAGAACGCACCTTCCTCCCCTGAAAAGGAGGAGAATTACATAAAAATGGATGGCACAACTTGTTTTCATTGCCGGGCTCTGTAATAACGTTCTGCCTTCGGAGAAGGACAAATCGGAAACCTTTTCATTACGTTCCTTCCCATTTCGCCTCTTTTGTTCGTTAAGTCGGGCACTCGAGCGAGCGGGGGGGGGGGGGACTCGATGGAATCGGACGCTTTTCCTCTCAATCAAAAGGAACTAGGGGAGTTTCCCATTGGTTTGTCGCACTTCCTTGACGAACCCGGTTGTCTCTCGAGTAACGACTTTGCTCGATTTGGTTAGCGTGAAGACACTTTCCTTAGACGTCGTCTGTTCATAGAAACCAATGCCAAACTAAATCCCGATTGTCAAAATAGTTCAAGCGATTCTTCTTTGGCTCAAAATATAATCAAACTAACGAATGAAAGTACACTTGCCCACTGTGCCCACAGATGACTATGTTACAGGAACTCTAAAACCACTCTAAAATTTGTGACAAGTTTATAGACTAAGATGTAAACGTCGTTCACAACGAATTGAGCTCTACATGACATTCAGCCACAAATTTCACCTCACAGAGTGCAAAAAAATGTCGCATCATAACTTTTAGTTGTTATTGGGCACAAATGGTTACAAAAATCAGATCCTCCGCATCACACAACTTTCGTTAGCTCTACATAAATTCGATGACTTTTGCCACTAATTCAATGTATTACCTTCCGCTACTCGAAGGGAAGGAAAGTATAGTAATCGGCCAAAAAAAAAAAAATTTGGGTTTTCTTCAGATCTTTACGTTTTGAGGCCTACTGAGTCTAAAAAACCAATTTCGGCGCGTGGTCCGTGCGTGTGTGTCTGTAGTTCGATTTGCGGGAGAACGGCTGCTCCGATTGAGCTGTTTCTTTTTTTGTTTTGTTCGTTATATTCTTTTAGACACCAAAATAAGGTTATGGACAATTTAGGCCGATGGGAAGGGGGGTGGGGGACGAAACTGTACCAAAAAATATCTGGTGCGTAGCAACACACAACTTTCCGCCACCCCTTTAAGTTCGAACACCAGCTACATGTGCGGGCGCTATATCTTCGTTCAACGCATTTTTACTGGAACATTTATAGAGAACAAAATGTAGGGACTAGTTAGCTTAGAGTACTCCGTAAGTTTGATCGAAATCGTTGGAGCCGTTTTTGACAAAATTGGAATACCGATAAATTAATATTCGACAAATCTCCTTTTCTGAGTTAACTTGGCTTTTATCTCCGTTCAACATATATATACAGAAATAATTATGGAGAACGAAATGTTGGTATGGGTAACTAGAAGACACTCCATGAGAATTTATCACATGTGGTGAAGAAGTTACCCTGGAATTTACGGACATGTTCGAAAAAACGTTATTTTCGACACCTTTTAATTTTTATCTCTGCTTAATGGACTTTCAGAGGAACATTTATTGAGAACAATATGTAGGTATTAACTATTCAAAAACATCCTGCGAGTTTGGTGAAAACCGTCGAAACCGTTTTGCCAAAAAGCGTAAAAAACCTATTTTTGCTTCATGGGCCCATATCTCCGTTCACCGTATTTTCATGGAGATATGTATAGAGAAGAAAAGTTAGGTATTAATTAGTAGAAGATAATTTGAAAGTTAAATCAAAATCGTTAGAGCCGTTTTCGAGAAAAATTATAAATTATTCGATTACTATACTTTCCTTCCCTTCGGGTAGCGGAAAGTAACTAGGGTTTTTGCATTTTTCTAAGGCGTATGAAGCAAAAATAGGTTTTTAACGCTTTTTGGCCAAATGGCTTCAACGATTATCACCAAACTTTCAAGATGTTTTCAAATAGTTAATACCTACATATTGTTCTCAATAAATGTTCCTCTGACAGTCCATTGAACAGAGATAAAAATCAAAATGTGTCGAAAATAACGTTTTTTCGAACATTTCCTTAAATTCCAGGGTAACTTCTTTACCAGATGAGATAAATTCTCATGGAGTGTCTTTCAGTCACCCATACCCACATTTCGTTTTCTATAATTATTTCTGTATATATATGTTGAACGGACATATAAGCCAAGTTAACACAGAAACGGAGATTTGTCGAATATTAATTTATCGGTATTTAGCCGTTTTCAGCTAACTAGTACGTACATTTTGTTCTCCATAGATCTTCCTGTAAAAATGCTTTGAACGAAGATATAGTGCCCGCCTATGTAGGTGGTGTTCGAAATTACGGGGGTGGCGGAAAGTTGTGTGTTGCTACGCACCAGATATTTTTTCACTTAGTTCATTTGAACTAGGTAAAACCCGAATAAAGGGTGTCAGAAAGCGGTAGGACTTATAGCTCCGGAATTTATTGCGCTGCTCGTGCTCATCCACCCATCCCTATTGAGCGATTCGTACACCGATAATTAACGAGGCTGTAGGCACAATTTTTTTTGAAAAAGGTATTAACCATTTTTCCAGAGCTATTGAGTACATCTACCAGCTACAGCTGCCATCATAGTGGACAGTCAGGCCACTCTCGAGGCCTTAGCCTCATACTGTCTTACATCGTGGCAGGTGTAGGAGTGTCTGACTGGAATGAAGGCCCTGGCCCAGGACAACAGTGTGTTGGGTGCCAGGGCATCAAGGTATAGAGGAAAACGAACGGGCTGAAGGGTTGGCAAAGAAGGGATCGGCGCAGAGCTGGTTGGGACCACATACGTAGAGAGGTTGGTAAATGGGTGGATAGGTGGTGGGCTGCCCGGCCTTAGACAGTCAAAACTCTTCGTCCAACTCTCCAAAGGGAGGGCCAAGGAAATGCTTGCACTGGGGAGGAAGGATATGAGGATCATATGCGGCCTGTTCACAGGTCACTGTCCGCTGAGGTACCACCTTGCAAACATTGGCAAGTGCGAGGTACAGGCATGCAGGTTTTGCGAGGAGGGGCTAGAGACGGTGTTCTGACTGAGGAAGTTTGGAGATGCTTTTGAAGAGCTGCTGACTCAGGCAAAAATTACGGCAATCGCACCGGAGATTCGATCCACAACCCTCGACTTACGTCGAGAATTATGAATCGACCGTCTTACCACTAGACCACGATCAACCGCTTGTCTTCAACAAGAGTCAGTCAGCACAACGGCAGAGCATGTGCTGTGCGTATGCGATGGACTCGCGGCATCGCGCCGTCGTGTGTTTGGGAGGCCCTTTCTTCAGCCAGAAGAGGTGGCGAATGCAGAACTTGTAGATGTCCTCCGCTTTGTGCGGGGATCGTGGGGGCGTACAGATGACGTCGCTCCAAGTGAGTCCAGTGCCATTGGGCCTGGGGGTGGTGCAGGGAAGCCATGGTCTGAGGATTATGGACGCCCTTACAATAAGCCCGTTTGTGGCTGCCACACCTGCAAAATCCACTGTTTCACAAAAAAAAAGCCACCTACCTATTATTGTATCACATCACATATATCTGTCACATTTATGTGTATATTAGTTAGGGGAGTACCTTGGGAGCGTGTCCGTTTCCGCTACCGCTCTCTGTCTCGTATAATGGAATAATTTCAAAAACGTATGGCGTAGTTAGACGTACCTACGCAGGTTAGCGGTACGTAAAGCTTCTTACCCATCACGTTCGTTCGCTTACCGCCGAAATGACTCCTTTTGTCTAGTATCAAGGAAAGAACTGCAATCTGTTCGTTTTTGAATTGGGATTACTCGCCACCGAGTAGTCGCAAATATCGAATTGAGGATTGTCCGGCGACCAGAGGAGCTTTTGTCGGGATTTGAAGTACACAAAAGAGGTCATTCGCTCAAGTGGCGTCTACTAAAAGCCCCAGGGCCTTCGATGTGTTACGCAACGATGTTCGACACGAAATCCTTCGTAATTTAGCGTTAAACGCGTTCGCGCGTGCGTGGAAGCGTTTTATAGGGTGACATGCTCCCCGTATTTACTCAAAAGCTGCTCCGATAGCTCAATATATTTCAAAGGTTAATATTCGGCCTCCTTTCAACGCCGTGGAATTACTTCAAAGCTGAAAACGTGAAACACGCCGGCAATTTCGTGCTCGTCATCTCATTTATCATCTTACAGACCCGTTTTTGAAAAAGTGATGGAGTGCCGTCAACCTGAAGATGCGCGTAACGTTTTCACATTTCTTCAGGAGGACGAAGACGACTGTAGCTTCACCTGTACAGCTTAACTTACACCAAAATTAGTACTTCACTCAATTCATAAGAGAACTCATTCGTCCCGTAGAACAAGTTAATAGGGTTGCTCCCAACTATTGCAAAACCTTCCCCCACGTACATAGTTTATTGGACCACCAATGGATTTATTTATTTATTTGAGTTAGCACTTTCATAAAAAAGATACATAAAAGAAAATTAACAACATTCTGTTAAAGAAAACGACACTTGATATCTTCCGTACACATACACTTCCAACGTGCCCACGGAAGGCTAAGTCCACATGAACTTGTGTTCTTCCGTGGAGCCTCATTAAAACAAATCAATTATTCAGCCAGCTAGCAATCAGTTTCTGAAGGAATCACAAATAAGTTAAATCCTAATTATACGAGTTCAATAATATGTTTGAAATATGTTTTTTTAATGCCAATACATTATTAAAATCACTTAAGATAGTTTTATTTTCATAAAAAAATTTCAGAGCAACAACATAAGCGCATCTCTTGTACACAGCAGTATTTATTGTAGACAGTCTTATGTTTGACCTCCCTACCGTTCTCGTTCCGTATGCGCCCGTACAAATGTTTTCTTCGTCTATTCCCGTTTTATATACAAAAATACAAGCCTTCAGAACAAATAAATCAGCTATGCACAGTGTTCTAAAATCTCTGTATAACCAGCTTGTATGGCATCTGGAGGGCCTCCCTAAAATAATTTTAAGAACAGTGTTTTGAACTGTCTGAAGTACTTGTTCCACGCAAAGCGTCGAAGTTGTCAGAGTCTTTGACCTCGAACTTCCCTGCGTCATTGTCTCCGACCGCCTAATTGTCTCCAACTATTTCAATACCGGCCCCTCACCTGCGGGCCCCCCAGCCCCCTTTTCTAGGTTTTCCCCTTTCTTTATTTCTTTCTCCCAATTTCATTTTCCTATCGACGACAGAGCTCTTCCAAAATCATTCTGCTTCCAACTATCGCTTCCAACTTCTCACTCTCTCACACGGTTGCCCGCGCCAGTTCACGCGTTCCAAGTACTGTCCTTGTGTCGCCCATTTGTACTCCATCTCAATTTTAAGTCAACTCAATTCCGCACGCACGTATAATACAGTCCTCTTCACGCTCACCGAGTTTCAGTTTTATTGCGATCCTCAGCTCCCCCTCTCGTGCACCTAACAGTACTCTTAAACGCGTTTTCGTAGCACCTCCCCAAGCACTTATACCATATTTTAATAATGAAGAAACCAGACCGCAATAAACCATTTTTAAATAATAAGGGCTCAGGAAACCTCCCAAAGTCTTGAAGACATAAAACAGCTTACGCAGCTTTTTAGCCAATGTATTTATGTGCAGCTCAAAAGTCAATTTGGAATCGAAAACCAAGATAATTACAAGTCTGAGAAAATGGAATGGGTGGGCACCCACACGTACCATTACCATCACATCCATAAGAATGAAGTTGAATCGTCTCATCCAATAACAATTCTCTTCGTGAGTTACCTGAGAATCGAACAATTGACGTTTTATCTATATTGAGACACAAATGGTTGTAGTCCATCCAAGTCCTGGTAATATTCAAGTCGTGACCCCCAAACCTCACTAACTCATAATTCCTCGAGCGACAAATAATTGCTGTGTCGTCAGCAAACCCAAAAACCCTACTACTCAAATTCAAGTTCATCAATTCATTAACATACAGAAGGAAAAGTATTGGCCCGAGAACTGTACCTTGAGGGACACCCCAATTTATTCGAATAGTTGAGCTGAAACTGTTTCCAATTCGAGTCACCTGTGAACGGTCAGTCAAGTACGATTTCATAAGCTCATACGGTAACCCCCTTATGCCACATTGATGTAGTCGATGTAACAACGTACCATGGTGCAGAGAGTCAAAGGCCTTGCGAACATCAAGGAACATTTCTAATACAAAAATTGTTGCAAACAGCCTGGTTTCGATTTGAGATTTATTTACGAAAAAGGTTAAAATCCCGATTTTCACGATCATTAACTTCACCCGTCATTCTCGCACAAATGAAAATTGCGAAGGATTCCGCAGTTGATTAAAACTGCACACGAAGCGTTTCATTAATATCGCCAAAACCCGTGTTTGGGGGAGGAACAACACTTAGTTTTGGGTCAATTATGGTTCTGGTTTCTTGCTTATAGCATTGCTTAACTGCAGAGTTTCTTTGCAGGTTGTACTATGCGGAGCGAATGTTATCCCAATCATCCTTCTAGCAGCCGAGTGGTTGGAGCTTTACCCATCAAGATGGCAACTAGACCACCAGAAGGGAAGAAGAAGGTGTGCGACGCTTGGGAGGTGGCAAGATGAGGGGGACTAGACAGCTGATTCTAGCCCTTGGTGCCACAGTGAGGTGGATTTCTACACTCACTCAGTTCCTAACGGAACATGTAGCATTACGGCGTACCTGCACCGATGGAAAGGCTTCCTGCACTGCGGGGAAATGTTGGATGATGGTTTCCATGCTATCTTCTAGAGCAGGCTGGCGGTGCACGGTGAAAGAAGTAGTCCAGCTCACCAAATATGCATTCGTCTGCTCCATGATGTATTCCCAGGAAAACCGGAGGTGCTTCGCTCAATTTGCCAGGGCGGTGCTCAACCAGAAGAGGATCCAGGAGTAGTTAGGTAGATGGCACTTCTGGGATGAGTGACGTCAGCCCCCCCCCTCCCCCACACTACAGCTAATCTGACGTCACCCCCCCCCCCCCATTCCACACTACAGCTAATCTGACGTCCCCCAACACTTCAGCAGATACAGCATTCCTCCACCACTACGAATCCCCTGTGTGACGTCATGCCCCCCAACAATTGGGGCAACTTCTGAGTGGATCCCCACCAATATGAATCCCCCCATGTGACGTCATGCCCCCCCACAATTGGCTCAACCTCTGAGTGGATCCCCCCACCAATATGAATCCTCCCATGTGACGTCATGCCCCCACAATCTGAGTGAATCGTCCCACCAATATGAATCCTCCCATGTGACGTCATGCCCCCACAATTGGCGCAAGTTCTGAGTGGATTGACGTCATACCCCTACTAATTATCGCGCTAACGCCTAATTACCACCTACCCCCAATCGCCCTCCCACACATGTTCACGCTGAATAAATCCCGAGCACACGTGGAGCCGCTACGTTTTTTGTACTGAGACGTAATTGCGCCAAAAATGGTCACCCTACTCTTCTAGCAAACATTACGCAAAGTACGAGATTGATAATAATATGATATCCGTATCGCCATTATCGAGGAATTAAATTTACGCGTGTTACGAAAAAAGATTGATGGGGGCATGACGTCACATGGGAGGATTCATATTGGTGGGGGGATCCACTCAGAGGTTGAGCCAATTGTGGGGGGCATGACGTCACACGGGGGGGATTCATAGTGGTGGGGAACACTGTATCTGCTGTAGTATTGGGGGGGGGCGACGTCAGATCAGCTGTAGTGGTAGGGGGGGGGTGATGTCATACATCAGCTGGGGTAGGGGGAGGGGGGGCTGACGTCACTCATCCCAGAAGTGCCATCTACCTAACTACTTCCAGGGCCATTATCCCGCAGTTAGGCCTTCTTACCCTTGTTATATTTGTCAAGGCAGCGTGCAGACTTACCAGGCTTGCAGTTGCTAAGTTACTACCAGTGGGTACCTGGATATACTCAGCAACTTGGAACTCATCACTGATATGATAGTGCCCAGGTATGAGTTCGATGTGACCAGAAGGAAGCCCATGAAACAGCGAAAGTCGTCGAGTCTGGCCTCTTAATGGTAACATCTACACAAATGGTAATTGCGGTACGTCGTAAATTTCGTTTTTGCTAACTTTTTTACTTTCCTTGGCTCTGGGAAGTAGAAAGGAAAGTCGGAAGGCTGAAAAACATTTTTACGAGTTCTCTTCCGAACACTATTTGGGAAAATGGTCTGTAACGGCAGAACCAAATCAGCTCAAACTTCATATCTAGCCCACAGGTCACTATGGGACGCCAAAATAATGGTATGAACAAAATCCGCTTTAAAGTAACTATAGTTATCACAGTGATCAAAACGCCAAATATTTTTTTTTCACAAAAACGGCCTTTTGATTAAATTTTTTAATTGGACAGTTCTCAATGATACAGCTATTCCATAAAATTCCCATTTGTGTAAAACTGACGAGAGCAGCACAATAAATTACCAAACATTTCGACGAAATTATTAGAAACAGTAATTAGGTCGAATTTGGATTGTTGAGGGTTGGGTATTTACGGGGTGTGCCGTTTACATTTACACGACACTTGTTTATGGGGCGGGATGTTGAATAGGCGCCCAATTTGCTTACTTTACTGTAACCTCATTAGTCCACTGCCTTCTCGACATGGCTTAATCGCGGTTATCCTAACAGTATTCCACAGTGACCTCGGCTAGCGGGGTGGGGACGAAACATGTTTTTGTTTTTTCCCCTTGAAAACGGCGGATGCAGGCGATACCCATAAATACACATAAATGTGACAGATATATTTGATGTGATACAATAATAGGTAGGTGGCTTTTTTTTTTGTGAAACGGTGGATTTTGCAGGTGTGGCAGCCACAAAGGGGCCTATTGTAAGGGCGTCCATGATCCTCAGATCATGGCCTCCCTGCACCACCCCCAGGCACCATGGCACTGGACTCACTTGGTGTGAGGTCACCTAGGCGCCTCCACCACCCCCGCACAAAGCAGAGGACATCTGCTAGTTCTGCATTCGCCACCTATTCTGGCTGAAGAAAGGGCCTCCCAAACACACAACCGATAGATGCCGCGGGTCCATCGCTTATGCACAGCACATGCTCTGCCGTCTCTAGCCCCACCTCACAGAACCTGCATACCTGTACCTCGCACTTGCCAATGTTTGCAAGGTGGTACCTCACGTACCTGTGAACAGGCCACATATGATCCTCATACCCTTCCTCCCCAGTGCAAGCACCTCCTAGGACCTCCCTCTGGAGAGCCAATGAAGAGTTTAGACTGTCTAAGGCCGGGCAGCCCCTGCGAAACATGTTAGCCTTTCTTTACTTATCTAGCCAGGATCAGCGCTGTTTTGTGTAAAATGGGCATAAATTTAATGAAACTTTGGATGTTGTAGCACACGTTAGCACCATTTTTAAGTAACTACAACGCTTGCTAAGAGCAGCGTAATCTACTACAGTCAATAACGACCCCACATCACTAACACATTCGATTATGATCGCAGTGGAAATGCTACAGCAATAACTGTGCTACTGAGCAGCTAATATTATTTTGACGTTTACGCTTAATCAGAGCTAGAGCTTAACCCAATGTGGGGAAACCCCTTTTTGCAGCGGGGGAGGGGGGGTTAGGTACTATTAATCGAGTATCAACGGGATCAACACAGTTTGTGAATGTGGAGCTTAACGTTTTTCTGCACTCAGTCCCCGATGAGGGAATTTGCGGGGATTGTGGAGGCATGTTCCTTATTGGCCGCGTTTCTTTAAGGTATTTAAACAAATATCAAGATGACTGCGGAACGTCAAGTTTCAAAAACTGGATTGCCCATAGCTCAAATATGTCGCGCGGGAGATGAAGTCGGACGTCAAAAACCGATTGGAAAGTCAGTCGGCCGGACCTCGCTTCGCACGACGTTACGTTACTGACAAACCGTGAAGTTTTCCTTGTGTGAGGCTGTCGACGGTATTTCCTGCATTGCGTTCTCTCGAAATACTACTGCTCGGTTCGAGTGTCACTATAATAACGCCGAACGAGAGACAGCGGTGCAGTTGCTCGATCTTTTGAGAGAAAACGGGCTATTTCTTCTGGTTTTGTTTGTCCTGCAGTTTACACGAATCTTGGCGAAGACAGAATGACGTTTTCTGATGACGAAACTATCCCTCCTGCTCACCCTAGATGCCGGAAGTATCAAATAAGAAGAGGAGGGTTTGTGCTTACAAATCGCCTCAACAGTGTCTGTGAATGATTTTTAGAAAAAATCGGCTGAACAAAATCAGCTCAAACCTAATATCTAGCCCTTATGCCACTCCAAAATAAGGGTATGGATAAAATCCGCTCAAAACTAACTATAGTTATCATAGTGATCAATACACCGAATATTTTTTTCCTCACAAAGGGCTGTAACAATTTTGTTTAAATTTTTTATATGGACAGCTCTTGATAAGGTGATTATACCATACAATTCCCATTTGTGAAAAAATGAAGTGAGCAGCGCAATAAATTACCAAACCTTTCGACGAAAATCAATTTTAGCTCGGTTTTGGTTTATTATTCATTCTGAATAATAGGACCCTATGTTTTCGGTCACGAAAATTTTTTTACAACCCCCCCTCAAAATTTGATACTTTACGTTTCAAGACATGGGGATTCCAATCTGCAATGTCTGTCCGCCGTCCCCCATCCGCCGTCCACCATCCGCCTTCCCCCGTCCCCCATCCGTATCTAGCTGTGCCCGCCATCTCGGCAATCCAATCGGACGAAGCCCATGGTTGTTATGGACACAAAACGCAGTATAATCGCAAATACGCCGTGTTTCGTATCGTTTTCAAGGTATTTTTACATCCTGGGTCGAATGGAATGAGTATCAGACACACACAACTGCGTATAGGGAAATTACAGTAATTATTAGAGTCAACTAATTGAAAGGACTCGCGGGAACTACAGCGGAAGTCAACTTTTCGTCATTGCTACTCCCTCCCTCCCTTCCTTCTCATCAAAACCACCCACCTGCTCGACTCGCAACGTCGTGTCAATTGCCGAGGGTTCGCTGGAAGTCCCCATCTCTTTTTGCCCGACGGGGCGGAGGAAGGTTAGGGCCACTTCCTCCGCACACCACATCGGATCATAAATGCCTACAGACCTTCGCCTTGCGCCGGGGGAATATTTAGTTTCCATAGTTCCATTGTAGTCAGGTCATGTTTCGTATGGTTCACTAGTATTTGTCGATGCTGAATCGAATGGGATGGGTCTTGGAGCAGTAATACTAGGTCAAGGTGTTCATGAGAATAATAAACCGTTGTGCGATAATTTGCAGTGTTTTACTTTCCTTGTTCCTTATATACTCCGCTGAAATGAAATTACAATCAAGAAACTAGAACCTTCAAAAAAATTAGCGTGGTAGTTCCGTCCAATATCTATAGGATGAGCGTTTGGATATGCTCATATAGTTGTTAGGGGTCTCGCAAGAAATTCCGGAATTTCAACCATCGCCTTTTCACTGATAACTCCGGAAAACTGATTAGTATTCTTTTCCAAAAAATCGGGCTTACACCCTCATTATTTATCAGTGCACCGATTGCGTATATACGGTCTGGGAATGAGTACGAGTAGCGCAATATATTCCGGAACTGTAAGCGCTACCGCTTTCTGCTGTCGTTAAGCGTTGTTTGACCAAGTTCAAATCAACTGAGTAATAAATGAATTGAGTAAGTGGAAAAAGCGGACTACCGTTCTCAGCCTCACTTTTCGATCGGTTAATTGCTATCCGGATTCGAACGCCAAATCATTGGATTCATGCTCGAATGTTCATGTGTATTTATTTCTTCGTTACAGGTCGGTTACATGTTTATATTTTGTATTCCATTATGAATGGTCACTCTATGTCATTTAACTGTTTTCATTTGTTCAATAAATCTTCGTTACAGATGCAATCATACATGATTCATTCATCCCGAGAACGAATCTTATACATATTCATCATTTTCATTTTTCACGCAGGAGCAATTCCATTTATTTTTCTCCTTTCTTTTGCCTGGTTTGATAAACCTGTTAATGTAGCACAAAGGAAAGGTTTTTCTTTTGGGATCCCCCCTTTGGGTTAACATCTATGTCTATCAGTGTGTTATACATATAAACCTTTCCCATGAATCTATCTATCCATTTTAAAAAACCGCTTCAAAATGTGTTGCGTAGTTATAAAGATTTAAACATATACTGCGGCACCGACTTGGTTTTGTGTTACGTTGTAATTTCTGTGAGCCTGTCGTTACTTCGTTAGGCAGAGCGTAGAGCTTCGACGTATTGCAATTCTGCCTACACCCAGATAAAGGCTGCGACCAACAACAGGAACGTCAAAAACGGCCACCTATCGCGAGGAATTTGCTAAAACCCCTTTTCAAGAGGCGGAAAGCGGAATTATCTAAATGTCGATGGTTGGGCTATCGTATAGGCTGCCGACACACAACGAGGTAGTAGCATATCCCTTCCACATAATTATGAAATGGATATAAGACGTTATGGGGTGCAGAGTCTGAAAGTTTTACTTCAAAAAATCAAAATTTGTAATAACAGGGAATTCAACCATCGGCTTTACAGAAATGCTAAAACATGAGAGTATAAAATTAACACCATTATGTCGCTAAATTAAGTAGATACATCTTGAGTTAAATTACGATTGATTTAAACCTTTTTACGATTGGAATAGTATTTGTAGCTAGTGAACGTAAAACATGAAATTAAAATGACATGCTATCGTCCAGAAACTGGGAACAAAATGGTTAATTATAGCGTCTTTAATTGAAAGTACTGGTCAGGAAGGAGCCGGAGATATTTGAGCCTTTGGAGGTGGGATATTTGTTGAAATCCCATGGTACTTTAATATACTTGATGAAGTAAGAGCTGAAAGAGGTCCTTATCGGAGGGGTAACTCACGTTTGGTTGTGGTTTTCTATCGTGCCGTTTTCCGGAGAAATTAGGAATATTCCATTAAGTTTCCAAAATTCTAAATGACCAAGGGGGTAGGTCGATGAGTCGAAGGGGTGACTCCTGATTTTCGGGGGATGAAAAGCAGCGAACAAGGGAGTCGCTGTTTATTTTAACGAGGAAACGGAAATAGTTTACTTACAAACGGATGTCAACTGGAACCATCACTTATCCTCGGAGTTGCGAACGTCTTATTCGTACAATGCTGGGCTACACGTCTCAACACTGTTCGT
Source organism: Pachypeltis micranthus (assembly GCA_020466155.1). NCBI lineage: Eukaryota > Metazoa > Arthropoda > Insecta > Hemiptera > Miridae > Pachypeltis > Pachypeltis micranthus. The sequence goes on from CM035776.1 coordinate 7,000,038, forward strand.
AGTGCTTTTTGCGGAGTTTGTGCACGAAGACGCGTTGTTGTGAAGGTAGTAAGGATCTTTGTTCCACCAAAAACACAACTGCGTTTTGCTTGATTTCACGATTGAAATCGACTGCTCCAGATATTTCTTCGAACCCGAAAAGTTAGGTTTAAAAAATGATTTGTCATTGAGAAATGATTTCAAAATTAACGCCTGGAGAAAAGTACAATTTGTTAGAGAGACTACGAAACAGCTGCAGCGAGCCTTAATAATGTTTAAATGCTGCATCAGCAGACTTATGAGGTGCAGAGTATATCCTTACTAATATTATAAATGCGGCAGTAACTCTGTCTGTCTGTCTGTTACGCTTTCCCGCTTAAACCCCTCAACCGATTTTGATGAAATTTGGCACAGACAATCTTTAGACCCTGACAAAAGGACATAGGCTACCTTTTATTGCAAAAAAAGGGATGATAATCCCAATATCACATATAATGATTTAGTATATAACGAGGCGCTAACTAAGATTGAAGACCAAGTGATGGCTATATCCGGGAAAGCTCTATCAGATTTTGGAATGAACCGGCCACGAAGAATCGGAGAAGTCAGTCGTGATTTAATAAGAGAACTGGACTACAATGTCCAAATATCAGAGTCTGTTCTTCGATTGAACACGGAACAAAAATTAGTCTTTGATATTTTTGTGCAAAGAATCGATAATGGTGAGGGCGGATTGTTTTCTTAGATGCGCCAGGAGGCACTGGAAAAACTTTTCTATTAAATTTACTTTTAGCCCAAATCCGCAAAGATAAAGATGTTACTAGAATGATTTAAAAAAATGTCTGGTGCGTAGCAACATACAACTTTCCTTAGATCTACGTCAATTCACTCGGGTACATGGCTTTTTCTACTTACTCAATTCATTTATCACTCAGTTAATTTGAACTAGGTCAAACAACGCTTTACGGCAGCAGGAAGCGGTAGCGCTTACAGTTCCGGAATTTTAGGGCTGCTCGTACTCATTCCCGAACGAGAAGCAGTTTATTAGCCACTCACGACAACGTGATAATGCTCGGTGATTTTAATTCAGACATGCTTAGTGACAATGCCTACAAACAACAACTTAGCTACTTGATGAACAGCTGTAATTTTTGCTTAGTACCACTAAATGCAACGCATCACTCACGCACTAATGATACGCTGCTTGATTTAATTATCTTAAATAACCCCGAGTTGCTGTCGCATTTCGGGCAGTATCCCGTTCCTGGGACTTCTTATCACGACCTAATTTTTTGCGCAACCAATTTACGATTGCCTAAAGCCTTGGCGAATCTAAAAATGGTGCGTGATAAACGGAAATTCGTCGAAAAAAATTTCATCGCAGAAGCAAAAGAATTGAATTGGGCAACCATCTTAAAGGAGCCTGATATCAACATTAAAGTTGACAGTTTCACTAAATTTATTGTTGACTTATATGATAAACACTGTCCTTTGCACCAGATAAAACCTAGGCATTTACCTTCCCCATGGATTTCTTCCGAGATCAGGGGGCTGATGGCAGAACGTGATAAGGCATATAAAGCCTATTGTCGGACAAAGACCAATGAAAATAGGAACTCGTTCAAGAAAATAAGAAATAAAGTGAAGCAAACGCTCAGAAATGCAAAAATTCGTCACTTCAAGGCTCTACTAGGAAACAATGTCCCCTCCAAAGATCTGTGGAATATCGTACGAGGACTAGGGCTGAGCCGTGATAAGTGTAACACACCGTCAGCGCTACCGATCCCATTAGAACTTCTAAATGACCACTTTGCTGGGAACGTTCCTCGGACTGATTTGTCGAATGTGGTTCAGAAATATCTTTCGAAGCCGGACAAGATCGAGCAGTTTACTCTGAGCAAAGTCACTGAAGAAAGGGTGCGAGAGGTGCTTTTGACGATCAAGTCAAACTCCCTAGGGGCCGACGGTATTCCAGCAAATGTGTTGCACATGCTGGTTGACGTTGTAACCCCTATTTTGTGTCACATATTCAATGCGTCTCTCAAAGAGGGAATTTATCCCTCCCTCTGGAAAAAGCGATTGTGCTACCACTGAGAAAGACCCAAAACCCTAAATCAGCCAGTGAGTTCCGGGGGATAAACATACTCTGTGCTCCTGGAAAAGTTTTCGACAAAATAGTATACGAGGCGCTTAACCAGTTCGTGCTAGATCATCGCTGTGTTAGAGATCTCCAATCAGCCTATAAGAGAAGCTACAGCACTGAAACGGCTTTGATTCGTGTACTAGACGACGTTAGGAAGGCAATGGATGAGCGACGAGTCACAGTTTTCGTGGGTATTGATTTCAGTCGGGCGTTCGACTTGTTGAGACACGATCTTCTTCTGGCTATCTTAAAATCGATTGGTGTGTCAAAAGAAGTGGTAAGCTGGTTTGCATCCTACCTGGCGGGTAGGTCACATTGTACGAAAGCTCCTGATGGTTCATTGTCGTCGTGGATGAGCGTCGACATAGGGAGCCCACAAGGGTCTGTGCTGTCTGGGCTGATGTTTTCAGTGTTTATTGATACGCTGCCAGATGTGCTGCAGCATTGCTCTTACGGAATGTATGCGGATGACATACAACTATATCTGACGTGTGGGGTGGAAGAGGTAGGGAAAGCAGTCGATATGATCAACGAAGACCTTATCAGGCTCCATACATGGTGTTCCGAGCATGGTATGTCCCCAAATGCAAAGAAAAGTAAGGCCATGCTGTTGGGCAATTCCAGACTAAGATCTCAGATCCTTCATGCGTACACTCCATCAGTTCGGATTGGCAAGGAAATACTGGAAGTAGTCGATTCGTTCAAGAACCTTGGCGTACTAATGACCAGCACGCTTGACTGGAACATGCATGTCGCAGACGTTTGTGGAAAAGCGTACAAGAGTCTGTACCAACTGCGGAGACTCGCCATAGACTTTCCACAATACGTTAGAGCACGATTAGCCCAAGCACTTCTGCTGCCACTCTTCGATTATGCCTCCCTCGCCTACTGCGATCTTAGTGCGGGGCAGATCACGACGCTGCAAAGAGCCCTCAATTCGATCGTGAGATTTGTGTTCCGCCTTCGGCCTGATACCCACACAACTCCGTACTTTTCGAAGCTTGGCTGGCTTAAAATCAAGGAGAGAAAGAAGCTCGCAGTGGCTACGATGCTATTTAAAATTCTAAAATTCAAGAAACCGGAGTATTTATTCGAGCAATACATTTTTCAAAGCAGCATTCATGATGTTAATACTCGCCATGCCTCATCCACTCTACAAATTCCGTCCCACAGAACTAATTTAGCCAGCAAATCCTTCCTAATGCAATCCATCAAGTTTTACAATGACAACGCCGACCGATATGATCTCACAATTTCTGCCAAAAGTTTCCGAAACCGTTATAAAAAAGATCTCCTCAAGACGTGCGAAGACCCAACTTGATCCACTTCCATTTTTTTCATTTTCCCTTATATTACAAGAAATGTGACTGCATTTGACCGTTGATTTGTTTTTGTTTTTTTTTTAGCTACACTTCTGTTCTTTTTTTTTTGTATACGTTTTTGTTTTAAAAGATAACTTACAGTGGTTAATAGTTGTTTTGTTTTACTACTAAGTTTCTACTAATAATTACAGGATAGATGTAAGAGAGGACCTCATGGTCCTAATCTCATTCTGTTTTTGTAAATAAACGCCATCATTCATTCATTCATTCTCTCTCTCTCTCTCTCTCTCTCTCTCTCTCTCTCTCTCCTTCAGTTCAGAATATTGTCGGCAGCTTTGGTCCAGGGGTAACTCATAAAAAACCAGCCATGCATAACGCTCGATGATATGCGAGCACTGGGCTATTCCAAGCCATCAGTATTACCAAATGCACGGTTCAGTGAGGGGTAAATTGATAGCGTCCTAGAGCTATCAGTCGTCCGTCGTGGTAGCCCTTCGAAATCACCAACGATTCTATATTATTTTTCTTCCGGCCATTCTGCTCTCGTCCGTTCTCCAGCAACAAACCCTCCAGTTCCCTTCTTCCCGAATTCATCGAATTTCGTTTGGTACCGAAGCACTGCGACTCTGGCGAGGTGTTTATTTTATTGAGATGTCAAATAAGTAGGCCCAGAAGACATTTACTTCCTAAGCCGTTGTTTGTTTTCATTTTCATTATCAGTGGTTCACATTTTCACAGTTGTTTTATATTTTTATTATTAGTGCCATTTCCTTTACTTGCCGAACAAAGTTATATTCTTAGCTTCACTCATTTTATAAATTTATTCAATAACCCGTTAAAATTTTTATTTTTGTTTGGATTCGCCAATGCATGGCTCATGGGTTCCTTCCCACGAGGGTTGCGAACGCATGTTTCCAAGCTGATGCTGTGCCCAGTTGGATTCTTCCGAGAAGTGATTTTTTGTTTCGTACGGCCATAGTATGGAGGCAAACAAGCTCCACTATCACAGGTAAGTATTTCCGTTCAATCTCATAGGAGTCCCACTGAAGTGAAGAGTGACAATGGCAGGAGTGACAACTCTTCTCACTTGGAGCAACAAAATGATGCGTTCTACGGAACCATCGAGTAATTTGCTGTGAGATATTTTTCATCGTCGCAGGAGACTTGGTCGTGAATTACCATTTGGCAATAAATGTCACAGATACACACATAAATTGTAGAAAAATTTATTATAAAAACTTCAAAAAGAGATTTTGGACAAGTTGGTAATTGCTATCCTCATCGGTGATATTCTACAACTTCGCTTTGGTGAACAAAATATATACATTTATTTATCGTTAGCTTTCGAGAGGATGTCTATAAAAAAATTATAACTGTACACAGAGATCATCAAAATATTTAGTGCCATCCGTGCCCGAAGGAGACAGAAGAATCCCAACCGTGGTCTTTGACGAGGAAAGGTACGGCCTTGTGGACGAGGTAAGGTTGAGGGTAGGGTACGGCGACGTGCTTCTCAACAGGAACGGGGTAGGGCTTAGGAACGGCGACTGGGTAGGGAGCCGCTACGGGCACTTTGACGGGTACTTTGACTGGGTAGGGAACCGCCTTTTCGTAAGGAACGGCGACGTGTTTGATGACGGGAACGGGGTAGGGCTTGGCGACGGGTACTGGGTAGGGTCGGTCGACGGGGACAGCGACGGGAACTTTATACGGGACTGCTACGTGCTTCTCAATTGGTACAGGGTAAGGCGCGGGTACTGGAACTTGAGTCTGTAACAATAGTTCCACACAAAATCGTTGATTAGAATCCAAGTTATGTGAAGAGCAAACAAACAAAAATATATAGCGAGGATGTAAGTTAGATTGAAGTCGTTCCACATTTAATTGGTTGAACCTGAGGTCTTTGGTAGCCATATTGGAAGTGAAGAAGATGAGAAGAGATGGAGGCGGTCCAAACTAGTGTATGTCAACTGTAATTTTGTTAGGAAAGGAAGGGAATTCACTCACCAATTCCGCCGATGGGAGACTTACCCCAGCCGGGGAGATGTGGTAGACGTCCTCAGCTCGTGGCAGTGGAAGAGTTTCCAACGGGATTTCCAGCAGGAAAAGGAGGTTTGAGATTGAGGTAAAACGTAACAAATAAAGGAATGGCTCTGGTGGAAGGAAATAAAGCAAAGAAATTCAAACGAAAAAGAAGGGAAGGCAGTAAGAATAGCAAAACAGCGGGAGAACAGAACGATGGCGGTTATACGACGACGCAGGGGTTTCTGATGCCGTCGACGGCCTAATTTTCGGGTGGCGATTGCCGCAGACAAGACATTGCGTGGCGTGGTGAGCGAGGGTCCCCCAGAGACGATGGATGGAACATTTGCAACAACAACATTTGCTTCCTAGGAGGATTTTCCTGGGAATGCTTATTTACGAGTACACAGCTTGCTGACTGCCTGTCCTGTTGGACAAGTGGAAAGTGAAAAGGGAGGTTCCCCTGGGCATTAGATAAGTGGCAAGAGCGATGGGGATCCTCGCCAAAGGGACGTGACACTAATGAGTCTTTTTTTAATCCGCGAGCGTCTTAGAAAGCTAATTGCGCCAAACCACTGGACGAGCTAGTTCTTTATGGGAACATGGCGACTTGAATACGCGGATTCACTTCTTTTCTGTCGAAGACTCTCGATTCTACACGCCTCGCGCCTCCAGTATGGAGGCAACAAGTGTTCGAAGAGCAACCAACGAATCCCTCAGGGCCATCCATACCTCCTCGTGGTCACAGCTCTCTCCCGGGGGACTGTCTAAATGACAACCTGCAGTACCTTCACAGGTGTACGGGCTCATGCACGATAGCGAAACGGCAACCTCCATTAGTTTAGACCAGGGGTCTCCAAACTTTCCAGCCTTAGGGCCATACTGATCACTCCAGTAAGTTCCGAGGGCCAAAACCATGCCGGTGGTAAAAAGTGAAATAGTCCACTGATGAAAAAAAAAGTTCTAAAAATGTCAAAAACAACTCCTGGCGTCATTAGTAACAAAACCCTAAGAGTGTGTTGTGTCCACTGCTCCCTCTAGGGAATCCTTAGCCAGCGCTATGTGTTCCCTGGGAAAATCATGAACACAAACGGTGGGTACAGTTTTCGTACAAGTACGCAACCACTAGGAACATTTTATGTCTTTTATTTTTATTTTTTTTATGCAACGATAACAACGTTTGATTGTGCTCATTGATGGTTTCGATATAATGGCCAATTGCAATTGACATCATCACTTACTCACTGAGGTTATTAAAACGTGTGATGTTACCAAGCTTTAGTTTTTGTAACAGACGTTACCATGCACTTAACCCAACCAAATTTAGTGACGCTTCTCAGTTACATATCCCGCGTTACATTTTCGAGTTTATGTAGCAAAATAAAGACATAAAATGTCAATAATCTTAACCCTGGTGAGACTCGAACCCACAATCCCCAGTTTAGGAGACCGATGCCTTCTCTATTAGGCCACAGGGGATATGCTTGCAACTCGAGTTAAAAATTTCGTGACACTTCTCCGTAACATCTCCGGCGTTACATTTTCGAGTTTATGTAGCAAAGTAAAGACATAAAATGTCAAAAAGAACGCTACGTTTAAAAAAGGCTGCAAATCGGACTAAAGTCCGCAAAACGGCAACACTGCATATTTCAATTTTCCTGGCATTATCTGTAATTTCTTGATTCGCCATAGAGTACGAGCCATGAGGAGTAACGTAATAAAATGTTAGTTGGATTTATTTCAATAATTTGTTAGTTATTATTTACTGAATTTAAATTTTCTGCGTATTATTGGAATGTTACTACATTACATGTTGTTGAACTTTTATCAGGTGCTTGATGCTTGGTGACGAGTTGTGTTGTTGTTGTTAAGGGCAATTCATTGTTGTCATGACCTTCGTTTGTTTCTGAACGTCTTTCTTACAATATTATACATGTCTTTACTCTTTACAATTTTGTGTTTCTTTATCCAACTTATCACAAAAACAATAATAAATAAGCCTACAACAATGTTATGAGTAGTTAGCCCATGACCATATTAATAATTATTCAACATAAAATTAGAATACTTCAGAAAAACTAAATTTAATTTGCTATAAAAAATATGTTCTCTGAAGGGAGTTTTCAAGAATGCTAGCTGCCGGATGTGGCCCTCGGGCCGTGGTTTAAAGACCCCTGGTTTAGACTGATATATCCTCCTTTGAGTGTTAAGGGACAGTTATTTTGAAAAACAAACATACCTGTCAAACAGCGTGTTTGTAAAAGCTCGATTTTTGAAAACTGGGCTGATGGAACAGCTTCCAATCGAATGGAAAAGAATAGGAAGAGAACGTTGTACTTGAACGGAGGGTAATATGAGAGTTTGCTGAATTTTTTTAGGGGCTTTTTGAGAGGGTGAGATAAATAAACTAAGCAGTTAGGAAACAAGTGAGGAAAGCGGCGGATTGGAGTCTGCTGATACTCAGGCAATTTGAAATTGATAGTCTGCGTCTCATGTTCTGACGCGTAGTTAGTGGACCGGGGTGTGGAGTTCTGCGATTGCCGAGCCTAACAATGGAAGGGGCTGCAGTGGTTCGTTTGATACCTACGACGGTTCTATGAGAAGCAACGTTTTCCCCGTGTTAGTTAATGGATCAGACCCCTCGCGCACCTTTGAAATGACAGTCGGGAGCTGCGTATTCACGGAACACGATTCATCGTACGTTCACTCGCTCTTCCCATTCGAATAATCTGGCACCGCGTATTTTTTTATCTTTTCTGGATCTGGTGGAGAAGACAGTAATTTGTAACCCAGGGATATTTTATTGGGAGCAAACCGTCCTCAGTGAGCAAACGTAAGGGCAACGGTTGCACTGTTGCATCATTTTTGCTTCTCGGTGCATGAGTTCGGTTCTTGCACCAGCGCATTTTCTGGCCACAATGAAACCCTTCCCTTTCCCCCGCGCCACGTCTAGGTACTGAACTGGAGAAATTCCAAAACAGCATCTGAAAGACTTCTTCGTTTCAATCGGTTAATTCGATGTAATTGGTGAGCAACATGCGAAAAACGTAGTGCTTATTTTATTTTTTAAAAGAATGGGGTTATTGTGAACCCGTGTCAGTACGCGGATACGATTAAAACTACCTTCACAGCGAAACGGAGAATAAAATTGAAGGAAGTCAGCTCCCTTCAGCCAATTTGGCGACTGCTTCCACTTCTTATTTTATTAACACTAATATCTGGATGGCTTGATGACACGAAATCGCAGAGGATTCTCTTCCATATGTACCCAACCCGTTTCACTTTACGTTGCAGTTTGATAAACCCCCCAAAAATTTCGACAACCCGAGCTTCGAGAAGCGCCCTGTACCTGCTCCTGCGTTTATTGTTCAGCTTGTTAATCAAAGTGGGTTATTTCTTCTGCAAATCCCTGCTCAGAAGTGACAAATTCTTTCGCCGCCCTCAAATACCATTTATCTACGAAACCTGTGCGTTGTCAGTATCGAGGGAAATTCACTATATTTACTTTTATATTTACTGTACTTTTGTGCACTTTGCTTTATACTATCATGCCCTGCATACAGCGGCCACTCTTGCTCGTCACCACTGGTTGGCCTACGATGAGCAGTATTTATTCAAATTGGCATCCAAAGCAGTTGCTATTTTACACTTTTTCCTGATGAATAAACCTTTCTCTCCCCCCCTCTCACACCCTTATCACCTTTACCATCGGGACGTGGTTGTGGGTATGGTGCAAAGAGTTCCCAAGCTAGACAAACTTACTGAGGTGTGGTTGATTAGTTCCCGGACTAATCTCAAGCTTCAAAAGGTCGCAGATCATTTCAACAAGCACGTAGAGAGAATGTGTTCTTTGGTTCAACATTTAGAGTCAAAGCTCGAAGTATTCGAAAAGGAAAAGGAGAAGTGAGTCACGTAGTAATCTAATTACGTTTTAAGGAACAGTGTTGGAAGATAATCGTTAAAATTTTCTCCTTTATTTTTAGTTTCCGCTAACCGAGGAAAGTATAGTGATCATGACAAAAAAAAAAGTTGAGTTATCTTCAGTTCTTTACGTTTTGAGGCCTACTGAATAAAAAAACCTACTTTGGCGCGTGGTCCGCTCGTGCGTGTGTCTTTAGTTCAATTAGCGGGATAAAGCTGGTTCTTATTTTGTTCGGGATTTTTTGAAGACGCGAAACTAAGGTTATGGGCGAATGAGGTTATCCCATCGACGGGAAAGGGGAGATGGGAGCCAAAATGTACCAAAAACTAGGGATTTTCTCAATTTTCTCGAAAATGGCTGTAACGATTTTGATTAAACTTTCAAATTATCTTCTACAAGCTGGTACTCAACTTTTATTTTCCACAAATATCTCCATGAAAATTCGGTGTACCGAGGATATAAGCCTATGAAGCTTAAATGGGGCTTTTTCCGCTTTTTGGCAAAACGGCTTCAACGATTTTCACATAACTCACAGGATGTTTTTGAATAGTTAATACCTACATGTCGTTCTGAATAAATGTTCCTCTAATAGTCCATTGATCAGATATAAAAATCAAAATGTGTCGAAAATAATGTTATTTTGAACATTTTCAAACTTTCCTGAGTAAATGCTTCACTAGATTTGATCAATCTCATTGAGTGTCTTGTGCACAACTATTTCTGTATCCACCCGTTGAACGGATATATAAGCCACGACAGCTCGGCAAACGAAATTCGTCCGAACATTAAGTGTTTTTCCAATTTTACTTAAAACCGGCTCTCACGATTTCGGTTAAACTTATTGGGTACTCTTAACTAACTAGTATCTACATTTTGTTCTCGATAAATGTTAGTGTGGAAACGCGTTGAAAAAAGATACACGCCTAAAAAGCAAAAATAGGAGTATTAAACTTTTTGGCAAAACGACTTCAACGATTTTCACCAAACGCACAGGATGTCTTCAAATTGTTAAAACGTATATATTGTTCCGAATAAATGTTCTTCTGACAGCCCATTGAACAGAGATAAAAATGAAAATGTGTTGAAAATAATGTTTTTTGAACGTTTTCGTAATTTCCAGATTAACTGCTTCGCTGGATTTGATCAATTTTACAGAATGTTTTGTAAAACCCTATACCAACATTTTTCTTCAGTAATTATGTCTGTATCTACCTGGTGAACGAAGATAGGAACCATGATAACTCGAAAAACGAGATATTTCGAATATTAACGGTTTTCCAATATTTTCAAAAATGGTTCCAATAATTTCAATCGAACTTACGGGCTATTCTCAACTAGTGCCTACATTTTGTTTTTAATGAACGTTTCAGTAGAAATGCGTTGAGCGAAGATGCAGAGCCCGTATGTACGGCAGGTCGTCGAATTTACGAGAGTTGCGGAAAGGTGTGCGTTGCTACGCACCACATATTTGCTTTAAGTGCGAATAAAGTGTGGTCAATGTGACCAAGTCAAACTTAAAAGGGTTTTTACCTCTTTGTGAATGGTGACAGAAGTTATGTGTCCGTGATCCAGAGAACTGAGCCCGTGGCCTAGAGCGTAGTCGTTGTAGCCGCCGAGAGCGTATCCGCCGTGGCTGTCCAAAGCGTAGCCTCCATAACCGCCGCCGTAGCCGTAACCGAGATCGAAAATTCCCCTTTTGTCCGTCTTTTTGTCATCCTTTTTGGATTTTGAGTCGCCGGCTAAGACAGCGGATGCGAAGAGCAGGAGAGCGACGGATGTCTGAAAAATACCGAAGTTGTATTAACCTCGAGTAGCACTCTGGTCACCATTGGACGCCGAAATCCGCCTAAAACCAACTATAGTTATCATAGTGTTCAAAACACTAAATTGTTTTTTTCTCACACACTGTTACAACGATTTTCATTAAATATTTTGCACAGACGACCCAATATGACGCAATACCGCAAAATTCTCATTCGTGGAAAATTACGAGGGCACCACAATAAATTACTAAACATTTCGACCCAAATTCATTTTAGCTCATTTTTTCCTTATAAACTCCGCTCAAATGTGGCTGGAATCCATGGAAAAATTGAGTTATCCAATCAAGCGCTGATACTACGAGCGTTTAATAAAGCTCATAAGATACACAGGAGATCCTACAGAAATTGCGGAACGGATTATTGCCCTTCTCACAAAAATCAGTCTCGTTCATTCTCTGTGTAGTACTCGCTGAACAATAGCCGTTGCGCAAGTACGACCACCACCAGAAATTGAGTGAACAAAAAAATTAGTAGCAAAAGCCGTGAAAAGCGAATTTACGTCGGGCTAAAGTCGCACCTGTTTTTGGCAAAACGGCAAAAGTAAGGCCGTTTTAGTAAAGAAAGAAGTTTTGATTTCAGTTCAATTTTCGTTATTTTCACGCCAACAATGAATTTTTATTCTTCACTATGTCTCAAAATCGTTTTTATACAAGAAGCGTTTTAATTAGTAATTTAAGTTGGCATCATCGTTCAAGTATTTGAATTTAAATAAAACCTAAATGAAAATCATTGAGAATGATTTATCCCGAACATAAAATTTTCAGTATTTTCCATTGTCGTTGAAATTGCTCAAAAATTAGTTAGTTAAGAATGATTTACAAAGGTTATAAAAAGGACGAAATATGGTGGATCATAAGATTAACGCGGAGACGTATTTTCGAGTTGGCACTAACACGCACTGCACTGACTGGAAAAGTTCTAAGTGACTTTCCAATAACCAGTTTTATTTTTTGCCGCGCACAAGTAAAATTAAAAAGGAAATAAACGGCTTAATAAGAAGAAGAGGACGAAACACCGGCGTACCTTGAGATACATGGTGCTAAAGGGTAGATGATATTCACTATGAACAGTCCGCAGACACTGCGTAGAGTATTTATACGTTGAGGAGTGAGGGGGATGATGTGACGTCACTTGCAGCAGCCCCAACTGTATATCGCAATACGTTCCGAGAGTTCTTCCCTTCCTTCAGTTAGTTAGTTACCTTCTACAAGAAGGAGTCTCAGGGGGAACGGGACGAGGCTCTCTCGGGAATTATTTTCTCGCCATCTCGTCCACACATCGCTTAGAACAATAGACGAGAGAACGGCCGACGGGAGCTTTACCAAACCGAATGACGTTTCAACGCGAATGGGCTTTTGTTTTCCCAGGGAAGTGACCGGATACATTTTTTTTCTTTTTGAGCGTCCATAATCCGCAACTTCAGCCTCAAAGATATTGTTTAATCAGTTATTATTCAACGAGCCAATTATTCACGAAGCTATTGCGGAATAGTCGGGATATTACCAACGTCGAGAGAATGCGGAGCACGAACAGATTCCAGATTTATTTCCCTGAGCCTCATTGATATTTGTACGGTATTTTGCGGAATATGAGCATGTCGGCAACTTCAGCTGTCGCGGTGTTGTATTAATATAGAAATGCTCGACCAAGCACTCCCTGTTACTAAAACCCTTCATTAAGCATGATGCTAGACGTTGAAGTATCGCTTGAACTGGGAATTACCTCAGAAATCGGCGAGGGATCTGAATGCTTGACGTCTGGAGTACCACGTCCTTGTGATCTGTCCTGTGCGGATTGTCGTGACGTAGAAGGCAGCCCCTTGAAAGAAAAAATGTTTCACGTTCTCGGAAAGTTGTCAGTCATGAATGAACAATAAATGATAAGCTGTAGGTTTGTTAAATTATGACAAGATTAGATATAATTTTGTACAAATTTCTCAAATACAATCAAATGCTAGTTGGGAAGTATAAGCTTTACTTGTCAGCTTCATTGAAGTTATTTCATTGATGCAGAAGTCGTCACCTCTCACGCACCTCTTACTACCTGCCAAGACAGAGCATCTGGTTTTGGAGGGTTGACTCACCCAATCACTTCTGCTCTGGCGATGCTCTCTTCAAGCACTGTGAAATACTCGTCTCCTTTGACAAACTGAGTGTACCCGCAGCGTGGAGCTCCAACGTCTCCTGAGGGCTCCAAATTCCATTGCTTATCAACCGAAACTGACAAGACTGGCAATATCCTTGTGACGGTATATGATTACATCTGGCTGTTTTGTACGAGGCTGAGATAATCACTGTTTATTTACTAATTTCCTTCAGACGGTAACAAACAGAACTTGTCTAGTCAGAAACTCCGTCGTCACTCGAGATAACTCCTGCAAAGTTAGACAAGTTACTCGGCAGTCAAGAGGAAATCTCATGCTCGGCCTACTCGACTGCCCAATTAGTTGCGCTGGGGAGGAATCCAGAGGGTATCTGTAATTGGCTGCCAAAGACCGAAGGGCATCGAGGCTGTCCATTTTTACTTTCCTTGGCTCTACAAAGTAGAAAGGAAAGTTATGTTTTTGCGAGGGGACGATGCCTATTGTGACGTATTGAGACATACCTAGGATACCGAGGAATTGATGTGGACAGAGTTCACTCACTGGCTGCTAGATTATCCAAAAGGTGCAGTATTTCCAAGGTTCAGGCTGTGGTACTCAGAAAGGACAAAATGAAGCTTGGGGCATGTTCGTTTCCAGCCCTACCGTACATTACTGAGCCAATCATAGCTCCAAGAAACAAACCCCTTTTCCCGTTCCATTGCTCTCACAAGCACGATGAATGGCAGGGAGTGGTTTGACTTCAGCCTGACACGAGGGCTTGAAGTCATTGAATGCTGAATCCTCATAACGCCTCTTCATACCTGCTGCAAGGTGCCCGAAGATGTATATCCTTCGTTAAAGGTCACTCCTTGGATGTGGATGTGCAGCAGTTTGAGGCCTAACACCTCAAAGGCCCATTTCTTTGAAAGAAAAAGTTATGTGGAGAAAGTATTCACAGCATACGTGATATGAGCCTTCAAAGTGAGACCCTGATGCAGAAAACCACAACAACCGCCAAGTATTTTACCTGAATTTAAAGTTCAGCGTGATACGTACTTAGTTGCTCATCCCCCATTCCACTCATTCCGAGTGCCAGTTCAGTAGGCTTTGTTGGCCTCTGACGTTACCATGCCACTGGTTTTTAACCGTCTTTTTTTTCTTTTTTTTTGACTCGAGGGCGTGTGGGACAAGTATCTTTGTCACTGCGGCCGCATATGGGCCTATTGTGACGGCCCTTTCTTAGTAGAAGGCGTCGTACATACCCACCCCCCTTAGGAAGCTGAGTATGTCCTTCACCGCAGATTCTGCTATGATTTGGGGTTCAGTGGTCCCCTGACCAAAGTATTCAAAGCGTTTTGCTGCCAAGGCAGGGCACTCACACAGGATATGCTCTGCTGTCTCGTCCTCCTCACCGCAGAGTCTGCATTCCACCGCCTCTGAGATGCCCATTTTGTTGAGGTGATATCTGAGTGGGCAGTGCCCGGTGAGGAAGCTTATCAGTACTCTCAGATCTTGTCTAGAGAGTGTCAGCATCGCCTTCGCCCTTTGACAGGAAGACGTGACAAGCCTTTTCGCCTGACGTAGTCGTGGCTGGCGATGCCAATGGGCGCCATTTTCCTGTATCTCCCATCGAGCAACCAGACGGTTCAGGTGACTTTTCGTCATACCTACGTGTGGTTGAGGCCCGATGGGTAGGGATTCTGTACCCCTTTTTGCAAGGCGGTCAGCCTTTTCATTGTCCTCATGCCCCCTGTGAGCCAGCACCCAAATGAGGGAGAGCCTGTTACGGGCGCCGAGCTGCTTGAGCCCATGGAGGCATTCCCATGCACGCTTAGACCTAAAACTATAGGCTGCGATGGCCTTTAAGGCAGCCTGGCTGTCTGAGAAAATGTAGATCCGCTTGCCCTTGAGCCCTTTGCTCAGGATCTGCGATCTCTTGGGTTTTGCCCATTGTTCGCGGCTGCTTATTCAGTCAGCATGCTGTCCTTATTCACAGCTGGCCGCAGACATGCCCCTGGGGACAATGCCGTGGCCGTTCCACTATCCACAACCCGTGGTAGCGCCTGGTAGCATGGGCATGCTCCTGGGAAGATAACCCAGAACCAGGACCGTCTTTCTTGCGATACTCAGCCAGAGCGTGTTCCCACAACTGTTTAATAGGCACATCTGCTCGGCAGTCCTCAGAACCTTACTTCTCAAACTGAACTTTGTCTTTTGGGCACACCACCAAAGATAGAGGAACTGTGAGGCTGAAGACACTGCTGTGCTTGTTGTGCGGTGCTATTCGTGAAAATGATTAGCTACTGCAGCCCGAGGGAGGAATATACCTAAGCTGTCTGTTCATGAGTTATCCTCAGGTTCAGCCCACACTTGCTCCAATGTCGTTAACGACATATAATTTGCTCAATAACACCTTCAGGGAAAAATGTCGGTGGAAATCAAAAATTATTTTCTCGCCTCTAATAAAAACACTACCAAACTCTCATTATATTTACACGACTGATTAAATTCTCATTTCTCTAATCGACATTCCACGATTAAACCCGACTATTACTCTTTGTTCGAAGGGCCCCGTGTACTGTGGAGGGCATCGAGGTTTGAAGTTGTAGTTGTTGTATTGACCGATAGCAACTAAGTCCTATTAGGCTACACGGGCTGTGTTCCGTAATTAACTAGCTCAACGCGAACAAAATAAAACTAGAAAACCGTTCTATAATAAATAGTAATTTGGTTTTCGTGTTTTTTGGACTCCATGTGGCATTGCTGCCAAGGTTAAGTTGAGAGCTAGTCACACACTTGAGTACATTGCCTAACGTTGTAAACTTTATAGTCCCAATATTTCTCGCTTGTAAACTACTCTATTCGCGTAACAGTCTGAAGAGAATGAGTCTTCTGTCTATCTCAGAGCCCATTGAGTTCACCCTAATAGCCGCTCAGTTTTAAGAAGGTAATGTCGGGAGGTAACGATAGATGCGAAAGTCGTCGTACGAAATGGGTCTAGGGGGAGAAAAAAACCGAAGGTCAGTGAAGCAGTGGACTACGTCTGGCCTTCTGCGGAATTCTTGCCCTTCTTAGGCCGTCAATAAAAACCCGGCTTGTTGCTTACTACTGTACCTCTTTTTCCGAACTTAATCGCCCGTTTCGTTTCAGCGAGTTGTTATCGTCATTTCGTTGAATGAACCGAGCTTTGGTCAATGTCGCTGGAAACTCCATTATCCGACTCCTAATTTCTCGATGCCGGAACTGGATTCTTGAAAAATTCGAAAATAGCCTTGGTACCGTCAACTTCGAGTAAGAACATTAAGTAGAAATAAACGAATCCGTTCGGTCGATCGCAATTCTCATTAGTATCAGGGAGGGGAATGAGGATCCTTCGGTTGATGAACCGGATAGCGCTAAAACGACACACAAACACGCCATAACAATATGTGCGTGTATACGACGAAAGCTATCGTAACAATGCAAATTCGATCCGAAAGTCGTTCATAGGGGATAAACCAGACAACTGTCCAAATACACTGATCCCAGATGTGGTTACTCCCAGAAGACGAAAATCGAATTATTGCCACTTCCTTCGCTTCGAGCCTTTCTTTTATCTCATTTACGGCACATTTTAAGTAAGTGAATGTAGAGGAGACTGCTCCACAATACCAGACACTTCTCTAGAGTCACAAATTGGCTGATGGAGAGACATAGGATAAGAAATTGAGGGAGAAGTGAGAGAGAGGGAGAGAAAGAGAGAGAGAGAAAGAGAGAGAGAGAGAGAGAGAGAGAGAGAGATAGAGAGAGACTGTTAGACTGTTTATTTCTATATCTGCGCGTATATTGGGGCCATTTGGCCCTCTCCACCACAACGGCTAGGATTTTTAAATAGGATAGGGTTTTTAAAAATTTGAGGGTATTGAAAATCAATATTTGGTCAATTGCAGTTTCTATCTTTTCCTCGACAACTCAAAGTAAATATCTGGTGCGTTGCAACACACAACTTTCCTTAGCTCTACGCCAATTCACTTTTTACATGGCTAATCCTATTTAATCAATTCATTTATCACTCAGTTCCTTTGAACTTGGTCAAATAACGCTTTACGGCAGCAGGAAGCGGTAGCGCTTACAGTTCCAGATTTTATTGTGCTGCTCGTACTCATTGCAGGACCCATATTGAGCAATCGGTACACAGATAATTAATGAGGCTGTAAGCACAAATTTTTTGAAGAAGGATAGTAATTACTTTTGCAGAGTTATTGGGTAAACACGTTTAGAACTGGTAGTAAGCGAAACAGCGGTAGTTGAAATTCAGGAATTTCTGGAGTGAGCCCCATGTATCTCATGAGCGTTTCTAAACACTCACCCTTTAGGTATTGGATTGGGCTACAATACCAATTGTTTTTAACATTCTACAAAATTTCCAGCGGAGTTTATAAGGAAAAAACTGCGCTAAAAACGCTTTTGGTCGAAAATTTTGATAATTTATTGTGCTGCACTCGTCATTTTCCCTCGGATGGGAATTTCATGGTATAATTGCCTTATTGAGAGCTACCAGTATTAAAAATTTAATCAAAATCGTTTCAGACATTTTTGAGAAAACAAAATTTGGTGTTTTGATCACTATGCTAACTATGGTTAGCTTTCGGTGGATTTTGTTCATACCCGTATTTTGGCGTCCCATGGTAACCTCCGGGCTAGATATCAAGTTTGTATGGAATTGGTACGGTGGTTCTCTCTAAAAATCGTTCACAGTGTTATAGGATGGATCGTTCGGGCGTCACTCAATAATAAGGCCTTCCTTCCAATACCTCCAAGAATCGTATATTCAGTTCCGTTCCAGTTAATAGCCAACAGGCACAGATAGTAAAGAGGACCGAAGTGGTGCCGCCGGAGCCCAGAAGAGGAATAGCTGGAGGAAGTAGTTGCTGTAGCAGTAGGGGCCGAAGAGCTGGAGGACCTCACAGTCGTGAGAGTGAGCAGTGGGTACCACGGCAGCACAGAGGGTTGGAAGCTCTACGTCCGACAATTGAAGATATCCCAATTTTGCGTGTCAGTGCAAGTGTATCGTCGTTGCACCCGCCTTGAAAGCCTGGGTACTGTGGTTGTGGGGTCATTACCGTGCACCGATCTGGCGTAGTGCGAGTTGGGGGTATCCATAGCCTGGAAAAATTGGGTGTGGTTCTCATCAGCTAGGGGCCCTTTTCAGCCGATTACATAACTTTCCTTTCTGCTTTGTAGAGCCAAGGAAAGTAAAAAAAGTATTTATAAGGTCACACTTTACCCTGTGAGTTTAATTAAAATCGTGAAAACCGGATTTACGTAACGTTAAAAAATTTCCGCTTCATACGCGAAGAACAATGATCAGGAAAAGCTAATTTGGAAGCCCAATCAAAATCGTTAGAACCAGTTTCTAGAAAATTTAGCAGTTCTAACGTGCTTCAGTCTTTCCAAAGTACCTTGTCAGTTCCACAGGTCGTACATTTCCAAATTGTACGTCGTTACACAATCCGTACTGTTCAAAATCGCTAGTTTGAACGTATTTCGGTGTTTGCGGTGATATGCAACGAGTTTTTGGTGCACTCGTGCACGAAAGGCCTAGTTTAAATGTTTTCAACCTTGGCTGTACATGAAGTTGAAATAAACACGGCTTATTCGCGCGTTTCTCAATTGCTGACAGTTGGGAAAGATTTTTTTTAAAACGTTTTTTAACCTTTCGCGTCTTGAAACGTGAAAACGCTTCTCGGCCGGTCAGCCGCTGACCTGCGACGCTCAACGACCTGGCAAAGTGTGAGCCAACTTTTGAGATTCCATACCGTCGGCAGTTAATACGCCGAGTTAATACGGCGTTGGCTCGAAGGAGTCGCAGATCGAATGCGATAGTAACCGCGACGAGCGGCGATCTGCTGGACGGTAGCATGAGCGAGTCATTATTTTAACAGTCGCAGGTTCAAGTCCTCATTTCGACACGTTCGCCTCTCTGAGGTTGCAAGTTGTGTCATCGACCTTCTCTTTTTCCCCAATTATTCTTTCTACGAAACTATACCGTTTAATCTTTGGAAGCTTACAACTCACTAACTACAGCAATAATTTTCGTGCTTAATGCCGAAGTACGGTAATTACGTACATAAGTTGAGAACAGTAGCAGAGAGAAGGGTGTGAATGAGTAATGGCAGATCCGTCTGGTTAAATTCGGCTGGTACTCGTACGTAGGAAGTGCGGGAAGAATAGCGTCCGCTGGAAGGCTTCACATAATTGGGAAGATGCACGGCTATAGGGCATATGTTGCTCAATTTTTTTTTCTTGAAAACGGTGGATGCAGGTGATTGCCTCACTGCAGCCACAAACGGGCCTATTGAAAGGGCGTCCATGATCCTCAGATCATGGCCCCCCTGTAGCACCCCCAGGCCCCACGGCACTGGTCTCACGTGGTGTGAGGTCACCTATGCGACCCCACCACCCCTATATCTGCAAGTTCTGCATTCGCCACCTCTTCTGGCTGAAGAAAGGGCCTCCCAAACACACAACCGCGCGATGCCGCGAGTCCATCGCATACGCGCAGCACATGCTCTGATGTCTCTTGCCCTACTTCGCAGAACCTGCAAACCACCTGTACCCTGCACCTGCCAATATTTGCAAGGTGGTACCTCAGCGGACAGTGACCGGTAAACACGCCACATATGATCCTCATATCATTCCTCCCCAGTGCAAGCACCTCCTTGAACCTCCCTCTGGAGAGCCGGATGAAGAGTTTTGACTGTCTAAGGCCGGGCAGCCCTGCACCGGTCCTCCCATTTGCCAACCTCTCTACGTAGGTGGCTCCTAGTAGTCCCAACAAAGGGCTCAGGGCCAATAGGGATCTGCACCAATCCTTTCTTTGCCAACCCTACAGCCCGTTCGTTTCCCTCTATACCCTGATGTCCTGGCATCCAACACAGTGTTACACTGTTATCCTCGGCCAGGGCCTTCAGTTCAGTCAGACACTCCCACACCTGCTGCGATGTGTGACAGGTCTGTTTCTTTATTTGGTGACTGTACCTAAACCCTCGACGAGGATTATATCAGTCATAGAAGTTGCGGTTTCGCTAATATGCAAGAGGCCGGCCCCTGCAGCATCCACCGAACTCAGACCTGTGGAGGTACGGCAGGTATTTGGTCTTAGCCAGTCTCACCGTAGAGAGCTGTTGCCCGTGTGTTACCGCGCGGAGGTTCACCACCTGAGGACTTCCGTACCATCTGGGAGTATTTCATAATCTGGTTTCCTACCTGATCTTACTTTTTACTTGGGTGGCAAGTTTCAAAAGGACAGATCAACTATAACCACGTTTCTTAGCCATCACCTTCTTTGCGAACTTTGCAAAATGGTCATAGGTTTCCTTTGTAGCAGTCAATGCTGCTAAGTTCGTTTGCCCTACCAACAACCGTCGCTCACTGTTGTAGAAACTACAGTGGAGCAGCACATGGTTTCTTGTTTCCTCCGCACTGGAGGCACAAGACGTGCATAATGGAGAGTCTTTCAGGGAAAAGAAGTGGAGCCGCGCATTGAAGTCACCATGTCCCGTGAGGAACTGGCTCGTCCAGTGGTCTGGCTCAACCCATTTTCTAGAAAGACGTTCACGGATGTTGGGGAAGAACTCATACGTATCACGTTCTTTTGACGAGGATTCCCATCTCGCTTGCCATTTCTCTAGAGCCCATTCGTCGATGGCGGCAAGTTTCTGTTCTGTGGTGAGATCCGCACGGAGTTCAGCCCAAAGCGGGGGAAGCTCCTGTTTCACTCTCCACTTGTCAATCATGCACTCGACAGCCAAATCAACTGGTAACTGACCAGTGATCACCTGGAGTGCTTCCGTTGATACAGTCTTGTAGGCCTTGGTGACCCACAGGAGCGCAGCTCTCTGGGATTGGGCCAATACTCTCTTTTGATTGACTGTTAGTTTGCTACCCCAGACAATCGGGCAGTAGCCAATCACACCTAAATACATGGCCTTATACATGAGGATGGTGTCGTGGTAACACACACCCAAGTAACCTTGCTAATGGCACGCAGTGAGGCAAACCTTGCAATGGTAGTGCCTTTAAGGGACTGGAGGTGTTGGTTGAAACCCCACCTCTCACCTATATTCACTCCTAATACTTGACGTGCTTTTCAAGAAGAGGAGCCTGTGGCCGCCAAAGCGTATTGTGGGTGGATTATTCACTTTCCCCTTCAAGAGGATTAGCTGGGTTTTTCCTCAGCCACCTGCATCTTGACATGCTCGCACCATTGGTTGACAGTGCGGAGCACATGGTGAGTTTTTTCTTCAATTTGGCGGACTGACTCTGCAAAGATCAGCACAGTCAAGTCATCCACATAGGCGTACGGCTCGCAGTCAGTCTCCATGAGTTTCCTGAGTAGACCTTCGAAGAAGGCATTCCAGAGTGCTGGGCCTAGGACTGGGCCCTGTGGGCACCCCTTCTCAATCGTCCTCGGGGCGGAGACCTGCCTACTTTCGATCGTAGCAGTTCTGTCTGTCAGGTAACTTCTGACGAGCGAGTACAGGTTGCGGGGGATTCTCCTACCTTTGAGCTCATTAAGAAGCACTGGCTACCAAAGGTTGTCAAACGCTCCTCTGATGTCAATCAGAACTGCTACGACGTACTTAGCCGGTGCCAGCAGGGAAACACGCCGAATCTCGACAATGACATCCTGCGTGGACCTTCCTTTGGTACACCCGTATTGCCTGCCTGTGAGGTTGCGGCCAAAGACTCCTTCGAGGGACTGCAACATCAAGATTTCTAGTGTTATGCCTAATATGGAAAGAAGACTGAGTGGTCTCCATGATCGCGAGGCTGACTGATTGCGGTCGCCTCCCTTTTGAAGAGTGACAACACGCGCAGACTTCCACTGAGTGGGGAACTGTCCGACCTGCAGACAGTCATTAAATAAATTAAGGAGACCGCTGGAGATTGTCCGCTCAGCCTTCCTTAGCATATTGCTTTCTATTTTGTCTGGCCCGGGATTTGTTGGGCTTTAAGGTCGCAAGGGCCCTGCCGAGGTCGCCTGTTGTCCACAATGGGATGTCGGGCTCGTTCGGAGGGTCCATGATCAGCTCCTTGCTGTCCTCTGGGCTTCAGTGTCTCGAGCTACTTGGTCATCTGGGAACGCCTTCTCAAGGAGGGTTTCCAGTGAGCTTTCGATGCTGCAGGCCCAGCCTGACTCATTTTGCATCGCAGCTAAGACTTGCTCTACGTTTGCTTTTCCTATGGAGGACTTGTAGTGTCTGCCCCAGGGTTCTCAGAGCTCTCCGCTTCCACAAAATTTCGCCAGCCTTGCCCGTTTGGCTCGTTTGATGGCGCGGCGGAAGCTTCTTCTCTTGGATGAAGGCAGTTCGAGTGTTGCTCTGGCATCAGGGTCACGAGTGTTTTGGTACATCCTTCTGGCTCTATTTGCACTTTGCTTGAGGGGATTAAGTTCCTCAGTCCACCATGGGACTTTGATCGCCCTGTGCTTCTGTTGGCCAAGTACAGAGAGCCCAGCAGAGTGCAGTGCTGTGGTAAATGTGTCCACTTTGCTGTTCACCTCTTCAGGTGTGGATGCTTGCGCTATTAGGTCGGTGTCTGCGGCTCGCAGTTCACCTTCCAGTCCCCTACAGAATTGTGGCCAGTCAGCATTTTTTGTGCGGAATCGCTTTTCACGCATGTCTTTGCAGAGGATGTTGTCATCCGTGATGGCAAAGTCAATAACCATGTGATCGCTCTGCGTTGCACCTGGTACGACTCGCCAACCTTGCAATTTGAGTAGCAGGGTGTGAGACACGGCTGTGACGTCTATACACGACCTTCCTCCTGGACCATCATAGGTCGCCTCAGTCATGGGGTCGTTGGCAACAACCAAGTTGTACCTGGTGAGCAGCTCTATATACGCCTCGCCCGCCCAGGGTTGGGGATCCCCACAATGGTGATCTGGCGTTTGCATCAGCA
Organism: Pachypeltis micranthus; assembly: GCA_020466155.1. NCBI lineage: Eukaryota > Metazoa > Arthropoda > Insecta > Hemiptera > Miridae > Pachypeltis > Pachypeltis micranthus. The sequence continues at coordinate 7,023,277 of CM035776.1, forward strand.
CAGACTACGCAGGGTCGTCCTGATAGGCCTGCTAGAGCCCGCTCGAGTGGTTCAAGGCTGTTGGCAACTGGTGCGCCAAATTGCCTGTAAATGATATTACAACCAGCTCAAAGCCACCGGCTCGTATGAGCACAGCGGGCCAAGTGCTGGCTGTTCAGGTGGGTGAGTGCGAGCATGTCAATGGACGGGTCGGTGCAGGCTACTGCTGCCTTGGCTCCTGTTCTTGCTCCAGTCACCACTCGTGCCTGCGATCCCAGACCAAGGGTTTTGGATCCTATGTATGGTTCCTGTATGGCGAGGACACTGCAGCGTTTCTTGAGTGCATTTTGCAGCAACTCAGCCATAACTGGGCAACTCTTATTTGTGTTGTGCTGAAGGATTCGAACTGTTTTTGACCTATTCATAATCTACTCGTGACTCCTGGAGGGCAATCGCTCGCTGACGAATGGTACAGCGTGCGTCTCGTGTAGAGTGTGAGACCTGTTGGATTTTGAGTTCGACGCAATTGGCACACTTGAGAGGGGCATCACGCTTGCATTCCCTACTCAGATGTGGCAAGGCGCACCAGGCGCACACAACAGGTCTTGTACAGGCCACTGCCAGGTGGCCATAGCGCTGGCATTTGTAGCACTGGAGTGGGGGCTTGGTACTTTCAGATATGGCGCACCGCTGCCAGGCTATTTGGAGGTGCCTTGCCCTCTAGTTTTGTATAGGCTGGGTGATACCTCAATCACCCAATCCTTCTGCCTTCCACGCTGTTTGGTGAAGAGGGGCCTGACATCCTGCGGCTGCAAGCTAACGCAGGGTTGTGCTCAACAACTTGTTGGGCCAAGTCCTCTTTTTGAAGATCAGTCCGCACGTCGCACAATAGCAGGCGTGGGAAACGACCCAGGGGGGCTGACGCTTGGAGCTTCAACCTCCTTTTGTTGAAATGTGGCTCGTGAGCGCCTTGGCCATTTCTGGCGTTTCCGTCACAATGACGGCGCCACCTCCTACTGCGGTGCGGATGTTCTAGCACTCGGACGCTTAGAGCTTGGAGGTCCGCAGCAGGGACACCCCGCATCAGTGCTTCCATTGTATCAGGGGTTGGAGGACCAGCCTCCTTCCTTACATGTATGCCTAACCACTACCACGTTTTGTCGTGGGTTTTAGGGGAGTTTGGCAAGCGGTGGAGGCTTTTTATTTTGTTTTTATTTTTACTTTTGCCCTTGTTTTGGGCAGAGGCGTAGGCGGGGCGCTGCCCTCAGCCTGCTTAGTTGGGGCCTGTTTCCGCTTCCCCCTGCGCTTCCTGGCCCTGGCAGACTGCCATTCCGCCTCAGCTCCATGAGGGGGGGAGGAGGGCGCAGTAGCGGCTACTGCCGCATATGAGGGGCCTGGGGTACTACCCTGGCTCATTGAAGGTCCTTGAGTTTGGGGGGCTGGTGGCACTGGCTGCTGGGCAATTGCCCTACGCAGCTCTTCCCTCACGACAGCCGCCACAGTTTCCCGCAGGGGGGGAGTGGCAGGGGGCGATGTCGTTGGGGGGGCATTAGCTTTTATAGCCAGCTTCGAAATTTCGAAGAGGCAACTAGTGATGAGGTCCCGCATAGGTCCTGTCGCGTTGACCCTCATCCGTGCCATCTGGCTGTGGATGATTTGGACATATGCGCAAATTTGCTCCATGTCCGACAGATTAGGGTCAACGGCGTGTCGTGTGCTTGTAGTAGCCGGGTTGCCCGGGCTACTAGGGGGAGAAGGGGGAGATGAACGCGGTTTGCCCGGTTCTTTCCGCCCTTGTTTGTTTGGACGACGAGTAGATTGCTCATCGTCCGAAGAGGGAGGGGTCGAGCTTGGCGAGCCCGAGGAAGAGGCGCAGGTGGCGTTTTTATTACCTGCAATTGTGTTATTTGACTTAGTCATGTTTTTACTAATTTTGAGGGAGATTAAAGAAGCAGACTGGTGTAGTGTATCCTTGTGAGTTCATTTGTTGTGTGTGTTAGTGGTATGAGCGAGAGGTGCTCGAGAGGCAGTGTCCTGGAAGCTCCCCTCAGGCATATTGATTCTAGCCCCTTTCGCTGGTCCGTTGAGGGTCAGGGAGGCCCCACATGCGCCGCAGCTGCCAGTCCGGCCACCCACCGGGACTAAGACGCATGAGGGATTTTTCGGCTGCTGCTCAGAGTCAGCCCCTCGGCCACTGGTGATGGTGAGCGGGACACACGCCATCAGCCGCCCCAGGAACGCCTCAAACCTGGTTTCCCCTCCTCATTCCGAGGCCGCACCTATATAGGGATCGCTCAAAGGTGTTAGTGAGCTACCTCCAGGACTGTCTTTCGCTCATTATGAGTGTTTTAAGTCAATATGTTCTGCCACGCAAGCCGTTGCAGTGTATTTTGTATCTGGAATATGTTGTGTGTGTCAGTGTCGTGAGCTTTAAGCCCTTTAAGGCCGGATTTAACGACCACGCAGAGGATACGGCAGGAGAATTCTGTCCCCCTTCCTGCGGGGGTGTGTACTGCGATCCCAGCTAAAGGTAGGGGTTCCCAGTGTGTCATGTATGTGAATGAAGTGTAAGTTGTGTCCCTTTTAGTTCGGCTTATACGAACACGCAGGGAGTACGGCAGTGGAATTCTGGACCCCCAACTGCAGGGTGAGCACAGTGTGGCGACAGAGTACACTGTGACGCCCAGCCACAGTTAAGCCTCGTTGGATGTAATCCTGCGGGGACCTCGTAGAGGTGAGGTTGTCTTTCAAGCTGGGCCCACCCGGCTTTCCCTTTTAGTCGGCTCATACGACACGCAGGGAATACGTCAGCGGTATTCTGGACCCCCGACTGCAGGGTGAGGCAGGCTTTGAGAGTGGCCTGACTGTCCACCATGATGTAGATTCGCTGCCGCTTCGATCCCCTCTGCAGCAGCCGCTGCACACAGACCGTTACCTCACCCACCTCTGCCTGGAACACCGAAGCCAGCGACCCCAATGGGGTCGCCGCTCTGATTCTCAGCCCAAAGATGCCTGCCCCTGCAAGGCCACCCTGCACCGAGCCATCAGTGTAGTAAACCAGGGCCCCAGCTTCGAAAGCGGGAACTCCCCCTTCCGACTTGGATCGCTCATGAATGAGTATCTGAAAGGGTAACAAGAAGTTGAACCTCGCGGGCATTGAGTCAGCCACATGCAGTTCGGGCCCCTCCACCTTCACCTTGTCAAGGATCAAGTGATAGGAACTCCTCCTCCCCCACATGATCAGACCCAAATTGCTCAACGTTACAATAGTTATTCTCGTCGTATTGGTTTTAAAAAAAGGTAGTCAGTGGCCTGCTAATTCAAGCTACATCGTTCAAGTTGTGTCGGTTGGATTTGCAAATATAGGTATTAAATAGTTACTACCCAATTCAATTCCTACACGTATGTTTGTCGCGTCTCTTCTGGAAATGCTCTTATTGATAATTTATTGTTTAGAAACTTGCAAGGGAGGAATTGAAGGAAAGGAATTTATATAGTATAGGAGTGGAAGGTGACTCTCCTATATACCCTAAATGGAAGGCTTCGTTTTGTCCGAGCATTAGGTTTATATCCGCCAACACGATGAAATCAAGCTCAATTATTGTGTTTTTTGACGAAAGTCAATGTACGTAATCAATGATGTTACATCATTTAGCAAAAGAAGTACTTGTTCAGTACTGTTATGAGGGGGGATTCTTATTGAAAGCGGTATCGCACTAGGTGAGTTGGGAAGTAGTACGATTAGTAGCCGAATGCAATTCGAACAAGGAGTTTTATTCGTGAATTACATTCGGAGATGTTTTACCGCCACAGACAGGGAACTGGGTGGGAGCGACGCAAACACGGGCGACATGGCGACGAGGGAACCGGCTCAGTTACAACTGACAGCAGCGAAGTCTCGAGCGAATCGGGGCATTTGAGGTGCCCAATCAGCATAAATGCCCCGGACGAGTCTCCGCTGAATCGAAGGGTTTGGTTCATCCCGTTACAGTACCCTCTGGAGTCACAAATTGCAGCAGCTACATGAAACTGAGTGAATATAGGGAATATTGTTCTATGTGAATCATGCCAACACGCCCAACATGGATTGAATCGTACCGCGTTGACAATGCTGAGCTTGAGATTGATTCATGTTCGAGATATGAGTGTAAACTCTCCAGGGGGAGAACAAGGATGGTCCTCAGTCTGGAGAGAGAAAGTAGACGGATGGTATGTGGCCTATCCAAAAGCGTACCATCTGGCTAATATCGGCAGAGGTCCAGAGTTGCAGATTTTGCGAGAGTCAGCTGTGCTTAGTCAGTCATTCACAGGACTGGCTGCTGCGCGCCTCACAAAATCTGCAACTCTGTGCCTCTGACTCGCATATATTAGCCATGTGGCAGCCAAGCGTACAAGGTAGGAAGGTAGCCAAGTCGTGAACATCTTGGGGGATCAGTGGGAGGTGCTGTGGCAGATTATTTGAAAAGAGGACATCTCCCCTCTCCCTCGCTGGGTACTTGTGAGGGCTGGCCTGGCTTCAGTCTGCCTCTGAATGCTCGGAGTGCCTCAGCTGTGGCAGAATGAGGTTGCAGAGATGGACCTCTCGCGTTTTGTGTGAGAATGGTGGAGACGTATTGAGGACGTCGCATCAGGAAACACTAGCTCCATGAGAGCCAGGGGTGGAACTGGGAGGACATGAGGTGGCTCATGTACGCCAACACAATAGGCCCATTTCAGGCCACAGTGGGGTTTTCTAAGTTGTATCAAATTAAAAAAAAAAAAAAAAGCGTAAGTATTCCAGGATTAGGTTTCGCAATAAATGTTGAGCACTCTTAGGAGGTACATAGTGTATATTTTACCATAAAAACGAGAGTAGATACGCTAAGACCTAACTTTATGAGTATAACGAAACGAGCAGTCTCTGCCATCCCTCGCAGTATTGACTTTGGACTAGACACACGCTCTGGATGAAAGGGAGAAGACAATTGGCACCTTTCGTCTCTGCTCAAGTCAAATGTGTGCGCTTTCCCAGCTTCGTTCTGTTTGCCAAAAACACAGCCCAGAGCCCTCTGTCAATCAATTTCCCTCTACGACTTTTCATGCCTTGCGAACGCAAATAATGACCCGATCTTGTCTTCACCCGTGATACACATATCTTTCTATCTCAGGGGTCTCCAAACTTTTCAGCCTTAGGGCCATACTGATCACTGCAGTATGTTCCAAGGGCCAAAACCATATTATCATTGTTGCCGGTGGTAAAAAGTGAAATCCACTGAACGAAAAAAAGTCCGAAAAAGTACACAACGTTTAAAAAAGGGAACTGAATTTGAGATTGCAAGGAGAAAACCAGCATCTTCCTGATTTATACACTAATATCAAATCATTCCCGAAGAAATTGATACTGTTTCAATCACTTTTACGAAGTAAATGTTTTTCACATTTTAAAACATCTGAAATATTCAGCCACACTACAGTTAACGTACCTGTCAAGTGAGTCCGTCTCCTCTGGCTGGTGAGTTACTGTGGGCAAGCGTTTTCGATGTAAAGACGTCATCGTCTGGCCGTGAAATCAGTGCTGGAGTCAGTCAGTTGGTCGTGGTCTTTATATACGAAGAAAAAGGGAAGCGGGATGATGAAGGAGCGTCGAGGATGGGCGGGGGGGGGGGGGAAGGAGGTCATGCAAAAACGCATACATGGGACAGTCAGGACGAAAAATACGGACCAGATATTCAGAACACATTAAATCTCTTAGTAGGAACAAAGACGATTCAAACTTTGCCAACCACCTCAAGACAACATGAACCTACCAAAACACAGGACTGCACCATCTTACTATATAAACAATACAAAGGACGAAAACTGAACATATTAGAAAACATGGAACTTTATAAACAAAAAAACTTAATTGGACAGATCATAAATGAACAAATAAACACAAAATGCGACACCATATTCACACCACACCAAAACACTACACAAATGAAAACAACACACTGACGGATGTACAGACCACCCTATACAAAAAAGACGTTGATTTCACAACTGACAGACCATTCAAGACGTTCCATTCACCTCTAAACGTTTTTACCCAATAACTCTGCAAAAGTAATTATTATCGTTCTTCAAAAAATTTTTGTTTACAGCCTTCATAACGATCTGTGTACCAATTGCTGATTGCTGAGTCCTGCAATCAGTACGAGCAGCACAATAAAATCTGGAACTGTAAGCGCTACCGCTTCCTGCAGCCGCTAAGTGTTGTTTGACCAAGTTCAAAGGAACTGAGTGATAAATGAATTGATTAAATAGAATTAGCCATGTACAAAGTGAATTGTTGTTGAGGTAAGGAAAGTTGTGTGTTGCAACGCACCAGATATTTATGTGAATTACGTTGGCGTAAGTTCTCAACGGAATATTGTTTGCCGCTCTGATTACGTTGCAACAATATTGAAAGGAGAAGTTCGCGAAAGTTGATAAATGGTTTAACAAAGCGTATATTTGTATCGTTTGAAAGAACCGTTTGTCATGCCAACACGTCTACTGAGGGGAGGGGGGCAGACCAGGTTAGTTCTGTGCTGTGAGCAAGACATCATTGCACCCCATTCGAGGTGCAGCTGCGTCTTCTATTTCAGTCGATTACGTAACTTTATTTTTTGCTTCGCTAAATTATGGAAAGTAAAAGTTTTTGCGCTTTCCTTAGTAAACTTCTTCTCGCGGTGACAGCCTTTCGATTGCAGCATTCTATTGTACATGACAGGCGTTAGGCAGGCTCCGGTCTGCCTAATTAGTTGGAACACGGAAACGAGTTCACAAGAATTCTTTTCATCGGCTCTTCGGCACGAAAAAGACGAATAAGGATCGAAAAAAGGAAGTTTCGTCAGTCAATTAATTGCGGAGATCGAAAAAAAAAGAGCCGAGAGTCCAGTTGAAAACCCGACAAACGAGAGGAGAGGTCTGATTTCCATCAAACTCTCCTTTCGTTTAAAACTTGCAAGCTCGAGCCTTAATGACGAGAAACGTTTGATTTAATGCGGGGTATACCGAAAGTGAAAACAGAGAATCGGCCGAATGAGTCAAATCGTGACCTGCTATACGAGGTCTCCGTTAGCCGCTGACCTCTTCGCCATTTTGTGCCCCGTTCCTTAGGAGTCAGCTGCTTGCAGCCAACAACCGGTCTTTGCATGGGTAATGTTTCCTGGACGCTCCCGTTTTTATTCGGAGGGTCTCGGGTGTCGTTCGAGCAAGAAAGTGAGAGCAGTCTCTTCTCAAAACATTGACCAGGCACCTGTTGGGTGTCTTTCGATCATTTCGGCAGCCAATGACGCTTTACTGCTTCTGTTTCTACGGTTAGAATTCCAATGACTTCAATTTGAAGGATTCAGAAGTAGAAGAATAAAGTTTTGACATGTACCGCTTCATGTGCTTCCGCTAAGCTCGTGTATTTGGAATAACTGTAGATAACAGGTCAGCGGAAGCTCCTCTTTTTCTCGTCCTACCAGTGATATCAACAATCGGTTGTCTGCTGTTCCAGTGCATTCAATATATCTCATTGGCTAATAACAGCTACACAGCTTTCTGAAAGTGTTCCTCCGACAATCAACAGAACGGAAATAAACATGCTAGTACGTTTTAAAGCTCCCCCGGGCTTTCGATACTGACTTTAGTCAAATTAACCATCAACAAATTTTATGATATTGTAATAAACGTTATTAGAACATAGTATAGTCGTAGTTCTACTGAATGGTTTACTTTATTTACTCCCCCAATACGTTGTCCACTATTTTATTTATACAGCCATTCGCTGCAAGAACATACAGGACCTGTTTATGAAGCGTGCCATCTGGTGAAAAGTTGTGCCCAGCGTAGAAAGGGAAGTTACGCAATTGGCAGACATTTTTTTTTTTTTAGGTTTCTTCAGAGCTTTAAGTTGTTAATTACAAGAGCAGAAATCATTTCATTTCGATTCATTGTTCAGGGGAAGTTTGAACTTGACACCCATTTTAGGCGCCTCCAGTGGTCGTAGTCTAGTGGTCAAAGGCGAAGATTAATTAATATTCCGACGAAAGTAGGGCATTGGATCAGGATCGCCATCGGCTCTCCAAACATTTCCAAAACCCTTCTAACGAATAGTGTCAGAAGTTCCATACTCCGACATGCTCCTTCATTCCAATAGAAGAAGAAGGCAGGTGAGAAAAATTAAATAGAGAAAAAAATGAGACGAATTCTCAGGTCGAGATTTGCTGACGCTTGAAGTTCCAGTGAAAAGTGAAATAGTGGTGCCTACTACAATATGAAAGAAAACTCTGCCCTCTTTACTTGTTACCCGTTTGACTAACTACTGGCCATTGGAATCTTTGATCACATTTTCTGGGGATTCACTCCAACTCTCTATAATCCGTTCATTGCAGTTGTCCGCTCCAGGAGCAGCGGCTAATGGTGAGGAGGGAGATGTACTGCCCGACTCCCATCAAAAGGCACCCTCGCAATCGTAGTCTAGTGGTCAAAGGCGAAGATTAATATGCCGACGAAAGTAGGGCATTAGATCTGAACTCGGCATCGCTGTAATTTTTGCCTGAGTCAGCGGCTGTCCAAACATTTTCAAACCTCTCGTATGAAAGTATAGGATATTAAATTGCGATTGTCAATTAGTTTGACTGAATATTGGGAGTAAATGTGCCACTGCTTGCGTTACTCTGTTGACTAGGAAGATACGAGTGCGTTTCAGTGAAAGGAAATGTAATGAGAATGCCGACGGATTATATGTACAATGTGGTCCGCCTAGAAGGGGCTCGTTCACCAGTGAAACATGTTCAGTCATTACTTTTTTAAAAAATAACGCCCCGCGATGTTCACCACAAGGAGATCTCTCTCTAATAATATTTTTATTATTACGCCCCACATCACTGCTATTTACGAAGTCTTGCAACTCGTCAGTACTGTATTCCTCAAGGATACTTAGACGATGAGAAGTTCCTGTTATGTTGGCAATACTGCTGTTTGGGATGCACTAGAACACCGCCGGCGTTGGATGTTTTCACAATAAGTAAACGCTTTTAGATTGCCAGGTCGTAGAATTGTGTTCAGGAACCGCTATCAATGCCACAAGTCTTCTACTGCTGAGGCCGTCCTGTTACTATGTTAATTTACACCCAAGACCGGCAAACTAAAAAACCTCAGTTGATGAGAACGTCATTACGTCACAGGAATGAACTCTTATAGCCGAAATAATTAATTTTATAATTTAATTCTTTTATTTTAGCGAACTTCCTAGAACTTCATTATTAAGATCGCGAATGCTGGAGCACGTATTGTGAATATGTACAAATTCACTTCTCAAAACGAGACAGTTTATCTGTTTATTAATTTCTAGTTATTCAACCAGAGTTACCTGTTGATTTGTATGGCATAATGTTGTCCGGTCCGCATCGTTGTTCGTGATCGCAGTGAAATAAGTGATTGCCCAACGCTGTGATTAAAATATACATTGTTACAAGAGTTGTCAAACAAATATTTTAAGGGAAAACGACAAATGAGATCAGAATGTGAACAAAAAGATTGTTTATTGTTAAAATTAAAAGTTCAAACATAACGAAAACAAAACAAGAGATCGATTATTCACTAGATACATAGTGGACGATCGAAACTGTTAATCACAGGTTTAAGGAGAACAGTTTCTTTCAATGGACTATTTTGTACATGGACGAACTTACATCTAAAATTTCACGTTATTTACATCACACAACTAAACGACTTCCGCATTTTACCACTCGTGGCTCTCGGGGAAGGAATCAGCCCAAGACGACGAAGAAGACGCCCAACCTTGATCCTTGGCGGATGACCAACCTTGATCCTTGGAGGATGCCCAACCGTGATCACTGCCGGTCGACCAACCGTGTTGCTCCTTGACGAAAACGGGGAAGGGTTTTTTAACGATAATCGGCTTCGGGTAAGGGACTGGAATGTGCTTTTCGACTGGGAACGGGACTGGTTTGGGGACGGCGACGGGATAAGGGGCTGGGACGTGAACTTTGACCGGTACGTGAACTTTGACCGGGTAGGGAATGTACTTTTCGACGGGTACGGGTATGTGCTTCTCAACGGTCACGGGGTAGGGCTTTGGAACGGGAACTGGGTACGGTCTGTCGACTGGAACTTTGACGGGAACCTTGACTGGGTACGGTACGTGCTTTTCCACTTCTACGGGGTACGGTTGAGGAACTGGTACAGCGATCTTTGGAAACAAAAAATAATCTTTAATTAGTATTCGGTATAAATTAGTAGATGCCTTAAAATGTAGTACATAATATAGTTTGTGGTTCCTTATCTCGGTAATTTGACATTCAAGAAAAAATATTTAAGCCACAGTGCCCCCCTTCCCCACCATACACCAGAACCCTATGGATTAGGAAAATATAGCACTTTTCATCAGAGTCAGAATTCCACATTTCAGCCTGTCTATAAATAAGCTGTGCAGGAAGCCGTTTTTTTGTGTCCTCCATTTATGAAATTTGAAAACTATATCTCATAACGATTTCCATCAAATTTGCACAGAACCGTTCACTCCCACAGTAAACTGCCATTCCCTGTTTTCATCAAACTCATCGAACGAAGCTAACGTCCTCAAATTTAATCGGTCAAGCCGACAAATTTGGAAGTGAGGAAAGTCGCGTGAAGCGTCACATTTGATGTTTTGATTTGATAATGGCAGGTTAGGCGCGTATAAGTGGAGTACCTTCTAATTACGTTGTGTGAGTTTTTTAAATTGAGGAATGAGGCATGATTTACCAAGGGAAAGTCAATGGAGATAGTACGGTGTCGTAGTAAAGGCGCTATTGTGTGTACTGACTTACCATCTAATGATGCGTTTACATCGATAACCTACACTTGAATTGATCACTTTGTTAAGGTCGGAACTTGGGTCTGAACTACGTATCTTACCACATTACACGTCCCTACTGCAAAGTGTATCTGTAAGTGATGAATACCACAGTCCCTGTGCTGAGGATGTCTTTTAACACCGTACCGCCTTATTTGTTGGAATTGCCATGATAATAGCAAAGAGCGGGTGATGTGGCAACACTGCTAACCACCAAAGTGGCAACACAGCGAACCACCTAAGTGGCAACACTGCTAACCATCCAAGTGGCAACACTGCTAACCATTTAAGTGGCAACACTGCTACTACCTAAGAAATTGTTTGATAGGAGAACTAATTGGTAAGAAAGGCTTCTCTGAGGACTTTTCCTGGTTCCCACACCACATTTTCTATGGATGCATACAGTTGAACGACTGCCACACATTGGCTGATTTAGTATCTATCTCAATTTATCATCCCACCCTTCTTATAAGTCACTAGAGTGAGGTAGTGCGTCCCAGGGGCAAAAACATCTCATATTGTCAAATATCTTGTAGGAGTGTGTGGCGGAAGATAATGTCGCAATTACACAGTACACAGCTGGATAGCAAGTACCTCGTTGCTCAGCCACCTCACTCCTAGATTGTAACATCCATTACCCGAGTAAAGGCACTGTCTGAAGTACTTCTCCACGAATGGAACTCGGACTTTACTTTAAGGCAGTGTTACAAGCACAATTGAAACGTGTGGGGACTGTGAAACGAAACGAGATAGCAGGCTCCACTTCTGGGAACGTCACAACTGCAAGTTGAAGTCGGGAGGTGACCCATATGAAGCAGGTTTCAAGAGCATTGGGCCCACATGGTCTGTCTTGTACAGGCTATCGAGTGGAGCGGATCCAACTTATGGAATTATAACTATAACCAGGGAAGGATCCTTTAATTGTGTTGGACCTAAAAGAACTGACTTACAGCAGTAGGGGACCATCTCTCCAATATGCCAGTATCCACGGTAGCTATATACTTCCTAAACAGTTTTTGAATGCACTGCAAGGTACTGAAATTGTAGCCATTGTTTGAATCCTTAATGGACTCATGGAAAAAGAAGACATCTAGTAAACGTTGCATGCAATTAATGTTACCTAAAAGACCCAAACCTCATTGTTCGTATTGTCATTTGTGAGTAAATTCGACAGGAAGAAAAAGGACTTATTTGAAAGCACGTGGCAAGTAGGTTGAGAGAGCACGGTGCGAGATTACATCTATTCGTTAGCCTTTTATTCACGATCAGGTAGTACGGCATGGTATCCTGCACACTTGGTGTATTGATTAATGCGTTTGGTTTTTTGGTTTGTTCTGTTTTTGATTAATGCCCTTTACATTACACAGCTTAGGTTTTACTGCTAGCAGTTTGAGGAATAATGACGTTAAATTTCTTGAACTTACTTTCTTTTTTATGGTGATGGTCTTGACGACTCCATGATCGACGGAAGGAGGAGGAGGAGGATGAGGTACGTCCCATCCGCTTTCCTGGGCCCCGCCGTCCCATCCGTTGTTCCATCCATCGCTGCTTCCGCTTTCGCTGTTCCAACCTTCGCTGTTCCATCCGTCGCTGTTCCACCCTTCGTTGCTCCATCCTTCCGAGCTTGGAACGCTCCTCTTAGCAGTTCCCCTTGCTTGAGGGTCCCCATTTTGAGCCGCTGCTATAACAGCTAGCAGCACAACGCCAGCACAGACCTGCCAAGAAATTGGAAAAAAATTACTTAATGCAACCCCTGAAATCGTTAACTGAGTAAAAACTGAAGAGGAAATTGAGTAGACTGTTAGGATATCGAATAAAAGTTGATGACGTGCTGAAAAATTGTTCAGCGCCGTTAAATTTGTTGAAAACTGGGATAAATCGTTGGAAAATGAAGCCGAATTGGTTAGAAAAAGTCTGCTGCAGGGGCATCATCGGCGTCTTTTCAGCAGAAGTGAATACCCAGCTACATCCCCTTAGAAGTTATAGCCCTTGCTTCAGCAACTCAAATGAACATCCAGGAGAACAATTAACCGGATTCCTCAAAGTCAATTGGTGCTGTTCCAGGCGTTCGGGGTTGGTTACAATCCTCCACGAATAGTGGTCGTTCGTGAGGCATAAAACCCATTAAAATTAGGCGTTTGAACCGTATCGTCGAGAAAGAAATGACTTTAACCCCAAACATTAGCTGACAACTGAAAGCGAGTATTTTTACTTGAGACCTTTCGGGTTCCCCTGACTCGGCAAAATACTGCTGATATTACGAACAAGATCTTTGACGAGCTGTTAGTTTCCACAAAGTAAAATCACAGGAATATGCCCGACTGAAGCACGAACCGTCGTGAATCACGAATGCTGAAAAATAATACTACGTAGTCAAATTGCTCTACCTTTGAGTACATTTCTGCCGAATTATCCGTGAGAAACTGATCCTCGTTCCTGTCGGCCAAGAATTTATACTTTGCCGAGGGAGGTAGGCTGAATAAAAAGGAGGGATTCGTAAATGTGACGTCAAAAGCAGCCTCTAACGCAAAACGTACTCCTGTTACCCCGCTCTGGTTCTTCCCACAGGACCCCCTTACGTTTTTTTTTTTTCTTCTCCAATCACTGACCGGTCTTGGCGGATCTGGAACACTCCTGCCGACATAACAAACTGCCACAAACCAGACGCGAGAAGGGAAAAAAAAAAAAAATTTTAGACAAGACGAAGTCTCAAGATTCGAACTACCGATCGCCGTATTACGTTTCCGAAGCTCAGAGAAACACCTGCTTCCGCACTTTCGCGCAGAGACCCTGTTCATTCGATATTTGCTCTGTTTTTTTTACAGTTTATTGATTCGATACCAATTTATCTCTCGAGGCGCTCTTCTCACTTGCGATCAGCTCTGTCACATCTTCTCGAGAAGGTAATAGCGATCATTTTCAATTTTGTCACTCAGTGACTCAGCACGTGCGCTCCCTTTTTTGTCATCGAAACATTAATTGAAGAATTATAAATCCCACTAACCGTAGCTGTAAAACTAACTACCTAAAGATTTATTTAACATATTCATTGTTGCGGTTGTCATTAGCACGCATCCACTCTCCTAAAAAACATGAATCGAAGGCGGGTGTTCATTGCCGAACAATTTTTATTCAATTTAACGAACTATGCGGACATAGTGCACGTTGCACGCGGCTTGTGCATGAATTGAACGCTTTCTTTACGCTATCCAAAGGCCAAGTATTGTGATCGTGTTTAAAAAGTCGAGTTTTCTTCAGATCTCGTTTTGAGGCCTGCTGAATCCAAAAAAAACCCTAATTTTAACGCTGAGCTGGTAGTTATTTTTCGACGACGCGAAAATAAGGTTACGAGCGATTTTCATCGACGGGAGAGGGGGATGGGGGACCAAAATGTACCAAAAACGAGCGGTGCGTAGCAACACACAACTTTCCTCCACCCCCGTAATTTCGAACACCAGCTACATATGCGGGCGCTATATCTTCGTTCAACGCATTTCCACAGAAACATTTATAGAGAACAAAATGTAGGGACTAGTTAGCTGAGAGTACTCCGAAAGTTTGATCGAAATCGTTAGACCAGTTTTTGAGAAAATTGGAATACCGATAAATTAATATTCGACAAATCTCCTTTACTGTGTTAACATGGCTTATATTTCCGTTCAACCTATATATACAGAAGTAATTATACGGAACAAAATGTTGGTATGGGTGACTAAAAGACACTCCATTAGGATTTATCACATTTGGTGAAGAAGCTACCCTGGAATTTACGGAAATGTTAGAAAAAACGTTATTTTCGACACATTTTGATTTTTATCTCTGTTCAATGGACTTTCAGAGGAACATTTATTGAGAACAATATGTAGGTAGTAACTATTCGAAAACATCTTGAAAGTTTGGTGATAATCATTGAAGACGTTTTGCCAAGAAGCGTGAAAATCCTATTTTTGCTTCCTATGCGTATATCTCCGTTCACCGTATTTTAATGGAGATATGTATAGAGAAGAAAAGTTAGGTATTGATTAGTAGAAGATAATTCGAAAGTTCAATCAAAATCGTTATAGCCGTTTTCGAGAAAAATGCGAAAAACCGTAATTTTTGGTACATTTTCCTCCCTCACCCCCCTTCCCAACGACCAAAATCGTCCGTAACCTCATATAAGTGTCTAAAAAAAATAATGAACAAATTGAAAAAGAACCATCTCAATCGAATCAGCCGTTCTCCCGCAAATCGAACTACAGACACACACACACGAGCCACGCGCCGAAATTAGGGTTTTAAGACTCAGTAGGCCTCAGAACGTACAGATCTGAAGAAAACCCAAAATTTTTTTTTTACCCGATTACTATACTTTCCTTCCCTCCGAGTAAAAGTAACTAGGGGTTTTCGCTTTTTTTTCGAAAACGACTTTAACGATTTTCACCAAACTCACAGGGCGTGTTTAAATAATTAATAGTTATGTATCGTTTTGAATAAATGTTCCTCGGACGGTTAATTGAACGAAGATAAAAACGTTAAAAAATAGTGTTTTTCTAAACATTTTCCTAATTTCCAGAGTAACCTCTTCACTGGATTTGACTTATCTTACGGAAAATGTTCCTGAAACTTAATCCCACGTTTCGGTTCTCCGCAATCATTTCTGTATATACCTGTTGAACGAAAACATACGCCATGATATCTAGGAAAACGAGAGTTGTCGAAGATTAATTTATCGTTTTGCCGCTTTTCTCAAAAAACGGCTGTAACGATTTCGAACAAACTAACTAGTACCTGCTGTGTTGTCTCCATAAATGTTTTCGTATAAATGTAATGAACACAGCGCCCTTACAGTGCCCGTGCGGAAAGTTGCTAGCTGTTCCTCACCAGATATTTAACTGAGAGGGAGTTCTGATGGTGTTTATTGGGAGCGTTTTGAGGACATACCGACTAGATTAACGTTTTTAATAACTAAAAGGATACCACCAAGGATGTTCTTACTACTTGAAAAAAACGAGCGGTGCGTAGCAACACCCAACTTTCCGCCTCCCCCCGTAAGTTCGAACACCAGCTACATATGTGGGCGCTATATCTTCATTCAACGCATTTTTACAGGAACGTGTATGGAGAACAAAATGTAGATACTAGTTAGCTGAGAGTACTCCGTAAGTTTGATCGAAATCGTTAAAGCCGTTTTTGAGAAAATTGGAATACCTATAAATTAATATTCGACAAATCTTGTTTTTCGAGTTATCATGGTTTCTATCTTCGTCCAGCAGGTAGGTGCAGACATTATTACTGAGGGAAAAATGTGGGTATAGGTTGCTACAAGACATTCTGTAAGGACATTCCAGCGAAGCTGTTATTCTGGAAATTACGAAAACGTTCAAAAAAACATTATTTTCATCCCATTTTCATTTTGTCTCTGTTCAATGAGCTATCAGAAGAACATTTATTCAGAACGATATATACGTATTAACTATTCAAAAACATTCTGTGAGTTTGATGAAAATCGTTGAAGCCATTTTGCCAAAAAGCGAATTTTCACGGAGATATTTGATGAGAATAAAAGTTGAGTACCAACTAGTAGAAGATAATTTGAAAGTTTAATTAAAATCACTACAGCCATTTTCGAGAAAAATGAAGAAATCCCATTTTGGCTCCCATCTCCCCTTTCAAGTTGATGGAAATCGCCCATAACCTTATTTTCGCGTCTTCAAAAATTCACGAACAAAATAAGAACCAGCTTTATCCCGCAAATTGAACTACAAACGACCAGGGATGAGCATCGTTTGGAAACCATCGATAGTCACCATCGAATAATCTATCGAAGGGAGCCATCGATTGTTAAAAACTATCGGTACTTAACTATCGATGGTTTTTGATAGTATCGATACTTCTTGTTCAAGGGAAGAAGTTTTAAGGAATACAAAATTCAACCAATCAAATGTAACATAAATCAATAGGTAAGTACCATACTCGTGTTGGTTAGGTATACTTGGCAGATAGGTAGGTACTGCCTTCATTAAAGTGCCACAGTTCATCTGGCAATGAATTTAAAAATAAAATTTTGGATGCAAACTTCCCTTCAAGGCGATTTCTGCTCTTGGTAATTATTTGCCCTGCCTTGGAGAACAATCGTTCAGATGGTACAGATGTGGCCACAGTAACAAGGTATGAAGTTGTAGCCAGCTGAGAAAGAGGTGGGTAAGTGGTAGACATTTGGCTCCAAAATTTCAGTGGATCTTGTTCCCTTTTTTCTGCTGGTGCTCTCGAATATAAATTCAGTTCAGCGTGGTACGTTTGAAGGGTAGAATCCGAATCGGTATCATTTTTCTTCCACTTCTTTTGAATCAATTTATTATGGTCACTGAAGATACTGCTTTCTAAAATGAAACCATCCATCCTTAATTAAATACTCAAAAACCAAAATTGTTCATTATTGAAAAAACTATAAATTCATAGGCGTAAGTAACTAATTGAAACCGATCATATGAAACACTACTTCAAAAATAGAAAGTTGGTAGAAATCATAATATGTACCTGTTGCTTCAAGTGATTCAGCTCCCGATTGTGAACTTGATGATTCTTTAGTTTCTTTTTCAAGGTCTTTCATCTGGCTGTCGATATATTTCAAGTACTTAGCAAGGCTGACACCGTCGGTGAAGTACAAATTCTTGAATCGCGGATCTAAAACAGTTGCTGTTCCCAGAATTTTGCATTGTTCAATAAAACCAAATCTTTTTTCAAACTCCTTCAAGATCACTGAGCGAAGATGAATGGCCCCAGGTTTTGTAGGAGATAGTTTTTTGAGCTTGTCTTTGGTGAGGTGAGAAATGGGTATAGCAATACCGCTAGTAAGGTACTTTTCCCCACTCATCTCAGTTGTTGCTGAGTAAAGGGGAGCTAGCACACGACGAATTTCTGACAATTCTTCGACTTCAGCAGCAGTAACCATTGGTGGAGCACTTCCATTCACATTGACAATATCGTTCACATAGCGGCGAAGTTCCAAAAACCGTTCAAGCATTTGGTAGGTGGAATTCCATCGGGTCGGTACACTTTGGATCAGTTTTTTCCCACTGTTTTTAACAAGGTTTTGATTTGGGATATAAGAGTGCCTGAACCATGTCACAATCTCTTTAACCTTTTCAACCAAGGTGTTGGCTGCTGGACATCAATATCACTTACATCATCAATGTACACTTTCAAGGTGGGATTTTAAATTTGTAGTGTTACCACTTGCACGAAGAACTTTGTTGCAGTGTGAACACTTGGCCGATTTGTCACTCAACCTAGTGAAGTGTTTCCAAACCGAGCTAACCTTTCCTCGAGGCATTCTCCCCACTTGAATTACCTACTTGATTATTAAAGATTTGTCTCAAACCAGCACAGTTAATAAAAGGAGTACGAATAACAGAATAAAATTAGAGTTGTCGTACATAAGTCATCACCGAGTCAACCAAACAACTGAATATTACTGATACCGTCATCGAGTGATAATGGAAAGGTTCGATACTATCGCGTCTAAAACCATCGATAGTGGTAAAACATCGGTTCTAAACCATCGATGGTGAAAACTCGACTATCGGATGCGAAACATCGATAGTTCGATAGTATCGACCATCGATGCTCATCCCTACAAACGACGCACGCGCGGATATAGTTATGTAGAAATAACTACAGCAAAACGAAATGTGGGTATGAGTGGCTAGAAGACACTCCATAAGATTGATCTTATCCGGTGAAGCAGTTATCCCAGAATGTACGGAAACGTTCGAAAAAATGTTATTTATAGTAGGTTTTTTAGACACAGTAGGCCTCAAAATGTAATGATCTGAAGAAAAACCAATGTTTTGTTGACGCGATTACTATACTTTCCTTTCCCTTTGGGGCAGTGGAAAGTAAAAAAGGTCAAATTCGACACGCACTGTGAAAAAATGTTTTAAAAACGAGGATTAATTGCCCACGAAACTCCAAACGTACTGAAATTGTACATAAAAAGCGGTTGAAATGTTTTCATAGCTTTACCTCTGTTAAAATTATCCGTTGCGGTAATGTTGCACAATGCAATTGAACGAAAGAGGCGTAATGATTTTATTTTTTAAATTAGACTTTGACTTTCTCATTTCATGTGGATTGTACGCCACGTACGTGTACGCATCGTGAGATATGACGGTATGACTGAGAGTGGGTAGTGTGTATTACTTTAAAATCAAAAACGTCGGATTCTGTGTGGTACACTTCCCAACTAAACTTCTCAATATTTTATTTGTCCTCCCTAAGACTATTATCCGTATTCTTTTTTCGAATCACTTGGAACTGTAACTAAATTAGAAAGGTGGAGGATGTCTAAGGGCTCTCATACACTTTTCTGAAAAATAACAGGAAAGCCGCACCACACAACCTTCCCTAGACCTACATAAATTCGCTACCTTTCTCGGCTTTTGCTATTAATTCAGCGTATTTTTCGCTCACTTCATTGGAACTAGGTAAAACACCAACTAAACGGTGGCAGAAAGCGGTACAACTTACATCTCCGGAGTTTATTGCGCTGCTCGTGCTCATGCCCCGATCATTACTGAGCTATTCGTGCACTGATAATTAACGAGGCTGTACACACGATTTTTTTTGAGAAAGGTAATAATCAATTTTTCAGAATTATCGGGTAAAAGCGTTTAGAAATGGTAGTGAGTGATACGGCGAGGGTTGAAATTCCGGAATTTCTGGAGCAGCCCCTGTATAATTTAAGATTCATCGTATAGATACTTGATTCGAGTACCACCTGAATTTTTCTGAGAATTTTAATAACATTTGAGCGTTGTTTATAAGGAAAAACTGCGCAAAAATCAACTTTCCGTCGAAAAGTTTGGTAATTTATTGCGCTACTCTTGTTATCTTCCCACAGATGAGAGTTTTATGGTCATGCTGCTTCATTTGGAGCTGCCTATGCAAAAAAATTGATCAAAATTGTTAGTGCTATTTTTGAGAAAAAAAAAATTAGTGTTTTGATCACTATGATAACTATACTTAGTTTTGAGTGGATTTCCCTCATACCCTTATTTTGGCGTTCTATAGTAACCTGTGAGGTAGATATCAAGTTTGAGCTGATTTGGTACAACCGTTTTCCCAAAACATACCATTTTCCCAAATATTGTCCTTCGGACTCGGTAGGATCAGAAACGTTAACATATGGAGAGAATTGAAATGGTTTCAGCCAAATACATAGCTTTGGAGAGCTAAGGAAATAAAAAACTGTTGAGGTCTTTCAAAATAGTACATTTAAATAATTATGGCAAAGGTTTTTTCCCGGTATATATCCTGTTTAGTTACTTTCACAGCTCTCAGTCGCCATTATACACTACAGCATTATTTGTTACCACATCGTTCTGAAGCGGTGTAATTACTCGCACGTTTATTTGAGTTTTACGACCTCCCATTTGCCGTAGGCACAATTTAGTGCCATCTCTCGTTCGCGTCGCGTGTTTAATAGACGCTTATAGTGAATTTTGATGATTCACAACGTCTTCGCCAAACTTTTTACGAGATCGCATTAACTCTTCGCATCAGTTCGGGAGAGTCGACTCCCCCGAAAAATAGGCAAATACGAACCCGTCCGTTACGTTCTGCAGCCCTAAGATTAGAAGAAATAAATTGCCGCGGGGTTGAGAGAGACGAGTTTTCGAAGCGTTTCCAAATTTGTGAGCGAGAGGGTTCTGAGGTGAGGTTAATAATGAGGAACGGGAGGAGTAGACCCCGAAAGTGTTTCGAGATTATTACGTGTTTCCCGCTACTACGTGATGAATAGGAGGGACGGAATGAATTATGAACGCTCTTCAGTAGCAGTTTTGCTCGTGGATGAGAGGTAAACGTTCTTCATTCGAACGTTCTTTATTTAATTGTTCATCTGCGCTTTAGTGTTGAAGAGAATCGTAGCCCACACAAACACGAACCTGCGAGGCCTATCCGTTCTTACTTGCAATATGGAAGGGTAACAGAGAGTTTAACTCTCACATCTCTTGTTGCTCCGGAAGTGGTAACAACACTTCGTAACTGCGGCATCATCCATTTTGGGCGTACGAACAACCGCCAATGTGAGTGTTGGTGATTTTTAGTGAGTCCTTGTGTTCAAAACCACACTTCTACATGGCGTATTTTTAAAAATTTCGCAGTTACATGAAACTTTCACGCACAGTAAGAATTGAACCAGTCAATTATAAGCTAACGCGTGCAGGGACGTCCCAGTTCCCAGATTGCTAAGTAGTACATCAAGTTTAGGGACTGGCGAATGTGAGCGCACCTGTTGGCACGAGGGGAACAGCTTATTACGTAATGTACGCGTTCCAGTTGTGCTTTCATTAACTCGTCAATCATTTGCCATTTCTTTTCCATTCAATTCTGTATTCATCACGATAGCGCTGCTACAGAAGCTGTGCTATACGCATTATTTCACATCCTGATATTAAGCACGTCTTCATACTTCATTGTCACACAAAATAAGACTTTACATGACGTTACTTATCAACTCAGTTGCCCTTCCTGATGAAATTCAAGATTCCTGAAGCCTCTTCCTCGATTGACTCACATCGCCATGAAAATAGTTTGAAAGTTGTGAAATATGTACTAGCAAAAGAAACCTAAAAAAAATTACTGTTCCTCAAAACTCACGTGAGAGTTGTATCAGTCGAAAGTTATTAGGCACACGAATGAGGGAGCTTGAAACTAAGAAATAAATTGACGTGGTGAGTGTGAGTGAGGACTGTTTTACACTTGACAGAATAGCGTTATCAGTTTGAGTGTGAGTGTATAAACGCCAACAAGGGGACTCTACATACACGTGAACTGGTGGCTTGGGAAAATATATACGTGAAAAGAGAGAGAGAGAGAGGGAGAGACAGAGAGAGTGAGAGAGAGAGAGTTGAGTAGTAAGATAGCCCGAGACTTGACGAATGAATTGGGAGAATTGTAAAGACGACTGCCATTCACGAATGCTGATGGATAACTGACTTTGAAGGAGCTGTTTGTTGAGAAGAGGAAAATAAAGGAGGGGTAGGGCTGGAAAAGGATTGTTATGTGGGGAAATGTAGACTCTAAGGCTACAAATCTGAGCGTCTGAATACTAACCCCACAAGTTATAAATATCTGGTGCGTTGCAACACACAACTTTCCTTAGCTCTACAACAATTCACTTTGTACATGGCTAATTCTATTTAATCAATTCATTTATCACTCAGTCCCTTTGAACTTGGTCAAACAACGCTTTACGGCAGCATGAAGCGGCAGCGATTACAGTTAAAGAATTTATTGTGCTGCTCGCACTCATTGCTGGACCATTATTGAGCGATTGGTACACAGAAAATTAATGAGGCTGTAAACACAGATTCTTTGAAGGAGGATAGTAATCACTTTTGCAGAGTTATTGGGTAATAATTGTTAGAACTTGTATTAAGCAAAACGGCGGTAGTTGAAATTCAGGAATTTCTGGAGTGAGCCCCATGTATCTCATGAGAGTTTTTAAAAGCTCACCCTATAGGTATTGGATTGGACTACAGTACCAATTTTCTTGAACATTCTACTAACATTCCAGCGGAGTTTAAAAGGAAAAAACCACGGCAAAAACGCTTTTCGTCGAAAATATTGATAATTTATTGTGCTGCTCTCGTCATTTTCCCACGAATGGGAATTTTATGGTATAATTATCTTATTAAGAGCTATCTATATAAAAAATTTAATCAAAATCGTTAGAGCGGTTTTTGAGGAAAAAAATTTGGTGTTTTGATCACTATGATAACTATAGTTAACTTTCGGTGGATTTTGCCCATACCCTTATTTTTGCGTCCCATGGTAACCTGTAGGCTAGACATCAAGTTTCAACTGATTTGGTATGGTTGTTTTTTCTAAAAACCGCGCAAAAATCAATTCGTCGAAAATTTTGATAATTTATTGTGCTGCTCTCGTCATTTTCCCACAAATGGGAACTTTATGGTATAATTATCATGTTAAGAGCTATCAATATTAAAAATGTAATCAAAATCGTCTTGTTGCGAGGCGAGCGGGCGGGTTGTTTTAATGAGATGGGAGGGAGGGAGTACTAACGACGAAACGTTGACTTCCGCTGTAGTTCCCACGTTATACTGCGTTTCGTTAATTTTTTGCCCATAACGACCATGGGCTTCGTCCGATCGGATTGCCGAGATGGCGGGCACAACTAGATACCAAATGGGATTTTCGTGTGAAAGAACGAATTTTGAGGGGGGGTTGTAAAAAATTTTTCGTGACCGAAAACATTATCTTATTCTTAACAACTTATTCAGAATGAATAATAAACCAAAATGTGTGGACTGTACGTAGGATGGGGAAATGCGAATAAATTATGGGAAAACGGTTAACATCATTTACTTTATAAAAACTAGAACACGGAACGGAATGTTTATTTGGCGGTTGAACGGGATGGTTGCTGAGAAGTTGTAGCAGATGGTGCGGAAAAAATGGATCGGACTGACCTGGAATCCAGACAAGATGTCAGAATGTGGACCCTTGTAAACGAAGGACTCCTTTGTGAAACAAGGGCTACGGAGTTAATTTGCACAGCATATAGTTGTTTGAACGTCGAAACTAGCAGTTGGAATACTTGCGAACAGCAGTGGCCGCCAAAACTCGATAAAACGGGGGAATTGGGAGAATGTCTCGAACTGTTTGGCAATGGCAGTAAATCGCAACTGGTCACGAGTTTGTCCACGATCAGGCACAATCATGGACCCTTGGTCGAAGCAGGTAGATCGGCGATAATGATGCGCGATAAGTTTCTTCGGGCAACACAGGGCAAGGGGGTTTGTTGGGGAGTCTCCTTTTCCTTTTGGGCGGGTATGTGACCCCCGACTCTGCCAACTTCTCTCGAACCTTGTGGGTTGGTGCTTGGGGAAACGATGACCTTCAATTAGACCTAGTGAATCCCGTTAGGGCAAGTGCGGACATTTGAGAGGCCAAAGACCCAGCTAATTCGGCCTGCCAAACGAAAGCCATGGATGTTGCGGTATCGCTATAGAGCAAGAGGGCTCTCCCTCAGCATCAACCGAACCAAGACCTGTTGAGGTAGGGCAGGTTATCATTTGGCCAGTTTCCCAGTAGAGAACTGTTGTCCATGTGCTACCACCTGTAGGTATGTCCCTTGGAAATTCGTAGCATCTGGGAAGGAGTTCCTAATCTGAATCCCCACCTTATCCAATACTTGCTTGGGTGGAAAGTTTGAAAGGGACAGATCAACTGTAGCCACGTTTTGCTTGCTTAGTTGCGGTCAAAGCGTGAAGGTTTGGCAGCTCTTTCAACAACCGTTGCTCACTGTTGTAGGAACACACGAGGTTTCTTGTTTCCACTGCACTGGAGGCGCGAGACGTGCAAGATGGGAAGAAGAAAGAAGTGAAGCTGCTCATTGGAGCCACCATGTACCACCAGGAACAGGCTCGTCCAGTGGTCCAAAGACTCGGCACTACTAATATCTCAGCCCCACGCATTCAGTAATTCACTAATCGAATCTGAACAACACTCATCTTAGTAGAACTTGATCTTCTATATATAACGTTTCGAAATATATTGCGCTGCTCCTACCTGTGCCACGACCTACAGCGAGCAACTAACTTACAGGTAATTTATCGCACTCTCCGCATGATTTTTGTGTGGGTGTGTTTTCTAATAATACAGATCATGCTGTGAAAATATCTGCGGCGTAAAGTCACACAACTTTCCTCAGTGATGCGAACATTTCACAAGTTTTGCCGCTCAAGCCGCTCTGATACATTTACGGGCAGCTGTTAAAATGTAATGGAACTGGTAGTGCACTTCGAAATTTATTGGGCTGTTGTTATTCATGTCATTCATTGAAAAATCAACGTATCAGCGATTGATACGACCGTCAACATGGCTCTTCAGGAATGGTTCGTGCTCACACTTCTTGAATTAGAGCGGGAACACTGAAAATAATTAGTTTACAAACTATTTTAGTTTGTATTTCGGAATTTCTGAAGTTGCTCCTGATTAGGGTTTATTTTAAACTTCCATTATATAGAGAGGTTATCAGCGGTGCCAACTTGATTTTGTTGGGAACGCTAGTTATACACCAACAACAAGGGAAAATCTGTCGTCGAAATTTTCGACAATGCATCCTGCTTTCGTCATTTTCCCACCAAATGAAAATGTTACGCTGAGCTCTTAATATAATAAATGTAATCAAAAGTGTTAAAGCTGATTAGGAGAAAAGGGTCTTCCTATCACTACGATAACTACCAGTAGTTTTGGACCTACTGCGCTCATGCCCGTCAATTTTTTCAACTTGCGTGATAGATTCTACCAATTTGAGCCGATTTGGTTGCTAACAGAGATACGCACCGACCTGTCTTTCTCAAACGACATTTTTCGGATTCACAACCTGAAGAAAACTAAACGTCATTTTCTGCCGGTTACATAAGTTTCCTTTCTTCTTCGTTAGGTTAAGGCAAGTTAAATATTCGAAGAGTCGACGGTAGTGCGCATTCTAGGATCTCTAATTGCACGAGCTGTCCCAGTGATCTTCATTGATGTTATTAAACTCTCATCGCGTCGTTAGTACATAGGATTACCAGTTCGATTTTTCGTAGAAAGCAAGATTTAGGACAAACCTGTACTGAAATAGATTTTCTTCGACGTTTTTGGTAATTTATCGCGATGAGAATTTTTGAACGAATGGAAATGACGTTACTGTCCATTATTTTGAATTTGTTCACACGTGAAATAGAGCTGTTTTTTAGAAAAAATTGGAGTTTCGATTACTACAGTATTATAGTTAGTTATGGACCAGTTCGCTCGCCTTATTTTGGCGTCACTTCTTGATCCGCAGGCTTAACATTAAACTTGAGCTGATTTGGTTCTGTCGTTTTTTCCTCAACCGTATTTATCTACAGACACCCACACATCGTTATTTTCGCGCGTAAAGAAAGCGCGGGCATTTTACTTTCAGCGGATTACGTAACTTGTCTCACTACTTTCCTTCGCTTCGGAAAGTAGTGATGACGCTCCAATTATACGCGATTTCCTGATAAATATAAATTAAACATGCGGTAATATTAAATCTCATGTTTTTGGATGAGTTTTGGCCGCTCCCGTAGCGCGGGTTGAAACGCCTCAAATTTTCACTTCGCTCGGTTTGAAGAAGTTGAAGAGAAAGGTTGCGTAATCGGATGCAAGAAACTTGCATTTGTATCTAATCTGCGCGTTTCCAAGTTCTCAGAATTAAAAAAACACGACTTATTCCATCGAAGATTTGAAGAGTGTGTGCGCGTTTGTTATCAAATTTGCGAGAGAATGGGTTACTCAATTGAGCTTGTGCTCTTTTTTTTTTCTTGAAACGGCGGATGCAGGTGATACCCTCACTGCAGTCACAAACGGGCCTATTGTAGAGGCTTAAATGATCCTCAGATCATGGCCCTCCTGCACCACCCCAGGCCCCACGGCACTGGTCTCACTTGGTGTGACGTCACCTATGCGGGGCGCACCACCGCCGCACTAAGCGGAGGATATCCGCAAGTTCTGCATTTGCCACCTCTTCTGGCTGAAGAAAGGGCCTCCCATACACACTGCCGCGAGTCCATCGCATACACACAGCACATGCTCTGCCGTCTCCAGCCCTACCTTGCAGAACCTGCATACCTGTACCTCGCACTTGCGAATATTTGCAAGTTGGTACCTCAGCGGATAGTGACCTGTGAACAGGCCACATATGATCCTCATATCCTTCCTCCCCAGTGCAAGCACCTCCTTAGACCTCTCTCTGGAGAGTCGGATGAAGAGTTTTGACTGTCTAAGGCCGGGCAGCCCTGCACCTATCTTCCCATTGGCCAACCTCTCTACGTAGGTGGCTCCTGGTAGTCCCAACAAAGGGCTCAGGGCCAATAGGGGTCTGCGCCGATCCCTTCTTAGCCAACCTATCAGCCCATTCATTTCCCTCCATACCCTGATGCCCTGGCACCCAACACAGTGTTACACAGTTGTCCTCGGCCAGGGCCTTCAGTCCAGTCAGACACTCCCACTCTTGCTGTGATGTAAGACAGTATGAGGCTTAGGCTTTGAGAGTGGCCTGACTGTCCACCATTATGTAGATTCTCTGTCACTTCAGTCCCCTCTGCAGCAGCCGCTGCACACAGACCGTCATTGCAACCACCTTTTCCTGGAACACTGTGGCCAGCGACCCCAAAGGGATCGCCGCTCTGATTCTCGGCCCAAAGATGCCTGCCCCCGCAAGGCCACCCTGCACTGAGCCATCAGTGTAGTATACTAGGGCCCCAGCTTTGAAAGGGGGAACTCCCTCTTCCCACCTGGATCGCTCATGAATGAGTATCCTAACGGGTAACGCGAAGTTGAACCTCGCGGGCATCGTTGTCAAGGATCAAGTGGCAGGAACTCCTCCTCCCCTGCATGATCATACCCAACTCCAACATACGCACTGCCTGGAGGAACTCCATCCTTCTAACATGTATGTGGAGTGGAGCTAAATCTAGCAAGACCTTCAGTGCAGCCATAGGGCATGTTGTCATACAGCCTGTAATGGCCTGACACGCCCTACGCTGCAGTTTATTTAGCTGCAACTGCACTGATTTGTTTTCCACACTAGTCCACCAGACCAGGGCTCCATAGGTGACTGCAGGTTTAACAACCACAGTGTACATCCACCAGATCATCCCAGGCCTCAGCCCCCAGGTCTTCCCCACCATTCTCTGAGCTGCCCACATCACCACCAACGCCCGCTGTAAGGCTTTTTTCACGTGTGTGGCCCAAGTGAGCTGCGCCTTCTGGTGAACGGGACCAGGCTCGTTTTGTCTGGATTGTTAAACAGTCCTTGCCCATTGCACCATCTCTGTAGGGTATTCAGTGCATGCTGCATGCATTCACTGATTACACTCGCGAATTTACCCCTGACTATAATTACCAGATCTTGTGCTCATTTTAGTTTTGCTTTTTAGTGCTGCTGTTTTTCCGTGGCGAGAAAATAAGTTATACCCGTCTACTGTGGGTAAAAAGTTCTTGAAAGTTTAGCATACTCTATACTAAAAGAAACGAGCAATGCCGATTTATTGTCAGTGACGTCATTACTTTAAATAGATATATCTAATAGACTTGAGAGTAGATATGTAGTTCTTGTGTTCTTTGTAGTGTGGTAGTTCCTGTTGTTCAGCCAATCATTTAGTTCTTGGGAGGAATAAACCTATTTTCATTTCATTTCATACTAATTAATAACTAGTTTTTGTTCCATACTGAACATTTTGAATAGAACCAATTCTTTAATTATTTGATATAATTACCACGTCGATTCTAATTCATCTTCAAGTAGCTGGTGGCTTCATGCAGAAGTCTTTTCGTCCTACAGGCGATTTCGCGCTTATCCTAGTCTGGATTCTGTGCAAATGATAACTTTGGACGGAACTATGATTATGAGCCGAACTCCGCGACGACCTCTTCCAGCCTGACGGTTCAGGAACGGTTAATGTGAGAAGAAAACAGACACGAAAGTAAATTGGCAACGCTAGACCTATAGGCAGCTGGCAATCGAGACTGGAATCATCTTAAAAGGGACGTAGGCGTTTTTTTTCTCTCAACTTCCGAGAAGGGAAAACGGGGCCTACGGTTGGACAATCCAGTTATGTCTCGGGGCCTTTCCTAGCAATCCCTGCTATGAATAAATACCGACGATTTGTTAGAAATGCAGCACGAAACGAGTTACACGAGGCAATTCAAGACTGACGTGAGAAACTGACGGATTTTTTTACGTTCGTACCGCGGGTCAATAGGCTGAACTTTAGAAAAATTGGTAGGACGAGTTTTCGTTTGACCCTTCCAGGAGCTTTAAGCGTATTTTAGTCCATGTTGTGATGATGTTGTGTACGCCGTGTTGTAATGACTCCTTTGTTATATTCACCCGTGATCCACGAAAGGCCCGGAACTCCACAGTGAGTGTCTCCGTTCCTGGAAATCGTTTGAGTTGCATTTTATACAATAAATGTTAGTCACTAATCAGAACGGTTCCTTATTGAACGTATGTTCTGCGCAGCTCTGTTAGTTACTGATATAAGCCCACTCTCCTCACTACACCATTGTAATTTTGAGCTTTACTTAATTATACGCAAAATTCCGTAAAACCTTCAAATACCCGTCGACTGATTTGCAGTAATTACAACCCTTTTGAGTAGCGCTGAAAATATTCTCGAACAGCATTAATTTTACGTTAAACTTAAACCCTCGAAATCCGCTGTGATTAACTTAATTCGCGGGTTATATTGAAATGAAACGGTTTTTACGGCGTCAATAAAAATTACGTCAGCGTCGCTTCGAGAGCAGATGCCACTTAATTCGTAAGTAGAGGGACCGGTTACGAGAAACCTCTAGGAAGAAACCCAATTTATTGAAACGGGGTCAACAGGTACTGAGAAAGCTTCAACGTTCATATTAAACTTCCTCGTTGACAATGTCCGCCCCCCCCCCTCGTTTTTTTGGAGCAATTTCGCAACGGGCCCGCTCATAAATTTGGCGTTTTTGGAGACGAATTTATTTAGGTCGATATTTCGGTGTGACGAAAAGAAAAAAAATTACTCAAGTCAGAGTTAATTACGTATCTGGGTCTCGTGCCCTTCAGGTTCGTTGTGTTCACTACTGAAATATGTACAACCCTGGGGGAATCCATCAGATTATAATGAACAGAACGCTTGCTGCACGCGGTTGTGCGGTTAGTAGCTTCTTTATACGACTACACAAAATTGGATATGAAAATATGAGATCAAACGGAACCACAAACGTTGTCCATCATCATCATTCCAGACATCGTCGACAGTCACTCACGATTAATCGGCTTGGTATATCGATCCTTCTCGAGTTGACACGCTATCTTTTTACGACCGTTTAACCTTCTATTATTACGCAAATAATTAATAATAAATGCGTATTTACAAAACGTTAATCATATCACGACTGTGTTTTTGTTTGAGAAGTTTTTATTTGTAGACGGTCGTCACGGATTGTGCCATGACCTAGGTGTCTGGTTCCATTGTGTGATTTACAGTGGGGACACTGATATGAGCGAGTTCTGTAGCTAAAGGTATCAATTTTTTTGTTTGAAAAAGGAGGATGCTGGCGATATCCTCACTGCAGCCAGCCTCAACTCATGACCCCCCTGCTCCACTCCCAGGCCCCACGGCACTGGACTGTCACCCCTGCGACCCCTGCTCAAAGCGGAGGATATCCGCAAGTTCTACATTTGCCACCTCTTCCGGCTGAAGAAAGGGCCTCCTGAACACACGACGGCGCGAGTCCATCGCATATGCGCAACACATGCTCTGCCGTCTCTAGCCATACCTGCATACCTCGCAGAACCTGCAAACCTTTACCTCACACTTGCCAATATTAGCAAGATGGCTGGAACTCGTATGTAGGAAGTGCGGGAAGAATAGCGTCCGCTGGAAGGCTTCTCATAATTGGGAAGATGCACGGCAATAGCGCATGTGTTGCTCAACTTTTTTGTTCTTGAAAACAGTGGATGCAGGTGATTCCCTCACTGCAGCCACGAACGGGCCTATTGTAAGGGCGTCCATGATCCTCAGATCATGGCCCGCCTCCACCACCTCCAGGACCCATGGCACTGGTCCCACTGGGGGTGACGTCACCTAGGCGCCCCCACCAGCCCCGCACAAAGCTGAGGATATCCCCAAGTTCTGCATTTGCCACCTCTTCTGGCTGAAGAAAGGGCCTCCCAAACACACAACCGCGCGATGCCGCGAGTCCATCGCATACGCATAGCGGATGCTCTGACGTCTCTTGCCCAACCTCGCAGAACCTGCATACCTTTACCTCACACAGGCCAATATTAGCAAGATGGTACCTCAGCGGACAGTGGCCTGTAAACAGGTCACATATGATCCTCATATCCTTCCTCCCCAGTGCAAGCATCTCCTTGGCCCTCCCACTGGAGAGTCGGATGATGAGTTTTTACTGTCTAAGGCTGGGCAACCCTGCACCTCTCCTCCTATTTGCCTACCTCCCTGGGGTAGTCCCAACAAAGAGCTGCGGTAGCCAGCAGTTTCTCGTTTCTCTCTATTCCCGAGCAGGGGTAGGGGTGAAAAGTGCGAAGTGCCTGATACCATTATGTGATTTACAGCGGGGCACTGATACAAGCAAGTGCTGTAGCTGAAGGTTTCAATTATTTTTTCTTGAAAAAGAGGATGCTGGCGATAACCTCACTGCAGCCACACATGGGCCTATTATAAGGGCGTCCATGAGCTTCAACTCATGGCCCCCTGCTCAACCCTCAGGCACCCCAGCACTGGACTCACCTGGTGCGACGTCACCAATACATCCCCGCTCAAAGTGGAGGAAATCCGCAAGTTCTGCATTCGCCACCTCTTCCAGCTGAAGAGAAAGCCTCCAAAACACTCGATGGCGCCATGCCGCGAGTCCATCGCATATGCACAACACATGCTCTGCCGTCTCTAGCCCAACCTTGCAGAACCTGCATACCTTTACCTCACACAGGCCAATATTAGCTTGGTGGTATCTCAGCATTCAGTGAGCTGTAAACAGGCCATGTATGATCCTCATATCCTTCCTCCCCAGTGCAAGCACCTCTTTGGCCCTCCCTTTGGAGAGTCGGATGATAAGTTTTGTCTGTCCAAGGCCGGGCAACCCTTCGAATGGGCAACCCGGCACCTATCCTCCCATTTGCCAACCTTCCTAAGTAAGTGGCTTCTGGTAGTCCCAATGGGAGGCTGCGCCAATCCCTTCTTTACCAGCCCATTCGTTTCCCTCTACTCCCGATCAGGGATGGGGGTGAAGAACGGGGAGTGCCTGATTCCAATAAGTGATTTACAGCGGTGACACTGATACGAGCGAGTGCTGTAGCTGAAGGTTTCATTATTCCCTTGCTTTTGGTAGTTTGCAACGCACCGTTTTTAATTAATTTTGGTTGGCAGTGCGTATTTTTAGCGTAATGCCGCAAAAATCCCTAACAGACGACTGATTCCAAAGTACCTCCCCGACTTTCCACTTTAGAAGCGACGATGACGGGGTGTGATGTGACAGGAATGTATTGCTCTTCACGTGAGTGGTAACAGGTCTGTTTACATATAAAAATTACTGATCCTTAACACTCATAGGAACTTAGCGTGCAGTCAAGGAGGTTGCAGTTGCGCTAGCGTGAAAGAGCCCGGGTACTCGCTCAGCATCTACTGAACCCAGACCAATCATGAAGCAGTTATAAGTTTGCTTCACAGAAGTCAAAGCTGGAAGGTTTGGGTGCTCTTCCAACAATCCTCGTTCACTGTCGTAAAAACTACTGTGGAGCTGCATAAGGTTTCTTGTTTCCTCCTCACTTGATGGATAGTATATGAGAAACAAGAAGTGGCACTTTCAAGTCGCCTTGTTCTGTAACGATCTCGCTCGTCCAGTGGTCTGGCTCAATGCATTTTCATCAAGCGCAGCAAGTTTTCGTTCAGTTGAGAGGTCTCTACCGAGTTTGGGCCAGACTGGGGGGAAGCTCTCTTTTCACTCTCCACTTGTCGACCATTCCACTCAATGGCCAAGGGTGCTGGCCAGCAACCACTTGTAGAGCTTCATTGGATGCTATCTAGGCCTTTTGGATCCAAAGTGGAACTCTCTAGGATTGGACCAGTACTATACTTAGATTGACTGAGCTCGATACTCCCGACAATGGGGCAGTGGCCAATCACGCCTAAGTAAATCGCCTTGCGCGTGAGGATTGTGTCACAGTAACACACATCCCCAGTGGCTTTGCTATATAGGTTACGAGCGCCACCACCATAGGCTGTAAAACGGTCCTCTGATGTCAATGGGTGAACATGAGAGCTCCTACGACGTTCTTAGCCGTCACCTTCAGGATGCATTGTGGGGAATTTCAACAATGACGTCCAGCGCAGGTTTTTCTTGATACGGCCTGCCTTTGAGGTAACGTGCAAAAACCCTTTCTGGGAACTGCTACATCGTGGTCTTCGTGAGCGATAACACTGCCTCTGGATTACTCAATGACAATAAAAAGAAGACAAAAACACATTCTTTTAAACTTCAGCTGTAGCTCTGCCTTCAAGTCTACGTTGCGGTTGGAACTTATTATTCCTCAAACACATTATCTACCAGATATACGACGTTTCACTAAAACACATTACGTAAAAATTACCTAGAGGGTATTTACTCAGAAAGCTTTTTAAAAAAACTGAGAATATATATAGAAGACGGTCACATTTCCAATATACCCATCTTAAATCCCATATCCCATCCCGTAAGAATGTGCATTGTGTTCTCTCAATGTGTTCTCCCTCGTCACAGTCCGCTTATAGTCACTACTTCAAGGTTTGGAGTTTCTGTTCTTTGCAGTTTCAGCCAGGAATGTATTTGCCCCAGGGTACATATGCAGAGACTTCATGTAATTGCGAAAATATCAATGCAGGGCAGGCGAAACGTGTTCAAGCCAGAAGTTAGTCAACTTATTATAGATACGTGCCAATTGAAAGCTAATGCTTGGATGCACGTGATGATGTAATTCAGTTTACACAAATCATTCCACGAAATGTACTGCAGATGAGAGCAAGAGAGAAAATGTCTGATTTTATCGTGTTTAAATTCGACAAAAACTCCTCGCACTCGGTATTTAAACGTGTTGTAAAACCTCGCTTAATATGTACATTTCTATGGGCACAACGTTGCAGAAGGTTAACGTGGATTCGCATAATAAATAAAAACATAAATAAGTTATCACAAAAATGTAATAAATATTGAACAAATGTGTCGTACAAAGTGATTGGACAAGTTTATCAGCTCAACCACCACAGTGCAACGCAGTTCACCATCCGTGACTCCATCCGTGGTTGAAGCCGAGTGACCCCGAAGCGCTGTGCACTACAGGAACTGGAACGTGCTTCTGCACGACGAAGGGCTGAGGAACAGGAACGGGAACGTGTTTTTCGACATGAACGGGGTAGGGTTTTACTACGGGGAAAGGTTGAGGGACTGGAACGGGGACGCCGATGGGAACTTTCACGGGGTAAGGGACGGGTTTTTCAATGGGATAAGGGACGTGGCGCTCAACAGGGACTGGGATTGGTTGAGGAACGCGAACAGGGTAAGGCCTGTCGACGTGAACTGGTACGGGTACTTGAACTGGAACGGCGACGTGCCTCTCGACTGGCACTGGAACTGGGTGAGGAACTGGAACAGCGACCTGCAGACAGGCAACGCACTAAGTTAGACATGGTGTTATCAACTCAATCAACAAATACACGTTAATATGTCAATGGCTATTGAAATCGTGAAGCATGGGAAGTTTTGCTTCTTCATGGGCTCCTTAAACATATTAAATCTCAGTGCTATCGTGGATTCAAGGACCAGACATAAAAATCAGCAACCTAAAGTGAACCACTCTCAGGAACAGGGTTGTATGAAATTGGAACAAAATCATTGGGTGATAAAAAACTCACTGATTGTCGTGATAAAAAACCCTCTGATTGTGGGTAGTGTCCTAGCCCAGTTTGATTGCTGCTGAAGCCTGTTTGGCGTAGGTCTTGAGCTCAGAACTTCCCCACTGGCACGTAATGGGAAGCCATTGTTTTGGGCCGTCCCCGAACATCGAGTCCACCGATATTTCTAACCTTTAAGCCACTTGACCGTGGGTGCGGGAAAGTCCAGCTTGCCTCTGAGTTATTCTGAAGTGGCTGATTTCCCCCTTTTCTGGACTTTCCAAAATATTCTCTTCCCCCTTCCCACCCCTCAATTTATTTCCTCTCCACAAAACACAGCTCTTCCAAGACTCACTCATCTTCCATTTCTCGCGATGTACTCATCTATCAGCTCTTATGCTCACAACTCTACTCTCTCAAGTCTCAGCCTACTGACAACTCAACTCTCTCTCTCGCTCTCTCTCTCTCTCTCTCTCTCTCGCTCTCTCTCTTTCTCTCTTTCTCTCTTTCTCTCTCCACTTAGTTCCCCATGCAACCAACTAGTTCACATGTATTCAGAGACTAAATCTCATACTCAAACTGATACTGACTGTCAAAGATAATACAGTTCTCATTCACCTCCACCACGTGCATTGATTTCTCAATTCAAGTTCAAGCTCCCCCATACAGTGCGCCCAACAATGCCTTTGTAAACGAATGTGGAAGTGACCAGAACTAAGCTCTGGAAGAACAAGATAACTACCAGCTCTGGTAGACGCTTAATATACCAGTTATGCACGATGGAGCCTATTGGCAGAACCAAAAGGTTGTGGAGTTTGGCTATGAAAGTATGGCCGTTGACATCATGCAATTCAATGACCGTAATGTCAATTTGAATACGCCACAGGTTCAAAAAGTAAAGTGAGAGTTCAACTACTTACGCTGGTATGGTGCACGGGAATGGAATGGCCAACAAATTCGTGGCCCGATGCATAACTATTTCCGAAGCCGCTGAAACCATGTTCGAACCCATGTCCGCCATATCCCAGACCCAGGAGGCCTCTTTTATCCTGCTTTTTGTCTTCAGTTTTTTCCTTTTTCGTCTCTTCGGCGAACGTCAACGCGACGATGCACAAGAAACTGAAGAGAACCTTAAAGAATACAAACTTAAGGTTATGTGCGTACACAGCGACGAAAATGACAATATTTTTTGGCTGAATGAGAATGAAAGAAGTACTGGAATGTTACTGTTATGTGTTATATCGCCAAAACACTATTCCCACGAATAAGAAAGCATTGAAAGATATGCCGATAATTACGATTCCTTCGCAGTGCCCCCGATCACATTGAAAACACTCCATCTCAACTTACTCAAATCTACGCAAATATAACTACGTGGGTATAGCTACGTACGAGCAAAATATACCTGTAGGAGCGTACGCAGATGCTGTTTAAACTTGCCTCACTCATGAGTTCAATGGAATCGTGATGTAGCAAAACGCGATACAGCATCTCCCAATGGAACGGTGTACAACCCCCCTCCACATCCAGGTCATTCCATTTGTAAGGACTCCTTCGACCACGCTTGAATCCACAATCTACCCGCGCTCGGAAAACACTACCTGAAAACTTGCGTGCTCGGTCCCGACTGCAGGATGTCTTGTGCACATATCGCGTATCCACAGGGACCTGCATTCAACCTCTTGAGCTTTAACTTAATGTAAATCTAAATTAATGATAAGCTACCATTATCAGTATCACAAAATCACACAACAATCAAAAACGTATAATAAATAAGGAAAAGATTTAATTTGTTACAGGGGCCCTTGAAAAAAAAGGCAGAGAATAGTTAAGAATATTGCTCCAAATTTGCTAAGAGAGGGTCAGGTCTACTTGAGAACGTAAACTGGATGAGTATGACACGTCACAAGGTAATTTCTTATCGAATTAATAAACGGTCGTGATTCGGAGCTATCGGCACCTGAGTGTTGAAGGTCATGAGTCCGTATTATAGCTAATTGGCAGCCTTCAACACGAAATGCTTGCTACGAGTCGCGCTTGAGTGCACCACGGTCAGCACCTTGCTACCAGCTAGAAACACGCCTAAAAACTCGTGTCCATCGATGTTTTCGGCCGTTGTAGGAGCCTTATCGTCAATCCCTCAGCTTTTCCGTAGCCACGCTAAGACTATTTCTCGTTTCTGTTGTTCCAGTCCAGGCTGTCACGCCAGATCTCCGTATCTGCGTGCACCAATTGGAAGAATATGACGAGCATCACTGCAAGGAGCTGAGGTTCGTACAAATTTCTCAGATCAGATGGCCACACTACCCCTGCGCAGCTCGAGCAGTGTATTCGTACCCTCTTCGAGTAGCCAGTTACCGCAACCGGTACGCGAAAACGTTGTTGACTGAACGTGCTCACTGCAGGAACTCTAGCTACTTATTTACACGCTGAAACCTACAAACAACACATTTTTATTGCTAACGAACTCCATAAAAATTCGCTAATGGAAAGTTGTGGAAAGAATTTACTTTCCTTGGCTCTACGAAATAGAAAGCAAAGTTAATTATCGGTTGAAAAAAATTGACTTCTCTCCAGGTCTTTACGTTTGAGACTCAGGACTCTGGGAAAATGGTATGTGTATCTGTGAACGCGATTGAGAGAAAACGGCTGAACCAAATCAGCTCAAACTTGATATCTAGCGCGCAGCTTACCATGGAACACAAAAATAAGGGTATGCGCCAAATCCGCCCAAAACTAGCTATAGTTATCATACTGATCAAAACACTAAACATTTTTTTTCTCAAAAACAACCGTAACGATTTTGATTACATTTTTTGTATAGATAGCTCCAAATGAAGCAACCATACCATAAAACTCTCATCAGTAGACAAACGATGAGAGGAGCGCAATAAATTACCAAACATTTCGACGAAAATGAATTGTTTTTTCCTTACAAACTCCGCTCAAATGTCAAATTATCTTCCGAAATATTCAGGCAGTAGTTCAATAAAGTACCTACACGATGAGTTTTGACATTTTATGTCTTTACTTTGCTACATAAACTCGAAAATGTAACGCGGGATATGTAAGGGAGAAGCGGCACGAAATTTGTGTTGGGTTAAGTGCATGGTAACGTCTGTTACAAAATCTAACGCTTGGTAACATGATGTGAAGCGTTAGATTTTGTGTTACTAACATCACACGTTTTAATAACCCCAGTGACTAAGTGATGATGTCAATTGCAATTGACGCGGCCATTATATCGAAACCATCAACGAGCACAATCAAACGTAGTTTTTAACAGATTTTTTTAAAGAAAAAGACATAAAATGTCCCTCGTGGTTGCGTATTTGTACGAAAGCTGTACCCACCGTTTGTGCTAGTGATTTTAAATGTTGACACGATTACTATACTTTCTTTCCCCTTTGGGTAGCGGAAAGTGTTTACAACAGACACTCAAATTTCGGTACTGGAGGCGTTTAATTCGCTTTGTTGAATCCAATTATCAGGGTTGGAATCATCCGTACAGTACAGACGCATCCCACAAGCAGCATTAAATGATGCTGCCAAATCTAGGGCCCTGGAAAATTACTGCTGCTGAACTCACCTTGAAATGCACCATTAGGAAGATCCTCGATCTGATTCAAGTTTAATTTGAGAAGTTGTAAGAGGTCGTCGAAAGCTTTGGCAGAAACGTTGGTTAAAAGGCTTTCAGCGATTTTAAGCTCTAAGACATTTAAGCTTGTAGAAACTATGACGCATCTCTGGGGTAGAAAATCAGTAACTCCTGGAGCGTTGACAGTCTTTTGAAGAGTTATCACTTTTGCAAAGTTATTGGGTAAAAACTTATAAAACTGGCGAAACGGCGGTAGTTGAAATGAGCGTCGTATCTTATGAGCGTTTAGGAACGCTCATAAAATATACAAGAGCCACTCCAGAAATTCCAGAATTTCAATCACCGCCGTTTCACTTACCGCCATTCCACAAAGTTTTATACCCGATAACTCTGGAAAAGTGGTTGTTATCCTTCTCAAAAAAATCGAGTGCACAGCCTCATTGATTGGCTGTGTACGAATTGCTCAATAATGGCCAGGGAATGAGCACGAGTAGCGCAATAAATTCCAGAACTGTACGTTCTCCTACCGTTTTCTGCTATCGTGAAGGGGCGTTTTGTCAAGTTCAAATGAACTGAGGGAGAAATAAATTGAATTAATTTCAAAAATCATGAAAACCAGTTTATGTAGAGTTTAGGAAAGTTGTGTGATGCGGTGCACCTGATATTTTTCGGATAAGTTTGTGAGAGAGAGCTCTTAGACAACCCTCAACTCTGTAATTTAGTTACAGTTCCGAAAGCTGTATTTGAAAGCCCGGAGGTAAGAAACGATTGGAAACTAAGTGATTAAGTGTTCTATGGCGTACATAAATATACCTGAACAAATTATTCGACACGGATTCTTACTGACTACGTGCAACTTCAAGCTAAGTACCTTTGGGTACAAACTCCAATGCATACACGAATTTTGCGGAAAAAGTGAATCTTCATAAAAATGTAAATATTTAATAAGTAAATAACACAGTTGAGCTTCGTACCTTGGAATTCATTGTCGACAAAACACCAAAGTAGAACTGAATGACCAGTGACTTGTTCTAGCCGATTTATATAGGGAAAATCATTCGGGAAGTGGTTCTTGGGGATATCCTGATTTTATTCTAGCGATAGCGGGATTTGACGTGCCCTCTCTTTATAGTTCGGTACCGCAAACCACCGACTTTCGTATATATTTCCAGATAAGCGATCGCTTTACAACCCGAAGAAAAATTGCTAGGCAAACAAGACGTCAAGCCGTCGAAGGTCGTTTCAGTGTTTTTATTTCTGGAACCGAGGGGTTGAGAGCGACGTCCTGACAGAGGACGCATCGTTGACGGCCGAAATAACGGATAGGGTTGTTGTGATTCTTTCGCGTTAAGGATCGTCGTAGGATAATTACAAATAAACGTGCACACGCATCATACAATCATACACAGACAAACTTGCCTCACACCCCAACCCACTAGTAAGAATCCTAAACACACTTAAGAGACCTCAATGGAGGAGCGCAAGGCGTGGGCGGCGGATCTGAGCCGCTATTGTAAATATTGTACATATTGTCAAACTGTGTGAATGGTCGATGTATTTAATGAGTGAATGAAGTGTGATTGTGTGTAAATAATTAGTTGTAAGCAAAACTAACTCAAGATTCTAGGTTTTCGCCATTAAAGTTTCCAAGTTATAGTGTTACGTTAAATATCTAATAATTCAGGACTGTGACTCATTTACCCCCTATGTTTACGCAAAAGAGGCAGCCATATGCCGATATTGTTAATTAGGTATAATATGTAATTTAATTATAATTATTAAATGTAAATATTACGATAACAAACTATTTGGATTTGGGTGTGTGGGCGCAGTGGAAGCGTTCTGGGCCCATAACCCCGAGGTCTGTGGATCGGAACCACACTCCGTTACCACTTTGTGATGTGCTAGGAGTTTTCTGCTCGCGTAACTTGTGTCTGGGTCCAATATAATTAATAAGACAAACCCTGGAAACTAACTTCAGATCATACATAAACAAATAACTTTCTCTAAATCAAGAACCTAATGAGACCCAACTTGAATTTAATCGAAAAGATAGAAATGAATGCTGCCGAACTCCTTTTCAATATTCAATCAAAGTAACCTAATTGCTCGGATCGTGAATAAAGACGATAACGGGTCGAGGGGTTAATAAACAGGGATTTTACTCGCCTTTATCCAACAATATTCAAGCGAGGGGAAAAGGAGACACTGCACTTGAAACGTGTCTGATAACAGAGGGGTTCAATCAGTACGCAGGGCATGTGAAAAATTCCCCTCTCGGAAAGTCAAACTCGCCCCCTCCCCAACGACATCCCACGAAACGGCAGGACACGCAAAGAAAGGAGAGCTGATAGTAACATACGCTCTATCCCTCAAAGGTGGTTGAAAGTTATACCGCTTATAGTTCTGGAATCTATTGTGGTGTTCCGACATCGAGCAATTAGTACCGTAATAATAGCGATATTGCACTAACCCAGGATGGGAGTAAGTACAGTATCGACCAGATGCAAATTGAATAAGGAGTTTTATTCGCAATTACAGTCTGAGATGATTTACCACCACAAACATGGAGCTGGGTGGGAGCGAACACGAGGGCGACAGGACGACGCCTAGATGAGACAAGACCTCTGCGTCGACTCAAGACGATCGCTCAATCAAAGAGTTTGGTTTGGCCTAGTTCAGTACGCACAGTATTAATGAGAATGTGAACACGATTTTTTTTGAGAACGATACTAATCACCGTTTCAGTGTTATCGGGTATAAAAATGTGAGAAATGGTGGTAAGTGCAACGCGATTGTTCAAATTTCGGAATTTCTGAAGTAGCTCCTGGAGATCTTATGAGCGTTATCAAACATTCATCGTATAGGTACTTGATTGGACTGCCACGTCCATTTTTCTAAAGACCCTAGTAACTAAAGTTAACGTACCTGTTAAGTGAGTCCGTCTCCTCTGGCTTGTGAGTTACTGTGGCCCACAGTAACTCACAAGCCAGAGGAGACGGACTCACCTAACAGGTACGTTAACTTTAGTAATTTGCCTACTGGCGGATATAACCCAATTTCTCTAATACCCTAGTAACATTTGAGCGGAGTTTAATAATAAAAAACCCTGCACGTTATTACACAACGGTTTGTTATTCTCATGAACATTGTAACGTGAAAGAATTAATATTACTGTTCTACCAACCCTGCCTATTGCAACATTACCTCAGAAATCACAAGCTAACACTACCGTATCTTCACAGGATGAATGGTATGACAGAAAAGTCTATCGTGTCCGCAATAATCCAGACGATCACCCAGACTGGAAGTGGGAACACGATAACTTATATTACTTTCGCAAATCTTTCACGAAGGGAGAATTGGGAAGAACCTAGTGACGAGTGGAAGCTTGTTGTTCCTTGGAGTATAAGACCACAAATTCTACAGGAATGCCATGATAATCCTCAGTCAGGACACCTGGGAGTATCGAAGACACACTGGAGAATTGGTAGGTTATACTATTGGCCAGGCATGTATCAGGACATATTACGATACATCAGCCATTGTGATATCTGCCAAAGAGTGAAGCCACAGAATCAATCTCCAAGGGGTTTAATGTACCCTCGATATTTAACGGGACCTTGGGAAGTTGTGTCTGGTGATATCATGGGTCCATTTCCGCGCAGTTCTCTGGGAAACAAGTATTTGTTAGTATTTGTGGACGTCTTTACTAGGTGGGCAGAGCTTGTACCGATTAGAATTGCTACTTCTACCATCATTCTCAACAAATTCAAATCCGTAATTCTCAACCGCTTTGGAACTCCTTCTGTTTTAATTACCGACAACGCCACTAATTTTGTTAGTAGTGCTGTGAATAAATTAGCTGATGCTTGTGGGATCAAGCACACCACCACGCCTCTATATCATTGCCAAGCCAATCCGACAGAACGAACTAACCGAAATATCAGGAAATTGATAATCAGTTATTTAGACCAAGAGCATCACACTAAATGGGACTTTTACCTTGGGGAGCTTCAGTTTGCACTCAACACAGCCACCCATAGCTCGACTGGATTTTCTCCTTCATTCCTGAATTTCGGTCGAGAGCCAAAGCCCTTTGCCACTTACCGCCGTTCATTGCACCCTGCCATAAATGCAGACAGCATCCCACCCTCTTCGAAGAGCATAAATGAGTGGGCTGCCAGAATGTCCAAGCTGAAAGAGCTCTGTCATGTGGCAGAGAAGAACCTTCTCAAAGCAGGCATTGCCCAA
This sequence comes from Pachypeltis micranthus, assembly GCA_020466155.1. Classification (NCBI taxonomy): domain Eukaryota; kingdom Metazoa; phylum Arthropoda; class Insecta; order Hemiptera; family Miridae; genus Pachypeltis; species Pachypeltis micranthus. Next base: position 7,065,413 of record CM035776.1, read on the forward strand.
AGCAAGTGCTATAATCTGCGCAGAAAACATGGCAGTTTCAAGGTTGGTGACTTAGTCCTGCGTAAGTCTTACCAACTCTCATCAGCCATTGACAAAAATGCAGCCAAGCTAGCCCACAAGTATGTTGGTCCCTACAACGTTGTGCACATCAGTCCAGCTGGAAGTTGCCATCTCCAAGATAGCCAAGGGGTGAAAGCGGGAGTCTGGCATCCTTCTAAGCTTAAACTCTACAACCCCACTTCAGCCGCTGGGGAGGGGTGTGTAACGTGAAAGAAGAAGGATATGGATGCGGCTGGGTGTCTCCTCTTGCGCTAATTAAAGCATCTATCGAATCGCTTGGAATGGCGCTCGTCGGAGGGGAAGCAAGGTTTGAGGAGAGAAAAAAGGTTATGCTTTCACCTGGCGGATTTTGTTTGGAGCACGTTCCCGATTTTCCTGTTCTGCGATATCTCCCGTTCTCTTCCCGAAGAAATCTCTGTACCTTAGAACTTCATTTTCTGTTCAAACGAAGAGAGAAGACTGCACAGTGTACAAGTCGATGGACTAGTTTATTTATTTTTCGGCTGGCCTTAGGTTAGGTAGGAGAAGACACTATTTTTTGTTCTTTCTATCCAAGTCGTCATTTTAAATTAGTTTTGTGACAGTTAAATTTTCTTTTCTTTTCTTTCCTCCTTTTTAAAATATAATTTCCTTCTTCAATATATCTATTTGTTTTTTATTTCAATTCATGGGTTCATCCCCACAAGCGATTTATTTTCTTTCCCGTTCATTTTAAATTTTACAACAGCTTGACCTAGTATTACTGCTCCGAGACCCATTCCATTCGATTCGGCATCGAAAAATACGAGTAAACCATACGAAATATGACCTGACTAAAATGGAACTACGAAAACTAAATATTCCCCCGGCGCCAGTAAGCGTCTGTAGGCATTTATGATCCGATGTAGGGGTGTGCAGAGGAAGTGGTCCTAACCTTCCTCCGCCCCATCGGGCAAAAAGAGTCGGGGAAATGGGACGGGGACCAAACCCTCGGCGGGCACAACTAGATACCAAATGGGATTTTTGTGCGAAAGAAGGGATTTTTTAGACCACGTTAAAGGCACAAAACGGGCCCGGACGGCGGACGGACATTGCAAATTTGGAATCCCCACGTCTTGAAACGTAAAGTATCAAATTTTGAGTGGGGTGGGGGGGGGGGCTGTAAAAAATTTTTCCTGACCGAAAACATAGGGTTATTATTCAGAATGAATAATAAACCAACAACTGCGTTAAAATTAATGTTCGTCGAAATGTTTGGTAAGTTATTGCGCTGCTCACATCATTATCCCAAGTATGATAATTTTATGGTATTGTTGTGTTATTTAGAGCTATCCACACAAGAAATTTAATCAAAATCGTTAGAGCTGTTTTTGAGAGACAAAATATTTAGTGATTTGCTCACCATGTTAACTATAATTAGTTTTAAATGGGTTTGGCTCATATCCATATTGACTGATTTGGTTCAGTCGTTGTCTCTCAGTGACGTTCACACAGAAAACTTCTTTTTTTCTCCTAGGCGACCTCCTTTCTACTTTGCGAAGCCAAGGAAAGTAAAAACCGCCACCAAAACCAACGGGTGTATGAGACAATGAGAACTTCATCGTTTAGGTAAATCTGCTGTGGCTCATTTACAATCTCTCTTCATAACTCCTACGACTTTTATAGCTGCAGCGAGCTACCAATCAGTAATTGAACCACTTCATTCTCCGAATCTTTAAAAATAGGTTCATAGAAAACGAAATACAGCCTCTTCACGAATGAAGAATAGTTGAGGCTAGAAAAACTTTATGTAGGTCCTGTTACTGAAATCACCAAATCAACAATTACCTGTTACTGAAATCACCAATTATCGCAACCTATTATTTCTCAGTATAGCTATCGCGAGAACTTGGCGGAGAAAATTCACAGTATCGCTCATCGCCAATTCCCATCTTCACAATAGAGAACGAACAACGAGCCCTCGCCACGATTTTCAACGAGTTTTTCGAGCCAACCCCTCAGCGGAGGTCTCACGATAAGAGCTTCTTCTCTTCGTAAATAAATTTATGGTTTTTGTCGACAATGTTCGAAGAGGAAAGTCAGGAGTTGCAGATGCGACGCGATAAAGCCGATCGCTTCGCAACTCTAATTGAATCCTTTCAGCGTTTAGGTCTCAATTCGCACGATAAACATCATAACGAGGGCAGCACGAGCGAAAACAAGCAACGAAACGGTAAATCGAAGGTGAGAAAGATAATTGAGTGATTTGGTTATGAATTGTGCAGAGTATTCTTGGATGTACGTCACACTCATATCTTTCGTTTTTCTACTGTTTGGAACCTTCTATGTAAAAAGAACGCAATACGTATACTTTATTTGTGTGTCTTGGTATAACAGTTTACTTTATGTCTACTATTCAGCTCATAGAGGGATTGAAGATAAGATCCGGTTTCCAGGAGTGACCAGGACCTGCGACCTAATAACCAATTAATTTCGAATGCCTATCGATAACGCGAAATATGGAGGGAAGGGATTTCAGCGCGATCGAGTGGTCAACGGTACGACTTCAAAATACTGCAGGATATGGCAGCAGTACAGAGCCCTTTCAGTAACGCATTGATTGAGAGGCATAGACATGACGAACCAAACCCTTCGATTCATCGGGGCATTTATGCTGACTGGGCACCTTAAATGCCCCGATTTGGTCGAGACTTCGCTGCCGTCAGTTGTAACCAAGCCAGCTCCCTCGTTACTGTGTCGTCCACACTTGCGTTCGCTCCCACCCAGTTCCCGTTTTGTGGTGGTAAAACTTCCCGAATGTAATTGAGAATAAAACTCTGTTCGAATTGCATTCGGCTTCTATCGTACTACTTCCCGACTCACCTAGTGCGATACCGCTTACTATATTAATCCCCCCCATAACACTGGCGCCCAACTGGTGGTCGAACTTCCCCTACATTAGTTCGAGATGCCGGCCACGCCGAAAAACCTTAAGGTTGTTCTAATGCGATGGGAATTTTTGACCCTCTGCCTTCAAATTTTCTGTCCTTCTGCTGCGACCTACTCTCTCGCCCGACATTATGTTCACAGCATCATCGCAGCAGTGGAAACCTACCGACTGTACACCTCACAACCACTCAATCCCCCATCCTGCATCAACATCGACATCTTCCCGCGTGTCTGTCCCCGAACGACCTCTCAAACAACGAGTACGAGGAAACCTCGCGCCTTCAAAAAGGCCTGGTGAAGACAAAATTCCATCGCGAGTGCCACATCCCTGCCCTATCGGTGGCAAACATCATGGGGTAAAAAAAATTGCCCAAGTTTCCTAAACCCCTGCCAGGACGCTCGAAGAACCAACGTGGAAGGGAAGCCGCCACTCAACGTACATGTGTGAATGCTGTCAACACAGGCATCACATCCTGCTACACCCCAGGAGCCAGAACGCTGCATTTGTTCCCAAAAGTGCATGTAACCAGTGCACGGTAGATGCAGCATCTTCGCTCTGCACTACGCCTTCTGGAACACCTGAGGGCAGGTGTCCTCTGAGGAAGAGAGAAACTCCGACTTTCTTAGTCCGTGTTCCAAAGAGAGCGGAGAACCGAAGTTTTACCAAATATTGGGGGAACTGATATAAAAAGAAGTAAAGAACTTTCAAATAATGGGAAACGATTTTAGCCCTCGGCTCCTGGATTTTCTCCCAGTGGTCTGTCCTGCTACCATGCGTCGACTAGGCCAGAGTTCGCATCGGACGAGTCGCGAAAAATGACAAAAAAATTGTGATTATCTCTTTCAAAGTGACACGACAGGTACGAGTTTCTCCCGATATCGAAGAACACCCAGGGAGAAAGTGGATTGAGTAACACTGTTGAATGAGCCGTGCTCATTACTGGACACAAGGGTCGCCACTCAGTGGACTGACTTGTTCTCAAACACAAAGGCTGCTCTTCCCTACAATTGTAGCCCTAATGGACCTGAAATAGTAAAAAATTTGATCGAGGAACCAACAAATGAGTGAGGAACCAAACAACGAAACTCGTCGATAATATTCAACATCAAATATAGGCAAACCAGGAGGGGGGGGGGATTTGATTAAACGGACCGTCGCCGGTGGCTTTTGGCTGATTTTTATCGGACCATACAATAACAGACGGCACGGGGTTCCGAACGAGTTCTCACTCTCTGTGGAGTAGACTGCTGGGGCGGGGCCAGACACCGGAAGCTATTTATTAAATCCACCTTCGACTCGAAAGGAAAGTGTCGTTTTTGCCACGAAACCAGTTCAGCGTCAGACCAACATTACGGGTTTCATGAGTTCGAAGGAAATTATTTTTAGGATTAGATCAACTGTCCTTCATTGGAACGATTTGCGGTACTCTGTTTTAGAACTAAACTTGCGTTACTCCCACTGCCCTGTCACTTGCGAATGAAGCGTGCGATTTTCATTTGTTTCAGCTGCTGTCGTTCGTTTCATTCATTTAAATGTCGTCAGACACCAACAAACTAAAAGTAGAAATCGCATCTTTAAAAAAATAGATAAATAAATAAACAAAGATGCTGTTTACAAGTGTGCAATTATTTCAGTTGCTATTCCACTATGATGATAATCTTATATGTTGGGTTATCGTCATCTCACCCGGCGCCTCAGATGGCTATGAGCGCGGTACGACGACTTCTAGAAGTATGAATTTAAATTCTGTCTACTGTGAAAACAAGTTGTTGTTTGCGTAAAATATGTGCTGAACAGTTTCTGAAATATCTGGTGCGTTGCAACACACAACTTTCCTTAGCTCTACGTCAATTCACTTTGTACATGGCTAATTCTATTTAATCAATTCATTTATCACTCAGTTAATTTGAACTTGGTCAAACAACGCTTTACGGCAGCAGGAAGCTGTAGCGCCTACAGTTATGGAATTTATTGTGCTGCTCGTACTCATTTCAGGACCATTTTGAGCAATTGTTACACAGATAATTAATGAGGCTGTAAACACGATTTTTCAAAAAAAGGATAGTAATCACTTTTGCAGAGTCATTGGAAAATAACTGTTAGAAAGTAAGCGAAACGGCAGTAGTTGAAATTCAGGAATTTCTGGAGTGAGCCCCATGTATCTCATTAGCGTTTTTCAACACTCACCCTTTAGGTATTGGATTGGACTACAATACCAATTTTTTTTTTAACATTCTACAAGAATTCCAGCGGAGTTTATAAGGAAAAAACTGCGCGAAAAACGCTTTTGGTCGAAAATTTTGATAATTTATTGTGCTGCTCTCGTCATTTTCCCACAAATGAGAATTTTATAGTATCATTGCCTTATTGAGAGCTATCAATGTAGAAAATGTAATTAAAATCGTTGGAGCCGTTTTTGAGAAAAAAAATTTGGTGTTTTGATCACTATGATGACTATAGTTAACTTTCGGTGGATTTTGCCCATACCCTCACTATTGCGTCCCATGGTAACTCGTAGGCTAGACATCAAGTTTCAGCTGAATTGGTACGATTGTTTTCTCTAAAAACCGCGCTAAAATCGATTTCGTCGAAAGTTTTGTTAATTTATTGTGCTGCTCTCGTCATTTTCCCATAAATGGGAATTTTATGGTATAGTTGCCATATTTGGAGCTATCAATATAAAAAATTTAATCAAAATCGTTAGAGCCGTTTTGAGAAAAAAAAAATTTGGTGTTTTGATCACTATGATAACTATAGTTAAATTTCGGTGGGTTTTGTTCATACCCTTATTTTGGCGTCTCATGGTAACGTGCAGGCGAGATATCAAGTTTGAACTGATTTGGTACGGTGGTTCTCTCTAAAAATCGTTCACAGACACACATACACACAGACCATTTTCCCAAATAGTGTTTTTTGGACTAAGGAGGGTCTGAAACGTAAAGATCTGAAGAGAACTCAACATTCTTTTTCAGCCGATCACATAACTTTCCTTTCTACTTCATAGAGCCAAGGAAAGTAACTAGACGTCATATTGCCGAGTTAGAAAACCCAAATGCAAATGGCTAACCTAGATGGTTTTAATAGCAGATAAGTAGGAAATATTAAATAATACCACGCTTTTACTCACACATTAGCGTATTAAACAACTTGGGTGAAACAAAGAATATGGACCGACCGCTTGATAACGCTACGACTGCATGTATCGATATGCGTTAGTTATCTCATATTTATTTCATATACCCATTCTTAATTTCATTGAATTCACTCCTTTTCATAGTCTTTGTACACTTAAAATAATTATACTCGTATAAAGGGGTATTACATAATGAACATTAAATAATTGACATAATCGTACAGCTGTCGTTATTTCTAATTTCAAACATGGCGCCAGAGCCTACGATGTAGGGCATATCGATAACCTGACCTCGGTCGTGATATATCGATATATTGCCTTATCAGAGGGAGCGGTCCCTATTCTTTGCTTTTACCAACAACTTTAAAGTTCCTTGCTTGTAAAAGTTGTAACCTCATAATTTCGGTTTTTATTATTTCTTGCTCAGTTCTCATTTTCTAGTACCCCTTCCGATTTTTCCTACACGCACAAAGCATTCTCCCGGACTAATTTGGTTTCTTCCTGCAGCTCTTGCAGTTGAAGTACGCATATTTTCACTTTATGCTCCTCACCAGTTTCAGCTTCAGCAGAGGTTAATGCGGCCACTTTCTTGTCTGACTATAATTAGAAACAATAATTTGGTCAAATCCGGATTGTTGAGCTATGGGCATCTATGGGATACACGACTACGCGGCCGCTTACGTTTACATGACACTTGTTGACGGGATGGGATGATGCTCAATTTCCTTACTTTACTGTAACCTCATTAGTCCACTGCCTTCTCGATATGGCTTAATCGCAGAATAATCACGTCTATGCTAACAGCATACCACAGTGATCTCGGCTGGCGTGGTGGGCACGAAAATGGCTGGTCTTGATTTACTTATTGAGCCATGATCAGTTGGATCACGTTTAGTACTGTTTTGGTGAAAACGGTCCTTAGTGTCATTCTGTGGCGTCATTTTGAACTATCGTGTGGTTGGCTGGCTCCATCTAGCGGGTTATCTTCCAACCTCCAAAAGCAGCAACCCTCGTGTGCAGCCGTTCCACCTTTAAATGTTTTATAACTTTCCTGTCTACTTCGTGCAGGAAAGTTAAAAATGTTAACAGCCCCATCAAATTACCTGTACGTTAGTTTTCCAATGAAGCAGCAGCCCAATAAATTCCGGAATCTTATGCGCTACAAGTTTCCGTTGTATAGCTGGAGCTTCTCCATTGCCCTCACCACAACCAGTGGCCTTTTGGTGTTTTATGCGAGTAGGTAACACGAAAAACCTGTTAGCAGGGGAGTTCATATCTGTACTGCGCTGCAGTCCAAGCACACTCTTCGTGTCTCTGCCCCCACTGGTGACCAATGCCACGGGCTCTTAAACCTCACCGTTTTGTACCGACGTTAATGAATCAATTGTTGGCCGTTTGTCGTTGTAACTAAATTTATTGCTTTACATTTAAGACGGGATGAATGAGGAAAGACGATATAAAGAAGCTTAGAAAATGGATTTATTATTAGAAGTTACACACACATAATGTCATGAAGATCATTCGAATTCGTCATCTTGCAGTTCACTTCTCTAAACGTGCTCTCTAGAACAACGCGCTTCTCGGTAACGTAAGGAACACATTTTGTATATAAATATAAATCACACAACACACATTGAACATGTTTCAAATCGTATCAAAACTATACATAGTTACAAAGTCGACGCAAGAAGTGATGAGCTGTTGTTTTAGTGGTGGTACACTTCGTGTCCGTAGCTAACTGCGTGACCAAGACCATGTCCAAGACCGTGGCCAACACTGATGCCATGTCCGTAGCTGCTGATGCCATGTCCATAGCCGCTGAGACCATGTCCGTAGCCGCTGAGGCCATGTCCGTAGCTGCTGAGGCCATGTCCGATGCCGGAGTAGCCGAGGGAGTCGTAGCCGTGGCTGTATCCGAGGTCTTTAACGACGACTGGAACTGCCTTGTGGACGTAGACGGGTTGTGGGTATGGGACTGGGACGTGCTTTTCAACGGGGACGGCGTAAGGTTTGGGTACTTCGACCGGGTAAGGGGCGGCGACGGGGACCTTGACGGGAACTTTGACTGGGTAGGGGACGGGCCTCTCAACTGGGTATGGCACATGCTTTTCGACGGTGACTGGGTAGGGCTTGGGGACGGCAACTGGGTAGGGCCTGTCGACAGGGACGGCGTAAGGGACTTTGACTGGAACGGGAACGTGCTTCTCGACGTGAACGGGGTAGGGAGCTGGGACTGGTACGGCGACCTGTAACAAATATGCGGTTACACTTATTTTCCAAAACTTTACGTTAATGCAGAACTAGAATTACAAACAAAACATTTGAATTCATCGACTGTTGAAGGGAAAACGGAATCGTTTAAGATCCAGCGACTTCCTGAAATGTTTTACGGGGATCACGAACACTTTGAAGCTCAACAGCAACTTGGAACGGGCCAATTCAAAACCATCAGCGGAGCAACGGGATCAAGAATCATCTCTCTGAACTCATCTCCACTCAGAAATGTGTACGACATGGACATGTGCACTCTGCGAAAGCTGTTCAAAGTGGCGAGATGTTCGACTCTCACTGGAGGCTCCTCTAATTCCTATCATCCACGTTCCTCTGTACATTGGGCTCCCAACAGCTAACATAGTACAAAACACACTGACAATAACTCGAGGTACTCACACACACGGCTCCACAAAGTGTCACCACTCGCTGCTAAAAGGATCAATCGACTTTATGCTTGCAGCTCTCAATAGGTAAACAATCAGGTTTCATGGTCACTATCAGCCATTTCGAAGGTGCAGTAATTGCAACCGAGGGGCCAGAGAACCACTAGAGTCTTGCCTTAGATTTCAGATTGTGAGTTCATCAGTTAATAGAGCAATAGGACAAAATTTAATTGAATCGCAAATCTATCGGCGGACTGACGTCCTCTTAGAATGATGTCGCAGTATTATTCGTAACGACGGGGAAATACGAAACCTCCCCAGAGCTCGTGGAGCGATAATTAAATTTAGACTAATTAAAGTACACGCAGAGCGACATTTCCTTTGACAGGATAATGTTTCGTAACGCTAATTGTGTCTCAGTTGTCGTTGAAAGTGACAGCGAGTTCCAACTTGATCCTGATTTCCAAACAACGTTCCGCGCCGCTTTTTATATTTGATTGACATTTCTCGTAAAAAATGGAGCACGAAGAAATACGCGTCCAATCGCAGTGCGTCGGGATGTCGGAAGATTTGCGCGTTACGCTTATAGAAATTATTTCCCACTGTGGGCACCAGATAGGGCTCGCCATTATAATTAAGAGTGCAGTATACTTACAGGCATACAATGTGAACGTGTAAGATTGAACAAATTTCAACTCTCCTTTTATCCCCACACCAACACAGTTCCACGAACACTATCCTAAAATAAAGGGGGGAGGGGAGGTTCAAGAATAAATTAGTAATAAAATATTTCAGATTCAGGAGGAGCAAACAACTTCTAAAATCAATTACGGGCCGAAATTGTGGAACTTCTGTCCAAGACTTTATGTCCACGGTTGCGCAGTAGGTCGCATATCCACTCGCTATTAAATTCATGGGGGACTAACATTCTGACGTACATCTAACGTCAGAAGACATTATATATATTCTTCTGACTGTAATGGGATGGGATGTGCACCGCGGCCAGATGGCCTATTGTGCCAGTCCTAATGTCTTACAGGTTCTAAGGAAAGCCAGGTAGTTCCTGAAGGAGTCCTCGTTGGTATCCATCCTGGGAGAAGTGATGCCAAAGACCAAAAGTCGCTCCATCTCGAGTCTCGGGCACTGGGCCAGGACGTGATAGAGAGGCTCCTCATCCGTGCTACACGACCTGCACGCCACCTGAGGGGTGTCGACTATACCTATAACATACATGTGTTTGTTCATTCTGCAGTGCCCAGTTATGATCCCAACAATCTGCCTCAAATCCTTCCTCTCCATCCTCAGAAGGGTGGGTCATATCTCACTTGATTGCTCTGAGACAAAGCGTTTGGAGCGTCTTACTCCTGCATCGTTCCAGATTGTCTGATGCAGTCTTCTGGCGTGTTCTCTCACAGTCCTTTTAACGAGTGACAGAGAAATCCCACAAGGGGGCGGTGGCCCAATAGGTACTGTAGACGAACTGCGTCTGGCCCTCTAGGCATTAATAGGCGAATAATGAGGATCCATCCAGAGCACCAATATTGGGAGTTAACTCAATACAATATTCTGAAATTGGCTGAGGATTGAAGAGGTTTTTGCAAGCTGACCTTCGGAGTTACCTGCTTTGGGTCTCCAGTGATACAGTATGTGGTACAAATAGGTATACGCATTAGAAAAATGTAGTGGATCTAAAATTAACAATATATCCTGGCAAATAAATTAAAATGAAATGGGATTTCAAAATCAAATATTTATCTGTAATAAACAATAATGTTCCAATAACGCACGTTCGCTCTCAGGGGCTCATACGTATACCGCCTGACTTCTATTGCAGGCACCCTAGCGTTTGCAGTCTAGTGGGAAAGACGAAGGTTCATTATCCGACGAAAGTTGGGCTATTGGATCAGAGCTCGTGGCCGCTGTAATTTTTGACCGGAGTCAGCGGCTCCCCAAACATTTCCAAAAACCTCTCATAAGATAGTCACGTTTTTAGGGACATATGCTCCACTATCTCGTTTTCAGTACTAGTAACGTTTTTATCGTTCACAATATAAAATATTGTAAACAATATGGCCATTAATTTGATCCACAACACGGGCCAAAAGCCGCTTTAGAGGTAGAGGTCGGCAAAGTCGCCAAGCGGCCAAAAAATTGTGATTTTCGAAACTTTGAGGCCCCAGTGGCACGGGTTAACGTCTTATCGTGCTCAAAATCTAAAAATCTGACAAGAAACATTTTAGGGTGGTGCCACCGAAACAATTTTGCCGAAAACTTTGGCAGTCTAAGAGACTAACGTTCTTGGTTCAATACACGCTATAGGCCGACCCTTGTCTTGGCTACAGAAGTGTTTGCAAGATTTGTTCTTCGTGATGATAAACATGAAATGCACGGATTACATCAACGTCAAAACGGCTACTAGCCTGGTATATAATAGAATTCAGTCGTTCTGAATAATGTTTTGCGGATTCAAACTGAACCGCGACGAAAGACTGAGCGGCTGAACGCACATGAGCGTTTCTGAATCTAAAGGATCGTTTTTATGAAGGAATATTTGTACGGTGAACTGCAGAGAGCTTTGAGAGAGCAGCGTTGCTGCGTGTAGTCATCTAAAGCGACCATAGACCAGGTCAGGGGAAAATATTTGAGGTCCTCATCTTGCTAAGGAGCACCCTAACAACTATTTTGTCGACTGCTCAGGAACTTAAGACTCGAATTGAGCTAACGCTTAGCCGCAAAAAGAGGACATAACGCCATGTTTTCCTCAATAGGTCCCTGTAGCTTCCTTGCACTTTGCTGGTTTCATTTACTGTCAAGCTACTCACGGGTATGAAAATTTTGGTTTGTTTTGGCATTTGCAACTTTGCCACCTTCTAGTATGCGACGGAAATCAATCGCATTGTCGATTATTTCCGAGCCGTCGTTACTTTCGGCACAATTATTATGCAAAGTACAATTGTGGTGCGCCTATTCTTGGCACTTGATTTGCCATTGAGCAAAATCGAAGAAGAACGAGGTCCCCATTTTGCTAACTTCATATCTACGAACCTCTTTGTGAATGGTGACTGCCTTTACGTGTCCGTGATCGTAAGCTCCGAGCCCGTTCAACGCCAGACCTCCGTGTCCGAGAGCGTAGTCGCTGTAACCTCCGAGAGCGTACCCGCCGTGGCTGTCCAAAGCGTAGCCTCCATATCCGCCGCCGTAGCCGTAGCCGAGATCGAAAATTCCTCTCTTGTCCTGTTTCTTGTCGTCGACTTTCTTTGATTTTGAATCGCCTGCGGCTACCAAAGCTACGAGGAGGAGGACTCCGGCTGCAACCTGCCGACCAGACGAAAGAGAAATTAAATTTAATTCTAGAGACGGCGTTGGCTAATAAACGCCTGAAGGGGGCTAGTTGCTGCAACCCATCAACACCTCGATACTTCAAGTGTGGACAGTAATGCGCCCACTATGCCCCTTTCCAACGCTCCCGCCAAACGAAACTTGTGTATTGCTTTTTGAAATTGTAGCGGATTATGATAAAATTAGAAAACGATTTTACCACATTCGAAGAACCTCATCTTGTGTGCGAATGGTTAGAGAAATAGTTGGGGATAACAAAATATATTGGTGAAAAACTCAACGTCCGTAAAACGGCAATTTGATTGGAATTCACTGTGATAAATAAAGTTCTTAAATCACGGTTTTTTGGTAGTCCTACTTCTAACCCTCACTACGCAGTGCGAGAAAAATATTTGTAGAGGACGACACATCTTTTGACTAGTCAAACTAACTCATTATATCGTAATTATAATTGCCCATTTTGAATACCTATTCTGGCTTCTCACGTCACAATGTAATGCGACGAAGAAAGAACGAACTCAGCACAATTGCTCTCTCTCGAAGTTGCCCGCTTTTCTATTTTTAACATAGTTCAATACTCTCGATCGATCGTGCAAATAAAACGGACTCTGGCTGGCCGGCGAGACCCGTGTTTTTTGGAAATATGGACAGTGATGGGGTGAGTTGAAAGCTGGTAAGGGCCACTCAAAGGGGTTTTACTCGCGAAGTCAAAATATCTGATGCGTAGCGACACACAACTTTCCGCAAACCCTCGTGTCGCCTAACGCATTTCTACTGGAACGTTTACGGAGAGGAAAATGTAGCTACTAGTTAGTCGAGAGTACTCCGCAAGTTTGATCGTTATCGTTGAAACCGTCTTTGCGAAAATAGGAAAAACGATCAATTAATCTAAATAATAATATCTAATAAATCTCGTTTTCCGAGTTATCACGGATTATACCTCCGTTCGACGGATAGATGGAGGAATAGTTGCGGAGAAGAAAATGTGGGCATAGGTTGCCCGAAGACACTTAATAAGATTGATCAAATCCAGTGAAGCAGTTACTCAGGAAATTATGAAAATGTCAAGAACAACGCTTAATTTCCAACAAGTATTAGCGAATTCAGGTGTATTTGATTAGTTAAAAGAATATTTACCGAATTATGGCAAAAGAAATACACCACAGAAGAGGTAATCGTGGTGAATTAGACAAGTTTAGGTTAATCTGAGATATTGAAAATAAGCTATGTAATGTGAGTTGATATGAAATTATCCTGGTATGGTAAATCAAATGCAGTGAAGCTGCTACTCAGGTAATTACGTAAATGTTCTGAAAAAAATTGTTATCGACGCATTTTGGTTTTTTATTTCGGCTCAATGAGCTGTCCTAGGAATATTTACATGGAACAACATCAATTATTATTATTATCGTCATCCTGTGTGTGGTGAAAATCGTCGAATCCGATTTGGCAAAAAGCGAGGAAAAAGTAAATTTGTTTCTTGATTTTGGCGCGTTATTAAGAGCTGTCTGTACTGAAAATTTAATCAAAATCGTAGCCGTTTTTGAGAAAAAAAAAGTTTGAGCGAATTTTACTCATACTCTCTTTTTGAGGTCCCATGGTAACTTGCTAGATACAAAGTTTGATCTGATTGGTGTAGCCGTTTTTACTCCATCGCGTTCACCGACTCACCCAAACCATTTTCCCAGTGTTTTTCGGACTCTTCAAAAACATCTTCAGCCGTATATAACTTCGTAGAGCCAAGTAAAGTAATAAGATGTTGTGTTAGTTTCCACAGTGCGTGATGGGAAAGCTGTGAGATGCGTCGGACTAGATTTTTAAAAATAATTTTAATTTTTGTAAAAAATTGGAGTTAAACGTTTTTGCACAGGAAATCGAGTTTAAAAACTCACCCCTTCCCTCTCGAAGGATTTTCTCTATAGACGTTCCTGAATGAAACTCCGTTTTTCTAAATTTTCATTGAGATATTTATGAACGAAAAGTTGGGTTATAACGAGTAGAAGATCATTTGAAAGAGTAATCAAAATCGTTAAAGCCGTTTTTGAGGAAAACGTGAAAACCCCCTTGTTTTTTGTACAATTTGGTCCTTCATACCCCGATTTCGTTGTACATCGCTCATAACTTCATTGTAGTCGTCAAAAAATCATTAACAAAACTGGAGACCGTTTTTCCGCAAATTACTGTGGAAACAGACTACACACGAGGACCACACGCGGATTAGGGATTAGGGGTTTTGGATTCAGTGGGCCAAAAACGATCAAAGACCTGAAAGAAGAAGAAGAAACCCCGTGACTTTTTTGGACACGATTGCAATACAACGCCTTACGGTAGCGGGAAGTGTTAAGTCGAAATATTAAAAACGTTTCAAATTATTTTACAAAAAGCGCACACACATCGCAAATATGAGCTGCCCGTACGGCGATGAAACGTCAAAATCGTTAACCTTATTCTGAACAGGGAGCTTACTCAATTCTACGCATATCGGGTCAAGTTTGATGAGCATCTCTCTTATAGTTTTTTTTTGGCGTTAGGCCAGAGGGCCAATTTGTTTGTGACATTTGAAAAAATCGTCTCGAATAAAAAGCACGGGCTCTTCAAATCGATTTATGAGAACCTGAACTGAACGTCGAGCTTCATTTATTTCTGCAGCAACTAACCGTAGTGTTGAGGTGTCGAGAAACGAATATTTTCAGAGGACTTTCAAGAGAGCCACTCACCAAATCGCAGGGGGAATTCAAAAACCGAATATTTTGGCAAACTCAAAAACCGAAAAATGAGCTCGGGGCAAACGAACGTTCCGCAGTAGACTGTGCAATTGCGAAGTCTGATCTGCGCGCTTCAACTTCGTACGTCAAATATTTTAGTTTGTTATCAATTTGTGAGTTCTTAGGCGATTATTTAACCATTTTCCCCGTCATTTTTCAAGTTACTTGCAGAATCGAAACGCAATTGAATGAAACTTGTTGTTTAAAGGGGCAAATTCTGCGCCCAACGACGAAAATAACATTTGGGGGCTGAATTATTCATATTTTTGCATAAATTTGACTAGTGATTATTAAAATTTCTAGTGCAAAGTTGTACGAATGATCCGAACAGACCAGGTAAACAATAAATCACTCGAGTTCCGAATAATTCGAAAATTAAAATTCGGACTAGTACACTGTACCTTGAGACTCATGATGGACGCTAGGAATATGAACAATGACGCCCAACTAGCACCCCCTCGAGGTTTATATAGTTCTCGACGGAGAGGGAGGTTAGTGGCCAAGGGTGACGTCAGGGCGTAGCCCCCGGCGGAGGAGTCTACCGTTTCGAGTTGGTGATTCTTTCGTCGTCCTACCCCCCCGGGGATCGGAGATGAACTTGAAAGACCTTGCCGCAAGGACAGCGTTATTATAATTCATTTGATTTGATTGCAGCCTTCTCTACCCCTTTCTTCGTTTCGTGAGGATATCCGGCAGGAGGACCCGTTCAATTGACGCCTCGTGAGGCCTTCTCTAATGAGCGTACCGTCGTCTCATCTCGTAAAATAATTGCGCGAAAACGGCGATTGTTTTTAATGGAGTGTCTTCGACACAGTGAAATTTGTAACGTACCTTAAAATAAATTGAGACAGCTTACAGTTCCATCTGCCCTACGTAGGTGATTATTATTTAGCGTTCTTTGTCTGAAATGTGTCAGCTACTCCGTTGACCATTGCAACTGATGTAATTGCCAATCCCATCGTCGTCCCCAATCATACAAATCTCTAATAAAATTCAAAAAAACTAGTTTACTTTCAACGCTTCCGTTTCAAGCCGTTCCACCCTGAATAAGTGGTCAAGTCATGCGTGACGTCCCAATACAACTTGCGGCAATTCGAACAAATGCGTAAAAACCTGTATGTTACAAGTAGCTCTTCCACATCTGGGCAAAATTATTAGTATTCATAATTTATCTGCGTCAGATCGAACATTTCCCAAGCCTTTTTGTATTTGGGCCGAGCATTTTGAAACTCAAATTTTCAAATCCGATAGGATATTTTCCGACCAACTCGGGAACATCCAAAAAGGTTAGGAAATTTTGTAACTAAAACATTTCCGGGGTCAATATAAATTTTTCGAAGCAGTGCAAAGAGTTTTCGAACAAATGCAGATTTTTCTCTCTAGATAGTACAGTTCCAACTCGTTTAGAAACTCGTAAAAAAAATTTGACGATGTCGAGTAAACATTCACCTTCTCAAACCAATTCAAACACCTTCGAATCGATTAAAAAAACCGTGTAGGTTTTCAAAGAAAATTTGGAACGTTTCAATACCATTTTAAAGTTTTGTCACAGTGCCCAATGCCCATTTTATACGCGATAAACGGCTATTTGGCAATTTTTCAAATCTATTTGGACATTTATAAGACAGATTCAAGCACTGGAAACCCGATCAGGCAAATGTAAACGTTTACCAGGCAGATTTCAAATTATCAGTATCAAGTCGGAGACGTCAGTAAATGATTTAACCGGATTATATTTATTTAATACGAAACGTATAACGTCCAAATGGCTTGGTATTTTTTATTTTCCGCTATCCAAGGACGTATAAACAGTTAGGGTTCCTTCAAATCTTTACATTTGCCGACTGAGTCCAAAAAATCTAATTTCTGCGTGTGGTCAGCGTATGCGGTTGAACGGTAGGCAGATCGAGCAGGTTCTTTTTCAGTTCGGTGTCTCATTTTTGGACCACTGGAAAATAAGGTTACGCGTACTTATCGATGGAAAGGGGTGTTGGGAACCAAATTGTACCAAAAACTAGGGGTTTTTCACCTTTTCCTCTAGAACGGCAATAACGATTTTGATTAAATTTTTAAACGATCTTTCGCCACTTTGTGCCCAACTTTTCTTCTCTACAAGTATCTCCATGAAAATTCGTCGAACGGAAGTATAGGCCTATGAAGCAAAAATAAAGGGGCAAATTGCATCGAATACTAGCGGGTTACATTTTTCTCAATAAAAGCTGCAAATAATTTTATTAAAATTTCTAATTATGTTTCACCACTTAGTATCCATCTTTTCTTCTCTATAAATATCTTCATGCAAATTCGGTGAACGGTGATACGACTATGAAGGAAAAATAGTTTTTTTTTTCTTGACTTTTTGGCAAAACGGCTTCGACAGTTTTCACCAAACTCACAGGATGTCTTTAAATAACTAATAACCATATATCGTTACGCGCAAATATTCCTCGGGCAGTCCATTGAGCCGAAATAAAAACCAAAATGTGTCGAAAAATATCCCGCGTCACGTTTTTCGAGTTTATGTAGCAATGTAAAGACATAAAATGTCAATATCTCTGTCACTGAGCATTCCAAACACCTAAATTTTACGTTTAAAGAAACGAACGGTACTTCATCCGCTTTTAAGCGAGTTTTGACATTTTATTTGTTATTTTTTGACAAACACTTTCAAGAGTATTTTGAATCAATGTCAGGGGAGTAAGGAACAGAAATTTACCAAATTCTCTGACCAAATGTCATTGATCAACGTGAACACTCTTTTTACTGGCGAGTTCGTTCCTGGTAGCGAGAGAAACCAACGTGAAGACCATAAGAAGAACTGCGCTGAACCATACAGAAATCGAGTATAACTTCTCCGTTACATATCCCGCGTAACGGTTTTCGAGTTTATGTAGCAAAGTAAAGACATACATTTTGGTCAAAACGAAACACAAACGGTGGGTACAGCTTTCGTACAAGTACGCAACCACGAGGGACATTTTATGTCTTTTATTTTTGTTTTTGTGCAATGATAACTACGTTTGCTTGTGCTCGTTGATGGTTTCGATATAATAACCGCGTCAATTGCAATTGACATCATCACTTTGTCACTGAGGTTATTAAAAGTGTGATGTTACCAAGCGTTACATTTTGTAACAGACGTTACCATGCACCTAACCCAACACAAATATTTCGTGCCGCTTCTCCGTTATATATCCCGCGTAACGTTTTTCGAGTTTTTGTTGCAAAGTAAAGACAAAATGTCAATAATGTTTTTCGCAAACACTATCATAATTTCCAGAGTGCATACTTCACTGCATTTGATAAATCATACAACCAGGTTAATTTCATATCAACTAACATTACATAGCTTATTTTCAATATCTCAGATTAACCTAAACTTGTCTAATTCACCACGATTACCTTTTCTGTGGTCTATTTCTTTTGCCTTAATTCGGTAAATATTCTTTTAACAAACCAAATACACATGAATTCACGAATACTTGCTGGAAATTAAGCACCAAACTTGTTTTATATCACGTACGATGCTCCAACAAATAACACTTGTTTGAAAGGGATGTTTGTTTTCATTTGAAATAATTTCTAAACGGAGGTAATGATAATTAAACAACAAAAAATATGCTATTTCAATGATTGTACCAAATTATCAACATTTATTACCACAAAAGTTTTACGAATTTATTGAATAAGGTAAAACATGAAAAACAAAAGCGATTTCATTAAGGAATTAGAAAATTCAAAAATATCGAACTGTAATCCACATAAAATATTTTTACTGCTCCATTTTGAATAGAGTATGTTCAATTTGATGTGGGTAAAGTTGAATTCGGATGTGAAAACGCGTTATTTGAATTCTATTCAAATATTTACGGTCCAGATCAGAAAATGAGCGTATCAATTCTAGAAAAGTTTGGTTTTAAGCATTCCTTCGGTTTTAAAAATTGATTTGTAAAATCCCAAATTATTTTGGTAAATCCGGAAGTAACTTTCCCATTAACAAAATTTTTTGAAATAAATTTGGGAGTAAGGAATTGTCGTTAGACAGTGGTTTTAAAAGAAGTTGAAAGTAAACGTGTATTTTCGTCATTCAGGAAATATCAAAAACTGCGTCAAATTATATTGTCATGTAAGTTGATCGTGATCAGTCGGTTTTTTTAAATAGATCGTTACGGTTATAATCACTCGGATCAATTGCGATCGCTCAACGGTTTTCACGATCGTCATCAAAACTTAAAACGACCCCAGAGTCGTAAAATATCTCGCTCTTGGAAGAGTCGAAGCGATCACGACTAGGGAAGCGATCGGACGCCGGTTAGACGACGAAGTCTCGCGTATTGTAGTTCGTGTTGTAGTATAAATTCGTGAAATGCCAGTCGAGCTTATTAGGGCTGACCAGATTTTTTTTTTTACAGCTTGATCAACTTTTGAGGACGACTTCTCGGGAGTTGTCGCAGACGAAGGTTTCAACACGTCGAGGTTGTGCAGGTATACAACCTATTTCGCTCGCCGTTGAAGATTTGTTCATCACTTGGTTACTGAGAAAAGGCACCGCTGTGTAGCTTCTCGTGGCTGAAAAGACGACCGATAGAAAGTTCATAGTCCTTTTTAAATTAAACCAATACTTTACTATTTTTGTTATATTACTACACAATTAGAAATTACCCTAGCTCGTATTTTTTGCTATAATTATAAAAACATTTATTGGCTTAGAAGGCAGAGTTTATTGATGCTTAACCTAAAAGTACAAGGTTTGCGTAGCCGCCTTTAAAGGCGCGCCGTGAAGTTTCTCGAAATGTCATCGTCAACTTAAGGAATTCCAGATTTTACCTCAATTGGACTTTCGAACTAGGAGTGCCTAGTACAGTCTTATCGAAGATGCGGCCCTAGATCGCAATGTGTCACTGAAACAAGAACCATTTTTTTTTTTTTTTTAAGAGACACGCTCGATTCCTCTACGTAAGTTTTAAAATGCAGACTAAATCATCGACAGTTCAGGCAGTTTTTACAATATTTGGACGAAAACGTTTCTGCATTCTGTGCATGTTAGGTAGCACCGATTTATTTCCATCATGAATATAAATAAGAACAAACATCGCACAATATCATTTTCAATCAATTCTTAAAATAATAACAACGAACGTGATACCTGAAATGAATGAGCTTGTCGATAAATAAAATGTTACATTAATTCAGAACATTTAAAAAATTTGAATCCTGCCCACCTACATATTCTAAATTTAATAAATGGCCTGCAATGTTGAGTTTGACACATAGTGGCTTTGGAAAATGTCAACGATTTCAGTTTGTGCTAAACAGAACAGTGTGTCGCGAGTTTTCGTGAATATTGGACAAATGATGAACAAATAATATTGCGTTGCGATTGACCATCGCGTTACGTCCAAAAGTTTACTTTTTTTTCGGGTCAAGTTCAGTCGACGGAGGTTCGATCGTTAACAACTCGTAGGCAGTTACGTGCTCAGTTTCAGTTCGACGCGAGGATACCGATCAACCTTTTCAACGATTTCCAGGCGGAGATACGGCCTTGCTATTTCTCCCGTCACTACGAGTGCATCGAGAATCGAGATAATCCTGACAGCGAGCTTCCATAGCGACGAGTTATTAACATGCTTGTCTTTTAGATCCCTGTTCATTCTAAAAATATCTTCGTTGTTGGGAACCGGGGCTTTCGAGATTGGAGCAACGAATGGAGAGCCAGGTGAGCTAAGCAAGCGATTTTTGAATCATTCGGGCACACTTGGATCTGACGAGGTTTCAATTCGGAACAGAGATTTGTCAGGCTGTGTCGATTCCAGAAGGTGGTCGATCGAAGGATGAAAAAAAAAAAAATCTGGTGCGTTGCAACACACAACTTAGCTCTACAACAATTCACTTTGTACATGGCTAATTCTATTTAATCAATTCATTTATCAATCAGTTTATTTGAACTTGGTCAAACAACACTTTGCGGCTGCAGGAAGCGGTAGCGCTTACAGTTCCAGATTTTATTATCCTGCTCGTACTCATTGCAGGACCTTTATTGAGCAATTGGTACACAGAGAATTAATGAGGCTGCAAACACAAATTTTTTGAAGAAGGATAGTAATAACTTTCGCAGAGTTATTGCGTAAACACTTTTAGAACTGGTAGTAAGCGAAACGGCAGTAGTTGAAATTCAGGAATGTCTGGAGTAACCCCTATGCATCTCATGAGCGTTTTTAAACACTCACCCTTTAGGTATTGGATTGGACTACAATAGCAATTTTTTTTTTTACAATCTACATCATCCAATGTAGATTTATACTTCGAAATTGTTGTTCAGGGGGTACGGAAGAAAGGAGCGGGACTTTTGGCCCGACCACATCCTTGGTGGATAAATATACGAGTTTCTCTTTCTCTTTCTTTCTCCCTTCCCCCCTATATCTCTCTATTTATCAGCAAATTCAATTTCGATAACTGGAATCTAACCAAAATTATGTTCATCGAAACTAAGTTGCATCAATACTACGGAGAAAATGCGTCTGTTGCGCGTGTTGGTAGATCGGGAGTCTTTACAGCAGTGTTTAACGTATTTTTGCCTCGGTTTCTTCAAGAACGATGTCAAATGTTCTTCTTGAGAACGCTCAGACGAAATGACAGATTTCAGAGCACGTTCTGAAGTTCCGCACGACTGGAACTTTTTAAATATCATCCGGTTTTGCAGTGACAGGGGACGTAACTCAAAGGTGTCGTTGCACTACAGTCGAATACAATGGGCGTGAATCATTAAGACCAAATCGACAATTGCAAGGCATCACAACCTCGAGAATACTTCGCAAATCTTAACGAACAATTAAAAGTTGCGTGAGGTCCCACAACTCGGCGCATATTTTTGGTTCAGACACGCGATAGCCGATGATTGTCAAGAGTTTTGCTTATGTCGCAACAACGGCACGGTACCTCCTATGATATTAACGAACGTGGGGAATTGTCGAAGAACTGGAGAAAGAACCTTTCGGCAGCCGGTGGTTGGGTATGGGAAAACGGTTTCGCTAAGTAGGTCTTTCGGATTCCCATGATCAACGAACACAACGGAAGACTTTTTCCACGCCTTAGAAGGTAAATGATCTATACATCAGCTGAAAACGATTCCGGTCGCTAGCGAAGTGAAGAAAAAAAGGGAAAAATGTCGAAGTTGTCCGTTGTTGATACGATCAGCTCAGTCCGACGCTGTCAGTTGCACCTGAATCCTGGAACCTCATCTAACTGTTCAGTTTCCTACGTCAGTCATCAAAGTCATTTCTCCACGGCTGAGCTATTGTGATTCAATTTCAATCCAACGTCATTCGTATTAGGAGTTGGAACGTTTTCCACTTCACGTACAATACTTAACAACTCGTCAGGGTGTTTCTCAGGAAGTGTACAAAACGAAAGAAAGCTCCTGAATAACCTCGCCGCTCGAGCTAGTTCTTAGATTTAAAAGGTTGGTAGAATCCACTAGAGAAACCCCAACCAGAAACCCACAAATAACAGGGAAACAGTTTATGCCAGTGCTATAATTTGGCAATAGAGGGACAGAGAGTACTTTTCTCTTTACAGTCTGAAAGTTAACAAAATCTTATGCCAACCAAATGAGGCATTTTATATTAGTTGGTTGGTTGACGCTTCAACTAGTGAGTAAATTGTAGTTTTGATAGTGTCTTTACCAAAAATAGCCATAAGCTGTTTATCGACGAACAGGTCGTTAATGATGAGACGGGGTAGTAAGAGCTGCAATTATTATTATGGCGTGCTTATCGTTTTTTCCCTCTTTCTTCGTCTTCCGTTTTGGTTAGTTATCTTTTTCTCTAGTTTTCGTGTACCTTTAATATTTAGATCTCATTCTTAAGAACAAATTAATTTTTACATCATTCTTTTTCCCAAGACTCGTTCCTTCGGAAGAACCCCCACTGCGGCCTATTGTGTGAACTGTAGTTCCCAAGGAGCTAGTGTTCCCTTTTATGCGACGTCCCACGATCCGTGGAACTTCGCCCAGCCGCAGCTGAGGCACCCCAAGCACTCTAAGGCGCGCCTCAGGCAGCCCCTCACAAGTACACAGGAATCCTCCTCCTCCTTCAACTTCATGTTACCCTTTCGGATACACATTCATGAGCGATCCAGGTGGGAAGGGGAAGTTCCCGCTTTCGAAGCAGGGGCCCTGGTTTACTACACTGATGGCTCGGTGCAGGGTGGGCTTGCAGGGGCAGGCATCTTTGGGCCGAGAATCAGAGCAGCGATCCCATTGGGGTAGCTGGCTACAGTGTTCCAGGCAGAGGTGGCTGCAGTAACAGTCTGTGTGCAGCGGCTGCTGCAGAGGGGACTGAAGCGGCATAGAATCTACATCATGGTGGACAGTCAGGCCACTCTCAAGGCCTTAACCTCATACTGTCTTACATTGCGGCATGTGTGTGAATGTCTGACTTGACTGGCCGAGGACAACAGTGTAACACTGTGTTGGGTGCCAGGGCATCAGGGTATAGAGGGAAACGAACGGGCTGATAGATTGGCTAAGAAGGGATCGGCGCAGATCCCTATTGGCCCTGAGCCCTTCGTTGGGACTACCAGGAGCCACCTACGTAGAGAGGTTGGCCAATGGGAGGATAGGTGCAGGGTTGCCCAATGGGAGGATAGGTGCAGGGTTGCCCGGCCTTAGACAGTCAAAACTCTTCATCCGGCTCTCCAGAGGGAGGTCCAAGGAGGTGCTTGCACTGGGGAGGAAGGATATGAGGATCATATGTGGCCTGTTCACAGGTCACTATCCGCTGAAGTACCACCTTGGAATTATTGGCAAGTGCGAGGTACAGGTATGGTATGGTATGGTGGTACAGGTTCAGCAAGGTAGGGCTAGAGACGGCAGAGCATGTGCTGTGCATATGCGATGGACTCGCGACATTGCGCTGTTGTGTGTTTGGGAGGCCCTTCCTTCAGCCAGAAGAGGTGGCGAATGCAGAACTTGCGGATATCCTCCATTTTGTGCGGGGGTGGTGGGGGCCCATAGGTGACCTCACACCAAGTGAGACCAGTGCCGTGGGGCCTGGTGGTGGTGCAGGGGGCCATGATCTGAGGAGGGCTCTCTAAACATTTATTAACCCCTCGTTACATGTGAGTTTTTTCCCAACAAGGCGTGAAGTTGTATGAGAAAGTGGGTTAAGCCGGACCCCTGGACGAGCCAGTTCCTTACAGGACAGGGTGACTTCAATGAGTGCCTCCAGTTCTTTTCCCCCCATCATTCACATCTTGCATCTGGCTGCTCTTCCAACAACCACTGCGAGAGGTTTCTTATTTCCTGCACACTGGAGATGCAATATGGAGGGCAGAGAGAATAGAAGCGGAGCTGCACATTGAAGCCACCATGCTCCATATGGAACTGCTCAGCTTCTTTCTCTTCGCCATCAACATCTTGCGTCTCTAGTGCGAAGGAAACAAGAAACCATGTGCTGCTCCACAGTAGTTCCTTCAACAGTGAGACGGTTGTTCGTAGAGTTTGACTGTTTCTAAGCAAGCTTATAACTGTTCTGCCCAGTTTGAGAAGAAGGTTATGACAAAAAAAAAAGCTACAGTTGATCTCTCTTTGAAACTTGCCACTAAAATAAATAGTTAAATTAAGTGGGAAAATAGATCAAGAACTCCTTCCAGATGGTGCGGGTTCCACCGTGTCATACGTGTGATGCAACTGTTCTCCACTGCCTGAATGACAACCTGTCCTGCCTTCACTGGTCTGGATCCGCAACTTCGTGACTTTTGACTGATCTAACTCTCTGAGTGTTAGGAAACGGTCATTTTGATAAGGAAACATACGAGTCCAACAACTCAATTAATACCAATTCTTAAAACGCCTTTTCCCCCCCTTCAGGATCAGAAGTAACCTTTCTTCAGCGACTTTATAGTTATCGACAAACACAAGAACTTCCTAGACTTCTTTCGCAACGTTTATTATTATTATTATTATTATTATTATTATTATTATTTCCATTGACTCCTATTGGAGCATAGGGCTTCGACGAGAGTCATCCATTCGTTCCAGTTGGCGGCGATCCTTTTGCTTCTTGCCATGTTTTGCCGACCTGGCCTAGCTCCCTCTCTGCAGATCCGCGCCACGTCTCCCTGGGTCTTCCTCCTCTCCTCTCTCCCTGGGTTTCCACTGTAGCGCCGCCTTCTCCACAGAATCGTCGGGTTTGCGTAGGGTGTGTCCCACCCATCTCCATTTCCGCCTCCTAATTTGCAAGCGGATCGGAAGCTGGTTAGTGGCTCTCCATAGTTCTTCATTTGAGATGTGCTCTGGCTACCAAATACCCACGATTCTTCGTAGGCACCTATTCACGAAGGTCTGCAGCGGACGGGTGATGCTCTCTGTGACTTTCCATGTTTCACTGCCATACAGCAGGACCGATTTCACGTTTGTATTGAAGAGCCGTATTTTCGCGCTCCTGGATAGGCTTCTGCTCTTCCAAACTGGATAGAGCTGAACGAAAGCCCCATTTGCCTTCTTTATACGGCAATGATGATCCGCCCCCCTTCGTGACCACGCTTCCCAGGTAGGCAAAGGAGTCAATCCCCTCCACAGTGCCGCCCTGCAGGACAAGATGGTCCACCCCCCTTCGTGACCACGCTTCCCAGGTAGGCAAAGGAGTCAATCCCCTCCACAGTGCCGCCCTGCAGGACAAGATGGTCCAGGCACCACTCATTCACTCTCATTTCTTTGGTCTTGTGTAGGTTGATTTTCAGGCGCTTCGGCTCAAAGCATCCAGCTTGTCCTGCAGATCGCCAAACCTCTGAGCCAGGAGACAGAGGTCGCCGGCAAAATCCAGGTCTTCCAGTCCTTCCCGCAATCCCCACTGGATTCCGCGTCTTCTCCCTCCAAGTGACGCCCTCATTATGCTGTCTAGGACCACGATAAAGAGAGTTGGTGACAGTACACACCCCTGCTTCACCCCAGTTTCGATTTTAATGGGGGGTTTTTTTCCAACGTTTAGTACTGATAATTATGGGTATCGTAATATAGCGAAGAGATTTCTAACGTTTTCTTCGACGTGAGTTTTCTGCTGTGATCTGATTAGAGGAATCACGATGAGATGGGAGAACCACCTGGAACACACTCAACCCGTTGCTATATCGCCGTGGCATAAAATAATTAAAACAATCTGACATGATATATGAAAAATGAATGGGAAAAATACGCACATTTCCGAAAAGTAAATTAAAAAGTCGGCCAAATCAGAAATGTGACGAGTGGAGTTGTGTTTTTGCCTTAGGAATCATAATGTCCTTTTATACTGCTAGGCAAACCCCTGTGTTTATGAAAACAGTTTCAGATGTGTTCGAAATAATCTTCAATTTCCTCAAACAAAAGGGCCGCGCTTGATGAACCGAAAATCCTCCGTTGCAGTTCCAGCTGGCGGAAGGAGACCACACGCGAACAATAGGCTTTTTTGAGCAACGAAAGGCAGAAGACTATTTCTTTTCAAACCCACGTAGATCTTTTCATTTACGAGAACAGGTCTGCTGGAAGTGGAAGGCAATTAATAATCGCCTGCGCCCGCAGCGACGACGAAGGTACCGAAGGGTTCAAGGTCTTGGCGAATGGGCTTATACTTTCATTCGGGCGATGATGTGGCCTCATGTCTACGAGTGTGCGATATGAGGTCGGAGAACTCCGACGCCTCAAAGTCAAGGAGTCTGATCGATTATTATAACGCAGCTAAGGCCGAACTCTTACGCTCCCACTCTCTCGCTCCATAATTTGTCGCCCCTCGGTTCTGCTCACTAATAAACAGTGGTGTAAGGCGTACATATACCGCTCTGGCAAGTAATCAAATGTTTTTTCACTGCCTGTTACATATAAGAGTTCTAGAGCGAGAAACGGGCAATGCTGAACACTTACGACTAGTGATTTTCATAAAGGTACGTGTTTATTGTGGGTTCACGCGACAGATATGGAACAGTGCCAACCTAAAGATGTCTGATTGACAGCAGTGCTTAAAGGATTAAAGGACATGTGTTGTCCGAAGACTCTGATGGTCATTTACCCCTCTCCATTGCTACAACAATACCCACGAACTGCCCTCCGAACTCCCCCCTCGACAGATTTCAATTTAAAACATTCTTGCATTATTTGTTACCATTGCGGAGTATTTTCAAGAGCGCTACGCTGTTTCTCCAACTCGCGTTCATCTACGCGGTTTCAGTATGAGTTAAAAAAAGTGTTTACACTGAATCGAAAGAGCCAAAAATAATGAGGTGCGTCTAAATTGCATTGTTCGGTCATGTCATTCCTTCCCAATAACGTGTTGGCTGATCCAAGGCTACAAGGAGAAATTCCCCCAAGAAACAGTCAAATATCACTCAAGATATTTGGTAAGTCTTGTTGGCCTCCAAGTGTTTTCATTGAGTCCCTGTGAACTTCCTGCCACAACAATTTGCTCACCCGTTGGACGCTACGATCGTAGAAGAGGAGCGACGAAGGAGTTCACCTTGAATGGAAAAAAACTCTCACTTCTTCGTCACTCATTCAAAACTCTCGAAGGAGTTCAGTGGAGTCTTGAAATCTCATTCCCCTAGTTCCAGGGCGCCGAACGTCGAAATAACTACTTCATTTAGTGCGCGAAAGCAGTTGCTGTTTTGGGAGTAACGTATGAGCCTCTCAAGTTCTGAACGTTATTACGGAAGTGACGGCTTTGTTAGACACCGGTGCAGTGAATGTCGTCAAACCGATGGGAGTCCCAACACTCAACAGCCTGATTGTGCTGGACGGTGTCTTGTCCTTAAATGAGCCAGCGGGTAGGTTTGAGCAGGATACTTCAGATGTGCTTGTAGAGCTCGCGAAAAGCAAAAATCAGGGAGCTGGCAGTGTTCGTCAGTAAAATACGGCGTCTTACACTCAGTCTCCCCTGTCTTCATCAACGGTTTCGCGTCGCCTTGAAGCCCCAAGTCCACCCCAGGCATTTTCTGGGTGTGTCTTCTAATTAGTTCATCGTTGTTTTGAAAGAGGATATAACATGTGAACGAGCTCCTGCGTAGCTGTTTCCATCCGTTGCACCTGATCGCAGGTTCTGAGATGCTCTTGAAGCACGTCACCCACTCTACTCGAGCTCTGCAGCTTTCTGACGTTGGCTCATCAATATTTGTGGCCTTTCTTCTTACGTATATTTACAAAAACAAATACGTTTGATTTACAATGAGGACAAGTTAGAAAGTACTTCGATTTCCGCGAAGAGTATTTTCACATTGTATTGCGAATACTTATTCTAATGTTTCTAAAATACGGAATTTCGGAAAAATAAAGTCGATGGAACAATCAGTTATTTATGCGTTGAAAAACAATTACAAAATGTGTACTTCAAAATCAAAAACATAAAGTGAAACCCAGGAAGAAAATTAAAAAATAGATATGCTCGTTGTCATCCTCCTCGTCATGTCATCATGCACCGTACGCATGCGATGCTGTACGTGATCTCATTCATGTCCCGGTCGTTCATTAATTCATTATTGCGGTTCCAGGGCTCCTGTTGAAGTGGCTTCATCACCTGGAATGACAAGAGAGCAATGTGAAGAAATCTGGTTTTGGAAACTATATCTGGTGCGTTGCAACACACAGCTTCCCTCTACGTCAATTCACTTTCTATATGGCTTTGTCTACTTGATCAATTCATTTAACACTCAGTTCATTTGAACTTGGTAAAACAACCCTTCACGGCAGCAGGAAGCGGTAGCGACTACAGTTCCAGAATTTATTGTGCTCCTCGTACTCATTCCAGTACCATTATTAAGCAATTGGTACACAGATAATTAATGAGGCTGCAAACACAAATTTTTTGAAGAAGGATAGTAATAACTTTCGCAGAGTTATTGGGTAAAAACCTTTAGAACTGGTAGTAAGCGAAACGGCGATAGTTGAAACTCAGGAATTTCTGGAGTGAGCCCCATGTATCTCATGAGCGTTTTTAAACCCTCACCCTATAGGTATTGGATTGGACTACAATACCAGTTTCCTTTAACATTCTACCAACATTCCAGCGGAGTTTATACGGAAAAAGCGCGCTAAAAACGCTTTTCGTTAAAAGTATTGATAATTTATTGTGCTGCTCTCGTCATTTTCCTACAAATGGGAATTTCACGGTATAATTGCCTCATTAAGAGCTATCAATATAAAAAATTTAATCAAAATCGTTAGAGCCGTTATTGAGAAAAAAATATTTGGTGTTTTGATCACTATGATAACTATAGTTAACTTTCGGTGGATTTTGTTCAAACCCTTATTTTGGCGTCTCATGGTAACCTGCGGGCGAGATATCAAGTTTGAGTTGAGTTGGTACGGTGGTTTTCTCTAAAAACCGTTCACATACAAACAGACCATTTTCCCAAATAGTGTTTTTCGGACTAAGGAGGGTCTGAAACGTAAAGATCTGAAGAGAACTCAAAAAAAAATTGTTCAGCCGATTCTTTCCTTTCTACTTTGTAGAGCCAAGGAAAGTAAAAACTATTTTACTTATTACCACTTAGGTGACAATCACATGTAAGTCATACAATAATTAACAGAAATTCTGTATGAAAATACTTCTCAAACTCAAGTATTGCTTATGTATTTGTTCAAACTACAAATGTGGAGGCTGATTTTTTCCTCTTTTTTTTTCAACAGTTTATTTCGAACAAAATTTATATGTATGTAATACGAAAATTCGATACGGGCCATCTGATGGATATGGGCTATAATTCTGGATTCTAATCCCCTGTATAGGCAATTGCCCGTGTCGGGGGATGAGCAGGCATCCTGACTCTCACAGCATGAAGAGCCAGCAGTAGATCTACAGTGTAATTGATACCATAGTGAAATTACTTAAGAATTAGTCGGAGATGATTATTACATCACAATGACAGCAAGTGAAGAGGTAATCGACAATACTATCACTCATTCTCCGCCTTGGGCAAGGCCCATATGGAAAATCATGTTTCTATTAAGCATTAAAAATTGTCGGTAATTTTTTGGTATAGTTGCTAAGATGGATTTATGATTTACGCTGATGTAAATCTGTATGGAAATAAATTAAAATTTATAAAAATTTGCCTCTACTCTTAGTTATTTGCAACGATAATTACACGCATTCCCACGTACAACGACATATGCAATAAACATACATATAGTTACAATCCTGCTTCCGAATGTCTGGGGGAGTATTGACCAGGTGGCCTCCACCTCCCTCAGACCCCGCAGATTACAAATAAAATTTGGGACCTTCCAGAGAACCCACAACCCACTGGGCAAGTTCATTTTTCAGCTTTTTCAGGTCTTACCCTGGGTAGGAATTGGATTGCTACTTTCTACCTACCTTGCCTTGCAGAGGCAGGCACCCCAGTCGTAGCCCTAAACCCTTAATGCGCCAGCGCAAGGTTGCGGGCTGTGCATTGACGACACTCACGGCTTTCCGTCATCCCAGATCAAGACACTTTGGACTTACTTCCTTCCCTGTGTTCCGAAGGACCCCAGTAAGCCAGCCTTGAAAGAGGTCATTCTAGGTGAAAGAGAGTCATCCACCCATTACTCAGGGACTCATCTGTCGTGCTTCTGGTTTTACGTCCCCTTTATTATTCTTACCCTACCCTACAATTCCGTTAACTATTGGGCTACCACCTACTCAATTTGTTTAATGTATATTTAATAGTTACGAACAAGCCACATTACATATAGACAAAATTACCTAATACATCCTATGTGACATTCACCCATCCACACAAAAGAATTTCTTTTTCCGGTTGTTTAAATTAATTCTACCTCTGGCCAATAGAGTTCAGCAACTGGCATATCCTGCTGCTTATTACTTTCCTAATGTGATGAATCTTCAATATTGTGATGAATTCGCGTACCTAATTATTTCTTGCCCTGTGATAGTTAATTACCTTCAACGGTTGCAGTCCTTGTAGATTTCAGTGCTGCGTTTGACCTTTTAAGAAGGGATATCATGCTGGCAATTCTCGGGTCAATCGGGGTGCGGGTGGGGGAGCACATTAGGATGGTTCGACTCATACTTGTCTGGGAGATTCTTGGCAGTAAAGGGAAACGGCGGTTTGCTGTCAGCATGGAGGGCTCTGGATGTGTGTATCTGGACTGAACCCCACAGGAATCAGTTCTGTCAGCTCTGTGTTTCATTCTATACACGGCATCGCTAGTGGGAGCGTTTTCAGAGGGCAATTCGCACTTTCCATATGCGGACCAACTACAGTTTTACAGGTTTTCGAAATTAAGTGATACAAGGGAGACGTTGAGCCTTTTGTCTAGAGACCTAGCGAGCGTGGAGGGTTGGTGTCACAGGCATGGAATGCAAATTAATGCGGATAAAACTGAGGCAATGATATGACATGCCCTTGGGATATGTCCAATCTACAAAGCTCCTTGGCATCCTCGTTGGAAGCGCGTTGTCCTGCAACGAAGAATTTGCGGCCACCTGCAGACGTCCAGTTACGTCGCTTAGCATCAGATTTCCCAGGTCATGTGCGCCTTCAGCTCGTTCAGAGTCTTGTGATGGCCTATTACGACAACGCAGCTGTGGCCACCTGCGATTTGATGAGTGACGAGCATGCTCGACTACAGAAGGCTGAAAACTGTAGTCTCGCCTGTGATAGCTATTAGATTGTGTCGTTGATGTTTTCTAGTTGTTGCGACCTTATACTAATATTATTTAATTATTCCTCATCCTCCTACATTGTTAATAGTTTTCTGTCAATTGTTATATGTGTTTTTTTGGAATTTGTTAAGTATTAAGATTAGGGAATGCACTGCGGAAAAGGGGAGGAATATACAAGTACTCACCCCTCTCTAATGTTGGGGCAGTGAGTATACGTGTATTAGTAAATGTTTATGTATGGGCGAGTGTGTTAGTGAGTAGGGTATTGATGTAATTTATTTGGTGTGAACGAGATAACGTAATGTAGGAGGAAGTTGTAACTGTGTGTTATGGCCAGGGAGAATGGAAGTGTACCACCCAAGGAACGGCGCTATCAAGAGGAAGGAGTGTTCCTGAGCCTCAGCGTTCTCCCCCTAGAGAGAAATATGGAGCGAGCCGAAACGAGAGTGAATACTCAGTAGAGGACGATTGCTGAGCCTTCCACCCAAAACCCGAGGTCTCTCTCCATTTCCATCCCCCGAGGAAGCAGGTTGCCCTCTGTTAACTCCTCAATATACTTATCTAGTCTCCCAGCACCTTCTCTTCCTCCTCTATCACCTATCCCTTCACACCTTTCCTAATTATCTATTATCGTTAATCTTCCGACTCCTCAGTTTTGGCCACGTCAGAGCATTACGTTGGTGGCAGAGGTGGCATTACAGAAGAGAGGGCTGCAAGGCCCTAATTCTTCCTGGTAGATAAATGAATAAATTCTAAAGTTAACGTACCTGTTAGGTGAGTCCGTCTCCTCTGGCTTGTGAGTTACTGTGGGCAAGCGCTTTCGATGTAAAGACATCATCGTCTGGCCGTTTAGTCAGTACTGGAGTCAGTCAGTTGGTCGTGGTCTTTATATACAAAGAGAAAAGTGAAAGGAGTGATGGAGCGTTGGGGAAGGGGCGGGGAGAGGTCTTGTTAAGACCACGACCAACTGACTGACTCCAGTACTGACTAAACGGCCAGACGATGATGTCTTTACATCGAAAGCGCTTGCCCACAGTAACTCACAAGCCAGAGGAGACGGACTCACCTAACAGGTACGTTAACTTTAGTATTTGCCTACTGGCGGACATAACCTAATTTCTTTAATACCTAACACAGCCAGTCCGGCTAAGGTACTACTAACAAGACTGACCAACAAGACCTCTCCCCGCCCCTTCCCCAACGCTCCATCACTCCTTTCACTTTTCTCTTTGTATATAAAGACCACGACCAACTGACTGACTCCAGTACTGACTAAACGGCCAGACGATGATGTCTTTACATCGAAAGCGCTTGCCCACAGTAACTCACAAGCCAGAGGAGACGGACTCACCTAACAGGTACGTTAACTTTAGTATTTGCCTACTGGCGGACATAACCTAATTTCTTTGAATAAATTCATTAATGAAATTTCTCTACAGTCAGCTCAGATATTGTGGACAATTTGTCAAGTTCATGAACTGTTGGAGAGAGTTTTAAAGGAATTTTATTGAGGGGCGAACATGAGGCCTTTTTATTCTTTGACAGTGAAAACTCGCACCTACTGAAATTCCACAATTTTCCATTTCATTATGAATTCGAGTAAATCGCTGGTTCAGCCTCGAACAGTCTAGAACCCGTAATTACCTTGAGAGCACAACACCTAATTACCAACCGACAATCATAGAATCCTATTATCGCCGAGACCGGTGGTGGCAACGTTGGAAAAAAGTGAGAGGAGTCGAGAACTTGAGAGTGAACTGCAGAGAATCAACACGGAAAATGGGAGGGCGCTAATAATCTTAGTAGCTGAGGTTCTGGGATCGTGAACGTGGTCATCCGGTGTTGAAAGGGAATTGCTCAAGGCGGAGTCCGCAGGAAACATCTATGTCAGTGTCAACTCTGCTCTTGAGTTGAGCAAACGAGCGTTTAGTTTTATAATTGCTCCAGAGGCTGCGATCCTCCGCGGCGCTCTATTTATTCGATCGTGACGAGGTTGGCACAGTTATTTGCTTATGTGAAAAAAGAGAATATTCATCTACAGGGTATTTCGTCCAAATAACGACTGTCAGGAATATTGGAATTTCGATGGAAGCCAAACCACCACAAAGGTTTTGAGTATTTGGGCACGTTTTAATGTGTCAACTGCAATGATCTTGGACCGACAGGTCTGATCGAGTAGTTTTCAACAGCGATCTCCCAGAAAGTACAAAGCGATGTTACCAAGTGAAACTAATAATAACCAAGGCTGTCCCCGTGGCATCTTCTGAGGTGCTGAGAAACTGGATTAGTTTTTACCTGCGTGTAACTCCTGGGGATTTGTTAACAGGCGATCTGTCAACTCGGGAGTTTAAAAAAGATAATATGGGCGTGGAATTTGTGACGTACTTGGGGAATTCCTTAACAGAATTACCCGCGGACAGGACACGAGTCCGTCCCAAAGGCGGCCCCAAGTCCCCAAAAACGAACAAGTTAAATATGCTCGAATATACTCACTTGATGTAAAATAAACAAAATAATGCCTCTCAGGAAAGTACTGGGAAATGAAATTATAAGCCAACTAGGACCCACTTGAATTTAATCAGAAAAAAAGTAGCAATGAAATGAAATGAACTTCTTTTTGAATGAAACGAATAACCTATGCTCGGATTGTGGTAAATGACAAATAAAGGGGCAATGGGAAATTTGAAACACCAAGCTCTGATCGCTTACCTTAATTCACACAATATAAAGGGACTTTAAATATTTGATCACTGGCTTAAAAAATGGGGGAGATTCGTGAGCGATGCCGGTAGCCGTTCTGCTGAAAATGTTGCTCCTTCGCTTTTATAAACGGCGACGAACTGCACGGGTGGCAGCCACAGGGTTGTCACCATTGGCAGCCCGCCGAAAACCATGACAAATGAAAAGACTTTTCGCACAATCAACCAAGCAGTTTCTGCTCTGAGAAATCCTCTGGTAAGGAGTGCCGTCGAGTTAACTTATTTGCGCGCTTTAGCCACTCCAGTAGTTGAGCAGGCTTTACATTGGATCCGCCAACTTTCAACGCTACTCTAATTTTCTTTCTATACCGTTTCTGAGCCTGCTCAACTGTGACTGACTGACTCAATGAAACCGTACCAGACGGACAGGGCTCTTGAGTTGTTATTAGGCCCTATGATACAGGTTCCAACTAGACTTCCCCAGATCTCCATTGCAGTTAGCAGGCATAATTTCAAGTTTGGAATCGCCTTTACCTAGTTCCTGATGCCTTTTATTTCTGGTAGTTTTCAGAGATCACGAACTTGCACACGCTCAATGGACAGGTTAGAAATCGGAAATATCGGTACCTAGAACAGCTGTGTCAACCAGTGGCACAAATGACGAGGGATGTATGAAACTGCCAATTAGTGAAAAGGGGTTTTCGACCCGTCCTTTAACGTCAAGAATATGGTGGGGCAATTAAGCAGCAGTTGCCACCCCAGGGTTTTGGGGAGAAAATAAATCGGGGATTATGAAAAGAAATAAGAATTAAAACATCAATTGAAGAAAATCAGCTGGGGGAAGATAGCAGCGTCCTAATTGACACTTCCCTGTATCCAATTTGTCGAAAGTAGACCTTGGGAGCGACAAATCTGCATTCTCAAACCTGGA
The DNA here is from genome assembly GCA_020466155.1 of Pachypeltis micranthus. NCBI lineage: Eukaryota > Metazoa > Arthropoda > Insecta > Hemiptera > Miridae > Pachypeltis > Pachypeltis micranthus. The sequence continues at coordinate 7,100,536 of CM035776.1, forward strand.
AGAAATTTCCCTAAAATCTTCCTACTACTTATATGATGCTTAGTATTTGGACTGAAAGGCTCGGAACAGATTGACCTCAGTTATCCCAGTTATCTCGACTAAAATACCTTGGAGTAATATTCGATGGATCTCTGCGTTTGACGAGTCATATACGATATGTGTATCACAAAACTACTCAGCTGGTTAACGTACTTTCACGAGTGGCAAAAATGCACTGGGGCGCTAAGAGTTATTTACCGAGGAGCCATCATACCCATTCTCATGTACGCGGTAGCAAGACATTGGAAGTTCAGCGCATTGTTGTTGTTCTTCGTAGAGTTCAGCGCTCCTTCGACTGATCAGGGGAGTGAAAACTATATCGTTCCAGGTTTGCTGTGTGCTGGCTGGAGAGAAACCTATCGAAATTGAAGCGCAGGAGATGGTCGAAGTTTACGATGGATTGCGGCATGTGTCAGTAGAGCAGCCTTTACACCCTCAAAGACGGCAGCGTCCAGCGGAAAGAGTCAATAGTAATGAAGATTTTGAGGACGATGAAGATGTTACTCTTAAAACCTACACAGACGGAAGTAACACGGGCGTGGGAAAGGTTGGCTGTGCATTTTCTATTCTGGGCGTGTTGATCCAATTTATCGTCAACTATTTAGGCTTGGGAAGCACTGCTCAAACAATCAGGCTGAGGCGTTGGCCATTATGAAGGCTATGGAGTGGCTACCGCGACAAACTGCAAGGGGAGATTTCCCAATAATCGAACGTGTGAGGGAACCCACCCTTGCAGTGCTTAACACTGTTAATGGGTGGAAGATGGGAGTTAAGTATATTAGGGCACATGTTGGCAACTCTGGAGTTGGCGCGAAAGACATGGGCATGACGCTATTTTCTCCTTGACACCACGGTCAAAAGTAATGCACCACAGTATTCAGCTGTGGGCACAAGAGTGACAAGGAACAGCTGACGCCCGAAGAACGAAACTATTCTTCCCATCAACCACCGACCCAATGCCGATCAACCTGCCCTTCTCCTAGAGGCTGACGCTTCTATTGACCCCACATGGAAGGGTACAGGAGTGCCTTCATCGGTTCCACCTCTCAGAAGACGCGGATTGCACGAGCTTGGTCGACAAGACGCAGAACTGGGATCATCTTCTTTTCCAATGTGGGCACTGTGATCAAGATCGAACACGGCTGGCGAGAAAATGTATCCTGCAAAGTGGTCAGTGGCCGATAACTATGAGGACACTTCTGTTGGAGCACATTAAAGACCTAACGTCGTTCCTTGAATCTATGGACATGATGTTACTGTAGAATTAGTCTGAGTTGTATGCCATTAGTGGTATGATGCAACGTAACAATGATATTACAAAACCATGTGAATATTTAGGTGGTTTAGAATGATTAGGTATTAAAGAAATTGGGTTATGTCCGCCAGTAGGCAAATTACTAAAGTTAACGTACCTGTTAGGTGAGTCCGTCTCCTCTGGCTTGTGAGTTACTGTGGGCGCTTTCGATGTAAAGACATCATCGTCTGGCCGTTAAGTCAGTACTCAGTGACTCCCTACTCTTCCCTTCATGATATCTTATGGCATGTTTATCTTTCTTTAAAATCCAGTACTAAAGAATCCCTTGCAGTGATTCAATAAAAATTATAAATATAACGATCGAAATTAACTGAAGTCCAATTTGATTTTAATTGTCGCAGTCGGGAACGTTAGTTGTGTGGAATGAGTATCAACAAATTGTTCTTCTGTGGTAACAAACTATCAATGTCGCAGCTAAGATTATTTTCAGCTGAGGGAGTAGGAAGACTTTCGACTGGAAGCATCGAGATGAGTGACGAAGGAAACGGTCATCCATCGCGGGGGCCAGCAACTCACACACTGCCCCAGTTGCTGTAATATGATGTAAGGCGGTGTTCTGCATGACCCGAACCGGGGACTTTCATTCTCGTGAACTTGCAGCCGCTAAGGGCCTACCTACAATCGCCTCTTGCCAACGACACGACTCAACGCTATCACGACCTCTTTGTTTTTTGCCTTTCTTGCCGTTGTCAAAGGACAAGACGGCAAAATCAAGGCCGCTCCAGCGCCGAGCGAGGCCCATAATCGAATCTTGAGAACGTGGAATTGTTTTACTCCCATTTTAAACCGCACAACACAACAGCGGTTTCGTGAACCGCAAGTCGATCTTCGAGAATAGTCTGGTTTTGTGGCGAACAATTCTTGAAGAGTTGAGATAACCCATTTTTGAGAACCAATAAGGCAAGAGTCGTGGCACATATAACTGTCCACGAGCTTCACGAATACCCATAAACAGAGATATCCCTTTGGCCGAACAGAAATGTTGTTGTTTATTCCCGTCTCAACCCGACGTTAATGGCATGTAAGTCCCAGGCTGATGGCTGATGTGATATGCTGAGAACACTGCTGGGTCAGTTCGATATGAAAAAGCGTGCTCTCACACTCCTCTCGTCTCTAAAAAGCAATTAGGAATAAAAGGCATTAACCTACATCACCGTTGTGGAGCATTCTCCAAGAGCCGAGGAATCCAATTATAGCGAAGGCGTGCAAATCGGTATGGAGGAGGTGAAATAACACAAAATGGCACGAAGCCACGGGCAACAAGTGCAGACTGAGCTAATGCCATTGTTGACTGGTTGTCACCTGTCTTCGTAGCCTAATTCCTGTATTGTGCCACCTCATGAAAAGGGAAACATTTGTCGCATTGCTCTACTAAGCTCACCACATATTCATTCGTGCGCATACTTAAAGCTGCTCCTGCTGTACTCACAATGTGTATACTGCTTGTCCGCAGATATCTAATTAACATAATTCACACTGTCTTCAGCATCCAACGTTGGATGAAATTGTGCAGGTTTCGCCGGTCATAAAGGTTCCCTGAAGGTCCCTGATAACTTCACAAAATCGGATGAAGCTTGTGATACATATTCAAGGAACTGGTTACGGAAACACAATACAAAACATTCGCGAAGGTTTGTCGAGCTTTTCTAATGACATGCTGCACGATAACCACGAAAAACGCTCTATAAAAATATTTAGGGCGGTAGTGTAGACATGAATGAGGCGTTGGAACATGAGACGGCTTGAGGGGTTATAAACGGGATCCCTCTTAATAATATAAGGCATGCCGACGATACTGTTTTCCTCGCACAGAGTGTTGGTGATCTGCAAAGATTGACCCAGAAGGACAAAAGGCATTTTTAACGATGAGGATAAATACCTCCCCCACTGACGAGGTAATATTAGCACATCTTAGAAAATTGTACTAAAATAATAAATACAATTCGGGGACCAGGAATATGTTGTTTAATTTCATATTATCTCCCTGAAAATATAGTTCACTTCGGAAAAGTAAGGAAGTGAATTTTCATAATCTCGAAAAAAGTATAGAAAAGGTAGGTTTTATGGAGGAAGAAATTGTGAAAAGTTTAGTTTCATGCGTTTCGTGTATTTACCAAAACAATCGACCAATCAATCAAAATGAAAACTTAATCACTGTTATTAAAATAACTATTATTATGTATATCACATAGTAATAATAAAAAGTTCATAAAAATATACGATTAAAACTTACATACCTAACAAATAAAATACATTGAACTTACATACCTAATTAAAGAAAAACATTCAACTTACATACCTAATAAAAAAAATACATATCCTCAAAACAAAGTAAATCCATTATTTTTATGGTATTGTAAAAAACAATTCTGAAGGCACAATGCCGGCTTACCCTCACAGCTATCACAGTATGTTTGCACATATTTCGAAATTTTGTTTGCTGCGCAAACCCTACATTTTTTTTGTTTGTACTTTTTTTTTGTCCCACTCTGCTCTGACTCCATTACCCTGGGAAAGTGTTTTTCATTTATATGTTTTATGCCTACAGAACGTTTTGGCAAAGAGGAGGATGGAGAGGAGGCACAGAGATAATCAATTATGGCCAAGCGGTATGCATACAAGTCCTTCTTCCGGGTGTCGATGGAGAAACGGCGGTACAAAAAATATGAATTTAGTAGCATCAGCTCTAAAATATTAAAGCTTAATTTTTTGTACCACCGCAGCGACTTTCGTGGTTGAAAATAGTATGCAAGGTGTTGATCTACTAGGTCAACACCTCCCATACCTTTATTGTACATAACCACCACCTGAGGTTTTTGGTGTGTGGTTTCCCGGGAACGTACATTGACCATATCCCCTGAAAATTCTGTTGATATGGTCAGTACATCTCTTTTATCTCTCCACTTGGCCACATTGATACCCTCAGAGGACCACCTCTGGATCATTTCCCCCTTGCGCAACTTCTGCTCAATCACCTCCTTCGGGTTGTTCTTCCGATTAGCCCTTAGCGTTCCAGTTACATAGGTTTTCTGGTTCAGAAGGTTGGCAGTCAGGTCAACGCTATTGTAAAAATTGTCCAAATATATGGCCCTTCCTTCTCCTAGAAAGCCATCCATCAGCTTTCGAACAACTTTGGAGGCGTGGCCTTGACCACCAACCTCCTGATCCAGAGCACCTGCATATACCAGAAAGCGATGGACTAAACCATCAGGTTCGGCCAACATATATAATTTGAAACCGTATTGATGGCTTTTCAGAGGCATATATTGACGAAAAGAAATACGCCCACGCCATGGGGCCATCGATTCATCACCACTAACAACTTTCCCAGGAGCAATGAGTTGATCCATCCTTTCGTGAAAAAAAACAATCAGTGGCCTAATTTTGTGGAGGGGATCTCTGGGTTCTGTTTCTATCTGGACACCCTCCTCCTGAGAGTTCTGGTTGGGAGCCAAATGGAAACATTGTTCTACTGAGAACCATCTGTCTCGAGACATATGGGAGCGAAAAAATGGCAAGTTGAATTTCTCATTAGTACTCCAATAGTCAACTTTACGGTTTAGTTTCACTATTCCCATATGGAAATTCATCCCCAAAAAGGTTTTGAATTCTTCGATTGAAGTGTCATTCCAATCGGTGATCCTTGCTCTTTCAGATCCTCCTTGCCGAAGAAACACCTCTTCGGCAAAGAGATTCGTCTGCTTAACCACCAACTGGAAGAACTCTTCAGTGAATAACAAATCAAAAAATTTGTGGGGCTCATTTCCTTCTGGGCGCATCTTGAGGTGCCTACTTCCGGTGAATTGAAAGGAACGAGGCTGAGGAGGAGGGTGTTTTGACCATACATAATTTCCCGCAGAGTGGAACGTGTGGAGGAGTGGGGATTGCAGAAGTATGGTGAGGAGCAGTTGGTGGGGCGCGACGGTGATACGGTGAGGAAGAGATGTGGAGGTACATGGCTGCTGGAGATCGGATGATGGCAAATTTGATGAAATAATGTTCTGTGAATTGTCATCAGCTGTGGCAACTGGGATTACATAGGAAGGGGAATAAGATGAAGAACGATGGGTAGGTGAAGGATAGGGAGGAAAATTTAGAGGGGACTCAGATGGAGAATGATGGGAGAGAGAAACCGCGGGTGGAGAAATGTGAGGTGGTAACACAGACTGGGCTTCAACAATATCACTCGGAAAATTTAAATTAATGGGGTCAGTCAATTGAGGATGAACTGTGACGTCAATGATGGGAACCCTTTCGGCTTCCTCAACGATGGGGCAACTTTCAAATTCGTCTTGAGTATCGTTCAACATCTCTCGTATGATTTTTTCATCGAGGTCGAAAAGAAAATACCTTGGTTCCGATGGTTTCCTAGGTTTCTTCTCGGGAGTAACCAGGACCTCATCCTCCTCCTCATTATTCGGCGTTTCCGAAACATTTGAACCTGTAAAAGTAGGAACCCATTAATCTTATACCTGAGTTGGCCAACAAGTCAATACGGAAATTCCGTTAGGTACCAACAAAAGAAGCCGTAGCGCTCTTACCTGAGGGCAATTCAAAGGTGCTTTCGACGGGCGCGTTACCAGAAAGTGACCAAGATGCTAGCCCACTATCGCGATTGCCTGCAACAAGAAAAAGAAATTGTTTTCGTAATTTGTCGTAGAAAGCACAAAATTCTTTCTTTCCGAAAGTAACGAATTTTGTACAGGAATAACATTCAACCCGAAGTTCGTGAACAGCACCAACAACCCCTTCCCTCGCACAACCCACAGGGTATCTTTCTTTGACAATCTGCTCTCCAGTTATTTTATAATTCGAATTTTTATCGAGCTAAAATAGATGATGATTTGAAAAAAAATCATAGATCACACACTTACTTGAATTATTAGACGAAGAAGGCGCCACAAACTCCAGTTTCCTCTTTGCTCCTCTCCCTTCATTTGTTGAATCCATCCTGTACCCACAAAACAACACAATGAAGTGAACGTAATAACGATGTAACGCAAAATATCGATAATAAAAATATTGAATAGAAAAAACAAAATCAAACTAACTTACTTATGCAGGAAATCCAACTATTTGGACGCTTAAGAACCGCCTCATTGAAGTTTTTGTCGATTCTGAAGACAAGCAGCTGCAGAAACTTTTGAAGGAAACCTCGCTGGGAGACAAACGACCGACACATATTCTTCGTGAGATGGGCGCACTATATCCCTCGCGCCGGTGGCCAAGCGCATTGGGGATAGAACCAGCGGTCTGGTTCGATCCTCGACCAGGCACCCTCCTCCTCCAAACTCATGGGGGTGAGGCATGGGTACCGGCGGCGGCTGGGAGGCGGCAAGCTCCCACGAGCTCGTTGGGGAGTTAGGACATGAGCCCAACGTGGCCACGGTAAAATGCCACTGGTCCTGCAGCTCTGGCAGAGCCTTATAGCCCGCAGCTGCCTCCCTGTTATCTTCTTCTGGGTGCACTAGCTGGTGATCGAGAGAACGACAATTTGCTGAAAACTCTTTGGCTTCAACAGCTTCCCACTCAAGTCAGAGCTGTATTGGCTTTGAGCGGCGATCAAGGTCTGAATGCACTCTCCACACTTGCTGACAAAGTAATGGAATTGTGTCCTATTAGAAATAGTGTTTGTTCAGTATTAGATATATGCGCAGATTCCCAAAACGCACCTGTTAATTCTACTAGCGATCTACTGTTAGATCATTCGCAAACGAACCCTGGCAGTAGAAACATTGAGTAGGCAAGTTCAAAAACTATCCTTAGAACGAGCGTGCTCTAAAGACAGATCTCAAAAACGTAATCTTAAATCACCTAATAATTCGCGATTATGTTGGTACCACTCCCTATTTGGTAGTAATGCAAGAACCTGTGTATCTTCTTGCAGCTTCAAAAACACAGAGGAAAACTGGTTGGCCATTCACTAGATGCGGCAAGTGAAGATGGCCAAAAGGGCAAGTTTGTTGCGGCCTCTACATACAGAAGGGCCCTTAGAATGTCGTACATGGACAGAGTCACCAACAGGGAGGTTCTGGAGCGATTCTTCATGGAAACGGAGTTAATCAGCGATAGTAAAACCCGCAAGTTGAAGTACCTAGGTCACAAAATCAGAGGAGAGAGGTATGAGATGCTTCGCGTGATAACGCAAGGTAAAATATAAGGTGAGCGATGTGTAGGAAGGAGAAGAATCTCCTGGCTACGCAACTTGAGGGAGTGGTTTGGCTGCTCATCAGTGGAACTGTTTAGGTCAGCCGTACAGAAAGTCTGGATTGTCAGGAAGAAGACGGCACCATGAGAAGAGAGATATTTTAGGCCTATGCTTGATTGTGAATTACATTGATGTTAATGAGGAGCGCAGAAGGGGATAAAACGAGCAAAAAGGACAGACGAGCACTGTACCAACTGTCAAAGTAGCACTGTACCTGAAGAGAACGAATCAGGATCAAATACGTCGTAATTATTAGTATAGGACTGCAGGGAGACCATTTATGTTGGAAATAAACAAGCTGTAAATCGTTTCTTCAGAACATTGCATTGAGCAGCTCGTTCATAGTACGTAGCTCGAACAGGTCATTTCCCTGAGAGGGTTCATGTGGTTGAGATACCATTTATTACACTCAGCGAAATCTCTAAAGCACCATCTACCTCGACGCTACATTTCAGTTTCCCAATGGAAAAGGTTGAGTTGGTGATATTAGGGTTGTATACAGACTAGGGAACAGAACATTATACTTCGTCAGCCATATAACAGCTTCCTTCTCATCTGTTTAATCACTGCTCGAATGTGACAAGTGACACGTTTTCTGTCCACGCACAGCAAGGCGTTGCTTCTAGTAACCATCAACCTGCCCAGTGGTCTCACGCAGCCCATTGCAACTTCTAAGTTGTCAATGAATCTTTCCGAATTCAGTTTTATTGAACCTCCCAACGCTCCAACTGCAGCAGTTTTTACATATACAGAATTTTGGACTCTAAAGAAACTGAAATTAATTAATTAAAGTGGATTTCCTGATAGGCAAACTGTTTACGTTCACGTCGATGTACTTAGCGAAGTGGAACTCGAGATCAACAAGCGACCGCTCAAGGCACGCTCTGGCCACTGAGTATTCAAATCCCCCTTCACTTATTTCTATTAGCAGAGCTATCTCAACTAGATTATCTTTCGCTCCGCACTGCTGGCAGGCCCCGTTGGGTAACAACGTCCACGTAGCTGTTCACGAACGATTTATGATTAATCAAGGATTTTAAATGTCTTTGGAACGAAACAAGGGCTTCGAAGGGGCCGTATCTCACGTGTCCTCCTCAAGTCCGCCAGAGGAGTCCATTGTTGTTTTACTTTCCCATCGCAGTGGAACATGCAATCGAAGCTGTAATAGGGAGAAGGACGTTCATTTAAGGATTTCTCAACGCGTTTTGCAGTGGCTTCTCACGGGCCTCCGATTGAGTTGCGGCTTAATGAATTGCATTATTGAACTTATGAATTGGTGGAAGAGGAGGTACAGTTGAGACGATTCCATGCCACGCTACAGCTAACTCATTAACGTTCCTGAACGAGCGGTATCCGCAGGGCATAACACCGATTTCCAGGAGAAAATGCTCGGAAGAAGCTTAAGAAACTCTCATCCAGCAGTAGCTCTGAGTGAGTAGACATATTCACCGCTCTCATCAAGATCCCCTGTACATAACAATCACACTCCCTACAACATGACATTGAAGGAAGAGAGAAGAGGATTACACTGCAATATTTGCCTGAATGACCAATTTTTGTTAACAAGCAAAGTCGGATTATGGTGAGCTAAACAAATGCGATATTGAAAATCCATATATTCCTGAAAACCTCGTAGAATGACGGTTCTTGTTTTTCACTCACCGTCCAGGCGACATGGAAAACTGAACTTTTCCGTATATTCAGCACAACCTTTTAATGTTACGTTGAGATCTATCAGAGCGTTTTGTCGCCTACACTGGTAAGGACACACTTTCTCCACCGTAGTTCCTTTACATTTAACCTCGACATGCCTCGTCTTACCTTGGAAGTTGGTCGAGCTCGGTCGACAATTCACCGTCAGGCGTCATTTCCCTCGTCTTCGCTCATATTTAAACAGGTTTAAGAGCGGTATTTTCTCCATACCTTCATTCTTCATCCCTGCTAGATACTAGCCCCGAATCAGCAAGCCCCATCCTCTCCTGGTTGAGCCCTGCTCGAGCGAATTGAACAAGGAATCTTCAGTTTTCACCGGTATTCAAAGTGATTGCGTACGAACGCTTCTGTTGTGGGTCACCCGACTATGTTCACCGTGAACGAGATGCAGTTTGGGATGCTGTCTTACCAATTCAGTAAGGAACTGGGTAAGTTAGTGAGCCACCCGATCCATTACTCCAGCATTTGTGGGATAAATGATGAAATAATGATTCAGTGAGCGGCTTCGTCACGCTCCATAACTTCGGGGAGTCCTGGGAGGGGAAAGTCCGCCAAACTCAACGTAAGACTAAGCAGTTAGGCGAGGAATATTGAACATAGACGAAGAAGTGAGGTTGGACCACACTGAGATGAGCTGGAGCTCAAATATTTATCATGCCTTAATCCCCCCCCTCCAATCTAAAGGGTATGTACAGAACGAGTAAAGGGAGATTTGAGGAACAAAATAAGCAAACAGCACCCCTTCCTCTTAAATGATGGAAATAAGAATTCCCTTTGCAGCGATTGTTGAGCGAACCTTCATAACCTTTGGTTTGCATATGGTACAAGCAGCATTAGGTTACATCCACGATTGTACTTGTGAGATCAGAGTACGTCGGTGCTGAACGAGCTCTTGAGCTCAATTGCTTTGATTCATCAGCAATAAAGTTTCAATTTTTTTGGGAAAGTAAAGAAAAATTCAATGAGGATTTTGTTCGCGCTATCAGGGCTGGTTAGGGCTGGTCAAAACCATTACATACGATCCCTTGCAGGGCCCACATGGGGGGCGTCACCGCACACTAGGTACCTGTACTACCAGGCCGTGTTCCTGCCCATTGTGCAGTACGCCGCAGCGTCCTGGTGGATTGCGCCTTCTGAGGTGAGCCAGGACGCTGCAGTGGAACATGTTGGCAGTACTCCCGGCGTATCTCACAACGTCCAACCTCGCCCTGCAGATCTCGCAGGCACTCCACCTTTGGACCTCCAGCTGGACTACAACGCCAGGTGCCACCACATCAGAACGAATGGCCGGGCGTCGTATAAAGGTCGCCTGGCAGGTTTGGTCCTGGAGATGCTCTGCGAGAACTCAATCGATCGCAGGATCTCACTGGCCAAAGAATGGTTAATTGACTAGTGGCAGGCGAGGTGGGACTCAGGAACCACTGCACGCCACCTGCATGAGCTCATGCCCTCCGTGCAGGATCGACTGGCAATGAGGTGGTGGCGACCCTCATTCGCGGTGACACAACTGCTGTCAGGTCACGGGGGGCATTCAACACATGACTTCAGTTCTTCGGACGGCGCACGTTTAATGAATGCCCCTGTGGCGAGGGGGAGGCTGAAGATGCCGCCCACATTCTCTTCAACTGCGGTCTGTACGGGGATGCGAGGGCCCGCGTCGAAATACCCCGGAGCGACGCTTCCTCTCCAGTCAGACCCTGGCCCGCCGGTTCGCCTGCTTTGCACAAGCTTGGGCGAACCGGAGGAAGGACCTGGAGGGCCAAGGCCCAGCCTAGACGCTCTTTCGCTCCCCCCCCCCCACCCCCACCACCACCAACAGCATTCAGAACAATCCCTGGACCAATGAGCAGAGCAAACAGGCAGCTACACGGCCTATGCCATTCCCAATCTCAATCTCAATCTTTGTTAATTCGAAAAAAAAATAAAACATGAAAAATAATTATTACAATTCTTCCTGGTGGTAATTATTACAATAATTTCTGGTGGTAATTATTACAATAATTTCTGGTGGTAATTGTTTGTGGAGTAAATTCATCATGTAGAGCGTACTCTGGGTTGTCAATGAAATACGGAGTTTGTTGTTGACTGTGTTGCCAAGTACTTGAAATCTGGTTTCATATCCATGGGGCTGCGGGACGATTAGATGCGGATGTTTGTGGTAGAGAAGAAGAATGTTTTTTGCAAGGAGTTGTTTAATGCTCAATACTTGAGCTGAGTCGAAAAGCTGTTGGGCGGGGAAATGGCGGGGTTTGTGGTGAATAATTTTGAGGATCGATCGCTGTAGAACATTCAGTTTCTCCAGGTATGCCTCCAGTGCGCCGCCCCATTCAATGATGCCATATTGGAGAATCGACTGAACGAGAGCCAGGTAAATAATTTTAAGAGTCCGAATGTCCATCACACCGCGAATCCGAAAGAATATCCTAGTGAATTTTCTAAGTTTGTTGTAGAGGAAGTCAGTGTGCGGTTGCCAGCTCAACTCTTCATCCATGATGATACCCAGGTATTTGTGCTGGCTCACTCGTTCTATAGGCATACACAAGCAGGACCCATTGCATCTCTGCCCGTCGTCATGGATAGTGATTCTCATTCCCGAGAGAGATTCCTTATTTTTTATGCTGGACACAACCATGTACTTCGTTTTGCTCGTGTTAAGGGTTAGCATGTAGTCGGTGTACCATTCATTAATTTGATTTAAGACGCACTCCGTTCGCTCAAACAGTTCACTCCACTCTGACCCCGACACAAGAACGACCGCATCATCCGCAAAGAGATAGACACTCGCCACCCATTTGGTCAAAACCATTATTGCAGTTGGTAATGTACAATTACATAATGCTTTCATGCCAGTTCTGGTTCCCAATGTCCTGCTCCCACTCTTAGTTGACGACAAAACTCGTGCGAGACTGGTGAGTTTCAATTTTTGTATTTTTTTAGTGTTTTTAGCGCATATTTTTGTTATTTCAATTCACAAAACATTCTCTAGCTTGTCACGCTTACACACCCGCTCATGTTGGGGCCCGCTCCCTAACATGCCGACTGATTAGGCGGACGAACGTAAACGAACACCTTTGCGAGGGGCTGAACGAAGAAGTGCGCCAGAACGACAGCAATCTTGTCCTCGAGTTTCCGCGTCAAGAAACTGTTCAACTTCTGTTGGACACAGGGTGTGGTTGTTTTATCAAAGCGTGTCCCGTTTATTTTCTATTGTGTTCCAAGCTGATAACGTATATATAATGTTGGGGTTTTTCTGGAATAGACTTTTTATTTTACTTTACCAATTTTCAAAGTCAACCAAAGTGGGCACCTTTTTCTTCGGGCGATATAATTGGGAGAATCCTCACAAGCTATCACGTTAAGACGTTAAGGTATTTGTAGTTCTTTCACACGTCCTCGTCCAGTACAACCTCATCGTCTTGAGTAAAATATATGAACGCACTACATCCATAATTTGCAGATCACTGACCGTTCTTATGATTAGATCGATAAGTAGGAACGTAAGTTGGACACCGAAACAGGTGGTCGAAGAATTCGGAACTACCTAGACGCTCAGACCCCTTGCCAACTTCGCTACATTATCTGTCGGCTACGCCTAACATCAAAATAAAACCCGGCTTTCTAATCAATATGCCGCGGAGTTGCCAACGAATGGGAGAAGTGCGAACTACGCATTCTAAATAATACGCAAGTGACGCAATATTATGATATCACCTTCAGTTGGGTGACAACTAGATAAAGATCTCATGGCGCGCAACGATCCCAAGACGACTGCTCTTCGGCAGTCGCCGGAACGATAATTTTGTTTTCGGTTGAACAATACCAATAAAGTAACTGCGTTTGAACGGCGTGAAATGACGGTAAATATTTACTACGTTGTCAACATTCTTAGTCAAGCCTTCAATCACTGTTGTGAGTCATCTGTTATCATCAGGCAATGTCTGCACTTTCTACATATTTAAGTATATATAATGTATGTTTATATACATAATTGTGCAATTAAAAGTGTGATATAGATGGTGTCTGCTTCTAACTAGGGTGTTGGCGATGAGCTTCACCAAATCGAGGCGAAAACCTGTCAGGCGCTCCGAACCATCACCCAATGGTGGCTGGGGAAAAAACCTAGCTCATACTCTTAGAAGGAAAATTAAATAGCGAACAGACAATACGTTTTGGTGGCCCTAGGCTCTTGAGAAGCAAGTTAAGTTGAGTTTCAGACAACATCTCCAGTCCCTCGAAGGAAATACCCTCACAAAGTTTGCCTCATCACGAGCTATTAGCAAGGCGACTTGGGGGTACGTTACTGTGACACAATCTTCATATACAAGACCCTTTATTTAAGCGTGATTGGTTAGTATTCCATTATCTAGAAAAGCAAACTTATAGTCAATCAAAGGAAAGTACTGCCACAATCCCAAAAAGCTCCGCTCCAGTGGATCACAAAGGCTGCATCCACCACTCGAAGAGATCACTTGCCAAGTTGCGTTGACTTGGTAAACAAGCGGAGGGTGAAAAGGGAGCAAAGACCCCTCCTCTGAAAGAAACTTGCCGCACTAGATGAACATGCATTAGATAAATGATAAGCGATCTGCGAATCCTCGTCTAAGGGACGTGACGCGTATGAGGTTGTGGCTACTACACGACTTTTATCGCCATAGCTGAAAACTTATAGACTGTTTCTTTTCTCTTACCCTTTTCTAGCTATTCGTTTTTTCCTGGTTCTCCGTATGTAGGTTGAGGAAAGGGCAGCAGCGAAGGGGTTGGGATACCAACATTGTCTGTAGACTGGTTTGAGTCAATCCACTGAAATAGTCTGTTTGCCATCGTAGGTGGGCTGATGAAGTCTTCTCAACGTTTTCCCTAACAATCGTGAATGTGTTAGGAGAAGGTGAGTAAAGCTACGCGCATTAGACGAGCCAGTTCCTGATGAACTTCAATGAACTTCTTTTCTCTCAAAGACTCTCCACGTCTTGTGTCTTTAATGTGGAGGTAAGAAGAAACCACGCGCTGCTTCACTGTGTTTCCTACAGCAGTTGGAAGAGCAGCCAAACCTTCCAGCTTTGCTGCTGCTAAGCACGCTTATAACGAAGATTATAAGGTTATGACGAAAAAACCCCTGCAAATTATTACACAACGGTTTATTATTCGGATAAACAGCTTGACCTAGCATTATTGCTCCGAGACCCATCCCGTTCGATTCAGCATCGAAAAATATCAAAATAAAACCCAAGAAAAGGTCGAAAAGAACTGAATCGTAATATTAAAATAAACAAAAAAAAACGAAAGTATCTAGGAAAAACTGAATTTTAATATGAAAACATGCACGCTACATATTAATATCAAAATGTAACCAAAAATCTATGAAAAAAACCAAAATGAGAATGAAACGAAAGAATCTAAAAAAAATGAATCGTATTATAACCAAAAAAAATTAAACGAACGAACTATTAAATAAATAAACCAAAAATAAACGAATAATGAAAAGTTCAATCGAAGATAACAGATTCGTGGAGGTGAAGACGAGAACAAGGCAATCGGACGATAAAGAGACACACCGTAATGCCAAAGGTTAAACACGAAACACGAGCGCTTCCTAGAGGAAGCAAAAAAAACCCTGCAAATTATTACAAAATGGTTTATTATTCTCATGAACAGCTTGACCAAGTATTACTGCTCCCCCATCCCATTCGATTCAGCATCGAATACTAGTAAACCTTACGAAACATGACCTGACTACAATGGAGCTACGGAAACAAAACGTCTGATGATTTTGCCCCGTCGGGTCGGAGAAATTGGAACGGGGGCGCTTTGAGCGAACCCGTTGTGAGTCGAAAGGGGAGTTGAGTGGCGGCGTCGTTGGGAGGCGAGCGAGCGCCGGTGGTTTTTTAATGAGACAGGCGGGGAGGAAGGGAGTACGAACGAGGAAACGTTGACTTCCGCTGTAGTTCCCGCATTGTACTGCGTTTCGTTAATTTTTTTAACCGTTTTTTGCCCATAACAATCATGGGCTTCGTCCGATCGGATTGCCGAGATTTTTGTGCAAAAGAACGAATTTTTGGGACCACGTTAAAGACACAAAACGGCCCGGATGGCGGATGGACATTGCAAATTCGGAATCTTCATGTCTTGAAACGTACAGTATCAAATTTTGAGGGGGGGTTGTAACAAATTTTTCGTGACCGAAAACGTAGGGTCTATAAACACCCAAGTCTATAGTCAGATCAGGTAGCGAACCAGATTCCCCAGGGTCATATCTCAGTGTGGCGAGAAATGGGTAACACCTAATTGCCGAGAGATGGGTTCGGTGATGCCGAATTTGCTCACAGCGAAACTGCAACCCCCATGACTGAAATAACTCTCTCATGAGTGTTGAGGAATAGTCATATTGATAAGGAAACAAATGTTGGTAATCAGCTGAGCTGCTGCGACTGAGTCACAATGTGGTGAGTGATAGCTTAGCTCTCGGGGCTTCCTAGTATCAGCATGCTACATTACGACAATCTCTTCGGGAAACCTTCACTGTTGGCTACTGACAAGGTGCTACTGATACCCATGAAAGGTCTATGGATCTTTGACATGGTGCCATAGAAGATACGGTGAACCCAGTAACAGTAGTTTAAAGTCTCCCGAGCTCTGCACCACTAGCCACAATCCACCAGCTTCAACAATCATAACCCTTGGTTGAGATGAGCACTATCATACACTTTTAAACATAAGCCAGTGGTTATCTATGTGACTTTAGTTCTCTGGTCTCGTGAAGAGTTCAACAAAATGAGTTCAAGGGCACATTTAAGTCATCAATTCCAATAATCGTCAGTGGATGCTAATTGCATTGACCGGACAGGGCTAGTAAAAACCTTGAATGAAATTCTAGTAAAACCTCAAGTTGAGCGTCGAAATTTGTACTTTCAAACAGTAAACGACCGAAACTTGCCCAATTCACACGAACGGCAGTACGATTTATTACGCGCTTTGTGGTTGTGAATGTCTGACGAACTGCCGGGTATCTCATCTAAGATGGAGACAAGGCTGGTATCAGCTGCCGCCTCTTTTCTCGCCGCAACAATAGGGAAAAACTGGGCATTTCGAAAGAGGAAGGCTGGCGGCTCCTACCTCCAACGGCTCGCTAGTTTCAGGGCCAAGGCCGTTCTTTCCTCTTTCACTTTGCTACGGCGGCCGCTTGTGTCGCGTTTTGCGAAGGTAATCCCCTCCCTTCAAAACGTGAAGAGAACCCGTCAGAATTTGGGCAGATCTTAACAAAACGTTAGTATTGTTGGTACTTCCCATCGGTGTTCGAAGAAAAATATTTGTATTTAATCGCAAATGTATTTGAAATATCTGGTGCGTTGCAACACACAACTTTCCTTAGCTCTACAACAATTCACTTTGTACATGGCTAATTCTATTTAATCAATTCATTTATCACTCAGTTAATAAGTTAATTTGAACTTGGTCAAACAACGCTTTACGGCAGCAGGAAGCGGTAGCGCTTACAGTTCCAGATTTAATTGTGCTGCTCGTACTCATTGCAGGACCATTATTGAGCAATTGGTACACAGATAATTAATGAAGCTGTAAACACAAATTTTTTTGAAGAAGGATAGTAATTACTTTTGCAGAGTTATTGGGTAAAAACGTTTAGAACTGGTAGTAAGCGAAACGGCGGTAGTTGAAATTCAGGAATTTCTGGAGTGAGCCCCAGGTATCTCATGAGCGTTTTTAAACACTCACCCTTTAGGTATTGGATTGGACTACAATACCACTTTTTTTAAACATTCTAGTAACATTCCAGCGGAGTTTAAAAGGAAAAAACCGCGGCAAAAACGCTTATCGTCGAAAATTTTGATAATTTATTGTGCTGCTCTCGTCATTTTCCCACAAATGGGAATTTTATGGTATAATTATCTTAAAATATAATTATCTCTTTAAAAGATCTTAAAGAGAACTCTCTCTTTTCCAGCCTATTAGGTACATTTTCCTTCTACTTCGTAGAGTCAAGGAAAGTAAAAATATGTGGTGCGGCGCAATACGCAACCGGACTCAACCCTGTGTACCTTGGGCGATTTTATATGTTTTGCGCTCACTTTATGGGATTCAAAAGAAATTAACGCTTTAGTGCGGGTACTTAACGAGTACACCTTAGGGACGGATGAACCAATAATTTCATCTTTTCAGTAGTACGTTTTGCGTTCAGCAGCTTCATCCGCGCAGAGCGTGTCAGAACCTTGTCCTTGCCGACACCCGACATTAACTGACACCATTCAAACCTCTCGTTTAGTTCGGTGGCGCAAAACTCTCGCCCAAATGTTCTTTCAAGTTCTTTAGCCGGGGAGGTAATTCAAGGATTTTCGAGAATGCAACATCCTGCGAAGAACAAGTTTATTGACGCAAACTCAGGCGAGGAAGCCGCTGATTGACCTCATTATTAGACAGTCGCCAATTTGAACGAGGGGTTTCGGAAATTGGATTTAGCTCCCGCGCGCGGATGGACGGATTTTTTTTTTTTTTTTTTCTTCTGCCGAGATGGTCGAAAGGGTTTCTCAATCCGTCCCATTTGCTGAACCTGCCCACCTTCAAATCCTGATCTTCAAATCTTTACTTACGAGCCATTTCATATTCGTTCGATTTCGATCGTGAGATTGCCAGGCTCTTGCGCACAGTTCTCAACTGAAAAAGTAACGTTTTTAGGCGTGGACCATGGCTTCCTCGCATCGTGAGGTTGATGAAATGGAAATGCCTCTGTTGGTTCCTACACGATTTATTGATAATGTTAGGAAGTTTTGGACGCTGAACCGAACTCTTATCGGACCCACATCAATTCAGTTCAGTTTCGTACAAGTAACGTACTATTAGTAGCTTGTAGACCTCACGTGTAGTATCGCGAGTAACGAGCATTTTTCAGCCCGTCAATCCTCGCTTTGTTACATTTCCAGAAGAACAAAGCCAGTAAGAGATTTGAAATTGCGTTATTTCCTCTCACTTCGTAGAGATAAGATACGTCTAGCCAACGTTTATTGTTTTCACTCTCGAGTCAACTAAACTAGCAGAGATAATAGTTTCACGGAATAAAAGCTGTCGTTCTGTTGAGAAAGTTTAGGCCGGTCACGTAGTTTTGGAAATAGAGGACACATGATACATGGAATGATTATAGGCTAGTGGAAACTGAAACCGTGTTGAAGTGGTAAATAGACAACAATGCACAAATGGAATATTATTCGGCATAAACAATAAAGCAAAACGGAGCAAATTTAAATTCAACTTTCGTGACCTGGAACACACTTAATTAGGGAGACCAGTATAAATGGCATAACCACATGTCCAGTTTGGCGCCTAAACTAAGGGCCGGTTTATCAATGTCATTTGCTGGCTTGATTAAAGGTTGACTAAGTCAAATCGTTCGTTAACTTCCAAAGATGCGTTCATCAATTCACTTTGACGCCTCGTTAGCGCTAGCTGTTGGTTATTTTTTAACTCGTCTCTTCGCTCCTTAGTTATCGGATAACTAACCGTTATTTCTGTCAAATAATGTGTTTCGCTCGCCTCTATCTGTTTTTATTTATTTACTATATGTACTAATTTATTTCCGACCTGTTATTTCAGTTAACTGTTCTTTATTTATTTATTATCTGCGTTTATTTATTTCCCACCAGTTATTTCGGTTATCAAAAAGTTTTACAGTTATCTGAAAAACGTTGTTGGCAGCATGTTCGATTGTGTTTTGTTTGCTTCTATCTGTTTCCATTTCTGCTCTCGTTATCACATTATTATTATCGTTCTATTATTGATTGGGATACTGTTTCCGTTTCTGCCCTCGTTATCACATTATTATTATCGTTCTCTTATTGATTGGGATACTGCCAACTCAATTTAATATCATTTTATCCGATTTCTCCGACGGAAAGATCAACGCATACCAGGTCCGTCCGAGAATCGAGTATTTTGATACGCTCGACGACGTAAATTTTCATACTGGGTTCCGATTGTCGAAAGAAACAACGGTGTTCGTACTTTCGCTAATTCTAACGCGCATATAATCGCCAAGTAATCGAAATCACGCAATTTCGTCAATGAAGAAACTCCTAACGCTCAGCTTCTACGGCCTCGGTAAGTACAGACCAAATATTTTATCGACCTACCACGTTACATTCGTGGACACTGTTTCAGCAGTGGCTCCAATGTTTGCTCCGCAACCTCATGTCCGCAGGAGCAACAGAGTTCCGAAACCTGTCAAGAGGTTAAATTTATGAACAGCCAAAAATATCCCATTAATTTCGTCATTAAGTTAAATTTAATTTTAAAAAACCCCAGCGGGGGAAGAGATATACTGTATTCTATCGTTATTGTACTGTGAGGTTGGGAGCACTGGCTTATCATGAAAAGAGCGATAACAACAAGTAGCGTTGTTTTCCCTACGTAAATTATTCCTTATTTTGATTGCTAAGAACTACATTAAACCTCTGTTTCTACGCGTATTTTGCAATTCGAAATGCTAACAACCCAAAATACCGCATCACATTGGCACAAAACTATTACATTTATCAGCCTATCGTGTTAATTAACACTTTCTCGAGTGGTTTACGCAACGCTCCGTTAAGTTCTTCCAACAACATTGTTATTAAATTTAAGCTATTAAAGGGCCTTTTCCCAATTTAACATCTAATGAAGACTGTAGCAAGGTGACACTTTTATGTCAGCAAAAAATGTATCTTACTTACACCCAAGTTGTTTAATACACTAATGTGTGAGTAAAAACGTGGTGTTATTTAATATTTCCTACTTATCTGCTATTAAATCCACCCAGGTAAGCCATTTGCATTTGGGTTTTCTAGCACGGCAATATGACGTCTAGTTACTTTCCTTGGCTCTACGAAGTAGAAAGGAAAGTTATGTAATTCCGCTGAAAAAGAAAATTTTGAGTTCTCTACAGAACTTAACGTTTCAGACTGAGCCTGAAAAACACTATTTGGGAAAATGGTCAGTGTGTCAGTAAACGATTATTAGAAAAAATGGCTGTATCAAATCAGCTCAAACTCGATATCTAGCCCGCAGATCACCGTAGAACGCCAAACTGAGGGTACGAGCAAAATCCATCGAAAACTAACTATAGTTATCATAGTGATCAAAACACCAAATATTTTTTTTCTCACAAACGACTCTGACGATTTGGATTCAATTTTTTATATAGACAACTCCTAATGATGTGAGGAGACCCTAAAATTCCCATCAGTGGAAAAATGACTAGAGCAGCACCATAAATTACCAAACACTTCGACAAAAATCCTTATGAGCTCTACTCATATGTTACCAGCTTCTTAAGAAAAATTCGGGTGGTATTCGAACCAAGTATCTATACGTTCATAAAATATACAGGGACTACTCCAAAAATCGATTCACTTACTACCGTTTCTAAACGATTTTGCTCGATAACTCTGGAAAAGTGATAATTATCGTTTTCAAAAAAAATCGGGTTAACACCCTCGTTAGTTCTGTGTGCATCAATTGCTCAATATTGGTCGGGGTATGAGTACGAGCAGCACAATGAATTTTGGATCTGTAAGCGCTACCACTTTCCGCCGCTGTGAAGTGATGTTTCAAATGAACTGAGTGAGAAATAAATTGAGTTAGTAGAATAAGCGATGAGCACGAGTGAAAGGAAAGTTGTGTGTTGCTCGCCAATATTGGGAAGTTATTTTCACCTTATGTCAAGAGTCGCTCTGTAATCTGTATTGCTGCTATTTTATATACCTTCCACTCTATACGCGAATATCGTTCGTGGAGATAAATAAAAAAATAAAAATTTTTTCGCGTCTCCTTCTTCAACAGGTGCAAGTCTTGTCAGCGTAACTCGTTTCGATCGCGTAGGATTCCCGAGTGACGTTTATACAAACTTTTTTATGTCGTGTTTATTAGCCGTAAATGTTCCGTGAGGAATCGCCAAGTGGATGAAGGTTTGACGAGCGGAATAAGCAAACTACTCGGAGCCCGTCCAAGCTCCTACTTTTCGTTTCACTTCGCTTCCTGTACCTTGTAAGGTCGATATCGAAATTCCCGTCGCGTCAAATTTAGTAAAAATAGAAAGCCGACGTACGGAAAAGGGAATCGCTAAATGGGATTACTGTTATATTAGTTATGTTTGTAACCACCCCAAAAGGAAGCCACGGAGTCAATTAAATGAAGAAACCGTTTAAATCAGGCCAAAACTTGCCGTTCCTCTCAAAACTTGAGCTGGAATTGCTTATCAGTTGACACATTAGAGAAACCAAATTAATCCTACACTTTTATCATCGGATGTTCCGCACTAAGAAAACAAAAAGGATCCAGTTTTCTCAGGAGCCTCGTGAAGACGGACTTCGAGCTACGCGTCTGTGTGGCAGTGCTGATCCGTGCAACGTCAGTCCGCTAAATCGAGGAAAACCCACTAAATGCGTCACTGCCAAGCAGCAATTAGCTGAGGAAAAAACCTAGCTCATCTACAGTTAATACGTTTGAGCGGCCACCGGAATCCTCTTGAGACGCAAGTTAAGTCTTAGGGGCGTTTCAGCCAACCCCTTCGGTTCAACAAGGTTTGCCTCGTTACGAGCTATTAGCAAGGCCAGTTGGGGTCTGTATTACCGTGACACTATCCTCCATTTAACTTAAATTTAAAAAAAATTTAAGGTCATTTACTTATGAGTGACTAGATACTTGGATTACCAAAGCCCACAAGACTGTATCGGCTGATGCTCACCATGATTCAGCCATTGAGTGCATAGTGGACAAGTAGAGAGTGAAAAGGGAGCTTTCCCCGCCTAGACCTCTTCACTGAACAAAAACTTGCTGCACTAGGACAGTGAGCGCTAGAATGATGAAGCGAGATGGGGCAACACCAGGGGACAACTCGTAATATGCGTGAACTGGCGAGGGAAACTATATTGAAAGGAGATGGCGAACTGTATGGGCAGAGAGAATACATATAGGAAAGTGTCTGAGTCGGCACAAAGAAACGAGTGGGACTTTCACAGGAGTTTGTAGCTGAATGAATTTTGGGAGGAGCTGTATCTTATGGAGAGGAATCTGAAATTGAAGAGAGGGAAAATAAAGAAAGGAAAAACCCACTTCAGGGAAGTCCGCTGCTGTTAGAAATAACTGCGAAGGTGGAATTTCCGCAGATACGAGGGGGTAAGAGGAGACAATGACTTTGTCATTAAGGGACAGGAAGTCCCGTTAAGGCAGGTGCGGGGCACCACACGATCAAAAGACTCAGACTGACTTGACTTGTGTCAAACATCGTCAAAGGGTCATTGTACTAGTTTTTTTTCTCGCTATCTATGAACGTCTTACGAGAAAGTGGGTTGAGCCACATGGCAGGACGGCCCACTTCAATTCGGACTGGGCTTCAATGAGAGGCCTGAGAGAAGGGGCTTCTTTTCTCTCCATCCTCCGCGTCTTGTGTCTCCAGTGCTGTGGAGACAAGTAACCACGTACTGCTCAACTGTATTTCCAACAACAGTTATTGGAAGAGAAGCCAAACCATCCAGCTTTGACTGCTACTAAGCAAGCTTATAACGTATAGCTACCCAAAGTACAAGTAGGAGACTCCTCCTTGACAGTATGGATTCCCCAAGGAATGGACACACATGGACAACAGCTGTCTACTGGTAGACTGGCTAGGTGACAACCTCTACAGGTTCGGAGAAAATACAACCTCCTTGACGTTCAACTGATATAACTCTCTTATGATGATAATATTATTGGAATGTTACTACATTAGATGTTGTTGAATTTTATCAGGTGTTTGCTGCTTGGTGACGAGTTGTGTTGTTGTTGGATCGGGAATGTGAAGATATAAATTGACCTTCGTTTGTTTCTGTACATCTTTCTTACAATTGGTGTCAGAAGTGGGATTCCATGTCCCATGACCGCGTTCCCCTACACTTTGAGCAGCATGTTTTGCGTAGTGGTCGCGTATTATCCTCTCTAGATTCGTTGAATATCCAGGAGAAGAAGATCAGGATCAGGAAGAAAATTTGGTGCCCGAAGCAGAGCCACGGACGCACTTACAACACTTACTTTCGGACTTTGAGGAAACCACCGTCATAACACAGATAAACGAACATTTAGCACACTTTAAACAAAGTTTAATAAACGAGCTAAGCTTGGAGGTGCGAGATGTTCTGCGACCCGTCCATGAGTTTATGGCCGAAGCTCAGTCACCCCCAACAACTTCATTCACCATTTCTCAGCCACTAAAAAAAGTGTTAAGCGGCGCCAAAGAAAGTGGCGCCATTTGATGGATCAACTGAGCTGCACTCTTATCTCGTTCAATTCGAGACAATTGCTCGTGAAAATGGGTGGGATGAAGATGCAAAGGCAGTTGCACTCTCTTGTGCTTTATCAGGCTCAGCTTTAACACTTCTCAGTGATGTCAGTCCTCTCAGAACTTGCCAACGTCTGGTTACAGCCTTAGAAGAGAGGTATGGTACGCAAAATCAGTCACAAATGTATTTAACCCTCTTAAGTACACGAGTTCAGAAACTTGAAGAGGACCTTAGGCAATTTCATCAAGCTAATATCAACCAGGAGATCAGGTATGGCTGCACTATCCCCGTCGATACGTTTGAGGCTCTCCTAAACTCCAGCGCCCGTGGATTGGTCCATGCAAAATGGTGAAATGCATTTCCAACATAATTGTTCGACTTGTTACTCCTAAGCGCCGAAAGATGGTAGTGCACGTTGACCGTATTCAGCCATACCTCGTTCCAGATGCTTCTAAAGAGGCGGAAAGGGCTCTTTAAAAGAAAGAAGAGGGTGATCTTGGAATGTTACTACATTACATATTGTTGAACTTTTATCAGGTGTTTGCTGCTTGGTGACGAGTTGTGTTGTTGTTGTTAAGGCCAGTTGATTGTTCGATCGGGAATGTGAAGACATAAATTGAACTTCGTTTGTTTCTGTACATCTTTCTTACAATATGTTGATAAATAACCTGAGTTATGAGTCTACCTTTCTCAAAATCTCCCTCCAAACATATACGTGCTTTCTAAATCGTTAAGGGAGACCCTAATACAAAGAGGATCAAAATACACAAGAATGACTCACTTCAGTATGTTTTGCTTCGTCAGCATGCATATCTGCTGTGATACGTGAATATCCACCAACGTTTAAATGTACGATTACTGATCGATTTATTTTTCAGAAAAATAGGCTGTAACTAGGAAAAATGTGTGTGCGTGAAGAGTTATTTTAAAGAGTAAAACTCTTTTCCTGTTGCGTTTAGGTGGCAGCGATCTCTTCCTTAATCTGTGCACGATATTTTGTTGAACACTCAACACCCAGAACTTCGAAACTGACCAGCCTGTCAGTAATACAGGGAGTTAGCTGAGAAAAAATAAGCTGAGAGTTTCAGAATTATGCGCTCAGCTGCTTCACAACTGTGCACTCACATTTTTCAAAGGGATAAGCAGAGAATATAATGGTTTGCGCTCCCCGTATGAGTAATTATGTCCTAGAAGGCCCAAGGAAGTTTCAGAACGGTCGAACTGTTGACGTTATGTTAATGAATCAGTTTTGTACACTCATTTTGGTAACGTATAGAAGAGAGTATTTACTACGGGGAGGTTATGAGCCTTGCCCAATTAGCGAAGGTTTATGTTTTTAATCGAATTGCTTTCCGCATTGACGTTGAAACCTCCGCCAAAGGTCTATTACGCGGTCCCGCGACTTCGGGGTTTTTAGGTTTGACTCGTCTTATTGAATTCAATTAACGGTTAACATTCACTTTTTCACAATTCAATCGACCGTCGAGCCACGTAAAATATTCAATGACGTACTTACAAAACTTGGCGCCTGACCGCTCAGCGGCGATCGGTTTCCTCTCTCGCGTTCGGCTCTAGCGAACCTTGAAAAGTAATTTTTCCAACGAGAGTGAAGTGCCGGCATTGAATCCCGCAGTAAAAACAGTCGTCGAGAGGATCTCCAGTCAACTTGCCAACGGGCAAACGCCGTTATTTTCAACTCGTTCTCACTGGGCCGAAAACGGAGAAAATCCCGATAAGGCAGCAGACGAGGGTCGGCTACTGAATTACTTTTGTGGTGATAACGTTCCCTTCCCCTCAGTTCAACAGTTAGGAACCGTCCGGAGTCGTTAACGTGTAAGCGTTTAATTAACGAGGTCGCCTGAGTTTATTTGCAATTTCGCAGGTGACTGTTGGCTTCGGTGGGCTTTGCAATTAGTTTTAAGGTCACGTTGTGCCAGCAAACCGCTGTTTTAGTTCAACTGCAATCTCTAAATGATTAAGCGCTGCCATACCGCTCAATAATATGCAAGCCTAGCGGGTTGGAACCTGTTTGACATACAAATGCCGCACATCAGCATGTACTAAAGTTCTAGTTGTACTCTAAAAGGGTAAAATGAAAATGATCCAAAGTTTCCTCTTCGGCGCAACACACAACACCCCACATTTCAAACCTACAAATTCCATGGAAGCCCTGACCCTTTAGAGGCCGCGTTTAGATTTAAAAAATTCTACACATATGTTGCACCCAGTGCAACCTCCTGAAGTTGTATGCACTCCCAAGGTATGAGAAATGCAGCATAACCGTGAAGACTGCCATGGACATTGAACTGGATCGAAGGTCCGAAAGTTTTAAAGACTGCAAACCAGCTCTTTCCCCAATAGTGAACGAAGATTAAAAAAAGGGAAAACAAAAAACAAAATACAATATCTGGTGCGTAGCAACACACAACTTTCCGCCACCCTCGTAATTTCGAACACCACCTACATCGGCGGGCGCTATATCTTCGTTCAACGCAGTTTTACAGGAACATTTATAGAGAACAAAATGTACGGACTAGTTAGCTGAGAGTGCTCCGTACGTTTGATCGAAATCGTTAGAGCCGTTTTTGACAAAATTGGAAAACCAATAAATTAATATTCGACAAATCTCTTTTTCTGAGTTAACTTGGCTTATATCTCCGTTCAACATATAAATACAGAAATAATTACACAGAACGAAATGTTGGTATGGGTGACTAAAAGACACTCCATTAGAATTTATCACATCTGGTAAAGAAGTTAACCTGGAATTTACGGAAATGTTAGAAAAAACGTTATTTCCGACACATTTTGATTTTTATCTCTGTTCAGTGGACTGTCAGAGGAACATTTATTGAGAACAATATGTAGGTATTAGCTGTTTGAAAACACCCTATGAGTTTGATGAAAATCGCTGAAGTCGGTTTGCCAAAAAACTTATTTTTGCTTCATAGGCATATATCTCCGTTCACCGTATTATCATGGGGATATGTATGTGGAAGAAAAGTTAGGTATTGATTAGTAGAAGATAATTTGAAAGTTTAATCAAAATCTTTAGAGCCATTTTCGAGAAAAATGCGAAAAACATTAGTTTTTGGTACATTTTCGTCCCCCCACCACCCTTCCCGCCGGCCGAAATCGTCCATAATCTTATTTTGGTGTCTACAAAAAATAACGAACAAAACAAAAAAAGAACCAGCTCAATCGGATCAGCCGTTCTCCCGCAAATCGAACTACAGACACACACACACATACACGCACACATACACACATACATACATACACACACACACGGACCACGCGCCGAAATTAGGTTTTTTTAGACTCAGTACGCCTCAAAACGTAAAGATCTGAAGAAAACCCAATTTTTTTTGTTGACCCGATTACTATACTTGCCTTCCCTTCGGGTAGCGGAAAGTAAAAATCAGGGAAAATGTAGAAGATTGAAGAAGCTAGAGAAGGATAAGAGGTTCATTGTGTGTACCCCTATCGTTAAGCAATGGGAACATTGATGTGCCTCATGACTACTACGAGACCTCCTAGAAGGAGTTGCATTGGAAAACCCATCAAAAGTTGTATGTGTCAAATTGAAAAGAATTTTCCGATTCTTCTTCCTCATCAGAGTTCTTCGGGAGAGCTCCAAGAATTATACAAATCAAGAAAATTTCAAGAGCTAACACCTTTGAACCTATTCGCTCTAATTAATTTTCGCAGCCTTTCATAAATTTTTCATATGACACTCAATGTCATCACTGACTTGCTTGTCACAACTGAAATAACGCTGCAAATTATTACACAAAGGTTTATTATTCTCTTGCACAGCTTGACCTATTCTCACACTTCTGAGACCTATCCCATTCGATTCAGCGTTGAAAAATACCAGTAAACCATACGAAGCATGACCTGATTACAACGGAACGACGATAACTAAATATTCCAGGCGCCTGTAGATGTCTTTAGACGATTGGCACAGCGTGGCGAGTCGATGTGGTTGGTGGTTTTAACGAAACGGGAGGGAGTACATATGATGACACGATTACTTTCGCTGTAGTTATTGTACCACTTTGACTCTTTATAATTACTGTAATTTCGCTATTTTTGGTCAAGACGCAAGTCGTAAACGTCTGAGACTTTTTCCATTCGACCCAGCATCTAAAAATACCTGGAAAACAATACCGAACACAGCGTGTTTGCGACAAAACTGCCGAAATTTCGTTTTTGTTAATTTTTTAAACCATTTTTTGCCCGTAACAACCGTGAGCGTTGTCCAATCAGATTGACGAGCAGGCAGACGTTGCGATACCAAATGGGATTTTTGTGCGAGAGAAAGGATCAGAATGAATAATAAACCAAAACGTAATATAATGAATGTGGTTTCGAAAAACTCCTATGTAACTATCAAATTCCTCATTGGAAATGATAACCTATACCAAGTCTTGACAAGCTCCTCTGTGGCGCTGCTGAAACCAGAGAGATTTAAGACGTTTTTCCGGTAACCTACGTTCCAGCAAGTTCACGCATCCCCATCTGAAAGTGGCTTGGCTTCTTGTCCCCGAGAGTGGTTCCCTTCAGGATCTTCTGTAATTTCTTCTCTTCGGACCAAAACAGCGAATGATTCGTGTTCAGGCAGCCACTTATAATATCCACTAAATTATTCATTCAGAAGTGAAAAATTTTATTTCGTTTCGATGTGAGCGAAGTCAAGACACGAGCCATCACCGATCCATGCGCCATTTTCTTCCATTCCATTTTTACCTATCTGCGAACCGCCACGTGCGCGTTAAAACCGCTTATATTAATTATTCATTGCCACTTCCTCACTTTGCAGTGAAAATTTCATCATTCACGAGCAGTTATCATTCTCTTCGGGTCGCAGTATCCCGCAAGTCCTGTACCCCACGTCTACCAGCGTCATACCTGGACAACATACTTAGGAAACGTCTACCAGCACCATACCTGGACTAATATACAGCCGAAGGACTATTGGACAAAGTAGAATCACGAACATTAAACATCGCTCGAAGAAAACTTGTGCCAAGTACCAGATTATTTTTACTTTCGCTTCAGACTTTTCACGAGCAGTAAATTTATTTTCTATTTATGTTTATGAGTTCAACGATAAATTTATTTCCTACATTTTTTTGTATTAAACATTTTGTGTGCAAAATCTGGTTGGATAACCTTTCGCTACTTTGTCACAACAATTCGTTCTTTGAAGGATTCGTATTAGTCAGGTGAATTGACGATCACTAAAGTTAACGTACCTGTTAGGTGAGTCCGTCTCCTCTGGCTGGTGAGATACTGTGGGCGAGCACTTTCGACGTAAAGACATCATCGTCTGGCCGTAACGTATCTTACCAACCAGAGGAGACGGACTCACCTCACAGGTTTGTTAACTTAAGTAATTTGCCTACTGGCGGATCTAACCCAATTGCTCTAATAATTGACAACCGAATCGCTAACTCGCGTGAGAACACTGGCATCGGTAGCACTGACGACCAGATCGTACTTGTCTTCGTCAGCAGCCGCTCCTTTCACCCTAATCTGGGCCTGAACTTGAGGGGTGTGTGGGAAGTTAACCTCAAGCTAAACACAAAAAAATGCACTCTGCCGATGGCAACAGCATCTTATCTCAGACATGAAGTTTCATGGCAGAGAAAATCAAGGTTATCGCTGACTGGCCAATGCCTCGATCAGACTTGAGGTCATTTGTTGGGTTGTGCAGCTATTACAGGGAGTTTGTTCCACGTTTTGCTCAAATCATGAAGCCTCTATTTGTAGATGCTAAAAGTTGTGACACGGCGTTAAGGCAGATGAAAGCTGTATCAGAACCTGTTTTGGCTCACGCTTAAGAAGATGGTCAATTCATCATTGATGCTGATCCGAGTGCTGTCAGAGCAACTTTGTCTCAAGTGCAAGAAAATGAAGAACTGGTCTATCGCGAAGTCTTCGTTCTTTCTGCCAGCTAAACAGTTCGAACGAGGCTACTTCAGAGGTGAATGAGACTATCATTTGATTCAAAGCCGAGTCAAAATGCTTTAAAGTTCACTTACCGATTCGAAGACCTTTTAGTAATGATAAAAGGTTTAATGTAAATTAAGACAAGAAAAACAAGAAATAAAAACCCTGCAAATTACTAAAGTTAACGTACCTGTTAGGTGAGTCCGTCTCCTCTGGCTTGTGAGTTACTGTGGGCAAGCGCTTTCGATGTAAAGACATCATCGTCTGGCCGTTAAGTCAGTACTGGAGTCAGTCAGTTGGTCGTGGTCTTTATATACAAAGAGAAAGGTGAAAGGGGCGATGGAGTACTGACTTAACGGCCAGACGATGATGTCTTTACATCGAAAGCGCTTGCCCACAGTAACTCACAAGCCAGAGGAGACGGACTCACCTAACAGGTACGTTAACTTTAGTAATTTGCCTACTGGCGGATATAACCCAATTTCTTTAATAACCCTGCAAATTATTACACAATGGTTTATTATTCTCATGAACAGCTTGACCTAGTATTACTGCTTCCCCATCCCATTCGATTCAGCATCGAATACTAGTAAACCATACAAAACATGACCTGACTACAATGGAACTACGGAAATTGAAAATATTCCCCCAGCGCCAGGCACCCGTAAACGTCTGATCCGAGGGAGGGGTGAGACGAGGGCTTCCAGTGAACCCTCGCACGGCAATTGGCAGGACGTTGCGAGTCCAAAGGGCGCTGCGAGTCGAGCGGGCCTTGGAAACGATATGAAACCCGGCTTATTTGTGATTATACTGCGTTTCATTAATTTTTTTAACCATTTTTTGCCCATAACAACCATGGGCTTCGTCCGATCGGATTGCCGAGATGGGGGGCACAACTAGATACCAAATGGGATTTTTGTGCGAAAGAACGAATTTTTGGTTTATTATTCAATCTGAATAATAACCCTATGTTTTCGGTCACGAAAAATTTTTTACATCCTCCCCTCAAAATTTGATACTTTACGTTTCTAGACATGGGGATTCCAAATCTGCAATGTCCGTCCGCCGTCCGCCGTCCCCCATCCCCCGACCACCATCTCCCTTCCGCCGTCCGGGCCGTTTTGTGCCTTTAACATGGTCTCAAAAATTCGTTCTTTCGCACAAAAATCCCATTTGGTATCTAGTTGTGCCCGCTATCTCGGCAATCCGATCAGACGAAGCCCATGGTTGTTATGGGTAAAAAATGATTAAAAAAATTAACGAAACGCAGTATAATCGCAAATAAGCTGTGTTTTGTAGCGTTTTTAAGGCCCGCTCGACTCGCAGCGCCCTTTGGACTCGCAACGTCCTGCCAGTTGCCGTGCGAGGGTTCACTGGAAGCCCTCGTCCCACCCCTCCCTCGGATCAGACGTTTACGGGTGCCTGGCGCCGGGGGAATATTTTCAATTTCCGTAGTTCCATTGTAGTCAGGTCATGTTTTGTATGGTTAACTAGTATTCGATGCTGAATCGAATGGGATGGGGAAGCAGTAATACTAGGTCAAGCTGTTCATTAGAATAATAAACCATTGTGTAATAACTTGCAGGGTTTTAGACCACGTTAAAGGTACAAAATGGCCCTGACGGCGGACAGGGGACGGCGGACGGACATTGCAGTTTTGGAATCCCCATGTCTTGAAACGTAAAGTATCAAATTTTGAGGGGGGCGGGGGGGTTGTAAAAAATTTTTCGTGACCGAAAACAGGGTTATTATTCAGAATAAATAATAAAACAAAATAACACTTTGTACTCGTAACAGCAAGATCAGTTTACGACGCGACGCAATACCAAACACAAGCGAAGCGAGAACAGGAATGGGGGGAATCCACCTGAATACTTGTTCATTGGCTACTAGGGTGCGCCACACATTCCTCATGCGAGTCAAGTTGTACATACTGACTATATCCCACACCACCGCAATCAACAAACATCTAGGGTCAGTTATTCGAATGAGCAAATAGTACTCCAATGCAAAAGAGCCGGCAGGCCCAAAGCACCAGTCACTCAGATTTACTTTTCATGGGACCAGCACCCCTGATGGTTGTAAAAATTCGTACTATGGCCTTACTTTGGGGACTTTCTTCCAACACTTTCACAGTTTGAATGTGTCTGCGTCACGTTCTGTTTAGACGATTCCTTTTTCTATTTGTTCAATATCAAGTCAATACGACGAGGGATTATTGTTTAGTTGGTCCACTTCCTACAACCACAACAAGCACCTTGGCACCTGCGTTCCTGCGCACGTGGAGGCGCAGGTCGTCAGAAAACAGTTGTTTTTTCTTCCTCCGAACTGAATCGAGGTCGCTTCGCCCATACGATCTTGCGTCAATCGAATGAAGTACCGGGCACCTCACTAAACTTGTGGCTTCGCTCCTATTTAAGGGATTTTATTAATTTCTTACATTAACTCCAATTGGAATCCGCGTTAACTGCAGGGATTCAGGTTAACGGCCCTAACTCGACTGCGTTCACTTACATTCGGAACGATTGAATTGGAAGGAAAGATTAAAACTGAAAACTGGTTTCTAGAAGCTTCGGACGATGTTGACGTGTTCGGAAGGCGTAATGGACCTACGCAGTTGTATAACTGAGACCGGCCAGCCCTTGAGCGCCTCGGAGAGCAGGTCTCATTCGACCCTTCCAAGAGACTCGACAACATTTCCATTTCTTAACAAGCGGAGTTGCGACATCTTATTTTTTATTTATTTTTATTTCACCACACGAAGCGACTGAGCTCAAGACGGAGACGCTCTTCTCGGAAAATGTAAATTCACATTAAAGACACTTGCTATCCCCAGGTTTCGCTGATCGGGTGTGATATAATTCGTATGATGTCACGTCGATTCCGTCATTTTTCGTTCAAATCTAATTACATACCTGTCGGCGGGTTCTCGACGCTCGTATATATCATTGAAAACAGCATTAATAGCTCAGATTTACATTCAGCTCTAGTTCAGCATCAGTTGTTGATCAATAAGCTTGCAATAACAGCGCTCAAAGACGCATTTTTACTAAATTGTGTTTTGAAGTAAAATGCCTCATTAAAATGTGCACGTAAGTTGTTAAAATTCGCATGAACAGGGTGGCAGTGATCGGCCTCATGAAACGCAGCGACTGTGTGACCACTTTCAGCGTCTTGCCGCTTTAATTAAGACAGACAACGTTCTAAAAACCATCCAAGGCTCAATCTGACTCAAGAACGTGCTTCCCAGTTGAGGCACGAACTTATACGAGTTCGAAATGCCGTTTTGGAAACCTTCTCGACTTGTTATCAATGTGTAGCGGTAATGCTACATCATCCGCCTGCACAACTTAATTTCGACACGGTTGTCTTAACAGGAGCTTACTTTAACGCATTTGTTGTGTTGTGGAAGTTCTATTTATGCCTTCGTCTTTCGAAACAAAACGCTCTTGAGGGCGTAGCTATTTTCTACGAGAACTCTTACTGATTTAGACGTGTTTGGGTCGACTTCAAGCTGCCTGGAGGTGCATTGAGTGATGAATCGCTTTTTGTCATGCTTAGCGGTTAGCAGTTTGCTAGGGTAATACATAATCCTATTAAATAAAACGAAAAGATGCGCGAATTACGGCCCAATGACGACCACACGTCCTTTAAATTGCACAGGAATCGCTGTCGGAAACAACTGGACTCGTAAAAATATTCAAAACTTCTTTGTGGAACGATGTTCTCCTGGCTGGACTGTTTGGGTGTTCATTTATTTATTTAGAGGAGATGGGACGAGCCCAATCATAATGAGAAAAAAGGTAGTATCTACACATAATTGAAAACCATTAAAAGAAGAAAACAAAGCGTGACCGAAAGGGGAGAAAAAGAAAACAACCACTTCGCCAAAAACAAAAGAGAAATGCTGGCACTGATGTTGGGAGATTTGGAGCAAAGGTGGCGAAAGAGAAGAGTCTTGATAGTTGTAAGGGGCGAGGAAAGAATGCCAATGACGTGAGGGGAGGTGGAGAGGAGGTTTGCTCGGCGAGGAATGGAACACAATGAACGATGTGAACGAGTCATTTGTTGCAGAAATGCTGGCATGGCTGAACGGGAAGCGAAGCGAGGCACAAGAAAACCAATACGAGCCAGACGATCTGGAGCATCAATTCATCCCGATAGCAGACCATGGAGAAAAGATACGTCGGAACACAAGCGACAGTCACGGGGAGACATTAAGTTGAAGCAGCGATCAAGCTCGTCGTAAGCTGAATTATCGCGGGGAATCGAGAACTTGTGAGCGAGAATCCTGAGGAAAGCCCTGAAAACACAATCAATTTGCACGTTATGGCAGTCGTTAGGACGGCTTCAGAATTGGCTAGGTGAGAGTCCTGTAGAGTGCCCTCAGGGCTGATACCTGAGGGAAATCCCTAATATATTACAAAGCCCAGCGGGTGCAGGGGGCGCCACCTGTGATATCTGGTCAGAAAAGGAGAGCTGGGAATCCAACTGAACACTGAGATCCACAATGCCATCCTTACGAAGGAGTGCTACTCCTTTAATTGAATAGGGGTGAATGGCAGAAGCGTGGGGCGGTAGAGAGAGAAGACTGCACATATCGACGGGTTCAGGGTCAGACCATTTTGATTGCACCACAGAGAGAGGGTGTCCAGGTTTTATTGGGGGCTTCAAGTCGTCAGCGTAGATCAATAACTCAGAGCAGTGAAGGAACGAAAGGATTCCATTGATAACCAGGCTGAAGAGGAGGGGACCGAAAGGAGAGCCTTGAGGAACTCTGAAGTAGCAAAGGACAAGCGACAGACAACATCATAATTGCGCACTGAAAGCTGTCTGACCGTGAGCTAGCTTGCAATCCACGCGTGAAGTGGTCCAAAGACACCAAAAAAGAGCACATCAAGGATCGTACTGTGAGGAGAAATCGGTCGCTACAAAGTCCACCCGGTGACTCATCGACAGTTGAGCCACAACCAGTGTTTTGGGGCTAGTCAATCAAATCAGTCGAAGTTATTTTCGTTTGTCTTCAATCTTACGGGATTCAAAGAAAAAATGGTTGAAAAAGTGAGGCAACTGCTGTGTTTCCGAACCAACAGATAAATTACTTACTAACATCTATCCTTTAGGCGATCCGACACTCGAGAGAAACCCGTTGGCAGCTGTGGCAGAGTGGCTGTTGGAAGGCTCTATTGAGTGATGTGTCAGCTGCAATGTTAGCCTCCAAACTGACGCCTAAATCTGCTGCTATGTCATACGTGTTGGGCTGTGTTCATTCTAATAGCTATCTCAACCTCGGCAGAGCAGTTTTTCACCAGGTTTGGAGGTGCAAGGGGTCTTCAAGGCCTGGATTTGGCAGTGTTAAGGATGAGAGCTTCATCAGGAGGACATGGTGG
Source organism: Pachypeltis micranthus (assembly GCA_020466155.1). NCBI lineage: Eukaryota > Metazoa > Arthropoda > Insecta > Hemiptera > Miridae > Pachypeltis > Pachypeltis micranthus. The sequence continues at coordinate 7,135,453 of CM035776.1, forward strand.
AAGGCGCCCCCTCAACATGACCTTGCAGCTGAGCGACAACTATTGCCAAATAGATAGAAGAGACCTATTCTCTGCTCTGGCCCCGAGAAAAAGAAGCTGTATTAAAGTGATTGGGTTGAGAGTACTGACGTAACGGGCAGACAACCGCTAACCCACAATATTCTACCAGCCAGAGAAGACGGATTCACCAAACAAGTACGTTAACTTTTCACAGTTGCTGTGTCGTGATAATTGAACGCCGTCTGCTCCTCTCAGCACTAACTCTTTTGAACATGTGGTTGCTGGCCATTACATACTATATCAGGGAGCTCCTTAGGAAGGTTAGTTTAGTCGTCGACGCTCACTGTCATGCCGATGGAAATAAGCCACTTTTTCTCGCATAATCCTGCCAAAAACTGCCATCTTTGTTGGCGGCGTTGCTTTCTATAGGCTGTCCATGCAGCAGAACTCTGAGGACGTCGAGAGGGTGGAGGATTGAGGAACGGTATGTTGAGCTCCTGGCGTTCAGTTTTTTCACACATCTGACACTAAGGGCCATTCAAATTAACTTTCTAGTTCAAAACTAGTCCTCTTTCTTGATCAACACAGTGAGTGAAACCTGTGTTGACGTATCAAATTAGGGATTCGACGTTTCACCACTGCAGGGGTAAAACAAAACCTTGATCATTCCCTCTCAGAGGGTCAAATCGTGAATTCGGAAATAATAGCGGTCCTCGGTGTTGAAACTGGTCAAATTGAAACAACAGTCCAGTCGTGACTCTTGAGGAAAAATGACCAAAAAAAAAGAGGAATAAGAAGAAAGGGGCCAGGAATGTTGTCACTGAACCCAGAGGATAAATGAACGGGTGCGGACTCTCAACTCTTGTGTCTCAACAGACCTTGACACGAGAGATCCGCCTCTTCGCCCGTACAATTTTTATGAATGAGGCGGCTGGAAGATTCGCCTTTTCTAGCAAATTAGCGGCCTGAGCCTGAGAAATCGTTTTATGATTACATCCAGCCGCTTGGGTCATCTAATCCCATTCTCAGGGGCATTTGGGCGACAGAGGAGGTAATTTTCGAAGGAATTATGGCAATAGTTGGCAGTCGAATTTCGTTGTATTTTGTGCTTAACCCCCACACGTTCATCCGAGAACGGAAACAAAACATTTTGGCTCCGGAGTTCCGTAGTCACACCGCCCGACTCCCATTATAAGTACTCCAGTGGTCGTAGTCCAGTAGGTATAGGCGAAGCTTCCAACGCAAGTTGGGCATTGAATCTGAGCTCGTGATCGCTGTAATTTTTGCCTGAGTCAACACCCTTCCAAACATTTCCAAACCCCTCGTACCAAATGGTGTCAGAAGTGGGATGTAGCAGACAACGGATATATCTTGCAGGTCAATGGGGTGAACACCCAGGCTCACACCCAAAAAGGCTCTTTTTTTATGCGCAACTACGTCGTCCGACAGGCACTAGTGAATGACAGGGGTAAAACCTGTTGTAGGCACATGTATAGTCGATAGTATGGACTCAACTCTTCGCATTATGCTCGTATAATTGACTGTAATGCCATCTAGCTCTTAGTTGCATCTGTCCAAGGACAGTCACTTGGAGAATCCACATCGGGTAACGAGTGCAGGTAGAACCGAGTGAGCGAAGTGGTTGTCAATATCGTTGCAGGGTGCCACAGTTCTACAGCGGGGATTAATCGTTAAATGTATATAGTTGATACATCATCCTCTTCAGGTTGTACAGTGCTGCTACAACCTACGAACTCAAGCGTGCTCCAACCAATTCAGAACTTTCAGGCAGAGTTTCTGTATAGCGTGCACCTCGAAAAGCACATCTATCGATTCTCAACAAATTAATGTATTTGTTCCTTGCACGGATCGTATATCTTGTTGTTGCATAACTTTTCCTCAGTTTTGGCGACGTCGGAGCATTACATCGGTGGCAGCGTCAGCGTCGGCGTCTGAAACAGTAAGTATTACTCGTAATATCTTTCCATTAGCAGCGGGTAACAGTGAGGGGGGAGATGTACCACTTGACTCCCACTATAGGAACTCCAGTGGTCATAGTATAGTGGTATAGAAGAAGATTCATAATCCAACGAAAGTTGGGCATTGAACTGGAGCTCGTGATCGCTGTAATTTTTGCACGAGCCAGCTCTCCAAACATTTCCAAACCCCTCATAACAGTCGTAACTGACAAAGATTTGGAAGGTTTTCTGCTGCCAATGAAACAATAGCAACCGATGAATCAGGTTTAATATACAAGCTACCAAGGTACATTCCTCTAATAATACACCCATGTTTTGGGTCAGAAACATCTTTTTACGACTGACCGAAAACATGGGTCTCAAAATTTGACACTTAACGTTCCAAGGCATGGGGATTTTGACTCCTCAATACCCCTCCATCGACAAGGTAATATTAAGCCTTTAACGTGGTCTAAAAAATCCATTCTTCCGCACTAATTCCTTTTGGGATCTAATTGTGCCCACCTGCTGGGGAATTTGAGTTGTTATGGACAAAAAATGTTGGCGCACGGGAGGACGAGAGTTGAAGATCGAAATAAAATAAACTCGGTGAGCGTGAGGAGGACTGTATTATGTGCAATAAATTGAGTAGAGTTTGTGTATAAAATGACGACACAAAGGGATGACTCGGAATATGCGTGAACTCAGGCGGGAAACTGTTTTGGAAGAAGAGAGCAAACTGTATGGACCAAGAGTAGATGTAGAAGAAATGTGTCTTTGTGAGCACAGGAACACGACTGACTTTGAGAGAGTTCGTAGGTGAATGAGTTTGGGAGGAGCTCTCTGCTGAGGAGAGGAATCTGAGAAAGGGGTGGGAAAAGATGGGAAAACCACTTCAGGGAAATCCGTTGCCGTTGGAAATAACTGCGGAGATGGAATTTCAACAGGCACAAAGGGATTTGGGGAAACAATGACTTTGCCGTTAAGGGCCAGGGAGTCCCTGCAGATGCTGGAACTCCGAGGTCAAAAAAACCGAAACTGTGTTTTGCAACGAACATGTCCCACAGAGCGGGCCTCAGAGGTTTAGAATGCGTTAAGATTTAAAACAGCGATTCTTCTAGTTCCTGAAGGAACTCGAGGGCCAATATAGCGGAAGGTATCGTTTTTCCCAAGACTGGGCTCATTTTTACTTTCCTTGCTCTACGAAGTAGAATGGAAAGTTATGTAATCGGCTGAAAAAAAAAAATTGAGTTTTCTTCAGATCTTTACGTTTCAGACCCCCCTGAGTCCGAAAAACACTATTTGGGAAAATGGTCTGTGTGTCTGTGAACGATTTTTAGAGAAAACCACCGTACCAAACCAGCTCAAACTTGATATCTCGCCCGCAGGTCACCATGGGACGCCAAAATAAGGGTATGGGCAAAATCCACAGAAAATTTAACTATAGTTATCATAGTGATCAAAACACCAAATATTTTTTTTCTCAAAAACGGCTCTAACGATTTTGATTAAATTTTTTATATTGATAGCTCTCAAAAAGGCAACTATACCATAAAATTCCCATTTCTGGGAAAATGACGAGAGCAGCACAATAAATTATCAAAATGTTCGACCAAAAGCGTTTTTAGCGCAGTTTTTTCCTTATAAAGTCCGCTGGAATGTTAGTAGAATGCTAAAAAAATTGTTATTGTAGTCCAATCCAATACCTAAAGGGTGGGCGTTTAAAAATGCTCATGATACATGAGGCTCACTCCAGAAATTCCTGAATTTCAACTACGCCCGTTTCGCTTACTACCAGTTCTAACAGTAATTACCCAATAACTCCTCAAAAGTGATTACTATCCACTTCAAAAAATTCGTGTTTGCAGCCTCATTAATTATCTGTGTACCAATTGCTCAATAAAGGTCCTGGAATGAGTACGAGCAGCACAATAAATTCCAGAACTGTAGGCGCTACCGTTTCCTGCAGCTGTGACGTGTTGTTTGACCAAGTTCAAAGGCCATGTACATGAATTGACGTAGAGCTAAGGAAAGTTGTGTGGGTGCAACGCACCAGATATTTGTATGTTAAATCGAGTGGGATGGGTCTTTTCAGTCGTATCAGTTGTCATTGCCCGGATCGTTGAAATGATCATGACATATTCATATTTTTCGACGTGGGATTGAATAATAAATCAAAATCATGCTCTGCCAGAGAATGTAAACCTTAGTTACATTAAGAAAGTGGTCCAATTTGCTCACCGCCACCTTTTTCGCCCGTTTGCATATTTGATTTTAAATTTCTTTACTTAGTTTTTCCCATTTCTGTACAATAAATTGCGGGGACTTACCTGAGAAGACGCGATTCATATTCGAGAAGTAGTCGAATTAGGACAATATAGTTATGCGACTGGCAACTCACCTGTTCTCTAAGAGTTAGTTGCGCCAATTCTTGTTTGAAATTAACCCGCCGTTAAAAGTGGCCTAACGAGTTGTTGGCGAGCGTGTCGTTGTACCAACCATAATCAGCGCTAATCGATAATTAGGTAACATAAATTAAATAGTGAACCGATCGCCTTCGATTAAAAACTTATTAAGAGCTCGTTTTATAGGACGTGGATCAATCTTTAATTGATTTTGTATCTTCAACTAGTTGTGACGTTTGGGTTTATTGTCGCTTAATCGTTTGTAAGATTATTTGAATAAGCTCGCACAATTTGAATCGGTCAATGGGGAAATGTAGATTAATCCTCCAATTCAACCTGAATATTTAACCCTTCAAGTAATGGAAATGTGTGGACTGTAAGTATGATAGGGAAACGACAATAAATTACGGGCAACAGTTAACAATAAATAATTTAATTAATAAATATCTGGTGCGTAGCAACACCCCTTTAAGTTCGAATACCACCTACATATGTGGGCGCTATATCTTCGTTCAACGCATTTTTACAGGAACATTTATGGAAAACAAAATGTAGGGACTAGTTAGCTGAGAGTACTCCGAAAGTTTGATCGAAATCGTTAGAGCCGTTTTTGAGAAAATTGGAATTCCGATAAATTAATATTCGAAAAATCTCCTTTTCTGAGTTAACTTGGCTTATATCTCCGTTCAACATATATATACAGAAATAATTATGGAAAACGAAATGTTGGTTTGGGAGACTAAAAGACACTCCATCAGGATTTATCACATCTGGTGAAGAAGTTACCCTGGAATTTACGGACAATGTTAGAAAAAACGTTATTTCCGACACATTTTGATTTTTATCTCTGTTCAATGGACCGTCACAGGAACATTTATTGAAGATAATATGTAGGTATCAACTATTTGAAAACATCCTGTGAGTTTGGTGAAAATCGCTGAAGCCGTTTTGCCAAAAAGCGTAAAAAACCTATTTTTGCTTCAGGGGCCCATATCTCCGTTCACCGTATTTTCATGGAGATATGTATAGAGAAAAAAAGTTGGGTTTCGATTAGTAGAAGATAATGTGAAAGTTTAATCAAAATCGTTAGAGCCGTTTCCGAGAAAAATGCGAAAAACCCTAGTTTTTGGTACATTTTCCCCCCCCCCCCCCCCCTTACCATCGGCTGAAATCGTCCATAACCTTATTTTGGTGTCTACAAAAAATAACAAACAAAACAAAAAAGAACCAGCTCAATCGGATCAGCCGTTCTCCCTCAAATCGAACTACAGACACACACACACACATACATACACACACGGACCACGCGCCGAAATTAGGTTTTTCAGACTCAGTAGGGTCTGAAACGCAAAGATCTGAAGAAAACCCAAATTTTTTTTTGGGCCGATTACTATACTTTCCTTCCCTTCGGGTAGCGGAAAGTAAAAACTAGAAAACGGAAATGTTTGTTTGGTGGTTGAACGGGATGAGCGGTAGCTGAGAAGTTGTAGAAGTTTCGTGTTTTGTTGAAAATGGTTCGAACCGACCTAGATGTACGTAGTTAGAATGTGGATCTTTGTAAACGAAGGACTCCTTCGTGAACCAAGGGCTCCGGAGTTAATTATTTACAGCTGAAAACCTCACGACTAGCAGTGGCCACCAAACACAGAAAAGGGATAGCTGGGAGAATGTCTCGCACTCGTTCGCAATGACAGGAAATCGCAACTAGTAAGGTTTGTCCGCGATCAAGGGCAATCTCAGAGCCGTGGTCGTAGCAGGTAGTCCGCGGATAGTGATACTTCGACGCAAGCCAAATCAGTCTGGGTCACCAAAGACACTCACACTCGTCTCCCTGTGCTCATTCATCTCCTTCCGATACAGTTTTCCGCGCCAGTTTTAGCATATTACGAGTCGTCCCCTTGTGTCGCCCTTTTTACACTAACTCTACTCACCTCATGCTGCCGCTCTCGTGCGCCCAACCGTCTATGTAGGGAATTAATTTCCGTGTATCTGATTCTCATTATGCTGTTCTTTTTTTAAAATAAATTTAAAACAAAAACTAAACTATAAACGGCCTACACAGGGAGGTAAAAATTATGAGTGACATGATTGATTTCGCAAATAACTGATTAGTGTCTACTTAGCAGAATGGTTTGTAAATGACATGGATTACCTGTTTATTAGGGAAATGTAGAGTAATGCTCCAAATCTGAGAGTCAGAATATTAACCCCACAAGTTATAAAAAAGTGTGGACTGTACGTAGGATGGGGAAATGCCAATAAATTATTGGAAACGGTTAACAATAAATAATTGACTTTATAAAACCTAGAACACGGAACGGAATCTTTCGGGTTGAACGGGATGGTTGCTGAGAAGTTGTTGCAGATCGTGCGGAAAAAATGGATCGGACTGACCTGGAATCCAGACAGATGTCCCAATGTGGACCTTGTAAACGTAGGACTCCTGTCGAAACTAGCAGTTGGAATATTCTTGAACAGCAGTGGCCACCAAAATACGACACCAAAACTAGAGTACGAGTCAGATCGGTTCACAGTTATATCAAAATTTGATTGAAATTTCGGGTGAAATGCTTCGTCCGGACTAGTGGAGAGCTGCTACCTTCAACTGTTCCCTAACCTTAAGCACTATAGAATCAAATGAAATGGATTCATTACCAAACACGCGCAAAGTGAGCAAGGCATTGGGAGGTGACGGGGGTACAACGGGCCGGAGAGCTTTTCAAGAACTAAGGAAACACAAACGGTGGGTACAGCTTTCGTACAAGTACGCAACCACGAGGGACATTTTATGTCTTTTTCTTTTAATACAATTTTGTTTATTAAGAAATATAAAATTACAACACAAAAAATTTTTTTCATTTTTGTAACAGACGTTAACATGCACCCAACACAAATTTAGTGGCACTTCTCTGTTACATCTCCCGCGTTACATTTTCGAGTTTATGTAGCAAAGTAAAGACTTAAATAAAGTAAAGTTAAGTAAAGACCCTGGTGGAACTCGAACCCACAATCTTCGGTTTAGGAGACCGATGCCTTATGCATTACGCCACAGGGACTGCGGTTGCAACTAGGGTTAAAATGTTGGCTTGTTCAATCGGCCTCAAAGGTTAACTTTCGTGACGTTTTTGGCCGTTACTCTTTTCGAGTTTATGTAGCAAAGTAAAGACATAAAATGACAAAAACTCGAAAAATGGAGAATGTCTCGAACTGTTTGGCAATGGCAGTAAATCGCAACTGGTCACAAGTTTGTCCGCGATTAAGCGCAATCATAGACCCTTGGTCGAAGCAGGTAGTTCGGCGATAAGGATGCGCAGTAGGTTCCTTGTTCAACACATGGCAAGGGGGGGCTTGTTGATGAGCCTTCTTTTCCTTTTTGGCGAACATGCCCCTAACTCTGCCACCTTCACTAAACCTTAAGATATTTCAACATGAATTATTACATTAGAGTGCACCAGTGACAAGATCAAATCTACTGGAAGATCATGGACAGTGTACAACGGTAATTACAAAATGTTGGCTGCTGAATTGCTGTTTTCTTACTTTGAGGACAACGGGATGAATACAATTGTAAACGACAGTTTTGAATTAGGAATACACAGTTATGCAAGCTGAAGGTCGATGGCCTATTCCGTTCAAGGTTCATTTAATTAATACTAATCGTGTGAGTAACGCAGGTGCCGAGGGAGCACTGAAAGACAGAATAGTGCGACATGTTCGATGTCCCCAGTTCCAAATGACCAGGTGATACTAACATTCCCTACCGGCGTCTTACTGCCAGGCCTCGTTTGCAAATCAAGTCCCGTTTCACAACAACTTAGCGGCCTCTTTGCTGGCAGGAGCGGCTGTTCGATGGTAATGTATTCGACGTTGTGAAAGACGAGGAAGCCAGCAAGTTATTCACGGCTGACCAGCTACGGTTTGGGCCGATTAGCTTTCGACTTATGTTCGAACGGAGTTCTTTGTGAACGCTCTCGTTATCATACGCGATGCCCGAAGAGCTCAGACGTTGAACTTCTCCGCGAAGTTCAAACAATTCTAACTGCCATAAAAAGCGCGCATGGCCCCATCCGGAATGAGCTGTTACCTAATACCAACTTGCGTCGGCCTACGATGATTCAGTTGAAGATAATTTCCGCATAAGTTCATCACACACCAGCATACTTTAAGGAATTGCTATTTGCAAAGCACATCTCCACACATCTACTTTGCCTTTGGCATGTCGACTACGGGAAACTGGTCCAGCTTGTTAACACCGCTTAAAGTGGAAATGCAGAAACAACCGTGGCGATACTGAGAAATAGTCGTCATAGCCATCTTGTCGGTACCTTGTACATTATCTTCGTGAACTTGACAAAACACTGTCCATTTATCAACTGCTTGGTCTATTTAAAATATGAAATCAGTTGAGGGAAAGAGGATCATAGTGATATTACTGAAGTCTTATCGATTCTAACGAGTTACGAGGGGTGATCAAAAAGTTCCAGGACTGTTGAGATTGCGCAGCAATGGAGTGCCATAGAGCAGTGCGGTTGGCAGCATTGTTTAGCGTGACTCTTTCTGAGCTCAGTTGTTTTTTCAGATTGTAGATAACCTCCTTCATTGCAAAGTTACTGCTGTTTTCGTAAAAAAAGTTTTTTGTATTCGGCGATTTTGTGAAATGAATGAAAAGGAAGAGCAATGCGTTTGCGTACAGTTTTGTGTGAAGTTGGGTAAAACGTTTACTGAAACTTTTCAAATGTTGCAAGTGGCTTTCGGTGATGAATGTCTGAGTCGGTCAAGGTGTCATGAGTGGTACAAAAGGTTCAAGGAAGGCCGGACATCGTGTGAAGATGATTCTCGTTCAGGGCGTCCATCAACTTCGACTGACGACGATCATGTTGCAAGATTGAACAGTCTCGTGCGTTCTGATCATCGACTAACCATTCATGAGATGGCTGAAGAATTGAACATTTCATTTGGTTCGTGTCAACAGATTTTAACAGAAAATTTGCAGATGAGAAGGGTGGCTGCAAAGTTTGTTGCGAGACTGTTGACTTAGCAGCAGAAACAACAGTTCAAGTTTGTCAGGAACTTCTTGAAATGGCAAATGACAATGAAAACTTCTTAAAACAAGTCATTACTGGAGATGAAACGTGGGTTTATGGCTACGACGTCGAAACGACTGTCCAGTCGTCACAATGGAAGACAAAATCCTCCCCGACCCCCAAAAAAGCACGTCAGGTCAAATCAAACGTCAAGGTCATGTGCTTACTGTTTTTTTCGACTGGAAGGGTGTTGTTTACCATGAATTTCTTCCACGAGGTGAGACCATTAACCGCTTTCGTTATCGTCAAACCCTGAGAAATTTGCGCCAGGCAGTAAGGAGGAAGAGACCAGAGTTGTGGCGGAGCGGTGAGTGGGTGCTGCATCATGACAATGCGCCTGTTCATTCGCGACTGCTGCACCAAAAATAGAATGACGGTCATTCCCCAGCCTCACTATTCACCTGACCTTGCCCCTGCAGACTTTTTCTTGTTTCAAAAACACAAGAGACCCATGAAGGCTACACACCATTTCACAAGATGATTTCTCAAAGTCCTTGACGCAGTGGAAACATCGTTGGGAAAAAATGGATAGCTTCCCAAGGAGATTACTTTGAAGGGTATGATGGCTGATGATGGCTTAATCGCGAAAACCGGTATAAAAAAAAGGTGGAAACGATCATTTTTCTCTCCTTTCGCGTGTTTTGTTATCGGCTGACATCTGAAAATTTGCGTTCTTCATCAAAACAGTTTTCTTTCGTTTTTTTTAAAACCAAAATCGTTCACCAAATACACCTAGTGAGTAGTAATTCCTGGTACAGTAATAGCATTGGTGGTGTTGGGCGCAGGAGAGGGCGAGAGTTGAAATCGAAATAAAAGAAACTCATTGAGCGTGAGGAGACCCGCACTATGCGCAATGAATTGAGTAGAGTTTATGTCCAAAAGGGCGACACAAAGAGACGACTCGGAATATGAGTGAATAGACGCAGGAAACTGTATCGGAAGGAGATGAGTGAGCACAGGAAGACCAGTATCTTTCGAGAGCGTTCGTAGGTGAATGACTTTGGGTGGAGCTGTCTATTGTGGAGAGGAATATGAAATTGGGGAGAGGGAAAATAAAGAAAGGACAAATCTGTCGCCAATAACCGCGGACGTGGAATTTCCTCAGGTACAAAAGGCTTTGGGGAAACAATGACTTTGCCATTAAGGGCCTGGGAGTCCCCTGCAGGCAGGTGCGGGAACTCCGAGGTCAAAAAACTGATACTGAAGTCGAAAGGAAAGTTAAGTAATCACATGAAAAAAAAAGAAGTTTTTGAGTTCTCTTCAGATCTATACGTTTCAGACCTTGCTGCTCACTGAAAAACGCTTTTTGAGGAAACGGTCTTTGTGTGTGTGTTGCTCGGGTCGTACCTTAACTGGTAGTCGTTCTATCGTGGAACATCCTCTTATCCTTCTTTCTTTCTCCGTCACAACCCTTCCATCCCAAGAGCCGGTGTACTTATTATTTATTTAGTTTCTCCTTTTTGGGTGCCACTGTCCCATTATCGGTGAGCTTGGGGAGGGGGAAGTGTGTCTATGTCTGTCTGTAACGATTTTCAGACCACCAAATCAGCTCAAACTTTATATCTAGCCCGCAGGTCATAATGGAACGCCAAAATAATGGTATGAGCAAAATTCATCTAAAACTAACAATAGTTATCATAGTGATGAAAACACCAAATATTTTTTTTCTCAAAAACGGCTCGAACAATTTTGGATTAATTTTTTATATAGACAGCTGCCAATAAGGCAACTATACCATAAAATTCTCATTTGTGGGAAAATGACGAAAGCAGCATAATAAATTACGAAACATTTCGACGAAAATTGACTTTAGCGTAATTATTTCTTTATAAATTCCGTTCAAATGTTAATAGGTTCTTCAGAAAATTTAATTGGTACTTCAATCAATCTATACGGTGAGTCTTTAATAACGCTCATAAAATATACAGAGGCTACTCCTGAAATTCCGGAATTTCAACCACCGCCGTTTCACTTAGTACCATTTTTGGACGTTTTTACCCGATAACTCTGTAAAAGGACTGCTATTACTATCCTTTTCAAATGAATCGCGTTTACACCCTCGTTGATTCTCTGCGCACCAATTTCTCAATAATGATCGAGGCATGGGCACGAGTAGCACAATAATAAACACAATAATAATTTTGTTTAGTTTTCTACAGATTGTTTCAAAGGCTTCTGATTGAAATAAGGTAACTTTCCTTTCTACTATGTAGAGCCGAAGAGTGCATAAAGAACACTGTTCGTAAACGTGAACACGATTGGTTTACCAACGATCTAATTGCGACACCAACTGATGTTCAAACTGCAGAGGTAAAACAACAGAAATCTGAAATCAACAACAACTAACCTCAAAAACAGCTCTATTTTGATTAGATTTTGTGTGTTGTACAATTCCGAATTACATAAACGTTAAATATTAACGTAAGATAATTAAGAGCCATCCCATAATGTCCGGAATTCGAAATTCTGTCGTTTAATTGGCTAACTTTTTTTTCTCACAGTATTTCATTTTTAATTACAGTTCAGCAAACACGAACCTACTCTAAAAAGTTTGATGACAGTGGCATGAATTATAATTAGCATAATTAGTATTATAGTTACCTATACGTTGGTTACTAAATCATGGCACTGACACAAGTGGAAGCCACCCAATAAATTCTGGAGCGTTAATTTCACCAGGTTCTGTTTAGATCGTCAAGGTCTGATGAATGAAAACAACCGGTTGGATCGGTCTCTCGAGTGACAAATCAGATGTACGTGGCGCTGAGGAAAGTTGCGCGAAGCGTTTATAGATTTTTTTCGTATTTCAACGCAGGGACGCGGCGGATTACTCGGTCGATTTCCGCTGTGTCAACGGCTTTCGACTATATCAATTGGTCTTGAGGTTGTCTACTATGTGAAAGCACTCGCTCTAGACACACACGCACAGTCTGTTGGGAATGGAACAATTAGAAGCGTCGTGTTAACGTGTTGGGTTTGTAGAGGCGTTAAATATAAGGCAGTGTATGTGGAGAATGTAAATAGTGTATACGCGTGTATTTAGTGTCTATGTGCATTACACTAGATTAGATGGTAAAAGAAAAAGAAAGTAGAAGGTACTATTTTACGTTCTTGCATAGTTGTGAATGGCTACGGCCCTATATCTGGAGTAGCAAACTCACAGTAAATCGAAGGAAAGTATTGTCACAATCCCAACGAGCTGGATCACCAAGGCCTACAAAACAGCATCCACCGAAGCAGTTCAAGTGGTCACTGAGAGCATTTACCCGTTGACTTGGCGGTTGAGTACATGGTCAACGAGTAGAGAGTGAAAAGGGAGCTTTCCCCGCTCTGAGCTCCGCTGAAACGAAAACCTGCCCCGCACTGGGTGAGCGAACATCAGATAAATGACAATCAAGATGTGAATCCTCGTCAAAGAGACGTGACACGTTAAATTTGTTTTTCAACATCCGCGACCGCCTTTGGAGAAAGTGGATTGAACCATAGCACCGGACTGGTCAGTTCTTTATGCGATATGGCGACTTCAATGGGCGGCTATCCACCTCTTTTCCCTTGAAGAGTCGCCATCCTGCACTTCTTGCACCTCCAGTGCTGATGAAACAAGAAGCCACGTGCTATTCAACTGTAGTGTCTAGTTGGAAGAGGCCTTCCTGCTTTGACTGCTACTAAGCAGACTTATAACCGTTTTGCCCAGCTTGTGAAGAAGGTTATGACAAATAAACTTCGTAACTGTAGATCAAGTAGGAAGCCAGATTAATAACTTGGCTGAAGTTAGTTTTATCGTTGGCCAAGAAGTCCTGGAGGATCGCAGACATAGATACGAAACGAATTTAAAATCAGGGAAACAGTATCTAGGTGGAACTTTTTGCAGTTTTTCGAAATTTTGAAATTGATTCGAAATATTCAAATCGGCGACCTTCCACAAAATGTTGACGAACAGACAAAATCTTTTGGTACTGGTAGCCAATTTCGAAAGGGCTTTAATAGTGAAAAATTGTAAAAAGTACCACCTAAAAGACTTAGGGAGGATATTCTTCCCCTAATTTCAAATTGATTCGTATTAATGTTTGCAATCACCCACAAGCTGACAAAATCGCAATGTACAAGTGGTCAATTTTGAGCGGGACCAAATTTGTAAATGTGTAAAAAAGAAGTTAGTTTTCTTTAGATCTGAACGTTTTGAGGTCTACCTGAGTCCAAAACCCCTAATTTCGGCGTGTGTGTGCATTCATGGGAAGGATTACTGGCACTTTCACTTCGTATGGCGTCCACTGCCTAAAGCGATGAGGTGTACAAGAGGCCAAGATCGTAATGTTGTGAATGCTCCCTATCGTGCCTGAGGAAACCTGTTTGAGTCGCTGAATCATGTGGTGTGGGTGTGCCCGCGTACTCACGGAGGCCGTTTCAGGCATCATGACGCAGTCTGCTAGCAGGTTGTTGGCTCATTGTCATTTGAGGGCTGAGAAGTGGAGAGAGGGCGGCACTACAGTGTTGTCTCTGGTGAAGGCCTGAGGCGTGACACCGTCGCAGTTGGTCCCGGCCAGTCTGCAGTGATCCTTGATGTCCAGGTAGTATCTGACAGCCGCGATCCTGCGCTAACTTAGCAAACTAAGAAACCAACGTATGACGCGACAGATCTGTATATGGCGGTGTCGGAAGCTCGTGGAATGGAGGCAGGTAACATCAGGGTTGCAGCATTGACTGTGTTCTGGCGAGCCAAGAAGCTCACATATGACAGGACAGATCTTCGTATGGCGGTGTCAGAAGGTCGTGGAGTGAAGGAAGGTAACATCAGGGTATCAGAATTGACCGTGTCTTCGAGTGCTGAGTAGATGCGTCGGCTGGGAGTGTCAGCAGGCGTTCTCCGTGGTCTCACCACCGTGTGTTGCTCGGGTCGTATCTTAACTGGTGGTCGTTCTATCGCGGAACATCCTCTTATCCTTCTTTCCTTCTCCTGTCCCAATACTTCTATCCCTAGAGTCGGCGTAGGGTAGTCTGGCCAGCCTCCCCATATCCTTACTTATTATTTATTTGGTTTCTCTACTTTTTGGGTACCTTACAGTGAGCTTTGAAAAAAAATGCAGTTTGAGCTGGTTTCGAATTCCTTTAGCTTTCTGTAGTAGCGCCCTCCGCCAGTTTGCTTGTTCATTTGCATTTGCACGTGTGATGAGTAACCCTTTATCCAATTTTTTGGTTTATTATTCATTCTGAATAATAACCCTATGTTACGGTCACGAAAAATTTTTACAACCCCCCCTCAAAATTTGATACTTTACGTTTCAAGACTTGGAGATTCCAAATTTGCAATGTCCGTCCGCTGTCCCCCGTCCGGGCCGTTTTGTGCCTTCAACGTGGTCTAAAAAATTCGTTCTTTCGCATAAAAAACCCATTTGGTATCTAGTTGTGCCCACGATCTCGGCAATCCGATCGGACGAAGCCCATGGTTGACATGGGCAAAAAACGGTTAAAAAAATTAACGAAGCGCAGCACAACACCGGAACTACAGCGAAAGTCAACGTTTCGTCGTTAGTACTCCCTCCTTCCCGTCGCATCAAACTCGATCGCCCGCCCGCTCGACTCCCCTTTCGACTCGCAACGGGCTCGCTGTTCCCCGACCCGACGGGGCAAAATCATCAGACGTTTACGGGCGCTTGGTGCCGGGGAAATATTTTGTTTCCGTAGTTCCATTGTAGCCAAGTCATGTTTCGTATGGTTTACTAGTATTCGATGCTGAATCGAATGGGATGGGGGAGCACTAATACTAGGTCAAGCTATTCATGAGAATAATAAACCATTGTGTAATAATTTGCAGGGTTTTATCTTTGTGTCATCAGTTCCTTGCAACACTGAAAATAATAGAGTGCTAAGCGCATTATGACCCCATAACTAATTTACCCCTTGACTACAGCTTCTCAAATTGCCATTTTATAATTTATTACTTTTACGCTACCCAAAAGGTTGTAATCGTGTCAAAAAAATGATAGGTTTTCTTCATGTGGTAGTGTTTTGAAGCTTACTGAATCCAAAAAACCTAATTTCGGCGCGTGGTCCGTGTGTGTGTGTGTGTGTAGTAAAATTATCGGGACAATGGCTGGACACATTGAGCGATTTCGGTCGATGGGATGAAAATGTACCAAAAACTACGGGTTTTCGCATTTTTCTCAAAAACGGCTATAACGATTTTGATTAAACTTTCGTATTGTATACTACTGGTTAATACTAAAATTTCTCTTCCACGAATATCTCCGCGAAAATATTGTAAACGGCGATATAGGCCTAGAAAGCTAAAATAGGGTTTTTACGGTTTTTGGAAAAACTGCTTCAACGATTTTCACCTTACTCACAGAATGTTTTAAAATAGTTCATACTTATATACTGTTCTCAATCATTGTTCCTCTGGCAGCATTTGAACAAATATTAAAATGGAAATGTGTCGAAAATAATGTTTTTTTAAACATTTTTGTAATTTCCCGAGTAACTGCGTCACCGGACTTCATCAATATTATGGAGTGTCTTCTAGCATCCTATTCCCACATTTTGTTCTCAGTAATAATTCCTGTATCTATCTGTTGAACGGAGATATAATGCATAATAGATTTGGCGAGTACTAATTTATCAGTTTTCCAATTATTTGAAAAATGGCTGTGACGATTTGGATCCAATTTGAGGGATACTCTCGACAAACTAGTAGCTGCATTTAGCTCTCCGTAAATGTTCATGTAGGAATGCGTTGAACGGATGCGGAAAGTCGTGTGTTGCTACGTACCAGATATTTTGTACTATTTTTCCTTCGTTCGTCACTCTTGTGTTTATTTTATTTGACGTATTTCGGTAATTTATAGTTTATTAATGTAACGCAGCTATGCGCCACATTCACTGAAAAAAGGTCGCTCTTCGTCGATTATCTTTGAATAGCCGCTGGACGGTTATCTTCTGGTTCATGACACCTCGCTATTTATTATTTACATTTATTGTCGATCATGAGCTCACGCAGCGTCGATTGATGTCGTCACCTGCTCTTTTCCTCAATTTGAAGGGAGTTCGTAGCAGCGACTCCGATATAATTTTATGATTGAAGAGCAGTTCGTTTCGAGATCAAATACGAGAGCAGCGAGAGATAGCCAAGTAAAAGCTGAGCACGAGCTGAAACAAGAAGGCGGAAACCTGAGTCACGACGAGGCCTTGAGGGGTCATCGTGTCACTCGGCAACGGTCCCGCTCCCTCTGGACTACATAGGCACAGCCACATACTTGCACTCGCCGGCTGTCATACCGCCAGTTATATAACTGCGGTCAGACGCTGCTGAAAGTCCGTTCTGTTCGAAGCCAAGAAAACAATTCCGTCTCAAGTTGCCGATGAGTCATCGGGACGATGTCTCGAAGGAGGAAAAAAAAGTCGAGAGCTCATAAAATTGCGCGTTTGAACTATTTTTCCCCAGCATCTGGCAACGTGTGATTTGAAAGTAATTTGCATGCAGTCATAATTATAGGGCAAGTGGTTCAACGTTTGGATGATCATCGTCCTCATAGTGACACAAATTTCAGGATTTGGTTCATTTACAGAGCTAGGCTGTGTGAATAATAAACAAAAACTGTACACGTGGGCTAAAAACTTTAAATACCGTTCAATGTCTTCAATGGTTGTGTGTTAAGGGACCAACAATTTCACGCGAAGTTAAGAGTTCAGTATGACCTTGACTAGTCGTAGGTTCAGGTCTAATTGGCTTTGTCAGGATACGAGCTTGATAGAGCTATGCACGCACATGTGCAGCAACAACTGAAGGAAAATTAGCGAAGGTATGTTGCCCAAGTGGATTTCTGAATGCGTGTGTCACAGCTAGGCAGGTTGTGTGGATGGAGCGGATGGTGAGCATTGTGGGCAGGCTGTTCTAGTAAGTAAGTATTTTATTTGCTGATTTGAGGCAACTATTGCTTATTACAACAAAGTGGTTGTTGAACATATATATACTATGAACACTATGAACACTATATTGAACATAATTTCCTCTATTTGGTGAATAACATAATGGTAAACAGATGTTAGACATAATACTCATTACAAGTCAAAATGAGGATTCAATAATCACATTAGTCGGACAGACCAGCCTCATTTACAAGCTCCTCGACAAACGTTCTATACTTCATATAGCACATAGTAAAATTAAATAGCATGTAAACACTTTCTTTACAGACCACCCCGAATAACGAATTGTTTACAAAGTCCATAGTGACCCTAGACGAGGCAAAATGTTTCGCTCTTGTATTAGCCAGCTGAGGGCAGCTACAGTATATATGCTCAATGGTTTCAGGCTTCTTATCATTACACAAAAAACATATTTTACTATGGTCGATGGAGTACAAGGAGCCTTTATAAATGATACGGAGTAGCTTACCATTCCTCAACCTTAACTGAGCTATTACTCTTTTGATATCAACTGGAATAGCCCACGTGAGGTAGCCTTCCAGGGAAGAGTAGCTCTGAATATATACTCTTGGTAGACAGTGTTATAGGTTGAACATATGACTCGCTCATAGTCATCGTAAGCTCATTTCGTCGTAAAGCTATTTAGTACACACTGCTTGAATTTTTTTACCTCATCAGCATTTTGCTTCTTCCAAAGATCTCTATAGCCCAACTTCCACAGGATAGTCTTAAGTTGCGATGCCCAGTTGTATTTTTCCATATCTACCCCTCTCTCAATAGTGGTTAGGAGCTCGTAACAAATCCGCGGGTATCTATTTTTTGGCATTTGCAGGACAGCTTCCCACCAACCCAAGGCCCTATCTAGAATCATGACTCCCAGTTTGGCCCTACCTGTCTCTGCTCGGAGCATGTAACGAGGCGTACTGAAAGGCAATGTTAAGAGACTTTTAATTATTTTTGACTGTACCATTTCTATGTCTTCAAGGTACCGCAGACCCCATATCTCTGAGCCATAAAACAACACCGAGCTAACCATCGAATCAATAAGTCGGCAAGTAGCCTCCCAACTTACACATTTTCCCTTCACCAAAATTTCCCGGACACTGCCACAGGCTCGTAAGCTTTTAGCCTTAAACTGATCTTTGGCTTTGCAATACACTCCTGAACAGGAAAAATTTACTCCCAGGTAAGGGTATTCCTTGACAAAATCAATTTGCCCGCTTGATAAATGAATATTCATCTAAAGCCTGCATTTTCTTTTCGATATCCCCTTTACTATCTCCAAAAATAACTATATCATCCGCTAACATAAGCAACAGAAGGTCGTCCGTCCACGTTTACACCTCCCAGACCCCTTTCCCTTATATAATTTTCCAAGCCACTTATATACAAGGAGAACAGGAGCCGGCTAATGGAATCACCTTGCAAGACTCCTTCCGTTATACCATGAAAATTAGTGATTTTATTTTTCACTTTTATAGCCACCTTCGCTTTGCTGTAGAGATCTCTCAAAACATTTAGAAGCCGTCCTCTAATCCCCAAATCAGCTACTTTACCCCACAATAATCCATGAGGGAGGGAACCAAACGCATTCTTATAATCCACAAATCCGCAAAACAACCACCCTTTATTCTGTTGCAATCTCAGTGCGATTAGTGCATAATAACAACATCATAACAAAAATGTTATCCTTACAACCCCGACCCCTTCGGAATCCCGAGGCTGTTCTAGTAGCTTTTCTCCAACCTCATTGTTATTGCTCTTGAAGTGGTCATCGATAGCATCCACTACTTCCCATTCTGTCCTCGCTACCATGAAAGCCAGTCCTGATAAATAACTATGGCTCCATCTAATATGCGATGGTATAAACTGCTCGATGTACTGTCCACAACGTTAGCGACCAGCCGCCAACAATCTGGGTGGAGGTTCGAGATTTTGAAACTGTTTTATTTACACTTACATTTACGTCACAACTAGGGATCACTAATGAACACCTGGCTATATTCAGGAACTTGGAGACCTTCACGGAGCTCAGCATGGTCCACGGACATGATGGTGCCCGTGTATGATTTCGATAGGAAATAGTGGGACCAGTGGGAGGCCTATGCGAGAGTCGTTACTTTCGGCCTCCTAATGGCATCAACATCTATACAGATGGATCGAAAACTCCAGAGGGCACAGGCTCCGGGGTGTGGATAAGTGGTTCTGGTAGGAGCGGCACGCACATTGCCCTAGGCCCCACTCCAACGGTTTTTCAAGCAGAGATCAATTCTATCATCGCCGGGGCAATCATAATGCATGAGAAAGGCTGTAGCAACAGAACCATCAACATATTGACTGATAGTCAAGCGTCTTGCATGGCGCTGATGAACTGCACAACGTTAAAATTGGTGCGATAGTGCAGGATGTGGCTTAACTCCTTAGCAGACCTAGATAGAGTTAATGCGTATTGGATTCCGAGGCATAAGGGGATCATTGGAAATGAGAGGGCGGACAACACACAAACATAGCAGGGAGGCAGCTGCGGGCCATAGCACTAGGACTCCCCCAGAGCTGCAGGACCAATGGCATTTTGCCGTGGCCTCGTCGGGCCCATGTCCTAACTCCCCAACGAACCCGCTGTGGGGCTCAGTGTCCCAGCCGCCGCCAGTACCTATTGCCTCACCCCCCTGGGTTTGGAGGAGGAGGGTGCTAGGTGCCTGACCATCTGGCCAGACGCGGTTCGTCTTAGGTACCTATTGGGCCACCTCCCCATCGAGGGATTTCTGTCAGCAGTCAAGAGGAATGTGGGAGAATATACCAGAAGAATGCACAGTCTCGAATGCCGTGGGAGTAAGGAACTCCAAACACTTTACCTCAGAGCAAACATGTGAGATAAGACACTGCCTTCTGAGGATGGAGAGGAAAGACTTAAAGCAGATTGTTACAGTCATCACCGGGCACTGCAGAATAAACAAACACATGTATGTTATGGGTATAGTCGACACCCCCCGATGTAGATGGTGTGGCACAGATGAGGAGACTCCCTACCATGTCCAGGCCCAGTGGCGGAGACTGGAGAGAAAGCGACTTCTCGTCTTTGTTACCACTTCTCCCAGGGTGGATATCAATGAAAAGTCTTGCAGGAACTCCCTGGCTTTCCTTAGGAGGCTAGGCATTCAACTGTGAGACATCAGGACTGGCACAATAGGTCGTTTGGCGGCGGTGGATATCCTACTTGTTGGATAGTCAGAATGCTACTTGACCAGATTGGTTTTGCACCTGGTTACTTTTGTACGGAGTCGGTTTAGAGATTTCCAGGTGGTAAAGGGAAGTTCAAACCCACCGCTTGGTTCTTCTTTTAGTTCCAGTATTGGAGTCCGTACTTTCTCTTGCCACTAGTTCAGCCTTCTTTGTTCAGAAGTCATGCTTAAAGGTTCTTTCGATTTAATAAAATCTTTCCTGTACTTGAGTTTTGTTCGTTGTTGTTGGTGATTGAACTGAGGATGTCTTGGATCACTGGATTGTTTTTTCCGCTCTATACTTTTTACTTTCCTTGGCTCTACGAAGTAGAAAGGAAAGTTAGGTAATCGGCTGAAAAAAAAATTTTGAATTTTCTTCAGATCTTTACGTTTCAGACCCCCCTGAGTCCGAAAAACACTATTTGGGAAAATGGTCTGTGTGTGTGTATGTGTGTCTGTGAACGATTATTACAGAAAACCACCGAACCAAATCAGCTCAAACATCATATCTCGCCCGCAGGTCATCATGGGACGCCAAAATAAGGGTATGAGCAAAATCCACCGAAAGATAACTATAGTCATCATAGTGATAAAAACACAAAATTTTTTCTCAAAAACTGCTCTAACGATTTTGATTAAATTGTTTATATTGATAGCTCTCAATATGGCAATCACACCATAAAATTCCCATTCGTGGGAAAATGACGAGAGCAGAACAATAAATAATCAAAATTTTCGACGAAAAGCGTTTTAGCGCAGTTTTTTCCTTATAAACTCCGCTGGAATGTTAGTAGAAAGTTAAAAAAAATTTGTATTGTAGTCCAACCCAATACCTAAAGTGTGAGTGTTTAAAAACGCTCATGAGGTACATGGGGCTCACTTCAGAAATTCCTGAATTTCAACTACCGCCGTTTCGCTTAATACCAGTTCTAGCAGTTATTACCCAATAACTCTGCAAAAGTGATTATTATCCTTCTTCAAAAAATCCGTGTTTACAGCCTCATTAATTATCTGCGTACCAAGTGCTCAATAATGGTCCTGGAATGAGTACGAGCAGCACAATAAATTCCGGAACTGTAAGCGCTACCGCTTTTTGCTGCCGTGAAATGTTGTTTGTCCACGTTCAAATGAACTGAGTGAATTGGTTAAATAGAATTAGCCATGTACAAAGTGAAGTGACGTAGAGCTAAGAAAAGTTGTGTGTTGCAACGCACCAGATATTTTCCTTATTAATACAAAGGCTAGATATCAAATTTTAACAGGTCACACAGACCATTTACGTAAATGTTGTTTACCGAAGTCAAAGCCCATTAATGCGTGATGATTTTGAGAAAAGGATCTTTTCGATCGATTAACGTAACTCTCCCTTTGGAACATCATTGTGACTAAAGAAAGAAGATTCGTTAGTGCATGCGTTCTAAATCCCTAAAATAACCAGCCCATTCCTGTAAAACTCGCAGAAATATTTCAGGTCACAGATCCTTCCTTGAACTTGCCTCGCTAAGCTTGACATCCATTTCATTATTGCGAGTTGAGCACTGGTATTTGTGAACGCTTCCGTGTTTTGCGTGTGCGTAACTATCAAACTATCGCGTTTTCGCCTAATTAGGGGGCGAGAATTCTGATTTGACACCAATTATCTTCAATGTCGAGAGTTGAGGGGGTACGGTGAAGTAAAGATATATACTGCAACCTCGACGGGTCAAGCGAATTGCACTTACAAAAACCCCATACGGTCGTGTGACGCGTTACACAAGTCGCGAGGGTTGTTGTACGTCAAATGAGACGCTTGAAGCTGCTTTATAGTTAATACGGTCATTTGCGGCTTCGCATACCGTTTCGTCTCGGGTTTCGTCACGTCTTTTTTAATCGCCGGCTCCTGGAGAGCCCAACGGTCGAGATCGTCTGGGAAGAAACTAAGCAACTGACGGACATCACCTTTCATTCGACCGCAAGATTGATTAACAATTCGAGAGAAGAAAAGTTGCAAAACTTGGACCGAGTTGAATGCCGCTTGCACAGCTGGTTCCAACAGAAATGAGAAGAGGCGAGATGCGGAAGAATCCTCGCAAATGCCCAGGACTGAATTCTCGGGTCATAACTAGGCGTCGCTAGGCCGAAGGCATTTCACGAAGTGCAGCGTCTCCGGGACGCTTAAAAGCTTCTTGAAGAGCGCGAAAATTGAACGCCTGGGCTTTAGATTGTGCAATGACCTGAAGTTGGATAACAATTTACACTCACGTAACTACACATATGACGTTACCTGTTATTGGTATCATCTGTTCTGAGAACTGCCACAAATATCGTGTGAAGTTGAAACAACAGGCGCATCACACTTGACAACGTTCCTCAGCCCTTTTTCCTTTCGGAGATTTGATCTACACGGTGCCTGTAAGTTATGTTTGGTGTGAACCAAAAGGACTTTTTAAAAACCCTGCAAATTATTACACAATGGTTTATTATTCTCATGAACAGCTTGACCTAGTATTAGTGCTCCCCCATCCCATTCGATTCAGCATCGAATACTAGTAAATGAAAAGAATGGTGGGGGGACTCATTGGGGACGTTGCATCAGGGAACATCTGCTGAGTGGAACTGGGAGGACATGAGGTGGCTCCAGTACGCCCATTTGTAGTCGCAGTGGAGGTTTCCTCAGTTGCATCAAATTTATTTTTTTTTAAAGTGCCCAATGAAGTTCATGACACGATACGGTAAAATATGACCAAGAAAGCTTTGAGGGCCATGGCTGTGCAGCTAGGCAGCAGTCGTCTTACGAAGTAATA
This sequence comes from Pachypeltis micranthus, assembly GCA_020466155.1. Classification (NCBI taxonomy): domain Eukaryota; kingdom Metazoa; phylum Arthropoda; class Insecta; order Hemiptera; family Miridae; genus Pachypeltis; species Pachypeltis micranthus. Next base: position 7,158,827 of record CM035776.1, read on the forward strand.
GGTAGGAGTAACGCTCGTAGATCATCGGTACCAAAAGCATTCATCGTCCGGGAAAGTCTCAGATATCAAAAACCCTGCAAATTATTACACAATGGCTTATTATTCTCATGAACAGCTTGACCTAGTATTAGTGATCCCCCATCCCATTCGATTCAGCATCGAATACTAGTAAACCATACGAAACATGTCCTGGCTACAATGGAACTACAGAAACAAAACGTCTTCGGGTTGGGGAAATTGGAACGGGGCCGCTTCGAGCGAATCCGTTGCGAGGCGAAAGGGGAGTTGATGGGCAGGCAGCGTTGCATGGCGAGGACGAGGTGGGTTGTTTTTTATTGAGATGGGCGGGAGGGAGGGACTTCAAACGACAAAACGTTGACTTCCGCTGTAGTTCCTGCGTTGTACTGTGTTTCGTTAATTTTTTCAACTATTTTTTGCCCATTACAACCACGGGCTTCGTCCGATCGGATTGCCGAGATGGCGGGCACAACTAAATACCAAATCGGATTTTCGTGCGAAAGAACGAATTTTTTAGACCACGTTAAAGGCACAAAACGGCCCGGACGGGGGACAGCGGACGGCGGACGGACATTGCAAATTTGGAATCTCCAAGTCTTGAAACGTAAAGTATCAAATTTTGAGGGGGAGTTGTAAAAAATTTTTCGTGACCGAAAACATAGGGTTATTATACAGAATGAATAATAAACCAAAAACAACACTTTAGTTTACCCACCATATAAATTGGAAAAGCTGATTTTGTGCAATCATACTTAAAACATTACAGGGATCCCAGTTGTGTAGCTCCTATAGACATATTAATAAGTACTGCAGTGCGCTGTGGTATTAAGAAACAAGTTCTGCACACTGAGCTCAATCGGAACCTTAAATCCTGATACATTCATGTCGTAAAATAAGTCAATGAGGTTCCTTAATGCAGGTACAACTTTAAAAAGATTTTAAAGTTCAATTGAAACAGGAGGTTGGTTTGGTAGTTTTGCACTAGGCATTAGAAGCACATCTAGTTTTATCTTGATTTGGTGTTGTTAATCAGATATGTCTTTATACTTCTGCCTGATAGGTCATGAGCGGCAGTTGTATGGTTGGATTTGGTAAAAAAATTGTATTGAAATGGCGAGGCGACCCAATAAAATTAATTGGCGTAGTGACAATGGAATGGATTCTCCAGAGTTCTCCCTTATTGTTACAGACGGCACAACCATATTGTCCCAAAATGCAAAAATTTGTTTGCAGAAGAGGTATGACACACTTACCAGAATACACTAATAACGTTAGTCACTCATTGTGCAATAATGTAAATATACGATTCACCTCGCCCAGTAGTTATTTAGTCAGCCTCTTACGTTCTGGAAAGTCAGATAGTAGTTTATACTGCGGAAAGCTGCTTAGTCATTCCCCACTTGAACTCAAAAAGTAACATTGTGCTAGTTGCTCCTTGCCTTTTGATTATGGCGATGGTGGGCTTGTGACTGAGGTGAAAGAGGACTGAGGCATAGCGGTTCTGCCACAACTACTTATAGTCTTTGGATTGTTGACTCAGCAGATTGCCTGAGGGGCCACATAGTCAGCATTACGTTATAATGTAACTTGTACGAACTGAATTAGCCTCTCCTGAGAATTGTTCGGGTAAATATAGTTGAGTCGGTGCCGTTTTGGTCCACGTCTTGGGCGCCCCGAGGCTGTGGGATCTGCCGTTGATCTTTCATTTCGTTTCATTTTTAATTTATACAAGATTCAATCCCAGAGGCGTTCGACCTTTTCGCTGATGATACTAGGATTTTTGGTCAGGGCAGAAAACGGGACGATATATCCGAAGCTCCTTTCTCTGGTCTATCACGGACCTGTGATGAGCGTCCTCACTTTAAACGCTTCAACAACGAAATATATGCTCTTCGGTAATAAAAGCGGTTTACACTCTCACTATATTGGTTATTCATTCTTACTTCAATGGACACGTTTGTGTTCGTCAACTTGAGTGAAATGCTGGATAACGGGCTGACGTCGCGCGCCCAAGTTCAGTATTTATGGTCTAACCTGAGTTTGCTCCATATGCTATAATATAAGGAATTTACTCACTAACTGGTTTATATAGCGTTAGTTCAATCAAGCAATATAGTATTCTCGTGTGGTGGGAGGGGGGGGGACGTTCCCTAGCACACTGTCTAAATGAACAACCCTTCAAAATGTATCGTTAAAATAATGTTATTTAGAAATAGAAAGCACTCCAGAAAACATAATTACAAAGAAGCCAAACTTTCCAATCTGCGCCAACTATAAAAAACCTGCTGATGTACTATTATAAAAAGTGACTTCTATGCAACACTTTCTCAATCCATACGTGCCCAACCCGTTTTGAACTATTGCATTAGGTTGGTAATCCTAAAATTGCCACTACTAGATCCTCTCCCAGTCCATGGTACTTACGTCGTGTAATTTTCAACCTCCTACCATGAGACCCCTGCAACACTCGCGAAACATACATAAGAGTACGGTGCACTGTGGTGAAATGTTTATCAAGCTAGATTTTGCACACAGAAGTTTAATACAAAAAATAAATTAATCGTTGAGCTCATACAAAATAGAAATAGAGAATATAAAGTAATTGCGTGTGAAAGAGTCCGAAAGAAAAAGTAGTAAATAAATTGGTACTTGCACAAGCTTTCGCTGCTCGACGTTTAAAGTTTGTGCTCCCACTTGATGTACAATAGGACTCCGGCTGTGTGGCCAGGTGTGGCTCTGGTAGATATTGTCGAATTTCGAGTATGTTCTTTTCGGGATATTGCGACCCGACGGGAGTGCTGAACGCGCGGTAAGTAGTTTTTCGTTAGACAAAGAGAGTAAATGGCAATGAGAAAAATGTTTCCTTATTTGATTACGGTTCCTAAACCCTTGACGAGAGTTATATCAGTCATGGAAGTTGAAGTTCCACTAAGATGCAAGAGGCCGGCCCCTGCAGCATCCGCCAAACTCAGTTCTGCGGTAGTACGGCAGGTGTTTGGTCGTTAGCCAGTCTCTCGGTAGAGAGCTGTTGCCCGTGTGTGACCACATGAGGAATTCCGTACTGCCTGGGAGGAGTTCTTAATCTGGTTTAGCACCTGATCTAACTATTTACTTGGGAGCATGATGGAGAGATTTTGACAGAAAAGAGGTGGAGCCGCGCATTGATGTCACCATGCCCCGTGAGGAACTGGCTCAGCACAACAAACGCCACTCAGGCACCGGTCGTGACCTCCGGATTTGTCAGGTTCTGATTTGAAGGTTCAGAAATGACGTGTTGCGCTTATGTGCCGGCGGTGAACACAAATCAGTATTCGGTCCAGAAAGTGTACACTTTGCTTGAAATACATGGAAGGATAAATAAATAACTCTGTGTGTTCTAAATCACGCGAACGCGCACTCAATTTCAGAGCTAGGGGTGTTCGGTTTTGACTTATTGCTTGAATGATTTTATTTGTGGACTGTATTTGCGGTATGATTTTAAAGGGGGTCAAAAGCAGAAGCAGTTTATTTATAAATTGGCACATAGGAAGTATGATTGACTCAACAGACTGGCGTCCGCGCTGCCTTGTTCCCTGGGCCCAGGGTGAAGTCGTACTCTGCAAGCAACAATCGCCGCACGAATACTATCACCACAAAAAACTAAAATCTGTCCTTTTTCTAAATGGGAGCGAAGCGATCCTGGAACGCACTTCGGCAGCAGGTACATTTGAAAATGAAAAGAAAGAAAAATTCGCCAGAGCGCGCAATCACTCTTTCAGTGCCATTTGAATCAACATAACTGTCGTTCCCAACACGATAGTTACAATTATACAAGGGGCTTTTAGCGCAATCTCAACAAGATTGGCATTTCAGAGGAAGTTGAGTGCGTAAATGTGCAGTGAGGAGGACGAGACGGCAGAGCACATCCTGTGTGACTTGGCAGCTAGGCGCTTCGAATATTTTTCCATAACCATAGTGGAACCATGCGACGAAGGACTGGGGTTCCTAAAAGGGGCTATGTACGACGTTTTTTTAATTAGGTAAGGTATACCGTTACAAAGTGAAAGTGACAAAGGGACTCAGTCCCGTGTGCCCTCGGATTAAAAAACCCTGCAAATTATTACACAATGGTTTATTATTCTCATGAACAGCTTGACCTAGTATTACTGCTCTGAGACCCATCCCATTCAATTCAGCATTGAATACTAGTAAACCATACGAAACATGACCTGGCTACAATGGAACTACGGAAACTAAATATTCCCCCGGCGCCGGCGCCCGTAAACGTCTGTAGGCATTTATGATCCGATGGAGGGGTGTACGGAGGAAGTGGCAAAGAGGCAAAAAGACAAGGGGTAAAAAGAGTCGGGGAAATTGGGACAGGGGCTTCCAGCGAACCCGTTGTGAGTCGAAAGGGCGTTGCGAGTCGAGCGGGCGGGTGATTGAGTTTGATATGACGGGAGGGAGGGAGGGAGGGAGTAGTAACGACGAAACGTTAACTTCCGCTGTAGTTCCCGCGTTTCGTTAATTTTTTAACCATTTTTTGCCCATAACAACCATGGGCTTCGTCCGATCTGATTGCCAAGAAGGGGGGCACAACTAGATACCAAATGGGATTATTGTGCGAAAGAACGAATTTTTTAGACCACGTTAAAGGCACAAAACGGCCCGGACGGCGGACAGCGGACGGTTGACAGGGGACGGCGGACGGTTGACAGGGGACGGCGGACGGACGTTGCAAATTTGGAATCCCCATGTCTTGAAACGTAAAGTATCAAATTTTGAGGGGGGGTTGTAAAATATTTTTCGTGACCGAAAACATAGGGTTATTATTCAGAATGCATAATAAACCAAAACCAACATTTCACGGAACGTTCATCACCATCGGTGCAGTTTCCTTCGTAAATTGAGTTGTTTGCTTGGGAAATGCAGAAAGTTCTCATAGTTGGTAATTTTAGGCTTCGATTTTGCTAAAGACGGCGTTGATTCATAAAGATCCGATTGAAGCTCACCTTTTTCGAACGATTTCAATATTTTTGTCACTATTGGGCTTCATGGATCACGTTGTTCGAATTGAGCGCGCGTTGTTGCGCGTCTAAACCACGTTGTGCGGACAATTACATCCGCATCGTTCGTCTTGTGCAGTCATTTCTGTAAATACCGGACGTCGAGCGATGCAACCGATTACTGAGAATCGATCCGTTCGTACCGGACGTTTTCGAATCCAGGAACCTTCCGAGGGGCTCGACAAATGGAAGTTGAACCGACAGAAGTTTCAGTCTTTATCGGTAGAGACCGAACACGAATTTCCGGGAGCGAGATTATTGTTCAATTACGAGTGTCAATGCCTTCTGACTACGTGCTCGCGGCATTCGACTACCAATTAATGCCATTTTTGCGGCCGAACGAGGATCTAGCCGAGAGATTGTAATGACCTTCGAGAGTCCACAAGGACGAGGAGTAGACACGCCGATACTTTTCCAGTTTGGGGATGGTAGCGATCCAAACGTGTACTAGAGTTGCATAGTTTGAAAGGGAGTTTTTAATTGAACGTGAGAACGGATCGTCTGTTGGGTTGTTATTTCTGCAACGCCGAGAACGAGGAACGTGAAAACGAGATCGGGAAATAGTTGGGCCTCGGTACTCTAAGCACCTCTTCATGTCACAACCACTCATTCGTTGCCGTGGAAGTGAGTCGGCCTGGACAAATTTGAGTTGGATTTCCCTATTCGCATTCGAGAAGGAAACTGAAGTACTTTTTAGCGAAATCCTTATAAAATCCCCATACACACTCGACATGGAATCGAGCAAGTGCTCCTGAGCAAAGAGCTGCTTTGACCCAAGGAAAAAGGCCTTCCAGAATACCAACCAGATTTTCGTGGAACTGGAAAGTTTTAAAATTCCCGTGAGGAGAAAAGTGCATGTCTGCTCAGGCAAATCCAATATGTGGGATCTTTTGTTTTGGTTTTGCTGTTTTTCTGAAAAGTAGCTGAACACAGTTAATCAAAAAATCACCCGCCGAGGTACTTTTAACACTTAAGAATATTGAGCAGGAACGGCCCGCGACGCAGACACAGGCAGGTTCAGGCACTCTCCTTTTCCAGGCGTTCCAGAGTGATTCAGTACAGGGTGGTGTGATCATGGATGAAACGTCATCTGAACTGAGAACCTGTAAAACTTCCCAACAAGATGCATTAAAATATACCTCATGCAGAATGTTACGGTTATCTAATGGCTACCTACTTGAGGCTTCTTGAAGTTCTGCAAATCACTGCTGAGTAGAGCTGGTCTGTTTCCTTATTGAATGACTGTTCCTGAACCCTGTTGTTTCGCTAATGGGCTAGAGACTGGCCCCTGCACCATCCATCGAACTCAGAACTGCGGAAGTACAGCAGGTATTTGGTCGTTATTTGGTCTCCTGGTAGAGAAATGTTGCCTGTGTCGAGCCCGTGGACCTGAGGAATTCTGTGCCATCTGGAAGGTCATAATCTGGTTTCCAACTGATCTAACTATTTACTTGGGTTCACGATGGAGAGTCTTTGAGAGAAAATAAGTCGAGCCCCGCATAGAAGTCGCCATGGCCTGTGAAGAACTGGCTCGTCCAGTGGTCTGGCTCAACCCATTTTCTTGAAAGACGTTCACGGATGTTGGGGACGAACTCATACGTATCACGACGAGGAATCCCCTCGCTTGCCATTTCTCTAACGTCCATTCGTCGATGGTTGCAGGTGTTCGTTCTGTGGTGAGATCCGTACGGAGTTCAGCCCAAAGCGGGAGCCCAGCTCTCCACTTGTCAATCATGCACTCAACGGCCAAGTCAACTGGTAACTGACCAGTGATCACCTGGAGTGCTTCTGTTGATACAGTCTTATAGGCCCTGGTGATCCACAGGAGCGCAGCTCTCTGGGATAGGGTCAATACTCTCTTTTGATTGTCTGTTAGTTTGCTACCCCAGACAACGGGGCAGTAGCCAATCTCGTCTAGATAGATAGCCTTGTACATGAAGATAGTGTTGGCTGAGTAGACCAATAAGTCCCTTCTCTTTGTCAAGAGATAAAACGATTGGTGGTCAGAGGGTTGTGCACAATATTGGGGGTCGGTCAAAGAACACTGAAGACTTCTCAGAGGAAGGTCACCACTGCTACGGCGATCTTTATCATTGACACACTCTCACTCTCCTCCCCATTGTACACACAACATTGCCAATCTTGATAATGTGGTCTGTGAGAAGTTAGAAGAAGAAAATTCTGTGAGAAGAAAAGTAAAATATCTGCTGCGTTGCAACACGAAACTTTCCTTAGCTCTACGTCAAATCACTCGTGTACGTGACTTTTTCCACTCACTCAATTCATTTATCACTCGGTTTAGTTGAACTTCAAGAGAGACCCCCATATACCTTATGAGGTATTAGATTGGACTACTACACCAATTTTTTCGACGACCGTAGTAACATTTCAACGGAGTTCACAAGGAAAAAACCGTGCTAAAAGTTAATTTATTGTGCTGCTCTCGTCATTTCCCACAGATGGGAGTTTTATGGTATAATTGCCTCATTGGGAGCTATCAATATAAAAAATATAATCAAAATCGTTATAGCCGTTTTTGAGAAAAAAAATTTGACGTTTTTATCACTATGATAACTATAGTTAACGGTGGATTTTGCTCATACCCTTATTTTGGCGTGCCATGATAACCTGAGGGCTAGATATCAAGTTTGAGCTGATTTGGTTCGGTCGTTTCCTCTAAAAACTGTGCTAAAATCGTTGGAAATTTATTGCGCTGCTCTCTTTATTTTCCCAAAGATGGGAGTTTTATGGTATAGTTGCCTCATTTGGAGCTAACAACATAAAAAGAAGAGATGTATAGAGAAGAAGTTTTATGTTGCAATTTTAAGTGAGTGTTTATTTTCGGTGCCAACCCCAACGCAAGTTCACTTAGAGGGGTTGTAGTATTGACGCTATTCGTAAAATAGGTTAAAAAAAATTTTAGTACAATAAATACAATTTTATTTCAAAAATTAAAGTTTTGCTGTATTGTGCTTCTGTGCTTATTGACGGTGATCTAACTAACGACATTGGTCGTGCACAGGAATATACCGTTTTATCTGTTGCCAAATTAACCATTCGCATTAACCCACAACACTAAATAGCTTGGTTCAAAATCATAATCCAATTATAAAAGCAACTTACGGAACGAAGAAATATTTTTTTCGCACCTACGTAAAAAATTAAGAAAAAAGGCTCCTGGAGTATATGCAATCACGCAACACTCAACGGTTCTGCAAATAGCGTCGTGCTAGTTCAGGAGTACGAAGGGTTGCTGCCACGGAACTTCGCGACATCTCGCGAGTTAAAACGAAAGGTTCAATATTAACTAGTTCTCTCCACCCTTCTGTTTGTTAACTTATTATATACTCACTTATTCAGTTATCTATTCAATGGTATTCCCGACAAAGTGTTTTTTATTCCACAAGCAACCAGAAGACACAGCAAAACATGGTTTTTAACGTATTGTGAGGTTCAATAAGAGCCAATGACAACGTTCGTACCTTTAAATTGATCCTCTAACGACTAGAAATGACTGTAAACGTTGTTAACTTTCGTCAGCCCGACAAAGTAAGCTGTAACGTGGCTTTTGGTTTATTACTTTACGTTTTTCGGTCAGGAAAATCTTTTTGACAGTTTTTTTTTTTTGTATTTACGTCCTTTCTTTTGCACAAAAACTCAATTGGGGATCTAGTTGTGCCCGCCTTCTGGACAACCCGTTCGTACGACACACGTGGTTGCTGTAGGCAAAAAATGGTTAACAAATTTAGTCAAAAATGAAATTTTGGCAGTTCTGTCGCAATCACGTCGTGTTTGGTATTTGTTTCTTAGGTATTTTTCGATATTACGAAAAATTCGACGATTCTGAAGAGTTTAGGATTTCGTCATGATGGCGAATAGCGAAATTACTGAGGCGAACTACTTGAAGGAACTCGTGGGACAATACTCACGTTCAAAACTCGTCGTGGTTCCGCTCGTGTTTCGTATGTTTGCTTCTATTTTTTGATGCTGAATCGAACGAAATGGGTCTGAGAAGTGCTCTACATTGTCGTTTGTATATGAGTTGTCCTCACACGGATTTTGGTTTATTATTCATTCTAATATAATCACCCTATGTTTTCGGTCACGAAAAATGTTTTAAACCCCCCCCTCAAAATTTGATACTTTACGTTTCAAGACATGGGGATTCCAAATCTGCAATGTCCGTCCACCGTCCCCCGTCCGCCATCCCCCGTCCGCCATCCCCCGTCCGCTAGTTGTCCGCCGTATCTAGTTGTGCCTGCCATCTCGGCAATCCGATCGGACGAAGCCCATGGTTCTTACGGGCAAAAAATGTGTAAAAAAATTAACGAAACGCAGTATAATCGCAAATAAGCCCTGTTTCGTATCATTTTCAAGGTATTTTTACATCCTGGGTCGAATGGAATGAGTAGTACGTGTGCAACTGTGTATAGTGAAATTACAGTAATTATAGTGAGCCAAAGTCTACTAATTGAAAGAACTTGCGGGAACCAGAGCGGAAGTCAACGTTTCGTCGTTAGTACTCCCTCCCGTCTCATTAAAACCGCCCACCCGCTCGCCTCGCAACATCATGTCAATTGCCGAGGGTTCGCTGGAAGTCCCCGTCCCAATTTCCCTGACTCTATTTGCCGGAGGGGGCGGAGGAAGGTTAGAGCCACTTCCTCCGCACACCCCTACATCGGCTCATAAATGCCTACAGACGTTTATGAGCGCCTGGCACCGGGGGAATATTTAGTTTCCATAGTTCCATTGTAGTCAGGTCATGTTTCGTATGGTTTACTAGTATTTTTCGATGCTGAATCGAATGGAATGGGTCTCAGAGCAGCAATACTAGGTCAAGCTGTTCATGAGAATAATAAACCGTTGTGTAATAATTTGCAGGGTTTTCTAATATAACCGCGTTATATTCTTAATTTTCCCACGTGGGATTGATTAGAGTAGGTCACAATCGTCCTGTGCGATAGAACAATTGACACTGAACTCTGCGGATCTCTCCATTGGACAAAAACTTGTTGTCATCGATGAATGGGCATAAGTGAGATGGGAATTCTCGTCAAAGGGGCGTAGTACGTGCGAGTTTTTCCCCAACATCTTGGGAGAAGTGGGTTGAGCCGGACCGTTGGACGAGCCAGTTCATTATGGGACAAGGCGACTTCAATGCTCAGCTCCCCTTCATTCCTCTCAAAGATTTTCCACCCAGCACATCGTGCGCATCCAGAGCAGTTTTTCGGAAGAGCAGACAAACCTAAGCAAGCTTTTGCCCAGTTTGCGAAGGTCTGTCGCTTTGAAACTACCCACCCAAGTCAATTTTTGGAGGTGAGAAACCAGGTTACGGACTCCTCCCAGATGGTACGAGATTCCTCAGGAGTCATACCTTCGCCTGGTATCACCCGGGCAACGGCCACCGGGAGACTGGTAAAATGACCGAACCTGCCGTACCTCTGCAGGTCTGGGTTCGGTGGATGATGAAGGAGTGGCGGGCCTCTTGTGACAGCCAAACCACAACCTCCATGACTGATGTAACTCTCTCCAAGGGTACAGTGACAGTCATTTGATAAGGAAACACACCTGTGTGTTGTTCTGGCCACATTTATGACATCTCCATTCAAAACCACTTCTCTCACACAATATCATGCACTCGTGCGTTCAGCACGTAAAAACTTGTCCGGAATCTAACCGACATCCACACAAAAGAACTTGCATTGTCAACCAGCTTTGTCGAAAAATCGTCAAAAAGGGGCATGGAAGGGAAAATATGGCCCGAAAACAGCAGTGAGCTGTACTCTCGAGCCCTACAATGCAATTCACCCAAAATGTCCTGTTTGAATAACTCGGTTTTTATTTCTGGCGCGAACCCCTCACCTGCGAAGGCGCGGTATGTACTTGGATGAATCAAGCGATTCGTTCGAGCGTAGCGCTCTTTAATAACGGAATGTCGCACGAAATTATAAACAAGCGAAAGAGCTGACGATCCCTTGGCTCGATGCTCTTGAGGGTTGGTAAAGTTGGCTCGTCAAACCGTCCGTAACAGCTCATGGTCAAAACCAAGGTTAGCCGGGGGAGAGGCGGCATCCTAGTTGAAACTCTCGCAAGGTAAGCCAGAAAGTGTCGAGTGGCGCGTGAAAGGAACTAAGAAGAAACCCCTTACTCCCAGCCGGCGCTCGCGCCAGTTTCAAATGTAAAATGAAATAGACTGCTCTCCATTCAATGGGTAGCTGTCCTTAGGACTCTGTCAGCGCATTTGTGCTTTTTTTATTCACGAAGTAAATAACAATTTTCTCAGAAAACGTAAAATTATGTGCGAGCGAAAAGCTACTTTTAAATACCCTTCAGGTGTTGTTCATCCTATGAAGCTGAAGTACTTTTCTTCAGCCAAACGTCTCGAACGTCTTCCGTTGGGACCTTTTGTGATGCTGTTACCTGTGAGGCCAGGGACCTCAATCAGAAGCTGCACCGTCAACATTTCCAACTCTTTCCCAACATCGGGAAAAGGTAGACAGATCTCCCTTTTGGTTTATTATTCATTCTGAATAATAACCCTATGTTTTCGGTCACGAAAAATTTTTTACAACCCCCCCTCAAAATTTGATACTTTACGTTTCAAGATTTGGAGATTCCAAATTTGCAATGTCTGTCCGCCGTACCCCGTCCCCGTCCGCCGTCCGGGCCGTTTTGTGCCTTTAACGTGGTCTAAAAAATTCGTTCTTTCGCACAAAAATCCGATTTGGTATCTAGTTGTGCCCGCCATCTCGGCAATCCGATCGAACGAAGCCCGTGGTTGTAATAGGCATAAAACGGTTAAAAAAATTAACGAAACGCTGTACAACGCGGGACTACAGCGAAAGTCAACGTTACGTCGTTTGAACTCCCTCCCTCCCCGCCCGTCTCATTAAAAAAGCAACCGCGGTCGCTCGCCTCCCAACGACGCCACCACTCAACTCCCCTTTTGCCTCGGAACGGGGGGGCTCGAAGCGAACCCGACGACGGGGCAAAATCATCAGACGTTTTGTTTCCATAGTTCCATTGTAGCCAGGACATGTTTCGTATGGTTTACTAGTATTCGATGCTGAATCGAATGGGATGGGGGAGCACTAATACTAGGTCAAGCTGTTCATGAGAATAATAAACCATTGTGTAATAATTTTCAGGGTTTTTGATGTCTGAGACTTTCCCGGACAATGAATGCTTTTGGTACCGATGATCTACGAGCGTTACTCCTACCTATTACTTCGTAAGACGACTGCTGCCTAGCTGCACAGCCATGGCCCTCAAAGCTTTCTTGGTCATATTTTACCGTATCGTGTCATGAACTTCATTGGGCACTTTAAAAAAAAATAAATTTGATGCAACTGAGGAAACCTCCACTGCGACTACAAATGGGCGTACTGGAGCCACCTCATGTCCTCCCAATTCCACCCAGCAGATGTTCCCTGATGCAACGTCCCCAATGAGTCCCCCCACCATTCTCACACAAAAAGCTAGACAACCCTGCCACCTCAGTCCCCAGCTGGGGGAACCCCAAGAACTCTGAGACCAGCCCCTCATGAGTACACAGTACATGCTCTGCCGACTCCATTTCCACAATGCAGAATCTGCAACTCTGTTCCTCCGACTTACCAATCGTTGCCCAGTGGTACCTTTTTGGACAGTGACCCGTGAACACGACACCAACCATTCGTCACCAGGACACTAACTATTGTTCGCTCCCTGGGGAGTTTAATTAACAATCTTGACTTCCTTTGGTACATCCTAACAACTGGCAGTCCCGCACTTCTCCTCCCACTTGCCAACGTCTTTGTTCAAGTCGCTCTTGGCGGTCCTTACTGAAGGGCTCAGGCTACACAAACTGAGAGAAGCGCAGTCGGCCTCCTCAGTCCCTTCTATCCCTGTATGACCTGGCACCCAATGCAGTGTTGAGATGGCCTCCTTCGCCAAGGTCTTCAGACAAGTCAGGCATTCCCAAACCAGCACCCAACGAGACATAGGAAACCAGGGCTTCAAGTGCAACTGGATTGTCTGTAATGTATATCCTTTTCTGTTCCATCCCTCTGCACACCATCACTGCGAAGAGCTCTGTTTGTGCACCTAGTAGTATTGCTGCTGAATCCCTTCATTGGGCATCGTAATACAGTCAGCATACGACTTTCCACCGTACTAAAGTGGATGAACGACTCGAGTTTTAGTTATATATACAATCTCTGCAACACATTGTGCAAAATAATGCAAGTTATAACCGCAGGTTAATGGTAAGAACAACTCTTGTAACTCGCTACTTGTGCAAGCGCAACAAAATTTGCTTTTATCTTCATTATTTACTTTCAGATTGTTTTAGTGTTTAGCTCGATATTATATTTTATTGCATTGTACTACTAACATAATGATTTGTTAGTTATAAGTTATAAGATTAAGATTATTGAACCGTTATGGTAACTAATCAAATTGAATATCCGTATTGAGCAAACAAGTTGTACCGCCTGACTCCCATTGGAGGCACCCCAGTGATCGTAGTCTAGTGGTTATAGCCGAAGATTCATAAACCATCCAAAGTAGGGCATTGGATCGCAGTAATTTTTGCCTGAGTCAGCGGCTCTCTGAACACTTCTTAACTCCCCTCATAACAATGTCAAACGTTCGTTCGCAAATGATTTCTGTTGTGACGAACGAGTTGCCTTCAACATAAATTTGCACTCCTCACTATGGTAATCACATAAGTGTAACAGTGAGGATTCTGGCAGAGCCTCAGGGCAGGATAGGCCCTTGCAACAAACAGAACCTGTTGGTTTTGTCTGACTCGGTACTTCCATTCACTTTCAGCCAGTCAGTCAATGCTTAACTCGTGACTGATGGAGGTGTGTCGCTGCTGAACAAGAAATGAAAATAGCTTCTTTGACATGAAAGGCATCCTCATTGCCCTAGTCATAGTTTTGGCTCAACAACCCCCCACTTAAGCAGAGATTCATGCTCAGTAAGGCTTGTCGAACTTCTCCAACAACTGCGACTATCCCTTATCACTACCTTATCTTATTACCAGTCTTGCCAATGTTTGAGTAATTCAATCAGAATTAAAATTAGAGACGAAAAGGCCACAAATGGTCAGTCAACTTCAAAATCCGAAGTCTGAAACGACCAGTAATAATGTTAACATGTAAAAAACATTTATTTACATCAATAGCGACTTTATTAATCTATTACTACATTCTCGCGCAGAAATAAGCCACAATTCGAGGGCGATTCAGAGTTCTTATAATATCAGTCAAGTGTTTTATGGCAACGGGAATAAAGAGCTTTTGATGGGCTTTGCAATGTATGTGATAATTTACGAATCAAGAGCTCTAATCATTGAGAGCTGTGTTAGTTACATGAGAAAATTAGGCGTCAGCTTGTTTCTTGTAACGGAGGTGATCTCCATAATTGTTGCCTAATTGATAAGCCAAACCTGGAAGGCTGGAGCTGTGGGAGTAGCTGGTACCGTGGGAGATGCTAGTTTCGTGACCGTAAGATTCGCCGACTCCTTTGTAGAGCAATGGCGCAGGTGTCACGGCGTAGGCTTGTGACGCAACGGCTACATGGGGTGCAGCAGTAACGTGATGGGCGACTGCTACAGGTTGAGCCACTGGCACAGGAACGCCTACGTGTTCTCTAACGACGATAGGCTGGTGGACTGGAACTGGAACGTGTTCCTTTACGACGATCGGTTGGGGAACAGCGACTGGAACTTGTTCCTTGAAATAAACTGGTTGAGGAACTGGAACGGGCACGTGTTTTTCCACTTCAACGGGGACTGGGATATGTTTTTCGACGGTGACGGGTTGGGGGTAGGGGACGTGAACTGGGACTTTGACGGGGTAAGGTACGGGTCTATCTACTGGGTAAGGAACGGGTCTATCAACGTGTACGGCGTACGGACGAGGAACTTCAACGGGAACTGGCCGATCGACGGGTACAGCGTATGGAACCTTGACTGGGTAGGGAATGTGTTTCTCGACGGTGACGGGGTAGGGTTGTGGAACGGGCACGTGCACTTCTTTGTGGATGGTGATGGCTTTGATGTATTCTTGGCTCACGTAAGTTTTTGGTTCAGGGACATGTATGGCTGGAGCTGAATGAGCAACAGCTACTGACGGAGCTACAGCTACTGAATGAGCAACATCTACGGATGGAGCAATAGCTACTGCAGGGGCTGAGTGGGCAATCGCCACTGGTGCAGGCGTGACAGCGATGGCAGGAGCATGAGACACAGCGATGGGTGCTGGCGTATAAGCCACTGCTGGAGCGTGAGAAACTGCAATAGGCGCTGGCGTATAAGCCACAGCTGGAGCGTGAGAAACGCTAATGGGAGCTGCCGAGTAAGCAAGAGCTGGAGCGGCAGTGGTGACCGAAATAGGATGATCGTGCGAGACTCCCACAGCTGCAGAAGAGACGTAGCTTGGTGCAGAGTATTCGTGTCCAAGTTCCAAGTCGTTGTATCCGTCGTAAGCGATGCCTGTGATTCCTCTCTTGCCAGTTTTCGAGTAGGCACGTTTTTTGCTGTAATATTCTTCCGCCGATGCGGAAACTAACAAAGTAAGCGCTACTCCCACCTGAAACATACAATGAGTTGTTAATGTATTATCAATCAGAGGAAAATTAAATATCTTACCCATTTATAGTATCGTTCTCGATCCGATAATTTATGTTTACTTAACGACCAACTGGTCAGGCGACTGAGATAAGTTCGTCGTCCCCTCCATCCGCATGTCTCTGGTCGAGAAGTAGTACTTCTAAAATATTAGTTCAGTCTCCACATTAGAACCGACCCCTTAAGACTACTACAACAGTACTTAAGACGCCATTGGCGCAATACACACAATAAGGTCGTCAGGTGGTGTTCATCTCAATTTTGGGCAAGTCAGAAAGCTTAGACTGCCGTTTATAAATTAATAACATAAAACAGAGTGACACACCTCAAAACTTTTCTCAACCTCATGGCAAGTTCATACTTTTCTTCCTGAAACAAAATTCATAACTTGGGTCATATATATTTCACCCAACGCCGGTGAAACAGGGTGATGGTCAGAAAGCTCACCTTCTTCGAAATCTAACTCTGAGATAGCAGGGGGATGAGGGCGGAATACCGCTTGAATTGAAGAATTGATACCGATTTAATAATGAAGAGCTGAATGAAGTGACGAATGCCTCGGTAGTATTTACAATAAAATAACAACGAGTTAATTGCCAGTAACTACACCCGAACACTGGGGAACACACAGGAGGGAGCTACCGCTTCAGGCAAATCACGAGTAACAATGCTTCTACACCCTCTTGCACGCTCTTCTTGCCACCCCATCGCACAAGGGTGGTGGGGAGACGGAGGACTACCAACTATGTCACTATGTCAGTAGTACCAACTGTTTCTCTTAAAACTTGTGTCCGGGTGGAGCGCCTGTGCAGACTCGAATGAGTAAGTAACTTGTTGGGTTGTCACGTCACAGTGGTAGTGGGCCAGTGACACATATATAGCTAATTGCAGGGTATTCTTGTCCCACGATCTCTCGACAGGTAAAATATATCGAAAATCGTTGAGCGCACTAGAAAATTGATACGCATCGTCCTGAAGACCGATGACTATGGGCTAATACAATCCGTGCAGGGTTCGGCGTATAGTACCCATTTGTCATGAATTTACGTTGCTCAGAAATTAATTATTAAACTTCTTTTGAAAAAAGATGTTCGTTTTTCCTCGGAGGAACTATTCAAGTTGCTTCAGGTAGCACCACTGCAAGACAAAGTTGACATCGTCGATGTACGTGGGGCTGTGGAAAGTTGTCATTTTTACTTTTCTTGGCTCTACGATGTATTAAGGTTATGTATATTCGGCTGCAACATTTGTGGAGAACAAAATGTAGGGCTAGAGTATTCCGTGAAGTTTATAGAAATCGCTAGAGCCGTTTTTGAGAAAATTTGGAAAACCGGCATATTAATATTCGACAAACCTCATTTTCCGAGGTATAATGTCTTACATCTCCGTACAACAGACAGGTTTAGAAATAATCACGTAACACAAAATGTAGGTATAGGTTGCTAGAAGGTTGCTCAATAATATTGATGAAATCCAGTGATCCAGTTACCTGGGACATTACAAAATACATCGAAAATATCTGGTGCGTTGCAACACACAACTTTCCTTAGCTCTACGTCAATTCACTTTGTACGTGGCTAATTCTATTTAATCGATTCATTTATCACTCAGTTCCTTTGGAATTGGTCAAACAACACTTCACAGCAGCAGGAAGCGGTAGCGCTTACAGTTCTCGAATTTATTGTGCTGCTCGTACTCATTGCAGGACGATTATTGAGCAATTGGTACACCGGTAATTAATGAGCCTGTAAACACGAATTTTTTGAAGAAGTATAGTAATCACTTTTGCAGAATTATTGGGTAATAACTGTTAGAACTGGTAGTAAGCGAAACAGCGGTAGTTGAAATTCAGGAATTTCTGGAGTGAGCCCCACGTATCTCATGAGCGGCTTTAAACACCTCACCCTCTGGGTATTGAATTGGACTACAATACCAATTTTCTTTAACATTCTACCAACATTCCAGCCGAGTTTATAAGAAAATATCTGGTGCGTTGCAACACACAACTTCCCTTAGCTCTACGTCAATTCACTTTGTACGTGGCTAATTCTATTTAATCAATTCATTTATCACTCAGTTAATTTGAACTTGGCCAAATAACGCTTTACGGCAGCAGGAAGCGGTAGCGCTTACAGTTCCAGATTTTATTGTGCTGCTCGTAATCATTGCAGGACCCATATTGAGCAATCGGTACACAGATAATTAATGAAGCTGTAAACACGAATTTTTTGAAGTGGATAGTAATCACTTTTGTGGAGTTATTGGGTAATAACTGCTAGAACTGGTAGTAAGCGAAACGGACGTAGTTGAAATTCAGGAATTTCTGGAGTGAGCCCCATGTATCTCATGAGCGTTTTTAAACACCCACCCTTTAGGTATTGGATTGGAATACAATACCAATTTTTTTTTAGCATTCTACTAACATTCCAGCGGACTTTATAAGGAAAAAACTGCGCTAAAAACGCTTTTGGTCGAAAACTTTGATAATTTATTGTGCTGCTCTCGTCATTTTCCCATAAATGGGAATTTTATGGTATGATTGCCTTATTGAGAGTTATGAACATAAGAAATTTAATCAAAATCGTTAGAGCCGTTTTTGAGAACAAAAATATTTGGTGTTTTGATCACTATGATAACTATAGTTAAATTTCGGTGGATTTTGTTCATACCCTTATTTTGGCGTCCCATGGTAACCTGCGGGCGAGATATCAAGTTTGAGTGGATTTGGTACGATGGTTCTCTCTAAAAATCGTTCACACACACACACACACACAGACCATTTTCCCAAATTGTGTTTTTCGGACTCAGGGGGTCTGAAACGTAAAGATCTGAAGAGAACTCAAAATTTTTTTTTCAGCCGATTACGTAACTTTCCTTTCTACTTCGCAGAGCCAAGGAAAGTTGAAAGAACCAGCTCAATCGGATCAGCCGTTCTCCCACAAATCGAACTACAGACACATGTACACACGGACCACGCGCCGAAATTAGGTTTTGATTTATTATTCATTCTGAATAACACACGTATGTTTTAATCAGAAAAGTTTTTCTATAACCCCCCCTCGAAATTTGATACTTCACGTTTGCAACCTGTAATGTTCGTCCGTCGTCCGGGCCTTTTTGTGCCTTCAACATGGTTCAAATCATCCGTCCTTTCCTACAAAAATCACGTTTGTGGACGTAGTTGTGCTCGCCTCCTTGGCAATCCGATCGGAAGAACCATGGTCAAAAAATGGTTTAAAAAATTAACAAAAACGCATTTTCGTCAGTTTTCTCGCAAATACGCCGTAGGTTTCTAGGTATTTTTAGATGCTGGGTCGAATTAAATAATTATCAGAGGTGCACGGCTAAGTCTTGACGGAAAATAGTGAAATCACAGTAATTATAGTGAGCTAAAGTCTAACAATTGAAATAACTCGAGGTACAAAACAATAAAAGTGGTCATTTCATCGTTTGCACTCTCTTTGGTCTCATTCCGACCACAATTCAGCTCGACTCGTCACCGTTTCGTCGTTCCGTTGTAGTCAGGTAATGTTTCGTATGACTTACGGCTATTTTTCGACGCTGAATCAAATGGGATGGGTCCCGGAGGTGTGAGACTACTTCAACCTGTGCAATGTAATAACTTGCCTCGTTATTAAATTCAGCTGATCAAATCGTGTAACAGCACGCAGCACCCATTTCACCGTGTGAGAAGTTGCCCCATTAAGTCAAGATAATCTTCGTCAGCCTGACTTTTGGAAAATTTGTGTCTTAACTCGATCTCTCTTTCTCTGGTGCGTTGAGAACTCGAACCAGGCTGTTGTGTCGTGGATTAACTGAGATTCATTATCCATTTCTAGAGTGAAATCCGAAGCCCCTAGCATAACGGCCTCTTGGGGTCCACATGCTCCGCTCGCATGCTTTGTCACTTCACCCCAAGCCAATTCAAAACTTCAGTTTGTCATCTGAAATCACTGGCGTCCCATTTGTCCGAATTCTTGCTTAAACAGTTTTCACTCCATTAAGAGCAAAATCCGCCCAAACCTAGCTATAGTTATCAAAACACGAACTTTGTTTTCTCAAAAACGGTTGTAACAATTTTGATTAAATGTCTCGTATAGGCAGCTCTGAATAACACGGCAATACCCTCAAAATTCTCATATGTGGGAAAATGACGGGAGCAGCACAATAAATTATCAACCCTCTTCGACGAAAGTCGATTTTAGCGCAGTTCTTTTGCTTATAAACTTCGCCGCAATGATACTATAGGACCTTCAGAAAATTTCAAGAGGTTCTCCAATTATGTATCTATCGGATGAGTGTTCAATAACGCTTACAAAAGTACAGGCGTTACGCCAGAAATTCCGAAATTTCAACCACTGTCTTCTCACTTACCACCCCCCCCCTTTTTTCAAATTTATTTGTTATTTTGTCACAAAAATGGGTTTATAAGCAATTTTTATTGACGAGAAGGCTGTGGGATTTTGGCATTTTAATAATAAACGGTTCAGTTTTGATTCCACTTTTACTTTCCGATACCCAAAGGGAAAGGAAAGTATAGTAATCGAGTAAAAAAAAATAAAAAAAATTGGCTTTTGTTCAGATCTTCACGTTCTGAGGTCTACCGAGTCTAAAAAACCTAATGTCGGCGTGTGGTCCGTGTGTGTGTGTCTGTAGTTCGATTTGCGAGGGAACGGCTGATCCGATTGAATTGGTTCTTTTTACTTTCCTTGCTCAACGAAGTTGCAACACACAACTTTCCTTAGCTCTACGTCAATTCACTTGTGTACATGGCTTTGTCTACTTAATCAATTCATTCGCTCAGTTAATTTGAACTTGGTCAAACAACACGTCACAGCAGCAGGAAACGGTAGCGCCTACAGTTATGGAATTTATTGTGCTGCTCGTACTCATTCCAGGACCTTTATTGAGCAATTGGTGTAGAGATAATTAATGAGGCTGTAAACACGAATTTTTTGAAGTGGATAGTAATCACTTTTGTGGAGTTATTGGGTAATAACTGTTAGAACTGGTAGTAAGCGAAACGGGCGAAGTTGAAATTCAGGAATTTCTGGAGTGAGCCCCATGTATCTCATGAGCGTTTTCAAACACCCACCCTTTAGGTATTGGATTGGACTACAATACCAATTTTTTTTTTTAAGCATTCTACTAACTTTCCAGCGGACTTTATAAGGAAAAAACTGCGCAAAAAACGCTTTTCGTCGAAAATTTTGATAATTTATTGTGCTGCTCTCGTCATTTTCCCATGAACGGGAATTTTATGGTATAGTTTCCATATCGAGAGCTACGAATATAAAAAATTTAATCAAAATCGTTAGAGCTGTTTTTGAGAAAAAAAAATATTTGGTGTTTTGATCACTATCATAACTATAGTTAACTATCAGTGGATTTTGCCCATGTCCTCATTTTTGCGTCTCATGGTAACCTGTAGGCTAGACCTCAAGTTTCAGTTGATTTGGTACGGTTGCTTTCCCTAAAAACCGCGCGAAAATCGATTTCGTCGAAAGTTTCGATAATTTATTGTGCTGCTCTCGTCATTTTCCCATGAACGGGAATTTTATGGTACAGTTTCCATATCGAGAGCTGCGAATATAAAAAATTTAATCAAAATCGTTAGAGCTGTTTTTGAGAAAAAAATTTGGTGTTTTGATCACTATGATAACAATAGTTAACTATCAGTGGATTTTGCCCATGTCCTCATTTTTGCGTCTCATGATAACCTGTAGGCTAGACATCAAGTTTCAGCTGATTTGGTACGGTTGCTTTCTCTAAAAACCGCGCTAAAGTCGATTTCGTCGAAAGTTTCCATAATTTATTGTGCTGCTCTCGTCATTTTCCCATGAACGGGAATTTTATGGTATAGTTTCCATATCAAGAGCTACGAATATAAAAAATTTTATCAAAATCGTTAGAGCTGTTTTTGAGAAAAAAAAAATTTGGTGTTTTGATCACTATGATATCTATAGTTAACTTTCGGTGGATTTTGTTCAAACCCTTATTTTTGCGTCCCATAGTAACCTGCAGGCTAGATATCAAGTTTGAGTGGATTTGATACGGTCGTTTCCCCCAAAAAGTCGTTGCTAGACACACAGACCATTTTCCCAAATAGTGTTTTTCGGCCTCAGGGGGGGGGTCTGAAACGTAAAGATCTGAAGAAAACTCAAAATTTTTTTTTCCGCCGATTACATAACTTTCCTTTCTACTTCGTAGAGCAAGGAAAGTTGAAAGAACCAGCTCAATCGGTTCAGCCGTTCTCCCACAAATCGAACTACAGACTCACGCACACACACGGACCACGCGCCGAAATTAGGTTTTTACTTTCCTTGGCTCTACCAACACACATACAGTTATGGGTAATCTCGGTCTATGGTTAGGGGGGTGGGGGGCGTAAATGTACCAAAAACTAGGGTTTTTCGCATTTTTCTTGAAAACGGCTCTAACGATTTTGATTAAACTTTCCCATTATCTTCTGCTAGTTAGTATCTGACGTTCCTTCTCCATACACATCTCCATAAAAACACGGTGAACGGAGATATAGGCCTATGAAGCAAAAACGGTTTTTTTTACGCTTTTTGGCAAAACGGCTTCAACAATTTTGATCAAACTCACAGAATGTTTTCGAATAATTAATACCTATACATCGTTCTCAATAGATGTTCTTCTGACAGCCCATTGAACAAAAATAAAAATAAAAATGTGTCGAAAATAATGTATTTTGAACATTTTTAGGATTTCCCGAGTAACTGCTTCACCAGATTTGACCAATCTTTCAGTGTCTTTTAGTCGCCCATACTCACATTTCGTTCTCCATAATTATTTCTGTATCTATCTGTTGAGCGGAGATATAAGCCAAGTCAACTCAGAAATGGGGATTTGTCGAATAATAATTTATCGGTTTTCTGAAAAACGGGTATAACGATTTCGATCAAACTTATATAATACTCTCAGCTAACTACGAGTAGTATCTGCATTTTGTTCTCTATAAATGTTCCTATAGAAATGCGTCGAACGAAGATATAGCGCCAGCATATGTAGGAGGTGTTCCAACTTACGGGGGTGTTGGTTTGCCTGCTCGTTTATTTCAATTGTACCGATCAATACCCAACTTTTGTTCTCCGTAAACATTTCTTGCGCAAATTCTGTGAGCTAAGATATAGACGTTCATGAATTGGGACACACTTTCTCTACGCCTGTTTGATACAGCAGTTTCCGCAACGCCTTTTTCCGAATAACGACGCAGTTCATCGAGTTGAGTTGGTTATGGAGTTCAAAAATGAGTGTTAACTCTACAAAATGAAAAATTAAAGCGAACAGCTGTGAGATCGCATCGAATTTCAATAAAAGAACTCACCAGTATCCTCATGATTGCGATTTTGCGGCTTTGGCCTTTGTTCTTGGTTTTATATATAGAAGAGGTTGACTTTGTAGCCCCACTCTGGATGTCCTTGCTCTGGGCTGTAGACTCACACAACGGCCCCAACTCCCGCTGGAACTAATTGCTCTCATTTATTCCCGTTGCCCTTATTTACTTACCGATTTATTCGAAAGAAAACGAAGAGTTTCGAGTTGGAAATTCGATGCTGCGAGCTCGTCGGCTTCGGAGACGAGCGCGAGCTTAACGGAGAGACGCCCCAGACATCGCGAGTTCATGACCCTGGAGTGAGACGAGCTCATCCTTCAACGCTTCAGACAATTCTTGACGTCGGTCAAAACAGAAGACAATGAGACGACGCACGTTACGTTCGCAATCGATTTAGTTCCCTTCCATTAGTGACCAGTGCAGGCTAAATAAAATTGATTTGTGTCAGGAAGCCACGACTTTTCACGTTCGCTAAATTATTGATTCTTTTTTTTAGCGAATAGGGTCATCCCTAGGAACCGATATGTTTGAACTCAAAATATCTTCGCGGCTCCTACATAAAAAAATATCTGGTGCGTTGCAGCACACAACTTTCCTTAGCTCTACGTCAATTCACTTTGTACGTGGCTAATTCTATTTAATCAATTCATTTACCACTCAGTTAATTTGAACATGGTCAAACAACAAGAGTTTATAAGGAAAAAACTGCGCTAAAATGCTTGTCGTCGAAAATTTTAATAATTTATTGTGCTGCTCTCGTCATTTTTCTTCTAATGGGAATTTTATGGTATAATTGCCTTATCGGGAGCTATCAATATAAAAAATTTAATCAAAATCGTTAGAGCCGTTTTTGAGAAAAAAAATGTGGTGTTTTAATCACTATGATAACTATAGTTAAATTTCGGTGGATTTTGCCCATACCCTTATTTTTGCGTCCCGTGGTAACCTGTAGGCTAGAAATCAAGTTTGAGGTGATTTGGTACGGTCATTTTCCCATAAATGGGAGCTTCATGGCATTGCCGCCATATTGGAGCTATCGATATAAAAAAATTAATCAAAATCGTTAGAGCCGTTTTTGAGAAAAAAAATATTTGGTGTTTTGATATAGTAAGTGTTTTGATATTGTAAGTGTTTTGATATTGTAAGAAAGATGTTCAGAAACAAATTAAGGTCAATTTATATCTTCACATTCACGACATCAAACACCTGATAGAAGTTCCAGACATTCCATTAATATGCAGAAAATTTAATTTCGGTATATAATGATCAACAAATTATTGAAATAAATTCAACTAACATTTTATTACGTTAGCTCTACTCGACGGCTAATCTAGAAATTACAGATAATGCCAGGGTATTGATAATATGCAGCCTTTTTTAAACGTTGCGTACTTTTTTACTTTCCGCTACCCGAAGGGAAGGAAAGTATAGTAATCGGCCAAAAAAAAAATATCTGGTGCGTAGCAACACACAACTTTCCGCCACCCCCGTAATTTCGAACACCACCTACATATGCGGGCGCTATATCTTCGTTCAACGCATTTTTACAGGAACATTTATGAGGAAAAAAATGTAGGGACTAGTTAGCTGAGAGTACTCCGAAAGTTTAATCGAAATCGTTAGAGCCGTTTTTGAGGAAATTGGAATACCGATAAATTAATATTCGACAAATCTCCTTTTCTGAGTTAACTTGGCTTATATCTCCGTTCAACATATATATACAGAAATAATTATACAGAACGAAATGTTGGTATGGGTGACTAAAAGACACTACATTAAGATTTATCACATCTGGTGAAAAAGTTACCCTGGAATTTACGGAAATGTTAGGAAAAACGTTATTTTTGACACATTTTGATTTTTATCTCTGTTCAATGGACCGTCACAGGAACATTTATTGGAAAGAATATGTAGGTATTAACTATTTGAAAACATCCTGTGAGTTTGGTGAAAATCGCTGGAGCCGTTTGGCCAAAAAGCGTAAAAAACCGATTTTTGCTTCAGGGGCCCATATCTCCGTTCACCGTATTTTCATGGAGATATGTGTAGAGAAGAAAAGTTAGGTATTGATTAGGAGAAGATAATCTGAAAGTTTAATCAAAATCGTTAGAGCCGTTTTCGAGAAAAATGCGAAAAACCCTAGTTTTTGGTACATTTTCGTCCCCCACCCCCCCTTCCCATCGGCCGAAATCGTCCATAACCTTATTTTGGTGTCTACAAAATCACGAACAAAACAAAAAGAACCAGCTCAGTCGGATCAGCCGTTCTCCCGCAAATCGAACTACAGACACACACACACACACATACACATATACACACACACATACACACGGACCACGCGACGAAATTAGGTTTTTTAGACTCAGTAGGGTCTGAAACGTAAAGATCTGAAGAAAACTCAAATTTTTTTTTTGGGCCGATTACTATACTTTCCTTCCCTTCGGGTAGCGGAAAGTAAAAATTTGGGTTTTCTTCAAATCTTTCCGTTTCAGACCCTACTGAGTCCAAAGAACCTAATTTCGGAGCGAGGTCCGTGTGTGTGTATGTCTGTGTGTGTGTGTGTGTGTGTGTGTCTGTAGTTCGATTTGCGGGAGAACGGCTGATCCGATTGAGCTGGTTCTTTTCTTGTTTTGTTTGTTATTCTTTGTAGACATCAAAATAAGGTTATGGACGATTTCGGCCGATGGGAAGGGGGGGTGGTGGACAAAAATGTACCAAAAACTAGAGTTTTTCGCATTTTTCTCGAAAACGGATCTAACGATTTTGACTAAACTTTCACATTATCTTGTCCCAAGCAATACCTAACTTTTCTTCACTATACATATCTCCATGAAAATACGGTGAACGGAGATATGGGCCCCTGAAGCAAAAATAGGTTTTTTACGCTTATTGGCAAAACGGCTTCAGCGATTTTCACCAAACTCACAGGATGTTTTCAAATAGTTAATACATACATATTGTTCTCAATAAATGTTTCTCTGACAGGCCATTGAACAGAGATAAAAATCAAAATGTGTCAAAAATAACGTTTTTTCGAACATTTCCGTAAATTCCAGGGTAACTTTTTCACCAGATGTGATAAATCCTAATGGAGTGTCTTTTAGTCACCCATACGCACATTTCGTTGCCTATAATTATTTCTGTATATATATGTTGAACGGAGATATAAGCCAAGTTAATTCAGAAAAGGAGATTTGTCGAATATTAATTTATCGGTATTCCCATTCTCTCAAAAACGGCTCTAACGATTTCGATCAAACGTACGGAGTACTCTCAGCTAACTAGTCCCTACATTTTGTTCTCCATAAATGTTCCTGTAAAAATACGTTGAACGAAGATATAGCGCCCGCCTATGTAGGTGGTGTTCGAACCTGAAGGGGTGGCGGAAAGTTGTGTGTTGCTACGCACCAGATATTTTGGTTTATTATTCATTCTGAATAATAACCCTATGTTTTCGGTCACGAAACGTTTTTTACAACCCCCCCTCAAAATGTCGTACTTTTTCGTTTCAAGACATGGGGCTTCCAAATTTGCAATGTCCGTCCGGGCCTTTATGCCTTGAACGTGATCTAAAAAATTCGTTCTTTCGCCCAAAAACCCCATTTGGTATCTAGTTGTGCCCGCCATCTCGGCAATCCGATCGGACGAAGCCCATGGTTGTTATGGACAAAAAAAGGTTAACAAAATGAACAAAACGCAGTATAATCGCTAATAAGCCGTGTTTCGTATCGTTTTTAAGGCATTTTTACATCCTGTGTCGGATGGAATGAGTATCAGACGTGTACAACTGCGTATAGGGAAATTACAGTAATTATTAGAGTCAACTAATTGAAAGAACTCGCGGGAACTACAGCGGAAGTCAACGTTTCGTCGTTTAGTACTCGCTCCCTCCCTCCCGTCCCATCGAAACCACCCGCCCGCTCGCCTCGCAACGCCCGCTCGACTCTCAACGTCGTGTCAATTGCCGAGGGTTCGCTGGAAGTCCCCGTCCCAATTTTGCCGACTCTTTTTGCCCGAAGGGACGGAGGAAGGTTAGGGCCACTTCCTCCGCACACCCCTACATCTTATAATAAATGCCTACAGACGTTACGGGCGCCTGGCGCCAGGGGAATATTTAGTTTCCGCAGTTCCATTGTAGTCAGGTCATGGTTCACTAGTATTTTACGACGCTGAATCGAATGGGATAGGTCTCAGAGCAGTAATACTAGGTCAAGCTGTTCATGGAATAATAAACCGTTGTGCAATAATTTGCAGTGTTTTTTCATTAGTGGACTATTTCACTTTTTATCACTGGCAACATTGATAATATGGTTTTGACCCTCGGAGCTTACTGGAGTAATGAGTATGGCCCTAAGGCTGGAAAGTTTGGAGACCCTTGGTCTAAAGCATACAGTCCGCACTAACAATCCAGGATTTACGTGGAAAAACTTCGCTATAAACGATTTCCTTCGAAATGTTTGATAATTTATTGCGCCGTTCTCGTAATTTTCCCAAGAATCTTTTATGGTAGTCATGTTGTTTGAAACTGTTTATACACAACTTTAATCGTGATCGTCGGAGCCGTTTCTGAGAAACCAAATATTTGGCGACGATATTGCGCACACGCGTATTTTGACGCCCCATTGCGGCCTGCAGGCAAAATCTCTCAATCTTTTTCACTGACAAACATACACAGAAATGCCCAAGCGCGCCAAAAGTTACATTGTTTTCATTGTTGCAATAGATCATGTGTATTTATGGAAGATTGTCGACGCAGCTACGTTAGTATTGTATGTACACAGCTTGGCTAAATCGATGGGGCATTTCCTCGCACAGACACCAAGAAGCTGTCTGCCACGCCCACTCAGTCAGGATTTTCCAACGTTAGTTCTCGAAGAAATTTCGAATTGACAAATTTACGACTGCCTTGAGTTTGTTAACCTTACGACTTTTCGTCGAATGCGACGCCTGGGAAGGAAAAATGAACGAAGAGCTTTATGGTGAGCCTGGTATAGCCGTTTTAGCAAGCTAATTCGAACTCTACAGGAGGCTTATTCCTAGGAATCTCGTATTCAATTTATTCGTTTGGTGAACAGGTCTCCAAAGAAATGGCCATCTACCGACGACAACCTCCGAGCAACACAAACAAGAGTTGATCTTTTAAGGGGCAAAACGAGACCGGTCGAATTTCGTGCGAAAAGGAGCGAGTCGAAGATCTTCCTTCAGCTCTCCAACTGGAGACCGCTGACATTTTACCCGTTGAAAAAAAAGGCGAATTTGAGCCGGATACTGTTTTAGTGGCGAAGCGAATAAAAGCGTCCAAGAATAAAAAACGGTCTTGTCGCCGCCGTAAATGCCAATTTGTCCTTCGCCCAGGGTGGAAAACCTGCCAGTTGGTCCAAAACGAGGTTCAGCGCGAATAAATAAAGGCGCATTATGAGATGGGCTCAGGACTCTTGAACTGCCAAGTTGACAAATAGG
Source organism: Pachypeltis micranthus (assembly GCA_020466155.1). Classification (NCBI taxonomy): domain Eukaryota; kingdom Metazoa; phylum Arthropoda; class Insecta; order Hemiptera; family Miridae; genus Pachypeltis; species Pachypeltis micranthus. The sequence goes on from CM035776.1 coordinate 7,187,328, forward strand.
AGTTTGTAGGAGCGAGTAGTTCTAGATATTTCTACGTTCAATCTCGTATAACAGTACACGATGATGTGTGGTGGGAAGGCGAAGGGGAGCGTCTTTGGGGATGCAGCAACAGAGTCTATTGTGTTGTGCAGGTTTAATAGCGTGATATTCTGGATGTTCTGAGGTTATATTATCATTTGATCTGAGGTAAGAAGAAAAAGTTTATAGATAAAACATGTAACGTGAAAGAGGAAGGATACTGACCCCTGGTCGTCTCTTCCCTCGTTAGTCCAAGCACGAGCAATCGAGCCACTGGGAACAGCGCTTGTTTGAACAAAACCAAGGTTTTCTGAGAGAAAAAGGTTACACATTCCCTGGCTGACTTTCTTCGGACACTTTCCCGTTTTCCCATTCCACAGTATATCCCGCTCTCTTCCATAAGGAATACCAGTTCCCTTAGAATCGCAGAGTTTTCTGTTTGTTTGAACTAAGAGAGAAGACTAAGTTGTCAAGTTGGTAGATTTATTTATTTAGAAGAAGACATTATTTTTAAATTTGAGTTATTTTCTACCAGTATTCTTTATTTTAAATCAGTTTTGTGTCAGCTTAATTTTTATTTTTCACTCTTCTAGAATATAACTTTCGTTTCTGGGATTTATTATATTTTGTATTTATTCGGATTCATGGGTTCATTCACACAAGTTATTAATTTTCTTACATTCTGTTCATTTTAATTTCACAACGTACAACCAACATAAACAAACAGCACAGTTTGGGGTTGTCAGATCAGGACTCATCGCACAATTAGGAGTAAAGACGACATTATAATATAGTGCATTAATAGTGCAGTATTTACCCATGCTGTTGGGTGCCCGGAGGGTGAGATTGAGATGGAACTTGAGATATAAGGATGAGAGGATTACCCTTCGTATGGTAGAATAATAATAGGAGTGTGAGGGAATATTTTTGCGGCACAGGGGGTTCTCTGAGTAGGTGAACTGGTTGCATGGGAATGAAAGCAGAGAGCTGTGAGACGTGTTTATCGGTTGGGTCTAGGCAGAGCTGAGAGTTGGACAGGAGGTGAACCGAGTGGTGGGAAGTAGATAAATTGGAAAGTCTGAGAGCATAAATCCGTTGTCGACTTTAAGGCCAGTTCCACCACGACTTAAGTTTGCACAGACTTGCTGATGGACAAGACGGAATGAAAACGTGGCGACTTGTAGCGTCCAGACGATACAGACTTTTCGCTCAGTTTTGTGTAATATCGCCATGGAGGATGTTCTCCTGTAGTCAATTTTTGCTGTCTGTGTAGTTAAGAAAAAATATTGGACGGGATCAGAAGAACCAGGCACCGGTGTATATGGTCACGAAAATGGTTATTAAAAAGGCAGGAATTTTTCCATGTCCACGGATTTCAGAGGTCCTCAGCTCCGACATCGCTGCAACTGGGCGACTTCCCGACAGACTTAAAACCTCACTTCCCGGTCCCCACGCAACGTTTTGTCTGCAACGACTTTGTCTGCGCAGGCAAGTCGTGGTGGAAAACGGAGCGTCTGGACCGGCATTCAGAGATAAACTAAACGGGCCATCAGGACTTTCCCGCAGCTACAGACATAGGGCTTCAGGTAAGAAAAAGCTGAACTTGAATGGGGCAAGTGCGGAAGTTCTGTCAAGATTTCAGTCTACGCCAGACAATGTTCACCCTTGCTGAATGTGCAATACACAAAGAGGGCGAGTAAGGCTCTCACAAAGCAAACTAGGAATAAAATTCCCTGATTGTACATCCCTGAACCTGTATGATCTTTGCGTTGTGACACACGAAAGGGAACTCGTAAAATTAGAGTAGAGCATGATGGACATACTGTGGGCAGAAGTAAAAGAAATGATAGAAATCTCCCATGACGCTCGAACTGGTGCAATTGCCATCGAGCTTGAAACCGTTTTGAGCAGAGAGGCGTTGGGTTTGGCAGTCAACTACAACGCACGAACATTAAATTCCTGCGTGGCTCGAATGTGAAACCAGACGTCAACCCCCACACTGCGCGAACGAGCCAGAGGCGTCCTCTCGTGCCTAGAATTGAGTACACTTTTCATACTTTAGCAGCGAGGATCTCGGCTTCTTTCGTCATCAAGCACCGAATGTCAACGTCAAAGCAGCTCCTTGCCTGCGGCAGAACTCCATTCCTTTCCGCAGCCACCATTTTTGCAAGGCATTTTAGCTACCCTTTTAAGCAATCAAGGTGAAAAGAAAGAACAAATTATGATAGAGCTCTCAGCTCCGTTTCTATTGACACATTACGAAGCCTCGGGACCAACCCCTTCCGCAGCGCGTTCTCCTAGAACTTTCTAATCTGAGCCTACTACCCAAGCATCGCTTTAGCCATCATACTGAAAACATCATCATAGCTGGCTAAAAGCATCATTGTGGGCACAGTTTATGGCAACAAGCTCTAAGACTGCGTAATGTACCAATCTGTGTGTGCTTGGGTACAAAGATTATGCAATCCAGGATGGAATTGTTAAAATTTGTTCGGGGTTAGTCAATGCTCTTTCAGGATGACGACTGTGGTGGACTGGTTGTACTGCAAACGCTCAGAATATAGCTGGAGTCATTGGAGCAGATGCAAATACAAAGTGGCTAAACCTAACCTGGCAACCTTCTACCTTCAAGCTATTTAGTGCACCTCGCGTTTCGATGCTCAAACTTAGATGACAAGACGGAGAGGACTGTGATGACGTGCAGGACATATTTGGTTCTCAAGAGACTCTCCACTAGCACTACCACACGTTGGCAGATAACCGTGTGACTGAACTCCACTTCGTGGACTTGTTACGTGCAGAGCATTTCTCCTCACCGCGCAACATAAACTGCAATTAGGAAACCGCGCGTGTGCTTTTGAATATTCCGACAACTCAGAACGCGTCGATTTCCTAGAACTTTCATTAGTCAGATCGAATTAAAATAATGTGACGCAACTAACGAAGTAAATCTGCCAAGTTTTTCAATAAATCACGCGACTTTGCGCGTATTGGCGAAGGAAAAACAGCCACCTCATCTACGGGCTGTCAAAGGACAGTGGTGACGATATATCTGAATCTGGAGATCTCGGTCAGACGAAGTGACAGAAGCTGGTTTGGAGGTAAATACGAGAAAACCAGCGACATTCACCGCTAACGCGACGGAGGTCAACCTGCTGATCTTGGCGAGACGAGCCTGCTCGTTAATATTCGCTGCCGCCTTAGTGTTGTGGAAACAACTCGAACGAAAGGTGGTCCCAAAGCGAAATATTGCCCTGCTAATGCTTTTTTCTTCGACCGAAACGTAGCTCCCTCATTTTGCTTCGACGCTGCAAGACGTGCATAATAGCGGATTTATGAAATCCCAATTAACTAACGTCTCTGCCAAGTTTCCGTGGGCAGAGGCTGCATTCTAGTGGCCTTTACCAATCCTTCAGTATTCGATCAAGGTCGCTGTCCACCTTCATTCAAGGAGTGACCAGTCTCTATGATCTATTATGCGAACTTTTCAAGGTTTAACCTAATTAGTATGCCCCTTCTTTTACAAAAATTGGTTAAGAACCGGAAATTTTTTAGTTACGCATGAAGCCAACATGGTCAGAGTATAGCTCTACTACATTCGATTTTTGAATCGCTATTGAGGTTATTTCGCTCTCCCCGCGAACTAATGTTTCAAATGAACTGGCTTATCGCCACAAAGATTTAAGTTTGGCAGCGTGAGCAGTTCGCGAACTGGAGGCAATTCAACAGGGTTGTAGCATTACGAGCAAAGTGCTGAGTGAAACAGACGTTTCCTGTGGCGTCACTTCAGCTAATTCATACCCCAATTGGTGGACTTTCTATCATTGATACCTTCCTTCCCATCCCAATCTCCTCTAATCCCAGAGGCAACCCTTACAAGGCACTACAATTTCATGGGCTCTCCCTACAAACTCTTAAATGGCATAACACACCTCACAATAGGACTTAGTGCTGAGTAAACAGTTCAGGCTTCCGAGTTTCAACTGCATTTGGACGTTCACGCTATCATTTGTGAAAAGAAACACCTAAAACCGAATTTGCCAGCTAAACGGATCAAACGAGGATTCTTCAGAGGTGAATGAGACAGTCATTGTGTTAAACAGCCGAGTCAAAATATTTTGAAGTACAAGTACCGGTTCGAAGACCATTTAGTGATAATAGGTTTAATGTAAATTAAACGCAACAAGAAATAAAAATATTGTACTCGTAACAGAAATTTCACTTTCCGATACGACGCAATACTAAAACGGAAGCTATGCGAGATTAAGAATGGGGGACGAGGCGAAGCCGAACCACTTGAACATCTGGTAATCACCTACTAGACTGCGCCACACATTCCACATGTAAGTCAAGTTGTGCATACAAAATATATATCGTATCACAGCAATCAACAAACAAGCAAATAGTACTCCAATGGAAAAGAGTCAGAAGGCTCAAAGGACCAGCAGCCCTGATGGTTGTCAAAATTTGGACTATGCATGATGGGGAAACAAGCCAGGCCTGCCGGCTCGTTGTGTAAAGAGGGAGAGGATGGAGTCGGAGGGCATTCAGCTCATGGCCCTACATCGGGGGATAGTTTAATCCCCTGCGATGGAGACACGGCGGCAAGCGATATGCTAATTATGAGACAGGCCTCACTGTCCCCACCGCATCTGGGGGACTCCAGGTCTCTAGACCAGGTTCGTCCATGCCTGAGCAAATGTGCAAAACCGGCAGACAGCAGCTCTGCTCGAGAGGAGCTTGGGGTGCTCTCAACTGGAGGGAGTTGGGCGCGCGTTCTGGTGTCCCCATAGAGCTGGCAGGCAAAGAGGACATGACTCCTCTCTCCATCCCCCCCCCCCCCCAGGGACAGTCACTGAAGGTGCGGCGCCTAAAGAAGTGTAGCCATTCATTAAAGGCACCATAGCCTGAGAGCAGCTGCTCTTACACAAAGGACGGCTGCCACCATTTCATTGGAAGTCTCCCCTCGACAGAGGGAGTATGCTGTGGAGGTGCCGTGCAGTAGGACCCACATTCCACCGTTCCTGCCACCTCGCCCGGGTTGCCTTTTGCGCAACTTTGAGTCGCAAGTCACTCAACCCTTCTGCCTGTGGCAAGGGGAGCAGCGACTCAAGTGGTCCACGGTAGTTGTCCATGCAACCCTGCTTGATGAAGGACTCGAGGACTGCATGATGCAATACAAGGTCTAGGGGGGCGGGGGTGCCAGCGAGTACTTGGAGGGCAAGAGGCGACGTGGTGCGGTAGGCGGTAGGTCCTGAGGTAGGCCACGTGAGCAGAAGATTGTGTTGTGTTGCGTTGTGTTTGTTGTTCCGCCTATGCCTCACTTCATAGGGGACTTTATTCCGACAGAATTAAACAGCTACATGCGGACACCCTTTCGAACGAAAAACGTTCCTAAATCCTCACAGAACAAACAAATAACCCTGTAAAAGAACAAACGAACCTCAGCAATTAAAAATGGCGAAGAACGCACGGAAAACTTGAAAACGGTATGACTTACTGGTACTGGAGTCATCTTCGATGAGTAAGTTTTCTTACGAGATTCCGCAAAAACCTCTTAAGAGTTTTCCCGGTTTCGAAAGTACTTCGACCTAAACTCAACTCACGAGACGAGATTTCACGCTTAACTCCTCTTGGAAAGAAGAATACCGATCTCTTACTGACTCTAGCTAATCAGAGAATTAATCCACGCGAATTGCTATGAATTGCGAGAGATGAAAAATCATCGAGCGTTCTCTGCACTCGGCAAAGCGAGAAAAATGCCGCTTTCGTGGGAGGAGGCTGTAATTTAGCTTTCAAAACCGCGGCTCGTCGATCCCGGTTCAGATGTGAAGTGAGTCGTATGAAATAACACCCTTCCCTTCCGCAATATCAAATGACCTCTCAAAGAAGGTGGATGTCTGCGCCCGAGAAAGCGATCAGTCAGTCCCATCTTCAAAACCGCGTTCGCTGCAAAATCAGCAAAGATCGCAAATGAAACGTGTAACATCAAACTAGTCGAAGAGCCGAAGGCCCAAAACGTTGACCCAGTAGTTGAAAGCGCTAACTACTTTTTCTGGAAGTATTGAAAGTTCTCTCGATGTTTGGTGAAATGTCAGTTTTCCTGCACTCTGTAGAGCACGGAATAAGAAAATGGGAGCTTCACAAAAATGTAGTATTTGTCAAAGCGTGACTTGATAGTTAACATTTGAAATGTATATGGTGGTTTCTCACCAAGTAACTAAGTCGTAAAAACAGTGGCTGATCATGTCCTCCTCTCCTGCCTAACCCCCTCCTTATTGCATTCGTGTTCCAAACGCTGCTCAATCACCTCGCGTTCCCCTGTTTACTTTCCTTGGCTCTATGAAGTAGAAAGGAAAGTTATGTAATCGGCTGAAAAAAACATTTTGAGTTTTCTTCAGATCTTTACGTTTCAGACCCTCCTGAGTCCGAAAAACACTATTTGGGAAAATGGTCTGTGTGTATGTGTGTCTGTGAACGATTTTTAGAGAAAACCACCATACCGAATCACCTCAAACATCATACCTCGCCCGCAGGTCACCATTGGACGCCAAAATAAGGATATGAACAAAATCCACTGAAATTTAACTATAGTTATCATAGCGATCAAAACACCAAATATTTTTTTTCTCAAAAACGGCTCTAACGATTTCGATTAAATTTTTTATATTGATAGCTCTCAATAAGGCAATGATACCATAAAATTCCCATTTGTGGGAAAATGACGAGAGCAGCACAATAAATTATCAAAATTTTCGACCAAAAGCGTTTTTAGCGCAGTTTTTTCCTTATAAAGTCCGCTGAAATGTTAGTAGAATGCTAAAAAAAATTGGTATTGTAGTCCAATCCAATACCTAAAGGGTGGGTGTTTAAAAACGCTCATGAGACACATGGGGCTCACTCCAGAAATTCCTGAATTTCAACTACGTCCGTTTCGCTTACTACCAGTTCTAGCAGTTATTACCCAATAACTCCACAAAAGTGATTACTATCAACTTCAAAAAATCTGTGTTTACAGCCTCATTAATTATCTGTGTACCGATTGCTCAATATGGGTCCTGTAATGAGTACGAGCAGCACAATAAAATCTGGAACTGTAAGCGCTACCGTTTCCTGCTGCCGTAAAGCGTTGTTTGACCAAGTTCAAATTAACTGAGTGGTAAATGAATTGATTAAATAGAATTAGCCACGTACAAAGCGAATTGACGTAGAGCTAAGGAAAGTTGTGTGTTGCAACGCACCAGATATTTTTTCTCCCCTTGTTAGGACTTTTCTGTCGGAAAACCCTACCCTGTGTACCGGTTTGAAAATCTGCCTTCAATTGACCATTACAACGTGGCTCGGCATCATAATCGGCTGGAAGAGGAAGACATCGAGCTGGGGGCCCCCCAGTCAACGAATCGCCGCCATAGGATAAAGGTAGGCCCTTCATTCCTTTCCTTCAACCTCCTTACACTCCTCGAAAACCACCTGAACCAAATATGTCAATAGAAATACAGTCTTTCGAACAGAGGTTGAAACATGAAATTTATATAATGAACAGGTGAAGTAGACGCTACTTTAGAAATTACCGTTCAAAAATTCATCAGTTGATACCAGCAAAGGGTGAATGAGTTCTACCGACTGTTCTGCAGAATATAGTTCCTCGAAAGGGTCTTTGGCCGCAACCTCATAGGCAGGCAATACGGGTGTACCAAAGGAAGGTCCACACAGGATGTCATTGTCGAAATTCGGTATGTTTCCCTGCTAGCACCGGGTAAGTACGTCGTAGCAGTTCTGATTGACATAAGGGGAGCGTTTGACAACCTTTGGTGGCCAGCGCTCCTTAACCCTAGAATGACATCAGGGGTCCTTTGGACCCCAACGTCAAACTTCTTTCGCCATGCCACTTTTCTGTGAATCGCAGCTTCCCCTCTCCCCCTCCTAAATACACCTATAACACTCTCCTTCACGCTTCCACTATCAGATAATCCAGTTGCCATCTAGAAATCGAACAGTGTGCGTATAAAGTGGCTCTGGGGTCCAAAGGACCCCGTGTTGTAGTTGATGTGTGATCTTTTGTGCTTTCGTCCGGAGTCAGAGTCGTGTTTCTCACCCATTTTTTGTAGTTTTGTTTTTTGTGAATAGCATGGCGTCAAAACCTCACATCCCATTGGAATTCGTGGCCAAGGGAATTCCAGTAGGTTCCTCCAGATTCGGATTTGATAATAAAAAAACTCTCGTTTCCTACACACCTAAGAAACACAAAGTCGTTCTTCTTCTGTCTTCCTTACACCACGATGATGTCATAAATCGTGATACTGGCAAACCTGAGATCATTATGACATACAATAAAACCAAGGGTGGGACTGATTCATTTGATCAGTTGTGCCACACATACGCCATAGCTAGGCGATGGTCAATGCGTTTTTTACTTTCCTTGGCTCTACGACGTAGAAAGGAAAGTTATGTAATCGGCTAAAAAAAAATTTTGAGTTTTCTTCAGATCTTTGCGTTTCAGAACCTCCTGAGTCCGAAAAACGCTATCTGGGAAAATGGTCTGTGTGTCTGTGAACGATTTTTAGAGAAAACCTCCGTACCAAATCTATTCAAACTTGATATCTCGCCCGCAGGTCAGCATGGGACGCCAAAATAAGGGTATGAGCAAAATCCACCGAAAGCTAACTATAGTTATCATAGTGATAAAAACACCAAATATTTTTATTCTCAAAAATGGCTCTTTGATCTAACGATTTTGATTAAATTGTTTATATTGATAGCTCTTAATAAGACAATTATACCATACAATTCTCATCTGTGGGAAAATGACGAGAGCAGCACAATAAATTATCAAAATTTTCGACCAAAAGCGTTTTTAGCGCAGTTTTTTCCTTATAAAGTCCGCTGGAATTCTTGTAGAATCTTAAAAAAAAATTGGTATTGTAGTCCGATCCAATACCTAAAGGGTGAGTGTTTAAAAACGCTCATGAGATACATGGGGCTCACTCCAGAAATTCCTGAATTTCAACTACTGCCGTTGCGGTTACTACCAGTTCTAACAGTTATTTTCCAATAGCTCTGCACAAGTGATTACTATCCTTTTTTTTAAAAATCGTGTTTACAGCCTCATTAATTATCTGTGTACCAATTGCTCAATAATGGTCCTGCAATGAGTACGAGCAGCACAATAAATTCCGGAACTGTAAGCGCTACCGCTTCCTGCTGCCGTAAAGCGTTGTTTGACCAAGTTCAAATTAACTGAGTGATAAATGAATTGATTAAATAGAATTACCCGAGTAAATTGACGTAGAGCTAAGGAAGGTTGTGTGTTGCAACGCACCAGATATTTGATTTTGATTCAGAAAGTATTTGACTTTTGAAATACTAATGTCTTGGCATTTTGAGAAGCATATAGAATTTAGTTTTTTTCTAATAATGTAAGGAAATAAAAAAGTTTCGAATGTATTCAAAGTTTCCATGTGTTTACTGTTTATAAAACATTTCACCAATGGTTGTTTTGTTCCTTTTCTTTAATCCCATAGAGTGAAAAAGCAAACTTATTTGGTCGAAATAACAACTAGAATAATAAAAATAAGTAAAATAATAGGTGTGGGGTCCACGGGACCTTTGTTGTCAGATTAAGGTGAATGAATAAGGTTGTCATTCTAGGGTTAATGAGCTTAAAGGTAGGGGAATCCCCCGCAAACTGTACTCGCTCGTCAGAAGTTACCTGACGGACAGAACTGCTACGATCGAATGCAGGCAAGTCTCCGCCCAGAGAAAGATGGAGATGGGGGGCCCACAGGGCTCGGTCCTCGGGCCTGCACTCAGGAGCGCCTTTTTTGAAGGTCTTCTCAGGAGATCCATGGGGACTGACTGCGAGCCGTCAAATCGATGCAAAAACCCACCAAGTGCTCCAAACTGTCGCGCAGTGGCGAGCACCCTCAAGCAGGTGGCTGAAAAAAAACCCCAGTTATTGCTCTTGAAGGGAAAATTAAATAGCCAACCAATAACACGCTTTAGCGGCCACAGGCAACGTCCCTAGCCCCTCAAAGGCACTACCGTCCCATGGTTTTCCTTACAGCGAGCAATCAGTAAGGCCACTTGGGGTGTGTGTTACCGTGACACGCTCCTCATGTACAGACCATCTACCCAGGTGTGATTGGCTACTGTCCCATTGTCTGTGGGAGCAAACTCACAGTCAATCAAAAGAGAGTATTGGCCCAATCCCAGAGAGCTGCCCTCCAGTGGATCACCAAGGCCTGTAAGACTATATCAACAGAAGCACTACAGGTCAGCACCACCAGTTGGCTTGGCTGTTGAGTGCATGGTTGGCAAGTGGAAGCTAGACCTTCCCCCACTCTGAACTCCTTGCAGATCTCACCGCTGAATGAAAACTTGGCGCCATTGATGAATGGGCATTAGAAAAATGGCGAGCGAGATGGGAATACTCCCCCAATATCAGATTTTTCCCCCAATATCTGTGAACGCCTTAGGAGAAAATGGATTGAGCCAGACCATGGGACGAGCCAGTTCCTCACTTTTTTTTTCAAAGTGAGGAGCGTTCCTCCATCCTGCAGGTCCTCCATTCCAGTGAGAAAGAAACAAGAAACAACGTGCTGCTTCGCTGTAGTTCCTACAACGGTGAGCGATGATTGTTGGAAGAGCAGAAAACACACCTGCATTGACTGCCACGAAGCAAGCCTATAACCGCTTCCAGTTTGCACAGAAGGTCATGAGCTCATATTTAAAAATTCGTGGAGTCTTTCACCAAAATGATACAATTAGTGCGCAGTAAGCAACGAATCAGTCTTGCGAGGGAAGGGCTAATGGTATCTGATAGCACCAAGCAGAAGATGTAGCGCACAGCTCTGAAATTTGTCCGGTGTTCTCTCAGCCAAACCCCAGGCCTCTCATTACCCACGAGATTGGGCTTTACTATCTGGATTCTGGGGCTCATTCTAGAGCCCAGTCATTTTTTTTTGAAGTTTAACTTATTGTTGACTTTAGTATGCGCATAGCCACGAATTCCTGAACTGTGACGCGGTTTCCTGTCGATTTTGGGCAGGGCGAGTAGGTTAAGGCTAAAGCGTGTACAAAAACCAGTGCAGAGTGTATCTTGATTTTAAGGTGTTGGTAAGGGCACAACTATGCTACAAGCTAAGGGTGAGCGATTTGTCTGCATGGAAGACTAAGTAAGGTCGAGAAATTGAGAACAGCCTCCAGCACCAGTTTGTACTGTACCTACCGGTGAACTACAATGGTACAGGGATATGCCGCTTAGTGCCCCAATGGCATTCACGTAGATTGCGCGTAATTTACATTCTTGTTTCGTTAATGATTCTTCCCTGCCAAAATCCAGCAGATCCTAGTCATTTGTAGTGAGTTAGCCCAGCTTCTCGATGGCTGTTGCTTGAGCTATCTTGCTTCAGTCACAGAGCAGATCAAATCCTGGGTGTACTCTACTGAAGTGAATAATCCGGTAGGGCAACTGGTTCTGCGCGAGCACGGACAATTGAAACTTCATCTAATTGAGCGTGCTTCTCTCGTTATTTTCAGTTGCTACAGTGTGATGACTTCACATTTTAGATAGAATCAGCTGTTCAGAGATCACTCTATTATAATTCCTTATTTCATAATATGACGCATATTCCTGCGTCGAAGTTATTAAAGTCAACAGTCTTTTTCTGGGTTCTTTCCTCTATTTCTTTGCGTGCATTATTCAATAGATTATAGTTAATTAGAGACATTTTAGTTGGCGACGAGGATGGGATTCAAACCTACGCGTGCATCGACCTAAAGCTTCAGAACGCACAGATCCTGCCCGCTCTTTTCAGGAGGGACAGAAGGGTGCAAAGTCGTATGTTCATCAACGAGAATTTATGGCATTTTGGAGAAATCAAGAAGAAGCTGGGGACGAGACATCAGGATGGCTCCTAAAACGTCACATAGATCAAGTGTGCCTCCACCTTGGTACCAAAACCAAAAGCCGTCAATTTTGATGCCACGACCTCCAGCTCTTCGAATTGCCACTCAAGAAGTCTCTCCAGATCCAGAAGCTGCCATCATGTACCAATCCAGCCCTCGAATCGCAGCCAAATAATTCGGCTCCCGTATTCCATGCAAGACCACAACGATAAAGGTGCACACCGACTCATTTAAAGGATTTTGTGTTATATTGATTCACGTGGTTGAGAAGGGGGGTTCAAAATAAGTGTTAGCGTTTTGACTATCGAAATTGGCCGTTTTGGAGGAAACAAAAAGTTTGCCGCATTGATCGCCCGGATTATAGCCTAATTTCATTTGGTATCTCAAAACCTATTTTTGGCTACTCGTATAAATAAAGAGGTCGTTGCAGTTTGTGGACACTTCATATCCAGAGGCTTCCGAAACCCGTAAGTCCATTCGTTCAACTTTTTCCCGACACCACTGCCCGTTCCATTCAAATTGCGCTCGATTTTCGCCTCTCGGTGCTTTCTGGTCAGCTGGACATTTCGAACAGGCATTGGAAATCCGTTGGACGTTCGACTTTCTTCCCTCTCATCCTACGCGCGTCTCCAGCTCGCTCATTTTCTGCAACGATGTCCGCGGTATTTTTTTAATTTTTTTTTTATCGAGTACCTAATTAGGAGCTAGCTGCAGTCATAATTACGAAGGTCGCTAAATGACACTGTAACTGCGGATAACTGCTCACGTGGAGTCGAGGCTTCGAAGACAAAAGTAACGTGAGGACATTTGGAGACCTCGGAAATCTCGGTGAACTGGTTATGAAGTGGGCGAGGTCGGTCTGTGAGACGGAATCAACTGCCTTCGGAAGCCGTCAGATCTACTTCGAAAACACAGCAACTACTCGTATTATGTCGAGAAGTAACGCCGATACTTACTACATTTACTGACCAATGCCAACATTATTGTTACGTGATGAACTACATCACATTCCCATCATTCCGAACGACAACACACTCGTAAAAGGTCCTAAATTCAAGAGTAAACGCTCCGTGTTCATTAGAAGTCAAAAATTAGCTCTACGTCAATTCATTTGTGTACATGGCTTTTTCCACCTACTCAACTCATTTATCACTCAGTTCATTTGAACTTGGGCAAACAACACTTGACGGCAGCAGGAAGCAGTAGCGCCTACAGTTCCGGAATTTATTGTGCTCCTCGTACTCATTTCCGGACCACTACTGAACAATTGGCCCCAGAAGTTCAAAAAAGTTCGTCTTCATTACTCTTCGTTTTGCTCAGATTAAGGCGCTTCCACAAACTTCCCTTACAGGCGGGGCCTTTCGACAGGTAAATCGAATGAAGCTTGCGAACTGCAGAAACTGCGTCCTCTCCACGAGAAGTGGAAGGGCACCCACTTCGCTGTTCATCGTGCACACTTTCCCGCCCTTCCAGGAAACTTCTCTTCCACTTACGGACCATTTCGATGCTCATGACCCCTTCTCCATACGCTGAAGAGAGTCTGCTGTGAATTTCGGGCACAGAAACATTCTCAAAAACTAAAAAACGGATCACCGAACGGATTTCACAATTTGACGGGGTTTTCAATGTAGCAGCCATGTTTACACTGGTGCTGATAAGCCGCAACAAGTGATAGCAACATAAGAAAAATTCAGTGTTGCCACCAGATGTAACACGAAGTATCCCCGTTGGAATTTTTTCCCTACGGCATTTTCCCACGGATTTACAAATGATCGGAACTTACTTTTGGGACGTCCCTCGTATTTTCTGCATATTTTAAAGTTAGTTTCCATTTTTCTTCGTGTTCATCGGTAAAACCAAGCTGACAGCTTGCCAAGTAAAGCTCGGCAAACGTCACTCGAGAGACGCGCTACTGGTCGTCTCGATCTCACCGCTGCACCGACCGCAGAGCGTCAAAAGCATAAAATCGAGGTAAAATTCCCTTCCCATAAAATCCTTCTGATCCTCACATCATCCGACAGCACCTACCTCGATAGAGACGCTCCGACGGTGTAAGAACAGCCCTCAACGTGAGTCCACTAACTAGCCACTTGTAATTTCTACACACCCATAGAATCGCTGGTCCTTCATATTTTACGTATAGTAAACGCAAAACCAACCAACCTGAGCAGAAGCTCAAACACAGTCTGCGAAATAAAAATGGAATGGAGACGAAATTGTATTATTAGAAAAAATATGTTCACTATACAGAGTGAAGGAGAACGGTTAATAACACATAAAAGCCACGAAGAAGTCGTGTGGCGGCAGAGTGGAGGATCAGTTGAAGTCATCAGTGACGCTTTAACAACAGCTGCAGCCGAAAAGTGAAGCGATTAGGAGCGCTCATCTTCTAGGCGGTGTATTTCAAGAGCATTCCAGCACTCGACCAAAAAGCGTGCTGATCTGTCGATTCAATAAAACGCGTCCTATTTTCGCAAAATGGTCCAGCTGCAGGTTTTGTACTTAGCAGCTGAGTCTCGGGCGCTAACGACGACAAAAAAGAACGAGGGGAACTGAAAGTGGATCGTCCTTGAGACGTTAAGCAATCCGCCCTCCCGGTGTAAATTAACTGAAAACAGCTCGAAACGTCACGAGCTATTAAGTTGCTTTAACAACAGTTAACCGAGCGTTAGGTATAAACAAAGCGTTTCTCACATGATCGGCAGCCCGTTGACGAGAAGGAAACTGGCAACCAGTTTGAGCATCCAAAGTGGCTGCAGAATGTTTCGTTAAGGTGATTTCAGCGCATACCGCGACACTTCGTGTCCTTGAAACTGCTATTCGGCATTCCAGCCTCTACTTGTCCTAACGATGACCAAACAAGGACAATTAGAAAATTCATTAAAAACGGACGGTTCTTTTCTTTGTGATACAATAATCCTTCAGTGCCTTTGGTATTTACTGACTTCAAATAATTACCTGTAAAACTTGTTTACATTGCGAATTCTTGCGAGTTTTTATAAGTGCGCATTGGACACTAGAACCTTCAAGGACTCCTGCCAAAATTTCGACCCTAATCGTTTCCCTTCAAGAAATGGAAGAGGCCTTTTCAGTTTTTGAAATACTCACAAACGTTCCTTCAAACACATTTTGCCGCACAGCTTTTGACCACACTGCAGGATTCAATGTTCACTTTCCTATACATCTTGTGCATATTCTTAACCAAAAACGAACTCCTAAGGACGACAATTGCGCTTGAAACATCGAAACTCGAAAAGAAATTAGTTTCTAAAATGCTTGTACGTTAACAGCATTTATGTGATCCTATGAGATGTTCCTCGCCTTGCAGAATAGGAAGCTATTCCTGGTGACAACGGGAAGAATGGAGGTTCTCCTTATTCGTGTGGAGCCCACAGTGCTTCGCTTATACGGTGGAAAGTAAATAGGGGTTGATGCACGGCATATCCTTCTTATAGCAAGAAGTAGATGTCGGCGGTGTAGAGGAGGTGCGCCCTCTGCAGTGCTCGTTCGTACCGTTTCTCAGGAGGCAGTACTGGTGGCGACGAGTATTATCCCAAACCACGTTTCGGAAGCTAAGCGGAAGGAGCTGCACCCATCGAAAGGGCAACCCGAATACGGACAACAAAAGGCGAGGATAAGGGCTGTGGCCAGACGAGTGAACACAGTGGACCAGGTGATGGCTTAGGCCGAGCCCTAGTGAGGTGGATTTATACCTGACCCAGTTCTTGAAAGGACCACAGTGCCCATAAAAAAGTAAAACAGAGTACAACAACCAGAAGAGAACCAGAAGGGGGCACAAGTCCAGAAGGAGTGGTGAACGAGGTAGCTGATTCCAGAACTTACTCCATGGCTTGGGCAGCGCCCTGCTGAGATGGATTTATTCCTCATCCAGTTTCTAAGAGGACCACATAACCCACGGCAACCGAAGTACAGCAACTACAAGAGTAGAACAAGGGCTGTGGCCCTTGGGAGGAGGCATGACGAGTGGGGCACTGCCCAGAAGTAGTGGTGAACCATGCAGCTGATTTCAGCACTTGGTGCATGGCTCCAGCAGCTCCATAGTGACGTGAATTTCTACCTCGCCCAGTTCCTGCACCAATTTGGTAAAGCTGCAAGCTCAAACTGCTTGCGCTGCCGGGCAATAGTGAAAGACAGTCAGCCAGTACGCGCCAGAGGCATTCCTCTCTGTGCTAGGGCAATGGTCAGCCAAAAGAGGATGGAGCTTGCCAATCCAGGGATCTTGCACGAAGGAAGAATGGAGACGTGGGGGAAAGACCTCTTCTGAATCTCCCAAACTGCTAGGCAGCATGGGTGCACGCTGCAAGATTCTCGACCGTGAAGAGGACAACCAGGGCTGCCATCACGGAGAGGCTTAAAGGCCAAGCTGATGCAACGTGGTAAACAGTTCCAGGTTGGTTCTCAATACGCAGGAGTAAATTCGTGTGGCCACTAGGAGCAGATCGTCTCTCCGTAGGAAAAAAACATCGGCATTTCCAAAAAGCGAGCAGTAAGCCGTCAAAGTTCAGGAAAACTTTCAAATGTAATAGGCTTTCTAATGTTGCGGATAACTTGGTGAGTCTTCATCGCTTTCACGGAGAAATTCAAGGTTGAATGTGTCAAAACCCCCTACAACGAGTGCCTACCATAACGTAAAAGGAACATTTTAACGCGTCAACGATAATTAACAAACATATGAACTACGAGGAACTCTAAAGAAGTGGTTCCGCAATGCCCGAGTGGCGTGCCCGGTGCCCCTTCAATATTGAGGTAGCCAAACCAGCACAACATTCCTGCGTTGCGTTTAGAAGAAGCTTCAAGTTTAAGGCGCTAATTAACAGCGACCCCCAAGCGGAACGCGAGTAGACAGTCATAAACGAGAGTAGACAGTTTACATAAACATTTATAGCGTCTGTAATTAGTTTCCTTTGCCCTACGATATAGTAAGGAACGTTAAGTATTGGCTGAGCCATTTTTTTAAACTTTCATCGCAGACTACACCGTTTACGCGACGTGTTTGCAAACACGATTTAGAGAGAACGACTGACCATTACAAAAAGTTTGATATCGCCAAAGATGTACAGGCGTGCGCTCCCTGCAAGTACCAACGAGGCTCGCGTATCACTCTAGGCTGGTTTGTTAATTAACTTTGCACGTGGGAGGTGGGATTTATTAATTAAGAAAGATGGCTCAGTCTTCTAGATGCCGCGCTATTGAGATTTCATTTTAAAGGCTCCCGAGAGTTTTTTCATTCGGCATGTACAGTCGGTTTTGAAATGTGACCCATCTTGAGGTATAGTTTCTAAGGGCGTGCGAGTCGGACACAGCCCAGGCTAGTAGACTCTAGCACTTGGTCCATGGCTTCAGTGGCGCCCCACCCAGTTTCTGACAGGACTGGTAACCTGTAGGCTAGACATCAAGTTTCAGCTGATTTGGTACGGTGGTTTTCTCTAAAAACCGCGCTAAAATCGATTTCGTCGAAAGTTTTGGTAATTTATTGTGCTGCTCTCGTCATTTTCCCATGAAAGGGAATTTTATAGTATAGTTGCCATTTTGGGAGCTACCAATATAAAAAATTTAATCAAAATCGTTAGAGCCGTTTTTGAGAAAAAAAATATTTGGTGTTTTGATCACTATGATAACTATAGTTAAATTTCGGTGGATTTTGCCCATACCCTTATTTTGGCGTCTCATGATAACCTGCAGACTAGATATCAAGTTTGAGCGGATTTGATACGGTCGTTTTTTCTAAAAATCGTTCACAGACACACATACACACAGACCATTTTCCCAAATAGTGTTTTTCGGACTCAGGAGGGTCTGAAACGTAAAGATCTGAAGAGAACTCAAAATTTTTTTTTCAGCCGATTACATAACTTACCTTGGCTCTACGAAGTAAAGTTAAAAGTAGTAAAAAGGTTGTCGTATAATTGAAATTATTATTTTAATTAAATGTCAAGAAAATATTTATTTCTATTTCCATTTTAATAAATTATTATTTAATTATTGACCAATGCCTGATGATTACTAATCGATGATTAGACGATCAAGTCACCATGTGATAAGGATATGTCGTCATGAGATCATTAAATACAGTGATTCTTAAAAAGTCATCCGTCTTCATCTGTCCGTCATGAATCACAAAAATGTCCAAATAACGTTAGGAATGATGTGAGTGTTTCCCTTTCACGAAAGTGTTATGCCCTGCTTACAGCTTTTAAATAACGCCACAAAGAGTTGAAATGCCGCTGGATTAAATTGAGATGTTTTCTTACCGTGCTGAGGCCGCACTTAAAAAATTGTGATCTGTCTGAGGCGCCTAATGCCCCTGTTCTATCTTCACACTGGTTGTGTTTGGTATTATTTTCGAAAGCAGTGTTGAGACATTTCCAAGATCAGTTCGACTTCATGGGGAGGTTTTTCGTTTTAAGTTCAATTTTACTGGTTAGTTTTCCAAAGGCCTTTGGCGGTTTGTTGCACATTCTTCTGCTCAAGAAACTCGAAAAAATACGAGTTTGACGATACTGCGTTGTCCCTCGTGAAGAAATACCTAGCAGCCAGGACACAGGCGGTTAAGCGCCACAACCCACTCTCGAAATTGTCTGAGGTTACATTGGGTGTTCCACAGTGGTCAGCTCTTGTGTTGTCTTGCACAATATGGCCTTGGAGACTCCTCTCAGGCTTTACAGAAGAATTTCTCCACGGTCACGGACATCATGACATTGACACTACCCGCACACACCTTGACGCCTCTTTAGAGAATCAGGTTGGACTGGATTTGCAATGCGACCCAGAGATGCAGTGGGAGGGCGATGAATGCGAATGCACATAAAATAACAAAATTTATTAACTAATGTTCGCAATAAAAAACACGTATATCACAAAAATGGTATGTACACGATGTTGATGAAAATGATGAAGTCTGTGATTCATGAGACCAGTCGATGCGAGGGAGCTCAGTGAGACCTAGAAAGCACAAAATTATCGTAAGATCTTTGTCACAAATATAATAAGGAGTTGGAGAACGAATAGTTCATCGTAGACACGGAAAGTTGCTCATTTTGAGACCAACAGGATGTTTTGCGCATTCAGTAATTGAAAGATGAAGTGGGCGACAAAACGAGACACGTGAACTAGTTAGTCTAACTCACCCTCTTAATGTTGAGTGTGGCTACCACCCGTGAGAGCCAGTGGAGCTTCCTCCATAGGAGCCTCCGTATGAGCTGCCATGACCAAGGGACGAACTGCTAGAAGACAAACCGCCGTAGGAGCTGCCATGGCCTGACGAAAGACCGCCATATGAGCTGCCGTGGCTTGATGAGAGTCCTGACGAGAGGCCGCCGTACGAGCTGCCATGGCCCAATGAAGAGATGCCGGAAGACAGACTTTCGTAGGATGCTCCGTGTCCCAGAGAAGATATTCCTGATGAAAAGCCTCCATAAGAGCTGCTATCGTCGAATGAGGAGATTCCTGATGAAAGACCGCCGTGGCCGAGTGAATAGCTGCCAGATGATAGTCCTCCATTGCCGTAAGAAGACAATCCGCTCCCGATGGAAGAAATGCTACCTCCTGAGAGTCCACCTAAGGAGATTCCAGAAGAAAGGCCGCTTCCAAAAGAAGAACCAATGTCGCTGTGGGAGGAAACGTGAACTGGGACTGGTTTGTGGA
This sequence comes from Pachypeltis micranthus, assembly GCA_020466155.1. Classification (NCBI taxonomy): domain Eukaryota; kingdom Metazoa; phylum Arthropoda; class Insecta; order Hemiptera; family Miridae; genus Pachypeltis; species Pachypeltis micranthus. The sequence goes on from CM035776.1 coordinate 7,206,918, forward strand.
CAATAACAGGGTGAGGAACTGGCACAGGCACATTTTTGATCACTGGAACTGGCACAGGTCTGGGGACTGGAACAGGGTAAGGCTTGGGATGAGGAACTGGGACTGGATGAGGTACTGGTACGGGGTAGGGCTTCTCAACTGGAACGGGGTATGGTTTTTCGACTGGTACTGGGACTGGGTGGGGAACATGAACGGGGTAAGGCCTATCAACTGGAACTTTCACTGGTACTCTGACTGGTACTGGCACGGGCCTCTCAACAGTCACGGGGTAAGGCTGAGGCACTGGAACGGCAACTTTGTTTGTAATCGTGATGTGTTTGGATATCACTTGACCATTGCTGAGCCCACTTCCGAATCCCGACCCCAGCGAAATACCGCTTCCCAACCCAGAACCTAAGCCGACTGATCCCAAGCCGATTCCAGATCCGTAACCAGATCCATAGCCAGAGCCATAGCCGGATCCATAGCCAGATCCATAGCTAGATCCATATCCAGAACCAAGCCCGGAGCTAATTCCAGAACTTAGGCCGTGGCCAGAACCGAGGCTGATTCCTGAACCGTAGGACGATCCTGAGCCATAAGATCCGTACGATGATCCCAACCCAGAGCCGAGAGAAATCCCTCCTGAGCCGTAAGATCCGTGTAAAGACCCCAATCCCGAACCAAGAGAAAGACTTCCTGAGCCCAATCCGTATCCAGATCCTAAAGAAATTCCTCCCGAACTCAGTCCGTGTCCAGATCCGAAGCTGATTCCACCTCCGTGACCGGAACCCAAGCTGTTAATTCCTAACCCTTCGCCGTATATGCCTCTCTTTTCGGTTTTCTTCGTCTCGCCGCAAAGGGACGACGCGATGAGGCCGAAAATGATCAATGATTTCTGAAACAAAAATGCGAACCGTTATGATCCACGAACTCGTAACATTCACACGAAGAAGTGGATAATGAGAAATAATATTTGGGAGTGGTCAATTCTACGTGTGCAAGAATCCAAAGTTCACTGGGAAGTGATAAAAGTTCGATATCGATGCAGGGAACGATGCAATTGTGCAGCCCGAATGGTGATCGCTACGAAACCATCGTCAAGACTCGAAATTCGGCACTCTCTAAGATACAGTTAGTCCACAAGTGTTTGGCGTTGTTAAAAAAAGAATAAAAAGTACATCAGGAACCACAGGAACGGTAACTGTATGGGCTGAGGGGGGTAGCTTGACTTCCACTACCAAATTCCTGTTTAGTTTTCATAATCATACGTCGAACTACTCCCCAAGCCCGCGTCGTGAATCAGAAGAACCCTTCGTTTTTTTTAAACGTAGGTAATAAGCTCGTATTATCGCACGGTCATATTATGACAGCTCGTTAGTCTTGGAAATAACTAATGTTGGGCTGGTTAGGGCCGGTGATGACTGGACATCTCAAGGGGTGCCCGCTAAATGAACAAAATTAATTAAAAAGTCCGTAATCGCGTGACTGTCGTCGAGAAGATGGCGCAACCGTCTTATTGCGTTTGACATTTACGAAAAAAAAGTGTCTGCCCGAGTTACAATTCGAACCGAACGTTTATTATCCCCATAATAATGTTCGTAGATCAGATAACATTTAAATTGAAGCTGAGACTCGACTGTTGGGCGCATCAGCGAATAGTCTGCAAAGCTGTGAATCGGAAGCGTAGTTAAATTGTTTTCTTTCTGTTTGGGCTGTGCACGCTTAACAAATTTGAATACCACGCAAATAACGGCTGATTCTGATGTGTAACTTGTACAAGAAGTCACGAACACAAAAATGGTGCGTTGGCGACAGAGTCAAAGAACAATACGAGCAGAGGGCAGAAAGTTACATGTGACCGAGCTAGGCAGGGGACGGTCCCCTCGGACGGGCAAAGGTGATAGGTCCTTGCCACGGCTTGGCTATTTCTCCAACTCCTGGAATGCATCCCGCTATTTAATGATCCACCAATCAGAATCAGTTCACAACCCCAACTGATACCGCCCAATCAGCATTTGTCACTCCTAGTCGAGTTATTTGCTAGCGCTACCAAACCAGGTCTTGTACACGGAACGCGGGCTTCCGCTACAAAAAAGATCTGCGGAGCCACGTTTTTTGATATCGAACCGGCATAGGGCCGCGTATGGCACGAAGGTCTGATGTACAAAATGCGTCCTCCTTGGCTTGGAACGATCTTATGAGGTTCGGGTAATTGACCAGCTATCGACCACCCAAACTATTGCGGTGGGAGTTCCCCAGGGAAACGTCCGAGGACTGTTCCTTTACAACATATTCTGCGACGACATACCGAAGCCGAGGATGAGTTTTCTGGGTTGTATGCCGACGTCCCTCTATGCCTTCTCAGACTGCACAGGAGGAAATGTTTCTCGACGCTTACAGCAACAGTACAAGGCAGTTCTCAATTTCAACGCATCGCACACAACCACAACCTTCAAAACAGATTCTGCACCCCCTCCAGGATACAACATTATGCAGATGTCAAGTTACACACCCCCCGAAGAACTACTTGATCATGCTAGAACACGCTTCTTGGACGACTACTCCACCCACGCCAACCATCCAGTGGCAGAAGGCCTCGCTAGTCCTTCTACTCCAAGACTAGATCGCCCTCAGCACGTTCTCGACAGACTATCAACCTTAGAACATCTTAATGTCACACTAATACCCCTGTAAGGTGCAGGAGTACTGTGGGACCACTTGAAAGCTGTGACTGCCAGTTGTAAATAAACTGATGCTTCACGTTTCAACGAGCAATATTCGATTTAATGGACTTACACAATTAATTTAAAAAAAAGAGATGATAGAAGGGACATATTGACAAAAGTTAAAATGGGGGAAACTACAGCCTATTGGATGTGGTCCATAGTTTCCTCGTGTCCAAAATGAAACCCAAACCGACAATTACAATTGTGCATTTGGAGGATGTGTGTGGGAGTTCCGACCGGGTGGCCCATACCTCCCTCAGACCCCGCAGTTTAAAAACGAAGAAAAGAACGGGATTACTACCCTCCAGCAACACCACGACCAACATGATATCCGCAAAGCAAAGCGGACCAGCATTGTCAGGCCTTGCCCTGGGTAGGAGGTGGATTGCTCTGTCCTACCTTCCTTGCCCTGCAGAGGCAGCCACCTGTCGCTGTGGGCTGTGCATTCCCATAGTCCAGAATGGTCACACGCCCGCCCCATCGTTCGATGGCACATACGGCTTTTCCTCTCCCCAGGGTGGGACAGTTTGGGCTTGCTGGCCTCCCTTGGGTTTGGACCCCAGTAAGCAGCGACAGAAGGCCCCCAAGCCTCCGCCCACTACCCGGAGACCCATCCGCCGAGTATCCGGTTTTTCCGTCCTCTTAAACATTTAAGACAAGGCGCATTTTAATCGTGGGAACTAACCCCCGTAGTATTGAAACTCAACAGGTGCTCAGACTAAACACGAAAGTGGACGTAATGCGCCGACACGTTCTTCAGGGAATACCGAAACAAACCAACCGTCGGCAACTGGGAACGTGTGAATGTTAACTTATTATTTATTTTGAAAGTTTGAAAGTTGACAAATTTGCGTAAGTTAATCCGGTAGTCACAGATTGCCATAATCAGTTGGTTAATTGTAAGCTTTGCCGGACGGGTTCAACTTTGGAACGCGTTTTGGGATTTTCAATGAGTTTCATCACAGTAAAGTGCGCGCAGACCATGCAACGTGCACAACTGTGCGAAACTCTTGGATGGTTGTTCAAAAATAAATTCCAATATTTGCCGCTGCCGATTGGAAACCCGATTTAGGTTTATAGAACTGTGTAGTGATCGAAAAACCTTTTGGAGTTCCTTAAAATGGCCAAATCAACGCTTATAATCCACGTAAAATTTCATCCCCCGCTCCCCCCATCTCATTACACCCAGCCAAGGAAGCGCTTTCCTATTCCTTCGAAATCGCCAAAATCAAAATTAGTGTCCGACTGTGCATTGATCGAGTGAGAGCGACTGTGTTTTGAAGGTCTTAAAGAGGCATAACCAAATCAACGCTTATAATCCAGGTATCAAGCGTATCTTTCACCCCCCCCCCCTCTACAAACCATATCCGGCCATAGAGGCACTACTTTCCTATTACTAAAATCCTAAAATCAAAAATAAAGTATTATACGGACGATAGTCGGCAAATCGGATGTTGAGCGCCAAATATCCGTCAAAATGGAAAAACTGCTGAGAGCAAAAGGGCGTTATGATTTTAGTGCGCGTAAGTGTACAACTGTTAAACCGTACATTCCAGGTGTTACCAATGGAACAGAAATAAATGAAATATCTCTAATTATATAACTATTAGGAACCTCGATTAGTGGTACGAAAACGTGAAATCTAATGGAATGAGATGTGAAATTGACATGCGGGACAATTGACCGAGGTTAATCTTTAACTTCCTCGTTTGGCTAGAACGACCTGTTAATAAAATAATTACAATAATATGCAAACGAAACGTAAGTAAATATTAAATGCGAAGGGTTGTGGTGATTTTTCCGTTCCTTACCAGAGGGTTCATGGTGGAGCGAGTGATGCTCTTCCAAGGGGTTGGAGGACGTTATATACGAAAGCTCTTCTCATTCTCCCACCCTTTCGACTGACATTTCGTCCTCTTCGCATCCCGAACCCATTCGCCCTCCGCCACCTTCTTCATTACGTCAGTTACGTAAAATGGATAACAATGTCAAAATGTGCCGTGATATTCGTCGGAGGTTTTTTTTTTTCACGACAATTTCGTTAAGTCGCTAACGTAAATTTTTAATTGGCGACAAAAGTCGATTAATTTTCCGATCGAAGGGTTGGTATTTGTGGCTCTTGTTGTTTCCTTTACAATCACAGAAATCCCACTAACCCCCCCCCCCTCTCCAACACAACGACCTTATCTCTCTCGATCTATCGTGGACTTCACAGACAGATATTATAGTAGGCAAAGTGCACTCTTTACTTTATGCGTTCAGAAATCTGCTGAATTGTAAATCCATCAATGTAAAACAATGTTTAGAACCTTAATTATGCTTTATTTTACGTACACTGTGTTAGTTATGTGTGATCTCAACGCAGCCAGTCGTGTCAAGATGCAAAGAGCCTTAAATAGTTCCAGATATATTTTGAATCTGAAATGCGATGATAGAATTCACGATAAATTTAAAAAACAACAAATTCTCAAAATTAACGAATTAATACAATACTCTATGCTAGCAATCATGTTAAGATTATTTCTAATAAAAAACCACCAGGAAAATATTTGAAATTTGCTCAAATTCATAATTTTGAAACCAGAGACAAGTTCTTAAATTACCGTAAACCACAATGCCGTACCACTGCCTTTAGATCATCATTCATCTCACACATCATATCGGACTTCATTAGAATTAAAACAACTACAAGAACATACAACTTTCAAGAAACGTGTGAGAGAATCTTTGCTTTATCTTAACTAAATTCTAAAAAACTCTCTAAAACCACACGACAGACTATTTAAATTTAAATTATGTAAATTATAGTGTATCTGAATTTTGTTCGAGAAAAAAATTAATAAAATTGGAATGATGAAAGGAAGGTGTTATTGTCGTATAAAACTAGCTAATAATATAAAGAAACGAAAACTGTTGACGCATTTGTATTTACTTAAGAATAGTCGAGTTCGACCAAATCTCGCCAAATGCATAAATAAAGCCGTCGTTCATTCTCTCTCTCTCTCTGCTCAGTTGCTGGAACTGTATGGGGACATGGGACCACATCAGTAATGTAATAATGGGTGTGTTGTATGTTTTGGTTTTACTGTGTCTGTACTGATAAGTTCCAATATGAGAAGGGAAGGAATATCCTAGTACTCGCCCTTCTCAAACGTGCATGCGTGTGTATAAGATGAATGACTGTAATTTATTACGGCGTAAACGTGGTTTATTTGCTTTTTACTTTCTTTGGCTCTACAAAGTAGAAAGGAAAGTTATGTAATCGGCTGAAAAATTTTTTTTGAGTTTTCTTCAGATCTTTACGTTTCAGACCCTCCTGAGTACGAAAAACACTATTTGGGAAAATGGTCTGTGTGTCTGTGAACGATTTTTAGAGAGAACCATCGTATCAAATCCACTCAAACTTGATATCTCGCCCGCAGGTTACGATGGGACGCCAAAATGAGGGTTTGAATCAAATTCACCGAAAGTTAACTATAGTTATCATAGTGATCAAAACACCAAATATTTTTTTTCTCAAAAATGGCTCTAACGATTTTGATTAAATTTTTTATGTTGGTAGCTCTTAATAAGATAATTATACCATAAAATTCCCATTTCTCGGAAAATGACGAGAGCAGCACAATAAATAATCAAAATTGTCGACGAAATTGATTTTAGCGCGGTTTCTAGAGAAAACAACCGTACCAAATCAGCTGAAACATGATGTCTAGCCTACAAGTTATCATGGGACGCAAAAATACGGGTATGGGTAAAATCCACCGAAAGTTAACTATAGTTATCATAGTGATCAAAACACCAATTTTTTTTTTCTCAAAAACGGCTCTGACGATTTTGAATAAATTTTGTATATAGATAGCTCTTAATAAGATAATTATACCATAAAATTCCCATTTGTGGGAAAATGACGAGAGCAGCATAATAAATTATCAAAATTTTCGACGAAAAGCGTTTTTAGCGCAGTTTTTTTCCGTATAAACTCCGCTGGAATTTTTGTAGAATGTTAAAAAAAATTGGTATTGTAGTCCAATCAACCTAAAGGGTGAGTGTTTAAAAACGCTCAGGAGATACATGGGGCTCACTCCAGAAATTCCTGAACTTCAACTACTGCCGTTTCGCTTACTACCAGTTCTAACCGTTTTTACCCAATAACTCTGCAAAAGTAATTACTATCCTTCTTCAAAAAATTCTTGTTTACAGCCCCATTAATTCTCTGTGTACCAATAGCTCAATAATGGTCCTGAAATGAGTACGAGCAGCACAATAAAATCTGGAACTGTAAGCGCTACCGCTTCCTGCTGCCGTAAAGCGTTATTTGGCCAAGTTCAAATTAACTGAGTGATAAATGAATTGATTAAATAGAATTAGCCATAATGGCCCGAATTCTCCCTGGTTGTTAAATAAACCATTCATTCATTCATTCTCTCTCTCTTTCTCTCTCTCTTTCTCTCTCTCTCTTTCTCTTTCTCTCTCTCTTTCTCGTCAAACCGCTGCCGAAAGGAAAAGCGCTTGTGACTGTGAGTGATTACCCAACTATTTCACTGCTGTGTGCCACGGGTAAAGTCTTAGACAACAAAGTCTATAATGAGCTTCGGAAGTATGTTAGCAGGCATAATATTCTGGATCCTAAGCAATCCGCATATCGTATAGGTTTCACCACCGAAACCGCACTCATCGCCGTACTTGAAGTCAGAAGAGCGATGGATTAGAAGAAGGTGACCATTATGGTGTTGGTCGACTTCTCAGCTGCGTTGACCTTATCCAGAGAGATATTCTTTTGGCGGTATTGAAATCGCGGGTGATCTGTTGGCTTGGTTTGAGTCATACTTGTCAGGAAGGTACCTAGGAGTAAAGGGAAACCAGAAGAAGCTGTCTGTTTGGAGAACGTCGGCACTTCACACAGGGGTCCGTGTTTTCGGCGCTCATCTTCGTCCTGTACGTGGCATATGTCTTATGCAGATGACCTTCAGTTTTATCGGTCATGTGATTTGCAGAGCCTGGGAGAAATAGTAGATGTTTTAAGAAACGATCTACGCAACGTCGTACAATGGCGTGTTGACCATGGGATGAAGGTGAATGTGGAAAAGACGAAAGCGATGCTGATTGGGTATTCTAAAATATTGTCCAAACTGGACGTCAGCACGGTTCCCAGGGTGGTGTATGACAATGTCACGCTGGAGTATGTTGATGCAGCCAAGAACCTTGGAATCCTAGTCCAAAACACTCTGGGGGCTGGGACCTCCAAACCACCCAGATTTCTATTGCGGCCTTTCGAGGGATTTACCCGTTGCGGCGAGTCGCTGTGGATTTTCCGGTGGCTGTACGACTCAAATTGGTCCAGACCTGGCCAAGCTTTGATTATGCTGTTGCTGAATGTACGACCTAGAGGTGAAGATTTGGACAGGCGTCAGAGGGCAGAAAACGCGCCGCTTAGGTTTGCACTGAGGTTCCGCTGGGACGAGCATGTGACACCGCATTACAAAAGCGAAGCCTGAAGGTACGCGAACGGAGGGGACTCCAGAAGGCTGGTTTGGTGTTCAAGATTTTGAAGACCCGCAGACCACAGTACTCTTATGAGAGCTTCCAGTTACTGAAGGAGCGAGATTATCGCAGAAGGAACAAAATTATGAGAATACCCGAACATAGAACATCGATGCTTGCGAGATCCTTCATTGTGCAGGGAGCTAAACTATTTAACGAGAACGTTGAACTGTTTGATCCAGCTCAGAAATTGGAGACATTTAAAGGCAAATTTAGGGAAAGATTATTGGAAGCTTATTAACATAATAATATTTTGTGCAGATTGAGATGGCGAAGCGTGCGCAAAGTTTGTTTTGTAAATTAATACCTGCAGTGACCAATTATCTAAAAATGTATGTAAGCGAGCCAGCTGGTATGAAAGGTGAATGTCTGCATTATGTGTGTGGTATAATTGGTAGGAATGCATGTAACTTATTTGGCATGAACGTTGATGATTTATACGTTTAGTTTAGTTTAAATATAACGAGTGGCGTGGAGGTTATTTTTGATTGTCAGTCATATAACAAAGACTCGCAGAGATAGAGCATTTTGAGTAGTAAGTCTTCAGGGGAAGTGGAAGAGAGGGCTGCATAGCCCTAACTTCCCCTGATGGTGAAATAAAGTTCTTCAATCAATCTTTCTCTCTCTCTCTCTCTCTCTCTCTCTCTCTCTCTACCAGGCTCATTTTTTAAATTCCTTTATCAACTAAGATGATTTGTCAGCGACTTCCCGATATCAGTGCGGAAAAACCTGGTTTAAACTTCAATTTTCTCCAACTTCGATTACGCTACGACGGAAGGCTCCAAATTCAACTGTTCTGTACGCGCTATGGCTTACGCTGATTGAACATAAAACCTGTTGAAGATTGGTGGGAGAAAGGAGCTGGTCACGTTCAAACTGCTGAAATTCGCAGAAATATCTGTGCGACAAACTTACGTGGATGCCTGACGCCCATTTTAGAGACACAAGGAATGTTCCTTCGTCACAAGTCCCGAAACATCGAACGACAATACACGAAAGGAACACGGGGGTTTTTAGGGAATTAGAATTCGTAATACAAAGAAATGTTAAAGCTAGACGAAACAACTAACACATTGAAAAGTAATAATAAGGAAACACTACTACTTAGATACAACTGATAAGCACATGTATTAATAAATCAATGAATAGAGAAAAGAAAATTTGAAGTACGTTACAGAGATTAACGAGCGGTGCGTAGCAACACCCAACTTTCCGCCACCCCCTTAATTCAAACACTAGCTACATATGTGGGCGCTATATCTTCGTTCAACGCACTTCCACAGAAACGTTTAAAGAGAACAAAATGTAGGGACTAGTTAGCTGAGAGTACTCCGTAAGTTTGATCGAAATCGTTCGAGCCGTTTTTGAGAAAATTGGAATTTTCGACAAATCTCTTTTTCTTAGTTAACTTGGCTTATATCTCCGTTCAACAGACAAACACACAGACCTAAAAACGTGAAGATCTGAAGAAAACACAAATTTTCTGACACGATTACAATACTTTCCTTTCCTTTCGGGGTTGCGGAAAGTAATAAGCCGATGATATACTTATCTTTCCTACTTCTTAGGGCAACAGAAAGTAAAAAGTAAGAAATACTTTAGGAAATGTGGAGCATCGCAAATCCCTCAAGCCACATGAGATACACGTTCGTGCCACCATTTGAAGTACCATACACAACGGCAGTATCGCATGACGTAACTCCGTCCATTTTCATCTTCCTCATAACCTGGTACTCCAGCTGGCCCAATGTAAACGTGCCAGTCACCATCACACAACAGTAAAGCGTGTTATATCCGTTGTAGCTATGAGTAACAAATTTCAAATGTCACACACGCGCTCGATTATGACAAATAATTATTGGTAACTTCGAATTTGATATTTTGACGAGTTTTTTGAAGATTCCACACGTGAAATTCTTTGTTGCTCTAGAGCTTCTTAATTTGTATAATAAAACGGCGTTAGGGCGGCTGTCTGTGTTATACAGTTCGTCTGAATACGTTTATCGATGTTAAGTTGCGTTCGTGCAGCCGGTGACTGCAAGACAGTAATTTCTTTCCATTTCCCTAAGGTAACGTCGGATGGGTTAAACTCCTCTCGACCACACAGTTCCCCTGCTGCTCTCGAGCACGAGTGAATCACTGCAAGATTATCTAAGATTATCTAAGATTGTAGTGAAAAACTTATATTTCTTTTCGAAATCGCAGAGGTATTTGGTATGACGTTAAACACCTCTCAACACTCAGGGTCCTTCGCTGCTCTCCAGCTGGATTAGGGGATTGGAAACCCAGGCTAATGACGACTGGAGACTGTGTAAATCGTTGCTATCTAGCGAAATTGAAGAATTAAAAACTAACGCAAGTGTCGAATAATACCTACCGAAAACAGTTCTAAAAGATAGTATTTTCTTTTCAATTTCCCTGAGGTACTTCTTTCGACTACAGGGTTTCTCTGCTTGTCTCTAGCACTATTGAATCACTGAAAACTCGTGTGAGTGTCGGTTAATGCTTATCTAAAATTGTAGTGAAAGACTGATATTTCTTTTCAAAATCGCAGAGGTATTTGGTATAAACTTGAACAACTTTCGACACTCGGGGTCCTTCACTGCTCTCCAGCTAGACCTAACCGTCGAAATTAAAATTTAGTGGTTCCGTTTTGTTTAGTTGGGTTTCCGGAACTTCATCGCGAGATATTTAGTTTATTTCAGTTTAGTTCTTTCTAATTTAGCGTGTTTCTAGAAAATTCGTGGTATAGGCGTACTTATAGGCTCTCTGACTGTCCCAAAATTGATACGAGACTCAACACATATTGTCCCAGTCCAAACGGCTCACAAGCCTAGCCTAGCCTACTAAGGAATGCCAAGTATTTCCTGCAAGAGTCTTCTTTGACTTGCGCTCAAAGGGAAGTAGTACCGAAGATCAGAAATCGCTCATTTCTGAAGTTTCCGGCAGTCGGCCAGGACCCCGAGGGGTGTCGATTATGCCGATAACACGCGTGCGTGCTCATTTTGCCGTGTCCCGTGGTCCTTTCTCTCCATCCTCAGAAGGATCGGTCTTATGTCGTGTGTCTGCGCTGAGATAAAGCGTTTGGAGTGCCTCACTCCCCCAGCATTCTATACAGACTAATGCATTCTTCTGGCATATTCTCTCATAGTTCTCTTTATTAGTGACGGGGAAGTCCCACACTGGGGAAGTGGCACTATAGGCACAGTAGACGAAACGAGTCTGGTCTGATGGTGATCCTCTTATGCCCAGGAATCCGATAATGATTCTGCTAAGGAGTTAAACCGCATCCTGCACTCCCACGCTAGTTTCGACGTCGTGGAGTAGTTCAGCGTCTTGCACGACGCTTGACTATCAGTCATTACGTTGACACATTTTTACATGCTTTAGCCGCAAATATCGCAATTTTTATCAGAACCCCTGGCGTTATGTCGTGTCTCTACTCAAACGTTCTGTGAATTGTGTTTTGCACTCTAGTAACTTTTGAAAATTTACACTCTGCGTCATATTCAGGGAAGCGGTAATAGCGTTTCGCAATATCAATAAGAATGGCAGCGACGAAAGGATATAACTGGCGTTGGAACTTTTTGGAATTTCAGATTTCAGTAACACCTAAAATGCAAACAGAAGCAAGTAACCAATTCAGGCACGTTCTCGAGGTTCCTTTTTTTCGTTTGAAAAACCGCGCGCATCCGGCGAGATGAATGTAACCGTTCGTTTTGAGAGCTCGACGACCGCCCAAGATGTCAGAACCAGCTGTAACCATAAGAGCTAATGCCAGCTAAGATTAATTGTTTTGCCACTTCGGGAGTCAACGCGACAAACGTCCCTTTCGAGATTTTCCTGCAAGTTACGTCACGTGCCTTTACATTTTAAAAGACCTGAATATGATAACTGTTACGCCTTAAAAATAAAAACGTCTATCAGACATACTTTTAACCCCAAACCCTGCTTTCAGGTTGACGTTCTGTTGTGCGAAACAACTGATTTCGGCTCAACTCAATTGAGCTTTTGATATTTTCTCCCAGATATTGTAATTTTTCATAAACTCTACGAAGTAGAAAGGAAAGTTATGTAATCGGCTGAAAAAAAATTTTTTAAATGAATTGATTAAATAGAATTAACCATGTACAAAGTGAATTGACGTAGAGCTAAGGAAAGTTGTGTGTTGCAACGCACCAGAAATTTCTTATAACCTCCGCTGGAATGTTAGTAGAATGTTAAAAAAAATTGTTATTGTAGTCCGATCCAATACCTCCTCCTAGTTTAAAAACGCTCAGGAGATGCATGGGGCTCACTCCAGAAATTCCTGAACTTCAACTACTGTCGTTTCGCTTACTACCAGTTCTAACAGTTATTACCCATTAGCTCTGCAAAAGTAATTACTATCCTTCTTCAAAAAATTCGTGTTTACAGCCTCATTAATTATCTGTGTACCAATTGCTCACGAATGGTCCTGGAATGAGTACGAGCAGCACAATAAATTCCAGAGCTGTAGGCGCTACCGTTTCCTGCTGCTGTGACGTGTTGTTTGACCAAGTTCAAAGGCCATGTACAAAGTGAATTGACGTAGAGCTAAGGAAAGTTGTGTGTTGCAACGCACCAGATATTTTTCATTCAGTTCATACGCACTTTGTAGAGCATAACTCTAGTCACACCACCAACGTTACTGGATGATCATGATACTGTCCACACGAAGTTTGAGAATAATCGTGTTTCTGTCGAGAAATATTTATGTAGTTTTCGAATCATTGGGTAAAAACTGTGAGCAACTAACTTCAGTGGTTTAAATTAGTAAATTATTGTGGTCGATGCTAATATCTATTGATCATTATTAAACTATATATGGTTTATTGGATTAACCATTCTAATTATTGTGAAAGTTCTGGTCTCATTATTGCGGAATATAACGCATAAGGAAACGAGCGATGCGTAGCAACACACAACTTTCCGCAATCCCTTCAAGTTCGAACACCACCTACATATGCGGGCGCTATATCTTAGTTCAACGCTTTTCTACAGAAACATTTATGGAGAACAAAATGTAGGGACTAGTTAGTTGAAAGTACTCAGTACGTTTGATCGAAATCGTCTGAGACGTTTTTGAGAAAATTGGAACACCGATAAATTAATATTCGACAAATCTCCTTTTCTGAGTTACCATGGCTTATATCACCGTTCAACATATATATACAGAAATAATTATAGCGAACGAAATGTGAGTATGGGTGACTTAAAGACACTCCGTAAGATCTATCACATCTGGTGAAGCAGTTACCCTGGAATTTACGGAAATGTTCGAAAAACGTTATTTTCGACCCATTTTCATTTTTATCTCTGTTCAATGGACTGTCAGAGGAACATTTATTCAGAACAATAAATAGGTATTAACTACTCGAAAATATCCTGAGAGTTTGGTGAAAATTGCTGGAGCCGTTTTGCCAAAAAGAGTAAAAAAACCTATTTTTGCTTCGTAGGCCTTTATCTCCGTTCACCGTATTTTCATGGAGATATGTATGGAGAAGAAAAGTTAGGTATTGATTGGTAAAAGATCATTTAAAAGTTTAATCAAAATATTTATAGCCGTTTTTGATAAAAAGACGAAAACCCCTAGTTTTTGGTACATTTTCTTCCCCCTACCCCCTTCCCATCGGCCGAAATCGCCCATAACCTTATTTTGGTGTCTACAAAAAATAACGAACAAAACGAAAAAAGAATCAGCTCAATCGGATCAGCCGGTCTCCCGCAAATCGAACTACAGACACACACAGACACGGACCACGCGCCGAAATTAGGTTTTTAAGACTCAGTTGGCCTCACAACGTGAAGATCTGAAGAAAACCCAACTTTTTTTTTTAACAAGATTATTATACTTTCCTTTCCCTTTGGGGTAGCGGAAAGTAAAATCTGAGCGTCTTCGGAATGTATCCAAGCAAAATATTGACAAAATATGTACCGAACATGTTTAATAAGGTTTCGACTTATTCCAGAGTTTGGGAGAAGAGATTGATTGATCGATGTCGCTTTATTTATCCACCTGGGAGCAAGAAGGCCATCAGACTCTTTCTACCTTCCTCCCAGGACAATAATGAACGTGCAGTTTTCTCTACACTTATTAAATCTCAAAAGAACGAAATAATAGCGCTCATAATGTCAAATGGCTCTCTGTACCAAAATAAAATTAAAAATTCTTCCAGATATTACATAAACGTATTAACCTTCATTTTTACTTTCCGCTTCCCAAAGGGATAAGAAAGTATAGTAATCGTGTCAAAAACAAATTTGGGTTTTCTTCAGATCTTTCCGTTCGTGGGAGAATAGCGAGTGCGTTCAGTTTTCATAATCGAGCAAATATAATAAAACGTTAAAGCAGGAGGAAAGTGGAGGAAAAAAATATACGAAAATTATCATCGTTCAGCTCCAGACAGTACTCTTCTTCTCGTATCTCATTATCAATACCTCCCCAACCCCCCTCGCCATTCTTAAAGCGTGAACGTTGTAATTGCATTTGAGCGCTTAAAATATCGTAAATAATTGAAGGGACGTTTTTTTGTTTAATTCGAGAGTTCGCGACATAAATTTCGAGTTAAAAACGAATTTATTTGAACGTGTTCGATTAATTTTACAAGAAATTCTTTCGAAGCGTCGATAATTATGAATTCGACGAAACCGGAAGGACGACGGTGAATCGGGATCCGCGGTCTCGTCAAATCGAAAGAGGCATAACGGTTTGAAATATTTTGAGCTCCATCCTTTCTCCGGGTTTCGATAAGATCGTCAAATGAGCCGATGAAATCGAGAAGGTCACGTTGTGAATATCGATCGCGATGTTTTCAGTGTATTTTCCGCAGGAGAGCAGCTTTAGGAGGGCGAGGCGTTTTCGTTAATCTTTTCGACTCGATTTCGAACGTACGCCTCGGTAAACAAGTTGAGGAGAGCGCAAGGTCGGTCTACCGCTCGAAAGGGAGTATGAAAATAGGTCGAAAACTCTTTAAGGACTACGAATCTCCTATGGATGCTAATATTAAATATAATCAGCTAGAAATCGGAAGAGGTCGGAAGCGCATGCGTGCTTGCCAGTTGCGAACGCGTTTTCAAGACTTGAGTGAACTTGCATAAAACACGCCATAAGCTCTTTTATGTGCATAGACGTTCGTGGTTGACAATGTAAGCTACGAGTACTATCAGCATTTTCAACTTTCTGAGAACTAGATTTGCGAATCACCGTTTTCACCGACGTGGCATCTACGATAAGTCCGCTAAATGCATCAGTTGCACTGACGACGGGTGTTGACGAGGTGTGTCACCCTGCAGTCGGAGTCCAGAATGCCGCCGCCGTATTCCCTGCGTATCGTATGAGCCAACTAAAAGACGGCCACAGGCTCCTTCTTGAAAAGCTTGCCGAGTATTTAGGAGTAAATATAGGTGAGAGACTGTGCTGATCTTTGCAGAGTCAGTCCGCCAAATCGAAGAAAAAACCCACCACGTGCTCCGCACTGTCAACCAATGGTGCGAGCATGTCAAGATGCAGGTGGCTGAGGAAAAAATCCAGCTAACCCTCTTGAAGGGAAAAGTGAATAATCAACCCACAATATCCTTCTTGACGTCAAGTGTTTAGGAGTGAATGTGGGTGAGAGGTGGGGCTTCAACTAACACCTCCAGTCCCTTAAAGGCACTACCATTGCAAGGTTTGCCTCACTGCGTGCCATTACTAAGGCCACTTGGGGTTTGTGTTACCATGACACTATTCTCATGTATAAGGCCATATATCTAGGCGTGATTGGCTACTGCACCGTTGTCCGGAGTAGCAAACTAACAGTCAATCAAAAGAGAGTATTGGCCCAATCCCAGAGAGCAGGACTCCTGTGGGTCAACAAGGCCTATAAGACTGTATCAACAGAAGCACTCCCAGGTGATAACTCGTCAGTTACCAGTTGACTTGGCCATGGAGTGCATGGTTGGCAAGTGGAGAGTGAAATGGGAGCTTCCCCAGCTTTGAGTTGAACTCCACGCAGATCTCCCCACAGAATTAAAACTTGCCGCCATCGACGAATGGGCGTTGGAGAAATGGCAAGCGAGATGGGAATCCTCGTCAAAGAGTCGTGACATGTATGAGTTCTTCTCCAACATCCGTGAACGTCTTTCAATAAATTGGGTGGAGCCAAACCTCGTGCTGCTGTAGTTTCTATAACAATGATAGGCGTGCTTTAGGCATTGCCCGTGGCGTTGGAGAGGATACCTAGCTTTGCAGCCTACACCCCTCTCCAGCCAGCACCAATCATCTCTCTAGGGGAGATTTCCAGCGAAACCACGGTCCCCACGAGACCAATCACATGGCTTCACGGCCGACAGCTCCACGCCCTAAAGGCTCCACACTGCTGGGCGCGGGCTAAAGCCCCCGTGGTACCCATTCTATGTCCTAAGGACCAGAATGGGTGGCAGGCTAGGTGCCGGGATTGCCAAGAGGCGTTCTACAAGCACCTACGCTTTATCTCCATGGGGGTACAGGGATTGAACTTACCCCTGCACCGCCCATGGAGAAGGGTGTCAGGCCGACTTTATGACCCACCCATCTCACTCTAACCTACCACTACTGACCTACATACCTACTTTCCTGAAGGAATAATAATTATTATTAGTTCGAAAAAGCTTTCTGTGAGCTTCGGTTTATTATTCATTCTGAATAACCCTATGCTTTCGGTCACGAAACATTTTTTACAACCCCCCC
Organism: Pachypeltis micranthus; assembly: GCA_020466155.1. Classification (NCBI taxonomy): domain Eukaryota; kingdom Metazoa; phylum Arthropoda; class Insecta; order Hemiptera; family Miridae; genus Pachypeltis; species Pachypeltis micranthus. Next base: position 7,223,895 of record CM035776.1, read on the forward strand.
CCCCCTCACAATTTGATACTTTACGTTTCAAGACATGGGGATCCCAAATCTGCAATGTCCGTCCGTCGTCCCCTGTCCGCCGTCCGGGCAGTTTTGTGCCTTCAACGTGGTCTAAAAAATTCGTTCTTTCGCACAAAAATCCCATTTGGTACCTAGTTGTGCCCGCCATCTCGGCAATCCGATCAGACGGAGCCCATGATTGTTATGGGCAAAAAAACGGTTAAAAAAAATTAACGAAACGCAGTACAATGCGGGAACTACAGCGGAAGTCAACGTTTCGTCGTTTGAAGTGTGGGCGCTATATCTTCATTCAACGCATTGCTACAGGAACATTTATGGAGCACAAATAGTTGGGACTAGTTAGCTGAGAGTATTCCGTAAGTTTGATCGAAATCGTCTGAGCCGTTTTTGAGAAAATTGGAACACCGATAAATTAATATTCGACAAATCTCCTTTTCTGAGTTAACTTGGCTTATATCTCCGCTCAACATGTATATACAGAAATAGTTACGGAGAACGAAATGTGGGTATGGGTGACTGAAAGACACTATGTAAAAGTGGTGACTTCGATGTAATACTGATGCGTAATAATTGATACATTCTTCTGGCCTTTGTGTGTACACTTTTTTTCCCCCGTATTGAATGCGAACTTTTTATTACTTTCCTTGGCTCTACAAAGTAGAAAGGAAAGTTATGTAATCGGCTGAAAAAAAAAAGTTTGAGTTCTCTCCTGATCTTTACGTTTCAGACCCCAGTGAGTCCCACAAACACTATTTGGGAAAATGGTCTGTGTGTATGTGTGTCTGTGAACGATTTTTAGAGAAAACTACCGTACCAAATCAGCTCACTTGATACCCAACCCGCTGGTTACCATGGGACGCCAAAATAAGGGTATGAACAAAATCCACCGAAATTTAACTATAGTTATCATAGTGATCAAAACACCAAATATTTTTTTTCTCAAAAACAGCTCTAGCGATTTTGATTACATTTTTTATATTAGTAGCTCTCACTATGGCGATCATACCATAAAATTCCCATTCGTGGGAAAATGACGAGAGCAGCACAATAAATTATCAACATTTTCAACGAAAATCGGTTTTAGCGCAGTTTGTTCCTTTTAAACTCCGCTGAAATGTTACTAGAATGTTTAAAAAAATTGGTATTGTTGGCCAATCCAATACCTATAGGGTGAGTGCTTAAAAACGCTCATGAGATACACGGGGCTCACTACAGAAATTCCCGAATTTCAACTACCGCCGTTTTTCTTACTACCAGTTCTAAACGTTTTTACCCAATAACTCTGCAAAAGTAATTACTATCCTTCTTCAAAAAATTAATGCTTACAGCCTCATTAATTATCTGTGTAACAATTGCTCAGTAATGGTTCTGGAATGAGTACGAGCAGCACAATAAATTCCGGAACTGTGCAGCGCTACCGCTTTCTGCTGCCGTGAAGTGTTGTTTGACCAAGTTCAAATGAATTGATTAAGTAGACAAAGCCATATAGAAAGTGAATTGACGTAGAGCTAAGGAAAGTTGTGTGTTGCAACGCACCAGATATTTTCTTTTGTAAGTTTAAATTTCACATATATATTATACTCCGACTCTTAGCACGAATATGCTTTCTCAAAACGAGTCATAGCATTTTTTAATACGAGTGTGATTTTATATTCCTCATCAATAAATGCAAAAAAAAAAGTACAAGAGTCTCCAGTTAGTTTTAGTGGATGCAACGGTCATAATCTCACGATGGATTTTCCACGTACAAAGGGGGATGTGTAGTTACTAATTGAAAGCCTGTCGAATGGCATAACGTAACGTGTCGGTTTGGGCGATATGTGAAGAGGACTAGATTATTATAATCGTTTCTGTGAACGCATCCTTCGCAGCAAGTGTCGCATTTTTCCTGCCAAAGAGATTCATTTTCTCTCGGGCGATTTTATTAGTCAACGAGGGCGTTCAGATTTACTGGCGGTTGGGTTTTAATTGACCCAATTGTAAAGGTGAAGCGACTGAGGCAACGGACTGTTGGCCGCTGGCCCGAGGCACGAAGGAAATATCGCGTTGTCGGCTTCCATCACTTCAGCGGACAGGACTTAGGAAGGAAGCGAGCGTGATTCAAAATATCCGATACTTACTAGACAGTTATTCCCAATCCCCAGTCAGTTCTGTCGCGTTACGGGTCTTCGACAGCTTTATCTTTCTACTGCTCATCTAAATGGCGCAATAAGCAATAATTGCCCAAGTGACGCCGGGAAGAGGTCGTCTGAATAATTTTCACCTTCGGGATATCGGCCGTCTTGATTTAAAACGCTCCTTCTCACTCACTTCAGAACATTAGAGTTCCTTCGCAAGAAAGTATCCCCTAAATTTGAGCCCACCGGCTCTCGGCGTTGCTCAACCGACGAACAGCTCCAGTTAAAGTTGTCCAGGAACAACAAGTTTTGGATGGAAAAGGTCAAGATATCAAAGAAAATATTGTTGAGCTGTTTCATTATATGACTCTCCTTCCGCCTTCTTTTGAACTAAAGGCTATTTCGTACAAACTAACACTCCGTTGAGGATCAGTGATCAGTGTTAGGCCCAAATACTCCTTCGATCACTGCCAACGGGTTCCAGTGAAAGTTTCGCTTTTATCTATTTTTAACAGTTCCCGCTACTATAGTTTTGTTTATTCCAGAAATGTTCCGTGTAGTGACGTATAACAGAGCCAAACGTACTAGCTGCTTTCATCCTAAACACGATACTTTGTAACACTCCACATGTGTTGAGCGGAGTATCCCACGACGACTAGAACGTACTGAGTAGCACCTTTTTACTTTCCGCTACCCAAAGGGATTTTCTTCAGATCTTCTCATTTTGAGGTATTCTGAGTCTAAAAAACCTAATTTCGGCGCGTGGTCCGTGTGTGCGTGTCTGTAGTTCAATTTGCGGGAGAACGGCTGATCATTGAGCTGGTTCTTTTTTTGTTTTGTTCGTTATTTTTCGTAGACACCAAAATTATGGGCGATGGGTTAGATCTTGCAGAGAGTCTTTTAACCACCCATACCCACATTTCGTTCTCTATAATTATTTCTGTATATATATGTTGAACGGTGATATAAGCCAAGTTAACTCAGAAAAGGAGATTTGTCGAATATAAATTTTCGGTATTCAAATTTTCTCAAAAACTTACTTACGGAGTACTCTCAGCTAACTAGTACCATTTGTTCTCCATAAACGTTCCTGTAGAATTACTTTTGAATGGCGATATAGCACCCGCATATGTTGGTGGGGGACGAAAATGTATCAAACAGTAGGAGTTTTCGCATTTTTCTCGAAAACGGCTCTACCGACTTTGATTAAACTTTCAACTCATCTTCTACTAGTTGATACAAAAGTTTTCTTTTCCATGCGTATCTCCATGAAAACACGTTGAACTGAAATATATGCCTATGAAGCAAAAATAGGTTTTTCACGCTCTTTGCCAAAACGTCTACAACGATTTTCACCAAACTCGCTGGATGTTTTTGAATAATTAATACCTACATATTGTTCTGTATATATGTTCCTCTAACAGTCCACTGAACAAAGATAAAAATAATAATGTGTCGAAAGTAACGGTTTTTCGAACATTTCCGTAAATTCCAGGGTAACTGCTTCACCAGATGTAATAAATCCTAATGAAGTGTCTTTAAGCCACCCGTGACCACATTTTGTTCTCCGTAATTATCCCTGCATATATATTTTGAACGGAGATAAAAGCCAAGTTGATACAGAAAAGAAGATTCGTCCTATATTAATTTATCGCTATTCCAATATTCTCAATAATGGCTCTGACTGTTTCGATCAAACTGACAGAGTACTCTCAACTAACTAGCCCCTACATTTTGTTCTTCATAAATGTTTCTGTAGAAATGCGTTGAACGAAGATATAGCGCCCGCATATGTAGCTGGTTTTTGAACTTACAGGGGGGTGGCGGAAAGTTGGGTGATACAGCGCACTATTGAAGTTCGCTTACGAGTAACGGTGACACGAAAATATTGTACCTTGTCAACCCAAAACTGGTACTATAGAAAGGCGTGTCGTCGTTGCTGCTGACTCAGGCACAAATTACAGCGATCTCGAGCTCCGATCCAATGCCCGATTTTCATTCGTAACATGAGTATTCGTCTATGACCACTAGAATACGATCCAGATGCCTACCATGGGAGTCAGGCGGTACGTTGCTAAGGAGAAAGAAGGGGCAACGCGGTGTTAAAATCACCGCAACTTCAACTCGAACAATATACGAGTAATAAAGAGGCCAAGAATATTTCTGAGGGTAATTTTACTTGCACTCCAGTCTGCATTTAGACATCGTCAGTAGAGCAACACTGATTTTACCTGCCTTGGCATTGTACCTTGCCAGTAAGGTGATTTGCGGACGGTTGCTGCTCAGTGGGACTCATTGCTTGCCATCTTAGAACTTGAGACATTTGGTTCGGATCGCGAGAGTTCCACAGCAGGGCCACGTTTCTTGGCCGTCGCCTTCTTCGTAAACTCTGCAAAATGGTTATAGGCTTGCTTTGTAACAGCCAATATCGCTCACTGTTGTAAAAACTACAGGGGAGCAGCATGTGGTTTCTCTGGACGGATACATACTTGCATACGATCGTAGCAGTTCTATTTGTCAGGTAACGTCTGACGAGCAAGCACAGGTTGCGGGAGATTCCCCTGCCTTTAAGCTCATTAAGAAGCGCTGGCCACCAAAGATTGTCAAACGCTCCTTTGACGTCAATCAGAAGTGCTACGACGTACTTAGCTGGTGCCAGCGGGGAAACATGCTGTGAGGTTGCGGCCAAAGACTCCATCGAGGGACTGCAACATCAAGATTTCTAATGTTTTGCCTAATATGGAAAGAAGACTCAGCGGTCTCCATGATCGCGGGTCTGACTGATTGCGGTCGCCTTCCTTTTGTAGAGTGACGACACGCGCAGACTTCCTCTGAGTGGGGAACTGTCCGATCTGCAGACAGTCATTAAATAAATTAAGGAGGCCCCTGGAGATTGTCCACTGGCAACAACCAAGTTGTACTTGGTGAGCAACTCTATATACGCCTCGCCCGCCCTATCCAGGGTCGGGGATCCCCACAATGGTAATCTTGGGTTTGCATCAGCACAGGCTAAGCAGGGTCGTCCTGATAGTCCTGTTGGAGACCACTCGGACAACCCATCACACGGCTACGTTCACAACAAGGAGCCCGCACTTTTAGCGCTGGTTTTCATTTGTGACCGTGAAGCCAATTACAAAGGGTGTGTGTGTGTGCGATCGCATTTTTTATATTTCACTTTTTGCACGAGAGATGGCCGAGGTTTTTCTTCCACGCGTTTACAGGAGAGGAACTGTTTATCAACTCTTGTCTGTTTAATCACATAAGGTATTGTGCATTGCAGGAATTACATGATTCCTCGTGTTTCCCAATAGCATTATGTGCATACTAGAAGATCAAGCGTTGAAGTCACCCGTCTCTCACGCGCGAAGAAACGTCAATGACAACCATTCCTCCGATTCTCTGAGCTAGGGAGGTATTGGGGTAGAGAGATCACCTGGGTGTTAAGCGTAACGATAAACTGTAAAACATCTAAACAAATGCATAGCTCAGTAATTTGAATAAGTTGTTTGACTTGGTGGTTATTATCTCGTTTCGACGCTTGATGCTCATCATTTTTGAGATGGAAAGGCCATTTGAGGAGTCAATGATTTTCCAGGTACGTAAATTTTAAATGTAACTTTGTTATTAGTGTATTCACACAGTGGTACATACTGGAATAGATAGCTCTAATTTGCACGCCACGACAAGCGAACAGGCGAAGTCCAAAAGAGGTAAGCTTTTCCCCGGGGGGTTCTTATGATGGCCATTGATTCCTCCCATTCGGATGAAAACTAAGAGATTTATTTGCTTCTGAATTAATCTAGTGAGATCTTGAAAGCTCTACGAGTGTCGGATTTCAAAACGCTACAAGCCCATCCTAGTACGGATTTGGTCGAACTTTAGGCTGAAGAAATGTCCGGCTGCGCGAGGACTAAAAGTTCTAAAGACGTTGAAGTTGTGGGAGCCGAAGGACGAAATTTTGGGCAACAGAGAAAGCTGCCTTTTGAGTTTTGGCAACGAGTTGGACGTCACTTAATAGTATTACTCTTCCGAGATGTCGGCCATTTGTTTCGCCGCTGACGAGTCACAAATTATGCGGTCAGTTTACCGCCTACTTGAAGAGGCAAAGCGAGATGGGCCAAAGACACGATGCAGGAGCCCGTTACTGTCAAAAACACCCGGGATCCGTTTGTGAAACCTCGAACTGGATTTAAAAATTATGGGGGGGATCCTTAGGGGATTCGAGCAGCTCAACTCCTCCCGAACTTCGAATTATGTTAATACCAAATAATAAAATCTGCCGTATCTCCCTGCGCCGTTCGATATGTAAACTGTGACTCTACTAAAGAACTTTTTATTATTTCACATAAAAACTGGCTGTTAATGTTTTTATGGCGCACATTTCGCTCGTTTTTGGGCGGCTTGAGGTTTTTTTGTCACTACTTAACTCCGTTGGAGGATGTAGTTATTGGAAATACTGCTTTATTTTAGACTGAGAACGAGTCGCTGTGTCACAAATTATGTTGTTAGGTTATTCTTCCCCCTCTATGAACTAATGCCAAGCTTATTGGAGGTAGGTAACTGGTAGTGGAGGAGAGAGAGAGAGACTTTTATTCATGGAAGAAAAATACAATGAGGAGGTGCGAATGTTCCTTTTGGCGGAACAATTCGTTGTGAGTAACCAGGCATTCATGGAGCGTCTAAGATTTCGGTAATTGAAACCTGGAAGGAACTTAAGCGCAGCCGGGAAGTTCGGTATCTAGCACAAAGAGACTTTGGCGTTAGGTGCTCATGAGCAAGAAACGGAAGCGTTTTTTTTCTGCCAATTGTGACACTGGCCCTTTCTTAGTAGAAGGCGTCGTACATGCCCGCCCCCCTTAGGAAGCCGAGTGTTTCCTTCACCGCAGATACCGGATTTGGGGTTAATAGTCCCCTGAGCGAAATATTCGAAGCGTTTCACATAGGAAGTGCTACGCCGTCTCGTCCTCCTTGCCGCAAAGTCCGCATTCCACCACCATTGAGATGCCCATCTTGTTGTGGTGATATCTGAGTGGGCAGTGCCCGGTGAAGAAGCTTATCAGAACTCTCAGATCCTGCCTAGAGATTGTCAGCATCGTCTTTTTGGCAGGAAGACATAACGAGCCTTTTCGATTGTCTTAGTCCTGGCTGGCGATGCCAATGGGCGCTGTTTTCCTGTATCTCCCATCGAGCCACCAGATGGTTCAGGTGACTCTACGTCATACCCACGTATGGTTCAGACCCGATGGGTAGGGACTCTGTACCCCTTTTCGCTAGGCAGTCAGCCTTTTCGTTGCCCTCATGCCCCTTATGAGCCGACACCCAGATGAGGGAGAGCCTGTTATGGGCGCCGAGCTGCTTGAGTGCATGAAGGCATTCCCATGCCAGCTTGGACCTAAAACTGTAGGCTGCGATGGCCTTTAAGGCGGCCTGGCTGTCTGAGAATCTCTGTCCTTTAGTCAGGATCTCTTTCCGCGCAGATCTTTATAGCTAGGATTTCCGCTTGAAATATCGTGGCGTACTCTCCCAGTGGCTTAGCGAGACTGTAATTGGGCCCTACAATGCCCAGTGCAGCTCTGCCTTTCATAACTGAACCACTGCAGGGCGCCCACCTCAGTCTGGAACGTCTCCTTCTTCCATAATTTCCGTGAGTGGATGCTAACACTGAATGGCAGCCGAAAGTTCTTCTGCTCTGGCATAACTTCAGTAGCAAGGACTGCGGCCTCTTCTAGCTTAATCTGTCTAGTTATTCCTTGGAGGCTCGCCTCAACCCTGGTAGAGATACCAGGAAGCGTTAGAGTGTTAGTTGACAGAACCCCTCGCTGAGATCGCCCTTCGTGTCTACAAGGACACGACGGCATTTTAGGGCCCAATTACATCAGGGTTAGCTCGGCGAAGTGAAGCTGCGGTGACTCGAGCTTTGAAAGGAGCAGCAAGAACTAGGGAAGTCAAATTTACTGAAGGAAATTACCAACAAGTACGAGCAACAGCTATTTCACCCAAGGTACCATCAAACTTAAATTCGACGGCGAATTCGTACGAATCAAGGTAGGAATTTCGAGTCGGAGCTATTCAGAGAAGTACTGCAGATCTTCAGTTGTGAACAATACTCGACGCACTTGTGGAGCTGTTAAATATTCGCGTAACAAGTATTCGCGTCGATGTTCTTCTTGAATACCACTACTTTCTTCATGAAGTCAAACGCATATGTTGTGCTCACGAAGGGGGGAGCTTGAAACTGAGGAATAAATGGACGTGGTGAGGGTGAGTTAGGACTGTATTACACTTGACAGAATAGCCGTATCACTTTGAGTGTGAGTATATAAACGTGAACAAGGGACTCTCAATACACGTCAACTGGTTGTGGAACACTAAGCCGAGGGGGAGAGAGCGTTGAGTTGTGAGTAGCGCAAGCTGAGAGACGAATCGTTGGGAGAACTGGGAAACGACTGTCATTCGCGAGTGCAGATGGATGACTGACTCGGAAGGAGCTGTCTGTTGAGGAGAGAAAAGTAAAAAGGGGGTGTTTTGAGCAAGTCCCAAAATACATTGACCTCAGTTTTTCCCAACATCTCAACATTTCCCCTTTTGGATCCGCTAATCCTTGTACCTGCGAGTCGTCCAACTCTAAACGCTTGGAGTTCCCCAATTAGTTTCTCAGGCGCCTCAAACTTCCCCACCTCTGGGATTACCATTCCTACTTGTAACTTCACAACAATAGGCTTCAGATTCCAATACCGCTCATATACTCTAAAACATAATAGAGCCCCCAACTTACGAGCTTTCATTTCTCAAATACTTACTGTCCCCATCCAGTCACCCCTCCACTGGTCACAACCATCCTCCATACGAAACCAACCAATCGGAAGAATTTATACCCCTTCCAAAGCGATAGTTTCCCCCCCCCCTGTCACCACACCCAGAACGACTGTATTTTATGTTATGTTAACTCACTTCTCCTCTGTACATTCAAGTGTTCAAACCTTGTTGTGACTTCAACTCTTCAATTACACGTTTTGTGCTCCATTAAACTGTGTTCATTCAAGTCTATCCTGGTCTAAACAGGGGGATAGGAAAAGGACAGGTTTAGGAAAGTTCAGAAAAGGGGAAAATCTGTCACTTGGAAATAACCGAGGAGCGAGACTTCCAACAGGTACAAACAAAGAAAGGGGGTTGGTGCTTGAGGAGACTGTGACGTAGGGTGAAGCGTGGACGTTCGAAGGTAAAAAGCAACCCAGCTAATTCGGCCTGCCGAACGCATCAATATTACCATCGTACGGCTTTGACTCCTGCACCACAGATGATATTGCAGGCATCGCTGTTCTGAACCCTGATCAGCAATTTATTCCTATTTCGGGTGTCTCTCGTTGTCATGAACTGGAAGTTGTCATACATGTAAGCAGTGTCTTCAGAACTTTAAATATCAAGATGACCACACTCAGCCACTTACGCTCTCGCATCTTCAGACAACCAAGTTGATAATAGTGTACTGTAACTCGCTCGCGAAACGCAAAGCCATTTTATCGCATAAAACATTAAAAATATGTTCTCAAAGTCTTTTGTCATGATTGTAGTAGGTTGATTTTCAAAGCGCGTCATCAACAATATTACATAAGTCGTTTGCCGTGTGAAAACAACGTATTACGCAATAATTTAGTGTTTCACTATGCTGCGTAAGATAGTTGCGAAGTATCATCTTGAAATAAATCGAGCTGGCGGTCCAATTCTTCTCGTCAACTTACGAAGACGTTTTCGACATACCAGGATCTCGGAAAGTTGAGACGTTCGCCGCATCATCGCATTACTGTCAGTTTCTGGAGCTTGCGCTCAACATATTTTACATCGGCGGCGAATTCTGTAGTTCCGAGAATGAGATCAGAGTTGAAACGAAGAGTAAAATATAAAAAGCGGTCCAGGAGCCAGTTGCGCATAGTTTGGATGGTTTCGCGACTGAGCTAATCAGAGGACTCGGTTGTTCTCAGAGTGAGCGCCATTAACAGATATGGAACGCGGTTCTCATCCTAATAGAGCAAGAATCTGGTCGCTAGGGCGAATGGAGCCTGTGCACCTCTCACCGGCATTAAAAACGACGTTCACAATTTTCAAGCGTGTAACCTCGTGTAGGCTCATTTACCTCCGAAGGGTCGTAATTGGAAGAGGCCTAAATATGGAATCATTTCATAGTGTCGTCAAACTGTATTCACGTTTACTCGATGCCCTCGTTTTGACATCCTGTTCTGCCAAGGATTCACTGGACCTATGAATTCAGTTCAGGTCAATTGGAACATCTTACGAGGGGAGTTTTCAGTTTTTCCACGTAAAATGAGAACGTCGAAGGAAAGAAGCGGAAGACCAAAACCATAAACTGCTCATCCACTAATAATGAATTGTTATGCAAGGACAATATTACGATTTACCGTCTTAGTATCCTCCCAATATGCTAGAAATTGATCGCACATCTGATACTTTTAATGAGATTTCTGTGTCCAAGTTGAACGTTGAGATCGTATTTTGGTCGTCCCCCGTGGGAAAATTTTGTTACAAACCCCAACATTTTCGTTTCATTTCCTCATGCGTTTCAAGGCATGAGGATTCCAAATGTGCAGTCTTCGGCACACGGCTCGGTGCCTTTAACGGCTTTCCCTTAATAATTGCAGGGAAAACAGGCAGACTATCTTGCGAAAAGTGGCACAGAATCCCAACCCATCGAGGCTGAGCCACAGATAGGGGCGACGAAAAGGCCGGTGGCTCGATGGGAGACACAGGAAAATCACGCCGATAGGCACGGCCTGCGACGATTAAGACCGGCGATGAGGCTTATAGCGCCTTCTTGTTCAAGGGCAAGTGCTATGCGTACACTCTCTAGACAGAATCTAAAAGCCCTTACTACAGGGATGCACAGACCGTGTCCCGCCGGTGAAATACTGGTGGCCCGCCGACAGCAAAATAGTCCGAATAGTCCCGAACGTCCGATTGCTCGCGTAGATACACGAAGCTTCCAGAGTCGGTTTCAACTCTCTAAGGGCGAAGTTCACGCGTTGAGTGAAGTGTCAACAGAAAGAAGCAGTTTAATAGTGTTTTTGGAAGGCAATAGTTCTAATGTAGATTTTAATCCGACTAGCCGGTGTCATATATTTTGATCCAAATTCAACGTAGATTTCCTGTTGCAGTGTTAACCCGTCAAGTGCCGTGTATAATGTACTTTTGGATGAGTGTTCAAAAACTGGTTTGGACTTATCAAAATTATCGGGAGTTGCGACTGACGGTGCTCCTTCTATGATTGGTGTCAATTCCGGGCTAGTTACTTTGCTAAAAAAGTATCTGCAAGAAAAAACATAAACGCTGAAGATTTCATGCAGTTTCACTGCATTATACACGAAGAAGCCCTCTGTTCTAAAAAAATTGAATTTCTGAATGTCATGAAAGTGGTAGTTTCGACTGTAAATTTCATAAAATCACTCGGACTCAATCACAGGCAATTCAAACAATTCCTTGATGACATCGAAAGCGAATACGGTGATTTGCTGTTTTATACAGAAGTAAGGTGGCTAAGTCGTGGATTGACACTGGAACGATTTCTAAATTTAATAGAAGAAATTGAAATATTTCTGGCGGAAAAGCAAAGGGATGTCCCAGAACATAAAAATCCTGGTTGGTTGAGTGATTTGGCTTTTTTAGTTGAAATTACAAATCATTTGAATGTCTTGAACACACGGATTCAAGGCAAAAATCAACTGATATCCCAGCTTTACGCTCATGTATCATCCTTTCAATGCAAGTTGACACTTTTCATATCGCAACTGAATTCTGGAAATTACAATCATTTTCCGAATTATAAGAAAATGGCCGAAAAATTCAACAAAACTGCGATTAATTTCAGCTATGTAGAAAAGCTAGATATTTTGATTCAATCTTTTCAAGACAGATTTTCGGACTTTAAAACAGTGAAACCTCTGTTGGACATATTCAGCAATCCTTTCACGATTTCAGTTGAAAATGCGCCAGAGTCAATGCAGTTAGAAATTACCGATATCCAAAACGACCAAGATTTACGCAACATGTTCAACGAAAGAGACTTGTTGAACCTTTACCACTGCATTGATAAAAATATGTACAAAGAGTTGCGCATAAACGCTCTCAAATGTGCCAGCTTATTTGGTTCTACCTATATATGTGAACAAACTTTTTCAATACTATATAATAATAAAACAAAAAATCGAAACCGCCTTCAATGAAAATGGAAGTTTGGAAGCAGTTTTACGTGTTGCTACAAGTAAAATTGAGCCAAATATAAAAAAGATTGTAAGCACTATGCAGTGCCGCGCTTCAAATTAATAAATTATTTTTCAATTTTAATACATTATATCAATTCTTTATTGTCTTTAATTACCTATACTTCTGGCGGCCCGCCATCAGTTCATCATTTGCCCGAGTGGCCCCTAGTCTTAATAAGTCTGTGCGTCCCTGCCTTACTAGTTATACCACAGGGCACTTCCCACTTAGCTATCACCTCAACAAAATAGGCATTTCAGAAACATTGAGTGCAGATGTGCAGGAAGGAGTACGAAACGGCAGAGCGCAGCCTATGCAACTGCCCTGCCTTAGCAGCCGGGCGCTTCAAACATTTCACTCCATAGCGATATCGGCAGGGAAAGACATACTCGGCTTCCTAAATGGGGATGGTGTCTTATTTGAAATCGCCAGAGGTGAGCTTCAAACTTTGAACATAGAATAAAAGTATATTTGAATGAATATTATGAATATGAACAAAAAAAAAGAAGCATTCAGCAAAAGAAAAAACCGAAGTTCCCTTCAAGGTAATTAAAATAAACTAAAAGACTGAACTCTTCTTGGAGGCAGTTCGTAGTGATGGAAAAAAAGGCTGGTTTGACACGAAACTTCAAACTGCAGTGGAACTTCGTACTGCACGGACGTTGCTGCTGGTACTTGTATTCGCTACGTTTTGGTAATGTCGACAGCAGCCGAATTCTTCTTGCTTTCTTGTAGATGCTGATGAACGTAGGAACCAATCAAACGAAGATAAACGAATCCTGTGGATGCTGCCACTGGTGTGTGTTGAAAAAGAGAAGGTGAGCAAAGACGACGCAATGGAAGACGAAAACCGTGGAGGCGGGTGTTGGAGGGAGGCAACAGGCAACAGCAATAGTTATCTAAACCACCTGAGGTGAAGCTCAAGGCTTACCAGTAACCACAAAAATAAACAAATAAAACCGATCTTGATCATTAACATGTGTACATCATTTATTAAGTAAGGGGAATCGTTGCTGTTGGCCCTTGTGTGGCCGCAGTGACAAAGGGACTCGGTCCGGTGTGCCCTATGATTAAAAATAAAACAAAACAGGCCACTTACCATCCTTATCCTACCTCTCTTCAGACCAAAGATCTCTCTCGTTCGCTCCCTGGAGAGTCTGATAAACAGCCTTGACTGCTTTTGGCCAGGCGTATCCCGCCAATAGGCAGCCTTGCACTTCTCCTCATACTAACCAACCTCCTTGATCAAGTGGCTCTTGGCCCTAGGAAGGGTGCAGATCTTTTCCTCGCCACTTTGTCAGCCGCCTTATTCCCTTCTATTCCTGAATGACCTCCCACGGAACACAGCGTTAATGTGTTTTCCTTTCTCAAGGCCTTCAGGCCAGTCAGGCATTCCCAAACGAGCCCCGATGTGGTGGTATTGGAAGCGAGGGCCTTAAGTGTAGCCTGACTGTCTGACATAATGTTTATTCTTTTCCGCTTCAGGTCCCCACACAGAAGGTCCTGCACGCTCACCGTCTCAGGGAAGAGCTCTGCTTGGAAAACAGTGGCCTGCCAGTGGATCGCACCCTGAAAGATTGCTCGAAGTTATACTTCGTCTGTATCGAGTTCCTGACATGCCAAGCAGGCCCCTCTGCAAGCGCCTTATCCAATATTAAGTGGTGTGGCGCCCTTCTTCCCCGCCTGACAACACCCAATCCCAGCATAGGAGCCGCCTGTAGGTAGGCAGCTCTCTCCTAATGTGTGTGGAGAGGTGCAAGACCCAGTGGGTTCCCATGTAGGTTCTGCGTTGCAGTTTACTTAACTACTTATCTAGTAGATACTGTATTAAAATTAAAAATTGTGGTAATTTTCCCACAGATGAAAACCTGGTGTAACAGTTCAATTTTTTGGCTCTGGTCCCACCAAATTATCTAAATCATTTTCTCAAACGATTCTCACACTTTTACGATCTAAGACACAAAGGTATGAAAAAACTCAATATTTGCAGCTGATTATATAACTTTCCTTCTTTCTTCGCAAGGCTAAGGAAAGTAACAAGATTATCACCCGAATTGAGCGTCTGAAATCGCCGCCGTATTGTGCTGCGAAAAGCATGTATTAATTCTAGAAATGAGGATACGCAATGGGGAACATTCGAGTGGTGTGCGACTGCTGCACCCGAGGGCACGTTAATACCCTCGCAATTACTATCAACTCGCTTCACTGTATTTTTTTAGGGGTGGGTTTCATCTTCTTCTATACTCCGAAAGCTTCAACGAAATTCGCGAAGAATAAAGCAGCCGACAGACGCTGATATCTTCAGACATTTCGGGAGGCTATTAACCTCGATAGCCTCTTCCTTTAGTGGGACGATCGAGATTTGTTTGGATGGTCTCCCGGAGAACCTTTTTGCTCGGTCAAAATCACTGATCCCAGAACCCTGTTTTACTGCCGTTACGTAAGAACTTAATCCACTTAACCGTCGGTCGGTGGGAATTTCGAACAAAGGACTCGTTCTTGAGATAACCTTATGCGGCGGATCAGCTGACTTTTTTTTCTGTTAACCGGTACTGTGTTTCAACCCACTTGCTTCTTAACGCAAGTGGACTGTTCGTTTTGCACCATATTGCAAGAAAAAACATTCGTTAACACGCACAGGGCAATCAACATTATTCGGCAATGTATCGATAAGCGCAAAACGCATTACAGAGAACTCCTACAAGCTGGAGTACTCTATTAACCTTCTAATCTGAATCAGCACTACAAGTTTTATAGAAGATTGTGCAAAGTTCTACCATGATTGGCAGCGGCCAAGCGCGTTGGGGCGTGATGCTCTCCGCGCCTGGCGCCAGCAAACTCTAGTCCGATCCCCGACCAGTCATCCCCCACTTCTCCAAACCCTGGGAGAGGCAGTACCAGCAATGCAGCTGGGGACACTGGAGGGGGCTTCCCAACAAGTTCGTTACGGGGGAGCTGGGAAATGGGCCCAATGTAGCCACTGCACGCGCCATTGTTCCTTCAGTTTCAGCTGACTCCCTGCTCTCTCTCTCTCTCTCTCTCTCTCTCTCTCTCTCTCTCTCTCTCTCTCTCTCTCTCTCTCTCTCTCTCTCTCTCTCTCTCTCTCTCTCTCTCTCTCTCTCTCTCTCTCTCTCTCTCTCTCTCTCTCTCTCTCTCTCTCTCTCTCTCTCTCTCTCTCTCTCTCTCACTTCTCTCTCTCTTTCTCTCTCTCTCTCTCTCTCTCAATTCTCTCTCTCTCTCTCTCTCTCTCTCTCTCTCTCTCTCTCTCTCTCTCTCTCTCTCTCTCTCTCTCTCTCTCTCTCTCTCTCTCTCTCTCTCAGTTAACCCCCAGAAATGCAAAGCCATGCTGTGTGGGTACACTAGACTTCTCTCGGGGATCAACCCTTCTGTCCACATAAGCAACCAGAACCTGCCATACAGTACTGAACTTAGAAACCTTGGAATCACTATGACCCACACCCTCCCTTGGTGGCCACAGGTATCGAAGACAACGGTGAGAATTTTTAGATCTCTGTACCAACTTCGACGACTTGCTACAGAATTCCTGTACCATGTAAGACTCAAGGTAGTGCAGGCACTCGTCACCCATAACCTCAGTTATGGGTTGGCGGCTTTGTGTGACCTCAATGGCGAGCAACTGGTGGCTATCCAGAGAGCACAAAATGCCTTAGTACGATTTGTTTACAGGTTAAAGTTGGACGAACACGTTACACTGTACTATAAAAGCTTAGGCTGGCTGAAGATCCAACAAAAAATCAAATACACTGTTGCTCTGCTCCTATTTAAGAGCTTAAAATTCCATTACCCTCCCTATACCGCCGAAAAATTTGCATTTCTCCACACAATTCACCAACATGAGACACGACATGGCCTAATTCAAATCCCTCGCCATCGAAACACCATCTTCAATAAATCTTTCACTGCCACAGCTGTTCGAATTTTTAATGAGAACCCAGCCTTATTTGACACCTCCGTGAGCGTTGCGTCTTTCAAGAGCATTTGCAAGAATGCGCTTTTAGAGAGGAACATGAAGAGTAGAAAAGAATGGAATAGCACGCAGAAGTCGTAGAAAAAAGACAATCCAGTAGTGATTTATTTATGTTTATTTTTTTCTTCTTCTTGTTTTTACTCTTTACGCCGCACAAGATTTAACTTGTAACCAATACTGTTTGCCAGGGATGATGTAAGAGAGGGCCTTATGGCCCTAATCCTCCCTGGTTGGTTAAATAAACTGCTTAATCAATCTCTCTCTCTCTCTCTCTCTCAGTTGCGTTCTGTTCGTTGTAGTGATCACACGTGTTTCTTTCGCTCCCCGCTTTTTACTAGTTACGAAGGGACCATCACTGTTTTCACTTCCAATTTTTGGTTCGCGAGTAGACTCAATTGTATTGAAGGTGTTAGCGAGAAAATTCCCACGATTTTCGCGTGATAATTACGGTTTTCGGCCAGTTTCTCACTCGAGAATTCAAGTTATACGAGTGCAAGTAGACGGTTTGTTGTGAGCACGTCAGCTTTTTTTCGGCAAAGGTCGGTTTTGTCTAGTTGACTTTTCGGCAAAGTCCATTTAGGCGCTCCCGGTCGTCAACACCTCCCCACCAAGACACCCGACTAAACGCTTTAAAATGTCGGAAAAGTGCGTCAAATGTGATAGAGGTTTCGCAAACAACGCATATCGCCTCCTATGTGAGTTATGCAAAGAGACATTTCATTTGGATTGTCAGAATATGAAAAAATCGGATTTCATTTTGTTGAGAGACAAAAGGAAGCCCTACCAATGTTTAAGTTGCGTGAGGAGCAGAAGAGGAACTACGAACATTGAGGAAAGAGGCAGGAATAGTCTAGATGGCACACCTCTGCATCCCAGATCAATAAAGAATCAAGAAATGGATTCCGATTCGGAAGGTAAATATATTGCTTCCTCAGTAGTGTTAACGGGAGACGGGGACGGGGCAGTGCTGTTGTGTCATCTGTTAGCTCCCTGCTCTCTGCATTTAGGCAGTCCATGTTCGATCGATTAGATAAGTTCGAAGAGCGGATGAAGGACTTTGAGACACACATGAATAAATACGCTGAGATAGTCGATAAAACGGAACAGGCAGTCTCCGGTCTCCGAACGGAAATTAGCGGGATGAATGAGAGGATTGAAGAGATCGAATTGAGGCAGAATAGCCATGACCAGCTGATTCGTGCAATGAAAACAACGATCAATGAACTTGAACAAAACCAATTATTGAATATCATTGAAATTAAAGGAGTACCGATAAGAGAAGGCGAATTAGTGCTTGACATCGTCAAGCAAATTAGTTCAGTAATTGGCTTTGAATTTAACGATGGCATGATACAGTCGTGTTATCGAGCCCGTCAGCCCAAATCATCTGTATATCCCGGAATAATGTTTGTCCATTTCGTTCGAAGAACGGATAGAGATATCTTCCTGAGAAAGGCAAAGAAACATCGCGGCCTAAAAGCATCTAGCCTGCAATTAGCTGGGAAGGATGATCTGCCTATTTATGTAAATCAGTGCCTTACGTTTGCTAACCGAAAACTTTTGAACAACGCAAAAGAACTCAAGAAAACCCGCACCTACAAGTTTGTGTGGGAGCAGGATGGAAAAGTATTAATTCGCAAAAATGAGACATCCGGTATCGTTCATCTAAGGTCACAGTTTGACCTCGATGAGTTGATGTTGAAGGAAGAAAGTCCAACAAGAGCTGCGCAGCAGACATCAAAAAACGGATCGGTGGGCGACACAAGTGGCCCCACCTAGTGTTAGCTGAGGCTGAAATGATTGCTATTATTTGGTTTGGATCGGCTGCAACTTTGGGATTTCCAGCGATGAAAAGAAGAATGGTGAATGACAAGAGCTATTTGAAGATGCGGTTTTGGATGTCGTTTAATTTTAATTTTATAAAATTTTCTTTATTTCTGCAGATTACTTATTATTTTGAAATCACAATGGGGGTACTTTATATGATAAATCTGAACTCATTACTGAAATGGATGTGAGGGACTTGCTGTTGCAGGAGGTGGGTGGTTATAAGACGAATTTGAAATGTGCACATATTAACGCTCAGTCTCTACTTGGACACTGGGACTATTTTAAATCAATTTTTGATAGGGGCACAATAGACATAATAGCGGTATCAGAAACTCATTTGAAGCCCGGTATTAATGACTCACTCTTGGAACTGGCAGATCATAGGATCCTGAGAAACGATAGAATCGGCAAGCCGGGTGGAGGAGTCGCCCTGTTTATTAGGCAAGATTTAGTCTACGAAGTTCTATTAATGTCCGATAGTGAGTACCAGAAAAAACCTGAATTCATTTTCGTTGAAATATCGATTGGTGGAAAGAAGATTGTCGTGGGCGTAGTGTACAGACCACCTAAAGTGGGGCACCTAAACACTGTTTTCGATCCTATTTCTCAAATAATTGGTCTCTATGACAATATCCTGATTTTTGGCGATTTCAACGCGAATATGTTAGGAAATGATTTTTACAAAAAAGAACTAGAGTCATATTTAGTTTCTCTACACTTTTCGTATGAACCGAAAACAGCGACCTATCATATACAGAACAGTGATACCCTTTTAGATTTAATGTTGGTTAATGATCCCCTTTTGTAGTCAAATCAGGAAAAACGCCCGCTCCGGGGTTTTCCTTTCATGAACTGATATACGCAGTAGTTGCTGTTTCTCCCCCACCATTGAAAACGAAAAATATTTTCATTCGAGATCGGAGCCGATTTGATAAAGAAGCTTTTTAATGAAGCCAAAAACAAGATTGGGCTCGTGTGAATGAGATTACCAGTGTTGATGACAAGGTAGAGTACTTCAATAGATTAGTTGTGGAGTTATATGATAAACATGTTCCGAGAAAGAGAATGAAAGGGTCCCGCCCCCCTGCCCCATGGATAACCCCTGAGATTGGGAAAATTATGAATGAACGTGATAGGCTATACAAGAAATTTTTGAAAAGCAGAAACGAAATTGATAGACGAAATTACGCATCATTGAGGAATAAGGCTAAGCAATATCTTAGAAATGCCCGAAACAAACATTTTAAATCTCTGTTCGAATCCGATCTATCACCTAAGGACTTCTGGAAAATAATGAGTAATTACGGGATAGGCAAGGACAAACAAGAATACTCGGTTCCCAGTAATATATCGCTAAATCAGCTAAATAATTTCTTTTGTCTTCAAAACGAGTGTCCCATTGACCCCACCTTGATTGATGAATACGCCAATTCTGAGAAGTATAAGGAGGTTCCTGAGTTTAAACTAAGTCAGATACGCCCGGAGCAAATAACCAAAGCCTTTCAACGGGTGAAATCTCTCTCAGTTGGGTCTGATGGAATCCCCGGAGACATCCTTGGTTTATTATTACCTTTAGTAAAAGATGTGATATGTGGTATTTTCAATTTATCAATCCAGACATGTACGTACCCGACTCAGTGGAAAA
Organism: Pachypeltis micranthus; assembly: GCA_020466155.1. NCBI lineage: Eukaryota > Metazoa > Arthropoda > Insecta > Hemiptera > Miridae > Pachypeltis > Pachypeltis micranthus. Next base: position 7,243,765 of record CM035776.1, read on the forward strand.
AGGCGGTAATAAAACCTATACCTAAAAAGAAAAATCCCAAAGTGGTGGCTGATTTTCGTGCAATAAACATTTTATGTGCCCTTGGAAAGGTCTTCGATGTGATAATATATGAGGAATTCATAAACCATATAGAACACAACGGAATCTTGACCGAGCATCAAGCGGGCTATAGAAAAGGGAACAACACCGAAACACTGTTGATCGAGTTATTAGACGACGTTAGAAACGGTCTTGACAACCGTAAAATAACGTTGCTGGTTACGATTGACTTCTCTCGAGCGTTTGACAAGGTGGGACATAATTTGTTATTAGCCATGCTTAAGTCGATGAGGTTTTCTCAGGAGACTGTTGCATGGTTTCAGTCATTCTTAGACAGACGAATACAGTCTGTTAAAGGGATGCACAATGAAATGTCAGATTGGAATGTAGTTAGAACCGGAGTTCCACAAGGATCGGTAATGTCGGCACTTTGCTTTCTCATTTACATAAATAATATTGGTCAATGTTTTAAAAATTGTAAATTTAAACTATATGCAGACGATCTTCAGATTTATGCTACTGGAAATGTGGGCGAAATCGAGGAAATTATTGGGCTAGTAAATGAAGATTTAAATAGGTTACTCAATTGGGTAAATGAACATGGTCTGCAAGTAAACTCACAAAAATGTGCAGCAATAGTTATAGGTCACAGGAAACTCTTGGCAAGACTCGACTTCTCAACATTTCCTATTCTACGAATAGGCAACAGCAGAATAAATTACGTTGATCAAATTAAAAGTCTTGGCCTCACAGTTAACAAACATTTGACTTGGCACACACACGTGAAAAATGTGTGTAATAAATTCTATCGGGCTCTCTATCAACTGAAACGTTGTGCAGGACACTTTCCTAGAAATGTCAAAATATCACTGGTTCGTGCGTTGCTTTTACCTTTATTTGATTACGCTTGTAATGTACTGAGCGATATCACCGAAGAATTATTAAGAAAGTTACAGAAAGCACAAAATGCCGCCATTCGCTTCATTTATAGCCTAAAACTAGCTGATCATGTCACGCCGTATTTCAAGAGATTGAAGTGGTTAAAGGTTAGGGAGCGATTCGAACTCTCTCGTGCGGTTCTGGTATGGAAACTGGTAAAGCTCCGTACCCCCTCTAATTTAGCCCGTAAAATAATCCGGAGAGAAGAAGTCCATGGGTTAACCACGAGAAATGCCAGCGTCCACCTTCAAATTCCGAAATGCAAAACATCAGCCCTCAGTAACTCATTCATAGTACAAGCCACGAAAATGTATAACGCAAATCCCAAAATATTTACCCATTCAGTGAACGAATTTAAAAAGTTGTTTAAATTGCAGTTGTTGGAAAAGTATAATTAAGTTTATAATGTTTTCATCCTTTTTACTTGTTATTTCGAGAAACACCTATGTCAGTTGTCAATGTTAAAATTTTCGTTTGTTACCTGTTTTTATTCTTTTGTGTAAATAATTATGTTTTCTATTATTTGACTTATTTGATTGTAATTGTAATTTGATTGTATTATTTTAAACGTAATGTGTAATCTATGTATTCAGATAAAATGGAAGAGAGGACCATAGGTCCTAATTTTGTCTGATCAATAAAGAAAGTCAGTCAGTCAGTCAGTCTCTCTCTCTCTCTCTCTCTCTCTCTCTCTCTCTTTCTCTCTCTCTATCTATCTATCTATCTATCTCTATGCCGTTAAGTGTAAGACGGAGGCTTGTCGAAAGCTTGGTACTGCATAACTTTGATTACGCCATACTAGCTTTCTGCGACATGAACAACGAGCAGTGCGATAATATGCAGAAAGCACTGAATTCGGCAGTACGTTTCGTTTATCGTCTCAAAACGGATCAGCACGTAACGCCATACTTTCTGAAGTTGGGCTGGTTGATTTGAAGGAAAGACTCGCGCTCGCCTTTGCGACCATGTTGTTTAGGATTCTTAAGTACGGAAACCCTAGATACCTCCGTGAAAGGTTTATGATGCTGGGTGAAGGTCACATGCATGGTACGCGGGGCGAACTCATGCAGGTTCCAAAGCACAGGACAGTACTGTATAGTAGATCTTTTAGGATTCGAGCAATCCATGTATATAACGAACACGGAGATATATTTGATTTTAATTTAAGTGTAAATAGTTTTAAGAATAGAATGAAAAAAATGTTAATTAAAAAATACGAGGAAACCAAACAATGAGAGGTATTTACGTAAGTGTGAAGTGTAAGTGCAAAAAGTGTAGTGGACGTAGAAGTGCAACGGAAGATTTGTCAGAATGTTACAAGATACTTTTTATTTTATTCACGTGGTAATGACAACTAGAAACAGTGATTGCTACGTAATTAATTGCTGGGAACAGGGAAGAGAGGGCCTTAAGGCCCTATTGTTTCCCAGGTTGTTAAATAAATTCTTCAGTCAGTCAGTCAGTCTCTCCCTCTCTCTCGCTCTCGCTCTCTCTCTCCCTCTCTCTCTCGCGCCGTCTCGCGCTCTCTCGCTCTCTCTCTCTCTCTCTCTCTCTCTCTCTCTCTCTCTCTACCATAATCAAATAAATGGAATGATAAACAGATGCTGGATTGACGCAAATCGTTTACTGCACGTGGTTCTGTGGAAAGTTGAGTGATGCGCTGCAAAAGATGTTTTTCAAAGCAAAAAGTCCAGGTTGGGCCACCCTTCTCTGAGGTTAGTGGCGCTATGAGAGCCTCTGATGTAGTGATGAAAGCTCCTTTGAGTGCACTGTGGACAGAGTGAGAAGGGAACTTTCCCAACTCTGGCTCGAACTCTGTACCGACTGTTCCGATGAATTAAATTGTCCGCGCTGGATGAATGAACATTAGATGAGTGGAAAACATGATGGGAATCCGCGTCAAAGGGACGTGACACGTATGAATTCTTCACGAACATCCGTAAACGTCTTGGAAGAAAATAGGTTGAGCCAGACCACTAGCGAGCCAGTTTCTTACGGGACACGGTGACTTCAATGCACGGCTCCACTTCTTTTCACTCAAAGACTCTCCATCAAGCACGCCTTGGGCCTCCAGTTTGGATGAAACAAGAGACCCAAACTTACGGTTGGCGCCTTCGTGATTATTCTATCCCTAATGTCATCAGCGATATATAGACACCATTAAACCGAGCCGATGGCGTTGCCGAAAATGTAATGATTTTGCAGACGACGCGGTCTCTGGCCTGGGTTGTAGAAGCAGTCGCGTTTTGAGGGCTCCTGATAAACCAAGAAGTTCTCCGTTCCAGGAGGGAGTAGACGCAAATAAAATCAGAAGAGCAGATTCTAAATGTGATGCAGGTTCATCATTCTAATCTCTTCCTACGTCTTTGGGATGGCAACAAAGTATACCTAGTTTGAGAGAAGATAGCGTGCAGATAGTTTCAAAGCTAATCCCGTGCTGAAGTCCGTGCTTTTCCTGCACTTTATTAAGTGGAAACACGATTGTTTGTGTATGTGTGGTTGAAAACAGTGAATAATTCGTTTTAAAATAAAGCTGTTTATAATAAAATTATTATTATTTTTTGGAATCACGTATCAATTCTTCGTTGTCACGGATTGGAACACGGCACTGCAAGGAAAGCAGCCTTTTCTTTCACCGTTCACTTCGAGCTAGTGCATGAACTTTACGCGTATTAGTCAACGTTACTCGATTTAAATTGGCGTTATTAAAATCCATAAGTATCGATACTTTAGGTCACATGTTGGTGTGGCACAAATACATTTCTGATATCCACTACGTTCGAGTGGCGTGATACTTAGTTTGTATTGGACAAACCGCCGCATCGCACTGTGAGGTGTAGATCCCACACAGCTTGCAAAATGTCTCATCACAAAAAAATGAGAATCGCGGAGCTGCGAAGGAATAAATGAATGATGTACCGCACCTTCATCTGCGATATAACGCTCGACAGTTCTCCTCTTAATGTGAGAAATCCGCCGCTTTCCATCGGACTCAATCACATTCCTTAATTAGCGTTCGCATCGGAGAGGGCGTTTAGCGGATTAGCCGAAGGCCAGAACGGCGCGTTCGATGTCAGCGGCTCTCAGGAGACGGCCAATGAGCAGTTACGTCTGTTTAAAGTCAAAACCAGTTGAGTCACGATGAGCAAGTGACGGAGATTGAAGAATTTGCGAGACAGAAAAGATGGGCTTGGTAAGCGAAACTGCGCACAGCGGGTCAACTAATGAAAATATCAGGTGCGCCGCATTATAAAACATTCCTGGCCTCTACATAAATCCAATGATCTTCGTGGCTTTTTTTTTCACTCAGTCCATTTGAGGTAGGTAAAACAGCGGCAGAAAGCTCCGCTCCGAAATTTATTGTGCTGCTTATGCTCAAGCCATGGCCATTATTGGGCAACTGGTACACAGAGGGTCGTTGACTGACTGACTGGTTTATTTAACAACCAGGGGGGGCTGCGGTGACGGTCTGTGTGCAGGGGCTGCTGCAGAGAGGACTGTAGCGGATGCGGATCTACATCATGGTGGACAGTCAGGCCACTCTCATGACCTTAGTCTCATACTGTCTTACATCGCGGCAGGTGTGGGAGTGTTTGACTGGACTGAAGGCCCTGGCTGACAACAAAAGTGTAACACTGTGTCGGGTGCCAGGGCATCAGGGTATAGAAGGAAATGAACGGGCTGATAGGTTGGCTAAGAAGGGATCAGGGCAGATCCCTATTGGCCCTGAGCCCTTTGTTGGGACAACCAGGCCCGGCCATAGACGGTCAAAACTATAACTCTTCATCCGACTCTCCAGAAGGAGGGCCAAGGAGGTGCTTGCACTGGAGAGGAAGGATATGAGGATCGTATGTGGCCTGTTCACAGGTCACAGTCCGCAGAGGTACCACCTTGCAAATAGTGGCAAGTGCGAGGTACAGGTATGCAGGTTCCGCGAGGTAGGGCTAGAGACGGCAGAGTATGTGTTGTGCGTATGCGATGGACTCGCGGCATCGTTGTGTGTTTGGGAGGCCCTTTCTTGAGCCAGAAGAGGTGGCAAATGCAGAACTTGTGGTGGTAGGGGCGCATAGGTGACCTCACACCAAGTGAGACCAGCGGGGCGTGGGAGTGGTGCAGGGGGGCCATGATTTGTGGGTCATGGATGCCCTTGCAATAGGCCCGTTTGTGACTGCAGTGAGGGTATCACCTGCATCCACTGTCTTGGAGAAAAAAAAACAACCAGGGGGAGACTAGGGCCGTGGGGCCCTCTCTTCCTCTTCAATATATATAAGCGTGCAAACCAAAGAAGACATCTGCGATGCGTTCTGAAAACGTTTTATTAAATAATCTCACGCAATACCAGAAATCCAGCAGTTTTTCTCTTCTACGGCAAATTGTTAAAATGGACGAAACGAGCGAACAAATGAATTCTCGGCGATCACCGATAGATGTGTAACATGTTTGATTCTTTCTTCTAGTGTCCAGTGTTTAGCTCAAATATGAAGTTTGATATTTTCTTGATTATAATCAAAGGTCCAATTCTTATTGACATTTTATGTCTTTACTTTGCTACATAAACTCGAAAATGTAACGCAGGATATGTAACGGAGAAGCGTCACCTCAGTGACTAAGTGATGATGCCAATTGCAATTGGCGCGGCCATTATATCGAAACCATCAACGAGCACCATCAAACGTAGTTATCATTGCATAAAAAATAAAAAAGATAAAATGTTCCTAGTGGTTGTGTACTTGTACGAAAGCTGTACCCACCGTTTGTGTTAGTTTACTTGTGTCATTTCGTACTTGTACTTGCTATGATTTTAGTCGCATTTGTCATCAAAATAATATGCTCACGTAATATGCTTTAAATTGAATTTGTACGAGTAACCAATGACTAAATTTGAAAAATTGTCCACATTTTGTCATAAGCCTCAACGATTTCAACCACAATCGCACGATTTTAAATAGTTGATACTTACATTTTGTTCGCAATAAATGTTCCTCGGGCAGTTCTTTCTAAAATAATCAGGGGCAGCCTGCGAAATTCAATGTTCAGGCTGCTGTTTTCACAAACACTAACTTTTCACTTTCGCCTACCCAAAGGGGGCGTTCGAGGTATACTGAATCCAAAAACCTCATTTCGGTGAATGCTGCGTATGTTCGATTTGCAGGAGATGGACTGAACTAATTGAGGTGTTACTTGGTAGGGGAGGGGGGGGGACCAACAGCGAGGGTCTTTTCTTCTATTTCTTCTAATTTGTTCCTATTTATCTTTGAATGATGGTCCGCATAAACAAATACCCCTTCTTTCGAATCGTGATGTTTTCTTTGTTTGTCGATCAATTGTTTGTTATTCGTACGATTCGTAAATTTTTGGGAAAATAAAACTCATTTGTGCAAAAATTATCATAGTTTTGGGTGTAATATTTGGATAAATTAAAAAAAAAAAAGTGTCGAAATCTCGGTAATGACAGAAAATGGTTTAAAAGTGTGTGACATGTTGGGGACTTGTGCTATCAATTGTGGGGGTAGACTACATAGAAAAGAAAATCGGACACGTGCTGTAAATTTAATGAGAATAGCTGAGCATTTTTTGGTCCTCTCCCAATTATTTCCTTCGGCGACGACGTGATGGAGTTATATCTTTAATTTGTGAAAGAGCTTCACGATAGGAATGGGAAAAAGCAGGCGATCGACGAAACATAACGCCTCCCAAACAATTAGACGATGGTCTTTTAAGGTACGTCCACCAACGGTCCACCAATTAAAGGAGAGCAGGAGAGCCAGACGGAGAATCCCTGTTATTTTCTTCGCCCTTTTTCTTCTCCCCCCCGCGGTTGTGTTAATTGTTCTCCAACGTTAGGAAGACCGTTGAGCAACAACTAAAGACGTCTGAGACGACCATCTGAAGCGGTCAACGGCTACTGGGGATCTTCGGAAGACGTGACGAGGCGCTATAAAGCAAACGAAATCGGGAGACTGGAAAGTTGGCCAACGACGAGAGGTCTAAAAAGAGCGGAGTAGGTTCCTGGTAAAGTCTCGTCGAAGAGTCGCTCCTTTAAAAGCGACGATGCGTAGAGGAAGTTGAACGAATTGACCAATAAAACTTTCAGCGTTTTACGACGTCACAATTTTCCAAATCTTGGGATTTTAGTTGGACGCGTTCACTGAAATCTCAAGCTTAACGACTTCCCAAACTTACTACTAAGTGCATCCAAACAAAAACTAGAAGTAAACGATATTCAAAATTATTCTACATAATTACGTAAAAATAATAAAAGACGTAAAGTCAGATAGAAACATCAGGAGCGACGCATCACAGTAATTTTACGTCAATTCTCGAGGCTTTTATTACTAATTCAATTCATATTTCACTCACTTCATCTGAACTCGGCCAAACAACTCCACAGTAGTCGAAAGTGACCACCTTCCCATGTTACTAAAAAAACAAGCCTCACCCACAACTTTCTCCAATCCAGACCAGTAAAATTGACTGAGAGAAGTACAAAGATCTCCTCTCCGCGGCAACAGACACACAAATCCCGCTGGAAACTCCGAGAGACGTAGATATAGCGGCTGCCAACCTAACTAGGATGATCCAGTTCGCTGCAACAGAGGCCTTACAACCAACGATCAACTACCAACGCCGACCATCGACAGAAGCCACCTCCCCTTCATATTGTCCAGCTTCTCGAGAACAAAAAATCAGCCAAACAGCTGTGGGATCTTACCCGTTAACAGTACATAAAACTGCACTGAATAGAGCGACCAAGGAATTAAAAGAAGCTCTCATTCAGAAAAAACAGGAACTAAACCAACGCAACCTTGCCATGCTGGATAGCAGTGATGGATCGTTATGGCGGAAAACGAAGTTGTTCATTAAAGAACGCCCTGACATTCCCCCTCTCAAGATGAACCAACGTTGGTACTCCACGCCAATAGAAAAGGTGGAACTATTCTCGACAATCTTAGAAAAGCTGTTCACCCCTAATCCACAACCGAGCTCAATTGAGGATGGTGTACAAGAGGCAATTACATCTTCACTCCAGCTGAGTCCCTTTCATGATTTTTTCCGACCAGTAAAAAAATACCATTCATCGCTCTACAAGCAGGAAGGCCCCCGGAAGCGAATATGACTCGTCCCCTGCTAATCCACATACCTAGAAAGACATTGGTATTAGTCACGCAAATCTTCAATTCCTGCCTAAGACTAGGATATATACCCTCCAAATGTAAACATGCTATCATCATCCTCATCCAAAAACCAAACAAACCCTCCAATAACCCCCACAGCTACCGTCCAATAAGTCTTCTTCCCTTCCTTTCCAAGATCTTTGAGAAACTACTCCTGCCCAAACTGGTCCACCATCTTGACTCACATACCAGCTACGCAATTCGGCTTCCGGAACTCCCACTCTTCCCTACGTCAACTGCATCGTTTGGTTGACAAGATATCGGATTCCTTCGAACGAAAAAAAACCTGCATAGGACCCGTTGCTGACACGGAAAAGGCTTTCGATCGGGTCTGGCACACTGGATTACTGTACAAACTGAAAAATGCTCTCCCTGGCACATATTACCGCGTTCTACAGTCGTATTTAACGAACCGCATATACACTGTGAGGTACCGCTAGGCTTTGCAATCCCGAAAGTTTTCTTCAATCCCGGGATCTCGGGATTTTTTTAAAGTCAATCCCGGGATCCCGGGATTAATCTCGGGATTTAGGAATTAATTTTAAAAATATAAAAATTATTAAAACAACCAAAAATCCGTTTATTCTTGAGATCTTACGTATCACTTTTACATGACATGACATATTTCATTACATTTACTTATTTATAAATTACTTTATTTCATTTTTTTTTAATATGCTACGGAAAACATTTATTCATTTATAAATTACTTCATTTTGTTCTTTAAAAAAATATGCCCTGAGAAAACAGAGGGCATTCAACGTTGCGTCAGCCAACTTGCTTCTCAGTTTGGTTGAGAATAGCCCTGCAGCTGAGAAAGCCCTCTCGGCTTCGACGCTGGTCGGTGGAATGGTCAACAGATAGTTGTAAACTAAAGCCAAATGGTGCCCTCGGCTGCCTCCATTGTCGAAGAGTCTCATTTCTGTTTTTAATGTGCTCATCAGATCTTTTCGATTTTTCGTAACCGGCTGATGCTTGCCCATGGATTTTTGAATCCGTGCCTCCAGTTGATCTTTCAAACTAACAGTGCCATCGGTCACTGTCGATCTGTCGGTCTCGCCTTCATTCGTGCCAATAGGCTCGTCATCATCGGTTGAAGGGCTTTCGATTGTTAGCCTTTCCAATATACGCTTCAGCTCTCCTCTTATAGTAGCAGGTAAAGGTCTTTCAAACAAGGTGTTCAGGGCTCCAGGGGAAGCATCATCATCAGGTTCTTCAGGATTATGTAAGTACCTAAGTACTCCCGACAGGGTTTTCTGCCTTCTTTCTTTAAAACGAGCCTGCAAAGATGATGACATATTTTCCGCCAATGCAGACTTATTTGCGTGAAGTTGCTCGAACAAAAATTTCATGGTTGCATCCGCCGTACACAAGTTAGCTTCTCTCCGGCAAAGCGCTTCTACAGCAAGCTTTATCGGTGCAAGAACTGCAACCACGTCTGCAAGTACAGCGAAATCTGAATCACTGACCGTGAATGGGTGTTTTAAGTCAATCAAAGCCTTCTGAATGCTTTCTTTCAAAATCACGAACCGTTCCAACATGGTGACTAGGCTGTTCCACCTATTTTTAACATCCAGGAGCAGTTGCATCTCCTTCCCTTGCTCTTCTTTCACATACTTTTGCAGTATGTCGTCATTTTTTACTGGTGATCTTCCTGACGTTTTTTATAATAGCATTCAGGTCATGATAATCAGATAGAACATCAAGGTCCCTCTCACTAGCAGTTTCCGTTGAGGCAAAATTCAGACATGATTCAGCATTCTCCAAGTCTTCATTTTCATGAACTTCATCTTCTGTCTCTTCTCCTTCTTCCAATTCGTTTTGATCGCTGTCACCCACTTGCTTTTCAAGTATATCCACTTCTGTACTTTGCCCCTTATTCTTGTAAAAAACGTCACAAACTGCCAAATGGATACCATGAACCATACAGAATTGATGTTCTGTCATCACTAGTTTCCCTACCTTAACCATTACAGAAGGCCCATCCGTGACGATGCAGACGATATCTTTCTCCAAACAAAGTCCGAATTGGATGAGGTGCCCTTCCAAGAGTTCCTTGCACTTCTCAGCTGTCATTGTTCCACGCACACGGACCAAAACTAGGTTCCAGAATTCATCAGCAGCATGTAAATTAACATTCATGTAACGCTTGTTTGCAGTTGATGTCCACTCATCGAACGTGAGGCTGAACCGTGCCCCAGATGATTTACGCTGTTTTATTTCAGCCGTGATCAGCTGTCGTATCTCTGTGTAGTATTTTATAACACGGTTCTTAATTCCATTTGGGGATTTAGGTAAGTCATGGTGTCCCATGCCTTCAAACAGTTTCCTGAGGTCGGCTGATTTAACGAACATATAAAAAGGCATGCCGTCTTTGGCTGTCATGCGAGCCAACGTTTCACTCAAAGAATCCCTCTCGCAACTTTTAAAATTATAGTCTTCGAGTTTTTGTTTCTTTTTCGTCCCAGGAATTTGTCCCAGATTCTTATCGGGTTCTGATGAACAGGGACGTTTCCCATCAACTACTTTACTGCCACTGCCAGAGCCAGTACTAATTTTCCTTCCATGAATAGCAAAGAAGTGGGTATGCAATCCCTTGGTTGAACCACCTCCGGTTTTCAGCACTTTATTACAATCCTGAAAGAAAATATACGAAAACCAATACATTCGACGTAATGTTTACCCCGACTATCGGAAGAAGCGTAGGTACACACTTGTGATTGCGATAAATAGTACTTATCAAGTTGGTACTAACCTTGCATTTCGCACTTGCTCCATCCTTACTCGTGAGAAAAACGCTCCATATGGAAGTCTTATCGTTATCCTTCTTGTGTTTCACAAAGGTAGTTTCTTCACATTCACCAGACATTATTATCGGTCACAATCAAAAACTAGGTACTCGTACTCGGGCAACAAAATGGAAGTCCGGAACATTCGTATAAATCACCCTCACGAGTGTGAATCACACACATTGCGGTTGGGAGGGGAGAACGTGCTGGACTGGAGGTGTACTGTGAATCACAGTCTGTGATTCACCGTCACAGACTTGTTTCCCGGATTTCTGTGAATCACCTCACATCGTCACATCGTGACATCGTGAGCACTTTGCCTTGAGTTGGAACTATTTTCCGTTTTTAATTCATTTTTTCAGCGAGATTTTTGAAATTATTTACTGATTCTCAAATCCCGAAATACCGGGATTGGCCCCACGAATCCCGGGATTTGAAATCGGAGAAAATCGTCCGGGATCCCGGGATTTCGGGATCCTGGGATCCCGGGATCCCGGGATTGCAAACACTAGGTACCGCGAGGTCATATCCCGTTCGCGGCATATCCGTGCAGGTGTTCCCCAAGGAAGTGTGTTGGGTCCGCTATTGTGTCTTGTCTATGCTGGCGACATACCCACCCCTCCAGCAATGACCACTGCGCAGTTCGCGGACGACACAGCTTTTCTCATCAGCACTAAGATGGAAAATGAAACTAAACCCCCCAAAAGTCCTGCATCGTGACATTCACTTATCTACGTTTATATGACGAACCGAAACTGAGCATTAGCGGCAAAGTCATACCGCCCGAAACGCATGTCCGGTACCTGGGAGTGGTGCTGGATAAACGCCTGAAGTTCGACTCGCACGTTACATCTATCCTCAAAAGATGCCGTCATCGTCAATAAACGCTCAAGCCACTTCCAGGGATGCTATCCCCACTGTCACTTGATACAAAGCGCTTGATATACCTAATGCTCATTAGGCCAATTTGGGAATACGGCCAAACTTTCCAAAACCGCGTATTGGAGACTCATTACTAACGCCGAGTGGTATATCAGGAATACCAATATTCACAAGGACTTGGAACTCCCAACTGTCCACGAAGTCCTGCCGGCTTCTTACTCTCGTTTCCACCAACGACTCCACAACCATTCAAACCTCCTAGCAGCTGGCATACTTGATACAGTTCCACCAGACCGTCAAACTCACAGACTGAAACGCAAACGACTCACCGATCTTCTCCTCACGACAAATCTCAATAAAATCATCCCTTCAACACACCTAATAATGCAAAAAATCAATAATTTATCAATTAAATCTGCAATATCGTAAACAATCCATCATTTATGTAAACTAATTATTGTATTACTAAGTTATTAACTACCATATTTATAATGAGAGAAAGTCATTGGGACTCCCTAACATGTGTCATGTTACTGTTTATGTACCAATGTATTCCAAACTATAATGCAATAAAGTTGTAAAAAAAAAGTCGAAAGTGATAGCGCCTATAGTTCCAGATTTTATTGTAGTGCTTCTTCCTACTTATGCCAAGACCGTTATTGAGCAATTAAGATACTCGTAATAAATGAGACTACGAACATGATATTTTTGAGAAGGATAATAACCACCGTTTTGGAATTATTGGGTAAAAACTGAAAGAAATCGCGAATGAAACGGCAGGGCTTGAAATTCCAGAATTTCTAGAGTAGCTTCTAGGTATCTTATAAGCGTTATCAAACGCTCACCGTTTATAAGAGACAAACTGCGCTAAAATCTGGTTTTCGTCAAAATGTTTGGTAATTCATTGTGCTGCTCTCATCACTTTTCCAAGAGCCAATTTTTCTGAGACTAGCATAGAGCCGATGGTGAGAGGATTCAGGTCAAAGGGGCAGTAGCCAATCATAATAAACGTAAATGGCCACGTACATCAGGATTGTCTCACGGTAACTCACACCCACGCGACAAGTTTTTAAATGCACAGTTAACTGGCTTCAGTTTTGTCCCCAATTGCCTTAACTCACTCAGCTGGCTCGAAACTCTTGAGAAACTCAGATTCTGACGACAACGCACTTTGACAGTAGTCGCACGATTTCATTCACAGCGCGTTACCAACAAAAGTCGTCACTGTTTTCAATAAATTACTCTTCAAAGTAAGATAAGAGAAGAGTCATTTATGTAAAGCGCTGCAAATGATTACACAACGGTTTATTATTCTCTTGCACACCTTCGAGACCCATCCCATTCAATTCAGCATCGAAAAATACTAGCCACACGAAACATGACCTGACTGCAATGGAACTACGGAAACTAAATATTCCCCCCGCGCAAGGCGAACGTAAACGTCTGTAGACATTTATGATCCGATGTAGTTGTGTGGGGAGGAATTGGCCCCAACCTTCCTCCGCCCTGTCGGGCAAAAAGAGTCGGGGAAATTGGGACGAGGACTACAGCGAACCCTCGGGGATTGGCACGACGTGGCGAGTCGAGCGGGTGGGTGGTTTTGATGAGACGGGAGGGAGGGAGGGCGTACTAACGACGAAACGTTGTCCTTACTACTAGGGAACGGCGAAAAATAAATATTCCAAACGCCCGAGGGCATCTGTTGGCATTTTCTGTCTAGATGCAGTCGTAAATCTCTGAAAATTGTTTCAACCGACCCATCATCTATAAAGAGCTAGAAAACGATACCGAACGCAGTGTATTTACGATAAAGTTGCCAAAATTGCGTTTTTGTTAATTTTTTTAACACCATTAATTGCAAATAACAACCATGGGCTTCGTCCGACCGAATTGCCGAGCAGGGGGGGGGGACAATTAGATATCAAATGGGATTTTTTTTGCGAAAGAACGGATTTTAGTCCACGTTAAAGGCTCAAGGGACGGAGAACGACGGCGGACGTGGAATCTCGAAGTTTTGAAACATCAAGTATCAAATTTTGAGGGGGGGGGGACAAATTTTCCTGGCCGGAAACATAGGGCGACAGAATGAATAATAAACCAAAATCGAACTCAGAAGAACTTGCAAGATCTCAGAAAATTACGCGAGAGTATACGATGTGGAAGGTTTACACGAATGCGTTCTCCAACACGATTTGTCAATAGCGTCGACAACGAAGTTAACAAAGAGCTCTGAAATGACACCCTGGTAGGTGTGGCTCAGAGGCCTCGGGTTGCCAAATTGCTGTATAAAAGCGATAACAACTGTTTTCTTTTCAACGGAGTTGGGAAATGATCAAATTTTATCGCACAAAGTACAGTAATTGGGAAACTCACAACATTTCGCGAAGCATGCTGCTACCGCTGTTCTTTTACTTACTTCTCTCCAGTTCTCTTTAAGTCAATTCCAACACTCTGAACAGGAACGTTTCACTAAACGCTACCTCGTTAGTCCAATGGATTACTCACGAAGTGGTGAAGTAGGGATAAACCAATGAGTTACGAAATAATAACGTCCAGGCTCAACGTAATACTATTTGAACACGCTTTCCGGACTTCCTCAGACTTATTGACCGTGTTTCAGTGAAGTTTAAGAACAGTTTAAATTATCAACAGACGACCGGTCGCTTTATCGAAGAGGTTTGTCTCGTACTATTCAAACATACGATATATTTCGTTTCAACGCACCCTCGACCGTTCCATTCTGTTCGCAATTCTCGACACCGCCGAAGTAACTTCCCATTTAGCGTCAGTCGGTATGTCACTCGGTTAAGGGGCTTTAAACATCCGGAATGAGTTCCCAAAGACTTGGTCTAGTTGTAAGGGGGGTTTACGCAAGAGCATCCGCCGGTAAAGTCGTTCAAATAGGAGAGACAAGTCACGGAAGCTCCAAGGAATGGAGTACTGGTTAGAAACAAGGCAAGTAGGTAACTTGCGAGTACAGCCGAGCAATGGGTATATAAAACTCTCGAATGGCCCCAAGTCTTGCGCAGACCGTTTTGTTCGTCTTACTAGATCACAGTGCACCTGCGACATCATGAACGCCCTGGTGAGTACATTTAATTGGGTCGAAGGCGACGGAAATTAAAATTGACGATCGGTTAAATCTAAATTTTGGTCGACGCGTTACGTAAATTTTAGCGCGTTAATTCACAATTCTGCTGATTGACTGACGAACTGTTAACGCCTCAGAACGCGACATAGGGAATTAATGATTCTTTTGAGATGACAACAACAGTGTTTATTCACTAGAACGGCCAATTTAATAGCGTAAACATGTACAAACTCAAATGGTTGTTGTTAAATGTCGAGTGATATTAATCAAATGTTGGAAGATTGGGCGGTCGCAGCAGTCGATACAAAAACATTTTTGAATCAGGGGAGAAGTATCTAGGTGGGGCTTTTTTAAGGGCCGTTTTCATTGATCCCGTTTAGACTCGATTAACAGAACCTAACCGCCTTCACCAGATTGGGTTAAGATCTTGATCAAGCGTTAACCCCAAATTAGGGCTGGTATTAATAAAAATTTACCATCAAAAGATTTATTTAAGGAAACTAAAATATTAACGTTTAAAAAACTGTTAGAAAAATCCACAATAGCTATTTTTACTTTCCGCTACCCGAAGGGAAGGAAAGAATAGTAATCGGGCCAAAAAAAAAATTGGGTTTTCTTCAGATCTTTACGTTTTGAGGCCTACTGAGTCTCAAAAACCTAATTTCGGCGCGTGGTCCGTGTGTGTGTGTATGAGTGTGTGGCTGTAGTTCGATTTGCGGGAGAACGGCTGATCCGATTGAGCTGGTTCTTTTTTTGTTTTAAACGTTATTTTTTGTAGACACCAAAATAAGGGTATGGACGATTTCGGCAGATGGGAAGGGGGGGGGGACGAAAATGTACCAAAAACTAGGGGTTTTCGCATTTTTCTCGAAAACGGCTGTAACGATTTTGATTAAACTTTCAAATTATCTTCTCCTAATGAATACCTAACTTTTCTTCTCCGTACATATCTCCATGAAAATACGGTGAACGGAGATATGGGCCCCTGAAGCAAAAATAGGTTTTTTACGCTTTTTGGCAAAACGGCTTCAGCGATTTTTACCAAACTTCAGAGATGTTTTTGAATAGTTATTACCTACATATTGTTCTCAATAAATGTTCCTGTGACGGTCCATTGAACAGAGATAAAAATCAAAATGTGTCGAAAATAACGTTTTTTCGAACATTTCCGTAAATTTCAGGGTCCCTTCTTCACCAGATGTGATAAATTCTAATGAAGTGTCTTTTAGTCACCCATACCCACATTTCGTCCTCCATAATTATTTCTGTATATATTGTTGAACGGAGATATAACCCAAGTTAACTCAGAAAAGGAGATTTGTCGAATATTACTTTATCGGAATTCCAATTTTCTCAGAAACGGCTCTAACGATTTCGATAAAACTTACGGAGTACTCTCAGCTAACTAGTCTCTACATTTTGTTCTGCATAAATGTTCCTGTAGAAATGCGTTGAACGAACATATAGCGCCCGCATATGTAGGTGGTGTTCGAACTTAAAGGGGTGGCGGAAAGTAGTGTGTTGCTACGCACCAGATATTTTATAAACAATTGCTAGCAGGAAAAATTAAAAGAAATAAAAGTATCACTAGATTGGCAGGCAAAATACAAGTGGAGATTCCTAGAAGGATGACAACAGCAGGTCTTAGAAGTTTGACTATTGGGGCAAAACTATTTTTAATGATCAAAAGTTTGTAGACCAGGTACCGTTAATTAGCTTGAAAAGGTTCAAATTAGATTTAAAAATATCTGGTGCGTTGCAACACACAACTTTCCTTAGCTCTACGTCAATTCACTTTGTACATGGCTAATTCTATTTAATCAATTCATTTATCACTCAATTAATTTGAACTTGGTCAAACAACGCTTTACGGCAGCAGGAAGCGGTAGCGCTTACAGTTCCGGAATTTATTGTGCTGCTCGTACTCATTGCAGGACCATTATTGAGCAATTGGTACACAGATAATTAATGAGGCTGTAAACACGATTTAAAAAAAAAGGATAGTAATCACTTTTGCAGAGTTATTGGAAAATAACTGTCAGAACTGGTAGTAAGCGAAACGGGCGTAGTTGAAATTCAGGAATTTCTGGAGTGAGCCCCATGTATCTCATGAGCGTTTTTAAACACTCACCCTTTAGGTATTGGATTGGACTACAATACCAATTTTTTTTAACATTCCACAAGAATTCCAGCGGAGTTTATAAGGAAAAAACTGCGCGAAAAACGCTTTTGGTCGAAAATTTTGATAATTTATTGTGCTGCTCTCGTCATTTTCCCACGAATAATAATTTTATAGTATCATTGCCTTATTGAGATCTATCAATATAAAAAATGTAATCAA
The DNA here is from genome assembly GCA_020466155.1 of Pachypeltis micranthus. Lineage (NCBI taxonomy): Eukaryota > Metazoa > Arthropoda > Insecta > Hemiptera > Miridae > Pachypeltis > Pachypeltis micranthus. The sequence goes on from CM035776.1 coordinate 7,261,021, forward strand.
AATCGTTAGAGCCGTTTTTGAGAAAAAAATTTGGTGTTTTGATAACTATGATAACTATAGTTAACTTTCGGTGGATTTTGTTCAAACCCTTATTTTGGCGTCCCATGGTGACTTTCGAGCGAGGTATCAAGTTTGAGCTGATTTGGTACGGTGGTTTTCTCTAAAAATCGTTCACAGACACACAGACACACACACACACAGACCATTTTCCCAAATAGTGTTTTTCGGACTCAGGGGGGTCTGAAACGTAAAGATCTGAAGAGAACTCAAAATTTTTTTTTTTTCAGCCTATTACATAACTTTCCTTTCTACTTCGTAGAGCAAGGAAAGTAAAAAGAAAAATTAGTTAATTTAAGATAAAAATAAAAACTTAAGGACTTTTCTGATTATAGTATAAAAACTTTGCTTACATTAAGGGAGCGTTCTTATATTTAGTTTTTTTTGTTTTTCTTCAGGGTTTTTGTATGATTTAAAAAAAAAATTTTGTCTACTCCAACCCCTACACAAGTTCTCTTAAAGGAGTTGTAGCATTTAGGTATAATTTATATACGAGTTTGATTATAATGTAAGTGTATAATTTTTGTCAATAAATGCAATCTTCTAAAAAAAAATAATAATAATAATAATAATAATGACCAAAACTTATTTTTTTTTTTTTTTTGTCACGAACGGCTCGAACGGGTTTGATTAAATTATTTTTATAGACAGTTATACTTAACACAACAATACCGTAAAATTCCTATCCGTGGGAAAATGACGAGAGCGGCATAATGAATTATGAAACGATTCGACGATAGTCGAATTCAGCACAGTTTTTTCTATATTAACTCCTTTCACACGTTACTAAGACCATCAGAAAAATTAAGGTGGTAGCCCAATCAAGTACATATACGATGAGCGTTTGATTACGCTCGTAAGATGTATAGGATAATTCCGGAATTTCAACCCCCACCGTTTCACTTTCTTCCATTTCTTACAGTTTTTACCCGATAATTCTGGAACAGTGAGTATAATCGTTCTCAAAAAAATTCGGGTGTACAGTCTCATTAATTTTGTGCACTAATCGCTGAATAATGGCCGTGGTACAAGTAGGAGTACAACAATAAATTCCGGAACTAACCGCTATGAGTGGCCACCGCCGTGAAGTTACGTTTGACCAAGCTGAATTGAATGAGGAATGAATTGAATTAGTAGCCAAAGTCACAAAATCAATGAGTTTGCGTAGAGCTAAGGAATGTTGTGTGACGCTTCCGAAATTTTGTTCATTTGCCCGACGGGTGGTCTTAATTAATAGGCAGGTTCGGAAGCTTGTGTGATGAAAATGTGTGTATCTTTGTGTGCTAGTAAATCACTGCCTGCCTGACGGATCGGTTATGGTTTTCCTTAGTTACCCAAGAAGCATACAAAGCCTAACATTCTTCTTCTTCTTTCCGTGTCCAGATCCACCGTTTAAACTTTGTATTTCTAGTATTCGCTTTGTCATTACATGCTAAAATATCGTCATACGTGCAGGGTGATGTTAGTAAGTCACATCGTAGAAGATGATCGTAATCTTGCTTCAGCCCACAGTCGTAGTAGTTCGTTAACGTAAACCTTCGATTTCAAATAACTCCACAAAAAGAAGTGGAACTGGTGATCTTGGCGGCCAATCGAAATCACCATCTTTTGACATCACATGGCCAGTGAACGATTGCTTCAAAAAATTGATTGTAGCCCGTTCCGATCGACGTGGCTTATCGGCAGGCAACAATTTTTGTGTCAATTGAACCTTGTACGGAAACAAATGCAAATCAACGCGTAAAGTGGATGGGGGAATACCGAGCTGCTGAGAATGGCGTTTTTGGGTTATGTCTTTACTTTGCTACATAAACTCGAAAAGTGTAACGGCCAAGCGTCTCGAAATTTAACCTTGAGGCCGATTGGACAAGGCAACGTTTTAACCCGAGTTGCAACCACAGCCCCTGTGGCGTAATGCATAAGGCATTGGTCTCCTAAACCACAGGTTGTGGGTTCGAGTCCCACCAGGGTTACGATTATTTTTTTGACATTTTATGTCTTCCCTTTGCTACATGAACTCGAATATGTAACGCAGAAGCGTCACGAAATTTGTGTTGGGTTAAGTGCATGGTAACGTCTGTTACAAAATCTAACACTTGGTAACATCACACGTTTTAATAACCTCAGTGACTAAGTGATGATGTCAATTGCAATTGAAGCGGCCATTATATCGAAACCATCAACGAGCACAATCAAACGTAGTTATCATTGCATAAAAAATAAAAGACATAAAATGTCCCTCGTGGTTGCGTACTTGTACGAAAGCTGTACCCACCGTTTGTGTTTGTTTACTTTACTTTCCTTGGCTCTACAAAGTAGACATTTTCTTTTCTTCACCGGAATCACCATTCAGCCACAAACAGTGTTGGTTTGGTGTTTCTTTGGTCATTTCGTCGCTGCGGTATGAGAAATTCTACAAACTAAGAATTTTCAAAACGTTTGGACTATTTTTATACGTTAAATATTTCTACGTCACTAATTTAGTGATCATACCAATGTAACTGTGATGTGTATTGCTTAACAACACCGTTCAGTATAATAACTTGGTTGTCTACCGTTTGACTTGATGATTCTTCAGGATCCCAGGGGGCGAGGAAATCGTCTGATGTTCGCATGATAACCTAGTTATACTAATTGGGATTCAATATCCCTGCTGGGGGTGGTGAGGGGAGGGGGAGATGTATAAGGCACTGAGTAATGATAAATGCGATATCCAATACTTAACAATTCTGTTTTGCGTAATAAATTGTTTATCAGCTCTTTGGCTCAGTTATGCAATGATCATCGGATCTCTTGCATCCGAAACTATCGCCTGAAGAAGCAATTTCTTTTCGTTTTCTTTAGGGTTTTTGTACGATTTTTTTTTTGTTATTCTACTCCAACCCCTACACAAGTTCTCTTAGAGGGGTTGCAGCATTTAGGTATAATTTATAAACGAGTGTAAGTGTATAATTTTTGTCAATAAATGCAATTAGAAGAAAAAAATAATAAACAATTGCTCAGCAGCTCAAATTATAATGGTTTTGTGTTATTTGTCATTATACAGGTGATCATTTTCGGGTTAGTGGCTAGTGGGCTCGCTAGCGATACTTCAAAGAGCAAACGCGGGATATACGGAGAAGGTCTCCATCTCGGCAGCGGAGTTGTTCACCTCGGAAGCGCTCAACCGTCGGGAATCTTGCTGTCTTCGGGAGGAGCACTTTCAGCGGGAATTCCAGCTGGCGTAGCTTTGGCTTCCAGAAGCGCGTTTTCAGCCGGAATCCCGGCAGGCGTAGCTCTGGCTTCTGCTGGAGGTGGCGTCGCAGCCTCGGGAGTGTTGCTCAATGGCGGGGGTGCTGCAGGACCGGCTCAGCTAATCAGCAGGGACATCCTAGTCAGGAATAGGATAGCCTACCCTGTCGCTCAACCCTACCCCGTACAAGTCGACCGGCCTGTGCCAGTGCCGGTTCCTCAACCGGTGCAAGTACCAGTCGATCAACCTTACCCAGTGCCTGTAAGTAAACTTATTAAAATCGCTTATACATATGTAACTGAACCACGAAGAGAAAAAGCGTCCCCTGTGGGGAAAAGCGTCGCTCCTAATCCTCACAAAATAGTGTTTTAATTAAATGTAAAATCAAATACCACCTTTTCAATACGATCTCAAAACTCAACGCTTTATTTTAAATGTATGTTCATTCTTCAAAACAGCTGACTTAAATATCATAGCACAAACCAGATGACTTAAAACCTAACAGCTGGCTGAATATGCATTTTTCTCGCCTCGTGGCGACAGCCTTCCCCTCCCTCGAACCCCGCGGGTTAAAAATAAAATTGGGATGGGCGAACTACCTTCCAGCGACCCCACGACGTCCACAGGGCAAGCGCCTTTTCCAGCGTTTCCAGGCCTTGCCCTGGGTAGGAGTTGGATTTCCCTAACCCATAATCTTTCGATGGCATTTACGGCTTTTCGACATCCCAGACCAGAACAGTTTGGATTTTCTGCCTTTCCTGAGGTTTGGAAGGACACCAGTAAGCCTCGGCAGAGGTCGACCAAGCGTCCACCCACTGCCTCTGGTTTCCGATCCCTCTACTACTTAGGAATCGTCTGAAGAAAACGAATTTGAGTTTTCTTCAGATCTTTTTTTCAAGGAGTGCGAAAAAGATCATTTCTGCCAGTCGAAAACTAACTGTAGTTATCATAAATGTCAAAACACCAAACATTTTTTCCTCAAAAACGGTTCTAATTTTCTTGAGTTTGATTGGATTGTTCACGTGATAGCTCTGAAAATTCCAGAAATTTAACATTTTCAACCGTTTGAGAATGACGAGAGCAGCACAATTTTTCGACAAGATATCATATTTTGATGCATGCTCCAGAACGAAAGAGCTTCAATTATTAACATTGTGCATACACACCGTCCCTATTTGCATCTTAAATGGTGCTCGTGCTCAAGCTATGTAAATGTGAAGGATATAGCCTCTATTGCCATCGGCTCTCCTTCTTTGGTACTCTCTGCCATGCGCGGAAAAGCGAGCTGATTCTGAGGTTGCAATGACTTATTTCTGCCGAGTTTCCTCATTAGAACATTCTGAAAATTATATCCTTATCTTCGTATTCTAATCTACGGCCTTCCTTCTAGCCTTTGGCATGTTTCTAGCTTCCCTTCTTACGAAATGTTCAAACTGGTTCATAACACATTACCACTCTCTGACAACAACGGTCTTCACGTTATTTTTGTTACCTCGCCCCCACATTAACTTCAGTCGACTCTGGTTGCACACTTCATTCGATAAAAATGAACCCCTTTTCTGCAAATTTAACGTCTCAACAGCTTCCATTCCCATGAGCATTTTCAACTCTTTGTTGCCGGCGCGTGACAATACTTTCGTGCAGGTTTTTTGGGATCCTCCTGGATCAACAATATGTGTCGCGTGCAGGTAACATGTAGGAAGGATATAGCCTCTATTTCCGTCGGTTCTCCTTCCTTAGCGCTCTCTGTCTTGCAAAGTAAGACAAGAAGTAAGTAAGAAAATCCCTGTTTATTAACCCCCTTACCCCGGTATTTTCCTGAGCAAATTAGGCCCAGGAGTTCGATTCATTTATTCATTTCACTTCGATTTATTCAATTAATTCAAAGTGGGTCTTATTACGTTCGTAGTTTCATTTCCTTGTTTTCTCCTCAAGAAGATTTATCTATTTATTCATTTATTTGGTATCAGAGGTGAGTTTAGTGAGTTCTTGTCTGATTAATCAAATTAGGCCTAGACACGAAATATTGTAGTACAGAACAACTAGACACAGCACAAAATAAAATTTAAAATTCCTGTGAGTTTTATCGGGAGAATTTGAAATATTTCTTTTAAAATTAAGATATTTCCTTTTGTGAATGAATCAGGTACCTCATCCAGTGGCGGTCCCAGTCGATAGACCCGTCGCTGTTCCTGTCGACCAGCCGATTCCAGTGGCGATTCCACACCCCGTCAAAGTCCCCGTCAGTCAACCCTACGCCGTTCCAGTCCCTCAACCGTACCCAGTCAAAGTGTACAAAGACGTTCCAGTAGCAGTGCCACAACCAATCGCCATTCATAAACCTTACTTGGTTCAGTCGGCTCCAGCTTACTCCGTCTCGCATGCTCCCGTTTATCCTGCTGTCTCTTTGGGACATTCGGCGATTTCACTTTCTCACGCCCCTGCGTCGATTTCATCGCATCACGCGTGGTGATTGGTAAGCCCGAATCAACTTGAATTGCTAATACATCGTACTTTTTAATATTCGTGTCCGTGACAGTGTGGCGAATACAATGAACATATTTTGCAGGTGCTCTTGACTGTTGCCTGGATCTAATCAATTTGACCGCATCACTCTAGTCTACTACATCTCATGGTTCACGATTGTGACGAGCATCGTTGCACTACACTACCAAACTATTAGCAATAACTATTAAATTTCATGGAAATGAGCTCGCCGTACGTTTATTATTTCATCATTAGACGTCATACAATCACCCTTGTGGTGTCCTTACTCTGATTTAGCTGCAGCCGATGGGTCTTTTGTAGCTGACGAGGTTAATTCAACATTTATTGCCCCAAGAGGACGTCACGACTGGGGAGGCGTTGCGTTCCAGAAGTGAGGAGTTATCAGTGCAAATCCTGTGCCCAACGGGAAATGTTGAAGAATACTACAATGCACTGAAAGAGACACCTCGTAAGCACCAGAAAGACCCTGTGAAGATCGGTTGTTCGTATTGTAAGTAATTAACTCACATTGGGCTGTTTATATACTTTCGCTTCGATCTATACAAAATAACAGGACGGTGGCTACTCGACACATTCTACTGTACAGTGCTATTATAATTGTACCTTGTTTGAACACTCATCGCCTACCCAGCTTGGCAAGGCCTGGCGGTACGGTCTTATTGGCGAGTGTGACTTTTTAAAAAAATGTTTCCGCCAACCGAGCTGGTAAAACGACGACGAATAATAAAACCCTCAAAACGAATCGATTGTTTCGAGAGAAAAAAATTCTGGTGCGTAGCATCGCCCAACTTTCTGCGGTCTACAAAAATGATGACGACCGGCTATTTATACGGGCGCTGGTACTGGGGATTTATGTCAATGTGGGTATCAATGATCAAAGATTAGTAATAAATACTCGTTATTTGTATACTTGAATGTTGATAGAAATATAAAATAATTCAATTTATTATACCAAAGGGGCCGCTTAAAAATATGGGCCCTGGGCTGCAGCAAACCTAAATCTGGCGCTGACTGTCATGTGGACGAAGGCAATGTGTTTGGTTTGTACTATCGAGCTAGTCAATTCTCTTCTTTTTTTACTTGCCGTGGCTCTACCAAATAGAGAAGGAAAGTTAAGTAATCAGCTAAAAAAAAAATTTTGAGTTCTCTTCAGATCTTTACATATGAGACCCTATTGAGTCCGAAAAACAGTATTTGGGAAAATCGCCTGCGTGTGTGTGTGAAGGCCTATAAGACCTAGAAGACTGTATCAACACAAGCAGTATGAGTTCTTCCCCAACATCCGTGAGCGTCTTCCAAGCAAGTGGGTTGAGCCAGACCACTGTACGAGCCAGTTCCTCACGAGACATGGTGACTTCAATGCGTGGTTTCACTTCTTTTCTCCGAAAGACTCTCCCTCATGCACGTCTTGTGCCTCCAGTGTGGAGGAAATAAGAAACCACGTGATGATCCATTGTAGTTTCCACAACAGTGAGCGACGGTTGTTGGGAGGGGAAACGAACTTGGCAGCATTGACTGCTACAAGGCAAGCCTATACCCATTTTGCAGAGTTCGCGAAGAGGGTGATGGCTAAGAAACGTGGTCATAGTTGATGTGTCCTTTTGAAACTTGCCACCCATGTAGATGGTTGGATCAGGTGGGAAACCAGATTAGGAACTCCTCCCCCATGATACAGGATTCCTCAGGTGGGTCACCTATGCGCAGTCACTCACAAGCAACAGCTTTCTACCAGGAGACTGGCTAACGACCAAATACCTGCTGTACCTTCGCAGGTCTGAGTTTGGTGGATGCTGCAGAGGCCAGCCTCTAGCATATTAGCGAAACCGCAACTTCCATGACTGATATAACCCTCGTTGAGAGTTTAGGAACAGTCATCAAATAAGGAAACAGCATGTCTGTGTGTGAAAGTACGACAGGACAGATTTTCGTATGGCAGTGTCGGAAGCTCGTGGAGTTAGGTAGGTAACATCAGTGCTGGGCCCACGAGAGGGAGAGTTGAAGAACGGATTAAGAGAAACTCGGTGAGCATGAGGAGGACTGTATTATATGTGCAATGAGTATCGAATTGAGTGTGAGAATTAAGGGGCAACACAGGCGACTCAGAACCCCCGTGAACTGGCAGGGGGAAACTACATCGGAAGGAGAGTGTGAGCTGTGACTGGGTCGAGAGGTGATGAAGTAAATTGTGTCAGTGTGAGCACTGGGGGATGAGTGACTTTCGCGAGAATTCGTTGGCGAATGGGTTTGGGAGGAGCTGTCTGTTTTGGATAAAAATGTGAAAAGAGAGGGGAAAATGATTTTTCAGAATGTCCAGCGGAAGGCGAAATCCGTCGTCAATCGGAATTAACTGAAGAATTTCAATTTGTGACAAAAAGAGGTTGAGGACGAAGGTGTTTGGGGAAACAATGACTTAGCCGTCAAGGGCCAAAGAGTCCCAAAGAGTCCCGTTAGGGCAGGTGCAGGAATTTCGAGGTCAAAGCCCGTTTTGCGCCGAACAATCAGGGTTGGACCATCGGCCGTGTCCCAGCACCACGTTCAACAGTCCTCAAAACATAAAGATGTGAAGAAAACCCAAAAAACAGTCTCTGTTCGCATTGTAAACTCAGCTTGGTTGGGCTGAAGAGGTACAAACCAATCGCAGTGAAGAAGCCTCGTCAAATCTGAGACCCTTGATATCCAAACTGCCAGAGGTTCCCATAGTAACATACCGAGTATCTAGTTCATCTCTAATAGTCCGTGGAAAAGCGAACATATATATCCAACTTCCAACAGGCCGAGAAACACAGTATTACGCGTTATATATCATCTGACCTATAAAACGGTAGTTTAGTTGGCTCTCATTTAATGGGGTCAGAAACGAAATGTTGCGGCCCGTTTAGTTCAAATCTTTATTGACGTTCAGGAGGATGAAGCGATTGTTGATATTTGAGGGCTCTGGAAGGATTATAATACTCCTAAGCGGAGATACGACAAGGTTTCCCAACGCTCGTTTATTCACGCGCCAGTAGAACCTGATTCCGGCATCTCCGGACGACGAACTCCTCCGTTTTTGAATGAAACGCCAACTAATTCCCGAATTCCGAATTGCGTAACTTACACCGTTGACATCAATGTCCCGTGATATATTTGTTCGACCTCGATCTGACCTAAAGACCGGTCTCATCAATTTACCCGCTTTTTCACTATAATACCGTATCGCTAGGGCGCAGCGAAACTTCGTTACATAAAGTTTTGGAGAAAAGGTCGAGCTTGCAAGTGAGGAGGAGGAAATGGAACTTTTTTATAATTGGCGATAAATTAATTGGAGAACCAGATGCGTTATCGACGTTGCACAATCTTTGCCTTTTGATTGGGAATCTAATTAAACGTGGAGTTGCGACCGGTCGCCGCTTGGTTTTGCGTGTCAGGCGACGTGTGAATCCGAAGTGACCCCGAGAAATTGTATTTTCACATGTGTTATGACGAGTATTATGAATCTATTGTGAGACTCCCGAAACTTTCTGGGGCGAGGCGCTAAAAATGCTTCGTAAAACCATCTATAACCACATCCTGATTAAAACTCCATCTTTCACCGATCTCTGAACTTTTTCTTTCCTTCAACTTTTTACTTTCCTTGCTCTACGAAGTAGAAAGGAAAGTTATGTGTACGGCTGAAAAAAAAATTTTGAGTTCTCTTCAGATCTTTACGTTTCAGGCCCCCCTGAGTCCGAAAAACACTATTTGGGAAAATGGTCTGTGTGTCTGTGAACGATTTTTAGAGAAAACCACCGTACCAAATCAGCTCAAACTTCATATCTCGCTCGAAAGTCACCATAGGACACCAAAATAAGGGTTTGAACAAAATCCACTGAAATTTAACTATAGTTATCATAGTGATCAAAACACCAAATATTTTTTTTCTCAAAAATGGCTCTAACGATTTTGATTAAATTTTTAATATTGATAGCTCTCAGTAAGGCAACTATACCATAAAATTCCCATTTGTGGAAAAATGACGAGAGGAGCACAATAAATTACCAAAATTTTCGACGAAATCGATTTTAGCGCGGTTTATAGACAAAACAACCGTACCAAATCAGCTGAAACTTGATATCTAGCCTACAGGTTACCCATGGGACGCCAAATCAAGGGTATGGGCAAAAACCACCGAAAGTTGACTATAGTTATCATAGTGATCAAAACACCAAATTTTGTTTCTCAAAAATGGCTCTAACGATTTTGATTAAATTTTTTAAATTGATAGCTCTCAATAAGGCAACTATACCATAAAATTCCCATTTGTGCGAAAATGACGAGAGCAGCACAATAAATAATCAAAATTTTCGACGAAAAGCGTGATTAGCACAGTTTTTTCCTTATAAAGTCCGCTGGAATGTTAGTAGAATGCTAAAAAAAAAATTGGTATTGTAGTCCAATCCAATACCTAAAGGGTGAGTGTTTAAAAACGCTCATGAGATACATGGGGCTCACTCCAGAAATTCCTGGATTTCAACTACGCCCGTTTCGCTTACTACCAGTTCTAACAGTTATTACCCAATAACTCTACGAAAGTGATTACTATCCACTTCAAAAAATTCGTGTTTACAGCCTCATTAGTTATCTGTGTACCGATTGCTCAATATTGGTCCTGCAATGAGTACGAGCTGCACAATAAAATCTGGAACTGTAAGCGCTACCGCTTCCTGCTGCCGTAAAGCGTTATTTAACCAAGTTCAAATTAACTGAGTGATAAATGAATTGATTAAATCGAATTGGCCATGTACAAAGTGAATTGACGTAGAGCTAAGGAAAGTTGTGTGTTTTCAACGCACCAGATATTTTTCCAAGGAAAGTTAAGTAGTTGTGTGTATGTTTTATTGACGCTGTGAATGGTCTGTTGGACGGGATTGAAAGAAACTTGACCAATCGAATCGGGTCGAAGGATTCCTACTGATCGACACAAGTCAAATCAGGTCTTTTGACCATGGACTTCCCCGCACTGGCCTTAACGGGACTTCCTGTACCTTAATGACAAAGTCATTGTCTTCTCTTACCCCCTCGTACTTGCAGAAATTCAACCTCCCCAGTTATTTCTAACAGCAGCGGATTTCCCTCATATTCCTTTCTTTATTTTCCCTCTCCTCAGTTTCAAATACCTCTCCACAAGAGACAACTCCTTTAAAAATTCAGTCATAAATTGACGTAGAGCTGAATAAAGTTGTGGGTTGCAACACACCAGATATTTTTCTACTAACTGCATTAATTTATCGCTCAGTCCATTCAAACTTGGTCAAACATCACTTCACAGCGGCAGAAAGCGGTAGTGCTTATTGTTCCAGATTTTATTGTGCTGCTCGTACTCATTCCCGGACCATTATTGAGCAATTGGTGGCCACTTGTTCCCTCTCGTCAAGTTGGGTACTTTATTTAAAGTAATTGGGTTAGTTCCGTCTGTAGGCAAATTACTTAAGTTAACGAGAGGACCACCAGCGAGAGGAGACAGGCTCACCAAACAGGTACGTTACTTTAGTTAACTATATTTATCTCGTCCCCGTTGAAAAAGGCTTTTAAAAGCGTGCCCAAATAATGCGAAGGAACATTCGCTTTTAGCTCTCAGGGATAATCGACCACGAAATATCGTTAAGTTAGCTTTTATCGTTAATCAAGGTTGTTTGACGTTTCGCTCTTATAGGAAAACTATTTAAACGAGGGTTGGAGAACTAGTCATCACGCTCACGAAGTTAAATGAGGGGGTTAGTGCTTGTATCGGTTCCAGAGGACGCATGAAATAAAAAACGGGGCTCTTCGATCACGTACATAGTCATTTGCAGTTGAAATTCTCGCAACAATCGCGACGATCCCGAAATACGGTTAGCGAAGCAGATTTGCGATTTCTCTGAAGACACCTGTTGCTTCAGACTGCGCCAGATCTCATTGATAAGAGCCTCTGCCGTTTGTGACCAAATTGCGAAGTTTGCGGCCCGGAGCCGTCGGCCTACTCTCGTAACAGCTTCAGCCCCTAACATAAATAAATCCCCTAGAAGCCTCGCCAGCTCCGATGGAAGGGAAATTGAATGAAAAGATGTCCAGCGGTACAGGGCGGTGGCCGTTCGGCCGAAGACTCCCGATTGCGAAAGGCATCAAAAAGGTCAAGCGGTCTGCCTTACATCACGTTTCGCTCCTTTTTATGCTTCTTCTCCAAACGGCCGGCTGACAGTATATGACAACCACTCTCATTGGCAGCCGAACCACTTAGTTCCCGCTTGTTCGCCCCGACCTTTTTCTCATCCTTTCCCACAAGGATATTTCCGAGATCGGGATTCAGTCTCCACGAATTTTCGATTTAGATTAAAGCCTCAAAATTATGCAAATGGTCATCCGATTTCGAACATTTCGCTCAATTAACTTCCCTTTACGACAGATTAATGTCTCCACTTTGACGTTACAAACATTTTAATTTGAGATTCATACTCTTTGTCGAACCGCTCCATCACTTCCGTCACTTCAAAGGCTGCGGGCGTTTCAAATTTCCGAGGTTCACCGAGGACGTTTTTGGTTGAATTTGAAAAACTGAGACACGACTGAGGACTTCGCTAGAATCCTCCATTTTAGAAAGAGATACTGTAACTTTATTCATTCACTATTTACCGCGGATACTTCAAGTTTTGCATGAGCACCTAACAAACCGGAACACTATCAGTGTATTCTTCGACCAAGCAAAGACGTTTGACTCAATTTCTCACAAAATCCATAGCTTCGAATGGAAATCTTTTGGGATCTCTTGAAATGAAGCAAAATGACTGGAACGCTATCTTTTGGGACGGCAAGCCGTGCGGTTAAATGGTGTCATCTAGATGCTTTTGGTTTATTTTTCACGAAAAAATATTTTACAACCCCCCCTCAAAATTTGATACTTTACGTTTCAAGACTTGGAGATTCCAAATTTGCAATGTCCGTCCCCCATCCGCCATCCGCAGTCCATTAACGTGGTCTAAAAAATTCGTTCTTTCGCCCAAAAATCCCGTTTGTTATTTAGTTGTGCCCGCCATCTCGGCAATCCGATCGGACGAAGCCCATGGTTGTTATGGACAAAAATGGGTAAAAAAATTAACGAAACGCAGTATAACGCGGGAACTACAGCGGAAGTCAACGTTTCGTCGTTAGTACTCCCTCCCTCCCTCCCTCCCTCCCGTCATATCAAACTCAATCACCCGCCCGCTCGACCGTCAACGGGTTTGCTGGAAGCCCCCCTCCGACTCCTGCCCGACGGGGCGCCAAGGCCACTTCCTCCGCACAGCCCTCCATCGGATCATAAATGCCTACAGACGTTTACGGGCGCCTGGCGCCGGGGGAATATTTAGTTTCCGTAGTTCCATTGTAGCCAGGTCATGTTTCGTATGGTTTACTAGTATTCGATGCTGAATTGAATGGGATGGGTCTCGGAGCAGTAATACTAGATCACGCTGTTCATGAGAATAATAAACCATTGTGTAATTATTTGCAGGGTTTTTGAAGGGTTTTAGAGTGACGCAAGGCCTCTGCTGCTCTTGTTATGTGTTAATGACTTGATGGGCTTGGCAGCCGACATTGGTGGTAATATAGTGATGTTCTCCTTTTCTCTGGTGACTCATGTGCTGAGGAACGTGGGTACATCTGAAGTTTACGAGTGTCTCATCTTCCAACCCTCAACGTTTCATCCCTTTTTCCTTGACGTGTGCTCATGCTCCGCAAATAGGAGGGTTACGCCACATCAGCTCCGAGTGTCCAGAGGTTCTTTGAGCCCATACATTGTGAGAAAATCCTTTACCAAATACCTACGCCAAACTTGACGCCCCCTTGAAATAACACACCTAGTTTCGGCGTCTAAACTAAGAAAGTTAACCTATGTTCTCACCAAACTTGAGATTCACTTACAAGTAACAGTTACGCAAAGCGTGTGTGTGATGTGTTCAGAGGCTTTATAATATTGTAGTTCATGTCTGGGCCAGATATACTTAATCAGACAAGAACTCATGAAACTCACCTTAGATATCAAATAAATAAATAACTCTTCTTGAAGAGTAAATAAGGAAACGTAATAAGACTTTGAATTTAAGCGAATAAATAGAAATGAATTGAAACAAATGAACTCCTTTCTATATTCAATCAAAGTAACCTAATTTGCTCTGGTCGCGATTGAAGACAATATCGGGACAAGGGGTTAATAAACAGGGACTTGCTCACCTTTATCCAACAATATTCAATTCGAGGGAGGAAAACACTTTTAAATACTTAACTTAAAATCTCCGGCTGATAAGGGAGAGACTCGAGTACGCCACAGGGTGTTGAAGAATCAGAATGAATGAATGAAGCTTAAAGCCTCTCGAATAGCCGTTCAGCCCTCCCTGTGCTTTCCCACTGAAGGGCGGAGAGCGGCGCAAGGCAATGAGAGCCGGTGGAATCAGAGGCTACGTCCTTCACACTCCCTCCCTCCAGACAAAAAAAAATATATTTTGTTGCAAGGAAAAATTTTGGTCCAACCACACGGCGGCTCAGTGTGCAGCACATTAAAGGGCAAACGGTAAAAAAAAAGGAATGGAACATGAAGAAAACTGAAATGAGATAGCCTGTGGGCACTAATGGCAGTATCCTCGGGTGGTCATGGGGTGGTTAAACTCTGGTGAGACCCTGGACCCCCATGGCTAGTACGACCGCTGGACACTGGCACCCCAGGAGGAGAGAAACTCTGGGACCTGGGCCCTTCAGGAGTCACAGCGAGGGAAAATCGACGTAGCATGGCCACAACGTATGGGTGGATTTATTCCCCAAAGTTAACGTACCTGTTCGGATGGAATGATGTAAAGACATCACCGTCTGGCCATTCAGTCAGTTAGCTGCTCGTGGTCTGTATATAGGAAAAGAAAGGTGAATGGGATGGAATCTACAGACCATTTAAGACATAAAAAACTGCTCTTACATTTGTTACGGGACGAACCAAACCCTTCGATTAAGCGGTGGCTCGTTCGGGGCATTTATGCTGACTGGGCACCTCGAATGCCCCAATTCGCTCGAGACTTCGCAGCAGTCAGTTGAATCCGAGCCGGTTCCCTCGTCGCCGTGTCGCCCGCGCTCGCGTTCGCTCCCACTCAGTTCTCCTGTCTGCGGTGGTAAAACTGTCTCCGACTGTAATTGAGAAAAAACTCTGTTCCAATTGCATTCGCCTTCTATCGTACTAACTCCCCGACTCACCATTGCGATATCGCATTCGATATTAATTCCCCCCGTAACAATAAAATTGAAATTGATCGCGATTTAGGAGAAACAGTGACTAGCATTGAGGATTTAATATCAAAAGTTTACTCTGATATCGTCGAAATAGAAAATAAAGATTATCAACGGCGGCCAGAAATAGTAGCGTTGACGAAACTTCCAGGCGATATAACTACCATACTCATCTACTGATAATGTAATGGATCAAAAAGATGCTGTCCATTACCCACAGGAGTTTCTCAATTCTTTAAACCCGAGTGGCCTTCCACCACATTCCCTCAAGTTAAAAATAGGTGCTGCGATAATTTTACTCAGAAATCTTAAACCACCAAATTTATGCAACGGGACACGACTTCAAGTAAAATTATTTCCCAATATGGTGATCGTTGCAACAGTTTTGACTGGTCCGGCAGTTAGTCAAACAGTGCTTATACCTCGCATCCCAATGATTCCAAATGATTTACCTTTTAATTTTAAAAGAATTCAATTAAGTTATCTTTTGCCGTAAAAATTAATAAATCACAGGGGCAAACATTTAAACACGTAGGAATCGATTCAAGTCAAGACTGCTTTTCACACGGCCAACTATATGTCGCGTTGTCAAGATCGGGCTGCGGGGAATATCAGTATGTTTTTCTACCACAAGAAAATAAAACTAAAAATATCATTTACGCTCAAGTCCTTTAAAACGTATTATTTTAAACATTTCTTATTCGCGATCATAATAACAAAAACCAACGTGAGCAATCAAAAGATAATCGCGATAGTGTTTCCGACCACGCGAACGAAGTCGCGGGCACAGCTAGTTAATTTAGAAAGGTGTACGCCGAAATATACCGCGGAGCGCCTTCCAAAATCGATTCTACTGCGTACGACGCACTTTTAAGTAATGCGGATTAGCCTACATACTCAACGAACGGTGCTTTAAGAAGGAGTCGCCGTTTCGCTATAACTCACACGCGACCGTTCCCACGTTATTATTGCTGCACTTCGACCTCTCCTGATTGTAACATTCCAGATCATAATGGAGTTTACGGTAACTATTCGTAAAAGCTAGGGTAATTCGACATCCTCAATGAATTTTACTCGGTCGTGAGTTCGTACGGGTAACTACTTCACGATTTTTCAAAAAGTGATATTATTTCGGGTAATGTGGACATATTATGAGTTTACTTCGACACGTTATGGGAATTCACGTTTAACTTCAGGTGTGTTTGTTAGGGGCAATAGGCCTTTGAGGTCTTTCAGGCAGTAAAAGTAAAATAAAACCTCCAAACCTGCTTTGCCCTTACTATTTCCACATAAAATTGAATAACCTAAAAATAAATTATCTTTCTGGTAAAATAAAATCGCGAACAAAGAGAAAAGAAAATTAATCAAATCGTCCGACCTTCTGAAGGAGGAATTGCGGAAGTCCGCAGCTGTACATGGGGCCTACCTTCGTTGGCGATAAAATGCGTATGTATTCTTCCAACAGCTTTATTCTTCGGAATTTTCTTCACTTGAGAGCTTCAGCAACGAGTGCATGCGTTGTTATTGGAACAACCTGCCAAGAGAAAATTTCTAGCTTGCAGAAAATGGAAAATGTTCAGACCGTGTCGCGTGGGCAGACGAATATCGAGGCATGCGGCAGATCTCTGGTCGCGACTGACGAGTTCTTTACCACTCCACCTTCGCTATAACTTCGCCATGTTTACATTTTACATTTTAACAAAAAAATTTCAGTAATAAATAAGTATCGCTGGTTTATTTCGGCAGGAGCGGGAACTTTAATTGTGGAAGCCCTGTCCTACTATGAGTGCCTAAACAAACCGTCCAAAATTATAAAATAATTTACCTTCTAATAAAAATTTTAAAAATAGCTCTGTCTCAGTTTATTGGGCTGAATAACATGTTCATTCAAAAAGACGGACTTTCAAGAGGGAGAAGGGGAATCAGTTTTCTTACTGGTCTTGTAGCGCATGCGTCTGGCAGAGGCAGAGCTGGACTGGGCATTCAGGGCCCAACTACAGCCTCGCTAAGCCGCTGGGAGAGTACGCCACGATATTTCAAACGGAAATCCTAGCTATAAAGATCTACGCGGAAGAGATCTTCACTAAATGAATCAAGGGCAGCCAGGAATCAAGGGACTTTGAGTACTTATTCACTGGCTTAAAAATGGGAGAAATTTCGTGTTCTGCCGAAAATGTGACTCCTTCGCTATTATAAACGGCGAACTGCAGGGGGGGCATTACCCAGGTTGCCACCATCGGCAGCCCGCCAAAAACCATGACAAGCTTTAGGTCCAGGCTGGCATGGGAATGCCTTCATGCACTCAAGCAGCTCAGCGCCCACAATAGGCTTTCCCTGGTGCTGGCTCATAGGGGGCATGAGAGCAATGAAAAGGCTGACCACCTTGCGAAAAGGGGCACAGAATCCCTACCCATCAGGCCTCAACCATACGTGGGTATGACGAAGAGTCACCTGAATCGTCTGGTGGCTCGATGGGGGATACTGGAAAACAGCGCCCAATGGCAACGCCAGCCACGATTAAGACAAGCGAAAAGGCTCGTTATGCCATCCTGTCAAATGGCAAAGGCAATGCTGACACTCTCTAGGCAGGATCTGAGAGTTCTAATAAGCTTCCTCACCGGACACTGCCCACTCAGGTATCACCTCAACAAGATGGGCATGTGGGAGGCGGTGGAATGCAGACTTTGCAGTGAGTAGGACAAGATAACAGACCACATCCTATGTGAATGCCCTGCCTTGGTAGCCAAACGCTTTGAGTCCTTTGCTCGGGGGGTCTATTGAACCCCAAATCGTAACGGAATCTGCGGTGAAGGACATACTCGACTTCCTAAGGGAGCGGGCATGTACGACGCCTTGTACTAAGAAAGGGTCAGTGTCACAATCGGCCGCAGAATGTGTGGCTGCAGTGACAAAGGAACCTTGCCCCGTATGCACTCGGGGGGCATGCGTCTCTGGTTCTTACAGTCGCAACTCGAACCCTGAAGGAGTACCCTTGTGAAGGTCCTCACCTACCATGAGTGCCTAAACAGTGTGTCAGGAACGATCAAAACATTGATAACTATGTTATACCTCGTAACGTTACGATTCTGAAGCTCTTGAAACGTAGATCTATGAAGGAAATTTGTTTTTAACCTGTTACGTAAGCGTCCTCATACATGGCCTAATTTCCAGACTTTTGAGTTGAGTGCGCAGCTCTTCTTTCCAGGATGCATAACTTTGACTGACATTCCAAGGGTTTTCTGGACTCACGAAATGTCGATCAAATTCATTTAGTGTTTCTGTAATTCGCACACTCGCTCACTTCCACGATCAAACTAACAACGCCTTAGGTCGGTTGATCTCACCGTGTTCCCACGTTTCGAGACGAAGAGTCGACAAAGAGAACGACGTCCTGACTAATAAAAAGAGACGATTGTGTACGCGAGCCGAATCGGTTATTCGTGCCAAAATTCTGCCAAAAAACAATGGTCTTCAAGAGGCGGATGAGATGTTGAAAAAGATATGGCTCGAGTCGGGCTTTAATATATTCTGACGCATTCAGTACGTTGTCGGTTGGGGTTGGACAGGTTCATCATTGTTGTAGACAACTCGTGACAGACTCTAACTGAAACACGATAATGTACACCTAAAACGATACGTTTTAATATTTTTTATTTGAGCAGCCCCGACTCTTTCGAAGGTTGGAGATCATAATGATGATCCTGACTTTCTGTACGGCTGACCTAAACAGATCCACTGATGAGTAGCCAAACCACTCCCTCAGGTTAACGTAGCCAGGAGGTTCTTCTCCTTCCTACACATCGCTTACCTTATATTTTACCTTGCATTATCACGCGAAGCATCTCATACCTCTCTCTCCTCATTATGTGACCAAGGTACTTCAACTTGCTCGCTTGGAGAATCGCTACAGAACCTCCCTGTTGGTGACTCTCTCCATGTACGATATTCTAAGGGGCCTTCTGTATAGCCACAACTCTATCCTTTTAATAATGCTTTGTGGAATGTGGCCGCTTCTATACCACGTAGATAATATATACCACCTCACCGGGGATACCTCTGCTACAACGTTATCTTAATTTTTACGAAAGCATGCTTTTACATCGGTAGTCGAATCATTATTGCTAGTTACCCATGTTCCCAGGTACTTATACTTGAAAACTCTTTCAACAATGACACCAGAAACTACCAATTGAGCGTGCAAAACGCGTATAAAACAAGAAACCTTGTTTTATTTAAATACGTTGTCAAGCCATTGTTTCCACATTAACCAGATTGTAGGGACGAAAGAGAGATGACTCACAACTCTGTCGAACGAACTGATTTAATAAAATAAAGAGAAATTAACTTGAACACCAATTTGCGTTTAACATTCGCGACTCTAAAAAATGTACGTGCGTATTCGCTCCTCGTTGCGCGCAAAAAGTCCAACAAGTTTTCAACGATAGATAAAGGTTAGCTTACTTCTTTGGAAATAGAACAGCAGAAGGCTCAAATCCCTAACATCCTCCCACCTTTGGAAATTTAGAATCAAATTTTCAAACATTGACATATCAACTCCAGAAGCATACAAATTTTAGCTAATTCAATCAATTTCTGAAATTCTATTACTAAATGAAACTCTTGAACAATCAATTAAAGTTCGAAGAAATATCAGTACCCCAACCTTTTAGACTAGACAATTTCCAATTAACACAAATATTTTCTTAGTTCAAATAAATTCTGAATCATGTAACACAATTAAACTTCAAGTAACAACTTAAATGAGTCTACACAAAAGGACTAATCATTCTCTAAAGCAGATCAGTTCACATTGAACTAAGTTAAATGAAGAACGAGGAGCAAGAATTACAAGTCCAAAACTTTTCGAGGCTTCACCAACCGACCAGTTCTAGTGAGCAAAGGTTCTTGTTCTTCGTGATCCTCCTCATCAGGGGTTTTCTCAACATCCAGATTAATATCGTTTGATAACATGCTTTTGACTTCCTTGTTATCCTTTGTTACCTCAGTCTCATGTGATTTGGTCCGGTGGCACATGAGTGTATGGTGTTTGTCTTTGCAGATAGTACATTTCACAAAATTACGACATTTGGAGCTGAGGTGATTTTTTTGTAAGCAGCGAAAACAGGCTCCCTTCTTCTTCGCAACTTCTCTTCGCTCAGAAAGTGACATGTCAATTGCCCTAGAACAATCATGTGATAGGTGATTCTTGTCACAAAAAATGCAAATTACCTTATCCTTAACATCAATGTTACTATCTGTATTGTCTAAGGAGACCAATGAAGCGGCGCTACATGTCTTGGGTTTAATCTGCTTTTGATGTTTATCAGAGTCAAAATTTCTTAGTTTGAGCCGCTCCTCACCTTCAACTTCGATTTTCAAAAATTCTAAAAGTTCAGCCAGACAATCACTAGGTTCCTTTATTGAAGCATTCTTACCAATTCTATGTCTTTCCCAAACCTTGAAAACATGTTCCGGTACTGCTGACTCTACCAATGGAAAGATCATGGCTGCGTATTTTTCTGAAGTGACACCAAGAGAATCAAGTGCTCGCAACTGAGCTGACAATTTATCATAGAGCTCGGAAGTTGAAGTGCAATCTGAGCGATTTAACACTAATAACAACAGTTCGCGGACATAAAACTCTATGAGAAACTCCTCTTTGCCGTACCTTGATTTCAATAATCCAACAGCTTTGGAATAATTTTCCCGAGAAGGGGAAAACCTCTATCAGTTTCATAGCTGCCGATCCAGGCGTAAGGGAATCTAAAAGAAACGCAAATTTGTCTTCTTCCTCGAGCTGTGTATCTTCATCGATTCTTTTGAATTGCGACCAAAACGCAATCCAACACCTAAGGTTCCCGTCAAATTTCTTTATATCGGGCCGTTTGCGATTAAACGTCAATCCTCTTTCATGTGAATGCGAACAGTACGAGGGAGTTGAGGCGATAGAAACTTCTTGAGTTGTAAAACTGCCAATTTTGGCCTTAGTTTCTTCCTTAAGCGTTAAAAACACCAATTCATACTCCCCTGTTCCTAAATATTGAACTTCCAAATCGGACTCTTCCACTTCAGGATCACTTTCCAATTTGTCTAGAATTGTAGCATCGATTTCCTTAAGTTTATCATACCTGTAGGTCAGAGCCTCAAGTCTTGCTACAAGTTCATGTTTCTCGCAGTCCGTATTTAACAGGTCTCTGAGCTGATTCGCTTCCTTAGTGAATACAGAGCGAAGAGCTCGTCGCACTTTCGAGTCTCCCATCTTCTTGAATTGTACCCGACAAAACTTATTGTACTACTCAAGTCCAAGAAATCCAACTACAATCTTCCGAAGTTTTGGGTTAATGTCCTGTCACGGTCGCCAGATGTTTCCACATTAACCAGATTGTAGGGACGAAAGAGAGATGACTCACAACTCTGTCGAACGAACTGATTTAATAAAATAAAGAGAAATTAACTTGAACACCAATTTGCGTTTAACATTCGCGACTCTAAAAAATGTACGTGCGTATTCGCTCCTCGTTGCGCGCAAAAAGTCCAACAAGTTTTCAACGATAGATAAAGGTTAGCTTACTTCTTTGGAAATAGAACAGCAGAAGGCTCAAATCCCTAACACCATATTCCGAGCATGCGAGACAAACCTTCTTCACTAACACTCTCTGGGAGGACTTTTTTTTTCTCCCGAAGGCATGCGGGACAAGTCCCTTTGTCACTGCGGCCACATATGGGCCTATTGTGACACTGACCCTTTCTTAGTAGAAGGCGTCGTACATACCCGCCCCCCTTAGGAAGCCGAGTATGTCCTTCACCGCAGACTGCGCTATGATTTGGGGTTCAATAGTCCCATGAGCAAAGTATTCGTAGCGTTTAACTGCCAAGGCAGGGCATTCACAGAGGATATGCTCCGCCGTCTCGTCCCCCTCGCCGCAAAGTCTGCATTCCACCGCCTCTGAGATGCCCATCTTGTTGAAGTGATACCTGAGAGGGCAGTGTCCAGGGAGGAAGCTAATCAAGACTCTCAGATCTCTTCTAGAGAGTGTCAGCATTGCCTTTGCCCTTTGACAAGAAGGCATAATGAGCCTTTACACTTGCCTTAATCGTGGCTGGGGATGGCAATGCGCGCTGTTTTCCTGTATCCCCCATTGAAACACCAGACGATTCAGGGAACTCTTCGTCATACCCACGTATCGTTCAGGCCCGATGGGAAGGGACTCTATGCCCCTTTTCGCAAGGCAGTCAGCCTTTTCATTGCCCTCATGCCCCCTATGAGCCGCACCCAGATGAGGGAGAGCCTATTATGGGCGCCAGCTTGGACCTAAAACTATAGGCTGCAATGGCCTTTAAGGCGGCCTGGCTGTCTGAGAATATGAAGATCTGCTTGCCCTTAAGTCCTTTAGTCAGGATCTCTTCCATGCAGATCTTTATAGCTAGGATTTCCGCTTGAAATATCGTGGCGTACGCGTACTCTCCCAGCGGCTTGCTGAGACTGTAGTTGGGCCCGACAATGCCCAGTCCAGCTCTGCCTTTCATAACCGAACCATCAGTATACCACTGCAAGGCGCCCACCTCGGTCCAGAACGTCTCCTTCTCCCATCGTTCTCATGAATGGACGCTAACTCTGAAGGGCAGCCGAAAGTTCTTCCGCTCTGGCATAACATCAGTAGCAAGGACTGCACTGCAGCCTCTTTTAGTCATTCCTTGGAGGCTCGCCTTGACCCTGGTAGAGATATTTCCTGTCTGCGAAAGCCCTGCTGCTCCCAGATAAGCAGTTCTATGAATGTGTATATGAAGAGGTGGGGTGTTCTATTGCAGCAGTAGGGCAGGTACCCATTGCCCCTGTAATGGCAAGACACGCCGCAGTTGTTGGAATTTTCCCTGTACTGTCAGCCAGCCTGTCGCCTTCCACCACACAGTGCAGGCATACGTGACGCGAGGTCCTATCGTCCCCTCATAGAGCTAGTCCATAATTGTTGGGATTATGTCCCAAGATTTGCTACACAGCCTCCTACATGCCCACAGGGCTGTAGTTGCCTTGTGTAGCGCATATGTCACATGCGGATTCCATGTGAGCTGCTTGTTTAGTATCACCCCGAGGTATTTCACCTCCTTCTTTATCTGGAGTCTTGCTCCTTGCTTTATGGGTGGTACTATGTCGAGGTTTCTTCGTCTAGTGAAAGAAACCGTGGTGGTCTTGGCTGGATTTATGAAGAGTCCTTCCTTGTCGCACCATCTTTGAATGATATCTACAGCTCCTTGCATCCTTTCTGACACCATAGAGGCAAATTTGCCTCTCACTAGAACTGCGAGATCATCCGCATATGCGAACACTTCGTAGCCTTCAAGCTGCAGTGTTTCCAACAGCTCGTCGGCCACCAGTAGCGACAAGAGGGGAGAAAGTACCCCCCTCCCCCCCTTGAGGGCAGTCTCGCGTAGGAACCACTAATGCTGTCTTCCTCCAACCGGGCCGTTATTTCCCGGCACCTAAGCATGCACATGGTCCATTTCATGACCTGGGGTTCTATTCCCCTCTGCGCTGCTCTTGCCTCCATGGAACTGAAGGTGTTATTAGGCATGCTGCGCCCTCGAGAGGGGACAAGATTAAGAGGGATTAAGAGTGTTCCATTTATGACCACTCCAGCCATCTCATCTTCCAACACCTCCGAGGATATATTGAACATTAAAGGAGAGAGAGAACACCCCTGACGCACACCTCCTCTTATCTTAATACCATATGTTTGGCCTTGCTCAATCATGATGCAAGCTGCTTGTCGGTAATACTAGTTTTTAATGAACCCCCCTCGGCTGTCCATTCCTGTTTTGTTGAAGGATTCGTATTATCGAAAGCCTTCTTGTAGTCAATAAAACAAGCTTATACATTAATTTAACGTACCTGTTTGGTGAGTCCGTCTTCTCTGGCAGGTGAGGTGCTGTGGGCAAGTGCTTTCGACGGAAAAACATCATT
Source organism: Pachypeltis micranthus (assembly GCA_020466155.1). Lineage (NCBI taxonomy): Eukaryota > Metazoa > Arthropoda > Insecta > Hemiptera > Miridae > Pachypeltis > Pachypeltis micranthus. The sequence continues at coordinate 7,285,017 of CM035776.1, forward strand.
GTCTGGCCGTCAAGTCAGTACTAGAGTCGGTTAGTTGGTTGCGGTCCTTATATAAAAAGAGTAAGGATAACAGGATGGTGTAGCGTCGGGGAGGGGGGGGGGGAGGGAGAGATGAAAGGAGGTCATGCACCTTCCGGGAAATCCGTTGGAGATGAAGGGAAGAGAATGTAAGTAAGGTATGTCTTAAATAGTCTTGAAAGTCTTTTATGTATAGGGTTGTCTGTAAATCCGTCAGTTGGTTGTTTTCATTTGAGTAGTGTTTTGAGTGGTGTGAATATGGTGTCGCATGTATGTCTTAAATGGTCTGTAGATTCCATCCTATTCACCTTTCCCTTCCTATATACCACTTCCTATGAGTGGTGTAAATATGGTATCGTATTTCGTGTTGATTTGTTCGTTTATGATCTGTTCATTGAAGTTTTTTTGTTTATAGACTTCCATGTTTTCTAATATGTTCAGTTTTCGTCCTTTGTATTGTTTATGTACTAACGAGGTGCAGTCCTGTATTTTAGTTTCGTGTTGTCTTGAGGTGGTTGGTAAAATCTGAGTCGCCTTTGTTCCTATTAAGAAATTTAATGCGTTCTGAATATCTAGTTCGTATTTTACACGTACAAGTCATGCCACTCAACAACACATACCTCACTTTGGTCGAATGGGTCTGTCTTTTCAGTCTTTGCAGTTATGGAAAATACATAAATGTACACTAGTCAGTATTCCGGAATTTAATTTTTTTGTTCTTTTGTGGGGCTGTGTTATTAATGCGTGAGGAAGTGTTAGCTTTTTCAGACATCTTCCCCTACGTCTCTCTAAATAGTAGAAAGTGGGTGTCGGAAATTAAATATTAACAACGAAACTCTTATAATTAAGTTCAATAAATAATAATTTACAAACCATAAATTAGCAATAAATAATTTACGCGGATATCATCACTCGAATAAAGTTTTGCGAAAGTAAACTTCTACTCATAATTATCGCCAGTTTCAAAAGGAGGCACCCGTCAAAAATGAACAAATAAAATAAATAAGTGATGAAGAGGATGAGAACGAGGGCCAGTACGATGAGAACGACTTCCCAGATGAGATAAGTCGATTGGCAGGCGGCCACGACGATGTCAAGCCTCTGCCTCGTTGGAGAGTTGAACAGCGTTGGTCCCGTTGGTTCCATTGGCATTGGAAATAGGGGCCGGAGTCGTCGTAGTAGAAGGACTCATCGAAGTCGAAGTCACCGGGGGAGCAGGAACAGTCAGGTTCAAATACCCGCCTGCCGCGTCAATCTGCGAAAATTGCCCAAACAAACGATTAGCTGGTTTGATTTTCGAGTCCCGGCGAACGATAGCAATTACGTCTCCGCGGCCTTCGAGATATCGGTAATGCGAAGAGATTGATCAGAATATCTTTCTGTTGTCAAACCTTGACCGAGTTACAAGATCAGTCGATATTCGTTAAAACAGTGTCGTACGCAGACGGCATTTATAATCGTGTACGCGAGAAAGGGCAACACCACTGACCCTGACAATCGCATCTATTTTGAGCGAGGCCTGTTACATCCTAACGGCAGGCCGCAAAATTAGGTAATTCAACGTGAGCGTATTCCATATCCCCTTCTAAACAGGTGTTAGTTTGGCGCGTTTCGGATCAAGCTCACACTTCAGATCTACCAAGATCCTGAGCAACGAAGACCATCCCCCCACTGTAAGTAGGGACAAGATGGATCTGTCTCCCCAGTGAAAAGGCTGCTCTATGCGAACAGCATTTCACGCCGCAGGAAACGTCATTGGATGCTCTGTCGGAGGAGGCAGAGCGGGGAGGAGGATTTCCTTCACCCCTCATATGTTTCTCACCTAAAAACGTAGAAGAGGCCATCGAACAATCCTCGGGTCGGAAAGCTCTCGGTACTGATCTAATTGTCCAACCACAACTCGCTAAAGCACCAAGACGATTACTCACCTCAGCTGCACACACAGTGCAGTGGAAACACGCCTCACTGTGTATGATTCCTAAACAGGATAAGCCAGATAATGATTCTTCTTCCTACCGCCCTATCACTGCTTACTGTCAATCCTCTCCAAACTATTAGAGCGCCTGGTACTGCCAAACCTCCTTCTGTAAACGTCTCATCTTATCCCAAACGAGCAGTTTGGTTTCAGAAAGGTACACTCTTGTTCTCTTCAGCTGCGACACGTCACTACATACGTCAAAAAATACCTATTACAGAAAAGAGGTTTGTCGCACTGCTTTTTTCGACGTTGAAAGAGTCTTCTACACAAAAGCCACACTTGCCCAACAATCTTTACTCACTCCTGGCCTCTTATTTGTCTGGACGTACATTTGTTGTAACATTACACGGGGAGTCATCAACAACGAGGATCATTCGAGCTGGAGTCCCCCAGGGCAGCGTATGGGCCCCATATCTTTACTCTATCTACAGCTACGACCTACCACTACCCTCCCCTCCTCATTTCTCTGCACTATACGCTGATGATTTACTTTACGCTGTCCGAGCGCCGGACCTGGAGGCAGCAACAGACATGCTGCCGACAATTCTGACAATGGTGCAATAAGTGGCAGATAGAAGTTAATCCATCCAAATCATGTTCTGTTACCTACACCTACAATAGACAAAGATACGACCCACCATATACCATCCAGACACATATCATCCCCACCACGCAAGCCTACAAATATTTGGATGTCATATTGGGGTGTGTGTGTGTGTGTTACTGTGGCGCAACCTTCATGTTTTAGGCCATTTACTTGTGATTGGCCACTGGTTTGGTCTCTGGGATAGCATGCTAACAGTCAATCAAAAGAAATCGGCACCCCCAATCCCATCTGCGCTCCTGTGGATCGAACAGGCCTGCGAGACAGCATCCTCTGAATCACTCCTACTGATAACTACTGATTACTAGGCCATTCATTGCATCGTGGACAGGTAGAGAGTGAAAAGAGAACCGCTGACCCGATGAACCGACATCAGATGGAAGACAAACGTTATGAGAGCCCTCCTCAAAGAGACTTGACGCTTATGAGGGTTTTCCCAGCATCCCTGAACGTTCTAGGAGAAATGGGCTTCGGCCAGACCACTGGACGGGCCAGTTCCTTATAGGAGATGTTGGTGATATACATATTTGTTAATTTCTTTGGTTTTTTAATGTGCTGCCGACTTACTATCAACGCTCACATAACTCTCTTACTCAACCGCCTACGTATCAGAACTAACCAGCTAAAATCATTACTTAATAATAGATGTACATTACTCCAAATTAGACTCCTCATATATAAAACTCTTATCCGCCCTATCTGGACATATGCCCTAGAAATCTGGAGCAATTGTGTCCCAATCACAGTTCCGTCGCATAGAACAGCAGCGAAACAACACCTTGCCATAAAAAATAGTTCACGCTCCACCTTAGGTACGCAACGAGACCCTTTACAATGATCTGCATATTGACCCACCCTGCATATTCCTGCGTAAACACATCGCCAGCTGTCTCCCGCAACCTCGACCACCACAACCCTCTAGTCAAGGGAGGGTTCCAACCCCCATCACTGCGTCGACTCACTCGCCCGAGGCATATCACCGACCTGCTGATCCCATGAACAAAGAGTCAACCGCGTTTCGTGTTGAACTCACATTTATGTCGTATCCCCATTGAAAGTTCTTAGTGTCTTAGTTAAGCTCAATTATCTACAGATTACGCAATACTATGCCCAGTATGAGTTCAGCCCCCATGTTTGGCTGTACATCTAAAGCGTTAATTTAAAGCGAATAATATATCCCATAGAGGAATATTACAAATGTAATAGTCTGTTAATAAATAAAAAATTTAAAAAAATATCTGGTGCGTAGCAACACACAACTTTCCGCCACCCCCGTAATTTCGAACACGACCTACATTTGCGGGCGCTATATCTTCGTTCAACGCATTTTTACAGGAATATTTATAGGGAACAAAAAGTAGGGGCTAGTTAGCTGAGAGTACTCCGAAAGTTTGATCGAAATCGTTAGAGCCGTTTCTGAGAAAATTGGAATTCCGATAAATTAATATTCGACAAATCTCCTTTTCGGAGTTAACTTGGCTTATATCTCCGTTCAACATATATATACAGAAATAATTATGGAGAACGAAATGTTGGTATGGAAGACTAAAAGACACTCCATTGGAATTTATCACATCTGGTTAAGCAGTTACCCTGGAATTTACGGAAGTGTTCGAAAAAACGTTATTTTCGACACATTTTGATTTTTATCTCTGCTCAATGGACTGTCAGAGGAACATGTATTCAGAACAATATGTAGGTATTAACTATTTGAAAACATCCTGTGAGTTTGGTGAAAATCGCCGAAGCCGTTTTGCCAAAAAGCGTAAAAAACCTGATTTTGCTTCATGGGCCTATATCTCCGTTCACCGTATTTTCATGGAGATATGTATGGAGAAGAAAAGTTAGGCATTGATTAGTAGAAGATAATTTGAAAGTTTAATCAAAATCGTCAGAGCCGTTTTTGAGAAAAATGCTAAAAACCCTAGTTTTGGTACATTTTCGTCCCCCGCCCCTTCCCATCGGCCGGAATCGTCCATAACCTTATTTTGGTGTCTACACAAAATAACGAACAAAACAAAAAAAGAACCAGCTCAATAGGATCAGCCGTTCTCCCGCAAATCGAACTACAGACACACACACACACACACACATACACACGGACTTGCCCCTAACGGGAGTTCATTGTTTTGCGCCTTCTCCAAACACAGAATCCACCTTTCTGACCTCAAGCCCTTTTGTTTGGTACTTGTGGGAAAGTCCAGCTCTTCAGTTATTTCCAAGTGACAATGGAAATCTCCTCTTTCTGGACTAACGAAATATCCTTTTCCCACCCCTCGATACACATTCCACTCCACAACACACACCTCTTCCTAAACATAGCCATCTATCAGCTCTCGCGATAGAAGCTCATCTATCATCTCTCATGCTACTCACAGTTCTACTGACTCACACTACCAGTTCACGTATTCAGAGAACTATCGTCTAATCAAGTGACAGTGTATTCATAGCTCTCTTGTTTCAACCAAGCGCATCAGTACAGTCATATATCTCGTTCAATTCGTGTGTCTTTCTCTTTTTCTTCCATGCACCCGACACCAGCATTCTACAGAATGGCAGAATTTGGAATTAGTTCTCCTCTTTTGCCAGATGGAAAGCACACACATGAGGGAGTCCTTGGGCTATAGCCCGCAAGCTTCTCTGACTTGGCTGTGGAAACACACGACTCCGTAGGTTGGAAGCAGAGTACAGTTAATTGGAGATTAATACAGTTGATTAGTCTACCACACAAAAAAACTGGTCGAATGATGATATACGCTTAAATCGAACATGCCTGTCAATTACCCGACTTGTACCCACACCTTCTCTATTTCCTTTTTTTTTAACAACCAAGAAGGCGGGAATTATACGAAATTCGGATCTTCTCAACTTCCCCAACCAGCAACAGGTTGAATTGTTAGTTCCCCATCACTCAAGTTTGTCGATACCACGTGGACTGGTTTGCGAGTCACCAGGCAACCATTTACTAACTGGTTTCTGCGAATCACAGCTTAGTCACCAACCAGTAGCTCCGTGTGTAAACTTACGGACAGTTTGTATTCCAGCCTGTTTACTGCGGAATACCCACGTTCTGAACTCGAGGTCATAGAAAATCCATTATTGATCGATTGCTTCGATTAGCAGCGTGGGGCTCCGTAATCGTTAATCTATCGTTTAACTATCATTCGCGTAGATTTCACAATGAACAATTAATGGAGCCTAGAAACATCCTCAATCTTCAAAGGCTCTTCTCTTGGGGACGTAGGAAGGAGGGCCTTCTCTTAGTGGCCCCATGAATTTACATCCATACGAAAATAACTATCTTCATTCCGTATTACCGAGAGCCTGTTTCTCCAATCAATCGTCAATTTCAATCATTTAAAATAATTCTCATTTCATCTAATTGGATTCGTACAAACGGGTTTCACCAACTTATTCAACAATGAAAACCACATCTAAAAACGAGGGTTTAATAAAACCTTGTGTTATAAGATGGATCGTTCGGGCGTCACTCAATAATAAGGCCTTCCTTCCAATACCTCCAAGAACCGTATATTCAGTTCCGTTCCAGTTAATAGCCCACAGGTACAGAAAGTAAAGAAGAGCGAAGTGGTGACGTTGGAGTCCGGAAGAGGAATAGAATGAGATGCGCGCCGCGGACCCGATTTTCCTAACCTTCCGATCGCGGCAATACGGTTTCCCCTCTCCCTGTTCATCAGCAGCTATGCAATGCAGCTCTTCAGATTTAATCGGAGCTGCTTCAAGTGGCTCTGCCCGATAAAAAGAAGCTCCGGTGTTCCGAGTCACAGCTCAATCTGATCGTGCTCGTAACACTTGCGTTTTATCGTTGAAAGATGGTAACGTTTTCTCTCCAAATAAAAATAATTTTGATTCAAATTAAGATAAAGTGGACTACTCCTGTAGCAAACCATTTAGTGGTCTTATTTACTCATTATTATGCTATTTGTTCGGCTCAGCTCTGGTCGAATTAGTTTGTTGCCTTCGGCCCTAATGGGGAAGCCCCTGGGTGCGGGTTTATTCCTTACCTCATGGTTCAATTAGCCTCTCCTGCTAACAGAAGGCCTTGAGGGTTATTTCTGGGGTGGGCAACGGGTTTTACCCTCAGAGTTTCAATAATGTCAACACTACTGTCAATATTTCGTCATCACTACTTCTGCCCGGCATTCCACCAACTGAACATCAGAGATTTTACTTAGTGATGAGTAGCCTTGCGCGTGGAGCCAAGTCACTGGTAACTGTTCGGGAACCCAAGTTAACTCTTCTCTTCAGTGTTTTACCCAAGCGAACATCAAATCGCATTGCACACAGGTCTGTTTCCTTATTTGATGACTGTTCCTAAACCCTCGACGAGGGTCATCAGTCATGGAAGTTGTGGTGTCGCTAATGTGCAAGAGGCTGACCCTTGCAGCATACACCGATTCGCAGATTGCGATTGTAAGATGCGCACGGAGTTCAGCCCAAAGCGAGGGAAGCGCCCGTTTCACTTTCCACTAGTCAATCATCCACTCAACGGCCAAGTCCACTGGTAACTGACCAGTGATCACCTGGAGTGCTTCTGTTGATAGAGTCTTATAGGCCTTGGTGATCCAGAGGAGCGCAGATCTCTGGGATTGATTAACTGTTCCTCCAGACAACGGGGCAGTAGTCAAAATGCTTAGATATATGGCCTTATACATGAGGATAGCGTCATGGTAACACCCACCCCAAGTGTAATTGCACACAGTAGGCAAACCTCAAAGGTAGTGCCTTTAATGAACTAGAGGTGTTGGCTGAAGCCCCCCAAATACTTGACGTGCTTTTCAAGAAGGAGCCTGTGGCCGCCAAAGCGTATTGTGGGTTGATTATTCACATTTCCTTTCAAGAGGATTAGCTTTTTTTAGCTTTTTAGATTTTTTCTTCAGCCACCCCTCCACCCATACACGACTTAAAACCAAGTCGTTCCATAATTAGTGCCCACTCACGTCCTAACACCAGTTCACATATCCAGAGACAACTGTGTAATGTGAACTAGTTCTAATGGCTGCTCATTCAGAACTCTATTGTGCTATTCAAGTGACCTTTCCAGCCCTCTGTCTCGTTCGTCAATCAATTCAAGTCTTTATTGCTCTCTCTTTCCCTTGTCGGGATGTCTGACACGTATTCAAGGATGTCAATGCATAGTGTAAAATGACACATAATCGTTCAGCTTACAATTCTCCAAGTTTTTCTCTGCCTAAGAGTCTTCAGTGGCTTTGGGGCTTTGGTCCACTATAGGTCCAACAACGTTTGCAGATAAAGATTTTCACTGTCAGTTATATTGAAGCATTAAGCCGAAAATAAGAACCAGCATTGCACAAAATTGGCATTGAAAATGGGAGTACTGAACGCCCTGTCTGACACCCCCTCCGTTCGAGGTCACACCGCTCTGCGCGTGTGTTGATACGGGAACAGGTTGGCCGGTGGAGACTGCTGCCACTCTCTCCAGGCCTGGGTGTGGGCCGTACTCCCGTTAAAAGGCGATAAGATGTCCGCTTAACCTCCTGTGGTCAAGGTCCGAGATCTGATTTGATGTCTCAGGAAAATGAACTAAACGCGAAGGGAATAATCGATATTTTCGCTTTTAACACGCTCGAGTGAACGCAAGTCGCTCCAATCGAAGGTGCCACAACACGTTTGCCAACACTGAAAAGAGAACGTTAACGCGCTAAGGCCATCGTTGTCGATTCTCAAGGGCCGCTCCATCGGAAACGGCTGAGATGAGCCCTCAAGGACGAAATTGTTCCGCTCTTTAAACTCCAGCATCTGTTGACCTACATGCCACCGGTAGAAGTGGCGATGGCAAGAAAAGAGATGAAAGAAAGGAAACGGCGAGGGAACGCTGGTCGATAACGTCAAAGGACTGAGAACAACTAGTTACCTCAATTGCTAAATCAAATATTCAACATCATCTGACATGAGGTATTGCTGCGATGGTGTGGCCACACGAACTGCAGTGACTGCCACTCAGATGTTACCGTTATTATGTCGCTTTGCTGCTTTCATATACGAACTGTAGGGTTTTATTTATGTACACTCTAGATTCCGATCACTACCCAACGTTCTCGAACGCCGCACTCCCAAAAAGTACGTCGTGAACTGGTAACAGAACGCCGAATTTTCTATAAATCCTTTCTGAAACGCTCTAAGGAACTTAGTTATTTACTTTTATTTATCATTATTTCGGTTTTGTTTCAAGTTATCAACCTCAAAGTAAGAAAAGAACAAATCCATCTTGCAATATCGTCTGAATCCAAACTGTACTGGTCACTTGTTTGCCTGAAATGTTCTGGTTAGGTCGAAGGATGGCCACATATGGCTAAACCTCGCCAGATATAATAATAAAGGCGATATCAAATTTCTATCTGTATCAGAACGCGTTAATTTAGTCCAAGCATCGTGTTACTAGCTCCCTGGGCATAATACTTGCTAACCTAATTAGTTCAACTAATAATAATAACAATAATAATAATATTGTTAGGAAACTCCAGTTGTTATGGTTGTTATGTAGCTACCTAAAAAATAAAACGGAATTTTTATTATTATTTCCTCTTACTCATTTCTAATTCCTCTAACATTTTGGAGTCAGAAGTGCGGTTTTGTTGAAATGCCGCGAACGCGAAGCCACAGAAGACAGGATGAAGGTGAGGATAGACTCGAGACAACACAGTCGTTGGGGGATTTGACTCAGCACTTGGACGCCATGAGTTTGGCCGATCATCGAATGGATCGTCTTGAACAAATGTTCGACGAATTCTTACAATCCCATACGGTAAGAGATGTTTATTTCGTTCGAGAGCCTCAATACTCGAGTACCAATAATATTCCAACAACATCGGGCGAAATTAAAAGCCGGATTGAACCAGGGCTATTTGACGGATCCTGCGTGCTGGAAGACTATCTATTTCAGTTTGAGCGTGCATCTGCAAGTCAAATGGCTGGTCAGAGACGGGAAAGTGCTCAAATTTTGTAGCTTTGAAAGGCCCTGCACTAACCGTAGTAGCCCATGTTACAGCAGCCGTGTCCAAGTTTTAATGAAATGTTGGAGGCATTGAAGGAGCGCTTTGGCAGTGAAAGCCGGCGTCAACTTTTCAAGAACCGCTTCCAGTCTAGTAGGCAAGGCTCTAATGAGGATTTGTCTGCATTTGCGGCTGACTTGGAAATTTTGGCCTTCAGAGCTTACCAGAGGGCAAGCCGGCTCACGAAATAGATGAAGAAGCGATCAATTTTACCGAGGGGTTCACAACAAAAGGTTGAGAGAATTGGTTTTGGGGAGAAATCGAACTCTGAGAGATGCTCTGTCATACACACTACTGATACAGAGACATTTTGAAGAAGCAGGTGCTCACAATCCGTATCAATATACGTGGAACAACTGCGAAAAAACCCTTATTGGCGCTAATCTTCAAGCACAACACAGCAGTTAAATCAAAAAGCAGAAGAGATCGCATCGCTACAATCTCAAATTGAGTGATAAAGTTTGGTTCTACAATCCCCGTCGGAAAAAAGGATCGCACCCCAAACTTCAACGAACGTGGGAAGGGCCATGTATTATAGTAGCCGTTTTAAGTGATGCGATTTTTCGAATCAAGACTACGCGGGGGAAGCTGCGAGTTGTTCACTATTATAGACTGGCTCCTTACAAAGAAGAGAGGGAAGAAGTGTTAGGAAACTCCAGTTGTTATGGTTGTTACGTAGCTACCTAAAAAACAAAACGGACATTTTTTATTTAACATGTTTGGTGTTCGATAAGTCTGCGTACTCATTTCTAATTCATCTAACAATATAATTAGTATTATATTATTTAAACCAGTTGATTCATTTTCCAATAGCTTTGGTATAATCGATGTTTAACTATAATGTGGGTCCACCCCCGCTCTTTCAACTTGAGCATACTTTCGGGTAATAATACCTATCAATCTTAAAATACGAATAAGAAGGAAATGTACGCAATTGACTAAAAAAAGATTGCATTTTTTAATTCTGTCACCAAGCCCTCGCCCAAGACGGGAATTGTGTTTGAACTCGCTAATTAGGGCGGTATCGAACATAAATATCGGCAATTCTATAAACCTTCGGAAGCGTGGGAGTTCTGCTTGACAAATAATGGTATTATGAACCCCCTTAGCTCGGGAAATAATAGCTTCATGAAAACCCGAACAGCTTTCATATTAATGAGCGTAAGGTAAACGATCGATGTCTATATGGTAACCTGCTTATCAACACTTGAGAAACCGATTTCCCGGATGTATTTTAGAAACCGCCGAGCCTCGTTTACGTTCTAATTATGTTCTTTCAAAAAAGGTATTAGAAACTAGTTGACGAACTGGAATCGATAAACGTGGTTTAGAGACGAAGAGTCAGAAAAAGAGCAGCGGCCTCACAGACCGCAGTGAGTACATGGTCGACTCTTTCTCCTGGGAAAGGAGCAGATCTCATCTTATTACGGGAGTTCGCTGAACTGTATAACACTATTACTGTAGAATATGGCGAAGAACTCGATAAAATGGCCACTGACCCCCGTAATGCACAAAACCGCTTATTGAAATATTTGAAGGCGAGTGACGTTTAACATTGACCTTAACCCAACCTGAGGAGAGTTTACGAAAAGGTTATAACGTTAATAAATACGGAACTCACGTGTTTGTCCACTTCGCAGTTGCGTCCAGTGAATCCTTCGGGGCAAAGACACCTGTAGTCGCCGTCTTCTTCGGCCACGCTCACGCAGGTAGCGCCGTTCTCACAAACTCCGCTGTGTTCATCGCAATACTTCAACTCTGAAACGTGTGGAATGAAAGGTCAAGGGGTCTGTTGCCAGTTTTAAGCGGAACGAAACCGCTCAAGGTTTGGAATAAAAAATGACTCAAGCTACCTTCGCTCTATAACGATTTTATTGACTCTCAGCCGCCATCTACAGCTCAGAAGTCAATTATCATTATGTCATGAATACTCTAAAGCGGTGGTTATACGCAAGTTTTCTGTAGGATATTGTGAAGTGACGTTATTACAAACGAAAAATATTTACGAATGGCGGTTTCCTGTTATTGATTCTCAAAACCCATAAAACTAATCTCGCTTCTTGTCTGCGTTCAACGTAGCGGAGAGCGACTGAATTCGAAAGAGATGAAAACTGAAAGAAATCGAATTTTCCGTTCCTCGTTTGTTACTAATGACGGCCTTAGCCGAAACTGGTCTACTTTTAACGGACCCCGTGCGAAAAAAGTTAATTTCTCTCAGTTCTCGTCTCTCTTGATAATGATTTCCCACAATTTATAAATTGAGCTCGTTCTGTTTTCGCTTCGTCCGCTACACTTCCAAAGATGCGAGAGTTACAGGCACGGATTTTCAACAGAAAAAAAAACCGTATCAAAATGTCTAAACAATATCTGGTGCGTTGCAACACACAACTTTCCTTACCTCTACGTCAATTCACTCGGGTACATGGCTTTTTTTCTACTTAATCAATTCATTTATCACTCACTTCCTTTGAACTTGGTCAAACAACACGTCACAGCAGCATGAAGCGGTAGCGCCTACAGTTATGGAATTTATTGTGCTGCTCGTACTCATTGCCGGACCATTATTGAGCAATTGGTATACAGAAAATTAATGAGGCAGTAAACACAAATTTTTTGAAGGAGGATAGTAATCACTTTTGCAGTTATTGAGTAAAAACTTTTAGAACTGGTAGTAAGCGAAACGGCCGTAGTTGAAATTCAGGAAGTTCTGGAGTGAGCCCCATGTATCTCATGAGCATTTTAAACACTCACCCTATAGGTATTGGATTGGACTATAATTGTACAATTTGTTACTAAAAAACATTTTAGTAACATTCTAGCGGGGTTTAAAAGGAAAAAACCGCGCTAAAAACTCTTTTCGTCGAAAATTTTGATAATTTATTGTGCTGCTGTCGTCATTTTCCCACAAAGGGTAATTTTATGGTATGATTATCTTACTAAGAGCTACCAATATAAAATATTTAATCAAAATCGTTACAGCCGTTTTTGAGAAAAAAAATATTTGGTGTTTTGATCACTATGATAACTACAGTTAAATTTCGGTGGATTTTGTTCATACCCTTATTTTGGCGTTCCATGGTAATCTGCGGGTGAGATATCAAGTTTGAGCTGTTTTGGTACGGTGGTTTTGTCTAAAAACCGTTCACATACACACAGAGCATTTTCCCAAATAGTGTTTTTCGGGCCCAAGGTGGTCTTAAACGTGAAGATCTGAAGACAACTCAAAAACTTTTTTTCAGCCGATTACATAACTTTCCTTTCTACTTCGTAGAGCCGAGGAAAGTAAAAATTGGGGCCGAAGGGAGAAATTGATTGACGTTAGAAGTAAAACCCGTAATAGTGGAGTAGAATGAAATGATTTCTACTAGATCAGAGTTGAACGGTTTTCAGCACGTGTAAAAGTTCGTTGTTATTTGCTAACTTTAGCACATTCAATCTGAACCTAATTTTACCTGTTCTACCCCAGGACTGGAAGCGAAAAAAAACCTTTCCTCGCTTAAATGCCACAAAATATTGTATGGAATGTTGCTAAAATGATTTTTTCAACATAAATTCTTGTTAGAATTGAAATCGGCTCTTGCCCAAGGACATTAACGTTTAGTTAGGCAAAACCTGCAATATCGAAATGTATTAGAATTTTTTTTTTCAATTTTTTTTCAACTTACCTACATAAAAAAGAAAGGAGGAGTTTAAAACGAACTAAACCTCATTTTGAAAAGAACCATTTTTATTTTATAAAGACTAAAATAAAAAACTTACACACGAGGAAATATATGATACGCCTTTCTATTAAGAATAATACATAACTCGAGAATGGGAGAATATATCGAGAATTGTTGATAATACGTAGAAGAAATATTGTAAGCAAAGAAGTTAAAAATAAAGTAAATTTTGAAAAAATGCACACATTGGCTTGCATACTTGGACAAGCCCGCTTTTGGGCTGGCTCTGGGAAGCGCTAAGAGTTGGAATTTAAGGAGACTAGACAGATGCTAGGAAGTGAATATTTTGGAAAGTCCGACGTGGAAGAAAATTCGGTGTACGTTTTGCAAAATTGGAAAACACCGAAGGCCAACTCGGGGGTAATAATTATACCTAATTGAACTCCGAAGAGGAAATACTGGTAGTAAGCGAAACGGCGGTAGTTGAAATTCCGGAATTTCTGGAGTGACTCCCATATATTTTATAAATGCTCACCCTATACGTATTGGATCGGACTACAACACCAATTTTTTTAACATTCTAGTGACATTTCAGCGGAGTTTATAAAGAAAAAACCGCGCTAAAAACGATTTTCGTCGAAAAGTTTGATAATTTATTGTGCTGCTCTCGTCATTTTCCCACAGAAGGGAATTTTATGGTATAATTTTCTTATTACGAGGTATCAATATAAACAATTTAATCAAAATCTATTGAGCTATTTTTGAGAAAAAAAATATTTGGTGTTTTGATCATTATGATAACTATAGTTAACTTTCGATGGATTTTGCTCATACCCTTATTTGGGCGTCGCATGGTAACTTGTGGGCTAGATATCAAATTTGAGTTGATTAGGTACCGTCGTTTTCTCTAAAAATCGTTCACAGATGCACGCACACGTTTTTCGGACTCAGGAGGGTCTGAAACGTAAAGATCTGAAGAAAACTCAAAATTTTTTTTTCAGCCGATTCTTTCCTTTCTACTTTGTAGAGAGAAGGAAAATGGTAAAAATGGTGTTGGATAGCTCATGTCTTAGCTCGTTCTCCCTATCGCGGGCATAGCATATTACGGGAACTGATTATTCTTGAACTCACTGATAAAACACTAGCAATAGTTTTAGTTAAGAAAATGAAGTTTATTTCATTTTATTAAACGCACCAGAAACCCGTTACATCGAATTTCGAGATGAGCCCAAAACTATTCATAACTGGGTCGAGACCACCACCTAATTGCTAGTAGTTTTAACCAAATAATTTTCCACGCTGAATTTAACGTCTTCATTAACAGAAGTGTGGTGCATATCATGCTGAGTTTGCTAGTTTCAAGAGTGCCTGTCTTTCCTGGCTGCGGCGAGGGCAATTTCTCAACCGCTTGTCCCTGAAAGTCAACTTCCTCAACGGCAACAGTCGGGATGAGGTTGTCCTTAAGACTCACCAATGTTGTCAGCAACTCAGCTTCCTTTAGCCGCTTTCACTCCTTTCACCCTGAGTCTAAAAGTTGACGTAACTCATCCGGGAATGTCAACTATTACTTCTGTCATTTAAAAAGCAGCTAACTCAAATTTGGTCAGGAAAGTTTGTTGTGATAACGTACGGGCTTTGTCCATCGAATTCCTTGGTCATAAACTATGTCTGGTTGTTGTAAATACATTCTTCCCTTGTTCAAGAGCACATTCCCCTTTCTAGTTTAATCATCGCGGGTATTTTACTTGTGATTCAATTATCCCTCGACAAAGTATGGTTTATCTAATTACATAGAACGTAGTGAAGCATCACGCAGCCGTCCTCGCCAGGTCTACGTGCACTGTTTTTTCCTTCGCGTTCGTCAAATTTTGATAATATAATCGTCAACTGCTTCCCTGACGATACTTTCTCTTACTGAATTCAGAATTCATCAATTAATAGGCGTCCTCCCGGCAGGGCGCGCAGGCCATTGTACATTTGCATCGGCTTGGTCCCGTCTTCCAGTCCTGACTTAAATATCTGGTGCGTTGCAACACACAACTTTCCTTAGCTCTACAACAATTCACTTTGTACATGGCTAATTCTATTCAATCAATTCATTTATCACTCAGTTCATTTGAACTCGGTCAAACAACGCTTTACGGCAGCAGGAAGAGGTAGCGCTTACAGTTCCAGATTTTATTGTGCTGCTCGTACTCATTGCAGGACCATTATTGAGCAATTGGTACACAGAAAATTAATGAGGCTGTAAACACAAATTTTTTGAAGAAGAATAGTAAGTACTTTTGCAGAGTTATTGGGTAAAAATGTTTAGAACTGGTAGTAAGCGAAACGGCAGTAGTTGAAATTCAGGAATTTCTGGAGTGAGCCTCATCTATCTCATGAGCGTTTTTAAACACTAACCCTTTAGTTATTGGATCGGACTACGATACCAATTTTTTTTAACATTCTAAAAAATTCCAGCGGAGTTTATAAGGAAAAAACTGCGCTAAAAACGCTTATCGTCGAAAATTTTGATAATTTATTGTGCTGCTCTCGTCATTTTCCCACAAATGGGAATTTTATTGTATAATTGTCTTATTGAGAGCTATCTATATAAAAAATTTAATCAAAATCGTTAGAGCCGTTTTTGAGAAAAAAAATTTGGTGTTTTGATCACTGTGATAACTATGATTAACTTTCGGTGGATTTTGCTCATACCTTATCATAAAATTCTAAATAGGTTTTGTGCCAATCGCTGCGACCATCCCTGACTTCAGGGAAAAGTTTCGATTGTAAATATGTTGCTAACTTCAGCCCAGTAGTAATCAAGCCATCCTTAGAGCCGGTTTTGAGAAAGAAAATATTCAGTGCTTCGATTACTATGATAACTATAGGTAGTTTTGGGCGGATTTTGCTCACACTCTTATTTTGGCGTCTCATCGTGATCTCGAGTTTGAGTTGACTTGGTTCAGCCGTTTTCTTGCAATATTGTTCCCACACACACACACGTGTGCTGACTGACTCCTATCAAAGGCAAGCGGTTCATCGTGGTCTTGCGGTAAGACGGTCGATTCATAATTCTCGACGTTAGTTGAGGATTGTGGATCGAATCCCCGGCGCGATTGCCGTAATTTTTGCCTTAGTCAGCAGCTCTTCAAAAAGCATCTCCAAACTTCTTCGTCACACACGCACCTTTCTTTCTACTTCGTAGAGCAATTGACGTCAGAAATTCGTTTGGAAGCGTAACAATTTCTTAACAATTTGCTTTCTACGCGTTTCCTCTGAATAGTAATAAGAACATTGCCATGTTTAAAAAAACTAACTTTCAAGAGCAGCCGGGGGTCAGGAATATGACGAAATACGTCCACACAAAAAGATCTTACGAAAACACCGAGAAAAAAAACGACCTTCTGTTTATTACGAAAAGGGTTCCGGTTAGATAAGATCGCTTATTGGTAACCGGACGCGAAACAGCCTCTATCGTTAAACGGAACTGACAAACCGACGAATCTTTTGTTTTGTTCTACGAGTTATTCGAAACTAATTAGTTTTTTCGTTAATAACCTTTTCGCCGGATTGCGAACGTGTTTGAGGAACTGCGTGAGTTGAGTCAGAGAAATACGAGATTTCGGAGCTATCGATTCTGTCTACGCCAACCAATCTGCGTTCCACAAAATCTCAAATCCAAAGTGTCACTGTTGTGATGACGCATCAAGTTCTCTTATTCTTACGTCACGCGCATCCACTCTATAATAGATAATGCAATGTCGGATGATAGAAGAAGGATATTCAAGGAAGAAACTAAAACCGATCCTATACTAACCAAAATAAATCAATGTTTGGAAGCAAATAAAAGGCCACAAAAGCCGAGTGCCGAACTAAAAGAATTTTATCAAATAAGACATGAACTAATTAGAGAGGATGAATTAATTTTATTTGGGAATAGAATAATAGTACCAGTCAAATTGCAGAAAGAAATGCTGAAATTACTACAGGACATTTAGGAACGAAACAGGACGGAACAGGAAATTCGAAACAAAGCTAGAGCCAAATTTTATTGGCCAAATATGTCAACTGATATTGAAAATTATATCAACAATTGCCGAATATGTTTATTAAACAGACCTAAGAATGCCTCACAACCTGTGATTCAACAAGAAATCTCCACTCTACCTTGGTACAGCCATGGACATTTTGGAATTTGAAAACAAAAATTACTTGGTAACAATGCACTACTTTACTAAGTGGATCGAATTGACTAAAATCAAAACAAAAAGTGTCTACGATGTTAAAAAAAGCCTGTATGGTAATGTTCAGTGTTCACGGATTCCCAAAGGAAATTGTAACAGACAACAATCCCTTTGGAAGCCGAGAATTCAGATTGTTTCTATCTGAAATGGGTATAAAATTGACCACAATCTGCCCCCATTACCCGAAAGGTCACGCACTAGCGGAATCAGCAGTGAAAATTGGCAAAACCATTCTAAGTAAATCTAAAATGTCTGGTCAAGATCCTTATCTTTTACTTTTTCACTATAGAAATACCGCTGTCCCATCTACCAATTACTCCCCAAGTCAATTACTATTTAATAGAATCCTTAGAGATAAAACTACAATAAATGAAAACGAACTACCTAACATTATCGAGCGCAAAAAGGTTGCTGAGAATTTGATGCAACATCAAAACTTACAAAAACGACAATACGATAAGCGCACTAGAAATTTAAAAGAAGTAGAACCAGGTGATAAAGTCGTTTTTTGCAATAAAAACCAATGGGTTCAGGGAAAAGCTACAGGAAACGCCGATACTCCACGATCTATATGGGTAAAAGATGAATTGGGCAGACAATATCGCAGGAATCGTAAGGATATCATAGTAAGGTACAATAGGGAAGAGGGAAATGAAAGTCAAAAATACATTCAGAAGACGGAAATAAGGGAAGGAAAGAGAGAAAACTATAATTTGAGGAACAGACAAAACATCAAGAAACCAATTAGATATGGTATAACACCAGAGGAAAACTAGGATAAATATAATTAATCTTTAACTACACAAGGAAACCGTTTATTTTTATAAAAAGAATACTTATAATTGAAAAGTTGGTTAATTTAAATGTTTTGAAATGCTGTACTCACTTAGTTATAAGAATCAATGAATTTAATTTAATACCCGATCTACTATTTCGCCGAACTAGCGCAATTTGTTAACTATTGAAAGTAATAATTATTTTGTTATTAAGATAGCAATTAACGAAGTAATTGTTTATAACCTAGCTCGAACTCATAATAATGCAACTATGTCACGATTTGATAAGCCTATGCCTTTATGATCTTTTATTATCATTACACCGCCTTTTCGATTACTTGGAATTATGTCAGTCTCGCTCACCTTTTACCTAAAAGAGGAAGGATGTTGTGATGACGCATCAAGCTATTTTATTCTTACGTCACGCGCATCCACTCGTAGGTAGGTTTCTACATTGTTTCAATAAAAACATCTCCCCCTTTAAATTAGTCAAAATAGTCACTAAAGAACGTAACGGGTCTCCGAGAATTGTTCAAGCAAAACGCTCATAATGTGGAAAGCTGACTCGGACATTTTCAGCTCGGAGCAACTGGAAGGTTGGTTCGTCTCTGAGGAGGACTTAGAAAATTGTTTCTTTTGTTTTGTGTTGATAACTTAATGTTTAAATGTTTGATTAATAGTGAATCAATATTGCATGAAATATTATTTAAATAGTTTGATACTCGATGAAAATTGAAAGAAGACATTACTTTAAATATCTACTTGAAATTTAGGCCGAATTTTATTTTTCTTATTATGATTGTATCTGACCAGTCAGTCAGTCTATCTATCCATCTGTCTCTCTAAAATCCTCCTCTCGAGGCATTTTGGTTGCGCTATCTCCAAAGATGAGGGTAAACTAGTTAATCAGTAGAGGAGGCAAAAAGAAAGTATGATTTATAGGAAGGCACCCGTTGAATCGGATTTAAAGAAAAACGGTCATTGAGAACGTTCTTACAAAGTGTCTTTCGAATCCCTGAATTATTCAATGTAAAGTGGAATCCGTAATTAATACTAGCAACTGGCGTCGTCTGTTTTGGTCCCACGCTGTGCCCGTCTACTCGTCCCAGCAGTCGATTGACGATGACTTACACCAGACAAAGACCTTCAATCGCGTCAAAATCTAATCGACAGGTGCTTATTGTCCTAATCGTGAATGACAATTATCTTTTCAATCGACTCGAATTGAAAGGATATTAGACAGTCGAGTCCAGGACCCTTGTTCCACCATAAATATTCGTTAATGGCGCAATTAGAGGCTCGACCAACGATCATCTTCAGGCAAACGGGTCATTACAACTCATATTCGCCAAATAGTTCGAGCTTTTACGAGTCATTCTTATTATATTCTTATTGCTTCTGAGTTGGCTAATCATTCGCCTCACTGTAATCGTCTAGTGGGGAAAAATTGCGCAGGTTCCTGGAACCTTGTCGTCATCTAAGTACTAAAACTTACCAACGTCTATTCCGGGATTTTTCAGTCACGATATTGCTCAAATTATATTATTATTATTACATTTTAGTAGGACAGAGAACGATTTGGCACAATTTGTGATGAGCGCAGAACGCACTTGTCATGTACGTTTCGTCCTTGTCGACGCTATTATATCGCTTAAACCATGTGACACGAACTCTGACGGAAACAGTTAACTAACTTGGTCAGAAACGAAGGCCCATGAACGGTTTCTGAAGGAAGGTTAAGGGCCGTTTTCACCAAAACGCCGCTGATCGTGATCCAACTGATCTGGGCATCTGATGCGGTTCGCGTAGACGTGATTACGCTGCGATTAAGCCATATTGAAAAGGCAGTGGACTAATGAGGTTACAGTAAAGTAAGGAAATTGGGCATCTGTTTGACATACCGTCCCGTAAACAAGTGTCATGTAAACGTCAACGGCCGCGTAGCCGTGTATACCGTAAATGCCCAACGCTCAACAATCCGGATTTGACCAAATGATTGTTTCTAATTATTGTCAGACACCAAAGTGGCCGCATTAACCCCTGCCGAATCTGAAACTGGTGAGGAGCATAAAGTGCAAATAGGCGTACTGCAAGAGCTGCAGGAATAAGCCAGATTAGTCCGGTAGAATGCTTTGTGAGTGCAAGAAATAATAAAAACCGAAATTATGAGGTTACAACTTTTACAAGCAAGGGACTTTAATGGGGAAGGGAGAATTATCGTGTTTAATAAAAGTTGTTAAATACACATATTTGATTCTGAAATTGTTATTATTAAACATTTCCTCCCAATCGGTAAGCCATTTGCGTTTGGGTTTTCTGACGGCAGTATGACGTATTGAGTTTTGGTTTATTATTCATTCTGAATAATAACCCTATGTTTTCGGTCACAAAAACTTTTTTTCAACCCCCCCTCAAAATTTGATACTTAACGTTTCAAGACTTGGAGATTCCAAATTTGCAATGTCCGTCCGCCGTCCGGGCCGTTTTGTGCCTTTAACGCGGTCTAAAAAATTCGTTCTTTCGCACAAAAATCCGATTTGGTATCTAGTTGTGCCCGCCAATTCGGCAATCCGATCGGACGAAGCCCGTGGTTGTAATGGGCAAAAAATGGTTAAAAAAATTAACGAAACGCAGTACAACGCGGGAACTACAGCGGAAGTCAACGTTTCGTCGTTTGAAGTCCCACCCTCCCTCCCGTCTCAATAAAAAACCTCCCGCCTCGTCCTCGCCTCGCAACGCCGCCTGCCCGCTCAACTCCCCTTTTGCCTCGCAACGGGTTCGCTCTAAGCGCCCCCGTTCCAATTTCCCCGACCCGACGGGGCAAAATCATCAGACGTTTTGTTTCCGTAGTTTCATTGTAGCCACGACATGTTTCGCATGGTTTACTAGTATTCGATGCTGAGTCGAAAGGGATGGGGGATCACTAATACAAGGTCAAGCTGTTCATGATAATAATAAACCATTGTGTAATAATTTTTTCACACGAACAACAACTTGTAATTGCAATTAATTACAATCGTAATACTTTTGTTCACAACAGAATTTAAGTTCATACGTTGAAGACGTCGGAACGCTCTCATATCCACTGAAGCGCCGGGCGTGATGACAACGTATCATATTAGATTATCATCGTAGTGGAAAAGTAACTGAAATATCTGCGCACTTGTAAACAGCATCATTGTTTATTATTATTATTAATCAAAAACATATGTAAATTATTCGCAACAATAGAAGAGAATACTCGACGGAGCACGGTAATGGCGAACAAATATCAGAATATGATAAAGAAAGATAAGAGCAAACCGGGCCAAACCTCTCAATTTTTTGGGGTGAAGGTTTGATCAGGGCTAAAGCTTAACCCAATCTATTGAAGCCCGTTTTTGTGGCAGGAGCGGTTTAAGTGCTGTTAATCGACTCTAAACGGGATCAACGCAGTTGGTGAAAACAGCCCTAAGCCGTCTTCTTCTCTCCCGGGTTTTGTATTTGTCCTGGCACATGTTCCTGTCGAAATTTCGATCTTCTTCTTCTGTTCCCTGCTCCCTTCCCGCGTGAAAACGTTTTCACGCATCGGTTCGAACGAAGAGGAATAAACTGGAACGTCACTTGAAGTCTGTGGCTCTGTGCCTGGGAGAAGGCGCTTAATTTCTAATTCCATTTAATTTTTTTTATCAGCAAATACATTTTTTTTTGGTTGTATAGGAAGCTCCATTTCTTTTTAATACATAATTCCCGTATAAATGTGTCTTAGTTGGTTTTTTGCTTTCCTTCCCCTAAAATCATGGGTTCGTTTCCACTAGAATTTATTTTATTATTTCCCCTTTTCCTTTATTTTATGTTTTTTCGTTACAACCACTGTTTACATTTCCTCGATTCCGCACAACACTGTAACAGGTTCTTCTTCGTAATTTCCTCTCCTCTACAGCCCTTCGTACCAGTAAATACACGGGTAGTTCACTTTCTCACCAGCAAAATATCTGGTGGGATGCATCACACAACTTTTCACACCCCCTTGCACCTTCTACTAATTCAATGTATTTTTCACTTAGTCAATATGAACGTTATTAATCATAACTTAACGTTCTACATAGTGACATAATTTATTGAGCCGCTGCTACTCATTCCACGATCTCCGTTGAAATAAAACGCGTATAGACGTTGATGGGACTGTCTACACGACTTCTCTGGAAGGGTAAGTACGTACACACACACACACACACATACCATTTTTTTAACTGTGTTTTTTTCTAACCTGGGCATCCTTGACGCGTAAAGGTGCGAAGAAAAATTAAAAAATGGTTTTTTCAGCCGCATAACTTTCTTTCCTGCTCCATTGGGCTTAGGAAAGTAAATATAAGTTTGGTCTGATTGCCCTAGGCTGTCAAAATAATTGCCACTGAAATTGTGATTTAATAGTATTTAATAGTAAATATGACGGCATTGCGGGCGTCAATTGGTTTGGACTTGTGATGAGCCAAAATGATCACATTAGTAGAATCCTAAGTACACTAGCTGTCTTAACCCATTTTTGCCCGGAGTTCCCATTTGGGATCATCGGACTTCTTTGGGGTTGTTTCAACTTCTAAGGAATAACAATGAACTTTGAACTCGGCCTTCTTTCTATCTTCAAGACAACATCTCAAGGAAGTGTTATCACCCTCAGTTGCGATTTTGACTTCAATCTAGTGCGTTTAGTGCCGGTCTAGAAATATCGTCATTTTTTCCATCAGACGTGTCTTCAAAAAAGTAACTATATTTTCGTTAATTTTTGTATATGATCATTTCATTCTTCATTTATCACCTTTTTAATAGTAGATACTACTTAGTACGATTCAACTCAATCAGCACGTTTATCATTCATTTATGAGGTGAATATGAGTTGTGTTCCCAAATGGGAACACCAGGACTTGGGAACACCAGAATGAATCACCTCAGATAGAGGGCTTACTTCTCGTGACAACATCATAACAATAAATATTTCGCACAAAAAGGTTGTTCTTTGTGATATTTTTCATTTTTTATTTTATTTATTTACTATTTATTTATTTTTTACCTATCATCAGTTTATACATAATTTTTTCAGAGTTTGTACTGCAGAGGAACTTCTTGCTGTACTGGAAGATGAAGAGTTCATTGAAGCTGATATTTTCATCGCACCCCCAGATGATGGGAATGACATCGAGGAAGACAGTGGAGACGAAGATGTTGGTGGCACTCACAATAACCTCTCTGGGAGGCAGCTGACTGCACCAGCCGAAGCGATGATAAGACGGGTGGATGGTGTGAAAATTATTAGTAATGAGACTGACGAAGGAAGAGGCGCATTCGAATTCTGCACTGATGTCACTGATGTCATAATGACAAGAAAAAAATTCCGGTATCTCAGCCAAAAACCATTCAATGTTATAATAAATCGATGAGTGGTGTTGATCTTATGAATCAAAATATTGCAGATTATAGAATTGCAATTCCGTTAATACAGACGAAATACAGGCAGCCTTCCTTTTGACCACCTTGGGTTTCAACGGCAGACAATACAAACGTATTTGAAGAAATATGGAACCCCTCCTTCTCGAGTGGACATCCAAAGTCTTTGAAAGAACTTTTGAAGAGATCTTTAGACACTCTCCGTTACGACGGGAAGGACCATTGGATAATATCTTCTCCAAAACAAGGAAGATGTGCAGTTTAAAAAAAAAAATTGCTAGAAGAATGTGTGAAAAGTGCAACTTGATTTTACGTGAACATTGTTTCAAAGATTGCCACGCGTAGTTTTTGGCAAATATTTTCAATGTGAAACTTTTTATTTTGATGTGTTCACCTTAAAAATGTTTTTGTGTGTCATTAAATTTCTATGAATAATTCATTACTCTTTATTTTTCAATTTAGTGAACATGGTGATACTGGTTTTCCCAAAAGGGACAATCGAGAAACGCACCCCTTCATGCCCGGTGTTCCTATATGGGAACAATGGTTTTTTGAAAATCAGTACATGAAAATGATCAAAAATATACGTCATCAGACTCAGTAGGGCTAAATGGAACTATTTAAGTGGGTTTTTCAAAATTTACAGCTCAAAAAACCCTGAAAATTATTACACAATGGTTTATTATTCTCATGAACAGCTTGACCTAGTATTACTGCTCGGAGACCCATCCCATTCAATTCAGCATCCAATACTAGTAAACCATGCGAAACATGACCTGGCTACAATGGAACTACAGAAACTAAATATTCCCCCGGCGCCAGGTGCCCGTTAACGTCTGTAGGCATTTATGGTCCGATGGAAGGGTGTGCGTAGGAAGTGGCCTTGGCGCCCCATCGGGCAAAAAGAGTCGGGGAAATTGGGACTGGGGCTTCCAGCGAACCCGTTCCGAGTCGAAAGGGCGTTGCGAGTCAAGCGGGCGGGTGATTGAGCTGGTATGACGGGAGGAAGGGAGGGAGGGAGAGAGTACTAACGACGAAACGTTGACTTAACCATTTTTTGCCCTTAACAACCATGGGCTTCGTCCGATCGGATTGCCGAGATGGCGGGCACAACTAGATACCAAATGGGATTTTTGTGCGAAAGAACGAATTTTTTAGACCACGTTAAAGGCACAAAACGGCCCGGACGGGGGACGGCGGGCGGTGGACGGGGAACGGGGGACGGCGGGCGGTGGACGGGGAACGGGGGACGGCGGACGGACATTGGAAATTTGGAATCCCCATGTCTTGAAACGTAAAGTATCAAATTTTGAGGGGGGGTTGTAAAAATTTTTTCTTGACCGAAAACATAGGGTTATTATTCAGAATGAATAATAAACCAAAAAAATCGGGCAAAAATGGGTTAATGTGCTTTTAGTTTCAGCTGCAATCGTGTTTGTACGCGTAAATTGATACAGATTTAATTATAATCGTAGTTTCATATGTGATCGTATTTTTCTTTTCGTCAAATGTCTATAAACGAGTTGCCTAATTTTGTGTACTAAAATAAACCTCTACTCAGGTTACTAAATAAAGGGCGTGACAAGAGTGCGTGTTACGCCCTCAATACCTCAGTGCTCGCTATACAACGTTGAGATAATGTTCGTGCATAGTTAATGAACTATACAAATTTCTGCATGTACGCGAGGATAAAGAAAGTTACGTGATACGTCACGCCTAAAGCTCAGGAGTATTTGTATTTTGAAAGCGTTTTTCTTCTCACATTTAAGATAACATAGCTCTTATCTACGCCACCAACGGAAAACTCACGAGCATTGCACAAGTTCTTTGAAAAGTACGCTTTTTTGCTTCCCATTTCTCATCTATGCAATCATAATGTACCACAGCAGGGCCAGTCTTACGTATGTTATACAAAACCTGGCTTGTTTAAAGAGAAGTCGGTTTATGACGTTTCCGAAATCCTTCGTCGGATTTTGCGGCAGCTGCCACTCGAAAATTGACCGGTTAGAGTAATGCGTATTTCAGAGAGGGAACTGAGTTCATTCAAAACCACGACGGCAGTCACAGGCCGTACATCAAGTCACATATGAGAAGAACGTGATGGAAATGAGATTGAAAATTCCGTCATCTCAAGAGTTCAACACGTTCGCGTGATAAATGTAACTTAAATTC
This sequence comes from Pachypeltis micranthus, assembly GCA_020466155.1. Classification (NCBI taxonomy): domain Eukaryota; kingdom Metazoa; phylum Arthropoda; class Insecta; order Hemiptera; family Miridae; genus Pachypeltis; species Pachypeltis micranthus. The sequence goes on from CM035776.1 coordinate 7,310,917, forward strand.
ACGGAATTGACGCGTCTCGAGAGTCCGCGAGTGGGAAGGAAGAAAAGGCTTTTTTTAACAGAAATTCGTGTATTTCACTTTGGGAAAATGTTCGTTGTGGTGAAAAACACTGATTTAAATTTGGAAAAATGAAGAAACAAAAATTACCCAAAAATTATTAACTTCAGTTCAGAACGCAGTGTACACATGTCTGCATATAATATTCAACTTCTGTACTCTATAGTAATTAACGTATATTTAAAATACTACTTTTTACGTGGCTATTTCTACTTAATCAATTCATTTATCGCTCGGTTCATTTGAACTTGGTCAAACAACACTTTACGGCAGCAGGAAGCGGGAGCGCTTACAGTTCCGGAATTTATTGTGCTGCTCGTACTCATTTCAGGACCATTATTGAGCAATTGGTACACAGATAATTAACGAGGCTGTAAACACGGATTTTTTGAAGGAGGATAGTAATCACTTTTGCAGAGTCATTGGGTAATAACTGTTAGAACTGGAAGTAACCGAAACGGTGGTAGTTGAGATTTAGAAATTTCTGGAGTGAGCCCCATGTATCTTATGAGCATTTTTAAACGCTCATCCTATAGGTATTGGACTGGACTACAATACCAATTTTTTTAAACACTCTACTAACAATCCAGCGGAGTTTATAAAGAAAAAACCGCGCTAAAAACGATTTTCGTCGAAAAGTTTGATAATTTATTGTGCTGCTCTCGTCATTTTCTCGCGGATGGAAATTTCATGGTATGATTGTCTTATCACGAGATATAAATATAAAAAATTTAATCAAAATATTTTGAGCCATTATTGAGAAAAAAACTATTTGGTGTTTTGATCACTATGATAACTATAGCTAACTTTCGGTGGATTTTGCTCATACCCTTATATTGGCGTTTCATGGTAACATGCGGGCTAGATATCAAGTTTGAGCTGATTTGGTACGTTAGTTTTCTCTAAACATTGTTCACATTCACACACACAGACCATTTTCCCAAATAGTGTTTTTCGGCCTTAAGGAGGGTCTGTAATGTACCGATCTGAAGAGAACACTTTGTTTTCATCCGTTTTGATAACTGTCCTTTCTACTTTGTAGAGCCAAGGAAAGTAAAAAGGTGAGAACAGAATACAAAAGAGGAGGAAGTGTACACATTGGCAAAACCTTGTTTTGGACTACAGTTTACATGAAACACATTTGGACTAGTTTGCCGCGGAATGACATGCGAAGGTGTTTGGCGAAGAAGGTTCTGACCCAATTACAATAACCAGTAAAAACTTTCTCAAACTTTCTTTTTTAAAACTTAGTGTACGTTTGCTGGTACGGATTGTTTTAAACGGGAACGTCCACAGTATGACGTCAGGCTTTAAAAAACAAATGACGAGACCTTTCTGGGCGTGTAGAAGGTTCGACGAGTTTTATATGGTAGATGAATAGGTCCTGGAATGCAATTCTTTTCGCTCGGGATCGATTTTTAGTACTCGGCCAAGAGGCGTGAGGGGAATTAATTTTTGATAAATCGCGTCACGCGAATTGTCAATTGATAAGGGACAAAATAAGTGCATACCTTACGTACAGGTTCTGGAGCCCTGGTGACCCGGAAAGACGACGCGAAAGTAGTCCAAAACACGACTCAATATCCGGGGGGGATGAGTTACAGTCGAGGATCGCAGACGTGAGTCAACTGAAGGAACGCGCCGGCAAGAAGCCCCCTCCTCCTTTAGCTCCAGACGAGACCAGACCAAAACCCTCTCTCGGGGGGTTATTCCGTCAGAGATGCGTTTTGGGGCCGGAGGAAATAACCCGATGTTTGGAGTTTTCCAACAAGTAATGACTACTTCGACTATGACTGCTCACAATGAGGTTGACGACCAACATTAAGACCGAACGCTGTAATTGTGTTTTGTGGCCTCGGAACCGGAGCACAACTACGACTGTCGACAGCACCACGCTTCTAAATATTCAAAACGCGTCACAATGTCAAGTGGAATACCTTTTTCGCTTTCATCGTCAGGAAATATAGAGCGGTGCCTTTTTATTAAGATTTTAACATTATTTTTGTTTAGGACAACGAAATGAATCAATTTGAAGTGATTTTGGGATGACTTTCAAGGATTGTTCACTAGATCCAAGACGAGTTCAAGGCACTTATCCGACCAGTACGCCTTAACGACTTCACTTTCAGATTAAAAATCGATGGATGCAGCAGTGGCTCGCTTCTTGCACATTAGCGAAACTGCAGCATCCAAGACTGATATAACCCTCGTCGAGCAATACAAGCTTAGGTGACTTATCCGTATCTGCCGGGAAGTCAGAAATTTTGTCGCAAAAATTAAAGAGACAATTTTATTTTGCTTTAATACAATCTTTGATCGCTTATGGAATAGTGGGTTGGGGTACTACACATTAAAAAAAAATTCAACAGATTATAATCACTCAAAAATTGTTGTCTAAAATCCTCCTTAAATATAGATTAGTTATTAGACCAATAAAAATCCCTCAAATCTAGGTCAAACCATTTACAAAAATGTCCTTCAGAGTCGAGATAGATTGCACGTAGGTCATTTGAAAGCGTTATAGTAATAAAGTTAACGTACCTGTTAGGTGAGTCCGTCTCCTCTGGCTGGTGTGTTGCTGGTGGCAAGCGCTTTCGATGTAAAGACATCATCGTCTGGCCGTTAAGTCAGTACTGAGGAGTACTGACTTAACGGCCAGACGATGATGTCTTTACATCGAAAGCGCTTGCCACCAGCAACACACCAGCCAGAGGAGACGGACTCACCTAACAGGTACGTTAACTTTAGTAATTTGCCTACTGGCGGATATAACCCAATTTCTTTAATACGTTATAGTAATGTTTCGAAACTGGCCTCTCGATTTGATTGACGTTAGTGCTGACGTTATGATCACATTTTGCGCAAGTTCTTGACGATTCCCTAATGAACGCTTGTCTGGCGAGAAGACAATCATCTTGATTCATCTCTTTGATTGAGGATCTTAAACTGTTTGACGTGATAAACTGAAGTGTTTTTGTCATTACTCTTGAAATGTTCAAAAACTGCTACCCAAAGGGAAAGGAAAGTATAGTTATCGTGTCAAAATTTAAAATCACTAACACAAACAGTGGGTACAGCTTTCGTACAAGTACTCAACCACGAGGGACATTTTATGTATTTTTCTTTAAAAAAAAAAAATCGTAATCCTGGTGGGACTCGAACCCACAATTCCCGGTTTAGGAGACCGATGCCTTATGCATTACACCACAGGGGCTGTGGTTGCAACTCGGGTTAAAACGTTGCCTTGTCTACTCGGTCTCAAGGTTAAATTTCGTGACGCTTGGCCGTTACATTTTCGAGTTTATGTAGCAAAGTAAAGACATAAAATGTCAAAAACCTAGGAGATTCCCTTCCGACGAATTATTTAAAATATTTGAAGTAATGAAAGTGGAAAATTTAACTGATAAGACCACGATAATTTACACGCACAAAATGTTTATCCAGGGGAAGATAAAAAGAGTTCTTTCTCAAACGAGAAGTGGCGAAAAAATTACATTAATAGCGCCGCGTCTAAATACTGCTTCGGCTCAGTGGTGAGATGGTTGAAGTCTTGAACAAGCTGAATCCATTTGACTCTCAAATCATCTGGGACTTCATCATCCCAGCCAATTCCCGACCTCCACGTTCCCTGTAGTATACATGGTACATAGGTAGGTAGTGGGTAGTATACAAATGGTCTGAAAAGCTCTTCACCAATCTTGTGATTGACCATCTTCACCGCATCAACAACCACCCAGGCCCTACAGCTATGCTCGCCTTTATAAGACGGAGATATTGGATCCCAAGAGCCAGGAACCTGGTGAGGCTGCACAAACTTAGTTGTACCACCTGCATCAGATACAGCAAGTCCTTTCTGCAACATTTTATGGGTAATTTGCCCCAATCACGTGTCAGCAGAGTGCGCCCTTTTCTCAACTGTGTGACTGTGTGACGCTGATGCTGCCAGTCCAGTCACTGAAATCCTTGGGATGATTTGGGATCCTGGAGCGGATGAGTTCAGGTACCTCTTGACCACCAATAGGGGTATTCTGTCGGCTATTGCTCGTCTGTTTGACCCTTCAGGGTATCTTGCAAAATGTGTACTACAGGGAACGTGGAGGTCGGGAATTGGCTGGGATGATGAAGTCACAGAGTCAAATGGATTCAGCTTGTTCAAGACTTCAACCACCTCACCGCTATCTCAATCCCGTGTGCTCTCGTCAAGACTGATTCCAACTACCGCCTTATTTGCTTCTGCGATGCTTCCGAGTGTGGTTACTGTGCAGTGGCGTATTTACAGGCAACTCAAGGTACCTACATTGCAATGTCCCTGATCAAAGCCAAGACAAGGTTGGCCCCTTAGGTCTTCGAATTTTCTACAGCATGCGTTATTTTGGACGGTATGTTCAGCTTTTGTGTAGCACCTGCCCTTTTATGCGCCGATAAGGGGAAATTTTGTTTTATTTTGGATGTAGAACGTGGGGCGAAAGTTTGACAGTGACGGTGCTTCACCTACTAAATATCTGGTTCTACTATATCTGCATCTATTTCTGCGTTAGGCCGGATTCTAGCTCTCCAAGAAACGGTCCCATTCTTCCTGTCAGTCTCAATGAAGGGGACGGAAAGGTGAGTCCCTGAGTAGATGGTTTGGGTGAACTCTGCCGAGGCTTACTGCCGAGGGGTCCTTCCAAACATCAGGGAAAGTCCTAGCCATCTTGGGATGAGGAAAAGCCGTATGTGCCGTCAAAACATGTGGCGGGACAGCGACCATTGTGGCCTTAAGGGTTGTTTGACTCAAACGTGATACCACTGGAATGCACAGCCTGAGGCCTTGTATTAGTCATTATAGGTCAAGGCTACGTGGCTTCCTCCGCAAGGTAGGTTGAACGGAGCAATCCAATTCCTCCCTAGGGCAAGGCCTGATAAAGCTGGAAAAGTGTATGTCATGGGGTCGCTGGTTGTTCGTCCATCCCAATTTATTTCTAACCTGTGGGGTCTGAGGGTCCACCCAGTCGGTACACCCCCAGACATCTCAAAAGCTGGATTGTAACTGTCAGTTAACGTATCTGTTAGGTGAGTCCGTCTTCTCTGGCTGGTGAGTTGCTGTGGGCAAGCCATCATCGTATGGCCGTTAAGTCAGTACTGGAGTCAGTCAGTTGGTCGTGGTCTTTATATACGAAAGGAAGGTAAACGGGTTGATGGAGCCTCGGGGAAGGGTCGGGGAGAGGAGGTCATGTACCTCAGGGGGAAAACCCCCTAAAGGTGAATGGAACGTCTTAAATGATCTGTCAATTGTGGAATTTCCGTCTTTTTTGTGTAGGGTGGTCTGTAAATCCGTCAGTTGGTTGTTTTCGTTTGTGTAGTATTTTGAGTGGTGTGAATATGGTGTCGCATTTTGTGTTGATTTGTTCATTTATGATCTGTCCATTGAAGTTTTTTTGTTTGTAAATTTCCATGTTTTCTAATATGTTCCATTTTCGTCCTTTGTATTGTTTATGTAGTAAGAAGGTGCAGTCCTGTATTTTTACGTTTTTACCCAATTGCTTTAATATGTAACTGTCAGTCTCAACTTTTCAACGGCATTAACTGGAAGGTAGATTCTTAAACGCTCCTTGAGGAAGAACAAGAGATGTCACTGCACTTTCGTATTGTTATGAAAACGGGGTGACTCTTTTCAGGGCAAAAATGCTGACGGGCTTCTCAAAAACGACGGAAAAGCTACAACAACTAAAGAAAACCTTCACGGCGGACTGTTTTTGAATCGAAAAGAGCAAGTTCAATGACAGGGCGAAGAGAAAACCCACGGGAGCTGCTTGACCCCGTTGGCAACGCCTTTCTCTTCGATGCACCGGCATTTCTACTTTCATCGTCTACCATCGACGTCTTTCCAGCCGATGGACGTGAGCATTCAAATCGTAGTCCGCTCATTACGAAGTTTGATCGCTCCCTCGCTCTCAACGACTCCATCATTCGTCCATTTTGCCTCATGCGGCGAAACTAAACGACTGGGCCGTGGTATTACTTTCTCGACCTTGAATTCTCCCAACTTCCTGCAATTAACGAACATGATCGTCGGAGGATGTCGGGGCGGTGGGTCGTGAGTGGCAACGTATTCGGTTATTTCTTTAGGAACGCCTAATTTGGAAGAAATGCAAGTCGATCTTGGGATAAAATCTGACGTACCGCAATCTCAAGTTGGTCGAGCGCAGGGGATAAATCTGTAGTTGTGCGTGTACCCCTTAAAACGATTATCCTAATACACCCATTTTCTTTCAAACGAAATAGGCCAACTCGTCGCATTTCCTTATACCTCACACAACCTTTTTTTACCCCCTCCCGTAAAACAAATTGTTCCCACAAAAACATTCGGCTGTTTCGTAACTAACTGATAAAAATAAAAACTGAGGGGGAGGTCACTATAAGTGTTTATTTGCTGTACAGCGAGAATTTCTGCGTTGAACTTTGTCAGGCTGTTTTCGATTGATTCGAAATTCCAGTTCCAAGCGATCGACCTTCAACAAGAATTTTTCCGTTTTCGACGAGTTATTGTTGGAACAGTTACCCCGGAGCAACCTATTAATTTAATTTACGCTAATGCGTTCTCAAAATATACGTTTGCTGTCGGTCATGAAACAACCACACTGTTGCTTCGTGTTCCCCGTCGATTAAATTGTTCGACACCTTTAAGTTTGAGTTGCCACTACGCCAATCCCCCCCTTCGGCAACTACGTCACACGATTGCCTTCAGATTGTGTAAAAGAATCGTCGCTATAGTGGAACTCTTTCGTTGTGTTTGGACGAATTTGTTACGCAGCTCTTGCAGATGTTTATTCTCCGCCGAGGGATCATAATGGCGTAACTAATGGGGAATGTTAGTTGCGCTTGTGGCGACACGTTCGCAGTTAACAGGCGTTGAAAAACTGGCCGCGCTGAAACGCCTGACGAAGGTGGGTATTTTCGAGCCCAAAAAGCTGTTCATCGTCAAATACCGTGTCGATTTGAACTAATTCTCCACGTTCTCCCATTCTCTCCGATATAGTTCCGAAATTTATTGAAGCAGCGCTCCTACTTGTGCCACGACCATTATTGAGCAATTAATATACAGAGAATTCGTGAAACTAAACACCTTTTTTACTTTCCTTGGCTCTACAAAGTAGAAATGAAAGTTATGTAATCGTCTGAAAAAACAATTTTGAGTTTTCTTTAGATCTTTACGTTTCAGACCCACCTGAGCCCGAAATACACTATTTGGGAAAATGGTCTGTGAACGGGTTTTAGAGAGAACCACCGTACCAAATCAGCTCAAACTTGATATCTCGCCCGCAGGTCACCGTGGGACGCCAAAATAAGGGTATGAACAAAATCCATCGAAAGTTATTCATAGTTATCATAGTGATCAAAACACCAATTTTTTTTCTCAAAAACGGCTCTAAAGATTTTGATTAAATTTTTTATATTGATAGCTCTCAATAAAGCAATTATACCATAAAATTCCCATTCGTGAGAAAATGACGAGAGCAGCACAATAAATTATCAACATTTTCGTCGAAAAGAGTTTTTAGCGCGGTCTTCTTCAAAAAATTTGTGTTTACAGCCTCATTAATTATCTGTGTACCAATTGCTCAATAATGATCCTGCAATGAGTACGAGCAGCACAATAAATTCCGGAACTGTGAGCGCTACCGCTTTCTTCCGCCATGAAATGATGTTTGACCAAGTTCAAATGAACTGAGTGATAAATGAATTGATTAAGTGGACAAAGCCATATAGAAAGTGAATTGACGTAGAGCTAAGGAAAGTTGTGTGTGTCAACGCACCAGATATTTTTTTGGGAAAGATAGTAATCACTGCCCAAGTGGTTAAAATTCCAGAATTTTTGGAGTAGCTCCTACATATCTTGTAAGCGCTACTAAACGCTCATCAGGTACTTAATTGGATTGCCACCACAATTTTTACGAAGGTCCTAGTTAAACTTGAGCGAACAACTTTGTCGTTTGCACGGAAGTTGTAATTTCTCGAATTGAACAGTATAGGACCCAATCATGCTGCGAGAGGAGAAAATAATGAACCATCGTGTAACAATTTGCAGCGTTTTACTTGTCTCGATCGAGCGAAGTAGAAGGAAAAGTTAAGTAATCAGCTGGAAAATTATACGATGGAACGCATCACACGCGTAAAGTCGACGTAAATTCAGCAATTTTCGAGGCTTTCGCTGCCAATTATTTTTCACTCGGTTCATTGGACAATCGTAAAACATCACTTCAAGTCTTACGTAGAAATTGGAAAGAGGTAAAGGTTCGGGAATTTATTGAGGTGCTCGTATTTACGCCACGACCGAGACCGTCAACACGAGTTTTTAGAGAAGGACCGTGTCTACTGTTTTGTAATCATATGGAATGAACTCTGAGAAATGGTACTTCTATCGTGTAGGTACTTTATTCAGAGACCACCCCACTTTTTCTGAGAACGCGGGTTTTATTAGGAACAAACTGCACTAAAATCGCTTTTCGCCAAAACGATATTTTTTAGCTGTCTTTGAACGGAGTTGACGCCAAACCAAGTTGATCATTCAGTCAAAGCCGAAGTTTGCTCTTCGTAGCAATCTGTACCCTCATTTTGTTACCCTCAACTACTTCTATAAAAATACGTTGAACGAAAGCACAGCGTATGACAACTTTCGTGCAAACGACAGAGCAAACTGCGCTAAAATCGATTTTCGTCGAAATCATTTCCCAACAAATGAATAGTTCACGGTATTGCGTCATTTGAAGGCATCTATACAATGAACTTAATCAAAATCGTTGGTGCCGTTTTTGGGGGAAAAAAAAATTGTTTCGATCTTATTTTGGCATCCCATGATGAGCTGCGGGCTAGATAACAAGTTTGAGCTGACTGAACTCAGCCGTACACACACACAGACCGTTCTTCCAAATAATATTTTTTAGACTCAAGAGACCATAAAGCGTAAATGTGATGAGAAATATTTCTAGGTTTTTTTTCATAGAGTCAAGGAAAGTAAACAACTTCAAAACGTCGTTAGTGTTCGCTAATGTTTTGTGCTTGTCATCAGAATTCCGATAGAATGGCTGAATGGATTCAGCTCGTTCTGTTTGTTAATTTGTGAAAGCGCCAAAAGAAAGTTATTATCAGTTTCAATCGGAGGAAAAGGGATGGGGAACGGAATTATAGTGAAAATTAACGCTTTTCGCATTATCTCAAAAAGCTCGAACGATTCTTATTAAACTTTCAAAAAATCTATGAATCAATGCCTAATTTTTGTTATCCATAAATACTTCTGCGAAAGAAGATAGATAGACATAGGTGTGTAATATACATCACATTCCCAAGGTTTCTCCAAATTATCATTATCCAAGTACTGTTCCTTATGGATCTGTGTCTGTAGTTCGATTTGCGGGAGAACGGCTGAACCGATTGAGCTGGTTCTTTTTTTGTTTTGTTCGTTATTTTTTGTAGACACCAAAATAAGGTTATGGACGATTTCGGCCGATGGGAAGGGGGGGGGGACGAAAATGTACCAAAAACTAGGGGTTTTCGCATTTTTCTCGAAAACGGCTGCAACGATTTTGATTAAACTTTCGAATTATGTTTTACCAATCAATACCTAACTTTTCTTCTCTTTGCATATCTTCATGAAAATACGGTGAACGGAGATATAGGCCTATGAAGCAAAAATCGGTTTTTTACGCTTTTTGGTCAAACGGCTTCAACGATTTTCACCAAGCTCTCCGAATGTGTTTGAATAGTTATTACCTGCATATTGTTCTGAATAAACGTTCCTCTGACAGTCCATTGAAGAGAGATAAAAATTAAAATGTGTCGAAAATAACGTTTTTTCGAAAATTTCCGTAAATTCTGGAGTAACGGCTTCACCAGATTTGATCACAGTTTCAGAGTGTCTTTTAATCATCCATACCCACATTTTGTTCACTGTAATTATTTCTGTATATATACGTTCAACGGAGATATAAGCCAAGTTAACTCAGAAATGGAGGTTTGGCGAATATTAATTTATCGGCATTCCAATTTTCTCAAAAACTGCTCTAACGATTTCGATCAAACTTACGAAGAACTCTCAGCTAACTAGTCCGTACATTTTCTCAATAAATGTTTCTGTAGAAATGCGTTGAACGAAGATATATCGCCCGCATATGTAGGTGGTGTTAAAACGCACATGAGTGGCGGAAAGTTTTGTGTTGCTACGCACCGCTCGTTTTTTTTGACACGATTACTATACTTTCCTTTCCATTTGGGGTAAACTTCCGGTGAACCGAGTGGAAAGCGAAGATGTATCGGAAATAAAACTTAATATTAAACGCTCGTTTTTACCAATTTTCTCAAAAACTGCTCCTCAACTGTGATAAAATTTACTAAGTACATTCACAATTCATTCATCTACATTTCTAGGTTTTTTTTTTTCAACTTTTTTCCCGCGTACGTAGCATTTTGTCGAATTAACAGGGGTCACCGAAAGTTGTGTTTCTTCGCACCGAATTTTTTATGAGACCTGAGGATGTTGAAAACTCGATGAAAAAATATCTGGTGCGTAGCAACTTTCCGCCACTCCGTTAAGTTCGAACATCAGCTACATATGCGGGTGCTATATCTTCTCTCAACGCATCTCTACAGGAACATTTATTCAGAACAAAATGTAGAGACTAGTTAGCTGAAAGTACTCCGTAAGTTTGATCGAAATTATTAGAGCCGTTTTTGAGCAAATTGGAATACCGATAAATTAATATAAGCCAAATCTCCTTTTCTGAGTTATCTTGGCTTATATCTCCGTTCAACAGATGTATACAGAAATAAGTACAAAGAACGAAATGTATGGATGACTAGAAGACACTCCATAAGATTGATCACATCAGGTGAAGCAGTTACCCCAGAATTTACGGAAATGTTCGAGAAAACGTTATTTTGGACGCATTTTCATTTCTACTTTCCTTGCTCTACGAAGTAGAAAGGAAAGTTATGTAATCGGCTGAAAACAAATTTTGAGTTTTCTTCAAATCTTTACGTTTCAGACCCTCCTGAGTCCGAAATACACTATTTGGGAAAATGGTCAGTGTGTTTGCGTGTGTCAATCAGTCTGTGTGTGTGTGTATGTGCGTCTGTAAACGATTTTTAGAGAAAACCACCGTACCAAATCAGCTCAAACTTCATATCTCGCCCGCAGGTCACCATGGGGGTTTTTGTATGAGCAAAATCCACTGAAATTTAACTATAGTTATCATAGTGATCAAAACACCAAATATTTTTTTTCTCAAAAACGGCTCTAACGATTTTGATTATTACTTTCCGCTACCCGAAGGGAAGGAAATTATAGTAATCGGCCCAAAAAAAAATTTGGGTTTTCATCAGATCTTTACGTTTCCTACTGAGTCTAAAAAACCTAATTTCGGCGCGTGGTCCGTGTGTGTGTGTCTGTAGTTCGATTTGCGGGAGAACGGCTGATCCGATTGAGCTGGTTCTTTTTTTGTTTTGTTCGTTATTTTTTGTAGACGCCAAAATAAGGTTATGGACGATTTCGGCCGATGAGAAGGGAGGGGGGGGGGGATGAAAATGTACCAAAAACTAGGGTTTTTCGCATTTTTCTCGAAAACGGCTTTAACGATTTTCACCAAACTCACACGATGTTTTCAAATAGTTAATACCTACATATTCTTTTCAATAAATGTTCCTGTGACAGTCCATTGAACAGAGATAAAAATGAAAATGTGTCAAAATAACGTTTTTTCGAACATTTCCGTAAATTCCAGGGTAACTTTTTCACCAGATGTGATAAATCCTAATGGAGTGTCTTTTAGTCACCCATACCAACATTTCGTTATTTCTAATTATTTCTGTATATATATGTTGAATGGAGATATAAGTTAAGTTAACTCAGAAAAGGAGATTTGGCGAATATTAATTTATCGGCATTCCAATTTTCTCAAAAACGGCTCTAACGATTTCGATCAAACTTACGAAGAACTCTCAGCTAACTAGTCCCTACATTTTGTTCCGCATAAATGTTCCTGTAAAAATGCGTTGAACGAAGATATAGCGCCCGCCTATGTAGGTGGTGTTCGAACTTAAAGGGGTGGCGGAAAGTTGTGTGTTGCTACGCACCAGATATTTTTTTTATATTGATAGCTCTCAGTAAGGCAACTATACCATAAAATTCCCATTTGTGGAAAAATGACGAGAGGAGCACAATAAATTACCAAAATTTTCGACGAAATCGATTTTAGCGCGGTTTATAGACAAAACAACCGTACCAAATCAGCTGAAACTTGATATCTAGCCTACAGGTTACCCATGGGACGCCAAATCAAGGGTATGGGCAAAATCCACCGAAAGTTAACTATAGTTATCATAGTGATCAAAACACCAAATTTTGTTTCTCAAAAATGGCTCTAACGATTTTGATTAAATTTTTTAAATTGATAGCTCTCAATAAGGCAATGATACCATAAAATTCCCATTTGTGGGAAAATGACGAGAGCAGCACAATAAATTATCAAAATTTTCGACCAAAAGCGTTTTTAGCGCAGTTTTTTCCTTATAAAGTCTGCTGGAATGTTAGTAGAATGCTAACAAAAAAATGGTATTGTAGTCCAATCCAATACCTAAAGGGTGGGTGTTTAAAAACGCTCATGAAATACATGGGGCTCACTCCAGAAATTCCTTAATTTCAACTACGCCCGTTTCGCTTACTACCAGTTCTAAACGTTTTTACCCAATAACTCTGCAAAAGTGATCACTATCCACTTCAAAAAAATCGTGTTTACAGCCTCATTAATTATCTGTGTACCGATTTCTCAATATGGGTCCTGCAATGAGTACGAGCAGCACAATAAAATCTGGAACTGTAAGCGCTACCGCTTCCTGCTGCCGTAAAGCGTTATTTAACCAAGTTCAAATTAACTGAGTGATAAATGAATTGATCAAATCGAATTGGCCGTGTACAAAGTGAATTGACGTAGAGCTAAGGAAAGTTGTGTGTTGCTACGCACCAGATATTTATCTATGTTCTCTGGACTGTCAGAGGAACTTTTATTCAGAACAATATGTCGGTATTAACGATTTGAAAACATCCTGTGAGTTTGGTGAAAATCGTTGAAGCCATTTTGCAAAAAAGTGTAAAAAACCTTTTTTGTTTTATGACACGATTACAATACTTTCCTTTCCCTTGGGTAGCGGAAAGTAATAACGTTAGGAACCGCCTGAATTGGTTGGTTTGTTGAATGGTATTATTGTAGTACAGGGCTTATGAACTTTGATGCTTCAATGTTATGGACCCGAAGGAATATTGACGGGTAGTGTATTATTGCTATTACCATTTGTAACGCACACCTCGCGAAAGAACACTTACGTTTTCTAGGTTTGACATAACTAAGTGCGGGGCGACGATTTATTTAGCAGCTTTGCACATAGTGCAGTCGTCGCAGAATTTCGATAATTAATAGCATAATAGTATCAAGGATCGCAATCACTCACCCTGATCACAAAGCATTCCTCCCCATCCGGGCTTGCAGTTGCATTCCCATGGTCTTCTGCAGTCACCATTCACGCAGCCTGGATAAGGGTAGCATTTGTCGCAGTTCTTTCCCCACCAGCCAACTTTACACCTGCAATACGTAATTAGCGTTATCGTTCGTACGTGACGATTAAGAGGCACAAGACGCTGAACACGAACTGTTACTACAATGACGGCGATTTGTGTATTGTTCTTTGTACAACTCCAATTTGCATGTTTTGCTATATTAAATCGCAACATAACACAAGTACCTCTGCGTCGACTCAATTGAATCACTAAACAGTACACCGCACGTCTAGGGCGCCGTTGTGTGGGATTATCAGGTGTTTGAAGCGCGAACAATCGGCGGACTGAGTAACAGCTGAAGACAAAAAAACCCCGACCTACCGCCTATTAATCGTATTTGTTAACGTGACGCAACTTCCTCTCAGGTTGGTCAACAAGCTCATCTGCCTAATCGGAACAAAATAATCTCCGGTTACTCAACGGCTCCCTTCGCGTAAGAGGCTGGCTGACACGGAAACCTTGTGACTTTGGCACTGGATCGCTTCTAACGTAAAAGCAAAAATCAATACTAAATGAAGGACAACTATCTTATAGGACAACAGTTATACTTGGTGTTTTTGTTTATCATGTACTGGATTGGCTGAGTGATGTTTTCTGATCTCAAGATTTACAGCTCAATTATGTGGTGATCTATTTTCCTGCGGCTGCAAGAACAACACCTTTCCCAACCTGATCAACTAGAACGTTTCCAGACCATCTCATACTGTTGGGCGGACGAGTGGAAGAGCTTGAAACTGAGAAATGAATGAACGCGGCGAGCGTGAGTGGACTGTATTACACTTGACAGAATAGCGATATCCGGTTGAGTATGAGTATATGAGCTCTCAATACATGTGAAACTGGTCGTGAGATACTAAGTGGAGGGAGAGAGACAGAGTTGACTTGGGAGTAGCGTGAGCTGAGAGGCGAATCGTTGGGAGAACTGGGAAACATCTGTATCGCGAGTGTTGATGGAAGACTGACTCAGAAGGAGCTGTTTGTTGAGAAGAGGAATCTAAAATTCCTCTAGGAGGGGTGGGAAAAGACAGATGGGAAAGTCCAGGACAGGGGAAATTCGTTTTCAATTGAAAATAACTGAAGAGATGGACTTGAGGATGAAGGTGTTTGGGGAAACACCTTCTGTTAGGGCTAGTGCGGACATTTTGAATGTCAAAGACTCAGCCAATTCGCCCTGCAGAAAACATGCCAATGTGCTTGTTAAGTACAGAAGGCAAGTGTAGTGATGGGCTAACGATAATACTGTAGTGATGGGTGGGGGGTGGAGGGAGTTAATGGTGTTCGTATTACACCACAGGTAAGTCGAGCACAATGAAAGAGCAATGTCTGTCATCACGCGCAACACTATACCTGAGTGGTTGTGTGTTCTCCTTATTACACACAGGCTAAGTGGCAACGTCAAGGTCGAATAGTGAGATGAGTGTAAGGCAAAGGGAGGTTAGAATGAAAAACTGGGTGGATAGCAAGGCGAAAGTAATATGAACGAGCTTGGACAGCACAATGAGGGAGGTAGGAAAGTATTGTTGGAGTTGAAAACTAGGACACAGGTCGGTTTTATTGCAAGAGTTCAAGCATTCGCCAGCACCCACAGAACCCAGATCTGTGGAGGTATGGCAGGTTGTCATCAAGCCGGTCACCTGGTAGAGAGCTACTACTCATGCATTATGTTACTGCGGGCAGGTTCTTCCTTTCTTGACAAACTGGGAGAAGCGGGTATAATTTTGCTTGGTAGCAATCAAAGCTGGAAGGCTTGGTTGCTCTGTCAACCACTGTCCCTGACTGATTTAGGAACTACAGTGAAACAGCGCATGGTTTCTTGATTCCTCCGCATTGAAAGCTCGAGAAGTTCAGGAATGAGAGTTTTGAGAGAAAATAAGTGAAGTAGCGACGTGCTGTAAGGAACCAGATCGTCCAGTGGTCTGGCTCAACCCATTTTGTCCTAGGACGTTCACAGATGTTAGGAAAGAACTCATATGTGTCACGCCCCTCTGACGAGGATACCCCAATCGCTTGCCGTTTCTCCACTGGCGGCAAGTTATTATCCGGTGGAGAGGTCCAAACGGACTTCGGCCCAGAGCATGAAAAGCTCCCTCCTATTCCCCATGCACCCTGGTGGGCGCACAAAAGGGGGAGAGTTGACGATTGAAAATAGAAGAACTCGATGAGCGTGAGGAAGACTGTATTAAATGCAATGAAGTGTGTAGCGTTTGTGTACTAAAGAACGACGCAGAAGGACGACTCAGAAATAGGCATGAACTGCAGGAAACTATAGGAGCGAGACGGGGCTGGGCTCAGGGAGACGAGTGACTTCCACGATAGTTCGGTCTGAATGATGAAATTTGGAAGGTCTCTTGTGGAGAGGAATCTGCAATTGAGAAGAGGGAAAATAAAGAAAGGTAAAATCCCATTTCAGGGAAGTCCAGTAGCCATTAGCATACTCGCAGAGCTGGGATTTCCTTCCGTAGGTAACAATAAGTAAGCGGTCGAGGACGAGGGTTGTATGGGGACACAATGGCTGGGGAAGTCCGAGGTCAAAGGACTCGTACTGATTTGGCGCTTCGCGTCGAACACACCCAATTTCCATGTCACCAGGTAACTCGTGGAGTGCTTCAGGGGATGATGTCTTGCAGGCCTCGAAGAACCACAGAAGTGGAGCCTCCGGGGATTGAACCAGTACTCTCCTTTGATTGACTAAGGTTCCTACTCGAGACAACGAACAAGTAACCAATGATGTTCAAGTATAGTCTTGTCGTACAACACACACACACACCCTTGCTAATTGCTCGTAATGAGGCAAACCTTGCAAGGGACGGGGGGTGTTGGCTGAAACGCCACTACTTCTCACCTGTAGTGACTCGACTTGGTTCTCAAGACGCAAAGGCTAAAAGTAACGGTCAAGCTTCAATTTGTCTTTAATGATATATTAATAATATTAATATTAATAATCAAACAAATAATAGCTACAAGAACAATAATTAATTACCTGCACTCGCCGGGTTTCCTGCAATATCCTCTGTCTTTATGGCAGTTTTGGGCACAAACAGCTGAAATCGTTAATCATTCAATAAGTCACTAATTGATCACACTGCATTATAATATTCAATAATGTCGGTTATGTTTTATACTGTTCATTGTCCGACTCAAACGTACCGGTTTGACACAGTATTCCCGTCCAGCCTTCTTGGCATTTGCATTCAAGAGGTTTGGTGCAGTAGCCGTGTTGGCAACCAGGTAGAACCTGGCATTCCTTGCAGATCTCTCCGGACCATCCCAAACGGCATCTGTGCGCATTTCACGTGAATTACGTCATAAAATATGTCTTACCAGAAGAAAAACAAATTCTGCAACCTTAAATGAACATTTCTACCAGGGCTTTATAGTTCAGAGTGAGTAAACGATGAAACGCACCTGCATTCTCCGGGGTATTCACAATAACCTCGCGTGGCGTGGCAGTCTTTCCTGCAGATTGCTGAAAAATGTGAGCGGTCTAAGTGTAGAAGACAAAAATAGTACGCTACGACCAATCAATTCAACACATGCGGACAATGATGAGCCGAAGCTAATGGGTAAATACAGGAAAGGACTGCGAGTCATTTAAGAGTTCCTAAGGAGGACGTGTACGTAATGTTCGCGCTGTCTTCTCGCCAACTGTTCGAGTCGTCATCTACCATGAGACAAGTTTATCCACAAAACCGGATGAGAAGCGTCCACAAATTGAATTGGGATTGTGCTTTGCCTGTGTTATTGGATAAAAAACCCTGCAAATTATTACACAACGGTTTATTATTCGGATAAACAGCTTGACCTAGCATTAATGCTCCGAGACCCATCCCGTTCGATTCGGCATCGAAAAATATCAAAATGAAACCCAAAAAAAAGGTCGAAAAGAACTGAATCGTAATATTAAAATAAACAAAAACCCTGCAAATTATTACACAACGGTTTATTATTCGGATAATCAGCTTGACCTAGCATTAATGCATCGAAAAATATCATAATGAAACCCAAAAAAAGGTCGAAAAGAACTGAATCGTAATATTAAAATAAACAAAAAAAAACGCAAGTATCTAGAAAAAACTGAATTTTAATATGAAAACACGCACGCTAAATACTAATATCGAAATTTAACAAAAATCTATGAAAAAAACCAAAATGAGAATGAAACGAAAGAATCTAAAAAAATTGAATCGTATTAAAACCAAAACGTCGGGGAAATTGGAACGGGGGCGCTCGAAACGAACGGCGAAAGGGGAGAGGCGGCGTCGTTGGGAGGGAAGCGAGCCGCCTCGAGAGAAGCGAGCCGCCTCGAGAGAAGCGAGCCGCCTCGAGAGCGGTTGGTTTTTTAAAGAGACGGGCAGGGCGGAGGGAATTCAAACGACGAAACGCTTGTAGCTCCTGCGTTGTACTGCGTTTCGTTAATTTTTTAACCGTTTTTTGCCCATTACAACCACGGGCTTCGTCCGATCGGATTGCCGAGATGGCGGGCACAACTAGATACCAAATCGGATTTTTGGGCGAAAGAACTAATTGTTTAGACCACGTTAAAGGCACAAAACAGCCCGGACGGGGGACGGGGGACGGCGGACGAACATTGCAAATTTGGAATCTCCATGTCTTGAAACGTAAAGTATCAAATTTTGAGGGGGGGTTGTAAAAACTTTTTTCGTGGCCGAAAACATAGGGTTATTATTCAGAATGAATAATAAACCAAAACGCAAGTATCTAGAAAAAACTGAATTTTAATATGAAAATATGCACGCTAAATATTAATATCAAAATGTAACCAAAAATCTATGAAAAAACCAAAAGGAGAATGAAACGGAAGAATCTAAAAAATTTAATCGTATTAAAACCAAAAAAAATGAAACGAACGAACTATTAAATAAATAAACCAAAAATAAACGAATAATGAAAAGTTCAATCGAAGATAACACATATTTTGCTAACGGAAATACGAGTTGTTGAGACGAGCGAAACAGTCATTCGTGGAAGTGAAGACGATAACGAGGCAATCGGACGATAAAGAGACAAATCGTAATTCCAAAGGTTAAATACGAAACATGAGCGCTTCCTAGAGGAAGCAAAAAAGAAAGAGTTGAGGGGGGGGGGGCTTCCAACGAGTAGAGCGGGCAGGCGAGCGGTGCGTTGCGAGGCGAGGGGGCGGCGTTGCCAGTTGAGCAGGCGAGCGATTTCAATGAGACCGAAACGTTGACTTCCGCTGTAGCTCCCGCGTTGTACTGCGTTTCGTTAATTTTTTTAACCGTTTTTTGCCCATAACAATCATGGGCTTCGTCCGATCGGATTGCCTAGATGGCGGGCACAACTAGATACCAAATTGGATTTTTGTGCGAAAGAACGAATTTTTCGGACCACGTTAAAGGCACAAACCGGCCCGGACGGGGGACAGCGGACGGCGGATGGCGGACGGACATTGCAAATTTGGAATCTCCATGTCTTGAAACGTAAAGTATCAAATTTTGAGGGGGGGTTGTAAAAAATTTTCGTGACCGAAAACATAGGGTTATTATTCAGAATGAATAATGAACCAAAACAAAGAGGATGTTATAAAGATACGTTGTTTTCTACAGTCAAGAATTGTCGATTTACATTGGCACGCGGAAACTTTTAAATGACGTCCAGCTGTTGATGCAGATGGTTCTTCTGAAGGCTTCCTTCGCTCTTAACTCTGAAATATTATTCGAACGAATGCCCAAGTGTGGACTCAGGCAAAACTGCTGAATCATCACGATTCAACCTCCTCAAAGGTCGTCGCTCCCTCGTGCCCTTCTCTCTTGAGCGTCGGGTTTCATAGGAAAACGTGCTTTTCGATTGAAAATTACTACGTAATGCGCGTTATAAAAACTAGGTTATCGAGTAATTGGAACCTACTTACGTTCTGAACAGAAGAGACCGTCCCACCCTTCGTGGCAAATGCACTCGAAGCTGTTGTTACAATAACCGTGCTGACACCCGGGCAACGCTATACATTTGTTGCACAGCTCTCCGTAAAATCCTGAAAATGTATCATAACCGGTAAACAGAAATTATTTTCTAAAGGGTCAATATATCAACAGCAAACTGATGACAACTGGAAATGTTAGGAGGCGAGCTGGAGACACTTGTTTTACTCTATTTCCCAATTCACAGTGCTGTCGAACCTGTTTTTCATACAACAACGCTCTACGCGAAAGCTGACGGAGCTTAAGGTTCAGGAATTTATTGTGCTCCTCTTACTCGCGCAACGATCATTATTGAGCAATGAGCGTACAGGCGATTTATTCAAAATTTCTGGAGTAACTTAAAGAATCATCGTCTACTGGATTGGACTACCACCTCAATTTTAGTAAAGACCAACTCTTGGGCGGAGTTTGAAGAAAAAACTGCGCTAAAATCGGTTTTCGTAGAAATGTTTGGTAATTTATTGTGCTGCACTTGTCATTTTCCCACGGATGAGAATTTCGTGGTATTGCCGTGTCATTTAGAGGTGTCTATACAAACAATGTAATCAAAATCGTTAACGCTTTTTTGAGAAAAAATATTTGGTGGTCGATCACGATAACTATACTTAGTTTTTAGTAGATGTTGCTCATATCCTTATTTTGGCGTTCCATGTTTACTTGAAAACTGGATATAAAGTGAGGTGGTTTGATACAGCCGTTTTCTCACAATGGCGTCCACACTCACACACTGGGGCTTATTTCCTTATCAATGTCACTGTTCCAGAAACCTTATCAGACAGTTATACCAGTGGCATGTCACGGAGGTTGTGGCTTCGCTATCGTGCACGAGCCCGCCCACTCACTCGGAATCCACCCCAACACAACACACAACTGTGGAGCTAAGGTTGTCATTTTGCCAGGCTCCTGATGAAAAGCTGTGAGTTGCGTAGGTGTATTGATTGATTTCCATTAAAAAAGGCACCGGGCGATCGTAGTCTAGTGGTTAAAGACCACTCCAAACCCCCTTCAGTACAAAGGTATGCGCCTGGGTAATCTCGTACCACGTGGGAGGAGTTCTTAATCTGGTTTCCCACCTGATCTAACTATTTATTTTGGTGGCAAGTTGCAAACGGACAGATCAACACATTTCTTTGTCATAGCGTTCTTCACAAACTTAGTAGCAGTCAGCGCTGGACAGTTTGGTTGCTCTCCCAACAACTGTCGCTCAGTATTGTAAGAGCTGCAGTGGAGCAACATGTGGCTTGTTGAGAGAAAAGAAGTGAAGCCGCGCATTGAAGTCGCCAAGTCCCTTAAGAAACTGGCTCTCCCAGAGGTCTGACTCAACCCACTTACTCTTAGAACGTTTAAATATCTTGGGAAAAAACTCTTAAGTGCCATCTCCCTCTGACGATAATTCCCATCTCGCTTGCCATTTATCTAGCGCTGCAAGTTTTCATTCAGTAGGGAAGTCTATTCAGAGTTCAACCCATAGTGGGGGAAGCTCCCTTTTCACTCTCCACGTGTTCGGCATGCGCATAATGGCCAAGTCATTGGGTAACTGGGGTCTTATAGGTCTTCGTAGTCCACAGGAGCACAGCTCTTTGGGATTGAGCCAGTACGCTCATTTGATTGTGCGAGTTTGCTACCCTAGACAGCCGAGCAGTAGCTAGTCACACCTAGGTAAATGACCTTGTTCATGAGAATTGTCTCACAGTAAAACTTAACACGCGTTTATAACGCGAATAGAGTTGATTTGTATTGGATTCCTGGGCATAAGGGGATCATTGGAAACCTGGCCAGACGCAGTTCGTCTACTGTACCCATAGGCCCACCTCCCCATTGTGGGATTTCTCTGTCGCTAGTCAAGAGGACTGTGGGATACTATGCCAAAAGAATACATCAGACAGTCTGGAATGCTGCGGGAGTGGGGCACACCAAACACGTGAGATAAGACCGAAACTTCTGAGGATGGAGAGGAAGGACTTGACGCAGATTGTTGGAATCATCACCGGGCACTGCAAAATGAACAAACACATGTACGTGTTGGGTATAGTCGACACCCCTCGATGTAGGTGGTGGGGCATGGATGAGGAGACTCCGTACCATGTCCTGGCCCAGTGCAGGAGACTTGAGAGAAAGCGACTTCTGGTCTTTGGTACCACTTCTCCCAAGGTGGATATCAATGAAAACTATTGCAGGAATTACCTGAGGCTAAGCTTTGACCTTTAAGACAATAGGACTGGCACAATAGGTCGTCTGGTCGCGGTGCATATCCCACTTGTGGGACAGTCAGAATGCTACATAACACTTGACACAATAATAGCCTTGCTAATTGCTCATAATGAACCAAACCTTGCTAGGGTAGGGGCTTTGGGGGACTGTAGGTGCTGGCTGAAACGCCACCTCTCGCCTGTATTGACGCCACCTCAAGTACTTTACTTGCTTCTCCAGAAGGAGCCTGTGGCCAAAACGTTTTGACGTCTGACTATTTTATTTTCTTTCAGCCACCTGCAGCTTGACACTCTCGCATCGCCGGATGCCATTCGAAGCACTTGGCGGGTTTCTACATAACTTTCCTTTTTATTTCGTAAAGCTAAGGAAAGTAAAAAATGATTCATTGGTAACAGCGCCTCATCAAACAAACCGAAGATTAATTCTATTTATAAATAACGGGGTTTCTTCTCTCCAGACTCACTGTCAAACGGAAATATAGAAGAAAAAATGCCCAAGCAGCAACTAAAGGTGGCAATGGTGGTTATCTTAACTTTTACCGATATTGACATTTCTATTACGAAAATTTACTATTAAAATTGATTCATGACTAAATTATACGTTATGTGATAGTATGGCTGTTTTTGGAGTGTTAATTCGTAGTTTCCTGCTCAAAGTAATTTCTCTTGGGTCCGGAATTGTGTAAAATCCATGTGTTTGTGCGATTAGCTCTTTATAAACAACCCACCGCTAAGACCTCATCGCCGATGATTCAACTACTTCGGTTCAGCTCGCCATCCCGCCTCTCTGGTTCGTTACGTAATCAACAGCACCCAGAAGTAGTGTTTCGGCGTATTATAGTAAAAAGGGTATCAGCATCCCAACTATAATAATTTCTCCATCTACCAACCGAACGCTTACGACATTCCGACTTCAAACTCTTCGTTTTGCTTTCCAACAGTAAACCACGCCTACGGTCAGAACATTTATTTTAATTATTTTATCTCCAGCTGAGGGCTTTTTGTTTAATTTATTATTTAATTTTATTTAGCCACGTTTGTGAAAGGGCTCCTTATTTTAAATTAATTTTCTTTGCCAATATACAAACTTACCATTTACCACTAGTCAGTTTTACTTCTTTTTTGCCTCTACCAGTAAATAACGCTAACGTAAACGCCATGTACGACTAAAAATCACTCTTTTATGCGCCAAAAACAAGCGTGTGTATGCGAAATAACTTAAGGTTGTGTTTGGCAGGGGTCGAATTAGTTGGAATCTTTAGCTGGGGGCCTTTCCCAAATGAATGGGTTAAGTTCAGTTCAATTTCTGCGAAGACAACGGATTTCTCCTTTTCAGATTTTCCAAAATATCCACTTCCTACCATTAGAACCTGGATTTACCTCCTCTCCAACACGCAGCTCTTCCCAAACACACACAATCGTATGAGTTCTCGCCTCAAACACTCACTTTGGGCTACTAACAACTCTACTCGCTCGCTCTCTGCTCTCGTTCCCTGCACAACCAGTTCACCTATTCAGCACCCCCTTGTTTGCGCTTAAATACTTCCGCACACGCATATCGCTATTCTGTCAAAGTCATATCGATTCTGACAGTTCTCTCTCACGCTCACAACGATAATTTATTTTTCGTACTTCAATTCAAACTCCCTATCCCGTGCGCCCAACAGGTTGGGCCAGCACATTAATTTTTTGTTCTCTTCTGATCGTTCGCGATTTATTACTTTCAACATTTCACTGAAACGTAACGATTATTGTTAGCGCAAAATCGTATAAACTGGTTGAAATATCTTCTTGAAATCTTACCGAGTTTGCAACGGCACTCCCCGGGCCGTTTGCAATAACCCTGCAGAGGGTCGCAGCCTTTTCTGCAGATGGGAACGTCGCACAAGTCGCCCGTCCAGCCAGCCAAACACTTCACTTCTCCGTTGTCGTCGCATCTGTAATGGCTGTGCTCGTTCTGACTCGTAGGCACCTCACAAGCCTGACAACATGAAGAGTTACGAAAATGTTAATTAATTATAACTAAGGGACGACAATCAGACAAAAATTGACGCGCAGGCTGAGCATGTGGCGAATATATTCACGACGGTAGGTGTTTCAATGCATGGGGAACCAGTGGAAGATATTCTTACCCCTTTGGAGCCCCCTCACCATCAGCTCTGACAAGAAAATGCGGAAACGTTCTAGCGGGACGTTATTGTTGAGCCGAACCAGTGGAAGCGCCAAATAAAAATGTGAGCGGTTAGTAAATCACCTTGAGGTCGTCCTAAGTCCCTTTGAAGGACTAGTTAAAGATGAAGGATTCTTCTCCTGTCGTAAATTACGGCGATTCAACCTGTCGAACTTCAATAAATTAAGAGAAATAGTCACTAACTCGAACCCGAAGTAAGGGGGTCATGGTTAAATAGCTTGGAAGACTTCCGGAGAAAGCTTTCCAGAAATTATTGCACCTGATTCCCATACACGAATCTCATCACACTATCTCATGTTTGCCAATCACCTCTAAGCTTCGAAAAACTTGTCTCGAAGCGTTTAAAACATGCGTCGAGAGGAGAAATCTAGTTCCTAATTTCTGGCCACTACGAAAATAAGGAAGACGGAAACGAGGAATTTCCCTGACCTCGGGATCTGGTCAAAGGACGTCTAGTCGAGCCGTCGGCCTTCATTCACGAGGTATGCCGCAGCACCATTTTAATAAACGCTGCAAATTATTACACGGAGGTTTATTACACTCTTGCTGGGCACGATTGTGACACGTCCTGATCAATCCAACGTCGAAAAATATTAAGAATATAACGTGATTATATCAATCAACCTGGAAACGACTGCTCGTATGCCAACGACAATATTTATAGAGCACCTCAGATACCCCGAGTCAGAGTCGAAAAATACCGATACACACGACCACTGCATGGTCTGACCGTGCGAAGGGAATTGTGCCATTTCGAACGAAAACCCGCTCTTTGAAACATCTTCTATGCTCCGCGGAACCTCTCGAAACCAGAAGATTCCTCTACTTATTTCCAGACAGGCTAATTTAGCACTTCCCCTGCGGACTGTCAATATCGACCGCTGAAACTCGCCTGAACTAAGCGCAAATCCCACAAAATGGAATGTTTTCGACGTATAGCCGAGTAAATTAGTGCTACCACGCTGACAACGGAACGGAATAAAATGGTGGTCCAATGAGGTTCGATCTTCAATTTTTAATTGGCCTCCTAAAGGTATGTTTTCTTCAGATTTTCACGTTTTGAGGCCTATCCAATCCATAAAACCTAATTAACGCGCGTGGTCCGTATGTGTGGCAGTGGTTTAATGTGCAGGAGAACGGCTGAACCGATTAAGCTGGTTCTTTGATTCAAATTTGATACTTTACGTTTCAAGACATGGGATTCCAAATCTGCAATGTCCGTCCCCTGTCCGAGCCGTTTTGGGCCTTTAACGTGATCTAAAAAATTCGTTCTTTCGCACAAAAATCCCATTTGGTATCTAGTTGTGCCCGCTATCTCGGCAATCCGATCGGATGAAGCCAATGGTTGTTATGGACAACAATTGGTTCTAAAAATTAACAAAACGCAGTTTAATTCGCCAATACGCCGTGTTTCGTATCGATGTCGAGGTATTTTTACATCCTGGATCGAATGAAATGAGTATCAGACGTGTATAACTGCGTATAGTGAAAATACAGTAATTATAGTGAGCCAAAGTCAATTAATTGAAAGAACTCGCGGGAACTACAGTGGAAGTCAACGTTTCGTCGTTTGTACTCCCTCCCACCCTCACGTCTAATCAAAACCACCTGCCCGCTTGTCTCGCAACGTCGTGCCAATTGCCTACAGGCGCTTACAGGCGCCTGGCGCCGGGGGAATATTTAGTTTCCGTAGTTCCATTGTAGTCATGTTTCGTATGGTTTACTAGAATTTTTAGATGCTGAATCGAATGGGATGGGTCTTGGAGCAGTAATACTAGGTCAAGCTGGTCATGAGAAGAATAACCCGTTGTGTACTAATTTGCAGAGTTTTTAGTAATGTTTGTTATTTCATGACGCGAAAATAACATTATGAGGGACTACCATCGATGGGAAAGTTGGGCCGAGGTTATCGCATTTTCTCAAAAACGGCTAAAACGATTTTGATTAAACTCTCAAATTACCTATTCCTGATCAGTACCTAACTTTATTACTTTCCGCTACCCAAAGGGAAAGGAAAGTATCGTGATTGAGGAAAAACAAATTCTTTTCTTCAGATCATTACATTTTGAGGCCTACTAGGTCTAAAAAACCTAATTCCGGCTCGTGGGTGTGTTGTGAACGTCTTTCAAGAAAATGGATTGAGCCAGACCACTGGACGAGCTAGTTCCTCACGGAATGTGGTGACTTCAATGCGCGGCTCCACTTCTTTTCTCTCAAAGACTCTCTGTCATGCGCGTCTTGCGCCTCCAGTGCGGAAGAAACAAGAAACCACGTGCTGGTCCACTGTAGTTTCTAAAATAGTGAGCGACGGTGGGCAAACGGACTTTGCAGCATTGACTGCTACCAAGCAAGCTTTTAACCATTTTGCAGATTTCTCGACGAAGGTGGTGGCTAAGAAACGTGGTCATAGTTGATCTGTCCTTTTCAAACTTGCCGCCCACGTAAATAGTAGGATCAGGTGGCAAACCAGATTAAGAACTCCTCCCAGACGGAACGGGATTCCTCAGGTGGTCACCTCCGCGCGGTAACACACTAGCAACAGCTGAGTTCGGTGGATGCTGCAGAGGCCGGCCTCTTGCATATTAGCGAAACTGCAACTTCCAAGACTGATATAACCCTCGTCGAGGGTTTAGGTACAGTCATCAAATTTGATTTGTTATCATGAACTTTCAATGTAAACCCTTCTGATGTGAACTGTACTCGTGATCCCTACTATCCGCACAATGCTTTTCAACCGTTTCATTTTTGAAATTTTTTTTTACTTAATTATTTTACATCAAATAATGAAGCAGATGTGCCTGTAGTTCGATTTGTGGGAGAACGGCTAAACCGATTGAGCTGGTTCTTTTTTTTGTTAGTACTTTTTTTTTTTGCAGACACCAGTCGATGGACGATTTCGGTCGATGGGAAAGGGGGGGGGGGGATGAAAATGTACCAAAAACTAGGGGTTTTCGCCTTTTTCTCGAAAACGGCTCAAACGCCGATTAAACTTTCAAATTATCTTCTACTAATCAATACCTAACTTTTCTTCTCCATACATACCTCCATGAAAATACGGTGAACGGAGATATAGGCCTATGAAGCAAAAACAGGTTTTTTTTAACGCTTTTTGGCCAAACGGCTTTGATGATTTTCACCAAACTCACAAGATCTTTTCAAATAGTTAATACCTACATATTGTTGTGAATAATCGTTCCTCGGACAGTCCGTTGAACCGAGATAAAAATGAAAATGTGTCGAAAGTAATGTTCTTTGGAACATTTTTTCTTCTTTCCGGAGTAAATGCTTCACTGGATTTGATCAATGATATTGAGTATCTTGTAGCAACCTATACCCAAATTTTTTTCTGCACAACTATACCTGTATCTACCTGTTGAGCGGATACATAAACCATTACAGTACGGAAAGGGAGATTTGTCGAGCACTCATTGTTTTTAGAATTTTGCTCAAAAACGGCTCTAACGATTTCGATTAAACTTACTGGGTACTCTTAACTAACATGTATTTACATTTTGCTCTCAATAAATGTTACCGTGGAAACGCGTTGAACGAACATCCAGCCATCGTATTTACGGCAGGTCGTCAAATTTGCGTGGAAAGTTGTGTGTTGTCAGAACTTGTTATCTGATTTTGCGGAAAGAAATTTCACCGAATACTGGATCTAGTTCGTGGTAACAGTGAAAATGGTTCATTTTTCAAGCTTGTACGAAGCACCACGGGCTATTTGGCCGAATTGCTGCAAATAAATGGATAGGCCAGTGTTTTGTGCATCATTCGGAAACCGATTTAAAAATGTTTAATCAGATTTTTAAGGGAAGAGGCGCAAATATTTTTTGACTGACCGCATAGTGAAAATTGCGAATTTCAGGCGGCTTCAGAGTAATCCAGGGAAATTGGCGCGTCAGAAAGGCAGCACAACCGGAAGCCTTTATTTTCGCCAGAGGCTTTCGATCGAGAGGAAAGGTAGAAGGTAAGGCGTAATTGCTCCTACCTGTTTTTTCCATTTGGGAACGTATTTAGCGGATGCTGCGAGTCCAACGCACAATAAGAGGGCGACAAAGGGCGTGAGATGTGAAGGTAGCATGACGGAAACCACTGGACTACCGGCGCGAGACGTAGGTTCAAGTTCATCGGAGAGAAGAGACCAGTCCTCAACAGGAGGGGAAAGCCCTACTTTAGGTTAAAACCCACCACGCCTCAATCCCTGTTAGTTCAGTAACAGTACCCACTCAATGACCTACTAGCACACTCTCTTCGACGTATAACGGGAACTTTAAAAACCCCACTTCAGGTCACCGACTCCTGACTTTGACTTTTATTTTCGTTTCGTCCTCTGGTCAAAGCATGAAACGTCTGGGAAGGTTGTTCAAGTCGAGCGAACTGCGGTAGATTTGTTTATGTTCGTGATGCGGTCAACCGGACGTGGCGAACCTCTCGATATCGACGTTATAAAATGCGGATTAGTTACCTCAAGCTGATGCACAGAACTTCCTAGTTGTCTCAGACGTAAACAACCGATATAACATAATTTTCCTTTCCCCTTCCCACCACCATTATTCACACAACTCATTTTCACAGAAACTCTCATCGAGAACAAAATAGGTACTGGTGTACCAATTATTGGTTTTCTTAAATTACTGTTTTCTACGAAATTCGCAAGATTGTGCGTGTTAAAGCCACAAACGAGGTCTTTTCTCTAAGTAAATTCATTTCAAATTCGCTACATTTCGAACATCTCGTAGAGAAATATCTGGTGCGTTGCAACACACAACTTTCCTTAGCTCTACGTCAATTCACTTTGTACATGGCTAATTCTATTTAATCAATTCATTTATCACTCAGTTCCTTCGAACTTGGCCAAACGGCACTTCACAGCAGTAGGAAACAGTAGCGCCTACAGTTCTGCAATTTATTGTGCTGCTTGTACTCATTGCAGGACCATTATAGAGCAATTGGTACACAGAAAATTAATGAGGCTGTAAACACAATTTTTGAAGAAGGATAGTAATTACTTTTGCAGAGTTACTGGGCAAAAACTTTTAGAACTGGTAGTAAGCGAAACGGCGGTAGTAAAAATTCAGGAATTTCTGGAGTGAGCCCCATGTATCTCATGAGCGTTTTTCTACTCTCACCCTATAGGTATTGGATTTGAATACAACACCAATTATTTTAAAACATTCTAGTAACATTTTAGCAGATTTTATAAAGAAATACCCGCGCTAAAACCCTTTTCGTCGAATATTTCGATAATTTATTGTGCTCCTGTCGACATCTTCCCACGAATGAGAATTTTATGGTATAATTGCCTCATTGAGAGCTATCAGAGAACCGTTTTAGAGAAAAAAAATATTTGGTGTTTTGATCACTATGATAACTATAGTTAACTTTCGGTGGATTTTGCCCATACCCTTATTTTGGCCTCCCATGGTAATCTGCCGGCCAGATATCAAGTTTGAGGTGATTTGGTTCGGTCGTTTTTTCTAAAAACCGCGCTAAAATCGATTTCGTCGTTTTGGTAATTTATTATGCTGTTCTCGTCATTTTCACACAAATGGGAATTTTATGGTATAGTTGCCGTATTGGGAACTACCAATATAAAAAATTTAATCAAAATCGTTGAAACCATTTTTGAGAAAAAAAATATTTGGTGTTTTGATCACTATGATAATTATAGTTAACTTTCGGTGGATTTTTTTCATACCCTTATTTTGGCGTCCTTTGGTAACCTGCGGGCGAGATATCAAGTTTGAGCGGATTTGATAGGTAGTTTTCTCTAAAAATCGTTCACAGACGCGCACACACACACACACACAGACCATTTTCCCTAATAGTGTTTTTCGGACTCAGTTCTGAAACGTGAAGATCTGAGAATCTGAAGATCTGAAACGTGAAGATTTTGAGAAAACTCAAAATTTATTTTTTCTTCCGATTACATAACTTTCCTTACTACTTTGTAGTGCCAAGGAAAGTAAAAACCGTGATGCTGAAAGCAACCAGTGAGTTGACAAAATTCGTTAGCGCTGTCAAAACATACTTCTACAAATCTTCAGGGAATTTAATTATGATCTATTTCTGCTTATGCCACCTTTCAAGGAACGAGAAGCGTGAAATAGGAGTATACAATGGCGTTTTCCGTCATTTGCTGTGGAAAATACGGGTATGAAGACGTCGAAATGAACACGATTTGTGATGTAATTTAACTACTGTTTCCGTTCAACGGGTCTGCAAGGAGCAATGTTAGGCATTTATTATTGGATTAGGGAGAGCCACCCTGTGAATTTGATCTAAACCGTTGTTTGTGAGAAGTAAACAAAAAACTCCTTTTCTCGTTCTTGGTTCTGCATCTCCAGTCCCTGTGTTTTCACGCGGACATTTGTGTACAAAACGTTAAGTATTGATTAATAGAAGCTTTGCTCTAAGGTTTTAACATATCTACTTGATCAACCTGACGTATGTCTTCTAGTAATTCTTTTATTTTGTTACTATTTTTTCCATCCTTTGACCGCACTGGCAGATCCAGCAACTTGCTTCGGAGAGGTGGGGAGATGAATGTTTTCACTATCCGCTACCCCAAAGGGAAAGGAAAGTATAGTAATCGTGCCAAAAAAAACAAAAAAAAACGAGCGGTGTAGCAACACACAACTTTCCGCAATTCCTTCAAGTTCGTACACCAGCTACATATGCGGGCGCTATATCTTCGTTCAACACATTTCTACAGGAACATTTACGGAGAACAAAATGTAGGGACTAGTTAGCTGAGAGTAATCCGTAAGTTTGATCGAACTCGTTACAGCCGTTTTTGAGAAAATTGGAATACCGATAAATACATATTCGACAAATCTCCTTTTCTGAGTTAAATTGGCTTATATCTCCGTTCAACATATATATACAGAAATAATTATAGAGAACGAAATGTTGGTATGGGTGACTAAAAGACACTCCATTACGATTTATCACATCTAGTTAACCAGTTACCACAGAATTTACGGAAATGTTCAAAAAAACGTTATTTTCGACACATTTTAATTTGTACCTCTGTTCAATGGACTGTCAGAGGAACATTTATTGAGTACAATATGTAGGTATTAACTATTCGAAAACATCTTGAAAGTTTGGTAATAATCGCCGAAGCCGTTTTGCCAAAAAGCGTAAAAAACCTATACCTTCGTAGGCCTATATCTCCGTTCACCGTATTTTCATGGTATAGAGAAGAAAAGGACCTCCGAAAGGTTCATCCCATACCCAACACCCTTATTTTGGCGTTCCATGGTGACTTGCGTGCTAGATATCAAGTTTGAGCTGATTTGGTTGAGCTCAATCGCGTCCACTGACGCACACACATAAAACATTTCCCAAATAGCGTTTTCCTGACCGAGGAGAATCTGTAACGTCAATATCTAAAGAGAATTGATAAACGTTTTTTTTTCACCTGATTACATAACTTTCCTTTCTACTTTGTATTGCCAAGGAAAGTAAAAAAGGTATAACCAATAATGTAACCTACTTTAACGGAAATGTAAGTAAAGATAGATTGGAAAATAATGTTTAACATTTTCAAATGATGATCGTTTTTCTCACGTTCTCACGAAGCTTACTGGATACTTACCAGCTAGCTAGTTCCTACATTGCGTTCTCCTTAAACGTTTCAGAAGAAATTTTGTTCGACGAAGATACGAGCGGCATCGTCGTATCGGGATCATCGAATTTATAGGAGTTGTGGAATGTTATACGCAGCTATAGCTATAACCAGATATTTCTACATTCCGCGATGAAAAGGATCATTCGTATTCGATGTATTTATTATTTCTCCGTTTTATGAAAATTACAGCGTCAATTTCGTATTTTTGTAATGGTATATTTTGTGGAGGGGGTTCTACAGAGACGGCATCCGCTGAAGCACTCTAAGTGATCAGTTACCAGTTGGCTTGGCAGTTGTGTGCGAGGTAGGCAAGAGGGAAGTGAACAGGGAGCTTCCTCGATTCCAAGCTGTACTCCGCATAGACCTCTACATAGAACGAAAACTTGCTGCCCTAAATGAATGGGCAGTCCGCGTCAGAGAAATCAATGAACCCCTGAGAAAGGTATTCAAAGCGTTTGGCTGCCAGGGCCGGGCATTCACATAGGATGCGCTCTGCCGTCTCGTCCTCCTCACCGCAAAGTCTGCATTCCACTGCCTCTGAGATGCCCATCTTGTTGAGGTGATACCTGAGTGGGCAGTGTCCGGTAAGGAAGCTAATCAAGACCCTCAGATCCCTCCTTGAGAGTGTCAGCATCGCCTTTGCCCTTGGAACAGAAGGCGTAACAAGCCTTTTTGCCTGTCTCAGTCGTGGCAGGCGATGCCAATGGGCGCTGCATTCCTGTGTCTTCCATCGAGCCACCAGACGGTTCAGGCGACTTTTCGTCATACCTACGTAGGGTTAAGGCCCGACGGGTAGGGATTCCATAACCCTTTCGCCAGGCTGTCAGCTTTTTCATTGCACTCACGCCCGCTATGAGCCAGCACCCAGCTAAGGGATTGCCTATTATGGGCGCCGAGTTGCTTGTGCACTTGAAGATATTCCCAAGCCAGCCTGGACCTAAAGTTGTAGGCTGCAATAGCCTTTAAGGCGGCCTGGTTGTCCGAGAATATGTAGATCCGCTTGTCCTTTGGTCAGGATCTCTTCTGCGCAAATCTTTATAGCTAGGAAATATCGTGGCGTACTCTCCCAGCGGCTTAGCTAGACTGTAGTTTCCCACGAACGTCTCAGGATAAGGTGGGTCGAGTTGGACCACTGGAAGAGCCAATTCCTCGCGGGGCTCCACTTGTTTTCTCTCAAAAACTCTCCATCCTGCACTCCTAGTTCCAAAAGAAACCAAGTAGCGCTCCAATGTACTCCCAGATGATACAGATTCCCTCTCAACACACGGGCAGCAGCTCTCCACCGGGAAACTGTCTAAATGACAACGCGCCCTGCGTCCACAGGCTGAGCAAATGCTCCTGGCACGATAGCGAAACCGCAACCTCCATTACTCTCGACGGATGTAACTCTCTCAGCGGTTCTTTCGCTTATTTTGCCAACTTACGAGAGATAGTCGGGATTGAACTTTTTCGTAACCAGTACCCTCTCAATTCCAACTTCAAGTGCGCTAAGATTGAACCAGAATAATTCCTTTTCATAATTCTTACTTAGTTTCACAACTGACACGTGAGGGGAATCGAATCACCCCTTTTTACTTTCCTTGCTCTACGAAGTAGAAAGGAAAGTTATGTAATCGGCTGAAAAAAAAAGTTGAGTTTTCTTCAGATCTTTACGTTTCAAACCCTCCTGAGTCCGAAAAACACTATTTGGGAAAATGGTCTGTGTGTGTGCGTGTGTGTGTGACTGTGAACGATTTTAAAAGAAAACCACCGTATCAAATCAGCTCAAACTTCATATCTCGCCGGCAGGTTACTATGGGACGCAATAATGAGGGTATGGGCAAAATCCACCGAAATTTAACTATAGTTATCATAGTGATCAAAACACCAAATTTTTTCCTCAAAAACAGCTCTAACGATTTTGATTAAATTTTTTATATAGATAGCTCTCAATAAGACAATTATACCATAAAATTCTTATCTATGGGAAAATGACGAGAGCAGCACAATAAATTATCAAAATTTTCGACGAAAAGCGTTTTTAGCGCAGTTTTTGTCTTATAAACTCCGCTGGAATTTTTGTAGAATGTTAAAATAAATTAGTATTGTAGTCCAATCCAATACCTAAAGATTGAGTGTTTAAAAACGCTCATGAGATACATGGGGGTCACTCCAGAAATTCCTGAATTTCAACTTTTGCCGTTTCGCTTACTACCAGTTCTAAACTTTTTACCCAATAACTCTGCAAAAGTAATTACTATCCTTCTCAAAAAAATTTGTGTTTACAGCCTCATTAATAATCTATGTACCAATTGCTCAATAATGGTGTTGCAATGAGTACGAACAGCACAATAAAATCTGGAACTGTAAGCGCTACCGCTTCCCGCTGCCGTAAGGCGTTGTTTGACCAAGTTCAAATTAACTGAGTGATAAATGAATTGATTAAATAGAATTACCCGAGTGAATTGACGTAGAGCTAAGGAAAGTTGTGTGTTGCAACGCACCAGATATTTGTATACTTTTCCATCTTACGAGGGAATTAAAACGTATCTCAAGTCCGCGAGCACTGAGATTTTAGCGCACTTATCTCGTTTTCTCTCTTTATTTGAGAAGCAATTGAACGGCGTCACAGAACTGTATTCGCTACAGGAACCGTCTTGGACGTAACGGCGCTAATAATAAACCCAATTATTAGAAAGCACAACGGTGTTTGAGGCCAGTACTGTACGTGAAAATGGTTCCCGCTAGAAGGGAAAGGGAGTCGCTCGGGAGAATTTAAAACGTTAACGTCTGGAGGAATTGGAAAAAAACGCGACAGGACCTACTTATTGGCGAATCCTCAGCTCTGGTTCTGAAAATGAGAAGAGATACGACGAGACGGGACGAGAGGTAGTTTTTTTTTTAACTGGCGGCAAGAAGCTGAAAACTTTCTACTCTCCTCATTAAGAATCAAACTGCACAGACCTGAACTGTTGTTGATCTAAATAACAAAGTGGCAACTCAATATCGCTTTCTAAATATCTCATTCGCGTTGCTCTATTCATAACTGGCGAGTTGATTGCAATACACCGAGACATCACTTTCTACGAATTTCTCGATACGATTAAGCGGAAGTGTTGTTTACGAACATTTGTCAAGAAGATATACATAACTCTCTTCCAGGGTTCAGGTACAGTCTTGTGATGAGGAAACAGGCATGTGTGGTTCACTGTGTCGAATTGAAGCGGGACCACGACCAAACAGAGCAGGAGTCTGGTCAATTCAACGTCTTGGCCTAAGTGGCTGATGGTGCACAGTTTGATACTAAATACGTACTGTCCACGTTTGCCTCCCGTTCCTCATGCTCAAGGTGGTTGGCTGGTACACATTGAAGTAACCCCTAGTCAATGTACTGAGACATCAAAACTATTACTGCTCGGTAGTGGAACAGAACGCATCTTTATTTATATTTGGTAACTGCACCGAGTCAAACTCCATGCTCCTCGTCGTCACGTTTCTACTTTCCTTGGCTCTACAAAGTAGAAAGGAAAATTATGTAATCGGCTGAAAAAATATCTGGTGCGTTGCAACACACAACTTTCCTTAACTCTACGTCAATTGACTTTGTATACGGCTTTGTCTACTTAATCAATTCATTTACCACTCAGTTAATTTGAGCTTGGTCAAACAACACTTCACGGCAGCAGGAGGCGGTAGCGCTTACAGTTCCGGAATTTATTGTGCTGCTCGTACTAATTCCAGGGCCATTATTGAGCAATTGGTAAACAGATAATTAATGAGGCTGTAAACATGAATTTTTTGAAGAAGGATAGTAATTACTTTTGCAGAGTTTTGGGTAATAACTTTCAGAACTGGTACTAAGCGAAACGGCGGTAGTTGAAACTCAAGAATATCTGGAGTGAGCCCCATGTATCTTATGAGCGTTTTTAAACACTCACCCTATAGGAATTGGATTGCACTACAATACCAATTTTTTTAAACATTCTACTAACATTCCAGCAGAGTTTATAAGGAAAACCGGCGCTGAAAACACTTTTCGTCGACAATTTTGATAATTTATTGTGCTGCTCTCGTCATTTTCCTACAAATGGGATTTTTATGGTATAGTTGCCTTATTAAGAGCTATCAATATACAAAATGTAATCAAAATCGTTCGAGACGTTTTTGAGAAAAAAAATATTTGGTGTTTTGATCACTATGATGACTATAGTTAACTTTCGGTGGATTTTGCCCATACCCTCATTATTGCGTCCCATGGTAACCTGTAGGCTAGACATCAAGTTTCAGCTGATTTGGTACGGTTGTTTTTTCTAAAAACCGCGCTAAAATCGATTTCGACGAAAGTTTTGGTAATTTATTGTGCTGCTCTCGTCATTTTCCCATAAATGTTAATTTTATGGTGTAGTTGGCATATTGGGAGCTACCAATATAAAAAGCTTAAGGCTGTAGTTGCACAGCCTTTCCTGTCCTGATCCATCAAATGGGGGGGAACGAGCCTGGCCACTTGTGGCCTACCGGCTCGTTGGTGCGAAGGGGAGGGTAAAGGTCTTTCATGGCCTGACCTGGTCCGATAGGCATGCCACGCATCTAAATGCTGGCTGTAAGAGGTGAGCTCAGGATTGAGCGTGGTGCGTGGACAGAGACCACGTTTCAAGCTGGCTTCGCCTTGCCACCCGCGCTGTTGCAAATATGGCAAATTTACGCCTCGCCGGTCCACTGAAGAGGAGCCTGACTGTACTCCCAGAAGGGGGAGTGTGGACGCTAGCTCACGCGTCATTGTAGAGTGGGCAGGCAAAAAGGAGGTGTCTTCGCTGACCTCCCCTCCACTGTCTCGGTCCACCAGACCGGGGCACCATTGGTGACGACAGGACCATCCTATGCCGCAACAATTACTTTCACCCCAACTGACGCCTGCCAGTCTCAATACAATGGATCTTACACAAGACAGCTCCACCACGGCCAACATCAGCTCCTTTCTGCATCACCACTAGTTTTCCTAGATTTAGCACAGTTTTCCGATATAGCAACATGGTCGTTGTAGAAAATCCCAAGAGCAATTGGCGTTCAGCAGAGAAAAATTAGAAGAAATTGCGGATGTCCGTTCCTTCTCTCTCCTGAGCCCAATGACCCAAACCCCAAATGGAAGCTTGGCAGGTAGATTACAAAATACAGAACGATGCGACTCTCCCACAGACAATTCAAGTATATCTTTACCACCAATCGTAAATGGAGAAATTTGAATGAAATCCGTGATTTTTAGAACTTACTAACTCGTAATTGAAATTATTAAGACCCCAATTGAACAGGATTTTCAATTAGTATATACCTATTATTAAATCTACATAGATTTTGGTTTATTATTCATTCTGAATAATAACCCTGTTTTCGGTCACGAAAAATTTTTTACAACCCCCCCTCAAAATTTGATACTTTACGTTTCAAGACATGGAGATTCCAAATTTGCAATGTCCGTCCGCCGTCCGGGCCGTTTTGTGCCTTTAACGTGGTCCACAAAATTCGTTCTTTCGCACAAAAATCCAATTTGGTATCTAGTTGTGCCCGCCAACTCGGCAATCCGATCGAACGAAGCCCATGATTGTTATGGGCAAAAAACGGTTAAAAAAATTAACGAAACGGAGTCAACGTTTCGGTCTCATCGAAATCGCTCGCTTCGACTGGCGACTGGGCGGCCCCCTCGCCTCTCAACGCAACGCTCGCCAGCCGCCGCCCGCTCTACTCGTTGGAAGCCCCCCGACTCGTGTTTCGTATTTCGTTCTCGTCTTCACCTCCACGAATGACTGTTTCGCTCGTCTCAACTATTTCCGTTAGCAAAATATCTGTTATCTTCGATTCAGCTTTTCATTATTCGTTTATTTTTGGTTTATTTATTTAATAGTTCGTTCGTTTCATTTTTTTTGGTTTTAATACGATTCAATTTTTTAGATTCTTTCGTTCATTCTCATTTTGGTTTTTTCATAGATTTTCGGTTACATTTTGATATTAATATTTAGCGTGCATGTTTTCATATTAATTAAAATTCAGTTTTTTCTAGATACTTTTTTTTTGTTTATTTTAATATTACGATTCAGTTCTTTTCGACCTTTTTTTGGGTTTCATTTTGATATTTTTCGATGCTGAATCGAATGGGATGGGTCCCGGAGCATTAATGCTAGGTCAAGCTGTTTATCCGAATAATAAACCGTTGTGTAATAATTTGCAGGGTTTTTTACTTTCCTTGGCTGTACAAAGTAGAAAGGAAAGTTACGTAATCGGCTGAAAAAAAATGTTTGAGTTTTCTTCAGATCTTTACGTTTCAGACCCTACTGAGACCGAAAAACGCTACTTAATCAGCTCAAACTTGATATCTCGCCCGCAGGTTACCATGGGACGCCAAAATAAGAGTATGAAAAAATCCACCGACATTTAACTATAGTTATCATAGTGATCAAACACCAAATTTTTTTTTCTCAAAAACGGCTCTTAACGATTTGGTTAAATTTTTTATATTGATAGCTCTCAATAAGGCAATCATACCATAAAATTCCCATTCGTGGGAAAATGTTGAGAGCAGCACAATAAATTATCAAAATTTTCAACGAAAACCGGTTTTAGCGCTGTTTTTTCCTTTTAAACTCTGCTGAAATGTTTCTAGAATATTAAAAAAAAATCTAGTGCGTTGCAACTCACAGCTTTCCTTAGCTCTACGTCAATTCGCTCGGGTACATGGCTTTTTTTTTACTTGATCAATTCATTTATCACTCAGTTAAATTGAACTTGGTCAAACAACGCTTTACGGCTTCAGGGAGCGGTAGCACTTACAGTTCCAGAATTTTAGGGCTGCTCGTACTCATTCCCGAACGAATACGAGCAACACAATAAATTCCGGAACTGTACGCGCTACCGCTTCCTGCAGCGCCGTAAACAAGTTCAAATGAACTGAATAATAAATAAATTGAGTAAGTAGAAAAAGCCATGTACCCGAGTGAATTGACGTAGAGCTGAGGAAACTTGTGTGTTGCAACGCACCAGATATTTTACTGTATTCCTATAAGTAGTAAACCCTCCCAAACCTATACCGAAACAATTATATCGGAGACATTGACTTCATTCTCCCAACCATCAGTCAAGTTGATGAATCACTACAGGATGCTGAAAATAGGGCCTTGAAGGGTGAGCCGAGAGCTGACCCGACTGAGCCTTGTCCAGTAACTTATAATTTATTCAACGTTTACACGACACCTGAGGGGTCTCCGTACACAATATAAAACAAAAGGCGTAAATATCAACACGAAATCAAACACCAGAGGAAACGACGAAGCTCGAGGATTTACAAAAATAATGTACATCGAAGAATATTTACAACGTCCAGTTTACAACGATAAAACAATTTTAAAAAAAAGTTATTGGCCCTAAGGTTCGGGAGGTTCTTCGAGTTTGCGAGATGAAGAAATGACGACCCCGTAGCCGTTGGCGGAGCAGTAATCGATGAACGTGGATTTGTGGTCTCCAGAAAGGAATTTGTGACATTCTGTAACAATACACGCCATTTAATACAGTCGGTGACGGAAGAAAATAATTTCGTAAGGTAAAAATAAAAACGCATTTTCAATAAGTTCGTTTAGCGTCTGTAAGGATATGGTCGAAGTGCCTTCTTCCTTCGATCCACTTTTGGTCTTTGCGACCACCACCCGTGAACCTCCCAGCTGTTCACCGGCACGGGAGATAGGAAAAGATATAGTTGATCATAAAACCATTCACAATTGCTCGTTCGTATTAATTATTACCCAACACATTACAGATTGGCGACGAGGATCGGATTCGTACGTAATATCAAGAATGAAGAAATCAAAATCCACTTTGTGAAATTCTAACCGAATTTATATTTCAGTGTATTTTCGAAACAGTGAACCAAAGTAGGGGCCAAACACGAATTACGAAACATAAATCGCCAAATGAAGCTACTCGGAATAAGGTCTGCAAAGTGAGGCATAGTCATCCAAGGGCTGCTGTACCCATGAAAAGTCAATCCGAGCGACTGGTACATTGGGCCTGCTGGCTGTTTTGCATTGGAGTACTATTTGTACGTTCGAATAATTGGCCCTGAATGTTTGTTGATTGCTGTAGTGCGTGATATATTTCGTACGTACAACTTGACTCACATGTGGAATGTGTGACGCACTCTA
This sequence comes from Pachypeltis micranthus, assembly GCA_020466155.1. Taxonomy (NCBI): domain Eukaryota; kingdom Metazoa; phylum Arthropoda; class Insecta; order Hemiptera; family Miridae; genus Pachypeltis; species Pachypeltis micranthus. Next base: position 7,350,718 of record CM035776.1, read on the forward strand.
GTAGGTGATTACCAGATGTTCAGGTGGTTCAGTTCCCTATGGTGTCTCAGTTTTCCCCCATTCCTATTCTCGCTTAGCTTCCGTTTCGGTATTGCGTCGTATTGAAAACTGATTTTTCTTACGAGTACAGAGTGACATTTCTTTATTTCTCGTTGTGTTTGATTGACACCTTGAATTATCATTAAAATAACTTCGAACTGATACGTGTACTTTGAATATTTACAGTATTTTGACTCGGCTTGAATCAGATTGATAGTCATTAACCACTAAAGAAGCCTCGTTTGAACCATTTAGCTGGCGTATTTCATTATCGACAAGCTACTTCACTTAAATGAATATAAATACAGGTCTATTTCCTCATCATACGAGAGTTGTATCAGTCAATAGTCATGGAGGTTGCGATTTTCAATATTGTGCAAGAGCTCGGGCACTCGCTCTACATCCACCAAACTCAGAACTGTGGTTCAGCTGGTTGTCATTTAGCCAGTCTCCAGGTGGAGAGCTGTTGCCCATGAGTTTCCACGCAGGGGTACGACCTTGGGGAACCTATACCACATATGTTTTTACTTTGCTACATAAACTCGACAATGTAACACCGGAGATGTAACGGTGAAGCGTCACGAAATTGTTTAACCCGAGTTGCAAGCCACAGCCCCTGTGGCCTAGTGGACAAGGCATCGGTCTCCTAAACAGGAGATTGTGGATTCGAGTCCCACCAGGGTTACGATTATTTTTTTGACATTTTGTCTTTACTTTGCTACATAAACTCAAAAATGTAACACCGGAGATGTAACGGTGAAGCGTCACGAAATTGTTTAACCCGAGTTGCAAGCCACAGCCCCTGTGGCCAAGTGGACAAGGCATCCGTCTCCTAAACAGGAGATTGTGGATTCGAGTCCCACCAGGGTTACGATTATTTTTTTGACATTTTGTCTTTACTTTGCTACATAAACTCGAAAATGTAACGCGGGAGATGTTATGCGGGATATGTAACGCAACGAAATTTGTGTTGGGTTAAGTGCATGGTAACGTCTGTTACAAAATCTAATGCTTGGTAACATCACACGTTTTAATAACCTCAGTGACTAAGTGATGATGTCAATTGCAATTGTATCCAACCATTATATCGAAACCACAACGAGCATACTCACTGCATAATAAAAAAATAAATAAAAAACATAAAATGTTCCTAGTGGTTTTGTAAATGTTGTAGTAGTTTGTGTAAATTTACTTTCCTTGGCTCTACAAAGTAGAAAGGAAAGTTACGTAATCGGCTGAATTTTAAAAGCAAATGCTCAAAGTAAACAAACAGTTCATAAAATATCTTACGACTTGATGTTTGTATGGTCCTAAAAATAACATGGCAGTAGGATAAAATTCTCATGTGTGAGAAAATGTGGAGAGTAGAACAATTTTGAGTACGTCTTGAGTTCTAGGGTAGACTAGGAAAAACTACTGATCCTGGATATGTCTGCACAATAACTAGCTTTATAGGCCACTCAGGTGATTCTGCTTATATTTTGCCCATTTTGCGTCAAGTATGTGGCCTAAGGAGGTGTATATGCCCAAATTTTATGTCTCCGCCACTACGGAGAGAGTGGTCGGAGAAATGTCACTTTTTTGGTATTACGCAAATTTTGAAGTGATCCCCGACTATACGATATATCCCTGTAAATAAACTATGTCATCAATCTCAAGGATCTATGGATTACCATGAATATAGCGATCACAAATTTATTGAACATGGTTTCGCACAAGTCGTTTTCCGATTTTACATTCCCCAATCATGTGGGTGCAAGAAAGAGAGGTGAATGAAACAACACTACGTTTCAGTATTGATCTGGTTTCCTACCAGATCTAACTATTTACGTGGGTAGTGGTGACGTTTTTTGGTCATAACCTTCTTCGCAAACTGGGTGAAAAGGCTATAAGCTAGCCTAGTGGCGCGCAAAGCTGGATGGTTTGGCTGCTCTTCCAACAACTCTCGATCACTGTTTCAGGAGCTACTGTACTGGGACGAACCAAACTCTTTGATTTAGCGAAGGCTCGTTCGAGGCATTTGTGCTGACTAAGCACCTAAAATGCCCTTATCCGTCTCATTGAAGTGTCGTGCTGTCACTAGTGTTCGTGTTCACTCCCACCCAATTCCCAGTTTGTGGGGGTAAAACTGCTTCGACTGTAATTGCGAATAAAACTCCTAGTTCCAATTGCGTTCAGTCGATATTGTACACACTCCCCCCCCCCTCACTTAGTTGTTTATTGTTTCCTGCAGGCCCAAGGCGTGCATAATGCAGAATGGGGGAAGCCCCCTTTACACTCTTCACTTCTCCACCATGCACTAAATAGCTGTACTGAGGAAGTTTGGAGATGCTTTGACGAGCTGCTGGCTAAGGCAAAAATTACGGCAATCGCGCCGGAGATTCGATCCACAATCCTCAACTTACGTCGAGAATTATGAATCGTCTGTCTTAACCACTAGACCACGATCAACCGTTTGCCTCTAATAGGAGTCAGTCAGCACATCTCCCCCCTCGTCTTTTAACCCCTGCTCCTGGAGCGGACTCTTCTAAGGAAAGAATTTACGAGAGTTGAGCGAATCCCCGGAAAATCCGATCTTTGATTCGAGACACGAGAGGGCTACAAGGAAAGTCTTTTTTCTTTCGCATTGTAGTGGGCCCATTCACAGCGTCAGCGAATCCCAGACCCGAGAACTCGGCTCATTATTTTCTCTCTTAATTTTTTTTTAAATTTTTCTCTCTGGGCCTCTTCTTTTTTCGTGGAATGAAGAAGTTTCGACCACTAGTTGGGCGCAAATGTACTGAGGTCGTTTGGGGATGCTTTTGAAGAGCTGCTGACTCAGGCAAAAATTACGGCAATCGCGCCGGAGATTCGATCCACAATCCTCAACTTACGTCGAGAATTATGAATCGTCTGTCTTAACCACTAGACCACGATCAACCGCTTGCCTTTAATAGGAGTCAGTCAGAACATAGCCAACGATCACTTGGAGTGCTTCAGAGAATGCTGCCTTGTAGCCATTGGTGATCCACAGGAGCGCAGCTTTGGGATTGGGCGAGTACTCTCCTTGGATTGGCTGCATTTGCTACCCCAGACAATGGCGCAGTAGTGAGTAATAGTAAATAGTTTTGTGCATGAGGATTATCATGGTAACACCCTCTTCAAGTGGCCTTGCTAATGAGGCAAACCTTGCAAGGGTCTCGCCTAAACAGACTCTCAAGTACTTGATATGTATATGAACACACACAGGTATACACAATGTGTATACTCCAACCAGCAGCTTTGAAATTACTTCACTGTGTCTGAGGCAATTAATGTTGATTTATTGATCAATACCAAATATCTCATAATACTTGCTAAATGATTATCATAGCCTGAAAAACTCCACATTGGTATTAACACTGAGTCCAACGTACAGGTAACAACTCAGTGGATGTATAAATTCATTCCATACCTCTCCTGTTATCTGTCATTTGTGTCGCATCACACTGTGTAACAGGTCATGTTGTTACACACTTGTGTCAATATTATTTTTAGTGGTGCTTCAGAGCACGACCGTTTCTCTTGCTCAATATCAATATTTAATGTCCTTCCCTGATGGTTTATCTCATATCCATCACAGCATGGCCTATTCTCAATGCTTACTCCAAATTACTGCTGCCTCTCATTATCTAGCCTTAAGAACCAATCGCACAGTGCAACATAACTACCGGTGCCAACTTCTCACTAACCAGTGCTGCTGCCAGAGTTCAGGGTCGCTCACATGAAGATGTAGCATCGCAAAGCCTTCGGATCATCATGGGACCTTTCTGTACGAGTGGGTGGGGGGGGGGGACGTTATGGTAGGAACTGCAGAATAGAACGAGATGGCAGGCTCAACTCCCAGGAACGTTTAAGGTGTGAAGCTGAAGTCGGGAGATGAAACATGTGAGGGAGGTTCCATCTTAGAGAGGCTATCGAGCGGAGTGGAAGGGAGTTGAAATTACTACTAACAGCATATGAAATTAAACTATTCTCAAGCTAAGAGCCTTTTGTGTTATTTGACCTAAAGGAACCAATATATAACAATAGCATACGCTAACCTCGAAAAAAGTCGGCCAAAAGCTCGTCTTCTTTTGGAAAAAACTTCTCCAACTGTGCGGTGAATCTTGACAAATTTTTATCTTGTTGATACTTCCTAAGAACATTTGTGAAAATGTCGTAACTGGATTCGCTCAACGTTCTCTTCAACTGTCGACAAAAAATGAGAGTTCGTGAAACGACAAATGACGAGTAATCATTCTTCTATTATCCCGCACTCACCTCATGAAGGAGGAACTTGGCTTCGTTCATTCTCTTCGCTTTCTCTTTAAAAACTGGAGTGTTGGGTTCTATTCTGAACGTTTTAGGGATAAACGCCGGTCTTCGTACTGCTCGTTTTTCAGCTGCTTCTGTCACTTCGACGTCTAATGGCGGCTTGATTACTTCTTTCAATGTCTTGGTGGGACTTTTCGATGTAGGTTTCAATGAGACGGCGTCCTGCACGAACAAAAGGTTCAAGTGACAACATAAAAAAAAAAAAATACTTTCGTCGCAAAGTTATTCGTGGGTCAATTGATTTGTCATCGGAAACGAGAAAGTGGTGCACTTTGTGTGTAATGGCTATACTCCGAAATAATGAATCTCGATATCTATGAGTCAGCCCTGTATTGCACCGGTGTCTATGCAATCAACTCATTTGATGTCAGCAAGATTTGATCAGGGCGTTGCTGTCCACCCAAAAACGTGGGCACCCTTTTGGAACTTTAATCAGCACGCACTGATGCAGTACATGGCAAGAAACTGCAGTGCTCATGAGTACCTGAGGATAGGCACTTCATCAAGAGCGGAGTGGTGTAACGGGACGAATCAAACCCTTTGGTTTCTACGGCAGCTCGTCAGGGGCATTTATGCAGACTGGGCACCTCAAATGCCCCGATTCGGTCTAGACTTTGCTGCCGTGAGTTGTAACCGAGCCAGTTCCCTCGTCGCTGTGTCGTCCACGCTCGCTTTTGCTCCCACCCAATTCCTGATTTGTGGTGGTAAAACATCTCCGAATGTAATTCACAAATAAAACTCCTTGTTCGCATTGCCCTCGGCTTCTATTGTACTACTTCCCAACTCACCTAGTGCGACACCGCTTTCAATATTAATCTCCCACGTAACAATAGCAACTTTTGATAGTAGGTTATAAAGATAATGGAACGTAGGTTGATTATTTTCTCTAGAACCGGACTTCAGGAGGTGGTGCTAGGTTGCATTGTTGGCGGCTAAAGAAAAATGGGATAAAGGAAAAACACGAATGCAGGACGGGGTTAGAAATGGTAGTCAGTTCAAAAATACCTCCTCCCCGATGCACAAAAACAGGTCTGCGTGAGAGTTCAAGCATGAAGGGAGCTCTGTCACAGTACCACCCATTTGACCGTAGGTCGTTTGAAAGTGCAGCGAGGTATCTTCAAGGTTACAAAACGAAAAACACCATCACCACCTGGATGCTGTCTTCGCGCAAGAGAACGGGGTCACTTAACATTAAGATTGTTCTTATCCAACCTCTGTCGCACTTGAAGAGCACTGAGGTACTTCCGATGAGACCAGAAATTCTGAATGAGCTGCCAGCACTTCGGCAGGTTCTCAAGGACGTCAGTTAGATTCAGCTCAGGAAGAGCCGTAATGGGCTAACCAATCGAAAGGTGTTCTGGTGTGGGTGCTTCTGCGTCCTCAGGGCTGTCTGTAATTCGTTGAAGAGGGCGAGAATTTTCTTATATTTAGATGAAAGTGGTTGTTAACTCCAATAACTGTACGGGTGATTTCTGTTGGGTTTCCTTAAGAGATTCTTGACTACCCTTACTGATACCTTTTAACCACTACCAAAATGTTGTGAAAATGGTGGGGGGGGGGGGGCAGCGTTGAAAGTTCATCACACACCCTTGTAGGCAGTGTGTGATGAGGGCTGACTGAGTACTACCACTTAAAAGCAACTACAACCTCCTTCATATACCTCAGAGTGCCTCTAAAATGATTTCATTTCTTTAGGGAGGCCTGTTTTATTGATGAACCTGTCAAACGCATCTAATACGCATCCTATACTCCGAATTACCTTCGTCTACCACTAGACCACGATCACTGGGGCGCCTACAATGGGAGTCAGGCAGTCAATTTGTCGAAGGAGACGGTTGAAGCCCCTGAGTTAGGCCATGAGGTATATATTGAGAGATTGGGGCCGAACTAATTAAGAAGTTTACCATAATGGCTACATTTCCCGTGTGCGAAACTGAAGTAAATGATGATACAAAAACAATAAAATAAAATGAACTGGATCTCTCACGGTGGAGCTAGAGTCGGTAGGGGGTGAAGCAACGGTTGATGCTGAACGAGAAAATTTAATTTAATACTGTATTTAAGCTAAGTCCTTTCCTTTCTTCTTAATTTGTAAATACGTTAATAAGGTGACTTCTTATGACTTTACAATATAAAAAAAAGAATGATAAATGGACAAAATGAAGAAACAGCAAATGCCCTGGACGAGCCTCCCCTGAATCGAAGGGTTTGGTTCGTACCGTTACACTATTGTCATCATCATCCATCAAACATCTCAACATTGCTAACCTATCTTGTTTTTTACCCTCTCTGACTAATTCTCGATTGCGCCTTTGTTTTTTGGTTTCGTTTACCAGAGTAATAAAATAATTAATAGTGTATTTGAATTAATGAACATTCGCAACATCATCTTTCAATGAGCTCATCTGAAGCCGACATCAGTTAAACACCCCGAACTGCCTGACTCGCTTTGTAGGCACCCCAGTGACAGTAGTCTTATGTTCAAACATGAAGATTTATACTCCGAGGAAACTCGATCGCCGTAATTTTTGAGTCAGTGGATCCCAAACATTTCCAAACCTCTCGCAACATAAAATAAAAACGTGAATTTTGACTGGAGAGGAATAGGAGCCCAACACTCATATGCATAACATATCGAATAGTACAACTTTCAACTACTTACATTTTCCATATCTTCGTCAGCTAAACTGGCCAGGCAAGTCTTCGTCGGTTTATCTGCAGTTCGAGAAGGCAAAGAACAGCTGGTGGGAATCCCAGAGGACGACCCACGGCTAGACGAAGGAGACCCCACGAGGCTGCTCGACGGTAATTTTAAAGGTTGACACATGGGTGACTGGAAGTTATCAACTGAGACATGCTCTCTCTGTGAATTAAATAACGGCTCGTCTTACTTATAGTCAACAGGCAACATTTGATTATATTTCGCCAATTTTAAAGGCTGCTATCTTTGAAAGGGTGGTTCACACTCTGAGCATCTGATTGTTCAATATTCAACTCGTGTGTACCGATTGAGGTTCTAGCTTTTATTGTACTTTCAAGAATATCTCGTCTGGTTCTCGAAAAGTGGTTGTAATTGCATAAGAATTCATTACATTTATCAATTTCACAAGTAGCCAAAAGGCTTTCAATATCCGTTTAAATAACCCCCTACCATCCAGCCCATTTAGTACGCTTCTGATCATCATCTGCTTTGAATCATTTGCCAGTTTTAGTTCGTGTTATCCAAAGAGTTATTGTATGATTTGAGGGGTTTGTGTGGAAGTGTCAAACCAACATTTTTCCATACGTGGCAACCCTGATGTAAACAGTCGATGTAACCTCCTCATATTTTGTGAACATAAATGACTCGTGAATTCACAAAAGACTTATATTATATCAACTTTCTCCTAAAATCCAAGTGGTTATGGGCCCTTAATTGTCTGTTTTTTTCGCCCACGGAGTCCGTTTTTTTACTTTCCTTGGATCTACAAAGTAGAAAGGAAAGTTATATAATCAGCTGAAAAAAAAATTTTGAGTTTTCTTCAGATCTTTACGTTTCAGACCCTCCTGAGTCCGAAAAACACTACTTGGGAAAATGGTCTGTGTATCTGTGAACGATTTTAAAAGAAAACCACCGTATCAAATCAGCTCAAACTTCATATCTCGCCGGCAGGTTACTATGGGACGCCAAAATAAGGGTATGAACAAAATCCACCGAAAGTTAACTATAGTTATCATAGTGATCAAAACACCAAATATTTTTTTTCTCAAAAATGGCTCTAACGATTTTGATTAAATTTTTTAAATTGGTAGCTCTCAATATGGCAACTATACCATAAAATTCCCATATATGGGAAAATGACGAGAGCAGCACTATAAATTACCAAAACTTTCGACGAAATCGGTTTTAGCGCGGTTTTTAGAGAAAACAACCGTACCAAATCTGCAGAAACATGATGTCTAGCCAACAGGTTACCATGGGACGCCAAAATAAGGGTATGGGCAAAATCCACCGAAAGTTAACTATAGTCATCATAGTGATCAAAACACCAAATTTTTTTTCTCAAAAACGGCTATAACGATTTTGATTAAATTTTTTATATAGATAGCTCTCAATAAAACAATTATACCATAAAATTCCCATTCGTGGAAAAATGACGAGAGCAGCACAATAAATTATCAAAATTTTCGACGAAAAGGGTTTTTAGCGCAGTTTTCTTCTTATAAACTCCGGAATTTTTGTAGAATGTTAAAATAAATTAGTATTGTAGGCCAATCTAATACCTAAAGGGTGAGTGTTACAAACGCTCATGAGGTACATGGGGCTCACTCTAGAAATTCCTGAATTTCAACTACTGCCGTTTCGCTTACTACCAGTTCTAAACGTTTTTACCCAATAACTCTGCAAAAGTAATTACTATCGTTCTTCAAAAAATTTAAGTTTACAGCCTCATTAATTATCTGTGTACCAGTTGCTCAATAATGGTCCTGAAATGAGTACGAGCAGCACAATAAAATCTGTAACTGTGCTACCGCTTCCTGCTGCCATAAAGTGTTGTTTGACCAAGTTCAAATTAACTGAGTGATAAATGAATTGAATAAATAGAATTAGCCATGTACAAAGTGAATTGTTGTAGAGCTAAGGAAAGTTGTGTGTTGCAACGCACCAGATATTTTCTATAATTTTTCGTCCGTTAGCCCAATAGCTGAAGGTGGAACTGTGCGGTGTTTAGCGGGACGGGAAAAGTCAACGTGTGCACCGTTTTTTCGTGCTATTTTTTTTTCTCAATTGCCCTCGTTTTTATTTGTTTTTCCTTATTCTACTCTTCAAAATGAGCTCGCTGTTAAGTCACATTGAAGAGCTCGCTGTTAAGTCACATTGAAAAGCTCAAGGATCGCGATAATTACGATTCCTGGAAGGTAGAAATGCGAGCAGCTTTGCGGATTGAAAAGTTATGTTGGGGGTTTGTGAGATTTGCGTTCGTGGAAAACAAGCTAGAGCCCCCTTCAAGAATAGTTTGAAGCGAGCTGATCAAGTTCTGGGTTTGATTCACAGTGACTTGTGTTGCATGGAGACAACCTCCATTGGAGGAGCCAGGTACATGCTGACGTGTTTGGATGACCATTCCCGCTATGTACGTGTCTACACCCTAAAGGAAAAAAGTCAGGTTTCGGCAAAACTCAAGGATTTTTGCGCTCTTGTGCAGAATCAGACAAACCAGCGAATCAAAATTTTCCAGAGCGACGGAACTTTGCAATGCCCAGATGCATAGTTATTTCTAAAGCTGTGGCATAGTGCACCAAAAATTTGCCAGGTACAGTCCGGCTCAGAATGGCCAGGCAGAAAGGGTTCAGAGGTTGAGAAAGGACGCTCGATGCTAGCGGGAGCTGGACTCGGAAAAGAGTACTGGAACTTCACAGTCCTGGCATCAGCCTACCTAGTAAACCGATCACCATCTCGAGCTCTGGGAGGCAGGACGCCATATGAACTCTGGACAGGTCAAAAATCAGATTTATCAAATCTGCGGGTGTTTGGTTGCCAGGCCTGGGTGCAGATTCCTAAGCAGCGAAGGAAAAAATGGGATGATAAGTCCGAAAAACTAATATTTATTGGGTACCCAGAGGACTACAAGGCCTACCGATTCATAGACCCAAAGTCATAAAATCTAGTCATGAGCAGAGATGTAGTATTCATGGAAACTAGTGGCAACGAAGGAAATGAGAAAGTTGCTGAGTCAAAAGCAGAAAAACCCAGTTTTTCCTGATCCCGGGATTCAGTCACCACCCAAGGAGCATTCATCACACATCTCTCTCAATCATGTTGTGAAGTTGGGGTTGTGTTGAAGTGTCAAACCAACATTTTTCCATACGTGGCAACGCTGATGTAAACAGTCGGTGTAACCTCCTCGTATTTTGTGAACATAAATCCTCGTGAATTCACAAAAAACTTATATTATATTAACTTTCTCCTAAAATCCAAGTCTTACAATATCCATAAGCAAACGACATTGCAGCATCACTGTGTCTTGATTGCCTCCTTAAATAGCCCAAACCTCCTAATTGACGACAGCATATCCGTCAAAACTAACGACACCTTTCTAAAATGTAGAGATAAATACCCCCATACCTTAAAAAGCGCCGGGTGTTGTCTGAAGAATCTTCGCAAACAAGCGATCGCCAAACCAAAATTATCCATAGATTTGACAGGCTTCAACCAGGTGGAGACGCAGTTGATGATCGCAGGTTGTTCGAATTTCGAGTCGCACAACAGAATGACGCCGACGTCTTTCGCGTGACGTATCACCCGCCCGATCGCTTGGTTGACAGCTTTAGTTGCTTCAGCGCGATACCAATCTTGTCCTTTAAGACCCTTATGAACAAATATGAGTATGATTAAATCTGGATTATCCAGTACCCCACCAACACTAAAATAAATCACGAAAAACTCACTGATATTCCCATGGAATCAATGTATTTCATCTTCGACTTGATCCGGGGGTCGTAATAAGGAGGATATGGAAGGCCGCAGACAATGACAGCTCGACCGAGTTCGTCGCTGAAATCGATACCTTCCGACATCTTCCCTCGACATATTCCCATGAGAACGCCACCTCTTCCTGAACTAACGGACGTTTTGTAACCTTCAATCGCGTTGTTGAAACGCCTTTTGTCTGTTTCCTCTGTAAAGAGAGGCTGAAAATTAGAAAATGACACGTTGAAATTGAAAAATACTAATAGATATAACTGAATTATCTTGAGCAGTAAACAAGTCGTCTAGTGTAATCATCCTCGAAGCCAAATAACATATTTCTGTCCAGTGGATGTAGTTGCAGAAGCCTAAGTGTAAGAGAATGAGTTTTACTATATTCTACATCTATGGGCAGTTATAAGATGTTACTATTTACAGACAGCTGTGGCCTATTTTTATTTTCGGCTACCCCAAAGGGAAAGGAAAGTATAGTAAGAAAAAATTCGGGTGTTCTCCAGATCTTTACGTTTTCAGGCCTACTGAGTCTAAAAAACCTAATTTCGGCTCGTGGTCCATGTCTGTAGCTCGATTTTCGGGAGAACAGCTGATCCGATTGAGCTGGTTCTTTTTTTGTTTTGTTTGTTAATTTTTTTAGACGCCAAAATAAGGTTATAGGCGATTTCGGCCTATGTGAAGGGGGGTGGGGGACGAAAATGTACCAAAAACTGAGGTTTTAGGCATTTTTCTCGAAAACGGCTGTAACGATTTTGATTAAACTTTCAAATTATCTTCTACTAGTCAATACAAAACCTTTCTTCTCTATACATATCTCCATAAAAATACGGTGAACGGAGATATAGGCCTATGAAGCAAAAATACGTTTTTTTAGCTTTTTGGTGAAACGGCTTCAACGATTATCACCAAACTTTCAAGATGTTTTCGAATAGTTAATACCTACATATTTTTCTGAATAAATCTTCTTCTGCCAGTCCATTGAACAGAGAGAAAAATCAAAATGTGTCGAATATAACCTTTTTTCGAACATTTCCGTAAATTCCAGTGTAACTTCTTCACCAGATGTGATAAATCCTAATGGGGTGTCTTTCAGTCACCCATACCCACATTTCGTTCTCTATAATTATTTCTGTAGATATATGTTGAACGGAGGTATAAGCCATGTTAACTCAGAAAAGGAGATTTGTCGAATATTGATTTATCGCAATTTTCTCAAAAACGGCTCTAACGATTTCGATGAAACTTTCGGAGTACTCTCAACTAACTAGTCCCTACATTTTGTTCTCCATAAATGTTTCTGTAGAAATGCGTTGAAGGAAAATATAGCACCCGCCTATGTAGGTGGTGTTTGAACTTACTGGGGTGGCGGAAAGTTGTGTGTGCTACGCACCGCTCGTTTTTTCTTAAACATAATTCATTCTCAAAATATAGTCTAGTTTAGTTATTCGTTGTTCAAGAGTTTGAATCTCACCTCTGGCAATTCTTCAAACAACGGTCAACGGTTGTCGGTTCGTCAAGAATGGACAACGTTCGAACATAATGAGAAACGTGAGGGTAGGTCGCAACAGGACCAAAAATTTGAAGGCATCGAAGGTTCCCATCACACTATAGAAGGACCATCAAGTTCGCCAACTAATGTAGGGGAAGTTCGACCACTAGTTGGGCGCCAATGTTACAGGGGAATGAAAGCGATATTGCACTAAATGAGTCGGGTAGTAGTACGATATCATCCGAATGCAATTGGAACTCAAGAGTTTCATTCTCAATTACACTCGGGGAAGTTTTACCACCACAAACAGGGAACTGGGTGGGAGCGAACGCGGGCGATGGGGGAACCGATCAGTTACAACTGACGACAGCGAAGTTTCAGGGGAATCGAGGGCATTTGAGGAACTTACAAGGTGCGGAAAGTTGGGTGTTGCTACGCACCGCTCGTTTATATCCCAAGAGTACCTTAGACACTCAAGGACAAATCAAGAAATTGACATTCTCGACCTCACAAGGGGGATGTACAATAATAACTTCTTAACGTATTTAGAATACAATTTTACTCACAACTACACGAGGAACGAATCAACCACAACAAATAGGGAGCCTAATGGGTGAGTGCAAATGAGAACGAGGGTGACAATAGACAAGACAACAGTCATGAGTTACAATTGATTGCCATTTTATGAGGAACGTTGCAAAGTTTGAGGTGCATACAATTCCAGAATGGCCAACAGGTATGTCTAACGATGTTCCTGACAGAGGCTAGTATGAGATAGGAATGGAGAGCCACTAAGATAAAAGCCAAGGCTGCTGCTCTCTAATTCAGGAAGGGCACAATAAGAATTGAATGGGTGAGCTGCAGGATCCATCGCAGGTGCTGAGATGTTTCAAACGCTTAGGCTATGGGCACTAGGTAGCTGACTGCGCCCTTCTCTGCTACTGCTGCAGTGTAACAAGAAGAGAGAATGATTTGTAAGTTACATGCTCTGAGCAGAGAGTAACAGGGGACAAGGTGGCCCATCTGACTGGTGAGGGGAAGTGCAAAGTGTTAATGGTTGGCATTCTCCAGGGCTCTCGTTGGAGTACAACGGCGCAGGTTCTTCTCCAGCAGCTTCAGGAGGAGAATGAGGTCGACTATAACCATGGAGACTTACAGATTCAAGGACCAGCAGGTAATTGGTGCTATCTGAACCAAGTCAGATTTGTGTGACTGAGCTAAGTAGGCTGAGGCTATCCCTCGTGATGAACATACGTTGTTTAGAATCGACCTTCCCCCTAAAGACCCGATTGGAGTCTTTAAGGAGAAATTGGGGGAACTAAAAGATGTCATAAGAGCAGTAGGGGAGTAGGTCCTGGTTTGCCGTGATTTCAATGCGAAGGCCTTTGAGTGGGGGATGTCTCAGCCCAACTCAAGAGAAAGGCTTTAGCAGAGAATGGAGCTTGCTCACTGAGGACAGTATCTCGCCGGAATGAAGAATAAAAAACCGCCCCTGAAGCTCTCCAACTGCTGAGCAGTATGTGAGGATGTACGGGAATGGTAACACACTGCAAGATTCTCTTGTGGGTGAAGAGAAGCCAATTTGGGGTTGGTTCTCAATACTTAGGAGTAGTTTCATTGAGCCACTAGAAACAGCCCCTGGCGTCCTTCCTACACTCTAAAGAAGGGTTTAAAGGAGAATTGTGCGAACACGCGTTTTCCAAGTTCTTTCAAGAAAAGCACGGACTTCCTGGATGTTCCAATGACCTATTGGCAACTAATAAATGGTATCACGCATGAAAAATGTTACTGACGAAACTTGTTTGATTTATTTTATTACAATATTAAGTAGTATTTGAATGTACTCACTTTAATAGCGCACAGACGATCCCACAATCCTTTAAATTTCCAACAATTCACAGCTCTATTCAAGGCCTGGTACGAAGGGAAGAATACCAGTACCCCATCTGGGATCAGCCTAATAAAATTGAAAATGCTCAGCCCCAGCTCTTCCCAATACTCCAAATTTTCCCTGCAAAAGTCATCAGAAGAATGCAGTTTACCTTGTTTGAGTGAAGTAAAAACATTAAAGAAGCGTGTAATTATACCTCGTGGGTAGGTTCTACTTACAAATTACACTAGAATGTAAACAACGTGTAATATTAACGTCATACAGGCTTCAAGCATATTGGTGTTCTAGAGTTATATGCGCTATGTTGGATAAATTGAGAGGCCTTGTACAATGAACATTGCGGGATGACTTTGTCGCTGTCCAGAAGGTTTTCCTTCGAGTATCCGAATTAAGTGGAGCCAGACAAACGGGACTCAAACTTTCCTTTCTTGGGGAAATTAACTATCATAATTATGCAGTTTTGCGTGCATTGAGGATTCCGCACAACTTCTTAATGAGACTATCAGGCGAGTCGTAATCACGCATATAGTCTAGAGGCACATTTTCTTGCGACGTGACAAAAGGGAAGCTGGATGACGTACCCACCAAGCTCCAGCCGCTTTGAAGAGTGGGAGCTGCCGAGCCTTCTGAGCATCAGAAATGAAGGAGGAACCGAGTCGTGGAGTAGCCAAAAAAACTTCGATTAAGCTTCTTTTTTTTATTTGCGTCAATTTCAAGCCTTAGAAGAAGTGGAGGACTTACGAGGGATCCTCACTCTGCTACTAGATCATTGATACTGTGCCCTAAATCTCTGTCTCGCTCTAACCCTGAGTGAGAGCAAGGTAGGGTTCCGCCACTTTTTACTTTCCGCTACCCCAAAGGGAAAGGAAAGTATAGTAAGAAAAAATTCGGGTGTTCTCCAGATCTTTACGTTTTCAGGCCTACTGAGTCTAAAAAACCTAATTTCGGCTCGTGGTCCATGTCTGTAGCTCGATTTTCGGGAGAACAGCTGATCCGATTGAGCTGGTTCTTTTTTTGTTTTGTTTGTTAATTTTTTTGGACGCCAAAATATGGTTATAGGCGATTTCGGCCTATGTGAAGAGGGGTGGGGGACGAAAATGTACCAAAAACTGAGGTTTTTGGCATTTTTCTCGAAAACGGCTGTAACGATTTTGATTAAACTTTCAAATTATCTTCTACTAGTCAATACAAAACCTTTCTTCTCTATACATATCTCCATAAAAATACGGTGAACGGAGATATAGGCCTATGAAGCAAAAATACGTTTTTTAAGCTTCTTGGCGAAACGGCTTCAACGATTATCACCAAACTTTCAAGATGTTTTCGAATAGTTAATACTTCGATATTGTTCTCAATAAATGTTCCTCTGACAGTCCATTGAACAGAGATAAAAATCAAAATGTTTCGAAATAACGTTTTTTTTAACATTTCCGTTAATTCTGGGGTAACTGCTTCACCAGATGTGGTCAATCTTATGGAGTGTCTTTTATTCACCCATATCCACATTTCGTTCTCTATAATTATTTCTGTATATATATGTTGAACGGAGATAAGCCAAGTTAACTCAGAAAAGGAGATTTGTCGAATATTAATTTATCGGTATTCCAATTGTCTAAAAAACGGCAGTGACGATTTCGATCAAACTTACGGAGTACTCTCAGCTAACTAGTACGTACATTTTGTTCTGCATAAATGTTCCTGTAAAAATGCGTTGAACGAAGATATAGCGCCCGCCTATGTATGTGGCGTTCGAACTTAAAGGGGTGGCGGAAAGTGTGTGTTGCTACGCACCAGATATTTTTTTTATATTGATAGCTCTCAGTAAGGCAACTATACCATAAAATTCCCATTTGTGGAAAAATGACGAGAGGAGCACAATAAATTACCAAAATTTTCGACGAAATCGATTTTAGCGCGGTTTATAGACAAAACAACCGTACCAAATCAGCTGAAACTTGATATCTAGCCTACAGGTTACCCATGGGACGCCAAATCAAGGGTATGGGCAAAATCCACCGAAAGTTAACTATAGTTATCATAGTGATCAAAACACCAAATTTTGTTTCTCAAAAATGGCTCTAACGATTTTGATTAAATTTTTTAAATTGATAGCTCTCAATAAGGCAAGTTAACTCAGAAAAGGAGATTTGTCGAGTATTAATTTATCGGTATTCCAATTGTCTAAAAAACGGCAGTGACGATTTCGATCAAACTTACGGAGTACTCTCAGCTAACTAGTCCCTACATTTTGTTCTACATAAATGTTCCTGTAAAAATGCGTTGAACGAAGATATACGCCCGCATATGCAGCTGGTGTTCGAACTTGAAGGGGTGGCGGAAAGTTGTGTGTTGCTACGCACCAGATATTTTTTATTTGCCTCTTTTTTGTCAATCCCTATTTAATCTAGATTTTTTCCCCGTCTTAAACAAGTGAGAAGTCTCCTTATTAATTTATTTGAAATTAAAAAAACAGAATAAGATATAATGAAAGGGTTTTCAACTCCTTTTTTCTCCGTTTGACGTCAAAGTTGTCAGCCTCCGACCTGTTTAGCTGTTTAGCCCTGCCCGAGAGAGAGAACATCATTTTTTGGAGCACTTGGTCTCATTAATTTAATTTATTGTGTCCAGCGGAGGTCGACGAATCGAGAATGTAAGAATGATTGAGAGAATGATTTTCTCCCTGGGTGCAGACCGCATACATAATGAGAATATAATCGTGTTGCATGAGCCGTGTAGCACTCCTTTCACTGATTTGAGAATAATTGACGTTCAATAAAGCTGCAAAAAGAAATTATTCACGAAACTCATGCCAAGCGACTTCGTCGAGTTTAGTGGTGAGTCGGTTGACCCCTTGAAAAAGACGCCTGATACTCTGGGGCCATCGCACTTCTGATCCAGAAGGCGAGTGGAAAGTGGGTCACTCATCAGTTCACCTTCATCCCAGTCCCCAGGGAAGTACATTAGACACCATATAGCCACAACTTGTCACCAAACAAAATTAGGTAAAATTGCCAAGAGAATGCCGGGGGTCTGCACTGGGGGAGAGAGCGCAGAAGAGAAGAAAAACGATATCGTATCACTAAAGTTAACGTACCTGTTAGGTGAGTCCGTCTCCTCTGGCTTGTGAGTTACTGTGGGCAAGCGCTTTCGATGTAAAGACATCATCGTCTGGCCGTTAAGTCAGTACTGTCTTTACATCGAAAGCGCTTGCCCACAGTAACTCACAAGCCAGAGGAGACGGACTCACCTAACAGGTACGTTAACTTTAGTAATTTGCCTACTGGCGGATATAACCCAATTTCTTTAATACCTGATATCGTATCACTTGATTCGTGGCAAATCGTTGACGATTTCAAAGGGACTGCTAATGGCGACTGATGGCTCAGAGGCGCTCTCTGGCAGTAGCGATTAAGCGCCCGCAGAACGGCACATTTCGTCCCAGCCCTTTAACTTCATGATACAATTTATAACAGAAAACTGTGGAAAAATAATTGTTTCCTCCCCACTCTCAGTATTAATACGACTCCAGAGATACTTATGTGTTTTGGGGCAAAACAATTGACACAGCTATGCCTGAGGGTAGTTCTAATTGGTTGCCCACAGTAAGGCTGATACACCTGGTAAGGGAAGCGCAAGCTGATTGCCAACAACAAGGCGTCTATACCTCGTAGAGGGTATTGCAAGCTGATTACCACCAGTAAGATTTACTCAACGGGAAAACACCCCTGGCACTTTTTACACTAGTAACCACCACTGCCAACTTTCCCAAAACGACAAGGCATTTTTAGTCTTACATTAGAAAAGCTAATTATTTCTCTAGAAGAAGGAACGCAGCAAGTGCTGGGAAACGAAGTCCCCTGGGTCACAGTTGTTAAATAACAATGTGACAGAGTGAGAGTAACAGATCTAAGGAGCCATAAATCATCTTGCACACACATTGGACGGCCGGTGATAACTCGAGTCTAGATCCAAAACTGCTCCCCCAGAAGAACAGTTACAACGAAGGAATCATTTTTACCATTACCACGTACATATCCCATCACATTTGAGTCAACACTAACGCTTCTTGTTAGGATGTTAGGAAACAAATATCCAAACAGAACTTACTTGTTTTGGAAGTTGTATTGAAGTTGAATGCTGTTAGGGCCCTTCCCTACTGCGAATATCATAAACTGAAACCCGATGAATTGAGTGAATGTCACAAATATTCAAAACATGCACACAAATAGGAATAAGTACATAAATAAACTGAAATTTATTAAGCTTAACGCTAGAAGTTGGTTCCTAATCACTATGGTTCTTGAAAGAACGCTTAAAAAACATGAGGTGTGACACGGCAATGACACAGCATCCCCCCCCCCATCACCCCTGTGAGTTATCTCTCACTTCGTGGTGTCACGAGGGGTATTTGGGGATCCACTGACTCAGGCAAAAATTACTGCGATGCGAGGAGCTCCGATCCAATAAACCGACATTCATCAGGATTATGAACCATTGTCTTATCCACTAGACCAAGATCGCGAGGGTGCCTTTAACAGGAGTCAGTCAGTACAGTGGTATCTAATCATTGGACAGAACCCATGAATTGCATTCTTTCAATTTCATAGCTCTGTATAGCAAGCAACGATCCATAACAGTAAATGGCAACAATTCAAATCATTAGGTGCAGCAATGGCGAGGTAAGAAACTGGCAAAATTAGCCACTGAAGAGACAGTATTGGGCTTTACACAATTAACACATTCAATTCGCGTCATCGTGTCCACGCCAAAACAATGGCTTGACGCACATTTGAGTCATCATTCTCTCTCTTCTAAATACGGCACTGTAAACTGACCGGTGGCCGGATTGTATCACAACTTTCCAAACGCCTTTCTTGGATGGGTAGCTTTCAGACGGCAAAGTTCGTTTTTGAGTTGTTCCTCACAGGTTTTCGAGTTATTGTTACCTGAACTTCAATCTCCTGCCAAACCTCCCTCAAGCGTTCTAAACGAGTATCCCTTGGTTGTGCCCGGTGTTTTTTTTCTTTGTTAGTTTGGTGTCTTCGTCCAAAAATGGAATCATCTAGTAAGTTTGACTTCGTACTTTGTTCTTCGCGCTATGTTGCTTGTATCATTTGGCATTTGCAGGTGTTCACAGACGAAAAGATTCGTTCTCTCCAGAACGATTTATGTTCGGACAATGAGCTGGAACTTTCTCAACAAATTATTATTGCCCCGATTGTACTGAGCAAGCTGCCCTATGCTTAGAGTGGTTCAGGGAGTACCATTCATACTAACTAATACTTCTGGTTCTAAATGACGTATTTGACTCTTGTTCGTTTATTTTTCTTACTTTGAAATAATTTTTTCCTCCAACTTTGTAATTCATAAGTATAATTTTGTAATTTCTTTCAATTTTCTTTGTAGTTACCAACTTTGTAGTTCGTACTCTGTTATGACGCATTTATATTTATCAAATGTTGTCAAATAAATGACTTGCCCGTCCTGTGTTTTACTTACAAAGACTTACAGTTGCCCCTCCAACGTTTTGGCGTATTTGGCCTTCGACCCCAGAAACTAAACCTATCAGCAGGTGGACTTGAAAGTTCTCCTCTTCAAATGAAAATCCTGTAGAGACGTACTCGCCACTTAAAAGGCCAGCAGTACTCATGGGAGCCCGCGTGTACCAATTTCGCAAAGTTTGGTTAACAATTTTAGCAAGCAAGTTCCATAGGCAAGCTGCTTCGCGCCTTATGTCTGCAGAAACTGCAAGACTTCCTTGAAAACGGCAGCCTCTAGTGCAGCTAATGGTGAGAGACGAGATGTAGGGTGTCCAGTGGCAGAGATCAAAGTTTAAACGAACATGATTTCTGAACGCATCACGGTAGAGGGGCGGGGGGGGGCGTAGTTAGTAGCGCCTGCGTTACGGATTTTTTAGTAGCTAAGGAACAGTGGAGAGGTGAGCATCGCGCTTTTGCCATTGAGGCGTACATGTCGATTGGATTTTCGCTGTCTCAAGCACGCCATTGATTTAATCATCGTTACAGCATTCGTTGATTACATGATGGACCATCAATCAACCTTATTCAGTCATGGGTAGCAAGGTTCAGAGCTACAGGCTCAATAATAAATAGACCCAAACCAGGACCTACACCAGTGACCCTAAAGTAACAGTCTGGTGTGCCATAAGTGCATCTGCACAATCATAGGGCCTTATTTCTTCGGAAATCAACGTGGCCAAACTGTGACAGTAAATTCGGAGAGATATACCCAGATGTTAAATGACTTTTTTAGATTAGAACTACAGAGTAGTTCATGCTTCAGCCGGAACACATGGTTCCAGCAAGATGGGGAAACAGCTCATACTGCAAATGTGTCCATGCATGCAGTGCGGCAGTTATTTCCTGAAAAAAAAAAACATATCCCGGAACAGTACCATACCATGGCCTCCTAGATCACCTGATTTAAGCCCTTGCGACTTTTTCTTACGGGGATACTTAAAATCTCTTGTTTACAAAACAAATCCCAGCACTTTGGCCAGTTCTTTGCCAAAATATTCGAGCTGAAGTCAACAAGATTCCCCAGGCACTGTGTAAACGCGTTTTTCAAAATATGCGTGCTAGTCTCGAATAGTGTCAGCCTCGATGGCCGCCATTTGGAGAATGTGGTTTTTAAAAAATAAAATCCGCTTTAGTTGTGATTTAATTAAAATAAACAAACTTTTCATTAAAGGTGTATTTTTTAAAATCATTTTTCAAACATTGAAATCTGCCACTAGACAGCCATTACAATCCATTGTAATTCTTTCGATTGTAAAAAGTAGAGGTGCCATCTGCTGAGTGTGGCAAGGGTGAAGATAGCTGTGAGCAGCTCCGGTGCTACCTCACATTGCAGCTGCACGACAGCCTCCAGTAGGTGGTCTCGAATGTCATTATTTGACTCAGAACCCTTAAAAACTAGCTTGTACAAAACTTGCGTCTCTATGCTCCTAAAATATTCGCTCAACGATCTGGCCTTTTGGTTGGGCTCCAGCTGCGTAGGGAGAGCCTGCATTCTTTAACGAAGCCACAGTATCCCGAATGGCGGCTGTCAATCTTAGTATTAACTGGGAACTCGTGGGAAATTCACGAATCTCCAATTCGTGAACTCGTCTTTCAGAAGCTTAGATGGGTCCATAATAATTAGGAAAGACGACTGGTACCCATGTACAACCAACAAATGATACCAAAAGTTGGCACCAGTGTACTTACGTAGGTCAACTAAATTCAGATTGGAGAAGTTCGTTAAGCAGTAACTAAAATACGACGACCGAATTGAGCGAGATTACACCTCTTAAGGGGATTTAAATCGCGGGGCTGGAATAAGAGGAAAAGAACCTCAACTAGGAGCACATGTCACAATAGGCAGATATGCCATGCAAATTTGTGAATGCCCAGGGAATGTCTTCTACAGATGCCCTTGGTTTCTTACTTCATCCAAACCAAAGGGATTACAGGATGGACCCATTGCAGCTAACACTCCAGTGGACAATCCTGGGCCAAGTCACTCTTCTTCTTCTCTATGTGCCTTATCCGGCTAACCGGACGTTGGCAATCACTGCGACAAGAGCGTCCCGGTCCTCTGCAGTCCTGAAAAGCTCCTCCGCACGCTGTATACCCGTCCACTTCCTCAAGTTATTCAGCCAGGAGAGCCGTCTTCTTCCAGCACCCGACCCTCGATCTTCCCTTTCATAATCAATTGAAGTAGCCGATACTTTTCTCCTCTCAATACGTGTCCCAAGTATGCAATTTGACGGCATTTCACCGTAGCCAGGAGCTTCCTCTGAACCTGAGCCCGCTG
The DNA here is from genome assembly GCA_020466155.1 of Pachypeltis micranthus. Taxonomy (NCBI): domain Eukaryota; kingdom Metazoa; phylum Arthropoda; class Insecta; order Hemiptera; family Miridae; genus Pachypeltis; species Pachypeltis micranthus. Next base: position 7,372,753 of record CM035776.1, read on the forward strand.
GAGACCTTCCTCGTTTGAAATGCGGGCTGTCCAAGGGATCCTAAACATCCTACGCAATTGCCACATCTCAAAGGCTCCTATTCTGCTCAGGGTGGCAGCCTTTAGGGTCCAAGCCTCCGCTCCATACAACAAGACAGACCATACATAACATTTTACCATTCTCCATCGGAGGGAGAAGTTGAGGTTCTTATCACAGAAAAGATTTCTCATTTTCAAGAATACGGAACGAGCCTTCTCAATTCTACATTTGACCTCCATGTCTGGATCCATAGTTGATGAGGCAGCCCAAGTACTTGAATCTCCTTACTCATTCAACTCTGCGGCCATTGAGTGTCAACACAGCATCATCATGAGAGGAACGACTGAAAACCACCCATTTGGTCTTCATAATATTGATTGTCAGACCCGCCCGTTGGCCAGCACTCGAGAGTCTATTCAAGAGAAGCTGAAGATCCTCCAGGCTCTCTGCCAACAGCACGGTATCATCAGCATATTTGATGGAGGTGATTCGCTCCCCGTTCACTCTGACCCCAACATCAAGATCTTCAACCGCTTCCTTAAATATACGATCTGCGTGAAGGTTGAAAAGAAGAGGCGAAAGCAGGCATCCTTGCCTAACCCCTCTCTGGATGCTGAGCTCAGGCGTCACAATATCACCCGCTTGTACCTCGGCCACCTGCTTCCAGTACAGGTTGTGGATTATGCGAATATCCTTCCCATCTACTCCACACTCCTTCAGAACCTCAAAAAGCTTTGAATGCAGGACACGGTCAAACGCCTTCTCATAGTCAATGAAGCAGGCAAAGACATCTCTACGCTGATCATGACACTTCTGCATTAGGACGCTGAAGGCAAACAGAGCTTATCGCGTACCAAAGGCCGCGAGGAAACCGAACTGGGCATCATCAAGGTCAAACTCACACTTGGAGCGGATGCGAGCGTGAAGAACTCGCAAAAACGTTTTCAGCATGTGGCTCATTAGGCTTATCAGCCGGTAATCATTGCAAGTTTTGGGGAAGTGCCAAGCCACAGCACCCGAAATAAGCCAGGCGACGAAATTATTAAAATGTGATGATGGGAGGGGTTAACAAGTCCATCAAGGCTTACTCCACTCTGCAGCTTTAGGAAACTCAATTAATTCGTTTACTGACAGAAATATGTCAACACATCACACATTAGGAGCGTTTGAGTATTATCCCTCTGATAATGCGTGGGGCATTCACTGTTATTTCACGCAGGAATAATACGTTATAATACTGACCTGCTCATGAGGAACAACATGACCGAATTCAGCGCTGTTAATATTAGCGCCACCCTTGGCAATCGATGGAAACTGCCCCAGTCCCAGTTCTAATATGACATTTTTCAATGGGCTCAAAGTTCCACTAGTTAATACCACGGAATGAGCGTTCCACAACTGCTGCATACTGAAATACAAACCGAACAAACTATTAATCTCAATAAAACGGTTAATGGCGATCATTAATCAAATGAAAGGTGTGGAACGAAAATTCACCCAAGGGCCGGATTGAGACACCAAAGATTGAAGCATACTCCTTTGGGTTTTTCAGAAGTGTTGGGTGTGTAAACTGTAGCTCCTAAGTGGTTCCTTTTAGTCGCTGGATACTCTAATTCTGTGTGCACCTAAAGCGACAAAAAGAGTACAACAAAATTGTGGCAATACCAATCGACATAAAAATACGACTACATTCATAGTAGGTTGAGAGCTGACTCATACTCGCGCATGAACTAGGCCGCCATAATAATCATGCAGGTCAAGTTCAAGCTTGGCAATTTGAGCTGAGTAAGGCTTCATTTTGCCAAATGTTGACAACCCTTCCTGAGTATCGATAACTGTTCAGTATTTATTACAAATAAAACGGCAACAACCTCCAAAGGCAGAAAAATGAGAGGCAGAAAATTTAAATTAAGATTCTGATACAAAGCCATTCTGGTATCTCGTAGAACAATAACAATGCCGTAAAATAGGGCTCAGGAGGTTCCCAGCATGATGGTGAACTTACTGTAAAGGAGTTGGCGTTTTCAGGAAGAAACAAGCCCAGTTCGTAAGGAGCAGAAATGAAATCGGCAACTTTCCTCAGCGTGCAGGCTTGTTGGCGAGTTCGGTTGTTGACGGTGTTTTGAGCGATAACCGCATCGTAAACTGCACTAAGACCCGCTTCCAGACGTTTGTAAAGTTCTTGCGTGATCTGAAAATGAGGCAAAAGGAAAATAATTCCACGAATGTTTTTTTTTACATGACTGTGGATGTGTTACGAGGGGGTTTGGAGATGTTTGGGGATCCGCTGACTCAGGCAAAAATTACTGCGATAGCGAGGAGTTCTGATCCAGCAGACATTCGTCAGGATTATGAGCCATTGTCTTTACCACTAGACCACGACTGCCCGGTGCCTTTAATCGGTACACATGTCTAACTGAAGATTTATTCTCACCACATTAACCTCTACACATGATTCTGTGCACTGATCATATCTCTATGCGCTTTTTCTGCATCGTACTAGATACGATTACAAAGGTTTAGGGTCATTTTCACAACAGCACTAATCGCAATATATCTAGTCGAGGTGAGGTAACTAAATCAAGACTAGGGCTGGTTGAAGATTGGGCAAACAGATACTGGGGAGTAGTGGAGTGGGAGCCGCACATTTTGAACACACACAATCAGGCTCTCACTCCCCCGCAATGAAGAAGGCTGCATGACTTCGCGTACCCCAGACTAAGGTGACGTGACATGCAGTTTAAAGCTGGCAAGACATTGCACACAAGCAAACACGACCAACGAGCCGCTAGGCCGCCAAAAAGGGCCAAGCTCGTTTCATCATGTGGAAATCCCCACTAGGAGGACTTCACAGCAGCTTCCAATGGGTGAATATGTGGGTTTTGAGAGACCGCTTCTGCGATTGTTTCGTAGATGGTGGTGAATAAGAACGAAAGTAATATTGTGGACTGTAATTAGGAGGGTGGGCAAGCCCAAAATCAAAATCCGTCACGAGAGGCGCAACCAATGATAAATATGATACAAAAGTTAACGTACCTGTTAGGTGAGTCCGTCTCCTCTGGCTTGTGAGTTACTGTGGGCAAGCGCTTTCGATGTAAAGACATCATCGTCTGGCCATTTAGTCAGTACTGGAGTACCAACTGACGGACTCCAGTACTGACTAAATGGCCAGACGATGATGTCTTTACATCGAAAGCGCTTGCCCACAGTAACTCACAAGCCAGAGGAGACGGACTCACCTAACAGGTACGTTAACTTTAGTATTTGCCTACTGGCGGACACAACCCAATTTCTTTAATAAATATGATACAGGTGGAAAAATAAAAAGGAACTGACCTGCCTGAGAAGGGTGGGGGCCTTGAGAGGAGAAGAAGGAAGTCACCTGAACCGTTTGGTGGCCCAATGGGAGAAACAGGAAAATAGCGCCCATTGGCATCGCCAGCCATGACTTAGACAATCGAAAAGGCTTGTTACGCCTTCTAGTCAAAGGGCAAAGGCGATGCCGACACTCTTCAGGAGGGATCTGAGGGTCTTGATTAGCTTCCTCACCGGACACTGCCCACTCAGGTATCAGCTCAACAAGATGGGCATCTCAGAGGCGGTGGAATGCAGACTCTGTGGTGAGGAGGACGAGACAGCGGAGCACATCCTATGTGAGTGCCCTGTCTTAGCAGTCAAACGCTTTGGATACTTTGCCCAGGGAATTATTGAACCCTATATCATAGCGGCAGCTGCAGTGAAGGACATACTCGGCTTCATAAAGGGGGCGGGTATGTACGACGCCTTTTACTAAGGAAGGGCCTGTGTCACTAAGGCCCACACGTGGCCGCAGTGACAAAGGGACTTGTCCCGCACGCCCTCGGAAAGGGCAAAAAAAGCCCAAAATCAAAATCCGTCACGAGAGGCGCAACCAATGATAAATATGATACAGGTAGAAAAATAAAAAGGAACTGACCTGCCTGAGAAGGGTGGGGGCCATGAGAGGAGAAGAAGGAAGGGAAAGGAGCGGGGAAACCTCATCATATTTGCCACCTCGGAAGCGCTCACAAGACGGAGATCAGGATCGAACAGATGGCACCAAACACAGTCAGAATGGACAGACTCTTCTTGCGAGAAATCCGTCAAGAGAAGCCAGGAAGGCAGATATGGAGCAACTGAAGACAATTTCTAAATTAATAGCATCAGAGAACGTGCATGTGAAGACACATAAATATGCCCCACCAAGAGGCCCCTCCGAAGAGATTCTCTGATGTGGAAAGGTCTAGGTCGACACTAAGCTCTTGGAATGTCCTGCCAATCTCAAACCAAACTTTTGGCGAATCTTTCGTAACTGGAGCTCGAGATTAAAAAAACTAAAACAGGTGGTTAAATAATTGCCTAACAACTACAGCCACTTTATAAATGAAATACGTTACCATGCAGTTGTTGAGAATGTTTTGAAGAGTTTGAGCTCGATATTCTATACTTTTGTCTTTCATTCCTTTCATAATCTCGTCAAATTCTGATTCCAAGGCCATTAATTTTTCCTTCATAAAAATAAGATCATCCGTCGTGTACGACCGCTCAATAATATCGGCATCTGGGTCTGACAGCTCATCGTGGATTTGTTGCATTTCCTTGATACAGCAAAGCACAAATCATTTTAGCAGGTATTAACAGCAATAATTAAAAACATGCGGGATAAAAGTAATAACCTCTGTTACATCGCGAATAGCAACTGCCACATCTGTACTGGATAAAGAGACAGACGCGGCTTCTTCACACACTCTGTCGATGTTGTGAGCTTCATCCAGTATGACTATGGCGCCCTGCACACAATAAAGCATCAATTTGTATCGTTGGAGGACTAATAAACTGGAAATGTGAGTCACAAGCTTTCAAATGCATCATCTGACACCTATTAAATAAAGGCATATGAAGCCCATTAGCGTGAAGATATTCAAAATTGATATTCCAGGGGAACAATGGAAAGTGGTTCACAGGGTTGCCATGATTTCAGTCAATGTCAGCCGCTTTTGAAAAATTTAATCGCACTTTTAACTGAGTTACTCGATTTCTACTCATTTAGTCCTTGCCCAAATTCTGTTCAATAAAGTCTTAAATATCGAGGTCAGCTTTATCTCAATTTATTGAACAAAGGACATCCAAACCGACAAGTATTGGACACACAGGACTCGAGTGAAACGAGCTGATGTGGAAGACGATTCAGCTCGCTCCCCGTAGCTCACATATTAACATTGGGGAACTGTTTAACCAGAAGCTCAGCATGCAATTCGATCGTTCCTCCGTATGTCAACAAATGTAAGGACTCTCCTAGGGCCTGTGTGGATAGTAAGGAACGTCAGAGTAAGCAAGTGCAAACCATTAGTTGATAAAGTAGAGCTCGTTGAGTCAACACCACACTACACCCAATTACGTCTTCCAGGTGGTAGAGAAACTACTGTCTAACTCAGACAGCTTGCTCCTGTAGGTGTTGAGAGAATATCAAACGGAATTTTGACAACTGGGAAGCAAGATGTGTCACCAGTCCTTCTAGTTCTTCAACCCGAGCCACTGCTTCCAGAGATTCAACCAGAGTGCAGCCCAGAATCTTCATCGGAGATGTTGGTAGGACCAGAAGCTTCAACAGAGGAATAGGTAGACAACGAGATACTTGGAACGTTAGGTTAGATATTCAAATGAAGAACAAGCTTCATTCGATTCCTACTCATTAATCCCTTGCCTGGAGTTAGTTCAATAAAGACTCAAATATCGATGTCAGTTTTATCTATTCTTCTTCCGTATCGCCACGTTCTATTAAATTGGTCGATAGTGCCACTAATAACACTACATGTCGCATCTTCTGAACCAATTTAATAAAAGCAAAATAAAACCATTCATTGAAGCCACCGCTGAACAGTAGCCAGGAGATAAGAGTGATATTGCACGGCCAAACCCTGACATAAGGAACCTGGTACCCATATTCTAGTTAATTGCATTAAATAATCACACTCTGAGGATACTGAAGTATATCTGCGACATGTCACAGGTTTTCCAACAATTATATCTCCCCACAACTCAATAGTTAAATCACACAACTATATTCGTCCTAATTGAAACCGAGTTGCCATGTCCAGTTGATGGGGATCACGAGACTGCTCGAATCAGCCCACCCAAATCACAGCTGAGGGAAACTGGACCTGACAATGTGAAGCCTAACAAAGCAAAGATCTAATACGACGAGGAAGGTAAGCTGAGTCTCACGATGGCTACATACCATAGTAAGCTATTCTGTTGCCAGTATCAGGACGGTGAGAACTTCCACGACAGGTGACTAGTTGGGAGTATAAGGTGAGGGTGGTTGGGAGCAGATAAAGACTCCAAAAACGCAATCCTGGGTGCTTCATGTATCGTCTAAGCGTCAGAAGCAGTATTGATGAAAAACAGCACGTCACTGCTGGTGCACTTATTTAAATTGATAAACAGTCACGCACGATGTATGGAGAAGAAAGTACTCGTTGGGCGCCCGAGATAGGGAGTTAAAGAACAAAATAAAAAGAAACTCGAGGGTGAGAGGAATGTATTATACGTGCAATGAATATTGATTTGAGTTTGAGTATATAGGGGCGGCATAAGGGGACGACTCTGAATACACGTGAACTGGCACAAGGAACTCTATTGGAAGGAGAGAGTGAGAGCTGTGTCTGGCCTGACAGCAGATACAGGAATGTGTGTGAGCGCTGGGAGACGAGTATACCTGGGGAGAGCTGTGTGTGTTGAAGAAGGAGGTAAATCGAGGGAGTGGAGGACATTTTGGAAAGTACATAAGGGGAAAACCGTTGTCGTTGGAAGTTAAACTGAACTTAATCCCTTTATCTGGAGGAGAAGTCGACTGAACCGGAAGTTCTCGGACTTCCCCGCGGCATAACATGAAAAGGGCCAAAACCATTGGGGCAAACGCACCTAGGAAAAGGCCCATCTTTCAGCATGTTCCGAACAGTACGGTAGCCAAAAACGTCCATAACTAATTTACGAGGCATGATTTTCAAGTAAGTACCATTTTGGAATTAAAAAAAGATGTGCAAAGATATCGCAATAATTTTATTTTTACATGAAAGCCTGTACCTTAATCTACTTTTCTACATAATTTCCGTGAATGTTGAGGCACTTGTCATAACGTGGCACCAGTTTTTGAATACCCTCCTCATAAAATTCTGCCGCCTGACTCGTTAACCACTGTATAACAAATGTTTTGACTTCGTTATCGTCTTGAAGACGCTGACTGCCCAGGTGTTTCTTCAAGTGCAGGAACAAATGGTAGTCGCTGGGCGCCAGATCAGGGCTGTATGGAGGATGATCTAGAGTTTCCCATTTAAAAGATTTGATGAGATCTTTGGTCCGATTAGCCGCATGTAAACGGGCATTATCATGCAGCAAAATGATACCCTTACTCAACTTGCCACGTCTTTTGTTCTGGATTTCACGACGCAGATTGTTCAATGTCTCACAATAAGACGCTGCATTGATTGTCTCATTACGAGCCAGAAACTCCACTAGCAACCTTTTCCTTCCAAATAAACTGTGCACATGATTTTCTGGGCAGAAATTGTTAGCTTAAACTTCACTCTTTTGGGTGATGATGAATGTCGCCATTCCATGGATTGTTGTTTCGATTCTGGTGTGAAGTAAGCCACCCATGTTTCGTCACCAGTAACAATTTGGTCTAAAAAATCTTCACCGCTCAAGGAAAGTCAATGCACTGCCTAAACGTTGGGTTTTGTGCAAATCCGTCATCATTCTTTGGAGCCCAACGTGAACACAATTTCTCACAATCAAGTTCTCGGTCACAATGCGATACAAAACACTACGAGAATATTGAGGAAAGCAGTCGGACAATGATGAAATTGTAAAGCATCTGTTTTCTCTCACTTTTTGTCCACTTTCTGCACCAAATCTTCATTAACGACCGAAGGACGCGCACTTCTTCATCATGCACATTTGTGCGGCCATCTTTAAATGCTCTCACCCATTTCCTTACCATTCCATCACTCATAATGTTTTGTCCGTAAACTTCACAGACCTCATGATGAATATCGATCGGTTTTACGCCTTTAGCACTAAGAAATCGTATAACAGCCGGTACTTCACAATCAGCGGGACTCACGATTGTCGGAAGCATCTTAAACACTCAATAAACAACGTATACAATGAAGAATCAGACTGTAATGGCGTCAGTGCGTAGACAAGAGATGTAGGTAACCAGTGCGCATGCGCGGAACGCTGACCGTAGTGCTGCGGCGACGGAATCTCAAAACGGTACTTACTTAAAAACATACCTCATAAGTTAAAGTAGCTTCCATACACTAAATCGAAAATTTCCTCAAGAACTTGGTAATATTAGCCCCCCCCCCGATAAAAAACCTTAAAAATTACAAACATAAATTCGTAACATCAGCGACCGTACCTTACTATTCTCGAGGCAATTAAGCTCAACCCTAACGAAAGGGGGAAAACAAAGTTAAAAATGACTTCACCTAACGAAACAGAAATGGATAAATTCTTGTGGGCGTGACTCAGCACAATGCATCGGTGCCTCCAACTTCAGTTCACTTCAATCCGAAATAAGGGCCAGTACGCTATTTGGGAATTTAAGCATAAGTGGGACAAGTCCTTGGATTAAGGACCAGTTATTAGTTCAGGATGGAAGTAGCATGCAAAGTGCAGATTGGAGAGACGGAACGAAGGAACACGATGTGGCGCTTGAGCAAGCGATTAGGATCCCGCAATAAGGCCAACAGGGAAAATATCAGATACGCGACAGACTGAAACCGCGATTTCGTAATGTTATACTTTGTTACTTATTGCAGTCCGCTTAGCGGAGACCGCACATCACAAATGCACTCCACTCAGAAACGTAAATCAACTCGCCTTACATTGAAATTCAGATTCAATTTTCTACTGATTCCTCGATCGAAAATGTAGTTGTACGGTAAAAATATAACGTCGGCCTCTTCTTGTAAATGCCTCGACATGTAAAAGGCGCAACATCCGGCTTTTTTAGACTTGGCTACCAGATCTTCGATGTCCCTTATCAAGAAAAACGATCGATCGGCTTTCATCGCTTCCACTCTGTGGTAGTACCGGCACGTTTTGGCGTTGAGGTGCGCTTGACAAAACGCGTTCTGAAAGCAAAAGAATGTCAATAGCAATATTACAAGATGGAATAGAATACAAACGGTAAGGCTGGTTATCTGTTTTTTTTGCATCAACGAAATTTACTTCGGGTTTCAATTCTTTTTGAACAATTTCGGTTTTGTTTTGGTTTATCAGTGTAATGAGGTGTACAGACCACCTCATGTGTATAAATACTAGCGTGAACTGCCATTGTAGGCACCCTAGTGATCCTAATCCAGTGGTCACAGATGAAGATTTATATTCCGAGAAAACTCGGAGAATAGGATCAAAGCTCGGGATCGCTGTAATTTTTGCATGAATCAGTTATTTCCAATCCTCTCGTAATACTGTTGCTAGTACAAACTAACTGATAACGTGTTGTGGCTAGTTTGGGACTCTGCAGACAAAGACTGTTACTGAATCCAAGGAACATTGAGCTCAAAGGATGTTGTACATGATTCAAGCTGGTAGAGCTTGTTGCAATAGTGTCGATGGACTGGGCAAAAGTTAGAGTGAAAATGAGTGATTTTTAGAGACTGATTAGCGATTCAACTAATTACACAGACCTTGGCACTGAGACTTTCCTCCACCGGTAGATCTGGGTGTACGCACATCTGATCTCTGCTTCCGAGAATAGTGGCCTTCAAGTGTCTATATTCTGTTTTCCTCAATTCAGCCATCGCTTTGCTCAGTTGAGAATGCGTACGAGAGGAATAGAAAATCACTTTCTTAGCGTATCGACGATCTGCGAGACAGATAAATATTTATTAAGTTGGTACTGGTAAGTGGTACTCAATATTGGCATGATTCACTTCATTACTGCATTTTCGTTTTCTCACGAGGTGTTCGAGACAGACAGCAATGTTTATTTTTTATCTTTCACGTTTTGTTATATTAATTTAAGGAGACCTTTATTGTCGTCTGTGTCACAGCCAGTCACCATCACCATTGGCTCATGTTAATTCGCACCTTGTTGTTTACGAAAGACCGAAAGAACAAGGATTCCCCTCCCCCTTCAACATCCACCAGGTGCCGAAATTCTGCGCAGACACGATTATTACCTCGTTTGCGATCAAACTGGCAAACCCGTCTATTTTTTTACCCGCGTCGCTGAACGTTTTCGCCGACTCCATTTCATTTTCCCAAAAAGCCAAAATCCTCGTCGAGATTGTGGCTTCAACTAAAATCCCCTTTGAATCTTCGGTTTCCGTTTGGATACGTTTATCCCTGGACTACATGGAACGACCCTGGACTCCAATGAAAGCCCAGACAAGGCGCGTCAACGCTGTTCTCGTCACCAGCTCAGCTTCCACGAAAAGAAGCTATCCACTCAAATTCTTTTTCACCACCAAGCTAAGTCTCTATTTTTAAGGGCCCTTTAGGTAGGGTATCTTTATTTTAACCTTCGTTTATACCATTTTAGTAAATCATTCCTCTGTTACGCTTGAAGTTCAAATCTCGCATTTTTGTCTCATTTCACTCTGCTCCTGGTAAACGAAATACTGATGCTGAGTTAAGTTTTCTTTTAACTCGACCGTTTAGAGGCCGGGGAAGAGACATTCTGATCCCAGTGGTAGCAGACACGAGGCTTTATTTATCATTTATTATTGGGGCCTGAAAATATTTTCGACCAAGTCGAACGATGTCTTGGTACTAAATCTCAATGCACACTTCTTACTGGAACATTTCTCATCTGTCAGGCCACCAAAAAGCAAAAGTTGCTTCAGTGTTGCGCATCTTTTTGCATTCAGACCTGCTCCATGTTAGGAACTCCAATTTTGCACTCTGAACCAGACCATCATTTAACATAACTGCTTCCAATTTCACACCCACCACCACACACTTTCCCAATACCGCTATTTAACGTGTACTTTGACGTTATCAGTTATCAACAGTTATGCCAATAGAACAGCAGAAATTGCAGCAGACTATTGTTCTCGAATCTGACCGACAACATTTGCTGCCTACTACTGAAGGGAACGAGGTTGTAACCTCTTCCATTATTACTATTATTCCATTATTCTTCTATCATCAACTTTCTTTTTGCGACCTCGTGTGTGCCGTTTCCCTTTTTGTTCACAGAACTTAATTTTACCTGTTTTGTTTGTATCGTTTACGGCATCTTATATCCCAATCACCTTGTCCTGTTCTGAATTTCACCACCATTCAAACGTGCGAAAGGTGGTGAAATTCAGCAACTCCCGAACATTCATCAGGAAGACACTGGAACGGGTTTCATCAATCTTGAGCGCTCTCGCGACGTTCGTCAATCGTGATTCTGAGTTGGATTTTCTACAAGTACCTAACTATTATTTTTCATTTATCTGTTTCCCCAATCGAGCCTACAACCAACAAGCAATAGTTAATAAATTCTTTAAACTCCCCTGTCGCCCTTTTGTTCGTATCCGGTTAGTCAAGTTTCACAATTTCATTCAAATTCATCGTTCATAATTTCTCAGACCCATCACATATTAGTTTCAAACTTGGTAAGCCGCACAGCTTGGGTTGCAGCCAATATTACACGGCAGGCCCAGAGCATACTCAAACATATTTTGGTCCTCCGGGCCAGATACAAGGCTAGCTGACAGATAACACTCATGCACCATGAAAAGTTTGCCTTGAGTGCACGTCTTGCGCTAATGAAGTTTTTTTTAAATATCACTCAATGCCTGGAGATCAAAAACATCCCCAACCAAAACCTTTCAAGTTCAATCCATGGCTTTAGATTTATTATTCATTCTGAATAATGCGCTCATGTTTCGATCATAAAAATGTATTTACAAGGTATTAAAGTGAGTGGGTTAGTTCTGCCAGTAGGTAAATTATTAAAGTTAACGTTCCTGTTTGGAGGGTCCATCTTCACTGGTTGCTAGACTGTTGTGGGTGAGCACTTTCGGTGTAACTCAGTCACTTATTTCTTTACATCAAAAGCAGTCGCCCACAGCAGTCTACCAGTCAATGAAGACTGGTAAATTTCAGGTACGTTAACTTTAATAACTTATTTACAACTCCCCCACCCCCTTAAACATATGACGCGTGACGTTTCAAGCCATGGGGATTCCAAATCTGCAATATCCATCCGCCATCACCTATCTCGACCATATTTTGCCTTTAACACGGGCTAAAACTAGCGGAAAACAAAATGTTGGCAGTTTTCTACGTATTTATCGGTCGAACAGAACCCACCTCAAAGCGTGTAGATCGAAAACAGTGAAATCACAGTAAATATAGAGCCAAAAAATAATACTTGTGTGACATGAAAACTATTAAATTTCAATTTACGCGGTGTCGGCGTCGTTGTATCCGCGAAAGTTCGCTCTGGATGGTGCTGCCACCTTGAAGCTGACGCCGCGAATCTTCCGAGCTCCCGTTTCTTCTGTTCTCGTCCAAGTTGTCTTATCGTCACGTCGTCTCCGACCATTTCTGCAATTTTTTTTTCTTTGGTTTGGAAAAACCCCATGTGCGGTTCGGATAACTTCGTTTTCTCTTCTGGAAATTCATTAACGATTTCCCACGAATTCGAATCTCCGCACCGACCTATCACCACGGAAGAAAAGGAAGCAGAGGCTGGGAAAGAATTCTCCGACACCCTTTTCTACACGCATCCCTTCAGTAATACCGGTAAATAGGCTTAAATTTCACTTCCTTCTTACACATTATGTCAAAGAAGTCGATGAGTCTGCGGACCCTTGAGTGTCGCCATAATACTGAAGAACCTTTATGACCATTTCAGGTACTACATACGCATACAATCATACCTCCGAGTATGAGAACAGACATCAAGCTTCAAGCATAGCTGCCTTGAATGGCAGTTCCCTTCTCGACCCTACTGTCCTTTCACTCGATCCAAAATATCGATAAGTACCTAGCTAAGTTGTTCAATCCACAGCCAAAGGATATTGGTACAATTTTTTTCCAGACTTAACAAAGTTAAATATTAAAAATCTACTAAGTATTGCTACCTTTCTTCTTCCTTTTTTATGTGTCGCCAAGTGACTGCCCTGAGAAGTGCCTTACTAATTTTTTTTTTAAAGAATTCACAATTTCTTTAGATGTATTTTCGTCTGACTTTCGTCTGTGTTTTCATATTTCCTGGCCTTGGTCCAAATTAAAAATTGTTTAATCTCAGAAGTTAAATAGTGGGTTCTTCCCCACACGCCGAATTTTCTATCCTTATCAATCACAGCAGCACACTTGAAAGAAATCGCGGGACAATACAGTGAATCTTTCTGAGTCCCCCTGGCCTGCGCTTGTTTCCAACAGCGTCTCCTGTCTCACTTCAACCACCAACTCTACTCTTCACGCCTAGAGGCGCCTGGAATATGTCAACTTCCGTCGTTCTGCTGTAGTCATCGTTTACTAGTATTATTTTATGCTGAATCGGATGGGGTGTGAGACTATGTTAAGCTGAGCAAGAGAATAATAAACCGTTGTGTAATCACTTGCAGCGTTTTTTTCCTTTTCCGTTCTTTACAGTCCAATTGAATAAAAACAAAAAAGAGCAGCTACCTCCACCTCATTGTTATCAACACTTATTCATGTATGCATACAGACAAGCACTAAAATATAGGGTTCATTAAGACGACTCATGTAAACAATCCTATAATTTTCGAATAGAAAATTTACATTCCAACTGTTGATACGATTGCTACACCTTTTTTTCTACAAGAATGCAATAAAATAAAAAGAAACGAAACTTACTAGACCACTCAGACGATTCGTCTGTCATCGGAGGTTGCTCCGTCATCAGGTTCAGGTTGTACTTCTCCACCCAGGACAACGTCGAGCAAAGAAGACTCAACGTTTTGCCCGTTCCCGTTGGGCTTTCAAGAGCTGCCACTGAGCCCTACAAACGAATCGTATTCGTTATTCAACTAATGTAACTATTGGGAACATCACTTAGAAATCTATTAAAAACTGCTCCCTTTGTACTTGAACCAACTCGACGAGTAAGGGAAATGGATATTGAGGTCATGGTTTGAGTGTACATGTCAATTTCGCAGGAGAATGACTTCCTGCACGTCGCACGTTATTTTTGCGAGGTACGAATCGATAAATAGAATGGGGTGAGTCATCAATCAGATCCACAAACGAAAGCCAAGATCATTATGGAAGAGACAATGCTTTAGTTCTTCTAAAGAGAAACTAAATAAACCGAAAGAGTGCACAGACCCTCCCACCCACATAAGCTCTAGGAAATGCACGATTTCCTGATGGGAGTAAGAAGCATTGAACGCTCTAAAGGAATGAGGCTGAGAGCACCATTTACTACCTTGGCCACCTCAAGAGTAGGTTCAACGTTGCACTTCTCAACGCCCTTTAGCACCTCAGCTGTGACTTGATCTGGATATTTCTTCCATAACCCCTGGAAATACTGCTACTCTACTCACCTCATACTTGTAGGTGCCGTACAACTTACCTGGGTCAAAAAACCTCGTCTCTGAACTTCAACACTGACAGGGCTTTCAACTCAACTCTCAATAGATATTCTGAGGACTCGTCCACAGGAATGTCAACACCAGAAACTGCCTTCCTTGCCAATCCAGGTGAATTTCAAACACACACAAATAATATTTTCCCAAGTGATGTTTTTATTATCAGAAGACTGTCTCATACTTTTCTTCCTACTTTGTTGCATTAAGAAAAGAAAATATAACACTAAATCTAAAGGAATGCTAGAAACTAGATGAAAGAGCTCGAGCATCTTACCTCATTCAAAGCTGCCAATATTTTGCTCATATACTCTTCTTGAACCCGGTATGGGGGGAAAGGGAACTTCACAGAATGCCCAGAAATATTTACGGTACAAGCAGCCTTGACATCACTGTCTGCCGCTTCAACGCTGGACGCATCAACTGGAACCTCGTCCATAGCTGAAAAATGTTATATTCATAACAGAAGTGTAGGACGAATTATCGTGCATATATCTTTACAACAGACACAATTCAAGACCATTTATTGATAATTTTATACCAATAATGCTATGCATCGGGAGACTCACAGTGTTTATCTACAGTTTGGAACAATGTGTACATGCGTTCTTCATTTGATTGAGCTTCCTAACTACCCTCCATGAGTGCAATCTCTCAGACAATGGTAGGTATTTGCTGTGAGAACGTGTGATAACCACTGGGTTCTAATGATGCATATTAGAATATGGTTTTAGATGATCAAATGAGTGCCTATCGTGACTAAAGCTACAGGCTATCATTTTGAACAGTTGACACAAGCACAGCTACGTTATCATTTCGAACTGAGTCATCAATCAACACCATCGTGATCCAGTTTCTATTCATTCTTGGGGTAGGAAATCTACATACGAAGAGATATTTCCTCCTCTTCTTCTTTTGCTCGAAAGGAATAGCAATTCTTAAGGACGAATCCGACGAGCCAGGGCTGATGGATTGAGTGCTCATAGTATACTGACACTCCACCGCCCGAGATTGATAACCCAGAAACTTGCCCACAGAAGCTCCAGATGTAGTATGTTCCTCAAGCTAAACTCGACGATGTGTACTTCCGCGTATTTTGGGATTTCATATCTACGCTCGTCTGTGTGGCACCTTTTGCACGTCCCACTATTCCTGTTACTTTTGATCAACGTGCGTCAGTGTGTGATCGTCGAGGGTTATGTCTTAAACTTATTGCATAGCACTACTCGAATTGGAAGAAAGGCGACAAGTTGGGGGGGCAGAAAAAGATTAAGAGATGCAATGACACGAATCCACACTGTTTTCTGGAGTTAGTGAAGTGCCAAGTCAGCAACAGTTACCTAACGACGTCACGTAAACAACTGAGTTTGGTAGTGTCGTCATTAGTGTGCAGAATTCCAATTTCTTTAGCATAAGATCGTCAATTGAAACTATACCGATGGATTGGGGACTACGATGTCAATAAGCTAACGTTGAAGTTACCTGCAAGTAAACAACGTTCCAGTCCAACGATGCTCCTCTTTCTTCAAGTAGAATTCACGAAGTACCGTGCACTTCTTGGCGAAACCAGGAATCAAAAATAGCAACCTCCGATTATAATTTCAGTGAATCATTATTCTGGTAAAGTCACCCTCCGTAATTTGTTATCATGAAATGGAGTTCCCTCCAAAACCAAGATGTAACCTTCCTCCACACAGAGTTGATGTCAGACGTTGGCCACAACAACAACATGTGCCTTCACTGCAGCGGTCGTTTTAACGGATATCCCGATCATTTTCGCATCGGGTTCTTTTCCTCTCTACTTTTTCATAAGCAACAACAATTTGCGCCAGTTCTAGGAGGTACGAGTAACTCACGCTAATTTTTGAAACTGGGCCGCTAATTCTGTCCTATTACATTGGCAGTTCTTGCTCTAACAAGTGAGAATTGTTCATTATCCCTTCTGAATTGTTTTCCCTGAGGAACATTTTTTAGAACCCCCCATCAAAACTTGACCACTTTCATTGCTAGGCAATGTCCGTCCGCCGTCCAAATCATGATCCAAAAAAGGTTTGACTGAGGTATAGGGCTGCGTCTAGATGGAAAACAGTGAATTCACAGTTAATATAGTGAGGCGAATCCTGCTACTTACTGGAACTCACAGGACAATAGTTAAAGTTTTCATTTCTCCCCAGCCCGCACTCATTCCCCTTACTACTCCCCGTCTCACTCCAACCAACCGCCAGTTCGACCCATCACGTCGTGCTAATTGCCTAAAATATGACAATCTTCGTTGTTCCATTGTAGTCAGGTTATGTTTCGTTAAGTTTACTAGTATTTATTGGTGCTACGTCAAAGGGGATGGGTCTTTGGGGGTACTGCGTCAAGCTGTACAAGAAATTAACAAACCATGAGTGATAATTTACAGCATTTTTACTTTCCTTGCTCTACGAAGTAGCAAGGAAAGTTATGTAATCGGCTGAAAAAAAAAAGTTGAGTTTTCTTCAGATCTTTACGTTTCAGACACTCCTGAGTCCGAAAAACACTATTTGGGAAAATGGTCTGTGTGTCTGTGAACGATTTTTAGAGAAAACCGCCGTACCAAATCAGCTCAAACTTCATATCTCGCCCGCAGGTCACCATGGGACGCCAAAATAAGGGTATGAACAAAATCCACCGAAATTTAACTATAGTTATCATAGTGATCAAAACACCAAATATTTTTTTTTCTCAAAAACGGCTCTAACGATTTTGATTAAATTTTTTATATTGATAGCTCTCAATAAGGCAATTATAGCATAAAATTCCCATTAGTGGGAAAATGACGAGATCAGCACAATAAATTACCAAAACTTTCGACGAAATCGATTTTAGCGCGGTTTTTAGAGAAAACAACCGTACCAAATCAGCTGAAACTTGATGTCTAGTCTACAGGTCACCATGGGACGCAAAAGTAAGGGTGTGGGCAAAATCCATCGAAAGTTAACTATAGTTATCATAGTGATTAAAACACCAAATTATTTTCTCAAAAACGGCTATAACGATTTCGATTAAATTTTTTATATAGATAGCTCTCAATAAGGCAATGATACCATAAAATTCCCATTTGTGGAAAAATGACGAGAGCAGCACAATAAGTTATCAAAATTTTCGATGAAAAGCGTTTTTAGCGAGGGTTTTTCCTTATAAACTCCGCTTGAATTTTTGTAGAATGTTAAAAAAAATTGGTATTGTAGTCCAATCCAATACCTAAAGGGTGAGTGTTTAAAAACGCTCATGAGACACATGGGGCTTACTGCAGAAATTCCTGAATTCCAACTACTGCCGTTTCGCTTACTACCAGTTCTAAACGTGTTTACCCAATAACTCTACAAAAGTAATTACTATCGCTCTTCAAAAAATTTGTGTTTACAGCCGCAATAATGATCTGTGTACCAATTGCTCAATAATGGTCCTGGAATGAGTACGAGCAACACAATAAAATCTGGAACTGTAAGCGCTACCGCTTCGTGCTGCCGTTTTGACAAGCGTTGTTTGACAAAGTTCAAATTAACTGAGTGATAAATGAATTGATTAAATAGAATTAGCCATGTAGAAAGTGAATGGTTGTAGAGCTAAGGTAAGTTGTGTGTTGCAACGCACCAGATATTTTAAAAAGATTTTGCATAGTTAGCCATGTTTCCTCTCAAACTTGGAACTACGCGTATTACTAGCAGAACTGCTTCAAGTTTGACAATAAACGAAGTTGTTTTGTATATTTGTAAGACGAGTCGGATTTATGGAACGGTTTTTGAAGAAGTCGAAGGCAGGACGGTATTGTGACCAGCAGCCTTCCCTGATTTTGGTACATTGCGAGGCTTGAGGATTTGAAAGGAGCACATGAGGGCTTCGTTCACTATCATCATCGCCCCCGCGTTGTCAAACTCACCGCAGTAGTTGGGCGCTGAAAATAACGTAACCAATTGCCTCTTGGCGAAAAACTCGTAGCCGTCTTCAACAACTTGATGAGCTCGGCAAATCAAATCGAAATCGTGTTTTTGCAAAAATTTGGCGACAACCTCAGCGCCAAACGTGAAAGAAACGCCTCGGTCGTTTTCTCCCCAACCCATCGTGTCTTTGTCAGGATCGGACCACAGCAGGTCGCACAGGAGACCCTGATCGGGAACATCCGTCGGCCTCATAATGCGCCGAATTTGCTCCATGCTTTGCAGATCAGGGCTCAGACCTCCGTGGCAACAAAAGATTTTTTCGTCTACAATCGCCGCCACAGGAAGACAGTTAAAGCAGTCCGTGAACGTCTTCCAGAGTTTGATGTTATACCTCCTTTTACATTCGTCGTAAAAGCCGTATATTCGGTTGATACTCGCGCACTCGTGGTTTCCCCTTAGCAAAAAGAAATTCTCCGGGTATTTGATTTTGTAAGCCATGAGAAGGCAAATGGTTTCCAAAGACTGCTTCCCTCGGTCAACGTAGTCCCCCAAAAACAAATAATTAGACTCCGGAGGGAAAGAACCGGCTTCGAAAAGCCTCAATAGGTCGTAATACTGGCCGTGAATGTCTCCGCATATGTTCAGAGGTGCTTCCAATTCGAGTAGAATGGGTTGTGCCAGGAAAATTTCTCTCGACTTGACCACCAGCCCTCGGATTTCGCTTTCCAGCAATTGAACATTTTTCCCCGGTCGCCCTCCTTTCACTTCGAGGAGACGGGAGATGATGGAGTCTAAATTTAATTTGTCGGCTTCTGAAGTGCTCATTTCTGGCTGCGTCGTTCCATTCGTTCGTGAAAAAGGTTGAAATTTCTTTGTTTACTGTGTTTTTCTGAAGCCGTGTTGTCAATGAACGAAAATAAATGTTTGTGTGCACTTCCATACCATCGTTTTCCACTTACCTAGATACGAGCACACTGCTTAATATAGTCGTTTTTGACGTGCACCTATGAAGCGCGACTTTACATTACGTAGGTGCCAGTGGCAGGTTTTGGATTAAAAATCGTTTAGCTAGTTTATTAGCTTTCTTATACGAGAAAATAAAGATTAATTACTCCTATTTTATTTTTCACTTTCCGCTACCCGAAGGGAAGGAAAGTATAGTAATCGGGTCAAAAAAAAATTGGGTTTTCTTCAGATCTTTACGTTTTGAGGCCTACTGAGTCTAAAAAACCTAATTTCGGCGCGTGGTCCGTGTGTGTGTGTATGAGTGTGTGGCTGTAGTTCGATTTGCGGGAGAACGGCTGATCCGATTGAGCTGGTGCTTTTTTTGTTTTAAACGTTATTTTTTGTAGACACCAAAATAAGGTTATGGACTATTTCGGCCGATGGGGAGGGGGGGGGGGGACGAAAATGTACCGAAAACTAGGGGTTTTCGCATTTTTCTCGAATTTTCACCAAACTCACAGGATGTTTTCAAATAGTTAATACATACATATTGTTCTCAATAATGTTCCTGTGACGGTCCATTGAACAGAGATAAAAATCAAAATGTGTCGAAAATAACGTTTTTTCGAACATTTCCGTAAATTCCAGGGTAACTTCTTCACCAGATGTGATAAATTCTAATGGAGTGTCTACTAGTAACCCATACCAACATTTCATTCTACGTAATTATTTCTGTATTTATATGTTGAACGGAGATATAAGCTAAGTTAACTCAGAAAAGAGAGATTTGTCGAATATTAATTTATCGGTATTTCAATTGTCTCAAAAACGGCTCTAACGATTTCGATCAAACTTACGGAGTACTCTCAGCGAACTAGTCCCTACATTTTGTTCTGCATAAATGTTCCTGTAAAAATGCGTTGAACGAAGATATAGCGCCCGCCTATGTAGGTGGTGTTCGAACTTAAACGGGTGCGGAAAGTTCCTGGTAGCATCCCTAAAGACAATAACATCCATTGCCAAGAAAAATTTAAATAAAAAGTACCCCCCCCCCCATCACTCCCAGCCAACCCTCTGGATCCCCCAGTGGTAAGCGATAAAGCAAAGGGATTTTGACGAAAATCGATTCAAGTGCAGATTTTCCTTTTAAATCTCGCTCACAAAATACTAGCGTTCCCAAAAGCCTTTTAGATCGTCCAATAAGTTACCCGCACAATGGAAGTAACAACGTTTATTAAATAACTCCAACAAATTTAAACCAGAATTCAAAATGTTGCAGTGTCTTTGAATAAGCGTTTGACTTCCCATGGCTCTGCAAAGTCGAAAGGAAAGTGATGTAATCGGCTGGAAATGAACCACAGATCCACAGATCTTTACGTTTCAGACCCTCCTGAGTCCGAAAAACACTATTTGGGAAAATGGTCTGTGAATGATTTTTAGGGAAAACGACAGTACCAAATCAGCTCAAACTTGATATCTAGCTCGCAGGTTACCATGGTTGGCCTAAATATGGGTATGAGCGAAATCCACCGAAAGTTAGCTATAGTTATCATAGTGATCAAAACACCTAATATTTTTTTTCTCAAAAACGGCTCTAACGATTTTGATTACATTTTTTAAATTGATAGCTCTCAACAAGGCAACTATACCATAAAATTCCCATTTGTGTGAAAATGACGAGAGTAGCACAATAAATTACCAACATTTTCGTCGAAAATCGATTTTAGCGCAGTTTTTTCGTTATAAACTCCGCTGAAATGTTACTAGAATGTTTTTAAAAAAATGTGTGTAGTAGTCCAATCTCCCTCACCTATATTTTAAACGCTCATAAAATATATGGGGGCCACTCCAAATATTCCGGAATTTAAACTACCAGCATTCCGCTTGCTACCAGTTCTAAAAGTGTTTACCCAATAACTCTGCAAAAGTGATTACTATCTTCTCCGAAAAAATCGTGTTTACAGCCTAATCAATTATCTGCGTTCCGATAGCTCAATAATGATCCAGTAATGAGTACGAGCAGTACAATAAATTCAGGAACTGTAAGCGCTACCGCTTCCTGCTGCCGTGAAGTGTTATTTGTCCAAGTTCAAATGAACTGAATGATAACGAGTGATGATGAATTGAGTATGTAGAGAAAGCCAAATGTACGTTCCCAAAATAAATATATTGGCAGTCTCATAAACCACCTTTGCGTTACGGGCACAATTGGAACCTGCGGAATGGAATTAGTGTCCACTCTAGAGAACGTCACTACCGTGTAGTTGAAGCCAGGAGATGAACCTGAGGGGGAAGAACTCGCAAAGGGCTATTTATCAGAGCGGACCTTGGTGTGAAATATATCATCTTACCTAATCGGGTAACAAGCCAGGCCATTGCTGGCCTCCTGGCTCGTTGGTGCGGGGGGGGGGGGTCAACCCGCACGTCGAAATATATCATCTATTATTCAAGGGAAGATCCTTTTCTTACTGTTAATTGGTGCCCAACGTAAGGCACGTCCATTTCCCCCACTCGATACCGCTACTCAACCTCCCTCCCTGCTCTCATACCATCGCACTGCGGCTTAATTGCTTCACTGAAGTGTGTAGTACCCATCGCTCCGCATCACATAACCATGCCATTTTCTTTCTAACCCGTGCAGCTCCTGGATGAATTGTTTCAACATCAACCTTCTCTAAAGGGATAAAAGAATTTCGACAAGAAAATGCGCCCCCCCCCTCCCCATGACCCCTGGAAGCCTTTTCTACACAGGGAAAGATGTTAGGCTTGCGTTACGAACCTACGGAAAGGAAGAAGACCTCTGCCCCAAGCAGCATCACACTACGTGAAAGGCAGGATATTAACTAGGCGAAGGAGGAAATCCGGTAAAGGGCTGCCAACAGCCAAGCATTTGGAGTAATTTTGGACCGGCTATCAAACGGACTGATAGAACGTTGAATTCAGTTCTAGGAGGTTCGTCTAAATTGAATGAAAAATAGATTTGATCAGTAGCGAGAGTGATAAATAAATAACTAAATCGTTGAGGAAAGTTGTGTGGCAGCTCAGCATATGGCAGCTGGTTATTTATAGTGGTCCTCATGTGTTTATCTATTTAGACTCTTGCTTCAAGACTTGCCTCTACGTAAGTAACAACTATTGGTTATGTCTTGGAGCAAAGTTATTCACTAGTGAGATGATGCCTTCATTATGTACCTTAGTTTTGAACCCAAGGCTCGTATTATAGTCCTCACCTGGGGTACTCCTACTTTTTTACAGCCAAGATAAGAATGCCCAGGTCGATCATTCGCCCTTACCAATTAACCTTCGTCTTATGGATATGACTGAATTAATTGGAAGTGCACATAAACACACGTAAACAGGCTCTAGCACAAAGAAAACCCGCGTCAGTTCATGTTTCTCATGCAAGAGTGATGTGACATACTAGTCGAAGTAGGAAAAATATTGCAATAAACACACAATGCAAAGTTGATAGGCCAGGCTCATTACACCTAATAGGACACCATGAACTTCATAACGGGAGCTCTGACAAAAACGATTAGGAGAGTTCGATCCTGTATTCATACATTCGTAACAAAACTTGTGTTTTCGATATTGTAATAGTACATTGTATTTTTACGCAACAATAATCAAATATTACACAGCTCATCGACCGATCAAACCAAAATTTGAAGTCTTAACTTAATTTCAAATCATTATGTCGACGTTTTCTAACATTTAGAGAAATAGTTCAAGCGCGTGATTCACGATTCATAATTTCTCTAACGACACTATCACAGGAAAAGTAACAAGCGTTGAACTATCCCTCCCTACGGCATAACGTCGTGACACGTGACAAACATCTGAGTATTAAAAACATAGTGGATAACAATTACGATGGCACATTTCAGCCTTGTGTTGCGTTCTAGGACTTTTAAGGACACAAAAGGCATAAATTAAACTAACGCCATGGATTATCGTCTCAAGGGAACTGCAGTCGAGGATTTATTTCCTCGCTGCGTTGCAAACATCGACAAAACCTCTAGTCAGCTTAACACTTCATTAATCAGTCGTCTAAGTATCCGAGTGGTCAGATCGTATTTTGAGAGTTTAAAGGGCCCCAAATCGACAGGCAATTATGTGCAGTTGTTTCCCGAAGTTTGTCCGCCGTGTAAAACGCTCTTTATCGTCGACAGCAGCGGGAAGACGCCGCAACCGCAAGTGTTTCTGAAGTCGTCCAAATCCAAGGCCCACACCATTCCGCCTCCGAGACCGAGTTTTTTAATCAATTCGCTCTGCAAAATATAATTACGTTGTTAAACATCTAGAACCGTGAAACATCGTTATTAGTGGTATTCCAATATTCCCTACGTCTATCTCGTAAACTTAGTCAAAGATTTGTACTCAATTGATGAATGGTACGTTTTCAACGATTTCAAGTCGAATTTCTAACAAATGCTCGACTAGAAATGATTTAAACAGAACTTTTTTTACTTTCCGCTACCCGAAGGGAAGGAAAGTATAGTAATCGGCCCAAAAAAAAATTTTGGTTTTCTGCAGATCTTTACGTTTCAGACCCTACTGAGTCTAAAAAACTTAATTTCGGCGCGCGCGTGTGTGTGTGTGTGTGTGTGTGTGTGTGTGTGTGTCTGTGTCTGTAGTTCGATTTGCGGAAGAATGGCTCATCCGATTGAGCTGGTTCTTTTTTTGTTTTGTTCGTTATTTTTTGTAGACACCAAAATAAGGTTATGGACGATTTCGGCCGATGGGGAGGGGGGTGGGGGACGAAAATGTACCAAAAACTAAGGGTTTTCGCCTTTTTCTCGAAAACGGCTCTAACGATTTTGATTAAACTTTCAAATTATCTTCTACTAATCAATACCTAACTTTTCTTCTCCATACATATCTCCATGAAAATACGGTGAACAGAGATATGGGCCCCTGAAGCAAAAATAGGTTTTTTACGCTTTTTGGCAAAACGGCTTCAGCGATTTTCACCAAACTCACAGGATGTTTTCAAATAGTTAATACCTACTTATTCTTCTCAATAAATGTTCCTGTGACGGTCCATTGAACAGAGATAAAAATCAAAATGTGTCAAAAATAACGTTTTTTCTAACATTGCCGTGAATTCCAGGGTAACTTTTTCACCAGATGTGATAAATCCTAATGGAGTGTCTTGTAGTCACCCATCCCAACATTTCGTTCTCTATAATTATTTCTGTATATATATATGTTGAACGGAGATATAAGCCAAGTTAACTCAGAAAAGGAGATTTGTCGAATATTAATTTATCGGTATTACAATTTTCTCAAAAACGGCTCTAACGATTTCGATCAAACTTGGGGAGTACTCTCAGCTAACTAGTCCCTACATTTTGTTCTCCACAAATGTTCCTGTAAAAATGCGTTGAACGAAGATATAGCGCCCACCTATGAAGGTGGTGTTCGAACTTAAAGGGGTGGCGGAAAGTTGTGTGTTGCTACGCACCAGATATTTTTAGTACTGACTTAACGGGCGGACGATGGTGCACTTACATCGAAAGCGCTCACCCACAGTATCTCACCAGCCAGAGAAGACGGAATTAACCCAATCACTTTAATGTTATAAGGGGTTTGGAAGTGTTTGGAGAGCTGCTGACTCATGGCGAAAATTACGGCGATCACGAGCTTCGATCCAATACCCAACTCCAGATTATGGATCTTCATTGTTGTTTTGCCCAGCAGCAGGTATCTGACTACTCCATGCTGCCACTTTCTTTGTGACGCCATCTTCCCTGAATCATTCCTGATCCACCCTAGCCCTTTCCTTTCCTTTTTCTTAATCTATACTCTTCAAGTTCAGTTCAATTAAACCATTCAGGCTCACCCTAGCCCTCTTGTTTTATCTTGACAGTGAAGGGTTTGTTTTCGAAGGGAAAAATTCCAACCTTGATGGCCCTACGTGGGCAATTCAAGTGTTGTCATGTTGGCCCAAGTGTTTTTCTGGGAATATGGCGGATTCATTGCTGTGATGGGCGCGTCTGTTCGAATATTATTCTTGCTTCTGTACACCAACCATTAATTTTGCATCTATATTCTTGTATCAACCGAATCAGAATAGACCGTGTATACAAGCCGAGTTAACTCGTTCGTTATTTGTACCTGGTCAAACAATTGTGGTGACTTCACATTTTAAATAGAACAGCTGTTCATGAGATCACTATATTAGTAGTTGCTTCATAGTTTAGTTCCATATCACAGTTTTGCTTCCATTATTAGTAGTACAGTTAGTTTGGTCCCATTGCATAGTTGCATATTTTTGGTTCCATCGCATATTTAGTTTGGTTCCGTGGGGAGTTGCATAGTACTAAAGTTAACGTACCTGTTAGGTGAGTCCGTCTCCTCTGGCTTGTGAGTTACTGTGGGCAAGCGCTTTCGATGTAAAGACATCATCGTCTGGCCGTTAAGTCAGTACTGGAGTCAGTCAGTTGGTCGTGGTCTTTATATACAAAGAGAAAGGTGAAAGGGGCGATGGAGTACTGACTTAACGGCCAGACGATGATGTCTTTACATCGAAAGCGCTTGCCCACAGTAACTCACAAGCCAGAGGAGACGGACTCACCTAACAGGTACGTTAACTTTAGTAATTTGCCTACTGGCGGATATAACCCAATTTCTTTAATACCTGAGTTGCATAGTTTTGGTTGTTTTATAGTTACAGAGGTAGTTAGTTTAGTTTCTAGTTAGGTAGGTTTTAGTGTCATAGCGACTTTTGGGCGCACGAATGGGGGAGCTTGAAACTGAGAAATAAATTAACGTAGTGAGCGTGAGTGAGGACTGTATTATTCTTGACAGAATAGCGATATCCGGTTGAGTATGAGTATATAAATGCGCACAAGGTACTCTCAATACACGTGAACTGGTTGTGAGACACTAAGTGGAGGGAGAGGGAGAAAGAGAGTGAGAGTTGAGTTGTGAGTAACGCGAGCTGAGAGACTAATCATCGGAAGAACAAGGAGACGACTGTATCACCAGAGCTGTTAGATGACTGTGTATTAGGAGAAACGGGAGATGACGAACTTCTGCAAGAACTTGTAGGTGTATGAGTCGGGGAGGCACTGTCTGTTGTGGAGAGGAATAAAAAATTTAGGGGTGGGAAAGATAGTAGGGAAAGTCCAGGAAAGAGGGAAATCCGTTATCTCTTTGAAATAATAATAAGGAGCAGAACTTTTACTGGTACAAACAACGACTTTCTGTAGGGCCAGTGAGTACTGTAGAAGGGGCCTATCAAACGGTGACGCCACTTGCGAAGGGCACACAGATAGCTCTCCCTTCTGCGTGGTTGGACACACGACAGGTTCTACCTCTAGCTCTACACTCAATTAGATCCCCATGAGAGGTTGTTCAATCACCCGCGTAGATCAGCAAATGGGCTGCCCCTACCAACATGGCTGTCGACACCTGGGCAAGTGCTGATGAAACGTCTACCACCTCCTGGAAGCAAGTACGATCCAGCTATTGTGCAAGTAGAACTCCTGGAGGCGAACCCTGATTACTCTCATGTGCGGTTACCCGATGAACGAGAGACAATGGTCTCAAGTCACCATTTCGCTCCTATGGGTGAAACCTTTGAGGATTCTAACGAAGAAGATATTCAAAACCTAGCCATAGACGAAATTTCTGAGCCATCTCTTTCGAAATCCGATTTTGAGGCGTTCAGGAAGGACTAGACAACACCCAAAACACTTAGAGGACTATGTTCTAAACTAAAGGGGGAGACATTGTTATAATCACACGTTTCCAATCATGTGTTATAATCGTGTTTCCTAGCTACAAGTTGTATAATTAGTTTCCAAATTTACTCTTCTCATTTTATGTAGGATTTTGAATGGAATAAAGCCTATAATTCCACGGCTTTCTTATTACTCGTCAAAAATTCTCAGCGCTGGTTAATTATAATTTACCTTTCTTGCAATGTCAGAGACGTCATCGTAGCTAATCCATTGATCTTCTTTAAAAGCGTATGGCCCCATCGACCTGTCCTCTTCTCTTCTTACCTCCCAGTTTTGACCGGACACCAAGTCGCAAATCTGAAAAGGTTGAACGTTAACGACCATAATAATATTGCCCCTGGGAAGTGCGAGACTTTCAAAACTTTTTGTTATCATTTGAGCGCTTCAAACGTTTTCTTACCTCGTAGAAAGACAAAAATCCTGCCGCTCGAGTGAACTGCCCTTGATGCCCTGGGCCGGAAGATGGCGCATTTAAGCCAGTGTCGCTAACGTTCGTTAACGTGAAACTTTGTCCGTATAATGGCATGCCCATGATCAGTTTGTTGCTTGACAAGCCGTTATCCAGCCAGTAGTGAACTGAGTAGTTCTGAAATACGAGGAGGGAGTAGTAAATACTTTTTGAATGGAAAATGGAAAGTTAGAGGCGCAATATTCGACCTGAATGATGACGCATTGAAGAAAGCACTGGGGAGCTCCCTCGCTCGAACAGAGATGGCACAGCAAACACTTCAGAACGGATTCAGAACTAATTAAGTAATGATCCAGGCAGATCTCATTAGGGAAACGAGTGCTTGGCAGAACGCCTGCACTTGCTCTTCTCAAAAATCGCATTCCTTGACCCGCTCACCTCCAATTTCCCTTCTTATACTGATTCGTGTCACCAGCGCTCTTTGTTCTTGATGCTTACTTTGGCAACCTAACCCAAAGCCTGCCAATTATGCAAAGTGATTTTCTTTACATTCTTGTTGTGCGATTAAAGATTATAAGGCAACATTTTTCATACTTATTCATACTCTTCAATTCCACGGTGCTGTTTAAGAGTGAAGCCAAATACGCGAGAATTATCCTGGATGAGTCTGTTCGTATAATACTACAGAGTTCAGTTTTAAACCTCACTTTAGGCTACTCACGGGGGAGGGGGGGGGGGCAAAGCAAAGATTGCTCATCCACACTTTCTCGGAGCATTCTCGCTGAGCGTGTTGGACAACTTGAAAACACACGCATCCATACTCTCGCAAAGTTTCCTGGCAGAGGGAGTCACATGGGTTTGTTCCTTGCAGTACAAAAACTGCTCTTGAGCGAAGTCAGGCAGAACGAGGAGAGAACGAATGAGGAATCTTGAGTAATCCCATCTGCGTTCTCGCCCCACGTCGCGTAGCAAAGTCAGACTGTCACTGCTTGGTGAGAGTCTGGAAGGGTTTTAAGCTCACGAAGGCAATGGTGACGCTAAAATAAAATAAAACTAAAATAGTGTTAAGAAGAACTTAAGAAGATTAATAGGCATGTTAACTGGACATTACGCAGTCTGGAACCCATTACGCAGATATGACCCAACAATTGGGGCTGAATGCTCCTGTGGGGAAATAGAAACAGTTGAGCATTTCATATGTGAATGCCCAATATGGTTTAGAACCAGGTTATAAAGACTTGGAGGACGAACTATAGATAGGGATGACATACGACACAACGAATGGAGGGAAATCCTTAAATTTGTGGAGGGAACTGAAGATTCTGGCACACGTTCTAGGAGCCAAAGCTGGATCTCTTATATAACTTGGGTGATGGGGCCCATATGTGGCCACGACTCAGGTGGCTGTTCCCTCGGCTTTGGCTGATGCCCTGTAGTCTCTCTCTCTCTAGGCGACGTCCAGTAACACCCCCACTCTTGGGTCAGTCATTGAGAGCGCCCTGGAGGAGCTCTATGGATGAACAGGCACGAATAAGGTGGAAGTGAATGAAATCAAACTTGTGCCCCACTAGGGGTCAATCACTGTCTCTTCAATTCACTTCTGAATCGGCTGGCCTTTGAGAGCAAAGCGCTGCCAGCCATAGAATATGGAAGCAATATAGGATGGGCAAAAGAATTGGGAGGAAAGGCTCCTTTTACAGTTGACTGTAGGTGCCGTCAGGAAACTTCTTTTTTTTTTTTTTTTGAAACGGTGGACGCAGGCAATACCCTCGCTGCAGCCACAAACGGGCCTATTGTAAGGGCGTCCATGATACTCGGATCATGGCCCACCTGCACCACCCCCAGGCCCCACGGCACTGGTCTCACTTGGAGTGACGTCACCTATGCGTCCCCACCACCCCCGCACAAAGCGGAGGATATCCGCAAGTTCTGCATTTGCCACCTCTTCAGGCTGAAGAAAGGGCCTCCCAAACACAGAACGGCGCGATGCTGCGAGTCCATCGCATACGCACAGCACGTGCTCTGCCGTCTCTAGCCCTACCTCGCAGAACCTGCATACCTGTACCTCGCACTTGCCAATATTTCCAAGGTGGTACCTCAGCGGACAGTGACCTGTGAACAGGCCTTATATGATCCTCATATACTTCCTCCTCAGTGCAAGCACCTCCTTGGACCTCTCTCTGGAGAGCCGGATGAAGAGTTTTGACTGTCTAAGGCTGTGCAGCCCTGCACCTGTCCTCCCATTTGCCAACCTCTCTACGTATGTGGCTCCTGGTAGTCCCAACAAAGGGCTCAGGGCCAATAGGGATCTGCTCTGATCCCTTCTTAGCCAACCTATCAGCCCGTTCGTTTCCCTCTATACCCTAATGCCCTGGCACCCAACACAGTGTTACACTGTTGTCCTCGGCCAGGGCCTTCAGTCCAGTCAGACACTCCCACACCTGCCGCGATGTAAGACACTATGAGGCTAAGGCCTTGAGAGTGACCTAACATTATTTCAGCCTTTCTGAACGAATTAATCCCACGACTGAGCTGCTTGGCTGATATCTAGCAAAGAACCTCACCAGAGGGCGACTAAGTCTCTTCGACTCATGTGAGATGCCTTTGGCCACAGATTTCTGGCAAGCAACAGCAATAGTAAAACAGTGGTAAAGCTGAAAAGAGTGTCGAGCTGGAAGGACGTTATCAGGTCAATAACTTCGACAATACGGTTGGAAATCCCCAAAATCTCTGGTAGAATTCTTATAGTCTGAAATAGACCTTTATACCACGGTGAGGGTTATATTAACATATGCTCCTTAAAAATCACATTACTTACTGCGTTGAAGTAATAAAATGTGTCCCCTTCGTGGTGGTATAGTGGAGCTACATGTCCAGTTTGCCTGTCCCAATGTCCATGGAAGTCGTAGGCCATCAATGCAATCCAATCAAGGTGCTCATTCATAGTTGGAATGTCGTAAGCTGTAGAGTGATTATTATATACATTAGGAACGTTATAGTACACGTAATAGTTGAGAACTTATCACGACAGATAACTGTACAAAGCCGATTAAGCCCTAAAGAGAAACTGCATCTCAATGGCGAAGATCAAAGTGATTAACTTGCTGTTGTCGCCATGAGCGACCTAATTTGAGTATCCTCTTTACCACCTGACGAAATAGTTGGTATCAGTATTCACTGAGTGGCGTATTCCTACCGTGGTTACGTTGTGAGCCACCTGATTTTTAACCCGAATTTCCAGTTCAACTTCTTTGAATTATTTACGCATTACTTATTGCAGCTAGAAACCACTTTGCCTCGTGATGCTTGCGCGTTTCACTAGTTTAAACGTACGAAGGCTAAGTTAGGAAGCTTGGCCACAATTACCTTGATCGATAACAGTTTTACTAGGAGATACTGCAGCAGACAGCAGCCACTGTCTCGGTTTAAACGCAGCACTGAGCTCACGCACTAAGTCCGCAAATCCTGCTTTATCTGAGTCGGGTCCTTTGCTGCAGTCCACCTAGAATAAAAACCCATTTTAGAAAGTAATACACTTTTAGACTTAACACTTTTTAAATTAGTTTATCACAAACAACAAATCCAGACTTGTCGCGACTTGTGTCTTTTGGTTCAGTATTCATTTTCAATTTTTGTTTCTGTCAGGAACATTTTTTTACAACCCTCCATCAAGTTGTAAGACGGGGGGATCCCATATACACAATGTTGATCCGCCGTTCTGGCCATATTTTGCCTTTAGCGTGATCTAAAATACCCGTTTTTTCACACGAAAATTTCGTTAGGCATCTAGTTGCATCCGATTACTTGGCATCTCGATCGGATAGTCTGAACTCAGAGTTGTAGGACTGCATCAAGATGGAAAGTAGTGAAATTAGAGAAAATATTATGAAGCTGTGGCAGCTGGCCACCCTTCTTCAAAAGGCGGCCCGTCACGAAGTCTGTTTCATGTCGACAGAGTGTGTTAACCGCACAGTTCTCCTGGAGGGGAAGCACGTGGCCAATGAGACAGACTACATCACGGCCCGTGAACTCCAAGGCTCAAAACTCTCCCCTGCCCTCTTCAACATCTTCTGCCACGTCCATGGGAAGATTATCACTGCACAATATGCGGACGGTGTAGCCCTCCTTCACACCTCCAAAACCAAGCTGCACTGCCCCACAGTCATGAGTTCCTGCCGTCCCTGCTCAGCTGGTACCACAAATGGGGACTACGCCTCAACGGATCCAAATCAGAAGCAGTATTCTTCTCCTGCCGTAACATCCCCCCTCTAAACATCCAAGTGGGAAGCCACCCGATCCCTTGGAACAACCAGGCCAAGTACCTCGGTGTCATCTTCGACAGGAAACTCAACTGGCACAGGCAAACCCTAGCTGTTCACTGCCCTCTGGCCATTCTTCAACAACAGAAAGGTCCCACAACCAACGAAAATCCGCGTCTTCAACGCCATCATCAGGAGCATCAGCATCTGCGCTATCCCCGTGTGGGGCACAGCCTCCTCTCTTCGTCAACTCGAGGTTACATGAAGTACCTCCGAGGAGTCCTCTGCTCCCCCCGCTATATCAGGAACTGGCAGCTTCTGAAGGAAGCAGGCCTCCTCTCACTAAGCAAAGCTGCTGCAACCTACTCCCAACTCGGTAGCGGGTCACCCCAACCCATCCATCAGCAATCGTTCGTAGGCCCTGCTCCCTCATTCCACGCTAACCCCGTCCCACCCTCCCCACATCGCAAATGCGCATGAGTCCCCCTGCAACCGCAGGCTGGCCTCCCATCCTTCTGGTTTAGAACCTCCGGGTTGGCAACCGCGGGGGAGAGGTTTTAGTTGGTAAAAATCCGACACTACCCTCTTGGGTGTCTTTCGAAGATTTCCCCTTCGAACCACGCTTCAACGCCTGAAAAACACGACTCAACCGAGTCCCTCGCCTCATGGAGTCCTTCGTCTCGCACCTGGCAAAGACAGAGCCTACAACATTTCGTCGGCCTTTTTTAAGACCACGCCATTTAAGAAGGGACCCCCGACAGAAGACAACTCGCGGGACAATGTCATAAAAGTTATATTTTCGACTAACTGCAATCATTTCCTGCACTGCCTCCCATCTCAATACATCCCCCGTCTGTTCAACTCATCACGTTCTACCAATCACCTGAGGTCGGCGACAAAATGTATGACAATGTTTGTTGTGTTGTGCAGACAGGTCTTGCTTCGCTTTCAACCCTGAATCAAATAGGATGGGTCTGCGAGGCGTGAGACTGTGTCAAGCTGTGCTAGAGAGTAATAAATTGTCGCGTAATAATTTGCTGTTTTTCTGCATGTCACATCCCGTTTTTCCCATTTCCCCACTTATAATTTTTATAATACGTACATTCATATATTTTAATATTCGTCCTTGGAACAAATAGTTTGTCACACACATACTTAATTTATAGGATCTAGAGAGGGAAGGAGCAGTATGTAGTAGGATTTTGCACAATCTTTTTAAAATCTATCACCAAGAACGCATTGGACAGGGCTGTTTTCAACTTGAAATGGTTTTCATAGATCTAAGACATGGGAATCACACTTTCTTGATAACTGTATTGTGTGAGTTGCAGAAGAAAGAAGAAACCACAGCCTCATAGGGCACAACTGGTGTGGTAGGTGAGAGAGTGGCAGCACGTGTGAAAGGGGGGATAGTAGTAGTGTGAGATCGCCAATGACAGAGAGGCGAAAAGTAGGTCGGTAGCCTAATGAAGACCTCAGAGAGCTCTGTGGCGCAGATAGTTTGTGAACCAAAAGGGTATTGAATGAATCTCTTGTGAGAGGAAACGTTGGTCTTACGGCGCCAGTGAAAACATCAAGGCGAAAGATCAAATTGGCATCGGCGCAACAGTCAGCTGGCTGAAGAGGACAGAACTGCAGACGAAGAGCGCTCCGACGCTTTGAGAGCACAGTGCACGCAGTGTTGTAGATATCACAGGTCTGTTTCCTTATTTGATGACTGTACCTAAACCCTCGACGAGGGTTATATCAGTCATAGAAGTTGCGGTTTCGCTAATATGCAAGAGGTCGGCCCCTGCAGCATCCACTGAACTCAGACCTGTGGAGGTACGGCAGGTATTTGGTCTTAGCCAGTCTCAACGTAGAGAGCTGTTGCCCGTGTGTTACCGCGCGGAGGTTACCACCTGAGGAATCCCGTACCATCTGGGAGGAGTTTTCAATCTGGTTCCCTACCTGATCTTACTGTTTACTTGGGTGGCAAGTTTCAAAAGGACAGATCAACTATGACCCCGTTTCTTAGCCATCACCTTCTTTGCGAACTTTGCAAAATGGTTATAGGCTTGCTTTGTAGCAGTCAATGCTGCTAAGTTCGTTTGCCCTCCCAACAACCGTTGCTCACTGTTGTAGAAACTACAGTGGAGCAGCACATGGTTTCTTGTTTCCTCCGCACTGGAGGCACAAGACGTGCATAATGGAGAGTCTTTCAGAGAAAAGAAGTGGAGCCGCGCATTAAAGTCACCATGTCCCGTGAGGAACTGGCTCGTCCAGTGGTCTGGCTCAACCCATTTTCTTGAGAGACGTTCACGGATGTTGGGGAAGAACTCATAAGTATCACGTCCCTTTGACGAGGATTCCCATCTCGCTTGCCATTTCTCTACAGCCCATTCATCGATGGCGGCAAGTTTCTGTTCTGTGGTGAGATCTGCACGGAGTCCAAAGCGGGGGAAGCTCCCGTTTCACTCTCCACTTGTCAACCATCCACTCAACAGCCAAATCAACTGGTAACTGATCAGTGATCACCTGGAGTGCTTCTGTTGATACAGTCTTATAGGCCTTGGTGATCCACAGGAGCGCAGCTCTCTGGGATTGGGCCAATACTCTCTTTTGATTGACTGTTAGCTTGCTACCCCAGACAACGGGGCAGTAGCCAATCACACCTAGATAGATGGCCTTATACATGAGGATAGTGTCGTGGTAACACACACCCCAAGTGGCCTTAGTAATGGCACGCAGTGAGGCAAACCTTGCAATGGTAGTGCCTTTAAGGGACTGGAGGTGTTGGTTGTATTCACTCCTAAATACTTGACGTGCTTTTCAAGAAGGAGCCTGTGGCCCTCAAAGCGTATTGTGGGTGGATTATTCACTTTCCCCTTCAAGAGGATTAGCTGGTTTTTTCCTCAGCCACCTGCATCTTGAGATGCTTGCACCATTGGTTGACAGTGCGGAGCACGTGGTGGGTTTTTTCTTCAATTTGGCGAACTGACTCTGCAAAGATCAGCACAGTCAAGTCATCCACATAGGGGTACGGCTCGCAGTCAGTCTCCATGAGTTTCCTGAGAAGACCTTAGAAGAAGGCATTCCAGAGTGCTGGTCTAAGGACCGAGCCCTGTGCGCACCCCTTCTCAATCTTTCTCTGGACGGAGACATGCCTGCTTTCGATCGTAGCAGTTCTGTCTGTCAGGTAACTTCTGACGAGCGAGTACAGGTTGCGGGGGATTCCCCTACCTTTGAGCTCATTAAGGAGCGCTGGCCACCAAAGGTTGTCAAACGCTCCTCTGATGTCAATCAGAATCTTGTAGATATCACATGGCATAAATGTACTCAAGAAGAAGCGATAGTAAATGTGATTGAACCAGAAGCACGATTGAATTTTGAGGGTATATTTGTGGCAAGAAGATATTTGTGAAATGTGGTTCAAGAATGAGATCCCTTAGTCAGGAAGAAAACTGGGGTCGCGCGCATAAGACGACCTGCAAGGTGAGCATTGTTGATGCTGTAATAAAGAGCGAAAGAACGAGAGCACGCCACCCCAAGCAACGTTGAAAATAATGAAGAGGAAGATACGTTCAGTATGTACTGCGAAATGAACACCTCGAGAATCTATTGACGGTTGTCAGGCTGGAATATTACTCCCAGTCGAGTCATGTGAGTTATTCGTACTCGTACACATCACTTCGGCAATTGTGCGTACCTTACTATGTACGAGACACTGAGTACTGATTGCACTCGGTACTGTGAAGAAAACGTAAGAAGAAGACAAAGTGCTGAAAAGTTTTACTACTCAGTTTGGAACCGTAAAGTACAGAATCAAGGTGTAGGATGATTGTTGAGAACGTCAGTAGTAGTTAGATTATCCGCCTGTTACGCGCTGTAGTCTAGTTTTGTTGAAGTTGGTGGCGCTGCCTGGTTTTTTTGTGATTAGCGAGCAGGGAGGTTTTCTTGGGCATTCTGTTGAGGCACGCGTAAAAGTGGTAATGTAATGTCTAGTCAAGTTCGGTTTTACGCTTTTATATCTAAATTCATTTTAATGTGTTCTTTCGTTTACGTCTTATAGTAAAGTTCTTTGTATTATCGGTCGAGTTCGTGGTTGTTGTTTATGTGCTAGAGCTTCATATCCCTTTTCCGTCGTTAGTTTTCGACAATTTTTGGCATCCCTTGTGGGGAATGAAGAAGAAATAACAATCTCTCGAAATAGAATTCGCGCCGAAGAACGACGTTCATCGATTGGCTACGCACGACGTTGATAAGTTACCGATTTTGACATTTTATGTGGTAGACAATTATTTATCATGTCGAAACAGATTAAGAAACGCGTAGTGTAGTAGGACTGGCGTTTACCCGGCTCTACAACACATTAATACCCCTGTTAGAAAGTCAACCTGTTGACGTCACGGTTGTTTCAGCGAAAGTTCGAGTATTACAAAATAAATACGAAAGAGCTGACTTCCTTGAATGAGTTAATTAATGAGGAACTGTGTGAGACGACCGCGGATGAAGATTTTGAGAATGTTATGCTGGCTGAGACAGATACCTGCATGCAGTATGAAGAAAATTATCATTCTGTTAAACTAAGATTACAAGAATTATTGAAACCCCCAGCTTCAGTTGTTTCTGTTGCATCTGATGGCATGGAAAATAGGGTGAAAATGAGGACTACCAAAGATTGAACTTAGACATTTTGACGGAGAAATTTCTCAATGGATAGGTTTTTGGTCTCAGTTCAAAAGTGTTCATTACGATGGTTCATTCTCTACAGAGGAGAAGTTTCAGTATCTGATACAATCAACGAAACCGGGTAGTAAGGCTAGAGCTCTTGTAGACAGTTTCCTCCATCCGCCGAAAATTATGAAAAGGCTATTAAACAACTCAAGTCTCGGTTCGGTCGTGATG
The DNA here is from genome assembly GCA_020466155.1 of Pachypeltis micranthus. NCBI lineage: Eukaryota > Metazoa > Arthropoda > Insecta > Hemiptera > Miridae > Pachypeltis > Pachypeltis micranthus. The sequence goes on from CM035776.1 coordinate 7,409,516, forward strand.
AATTGCTCATCGAACACTATGTTAGAGAACTGTTGAGCCTAGTGCTATTACATGCTACAAGCAAGAGTTCATTGAGCTTGACCCAGTTGTCGGATCGACTAGAAACCCCACTCCTAGCTTTGGAAAGTCTTGGTGTAACGTCAGAGAAATACGCCTGTATGCTATATCCCTTAGTTGAATCCGCATTACCTGAAGATGTATTACGTGACTGGGAACGGTATCGGAAAGCTGGGCCATCCATTGAAAGCGAGACCATGGCAAATGCTGATGGGTTGATGGATAAACTGCGTGCTTTCCTGAGAAGTGAGGTAGAGAAGCGAGGAACGGGGTTTATGCTTCTAGAAGTACGTTTAAAGCCACCAAAGATCCCTGTAATTCAAATCCTCACTTTAAAAGCCTACTGAGAACCATAAAGTGGCAACTGCTGCTGATCTCGTGAGCTTTGAGTCTGCAGGTCAATTGTCTCCTAAATGTATGTTTTGTAGTGGCCTTGACCATTCCACTGAATTTTGTTTCAAGGCCCGGGAGATGTCTGCTGATGATAAGTATAAGCAGTTAAGATCTAAAAAAGCATGTTTCAGGTGTCTAGCTGCTTATCATGGAAAGCGCCGTTGCAATAGAGAAGTGCGTTGTTTGGTTTGCTCCAAGGACATTGTACCTCCCATGTGTCGTGATACCGAGAAAGTGAATAAACCCGGAGAGACTAGTCCATCACACGACCCTACAAAGGAAATAGAGCATAGTTATAGTAATATTAATTGTGCTCCCATTTTGATGCAGACTCTTCAAGTACAGGTGAAAGGAGAAAAAATGGTGACAGCTCGAATGATGATTGATACTGGCTCTCAGCATAGTTATGTAACACGCAGGCTTGCAAACCTGATGAAATTTGTATCCATTCAAGGTGAGAATTTAGTTCATGCCCTATTTGGTGGAACAACTACATATGTGGTCTCTCACCCATGCTATAAAATTCGATTGAAGAGCTTGACTAATGAATTCTCGTGTAATTTTGATGTTTTGAGTCCGAAAACATCTGTCATGCTGTACCAGCCATTCCCAAAGGTCCTTGGTTATCTGAATTGAAAGATTTGAATATCTCTGTGACTGATACTGATCAAGGACCCATTGATATACTTGTTGGCTCTGACGTAGCTGGTCGATTATTCACAGGTCAGAAGCATGTGCTGAAATGTGGGCTTGTGGCATTAGAAACAAGCCTTGGGTGGACTATTATGGGTCGCTTACAAAAGAGCCCTCAGACTACATGCTAAATGTGACAACAATGTGTGCTTTAGACCTTTCCCCTTCGGAAATTTGGCGCCTTGATATAATTGGAATAAGGGAACCAGCAGACGTGAGCACTCAAGAGGAGAGGCGCAGACTGCCGCACGAGAGCATTTTTAAAAACTGTAAAGGTCTTACGTGATGGGCGATATGAGGTATGCCTCCTGGCTCAATGGTCATAAATCATTGCCTTGTGGTTATAGGATGGCCATGAGTAGGTTGGAAACAACGGCAAGAAAACTTAACTCCTCGGGATTATTCGGAGATTATGAGGCTGTTTTTAATGACTGGCTGAATGAAGGAATAATTAGCGAAATTCCAGCTATGGAGTGGAATAGGGCCATTACCTACCTCACCGAGCAGTTTTAAAGGAGGGAAGCACAACAAGGATACGGCCTGTTTTCGATGCTTCAGCTCATGAGGCTGGGCAGCCAACTCTCAACCAGTGTCTCGAGAAGGGCGAAAATCTCATTGAACTCATCCCATCTGTACTTCTTCGATTTCGATTGGAACCCATAGGAATAATTTCAGACATCCGTAAAGCATTCCTACAAATTTCTGTGGCTGAATCAGACCGTGACTTCTTGAGATTTTTGTGGCGTGACAGGTCTGGAGAGCTCAAAATTTTTCGACACAACAGAGTTGTTTGGTGTCACGAGCAGCCCATTTCTGCTTGCGGCAGTAATTGACCACCACTTGACCAGGTGTCAACAAAGAGTTGAAGTTGAGACTGCTCCAGATGATTTAGATGTAATTGCCAAACTTCGCCGCAGTCTTTATGTTGATAACTGTGTCACCTCAGTCAATAGCCCTGCAGAGATGGAACAATTTATTAAGAAGGCCAAACAAATATTCCAGAAGGCCTGCTTCGATCTCAGAGGGTGGGAGTGGTCGGACCCAACATTATCTAGTAGCACACACACCCCAGTCCTCGGTGTTCTCTGGGATCGAAAATTGGATGTTTTAAGACTCAACCCTCCAAAACATGAGAATTTTTATGGAAATGAGGTCACCAGGAGAACCGTCCTATCAGCGTCACAGAAAATATTTGATCCAATTGGTATTTTTTCGCCCACTACTGTAATACCAAGATTAATAATCCAAGAAAGTTGGCTTGATGGTGGTACATGGGATAGCCCATTGAAAGAAGAACGTAAGAGGGCATTTCTTCGGTGGATAGCAGAGGTACCTGCCTTAAATGATGTAGAAATTCCTCGCTGGGTTAGGACATCACAGAGTCCCAATAACATTACCTTACATACTTTCTGTGATGCAAGTCAGAAGGCTTTTGCTGCTGTTTCCTTTTTACGAGTGGAAGTGGAGGAAAATGTATTTGTTAGATTGATAGCAGCTAAGTCACGAGTATCACCTGTCAAAAGAGTGACGATCCCACGATTGGAGTTACTGGCAGCTACCATTGGTGCTAGATTGGCATCGAGCATTTTGAAAGAAATTGGCCCAATGGATTGCTATTTTTGGAGTGATTCCACCACAACATTGAGCTGGATTCGTCGTGAAGAGCCTTGGGGAGTATTTGTCTTCAACCGGGTGAAAGAAATACGCAAGCTCACTCGTCAAGAGGATTGGTACCATGTTGCTGGTATCCAAAATCCAGCTGATCTTGCTAGTAGAGGATGCAACCCTGTGGCACTATGCAAATCTAAATGGTGGGAGGGACCAGAATGGCTCCTGAGTCACTCCCTCAGAGTGGTCTTTGTCTGAAAATACTCCTGATGAGAATGAAATTCAACAAGAAAGGAGGAAAATGGCCACAACTATGATAGACTGCCCTTCAAGATTGAACACTACCTATTCAACAAGTTTTCTAGCTATTCCAGAATTATAAATATTGCATGCTGGATGATACGATTTTTGTTAAATAAGTACACTGAACAAAAATTAACTGAAAACACACTTAGTGGATCTGAGATTGATCGAGCTGGAGAGATTAATTCTGCGTATGGTACAGGATGAGTCCTTTGAAGGTGTTAGTGACAAGGCTTTGAAGAAGCTGAAACCTCAGGTTGACCAGCATGGACTCATACGCCTTAGGACTAGAATTTGGGCAAGGAAGGACAGTGAAGATTTCCGTTCTCCGATTATTCTACCTTCTAATCATGAAGTAGTGGCCAAATTGATACTGGAAGCCCACAAGAGGAATGGTCATGTAGTGGGTCAGAATTTGCTCAACCTTTTACGAGAACGATTCTGGGTCCTTAGAGGCAGGCAAATTGTCAAGAAAGTGACTGCTGATTGTACTGTGTGTCAGCGTTTCGAGCCAAGTCCTAGAAGTTGAGAGTCCACCCTTACCCGAAAATAGAGTGCGGGATGCTAATGTGTTTGAGAGTAATAGGTACTGACTTAGCTGGACCTCTATACCTTTCCAATGGTGAAAAGGTTTGGATTTGTATCTTCACATGTGCAGTGTACAGAGCTGTTCATTTTGAGGTGGTTTCTTCTCAGTCTACTGAATCTTTTAAATTGGCTTTTCGGCGCTTTGTTGCTCTACGAGGAAGACCAAGCGTTGTTTATTCGGATAATGGTCGCAACTTTCACGGTGCCAATAGTGCTCTACAAGGTGTTGACTGGGATCAAGTTGTAGCTGGAAGGAGCCATAGACCGTATTGATTGGCGGTTCAACCCACCCAGAGCTGCATGGTGGGGTGGTTTTTGGGAGCGTTTGGTGGGTGTTCTTAAGGTTTCCCTGAGGAAAATCCTGGGACGTGCCTCTCTTCCCTATGAGGAGTTAATGACATTGGTCTATGGGTATGTGCTACATATGTGAATAGGAGACCAATCACCTATGTATCAGAAGATCCCAATGATCCAATCCCTATTACACCTCAGATGTTCCTTCAAGAAATCTCTACAAATGGAGTTCCTGATCTTGATGCAGTGGATGCGAGTTCTATGAAGAGGAAACTGCGGAGAAGACTTCAATTGAAAATGAACTTCATAGTCGTTTTAGGAGTGAATATTTGGGTCAGTTACATCTCATGGTGGGAGGCTTCAAGAACAAGAGAAGCCCAATGGTTGGAGAAATAGTTCTCATCGGCTCCGATGTAGAAAAGCGCTTGGAGTGGCCACTTGCTGTTATCACAGAATGCATCCCAGGCCCTGATGGAAAGTGTCGTACTGTAAAACTGAGAACAGCTAACGGTCAGCTGACACGTGCAGTACAGCATGTCTTTCCATTGGAAATATTTCCTGACAGTTCTGATGACCTAAACGAACAACAAACTCCAGTTTTGAACTCTGAAAACTATAATTCTCCTAGGAACTCTGCAGATGAACCTAATGTTTTTCCTAATGATGTGGAACGGAAGACTGAAAAAAGGAAGAGATTGGTGCAAAAGTTAGTAGTGAAAGATTGTGCAACACGTTGTGTGGGCGGAAGGTGAAATTGCCTGTTAGATATGTCATTTAAATTGTATTTCTTTTGTATCTTTCAGAGTATATTCAAATGTTTTGATCTCAAAAAGTCATATTTTACAGAATTTTTATTGAATATTTTTCTTATTAAGTAACTATCCGATGTAGATTTTGTTTCTAATTGTGATCGTACCCAAATCTAGTAATGTAACTTCAATGTTTGATGTAAAGGTACTTGAGTCGTTATACTCCTCAGGTGGGAGTATGTTGAGAACGTCAGTAGTAGTTAGATTATCCGCCTGTTACGCGCTGTAGTCTAGTTTTGTTGAAGTTGGTGGCGCTGCCTGGTTTTTTTGTGATTAGCGAGCAGGGAGGTTTTCTTGGGCATTCTGTTGAGGCACGCGTAAAAGTGGTAATGTAATGTCTAGTCAAGTTCGGTTTTACGCTTTTATATCTAAATTCATTTTAATGTGTTCTTTCGTTTACGTCTTATAGTAAAGTTCTTTGTATTATCGGTCGAGTTCGTGGTTGTTGTTTATGTGCTAGAGCTTCATATCCCTTTTCCGTCGTTAGTTTTCGACAATGATTATCAACTACTCTACCAGCTGTGGACGAATGCAGTCAAAAATATTCCTAAAACCAGGAATGGTGGTATGTTGGCTGGTTGGGCTGTCTGTTAACGCCGGAGGTAGTTGTTAGTATCTAATAATAATGTAGACGTAAGAAGTGCTGTGGACTACTGAACGATAACCAGAACGCGTCTGGATTGAACGTGCCTACTCCTTCTTCTTCAAGTCGTTCCAACGCTCAACTGCCCTCGCCTTCATACCAACGTTGTTCGCCTTTTCGTTTACCTGCACAGGTGCTTCTCACTTTTTGTCCAATTTCTTTAAATAGCTGGGTCATCAGCATCCCGATCCCATTCTCTATTGCAATTTGGGAATCAACAATCTGCATCACTCCACCTGTAGCACCCCATACGTTGCTACACCTTCATCTGACCTGCTAGCTCGCCTGGACTGCTTTCTTCCGCATTTGATTCGCTCGAAACGTGCGTCATTGCTAAATGCCTAGTGATTTTGTAAAATGTACGGTTCGTCTAAAAATCCTCCACAAAAAGTCAAGTGGAGAATAATATAAGAGTACTACGGGTAACAGTGACATTTATCATAATAAATGAAAACAAACGAATATTCCCACCTGCCAACATTTTGGATATTCCCAATCCAAGTCCAACCCCGAAAAATGATACTTGTCGACGAATTCAATGGCTTGTTTCACGAATCGCGCTCTCGCTTCAGGATTGTTAACGAGTCTGCTGTATTTGTTGCCCAGCGAGTCGTTCCACCCTCCAAGACCCAGCAGAACTTTGATGCCTTTCGCAGCGAGAGACGTTACTCTTGTATAGAAATCTGAAACAAATTAGTTGATTAACAGGAGCGTGTACAGCGAGTCCAGGTGGGGTGTGTCTGAACTTGAGCCAAGGGGCACACCTCTGACTGTCCTCATTTAGGGAGCCAACTTTTACCGGTTTTTTTACACGAAGGAGTTAGTAATGTGGTAGGTTTTCGACATTAAGACGACTTGAAACAGTAAAATTGCCAGCGGTCACAAGCATTGGACGATGCTGCAATTAATAACGTCGTAGCGTAAACCAATTTTCTCTTTTCCCACTCTCAAATATTGGAGCAGTTTGAAAAGGCTTGTAGCTCGAAGAGCGAGAATGTGGATAGGTTTACTCAGCCCTCCCTGTTTGTCCTCTCCTCACTCTGCCGAACTTTGCTACCCACTGATGAGCGAGAGTGTGGGAGGGGTTAGTAGTTAGGTTAGGGGCACTTCAGGGAGGATTAGGTCAACCCCCCCCCCCCCGGCCGACATGACGTCACTCCCCTCCTCGCCCAACCAGCTGACATGACGTCAACCCCCCCCCTCACAGTCTGCATCATCATGTGACGTCACACCCGTCAAATCAAAACGCGAACCTTTAACGATTATGTTTTATCTATTGTCCTAAATCTTTTTTCCAAAAAACTTAAAAAACGCGTACGCCCTACGTCTTTTTCGTCGTATAACCGATGTGAATAAATTAATAATATTTACAAACCTATCTTCGCTTCCTTTATTTCGCAATAATAACGATACACGATATTTTTACTACGGATCTCATAATTTGCGTAATGTTTGCTAGGAGCGTAGGGCGACAATTTTTTTGCTCAATTATGCCTCAGTAAAATTACGTAGCGATTTATTTTGGGGCTCCACGTGTGCTCGGGATTTATTTAGCGCGTGCTGTGGGGGAAATTGGCGCAATAATTGGTTGGGGTATAACGTAGATCAACTCAGAAGTTGCGCACAATTGTGGGGGCATGAAGTCACACGAGGGGGTTGATCCATTGAAAAATTATGATAGTGGTATCAGCCGTAGTAGATGGGGGAGGGGTGGGGGCTGACTTAGATCCTCTCAGATGTGCCAATTGTGGGGGCATGACGTCACATGTTGACTTTGAGGGAGGTGACTCCATATCAGCTGTAGTAGATGGGGGAGGGGTGGGGGTTGACTTAGATCCTCTCAGAATTTACACGGTTGGAGGGGGTATGACGTCACATGATGATGAAGAACTGGAGGGGTGTCTGACGTCATGTCAGCTGGTTGGGCGAGCGGGAGGGCGTCATGTCGGCTGGCGGGTGTGATGTGGAGGGGGGGTTTGACCTAATTCCTCCCAGAAGTGCCCCTAACCTATCTACTGGGGTTCGTTGGTCGTCCTCTCATCGCTCTACTTGACACTGATTTTAGTACCCCGAGACAAGGGGTCACGGGGGGCCAGTGTTCTGGAAACGAGGAGCCACCTCCAGTTTCTTGTGGGTTCCAAGGCAAACGTGCTTCCCCAGACTTCACAGGAGTGTGGACGCATGTGTTTTTACCTTGTCCAACGTTGGCAAACATGCTCTGTGAGGATAATCCAGGAGAGTGTGGATGCGCATTCTTTACCTTGAGGATACTCCGTGAATGTCTGAAGGGAGAGAGACCTCTTAAAGAGCAAACCAGATAAATTCTACCGTTCAATCAAGTATTCATTGGTTTTTAATTTTGTCCCGTAGGGGCATTTATAGAATGAGCCTGAAGGAGAGGAAAAAGGGTACTTAAAGCCCATCCTCAACAATGATCATCAGGTCCTAAGGTGGACAAAAGGGAATGACTACTGCATTATTAAACTAATGGGCCTCATTAGTTATGGAGGTCCAACGCCATGGTGATCCAACAATGAATCCTTAGCACTGAAGCAGACCATTTCTCTGCAGCCATTTGGTATTTTGGTCAATAACTCCACCAATTTACCTGGAGTGATTCTTTTGTTTTTAGTCTGTAACTTTGGGTCGTCGAAGACGTTGGAGATCCCACATACTCAGAATACGTTTAGTCAACAACATATTTGAATGGTTCCCAGAATCCTAAAGTCACAAAAAGTAGTTGATTCGCTGTTAACTGCTCAGTAGAGGTATAACACGAAATATTACGATGGTAATACGCACATAAGTAAAAAATTTACATCAACGACGCATTTATAATCCCAAAGTATAAGTAATTTGTGGAAATGTTCACATACCGTTGTCAATATCGGCCCAAGAATCGTGAGATTTGATTTCCAGAGTGTTCGAGTCTAGCACGGCAAAAGCGTATACCACGTGGGTACACAAATTAGCATCGATGTCTTCAGGCATGAATTTCCCATTGCCCTGACGGTACCAGGCCCAGTTTGTGAAATAGCAAACTATTTTATAAGTTTCGCTACTTGCTCCTGTAAGAAAAAATATCATGCGTTGAGGAAGAACGATCCAAATTCTTCCCTCAATAGAGAAGCTGGTTTAAGTTGAGACAGACGAAAAGGAAGTTGACTGACGGTATAATTAGATAATTCACATGTATGGATGGTAACTACTTAATGAAATGCCTGTAAATTGGAAAATTAAACCCGGGTTGTTTGGATAAATGATGATGATGGTAGAGAAGATGAAGAGGTGACGATTCAGTTGATGAATGGTGCAGAATGTGTGTAGAACTCCTTGGGAGAACAAATTGTCCTGTCGCACTTAAAAAAACACAATGGGAACTTCCTCGTGGAGGAAAAAGAGCGTCTTGGACGAGTCAAGGTCAGCAGCTGTACAGTGCAACGTTTCAAACGGAACTAGGGAAAGCTAGGTCAGTTGGAGAAGAGAGGAGGAGCAGAGCAGATAAAGCTAGCATGAAGATCAGGAGTCTTGAAGTGCTGGGCGATAAGCCGTGAGTCGTGTGTTTGATGAGACGTAGAAGGCCAGGAAACACAATACACGTCAACAAACTCACATCAGGTAATTCCCTAAACACTATAAATGATGACAGCGCACAGTAACCTATTAAATTATTATTAAAATCGAACATAGGCATCACTCAACATTTGACGGGTTTAGCGTTTAATTCCAAAAGAGCTCAGATGAAGGAACAGAGCTCAAGGATACAGACAGGTCTGTTTCTTTATCAAAATGACCATTTGTTAACGATGGTAAGAGAGTTATTTCAGGTTGCAGTTTGGTTATCAAGCAAGAGCCACACCCTCGCTCAACACCCACCAAACCTAGACCTGTGGAGGTACGGCAGGTTTGGTCATTTTGCCAGTTTCCCGGAGAGCTGTTGCCGGTGTGTTACCCCACAGAGGGGGCCCCTGGAGAATCCTGTACCATCAAGGGGAGTTCTTAATCTGGTTTCCCACCTGATCTAACTATTTACTTGGGTGGCAAGTTTCAATGAGAGATGTCAACTGAGGCCACGTTCTTTTATGTCAAAACCTCTTTCGCAAACTGGGCGAAATGGCAGTCAAAGCTGTAATGCTCGGCTACTCGTCCAAGAACTTCCAAATCTCTCACTGTTGTAGGAACTACAATGTAGCAGCACGTAGGTTCTAGTTTCCTTCGCACTAGAGACGCCAGACATGCAGGATGGAGAGTACGTGAGAGAACAGAAGTGAAGCCAGTCTTTAAAGTCGCCAAGTTCCATAAGGATCTGACGTGTTCAGGGATCTGGCTTAACCTACTTTCTCCTCAAATGTTCAAGGAGCAGGGAGGTTGGGAAAAAACTCAGACGTGTCACGCCCTTTGACGAGGATTTATATTTATCTAATGCCCCGTCATCCAGCAAAGCAAGTTTTCGTTCAGTGGTGGGGTCTACACAGAGTTTGGCCCAAAGAGAGGGGAAGCTCACTTTTCTCATTCTCCACTTGTATACCATGCTCTATGATTAACTGGCCAGTGATCACTAGGCGTCACGTAGACCTTGTTAATCCCCAGGAACGCAGCTCTCTGGGAATTGACTGACTGTTAGTTTGCCACCCCGGCCAACAAGAGCAGTAGACAATCACGCCTAGGTAAATAGCCTTGTACATGAGGATTGTGTCGCTGTCACACACCTAATGGCTCATAGTAAGGCAAATCGTACAAAGGTAGTGCCTGTGAGAGACTGCTACGCTCTGAAACGCCACCTCTTACCTATAGTGACTCCTGAGTTTGAATGCGCTTGTGTACTGACTGACTCCAATAGAAGGCACTGGGCGATTGTGGTCTAGTGGTTAAGACAATGGTTCATAAGTCGAGGATTGTGGATCAGAGCTCCGGCGCGATTGCCATAATTTTTGCCTGAGTCAGCAGCACTTCAAAAGCATCTCCAAACTACCTCAGTACACTGGCACTGCGAGGAATGTGCGACGCTACAATCTGCCAGCCCCTCTCCCAACCACGTTTACAGTTACCGACAGGCATTAATAATCAATGTGAGTTAGACACCAATACATCAAAAAGCTTGGAATAAATGCGCTAATTTATAAGGCGCGCATAGTTTTTAAGAGCTCACCAATTTCATTCGTTCCACCACCTGACGCCGGTTGAGCTGTTTCAGTTGTGATTTCGTTGTTTTCAACTTCTGCTTCAACTGGCGTCTGGCCGCATTTGACATTTTCTGGCCAATCGCAGATCAAATTTTTCTGAAACATGATACACGAACGTAAATAGTTGGGAAAGGCAATGTAGGGTGGACAATATTTGCAACACTTTGTTAAAACACTGTGAACCAACCTAACACCGTACCTTCACTAACCAATCATCAGCCACAATCACTTAATCGTCTGTAATGGCTTAAAGCCATTGTTAGTTTAGGGAAAATATTCAATTAGGCTCTTTCTTTCGGTTTTCCTGGCTCATTGCTTCCATCGAGCCTTTAAAAATGTGGGAAAACATTTCTTCGGAGGTCTCTGCATCATTTTTGTTTATTTTTCGATTCACGGTCTTCCTTTTTAATGTGTATTTTATAGAATATGTAAATTTCCTTCAGCATACTCCCAATGTTATCTGATAACTAAGAATCTGGGAGGTGTTTATATTCCAGGTACTTAACGCGCTCATGTGACGTATTGGAATGCAAACAGCGATCTCATTGTGCACACTGCAACTCCTGAGAGATAAAGTGGATATTGGTACTACAGCACTGTGCTCTAGCATACTTGGAAGAGCAGGGCCCTTTGAAGCCATATTGCGTACTGAAGAGCTTATTCCGCCAAGCAAAGAGTAAACTGAGCCATATCAATCTATCAACAGACGTGCGAGCTTGAATCCAAGGCATATGAATAAATACGATCGATATAAAACAGAAACCCTTCTGCAGCACAGCACTGGAGAGAACGTATTTTCGTCTGCCATCAAAGGGCTGAACCTTGCTGATGTCAGTGTTATAGGCAAAATCGGATTAAGCTGTGACCTGGAACACCAGAGCCGCTTCTATTGGGGAGAGCCGTTCAAAGCAGCTCCGATTAAATCTGAAGAGGAAGAAAAGTGCTGAAGGACAGGGAGAGGGGAGACCGCATTGCTGCGATCGGGAGGTTAGGAAAATCGGGTCCATGGCATGCAACGAGGCGATCCTCCTAGTCCTAGCTCAATGCCTGTGGGCTTTGGCTATTTCTGTGGATGGAACCGAATATACAATACTTTGTTAAGAAGGAAGGAGGAATTATTGTGTATAGCCCGATAACCATCCTATAACATCAGTAACAATAGGGGACCTCCATTGGCCTTGGTTCTTATCAATACATTCCCGAGCGCGGACACATAGAGGGCTGTGGATCTGTCTGAAGATGAATAGTAGTATCAGCAGGTCCCTGTGAACGCCAAAGAGCCCCTGGGGTGTTTACTGCTCTGAAAATTATGTCCCAACGCCAGACCATGTCAGGGTGGGCACTAACATAGTACAGAAAGAAACGAAAGTAGCTCAGGATAATTTCTAACGTTGATACAATTTTATATCATTTTTACTAACCTGACTGAATTGAAGCCCTGGTGGGCACGCTTGTTCAACCAAAATTCCAGATTGACAAGTGTAGAATTTGGCACAGTCCGAGGTATCACCTAAAAACAACAAACATCGCGTGAAACTCCGATTTACTCATTCTTAGATTCCAAAAATACGAGGGAGGTCAAATGTTATTCTTTCTAGTGGGAAATTTACCAGTGATATCGGGGCAACTGTTGGGTATGATTTCATTTCTGTATCCAGACTCTACGTCGGGTGGCGGGATTTCGTTGCTGATCTTCTGCTTCAATTGGCAAAGAGGCCCTGGCGGGTAATTTCGAAGAACTCGATTGATAGTTCGCAATAAGGGATATTCTTCACAACCTGCAATTAATCAGATTTAATTAGTTCAATTCTGCTTCATTGATAGTCTTTGTGGACTGCAAGTTTTTCCACACCTTTTATTTCGATAACGGAAACTAGTCACTCCAGGTGGATTCGCATGAGCCAGGGATAGTAAGTTCTTACTTGAAAGGCGCTGGTTGTAAGGTGCACTCCGTATCCCTAAATCGTCTCCTACATTCCCACACAAATAGTACTCTATTCTCTGAACGCCGCCTACAGGTGGAAAGGCGACCGGAGATTCCTACGATTCTGCAAGGGTGTGAACTCTTCTCAGCGAGGAGGTAGGATCACTAAATGTTGCACCCCATAAGATTAACAAAATCATTCACTAATAATATAACGTTAAGGAGCTGGGCCCATTAGTGAAAACAGAAGAGGGAGTGTGATTTCCTCACACCTTCATGTACGATGTTCGTCAACGTTAATATTCAGGCAACTGAAACCCCTAACTGAACTCACGCCCGACATTGACGAGCTTGCGCGAACAGGTAGGACCTGATTCTCTCCTTGCTGAGAAGAGTCCACACCGCCATAGACCACTCTCTGAAGTCCAAATTAAGGCTCAGGAGATATTTTACGCTCGAGACAATAAAAGATGCGACCTGTGTACTGCAGCAGACAGTCAGGTCCCCACAATGATGAGGAATAACTGTGCTGTGAAACGAGATGTTACCAAAGGACAGATTTCAGCAAAGGAGAAGATACGGAAGAATGCCTCACACCTCTAGCACACTCAGTTACCACCCCCTCAAACATGTGAGGCCAACTCTTGCTTGAGGAGTAGCAGATGTAAGCCCTGCAGGCTGTGCTTTGAGATGTTAACTCGTGGGAAGTTGATGAAGTGGAAGACATTCATCGACAACTTTTACCATAAGAGAAACTGCGAATGAATTAAAACGCGTACAATAACCTGAGCAGGTAATTGTAAAGAGAACTGTGAAGAGTCTCCGAGACCAGTGGGCGAACGATCCTATTGGAGCAATGGGCTGTGAGTTCAGTCGCGGGATATTCAAATGCAAAATTATCATTAGATTTATAATCTAAATCTCAACCAAAGTTATGTGCACAACCACATAGTGCATCCTAAACTGGAAGAAGAAAAAGGAAAAACATGAGCAAGAGCTGGCTAATTCCTCTGAAACGCTAAAACTGGGTGGTAGGAAAGAGTGCTTCAAATTGATGGCGTATATATAGTCTTCTGACTGTCCCACTGCTGGGATGTGCACTGCGACCAGGTGAGCTATTGTGCCAGTCCCAATGTCTTGAAGGTCAATGCCTAGCCTCCTGAGGAAAGCCAGGTAGTTCCTGAAAGAGTCCTCGTTGGTATCCATCCTGGGAAAAGTGGTGCCAAAGACCAAAAGTCGCTCCCTCTTAAGTCTCCGGCACTGGGCCAGGACATGGTAGGGAGTCTCCTCATCCGTGCCACACTACCTGCATCGAGGGGTGTCGACTATAGCCATAACATACAAGTATTTGTTCATTCTGGAGTTCCCAGTTATGATCCCAACAACCCTTCCTCTCCATCCTCAGAAGGGTGTGTCTTATATCCCTTGATTGCTCTGAGACAAAACGTTTGGAGTGTCTTACTCGATGGCGTAAAAGTACTTAAAACTGAGTAGAGTCAAAATTGTTTACTTACCACACGAATTTTTGAAATCGTCAAGATCTAGAGCCCAGATCATTGCTCCGCCGAAACCATTCATTTTCACAAACTGTGATTTGTGTTTGATCATAGCCGCATCATCGAAGCCAACCCATTGATCTCCTTTGTAAGCGTACGGGCCCATAGCTCCTGATTCGTCTTTAACCACCGTCCATCCGTTGTTGATTACTCGATCGCAGATCTATAAGAACCAATTATAATTTCAAAACAAAAAATAGTGACAGTTTCAATCCCCCTAAACTAAACCCCTCGGTGCTAAGTAAAATAAGAGTAAGTCGTGGAGTGGGTTTGACCCCCCAAAGTGCGTGTTGGAATGTACACTGTTGACTACATGGCATATTCAAGGAGCAGTATTTAACGCGACAGTAAGGCAGCACTAAGTGCCCTCCTGGAGGCGTTTTCGTTTGATGCTGTTCGCTGTCGCGTTCGCTCCCACTCAGTTCCCTGTCTGTGGTGGTAAAACTTCTCCGAGTGTAATTCACGAATAAAAATCTGTGTTCCAATTGCATTCGGCTTGATATCGTACTAACTTCCCGACTCTCTCAGTGCGATATCGCTTTCAATATTAATCCCCCCTCCCCCCGTAACATAAGCATGGCGTCAGTGTCATAAAGGATGTAGTGGGGAGTAAAGACAGTGGGGTGACAGTTGGCTGGACTATACACAAACAGGAAGAACACCTCCTCCTCTCATCCATCTACTCTACTTTATAACTAGAGAGGGTATGTTGAGTTGTGCCTGCCTTTTCAAGGAGTCTGTTTGGTGCAGGCGGACTTAGCTGCGTCCTTGATTTGTGGCCTTCCCCGAACATCGAGTCCGCCTATTTTTGACACCTCTCAAACCCTTTGTTCGCAGCTGCGGGAAAGTCCATTTCCTCTTCAGTTATTTCCAAGTGACGACCGGTTTTTCTTCTTTCTGGACTTTTCACAATATCCTGTTCCCACCCCTCAATGTATTTACTCTCCATAACACACAGCTCTTCCCAAACTCATTCCTCTACCAGTTCTCTCTAACAACTAGTTCGGATTCTCTTCTTCACGGTACAACCAGTTCATACCTTCCGAGCCCCCTTGATCGCGCCTAAATACTCAAACTCATATCCTATTCTAGTTACTTCTTCTTGTAATTGTAAGTGCTCGAATCTTTTGATCTCCTACCTCTATATTCTTTGAAATGGCCTCTGAGATAGATGATGTGAAGTAGCGAAGGAACATCATTTTCTGAAATAGTTGGGCCTGCCGCATTGGTTTTACAACTAGATGGGGGCTTCAGTCTTGCAATACTCTCCAGCAATCAAACACCACGAGACAACAAAAGTTCATTCCATATTTGCTTGATGCACTTTAAACACGCTTCGTTGTGAGGACCTGGTGTACGGTTGAACAAGCACTGCAGGAATTGCTACGTACCTCGTAGTAAGAAAGGAAACCCCTGGCGCGAGTACCATCTCCAGCTTCGCCGCCACCGTAAGTGGGAGAGTCCAGTCCGTGCACTTTGTTCTCCGCTAGCGAGAAACTTTGTCCGTACATGGGCATTCCCATTATGAGCTTCTTAGGATCCGCTCCTTGATTCATCCAGTAATACATGGTGAAGTTCTGAAAACAACGGGCAAGTGCTAAAATTTGACGAGAGGTCAACGAGTAAAGACGTTTAATGAGAACATTACTTTTGGCGAACTTCCACAAGTTTTTGGACATTCCCAGTCTGGTACAGAAATGCTGATCCCTTTCATTTGTTAGTTCGCTCATTCTGTCCAGAAAATCTTGGCCTACTGACTTCCTGCTCAGCATTTCTGCGTCCCTGGAAGATTTTAGAACTGTCCAGAAACCCACCACGGACAGTAGTGCGCTTTTGGAAATATTTCATGCCACGCTGATGGTGACGTTACACTTCTAAAACTACACAGGTAGTGAATGTACAATAGTTGAGGGGCTTACCGCATTGAATGTAACGTCAATATCCTCATCGTGGGCGTACATGGGAGCTACATGCCCCGTTCTTTTGTCCCATTGGCCGTGATAATCGTAACACATAACGGCGATCCAGTCAAGTTTGTCAGATAAAGTCTTAACGTCGTAACCTGAAACATTCGTTATCGTTCCGAGTTGAGCCAAAGCGTTTTGTTTTTAAATAAAATGAAACGAAGCGTTACGAAACTGACTATTGCCACCCAAAAGCCAGTTTTGAACATGGAGAGGTCCAAAGTGGCTTTTGAGTAACTCAGAAACATGAAGATTTGAGGGAAATTAAAGGTTGACGAAGGCAGAAGATTAAGAAGGTAAAACTAAGGGTTGTGAGGAATTCAAAATTTTGTAAAAATGTGTAATGAGCACAAACGAGGCTCTCCAGGAAGAAATTCGCGTGAGGGTGGGAAAAGGTGTGTATCCCCACGCGTCTTGCATTGAAATGACAACCTCAGCAGGCAGTATTCCTTTGCTAGCGACAAGCCTGTTGGGAAGTAACTGGTCAGCTCTGTAAATAAGTCGTGTGGAAGAATTTTTTGTTAGGACCATGAAGACTGAAATTAAATGCCAGGAAATATAACTTGGCCTCGATCTAATAAAAAATGGAATGGTCGGAGCTGGCGTGCGGGTGCTCAAACCAAAGATGGCATATACACGAGATAGTTTCATCGAGTATTTAATGGTTTCTCGTCAAATCAGGTAGTAATAACAATAGCATGTTTTAACGTTTCAGATAAGTACTTGACCACTGGCAGAATTTGCCCTGAGTGAATTGTGGAGTGAGTGTGGTGGTCGATCAAATATATTCTTGCTCAACCCCACCCACAGAGGTGCGAATGTACCTTGTCCTGCACAGGGAGGCTCAAGGCTGGTTTTCACCATGAGATGGGCTTTGCAGACGATTGACCAGTCGCATAAACGCTTCCTTTGCACGCGAGAGACACTCCTGTGCCCCCGCCACTACTAAAGAATTAAAGGCTAGCGTGCCGTGTTCAGAAGTACTCAAAGAGGCAAGTATATGCCTTGTCTACACTTCAGCTGCCCCTCATACGAGAAATAGCGCAGTCAACATGGTAGTGAGACTGTCCCAACGCCCAACCAGCCCCTTGGAAGTGGAGTTGGGTTGGTTGTGTACATTCCTGTGTACACGCCCCATCTTCCACCTCATTAGTCTGATATCAAATAAAAACCGTCATAGCGTGTGTACAGTGGCAGTCATGAGGCTTTGACCGACTACCCCGGTGTTGCTGCTCAAAGATCAATGTTAGGGAAGGATCTGATCGGTTAACTATAAACCTGAGACTTGGTGCTTTCCCCACTGCCCTCTTCGCGTTTATTTTTTGTGATATTATTCGACCAGCCATGGATGGGCCAATTAATACCGATTTGATCCATCGATTGAGAGTGGAAGGCTTACGGAGTGTTGTGGATTGGTGTATGCGTGTCGGTTTTATCTCAGAGAAGTATGAATGTCCTGAATGTGGTGCGTGGATGAAATTGTCTCCAAAGGCTGGTTCCTTGGATGGTTTTGAATGGACGTGTTGACGGGATGGCCACAACTCCAAACGGTCAATTCGTAAGGGGTCGTGGTTCAGCGTAAGTTGAGTATGACTGACATCATGCTTCTCACCCTTAATTGGGTAATGAGATTACCGGCAGAGATGAGTGCGATAGATCGGAATGTTTCTAGGAACACCGTGACCGACTGGAAGAAGCCTATCCCCCTCAAAGTTTGGATACGTAACTTGAGAGGTGAGTAATATTTTTTGTTATTTTTGTGGTCGTCAATGCATGTTGTTCGCGCACTTTTTGTTTTTTTGTTCACTTCGACTCAGTTTCGCGCGCTCTCCATTGTTTACATCCCGTTTCTTTCGCGCGCGTTGTTTACATTCATTTTTACGACAAAACTTTGCTCAACTCTTACCGCTACTGTTAGGCTCACCAGTAACAGTGACGCTAGTAAATCGTTCCAAATTGCAAACCGAAGTTCCACGCGAATATACCCGTGGCCATTGTATTGGGAATTTACCGACTTTGACACCTTAAGAGGACGTAGAAGTTGATAAAGGAACTTGTCGTGGATGATCGTCGGCGAAATTTTAGTGAAAGGATGATAGGGATTTTACCTTTGGGCCCATGGACACAACATACGTACTAACCGTTATCCACGACTTTCTTCGCTGGGGAAACAGCTGCCGACAAAAGGAGGCCGTGGGGCTTGAAAGCATCGTGAAGTTCTGACACCCAATCGGCGAACGCAGATTTATCGGATTCCGGGCCTTTCGTGCAGTCGACCTGAAACATACGATAAAAGATCTCAGCAACATTCATCTTATTCAAGAAATACCACTCACTAAGCAGATGAATGTAAATTTTAAATTCTTTCGCCGAACTGCGATATTATGAAAGAATTAAAACGGAATAGATGAGTTGAACTGTTGAAAGGATCGCTACAACATTAAAGTCCGCTCACCTGCCAGCATTTAGGATATTCCCAATCCAAGTCCAAACCGTCGAAATTATGTTTCAGAATGAAATCCACTACGTGTTTATTGAATTTCGCTCTCGCTGCCGGATCGTTCACCAATCGGCTGTACTTCGATCCGGCGGAGTCGTTCCAACCTCCGATGGCGACTGTCACTTTAACCCCTTTTTCTTTCAACGTAGTCACTTTTTCGTAAAATTCTGAAAAATTGAGAACAGCGTGAAATTGATTGGGAACTTGAAAAAGTTGGATGTTTAAAGTTCGACAGCTTTGAGGATGATGGACAAGGTGTGAGGAAATATCTGGTGCGTTGCAACACACAACTTTCCTTAGCTCTACGTCAATTCACTTTCTATATGGCTTTTTCTACTTAATCAATTCATTTACCACTCAGTTCAGTTGAACTTGTTCTAACAACATTTCATGGTAGCAAAAAGCGGTAGCGCTTACAGTTCCAGATTTTATTGTGCTGCTCGTACTCATTGCAGGACCATTATTGAGCAATTGGTACACAGAGAATTAATGGGGCTGTAAACAAGAATTTTTTGAAGAAGGATAGTAATTGGATTGGACTACAATACCAATTTTCTTTAACTTTCTACTAACATCCCAGCGGAGTTTATAAGGAAAAACGCTGCAAATTATTACACAACGGTTTATTATTCGATACACCAAGCTTGACATAGCATATGCTTCGTTCAACGCATTTCGATTCAGCATCGAACATTTATCAGAACTAAATGTAAACCCAAAAAGGCCGAAAAGTTTGATCGAAATCGTAATATTGAGAAAATTAAACAAAAAAACACAATATCTCGACAAATCTCCTTTTTGTTAACTTGGCTTATATCTCCGTTCAACATACTAATATACAGAAATAATTATAGAGAATGAAATGTTGGTATGGGTGACTAAAAGACACTCCATTAGAATTTATCACATCTGGTCAGAAGTTACCCTGGAATTAACGGAAATGTTCGAAAAAACGTTATTTTCGACACATTTTTATTTTTATCTCTGTTCAATGGAGTGTCAGAGGAACATTTATTGAGAACAATATGTAGGTATAAACTATTTAAAAACATCCTGTGGGTTTGGTGAAAATCGCGAGTCGTTTTGCCAAAAGCGTAAAAACTCTATTTTGCTTCGCCTATATCTCCGTTCACCGTATTTTTAATGGAGATATGTATAGAGAAGAATTCAAACGACGAAATTGATTGGTAGGAGATAATTTGAAAGTTTAATCAAAATCGTTAGAGCCGTTTTTGAGAAAAATGCGAAAAACCCTAGTTTTGGCATTTTCGTCCCCCTTCCCATCGGCACAACTATCGTACCATAACCTTATTTTGGTGTCTACAAAAATTTTTAACGAACAAAACAAAAAGAACCAGCTCAATCGGATCAGCCGTTCTCGCAAATCGAACTACAGACACACACACACACGGGGACATACACACAGACATACACACAGACATACACACGGACCTCTCTCCGAAATTAGGTTTTTAGACTCAGTAGGGTCTTGAAACGTAAAGATCAAATTTTGAGAAAAATTTTTTTGGGCCGATTACTATAGGGTTATCCTTCCCTTCAGAATGAATAATAAACCAAAACTGCGCTAAAAACGCTTTTCGTCGAAAAATTTGATTGTTTATTGTGCTGCTCTCGTCATTTTCCCACGAATGGGAATTTTATGGTATAATTATCTTATTAAGAGCTACCAATATTAAAAATGTAATCAAAATCGTTAGAGCCGTTTTTGAGAAAAAAATTTTGTGTTTTTATCACTATGATGACTATAGTTAACTTTCGGTGGATTTTTCCCATACCCTTATTTTTGCGTCCCATGATAACCTGTAGGCTAGACATCAAGTTTTAGCTGATTTGGTACGGTTGTTTTCTCTGAAAACCGCGCGAAAAACGCTTTGGTCGAAAATTTTGATAATTTATTGTGCTGCTCTCGTCATTTTCCCGCGAATGAGAATTTTATAGTATCATTGACTTATTGAGAGCTATCAATATAAAAAATGTAATTAAAATCGTTAGAGCCATTTTTGAGAAAAACAATTTGGTGTTTTGATCACTATGATAACTATATTTAACTATCGGTGGATTTTGCCCATACCCTCATTATTGCGTCCCATGGTAACCTGTAGGCTAGACATCAAGTTTCAGCTGATTTGGTACGGTTGTTTTCTCTAAAAACTGCGCTAAAATCGATTTCGTCGGAAGTTTTGATAATTTATTGTACTGCTCTCGTCATTTTCCCACAAATGGGAATTTTATGGTATGATTGCCTTATTGAGAGCTATCAATGTAAACAATTTAATCAAAATCGTTGGAGCCGGTTTTGAGAAAAAAAATATTTGGTGTTTTGATCACTATGATAACTATAGTTAACTTTCGGTGGATTTTGTTCAAACCCTTATTTTGGCGGTCGATAGTAACCAGCAAGCGAGATATGAAGTTTGAGCTGATTTGGTTCGGCGGTTTTCTCTAAAACTCGTTCACAGACACACAGACCATTTTCCCAAATAGTGTTTTTCGGACTCAGGAGGGTCTGAAACGTAAAGATCTGAAGAAAACTCAAAATTTTTTTTTCAGCCGATCACATAACTTTCCTTTCTGCTTCGTAGAGCCAAGGAAAGTAAAAATTATTTACTTCAAAAAAGTGATAACGTATTATAGCTATTACGTAAGCTGGCTATGTGATGTATGAACAGAATATATGCAACTTGTAGGTACTGTCTTCCATGACTAACGTGCTCTGGACGCTCATGGGCATCATCGTCATCAGCCCTCAGCAGTTCAAGCCTGGGAAGAGGGATTCACTCAACAGGTATGTTACCTTTCTGACTAAAATAAGTCTTTGGAGTACACAGTTCGGCAAACGATCGCTCAGTAGTTTATACTTTTTACTGACTATTTCGGTTCATTATTCACTCTGAATAATACAGCCATCATTTTTACCCGAAATTTTGGCAGTTTTATCGCAAGTAGGCCGTGTTTGGTATCATTTTCAAGGTATTTTTCGATGCTGAACCGAATGGAATGGGTCTCGAAGGTGCGAGACTACGTCAAACGACGAATTATGAACCGTAATAATTTGCAGCATCTTTTTAGTCGTTTCCTGTAGTTGAAATCGAATTTTATTAAGACCAGCGCATCAAAGCTCTACAGAAATCAATACGACCAGTTCATTCTTCGATTCTTCGTGACTGAAATAGTTTAGAAACGACTGAAGAGGAAAATGGACAAGGACATCTCATATCCAACCAATTTGCGACGGATCTGGAGTGATTGCCCAGGACCTAAGGCGTCGATACAGTGGGGAATATAATAATATTCAATTTGTTAAAGGAGGTTCAATTATTTTTTTAGTGTTTGAAGATCACAAATTAAATTTTTTGCTGGCCCGTATTAAGCTATCTTTTTCTTTCCCTTTGTTTATATTTATTACTCGTACTTTTTCGTCGGGGTTCGTATAAATATTTACCTTCTGTTTTATATATATTATCAGGACTGGGTAAATTGGCAAACATCCCTATACATTCTGATCAACAGTTCCTCAGTTTCTATTTATTATGTTTGCCTCATTCAAACGCCATTTCCCAAAATGTGACAGTGGGCAGAAATACAGGAGAAATTAGGGATAGTGCGCTGAATGCAGGTGCTTCTATGAGGTAGAGGTAGGTCCGGGGGGGGGGGGAGTGCAGGCACTACAGATTCTAATGAAGGGACTAGGAATTAACGTTACTTCAACTTACTGTTATCAAAATCCGCCCAAGTGTCGTGGGGTTTGATCGTCAGTTGGTCGCCGTCTAACACAGCGAAGCCGTAAACGACGTGAGTGCACAAATTCGGATCGATGTCGGACGGTAGATATTTTGCTGTGCCTTGCCTATAAAAAAAAAATAAGTTGATGAAAACAAATAAAATTAGGTTTCAGTAAAGTCGAACCAATTATAAGGAGATATCCGCAAATTTCTGTTAGATGTTTTCACGGTGTTGCATTTTCTGGGGGGAAGCTAATCCTCGGCACAGGACCACCTATGCAACCTTATAGTGAGTTACTTCAGTATTTCATCATTTTTACTTTCCACTACCCCAAAGGGAAAGGAAAGTATAGTAATCGTGTTTAAAAAAATTTGGGTTTTCTTCAGATCTTAACGTTTTGCGGCCTACTGAGTCTAAAAAACCTAATTTGTGTGTGTCTGTAGTTCGATTTGCGGGACAACGGCTCAACTGATTGAGCTGGTTCTTTTTTTGTTTTGTTTGTTATTTTGTGTAGACACCAAAATACGGTTATGGGCGATTTCGTCCGTTGGAAGGGGGTGGGGGTAGGGAATGAAAATGGACCAAAAACTAGTGTTTTTCGCATTTTTCTCGAAAACGGTTCCAACGATTTTGATTTAACTTTCAAATTATCTCCTACTAATCAATACCTAAATAGGTTTTTTACGCTTTTTGGCCAAACGGCTTCGACGATTATCACCAAACTTTCAAGATGTTTTCGAATAGTTAATACCTACATATTGTTCTCAATAAATGTTCCTCTGACAGTCCATTGAACAGAGATAAAAATGAAAATGTGTCGGAAATAACGTTTTTTCGAACATTTCCGTAAATTCCAGGGTAACTTGTTCACCAGATGTGATAAATCTTATGGAGTGTCTTTTAGCATTCAAAACTCACATTTTGTTCGCCGCAACTCTCTGTATCCGTCTGTTGAACGGAAATATAAGCCAAGTTAACTCAGAAAAGGAGATTCGTCGAATATTAATTTATCGGTTTTTCAATTTTCTGAAAAACGGGCCTAACGATTTCAATCAAACTTATGGAGTACTCTCAGCTAACTAATCCCAACATTTTGTTCTTCATAAATGTTCCTGTAGAAATGCGTTGAAGGAAGATATAGCGCCCGCATATATAGCTGGTGTTCGAACTTAAGGGGGTGGCGGAAAGTTGGGTGTTGCTACGCACTGCTGATTAACCCTGGCGTACGACGCAATCAATTGCTATCGAGTTTTTCCGTATTAATAATTATAACTTGTGGAAACTGAGCGTGAACAGGAAAGCGCCTACTTTGACGGACTCCACAAGCATATATATATATATATTCTCTCTCTCTCTCTCCCCCCCCCCAGGCCAAGGATTCTTTGTGGTACAAGCATGAGTAAAAAGTGGACAGTTTCAAAGATAAATTAGAAGAAATGTTAATTTATGATTAATGAAGAATTGTATGTAGAAGAAAATTATTTTAATTTAATTTGTAAACTAATGCAACTGATTAATATGAGGGTAACCACCAGCCCTGATTGGTAAATAAAATATTTCAATCATTCTCTCTCTCCCTCTCTCACCACGTTCTGCTACCAATTTGTGACGTACTTGGGGAATCCCTTAACAGACAGGACACGAGTGAAAGTCGTGTCAGGGCCCCAAAAACGAACAAGTTAAATATACTCACTTGATGTAAAATAAACAAAAAATGCCTCTCAGGAAAGTACTGGGAAATGAAATTATAAACCAAATAGGACCCACTTGAATTTAATCAGGAAAAAATAGAAATGAAACAACTAGAATGAAACAAATAACCTATGCTCGGGTTGTAGTAAATAACAATAAAGGGGCAATGGGGAAATTGAAACACCAAGCTCTGATCGCTTACCTTACTTCACACAATATAAAGGGACTTTGAGAACTTATTCACTGGCTTAAAAATGGGAGAGATTCGTGAGCGATGGCAGTAGCCGTTCTGCCGAAAATGTGGCTCCTCCGCTTTTATAAACAGCGGCGAACTGCGCGGGTGGCGGCAACAGGGTTGCCACCATCGGCAGCCCGCCGAAAACCATGACACTCTCTACTCTCTATCTATCTGGTTGAGAGTGTGACTGGAGTCAGAATGTCGAGTCGAGCTTTCTCCTGTGTACAGCGGTGAAAAAGATGAAGAGGTTTAAGACTGACTTTGTGTGCGGTATGATAAGAGAGAGGTCTGCAGGTTGGAGAATGGGTTAGTACGCATTGTATACAGCACCAACCACAACCCCACTCTCCTTCTGCCTGACAACGTAGAACAAACTTCAGCTCTGTAGGTAGCGTTTACCAAACGTCTCCAGGAGTGCCACAGGCAGCCAGTTACACACCTAGCTGACGTCATCCTCGTCTTAGTCTTGGCACCTTAGTGTGCATAATAAGTATACAATGCGCACTAACCCATGCTCCTACCTGAAGACCTCTCTCGAATCATACCACACACGAAGTCAGCCTTAAACCTCTTCATGTTTTTAACCCATGCACATGGGAGAAAGCTCTACTCGACACTCAGACACCAGTCACACTCTCAACAACTCAGTATTGATAATCTGTTTCCTCGTTAACAATAAAGTCAACAGTAGACACCAATCTCGGCTAAACCCTGAACCTTGCGCTTTACTTATGTTATTAGCCGGTTCCTTCAAGTTCGATACAATGAAAGGCTTCTGGGTAATAGTGATTATTTCAGAAATTGAATCTACTCTTTGATAGCCACTACAAGACAGCCCCTCGCATGGTTATCTCCCAACTTCGATTTTACAGTTACGACATTCCTGAGAGTGGTGCTCGCAGTCTCATTCTAACAGCTTCCAATCGCTGCTTTAATACTTATCCACTCCACACTGATATTTGATGTTTTCCTGACATTGGGTGCCGCAAGACGTTAAGCATCTCACCTGATGTTTTTACTTTCCTTGGCTCTACGAAGTAGAAAGGAAAGTTATGTAATCGGCTGAAAAAAAAATTTTGAGTTTTCTTCAGATCTTTACGTTTCAGACCCCCCTGAGTCCGAAAAACACTATTTGGGAAAATGGTCTGTGTGTCTGTGATCAAGTTTTAGAGTGAACCATCGTACCAAATCCACTCAAACTTCATATCTCGCCCGCACGTTACCATGGAACGGCAAAATAAGGGTATGAACATAATCCACCGAAAGTTAACTATAGTTATCATAGTGATCAAAACACCAAATATTTTTTTTCTCAAAAACGGCTCTAGCGATTTTGATTAAAGTTTTTATATTGATAGCTCCCAATATGATTATTATACCATAAAATTCCCATTTGTTGGAAAATGACGAGAGCAGCACAATAAATTACCAAAACTTTCGACGAAATCGACTTTAGCGCGGTTTTTAGAGAAAACAACCGTACCAAATCAGCTGAAACTTGATGTCTAGCCTACAGGTTACCATGGGACGCAAAAATAAGGGTATGGGAAAAATCCACCGAAAGTTAACTATAGTTATCGTAGTGATATAGTGATCAAAACACCAACTATTTTTTTTTTTTCTCAACAACGACTCTAACAATTTTAATTACATTTAGCGTGGTTTGACCAAGTTCAAATTAACTGAGTGATAAATGAATTGATTAAATAGAATTAGCCATGTACAAAGTGAATTGACGTAGAGCTAAGGAAAGTTGTGTGTTGAAACGCACTAGATATTTAAAAGAATGCTTTTCACACAACCGACAGTTCACTTCGCTATTTACATTTCGAACTTTAAATATTTGAAGCATGTTTTGCCTACCTGTACCAAGCCCAGTTAGTGAAGTAGCAGACGACCTTGAATTCCCCATCGGGCCCCGGAAGAGTCATTTCAGTCTCAGCAGGAGCTGGTGCTTCCTGAACATCAACCTCTGACATCTCTTCTGTCGTCGACGACTCAACGGTTGTGGGCGTCTCTGTGGTTGTAGTAGTTGGTTTCTAATTTCACACAAATTAATTATCGGCCTGAGTTACACGAATGAGCAAAATAAAGACGATAGATTGACTGGCAGTAGACACCTAAAGCTATTATTTCTGAAAGGAATATTTTGTAGCAAACAAATTTTTAAAATCACAGCCAATACGTGCTACAAGGGCTGCAGAAGTATGTAGGAATGTAGTAAAAGTGCAACATCAAGTGCCTATTTCGTAGTGTCAGAACGATGCCTGACAGCTTATTCTATTAACGAACCACAGTTTTTATGTTCTTACAGGTTTTGAAGGTTTCGAAGATGTCGGCCACGTAGGTCGGGGTGGAGTAGGCGGTCTTGTGAAACTTGGACGTGTCGCAGTTGGTCTTGGCCTAGACGTTGGTTTTTTCGTTGGCTTTCCAGTCGACGGGGGTTTCGTGGATGGCGGTTTAGGTCGAGGCGTAGTCGTCGGAACCTCTGCATTGCCGTTACCTGAACACACAATGGATCACTGCTAAATCGTGCAAGTAGTAGATCTATTAACATAGTATTAACATTGAACTTCAACTCATACGGCTGGATAACTTTGAAAAAGGTCTATCGTCCTTTGCAGTGGTCACTACAACCGAATGTTAGGCCTCTGCGTGAGAGAAGAGGCTTCAGACATATTTGTGTTCTAGTGGCGTGTCAACTGACGAGCCAAGCGCTCCAGCCAGAGAGCAGGCTCCACCAAACAGTCATTTTGTCGCCAGATGGGGTTTAAAAGTTCGGACTGGGTAGTTGAACAGGCCAATGATCGTCGTGAAAAAAGTCCATAAAGCAACAAGCGAAAACTAAGGACATCTGTCACTTTTCGTGGATGGAGTTCTGCACTGTTCAATTGATTTACGCTCTCCCTAGATGGAGCAATAAGAATTCTATGTGGCACTGACTGTGTTCTTTCAAGTAATTTTCGCAGAATGGCACTTTAAAACCGAAATAAAGTAAGTGACCAGTCCCCGTGCTGATTATGATGCCTGACTCCCATCGTAGGCTTCCTAGTGATCATAGCCCAGTGGTCAAAGACGTAGACTCATATTTCGAGGAAAGCCAAGGTAAAGGATCGCCGTAATGTTTGCTTAAGTCAGCAGTTCCCCAAAACTTCCTAAAACCTTGTAACAGGTCCACGGACAAGACTGTGTAACATGTTCGCGGGTTGTCGAGCTCGCCCGAATGGCAGGACACCTGACCAGCTGGAGGATGATTCACTTTCATGTTAGGATTGTTCAGCCTTTTCAACTGTTCCAATCTCGGCAGCTTTCCTAAACCTGGAATTGCATCTTTCGAAACCATTGAATTACATTTTGCCTTCGACTTTGTTTCATTTCATTCAGTATAACATTCCTTTCCTTCGTTTATTTAATTAGCTCAATTGAAAAGAGCGGTGCGTAGCAACACACAACTTTCCGCCACCCCTTCAAGTTCGAACACCAGTTACATTTGCGGGCGCTATCTCTTCGTTCAACGCGTTTTTACAGGAACATTTATGGAGAACAAAATGTAGGGACTAGTTAGCTGAGAGTACTCCGTAAGTTTGATCGAAAATTGGAATACCGATAAATTAATATTCGACAAATCTCCTTTTCTGAGTTAACTTGGCTTATATCTCCGTTCAACACACATACATATATACAGAAATAATTGTGGTGAATGAAATGTGGGTATGGGTGACTAAAAGACACTCCATAAGATTGATCACATCTGGTAAAGCAGTTACCCTGGAATTTAAAGTGTTCGAAAAAACGTTATTTTCGACACATTTTCATTTTTATCTCTTGTTGAGAACAATATGGAGGCATTAACTATCCGAAAACATCTTGAATATTTGGTGATAATCGTTGAAGCCGTTTGGCCAAAAAGTGTAAAAAAACCTATTTTTGCTTCATAGGCCTATATCTCCGTTCACCGTATTGGTTTATTATTCATTTTGAACAATAACCCCATGTTTTCGGTCACGAAAAACTTTTTACAACCCCCCCCCCTCAAAATTTGATACTTTACGTTTCAAGACATGGGGATTCCAAATCTGCAATGTCCGTCCGCCGTCCGGGCCGTTTTGGGCCTTAAACGTGGTCTAAAAAATCCGTTCTTTCGCACAAAAATCCCATTTGGTATCTAGTTGTGCCCGCCATCTCGGCAATCCGATCGGGCAAAGCCCATGGTTGTTATGGACAAAAAATGGTTTAAAAAACTAACGAAACGCAGTATAATCGCAAATAAGCCGTGTTTCGGATCGTTTTCAAGGTATTTTTACATCCTGGGTTGAATAGAATGAGTATCAGACGTGTACAACTGCGTATAGGGAAATTACAGTAATTATTAGAGTCAACTAATTGAATGAACTCGCCGGAAATACAGCGAAAGTCAACGTTTCGTCGTTAGTACTCCCTCCCTCCCTCCCGTCTCATTAAAACCACCCGCCCGCTCGACTCGCAACGTCGTGCCAATTGCCGAGGGTTCGCTGGAAGTCCCCATCCCAATTTCCCCGATTGCCCGACCGGGCAGAGGAAGGTTAGAGCCGATGAGGCCGGCACTTCCTCCACACACCCTTACATCGGATCATAAATGCCTACAGACGTTTACGGGCGCTTGGCACTGGGGGAATATTTAGTTTCCATAGTTCCATTGTAGTCAGGTCTTGTTTCGTATGGTTCACTAGTATTTTTCGATGCTGAATCGAATGGGATGGGTCTCGGAGCAGTAATACTAGGCCAAGCTATTCATGAGAATAATAAACCGTTGAGTAATAATTTGCAGGGTTTTTCATAGAGATATGTATGAAGAAGAAAAGTTAGGTATTTATTAGTAGAAGATAATTTGAAAATTTAATCAAAACCGTTAGAGCCGTTTTTGAGAAAAGACGAAACCCCCTAGTTTTTGGTATATTTTCGTCCCCCCCCCCTTCCCTTCGGCCGAAATCGTCCATAACCTTATTTTGTTGTCTACAAAAAATAACGAACAAAACAAAAAAGAACCAGCTCAATCGGATCAGCCGTTCTCCCGCAAATCGAACTACAGACACACACACACACAGACATACGGACCACGCGCCGAAATTAGGTTTTTTAGACTCAGCAGGCCTCAAAACGTAAAGATCTGAAGAAAACCCAAATTTTTTTTGGGCCGATTACTATACTTTCCTTCCCTTCAGGTAGCGGAAAGTAAAAATAAGTTACTTTAAGGTAAAAAATAAAAACTTAAGGACTTTTCAGATTAAGGTATAGAAAGCTTGTTTACATTAAGGAAGCGATCTTATATTTAGTTTTCTTTAGGGTAAAAAAAGAGGGTGAAAAAGAAACTGCTCAATCGGATCAGCCGTTCTCCCGCAAAATTGAACTACAGACACACACACACACTCGGACCACGAGCTGAAAGGTAGGTAGGTTTTTTAGACTCAGTAGGCCTGAAAACGTAAGGATCTGAAGAAAACCCAACTTTTTTTGACACGATCACTATACTTTCCTTTCCCTTTGGGGTAGTGGAAAGTAAAAAGAACGTTTCATATTAAAATATTGTCACTTGTTACCTCTTGTTTTTCCTTTTGCTCCCCCTCTTTTTTACAATTATCGATGGAATGATAAATTTGTGACGGTGGTATTGCTGATAGCGACCACACATGTACCACACTTCACGTAGCGCGTCGCGAATATAAATACAACACACTAATCCAGTCGTATCAAATGTAAATTGGAACCGTATCGAATTATTACCTGGCGATGCTAATGTTCTGGCTATGGTGGACAGAAGCGGGTGTTTCCCATCTCCGCACGTATTTCTAAAATCGTCCAAATCGAGGGCCCAGATCATTCCTCCGCCCAAGTCCATTTTTCGAATGTAATTTGACTGTGAAAAAAAACAAAACAACGAAGATATTAATGGGCTCACAAAGATGTATCTCGTATTCAGTTTAATTTCAATATTTGCACCTTGTACTGAATCATCTTTATGTCGTCGAATCCAACCCATTGATTATCGTGGTAGGCGTAAGGGCCCATTCTTCTTTCTTCGTCCTGCACGACTTTCCATCCACGATGCTTTATCCTGTCGCATATCTGAAATAACGAAATACAGCGTTGGACACCACGTACAGCAAGGACTTGAGCGTATTATTTCAAGACTTATCATTACCTCGTAATACGCGAGGAATCCAGCAGCTCGAGTGAATTCGCCAGCTTGTGCCGGAGCTATAAAAATAGTAAAAATTATGTTTCGTTGCGCGTAAATAATACAATTTGAAATAAAATTTGAATCCATCGACAGGTTTCATTCTTATCGTATGAGTTTGTTCTAATTCTGTGTTAATAACACTGCAAAAGTGTTAATAATGAGCATTGTAACCTTGTACATCGTGTAGATCAAAACACTCTCTAATAAACATTGCATTGAGATGTTGATGCCAGGGGAATACAATGCTTTCGATTCGACGCCTAATCTCTTGTTTCTATTCTGATCTAGTTGTCTCCAAGCGTCAAAAAGAGTCTAACGAAGACCACGTTTGCCATAAACGGACGTACGTGAAGCTGACAAGTCTGAGCCACTTAATGACAACTACCGTTCATTATTATAAAATCTTTAATGAAACAGAGCGTCAGTCCAGAAGTACATGACGTACACGCTGGAGTACTTTAAACACAAGAAATGAAATCACGCTACGCCCACGAAAGAACTGAGACGTTCTTACAAATACTTCCTACGACAAAAATTCTCCAACACATCAGCCTACGCTTCTAGTTTACATTTAGTGGTGAGGCCGTTTTGGAATTCAACAGTCCAGTCCCAGCCGTCTACCCTGCCAGTGAAGACGTGCAGTGCCATAGCAGATGTAGTAGAACTTGTCAGACTGGTCCACCTATTTCTTTCGCTTACTAATCCACAGAAGAATACTTTCGACAACTTATCACTCTTTATTAAATGGCCTTGTACATGAGAATATCCCTTAGCCCAAGTGTTATGAGAGGGGGATGTTTGAAGAGCCGCTGACAGACAAAAATTACAGCGATTGCGAGCTCCGATCCATGAGATTGTAGACCTTCGTCTTACCACAAGACTACAAACGCCCGGTGCCTTTAACGAAGTCAGTTGATACATCTCCCCCCTCACTGTTAGCCGCTGCTCCTGGAGCGGACAACTTGAATAGAAGGGTTTTCTGATAGTCGAGCAAATCCCCGGAAAACCCAAACAAAGATTCAAAGATTCTGAGAATTCGTCTCATTATTATGAGACCTTTGTCTTACCATGAGACTACCATTGCCTGATGCCTTCAATGGGAGTCAGGCGGTGGCTAAGACCCCATGTCGTCTCACTGTTGGATCTCAAAGAGGCAAATCAGGTATTTTATAGAACTACAGGCGTTAGGTGTAATGCCACCAAGTCATCAAGCAGTCCTCCCTCGTCACATCGGAAAGGGGATCGCAGTTCAGGCCGTAAAAGATGGCCTGACACACTTCTCCATGGGGCGTACGGGGGCAAGTCCAATCCCCGGAAACCCCATGGAGATAAAGCGTAGGTGCTGGTAGAACGCCTTTTGGCAGTTCTGGCATCGGGGCCTGCCACCTATTCAGATCCGTAGGCTGCTTATGGTGCAGCCATGTAGAATGTGTACCACGGGGGCTTCTGCCTGCAGCTGACAGCGTGGAGTCTTTAAGGCGTGGCGCTGTCGGTTGTGAAGCCAATGGGTTTGGCGTCGTGGGGGCCGTGGTTCCGCTGGGAATCCCCCCGAGATTTGTCTGGTGCTGGCTGGAGAGGGGTTTAGGCCACAAGGCTAGGTACCCTCTCCAAAGCCATGGGCTTATGCCCGGCACTAATACAAATGCCACCACTTGACTATCACACCCAGGATTGACCGGCTGTGGCCGTTGCGCGAATTGATGGCTGGTTATTTAACTTGCATTTTAAAAGAGCCAATCCATCGACGAAGGGACATTGTGATTGTAATCCGAACAATTTTCTTAAGTCTCTTTTTCAAACTAGAGAGGATTTTTTTGGAGGTGCCTTCATACATTAGGTCTTCAACTGGGTCTTTATTGCTTCCCTCTCATCACCTTTCACGATCTCAATTCCTTCTTCTCTCATCCTATCAAAAACATTTCCAACGCTCCCCAGTCGTTTCTCGAACATTCCAGTCTCTACCTATGGGTCCTTTCGCCTGCTCCTCCTTTGTCCCTTCTATTTTCCCAGATGTTCCACCCTCGACTTCCTCGAAACGTCAGCGACATTATTTCTACCAGGGCATCGTTGTCGTTGTACGCTCGACTCCTCTGAAACTCATAAGTTGCAGTAGCGTCAAAGCAGGCTTTCCCCCGACCCAACGGGTATTTTTTCCCTCGCATTCTAACCTCATTCAAACCCACTTGTGAATTGAACTCGATTCTGTACTCCTCGTCTGATCAGCTAGCCTCATTTATTTCGTGCCTACCAAATTTTTGTAAGATGTTAGCTTCATTAAACTTACCTGGAGCTGGAGCATTTAGCCCGTGCTTCTTCGGGTCCGTGAGAGTGAATCCTTGCCCGTACATAGGCATGCCCATCACTAACTTCCTTCTTGGAACTCCACCGTCAATCCAATAATTAATGGAATAGTTCTGTAACAAAGTCATTGGACGTTCATTCTCTACCGACCCTTGATTTCAAATGTTCACTGAACAGGTATGGTAAAGACTCGATGTGTGTGATAATTTTATTAATTTATTAGGGCCATTCGAAAATGCCAAAATGCTGTCGACTGCTCTCGTTATGCCAAATCGACTCGAACGTAATTCTTTTTTTGAGCCTCCAGATCACTATGGGACGCCAAACAAGAGTATGGCTAAACCAGCTCAAATCTTACTATAGTGATCAAAACATCAACTCAATTTTATTTATTTTTTAAATCGAAGAATATCAATTTTAGCCCTAGAAGAAACTTATTCACTTCTTAATTAAAGAAAAACAAGTCAGGGGGCTTGTGGGTAGTATGGCACGTTTTGCCCCGTTGTATAGTCTCGAAATTAAATTGAAGTAACAATAACGACTGCAATTTTCACTGTCATATCAGTATCACGACTGTTGTAGTATAAACAGTATAATCAACGTTCAAATTTGTTGTTTTGGAGCCTGTAGGCACTCTGAGCCCGTCCTAGTGTTTATAAAAACACAAATGCGCAACAGTTTAGCGGCAGCTGCTGAGGTAACATGCAGTTATATATCAAATCCTATTAACTACACTCACCGCATTGAAATAGTAGTAGTCGTCATCTGGATGTTCGTACATCGGAGCGACATGCCCTGTCTTCTTGTCCCATTGACCGTGGTAATCGTACGTCATCACGGAAATCCAGTCCAAATTTTTGGCCATTGCCTTCAAATCGTAACCTTGAACAAAATAATTGACTTTAAATAAAAAGGAAATGAGGTTTTTGGTGAGTTCTGTCGTTTATAATTATCTAGCCTGTTTAAATTAGTTGTGGCATATAGTTTGCGTTGTAGTGCTCATCTATCTGGTGATGTAGTGCTCAACTACCTTGTGATGTAGCGCTCAACTACCTTAAGATGTAGCGCTCAACTACCTTAAAATGTAGGGCTCAACTGCCTTGTGATGTAGCGCCCAACTACCTTAAGATGTAGCGCTCAACTACCTTGTGATGTAGCGCTCAACTGCCTTGTGATGTAGCGCTCAACTACCTTGTGATGTAGCGCTCAACTACCTTGTGATGTAGCACTCAACTACCTTAAGATGTAGCGCTCAACTACCTTGTGATGTATCGCTCAACTACCTTGTGATGTAGCGCTCAACTACCTTGTGATGTAGCGCTCAACTACCTTAAGATGTAGCGCTCAACTACCTTGTGATGTAGCGCTCAACTACCTTAAGAAGTAGCGCTCAACTACCTTGTGAGGTAGCGCTCAACTACCTTAAGATGTAGCGCTCAACTACCTTGTGATGTAGCACTCAACTACCTTAAGATGTAGCACTCAACTACCTTAAGATGTAGCACTCAACTACTTTGTGATGTAGGGCTCAACTACCTTAAGAAGTAGCGCTCAACTACCTTGTGATGTAGGGCTCAACTACCTTAAGATGTAGCGCTCAACTACCTTAAGATGTAGCACTCAACTACCTTAAGATGTAGCACTCAACTACCTTGTGATGTATCGCTCAACTACCTTAAGATGTAGCGCTCAACTACTTTGTGATGTAGGGCTCAACTACCTTAAGAAGTAGCGCTCAACTACCTTGTGATGTAGGGCTCAACTACCTTAAGATGTAGCACTCAACTACCTTAAGATGTAGCACTCAACTACCTTGTGATGTATCGCTCAACTACCTTAAGATGTAGCGCTCAACTACTTTGTGATGTAGGGCTCAACTACCTTAAGATGTAGCACTCAACTACCTTAAGATGTAGCACTCAACTACCTTGTGATGTATCGCTCAACTACCTTAAGATGTAGCGCTCAACTACTTTGTGATGTAGGGCTCAACTACCTTAAGAAGTAGCGCTCAACTACCTTGTGATGTAGGGCTCAACTACCTTAAGATGTAGCGCTCAACTACCTTAAGATGTAGCACTCAACTACCTTAAGATGTAGCACTCAACTACCTTGTGATGTATCGCTCAACTACCTTAAGATGTAGCGCTCAACTACTTTGTGATGTAGGGCCCAACTACCTTAAGAAGTAGCGCTCAACTACCTTGTGATGCAGGGCTCAACCTACCTTAAGATGTAGCACTCAACTACCTTAAGATGTAGCACTCAACTACCTTGTGATGTATCGCTCAACTACCTTAAGATGTAGCGCTCAACTACTTTGTGATGTAGGGCTCAACTACCTTAAGATGTAGCACTCAACTACCTTAAGATGTAGCACTCAACTACCTTGTGATGTATCGCTCAACTACCTTAAGATGTAGCGCTCAACTACTTTGTGATGTAGGGCTCAACTACCTTAAGAAGTAGCGCTCAACTACCTTGTGATGTAGGGCTCAACTACCTTAAGAAGTAGCGCTCAACTACCTTGTGATGTAGCGCTCAACTACCTTAAGATGTAGCGCTCAACTACCTTAAGATGTAGCACTCAACTACCTTAAGATGTAGCACTCAACTACCTTAAGATGTAGCGCTCAACTACTTTGTGATGTAGGGCTCAACTACCTTAAGAAGTAGCGCTCAACTACCTTGTGATGTAGGGCTCAACTACCTTAAGAAGTAGCGCTCAACTACCTTGTGATGTAGCGCTCAACTACCTTAAGATGTAGCGCTCAACTACCTTAAGATGTAGCACTCAACTACCTTAAGATGTAGCACTCAACTACTTTGTGATGTAGGGCTCAACTACCTTAAGAAGTAGCGCTCAACTACCTTGTGATGTAGGGCTCAACTACCTTAAGAAGTAGCGCTCAATGTGGAATGTAATTTAAATTTACCGCTCTTTTCCACAGCGCCCGCCTTTCATTATGTGTTATCAAAGTTATCATTACGCTATCTCTCCTCTCTCCGTGTTAATTGAAAGTGATTATCTTTCGTAATATAAGTGATTTATAAAAATAAAACCAATAAAACCAACAGGTTATGGGCCCAGATGCTTTCTGAAGACGACGTTTATTGAAAATTCGATTCATCGATCAAGAAATTTCGAAGATCCGTCAGAACATCGTAAGTGCCGTTTTTGCCATGGCCGAGAAAGATTGTTTTTCGAATGATCTCGCCTCCGTTGAAAAATTACGAGATAAAGTAAATTTTCCTTTGTGGTTGTTTCATATAAATGTAATTTTCAAATCGCAGTCAATGTATGAAATGGTTAATGGTATTGAAAAACCTTTAGCCACTGGGACAGCGGCTGAAGTAGCTGCGTGGAATAAAAAGGATGCAATCGCTCAGCGAATTATTCTCTCCACAATCGATCGAAAAATCATGATGCATGTAATGAATTGCAAAAACTCCAATGAAATGTACAAGAAGCTATGCTGTATTTTTGAACAAGATGCTGAACTTAAAAAGATCGATACAATGCAGCAGTTTTTTATGTATAAATATGATCATAGTTTAGATATGGCTTCAAATCTCAGTAAATTGGAGAATATAAAATACGAACTACAGCTTCTAGATAAAAAGATCGCGGATGAAGACATGATAGGTAAAATACTTTCGATTTTGCCACCATCCTACAGCAGTTTTATGACAGCTTGGAATCTTAAACCCGCAAATGAAAGAATATATTCAGAGCTTGTTTCTTTCCTAATCAAAGAAGAAAACATCTCAGGCGTAAGTGGCTCTAATGCTAATGAAAATGTCGCCTTTCATGCTGGAAATAAAAGGAAACAAATCTCTAAAAATCAAAATCAGTATCCTCAATGCAATATTTGTAAAAAGAGGAATCATTTGGAAAAGAATTGTTTTTATAGGAATAGAAATAGTAGTACTAATAGAAATGGCAACAAAGATAAAATTGAAGTGCATAAAAAACATAACGGTAAATCGAATGTAGCATTTTTGACAACCTTAGTTGCAACAGAAAACAACTCAACAAAATGGATTGCCGATTCTGGTTCATCCTCTCATTTAACGAATGATTCGAGTTTCCTTAGCGATTTTCATGAAACTACTAAAATTATTGGCACGGCGAAAAAACAACAAACTATGAAAGCAGAAGGCATAGGGAGCGTTGAAGTCGAAAACTGTTTGCTTCAGAATGTTCTTTACGTACCAACCCTTAGTAAAAATTTACTTTCAATAAATTGCATCACTAAAAATGGAGGGACAGTATTGTTCACCAATGAAAAAGTAGAGATTCTGAAAGATGGAGAGTGTATTCTAAAGGGTTGTAAAACTGAGGATGGCCTCTTTGAAGTTGAATTGCAACGTGTTGATAATGCATTGATTTCTTCAAATCTCAATGAAGCAATGATATGGCATCGAAAACTCGGCCATCTTAGCCCAGATGGTATACGCAAATTGTTAAAAATAAGTGATGGTTTAAACTTGAATCAAACAACTTTGGAAACATTCCCCAGAATTTGTGAGATATGTGCCAAAGCAAAACAAACTCGTTTTTCGTTCAACACTAAAAGGACAAGAGCAACGAGACCACTGGAAATCGTTCACACCGATCTAATAGGTCCCATAGAGCCATGTACATGGGACAATAAGCGATATGTTATCACATTTATCGAAGATTATACGAATTTCACTATTGTATATCTGCTGGAGGGCAAATACGAGGTTTTCTCTGTCATTAAGGAATACGTTGAGTTGGTGGAGTCTAAATGGTGTCTCAGACTATCGAAATTAAGATGCGATGGTGGAAAAGAATATATCAATAGAAATGTCATCGGATACTGTAAATCAAAAGGTATTGTCATAGACAAAAATATACCATACTCACCACAGTTGAATGGAAAAGCAGAACGATTCGGGCGGTCATTAATGGAAAAAACCAGAGCATTGTTGTTTGATTCTCAACTTGATAAAGAATGGTGGGGAGAAGCAGTGCTTACTTCAACTTATCTGCTAAACCGGAGTCCTAGTAGTGCCACTGAGGTGACGCCAGCTGAACACTGGTATGGAAAACAGCCAGATCTCTCACCACCCGCAATCTTTGGTGATGATGTTCACTCAAAAAATTTGGGATACTTAAAAACTCGAGAGTAGGAGTTCAAGATTAATTTTTGTGGATATGCTCCAAACGGGTATCGCTTACTGGATAAGAAAAACCGTAAAATTGTAATTTCAAGAGACGTAAAATTTGAACATAATGAAAAAATCCTCAGATCTGATGACTTATTTCCTTTAATACGAATTGAAGAAATTGAATCTGAAACAGAGGAATTAATTGAAAATCCTGACTTAAAACAAGAAATATCACGTGTAATCTCTGAAGAAACACAGTTTTTGAAGATGATATCTCAGAAGATCCCAGTCTTTCACACCAAGAAGTTGAAAGCAATGCCAACTCCTACGACTCTGAAGGATTCTCAGATGATACACAAAACTCTCAAAAAGAATGTAAAGATATTCAAGAAGCAAATCAAGAACAAGAGAAGAGGAAAAGAGTTGAAGATGATGAACCTGAAGGAGCAATGGAGATTTTCGGAAGAGGAAAAAGAATGAAAACCAAACCTACCAAGTTCCAAGATTTCGTCATGCTTACCTACATTGATGCTGTCACTGGATCTGACAGTGAAGCATGGAAAGCGGCAATCGAGGAAGAGTGGAAATCACTAAATAAAAATAAAACTTGGAGAGTGATTGACAAAACTTCCTTGAAAAATCACAAAATATTAAGCAATCGATGGGTATTTAAGATAAAAGATGACGGAACGTATAAAGCCCGTTTAGTAATACGTGGATGTGAGCAGAAGAGTGGTGAAGATTTTAATGAAACTTACAGTCCAGTTGTTGCCACCAGTCCACTCAGAATGATGTTTGCTTTAGCAGCAATCAATCGATACCATATAATGAAATTCGACGTGAAGACAGCATTTCTATACGGCGAATTAGATGAGAACATATTTATGGATCTGCCAGAAGGTTTTAAACAGACTGGAAAAGTTGTGAAACTTCAAAGCCCTTTATGGCTTAAAACAAGCGCCCTTAAACTGGAATAAGAAAATAACTACTGTTCTACAAACGAAAGGACTTATTCCCAGTAAAAATGTATTTTTATGAATAAGGAGAAGGAAATTTTTCTAGCCATTCATGTGGATGATGGGTTGGTGATCGGAGCAAACAGAAATGAAATGGTTGATCTGCTGAAAGAACTTGAAAAAGAATTTGAGATGACAACAGTTGAAAATCCGAAATCAATGTTGGGAATAGAACTGAAAATTGATTCTAACTGCATAAAACTCCATCAATCAACATACGCTAACCAAATAATTGAAAAGTATGGAATGGAAAACTGCAAGGATGTTAACACTCCGATAGTTCTTCCGAAGATTAAAGGTGAAACCTATTGTGGAGAAAAACCGGTCAAGTTCCCATTCAGAGAAGCTATTGGCAGTCTCCTCTATCTCACTAATAAAACAAGGCCGGACATAGCGTTTGGAGTAAACTACTGCAGCAGGAGGGTCGAAAATCCATCAAATGAAGATGTGTCCAACTTAAAGAGGATTGTTCGCTACGTCAAAAGCACATTACAGAATGGAATTGTCTATTATCATGAAGATGAACACATATCAGACATGCCTTACATTTTGGAAGCCTACAGTGATGCGGACTTCGCTGGAGATCTTGACTCAAGGAAGAGTACAACTGGATATATCATAATGTTTGGAGGAGGTCCAGTGAGTTGGAGATCAAGGAAGCAGTCTATAGTTGCAATGTCTACAACTGAGTCGGAATACATAGCATCAACTGAGTGCGCTCAAGAAGCCCTATACCTAAAAGGCTTAATAGAAGAGATGACCGGGAAACAAGTGAAAGTGAATATTAATATAGATAATCAAAGTAGTATCAAGTTGATTCAAAATGGAATAGTAAATAAAAGATCAAAACATATTGATGTGAGGTATCGATTCATTGAAGAGAAAGTAAAAAACAAGTTGATCTCTGTAAAATATTGTCCTACCGCTAAGAATATTGCAGATGGCCTGACTAAAGCGCTAGCCTCAAATAAATTCGAATTATTTAAAAGAGAAGTTGTAAAAAATATTGAGTAGAAACCAAGAATTGAGTATAAAATTAATTTAAAAAAAAAAGAAGATATATATACGTGAACCATTAATATATTTATTTACTGTTATTATCAAGAATTATCTAGTTAAATTTATATCCTTTATTGTACTTTTATGTATTTTCATTGAACCTGTGTACCTTTGTTATATATTTGAGGTGAAATTTATGTTGCAATTGCGAGAAATGTTGTTGAAT
Organism: Pachypeltis micranthus; assembly: GCA_020466155.1. NCBI lineage: Eukaryota > Metazoa > Arthropoda > Insecta > Hemiptera > Miridae > Pachypeltis > Pachypeltis micranthus. The sequence goes on from CM035776.1 coordinate 7,449,603, forward strand.
TATATTGTGATATGAATCCGATGCGAAATGAATATCGGTAATTTGAAATTAAGGAAGAGTGTGGAATGTAATTTAAATTTACCGCTCTTTTCCACAGCGCCCGCCTTTCATTATGTGTTATCAAAGTTATCATTACGCTATCTCTCCTCTCTCCGTGTTAATTGAAAGTGATTATCTTTCGTAATATAAGTGATTTATAAAAATAAAACCAATAAAACCAACACTCAACTACCTTGTGATGTAGCGCTCAACTACCTTGTGATGTAGCGCCCAACTGCCTTGTGATGCAGCACATAGGTCTGGTGCTAGATGAACTCAGATGAACCTTGCAACGCATCTCAAGACTCAAAGAAACTCAAAGCACCTCAAGGTTCTAGAATACCACAACCATACCAAATTTTACGTTTACCTAATCACCCCACTCTTTACCTACTCGGCAATTGTCAACGATTTTAACTGCGACCACTTTTTTCAACTATCCACTTCCATCAACGCGAGTGAGGTGGGTAAAACCTTCGCAGAACGGTGTAATACTTTAGATACCTCTTGATTAAGTACGTGCAATTGCTTTTCCAACAACTGATGTTCTTCATTTCATACGCTACAATGAAATGAACAGTGGCACCTTGTTTCATAAACTTCCAGAATGAAATACGGTCAGGAATTGTGTCCAGTCTCTTGAATGAACAGAAAATCTTATTTGGAAATACTTACCAACGTCAATAATCGTTTTGCTTGGAGAAACCGCAGCTGATAGAAGAAGTCCATGAGGTCGGAACGCTGTTTTCAGTTCAGTCACCCATTCACCAAACGCTGGTTTGTCTGAATCTTTCCCTTGGTTGCAATTAGTCTGAAAGTAAGTAAATAGTAATTATAACTCGAAATTCAAGAAGTAGGATATTCGAAAAGTTTCGTTAATATTACCTGCCAACATTTTGGATACTCCCAGTCCAAATCAAGCCCGTCGTATTTGTATTTTATAAGGAATGGAACAACGTGATCCACGAATCTCTTTCGAGCGCTGGGATTGTTTACCAATCTACTGTACTTATCCCCTGTGAAACGATAAATGATAGTTGTTAGCTGTAGAAACTGTAACATCTTCAAACAAAGGCAGTAAGTTTACTGTTTAGTAGTATTACCTAGAGAATCGTTCCATCCACCGATGGCCAAAAGGACTTTAATGCCTTTTCTTCTGAAATACGTCACTCGTCGGTAGAAATCTGCAAGTTTAGAATCAAAATTAGTTCTTAACTCTTCTACTAAAATGCATTCAATTTGAGGTTATAAAATGTCATTACTGTTGTCAAAATCAGCCCACGAATCGTGCGCTTTGATGATCAAGTTTTCAGAATCCAAGACAGCGAATCCGTAAATGATGTGGGTACAGAGATCGTAGTCGATGTCTTCAGGCAGGTATTTGCCTTTTCCCTGTCGGTACCAAGCCCAATTGGTGAAGTAGCAAACCACTTTGAAGTAGCCTGAAATTGACGACGAGCGAAGGAAAAGTCGTGAAAAGAGCCAAGCAAACAAAGTTAGTCTTAGCACAGTACAATTGTAATGATTTGAACACAGAAAAACAATAGAAAATGAGATGTTAATACACACTCTCTAAACTTGGTTGGTGAGAACAGACTCAATCGTAGAATGGGGGTGGGTCAGGTATAATGAGACAGTTGTGGCATTTGACAACTGTTTGGTCGCGTACAACAAATACAAGAATGTACGCACTTCAAATAACCTCTAGGTGGAATATTTCAAACATCTCTTAAATGAAGCGATAAGAGATATCCTTAAGCCCTCATATTCTAGTCGTAAATAGAGTGTGGGAGGGTTCATTGGTGACCAAGTGCCATGTCACCCTGTAGCCGAGGGTCCAGAATACCGCTGCCGTATCCCTGCGTGTCGTATGAGCCGACTAAAAAAGACAAGTTAAAGAGATTCTACTGCCGACCTTTCGGTCCGAGTTCTGCCAGCCAGAGAGCTCTTAACCCGTCCCCACGTCGTAGATGAGGGAAAGCAACTCCTTGGTTTAACGGCTTCAGGAACCCACCCTCCAGCACTTAGTGAACCAGATCAGCACGAGTCCTTCCTCATTCTGCCAGTGGGGCGCCCTTCTCGGGGGATCAGTGGGGCTCTAGCAGCCTGTGTTACCAGTTGATAAGCAGTCTTCGCTATAGCAGCCTTCTGGTATGCCTCGGAGTTCTGACATTGCCTGAGGAGAGGACCTCCCAGGGTGTTCGGCCTCCTACCGCTTTCCTCAGAGGAGCCGACTAGCCTCCGCCTCTATTCACCTTAGAAGTGAGTGCAATGAGGCTAAGAGGTGTCGAAGGCAGGTGCAATACTGAGGGGGTTACGATACCCGTTCGGATATAGACTATGCGAGGACGCTCCTCGCAAAGTCCTCCAGCACCGGGAAGCCAGTCACTGACACGTAACGAGTCAGGTCAATTGGGAGCTCATCCCCAAACACCGTCTCCCTCAGACGTGCGCGCTGACTTGTCCATCTGGAACATTCAGTGAGTACGTGTTCCGCTGTTTCAGGGGCGTTTCCACAGCTACACGTCTCTTCGTCACAGAGACCGAGTCGGCGGAGCTTCGCCCTGAAATTCCCATGACCCAGCAAGAGCTGAGACACAGAGAAGCCAGGGCTAACCCACCTCATTTTCAATCTGCCCTCCACAGACGGGAATAGGGCGAACGTCCATCGGCCAGTTTCAGCCTCTGTCCACCTTTCTTGCCATACGCTTAATAGGTTGGCCATTATCGCCCTTCGTCTGGACGAGTTCGTGTCCCCTTCATTCAGGGGTAACAAAATTTCGGAACAGGAAACGCCAAACTTTTTCCTCACCTTCCATTTCGCAAATCGTCTGGCAGCCTCCAGATCGACCGGGAGTATTCTGCACGCGACCACAATGCTCGAGGCGGCCACAGTTCAGTAAGCCTTTGCGACTAAAAGAGACAGCTGGTTGGGCCTCACCTCTAAGAGGTCCTGCAGGATTACATCCAACAAGGCTTAACTGTGGCTGGGCGTCACAGTGTACTTGTCGCCCCACTGTGCTCACCCTGCAGTTGGAGGTCCAGAATTACACTGCCCTTCTCCCTGCGTGTTCGTATGAGCCAGACTTAAAGGGACACAACTTACACTTCTTCCACATACATGACACACTGGGAACCCCCATACCTTGAGCTGGGATCGCAGCACATTCCCCGCAGGAAGGGGGACAGAATTCTCCAGCCGTATTCTCTGTGTGGCCATAAAAGCCTTAAAGGGGCTTAAAGCTCACAATACTGACATACGTAACATATGCTAGATACAAACAACAATGCGACCAGTAAGTGGCACAACACATTGACTTAAAACACTCATAATGATCGAAAGACAGTCCTGGAAGTAGCTCACTAACATCTACGAGCGATCTCCTATATAGGTATGGCCTTTGGAATCAGGAAGGGGAAAACCAGGTTTAAGCGTTCCTGGGGCAGCTGATAGCGTGTGGCCCGCGCACCACATCACCAGTGGCCAAGGACTGACTCTGAGCAGCAGCTGAAACATCCCTCGTGCGTCTTAGTCCCAGTGCATCCCCTCCCTTCGACCCTCGACGGACCAGCGACAGGGGCTAGAATCCATATGCCTGAGGGGGAGCTTCCTGGATGCTGCTTTGAGCAACTCTCGCTCATACCACTAACACACACAACAAAAGAACTCACAAGGGTACACTACACCACTCTGCTTCTTTAATCCCCCCACCACTTGTAAAAACTACGTGACAAATAAGGAAACAGACCTGAGCAAGTGCCATGCAGGGATAGGATCTGCAGACTCTGGTTCGATTCCCAACCAGGCATCCCTCCTTCTCCAAGCCCAGGGTGTGAAGCAATAGTAAGTCTGTTTCCTTATTTGATGACTATTCCTAAACCCTCGATGAGGGTCATATCAGTCATGGAAGTTGTGGTTTCGCTAATATGCAAGAGGCTGGCCTCTCCAGCATCGACCGAACTCAGACCTGCGGAGGCACAACCAGGTATTTGGTCGTTAGCCAGTCTCTGGGTAGAGAGCTGTTGCCTGTGTGTGACTGCGGGGAGGTGACCACCTGAAGAATCCCGTACCGTCTGGGAGGAGTTCTTCCCACCTGATCTAGCTATTTACGTGGGTGGCGAGTTTGAAAAGGACTGATCAACTATGACCACGTTTCTTAGCCATCACCTTCTTCGAGAAATCTGCAAAATGCGTATAGGCTTGCTTTGTAGCGGAGAACTGAATCGGCCCAAAACAAGATTACCGTTGATCCCAATTTTCATAGGAGAATTTCGTTCAGTGATGAAATTACATCAGTAAACAAAACTGCCATACTTGGTCGCTCACTGTTGTAAAAACTACAATGGAGCAGCAAAGCAGGAGCATTTTCTTGTTTTGTTGGTGCAAGACGTGCATGACGGAGAGTCTTTGAGAGAAAAGAAGTGGAGCCGCACATTGAAGTCACCATGCCCAGTGAGAAATTGGCTCGTCCGGTGGTCTGGCTCAACCCATGTTCTTGAAAGACGTTCACGGATGTTGGGGAAGCGAAGCAATAGCCTAGTAGAATGACTCCCAGCGTTTGTATCATCCTAGTTGAAGAAGGGTGCTACGAGAGTGGGATAAAAGGTTTTCCGAGGTTTCAAGGCAATCTTCACTCTTCCTCTTGTAATTTATGACGTAAAGCGGGACCCTGAGAAAAGCATTACTTACCAGACAACGGATGCTTGTAAGGAGTATCTGGCCAAGGTTCCTCCGTCGTTGTCGACGTCCACGACCACTCAGTCTGTTTGTCCGGCTGCCAAGACCATTCCGTCGTCGTTTTAGGCGTTGTCGTCGTTGTCAAAGAACTTCCCCCACCGGACGTCTCCCCGTCCACTTCGTTTCCACCTCCCAACCTGCTACATCCCGCCGTCGCTGGCCAGTCGCATATTTTTGATTCCTGCACATTTAAACGCGCAATTATTGAGGTGGATGAGTGATGACGTAAGAAGGTGTGAGTGTTGAATGCGATCACTTACCTGGTTCCAATGAAGTCCTGGAGCGCAAGTCGTTACTTCGTATTTGTCCCATAAACATTGCAAGTACTTTCTGCAGCTCTTGGGATGAGGAGCGAAGAGACCTTTACTGCACCCATTACTTCTTACGACGATATCTATAATTTAAAAAAAAAAGGAAATCAGTAAACATTTGCACTTAGCAAATTCGCTAGTATCTGTTCAATAAGGATGCACCCAAAAATGACAAAATTATTATATCCGGACTTAACATAAAAACACTAAACCGAGACCACTACCAAAGTTATAGTAACCTCTTGGTGTCTCAATGGACCAACTGGATGCGTTTAAGTGGAAAAGGGATCATTCGATCTGTCAGGTAGCAGGTGGGTGGAGGACCAGATATGCGAATATATCGAGAGGTTCTTTCTCACCAGCTTGGCACCATCTAGCTTCAAAAGTAAGGGAGGCCTATTCAATCTATCCTCGACTGGTCAACACGACCTCACCTCCACGAGGTGCCTCAGGAGGCGTGGAGAGAGTAATTTTATGTAAGACTCGCTTATCGCGTCACAGACGAGGGCCTGTCAGCCAGGGAAACTGTGTCCGTCAGGAAGTCCTTGTCTGGGAACTGTCAGGGGACGGAACACTGGCATTTGCGAGGTCCGTTCCATCTTCCAGCTGCGGGGCGAGGCTGGTCAGGGATGGGCCCTTGCGTACCAGGGACCTGGGGTCCTTCAGCAAGGATAGGCAAGTCCAAACCCCTCCAAGGCAGAGGTCCCCGAAGCTGTAAGTCTGGGCGAGCTAGCAACCATTCTAGCCTCAAGGGATATTTTTCCCAAAATGGTACTGCGGGGGTGCGCAGCCCGTGGCACAAGCCGGTGCCCCATGGGTAGGCCCGCACAAGACGGGTGCCTCTGCTGGGACCAGTAATGGGCCCCTGCAGATATCACAGTGGTCGAGGGTTCGCTAGAAGTAGTCCTTGTCCTAATTTCCCCTACTCTTTTTGCCCGATGGAGCAGAGGAAGGTCAGGGCTGATGAGGTACGCGTAAATGTCTGAGAACTGTTTGGTCCTGGCAGGACCCGGGTTAAGGCCACCAAACTACTTACCCTCTCCAATCTCCAAGGCCACTCCTGTTTTTATTATGGCCCTTTTTCTCAGGGTGGGGGTCGACTGACGTGGGCTCCCCTTGCAGAAAAGGCCAAGCGACCTTTACTGATCCCAAGGACAGCCAGCTAGCCCGACTCCATGTACAGGGTAGGCTCCGCTTGATGCGTTCCCTTCTTCCCCAGGAATATCGGATCACCACTCTCTGTAGCCTCACACGGCAACGACTATTCAAGTGCGTGCGCGGCACACGTCTCGCTGCTCCCATCATTCGAAAATCGCCAAAATCCTTTCTAGCACAATGGCCACTGGTGTGGTTCAGCTGCTGCCTGGGGCTGATGGAGTAGCACGAGTAGTGCGAGTCTAGACCACCTCTAGAGTATGCTCCCAACCAACTAATCCTTTTCCTTTACTTCATATTAGAGCTGTGTTCTTTTCTGATTTTTATGGGTGCTTGTGCCTTTCCTCATTTTACCCTCGCTAGGAGATTGATGACGGAGGCATAACTTTCTTCATGTTACTACCTTATTTTGCAGAAATTCCCCCCTTTTTGTTGAATCTTCATTTTGTTGTGTGTCCGCCGACAAAGTTCTAGTGGTACGGCGCGAACATCAAATGTTTCTTCTCTCTCCTTTACCTCCTTCCTTCCGTGCAGTTCAGTCGCGTTTCTGCATGTTCCCCGCGTTGCGTGAATTTCGTTCGACCTATTTCTTCCTTCCCTCTCCCCTAACCCTCCGATTCTTCGGCGGAACCCAGCCCCTCCGAGACAGACGTCCTTTCTCTTCGTTAGAAGGAAGCAGGAAGCTTTGTCCCGTCGAAGGGAGGCAGCTGCTAATCGCCCAAACACAAGGTGAGTTCTTCACACGTTTTCCTCATTCATTTTGTTTTTGCATCGGGGGCTGTTCTGTGTGCGGCGGGAATCGACTCCCGTCGTCCACACGTGCGTACTCTTCTCATTTCTTAGTTTTCCCCAGAAAGAAGCGTACGTACGAATTGCGAGAAAAAAAAAAGATTAAAAATTGAACGGTATTTGCCAAAGAAAATAATACTTACAGCTGCTTCTGCTTTGGCATTTAACGTTGAAAGCCCAATCGCACATTTTGGTTTCGGGGTTCCAATTCAAACCAGGAGCGCAGCTCTGTTCCACGAGTATTCCGTTCACGCATACCAGAAACGCCGAGCAATCACTCGGCACGGGGTAGTATTTGCCGTTTTCGCACGTTGCACTTCCGCTCTTGAAAACGAAACGACGTTTAATAATAATGTATAAAATTTGAAAAATATCGTTAAGTTATAGTTTAAATATCTGGTGCGACGCATCATGCAACTTTCCTCCGCCTCGTTCAGTGATTTTTAATTTCCGCTACCCAAAGGGAAAGGGAAGTATAGTAATCGTGTCAAAAAAAATTTGGGTTTTCTTCAGATCTTTACGTTTGAGGCCCACTGAGTCTAAAAAACCTAATTTCGTGTGTATGTGCGTCTGTAGTTCAATTTGCAGAAGAACGGCTGAACCGATTGAGCTGGTTTTTTAAAATTTTGTTCGTTATTTTTTGCAGACACCAAAAATAAGTTTATGGGTGATTTAGGTCGATGAGAAAAGGGACGAAAATCTACCAAAAACTAGGATTTTTCGCATTTTTCTCTAAAACGGCTCTAACGATTTTGATTAAACTTTCAAATTATCTTTTACTAATCAATACCTAACTTTTCTGCTGCAAACATATCTCCATGAAAATATAGTGAACGGAGATATAGGCCTATGAAGCAAAAATAGGTTCTTTTACGCTTTTTGGTAAAACGGCTTCAACGGTTTTCACCAAACTCACAGGATGTTTTTGAATAGTAAATACTTACATATTGTTCCCAATAAATGTTCCTCTGACCGCCCATTGAGCAGAGATAAAAATGAAAATGTGTCGAAAATAACGTTTTTTCGAACATTTCCGTAAATTCCAGGGTAACTGCTTCACCAGATGTGATCAATCTTACAGAGTGTCTTTTAGCCACCCATACCCACATTTCCTTCTCTATAATTATTTCAGTAAGTTGAACAGAAATATATGCCAAGTTAACTCAGAAAAGGAGATTTGTCGAATATTAATTTATCGCTTTTTCAATTTTCTGAAAAACGGGTTTAACGAATTCGATTAAACTTACGGAGTACTCTCAGCTAACTAGTCGCTACATTTTGTTCTCTATAAATGTTTCTGTAGAAATGCGTTGAACGAAGATATAGCGCCCGTATATGCAGCGGGTGTTCGAACTTACAAGGGTGGCGGAAAGTTGGGTGTTGCCACGCAACGCGCTCGTTATCTCTCTCACTGGATGAACAATTCCAATGTGTTTGTTACTCGCCTCATACGATCAAGTACAACCTAATTTAAAGTTCAACTGAGAAACTGGCGGTGCTGTGTGAAGAATAAATTGAGTTGGTAGCAAAAGCTATGAACACAAGTGAATGACGTAGAGGCAAGGGAAGATATTTTCTTTCTTGTTGTTTACCGCTAATTTTTCCTCGATACCTTAAATTGTTAGTATATTTATTATGTAATTGGGCGCGCACGAGTGAAATAAATACTCGGCGGACAGACATAGTAGATTTGGAATTACCGCGCCTTGAAGTGTTAAGTGACAAATCCTGACAGAAAACATAATGAATAATAAACCAAAAGTGTAATTTTTCCGAAACGTTTGACGATTCATTTCACGGCGTGTGCTACAGGGTGCGCGCGCAACTTCTGCTTTCAATTTAAAAGGAGAAAAGACATTTGTACTTTGAATAACACATCGACTGTGAAGCTCTCTTTCTTTCTATTTTATTTTTTTTTAGCAATAATAAAGAAAAATGGCTCACTTCCGGCTCTTCCGTCGACGGAGGTCCCCACTCTTCCGTAGTGGTAGTCCTTATAGTCGTAGTAGTTCTTGTCGTGCTCGGACGAGTTGGTCTGTTAGTTGTCGGTCTATCTGTGGTCGACCACCAATTGTCAGGGCGCTGTTCGGGCCGCTTTGTGGTCGTTGGGGCTTCGACTGATCCTGTAAAAACGTATAAAGGTATTTCGATGCGTCGATGGAAGGTTCATTGATAATTTCAAATGTGCTCTGCAAAGCAGCCCCGAACTCGTAACACCAGCGTTGGGTTAAATAACGTGCAAAACCTTCAACGGCGAGTATTTGAGGGCAGAAATAATGATAAAGCTTACCAGGAAGTGCCGTAAGAGAGATCTAGAAATGGGGTTTGGGAGTGAACCCAAATAATATCCAGTGTTATCGGGTAAAAACTTTAGAAATGGTAGTAAGTGAAACGGCAGTGGTTGGAATTTCCAGAGTAGTCCTCCCATGCCGTAATCCCTCGATCATAAATTAAGTCGGAGGTTGAAGGTGTTTGACGATAATGTACAACACAACTGACGAGGAAGAGAGCGTGTGATTGCCTCCCTCCCGCGCGACCTGTACGATGTTGAGTGAACTAAAGTAGTTTCCAAGGTTGCACCTGGACAGTGGGTGTTCGTCGTGTCTTTGGATACACTCGCCCCTAAATAACTCAGCAACTCAAACATGCTTTTGATACAGGTACTACCGAGAGCACTATTATACTCTTCATTGCTCGGAGGGGCATAAACTTTCTTGCTCAAATGTTTCATTCTGCAGTAGTGAGACATGATGAGCGCCCACTGTACAGGTGCAACTCGGTCGTGACGGCCACACGGTTACTGTTCCTGACTTGCGGGGAGGTGGTTGCACCCAGGCCTTACGGGTGCATGTAACCACCCATGAGCCCCTCGGTAGCTTTGCTCGTGTGTGCACATCCTTCCTCATTCAGGTTTTCCAGTCACCCCTTTTCTTGGAGTGCAAGGACGCTTTCGTGGGAACAGCTGGACCCCCTGCCCTTCTGTCTTCGGTCATGGCATCTCCAGGCTGGATCTCGTGGCGGCCAGGTTTTTTTGACGTAATTTATTTTTAGAAACCCTCATCACTACTTGATCTTGGTGGGTTATCATACACGACATACAAATGCGCAAAACAGAAATCAAATTCTGACACATATGGCCAAATGGGGAAACGGGACAGGCCACTTGTGGTGCGAAGGGGAGGGTAAAGGTCTTTCATGACCTGCCCTGGTCTAATGGGCATGCCACTTGTCTAAATGCTGGCTCTAGGGCGTGAGCTCAGGATTGAGTGTGGTGCCCCTAAGGTGAGTTGGGGGGTTGGTGGTGAGGGACATGGGGAGATCACGTTTCCAGCTGGCTTCGCCTTGCCACCCACGCTTGTGCGAATATGGCGAATCTAGGCCTGGCCGATCTACTGGAGAGGAGGGTGACTGCACTCACAGCTGGGGGAATGTGCGCCCTTGCTCGCACGCCATCACAGAGTGGGCAAGCAAAAAGGACGGGCACTGCATCTTTGCTGACGTCTCCTCCGCACGGGCAGAGGTCGAAGGTGCGCCGTCGGAAGTAGAATAGGCGCTGGTTGAAGGCTCCATGCCCCGAGAGTAGCTGGACCGCTGGAAAAGTGGGATTCCATTCATCCGTTTCCAGGCGGTCCAGGACAGAGGGAATGAGAGAGGAGATGCCTCGCCATTGGGCCCGCATCCCATCGTGCCGCCATTGATCGTGGGTTGCTTCGTCTGCTCTGTTGAGGCGGCGCTCAGTGGAGGCCTCAAGTCGGAGGACACATACGGCCACTGGCCATTGACGATCGTTCCAAGTGGAGTGGCGCGGCGCGAAGTCAGGCGATATTGGAATGACGGAAAGAAGAGTCGAAAGTGTTCATTCACGATCGCTCCACTCCACTCCAATCCACCAGTTCCGTTCTGTCTTTTGAAGAGGAAGCGGTGTATCAAAATTGCCTATTACCTGTATTATCATTGATTTATTAATGATAGTTTGAAAAGCGTCTTGCCACAAGATGGACGAAGAAGAATCTCTTCTTTTGGCTACAGTTGTATGCTTGTGCGCCAAACAAAGAAGACCCAAACGGAAGTGGGTGACACAATGGTTTCTCAACATAAGACAGCATTTACACGTAAATTTACTTCAAGAGCTGCGGTTAGAACCATCTGACTGGAGAAATTACTTGCGAATGAATGAAGAGGCCTACTTTCAATTACTCCATTTGGTTACACCAATGATTAAAAAAGAAGACACCGTCATGAGACAGTGCATTACTCCCCATGAGAGGCTCACTGCTACATTACGATTTCTGGCAACTGGTATGAATTTTGAAGAGCTGAAATCTGGGTCACTCGTTATCCACAAGCAGCTATGTTCCTTGTATAAACCAATTACGGAAATTACGAAATCCTTGTTGGAAACACTCATTTCGCGGCGAAAAAACGTATATTGGGGAAAGAACTGACAGATTAAACACAGGGCAAAAGACGATAAGTGAGTTGTTCGATTTTGAATCACAGGAAAGTGCCCGGTTTCCCCACTCACGTTCATTCCATAGCGCCATCTGTCCGTATTGCCGGGTCGTGGTTCCCCATTCACGAGCAGTTGGAGTGATGATGTTTTGGAGCGGCGCGATGGCTTTTGGACTGGTTGGAATTCCATCAGGTCCCGTCACTCCACTCCATACCCGACGAGTTTCGCCATTCACGTCGTTCCATTGGCGCGCTACCTCGCCATTTGGCTTGTTGGAACGATTTTATTTTATACTACGCCTAACCTACATCACTGTAACGCTCTTTATTACCTATACTAAACTAAAGCAACTTGCCTCACTCTTGCCACTCTCACCTTGGAGCCTGGGCCTCGCCTTTTTTGCCACTTGATTAACAACATGAAGTCGGCCATGAAGTCGGCCATGAAGTACAAAACAGTCATAAAAACTACACTTACAACTCAAGACACGCCATCAGCTCACACTAATGCTAGTTCAGTAGCCAAATGCGTTTTGCGTCCTTGAGGACTAAAAACGGCGCGCCGTGTTAAACACATTATTTTCCGTTGTTGGAAGAGCCTCTGTGTGGCTAAAATGACAAAATAGATATATTTTATTACCTGCAATACACTTGGCCTCACTTGGCCAGTCGCACGTGCTGCTCTGCGCGTTCCAATGAAGACCTCCAGCGCAATTTTGTTTTCTGTATTCTCCAAGAATACACCTGTAAGGAATATATTGACGATTACTGGAAGAAGTTTTATTCGGCGTTAATTTGAATTATCCTAACGTTAATTTCATCGATACTCCTTTCTGCTTAAATACGCTATCGAAGGATCGTGCAGATAATTTATAGTTCAGTCAACATGATTTTTTTAAATTTGCATTTACTTAGTATACAGAGAAAAATATCTGGTGCGTTGCAACACTCAACTTTCCTTAGCTCTACGTCAATTCACTTTGTACGTGGCTAATTCTATTTAATCGATTCATTTATAACTCAGTTAATTTGAACTTGGTCAAACAACGCTTTACGGCAGCAGGACTTTATTGTGCTGCTCGTACTCATTGCAGGACCATTATTGAGCAATTGGTACATAGATAATTAATGAGGCTGTAAACACGATTTAAAAAAAAAGGATAGTAATCACTTTTGCAGAGTTATTGGAAAATAACTGTCAGAACTGGTAGTAAGCGAAACGGCGGTAGTTGAAATTCAGGAATTTCTGGAGTGAGCCCCATGTATCTCATGAGCGTTTTTAAACACTCACCCTTTAGGTATTGGATTGGACTACAATACCAATTTTTTTTAACATTCTACAAGAATTCCAGCGGAGTTTATAAGGAAAAAACTGCGCGAAAAACGCTTTTGGTCGAAAATTTTGATAATTTATTGTGCTGCTCTCGTCATTTTCCCACAAATGAGAATTTTAGAGTATCATTGCCTTATTGAGAGCTATCAATATAAAAAAATTAATCAAAACCGTTAGAGGTGTTTTTGAGCAAAAAAATATTTGGTGTTTTGATCACTATGATAACTATAGTTAACTTTTGGTGGATTTTGTTCATACCCTTATTTTGGCGTCCCATAGTGACTTTCGGGCTAGATATCAAGTTTGAGCTGATTTGGTACGGTGGTTTTCTCTAAAAATCGTTCACAGACACACATACACACAGACCATTTCCCCAAATAGTGTTTTTTGGACTCAGGGGGGTCTGAAACGTAAAGATCTGAAGAGAACTCAAAATTTTTTTTTCAGCCGATTACATAACTTTCCTTTCTACTTCGTAGAGCAAGGAAAGTAAAAAACCTAAATGCATATGATAATATTTTGTGAGGTATTACCTTGCTTAAAGTAATCTTTTAATCTTTTCTTAAAAATAGTTAGCGATGAGAGCGAGCGAAGGGGAACAGGCAAACTATTATGGAGCTTTATTCCTCTAAAATCATAAACAAGCTGTCCACGAGTTGTTCTACGAAAAGGCGGCAGTTTTTGGTTTGAGCATCGAGTTTTACTATGAAGGGAAGCTCACCCTGTTGTCCCTCTATAAACACCTCAATAATTGTTATTTTATCCCTCAGTTTCAAGAACGGGAGCACCTCATCCGAGGGGTACCTGCTAGTTTTTTTCAGTAAAACTTTCACGAGCAACTTTCTGTGCCACCAAAACACGACAAAGAAGACACGTACCTGAGATAGATTGTACAGTGCAAAATAAAGCATTCTGTTCCTTAGATAAGAAACTTCTTACCTACATCAACTTTCGGAGCATCTCAACTCCCAGATAACGCAAAGACGAGGTTTGGCTAATTTCCGGACATCCACATGCAACACTCGGAGGAGACTCACCTGGACCACCTGATGGCACACCGTGCAAGACCCCTCATGGCACGGAACATCGCTGTCTATCAGTGCAAAGGCAATGAAATGAGTTGTAGAAAAATTCACCGACTTCCCCATATCCCTAATGCAAGAAGTAGCCAACGCCAGGCTGGACTCAGCCCTCCCAACCACTTCATCCCACGTTTCACCTTTGACTATAATAGTAGTATCGTCTCCAAAAGAAAACCCTGAAAATTATTACACAACGGTTTATTATTCTCATGAATAGCTTGACCTAGTATTACTGCTCCTAGACCCATTCCATTCGATTCAGCATCGAAAAATACTAGTAAACCATACGAAACATGGCCTGACTACAATGGAACTATGGAAACTAAATATTCCCCCGGCGCCAGGCGTCCGTAAACGTCTGTAGGCATTTATGATTCGATGTAGGGGTGTGCAGAGAAAGTGCCGGCCTCATTGGCCCTATCCTTCCTCCACCCGGTCGGGTAAAAGAGTCGGGGAAATTGGGACGGGGACTTCCAGTGAACCCTCGGAAATTGGCACGACGTTGCGAGTCGAGCGGGTGTTGCAAGGCGAGCGGGCGGGTGGGTGGTTAAATGAGACGGGAGGGAGGGAGGGAGGGAGTACTAACGACGAAACGTTTACCTCCGCTGTAGTTCCCGCGAGTTCTATCAATTGGTTGACTCTAATAATTACTGTAATTTCCCTATACTCAGTTGTACACATCTGATACTCATTCCATTCGACCCAGGATGTAAAAATACCTTGAAAACGATACGAAACATTTTTTTAACCATTTTTTGTCCAACACAACCATGGGCTTTGCCCGATCAGATTGCCGAGATGGCGGGCACAACTAGATACCAAATGGGATTTTTGTGCGAAAGAACCGATTTTTTAGCGGGGCCCGGGCGGCGGACGGGGGACGGACATTGCAGATTTGGAATCCCCATGTCTTGAAATGTATAGTATCAAATTTCGAGGGGGGGTTGCAAAACATGTTAACGGGCACCTGGCGCCGGGGGAATATTTAGTTTCCGTAGTTCCATTGTAGTCAGGTCATGTTTCGTATGGTTTACTAGTATTTTTCGATGCTGAATCGAATGGGATGGGTCTCAGAGCAGTAATACTAGGTCAAGCTGTTCATGAGAATAATAAACCATTGTGTAATAATCTGCAGGGTTTTTGTAAATTGATTTAGATGTTACTGTGAGTTGTTTTGCCTTTCGGTTAATTTTTCGTCTCAGGACCTCCACTGTCCAACGAGTCCAGAGGAGGTCTATGGGAGGGTGGGGCTCGAGGCTGGCTAGGACCGTTCACCCTGTCCAGGAGTGGTGTACTGGGTAGAAACTTTGAGTGTTATTTATTTATTTGGAATGAGAGTAATTTATTTTGCGTGAATGTAATTTATCTGGTATTAACGTGACTAGTTAGTAGTTAGTAGTAGCGAGTTGGCGAATACTCTATGATTATAATGTTATCAGAAAAGTATTGACATTTATTCATGAGCCGAAAAATATGAGGAAATACTGTACTGCTTGTTTTCCAGGGAGAATGGAAGAGAGGGCCTCATGTCCCTAATTCTCCCAGGTCTTTAAATAAATCATTCATTCATTCATTCTCCTTCGGCAAGTACATCATCTCACTTCAAATCCCCTCCACGTAAAAAGACCTTACGAACCTGTAATAGGCGTTGCAATTGCCCGGAACTGGTTTATAATCTCCAGATTGGCAATGGGACGGAACATCGGTCGTCAGTTGCTCTTCAGGTTGATTCGCAGCTTCCGTTGTCGTCGTTGGAGGTTTCGTCGTCGGTCGTGGTTTCGAAGTAGTTGGCCTGGGACGTCGAGTGGTCGTCGTATCTGGAACCCACCACGGAGGAGTCGTCGTGGGTTTTTTGGTTGTCGTCGTTTCCGGTACCCACCAAACGGTCGAGCCGCTCGTGGTAGGCTTGGTCGGTTTATTGGTTGTAGTCGTTGGTCGTCTGGTCGTCGACGTCGTTGTGTCAGGTTTCCACCAGTCGGTGGTTGACGGAGGTTTGGAAGTGGTCGTATGAACGTGCTCGTGTTCGGTAGTTACCGCACCAATTAGCCCTGGAAACATTAAAATTTATTGAGCTTGCGAATCTCGTTTTCCGACATATCATGGCTTCTGTCTCCGTTCAACAGATAGATACAGAAATAATTACGGAGAACAAAATGTGGATGCAGGTTGCAAACAGACACTCCATAAGATTGATCAAATCCGACGACGAAGTTACTCGGGGAATTACCAAAATGTTCAAAAAACGTTATTTTCGACACATTTTCATTTTTATCTCTGCTCAATGGACTGTGAGAGGAACATTTATAGAGAACAATACGTAGGTATCAACTATTTGAAAACGACCAGTGAGTGTGATCACAATTATTGAAGCCATTTGGCCAAAAAGCGTGAAATACCGATATTGGCTTTCTAGGCCTATTCTCCGTTCACCGGTTTCGGTACATTTTCGCCCCCCAATCCTCTTTCCCGTCAAAGGAAACCACCCTTAACCTTATTTTTGCGTCTACAAAATCGTCCATGCGCTGAAATTAATTTTTTCGAATTCAGTTGGCCTCAAACGTGAAGATGTAAAGAAAACCTAACTGTATTCAGTTGGCGTAAACTGTTTTTCACTTCATTGGGTTGTGGAAGTAAGTAAATGCCTCCTATTCATTGTTCTAGAAGCGGATTTGGTAAAAAGATTCTTCGACTCGGAGTACTTAGGCTTGAGCTGGATCTCGTTCTTCTCATTGCCAGGTTGCACGCACAACTAGACAGTTATAGCTACTTGCCCTTATCTGTCTTCAGTTCCCACATCTTTCTGAGTGTCCGGTTGATACATGTTTTCGAAATCATCTCTGACACTTGATACACTGTGGCTGCAATCGTATCTTCGGTGTAGAAAACGTGGAATAACCATATGCGCTCCAAAAAGGAAATCCAAGAGAGGTCTCCGAGATACAGTGGGGCGATGAGTTCAGGTATGGCTCAAGCGCTCTCTTAATCACGGATGTGACGCGAATGTGCAAGAAGATGTACCGAAGTCTGTACCAACTCATAAGTTTAGCCTTTGACTGTCCAGGACGCCATACGTGTAGCATCTGCCCGCCGAATCCTCAACGCTGTCATTTGAGCGATGCACAGTTAACAACAAAATATCAATTTCCTTTACTGATTTGGCCATTCCTGCAATGCACTGCGGCCGTTCCACGAAAAGCGAATCGAACAGTGAAGCAAGGAAGTCCTGCTATTCCTACAAACGTGTAATAGCACCGCTAAAGAATGCATGTGGTTTGTTGTTTTCGGTCAATCCTGATAATTCAAGTAAACCCTCAGAGTTTGATCAGTGTAGTCAACTTCATCGAAACCAGCCTGTTTTAGGACATAGCACTTTGCAAAGAATGGCAAAATGCCTTAATGGGGTAACGAGCCAGGCCAGTTTTAGCCTACTGGCTCGTGGTTGTGATGGAGGTGGATAGGAGTTATTTAAACTTTCCCTGGTCCAGTGGACGCAGCACGATAGATCCCGGAAATGGGAGGTGCGCGCGGGATGGTGCGTGAGCCTCGTGGAGGAGAGTCGACAGGGAGAGCTAGTCAGAGGGGGTAGGGTCGGCCATGGCAGACGGAGACCACGATTCGAGTGGGCGTCGTTTGGCCGCCCATGCTTTGGCAAAAGTGGCGAATCTCTCTCTGGGCGACCCACTGGAAAGAAGCGGCGCTGTACTCTCAGTGGAAACAATTCGCGCCCTGGTTCGCACGTTCTCCAAGTGGTCTCCTCATAGAAGGGCCACTCGAAAAGGACGTGCAATGCATCCTCACAGCTCTCTTCTTCGCATGGGTGTAGGTTGAAGACGAAGAGGCGCTGGTTAAAAACGCCATGCCTGGACAGAAGTTGTACTGAGGTGAAGGACAGGTGCCACCCCTTCATTCCC
Organism: Pachypeltis micranthus; assembly: GCA_020466155.1. Taxonomy (NCBI): domain Eukaryota; kingdom Metazoa; phylum Arthropoda; class Insecta; order Hemiptera; family Miridae; genus Pachypeltis; species Pachypeltis micranthus. Next base: position 7,467,413 of record CM035776.1, read on the forward strand.
ATGCAATCTCGGACACAGGGGAGGATGGCATGGAGATGCTGCGCCGTGGACCCTCCATCCCACCGGGCCCGCCACACGTCAAGGATGGTCTCGAGCTCGAGCTTGTACTGGCGCTCAGAGGAGTCTCTGGAGCACTGGGACCAGCGACTCCATGGCGCCCCGGCAGCCGTCGAGCGCTTCACGTCGGATGCTAGACCGCAGGACAGCCAGGTCAAATGGCAAACGCCAGTGGAATTTTTCAAATTTGTAGCACGAGCATGTCCTGACCCTCCGAAGGGAAGTACCTTCGATAGTTTCACTATTTTTGGAAGGAAACCATAGACGCATGGACGTTTTACTTCCGAAAGTGATACGTTTACGTGTACTGTGTATTTTTGTGTCACGCGTTGACTGTCACGGAAATGTACTTTCTTGATGGATCGACAGATTCCTGAGGGCTCAGGAAAGGTCATCATGAGAAGATAGCAGGCCGGTCGCAGTGCGAATCTTAAATTTGAATAATTCGTTAACGTTAATACCTCCCCCTTCCCACCACCAGTTTATAAAAAATTTTGCTTCTGTTCAGCTCTTACCTGATTCTGGGTCTAAAGTCGTCGTCGCCGGAGGCGGTGTAACAGGCGGAGTAGGTCTGGTACAACCGACGACCTCACTTCTGGACACTTTTCGCCCTAAAGCCGAATTAATCGCCCTCAGCAGCGGCGCTTGTCCTCCGCAACATTGATTTTGAAAATCGTCCATATCGAGAGTCCACGCCATTATTCCTCCCAATCCCTCGGATGCGACATACTTCGCCTGGAGGAGTGTCAATATTAACAATAATGATATACATGTAAAACAAAAATGTTCACACAGGTGACTGGGGAGGTTACAAATCATGCATCAGGCAAAACACCTCTGTGGCAGCATTTCAAAATTCTTCTCCGTTTGTATTAAAAATGCTTGAAGAGGGACATATACAGAGGCCACAACTGAGGTAGTAGATTCAAATAGCTGTCATAGTAATGCGATCTCGAAAAGAATTAGAATTGAAGAATAATTAACGAAGACAAACGCGATGCTAATTATCACACAATGGTTTGTTATATACAAAAATGTTTCCTGCCCGAAAAAAGGAGACATAGTATTTTTTCTGACAATATCAACTGAGTGAGAAGGGGCCTACAATTGTTAGCAGATGTTGAATATCGTCCTTTTCATCCGTATTCTTGACTGTGCAGGAGAAGTGTGACTCGCGTGAGTGCTATCTTGCCATCATTTACCTACAGTTAACTCAAATCCCACCATTTGGCTCTACGAAGTAAAAAGGGAAGATATGTAATCGGCCGAAAAACGTTCTCTTCAGATCTGTACGTCACGAGACCTATTGAGCACGAAATCACTATTTGGGAAAAAGGTCTGCGTGTTTGTGTGAACGATTTTTAGAGCACCGAATCAGCTCAAACTTGACATATAGCCCGCAGATCACGATAGAACGCCACAATAAGATTATGAGCAAAATCCGTCTAAAACTAACTATAGTTATCATAGTGATCATGCCAAAATTTTTTTTTCTCAAAAACGGCTACAACGATTTTGATTCAATTTTTTATATGGACAGCTCCTAATAAGGCAACTATACCATAAAGTTCCCATCCGTGGGAAAATGACGAGAGCAGCACAATAAATTACCACACATTTCGACGAAAATCGAGTTAAGCGTAATTTTGTTGTTGTTGTAAACTCCGCTAAAATCTTAAGAAGGTTCTTCAGAAAAATTCAAGTAGTACTCATTCATGTTCCTATACGATAAGTCTTTATTAGCGCTCATAAGATATACAGAGGCTACTCCACCAGAAATTTCGGAATTTCAACCACCGCCGTTTCACTACTATCATTTCTAAACCCGATAACTCTGTAAAAAGATTATTATCCTTTTCAAAAAAAAAGCGAGTGTACACCCTCATTAATTCTTTATGCACCAAGTGCTCAATAATAATCGAGGAATGAGTACAAGCAGCGCAATAAATTCCGGTTCTGTAAGCGCTACCGCTTTCTGCCGCTGTGAAGTGATGTTTCAAATGAGCTGAGTGAAAAAATATCTGGTGCGTAGCAACACACGACTTTCCGCCACCCCTTTAAGTTCGAACACCAGCTACATATGCGGGTGCTATATCTTCGTTCAACGCATTTTTACAGGAACATTTATTCAGAAGAAAATGTAGGGACTAGTTAGCTGAGAGTACTCCGAAAGTTTGATCGAAATCGTTAGAGCCGTTTTTGAGAAAATTGGAATACCGATAAATTAATATTCGACAAATCTCCTTTTCTGAGTTAACTTGGCTTATATCTCCGTTCAACATATATATACAGAAATAATTATAGAGAACGAAATGTTGGTGTGAGTGACCAAAAGACACTCCATTAGGATTTATCACATCTGGTGAAAAAGTTACCCTGAAATTTACGGAAACTTTCGAAAAAACGTTAATTTCGACACATTTTGATTTTTATCTCTGTTCAATGGACTGTCAGAGGAACATTTATTGAGAACAATATGTAGGTATTAACTATTCAGAAACATCTCTAAAGTTTGGTGATAATCGTTGAAGCCGTTTTGCCAAAAAGCGTAAAAAACCTATTTTTGCTTCAGGGGCCTATATCTCCGTTCACCGTATTTTCATGGAGATATGTATGGAGAAGAAAAGTTAGGTATTGATTAGTAGAAGATAATTTGAAAGTTTAATCAAAATCGTTAGAGCCGTTTTCGAGAAAAATGCGAAAAACCCTAGTTTTCGTCCCCCCCCCCTTCCCATCGGCCGAAATCGTCCATAACCTTATTTTGGTGTCTGCAAAAAATAACGAACAAAACAAAAAAAGAACCAGCTCAATCGGATGAGCCGTTCTCCCGCAAATCGAACTACAGACACACACACACACATACACACACACACACATACACACACACGGACCACGCGACGAAATTAGGTTTTTTAGACTCAGTAGGCCTCAAAACGTAAAGATCTGAAGAAAACCCAAATTTTTTTTTTGGGCCGATTACTATACTTTCCTTCCCTTCGGGTAGCGGAAAGTAATAAATTGAGTTAGTCGAATAAGCCATGAACACAAGTGAATTGACGTAGAGCTAAGGAAAGTGCTGTGTTGCTAAGATATTTATATAACGTACCAAATAATTTCATCGAAAAGTGTGTTGTGTGAAATATTACTGGGCTGAAGTGATCGGAAACGAAGGTACAACCAAACAACGTTTCGGTGCAACTCTTTATATTAATTACTTTCCGCTACCCGAAAGGAAGGAAAGTATAGTAATCGGCCCAAAAAAAAATTTGGGTTTTCTTCAGATCTTTACGTTTCAGACCCTACTGAGTCTAAAAAACCTAATTTCGGCGCGTGGTCCGTGTGTGTGTGTGTGTGTGTGTCTGTAGTTCGATTTGCGGGGAACCGATTGAGCTGGTTCTTTTTTGTTTTTGTTGTTTATTTTTTGTAGACACCAGAATGAGGTTATGGACGATTTCGGCCGATGGGAAGGGGGGGGGACGAAAATGTACCAAAAACTAGGGTTTTTCGCATTTTTCTCGAAAACGGCTCTAACGATTTTGATTAAACTTTCAAATTATCTTCTACTAATCAATACCTAACTTTTCTTCTGCATACATATCTCCATGAAAATACGGTGAACGGAGATATGGGCCCATGAAGCAAAAATCGGTTTTTTACGCTTTTTGGCAAAACGACTTCAGCGATTTTCACCAAACTCATAGGATGTTTTCAAATAGTTAATACCTACATATTGTTCTCAATAAATGTTCCTGTGACGGTCCATTGAACAGAGATAAAAATCAAAATGGGTCAAAAATAACGTTTTTTCTAAAATTTCCGTAAATTCCAGGGTAACTTCTTCACCAGATGTAATAAATTCTAATGGAGTGTCTTATATTTACCCATACCAACATTTCGTTCTCCATAATTATTTCTGTATATATATGTTGAACGGAGATATAAGCCAAGTTAACTCAGAAAAGGAGATTTGTCGAATATTAATTTATCGGTATTCCAATTTTCTCAAAAACGGCTCTAACGATTTCGATCAAACTTTCGGAGTACTCTCAGCTAACTAGTACGTACATTTTGTTCTATATAAATGTTCCTGTAAAAATGCGTTGAACGTAGATATAGCACCCGCCTATGTAGGTGGTGTTCGAACTTAAAGGGGTGGCGGAAAGTTGTGAGTTGCTACGCACCAGATATTTTTTCAATTCCGATAAAACGTCTTCGTGGATTGGAGAAACCCCATTTTACCTCAATAGCTTGAAAAATCAAGTGTATGGTGACTCGAAGGCTTGCAAGTACGATTGTCAAGGTGTGCGTGCGCTAAAGAGCCTCTTCATAATTGAAAGTTTAACCGTTTGACACGAAACGTATTAACAATCAGGAGAGGAATTTCTAGATGGCCCTTTGAAGCTTGCCCACAAAGCTTTCATTAGGTGACCAATTTAAAACTAGTCCAAATTTCTAAAAACCTAAAAAGAGCCATCTAGACGTTCCTCTCCTGATTCTAAACATATTTCGTGTCAACCGCTAGGCAAACGGTCAAACTTTCGAATACGAATAATATGTAGCTAACTTCAGCCCAGTTAAATGTTTGTACGTCTAAGGAACAAACAACTTCAATTCATAACAACCCAAACCGAGAGATTAAAATAGAACTTCTTTTTTACCTTTTCTTTTATGGAGTTTTCGTCGTCAAAACTGACCCACTGGTCACCAGAATATGCGTAGGGGCCGTATGGGCTGTCGCCTTTCTTCCAATTATGTTTCACAACTGCGAATAGCGTATAATTTTTGTTAGAAATAAAGCAAATTGGTATTTAATTGAGTTTCACACGTGAATAATGTCGTTGAACGGTAATGGCGATAACTGAACATATAACCAGAAACTAACTTGAGTGGTATTACTGTGATATTCACTTTGTCGGTTGAGCATTCTCAGATCATTTGGACATAATGGACCAACAGGCTTTCAGTTTAATAGTCAATTAGTTCTCTCTTCCTCCACATGACATTCTAAACAACAGTTCCCACAGTAAGGACATTAATCTCACACCCACCCTCTCCCCTCAATCAACCCCACACAGCTCTTTGGCTTATTCCCTCTATACCATTCTTGAAGGCTGTTCCCGTCCACTTCATTCACTTTTCTTGAACTAGAGTGTAAAGTGTAACCGAGTGTATGGAAAACCATAGGTTTCAGGGGGGCACCCAGCCTTGCGGCCTCTACCTCTCCCCCGCCGCACTCTAGATAACTTCGGAAACTCCCAGCAAAACCACGCCCCCCACTAAACCAGCCAGTGGCGTCCCACCCTAAAGGCTCCATGCCACCGGAATCCATTCCCGAAACTCATTCTATTTTGCTGCGGCTTGAGCAGCCTCCAGTCCTGAATGAGTAGCAGGCCCGGTGCCGGAATAGCCCAGAGGTGTTCGACCACTGGCACGTGCGCTTTATCTCCATGGGGATTCAGGGGATTGGACTTGCCCCTGTCCTCCCCAGGGGAAAGGTGTCAGGGGCGATCTAAAATCCCAAGCTGAACTCCGATCCCTTATTCGACGAACCGAGGGGACTCCTTGACATTCGACCCGTGACCCATACCATCCACTCTAACCTACTACTATCACATTCATACCATAAATACATACAGCCCTTAAATACACACATTCCCTGACAATCCAGGGGCAGACTACTCGATATTCATCCCCTCTGGAACCTTCCCTACTCTACTTATTCTAACCTACCCCACACGATATGAACACATGCAGACACACTTAACTCCAACATACTTCCAACTCACACACTGCAGTCTAGGAATGGGCTGCTCGACATTCATCCACCCCTGGCATCGCACTCACACAAACATACACCCAAACCCAAACAAGTAGCTCCCCCAGCCCCCAACCTCTAACTCTCTCCACCCGCGGCCCAGTGCAGATGTCCCCTCAACGTTACCTCGTCCCTATCCTTCAAGACCCTCTCCCCAAACAATTCCCACCACCCAAAAGTTACCTCCTCTCACACCATAGTAACATCCCATTGACCCCCACTCTCCACAGCTATCCCTTTCCTAGTTAGTTCTCACGCTGGAACATCACGTGCTCCGAAGTATCCGCTTCCCCACACTCACACAGCACATTCATCACCAACTCTAGCCCACAGAGCAACTTATGGACTAGAGCTAGTTAAGCGGTTTTCTTATCAAAATGGCTGTCTCTTAACCCTCATAAGAGCGTTGTGTCAGTCGAAAGTCATGGAAGTTGCGGTTTCTCTATCGCGCCAGAGCTCATGCACTGGCACTGCATCCACCTAACCCTGACCTGGCGAATCTGTACCATGTTGAAGGAGTTCTTAATCCAGTTTCCCACCTGATCTAACTATTTACTTGGGTGGCTAGTTGCAAAGGGAGAGATCAACCCACCAAAAAGACGATCTGGCCGCTTTTGATGTGGTTTCTTAATTTCGTTGGACGAATCATGTATCTTAGGACTCAGAAAAGGGAAATCCCGGATTTCGAATAATTAAGGAGTCGTTTTGCAGCTAGACGACACAATTAATTACTCCCATGTGAAAGGCTTACAAGACCAGAGGAGTTAAAGCGAGAGGGTAATTTGTAAGAAGGAAGGGATTTTACTGTCCAGACCTTAAGGTTGTGTGATAGTACTTCACTGGTTGTTGACTCAGCTGTTTCCCAACATTCTGAACGCCAGACTATCGAACCGCCAGTTTCTTACGGGAAATAGCGACTTCAATGCGCGGCTCCACTTTTCTCTCAGACTCCTCATCATATCCTCTCATTAGATATACAGGAGCTTCCACAATTTCAACCCTCGCCGTTACACCTACCACCATTTCCCACAGTTCTGACCCGATTATTCCAAAACAATGAACGCTATTTCTCTCAATAAATCACGTATTGAATCACCTGTGAAAGGATTACTCAATAATGGCTAGGGCGCATGAAGGAGCAGCATAATAAATTCCAGAACGATGAGAGTCTTCCACTATCCTGTGGATTCTGAGGCCAAGGACAGTGTGGTGGGTCGCTTATTTTATGTGGCAGTTCCGGCTTTGGCTCTCGAGCGCTTCAGCGATGCTGTTAATACAAAACGTCAAGATATATAAGAACGGAAGTCTAGAAGATTGACTCCCGATCGCTTCTGACAAGGATTGCAACTGGGAAAATTAGAGGCTGTTGTAGAGAATTTCCCTTAGAGAGTGAAAGAAAGTTACCAAATCCACATGCGCGCCTCGCAAAATTTTTATAGATCGTACTGTTTGTAGAAATTACAGTATTAATCTTGCTGAAGAATAAAACGTGTGAACTTCTGTTATCATGAGCCCCCTATCCTGTGTAATAGCTTATAAATGTACATAAATCTGTTCTTCCTGACTACGGGAATTGAAATTAACTCTTGAGCCTGAAATTAATTGTCATTCTGAAACAGTCGCCTTAAAGTCTGAAAAACACAATATCGAAGCTTCCTTACTTCTGAAACAGATTTCGTAGTGGGACATCATTCCGGGCTGGTTCGTGAATTGTCCAGGGCTGCCAGGGCCAGAAACTTCAGCACCAATGTCGTGCTCTTTCGAAGACTTCAACGTGAACGTTTGACCGTACAAAGGAACACCGAGAATCAGTTTGGATTTGTCAGCGCCGTTCTCGACCAGGGCTTTTATAGCTTCTTCCTATTTAACGATCAATTTACAACGGCACGATTAATTGACGAAACGACGGCGGAAGTTAGGTGGTAAATTATTCGCTTGAACGTACCGAATTGTACTTGGGAAGTTGATCGCCAGAAAGACCTTTGAGAGGAGCGACGTGCCCAGTGACGCCTTCCCAAGCTCCGTGATAGTCGTACGACATAACTGTCATGAAGTTGACGTGAGGAGAAATTTCTCGAAGGTCGTAGCTGGTCTCGATTATTTCCGGATATCCGCTGAGGGAAACGGCCAACATGAGACGGGGCGTTTCTTTGTCAAACGCTTGTCGAAGTTCCTAAGACAAAAAAAAAAGGTACGTTGAAACATGGGCTCGGGGAAGGCTTGTATTATTTATGATAAATCGTATTTGGATTGGAAAGGGAACAAGTAGCCCTTTGGAGGGGAAGAGAAGTTTCAATCACTCCGACATCAGCGAACCTGTGGTGGTAGACAACTTCAAACTAGAAGCCTGACCGTTGAGGGGGGAGTATAGGTACTCAGCCCAAATTGAATGCTGCGCCTGCACAAGGAAAAAAAAATAGAGGCCCTCATGGCCCAAGAGTGACACGACTGCTCAACAGGACCTCATGTGTTATAAAACTCACCACGAGGTCATTCAGCATACCAATATGGAGACTGATATTAGAGCATACTTGTTACATTATTATACATATAAATTTAAAAAAAGAAACACTCTTCAGACTCTGAAATAATCTATGACTTTTTTTACTACGACCCCCCCCCTCTCGTTTCATCTATACATTCCAAACGTGAGAGTATACATTTCTCATTTTTCGACGCAAAACGCCTAATCAGTAAGTTTGACCTCGGAGTTCCCACGCCTGCCCTAACGGGACTCCCAGGTCCTTAACGGCAAAGTCATTGTTTCCCCTAAGACATTCGCACCTGCAGAAATTCCACCTCCACGGTTATTTCCAACGACGGATTTCCCTGAAGTGGTTTTCCAATCTTTTCCCTCTCCTCCTTTTTCAGATTCCTCTCCATGACAGACAGCTCCTCCCAAATTCATTCACCTATGAACTCTCGCAAAAGTCACACTCTTCTCCCTGCGCTCACAGACACATTCCTTTATCTATGCTTTGCCCGTACAGTTCGCTATCTTCTTCCAATACAGTTCGAGCATTTATGAGTCGTCCCCTTGTGTCGCACAAACTCTATTCACTTCATAGCACATAATACAAACCTCCTCACGCCCACCGAGTTTCTTTCATTCCGATCTTCAACTCTCGCCCTCTTGTGCGCCCGACACTCATTAAAAAACTCCGTCAAGCGCTTTAAAGTTATGTCGTTTTTGAACCATCTGCATGAATAAGTTTCACTCACTGAATGCAGGTATTGCAAGGCTATTGAACGCCCACGCCAGACTACTTATTTATTTTCTCGGTATGAACTTACACTTAAAATCAGATTAGACTTTTCTTTTGTCGGCCCATCATCTCACTACATCTTTTAGCAACGAAGCAACTATTCCACAGTTGCGTGCTGAGATCTTATCGGCTCAATATACTGACCACACAATAGATCCAATGAGGATATAAATTGATAAAAATGTGTATCCGTATTATCGCAATACTAAACGTGAGAGGGAATTTGAGAATGTGAAAGGGGACTTTACACGTTGAGCTCTTTGGTCTTGTTGTTATCATGATGATACGGTGTTTTCATGACGACATTATACTGGTTTGACCATAGTGTTTTGATAATGCGTACGCCCTGACTCCCATTGTAGGGCCCCAGTGATCATAGTGTAGTGGTCAAAGACGAAGATTCATATATATATTGATAGCTGTAGTTATTAAAGTAAACGTATCTGTGTCATGGGTTGTCTTCTCTGGCAGGTGAGATGCTGTGGGCGAGCGCATCATCGTCTGGCCATTAAATCGGTTAGTTAGTCATAGTCTTTATAGGAAGAGAAAGGTGAGAGGGTTGGCGTTGCAACAGGCCAGGGGGAGGGGAAGATAAAAGTGTCTGATCGTTCACCTCCTGGGAAATCCGTTGGAAGTGAAAGGAAAGGAATGTAAGGGCAGTTTTGTGTGTCTGTTGGTTGTCGATTCTAAATGGAATGTAAGTCCGTCAGTTGGTCTGTTCTGTTTTTGTTTTGAGTTGCGTTTTCGTTTGTATATTTCCATATTTTCCGGTATTTTCGTCCTTTGAATCGTTTATGGACTACGATGTGTACGTTAACATTAATCATTTAGGTATTAAAGAAATTGGGTTGTGTCCGCCAGTAGGCAAATTACTAAAGTTAACGTACCTGTTAGGTGAGTCCGTCTCCTCTGGCTGGTGAGTTACTGTGGGCAAGCGCTTTCGATGTAAAGACATCATCGTCTGGCCGTTAAGTCAGTACTGGAGTCAGTCGGTTAGTCGTGGTCCTTATATACAAAGAGAAAAGTGAAAGGTGTGATGGAGCGTCGGTGAAGGGACGGGGAAGGAGGTCATGTACCTCAGGGTGAATACCCCCTAGAGATAAATGGGACGTGTTGGATGGATGGTCTGTCAATTGTGGAATTTACGTCTTTTTTGTGTAGGGTGGTCTGTAAATCCGTCAGTTGGTTGTTTTCGTTTGTGTAGTGTTTTGAGTGGTGTGAATATGGTGTCGCATTTTGTGTTGATTTGTTCATTTATGATTTGTCCATTGAAGTTTTTTTGTTTATAAATTTCCATGTTTTCTAATATGTTCAGTTTTCGTCCTTTGTATTGTTTGTGTAGTAAGGTGGTACAGTCCTGTATTTTGGTGGGTTCATGTCCAGTTGTTTTGAGGTGGTTGGCAAAGTTTGAATCGTCTTTGTTCCTACTAAGAGATTTAATGTGTGTAATCCTGTAATCCTGTCCACCAAAATACAGGACTGCACCATCTTACTACACAAACAATACAAAGGACGAAAACTGAACATATTAGAAAACATGGAAATTTATAAACAAAAAAACTTCAATGGACAAATCATAAATGAACAAATCAACACAAAATGCGACACCATATTCACACCACTCAAAACACTACACAAACGAAAACAACCAACTGACGGATTTACAGACCACCCTACACAAAAAAGACGTAAATTCCACAATTGACAGACCATCCATCCAACACGTCCCATTTATCTCTAGGGGGTATTCACCCTGAGGTACATGACCTCCTTCCCCGTCCCTTCACCGACGCTCCATCACACCTTTCACTTTTCTCTTTGTATATAAGGACCACGACTAACCGACTGACTCCAGTACTGACTTAACGGCCAGACGATGATGTCTTTACATCGAAAGCGCTTGCCCACAGTAACTCACCAGCCAGAGGAGACGGACTCACCTAACAGGTACGTTAACTTTATTAATCATTTACCTACCTCCGGAATTAACTGAATCGCTTTAACCGCTGTAATTTTTGCCTAAGTCAGCGGCCCTCCAAACATTTCCAAATCCCTCGTAACAGATGGCATCAGCCTTCAAAGCACACTTTTACACCTCGTTTAATGTTATGATTATGTCGAAACGAGTGTATGTAGCATTCGCAAACTGAATTAAACCTTTCGCAATTAACATTAAACTTTGTGTCACCAAATTATAGCTTTTGCTGTTCTAATGTTAGTAACCGCGATAGTTATTCCTTTCAACCGATAGTCAATGTTCTAACATACTGTCAACGTAATGTATGCTAGAAACCCCTTCGTCGAGCGTTCCAATGAGTAGTACACGCTGAACTATCACACACAAAGCCCCAAAAAACCTACTAATACTGATGAAAATGATCGCTGCCGTGGCAATGTAATGAATGAAGAGGAAGTTGAAGGTGCACAGAGAAGATCAAAGAATGTTTGGCGACCGGCAGGCAAGGAATTGACGCTCTACAGACAAGTTATTGCTCTGGGGACTCCCTTTTTTCCAAGTTTCATTCGAATCGTGAAAAGGTTAATTCAATTTGCGAATTGAATTGGTTGAAGTCATTTTGAGAAAAGGTTTAATTCAGTTTCTGAATGCACCTTCACTTGCTTGTAACTTTTCAACAAGTTAATTCTCATTTTGAGCCTTCAAAGGCGCTACACCCGAACACAGGCTTCTTCAGGGAAACAGGTGGCACCTCTGTCAAAAGGGTCACTACCGAGGTATTGTTCAGTGGCATCAAGTCTTGAATGGTCAACCGAATATCCCATTCAATCTTTGCGCTAGCAGCTTCCAATGGACTTTGAATTTGAGGTTCCTGACAATAACGGGTCCGGTGAAATTTATATCAAAATAAACAAGGGCAACATGAAAATGAAAGAGGGCAGGCATTTAGAAGATTTCGCGTCAAAGCATCATCAGGACAACACTTCTCGCAGATGAGAAGAGAGCCGTGAAAACACGCAAAGCTCAAGAATGATATTCACCTTTCATTCGCCAGTACAACAGCCCAGCGAGGAGGATCTTCCACAACGACTAAATTGTAGTGTTAAAAACAAAACATTTACGGTCAACGTTTTGAAATAAATGCCTAAATGGCGTGCTCATACTTGAACCAATTTAGCGAAATTCGCTTTGTCCGACGGAGGTCCGGCTTTGCAGTCACTTTGCCAGCACACGGGGTAATTCCATTCCAAGGACAGCCCCGAAAAATCGTATTTCCTCAAAAACGCTACCACAGAGCCGACGAAAACCCGACGATGATTTCCCGACGAAACGAGCTTAGAATATTTGCTACCGGTCGAATCCGTCCAACCGCCGATTCCTAAAAGCACGTTGACTCCGAGCTCTCTCAAAGAAGTTGTTCTTTTGTACATATCTGAAAAATTCGAGCGTTAGTTTAGTTCGAACGGACATTTTAATTAGCACAATCAGAGTTTTGAACGAAACTCACTGTTTTCCAGGTCGGCCCAGGGGTCGAAAGAATTAATTTTCAACGTGTTCGGGTCCAGAGCCGCGAATGCGTAGATGATGTCCGTGCACAAAGAGGGCTCGATGTGCTCCGGAAGGAATTTTCCATCCCCTTTGCGATACCAGGCCCAATTGGTAAAGTAGCAGACCACTTTCTTACTGGTTTTCTTTTCTAATTTCGAAATTAAATATAAACCCATTTAAAAACGTAATTCATTAACGATTTTACCTACTTTAAGAATTAGTAAGAATGCGCTGATACCATAAACCGCGCTACCATATATCAAAAATATTTACCCTTCACAAATTATTGTGTGTATTACTTTGGGAAAAACCTTGTTGAGTGCACGAGAAATACAGACGAATTGAATGAGATATAGGACTGTATTGATACACTTGTTCACCTTGATAGAGCTTTGTCTACACAGTCACTTGGTTCTCTGCATACGTGAACTCCTGGCGAGAGTCAGTGGAGCTGGGGATAACACAATAGTTGATAGTGTGTCGATCGTAAGACTTGAGAGATATGCGTCTATTGGGAGAACTGAGAGAGATCTGTCAATCGCGCGAACTAGTGGATGACGGAGTGTTGGAAAAAATGAGGGGTCAGAAAAGGATATATTGTGTTACGGGCACGATTGGATTAAGCAGTGACCTGGAATATGGAGCCGTTCCTGCCAGGCAGAGCCGTTCTTTGTAAGCAGTACCGTTTTGACTCGAAGGAAGAAGACTAAGTTGGCCGAAGGATATGGAGAGGGGGGAATTGTGTGGTCGCCACCGAAGAGGTTAGAAGAACCAGGTTTGCCACACGCGATGAGAATATCGCTCTATTCCTCTCGGGACGCCTTCAGCACCTTTTGGCTCACTCTTCGCTCTATCTATCTACTGTGGGCTTTACTACATATATTTGTGGAACGAACTTCGATATACAGAACTATTTGGAAGCGTTGATTGATTGAGAGACTTTGGAATATTATTCCTATAACAACTGGAAATTCCGTCGTCACTTGGAAAGAACTGAAGAGCTGGACTTTCCCACAGCAACCAAACAATCAGAGGTCAGAATGGTGAACAATGGCAATGAGACAATCAGGTCCAAAACTCAACTATGTCGACCTGCTCCTAACAAATCTTATTAAAGAGGTTACATGCTCACAAGCTTTTAAATAAACTGTGGAAAAATTAAGAAAAAGTGCGGACTACACGAAATAACTTGGGGAAGAAATGAAAAGAGTTTTAAAATGTTCGTTAACTGGGCCGTTGTCAACATGTCAAGCCTATGGGCCAGTCTGAGACATCGTCGGTGTTATGCACAAATATATTCTTCCTGAGTGCGCTGTGATTTTCCTACTCTCCCAAATTAAATATGCATTTATTAGCATGCGCTGCCACCTTTACCTACAAGAAGAAGTATATGAACGTCCCTGCCTTCTTTAATTGGGTCTAGATTCCAAATTTAACTGCATTAGTGCCTCGGAGTGACATTGGATAAACGCCTGACGTTTGGAAATCACATTGACGACCTAAAAAAGTCTTCAAACTAGAACGTCACAATTGAAGTACTTTTTGGAGGATCCCCACATCTCACTAGATAATGAAATGCTCATCTACAAGGTGTTCGTCCGTCAGCTTTGGATATACGCCTTACCGATATATGGCACCGTGTTCTAAAACCGTCTTCCGCCAGATAGAATTTGGTTATGAAGATAAAGGAGGAAAGCTTTGGACGCAAGAGAACTAAGTAGTTTTATTAACGAAAATAATGCAACAAGAAGGAGGACAAAACGAGAGCCACGTCATGCATAGCAACCAGACCACATCGTCAGCTGTTGTGAGGTTGGGTCTCCACAGCACCTCTCTCTCCCCCCCCCCCCCAGTGGCAATGGGAAATGAACGGGACGCCCAGCACGAGTCACTGTTGGTGGGTTGACTGTTTGCGGGTTTGTTCGACGCAGTTTGGCAGTGTTGTCTGGTGGTGGGTCAGCTGGAGGCGACAAGGAATCGGGCAGTGGAGAGACATCGGTTGTATGTTCTAAAAACGCTGGCTTCATTCACTCAGTGGCACTTGATAAGGGCCGTCGTAAGTACGTTGGAGTGGCTTCCGAGTAGCGTCGTGCCAGACAATAATGTGAGATGAGCTAACAACTTCTTGGAGACGTGGTGCTCAAATGTTACGGGCCCAAGTTTTTCTACGTAACTTAATGATGAGTGCTGGCACATTGGAGGGGCCAGGAGTCTGATCAAAGAATTCTGCAGGCAAGCGAATGGTTTCGCCACAGAGGAGTTCAGTTGGAGTCACTCTGCAGCTTTGCATCGCAGTAGAGCCCAATCCCAGCAGCGCGAGTGGCAGGGCTGAAACCCAGTCATCTGAGAGTTGTGCTTTCAGTGATTTCAAACGCCTGTGCCCTCTCTCAATCGCGCCGTTTGATGCAGGATTGTACGCAGTAGTCTGCAGGTGATCTGTTCCCAGCAGCGCTGTTAGTCTTCTGAAAAGCTAACGTTCGAACTGTCTGCCTCGATCAGTGGAAATAGGGCGGGGAACCACTTTGGTTGTGAAGACAAAGGAGGAAAGCTTTCGATGCGACAGAACGAAGTAGTTTAAATTAAAAGGAAGGCAAAAGAAGAGCCACGTCATGCATAGCAACCAGACCACATCGTCAGCTGTTGTGAGGTTGAGCCTCCACAACAACTCAACAAGAATTCACGCCCCACCCTTCGTCCCAAACGACACTATTTACCACAACTTCTACCTGAAAACACCTTCTGAAACAACATCCAACAAAAAAACTCGGCAGCTAATGATTCGACCCTCCAAGTACCGATTACGCAGACTGCGCCACATCCTCTGCTTTATCGACACAAGTGGATGTGAAGAGCAACCACATTATTTTTATAATCAGCGGTACACATATCAATGAGGTATAATAACGAGAATTTGAGTGATATTTAGTCACTTCTTTTGATATAAATCGCTGGGCCATACTGTACGCAACCATTAAAAAAATCTGGTGCGTTGCAACACACAACTTTCCTTAGCTCTACGTCAATTCACTTTGTACATGGCCAATTCGATTTAATCAATTCATTTAATCAATTCATTTTACATTTAATCAGTTAATTTGAACTTGGTCAAACAACACTTTGCGGCTGCAGGAAGCGGTAGCGCTTACAGTTCCAGATTTTATCATGCTGCTCGTACTTATTGCAGGACCATTATTGAGCAATTGGTACACAGAGAATTAATGAGGCTGTAAACAAACATTTTTTGAAGAAGGATAGTAATTACTTTTGCAGAGTTGTTGGGTAAACACGTTTAGAACTGGTAGTGAAGCGAAACGGCAGTAGTTGAAATTCAGGAATTTCTGGAGTGAGCCCCATGTACCTCATGAGCGGTTTTAAACACTCACCCTTTAGGTATTGGATTGGACTACAATACCATTTTTTTTACATTCTACAAGAATTCCAGCGGAGTTTATAAGGAAAAAACTGCGCTAAAAACGCTTTTGGTCGAAAATTTTGATAATTTATTGTGCTGCTCTCATCATTTTCCCACAAATGGGAATTTCATGGTATAATTCTCTTATTAAGAGCTACCAATATAAAAAATTTAATCAAAATCAATAGAACCGTTTATGAGAAAAAAATTTGGTGTTTTGATCACTATGATAACTATAGTTAACTTTCGGTGGATTTTGCCCATACTCTTATTTTTGCATTCGATGGTAACCTGTAGGCTAGACATCAAGTTTCAGCTGATTTGGTACGGTTGTTTTCTCTAAAAATCGCGCAAAAATCGATTTCGTCGAAAATTTTGATAATTTATTGTGCTGCTCTCGTCATTTTCCCACAAATGGGAGTTTTATGGGATAGTTGTCTTATTGAGAGCTATCAATATAAAAAATTTAATCAAAATCGTTAGAGCCGTTTTTGAGAAAAAAAACTTGGTGTTTTGATCACTATGATAACTATAGTTAACTTTTGGTGGATTTTATTCATACCCTTATTTTGGCGTCTCATGGTGACCTGCGGGCGACATATGAAGTTTGAGTTGATTTGGTACGGTGGTTTTCTCTAAAAATCGTTCACAGACACACATACACACAGACCATTTTCCCAAATAGTGGTTTTCGGACTCAGGAGGGTCTGAAACGTAAAGATCTGAAGAAAACTCAAAAAAAAATTTCAGCCGATTACATAACTTTCCTTTCTACTTCGTAGAGCTAAGGAAAGTAAAAATATTCAACGACAAGTTCCCTCAATTCTCACCTCGTTCCAAGTAGTTGACCACAGTTTCTGTTTCTCCTTTGTAATCGATAAGAATAGCGTGGCCTGCACAAAAACGAACATCGTTAAACACTTTTCTCCGTCAACTCCAAATAATTTGACATTTGACATTTCGCGCTAAAGTACTTACTGTGGACCGGGCAAGTAACTAACGTGGGCCAATTACACAAATTGAGAGCGGGATCGTAGTGCAGTCCGTGAGGACAAATGTACGTGTGCTTCATCGCCCACTGGCAACTGAAATCAATATTGTGATATTGTGAGCAACGTTAACGGTATATAAATGAAACGATGAAGTGTAACGTGAAAGAGTTCGTACCGATAATAGACAGAACAGTCGTTAAGGTCGCCGACGTAGCCCTCGCCGCTGCAATTACTTTCTGTCGCTAATACAGTGACTCCTACGCCTGGAGAAATGGCAGCTGAAATTGAATTAAACGATGTAAATTATAGATTGTTTGTAGTTTACTATGTCGGGGACAGAAGATATTCCCCGGTCGTGAACTCCAAAGCGTGCGCCCTCATGCACCCGTGACGTCAAGGCCTAGAAATGACCGGCCGTTCCTACCTGGGCACTCGCTTGCAATCAGTTATGTTTGGTGGTTGGACATTGGCAGTTATCGTCACGCTTCTGAGGGAGTTCACTACCCCGACCTCTGTAGTGCAATTTGTTTTCAATACCGCGCTAATTAGATTTCCTCAGTGCTGTTAATAAATTCTTCGCGAGATCGAGTACTGGGAAGAAGGGGAAACTCATGAGGAGGAGCACCGTGGCAATAGGTGGGAGTATTTTTTACCTTCGTCACATATATCAGTCTTTTAACGAAGAAGAATTTCTAAAATCAGCCTGTACATCGCACTACTCAGCCGAAACAAACGGTTTTCGTGAAGGATTTAGGCTTGAGTTTACCATTTCGAATAACTAATTTTCTACTTCTAATCGAAAACAGTTTAACGAACACACAGTTTGTTAGTTTATGACGTATAACGTATCAGTCAGGGAAGAAGTAAGAGAGGGCCTTATAGTCCTGATGGTTTAAAACCAAAGCGTAATCAATCAATCTCTCTTTGTTTATTTGAAAATGTATAAATCCAAGATTATCAAAGACAAATTGGTACGAGTGGTGTGAAGGGGAAGGTTATAGAAACTTAAAGAAGTGTTAGGTTAGAATACCAGGGCTGACATTTATTTTCGAGGATGGTGGAAGACAAGGCCCTATGGCCCTAACTACCCTTGTATTACAATCTCTCTTTCTTTTGTATAATTATATCAATTGTTGTCAATCAATTTTGTATATATTTAGTTTCTCCTTTTTGGGTGCCACCGTCCCATTTACGCTGAGTTTTGGTAAAGAAAAAGTGTAAAAGTATGTCACCCTACAGTTGGGAGTCCAGAATGCTGCTACCGTATTCCCTACTTACCTGTAAGAACTGTACTTGAAGGGACACAATTTACACTTCTTCCACATACACAACACACTGTACCCTCTACCTTGAGCTGGGATTGCATAACATAACAAAAGGGGGGTGTTGAAAGGGGTACAGATTTCTCCTATCGTATCCTCTGCGTGGCTGTAAAAGCCAATAACGGGACCAATTTGTGGTCTCGTTACCCACTGCCTCCTTGAAATTTCGAAGCTAGCCATCAAAGCGAGTTCCTGCGAGTGGCTGTTGTGAGGGAAGAGTTGCGTATGGCAATTGCCCAGCTGCCTGGGCAGCCCAAGTTGGTGGTGGAGTAGTTGGCAGGACAGCTTGGCCTTTGGCATTTTATGCGTCAGTCTCTTGCCAAAAGTTCCCCAGCGTCACCACATCCAAACGGTGGCGCCTGCAGCCCCCACCAAATCTCATGTGCTGGTAGTCGCTACATGTGAGTTCCTCTATGGTATGCTGTTGCACCAGTCGCTCCAGCCCACTGTAGGCGAAAGACTCTTCGAGGATTGTGCCTGCTCTACTGAAGTTTGTCGTCTGACCTGTGTTTGACCAGCCAAGTCCAGTTCTGACGTGACTGCTGAGCGTAGGGGGTTGAGGTCCGCTTTGGTGCAGTCTGAGAACCGGGAATTAATGAAGTCCCCATCTTCAAACCACCGGTGAAATATTGACTTTGTCGGTAATTAAAACCAGTCAAATGAATAACATTTTCTGCTAGTCTCATTTTTTCAGAAAAGTATTGCTCTGGATGAAGAACCACGGGGCATCCGCCAGCAGATCATGGTTTGAGTAGGAAACGTTCAACCGAGGTGTTCTACAAATTAGTTGAACAAAGTTCAATGACGGACCATAACATTGCATAAGCTGGCCCAACACCGGTTATAAATGTAGTAATTATTGTTAACTATTTTTAGTCAGTTATTATGTGTTGTGTTAGTGGATGTCAATTATTATTATTACTCGTATTATAAGTGTGGTGCCCCCACACAACTCTCTTAACCAATTCTCTATAAAACTCTACACTCAGCGCGCACAAATAGGAAGCTCGAGGAAGGGTGAGAGAACTTTCCCCTCATCCCTGAGGCCAAGGGTAGAGTGAAGGGCTTACAAACCCCCGCTCCCTCTTTGAACTGGAGGAGCTCCAAATGAACCCCATAAAACCGCCCATTCAGAGACCCCGTTCAACTAGGAACAAATAAGAGCTGCTTACCTCTACGCACCAGTGTCTCTTAAAGTCAAGTTTTGATTTGTTCATCTCCTCCCTACAGAAGTCTAGTTAGCATGCTGCGGATTTTATTTCACCGGAGAAGCTGGACGGAAACTCAATTAGGCCTTTCGTGTGCCATCCCCCCCCCCCCCAGGGATTGCAGTTGCACTTGTGTGTGCGAATTACACGATAGCGCACAGTAAAAATGGTTGCCTTTCCGAGGGCCGGCTCTGAGGGGTAACATCTCGTGATGCGTGTATTAAGTTACGCTTCTGAGACAGTTCGTAGTGTACGAAGTACGTCGTAATTGATACCAGTACCTACGACGTTATACCTTATCTTGGCGTAACGGTGGTGGATGCGGAACTAAGCACAGAATAGGCACGCCGTTCAGCTTGTGGGGACATCCTGCCGAACCTTTGGGATATTGTTTTTGCACGCAGAAGGCCTGCAGGGTAGAAGCTAACCACATCCGTATAGAGTCAGAACAATTAGTATCGTTTAAGCTAAGAAATTCACTATGAGAAGGGGAGGAATATCCCAGTACTCTCCCTTCGCTATGTGTGCATGTTAATAGCACTGGGTATGTGTTTGTTGAAATGATTGGTAGGTTGAATGAGTAAGTGGGTGGCCACAGATAGCCCCAGGAAGGAGGCAGAGGGATGAGACTGTGGTTGTTTATTCGATGAAAGGTAAATTAAGTGTTGGGTTGAATGCAAATTATTTTGTATGGACGTGTTATTTGTGATGTTTTTCTTCTTGGCAAGAAAGGTGTGGAATTGTGAATGTTGTGCCACGGGGAGAGTACATGTGAACATATAGTTTTTGTGAATACTTAATTGGTTGTAAATGCAAATAATAGAGGTTTATTGTGAAACCTGTATCCTGGGGGAATGAAAGAGAGGGCCTCATGGCTCTAATTTCTCCAGGTGGTTAAATAAACCAATCAATCTCTCTCTCTCTCTCTCTCTCTCTCTCTCTCTCTCTCTCTCTCTCTCTCTCTCTCTCTCAGCTGCAACCATCTGCGATTTGAAAAGTGGTGAGTTTGATTGACTCCAGAAGGCTGAGAGGCGGAGAATGCGGCTTTTCAGTTGGTTTTACTGAGCCTGAACGAGCACCCGACTATATGCGGCTGGGATGGCTGAAGATAAAAGAGCGTAAGCTGCTGCATATCGCCTGTCTTGTTTCCAATATTTTGAAACGTCTTAGACCGCAGTATCTCTCGCTAGGGAGAATGGAGAAGAGGGTCCACATGGCCTTTTCTAGACGCACGAGAGGGGGAGTTTAAATAAAATAAAAGGGAACTCGGTGAGCGTGAGAGCACGTTAAATGAATAGTGATTCGAGCGTATAAGGGCGGCACAAGGGGAATCGCAATACGCCTGAACTAGCGCGGGAAACTGTAGCGGAGGGAGAGAGTGAGAAGAGCTGCGACTGGCTCGAGAGTTGATAGAGGAATTAGTGAGCACTGGGAGACGATTATATCTATGCAAAGCGGCGTGTGCTGGAGAAAGAGGTTAATTGACAGAGGGAAGGACATCCTGGAAAGTCCACAAGGGGAAATCCGTTGTCGTTGGAAGTTGAACCGAACTTAATCTCTTTGTCTGGAGGCAAAGCCGTTCTCGGACTACCCAGCGGCCTAAAAAGGAAGGATACGAAACCGTTGGGTCAAACGCACCTGAAAATATCTGGTGCGTTGCAACACACAACTTTCCTTAGCTCAACTTCAATTCACTTTTTACAAGGCTAATTCTATTTAATCAATTCATTTATCACTCAGTTCATTTGAACTTGGTCAAACAACGCTTTACGGTAGCAGGAAGCGGTAGCGCTTACAGTTCCGGAATTTATTGTGCTGCTCGTACTCTTTGCAGGACCATTATTTAGCAATTGGTACACAGATAATTAATGAGGCTGTAAACACAAATTTTTTGAAGAAGGATAGTAATTACTTTTGGAGAGTTATTGGGTAAAAACCTTTAGAACTGGTAGTAAGCGAAACGGCGGTAGTTGAAATTCAGGAATTTCTGGAGTGAGCACCATGTATCTCATGAGTGTTTTTAAACACTTACCCGTTAGGTATTGTTGGGTTGGACTACAATACCAATTTTTTTTTAACATTCTACAAAAATTTCAGCGGAGTTTATAAGGAAAAAACTGCGCTAAAAACGCTTTTCGTCGAAAAATTTGATAATTTATTGTGCTGCTCTCGTCATTTTCCCACGAATGGGAATTTTATGGTATGATTGCCTTATCAAGAGCTATCAACATAAAAAATTTAATCAAAATCGTTAGAGCCGTTTTTGAGAAAAAAATTTGGTGTTTTGATTACTATGATTACTATAGTTAACTTTCAGTGGATTTTGCCCATACCCTTATATTTGCGTCCCAGGGTAACCTGTAGGCTAGGCATCAATTTTCAGCTGATTTGGTACCGTGGTTTTCTCTAAAAACCGCGGTAAAATCGATAGTTTTGGTAATTTATTGTGCTGCTCTCGTCATTTTCCCATAAATGGGAATTTTATGGTATAGTTGACATATTAGGACCTACCAATGTAAAAAATTTAATCAAAATCGTTAGAGCCGTTTTTGAGAAAAAAAATATTTGGTGTTTTGATCACTATGATAACTATAGTTAACTTTCGGTGGATTTTGTTCATACCCTTATTTTGACGTCCCATGGTAACCTGCAGGCTAGATATCAAGTTCGAGTGGATTTGGTACGGTCGTTTTCTCTAAAAATCGTTCACAGACACACATACACACACACACAGACACACAGACCATTTTCCCCAATAGTGTTTTTCGGACTCAGGAGCGTCTGAAACGTAAAGATCTGAAGAAAACTCAAAAAACGTTTTTCAGCCGATTACATAACTTTCCTTTCTACTTTGTAGAGCCAAGGAAAGTAAAAAGGCCTAAGCTCATGACCCCAATGACTTCGGCCTGTGCCGAACAGGCTTAATTTCTCCCTGGTCGACAAATAAATTAATTCATTTCAATTCTCTGCTACTTTGTGGGGTAGTTGGTGATACACTTCTGCCTAGGCGTGAGAGAGTCAGTGATCTGTCGTCGTTTTGTAGACAATTTCCGTGGTGGTGCGTCAACAAAATGTACAGTACAGAGCCAAAGGGCCTGTGTTGGGAGGTTCAACTGAGTTAAGATTCTTATCTAAAACAAGTTACATTCACACCAGCGTTTCAACCTCCATCATCCTCGTATAAGTTATCTAATTACTCTGCTGTAGTGAATGTTACGTCAAACACGAGTGACCTTAACCTGGTGCCAATCAGCGTGAGCGCGATTATTTGAAAATTTCCAAGTACAGACGAAGTGGTAATCATACCTGGCAGTTCTGGAAGAAGAGAAGCCTTCACCGAATTGAGCAGTGGAAACTTCGTCCCGCATATTCCCTTGAAATCGTCCAAGTCCAGAGACCAGACCATCGCTCCTCCCAACCTCTCTCTCGCGAGATAGTCCATCTGGACGGAAAAATTTTTCGAATTTTACAAAGTTTAGATTTTCAACTGCAAAGGCAGGCTAAATTTGAAATGCTCTTACTTTCATTTTGATACTTTGGACATCCTCAAACCCAACCCACTGATCCCCGTTGACCATGTAAGCAGGACCAGTTGCCTCTCGGTACTTTTTCCAAGTTTTATTTTTCATTCGGGAACAAACTTCGTAGTACGCCATGAACCCAGGTTGCTGCGTGTACCTGAAACCAACGATGCGGAAGTAGCGATATACGAAGAACAATTGAAACGTAACGATTTGGCGGTGATCATCTACCTGGCCTCGATTCCAGGACTTTTTACAGGAGAGCCGGGAGCCCACTTTCTTGAGTCTTGCAAAGTGTACGAACGTCCGAAGAAAGGTATTCCTAATATGAGTTGCGATCTGTGAACACCTTGTCGAAGCCAGAATTTCACGGCATAATCCTGAAAGGAAAAATGTTCATCATGTTTGATTAATTATAGTTTACTGCAAGAGCTGGGAACTTGCACGAATATGTGGTGTGGTTCGTGTTTTACACTTACAACGTTGTAGTACAAAGACATCGCATCTTCTTCAGTGCTCGTGATGAGAGGAGATGGGTGGTTGGCTGCTTCGTCTCTCTCTTGATGAAAGTCGAAGCTCTTGAGAAGAATAAAATGAAGATAAGGAGCTATTCGAGGGACGTCGTAACCATCATCCATGCGAAACCTGCGAGTTTAATCAGAAAACATTGAATTGCGGAGTGATCACGGCGATTCAGTTGAAGGTTGTGCTAACACATGTTTAGAAATTTACGATGATGGCTGATCTCCCAGAAGAAACTGATCAGCTCTACGACACTTGTTCCTGAGCAACGGAAAGAGTGATGCTAGATGGGTACGTGACGAGTTGGAATGATCGCAAGAACACGATGGGTGGCGGTTACGCACGGATTTTGTCTAGGCCGTACTCAGCTTACGAATTCCGAGGTGGCTTGTAACTCCACAGTTGGGGCATAGGATTTGCCCAACTCAGTCTCACTCCTGAGAACTCGACAGTATTTCAGAGCAAGGACTTCCCTGGATGTTTACTGAAACAAGTACTATAGTGTCAAAACTCAAATGCAATCACGCTCCTGATATCTTTGTGGGGCTCAAATTTATCCCCCACCCAGCTCTGATTTGTGTTGGAGCCTCATGCGTTCCATGGCTTCAAGGCAGGCTTCACATTAAAAGCGTCGGCCCAGCAGCCAGCGACAAAAAATAAATCCCATTGTGCAGGTTTATTGGACTAAGACTCCAATTGGTTGCATCCTGCAAAGGGATGGTACATCATTCAAAACCTGCATTTGCAATACATCCTTCTTGGTTTTCCTTGGTGGGTCCAGATGAGGTGAGCATAGAGATGTGCAAGTTGATGAGCGATGAAAGTATTGCCAAGCTGACGATACTCTTCAATAGGATTTACGACAGTGGGCAGATCCCTTTGGAGTGGCTGAACTCAATCTTCGTCACGCTGCCCAAAAAAGCTAATGCTCGTAGGTGCAGTGATCACAGGACCATCAGCTTGATGAGCCATGCTCTCAAGATTCTACTGCGAGTGCTCCACTACAGGTTGTGGCGGAGAGTGGAGGCTGAAATCGGGGATACCCAGTTTGGATTCCGAAGCGCTTTTGGAACAAGAGAAGCCTTATTTGCCATGCAGGTGCTGGTTCAGAAGTGTCTCGACCAGCGGTGCCCAGTTTTTGCTTGTTTTATCGATTTCGAGAAAGCATTTGATAACGTGAAGCATGTGCAGCTTATTCGTATCCTGGAAGAAGTGGGTCTTGATTTCAAGGATCTGAGACTAATCAGGAACTTGTACTGGGGGCAGAAGGCACAAGTTCGTGTGGATGGTTCGCTCTCTGACCAGGTGGCTGTTGCCAAAGGGGTCAGGCAAGGCTGCACGTTGTCGCCATTGCTCTTTAATATTTATTCGGAGCAGGTCTTTAAGGACGCCCTGGATGACTGTGATATTGGCATCCCTGTGAATGGATTGCCTGTGTCCAATTTAAGATATGCGGATGACAAGGTGTTGTTGGCCCACTCCGAGGTGGAGCTCCAGGCTCTCTTGGACAGGGTGACAATTGCCTGTAGGAAATATGGAAAAACGAAATCGATGGTCATATCGAAGGCAGCAAATAGTGGCATCAGGTTGGCAGTCAACGGGCAAAGCATCGAATAGGTGGCACGATTCAAGTACTTGGGGCAATGGGTGGCGGAGACGTGGTCGTTCGAGGGGGAGTTGCGCGGCCGAATCGAAATAGCGCGTGGGGCGTTTAACAACATGCGTAGTATATTGTGTCGCTGGAATGTAAGTTTCGCGTTGCGCTGGCGAGTTGGTAAGTGCTACGTGTGGTCTATACTTCTGTATGGGGTGGAGACGTGGACATTGAAGGCCAGGGACATGAATCGGCTAGAGGCTTTTGAAATGTGGCTGATTCGGCGTATGCTGAGAATCCCCTGGACTGCAAGACTCCGCAATGACTACATCCTCCAACAGAACTCCCTGAAACGTGAACTGCTGATGACCGTAAAGAGGCGCAAAGTGTCGTACTTGGGGTATGTCTTGCGTGGGCCCAAGTACAGACAATAATGATGGGTAAGATCAGTGGACGTAGGGGAGTGGGGTGGAAGCGCGCGTCATGGTTGTCGAACATACGTAGCTGGACGGGAGTTAACCGAGCAGCCGTTTTGTTTCACCTGGCTCAGGACCGTGAGAGATTTGCAGAATTGATCGCCAACCTTCGATGATGGAGACGGCACTTGAAGAAGAAGAAGGTTTTCCTAATTGTTCGAAACTGACAGCTTGTGCTGCCACAAACGTAATTTGCTTTCAGAAATAAATGAGTACTCAAGAGCACATGCGCCTGATGGCCAGTTTACGTGAAATAAGGAATCTAAGCACGAATGTTGTACGAGTTTTGCATTAACATACTATCCAGCTGTTTTTGGTGGCTGAATCAACCTCAAAGGGACGGTGGTCACTACTCAACCCTCAAGCTACCTGGTAGCTGAGTGAAAGGAGCTGTACCTAACAATAGGGAGACCTGAGTACAGCCACCAGAAGAGAAGAAGGGCTGTGGCCTTCGGGAGGTGTCAAGATGAGTGGGACAAAGCCCTGAAGGGGCGATGGACCAGGCGACTGATTCCAGCACTTAGTCCATGGCTTGGGCACAGCCGCGGTAAGATGGATTTCTACCTCACCTAACAGGACATGGAACTTATAGGGCTTACTTGCATCAAATTGGAAAGGCTGCAAGCACAAACTGCCTGCACTGCAGGGCAATGGTGGATGATGCTTCCCATGCCATGTTCTCGTGCCAAGAGTGGGCAGGCTGGTGGCACACAGTAGAAGACACAGATAGGCAGCTCACGCCAGAGGCATTCACCCGCGCCATGCTGCACCCAGAGGGTAACTGGAGGTGCACTGCTCAATTTGCCAGGGCAGTACTCAGATAGAAGAGCAGGGGCCAGTATCTCACAGGGATCAAGAATGAGAACACGGAGGAAAGATCCCTCCTGAACCTCCCAAACTGCTGAGCAGTATAGGAGGATGTATGGGAATTGCAGCATGCTGCAGATTCTCGTGATGGAAATAAGAGAAGAGCTGCCATCGCAGAGTGGTGTGTGGAGCAACCTGATGCAATGTGCTAAACGGCTTCGGGTCGGTTCTCAATACGCATGAGTAAATTCCTGGGACCACTAGAAGCAGACCCTCCCTCCTACGTCCCAAAAAACAAAAACTACTCAACCATCTGTCCAGGGTAATAGATCTAATGTGCCTAAACTGTTCCTACTGGGTTTAGCATGCGTTTACATAAATAATAATCAGCCTTTATGAACTCTCAAGTTCAAATAGGCCTTACCTCGAAGGTGATACTGATGCAGTCAAAATCCACCTTCGGGATTCCATCACTCCCGAAAGCTCTTCAATCAGCTTGGAAAGATTTTCTTTGTCGTTATGGCGTCCACCCAAATCTTCAGCACCTTCCCAAGATTAAAATAAATTACTTCAAACGAAAAATTATACCAATTGATGAGAAATTGTGTGAACAATTCAATATTTACCAGGGTATTCCCAATGTATGTCGAGCCCGTCAAAACCGTTTTCTGACAAAAATTTCACAACGGATATTATAAAATTCCTTCTGTTCGACGCCGAGGATGTCATTTTAGAGAGACGTCCGTTGACTGATATCAACACTTTGAGGTTGGAGTTTATCCTTTTCAATCCCACTATTGAACGGTAACCACCTGAAAAATTCAACAATTTATGATGATGGAGATGTGCTGTTCAACAACAGTAAGGACGAAGAAGAAGAAGGTAACCACAGGAGGAGGCTACAATTATATCAGGGAAGGTCGAAAGGTTGATCCGCAACCAAGAAATGAGGTTGTTGAACGGAAGCGATAAAAGGGGGCGAATTGCGTACCTTTCACTAAGTCGTACTCATCGTCCAAAGGAACGATTTTAGAGGATGCAGGATCTACGGAGGCGAAAGCGTACAGGATGTGAGTGCAGGCAAATGGATCAACGTCTTCTGCTGAGAACGTAGCTGGTGACCTTCGGTAACTAGCCCATGATTCGACAAAACAGAAGAGCCTCCGTCCGCTTATATCTGAAAAGTTAATAAACCAATTCAAATTAAAATGAATTCAAAAGGTGGATGAGAGGACTGTGGACTGATCCAAGCTGAACGTTAGTCCAGCGACGAGCATCGATTGGTCTGCTTCTATATTAAATACTGTTCTGTGAGGGTCATCATGGCTCAGTCATGGAAGTTGCAGTTTCGCTAATATGCAAGAGGCCGACGCCTGCAGCATCCACCGAACTTGGACATGCAGAGTTACAGCAGGTATTTGGTCGTTTGCCAGTCTCCACCTGAGGAATCCCGTACCACCTGGGAGTTCTTAATCTGGTTTCCCACCAGATCTAACTATTTACTTGGGTGGCAAGTTTCAAAAGGATGGATCAACTATGACCAGGTTTCTTAGCCATCACCTTCTTCGCGAAACGGTTATAGGCTGCTATGCTCGTCTGCCTTCCCAACAACCGTCGCTCACTGTTGAAAGTGGAGCAGCAAGTGGTTTCTTGTTTCCTCCGCACGGGAGGTGCAAGACATGCACGATACAGAGTCTTTGAGAGAAAAAAAAGTGGAACGATGCAGTGAAGTCGCCATGCCCTGTGAGGAATTGGCTCGTCCAGTGGTCTGGCTTAACCCACCTTCTCTCAAGACTTTCGTGGATGTTGGGAAAGAACCCATATGTGTCATTTCCATTTGACACGGATTCCCATATCGCTTGCCATTTCTCTAATGCCCATTCATCGATGGCGGCAAATCTCTGTTCTGTGGTGAGAACCCCACAGAGATTGGCCAAGGGTGGAGAAAGCTCCCGTTTCACTCTCCACTTGTCTACCATGCACTCAATGGCCAAGTCAACTGGTAACTGACGAGTGATTAGCTGGAGTGCTTCTGTTGAGACAGTTTTACATGCCTTGGTGATCCATAGGAGTGCAGCTCTCTGGGATTGGGCCAATACTCTCTTTTGATTGACTGTTAGTTTGCCACCCCAGACAACGGGGCAGTAGCCAATCAAGCCTAGATTGATGGCATTGTACATGAAGATAGTCTCATGGTAACACACACCCCAAGTGGCCTTAGTAATTGCACGCAGTGAGGCAAACCTTGCAATGATCACTACACCCTAATGTTATGAAGCCACACATTCTACTGGAACAACTTCGTAAATTATCGAAATATTATGGCAAACACCTCCTAGAATACGAAGAGAAACTTTTCAAGATCCAATCGGGGTGTATGATGAGCACCGAAAAAAGCATTAATTTTCATGGCATACCAATAGCGTTACATCCGGCGCCAACAAAATATCAAGACCATTTCATAACCATCTTACCGGTAACTAAGTGCACATTAATTTCGCCGCTAGGTCCCACGTTATTGACGAGCAACTGCGAGCTAAGGAAGCCGTACATCTGTCCGAAACACCTCGTCGAGAGACATTATCGTGAACAACTGAACCGATCACTGCAGTTATACAGAGTTGCTTATTAATCGAAGCAGTAAACCAGTACAAGTACGAGCAGCTCAATAAATTCTGGAACCCTAAGCGCTGCCAGTTTTTATGTAGATTCGCTTCACTTTTCTCCGATAATTATATTAAACCCGATCCTTCTCAATCATGTTGAAAATCTCATTAATTACCTGTGGACTAATTACACAATAATGGTCGTAGCATGAGTAGAAGCAGCACAATAAATTCCGAAACATTAAGCGCCTATCTAGAACGTTGAAGTGGAATGAAATAAATAAACGAATGAACGCGGTAAGCGTGCGTGAGAACTGTATTAACACCGGAAACAGAATAGCGATATGAGTTTGAGCGAGTGCTTGGGCGCGAACAAGGAGGTCTCTGAATAGGTGAATGGAGTTGTGAAGATTGGGTTTGGGGAGAACTGGATGAAGTGGATGTTTATACCAAAAAGAGCAAATCCGTTGTCTGCTTCAGAAATAGACGTTAAACCCTTTGTCTGGAGGAGAAGACGATTGAACGGGTCGGATTTTCCGGCTTCAGGTCTAAAGGAGCTGAACTCAAATGGTTGGGGAATACCCGAGACCAGGACCTTGCCTTTCAGGGGCAAGTGTTGAAGTTCCAAGCTCAAGATTTCAACTAATTCGACCAGCGCCGAACACACATTTGATTGGTCGCTGTAGCGATGAAAATAGCTGAATGAACTTGGACCAAGGAAAATTGTGTGTTGCTTCGTACCAAATATTTTTCACTTTTTTCCTCAAATTCCAGAACTATAAACATGAAAAAAAAAAATTCTTAGTCCCATGAAGTTCCTCAGTTCGTCAACGAAAGTCGTGAGATATGTAGAGGAAACCCAATAAATTTCGTAACTTTAGGAGGCCACAGAGCTGCCGTACAGTGTCGAATTACTTTCTACCAAGTTCATATAAATCGAGTGAATAGCAAGTTGAACTAGTTGCTCGAGGGAAACAAATTGCTGGTTGCGCGTGAGACTGAGGAAAGTTTTGCGATGCGACAGAGCCCACTGTTCACGCAAGAAGGGAAAAATAAACGTATTTTCCGCGGTGCGGTTTAATAAGCTAAGCATTAAGATCCATACTACCCTCACTGTGCAGGGAATTATTGTCAACCTCCACATTGTAACGTCCGTTGAATGACTCCACAAAAATTCCGCCCAATTGCTCCATGTTAGCCTCCAGCTGACAGACACTTCACAGCTTAAAGTACCTGTCGGCTGGATTTGCCAGCCTTGCGAGGTAAGTGCGACTATATCATTTGCAAAAACTAACAAACCCACCCAGGTCTGGTAGCATTCTTTTTGTGGAACCCCCCTATCTCCACTCTAACGGTATAGAAACGACGACTCGAGCAGGCCCCCTGTTACCATGAAGGCAATAACCACAGATCTGGCGGCCGCCAGTTTCAAGTTTTCGAACGTCCTGGCTTCTTACGGTAGCTTCCATTTTCTAGCCAGCAACTGCCAACTGTCGGTAGAATCCTTGGAGTTTTGGTAATCTCATGAATGAGTTGGAATACTCTCTAGACGTCTCCAATGATATCCGGCAGTACTTCTTGGAAGTTTGTGAAGGTGACAATACGCGTAGAAGTAGTAGTGTAGTTCGGTACAACCCTCATCAGAACGCAGTCAACAATCGTCGTTAAACACGCACTCTTGTGAAATCATACTCAGTCTTCCTGTTTTAGCAAAGTTCAAGCTTTGCGGCATCGTACGTAACTGACCGCAAGTCCAAATAACTGACCGATAAGTTGGTAAACTCCCTGAATATTCGGTCAATGCTATAAGAATGTTGGCAAACATTTACCTGACTGTCTCGTGCCAGGAACAAGCCTCCACCAAGGGCCTCTGAAGTAAGGCGCCGGCCTCTTCTCGACGGAATCTCTCAAAGGTACTCCGGTGTGCCTGGAAAATCCCATTAAATTAGACAATTGGATGGTGGGTCACATGTTAGAAATCTAGTACTCGTCCGTTCTTCTAATGTCAGTCTGATACTCATGCGCTGACGCTCGCAAAAACAATCGGTTCCGCTGATGTCATGAAAAATTGAGGTCAACTGTTGTGTTAATTCAGATGACCCGTGTTTGATTTACCTTTTGAGCAAATAACTGTTGACCCTGTCCTGACAAGCGCATTTTATGTTCGTGCGATTCCTTCCCAGGCACGAGTAGTTTAAATAGATGAACCTGGCATTTGCATGAGTGCTAGGCACATGCCCATGGCCTTGGAGGGGGTTCCTAGCTTGGTGGCATTGACCTCTTTCTTGCCAGCACCTAACCAATTCTCTAGGGGATTTCCAGCGAAACCACAGCCCCCACGAAGCCAAACCCACGGCTTCACAGCCAGCAGCGTCAAGCCCTAAGAGCTCCACACCACTGTACATGGGTGGAAGCTCCCGTGGTACCCATTCTAGGCTGTGACTTGTGCAGCCTTCAGACCTGAAAGGGCAGCAAGCCCCGGTGCCGAAATAGCGCAAAGGCGTTCCACCGGCACCTACGCTTTATCTCCATGGGGATCCCGGGGGTTATATATAGTCTTCTAACTGTCCCACTGTTGGGATGTGCACCGCGGCCAGATGGCCTATTGTGCCAGTCCTAATGTCTTACAGGTTACCAGGTTAGGAAAGCCAGGTAGTTCCTGGAAGAGTCCTCGTTGGTATCCATCCTGGGAGAAGTGGTGCCAAAGACCAACAGTCACGCCCTCTCAAGTCTCCGGCCTTCCGGGGATTGTTCTTGCCCCTGTCCTTCCCATGGAGAAGTCTTTGATCCCGGCCTGAACTGCGATCCCCTTTTCGACGTGCCGAGGGCGGACTACTCGATATTGGTAGTACCTGGCCGGTTCAACCCATTGAATTTAATGTAGTTAACGAGAAATTTATCGGCAATGGTACTTCATTGGTCTCGAAGAACGAAATGTCGACTACCAGTAACTATGCCACCAAAATAACTAACGAAACGTCTCTTCGGCGATTAATTGTGCGATCTCACGACTCACTTTTCTCTGTAAGTAGCAAATTTTTCGACGGCGGTCCTGAGCGGCAACTTTTTGGTGCCATAAGGTTCGGTGAACGGAGAAATGTATCTCACGCTGGTGTCCGGTCGCCTTTCGACAGAGCCCCGCCAAAATGAAGGGCCGATCCCAGTTGCTGCTGCCACTAGGAGCAGCAAAAGCCACACCCACATTTCTCTGAAACATTCCAAAAATAATCATTACGTTAAATGTTAAGCTATGAAAGTAAAATCGATATTTCTGCGAATTGCGTTGGGATATTGAGACACTGCGTGCCGTCTGCGTTAATTAAACGAACTCAACTCGGAGCCAGTTGCACCAACAAACTGGATTAAACTAACATTTGTTATTTAGCTCATGTTTACTTATTTGATGTTGAAAGGTAAGAGCTGCGTTGCGGAAACAAAATTTTAACTCATGTTGGTTATCATCATCGAATCAAGTCGTATCTCAGCAAACCAGTGACGTTTTAATATGCGGTTTTAATTCCTCGAGGTACATAAACCTCAAATGCCGCTCATTATTTGTGAATTGTGTCGGTTTCTTATTCGTTCTGAATAATGCACCCATGTTTTTGGTCGGGAAAAACGTTTAACAACTCCCTTCCCCTTCAAGGCATGGAGATTCCAAATCAGCAATGTCCGTCCGCCGCTCAGGCCAGTTTTGGTATCGTTTCTTAAGTATAGGAGAGTTAATAGGGCGGTACTGAGAGGCGTAGGACTCCGCCTAGATGGGAATCAG
The DNA here is from genome assembly GCA_020466155.1 of Pachypeltis micranthus. Taxonomy (NCBI): domain Eukaryota; kingdom Metazoa; phylum Arthropoda; class Insecta; order Hemiptera; family Miridae; genus Pachypeltis; species Pachypeltis micranthus. Next base: position 7,500,288 of record CM035776.1, read on the forward strand.
TGGAGAGGGGAACGTAAAAACCCAAGGCCCTGGTAACACTAATCCTCCTGAAAGTATTCGATTGGCGCGGCGGATTGCGATATCAGAGCAAATATAGTGAGGCAAATTCTAATATTAGAGGGAACTGGCGGAACAATATAGCGAAAGTCATCGTATTTCCCCGAGCCTACGCTCGTATTTCCCTAGCGGAACCCATAGTTACGAGCTAAACACTGTTTAAAGAATTAATCGAATACGAAATTTTGGTATTGAATTAATTGAATTAGTTCCGCCAATAGGTAAATCACTAAGATTAACGTGCCTGTTGGGTGAGTCAGTCTCCTCTGGCTGGTGTGATACTGTGGGTGAGCGCTTTTGATGTAAAGACATCATCGTCTGGCCTTTAAGTCGGTACTAGAGTCACTTAGTAGATCGTGGTCGTTATATGTGAAGATAAAGGTAAACGGGATTGTAAAGCGTCGGGGAAGGGGGCAGAAAGGAAGGAGGTCATGGACCTCTGGGGAAACCCGCTAGACGTGAAGGGAGAAGAGTGTAAGTAACGTACGTCTTAAATGGTCGGTTGATCCTCGATTCAAAGTCTTTTTTGTATTGGGTGGTCTGTAAACCAGTCAGTTGGTTATTTTCGTTTGTGTATGGCTAGTAACGGCCAGACGATGATGTCTTTACATCAAAAGCGCTCTCCCACAGTATCTCACCCGCTTGAGGAGACCGACTCACCTAACAGGTACGTTAACTTTGGAAATTTTGGTAGTTTTATTGCATTTACATCATGTTCGGTATCGTTTCCCAAGTATTTTTTGATTCTGAGTCAAACCGGACTGGTCTCAGAGATGTATTGCTGCGCTTAGGTGGAAAGCAGTGAAAGTACAGTAAACATGAGACCAATTCTTCTCAAAGGATCTAATACTAGCGAAAGTTATCTCTTCTCTCCCACGTGGGCTCATTTCCCGCACTGCATCCCACCTCACTCCAGCTACCCGTCAGTTCGACTGTGTCAATTCCTATCAATTTCCGTCGCAGTCAGGTCGTGTTTCATATCGTTTACTAGTATTTTTCGATGCTGAATCGAATGGGATAGGTCTCGGAGGTCCTCTACAACGTGAGCTGTCGTTTTCCAGATTGCTGATAAAGCCATGTTATAATCTGAATATTTTATGACGAATTAATAGAATATTCTCCAATCATTCTGTGCCAGAGAGTAAACCATTGTGATATAACAACGTTTTTTGAAGGTGCAAAACTAAATTTATGAGCAATGCCCATCGATCGGGGGGGGGGGGGACAAAACGTAGGAAAAAGAGGGTTTTTCGCAATTTTCTTGAAAACGGTATCATCAAACTCACAGGCTGTTTTCAACCAATCAACAAATATTCCTCTGTCAGCGAGTCATTGGACAAAGATAACCACCAACGTTTTTAAAATTGCCGGGATAACTGGGTAACTGAATTAATTGCAAAGGTGTGTAGTACGTAAGCCAATGTGTGCATTTTATCAAAGTTTTTGTACTTCTTAGCTTCTTGTACATATCATTAACAATTTTTGGTGTTTCATCCCATTTGAAAGACTTCAGTTCCATGTTAGTTTATACAAAAAATGAAGTCCTATTATATATTTCCTCGTGCGTAAGTTGTAATTTTAGTCTTTATAAAGGTTATTATGGTTGTTAGTTCGTTTTTAACTTTCTTTCTTCGTTCGTTTTTTAACGTTAGGTAATTTTTTAATATTTCCAAAAAAAGTCTGAAACGGTTTCGATAAAACTTACGAGGTTCTTTCAGCTAATTAGTGCCCACATTGTGTTCGATGCAAAATGCCGAATCAGTATCAGTTTTTTGTCCTCGGAGCTCCCGCACTGGCCCTAATGGGACTCCCTGCCCATTGTTTCCCCAAAGACCCTCGTACCTGCAGAAAGTCCACCTCCGTGGTTATTTCCAATGGCGGATTTCCCTGAAGTGGTTTTTCCCATCTATTCCCTCTCCTCCTTTTTCAGATTCCTCTCCACAACAGACAGCTCCTCCCAAACTCATTCATACGAACTTTTGCGAAACGCTCGTCTCCGTGTGCTCACACATACACATTTCTCTATCTACTCTCTGCTCATAAAGCTCGATCTCTCCTTCTGATACAGTTTCCCGCCAGTTCACGCATATTACGAGTCGTCCTCAAGTGTCGCCCTTTTGTACACAAACTCTACTCATTTTATTGCGCATTTAATACAATCATCCTCACGCTAACCGAATTTCTTTATTTCGATCTTCAACTCCCCCTCTCGTGCGCCCAACACGTTGCGTGTTCTCAATAAATGTTTCCATAGAAATGCAGGTCGTCACTGATGTAAATCTATTGGGTTTGCATAAAGTTGTGTGGCTATTTTGAATACACAATTGGTCTTCTTCGAATTTGATACCTTGCAGTAGTCTGAGAAAATAGTAAATTACTTCCGGCTACCACACAACGTCATACCGACTGAGCCAAATGATCCCACGAAGCGACGACAAAAAGCACGGCCCGAGCAGCTTTCGCCCATTAGAGGTCTCCGATTCTGATTCCATTTCTGATTATTGAACCGCCACTCGAAAACGATGTTCATCTAGACGATATTGTATAAAGAACTAACGACACTGTGGTACTACGCAAAAAGTGGTGGGTGAAAGTGAACGCAATCTCGTCGTCAGGAGGGAGACGTTATTATTTATTGACGGGGCATCGCAAAACTTCCCTCGTCGATGAAGAGACTACGGAGAAGGCAGCTCACGAGACGCATATTAAACGTGAAATGATTGCTAAATCAACGAGCTTGGGATCACTAACCGACTTCCTCGGTAGTTCGTAATGTCCGAGGAGTCATCGCTCGGTATCTACAGCGTAATCAGTGCCGGTTAAGTGTGAACCATCTGCAAGTCGCAAATATCATATAGGAAATTGATCATCAATCTACAATCCTCTCCGACGAGTAAACGTTTCAATAGATTAGAAAACTTCAGCCACATGATTCTGATTGGAGAATAACTGCTAAGCGGAAGGGATTTGTGTTGTGGTGTGATGTGGTACTGACGCGCAGATGCACATCATATCCCGCCTGTTGTGATGCACAGTATGGAGAGTCTGTGCGACTAGTGAGGCCTTTGAATCATTTACAAAGGGCTGAAATGCGTAAGGTCCAATACCTTTATAGTTTTTTTTTAGTCTTTTTTTTTTTACTTCGTAGAGCCAAGGAAAGTTATGTAATCGGCTGAAAAAAATATCTGGTGCGTTGCAACACACAACTTTCCTTAGCTCTACGTCAATTCACTTTTTACATGGTTTTTGTCCACATAATCAATTCATTTACCACTCAGTTCATTTGAACTTGGTCAAACAACCCTTCACAGCAGCAGAAAGCGGTAGCCCTTACAGTTCCGGAATGTATTGTGCTGCTCGTATTCATTCCAGGACCAATATTGAGCAATTGGTGCACAGAGGATTAATGAGGCCGGAAACACGATTGTTTAGAAGAGGATAGTAATCATTTTTGCAGAGTTATCGAGTAAAACCGCTAGAACTGGTATTAAGCGAAACGGCGGTAGTTGAAATTCTTGAATTTCTGGAGTGACCCCCATGTATCTCATGATCATTTTTAAACACTCACCCTTAAGGTATTGGATTGGACTACAATACCAATTTTTTATAACATTCTACAAAAATTCCAGCGGAGTTTATAAGGAAAAACCTGCGCCAAAAACGCTTTTCGTCGAAAATATTGATAATTTATTGTGCTGCTCTCGTCATTTTCCCAAGAATCGGAATTTTATGGTATAATTATCTTATTAAGACCAATATAAAAAATTTAATCATAATCATTAGAGCCGTTTTTGAGAAAAAAAATTTGGTGTTTTGATCACTATGATAACTATAGTTAACTTGCGATGGATTTTGCTCACACCCTTATTTTTGCGTCCCATGGTACCTGTAGGCTAGACATCAAGTTTCAGCTGATTTGGAACGGTTGTTTTCTCTAAAAACCGCGCTAAAATCGATTTCGTCGAAAAATTTGGTAATTTATTGTGCTGCTGTCGTCATTTTCCCGTTTATGGGAATTTTATGGTATAGTTGACATATTAGGAGCTATCAATATAAAAAATTTAATCAAAATCGTTAAAGCTGTTTTTGAGAAAAAAATATTTGGCGTTTTGATCACTATGATAACTATAGTTAACTTTCGTTGGATTTCGTTCAAACCCTTATTTTGGCGTCCCATGATGACCTGCGGGCGAGATATGAAGTTTGAGCTGATTTGGTACGGTGGTTTTCTCTGAAAATCGTTCACAGACACACAGACCATTTTCTCAAATAGTGTTTTTCGGACTCAGGAGGGTCTGAAACGTAAAGATCTGAAGAAAACTCAAATTTTTTTTTCAGCCAATTACATAACTTTTCTTTCTACTTCGTAGAGCCAAGGAAAGTAAAAATTGGTATTGTAGTCCAATTTAATACCTAAAGGGCGAGTGTTTAAAAACGCTCATGAGATACATGGGGCTCACTCCAGAACTTCCTGAATTTCAACTACCGCCGTTTCGCTTACTACCAGTTCTAACAGTTTTTACCCAATAACTCTGCAAAAGTAATTACTATCCTTCTTCAAAAAAATCGTGTTCATGTCATTAATCGTTAATCCTCTGTGCACCAATTGCTCAATATTGGTCCTGGAATGAGTACGAGCAGCACAATAAATTCCGGAACTGTAAGCGCTACCGCTTCCTGCTGCCGTAAAGCGTTGTTTGACCAAGTTCAAATTAACTGAGTAATAAATGAATTGATTAAATAAAATTAGCCATGTACAAAGTGAATTGTTGTAGAGCTAAGGAAAGTTGTGTGTTGCAACGCACCAGATATTTTCTGATAGTTCCCTCCATGTTTGGTAAAACCCCGCTTCTCTCTTCTCTCTGAAGTGGGGACTAAGAAAATGGCGGCTCATCAAGAAAGTCAAAATTTGACTTATTAGTTGATAGTTACAATATTTACCACAGTTGAGGGATTAGTTTGTACTTTGCGAATTCACAACTCTATTACCTCTCATGCTTAGCCATTAAGTTGTGCAGTCAATCAAATTTCGTCTTATTTTGAACCAAATTTTGACTTATTAATTGACATCGGAAATTTGTATGGTGGATTCTCATCAAGTAACTGAGTCTAAAAACCCGATTCTACCACAATAGTTTCGTGGATTTCGACTTGCAGACAAAATCAAAATTTGATGAATTTGATGGCTCAAAAATTGACTTGATTGACTTGTTGATACTTGCAAACGTCGCGAATGAGTTCCATATCCATCAGCTTTACTATAAAATGTAAACCACCTCAAAAACGTGGCATTTTCAAAGCATAGTCGCTGAAATAGAACTATCCAGCATTAAAAATAAAATAAAATAAAATGAATAGTTGACAGCTTAAAATGCCGTGAATCGCATCTACAGCCACTCACTAAACTATTAAGTAGTATCTGCTACCTTCAAAATGTTGTGTTCATACAGCAGACTCAACTTCTGGGCTATAATTACTAATTATTGAAGTATATTCACAGTACCTAAGATAAGCTGCCGTCGTCGATTTTCCCCCTACTCGTCAGGATTTCTCACGTTTCCAGTTCCCCGGACGGTAAATTGAGGGAAATTTATAAACTGCGATGACTGGCACTACCTTAGTATTTTAGGGGTATGCACGTGGGGGGGGATTAGTTTCTGGTTTAGAAGCGATACACCGTGCCAAAGGTCTGAGCAATAATGATAATCGTTGATTGATGCCAGGTCGTTTAACGAACGCTCGTTTATTTCGGTCGCGAATCGTTAGCCGCCGATACAAATTGCTCGCATGAGCCGAAGAATCTTTCGTTCGGCTGCACCTACTGAATTAGGAATCTCTCGTTGGCGGTTTTCTCCCGACTCGAGTTCATTTACCTTCCTTTAAGTCAAGTCAAACCATTTGTTTGAGGGACAAAAGAGCCCGGAGATAAATATCTAACGGGGATCCGCCGTCTCTTAACATTTCGTGAACCATTCGTCATGAGAATGTCGTAGGAGGAAAGACGAGCGAGCGGCACCTGAGGAATCCATACTATGCTTTGTCTTGTTTCATTCTGCGTTGATAATCGACCGGTACTTCGCGCTCATTAATTCATATGTGATTGTAACAAATAAGACGCGTCCCACCACGCCTTTCGTCCCCAATATTAAAATTTATTTGTGTATTTACCACTTTTAAATGGGTCATCATTAACCAGGAGTAACTCAAAACTAAGACACAATGTAGTTGTCCTCAGTTCTATCAACAGACTGCTGCTTTTTAATGCAGTGCTTCGTATTTGGATATATTGAACTGCGTAAAAGTTAACTCAACAAAATGACGTTAGTTGTGGAATTTCTGAAGTTGCTTCTAATTATCTTACGAGCGTTATCAAACCTTCGTCGCATGAGCAGCTTCCATTCTGGTTTTTGAGAAAGCTAGTGCCGTATCAGAGAGAATTATAAATAAAAGCTTGCGCTATAGTCACGTTTCATTGAATTTTGATAATTTATTGAATAGCGTCATTTCCACCAACGAAAATTGTATAGTACAGTCGTGTCATTTAGAACTCTTCATACAAAAACGTAATACGACCAAAAAATGTGGAGTTTTAGTCAGCGTGATAACCACAATTTGACCGCTTCAGCTCATACTTTACCGTACAAATTGTATTAAATGGTAAAAAATGAAATTTGAGGCGAATTTGTGTTTCGTAATGGTCTTACTGTTCCTTAACGCTCATATCACTCGAACTCGGTGGGAGAGCCTGGGCAGTCGTCCAGCATCCACCGATTTCAGACCTGTGGAGGTACGGCATGGTCATGGTCGAGGCGGAAAACTTTGCGCTGGCCAAACTTCACCTGAGACGCGTCTTTCGCCTCGTGACTGCCTGGTGCAGCCGCAGGCGCCTTCAGCTAGCGGCAGAGAAGACGCAGCTCGTCGTGCTTCGCTCCGATCTTCACTTGCCCCTCATTGATTGGAGCTGGCCCCCGGAACCAGCGTGACCCCCACATGCACGGCCAAATATCTGGGCACCATCTTTTCCCCGAGTGGCAGCCCCACCAAACACTTGGCCCTTTTCCGCGTCAAATGCTCGGAACTCGCTGCCCAGGTCAGGTCCTTGCGTGGACCCACGTGGGGGGCCTCATTGCACGCCCTCTGCGCCTATTACCGGGCAGTTTTTCTGCCGATCGTGCTTTACGCAGCGGCGGTTTGGTGGATTGCCCCCTCAGAGCGTGATCGGCAGTGAGCATGCACCATGCAGAGGGACGTCCTCCTCGCCATGCTACCGGCCTATCGAACGACGTCCCACCTAGCCCTACAGGTACTAGCGGGTACCCCCCCCCCTGGATCTCGCCATGGACCAGGCCGTGTTACGGTCGAGCATCCGCCGCGGATTGCTCACCAGCTACCGAGGCAACTACGAGGCGCTGGTCCCGATGCTTCAACTGGAGAACTCCACCGAGCGCCAGCTTGAGCTCGAGCAGGAGGCCATCTTGGACACTTGGCAGGCATGATGGGACGAAGATCCTACAGCCCGACACCTCCACGCCATCATCCCCTCCATTCGAGACTGCCTGGGAATGAGAGGATGGCACCCCTCCTTCCCCGCGGTCCAACTGCTCTCTGAGCACGGGGCTTTTAACCAGCGCCTCTCCTTTGTCAAACGTCGCATATTCGACCTTTGCCCCTGTGGAGGGGACATCAGTGAGGACGCAGCGCATGAAATGTTTTAATGCTCTTCTATGAGGACGTGCGGGCCAGGACACGTATTCCCCCCCCCCCCCCCGGCCCCCAGAGAGAGCAGCTGAGCTCCTCTCTTGCAGCTCAGCGAGGCGAAGATTCGCCACATTCGCTCAGGCCTGGGCAGCTCGGCGGCAGCGTCTGGAAACATGGTTCCCCACTGTCACAGACGATGCACAACACACAGATTCCCCCCCCCCCCTATACGCAAACTAGGGCCACCTCGCTTCGTCCTCTGCCAGGGCTTGAGGATGTGCCCACTGAACTAGAGGCAGTCACAAAAGACTGACGACCCTTGCCAATGAGCCGGTAGGCCATAGCTGGCCTGGCTCATTTCCCCATTGGGTACGGCAGGTTGACATTTAAGTTATTGCCCAAATGTATGATGCTGAAGAATCCGTAGCATCTGTGAAGAGTTCTTAGTGTGCGATGTGGGGTCGTTCTTGACTGTAGAAGTTAACTGAGGTGTAGATTCTTGAGAGCCAGTCAGACATCAAATCTGACATCAACACACACTGCATGCACTGGATGCTGATCGAACACTCAATCAATGACGGACGTACGTTTTATTTTTATAGAAACGAGAGATGAGAGCGAGGTGGAGATGGAGTCAGTGGAGCATGACCTGGTACGTGTGAGGATCTGTATGCAGTACACCACGGAGTGCTTGGGATCCCCATTGATGAACCATCAACTGCGGCTGTAGGAGGTTGCAGGGATGGACCTCAAGAATGGTTGGAACGTATTGTGGACGCCGCATCAGAGAACACCAGCTCCACAGGAGCTGGGGGTTGAACTAGGAGAACATGAGGGGGCTCATGCTCGCCCACACAATGGGCCCAGTTGTCGCCGCAGAGGAGGGTTGGGGGATTCCCAGTGCCACCAAGGAACGATTTAAAACAAACACATTTTTACTTTCCGCTACCCGAAGGGAAGGAAAGTATAGTAATCGGGTCAAAAAAAAAATTGGGTTTTCTTCAGATCTTTACGTTTCAGACCCTACTGAGTCTAAAAAACCTAATTTCGGCGCGTGGTCCGTATGTGTATGTGTGTGTGTGTGTCTGTAGTTCGATTTGCGGGAGAACGGCTGATCCGATTGAGCTGCTTCTTTTTTTGTTTTGTTTCTTATTTTTTGTAGACACCAAAATAAGGTTATGGACGATTTCTACCGATGGGAGGGGGGTGGGGGACGAAAATGTACCAAAAACTAGGGTTTTTCGCATTTTTCTCGAAAACGGCTCTAACGATTTTGATTAAACTTTCAAATTATCTTCTACTAATCAATACCTAACTTTTCCTCTCCATACATATCTCCATGAAAATACGGTGAACGGAGATATGGGGCCCTGAAGCAAAAATAGGTTTTTTACGCTTTTTGGCAAAACGGCTTCAGCGATTTCCACCAAACTCACAGGATGTTTTCAAATAGTTGATACCTACATATTCTTCTCAATAAATGTTCCTGTGACGGTCCATTGAACAGAGATAAAAATCAAAATGTGTCGAAAATAACGTTTTTTCTAACATTTCCGTAAATTCCAGGGTAACTTCTTTACCAGGTGTGATAAATCCTAATGGAGTGTCTTCTAGTCACCCATACCAACATTTCGTTCTCCATAATTATTTCTGTATATATATGTTGAACGGAGATATAAGCCAAGTTAACTCAGAAAAGGAGATTTGTCGAATATCAATTTATCGGTATTCCAATTTTCTCAAAAACGGCTCTAACGATTTCGATCAAACTTTCGGAGTACTTTCAGCTAACTAGTCCCTACATTTTGTTCTACATAAATGTTCCTGTAAAAATGCGTTGAACGAAGATATAGCGCCCGCATGTGAAGGTGGTGTTCGATTTTAAAGGGGTGGCGGAAAGTTGTGTGTTGCTACGCACCAGATATTTTTTAAAAAGTTCGTTCATCTAGCGCTGCACGTTTTCGTTCAGTGGAGGGGTCTAGATGAGGTTTGACCAAATGCACTCAATAGCCACGTCAACGGGTAACTAGGCAGCTATCATTTGAAGTGCTTCAGTGGACGCTGTCTTATAGGCCAAGGGTAGGTAGGGAGATAGGATAGCTCTGGAATCAGGCCAGCGTTCTCCTTTGATTGACCGTGAGCCTCCTACCCCAGACAATGGAGCGTCAATCAGGCTTAACCAAGTGGTCTTGTACCTGAAGATAATGTCACAGTAACACACATCCCCAGTGGCTTCGCTAATTGTTCGTAATGAGGCAAACCTTGCGAGGGGAACGCCTTTGAGAGACTGGTAGAATCATGTAGCTACCAAACCGTACTGACAGTGGCCGCTTAATTTTCCCAGTAATTGGGTGTGCTGGGGTTTTTCCTTCGAATGCTCGAACTATTCGGAGCACCTGACGGACTGTTGCCGCGATTTGGCGGATCTACTGTGTACAGATCAGCAGTGATTCGCCCAAATATATGCACACGGGCACGCATGTGAACAAAAACCACTTTCTCAACTGGTGTGGCGTTTTTCGGTTTCTCCGAAACAGAAAGAACCAGAGATAATTTTTTCGGTCGGTTGCACGATTTTTTTTTTTTTTCAATTTTGTAGAGCTAAGGAATGTAACGCCCGAGTTCTATGGAAGATAAATGCAAATTTGGTTATCAGGGATACTATGATACCTGGAGGCTGTAAATGTGTCGTCTTCGCTACGCCTTCAAGCACATTGTGCGCCTGTTCGATTCCTGCGAAGCCTTTATGTACACAAGTTTGTCCTTTTTCTAAAATAAGAAGTATATAAGGTATTAGTTGTATTTTATTTCCCCATTCAAATGAGAAAGCTTCGTAGGACTCACTCGTTTTCATAAACTGTAGTCGGTATATTGGTTGGGAGAACCAATTCGCCGGCAATTCACAGACGTTCGTTTCTTATCGCATTTCTTCTCAACTGCCTCATAAAGTCAATTCAAAGCTCGTTCATTCACGACGAACGTAAAGTAAGCTGGCTGCAATTTAATACGTATAGACGTCCGATTAAGATACTCTGGAACGAATGTTGTTATTAAGCTCTCGACCTTGAATCTGGTTGAGATGGTCAGTGGCCCGAGTCTGAAAGTGGAAGCTACAGGTTTTAACCCCGAGAGGGTTATGTCGAGCTGCTAGGCAGTTTCCCGTTTTGCCAGTTTGAGCTTCCTCTTTTTTTTGGGGGAAGGAGAACGGCTCCACCCTCGTCAAAGACGAGAAGATCGTTGACCCTTCGCACCAACTTGCCAACACGATCGGGTTTTTATTGCGCTTTTTAATTTAGTTCCTCCGCGATTGAGTGAGGTTTGTCTTCAAATTTATTAGCTTAGCGAGCCATTAATCTTCGAGTGAGTAAGGTGATCGGAGAACTCGGAACAGTAGCAGAGAAAAGATGCTATGAGTCGGTTTTCTGCATATTTACTTTCCTTGGCTCTACGAAGAAAGAAAGTTACGTAATACACTGGAAAACAAATTTTGGGTTGTCAGATATGTACGTTTCAGGCCCTACTGAGTCCGAAAATCACTATTTGGGAAAGTTACGGAATTTCAACCACCACTCACTACCATTTCTAAACGTTTTTGCCCGATAACTCAGGAAAAGTGGTTATTATCCTCTTCAAAAAAAATCGTGTTTACAGCCTCATTAATTCTGTGATCACCGATTTCTCAATACTGGTCGGAGTATGAGTATGAGGAGCACAATAAATTCCGGATTTGTAAGCGCTACCGCTTCCCGCCGCGTTCTTCGCGTTTCAAAAGAACAGAGCGAAGAATAAATTGAGTAGGGGAGTGTGGGGCACCTTGAAACACTAAAGTTGATTTTGCCCACAGCTCCCCTCCTAGGTAGATTTTTTAAACATTTTAATTTTTTTCTGTGACGTAAGGATCTAAGCTACGAAAGTAATGTATCAACTGTTATTATGGAAACCATATGTGACCATTAGCGGCCATGAATTTTGTTTCAATGTGCCTTATGCCTGGGGTACAATGAGACAGAGGAAGGGGTACCTTGAAACAGTGAGAACAAAGCCATAATATTTACAAAAAACTTTATTGTATTAATGAAGAAAAAGCATTAATTTGAAAACAAAGAAGGTAATGCAAAATAAGTTCGATAAATTGATTGTATTAGGGCACAAACACTAAATCCTTAGGCAATGTTTAAATTGCCAAATGAGAAGAAACCTTTCTGTCTTTTAGTGCTCTGAGCCACTGAAGGATTTTCCAACAGCATCTTTATGTCTTTTTCATTAAACGAGGCAATGTCATCCACAAGAGGCTCGATAAAGGTGTTGCATTTGACCTCGTAGTCCTCTCCATTATCTTGGTGATTTGCCCAACGTAGAATTTGGATTGGTTTCTAAGCTTTCGCTGCGGGAATTCAGGCTGGGTGGTAAGGCGGTGAAGATCCAGCACGAGATCAAGTAGCTGGGAGTTTTCCTTGATGGGAAGCTCACTTGGGCCACACACGTGAAAAAAGCCTTACAGCGGGCGTCAGTGGTGATGTGGGCAGCTCAGAGAGTGGTGGGGGAAGACATGGGGGCTGAGGCGCCTGGGATGATCCGGTGGCTGTACACTGCGGTTGTAAGGCCTGTAGTCACCTGTGGAGCACTGGTCTGGTGGACTAGGGTGGAAAATAAAACAGTGCAGTTGCAGTTGAATAAACTGCAACGTAGGTCGTGTCTGGCCATTAAAGGCTGTATGACAACATGCCCTATGGCAGCACTGGAGGTCTTATTAAAAGGATGGCGTTCCTCCAGGCTGTGCGTATGTTGGAGTTAGGTCTGATCATGTGGGGGAGAAGGAGTTCCCGTCACTTGACCCTTGACAAGGTGAAGGTGGAGAGGCCCGAACTGCATGTAGACTCAATACCCACGAGGTTCAACTTAGCGTTACCCTTTTGGATACTCATGCAGAAGCGATCGAGGTGGAAAGGGGGAGTTCCCACTTTTGAAGCTGAGGCCCTGGTATACTACACTGATGGCTCGGTGCAGGGTGGCCTTGCAGGGGCAGGCATCTTTGGGCCGAGGATCAGAGCGGCGATCCCATTGGGGTCGCTGGCCACAGTGTTCCAAGCAGAGGTGGCTGCGGTGACAGTCTGTGTGCAGGGGCTGCTGCAGAGAGAACTGAAGCGACAGCAGATCTACATCATGAGGGCAATCGGGCCACTCTCAAGGCCTTAGCCTCATACTGTCTTCAATCACAGCAGGTGTGGGAGTGTCTGACTGGACTGAAGGCCCTGGCCGAGGACAACAGTGTAACTCTGTGTTAGGTGTCAGGGCATCAGGGTATAAGGGGAAACGAACGGGCTGATAGGTTGGCTAAGAAGGGATCAGAGCAGATCCCTATTGGCCCTGAGCCCTTTGTTGGGACTACCAGGAGCCACCTACGTAGAGAGGTTGGCAATTGGGAGGATAGGTGCAGGGCTGCTCGGCTTTAGACAGTCAAAACTCTTCATCCGGCTCTCCAGAGAGAGGTCCAAGGAGGTGCTTGCACTGGGGAGGAAGGATATGAGGGTCATATGTGGCCTGTTCACAGGTCACTGTCCGCTGAGGTACCACCTTGCAAATATTGGCAAGTGCGAGGTACAGGTATGCAGGTTGTGCGAGGTAGGGCTAGAGACGGCAGAGCATGTGAAGTGCGTTGTGTGTTTGGGAGCCCCTTTCTTCTGCCAGAAGAGGTGGCGAATGCAGAACCCGCTTTGTGTTTGTGATGAGGGGGGGGGGGCGCATAGGTGATGTCACACCAGGTGAGACCAGTGCCGTGGGGCCTGTGGGTGGTGCAGGGGGGCCATGTTGACTGATATAACCCTCGTCAAGGGTTTAGGTACAGGGTCCAAATAAGGAAACTGACCTGCAGGGGGGGGCCATGATCTGAGGGCTCGCCTTCATCCACCGTTTCAAGGAAAAAAAAAAAGCTGTAGAAAGCGAGAACCTCCGTGACATCCTAGCTTCTTTGTCTGAATCTCAGGTGGGTATCAGTTTGCAAGCTGCTCTGCATCAAGTAAAAAGAAGGGAGGAGGAAAAACATCGACACAAACATAATGCCTAGTGGACGAAGTGGAGAATCTCACCATGTGGCAGCAATTATGCTGTTAGTTTGCTACTTCTTGGCTCGTCGCTAAAACAGTTAAGTAACGACGGTAAATGCCTAAACTTTTTTATAATTACCATGTTCATTTTTTTGAGGCTTTGATGCAAGTTATTGATTACAATCTAATCTCTAATATTTCAATCAAATGCGTTTCATACGTCAAATAAACACTTTCGCCCAACCAGCCATTTCAGCACTTCCTTCAGCTCTTCAAAAGCATCTCCAAACTACCTCAGTACAGGTGCACGTCAATATTTCGACCCATTTTTGTCGAGGATACTCAGATCACTGTTTTCTATTTCGCGAGGCCCATCAACGTGAAGATTTGAGTTAAACTCGCACAAAACTACAGTTGGAGAGAATTACCTAACTTCCCTTTTCATATTATACGACTAATGACAGCAATAACCTTTGTGGTGGCCGCTTTGTACATCGAAACAGCACCACATTGCTTCACAGCTGACTTCGGTTGAACATGTGCTTTTCAGCCCTGGCAAGGAGAAGTATGTAAAGCGGGTAAGAGTCCTGCCTTGAATAGTCGGACGAACGTGCCACTACCGGAGACCTTCCTCATTGACGGCATTAAGTTGCCGACGTACATCAAGGGTCGAGCGTGCAACTATTGTGAAATGAGGCTGGCAATGACCCGACCTCGATAACATTTTATTGGCTGGTTCTGGGGTAAATGCTTCGTAAAAAAAAAACAACGCTGAAAAGAAATCGCCCGATATTCTTGAGAGCGAGGGTATCTCACCGGTTACACGCACGTCCATGCGGAGGGCCTTTTCGATTAGCAAATTGGGTAATCCGGAATAGATGACATAGTCAGATTAGCTTGTTTGGGCGAGTTTCGAATGAAACTTCATGCCGAGCTTGTTTTTAACCGTCAAACGACAACTCGAAGTCCTATCCGCTACCAAACAACATGTTTGAGTAAAGTATTGCAGCAAATGATCGTCGAAACCCCTCACATTTCAAATATACGCCACTTAGCTCCATGTGCAATTCCGAAATTTCTATCGCTCTAGAAACTAATTAAATCTGTTTTAATTAGGTTTACATTTGCGCGTTTAGGTTTGCATTGACACATAGCGTGGATAATTTATGAGACTGCCAACTTTTTTTTCCAGGGACGTTGTTTGTTTGACGTTCAAGGGAATGGAGCCGATGAAACGGCAACAGTTCGAATTAAAGAATGTTGTGCGACGTTTCTAATTATTTTATAACTATTACTAAAGCACCATTGCGTAGTTAACTAATTGGACTACTACTCGAATTTCTCATTGTGCTGCTTTCGTCGTTTACCGGCGAATGAACATTTTACGTTATATATATTATCAAAATCGTTAGAGCCGTTTTTTAGCACTCACTGCAGCCACAAACGGGCCTATTGTAAGGGCGTCCATGATCCTCAGATCATGGCCCCCCGCACCACCCCCAGGCCCCATGGCACTGGTCTCACTTGGTATAACGTCACCTATGCGCCCCCACCACCCCTGCACAAAGCGAAGGATATCCGCAAGTTCTGCATTCGCCACCTCTTCTGGCAGAAGAAAGGGGCTCCCAAACACACAACGGCGCGATGCCGCGAGTCCATCGTATACGCACAGCACATGCCCTGCCGTCTCTAGCCCTACCTTGCAGAACCTGCATACCTGTACTTCACACTTGCCAATGTTTGCAAGGTGGTACCTAAGCGAACAGTGACCTGTGAACAGGCCCCATATGATCCTCATATCCTTCCTCCCCAGTGCAAGCCCCTCCTTGACCTCTCTCTGGAGAGCCGGATGAAGAGTTTTGTCTGTCTAAGGCTGAGCAGCCCTGCACCTATCCTCCCAATTGCCAACCTATCTATGTAGGTGGCTCGTGGTAGTCCCAACAAAGGGCTCAGGGCCAATAGGGATCTGCGCTGATCCATTCTTAGCCAATGTATCAGCCCGTTCGTTTCCTTCTATACCCTGATGCCCTGGCACCCAACACAGTGTTACACTGTTGTCCTCAGCCAGGGCCTTCTGTCAAGTCAGACACTCCCACACCTGCTGTGATGTAAGACAGTATGAGGCCAAGGCCTTGAGAGTGGCCTGACTGTCCAACATGAAGCAGCCGCTGCACACAGACTGACACCGCAGCCATCTCTGCTTGGAACACCTTGGCCAGCGACCCCAATGGGATCGCTGCTCTGATACTCGGCCCAAAGATGCCTGCCCCTGCAAGGCCACCCTGCACCGAGCCATCAGTGTAGTATACCAGGGCCCCAGCTTCGAAAGCGGGAACTCCCCCTTCCCACCTGGATCGCTCATGAATGAGTATCCGAAAGGGTAGCACGAAGTTGAACCTCGTGGGTATTGAGTCTACCACATGCAGTTCAGGCCCCTCCACCTTCACCTTGTCAAGGATCAAGTGGCAGGATTGTTTATTTTTGTAATGCAGAAGAAATCTTTTACTTTGTTTTATTTTGTAAATAAACTTTTTTCTTCTTCTTCTTCTTCACTCCTGCACCAGTTTTGACGTTGTGCAGTAGTTCAGCGCCTACCACTCACTATGTTGATATTTTTATTGCCATTGCTCGTGCATTGTGATAGCATGAATCTTTGCTTGAAAACCCGTTGGAGTGGAAGCCAGGGCTGTATAATGTACGTCCGGCACACCCCAGAGCCCGTGCCTTCCAAACCGACGAAACAGTGATTTTGATAAGGAAACAGACCTAGCATGAAGAAGCTACTTGCCACGCTCACTTGGTAAAGGTTGTTTGAAAGCCGCTTTTCTTCGAAAGTTAAAAATGTAGAAACGTTAGTATTGGTTTTTTTTGCTACAACGTTCTCCGTAAGAGGTCGAGGGCATTTTATACCGCTCCGCTAAAATTCGCAATTTGGAGACGTCAAGTCGAACCTTTTAGAAAGGGGCTCTTCGTCTGAAAAGGCGGGGTTGTCGGGAATTTCAGCATAGCAAGTAGCGGCAGGAATGAGCGTCGGCGGGTTGGCCAGTAGGTGAGTTCGACGCCCTCGGGCCAGAAGATCCCAAGAAGTCCTTGCCGCCGGTACTTTATCTTCACACTCTTCGATACAAAAATTACGACCCGCTTTATTTTCCTGTTTGTTTTTTTCATTCTCGTCAATTGATTCCGTAAAAATAAAATCCGCTCCTTTCCGTCGGCTCTTCGCTCAAAAAATTATAATAATGAGCATTCCCGCGGTAATTGGCGGTTATCGCGAAACCGACTTGTAACATGCGTCAACTCAAACTGCCCCTCGTGATAAGGGGGATTTCACGAAACTTGAGCCCGGGGTATGATAATTCAAAATTTCTGGCCCTTTTTTTTCGTGCGGATTTTTGTTGCGGCGGTTTCCTGCCTCTTTCCGTCGATATTTATAGTCATCCCTCGAGGTAGTAATTACAAAGGATAGCGTTCACGTTGGCAAGACTTGAATAATGGACCGTTTTCGAGATCGTTTTCAAAACTGTCAATGATCCGCTCGGAGGCCTGACGTTTAGTGGGTTTGCCCGATATTATCTCTCGAATTCTTATAATCTTCTCGTTTTGTCTTCTTTTATTTGACCAAATCAAGGTCTTCCTCAACCCGCCTTTAAGAAGTTCTTTATTTCCTTTTACTATCACTTCAAGCTGCATCGTTTTATTTCCTCGGCAATATTTCTTGCTTGAAATCGGCAGCTTGTTAGCTTTAGGGAGTTTCGTACGTCGACACTCGGCGTGGTATATCACGCGACTCCTCCCACCTAAGTGCACTCCACATGGAGAAGCTGTATTGGTTCGACTGCTTACAGAACTGTTATCTGGAGAGATCTCCTGCAAGTTTAATTGAACCTTTGCAGCTTTACATAAATCCACTGGGTTTCCTGCATTTTGCTACTTATTCAATTTATTAATCACTCAGTTCTTTTAAACTTGGTAAACCACCACCACCGCTTTCACGGTTGCCGAAAGCTGCAGTGCACAGTTCTGGAATTTATTGTGTTACTCCCACTCACTGACCATTATTGGGCAATTGGTAGACGGAGGATTGATGATGCCGTAGATAAGATTATCTAGAGAAGGATAATAATCAGCATTCGAGAGTTACTGGGGGGGAAACTATGAGAAATGGTAGTAAGTGGAACGGCGGTGGAAGGAATTCAGGAATTTTTAGAGTAGCCCTCATGTACCTTATGGGTCTTACTAAAGACTCGTCGCATTGATACTTGATTGAACTACAACCTGAATTTTCTCAAGGTTCTAGCCACATTGCGGAGTTCATAACGAAACGAGCGGTGCGTAGCAGCTCACAACTTTCCGCCACTCCTTTAAGTTAGAACACCAACTACATAGGCGGGTGCTATATCTACGTTCAACGCATTTTTACAGGAACATTTATATAGAACAAAATGTACGTACTAGATAGCTGAGAGTACTCCGAAAGTTTGATCGAAATCGTTAGAGCCGTTTTTGAGAAAATTGGAATACCGATAAATTAATATTCGACAAATCTCATTTTCTGAGTTAACTTGGCTTATATCTCCGTTCAACAGATGGATACAGAGATAGTTGTGGGGTGCAAAATGTGAGTTTTGAATGCTAGAAGACACTCCATAAGATTTATCACAACTGGTGAAGCAGTTACCCTGGAATTTACGGAAATGTTCGAAAAAACGTTATTTCGACACATTTTGATTTTTATCTCTGTTCAATGGACCGTCACAGGAACATTATTGAGAACAATATGTAGGTATTAACTACTCAAAAACACCAACTCTTGAGAGTTTGGTGAAAATCGTTGACGTCGTTATGCCAAAAAGCGTAAAAAACCTATTTTTGCTTCAAAGGCTATATCTCCGTTCACCGTATTTTCATGGAGATATGTTTGGAGAAGAAACGTTAGGTATTGATTAGTAGAAGATAATTCGACAGTTTAATCAAAATCGTTAGAGCCGTTTTCGAGAAAAATGCGAAAAACCCTAGTTTTTGGTACATTTTCGTCCTCCACCCCCCCTTCCCATCGGCCGAAATCGTCCATAACCTTATTTTGGTGTCTACAAAAAATAACGAACAAAACAAAAAAAGAACCAGCTCAATCGGATCAGCCGTTCTCCTGCAAATCGAACTACAGACACACACACGCGGACCACGCGCTGAAATTAGGTTTTTTAGACTCAGTAGGCCTCAAAACGTAAAGATCTGAAGAAAACCCAATTTTATTTTTTATTTATTTTTTTTTACACGATTGCTATGCTTTCATTTCCCTTTGGGGTAGCGGAAAGTAAAAACTGTTCTAAAATCGATTTTCGTCTAAATCTTTGTAATTTATTATGCTGCTCTCATGATTTTTAAATATTTAATGTTTTGACACAGTTTTGGGCGAATTTTATTTATACCCTTATTTGGGCGTCCCATGGTGACCTGTGGGCAAGATAATGAATTTGAGCCGATTTTGTTCGGCCGTTCTCTCCCTATACTCACACCGGGCTGTTTCCTTGTCAGTATGACTGTTCACCCTCGAAGAGAGACATAGCATTCCTTCGACCATTTTCCCAAATAACGTTTTTCGTGCTCAGTTAAGATCCGAAGATAGCTCAATTTTCAGGCGATTACGTAACTTTCCTTTCTGCTTCGTGGAGGCCGTGGAAAGTAAGTCTGGCGGGCTCGGGTCGCTTGTGTCTCCGTCAATGGGTGGTTAGAGGTTTATAAATTGTACAGATCGGAATCTGGGCGTGTATAGTGGAAAGAAAGTTATATCAGTTCGATCAGCCAGTTATGAGGTAACTGTGAAAATATTTGGTGCGTTGCTCAACTTTCCGTAACCCTAGTGAATTTGATGATCTCTTTTATATACGAGGTTTATGTCTTCGTTCTACGCATTTCTAAAGAAACTTCTATGGAAGAACGAACTGTAGGCATTACTTGGTGTTCTTAGCGGACTGTATTTCTAGTAAAGTATGCTACTGGTTCAGGTGGTTTTCGAGGAGTGTACGGAGGTTTACGGAAAGGAATGAAAGTCCTACCTTTTTCCTATGGCGGCGATTCGTGGACAGGGGGGCCCCCCAGCAGGATGTCTTCCTCTTCCAGCCGATTATGATGCCGAGCCACGTTGCAAAAGTTACTTGGAGGCAGATTTCCAAACCGGTACACAAGGTAAGGTTTTCCGACAGACGAAAAAGGTCCTAATAAGGGGAGACAAAAACAGGGGAACACGAGGTGACCGAACAGCGTTTTGAACACGAATGAATGAAAAAGGAGGGGGTTAGGCAGGTAGGAGGACAGGATCAGACACTGCTCGAAACGACACAGTCCCACAATAAACCAGGCTCGAACACTTGGTTAGGAGTACTTCGTAAGTTTAGGGAAAAGTCATTTTGACAAAATTCAGTCGCGCTGTTACTCTGGAAACGTCGAAAACGTTAAAAAAACAGGATTTTGGCACGTTTTGGTTGTTATCTCAGTTCAATTGACCGTCGGAGTAACATTTTCGACTGTACATAAATATTGACTAGTTGAAGACATCGCGCGAGCTTTCGAAAATCGTTAAAGCCATTTAGCCAAAAAGTGAAGGAAAAAAAATCCCTATTTTTGGTTCAACAAGTCCAGACTGATGGCTTGAATATCCTCAAACACAGAACCTGTAAGTGATTTCAGATTTCGCTGGATCTTGAGAGGCAGTTGAGGGTTGTTCACGAATAAAGCGAAAATGTTCATGTCCCGCAACATCCACCGCAATAACTTTGCCGGCCTTTATTTATCGTCCTTTTCGTGGTAGGTCTTCCGTGCCGCTTATGGCAGACAGCTACTTTCGACCACTCGCTCATTTTGTTTTGTGCCCTCCTACTATCTGCACCAGTCTACCGGTAGCTGACCACTGTATTTCTAAATATCTGGTTCGTTGCAACACACAACTTTCCTTAGCTCTACGTCAATTCACTTTGTACATGGTTAATTCTATTTAATCAATTCATTTATCACTCAGTTAATTTAAACTTGGTCAAACAACGCTTTACGGCAGCAGGAAGTGGTAGCGCTTACAGTTCCAGATTTTATTGTGCTGTTCGTACTCATTGCAACACCGGTATTGAGCAATTGGTACACAGATAATTAATGAGGCTATAACACAAATTTTTTTGAGAAGGATAGTAATTACTTTTGCAGAGTTATTGGGTAAAAAGTTTAGAACTGGTAGTAAGCGAAACGGCAAAAGTTGAAATTCAGGAATTTCTGGAGTGAGCACAACGTATCTCATGACCGTTTTTAAACACTCAATCTTTAGGTATTGGATGGGACTACAATACTAATTTATTTTAACATTCTACAAAAATTCCAGCGGAGTTTATAAGAAAAAACTGCGCTAAAAACGCTTTTCGTCGAAAATTTGATAATTTATTGTGCTGCTCTCGTCATTTTCCCATAGATGGGAATTTTATGGTATAATTGCCATATTTGGAGCTACCAATATAAAAAATTTAATCAAAATGGTTGGAGCCGTTTTTGAGAAAAAAAATATTTGGTGTTTTGATCACTATGATAACTATAGTTAAATTTCAATGGATTTTGTTCATACCCTTATTTTGGCGTCCCATAGTGACTTGCGGGCTAGATATCAAGTTTGAGCTGATTTGGTACGGTGGTTTTCTCTAAAAATCGTTCACAGGCACACACACACACACACACACACAGACCATTTTCCCTAATAGTGTTTTTCGGACTCAAGGGGGTCTGAAACGTAAAGATCTGAAGAGAACTCAAAATTTTTTTTTCAGCCGATTACATAACTTTCCTTTCTACTTCGTAGAGCAAGAAAAGTAAAAACTGATTCGCTTCCTCAATTCTTCCAACGCCTCGTGAGCCGGCAGGCACGCGAGAATGGCCCCTCCGTGATTATTTCGGCCTTTTCGTTAAACGCCAGCCTTCCAGGGTAGTCTTGAGGATTGAACCGAAAACCTTTCAGCGCCAGTTCAGGGACGACCAGCAAGCCCCGCCTGAATCTCTTCGTGGGGGAATTGAGAACACTGAGAATCAGGAATAATGCGACACGACAAGACAGGAACAGAAAGCACGTCAGGGCAATCGACTGTTGGGCCAACTGAAAACCTAGCGACGAATAAGCGTGAGGAGGTTCTACAAAAGTGTGTGCACAAGTAGGTTACACTGTATTTTCTTTTGATTCAATCTTAACTCGATTAGTAACAAAATACAATTTAATTCGTCGAAGAACTCGCGTTTAAACATTCGAAATTCAATTAATTACTCCCGCGGCTGTAATTGACGTGGGATGCGTCGAGATCTCACGGAGTGGGCTCCGGTGTTGCTCTTTACGGAGACTGATGTGAAATTCTTCTCTTGTGACGGTCAAGGGCGTTACTTGAGAGTTACAGGGGAAGCTCAATGAACTCGAATGGTCGAAGACTTCCCCGACAACAAATCTCATTAAACCTCTGAATAAATTTATCGTTCTCGTCGTCTCTGGCTCAATCAAAAATATAATTTGGCTTCCGTCACAGGAAACATTTTAATGAAAATTGTCACTTCTGTCATCTCTACACACTTTAGATATTAGAACACTTCGTCATATCCTCACCCCACGGCGGTTGAGAACGAAGCCTGCTTTGGCGGGTTTACTACATGT
This sequence comes from Pachypeltis micranthus, assembly GCA_020466155.1. NCBI lineage: Eukaryota > Metazoa > Arthropoda > Insecta > Hemiptera > Miridae > Pachypeltis > Pachypeltis micranthus. The sequence continues at coordinate 7,522,755 of CM035776.1, forward strand.
TCTGCAACGTAAAATAATAACTTCTCAATATTGAAGTCTCCCTTTGAAATCGTTGTGATTGCAGTGATCGCCAAAATTGTGAAACTCATAGCCCAGTGAATTACAGAACCTTTTTCAGCACTTCATTCCAAGCCCTTTGCCCTTAAACCTCACCCTTGACTGTCACGATACTCGAGACGCCTCAAACGAGCTCAGGGATTCGTCGAGTTTTGAGCCATGGCGGCTTTCATTTACTTTGGACAAAAATGGCGTTTCTGCGATGCTGGTTGAAAGGGGACATCAATAAAACGGTCAAACTCTGTTACAGGCACGATTGGAACCTGGGGTGACTGCCGAATGGAACGAGATCAAGCTCATTGAAACGTCGTCTCAAAAGTTGAAGTCGGAAGATGAAGCAGAAGTGGAGAGCACTGCAGAATGATGGCTGCTGGCAACCCACGCGACACCCGGTCGGTCGACTATCGATCAAACCAAAATTTTCTGTGTAATACAACACCTATTATTCAAGAAACAGGCTTATCATTATGTATAAACCTAGGAACCATTCATACACAACTCTATTTCTTAGAACCCTCTTCTGGAGCATCGATGGCTGAAGGGAGAAGAGACTTGCACCAGCCCAACGTCTTACTTTCCATAGCGCTTTGAAGTAAAAAGAAAAGTTATGTAATCACCTCAACAAAATAACTTTTTAATTCTCTTCAAATCTTTTTGTACCAGTCTTCTAAGAGCAAAACCATTGAAGCCAAATCAATCCAAAACCAACTATAGTGATAATTGTGATCAGTACAACCATATTTTTTTCTTCTAAAAAGCTGCAACAACAATTTGATCACATTTCGTATGCTGGAAGTTTCATACGACCGAAAATAGTATTCCCGGAAAAAGTAACGATTAAATGAATTATCAAAATTTCGACTAAAACTCAGTTTGATACAGTTTTTCCTTATAAAACCTTGCCGTATGACATTAGAGATCTCACAATAATTCAGTAAAGTGCATACAAGATGGGATAATAATAAGAAGTACGAAATTATTAGCAACTCACAAAATTCTGAAGTCTAAACTACTATTCTTTACAACTAGGCGAGACAAAATTCACGTTCAGCCAATTATCACGTTATACAGGGTGAGCCATAACAAATGGTGCAGTTTCAAAGGGCGATTTAAAAAAAAAAACGGTGCAACTTAGAAGATTACGGTTTGTTTTATTGAACGCCATACATCACCCCATTTCGGTAGATTAAGTCCTGAAAATTACATCAGGAAGGTGGGCGCCCTCAGCAGCGACGCACTGATGTAGGCGATTCCTGAAATTTTCAGCCGCCCTCTGGCACATTTCGATGGGAATCGCGGCGATTTCTTCCCTGATTCGAATCTTGAGGTCTTCCAGAGTGTGAGGTCGATGTTTGAACACCTTTTCCTTCAAGTAGCCCCACAGGAAAAAATCACACGCACTCAAATCTGGCGATCTTGCCGGCCACCCCAAGTCACCCCTGAGAGAGACGAGGCGTGCGGGGAACAATTCCTGAACAATCATAATCTTGTACGGATGGAATGACAAGTCCATGTGCAAAATCCTCCTTAGTGAGGTGTTAGAGATGTTCAGTGCTACTGCGTGCCTCCGAGCAGAGCGCCGAGGCGACTGTTCCACTGCTGCTCTCACTCGAGCCAAATTTTCAGGTGTTCCTGCGTTTCTTGGTCTTCCCACACCTCTACGCCTTACTGTGGAACCAGTTTCTTCCAATGCTTGAACCCAACGTGCGATAACATTGCGGTGAGGGACGGAATCACGACGTGGGATGTTGTAACGCAGTCGGAAGGCCCGCTGGGTGGCGATGAACGAACGGCCAGTTTCAAAAAACGTGCGAATGACGAAACCTCGTTGCTCTCCGCTCCAAACCATTGTAACGACTGAAAACGGGACCACTGCCTGGGCACAATGAGACCCCTCCCAGGTCGTTAACCCCACTACAAGGCATGCACCCCTTCGAAACTGCACCATTTGTTATGGCTCACCCTGTATAATCATCTGTTTTGGTGTCATCAGCTGCTTTGAGGTGATGAGCAGCGCCGCGAGAAAATAGAGGTTAAGGAGTGAAAAAGGTGGTCTTTGATTTTACTTTTAATTTAAAACACTATTTTGTGAGGATTAGGAGCGACGCTTTTTCCCCACAGGGGGGGGGGGGAGTATCAACAGTCTGTAAGGTTATTATTCCACACAAGTATTGACATTTACTTCTTCGTCAAGCACCACCGGTTTCCATACAGAAATTATAGCCGTTCTGGAAGTGTCACGTAAACTGAGCGTGAAATTGATTGAATTAGCCCCACAAAAATCGCTGAACGTATGCGGGGTTTGGGAAAGTTTTGTGTCGCGTCACACCACATATTTTTACGGGACCGGTAGCGAGGGAAAAATTGTACAAGCCCTCAACCATGATCTACATGTGAGACCAATAATCTCATATGGGTGGATCGTGTGGTGGCATAGAGCTGCCATTGGAGTGAATGGCAGCAGCCTAGCCAAGGTACAAAGGCTAGGGTGCCAACTTATAGAGGGGGTGATGAAGACTACACCCACCATCACCATGGAGAGACTGTTCGACCCTCTACCCCTGGACAAGGCAAGGCAGAGGCGGTGAAGGTGGCTTACAGACTCACCAAGCTCGGTATTGCTAAGGTGCCTCAGGCGACCTGTGGACACCTGGCTGTATTCAGGGAGGTGGAGACCTTTAAGGAGCTCAGCATGGTCACGGACGCAATCGTGCCCATGTATGAGCTTGAGAGGAAATATAATGTTCAGCCATTGGGAGGTCCATGGAACAGCGAGAGTCGCCAGTATCAGCCTCCCAATGGCATCAACATCTTCACAGATGGATCAAAAACCCTGGAGGGGAAAAGATCTGGGGTGTAGATAAGTGGCTCTCGAAGGAGTGGGACGCACATGGCCATAAGCCCCACTCCAACGGGTTTTCAAGCAGCGATTTATGCTATTATCACAGACCTAAGATATGAGAAAGGCTGTAGCAACAGAACGATCAATATATTGACTGATAGTCAAGCGTCGTGCAAGGCACTAATGAACTACTGCACTGCGTCAAAACTGGTTCAAGAGTGCAGGATGTGGCTTAACTCCCTAGCAAATGCGAATAGAGCTAATGTGTATTGGATTCCTGGGCACAAGGGAATCATTGGAAATGAGAGGGCGGGCGGACAATCTGGCCAGACACAGTTCGTCTATGGTACCCATAGAGCCACCACCCCATTATGGGATTTCTCTGTCGCTAGTCAAGAGGACTGTGGGAGAACACACCAGAAGACTGCATCAGAGTATGGAATGCTGCAGGAGTAAGACACTCCAAACGCTTTGTCTCAGAGCAATCAAGTGAGATAAGACACACTCTTCTGAGGATGGAGAGGAAGGACTAAGGCAGATTGTTGGGACTCGGGCACTGCAGAATGAACAAACACATGCATGTTATGGGTATAGCCGACACCCCTCGATGCAAGTGGTGTGGCACCAATGAGGAGATTCCCTACCACGTCCTGGCCCAGTGCCGGAGACTCGAGAAGGAGCGACTTTTGGTCTTTGGCACCACTTTTCCCAGGATGGATGCCAATGAGGACTCTTTCAGGAACTACCTGGCTTTCCTCAGAAAGCATTGACCTGTAAGACATTAGGACTGGCACAATAGGCCATCTGGCCGCACATCCCACCACTGGAACAGTCAGAAGACTATATGATCTCACGAACTTGAACAGAGTTGCCTGGCACAGCTCTGCTTGAATAAGCTGTTCCGAGCGATTGCGATGGTATTTAAATGCAGATAAATGACAAATTTACTGTTTAACGAATTGTAAAAACAGCATTTTCTCGTATATTATTGATTCTTAATGATAAAACTACGTTTTTGGTCAGGAAACTCTTTTACAGCTCCTCCTCAACGCTGTACGTTTCAAAGCACGAGGATTTAAAATTCGCAATGCTCGTCCGCCGTTCAGACCATATTTTGAAACAAATTCAACTACCTGAAGGAACTCGCAGAGCTACGTAGCGAAAGTTATCGTTTTCCCCCGGGCAGCGTTCATTTCCTCTCACTAAATACCGGCTCAATCGAAGTTCGACTCGTCACGTCGTATCATGTTTCGTATCGTTTACTAATATTTTTCGATGCTGAATCGAATGTAATGGGTCCCGGAGGTGTGAGACTGCGTCAATTTTTGTGTGTCACGTAGCGACAGAACGAATGAATTAAAACTGTTTGTTTAAATATCGTGCGTAGTAACTCTATTTATGCTACACACGCCGTTTCGAAATCAATAAGCACCTCTATTACCCCCCTCCGCTCTGTAAATTAAACACGCCGGTTCTAACACCTCTCCAGTGAGATTTCTTTGTTAGGTCGCCCTCCGCCTTCCTGAACACAAATGTTCGCTATAAAGTCACTTTGTAAGTTGATGACTTCGAGACTAAGTCTGAAAGCCGAAAAAATTGGTTCGTTTCGCGGTTCCTTCGAACGTAACGGACGTGAAGTGGACTTTCGGGTTGTTAATTTACTTCTAGTTATTGGTTTTTCCTCTGCCTGAGTTTATTGAAACGACATGGACTAATTAAAAAGTCAAGTAAAGCGTTTTTTTAGTCATGAGGTGGCACACCAACCCGAATTTCTAAAAAGTCGAGTCAAATTGAGTTTATTTAGAAAGATTTGGAAACAGTACAAGCGACAGTGTAGCGTACTAATTCAAAATCGATTGGAGGAAATTCGACCCCAACGCGCGTTGCGTTGCCAATAGAAAGAACATTGTTGGATGTCTCATAACTGGGGGTCCACTAGAACCAACGCAGATAGTTTTCTCTTTATCTGAGTCTGGGTCTTTGACCCAAATCAGTTTTCTGCGTAGAAAATAAATCTGAGAACTCATTTAACAACTGTCGAACTGGTTCCAGTTGACTTGGCGTAAGACTACTCTGCAGCTTTGTAAAGAGTCCTCTCACATGGAATGGTACGTCACACAGTTGTTCGAAGTTTCGTACATGTTTCATCTCTCCAATGTTACTAGAAGCCAAGGGACAGATCATCATCTCCTTCAATTGTTCGTTATTCTCCCAAGTGTCCAGCGTGAAGGAAACATCAACGTAAAGCGGAATAATAACATCTTTAATCTTTAAACTTCGCTCTGTCAAATTAATTATACACCCATGGTTTTGAAGAAAATCTAGCCCCACAAGGCAGTCTTCTCCGACTGGTGCTACTACAGCTGTATGTGTTCGTATTATGCCATCCCCAATATCCAAATCCACTGTAGCCCGACCCACAACGCGTTGGAAAGAAAACACGCGGAACGACGCGACCGCTTGTAAATTTTATTGAAATGAGCCCAGCAATGGAATACAATGCAGTGTGCGGATGACAAAAGCGAGCCCACACGAAGGAGGCTATTATGGTTGTTACACTGTGAACCGGTTTAAATAATTAACTACGATTTATTGTTAAATTGTAAGAGCGGATAGAGGACCTGGAAAATACAGAAAGTTATAATAACAAGTTGTTTAAGAAATCAGGAGACAACTGTTTTTTAACGATGAAGTGGTTTTAACGCAAGATTTGAATTTTCCGCCATTTTTGTAACAAATTGTGAGCAATTTTGATAAAAGAACAGTTTGAAAACCGCGAGTTTAGTGTTAATGAAAATGAAGCGTTATACGATTTTTAAAATGAAATGACATTTGTACACAAACGGTGGGTACAGCTTTCGTACAAGTACGCAACCACTAGGAACATTTTATGTCTTTTATTTTTGTTTTTTTTAATGCAATGATAACTACGTTTGATTGTGCTCGTTGATGGTGTGACGTGATATCTGACAAAATCAGTTTCGGGGTTGGGCTACTTACAACCCTTGAACCGTCGTAGCTGCAGGGAACAAAACTGTTGAGAAGAAAGGTTACGGAAGGATGGTTAGGCCGATTATTCCTCCTCCCGTTTTTACTTTCCTTGTTCCTGTTGGATTTGCCTGGCGCGTGTTCCCGTCAAAAATTTGGTTCTCCTTCAGTTCCCTGCTCCCTTCCCGCGTGAGTACGTTCCTGCAACGGTTCGAACGAAGCTCGAAGAAACTCGAACGTCTCTGCAAAGTCTGTGGCTCTGGTTTCGTTTTTTCTTTTGGCATGCCTTAGGTAGGAGAGGACGTTTAATTTATCATTCCCTTTTTCTTTTATTTACTAGTAAATATTTTTCTTTTTATGCTGTGTAGGAAGCCCCATTTCTTTTTAATACTTAGTTCCCAAATAAATGTATCTCAGTTGTTTTTTTTTTGCTTTTCTTTCCCTTAAATACCTGGGTTCATCCCCACTAGGATTTATTTTATTATTTACCCCTTTTCCTTATTTATTTTTCGTTACAATGGTTTCGGTATAATGGCCGCGTCAATTGCAATTGACATCATCACTTAGTCACTGAGGTTATTAAAAGTGTGATGTTACCAAGCGGTAGATTTTCCAACAGACGTTACCAAGCGTACACCTAACCCCAAACAAATATTTCGTGACGCTTCTCCGTTACATCTCTGACGTGACATATCCCGCGTATATTTTCGAGTTTATGTAGCTAAGTAAAGACATAAAATGTCAAAATGTCAACGTGTGATGTTACCAAGCTTATCCAACACAAATATTTCGTGACGAAAATTAAAGACATAAAATGTCTAAATGTCAAAAACAAAAAATAATCGTAAACCTGGTGGGACTCGAACCGACAATCCTCGGTTTAGGAGACCGATGCCTTATCCATTAGGCCACAGGGGATGTTGCTTGCAACTCGGGTTAAAAATTTGTGACGCTTCTCTGTAACATCTCTGACGTTACATTTTCGAGTTTATGTAGCAAAGTAAAGACATAAAATGTCAAAAATTAGCTAGTTTATTAGTTGAATTATGTAAGAAATTATAAATTGTTTACTTTTAAAAAGATAACGACAATAATAATATCCAGAAGGAAAAAAAAACATTTATCGTCTACCCCCCACCCACTCAAGAATCAATTCTTCGGATCTGCCAACCATAACATAACCAGAGCATCTGCTAACCATTTGAATCGAAGATCCAACTTACAGAATGATTAACAAAATTCATCAAAAAGGGACATCACAACGCTACAGTCAATAATCACAATCAGAGTGAGAAGCGCTCGAAATAATACAGAAATAATCATTCAGAAAATTATGTATTAAGTAATGACTTCGCACTACAAATTTTTCAAGGCATAAAGTAATGATATCCGAAAAGTAACCACAGAAATGTTTTTTACTTTCCTTGGCTCTACAAAATAAAAAGGAAAGTTATGTAATCGATTGAAAAAAAAAAAAAAAGTTGAGTTCTCTTCAGATCTTTACGTTTCAGACTCTCCTGAGTCCGAAAAACACTATTTGGGAAAATGGTCTGAGCGTGTTTTTCCTTTTTGGGTGCGGTGAGCTTAAAAAAAAGTGTGTGTGAACTAGCTTCAGAGAAAATGACCGTACCAAATCACTTCAATCTTTATATCTAGCCCGCAGGTCACCATAGAATGTCGTAATACGGGTATGAGCAAAATCCACCGAAAGTTAACTATAGCTATCATAGTGATCAAAACTCCAAATATTTTTTTTTTCAAAATCCGCTTTAACGATTTGGATTGAAATTTTTACTTTTGATAGCTTTCAATGAGGCAACTATACTGTGAAATTCCCATTTGGGTAAAAATGACGAGAGCAGCACAATAAATTACCAACATTTTGAACGAAAATCGATTTGAGCGCGGTTTTTTCTTTGTTAACTCCGCTGAAATGTTACTACAATAGTGGACAAAATTCCATTCCAATACCTGAAGGGTAAGTGTTAAAAAATGCTCATAAGATAAATAGGTGTCACTCCAGAAATTCCGAAGTCCATTCGAAACATTTTCACCCAATAAGTCGGCAAAAGTGATTACTATCATCTTAAAAAAATATCTGGTGCGTAGCAACACACAACTTTCCGCCACCCCCGTAATTTTGAACACCACCTACATTTGCGGGCGCTATATCTTCGTTTAACGCATTTTTACAGGAACATTTATGGAGTACAAAATGTAGGGACTAGTTAGCTGAGAGTACTCCACAAGTTTGACCGAAATCGTTAGAGGCATTTTTTAGAAAATTAGAATACCGATAAATTAATATTCGACAAATCTCCTTTTCTGAGTTAACTTGGCTTATATCTCCGTTCAACATATATATACAGAAATAATTATGGAGAACAAAATATCGGTATGGGTGACTTAAAGACACCCCATTACAATTTATCACATAATTAAACCCTGGAATTTACGGAAATGTTCGAAAAAACGTTCTTTTCGACACATTTTGATTTTTATCTCTGTTCAATGGACTGTTAGAGCAACATTTATTGAGAACAATATGTAGGTATCAACTATTCGAAAACATCCTGAGAGTTTGGTGAATGCGTTGAAGCCGTTTTTCCAAAAAGTGTAAAAAAACCTATTTTTGCTTCATAGGCCTATATCTCCGTTCACCGTATTTTCATGGAGATATGTATGGAGAGGAAAAGTTAGGTATTGATTAGTGAAAGATAATTTTTGAAAGTTTAATCAAAATCGTTCCAGCAGTTTTCGAGAAAAATGCGAAAAACCCTAGTTTTTGGTACATTTTCGTCCCCTCCCCTTCCCATCGACCGAAATCGTCCATAACCTTATTTTGGTGTCTACAAAAAATAACAAACAAAACAAAAAAAGAACCAGCTCAATCGGATCAGCCGTTCTCCTGCTAATCGAACTACAGACACACACACACGGACCACGCGCCGAAATTAGGTTTTTTAGACTCAGTAGGCCTCAAAACGTAAAGATCTGACGAAAACCCAAATTTTTTTTTGAGCCGATTACTATACTTTCCTTCCCTTCGGGTAGCGGAAAGTAAAAATCGTGTTTACAGACTCATTAATTTCTGTGTAATGGTACGGGAACGAGTACGAGCAGCACAATAAATTCCGGAACATTGAGCGCTACTGCTTTCTTCCGCCGTGAAGTGATGTTCGACCGAGTTCAAATGAACTGAGTAAGAATGAAATGAACACGAGTGAATTGACGTAGAGCTAAGGAAAGTTGTGTGTTGCAACGCTCCAGATATTTTGTCTAAAAATGACTGAAGGTATAATCAGGCGTTTTGTGCGAAAAGCCGCTTATTTGAGCTGTGAATTGCGTTACGTAAATTTGCGATCTAAAAAAGGGATCGTCAACGCGAATAAAGCTATTGTGTACAATACAAATATTTACTCTCTACTGAAAAAAGTTAATGAGCAACTCGTTAGTGCGCCTACGATTTTTTAAGTACGCACAAAATGAATTAACTTCGATTCTCACGTCTGTCGTTCTAAACGCGGGTTATGAAAATTGAGGGCTACTCACCGTTTATTGGCGCGGCAATGATGAGAAGTCGGAAAAGAAGGTCGATAATTGGTAAATGTAGGCAAGAGGCCGAGAAAGAACTGAATAAGAAAGAAGATGAGGCGGGCGAAGAAGAGACCTCTGCCGCCGTCAGAACATCCCCCTCTACTGTCCAGCAGAACGCTACTGGCTGGAACTTAAAATCCAGTGCCTACGCCGCTTGAACGTTTTTGTTTGTTTTTGAGACGAAAGGTACGTTATTTCGAGACGAGCCCTTCAAACCGGACAATTCCGAAAACGTCGGAGTAAACGCGTAGAAATATTTATTGTTCAGGACTGCACGACTCGTTAAGACTAAAGTTGAGTACAGTACCTTACAGTAACACTTTATGCAAACCGGTACACGGAAGCTTAACATTTGCAATAAAAGAGCTTGAGGTGTAACGAAATGAGTTGAAAAAGTTAGAATGAACCTTTCTCACAGTTTTTACCTGATAATCCTGAAACAGCAAGCGCAATCCTTCTCAAAAACGAGCAGTGCGTAAGTTCGAACACCAGCTAGAACGATTGATCGAATTTGCAGGTACTCCAGAATTTACGGAAATGTTCGAAAAAATGTTATTTTCGACCCATTTTAATTTTTATCTCTGTTCAATGGACTTTCAGAGGAACATTTATTGAGAACAATACTATTATGGATGTATTAACTACTCAAAAACATCCTGAGAGTTTGGTGAAAATCGTTGAAGTCGTTTTGCCAAAAAGCGTAAAAAACCTATTGTCACCTCATAAGCCTATATCTCCGTTCACCGTATTTCACCTCACTCACGTTCTACGTTCATTATTTTCTATTTCCAAACTTGTGCTCTACTATGGTGTATTTTTAAATACAATAAAGCATCAATTTGTTTTAAAAAAATGCTTGTTTTACAATTTTCCATGGAGAACGAGCGATTTAGCAACACAATACGCACGCAGCAACACACAACTTTCCGCAATCCCTTCAAGTTCGAACACCACCTACAAATGCTATATCTTCATTCGACGCATATCTACAGTAACATTTATATAGAACAAAATGTACGTACTAGTTAGCTGAGAGTACTCCGTAAGTTTGATCGAAATCGTCTGAGCCGTTTGTGAGAAAATTGGAATACCGATAAATTAATATTCGACAAATCTCCTTTTTTGAGTTAACTTAACCGTTCAACATACATATACAGAAATAATTACAGAGAATTAGGATTTTTCACATCTGGTGAAGCAGTTACCCTAGATTTTACAGTAACGTTCGAAAAAACGTTATTTTCGACACATTTTGATTTTTATCTCTGCACAATGGACTTTCAGAGGAACATTTATTGAGACTATTCGAAAACATCATGAGAGTTTGGTGGAAATTGCTGAAGCCGCTTCGCCAAAAAGCGTAAAAAACCTATTTTTGCTTCATAGGCCTATATCTCCGTTCGCCGTATTTTCATGGAGATATGTATAGAGAAGAAAACTTAGGTATTGATTAGTAGAAGATAATTTGGAATTTTAATCAAAACTGTTATATCCGTTTTCGAGAAAAATGAGAAAACCCCTAGTTTTTGGTACATTTTGATTGCCCAAGAATGATCCTGGGGTAGGTAGGAGCAGCACAATAAATTCTAAAACCATACGTGACTCCGTGTGGAACGTTGTTATAAACAGAATGAACTACAGATTTGCTAGAGTCTAGAGAATCCCTGAATGCACGCGAGGCCAAGGAATGTTGCGTGATGCGTCGGACAAGACTGTTGTCAATTTCACGGGATAGCACGTTAAACAGTTTTCGGCCCCGGAAATAGTAAGACGGAAACGCAGCTTAGAATGAAGTCATCCGTAAGTTCTCATTTTTCCCTCATCTAAAAACGTTCAGGTGTAAATCTTAATACGTTTTAATTATAGTTATTTCGTCAATGAGCCCCCTCAATTTGAGTACTCTCTTTGGCGATATTGACAGTTCGGGACCGATATCGTTACAGCTCGTGGCCCTGAAAGGGATGAGTTGGCACCGGAGGTTCTCGGTTCCATCGCTGATCAGTAGGCGTCTCCAGTCGCCAGGCAAAGGCTCCTCTTCCGACCTATTCTTTATACTTCGCCATTCCGCTATGCGAAGGAAACACCTTCGTTTTCTGTGGGCCTGCGTTGATTTATTAATCAGACTCGACCGATCGTCTGCCCTGTTTCCTAAAAAAAAGGAAGTTTGTAGAGTGTTGAACGAAGTAATATCTGTAAAAAGATGTGCTCTCTAATTTATCGCTTACTTTGTGGAGGTGACAGGGGCAATTAGATGGGTTTCCATCCCAAGAAGTATCACTCGTCGCTCTGTACGAGTATAAATATAAATTACAAGTAGGGGGTTGATTTTTACGTTTTTAAAAATGACTTTTATTACGTTAATACAAAATCAAAGTTCAACACGGACAGCGTTACGTTATAAGAGACGGGATCGGAATGAAGCTCCTGCTTAATGTTACAGGGGGTTTATATAAGTTTTCCTAACCAGGGGTGCACTGTTCGTTTCTGCGACGAAGCTGATGAGGCTGGCGAGATCAGCGAAGTCAGCAGGTTGATATTCTATGAGTCGGATGCGACGATTGCGACGTTCGATTGAGTCAAAGGCGCCCATTGTCCATAAAGTGTTAACTTATATACTCAGGAATAAACAGGGAACTGGGTGGGACCGAACGTGAGCGCGTGTAACAGAGTGACGCCTTAATGAGACAAGAGCTTCGTTACGACTGCTGGCACCGTAGTTTTGCATCAGCGCATTTGAGGTGCATAGTCAGGTATTGGCCGGTTGTCCGCCCTTGGACCTGTTCTTGGACGCTCAAGTTGCGAAAACTAAGATTAAATGGCCGGAAAGGACCACGGTAGATATCTCGCGGGAGTTGGAAAGAAGGATAGAGGGCAAGGGCAGCGGCAAAGAAAAAAAGCGTGGAGGCACTGGAATGGCTGAAAATGAACAATCAAGTAAGCACACATATGAGTTATTCCCTGAAGTGAGGAGGAGGCTAAAGTGTGCAGATATAAGCCCAAGCCGTAGATCGTCCCAGCTATACACCAGACATGGATGTTTCAATGGAAAACTGCGACTATTCAAGAGGAGAAGCTCAGGAAAATGCCCCTGCGGACACTGAAATGAAACAGCCAGCCATATATTAAGAGAATGCAGTCTCCACACATGGGAGAGGGTGGTGCTCACAGGTAGCGCTCAGTATGATGGGCCGTTGAACGCAATAGTAGAGCAACCAAATTGCGCTAGCAAGATGGAGACGTTTGCTGTTAAGTGGCACAAACGGCGAGATACGATGGTTGTGTGTTTAGGATAGGTATTTAGCTGCGATAGTAGGTTAAGGGTAGATTAGGGTCCGTGGGCTGGGGGGAGGAATAACGAGTACTCGCCCTCCTCCCACTGACTAGTAGAGTAGGTAGAAAGCAGGGGGCGGAATATCTCAATACTCCCCTTGCAGAGTGAATGTAATTTATAAGAGTGAAAGTAAATTATTCAGAGCGAATGTATATGTAGGATATTGTGTCCGTGTTATATGTGTAGGAATTAGAGGCGTGGAAGGGCTTGAGGGACATTAATCCCCGGATATCCGCCAGCATCAGGCATGGATGGGAAAACTCCATGGTCCACGAAGAGGGACCTTGAATTTGGAGTCCGTATTTGTCTTGTTCGTCTGTTCTCTCATTTTTTCCATTGACCCTGCATCGGTGCACCCCAAGTTGGGCGACAATGTTACAATGTCCAACAAGTGAGGAAGGGAGTGAGTAAGATATCAGTAACCCAGTTTTGACCTACTGGCTCGTTGGTGCGATGGTGGGGGGCATCAGAGTTATTTAGAATCTCCCCGGCCTAGTGGACGCACCACTGCAGATTCCAGCACTGCGAGGTGTACTCTGGATGGAGTTTAGCACCTTGTGCGGCAAGGGGAGCTAATCGGAGGAGGTAGGGCCGGCCATTGCAGGTGGAGACCACGATTCCAGCAGGCTGAACTCCCAGCAGGAGGAATTCGCGCCCTGGTTCGCACGTCCTCGTAGAGGGGGCACTCAAAAAGGACGTGAGATGCATCCTCGCGGATCTCTTCCCCACACGGGTAGAGGTTGAAGGTCCGCCGCTTGAAGAAGAAGAGACGCTGGTTACAAGCGCCATGCCTGGACAGAAGTTGGACTGCGGGGAAGGATGGGTGCCACCCATTCATTCCCAGGCGATCTCTGATGGAAGGGAGGATGGCGTGGAGATGCCTCGCCACTGGGCCTGCCAGACGTCAAGGATGGTCTTGAGCGCGAGCTCGTACTTGCACTCAGGGAGTTAACTCCAAGTAGCACTGGGACCGGCGACTGCATGGCCCCTCGGTAGTTGTTGAGCACTTCAGACCGGATGCTAGACCAGAGGACGTCGGACGTCGTCTGGTAAGCCAGTAAAATGGTCAGGAGGACGTCCCTCTGCATGGTGCGAGCCCACGTCCCGAAGGGGCAACCAACCAAATGGCCGTGGCATATAACATGATTAGCAGGAAAACAGCAGCAGTGGATTGGTAGTAAAGGTAGCGGGCATGGAGGCACCCACATGGAGCCACACAGGGATCTGACCTGGGCTGCAAGGCTGGAATTGAAACGAGGAGATTTATTCGAAAATTAAGCTCGGAAGGTTTTACCACCAAAATAGTGAGCTGGATGGGAGTGAACCGGAGTGCAGGCGACGCCTCGATGAGACAACCGCTCAGTAATAACTGCTGGCACCTAGTTTCGAGTGAATCAGTACATAGTCAGCACAAATGCCCCGGACAAACCGTCGCTGAATGGAAGAGTTCGTTTCTGGTCTGCGTACATTATTGAAGTCACTTAAATTCTGGAATTTACTGAATCGATTTCAATGCAGTTCTTCAATGCACCAATTACTCTTGAAAATATCTGGAACGTAGCAACACACAACTTTCCACCACCCTAATAAATGATCAATTATTTAACCAAATACATTGTTAAAATTTCACAAATTCAGCTGAATTGACACGAGCGAACAAATCATTGGCAATGTACAATTGGCAAAAATCGCGTTGTCAGCCCAATAAATGGCCTACCCTCCAAGCTATTCAATAAAAGTCACTAGATAAGTAGAGGTGGCGTAATAAATTCTGACTTCTTTCAGTCCCGGGCTTCTTTAAGATCCTTAAGCTTCAGTCTTTTTTTTTTTTTTTTTTTTTTTTTTAACCCGAGGGTGTGTGGGACAAGTCCCTTAGTCACTGCGGCCGCATATGGGCCTATTGTGACGGCCCTTTCTTAGTAGAAGGCGTCGTACATACCCGCCCCCCTTAGGAAGCTGAGTATGTCCTTCACCGCAGATTCCACCATGATTTGGGGTTCAGTGGTCCCCTGACCGAAGTATTCAAAGCGTTTTGCTGCCAAGGCAGGGCACTCACACAGGATATGCTGTGCTGTCTCGTCCTCCTCACCGTAGAGTCTGCATTCCACCGCCTCTAAGATGCCCATCTTGTTGAGGTGATACCTGAGTGGGCAGTGTCTGATGAGGAAGCTAATCAAGACTCTCAAATCTTGTCTAGCGAGTGTCAGCATCGCCTTCGCCCTTAGACAGGAAGGCGTAACAAGCCTTTTTGCTTGTCTTAGTCGTGGCTGGCGATGCCAATGGGTGTTTTTCAGTGTCTCCATCAAGCCACCAGACGATTCAGGTGACTCCGTTCCCTTTTTCGCAAGGCAGTCAGCCTTTTCGTTGCCCTCATGCTCCCTGTGAGTTGGCACCCAGATAAATGAAAGCCTATTATGGGCACCGAGCTGCTTGAGCCCATGAAGGCGTTCCCATGCCAGCCTGGGCCTAAAGCTATAGGCTGCAATAGCCTTTAAGGCTGTCTGAGAATATGTAAATCCGCTTGCCCTTGAGTTCTTTGGTCAGGATCTTTATAGCTAAGATTTCCGCTTGAAATATCGTGGTGTACTCTCCCAGCGGCTTAGCAAGATTGTAGTTGGGCCCTACAATGCCCAGTCCAGCTCTGTCTGCTGTTACCGAACCATCAGTATACCACTGCATGGCGCTGACCTCAGTCCGGAACGTCTCCTTCTCCCATCATTCCTGTGAGTGGATGCTAACACCAAATGGCAACTGAAAGTTCTTCCGCTCGGGCATAACATCAGTAGCAAGGACTGCTGCCTCTCAGCTTAAACTGTCAGGTTATTCTTTGGAGGCTGACTTAACCCTGATGGAGATATTTCCTATCTGAAAAAGCCTCACTGCTCCCAGGTAAGCGGTCCTCTGAATGTGTATATGAAGAGGTGAGATGTTCAAAAGGACTTCCATGCAGTAGGGCAAGTACACATTGCCCTTGTAATAGCAAGACACCCCTGTCGCTGCAGTCCAGGGGTAGCAGCTTCCCCTGAACTGCTAGCCAGCCTGTCGCCTTCCACCACACAGTGGAAGCATAAGTGACGTGGGGTCTTATTATCCCCTTATAGAGCCACTCCATCATTTGGGCTGTAGTTGCCTTGTGCAGCGCATATCTCACATGCGGGTTCCATGTGAGCTGTTTATCCAGTATCACCCCGAGGTATTTATTATCCCCGTGCCTTAAAACGTAATGTGTCAAATTTTAGGTCATTCGAACATTAATTACAACCTACACTTGTGTGCCTCACTCCCTCGGCATTCTGGACAATCTGACGCATTCTCCTAGCATATTCTCTCACACCCCTCTTGTCCCACGGTGGGGAAGTGACCGT
The DNA here is from genome assembly GCA_020466155.1 of Pachypeltis micranthus. Taxonomy (NCBI): domain Eukaryota; kingdom Metazoa; phylum Arthropoda; class Insecta; order Hemiptera; family Miridae; genus Pachypeltis; species Pachypeltis micranthus. Next base: position 7,538,935 of record CM035776.1, read on the forward strand.
GTAGGCACAATAGACGAACCGAGTCTGGCCAGATGGTCGACTCTCATTTCCAGTGATCCCAGTATTCCCTGGAATCTGATGAACGTTAACTCCGTCTTGCACTCCCATACAAGTTTTGACGTTGTGCAGTAGTTCTTCAGCGTCTTGCAAGACTCTTGATTGATCATTTCATAAAGATGTTAATACCATTAGGAGGCTGCAATCGACTCGGGCCGTTTACTCAAACTATCAACTGCATTTTGTTTCGTAGAAATATTTGGAAGAAGAGAGCGATTGGAAGAGACAAGACAATCAGCGGCTAATGGAAAAGTAGCAGAATATTGAGATCGCAGCGGTAGGCGGCGCCGAGTCTCCAACAATAGTCTCGACAACCGTTAGACCCGAAGGAGCGAAAGGCGAACAACAATGCCGTTTCAAGATCAGTGTCATCTTCAACCTCGTCCCAAAGAATTTTTGGCGAGTTCTCGTTTTGCGCCTCATTTTGCCGGGGCTCGGTAAAAAACGAGTTTTCGCGAACGAATCCTCCTACGTCCTCTCGGCCTAACTGTTCTCGACGAGCAAGTTCCGTCGTGTCCCCAGAGCCTGTCATCGCCTTCTCCTGACAAGTTGTCGTTTCTTAAAAAAGACCTTATAGCGGTTTTTATCTCGAGATAGCGGCCCTAACGATTCGTCGGTGATCTCAACCTCTTTGTCACTGCCCTCGATCTCAAATCACAAATTAAGTTTTAATGTTTTCTTTTCCTCTTAATGAGCTGAAGAGATGTCCAGAGCTCCCACTAATAATTTTGGTTTTATTGCTGCAAACGACCAACTTGTCAATCTGATTGGAACTCACCTTCGATAGAATAACGTGTCATACGCTCGGTAATCGCTGCGACACTCCAAGGTCAATCCACTTGGCTCTCGATCTTAATTCTTCTTTTAGCAAATTCGTGACAACACGGGAGCTTCAGATAACACACGGCACCGAAATCCGGCTCAAGATAATCCCACGGGAACTCCACATTTATCGTATGTACCTAAGTTCGGGTGGCGGCTAGTAACTCCGGATTTACTACGTGGGCGCGTGCCCGGGGCGGCAAATTTTCGGAGGTTCGTTTGTACGCGCTACAGCACCAGTTTCTTGGCAGAACGGTTCCAAACGAACAGATATTGTGCACAAAGGGCTCTACCGCTCCCAATGTGTTGGTGTACTGCGAACAGAACTCGTGGCATTGAGTCACTGGGTTTTGACAGCAGTGGCCCACTACCACATGCCAGTGCTAGGGTTCTGCGTCAAATCCCGCCCAAGCGTCCAAAGGTGAAGGGACATTGCAGCGGCAATGGGGTCAGTAGAAGTAGAGCTAAAAAGCTTCTTGTTTCGGCAGGAACTAGAGAGCGGTTAGCGGCGGAACAGCTCTTCTAAGATGAGAGAATTCCCGCCTCCCGCGTTATCAAATGTTATCCCAACGAAAAATATCTGGTGCGTTGCAACACACAACATTCCTTAGCTCTACGTCAATTCACTTTGTAAATGGTTAATTCTATTTAATCGGTTCATTTATCACTCAGTTCCTTTGAACTTGGTCAAACAACACGTCACAGCAGCAGGAAGCTGTAGCGCCTACAGTTATGGAATTTATTGTGCTGCTTGTACTCATTTCAGGACCATTATTGAGCAATTGGTATACAGACAATTAATGGGGCGGTAAACACAAATTTTCGGAAGAAAGATAGTAATCACTTCTGCAGAGTTATTGGGTAATAACTGTTAGAACTGATAGTAAGCGAAACGGCAGTAGTTGAAGTTCAGGAATTTCTGGAGTGAGCCCCATGTATCTGATGAGCATTTTTAAACACTCACCCTATAGGTATTGGATTGGACTACAACACAACTTTTTTCAAACATTCTAGTAACATTCCAGCGGAGTTTAAAAGGAAAAAACCGCGGCAAAAACGCTTTTCGTCGAAAATTTTGATAATTTATTGTGCTGCTCTCGTCATTTTCCCACGAATGGGAATTTTATGGTATAATTCCCTTATTGAGAGCTATCAATATAAAAAATGTAATCAAAATCGTTAGAGCCGTTTTTGAGAAAAAAATTTGGTGTTTTGATCACTATGAAAACTATAGTTAACTTTCGGTGGATGTTACCCATGTCCTTATTTTTGCGTCCCGTGGTAACCTGTAGGCTAGACATTAAGTTTCAGCTGATTTGGTACGGTAGTTTTCTCTAAAAACGCGCTAAATTAGATTTGGTCGAAAGTTTCAATAATTCATTGTGCTGCTCTCGTCATCTTCCCATAAATGGGAATTTTATGCTGTGATTACCTTATGGAGAGCTATCAATATGAACAATTTAATCAAAATCGCTAGAGCCGTTTTTGAGAAAAAAAATATTTGGTGTTTTGATCACTATGATAACTATAGTTAACTTTCGGTGGATTTTGTTTAAACCCTTATTTTGGCGTCCCATGGTGACCTGCGGGCGAAATATCAAGTTTGAGCTGATTTGGTACGGTGGTTTTTCTAAAAATTCACAGACACACAGACCATTTTTCCAAATAGTGTTTTTCGGACTCAGGGGGGTCTAAAACGTAAAGATCTGAAGAGAACTCAAAATTTTTTTTTTCAGCCGATTACATAACTTTCCTTTCTACTTCGTAGAGCCAAGGAAAGTAAAAACTCGTTTAAATATTCGAGATTATTAGATATTCAATTGTGAATCTTTCTCTCTCTCTCTCTCTCTCTCTCTCTCTCTCTCTCTCTCTCTCTCTCTCTCCCTCTCTCTCTCTCTCTCTCTCTCTCTCTCTCTCTCTCTCTCTCTCTCTCTCTCTCTCTCTCTCTCTCTCTCCAATACTCTCTTGTAACCAATACTGTTTGCCAGGGATGATGTAAGAGAGGCCCTTATGGCCCTAATCCTCCCTGGTTGGTTAAATAAACCGCTTAATCAATCTCTCTCTCTCTCTCTCTCTCTCTCTCTCTCTCTCTCTCTCTCTCCCTCTCCATCCATTCAAGTTGTGTCAAATTCGACCACCAAACCCGCGAAAATACCGCTTGTGGTGGATCATACCACATCCGTGGTGTAGCTACACGATCTCCCCTCGACGTTCCCAGGATTCGCCTCACGTCATCGTCGTCGTCCCCCGGCCGGGGTAAGTACCGCACAGCAAGCCAGACGCAGTCATTTGGTGAGTCAAGTCCCTCATTTGTATTTCCTGCAAATTTTGATTGATTACTCGAACGTGAAAACAGATCCAACATACAATTACAGTCCACTGCGTTAGTCTGCCCCCAACACTTCTCTTCGATTAAAATATTTTTCTTCGAGTGGAAATTGAGAAGCAGTGAAGGTTCTGCATGTGTTTAACAGTCTAGAACGCACACTTCACAATCCAGCATCACACATTGCTCATGATGCAGCACCCTGTAGACATTACGAGCACCCACCTTGCCTCTTGCACTCCCCAGCACGTAAGTCCTACACGCAGATTTCATGAAGAGTGGGAGCTGAATATCTCCGCTTTAGGCTAAGGACATTAATCAAAGCAACGTGAGAGTAATATTGTACGTACTTTTCATTGTTTATTCAGGTTTTACAATAACTATTTACAACTTTACAATAAATATTTGGCAAACGATTATAAACTTAATGACTAAAAGTATTCTCTGATAATGGTACACGAAGTCAGCGTAAGTGCCATAGTTCTTGTCTCCCTTGCATTTTCGTTTCTTTACTCGTGTAGAGGCGCTAAGAGTGAGTATTGAGTGAGGAAGTGTTGCACTAATGGCAAGCGTTCAGCTCAATATAATTTCAAACGTGAAGCCATCATGGAGCCTTGCCCACGTTGTTGTCAAGTACGGTCGACTTCATGGGAGGTATGGAAGAGGAGAAGAGGTGGAAACGGGTAGTGTGGGAGGATTTGAATAGCACTGGTGGCGTAAAAGGACCTAGAGTGAGTGAACGAGCGTCTTGGGTAGGTAGGGAAGCACAGTGGGGCCCTTGACCGTGGGAACCGCATCTTCTCTTTCTGATTTACTGTCGTTCAAACTGGTAGAGCGCCTTCTACCCTCAGGTATTATTCAGTACAGGGACTTGGCCAACAGGCAAGAGAAGAGAAAATAGGTACGAGGCAGGATGAGAATGAGGGAGATGGTTAATGGACATAAAACCATGTGCCATGGCTGAGGACAACAGTGAAATGGTGTATGTAATTATCCCGGGCTGATGGGTTGGCTAGGAAGGGATCGGCGCAGATCCCTATTGGCCCTGAACCCTTTGTTGGGACTACCAGGAGCCACTTACGAGGAGAGGTTGGCAATTGGGAGGATAGGTGCAGGGCTGCTCATTGGCAGGGGCTGCCCAGCCTTAGACAGTCAAAACCATTCATCCGACTCTCTAGAGAGAAGAGATCCAAGGAGGTGCTTGCACTGAGGAGGAAGGATATGAGGATCATATGTGGCCTGTACACAGGCCACTGTCCATTGAGGTACCACCTTGCAAATATTGGCAACTGCGAGCTACGCAGGTAGGGCTAGAGACGGCAGAGCATGTGCTGTGCGTATGAGATGGACTCGCGACATAAGAGGTCCTTTCTTCAACCAGAAGAGGTGGCGCATGCAGAACTTACGGATATCCTCCGCTTTGTGCGGGGGTGGTGGGGCGCATAGGTGACGTCACACCAAGTGGGACCAGTGCTGTGGGGCCTGGAGGTGGTGCAGGGGGGCCATGATCTGAGGCCCGTTTGTGGCTGCAGTGAGGGTATCGCCTGCATCCACCGTTGCAAGGGAGGGAAAAAACCATGTGCCAGATTCTACAATTCTGTATCTCCCATGAGAAAGAGCGCCCAAGCTGGAAAATCCACAGAACGTTCTTGGATCGTAAGAAAAGGGTGCTCAATGCCCCTATAAACTTCGGGCAGTCAAAGCTGCGTGGGGAAGATATTAACGTTAATCTCCAATATGAAGAACGAAAGCTGATATATCTCAGGCACAGCCCAAAGGTACAGGAGCCTGCTCGCCATCGAACTACCGCTGGAAGTTGGGCTCCTTCGTTGTGCACCGGTGGAGCAAACGCAAGTTGCAACGAACGGAGTGTAACTGTGTCGTCTTGACCACGATGTAGCGAGTACACGAATCCGTTCAATTTATTGTTATACGCTCGGCCGAAATAAATTCCGTAACGACGAAAACACTCGATTTCACAAACCTCGAGGCAAGAAACGTGCAAAGTGTAGTATAGTTCTTCGCATAGTTGGAACGCGATACTTGTCAGCAGATGAACTTTTCGTTTACGCACTCGATGTTCTTAGGAGGTTGGTAACTCTTAGTTTACACCTTCAAAATACTCCTCCACAGACACGTTTGCTCGTTTGAAAGCTGCTACTTCACTTATGTTAATACTGTGAACTGTTAAACCTTGTCGATGATTCATTTGGTAAACCAGTACGTGTATTTTGCTTTTATTAGTGAATTTAATCCACAACCTACTGATACCCGAGGCATTCTGTAGTTTTAGGCTTACACCGGTAGAATAATGTATTTAAGAAGCTACAAATTAGGGCGCTCAGGGAACTCAAATGTACAGTTAATTGTTAGATTGAGATAAAACTAGTAACACACATAATAGTACATTATACTGGAGGGGGTAGAGCAAGGGGGAGCTCTAGCTTCCGTCTTTTCTGATGAGTTCGCAATCCTTTCGTCAACCAGTTGAGATGTGCGCAAGGAAACACAAAAAAAAACGAGAAAAACCCCACTGCCCCCTGCCTCACGTCCTCAAGGTTCACCACCAGTCTCGCACAGAACGTAAGACAGCCTTGTGGTCCATCTTAACAGTCAGCCCCCTACTAGTACACAGTACATGCCCCGTTGACTCCAGCTCCAGCTCCCAAAACCTGCATCTCTGTACTTTTCACCTCAATTTCCAAGCTAGTCCAGGTGGTATCTCCTGAGAACAGGCTGCGTGCCATCTGCATACTTTCTGTGTCTAGAGTGAGCACCACTGTTGATCGCTATCTAAAGAGCCCAATACATAACCTTGACTGCCTCTGGTCAGGTACATCCCGCCAATAGACAGCCCTGCACTTGCCAACCTTCTTATTCAAGAAGCTTTTGGTTCAACTGGGAGAAGTAAGAGCCGTCTCAGTTGGTCTTGCCAAGGTCTTCAGCACAGTCAGGCGTTCCCAAACTAACCCTGACGAAATAGTACAAGAAGTCTTAAGCCTGACTGTTTGACGTGACACACAGAAAAGTTTGTCGGTCTGTTAAACTGCCCAATCTTCGAGTAAACACAATATACAAAGGGTATGCGTATATTTTTCCTTTTACGACCTGAGTAGTTGATTATGAGTCCAATTCTCAACGCCGAGGCCTTCGCATTTTTTGAGAAACGAAGCCATTTAGATTTTGATGATTGTTCGACTCCAGGAGACAGTCAAATGTTAGTTTTTTCCAGTGGAGCGAAGGGCTGGTACGTTGGGGGCTTTTTCAGCCCCACTCTTCAGGTTTGAGAAGCTCCTTTCAAGCCGGTTTGATCAGGGATCGCAAGACCATTCAGAGATTGAACTGGGCTGAAAGACGACCAACGAAACGACTTCTTTTCAGCGAAGTTGACAAATCTAATCGATTTCCGTTCCCCTTGTTCTGAGTGGCTACTTTTGTGGAAACTTTTCATCGGAATTATTGCTATTAAGGTCTTTGTGTTGTTTTCAACAAGCTCGAAACAATGTTCATGTGTTCGATAAACATTTCGATTCCAGGGATTTTTCCCTTCACTAGCACCGATGTCGGGGTGAAGGTGGAGAGGCTCACGCTGCATGTGGTAGACTCAATGCATGTGTAGAGGTTCAACTTCGCACTACCCTTTCGTTATGTAGTCGTTATGTGGGAAGGGGGAGTTCCCACGTTTGAAGCTTGGGCCCTGGTATATTACACTGATGGCTCGGTGCAGGGTGGCTGCCTGGCACGGGCACTAGAATTAGAGCAGCGATCCCATTGGAGTGTACAGGAAGGCCCTGGCTGAGGACAACCACGTAACACTGTCTTGGATGCCAGGGCATCAAGGAGTAGTGGGAAACGAACGCCACTGGGCTGGCAAAGAAGGGATCAGCGCAAATCCCTATTGGCCCTGGGCTCTTTGTTGGGACTACCAGGAGCCAATTACATGGAGAGGTTGGCAAATGGGAGGAAAGGTGCAGGGCTGCCCATTGGCAGTGGTTGCCTGGCTTCATAAAGTCAAAACTATTCACCCGACTCTCCAAAGGGAGGGCCAAGGAGATGCTTGCACTGAGGAGAAAGGATATGAGGATCATATGCGGCCTGTTCACAGGTCACTGTCCACTGAGGTACCACCTCGCTAATATTGGCAAGTGTGAGGTACAGGTATGCAGGTTCTGCAAGGTAGGGCAAGAGACGGCAGAGCATGTGTTGTGCTTATGCGATGTAATAGCAGCATCTAGTCTTAGGGAGGCTCTTTGTTCAGCCGGAAGACGTGGCGAGGGCAGGACTTGCGGATGTCCTCCGCTTTGTGCAGGGGTGGTGGGGGCGTATAGGTGACGTCGCACTAAGTGAGCCCAGTGCCGCGGGCCGGGGGGGAGGGGGCATGAGCTGAGGCTCATCGATGCCCTTACAATAGGCCCATTTGTAGATGCAGTGAGGGTATCGCCAGCATCCACCTTTTCACACAAAAAAAGCACGGATGTCGAAGTAAAAGTTGAACTAGATACAAAACGGGACCTCTTGGAAAGGGATCGATAATGTTTCTCAACTGGTTGTACAGGTGACGTCAATAAATTCTTGCTGATTCCATAAACAGCCAGCAAATCTCAGTTTGTTTCGTACTCCCATTGCTGCGAAACAGACTTCCTGGCTGAGTGAAAATCCCCGAAGCGTTTCTTATTATTATCGTCGTTTAATATTTAATTGATTTCGTTACAGTTGAATTTTTTAGTACGCTCTTAAACTTTGCACGTAAAACTCCTTCCATTTTACTAAAGTAATTTAATTTTAGACCTTGAAGTGTCGTGCGCGAAATACTGTTGCTCTTTACGTAGATCGTTTATCCCGTTATTTTATTTATTTTGTAGCATGGGCTCGCCAAACATCTTAAAAACCAAATGTTACTCTTCAACTTTTCGTACTCATATTCGGCAATTCGTTGATAAATTTGAATTGTGATTTATAAACAAGTGTGGCGAGGCATATAACTGTTCCCCCTGCATTATTTGTGGCAATGGAGACAGTTAGTAAGGAAGATTACTTTGTTATGCCATCAATCAACCACCTTCTTTACCTGATTATCGATTTAAACAATAATCTTGGTGAACTCTTTGGTTTGAAACATATTTTTTTAAGTGGTAGTTTTTACATTGAAATCTCAATTATCGAGTAAAATGGCTGACGGTTTGATTGAGAACAGCCTACGTAAACCCTCGCGTTTGAACGTTCGCCCCGCATTTCATTGCTGTTTGGCGGAATTGTATTTTTCGTATCGGTAGGGGCCGCTGTACGCGAGTTGATGCTGCGCGACGAAACCGGCACTCTGAGCCAGGGCCGGACCAGCTGGCGAAGAATACGACGGCTGATATCCGGCTCCGGTCACCGGTTGATACCCGGGAACGGGTACCGATCCACTGGCCGTCGCTTGATGAGTCAAAGGCGATCGGTAATACGTCGGAAGAAGGAAGTTCTGAGCTGGGAACAACATTAGATACTGGCCGTTCGGATGAGGAACCGCTAACATGAGGATTAATTGAGCTTGTTGAGGGAGAGCCATGGCGTGTGAGTGAGCTGACGCCTGTGGCCCGTATGACAGATACTGCGGCCTAGCAGAGGGCTGTGGCGCTTCGTAGTACGCGGGTTTCACGTCGGGCAAAATGTACTTCACCTGAAATGAATTAAAGAAGACTATTAGCAGCGAAATAATTTGAATTAATTTTTCCAACTATGGCAAATTGTAAAACAAGCCTTTTTTAAGACAAATTAATTCTTTAATGTATTTTAAAATGCATCATAGTAGAGTACAAGTTTGGAAATAGAAAAGTAATGAACATGGAACTGAGTGAGGTATCCATCCACTGATAGATCCTCAAATGCTTTCGTTTGTAGTGATCATTAACTGTTATTTTCGAGTAAATCAGTGGGACGTTTCCCCTTGAGTCGACATCTTGGTCTGGACTGTGGTGGGTTTGCGGCTAATTGTTGTAGTAAAGGGTTGGAGTGTGGGATCAATCTTTCGAGTAGAGTGATAAATTGTTTCCGAATGTCGTCTTTGATTGAAAGAATATTTATGTCAGAGCGTAAAATGGGATTTCGAACGAACCAATGAGCACCAGTGATCGTGCGAAGGGTTCTGTTTTGAAAGACTTGAATTTGATTTACTTCGGACTTACTGGCTGCTCCCCAGAATTACTGCCATATAGGTAGTAGAATGGTGAGATATACGAGTCTTTTTAGGAGGATAGGTAATTTAGAGGACGCTCTGAAGAAGATGTTTGAGCTGCTTCAGTCGGAACCGCAGGTTTTGATGATTCGAAGCCTACTGTAAAAACGAGCAGTGCGTAGCAACTCACAACTTTCCACCACCCCCGTAACCCGACACTACGACGCTAAGTTAAAACGAAAAGTACCATTAGGAGGCATTGGTAGCGTAGAAACGATATTGAAGGAAAGAGTAGAGAGTCACGGACTTGTCTCTGCTTTTATATGTCATAGAGCCTAACATTGGGTTTCGTTAAAATAAAAATATTAGAAATAGGTGTTTCGATCACCACGATAATTATAACTGTTTTCGAACTGGTCTTACTCTTAAACTCATTTTGGCTTCCCATGCTGCGCTGTCGCCGTGTTTGCAGACCACATACTGTCAGGCGCACGATAGGGGGAGTTTAAGAACAAAATAAAAAGAAACTTTTTGAGCGTAAGTGAGGGCTGTATGTTAAATGAATAATGATTTGAGCACATACAACACAATAGGACGACTCGGAATACGCATGAACTGGCTGAGAAAATTAGATCAGAGAGAGAATGTGCAAAACTGTGATTGGGCTGAGAGTTGCTAGAGAAATGTGTATGAGCACTGGGAAACGAGTATGTCTGGGAAGAGCTGTGCGTGTTGGAGAAGGAGGTAAATCGATAGAGGGAAGGGCATTCTCGAAAGTACGAAAGGGGAAATCCTGTCGTTGGAAGTTGAACCGAACTTAGCCCTTTGTGTAGGAGAAGCATATCATAACGAGTGGTGCGTAGCAACACACAGCCCCGCAATCCCTTTAAGTTCGAACACCAGCTACATTTGCGGGCGCTATATCTTCTTCCAACGCAATTCTACAGAAAAATTTATACAGAACAAAATGTAGGGACTAGTTAGCTGAGAGTATTTTGAGAGTTATTGAGAGTTTTTGTTTTTTTTTTCTATTTATTGTTTGAGTCTGTTACATAATATTGTATCATACCTCATTGACGTGTGTGTAAGCACTTAAACTGCTAATCTTTTTAGTTCTGCATCAAGGTATCTGACGTTGGCTTTTACTCGGTTGGAGGCGTGAGGAAATCTAGGATATGCCGAGGTCTGGTTAGTCTTCTATCGTTGAAGGGTGCGAAGCCACTTGTGACAAGCGGGTTGAAATGATCGGAATAATTTCTGTGGAGCTTTTGCATACAGACGCGACGAAGTTCATATGGCGATTCCAATACGAAGTCCTTATAAATTATTGCATTCCTCACAAATGGTGGGGTGTGGATGATGTTCCGCTGCAGCGTGATGTTCTGCTGGGCCTCGAGTCTCCTAAATTGGGAATCCGAGCACGTCCCCCAGATAGCTAGACCGTAAGTCCAGATCGGACGAACTAAGGTTTTATACAGAATGATTTTGTTGGACAGTGATAGGTTGTGGTTGTTGAGGAGTGGCTTTAGTTGGTTCGTTCTAATTTTCGTCCGTTTAATGACGTCTGAGATGTGGTCTTGGAATGTTAAGCGACGGTCTAGGGTGACTCCTAAATATTTGTGGGTTGAGGCGAGGGGTAGTTGGTAGTCATTATAAAACAATGGCACTTCTTGGAACCTCCGACGGTATGAGAACGTCACGGTAACAGATTTGACAGGGTTAATTTTGAGTCTCCATTTAGTGCACCACTGCCCGAGTTTGTGTATAAACGATTGTAGGACATGGGAAGCTTCGTCCTGATCAGGTCGGCTTACGGCGTAAACTAGGTCGTCTGCAAAGAGCCAAGGAAATTCGGGAGTGGGAGGAAGCGGTATGTCATGGCAATACAGAGTGTAAAGATAAGGGCCAAGGACACTTCCCTGAGGAACTGATGCTCTAATCATTCGAACTGACGACGTCTCATTTGCAATATCGACAACAAATGTTCGAGCGTCCAGATAGTTTTTGAGTAAGTCGAAAATGTTTTTTGTGAGGTGGGGCTTTAGTTTGATCAGAAGAGTTATTGAGAGTAAGTTTGATCGAAATCGTCTAAGCCGTTTTTGAGAAAATTGGAATACCGATAAATTAACATTCGACAAATCTCTTTTTCTGGTTAACATGGATTATATCTCCGTTCAACAGATATATACAGAGATAGTTGCGGAGAAAAAAAATGTGGGTTTAGAACGCTAGAAGACACTCCCCCATCTACCACAGATCTACCACATTTGGTGAAGCAGTTACCCTGTAATTTACGGAAATGTTCGAAAAAACGTTATTTTCGACACATTTTCATTTTTATCTTTGTTCATTGGACTGTCAGAGGAACATTTATTGAAAACAATATGTACGTATTAACTATTCGAAAATATCCTGAGGGTTTGGTGAAAATCGTTGAAGGCATTTTGCCAAAAAGCGTAAACAACCTATTTTTGCTTCATAGGCCTATATCTCCGTTCACCGTATTTTCATGGAGATTGTGTGTGAGAAAAATTAGGTATTGATAAGAAGAAGATAATCATAAGTTTAAGTTTAATCAAAATCGTTAGAGCCGTTTTCGAGAAAAATGCGAAAAACATTAAGTTTTGATACATTTTCGTCCCCCACCCCCCTTACGAGTTGGTGTCTGCAAAAAATAACGAACAAAACAAAAAAAAACCCAGCTCAATCGGTTCAGCCGTTCTCCCACAAATCGGACTACAGACACACGGACCACGCGCCGAAATTAGGTTTTTTAGACTCAGTGGGCCTCAAAACGTAAAGATCTGAAGAAAACCCAAAAATTTTTGTAACACAATTACTATACTTTCCTATAATTACTCGTTTTCTTTCCTTTTGGGCAGCGGAAGGTAATAAGACCTCATATCTTTAGCTGCTTCACTAATTTTCATTTCGGAAGTGTGTTTCTGTACCAAGTAGTTATCATCCACCACTATTGCCCGAAAATACTACGTTAGCCTAATCACTATTTACTTAGCTTGATTAAGGCCTCACCCTCCAATTTTCAATGAGCTTTGAAACAACGTATGATAATTAGCCTTCCAATCAGCATGAGACCACATGTGAATTTGAGCACTTGGGGATTCCAAATCTGCAATGTCCTAAACTTAATGCATGGGTAAGGCTGTAGCAACAGAACTATCAACATATTGACTGATAGGCGTCGTGCGAGGCGCTAATGAACTACTGCACAAAGCGCGAATAGAGTTAATGTGTATTGGATTCCTGGGCATAAGGGGATCATTGGAAACGAGAGGGCGTAGGGCGGTTCGTCTACGGTACCTATTGGGCCACAGCCCCATTGTGGTGATTTCTCTGTCACTAGTCAAGAGAACTGTGTCAGAAGACTGCATCAGAGAGTCTGGAATGCTGCAGGAGTAAGACACTCTAAACGCTTCGTCTCAGAGCAATCGAGTGAGATAAAACTCTTCTGAAAATGGAAAGGAAGGACTTAAGGCAGATTGTTGGGATCATAACCGGGCACTGCAGAATGAGCAACATGTATGTTATGGGTATAGTCGACACCCCTCGATTTAGAGGGTGTGGCACAGATGAGAAGACTCCCTACCATATCCTGGCCCTGGCTGAGAGGGAGCGACTTTTGGTCTTTGGCACCACTCCTCCCAGGATGGATACCAACGAAAACTCTTGCAGGAACCTGGCTTTCCTCAGGAGGCTAGGCATTGACCTGTAGGACTCTACGACTGGCACAATGGGTCATCTGGCCACGGTTCGTATCCCACTTGTGGGACAATTAGAAGACTATACATATATTATATTAATTTGTTTACTTATAACATTTATTATTTTTAAAAATGTAACAACTTTTCTGTTTTTAAGATTTTGCCAATGACGAACTAAAGAGCTAAGAACTAATTTCGTACACTATGTAGGGCGATTCACTTTTCTGTCGCCGAATAGGAATTTGTTAAACACGTTGAAAAGAATAAATTAACGACTAAGTTACCTCTTGATTCGAAGGGCCCACTTCAGGGCTGTACTTGAACTCTGGAACGTATTTGACTTCGGGACCAAACTTCACTTCTCCTGGAACGACAGTGTGGATCGGAGCTCTTTTTTCGGGTTGAGTTGGCGGTTCAGTCTCTTTCGAAGGAGCAGCGGCAGTTTCAACGGTTTGACTCTCGACGGCTTTGTTGTCCTTTTCTGGTTCGGCGGGAAAGGCGTAACTGCAGCCAACCTGAGACACGAAGTCGATTAAATGTCTGATTATCTTGGCGTTATCTTTGACTAATCGGTGTAACCCTCTTGACAGGAAAATTGCAAATTACTTGACCCGAGGTTGTGCCTATATTGATCATTTCAAACTATAATTGTGTTAATAATTGTTCAAGCCCATTTTCCTACTGACTACCCATTTTTGCTCAACTAAACTAAGTATTTCCGTATGAAAAAACTAACACACTTCACTCAAATGTCGCCTCCTAATTCAGAAAAGGGAGTAAAGTGGCTTGAACAAACCGAATGTGCATCATCACCTTTAACAATAATAATTTAGGGTTGTTTTGAATCAGTCTGGGGTTTTGACCTCGGAATGCCCGAATCTGCCCTAACGGCAAAGTCATTGTTTCCCCGAACCCTCTTGTTACCTGCGGAAATTCCCCCTCCGCTGTTGTCTCCAACGGCAACAGATTTCCCTGAAGTGGCGTTCCCATCTTTATTTTCCCTCTTGTCAATTTCAGGTTCCTCTCCACAACAGGCCAGTCACTCGTCTCCCAGCGCTCACTCAGACAACTCCGACACATTCCTCTATCTACTCTCGGCCCACACAGTTCACTCTCTTCTCCCGATACAGTTTCCTGCGCCAGTTCACGCATGTATCGCCCTTTTGTACACAAACTCTACTGAATTCTCCAACTCTACGCTCATCGAGTTACTTTTATTTCGATCTTCAACTCCCCCTCTCGTGCGCCCAACAAAGGGGGGTTGCAGAAAGTTGTGTGTTCTATGCACCAGATATTATTCCCCCGCTACCAGTTTTTTGCTGTTTGCACTTCAAGTCCTTATGACTGACGAATAAATAAAAACGTTAAGTACGACCATTTTCCATTACAGAGTTGATTTCGGCCAGATTAAGATGAGCTGAGCACAAGGCAGATCGCCGAATGTACGTGCGGTTCAGGAATCCTTCGCGCCGCACATTTTTGTTTTTAACACTCATAAAGCATTTAATATAAAAAACGAGCAAACCCAATTGATCAAGTCAAAAGGTATTAAGGACAATAGTGCAGCAATCAGGAAGGAAAAAGAGAAGCAAGAATGCCGTAAAGAAAGCACATCAGAAATGGCTGGTCTATAAGTATTAAGAAGACCTCGAGAAGACGTCCAAATGGGCGTAGTTGACAATGGCGAAAACAGGAGTCAGGAACGTGTCTGCAAGGAAGGAAAGGCAAAATTGATTGAATACGATTTGAGACAGCGATGAGCACACCACAAGCCTTGGATTTGAAGTTGTTTCAGGTTTCAATGAACAGAACATCGCGTGAAATTGGTGGAGCTCGAAAATGGATGGTAGAGAGTTAGGTATTGAAGACCACGGATAAAAGTGAATCACTGACAAGCAAGTTATTTGGAAGAGTGTGTCTGACTGGTTTATTATGCTTGCGACCCCCTTAATGTATTTTTTCCGACTTTTTCGAAGATTGGCCAGACACTTCTGTTGCATACGAGTTTTATATGAATAGGTAGAGAACACTGTGGGTGTGGCAGAACGATTGACGACGAGCACTCTGCACCGATGGGCGATGAGGGACATATTGACAACGTTTATTTTTCAAAAGACAAAGATTTATAGTAGAAAGCACTCCGTTGGGCGTCTCTGTTGAAGCTTGTTTACTTGAAACTCATTTTAATTCTTCTTGTGCACGTCTTGAAAAATCATTTACAGTGATGAATAAAGATATCATGTAATAAGTTTGTGAAGTACCGACCGTTCACAAATTGTAAGTCTTGTCGACGAGCTGATGTTCATTCGATTCCTGTACAGCGTAAACCAAAGACGAAAATAGATTTCCTCGAAGACTGAATGAGATATTCAGAGTTGTTCCTCCCCATTGAGCGTACAAAACATGACGAACTGGGTGATTTAGCAGAGCCGAGTTAATTATGCACTTTGCAATCAAAATCTAATCACTTCAAGAACGTATTACGTAAATAACTGGGGGCACCGGACGAACATGAGGTTATTTCAATTATGTACCTCAAGTAGGACACAACAAACAACCATTTATTCAACAAGTTACCCAACTTCCTCATTGTTGCTTGGCTCGACAACGCTCTTCAGACGTTCAGATCCGCTTGATGACGAAAGCTCAAGTTGAAAGTGGACTGAAGTTGCTCTTTGAACTGGACGCGGAAGGAGCATCGGCTCAAGACCTGTTTCCGAGGGCACTTCGGAGTCTTCAACAGGTCCCGTTTCTGAAGATTGAAGTTACGTCATTGAAACGATAACCCACGATTTGAATTTTCTTGGCGCTCATTATCCGCTTTCTACGTTACGGAACTTGCAGCATTTGATCGAACATGAGTGATCGTTATAGTTGTGCGTTGTGTTCATGCTTCCTCACGTCACAGTGACTCGAGATTACAGACTCCAATACTGGAACTAAAAGAAGAACCAAGCGGTGGTTTTGAACTTCCCTTTACCACCTGGAAATCACTAAACCGACTCCGTAAAAAAGTGACGAGGTGAAAAACTAATCTGGAAAGTGGGGCAACACTCAAGAAGATTCAACCTGCGACTGTGGACTAGAGCAAGATTACGATCATCTTCTACGACGTGACTTACTAACATCACCCTGCACATATGAAGATATTTTAGCATGTAATGACAAAGCGAATACTAGAAATACAAAGTTTAAACGGTGGATTTGGACACGGAAAGAAGAAGTGACTCGAGGCCTTTAGAGAGCCAAATAGAGAGCTTTAAATTTCAAATTGAGAACCTTCTGAGCCGAATTGAGAATATTACAATCCACATGGAAAATCCTTTGAACCTAATCTAGAACCTTCTGAACCAAACTGTGAGCTTTCCAAGCAAATTCAAAACGTTGTGAACAAAATTGGGAGTCAGTCAAAACTAAATTAATAGTTTTTGAACCGAGCTAAGATTAATCCATGGTAAATTGAGAACTTTTAATCCAAGCTGGAATTGTGTGAGCATTCCAAGAAAATTCAGACCGTTATGAACAAATTTAGGAGTCTGCCAAAACGAAATTGCGAGTTTTTGAACCGAGTTTAGATATTTCCAAGCTAAATTGAGAACTTTTGAACCGAATTGAGATGACTCCAAACTAAATTACGACCCATTGAACCTAACTGAGAGCTTTCCGAACCCAATGGCAAATTTTACGTACCAAATTCAGAATTTCCCAAACCTAATTGAGATATTTTGAACCAAATAGAGAGCTTTAAATTTCAGATGGAGAACCTTCTGAGCCGAATTGAGAACGTTACAATCCACATGCAAAATCCTTTGAATCTAATCTAGAACCTTATGAGCTTTCCAAGAAAAGCTCCGAGCAAAATTGAACCGTTTATTCAGCCGTTGTTATGATGAACCGAATTGTTGACCGTTCTGAACAAAATTAAGAGCCTGCCAAAACGAAATTGCTAGTTTTCGAACCGAATTTAGATATTTCCAAGCAAAATTGCGACCTATTGAACCAAAATGCGAGCTCCCTGAGCAAATTGAGAACCTTCTGAATTGAATTGAGAGCTTTCCAAAACTAGATTGCGAGTTTTTGAGCCGTTTTTAGATTCATGCAAGCTAAATTGAGAACTTTTGAACCAAATAGAAATGATTCCAAACTAGAATACAGCGTATTGAACCTATCTGAGAGCTTTCCGAACACTATGTCGAACTTACGTGCCAAATTCAGATTTTTTCAAACCTAATTGAGTAATTTCGAACCAAACTGAGAGTTTTTCAGTTCAAATGGAGAACCTTCTTAGGCGCATTGAAAACATTACAATCCTTATGGAAATCTTTTGATCCGATTTGTCCAGTATTTGTAGAACAAAATGTTTCTTTAAAATTAAAAGGAAACTACTTGGGCAAAGTGAAGTGGGCAGTACAGCTTCTTCACTACATTACAACAACTACACTGGCACACAAAAACATTGTTACGTACCATCCAACCTGTTTTTGGGGCGCTAAATACGATTCAGTTGTCCGGTTTCCCATTGGGCATCAGGATTTACCGCTTTTCTCAATACAAACCAACACACCTCAGCTCAAAACCGACGAAGGAGCCCAATAAAGTGCAGTCCCACCCAATATTACTCAGGCCTCCACGTACGCCTTTCTCTTCTATTTCCCTCTTCCACATCCCATTCTTTCAGATCTCCGCAGCGGTGTCTTTTACTAGAGCTTGAATTTCCCAGATTTCGCGTCAGATTCCGGCTGTTGTCCCACATTATACGCTCATCCTAAAATCCCTGATTATCTTCGTCCGATCCCCTTGATACCCTAATGGAAACACTATCCTCGTTCCTCGCGAGAACTCCCAAGATTTTCGAAATATTTGAAAAAACGGAAAATCCTGACGGATTCAGATAATTAGGTACAGCTCAAACGTATTCTCTACATCGTATTGATCCTCTCTATTAGGCAATATTCGTGTGGTTCATGGGGTTCTGCTGCAAAAACGCACATCAAGAGGGTACTAACAATACAAATAGTCATCAGAATGATCTCTGGATCGCATTAGTACATTCGGAACTCAGGTCTACTCTCTGATTTAGACCTTCCACTGGCAGAAGAAGTCATAACAATTGACTACCCTCGGCTCCACTCCTCTACAACTCATCATCCATCTGCTCAACAGTCAGACAAAATGCTCTCAACCCCTCCAATTAAATTTATTTTTTAATTGTGATATTATCAATAAGTCTAGATTTATCGTTATCAATTCAACGCTGTGTTTCTGTGATACTAACTTTAAGCTATTATTATTGTATTACTGCTAACATGATCAGTTCACGTCAATTAAATATTCCACTGGATGGTAGGGCAATTACTGGATTGTACCTACATGCATATGCAATGTAAATTAAGGCAGCTATGAGGTGTGCACGACTACAATGTCCCATAGACAAAAATTTTTTTTTCGGGTGCCTTTGTTAAGTGTCGAGTGATTGGCTGAACAGAGCACGTTCCTGCGTTCTCAGACCTCTACTGGAATGGTGTGAAAGCAAAAGTGTCTGCTCTTCCATTCTTTCGTCAACGCTCACGCAAACATTTATAAAGAAAAGTCTCAGCTCCCCCGAACCTAAAAACCAATCCAGCCAATAGATCATCCATCAGTGATTGGCATTCGAAAACATTTCCGTTAACCAGAAAGCGCAGATTAGACCGAATTAGGTACTTACCATAGTTGCCGTGTACGCTTTTTATCGCTTTCACAAGGAATTGTTAAACAATTTTTTCTACCAGCTATAAGTAGGGAGAACGATAGGTGCAAGGCTGCCCATTGGCAGGGTTGCCTGGCGTTAGAAAGTCAAAATTATTCATCCGACTCTCCAGAGGGAGGTCCAAGGAGGTGCTTGCACTGAGGAGGAAGGATATGAGGATCATATGTGGCCTGTTTACACCTTGCAAATATTGGCAAGATGTGAGATACAGGTATGCAGGTTCTGCAAGGTGGGGCTAGAGACGGCAAAGCATGTGTTGTGCATATGCAATGGACTCGCGGCATTGCGCCGTCGTGTGTTTGGGAGGCCCTTTCTTCAGCCAGAATATATCGCAAATGCTTGCAGATGTCCTCCGCTTTGTGCGGGGGCAGTGGAAGCGTATAGGTGACGTCGCACCAAGTGAGCCCAGTGCCGTAGGCCTGGTGGTGGGGGCATGAGCTGAGGCCCTTACAATTGGCACGTTGGTGGCCCCAGTGAGGGTATCGCCTGCATCCACTATTTCAAAAAAAAATTAGGGGGAACGCTGCAAATACACAATGGTTCGTTATTCCCTTGCACAGCATGATTCAGACCTATCCCATTCGACTCAGCGTCGAAAAATACTAGTAAATGATACGAAACATGATCGCTATAACGGAACAATGAAAATAGACATGTTCAAGGCGACGTTAGGCAATTGGCATGACGTGACGTATCAAACTGATGGATGGTTGGAGTGAGACGGGAGTTAGTGCGAGAAATGAGCGCAAAGTCGGTTAAAAAAGACAGCTTTCGCTATATTGTCCCAGGAGTTCCTTCAATTTACTGTGATGTGTGTGAGTTCGCTGTTTCATATATAAGCGCAGTCCTACACGATTCGACTCAGCATCAAAAATACCGGGGAAACCATACTAAACGCGACGTAATTGCAATAAAACTGCCAAAATGTCGTTTCTGACTAATTTTTAAAAAAATTTTTAAAAGCATAAAAATTTTTATGTTTGTTTTTGGGTTTCGTCCTGTCGAATTGCCGAGCAAGCGCTTACGACTAGATCCCAAACGGAATTTATACGCGAATGAACGGATTTGTAGTACCAAGTTAAACTCAGATTTGGACTCCTCATGCCTTCAAACGTAAAGTGTCGAATTTTGAGGGAGTTGTTAAAAAATATAAATTCATCAACTTATGTGGTATCTGCCACATCGGTTCTTCACGCAATAATGTGTTTAGACATCTTCCCACGTAGGGAACACTCACCACTTCATCCAAAGTACCTTACCATATGTCCACTCATCCGTCCTTCACTCTATTCATTTCTCAACTCGGATATTCATAAAAGCCGTGTGCCGTAAATAGTGTCCAAGTTTTTAGTCCAGAAGACTTTTTGTAACTAAACGAAAACGTTGGGGTGTGCTTCCACTGAAGCTCCAGAAACCACCGCCTGTTTCTACTTATGACGTGCGCACCTCTGGTTGAGAGGAACCAGCAATCAAACTCAGGGTGGGTGTCTTTCATTTTTTCCTGAAATACGAATTTTCCCCGTTTTGCATTGATTTAATCCTCGCTTACTTGTTGGCTCTGAGTAGGTCGTGTAATGAGATTAGTTACAAAATGACGAGGTTATTTGTCAGTCTTTTTAGCGTGAAAACGTAATGACCCGAAATGAAAGGCAGTTAAACCTTCTAACTGAGAAACCCCGTCAAAGAATTGTACCTTTTCCCGAGTAATCATTAGGCAGCAAAATGCGGAGCTGTTGCCCCATTGAGCTTTCTCCTTCATAAAAGACGCCTTTTCCTCCAATTGACAATTGAAGCTGACTTCCTACCCGAAACAATAATATAAACTCCTCGACCTTCTCAGCCGGGGCTTCTTCCTGTTTCTCACTTCCCGTTCATCACAGACGATTTGATGACGGTTTGTCTTCTCCTAAGAAAGATTAGCATATCTCGCTCTAGCCGTCTGAACGGGCCTATGAGTTGAGGTTACGCAAGTGCTTTCTTTTTGGATCGGCTCGAAAGGGAATTTTCTGAAACTTGAAAAGGTTGACGAAGGGGACCATCGTTACACCGGTGATGTAATAGGTCTACAAAGAAATGGTGCCCTGGGAAATCCTTTTTCGTTAGCCGTGCGAACTTCGACGCGATATCAAATCTATTACCGGGTTCTATCGGATTGACCTGACGAGCCGCTTAGATCAGTGGTTCTCAACCTTTTATGAGGTATCGCCCCTTAGTGGAAGACGACTCACCCCTGTCGCCCCCCTTCTCTTAGTACGGTATACCCTTATTTAAATGTAAGAAACGTGTTGTTGTAAAAATAATAGACTGAATTATTATGTTAAATGATTTATTATTATATACAATTATTATTATTTCAATTAATTAATTTACCGTTTTAATGGCTCCCTTGTGCTTGGTGGACTGCAGTCAAAGCCTGAATATCCGGCTGTATGTTGGTGAGGTGAAGGTGCAGGTCTCCTTTGCTGCAAACATCCAATTTGTTCCTTTGTTTTGTGAGGAGCTGGACGACAGAGCTGAATCCTTTTTCCACTAAATATGTGGATGGAAATGAGAGGGATTCAACCATTTCCCACAGTTTTGGATAAGATTCCATGAGTTTTACCTAGGCTAACTCGTAACCATGCTGCTTAAAAATCATCTTTGCCTCACAGTCATATTTCAGGTCCAAAAACTCTGTCTGCAAAATATGTTCAAGGGTGTCCACCGCGTCAAACGAAAATGGATCAAAAACCCAATCTGGAATTTTAAGATTGGCAATGTCTTCAAATCTTGATTTCTTGGCAAACTTGGCAATGAACGAACTGATAATGCCTTTTGCTTTGATAAGATTCATCTTATTTCCTTGCAGCTTCATGTTGACCTCATTGAGTTTTTCGAAAACATCAGTCAGATATGCAATCTCGAATTTGCGAAGTCTCAACGCTTGACTCAATTCAGGGTCACAAGAATCGAGAAATTCAGTCACTGTTTCGAACAATTCAAAAAATCGCCGCAAACAGTTTCCTTTTGAAAGCCACCTCACGGCCGTGTGAAGGAGCAACCGCTCAAATTCCTCATCATTTCGGTGGCACAGTTGTCGGAAGAGGCGGTCATGCAGGGCACTGGCTTTTATCTCATTTACGCCATTAATTACTAGTTGAAGGGTTTCATGCAGTACACCACTTAATTTTTTTTGCCCATAATTTCTTTAAAACGAGTGAATTTGTTTTTAAAACGCTACCATGTTTCTGCGACACTTAAGATTCTACTCTACAGAAGAGTTAGTTTATTTTTTCTGCCTTTTCATACTGATCGCCCCCCTGTCGCCCCCCACAAATTTATCGCCCCCCTTAGAACCCAAATCGCCCACCGGGGGGCGATCGCCCCCAGGTTGGGAACCACTGGCTTAGATCGAAAAACCTTTCGTCTCACAAGACACAGGACGTCCCTGTTTTCAATAACACGCCTGACGTGATTGATGACTGACGAATAATTGATAAATAATTTATCGGCTTGCTCCTACTATTGAATAACCAACGTACAGATAATTTTTGAAGCGGACAACACGGCATTTTTTACTGTTCTGGAATTAGCGGGAAAACACTGTGAAAAGCACGACGAATTGAGCTTCGAAATTTCATAGGCTGTAGCCCTAATAATTATTTTATAGCTGCTATAACACTGTCATCGTGTAGTTCATTGGTCACGATTTTTGTGAGGATGCTTCTCTACGAAATATTTGACAATTCATCGGGTAGCGCTCTCGTCGTTTTCCCGTAATACAGTTCAATTGTTTGGGAGTTCAATTTGTTTTGTTGTCCGCCAACAAAACCTTAAACCGACACCGTTAATTTCAAGTTGGTTGGGCTATTGAAAGCCTTGTCCTGATGAACAGGGGACTAGTTCTAATATGCCGCTATATAAAGTGTTACTAAACATTTAAAAACAGATACGGCTTGTATGATGGAAAAAAATATAATCGAACACAAAGGAAACGAAATAAACACGTTTTCATCGATTCAGCTCAATCGTATTTTGGCGTTCTGTGGGCTCTCAGCCGTCTTCACAGACACACACACACGCAGGCAATTTTCTCAAATACTTGAGCGATTATGAAACGTTAAGGAAGAAGAGAAAATTCAAATGTGCAAATTATCGCACAAAGGTTTATTATTATCTTGCAGAGCATGGTTGTGGCCTGTGCTACTGAATTCAACGTTGAAAAATGGTAATAAAATAACTCGGCTATATCAACCCGAGAAATGATAACTCATATTGTCATTACGCGTGAAACCTAATGTTTCAATCAGTAGTTTCGATAACTTGCTGATTGTCCAGCTCGAAGCAGTTTCGTACCTCCGAGGCCCATCTCATTCGATTCAGCATCGATAAATACCAGTAAACGATACGAAACAAAATACAATGGAACAACGAAAATTGACCAGCAGTATTGGAACGCCGCCTGCAAAGGTCTTCTCAGAAGGCTCATGGAGACTGACTGCGAGCCGTGTGCCAATGTGGATGACCTGACAGCGCTGATCTTTGCAGAGTCGGTCCGCCAAATCGAATCAGGCAGGTGACTGAGGAAAAAACCCAGCTAATCCTCTTGAAAGGAGAAGTCAATAACCAACACTCAATTGGCGGCCACAGGCTACTTCTTGAAAAGCACGTTAAGTATTTAGGAGAGAATATAGGCTCCAGCCACCGCTCGGCAGTCCATGCAGTATAACGTGCGTTGCGAGAGAATAAGTTATATCCTGTTGGGTTTGCTTTACTTCGATTAGCGTTGATTTATTATAACCACACTAAAGTGCATAGCACAATAACCTCCCACACAACACACTATATATAAAACGCGAAACGTCCTCCATAAGTTCTTCCAATCACTTACCTGCTCATTCTTTTCCGGACCATAAATTAAACTCGTTAAAATCGAGGATTAGTTAAGGATTGAACTGGAACGGAGTTTGGTGCAAAACATTTTTCGAAAATTTGCGCTCTAATTTGCAATAGCATTATTTTCTATTGAATGTTACTACTCTACCTAGCTTGAGCGTTGAACATTTTAGAGACACTCAGTTTGAACCCTTGGTCGACCTTTCACGAATCCCCCAAGTGAAGGATTGTCTGAAGGTACAGAATTGAATGCCTGAGCTCGCTACTTTTGAGGTATTACCATGAGGGATATGCAATAATTGTTGAAACAAAATCATTGGCACAACTGAGAGTTCTTCTACTGTAGTTATCACTCTTCAAGCGCGTAGAAAGAGCCTCGCCGCCATTCTTCTTTGTTATCGGTTCGGATTGACACACTTTTCCTCGCAATTTGGAAAGAAGGTTAAGTAGTTTTCAAATCGATCGGCCCGTGTCATCATCAACAGGCCGATGCGGTGCTGAAACGCGACTCGCAAAGGCCAATGACGCAAAGGAAGTTCGTGTGTGGTGTGAGACTGTGTGGGTGCTATGTGATGTCAGTAGAGCCTTTTGGTTTATTACTCATTCTGAATAATAACCCTATGTTTTCGGTCACGAAACATTTTTTACAACCCCCCCTCAAAATTTGATACTTTTACGTTTCAAGACTTGGAGATTCCAAATTTGCAAAGTCCGTCCACCGTCCGCCGTCCGGGCCGTTTTGTGCCTTTAACGTGGTCTAAAGAATTCGTTCTTTCGCCCGAAAATCCGATTTGGTATCTAGTTGTGCCCGCCATCTGGCAATCCGATCGGACGAATCCCATGGTTGTAATGGGCAAAAAATGGTTAAAAAAATTAACGAAACGCAGTACAACGCGGGAACTACAGCGTCCCTCCCTCCCACCCGTCTCAATAAAAAACAATCGGCCTCGTCCTCGCCTCGCAACGCTGCCGGGCGGGGCGGGCGGCTCAACTCCCCTTTCGCCTCCCAACGGGTTCGCTTTCCCCGACCCGACGCGGCAATATCATCAGACGTTTTGTTTCCGTAGTTCCATTGTAGCCAGGACATGTTTCAGATGGTTTACTAGTATTCGATGCTCAATTGAATGGGATGGGGGAGCACTAATACTAGGTCAAGCTGTTCATCAGAATAATAAACCATTGTGTAATAATTTGCAGGGTTTTGGTTTATTATTCATTCTGAACAATAACCCTATGTTTTCGGTCACGAAAAATTTTTTACAACCCCCCCTCAAAATTTTATACTTTACGTTTCAAGACATGGAGATTCCAAATTTGCAATGTCCGTCCGCCGTCCGCCGTCCCCCGTCCGCTGTCCGGGCCGTTTTGTGCCTTTAACGTGGTCTAAAAAATTCGTTCTTTCGCCCAAAAATCCGATTTGGTATCTAGTTGTGCCCGCCATCTCGGCAATCCGATCGGACGAAGCCCGTGGTTGTAATGGGCAAAAAACGGTTAAAAAAATTAACGAAACGCAGTACAACGCGGGAGCTACAAGCGTTTCGTCGTTTGAATTCCCTCCGCCCTGCCCGTCTCTTTAAAAAACCAACCGCTCTCGAGGCGGCTCGCTTCTCTCGAGGCGGGTCGCTTCCCTCCCAACGACTCCGCCACCCCCTCTCGCCGCTCAACTCGCCTTTCGCTTCGAGCGCCCCCGTTCCTATTTCCCCGACGTTTTGGTTTTAATACGATTCAATTTTTTTAGATTCTTTCGTTTCATTCTCATTTTGGTTTTTTTCATAGATTTTTGGTTAAATTTTGATATTAGTATTTAGCGTGCGTGTTTTCATATTAAAATTCAGTTTTTTCTAGATACTTACGTTTTTTTTTTGTTTATTTTAATATTACGATTCAGTTCTTTTCGACCTTTTTTTGGGTTTCATTATGATATTTTTCGATGCTGAATCGAACAGGATGGGTCTCGGAGCATTAATGCTAGGTCAAGCTGATTATCCGAATAATAAACCGTTGTGTAATAATTTGCAGGGTTTTTTAATTTCCCTTAGTCTTACGAAGTTGAGAGGATCGTTATTAGCTGATTAATGGTTACGTTTTGAGTTCTCTGAGCTGCAAAGCGGCATGGGAGTGTGTCAGCAAACGATTGAGAGAGAATGGTTGAACTAGATCAGCTCGTTAAGACACGAGCCATCCGGTTTTGCGGAAAATCGATTCAACGCTAATTACGAAACCCGAAGGACCAAATATTTGTTCCTCCAGAAACAGCTTCAACGATTTTAATTCGATTTATTATACGAATTATTTAAAATAACTACAAGATAAAATTTTTATTAACATGTGATGAGAGCGGGTCAATAAATTATCAATTTAGGGGAATCCTGGGTTTTTAAAAACGTTATCTCCTAAAACATAATTCAACTAAAAGAGACTTGCACAACAATTCATTTATCTTCATTTCGTCTTGGTAGTTCAAATGAAGTGCCTGCGAGCAGGTTATTCAATAAATTCGGAGATGAGCTAGTTTTGTGCCCAATTTCTTTCATATAAGAGCTATTTGAATCTCGAAATGATTTGATTCTACGTTGCTTTCATCCAGGTTAGCAAAGCGATACAATTTACCGTATAAATGGGAAGCTGTCGGAAAGTGGTGAGTTGCGTATTTTGCAGTCACTTCGTTGCTGCAAAGGCAATATCCGACTCAGTCGTTCTTCGTGATTGTTAGGTTAAATTGCGTGATGTGACGAGAATGAGCACTAAAGGACATAACTCAGAAGTCAAATATCTTCACGAATAACCGCCTACTGTTTATGTTTTCCTTCGGAACGAGGAAGTAAACGAACGAGCTCCAAAATGACCCAACTGCCGATCCCGCTAAGTGGCGCATGTTAGTTTAACTGCATCCGTTTTGCGTCGGTCTTGCTCTCGTCGAAACGGTTTGAGGAACAACTGAAAACGGTTTTCTGGTCGATGGGGGCAATTGACACGGACGACTTCCTGTAAAGTGAGTTGATTCGACGAGAGCGGACGACTGTTCACTTTCTCGAGTCAATCATATTGTCCTGCAGTAACTTGGCAGGCGGATTGAAGGAAGTTCTCATCCCAATAAAACTCCCCTTAGAACGGATTTTACGCTCGATTTAAGGTTTTCCGTTTCTCACCTGAAAGTGAAACGCTCTCGAGGATTTCATAGGATCTTCCGGGGTTACTTTTCATTTTTACATATATTTGCTTCCATTAGCTCTTGTAATTTCCTTTTTCATTCTGAATAACACACCTACATTATCGGTCGGGAACATTTTTTACAATACCCCACCTAAAAATTTGACGCGTTACGTTTCAAGGGATGGGGATTCCAAATCTGCAATGCCCGTCCACCGTGAGGCCTAATTTGGCCTTTAACGTGGTGTAAAAAATCCATCACATTGCACAAAAATGCAACTTGGGATCCAAACCGATTAGATGAAACCCGAGGTTCTTATGGACAAAACACAATTCAAAAAATTAGCCAAAAACGAAATTTTGGGCAGTTTTATTGCAACTACATCTTGTTTGGTATAATTTCCTAGGTATTTTTCGACGTTAAGTCGAATAGGACGGGCTCGTAGTTGTAGTAACACGTCTAGATGGTAAACAGCGAAATCACTATAAATATAGTGAGGGAAATTCTACTGCTTGAAGGAAAGTTGTAGTTTCTCCCCCGCCTGCGCACATTTCCCCCAGGTCTGTTTTCTGTTCCTAAACCCTCGTCGAGGGTTATATTAGTAGTGGAAGTTGCGGTTTTCCTAATGTGCAAGAGGGTGGCCCCTGCAGCATCCACTGAACTCAGACCTGCGGAGGTACGGCAGGTATTTGGTCGTTAGCCAGTATCCCGGTAGAGAGCTGTTGCCCGTGACCACCTGAGGAATCCCGTACCATCTGGGAGGAGTTCTTAGTCTGGTTTCCCACCTGATCTAACTATTTGCTTAGGTGGCAAGTTTCAAAAGGACGGATTAACTGTGACCCCGTTTCTTAACCCGTTTCTTTCGCTCACTGTTGTAGAAAGTGGAGCAGCGCGTGGTTTCTTGATTCCTACGCACTGGAGGCGCAAGACGTGCATAATGGAGAGTCTTTGAGAGAAAAGAAGTGGAGCCGCGCATTGAAGTCGCCATGTCCCGCGAGGAACTGGCTCGTCCAGTGGTCTGGCTCAACCCATTTTCTTGAAAGACGTTCACAGATGTTGGGGAAGAACTCGTACGTATCACGGATTCCCATTCTCGCTTGCCATTTCCCTAACGACCACTCGTCGATGGCGGCAAGTTTCTGTTCTGAGGTGAGATCCACACGGAGTTCAGCCCAAAGCGGGAGAGCTCCCGTTTCACTCTCCACTTGTCAACCATGCACTCCACGGCCAAGTCAACCGGTAACAGACCAGTGATCACCTGGAGTGCTTCTGTTGATACAGTCTTATAGGCCTTGGAGATCCACAGGAGCGCAGCTCTCTGGGATTGGGTCAATACTCTCTTTGTATTAACTGTTAGTTTGCTACCCCAAACAACGGAGGAGTAGCCAATCACGCCTAGATAGATGGCCTTATACATGAGGATAGTGTCATGGTAACACACACCCCAAATACTATAGTACATTCGTTAGTGGGACGTGACTGTAAGGAGGGGGGAGGGTAAAAAAGGTCGTACTATAACGTTATTGGATGGTGTGGGAAGGATGGAAGGAGAGGTGGACAACTTCAGGAAACTGTGGCAAGAGGTGGGGGTAAAAAACGACGTACTACAACGTGATTGGTCGGGGGCGTGGTCAAAATCCTCGTGCTATAGTACGAGTCGTGGTTTTCTTCCCCCACGACAATTGGGCCAGAACTGGCACTTCCAGTTTCGCTCCCTCATTTCTCCCCTACTCCAGTACATACTGAACCAGACCAGCACGATTCCATCCTCATTCTGCCAGAGGGCCACCCTCACTGGGGAGTCAAGCAGCCCATGCTAACAGTTGGTGAGTATGCTTTAGGTTTCCCTAAGACCACTAGAAGCCTCTTGGCGTGAATCGGGAAGTCAACGTCTTCAGAATGCGAACTCTTCTACCGCTTCCTCCAGCAGAGCCAACTAGCCCTTCTATCAGTTCGTGCAAGTGACCTGAAGAGGGTTTGAAGGCTCGTGCAATACTGGAGAGGCTACAGTCCCCATGCTCTTGAAATGCTCAGACAGTAGCACCTGAATAGCGCTTCCCCACTCTGCTCATTGGAGCTTGCAGCTCCAAAGTGGTGTTTTATGTTTTCCCATTTATCTCGGTTGGCTGCACCAATAGCTGAGGGCCTTGAAATGCGCTTTAGTGCGCTCTAGCAGGAACAACAGAGAACAACGTCGCTGCGGGTTTTCACTGTCACGCCGAGAGTGAAGCGAAAGCCTACATCGAAAATAAACGTGGCCTACGTATGTGAAATATTTAGTGCAGTCCCATTGCTCAAATCAGTTCAAACTGTATTTGAAAGTGTTGGAAATGCCATTGCAATAGCCAACTCGAAGCATCGCTTTGGACAGTTTTGAAAGATGGGGATTGAGGCCAAAACTAGTCCTGCTGCCCATCTTGCCGTAATACCGTTTTGAAAGGGGCGAAAGGACAAAATAAAAGCTTTCGAGGCAAAAACGAGGCTCACGATCGACACGGGGGCAGCGAGGGGCGGCGATGATTAGCCACGGATGAAAACCAGGCGAAAAGATCAGGCACAAACCCGGCGAAGTCAGTTCCTGTCCACTGAGCGATAACGCAAACAAAAAAAAAAGTCTAGAGGAAGTCGGAAGAGATGGCATAATCCCTTGACATTCCTCGTCTCCAAACTGACCAGGTCATTTCCCTGGGAACGAGAGTGAGCTTTTTGGCTGCTCAATGAGCGTTATCAACGGAGGAAAGAGTTCAACTTTACGTAACGGCCACTGGACCTTGTTATCAACCCAATCTTAAAATATTTGCCATTACGCACCACGCAACTTTCCTCAGTACCACGTCCATCCAACGACTTTGTCACGCTATATATAATCCATAGCGGTCGGCGTTTAAATTAAAGCCCGTTGACCGTATTTTTTCAGTCGAGCCGGACGAACTTGAGTCATTTGACTCAAAACTCAAATATCTTGCACAAAGCATCACACCACTTTCCGTAACTCCTGTAAATGTAGATAGCTAGAAGGCTGATGTAATTCAGTTATGCATTTTCCACGGTAAACCTTAGAAAACACACAGGTTTTCGACCATTTTTTAAAACTCCGTTCAACCAGAGGAATTTCATTTATGAACGGCGTTTATGCAGAAGAATACATACATATCGAACCGTTAGGACCGTTTTTTTTGCACTTTAAAGAAAAAAAGATTTGTAACTGCTCACCGAATTTTCACTGACATGAATGAAAATGAAAGTTGATTCAAAATCGTTACAACTGGTAATCGAGAAAAATGTGACTCTTTTTCTTTTGGTACATTTTGGTGACTCCCATCACAACGCTCAAAAACTGATCGTAACCTGATGGATTAGCCTTCAAAACCAGATGAACAAATATAAATAAAAAACCCTGCAAATGATTACACAATGTTTTATTATTCTCATGGACAGATTGACCTAGTATTACTGCTCCCCCATCCCATTCGATTCAGTATCGAATACTAGTAAACCATACGAAACATGACCTGACTACAATGGAACTACGGAAACTAAATATTCCCCCAGCGCGAGGCGCCCATAAACGTCTGTAGGCATTTATGATCCGATGTAGGGGTGTGCGGAGGAAGTGGCCCTAACCTTCCTCCACCCCGTTGGGCAAAAAGAGTCGAGGAAATTGGGACAGGGATTTCCAGTGAACCCTCGGCAATTGACACGATGTTGCGAGTCGAGCGGGCGGGTGGTTTTAATGAGACGGGAGGGAGGGAGGGAGTACTAACGACGAACCGTTGACTTCCGCTGTAGTTCCCGCGAGGTATTTCAATCAATTGACTTTGGCTCACTATAATTACTGTGATTTCTCTGTATGCAGTTGTACACGTCTGATACCCATTCCATTCGACCCAGGATGTAAAAATACCTTGAAAATGATACGAAACACGGCTTATTTGCGATTATACTGCGTTTTGTTAATTTGTTAAACCATTTTTTGTCCATAACAACCATGGGCTTCGTCCGATCGGATTGCCGAGATGGCGGGCACAACTAGATACTTTTTGTGTGAAAGATCGAATTTTTTAGACCACGTTAAATACACAAAACGCCCCGGACGGGAACGGCGGAGGGAGAACAGGGGACGGCGGACGGACATTGCAGATTTGGAATCTCCATGTCTTGAAACGTAAAGTATCAAATTTTGAGGAGGGGTTGTAAAAAACATAGGGTTATCATTCAGAATGAATAATAAACCAAAATCGAGCTCGGTTGCTGATCTCCAGCAAATCTGACAACAGACACTATTTGAACTCAAATTGTTTCTAGGTTGTGTTCAACTATCAGCCCTACTTTCGGGTAATATTTACACGATCGAGTTCCACGTAGTTGGCCGGTTACTTTACGGTCGAGAAAGCCAGTTCGATTCTTAATTGATTATATTCGTCCGTCTGAAACCTCCTTCCGCTCAAACAGAGCGAAGACAAACTCCCTGGTGAATACCGTGACGTAATGGTTATTGCCCTACAAACGGGAACGTTTGATCGACGCCCGTGTGGTTGAGTAAATGCCCCGGGAGCGAGAGATTTTTCATCTTAAGCAAGTACAGCATCTTTAAATGGAACGTCTGGAGACGTTTCCAGTTCATCAATGGCTTCGGTTACGTCGACCTGGCGCTAACTAGTGCTAACTTATTAACTATCACTTTTCAAGCCGTTAGGTCGTGGCCTATAATTTTCCACACTCCGTAATTACGTTGGAGCTTTTTTCTTGAAGTTTGTTTCGGCCATCGCTATCTTTTTAGCTTTTTGCGCCTATTATTCAGGGGAAAGGTCATTTTACCATTGACGCGGTGGCGGAGGGGGAGGTCATTGCCACGTATGGAACAAAACTAAAACACAACCGTTAAAAAATTAACGAGCGCACACTTTTTATCATCGCGTAATCAAATTCACAACTTCGCTGTATTCTCAAAAGTGGTCACCCATAAAAAATGGATAAAGAATTTTTAGTTTTAACATCATTCGTTAGCTTACTTATATATATTTTTTTTTAATGAAGATTGATTTGAACAGTCATAAAAGAGGCGGGAATCAGTATTTTTAAATGTCTACTAAAATGTCTACTCCTCCGCCTCAGATTTACAATAAATTGAATGATCGTGTTTTGAGTTGGAGCTTTTTTCTTGAAGTTTGTTTCGGCCATCGCTATCTTTTTAGCTTTTTGCGCCTATTATTCAGGGGAAAGGTCATTTTACCATTGACGCGGTGGGGGAGGGGGAGGTCATTGCAACGTATGGAACAATACTAAAACACAACCGTTAAAAAATTAACGAGCGCACACTTTTTATCATGGCGTAATCAAATTCACAACTTCGTTTTTTTCTCAAAAGTGGTCACCCATAAAAAATGGATAAAGAATTTTTAGTTTTAACACCATTCATTAGCTTACTTATATTTTTTTTTTAATGAAGATTGATTTGAACAGTCAGAAAAGAGGCGGGAATGTCTACTAAAGTCCTCCGCCTCAGATTTACAATAAATTGAATGATCGGTGTTTTGAGTATTGCCCTTTACTTTCCTTGGCGCTACAAAGTAGAAAGGAAAGTTATGTAATCGGCGGAAAAAAATTTTGAGTTCTCTTCAGATCTTTACGTTTCAGACCCTCTGGAGCGCAAAAACACTATTTGGGAAAATGGTCTGTGTGTGTGAACAATTTTTAGAGAAAACCACCGTACCAAATCCGCTCAAACATGATATCTAGCCCGCAGGTTACCATGAAACGCCAAGATAAGGGTATGAGCAAAATCCACCGAAAGTTAACTATAGCTATCATAGTGATCACAACACCAAGTACTTTTGTTCTCAAAAATGGCTGTAACGATTTTGATTAAATTTTTTATATTGATAGCTCCCAATATGGCAACTAAACCATAAAATTCTCATGCGTGGAAAAATAACGAAAGCATCACAATAAAATATCAACATTTTCGACGATAATCGTTTTCAGCGCAGTTTATTCCTTTTAAACTCCGCTGGAATGTTACTAGAATGTTTAAAAAAATTGGTGTTGTAGCTCATTCCAATACCTGTATGGTGAGTGTTTAAAAACGCTAAGATACATGGGGCTCACTCCACAAATTCCTGAATTTCAACTACCGTCGTTTCGCTTACTACCAGTTCTAACAGTTTTTACCCAATAACTCTGCCAAAGTAATTACTATCCTTCTTCAAAAAATTATTTTTTACAGCCCCATTAATTGTCTGTATACCAATTGCTCAATAATGGTTCTGGGATGAGTACGAGCAGCACAACAAATTCCGGAACTTTGAGCGCTACTGCTTTCTTCCGCCGTGAAGTGATGTTTGACCGAGTTCAAATGAACTGAGTAAGTAGAATTGACGTAGAGCTAAGGCAAGTTGTGTGTTGCAACGCACCAGATATTTTAATCTTCCTTCAATCTTTTCTTTCCTAGTTGAATCCATAAAGACAATAACGAAAACAATACAACAATAATAATATCCAGAAACAAAATATTAAAACTAAAATAAAAGTAAAAATTAACATGCCCCCCCCCCCCGGTCGGAGTGCCCAGAATGTCGACAAGATTTACGTGATATCGCCAAGAAACTGAACGTGAAGAATCACGACTAGCTACATATAGCTTGGTTAACCTCGTGTCCAGTAATTTTTACATTTAGCGCGTCATTAAACTGAAAATAAAACGAGCAGCGCGAGATATCAATCTTTTCCTACATTGAGCTTTAAGAGCAGAAAATTTCGTCCTTAATGTCGGCAGCGAAGTGCAATTGAGAGTAGTAAACCGATTGGCTTTGAAAGTGCAAACCCGAAAAAGTTGGTGTTATTACGCACCGAATGTTGGATTTTTAAATTATTAATCAAATATGCAGCTCTCAAACACGACTTTCTACATTACAGGAAGGAAAGTGGTTGGAACTTCTTCCATAAGCACTGCATTATTTAACGCAATGAGCCATCACACACTTTATCAACTTAACGCTACGACATTTACGTAACTTTAATCATTTTCACGCATCCGGAGGGTTCACGTACGGCGGCAAATAGGCCGACGTTGACTATGCCTCATTTGCTTTCGTAAGAGTGAGACGAAAACGTCTCGACGTTAAATCATCGTTGCGCTGCGCAATTTTACTGTCCTCCCTGTCAGCCTTTATTCCTTCATAAAATATCTGTAGAACCCCGTCACTTCCTAATCTCAGAAAATGACGGATTAGTAAAAACTGGCGTTCCCAATGTAACTTATTCGCGAAGCTTAACTGATCCGTCCAAATTATAAAAGGGCGTCCCACGTGGACGTGGCTTCCTCATGTCCAGAACTAGAATGTGTAGAAAACCTAAACGTGTGAAACATAACAGCGTGTACATTCAACCTGCCTCGCAGTACGTATAACATTCGCAAATCGAACTAAACCTTTCGCAAACTATTTTCAAGCGCACGAACTTCGTGTCACTCAAATCATCGTTTTTGCTGTTCCAATATTAGTTACTCCAATCGTTATTCCTTCCAAACTATAGTTAATATTCCACTATAAGTACTGTCACATTCGTTCTTCTTATTGTGTTCTTGATAACAGTAGCCAAGTCACTATCACTACTGATTCGACTGTCCCTCCTTCGGGATACACACGAATACATACTGAACTATCGCTGTTGCTTATCACCACAATGAAGTTTCTCACTAAACCACACAAAAAAACTTACTAACGCTGGCGTAACGAAAATGATAGCAGCCGTGGCAAAAAAATGAACTAAGAGAAGGTACTAAGCCGAGAAGGTAAAAGGAATGCCCACAAGGAAGGTATCGAACGCCCACATGAAAGGTATTGACACTCCACACAGCAGGTATTGCTTTGGGGATTTCACTCTCTCCAAGTACTCCGGTCATGTTTAGTGCAGAGAATTAGTTTTATTTCACTTGTAACTGCGAAAGGTTTAATCCAGTTTTCGCATGTTGTGCCATGTTGAGGTACAATCACAAAGAGTTTAAAAAACAGACCTGTGAGTATTTAACTATTTTCAACGATATTTCATTTAAAAAAACGAGGCAATGGAGAATGCATCATACAAGTAGACGCCAGTATGTATTTACTAAGAGAATGGATAATTACTAATTATATTACACCTTAATTATTTTGTTATTATTATTAGCTTTCCTACTTAGTTAGGGCTGGCAATACCTGGCCAATTCACACAGCTACGTGGCTAATTTAATTAATTTGGTTAATTTTGTGCTGCTAATTTCTTCTCTACATTTGTCTATTTCAATTCGATCTTTCTTATTCTAACATAACTCAAGTAATTGCCAACCAAGATATTATTCGATAGGCAGAATAAAACTGATTGGTTTGGTTAATTTACAATTCTTTAAAGCTAAATTATTTTTTAGTTTTTAGATGCAACTAGTTTTTGAGCAACTTCTCTGCTCTTCCCACGTTCAACTGGCAAGCGAAGGAGCTCGGTTCCCGATGATAAAAAAACACACTTCACATCTGTCGAACATTAGCGATGGTCACGTTCGTTGATGCGAGAACGAATAAAACTGGCAGGTGAAGGGAAATCTCACCTGTGTAGGTGGATTGACGAGCTTCCTAAAAAAAACTCACTTTTGTGCACCTATTTCCTGAAAGCAAGGAAATGTGAACTTGTTGCGTAACTAGCAAACGTATCTAACTTTGGATTGGGGGTTTTTATGAACGAAAAAATTAGTCTTTTAGTTGTGACCGGGTGTTGATCTGATACTCGTAAACTGATTGGATCACGTTCCATGTGTGTACGTATGAGATATTAATGCACTGTCTGTGGGCTGCCGTTTAGTGGGAATGATTCACATTCCGTTTTATGGGTTATATAGAACCGAACAAAATATGGTCATTATGCTCTCCGACTCGTTCATTTCTTAGTGAAATGCAAACGTCCTGTCATAGCCTTGGTTTTCGCCTTTTACAAATTTATTTTCCTCTCACTTGCTATACCGCTCCTTAATTTTTGGGTGGCATACTATTCTAACGTGCAGTTATCAATTCAAGCTCAAATTGGATTACATTTAGGATGATTATTATCGTATACCTAAACTCACAGCGTTTGTCATCTTTCGTGCACTATCAATTCGCTAAGCTGGCCACACAGAATTATCCTACGCCAAGTCTTCCCCACTGCTGTCTCAAATGGGTCTACTGCGTGGCCCCATGGAGCTGGTATTTTCTGATATGTCCACACGATTCTCACACGAAGCGCAAGAGAATCTTGAGGTCCATCCCTGCAATCTCACCCGGCTGGAAGAGAGGCACGCCAAGCACTCTGAGGCGCGCTACCGCATTACTCCACCTTGCAGAATCCGCAGACCTTGGCCCTTAGCGGACAGACCATATACTTTTTCTCTCTAAACTGACGACTTGTCTTGATCGCTCTCTGGAGAGTCTTATAAATAACCTTGACTGCTTTTGATCAGGCACATCCCGAGCTCTTCTCCTCCGACTTCCCTACAAAGGGCTCAGGTCCCACTGGGATCAGTGTAGATCCATTTCTCTCCAGTTTATCGATCTTCTCATTCCCTTCTATTCCTCTACGACCCGACACCCAACGCACTGTTAAAGTGTTCTCCCTTGCCAAGGTCTTGAGCCCAATCAGGCTTTCCCAAACCAGCCCTGGCGAAACGGCATAAGAAGTCCGGGCCTTAAGTACAGCTTGACTGTCCATCGTGACACACCATTTTTCAAAGTAGCGTTTTTCGGACTCAGAAGCCCTTGAAACTTAAAATATTTGAAAATAACTTAATCATTTTTCAGACGACAACTTAACCTTCCATTCAACTTAGTGGAGGAAAGCAAAGTAGGAAAAAAGGATGCAACAAATATTTTTTCGAATGAATCGATGCAGACGTGTGCCTATTTTTACACAGTTATATTTCAAGCACGAATGCGAACAAATTGAGACCACACCATTTGGAATCCCGTTTCTATTGTTGCAAGAACTGAGTTAGATTATGTGCGGATGTAGAAAAATTACATTTAAAATACCCCCTTCAGATGTGAACTCGTTTTCCATCATTTGGAAGCTGTCTATACAAATAAGTCCAGGCGTTGAAAATAAAATGTATTGTTAGTATTTTCTTTTTTGAACTTTATTTGCACAGTGCCCCTGCTTGTTTCGCTGACTATCGTAATGTTATTAAAGAAGTATGAAGTTAGTAATTCTCATGAAACGTGTTCCAAGGAAGTTTGAAAAGAATTAAGTGTTTTGGCGCCATTTCCTACTTTGTCTATCTGTTCATGGAGAAATAAGCGCAATAACTTGCAGAAGGGCATTAACTAGAGCTGTTGTGAGCCCCTTTTTTAACGTTTTAGGTAACACCCCATTGCTGATGAATGAATTAAGTACCAAGCCCCAGTCAGTTGCCACTCCCCTGGTGATGGGACGCGAAAACAGAAACCGAAAGCTGAAAATTGTTCATCACGACTCTGAAGGCACCACGGGATTTTTTTTTACGATTAAGAAAGAAAAGTACTAATCGCGAGGGCTGTAACTTTATAATACCGCATTTACCTAAATAAGCGTTCATCAGTTAAAAGCTTCCTTCCTCAAAACACGCTATTATTCAGAACTAAGCTTTGACTGTTGTGTATGAAAGTTATGGTACATCCCGTTGTTCCTGTCATACAACTATTAGATTTCTATTATAATAAATAATTAATTCAAAATATAGTAGAACCTCTATTTTAATATTTAATAGTTCAGCATAAAGTATATTTTAAACGCAGTTGAAGTAAACGAGAATTGAGTTGTTAGTCGATTACTTTAAAATATTTTTAACGCTCGCGATTTATTATTATGGTCACCAGTTTTAACTACACGAATGAAAAATATTATCCGATACAGAATAGAATGCTGGAAGTCGGTGGTACGCACCAGGAGCAGAGAGAAGGCGGCGAGTTTCATGGCGTCTCGAAGGGTGTGGATGGCGGTGATGAGCAGAAATAACCTGAGGGTTGTAACAAGTGGATGCCTATATAACTGGATGGAGCTGGAGCAACGGAAATGACGATGGTGGAGGAAGCTCTCGGAGGGTAGCGAAGGACCAGGACGCGAAGACCTGGACCTGTCTCGACTCTTCAACTCGAATCAGAAAGTAGGGGGGATGTTGATGTACGGTAGCTTTCCCCTGGAGGGATCTGTGCGGGGACAACGTTGTACCTTCGGGTACCTTCGCCTCAATCCTTGTTGCATCTGCGTTATCATCCCTCCAGTTATTTCCTGGGGCACAAATTGCCTTACATAAATCGTTTTAGTTCTTGTAATGTGGCCTGGAGAAACGAGCCAACTGAACAGGATATCAATAAGGAGGAGCTTTCCTACAACACTCCTGAGAAAACGTTTTTGCATCACAGAGGGTCCAATACCCGTTCAATTTAGGTACATCACCAAAATAAATTTTCGAACTCCAACAGTTAAGACTGTTCATACTTTGTCACCAAGAAAATTAAATAGTTGTATAAAGACAAAATACATGATACCAACAAACAACGCCGTTGAGTACATAATTAATAGTTGATAATGAGAACATAGACAGTGTCTGACAATTGGCCTCTATAATCAATTTTAGCCGAAAGCTCTTTCGTCTGCTTATTTAAGCAGACAATATTTGAACCATTTTTTTTTAAATGAGTCAAGTGTCAGTTTTGGCTATTTTCGGGGTTTTCTCTTTTCAGGGTCTCCATAGATGGTTGCATCGATTACGATTGAAAGGAGCCGGTGGTCAAACAACACTTCACAGCAGTTGGAAGCGGTAGCGCGTGCAGTTCCGGAATTTATTGTGCTGCTCGTACTAATTCCAGAACCACTATTGAGCAATCGTTACACAGATAATTAATGGGGCTGTAAACACAAATTTTTTGAAGAAGGATAGTAATTACCTTGGCAGAGTTATTGGGTAAAAACTTTTAGAACTGGTAGTAAGCGAAACCGTGGTAGTTGAAATTCAGGAATTTCTGGAGTGAGCCCCGTGTATCTCATGAGTGTTTTTATTAGATAATGTGTACAGTAAGCAACGTAGGTCATCCGGACAATAGTATGCTCGTGAGAACTCTGTAGAGGTGGGTTTTGAAGAAAGCCACTAGTAAGGGAAGATCAAGGTCACACAATGGGGCAGTGATAGGGGTAGTTCGTGGCAGAATTAAGATTACTGAAGGATCAAGCATTCAGAGGTCAATTGAGGTTACAAGTGGAAGCACGTCAACACGAACGAAGAAGAGACAGTGCAAAACCGAGAGGTTGGCTGTGGTGTGGAGGTCAACGCGCAATTAACTACGCCTACCTGCAGAGTGCTCGACAAGATCATTGATACAAATTAGAACGCGGCTACAAACCACTAAAGGAGGAAGAACGAGTTACTTTTAGGAAGAGGCCAATGTGGTAATCTCTGCGAGCATACTCCTGTGTTGGAAACTACCAAACTTCGCAAAAAAAAAAAGTTTCGAACCTCAATTTATTAGGATTCGTTGAGCGAACTCTCCCTTCCTACTGATCGTCGCTACTCGTAGAGTAAGGACGTTTAAGAAACGACGGTTTTTAGAAATATGAGAACTTTTCGAGCAACGAAGCGCACGAAAGAAAAGTGGAAAGTGGTGGCTAATGAAGGGGATCATTATTTAATAACTTCTACTTTGTCATAAACTACCTGAGTTGATTGGAACAAAATACTTCGTGCAATATGTCCGAGAAGAAAAAACTGCAAATTCATCGTCAGGGTCCACAACAAAGACAATGAGACGATCGATGAAGAATCTTAGGTCTGAAAACAACATGCGTTAGTTAGCGCAGGATTGAAGGTGAGGTTGTTCGTGGAACTGAAAATGACAAGGGAATTGAGACAGTCTCGGAGGATTGGACGCGAATAAAGAGATGGCCAAGATGGAAGTGAGTTCAACGCGTCCACCTGAGCTTTATAGTTGAACGGCACAAAGTTTAGAATACTCCCCCAATTTGACGAAACTCCTCAAATGGGGTTTAAGTTTTTACTTTCCTTGACTCTACGAAGTAGAAAGGAAAGTTATGTAATCGGCTGAAAAAAAAATTTCGCGTTCTCTTCAGATCTTTACGTTTCAGACCCTCCTGAGTCCGAAAAACATTATTTGGGAAAATGGTCTGTGTGTCTGTATGTGTGTGTCACTAAAGTGTGTCTGTGAATGATTTTTAGAGAGAACCACCGTACCAAACCCTCTCAAACTTGATATTCAGCCCGCAGGTTACCATGGAACGCCGAAATGAGGGTATGAGCAAAATCCACCGAAAGCCAACTATAGTTATCATAGTGATCAAAACACCAAATATTTTTTTCTCAAAAACAGCTCTAACGATTTTGATTAAAGTTTTTATATTGATAGCTCCCAATATGATTACTATACCATGAAATTCCCATTCATGGGAAAATGACGAGAGCAGCACAATAAATTACCAAAACTTTCGACGAAATCAATTTTAGCGGTTTTTAGAGAAAACAACCGTACCAAATCAGCTGAAACTTGATTTCTAGCCTACGGGTTATCATGGGTTGCCAAAATAAGGACATGGGCAAAATCCACCGAAAGCCAACTATAGTTATCATAGTGATCAAAACACCAAATATTTTTTTTCTCAAAAACAGCTCTAACGATTTCGATTAAAGTTTTTATATTGATAGCTCCCAATATGATTACTATACCATGAAATTCCCATTCATGGGAAAATGACGAGAGCAGCACAAAAAATTACCAAAACTTTCGACGAAATCAATTTTAGCGGTTTTTAGAGAAAACAACCGTACCAAATCAGCTGAAACTTGATTTCTAGCCTACAGGTTACCATCGGACGCAAAAATAAGGGTATGGGCAAAATCCATCGAAAGTTAACTATAGTTATCATAGTGATCAAAACACCAACTATTTTTTTCTCAAAAACGGCTATAACGATTTTGATTAAATTTTTTATACTGATAGCTCTCAATAAGGCAATGATACCATGAAATTCCCATTCATGGAAAATGACGAGAGCAGCACAATAAATTATCAGAACTTTCGACGAAATCGATTTTAATGCGGTTTTTAGAGAAAACAACCGTACCAAATAAGCTGAAACTTGATGTCTAGCCTACGGGTTACCATGGGTTGCCAAAATAAGGACATGGGCAAAATCCACCGAAAGTTAACTATAGTTATCATAGTGATCAAAACACCAAATTTTTTTTTCACAAAAATGGCTCTAACGATTTTGATTTAATTTGTTATATAGATAGCTCTCAATAAGATAATTATACCATAAAATTCTCATTCGTGGGAAAATGACGAGAGCAGCACAATAAATTATCAAAAGTTTCGACAAAAAGCGTTTTTGCCGCGGTTTTTTCCTTTTAAACCCCGCTGGAATGTTACTAGAATGTTAAAAAAAATTGTTATTGTAGTCCAATCCAATACCTAAAGGGTGA
The DNA here is from genome assembly GCA_020466155.1 of Pachypeltis micranthus. Lineage (NCBI taxonomy): Eukaryota > Metazoa > Arthropoda > Insecta > Hemiptera > Miridae > Pachypeltis > Pachypeltis micranthus. The sequence continues at coordinate 7,580,267 of CM035776.1, forward strand.
GTGTTTGAAAACGCTCATGAGATACATGGGGCTCACTCCGGAAATTCCTGAATTTCAACTACCGCCGTTTCGCTTAATACCAGTTCTAACAGTTATTACCCAATATCTCTGCAAAAGTGATTACTATCCCCCTTCAAAAAATTTGTGTTTACAGCTTCATTAATTTTCTGTATACCAATTGCTCAATAATGGTCCTGCAATGAGCAATTCCTGCAATTCCTGCAGCTGTGACGTGTTGTTTGACCAAGTTCAAGGGAACCGAGTGATAAATGAATTGATTAAATAGAATTTGCCATGTAAAAAGTGAATTGACGTAGAGCTAAGAAAGTTGTGTGTTGCAACGCACCAGATATTTTCTGATACTGAAGCGGCTCACCGAGAGATGTATTTGCACTGCTCCCTGCGGGACCTGAGCCCTTCCGTAGGGACCACCAAGGAAGGAATAAGGAGATTGGCAAGTGAAAGGAGAAGGTCAGGGCTGTTGGGATGTCGTCGGGTTGGAGTCAGAGGAGCATATACTCTGGCGGTCCACCTCAGAGTGCATGAGAGCTGCTGCGTTTCGTGCGATAATGATGGAGACGTCGTATTAGGAAACAATCGCTATATGGGATCTGGGAGTCGCCACACAATAGACGTGGATTTGGCCACTGGGAATTCTCTCGGTTACCAACAGAACAGGAAGAAAAACTAATTAAAATTAAAGTTCTTCTTAGTACGAGTCATTCTACCTAAACAACTTCCTGGTTGATGTACACAAAAAAATAAAAATAATATGCGATAGACGTAAAACCGTCGGTTCCATCGGAAAGAGTCGAGGACCAAATTAGTCTCGACGGGTGAAAAGGTCGAATTGTAGAAGCGCCTGCACAACTTACCGTTCACACCTGCGGAAACGAATTGATGATGAGACACGATTGACTGGTAAAAAGGAGGAAGCTGATGTCAAAGTTCACGCAATGAAGGAGAGTTAGAGTTGATTATCTCCAGGTGACCTGCGAAAGGAGAAAATGCAGAATTACGACTGTAGTTCTCTTCTTTTCGCTACCTTTTGATTGCAGTTGACCTAAACTTCGAGCAGCCCAGTTGAGTTACGTTAACTAACTATAACAAAGTACATTGAAAACTCATCTAAATTGAACTGAGTTGGTTATGAAACGAAATTGTCAGTTAGACCGATAGAGACAATGTTTGGATAAGATTGTGTTATGTGAACTTCGGGCGTCTATTGAGATTAGGGATCTTTATAACGCAAGGACAGTGCATAATATCCTGGCACCCCTGCAGTGGGACCTCCAGTGAGAAGATGTGGATGAAACTGAACCGTTGTTAGGATAGAAGCCAAGGGAACCACTGTACACTTGAAGAAGGGCACAGTAAGAGTTGCATGTGTCAGCTGTAAGATCCTTACTAAGGTGCATGTGCTGAGATGTATCCGATGGGTAAACTATCGACATTAGGAAGCTAACTGCAAGGGGGCTGACTGCACTCTTCTCTGCTAGTGCTGCACAGTACAAAGACGAAGTGCACAGGACCCATAAGGTGCATGCTCTGATCTGAGTGGGAGATCACAGGGGATGAGGTACCCCATCTGCCTGGTAGGGGGAAGTGCTGTTGAAATAGTTGTTTAGGGAGGCGCTGGATGAGACTAGTGGACCTCCAGGGCCACCTCCACTGGAGCGCAACAGCGCAGGATGTTCTCCAGCCATTCCAGTGGGAGAAGGACGTTTGATCTGCCGCTCTTGAGCAAGCTGCACCATAGCTAGTGAGCTCAAAGGGTTGGCATTGCTCTATGAGTTGGGCATTGCCAAATTAAGTCTGGTCTGCCTGACTGAGCATGAGGTAGAGAGAGGCCTGGTGATGGCCTTACTTTTCTTATTGCCATCCTTACTCCTAGAGACCCAATTAAAGACTTTGATGGGGAGCTAGAAGATGCCATAAGAGCAGTCAGGGAGAGGGTTCTGGTATGTGGGTATTTCGCTACCGCTTGAGATGGTGCTTGCTGATCTGCTGCCAGGATCTCACAGGGATGACGAATGAATACATGAAAGGAAGATCCTTCCTGAACCTCTAGCTAAGCAATGTGGAAGGATGTGTGGGAATGGCAGCATGCTGCAAGATTCTTGTGAGGGGAAGAGGACACAAAAGAAGAGCTGTCACTCCAGAGAGAGCGAATGTGCAATATGCTAAACAGTTCCTGGCTGGTTCTCGAAACGCACAAGTAAATTAATGGGACCATTTGGTATTGACCTCATCCCTCCTGCGTCCTAAAAAATGAAGTTTGCGAACATTTTCGTTTTCAAATTCGACAAGTACATTAACAATCTGCCCGTAAAACTTCGAGTAAAAATTTTTTTGCGATGCGTTTTTCCACTTAGCCGTTATTTTTCCACTTGTCCGTTGCGATTCGTTTTTCCACTTGTCCGTTGCAATTCGGTTTTGCACGTTAAAGTTTCACTTCTACCATGTGTGACTGTCACACATTTGTATTTCTTTATTCACAGGTTTACTGCAAATTATGAATTGGTTAGGGTAGGTAAATTGTAATGCGCTGGGTTGCTGATTGGGCTTGTTGTTTTTCGTTGTAGTTCACTTTTGTTTGACCGTTGTGACTCAAAACACGTGGAGAGCGGGAATAAGAAATAGCAGTATTCGGGAGTATCCCCACTCTCTGCGGCGCGCGGCCACTGCACCTAGCCTTCTCTCTCTCTCTGTCACTGCTGCACCTGCTCTCGCCGTTGGACGGGGAGTGAGGGCCGGGGGCTCAGCTGGGTTCGGTTTCGATCGGCTTCTTTCGGAGCTCGGGGGGCGGGATCTAACTCGACGCGCCTGCCTGCCCACGTCATCCCCTCCGAGCCCCCACTAGTCTTGCCGTACCACGTGACCGGTAACACAATTTTTCGTGACTTGAAAATCCTAAGACACCGTCTATATAGAAGTTTCACTTCAAAATTTATTTTTGAAGTTGACAACGGCCCTTGGGTAAATTACAGCACGTGAACCACCCGTGTGTTTAACATTAAGTCGATCTCACCACATACAGTTGTGCCTTCCAATCTGAGGTCAGCAAATTCATTGCAAAAAGCGGCGTAGATTTCAGAAAGGAGAAACCGTTTGATTTCTTCGTTCAATATATATCCAATGATTTAGAACGACGGTAGCGCTAGGCAGGTAACAATTGTGATTAGCAGCTGTCTATGGATGATGTCACAGTTCAGACACTGCCTTAAGCTACTGCAATGTAAAAACAGCCTAATATAGGAACAAAACGTTTCTTTTAGGCTCTCAACCTCAAAGCTTGTCAATTTGGATATGGCAACAGGGTAGAATCCCAAACAGTAGCTGCGGGTACATTTGCGTGGAACTTCGGTTCACGATTCGGAACGTTTACAAGCGTCACTGATACTGGTGAGCTTTAGCGGTAAGTGTGCGCCGAGTGCATCAGACATTGACGACCACAAAAATAATTTAAAAATATCACTTACGTAATGCTTCAGGGCAGATACTGCCGATCACGAAAATAATTTAAAATATCACTCACCTCTCAAGTTACATATCCGAATTTTGTGGGGGAGATAAGCTGCTTTGATGGCTTCAAATAACCGTCAGAGATGATACCGACAGTCATACACCAATCCTCAACACTTCGCAAGCCTTTTTACTTCGTATTTTGAAGAGTACTAGTGCTAGACAGTTGTCAGTGATAAAAGTTGTAACTAGCACCAGTATCAGTGACGCTAGTAAACGTTCCGAATCGCCAACTGAAGAGCTGGGCAAATTCACTCACTGCCATTCTTATGGGATTCAACCGGCAACAGTAGTTACACATATTTTAACGTGAGTGATTCTGCTCTTTGTTCCAACATCAAACAGATTGTGAGGCCGAAGATAAGGATATGGTGCTTGAATCCCTTATATATGTGGTATAACCTTCCGTTCTATGGTTCTTCGCGTTACTGCTGTTCAACACGCGAGTGACTTCTGTAACACTCGTGCGCGTGGTTCTTGTTCAACCAAGAACGTCGAATTCATTCGCAGCGTTTAATATAAGTTTGTGATTTCTTGTTCGTGTACAAAATGTCGAGGAAAAACAGGAAAACGAGGTTAGGACGAGTTATTATGAAACGCAAAATTGATGAAGCTATCGGGGCAAACAGCGACCAAACAACTGAACCCCAGAGACCCGAACCAACAATTCGCTCCGATGAACCTCCGCCGAAAAAGGTGAGTAGAGTGATTATCATCTTGCGATAAACTAGGGGATAGCGGTAATAATTCTGCACTACGATTCTTCTATAATTGTTTCAGACGAGATGGATAAATCGGCAAAGAGTGTTGGTTTTAGCTGCCAGGGGAACGACCCAAAGGGATCGGCATTTAATGAATGATCTCAGAACCATAATGCCACATTCTAAACAAGAAAACAAAATTTCTAGAAGAGAGCACTTGATGGTCATAAACGAGGTATTTCAACTGCTGTTGGGCGTACAATTTATTATTATTAATTCGGAACTGTTAGTTGATACCTGATTTATATAAGAATGGTAGCAACATGCACGAGACCTAAGTCACAGTGCGTGCATGGTGTACACTGAATCAATCTTTTGAGCTTCTTACTTGGTGAATAATCCCACTACGACGTTGTCCTTAAATAATCGTTCAATTTTGATTTAACAGCTGTGCGAAATGAAAAACTGTAACAAATCTGTGTTCTTCGAAGCTCGAAAAAAACTCGATTTGTACGTCTGGATCTCCAACATACCACATGGGCCATCCGCGAAATTTCTCGTTGAAAACGGTTTGTAGAAGAAAGTTTACCTCGTTTGTGTTCGAATTGTATATTCTAATCTGGAGACCAACTTGAAAAATTCACCAGGATTCATTCATCCGTGTCAGAACTCACTTTTTGGGTCGCTTAGTCTGAATAAACTGAAATTGTGGCATGTCCACAAAGAGAACGTTTTGTGTGGGGGGCGTTGTCAATGTGAGCTACGCATAAGCGATAAAAATAGTAGCAACTTCAATGGGCTAGTCACACAACTCTGGAAGTAACCTGCTGTTTCTGATGACGTTCTCTAGAGATCATCAAACATATCACTTGCTCTCCTGTGACGTTCTTGTATTTTTTCACTTCACGCTCAGAAGAATGTGTTTATATTTTAGTAATTTTGTTCCTTACAAAAAAGGAATCTATGTGACACTTCATTTTGGTGCGATTTACGTTTATAGCGTGATTTTTCTTTCAGTTGGCACTATGCAAGAATTGAGAATGACTGGAAACTGCTTAAAAGGTTCTCGACCCCTCTTATCGTTTGATGAAAATTTCGATAAAGAACCTCACTTAGCTCTTCTGAAAGAGCTCTTCATTCAGGTATTGCATCATCTCTATCTGTTCACGAAACCTGTGCCAGTTGCGCCGTTATTTATGTTACGGACTTTGTATTTCAGGTATTTGGAGTTCCCTACCACCACCCCAAAAGTCAACCTTTCGTGGACCGGGTCATTACCTTCAGTGTAATGGATAATCGGATATGGTACAGACATTATCAAATTCTCAAGGAAGACGGAGCGTTGGCCGAAATCGGTTAGTGATTTTGTCAATTTAACCTTAATGCCTGCCATGTTATTGAACAAATGCTATGAATTGTATAGAGCTTTCGTTGACTGTGCAACGGTATAAGCCGCTCAACTCCATTGAAAATATCGTGTATCGCATGACTCCTTACCTTGCCTATATAAATTTTTACGGCGATTTTTACTTTCCTTGGCGCTACAAAGTAGAAAGGAAAGTTATGTAATCGGCTGAAAAAAAAAATTTTGAGTTTTCATCAGATCTTTACGTTTCAGACCCTCCTGAGTCCGAAAAACACTATTTGGGAAAATGGTCTGTGTGTGTGTCTGTGAACGATTTTTAGAGAAAACCACTGTACCAAATCAGCTCAAACTTGATATCTCGCTTTCAGGTTACCATGGGACGCCAAAATAAGGGTATGAACAAAACCCACCGAAAGTTAACTATAGTTATCATAGTGATCAAAACAATATTTTTTATATTGTTTTCTCAAAAACGGCTCTAACGATTTTGATTAAATTTTTTATATTGGTAGCTCCCAATATGCCAACTATACCATAAAATTCTCATTTGCGGGAAAATACCGAGAGCAGCCCAATAAATTACCAAAACTTTCGACGAGTTCCATTTTAGCGCGGTTTTTAGTGAAACAACCGTGCCAAATCAGCTGAAACTTGATGTCTAGCCTTCAGGTTACCATAGGTCGCCACAATAAGGGTATGGGCGAAATCCACCGAAAGTTATCTATAGTTATCATAGTGATCAAACACCAAATATTTTTTTACTCAAACATAGCTCTAACGATTTTGATTAAATTGGTTATCTTGATAGCTCCTAAAATGGCAACTAAACCACAAAATTCTCATGTGTGGGAAACTGACGAAAGCAGCACAATAAATTATCAAAATTTTGGACGATAATCGTTTTTAGCGCGGGTTTTTTCCTTATAAACTCGGCTGGAATGTTACTAGAATGTTTAAAAAAATTGGTGTTGTAGTCCATTCCAATACTTATAGGGTGAGTGTTAAAAAACGCTCATAAGATACATGGGGCTCACTCCAAAAATTCCTGAGTTTCGACTACCGCCTTTTCGCTTGCTATCAGTTCTAAAAGTTTTTACCCAATAACTATGCAAAAGTAATTACTATCCTTCTTCAAAAAATTCGTGTTTACAGCCTAATTAATTTTCTGTATACCAATTGCTCAATAATGGTCCTGGAATGAGTACGAGCAGCACAATGAATTCCTGTAAGGGCTCCGCTTTGTGCTGCTGTGAAGTGTTGTTTGACCTAGTTAAAATGAACTGAGTGGTAAATGAATTGATTAAGTAGACAGAGCCACACAGAAAGTGAATTGACGTAGAGCTAAGGAAAGTTGTGTGTTGCACGCACCAAATATTTTTGGTTCGTACTGTCGATTCATTTTCTGGCATCTACCAAGACGATTTTCCCCAATCCAAGTGTCATCACGCATCTTTTCCGGGATAGCTCTTTTCAGCATTTTCCAATTATCTGGCAATACCTTTATCTCTTTCTTCATTCTTTCTCTCACATGTGATCATTACTCTGGATGTAGAGCTCTGAATTGGTATATTCTCAATTTCAATCGTGATGTCAGGATTCACAAGTTTCAACAATTGACATTTTTGGAATTCACAATATTTATTTTTTGAAAAACACAATATTTTCTTCTAGGATTAATGATCAAAGTAACTTCCTTAAGTAAATCTACATAACCGTGAGGCTGTTTGTGTGGTTATCTATTTGTAAATGTTTTTGTGACGTGTAAACTAACAGCGTCTGAATAGTTATATCGTACGAAGCGTGGGAGGATATGCACAATGACGACTAAAATCATTAGAATATGGAGTTTCTACCTCAATTGCAGTTCAGAGTTTTGTCACTACAAACAGGGAGCTGGGTGGGAGCAAACTCGAGCGCGGGCAACAGCCGGCACTTAGATGAGACTATAGCTTCGTCCAGACTCTGACACCGAAGTTTCGAGGTGCCTAGTCAGCACTAATGCCTTGTAATTGTATTTACCTTCGCTAAATTGAAGAACAGAACAATGAAAGTAGAGAACGATGGGATATGTGCTGCGTTAACACACATGTTAACTGGGCGAATAATGCCAAAATTCGGAAAATATGGCTGATCTCTTGGTGGCAGGAAACTAGACAGTGCTGAGAAGATAAAAGTGTTATTTTAGCTCTTATGTTTCTTCAATGTCAATGTGCTATCAGATCTGTTAGCGTTGCAGCTGGATTTGAAATCCTTTCCATGGCACTCCAAGTTGACTATGAAAATGTGTAATGCCTTGCTCCTTATGAACCATTTTTCACAGTTTACATACAACCCCACGAATGAACTCTAACTCGCTGTAAAATGCCTATTGTTTTAACCAACTGCTCAATTTCATTGATCGTTTTCAGGTCCACGGTTTATCCTCAACCCTATAAAAATATTCAGCTCAAGTTTTGGCGGAGCCACTCTCTGGGATAATCCTCACTACGTAACTCCTAGTATGGTGAGATAATTTTACATATTTCTGTCACTCAGGGTCTGTGCATTAGACACAAATGAAAGGAAATACTGCGCGTATTCAATGGGAAATTGTCGTTAGTTCAAAAATCAAACAAACAAACGTCACGAATTGGCAGCCATCGGTCAGTGGCAATAGCGGGAGTTTGGATAGCATTTTTCAAACTAGGTGTCAGTTATCAGCCGTCGAAGCGAATTGATGAACAGGTCATTGGGAGTTATACGAAGGTTTGACTTATTCGTCCTTTTTTGAGGCCTGCAAATGACATTGATAAACCGGGCATAACGCTGAGAATTAAATCTGGGAACTGAGTTACGTTTCAATAGTTATCTGCGTTACGATATGCAGTGTGGGAGGGTATACACCATAACAACCGAATGTAATTGGAATACAGAGATTTATTCTCAGTTACGGAATTACCTAACGGAACTCGACGACACTAGGGATTGCAAAATGAAAGGGAAAACCCCTGCAAATTATTACACAACGGTTTATTATTCGGATAATCAGCTTGACCTAGCATTAATGCTCCAAGACCCATCCTGTTGTTCGATTCAGCATCGAAAAATATCATAATGAAACCCAAAAAAAGGTCGAAAAGAACTGAATCGTAATATTAAAATAAACAAAAAAAAACGAAAGTATCTAGAAAAAACTGAATTTTAATATGAAAACATGCACGCTAAATACTAATATCAAAATTTAACCAAAAATCGATGAAAAAAAAACAAAATGAGAATGAAACGAAAGAATCTAAAAAAATTGAATCGTATTAAAACCAAAACGTCGGGGAAATTGGAACGGGGGGCGCTCGAAGCGAACCCGGGGGGAGTTGAGTGTTGGGAGGGAAGCGAGCGGGAGGGAGTTCAAATGACGAAACGCTGTAGCTCCCGCGTTGTACTGCGTTTCGTTCATTTTTTTAACCGTTTTTTGCTGGTTACAACCACGGGCTTCGTCGGATCGGATTGCCGAGATGGCGGGCACAACTAGATACCAAATCGGATTTTTGGGCGAAAGAACTAATTTTTTAGACCACGTTAAAGGCACAAAACGGCGCGGACGGACATTGCAAATTTGTAATCTCCATGTCTTGAAACGTAAAGTATCAAATTTTGAGGGGGGGGGGGTTGTAAAAAAATGTTTTGACCGAAAACATAGGGTTATTATTCAGAATGAATAATAAACCAAAATGAGTACTGATGACTTGTGAAAAGTAACACTTTAACTGGATAGAGCTTTCATTCGTCGTTGAATCTTCCTTGGCCTTGTAGTTCTCAGGGATGGGTGGATACACATGTGATACTAAACCAGAGAGAAAATTCCAAAAGGAACATTTATTTTTTGTTTCTTTTTCGAAATCTTTGTTAAGGCTGGCTATTAATTTAAAAATAATATACTATACCTCATTGACATTTTGTGTTGAAATACAAGTTTTGTTCCTGAATTGTCAGCATGGTGACAGTTCTTGGTCTTGACGTTGGGGTAATGTCTACTTTTCGATGATGTCTTTAATATGGAATGGGCGGATGAGTCTTCTTATTTGTTTCACTTGGCGTGTGAAGTTCGAAGTTGTGGTACTGCGTTTCGTTTCTGACGAGCAGTGGAGTTTAAACTACATTTTTTCTAGCGTCTTATTATGCTGATCTAGAGCGTGTCCCCCATACCTCTGCCGTGCACAGCCAGATCTGACTAATTGGCGTTTTGCCCGTAATTATTATATCTTGAATGGAAGGGTTAGGCTGCCTAGGAAGGAACAAAGTTGGTTGGTGGGTGTGGTCGCGAAGTTTATTTAGGGTTTCAGTGATGTGCTGATGGAAGGTCGAGTGCTGGCCAAAATTACTATAAGGTATTTATGGTATGTCTGATGTTAGCCAATATCTGATGCGAGGAATTCAACCTCCATTTTGTGTACTGTTGACTAAGCGTGTCTGTAGTCGTTCTATGGCTATATCAGAGTCCTAATTGCTCACAGCGTACATTACGTCGTCTGCATATAAGCCAGAGAATTAATCGTTTTGAGCAGGCAGTTGTTGGTCTACAAAAAAAAAGATTGGCCTGAAAGTACCCTGCTGCTTCTTTGAGGTACACTGGCGCAAATGGTACTGAGGGTTGGCGTTTCTCCTCGAGGCAGATACCATGAATGTTCGTTTTTATCACTAGGGTGTGCAGATCGTTGAGGAAATTGTTCCTTAATTCATGGAGCAGACCAACATGCCATGATCTATCCGAACGTCTGTTTGACGTGGAATATGCTGCCTGGTGTTCTTGATGAAGTTGATCAACTATATCTACATGGAATATGCATATGATTCTCGAAAGTCGAACTGTTGGTTTTGGGCTGAGGTGTAATGTGAAGGAAATTGGCCAAGACGAGACGTACAAAAATTCAGGCTTATTTAGTTTTGAGCGTCGTGTAAGTATTAGCACGTCTCTACCTGTGTGGAAGTTATCCCAATCTGGGTGCTGTGGTATAGAGATGGGCAAATAAGCGTTTTGGTCCCCCGCAAAGGAGGGGCTGGTCGATTAAATGAGTACTTGGTACATTTTTTTGGGCGATCTTCGAATTTCTTACTTCCTTTAATTTGAGGAAAAATAGATGAGTGAGGGGAGTTAACCTTTCAGCTTGACATGGCCATCAGAGTTCTTATTGTATCTTATTGTAAAGTTGGTTAGGTCAACGACTGGACTATAGGGTGTCCGAATGACGGGAAGTTACTGTTACTTTATTTTATTACAGTGGAGGAGAAGGCTCGCCGAATCAGCTGGTTCTAAATACGTTCAGAGAAAGGAACAAAAACACGCGTATCTCACCTCTCGACCTGAAACGTCTTATCCGTCTCTTCCAAGCGATGACATCTTTGAAGGAGACGCACTCGAAAAGGCCGCCAACATCGCCGGAGAAGAGCTGCCTGAGGAGTTCAAGGCCAAACCCAAGGAGTTGAAGCAAACGTTGCCAATTCCTAAATTCAACAAGAAGAAGCGCGCTGGCCGAAGAATCAAAAAGGCAAAAGCTAAAAATAAAAGCAGTGCGACGTAAAATGTATACACTTTGTGAACATTTCCTCCGAATTTCAATAAAGTTAATTATGTTAATATTTTTACGAAAGTAAATTTGCAATTATGTCTTAATTATTGCCTCTCGTGCTCTCAATTTCCAACCATTTAGCTTTAAGAAAATAGTGTGCTCAACACGTTACTTCTGAAAAGTCTGGAGAACAAAATGTAGCTATAAACTGGTCAAAAAGACTTTCTCAGTTTGATCGAAGTGGTTGAGACATAGTATCGGGATGAACAATTCTTTGATTTGACGAAGGCTCATCCGAGACGTTTGTGCTGACTAGACGCCTCTAACGCCCTGATTTTTTCTGTGTCAGCAGTCTGAATGGAGCTGTTGTTGTGTCAATGTGCTGTCCTGTCGCTCGCATTCCTTCCTATCCAGTTCCCTGTTTTTGGTGGCAAATCTTCGAGCTGCAATTGAGAATAAAACTGCGGTACATAAAGTCGTTATCATATGTACTCCCCTCCCACACTTAGTATGATATCATAGCAGCATTGTGAAACATTTGAAAACCTATATAATATTATCTATTTTCAATGGGCGGTCAGAAAAGTATACAGGTATGGCTGAGGGATATTGTGTGTCCTGTGCCCCCCCCTGAACAAGTTCTTCATTTCATTGCTCCCTTTTCAGTAATTAATATAAATTATGGGAAGCTGCCAAATTGACACACCAGGTCCCCGTGAATGGATTTACCTATTAACACCTTCCCTGCTATGCGCGGTGTTACTGCGCTTTCGTGTTCTTCCCCATGACTAGAGCGGTAAAACCGCTCTCGAACCTTGCGAAAACCCCGTACAATCCAAGCCCGTATTGAGACGGTAGTAGTTCCATAAGCCCTTTTTAATACAGGTAGTAGTGGGAATGACCCTTGTAAATGAGCGGGGAGTACCCGCCGAGGAGTTCAGGTAGCGACGGTTTTCTATTTTAAGTCTGACGAAAGCCTCAACCGAACACATTTCTCCTGCGTTTTTGGCAATTTTTTTGTGGTAAGTTATATATTTTACTTTACCATTCTTTTTCACTGTTACTAATGAGCATATATTTATGGAATTTATTGAGAGGAGGATTGCAACAAGTATGTGGATGTCTAAACCCATCTCACTTGTCTACTGGCCTACTTTTTGTGCTTTCCCCTTAGATGTTATATACGTATGTATGTTTCAATTCTTCGCCCATCATGCTATTTATCTACGATATTTTCCAGAATAAACATGGTTAAAATTCGAGGGGGTCTCAAAAGACCCCGTAATCAGGATGAGCCTCAACCCTCCACAAGTTCCTCGACTGCTCCCTCCCAAAAGTTTACTAATATATTATATTATAACTTTTGAATAAGTGTTATATGAAAGCATGTATATGAATGGTTTGTGACAATAAATTTATTTTTTTTTTTTGTGATATTGATGTATTTCTAGTAGGTACCTGCTGACCTCCCAACCTGCTTATTCGTAGGTATAATCGTAAAATAATGTAGTTTTTGCGGCACGTTTGTAAAAAATCGAAGACAATTAAAATATATTTTCCTTTTTGGTTCATATATCCAGAATAATAATGTTATCACATATTATGTCAAGGCCGTTTTCGATATGAATATCCAGCTAATGCAGGCGCGGTTTTACCGCGCGGTAGTAGTAGGAAAGAAAAATAACGTTTTGTTCCATGCGAGTGGCTACGCCCAAAAGCGCGGTTTTACCGCGTGCCTCCATGTTTTGTTTAGCCGTGGTCTTACACAGGGGTTCGGTCGTTAGCAGCGAAAGTGTTAAAAGAAGTGGGAGCAACTGCAACTAAGAGTGAAGAACTGCGGCAGGGCGTGCTGATAAGGGGAAAACTGGAGGAAACTCGATTTTTATGCCCCCTGTGGACTTTCCTGGAGTATCCTCACAGTGCTTGTTCACTTTAGTTGAGCCAAGCAAAGAATATACACCCACACCTTCCCGGAGCATCCTCATACAGTGTGTCCGCAGAAGTTGGACGAGGATGTGTCCCTCGTTATCATTTAACTTGTACAAAAACTGCACTTCAGTGAAGTCAGACAGAGCGAGGACAAACCCCAAGCAACCTCTTCCACATTCTCCCTCCTTGGTTGGATGGAGTGAGGAACCTCTCCACTATACAACGGTACACTTCAATTGCCTGTTCCCTGAGTATAGTTAGTCACCCAAAGTGCTACAATAGACCCAACACAGGGTAAAAGTTAGTACCAGAGGTGATTTTGAAAACTAAAACCAGTTATCTCTAAAAAAAAGTCTAACGGGATTGAAAGATGGTCAGAAAATGTTTAGTATTGCACTCCATCCTGTGTTAGAGAACGTAAATAAGCTGGGAATGACTATACACAGAAAGATCTCTCAAGCCCAGGCATAAGCAGATAAAGGCTTAACCTCTTCAACACTCAAGGAGAGTGATCACGTCCACGACTAGATGGCTAGATTTAGGAGTTATGTCCTAGGAATAAAAACAAGCAATCAATCGGCAATCTCGATGAAAAAATTCTAGGGCTCGCATTACTGGTACACCCTTCAAAAATACAAAAAAAAATCAACGGAACCCATCACACAACTTCCATCACCCAAAAAAACCAGCTGTTTCACTACTAAACTTATTTCGTAATGGAATCTTAACGTTTGCGTTTGGCTAATTTTTACAAAAAACGAAATACAGGTGTGGCGGCCGCCACTACTACAACAAAAGCCGCCTCATTCCGACAGAGGGCGCTAGCCGAAAACCACCCCTGGAGAGAACAGCAGGCGGCCAACCAGAGAAGGCGACTCCCTCCAGGAGCAGGTATATAAGGGCCTGCCTGCACGACGACCACACCACCTTCCACGCCGAGGTCAACTCCCTAGTACGCAGCTTCCCTCAAGGGCACCCTGCAACCTTCAGTCCAACCTCCCCGAAGGAAATCAGCGAAACCATCAAAGGCCTCACCAAAAACAAGGCTCCAGGCAGCGATGGCATTTCAAACGGAGTCCTGAAGACACTCCCCAGGATCCACACAGTGGCCATCTGCAACATCATCAATGCCTGCATGCGCCTCCAATACTTCCCTGCAGCGTGGAAAGAGGCCACAATCATCTGCATCCCCAAGGCTGGAAAGCCTCTGAACAAAGCTACTAGCTACAGGCCCATTAGCCTTCTCTGCACCCTGAGCAAGATAGCCGAGGCCATCATTTTAACCCGCCTCATCGAGTTCATGGCCACCAACAAGGTTCTCCCAGACTTCCAACATGGCTTCAGACACCATCACGGAACCTGCCACCAGCTCCTCAGGGTGACTGAATACATAGCTGAGAGCCGGAACAAGCATCGGCACACATCCATGCTTCTACTGGACGCCCGCCAAGCCTTTGACAGGGTCTGGCACGAAGGGCTGATATACAAGCTCATCCTGCTTCGCTGTCCACCCTCTCTCATTGGTCTGATTCACTCCTTCCTCACCGACAGGACCTTCAGGGTGAGAGTTGGCAAAACTCTATCCACCACCCACCGCATCACGGCTGGCGTACCCCAAGGCTCAAAACTCTCCCCAGCCCTCTTCAACATCTTCTGCCATGACATACCAGTCCACGAGAAGATCGTCACTGCTCAATATGCGGACGACGTAGCTCTCCTCTACACCTCCAAAACCAAGCTGCACTGTGCCACAGTCATGAATAAGTTCCTGCCGTCCCTGCTCAGCTGGTACCACAAATGGGGACTACGCCTCAACGAATCCAAATCAGAAGCCGTCTTCTTTTCCCGCCGTAACATCCCCCCCCCAAACATCCAAGTGGGGAACCATCCAATCCCCTGGAAACACCAGGCCAAGTACCTCGGTGTCATCTTCGACAGGAAACTCAACTGGTACAGGCAGACCCTCGCAGTTCGCGCCAAAATCAACGGAGCCTTCATTGCTCTCCGGCCATTCTTCAACAACAGAAAGGTCTCACATCCAACGAAAATCCGTATCTTCAACGCCATCATCAGGAGCATCAGCACCTACGCTATCCCGTCTGGGGCACGGCCCCCTCGCCAAACTCGAGGGCACCTACATGAAGTCCCTCCGAGGTGTCCTCCGCTCACCCCGCTACATCAGAAACCAGCAGCTCCTGAAGGAAACAGGCCTCCCCTCGCTCAGTGCGGCCGCCTCAACCTATACCCTCAACCTCCGCAACTCGGTGGCGGGTCACCCCAACCCGTCCATCAGCTGCCTCACACAATATGCCCCCAACCCCTCGGACATCATCCGTAGGCCCTGCTCCCTCATTCCACGCTAACCCCGTCCCGTTCCTCCCTGCATCGCACATGCGCATGAGTCCCCCTGCATCCGCAGGCTGGCCTCCCATCCTTCTGGTTTAGAACGGCATTCAATTCATTCCATCTTCCGCTCTTACACAGTTCACACCCTCTGACGACAACCGACCACCTTCAGCGGCTCCAGCGGGGACAATGAGTCCACCCTCTCGCGTTAGAAGAAGAAGGAGCGACGATTCAACCGAATCCCTCACCGAGAGGAGCTACGCTCAACCGAGCCCTTCAAACGACGCTTCGACGCCTGGGGAACTCGTCCCTCGCCCGCTGCTCGACCGAACCTCCTGACTCAACCCTCATCTCGCGTCTCCGACTGAAGGAGCGACGATCCAACCGGATCCCTCACCGAGAGGAGCTACCGCTCAACCGAGCCCTTCGACCTAACGACGCCCGAGAAATCCGTTCTTCACCTCACGCACGCTCAACCGACAGACACAACCAACACACACACACACAACAACAATAATTTCGTCGGCCCTTTTCAGGACCTCACAAGCACTCAAGCAGCGCAACTTCTTGAAAAGGGAGGCCCCGACAACAGGTCTTGTTATTGGACAATACCTGTTAATGCATATTCATACTGCAGCTTTTGGAACGATTAATAAAAAAGATAGTCCCATATCTTCGTGCTTGTTCGTTCCAAAAATTATTTTGTAGAAATGCGAAGAAATTCTGAGCCCCAGCAGGTTGAATAAAACTCCAATGGAGTCGAAAGCATATTTTAGTTCTGAATAAAATAGTTAAGCAAAAAGATTGTGCGCAAAGTAGACGGATATGATCATTTTAACTGCTTAAAGTCTCATAATAGCCTTCCAGTAGGTAATTTATTGAACCATAAACACACTTCTGAGAGGAGTTTTGTCGACTAAGCTGGATTCATGAGCGAAAATGTGAAAAAGTTAAGTCAATCGAGGTTTTCGTGAAAAGCTTTTTTGAAAAATGGCGGGCTGAGGGTGATCGCCTACTTCTCGCTCGAGCCACCAGGGGCTCAGATCAGAATTACCTTTATCGCTTTGAATAATTATTTATTTAATAGGCATGGGTGAAAAAAGTCAACCCCAGTCGTAATTCAACGAGTATTGTTTAATGTTCGCTAAGCGATTGTCGTGGGCTTATCATTCTGAACAGGTGGCAGCCATTACTTTTCCACCGAGCACACACACACTTTTTCGCTCTTTCTTCCAGTGAGTCAAGCTGAGGTTGTGTGATTTCGCAGTGATGTTGGGACAAATTAATTCGTGAGAGTTTGGGTTGCGTTAACGCACGCTGATCTCATCGTTTCGAGCTCTGCGCGAATCCTTTTAACCTCCGAGCACGTTAACGACATTTGTGAGTAAGTTATAGTTTTTTATTCATTTCGGCAAATTTTCCCCCCCGGCGGGGAAAACCCGCCTGTTTCCCCTACGTCAACTTTCAAGATAGCGATAGTAGTTTTTTTGACGTGACATTTGTCCAGTTGTTGTGCAACTTGAGCTCGAGTTTGGTCACAATAAGCTTTCGGTGGCTCAGGCTCAGCTCCGTCCAGCTGTTTGGGAGGGGACCGCTCTTTTGGCTTGATTCCCCTCTGCACAGAACGTGAAAATTTTGCCAGGTACCGCCCAACTTCTTATATTCCTCGGCTAATCAATTTCTTGGGCGATCGATAGCCCACTAAAGTAGTTAACCGCTTTGCTGCTTATGTATTCTCTTTAGTTATTAAACCGTTTTCGTCGTACAGCTGTTCTGAAAACGAAATTTGGCAAGTTGGTGGAGCTGAGGGGGGTGTTACCTATTTTTAGAGCGATTCAGTCGAGCTCATTGAATTTGCCAACTATTGCGTTTTTGTTACGCGCTAATATTTTATTTCGTCTTATGTGGATTAATTTAAAGAAAAATTATTGTGAAACTGCCAATTTCTGGCTGGAAAAAGTTGCTACTATGATAAATTAATGCAGGGAGGGGAATCATAATCACTAAATATAGTTCTCATAGCAACCGACATCGTAAAAATGTACAGTATAGTGCAGTCACATTGAATACTAAGTGCTAATGTTGATGATTTACTAGAGGAGCGATCGTACCGCCCCTAAGTTCGTGTTACAATATCAATTAGTATTAGGCTATAATGCCTGACGTCATAGGTTTCGGTAACAACACGTAATTGACGAAGTAAGGGTTGGTCCCATTTTTCCATAATCGGGCCAGGGATTGCCAGTGTATGCTAATTTGAAACGAAGTCGGGTAAAAGCAAAGAATATGGACCGCTCCCTCTGGTAAGGCAATATATCGATATATCACGACCGAGGTCAGGTTATCGATATGCCAGACATCGCTCATAGGCTCTCCCCCACCAACTGCGCCGGTGATGCATATCGATAATTGCAGTCATAGCGTTCAAGCGAACTATCGATACATGCAGTTGTAGCGTAATCAAGCGGTCGGTCCATGTTCTTTAGTTCACCCCGAAGTTGAAGACGTCACGGTTCGGACACTGCATTTTACCCGGGATTATATTCAAAATTATGGAGAATAATGTTTACCACTTCTGAGAAGAGAAGAGAACTCGGTGGGAGTTAATGCGAGCACCGTGTACGTGCAGTGCCAAATTTAACGTGGAGGCAAATTAAGCTCATGTAAAAACCACGTAAATGTTTATTGTAAAGCTGTGTGTGTTAAAACAAAAAATAAAAGATATCAGCTATATTGGGCTAGAGCAGATGTGAGCACAACACAGTTTGAGCATGAGGTATGGCGAATGTGCGTGAAGTTGAATAAATTGCTGCACTTTCCCAAAGTCCAAGTGTCTAAGGGGTAGCAAACAAGTTTAGCCTGCTCCTAAACGTGGCCTGAATTTGTGGCTTTCTGCCAGCTAATGAACCGTTTGTGCCATTATTTTGTCCAGGTAGTGGTGGAACAAGTTCCATGTCTACTATCACTTTGCTTACTGGGCCTCTGGATGGAATAAAAATGTTTAAGCAGCCGTTTCCAATTCTTTTGCTAAAATCGCTACAAATCATCACACTACTGCTCATTACTCTCTTGTGCAGCATGTTTGGGGCCTACCCTATTTAATTCCATTTCGAAAAATACTAGTAAACGATACGAAACATGACCTGACTAGAATGGAACTGACATCTATGCGACTCCAGGAAGTGGCGTGGTGTAATGAGTCCAACTGACGAGTTGGAGTGCGGGAGATAAGCGCAGGCTGGTGAGAAACGGTACCTTTTGCTACACTGTCCAGCGAATTTCTTCAACTAGTAGAATTCACCTCAGTATACTCTGAGACCCATCCTAATCGACTCAGCATCAAAAAATACCTAGGAAATGAACCACACTGTAACTGCCAAGTTTTAATTTTTTTCTAATTTTTTTAAACCACATTTTGCCGATAACAGCCATGGGTTTCGTCCGATCGTATTGCCAAGTACGCAGGCACAAGTAGATACCTAATGGACTTGTTTTGCGAAAAAATGGATGATTTTGTTCACGTTTAAGGTAAAATATGGCCAAATTTTTCTCTCGCTGAAAACATACGTATATTATTGAGAATGAATTATAAACCAAATAGAGAAACCTTCTATTGTCTGATTTCTCTTCTATGGCGTTCTATCCTACTGTACTTTGATCTCGTCTCTAGGCTAAATTTTGACGTCACAATTCAGCTTCACATGGTCAATCAAATTGAGAGTAGATAAGTTAATAGAGGCATTCGGAGGTGTTACAGTTGGAAAATAGTAAATTCTGGTAAACTGCGATCGCCACGAAGATTCTTCAACTGAGCTTGCTAAACTGTGTTGATACAAAAAGCAATAGTGCTCAGTCCGGCAAGCCACAGTAATAACCACCTCTTCAGGTTGCTTGACTTACTGTCAATTAATGGGTGGAGTTACGAGGAAGAAAAAATTCGCATGTTTTCCAGACAGTTTGATAAGATAACAGTGAAAAAGACAATAGAAGGCAAGGTTTATTGAAGTGACACGGGTGGCGCCGAGACGTTTAAGACTCCTTGGACCGTGCTAAATTCAAGTTTAAAAAATGTGTTGTAAACTACTGGTCTAACATCACCTGTATTATGCACAATATGCTATTTTATTGATTCTGAAGGGGGTGTGTACACTGCCTGCATACCAACTGATCTAGCTGGTCTAGATTCGTCATAGTTGAGTTCTGGTGCGTGTGGTGGGCTCGCAGTAAGGATTAAAGCTCAAATACATCCTGTTATCTAGTGATTAGGGAGAAGGTGAGAGTACTGTGAAGATAAAACTCTTGGAGGGTGGTTACTTTAAGTACTGGTAAAATGGCATTGTCCCGACCATATGGCTCACAAGTACAGTTCAGGGTAGAAGAGTTCACGATAATCGTTCACTGTAATAGGTCACAGTAATAGCTGAGAACGTTTGATCAATTGTAAAGAAACAACGTCGATGGGCAAAATCGAAAAAATTATGGAAATTAAAATGCGCACGAAATGCAACGAAAATCAAATGTGAAATAATACATTAAATTAAAAATAGTACTAAGTGTCCGAAAATTGAGGGGGGGGGGTAGGAAGTTTTTTTTATGGCTTTCAAAAACGCTTCATTAATAATTGGCGACTTGCTTTGCAGCTGCCAAATATATTCGAAGAGGTAGCCATACAATGCTTCCTTACTCCCACACAACCGTAATGGCATCTTCTGTATTGTTGGTGTGCGCTCCACGGCCAAGGACCTTGAAATGCAAGGAGTGGTTAGCATCAGGGCAGAAATACTTGTCAGGTATCAAACTGACATCCAAATACCACTGTTTGCCTTGCGTTCTCGATTGATAAATCAACCAGCTGAATGTGAAGAGGGTAGTTGGGAAGGCGCTAAATGGAGGTGGGATAATATAGCCAAAACAAAAAAACTCATTTGAATGAAACTGGAAAAGAACTCCTTGGGGAATGAAACATTGTGCAAAAACCTTAGTGGCAACTCAACAACTGAAGGTTGAAATGCGTAATTGGTGCTGCTAAAAGGCGTTTTAATTTATTCGCACCTTTTGATTTCATACTATAAAAGTTCCATGGTTCGTTTCGACAGTAGAATGCGCTAGTTACGGAGCAGTTAAGAGGGAACGGTAAAAGCAAAGAATAGGGACCGCTCCCTCTGATAAGGCAATATATCGATATGCCTGACATCGTCGGCTTGACTCGCCATGTTTGAAATTAGAAATAACGACAGCTGTACGATAATGCTGATTACTTAATGTTCATTATGTAATACCCCGTTATATAATTATTTTAAATGTACAAAGACTATGAGAAGGAGTTAATTCAATGAAATGAAGAATGGGTATATGAAATAAATATGAGATAACTAACGGATTGATATCGATACATGCAGTCGTAGCGTTATCAAGCAGTCGGTCTATATTCTTTGTTTCACCCGAGGGAACTAACGTTCATTCAGGAACGACTAAACTGTACTCATGAGCCCCACAGCCCTGTCTTATGTGATTCAGCCCAGGTATTGTACCTTCGGTATGTTACTGAGTAATTGCCAGATCGATTGCCCCAAAAATCGTTGTGAGCCATGTCGCGTGAATGGATACACGCTCGTTCATTGAAAACTCGTAAGAATCCAATCAACGTTCCTCTTAAAAGCCACCGGCCTATTGCCAGTAGCCTGTTCCTCAATCTTCTCAGGATTTGTTTGCCCTCAGAGCAAGGGGTATTGGTATTCTTGGGAATCAGTATCTTCAAAGTTATATGAGATCTCTGTTGGGTAATTCATATGTGGTGGCAGTTTTAGGGTGATGTGGTTATGTCAGATTGGACGTGCCGACTGAAATGAAGTTATTGCGAAGTAGTGGCGCTATTTTTCTTTTGCCAGTCAATTTCAGTTATCACATCGACTGACAGCCAGGCTATTTTGAAGAATATGGCCTCTGCATTGATATGGTTCGTTCTCTTTACTCAGTTGTGTTGCCCAGTGGCATTTTCATCCTATCCTGAGTTTGCTTATTTAAAACTTCAAAAAATTTAAACTTATTTAGGATTTATCCATGTAGGTTTAGCAGATCTCTAGTTGTGTCGTGCATCGTTTCCTTCAGGTGATATTCTAATGAAGCGTTTGTCAGGGGTTTTTTTCTGTACATTACAACTTGGAAACGGTCGTATAACGTAATTAATCAACTTGAGGGACTCTGTAGCGCGAGTCAGTACCGGAAGAGTTAATTGGTTAATCGTTTATTCCTTAATTAATATTAATGGATTGTTTTCTCGTGAGCGACGATTTGTGAGTCAGAAAGAAAAGAAGAAGTCGATTGTCACTTTTCCGAATTGACTTCTATTCGATTAGTGGAGTTCATTCGTTTCAAGTTCGTTGGTTCGCGTCTAATGAGAGGAGGTTCGTGAAAAGGAAATCGCGGAGGCTGCGTTCACAACTGGGCAAAACTGGAACAGTCTGGAGAGTGTGTTTCTCTTTACACCGAAGTGAAATTGACCTTGATGATTTTGAATCAGACCTCATAAACCACGAACCTCTCACTTCTCGTATGAGGTTTGAAACTTAGTAAATGAAGAAATCACTATTCAATTCAATTTATTTATGAAACTCATCGTATAGAAACATACACAAGAAGATTTCTTCCTCTACGCCATTAAAACAACCAACTAGCCGCACGATTTCTAAACGTGGTAATGGAATGGCACACCTCGAATTCGCATATTTCATAGAAATTTCATCGTAATGTGGTTAAAACTTGTTACGTGTTGCCTCTGCTATTCAACTTAAGGATTCAACGTTCACCCATGAGATTACGCTGCTATTAGTACGTTGGGGAGAATGTCATTGAAGACGTCGCGCTTATTTCGGGGATTGCTTGCGCGTGCTCAGTTCGAGATAAATATAATTTAAACCTGAACCCCCTCATTCGGCCCTCGCTCAATCTCATGCTTTGTACAAAATGGAATGACAACTGTAGAATTTACGTATGTTTTGATTCAAATTGACAAATTGGTTCAAGAGGCTCTGAATTAAGAAATCCGAATGGGCATGTTCTGGTTCTTTTTTTCTGGTAGCGAGGAAGTAAAATGCTTGTTGATGTGCAGGTGGTTGGGGTGTAGTGCCACGGGCTTTTTACGTAAATGAGGCAAGAAAAGAAGTGTCTCCCCAGTGACAAAATGTTTTATCGCTAGATGGCCCTTCGCCATAATTATCTTCTGTGCCATGATTCTTCCTAGTTTGTAGCATCGAACTGGCCCAATATCTACGTTTTTACTTTACGCTATCCCAAAGGAAAAGGAACGTATAGTAATCGTGTCAAAAAACGAGCGGTGCGTAGCAACACACAACTTTCCGCCATCTCTTTAAGTTCGAACGCCACCTACATATGCGGGCGCTGTATCTTCGTTCAACGCATTTTTACAGGCCAAATTTTGTTGTTGACACGATTACTATACATTCCTTTCCCTTTGGGGTAGCGGAAAGTAAAAATGTGTGTTTTCTTCAGATCTTTACGTTTTGAGGCCTACTGAGTCTAAAAAACCTAATTTCGGCGCGTGGTCTGTATGTGAGTGGGTCTGTAGTACGATTTGCAAGAGAACGGCTGCTCCGATTGAGCTGGTTCTTTTTTGTTTTGTTTGTTATTTTTTGTAGACACCAAAATAAGGTTATGGACGATTTCGGCAGATGGGAAGGGGGGGGGGGACGAAAATGTACCAAAAACTAGGGTTTTTCGAATTTTTCGCGAAAACGGCTCCAACGATTTTGAATCAACTTTCAAATTATCTTCTACTGATCAATACCTAACTTTTCTACTCTATACATATCTCCATGAAAATACGGTGAACGGAGATAGGCCCCTGAAGCAAAAATAGGTTTTTTACGCTTTTTGGCAAAACGGCTTCAACGATTATCCCCAAACTTTCAAGATGTTTTCAAATAGTAAATACCTACATGTTGTTCTCAATAAATGTTTCTCTGAAAGTCCATTGAACAGAGATAAAAATCAGAATGGGTCGAAAATAACGTGTTTTTTTTCGAACATTTCCGTAAATTCCAGGGTAACTGCTTCACCAGATGTGATAAATCTTATGGGGTTTCTTCTAGCGTTCTAAACCCACATTTTATTCTCTGCAACTATCTCTGTATCAATCTGTTGAACGGAAATATAAGCCAAGTTAACTCAGAAAAGGAGATTTGTCGAATATTAATTTATTGGTATTCCAGTTTTCTCAAGAACGGCTCTGACGATTTCGATCAAACTTACGGAGTACTCTCAGCTAACTAGTCCCTACATTTTGTTCTGTATAAATGTTCCTGTAAAAATGCGTTGAACGAAGATATAGCGCCCGCATATGTAGGTGGAGGTGGTGTTCGAACTTGGAGGGATTGCGGAAAGTTGTGTGTTGCTACGCACAGCTCGTTATTACTTTCCTTGGTTCTCTGAAAAAGGAAAGTTACATTTCCGGCAGAAAACCAATTTTGAGTTTTCTTCAGATCTCGTTTCAAAACCTATGGAATCCAAAAAACACCATTTGAGCAACTTGTCTGAACGTATTTCTGTGCTAAGAAGTGCGAATATGACAGGAC
Source organism: Pachypeltis micranthus (assembly GCA_020466155.1). Classification (NCBI taxonomy): domain Eukaryota; kingdom Metazoa; phylum Arthropoda; class Insecta; order Hemiptera; family Miridae; genus Pachypeltis; species Pachypeltis micranthus. The sequence goes on from CM035776.1 coordinate 7,604,268, forward strand.
GGATCTTCGTATGGCGTTGTTGGTATCAGAAGCTCGTGCGGTGGAGGCAACGTTGATCGTGTCTTATCGCATCGTGTGATGCGTGCAGTGTGCTGAGGAGATGCATCGGCTGGTGTGTCAGCAGGTGTTCTTCGAAGTATCCCTCCTAACCGTGCCTAAACTGGTGGTCAGACTACTGTGGAACATCCTCATGTCCGTTTCTTTTCCTTCTATATCGTGAGCCGGGGTCCCCCGCCCACCACCGATTTTAATTTTTCAGTTTTTCATTGGGTGTCAACAAAATCCGCTCAAATGTTATAATTAACCCCCAGGTTAGTTGGTTGGGCCAAAATACGGGTATAGGCTAAATCGACCAAAAACTAATTATAGTAATAGCAATCAAAACACTTTTTTCTGAAAAAACGGACGATATTTATTTTTCTGTGCGTTCGGGGGAAAATTATGAGAGTGACATAATAAATTATCAACAATTTCGACGAAAACTGATCTGATTGATAGTTTTCATCGTAAATTCTGCTCGTATGATATTGCATGATATAAGCGCTCTCAGAAAAGTCCATCCTGTACCATTGACGTTATAGTGATCAAAATACCAATTTTTTTCCCCCAAAAACGGCTTTAACAATTTTGATTACAATTTTTCTATGGGCAGCTCCAACTAACACAACAATACCGTACAATTCTCATCCGTGGGAGAATGGCGAGAGCAACACGATGAAAATGTCGAAGATTTTGGTGTAGTTTTTTCCTAAAAAATCCTTTCGTTCTCTAATTATGAGAATTATAATAATGATATTCTCCACGGGTTTTCATAATAATCAGCGTCGTATTCCTGTAAGCTATCTATACAATGGGCGTTTAATTACGCTCATAAAATAATTAGGAGTAACCCCAGAAATTCTCGAATCCCAACTACTGCAGTTTTGCTTCTTACAGTTTTTACCCAATTTGAAACAGTGAATACTATCCTTCTTTTAAATAACCGTGTTGGCAGTCTCATAAATTATGTGTGTGATAATTTTTAAATAATGATCGTGGCACTAGTAGGAGCAACACAGTAAATTCCGAAACATAGGCCGAAAAAACGTGGAACTCCGTAGGGCTGTGATTCCCGTTGGATTTAGGACTAATCCTCTGGATGAAACGACATCTTAACGCTGCCACTTGACAAAATAAGAGATTGCGATCTAATAAATAATATTGGCAACACACAACCCTGGCTGGAATTCTATTCTGGTCTATACCGGATTCGGATGAGTTCATCGGTCGATCTCATTCTGTTGATGTTTCCTCTCCCTTCCCTGCAAGCGATTCTGCAATCCGAACTGTTCTCTCTCCGGTGTTCGAGAGTAACGTTTCGAAATTGGTATCTTTGGAGGTCGACAAGGCTCTTAGATCCACTTCTTTTAATGCGACTGGTAGTGACTTCATTCTGGGGAGATTTAAAAAAAAAATTAATCGCGTAACGCATTTGACGATAACGCGAGCCTATGTAAATCTGCACGGACGTGATCTATTTTAAAACCCCCGAGATAAAGTTCCTAATCCATTAGAAGTTTCCAATTTACTCCCAAAGTCTACAGACAACAGGCAATCGATCAACATCGGATTAATGAACATTTTTGGGGTAACAGTTTGCTATCTCCCTTCCCAACAGTTAACGTTTGATCGATGGTTGAGCTGTGAATCTGCTTTAATTAAAGTCTATGAGAATGCTAAGGTCAGCAGGGCATTTTTTGTGGTGCTCCTTTTAGATACCTTAAGTACGCTTCATGTACGGCTGCTTACTCACTCCTGTCTTCCTACTTTTCCGGTTGAGCTCAGCTATCTGCTGTGTAGGAAACGACACTGAACACGACGGAATTACAATAAAACTTTGACAATTCCGTTTTTGGCTAACTTCTGTAACCATTTTTACTTTCCGCTACCCGAGGGGGAGGAAAGTATAGTAATCGGTCCAAAAAACAATTTCTTCAGATCTTTACGTTTTGAGGCCTACTGAGTCTAAAAAACCTAATTTCGGCGCGTGGTCCGTGTGTGTGTCTGTAGTTCGATTTGCGGGAGAACGGCTGATCCGATTGAGCTGGTTCTTCTTTTGTTTTGTTCGTTATTTTTTGTAGACACCAAAATGAGGTTATGGACGATTTCGGCCGATGGGAAGGGGGGTGGGGGGACGAAAATGTACCAAAAACTAGGGGTTTTCGCATTTTTCTCGAAAACGGCTCCAACGATTTTGATTAAACTTTCAAATTATCTTCTACTGATCAATATCTAACTTTTCTTCTGTATACATATCTCCATGAAAATACGGTGAACGGAGATATAACCTATGAACCAAAAATAGGTTTTTTACACTTTTGGGCAAAACGGCTTCAACGATTATCACCAAACTTTCAAGATGTTTTCGAATATTTAATACCTACATATTGTTCTCAATAAATGTTCCTCTGAGACAGTCCATTGAACAGAGATAAAAATTCTAAAGTTTTTTCGAACATTTCCGTGAATTTCAGGGTAACTTATTCACCAGATGTCATAAATCCTAATGTAGTGTCTTTTAGTCACCCATACCCACATTTCGTTCTCAATAATTATTTCTGTATATATATGTTGAACGGAGATACAAGCCAAATTAACTCAGAAAAGGATTTTTGTCGAATATTAATTTATCGGTATTCCAATTTTCTCAAAAACGGCTCTAACGATTTCGATCAAACATTCGGAGTACTCTCAGCTAACTAGTCCCTACATTTTGTTCTCCATAAGTGTTCCTGTAAAAATGCGTTGAACGAAGATATAGCACCCGCCTGTATGGCGTAGGTGGTGTTCGAAATTCGCCGGGGGTGGCGGAAAGTTGTGTGTTGCTACGCACCAGATATTTTTTGTTCATGACAACCTTAGGTTTTGTCCGATCGCAGTGCCAATTAGGCGGTGAGAACTATAACCCAAATGGAATATTTTTAAGGTAGAACAGATTTTTAGGCCACGCTTAAGGCGAAATACTGCCTGGACAGCGGACGGACATTACAGAAATTATCCTGACTGAAAACAGGATTATTACTCAGAATGCATAATAAACCAAAAGCGAACATCTCGTTAGGTTTATTTGATTGTGCAATTGTGCCAGGGTCAAGAGTAAGGCGAGATTTTCAGCATCGGAGTATTCGATTGTGGGAGAGAGTGGCGGGGGACAGCTAACGCCCGAAGAACGAAACCTCTTTGTTTTCAACCATCACTGCTGTGGGTCAACCTGCCCTTTCCCTGAAGGCTGATTGGACAAGGGTACGGGAGTTGCTCCATCAGTTCCACATCTCTGACAAGGGGGCTTGTACATTCTTGGTTGGTGAGGTGCTAAGACCATCTTCTTTTTCCATTGTGATCATTTCGATCAAAGTCTAGTGCAGCTAGTGAAAATGCGCCCTGCAAAGTGAACAGTGGCCGATACCTATGAGGACCCTACTGTTTGAACACTTCAATGGCCCAACATCCTTTCTCAAGTTTGTGTCATATGAGAGATGTGGTATGAACGATAGTGCTGTACCAAACTACCAATATTATTACAAAACCTGATATCTTCTACCTATTACTTAGCTTAGTAATATATTTTGCCTGTTTTTAAATGTTTGATGGAAACTAAAAATAAGTCGCGTGATTCTTTCAAAGCTATTTCAACAACATAGGGGGGGGGGGGGTATTTGGATCGCTAACGTACTCGAAGTTATCGGTTCGTCCTTGTATTGTCTGCCCCAGCCATCTTCAAGCAATTGTGTTCACGTCGTTCATCGAATGAAACTAACAGTTTTCAGTTTACTTTCTAATCCATAGTTATTTTCGAGGGATTGAGTAACTTCGAAACATAAATCCGTGCTGCTCTCAACTCGAGTTGTCTTAAAGTAGGTTCGAACGGTAACGCTGTGACGGTATACGCCTTTCTACCTCGGAAACGCTTAATATTCATTCAGCCGCTCGTCGGTGAATACACGTGCAAGGTCAAGCTACTGGGGTAAATAGCGCTTGTTAACGGACTAACTACGAGTGGGTGGGTTTATAAGTTACGCTGCAGGGGTAGTGAGCGTATTGTGTGGTAACATGGTCTATCAATAAAATGTATTACTGCTTTCCAATAAATGTACCATTTTCGTCATTTCCGATCAGTAGCTAATTTTCATTAAAAACAAAATGTAGGGACTAGGAAATTAATATTCGACAAATCTCCTTTTCTGAGTTAACTTGGCTTATATCTCCGTTCAACATATGTATACAGAAATAATTATAGAGAACGAAATGTTGGTATGGGTGACTGAAAGACACTCCATTAAGATTTATCACATCTGGTGAAAAAGTTACCCTGGAATTTACGAAAATGTTCGAAAAAACGTTATTTTTGACACATTTTCATTTTTATCTCTACCCAATGGACTGTCAGAGTAACATTTATTGAGAACAATATGTAAGTATTAACTATTCAAAAACATCCTGTGAGTTTCGTGAAAATCGTTGTACCCGTTTTGCCAAAAAACGAAAAGAAAATTAAAATAACCCTAATTTTGCTTCGTAGACCTATATCTCCGTCCAACGTATTTTCATGGAATATGTATGGAGAAGAAAAGTTTTGTATTAATTAGTAGAAGATAATTTGAAAGTTTAATCAAAATCGTGTTAGAGCCGTTTTTGAGAAAAATGCGAATAACCCCAGTTTTTGGTACATTTTCGTCCCCCACCCCCCTTATCATCGTCCGAAATCGCCCATAACCTTATTTTGGTGTCTACAAAAAATAGCAAACAAACCAAAATGAATAATAAACCAAAAGAACCAGCTCAATCGGTTCAGCCGTTCTACCGCAAATCAAACTACAGACATTACGGACCACGCGCCGAAATTAGGTGTTGTAGTCTCAGTAGGCCTCAAAACGTGAAGATCTGAAGAAACCTCAACTTTTTTTTTGACACGATTATTATACTTTCCTTTCCCTTTGGGGTAGCGGAATGTAAAAAGTGACAACTGTCAATGCATTAAAAAAAATTCAAAATTATCTAGGATTTCAAGACTACCTTTCACTGTGAGCTGAGTGGGGGTTCATCTGGAAGATTAATTTTTTTAAAAATATGAAAAGTGTAATGCAAACGCACATTGAGATTTGTGTGTCATTTGCATCTAATTATGAAATGCTCGGAACAAGCCACAGGGAGCTTGTTACCAAATTTACATGTGAACGCTCCGTATTTTATCGGGATTTGTATTGTTGCAGAATCCATAATTCAACATGCATCGAGCTCGCACGTGCTTTCACAACTTGGTCCCCTTCCTTCCCAATGCGGTGGGTCGTGAGAAATTCGCAATTTGGATCAGAGGCGCCGCCTCGAAGGCCGGAGATGTCATCCCTCCTGGACAAGCTCATCCTCGCCAATTCAGCTCTGCCGTACCCGCCGAATCTTTCCTAAATGGCTCGTCTTCTACGTACGTCGAAGACATGTACAACAGTTGGCTCGCTGATCCCAGCAGCGTTCATGCGGTTAGTTTCATTTTTGCTTTCTTTAGCTTTACAGAGTAGCGTGTGTAATTAGTTGAAATGAGTCTTCTTTAGATTTTTACATTTCGGACGCTTCTGAGAGAAAAGTGCTGAAACAATTCAGCTCAAATTTCATATCCAACGGGCAGGACAACATGGAAAATAAGTGTATGAACAAAATGAGCCCAAAACTATAGTGGTCGAACGCTAAATTTGTTTTTCTCAACAACTGCTCCAACGCTTTTAGCTGAACTTTTTCGGCAAACAAAACTGTAATGTAATATTTCCATCCGGGGAAAAGTGACGAGAGCAAGACAATAAATTACTTAGTGCATTTTTTTCATAAATCGGATCATATTCTCAGAAAACTCAGCGCGGTCGACCAATAATAATACATATGGTCAAAAGAGAATCAAAACCAAGGTCAGAAATTCTGAAATGCAAACCAATGCAGATTCTTCGGCTAATTTGTTTCAGCATAAACAACAAAATCGTGTTGGCATTTCTAAAAATCCTCTATGCAATGTTTACTTAACTTTCTGACTCTACATGGATGGTTTGGCTTTCGACCCCTCAAACATGTGCACAAAATACCCCGTGGGATCGGCTAAATGTGAAGATATCAACATGCAAAACAACATCCCTGCAACGCGTTTTAGAAATGAACGTCATTTTCCAAGGAGATGGTTGAGCTCATGATGACGTTTGATCGGACGTTTGTTGAGATTTGTGATTAGGGCAATGAAAACATTTCAAAGTCCTCGGGCAGTCTGTAAGTAGGGGGGACTAATCGAGAGAAAAATAATGTTCCGAGACTCATTGGTCGATCCTGCATTGAGAACTCAGATTTCAACGTTTTGGACAGTTTGGAGTGCCCATCATGTAATATTACATCATCCGCATTGAAAGTGTTAGGTCTCTCACGCCAGCCTGACTGGTTTTCCAACAACCTCTATGCAGTAGGAATTACTAAAAGCAGAATGTAGATAAAATAAAACGGATAAAAAATATATAACGATTGTCTGTTTCCACTATATTTGAGTTACAGTGTTAGATCAATTTCGACGGTCAAGTCATCATCAGTAACAAAGAAAGGCAACTGAATAGGGAACAGCAGAGAGGTTCTCATATAGAACGGTTGGGTCGGGTTTTTCCAGTGGCAGGTACATCGTAGCGGGATAGCGGAAAAGGGAAAATTAATAAGGGGTTATTGGTAATAAGCGGAAGAAACCTTTATTTTATGAAATGGGTTGGTTTCAAAAACTTCATCGCGAGTGATGTAGTTCGTAGCAGAATGTAGTCTGAAACTGAAAGTGCGGACTACTTAGTCTTGAACATAGAATAAGTGAAGGCATATATTAGTGGCCTACACACCACTCTGGTAATCTTGGAATTAAATGACCGATGACAAGAAAATCAGCCACAGAGTGAGAGTTATTGATGTAGGCACACGAGGGTTTGATACACATATTAGATTTTTATTTCAATCTCTCAGCACAATTATTTTATTTAATTGTATTAATTCCTACTGTGTTTTTGGGGTCAGCGATAATGGCTGAAGTGCGCACATATTTCAAATCGGTGCCATACGCAGAACACTCTCCTCGAGGAACCAGTTTGTACTCGAACAATTTACCTCAAGTTCATATCTCAGAATGCTGATTGGTACTTCATCTTCTCAGATGTCTGCCGGAGCAAGCGAGATACGAACCATATTGAGTGGTTTATCTAGAGTAGGGTTGACGGTAGTCGACCTATTGATCACACTCGCCATAAATTGTAGTTTTTATTCATCAAAGCGAGTGAAAAATATGTTTTTATCTTCACAAAAAGTAATCGGTGAGTCTCAGATATTTAATTTATAAATATTGTTAAGAGTTGCCATAAAAGATGTAGATCACCTAAAAATAAAATTATCTCCTAGTTAACGGTGCTCGGAATAATGATTGTTTGTCTCAAACAACATTTTTGCATCTTATTCAACGAACATTTACGTCAGTTAAAACTTGCTCAAGCTCAATGTCAAGATGTGTCGTCTCCCGCTTATAAACAACAGAGTTGGAACGTGGATGTATTACAAACAACGAGAGCAAACTGATAATCCTCGTGTAGCTCGGCCTATTTATCCCATAATTGAAGAGGCGCCGTAATTAGACGTTTATTCTAATGAAAACGACACTCCAGTTAGAAGCTCGTCTTTTTGCCTTCGTTATGTACTGCCCCCCTCCCCCTGACTCACATAGCGCCCATACTGTTTCACGAAATTTTACTTTTTCTGTATTGAAGAGTGAGTGAGCGGGGGAGAGCGTCCACACAGCTTAAAGAAAACTCGAAAAAACCTTTTCAGCTGATTAAGTAACTTTGCAGAAAAGACGCGATCAGTCCAACTCCTAAAATGTGAAATGATTGTATAACCTGATACAATCATGGCGAATTTCTACGCCGTTTGGTCATCAACTGCCCTGCATCATGGATCAAATATAATTTGTGGAGGATCGTACGTGACGGGTGCTGGTACTGCGATGTGTGTCATAGATCACCATCTCGTTCTGCCTCGCAGAACACGAAGCATTTGGGGCCTACCGGCACCGAATTGGAAAGACTGCAACCCGAAAGGATGCTTCCCACTTCATCTTCTTGTGCCAAACGTGGGCGGGCTGGCGGCGTTCGGTGGAAGACACGGTTGGCCAGCTTACACACGAGAGGCATTCGTCCGTGTTGCATTTCGAATAAAACTGGAGGTGCATTGCTCAGTCAGAAGAGGATGGAGCTTGCCGATCAAGGGCGGGTGTCTTGCAGGGGTCAAGAATGATGGCATGGAGGGAAGGCTACTCTTGAACCTCCCTAACTGCTGGGTATTATGGGAGGATGCGTGGGAATGGCGGCCCGCTGCATGATTCTTCCGAGGGTGAGGGAACATGAAAGAAGAGCTACCATCTAAGAGAAGCAAGAGTGCCAACCTGATGAAACGTGCTAAATGGTCCTGAGTTGGTTCTTAATACACAGGAGTAAATTCATGAGGCCACTAGGAGCTCCCAAAAAAAAGACAAAAGTGTCAGACACCATGCCAGATGAGATGCCATTTACGCCATGTAAGATATAATTATATTGTCCTCGAAAGATCCATCTAAATTAGATGGAAACTGCACAGTGTGTATCAAACGTCCGTACCTTCCCAGATTCTGGTATCCATCCAACTGAGAATATCTTATTCAAGAGGCACTCCTCATAATCCCCAAATATTTTGACGAAGTTCACATTTTCGACCGAATAACCTACTCCCTGGATGTATCTATGTTCTTAGGCTCTCTTAAGTTCGTCCAGTTTACTGGGTAGAGGAGTACGTTCAAGCGTCTTTAAATTGATGAAGGTCCCAATTCGCATTTATCAGACTAGCCGTCCATTCTGATGACAAAGGACAGGGTACTCAACTGTAGTGAGGGATGCACAACCCAAGGCTACGTGAGTGAACTTGAGTGATTTACCGGGCAAGTTTACAACGTGAAATGTTGACTGCTTCATTTGGGTCTGAGCTTTTCTAATGCAAGAGGCCGACGAATGAGTTCATGAGGTGCTGTTGCGGATCACCCTGGTTTTTCCTCAGAGTTTATTGACTGTATAGAGAATATGAGGGAATTTAACTCTGCTCACATGAAATGCAACACTATGAGTACTCACGATACTGGGAGCTAGAGTTGCAGCCGGCGGGAGAGACAAGGAGACGAGTCGGACGATGTTGCAGGCCGAACGGATAAATCAATTTATCGCAGAGTGACGGAGGAAATTTTAGACGCCCTTAGACAGCCAACAACTCATTTAAAATAAGTTAAATAACTAATAAATAAATAAATATTACGGAAATAGCGAAGAAAGGCGTGATAGCACGAAAGATACAACTGAGGGAAACCAATAACGGCGAGAGACTGACGTGAAGGAGCAGGCTAGAGCCACATGGCCTGTGATGTGGCACACCAGGTTACGCCACCTCCTGGACAGAGCATTTGAGCGCCTCATTTCAAAGGCGCGTACAGGTGCAAATGCATGCTTTTAAGATCTTGAAATGAGTTTGCTGAGACTTTTCTTTATTTTGTTTGATTGGGGCGGTTGGAGGTTGGTACTGCCAGTATCAGTCACAACTAGAATATCAAATGCTATACGAGACAAAGGTTGAGAAATATTCGAGAGGAGTGTTGGGCAATGCGTTGGAAGTTCCAGTTTAATTGTTCGCCTCGCTTTATTTATTTCTCTCCTGACAAGCTCAAAACCTTATCTGCCTGTTGTGATTTAGTAAGACTCGTCAGTTTCTGAAGATCCCCTCGGTTACTGTAGGTTTTCGTGAAAACGTATATTTATTTACCGTGATTTAATTAGTTACGCAAACCACTCTCCAAAGTTAAGGCAGTGGAAACACGGAAGCTCCTGTTTCATTGATGCCGTCAACCTACTTGAGATTGAGCAGTACGATCGAGTTTCGTATTTGCTGAGTAGATCTGTCGTTGATAGAAGGCGTTGAGCGTACAGTGTCAAATCTCAGAGTGTCCCGCGTAAAATAAAAGAACAGATTTCCAACAGGAACGCTTTACAGCTTTTTTTTATTTTTTATTTTTTGCAGTCATGGGATGCGTACTTCAGGAACTCGGCAGCCGGAGCTGGTCAAGCTTATGTAGCCCCGCCATCGCTCGCCTCAGCTCCCAAAGGGCATGTACCCATTTCAGCTATCGCCCCCTTAATGGGCAGCGGGGCTGTCGCTGGGGGTGGCCCCATATCTGAGAAAATCATTGACGACCATCTCGCTGTACAAGCGATCATCAGATCCTATCAGGTAGAGCACCAGCTTATCATTTCCACTCACACGCTAACATGAGTAGATTTTAATATTATCTTGATGGTGGCCTGTTATTCAAAGTGGTGTTACATTTTGTCAATTAGATAGCTTGATAGCGCAGAAAGCTTAGTATTTCTTGAATTGAAACAATTAGCGAGTTTATTTTCTTTTTCAAGAATTAAACTTACTATTGGTAGACGCAATAACAAATTAATATTGAGTCGATCAACACGCTGTTGCAATTTGTCCATTTTTCGTTTGCGTACTATGTTAGTCCTTAGCTTTAAGTGAAAGCACAGTTTTTCGGGTGGTGGGCTAATAGTCTGCGTTATATAGTCCAGTGATGTTTAGACACACCATCAATTTGGTTCCTAGAGAACACACATCACGTGATGGAGCTGCCTGAGACTTGAGGTAGTTTCAATTCCCAAAGATTTTTTCTTTCATCGGTTCGTTCAATTGGCACACAAGTCGTGTGGCTCATCTCGTGCTGCGCAGTCAGCACGTAGAATTTACTAAGTACCTAACAGTGCAAAATTTAGGTAATTTTTCTGATGTATGCTCGATCGATGTTCATTTATCGAACAAATGTCCGCTAATTACTTCTTGCCGTATAGTTTCTAATCCCGTGTCGCCCAGAAAAACGCTTTGATCCCAACGAAAATTTCAGGTACTCGTGCTATGTGCCGTCACACTGTGAACCTTCCAAAACTAAGTCATGATTTTGGTATTTACTAAGGATTTCCACTGTCAAATCAAGTACAAGAAACGTTGGGGGTATAGATACAAGAGTCTTGTAAAGCCTTTGAGAAACTAATCAAAAATATTGTTCGTATGTGTTCAGCTCAGCTCTGCCCGAATTCCCCTTGGTCTTAACGGGGAACCCCCTTTTTTTTTGTTTTTTTTTTAAACACAATTTGCGAGTCTTTAAAAGCTCCGAAGGGTTTTGTTATGGATGCACCTATTATTATTAATAGATAATTTAACAATAATATTTGCCTAAATTCGTGGATTTTGTGTTTGCGTTTAAGCACGAAATTACTTTGTATCGCTCATCTGCTTCATTTGGTTGAACCACTGAGCTATTTTCACTTGTCAGTGGATTAGCATGAAGAATCTTATTTATAGCTCGGTTTAGTGCAGGAGGAGTATTCTGTTCCGTTGTGAGTAACAACAGCATTGAAGCCATTTCTGTAATTTCTTAATTTTCGGGTCTGTGGTTGGGTTTTATTATTGGATGAACCACTTTAACTTCGATATTTTCAACAACGTTCGAAACTCAGCAAAAAGTGAAGCCCTGGAAATTTCCGCCAGGTGGTTGTAGCATTAAATCGGTTGCACAGTGCGTATAGTGTAGCAATTTCATCACATTGTGAGCAAAATTGAATTTGACGAAATACTAATCGGAACTGAACCCGAATTTGTGCTAAACAAGAGAGTACTGTGGGTAGCTTTCTGAAATTTATTGAGTAATGTGGAGGCCCCTCCAGACCCTCGTGGAGAGGTCTCCTGACCCGCCACACTATGTCCAACTTCTCTACGCGCCAAGAACTCGTAAGAGAGTTATATGAGTGAAAAGTCACGGAGGTTTGCGGTTTCGTTAGCCCGGTGTACTCACTCAGCATCCACCGTGCCCTGACCTGCGAGAACGGCAAGCAGTCTCTGGAAGAGAGCTGTTGCCTATGTGTAACTGCACTGAAGTATGCCCCTAGGGAATCTGTACCATCGGGGAGGAGTTCTTTATCTGGCTGCCCACTTGATCTAGCTATTTTCAGGGAGAGATCAACTGTGGGCGCCCTTTTTAGCAATTTTGATAAGGTGTTGATAACAAAAATCCTACTGAGGCAATGACCTTAGTTAAAAGACAAGATAAACACGAGTAGTTCTTTGGCAACCTGCGGTTTAAACAAATTATTTAAAATTTGGACTTGAGGGGATGAATGAAGAACATTGTCACTTAACACCTCATCATAAACGCGTCATTATGGTTATGAATATTTACATAATAGATGTTGAACCACGAACGAATAACGTAAATGCCAAATTAATTATCAGAAAACAGGATAATTACCGGATGTTGGTGTAGCTCAGCAGAGCTACCCAAACTCAGCCTTCAAGGTAAAATACGTTCTCACGACAAAACCCTTCGAAGCTTCTAGAGAATACCAGTACATCCCATAAGTTATTAGCGATAGGTACTTATTAAAATGCTTGTATACTTTATTCGATAGCGTGCGTATAGTGTTTTCTGTAATGCCTCATTGCAACTTATGTGGTACAAGTAATGCAGACTTTTTTAAAAATCACGTCACCCTTTATTTTTCTGATGCATATTACGTTTGGTTAGCTCAGTAAGTGTGCTCGAAAATTAAATCATTTTCTACAAAGTGGACAGGTTAGTAACGGAATTAACTGGTGTTATTTATATTACTGTAATTGGATTGGATTAGCAACCAGAAAGTCTCAATTCGAGATCTTATGAGCGTTCATGTTTTTGAATTTTACTTTCAATTCCGCGCGTGACCATGGAATTCCAAATTTTTTCTTTTTGTTACTCAGCGTATTTTGTGCTCCTATAGTTTTTTGAGAACAAAAATCCGTTTTCGACTCAGTTTCAATTTATCGCATGACGTCGCCTGTTGCATGCTTGTTGCATTACGCATTAGTTAGGTCGCTTAGTGAGTGTTGTCTAGAGTTGACCCGATTAGTAAAACGGCTGGTAGGTGATGGAACAATCAAAGCCTTGAAACGTCGTCCTGACTAACGTAATCTTGTGACGTAAAGCTGAGCATGAAAATAATTCTTGATCTGCTACTACGTACACTGATCGGATTTTTTTTTTGGACTCGCAAGTCGCACGAATGATAACAGCAACATCAACGTGTCGATGGCTCCAATTTATTTGGGGTGCACGTTTCAGTTCGTTTTTACTTACGATTATAATTGACCACTCATTAGATCGTAACAGTTCAAAGTCTCCTCGGCGAAGAAACGCCGTTTGAGAGTTAAGGGTATCTCCACCCAAAATTTGTTTGTACGATGTCCGCAGATTGACTAATATCAGTAGAAGTAGTGGGAGGTCAGTTTATTAAATTGCAACTCTTAGAATCACGAATGTGAAAGATTGTGATATTTTTTTCCAAATAGGGTAATTTGACTTTAGTCAAACCCTCCCACATATTTCTTGTTTCTTGAACTCGACTACCACTAAGAAGGACTCCTGTAATCGATTTTTCTCGACTCAGCTCAACTCCCCCATATTTGATAGCGTAAGAACGTTTTACGGCGCAAGTAGCTGAGTTGGCTCACAAGAAGTAGAATGAGCGCCTTTTTTCACCCTGCAACTACAATCTTTATTGTTCATGTTTCGCTCATTAATTCGAATGGTCGGATCATAGCATGATACTGATTGGTTTCAACTATGTCATTTTGCATGAACGGTTCGCTTAATTTGTTCCAGAGAGTTGATTAATTTGTTTTGTACTGTTCTGTTTCATTATGTTGTTATTCAAGACCTCTGGTGCTTGACAATAACCTCCATTATTTGATTTGAATCTTCTTTCACAACACCACTGTACATTGTCATTGAATTTACCTACTTTCTAGTGAGGTTAAGTTTCTAACATTGGGACGTTTCAGAGCAACCCAAGAAACGTTAGTAAACAGTTAAGGTCGTTCCAGACTCCTTTGGAGTAGTTCGAGGAACGGGAGGGAGAGTGGAAGAGGCTGCTCGAGGCTTTTTGTGCGTCCTACTCTTGCTCTGTTTGCCTAAGTATGCTTGAGCATGCTTTTGTACCATGAGAAACAGGCGCATGAGACTCTATCCGCTAGGGTATTTCACTTGAGTGTGGATGCATGTGTTTTCAGCTGTCCAACTTTGGTGATTGCACTCTAGGAGAGTGTGGATGAACTTACTTTGCTCGCCACGCGGGTATTCCATGAGAGTATGGGGGGGGGCTTCAAACTGAATCAACATGAAGCAGTTGTTAATGAAGAATGATTATTATTCCTTAAAAAAAATCGGGCAGCCAACAATTAAGTGCTAGGTATTAAAGCAATTGGGTTAGGTCTGCCAGTAGGCAAATGACTAAAGTTAACGTACCTGTTTGGTGAGTCCGTCTCCTCTGGCTGGTTAGATACTGTGGGCGAGCGCTTTCGAGGCAAAGACATCATCGTGTTACGAAAGGAAGTTTAGAGATGCTTTTGAAGAGCTGCTGACTCAGGCAAAAATTACGGCAATCGCGCCGGAGATTCGATCCACAATCCTCAACATTACGTCGAGAATTATGAATCGACTGTCTTAACCACTAGACCACGATCAACTGGTGCCTTTAATAGGAGTCAGTCAGCACATCTCCCCCCTCGTCTTTTAACCGCTGCTCCTGGCCATTAAGTCAGTACTGACAAAATGTCTTTATAGCACTGACGATGATGTGTTTGCATTGAAAGCGCTCGCCCACAGTATCTCACCAGCTAGAGCAGACCTACCGTGTACATTAACTTCAATTAAGTGCTACTTTAGGTTTGTTGAAAGTTCAGGATGTGAAGTGAATTAGACCAAACATAACAAACCTCCAATTTGTATTCATGCTGCATCAAATAGATCAAAAAGGGATATTTCCGTAGAAAAAGGCGTTTCGTGTGAAAGATATTTTTAAACCTAAACCGGTTTCACGTCAAATCCTTGATTTTATCGCTCATTTATTTAATATCTTCTTATTGGGAGTGAAATTCACCCCCACAGTTGGTCGGGTGAAGATAGCGGGCAGGGAAAAAGGAAACTTAAATAGGATATCTTGGCTCTTTAACAAAAGGTTTATAATTTGCCGGATAACGAGCCCGAATAGTAGATCCTCCAATACCTTGTTCATCAAAGGGATGCTTGACTGGAACGTAAAATACTTTTACACGCCTCGTTATGCTGATGACTTGCAAATAGAATCAGTTACAGCGTTCAAATTGAGCTCTACCCTCACTCTTTTAGCCGAGTTTGTTAATCAGTCAAGTGGGATATGAAGAGTAGGTCGAATTTCATGGTGAACATTCTAGAGATGCATCAAAATGAGTCTTGGTTGGAGAAGAAAAATAGGGGATTTTTTTTCGATGCGCTTTATTACGAAAATAGGCTATCTGCTTAAAGTGTGATAGCTATCGTGAGAGTCAGGTTTGTTTCCTTATCAAAATGACTGTTCCTTAACCGGTCATTTAACCAGTCCCCTGGTTGAGAGCTGTTGCCCATGCATTACCATTCGAGGTATAACCCTGGGAAGTTCATACCATCCAGGAGTAGTTTCCCCACCTAATCTTAACTATTAACTTGGTTGGCAAATTTCAAAGAGAGTGATCAACTGCGACCATGTATGATTGTCATGAAATTGAAACGAGTCAGTCATAAGCTTACTTGATAGCTAAAGCTGGAAGGTTTGGCTGCTCTTATAACAACCGTCCCTCAATGTTGTAGGAACTTCAGTGGAACTGCGTGCAGTATATTGTTTCCTCCCAACTGGCAGGATTGTGAGTCTTTGAGAGAAAAGAAGTGGAGCCGCGCATTGAATACGTCCTGTCCCGTAGGGAACTGGCTCGTCCAGTGGTCTGGATCAACTCACTTTCTCCTAAAACGTTTACTGATGTTGCGAACAACTTGTACTTGTCTCGTCTCTCTTATGAGGATTCCCATCTCCCTTGCCATTTAGCTAAGGCTGTAAGTTTTGGTTGAGTGGAGAGGTCTATGTGTAGTTTGGCCCAGTAACAATCTCCCTTTTCAGTTTTTACTTTTCCACCATGTACAGGATGGCCTAGTCAATGGGTAACTGGCCAATGATCACTTGGAGTGCTTTAGGGGATGCTGTGTTGTGAGTTTTGGTGATCCACAAGATCGCAGCTCTTTGGTATTGGGTTAGTACTCTTGGTAGACTGTAAGTTTGTTACCCTAGACAACGTGGTAGTAGCCAATCACACTTAGGTAAGCGCTTGAGTCGTGTGTATGAGAATTATTTCTCGGTAGCGCACACCCCGGCCTTGCTATTGCGAGAGTCACGTTTCGAAGGGTGATCTGCGAATTTTTCACCCAAAATTCGATAGCTCCGGTGCACCACAGAGGTTCTGTGAGCATTTTATCCTTGTCAAATAAAATGACAAGTTTCAGACCAACATCAGGACCTAGTTTCGTAATGGCCCACGAAAATTGTCTCACCAGAAGGTGCTAAAGTAGTTTGTAGTGTTAAGCACTCATTGGTTGGCATCTTTGGAGCGTGGGGGGAGGGTCTCATTCACTTCAATCTAGGTGTTGTATTAATTTTCCAATGTACTAGTGGTGTTGTGGTGGAGTAGAAAGTTGTTTTAAATTAATAAAATAAAGGCGGTTTTGGGGCGATTTGGGATAGTTGTTGAACATTGGTGTTGTGTTGATTGCTGAACTCAGGCCAGAGGTCACTTAGTAGCAGAGTTGGATCCACTGGGCATCATGTACGCAGACTTACATTCTCCTTACAAGGACCGTAAAGGCGCTCCCCATGAAGTTGTCGTCCGTCAGTACATGCTGGGTAAGATATACGTTAACCGTGGCTTGTTGGGTGCGTATAATCGGATCCTCTTCCTTGTCTTTATTTTTTCCAGGAACATCCTTCACACTCGATTCCTTTTCAACATAAACAAAGTATCCTTAATCAATTTTATTGTAATTCAAATAAATTTAATATTTGTTACCCGTCTGAACGTAATCAATAGTCGTTGATCTGTTTGCAATTTTCTTAGCTCTTCACTGCAAACCTGCCCCCCCATGATAAGTTCCACCTGGAAGATCCATGTTTTGTGGATCTTAAATTGAAATTCTTCGTTTGTTTGGAGGGCAGCAGTTAAACGCTTTTTCTGCTCTTTACTGCTTCCAGGCGAGATTTAATAATAAAGGAATAATAAGACCCCTTGTTTCATGCCCCTCCGCTGTATGGTGGAAGGCAAACGAGCCATCGTGCAGTTCAAGGAAAACTCCTGAAAGTGCAGAGGCAGGTTTGCCACAGTGGCCATGAACACTTGCTGCACTTTAGCAAGAATATCTCACCCCTCCACGTACACTTTCGAAGAAGCGCATATCTGTGAACAATACCAGTACTATTTCTACCATGGTAAAGTCAAACCTCCAAGTACTGTGAAAAATTTCAAAATAGAAGAGGCAGCAGTGTTTGCTACTGGCTTTATGCTAGAGTGGTAGAATTTCCTGCTGCCTGTCGTTCAGCGTCTGCATCCACTCACAGGAACAACTGAGGATGATGCACTGATGATTCAGGTGTTTGGGGGAGAGGGAGGGTCAAGGCTGGTCATTGCAAGACAAGATTGTAATCTTGCTGAGCCACTGGGGGAGCATGCCACGATATATCAAGCAGATATTCTAGTCATAAACAAAGTCTCAACCTATACCTTAAGATCCAGGCTAACGCGTAAATGTCTTCAGGCGCTCAGAGACTCATTACCCATAATAAGCTTTTCATATGGCTCATAAAGACCACGAGGGCGAAAAGGGGCACGGAATCTCTACCCATCTGGCCTGAGCCTCGCATAAGAGCGACAAAAGTCACCAAAATCAGCACTTTTCCTGTGCAGTGGTAGACTCAGGAACAACACGTCCAATTGCCATGGCCAGCCACGTCCAAGACGGGCAAAAAGGCACGTTGCGCCTTCCCAGTTGGCGGTTGAAGGGCCAAGGCACACTTACCAGATAGGAACTAAGAGTCCTTACTAGCTTCCTCACTGCCTGCTTGGATACCACCTCAACGAAAGTAAATCAGAGGCAGCTGAATACAGATTGTGAGGCGAGGAAGACCAAACGGCAGAGACCATCCCATCTGAGCGTAAGACGTATTTCATTTGGTTAGGGACATTGTCACAATAAGGCCATTGCGGGCCTGCTGTGACAAAGGTATTTAAGAAACAAAAACCAAAAGCTAATGCTTGTTTCACGTATAAGTCGACAAGGTTTCAAGTGCTATAGACTGAAGTCTGTTTAGTTGCAGAGTTATTAAGTGAAGAGGTGGTTGCAAAAATACGACCAAATTCTAAACTCGTCGTGTGCGAGCAGTGAGCCAAGGTCCCCAGAAATGCGATGGCGTTTGCTTTCCACGACGTGGTCGCGCTCAACCAATTATCCCTTCCTTTTACCAAGGAACAGATTGCCTGAAAGTATCTGCCCTCCACACCTCCAAGACTGAATTTAAGGACCGCTGAGCGAGGCTTTGACGCATGAATCATGACACAGTATCACCCAGTAGTGGTCATGATTCTGTCCCATATAAACTAAACCTGTTCAGAAGGACGCGCATTATTCGTTATGTTTGCCGTCGCAAGTTCAGCGTTTGATCAGCAATTTATCCGTCACGTATTAATGAAATCAGCAACAAAATTATAAAACATTCGAGCAATCCCAAAATGAGTTCAAAAATTCAATTTGTAGAGCCCCAAATTGGAAAATCATAGTCAACTGCTGTCCGACATTGAGATGATTTACTTTGCTTTGTCAATTAAATTGCATTTCCCTCCTCAACTTCCGAACAAAGCGTCCCATTTTATCAATTTAAATATTCTGCTGCCGTCGAGCAGATTAATTTTATTCAATAGCACCAAAAAATGAAACTGTTTCCCACATTCCTTCCCTCTCCTTCACCTTTCCCACTCCAACTCTTACAAATATAGCGTTCTGTTACTAATTTGTCGTGTTTTATTTGAGAGAAGTCTGATGCCAAGCACGTTTTGGTCTGTCTCGTTGCATGGGTTGAATTTGCTTTAAATGAGAAGCCTTCAATTTGTAGCATAAATGTCTGTGGTCTGCGTTCCTTCGATGACGTCTTTCTGAGCCAGCAGTGGCTCGTTTTCTAGGTAATATTCGCATGCTGTATATACTTAGACGTACTTCGTAACGATCGTAAATTTTGTTTAGGTTGTATAGCGTACTCCTCCATAATCCCACTTTTTAAATTTTCCTCATATTTAGCGTACTGTAACTAATTGTCTTCTCTTTGTTGTAAACTCAACAGCCTCGTTGTATTTTATTCATTTTTTTGTGCCGTTCCCTTGATTCTAATCAAAGTTGTTACTTCTTTTCATGTCTTATTTTACGGGGCGATTTTGTGTGGCTCGTGATAATATTAAGATACGGGGACACCACATAGCAAAACTGGACCCGCTGGAGATCAGTTCGGCGGATTTAGATGACAAGCACCCGCCTGAACTCCTGTACAACCACTATGCCTTTGGTAAGTAAGGAACAAAAAAGAAAAAGAAAGTGGCGAATTTGTTTATGACGATTTTCTCGGCGTTTGGTTATTATTCCATTCCAGCGCCGTGAATTACCTACATAGACGATTTGGTTGTTTTTCCACGTATATTTACTCTTGGAATTATCTGAGCAATCTGGCTCATGCGTACAACTGTTTTATTCGTTACTACTAGCGGTCACGTACGGGCTAGGAAATTAGCGGAGGGAAAGGTTCAACTTTTTGTAAGTGACGCCTCGTGCTCAGTGGAAAGTCAGGGGTATACGTTTTGTGAACTGATAATGACATGAGATACACGTCAATGATTGGAATATTCAACCGTTTGAAGTTCCAAAACGATAACGTTTAGAAATCGTATATAAATTGAAATAAACTCCAACTGAATTGGAATTTTAACAAAAACGGACGCAAGGCTCTTACAAGGCACGTTTTGAAAGATTTGCCTGTAATTCGTGCCAATTTTTCCAAAGCTGATTCACGGATGAGGATATTACTCGTTAGTCTCCTCTTACGCCATTTTGCCCGAATTGTGGTTCCAGGGGCGATTCTCAAATGTATTTATAAATGTAAAATGCGTTCTGATAGCTCATTTAACTCTTATTATTGGCCTTCAAGAAGCGTTCTGGCTCTAAATAGTAAATTTCCCACATGCACTACTTTTAAAGGTGTTTGTGAGTCCGTAGTTTTACTTTCCTTGGCTCTAAGAAGTAGAAAGGAAAGTTATGTAATCGTCTGAAAAAACCCTGCAAAATAAAACACAATGTTTTATTATTCTCATGAACAGCTTGACCAAGTATTACTGCTCCCCCATTCCATTCGATTCAGCATCGAATACTAGTAAACCATACGAAACATGACCTGACTACAATGGAACTACGGAAACAAAACGTCTGATGATTTTGCCCCGTCGGTTCGGAGAAATTGGAACGGGGGCGCTTCGAGCGAACCCGTTGCGAGTCGAAAGGGGACTCGAGTGGGAGGCGAGCGAGCGAGCGGGTGGTTTTGTTATGAGGCGGGAGAGAGGGAGGGAGTACAAACGACGAAACGTTGACTTCCGCTGTAGTTCCCGCGTTGTACTGCGTTTCGTTAATTTTTTTAACCGTTTTTTGCCCATAACAATCATGGGCTTCGTCCGATCGGATTGCCGAAATGGCGGGCACAACTAGATACCAAATCGGATTTTTGGGCGAAAGAACGAATTTTTTAGACCACGTTAAAGGCACAAAACGGCCCGGACGGCGGACGGACATTGCAAATTTGGAATCTCCATATCTTGAAACGTAAAGTATCAAATTTTGAGGGGGGGTTGTAAAAAATTTTTCGTGACCGAAAACATAGGGTTATTATTCAGAATGAATAATAAACCAAAAGTGGAATTCTCTTCAGATCTGTGCGTCTCAAGACCAATTATCTCTGTGTGTTCGTGTCTGTGAACGCGATTAAGAAAAAAACTGCTGGAACTAATCAGGTCACACTTGATGCCTAGTCCGCGGGTTACCATGGGACGACAAAATAAGAGTATGAGCGTAATCCCCCCCCATACAAACTATAGTCATCATAGTGATCAAAACTATATTTTTCTCAAAAACGGTTCTGACGATTTTAATTATTTTTTTTTTGTGTAGACAGCTCCAAATGACGCGACAATACCACACAATTCTGATTCGTGGGGGGAAAACGAGGGCAGCGCCAATAAACTACCAAACATTTCGACAAAAATCGCTTTTAGCGTTGCTTTTTTTTATTTTTATAAACTCCGGTGAAATGTTACTGGAATCTTTGGAAAAATTGACTTGGTAGTCTAATCAAGTGTCCATTCGATGGTGGTTTGTTAGCGCTCATAACGTGTACATGAGAGCTTCTCCAGAAATTCCGGAATTTCAACCCCCTGCCGTTTCGCTTACTACCACTCCCTACTACTACCCGTTTATTTCAAAACCGTGAACACGGTTCTCCTTTTTTTAAAAATCACGTAGACAGTCTCTTGAATCGCCTGTGCACTGATTGCTCAATAATAGTGGCACACGTAGAAGCAACGCAATAAATTCCACAACCTTAAGAGCCACCAGTTTTATGTAGAACGTTATTAGTAGAATTGTGCCATCAAGGTACGAGTTTATTACTCTCGCGGGGAGGAACGCATGAGTCTTGGTAAATTCCAACAAATAAAAATTAGGCGGGTCAATAAAATAAATGAAGCTAATTTAATTAAACACAAAAAAAGAATATAAATCTGTTCAATAAGTAAAAGAAATGGCACTAATAATAAAAATATAAAAGAAAGTGAACAACTGATAATGAAAGAAAACAAACGAACGGCTTAGAAAATAAATGTCTTTTCGGCCTACTTATTTGTCATGCCAACAAAATGAACAGCACACCGGAGTCGTGGTGTCGGTACCAGACGAAATTTTATAAATTCGGGATGCAGGGAACTGAAGGATTTGTTCCGACGGAATTTCTATACCACGGACGAAAGCAGAATAATCGGATGAAAAGAAAAAGATGATATGGTATCGCCCGGTTTCGCGGCAAATAGCTTGGTGGGTTTTGAAGGGCTACCATGGACGATTGATAGCTCCAAGACGCTCTCTGACGCTAGCGATTAACTGCCTACCTAACCGCGCATTCGTCCTGATCCTTTAATTTCACGTTACAGAATGAACAAAAAACAGCTTTGATTAGTTGATTATAGAAATTCGCTGAGTGCGTGTGGGCCAAGGAAAGTTGTGTGTTGCGTATTTTTACTTAATTTTCCAGTGGTTTCGTTCCATTTATCACCTTTTTTACTCCATTTCGAACTGGTTTTGCCGCATTTTCTCCAACCCTTTTACCGAATACCTCTTATAACTTGATATTCGAGTTGTCATCGAACAATGTAACTTCATTTCGTAACGATTATTACCCAATTTTCTAACAAATCCCCCTACCTGAACTCATTCGGTGAATTGATCGGTTTTTAAATACGGTGGTGGTAGGGGCGGGAGGGGCGTTATACGTGAGCTGTGCGCACATAATTAGGTGGGGAAGTGGATGAACTCTCGTTGAATATTCTTAGGGTAACGGTAGTTGAAGTACTTTTCAAATCGCACGTCTTGTTTTTTTAACTCTACTCGTGTCTGCGGCCTTGAAGGCTGACGATAATTTCATGCAACTGGTCCGTGTGTTGCAATATCGTTGAGGACAAAATAGAATTTATTGAGGCGACGTCTTACCTCGCGTGAAATGAAAATAGTGTTTTTTGTAAAAGCGACGTTCCTAGTTGAAAGGAATTCGAAGAAAATACGAATTTTTTCGTGACCTCACTACGTCGTTATCCATCACGATTAAATAAGTACCGTGGTAAGGTTCTTTCGGGACTCTAGAGAGAGTAAAGAGTGTACTGCTCTTGTTGCTAACATTCTATACAACTACAAATCAGTTATTATCTTCTGCGAAAACTTTGTTCTATGTTACACCATTTCTTGGGTGTACGGGAACCAAAACCTTTTTTCTATTATTCGCTGTTTTGTAATAATTATCAAGAGGTTATTAAGTGTGTCACACACTCATTAAGGTGTATTTGGGTGAATAACACAGAAAATGTTGCGTATTGAAAGCGATCATTTCATGTGGTAAGTTATTGCCTTTATACGAATGCTCTTGTGGTTCCTTGGTCGTACACTGGTATGCCTAAGGCAGCCTGCGCAGTTATGGAACCTTTGTAAGTGTAGTGTGGATACGACTTGTTTCATTACTCGATCAAAGTTGGTTACAACGATCAGCACTGTATCAGCTGCAGGGTCGCTCTGTTAGAACTACCGTACTGCACTAGTACGAATGATAAAAGGGGCTTCCACTTCATCAAACATGAGGCGCTCCCATGCTCACCGCTGAAGAATTTTTTTTTCGCCTGAGGGCATGCGGGACAAGTCTCTTTGTCACTGCGGCCACATATGGGCCTATTGTGACACTGATCCTTTCTTAGTAGAAGGCGTCGTACACACCCACCCCCCTCAGGAAGCCGAGTATGTCCTTCACCGCAGATACCGTTATGACGTGGGGTTCAATGGTCCCCTGGGCGAAATATTCGAAGCATTTGACTCCCAAGGCACACATTCACATAGGATATGCTCTGATGTCTCGTCCTCCTCGCTGCAAAGTCTGCATTCCACCACCTCTGAGATGCCCATCTTGTTGAGGTGATATCTAAGTGGGCAGTGCCCAGTGAGGAAGCTTGTCAGAACTCTCAGATCCTGCCTAGAGAGTGTCAGCATCGCCTTCAACCTTTGACAGGAAGGCATAACGAGCCTTTTCGCTTGTCTTAATCTTGGCTGGCAATACCAAGGGGCGCTGCCCCCCCCCACCCCACCCACAACCACCACCAGACGATTCAGGTGACTCTTCGTCATACCCGTGTATAGTTCAGGCCCGATGGGTAGGGATTTTGTACCCTTTTTTGCGAAGCAGTTAGCCTTTTCATTGCCCTCTTGCTCCCTATGAGCCAACACCCAGATAAGGGAGAGCTTATTATGGGCGCCGAGCTGCTTGAGTGCATGAAGGCATTCCCATGCCAGCTTGGACCTAAAACTATAGGCTGCCCGAGAATATGTATATCCGCTTGCCCTTGAGTCCTTCTACGCAGATCTTTATAGCTAGGATTTCCACTTGAAATATCGTGATGTACTCTCCCAGCGGCTTGGCGATACTGCAGTTGGGCCCTACAATGCCCAGTAGGGCAGTTCTGCCTTTCATAACTGAACCATCGGTATACCACTGCAGGGCGCTCACCTCAGTCTGCGTTCGAATAATTACAAAACCTACTACTACATTCCCAAGAGTCCAGAGCACTGACATCGTGTGCTCCTCATCGCTTCACAAACTGCTTTTGACTGCCTCTGATTTTACCACTTGTTGAGGTGATATCTAAGTGGGTAGCGCCTATTGAGCGCCTGGTGAGCGTAAGCATTGCCTTCGCCCTTGAACAGGAAGGCACAAATAGCCTTTTCACCTATCTTAGTTGTCACTGGCCGTGTCAATGAGCGTGTTTTTCCTGAGTCTCTTACTGAGACACATGCCAATTTAAGAAACTTTTCGTCGTTGTGTCAGGCTTAGGATCGTGAGGTCTTTTCAATGCCCTCGTGCCCCCTATGAGCCATGGGTACCCAGCCTTTTGAGCGCCTGAGGACATTCCCATGTGCACCTGGATCTGAAGGTGTAGACTGAGATGGCCTTTAAGGCAAAAACCTGGACGAGAGTTGCGGAGTGTGCTGAGCTGATGTGGACAGTACACTCGAATCTTTGGTATTTGGCCCAGGAGAACTTCAGTAATAGCGGGAGAAGGATGATTAAACAACATCTACAGTCTTCTGGAAGGGAAAGAAGTGAAACATTGAGCCCCCACTGGCCTTTTCACATAATATGGCAGGACTGTTTTGTTCCTTACAGTTGACCCAAGATCGGTTTCTACGCCATTACAATAGCTTCTTTTTCCAAGAAAACTTGCTATTGTCATTACTTATTCACTTCCGCCAACTACATTTGAAACGATTTACAAGTCCGGACTTGAGTGACGGGAACTGGCTGGTTTGCACTTCAACAATATCAATTATCAATCATGGCGATAAGTGTGTAAATTTGCAAATCTCAATGAACAGTTTGCTTGGGTCCTGAACTTACGTTCGATACCACCAGGCTGTCGCTATTTATGTATTCTTTAAGGGGCAGACACGAGGCGGAAATAAGATAATTGAAAGCAGGTAGAAACTGAGCAGAGGCAGGGGGTTATAACGAATAAACTTTGGACGCGCTAATTTCTGGTTAAGATTCATTATCCATCTACATTACTTCATTATCCATAGTGAAGCGTAAACAGTATTACAATGGTCTGTTGATGGGGGAGGCAGGTTTTAGGCAATTTTTCAGGTGATGATTCAAGCATCTCTTGTTGGCTGTTGTCTTGCTATTGGCGTAATTTCCTCACCCGTGTTCCCCACGGTCCTGCTGATTGTTCTGTTCATGCTGATGTGCTCTTTTAAGCAGCGTGGAAAGTATTGCAATTCCGCACCTTCTAATTTAAATTACCTCAAAGTCAATGACTCCAAGTGCAAATAGGAGGGAAAGCGATTGTTCTGGACGTTTTAAATGATAAAGTTTGGCTTGTGCCTGAGGATGGTGATCCAATGCGAACCTGGAACCTGACACCATTTCGTTTGCTCTTGAAGATCCCGTAAGAAGAATGCAGTTTATTTTAGTAGTTTTAATTCATTTTATTTCCTCCGGTTTAAAGAATAATTATGAGCACAATGCTTGGGAAGGGAGGGAGAGGGAGGATATTTAATAAAAATGAAATGCTCTTCTTTGCAAGGCCTTGTTCAATTCGTTTTAAAATCACAATAACGCTTTCCTCTCCTTGGAGTGAACTGGGGGTGACAAAAACGGACGCAGCGACCCCTCGAACGCCGAAAGTTTGAATGAGTGGCCTAGTTGTATTGGTAATTTAAATGCAGAGGTTCGTCGTGTTAGTGCTGGTAATGAGTGTGAATGTACAGGTCCAAAGTATGATTGTATAAACTGCAGGAATATTGTACATTGAAAACGAAGAGAACTTGAAGCTCGTGTACTGACTCTAAATGTACAATGTTCAGTTGCTGCTGCTGAATTGAAAAAGATGTATATTATGGCGCTCGTTCTAGCTACTCACCAGGCTCTCATCTCGCTTTTTTTACGAGGCGTTAAACAGGCCAAGAGTGTTTGACTATGCTGAGTTCGGGAGTGAGGATCAGCACCTGATTCCACAGGCTCTTCTTTGGGCTCGAAATAGGAGGAATAGTGCTGGGCAATTCTCACCCCTTGCTTTTCAACTGATTGTCAAAGGAGTGAGGAAGGGATGTTCGCAGCTGCTCCTTCTCTTTGCCTACTTACAGGTCCGCTAATACCTTGATAACATTAGCACGTTGAGTTATTGGATTGTAGATTCAGCTGAACACTATATGCGATGGACGCGTTAAAGTGTTGAGCCCTTCCTACAACCAGAAGCAGTTGTGTGCACTACTCACTAGCGGGAATCCTTGATAAGTTCATGGAGTCTGCTGTCGTATCATTACAATATTCCTTATTCAGTTTTAACAAGTGGACGTGTTACATTCTCACTTTTTATTCTAAATCCGGTTCATTCAAATTTCGCGACTCTTCTGATTACATTGAAATTACGACAATTTGAAAGAGGTAAGTTGTGAGATTGCTTTGCACCAATGTTTGGCGAGTAGATGATTTTAGTCGATTGCGTTATTATTTCCCCACAAAGTAGAAAATTACGTCCTTTAATATTCTAAACGACGCACCTCTCTTCGCTAGTCATTCTATGGTTTCCCTAATACTTCGTACTAATTCATTATCATGATCTAATCGTTTCATTTATTTCTTCAAGCTTCTTAAGTTTTTATTTTTTAGCAAATTGGCAAAACGAAAGTGCGAGAATAAAGAAAGAGCACGAGATTCTCCTACATAGTAAACTCCTCACAAGTATGTTTGTCAAATCCACGTCTGGGACGCTCCAAGTAATTTTGAAAAGGGGCAGGGGTTGATTCCTTTAGCTTCATATTGTTTGGTGGCGGGTGTGTAAGTTTATATTTTCTACTTATATTCAAACCAGAACGTTCGTTGAAAGGGAAAAAAAATTGACCGATTTGTTGCTCGAATTAGCGCTCACGTTATTTTGGAAACTCCAATAGTTGTCAGGGACACGTGTTTTAGCACTTTAGAACGCAATTCTTATTGGGTTGTGTTGCCATATCTATTCTATGCATTGAGCGTTCTAATCATACTAGAGTTAGGACATAGTCTAGATGGATGTGGAGGGTGTTGGATCCAAATCTCAAAATGCCTAAGCGTCTTCTCTAATAGGTGATATTTATTCGAGTAGAAGGGGAGGAATCAATCCCATTAGGAACACACAACGATCTTCCTAAGGTGAACTATTGGCGATAAACGGCTGTATTATTAAGTTGATAAAGGTACACGCTAGCAACGAAACAATAACAATATTGCGGGACATAAAATGAAATAAACACTTGCCAAACCAATAAGAACCTCCTAATAGAGAATACCCTAAATTGAGTAAAGGAATTGACACTTAGAGGTAACACCCTGGCTGGTCCTGGTGAAATGGACACCAGGGCATGAGAGATATAGTGGAAACGTGAGAACCCAAAGAGGGATTGCGCAATTTCACGGGGCAAGAACCATACACACCAGTCACTATGACAAACCAAAACGTCTGAACTGACAGTGGAGGGTTTAAGTTTCTCCAAGCTGTCCCTGTGATCACAGGGTACAGAACACAAAACACCTAATTGGCTTTCAATTAATACGGCTGGTAGGCATGCTAACTGGCCATTGTGCGGTTAGGAGAACATCGCATTGCATCAATCCCACCATTGGAGAGCAATGCTCCAGCGAGGAGATGGAAAAAGTCGAACACTTATGTGAATACTCGCTATAGTTCAGAACATGTTGGGTGTAATGCACCAGGGCATGGCCTACTGGCGCATTGTCCTATTGTGGTTGGATGTGGCCTACGATGGTGTGGGGGAGGGATCTAATTCTGTGCCTCTCCCACGCCTCGAGCCTGCAATGATGGTTGACCCGCACCTGGGCAAACAGTGCAAAGGGCATGTAGTGGCTCTCACGGCCAATAGGCTCCCTGCCTCCTCTCCCCAATGAAAGCCGCACATGCGTTCTCATACAGAAAAGTAGTCAAAAAATGACGCGAAGAGCGTGAAGGATTCTAATGAAAATGTCATTCTTTGACACTCAATGGTTCTCAATTATGAGAAGAAAATGTGTTCATGTGGGAAGTCTCATCTTGTTTATTTCCCAATAACTAGCTGCTAATTGGTTGTTTTGTGGATTGGGCAAGGGCAGGGGCATTTGGTCATTATACGTTCTCTGGCCAGTCTGGCCAAGTGCGAGCTGTGGGACAGGAATAAAAAACATACTAATAATTTCTTTTGGAATGGTCCATGATACGCTTGCTCTAAAGTATGTATGTATTTAGAGAAACAGCTAGCTAGTAGTATGCAACTCATGAGACTGCCATGGCACTGTCCGACAGCTGAGCTAGATTAGAACTACTAAGTTTGGTTTCTGATGCGTATCAGAACAACCAGCCCATAGTCGCATTAGCAGGGGCTACAAAACGTTCTCACTGGTAAAGAATAAAACAGTGATTTGTAGCGCCATCCAAGGGCCTTCATGACTCTCAGAGTAGCCCGAGGAGCGAGAATATGGAGAGGTTCCTTGGCCCTTCCTGTCTGTCCTCGCCTGCGTCTAATTTCACTTGTGTAATGAGTTGTTTGGATAGTTCGTAAGAGTGTAGATGCGTGTGTTTTCGCTTCGTCCAACTTGGCAAACTAGCTCCACTACGAGCTCAATACGCCGCAAGAGTCTACAGAGGGCTCCATGCAGAGCTGATGCTGGAGAGAGAACCACGTACAAGGCTGATAACTACAATACTTGCCAACTTGGCCCTGTAATGGGCTCGGGTAGTTGAAAAGGAAAATGAGGGGAGGTATTTTTTCAAGGCGTACTAAGTAGCACGTTAGTGTAGTTCACTCTCATGTGTCATAATTATAGACAAATGTTGTGACAGAATTAAAAATTTTGCGTAAAACTCCACGTGGGGGTGAAGCCCACAACAATGAGATATTTCGTTACAGAAATAAAAACAAAACAGAAGGGAAATAATTAAAAATAATAGAAATATATATGTATTAAAATAAAATAACAGACTTCTCCTTCAAATCAAAATTTCAACCAAAAGATAGTTAAGAAAATAAGAATGAAATTAAAACGTCTTTCTACCCTACTTCTGGCATGCCAAAAAAAAATAAACTGAAGAAAATAAACGCAACTTGCGAACAGGGATCTTCTTTCTTCGTTCGAACCTGAAGCTCTCCAGAAGAACCCAATAAGGAATCAGAACCAAAAAATGGGAGCCGGAACGAGTCAAAACCTCTCCTTTTTCGGGAAACAGGAACACGCAGAAGAAACCAAAACAGAACACCCCACGGCAGAGAGAAACAACTCCCTCATAAACCTCCCATCCGGTTATCACCTTGGAAGGCACTGTTCCAAGCCTCCACCCTGGGTCTGTTCCAGGCGCCCAACCGCACTTGAAAAGTAACTCGTTATAATGTTTACTCACTTGAGTACTGAAATTTAGTCAAAAGTAACCATCTAGAACTCTTAAGATTAAACTAATATCTTTCACGCTTGCATTTCGCAATGCTCTTTTGAACGTTCTGGTTTGAATTAATCACATTCACTTGGGACCGCTTGCTCTCCTTTTTCTGTCTTGTATTGGCTGTTTGTGATCAACAGAATCATCACTCGAGGATTCAGTTGTTTGAATGTTCCATTTATATTTCTCAATTTTTGTAAGATGCCGCCTTCAATACGTGACGACGCCTGAAATTTGGTGACGTTCCACAAAATCAGTTGTCAAAAGCAAAACACAAACTAGTTTTCAAGGTCCCAGGCTACACCAGGTCGCAAATTATTTTTAAAAAACAGTTCGAAGTTTGCACTACGTTATTCTTCACCAAACTTCACTATTGAGAAAACATTTTAATTTTATTTCGTTGTTCATGTGACGGTACTATTTCCATTTCAGCTCTCACTAATTGAATGTTTCGCTTTTTTCGGAAAATACCGTTCCCGTTGCCTAATTAAATGTGTTACAATTAGAATCATCGGCACATAATATTTTTGACACGTAAAAAATTGGCTCTTAAGTAGTAAAGCTTTTCTTTTGAAGTGATGAGCTCGTAAACGCACAGTTGCACTGTAATTCCTTTTGTACATTACTCTTCTTAAAGTCCCCACAACTGAGGAGCTGTGAAGTTAGTCGTTCGAGCTGCGAGAGCGCATTGGTTTGTAAAATCGAAATGATGACAAGATATTTGAATGGTAGTATTTACGCATAATCGGAATAAAATTTACTCAAAGCTTTTTTAATTTATTTGATAGTGATGGGGAGTTCACGATATAGATAACACGTACAATAGTGAGACAGAGATGGAACAAAATTGGGAACATAAGAGAGGAGAGTTGCAATAAATGAGAGGGCAGGACGCAAGTGAGCATCCAGAATGTGTCGTAGGGTATGGAGAATACAGGAGACTAGGCTGACACCAAAGTCATCTGGCACTGCGAAGGAGGCGACTAAACAGGTGGTTATGCATGTAAGTGATTGTTGGCGCAGCAAAAAGGGGTTGATAAGCGTTACCGCCAACTTACTCAGTCCATCATGTTTTTAACTGCTCATGTATTAGGCACAAATGAAATTGTAGAACACTGGTACAAGCGATAATTATACGCCGTATGGGCCAAATTGTAAAATTGGAAAAATCTGACCGGGAAAAAGTCCGAAGAAGTCTTGCAAGAGTTGGAATACTGGGATCCAGCAGCGGTGATAATTCTCGTGGAGAATGGGGAGATGCACACGAGGGATACAGGGACCTTTGCTGTCACTCAAGCCGAAAAAGGGTAAATAATAAAAGAGGGGTTTTGTCGTCGCACGGAGCTCAGATCGGAATGGCTCAGGAGCGGCATTGCCCTGGGTTGAAGGCGTTATCTCGGTCGATGCCAGGGAGACTCCGCACGGCCGTCCTTCTACCACATTCGCGTCTTCTTCGTTGCTACCCTTATTGTCATGTGCCGCAACAGTAGTAGGTGAGAATGGGATGGCGAAGGGGGTCTGCGACCTCATACAAGGCACCCAGAAGCTGATAGCTGAACAGTTGACAGAAGAGGAGAGGCATCAATTCTCTGTATGAACCTCAATATCCGCCGTAACTGATTTGGGGAGGCAGAAGTGAGTGGATGAAACATCGTTATCGATCTCATCCCTGTGTACCCCACCTTGAAGGCCTGGTACTGTAAGGAGGGATGCCCAGTGTGCTCGTTAGAGGAGGCTAACGGAGCAGTATTCTAGGTGGAGCTATACCAGAGAGTGTTACAGAGTGGTGAGGGGGTAAGTTCCAGAAAACTGACGCGTGTTGCGCTTGAAAAAACCCCCAATAACTGCATGGCTAAGGAGGCAGCTCCAGCAGTGTGATCATTGAACATCAGCTGGGTAACCCCGAGGTACTGAACAAAGGAAGAGCGACCGAGGTGGATGTCAATAATCGAGTACGTGTGGAAGTATGGAGACAACGAGCAATAGTGTAGGTTGATAGCAAGGCCCCAAGCGGAAGACCAATCAACAAATGCATCGAGCGAGGCTGAAGAGTGGCATAGTAACCCTGGGCAGCTTGCTTTGATTGATAAGCTCATATATATTCATTACTGCTAACAGTTTAGTGACTGTCCCCAAGAAGTTGACTGTAAAATGAGTGATGTGTGAAAGATCGGTCAGTGAAAAGTCTTCAGGGCACTCCTGCACCTGAGTATTTGTACAGTTGTTAAGTCTTGTAATGAGGGTGACTGTACGTCACAGAACTACAATAATAAAAATTTTAGGTTATCTTTATTTTCAACGTTACAGCTGCTGTTGAAAAGCGAATGTATTTCATCCAAAATTACACTGTCTGTCCCCAAAAATGTGTTTATTTAATAACATAATCGCCGTCGAACTTGATGTATTTCTTAAAACGGGATACCAGGTAATCTCGTTGTAAGGCCACTTCCATACATTCGGGGTATAGCCTGAGGAACCAGAATGGGTAGAGGTTCCTCGGTACTCCGAGTTCATTCTCGCCTCACTACGCAGCGAGGAGTGAAAATGTGGAAAGGGTTGCTCGAGGTTCCTGGTTTCTCCTCTCCTCGCTCAAGAGCAATTTCTGTACCACGATGCCAAGGATCGTGAGGAACCTTGCCCATCCAGGATACTTCGCGAGAATGTGGATGCATGTGTTTTTGCCTCTTATGACTTCAGCGAACTCACTGCATGAGCCCGCCCTTTGTCTTGCCCCATTTAGGCGAACAGGCTTTGAGAGGATACTCAGTTAGAGTCTGGAGGGAGCTGTGTGCTCTACTATGCCGTTTCTTCCACCTCACCATTGGAGGAGCGCTTCTGACTTGAATTCCTTCAATTTTACGGAAACATCCTCACGCCTTTATTTAGAGTCTCACAATACGTGTCAGCGTTGAGTGGTGGTCCATCAGGCCATGAAATCTACCAACAAATCGCTTTGTCTGTCTCCAAAAACAAATGACGAAATGCATTTTTTTGTGAACGTTGTATGGCGCCATTGTGTATTGTTGTACCTTTGTAATGGTGGCTGATCTTGACAATCACTGCTGATGAGCTCCCGCTTTTTTCTTCATTATAATCGTCCCTGAAAACATGCTGACATAACCCAAATCAATTAGTTTGCACTCGCTGATGATGGATTCCAGTCACAGGTTCCTGATCCAGTGAGGAAGTTGATGACGACTCCCGTATTGGCGGTAGATGGAGTAAGGTTCGTGCAGTGATGTCTTTTTGCGATGGAATGATGTGAACAAAGCTCTATTCCCACCTTCGTATACGCAGATAGACCAAAAGGCAGACAAAATCGCTCAGAAGGTCAACGATTAATACGGAATTCGAAGGACAAAAATGTTTCAAACGCACAAAGGGAAAATTAGACTCGCGCTAACTTCAGGGTTCCTCGCTCGTATTATCGACGGTCGGGACCTCAGTATTTCTTTCACAACACGTTATTTAAAGCTTTCGCACATCAGTTATTTGGCGCATGGCGGGGAAAATCGTGTAATGTTCAAAACTCGTTCATCGAATTCGCATTCAACTAACTTTTCCTTCATTTCCTCACATTCACCACTTTCCCTATCACCTTTTCATTGTCTTCCGTACTGTAAGAATTGTTAAATGGCTTATCACAACACGTTCGTAAATGATTGGGTCTTTGAACGTAATTTTGGTGTTGGCGCACATCTCAATATTTTTTTTCACGCTTACTGTCTGTAATCAAGTAAGTATAGGTCGAACAGTGCTCAGACTTCTCTCAAGTCACGACATAGCCCTCTAACGCAATTTAGTAGCTTTCTTCTGTCATAACCCTCAGGCTAGTGCCCCACTTGGCGGCTCGGTATTTTAAATTTGGCAACGCACGCACAAAGCGTATTTTGTAGCTACATTTCGCTCTTGTTTTCTTCATTTAACAAAAATTGAGTTTGCCCGAAGGACTTTCTTTAGGCGAAAATAACATGACCCGCCTCGAGGTGCACTGGCCGTTGTGTAGAAAGTGGCGTCTTATGTGTTTAAACGTGACTAATATTTACGTGTATTTTGTTGCTAAACGTGCAGAAATGAATATCTTAAGATTTGTTTTTGTCGAAGTCAATTTACATTTTTTGAAATCGAGTGTTGAGGTGTTGTTGACTTGGCAGCATTACTTTTGTACAGTTTAATTCATTTAATTGCAGACTCTTGGACCTCTTGAATTCTCACGTTTTCAAATATTTTATTTCGGATCACGTCTCCCTGAATATTTCGGCAGAGCAACAATTTGTAGAGTTTTGCGTTAAATGTTCATTTTAGTTTGTGTGCAGATTTCTTGTGTTGTTGAGCCCGCTGACGAAATATTTAGTGTGATCTGTTCTGTATCATTGAACGTCGCCCAACGCCATAATTAACCCTTTCTTCGTTTTGTGTATTCGAAAAATAGAGGAAGAGGATATGAACCGAACGTTCAAATTGCCGTCCACAACTTTTATCGGCGGCAAATCGAAGAGTTTGACTCTGAAGGAAATCCTCGAGCGTCTCGAGGCCGCCTACTGCCGTCACATCGGAGTCGAGTTCATGTTCATCAACTCTTTGGAACAGTGCAATTGGATCAGGCAACGCCTCGAAACCCCCGGAGTGATGGATTTCGATTCAAATAGCAAACGGCTCCTTCTTGCTCGTCTGACTCGAGCCACAGGGTATGATTTCATGCGTTATTTACATATAATGAACGAACAGAATGGTTTAAGTTGTGTTTCACGTTCAACCTCAACTTCCAATTCTGGTCATCTGCCAAAAAATGTGTTTATTTGAAATGGGGAGGAGTGAATGAGTGTTTTGTAAAGGGAGGAACCAAACCCTACCATTCAGCGGAGGCTCGTCTGGGGCATTTGTGCTGACTGGGCACCTCAAATGCCCCGAGTCACCCAAGACTTCGCTGCAGTCAGTTGCAACTGAACCGGTTCCCTCGTCGTCCACTCCCACCCAGTTCCCTGTTTGTGGTGGTTAAACATACCCGACTGTAAATGAGGATAAAACTTGTTCGAATTACTATTCGGTTGATGACGTACTCACTCCTTCTCAAATAGTGTGATATTTCTTCAATATAAAATCCCCCCCATAACATTGGTGTCCAACTAGTGGTCGAACTTCCCTTACATTGGTTTGAGATGCTGGCCTCGCAGAAAAACTTGAAGGTTCTTCTAATGCGATGGGAATTTTTGATCCTCGACCCACGAGTGAGCGTTGTCTATTCCTGACAAACAGTTGAACACAGCTTTCAATCGTTCAATCGACGATGGTTGCTTCGAGGAAAGCAGGACAGATGTCAAAGAGCTTCTGGTCTACCAGCATCTCGCACACATCTACATAGAGAAGGTCAATGCTTACTTAGCATCGCACCAGCGGAAACCTACAGACTGTACACCTCACAATGACTCAATCCCCCATCCTGCATCAACATTGACATCTTCCCGTGTGTCTGTCCCCGAACGACCTCTCAAACAACGAGTTCGGGAAAACCACACGCCTTTGAAAAGGCCTGGTGCAGACAAAACTCCATCGCCAGAGCCACATCCCTGCCCTATTTGCGGCAAACATGATGGGGTAAAAAAGTACCCACGTTTCCTCAACTCCAGCCAGGAGGCTCGAAGAATCTACGTGGAAGTGCACAATCTGTGTACGAATCGTCTGGCAACCTCACGCACACTCAAGAACTGCCACTCAACGTACAGGTCTGTTTCCTTATTTGATGACTGTACCTAAACCCTCGATGAGGGTTGTATCAGTCATAGAATTTGCGGTTTCGCTAATATGCAAGAGGCCGGCCCCTGCAGCATCCACCGAACTCAGACCTGTGGAGGTACGGCAGGTATTTGGTCGTTAGCCAGTCTCCCGGCCACTCAACGTACACGTGTGAACGCTAGCACAGGCATCGCACCCTGCTACACCCCATAATTCAGAACCCCGCGAATGTTCCTAAAGTGCAATTAACGAGTGCATGGTAGACACAGCATCTTCGCTCAGCACTACCCCTTCTGGAACACCTAAGGGCAGGTGTCCTCTGAGGAGGGGCAAAACTCCGACTCCCCTTACTGAGAGAATCGCCTTTCGCCAACACACAAATTCACGATTCTCTGACCCGTGGATGTTGCAGCTGTGGGATCCACAGAAGATGTGTACGCCAGAGACATTGTGAGGTGAATGTTTATTAGTTATTTCAACACTCCCACCACAAACATGGGTATCCTTTTGGAACTTTAATCAAAATTCTCTCTCTCTATGCTCAAGATTTGGTTTCTCTTTGTTGGGTGGACAGCAACGCTCTGATTGCAGTACATGGCACCCATTTCCCTGTTTGTGGTGGTTAAACATACCCAACTGTAAATGAGAATAAAATTCCTTGTTCGAATTGCATTCGGTTGATATCGTACTACTCCCAAATCACTTGGTGCGATATCCCTTAACTTAATTATAACAGTTTTATTGACATAACGAGGTGTAAGTTTGGTCTGTAAGGTCATCTTTTCCATTTTCCCTAGCAGCTTTTGTTTGTTGACACAGAGGCGGGGTTTTCAATAATAAAACCAATTACCCCTAGTGACAAACGTATAATATAAAAAAATGAGAAAAAGTCGTAAATTAGGAGCTCCTATTAATAAATGATGGTAAATAACAAAAAGTGAACGATAGAAAGGTGGACAATGTTTAAGCTAGTGTCCTCGAGGAATTAGAATATAAACGTCTGACCGTTAAGTGAAGTCAGCGAGGAGTCGGCAAATGATGCTCGTGTGAGAGTAGATGTCAGGTGGGATGCTCATGATCCAGTATATCTTTATGGGATGCTGATGACCCAGGTTAACAAAGCTATGAAGGTGGCAGCTTGAAACGATAATTGAGCGGCTGAACGCGTTGTGTCCAAAAAGGAGCGAGGCAGTCGCCGAGAAACGGTGAACTTGAGGAGCGGGGGTTTTCAGACAACGCCGAGGAGGGGAGCAATAAAATACGTCTTCCTTTTTCGCGTTAACAGCTTTATATAAAGTTATTACTGTATTATGCCAATATCGTTATAATTAGTTATAGTCTTATCGTGCAAATTCACACTAAATTCAATGGAACGCCAAGAAAATCGTTATAAAAGAATTTTTCTTTTTTTTTTTCAGCTTTGAATCTTTCCTCGCCAAAAAATGGTCTAGCGAGAAAAGATTCGGTTTGGAAGGAGCTGAAATTCTTATTCCCGCGATGAAGCAAATCATCGATAAGTCGACAGATTTGGGCGTCGAATCCATCGTCATGGGGATGCCTCACAGAGGTCGATTGAACGTTTTGGCCAACGTCTGTAGAAAACCTCTTGAGCAAATCTTCACTCAGTTTGCCGCTCTCGAAGCTGCTGATGATGTACGTAGAATTGGATTTCGTAATTGTATTACTTTTCGGTACATTCAAATTGTCATTCAGGTTTAGTTGAACATTTTTGTGAAAAGTATCATATCACGTTGGTAGGTGTTGTATGCTTGTATTCTTGTAAAGATAGGATGGCTTGATACAAGCAGCAGCAATTCCTTCTCTCTATTTCTCTTCATTTCTTCTCTTCCCTGAGCAAGATGACGGGACGTAAGAGTAGACAACATGAGTGGTCTCATAAGCAGTGTGGACAGTTATCATCAGATGGGGGCAATAGAAGTTACCATGGCAGCGAGACGGAGACAGACAGAAGACTGCACCAAGTTAACGTGCCTGTTAGGTGAGTCCGTCTCGTCTGGCTGGTGAATTACTGGGGGTAAGCGCTTTTGATGTAAAGACATCATCGTCTGGCCGTTAAGTCAGTACTGGAGTCAGTAATTTGCCTACTGGCAGACATAACCCAATTGCTTGAATAACTGGAACAAGTGTTTCATTATCTCCTGCATCGACTCAGAATTCTGTGAGTTGAGCCGAGAACTACGACCACAACCAGAACTATAATTCAGTTGTGTCGACTTTCATTAATTTACACTACCAGTGCCTACCGACGAATTATGTTCAAGTAGAGTACATGTGTATTGGATGGTGCTGCTTGATCTATTCAATAATCGTTTCACAGTACCAAACGTCGTTTTTTAATAATGAACTCACGTGCTCTTCAAGTGCGACACGAGACACCGATTTCTTGTTGTCTTCGGTCTCGTGTTTCAGTCTCCTGTCTTGGCCCAACACACACAAACTGGCGACCATGCCAGCTCCAAAGACAAGTGACACTAGCAATCACGGTCTCTAGTCTCAGGCTTTACGTAAGCTTTTAAAACATTGGCTGCTTTCAACGTCAATATTTCCACACTGAACACTACAGATACAGTTAAAATGACTGTCTTCCAGTTTTCCACTCGTGAGTAAGAATGTCATTTGGAAACCTATGTACTCAGGCCATTCAGCAAGTACCTAGGCACGAGAGAAGCAGTCATAGCGCTAACAAATTATGAAAACCAACACACTATCCAAATATCAGATGATACACGCTTAAACTGCTTTGTGAGAACTGATTCTCTCAGGCTACTCCTAAGAGCAAGACTGTCAATGGATGTGTGGAAGGCCTGGAAAGGCCACGCTGAACACACTGGAGTTCAGAGGCCTAAGTGTGGCCATTTTCTCTTGTTTTAACAGTTCACAACTAGATGACATTCGTGCAGTAATAGAGAAATGCTTTTGGGGTCATGATATCCAGCGAATGCTCTTTTAAAAAAATATTCGTGGGCATGTGTACGTATAGAATGAACAATGGCTCATTACAAAAATGATTGCAACATTCGGAACATTAAGATAGAAAGAACATCTCCAAGGGGCATGAAGTAACAGGAAAGCACCGTGAAAGGGGCTAACAATGATTTTCTGATGTGAAGGTAACTTAGACAACCCGTAGATCCAACTAAGGGCAAAGGAGTGGGATATAAGCAAACTGCTACCTGAAATTATCTTTTGTAAGCGCTTAATTGGCTGGAGTGCTAGTCACAAGGCCTCTGGTAACTTCAAAATGCCTCCATACCCTTCCCTGACGAGTTTCAGTGACTGTGATTCTGGCAGCCGCTGCTACGAGTAAAGCACTCTCAATTTGTTCCCTGGTGCGTGAAATGCCCTCCTCACAGCTTGCTTTATCTAAGGCGGCCAAACTGCCTGCGCTGAGCCCTACTAGCTATCAGCTCTGAAACCACATCCACCCTCTTCTTGGAGTAACTTGTGTATGATCTCCCACTGCATCTAGCAGCATCAAGCATTGGCGTACCTTAATCACAGGAGCATGAGATGTAATAGTACTTTGGGTATTGGCAAGGACCCGTTATTCATCAAATAGAAATATATACTGATAGACAAAGTTAACTATATAATTTCACCGATGCTGTACTTCAGATTCATCACTAATTTTCAATTTCAAATAATAGAATGTTCGTGTTGATTGAGGTCTGATAGAAAACATAACGTTATACATTTATTTTGTAGGATGAGGTTGGTTCCTGCAGTTGGTGATGCATGAACTTGGTTGGCATTGTTAATAGGTAGGGAAGTTGTATCTAAATATGTGCATCCGTCGAGTTCAGGAATCTTTTTGAGCCTGAAAGCCGTAATTATGATTCGTGGCGTTACACTGTCTGTAATAAGACGTTTTGTTTTGCCGTTTTCATGCCCATTTTAAACCAACTTGTGAATGTCTATCGATAATAATAATAATAATGATCGTTTGCTCTTCACTCATCTCTTTGCATTTTGGCGAATGGTGTCAACACGTTTTAGTATGATGTTCCTGATTTGTTTTGACTAGTGCGCTTGGGGGTGTTGGGTACCTGTATTCTGGTTTCAGTCTACCCTTTTGGTTTTGGTTTATTATTCATTCTGAATAATAACCCTATGTTTTCGGTCACGAAAAATTTTTTACAACCCCCCCTCAAAATTTGATACGTAACGTTTCAAGTCAGGGAGATTCCAAATTTGCTATGTCCGTCCGCCGTCCCCCGTCCCCCGTCCGCCGTCCGGGCTGCTTTGTGCCTTTAACGTGGTCTAAAAAATCGTTCTTTCGCTCGAAAATTCGATTTGGTATCTAGTGTTGCCCGCCATCTCGGCAATCCGATCAGACGAAGCCCGTGGTTGTAATGGGCAAAAAATGGTTAAAAAATTAACGAAACGCAGTACAACGCGGGAGCTACAAGCGTTTCGTCGTTTGAATTCCCTCCGCCCCGCCCGTCTCATTAAAAACCAACCGCTCTCGAGGCGAGCGAGTGCGGCCTCCCCCTCGCTTCCCTCCCAACGACCGGTCTCTCCCCATTCGCCTTACTCTTCCAATTTCCCCGACGTTTTCGTTTTAATACGATTCAATTTTTTTAGATTCTTTCGTTTCATTCTCATTATGTTTTTTTCATAGATTTTTGGTTAAATTTTGATATTAGTATTTAGCGTGCATGTTTTCATATTAAAATTCAGTTTTTTCTAGATACTTTCGTGTTTTTTTTGTTTATTTTAATATTACGATTCAGTTCTTTTCGGCCTTTTTTTGGGTTTCATTATGATATTTTTCGATGCTGAATCGAACAGGATGGGTCTCGGAGCATTAATGCTAGGTCAAGCTGATTATCCGAATAATAAACCGTTGTGTAATAATTTGCAGCGTTTTTGATTTTAGAAATGGAATAGAAAGTTTGCCCCAATTCAGAATGCCAAGTTCACGCTTCGCAAAATAATCAATAATCATTAACTCATTTAATTTTCATATTTTATCAGGACTTCAACGAATAAATAGGAATTTTATGTGAAATTTTACAGCATTGAATGTTTCAGGTAGTCGTTTGCATATGATCCCCTCCTACGCACCCTTCAGGGATCTGGGGTACAAACTTGGTCCTGTAACAACCGCAGGGTTAAAATATGCTCCATTAATTAATTGTGTTTATTTTAGTTTTTTCCTTCGTCAGTTTTTAACACATTCAACGCTGGCCAGATTCTTGGGTCTGTCACCCCAGACGGCGTATTTAATTACTTGAAAGAAATCATTAATTACCTCAATCTTCATTGGGGAAGTATTTTGATACATATTAGATGGAAAACCACAAATTCTAGTAGTTTTTTTGTAATGTGACCAATAGGTCACGTCAGTCAGGGGTAATGGCTCAGTTATGTAAAAAAAAAATGTTGCTCTGGGATGTAAAAAAAATCAAACAGAAACTCAGTTACCCATCATTATGATTATTTTTATAATAAAGGGAAAAAATGAAACATCTAGAAAGTACGACTAAGAACATTTTATATTTATTTCAAAAACAAGTTTCATAAAATTTTGTTAGCAAAATTGATCTTTTATATCATTATATTTAATTTGAATACAGGTATTGAAATAGTTGGAGACAATTAGGCGGTCAGAGACAATGACGCGGGGAAGACTCTAACCAGTTCAACGCAAAGCGTCGAACAAGGATTTTCCCCCCAAAAATAAGGTTTTTTCGAGATTTTCAGAATAGAAGTGAAGATATCACTACCATAATTAATTTTAAACTTCACGGAGATAGTAACAATAAAATAAAATGAAACTTACCGACAACAATCGTCCTTCAAGGTAAAAAATTGAGGGTGTCAGAAATGCGTCTGTCCAACTGGTCTGGAGAGGGCTACGTACAAACGGAAAAATTCCTCAAGCAACTGAGACATTACTGAAGTCACTTTTACCTGTTACGGACCCTCGAGTGGCTTGAGTCCCCCTCAACTAATTTGGGAAAACTCCGAGTGGTGCCTGGCCAGCGCGTGTAGGAAATACAGTGAAGCAGCCTGTGGTTTCTTGTTTCCTCCGCAATGGAGGAAACGAAATCTGCAGGATGGAGAGTATTTGAGGGAAAAGAAGTGGCGGTGCGCAAGTCGCCATGTCCCGTCATGGACTG
Organism: Pachypeltis micranthus; assembly: GCA_020466155.1. Lineage (NCBI taxonomy): Eukaryota > Metazoa > Arthropoda > Insecta > Hemiptera > Miridae > Pachypeltis > Pachypeltis micranthus. The sequence continues at coordinate 7,645,967 of CM035776.1, forward strand.
GCTCTTCCAATGGTCTGGCTCAACCCACATTCTCCTAGACGTTCACTGATGATGGGAAAAAACTCATATGTGTCACGCCCTTTGACGAGGATTCACGTATCGTTTGCCATTTGTGTAATGTCCGTTCATCCAGCGTGAAGTTTTCGTTCAGTGGAGAGGACAGTGTGTGGCCCAGAGCAGAGGATACTCCCTTTCTGCTCTCCATTTGTCCACCATGCACTCGATGGGCAATGATCACATGGAGTGATTCACCATCTTGTAGGCCTTGGTGATCCACAGGAGCATAGCTCTCTGGGCTTTAGCCAGTACTTTCTTTTGATTGACTGTGTGTGTGCTACCCCAGGCAACGGGGCAGTAGCCAACCATGCTTATGTACATGGGGATTGGGTCAGGATAACACACACCCCAAGTGTCCTTGCTATGAATTATTTCGTATGAAGTGTTTCACAGAAGCATACACGTAATATGGTCTTGTTGCTGTTGTCATGTCTAGATGCTTTGTTATTTGGTGATGGGAGAAATTATTACTATATGTAATGATGTGGCACTCTCGGAAACTGAGGAGACTTCTGGAGCGTGGACACGTATCAATCTCAATTCCCCTCACTGATATGGTAACCAGATTGGTAATATTTTCAACTTCGGCCATTCTCGGCTGGATTCGTTTCGATTTCCTCTGTGGTATTGAGAAAGAAAAAGCCCACTGCAGCCTCAGATCGGCTTATTGGGTGGCCTCCATGAGCAGTCCCTCGGTTCCACCTCCACTTCCCATAGGAGTTATGTTCCCTGAGTCAACGTCCACACCATTATCATTCGAAGCAAGACAGCCTTGAGGTTGATCTCTGCAACGTCTTTAGGCTTCAGTGAACAAATATCAACGTTACCCGGCCATAGTCCTAGTGAACGGGCAGGTAGTTTGACGTCCAATAAACCGGTTCCATTATGATCATCATTGCGGTCGAGAGATCGCATTGGTGTAACACCGCTTCACATGACGTTGCGAGCGTTACCGCCTTATCTAATTTCAACGCTACTCGATCCTCTTCAAACAGACGATCTCTGACGGAACTGTTCGGCAAACCTAAAACAAATTCAAGTCAAGTACCCGTTCAACCAAGTCAGAATATCTGCATGGGGCTGCAAGTGAACGGAGTAGTGCTGGCCACTCGTTTAAGGACTCATTCTGCTCTTTTACGGCGTTGACGAATCTATAACGACATGAATACACCGATTCTTGAGGCAGAAAATGTTTGTTGAATAGACCAATGAGCTCCTTAAACGATTTCTCCTCCGGAGTTTTTGGCACAGACAGGTTAGCCCTCTTCGTCGAGATAATTTATGAACAGCGACGCTTTCAACGTAGCGTCCTTCGTTGAGTTGCTTACGGAAAAGCTGTTCATTCGCGGTATTGCGATGGACAATTTATTAATACTTGGCGAAAACGTATGCAACGTGCCAATGTATCCCACGCGGTGCGAAACTGCCGATTCCGCGGAAGCTGGTGTCGCCATTTCGTGGCAAGTAATTGAATACTTTTAACATTATCGACTACGAGGCATATCCACAAAGTAAGTGTACTGAAGCTCCCGTAGGCCGTAGGGAATTATTTTTGCTATGTTGGGCACACTGTCGTGTAGCGTGACTCCTCCCCTCCGAAACAAGACCAAAATGAGGTCAGTACGTTGAAAACTGTGGTCTCAGGAGCATTTCTCGTGAAAGATGTCGATCGACTCTGCCGCCAAGTGCGAAATCCGCGCGGTCATCCGGTACCTCGTTGTTAAGAAGAAATCCCCGATTGAAATTTTTAATGAGGTAAAGGCAATTTATGGTGAAGAACACATGAATCGTACGAGTGTGTACAAGTGGTGTAGGGAGTTTAAGAACGGTCGTACGAATGTGCATGACGAATTGAGGAGTGGGAGACCGTCGATTGTGACTGACAAACTTGTGGAAAAGATTGAGAATGCGGTCCGTGACGATCGCAGATTGACTCTGGACGAAATTTCTACGAAGTTTCCTGAAATATCCAGATCTTTGCTGCACGAAACAATAACAGAAACCCTCGGATTTCATAAACTGTGTGCAAGATGGGTCCCAAAACAACTGACTGAACAACACAAGTTGAATCGAGTGCAGACCTCTAAAGAGATTTTGGAACGGTATGAACTGGAGGGTGATGATTTCCTCAAGCGTATTGTTACTGGAGATGAGACTTGGGATGCACACCAGAAACCAAGAGACAGACCGAACAGTGGCGTCACACCACTTCACCCTCAGCCAAAAAGTTCAAAACCACAATTTCTGGGGAAAAAATCATGGCATCAGTGTTTTGGGACCACAAAGGCATCATACTGATCGATTATTTGCCTCAGGGGGAGACCATAAACGCGGCAAGGTATTGTGAGACCCTGAAAAAATTGAGAAGAGCCATTCAAAATCGAAGGAGGGGTCTTTTGACGAAGGGCGTTTGCTTTCTCCATGACAATGCCCGACCTCACACGGCCAACTTCACGAAGGAACTGTTGGACTCTTTTGGATGGGATGTTTTAGACCACCCCCCTTATTCCCCCGATCTGGCGCCATCATACTATCATCTTTTCACTTCTCTAAAGACGCACATGGGTGGAAAAAAATTTTCAACCGACGAGGAGGTGAAGAGGGAGGTCGACAAGTGGACGAAGGAGGTGGCGGCAGATTTCTACGAGGCAGGCATAAAAAAATTGATCCCCCGCCTAACTACCTGCATCGAGAGAAATGGCGACTACGTAGAAAAATAGCTTAAATGTATACCTACGTAAGCACTTTTTTTGTTTTGTTTTAATAAATTTCAATCCCTAAAAAAATCGAGTACACTTACTTTGTGGATATGCCTCGTATTTCCCTACGAGGACACCAAACCGACTCCTCGTTGCCACTATAATTTCCCTACGTGGACACCAAACCGCTTTTAATTATCCAATCCTCGTCGCCACTGTAATGTACTTGGGTAACGCAGATGGTTGTTATGTATCCTAACTTCAAGCACTTCACTTTATGTCTTATTTATTTGAATGACTCGTGACAAAGATAACATTATCATGAAGGATGCCCATGGCTCATATAACTAGTTTGTTCTCTGATCGCCAGTGGCGCTAATATAGTACATTCATAAATACTGAAAACTTGTGGGAAACAATATTTTGGCTGATAGGCGTCCAAGTCGAACTTGTGATGAATCATCTAAATATATAGATGCGTCTGTGTGTGTTTGTATATATAGATGAGAATAAAGTGAGAAAAATGTCGTATATGAGGGAACACCAAGGACTCACAAAACGAAGTGATATTTTGGTCGATCAACCGCCATAGGGCGTTGTGAGTTTTGAGATCTAATGGGGCAACATTTTATACTCTAAATAGCGCCCCTGTTTTAAAAATTATATCAGTGTAGCGCGACTATCACATGCAATTTGCTAGCTGTATTGAAGGCGTGATAATGGCACAAGTTTAAGCTTTGACCTGCTTGACTGTAAATGCTGATTACATTGAACGGTTATCAACATTGTCGACAAAACATGAATAAAATTGATCTCTGGAAGACACAAACACGTTTCAGTGATGACAGTTTTGCACGAGTGACTCAATAGCTGAGCTCGCCCTCCTGCTCCTACCTGCCTTACTTCAAAGTCTAAGGGAGAACACAATTGACGTGTAAATATCTAAAGTTGTGATTATTGAAAGTCCCACGAAAGAAATTTTCTTGGGTTTTGACTAAAGAGTAAAGTGTGTGTCTCATACTAGTTCTTAATTAACTCTGATAATGCTCTAAAAACTAATATTAGAACTTTCGGTTTGGTAACAGGGTTCTGGTGACGTGAAATACCACTTGGGAACCTACATCGAACGACTCAACCGAGTAACGAACAAAAACATTCGTCTGGCTGTTGTCGCCAACCCGTCACATCTGGAGGCTGTCGATCCCATCGTGCAAGGCAAAACTCGCGCCGAGCAATTCTACCGCGGGGACGGGGAAGGCAAAAAGGTAAATGCGTCTCTAATTGATATAGCGCTGTTCCGAGTATTTATTTTTTATTATTCACAGTTCGAGCATTATTTCTTTCGACTTGTTTGCAGGTGATGTCAATACTTCTTCACGGCGATGCTGCTTTTTGCGGTCAAGGCGTGGTGTTTGAAACTTTCCACTTGTCCGACCTTCCTGATTATACCACTCACGGCACAATTCACATCGTTGTTAACAACCAAATTGGGTTCACCACTGACCCGAGGTTCTCCCGTTCGTCACCGTATTGCACAGGTAATAAATAACCTTATTTCCAGCGTTCATCTTTGAAACGTTACTCCAATTTTCCCTTTTATAACGCGTCAATCACTAATTGCATTGTGTGTTGACAGTTTTTTAGAATAATTAAATAAGCGCGCAATAAATGTCCGACGCTTTTTACCAAATTTAAATTGTTTTCGATTTGCTCTTAAGATTGGTGACAGATTTCCCTGAAGATTTAGTCGCTATTTGCATCCTTGTCGTGTTTGGTAGCACAAGTATCTCCTTTAGTATGGAAACATCCAAAGTAGCATACTGCAGACATTTTTGAAAAAAAAATTAGTTTTTCAAAAATTTGAGAAAAAAATACAAAAATGTTCGTTTTTAATTTCAGACGTCGCTAGAGTGGTGAATGCTCCAATATTCCATGTAAACTCCGACGACCCCGAGGCGGTGATGCACGTGTGCAACATTGCTGCAGAGTGGAGAAACACCTTCCACAAGGACGTCGTCATTGATATTGTAAGTTATGAACTATTTCCATTAATACGTTACCCTTCTCATTTCCAATTGTTTGGTCAAAAATCTCCTGACACGACCCAAATGAGATGTTGCGCTCTCATTGCTGGGCATTCACTATGGCCACTTGTGAGTCTTCAGTTGAGGTTGAAGGCCTTCCAGAACGAGGGTCATCTTCAGTTGATGTTCTGCCACCACACATGACACCGTGAACAACTCATCACATCACCTCCATAAGCTTTCTGAAGCATTTCAAGGGTTTCCCTGAATGATTTGTCCAATTTCACGCAAATGCGCTGCTCTTCCTTCGCATCTATCACAACAAACTCAAAAAACGCAGAACACAACAAAAGAGGTTAAAAAAAACAGCTATAAAATTGGACTGGGGAAGAGAGATAGAGACTGCAGCGCATCAGCCAAAGCCGAGGGAACAGCAACCTGAGTCGTGGCCACATATGGGTCCATTTCCCATCACACAAGTTATATAAGGGACCTAAGGCCTATAAGGGGCTTTGGCTCCTAGAACGGGTTCTGGAATCTTCTGGTTCCCGCCACACATTTGAGGATTCTCCTCCATTCGTTGCGTCGTATATCGTCCCTATCTATAGTTCGTCCTCCAAGTCTTTCTAATCTGGTTCTAAACCATATTGGGCATTCACATATGAAATGCTCAACTGTTTCTATTTCCCCACAGGAGCATTCAGCCCTAATTGTTGGGTTATATCTGTGTAATGTGTTCCGGACTGAGTAGTGTCCAGTTAACATGCCTATTAATCTTCTTAATTGGTTCCTATTTAGTTTTAGGGCCCATTCCGTCTTTAGTTTGTTGTACCTTGTGATCCCTGCGCGCTTAGAGAATTCATGGCCTCTGTTGTTATCTATGTCATTGCTAACTCTACCCCACAGGATATTATTTATGGCCTTCTTGACTGTTGCCATAGTAACTGCCGTATACGGTTCTGGTCCATGGAAGTGATCGGTCGACCCCTCTTTGGCCAGTATGTTCGCTCTTTCATTCCCGCTGTATCTCTTGTGTTCTGGAATCCATTTCACCGTCATATTTCTTCTCTGTGCAAGTTCTTCCTCTTTGTTATTTGTGTCCTCAACTAGTAGGCTACTAACTATTGAATTGGCCAGCGTTTTTATTGACGACTGGTTGTCTGTGTATATTGTTATTGTCTTATTGTTGATGTTCAGTGTCATTAGTTTGTCGATGCAGTGATTGATTGCCAACAGTCCGCTCTGGAAGACCGTTGTATTGATACCTAGTGATCTGCTTTTTTTTTCAATCTATTGCAGGGGTGTATATACCCAAGCCTGTGTCACTGTGTATTTGGTCCTTCGACCCATCTTTGTAGCATGTTATGTCTGAGTCATCCTCTACATGTGTTCTGTTCTCCCAAATATCATTAGGACATATTTCCGTGTTAATGTACGTTTGAAATTTGTATGTTGTTTTCCTATCGTCTATCGGCTGTTTCTATGGAGTTATACAGGTCTTTCCCGATAGACCCGTGTTCCCTCCAGTTGACCTGTTTCCGATCGTCATTTTTCTTTAATCTGAGGACGCCCCTCATTGCTTCTTGTTGGATCTCCCATCTGAGGGGTAGCACGCCCAGTACCGTGGAAGGCACCTGAGATGGTCATCATTATTGTTCTATCTAGTTTGTTGAGGGAGCAATTCTTGGATGCTCTGGGGAAGGTTAGAGCAATAAAACAAAAAGGAGGTTATTTGAGAAGGTTCGCTTGAGCGCCAAAGCAACCCTCTCCATTAACGTGAAGGCGGGCAATTCAAAAAGTCCTGGAACATTCGATCGTAGTCATTTTCCAAATTACCGTTCTCATCAAAGGCGATTCCTTTTTTCGATTGATGCTTCGTATCAAGCGTCAACATGCATGATTTCTTTTAGGTAATTTTGTTGTTTAATGCAAATCAGTTTAATTTCGAATAAATCCGTTTCAACGAGCTTGGAGTGTAAAAATTAAGAATCAAAGAGGATCATGTTGGTGGATTTAACATCGATTTTCATTTTGTTGAACTTGTCAATTACTTTTATCCTTTTTTCAAATAATTGCTGCTGTTGCCACTTAAATTATCTGATAACTGGCTCATTACCTCCCTGTCTAGCATCCCAGTTCAGAAGTTATATTCCCGCACCAATGCCATCACACCTCATCACGTGTCTAATTAGCTCCTGTAAAGGAGGGGATTTTTTTGACGTTTTGCAGTCTTGTTATCGTATGGCCGTAAAATAAGACCGTTATTCGTCGTTATTTTTCAGGTGTGTTACCGCAGAAACGGTCACAACGAAATGGACGAGCCGATGTTCACTCAACCTCTCATGTACAAGACCATTAAGAACACTCCTCCCGTTTTAGACAAATACGCCAACAAATTGACCGCTGAGGGCGTAGTTTCTGCCGAAGAAGTTAAGGTGAGTCGAACGATATGGAAACACCCTAAAGAGTCATTGCGTCGTATTTTGTTGCCGTTAATGACGGGAGGTAACTGTGCAGCGTGTCTCGGCATTTCGCAACGCGAATGGAAATTCATTTAGATCCAAATCAATAACTGAACAAAAATCCAGCTTACGACCAGAGATGTGGTTTTTGCAAATTGTCAAAACCAAACATCCAAGACAACAAGAGTTGGTTTAATTTTTATACTCTCTTTTGAATCTCAACGCAAATTAAAATACTTGAACTTAATCGTAGTTTTCACAGAATACGCTTTATGGTATTGTGTCGCTTAAAAGTCCTTCTGATTAAAGTAAATTGAATTTCTGACCGTTTCGACGTGATGCGTGAGGAGAGCCTGATAATAATTTTGTCAATTTCAAAAGAGAATCTACAAATTAAACCAACTCTTGTTGCCTTGGATGTTTGGTATTGACAATTTGCAAAAACCACATCTCTGGTTGATAACATGTTTGGTAGCAGAGCGTGGTTGTAGTACTTATTTTACGTGCATAAATTTAGCATAATAAGTACCTAACGATCCTTTAGTCGGCTAATTTATTTGACTTGGTGTTGCAGGATGTTCGCGAGAAGTACGATAAAATTTGCGAAGAGGCCTATTTGAACGCTGGAAAAGAGACTCACATTAAGTACAAAGATTGGCTCGATTCGCCGTGGTCTGGATTCTTCGAAGGCAAAGATCCTCTTAAAATGTCTCCGACGGGCATCAAAGAAGATACGCTCATCCACATCGGCAAGCGATTTTCGTCTCCCCCGCCAAATGCCGCTGAATTCGTTATTCACAAAGGTATGATTTCAAATGAAAATTGATTTGAGATTAATTTGAAAGTACAGCGGGATTATGACAGGTAGTATTTTTGGAACAACACGCTCAACCATTCCACAAGCTGGAGTGTAACACAAGGCAATCCCAACGTAACGTTGAACAATAAAGAAGAAACCATCGTCCCTAGTCCAGATGTAACGTTTAGGCAAAAGTGAATGGAGAGAATGGAAATTAACTCAGGGTTTGAATCTCTGTTCTGCATCAAGCATACAAATATCTCGGGTTACCATTAAAATGAGCCCACAGCGACTTCAGTGATGAAAGTTGAGGGTCAGTAGACGCCAACCTTACCAGCAATCTGTCCCTTTCCTCCCCAAACCCGAGGTTTAATGAAAACAACCAACCAATACAAAAAATGGAAGAGTCGCTTTCAATTATAGTTTCTTGTATCAGCTCAATTAATCTTCCCTTTCAGGCACAGTATACCATGTTTATTCAAAAGTGGGTTTACAAGTTGTGACGCTACCGTAGACCCTTGTGGATAAAATAAATACAACCCGAGGCTCGGCAACGTGCGATGTAATAAATAAAAATAAATATATTTCTATGATCCATAATAAAATAATAATTGAGGATTCAGGGGCAGACGAACGACTCACTCACCAGTCTGGTTGGGGCGTTCAGACGCGACCAACTGTGGTCGAGGTGGAGCGACGAGCAGCCCAGCGTTTTCCCGCGCTTCTTCTGCTTTGGGACTCATGTGACGCGTTGTCACAAAGTATTCTTTTGTGATGTCAGGTTTCCACAGCGTGCGTTGCTTGGGTCAGTTCTTTTAAATGAGCTGAACTTGAACCGAAGTATATTGTGATATATTTACAATCCAAAACTAATGATTCATAATTGAATCAGTGTTCCCAGTATTACGGGTTCTGTTATTCACTGCGTGGTGTGTCCTGAGACCCTTCACTCGCAAATTTGCTAGTCCTTGTTTCTACTCTTAAACTTTTTCGTACTATGAGCTCTTAAACACTTTTTACTCCCTCTTACTTCGTGTTTAGCCTCGGAATGAAGGTTGTTTTGAAAACCAACCTACGTTTAGGATACAGGCCTGTTTCCTCATCAAAATGACTGTTCGATAACACTCATTAGAGAGTTTCATGAAGTCGGAATGTGGTTTCGCTCGTATGCGAGATCCCGGGCACTCACTTGGCATCCGCTAAACCTGGACCTGCGGAGGTACGGCAGGTTGTCATTTAGAAAGTCTAAATGTTCAATTTGGTTTCCTGATCCACTTTTACTTGGGTGGCAAGTTTCAAAAGGAGAGATCAACTGTGGCCTTGTTTTTGGTTTATTTTTCATTCTGAATAATAACCCTATGTTTTCGGTCAGGTCAATTTTTTTACAATCACCTTCCCTGTGGGGGAAAAGCGTCGCTCCTATTCCTCACGAAATGGTGTTTTAAATTAAACGTAAAATGAAGAACACTTTTTTGACATTTTATGTCTTTACTTTGCTACATAAACTCGAAAATGTAACGCTGAAGATGTAACGTTTCATCGTTTCTTCAGCCGCACAATTTCCAATTGCATTTATTGGACCCAAGTCTTTTAAACGTAAAGATCTGTAGAAAGCTCTATGTTTACAGCCAATTACGTCACGAAACTTTGTACTTCACTTTGCTCGACTAAATGCAAAAATATTTCTCAACCAGTGGCATGGCAATATTTAGGAACTCAACAAAAAGAATTCGTTTCGAGGATGTTAGGATTTTATCCGATCTCAAAACTCAACTCTTTTATTTTCTCGCGACGCTGCTCATCGCCTCAAAACAGCTGATGACACAAAAACAGATGATATTAAATGTAATAATTGGCCTAGTTGGCGACACCCCCATCCCCCTCCCCATCAAAATTAGATACTTTACGTTTCACGACATGGGGATTCCAAATCTGCAATGTCTGTCCGCCGTCCGGGTCATTTTGTGCCTTTAATGTGGTCAAACAAATCTGTTCTCTTTTGGTATCTAGTTGTGCCCATCTGCTCGGCAATTCAATCAGACGAAGCCCATGGTTGTTATGGGCAAAAAATGGTTAAGAAAATGAACAAAAACGCAATTTTGGCAGTTTTATCGCAAATACGCCGTGTTTGGTATCGTTTTCAAGGTAATTTTAAATCCTGGGTCAGATGAAATGAGTATCAGACGTGTACGACTGCGTATAGTGAAATTACAGTAATTATAGTGAGCCCAAATCTACTAATTAGAAGAGAACTCGTGGGACAATAACTACAGCGAAAGTAATCGTTTGATCGTTCGTACTCCCTCCCTCCCGTCTCATTATCATCAAATGAGATGGGTCTCGGAGGTGTGAGACAAGGTCCAGCTGTTCATGAGAATAATAAACCGTCGTGTAATAATTTTCAGGGTTTTCTCCCATAACCTTCTTTATGAACTGGCGGTTAAATTGCTTGCGATTAAGTCACGGTGCATGAAGTCATCATGTCCTGTAAGGAACTGGCTCGTCCAGTGCTCAACCCACTATTTCCTAAGACGTTTACAGATGTGGGGAAAAAACTCCCTTTGACGAGGATTCCCATCTTGCCATTTATCTAATGCACGTTCATCTAGCTTGGCATTTGTCGTTCACTGAAGAGGTCTATACAGAGCTCGGCTTCCTTTTTACTTTCCTTGCTCTACGAAGTAGAATGGAAAGTTATGTAATCGGCTGAAAAAAAAAAATTGAGTTCTCTTCAGATCTTTACGTTTCAAACCCCCCTGAGTCCGAAAAACACTATTTGGGAAAATGGTCTGTGTGTGTGTGTGTGTGTGTGTGTATGTGTGTGTCTGTGAACGATTTTTAGAGAAAACCACCGTACCAAATCAGCTGAAACTTGATATCTGCCCGAAAGTCACTATGGGACGCCAAAATAAGGGTATGAACAAAATCCACCGGAATTTAACTATAGTTATCATAGTGATCAAAACACCAAATATTTTTTTTCTCAAAAACGGCTCTAACGATTTTGATTAAATTTTTTATATTGATAGCTCTCAATAAGGCAAATATACCAAAAAATTCCCATTTGTGGGAAAATGACGAGAGCAGCACAATAAATTATTGAAAATTTCGACGAAATCGATTTTAGCGCAGTTTTTAGAGAAAACCACCGTACCAAATCAGCTGAAACTTGATGTCTAGCCTACGAGTTACCATGGGACGCAAAAATAAGGGTATGGGCAAAATGCACCGAAAGTTAACTATAGTGATCATAGTGATCAAAACACCAAATTTTTCACTCTCCATTTGTCCACTCAACGGCCAAGTCAACAGGTAAACTGGTCAGTGTGATCACTCGGAGTGCTTCAGTGGATGCTGTCTGGTAGAACTTGGTGGTGATCCTACCAGCGCCGCACTCTGGAATTATTCTGTCCTTTGATTGAGTGTGAATTTGCCACCCCAGATGCTGGGGCGGTAGCCAATCAACCTTAAGTAAATGATGGAGTACGCGACAATTGTGTCACAGTAACCCACACCCCAAATGGCCTTGCTAATGGCCCGTAACGAGGCAAACCTTGCGAGGGGTGCCTTTGAGGGACTGGAGTGTTAACTGAAACGCCAACTCCATTTTCAGACTACGTTAATGGCCTCACTTTTGTGAATCCACCTTTAGCATCTATCGATTTTTATTGCTTACCGTCAACCAGTGATAATAAAACCTAACCCCATTTTTGAAAAGTGCGCCGTTCTACTGTATCAATCTGCAAAAATGTTAAATCTGCATTTGAAACGCTGCTGATTTGTCACTCTGCACATGACAATAGAGTTGATTTCATTGCTAAGAATGCTGGAACTCGGAGATTATTTGCGTAGCGTACCACTCGTCGTCTCTCAAAACGTGGACATTCTTTAGTAGCCGAAATTTGTCTGTTAAGTATTAGTTTGGTGGAGCCTGAAGTGAGAAGCGACCCCTGGGCTTGCCTAATGCTCACTATTCATCGTATTTGATCTTTCGATTTTGTCTCGTCATTCAACTTTTCTTTTTATTTTACTTTTTTGCTTTTCAGGTATTGAGAGGATATTGAAAGCCCGTATGCAGATGGTTGAAAACAGAGAAGTAGACTGGGCTCTGGGCGAAGCCATGGCATTTGGTTCGCTTCTCAAAGAAGGTGAATTTCTCTTGTCAACCCACCCGTAAGCTTTTGTGAGTTACCTTCGATAAGAAATTTCGTTAATGAGAAAATCGGTTAATTTCAGGTATCCACGTGAGATTGTCCGGTCAAGATGTGGAGCGAGGAACTTTCTCTCATCGTCACCACGTTCTTCACCATCAAACCGTCGACAAGGCGACTTACCGCCCTCTCTGCAATTTGTACCCCGACCAAGCTCCCTACTCAGTTTCGAACAGTTCGCTTTCTGAATATGGCGTTTTAGGTGAGCTTAACTGACTATTTTCCACATCACTTTACTTTTTTATTGTTGTATTATTGTCGAGATGTCTAATAAGTAATGAGATAGGAGAGGTCATTGACGTGAAGTAAATAAAGAATTGGTTGCTCCCAAATCATCGTTTGCCAGTGTGCACCTCACTCATGGGGGAAAGCGCAGCCATTCATGTTCAGGCTTCTATTCCTACGTGGGAACTAGTGGTTCTGAACATGGTTACCCAGTGGCTGGTGGTAAAAGGCCTTTGGTACCTCATTCAATCAGAGCTTACCCCTTACCTTCTGCACAACAGTTGTAGCTCTTTTTATTTACGTTTCTAACGACTCCATTCTGATTGTACCTGGTTTTAATTACACAATAACCTATCCTGAACACAATTCCAATCATTCTGGTAACTATGTCTAGAACAAATCCGCAACACCATATTTCCCAATCCAGTGCTCGCCTAGTTAACCTCTCATGTGCCCAAGAATGACAAGGAGCTGTGTCCCCCATGAACCACGAAGGTGGAGGCGTTCTAAACTGTGCGCTATAGCTTTGTACACTGCTATCAACCACACTTAACTAATAGAGAACTACTACACCTGGAGGACGGAGTAGAAAATATGAGTACGTCAATTTAACACGTGCCCAACAGAAAATAGAACAAGCTTTAATAATACACCACCAAGTCTGAATTCAAATTATGAATTATGAAATAAGTTGAATGAAGAAAATGTGGTTCAGAACTGTCTGACGCCCTTAGGTTATTAAATTGCTTTAATCGTTCAATTGATAGCTGTAAGCTTTCTTCTTTGTAGAGCCAAGGAAAGTAAAAAGGCTTCAATTCAAAGGCTATTCACGGAGCGCTATCATGATTTAGAGGTGGTTTGGTGAGAAACATGTACGCTGGACGAAACTACCTTTATTCTCCTTTTGCGGCTTGATCAGGAATCCGTCACAAACTGACATTTTTGAGTAGGTTTTCCCTCCCATCACCTCATGACCTCCTTTTTACTTCAGTTCAACACCCTCGGTCATTTCCCGGTAGCACAGCAGCATTTCATTCTTCCCTGATATGATAGTAACCTGCTCCCGCACTTGCTGTCTTCTTCTTCGTGCTCCTTGTTATTGATTGAGTGCAGGAGGTCAATCGCGATCCCTTGGATAAGGCGCCATAAAATACTTGATTTGGTTTCAACAATCACTTGTGCACAGAGGTAATGAACTTAGATCGTTTCTAGTGAACAAGTAAAACAGCTCTTTCTGCTGTTGCGTTTCTAAGGGGTGCCATGTCAACCTCCTCCAGTCAAATTCTGTTGGAAGGGAGAAGGTCAATCCTTTGCCCCACTCTTGGCTCTGCTAGGAGGGTTCTCTCATCTTTCTTCCTTGCACCTCTACGCTAAGTACGCGTTAAATTAATTATACTGCATTGTGGGGGCGCCACATCCTCCCTCCAGCAATAAACAGTCTGTCAGTGTGCTTTATGTCCTATGAATGTTGTATCGTTCAATGTGGTGGAAAGGAGAAGGTTCCTTTGAACAAAGCCCTTGAACCACGCGATGTACATAAGATTTATTAACAGAAAAAGCAATTGTTATCTCTCAGTAAAATAAAACAGGAATTCCTGTAGGAGCAAAAGAAAAGGGGTCCACCAGCTACACCGCCCTTTTACGTCTGACCTGAGGCGTCGTCTTCAGGTTGACTTCGGTTCTGATGAGACGGAATGGTGGCGATAAAACTGGATATACCAGCAGCTTCGAGTGTCCAGTTCTGGCGAATTGGATTCCGAATCGATCGCGCGGAACTGCTCACTTGGGATCCCCAAATACACTTTCTGGATTACCGGGAATAACACGAAAAAATGTTCGGGTGGCCAGGTTAACTTTCGGGCAAGAAGTGAACAGCTTGAAGCGTGAAGGCACTAGATTAAATTTCCCTTACGTAATAGACAAAAGAAAACAACAAAGGAAACGAAACTTATGACTAAGGACACTCAAGGCAAGGAGTGACCTTTGCCGAAAAACAGTGGCTTTGGACGCTAAAACAAATGTATTACATTTATTTCTGTTTCAGGTTTTGAATTGGGTTACTCAATGACGAATCCGAATGCGTTGGTTCTTTGGGAAGCTCAGTTCGGAGACTTCAACAACACGGCCCAATGTATAATTGACCAGTTTATCTCGTCAGGGCAAGCGAAGTGGGTTAGACAATCTGGACTCGTTATGCTCCAACCTCACGGTCTTGAAGGAATGGGGCCGGAACATTCTTCAGCCAGACTCGAGAGGTGATTGATGTTAAAGTTAAAAGTACAGTTTTTTTTAAATTTACTGTGTACTCGAAGGAATTCACGAATTCATCGAACATTTATTTTTGACACCTTAACGTATCGGCACGTTTGAATAATATGTTACTAATCCTTTAAATCAATCGCAGGTTCCTCCAAATGTGCGTCGACGATCCCGACTATTTCCCACCCGAAAGTGAAGAATTCGCGATTAGGCAGCTCCACGACATCAACTGGATCGTAGCCAATTGTTCGACGCCTGCCAATTACTTCCACATCCTGAGGCGTCAAATAGCCATGCCTTTCAGAAAACCTTTGATCCTTATGACCCCCAAATCTCTGCTTAGGCATCCCGAAGCGAGGTCGAGCTTCGATGAAATGACCGAAACAACGGAATTCAAAAGGTAATTTATGCGCTTACTAGAACTATGTCATGTGCGTTATCAGTTAGATAATATTAATAATTAAGTAATCTGCGTTATCTCCTACAAATGACGAATTTGGGTTAGCGTTGTTATTGTGTTACGCACCAAGTCGTAAGGGATAGATGGATTAGGATGGGGAGTAAATAATGGGCAGAAGTTTCACAGTTTTCCTCAGTTTGCAGTTATTTGTCTTACGATTTCTCGCCACTATTACGTATATAAATACGGTACCTTTTGAATTCCGCAGGGTGATTCCAGAAGAAGGATGCTCGGATCATAATGGAGTTAAGAAGTTGTTGTTCTGTTCCGGCAAAGTGTACTACGATTTGAAGAAAGCTCGAGCTGACAGGAAATTGGAAAATGAAGTCGCGATCTGCAGAGTCGAACAGGTACGTGAATTTCAATGCGTTCATTATGCGAACCTCGATACAAACGGGTGGTTTAGTACTCGATTTGCTCTATTGAGTCGAATCCATTGAGTTATAGCGTTGTTTTCAGCAACTTTGTGCTTCTTTACTACCCAGAATGTTGATGGGATGGTCCATTCTGACATATATATTGTAGAGGTCGGAGCCAGTAACAAAGTTCCTCCTCACCCTCCACCCCCCCCCCCCCGCCGGGTTTCCCAGGGTTCCGGGGACGGGATCGTCAGAGAGAACAAAAAATGAATAAGAGCTTCCAATACCAATTATTACAAACACAAACGAGCAAAGAAGAAAAAAAATCAGGTAATTGAGAAATAAATGAATGCGGCAGCTCACCTGGCTCTCGCTCAAACTGATCGAAATGATGATGCGATACTACACAAAGGGATGAATTTCTCAAATGAATTTCAAATATCTATTCTCAGCTTTTCGCTTTTTTAAGCTTTGACTCGATCCAGAGAGCGCGAAAAGGAGCTGAATACCGTGGGGACTGGCTGACTCTCAGTGGGGACACGGCTTTCCAAGATTTTCTCCGCGAACAGAATTGAGTCTTGACAATATATTGTGGAGGTCGGGGTCGATCGTTTTTTTCCCCAAATTGTACATAGGAAAAAGGAGCCTGATACGTGAATGAGGGCCACTTATGACACAAATGGGCTCAAAACGGAGCGAGATGATGATGTAAATTATGCTAAATTTCTCCTTCCGAATCCTTTGTCTTTTTTTTCTTCCTATGCGGACGATTTATTCCCTCCGAAACGACAATGAACGACGATGGCAGCAACATGCATCATCTCTGCCGGCTCCTTCGACCGCAGGGCCTGGCTTCTCCTCGCTCTCGGAGCAGCTGGTGCTCAGTAGGGACGACGCTTCCCGCGTTTTTTTGCGTTCAATATTGTGCCTCCACAATACATGGGTGATTGGACAAATGCCTGTGACTGTTGGAGGGGTGTTTAGGTGGAGCCTCCCCCTTCTAGCCAACTGTCACTAGTAAGGGATTGTTCAGCGTAATGTCGACCACATCTGGCTTCATGGCAGGTGACACTGAGCCTGATGGCATTATGTCAGTGTCAGAAGTCTCCCATAGTGCCATTTTATTTGGCTGTGACTGGAACAGCCTAAGGACCTGAGTGGGTGGTAGGCTCTGGTGTTGGAATTGCCAAAAAGGTATTCTCCCAGAGCATACGCTTCTTCCCTACGTGGATTCTGGGGATTGGACCCACTGCCGTCCTGAAGAAGGCATCAGGCTGCTCTTGGCTACCTGAACAACGATTCCTTCTCCTACCTAACCTCAACTAAACAAAATACTCACACGTGCGTCACAGTGCGAACAATCAATACATTCACACCTCACCCAGGGGGGGGACTACTCAATATTCGGCAGCCCCCGGTCATTACCCTTAACTAACTTAACTCATTCAGAAAACACTGAGGGCGAAAGCTATATCGAAACGAGTAGCTCTGGGTAGATACAGGAGCGTGTCAACAGCTGAACGAAAGGAAAAATTGATAGGTTTCCCTGGAGCTGGACTTCCTAGTTTGTCCATGGGTACCTTAATAGGATTGCATTCATACATATTAAATCTTCTCAATAAACGCTGGCTGCCCTGCAGCAATGTCACCGTCGATTTTTGATATTTCAAGGCTGAGAAAATAGGAGAGTTCTTTCGATTGCAAACTTACTTACTTACTTTTCTTGGACGAAAATTTTCATTTCATGTTGGGACGTGGAAATAACGAGACCATCATCCACATACAACGCGACAATCAGCGTATTCGAATTCCAGCGACGAATATAAACGCATGGACCCTCTTGGCTATGGTCGAAGTTGAGAGTAACCATGAAGTCATCGAATTCCCGATTCCAACGACGAGAAGCTTGCTTCAGTCCATACAGGCTTCAGATGACATACACGATTCGTACCATCTGTGTACCTGCTCGGTTGCTTCTCTCCCACATCACCATACTTTAAAGCCGTGGAGACGTCAAACTGCATCATCTCCATCCTTTCTGTGGCTGCCACCGCCAACAAAGTCCTAACTGTATCCAAACGCGTAACTGGACTGAAGGTGCCTTGGTAGTCTTTGTGCACACCCTTGTATCACCATTCTCGCTCGATATCAGCCGATGGTGCTGTCAGGGTGACGTTACTGGCAAAAGACCCATTTGTTGTTGATGGCGAATTTTCCGGGGGGGAAGCTCGAGCAATTCCCCATGCATCGTTCGAATGCGTAGAGTCCATTTCAATATCATACACTGACTGTTTCGAGATCCATACAATAATAATTATGGGCGAGGCTATTGTTCGTCTCGCTGGTGCATCTCTTAGGCTTCGTTCGCCCGATTCACATCCTAACTTTTATTTTGTCTCTAAAGTAATCAAAATCTGCTTTTTTTTCTAACAGATCTCTCCTTTCCCGTACGATTTAATCAAGAAGGAGTGCGCTAAATACCCCAACGCCATTTTGAGTTGGGCGCAAGAGGAACACAAGAATCAAGGTGCTTGGACGTACGTCTGCCCGAGGTTCCAGACGACTCTTAACAAAGCCCGCGATGTGGGGTTAGTAACTGTTCGATTTTTGTTAACCACAGTTGAGGGGAACGTCTTATTTTCCGTAGTGCTTTGAATTTTAGTAATCATTTGTTGCACGCTAAAACCACATTTAATTTTTGTATCATTATTTTATTCACCCATGTAATTCGATTTGCTGAGTGAGTGATCACCTCTTGCTTTAGTTCCTCAAATCTGATTGAACTGATTGTCCTCGTTCTTTCCTCGTTACGTTCAGTACTCTAACGTACCAAAAATGGTGGTTTTCGCCTTTCATAACGTTTTCAACTCACCATAAATGCAAATATTCTACCAATCGATACTTACTAACTGTAATTCTCCTTAAACGTCACTGTACATACTCCCTCTGTGAGATTGATTTGCAAAAGTAGACGGGGGAGTCGTTTTTGAATGCGAATGAACGACGAGCAGGCTCAGGCTGCTTTCTGTTCACGGTTGAGTTTCCCAAGTTGGTTTCAAGTTTATAAGGCTTACGTCTACATAAAATTGGACAATGACAAGATGAGTAACTAACCTTGAGACCACGTCGAGCCTGACTTTCATCCAGTGGACTTGCTCAACCCACTGTCTCTTAAGACGTTCACGGATGTTGGGAAAACCTACATGTGTCTTGTCCCTTTGACCAAAATTCCCATCTCACTCAGTCTGCAAGCCCTGACCAACGAGATAGAGGATACACTGGTTTTAAAGGATCTCTCGATTAGCACAAAGGAGTTCTGAGTAGAGCTACAAGTAGAACTAGTTTACACGACACGGGGAATCTCTGAATATGTGAACTGGTGAAGGGAAGAGAGCAGAGAGTGAGGTAACTAGGTGATAAGAGAGCATCTGCTGCAACTGTTTTAGAGTTGGGCCTGGGGAAGAGGTGAAAGTTGGAATGACTAAGGAGTAGTCAGAAATGAACATTTTGGGAACTTCCAAAGTGGAAAATAGGTTGTCGTCTTCGGAATTGCTCCTTAAAATTTTCATCAGCAGGAGAGGCTGATTGAGCAGTTAGGCTCCCATTTAAAAGGCTTCAGCTCAGTAAGGGCTGAACTTGAATGCTTGGGAAATTCCCCGGTAGGGCCGAAGGCAACAAACTAATTCACCCAGAGCTGAGCTGAACACAGAGTACTTTAGTGAATAGGTTAAGCATGTTTAAAGCGTATCAGATTTACGCGTGGGGGAAAAGAAAGTTGAGTGAGACATAGAGCAAAGAGCATTGTATTCGTCCCTTGCATTACACCCCGATGTGAGCTATGGCTTTACCTGCACTTCTAACTCTGAACCAAGCTTTGGTATTGTGTATAATCCTGTGCTTAATATTTTTGAAGACTAACTGATAGGAGGCACAACCTTAACTGTATCGCCTCACTCCCTTTAAAGACACTGGGCAATCGTTGTCTAGTGGTTAAGATGTTGGTTCACAATCCCGACGAAAATCAGGCAATAATGGATTGGAGCTCCGTGCGATTGCTGTTAACTTTTGCCTGAGTCAGCGGATCCCCAAACGTTTCCAAGCCACCGTAACATTGGTGGCAGCGTGGAGATAAATGGTGACGCGCCTACTACAAAGTGAATGAAAAAGTAAGCGCCCTTTCCTTGTCGCCCTCTCGTTCCCCGAACCTTTGATCGGATTTTCCGGGGATTCGCTTAACTCTCAAAGATCCGTTCATTAAAGTAGTCTGCTCCAGGAGCAGCGGCTAAAGGTGAGGGGTGAGATGTACTGCCTGAGTCAGTCAGCACAGCTTCCCCCTCGCTGTTGGCCGCTGCTCCTCGGACTCTTTTTAAAGAACGAATTTATGAGAGTTGAGCGAATCCCCGGGAAAACCGATCTTTGATTCGAGAAACGAGGGGGCTACAAGTAAAGTCTTTTCTTTCACATAGTAGTAGCCGCGTCGCTCATTTTCCCTTAGTGCTGGAACTTTCACAGCGTCAGCGAATCTCGGACCTCAGAATTCGTCTCATCATTTTCTCTTAATTTGTTTATTTTTTCTCTCAGGCCCTCTTCTTTTTATTGAAATGAAGGAGCAAGGACTTGTTTGTAAATCACTGCCACCAATGTTAAGAGGGGGGGTTTGGAGACGTTATGGGGATCCGCTGACTCAAGCAAAAATTACAAACCATTGTCTAAACCACTAGACCACAATCGCCCGGTGCCTTCAAAGGGAGTCAGGCAGTACATAACCTAAAATGTGGATTCGTGAATACTCAATATGCTCTCCCTTTTGTGCCTCTTGTTCTTGTTTTTTCCTCATAAATACACGTTGAACATGTTTGAAAACTTGAGAAAGCGAGATTCAGACTCCAAAAACGTTCCCAGTTTATTGCACTTGGCAAACGTTCACAGGTTGTCGCACTTATGCTCTGAGGGATTATATTATGATTTATTGTGTCGTTAATTTTAGAACTGAATGTGTCCAGCAGTAAAGAATCCTTCAGTCGTGCATTCAGAGATAACATAGGTCAAGATCCAGCAGTGAAGCCATTTCTCTCAGTTCCCCTTCCCATTGTGTTTGACGTAGACTCACTCCTTTGTAGCACACACTATCACCCGCTGCATGTGGAATCAGGTTGAAACGTCCGCTTCATTGGGCTGCTTAGGTATTTTGCGACGGTTTGGGCCGTGTTTCGATAGTGACTGGCAAAAGAATTTATTATCATGTTTTAGTGGAGAGGGAAGAAGTGAGGGCAGCGGTGGTGGTTTCCTCTCGTCGCTATTCGGTCGTTCTCAGCCGTCGCCGCCTCCTCCCCAACCGACTCCAGTCGAAGGAGACAACTTGCCGACCAAAAGAACCGTTAGGTGAGCGACCTGCCCTCCTCTCGACTATTAATTTCATTCAGGGAATGTGACAGTGGAAACCGATCTGCTCTTCCCTCTTTTCTTCCTCTCAGTTAATTATACTCGTAATGTGTCGATTTGGAGCAACACTGAACTTGTCTCACTTGGTTCAGCTCTTCAGCTCGTGTCATTGGTACAATTATTTTTTAACGTTACACGTAATCAGAGTGTGAGGCATATTTATCGGTAAAATGATTCATTTCGAATACCACCTTCCGCCTGGTTTCCAGTTACGTGGGGCGGGGACCCGCCGCTGCACCTGCTACTGGTCTCAAGACAATAACTATGGCTGAAGACGCAAAATTTATGAAAGAAACGTTCGCTTTGTGAAGTTTATATCATTTCTTGTCTTTCGTCAAGTTTCAAACAACTTCGGTTATCAAGATGGACCGTTAGTCTCAAATATAACTGCGGGACTTGGTAATCGGGTCCCTGGATCTTGAACGCGTAAGTTGTTGTGAGTGTAGCTTGTAGCGTCTGCAGTTTGTGAACCTGAGCGAGTGGTGGGCATTTGACTGCAAATTCCTTTCGTGTAGTGTATTTTCAATAGCACAACGTAATGTAAGGTAGGCGTTACACCATTTGAACATTAGAGTGTCAACACGGTCAACTTGATTTAGTGTGCAGATGTCGTCATTATGAGTGTAAACTGTACTCCAAATCTGTTGCACCGGTCCACAAGTTCTCAATTTCTCCCTGAAAGGCAAATGTGAATCCAGCTATCTGTT
The DNA here is from genome assembly GCA_020466155.1 of Pachypeltis micranthus. Lineage (NCBI taxonomy): Eukaryota > Metazoa > Arthropoda > Insecta > Hemiptera > Miridae > Pachypeltis > Pachypeltis micranthus. The sequence goes on from CM035776.1 coordinate 7,667,671, forward strand.
AGGATGAGCAATTGTATCAATGGCAAATGTCACTGGCCCTAAGCTGAGCAAGAGGAGGTTGTTCGTGTCGGTTGTGAATTCCATCCTTCTGTTCGGCGCAGAGATATGAGGGAGGGCCCTGGGAGTGGTCTCCGCATGCGGAATTGTCTCAGAGTCAGCGGTTTTTGTTGTTGTGGGAGCTATTCCCGTGCATCGCCATGCAGCGGAGTAAACAGAGAGGAACAACTGAGGACCTTGCGAACGTGGGATGAGAAATGGTGCCTAGAGAGCCGCAGATGGTGTATGAGGCGACTCATCAGGGAGATACTGCCATGGCTGGATCGTTGACACGGTGAGGTGAGCTATTACCTCGCCCAGATGCTAACGGGCCATAGTCTGTACTATGTGTGAATAGGAAAGATACAAGAAGCGAGTTGCACAGAATGTGACAATGCGAAGCATACCTTCTTCCAGCGCTACTACTGGAGGCACGAGATACTGTGTCGGGGAGATCAGTGCTTACAGTGGTGTCATACTCCACTTTCCACAGTCCAGGCTGCTGGAGTGGAATTTCTGCTTTGAATTGAAAAGGCTCGAAGGTAGCACAGACATAGTGTGAGGAGGAAGGGGGTGAGGTGTATATGGGAGAACCACAAGTAAGGGGAGTATAATCCAAGCTGTCCCAACGAAGGTGATAACGCTCCCGAGCCTCCCAAGCAGGGAGCATAGGAAAAAAGCGAGGAGATTGAGCGGAAATGCTGATAATCTCTGACCTAGCCTGACTCACTGTGAGAAACAGTCCCAGGCCTCTGCTGGGTCACTTTGATGCTGGCTTGTGCCTGGTCCATATTGTTACATTGACAAAGCCACAAATTAGACTTTGCGCATATCGAACCTTCGAACGCCAAAACAATTGGAAGCCCGCTTGAGCGGCTTTTTAGACAGCTACTTCAAATGCCGAAAGTCAAATTTTTAAGTGCAAACTCAGCGAACTTCCTACAAATCTAATTTAGTCAGAGATTGACTCGAAAGTTCGTCTTCTTTTTGTACACTCTAAATGACGCAAAGGCGCTTTCAAATTAAATGACGTTCCTGATCGACGAGTTTACTTCAAAGTAGAGTTCATTCGATCGAAGAGGAGTGGATGTGTTGCTGCCGAGTTTAGTTCAAACATGCTCCATCTCAAAGGGGGGCCGAAGAGAGATCACTTGACTTCAGTAGTTGAGCTGTCATGTGGTTGGTCATCAGTCACGCAGCGCCTCTCGAGTTAATTCGAAGAGGAGGGCATCAAGTATTCGACTCTTCCATAGTAAGTTTGAGTTGCGGCGAGACTGCACTTGAATCTCAACAACTTGTCACTACTAGAAGTTAACTCGAGTTGAAAAGAGGAAACTATGGATCTAATTGATCATTTGTTCTCTCATACGTAGCCCAGTAGTTCCGAGATGCCACGATATGAATATTCGTGAAGTGATGTCGCAGAAACGTTCATCGTTATGGAATTTCTCTTCAAAAATTGTGTTACGAGGGGGGTTTCGAGACGTTTGGGGATCCGCTGACTCAGGCAAAAACTACGGCAATCTGGAGCTCTGATGCCACAATCCTCGACTTTATGTCGAGAAGTATGAACAATTGTCTTAACCACTAGACTACGATTGCCCGGTGCCTTTAAAGGGAGTCAGGCAGTACATCTCCCCCCTCACCTTTAGCCGCTGCTCCTGGAGCGGACGACTTTTAATGAACGGACCTTTGAGAGTTGAGCGAATCCCCGGAAAATCCGATCAAAGATTCGGGAAACGAGAGGGCGACAAGGAAAGGGCACTTACTGTTTCATTCGCATTGTAGTAGGCGCGTCGCCCATTTTATATTCCTTCACGCTGGAACTTTCACAGCGTCAGCGAATTTTCATCAGGATGTTTTCCTGGTATCTGTCTCCCAGAGCAGATTTGGGTTCAGGCTGCAATTTCACGTGGACAAAATGAACCAGCACTCTTTCTGCAGCGTAACCAGGCCACATTACAGACCCTCGGTGACCTGGAAGCTGCCCTCTGCCGAGATTTGAGGGAATTAGGACGGATTACTAAAGTTAACGTACCTGTTAGGTGAGTCCGTCTCCTCTGGCTTGTGAGTTACTGTGGGAGCCAGAGGAGATGGACTCACCTAACAGGTACGTTAACTTTAGTAATTTGCCTACTGGCGGATATAACCCAATTTCTTTAATTAGGACGGACCTATCCTATGTGCAGGAACTAGAGCGTGGTGCTATTCTAAAGCCTAAGGAAAGTATCACCCGATATGGTGAACGAATTAAATCCTTAGCCGAGAGAGCAGATCCAGGAAAGCATCCTGATGAGAATGTAATAGCTCTACAGGCATTTATGAGAGGTTTGCCTAAGGAGATAGCGTTGAGCACGGCGATTGTGAATCCGAGATCCATATCAGATGCCATGATAAAAGCTCAAGCAGCATTGAGCATGTGTGAGGCACTGAGGACCAAACCGGATCCTCCAAACCCTGGGATTTCACTCACAGCAACAGTCCAGAGTAAGGAGAGACGACCTACTCCTCCTCCTCGGTCTCCTAAAGACAAGAGAAAGCACAAGTATTCTACTAAGATCTTGTCTAGCCAGCATCCCACCGCTGTCACTAATGTTACGAGAGGGGTTTCGAGACGTTTGGGGTTCCGCTGACTCAGGCAAAAATTACGGCAATCGCGCCGGAGCTCCGATCCACGATCCTCGACATAATGTCGAGAAGTATGAACAATTGTCTTAACCACTAGACCACGATTGCCCGGTGCCTTTAAAGGGAGTCAGGCGGTACAATTGTACTCCCTTAAGTTAAGTTCGAAAACCCCCTGCTGGTTCGAAACCTGTTGTTAAGCAACTCTCCTTTTCTGATGGTCTCTTTCCCCCTACTTCCACAGCCTCCACTCGCTATTTTGAATTAAGGTATTGCCTTAATGGACGAAAAATGGGCCTTAACACCAAAATTGCTAGTCTGAACGGGAAACTTGATGAACTTGGGGCTTGACTTGTGGGTCTGAACCAATCATACAAACGGCGAAGTTGTGTAAATTAATTGTGTGCATTCTTCGGAAGAACTTGAGCCGCTTGAAAGTGAGCCCCCTCATGCTGAGAGATGGGATGTAGGGGTCAGTGTGAAATAGTATGAGCTGGTTGAATGTTGACTACAGTTTGCCCTTGCCTCTGGAAAACCGATTGCGCGGCAGATGGGCCCCTTGGTAGTGGGTGGAGGCTTGGAGGCCTTCTGTCGCAGCTTACTGGTGTCCTTCCTAACCCCAGGGAGGTCAACAAGCTCGAACTGTCCTCCGGGATGAGGAAAAGCCGTAAGCGCCATCCAAAGAAGGTGCAAGCCTGTGACCATTCAAACCTTACGGGTTGTCTGACCCAAAATGGTACCACGGGAATGCACAGCCTGCTGTGCATTGTGTGTCAGGGCCACAACAGGTACATAGAACGGAGCAGAGCCTGACAATGCTGGAAAACGCGCTTGTTCTGCAGTTATCGTGGTGGTCGTGGGATCGCTGGAGAGTAGAAATCCCCTTTCATCCCCTTTCTCGTTTTTAAACCGCGGGGTCTGAGGGAGGTAGGGGCCACCAGGTTGGAACCCCCACAGACATCCACGAACTGCCCTTGCCCCTGGTTTGCCCACGCCTGCTCAAACGTGAATCTCTTTACTGGTGTAATGCTCCGACATGGCCGAAACTGAGGAGTCGGAGGATTGATGATAATAAATAGGAAAAGGTGCGAAGAGATAGGTGATGATAGAAAAGGAAGAGAAGGTGCTGGGAGACTAGAAAATTATACTGAGAGCTACTGAAGGGCTACCTGCTCCCAGAGGGGACAAAAATGGAAGGCTCGGCGATCGTCCTCTGCTGAGCAAGCACTCTCGATTCGGCTAACTCCGTATTTGGGCTCCTCGCCTCCTCGAATTCGGTTCTCAAGCTGGTACCTTATTTAACTATCACTCTTCGTACCGGTGATGTGGTTAACGGCGAGGAGGAGAAACGATAGTGAAGCCTTCTCTCTAGGGGGAGAATGCTGGTACTCAGTCCTTCCTCTCGATAGCACCGTTCCTTGGGTGGTACATTGCAGCCTTGCTTGGGAGGAGCTGAGGGAGCCACCTTTCGAACAGGAAATTGACCCGCATCCATCTGCCCTGCTATAGGGGGCAGGAAAGCAGTACACAGTGAGCGACCTATTTAGCTTCAGTCCTACATGGGTGTCGTCGTCGTGTAGCCATCCCACCTTTAAATGTGTAATCCCTATTCCTCAAACTCACACGCAGCGATATCTGAAGGATTAACCCATTTTGTCTCCGCAGATTCTTTCGCAAACTACCAAACCAATAAATCCCGACTCTTTTTGTTCGCAGCTACGCCGGACGGCCCGTGGCCGCGTCCCCCGCCACTGGAAGCAAAATGCAGTACCTCAAAGAGCTCTCGTCCCTTCTCGAAGAAGCGATGTCATTCTAAACGACAACAACAACAACAACAACAAAAACCTGCGACCACCTTCATTTTTTCGCACCTCCTCCGCTAGTTCGTCTCGCATCACAAATAAAAAACAAATTGCTATGAGTCGAAGGGGTTAGTCGACGAATACCTAACAATTATGTCTACGCATCTTATCGTCTTTAGGAACTGTGCACGTTGTAGGGAGAGACAGTGACAACCTGTCAACAAAAGTTGATGTAATTCACCTACTCGCAAAGTTAATCGCAATCCGCTCGGGATATTAACTTCAAACTGTCAGTTTTAATTAGTTTAACAAATAGCGCAGTTAAACTTGTTATTTTTTTTCGTTTCGCTGCTTTTGTTGATTCAAGTAAGATATTTATTTATTTCGAGAGAAAAAAAAGAAGAAAACTGAAAGAAAAAAAAAAATCTCACGAAACGTCATTGTGTAAAATTACGTTGTGTATATAGTTGTATAATTATGTGTTTTATTGTTCTTTTCGTCAATTCTCGCTTATCGAAATTCACCAGCAGTCAAAACTTTGTACTTACCGTTTTTCCTCGACGGTAACAAGTTAACCGTTGAGGCGTCGAAAGCGCGTTATCGCTCAATGAGGTAGCGCGTGTTGCACCCCCCACCCCGTTTCAACATGTTTTGATGCCACTAACCGTTGTTTGTTTTGGGCGAGTTCAACTCGCCGCCGTTTATCATTTTTCTGGGAATTGATTTGATGAATTCCAGTGATTAAATTTGGATTCAAATTAACAGGTTGTTTTTTTGCGTGTTTTCCTGGAGTAAGCTTTGATTAGTATCTAGAGTTTTTACTTCCCTTGGCTCTACGAAGTAGAAAAGAAAGTTATGTAAACGGTTGAAAAAACAATTTTGAGTTCTCTTCAGATCTTTACGTTTCAGACCCTCCTGAGTCCGAAAAACACTATTTGGGAAAATGGTCTGTGTGTCTGTGAACGATTTTTAGAGAAAACCACCGTACCAAATCAGCTCAAACTTCATATCTAGCCAATGTAAAGTTATGTATAACTGTTAACGGAAGAGTCGTTGTGCTTTTAATCAATAACAATATTGTCTACTTTTTAACAAGTCAATCCAACAACATCTGTGATAACTAGGGCAACCAAAACAATAACAACTGGGTATCATCATTATCCTACATTATCCCCCCCTTCTTTAATTGGCCGGACGTTCGCAGCTGCTAGACGGTTAACATGTAATCGTCTTTTCGTGTTGCCAAGCTTCACATCAAACAGCACGTCATTGATGCGTTTTTCGATAACCCACGGGCCGGTCCAAGTAGGCTTGAGCTTTGGGCAGATCCCTTTCTTCCTTTTTGGGTCATATACCCAAACCCAGTCGCCTTCCTTAAAGGTGGGTGAGCGAGCTCTACGATCGAATGCTTCCTTTTGAGTTCGCATCTTCAACACGGCTTCGTTTCGAGCGAACTCCCGTACTTGCTCCAGGCTTCTCCGAAGGTCAAAGGCAAGTTCTGTTCGTTGGCAAGCTTCGTCTGTTGGTGGTCGGATCATTTCCTCGGGCAAACGTAAATCCCGGCCATATATTAGCTGAGCAGGAGAAAAGGCAGTTGTATGGTGGGGTGCAGAGCGGTATGCCATCAGGAACAGAGGCACTTTGGCGTCCCAATCAGTTTGATTCATGTTCACGAACATTGCCAGGTGTTTCGTAAGAGATCTGTTCAACCGCTCTACAAGTCCAGCAGACTGTGGATGTAAAGCTGTCGTCCGTGTACGATGTACCCCAAGAAGATCAGACACTTCTTTGACCAATTTGGACTCAAAATTTCGTCCTTGGTCCGTGTGAATTTCTAAGGGGACTCCGACGTGGCAGAAAACTTGCTCTACCAATGCTGAGGCTATAGTAGCCGCCTCCTGGTCAGGTACACAAATAGCCTCAGGCCACTTCGAAAAATAGTCTGCTGCTACGACAACATACCGGTTCCCACGCTTGGTGAGAGGGAATGGTCCTAAAATATCAACTTCCATCCTCTCAAATGGGGCGCCAACTGTCATCTGCTGGAGTGGAGCTGGTTTGGTTATTCCTGGTCCTTTATATCTCTGGCATTCTATACATGACTTGCACCAAGCTTTAATGTCAGATGTCATTCCAGGCCAATAGTACTTCTGGCGGATCCTCCCAAGTGTCTTCCAGAACCCAAAATGACCAGCGGTGGGCGCATCATGGTTATTCTTGAGAACGTCTTTCACCATAGCCTGAGGCACCACCCATTGTAGTTTTTCAGAGCCTTTCTTCTCCAACCATCGATGAAATAGTTCCCCATCTCGAAGTTCCAATAGCTCCCATCGAGCTATCAGCTGGCGAAATCGAGGGTCTTCGGACACTAAGCTGGCAGGGTCTGGTCGATTGTTGATCTTTTTGGCGTGAAGAATTCGTTGGATTATGTGATCCTGCTGCTGTTGGCCTTTTCCTAAATCAAAGTTGGCAATGCGCACCAGGTCCACCTGTAAATCATTTCTTTCCCTTCTTATACAGTACCCACAATCATCATGACAAGGCCTCCGAGACAATCCATCAGCTTTTTCATGCGTCTGTCCTCGTCTGTGGCTGATGATAAAATCGTACGACTGCAGAGTTTCTAACCATCGTGCAAGTTGCCCTTCTGGTTTTTTAAACGCCGTAAGCCATGTCAATGCAGAGTGGTCAGTACGAAGATGGAACTGCCTCCCATAAAGATATTGGTGGAAGTGGCCGATGGCCTTGATCACAGCCAGAAGTTCACGGCGTGTGGCACAATAATTTCTTTCTGCCTTTGTTAAAGCGTGGCTGTAGAAAGCTACTACCCTTTCCGTTTCACCATGATTCTGGGATAGAACTGCGCCTACAGCGTAGCCGCTAGCGTCACAGTCGAGGACAAAATCTTTTGACATATCTGGGTAGGCCAAAACTGGAGCTGTAGTGAGAGCTGTTTTCAGTTCGTTGAAACTAGCCGTTTCCTCGTTGGTCCACGCAAATGGTGTTCGGGGTTTGAACAAAATCCACCGAAAGTTAACTATAGTTATCATAGTGAACAAAACACCAAATATTTTTTTCTCAAAAACGGCTTTAACGATTTTGATTAAATTTTTTATATTGGTAGCTCCCAATATGGCAACTATACCATTAGATTCCCATTCATGGGAAAATGACGAGAGCAGCACAATAAATTATCAAAACATTCGACGAAATCGATTTTAGTGCGGTTTTTAGAGAAAACAACCGTACCAAATCAGCTGAAATTTGATTTCTAGCCTATAGGTTACCGTAAGACGCAAAAATAAGGACATGGGCAAAATCCACCGAAAGTTAACTATAGTTATAATAGTGATCAAAACACCAATTTTTACTTTCCGCTACCCGAAGGGAAGGAAAGTATAGTAATCGGCCCAAAAAAAAAATTTGAGTTTTCTTCAGATCTTTACGTTTCAGACCCTACTGAGTCTAAAAAACCTAATTTCGGCGCGTGGTCCGTGTGTGTGTGTGTCTGTAGTTCGATTTGCGGGCGAACGGCTGATCCGATTGAGTTGGTTGTTTTTTGTTTTGTTCATTATTTTTTGTAGACACCAAAATAAGGTTATGGACGATTTCGGCCGATGGGAAGGGGGGGGGGACGAAAATGTACCAAAAACTAGGGTTTTTCGCATTTTTCTCGAAAACGGCTCTAACGATTTTGATTAAACTTTCAAATTATCTTCTCCTAATCAATACCTAACTTTTCTTCTCCATACATATCTCCATGAAAATACGGTGAACGAAGGTATGGGCCCCTGAAGCAAAAATAGGTTTTTTACGCTTTTTGGCAAAACGGCTTCAGCGACTTCCACCAAACTCACAGGATGTTTTCAAATAGTTGATACCTACATATTCTTCTCAATAAATGTTCCTGTGACGGTCCATTGAACAGAGATAAAAATCAAAATGTGTCGAAAATAACGTTTTTTCTAACATTTCCGTAAATTCCAGGGTAACTTCTTTACCAGATGTGATAAATCCTAATGGAGTGTCTTTTAGTCACCCATACCAACATTTCATTCTCTATAATTATTTCTGTATATATCTGTTGAACGGAGATATAAGCCAAGTTAACACAAAAAAGGAGATTTGTCGAATATTATTTTATCGGTATTCCAATTTTCTCAAAAACGGCTCTAACGATTTCGATGAAACTTACGGAGTACTCTCAGCTAACTAGTCCCTACATTTTGTTCTCCATAAATGTTTCTGTAAAAATGCGTTGAACGAAGATATAGCGCCCGCCTATGAAGGTGGTGTTCGAACTTAAAGGGGTGGCGGAAAGTTGTGTGTTGCTACGCACCAGATATTTTTTCTCAAAAACGGCTCTAACGATTTTGATTACATTTTTTATATTGATAGCTCTGAATAAGGGAGTTATACTGTAAAATTCCCATTCGTGGGAAAATGACGAGAGCAGCACAATAAATTATCTAAATTTTCTACGAAAAGCGTTTTTAGCGCAGTTGTTTCCTTATAAACTCCGCTGGAATTTTAGTAGAATGTTAAAAAACATTGGTATTGTAGTCCAATCCAATACCTTAAGGGCGAGTGTTTAAAAACGCTCATGAGATACTGTTTACACCTTAAGGCGGATGTTATTAGAAAAAAGTGAGGTGAAATGTTCGAACGTTGGACTTGTTTGTGCATCGCCAAAAGAAGCAGGTTGCATCGCCGTCCACCTCCCCAAGTCTAAACTCGCCGCCTAACGCCACTTGCTTCATGTTCGCCTCTGCCGTCGGGTCAGCAGTATCCTCACGTGCGCACCATAACAATTACCAATTTTGGGTCATCAGTATCCCATAATCCAGATCTGGTTACAAATTTAGAGCTGCTCTACCATTACCACCACCAGGACGATCCGTTCAACGACGACCAGTCTACTCTACGCATCGCATCGTCACCCACCAACATCGGTCAGAAATTCTGTTTTCGTTACTTTGTTTCCCAGAAGAACTATCGTTTGTTTCCTTTCTTTTTTTACCATAACGCGGACTATTTCATTTATTAATTTCAATTTAAATTCGATTAATTTGGTGCTCAGAACACGCATCTTAATTTCCTTACTTTATACTAAATTTTTCAATTATACTTTTTTCATTGTTAATTTCATACCATTCGGAGTTAGTAATTTATTTTTCCACTCTAACTCTGCGAACTAGCGAATCAACAGATACATGGGGCTCACTCCAGAAATTCCCAAATTTCAACTACTGCCGTTTCGCTTACTACCAGTTCTAACAGTTATTTTCCAATAGCTCTGTAAAAGTGATTACTATCCTTTTTTTTTTTAAATCGTGTTTACAGCCTCATTAATTATCTGTGTACTAGTGGCTCAATAATGGTTCTGCAATGAATACGAGCGGCACAATAAATTCCGGAACTGTAGGCGCTACCGTTTCCTGCTGCTGTGACGTGTTGTTTGACCACATTTCAAAGGCCATGTACAAAGTGAAATGACGTAGAGCTAAGGAAAGTTGTGTGTTGCAACGCACCAGATATTTGATGAAATGAATTCCAAAATATGTGGTGCGTTGCAACACACAAATTTCCTTAGCTCTACGTCAATTCACTCGGGTTCATGGCTTTGTCTACTTACTCAATTCATTTATCACTCAGTTCATTTGAAACATCACTTATATTATCTACTGAATTTCTATCGCGCAACATCCTATTATACTCGTATTTCTTTCCCTCCTCGTCTTCCCGCCCTATTTTGTTCATTTAATGTCTACGAAGTAAAAAGGAGTCACACTATTTGGGAAAATGGACAGTGTGTGTGTGTAAATCAGCTCAAACTTGATATCTAGCCCGCAGTTTACCATGGGACGCCAAAATAAGGGTATGAACCAAATCCTCCGAAAGTTAACTACAGTCATCATAGTGATCAAAACACTAATTTTTTTTCTCAAAAATGGCTCTAACGATTTTGATTAAATTTTGTATATTGATAACTCTCAATAAGGCAACTATACCATAAAACTCCTATTCGTGGAAAAATGACGTGAGTAGCGCAATAAATTATCAAACGTTTCGAACTAGTTGAGTTTAGACTGGTTTTTAGAGAAAACGACCGTATCGAATCACCTCAAACTTGATATCTCGCCCACAGGTCATCATGGGACGCCAAAATAAGGGTATGAACAAAATTCACCGAAATTTAACTATAGTTATCATAGTGATCAAAACACCAAATATTTTTTTTCTCAAAAACAGATCTAATGAATTCGATTAAATTTTTTATATTGATAGCTCGTAATAAGGCAATTATACCATCAAATTCCCATTCGTGGGAAAATGACGAGAGCAGCACAATAAATTACAAAAAGTTTCGACGTAATTTATTTTAGAGTGGTTTTTAGAGAAAACGACCGAACCAAATCCCCTCAAACTTGATATCTAGCCAGAATGTTACCATGGGAAGACAACATAAGGGTATGAACAAAATCCACCGAAAGTTAACTATAATCATCATAGTGATCAAAACACCACATTTTTTTTCTCAAAAATGGTTCGAACGATTTTGATTAATTTTGTTGTATAGATAGCTCTTAATAAGATAATTATACCATAAAATTCCCATTCGTGGGAAAATAACGAGAGCAGCACAATAAATTACCAAATCTTTTTACTCAATAACTCCGCAAAAGTAATTACTATCCTCATTAAAAATATCGTGATTACAGCCTCATCAATTAACTGTGTACCAGTCCTTCAAATAATGGTCCGAGAATGAGTACGAGCAGCACAATAATTTCCGGAACTGTAAGCGCTGCTGCTTCGTGCTGCTACTAACTCGATTTATTTTCACTCAGTTCATGTGAAACCCCACTTCAGGGCAGCAGAAAGCGGTAGAGCTTACAGTTCCGGAATTTATTGAGCTGTTTGTATTCATTCACTGACCATTTGGTGCACAGAGAATTAATGGCGTTATAAACTTAATTGTTGTTTGAAAGGAATCAATTACTTTTCCGGGATTTCTGGAGTACTCGTGACATGGTATTTATGCCCTTGGTCATAAATAACGTCGGAGTTTGAAGGTGTTTGATAATAATGTACAACACAACTGATGTGGAAGGGCTGAGGTGGTTAGAAAACAAGGGAAGAGAGCGTGTGATTGCCACCCATTCGTGTACGACGTTATCGATACAATTTTTAAGAAATGGAAAAAAACAAGATTTCCACGTCGATTCACGAAAAGTTGACAGTTACAGGCTGAGAAACATGATTTCACGCGGTCGAATTTTGAAAAGTTTTAGCGGGAAACGGCCGTTTTGGGCACGACCGCGCGATCTACACGACGTCGGGTGAACTAAAGTAGTTGCCATGTTTGCCGCTAGGCCCGCGACGGGGAATTGGGTCGCTCGGATTTGAACAATCTGAACTCGCTCGCGGTGCGTCGAGCGAAATAAAATAGTTGAGAGCTCCTTGCTGTTTATGATCTCCTAATCAAATATCTTCCCCAGAACCGAAACTTCCGGCCGGTTGACTGTTTCCATTCAACGCCAAGTTGTCGGAACTTCTCTTCAATCGACTCAATGGCTCCAGCGGCGAGTCTAGTGCTATTCGAGCGCGACTCAACTTCCCGTCGCGGGAAACGGGGAAACTACTTTAGTTCACTCAACGTCTCATAGATCGCGCGGGCGAGGCCAAATCGGGCGCTCTCCAGTTAAACTTTTCAAAACGCGAGCGCGTGAAATCGCGTTTCTCAGCTCTTAGGCCCGGCGCAAATAGAAACGCAGGTTGGTGAGGTGACGCAGTGTGATTCACGGCGAGTAGTCTGTGAAACACAGAAATCAATGGGGAAGCGCAAATAGGACCGTGAAGTGACGTGAATCTCACTCACATCACTGCGCCCTGCGTCCCGCAGTCGACCTGCCGCAGAATTTCCTTAGTGACTGAAGTGACTTTGTATCAATCTTCGTATCAATAGTGCTTACATCTCCGGAAAATGGACGAGAAATTGATTGAAGCTGTGCGAGGAAGAAGGATTCTCTATGATACGTCTCATGGCGATTACATGAGGAGTAAGCTCAAAAGTGAGCAGTGGAAGGACATCGCAAAGGAAGCCGGTTTGATGAATGGTAAGTTTCCTTGAATGGATTGTATATTTATTTGTTTAAAACTTGTATAAAATGTGTGTAAGATTTATTACTTTTGATCAATTTTGAACAGGTGGATATTTTTATCACTTTTGGTAGGTAGGTACATTCTATGGTGATGGTGTGACGATGCCATATCATGGCTTAAATCATGGAGCAATCGCAATTTTCGGGCAGCTTCGCCATTCATTTCTGAGGATTTGTTTTTAGTGAAGAGCACGAGAATGAAAGCACTACTGAAGTGAGAATGAACACCTGCGTTCTTATTTGCGTTCGACGACTGCGCGCAGTTTTTTCCTGCGCTGCGTCACTCTGCGTCACCTCACCAACCTGCGTTTCTATTTGCGCCGGGCCTTAGTGTCAACTTTTTACTTTCCGCTATCCAAAGGGATAGGAAAGTATAGTAATCGTGTTAAAAAAAAGTTTTCTTCAGATCTTTATGTTTTGAGGCCTACTGAGTCTAAAAAACCTAATTTGTGTGTGTCAGTAGTTCGATTTGCGGGAGAACGGCTAATCCGATTGAGTTGGTTCTTTTTTTGTTTTGTTCGTTATTTTTGGCAGACGCCAAAATGAGGTTATGGGCGATTTCAGTCGATGGGAAGGGGGCGTGGGGGACGAAAATGTACCAAAACTAGGGTTTTTCGCATTTTTCTCGAAAACGGCTCTAACGATTTTGATTAAACTTTCAAATTATCTTCTCCTATCTAATACCTAACTTTTCTTCTCCGTACATATCTCCATGAAAATACGGTGAACGGAGATATAGGCCCATGAAGCAAAAATAGGTTTTTTACGCTTTTTGGCGAAACGGCTTCAGCAATTTCCACCAAACTCACAGGATGTTTTCGAATAGTTAATACCTACATATTGTTCTCAATAAATGTTCCTCTGACAGTCCATTAAAGAGAGATAACAATCAAAATGTGTCGAATATAACGTTTTTTCGAACGTTTCCGTTAATTCCAGGGTAACTGCTTCACCAGACGTAATAATTCTTATGGAGTGTCTTCTAGCATTCTAAACCCACGTTTTGTTCCCCGCAACTATCTCTGTAACCATCTGTTGAACGAAGATATAGCGGCCGCATAGGTAGCTGGTGTTCGAACTTACGGGGGGTTTACCGTTCGCAATTAAGGTTTTTTGACTCAGTAGGCTTCAAAACGTAAAGATCGGAAGAGAATCCAACTTTTTTTTGACACGATTTACTATACTTTTTTTCCCCTTTGTGGCTGGAGTAAGTAATAAGTACCCACGTTTTTTCAACTCCAGCCAGGAGGCTCGACGAACCTACGTGGAAGTCCACAATCCGTGTACGAATTGTTTGGCAACTTCACAAATACTCAAGAGCTGCCACTCAACGTACACAAGTGAATGCTGTCAACACAGGTGTGGCGGCCAGCCGCCACTCTCCACAACAAAAGCCGCCTCATTCCGACAGAGGGCGCTAGCCGAAAACCACCCCTGGAGGGAACAGCAGGCGGCCAACCAGAGAAGGCGACTCCCTCCAGGAGCAGGTATATAAGGGCCTGCCTAAACGAAAAACCTTCACCAACAAGGTTCTCCCAGACTTCCAACATGGCTTCAGACACCATCACGGAACCTGCCACCAGCTCCTCAGGGTGACTGAATACATAGCTGAGAGCCGGAACAAGCATCGGCACACATCCATGCTTCTACTGGACGCCCGCCAAGCCTTTGACAGGGTCTGGCACGAAGGGCTGATATACAAGCTCATCCTGCTTCGCTGTCCACCCTCTCTCATTGGTCTGATTCGCTCCTTCCTCACCGACAGGACCTTCAGGGTGAGAGTTGGCAAAACTCTATCCACCACCCACCGCATCACGGCTGGCGTACCCCAAGGCTCAAAACTCTCCCCAGCCCTCTTCAACATCTTCATGACATACCAGTCCACGAGAAGATCATCACTGCACAATATGCGGATGACGTAGCTCTCCTCTACACCTCCAAAACCAAGCTGCACTGTGCCACAGTCATGAATAAGTTCCTGCCGTCCCTGCTCAGCTGGTACCACAAATGGGGACTACGCCTCAACGAATCCAAATCAGAAGCCGTCTTCTTTTCCCGCCGTAACATCCCCCCCCCCCAAACATCCAAGTGGGGAACCATCCAATCCCCTGGAAACACCAGGCCAAGTACCTCGGTGTCATCTTCGACAGGAAACTCAACTGGTACAGGCAGACCCTCGCAGTTCGCGCCAAAATCAACGGAGCCTTCATTGCTCTCCGGCCATTCTTCAACAACAGAAAGGTCTCACATCCAACGAAAATCCGTGTCTTCAACGCCATCATCAGGAGCATCAGCACCTACGCTATCCCCGTCTGGGGCACGGCCTCCTCCTTTTGCCAACTCGAGGGCACCTACATGAAGTCCCTCCGAGGTGTCCTCCGCTCACCCCGCTACATCAGAAACCAGCAGCTCCTGAAGGAAACAGGCCTCCCCTCGCTCAGTGCGGCCGCCTCAACCTATGCCCTCAACCTCCGCAACTCGGTGGCGGGTCACCCCAACCCGTCCATCAGCTGCCTCACACAATATGCCCCCAACCCCTCGGACATCGTCCGTAGGCCCTGCTCCCTCATTCCACGCTAACCCCGTCCCGTTCCTCCCCGCATCGCACATGCGCATGAGTCCCCCTGCATCCGCAGGCTGGCCTCCCATCCTTCGGGTTTAGAACCTCCGGGTTGGCAACCGCGGGGGAGGGGTTTTAGTCGGTAAAAATCCGACACTACCCATTTGGGTGTCTTTTGAAGATTTCCCCTCCCCGGAAGCGTCCAAAAAAAAAAAAAAAAAAAACGAAAAACCTTCATTCTTTTCACTTCATTCAACCTTCCGCTCTTACACGTTCACATCCTCTGACGACAACCGACCACCTTCAGCGGCTCCGGCGGGGACAACAGAGTCCCCCTCGCGTCAGAAGAAGAAGGAGCGACGATCCAACCGGATCCCTCACCGAGAGGAGCTACGCTCAACCGAGCCCTTCAAACGACGCTTCGACGCCTGAGGAACTCGTCCCTCGCCCGCTGCTCGACCGAACAAACTGACTCAACCGAATCCCGCATCTCGCGTCTGAAGGTGAAGGAGCGACGATCCAACCGGATCCCTCACCGAGAGGAGCTACCGCTCAACTGAGCCCTTCGACCTACCGACGCCCGAGAAATCCGTTCCTCACCTCACGCACTCTCAACCGACAGACACAACCAACACACACACACAACAACAATATTTCGTCGGCCCTTTTCAGGACCACACAATCAAGCAGCAGCGCAACTTCTGAAAAGGGGGGCCCCGACAACAGGTATCACACGCTGTTACACGCCATGAGCCAGAGCGCCGCAGTTGATCTCAAAAGTGCAACTAATCAGTGCTCGTTAGACGCAACATCTTCGCTCATAACTACCCCTCCAAGGGCTTGGGTCGGTGACGGACGGGCTGTGTGTGTGATGAGCTGGACACAGTGAAACTACCAGCAGGAGAGGGATAGGGCAAGGATTGAAGAATGAGGAATTGGAAGTCTGTGGGATATGACAATGGTTAGGGAACAGGAGAGTTTTAAATGGTTTGGGGAAAAGTTGTTAAGGGATAGGGAAGAGGATAGGTTGTGGGGAAATGTGCCTTGGGTGAAAAGGTATAGTGTATTTGTCTGTTTGTGTATTTTGTGTGGTCGGTGCAAGAGATGGTCGAATATCAAGTAGCCCATCTGTTGCGGACAGACTAACGCAGTGGACTGTAATTGGATGTTGGATCTGTTTTCACATTCGAATAATCAATCAAAGTTTGCAGGAAGTACAAATGAGGGACTTGACTCACCAAATGACTTCGTCTAGCTTGCTGTGCGGTACTTACCCGACCGGGAGACGACGACGATGATGACGTGAGGCGAATCCTGGGAACGTTGAGGGGAGATCGTGTAGCTACGCCACGGATGTGGTATGATCCACCACAAGCGCTATTTTCGGGGGTTTGGTGGTCGTATTTGACACAACTTGAACGGATTTTACACAAAGCGGGTGCACAATGAGAGAGAGAGAGAGAGAGAGAGAGAGAGAGAGAGAGAGAGAGAGAGATTCACAATACAATTTTCGTTGTGATAACATTTGATAACGCGGGAGGCAGGAATTCTCTCATCTTAGAAGAGTTCTTCCGCCGCTAGCCGCTCTCTAGTTCCTGCCGAAACACCATCCCTGGACCGCAAGTGTGAATGTATTCAAGGGTTGAAAGTATGTGTGTGTTAGTAGGAATAGGTAGTGTAGGGAAGGTCCCAGGGGGGATGAATATCGAGTAGTCCGCCCTCGACACGACGGTTAGGGGATCGCAGCTCAGGCCATCTTAAACACAGCCTGACACCCTTCTCCATGGGACGTATGGGGACGAGTCCAATCCCTGGAATCCCCATGGAGATGAAGCGTAGGTGCCAGTAGAACGCCTTCTGGCAATTCCGCCACTGGGGCCTGCCACCCATTCAGGTCCGTAGGCTGCTCAAGCTGCATCCAAAGACGGGGGCTTCTGCCTGCGGCTGGCATCATGAAGCCCTTAGGGGGAGTGACGCTGTCAGTCACGTAGCCATGGACTTCGTGGGGGCAGCGGTTTCCCTGGAAATTCCCTTAGAGAGCTGTTTGGTGCTGGCAGGAGAGGGGTTTAGGCCACGAGGCTAGATACCCGCTCCAAAGCCGCAGGTGTATGCCGAATTGCAAATGTCTGGCAACTTCACAAACACAAGAGCTGCCACTCAACTAACACATCACACTGTCAACACAGGTATCACACGCTGCTACACACTGTGGCGGCTGGCCACCCATTACCTACAAAAGGCGCCTCATAGGAAAGTCATCCCGACAGAGGGCGCTAGCCGCGAACCACAGACGACTCCTGGAGGGGATTGCAGGTGGCCAACTAGAGAAGACGACTCCCTCCAAGAGTACGTATATAAGGGCCTGCCTGCACGGACAAACAGCTTTTAACCCGCCTCATCGAGTTCATGGCCACCAACAAGGTTCTCCCAGACTTCCAACATGGCTTCAGACACCATCACGGAACCTGCCACCAGCTCCTCAGGGTGACTGAATACATAGCTGAGAACCGGAACAAGCATCGGCACACATCCATGCTTCTACTGGACGCCCGCCAAGCCTTTGACAGGGTCTGGCACGAAGGGCTGATATACAAGCTCATCCTGCTTCGCTGTCCACCCTCTCTCATTGGTCTGATTCACTCCTTCCTCACCGACAGGACCTTCAGGGTGAGAGTTGGCAAAACTCTATCCACCACCCACCGCATCACGGCTGGCGTACCCCAAGGCTCAAAACTCTCCCCAGCCCTCTTCAACATCTTCTGCCATGACATACCAGTCCACGAGAAGATCGTCACTGCTCAATATGCGGACGACGTAGCTCTCCTCTACACCTCCAAAACCAAGCTGCACTGTGCCACAGTCATGAATAAGTTCCTGCCGTCCCTGCTCAGCTGGTACCACAAATGGGGACTACGCCTCAACGAATCCAAATCAGAAGCCGTCTTCTTCTCCCGCCGTAACATCCCCCCCCCAAACATCAAAGTGGGGAACCATCCAATCCCCTGGAAACACCAGGCCAAGTACCTCGGTGTCATCTTCGACAGGAAACTCAACTGGTACAGGCAGACCCTCGCAGTTCGCGCCAAAATCAACGGAGCCTTCATTGCTCTCCGGCCATTCTTCAACAACAGAAAGGTCTCACATCCAACGAAAATCCGTATCTTCAACGCCATCATCAGGAGCATCAGCACCTACGCTATCCCCGTCTGGGGCACGGCCTCCTCCCTTCGCAAACTCGAGGGCACCTACATGAAGTCCCTCCGAGGTGTCCTCCGCTCACCCCGCTGCATCAGAAACCAGCAGCTCCTGAAGGAAACAGGCCTCCCTCGCTCAGTGCGGCCGCCTCAACCTATGCCCTCAACCTCCGCAACTCGGTGGCGGGTCACCCCAACCCGTCCATCAGCTGCCTCACACAATATGCCCCCAACCCCTCGGACATCATCCGTAGGCCCTGCTCCCTCATTCCACGCTAACCCCGTCCCGTTCCTCCCTGCATCGCACATGCGCATGAGTCCCCCTGCATCCGCAGGCTGGCCTCCCATCCTTCTGGTTTAGAACCTCCGGGTTGGCAACCGCGGGGGAGGGGTTTTAGTCGGTAAAAATCCGACACTACCCATTTGGGTGTCTTTTGAAGATTTCCCCTCCCCGGAAGCGTCCGAAAAAAAAAAAAAAAAAAAAAAAAAAAAACGGACAAACAGCATTCTTTCTTTCATTCTTTCACCGATCTCTTCTTACGACAACAACCAGCCACCATCAGCGGGGACGACGAGTCCGCCCTCTCGCGTCTGAAGGTGAAGGAGCGACGACTCAACCGAGTCCCTCGCCGTGAGAAGCTACCGCTCCACCGAGCCCTTCGACCTACACAACGACGCCCGAGAAACCCGTTCTTCCCCTCACACTCTCTCAACCGGCAGACAGGACCTACAAACACAACAACAATTTTTGTCGGCCCTTTTTAAGGCCACACACGCCCTTGAAAAGGGGACCCTGACACACACCATGAGCCAGAGCGCTCCGGTTGTTCTCAAAAGTGCAACTAATCCGTGCTCGTTAGACGCAGCATCTTCGCTCTGCGCTACCCCTTTTGGAACGCGTGAGGGCAGGTGTCCTTTGAGGAGGAGGAGGGAAATTCCGACTCCCCTTACTGGAAGAATCTTCTTTCGCCAGAAGATGGACCGATTACCTGAACCCTGGATGAGGAAGACGTCCGACCCGCAGAAAATGTGTACGCCAAAGACACTGTGAAGTGCGCGTTTATTTGTATTCGTTCAATTTTTCCACCACAAACGCGGGCACCCTTTTGGAACTTTAATCTAAATTGTCTTACCCTCGCTATTCTCAAGATTAGGTTCCCCTTTGTTGAATGGACAGCACCGCCCTGAATTGCAGTGCTCGTGAGCCCCAGAGGACAGGGCGGTGTGACGTACCGGGACGAACCAAACTCTTTCATTCACCGGAGGGACATTCGCTCGAAACTTTGCTACCGTCAGTTGTAACTGAGCGGTTCCCCCATCGCCGTGACATTCGACTGATATAACTCCTTTCAAGGGTTCATCCATCCATCCAGGGCTAGAAGTAAGCTGGTATTTTGCGAGCCACCGAATTTTCTCGATGGCTTATGCCAGACCTTTGGGGATGGCACTTAGCATAGCCAGGCTTAAAAACATCTCCAAACCTTCACGAGGTCTAGCCTGTTAGTGCCCATATCCTTTGGAGTGGCCGACAGATTGGAGCAATGTTGGGTTATCCCCCCCCCCCACCGTAACTTTCCTCGAGAGGTGGTGTCGTGGCGCCTTTGTACGTCTCAATTAGGCAAACGCTTGACTATTCGTGCCTCCCTTCACGCCTTCTCTTTCCTTGCCGCCGCCTCCTTCTCATTCTTGCTTCGGATCGCAGAGAGAGATCAAGCGTCCCATCGACTCGTGTTTTAATACTTACTTGTTTCCAATAATATCCCTTTTGAGGCTCACAAAATCGAGTGATTGCCTCCTATCCTCATCATTCGCCTCTTCCGTCCTTCCTTTATACCGGCCGGTACCTTTCTGCTCACTTTTTTTATTCCCCTAAAATTCGACACCTCCGCAGCACAAAGGTAATATCTTTAAATTACGTTGATTAGCATTTACAGTCCACATTGGTATCTCCGGACCGAATTGTTGGTGAGTAAAACACCTTTAATTGTTGGATAATCAAGATCGGGATTATTCAAAATTCCGAGTTTCGTTGCCGAAACTGAATCGTCTGGAACTAGTTCAAGCGTTTCGTTCTCTTTGAAAGGCAACTGATTTGTATCGCTATTTTCGTTTACTGGTGTTAATTGGAATATTGCGATTTTAGGCGATTTTTTAATAGCATTGGCGGCTTGGATTGGGATCAGTAGGGCGAGGGATTACGCATTGCGTCTGGTTACGGCCACGAGTTTGAACAGGAAAGGCGTGAGTCTGAGCGTAAAAACCCTATTCGTATTTGAACGTGTCTGTATTGACGAGCTCGTTGAACGTTTCAGATAACGATCGTAATAATGATCTTTTTGTTGCTCTGATATTACCTCGTTCTTCTTCGAATCGGAAGACCCGTTTTGTACCTGGGGGCGTTGTTCGAACCCGTTTTGTTCGGCAGGTGGTGAGGGGGGCGAGTGGTGACGCCTGCTTGTGCTCCCCACATCCACTTTTTTTTACTTTCCGCTACCCGAAGGGAAGGAAAGTATAGTAATCGGCCCAAAAAAAAAATTTGGGTTTTCTTCAGATCTTTACGTTTCAGACCCCCCTGAGTCCGAAAAACACTATTTGGGAAAATGGTCTGTGTGTCTGTGAACGAGTTTTACAGAAAACCACCGTACCAAATCAGCTCAAACTTGATATCTCGTCCGAGGGTCACCATGGGACGCCAAAATAAGGGTATGAACAAAATCCACCGAAAGTTAACTATAGTTATCATAGTGATCAAAACACCAAATATTTTTTTTCTCAAAAACGGCTCTAACGATTTTGATTAAATTTTGAATATTGATAGCTCTCAATAAGGCAATTATACCATAAAATTCCCATTCGTGGGAAAATGACGAGAGCAGCACAATAAATTACCTAAACTTTCGACAAAATCTATTTTAGCGCAGTTTTTAGAGAAAACCACCGTACCAAATCAGCTGAAACTTGATGTCTGGCCAACAAGTTACCATGGGACGCAATAGTGAGGGTATGGGCAAAATCCACCGAAAGTTAACTATAGTCATCATAGTGATCAAAACACCAAGTTTTTTTTCTCAAAAACGGCTCTAATTATTTTGATTAAATTTTTTATATTGGTAGCTCCTAATAAGATAATTTTACTATAAAATTCCCACTTGTGGGAAAATGACGAGAGCAGCACAATAAATTATCAAAATTTTCGACCAAAATCGTCTTTCGCGCAGTTTTTTCCTTATAAACTCCGCTGGAATTCTTATAGAATGTTAAAAAAATTCGGTATTGTAGTCCAATCATATACCTAGAGGGTGAGTGTTTAAAAACGCTCATGAGATACATGGGGCTCACTCCAGAAATTCCTGAATATCAACTACTGCCGTTTCGCTTACTACCAGTTCTAACAGTTATTTTCCAATAGCTCAGCAAAAGTGATTACTATCCTTTTTTTTAAAAATCGCGTTTACAGCTTCATTAATTATCTGTGTAACAATTGTTCAATAATGGTCCTGGAATGAGTACGAGCAGCACAATAAAATCTGGAACTGTAAGCGCTACCGCTTCCTGCTGCCGTAAAGCGTTATTTGACCAAGTTCAAATTAACTGAGTGATAAATGAATTGATTAAATAGAATTAGCCACGTAAAAAGTGAATTGTTGTAGAGCTAAGGAAAGTTGTGTGTTGCAACGCACCAGATATTTTTCTTTCCTCTTTCTTTTTCTTTTCTTTACTTTTCTTATCTTTTCTTTTGCGCCCCCAACCCAAGCTGTAAAGCGACCCGTGGCGAAGGGTGGATAGCACATGGGACATTGTGTCAAACACGGAGCCTCAAGGATACCAGGCGACCTCCTTGCAGTAAGTCGCCTTGTCACAGGATTTGTACTGTGACCTCCCAGCTGTAGAAGGAGGTTCAACTGCAGCGGATGGAGACGCAAGGTCACATTCTGCGGGCGGGGGGCTTCTGGGGGTCCCTGCTGCCGGTGTGGGGCCTGGTGCCAGGGCGCCTCTCGATAGGGGGGTGCTGGTGCTGGGCCCTCCCTCATCCGAGTATCATGGACGCCCTTACAATAGGCCCGTTTGTGGCTGCAGTGAGGGTATTGCCTGCATCCACCGTTTCAAAAAAAAGGGTTCATCCCCCCGCGTTACAGACACTCACAGCAGGGATCAATTCAATACAAATATGCTGTTAGTAAAGTAAATATTTATTCAAGTATTAGTTAAATTTTTATTACTCTTTTTTGCTCAATGCACATTTATAAGGGAAAACAATATTGCAAGACGAAAACTTGAAATACGTCCAACTACACACCAAGAGAAACGAAACGTCGCGGCAACTGGAAAAAAAAGCTGGAACGTTCGCACGATGCCGCGAGTTAATTTGAATTGTTCGCACACACATCACGTACGTGCAACTCTATAACAATAAATATTAATTCGATTTTGTAACAATATAAACTCCACAAAACTGGAGCGTTTAGACATATCCACATGCGATATACAGCTTATCCCAACGAAATTGAGGGGGAAAGAGCGAGAACGAAAAACAACTCGTCCGCGCCTAATACAATTCATCTAATGTGTTCCCGAATCACTAATTTGGACGATCTACTTAACGAAAAAATGGAGGCGTTCCGAAAAGTCGAGTTGCGGCTTCACAGGGCGTTTCAAAATGCGTATTATATGATGTTTACGTTGAGACGATGGAAGTTCTGTCGCAGGTTAGTTAGGGAGGTCAGCAAGCCGTAAGTGCCATCGAGAGACCATTCTGGCCTTAAGGGTAGTTGGACACCAAATGATACCGCGGCAACGCGCAGTACAAGTGCATTTTGGGTTAGGGCCACGACAAGTGGCTGTCTCCGCAAGGCAAGGACTGACAGTGCTGGAAAATGCGCTTGCTCTGCGGATATCGTGGTGTCGCTGGAGGGTAGTAATCCCATCCCTTTCTTCATGTTTAAACTGCGGGGTCTGAGGGAGGTAGGGGTTGACAAGTGGAGAGTGAAACGGGAGGTTCCCCCGCTTTGGGCTGAACTCCGTGCGGATCTCACCGCAGAACAGAAACGTGCCGCCATCGATGAATGGGCTCTAGAGAAATGGCAAGCGAGATGGGAATCCTCGTCAAAGGGACGTGATACGTATGAGTTCTTCCCCAACATCAGTGAACGTCTTTCAAGAAAATGGGTTGAGCCAGACCACAGGACGAGCCAGTTCCTCACGGGACATGGTGACTTCAATGTGCGGCTCCACTTCTTTTCTCTGAAAGACTCTCCATTATGCACATCTTGTGCCTCCAGTGTGGAGGAAACAAGAAACCATGTGCTGCTCCACTGTAGTTTCTACAACAGTGAGCGACGGTTGTTAGGAGGGCAAATGAACTTAGCAGAATTGACTGCTACAAAGCAAGCCTTTAACCATTTTGCAGAGTTCTCGAAGAAGGTGATGGCTAAGAAACGTGGTCATAGTTGATCTCTCCCTTTGCAACTTGCCACCCAAGTAAACAGTAAGATCTGGTAGGGAACCAGATTAAGAACTCCTCCCAGATGGTACGGGATTCCTCAGGTGGTCACCTCCGCGCGGTAACACACGGGCAACAGCTCTCTACGGGAGACTGGCTAACGACCAAATACCTGCCATACCTCCACAGGTCTGAGTTCGGTGGATGCTGCAGGGACCGGCCTCTTGCATATTAGCGAAACTGCAACTTCTATGACTGATATAACCCTCGTCGAGGGTTTAGGTACAGTCATCTAATAAGGAAACAGACCTGAGGGAGGTAGGGGCCACTCAGAACTCCCATAGACATCCCCTGAATGCAGAACTGTAACTGTATGCAGTATTGTGTTCATGTTTACACTCATGAGAAAGTTATATTTGTATTTTATCGTTCACTGATAGACGAGTGGACCGGGCAGCTGATTCTAGCACTTGGTTCAAGGCTCTGGGAGCGCCAGGGTGAGGTAGATTCCAACCTTATCCAATTCAGCTCAGATTGCGTGCACTGCAGGGCAACAGTGGGTGATGCTTCCCACGCTATATTGTCGTGCCATAGGAGGGCACGTGGTGGACACAGTCGGCTGGCTCAAACCAGAGGCTTTGGTCCACGTCGTGTTGAATTTCGATGAAAACTGGAGGCCCATTGCTGGCAGTGCTCAGCCTGAAGAGGATGGAGCTAGTATCTCGCAAGGAAAGGCTGCTCTTGAACCTCCCCAACTGCCAAATGGCTGCAAGTTGCAAGAATCTCGTGAGGGTGAAGAGAACAAGACAGAAGAGCTGCCGTTGAAGAGAATTGTGGGCCAATTGACGCAATGTACCAGGTTGGTTCTCAGTACGTCGAGTAAATTCATGGAGCCACGAGAAGCAGACCCATCCCACTACGTTCCCATAGAATGACGGCCAATAGCGATCTCAGGCAAAAACGAATCGCCAGGCTATCAGTCACCTCCAGCGTTTTTCAGTCTGAGCTGCTGCCTTCCGTCGGCTGTTTTCTTTTCACTCCAGCAAACCCCTTCTAATTTGTTGTCCGTCATTCTCTTTTAACCCGTTTTCCATTCTTTTCAAGTGATTCCTTTATTTTAAATTATCTTTCGGCACGATTCGTGTGTGTACGTTCTCTCTCCACAAGTTGCCGCTACCACAGCACTTCGTCTCCTCTTCCTGACCAGGGAACGTCAACGTCCGAAGCTGTTTGGTGAGCGCAGCATGCATCACACGAATTATATTTGGCGGAAACACCTTTTATTCATCAATACAGTCCACTCCCTAACCTAGACCACCACTCAAACGGATTCCAATTTGCTCAGCACGCCTCATAGTGCGCTTTAACTCTGAAACATCAAAATGTAACGAACGCCTCATCTGAAATAAAAGAGCCACTGCTTGAAACGAGTCCTGCAGGCCTGAAAGTAGTGAAGGTTGGTTGTGCCACGGGCGCCTTTGCGCAGTCACAGAGCACAAAACAGTGCCAATCTGTGATCCAAGCATTCTGGGCTGCGTCCCGACTGTGGGGGATGGGATGTAATGAACCTGCTGTTCTAATTTGTCCCATGAGTGGATCTACTACCACATTCAGGTTATGTCTTACACACCTGGCTTCTAACGCAGTTACTGGTTCCATAATAAATAACGTCAATCGCCCTCTCTCTGGACAATCTACAAGACTGAATTCTGAAACACTCTGTGAAGAAGAACCTCACAATACGAATAATAACTATAACGCAATAACAACATAAATAGTAAAAAGATCTTCAGCAATATGCACATAAAAATTTTAAAAAAACTGTACAATAATTAAATCAGTCTAAATTCATTCAATGATAAGGTAGATGATAATATATTGCTAAGAGTTGATATGAATCAAATAAATTTAATATGCATTAACGAATCTGGCAAACGTTAACAAACAAGAAAATAATTAACTCGCCGAGTCGTTTAAAACCAGTTGGGCGTCAAATTGAAAATGGCGTTTTTATTCGTTCCCACTGTCAAAGGTATTCGAGGGAGTGTAGTAGCACATTCGGCAAGATAGAACTGGGGACAATGGAAGATGAACTGAGTACTTATGAAGGGCTGGGTGCAGTGCGCCTCAGGGTGCTTTGGGTTCAACAGTTGCACAGGGATGAGGTTCCAGGGATGGGCCTCAAGGCAGTCTTACGCGATGTGCGAGAATAGTGGTGATGCACTACCTAGGGAGCATTGGTGCTCATAGTGCTTAGGGTGGCCCTGGTGCAGCACTTCTGAGAGTGCTTAGGGTGGCCCTGCTGCAGCGCATCTGACAGAGCTTAGGGTGGCCCTGCTGCAGCACATCTGACAGAGCTTAGGGTGGCCCTGCTGCAGCGCATCTGACAGTGCTTGGGGTGGCCCTGCTGCAGCGCATCTGACAGTGCTTAGGGTGGCCCTGCTGCAGCGCATCTGACAGAGCTTGGGATGGCCCTGCTGCAGCGCATCTGACAGAGCTTGGGGTGGCCCTGCTACAGCGCATCTGACAGTGCTTAGGGTGGCCCTGCTGCAGCACATCTGACAGAGCTTAGGGTGGCCCTGCTGCAGCACATCTGACAGAGCTTGGGGTGGCCCTGAGGCAGCGCATCTGACGTTGCTTGGGATGGCCCTGCTCAGTGCATCTAACGGTGCATGGGGTGGCCCTGCTACTGTGCTTCTGATGGTGCTTGGGAGGCCCTGCTGCAGTGCTTCTGATGGTGCTTGGGGTTGCCCTGCTGCAGTGCTTCTGACGGTGCTTGGGAGGCCCCTGCTGCAGCACATCTGACAGAGCTTGGAGTCGCCCTGCTGCAGTGCTTCTGACAGTGCTTGGAGTCGCCCTGCTGCAGTGCTTCTGACAGTGCTTGGGGTTGCCCTGCTGCAGTACTTCTGACGGTGCTTGGGGTGCCCCTGCTGCAGCGCATCTGACAGTGCTTGGGGTTGCCCTGCTGCAGTGCTTCTGATGGTGCTTGGGGTCCCTCTGCTTCAGTGTTCCTGACGGAGCTTGGGGTGGCCCTGCTGCAGCGCATCTGACGTTGCTTGGGATGGCCCTGCTGCAGCGCATCTAACGGTGCATGGGGTGGCCCTGCTGCAGTGCTTCTGACGGTAAATCGGGTGCCTCTGCTTCAGTGTTCCTGACGGAGCTTGGGGTGCCCCTGCTGCAGCACATCTGACGGTGCTTGGGGTCCCTCTGCTTCAGTGTTCCTGACGGTGCTTGAGGTGGCCCTGCTGCAGTGCTTCTGACGGTACATGGGGTGGCCCTGCTACAGCGCATCTGACGTTGCTGGGGATGGCCCTGCTGCAGCGCATCTAACAGTACATGGGGTGGCCCTGCTACAGCGTGTCTGACAGTGCTTGGGGTCCCTCTGCGTCAGTGCTTCTGACAGAGCTTGGGGTGGCTCTGCTGCAGCGCATCTGACAGTGCTTGGGGTCCCTCTGCGTCAGTGCTTCTGACAGAGCTTGGGCTGGCCCTTCTGCAGTGCTTCTGACAGTGCTTGGGGTCCCTCTGCGTCAGTGCTTCTGACAGAGCTTGTGCTGGCCCTACTGCAGTGCTTCTGACAGTGCTTGGGGTCCCTCTGCGTCAGTGCTTCTGACAGAGCTTGGGCTGGCCCTACTGCAGTGCTTCTGACAGTGCTTGGGGTGCTCCTGCTGCAGCGCATCTGACAGAGCTTGGGGTCGCCCTGCTGCAGAGCTTCTGACGTTGCTTGGTGTGGCCCTGCTGCAGCGCATCTGACTGTGCTTGGGGTGGCCCTGCTGCAGTGCTTCTTAGAGTGTTTGGGGTGGCCCTGCTGCAGCACATCTCAGAGTGCTTGGGGTGCCCCTGCTGCAGCGCATCTGACAGTGCTTGGGATCTCTCTTCTTCAGCTTGATGACGTTCGGCAGTGCTGCGTCAAGGCTGTCACATGTTTGTTGAGCGAATGATGACGCAGCACCACAAACCACCAGCTCCATGGAATCATGAGGAGATGAGGCCACAAACCAGGCCCATCTGAGGCTGCCCAAAGTGGGGGGTGATTTGATTTTTTTCAGTGTCCTTCCAACCATGCGTCATTCTGTTCACCTTTGCTTCCCGCCAAGGAGCAAGCCTGTGAAAGGGGTTGCTCGTGGCCCCTCGTCGTTCTCTCCTCGTTCCTTCTAACTGGTTTCTGTACCACGATACCACGAGGACATTTTGCACAAGACTCGCTCCACCCGTTTACTTTCCGAGAGCGTGGATCCGCATGTTTTCGTCTCATCTGACAGTGGTTAACACCCTCCACGAGGATATTCTGCAAGAAGGGGCATACATGAGTTTCATCAACGAGGACGAATTGTTACCACCCAGGGAGTGGCCCTATCTTGCTTTACATCCAACCCAGTTTCTTATCGTTCATTCCTCGTAAAATTTATTGGAGTTTGAGCGGTGACGAATTTCTTCCTGATATATTCTTGAAAGCAGTGTGAGGGATAAAGGAATGACGCAGACGCCGCGAAGTTAACTGTGGCCCTTCAACGCAGCACGAAACAGCTCAACAAAATGACAGCTTCTTATAAATTTACAACAAAACAAGCCCTTCCGACTAATTCGCCGCATGACAGCGAACCCTGTGCACTCACCCCACAGACCCAATCAGATTTGAAACGACTCGCCCTATCGAGTTAATCGCCATAAATAATTTAATAAACGCCGTATTAAACGAATAGGAATTACATTACGCTAAAAGTCGATGCACCAGAAAACATTCATTTTCACAAATTTCGAACAAATTGAAACTAACAAATGTCGCTCAGCTCCAAAATCGTTGTAAAAGCCCAAAAAAAAACCTTAAGACTACATTTTTAAATATTATTTTCTTTCGACTAGACACTTTTTTTTTTTTTTTTGTTCCACAACACACTTTAGAACAAATACTGAAATCATGAAGAGAGCAATTGGTGGTTCGACAGCTGGTCATCTTGAGTACATTTTTATTTTATTTCTGAGGATCTTTTCAAATGGTGTTCACGTAAAACAACGAGGTACGAGATGACAAGCTCAAAGAGACGAACACGTGATAGGACTGCACTCGCAAAACGTGCAATCACTAAGTGCAATTCATGTTTTCCAGATTAAAATCGAAAACGTCAATTGAATTTTAATAAGTGAAGTTTCGCCGGAGAGTAATACGCGATATATATTTCAACGCCAATCTCTTCTTTCGGAGGGTTTCGAGAGTTCATACCTCGCACAACTATTTAGACGTACAATCGAGAGTGTGCCCGCCATAAGAATCAAAAGGCTGGTTGCAGAGACAATTATATATAAGTCATTTATCTTAGGGCTCGCCATCGTCGCTCCTTCGTGCTCAGCTTGCCATCACAGGGAGTAAGAAATCCCCATTCGTTAGCCAAAACTGAGGAGTTTTTGTCGTACACCGAAACAAGTACGAACTCGCAGGATCTATTTCGAACTTACACGAGAAAGTCGCACTAAGTACAAAAGTTCAATTACAACTGGCTTTTCTTTCTCGAAATCTCTCGATGGCCTAACAGAACACATTTGGGGCAAGACGAGCGGGTCGGGTCGGCAGGGATCTCGTACTTCGGCAAGCTCTTCAGGTAAGTGGCAGCATCAGGGGTGCTGCAATATGAAGAGGCTGTCAGGGCTAAAAGTAACTCGCAGGATGCTCAGAGGCAGTCCTTATCAAAATGTCTGTTCCTGAACGCTCAAGCGAAGTCTGCACAGTTTAAAGTCTACGCTAAGCGCGATGAGGAATCTCAATAGTCGGGACAGGAGACAATTTTGCGAAATATGCGGAAGACATGCCGCAAACTACGATGATCTACTAGGTTGCCCATATTCGAATCACCCAATCAGGCTATTGACAGCGATGTCAAATCGACTAATGACAAACCGCGTTTGAAGTGTCATTCCAAGCAGATTTTTACTATGGAACACTACACGCCACACGAACCCTCTAAAATTGTTGAAATTTACATTCAACGAGTCAATAGTGAAAACTCAACGTGAAAAGCGCTCCTTCCAAGATTTAACGCCTCCGGACTTCTTTTTGTGGGTTTATTTGAAATCAAAGGTTTACATCAACAAACCAAAAAACCCTAGAAGAGCTGAAAACCAACATCCGTCAAGAAATAGCCGCAAAGACGGTCGAAATGTTGAAGAAAACCATGGAAAATGCTGCAAAAACGAGCACAATACGCCGTAGGGGCCAAGGGCGACCATTTACGAGATATATTCAAGGTAAACAAATTTACTCGAACCCAATTAAATGATTTTTCACGACAAACCGACAAAAAATGGTGTTTTCTGTTGATCGGCCGAGTCGACGGAGTTGTTCGACTGTTTGGCGACCCTAACTAAACTCTTCAAGGTCTCTAATCCTCAAACAATGCGCACAAACTCGTTGGCCACATCCCCGCAGCAACGTGATCTGCGTCTCAGCTATTCTCGATTCTTGTCTATTTCAACGGTCTCTGGATCCGAAGACTTCTCTAGGCAGTCGTTAATAGACACAGGACAAGGTAAAGATCAATTCTGACCCCGATACTCCGTACATTCCTTTCCAAGTCGTGTTTGATTCCTGCTTAATCCTTTTGCTCGTATTCCCCGAGGAACAGCCGAAAGCGAGGGGAAGAAAAAAAAGGATCTCCCTCGGCTTCATTCGTCTCATACCAGAAGTCCGCGTCAGACTATTCCATATTGACTTTCTTTTAGTTCCTGAATCATTTATACCATTTTCACGTCAAATTGGAGGTTGACGGAAATGGTTCGTTTCACATTAGTTTTAAACGCCGCAACGCTAGCCCACTCAGAAGGCGGAAACAGCCGGTGATTTTGAAAATACCTACTCCATGGAAAACAACATGACGAAGACATTCCATCCGTCCCTTCCAAATGCCATTCTTTTGAAGGCGCCCGTTGACTCGCCTCATTCCAAAGTCTCTAATTGCCGCCGTTAGTTACGACTTGCTTTATATTTTTGTGACACGAGTTCGGACGACGAAGAAATGAGACAGAGTTTCGTTCGCCAATCGAACCATGCGGTAAGAAGTAGTGAGAGTGGTTGAATCCCAAAACAATGGCCGCGAGTACATTTGCCCGGTTCTTCGGTTCGCGATTCGGAACGTTTACTAGCGTCATTCATACTGGTGCTAGTTACAACTTTTATCACTGACAACTGCCTACCACTAGTATTCTTCAAAATACGAATTAACTTGCTCGACTAATCGTTGAACTATGGAATCAATCAATCCTGCTTCAGTGAGAACTGCCGTCTTCGCGTTTATTTGTTTGTTATAATTCAACCAGCCATAGATAGGCAAATTAATATGACTTTGATTCATTGATTCAGAGAAAAAGGCTAACGAAGTGTTGTGGATTGGTGTATGAGTGACGGTTTCATCTCTGATGAGTATGCGTGTTCTGAATGTGGTGCATGGAGGAATGAATTGCAGAGTTATGAAATCAGCCATCAAAGCAGTCTATCTTCCCCAAAATTCGGATACGCAACTTGAGAAGTGAGTGATATTTTTTTATAATTTTGTGGTCGTCAATGTTTGTTGCATTAGGCGCGCACTGTTCACATTGACTCAGTTACGCGCGCACTTCGTTATATTCTTCCCATTACTTTCACGTCGCGTTGTTTACATTCACTTTTACGACAAAAATTGGCTCAACTCTTACCGCTACTGTTAGGCTCACCAGTATCAGTGATGCTAGTTAACGTTCCGAATCGCGAAACGGAGAACCAGCAAATGTACCTGCGGCCACTGGATCGGATGAATTCTGTGGAAACGAAAGAGAGAAGAAAAATTTACGCAGCGGAATTCAGAACATGGGCGCCACAAAACCGTGACGACTCTGTTTTTATTTGCGCCTTCGAAGAAGTCATGGGAGATCCAGGAGGAATACACGTGCTGTTTCCACAGTACCCATGGTAAGAGGAAGATATGTTTCCCTCGTCCTAGCCCTAAACACTCGAGGTGTTGTTCATTTTAAGATAATACGAGGCAACTGCAATGGAGAGACGTTTAAGGAATTTATCGCAGAGCTGCACGACTAAGTGGCGAACCCAACTATCACCTGATAATGGATAACGCAGCGATTCACCGAGCTGGACAAATTAACCATGACGTGAAATATCTGCCCCCCGAACTCACCCAACCTGAATCCCGTGGAGCGCTGCTTTTCAAAAATCAAGTTGTCAGCAAGACAAATTCTCAGTGAGCCCCGAACAAACCCCGACCTGTGTGACACGATAACCCGAAGCGTTGCAACTGTCACCACATCCGACTGCACAAATTATGTTATGATAATGATGATAAGCCTGACAGCTGCTGCTGCAGGGAGAGACTTACGTTGACAAATTTGTTCATTCTTTTCCGTTCATTCTTACTTGTTGAATGGTTATGTTTCACTCGCTAATTTGTTGTTATCGCTTTCCTAGAATTAAATCATGTATTTCTGTCATCCACCAAATTGATGTGTAAAACCTCCAATTTGATTAAAAAACAATAAACGATAAATTGTCTATATTTCCACAGAAATAATTTTCTCAATTGTGCTCATTATTTCTGTGGAAATATAGACAATTTATCGTTTATTGTTTTTTAATGAAATGGGTTTCCACAATGATTTAGTTAATACTCCAATTTGAAATGGAAAACCTCCAAATTGACGTGAAAATGTTGTATTTTACTCCATACTCAATATTTTAACGCGAGCGTTATTCCTTTTTTTTTCTTTAGTACAGAGAGAGCTCTTAGTTACCTTTTCTTTAGCGTCCATACCACTGCGCACTCAGTTGCAATCCACTTTTACCTTTAATTTTGCCGTTTATTTTTCTCCCTTCATTTCTCACATTTTTCAGTTTTAGTTTTCACTTTCTTTTATTAACAGCCGTCAGATTGAGCGTAGCCCAGACACAATTTACGCCACACTTCGATTTATTTAAAAATTAAAAGGGCGCTACGAATATGAGCAACCTTGTACGTGGAACTGTAAATGTCGCGGTAGGGTCTGTGGGTTGCAATAACAACCGTCACATTTCGAAGGGGAGGATGTTGTCAGTTTCAAGAGGAAGGATACGAGCTGATACCCGCAAAGCAGGGAGCGGGCCACAAAAGTCAGCTGAGTTAGATTCCAACAGGGAACGCACCATTTAAACGCCCTTCTCGGGTGGGTAACAGAATTTAAAAACATCTTTACCCAACGAAGTAATAGATATTGTCAGGATATAGAGATGTTAAGCGTGGAAGAGCTTTGACATAAGAGGGAAAAACTGTTTCGTGCTACAGGCAGCTCGATCTTAACCTTCTTTCCACACGAACATCGTGTCTTGGAGTTGACGTCATCCCTCCCGTATACTTCCACCTTCTTCCTCCTTAGGACCTACGACCTGCGTTATTCTCACACACCACACAGCCCACCATAAGCAGTCGTTAAATTGTAAGGACGTGGGATGAACTGAAAGCAGCCCGAAACGCCCCACTAAAGTCGTTTTGAACACACCTCCGGCCCGCGTGAACATCAAAATGAACGTCGAATCAAATTGAAAGGCTGCGCCAACAAAAAGGATAAATTCGCATATATCGATTAAATACAATTAATTAAGTCTTTACTCTGCAAAAACAATAAAAAATAAAAATACTGTCGAAAATTAAATTCATTCAGCGGAACCGCCGAACGAACATTTTAAAACTAATTAATAAAACGACTTGAAAAGAGGGGGATTGAAAAGATAAAAACGAGGCTTCACTTGTGTTTCATTATGAGAGCTTCAATGAATCGCAACTTGGCTTTGGCTTGTTTATATTCGAGGTAAGTGCTGTCTGTGGGGTTTCGATCTTCTTTCTGCATCTTTCGCCCGGTTTTAACTTGAAACTCCAGCTCGAAGTCTTTCAAAGACTTTCGAAGGCGTTTTTTCTCTTCCCGGGCCGATTTTTGCATCTCGAGCAATTCGTTTCTACGAAAAAAAAAGAAGACGTTTTGTAATAATGTGAAAATGGTTGATACACGATAGTGGAACAATTTTTACTAGTTCTGTTAACACTACACGAACATCCTCCCGAGCATTCCCTGATCGTTGTTTGCCAGTTTTCAAAGAGCACGAATGAAAAAGAATTTTCTGTTCCGACTGACTCCCATCGTAGTCTAGTAGTTAAAGACGATGGTTCATAATCCTGACGAAAATTGGGCAATAGATCGGAGGAGGTCGCGATCGCTGTAACTTTTGCCTGAGTCCGTGGCTCTTCGAACATCTCAAAACACCCCCCGACAGTAACATTGGTGGCGGTGCCAACGAACAAGTTCACGCTATTCGAAACGGTAAGTATTTGTCGTAATATCTTCCCGTTAGCAGCGGCTTTTATTTCGTTTTAGTAGTGTGAGTGATTAGAGTAGGAATCGTGCAATTGATCCTCATTCGTTTTTACCTTCCTTGGCTCTACAAAGTAGAAAGGAAAGTTATGCAATCGGCTGAACAAAATTTTTGAGTTTCCTTCAAATCTTTACGTTCCACACCCTCCCGAGTCCAATAAACACTATTTGGGAAAATGGTCTGTGTGTGTGTGTCGGTGAACGATTTTTAGAGAAAACGACCGTATCAAATCAGCTCAAACTTGATATCTAGCCCGCAGGTTACCATGGGACGCCAAAATAAAGGTATGAACAAAATTCACCGAAAATTAACTATAGTTATCATGGTGATCAAAACACCAAACATTTTTTTTCTCAAAAACGGTTCTAACTATTTTGATTAAATTTTGTATATTGATAACTCTCAATAAGGCAATTATACCATAAAATTCCCATTCGTGGGAAAATGACGATAGCAGCAAAATAAATTCCGGAACTGTAAGCGCTACCGCTTCCTGCTGCTGAGAAGTGTTATTGACCAAGTTCTTGAATTTCAGCGGAGTTTAAAAGGAAAATATCTGGTGCGTAGCAACACACAACTTTCCGCCACCCCCGCAAGTTCGAACGCCAGCTACATATGCGGGCGCTATATCTTCGTTCAACGCATTTCTACAGAAACATTTATACAAAACAAAATGTACGTGCTAGTTAGCTGAGAGTACTCCGAAAGTTTGATCGAAATCGTTAGAGCCGTTTTTGAGAAAAAAAATGTTCATGCCCAAGAACATCAAAATTAAGCAGTTAGAATTTGAAGAACAGCTTGGAGAAGTGAAGAAAAAGAATTAGATGACAATATTGCAGTTACTCACCGAGGGAGTGAATGGAGGTTATCCAAAACCAGCTCAGGGGTTTTTCGCTCCGGAACGTCCGGCACAGTAGGGAGATAAGACGAGGCGCCGTTGGTCGGCGATGGCGGAGGAGAAGAAGAAAATTCCATGGCTTCGTGCTCCAGAATTGTGCCCAGCTCTGAGATATTTTCCTTAACTTTGGACTGTAAATGACGTAAAGCGTTAGCGAGAAAGTCGACGTTTTATTAAACCAATCAAATTGAATATATACGTTCACTCACAGGAGCGTGTCTGAGAAGCATCCGCTTCACAAGTCGATATCTGTCGTAGAGTCCGTGAACCATGTCCCTTTCTTCTCTCGAAGTCGGGCGACCGAACGAGGCCTCCAGTTGTAAAAGAGCTTTCTGCATCGCGGCTTTTTCGTCCACTAGTTGGTCATGAGTCATCACTTCCAAAGTCTCCCCACGACCGGCAGTTCTTCTCTTTTCGCTCAAGCGCTGAAACAATAGAAGAGTTACGTCGGAGCATGTAGCGGAGAGTTCCAATAAAATGCCCAGAAGAAACGTCCTAAAATGGTGGTACCACACAACACCCATTCAAGTAGTAGTCGCAAATATAGTATTTTCTGTTTATGAAGTCACTGTCAGGGGACCTCGATACTCATTTTACAGGTAAGGTTGTCCCTCGCCGATGATTCTGGGGGATGTGCCACCGGATACAGTTGTTATCTGATCTAACCTGTGTGCATGGAACTAATTAGTTTACCTTCTCTATTTCTTGTATGACTTCTGCTTTAAGCCCTCGGCTTTCGCTTGCAAGTTTGGAACATCTTTCTTTGGTAGCTGAAAAAAGTATGAACAGTATTAGCCCGATGACTTGAAAGGCGAATCATGGTGCGTTATTAATAGAAACAGAATCGAGAGGTAATCCACATCAATCACGATTACATAACGTGAAAACAGACTCAGGAGTGACACCGAAATATGAGCAAGAACGCTACAATGGTCATAAACCGCTGCTATAAATTAAAATCAATTTTGCAACGTTTGAAGGTAGTCGTCAAAAATGTGGAGTGGGGTGAAGTGCTCAACTGGCTGCAGGCAAGATAGCGGTGGGAGGCTTCACTGGGACGCTGCGAGGACACAATCCCAAGTCAGTGGCTCATATGAAGAGGCTGCTGTGTCAATTATAGCGCCTTCCCGCCAGCTAATCCCTAGTACTATCAGTGCTTCAATCACGATCATTGTAAGTTCAGGGATCCCTCGAGCCTAGGGGGTTGCGTTTGGGCAGCCAGTCCCCCCTTAGCGTGCAGTATATTAGTTTTAGTAACAATTAACTATCAGTGCTTAATAGAAGTAATTCCAAAGTATACGTGCCGTTAATTATCAATGTAATCCCCCTTCAGGTTTTGACTGTTTCTTACCACTCATCAAACACAGGCACTCACTCAGCATCCACCAAACCCAGACCAGTGGAGGTACGGCAGGTTGTCATTTAGCAAGTCTCGTGGTGGAGAGCTGTTACCTACGTGTGACCATGTGGAGGTATGACTCCTGGGGAATCTCTACCATTGGGAAGAAGTTATTGCATCTCGCTTGCCATTTATCTAATGCCCATTCATCAAGGACAGAGTTTGGCCCAGAGCGGGGCAGCTCCCTTTTCACCCTCAACTTATACATTAGTCAATGGGTAATTGATCACTTAGATTGCATTAGTGGAGCCTTGTACGCTTTGGTGATCCACAGGAGATGGGCCAGTGCTTTCTTTTGATTGATGTTGAGCATGCCACCCCGGACAATGGATCAGCAGCCACATCTAAATAAATGGCTCCTTACATGAGGATAATGCCACGGCCAGTTGATAATTTTTCGTGATGAGACAAACCTTGCAAGGGTAGCAATCCCCATATCAAGTCTATCAGAAGAGTCGGCTCACTCGCACGCAAGTAACGAACCTTAATAAATATTTACGTACACACTTTCAACGATTGACAAGGAAGACATTCCACGCTAAATGGGCAGCTGTCACACTGGATGGAGCGTGGTCCGAGTCAACCTGCCCCATAGACATGCTGCGCCTTCGAAAGGGGTCGGGTCTCAAGCATATCCTTGAAGACCAGATCTACGATCTTTTCCATGGACTTTAGGAGAAAAGAGGAGAGGCTTATGGGTCTCTGTGCTTTCGCAGTTGAGGAGTAACGTCCTGCCTTGGGCAGAAACTCGAGCCTTGTCCTTCATTGGAAGGCCACAGGGGGCAGCAGAAAGTTGGCTCTTTCAGTCCTGACCAGGAGGGGAAGTAGGGCCCGAAGACTCCTATCCCCCCTGGGGGACTTGTAGGGGATAAAGGAGTTTATTTCCCACTTTAACTTTTCAAGGGTGAAGACGCGATTTACATACCCCAGGAGCCGGCGCGGGAGTGAACGTACCCATGCCTGGCTTCAGTGGTTGGGCAAAAGCTCTGCGAAGAGGGTACCAACCAGCACCTTCCTTGCATTTTTCATAAAACTTCCGCCCGTCTTTCTGATGAGGCCAAATTCTTGAGGTTTGTCCATGGAGAGCGCTTTCTGCAGCACAGGGGCTTCAGAGACACCCGTTATGATGCTACAGAAGTCCGTCCAGGGCTTCCTCTTAGCTCTTCTGATGGCCCAGCTGTAGCTTGTAAACCCAGTTCATTGGGACACTGCGTTCTGCACCTCCTCTTGAGACAGGGGAAAGTGGTCATGTTCACGAAAAGTGGAGCCTATTATTGCACAGAGCGTGTCATGCCCGCCACTATGATCGTTGCAAATAACAACATGGCAATCTAAGGGTACGCGTCAAACACTGAAAGCTAGTGGATGATGGATGGCTTTGCATACTAGGGGTGATGGAAGATACAACCCCTGTGTTGG
Source organism: Pachypeltis micranthus (assembly GCA_020466155.1). Taxonomy (NCBI): domain Eukaryota; kingdom Metazoa; phylum Arthropoda; class Insecta; order Hemiptera; family Miridae; genus Pachypeltis; species Pachypeltis micranthus. The sequence continues at coordinate 7,705,584 of CM035776.1, forward strand.
TTCACAACATCCATCTCTTATAAGAAGTGAAAGACCGACAAATGACGCCAAAGACAGAGACTTGGTCGCCCAGGGGATTACTCCTGTGAGGTAATGCTACAAAAATGACTCCACCCGTTAAACTCAGCTGTCTGTAGTTCTCAAATACGTCAAGATCAACCAAAATAGCAACAAACTCACTTCGTAGTTGTTTCTTCAATTTACTCAACATCGCACTCATCTTCTTTGTGTCTGGATTCGCCAATTTATCAGCATGCGAAGGTTTGTAACCGAATTCCCTTTCAAACCCTTCATCGTACTTTTTCAATTTCCTTTTGAGACTGAAAATAAAAAAATAATTAGAGTCGCTGCGAGTACGTACGTGTACATACGACGTTGAAAGCTATAAGTGAACTGAACTAACTTGTTTATTTGGGTAGCCAGGTCCATGACTGAAGGTTCTTCCCCGAACGATTCGTGGACAGCCGTGTAAGTTCTTCGAGTGGCGACGAGCGAATTTCTCGGAGAAACCATTCTCTCTTCGCTCTTTAAAATACGAAAAAGACGATTAACGTGGATCGTTCCAAGTTTCGTTCAAAAAACGTACGAAGTCGCCAAATAAATCTTACCGGAGCTGGAATTGTGTTGTTCCACTGAAAGCTGGGCACTGGATGATCGTCTTCGACCAATTTACCGTGGTACAGAGTGTTGAGATCCAAAGTAGGGCTGCCAACTCCTGAAATCGGAGACGGAGACCTTTCTTCGGACGTTGAGTCCTGAAATAGGATTTTGTCAACGTGAGTGACCTATTATGGTCGATAGTAATGGGAGGGGGTGGGGGTGGAGGATAATAGTAGTGTAATTGTAACAGCCCTGTGGTCAACAACTCCCTGCATGACAGCTGAATCCAGCCAGGACTGCGACTGGCCTGGTCTGTTCAATAAATAACCGAACTTTTTAAACAACGCGGCAACAGGCATATTTAGCGATGTGCGGTTGGTAGCACTTTGTTCCGCGTCATTTCCTTTGTAAACACATGTTTTTCCATTGTTGAAATCTTGTTTACTTTTCGTGGTGTTGTGTTTTTAGTACGACGTGTTCAGGTGCTAGTGACTATTTTCGTAATGTGCGACATTCGTGAGCAAAGATGCAACGTGAAATTTTGCGTGAATCTTGGGAAAACTTTTACAGAAACATTTCAACTTTTGAAACAAGCTTATGGCGATGATTCTCTGAGCCGCACACAATGTTACGAATGGTTCTCTCGATTCAAAAACGGTCGCCAGTCAATTGAAGATGAGCCTCGATCAGGAAGGCCTTCAACTTCGACTGATGACATTCATGTCAGAAAAGTGAATGATCTGGTGCGTGCAAATCGCCAATTGACTGTCAGAGAACTTGCAGAAGACGTTGGCATCTCAGTTGGATCGTGCCATGACATTTTGCCATGACACATGTGGCGAGACAACTCTTGGTTCCTTCACCGTGACAATGCACCTACACACTCAGCTTTGTCCATTCGTCAGTTTTGTGCAAAAAATCACATGACTGTCCTCCCTCAGCCTGCCTACTCCCCAGATCTAGCTCCTTGCGGGGAATGAGAAAGCGGACGAACTAGCCAAGGCGGGAGCCAGAGGACACTTCTGTGGACCAGAACCATTCTCGCCTATCACAATGCAACAACTGAAAGCAAAAATAAATGAGAAAATGTGGAGAAATGTATGTGTTGAAATCAACAACAATGAAGGGTATCAACACTCCAAAATTATGGGTATAACTAGTCATAACCTACAAAGAACCAATTGGGTACTGGGCTTAAGCAAGATAAGACTAAGAAGAATCACTGGTATGCTGTCTGGGCACTATGCGGTGGGTAAGACCCTAAACAGGATAAATCCGAACGTCAACGCTAGGTGTCCATGCGGAGAAATAGAAACAGTAGAACACTATCTTAGGGAATGCCCGTTATGGTTTGGCACTAGACTCAACATACTAGGGGAAAGAATAATAAACAGCACTAGTTTGAGAGAAACCGAGTGGAAAAAGATCCTAGAATTCGTAGAGGGGACCGGGAGGTTCCGTAACCCCTTTTAAAGAAGCCAAGCCGACTCCCAATAACTCTGGGGAGATGGGAAATGGGCCTGAATGGCCACGACTTCGGTCATTGTTCCCTCGGCCTTGGCTGGTGCCCTGTTATCTTCTTCTTCTTCTCTAGCTCCTTGCAACTTGTTTTTATTTCCAAAGTTGAAATCGGTGATGAAAGGGCGCCGTTTCGAAACTATTGATGAGATTAAAGAAAATACCTTGAAAAGTAAGAAAATACACGGACCTTGAAGGCAATCTCAAAAGAAGCTATACGGGACTGTTTTGCGAAGTGGAAACATCGCTGGGAAAAGTGTGTGAATAGGGAAGGGGAGTACTTTGAAGGGGATAAGAGCGAATAATCTGTAAATTTAATAATAAAGATGTAAAACCAAAAGTTCGGTTATTTATTGAACAGACCTCGTACGCGTGTGGCCTCTGTTTGTTGTCTGAATCCCTAAATTACCATTTGTTTAATTTCAGCTCACATATTCCCCTGGCTACAAAATTACATTCGTATTCGCTTCGGAATTGATAATTTGTCTCCCAGTTTATGGGACAGTTCTGCAGTTGCCAGGAGACTTCATTGAAGATATACGCACTCCTCGGTATGAGTTGGATTGCTTCGTTCTACCTACCCCTGCGGAGGCCACCACCTGTCGTGGCCCTAACCCATATTGCACTGGTGGAAGGACATGGGCTGTGCATTCCCGCGGTATCATATTTGGGTCAAACAACCCCTAAGGCCAGAATGATCGATCGACCCTTGGTCTTTCGATGGCACTTATGGCTTCTCCTCTTCCCAGGACAAGGTTGTTTGGACTTACTGCCCTCCCTGAGGTTTGGAAGGACCCCAGTAAGCCACGGCAGAGGTCCCCCAAGCTCCCACCCACTACTCAGGGGCAGGACAGTCGCTCAGCGATGATTTCACCTAGTCGTCAAAGAAACAAGAAGAATCAACCAGTCGGCTAATAGCTTAGAATTCAATTCACAGCTCACGTCACACGCCTGTACAGTAAGCTTAGTGACTGCGAGGGGCCAGCTCGGCTCATTCATCCGACCAAAAAATTGAGACCAAACATTAACAAGTGAACGTGTGAATTGATTCCCAGAATCCTGCCAGGGGGTTCAGGAACGGTTAATATGAGAAGAAAACATACCTGGTTCCCCTCAAATCAGGAACGGCGAATTTATTCTTAGGCCCCTTCCAGACTCTCACGGGGAATCCTCGCTGTGTTTGTTTGCTGAATTTGGGTAAGCAAAGAACGCCTGTACACACTCTCGCGTAGAATCCTCGCCAAAGTTGGGCGAAGCCAAAACACACATCCACGCTCTCGTGAAGTATCCTGGCAGAGCGAGTCACACGCATCTGTTCCTCGTGAGCCTTTGACTCGTGGTGTAAAAACCGCTCATGAGGAGGTGAGGACAAACCGGGAGAGCTGAGGAACCTCTCTACATTCACCCTCACACAACACACAGGTTGTATTTGTGCACGAAGGATGAACCTAAAAGATTTCCATAGGTAGTCCATAGTTACAACCACGACTAAATATAAAAATAAAAACTAAAACTGAAGGCAATTCGCTACAACTACTAGCTAAACTGCTTCTTCATGAGACAGTTTCAAATAAACCATTTCGTTCAATCTTACCAATCCCTATTTGTAACAAACACGTTACTGCAGAGCTACAGTGATTTTGGCAGATGTCTGTTGTGATGTGGAGTGGCTGCTCGAAAGACCCTTTAGGCGAGTATAATGATTCAGACGGTTGATTGAAAAAAGCTCTCAACACGCCGTAGAATTCGGTCTCAAACGTCAAAGTGGCTAAAAAAGATTCGACCAATTCAAGAGGCCAAGATTGGAAAAGGCGGGGACCATTACCTTCACAAAGGAAGAAAGTGGTTGTGAATTGCCATCTCTGGCAGTCGCGAACAGGTTAAGATTGGTTTTTGATGGGACGGAGGCCGCGAATAATAGGAAAACTGAAGTACCTGGGGAGGCTCTGGGTTTGACTGAGGGTCTGCGGCAGGAGGAGCAACAATCTTCGTAGGAGTCGAAGGTTTTTGTTCGGGGCTGATTTCTTCTCTCGGCGTCCCTTCGTGTTTATTTGGTTTGTACACAGCATTCTCCTGCTCAACAAACAAAAGCGATATATTAAATATAAATTTAGTACAGAAACAAAATAATGAAGCACGATGTAGAGCAACGTGTGTAGTGATTGGCCCCGTCAGTTTAAAATGACAAAAATAAGATGTTGAAGACCAAACAAGAAGCGTAAATTGATTTTAAAATTCGCGCCAATAACGTTTGTCATGTTGGCTGTGGTGGTTCTGCGATCAGCCAAGAAATTTGGCGACCAACGAAAAATGTATGTGTACCGACAGCGAGTAAATTAGCCGGCTTACCGAATTCTTAAGGAATACCTAGCCATATTTAAATCGTAATCAAGGACAAACCATTTTTGCAAAGGTAAGGACTACAAAATAACGTAATTAGGGCTATTTTTATAAGTTTTTACTAGACAATTTTCTAATGTTGTTGTTTGTTTACATTTTATGGCGGGGCCAATAGCTGTTCACAATCCCACAAGGACATTCAGTGATTACCCCTGGGGGACATTCACTGAATTTTTATGTTTTCAGAGTTTATATTATTTTGGTTTATTATTCATTCTGAATAATAACCCTATGTTTTCGGTCACGAAAAATTTTTATAACCCCCCCTCAAAATTTGATACTTTACGTTTCAAGACATGGAGATTCCAAATTTGCAATGTCCGTCCGCCGTCCGGGCCGTTTTGTGCCTTTAACGTGGTCTAAAAAATTCGTTCTTTCGCACAAAAATCCCATTTGATATCTAGTTGTGCCCGCCATCTCGGCAATCCGATCGGACGAAGCCCATGATTGTTATGGGCAAAAAACGGTTAAAAAATTAACGAAACGCAGTACAACGCGGGAACTACAGCGGAAGTCAACGTTTCGTCGTTTGAAGTCCCTCCCTCCCCGCCCGTCTCATTAAAAAACCACCCGCGCTCGCTCGCCTCCCAACGAAGCCGCCGCTCAACTCCCCTTTCGACTCACAACGGGTTCGCTCGAAGCGCCCCCGTTCCAATTTCTCCGACCCGACGTGCAAAATCATCAGACGTTTTGTTTCCGTAGTTCCATTGTAGTCAGGTCATGTTTCGTATGGTTTACTAGTATTCGATGCTGAATTGAATGACATGGGTCTCGGAGCACTGATACTAGGTCAAGCTGTTCATCAGAATAATAAACCATTGTTGCCAAATGCTTCATTGTTTTTAGTGAAAATGCCTAAGAAGGGGAAATATATATATATATATTCCCAAGATGACTTAGCTGCATCCCTGGACGCAATTGCCAACGGGATGTCGAAAAAAGGGGCAGCGAAAAAATTTTTAGTACCTAAATCCACCCTTCAGTTCCGGCTATCGAACAATTTTAAGAAAACTTCCCTTGGACCGGCCCCAGTTCAGACTTTGTCACGAGCAGTTACTTTTATTTTCTATTTATATTATACGAGCTCAACGATATTTATTTCCACCATTTCTCGGTATTAAACGTTTTGTGTGCAAAATCAGGGTGGATAATCAATCACCACTTTTTCACAATACGTAAACAAGGTGTAACGGAAATCAAAGTGTTCTGTCCCACGAACTGGACGGATCTGACCTTTCCGTTGGAATCTGTAAAACCGTCGTCGTCGCGACGTAAAGTTTGCTCATTGCTGCAAGGTTCCAACATGCCCTATTTGGCTCTTACACTTTGACACAAGAGTTCGGCGGGTGCCCAATTTAAAATTCGTAATTCAAAATTTGTTACTGAGAATACTCGAAAGTTGGATCGCAGTCTTCGCAGCACTGAGTCACGGACGATGGGCTTCTTGTCGAGAGGCTATAGCGTGTGATGTGAGGCGGATGGAGATAAAAGAAAAAAAAACAGGAAACAAACCGGAGTCGTACTATTGTTACGTCCTTTTGGCGTGAACGTTTATTTAGTCAAGAGGTAACCAACAATAAAACACACATCTGAAACACTGCAAGAGTGAGGCGCTCCACACGCTTTATCTCAAGGCCAACACATGAGATAAGACGTAGGCTTCTGATGATGTAGAGCCTCCAGGGGTCTCCAAACTTTCCAGCCTTAGGGCCATACTGATTACTCCAGTAAGTTCCGAGGGCCAAAACCATATTATCACTGTTGCCAGTGGTAAAAAGTGAAATAGTCCATTGATGAAAAAAAAAAGCCCGAAAGAGTACGCAACGTTTAAAAAAGGCTGCAAATCGGACTGAAGTACGCAAAGTCAGTAAACTAAATTTAATTGGCTATATAAATGATGTTCTCTTAAAGGAGTTTTCAAGTATGCTAGCTCTCCGCAGGCTGGATGTGGCCCTTGGGCCATAGTTGGAGACCCTTGATGTAAAGGATGGACTTGGGACTACAAAATGAACAACCACTCGTATGTTAGGGCACCCCTCAGTCCCCTCAGTGGTGTGGTACAGATGAGGAAACCTCCTATCGTGTCCTTGACCAATGCCTGAGACTTGAAAGGGGGCGATTTTTGGCCTAGCATGAAGCTAAGTGTTACAGGCACGATTGGATTAAGCAGCGACCAGGAGTTCCTTCCAGGCAGAGACGTTCTTTAGGAGCAGTACTGGCAGAAGACGACGAAGTTGGCCGAAAGACAGAGACCAGGGAGGCATGTGGCTGCGATGAGAAAGGTTATATGGATCCGCGATTGCGCTGCGCGACAAGAAAATCGATCTATAACTCCACCCGACGCTTTCCGCACTACTTCGCTCTTCCGTTCATCTATTTTCTACTTGGGCTTTATACTTACCGGGTGGAACGGTACTACACGATTTTATTGGAAGGAAGTATTACTGATTGAGAGCCCGATTTTAATGCTATTACATTGCGACAGTAGGAGTCGCACAACAGGACTTTCAGCTTCTTGGACTGCCGCCGTGCTCGTCAGAAATAAGGGACGGTCATAGTTAAGGTGACCAGATTTTTGTTTATCCAAAACGGGACACAGGTTGAAACTGAGTCGAAGCGTAGGTAGAGTGCCAAGGAATTGGTGTACGGAGTACCTCCAACACAATTTTGAAAACTAGGAGCAAAATTGTGAGTTTTGAGGGACTTGAAAGATAGTTTTTAAACTTTACGCCCTTTTATATTTACTACTTACTTTTTTCCTGCACGAAAATATTGAATTTAATTTGTACAGCACAACGCACGTCAATAAAAATAAGTTGAGGTAATGTACATGCAGCGTGTGACAGGTAGGAAAAAGTCACTGCAATTGGGATATCTGTCAATAGCCTGAACGCTCACGAACAACGCCACAAACGGCAAATGATAGCGTAAATTGAAATCGGGATTCAGGAAAAGGATTACGTATAGTATTCTGATACCTAGTTATTTGTATTTTAACTGAGTACAACCTATTGCATTTTGAAATGCAGACAGAACTCACGCCAAGCGCGCAAAGCAGTTATAAAGTATTTTAAACTAAAAAGTAATTGTTACATAACCAAATAATCCATCGACAAATACTCATGACAACGGGACAAATATGCGTCCCTAGAGGGTTGGTCGGGACAACGGGACATTTCTCTCAAAAATGGGACGACCAGACGTCATAGTTATACAAAAAGAAGAAAAAGATCTTCGTCCGGTTATTCATTAGAGTAACAAAAAAAGTAAAATTGACGGAGAAAGAGAAATACCTTGGCTTTTACTGAAGATGAGTGTTTATTCCGATGCCTTCGCCCTCCATTTCTCCGAGTGGCACCGTGTTGAGGAGCGAATCTTTCGCTGTTACGCCGACGTTCGTGCTCATTTTCATCGTAAAGATCGCTGGCGTAGCCGACGATTGGGCTTGAATTCAACCGCTCGTCTTGAAGGTGTCTCTGAGGAGAGCAAGAGTTTCTCTCATGAAGTGGCTGTGCTGTCTTTTTGAGCTGTAAAACCAAACGGGTTCAGCGGTGAATACATTTCAACATGATTTGTTTATCAACTAAGAATAAAAGTGACATGATACTTCTAAAGCGTCGGAATGAACGTTTTTTTATAGTCTGGAATTACTTCAATTTCACGAGAACTTTTCTATAATTTTTAACTAACTGACTGGCTGGCGTGACCAAGAAAGGTTACAATTTCAAATAGCTCATGTAACCCGGTAACGGTAAAACAATTGCCGAACTGAACTTACTAACGAAAGTGAAGCTAAGTAACTTGTAAATTGACGGACGCCACATCAGCCCCCTGCGGAGACTGGAGGTCCGGTAGACTGAAATGAACATGATGACGTGGCTGGAAGTGGGAATGCAATGGTTGAGTCACGCTGTCGATGAGGGTAGTGCTCTGATTGAGACCTCGAGGTGACTTAACAGGGTCCAGGCTCACTCGTTTTTCTGTCTCTGTATCCCAGTCTAGGACAGGATAGGGCCCAGTGTAGGGTGGCCCCACGGAACGCCAGATCTTATCATCGCGTATAAATATGTGCGCACAATGAGTAAAATGTAGACTGTCGAGTATGGGTGCGTATAAAAGTGGCGGTTCGCTCTGCAACCGCGACCACAGACCACTACCATCACTTTTCATTGGACTTTATATTGTTGTCAGTTCGTGAGACCGAAAACAGGAAGACAGTCTCCGCCCCGGACAAGTGGTGTCTCGTGTCAGGCTTGAAAAGCACCTGTGCACTGAGGTACGAAGAGGCCGCTGACTCAGGCAAAAATTACTGCCAAGATCCCAACAATCTGCCGTAAGTCCTTCCTCTCCATCATCCGAAGGGTGTGTCTTATCTCACTTGATTGCTCTGAGGTGTCAGAGAAATCCCACAATGGGGCGGTGGCCCGATAGGTACCGTAGTTGAGCCGCGTCTGGCCAGATGGTCCGCCCTCTCATTTCCAGTGATCCCCTTGTGTCCAGGAATTCAATACACATTAACTCTATTCACGCTTGCTAAGGAGTTAAGCCACATCCTGCACTCTCGCACCGGTTTTGACCTTGTGCAGTAGTTCATCAGAGCCTTGCAAGACGCTTGACTATCAATCAATATGTTGATAGTTCTATTGCTACAGCCATTCTCATGCATTAAGATTGCCCCGGCGATAACAGCATAGATCTCTGCTTGAAACGGCTATGTAATATGCAGTTTTTTTTGTTATTAGTATATGTACAACAAAGAGCGCTTTACGTGTACCCACTCCAGATTTGACGTCAAACTGATCGAATCTAAACACATGGATGGGTTTCAGAAGTATTTTGACTAAACATATTTGTTCGTGTTCTGGAAGGGGGGTGAATGGAGATTTTGGCCCGCTAACAATAAAAAGGCGTGTGACGTACTCATTGTTATCCCTTCTGATTACTGAAGGCTCTGGATGTTTATTTCATGTTGCTGGTTTTATTTTTTAATTTCCTACAACACGTCCCACACACACAACGATTTATTATCTTATTTAGTAGCTGATTTTGATTACTGTGCGACCATTGGAGGGAGACACACACAGTTGGGAGCTTCGAGGACAGTAAGCCAGTGGTATCTTCTTTCTCCAAACCCAGGGGGGTAAGGGACGTCCTGTTTCACCAGCAAATCCCAAGAGTCGAAATAGGCCGCAAAAAAATTGCGAGTGTAAACTACCACCAGTCTTTAGTCGCTCAACTATTCACGACTGAAGCACGACAAATATTCACCTGTATCGGGGCAGGCTGTTTGTTCATGTTCGAGGGAGTTTTCGAAAAGTCTTCGTGACTGCTGACGCGCCTCATGCTCTCCCCTCGTACGTTTCCGTTAGAAGAGCCGTTGTTGATTGGCCGTTCTTCTGAATTCGACCTGAAAATCACGAAATAATCGTTACAATCGAGAGATCGAAGAGTACGAGTCGCGCAATATTTATACGAGTTCGTACAGAAATTTTTGGTGTTTTTTATAGCCTGCGTGACTACAACCGAGAGCGATCCAGCGAAGAACTTTTTCGGGAAACATAACTACTTTTCAATTGTCGATACAAGAGAGCGAGATTTTCCTTTTTTGTGTGATTTGAAAGTTCAAAGTGCAGCAAAATAATAAACATTAAGTGGTAGCCATAGTAGTTTAAAGCATTCATGGGGAAGAACACGTTCCTAATGTTGTACTGAATTCACTTTTATTGTAATCGTGTCAAAATAACATAATTTGGGTATTCTTCAGATATTAAAGCGATTGGGTTAGATCCGCCAGAAGGCAAATTACTAAAGTTAGCGTACCTGTTAGGTGAGTCCGTCTCCTCTGGCTGGTGAGATACAGGTACGTTAACTTTAGTTTTCTTCAGATCTTTACGTTTTGAGGCCTATTGAGTCTAAAAAACCTAATTTCGGCGCGTAGTCCGTGTGTGTCTGTAGTTCGATTTGCGGGATAACGGCTGAACCTTCTTTTGGTTTATTATTCATTCTGAATAATAACCCTATGTTTTCGGTCACGAAATATTTTTTACAACCCCCCCTCAAAATTTGATACTTTACGTTTCAAGGCATGGAGATTCCAAATTTGCAATGTCCGTCCGCCGTCCCCCGTCCGCCGTCCCCCCTCCGCCGTCCGGGCCGTTTTGTGCCTTTAACGTGGTCTAAAAAATTCGTTCTTTCGCCCAAAAATCCGATTTGGTATCTAGTTGTGCCCGCCATCTCGGCAATCCGATCGGACGAAGCCCGCGGTTGTAATGGGCAAAAAACGGTTAAAAAAATTAACGAAACGCAGTACAACGCGGAGCTACAAGCGTTTCGTCGTTTGAATTCCCTCCGCCCCGCCCGTCTCTTTAAAAACCCTGCAAATTATTACACAACGGTTTATTATTCGGATAAACAGCTTGACCTAGCATTAATGCTCCGAGACCCATCCCGTTCGATTCAGCATCGAAAAATATCATAATGAAACCCCAAAAAAGAACTAAATCGTAATATTAAAATAAACAAAAACGAAAGTATCTAAAAAAACTGAATTTTAATATGAAAACATGCACGCTACATATTAATATCAAAATGTAACCAAAATCGATGAAAAAACCAAAATGAGAATGAAACGAAGGAATCTAAAAAATTGAATCGTATTAAAACCGAAACGTCGGGTGAATCGAAAGGTGAAAAGGGAGTTGAGCGGCGAGCGGCGGGAGGCGGAGTCGTTGGGGAAGCGAGAGCCGCCTCGAGAGCGGTTGGTTTTTTTTAAAGAGACGGGCGGGGCGGAGGGAATTCAAACGACGAAACGCTTGTAGCTCCGCGTTGTACTGCGTTTCGTTAATTTTTTAACCGTTTTTTGCCCATTACAACCGCGGGCTTCGTCCGATCGGATTGCCGAGATGGCGGGCACAACTAGATACCAAATCGGATTTTTGGGCGAAAGAACGAATTTTTAGACCACGTTAAAGGCACAAAACGGCCCGGACGGCGGACGGCGGACCGGGGACGGGGGACGGCGGACGGACATTGCAAATTTGGAATCTCCATGCCTTGAAACGTAAAGTATCAAATTTTGAGGGGGGGTTGTAAAAAATATTTCGTGACCGAAAACATAGGGTTATTATTCAGAATGAATAATAAACCAAAACCAACCGCTCTCGAGGCGGAACGCGCTTCCCCCAACGACTCCGCCTCCGCCGCTCGCCGCTCAACTCCCCTTTTCACCTTTCGATTCACCCGACGTTTCGGTTTTAATACGATTCAATTTTTTTTTAGTTTCCTTCGTTTCATTCTCATTTTGGTTTTTTCATCGATTTTTGGTTACATTTTGATATTAATATGTAGCGTGCATGTTTTCATATTAAAATTCAGTTTTTTTTAGATACTTTCGTTTTTTTGTTTATTTTAATATTACGATTTAGTTCTTTTTTGGGGTTTCATTATGATATTTTTCGATGCTGAATCGAACGGGATGGGTCTCGGAGCATTAATGCTAGGTCAAGCTGTTTATCCGAATAATAAACCGTTGTGTAATAATTTGCAGGGTTTTTTTGTTTTGTTCCTTATTTTTTGTAGACACCAAAATAACGTTAAGGGCGATTTCAGTCGATTGGAAAGAGGGGTGGGGGACGAAAACGTACCAAAAACTAGGGTTTTTCGCATTTTTCTCGAAAACGGCTTTAATGATTTTGATTAAACTTTCAAATTATCTTCTACTAATCAATACCTAACTTTTCTTCTGTATACATATCTCCATGACAATACGGTGAACGGAGATATATGCCTATGAAGCAAAAATAGGTTTTTTACGCTTTTTGGCAAAACGACTACAGCGATTTTCACCAAACTCACAGGGTGTTTTCAAATAGTTAATACCTAGATTTCGTTCTCAATAAATGTTCCTCTGAAAGTCCATTGAGCAGAGATAAAAATGAAAATGTGTCGAAAATAACGTTTTGTCGAACATTTCCGTAAATTCCAGGGTAACTGCTTCACCAGATGTGATCAATCTTACAGAGCGTCTTTTAGTCACCCATACCCACATTTCGTTCTCTATAATTATTTCCGTATATATATGTTGAACGGAGATATAAGCCAAGTTAACTCAGAAAAGGAGATTTGTCGAATATTAATTTATCGGTATTCCAATTTTCTGAAAAACGGGTCTAACGATTTCGATCAAACTTACGGAGTACTCTCAGCTAACTAGTCCCTACATTTTGTTCTGTATAAATGTTTCTGTAGAAATGCGTTGAACGAAGATATAGCGCCCGAAACTCAATGTCAACTCGTCTTCAAACACTTTAATCCCGTCTCTTACACTTTCAATGCTTCCAATCCAGAATCTACGGAATCTGAAAGGTGTACTGAGACTGACGTACGAAAGCCGTAAGGGTTGGGTCGCCGTACTTTGTCATATCAGTGATGTGTACCGTACGCACAAATTTCTCAGGGAAGGTTACGGAAGTTATCAATTAAGGAAATTAGAATGACACGTTTTAGACTGATGAACAACACGCAGTGATATCATAAACCCTTCCCCTTCTACCCACCATTGAAACTATAAGAAACATTCAAAGGACAGAACCTTTGGGAGCTCATTTACTTTAAAAAAATATCGATCATTTTATGGGCCACTTCTCATTGAGAGAAGTTTCCAATTTAGTGCCAGTCACCCTCTTGAGTTGAGTACGTAAACATCGGTAAACTTGAGGAACCGTCGACTGTTAAGCGGTGCAATCGATTTTGTAAATAATAGTTACCTTCCCGATCGTTAAAAAAAACGTTTTGTTTCCTCAGATCTTTACATTTTGAGGACTACTGAATCCAAAAAACCTCATTTCCGCGCATGCGTTCAATGAGCAGGGCAACCGCTGAACCGATTGATTGAGTTCTTTTGGTTTATTATTCATTCTGAATAATAACCCTATGTTTTCGGTCACGAAAAATTTTTTACAACCCCCCCTCAAAATTTGATACTTTACGTTTCAAGACTTGGAGATTCCAAATTTGCAATGTCCGTCTGCCATCCGCCGTCTTCTTTCGCACAAAAATTTGATTTGGTATCTGGTTGTGCCCGCCATCTCGGCAATCCGATCGGAAGAAGCCCGTGATTGTGATGGGCAAATAACGGTTAAAAAAATTAACGAAACGCAGTACAACGCGGGAACTACAGCGGAAGTCAACGTTTCGTCGTTTGAACTCCCTCCCTCCCGCCCGTCGCAATAAAAAACAACCCGCCTCATCCTCGCCTCGCAACGCTGCCGGGCGGGGCAGCTCAACTCCCCTTTCGCCTCGCAACGGGTTCGCTCGAAGCGCCCAACGGGGCAAAATCATCAGACGTTTTGTTTCCGTAGTTCCATTGTAGCCAGGACATGTTTCGTATGGTTTACTAGTATTCGATGCTGAATCGAATGGGATGGGGGAGCACTAATACTAGGTCTAGCTGTTCATGAGAATAATATACCATTGTGTAATAATTTGCAGGGTTATTGGTTTTGTTCATTATTTTATGACAAGGGGAAAATAAGGTTATGAGCAACGGTAAGGGTGTGGGGGGACCAAAATACACAAAAATAGGGTTTTTCGCATTTTTCTCGAAAAATGGCTGTAATTAGTTTAATTTAACTTCCAAATTATCTTTTATTAGTTAGTACTCAACTTTTCTTATTCATTAACACTTTCATGAAAATTCAGTGAACTGAGCTATTGGGCCGATGAAGCAAATGGACGCTTTTTTCACTTGTTGGCAAAACGAATTTAACGATTTTCACCTAACTTACAGGGTCGTCTTTAAATAATTAAAATCTGTACATTGCTCTCAACTAATGTTCCCCTGAGAGTCCATTGAACACAGTCGAAACCCAAAATGTGTCGAAAATAGCGGTTTTTGCACACTTTCATAGAGCTTCGTTGGATTCGATCAATCTTAAAGTCTTCTAGCAACCCATATTTTGTTCTCCGTATTTATTTATGTACCACCCACGGAACGGCGCTATCAAGAGGGCGGACTGTTCCTGACTGTGCATTTTCCCCCTAGAGAGAAGGCTTCGCTATCGTTTCTGCATTTCCCTGCCTCTTGTTAGCAGTAGCCTATGGCACAGAGCTGAATTACCATAATATCACCTCTGCCTCAGTAGTTAGGTCTAAGGCACACCTGGGATGAGTGACGTAATTCCACCCCCCACCCCCAACCAACACAGCTGATGTGACGTCACCCCCCTCCTATCAACTACAGCTGACCTGAAACCCCCCACAATGTGACGCCACGTCCCCACCACTATGAATCCCCCCTGTGTGACATCATGCTCCCCCACAATTGGCGCAACTTCTGAGTGGATCTACGTCATACCCCAACCAATTATTGCGCTAACGCCTAAGTACCTCCTACCCCAATTCCCCCCACCCCCCACAGCACACGTGGATCCCTAAAATAAATCTCTACGTATTTGTTACTGAGCCATAATTGCGTTAATAAAATGGTTGCCCTATGCTCCTAGCAAACATTACGCAAATTACGAGATTGATAATAAAAAATATCGTGTATCGTTATTATCGCGAAATAAATTTATTTAGATTGGTTTAGACGTTGGGCGTCGTTAAATTTACGCTAAATTAAATGTTGTGATTTTTTAAAAAGATGTAGGACAATAGATAAAACATAGTCGTTAAATTTACGTGTTTCGATTGCACGCTATTGGTTATAGACGAAATAGGGCAATCTAGATGTATAGATCTAAAATCTATTGCCCTGCGTCTATTGGTTTATGTCAGATCAGCTGTGTTGGTGGGGGGGGGGACGTCATACATCAGCTGGTGGGTGGGGAGGGGGATTATGTCACTCATCCCAGGTGTGCCATAGACCTAACTACTAGCCCCTTTAAGGTCTTGACAGGTTCTTGTGTTTCATTAGAATAGGAAGCACACGTTCATGGTTTCAAATCGATTGGGAAACCTATTCCTTTCTTTCGCTTTGGGTACAAGGGTAGTGTATAAGACGAGTTGCGATGTGAAGCAACAAAATCGTGAAGTACACCTTGTAGCCTCTGTACCTAAGGATCTGATTTCCTTGTATGTTCTGTAATTTCTCTCAAGTGTGCCATCGTAATTCTATTTACTTCTGTTTCGACTATTATTCCTAAAATCTGACTCGAACAGTTATTTTGAAATTTTTACGAAGATGTATCAAATTTCCGCACTTGCTTTCCTCTCGATTTCGACGTAATGTACTTGCAAAAGTTTGCCCACTTTGATCCCCCATTTCCTGAGGAAGATTGCGACAGCTCCAGGGCAAACACGAACCAACCTGTAGGTAATCTTGTTGGTACCTCACCTTCTCAGGGAGTCCATCACCACGACCATTCTTCTGATTTTACTCTCGACTTACCTGCTGAGCACAAGCAAACCAGGCCTAACTACAGCTTCCCCCTACCTGTTCGCATGAGGACATGCTCAATTTAACCTGGGGAGCTGTGTACTGCCCAAGTACAGCGCTATCG
The DNA here is from genome assembly GCA_020466155.1 of Pachypeltis micranthus. Classification (NCBI taxonomy): domain Eukaryota; kingdom Metazoa; phylum Arthropoda; class Insecta; order Hemiptera; family Miridae; genus Pachypeltis; species Pachypeltis micranthus. The sequence goes on from CM035776.1 coordinate 7,721,603, forward strand.
AGACAAAGGACTGTTCCTGAGCATCAGCATTCTCCCCCTAGAGAGAAGGCTTTGCTGTCGTTTCTCCTCCTTGCTGTTAACCATATCACCCGGCATGAGGATTGATAGATAAGGTAATGGCTCGAGAACCGAATTCGAGGTGGCAAGTGGCCCAAATATGGAGCAAGCTGAAACGAGAGTGCTTACTCAGCAGAGGACGATCGCCGAGCCGTGCGCCCAAAACCCGAGGTCTCTCTCCATTTCCATCCCCCGAGGAAGGAGGTTTCCCTCTGTTAACTCCTCAATGTATTTATTCAGTCTCCACAGTTCTTTCTAGTCTCCCAGCACCTTCTCTTCCTTCTCTATCATCACCTATCTCTTCGCACCTTTCCTAATTATTTATTATCGTTAATCCTCCGACCCCTCAGTTTCGGCCACATCAGAGCATTAGATGGTGACAGCGGTGGGATAAATGGTGACGCGCCTACTACAATGTGAATGAAAAGTAAGCGCCCCCTCGTTCCCCGAATCTTTAATCGGATTTTCGGGGATTTGCTCAACTCTCAAAAATCCGTTCATTAAAGTCGTCCGCTCCAGCAGCAGCGGTTAACGACGGTGAGAGGGGAGATCTAATGCCTGACTTCCTTTAAAGGCACTGAGCGATCGTGGTCTAGTGGTTAAAACAATGGTTCGTAATTCCCAGCGAAAGTCGGAAATTGTGGATTTTTTGTAGAATTTTTGCCTGAGTCAGCTGATATCCACCCCCCCCCCGTAACACGCGTTAAATAGAAATATAAGTTACGATAGCTCAGAAAACGAGATTTGTCGAGGGTTAATTTATCGTTTTTCCAATTTTCTCACTAACGGCCATTAACTTTCGGAGGTACTCTCTACTAACTAGTACCTAGGTATCATTCTCCATAAATTTTTGCGTAGGAACGTGTTGAACGAAGACACAGGGCCGTACGGTCGTCGAATTGACCGGAGTCGCTACGCTCGAGATATTTTAAAAGGTTTTATAATAAATTAAAATTAGCCACATAAATACTATTTTACACACATCAAAAACGTCAAGACTCAAAATGAAAAATAAATCGAGAAAAGAAACGACACTGTAAAACATTCTGAGTCAGAAGTTTAATTCGGAGGCTTGTTTTTTTTTTTTTGGTGCAGAATGAAAATAACAATTACCTCACAAACGACCGATCGAGCTTTAGACAAGGATCGTGTTTGTCTCTCTTCTTTTTCCCTTTAAGAGAAGATCTCGGGTCGGAAATAACAATTGAAAGCTGTTTACGGTTCAAGCAGTCAACCTCAATATTCCTAAAAAAAGAGATCAGAAGAACCCATACGACTAAGGAAATAATGTTACCTAAAATGAAATGATAGCAGTGAAGTAAAACGCTATAAAGCAAAAAAAATGTGTCTACAAAAGTATTTGATATAAATGTATAATAAGAAAAATGTAGATGCTATTCCTGTAAAATGAATGCCCTAATGAGCGGTACAAGCAAGATTAGTCTGAAATAACTAAATAACACGACGTTCGCAATGAAAAAGAGTAACATCAAGGCTGTAGTTGAGTTTGAAAAGTAAGGTGCAACTATCGTGTAATGAGAAGGAAGTGACATCACAACTGAGTCTAAGTGAGGAAGTTCTGGCAGTCTAAGGTCATAGCGTTGCGATCAGTGAAATTTGAAAAGTCTCAGAATGATTAGGTTGCATTTATAATTAATGCTAGTTTTCGGCTTGTTAAAGTATAGAGGGAAGGATAGGAGGGATAAAATGCAGATAGAAACTAAGACAAACAGCGATCAAGTACTCTTTTGAACCCCGAATTTATTCAGACAGCAACAGCTTTGTTGCTCGAAATGGAGATAATGTACCTACATCAATACTGAACTATGTCATTTGTAGTCACAACTTATCATAGCCGACGGCAACTTAGTGGTTGCCGGGGAAAGTATGAGGAAGTAGAAGGAGGGAGCAATTCAACCACATAATGCACCACAGGTCAAGCAAAATCAAGATGCTGGCTGACTCGTGGCACACGTAACTCCTCTCTACTATCACTTCAGTGCGCCTTCTGTTCTTTATCACTCATTCGAATTGATAATTAACCACAGCAGGCTAAACGGAGCGACAAAACAAAACAAAAAAATCGCCAGCATGTGGATATTACATTATTCGTTTATTTTTTATAACTCTGGCCAAAGTTCTATTGTGCCAATTCTAGTGCCTCACAGGCCCAAGCCTAAGGAATGCCAAATATTTCCTGCAAGAGTCTTCTTTGATGTCCACTCATGGAGAAGTTGAATCGAAGACCACAAACTGCTCGCTATCACGTTCTGGCCAAGGAGGGGGTCTCCCAATGTGTGCCAGCAGAATTGAGGGGTGTCGACTGCGCTCATGACGAACATGATCCCCACTATCTGCCGAAATCTGTCCAAGAGCATCAGAAGAAAACGCCTTATCTCGCGCGTTGGTCCTGAGAGAAAGTATTTGGAGTAATTCATTCCTGCAGCGTTTCAGACAGTCTGGTGCTCTATTGGGGTATATTCTCTTACACTCCTCTTGACTAGTAAAGGAGCTGTCCCCTTTCATTTCCAGTCATCTCTTCATGCCCAGGAATCCAATAAACGTTAACGTTGTACCGCGACGAATCAAACTCTTATATTCAGCAGAAGCTCGTCCGGGGCATTTGTGCTGACTGCCCTGATTTGCTCGAAACTTCGTTGCCGTCAGTTGTAACGGGGCGCTTCTCTCGTCGAGGTGTCACACAGTCATCCGCATTCGCTCCCATCCAGTTCCCTGTTTGTGGCGCTAAAACTTCCCCGAGTGTAATTGCGAATAAAACTCAATGTTCCGATTGCATTCGGATGATATTGTACTCACATAGTGCGATATTGCTACGTACAACATTGGCGCCCATCAAGTGCTTAAACTTTCACAGTTGCTTCACTTCATTGGTTTGCAGAGGGCGGCCACTCAGAAGTATTCAATATCTGCAGGCAAAATCTCATCAATACCCTAATGGACAACCCGTCTGAGTACCCGACAACTCGTTACATTCCCACGTCGTAGCCATATCGCACTATGTGAGTAGGGGAGTCAGTACGATACAACTCCTCCCACCTGTGTTGACGTTGTGAAGTATTATTTCATCAGTCATTACGTTGATAGTTTTATTTCTATACCCTTTATCATGCATTACAGTCTCCCCAGCAATAATAGCATAAATCCCTGCCCTGAAACCTCGTTGGAGAAGGACCCAGGGCAATATACGCCCCACTCTTCCCAGAGCCATTTATCCACACTCGCTAGGAGGCCGAAATTGATGACTTTCGCTGTTCTACAGGCTTCCTTCTGGTTGCACCATAACAGAAGTCGGCTAATTGCGGCTCTTTGACTCTTGAGTGTGGCTCTGGCACAAATATCCTACCGGCTTGCCCGACCTCTAATCAGTCGACGACTGACATACGTTCGGGTGAAGGCTGCAGGGTACAGGACGCAGAGTAGACTCGCGTGGTTGGGCAGCACGCAACGCTACCAGTTGACGATCAAGTTCCCATAATTTAATGAATCTCTAAAATTATGATAAATAACTTAATTTACAAACAGATTTGGCAGTCAACTTAAAAAAATCCTTTTAATTTGCATATTTGGCTCATTGGCTTAAGTTTGCCAACCACTGTACTATAATGTCAGCGATCATGCGGAGATCCTTAATGTTTTTAAAGTTCCTGGATACAGCCGGGTGGCCCTTGCTAGCCTGTGGCACCTTCTCTATTCAAAAACTGGTCTGTCTGTAAGCCACCTCCATAGCCTCCGCCTGTATTAAGGGGAAGAAGGTCAAACATTTTCTCCACTGTACAGCTAGGTGTGGTTTTTATCACCCCGGCTATTAATACCTTTGTAATAGCGTTTGTACTTTGGCTGGGCTGCTACAGTTCCCTCTGATGACAGCTCTGTGCCACCATACGAACAACCTATATGAGATGATTGGTCTGACAGTGGTTCCAACAGCTCTGTACGCAACAAACGAGTAAATTACCTAAGATTCTCAGTACATCGACAATAAAAGAGGAGTTTTAAGAGTAGCTCACCTTTTACGTAGCAAACGATAACTAATTGAGCTATCCATCTCAACGCAACGGTCGTCAGTCGAATATCGTAATAAGGTCAACTTGCACTGTAACCTCAGCTCAATAGCAATTGTCACAAGGCAACTACCGGGGGCTGGGAGATCAGGAAAACGGTCGCCAAAGAGCGGACAAACGCTGCCAAGAGCTCGAAACTTACAATTTCGAAAGGTTTAAAAAAAGAGAAAAACACAAACCGAACCAGGTGGATTGGCGGGGGGGGGAGGAGGAGGAGGAGGAGGAAGGTTGCCGAGGAGCAACAAATTGCCAGTGAGGCTTGCGCCGTCCAAAAATACATCCAGTCCGTTTTCAGCTGAGTTTGAAAAAAAACGCGTTTAAACTCGCGCCGGTCGGAAAGTAAACAGCGTAAATGTTTAAAAATAATTAGGCGCAAGATTGAGACTAAATAACTTATTCCGAGTTGTCGGGTAATTTCGTCATAATCCAAGATTAGTTGTTGCGGCGGTGTGAAATTGTGGGTCTTGTGCCGTGAAGTTGGCGCGGTGCCAAAATGATCAGCGGGTTAAGGGTCCAGTGAAAACGGAAACAGTCGAAGGTGTTTCTTTCTTTTCGTCGACTTTTTCCTCGTAATTAATAAATTTTAGTCGCATTGAACTGCTCGATTTGCGAATCGAGAACAGAACGAGAGAATTTTGTGATTAAATAGCGTTAGGCGACATAAATAAGGACATGGCAGCCTGATCTTAACGTAAATCGCTTGTTGCGAGGAAGAAAATGTCGAACCAACTTGACAACTCTGACGGGAATCGGAAGCTCGGCGACTCTCACCTGGATATTGAATGAAAATTTACCTCTTAAAGCCGCATTTTTTACAAACTGATAATGGAACAATACATGAAGAAATGTAAGTAAAACTATTACTTCAGTGGAGAGATGGCATCATCTGCGGAACATAGTTTCACTCCCTCCCTCTTAAACTTATTAATATTGGAGTGTACGTAAAGGGGTGGGGGGACTGAGTCTGACTAACATGTGAGCTGACATCGTAGTACAGCGCTTTTAACTGGAATTTTTAAATGGCACAAAAAAGTAACTTTTAGGGACGTTTCTCAACAGTTTGAACGAATTTTCCAAAACCGTCGGCTCAGGGTTTGAGGCTCTCGGCTAATTCTTATAATTAATTATATTTCCATTCATTAGAAAGAGGGAAAAAGAGAGAGGATTGGGGGAGGGCAGCGCAGAGGTTTTTAGATAGTTAATGTGTATCTTGGTTTGACGTAGGCATGGAAGCATGAAGTTTGAGAATTACAAGGGGCTTTCCAGAGTGAGGGCTCCAGGCTGCCTCATACACGACCTGGCATCAGTGTCTGCTAACTACTGTCGTGATAACACCAGTACGCTTGGCCATGGAGGTCTGAAGGGAGAATTAGTAAAGAAAACTGCCAATATCGAACAAAAAGTATGATCCGGTAAGAAAAGTGGAGGTTCAAGAGTCAGCGTGAGGCCTTGTAGACCAGAAAGGCGCCTCACATAATGCTTTGGAACGAAGAGTCTGCCAGTTACGCTTGACTGGTCGTGTGTCTGCTCAGTGTGACCAGACAGTCGGAGCGAGACCTCCCTGTAATGACTGACTCCTATTAAAGGCACCCGGGCAATCGTGGTCTAGTGGTCAAGACATTGGTTCATAATTTTCGACGAGAGTGGGGAATTGTGGATCAGAGCTCCACGCAATTTGCCGCAATTTTTGCCTGAGTCAGCAGCTGTTCAAAAGCATCTCCAAACTCACCTCAGTACAATTGGCGCCCAACTAGTGGTCGAAGTTCTTCATTCCAAGAAAAAGAAGAGGCCCAGAGAGAAAAATTTAAAAATTAAGAGAGAAATATTGAGACGAATCCTCTGGTCCGGGATTCAATGACGCTGTGAGAGTTCCAGCGCAAAGGGAAATAAAATGGGCGACGCGCCAGCTACTATGTGAAAGAAAATACTTTCCTAGTATCCCCCTCGTTTCTCGAATCAAAAGATCGGATTTTCCAGCCATTTGCTCAACTCTCATAAATTCGTTCCTTAAAAGAGTCCGTTCCAGGAGCAGCGGCTAAAGACGAGGGGGGAGATGTACTAACTGACTCCTATTAAAGGCACCGGGCGACCGAAGTTTAGTAATTAAGAGATCGGTTCATAATTCTCTATGAGAGTGGGGAATTGTGGATCAGAGCTCCGCGCGATTTGCCGTAATTTTTTCCTGAGTCAGCAGCTCTTCAAAAGCATCTCCAAACTTACCTCAGTACATCCCTGTGTCTCAAGCGGGTGCTCAGAACCAAAAAGCTCTAGAAATCGACGAAGACAAAATGCAGAAAGGGTGCCAAAGAGGCCAGTCAACCGAGTCGCCCGTAATACGACTCATGCCACAAGAACACGCCATAATACACGAACAGGAAGTGTATTCAAGTACCTGGGGAGGGAAGTTGAACCAACAAAAGGAAGAGGGCACCAGAAAATATCTGGTGCGTTGCAACACACAACTTTCCTTAGCTCTACGTCAATTCACTTTGTACATGGCTTTGTCTACTTAATCAATTCGTTTACCACTCAGTTCATTTGAACTTGGTCAAACAACACTTCACAGCAGCAGGAAGCGTTAGCGCTACCAGTTCCGAAATTTATTGTGCTGCTCGTACTCATTCCAGGATCATTATTGAGCAATTGGTACACAGATAATTAATGAGGTTGTAAGTACGAATTTTTTGGAGAAGGATAGTAATTACTTTTGCAGAGTTATTGGGTAAAAACTTTTAGAACTGGTAGTAAACGAAACGACGGTAGTTGAAATTCAGAAATTTCTGGAGTGAGCCCCATGTATCTTATGAGCGTTTTTAAAAACTCACCCTATAGGTATTGGATTGGACTACAATACCGATTTTCTTTAACTTTCGACTAACATTCCAGCGGAGTTTATAAGGAAAAAACTGCGCTTAAATCGATTTCGTTGAAAGTTTTGATAATTTATTGTGCTGCTCTGGTCATTTTCCCACGCATGGGAATTTTATGGTATAGTTGCCATATAGGGAGCTACCAATGTAAAAAATTTAATCAAAATCGTCAGAACCGTTTTTGAGAAAGAAAATATTTTGTGTTTTGATCACTATGATAACTATAGTTAACTTTCGGTGGATTTTGTTCATACCCTTATTTTGGCGTCCCATGGTGACCCACAGGCTAGATATCAAGTTTGAGTGGATTTGATGCGGTCGTTTTCTCTAAAAATCGTTCACAGACACACACACACACACACACACACAGACGATTTCCCCAAATAGTGTTTTTTGGACTCAGGGGGGTCTGAAACGTAAAGATCTGAAGAGAACTCAAAATTTTTTTTTCAGCCGATTACATAACTTTCCTTTCTACTTCGTAGAGCAAGGAAAGTAAAAATATTTTGTGTTTTGATCACTATGATAACTATAGTTCACTTTTGGTGGATTTTGTTCATACCCTCATCCTGGCTTCCAATGGTAACCTGCGGGCTAGATATCAAGTTTGAGATGATTTGGTGCGGTCGTTTTCTCTAAAAACCACTCTAAAATCGATTACGTCGAAGATTTTAGTAATTTATTGTGCTGCTCTGGGCATTTTCCCATAAATGGAAATTTTAAGGTATAGTTGCCATATAGGGAGCTACCAATGTAAAAAATTTAATCAAAATCGTCAGAACCGTTTTTGAGAAAGAAAATATTTTGTGTTTTGATCACTATGATAACTATAGTTAACTTTCGGTGGATTTTGTTCATACCCTTATTTTATTTTGGCGTCCCACGGTAACCTGCGAGCGAGATATCAAGTTTGAGCTGATTTGGTACGGTCGTTTTCTCTTAAAATCGTTCACAGACACATACACATACACACACACCATTTTTCCAAATAGTGTTTTTCGGGCTCAGGGTGGTCTGAAACGTAAAGATCTGAAGAAAACTCAAAATGTTTTTTTCAGCCGATTACATAACTTTCCTTTCTACTTCGTAGAGCCAAGGAAAGTAAAAAGAGTCGTCGAACCACCCCGGTCGAGTACCAAAAACCCGGGTGGTGTTTAAATTTGACCTCACAGTGGATCGAAACCAAGATTTTTATAGGAGATGTTCCCAAGCGACCCCGGTTTTTCCATCAAACAATTTATTTACTCGTGCAACTCCACTTGTAGCTTGGTGGTAGTAAGCACCTTAAAATGATGAAGACTTGGAGTCCGCGAAAGAAATAGGGGCTGGCAGCGTGATGTAACGATTGACGACAAGCCCTAACAAACTATTTTGCCATAAAACTCGAGAAAACGGGAAAGTTGAGTAACAATTTACAACAAATGTAGGCGGATGTTCCAATTAATTCAGCTCAGACAGGCCAAAATAGTTTCAAAGATGAATAGGAACATGATTTGTTTAAACAATTTCTAATTGGTTGTGCTGTTCGTGATTTCAGTGACTACGAATTAAAAAACGAATGTTGGAAGATTGGATTTCGAGCGAAGTGACTACACTGAATTTAAACAAATTATTATAAATCAACGTGTAGAGCCATCGCAATTTATGGACCAGGGAAATCTGGCGCACAGCGGGGTGAAAGATTGTTGTGTGATGCTCCCTCCAAAATGTTAAACAACGTTAGACAACGTATTACGCACTGACTGCTCAATACGTCATTCTAATAAGTTAAGAAACTATTTGTTTTCTACTTAATAGCTTAATAATGTTCGTTATAATTGTAAAGTTTGAAAAAATCAATTCTCACCTTTTGAAAAATATGACGTTATAATCTTTGATCAACTTCCGAATAAGTTCAACGGTTTCAACAGAAGGGATGTCCGTCCCGTTCTCTGAAGTCAGCAGAGGAGCGAATACTTCGGGCACGTACGAAGCGGACGACGGATTTTTGTCCGTGTAGACGTGAAGGAGATGAAAAATCGTCTGCATCGTAGCCGCAGATAAATTGCCCGTCGTCAGAAGAGTTTCGTGGCAGACTGGTCCCCACCAAGTGTCACCTTCGTACTCTGTAAAATGTTTACGTTATTCACCTCTTTTTATATCGAGTCTGAGGGAGATTATTCATAAATCCGAAATACAACAGCGGGCGCTTTTATCGGGGAAGAATGCTGGATGAAGAGTTGTTATTACGAGACGTTACGGCGGTATTATTCCAGACGACGAGTGGTAGGATAAATGATCGGCACTTTCAAGTGTCACAAACGTGACGAATGTACAACAGTTTTCCTTCCTCAGGTTTAAAAACGCGATCGTTATTTACATCAGACTCGTTGGTTCAAAACTGGTGCTTTCCTCGCAGTCAAACGTCTACTTCTATTATGTTAATTTCCAAAACCCTAGAAATTTGTCACGGGAAGATTCTAGATCATTGGGAGTGAAGGCTTTATGTCGGAATGAAGCCCCAAAAGTGAGGCATAGGCTGCTGGTCCCGTGAAAAGTCAATCCGAGCGACTAGTACTTTGGGCCTGCTGGCTCTTTTACATTGGAGTACTGTTTGCTCATTCGAATAATTGACCCTGGATGTTTTTTTATTGCTGGGGTGCGAGATATAGTCCGTATGTACAACTTGACTCGCATATGGAATGTACGGCGCACCCTAGCGTCGTCCCCCATTGCTATTCTCGCTTCGCTTGTTGCGTTGTGACATACTGATCTTGCTGTTATGAGTTCAAAGTGCTGCTTTTATTTCTCGTTTTGCTCGTTTTTTCTCTTATCATTACTAAAAGGTAAGCGTACTTTGAAGTATTTTGACTCGGCTTTGAATCAAATGATAGGTTCATTCACCTCTGAAGAAGTCTCGTTTGAACCGTTCAGCTGGCACTTTACAATAAGGCGTTTCAAAACGATGAGCAACGACTCCAAAACATTGAGAGTTACTGATCCGATTTGAGAAAATTGAAATCATAATTTAGTTATTTACAATGAACGAGAGCAAGCACAGTTATAATAGATGATAATAATAGTCGCCACGATACACTTGTGAGAACGTACGAGACGCTCTACAGAAAGGGGAGGGGACAATAACCAGTGGAGCTTAGGGGAGTCAGTGGGAGAGTGCAGGCAGAAGCTAACCAGTTGACAACGTAGGCAGGGATGTGGACAGTAGGCCGACATGGTGAGTAGATGAAAGTGTAATGCTCCGACGTGGCCGAAAATGAGGGGTCGGAGGATTAACGATAATAAATAATTAGGAAAGGTGCGAAGAGATATGTAATAGAGAAGGAAGAGAAGGTGCTAATGGAGGGCAACCTGCTCCCTCGGGGGTCGGAAATGGAGACAGACCTCGGGTTTTGGGTGGAAGGCTCAGCGTCCACTGGTGAGTAAGCATCCTCGTTTCGGCTTGTATTTGGGCCACTCGCCACTTCGAATTCGGTTCTCAAGCCGGTACCTTATCTATCACTCCTCGTACCAGTGATATGGTTAACGACAAGGTGGAGGAAAGATAGCGAAGCCTTCTCTCTAGGGGGAGAATGCTGGTACTGAGGAACAGTCCTTCCTAGGGGGGTACAAAAGCAGCCTGTTAGCTGCGCTCAACGGGCGGTCGTGGGTCATGTAGTTTGTAGGTGAAAGAGGAACAGAAATAAAGTCAACATAATGGGAGTTTGGGCTAGGGATGTGGAGAGCAACCTGAATGAGAAAGCAGGGAGCATCAAGCTGGTTCGAGTGGAGATTATGGTGGAAGGTTATGACAATTATGATATAGTAGTCAGCACGCCTCAGGAGGGTGAGTACGGGAGAGTGACTGGTAATCAATATCAGAATGAGCGATTCCCACCTTGAAGGCCATGTAGTGAAGGAAGACTCAAACATACAACGGATTTCAGAGCCATATTCTAGAACAGGTAGAAAGATGCTCGATAAAAGGCACGAAGATAGGATTGCATTTCAAAATGTCGCAAGTGGGAAATTGAGCAATACGATCAGTGAAGGTTAGGTGGATGTCCAAAAGTATTTCTGAGGTCCTTCACTATCGGGAGGTGAGGGGCGAGTTGTAGATAGAGAGGTGTCGAGGTGTGGAGCACAGAATTATGGGAGTGACGAAGGATGTTATTGCAAATTCTGGGTTGAGAGACTGGCCAACTGCTCGTACCCAGTCGACAAGGGAGTAAAACTAGCTTATAGGAGGGCACAGTCGACATCGATGTGAACGTGGGTGATACCTTGACATCATTGGCGTAGATCACTGATTCCCAAAGTGGTCTATATCGACCCCCAGGGCTCTATGACAACCTGCAAGGGCTCTACGTCAGCGACAAAAAATGTGGGGGTCCATGAAATGAAAATTGGGGTCCACGATAGTGGATCTCAACACATACACTGATAGTACCTATTTACTTACATCATACTGTAAGGAACTGACTGAACTAAGTACAAACGAAGAACTTAAGGTTCAATTTAAAAACGGATATCAGCAATTCTGGCTGCAAAACAACATACCCATTACTTATCCCTTATTATGGAATACAGCGAGGAAATTTTTTATTTCCTTTCCATCGTCATACCTAGTGGAAAGGGGGTTCAGCGCTGTTACCAATCTCCTAACGAAAAAAATAAACAGACTGGACATCATTAGCCGAGGAGATTTAAGATAAACCCTTACAAAATTGACGCCAAATGTTGATAATTTATTATTAAAGCATCAGGTTCATCCTTCTCACTAAAAATATTGACTTATTGCTTATGTTATTTTATTTATAGTTTATTTTATGTTACGTACATTTTACATACCAGATACAAAATTTTAATTTGAGTAGTTTTAATTTAAATTTAATTAATAAATGTATAAATTAACAAGCGTTTTGACATTTTATGTCTTTACTTTGCTACATAAACTCGAAAATGAACGCCGAAGATGTTACGGAGAAGCGTCACGAAATTGTTAACCCGAGTTGCAAGCAACATCCCCTGTGGCCTAATGGATAAGGCATCGGTCTCCTAAACCAGGGATTGTGGGTTCGAGTCCCACCAGGGTTACGATTATTTTGTGTTTTTGACATGTCAAATTTTAATTTAATCTAATGCTTGGTAACATCACACGTCTTAATAACATCAGTGACTAAGTGATGGATGATGTCAATTGCAATTGACGCGACCAGTATATCGAAACCATCAACGAGCACAATCAAACGAGGTTATCATAGCATTAAAAAAAAAAAAATAATAATAAAAGACATGAAATGTTCCTAGTGGTTGCATACTTGTACAAAAGCTGTACCCACCGTTTGCGTAAAGGTTTCTTTCGTCCGCATCGGAGGAAATCGAGGTTTAGATTCAACTTACACCTGAAGCCGCTCCAAAACAATGGTTTCTTATAAATCTCGCTTATATGACATTAACGTTGTCAGAAAAATCAGGAAGGTAAATCAATAAGCTACCTATACGGTAAAAGTTTGATAATGGTTAATGTTAACATTAATTTCGACCCATTAACGAAAGAAACCTTTACACAAACGGTGGGCACAGCTTTCGCACAAGTCAGCAATTTCGAGAACGATCGTGTTTACTCGAGCAAAATTAATGAGAAATTTTGGTCAGCCTTCTGCAAGTACGTGTGGCCAAAACATTTCTTTTACTTTAAGTTCTCAACACTAAACTTCACTACAATTAGAAATTTACAAGAAATCAATATCACGTAAGTAGGGGGTCTACCCAACACGGAAAAACGTGGCAAGGGGTCTACGAAACAAAAAAGTTTGGGGAACTCTGGCGTAGATGATGAGCACTGACGATCACAACAAGGGCGAAAAGAAGGGGACCCTGCGGGATACCAGAGCAGGCCACAAAGGGTGCTGAGAAGGCACCACCTGACCCTACCACCAGGTAGTTGTGGTGAACCAACTCAAAAACAAAGTTGAAAACGCTAAGCAATCATAATGAAATTTGGTGGAGGTTTTGGACTACTTTAATACTCATCGATCTCCAAAGAGCGATCTCGAGATCGTTTACACATATATGAGAACGAATTGTATTCTTCGCAATTCTGGGAAGGGGCAAATAATTTAATACGAAGGTTTGAATTCAGAAACTCATCCGTATTTGTTTGAACCGTATTTCAATAAGGAAGAAATGGAACGCCACAGTGATATGTCCCATTATCACGTAAGGATGAGGGGCCAAAAGAAATCGCTGGATCGGTTCTTGCAAGTAGCCCTCCTGCCAGCCTGTCTTGGCACTACAAGTGATCACCAGCCAGTAACCAATTGAGCAGATAGTTGAGTGCATTTTCCCCGTATGATAAGACCTGAGCCAGGCGAGAAGAAAGAGAACCGATTCCTATATCGTATACATTAGTTTTCAGTAAGTCAAAATAGAAATTTACACAAAAACGAAGTGGCTCTCGAGATCTGATTGAGAAGATCAGTTAGTCTGGTTTCATTTGACCGAGAAAAGGCGTGCAGTACCATTTCCACCTCGAGCATTTAGTACATTTCCCCTTCAGAGCAGAGTCCAGATGATCTCTTACACCACGCCCTTGCTTTTGTGACCGATAGTTCCCATTAAAATATCTGGAGGACAGAATTCTGGCACACAACTTTCCTTAGCTCTACGTCAATTCACTTTGTAAATGGCTAATTCTATTTAATCGATTCATTTATCACTCAGTTCCTTTGAACTTGGTCAAACAACGCTTAACGGCAGCAGGAAGCTGTAGCGCCTACATGGAATTTATTGTGCTGCTCGTTCTCGTTGCAGGACCATTATTGAGTAATCGGTACACAGATAATTAATGAGGCTGTAAACAAGAATTTTTTGAAGAAGGATAGTAATCACTTTTGCAGAGTTATTGGGTAATAACTGATAGAATTGGGAGTAAGCGAAACGGCGGTAGTTGAAATTCAGGAATTTCTGGAGTGAGCCCCATGTATCTCATGAGCGTTTTTAAACACCCACCCTTTAGGTATTGGATTGGACTACAATACCAATTTTCTTGAACATTCTACTAACGTTCCAGCGGAGTTTAAATGAAAAAAAAAAAACGCGGTAAAAACGCTTTTCGTCGAAAATTTTGATAATTTATTGTGCTGCTCTCGTCATTTTCCATAAATGGGAATTTTATGGTATAGTTGCCATATTCAGAGCTACCAATATAAACAATTTAATCAAAATCGTTAGAGCCGTTTATGAGAAACAAAATATTTGGTGTTTTGATCACTATGATAACTATAATTAAATTTCGGTTGATTTTGTTCATACCCTTATTTTGGCGTCCCATGGTAACCTGCGGGCGAGATATCAAGTTTGAGCTGTTTTAGTACGGTGGTTTTCTCTAAAAATCGTTCACAGACACACAGACAATTTTACCAAATAGTGTTTTTCGGACTCAGGAGGTTCTGAAACGTAAAGATCTGAAGAAAACTCAAAACTTTGTTTTCAGCCGATAACATAACTTTCCTTTCTACTTCGTAGAGCCAAGGAAAGTAAAAAGTTTGGGGAACTCTGGCGTAGATGATGAGCACTGACGATCACAACAAGGGCGAAAAGAAGGTGACCATGCAGGACACCAGAGCAGGCCACAAAGGGTGCTGAGAAGGCACCACCTGGCCGGACCACCAGGTAGTTGGGGTGAACCAACTCAAAAACAAAGTTGAAAACACTAAGCGATCATAATGAAATTTGGTGGAGGTTTTGGACTACTTAAATACTCATCGATCTCGAGATCGTTTACACATTTATGAGAACGAATTGTATCCTTCGCAATTCTGGGAAGGAGCAAATAATTTAATACGAAGGTTTGAATTCAGAAACGCATCTGTATTTGTTTGAACCGTATTTCAATAAGGAAGAAATGGAACGCCGCGGTGGTATGTCCCATTATCACGAAAGGATAAGCTACTGCCCTCTTTTGAGGGGCCAAAAGAAATTGCTGGACCAGTTCTTGCAAGTAGCCCTCCCGCAGCCTCTGTCTTGGCACTAAAAGTGATCACCAGCGAGTAACTAATTGAGCAGATAGTTAAGATTTTAAGATCTGAGCCATGAGAGAAGAAAGATAATAAATTCCTACATCGTATATATTCGTTTTCAGTAAAAATAGAAAGTTACACAAATGCGAGGGGATGCACGAGATATGATTGAGAAGATCAGCTAGTCTGGTTTCGTTTGACCGGGCAAAGGCGTGCAGTACCATTTCCACTTTGAGCTTGGCGTTTAGTACGTTTTCCCCCAGAGCAGAGTCCAGATGATCTCTAACACCCTATGCCTTGCTTTTGTGACCGATAGTTCCCATTAAAAAACGTAATTATCCTCAATAAGCATCATTTCAAACTTACTATGCATGAGAGAAGTCAGATCTGCGATGGCCTGGGTTGTTAAAAGAGGATGGGGTAGCTCTTTGAGCCAAATCATCAACAGCAAACCAACGGAAACGACGTCGTTGCAAGTCTCCAAATCAGCATCGGCGTTAGCGTTAAACTGACTTTTCCAATTTTCAATCAGCCCATGATTTCCGCCGTTCAATTTGAACAGACCTTCTGTCTTGAGCCCTGTAACGAGCACATAAAAGTGTCGAGGTATTTTTGAAGATCCAAACATTAAAGAAGTGCGTACAGATAATTCGCGAATACTGAAATTTAATATTTGCAGAGTTAGTAAATGCCCCTTTAGGAAGCCGAGTATGTCCTTCACCGCAGATTCCACTATGATTTGGGGTTCAATAGTCCCATGAGCAAAGAATTCAAAGCGTTCAACTGCCAAGGCAGGGCATTCACATAGGATATGCTCTGCTGTCTCATCCTCCTCGCCGCAAAGTCTGCATTTCACTGAGATGCCCATCTTGTTGAGGTGATATCTGAGTGCCCGGTGAGGAAGCTTATCAGATCTCTCATCCAGATCCTGACTGGAGAGTGTCAACATCGCCTTCGCCCTTTGACAGGAAGGCGTGATGAGCCTTTTCGCCTGTCTTAGCCGTGGCTGGCGATGCCAATGGGCGCTGTTTTCCTGTGTCTCCCATCGAGCGACCAGAGGTTTAAGTGACCCTTCATCAAACCTACGTGTGGTTCAGGCCCGATGGGTAGGGATTCTGTACCCCTTTTTGCAAGGCGGTCAGCCTTTTCATTGCCCTCATGCTACCCAAGAGCCGGCACCCAGATGAGGGAGAGCCTGTTATGGGCGCTGAGATTGAAAACACTTGGAATACAAGTGGCAGTAGAAATCCGTCAATGGGGGGTTTGGCAGGTAGTGAACCACGCACAGCAGAGCAGATCATAGTGATACTTGAAACCAGCCTTCCAAAACCAACCTATCAGTGAGCTCTGAAGGGTAGTACATCAGGCACAAGAATACAAAGCATAAGAGCCCTCTAACAGCAGTCACGACGAGCTTAACGAGCGTTGTGGAATGGAACTGCAGAGACTAGGGCTCCCCACCACTAATGAGCCAGTAGGACAGAAATGGCCATGCAACTATAGTACATCAGAAGAAGGCGTAGCTTCTAAATAGACTATAATTCATCACTTAGTTCCTGGCGAGTTTATGCCCAAAGAGGCTTCATGAAGAAACTCAGCCTCGAGTCCTGATAGAGCAACATCCTACCCAGAAGCCAAGTTCGTCGATGGTGAAACCAACATTTACAGGCTTTAGTGATTGTTGAAATATCTCAAGGTTCGAGAGAAGTTGGCAGAGTCAGGGGTCACATGCTCGCCCAAAAGGAACAAGAGACTCACCAACAACCCCCCCCCCTTCCCGGTGTTGACCGAAGGACCTTATCGCGCATCATTATCGCCGATCTAACTGCTTCGACCAAGGGTCTGTGATTGTGCCTGATTGCGGACAAACTTGTGACCAGTTGCGATTTACTGCCATTGACGAACAGTTCGAGACATTCTCCCAATTCTCCTTTTTTCGAGTTTTTTGGTGGCCACTGCTGTTCGCGAGTATTCCAATCGCTAGTTTCGACGTTTGAACAACTATTTCACAAAGGAGTCCTTCGTTTGCAAGTGTCCACATTCTGACATCCGTCTGGATTCCTGGTCAGTCCGATCCATTTTTTCCGCACGATCTGCTACAACTTCTCAGCAACCATCCCATTCAACCGCCAAATAAACATTCCGTTCAGTGCTTTAGTTTTTATAAAGTAAATTATTTATTGTTAACTGTTTTCCCATAATTTATTCGCATTTCCCCATCCTATGTACAGTCCACACATTTTTAAAACTTGTGAGGTTAATATTCAGACGCTCAGATTTGGAGCCTTTAGAGTCTACATTTCCCCACATAACAGTGATTTTACCTTTAGACGATGGACACACGAGGATCACTCTACATTATACAGTAAAGGCATGTGAGTAAATCAACACTAAAGGTCATCTATGAGGCAAGGGAACTAAAAGAGCTTCTGAAGCGAATTCAGTCAAAGGGCACACTGTAATGAGGGCAATAATTACTCGAGAGGGTACTCAAAGTGTACATTAGAGGTACAGGGATTTTGGAACGTGAGTCTGTGGTGAAGCGATCGAGGGGCTAATGCTCGAGGAGTGAGTGATAGACAGTTCAGGGGCCTCATGTCCACCCAAGTGTTTGTGCAATTGAAACCAGGAGGCGGTAGTCCCAGTAACTGGATGCACCACGCCTTGACAAGTCTAATTCTAAAGATGGGCTTCACATAAGTGACATTAGAAAACCTTGAAAGAGGATTCACCTCTACTGAGGTAGAGTATTGAGTTTGTTTCCTGCCAGTCGGCACTAATTTACGTCAGAGCTGATAGAAAGTTGAGAAAGGGATGGTCTAACCAACCCGCTAAATTTATATAAAACTAACATTCTAACGACTAACCAGTCCAGCTGCTGAGTGTTCACACCCTAATTCTCCAAAAGGACTAAAAGTATCCATCTGGCAATGAGGATGCACAGTCTCCCATCCCCCAAGCCTCGGGCAAGAGGGTGTGATATTTCTACAAGTGGGAGTGATGTTAGAGGCATGATTAGAACCTGCGATGTCAATGGAATGGAACGATATCAAGAGCTTCGCTCTTCAGAACCACTACTGGAACGCCAACACACAAGTTGAAGACAGAAGATGAAACCCCTCCCCTTCCCTCCCGCCCTCGTGATAATGGTAGCTGGCTCAGCCCCATGCGTTGCTGTCAATCATTCCAGATTTGGATCTTGCACAGGCAATATGCCTGAAGGAAATGACTTATTATTGTGTACCGACGCAGGAACCATTCCTTTACAATGTGGTAACGATGCTACATGAGCCATGGGGGCCATCCTGTCAAACACTATCACATCAGACGACCACGTAACTCTAGAGATCGCCCTTTGGCACAACAGTTCAGGCCATTTCGCGTGGTTGGACGTTAAGCGCCTAAATTCGTGAGACTGCAGGATGGACATAAAACTTACCATGGGCTTCGATGTACGAACATATCCTGGAAACAACTTTAGGAATGTTGTTATTGTTTAATTGCAACTCTGATATCGGCGTTCCGAATTGTTTCAATTTGTTAGACGAGCAGTGGCCATCTTTTTTTCGGCTGCCACCGAGTACACGTCTGACTATACTGAGCTTCCCTTCATCCTGTAAAGTCCAAAGCATTCAATCAATATTTTCACTTTAGCGGCGATTAGTTGTTATAACTGAACATGATTCCAAGAAACGAAAACAGGTTAAAGAATTTGAATATAAATAACAGATAATAACGTGTTGTTATACATTCTAATCACGAAATTACGCAATATTTCACCCAAAAACTTACAGAAAACTATACAGAACACATTAAATCTCTTAGTAGGAACTAAGACGACTCAACTTTTGCCAACTGCCTCAAGACAACAGGACACGAACCTACCAAAATACAGAACTGCATCACCTTACTACGTAAACAATACAAAGGACGAAAACTGAACATATTAGAAAACATCAATGGACAGATCATAAACGAACAAATCAACTCAAAATGCGTCACCATATTTACACCAATCAAGACACAACACAAACGAAAACAACCAACTGACTGACCCTTTGTCAGTGCGGTGGCCACGCATGGGAATATTGTGATACTAGCCCTTTCTTAGTAGAAGGCGTCGTACATACCCGTCCCCTTTAGGGAGCTGAGTATGTCCTTCACCGCAGAATCCGCTATGGTTTGGGGTTCAATCGTCCCCTGACCGAAAAATTCGAAACGTTTAGCTGCCAGGGCCGGGCATTCACATAGGATATGCTCTGCCGTCTCGTCCTCCTCGCCGCAAAGTCTGCATTCCACTGAGATGACCATCTTGTTCAGTGCCCGGTGAGGAAGCTTATCAGAACTCTCAGATTCTGCCTAGAGAGTATCAGCATCGCCCTTTGACTGGAACGCATAACAAGCCTTTTCGATTGTGTAGTCGTGGCTGGCGATGCCAATGGGCGCTGTTTTCCTGTATCTCCCATCGAGACACCAGACGATTCAGGTGACTCTTTGTCACACCTACGTACTGTTCAGACCCGATGGGTAGGGATTCCGTGTTCCTTTTCACAAGGCAGTCAGCCTTTTCGTTGCCGGCAACCAGATAAGGAAGAGCCTATTATGGGCACTTGAAGACATTCCCATGCCAGCCTGGACCTAAAGCTGTAGGCTGAAATAATCTTTGAACAGACGGATTTACACACCACCCTACACAAAAAAAAACTTGGTATCGACAATCAACAGACTATTCAAGACATACACAACTGCCGTTACACTCCTTTCACTTCCAACGGATTACACAGGAGATGTACGACTCCCCCCCCCCTTCCCGTCGAACCTCCACCCCGTTCACTTTCTTCCTCCTATATAAAGACCTCGACCAACTAATTGACTTTAATACTAACTTGACTTAGACGATGATGTCTTTACGTCGAAAGTGCTCGCCCACTGTACCTCACCAGCTAGAGAAGACTGACTCACCAAACTGGTATGTTAACTTTATCTCAGCAGTCCCCTCCACGACCATCTCACCGACCGATTAAATTTAAAGAAAACAAAAGTGAAAACGACAAATTTGTGATGCTAGCAATAAGTCTACATTTATCGTACAATTCAACTCTGTGTTTCTGTGATACTAACTTTAAGCTATTATTATATTATTACTAATATGGTCAGTTAACGTTAACTAAATACTCCACTGTTAGAAAGGGCAGTTACTGGATCATGCATATGGAACATAAATTAAGGCAAAGCCTTACTATATTAAGAGGTGTGCACAACTATAATGCCCCATATACAATAAATGTGTTGATGCTGTATGAAGTTCCTCCTCCTAATGAGGTAACAAGCCAGGCCATTGCTGGCCTCCTGGCTCGTTGGTGCGAGGAGTGCGGAGGGGGGACGTGCGATGCGTCCTCCCCCCCCCCACACACACAGGAAGAGGTTGAATGTGCGTCGCCTGAAGAAAAAGAGGCGCTGATTGAAAGTGCCATACCCAGAGAACAGCTGAACCGCCGGGAATGAGGGGTGCCATCTTCCCATTGCCAGGCCGTCTCGGACCGAGGGGATGATGCCACGCAGGTGACGTGCGGTGGGTCCTTCATCCCATCGCTCCTGCCACGCATCAAGCATTGCCCCGGTCACGAGGTCGAGCTGGCGATCAGTTGGTCCCTCCAGCTGAAGGAGAGGTACCAGCCGCTCCAGTGCGCCACAGTAGCTGCTCAGGGCAGACTGCTGGATGCAGGACCTCAGGACTGCATGGTCCAAAACTAGGTCCATGACTAGGTTCAGGGCGCCTGCAAGGACCTGAAGAGCCAGATGGGAGGTTGTCCTGTAAGCTGGTAGGATAGTCAGGAGGACATCCCTTTGCATTGTGCGAGCCTTGCATCAATCATGCTCCGTGGGGGTGACCCACCAGGCTACTGCAGCATATTGCACGATGGGCAAGAATACCGCCTTGTAGCGCCACAAAGGGACCTGACTTGGGTTGTAAGCATTGAGCATTTGGCATGAAGAATAGTTAGGTGCTTGGTAGGGCTGCCCCGAAGAGAATAGATGATGCCGAGGGTGCGGGGGTCACGTGCATTCCAGGGGCCAGCCCCAACCAGTGGGAGGGCAGGGAGAGCTCAGAGCGCAGTTTCTCGCAGGCCAACTGCAGATGCTTGCGGGTGCACCAGGTGGTTACAATCCGACCAACACGACACAGGTGCAGCTTGGCCATTGCCAAATGATCTGCCTCAACCATGACCACAAAAGCCACTGGTGTGTAGTTACTGGTCTGTAGTAGGGGTAGCAGGGGGTCCATTAGTGCTGTCCATAGTATGGTGGACAGCACAGCACCCTGGGGGCAGCCAGCAGTGACCGTTAGGTGGGCTCGTCGCGATCCTGTCCCAGTGAAGACGGCCTGGTCCCTGAAGAAACTGTGCGAGAAGTTGGTAGAGATTGGGCGATACGTTCAGGCTGCCTCGGGAGCCCAGAACAGCCGGCCACCACACTGTGTCGAAGGTCTCCTCCATTGTTTTGTTGTCGTTGTGCATTATTAAGTTAAATTGGAGGATGGGTTGTTCGGCTCTAATTTGAAAGCATGCATAGGTCACTAGACCAGCTGGATCCGTCAGCATTTATTTATTTTTTTGGATTTCACTCGGTGCTCGTAACCGTTTAAGAAGTGAATCTTATTGAGCACAGCAAGGTCTCCAGCTGAGCTTTGGAACGAAAATGACGCCACGTCTTCTAGATTTTAGTCTAGAGTAGACGAAACCCTCAAACTTCATTTCATGACGTCGGGGTTGAGTTTGCCTCAAGTTTATTCTTTATTAACCAACTCACACTTTTACAGAATAAGCCACTTCAGAGTTGCATGGAGAAGAAAGCGATGAAGGTTACCAACAAAAATAATTCAGCTAGAACATATTCAACTGGCAAAAAGCCCAACTGTTCATAAGTGTCTTAAACAGCAAGATTCATTGGAAAGTGCACTGCCAAACATGTTATATTTGCGGAGTTTAACCACGAAAAGCTCATGGGATGTGCAGTAGTCAATAGTCACCAGCTTTAAATAGCGTGGCAACAAAACTGGTCAATTCGGTTACTTCCCACAGCACGATTAAATAAGAACTTAGCGGCCGAATAAAAAATAATTTTTTTTTTTTCGTTGATTTCTTCAAATATTGACGTTTTAGCATCCCCTGGGCCCAAGGCCACGAATGATAATGTACTCCGTGCTTAGTCCTGCCATAAGTTCTGTTACAAAGAAAACTGCATGGATGCATGTTATTCGTGAAGCTCTGGTTAAGTTATTTTATTTTGAAATCATTGTCATAAGACGAAAAAAGGATTTGCCACTCAAAACGTGTTAGTGTCACTCTGACTCCAGTAGCAGCCGGCGGTAACGGAGAAAGCCTTGATTGAATTCCTGTTACCGCGGAATGTATAAATTGGGCTTACCCAGTCGAAAGCTCGTCGGTCGTGCTGTCGAAGGAGGAGAAGTAGGAAAGAAGAAAAGAGAATAGGAGAGAAGGAAGAAAAACGGCTTAGACGAAATGTACGAAACGCGTGAAAACTAAAAAACTAACTAATAACCGGACAGGGCCGAAAACTATAATGAGATGCGCAAATAAGGGACTGAGAGCGAGAGTCGTATAGGTTCCGTCTCGCCAGGTTACACCGCACGCGACATCAACGGCTTCCAATAGACACGCAGACTCTCTCTATTGACCTGGCCAGAAACAACATCGGATGTCCTCACGCATTGCAGCCCTGTGCCCACCTAGTATCATATTGCAAGAACGGCGCAAACAATTTCTGTTCTCTTATCAAAGGGCATTCAATGTCACGACAGGTGAAAGCCCCGCTTTTTTGTTCTTGGGTCGCCAGGTACAATCCAAATTAGACCTCTTGAACGCCAAGACATCAACTACTCCCATGTGACGACAGTTCAATATTGGCGAGGAAGTACTGTACCTTAATTACTCGGGAGAACCAACTTGGGTACCAGGAGTGGTGGCATCAAGGAATGGAAAGGTGACCACCTCCACGTCGACTAAATGCAACGGACATCCATAGCGCAACATGGAGGCCCTACTTTGATGTCAACAAGACAGCAAATTGGAACGCCGAATAATGGGTTACCACCACCAACAGTTCTGCCAGAACTAAAGCAAGGAGACAAAGAAGAACAACCACATCAAGCAAATCTTTGGTCAAGATCAGTCACCAGGTGCGGCACAACCACCCGAACCTCGGACATCAGGAGAATTCAGCCTGGATATGCCAAAAAGGGCTACATCGCCAAAAACCAGCTGTTGAGAAGAACAGCTCCTCCGCTATCCTCCTAATCGTCTAAATTTGTGATATATCTAATTATGTAATTATAAATTATGCCAATCCTGCTACTAAGTTACAATTTTTCGTGGGAGGTGTCATAGATGCTTGATATCCATGAATGAAAGTTAGACCAGAGAACCTTCTTTAAGGTTAAATGTTTGTTTTCAGGATTGAAGAGATCATTCCTTCAAGCAGTCGTTTTCCTAATTAATTTGTATATTAAATACTTATTATAACAACCAGTGTTTCCGTTCAATACATATTAGCTTTTAACCTCTAGGGCCAACCATCGATGGCAGAAAATGGAAAATTGTGAACAGCTTCGACCAGCGAAGACTTTCAGACTTTCCAAATTATGATGCCCTTGTGACAAATCTTTTGTTCAAGATGGGATCAAAGCTGGTGATCCAAAGAGTTCAAATTCGGGCTTCCCGAGGGTGAGGGCCAACTCAGGAACGTTTACTGCTGTGTCATAGAGCGCAGTCCTGTTGGAAGATCCAGTGTTTTCCCTCGAACAGTGTGACACTCAGCTGAAGGATCCCAACACGCATCTTGGTTTCTGGCGTGAGTTTCAACTCCGTGTTTGCAACAATGGGGGCCCTGTGGTGCCATTAAAAGCATCTTTGACCCTCCCAATTTTAACTTGAGGCTCCCCAGAGCTACGAGCATAAACTCGGTCGATTTGACTGGTGAATTGTGACAATCTTTTCAACACTAAACAAAATGTTGTGATGACGTGCCTACTCAGCAGTACTGATTTTGGTTTATTATTCATTCTGAATAATAACCCTATGTTTTCGGTCACGAAATATTTTTTACAACCCCCCCTCAAAATTTGATGCTTTACGTTTCAAGACTTGGAGATTCCAAATTTGCAATGTCCGCCCGCCGCCCGGACGTTTTGTGCCTTTAACGTGGTCTAAAAAATTCGTTCTTTACCAAAAATCCGATTTGGTATCTAGTTGTGCCCGCCATCTCGGCAATCCAATCGAACGAAGCCCGTGGTTGTAATGGGCAAAAAACCGTTAAAAAAATTAACGAAACACAGTACAACGCGGGAGCTACAGCGTTTCGTCGTTTGAACTCCCTCCCTCCCCGCCCGTCTCATTAAAAAAGCAACCGCGCTCGCTCACCTCCCGCTGCTTGCCTCCCAACGACGCCGCCACTCAACTCCCCTTTCGCCTCGGAACGGGTTCGCTTCGAGCGGCCCCGTTCCAATTTCCCCGACGTCGGGGCAAAATCATCAGACGTTTTGTTTCCGTAGTTCTATTGTAGCCAGGACATGTTTCATATGGTTTACTAGTATTCGATGCTGAATCGAATGGGATGGGGGAGCACTAATACTAGGTCAAGCTGTTCATGAGAATAATATACCATTGTGTAATAATTTGCAGGGTTTTTCAATGCCACTGTGAGCCCTTGGCCAGTCATTCTCCGATAGGCACTCATTTTGAGGTCATGTTTGATGAGCCGGGACATGGATGGGGGAGAAATATCCATTCCCCAAGCTACAATTTTCTGCTTCCGAAATGGATTATTTCGAATTCGGGTTTGGACTACGTTAAGGACTTTTCTCGTCCTTATAAAGCGAGGACGACTACTTGCTTATCCTTGACAGACTGAATCGATGAGAAACGACCGATAGTCCCCCCACAGTAACACTCGATCGATACCCGATGATTTCAGAGTTTGGAAAATTTCAGAATTGGGTGTACCTGCCTTATGAAGGGCAATGACAGCGTGACGATTTCGTTCGCGTTCACTCTCCATCTCACCGATACGAATAATGAACAAGAACTGAGCGGTGATTTCTAGCTCCATATCTAAGATAAACACCGGGGTCCAAAGGACGGGCTCAACGAGCACTCGTTTGAGGTACGCAGTTCGTCGAATGTTAGTAGCAGAACTTACGGCAAGACTAGGTATATCGTAATACCGCAGGGCACCTCCCTGACAGTAATGTGCCGGGAGAATGCATCAAGCTGTCTGTGACGCTGTGGAAGTGAGGAACATCAAACGCCTCATCTCAGGATCAACGCACGAGATACCCCTCAGTGGTTTCGTACAGATGAGGAACGACCTGGCCCAGCGACAGACTTGAAAGGGAGCGATTTTTGGTCATTGGTACATCAAAGATGACTCTTGCTTGAAATACCTATTCCTTAGGAAGCTAGGCATGGATCTGTGAGACATTAGGACTGGCGCAATAGAACATTAGGCGGCAATGCTAATCCCGAACAAGAGACAGTTATTTTGAAAAGTGAATATCAGTATGTCTGTGGTCACAATCTATTGAAAACGGCCAAACACATTTAACGTGCACGTCAACATGACCGGTTGACAGTTGACTAACGAAAATTGCACAAAATTAGTTTTAATAATCAAAGTGACTACTGCGCAAGAAATAAAACGAGAACGCGTCGACAGCAGCACAATAAATGATTACACATTAAGACAAAAATCCATTTTAAAAATCGATCCGCCACTCGAGTGACACGAAGCGTTTGGCAAAAATCACACTGGAAGGCAAAGGTTATAAAATAAATAGGAGCAACCCTTAAAATCCTGAAAGTGCACATCACGCCTTCTTCCACCTACTTGCTTTACGGTCTGTTCTCAGTTTTAGGGGTCAACTCGACCCTTCGCAATAAATTATCTACTCGCTGGTTATTCAGTGAAAGTTGTGAGGTAACAAGGAGCAACCCAATAAATTCTAGAACGTCCAGATACTGGTTTTGCGGCCATTAATTTGTTATTAACAATACGATCCGTGTTAACGATGGAACGATTTTGATCAATTTTTTTATATTGATAGCTCCCAATATGGAAATTATACCTTGAAATTCCCATTCGTGGGAAAATGGCGAGAGCAGCACAATAAATTACCAAAATTTTCGACGTAATCGATTTTAGAGCGGTTTTTAGAGGAAACGACCAAACCAAATCACCTCAAAATTGATATCTAGCCCGCAAGGGACGCCAAACTAAGAGTATGAGAAAAATCCACCGAAAACTAACCATAGTTATCATAGTGATCAAAACAGCAAATTTTTTTTTCTCAAAAACGGCTCTAACGATTTTGATTAAATTTTTCATATTTATAGCTCCCAATATGGAAATTATACCACGAATTTCTCATTCGTGGGAAAATGACGAGAGCAGCACAATAAATTACCAAAACTCTCGACGTAATCGATTTTAGAGCGGTTTTTTAGAGAAAACCACCGAGCCGAATCACCTCAAACTTGATATCTCGCCCACAGGTTACCATGGGACGCCAAAATAAGGGTATGAACAAAATCCACCGAAAGTTAACTATAGTTATCATAGTGATCAAAACACAAAATTTTTTTTCTCCAAAATGGGTCGAACGATTTTGATTAAATTTTTTATATTGATAGGTCCCAATATGGCATTTATACCATAAAATTCCCATTCGTGGGAAAATGAGGAGGGCAGCACAATAAATTATCAAAATTTTCGACTAAAGAGTTTTTAGCGCAGTTTTTCCCTTATAAACTCCGCTGAAATGTTACTAGAATGTTTAAAAATAATATCTGTTGCAACACACCAGATATTTCTTAATGCAGAATTAGAGCGTACCTACGCCGAGTTTCCCCTTCAACCTTCACGCGATTTCCAAATGAGTTCACAACACCGATTTAGGGTCATTGTAAGATAATACACTTCACACGAGCTCAATGAAAAACTGATTAGATTAGTCGTAAGAACAATAAAAATCGCAGAAAAGTTCGTTGCGAAGAAGCACGGCCTCAGCACGCTCTGGCAGGGAACAACTTGAGACTTATAAACATACACGTCTTTTTTACAAGCGCAAAGGCATGAGTTCCTGTTTAGGACCAGTTTAAGTGTTAATCATTTATTGAATCAATAGATAAATTAAACGAAACTTCGTACTTACTTTGGCGAGAGAAGCGTTCGTTGGTTTGTAAGTTTCGTCGGCAACAGCGATTGAGTTACTGCACAAATTTGGTCGCCTCATGATTTCACAGCATCCAAAGGCCCCTCCCCACCCACACTGCGGAATCGAAATGAGAACAATGAGAGATCTGATGGGTTAAAATAAAACCAATTCATAGTCAACGTAGATAATAGTACTCGACGGGAAGGATGACACATGCATTTGCTGTCGTGTTGCACAACGTGATGTAGCGTCCTGAACGCATCGTATCGTTCTAACGGAGAAAAGTGAAGTACTCAACCAGTTACAAATGCCGGGTCGAATTCACTGATTCGGAAAACTGGTTCTCGACCGGCTTGAAGTCGATAATTCGATCGGTTAATTTTCCGGACCTTCTATAACTACATGCCCCGTGTTAACACCACTCAGCAGAAACATCAACAACTAACTAATTCGCGCGTTCATTATTTTTACTTTCCGCTACCCCAAAGGGAAAGGGAAGTATAGTAATCGTGTCAAAAGAAAATTTGGATTTTCTTCGGATCTTTACGTTTTAAGGCCTACTGAATCTAAAAAACCTAATTTCGGCGCGTGGTCCGTCTGTAGTTCAATTTGCGGGAGAACGGCTGATCCGATTGAGCTGGTTCTTTTTTTTTGTTTTGTTCGTTACTTTTTGTAGACACCAAAATAAAATTATGGGCGATTTCGGCAGATGAGAAGGGGGTGAGAGACGAGAATGTACAATAAAACTAGGGGTTTTCGCATTTTTCTCGAAAACGGCTTTAATGATTTTGATTAAACTTTCAAATTATCTTCTACTACTCAGTACTAAACTTTTCTTCTCTATACATATCTCCATGAAAATACGGTGAACGGAGATATAGGCCTATGAAGAAAAATTAGGTTTTTGACGCTTTTTGGCAAAACGACTTTAACGATTTTCACCAAACCTACAGGATGTTTTCGAATAGTTAATACCTACATATTGTTCTCAATAAATGTTCCTCTGACAGTCCACTGAACAGAGATAAAAATCAAAACGTGTCGAAAATAATGTTTTTTCGAACATTTCCGTAAATTCCAGGGCTGCTTCACCAGATTTGATCAAACTTTCAGAGTATCTTTTAGTCACTCATACCCACATTTCGTTCTGAATAATTATTTCTGTACATATCTGTTGAACGGAGATATAAGCCAAGTTAACTCGGAAAAGGAGATTTGTCGAATATTAATTTATCGGTTTTCCAATTTTCTGCAAAACGGGTGTAACGATTTCGATCAAACTTACGGAGTACTCTCAGCTAACTAGTCCCTACATTTTGTTCTCCATAAATGTTTCTGTAGAAACGCGTTGAACGAAGATATAGCGCCCGCATATGTAGGTGGTGTTCGAGCTTAAAGGGATGGCGGAAAGTTGTGTGTTGCTACGCACTGCTGGTTTTAATTCTGGAATTGCCCAACACAATTTCCTCATTCGGCTGTCGGAAATGTTCTGAAAAATGGTTAATGTGTTCGTTATGGTTTAGACTCAGAGGCGGCTTCGTAACCAACGCTGCGAACTAATAGACTCTCTTTCAGCTTCACTCCTTTTTATTTACATTCGGCATCCGCTTGTTAGGTATTGTGGATGACCAACTGACTCAAGCGCCACTCCTCTCAGTCCGAATGAACCCCATGCAGACTAGTAACGCCGTTAGAGACCACAGACGTTCCACTCATTTCAATCCTAACGAACAGTTCTCACTTCACCGCTTTAGGAAACTGCAAGTCATCCGTTGCTGGTCACCTTAATAACCTGATCCTTGAGCTCTAAATAATCAAAACGTGGGGATTCGCATTTTCCGACAGCTACCTCAATATTTTAACTGATACTATACCTAACTGAAAATAAAGAGGTCGAGAGTGCTCGCTCAATATTGTTTTAAAATCGTTAGCAGAGCGAGTTCTTCAGTACATTATTTGTAATTTGTGCGGATTAAATTCCAAACGCTTTCTCAACAATTTTTGACACGCAATTTACACAGTTTGTACTACTTTTTCCAACATTTTAAACTCCATTTTCAACTTTAGTTGAGAGAACTTCCCAAAGCCAACTGAACTGAGATCATGCCGCACTCATTAAAACGTGAGTGCAAATGTAGGCTACTTTGTAGGGGAGTACTGTACGTATAATTAAACCTATCAATCGTTTTTTCTTTGTAAAGCGCGAGAAAATCACCTGTAAATGATAATATTAACCAGCTTAACATCATTGGGCGTTTGAAACCCCCCCCCCCTTTCAAAGGGGGGTGGCTGAGTAAACCTAAGTTTTCTGGAATTCCCAGTTTCAAAAGCAGCTTCCACAATTTAGTAATCTTTTTAGTAATCCACGCTCACATTTCGTTTTGCCCAAACGTGTACGTAAATATATCACTCACTCACTAAGTGTTTTGTACTGGTTGAAACCCGTGCACTTTACTCCGCAAATATTTTTCCAAGGATCCGTCTAAGAAAATGAAAACCGAAATATTCCTGTTTTGACAAGTTTCTCAACTAAGCTCTGGACCGATTTGGAACAAATAATGGAGGCGTCTTCTTCCAATTAATTCTTGCATTTGTTTCCTTCCAAAATTATTCCTCTTACGACCTTTTGAACGGTAATATATCATAAGTTGAGATTCTCTTCGAAGGCATTTTCCCAAAAACCGCCTCAACGTTTTCAATTGATTTATTGAAGAAAATAAATAAACCGCTCGGCAGCGGTCAGTAATTGATTATAATCAACGCCCACGTTTTGTTTTTCGTCAAAGGTGCTGTGTTGGCGCCCAACGTTTGTCCCTGGATTAACAAGGTGGTGGTGATTTAGGTGGGGGGGGGGTAGAGGAAAGTTGTGCGATGCGTTGCCGTCGCCCCGAGCGTCGAATTTATTTTATTTTTTCGTTTAAATTAGCGTGACGTTGCAGCTTTTAGGTGTAATAGTTCCATTCTTGGAACAGTAGTCACAGTTGGCGCTAACTCGTACTGAATCTCTTAACATTTCCAGTTGTCGCTTAAAATTGTTTTGATTGTGCTGAACTAACCCGTTTTTATTTTTTAAATGGTTTTTGGTTCGTTTACTATTTCGCCCACTGCACTTTCGTCCATTCATTTTGCGAAAAGTCGTGATTGGGCAGATATTACAACGAGAACTGTGCCTTACGGAGTACTGTAGAGCACGAGAAGGACCTCACTTGAGAATGGCCGAAACGAATTGGCTCAAATTCGAAATTTAGTTTGCAGATAACCATGGGAAGGATACGATCAAACTCGGTTCTCTTTGAGTAATGTCAAGTTTAATGAACGTTTCATTTTGGTTTACTATTCATTCTGAATAATAACCCTATGTTTTCGGTCACGAAAAATGTTTTACAACCCGCCCTCAAAATTTGACACTTTACGTTTCAAGACATGGGGATTCCAAATCTGCAATGTCTGTCCGCCGTCCGGGCCGTTTTGTGCCTTTAAACGTGGTCTAAAAACCCCGTTCTTTCGCACAAAAATCTCATTTGGTATCTAGTTGTGCCCGCCATCTCGGCAATCCGATCAGACGAAGCCCATGGTTGTTATGGACAAGAGATGGTTAAAAAAATTACTAAATTAAATTATTAAATTAGTATAACGCGGGAACTACAGTGGAAGTCAACGTTTCGTCGTTAGTATTCCCTCCCTTCCGTCATATCAAACTCGCAAATACGTCGAGTTTCGTATCATTTTCAAGGTATTTTTACATCCTGAGTCGAATGGAATGAGTATCAGACGTGTACAACTGCGTATAGTGTAATTACAGTAATTATTAGAGTCAACTAATTGAAAGAACTCGCAGGAACTACAGTGGAAGTCAACGTTTCATCGTTAGTACTCCCTCCCACCCTCCCGTTAAATCAAAACCACCTGCCCGCTCGACTCGCGTCGTGTCAATTGCCGAGGGTTCGCTGGAAGTCCCCGTCCCAAGTTTCCCGACTCTTTTTGCCCGAGGGGGCGGAGGAAAATTAGGGCCACTTCCCCCACACACCCTTACATTGGATCATAAATGCCTACAGACGTTTACGGGCGCCTGGCGCCGGGGGAATATTTAGTTTCCGTAGTTCCATTGTAACCAGGTCATGTTTCGTATGGTTTTATAGTATTTTTCGATGCTGAATCGAATGGGATGGGTCTCGGAGCAGTAATACTAGATCAAGCTGTTCATGAGAATAATAAACCGTTGTGTAATAACTTGCAGTGTTTTTCAAATAATTCACCAACAACAATGTTAGTTTCCAATAAACTTCCAACTGATTAGGAGTACATTTTTTAACGATGTTTTCCTTAATTCCCACAATCTCAGCTCCAAACGATTGTGCTCATGCTATAAAAATGAGTGGGTTTACTACTGTTTGGTGAGTGGCGTCAACGAAATGAGTTGCACATCGCTCTACGGGATCTCTCAATCACGGCTTGTTTTGTACACCTAAGGGGCGGGTCAGGATCGACCGTCCGAAAAAAAACCAGTCGAGACCAGTTGCCTGGTGGATGTTAAGCAGCCTGTCACCGTCTATTCCCTCCATCACCGATTTTGGGAAATGTAACGCGACGTAGCGCCTAGTCTGTCGCTACTTCTCACGACTGTGGAGAATTCCGAAATGTTTTTATAATTTCCCGGAGTCGGACTTAGTTTCCTGAGCGTGCGCGTCAAGTATTGGCCAGGTTTGGGTATCCATTTTGTACGTTTCCCTTTCTTTAAGTCTTAACATTTATTTTCATTTTACAACCAGAGCGTCCTTTTCATTTTATAACCATTTGTTTCAGTTCCATTATTTATGACTATTATAGTTACTTTAATTGACTTCTATGTTTTTGTTACTCCCCATTATCCATGTATTTATGTGGACCGTGAGTGCTGATTGTGACCGACTGAGGTTCACACCGTTTAACGTGTTTCTACACCTACATTTTTATCCATTTTTACTCAATTTCCTCAGAGGTCAAGCGTAAACCTGTCTTCGATCGATCTTAAAGCGTTAATTGATCCGCAGGCGAGCACGTTTGGTGCGAATTGCCTCCGGATCTTAAGGTCAATATTGAAAGGGTACGGCTAATGGCCAGTACTGACCATCACAATCGGCCGACGATGTAATCACACTAAAAGCGCTCAACCGCAATCCATAACAAGCGAGGGAAGACGGACTCGACTAACAGGCACGTCCTAATGAAGCCTGTAACGCGAATAATCGCACGCCCTCATCGGTAGAGTGGTTGTCAGACGCTTTTCGTTAAAGAGTAAAATATGCGCGAGGATCGACCCGTTTGCCCATTTAATATAAAACTTTGCGTGAAGGCTGCAGAACGGTTTTTACATTAAAACATCAAATAATCCGGAATGAACTCTCTCTCTCACTCCCCCCCCCCCCGGAAAGGGCCATTCCAACGAATTTTGAGCTGCGCAAAATGTGATTACGTTTCAACTTGTGTCTGGAAGTCGAAAAATAAATAAACAAGAGCGGATAAAAGAGAAATGATTGGTAATGGGATGAAATTGCAAGAAAACATAAAATCGACAGTCGATTGAAAAAAGTACCTCATGAACTGCAGAGAAGGTTTAAGCGATGATCATAAGCCAAAAACTAAGATGAACTAGGAAAACTGAAAAAGAGCGATAGTGGCATTACAAAAACTAAAACTTGCTCAAAAAAAAGTGACTAATGATGAATCGAAAGGTGGCACGTGCGACAAATGTTTAACGTGTGAACGATCGTCAATGGTTAACATCGAGAAGAATGTAGCGATGGTACATAAATAACGTCATTTCACCTCAGGAACTAATTCCGTCAGAAATTGAGACAAGTGAACTGACTGGTGGAGTAATGTGTATGAATTAGTGAAATCTGCGTTCAACAAAAGAATATCTGGTGCGTTGCAACACACACCTTTCCTTAGCTCTACGTCAATTCACAATTTCTATATGGCTTTGTCTACTTAATCAATTCATTTACCACTCAGTTCATTTGAACTTGGTCAAACAACACTTTACGGCAGCAGGAAGCGGTAGCTCTTACAGTTCCGGAATTTATTGTGCTGCTCGTACTCAATCCAGGACCATTATTGAGCAATTGATACACAGAGAATTAATGAGGCTGTAAACACGATTTTTTTAAAGAGAGTAGTAATCACTTTTGCAGAGTTATTGGGTAAAAACTTGTAGAACCGGTTGTAAGCGAAACGGTGGTAGTTGAAATACAGGAATTTCTGGGGCGATTCCCATGTATTCCATGAGCGCTTTTAAATACTCACCCTATAGGTATTGAATTGGACTACAATACCAATTTTTTTCAACATTCTACTAACATTCCAGCGGAGTTTATAAGGAAAAACCCGCGCTAAAAACTCTTTTCGTCGAAAATTTTGATAATTTATTGTGCTGCTCTCCTCATTTTCCCACAAATGAGAATTTTATGGTACAGTTGCCATATAGGGAGCTACCGATATAAAAAATTTAATCAAAATCGTTAGAGCCGTTTTCGAGATGAAAAATATTTGGTGTTTTGATCACTATGATAACTATGGTCAACTTTCGATGGATTTTTCTCATACCCTTATTTTGGCGTCCCATGGTAACCTGCGGGCTAGATATCAAATTTGAGCTGATTTGGTACCGTGGTTTTCTCTAAAAATCGTTCACAGACACACATACACATACAGACCATTTTCCCAAATAGTGTTTTTCGGACTAATTAGGCTCTGAAACGTAAAGATTTGAAGAAAACTCAAAATTTTTTTTCACCCGATTGCATAACTTTCCTTTCTACTTTGTAGAGCCAAGGAAAGTAAATATTAACATGTTCAGTATTAAGATACAACATGAGAGAGTCAAGCGAACGCATCAATCTCCACAATTCTAACACTATTTACCGTAGTACTATATTAAAAGCAGTAGTAAGTAGTAGAAATGCTGCACTTAGTTCAGGTAGAAATCTAACAAAGCCTGTTTATCGACAGCAGACAGTTTAGGAACTACTGATCTACTGCTTGATACCTTTCGTCAATTCCTCATCAAAACTACTGTCCTGAACCCTCATCAGAGAGTTACATCAGACGAAAGTCACCGAGGACGGGTTTCGCCATCGTGCAAGAGCCCCGACACTCGTTCAGCATCCATCGAACCCAGAGGTGTACGGGGCAGGCCGTTCATTGAGTCAGTCTCCCTGTTGCCGGTGTATCACCGCGCGGAGGTACGACCTTGAGGGAATCCGTAACATTTGGGAGAGAGTTCGTTATCTGATTTCCCGCCTGATCTAACTGATTTAAAGGGGGTGATCGACAGTGGATTCCTCGAGCCTCGACTAAGTTGATTATGTGCTGATATCGGCAGCGGGACATCGTACAAGCAACATTTCTCTGAAGTAGATTAACCAGCATCAGAAAACTTTATCGTCGTTCTCAACATTATTTGAGCCGAATATTTAAATCCCGAGCCGCGATCGAACGTTCAATGTTTAGTTCATCATTTCGCACATAAAGAAGAGCCTCCTTGATTTTAAAATTGCTCATTCTCCAATTATCCTCTTTCTGTACGTTAAGTTCAGGACTTAAGCCTAGTACTGATAAAAACCTCTCAGCACAAATTAGCATTGACTCCTCGGGCCTTGAACACAGACCAGTCAGTTCAACTATGGCTTATCAACATCAGGAGCTGTACACCACTTCATTCAACCTAACCTGATCACAGCATTTATTCTCAGCCACAACCAACATACTGTTAATTAGTCCCATTTCAAATTTTTGACATTTTTTCAAATTTATAAACCATAAGTCTGAACAAAGACAAACAAGTCAAAATAAGAGCTCGAGAAAATGAATATAAAGCGCAACATTCTTCTCCATGCTAAACCACAATTTCGCAAAAAAAGGTCGATATTCATAGAAGTGATAATTTGAAATAAACTTACGATACACTGCTTGGCTATGTTCCACAGATTGGTGATTGTGGAGGGGTCGTCGAGCGGGGATTTCCCTCTACAATTATAACTTTAACGTCTAAAAAAAATCTGACAATACTCTCTCCCTTATCATAAACTTTTGGTAACCACAATATTAATCTTAAGGTCTGTACAATTACAGTGCTGTTCGTATCTAAAGCAGCACCTACAATTTATTAAAGCTTTGCTTCAAATTTACCCAACGACTCGAAATGTAAGAGCTGAAAGAAAGCTCGCGGGAAAATCGAAAATCAGTTATCACACTTATCGGAAATATATCCTCTCGTCGTCCCAACGCTATATTTCGCTTCAAGTCGTCGAAGTTCAATAAGCCCGAACGCGGTTCACACCAACAAAAATACGATCAGTTTGTGGAGATTTTTTTTCTTTTTCATTCAAAAATTGCGTTGTCGTTTTGGAACTGGTTTCGCGCGTTGACAATTTCAAAAAGCTCCTTTTTACGGGTTCATATCCCGGTCTCGGCACATAGTGTTCGTTTTTTATGGCTGCTTCAAAAAGTGAGTGGAGACGAGTCGTAAGGTAAGCATCTACGCAAACCTCACGATCTTAGGAGAGCGTTGCGGGTCTTCTCTTTTGTCCTTTTAGTTCTGAAACAAAACAAAAAACGAACGACGTTGTAATAACGAGTATTAACGTTACAAGTTCATTGAAATAATTATGTAGCAGTTGATTTATGAGGTAACGCCTTTTGAACCGGGACGCTCGCTGTTATTTATTGCCAGGACTATGACTGTGACATGATGTATAAACTGTGTCACACCTTCTCTCTCAATATGTATAAGCCATACATTCCATGTTCTAACTAGAATGAGTTGTGCAATGGAGAAAAAATAACACAAAGCATGAACCTTGGCTTTCGAAAAACCGTGACGTCTATACAATTAATTTAGCAAACCGTCGTAGCATAATTGAGAGTGACACGATAAATTTCGTCGTTTCGTTGACAAACATTTTATGGACAACTCCAGATCGGCATACACGAACCATCACAGAAAAAAACGCATCCTATAAGTTTATAATACCCGGATTATTCAACTAAGGCCAACAACGCGATAAATTCGCTGCCCTTTTTCTAGCTTTAGAGAAAGCCAAGTTCTAACCAGCTCGGAAGGGCTGAATGAAAAACGTATAGTATCGCCTAATGTACAGAGGAACTTGCACGACGTACGCATTCATTTTCTATACCGTCGTGAGCTATACAAAATCAGCAGGAATACCTACGAATGACGCGCAAAACAGTCAACTCTCATCGTCATCGCGTTGTGTCCAACTACAAATATCTGGTGCGTTGCAACACACAACTTTCCTTAGCTCAACGTCCACTCAACGTTCACTTTGAACATGGCTAATTTTATTTAACCAATTCATTTATCACTCAGTTCCTTTGAACTTGGTCAAACAATACTTCGCAGCAGCAGGAAGCGGTAGCGCCTACAGTTCTGGAATTAATTGTGTTCCTCGTACTCATTGCAGGACCATTATAGAGCAATTGGTACACATAAAATTAATGAGACTGTAAACACGAATTTTTTGGAGGAGGATAGTAATCACTTTTGCAGAGTTAATGGGTAAAAACCTTAAAAACTGGTAGTGAGCGAAACGGCGGTAGTTGAAATTCGGGAATTTTCGGAGTGAGCCCCATGTACCTCATGAGCGTTTTTAAACACTCAACATTTAGGTATTGGATTGGACTACTATACCAATTTTTTTTAAACATTCTACTAACATTCCAGCGGAGTTTATAAGGAAAAAACCGCGCTAAAAACTCTTTTCGTCGAAAATTTTGATAATTTATTGTGCTGCTCTCGTCATTTTCCCACGAATGGGAATTTTATGGTATAATTGCCTAATCGACAGCTATCAACATAAAAAATTTAATCAAAATCTTTAGAGCCGTTTTTGAGAAAAAATATTTGGTGTTTTGATCACTATGATAACTATAGTTAACATTACGTGGATTTTGTCCATACCCTTATTTTCGCGTCCCACGGTAACCTGCGGGCTAGATATCAAGTTTGAGGGGATTTGGTTCGGTCGTTTTCTCTAAAAACCACTCTAATATCGATTACGTCGAAAAGTTTGGTAATTTATTGTGCTGCT
Organism: Pachypeltis micranthus; assembly: GCA_020466155.1. Classification (NCBI taxonomy): domain Eukaryota; kingdom Metazoa; phylum Arthropoda; class Insecta; order Hemiptera; family Miridae; genus Pachypeltis; species Pachypeltis micranthus. Next base: position 7,758,935 of record CM035776.1, read on the forward strand.
CTCGTCATTTTCCCACAAATGGGAATTTTATGGTATGGTTGCCTTATTGGGAGGTATCAATATAAAAAATTTAATAAAAATCGTTATAGCCGTTTTTGAGGAAAAAAATATTTGGTGTTTCGATCACTATGATAACTATAGTTAACTTTCGGTGGATTTTGTTCATGCCCTTATTTTGGCGTCCCATGGGAACCTACGGGCTGGGTATCAAGTTTGAGTGGATTTGGTACGGTGGTTCTCTCTAAAAATCGTTCACAGACACACATGCACTCACAGACCATTTTCCCAAATAGCGTTTTTCGGACTCAGGGGGGTCTAAAACCCTGAAGATCCGAAGAAAACTCAAAATTATTTTTTTCAGCCGATTACATAACTTTCCTTTCTACTTTGTAGAGCCAAGGAAAGTAAAAACGAGAAATCCATATTTCTGAACCGAGCAAGAAATTCGAATCAGTGCGCTGCCTTGTTCGCCTTGAAATCACCTCAAACACACCAAAATATACCCTTAACCAGTCGACAGCGGACCACTCCTCGTTACTTGATTTCGCTGTTCAACTTAGCCTAACGAGTCAGAGAGCTGAAAGAAAAATTTTTGAGCCAATTTTTAATGGCTCGCCTTACTTATCGAGTGTAGTTGAGAGGAATTATCTAAAAACGTTGAAATCTGATTATTTTAGGAACGTCGTACGACGGATGTCGGATTTTATCTCTATAAATTACAAATTTGTGTTAATGAACTCAACGTGGAGAACTGTCAACTCGTAAAAGTGTTTTACGGATGTTAAATTGAGCACACTGCACTTATTTTAATTACGAATAAAAAACGAAATATTTATTAGTAATATGGTAGCGAAGTAATGTCCACGAAATTCAATCTAAATGAATTTCACCCAAATGTTTCCAGTCTAAAGTTCAAGAGAGGTCTTCGTCAAGGTTTCTTTACAACTGGTGAGGTCAGCTATATCGGGGGTGTATACATATCACGGTATATATTATTTCTCGGTATACACGACCGACAAGTGGTCAATTTTCAAGACGTTAATATTTAAACGGTTGTCGCTATTGCGATGGTTGCAGAAAATGGTGTGACTTCGGTTCGAAAAAAGGGCAGGGCTGTTCAACCTGAAGGGGTTAAGAGGTTACCATTTAAACGTCCACTGTCAATAATCAGGAGGCGACATCGAGCAGAATTGGCGGATATCGCTCGCACGACTTCACGAACTTAACGCGTAAGAAGATAATTAGGTACTCACCGTTCGACAAAGGAGCATGGCTTTGTTGATATTTACCAAATAAAAGGAAGGAAAAAGGCAGACCAGGACGAGGCAACTGGTGGGGGGTGAGATGTTTGGGCGAAAATGGACGAAGTGAGGAAAGGGAGACGATCAATGAGCCCCCTGACGCCCCGAGAGGAGGGAAACTGGTCAATAAAGATGTCGTGCGCGTGCGCCGCGGATCAAATCGCGACGACTGCGTACATTATTTAAAATTCTTACGTAATTAACGCAAATGTCAACCAAAAATTGGCGAATTGCCCGACGAAGGCCTACGAAACTAGTCGGAACAAGCGGTACACTTGTTAGACACGTTAGTTCACCAGTTGATAGATAAGTAACACTTAATTCGTACTCGTCGCTTTTGAAAGATGTAACAGGCAATGAGGAGTATCACGGCACCGCCTCTATTGAGGTAGGTAGCCGAAGAAAGGGAAGGAAAGTCGTTCTTGGAACGCCCATCAATATTAAAACACACATTCATCAGAGACTAATGTTGCCCAGTCACAGACCGAGCCATTCAAACGTTTGAGAAGAAAAATCACTCAGAATCCACAACAAACGATTAAAGCCCCCCAAGCAAATCTTCAGCAACGCAAATTGTGCCTGAGAACTTGGCTTTAGATAGAAACATTAAATATCTGAGACTAAATACATTACATTCGTGGGAACGGTGCCCCACGAAGAACCACCGACCCATTAACTTTTCAGTACCTCGATACAAAACATTTTCTACATTTGTTGTGCACCGTACGAACACGAAAAATGTCACTATCTCTGTACTCCCATTTGTTGGGGTATTTCTACACGTCCATATTTATACAAAATGTACAACAACAGTCAATGTTCCTTTTTGACCGAGTACTTGACACTGATGGATATACGTGTATACTTCTCTTCTTACGGTCCATTGCGAACTATACGCTGTTTGGCTCAGGACGAATTAGTTGGGACTTGAGCTCGGAATTTCCACACTTGCCCATAACAGACCACCTTGTTTCAGGCCCTTCGATATTTCTGAAGCCCTTTGTTCGTAGGAATGGGGAATCCACCCTGCCTCTCAGTTATTCGGATCCAGTTGGTTTTCCCCTTTTTCTGGACTTTCAAATATATCCTCTTCCCCCTCAATTTATTTGCTCACCACAACACACAGCTATTTACAGAGATTAAATTCAGTTAATAATACTGACTTAATGGCCCCACCATTAGGTCTTTACTTCGAAAGCACTCGCCCACAGTATTTCATCAACTAGAGGGGATGGACCTACCAAACAGGTTCGTTGACTTTGATCTTTCCAGAGACTCGCTCGTCTCTCAGTTCTCACTCCCTCGCTCTGCCACTCCACTTAGTTCCCCACACAACCACTTTACGCGTATTCAGAGCCCCCAAGTTCGCGTTTAAATACTCACGCTCTATAGTCTTGTGACTGTCCAAGTGGTGGGATGTGCACCGCAGCCACTTGACCTATCGTGCTAGTCCTAATGTCTTACAGGTCAATGCCTAGCCTCCTGAGGAAAGCTAGGTAGTTCCTGAAAGAGTCCTCGTTGGTATCCATCCTGGGAAAAGAGGTGCCAAAGATCAAAAGTCGCTCCCTCTCAAGTCTCTGGCACTGGGCCAGGACATGGTAGGGAGTCTCCTCATCCGTGCCACACCACTTGCATCGAGGGGTGTCGAGTATACCCATAACATACATGTGTTTGTTCATTCTGCAGTGCCCAGTTATGATCCCAACAATTCTCTCCATCCTCAGAAGGCTGTGTCTTATTTCACTTGATTGCTATGAGACAAAGCATTTGGAGTGTCTTACTCCTGCAGTGTTCCAGATTGTCTGATGCAGTCTTCTGGCGTGTTCTCCCACAGTCCTTTTTACTAGTGACAGAGAAATCCCACAATGGGGCGGTGGCCCAATAGGTACTGAAGACAAATCGTGTCTGGCCAGATGGTCCGCCCTTTCATTTCCAATGATACCCTTGTGTCCTGGAATCCAATACACATTAGCTCTATTCGCATTTGCTAGGGAGTTAAGCTACATCCTGCACTCTCACACCAGTTTTGACGCAGTGCAGTAGTTCATTAGCGCCTTGCACGACGCTTGACTATCAATCAATATGTTGATCGTTTTGTTGCTACAGCCTTTCTCATGCATTAGGATTGCCCCGGCGATAATAGCATAAATCTCTGCTTGAAAAACCGGTGGAGTGGGGCCATGGGCAATATACGTCCCACTCCTTCTAGAGCCAGTTATCCACACCCCGGATCCTGTTCCCTCCGGAGTTTTCGATCCATCTGTGAAGATGTTAATGCCATTGGGAGGCCAAAACTGGCGACTCTCGCTGTTCCATGGACCTCCCAATGGCTGAACATTATATACTCTCTCGAACTCATACATAGGTCCGTGATCATACTGAGCTTCTTAAAGGTCGTCAAGTCCCTGCATATAGCCAGGCTTCCATTAGTCGCCTGTGGCACTTTAGCTATACTGAGCTTGGTGAGTATGTAAGCCACCTTCATCGCCTCTGCCTTGACATTGTCCCCCTGGACATTGTCCAGGGGGAGAAGGTCGAACACTCTCTCCATGGTAATAATGGGTGTACTCTTCATCACCTCCGCAATTAGTAGGCACCCCAGCCTTTGTACTTTGGCTAGGCTGCTGCCATTCACTCCAATGGCAGCTCAATGCCACCACACGATCGACCCATATGAGATTATTGGTCTCACTATGGCTTCGTAGAACCAGCAGGCCATTCTAGGCTTTAGGCCCCATGTCCTCCCGCACATTCTCTGACACGTCCAAAGGGCCGTTGTCGCCTTCCTGGTCGCGTATCTGACTCACGCTCTAACTGATATCGCTATTCTGTCAAATTGTAAGACAATCCTCACTCACGCTCAGCATGTTAATTTATTTCTCAATTCAAGCTCCCCCATTCGCTCAATATACACTTTGTTAAGGGAATCCAAAAATTAAAATAAGACAACACACTGACAGATAAGGGACTGACTTCAGAACGTGTCGCTTTTGATTCTTCGTGGCCTCGAATCGATCGAACTTCTCAATCCCTCGAGTAGCACGAACCAGCCGGCGAGAGACAGTTGATTAACGAATGGCATCTCTTAAATTCGTGCCGACATCTGGGCGCCAGAAGGTGCCTCGACTCCAGAAAAGGTCTATAGGCGTACATAAGGGTTAGTTTTGTGCGCGACGTTACCGATATACTCCATCAAGTGCGTGAATACGCGACAAGAGATCGACATAGTTTGGGCGAGCTTAGAAACCAAGAATAGGCTTCAATAACGTGGCTGTGATATAAGCATCAGGAAGAACCGCGGGAAAACTGGGTCAGAAGTGCTTCGGCGGCTCAAGGGCATCTTCCCAAACTCGCGTGCAGACACCTCAATTTCTGGGCGTGAGTTGGATCTCGATGTTTGCGAGAGGACAACAACGAATTGTAGTACAACCGTAACATCACCGTATTATCGTTACCTTTATTTCTTTTTTCTCAAGCTCGCGTTATGATCAAATAACATTCAAACCGACATAATTTTTGCTCTTTCCGTCCTGATAGTGAGTTTCAGGATATAAGAATCGTTGGTATTGCATCATTATAGCCGTTATTTCAATTTCGTGGTTGAGATTCCAAAGTAGTCCGCCGCTCAGTTGAAATCAATTGGCCGCCAAGGAAATGTCGAATGGACGAAGATAATAGAGCACTCCAGAATTCCAGTGCAATAAATTGGTCCTCTTTAATGGCAATAACTCATTCGGTTGAATGCTATTGCTCATTCTGCACACATAATTCAACCCTGAAATCAATATCGTGTCGAGTGTTGCTCTTAAATGGGAAATCAGAGCACGTACCGCCACAACTTGTTGACGACTCACCGTTTACCGACAACCACAGCCCGTTTTTATTTTTACTTCCTTCATCCCAAAGCAGAGGCGTTTCGCAATCAGTTTTCGGAGGCTCCTGGCGTTTTGAGGTATCTTCAGTCGGAGTACTACATATCAGCGCTCGTTCGCGAGTACATTTATTCGCAGTGCGTTCCTTTCTCTCTTTGTCGTACCTCTTTCTCGCCAGCGAGCTTTAGGCTCATCTACAACCGATGTCTCTACACCAAGCCTTATGAGCTTTGCCTGCTCCGTATTCACAGAGGTCAGTGTGCATCGAAGGAAGAGATCACTGGAACAATCACGCCAGTAATGCGGCATCAGGGCCCAACACTACAGAAATAGAGTTTCGTCGACTCTTACAAATTAATTTTTACTTTCCGCTACCCAAAGGAAAAGGAAAGTATTGTAATCGTGTAAAAAAAAAGTTGAGTTTTCTTCAGATCCTTACGTTTTGAGGCCTACTGAATTTAAAAAACCCAAAATCAGCCTACTGAAAATTAAAAAACGCGATTTCAGCGCGTTTTCGTTGTGGGTGTCCGTAGTTCGCTTTACGGGAGAACGGCTCATCCGATTGAGCTGATTCTTTCTTTGTTTTGTTCGTTATTTTTTGTATACCCCAATTTCAGACTATGGGAAAGGGGAGTGGAGGACAAAATGTAACAAAAACATGGGTTTTTGCATTTTTCTCGAGAACGATTGATTAAACTTTCAAATTATCTTCTACAAAAATACGTCTTTTACGCTTTTTGCTAAAACGGCTTCAACGATTTTCACCGAACTCACAGGGTGTTTTCGAGTAGTTAATAACTACGTATTGTTCTCAATAAATGTTCCTCCGACAGTCCATTGAACAGAGATAAAAATCAAAATGTGTCGAAAATAACGTTTTTTCGAACATTTCCGTAAATTCTGGAGTAACTGCTTTACCAGATGTGATCAATCTTACAGAGCGTCTTCTAGCCACCCATACCCACATTTAGTTCTCCGTAATTGTTTCTGGATATATCTGTTGAACGGAGATATAAGCCAAGTTAACTCAGAAAAGGAGATTTGTCGAATATTAATTTATCGGTATTCCAATTTTCTCAAAAACGGCTCTAACGATTTGGATCAAACTTACGAAGAACTCTCAACTAATTAGTCCCTACATTTTGTTCCCTATAAGTGTTCCTGTAAAAATGCGTTGAACGAAGATATAGCGTCGCTGGTGTTCGAAATTACGGGGAGGCGGAAAGTTGTGTGTTGCTAGTAATACATGTGAACTCTACAGAGCTAACGACAGCCTTGGAAGGCTTAATTCGACTTTGAGCCTCACAAGTTGAAAACGCTAGAAGTTGGCCGTTCTGAGTTCGCTGGACTGGTGACCACTGACAGACACTTTCATTCATGAGCTGCATTCTCATGAAAGGTGGATTTCAAATGTGAACTTGAAATGAAATAAATTGCCCTGAAACCTCGCTGAGCTGATGATCAACTCATTTTGTCATCCTTACACGGCATTACGATGAAACCTCCATCAATAATTTCAACCTGAACCACTCTGAGAGTCACTCAGCTGATCTACAAGAGTTGATCAGCAATTAACGCGACTTTGACTAGCTACGAAAGAAATGATCTTGGATCGTCCCCCCCCCCCCCCCCAAGGAGGAACGTACACCACAAATTAATAAACACTCTGCTGCTGACGCATCTTTTAGCTACCATTCTCCTTACCCAATTTGAGTGTAAGAAAAATGTCATGTTCGTCTGAAATCGACAAAAACACGGAAAGTATCGTCAGGCTGGATGAAGGATGAAGGGCGGTTGAGCAACAAAGACCTGTGTTTCATATGAGAGAATGGGTCGAGTAGATTCAGAACTTTCAGGGTTAGGCAGTGAACATAAAAAAGGGGCACAGGCGCGAAAGCAAATGTAGATGAACAATCACAGAGAATAGTCTGGTTCAGAAAGGGCTGAAACGCCCCAAACTCAATTGAAATTTTCGAAGCCCGCACACTAAACCGAGTTCATTCCCTCGAAGCGAAAACAATACTTCAGATAGATTCGCAGTTCTCGGAAGCGCTTCAACATAAATCGATTTATCGGAAAACTAGCGAGGCCTGATCGGTTAATGCGTTCCAGACGTCGGACGGAACGTAATTTTTCAAAAGGGCGACAAGAGTCACTACGTACAACTCCCTCTTCAAAGGGAAAATCAATGAGAAAATCCTACGTCGGAATTAGGTCGCAGATACCGCCCATCGGTCGAGGCCTTGGAACTACGTGAGCAGAGAACTAGAAAGAGAAGAAAGGGGGTGTAGAAGATGAACGGTCATTACGAGCGCAGAAAACGTGGGTTAGTGATGCTCACGGAACACCACTCATACTTAGAACATGATGAAATTTTGGCGGACGGCTCAAGGCGTTGATCGATCTGTTGAGTAAATCGTCAGTCATCTACAATCAGTATTTAGGCAAGTCAGGGTGAGTTAGTTTTGACCCCCCCCCCCCCGCCACACCACATTTCGTTACACTGTGTACAGTACGAGGAGGACATGGACAATGTGAGAACTCATCAAATAGAGTGTGAGAAGGCAATTCTCATCGAAGAGTCGCGACGTGAACTAATCTCCCCCCACGATCCGAGAAAAAGTCAAGAGCCAATAATCCATACGAGGCTCGGCGTATGGTACACATTTGTCACAAATTTATATGGCTCAGAAATTATTAATTAAAACTCTTTTGAAAATATCTGGTGCGTTGCAACACACAACTTTCCTTAGCTCTACGTCAATTCACTCGGGTACATGGCTTTTGGTTTATTATTCATTCTGAATAATAACCCTATGTTTTCGGTCACGAAAAATTTTTTACAACCCCCCCCCCCCTCAAAATTTGATACTTTACGTTTCAAGACTTGGAGATTCCAAATATGCAATGTCCGTCCGCTGTCCCCCGTCCGCCTTTTTTGTGCCTTTAACGTGGTCTAAAAAATTCGTTCTTTCGCCCAAAAATCCGATTTGGTACCTAGTTGTGCCCGCCATCTCGGCAATCTGATCGGGCGAAGCCCGTGGTTGTAGTGGGCAAAAAACGGTTAAAAAAATTAACGAAACGCAGTACAACGCGGGAGCTACAGCGTCCCTCCCTCCCTCCCGTCTGAATAAAAAACAACCGGGGCGTCCTCGCCTCGGGGGCGGGCGGCTAAACTCCCCTTTCGCCTCCCAACAACGCCGCCACTCGACTCCCCTTTCCGCCACCACTCGACTCCCCTTTCGCCTTTCGCTTCAAGCGCCCCAGTTCCAATTTCCCCGACGTTTTGGTTTTAATACGATTCAATTTTTGGTTTATTATTCATTCTGAATAATAACCCTATGTTTTCGGTCACGAAAAATTTTTTACAACCCCCCCTCAAAATTTGATACTTTACGTTTCAAGACATGGAGATTCCAAATTTGCAATGTCCGTCCGCCGTCCCCCGTCCCCCGTCCGCCGTCCGGGCCGTTTTGTGCCTTTAACGTGGTCTAAAAAATTCGTTCTTTCGCCCAAAAATCCGATTTGGTATCTAGTTGTGCCCGCCATCTCGGCAATCCGATCGGACGAAGCCCGTGGTTGTAATGGGCAAAAAACGGTTAAAAAAATTAACGAAACGCAGTACAACGCGGGAGCTACAAGCGTTTCGTCGTTTGAATTCCCTCCGCCCCGCCCGTCTCATTAAAAACGCTGCAAATTATTACACAACGGTTTATTATTCGGATAATCAGCTTGACCTAGCATTAATGCTCCGAGACCCATCCTGTTCGATTCAGCATCGAAAAATATCATAATGAAACCCAAAAAAAGGCCGAAAAGAACTGAATCGTAATATTAAAATAAACAAAAAAAACACGAAAGTATCTAGAAAAAACTGAATTTTAATATGAAAACATGCACGCTAAATACTAATATCAAAATTTAACCAAAATCTATGAAAAAACATAATGAGAATGAAACGAAAGAATCTAAAAAAATTGAATCGTATTAAAACGAAAACGTCGGGAAATTGGAAGAGTAAGGCGAATGGGGAGAGACCGGTCGTTGGGAGGGAAGCGAAGCGGGAGGCCGCACTCGCTCGCCTCGAGAGCGGTTGGTTTTTAATGAGACGGGCAGGGCGGAGGAATTCAAACGACGAAACGCTTGTAGCTCCCGCGTTGTACTGCGTTTCGTTAATTTTTTAACCGTTTTTGCCCGTTACAACCACGGGCTTCGTCCGATCGGATTGCCGAGATGGCGGGCAGAACTAGATACCAAGTCGGAGTTTTGGGCGTAGGAACGAATTTTTCAGACCACGTGAAAGGCACAAAACGGCCCCGGCGGACGGCGGACGGGGGCGGACGGGGACGGCGGACGGACATTGCAAATTTGGAATCTCCATGTCTTGAAACGTAAAGTATCAAATTTTGAGGGGTTGTAAAAATTTTCGTGACCGAAAACATAGGGTTATTATTCAGAATGAATAATAAACCAAAACCAACCGCTCTCGAGGCGAGTGCGGCCTCCCGCCGCTTCCCTCCCAACGACCGGTCTCTCCCCATTCGCCTTACTCTTCCAATTTCCCCGACGTTTTCGTTTTAATACGATTCAATTTTTTAGATTCTTTCGTTTCATTCTCATTATGTTTTTTTCATAGATTTTTGGTTAAATTTTGATATTAGTATTTAGCGTGCATGTTTTCATATTAAAATTCAGTTTTTTCTAGATACTTTCGTGTTTTTTTGTTTATTTTAATATTACGATTCAGTTCTTTTCGGCCTTTTTTTGGGTTTCATTATGATATTTTTCGATGCTGAATCGAACAGGATGGGTCTCGGAGCATTAATGCTAGGTCAAGCTGATTATCCGAATAATAAACCGTTGTGTAATAATTTGCAGCGTTTTTTAGATTCTTTCGTTTCATTCTCATTTTGGTTTTTTTCATAGATTTTTGGTTAAATTTTTGATATTAGTATTTAGCGTGCATGTTTTCATATTAAAATTCAGTTTTTTCTAGATACTTTCGTTTTTTTTGTTTTTTTTTTAAATATTACGATTCAGTTTTTTCGACCTTTTTTTGGGTTTCATTATGATATTTTTCGATGCTGAATCGAACAGGATGGGTCTCGGAGCATTAATGCTAGGTCAAGCTGATTATCCGAATAATAAACCGTTGTGTAATAATTTGCAGGGTTTTTCTACTTGATTCATTTATCACTCAGTTAATTTGAACGGCAGCAGGAAGCGGTAGCTCTTACAGTTCCACGCTAAAACCGATTTTAGTAGATAATTTAGATAATTTATTGTGTTGCTATCATCATTTTCCAACGAATGGGAGTTTTATGGTATAATTGCCATATTGGGAGCTATCAATATAAAAAATTTAATCAAAATCGTTAGAGCCGTTTTTGAGAAAAAATATCTGGTGCGTTGCAACACACAACTTTCCTTAGCTCTACGTCAATTCACTTTGTACATGGCTAATTCTATTTAATCAATTCATTTATCAAGCAGTTAATTTGAATCCTGGTCAAACAACGCTTTACGGCAACAGCAAGCGGTAGCACTTACAGTTCCTGATTTTATTGTGCTGCTCGTACTCATTTCAGGACCATTATTGAGCAATTAGTACACAGATAATTAATTAGGCTGTAAACACAAATGTTTTGAAGAAGGACAGTAATTACTTTTGCAGAGTTATTGGGTAAAAACGTTTAGCAACATTCTTGAATTTCTGGAGTGACCCCCATGTATCTCATGAGCGTTTTCAAACACGCACCCTTTAGGTATCGGATTGGACTACAACACCAATTTTATTTGACATTCTACAAAAATTCCAGCGGACTTTATAAGGAAAAAACTGCGCTAAAAACGCTTTTCGTCGAAAATTTTGATAATTTATTGTGCTGCTCTCGTCATTTTCCCGTATATGGGAATTTTATGGTATAGTTGACATATTAGGAGCTATCAACATAAAAAATTTAATCAAAATCGTTAGAGCCGTTTTTGAGAAAAAAAAAATTTGGTGTTTTGATCACTATGATAACTATAGTTAACATTCGGTGGATTTTGTTCATACCCTTATTTTGGCGTCCCATGGTAACCTGTGGGGGAGATATAAAGTTTGAGCTGTTTTGGTACGGTGGTTTTCTCTAAAAATCGTTCACACACACACACACAGATCATTTTCCCAAATAGTGTTTTTCGGACTCAGGAGGGTCTGAAACGTAAAGATCTGAAGATTCGATCCACAATCCTCAACTTACGTCGAGGATTATGAATCGACTGTCTTTTCCACTAGACCACGATCAACCGGTTGCCTTTAACAGGAGTCAGTCAGCACATCTCCCCCCTCGTCTTTTAACCGCTGCTCCTGGAGCGGACTCTTTTAAGGAAAGAATTTACGAGAGTTGAGCGAATCCCCGGAAAATCCGATCTTTGATTCGAGAACTCGTCTCATTATTTTCTCTCTTAATTTTTTTAATTTTTCTCTGTGTGCGAAGAAAGAAGAAATGGAAAGAAGAAATTCGACCACTAGTTGTTGGGCGCCAATTGTTACGAAAGGTAGTTTGGAGATGCTTTGAAGAGCTGCTGACTAAGGCAAAAATTACGGCAATCGCGCCGGAGATTCGATCCACAACCCTCGACTTACGTCGAGAATTATGAATCGACTGTCTTGACCACTAGACCACGATCAACCGCTTGCCTTCATCAGGAGTCAGTCAGCACAACTATAGTTAACTTTCGGTGGATTTTGTTCGTACCCGTATTTTGGCGTCCCATGGTAACCTGCGGGCGAGATATCAAGTTTGAGCTGATTTGATACGGTAGTTTTCTCTAAAAATCCTTCACATGCACACAGACCATTTTCCCAAATAGTGTTTTTCGGACTCAGGAAGGTCTGAAACGTAAAGATTTGAAGAGAACTCAAATTTTTTTTTCAGCCGATCACATAACTTTCCTTTCTACTTTGTAGAGCCAAGGAAAGTGAAAAGACCGGCGTTTTTCCTCGGAGGAACTATTCAAGCTGCTTCAGGCAAGACATAATTGACAAAACCACTATAACTCTTATTTACAAACATTACAGATCCGGGTCTATTCACGCTTTGTCCAACACAACTAGGCCCGCTTCTTCGTTGGTCTTAAATGTTGGATTTAGAAGGACCACGGTTGCTAATACACAGAGGCATCGTATTATTATCCCACTAAATTGAAGAGCTGTCGCCCCTTGACTGCCTTTAAACGAAGGCTGAAGTTCCCACTTTCTCGAAATGCATTCAAGATCTGAAGTTTAATTTATTTATTACTAAGAGAATTTTCCGACTCTCTTCATACGAGTTAATGTGAGTTAATTTGAATGAATCAATTCAACATCGTCGGCAGTTTCGACTCTTCTCTCAAGCACGAGTTCAACTCAGAAGGGAGAGTTCGCAATTTTCTCCCATTTGCGGATAGTACATAATTTTTAAGGTTATCATAAGGCTATTTCCATTGTTGTTTTTCGTTGTTTAATGTAAATTAACCAGATTTACAGGAACTACTGTTTTATATATGTGTAATAATTTCAAAGTGCCAACCACCAATCTCACGAGAGTGGATTCTTCTTTGCCTAGACGCTGCTTGTGTTATCTTATGTTATCTCTAGTCAGTCGCTTCTCATTAGTGACGGACATTTCAAAAAAAATCGATGTTTTTTTCGATTTAACGCATCGGATTGTTGCATGGATGTAATATCGATGTATCAAAAATACATCGATGTTTTCTATAAGTTAAATATGTATGTGGTTTAGAAATAAAAAGCAAGCATCTATTAAAATAACTTTATTAACTTTAAATTTATTTTTAATGTATATCCCGACAATTTTTATCTGTACTTTGTAAAAACCAAATTTTACCCTATTTTACCATTTAATGTATTCCTTTGTTAAGTATTACCTACACCGCTAGCGAAAACAGTCTATTTAACAACAGATATTTAAAGGCAATTTTATGCAATGTTGGAAACTGTATTTTGTAATCCTTTCAAATTTATTATGATATTAATATTTCAAATAACGTGTTGTTCAGTTTAACACTTTGATTTATAAATATTATTGCTAACACTACACAGCAAATTTTAAAATGAATTTTGAACAAGTAATTAATTAATACAAAACTAAAATAATTTGATTTTTGAAGCCAGAGACTGCAACTAACTGTAAGTAAGAGAGAGATGTCAATTCAGTCGGCCATTTGCATTTATATTTTTCATGGGTTGGTTGCATTGACCTCTATAATATTGGCTGCCTTTTCAACCAGTGATACCACTTTTTGATGAAACACCTTGCGAGTGCTAAATAATGTAATTTAAAAAGTCAAAAAATTAGTTATTAACCGTAGAGAGCGAGAGAGAGGTAGGTAGGTTTGATTGTTTGCCTTTTCGAGGTATCGAGAAAATAAACATCGATGTATACTCGACATGACCTGACTACAATGGAACTACGAAAACTAAATATTCCCCAGGCGCCCTCTCTACAAGATATGCAGCTACCTCTACTGCCCATGAGCTTGCCGCATAGATCCCTGAAGTGATATCCAAATTATACGCTCCAACTTGTGTCGATCAGGGTAGACTCGAATGAATCTCGGACGCAGGTTTTAGTTGAGCACGAACTTGTCTTTTGAAGAGTTATCATCTCAATATCACAAGATTTGAAGGCTTAGATGTTCAAAGAAGAGGTGACGTGAACAGCAGTATGTAAGTGCGAACAAGGGGGGCTCGGAAGGCGTGAAACTGGTTGTACAAGGAAGGAAGGAGAAATCCGAATTAGATGTGGATGAGAGGTGAAACAAGTGTCCGTTGGGAGAATTGTGACCACAGTATCGCGAGAGGTGTTAGACGACTGTGTTGGGAGAACTGGAGACGACCAACTTTCGCGAGACTTCGTAGGAGAATGAATTTGGGAAGAGCTGTCTATTGTGGAGAGGAATGTGAAAAGAGAGGAGGAAATCATATTTCTGAATGTCCAGACAAAGGGGAAATCTGTCAATTGGCATTAACTGAAGAGGTGGAATTTCCTAGCATAGACAACAAAAAGGGGTTGAAGAACTTTGCTGTTAAGAGTCAGGGAGTCCCGTTAGGGCAGGTGCAGGAGTTCCGAGATCAAAAAACCCATACTGATTCAGCCTTTTGTGCCGAAACATAACTGGTTCCGGTTTGTACGGATCGTCTACTTTTCCGGCAGCTCACAGGTGTATCTGCAGTTCTGGCAAAACATAACTTCTTCTGATAATGATTTGAACACTTTCGAACGTTCCTAGAACTCTGTTGAAAGCCCACATCGCCAGACTCGTTGAACGTATAAAAGCCAAGGAGTCCTTCAGCCAGCCTACCTTTAAACATATCGAAATGGTTGAATAAGGTGACATTTTAGCATGTAGGCTGATGTTTGCTTCCTCCATGTCGCCAGTTCTTCCCGCATTGTTTACGTCGTTTGTCATTCGAACTAAATCCAGAAGTCTGAAGCAGTCTTTTTGGAATAAATAATTCAGAAGACCCTTCAGGTCACGATCCCCATAACACTAAAGGCTCGGATGATGATGGGAGTTATGTGCGCTTAAAGGAATTAACACCACAAACGATGAATCAAATTTCACCAGGAAACCGAAACGCAAAACACGCGTCGTATTTGTAAAACGAAATTCGGTTCGACTTGTTGCACGAAGGTAAGACAAGACTTTCCTACCGTTGATAGTGAGAAAGCAAAAAACTCCTGGACTTTCACGCTGAAACATGAACACAACCAGTTTGTGTAGGTCAGGAGAAGAGACCGAGGTCCTACCTAAACGCCGGGTCGACGGCCTCTGCAGCCCCGGAGAAGGGAAGAATTGACTGTCTGTGATTTCCGAATCATAGCGAAAGTGTCCTAGATTGCACTTGTTACATGGAGGCCCTGAGGCCGAAGTCTCCGGAGTGATATCTCAGGTGCGTTGAACTCGTCAAACAAGGGCATCAACGTCCCGGTCAAGATTCACGACACCTAGTAATTTACCGTTTAAATTGAGTCGAGAGAAATTATTAATTGCTACCTTCTAAACAAGTAGTTGACGCAGATCTTTCCACAAGTACGAAATATCTTAGAACTGATCCTAAGGACAAAAGCAAACAAGAACCTGATAATGAATTTTTCATTAAGTTATCTACACCAAAACCGAACTTGAAACACCTTAGTTATTTAAGCCAATTGAAAAATTAAGTCTCAAGTACTTCGTTATCATTTTTACAAAAGTTATCTGAACAGTGCGCACTGAAATATGTTAAAATGTCTGATTATGCAGTTAATTTAATTGGCGAGCTTAATTGCTCGGGAGGAGAAAAAAAGGAAATTGAATTTGTGTCATTAGAAACAACCCGTCGAGCCACACAAATAAGAAGTAGTTAAATCACCATTAAGTCATTCTCTTTTTATAAAAAACTCAGAAGATGTGAGTTTATGAGTGCCGAAACCAGTCAGGGCCAGTATACAACTCATCAAATATTGACGAGGTTTTTTCAACAGTCTCAAAAACATGGATGACTCAATACGCATCAGATATCATCAGAGCTTCGCTCTTACTAGTCAACAAATCTTTCCATAGCATTAGTTATATAGAGTTCTTCATCATTTCGAAAGTGGAGATATTGGAGTGGGATATTGCTTTCCTAAAACATTGCAAAAATTAACAAACTAAATTCGTAAAGAGAAGTGTTGGGCGCACACCACGGGCTGAAAGTGGGTTTACACACAATTAAATTCAGTCTATATCAAGTTTTTTACTCCACAGGGAGGCGCACAATAGAGGGAGCTTGAGTTGATAGATGAACGTGGTGAGTGTGAGTGAGGGCTGTATTACACATTGACAGAATAGCGATCACAGTTTCGGCGTGAATATTTGAACGCGAAACAAGGAGGTTCTATATGCGTGAACTGGTTGCGTGGGGAACTAAGTTGAGAGAGAGAGTAGAGTTGTGAGTAGCACGAGAGCTGATATGAGTGAATATAGGTGAGAGGTGGGGTTTGAACCAAACACCTCCAGTCCCTTAAAGGCACTACCATTGCAAGGTTTGCCTCACTGCGTGCAATTACTAAGGCCACTTGGGGTGTGGGTTACCATGACACTATCCTCATAAGGCCGTCTACCTTGGCGTGATTGGATACTGCTCCGTTGTCTGGGGTAGCAAATTAACAGTCAATCAAAAGAGAGTATTATTACTAGAACGGAGCAAAACAGAATTAAGCACAAGCGTAGGGCAGATGTTCGTTATCACGCATGCAACTGTAATCGAGAGGGTTCATCTCTTAATGGTAATTGGTAACCGACAGCAAAGTGAAGTGTTATGGAGAATAACCTGTCCTGAGAGCTGAACTGAAGAGGAACAAAAGGCTTGAAGAGGGTAGAACGAGAAGGGTAGAGAAACGCTATGCCAGGCAGTTTGGTGGCGAGGGAAATAATGAAACGCCGGTTGACTTCGAGAAAACCAAATTTGCGAGCTCAAATGAACTGTTCCTTAAAAGGTTCTGGAAAGGTTACTTCGTGGTCATTGTCAGTCACAGGTATGTTGCATTTTCAAAATCTGGTAGGAGTTCTTACTCTTCCTTACCACCTGATCTAACTATTTGGGTGGCAAGTTTCAAAGGGATCAACTGTTACGTCAACGGTTATAAGCTCGGGTGGTTTGACTGGTCCTCCAACAACCTTCGCTCACGTGGTTTCTCGTTTCCTCTGCACTAGAAGCGCAATACATGCTCGATGGGGAGTCTTTGAGAGAAAAGAAGTGAAGCTGCGCATTGAAGTCACCACGTCCTGGAAGGAACTGGCTCGTCCGGTAGTCTGTGTCAACCCAATTTTTTGAAGAGAAACTTCTATATAGACGGGGGGGGGGGTCTTAGGATTCTCGAGTCACGAAAATCCATTACCGCTCACATGGTAGGGCAAGACGACGGTGAGAGCAGGTGCAGCGGCGACAGAGAGAGGGAACGCTAGGGGCGCAGCCACGCGCGGAGAGTGGGGATAGGAGGGACAGCTGAGCAGATGCTCTCGTGTGATAGGTCCTCCACCAGAGTCCCGGCGGCGTTTCTTATTTCCGCTCTCCACGTGGCTGGGCATCGTTGCCTCCGCCTGTTGTTTTCGCTCTCCTTAACTTCTTAATTCGCTCGTGTGCTCTCGCCCGGCGGCGTCAATAGAGCGCGCGTAGAGTAGACTATGGATGTTTTTTTTCCCGGATTGAATTCTGTTTTCCTGTTTAATAAAATAAAATATGTTTAAATAATATAAAAAATGCATTCATTACAATTTACCTACCCGAACCAAATCATAATTTGCAGTAAACCTGTGAATAAAGAAATGTGTGACAGTCACACATGGTAGAAGTGAAACTTTCACGTGCAAAACCGAATTGCAACGGACAAGTGGAAAAACGCATCGCAAAAACATTTTTACTCAAAGTTTTACGGGCAGATTGTTAATGTACTTGTCGAATTTGAAAACCTGCCCGTAAAACTTCGAGTACAAATATTTTTGCGATGCGTTTTTCCACTTTTCCCTTGTTTTTGCACTTGTCCGTTGTGATTCGTTTTTCCACTAGTCCGTTGCGATGCGTTTTTCTACTTGTCCGTTGAGATTCGTTTTTCCACTTGTCGGTTGCGATTCGGTTTTGCACGTTAAAGTTTCACTTCTACCATGTGTGACTGTCACACATTTCTTTTCTGAGACGTGTCACGTTCCTTCAACGAGCACTACCATCTCGCTTGCCATTTGTCTAATGCCCATTCATTTTTCGTTCAGTGGAGAGGTCTAATAGAGTTTAGCCCAAAGTGGAGGAGTCGATCTTTCACTTGTCCGTCATGCACTCGATGGCCAAGTCGAGGCGTAAAGGCCAGTGATCACTGCCCTGCTGCAATGGATGCTGTCCTGTAGGCCTAGTGTGCCCCAGGTGCCCAGTGCAGTGCTTCACGAATACCAAAGCTTGCGCAGTTCCCAGTTCCCAAGTACACCGGGAACACTAGTTTCAACTCAACTCACGCGCTAGTTTTTCCAAGTACTTCACCTCGAAAACAAGAGGACGTCAGCGACTTGTTGAATCGATCCCGAAGATGTCATTCGACCAATTACGAGATAGAAGGAGAGGAACGATGCGAATGGACAACCAATTTGCTACGAGCCAATTACCGACAGAAACTTCAGGCGACTCTCCACTTCGCATCGACCTCCATAAATCTTGCCTTTCGACGAATTCGACTACGTCATCAAATATTACGTTTAGTAAGAAACCCGTCAAGGCCCATTAAATTAACGGAGAGGGGGAAACGACCCTTCGAGACCCCGTTCTGGGTTATTCACAGCAACTTTTCTCGTATTAAAGTAATTGATGGGTTCCAGCTGGTAATTGAGGGGGGGATTTCACCGCACCTTAGCCGGGGTTAGCTCTCCAAAACTCAAATAAACGCGTATGTAGCTTGATAACGAAGCGAAAACGCACAATGTCGTCTGCATCCTGTTGAAATTATAATGTGAAACTCGCTCGAAATTTATTATCTAATTTACATGATCGACAAATGCTTTTTCAACTCAATTTTCTGCAACAAACGAGAAGTCGAACTGGTCCATTATCTTCGTCAATTAATTTTGTCTCGGGAATATCATTTATAATTGGGAAACCGGTTATCGAGGAAAACTAACAATCTTGTTAGCGGATGGGTACAACTCTCACACCATCCAAAACGTCCTATTTGTAGAATTATCGTTAAGGAGCTCATAGGAAAAGCTGTTTAAGAATGCCTACAGAAAACACAGAGAATGGAAGCACCACACAAATGACAACTACGAGAAATGAGCATTTTCTTGCTATGACGGATGCAGAGCGGATCTTCGAATTTATGTCAAGTTAATTTAGTGTTGCTACGTGCTAGATATTTTTTCTTTCATTCTAAGGCTGTTTAGGCACTCACGGTAGGCCAGGGTCTTTACAATTAAAATGCCCGCTCCTGCCTATATAAAATATCTGGTGCGTTGCAACACAAAACTTTCCTTAGCTCTACGTTAATTCACTTTCTATGTGGCTTTGTCTATTTAATCAATTCACTTACCACTTAGTTCATTTGAACTTAGTCAACAATACTTCACGGCAGCACAAAGCGGTAGCGCTTACAGTTCCGGAATTTATTGTGCTGCTCATATTCATTCCAGAACCATTACTGAGCAATTGTTGCACAGAGGATTAATGAGGCTGGGAACACAATTGTTTTGAAGAGGATAGTCATTTTTGCAGAGTTATCGAGTAAAACCCGCTAGAACTGGTAGTAAGCGAAACGGCGGTAGTTGAAATTCAAGAATTTCTGGAGTGACCCCCATGTATCTCATGAGCGTTTTTAAACACTCACCTTTTAGGCACTGGATTGGAGTACAATACCAACTTTTATTAACATTCTACAAAAATTCCAGCGGAGTTTATAAGGATAAAACTGCGCTAAAAACGCTTTTCGTCGAAAATTTTGATAATTTATTGTGTTGCTCTCGTCATTTTCCCCTGAATGGGAATTTTATAGTATAGTTGCCATATTGGGAGCTACCAACATAAAAAATTTAATCAAAATCGTTAGAGCCGTTTTTGAGAAAAAAAAATTTGGTGTTTTGATCACTATGATAACTATAGTTAACATTCGGTGGATTTTGTTCATACCCTTATTTTGGCGTCCCATGGTAACCTGTGGGGGAGATATCAAGTTTGAGCTGTTTTGGTACGGTGGTTTTCTCTAAAAATCGTTCACACACACACAGATCATTTTCCCAAATAGTGTTTTTCGGACTCAAGAGGGTCTGAAACGTAAAGATCTGAAGAAAACTCAAAATTTTTTATTTCAGCCGATTACATAACTTTCCTTCCTACTTTGTAGAGCCAAGGAAAGTAAACAGGTTGACATTTTCTCTTGGCAGGTAGTTACCATCTATCGCCGAAGCTCTCGCGCTAAGAAAATTTCGAAGAATAAAGCTGTTAAAAGACTACCAGTTCTACGCATCCTATCACCAACGAAAGGTAGACTCTACCGATTTAAGTCCGCGAACTCCCACAATTCCTCCTTCTGAAGGTCCGGCGATTTCATTAATTTTCTTTCATTTTTATTTGGAATTTTATTTTTCGAAGGAAAGCTTTCCATTTATCAAATTTTGTGTAAATATAGTGTTAGGAGCAATGGAGGTTTGGAAGTTTCTTTTAATTTACTTTTATTGTCCTTTCAAGGCCTATTGCCCCTAACAAACAGAGGCTACAGTCAATTTTGAAACCGGAAATAAAATTGCTTAATAACTAAAAACGCTGCAAATTATTACAAAAGGTTCATTGTACAGCATGATTATGACCTATACTATTCAACTCAACGTCGAAAAATATTAAGAATAGAACTTGGCTATACTGAGAATCCAGGAAACGACAAGGTTTGTAGAGCGCCCTCGGAGATCCATCCGATTCAATTCAGCAAAATACCAGTAAACGATCGGCGAAACGGCCGCTACAATGGAACTAGGCAATCGGCATTAGAACCGAAGGGTGGTCGGAGTAAGACGGGAGACAGTGCGGCAAGTGAGCGTAGGCCGAAGAGAAACTATAATTTTCGCTGTAATGGTCCGCGAGTTCCTTCAAGTAGTGGAATTCGCACGGAATATGTCTCAGAGTAAATGATGAAAAATGCTTGTATAATAATTTGTAGTTTTTTAGTAAAGAAATGTACAGTACAAATTACCAGATTCAATTTGAATGAAATTAGATACTCAGACTCTTCCTCATCGTGTGACGAGCTAGTTTATGTAGTTGCCTAGCTAACACATTGAGTCACGCTAACTCACTGATTTGGCGATAGGAACGGAAGGACGAACTGTGAAGAGGGTTGAAGATATTAGAGGAAGACTTACACGAAAGGTGTTTACGAGTAATTCTGCAGGTGCACCGCCAGACTTGACGCAACAGAATGGAGTACGTTGCAATGGCAGGGGGTTCGACACCTGCGAAATGCCTCACCTTTCGAACTTAATTTCTGGGTTCCTCCCCCCACCTAACTGCGTATTTTCGTGGCAAGTGTCAAAGAGGGGGAAGGTACAATTAATCGATAAAGCGAGGAAATGAAGACAGCACACGGGAGGGCATCTTTCGAGGTCAGGCAACCAGGGTACCGGAATACTGAATTGAAGCCTTTCAGGACCACGAGAATCTGGGGGAACTCTCTTTTTCACATCCTGTAAACTTTTTATAGTATACATTTTGTCGCACTACATCACACACGCTGAGGAAGCACTATGGTGAAGATATGTCGAGGGACACCTCACTAGAGAAAAGACAGAATACCAGCTTGTTTGGATCTCGAGTCTCAAGAAACAATGCATTGTTTTGTTCGATGTATACAATCGAATCAATAACCAACAAGCATCAGAGAGCTACTAGGCCACACACTCCAAGGTAAAACTAACGTCGGTAACTGCCGCGTTGTTCACGGGCATTTAATTTAATTCCAAATACGTTTGATGATACGAATGATGTTCCTGTGGTCGTGTTGTAATTATTAAGGAAATTGGTGTAAAAATGTAAATTGTAATGTGGTTCTTACATGTTGAGAAGCAGTCCACCCATCTTCATCTCGTTCGAGAAGGTTCTTGTACTCCTCTACTGTGGACTGTAAATGCTAATCAACGTAATTTAAAGATATTACCTTTGTGCTGCGGAGGTGCCGAATTTTAAGGGAATAAAAAAAGGGAGCAGAAAGGTACCGGCCGGCATAAAGGAAGGACGGAAGAGGCGAATGATGAGGATAGGAGGCAATCACTCGATTTGTGAGCCTAAAAAGGGATATTATTGGAAACAAGTAAGTATTAAAACACGAGTCGATGGGACGCTTGATCTCTCTCTGCGATCCGAAGCAAGAATGAGTAGCAGGCGGCGGCAAGGAAAGAGAAGGCGTGAAGGGAGGCACGAATCGAATAGTCAAGCGTTTGCCTAATTGAGACGTACAAGGCGCCACGACATACTCCCCACGCTGAAAGAGGATTTCAGAACCTGCCGTGCTGATGACAGATATGCAGGGACATGAACCACCTGATCAATAAAGACGAGAGGTCAAACACCTAATGACCCAAACAAAGGGGGTTTTTTTTTTTTAAATATGACCCAAGCAAAGGATTTTTTTTTTAAATCAACAAATACGAACAATGCGCAATATGCTATATATATTTTAAATAAAACAAAACAAAACAAAATATGATGTTAGAACAAGGAAACAATAAGGTAACGAAACAAACGACAAAAAAGAACTATACATATGAGCAATGTGAGGTTATGGTTCAGGGAGTGGGCACAATTTGACGAGTGGGCGAACTAGTTCTCCCTTTGCAGTCCGTACCTTAGCAACCCTTTGGACACCATCTGGGCTTGTGCATATCTCTTGAACCACAGCAAGAGGCCAATGCAGGGGAGGAGAATTCTCCTGCATAACAACGACTACGCTTCCTTTCAAGAGAGGGGGTGCATCGTGCGTCCACTTTTCTCTTTGCTGAAGAGTGTGCAAATATTCTTGCTGCCACCTATTCCAAATACTCTGGACCATGTATGTCACTCGTTGATAGTGGTCAAGACGAGTTGGTGGGATGGACCCTAAATCCTCATTGGGAAGTTGTTCCAAGGTTGGCCCCAAGGTCAAAAAGTGAGCAGGCGTAAGTGCAGTGGGGCCGTTAGGATCTGAGGTCAGAACAGATAGAGGACGGCTATTCATCACGGCCTCTACTTGAATGAGGAGGGTGTTAAATTCCTCGTAGGTTAGGATATGTCCGTGAGTCTCCCGGAAAAGGTGTGTTTAACACTTTGAACGGAGCGTTCATATTCCCGAAAGTGGGGAGCCGAAGGAGGATTTAGCTTCCAATGAATACCTCGCCAAGCCAGCTCCCCCTCCACTGAATCATTGAATTGCTTGGAGGTTGTCAACTGGCACATGTCATCCAACTTATTCTTAGCGCCAATAAAATTGGTTCCCTGATCGGAACACATAACTTGGCATGGACCGCGTCGAGACAGAAAGCGTCGGAAAGCGGCGAGTATGCAGTCTGTCGAAAGGTTTGAGGCCAACTCCAAATGGACTGCCTTCGTGGAAAGGCAAATAAACAAACACACGTATGCCTTCAAGGTTGAGCCTCCCCTGCGGCGAACGATAGACACTGTGAATGGTCCCGCATAATCCACTCCAGAATGCCAAAATGCTTTCATTTGTTGAAACCGTAGGGCAGGTAGAGGCGCCATTTTGGGATTCAAGGGACGGGGTCGAGCACGATAACAAACAGTGCACTTGTGTACTCTCTGCCGAACCAGAGTTCTGGCTGACAGCAACCAATATTTTAAGCTGAGCAATGAAAGCAGTACATGGGGACCAGTATGAAGATTGTCAACATGGTATTGGTCAACAAGAAGCTCAACGAACCGTCCTGACTTAGGGAGCAAAATTGGATGCCTTTGGTCATACGGAATTCTCGAAAACTTGAGACGACCCCCCTCTGGATCTATATCGCGACGGCCACGAGTTTTATTATGGGTGCCGTGCAAATACTCAAAAAAATCCGGAAAGTAATGCAGTTGCACCTGTCTCAACCACATCATCTCAGCCGAAAACAATTCGGAAGCCTGTAGAATGTGGCAACGAGGTCTTTCAGACCTGAATGCCCGCATAACATAAGCAGTGATTCTAAGTAGCTTGCGATATGAAGAAACCCGAGCCAACAAGGGAAATAAACCCCACGGTTCTTTGTCGGCTGCGTTCAGTGATATACATTTTTCTTCCGGTATCGGCGAAGCAGGGGTACCTAACTTGTGCACGCGAGTTATGGGCCAGCAAGCTATAGGCTCGTTCAACCATTTGGGACCCTTCCACCAGAGCTGATGCTCCAACAGAGGCTTAGTTGATAACCCTCGGCTTAAGCAATCAGCTGGATTTGATTCCCCTCGAACATGATGCCAACAACTCACAGGAATATTTTGCTGTATTTTGGACACTCTATTTGCCACAAAAGTTGCCCACCTAGCTGGTGGTGCTGAGAGCCAATGCAGTGCTACAGTCGAATCAGTCAATGCAAAGAGTTCCTTGAACTTGAATCGATTCGAACAGGTATCCAAAATAAAGCACAACAAAGAAGACAATATCACAGAAGCACAAAGCTCCAATCGGGGTATGCTAACAGTCTTCTCTGGAGCCACCTTGGATTTGGCTAACAACAAACTAACCTGAACTCCTTGGTGTAGCGTGTGGGTAACAACAAATACCACAGCCCCATATGCCCTTTGAGAAGCATCAGAAAACCCTACAAGGAAGCTCTGGGCTTCAGGTGCGACATAAATGAATGACAGGGGAATGCACCAAGTTTTCAGCAATTCCAGCTCTTCAACGAACTCCATCCATTGATGACATATGGCATCCGGGGGGGACTCATCCCAACCCAACTTAAGACTCCACAAAGTCTTAACGAATCCTTTTGCCAAAATAGTCAAGGAGCCAAGAACCTAAGGGATCAAAATCCGCGCAATCACCAGACATCATGTTTCGTTTGGTGCATTCGGCCCTCGGAATATTCACCCGCACAGAAAATAGGTCTAATTGAGGGTCCCACTGCAAACCCAACACTTTCAAGGCAGCATGGGGTTCAAATTGCAAGTGGGCAGGAGATCTCAAATCCTCAGAGATTGAGGATAACACTTCCTTCGAATTTGAGGCCCATTTGGCCAAAGTGAAGGAGCCAGATGAAAAGAGGGACGCCATTTGGTTTTGTAACGAATGAGCTCCGTCTTCAGACGGGACAGATGAGAGGTAGTCGTCAATGTACATGTCACGATAAGCGCTAACCGCAGCTAATGGAAAATTATGGCCTTCGCTAGTAATCAAATGTTGAATGCATCGGAGCGCCAAATATGGGGAAGGAGCAACGCCAAAAGCCACTACATTCATCTCATACACACGAATATTCTCGTGTGGAGTCTGTCTCCACACAATACGCTGAAATTTACGGTCTTCTGGGCGAACGAGAATCCGCAAATACATTTGTCTTATATCTGCAGACAAGGCAAACCTGAACAAGCGAAAATTCAACAAAACACCCACCAAGTTTGACTGCAGTTTGGGGCCCACGTGCAAGACGTCATTCAAGGACAAACCTGAGGTGGTTTGAGCACTCGCGTTCAGAACAACTCTCAGCGGAGTGCTCACGCTATCAGTCTTCAATACCCCATGGTGTGGTATGTAATATGCATCTGCTTCAGGGTCCAAGACATCGTCCGGCACTAGTGACAAGTACCCCTCGGCTATATAACTGCTTATGACCTCACAATATTGGCGATGTAGCTCGACGTTTTTTGCAAAACGGCGTTCCAGAGCTTCAAAACGCTGTACGGCCATGCGGAATGACTTCCCCAACAACTTAGGGGACATACGAAAAGGCAATGCCACAATGTACCGGCCTTTGTCGTCCCTCTGCATGGTCTCTACAAAGATTTGCTCGCACTTGTCATCATTCGGAGTGCAAGCAAGGCTTGAAGGAACCTCCTCAGGAGCCAAAATTTCTCCAACAATTTATCTAAAGGATCTTCGAAAGCTCCGTAGCACAAATGCGACGAGTAGCAAGATGAGACAGGCGCAGACCCCATCACCAACCAACCCAGGACGATTGTAGTGCTGATGGAGTATCAGGTGGCCCTACTACCTTTTGGGTACCACATATCGATGGCCATAATTCTGCACCAATCAAGAGATCAATAGGACCTGGAATGTCAAAGTGTGGGTCCGCCAAATCTAAACAGACGATATGGGAGAGGGCAGTTAAATCGACCCGCACCGATGGCAAGTTGTCAGTTAACTCGTCCATAACCAATGCATCAACCGAAACTCAACCTTCGGCGATAAACGGGAGCGCAGGGAAACTGTTACTCTCTCTCTGATAGGGAGGACTTTTTCCTAAACCTCCGGATGACAGAATGTGCAGCTCGGGGAATAAGGCCCTAATTTTAAACAGCAATCCCTTCGAAGAAAATGGGATTGCGAACCGCTGTCAAGTAGGGCTCTGAGCACTACTGGTTGTCCGCCACTGTCGAATGCTATGACCTGCGCAGTCGCCAATAAGACGGCTGTATGACAAGATACTAGGCTGGACGTGGCAGTAGTTAATGGGGAATCCATAGTTAACTGAGAGGGAACCAGACCTCACTGGTGGATTAACAACAGGAGCATCAAAAAAATGAAGTAGTTCGTTATGCGACCCATGACACTGGCCACAGGTTGTCCTGGAACTGCATGATTTGAAGTGTCTCCCCAGACATCGATAACATCTTTGGATCCTTTTATGAACGCAAATCTACGCTTAGGCTCCATTTTTAGGAAAGTCGGGCACTTCTCAAGAGAGTGAGAAGTAAGGGTTTTTCTAACTTGGACAAGTAAATTCGAATTTTGACAATTTTGAATTGGAAGCAACGTTGGGCTGTTGAACAATGAACGCTTGCGATGCTTTCGCAGTACACCCGGATTTGACTGAGCCACTGACATTTTTCGCGAACGTGCCAGGATTTTGGTTTGGGCTCGAACAAATTTCACCAACTGGTCAAACCTAGGGATCGCTTCCTCACGATACATCATGTCGAACTGTTTCACTGTTTCCAAGTCAAGCTTTTTTATAGACAAATGTACTAGAACGAAATCAAATAAATCCTCCTCAATCTCCAATTTACGGAGTGCTGCAGTTGCTTCGACAAAGTCCTCTAAAAATAAATTAAGACCCTTTTCTGACTCTTGTGCTATCGATTTGTGGTTGAATAGTTTGTCCAAATAATAGTGACCCATCGCTCTATTATCTTCAAATCGATTATTTAAAGTTTCGAAAATCAACCGGTAATTAGCTTCAGTAGGAGGGATTCCAGCTACTATGCTTTTGGCGCTACCCTTAAGATGTGATGTCAAATAGGTGACCTTCTGAAGGTCAGAAAAACTATGGTTCCCATCAATTAATTCTAAAAATTGTTGGTAAAAGGGAGTCCAACTCTCAGGCGAACCGTCAAAATCTATTATTTTTAACGGCTCCAATTTTACTTTACTGATTATTTGATCAGACTGAGTAGTATTCAAGGAAACACGGGAATTTATATTTATCTGTTGGGGTTGCAACGAATTGACAACAACCTTGATCTCATCAGCAAGCTGTTGAAAGGTATTTAAATCTGCTAATGTTGGAGTGTAGTTAGGATCTAAATCCAACTTGACCTCTTGCAATTCGATTACCGCTTCTTCATACAAGCGAATTAAGTTGTCAACATCTGACGCTCAAAAAAAGACGCATTAGAAAAAGTGATTTATCGTCGGGAGAGACAGTTTTAGATAAGGAGTGAATCTCCGCCATACGATCACGGAGTTGCGTGATTTTCGCTACGAGAATCTTGGAACGTACTTTTTCAGTCATAGTGAATGCCCAATTAAACATTTATATGTGCTCAGAAGCTACCGCAAAACAATTTATCAAATGAAACGATATTTAATGCCGAACAAAACGGGTACGAACGACGCCCTAGGTACAAAACGGGTCTTCCGATTCGAAGAAGAACAAGATAATATCAGAGCGACAAAGAGATCATTATTACGATCGTTATCTGAAACGTTCAACGAGCTCGTCAATACAGACACGTTCAAATACGAATAGGGTTTTACGCTCAGACTCACGCCTTTCCTGTTCAAACTCGTGGCCGTAACCAGACGCAATGCGTAATCCCTCGCCCTACTGATCCCAATCCAAGCCGCCAATGCTATTAAAAAAATCGCCTAAAATCGCGATATTCCAATTAACACCAGTAAACAAAAATAGCGATACAAATCGGTTGCCTTTCAAAGAGACCGAAACGCTTGAACTAGTTCCAGACGATTCAGTTTAGGCAACGAAACTCGGATTTGGAATAATCACGATCTTGATTATCCAACAATTAAAGGTGTTTTACTCACCAACAATTCGGTCCGGAGATACCAATGTGGACTGTAAATGCTAATCAACGTAATTTAAAGATATTACCTTTGTGCTGCGGAGGTGTCGAATTTTAAGGGAATAAAAAAAGGGAGCAGAAAGGTACCGGCCGGCATAAAGGAAGGACGGAAGAGGCGAATGATGAGGATAGGAGGCAATCACTCGATTTGTGAGCCTAAAAAGGGATATTATTGGAAACAAGTAAGTATTAAAACACGAGTCGATGGGACGCTTGATCTCTCTCTGCGATCCGAAGCAAGAATGAGTAGCAGGCGGCGGCAAGGAAAGAGAAGGCGTGAAGGGAGGCACGAATAGTCAAGCGTTTGCCTAATTGAGACGTACAAGGCGCCACGACATCTACTAATTGACAGTTAATTAACTCTTCAAATTCCTTGTTATCACGTCGAACTTAGAGCTTGACTAAGTTCAAAAAGGTATCGCCGGCAAATTTCGTCTCATTTCTCTTCCGGTAGCGATAAATAATTAACTAGCGATTCGAGGTACGACGGAAAGTTCGGCTTGTTGATTCAAATCGTCTGTCAGTGAACGACCTACTTCCTGCCACCCGAGTTTTTCTAAAAGCACGAAACTGAGTCGTGTTGCATGCGAAGCCTGAACATCAAACGACGTCAGAAAACTGACAAATGTGACTGTTGCTAATAAACAACCGGCAACTTCTCATGTTGTTAGAATTTTCGGCATGATTCGTTTTTCCGACGATCGAATTGTTTTTATGTGATTTCCTTCCGAGTCCTCCATATTGTTTTCGCTTTAACGGATTGACAAACTTTTGAGTTCCCAGTACGAAATGTCCACGTGCGAATTGCGGTTTTTAGTTTGTTTTGCACAACTTGTGTGTGTGTGTGTTGTGTGTAGAAACAATTCAAAGCTGTTGTGTGTACTACGATTGTTTACAAAATTGTGCAATGTTGCTGGCTGTCGAGGCTGGAGGGTTTGTGTTTGAATTATGTAGGGAAGACAAGTAGTTCCCTTCATGGCACTTCTGGGATCAATGACGTAAGCCCACCCCCCTCACCAACGCAGCTGATATGACGTCAGACCCCCCCACCCCCTTCACTTGGTCCGTATCATCATGTGACGTTATACCCCCTCCAGCTGTATAACTTCTGAGTGGATTGTGACATCATGCCCCCCCCACGACTACCGTAACTTTGAGTGAATCAACCCCCTCGCAAGACGTCATGCTCCCACAATTGGTGCAACTTGGGGGGGGGGATGACGTAATATCAGCAAGGGGGGGTAGGCTCACGTCATTGATCCCAGAAGTACCATGAAGGGAACTACTAAGACAGTTAGGGAATTGTTGGGCGCACGAATGGAGGGAGCTTGAAACTGAAAAATAAATTAACGTGGTGAGCGTGAGTGAGGACTGTATTACACTTGACAGAATAGCGGTATCCGGTTGAGTGTGAGTGTATAAACGCGTACAAGGAACTCATAATACACGTGAAACTGGTTGTGAGATACTAAGTGGAGGGAGAGGGACAGAAAGAGATGGAGTTGAGTAGGCAGTAGCGCGAGCTGAGAGGCGAATCATTGGGAGAACTGGGAGATGACTGTATCGCAAGAGCTGAAGGATAACTGACATGGAAGGAGCTGTCTGTTGAGAAGAGGAATATGAAATTGTGTGTGGGAAAGTCCAGGACAGAGAAAATCTGTTGTCACTGGGAAATAAGGGCTTTCCACAGGTACACACAAAAGGATTGAGGATGAAGGTGTTTGAGAAAACAATGACTTTGACAATTTGGAGGTCAAAGACCCTACCAATTCAGCCTGCCGAACAAGGGATGAATCTAAAACCTTAGTGCGGCTGATGGTAAGAAGAATGATGGGAGATGGAGGAAACGTAGCAGTTACCGACGTTAGTTTTACCATGGAGTGTGTGGCCTAGTAGCTGTCTGATACTTGTTGGTTATTGATTCGATTGTATACATCGAACAAAACAATGCATTGTTTCTTGAGACTCGAGACTTTCTCATCAGCCAGTTATTAAGTTCAGTGTTTTCCTCCCTCGCTAGAATATTGTTGGATAAAGGGGAGCAAACCCCTGTTTATTAACCCCCTTGTCCCGATATTGTGTTGTTGTGTCTGCCCTGAG
This sequence comes from Pachypeltis micranthus, assembly GCA_020466155.1. Lineage (NCBI taxonomy): Eukaryota > Metazoa > Arthropoda > Insecta > Hemiptera > Miridae > Pachypeltis > Pachypeltis micranthus. The sequence goes on from CM035776.1 coordinate 7,789,237, forward strand.
CAAATTAAGTTACTTTGATCAAGTATTGAAAGGAGTTCGATTCATTTATTTAATTTCTATTTATTCGATTACATTTAAAGTGGGTCTTACTGCGTTCTTAGTTTCATTTCCTTGTTTTTCCTCTAGAAGAGTTATTTATTTGATATCTGAGGTGAGTTTTTGTGTGATTAAGTATATTGGACCCAGGCACGAGCTATCTTAGTATAAAAACACTAAAAACTTCACAAGTTTTTTACCCTTATATGAGAGGAGAATTAGCACATCCTGCTAACAAAAGGGGCCTTAAAAAACCTTATTCCCAGTATTCTGTTTCTTCACACACCCAGTGACGCATCAATCAAGCTTCTTCCTTATCAGCCAGTTATTAAGTTCAGTATTTTCCTCCCTCGCTAGAATATTGTTGGATAAAGGTGAGTAAACCCCTGTTTATTAACCCCCTTGCCCCGATATTGTCTTTCACGACGATCCGAGCAAATTCAGTTACTTTCATTAAGTATTGAAAGGAATACGATTCATTTATTTAATTTCTATTTATTCAATTGAATTTAAAGTGGGTCTTATTGCGTTCTTAGTTTCGTTTTTGTCTGATTAAGTATATTGGGCCCAGACTCGAGCTATCATATTATAAAAACACTAAAAACTTCACAAGTTTTTTACCCTTATATGAGAGGAGTTCAATTAGCATCTCCTGCTAACAAAAGGGCGTAAGGATTATTTTCAGGGTCGACAACAGGGGTTGCCTCTTGGAATTCCCAAGATGTTCGCCCCTCCCTTCTAATGTGTTTGCTTCCTCCCTCACCACCTCTCCTTGGGCATTCCTACTTGTCACTCTCCAGATCCGACTCAAAGGACTAAGTCATTCCACAATCAGTGCCTGTAGTATTCAGTAGCTTTCCAGTCCTAGCACCAGTTCACATATCTAGAGACTCCCGTGTGAACTAGTTCTAGTGGCTGCTCAATCAGAACAATCAGTGGCCTAACAAGCGATCGTTTAATCAGAACTCTGTCGTGCTATTCAAGTGACCTTTCCATCATCACTCTATCATGCTAATCAAGTGGCCGTTTAAAACCCAGTGTATCAATATAGTCCTCTATTTCGTTCGCCCCATTAGCCAAGTCTTTATTGCTCTCTACTTCTCTTGTTTGTACCCGGCATTTTGGTTACTCAATAAACGTCGTGACGTAAGCAAGGTCTACGCAATAAACTCTGAAATGTCAAACATCACCAGTGTGTACGGAGGACGTTAAGTTTAACCAGGTCCAGTCAATGAGTCGGATATATATATACTGTACGCAGGCTAAGAAAAGTATGTGTTGTGCCACATTTTTGAAACACAAAATGCCGACATTTGAGTTAGTAAATTGCATTGTTGATAACAAAAGTAAATAATAACAAGGCCATTTAGTCCAACTGCGTCATTTCGCATTCCACATAACTTCGGTAGCAGCGAGATTTGAGAAGAAGAATCGATAAACAAGAATTCACTATCTTTAGGCAACAAAAACCTTATTTGTCAGGAGCAACCGAAACTTGTCAGAACCGCCTCCTTATCGAGCTTCAGCTATTTGAACCATGAGGCTTATCGCAACCTGCCCGTCGAACGTTAATACCAAACGAGGGCAAAGAGATGAACAGAAATTTACAGGGTTTGCGTTAAGTTCCGAGATGCTTCGAATTTCCCAAAAATAATTTTTATCCGAAAACGAAACAAACGAGTGAGATTCGACGCATTCAAAAGAACGTGCGCAAAGCAAGTTCGAAGGGCCCATAACCTCCCGAAATGTTCGTACTAAGCTTATTGTTGCCCTTGCCGACGGAATTCTCGTCAGTCGGAAAAAGCCAGCTCGAACCGGTTTCACGTTCATTGGACATTTAACTGTGACCCTCGCGATGCTGGCAACAGTTTCAACCATCGCTACTAAGACCGCCCGGTTCCATAGCTTCGAAATTGGGAAAACAGTGACAGATCAGAACCAATCCTTAAAACCCCGAGAACAGGATTTTTCTTGCTGGTGTCCCCGAGTGAAGATGGGCGTACAACCAATGAAGAGTGAGCAAATGGACCAAATCTACTCATTTTACTTTCCGCTACCCCAAAGGGAAAGGAAAGTATAGTAATCGAGTAAAAAAAAAGGTTGGGTTTTCTTCAGGTCTTTACGTTTTGAGGCCTATTGAGTCTGTAGTTCGATTTGCGGGAGAACGGCTGAACCGATTGAGCTGGTTCTTTTTTTGTTTTGTTTGTTATTTTTGGTAGGCACCAAAACAAGGTTATGGGTAATTTCGGCCGATGGGAAGGGGGAGGGGAACGAAAATGTACCAAAAACTAGTATTTTATACAGTGAGATATACGCCTATGAAGCAAAAATAGGGTTTTTACGCTTTTTGGCAAAACGGCTTTAACGATTATCACCAAACTTTAGAGATGTTTTCGAATAGTTAATACCTACATATTGTTCTCAATAAATGTTCCTCTGACAGTCCATTGAACAGAGATAAAAATCATAATGAGTCGAAAATAACGTTTTTTTGAACATTTCCGTAAATTTCAGGGTAACTTATTTACCAGATGTCATAAATCCTAATGTAGTGTCTTTTAGTCACCCATACCCACATTTCGTTCTCAATAATTATTTCTGTACATTTCTGTTGAACGGAGATATAAGCCAAGTTAACTCAGAAAAGGAGATTTGTCGAATATTAACTTATCGGTATTCCAATTTTCTCAAAAAAGGCTCTAATGATTTCGATCAAACTTACGGAGTACTTTCAGCTAACTAGTCCTTACATTTTGTTCTCCATAAATGTTTCTGTAGAAATGAGTTGAATGAAGATATAGCGCTCGCATATGTAGGTGGTGTTTGAACATGAAGGGATTGCGGAAAGTTATGTGTTGCTACGCACCGCTAGTTTAATTCTTCTTTTTACATAGCAGCTGTAAAATATTTGGCGTGACTCAACAACTTCCCTCAGTCCCGCGCGTACATTCTAGCTACTAGTATCACGCTGATTCCGAATAAACTTGTAATGTTACTGCGTAGTTCATTAGTTGCTGAAGTTTTGAAATTTACTGCGCTGCTGCTACTCATGCTACTCACGGATCTTCGTTTAAAATCCAACGTACAGGCCTGCCAACGTGATTTTATGGGGAAGGTTTGCTCCCCCACTTCAGGGATTGTTGAAGAACCGCTGCTAAACAGTTACAAAACGACGTTAGTTTGAATTCCAGAATTTGGTAGGTGGCTCCTGATAATCTTATATTATTATCAAACTCCTATAGCATAGGTAGTTCGTTGCAATATCATTCTGGTTGTTTCAGAACGCTCGGGTCATATGAGCGAAATTTATAAGGCGAAACCGCACTTTAAATAGCTTTCGTCGAAACGTCCCATAATTTATTGCTCTGCTCTCGTCATTTTCCCGCCAATGTTAATTTTATAGTACTATCGTGTCATTTAGGAAAGTTCATTCAAAAAATTCAATCAAAATTGTTAATATGTTTGTGGGGAAATGAATGTTTGGGTCAATCGCGTTCACAGACACACAGCCCATTTTCTCAAATAGCGTTTTCTTACTCAGAAGTCCTTAAAACATAGAGTTAAATAAAAAATATAGAAATATGTTTTTCTCAGGCGATTACATAAATGTTCGTTCTCCTCCGTAGGGCTATGGAAAGTCCGGACGAGTTTAATAGTTTCGCCTGCGATATTTAAAAAAAATCAGTAGAAGAACATCTCATCAAAACCCAGGAAATGTCAACAAAATGAGATTTATTATGGGAAATACGGGTACTAGTACTATTAGACAAATGAAAAGACCACACGGTGCTGAATAGATCAAAAAATAATGGCAGAAGAGCGCTCACGCGAAACACACAAGAGAAATGGTGTCACAGGAAGCAGATGATGACTTTGAACGAACGGATTATGAGCGTCGAGGACAAGCCTGGCAAGGGATGGACTGTAAAGCTAGAGATGAGCAAGTTGGCAGAGCCAGGAAGGTGGCAGCGTGTACCGTGCTGCACAGAATGGGCTGAAAAGAAGTCGAAAATTCACGTAATTTCGACCCAGAACGAAGCACGCTTCGAAAAATCAAATAATAAAGGAGGATGAAGGGTTGCACATGGTGTTATAATGATTCTGCCTTCGTATTCCGTCTTCGTGCACGCTCCAACGCTGCCAACAAGGCGAATACAGACCTAAATCGCATTGTCTCTCAAAAATGTTTATATAATCCGAAGAAAGTCGAAAACTTCGGGGCTTGAAGACAAAGAGACATACAGGCACGAAATTAAAACCGTTCTGAACAGTCAAGTGCACAATAACGAAGTGAAAACAACGCTTTGGATGCCTTTGGGGGTTCTCCTTCGCCAACATTTTCGGTATTAATTCAATTCAGGGGGTTCATGCAGCCTGTTTCAGTTCTCACTCAACACGGCAGGTTTAATAGCGCAAACTGTAAAATTGTAACAAGGTGAAGTCACAAAATACTATTTGCGGTCATTTAGTCTTCTTGCCAAGTCACGTCCGACGAAGGGTTTCTTAATTCCGTCCATAAATGTTTATGAGGCTCTCCCACTTCTAACGGCTCTTTCTCCGAAGAAATACCACTTCCTTGGTCCCACGAAGAATGTAAATAGCCATTGTGGCCTTCCTCCGATTCCATCGAGCCTTCGAGCAATAAGTTCTTCTTTGCGTTCAATTATTTCGTGGACAGAATGGCGACAATTACAACAAACAGATCAGCCCGGTGCACTTAAATTCCATCCACAACAGAATATTGTTGTTTAAATACCTACACTCGAAGACGAGTAATCTACCTGCCAATGTATGTTTGTACGGAGAGAAGGTACAGAGCAAAGCGCAATTGCGACACAGAGTTGCAAAAGCTCAACTGATGCTTTGGTTTTGATCAAAGTTAATGTGTTGGCGTTCCGTGGACGATCGCTTTCGATTTTAAAACATCATCATCGGGCAGGAAGTCAATATTGATGCCAAGGTCTTTACATCGAAAGCGCCCATAGAACATCTCCAGCCAGGGACGACGAACTCCGCCATTATTGATTCTCAGTTCAAACTAACGTGCTTTGAAATTGCAATTTGAACAAAAGGCAATTCACAATACGCGCACGACACTTGAAATAAAGTGAACACAATCTAACTTGAAATTCAACTAAATCAACGCACAGAATGTGGGAATGCTAAGTAAGTGGAATTGGAAACCAATGTTTAGACCTGTTTTTATAATTATTGAATAGAAAATTAAATCACTCCTTGAGAGGCTGAAAGATTAACCTAACTTTGAGCTAGAAATATTGAACAGCTCAACGTAGAAATACGTGGACAGGCATTAAACGATCAATCGACTCAGATCGCTTGTTTATAATGAGAAGAAAAACTCATTTCACGCCACAGACTGAATACTTTTTATTACAAGTGGCCAGAGTATGACAGGAGGCGACTCGCTGTGTGTATTCCCTTGTTTTACCACAGATACTTTGCTTTCAATCATTCACCATTTTTCTGACCGCCCAACTCACTTCAATATCCAAAATGATTTTGCTTGAAGAGAAAATTTTATTTGGAACCAAACCCTCTAACTATACATGGCGCCTTCTAGCCTGCCTTGGCGGTTTTGCGGGCTGTAGTTAGAGAAAGGCTCATCAGACGGCATGTGCTGGCCCTTTTTGGCTCTGTTCACCGACTGACCTGACGAGCGAATACTTGATTTATTATGCGTTTGATATCCTTTGACATCAGTTGGCTCCGTCCGCAAGTTATAAGACTTTCGACGCCCTTGTGTCCACTTTTTCGGTTGCCCTCGCGACACTATACAAACTGTTCCTTTTTTACTTCTTCTTCTTCTTTCCCTGATTCTCTCTTTCCATTTCCTAATCCTTCTTTTAATAGCCGATTCTAACGTCCTGAAAACTGGACGATCGTCATCGACGATTAGGTGAGTCGGTTTTTCCGTTTGGCCACACAGTCCATTTATATTACCCTCTCGGGGTTTTCAGGCCTTTTTTTGTAGTTCGCTTCAACAATACCACAACTATTAAATATATTTATTTAAATAAAATTAAAGAATCCAATAAATTAAGAAATAATCGGTGTGGAGTTCCACCAAACTAAAAAAACTCTCCTCTCTACGCCTGACCTGAGACGTCTTCTCTAATACGTCAAGCTCTGGTGGAGATGAAGTAGAGGTGATGGTGCCGGGGAATTTCCGATTGGATTCCTAAACGGGCACTAGACGGAAGCTCCCTAATTTAAAGGCCGGACGATTCGGGATCACCGGCGAATTTCCGACAGGGAAGTTCAGGGAAACCAGAAGGAGGCTCGGGCGATCGGATGATGTTCAAACGAAAACTAACTTGAGCTCGTGGCGATGGATCCGCATTACGCAAGAGAAAAAAAGTGGAAAGCATATTGAAGCAGAAAAGGACAGCAAAGAAAGTGAAGGCAATGGGTGACCTTTGCTAGAAAAAATATCTGGTGCGTTGCAACACACAACTTTCCTTAGCTCTACGTCAATTCACTTTCTATATGGCTTTTTCTACTTAATCAATTCATTTACCACTCAGTTCATTTGAACTTGGTCAAACAACACTTTACAGCAGCAGGAAGCGGTAGCGCCTACAGTTCTGGAATTTATTGTGCTGCTCGTACTCATTGCAGGACCATTATTGAGCGATTGGTACACAGAAAATTAATGAGTCTGTAAACACAAATGTTTTGAAGAGGGATAGTAATCACTTTTGCAGATTTATTGGGTAAAAACGTTTAGAACTGGTAGTAAGCGAAACGGCGGTAGTTCGCATTCAGAAATTTCTGGAGTGAGCCCAATGTATCTCATAAGCGTTTTCAAACACTCACACTTTAGATATTGGATTAGACTACGATACCAATATTTTTTAACATTCTACGGACATTCCAGCGGAGTTCATGAGGAAAAATCCGCGCTAAAAACGCTTTTCGTCGAAGATTTTGATAATTTATTGTGCTGCTCTCGTCATTTTCCCACAAATGGGAATTTTATGGTATAATTGCCTTATTTAAAGCTATCAATATAAAAAATTTAATCAAAATCGTTAGAGCAGTTTTTGAGAAAAAAATTTGGTGTTTTGATAACTATAGTTAACTTTCGGTGGATTTTGTTCATACCCTCATTTATGCGTCCCATAGTAACCTGTAGGCTAGACATCAAGTTTCAGCTGATTTGGTACGGTTGTTTTCTGTAAAAACCGCGCTGAAATCGATTTCGTCGAAAGTTTTAGTAATTTATTGTGCTGCTCTCGTCACTTTCCCACGAATGGGAATTTTATGGTATAATTGCCTTATTTAAAGCTATAAATAAAAAATTGAATCAAAATCGTTAGGGCCATTTTTGAGGAAAAAAATATTTGGTGTTTTGATTACTATCTATGATATCTATGGTTAGCTTTCGGTGGATTTTGCTCATACCCTTATTTTGGCGTCCCATGGTAACCTGCGGGATAGATATCAAGTTTGAATGGATTTGGTACGTTAGATTTCTTTTAAAATCGTTCACACACACAGACCATTTTCCCAAATAGTGTTTTTCGGACTCAGGAGGTTCTGAAACGTAAAGATCTGAAGAAAACTCAAAATTCCTTTTTCAGCCGATTAAATAACTTTCCTTTCTACTTTGTAGAGCCAAGGAAAGTAAAACTCTTCGTAAGGCAGGAGTCACTTAAGCCTTAGGACTGAACCAGTTGGATTACGAATTTTATCTTCCTTTCTTGCCCTCAGCACACTCAAAGCCAACGTACTGCCCATTTGAAGGACGTTTTTGTGTTTATGACTCGACACAACAAACTCCGAAACTGTACATTCTATTTCGTTAACATTTACGGTGATCGTGAGGGTTTGCCCTCGAATGGGTCACCCGTGCAACGTGTTGAGTTCATTGCTCGTATTTCTGTGCAAGTTTGGAATTTATTGACCTCCAGTTACATGAATTAATTCAATTTCCCGTAAGACTTTAAACCGTACAGTATGCGCTATAACACTAACCCTCGCGACATAGCACATTGTTTGCGCTGGGGCGCTACATCGTACACAACATTCCCTTCATTTCATTCCCTTTTTTACCCTTTTCATTCGATAGTACTTGGAATGACCCGCTAAAACGCTTCTTGTATCAAATCCTGTTATGGATACGAGGGCACATCAAATTACTTCCCACAGATGTTGTCAATCGTTCCAAAAATGTGTACCTTATTGTGCGAAGATAATACGAGAGATTCGGCAGATACTTTCGAGGTCAAGGATGCCCAGAGTTCTGGGTCGAGGACGACGCCTTCATTTAATTATTCGCGGTATGGAAATATGACTAATCGATGGTAATTGGCGGACCGAATGTATACGTTAATTAAGTCGGCTTGTTGATTTAAAATCGCCACGCGCAACGTCTGTCGTCAAGATGAAAAACGTTCATTAAAACGCAGAAAGCTGCTCGATTAATTCGACATAAGTTAAAGAGATAATTACCGAAGTAACGGGAGCTAACTGCCAGACGGACATGAGTGAGAACATCGTGAATTCACGGAGATATCTGAATTTATCTCTCTTCCGTTCTCTGCTTTCCCTCAACAAGTCTTCAACAGTCGAATTCATACCAATAGACATCACAAAATTACTTCAACAAGAGAACCGCCGTATTTCGCGCAACGGTGTATACCATTCTCACAAATTCGTCATTTAGAAACCAGAAACAACATCTGAAGTGACATTTTGTCGCAATGCTGTACCGCCGCCTATCAACGACCATGAGCTGAGGAAGCTCGGGCCAATTCAAGCGCATTAGAGCTATGAACAATGAACAAAGTTAGTGCGATGAGTAGTACAAAACCAGTCTGGTCCCATTCTCCAAGAAGGTGGTGACGATCCTACATGGGGTGAAATGTTTGGGAGTCTTCCTCGGATAGGTAGCTTATATGGGCCAGACACGTGAGGAGAGCGATACAAGGAGCTTCGGCCGTGATGTGGGCAGTTCAGAAGATAATTGGTAAGACCTGGGCTATTGCCGAGGAAGGTACTGTGGCTGTATAGGGGGATCGTTAGGCTTGTGGCCACCCACCTATGGTGCCTTCATCAGGTGGGCCGGAACAGGAGAGAAGACTGTGTTGCGGCAGCTGAGTAGACTGCAGCGCAACTACTGATGTAGACTGGGTGTATGCAGATAGTCCCCACAGCAGCAGTGGAGGTCCTGCTGGGTCTGGTACTTCTTCACATACATGTTGAGAGAGCTGCACACCTACAAGCATGTATGTTGAAGTTGAGCCTTGGCTGGCAAAATAGAAGGGCTTTGCATGATCTGATACTGGACAATGGGGAGAAGGGGCTGCTCCACGTGTACAGATGACGTACAACTTTGAACTGCCCTTATGGATACTTATTCATGAAAGATTCAAATGGGAAGGCGCCCCCCTTCCCCATGAAACGGTGGATGCAGGCGATACCCTCACTGCAGCCACAAACGGGCCTATTGTAAGGGCGTCCATGATCCTCAGATCATGGCCCCCCTGCACCACCTCCAGCCCCACGGCACTGGTGCACTTTGTGTGACGTCACCTATGCGCCCCCACCCACCCCCGCACAAAGCTTAGGATATCCGCAAGTTCTGCATTCGCCACCCTGTTTGGGAAGGGGGTAGCCCCACGCTTGAATCTGGGGCCACGGTATACTATGCAGACAGGCCAGTGAGAGGTGGTCAAGTAGGTGTGGTAGCAATTAGTTTTCCCGACGAAACTCGTAGCAGTGATGGTGTGCATGCAGCACCACTTGTGCAGGGAACTGAAACGGGTACAGATCTATGTTATGTCAGACAGTCAGGCTGCACTCAAAGGCTTCTCATACTATTGCATCAGGGGCTGGTTTGGGAATGCCTAACTGGTTTAAACACCTTGGCCAAGGAAAACACTTCAACTTAGTGTTGGGTGCTATGTCATAGAGGTATAGAAGGAAATGCGGAGACAAACTGGAAAGAGACGGGGCTGCGCTTCTCCCGGTTGAACCTGAACCCTTCGTAGGGACCTTCAAGAGTCACTTGAATAAGGAGATGCAAGTGGAAGGAGATTCTCCTGGTGGGACCTGTGCCCTTCGTAGGGACCTCTAAGAGCCACTTCACATAATAAGGAGGTTGCCAAGTGGAAGGAGAAGTACAGGGCTGCCTATAGGCGGGATGTGCCTGGCCAAAGGTCAAGGTTATTTATTTCACTCATTCAGGAAGCGATCAAGAGAGGTTCTCCGTCCGGGAGAGAAAGTATACCGATGGTACGCGGCCTGCTCACAGCACATTTTCCAGTAAGGCCGAGATTGGTAAGTCAGAGGTACAGAGTTGCAGAATTTCGCGAGGCGGGTATGGCATCAGCGGAATTTTGGGGACGTCGCAATGGGGAATACCAATTACATGGGAGCTGAGAGGACACGAGGGCATGGACGCCACACAATACGCTCTTCTGAGGCCGCAGTGGCGGTTTCCCCGGCTGCCACCAATATATAGTGAGTGGAGGTGGGAGTGTTGTCCTGACTCTATGAACTTGTGATTGTTCTCATATTAGTGCAATCGATTAACTACAGGTGTTGCCACCCTCTCTCCATTCCTACCTACATAACCTACTTCTTTACCTCCCTACCCAAACGAGATCTAAATACAGACAGTTAAGAAGTGAACATGCGTGAATATATTCGATCCTCTACCTTTCTTTAAATTAAAACTAAATAAATTAAAACAGTAAACAGGGAGTACATTAAGGAATTGCGCATTTCCAGGGGTGGATTTTTCCAATTTTGGAGTTTCAACATCAAACCCGTCACCCGCGAATCAAGATTTGGCACTAATTTGAGCCCTTGCCGCCATCCAGCGTAAGACAACGAAACGATTATACCTATCTTCTGAACACAGACGCGGTAATTCTGAATTGAGCGAACATCCGAAGGTCATTTAATCGCGCATTTCCTTCGAAAGTAACTTTTCTGACATTAACACCCTTCTTAGTCGATAGTAAGAAGATAAAACAGAGCTTGAATATCTGAGGTGAGATAGCACACGTCTCCGAGTTTCAAATAGTTTATCCTGAGGCGTCTCTCAAGGGAGATAATTGATAAGCGGTACAACGCAATCTTCAGCAAGAAGCCAACGAACGTGAAGATGAGTTAGGAATTTCGACGCGGATAATCCTACAGCGATTTCTTGAATGACGTCCCTTCGATGCCTAGCTGCTTGGTCGCAAACCTGTTCCAAACGCGGTGTTTTCTGTGTCGGACCCGCTTTGCTGAAATCTAGAACATTCCTCAGGCCGATCGTTGGTTAACGTACAAGTTATGAGTGATGAAAGTCATCCAAGGAGGCTGCTGTATCTGCCAGAAGATGAGTAACAGCAGAAGAACTAATTGTTGCATCAGCTTGAATTTGTCGGCTCAGCGAGTTGTCCTCCTAACACACATCTAAATGAAGTCAACTAGTGCTTGTGGGAATGTAATTAAAAAGTTTTAAAAAAAGATAATTTTGATGAGATTTATAGTGCGCTTTCAGTAAACCAGGAATCAATAATTATTTCATTCGCTATTTTTCTTCTTTTTTTTTATAGGAGGACACGAGGACACACAGGACTGAGTCCTTCATCACTGCGCACACAATTGGGCCTTTTCTAACAATGTCCCTTAGTCAATAAAAGACGTCGTGTTTATCAACCCGTTTTAGGAAGCCGAGTATGCCCTTCGTCACAGCCTCCAATAAGATTTGGGGTCTAATCAACCCCTGGGAAAACAAATTCGAAGCGCCTGGCTGCCAAAGTCAAACAGGATGTGCTCTGCCGTTTCTTCCACCTCACCACACAATCTGCAACTACCGCTGAAATGCCCATCTCGTTGAGTGGGTAGTGTCTGGTGAGGAAGCTAGTAAAGATTCTTAGTTCCTTTTCGCCAATCTTAGTCGTGGCTGGCGATGCCAATGGGCGCAGTTTTCCTGTGTCTCCCATCGAACCAGAGCCCCACATAGGAAGTGAGAAGGCAGGTGGCTCGATAGATACAGATTCTGTGCACATTTTCCCAAGGCAGCCTGCCTTTCATTGCCCTAGTACCCTCCAATAGCCAGTACTCAGATAAGGGGAAGCCTATAATGGGCATTGAGACGTTAAAGCGCCTGAAGACATTCCCATGTCAGCCTCGATCTGAACAAAGGCTGCAATGGCCTTTAAGGCAGCATATCTTCTGAGGATATGTAGATCCTCTTACCCTAGTGTCTTTTTACTTTCCTTGCTCTACGAAGTAGAAAGGAAAGATATGTAATCGGCTGAAAAAAACATTTTGAGTTTTCTTCAGATCTTTACGTTTCAGAACCTCCTGAGTCCGAAAAACACTATTTGGGAAAATGGTCTGCGTGTGTGTGTGTGTCTGTCTGTGAACAATTTTTGGAGAAAACCACCGTACCAAATCACCTGAACCTTGATACCTCACCCGCAGGCCCCCACGGGACGCCAAAATAAGGGTTTGAACAAAATCCACCGAAAGTTAACTATAGTTATCATAGTGATCAAAACACCAAATATTTTTTTTCTCAAAAACGGCTCTAACGATTTTAATTACATTTTTTATATTGATAGCTCTCAATAAGGCAATGATACTATAAAATTCCCATTTGGGGGAAAATGACGAGCGCAGCACAATAAATAATCAAAGTTTTCGACAAAAAGCGTTTTTAGCGCGGTTTTTTCCTTATGAACTCCGCTAAAATTTTACTTGAATGTTTAAAAAAATTGGTATTGTAGTCCAATCCCATACCTAAAGAGTGAGTGTTTAAAAACGCTCATGAGATACATGGGGATCGCTCCAGAAATTCCTGAATTTCAACTACTGCCGTTTCGCTTACTAGCAGTTCTAAAAGTTTTTACCCAATAACTCTGCAAAAGTAATTACTATCCTTCTTCAAAAAATTCGAGTTTACAGCCTCATTAATTTTCTGTGTACCAATTGCTCAATAATGGTCCTGGAATGAGTGCGAGCAGCACAATAAATTAAAGTTAAGCGTTGTTTGACGAAGTTCAAATTAACTGAGTGATAAATGAATTGATTAAATAGAATTAGCCATGTACAAAGTGAATTGTTGTAGAGCTAAGGAAAGTTGTGTGTTGCAACACACCAGATTATTACATTTATCATCAACTGGAGCCTCGCTCATCGCATAATAGGTGGCACTATTTCCAGGTTCCTTAGTTTGGTAAACGGGACTTTAATTGACGTAAAATCCTTCTTTGTCACACCACCTTTGGATGATATTCGCAGCTCCTTGCATCTGTTCCGATACTGTGTTGGCAAATTAGCCTCTGACTGCCACTGCAAGATCATCTGCACACGCAACCACTGCACAGCCAGCTCGTCCGATTACTCCCCCTTGAGGACAGCCTGGAGTGGGGACCACAGTGATGCTGTCCTCCCCCTACTCCTAAGCACAGACATAGTCCATTTCACAGCCTTCGCTCACCACAATCGTCAACTTGAAAAGTAGTTGAATGAAGATACACCGACTGTATGTACACAGTGTCATCGAACTCACCAGGGGTTGATCAAATAGTGTGCTGCTTCGCATCGTATATTCGGTCGTGATAAATTTAATTAGGAGAAACTCAGCTTTAATTACAGTTCATAGAGATTTCAACTTAATGAAACTTTTCGTGTCTGACTAACACGAATTAATTTCATTTGTGACAAACTGTGATGAGAATCCCCCGAAACGCCATTGGTAAACGTATTACTATGTTCCGATGGAAATAACGAAATAAAGAGCCACGCCTTACTTCTCGAGTTTCAAATTACTGGTAAATTAAATGGCCGAGGCCTTTCCCCGAAGGCCCAGCTCAAACATGGAACAATCTAGCGATATTCAGGGGCTGGACGTTGTGGGCGGTGTTACAACCTGATACCAGTTTCCTAGTCAGCGTATTGTATCGATCACTAGTCGAAAAGACGCAAGTTTTCTCTTCTCACGGAACCCGCAGTTTGGCCGGGAGATCTGCATGTTTCTCAACATTTTACCCGTCGACGTCTTTAAATATAAAATGAGGTTTTATCGAGCTTCGGTTATATTGTCAGGCTGTACCTGACACGCATTCGAAGTGCGTTCTATAGACTCTCTTCAGTAATTTGGTCACGCAGCCTTATTTCCCTTCCGCGAGTAACGCGATGCACCAAATGGTTTTTTCGGTGGGGTAAATGACTAATTTGACGCTCCTGTCATCAGCAAACCACGAAACATCAACATTTTTAGCGTGTTGACCTACATATACTTCACGTCACACGTGATGAAACCTTGAAAAGCACTTCTTTCGATTCGCCATGGCAAATGCAGTAGTTCGTCCGAGCTTTGTAAAAATTCCACGGGACGGTTCCCGGCTCTACAAACACTTGCTGGAACTTACGTTATTATTGCCCCTCTCACGTTCACGTTTTCACAAAACGGCTTCGTGTATGGCCACTCCAAAGCTGCCATTCTAATGCCCTTCCAGGAGTACGCTCTACAGGCCAATAAAGTGGGCTCGCAGGTAGATCTTGTGACAACTGACTTCTACTGGCGGATCGCAGGTTGGTGGTGAGGTCAGGTGGTGCCCTCTCAGCACTTTCTGGCGTCCGACAGGCCCTCTTATTTCACCCTCGCTATCAACTTCGTTCTGTCTTGAGCCAGGTCAAGTTTCTCATCCATACCAGCGACGTCAAGGTCTTCAGCCGTGTTCAGACTGATGCCCTCTTACAAGATAGACAAGACTCCTTCGTGGACCGGTCTGGCAGAGTCGGCCTATCGCTCAATCTGGCAAAATGTGCTATTACATCCTCCCATCGCTCCCTTGCTCCACACCTACTCCATCCATAACTCTCCTCCCCCCCATAACCATCTCACTATAGTAAAGAACCTCAGCATACTTTTGGGCACCCAGTTAACGTTCACTTACCATATTGCTCAGATTTCTGCTCTTGCGTTCCCTTAGCTTCTTAAAACGCAATACTAGGCAGTCTGCGTTGGGCAGTACCCATCTTTATCGAGCATTTGACCCTCCTATCGAATACAGCTCTGGCATCTGGAGTCCGTTTTATGATTGTCACGTCAAGAGCATTGATCGAGTGCAACAAACCTCCCTTTGCTACATAGCCTGCTGACTGCAGTATTATAATTGACGTGGCCTTCCTCCATAGTCTCCTCTCCCTGTCTTCTCACTCAGGCTGGGCTTCATGTCCCTCGTCCAAACTCCTGCCATACTGACATCTCATCTGTTCCTTCTACACTAACAAGAAGCTCCCCGCACAACTTGCTGCTTTCATGTACTCCCCATCTTGAACTAGTGTCAACATCCCTCCTTTCTCTACGGCCTCAATTGGCTCCCCATTGACTCTCCTCAACCCTGCTGGTTTCTGTCCTCCCAACATTGACACTGCGCCCTTTCAGTGGAGCGTCTTGAGTGCATAATGGCAACCATCTATTGTTACTGAGCTCACTACAGTTCTCTATAAATAAATAAGTTGATATTTAACATATTGACATTTTATGTCTTTGCTTTGCTATATAAACTCGAAAATGTAACGCAGGCGATGTAACGGAGAAGCGCCACGAAATTTTTTAACCCGAGTTGCAAGCCACAGCCCCTCTGGCCTAGTGGACAAGGCATCGGTCTCCTAAACCGGAGATTGTGGGTTCGAGTCCCACCAGGGTTACGATTATTTTTTTGACATTTTATGTCTTTACTTTGCTACATAAACTCGAAAATGTAACGCGGGATATGTAACGGAGAAGCGTCACGAAATTCGTGTTGGGTTAAGTGCATGGTAACGTCCGTTACAAAATCTAACGCTTGATAACATCACACGTTATTATAACCTCAGTGACTAAGTGATGATGTCAATTGCAATTGATGCGGTTATTATGTCGAAACCATCAACGAGCACAATCAAACGTAGTTATCATCGCATAAAAAAAATAAATAAATAAAAGAGATAAAATGTTCCTAGTGGTTGCGTAGTTGTACGAAAGCTGTACCCACCGTTTGTGTAAAGGTTTCTTTCGCGCCCGCCAGCCTCAACGTGTTTTAATTTAAAGAAAACGACATAAAATGTTTTCAGCTGTTTTTCGATATTTCCCACGATTTTCGAAAGATGCGGAAAATGAAAGATAATCGCAATTTTATAACAACGCTGTGTTTTCTGTGCAGGATGCAATTTCCTGACTAATGTTACTAGTACATTTCAACTTTTCAAATCAATACACAAAAACGAATCACAATGAATCATACAAAATATTAACGAAAATCGACTTTAGTCCAGTTTCTCCCTCGCGCAATCGTTCTAAAATCGTGTTAGTAGTCCAATAAGCCACCTATAAGATAGAAGTCTAATAATAGCCGTAAGATCTCAGAACTTAAAACTAATCACCGGGTAAAACCCAGGCACTTGTGGATTGTGTGAACTCTTCACACCCTCCCTGGTCCCACTTCCACTACCCACCCTCCAGGGTTTACCACAGCCCCCACCAGAACAGACAGCTCCAACATTTTGGGCCGCTCGGTATCCATTCCCATCCTGGATCCCTCTATCTCGTTCGTCTTTCATCAAACAATTCAAATCTACATTTCTCTGTGACTTGGTCTGTTAGGAACTCAAATCGTCAACTCCGATTTTGCATGCAGCCAAACCAGACCATCCCTTTAACCGTTAATTAACAGCACTCCTTCCCATTTCACGTCCACCACACCACACTTTCCGGATACCGCTATTTATTGTTCACTTTCCATTACCAGTTATCAACAGTTATGCCAACAGTAGAAATTACAGCACACTATTGTTCTTAAATCTGACCGACAGCGCTGTTCCCAGCAGCAACTACCGCCACCACTGGAGGGAACGAGTTTGTAACCTCTTCCGTTTTTCTATTATTATATTTTCTTCTATCATCATCATCATCATCTACCATCAATCCCATTTGCGATCTCGTGTGTGCCGTTTCTTTTTCACCGCCGAACTTACTTTAACCGTTTTGTTTTTTCATCGTTTACGGCATCTTATACGCCGCTCATCTCCCCTCGTTCGGTATCTCACCACCATTCGGATCTGCTGGACAGCGGCTCCCGACCATCCAACAGGAAAGACGCCGGAACGGGTCTGAACGATTTTGCGCGCTCTCTCCGCGTTCCCCAACTCGTGATTCCGAGCTGGATTTATACAACCACATCATCTTTTTTTCCCATTTTGTGTTTCCCCAACCGGTAGTCGTGAACAAACTCTTCGAACCCCCCTGTCGCCCTTTGTAGTAGTATCAAATCAAAATTCACCATTTCTTACACCCATCACACGTTATTTTCTGCAGCTGGTAAGCTGTGCGGGGTTATAGCCAATGTTGAACGGCAGGCCCAGAGCATACTCAAACATGCACCCAACAAACGTCGTTGCCTTGTGCTTACCCTACAATTCGAAAATAGTACCACGAATCTTCCCAAAAGAACCGGGTTGACACTCATAAATTACCGATACGTTGATACCTTAATGATGGTCGTGATGTAAGTTGGGGCAAAATTCAACCAGGTTCACAGACACGGAGTGAAGTACTAATTTCACCAAAATATTTAGTCGAATTACGGAAGAATGTAGGACTATCAGTTGGTAGAGATGGTACCACGAGAGATGGTGCCATCCCTCACCGTATGAAATATTTCGTATGTAAAAGTTAGTTTCCAGATTTCGTAGACTAAGTTAGTTTCCACAGATTTTGCCGGTTATACCTTTATTTGGGAATCTGCAAATTGAATATCAGGTTTGTGGACTCAGTTCAAACCAAGTTTTCACTCAAAACACACAAGTCAGGAAGTAGTGGAATCCTTCACGATTTACCAAGAATTCTCGTAACTTTATATTATTCGAGGGATCCGTCCCCTTCGAAAATATCTCACGTCGGTTGCCTGAAGCTTTTCGCTGACTGGATTCAAAGCTCAGATCACCCTGACTCTCGCGTCAGCAATTATTGTAGAGCCGCCGCCTGTGTCGGTCCCACTCGGTTTCTTCGAATGGACGGTAAGGAAATAACATTCTTCATTATAAATAACGAGCTGGTACAATTGAAATGGTTTGCACAACGGGACACTCCTTCGGCTCATGACATCCGGGCAGATAATGTTTGAATCACATGATCGGACCGCGTATAATTTACTCTGCCAATCGTAGCGCAGTCGTAGAGGACTTGGGCGGCATCTTCAGCCTCCCCCACGCCACAGGGGAGTGTTCATTAAACGCGCGCCGTCCGAAGAACTGGAGTCGCGCGTTGAATGCCCCATGCCCTGACAGCAGTCGCGTTACTGCGAATGAGGGGCGCCATCACCTCATTGCCAGTCGATCCTGAAAGGAGGGCATGAGGTCGTGCAAGTGGCGTGCGGTGGTTCCTGAGTCCCACTTCGCCTGCCACTGGCCAATTAACCATTATTTGGCCAGTGAGATCCTGCGATCGATTGTGTCCTTGCGGAGCATCGCCGGGACCAAACCTGCCAGTCGACCTTAATTCGACGCTAGGCCATTCGTCCTAATGTGATGGCAGATGGCGTCACAGCCCAGCTGGTGGTCCAACGGTGGAGGTTGGAGGTTGTGCGATATACCAGGAGTACTGCCAACAACATGTCTCGCTGCAGCATCCTGGCACGCCCCCTGTTCACCTCAGATGGCACGATCCACCGGAAGAGGACGCTGCGGCGTACCGTACTTCCACAATGGGCAGGAGAGAGAGAGAGAGAGAGAGAGAGAGAGAAATATTTTTATTCATAGTAAATGACACAAAGAAATATTTAATACATCATGTGTTGACCATGAATTAGCCGAAATAGGCTAGGCCTGTTCTTCGGCTAGAGTTGTACGAGTATACTTGATTTATGTTATTCGCCTAAGTTACTCATGTATTTAATTTTCTGTTGTACAGCAGTCCCACTCTCTTAACGTTAAACATAATATATAAGTATGGAGCCTGCTTGGAGGAAACTCCTCGCGATGAAAAGAAAAAACTTTTTAACAATAACTTCGACTTCGCAGTTGATCAAGATCAGCTTGCCCTAAATTTATTAGCCAAGACGAAATCACATTTTTGAATTTGGTGCGGGTTAGGTGATGAGGAAATTTGATATACTGGGGGGATCTGTTATAAATATTCACCAAATTGTGCCAGGGTGAGCGAATTGTGGCGCTCAAGCGAACTCGAGGAGGAATGATCATTCCTGACTCACTAAAGCGAGTAAAATAAGACATCTCACCATCAATGGGTCTAGGAATCACATCAGGGTGTTTGTGGTAGTAAAGTGTAATTGATTTTACATACAATTTGGATGGGGAGAATGATCGTGCAGCGTTATAAATATCTTTGGTAGGGAATCGACGAAGTTTTCTAGTCATTACCTTAAGTATACTCCTATGGATAATGTCAATAGGAGAAATTACACTTGAGGTGGCGGATCCCCTAGGCTACGATCCCGAATGACAAAACAGACTGCACCAATGTTACATATATTAATCTGAGGTCATCTAGTCGCAATATCGTACGAAGATTATAAAATATGTATATAAACTTTTTCAATTTATTATAAAGTATAGTCATGTGGTGCCTCCATGACAAATCCTGATCGATCTCCACCCCAAGGTATCGATGACTTTCCACCCTCTCTACGGTTGCGCAAGCACAACCAGAAGAATCGCGACAGCATGGACTTTCAATGAGAATTTAGAAATATCTTCTCCTGCAATTACATGGCCAATTGTAAGAAATTTTGTTTTATTTACATTTAGGGTCAAAATGCTTTCGATTAGCCAGTCATTGACTGTATTCATCACGGACTGGGCCTTCGAGTGCACAGATTCCCAAGTGTCTGCAGTAATCAAAAGTGCAGCATCATCAGCGAATAAGTAACAGATTGCCTCCCTGACCACGCTTGCTACAGGGTTAATGTACACCAAGAAGAGCAGAGGGCCCAACGTGCTACCCAGGATGACTCCAGGAACACGGCCTGGTAGTACATGTGCCTAGTTTGTGGTGACGCATCCCATGTGGGCTCTACAAGGGATCGTAAATGGGCGGTTAGGGCCTATATCTTTTTGCAGAGTAAGGCTAGGTGTTCAGTGGGCCTTCTCCTCAGACAAAAGGCCACCCCTAGGTACTTGGCTGTGGTCGTCAGGGCTATTGTGGTACCAGGTGCGGTTTGCACACTGTGGTATAGGAGTGCCACCGCCGATCGCATCATGACGACCTGGGTCTTGGCAGCGGCTTTAGTCATTACTATAATGCGCTATACACGTTGTAATAACCCCCCAAATGCTTACCAATGTGTGTAAGACGCAGAGGAGTACGAGTATCATAGACGTTTGAGTTATGGACAATAAAGATCAGTTGGTTATTTTTACTTTCCTTGGCTCTACGAAGTAGAAAGGAAAGTTATGTAATCGGCTGAAAATTTTTTTTTTGAGTTTTCTTCAGATCTTTACGTTTCAGACCCTCCTGAGTCCGAAAAACACTATTTGG
The DNA here is from genome assembly GCA_020466155.1 of Pachypeltis micranthus. Taxonomy (NCBI): domain Eukaryota; kingdom Metazoa; phylum Arthropoda; class Insecta; order Hemiptera; family Miridae; genus Pachypeltis; species Pachypeltis micranthus. The sequence goes on from CM035776.1 coordinate 7,809,785, forward strand.
GAAAATGGTCTGTATGTGTGTCTGTGAACGATTTTTAGAGAGAACCACCATGCCAAATCCACTCAAACATGATATCTCGCCCGCAGGTCACCATGGAACGCCAAAATAAGGGTTTGAACAAAATCCACCGAAAGTTAACTATAGTTATCATAGTGATCAAAACACCAAATATTTTTTTTCTCAAAAACGGCTCTAACGATTTTAATTGCATTTTTGATATTGATAGCTCTCAATGAGGCAATGATACTATAAAATTCTCATTCGTGGGAAAATGACGAGAGCAGCACAATAAATTATCAAAATTTTCGACCAAATGCGTTTTTAGCGCAGTTTTTCCCTTATAAGCTCCGCTGGAATTCTTGTAGAATGTAGTCCAATCCAATACCTAAAGGGTGAGTGTTTAAAAACGCTCATGAGATACATGGTGCTCACTCCAGAAATTCCTGAATTTCAACTACTGCCGTTTCGCTTACTACCAGTTCTAACGGTTATTTTCCAATAACTCTACAAAAGTGATTACTATCCTTTGTTTGAAAAATCGTGTTTACAGCCTCATTAATTATCTGTGTACCAATTGCTCAATAATGGTCCTGCAATGTGTACGAGCAGCACAATAAATTCCGGAACTGTAAGCGCTACCGCTTTCTGCTGCAGTAAAGCGTTGTTTGACCAAATTCAAATTAACTGAGTGATAAATTAATTGATTAAATAGAATTAGCCATGTACAAAGTGAATTGACGTAGAGCTAAGGAAAGTTGTGTGTTGCAACGCACCAGATATTTTATTCTACGAGCTATCCTCCAGTCTAAACATATTACAACATGGCGCAGTCAAGTAGCCACATTAAAAGTGGCTAAATACTCCATTAATGAGGAAGATAGCTACGTATATGTAACATGACGAAAACAAGAAGAGCGAGAGTGGCAGAATGGCATCATTTCACAAGTAGGTGGCATTCATCCAGTTCCGCCACACCATGTTCAATGAGTTGGTACGAGAGATCGCCAGGGCCGTTAGATGTCAAGCCCCCTGAATTGATCTCCAGAAAGGCCTGCATGATAAAGTTGTTTTTGAAAGATTAGGCCCAAATCGATAGTTTGGATGCTCACGTTGATCCGCAGGTTGGATATCCAATTTGAACTGATTTGGGTTCAGCCGTTTTCAACACAGACACTGGCCGGTTTCTTAAATGGTGTAGAGCCTTCCCCGTGGTAGACGGTACCCTTTCGCTATTGGCCCAGCAGCTGATGGCTGTGTGTCCTCTGTGGCATCAGTTGTGGATCACCATGCAGGGGCTGGTGGATGCGGGAAGAAAGAGGGCGAAGAGGGGGGGGGGACCTTTTTAGGGTAGGACCTGACGGTGCTAGGATGGGATATAGCGATATAATCACTTCATTTGGCGAGGGCTTGAAGGCCTCCGGCATGACGGTCAGGGAGAGCAAGAAGAGATCCAGACCCTCGACAGGATCTACTCAACAGAGCCAGAAGGGCGGGGGTCAAAAGAGGAGGGCAGCGCCCCAATCCGGAGATCCCCAAAACAGAAAGGAGCAGAGGGTCACCCGTCCGCACAGCAGACCAAGTCACAGGAATGTTGCGGAGGGAGTAATGGTTGGGGTTGTACACCAGAACTACTCATGCACTCTGCTCACAAATAGCCTAGACCAAGGCATCATGGACAGTCCTATCTGCTGCAGGGAGAGGATTCTGGCCTGACTACAGTACGTAGGTCAGGCTGGCTATTGACCAATCGCAAGGACAGAGGAACTGTTGACTGGTCGCTTCCTAATGGAGGGGCGGGTATGTACGACGCCTTCTACTAAGAAATGGTCAGTGTCATAATAGGAAATTTGTGGCCGCAGTGACAAAGGGACTTAGTCCCGTATGCACTCGGGAAAAAAAATTGTGTTTTGCAGAAGACTTTCGAAGGTAAAGAACTCTAGTAGTTCGTTTTGGCACTTAAACAAGATGGAGGAACAATCATACATTTACTACACACAGAATAACTGCGTTAAAGCAACAATTTGGACAAAAATGACGATTGGAAGCGATTTGTCTCGCAGCTCCAGAACTGGGGCGCCAATGATTTCAGATGACAAAGCGGAGTTTAGAATTGGTTTGGGGTGAAGTGACAAAGCGTGCAAACTGAGAGGGAAGAACGGGGGAGAGAACTTCCAAAAGCTGTAAGTCTCTTTGAAAAGACGTCGTTGGGTTAAGGGTTTCTGATTTCACACGAGAAATGGATAATGTATCTCAGTTAATCCACGACACAACAGCCTGGTTCGAATTTTCAACGCATCAGATAAAGAGGGATCGAGTTAAGACACAAATTTCCCAAAAGTTAGGGTTAACGAAGATCATCTTGACTGGATGGGAACTTCTCACACAATGAGTGCTGTTCTTACACGATTTGATCAGCTGAGTCTAAAAAGAAAGGGAAATGAGTAACGAGCCGTTGACAACTGTTTGCCATTGTCAAACGCGTTGTTCGGTATTTGTGCTCCGTTTTTGACGCTTCTTTCGTTAAACACGTTACGTCAACTGCGGCTTCGACGAGGTCGTACCTTCTTCATGCTTCAAGTAACCGCGTGTGGCAACATGTACAATCCACCGATGGGTTTGTTGTTCGCTTCGATCGTCATTAACTGTTCGAAGATTATTGCCCTTAATTTTATCGTTTGAAAAACATGTCGCTGTCGATCATCTCTCCAATTAAGGATTGAGCCAGAAGTCTGAACTACGCAAGTGGCTGACAGTAAAGTGAGACTATTCATGCTCTAGAATAGTCCCGCCCGTTCTCGATAATCTGAAAGATATTTAGCGCTTTAAGGCCGAACTGCCCGAGCGACTAGCAGCGAAGCTTCCTTTTCGAGAGAATGCAGTTCATTCGAACCATTCGCATTTCATTTCCAAGCATCTAACGGCAATGGCCGTGGCCCTGGAACGGGAGTTGGTGGAAATGCATCTGACGACCGCAGTTTAAGGGGACAAGGTTTGCATCGGCCGATCCAAGTTCGAGATCACCTTTAGTGACTCTATAGATCTCAAGGTACCATCGGAAGTGACAAAGGCCGTCGTGGTTAGGTTAACGAGATGAGGACGCTCTTATGAAGCGGAAACCGACCTTAAAGACGAAGAACTCGGAATCGCAAGGTGAACGGAAATCGGAAAATCGAATCGGTGATCGAGTTGTGCGTATGTCAGAAGATGGTATATCTCGTCATGTGGCTGGTGTCATTGGTGCTGTCCAGAGAGCATTTCAACAAGCGGATCACGCTTGAACATATCCACACGCTCCTTTGAGAACTGAACCTGATGACTTCTTCAAATCGAGAGATCAACAAATTATTATATTCACACTTTTCATGTGTTTCCCGCTTGTAAAGAGTCAAGTTCACATGTAGGAGGCATATTAACATGCAGGGTTTGTCTAAATCGACTGCCCCAACTCAAGAAAGCGAGTCTTCGAGTGATTGCCCAAAGTTGCTCTTAGCGATTGTTGTTACCTTAGTTTTGGTTTATTGTTCATCGTGAACAAAATACCTGTGAAACAACGTTCATGGCTGCTATGGGCAAAACATAGTTTTATATATCTGGTGCGTAGCAACACCCAACTTTCCGCCACACCCGTAATTTCGAACACCCGCTAAATATGCGGGCGCTGTATCTTCGTTCAACGCATCTCTACAGGAACATTTATCGATAACAAAATGTAGGGACTGATCAGTTGAGAGTTCTTCGTAAGTTTGATCCAAATCGTTAGAGCCGTTTTTGAGAAAATTGGAACACCGATAAATTAATATTTGACAAATCTCCTTTTCTGAGTTAACTTGGCTTATATCTCCGTTCAACATATATATACAGAAATAATTATACAGAGCGAAATGTGGGTATGGGTGGCTAGAAGACACTCTGTAAGATTGATCACATCTGGTGAAGCAGTTACTCCAGAATTTACGGAAATGTTCGAAAAAACGTTATTTTCGACACATTTTGATTTTTATCTCTGTTCAATGGACTGTCAGAGGAACATTTATTGAGAACAATATGTAGGCATTAACTATTCAAAAACATCTTGAAAGTTTGGCGACAGTCGTTAAAGCTGTTTTGCCAAAAAGCGTAATAACCTATTTTGGCTTCATAGGCCAAATGAGAAAATAAGCCAAATATAATTTCAGTTAAGTAAAACTAGGGTTTTTCGCTTTTTTCTGCCGATTTTGATTAAACTTTCAAATTATCTTCTACTAGTCAATAACTAAATTTTCCAACTCTATACATATCTCCATGAAAATACGGTGAACGGAGATATAGGCCTATGAAGCAAAAATAGGTTTTTTACGCTTTTCGTCAAAACGGCTCCAACGATTATCACCAAACTTTCAAGATGTTTTCGAATATTTAATACCTACACATTGTTCTCAATACATGTTCCGCTGACAGTCCATTAAACAGAGATAAAAATCAAAATGTGTCGAAAATAACGTTATTTCGATTATTTCCGTAAATTCCAGGGTAACTTCTTAACCAGATGTGATAAATTCTAATGGAGAGTCTTTTATTCACCCATACCAACATTTCGTTTTTACTTTCCTTGGCTCTACAAAGTAGAAAGGAAAGTTATGTAATCGGCTGAAAAAAAAATTTTGAGTTTTCTTCAGATCTTTACGTTTTAGACCCTCCTGAGTCCGAAAAACACCATTTGGGAAAATGGTCTGAGTGTCTGTGTGTGTGTGTATGTGTGCCTGTGAACGATTTTTAGAGAAAACCACCGTACCAAATCAGATCAAACTTGATATCTCGCCCGCAGGTTAGCATGGGACGCTAAAATAAGGGTATGAACCAAATCCGCCGAAATTCAACTATAGTTATCATAGTGATCAAAACACCAAATATTTTTTTCTCTAAAACGGCTCTAACGATTTTGATTAAATTTTTTATATTGGTAGCTCCCAATAAGGCAACAATGCCATAAAATTGCCATCAATGGGAAAATGACGAGAGCAGCACAATAAATTATTGAAACTTTCGACGAAATCGATTTTAGCGTGGTTTTTAGAGAAAACAACCGTACCAAATCAACTGAAACATGATGTCTAGCCTACAGGTTACCATGGGACGCCAAAATAAGGACATGGGCAAAATCCACCGAAAGTTAACTATAGTTATCATAGTGATCAAAACACCAAATTTTTTTCTCAAAGACGGCTCTAATGATTTTGATTAAATTTTTTATATTGATAGCTCTCAATAAGGGAATTATACCATAAAATTCCAATTCGTGGGAAAATGACGAGAACAGCAAAATAAATTATCAAAATTATCGACGAAAAGCGTTTTTAGCGCAGTTTTTCAATTATAAACTCCGCAATGTTGGTAGAATGTTGAAGAAAATTGGTATTGTAGTCCAATCCAATACCTAAAGGGTAAGTGTTTAAAACCGCTCATGAGATAGTTGGGGCTCACTCCTGAAATTCCTGAATTTCAACTACCACTGTTTCGCTTACTACCAGTTCTAAAAGCGTTTACCCAATAACTCTGCAAAAGTAATTACTATCCTTCTTCAAAAAATTTGTGTTTACAGCCTCATTAATTATCTGTGTACCAATTACTCAATAATGGTCCTGCAATGAGTACGAGCAGCACAATAAATTCCGGAACTGTAAGCACTACCGCTTCCTGCTGCTGTAAAGCGTTGTTTGACCAAGTTCAAATTAACTGAGTGATAAATGAATTGATTAAATAGAATTAGCCATGTACAAAGTGATTTGTCGTAGAGCTAAGGAAAGTTGTGTGTTGCAACGCACCAGATATTTTTATAATCATTTCTGTATATATATGTTGAACGGAGATATAAGCCAAGATAACTCAGAAAAGGAGATTCGTCGAATATTAATTTATCGGTATTCCAATTTTTCCGACACGATTACGATATTTTCCTTTCCCTTTGGGTAGCGGAAAGTAAAAATTAGTCTAAAACAAAATTTTTGGCAGTTTTATCGCAATTAAGTCGTGTTCTGTACCGTTTCCTCGGTATTTTTCGAAGCTGAGCCAAATTGGACGGGTATCATAGGTATAAGATTGTATCTAAACGGTAAATCACAGCAAATATAGTGAGCCAAAATCTACTACTTGAAGGAACCCGCGGGACAGCACAGCGAAAAGTAATAGTTTCTCTCTGGCGTGCGCTCATTTCCGGCATTGCCCCCCATCTCACTCCAACCACCAGCGCCAATCGCCTTGTGTCGCCTAGATAAATGTCAATTTACGTCGTTCCTTTCTAGCCAGGTCATGTTTCATATCATTTACTAGTAATTCAAGATGCTGGGTCAACGAGGCGTGCGACTGCGTCAAACTGGATAATCGGTCAACTATAGGAAATATTGATTGAAACGTCATGTTTCGCATGCGGTTTCGTACGTAGTTAAACGTTAGGATTAGCCGTTTTTCGGATTACCGATAAAGCCGATTGTTTTGCGTCTTAATATTTTTCGAAGCGGGATCAATCATGTTGTGCAAGAATATAAAAACCCTGCAAATTATTACACAACGGTTTATTATTCGGACAATCAGCTTGACCTAGCATTAATGCTCCGAGATCCATCCTGTCCGATTCAGCATCGAAAAATGATCATAATGAAACCCAAAAAAAGGTCGAAAAGAACTGAATCGTAATATTAAAATAAACAAAAAAAACGAAAGTATCTAGAAAAAACTGAATTTTAATATGAAAACATGCACGCTAAATACTAATATCAAAATGTAACCAAAAATCTATGAAAAAAACCAAAATGAGAATGAAACGAAAGAATCTAAAAAAATTGAATCGTATTAAAACCAAAACGTCGGGGAAATTGGAACGGGGGCGCTTGAAGCGAACCCGGGGGGAGTCGAGTGTTGGGAGGGAAGCGAGCGGGAGGCGCTGCTCGCTCGCCTCGAGAGCGGTTGGTTTTTTAAAGAGACGGGCGGGGCGGAGGGAATTCAAACGACGAAACGCTTGTAGCTCCGCGTTGTACTGCGTTTCGTTAATTTTTTTAACCGTTTTTTGCCCGTTACAACCACGGACTTCGTCCGATCGGATTGCCGAGATGGCGGGCACAACTAGATACCAAGTCGGATTTTTGGGCGAAAGAACGAATTTTTCAGACCACGTTAAAGGCACAAAACGGCCCGGACGGCGGACGGCGGACGGACATTGCAAATTTGGAATCTCCATGTCTTGAAACGTAAAGTATCAAATTTTGAGGGGGGGTTGTAAAAAATTTTTCGTGACCGAAAACATAGGGTTATTATTCAGAATGAATAATAAACCAAAACCCGTGGTGTAATTCAGAGCGTTTTTAAAACGCGAGGGGAAAAGTTAATTGCCGACTAATTCAAAAAATATCTGGTGTGTTGCAACACCCAACTTTCCTTAGCTCTTCGCCAATTCACTTTGTACATGGCTTTTTCCACTTACTTAATTCATTTACCACTCAGTTCATTTGAACTCGGTCAAACAATACTTCATGGCAGCAGGAAGCGGTAGTGCTTACAGTTAAAGAATTTATTGTGCTGCTCGTACTCATTGCAGGACCAATATTGAGCGATTAGAACACAGAAAATTAATGAGGCTGTAAACACCAATTTTTTGAAGAACGATAGTGATTACTTTTGCAGAGTTATTGGGTAAAAACACTAAGAACTGTTAGTAAGCGAAACGGCGGTAGTTGAAATTCAGGAATTTCTGGAGTGAGCCCCATGTACCTCATGAGCGTTTTTAAACACTCACACTTTAGGTATTAGATTGGACTACAATGCCAATTTTCTTTAACTTTCTACTAACATTCCAGCGGAGTTTATAAGAAAAAAACTGCGCTAAAAACGCTTTTCGTCGAAAATTTTGATTATTTATTGTGTTGCTCTCGTCATTTCCCTACGAATCTGAATTTTATGGTGTGATCGCCATATTGGGAGCTATCAATATAACAACTTTAATCAAAATCGTTAGAGCCGTTTTTGAGAAAAAAAAAATTTGGTGTTTTGATCACTATGATAACTATAGATAAATTTCGGTGGATTTTGTTCATACCCTTATTTTGGCGTCCCATGATGACCTGCGAGCGAGATATGAAGTTTGAGCTGATTTGGTTCGGTGGTTTTCTCTAAAAATCGTTCACACACACACAGACCATTTTCCCAAATAGTGTTTTTCGGACTCAGGGGGGTCTGAAACGTAAAGATCTGAAGAAAACTCAAAAAAAAATTTTCAGCCAATTACATAACTTTCCTTTCTACTTCGTAGAGCCAAGGGAAGTAAAAAACATGAGATTTGAAAAACGACGAGGAAAAAACTTGTGGTTGGGAAATGAGTTCTGGAATCAATATTTTTAGTTGTGACAGTCGAGTAAGATATATAACTCGTATTTATGAGATTTCAACGGACGCCGGTGCGATGTTGACACATACTTGGTAACTTCCATCTTTCGACATTTTTTCTTCCTCATTTCACCAAATTAAATTATTACCTTACTCCCGCCTTGGGCGTTTTTTGTTACCCCACGCTGAAAAATTAAGTGACCAAAAAAGCGCACGCTTGACGCAAAATTTCCAATTCGCAGACTGCAATGGCGAGATTTTCTCGATATGTGCCCTAATTTGACGAGTAATCTCCGTATCCAAAGTTCATCGTTCGTTCCGAAGATAAAAGTATCAATAAACAAACAAATGAAGAGGGTTCCTCTTAAAAAGCTCCTTTTCAGTATCCCGCCCCTGCGCCGCGAAAGGTTCCATAAGTCGAACATGAGGCCAAAACCAGGAACCTCAGGAAACTCCCCACCAAATTCTGGACTTGTGAACGGATTACAGTTTTAGAGGAATCACACCGCCTCAAGTTTGACGTAAGTCAGAAAATATTCGTTAATTGCCAGAGGAAGTTGAAAGCAACGAACTTATAGCTAATAAAGGGATAAATACGACCCGGTTAAAGTCTTCAGGAGGGAATTGCACACAATTTTACGTCCAGACGAGACTAAACCACTCAGATGTCACAACTTCGCTTTTTTACACATTTGGAAATTGAAATAATTACTCACCAGAAGCGACGTTCAGACAGATTTCGCGGCACTCGAAATATAATCGTTAAAATATCATGATACGTTAATTAGATTCGTCGACACAATTCATTTTGACCGAGTGGCGATACACAAAAAAAAAACGTTAAAACCGGGGAAACGGAACCGGAGAGAGCGGAGGGCACGACTCAACTGATAGTGAAACGGAAATCATCCATTTTGAACAGTCTCGGCAGGGCTACCAACATGCGCGCGGTACTTCGCTAGTTTCCCTCTTTTCACAACTTTCCCAGTTCCGTGGAGCGCTAGGACTGACAACAGGAGTCCCCTGGACCCCACACCTATTATTTTATTTATTTATATTATTCTAGTTGTCATTTCGACCAAGTTTGCTTTTACACTCTATGGGATTAAAGAAAAGGAACAAAAAAAACAAATAGTGGTGAAATGTTTTAATTTTTACTTTCCGCTACCCGAAGGGAAGGAAAGTATAGTAATCGGCCCAAAAAAAAAATTTGAGTTTTCTTCAGATCTTTACGTTTCAGACCCTACTGAGTCTAAAAAACCTAATTTCGGCGCGTGGTCCGTGTGTGTGTATGTATGTGTGTGTGTGTGTCTGTAGTTCGATTTGCGGGAGAACGGCTGATCCGATTGTGCTGGTTCTTTTTTTGTTTGGTTCGTTATTTTTTGTAGACACCAAAATAAGGTTATGGACAATTTCGGCCGATGGGAAGGGGGGGGGGACGAAAATGTACCAAAAACTAGGGTTTTTCGCATTTTTCTCGAAAACGGCTCTAACGATTTTGATTAAACTTTCAAATTATCTTCTACTAATTGATACCTAACTTTTCTTCTCCATACATATCTCCATGAAAATACGGTGAACGGAGATAAGGGCCCCTGAAGCAAAAATAGGTTTTTTACGCTTTTTGGCAAAACGGCTTCAACGATTATCACCAAACTTTCAAGATGTTTTCGAATAGTTAATACCTACATATTCTTTTCAATAAATGTTCCTGTGACGGTCCATTGAACAGAGATAAAAATCAAAATGTGTCAAAAATAACGTTTTTTCTAACATTTCCGTAAATTCCAGGGTAACTTCTCCACCAGATGTGATAAATTCTAATGGAGTGTCTTCTAGTCACCCATACCCACATTTCGTTCTCCGTAATTATTTCTGTATTCATAGGTTGAACGGAGATATAAGCCAAGTTAACTCAGAAAAGGAGATTTGTCGAATATTAATTTATCGGTATTCCAATTTTCTCAAAAACGGCTTCAACGATTTCGATCAAACTTTCGGAGTACTCTCAGCCAACTAGTCCCTAAATTTTGTTCTCCATAAATGTTCCTGTAAAAATGCATTGAACGAAGATATAGCGCCCGCCTATGTAGGTGGTGTTCGAACTTAAAGGGGTGGCGGAAAGTTGTGTGTTGCTACGCACCAGATATTTTATTAACAGTAAACACATGGAAACTTTGAATACGTTCGAAACTTTTTTACTTTCCTTGGCTCTACGAAGTAGAAAGGAAAGTTATGTGATCGGCTGAAAAAAAATTTTTGAGTTCTCTTCAGATCTTTACGTTTCAGACCCTCCTGAGTCCGAAAAATACTATTTGGGAAAATGGTCTGTGTGTGTGTGAACGATTTTTAGAGAGAACCATCGTACCAAATCCACTCAAACTTGATATCTCGTCCGCAGGTTACCATGGGACGCCAAAATAAGGGTTTGAACAAAATCCACCGAAAGTTAACTATAGTTATCATAGTGATCAAAACACCAAATTTTTTTTTTCTCAAAAACAGCTCTAACGATTTTGATTACATTTTTTATATTGTCTTCTTGTTATGTATTTTTATCCTTGGGATAAGCTACTTTTAAATAAACGCTAGTAAAGCGACTCAACGGTAAGATTGTCTCTATTTTCTCAACTCCCGTAACAAGAATGCTTAGCTTGATAACACACACTGATTCCCACTCGATCCGGTAGGGCACCACTAACAGGCGCGGGCTTATTTGAATATATCACATTTTTCCCTACTTAAACAATTCAGTCTCTAGCCTCTCCAATATATTAGAATAAATGTAATACAGACAATGTAAGCAGGAAACTAAATACACAGGGTATATTATGATATTAGTGGGAACCAGCATACACAGGCACAAAGAAAGTCCAGGCATAAGTTAATGTCACAGAGTGATCCAAACTAAATAAATTGATAGGTTAACACTTTTTTTTTTTTTCTTTTAGCATTTTCAATCAGGCGTTCTACTGGCTTTGTACTTCTTGGACCTACGAAGTTGCACACACTTGGTTCCTTCACTGACTCCATGGGCTGTGGTAAGTCACTGGTGATCGGGATGGATTCTTGAGGACTGCTGCGCCTAAGGCCTTCGTTTGTCCATAATGGAGATGATACTGGTGTTTGTGGACTTGGTCGATTACGTCTGGAGCCAGGTCTTCCCTTCTTGGACTCGTCAGCTGTGATGCCGTGGGTTCCTGCCTCCCCAAGCCACTTGTCATAGCAGGCTGCAGCTCCCATGCGTTCTCATTCCTACTGTACTCCTGTACAGATTCACCACATGAGCGTATCTGGTCCACATGACGTTTCAAAAGCTGTCCGTCTACAACAATTGTGTAATGTAGGTCCCCATCTTTACTCAGCACCTTCCCAAAAGACCATTTCCGGTTAGGTGATGCATAAGTACGCACAGCAACTGCCTGGCCCTCCTGGAACCAGCGATCAACAGTGCTGACTTTGACTTCCGCAGCCTCTCTGTATAACCATGACTGGGTCTGGTCGAAAACATCCAACTTTGTTCTTATTTCTCGGTTCAAAAAAAGCTTAGCAGGCGACTCCCCAGTCGTTATGTTTGGTGCACGACGGTAGGAGAACAAGAATGTGTTGAGGCGATGTTGGAGTGTTCCAGGGAGATTCTTCATTGATTTCAGCGCCTGTTTCAGAGTGTAAACGTAGCGCTCAGCTTGCCCGTTGGATGCAGGTTTGAAAGGTGCACAGGTGATGTGTTTCACGTTATAACATTTCAGAAACTTTTGAAATTCAGCACTAGTAAAAGCGCTTCCATTATCGGATACTAGAACCCGTGGTAAGCCATATCTCGAAAACAGGGATTCCAGGACAGTTGTGGCCGCATTTGTGGATGTGGATGGCACCACAAACACTTCCAACCACTTTGAATGTGCGTCCACTATAACCAGGAAAACCTGACCCCCGTACGCCGCAAAATCCACGTGAATGCGTTCCCAAGCATGAGCAGGGTATTCCCAGAAATGAGTATCTCCTTTATTGGCCTCCTTTTGGTTTGAAGCACAATCAGAACAATTCTTGCACAGCTCTTCGATGCTCTTGTCCAACTGTTTCCAGTACACCAGGGATCTGGCCAATGCCTTCATTTTCACCACTCCAATGTGGCCCATGTGCAGTTCTTCAAGTACCTTCTTTTGTAGCTTCTGTGGCACACAGATTCTGATTCCATGAAAGATGCATCTACTCTGTAGGGAGTATTCATAATGATTAGCACCCACAGAGATCCCTAGTCGCAGTTTTTTGTACAGTTCACCTAAATTCTCGTCTTCAACTGTTGCCTTCTGGATTTCTCGAAGTGTGATTGGGAGTTGATTCACCTGTTCCAGATGAAATACCGTCATTTCATCGGTGGTTGCGAACAGTTCCTTCGATGACACTGGTAATCTCGATGGCAAATCAGCATTCCCATGCTCTTCTGATTTCCTGTAGATTATGTCAAATTTGAACATTTGAAGGTAGAGAGCATAATGAAGAAGCCTGGTTATGCTGTGTATAGGCAATTTTTTTTGTTTATCAAAAATATGTAGAAGTGGGCGGTGATCAGTGATTAGATTGAATTTACGCCCAAACAAGAATATGTAAAACTTCTCCACACCCCACCGAATAGCCAAGGCTTCCTTATCGATTTGGGAATAGTTTCTCTCACTCTTCGACAGCGTCCTTGACGCAAAGGCTATGGGCCGTTCTTCACCATTGATGACATGCGACAGGCAAGCACCCAGACCAACTGACGACGCGTCCGTAGCCAAGACCAGCGGGAGCTTAGGGTTGTAGTGCACCAAGATGCGAGGTGATGCAATTTCACTTTTAATTCTTGTGAAGGCTCTTTCATGCTTGTCGGCCCATTCAAATTCAGTGTCGTTTCGAGTCAACGCGTTAAGTGGCTCAGCCATTGTACTCAGGTCAGGGCAAAATCTGGCATAAAACGTCACCAACCCTAAGAATGACTTGATATCCCGACTATTCTTAGGAGTGGGACACTGTGTAATGGCCCTGATTTTATCATCTGTCTTCTTGATGCCCCCTCTGCTGATTGTATACCCTAAAAATCGAACTTCTTCCTGTAGGAAGGTACATTTTTCTTTATTCAGATGTATTCCATTGTCTTGCAACACTGAGAACAATTTTTCTAAGCGTACAATATGTTCACCGTCTGTTTCTGCAGTTATGATCAGGTCGTCGTGAACTACCACCACTCCTGGCAAGTCCCGAACCACACTCTCTATGTACCGCTGCCAGATTGCGGGGGCTGGACTAACACCATAAGGGAGACGATGCACGTTGTAGAGGCCCTTATGTGTATTGATGGTCAAAATCTTAGCAGAAGCTTCCCCCACTGGCAAATGGAGGAAGGCGGTGGTAACATCGCACGTTGAAAATGACTTCCCACCATTCAGTTGGGCAAAAACTTCCTCGTATCCTGGGAAGGGGTGTTGAGGAACCTGAACCTGCGGATTCACCGTCTGGCTGTAATCATGACAGAGCCTTACGTCCCCATTTGCCTTCGGTACTGGGACTACCGGACTTGCCCATTCTGAAAATGTTGTCTTACTAATGATACCAGCGCTCTCTAACCTTTCAAGTTCCTTTTCAACTCGAGGCAGTAGAGTAAATGGCACTGGGCGAGCACGCTGGAAAACTGGCCTTGCTCCTTCCTTCAAATCAATATTGTATATGTAGTTTTTCACTGGATGAACCATTTTCTCGAAAAGAGCGTTGTATCTGACCAAAAGCTCTTGTACTTGGTGATCAAATGAGCCTTCTATTTTGTTTATAGAGTCTGGTAGGATTTTCAGTTCTTTTATCCAATCTCGCCCCATGATTGACGACAGCTGTTCTTCTACCACATAGAGTTTGAGTGGTTTCTGTATATCTTTGTAGGATACAACGACAGACGTCACTCCCACTGGTTTTATGATATCATGGCTGTAAGTTTTGAAGCGAGTAGCTGTTGGCACCAACTCCCCTGTGCCCATGCTCGGCAAGGTGCTGAATACCTTTTTACTAATAATTGTTGCTGCAGATCCAGTATCCAGCTCTATCGGCAGTTTCTTTCCATTTATTACTAAGGGGACCATGATAGGTGGTTGGCTCATGTGGCCCACGGAGTAGATGGGTAACGGTTCGTCGTCAGAATCATACTCTGAGTCAGACAGAACTTCCTTGACTGCTTTCTGTTTTTTCTTGAAACATACGTCAACTACATGGTTATCCTTTTTACAAAAGGAGCAACGAAGATCCTTTTCTTTACACTGGCGAGCTATATGCCCGAATTTCGCACACCTTAGACACTGTAATTTATCTACATAATTATTCTCAAATTTCGGTGGTGTTCGTTTCTCAAACTTTGGGAACATGCGCCTGCCAGCTCCAGCCAACTGTTTAGCACTACTGGTTTTATGTATGGAGGGCGGATCCTGGCTCAAGATCTCACTAGTACCCATTTCGGCTCGCTCAATAGCTTTGGCAATTTCCAACGTCTCCTTCAAAGGGATATCATCTTTTTCTAACAGTTTATCCAAAACATTCCTCGACCGTAGCCCACTTACAAATACATCTCGTAGCATTGTGTTTAGCATAGACGCCGAGTACTGGCAGGGCCCAGCCAGTCGCCGTAATTCCGCCGTGTATACGGAGATTGACTCACCTTCATGTTGCTTCCGATTCAGGAAGACGTACCGTGAGGGGTACGTAATGAGGGGTGCAGGTTGGAGATGCCTCTCCAACACCTCACACAAGTCATTGAAGGCTTTCGAAGTGTATTCATCTGGGTAAAGTAAATTTTTTAATAGTGTAAATAACTTAGCACCAATTGATGACACAAAACAAGCTACCTTTTTGTCCTCAGGAACACTCTGTAGCTCGAAATAAGCCTTCATACGCTGTACATAAGTTTTGAAATCTTCAACCGTTTCATCGTATTTGTCGAAAGAAATCCCGGCGATACTGGTTCCCCCAGACGGCACTCCAGAGGACGTAAAATTACTGATCGTTTCCTGTTGTGTTTTCACTACCCCAACTAGATCTGTTACCATTTTCTTCAATTCGTTTATAGTCTGCTCCTGTACCGGATCTGGTGGTGCCATCGTAAAAGTACTGATGTCAAAACACGACTGTTGTATGAAATACAGTAGGTACCTACTCACCGCGTTCACGTTAGGTACTGAACACGTAAGGATGTCCTACTGACTGCGCCAATGTTATGTATTTTTATCCTTGGGATAAGCTACTTTTAAATAAACGCTAGTAAAGCGACTCAACGGTAAGATTGTCTCTATTTTCTCAACTCCCGTAACAAGAATGCTTAGCTTGATAACACACACTGATTCCCACTCGACCCGGTAGGGCACCACTAACAGGCGCGGGCTTATTTGAATATATCACACTTCTACTGATCAATACCTAACTTTTCTTTTCTATACATATATACATTTTCGACGAAAAGCGTTTTTTCCTTATAGACTCCGCTAAAAGGTTACTAGAATGTTAAAAAAAATATCTGGTGCGTAGCAACACACAACTTTCCGCCACCCCTTTAAGTTCGAACACCAACAACATATGCGGGTGCTATATCTTCGTTCAACGCATTTCTACAGAAACATTTATTCAGAACTAAATGTAGGGACTCGTTAGTTGAAAGTACTCCGAAAGTTTGATCGAAATCGTTAGAGCCGTTTTTGAGAAAATTGGAATTCCGATAAATCAATATTCGACAAATCTCCTTTTCTGAGTTAACTTGGCTTATATCTCCGTTCAACATATATATACAGAAATAATTATAGAGAATGAAATGTTGGTATGGGTGACTAAAAGACACTCCATTAGAATTTATCACATCTGGTCAGAAGTTACGCTGGAACTTACGGAAATGTTCGAAAAAACGTTATTTTCGAAACATTTTCATTTTTATCTCTGTTCAATGGAGTGTCAGAGGAACATTTATTGAGAACAATATGTAGGTATAAACTATTTAAAAACATCCTGTGAGTTTGGTGAAAATCGCTTGAGTCGTTTTGCCAAAAGCGTAAAAAACCTATTTTTGCTTCATAGGCCTATATCTCCGTTCACCGTATTTTCATGGAGATATGTATAGAGAAGAAAAGTTAGATATTGATTGGTAGGAGATAATTTGAAAGTTTAATCAAAATCGTTAGAGCCGTTTTTGAGAAAAATGCGAAAAACCCTAGTTTTTGGTACATTTTCGTCCCCCACCCCCCCTTCCCATCGGCCGAAATCGTCCATAACCTTATTTTGGTGTCTACAAAAATAACGAACAAAACAAAAAAGAACCAGCTCAATCGGATCAGCCGTTCTCCCGCAAATCGAACTACAGACACACACACACACAGACATACACACAGACATACACACAGACATACACACAGACATACACACGGACCTCTCTCCGAAATTAGGTTTTTTAGACTCAGTAGGGTCTGAAACGTAAAGATCTGAAGAAAACCCAACTTTTTTTTTTGGGCCGATTACTATACTTTCCTTCCCTTCGGGTAGCGGAAAGTAAAAAATGGTATTGTTGTCCAATCCAACACCAATAGGGTGAGTGCTTAAAAACGCTCATGAGATACGTGGGGCTTACTACCGCAGTTTCTCTTACTACCAGTTCTAACAGTTATTACTCAAAAAATTAAAACTTACAGCCTCATTAATTATCTGTGTAAAAATTGCTCAGTAATGGTTCTAGAATGAGTACGAGCAGCACAATAAATTCCGGAACTGTAAGCGCTACCGCTTTCTGCTGCTGTGAAGTGTTTTTTGACCAAGTTCAAATGAACTGATTAAGTAGACAAAGCCATATAGAAAGTGAATTGACGTAGAGCTAAGGAAAGTTGTGTGTTGCAACGCACCAGATATTTAAAGGTGTAGAACTGCAATTGGTACTTGGCCCGTGGATTTCCCGTCTTAGTGGAAGTGATACGCCTGGATATATAATTACTAGATTAATTTAATCTCAATCTCCATTTATTTATTTCTGCGAAAACGTGGGAAACATCTCCGTTCTCTAGAATTCTCAGAGAAATTCATGGAGAAAAAACTCCAAACTATCGGTCAATGTCGCGTATGCTTTTGCTTTCCGCTACCCAAAGGGAAAGGAAAGTCCTGCGAACTTGTCAAACCCCTCCCTCAGTTTCAGTTAAACTGTTAAACACAAACGGTGGGTACAGCTTTCGTACAAGTACGCAACCACGAGGGACATTTTATGTCTTTTTCTTCAAAAAAATCCGTTAAATTCAGATCTTTACATTTTGAGGCCGACTGAATCTAAATTGAAACAAATTCAAAATCGAAAACTTCCTCGTTTTTTACTCATATCGCACTAACATTCTCCAAACTGGGTTTGAATGGCTTTTTTCCGCCACTGTTAACACATTCAACCCGACCCTAATCTTAGCTGTTCTACCTAAGGCCCCATAGTAACCGATTACATAACTTTCCTTTCTACTTTGTGGAGCCAAGGAAAGTAAATGACCACAATGCTAAACTCTAAACGCATAAATCAGGCTGAAGATTTAGATCGGGGGTACGGTGTGTGTTTGTGTGTGTAAAACACACGACCCAAACGGTGGGTACAGCTTTCGTAGGGGTCATGTTATGTCTTTTATTTTGTTTTTATGCAATGATAACTACGTTTGATAGTGCTCGTTGATGGTTTCGATATAATGGCCGCGTCAATTGCAATTGGCATCATCACTAGGTCATGTTATTAAAACGTGTGATGTTACCAAGCGTTAGATTTTCTAACAGACGTTACCATGTGTTACGGGGGGAAGGAAGTTTGGAGATGCTTTTGAAGAGCTGCTGACTCGGGCAAAAATTACGGCAATCGCGCCGGAGATTCGATCCACAATCCTCAACTTACGTCGAGAATTATGAATCGGCTGCCTTTAATAGGAGTCAGTCAGCACACATGCACCTAACCCAACACAAATATTTCATGACGCTTCTCCTTTACATCTCCCGCGTTACATTTTCGAGTTTATGTAGCAAAGTAAAGACATAAAATGTCAAAATCCTCCCGACGTTAGCAGTATTTTCACGAAGATTTATTTAGAATGAAATTTTGACGGATTATTTGAAGTTGTTGCAGCCATATCGAGAAAAATGTTGAAAATCGTATTTTTGGGGAATTTCTTCATGAAAACAACAAAGAAACAACGAGCTTAATCGGTTGAGCCGTTCCCCAATAAAGTTGACTCAGTGCGCACTTTTTTAAAAAACTATGTTCATCACGAAAGAGTGAAAAAAAAAAACATTTGGAACCAACCTCTAGGAGGAAAATGAATTGAAATGGAGAAGGAAAGAATATAACGCTCTCTAGTTACGCTATGTACTAAGCGACGTTTAGGAGGTGGTACTGCACAGAACACCTACAGACACACTAAGTCCAGACAGACAACAACACGTTTTTCTGATGTGAGAGGTCACCAAAAACGTAAATATTTCATGAAAACCCAATTTTTAAAGTGGAGTATACAATAATTTTCTTATCGGTTCAAGAAAGTGAAAAGAGTGGTGTTCTTTTCTTAATACCCTCCTTTCCAAATTAAGGTTAATGAGCGGGAAACCCCCGGTAGATAATATTGATTTTACTCTTTTCAGATTAAGAGCTTTGTCTGGGAAAGCAGAGAGATTTGTAGACCGCTCACCCGATGGATTAGTGGATCGCCTAACGTGACAAATCGTGCAGTTATGAAATGGGTCATACACAAGAGGACCACTTGAAAAGAATGCTTTTCTATAATTTAGTCGGCACAAAACCAAATACAGCTACAGAACCTTTCTCCTTATTGTCCAGCAACTCAAGCGTTGGCCCAGGAAGCAAAGTGCTCTGCTCAGACTGCCAAGGGCGTGCGCCCTAGCCCTTCTTTTTATTCTTTCAAGACTCAGAAGATCTGACTGATGCAGGAAGGGGATTTCGGCTGTCGAATGTCCAATTATCCAACCATTAAAAAAAAAAACAGAATGATTACTTAAATATTTATTAGGTGGTGAAATCAGGAAAATTGAGATAAATAAACTGAAATAAAATAAATTACTCTGGTAGATGGAATAAAGATTATATCAACGAAATTAAACAGGATAGTATCCTAGGAGCTCCTTACATTACAATTCAAAGGCTTGGGAAAGACGAACTGATTGGACTGTGCGGGCGTGATAATAGGAAATGGAGATGGGGGAAAAGAAAGATAGATAGATCTGACCGTAGGTACAGAGTGGAGATGGCGAAGTTCAGTGAAAAGGCGGAAGGAGGTTGGGTGGTGTCCGATATTCGAAGAACAAGGGGGCAGATAAGTCACCCAAGGTCGGCAGTTTGGGATGCTGATGACCCTGACCTGGAGAAACGTGGCGTTCTGTAGGCTTCGGGTCCGATATTCACAGCGAATCCGACGGAAATTGGCGATGGGAGAAGTCGAGTGAAGAGAGGTGGCTGAGGCAGCTTGACTTGATGAGAACGACTAAGAGGTCGAGTTAGGAATTGCGAGCGATAAGGCCTGAGATCATCAGATCACGAAACAAAATGAAAAAAAAAAAAAAAAGAAGAAAATAAGAAAGCAGAAGAGGAGGCTCAATTCCCCTCTTCAAAGACTAAGTGACGCCTCTCAGAGTCGTCAACACTGGCCACTGGCCATTTTAGCCGCTGGAGGCTTGACAGCGAGGGTAGCTGCTTCCTTCGAGGTCGACGGAGCTGACTGCAAAGGCACCACCATTTGGGCATGCACAGAAGTCCTCAAAGGTCGTCGGACACTCAGCACAAATTATACTGTCATCCACCCTATGAATCTCTAGCGCAATAGTGGGGAAAATAATGTTAAAATAATAACAACAGTAATAAGTTGTGTGTCGCACCTGTAGTTCATTTTGCTGTCACCTTTCAGATTCCTTTTTGAGCTTCAAAAAAATTACTACGCCAAAACATGATCAAAGACTTGTGGAGGCCATTGTCGAGTTTTATACGCAGAATCTATCAGCCTCAAATATTACAAGAAGAATTTTCAGTAATAATATTTTCCATTAGGACAGACCAGTTCAGGATCGAGTACTTGAAATAAAACATGCGATTCGTTATTCAATAATTTATTCAACAACCGCTTAAAAACAATCTTCAAGACGTATAACAATATTCGAAGGGAAATCGATCAAATTTTACTCGGAATTAATAAGTAGGTATTGGGCGTAACAATAAGACAAGTTCAGCTAGTGGGCTTAAGGACAAGACAGCGAGGAGAGAATTATGATAGGAACACAAAACGTGTGTTGGTAAGCGGATTATGTCGATAGGTTACACAGAGTAACATTAACATGCACGTAATATTAATGGTAACTCGAAGTAAGTACAAATTAGACAATTCCAATAAGCGACGTTACAATAGGAAGTTTGCGCTGTACAACTGAAATAAGACGTTAGGAGTATGGCACGTTAGTGAGGAATACATGAAACTGTGCACGAAGACTGGAGGGCTACTTAAAAATGGATTCCTCGGTAGTTCAAACATCGCGGCAGAAATTTGTTGGGTTTGGTTTGGATTTTATGTTGTCTCACGTCACACCTTGGTAGTTCAGCTCAGTTAGTACGTTACAATATCATTAGCTTAGCACGAAATCAGAGTAGTGGTTCAAGTTCGGGGTATCGCATTTTACTCTCAAATAAACCAACATGCACACAGATCCTTGGTACGGATTTATTAGGTCGTTTGTTACGTAACGCGCTACCAAAAGTTAGCAAAAACTCCAATAACACTTGAAAAGAGGTAAAAGTTGACCAATAAATTTCCACTGAGATTACACAGATAATTAATGAGGCTGTAAACACAAATTTTTTGAAGAAGGGTAGTAATTACTTTTGCAGAGTTATTGGGTAAACACTTTTAGAACTGGTAGTAAGCGAAACGGCGGTAGTTGAAACTCGGGAATTTCTGGAGTGACCCCCATGTATCTCATGAGCGTTTTTAAGCACTCACCCTATCGGTATTGGATTGCACTGCAATACCATTTTTTTTAAACATTCTACTAACATTCCAGCGGAGTTTATAAGGAAAAAACCGCGCCAAAAAAGCTTTTTGTCGAAAATTTTGATAATTTATTGTGCTGCTCTCGACATTTTCCCACATTTGAGAATTTTAAGGTACAGCTTCCACATTGGGAGCTATCAATATAAAAAATTTAATCAAAATCGTTCGAGCCATTTTTGAGAAAAAAAATATTTGGTGTTTTGATCACTATGATAACTATAGTTAACTTTCGAAGGATTTTGTCCAAACCTTCATGTTGGCGTCCCATAGTAACTCGCGGGCGAGATATCAAGTTTGACTGGATTTGGTACGATGGTTCTCTCTAAAAACAGTTCAAAGACACACATACACACAGATCATTTTCCCAAATAGTGTTTTTCGGACTCAAGGGGGTCTGAAACGTAAAGAACCGAAGAAAAAAAAACACAAAGATTTTTTTTCAGCCGATTACAAAACTTTCCTTTCTACTTTGTAGAGCCAAGGAAAGTAAAAATTACTATTCTGCTCCTCTCGGACATCGGTAATGACAATTTAACATGCGCTGCTTCTTCCGCAGACATTAAATTGCTATTAGAAAAAAAGAAGATATTTTCCTAAACTTTTCTTTGAAGTTTGTGTTTTCTGTACTTCCTCGGCTGCGTCCCTCAAAAGTTTCGTTAGTAAGATTCCAATGATATAGTTGACAAGATACAAACCATATTTTTCTAGCAAAAACTGAATATCCCTATTCGATTCGAAAACTTGCAGAATATTTGTATTCGTTGTTTAAAAAAAAGCTCTTGGTGACGTTAAGGAAGACCTGATCGCGAGTGCATTTGTACTTCTGTGAGGTTCAATTTTCGCAAAATTTCATCGAATGTTCTAAGATCCCTCTTTTTGAAAGAGTAATTCATCAAATTGTCGATGCTTCGGAAATTCGATTTAATTTTACTCACTACTTCGTTGGGGGCCAGTGGGTGCAATATCATAGTTCTAGGCCGAATGGAGAATTTCCGTGGTAATTCAACAGCTTTACTTGAATTCGCGGATAACGCATTATAATCAGTATTTGGAAATTCAGGAATTAGGTTGCGTACGTTCAAGAAAAACATTTAATCGAACGTTGGATTTTTGAGCCACACTGCGAGTCACTGGAATGAACTGCGTAAGCTACAGTCCTGGAATTCTCCCCGTTTCTAATTTGATACAAAACTAGCGGACTTGTTATTGTACTATTTGATCATCCGCTACGCTGACTCTCGAGGGTTTGCTGCGTTATGAACCTCGTGAGACAGCGACCACAATAGGCCTCCAAGCTCCATCGCATGACTCCTCAAACCTCATCGCGCGAGAGTAAATAGCAAAACATTGGAAGTTGACAAACAAAAGGAAATGCGGCAGAAAATTTAGTTATAAGTACGACACCATCCACACAAAGTACGAACTCTAATTCAACATCATTAAAAGTAATTAATGTAGCCACAGTAAATGCCCGAAATGATTAATCAATACGCTTAGTCGACACAATTAAAAAGGAACAAAATCGACAAACGTATCGTTGAAACACCACGAATATTTCAGGCGCTGCCGCTTAAATATTTTGATAACATTCCGAATGCAGCGCGAATGAGCCAATCATAAACAAGTTTCGTCGTAGTCTCTCGTAGACTTGTATCGCTGAAATGGGCTTAGACGTCGAACGGCCTGCTCTCTTTGGCGCATTTAATGACGGACTGGATGAGTTTGACGAAACCCGTATCTTTGGGCTTTTCGAGGCCTCTCAAGAGGCGGTTCTTCATGACTGCGATGAACTCGCGGTTACTCAGCTGACCGTCCACTGAAAGGAACAAACCGTTAGCGTCAACTAGGTATAGCGAGTTTTTTGGAGACTCGAGAGGCAAACGAACAATATCAGGCCTCAATTTACCAAATGCACGACTCTGCAAATAACTTAAAACTCATTTCATTTTTATGGCTAAAATATCTGGTGCGTAGCAACACACTACTTTCTGCCACCCCTTTAAGTTCGAACAGCGCGTGAAACGCACCAGGGACTCTGAATATAAGCCTAGCAAAACGAACTTCGTCCATACATTATACATTATTTAAAAACTTCAGCTTTACTCCCCCAAGATATACGATCATTAAGAAAATACTGAACATTCACGAATATCAAAATTAACTCACGATTTTCGTCGAATATTGTGAAAACAACCGAAATAACGTGGTCGCTCAAGTCCACGTGCGCCACTGTTTTGGCAACATGTTTCAAAGTAGCTGCAAAATAAACAAAAAAGAGTTATATGCAACGCAGGAAGGAAAATTGAGCCTGTACTTAGTAAAATAAGCGACTAACTTACAAGATTATTTTATAGCAAATTCGATTCAATTGAAGTAATTGGAAAATGGGCTTGTGAATATTATAATGTAAGGGCTTACGACATCTTTGGCTCCACATCATAATAAATACGCATAATTGGGTGAAAAGTCCGGACCAATCCCTGCAATTCAAAATTGAAGGCATAATCGCCTCCTTTTAGGGCCGTTTTCACCAAAACAGCACGTGATCCAACTGATTAGGGCTAGGTAGATCAAGGCTAGCCATTTTCGTGCCCACCACGCTAGCCGAGATCACTGTGGTATGTGGTTAGCATAGACGTGATTACGCTGCGATTAAGCCATATCGAGAAGGCAGTGGACTAATGAGGTTACACTAAAGTAAGGAAATAGGGCATCTGTTTGACATCCTGTCCCGTAAACAAGTGTCATGTAAACGTAAATGGCCGCATAGCCGTGTATCCCGTAGATGCCCAATGCTCAACAATCCGGATTTGACCAAATTATTGTCAGACAAGAAAGTGGCCGCATTAACCTCTGCCGAAGCTGAAACTGGTGAGGAGCATAAAGTGAAAACGCGTACTACAACTGCAAGAGCTGCGGGAAAAAGCCAAATTAGTCCGGGTGAATGCTTTGTGCGTGTAGGAAAAATCGGAAGCCGTACAAGAAAATGAGAACTAAGCAAGAAATAATAAAAACCGATGAGGTTACAACTTTTACAAGCAAGGAACTTAATAAAAGTTGTTTAATACACTAATGTGTGTGTAAAAGCGTGGTATTATTTAATATTTCCTACTTATCTGCTACTAAATCCACCCAGGTAAGCCGTTTGGGTTTTCTAACATGGCAATATGACGTCTGGTTTTTTCAGAAACTGCTCAGCACACATTTTACGCAAACAACTTGTTTTTGACGATCGCAATACTTTTGTTCGCAACAGAATTTAAATTCATACTTCTAGAAGTCGTCGGACCCCGCTCATAGCCATCTGAGCGGTCATCCATTGCCGCAGCAGAGGCACTGCGCTGTGCTTTGGCTAGGGCAAGGACGCGGGAGCGGTCTCACTCGTCCTAGCCTCGTCTAGTGTGGGGCACCATGATTTCAGGCCCTTCCACCGGTTCGCCCATGCTTGCGCGAAGACGTGGAACAGGCAAACATCCGCCTTGCTGGAGAAGAACTGCCCTCCTCTTGCCTCAGGAAACTGAGCGCGCACTCTGGCACTGCTATAAAGGTGGCAGGCAAAGAGCACGTGGTATGCGTTCTCCACTGCGCCCCCACAGGGGCAATCGCTGAAAGGGCGACGCCCGAAGAAATGCAGCCGCTCGTTAAAGGCTCCATCGCCGGAGAGCAGCTGCACTCCCGCAAAGGACAGCCGCCACCAGCCCATCCGCAACCTCCACTCAACGGAGGGGAGTGTGCTGTGGAGGTGCTGCGTGGTGGGACCCACGTCCCATCTCGCCTGCCACCTATTAATGAGTGCCTCCTGAGCATTTTATGCAAACAGCAACTTGTTTTCGACGATCGTAATACTTTTGTTCGCAACAGAATTTAAATTTATACGTCTAGAAGTCGTCGGACCCCGCTCATAGCCATTTGAGGCGCTGGGTGAGATCACGATGACCCAACATATTAGATTATCATGATAGTGGAATAACTGAAATAATTGCGCACTAGTAAACAGTTTAATTGTTTATAAAACAAGTTTTATTGAGTCCACACCGCACTCACCTTCGCACCTCTAACGTCGTTGACAAGATAGCGCCCACTCCTCTCGCCGGTCTTCTAGTTCGTTCATCTCGCGTGCACCTTCAGTGCGAACCCGACGGCTCGTGGGATCGTGTCGTAATAAACGGCTTGTTAGTTTCGATTCGTTTTCAGGTGCGTCATTCCGAATTACATCATTATGCACATCTCACTTGTACTTCCTAATTTATGTTTCTCATTGCTAATAAACGTTTTCAGAACGCATCGTAACAGCCTTATTGAAGAACACACGCTTATATGTTTATTATCGTTATTCCAAAATATACGTAAATTATTCACAATAATAGAAACGAATAATCAGCAGAGCACGGTAATGGTGGACAAATATCAGAATATGATAAAGAATGATAAGAGCTAACTGGGTCAAACTTTTTGGGGTTAAGGTTTGATCAGGGCTAGCGCTTAACCCAATCTGGTGAAGACCGTTTTCGTGGCGGGAGCAGGTTAGGTGCTGTTAATCGGCAGTTGGTGAAAACGGCTCTGAGACTAAACGTCGATACGCCTCAATTCTGAGCTCACTATGTGGTCGATAACATAACAAAAAGAAGGTGGAGTTGAAGTGCTCTGAATTTACGATCGCCCCTGCCTAGTTTTTATTCCCAATAGACATTATAGAGACCATGACGTCGAAAATAACTCATTTCGTGTCACTCACCACGATCAATGGAAGCCCCGGCGATGTGATAAAATGTCAACGCTGTGTCGACGTCGTTGATGTTGTTCAAGAAATGGAAAAACCTGAGATAATCTTCTTTGCTTACTCCTTGGCTGCTTTCTTTGAACCTGTAAAACACGCATACGACATTAACGACCTGATTTCACGAGTTTGGCGCAGCTTCAGAAAACAATAACCGTAAAATGAAATGAAATTAGTTCTGAAAACGTGCAAATGATTAAACAACGGTTTATTATTCATTTGTACAGTATAACTTGGGCCTACACAATTCAATCCTACGTCCAAAAACATTAAGAAATAGCGTGAGTACAGAAAACGACAACTCATATCGAAACGACGAATTCCTTCCCTCAGACTAGGTAACACCACCGCCTCGACGGATGCCTTAGTGAACCAGTTCGTCAAGGTGCACAAGTATGCAGAGGCGAGAGGGAACGACTCACTTAAACAACACATTCACAAACTTGCCAAAACAATCACGAACAAACCATTACACGCCACCGCTGACAAACTCAAATTCACGTCCCCCTCAGAAATCAGCCAACTCATATCTAAGCTGAAGAGGAATAAGGCTCCAGGGCATGGCAGTAGAGCAATGCGCTGAGGAACCTGCCCCGCCGGGGGGTGGTCCTTGTTGGCAGCGATCTATAATGCTTGTTTGCGTCTGGCTTATTTCCCATCAGCTTGGAAAACAGGCACCATCACCCCTCTACCAAAGCCGAACAAGCAGCCCTCAGACCCTTCAAATTACAACCCCATAAGCCTGCACTGCACTGTCGAAGTTATTCGAAAAAGTGATACTTAGCAGGCTACCCAAGGAAATCACCACACTCCCAGATAGGATTCAAACACAAACACGTAACGACACACCAATTAAGTTGAGTCGCACAACAGATGTCCCAAGCATACACAACTGAACTCCTTTTGCTGGACTCTGAAAAGGCTTTCGATTCGGTATGGGTAGAGGGACTCATACATAGGCTGTACACACACAAATTCACACTAGGCATCACGAAAATCATCCACTCGTACCTAACAGATCGCCACATTCAAGTTAAGGTAAGTGGCCCAGTTTCATGGAGGCGGTTCATTCCTGTAGGCGTCCCTCAGGGATCAGTCTTGTCCCCCATACTCTTCAACCTGTACATTTCTGAGACCTTCGAGAACTTACCACCTAACGTTCACATAGCGGGCTTTGGGGACGACCTGGCGCTTTATACGTCGAGTGCGTCCATAAATAAAGCGACAGGCCGACTGCAAAATGCCGCGCACCAGGTCATACAGAAACTGGAGAGATGGAAGGTCAAGATCAATACTGCCAAAACTGAAGCAATCCTTTTTACAGCCAAACAAAAGACACCACAGTTCATTACGATCCGAGGCAACAAAATTCCTTTTTCCAAGTCTGTCAAGTACCTGGGGGTTTATTTGGATAAACGACTATCCTTTGGAGACCACATTAAAGAGGTCAACAAAAAAGCCCTTGGGGAAACTTGGCAGATACAACAACCTTCTGACATCACAATCACTGAGCACACCATCGAAACTCCTCATTTATAAAGCCATTATCAGACCCACAATAACATAAGCGTGTCCAGTCTGGCACGCAGCAGCATCCACTAACATACACAAGCTACAAGTAACACAGAACAAATGCCTCCGGATCGTCACGAACAGCCCTTTCCGCACAAACACATCACGACTACACAAACTCCTCCACAACATGGAACACATATCAGATCACATCACACGCCTATGAAGGTTAACAATAACATTGGCGAAATGAATCATATAATGCTATTATAAAAACCCAACTTACACTTTTTTTACGTGCTTCAACATCTTTAATTTCTTTTTGGGGGGATAACCAGCGTAAGCCAACATCAACTCAGTAAAATCGGCTTCCGTAATGTTGCCGTCAGCATCTGGATTTTTTCTCATGAACTGAAATCAACAAAATACGTTGTATAGACAAATTGTGCCGAGTGGTCGTGGCTAATAGCTCCCCAGCATAAAATATACAAAACGAGGAATGTTGAGGATAACATGGGGACTGACGAATCCCAACATCAATAGTGTTATAGGATATTATTCGGGCGTATATACTCCCTGGGCGGGGGGGGGGGGTCCTCGGGGGCTCCTGAGAACCAGGAGGACAAGGGCTTGGAGCCGCTGACTGAAGGGTCGGATGTGGGGCCATTGGGCAAGCATTCGGGGCACAAGCGAGAGCGCCATGTTAAGTTTACTGGCTCACAGAGGCGCAGGTTTAGAGCTCTCCTGTCAGAGGGTAAGAGCGTCGTGGCTGATGCCAGGGCTCTTGCGATGAGAGGAGGGCAGACAAAAGAGATGGAGGGGGGCCAAAAAAGAGAGCGGCCTTCCTCTGGAGGCACTCCTGAGGAGAGGAAGAAGGTGAGGCGCTCTTTGGGAGTGAAAGGTGGTGAGATGCAGCGTGAGGACGGACAACACATCTGCAATCCACCTCGGTGGGGCTGGTGGCTCCGGGTGTCAGGGAGTGCCTAAGGGTGGCCCTGGCGGGCGACCACATAGCTCAGCTGTGTCGGGGGTGAAGCTGGAGGTGTTCCATGAGGACTACCTGGTGGAGCTCCTCACAGTGGAGCAAGTGGAGGCTGTGTTCGCTCTCGACGAGGATGATGGAGCATTTTGCCACCGCACAGCCCTGGGAGGGTGCCAGGCTGAAGGTCTGTGAAGGCAAGGGCCTTCCGAGACCAAGGAGGGCCGTGGCATACCTGCCGGGATGTAAGGATGAGCCGGATGCGAGGATGCTGGGATTTCTGGCGAAGCAAAACAGGAGACTCTGCACGTGGTTCTGGACGGTGCTCTCTCGGGTCCACAAGGAATCAGCGGTGCCCTGCTGATAGATGAGCAATCTGCCTAGGCTTTGGAGGCTGAGCCAGCAGTCTCCATAAAGCTGAGGCAAGGCAGTATTAGTGTGAGAAAGAAGGGCTCTGGAGAGGTGCCTACCTTGAGTGTTCCTTCCTTGGGTGCCCCTAAAGATGGTGGAAGGGACAGAGGGAGCGCTGCCGCTGCGGGGGTGTCGGGGGGCGTGGCTGCTGGCTGGGGGGGGGGCTGCGGGTTTCGGTGACCTAGGGTCCCGCTGTGCAGCCTTGGCGGGAATGGTGGCAGCTCCTGGAATAGGCAGGTCTGGAAGGGGAATAGGCAGATCGCCTCGTCGCACGCCACAGACCCAATTTTCCGGATTAAGCTGTGGCTTGGAACCTCGGAGCCGCTTTTATCGGCAGAGCCACTCAAAGCAGCTCCGATTAAATCTGAAGGGGAAGACAACTGCTGAAGAACAGGGAGAGGGGGGAGTACATTGCCGCAATCAGGAGGTTAGGAAAATCACGGCGCGCAACGAGGCGATCTGCCTATTCCCCTTCCGGACTCCTGCGTCACCACTTTCTCTACCTGTGGGCACACTCTTTCTATCTGTACCTGTGGGCTTAGCTATTTCTTCGAACGTGCGAATATACGATACTTTGGTTATTGGAACCTACTTCCCCCTAGAACTTCGTCTCATTACTTCTCTCTTAATTTTTTTTAATTAATTTTTTCTCTCTGGCCCTCTTATTTTTCTTGGAATGAAGGAGCGTGTTGGAGCTCGGAACTCGACTGGGAGGGGGTTTGGAGCTCCGATCCAATAGCCTAACTTTTGCCCAATAGCCCAACTTTTGTCAGATTATGAGACCTTCGTCTGACTACAAGACTACCATCGACTGGTGTCTTTAATGGGAGTTAGTGGGTACATAAACACCGTAATGACGAATTGGGGGGGGGGGGAAGAGTAGCTAGTGGAGTAGAGTAACAGTTCAGTCAAGGATAATATCGGGGAAATCAAGGCACGCATAGCACTGAAGTTATGACCCATAAGGAACTAGCTTGTCCAGTGGTCAGGCTCAACCCACTTTCTCCTAAGACGTTCATGGATTTTGAAGGAAAACACGTGTCACGTCCCTTCGACGAGGATTGCTTGCCATTTATCAAATACCCACAGCAAATTCTCTGCCAGGAGCAGGGGAAAGCTCCATTTCCATCCACTTTCCACTCCTCCAGCATGCACTCATGGCCTTGCTAATTGCTCGTAATGAGGCGAAGTGCCTTTCAGGGACTGGAGGCATTTATAAGCTTTAAAATTACCTCCAAGCTCAATATCTCGGTCTGTAACTGATTTTGAAATTCCAGAAATTTTTCGATAGTCAATTTTTGGTCGAGCTTCGGTCCGAAGAAGTAAGTAGTTAGAGCCGAGTTTACACCCTGAAAAAAATGACGAGTAGATTAGAAAAAATGCTTATATTGACACCTAAACAACAAAAACGACGCAATTTACGTACTTTAAATGTGTTCCCAGTGTTGGCGTGATCGCGGTGTCGACTGCCGATGCTTGTCTGCAACCGAATCAAAGTTGCTACCTTCTCGAATTCCTCACAATCAACATCACCATCGCCGTTCAAGTCAAACATTCGAAAGGCGATTTCAAAGTGACGTCTTGACGCTGGAAATAAATACAAAAAAGTAAGTGTACTCAGTAATGTACTGAAAAATATCAAATAAAATGTAATACACATCAGCGAGGTTTATCCAACGATTCTCTTCGCCCCTACGCCAATAACAAACGATCCATATAACTTGTTCGAAGCGTTTCAAAACAATGCAGCAAATTACGCGTGGGTTAATAGGTCTTGCACAGCTTGACCAAGTGTCACACCTCCGAGGCTCATTCCATTCAATACCGAAGAATACTTCGATCAAAAATATCGATCAAAAAAAAAAGAGAGAAAACGAATAAAAAAAGAAAAAATATCTGGAGCGTTGCAACACACAACTTTCCTCTGCTTTCAATTCACTCGTATACATGGCTTTTTCCACTTACTCATTTCATTTATCACTCAGTTCATTTGAACTTGGTCAAACAACGCTTTACGGCAGCATGAAGCGGCAGCGCTTACACTTCCGGAATTTTAGGGCTGTTCGTACTCATTCCCGAACGAGTACGAGCAGCACAATAAACTCCTGAAGTGTAAGCGCTACCTCTTCCTGCTGCCGTAAATCCTTGTTTGACCAAGTTCAAATTAACTGAGTGGTAAACGAATTGAGTAAGTAGAAAAAAACCATGTACCCGAGTGAATTGACGTAGAGCTAAGGAAAGTTGTGTGTTGTGACGCACCAGTTATTTTTTTAAAACATTCTAGTAACATTTCAACGGGGTTTAAAAGGGAAAAAACCGCGCTAAAACCGATTTTCGTGGAAAATTTTGATAATTTATTGTGCTGCTCTCATCATTTTCCCACGAATGGGAATTTTATGGTATAGTTGCCTTATTGAGAGCTATCAATATACAAAATTTAATCAAAATCGTTAGTGCCATTTTTGAGAAAAAAAAATTGTGGTGTTTTGATCACTATGATAACTATGGTTAACTTTCGGTGGATTTTGTTCATACCGTTTTTTTGGCGTCCCATGGTAACTTGTGGGCTAGACATCAAGTTTGAGCTGATTTGGTACGGTGGTTTTCTCTATATACCGCGCTAAAATCGATTTCGTCGAAAGTTTTGGTAATTTATTGTGCTGCTCTCGACATTTTCCCACGAATGGGAATTTTATGGTATAGTTGCCTTAATGAGAGCTATCAATATACAAAATTTAATCAAAATCGTTAGGGCCATTTTTGAGAAAAAAAAATTGTGGTGTTTTGATCACTATGATAACTATAGTCAACTTTCGGTGGACTTTTCTCATACCCTTATTTTGGCGTCCCATGATAACCTACGGACTAGATATCAAGTTTGAGCTGATTTGGTACGGTGGTTTTCTCTAAAAATCGTTCACAGACACATACACACAGACCATTTTCCCAAATAGTGTTTTTCGGACTCAGTAGGGTCTGAAACGCAAAGATCTGAAGAAAAGTTTAATTTTTTTTCAGCTGATTAAATAATTTTACTTTCTACTTTGCAGAGCCAAGGAAGGTAAAAAACACTGTAAATTCGACAACTATTATACGACGGATTATTATCTCTCACGTCTGATAACCACCCCATTCGATTCAGCATCGAAAAATACCAGTAAACCATGCGAAATGTTAGCAGATTACAATGGAACGATGACAATTAAATATTCTAGGCGCCTGTAGGCAATCGGCACGACGTTGTGAGTCGAGCTGACGTGGAGACAATGAAACCTCTACTTTCGCTGTATTGTACCACGAGATCTTTTATTTAGTACACTTTGGCTCACCATAATTACTTTAATTTAACTGTTTTCGATCTAGACGCAGTCGTACACCTGTCAGACTCATTCGTATCGACCAGCATCTAAAAATACCTTGAAAACAATACGAAACGCGACATAGTTGCCTTAAAACTGCCAAAATTGTGTTTTTTTGTAAATTTTTGTCAACCATTTTTTGGCGCACAACAACCGTGGGCTTCGTCCGATCGGATAGTTGAGCAGACGGGCGCAACTAGATACCAAATGGAATTTTTGCGCGAAAGAACGGATTTTTCAGTCCACCCTAAGGACATAAAGCGGCCTTTCGCGACGCCTTGAAACGTAAAGAGTAAAATGGGGGAGGGGGGAGTATTAAAAAATGTTCCAGGGTTACTATTCAGAATGAATAATAAACCCAAAGGCCTCTTGGGAGACACGAAGAACTCTTAACTGGTTGACTGATACTTGAACAGGTAACTGGTGGTTTGAAGCAACTGTCAGCAGCGATGGTTCGAGTGAGATGCTCTAATTGAAATTCTTTTTAAACCCAGAATTTGAAAGATTAGTTCCAGATGTCAGCTCAACTTGATTGATAGTTCTGGTGGTATCTGTGTTACGCGGGATTTGAGAAATTTTGCGGAGCCGCTGACTCAGGGAAAAATGACAGCAATCTCGAGCTCTTGTTCTATACCCCTAGGAGTATGAATCGTCTTTGACCACTAGACTACAATCACTGGGGTACCTACAATGGGAGTCAGCTGGAACATTTCTCCCCACACGGTAATGCTGCTCCTCAAGCAGACGACATCAATGAATGAATATTTGAGAATTGGAGCGAATCCCCCGAAAATCCGATCAAAGGTTCAATATCGAAGCGACAAAAGGGAGAAAATCCGATTTAAAACACAGGGCCTGGGAAGAAAATACCATGAGTGCGTGTGATGGTGACATTGGAACATCAAACACACGAAGCTCCACACAATTATAACATCTGAGTAGCCTGTTAATATATTTCATATTATGCGCGTACAGAAAAACGTTTAAGATTCCCCAACAGCTGGATTTATATTTTTGGAGATTCGGCAAGTGGTTGTGGAGTGTTTCTGAGTCGCTGGACCAACAGTAAGGACACAAAGAACTGAAGCGGTTTAAGCAGGAATTTATTGAGATATTAATCAAAGTGAGCCGACTGAACATATGGGAAGCGTTAATGTGATAGTCCTCAGGGCCAGGCTCAGGTCCAAGACGCGCTAGCACCACGAAGCTGGAGAGAGGGGAAGAGCTAAGATTTCCTAAGGGCTGACAGAGTGTGAAGGGGTAAGTATTGATTTTAAAGGACCCGGGAGGTCTTCCACAAGTCCCCACCCTCGTGACACACACAAACGAAAACATCGCCTCTGAATCTACTCAACTTGTAGCCCACCTGTCGTTTCCGTCGGCTGTTTTCCGATTACTCTCGGGCATTTAGTCAATTTTATATCGGACGCTACTTCTAAAAATAAACTCCGCGACACCTAAAGACGCGAAATGAAACAAATGTCGAGCGCTTATTTCCCGACTTAACGACGAATTTACCAAAATGACTAAAGATCGCGTTTTGAGTGGACCATGTGCCTTTTACATCTGGCCAGCTCATTCAGATCTTGTAGAGTCGGAGCGTTTACGAAATTCGCTCTGTTCATCCTCTTCACGACTGCTTACGTTTACATCGCCCTCACGTCGATGCCCACGGGGCCCAGGAAAAGAGTTGCGTCAATAAAAAACGTGAACATCACGTCGAAAATCGTAAGTTCTTCGCGATTACAACGATTTTTACAATACGTTATACTTGTCGGCTCAAATTCCATTCTACGTCCACCAATTAAGGTACATGATTGACAAACAGGAACACTATCCAGATAATAATAGTACAAAGTTGAATTTAACTACTTGGTTTGTTTTACTTAGTCAATTCATTTATCACTAAGTTCATTTGAACTTGGTCAAACATCACTCCACGGTAGCAAGAAGCGGTAGCGCTTAAAGTTCCTGAATTTATTGTGCTGCTCGTACTCATTACAGGACCATTATTGAGCCATTGGTACAGATAGAATTAATGAGGCTGTAAAAACGATATTTTTTTAAAGAGGATGGTCATCACTTTGGCAAAGTTATTGAGTAAAAACTTTTAAAACTGGTAGTAAGCGAAAAGGCGGTAGTAGAAATTCCGGAATTTCTGGAGTAACCCCCTTATATCTTATGAGCGTTTTTAAACGCTCACCCTATAGGCATTGGAGTGGACTACTACACCAATTTCTTTTAACATTCTGGTGACATTTCAGCGATATTTATAAGAAAAAAATCGCGTTAAATTCGGAAATTGGAAATTTTAGGTAATTTATTGTGCTGCTCTCGTCATTTTCCCACGAATGGGAATTTTATGGTATAATTATCTTATTAAGAGCTATCTATATAAATAATTTAATCAAAACCGTTAGAGCCGTTTTTGAGAAAAAAATTTGGAGTTTTGATCACTATGATAACTATACTAAAGTTAACGTACCTGTTAGGTGAGTCCGTCTCCTCTGGCTTGTGAGTTACTGTGGGCAAGCGCTTTCGATGTAAAGACATCATCGTCTGGCCGTTAAGTCAGTACTGATGATGTCTTTACATCGAAAGCGCTTGCCCACAGTAACTCACAAGCCAGAGGAGACGGACTCACCTAACAGGTACGTTAACTTTAGTAATTTGCCTACTGGCGGATATAACCCAATTTCTTTAATACATGATAACTATAGTTCTCTTTCGGTGGATTTTGCCCATACCCTTATTTTTGCGTCCCATGGTAACCTGTAGGCTAGACATCAAGTTTCAACTGATTTGGTACGGTTGTTATCTCTAGAAACCGCGCTATAAACAAATACGTCGAAAATTTTGATAATTTATTGTGCTGCTCTCGTCATTTTCCCACACATGGGAATTTCGTGGTATAATTGCCTTATTGAGAGCTATCAATATAAAAAATGTAATCAAAATCGTTACAGCCGTTTTTGAGAAAAAAAAATTTGGTGTTATGATCACTATGATAACTATAGTTAACATTCGGTGGATTTTGCTCATACCCTTATTTTGGCGCCCCATGGTAACCTGCGGGCGAGATATCAAGTTTGAGCTGATTTGGTACGGTCGTTTTCTCTAAAAATCGTTCACGGACACACACCATCTGAAGAAACCTCAAAAATTGTTTTTTTCAGCAGATTATACAACTTTCTACTTTGCGGAGCCAAGGAAAGTAAAAAGTATTAAAACAACTTTCGTCAGCTCTAAGTAAATTCGCTGGTTTTCATGGCTGTTGACACTAATTCAATTTACTTTTTACACAGTTCATTTGAACTTGGTCAAACATAAGTCCAGAGTGGTAAAAAATGCGCTTACAGGTTCGGATTTTATTGCGGTGCTCCTACTCCTGCCACGACCATTTTCGAGCAATATGTACATTGAAAATGCTTGAGATTGTACGACTTTTAGAAATGGTCGTAAGTGCAACAGCGGTGGTTGAAATTTCGAAATTTCTGGAGTAGCTCCTGCATATCTTATGATTGTTATTAAAGGCTTGTATGGGTACTTGGTTGGACTAGCTCTTGATATATTGTTTGTTTGAAGATTCAATTAACAAGAAGAGTATATTTGTAAGTAAAATGAGGAGGAAAGAGTATAAGGAGGAAAAGACTGTAATGCGCAGCTAACAATTAATCTCGTCATCTTCTCACGTATGAAAGTTTTATGGTGTCATCATGTCGTTTGGAGCTGTCAGCCCAAGAAAGTTGACCATAATCGTTAGAGCCATTTTTGAGAGAAAAAAATATTTGGTGTTTTGATCTCTTTGATAACTGTAGTTAGTTTTTGGCTACATTCGTGTATGGCTGTAATAAGTAACTGAACACTTTTTTCTAAGGGAAGGATCGTGTTAACAGTTTTGGAATAATCGGATACAAACTTATAGAAATGGTAGTAAGAGTAACGACGACGGTTGGAATTCCGGAATTTCTGGAGCATTATTAAACGCTCACTTTATTTGTCCACCGCTTCAATTTTTCAGATTCTAGTAACGTTTGAGCGAAGTTAATAAGGAAAAACATGCACTAAAATCGATTTTCAATCTCCTCGTAAATTGCATTTCAATAAATACGATGTTTGACTGTGTGGATGCTGAAACGAGCGGTGCGTAGCAACACACAACTTTCCGCCGCCCCCGTAAGTTCGAACACCACCTACAAATGCGGGCGCTATATCTTCGTTCAACGCATTTCTACATAAACATTTATACAAAACAAAATGTACGTGCTAGTTAGCTGAGAGTACTCCGAAAGTTTGATCGAAATCGTTAGAGCCGTTTTTGAGAAAATTGGAAAACCGATAAATTAATATTCGACGAAGCTCCTTTTCTGAGTTAACATGGCTTATATCTCCGTTCAACATATATATACAGAAATAATTATAGAGAACGAAATGTTGGTATGGGTGACTAAAAGACACTCTGAACGATTGATCGAATTTGGTGAAGCAGTTACTCCAGAATTTACGGAAATGTTCGAAAAAACGTTATTTTTGACACATTTTCATTTTTATCTCTGTTCAATGGACCGTCACAGGAACATTTATTGGAAAGAATATGTAGGTATTAACTATTTGAAAACATCCTGTGAGTTTGGTGAAAATCGCTGAAGCCGTTTTGCCAAAAAGCGTAAAAAACCTATTTTTGCTTCAGGGGCCCATATGTTCACCGTATTTTCACGGAGATATGTATGGAGAAGAAAAGTTAGGTATTGATTAGGAGAAGATAATTTGAAAGTTTAATCAAAATCGTTAGAGCCGTTTTCGAGAAAAATGCGAAAACCCCTAGTTTTTGGTACATTTTCGTCCCCCCACCCCCCTTCCCATCGGCCGAAATCACCCATAACCTTATTTTGGTGTCTACAAAAAATAACAAACAAAACAAAAAAGAACCAGATCAATCGGATCAGCCGTTCTCCCGCAAATCGAACTACAGACTCACACACACACACGGACCACGCGCCGAAATTAGGTTTTTTAGACTCAGTAGGCCTCAAAACGTAAAGGTCTGAATAGAACCCAATTTTTTTTTGACACAATTACTATACTTTCTTTTCCCTATGAGGTAGCAGAAAGTAATACAGAAAAACGTGAGCTGCTATAATATTTATAAATAAGGGTTTTGAAGGAAGATTCAAGATAATTCACTAAGATACTGATTGTGTTGTTATTGTACTCATCGACGTTTCAGATGAATAGGATTGAAGAACAGGGCATAGATTTGTACGCCATCGAAGAGGAAATGGTTCTTAGGAGGGACAGAGTGACGGCGGTCTGCGAGAGGTTTTGGATCGGGAAAACGCCACCAAACATCGGGGAGTTCGTCCTCGACGCTCATCATTCCCTCGTGTGGTGCAAAATTCTGAAGGCAGCCAGCTCTACGTGGATACACTATTTCAATATGTTGGGTAACTATTACCGTATCGTCGTAGCGTAATTAGTCTGTTCGTGATGAGTTGTCACTTAGAACTGAGAAGGAACAGGGACGTTTTATAATATCGAACCAAATACATCGCGCGTCTCAATTTGGAGAGCCAACATCAACACTGATTGAACGTACTGTTTTTCACACCCATCAATTACTTCCCTAGTTTTTGAAATGGAAGCTACAGGCGATAAAAGAGAGCGTAGTATCAAAAATATTGCTAATAGTAGGTCAATGCAATACTTATCAGCTCTGATTTGGCTTATTGTAGACCAAGGGAAAGGTTTCTAATCAAAATAACTGTTCACATTCATAAGAGAGTTACATCAGTCGAAAGTGATGGAGGTTGCGGTTTTAGTGCAAGAGCCCGGGCACTCAGCTTCTACCAAACTCAGACCTGTGGAGGTTTGGTTGTCATTTAGCTGTTCATGTGTTACCACCCAGAGGTTCCCTAGGGAATGAGTAAACTCTGGAAGGAGTTCTTAATCTCGTTTAGAGTAGGTGATGGATTTTAAATGTAAGTACATTGAGACCACCCTTGCCTGGGAAACAAGATAATTTAAATATAAAGGGTGACACATGAGATTGAGATCTCAGATAGTTGAGTATGTACCGGGACGAACTGAACTCTTCCATTCAACACCTCAAATGCTCCGATTCGCTCGACACTTCACTGTCATCACCCTCGTCGAGGCGTTGCCCTATCGCCCGCGTTCGCTCCCACCCAGTTCCCTGTTTGTGGTGGTAAAACACTCTAAGGGACAGCCCGTCTGATGGTGAGGCTCTTCTGATAATTCAATACTCCCGTACTCAGAAATTCACACTGAGAATGGCAGTTCAGCAAACAACTTTCCAACCTCCTGTCTCGTTCCACTCCTCAACCAGATGGCCTGCGACTTAGAGGCGAGCAGAACGTTTCAAAAGTCTCAGTTCCATAACCTTACTCTACATCTTCCCACGTGTCTGTCCTCGAACGACCTCTCAAACAACGCAGTTTAGAACATGAACATTTCAAGTGCTATGTACGAGGGACGTCCCAAAAGTAAGTTCCGAAGTGCTGGAAAAAATCGAAAACTCAACCAATTTGAAAAAAAAAAAATTATTCTTAAAGGTGCGGATCTACTTTATTTTTCGACGTAGTCGCCATCCCGATCGATGCATTTTTGGTACCGTGGTGCCAGTTTACGTAACCCCTTATCGTACCATTCTGCGTCATTTTGTTTGAAGAATTCCGAGACCGCGGCTTCGAGTTCGGCGTTCGTACGGAACTTTCTTCCGCCCAGGCGGACTTTGATGAGGGGGAAAAGGAAAAAGTCACTCTGTGCAAGGTCTGGAGAGTATGGGGGAAAACATCCCAATCAAATGTTCCAAGCAAATGTTGGGTGATTTTTGCTGAACCACCTTAAACACACTTTCGAGAACTTGAGATCTTCCCTAATGATTGGGTGCACTGAAGAACGAGTCAATTGATGTTTGTTGTGCACTTTCTCGACAATATCACTTAGAGTAAAGCGCGCATCTTCCTCCAAAAGCTTGCGAATTGCAGAAACTGTGTCCTCTCCACGAGAAGTGGAAGGGCGCCCACTTCGCTGTTCATCGTGCACACTTTCCCGCCCTTCCAGGAAACTTCTCTTCCACTTACAGACCATTTCGATGCTTATGACCCCTTCTCCATACGCTAAAGAGAGTCTGCGGTGAATTTCGGGCACAGAAACATTCTCAAAAACTAAAAAACGGATCACCGAACGGATTTCACAATTTGACGGGGTTTTCAATGTAGCAGCCATGTTTACACTGGTGCTGATAAGCCGCAACAAGTGATAGCAACATAAGAAAAATTCAGTGTTGCCACCAGATGTAACACGAAGTATCCCCAGTGTCCCCGTTGGAATTTTTTCCCTACAGCATTTTCCCACGGATTTACAAATGATCGGAACTTACTTTTGGGACGTCCCTCGTAGTTTTTTACAACCACACTAACCCAATGGTGTTTAATTTTCAGGAGGTTACGACGAAGCTTTTCTGAAAAGAACTAAACAAAATCATTGGACTTTACTTCGATCCAAATTTCCCCGGCCGACGATGTCGCAGCTCCTTAAAGCTTTACGAACGTCTTTCTCATTCATAATAGTCAGAGAGCCGTTAGAGCGGCTTTTATCAATTTATCACACCATAGCGTCGCCGACGAACCACAAATATTACCAACAACTGAAGAAGAAAATTAAGAAATCGAGCGGAGGTGGGATACTGCGAAGGGGAACTCCGAGTTTTGCCGAGTTCATCAAACACGTTATAAAATACAAAGATTCGCTGGAGATTTGGTCTCCCATGAATAAGCTTTGCTCACCCTGCTTCATGAACTTCACTGCTGTGGCAAAGGTAAATATCATCAGTTGCCTAAACCCACGTTGAACGAGTTTATTGTTCTCTAGCTCAGCTCGACAGTCGCACACCCTTCCTCTTCGATTCAGCATCGAACAATACCAGTAAACCATACGAAACACGACGTGACTACAACGAAAATTGACATATTGTAGGCGCCTGTGTGACGAGTGGAATGAGACGGGAGACAGCAAGCATGAGCACATAAGGAAGAATCCTGGAGACACATGACCGAGTAAAATTCGACGTTAGGCAACTATCCCATTCACGCACGATAGTTTTTGATGAATAATAGCACAGTTTCTACTCTTCACTAGACCTAAAATCAGATTGGATGGCAATTCAATGCCTTCAAATTGATTGATTTGTTGATCAGATGAAGATTCAATAGCATGCTGAGTACATTATTCTCCAGCGAGTGCAATTGTTGTCATTTAGCCCTATACACATTGCTTTATCACGCGCAAATTGGGCTTAAATGTTTAGAAATGTCAAGACGTTTGTGATGGACTCCAAGAAACTACGTGGCCCACTTGTATGGAGAAGAAAAGGGATGTTGTTGAGAATGAAAGTAGTTTCGACAGACTAAAACACTGCACGAGTAATAGCCAATAACGTCATCATGTCAGGGACAACAATGTGAGATGCGGCAAAGCGAGAGAGGTGCAACGAATTTCAAAGAAAGCTAAATAGCCCTACCTAGACACAATAAAACAAGTAGTTGTGAGCGAGGAGGGGCATTTGACAATATCTGGTGCGTTGCAACACACAACTTTCCTTAGCTCTACGACAATTCACATACGGCTACAGGAAACGGTAGCGCTGACAGTTCCGGAATTTATTGTGCTGCTCGTACTCATTCCAGGACCATTATTGAGCAATTGGTATACAGATAATTAATGAGGCTGTAAAAAAACATTTTTTGAAGAAGGATAGTAATCACTTTTGCAGAGTTATTGGATAATAACGTTTAGAACTGGTAGTAAGCGAAACGGCAGTAGTTGAAATTCAGGAATTTCTGGAGTGACCCCCATGTATCTCATGAGCATTTTTAAACACTCACCCTGTAGGTATTGGATTGGACTACAATACCAATTTTTTGTAACATTCTACTGATATTCCAGCGGAGTTTATAAGGAAAAAACCGCGCTAAAAACGCTTTTCGCCGCAAAGTTTGATAATTTATTGTGCTATTCTCGTCATTTTCCCGCGAATGGGAATTTTATGGTATAGTTTCTATATTGGAAGCTACCAATATAGAAAATTTAATCAAAATCGTTAGAGCCATTTTTGAGAAAAAAATATTTGGTGTTTTGATCACTATGATAACTATAGTTAACTTTCGGTGGATTTTGCTCATACCCTTATTTTGGCGTCCCATGGTAACCTGCTGGCTAGATATCAAGTTTGAGTACGGTCGTTTTCACACACACAGACCATTGTAGAGCCAGGGAAAGTAAAAATGCTCAACCGTTCTGCAGCAGACCAAAATGTGCCCTTGCGTGAAACTGCATAATCTGGTTAACAGTGATATGATTTCGGATGGTGGACTTGATGCAATCCAGACTTGGGTGCACTCACACACAACCGCTACAGGTCGAGGATCTCTTCCAGGGCGTAACGAGTCACGCATTAACTAACAGATGCATCCCAGCTACCAAATCAAGTTATCGCAAGAATTGTGTAATCTACGTGCTGGGAAAGGCAGTCAACCCCCCCCCCCTTCTCACGATCCATGCAACTCTTAATGAGTGTGCCTACTTTCAACCTTAATAATTAACTACTGTCGGGAGTCCCTTTTTTAATTGGATAGTCTTAAAAAGGGCCGACCAAATTTTGTAGGCTCCGTATCTGCGAGGGACTTGGTTGAGTCGTGGCTCCTTCTGGTTCATGTGCTGATTGTGGTGGGAATGCTCTCTGTCAGGAACGCTCGCACACATGCCGTTTTATACGTTTTGTCGGAAGGGGGAGTCCTGTCTCATTGGCCACGTGCTATCCCCTCCAGGTGAACTGTGTGGTTAGCGCCCTCTGTCAGGATGAGACCGACTTTGTGACGAGGCGCCTTTTGAAGAAGGGTGGCCAGCCGCCACAGCTACAACTGAGAGTTCGATTCTACATGACTAGAAAGCTGACAGCACCTTGCATAAGGTCTGGGGATCCTACAGTATCTCATTTCAATAATAAAACGGAGTTGGAACGATTGTGTTAAAGGGTGTCTTCACCAGTCACTACCGAGAAGCCAGGAAAATGAAAGTGCCAAACAGAGAAGGTATTACAACTCAACACCTTATATGACCACCTTAAGCTTCATTCTTTAACGATTCAACCTTTAACAACTTGGGAGGTTGGCCCCACTATACATATTTCCTACCAATTCATTTATTATGATTTACCCACTTCTGATCGAAAACACGGCAAAAAAAGGTAAAATGCTTGTGTTTCGAGTGGAGTTCTCTCAAAATGCAACATTGTCACATTTATTCCAATACCATTGTTATTTATTGGCTCATAACACGTAGATTGTTTTTGTTTTCTAATTTACAGTTCGAGACGCTGCAAGACGATCAAGAATACATCATAAAAAGAGCGGGAGTTGACGATATTTTGAAATTGGCCAAAGTTAAACTTCAATTTTTAGCCCATCGAATCGACGAAACGAAACATTTGAAACTAAATGAACGG
This sequence comes from Pachypeltis micranthus, assembly GCA_020466155.1. Classification (NCBI taxonomy): domain Eukaryota; kingdom Metazoa; phylum Arthropoda; class Insecta; order Hemiptera; family Miridae; genus Pachypeltis; species Pachypeltis micranthus. The sequence continues at coordinate 7,852,758 of CM035776.1, forward strand.
TATTCTGAATTGGATGGAAATTTGATACTGGAGCTACTCGAAATGTACAGAGTAGACTTTGACATGTTTGGGTACAATACCACGAAGTATTATTATATGATTAAAGATTTGGCGGTAAAATGAAGACGGCCTTCGAGTTATTTATTGCCTTGAAAGTTCCGAGTTGAATAATAATCAGCGCGGGAGAGAGCACGTTGAGGAGGGCGAAGAACAAGTCGGTGTAGAGAAGAGCCGATTAATTTATGGATCATACGTGAATTATTTGAGCAAAATAATAGAATAGAAATGTTCGTAACTTGCTTCGTCTCTGATTGGTTGAAGGCGATAGAGCAGACGAAGAATAATTAGGCCAAGTAAACAGTAGGGCAGAGAATGTGCTGTGAGCAGAATGTATCAGCAAACCATCTGTACAAAAACCTGTTGAGGTACGAGGTTCTTTAGCTAGTCCATACCTACATAATGTTCTACACAAATATTTCTCACAACCCGTCCAACGAACATGCACACCACAACCTTGCAAATTATTACACAACGGTTTATGTAAGTCAGAAAATTTACCCCACACTTCCTTCCTAAGACCTGTCCCTCCTTTCTGTTTACTTATTATTTATTCCCTGTTGAGTTGTAGTCAGACACAGAGTAGGCAAGGATAGCGACCTTGGGAGAGCCTCGGCTCGGCTGCCTTCCTACCTGAGACCTCTTACCGCCTTTTTACTCAAATCACTCTCTCTTTATCACGATTATTATTATCTGCCGTTTTTACTAGCTATCAACCAACCGTTCCTTTTTTTGTTCATTTTTTTATACCAAAATACTATTTTCACCAACACGTTTTTTCTGCGCGTTTTGCGTTACAGACGCCTCAGTTTTCATACCGGAATCCACACACCCCTCCTGGCCAGGAGCAACCAATCGAGAACGCCAACTCAGGTACTACCATCTGTATTCATACTGCACTCCAATTCAACATCACCCCCTTGCTTTCCTTCCCTTCCTCCTAGCAAACCCAAACACTAACCATTTTCCGTCAAGACGCAGTCGTGCACGTCTCAAAATTGTTTCATTCGACCCAGCATATAAAAAAACTTTGAAAACGATATCATTTTTGCATATTTGCCTTAAAACTGCCAAAATTGCGTTTTTTGTAAACAATTTTTTTTGCCCCATAACAACCCAAGGATTCTCGAGCAGGCGGACGCAACTAGATACCAAATGGGCGAAAGAATAATGGGGATTATTGTGCAAAAGAACGAGTTTTTTAGACGACGTTAAAGACACAAAACGACATTGCAGATTCGGAATCCTGATGTCTCGAAACGTTAAGTATCAAATTTTGAGGTGAGGGGGGGGGGGCGTGTAAAACATTTTTGCTGACCGAAAACATAGGTGTTAATTAGATTGAATAATAGACCAATAACACGTTTTCCCCAACAATTTCATATTTTTCGCAGCAAACCGACGCCTAACTGACAATCCGATTCAATTAAACTTACTATGTCGCGTGTGGTAGTGTACCTAATCCAATTATGTGTTGGACAAGGATACGAGTTACAAACCAAAAAACCCTGCAAATTATTACACAACGGTTTATTATTCTGATGAACAGCTTGACCTAGTATTACTGCTCCGAGACCCATTCGATTCAGCATTGAAAAATACTAGTAAACCATGCGAAACATGACCTGACTACAATGGAACTCCGGAAACTAAATATTCCCCCGGCGCCAGGCGCCCGTAAACGTCTTTAGGCATTTATGATCCAATGTAGGGGTGTGTGGGGGAAGTGGCCCTAACTTTCCTCCGCCCCCTCGGGCAAAAAGAGTCGGGAAAATTGGGACGGGGACTTCCAGCGAACCCTCGGCAATTGACACGATGCGAGTCGAACGGGCGGGTGGGAGGGAGTACTAACGATGAAACGTTGACTTCCACTGTAGTTTCTGCGAGTTCTTTCAATTAGTTGACTCTAATAATTACTGTAATTTCATTATACGCAGTTGTACACGCCTGATACTCATTCCATTCGACCCAGGATGTAAAAATACCTTGAAAATGATACGAAACTCGGCGTATTTGCGATTATACTGCGTTTTGTTAATTTTTTTAACCATCTTTTGTCCATAACAACCATGGGCTTCGTCTGATCGGATTGCCGAGATGGCGGGCACACCTAGATACCAAATAGGATTTTTGAGCGAAAAAACGGATTCTTTAGACCATGTTAAAGGCACAAAACGGCCCGGACGGCGGACCGACATTGCCAATTTGGAATCCCCATGTCTTGAAACGTAAATTATCAAATTTTGAGGGCGGGTTGTAAAAAATTTTTCGTGACCGAAAACGTAGGGTTATTATTCAGAATGAATAATAAACCAAAATGAAATTCTTTGAAATTTTTTCTAGAATCTTAAAAACGGCTATTACGCTTCTCATCATACACAGTAATTACTTTGGAAATGGAGAACTCGGCAATCAAACTAGCGGGGGCGTCTTATCTGTCCACAGTTGACGTTTCATGGAGTTCTGTGACTTTGGATGAGACAAAAGTTAACTACAGATTGATAGGCGATAATTGGAAAGTTCGTTCAAAATCACTCGAGCAGTTTCTTCCGAAAAAATTTTGGTCCCCCACTGACTACTTAGTGCCATCAAACTAGTTAAACTACAGTCACACTTTTTTCTTTCCCCCCCCCCCCCCAAGCTCACTGTAAATGGGACGGTAGCACCCAAAAAGGATAAACTAAATAAATAGTAAGGAAATGGGGAGGGTGCCCAGACTGCCCTATGCTCTAGGGATAGAAGGATTGGGATGGGGAAGGAAAGAAGGATAAGGGGATGTTCCACGATAGAACGACGACCGTTAAGATACGACACGAGCAACACACTAGGGGTGAACGCCCACTGACACACTCTGCCGATGCATGTTCAGCACTTTTTTTGCACCACACACCACACCAGGACACAGCCAATGCTGCAACACTGGTGTTACCTGTCTCCACTCTACGAGCGTCCAACACCGCCATACAAAGATCCATCCTATCATATTTGCGCTTCTTGGCTTGCCAAATTAGCCCAAGATCCTGGCTGCCAGATACTACGTGGACATCCAGGAGCACTGCAGACTGGTCGGGACCAACAGCGACGATGTCAGGCCTCAGTCCTTCTCCAAAGACAACCCGGCAGTGCCGCTCTCTCTCCACTTCCCAGCCCTCAGATGACCATGCACCGGCAACCTGCTTGCAGACCACGTCATTACTTGACACCGTCTCCATGAGTACGCGGACACACCTGCATCACATGATTCAGCGACTCAAACAGATTATCGCAGGCACGACAGCGAGCATTAACAACATTACGATCCCAGCCTCTTGTACACCTCATCGCTGTAAGCAGCGACAACACACAAACGGCGTAAAAGTGTTGGTAATCCTTTCCACGAATGCCCTCTGAAGCCCACTCCGCCTACGCAGAAGAGTAGGGGGAGTCAGAACTGCCTGAGTTCCCATCTGTCAACCGAACCATCCACAGCAGCCACAACCTCTGAAGGCTTACTGGGTTTGGGGGCAGATGGAGTTGCCACGTCACACCCCTGCAGCTGAAGAGCAGAGAGTAGAGACTCTATGAGTCATGGATTGAAGGACAACCTGAAGTTTGATTTGGTTGCTCAGAGGTGTCGCTAAGGGCTGCCATGTCCATGTAACCTTCATTACTTAGTGATAAACTGCTAAAATGGCCACTACTCAACGCTAAGCTTTTTGTGTTAACAAGTTGGGCAGCATGGGGCACCCTCGCATTGGCACCTATCTTTTTGAGCCTATTTGAATATGGTCATCTTTGGATGAGACATATCCACAATGATTAGACTGATATAATGCTCTCTGAGCGTTAAGGAACAGTAATTTTGATAAGGAAACACAGTTGTATCCACAATGGTGGATCAGCCACTGGCCAGCTTGCGTCAAAGCTCTCATCACTGTCCTCTAAAAAGCCATCATCTCACCACTTCTTTTTAAGGGGGTACGTAAAAGATACCCCCATTATAAGAGGCTCAGACAGATAAGTACTTCACCCTGTCAAACTCGTTAACATTTCTACTTTTGTTGAGGTGGCAATTTTAGCAGCGTAACAACAAATAAACTAATGAACGTTACACGGAAATGGGAGCTCTCAGCGACATCCCTGAGCAAACAAATAAAACTTCAAGCTGTCCTTCAAACCACGATTTACAGCATAGCGCCTTCTGCTTACAGACTGCGTTGAACGAACATTACCTGGCAACATATACAGTGGATCTTAGAATTTACGGGAATGAGGAACGCATTCGAGATATTTGGTCATATCAATTGTAGTCCCGCCGACATCGGTAATCCAGAGTAATGCCGTGAATTGTAACACGATCAGTAAACAATCACAATAGATTAATAAATGTTCCACTTACTTGATAATACAGTCAGAAGGAATATGTAGTCTGAAAACGTGATTAATCCGGAACTTCCAAGCTTGTAAAATATGCTATCTTCGTCCAAAGCCAATTCAAGCTTCATGTGGACGTTCTGAAATGAAGAGAATCGAAAAAACAACATATTAATGTATTTCATACCGTCAAGGACAGGCACATTTCATGAATATTACCCGAAAGGGGACGATACATTTTAATTCGTTAACCGCTTTCTTAAACCCTTACATCTTCCAATACTCGCCAAACTGAACAAAACTACCTCCAAAAATATGATCATGTGTGATGAGATAATTAGGTGACGAGGTCAACTTTGAGGTTAATGCGAAAGCCGTGATTATCATTAAGACAATGTCAAGTTCAGCACCTCATCGATGAATAAATTGGCTAACGATTTACTCTGACATTAAGCATAATCAAAGCGTAGCGTAGCTGATTGCAACTATTCACATTTTTTGAATGATTAATTCTTTAGGTAATTTATTTATTTAACCTAGGGGCCTATTACACCTTCGATATTACCATTGATACTGAGAGAATCAGAGTTAAGAAATAGCTATATGACTGTTGCCCATTCTCAAATAGGCTGGTGGTGGCTTTCTAGTAGGACATTTTCATACAAATTGGGAGTTGGGTTGGGACAAAGATGTTTTAGATGTTGAGAAATGAACAGGTTGTCGATGCACTACTTTTTCGGTGAACAAAAAAGTCCAAGATACGTCGACGTTTATATAATGTGCTCAGAGGATCAACTCCTAGAAGCGGTAGTCTGAAACAACCTGTGGAGGAACTGGAGGTTGCCTTTTAGAGAGTCTCCTGGTGGACAGCTGGTGTCCATGGGTCAGCATGCTGAGGTAGGACCTAGGGGAATCCATGGGGAAGGAGTTCTTCATCTTGTTTCCCAATTTATCTAAACTTTTTACTTAGGTAGAATGTTTCAAAGGAAGAAATAAACTGAGGCCACGTTTTTTTTTGACATAACATATCTTCATGAACATGGCAGAACGGTCATAAACGTGCTTAGTAACAGTCCAAACTGAAAGGTTTGGCCGTCGCTCATTGTTGTAGGAACTTCAATAGAGCAGAACGTGGTTTCTTGTTTTCCCTGCACAGAAGGTGCAAGACGTGCAGGATGGAGAGTCTGAGAGACAAGAAATGCAGCCCGCATGGAACTGGCCCATCCAGCAGTCTTAACCCACTTCCTCCCAAGACATCCGCAGATATTGGGAAAAAAGCTCCCACATTCACATCCCTTTGATATCACTTGCCATTTATCTAATGCAACTGGAAAGTTTTTATTCAGAGCCTAGATTGGGAGAAGCTCCCTTTTCACTCTCCACTCGTTCACCTTGACCTCAACGGCCATGTCAACAGATAAATTGTCCAGTGATGGCTTGGAGTGCTTCAGCAGATGCTGTCTGGTAGGCATAATAATGAAGTAAGACAATTTTAACGCGAAATTGTATTCAGGATTGCCTGAGGGTTTTTTTTTGTTCAAAAACGGGAATAGCAGTCTAGTCTGGTAGACACAAAAGTTGTGAAATCTGCTTGAATGGTGTTTTGACTGGAGGGTTAGGCTAATTTTACAGAAAGAAAACAACATTTTTTTCGATGAAGCACTTTCCCAAAGGTGAAAGGTGAAAATTAACAGTCAAGGCATTATTTTTTTGAACTTCACAATGCACTTGTTACGGGCATGATTGGATCAGGCAGAATGGAACAGGGCAGAAGGTTCCATGTGAGGCCATTTAAGAAGTCGAAGTCGGAAGATGAAGCAGAGGAAGGGAGGAAGTTGCAAAGGGCTATCAGAGCGGATGTTACGTGTATGTTTCTTGTATTTGACCCAGGAACCATCCACATTCACGCCCAATGTAATGGAATGGTCCTGGGTGAACAATAAAAAAAAAGGCTACCTTCCTTGAATGATAGACGATATATTTCCAGAATTCAGGTTCGCTCTATTAGCCTGAATAAGATGGACCTGACGCGCGTCACTAGTTCCTTTCTTCCTCTGGTTTACCTTTCGACTTTGGCTTTGCAGTAAGCGACATTCCTAAGAGTGGAACCCACAGTCTCATTCCGTTCCACAAGTTTCAATCGTGCGTGTAACAACCTTAAATGTGTAACTAAATAAATCAAAATCATCGGCCCAATTTTGGAGATGAAAGTTGTGATGTTTTGATCAACTATAACAAATTTTTGATCAATTTTACTCCAAAGCTTAATCTTAAATCTCATATTGACATACAGGCCAAGTAGATATAATTCAGGCTTTTCAGCACAGCATATCGAGCATATAGATGAGGGGAGGCACAGTTCATTGAGGCGGTTCCATCCAGAGAAGATGACGTGTCCCCCTCCCGACCAAAGTTCATTCGCACGTGTATCTCTCACTGATGTGGATGAGAGAGGGGTGGGGGTCGTAGATTTGTGGCTCGTGGAGACAGTCCCCTCCTTGTAATCATGCTGTGCCTCCGCTCGTCCATATTGTAGGCGAGGGGGTTAGGAGGGGCGAGGATTTGGAGCTCATTGAGACGCCCCTCTCCCCATTATCATGGTGTGCCTCCGCTCGTTCATCGATAGGCGAGGAGGTTAGGGTGGTCGAGGATTCAGAGCTGACACGGTCCACCCTACCATCATCATGGTCTACCTCCGCCCACGCGTAAGTGTACCATTAAAGAAGCCCTCTAAGGTGGGGTGCGAATGACAACGAATCTCTCCCCATTCGACGCTTTTGCGAATTTGACCTTGAGGTCGTACGAACGTCTTGATGAGTAGGTCTACACGTAAAACCCATTAGAAATAAAGCGTGCTCCAGTATCGAGATGTAAACAAGCAGGATGTGGCAGATTTCCGTCTAAAACAATTAAGTAGTAATGGACAAACTAGGTAAAACGTAAAAATTGTTTCTCCAATGGACATGTACGTTCCGATATATGGGGTGCGTGGACATAGTACCGGCCTCACAGCCCTGACCTACTTCTGCCCCATTGGGCAAACAAAGAGGGAAAAGGGGACAGGGACTACTTCTAGCGACCCCTCGACCACTGCGATATCTGCAAGGTCTCATAAATGGGTACTAGGGATCAGCGGATTATCCACCTTTACACTAGTTGCCTGCAGAGGCATCAACCTGATGTGGACCTTCCCATGGTGCACCAGCTTGTGCCACGGGCTGTGCACCCCTACAGTACCATTACAGGAAAAATATCCCTTAAGACCAATGGACAGGAGTTAGTGAAGCCAGTATCAAGCTTAAAACAGATTGACCTAACGGTATTTGCGCTACGAAGCCACCTCAATCTAGGGGCCAGCCAGTGACGTCACACTAAGGGGGTGTAAAATTGTTCCATATACCAGCGAGGGGGATGTATGGGTGAGCCCCGAATCTACAACCCCCACCCCTCTCTCATCCACGTCAGTGAGAGATACACGCCCGAATGAACTGTGCCTCACACACCTCGGACAGGAGGAGGACACGTCATCTTCTCTGGATGGAACCGCCTCAATGAACTGTGCCTCCCCTCATCTAAACCATAGGCGAGGGGAGGCACAGCATGATATGCTATACTGAAAAGCCTGAATTATATCTACTAGGTCAAATATAAAATGTGAGCAGATTTGGTTCACATTTTTTTCTTTTTTTGCGCACACAGAACTCAAATTTCTTTTGGCAGTCGGTTCCATTAACTTTCCCTCATATTTCAGAGGGCTAAGACAAGCAAAAGGTGGTAGAGGAACAACAAAAATGAAGATAAATAACAGTTGGATCAAACTGTGTCAGTTCAGGAAACAACCGGTAGCTCACCTGAGTCATTCTTCCGGGAATTCTACTCATTCAATCGGACAGCCCTCAGAACAAGGTTGTCCCTCGACTGAATCTGTTATTCTTCGTAGTATGAGCTCCATTCAGTCACTCACTGAACTTAAACGACTCTACTTCAACAGGTTTACGTAAAATCAAACAATCCCAAACCCCAAATACGCACCACCACCATCAACACAACACACAAGAGTCCGCAAAAGTTAAAACTGTGCAGATTCCAACGAGCTGTTAAACTATTTACCAAAAACGAGCGTTGACTTCGGCCTTTCTATTTGAAACTAATAGTTATTGTACATCAAATCGTGGCTGAAAAATTTAACCCAATTCGCACCTCATGCCGTTCATAAAGACTATCGCGTTGTAGAGAACAGTTCCGACTTCTCGCCGTCTGATGACATTTGCTTACAGCTATACAGTACAACTAAGTTAGCTAATTTTCGTCGTAAAATCTTTAAAACACGCCATTCAGTAATCTACAAATATCGATGAGCTGATGCTGCTAGCTTAGGCGATAATAATGGTATAAAATAACCGTCTACGTTCGCTATACTTAACGCTAATAAGCTCAGGGGTCGACAGACTGCTCAATTCATATTGAAAGTCATGCTAGTCTCTAAATATCGGATATTTCCCCGTACTGATGAGCACCGCAGGAGCTCTAATTGTGAACGATACTTGACATTGATGCATAAAATTCATGCGTTCTTGAAGCTAGTTGAGGAAGGGATGGTAGTATGGTTTGAGTTGTCCGGGTACAAAAATCAATAAATTAAATGTATACGACAAAACTGGCCTACTCAATATCCCATCGAAAATGAATAAAATAGCTAATATTTAAACTAATTAATAAATAGATTTCAAAAACCTCTGGAAAACCAAATAAATGGGGGGGGGGGCTGGTTTTACTAAAGAAGCGAAATGAAAAGCGCAAAAATAATCTCTCAAGTGCTCAAATAGCAATTTGGTTGTATTATCGAGGGAAAAACAAGGTCAACAGGGACGTTTGCACGTCAAGACGATGTGTTCTTTTCAAACTGAAAAAGCCTTGTCAAAATAGTACGTTAGTGACAGCAGTTAGATCCGTACTCGTCATTCAACAGTATAACGCCGCCTAATTGCTTTGTGACTGTCCAAGACCAGTGAACGTAAATATTCAAGCTCGAGGCACAATGTTCTTCTTGACTTCTTAAATATCTGGTGCGTAGCAACACACAACTTTCCGCCACCCCCGTAATTTCGAACACCACCTACATTTGCGGGCGGTATATCTTCGTTCAACGCATTTCCACAGAAACATTTATGAAGAACAAAATGTAGGGAGTAGTTAGCTGAGAGTACTCCGTGAGTTTGATCGAAATCGTTAGAGCCGTTTTTTAGAAAATTGGAAAACCGATAAATTAATATTCGACAAATCTCCTTTTCTGTGTGAACTTGGCTTATATCTCCGCTCAACATATATATACAGAAATAATTATGGAGAACGAAATGTTGGTATGGGCAACTAAAAGACACTCCATTAGGATTTATCACATCTGGTGAAGAAGTTACCCTGGAATTTACGGAAATGTTAGAAAAAACGTTATTTTCGACACATTTTGATTTTTATCTCTGTTCAATGGACCGTCACAGGAACATTTATTGAAAAGAATATGTATGTATCAACTATTTGAAAACACCCTGTGAGTTTGGTGAAAATCGCTGAAGCCGTTTTGCCGAAAAGCGTAAAAAACCTATTTTTGCTTCATGGGTCTATATCTCCGTTCACCGTATTTTCATGGAGATATGTATAAAGAATAACAGTTAGGTATTGATTAGGAGAAGATAATTTGAAAGTTTAATCAAAATCGTTAGAGCCATTTTCGAGAAATGTTTTTGAAATTACCTAGTTTTTGGTACATTGTCGTCCCCCCCCCCCCCTTCACATCGGCCGAAATCGTCCATAACCTTATTTTGGTGTCTACAAAAAATAACGAACAAAACAAAAAAAGAACCAGCTCAATCGGAACAGCCGTTCTCCCGCAAATCGAACTACAGACACACACACACACACACAGACCACGCGCCGAAATTAGGTTTTTTAGACTCAGTAGGGTCTGAAACGTAAAGATCTGAAGAAAACCCAATTTTTTTTTTTTGGGCCGATTACTATACTTTCCTTCCCTTCGGATAGCGGAAAGTAAAAAGGGCCACTCTCCTGTCACTGTCTCACTGTTTTCTTGAGCTCTTCCAAAAAGCTTGGAACTTGTTCAAAACTCGCTGAAATTCAATATCCTCGAGTTTTACGTAATTCCGTAGCGGGTTTTGGTTGCCATGTTCCTGCAGGATGGGGGGGGGGGGTGCAACTACATTTTAGGACAAACCGTTTACTTCTCCAATTTGAAGTTGTTCCCTGGGGACGTGTCCCTACTTAGAACTAATTAAAAGCTTTTGGGAGCCCACAACTACCAGCGACCATAAATCTGAACAGACTCACCGATATTAGCATTCGTGAATCATCAATGCGGAATGTCGGAACTGATTGGAAAACACTTCCTCGTTATTACACTCCTCGGCAAATATTGTTTTTAAGATTGGATTAAAACTGGGTAAAAACGCGGTAATCAATATATAGTGGGCTAATGAGCAGGACTGGTCACTGCAGTGACAATCCACCACTAGGAAGGAGCAAAATGTTGCCAGCAGAAAGCTGCTTTATGATTAGGTCTAAGTGTCACAGAGCGTATAGATAAGCGTGACAAGGTTGTGTGTCTACTTTGAATAAATAAGCGCTCCAGAAAGTTGTTGGTGTACTATACACAACTTCGTTCTTATTTATAACAATTTCTCTCTCACATTCTTGGCAAGAAAAGGCTCAGTCCCTATTGTTATGTTTACGTTGACCTAATCGTTGATCTAAATTAAGTGAGCAATTGAATCAACGTTAATTACATTCGAAGGTTGGAGTGGTAGGATTTATTGTTGCCTGATTTAAAATCAGAATTAAAATTGTGTCGTCGACTTGCGTTACAATTTCTAGAAGATGATAGATGAGCGTTAATTACAACGGCCTCTGAAGCCATTTTACACTATGAGGCGGTGCTCAATGCAGGAAACAGGGAGAATTTGATAACCCGCGACCCAGAACATTCTGGTGGTCGCGTTGGTTGGATTTCCTGGACGCCTTCTCCAATTCGTAACGCCAAGCAAGAAGCGTTGACACAAAAATTGATCTCAAGAGTTTAACCTGTGTATACACTTTGTTAGTATAAGGGGATAATAAGACCCCGCGTCACTTACGCCTCCACGGTGTGGTGGATGGCAACATGCTGGCTAGCAGCCCACGGGAAACTTCAGAACTGCAGCGACAGGCATGCCTACCTATTACAGGGGCAATGAATACGTGCCCTACTGCTGCAATGGAAGTCCTTTTGGACATCTCACCTCTCCATATACATATTTAGAGGACTGCTTACCTGGGAACAGTAAGGCTTTTGCAGACAGGGAACATCTCCACCAAGGTTAAGGCAAGCCTCCAAAGAACAACTAGACAGTTCAAACTGGAAGAGGCAGCAGTCCTTGCTACCGACGTCATGTCAGAGCGAAAGAACTTTCGGCTGCCATTCAGGGTCAGTATCCACTCGGGGGAACGATGGGAGCAGGAGACGTTCCGGACCGAGGTGGGCACTCCAATGGTTCAGTCATGGGAGGCCGAGCTGGACTGGGCATTGTTGGGCCCAACTACAGTCTGGCTAAGCCGCTGGGAGAGTACCCCACGATATTCCAAGCTGAAATCCTAGCTATAAATATCTGCGCGGAAGAGTCTAAAGGACTCAAGTGCAAGCGGATCTACATATTCTCGGACAGCCAGGCCGCACTAAAGGCCATTGCAGCCTATAGCTTCAGGTCCAGGCTGGCATGGGAATGCCTTCATGCGCACAAGCAGCTCGGCGCCCACAATAGGCTTTCCCTCATCTGGGTGCTGGCTCACAGGGCGCATGAGGGCAATGAAAAGGCTTACTACCTTGCGAAGAAGGGCACAGAAACCCTACCCAACGGGCCTGAACCTCACGTAGGTATGACTAAAAGTCACCTGAACCGTTTGGTGGCCCAATGGGAGATACAGGAAAGTAGCACCGATTGGCATCGCCAGCCACGACTTAGACAATCGGAAAGGCTTGTTACGCCTTCTGGTCCAAGGGCAAAGGTGATGCTGACACTCCCCAGAAGGGATCTGAAGGTCTTGATTAACTTCCTCACCGGGCACTGCCCACTCAGATATCACCTCAACAAGATGGGCATCTCAGAGACGGTGGAATGCAGACTCTGTGGTGAGGAGGACGAGACGGCGGAGCACATCCTATGTGAGTGCCCTGCCTTAGCAGTCAAACGCTTTGAATATTTTGCCCAGGGGATTATTGAACCCCATATCATAGCGGAATCTGCGGTGAAGGACATACTTGGCTTCCTAAAGGGGACGGGTATGTACGACGCCTTCTACTAAGAAAGAGCCGTCACAATAGGCCCATATGCGGCCGCAGTGACAAAGGGACCATGTACCGCATGCCCTCGGGGGGAAACAAATAATACACTTGACAGACTGCACCAAGATGCCTTTGTTTTGAGCTACGAAAGACCCCCTAACCTTTTTTGGCCAAAACTGAATCAAGTAATGAGAACGGTCAGTATGGAAGAGTTTGGCCTGAGCCTGGCAAATTCAGAAAACACGCTCATGCTCATTCGGAAGGGTTTTCTTTCGGTGATCCCACTGAAGGGGGGGGGGGACAAGAGATTGTCGTCAAGGCAACTGTCAAGTACTCATGAGTTTCTATTCCTATATAGAGTCAACAAGAAGGCCATCACGTATCAGTTTAGGGCTCCTGCCCAAGGGTCTAAGCCAAATGAACAACTTCTCATGTACACTATTTTAAGCACTGCGACTGGCTGACTATCTTCTTTCCAAGAAGGTCAGAAAGTGAATCCAGTGGCAAGATACCTGGACTGCACTCGACGTGAGCCAGTTCAACTATTTTCTTCTGAACGAAGAACGTAAATGTGAAGGCACGAGCTTCAGCCTTCGGCAAGCATTACCCAAGAACGAACTGAAATGACAAAAACCAATGGCGGTAGGGATCGCAAAGAAGGACTTGTGCAAGAAGAAACGAGAAGTCACAATGTGGGAAGATATTTTCAACCTCACCTAGCCATATCAGGGAATAGCCCTACGAATTGGGAATAGGAATTTCTTGTATCTTTGAGTGTGATCATCAGATGAGCCAGAATACATTTGTGCATGCGACGCTCTGACGAGATACCCAGTGTAAAGCACTCTCCAGAACCTTGCTCTCAAGAGAAAGCTGAGCTCCCTACACATTGCAGTATTATCCTATCTTGCGTGATGCAACAAATGAAATGACCGCACTCCCACACTTTCTTCTCAATCAGGGTTTTGGCGTGGAAACTTTGCTGGCGAAAATAAGTTGAGTAACGAAGAACATCCATTTTGCGGTTACGGATCAATCGGAGCGCTCAGACTTTGTGATTGGAAGAATTCAGCAGGTTAGTAATTACAACTATAATTATGCCACTTTACATCCACCCTCACCCCATCATCAGGCACAAATATTTCACTCACTGCCTCTATACTTAACCTCAATACTAATCAAGAACGCCACAGTAAAAGTGTTAACGTCACCAACAAGATGTGCTAGCACTCTGGCTTTCAAAGGTACAACTAGCCTTTAGCGGTGCACTAAAAAATCATTCGACAATTTCAAAAAAGCAGATGTTATGCCAGCAGAAATAACGTCTCGAGTGAACAAAAAAAGGCAACATTTTAAACAAATACTACCACACAATAAAAGGTAAAGTAGCAGCCATCGAGCTGAAATATTACTCTGAATTTTATTGAATTAATTTTTTTTTCGTCATTTCGTGCCATGTTGGAGCAGTACCTGAGGCTCACAAGACTCAAGGGTGCCTTCATCCACGCAGCATTGGGTACTTAAGTAGCCAATACTCTAAAGTGGATTCTCGTACCACTCTGTCCATCTCGACCCTTTACACCTTCAGAGCCCTCTGCGGTAACAGATTTTAATTTTACGCAAACATTGTGTATTTGAAAACACTCAACACACCCATCTCTTTCATTCCCATTCTTTTTCCGCCACTGCCAACCCGTTTATCCCCATTACGCGTCAACATCTTCAAAGGTATCTTTAACTTCTGTTCTCCAAAATACATGATTGCCTATATTCGAAGCGCCAATTCAATTTTTAAATAAATCGAAGAAAACGCCTTTTTTTGTGTGTTCGTCATGAAAACCATTTAATTGGGTTCAAGTAAATTTGTTTGACATCATTTCTTGAATATGATATCTCGTGAATAGTCGCCCTTGGCCTCTACATGTTTTCGTGGGTGACAGTCGCCAAGGTCTCAGAGGCAGGCTTTGCCAGTTTCACTGCCGACGTTGCAACAGTGACAATCGCATCCACATGCTGTGTCAGCGATTGCAGCATCTGGACTGCTCTTTGCCTGTTGACTATGGCAGTGAGGATGCGGTCTCGCAAAGGTGCAGCAGGTCAACCGCCTCCCCAGGGGTCTGTGGGAGGTTCAGTCCTATATCGTGGTGAGCCATTGGGTCATAAGATGGTGACTGGATGTTGGGTATAATAGCCTGAAAGTCGGTGGACCCGTTGCTTAGGTGCTGCTCTAGACAGGGGTCGGCCATGCGAACTTGGCGTGAGGGTGCCTCTGTAGCACTGCAGGAGCTTATGCCCTTTGTGCAGGACTGCTTGTGGATGAAGTGGTGGCGCCCCTCAATCGCAGTCACGCAACTGCTGTCGGGGCACGGGACATTCAACGTGTGACTCTTTTTCTTTAGGCGCGTTCAATGAGTGCCCCTGTGGCATGGGGGTGGCTGAGGATGCCTCCCACGTCATCATCGATTGTGCTCTGTATGCAGATGCGAGGGCCTGTGCCGAAATACTCCAGCGAAACTCGGCGCGAGGCTTCCACTCCATTTTGACTGTGGCAAGCCGGTTGGCCTGCTTCGCGCAAGCTTGGGCGAACCAGAGGAAAAACCTGGAGGCGTGGGAGCCATCGGCGGAGGGCGCTGGGCCTCCTAGACGCTCCTTCCCTTCCTCCTGCCCGACAGCAGTCTGCTCAATCCCTGGACCAATGTGTGAACGGGCCGCTATGCAGCCTATTCCATTCCACCCATTAGGTTAGTAGGCTTCTTAGGCCTCTACGACATATTGTGCCCGTTTCGCAGCATTTTTCTTAGTTTTCTTCAACATTTCAACCGGAAGGCGGCTATTTCTTGACGGATGTTGGTTTTCAGCTCTTCTAGGGTCTTTGGTTTGTTAACATAAACCTTCGATTTCAAATAACCCCACAAAAAGAAGTCAGGAGGCGTTAAATCTGGTGATCTTGGCGGCCAATCGAAATCTCTATTTTTGACATCACACAGCCAAGGAACAATGGCTTCAAAAAATTGATTGTAGCCCATTCCAATCGACGTGGCTTATCGTTAGGCAACAATTTTTGTGTCAATTGAATCTTGTACGGGAACAAATGCAAATCAACGCAAAAAATGCGTTGTTAAGTGGATCGGGGAACGCCGAGCTGCTATAGGTGACTGCTCAACACTGGCTCGCACGGCTGCAATATTCTCATCTGATCGCTTTGGTCGCTGTTTATTTGGCCTCTTTGGGCTACCAAGAGCATCACTATTTGTAAATCTTTCATACAAACTATAAATTGTTTTCTTGGAAGGCGCAGTTTTCACTTAATTTTTTTAAAAGCACGTTGAGTTTTCACTATTTACTTGTTGAATGTGAATTTCAACAATTTTAGAGGGTTTGCGTGGCGTGTAGTGTTCCATGGTAAACATCGGTTTGGAATGTACTTCGAACGCTGTTGATTTGACATCACCGTCAAAAGCTACAGTGTTGCTTGATGGGTGCTTCTAATATGGGCAACCTTGTATACCAGTGAAATAATAGTGTGGCAGATGACCTAACTAAGTGAGACGCAAAACTAGTCAAGCAACTGGCAAGTAAATTGAGTCAAGATCCTTTTGTAGTTAGAGGCGTTTTAACCGTCAATATCAATTTTTTTTGTAAACGTACAACAGCTATATTGTGAATATGAGCTATAACCATTGGAAAACCACCATACGAGCACCCCTTCCTCAAATTGACGCATGTCATAAAGCCGCGGGACATGGGCGATTATTAAGGTAAGGCTACCTGGAGCTGCTCGCTGCTTACACATGCAAGGCTGATATTATGCTAGTTAATGTTAGGAAACCAACGCGTAGATGACGCGTGGATGAAACTTACAGCTTCCCTCTAAGGCAAAACACGCCGCTAAATGGGAAACTGTAAATATTTTTACGAAATACACGGTTCTCAACGACGAAATAAGGATGCATGAAATTGATATATTGACAATAAAGACTGACAAAAAAATATTCCACTGTATTTTTAACGAGGCACGTTTATTTTGACATGTTTTTTCATTACTGAATCCTACTGAAGTCAGATTGAAGGGGCGTTCCGTGTTTTTGTTTACAGAGCAGTGAACTTTTTTCCATCAGATCTTTTATTTACTTTCCTTCATTCATCTCCCAATCGCTGCAACTTTATCGCAAGTTGAGTCATTCTGTTCATTATCTGAGGTTGAAGTGCAGTGTCTCACCTGAGAGAAGACAAGAGCACAGTGCATCACCTTACCTGAAGAAGGGGGACCTCACCTCCTCCACTCTACTTTGAAGACGCAGTTTTTAAAAAAATTCATTTTTGTTACATCGTTCGCCGCTTTATAGCCGTTTTTTTATTCTACTCCCATTGTCTCTTTTTGTGCACCACGTTTTGTCTCGAGGATCCTCGTTTCCATAAAGTTGGTCACATATAGGTGCTCGTTGGAACTTCGCGTCGTACGACTCGAGAACTTCAAACTGAGCCGACGATTCAACTTACATCAAGTCAATCTTACTTCCCGGTACCTATAACTCAACTACTTCGGTGCCAGTGCCAGGTAAGGCGAGAACGCCTTCATCTCGTCCAACCCAACGAACCAGAACAACAGTACATTACCAGTGTGTGTTATATTCAATTGTTGCTCGCCTTGTTAGAAATATTAAAATACTTGTCTGGGACGTATAGAGAAGTTAACTCCCGTTTCAGGTTAACGCATAAACAACTAAACTAAAAATATGTCAAGGATTTTGCGGATTTCCTCTTCTTATCTGCATGTCACACTGATATACGTACATCCTCGCAACAAAGCCCATGCTGAAAACTATCCATTAGAATAACCTTTTTTTTTAAGCGGTGGATGCAGGCGATACTCTCACTGTGGCCACAAACGGCCTTATTGCACTACCCACAGACTCCTACTCACTGGGCTCACTTAGTGCGATGCACACAAAGCGGGGGAAATCCATCAGTTCTGCCCTTGCCACCTCTTCCGGCTGAAGAAAGGGCATTCCAAACATACGACGGCGCAAATGCACATCGCATATGCACAACACATGCTGTCAAGATACGAGCTGATGAGAGTGTAAATCGTTATAACTCTCGTTCTTGCTAGCGGCTTTCATCAGCAATATGGTCGTGACTACGAAGAAAAGGTTTAGTCCAGTTGTCAAGAGACACAATTTTTGGAATTGCTGCTCTGTACCACAAGTTGGGCGCTACTTGTACTGAGGTAGTTAGGAGATGTTTGTGAAGAGCTGCTGACTCAGGCAAAAATTACTGCAATTGCAAGGAGCTTCGATCCAATAAACCGACATTCGTCAGGATTATGAACCATTATCTGCCTTTAATAGGAGTCAGTCCATAGCATTGCTGCTAGTTGAAAACTTCAAATTTACCAGAGTGATGTGGGGAAAATGTTTGTTTTGTTAACTTCCACCCTGGTAGCAGATGACTGAGAAATTAATAAAGCCTCAAAAACCTCCTGCGCAAGCGCCGAGGGGCCAATAGATGAGCCATTCTTGAGTTTCCCGTACAACTATTAAAGTTAATGTACCTGTTAGGTGAGTCCATGTCCTCTGGCTGGTGAGATACTGTCGGCGAGCGCTTTTGATGTAAAGACACCATCGTCTGGCCTTTAAGTCAGTACTAAAGTCAGTTAGTTGGTTGTGGTCTTTATGTACAAAGAGAAAGGTAAACGGGTTGGTGGAGCATCATGGAAGGGGAGGAGGAGGTCATGCACCTCTGGGGAAACCCACTAGAGGTGGAGGGAGAAGAATGAAAGTAAGGTACGTTTTAAATGGTCTGTCGATCGTCAATTTCAAGTCTTTTTTGTATTGGGTGGACTGTAAATCCATCAGTTGGTTGTTTTCATTTGTGTAGTCTCTTGAGTGGTGTACATATGGAGTCGCATTTTGTGTTAATTTGTTCATTTATGATGTGTCCTGAAGTTTTTTTGTTTATAGATTTCCATGTTTTCTAATACGTTCAGTTTTCGTCTCACCACCCAGAGAAGACAGCCTCACCTAACAGGTACTTTAACTTTAGTAATTTACCTACTGCCGGATCTAACCCAATTACTTCAATTCCTGTACAAGACCTTCTTAGAACCATTCAGACCGCAAATCAAGCGACGCTTGATGTCCACTAACCAAATTAATTTAATACCTCGATTAAGAACGCCCAGCCACACAAGGAATAAAACGCAGACAAATTTCAATTGCTGCTGCTGTCTTCAAAGCTCTGCTCTATTACAGTGTACTTAATTCTAATTGAAAGATACCTATTGCTTGAACCATTATGGTTTTCCACCTGATCTAACTCTTTACTTGGGTGGAATGTTTCAAACGAAGAAATCAACTGTGGCCACGTTTTTTGTCATAACCTTGTTCACAAACTGGGAGAAACTACTATAAGCTTGCTTAGTAGCAGTCAGAGCTGGAAGGTTTGGCTGCTCTTCCAACAATCATCGCTCAGTGTTGTAGGAACTACATTGGAGCAGCACGTTGCTTCTTGTTCCCTCTGCACTGGAGGCGCAAGGCATGCAGGATAGAGTTTAATACAAATTATATGTTCCAACTGGTTGCAGTTTTTCAGGGGTCTCAACTGGATCCTCTACGTTCTCGCTGTTCACAAGTATATCTGCAGTTTTATCAAAACGTAACGTCCTCCTCCGCTAATAATTTGAACAACTTCGGTCGTACCAAGGTTTCTATGGACAGCTCATACCTTCAGGCTGGTATAGCCAAGGCTTCTTCGGTCAGCCAACCTTTAAACCAATTAAAATGGGCGAATAAGGTGACATTTCGGCGTACCGTTCACTCGTACTTCAGCTGATGTTTGCTTCCTCCGTGTCACCTGTTCTCCTCACATCCTGTAAGAAACTGGCTCAATCCATTTTATGAAAATGTAAAGACTTTCGTTTGACTGCATCTGAGAAAACAGCCGAGCACTCACACTCAATTTGACTTCGAGATGATTCACCCCCACATCAAGGGGACTTTACGTCCAGAACCTTATTAAATTCAATAAATAATCTGTAATAATTTTTGCATATTTAGCCTTTCAATTCAAATATCACAGGGAATCCATTTAATCTGACTTAAACTTTTGCAGCTACCAAAACACATAACAAAATTGTTCGGGCAGTGAAATCAGTATTCTCAAGTGAACCCACGTCATCCAAGAAGCGTCGCTAACAACAGGAAAAATCGCCAACGCCCTTTTCTCGATGGCACTCCTCCACAAATTATGAAATAGATATCCCGGAACTCCCCTTGACCACCAAACATCCGTTTTACTTGTTCAAAAGTGAAATTACTTAGCAAACGTGAACGAGAAATTAAAACAAAAAGTTGCATGCTCAGGACTCATGGACATATACATGCAAATAAAGGTTATGAGTAAGAGAATAAAAAAGGAAAAATCAAATCGAAAGGAGTAAATACCTCAGCATGGTTCTGTAACAAGAGACAGACATATGCTTTAAAAAGAAGAAGGAAAGACAGATTTTTCAGCATTAAAGCATATTTTTAGCTCATTTGTTACTTGACAAGACAAAGAAGTCAGTGGATAGTTGAAATTGAAGTTTGTGCTGAAGGAAAAAATGTTGATTAAAATGGAGGGAAATTAATGGAGTTATATTGCGTCAACACAAAATAACGAAAATAATTGGTACATTCAGATTTTTTACGATGAGGGAATGACGAGACCATTAGACATGTTCTACAATGCACAATTAAACAGGGAACACAACATCAAGAAAGGGTGATCTAAACAGATAGCCAAACAATTAAACAAAAAGCCGTCAAAATACACGAGAACATTTAAACTCCAGGGGTAGACATAGGTCGTTCTTATGTAACAATGTGGCTAACGATTTGAAAGGAAACGTTTCAGTTAAGAATTGTTTTAAAAAAAACTCACCTTCGGGTCGTATCGTTTGTATTGGTCGAGTCCCAGTCCTAGAAAATATCATCATGAAACACAACGTTTAGGTTGATAATTTATGGTAATGACAAAGAAAAGGAGCAAGAGGTCCTACTATGCTTCTTAATCAATTCAACGTTAGAGTTGGTTGAACAGAGCTTTTTGTTACATAAACTCATGCTGCTACGAAGATGCAGGATTTAAGCGTACGAGAGGATGCAAGAATGTGTGATCACTCGCGTTGTTGAAAGGTTGATTCTAAGTTTGCTCTCTCTTGGAGCGTTACGATTCGTGATGAGACTCAACTGGAATGAGCGGGCCAGCTTACAGGAAGTTGGAATGGCTTAAGATTGCCGAAAGGAAGATACGGTCATTGCTTTCAAAGTTTTGAAGTTCCACAAGCCAGACTACTTATTTAAGCAATTCATGCGCACGACAGCAGTATTGAGGGTAGCCTGCCCATCTCAAAGTTTCCATACGAGATATAATTAAGGTTTACAATGACAACGTAAACCTGTACTCGGGCAAAAATTCACCGATCCCTAGTTCTGATCTTACACCCCCAGTTTCCTAAAATATGAATCTTCGTCTTTGACCACTGGACTACAACCACTGGGGTGCCTACAAGGGGACTCAGGCAGTACAAACCAGATTAACCATTCTCCGAAAACGGAGGAGTTTAGGAGTGTTTTCACGAACTAATTACCAGCGAGATATGATTAGCGAACCGGTGGATGATTTTTTGAAAATTGTGTTTGTTTTTGGTGTATTTATAGTACAATACTACAATTCGGTTTATGTAGAACCCCAGAGATCATTAACAAAAGGTGAAAAAAAAAATAGAACATAGTAATTATTGACTGGCTGCGTAACGTGATTTGTGCGATTTTGTCTACATTAATTAGGGTAGTTCGTCACCAGCTGAGAGGGAGAGGAACATGTGAGTACTCGCTTCTCAGTCACAGGGAGTGAATGCGTTGGTTTGAGTGTAATTTGGTTTGGATTGAGTAAAGATTACTGGTTGTTGAGTACATTACGTGCTGCTGAGAGGAGGAGGTATACATGAGTATTCGACACCCCGTTACGTGTGTCTGAGGGCGTTACTGATTTTTACTTTCCTTGGCTCTACAAAGTAGAAAGGAAAGTTATGTAATCGGCTGAACTTTTTTTTTTAGTTTTCTTCAGACCTTTACGTTTCAGACGCTCCTGAGTCCGAAAAACACTATTTGGGAAAATGGTCTGTGTGTCTATGAACGATTTTTAGAGAGAACCACCGTACCAAATCCACTCAAACTTGATATCTAGCCCGCAGGTTACCATGGGATGCCAAAATAAGGGTATGAGCAAAATCCACCAAAAGTTAACTGTAGTTATCATAGTGATCAAAACACCAGATTTTTTTTCTCAAAAACGGCTACAACGATTTTGATTATATTTTTTATGTTGATAGCTCTCAATAAGGCAATTATACCATAAAATTCCCATAACGAGAGCAGCACAATAAATTATCAAAATTTTCGACAAAAAGCGTTTTTATCGCAATTTTTTCCGTATAAACTCCGCTGGAATGTTAGTAGAATGCAAAAAAAAAAAATTTGTGTTGTAGTCCAATCCAATACCTATAGGGTGAGTGTTTAAAAACGCTTATAAGATGCATGGGGCTCACTGCAGAAATTCCTGAATTTCAACTACGCCCGTTTCGCTTTCTACCAGTTCTAAAAGTGTTTACCCAATAACTCTGCAAAAGTAATTACTACCCTTCTTCAAAAAATTTGTGTTCACAGCCTCATTAATTATCTGTGTACCGATTGCTCAATATGGGTCCTGCAATGAGTACGAGCAGCACAATAAAATCTGGAACTGTAAGCGCTACCGCTTCCTGCTGCCGTAAAGCGTTATTTGACCAAGTTCAAATTAACTGAGTGATAAATGAATTGATTAAATCGAATTGGCCATGTACAAAGTGAATTGACGTAGATCTAAGGAAAGTTGTGTGTTGCAACGCACCAGATATTTATGTATATAACGTTAGGTTAATTAGTGAGCTCCTTAGAGGAGCAGGAGGAGGAGGAATATAGTACTCGCTCTTCCAAAATAGTAACGGTTAACTGTTGGATTGAATGTGTTAGTATGAGAGTAATTTAATTTAGCCCGAATGGGAGTTATTTCATTTTGAAAAAAGAAATTTGTTACTAGAATGATGAAGGTGTAACATAAGAGAATGTATATTGATCCCAGGGGAAATTATTAAGAGGGCCTTACGACTCTAATTTCCCCTCGTTGATGAATAAATATTTCGATCAATCAGAACTCTCTCCTCCCCTTTCCTATTTTTTTATTCACACACTGTACACGGAAGCAGACTACGAAAAGTGTGTACAACCGCATTTCCTGCTGCATTTATAACTGATTACTACTTGCAGCTTGACTCACTCAAGAGAAGAGTGGGTTTTACTTTCAATTAACCTATTTTCCAAAAACGCATAAAATATCTGAAATTCGTCCTTCTGCGTTTTGCAGTGTATTTAACAAACATTTTGCTTCCGTTAAGGTGAAATGAGCAAAGACCTCTGAAAGGGCGTCAGCAACGTTTGTTTTCATCAAAAATATGAGCGAAACTATCCCGATAGACCGAAAGGTATTCCATCACTAAGTTGCTCTTTGTCTTCTTGGTTAAATAACAGGTCTGTTTCCTTATTTGATATTGTTCCTAACCCCTCGACGAGGTTTATATCAGTCATGGTTTCGCTAATATGCAAGAGGCCGGCCTCTGCAGCATCCACCGAACTCAGACCTGCAGAGGTACGGCAGGTATTTGGTCGTTAGCCAGCCTCCCGGTAGAGAGCTGCTGCCCGTGTGTGACTGCGCGGAGGTGACCACCTGATGAATCCCATACCATCTGGGAGGAGTTCTCAATCTGGTTTTTCCCCTGATCTAACTATTTACGTGGGTGGCAAGTTTCAAAAGGACAGATCAACTGTGACCACGTTTCATAGCCATCACCTTCTTTGCGAACTCTGCAAAATGGTTATAGGCTTGTTTTGTAGCAGTCAATGCTGCTAAGTTCGTTTGCTCTCCCAACAACCGTCGCTCACGGTTGTAGAAAGTGGAGCAGCACGTGGTTTCTTGTTTCCTCCACACTGGAGGCCCAAGACGTGCATGACGGAGAGTTTTTCAGAGAAAAGAAGTGGAGCCGCGCATTGAAGTCACAATGTCCCGTGAGGAACTGGCTCAACCCATTTTCTTGAAAGGCGTTCACGGATGTTGGGGAAGAACTCATGTGTCACGTCCCTTTGATGAGGATTTCCCTCTCGCTTGCCATTTCTCTAACGCCCATTTGTCGATAGCCGCAAGTTTCTGTTCTGTGGTGAGATCCACACGGAGTTCAGTCCAAAGTGGGGGAAGTTCCCGTTTCACTTTCACTTGTCAACCATGCACTCGACGGCCAAATCAACTAGTAACTGACCAGTGATCACCTGAGGTGCTTCTGTTGGTACAGTCTTGTAGGCCTTGGTGATCCACAGAACAGCAGCCCTCTGGGATTGGGCCAATACTCTCTTTTGATTGACTGTTAGTTTGCTAACCCAGACAATGGGGCAGTAGCCAATCACGCCTAGATATACAGCCTTATACATGAGGATAATGTCATGGTAACACACACCCCAAGTGGCCTTTGTGATTGCACGCAGTGAGGCAAACCTTGCAATGGTAGTGCCTTTAAGGGACTGGAGGTGTTGGTTCAAACCCCACCTCTCACCTATATTCACTCCTAAATACTTGACGTGCTCTTCAATACCAGCACACCGAGGTTTGTACATTTTGTTTAAGGACAATCCTGAAGCCTCGAGGGTTAATTGTGACAAAGAAAGTTGATTGAAGAAGTGGAAGAAATAATTGTGTGTTACAAAAGCTCAGTAAGTACTCGTTCGAGTGTTGGAAAATTTATCACGGATCTTGTAGTTCCCATCTTTGTATAAATGAAATCATACAACTTCCCTCCTCTCAACGATACACGCAAAAAAGAGCGATTTCTTTGTCTAGGTTCCCTCCTAGTACTATCAGGATTAGGTTACAAGATCGAAGATAACCTCAGAAATAAGTGCAAGGATTTTACGCCAACAAGTTAGTGACTTCCGTTTCGATTAACGTTTCAGTTTATTCTTCGATTTACAACGCTTTGTTCAATCAACCCTAGGAAAAGATAGTTTGATCATTCTCATGCAGAGTTGAAACGGTGCAACCAAGCGGAACATGCTGTGCAATGAGCAAACCCCCGGGGGTTGCTAGAAAAGATGATGTTCCTCCCAAAGTTGCTTTTCATGCTGCCTCGCATTCAGACACCAAAAACAGATACTTGTTGGCTTCAAATAATAAATAGGAATAATAGGATCCAACCTTCCTATTAGGGAAATCCGGTCTTATCTCCTACAGCCAACAAATACAGGAGCAACCACTCCAGTTCGCACAGTTTAGTTCAACGGAATCAAGATAAAAGTACAAGAAACGTTTGTTCATCTGGATATTGCTTGGAATATTTCACTGCTCAAACGTCATGACGGACACACGTTTTAATGTACGTTAACAATGTGGCTTTTGTAGGTTTTTCAACCTATTGCATAACTATACTCAGAACTACGAGAAGAAAAGACTAATTATTAAAATTCTATGTCTACTTCATGACCAGCTATTACCTAGAAATCTTCTACTGATCAAGATTTGAAAAGCTTAATAAATTCAATGACGAAGGCAATGATCGAGTACGTCTAACCCTCCCCAAGCAAAGCAAAACTGGTGCCAAATGAATGGAAGTAAGAGAAAATGAAATTATACCATCCGGCTGCTTGATTCCAGGGGTCATTGAACGAAGAAAGTCATCGGGTGTCATAAACACTTCATGCGTTTCATGAGAGCCGTGCACGTGAGAAACTTGAAGAGTGGCAAAGTAGCGAAAAACTTTATCGGGAGTTGAAAAATGTCGGATACGATTCTCATACTCTATTATCTGCCAAAAACGACCAAAACGGCAACTTTCAATACGCACGTTTTCCAGAATAATAAATTTCTTCCAATTTATTAAAATTTCGTTTTTATTAGTACATGATTTATGCGCTAAGTCGATAATAGAACAGCTGCGCTTAGTTATCAAACAAAATCAATCAATGCAAACGTATTTATAAACCAATACAGTTCCAAGCATGCTCAAGGTTTCACACTCCAAACCAAGTTAAGGCAACGTGATCAACGATAATGATCTCAGTCAAAAGCAAACACATAAAGCCACTTAGAACCCGCTAACGGTAAGCCGCATCAATCTCGAGTTTCAGTTCCATCGATCATAGCGCGCTGATCACAAAAAGTATAGAAGTGAGCCGAAATCTACCGATACACCAGTCTTCAATTCTCAAAAAAAAAACAGGGTTAATAGCTGTCAACTACCAAGGCTCCGTTAGCGCTAAAAAACGCAAAGTTCTTCAACTTTACCATCGGGTTGTAACCATCCGGGCGTCATAGATCTGATAAAGTCGAGAGGAGTCATGTAAATGTCAGTGACGCCGTCGTCTCTCGTCATTTTGACGGTAGCGAAATATCGAAATATTTTATCGGGCGTCGAATACAATCTCATCCTGTTTTCATACTCGATAATCTGAATTTTGCACAAAGTAAATAATAATAAATTCAAAATAACGAAATCATAATGAAACTCAGTTATTAAAAATATTAAATGCGAAGGAATCGCACAACTTTTCTCGCCAACAATATGCCCTTTCAACGGATTTGTGTGGATGAAAATAAAAATTCTTGCACCGATAAGTAAAACACATACTACGAGTTAATTAAAATTGATTCTGAGAAAAAAGTTGAAGACTTCGAAAAAATCATGTTTTGTTCAGGTGTTCAAGTATATTCTCGTTCAACAGATTTTAGAGAAATCATTCCACATAACTGCACGCAGACATAGATTTATAGAATACAGCTCTCCAATCTCTTAAATTGCTGAAATCAGTTAACAAAATTTTCAGAATAATGTCAAAATGTTGTGGGAGTCGACTAGCTAAAGACAGCCTGGGTGTTTGATAGGTCTGTTTCCTAATCAAAATGGCTGTTCCTGAACGCTCGTAAAATAGGTATATCAGTCGAAAGTCGTGGAGTGCTGTTTCACTATCATAGAGCCCAGGTACTCGCTTAGCGTCCACTGAACCTAGACCTGTGGAAATATGGCAGGTTGTTGTTTAGCCAGTCTCCCGGCGTAGAGCTGATGCCCACACAGGGGTACAACCCTGGGGAATCCTGTACCACCAGGAGTGCTTCAGTGGTGATTAACAGGAGCGCAGCTCTCTGAGATTGGGCAAGTACTTACATCGATTGACTGCCATTTGGTACCCCAGGCTGTAGCCAGTAGCCAATCACGCCTATGTAAATGAGAATCGCGCCACAGTGAGCCCAAGTGTCTTACTAACTGCTCGTAAATCTTGAGAGGGTAATTCTTCTAAAGGACTTGAGGTGAAGCTTGAAAAGCCTGTCGGCCGGATCATAACTTCAATAATGCCCCATCTCAATTAACTAACCTGCAAACGACGACTTACCTCCTCCTTCAGATGTGTAAAATGGTCAGTTCAGTTTGATAATTGTACTGAGGGTGGCTTAATCCCCAAAATCAGTACACATTTCATTAAACTCGGTGAAATCGGTAATTCCATAATACCTCCCACTTCAAAAAACAACTTACAAACCACTGTCTACTAGAAATTCCAATTAAATCAGCCATTATTATCAAAAGTAATTACGAATCCCTACCTTTCGATCCCGAAATCCAACTTTCTCCTTTTTCTTCTTTTTCTTTCCAGTTTCTTCTTCTTCGCCTCCCTTTTCTACTTTAGTATCTGCATTTGTGTTCATGACCTCAGCTGCATCGACAGCTGGAAATGCATCTTTAATGTCCTTGTAAACCCTGAACGACGAATAAAAGTACAAGAGGAATGTTAACACTTGATATTTTCAGCAGAAAAAATAACACGTTAAATGTTTGCACTTTCACATAACTTTTTTACAATATTAGGAACTAAATGGCACGAAGTTGTGAATTTTTAAAATGATCATGATTAAGTATAATGTGAGTAGATTAGAAGTATCCGCTTTATTGAAAACTGTACACAGAAATGTCTCAAGTTTCACACTAAGGTGGCCACAGTAAAATTAAATTGACTCGCTCCTGTGCCATGTGACTTCCATTGTAAACACCTCAGTGATCGTAGTATTGTGACCAATGGGGGAGATTCCTATTCTGAGGAAACTGGGGGTATAGGATCAGAGGTTGGGATAACTGTAATTTTTTCTTGAGTCTGCAGCTGAACATTTCGGTGTGAAGTATGACGCACCTGCTACAATGCTGAAACAAAAGTAGGCGTCTCTTTCTTGCCCCCTCCCCTTACTCTTTGACTGCTTGACTACTCGACCCTAGAACGAAGAAGTTCATTGAAGTCTTGAAGACTCCTGGAGGGGACCAGCAGTTAATGAGGGTAGAGATGTAACGCCTGACTTCCACCATAAGCAAGGATCTCAGAAATCTTAGTATACTGGCCAAAGACGAAGATTCATGCTACGAGTAAACTATGCGTTGTGGCCTAAACAAACAAATATTAGCGACGTGAACTGATGAATCACAGAGTCGCGGTTGCGGATGGTCAAAACTGGACCTTAGTTCTACCGTTGTCGCTTATTGCTCTACCGTTTAGTGCTTATCGCCACCTCACATCGGGATCGCTTGCTCAGCTCTGCCTCGAGTCGTGGGTTTCTTCTTGTTTCGTCCGGCAATCTACGTTCGCATGAACGACTTTCCTCCTGATTCCTGCACCACTAAGGAGTTGAGAATTTCTTCTTTTCCTGTTTTTTGAAGCAATTAACGTACCAGTACGCTGGCCCTCCATACTAGTAGTCTTAACAACCCAAAAAATCAACATTTTCCATTCTGAAAAGAAACGCTTTCAGTTCTCGTACCAGACCCAAACTGCATCGAGATTAGAAGCAGAAACTGTGCCAGGTCAACTCCAACCTCCAGAAGGGTTCTCTTAATCTCACACCCATCTCGTCCATTTGAAGAAGTTTCCTTCCTTTTTTGGTTTATTATTCATTCTGAATAATAACCCTACATTTTCGGTCGGTTGAAATTTTTACCCCCCCCCCCTCCTCCTACTCAAAATTTGATACTTTACGTTACAAGACATGGGGATTCCAAATCTGCAATGTCCGTCCGCCGTCCCCAATCCGGGCGGTTTTGTGCCGCTAATGTTGTCTAAAAAACCCGTTCTTTCGCACAAAAATCCTATTTGGTATCTAGTTGTGCCCGCCATCTCGGCAATCCGATCGGACGAAGCCCATGGTTGTTATGGACAAAAAATGGTTAAAAAAATTAACAAAACGTAGTATAATTCGCAAATACGCCGTGTTTCGTATAGTTTTCAAGATATTTTTACATTCTGGGTCGAATGAAATGAGTATCACACGTGTACAACTGCGTATAATGAAAATACAGTAATTATAGTGAGCCGAAGTCAATTCATTGAAAGAACTCGCAGAAAGTACAGCGGAAGTCAACGTTTCGTCGTTTGTACTCCCTCCCTCCCTCCTGTCTCATCAAAACCACCCGCCCGCTCCACTCGCAACGTTGTGCCAATTGCCTACAAGCGCTTACGGGCGCCGGGGGTATATTTAGTTTTCGTAGTTCCATTGTAGTCAGGTCATGTTTCGTATGGTTTACTAGTATTTTTCAATGCTGAATCGAATGGAATGGGTCTCAGAGCAGTAATACTAGGTCAAGTTGTTCATGAGATTAATAAACCATTGTGTAATAATTTGCAGAGTTTTTTGTTTGCAATGAGCACAGTTAGGAGAAGAATTAGTTAACTTTTAGTTATTCATTTGTGCTGTAGCCCTGGGATTCGTTTATTTATTTATTACGTTTTATATTTTTAAAAAACGTATCTGCGGATTCGGCAGATTTTTTATACTGTCCTGTGAATGCAAATAATTCACTGCCACAGCTTGAAATCACTCAGTTTCAATGACATTCATTCGTTCTCGCGTGTGATCTCCCACATTTAGCGCGATATCGTAACATTGGCACCTTTGATTGGCTGCGCCAGTGTAATACTAAAGTCTATAGTCAATAATAAGGCATTCCTCCCTGATAATAGGTGATGTAGTTTCATAAGGTAGCCACATCTGGAATGACCGATCACTGTTGGAAGAGTTGGATGACATTATTACTTCGCATAACCCCATATCATAATATATTCGTAGTTTTCTTTAATTAGATGCCGTACAACTCTGATTTGGTAAATTCTAAGAACTGAAAACTTCGGCCTAGCGGAACACAATTATTTCAATATTTTATTCCAAGTTAAAAACGCTTCAAATTATAACCGAACGGTTTATTATTCTCGTACACAACTTGACGCAGTATCACATCTCTGAAATCAATCCCATTCGATTCAGCATTGAAAAATACTAATAAATGATACGAAACGCGACCTGACTACAAAGAAACAACGAAAATTCACACTTTCTACCGATGCTGGGCAATTTGCACAAAGCAACGAATAGTGCGACAGGAGGTAGTGAGAGGAAATGAGCACAGGACTGAGAGAAAAGATAAATTTCGCTGCATTGCCCTTGCGAGTTCATTCAAATACCTGAATTCACTTCGCTATATTCATTGTGATTTCACTGGTATCATCCAGGCGCAGTCCCCCATCTCTGACAGCCATTGTATTCGACTCAACATAAAAAATATCTAGGAAACGAAACCAAACACGACGTAAATGCAATAAAACTGCCCAAATGTTGTTTTCGGCTGATTTTTTAAACCATTTTTTGCCCATAACAACTAGTCTCATAGGATTGCCAAGCAGGCGGGTACAACTAGATACCAAATAGAATTTTTGTGCGAAAGTACGGATTTTTACACACAATAACTTGCACTATATCGTCCGGCCACTCCTTCAAGTAGTAGAATTTACCTCCATATATTTACTGTGATTTCATTGTTGACCGCCTAGACACAATACTAACCAATTCTGAGTCGAAAAATATCTAGCAAACGTTACAAAAAACGACTAAAGCGTGAAAGTAACGGGTTTTCAAGCTTACTTTTCCCAATCCACGAAACATCCGGCAAACATCGACCCAATAAACAACAACCACAGCTTCGATCCTCTCGATTCTGGCGCTGGCCCGTGACTGATGTTTTTGTAAAATCGGAATCCTTCGGCTCCCTCATTTCGTTCAACGATCATAAAACGTCTAGCGCTCTGCAAAGATCGAAATAACGGAATAAAAATGGATACAAAATAAACGATCAACTATGACAGAAAATAAGAAACGTACTCGGTCGTTTTTTCTTTCAGAAACGAGAAGGTGATAGCAACGAGCGCCGAAGTACCGGTCTTTGAGACATTTTTGGGCAGATAAATTTAGGGCCCTTGTGCAAAGCATCTCTGAAAAGTTAGACAAAAAATTATCAATCAAGTCATCCAATAGATTCCTGGTAATAAAATAACGTGAGATTGAACGTCGAGACATAGATTTTCTAGCGTAAATGTGATATAAAATACCTGTGTTGGGGCGCCACTAAACTCCAACAGGAGTAGAACGATAAGATCAATAAGCTTGTCAAGCTGGGGGCTGGTGTATCTGGGACTATCAAGAGCTTCCCATAATCACAGTAAATTGTTTATCGGTGGTATACAT
This sequence comes from Pachypeltis micranthus, assembly GCA_020466155.1. Lineage (NCBI taxonomy): Eukaryota > Metazoa > Arthropoda > Insecta > Hemiptera > Miridae > Pachypeltis > Pachypeltis micranthus. The sequence goes on from CM035776.1 coordinate 7,884,169, forward strand.
GAATTTTGTCTCCCACATAAACTTTTCTCATTTGCATTTTTTGTTGATGAAACCTAACCATCGAAATCAATGTGTTACTCAAATTTACTGGAAATAGAAAATCGTCTGAACTCTGTTTTATTATCGACCATTGAGTTTGATAGTCAGGCGGTAGAGATCATGCTAGCCACCACATGAGCCTAAAGCCCTTCTTCGGCGAGAGTAGTATAGTGGGTTTGTGTCCTTCCATTGATGACCCCTCCTCTGCTGCTTGTTGTTGGGAGGTGTGTGGATCCTGCTTCTGCCCCTCCTATAATCCCTGACTGCGAGAACCAACCTGCCAATGGATAGGATGAGGCAAAGGGTTTGCAATACTTTTATGATTCTTGAGGTGTCTAGTCTCGTTCAAGGTAACATTAGCTTATCGGGGATAGTATCCTGCTCAATATCTTGCTAGGGTTAACTCGAAATTCGAATTGAATCACACGACAACTATTGAACGATGAAATGAAACTGTTCATCCTCTATTTTGTCAGTTTCTTATTGTAACCCCTTCATCATCACTTCACGAACTGCAATCTCTCCTGTCATTGTGATAAGCGCAACCGTTATCAGTGCGTACGTTCCCTCTCAAAACAACGCATTTGTCAAATTAACTCTCACAAAAATAAAAGCATACATGATCGATAAATAGACAAACATTGTAACGATCATTTAATCATCAATGAACCTTACCATATAAGTACAATTGCTATCACTACGACAATGTCGTCCCCTTTTACTCTTCCGTTAAGATCATGTCAATCTATCAAACCTGTAGCACAATCCACCGGTAGTTAGTTATTTCACGATATATTTGCATCTACGCACGATATATTTCCAAAAAGGAGATGAAAATATATTGAGCAAGACAGCGCAACTTACTCTGATATCAGTTGTGGCTACTGAGACACTGCGGCCGAGTTTGACGGGTACTAGATGGACAGCACATAAAATTAACTACGAAGTTCGAATAATGAAACCTAAATAAACTGAATTAAATGCAGATCTTTCTCGGCGACGGTCTTACGTTTTACAACACACCATGGAACTGTAATGGAATTGAATGTCGGAACGGAACTGTTAGTGTTACTCAAAGTAGCAGCTCATACTAGTTCCACCCGTACCGGACCACTGAATTGTACTGATTTAGTTAGCAAAAGACGATATAATTTCATTAATTATGAAATAGTGTGTTCTATTTGTGTAGACCATGACAACAAAATTTCGATAATATTACACCGAAAGCGTGTAGGATGAAGGAACATATTATCTGAACGGCCGGGGAACAGTAACTAGGAGCTTACGTTCCGGAGGCCTGTTCCATTGTGACCAAACTCCAATCAGACTTCAGTCGACCCCGAGTTCCTATTGACAAATTTTGACAAAGCTAACATCTCTGCAAAATTCTTTACTGTACGATAATTGTAATTGCTTGAAATGGACTTGGTAGAGTCATCACATACCACCAATGAAGCACTATCACTCATGATATGAAGAGGTATGTGATCTAAGGTCTAACATTATGTCGCATGGAATAATCAACTAGAAAGTAAACGCATATGGTTTAACAACTACATTTGAACTTCTTAGGTTACATCCCCAGATCTTTCAAAGTAGATAAATATAATTGTATCATGATTGTACCTGGCATCCGCTCACTGAACACATTAATAGCTAACCCTTACCGCCACAGGTCCCAGTTTTCCCGTCAAGGCCACATTTGTGCCTCTCAGGCACAGTACTTACGTGTTTTCATCTTTTTAATTTTTTTTCGAGTAAAATCAATCATATTCTTACTACTGTTTTATTTTTACTTTCCGCTACCCGAAGGGAAGGAAAGTATAGTAATCGGCCCAAAGAAAAAATTTGGGTTTTCTTCAGATCTTTACGTTTCAGACCCTACTGAGTCTAAAAAACCTAATTTCGGCGCGTGGTCCGTGTGTGTGTGTGTGTGTGTGTGTGTGTGTGTGTGTGTGTGTGTGTGTGTGTGTGTGTGTGTGTGTGTCTGTAGTTCGATTTGCGGGAGAACGGCTGTTCCGATTGATCTGGTTCTTTTTTGTTTTGTTCGTTATTTTTTGTAGACACCAAAATAAGGTTATGGACGATTTCGGCCGATGGGAAGGGGGGGGGGCGAAAATGTACCAAAAACTAGGGTTTTTCGCATTTTTCTCGAGAACGGCTCTAACGATTTTGATTAAACTTTCAAATTATCTTCTACTAATCAATACCTAACTTTTCTTCTCCATACATATCCCCATAAAAATACGGTGAACGGAGATATGGGCCCCTGAAGCAAAAATAGGTTTTATACGCTTTTTGGCAAAACGGCTTCAACGATTATCACCAAACTTTCAAGGTGTTTTTGAATAGTTAATACCTACGTATTGTTCTGAATAAATGTTCCTCTGAAAGTCCATTGAACATAGATAAAAATCAAAATGTGTCAAAAATAACGTTTTTTCGAACATTTCCGTAAATTCCAGGGTAACTTTTTCACCAGATGTGATAAATCCTAATGGAGTGTCTTTTAGTCACCCATACCAACATTTCGTTCTCTATAATTATTTCTGTATATATATGTTGAACGGAGATATAAGCCAAGTTAACTCAGAAAAGGAGATTTGTTCATCGGTATTCCAATTTTGTCTAAAACGGCTCTAACGATTTCGATCAAACTTTCGGAGTACTCTCAGCTGACTAGTCCCTACATTTTGTTCTCCATAAATGTTCCTGTAAAAATGCGTCGAACGAAGATATAGCGCCCACCTATGTAGGTGGTGTTCGAACTTAAAGGGGTAGTGTGTTGCTACGCACCAGATATTTTACTTTTTATACTATTATATTGTTCAGATATATGTAATTTTATTTATTTTACAGCTACGCACTCGACACAAATTAGGCAATCTACGGGGTAAAAAACAAAATAAAACAAATATCAACGAAGAATACCTCAAATTTATTAAACTTTTAAGAAAAACAAAATTTTTAAAGAAACTAAAAATATATTTAAAATTATTATATTATCTTCACTACCGAAGTAGGGACTAGTCAGATCACAACTGATTCCTTAGTAAAATCACAAGTTTAGTTTAGGTTTTAGTTTTTCACTATTTCACTTCGTCTACCACACAAGAGATGCATACCTTGCGCGAGCATTCCAAGCAAATCGGTTTCTTAGACTTTATACACATGTATGCAGTTTTACGATTTTTAGTGTAAGGGGGGGGGGGTGAACACGTTTTTCTCTTTCCCAATCTGTCATCATGTGTATGTTATTGATATGATGAAATGTGTGTGGGGTTCGCAATAATAATAATAACAATAAGCCAGAAGAATCCTAGTAAAACTCGTGCCGGTACAATAGTGGCTGGCATTTCGGCTTCTTACCAATGTAAAAAGCCACATGTGTGCCTCACAGACCCACCTGTGGCGGTAAGGATTAATTGAAATGTTTTGGATGGTAACAATTATTACAGCATAACTGTTTAGAGATAATATCATCCTGCAAGTTTCTCTAAGGAACTCCCATTCAACTGAAATAGGAGTCAGGCACTTCTTTCGAAAGCACCCAGAAAAGGGCTTGGGCTTCTACTCCAGCCCCACAAAGGAAACCGGAGATCATACCAATTACCTGTTTAAGGTTCGAGAGTTGGTTCTGGAAACAAGAAAAGCCAGAAAATACTGGCAGAGTTATGATTCGTGAAATTGAGGGCCAAACGTTCGTCAGAAATGTACGTAGCCTCTCAGCTGAAAAAACACATTCCATACACTGTACAAAGCAGTGAGAGAGGTGCCAGTATTTATACATCAATAATGAAGAAGGAACCTGAGCAAAAAGTGCAAAGGACAAAACAGAGCGGTTTGCACGCCATCTTGACGACTTTTTCATTTCCTTGAAAGGCAAACTGAAAATGAGGATGCTAAACCTACAGCCTTCAGCCTGCCACACTTTAGAAAAATCTGTGATATGATTTGATTACTGGCAAAATCCTGAAGGTACCCACTCAGAAAGGTTTCCAGCAATTAGTGCATTTGATTGACGCATCATTTCAGCTGAAGTACGCCCCTCGATAGTGTAACGTAGCGAAAGCCATCCAAAACCTGGACACCCAATGAGCGACAAAAAATCGTATCGCCCTCATTTCACTCCTGCCTACAATTTCTAAGCTATTCGAAAACCATCTATTGAAGTGTCTAAATCTTATGATCTCTCTGATCGTCAGTTTTGGTTCAGGGAGCAACACTCTACAGTTGATCAAGAGCATAGGATAATAAGCTATGCTAAAGAAGGATAAAGTTGTGCTTGTAAGTTCCCGAAGCGATTGCTTATCGCCATAGAAAAGTTCGTAAATTAGCGGGGCATTTGTGGGTTGGTCAAATCATAGTTGCTCAACCTTGGGTGTCAGCAAAAATACGATGTTTGAATTATGACGGTGCTTTGAACCCTATTCAGGTGTATGGATAGTCTATAGCTTATGCCACTGCCAATAGTGATAGTGAAAAGGCTTATAACTTTTTACCAAATCACTTGCCCTTCGGCTTGTTCAGAAAATGAACTAGGTCTGCCATGTAGCATCTAGATAACCAACAGGCTACACTCAAACAGACTTAACCCCTTTGCAGCGCACCTGACAGTCATTTTGATGAAGCGTTCCCCAACATAGCAAGTCCAATATCTCCATAAACCCACACTCCCAACGATTGTCACCGCATAAAACCAGCTGGTTTTTATACTCGAACTTTTGACAGACTCGACGGGAAATATTTGTTCGTTAAATTTGTCATTTTCTTCTCTTCAAGTTACATTTGTCCTAGTTGTTAACGTCGTCCTCAATAATCTCTCTTAATAATTACTTTCCTTGGCTCTACAAAGTAGATAGGAAAGTTATGTAATCGCCTCAAAAATTTTTTTTGAGTTCTCTTCAGATCTTCACGTTTCAGACCCCTCCGAGTCCGAAAAACACTATTTGGGAAAATGGTCTGTGTGTGTGTGTGTGAACGATTTTTAGAGAAAACCATCGTACTAAATCCATTCAAAGTTCATATCTAGCTCGCAGGTTACCATGGGACGCCAAAATAAGGGTATGAGCAAAATCCACCGAAATTTAACCATAGTTATCATAGTGATCAAAACACCAAGTACTTTTTTTCTCAAAAATGGCTATAACGATTTTGATTAAATTTTTTATATTGGTAGCTCCTAATATGGCAACCATACCATAAAATTCTCATTTGTGGGAAAATGACGAGAGCAGTACAATAAATTACCAAAACTTTCGACGAATTTGATTTTAGCGTGGTTTTTAGAGAAAACAACAGTAGCAAATCAGCTGAAACTTGATGTCTACCCTACAGGTTACCATGGGACGCAAAAATAAGGGTATGGGCAAAATCTACCGAAACTTAACTGTAGTTATCTTAGTGATCAAAATACCAAATTTTTTTCTCAAAAACGGCTTCAACAATTTTGATTAAATTGTGTAGATTGATAACTCTCAATAAGGCAATCATGCCATGAAATTCCCATGCGTGGAAAAATGACGACAGCAGCACAATAAATTATCAAAATTTTCGACGAAAAGCGTTTTTAGCGCGGTTTTTTCCGTATAAACTTCGCTGTAATGTTAGTAGAATGTTAAAGAAAATTGGTATTGTACTCCAATCCAATACCTGAAGGGTGAGTGTTTAAAAACGCTCATAAGATACATGGGGCTCACTCCAGAAATTCCTGAATTTCAACTACCGCTGTTTCGCTTACTACCAGTTCTAACAGTTATAACCCAATAACTCTGCAAAAGTGATGACCAATTGCTCAATAATGGTCCTGGAATGAGTACGAGCAGCACAATAAATTCCAGAACTGTAGGCGCTACCGCTTCCTGCTGCTGTGAAGTGTTGTTTGACCAAGTTCAAATAAACTGAGTGATAAATGAATTGAGTGAGTGGATAAAGCCATGTACACGAGTGAATTGACGTAGAGCTAAGGAAAGTTGTGTTTTTTTGTTTTTTTTTCTGACCCGAGGGCGTGTGGGACAAGTCCCTTTGTCACTGCGACCGCATATGGGCCTATTGTGACGCTGCCCCTTTCTTAGTAGAAGGCGTCGTACATACCTGCCCCCCTTAGGAAGCCGAGTATGTCCTTCACCGCAGAGTCCGCTACAGTTTGGGGTTCAGTGGTCCCCTGACCGAAGTATTCAAAGCGGTTTGCTGCCAAGGCATGGCATTCACATAGGATATCCTCTGCCGTCTCATCCTCCTCGCCACACAGTCTACACTCCACTGCCTCTGAGATGCCCATTATGCTGAGGTGGTATCTGAGTGGGCAGTGCCCGGTGAGGAAGCTTATCAGTACTCTCAGGTCTTGTCTAGAGAGTGTCAGCATCGCCTTCGCCCTTCGACAGGAAGGCGTGACAAGCCTTTTCGCCTGTCGTAGTCGTGGCTGGCGATGCCAATGGGCGCAATTTTCCTGTATCTCCCATCGAGCAACCAGACGGTTCAGGTGACTTTTCGTCTGACCCACGTGTGGTTCAGGCCCGATGGGTAGGGATTCTGTACCCCTTTTCGCGAGGCGGTCAGCCTCTTCATTGCCCTCATGCCCCCTGTGAGCCGGCACCCAAATGAGGGAGAGCCTGTTACGGGAGCCGAGCTGCTTGAGCGCATGGAGGCATTCCCATGCCAGCTTAGACCAAAAACTATAGGCTGCGATGGCCTTTAAGGCCGCCTGGCTGTCTGAGAAAATGTAGATCCGCTTGCCCTTGAGTCCTTTGTTCAGGATCTCTTCTGCGATGTCTTGGGTTTTGCCCATTGTTTGCGGCTGCTTATTCCATTCAGCATGCTGACCTTATTCACAGCTGGCCGCAGACATGCCCCTGGGGACAATGCTGTGGCCGTTCCACTATCCACAACCCGTGGTCGCGCCTGGTAGCATGGGCATGCTCCTGGGAAGATAACCCAGAACCAGGAAGTTGTGTGTTGCAACGCACCAGATATTTTTTTCTTCAATATTGCCGGGCGAGCTTTAGAATTTTAATAGGACAAAGAGTGACCTCCAGATTCTGGCGTTAAATAGAATGTAAGTTAATGATTGCTGAGAACGCCTACTTTTTGTCGTGGCGGTGGTGGGGGGTTGACAGTGGATACTGCAGTTCGTGAAGTGTGGATGAAAGGGTTACTATAAGAAACTGACGAACTAGAGGAGGAACAGTTTGATTCATCGTTCAATAGCTTAATAGTTGTCGAGTGATTCAATTCGAATTTCGAGTTAACCCTAGCAAGATATTGAGCAGGATACTATCCCCGATAAGCTAATGTTACCTTGAACGAGACTAGACACCTCAAGAATCATAAAAGTATTGCAAACCCTTTGCCTCATCCTATCCCTTGGCAGGTTGGTTCTCGCAGTCAGGGATTATAGGAGGGGCAGAAGCGGGATCCACACACCTCCCAGCAACGAGCAGCGGTGGAGGGGTCATCAATGGAAGGACATGAACCCACTATTCTTTTATTGCCGAAGTAGGGCCTTTAGGCTCTTGTGGTGGCTAAAATGATTTCTACTGTCGATACATATTGCTTGGTTGACCACAGAGACTTGAAATTGGTATACGTTACGGTGTGACCTGTACGACGAAGTGGGAAGTATTACGAGTATTTGGGGGAGCCCTTCGATGTTATAATTGCACATTGTCATTAGCGAATGCGATCATCAGATCTGACATTGGCCGTGCGTTCAGGACTTGAGAAAAAGGAGGGGGAGAACCGCCGAACCTATTTCTGTTCTCCCGGGTCTGGACATTGTTTACTAGCCGTTTGAAGAACATTTTCGAACCCTCCCCTCGCCATCCCCGCAATGTAAACTGTATTCTTCCCACGGACGTTTGAGTGAAACATTTACGGTTTTAATTTTTAAGAACATAGTTCAGCTTCTTTTTTTTCCTTCACCGCTCAATTCTGTTAGCGTCGCCGCTTCGGTCAGCCTTATCTTCCCCGTCATCGCATCTCTGGCTAGATCCCAATTTTCTCGTATCTAGCCAATTTGGTTAATGCACCAATAGTTCGGTCAGAAGTGTACTAGACGGCTAGTATCCGGTGAGGGCGCCGTGATCTACGTTGATTGGCTGGTGTTGTTTTCCCCCCGCAGCGTCCGACAGTCCACTAGTTCACCGACTCATTTCAATCGACCAACTTCCCTTTTTTCCGACACAGAATTTTCCTTTCTTCCTGTTGAGCTCCAGGACGCTCGCCAACTCAAGTTAGTTAAAACGTAACAATACGGATTTATTTTGACCTATTTTTTTTTTAAATTTGATACGTCTGGAGTGTTATAACCACCTCCTAAAAGACAGAGGTGTTATTGGGCCCGCCGAAATTCGAGGATAACGTGTAAATGTCAGTGCACCAAAAGTTCGTTTATTCTTTCTAATTAGAGAGTAATTTTACAAAAAAAAATGGTATCCTGGTTTGTCTTGATTCGCCTAACGCCTTTTATTGAACGTGCTTACTTTTGACAGAAAGTTTAATTGTGTTTTGTTTTCGAATGACTGAAGGTGTCGAAAGTTCTGATTTTTGTTCCAACGACTACACTGAGAGCCATTAGAGAATTGGTGCGCACATCTCTTCCACAGTACCAATTCCTCTCCTCTCGATTTAAGGCACGTTTTTGCGTTTTTAACTCAACGCTCGCCAAACCGACGGGGGATTGTGGGAGATGATTTATAAATGGCCCGAGTAAGATCCACTTGATACGCGCAGTGTGCAAATTAGTATTCTTTAACATTTTTGGCAACCCGCAGAGTCGTGTAAGATAAGGTGAAGTTACGAGTACTTTAATTGCGCCTAGTAACGAATTAAATACGAGAATGTAGGTTGTATTTATGTTTGTGAATTTCGGACGTTTCGTATTTCGAAAAGTCGATTAACGTTTTGCGTTTTGTAGCACTGTGAATGGCTGTGGTTTTTGAAAAATTGAAATGGCCATTTTGATGGAGCTCTGAGCGATTATGGGGATCAGAGCCCTCAACTTGTACCGTATTCATTTCAGTTCTGCGTATTTCCTCCCCAACTCTATCCCCCTGTTTATTCCCTGTAGCCGTTCGAGTAGAAATACGTTGAATAAGGCGATCAAAACAATCCAATTGTGCCAAACAGCGTGTTTTTATGAACGTTTAGGAATTTCCCTTGCAATGCGATGGCATGTGCAGCCGAAATGCCCGACATCGTAATGACAAATGTAATGACAAATCGAGTGAACGTCAACAAGTGTGCAGATCGAGCTGAGTTTTTTCTGAAACGGTCTAAATATCAACGTGCACATTGTGTATGTTTATCAGAATATCGGACGAATTGTTACTAGCGTGACGTATTTAAATCAAGGTGGCTTATGGCGCGGGGGAAATTTCAGTAGCGGTCTGCTGCCATGGAAGATTATTCAGGGGCTGCAAAATACCAATATTGGCAGGTTAGTTCCGAAGTTTCGCTTGAGGACACAACGGACCTCCATCCGCTCTAGAGTGTTCCGTTCAAGGTTCACAAATACGAAAATTACCGTATAGATGTGCAAGATGCAAATGATCTAACATTTTGGATCGTTGGGTCTCTGGAGCATAGATCACAATTACCCACCTCGAAATTATAACGTTTTCACAATTGCCTCCGTATGTGCCGACACAAACAAAGCAAGTTCTCGAAAAAATTAATTCCCTGTCAAAATCACGTTAAATGAATAATAGTACAGAACATTTTAATTTCTTCGGATAGATTGCAATTTAGAAAAGTGGTCCATGTCACATTAGCCACCGGTTCTTCGATAATCTTTACTTTCCTTGGCTCTACAAAGTAAAAAGGAAAGTGATGTAATCGGCTGAAGACAACATTTTGAGTTTTCTTCAGATCTTTACGTTTCAGACCCTCTTGAGTCCGAAAAACACTATTTGGGAAATAATCTGTGTGTGTGTTTTAGAGGAAACGACCGTACCAAATCAGCTCGAATTCGATACATAGCCCGCAGGTTACCATAGAACGCTAAAATCAGGGTTTGATCAAAATTCATCGAAAGTTAACTATAGTTATCATAGTGATCAAAACACCAAATATTTTTTTCCTCAAAAACGGCTCTAACGATTTTGATTAAATTTTTTATATTGATAGCTCTTAATAAGGCAACTATACCACAAAATTCCCATTCGTGAGAAAATGACGAGAGCAGCACAATAAAGTATCAAACTTTTCGACGAAAAGCGTTTTTAGCGTTGTTTTTCCTTATAAACTCCGCTAGAACGTTTCAAAAATATCTGGTGCGTAGCAACACACTACTTTCCGCCACCCCTTTAAGTTCGAACACCATCTACATAGGCGGGCGCTATATCTTCGTTCAACGCATTTTTACAGGAACATTTATACGGAACAAAATGTAGGGACTAGTTAGCTGAGAGCACTCCGAAAGTTTGATCGAAATCGTTGGAGCCGTTTTTGAGAAAATACGAATACCGATAAATTAATATTCGACAAATCTCCTTTTCTGAGTTAACGTGGCTTATATCTCCGTTCAACATATATATACAGAAATAGTTATGGAAAACAAAATGTTGGTATGGGTGACTAAAAGACACTTCATTAGAATTTATCACATCTGGTGAAAAAATTACCCTGGAACTTTCGGAAATGTTCGAAAAAACGTTATTTTCAACACATTTTCATTTTTATCTCTGCTCAATGGACTTTCAGAGGAACATTTATTGAGAACAATATGTAGGTATTAACTATTCGAAAATATCCTGAGAGTTTGATGATAATCGTTGAAGTCATTTTGCCAAAAAGCTTAAAAAACCTATTTTTGCTTCATAGGTCATTATCTCCGTTCACCGTATTTTCATGGAGATATGTATAGAGAAGAAAAGTTAGGTATTGATTAGGAGAAGATAATTTGAAAGTTTAATCAAAATCGTTAGAGCCGTTTTCGAGAAAAATGCGAAAAACCCTAGTTTTTGGTACATTTTCGTCCCCCACCCCCCTTCCCATCGGCCGAAATCGTCCATAACCTTATTTTGGTGTCTACAAAAAATAACGAACAAAACAAAAAAGAACCAGCTCAATCGGATCAGCCGTTCTCCCGCAAATCGAACTACAGACACACACACACACACATACACACACACATACACACACACACACATACACACGGACCACGCGACGAAATTAGGTTTTTTAGACTCAGTAGGGTCTGAAACGTAAAGATCTGAAGAAAACTCAAATTTTTTTTTGGGCCGATTACTATACTTTCCTTCCCTTCGGGTAGCGGAAAGTAAAAATTGGTGTTGTAGTCCAATCCAATACCTAAACGGTATGGGTTTAAAAACGCTCATGAGATACACGGGGCCCACTCCAAAAATTCCTGAATTTCAACCACCGCTGTTTCGCTTACTACCAGCTTTAAAAGTTTTTACCCAACAACTCTGCAAAAGTGATTACTATCCTCTTTAAAAAATATCTGGTGCGTAGCAACACACAACTTTCCGCCACCCCTTTAAGTTCGAACACCAACAACATATGCGGGTGCTATATCTTCGTTCAACGCATTTCTACAGAAACATTTATTCAGAACTAAATGTAGGGACTCGTTAGTTGAAAGTACTCCGAAAGTTTGATCGAAATCGTTAGAGCCGTTTTTGAGAAAATTGGAATTCCGATAAATCAATATTCGACAAATCTCCTTTTCTGAGTTAACTTGGCTTATATCTCCGTTCAACATATATATACAGAAATAATTATAGAGAATGAAATGTTGGTATGGGTGACTAAAAAGACACTCCATTAGAATTTATCACATCTGGTCAGAAGTTACCCTGGAATTTACGGAAATGTTCGAAAAAACGTTATTTTCGACACATTTTCATTTTTATCTCTGTTCAATGGAGTGTCAGAGGAACATTTATTGAGAACAATATGTAGGTATAAACTATTTAAAAACATCCTGTGAGTTTGGTGAAAATCGCTTGAGTCGTTTTGCCAAAAGCGTAAAAAGCTATTTTTGCTTCATAGGCCTATATCTCCGTTCACCGTATTTTCATGGAGATATGTATAGAGAAGAAAAGTTAGATATTGATTGGTAGGAGATAATTTGAAAGTTTAATCAAAATCGTTAGAGCCGTTTTGAGAAAAATGCGAAAAACCCTAGTTTTTGGTACATTTTCGTCCCCCACCCCCCCCTTCCCATCGGCCGAAATCGTCCATAACCTTATTTTGGTGTCTACAAAAAATAACGAACAAAACGAAAAAGAACCAGCTCAATCGGATCAGCCGTTCTCCCGCAAATCGAACTACAGACACACACACACACAGACATACACACAGACATACACACAGACATACACACAGACATACACACGGACCTCTCTCCGAAATTAGGTTTTTTAGACTCAGTAGGGTCTGAAACGTAAAGATCTGAAGAAAACCCAACTTTTTTTTTTGGGCCGATTACTATACTTTCCTTCCCTTCGGGTAGCGGAAAGTAAAAATCGTGTTGACAGCCTCATTAATTATCTGTGTACCAATTGCTCAATAATGGTTCGGGAATGATTACGAGCACCACAATAAATTCCGGAACTATAAGCGCTACCGGTTTCTGCTCCCGTGAAGTTTGACCAAGTTGAAATGAACTGAGTGATAAGTGAATTGAGTAAGTAGAAATAGCCATGTACACACGTGAATTGACGTAGAGCTAAGTTTTAATGACATTTCAAAATCTAAAGTGGGAAGTTTTTGTCCCCTCTTCAGTTAACGTGGGGACTTAGTGGTTAATATAAACATTCATGATTTAACTATTAATAAGAAGTCGCAGCTTTGGAAATAGATATCTTTTGGTCTGTTTGTACGTTTTTGTGGGTGATGGCTGCTTCAATCTCATTTAATTACGGAGTTTTCATAAAATTTCTGGCTGAGCTTTCATGGTTTTTGGAAACGCTCTTGGGGAATTTACATAAGCGCTTTATTTTACCAATAGAATATTTCAAATGGCGGCGTACGTCCAAATAATGGGTAATAGCTGTTGAGAAATATGGTTGGCTTCTTCCCAGTAAAACACCCTCAACACATTGGCAACTCCTCTGCTCGGTTCTGATCATTATTTTCGCTTGCTGGCTATACGGAGCGAATTCGTCGAGTCAAAATCGAGTGTCGTCGTCGCGAAGGCAAAGTACAATATATTTAACAGTTGAGTTGAAAATAAAATTAACCAAATTGAGTTTGTAGGATAAGTGCGCTCTAGGGACGATAAAAATAATTTGATGCGAATTTCCGCAAAATGGGGCTGTGAACTTGCCTTTGCACCCTTAACTGGTAAATCCTAGTCTTTTATTTGTGATTTAACAATTGTGTGTCATTGAGAAATATGGTTGGCTTCTTCCCAGTAAAACACCCTCAACACATTGGCAACCCCCTGCTCGGTTCTGATCATTATTTTCGCTTGCTGGCTATACGGAGCGAATTCGTCGAGTCAAAATCGAGTGTCAATGACACACAATTGTTAAATCACAAATAAAAGACTAGGATTTACCAGTTAAGGGTGCAAAGGCAAGTTCACAGCCCCATTTTGCGTAGATTTGCCACTTAGCTCCTTCCCTGCCCATTGAGACGCAGTCTCTGTGCTCTTACCCTTGTCATCTACCTGTCATGTGCTCCTTGACGCTAGCTTCTTTGCACGCATCGACCCCATGAAGTCTGCTTCCAGTAAAGTAAATCTGTTACGTTACTCTGTTGTACTCGCACTAAGGGGAATTTTTGAAACTCTATTTCAAATACATTATCAAATATCTGGTGCGTTGCAACACAAAACTTTCCTTAGCTCTACGTTAATTCACTCAGGTACATGGCTTTTTTCTACTTACTCAGTTCATTTGAACTTGGTCGAACAACACTTCACGGCAGCAGGAAGCGGTAGCGCTTACAGTTCCGGAATTTATTGTGCTGCTCTCGTCATTTTCCCAAGAACGGAAATTTTATGTTATAATTGCCTTATTGAGAGCTATCAATATAAAAAATTTAATCATATTCGTTGGAGCTGTTTTTGAGAAAAAAAATATTTGGTGTTTTGATCACTGTGATAGCTATAGTTAACTTTCGGTGGATTTTGTTCATACTCTTGTTTTAGCGTCCCATGGTAACCTGCAGGCGAGATATCAAGTTTGAGCTGATAAAAATAATTTGAAGAAAACATTCGCGAAACGGGCTGTGAACTTGCCCAACCCCTGTAACTATATGTGATTTACCGAGTAGTATCTCTTTTGCACCCTGGCGTAGTGTACCTTGCTCCTTCCCTTCCCCTTGAGATGCAGTCTCTGCCCTCTTGTTTTTGTTACCTACTCCAGTGCTTGCTCCTCGACTCTAGCTCCTATGCATGCTTCGACCTTGGGACCCCTTCCACCCTGAAATCTGCTCTCTACGCACCCAGTAAAGTGCATCTCTTGCGTTATTCTGTTATCGCAGCAGAGAGACGAATTTTTAACACCCAATTCCTCACACATCATCAAACCAAGCAGTTTGCCATTAATCCTTCAATGACGGCTCTGTCTAACTGCAGAGGATGTTCGTTTTAGGCGTCCACCAGTAACATTCCTTAATTCTTTTTACACAGTTCTTATCAGCTCCTGAAAACAGTAATTCTATTACTGCTTTAAGTTAAATCAAAACTGTTTAAGAGAGAAGTTCGAAATCATTTTTGATACCCCTTTCGCGTCGAACGAAACGGTCCAGATTGTTTTCGTCTCACAAAACTAAATAACGGAAGTAAGAAGTAATTCGATCAGTTCATTCGTAGGTTGACTATAGACACACATACCAAGCAAACCACTCTCGGGAATTTCGTAATTTGAACCTCAAAATGTGAAGATCTGAAAAAATATCAGATTGTCTTACAGTCCCCGTGTTGCCATATTTGTACTTTTTTTGAAGCGACGACCTAACAAATATACGAAAATGGAGGATTAAGACTACGAGGCTCAAGCTACTCTTTGTGGTCTACAGTACACGGAAACATTATTTAACAAATAACGTTTAGAGTATAAATTCACACATTTAACGTTCGACTATTGAAGTCTTTTTGAGACAGTTTACAGCGGAGACAACCGGATTGACGGCTTGTGTCCCGTATGGCGGCTGTGTCGCTTATTTTTAGTTCGACAACCTTGATAGTCAACACTCCGAGATATCAATGGCCGTTTATAATGAGACAAAATTAATTCTTTTGAAAAATAGGCTGCGGAGGCCACAAGAAGGGCCTCGAAGCGGTGCTTCAGAATCGTTCAAACCTTTAGGCGCTAAATAGTGGGCAAAGTTATTTAGAGACTGCGCGCCTCGATCTGGGTATTGAGAGGGCGCAGATATTGACTCCATCGAACTTCAGCTCTCAAATCAATACCAAAAAAATAATCGCTTATCGCTCTTTTAAAAATGTCGGCTTCGGTGGGAAACGTAATGTCTACATTTTCTATATACACGTAAAACACCCAATTTTTTTTTTCTCAAGCTCTAACGATTTTGATTAAATTTTTTATATTGATAACTCCCAATACGACAACTATTCCATAAAATTCCCATTCGTAAAATTACGAGAGCAGCACAATAAATTACCAAAGTTTCCAATTGATTTTAGGGCGGTTTTTGGTTTATTACCATTCATTCTGAATAATAACCCTATGTTTTCGGTCACGAAAAATTTTTTACAACCCCCCCTCAAAATTTGATACTTCACGTTTCAAGACTTGGAGATTCCAAATTTGCAATGTTCGTCCGCCGTCCGGGCCGTTTTGTGCCTTTAACTTTAACGTAGTTTAAAAAATTCGTTCTTTCGCCCAAAAATTCGATTTGGTATCTAGTTGTGCCCGCCATCTCAGCAATCTGATCGGACGAAGCCCATGGTTGTAATGGGAAAAAATGGTTAAAAAAATTAACGAAACGCAGTATAACACGGGTACTACAGCGGAAGTCAACGTTTCGTCGTTTGAAGTCCCTCCCTCCCTCCCGTCTCAATAAAAAACCACCCGCCTTGTCCTCGTCTCGCAACGCTGCCTGCCCGCTCAACTCCCCTTTCGCCTCGCAATGGGTTCGCTCGAAGCGCCTGTTCCCATTTCCCCGACCCGACGGGGCAAAATCATCAGACGTTTTGTTTCCGTAGTTCCATTGTAGCCAGGACATGTTTTGTATGGTTTACTAGTATTTGATGCTGAATCGAATGGGATGGGGGAGCACTAATACTAGGTCAAGCTGTTCATGAGAATAATAAACCATTGTGTAATAATTTGCAGGGTTTTTCCCTTGTGAACTCCGCTGAAATGTTACTAGAATGTTTAAAAAAAATATCTGGTGCGTTGCAACACCCAACTTTTTTGAAATTGGTCAAACAGCGCTTTAGGGCTACTCGTACTCATTCCCGAACGAGTACGAGCAGCACAATAAATTCCGGAACTGTAAGCACGACTGCTTCCTGCTGCCGTAAAGCGTTGTTTGACTAAGTTCAAATTAACTGAGTGATAAATGTATTGAGTAAGTAGAAAAAAGCCTAGTACCCGAGTGAATTGTCAGACGTGACTCCTGCAGCCGTGTGAAGGAAGCCGTAATATATACGATAAATACGTAAAATGTAGTCTACAGAATTGGCCCGAGGAGAGTCGTAGGATAATTATGATTCCCCCTTATTACCTTAATGTGCGTTATATTCACACGGTGAGTATGTGTACTATTATGAGCTTCAGCTTGTTAAATTTTGACTCTTGATTTTTTGGTGGACACGTCCAACGTCCAATATCTAATCTTCGAAAGAGCCACAATGTCCCTGGTTTTTACTGGCTTGGCGTGCGTAAATCTTCTACAAAGACGTTCCACTTTTCTTCATTCCTCTCAAGCGAAGCAGTCAAGAGCGTATGTCACATTGCAAAATTGTCTATCCCTTCAATCTCAGATCCTTCGTTAAAGATACCTTTGAGTATCAACATCTCAAATTGAAGCTTAGCCAAAGAGCTGGAGGAAAAGACGAACGTTGGTGGCGATAGAAGGTTTAATGCCAATTAAGCAAAATGAGTCATCTGCAAGTCGAGCCAACTACACGAAGCAAAATAAAATACTAGGATAATAATTGGGCAATCCCTTCTGGCGTTTAAAATCTCTTGTTTAGATATCTTTGTGTATCAACCATTAAATTGAAGCGTGGCCAAAAAACTGGAGGGAAAGGCGGATGTTGACAGCGATAGAAGCGTTAAAGAAAATTAAGCTGAGTGAGTCATTTGTACGTAGAGCCAACTTCGAGAACAGCGTGATGCGGGAGATTCAAATGGGGTTGGGGGATTACTGTAGAAACGAAGCGTTTAGGATAAGTTTCGGATGATCGGACTTGAGAGTTGTAGTTCTCTTCGAAAATTGAGTGTTACGTTAATTTAAAATTCAAATACCTATTAGTAGTTTTAGTTTCATTGTTGTCACTTGGCACTTATTTGCACATAAGTGTGGGCCCGTGCACCCAGCAATTCTGACGGATGTAGAAGTAGAAGCCTTTTGACAGTTCAGTTACCCTTTTACTTTCATTGCTTCACACACAGAACTAAGACGCACAGGGGACGGAGGGCTGAGGCCTGGGATGATCCGGTGCCTGTACACTGCGGTTGTTAGGCCTGTAGTCACCTATGGAGCCCTAGTCCACCAGACCTAGGTCTGGTGGACTAGGGCAGAAAACAAAACAGTGCAGTTGTAGCTGAATAAATAGCAGCGTAGGACGTGTCTGGTCATTACAGGCTGTATGACAACATGCCCCATAGGGCCATGTTGCACCGGAGGTCTTGCTAGATGCAGCTCCACTCCACATACATGTTAAAAGAATGGCGTTACTACAGGCTGTGCGTTTGTTGGAGTTGGGTCTGATCATGGGGGGGAGGAGGAGTTCCTGCCACTTGATCCTTGACCAGGTGAAGGGGCCCAAACTGCATGTGGTAGACTCAATGCCTGCAAGGTTCAACTTCGTGTTACCCTTTTGGATATTCATTCATGAGCGATCCAAGGGGAGAAGGGGGAGTTCCCACTTTCGAAGCTGGGGCCTTGGTATACTACACTGATGGCTTGGTGCAGGGTGGCCTTGCAGGGGCAGGCATCTTTGGGCCGAGAATCAGAGCGGCGATCCCATTGGGGTCGCTGGCTACAGTGTTCCAGGCAGGTGACGGTCTGTGTGCAGCGGCTGCTGCAGAAGGGACTGAAGTGGCAGCAGATCTACATCATGAGGGCAATCGGGCCACTCTCAAGGCCTTAGCCTCATACTGTCTTACATCGCCTCATGTGTGGGAGTGTCTGACTGGACTGAAGGCACTGGCCGAGGACAACAGTGTAACACTGTGTTGGGTGCCAGGGCATCAGGGTATAGAGGGAAACAAACGGACTGATAGGTTGGCTAAGAAGGGACTACCAGGAGCCACCTAGGTAGAGAGGTTGGCCAATGGGAGGATAGGTGCTGGGCTGCCTGGCCTTCGACAGTCAAAACTCTTCATCCGTGGGATGGCCAAGGAGGTGCTTGTCCTGGGGAGGAAGGATATGAGGATCATATGTGGCCTGTTCACAGGTCACTGTCCTCTGAGGTACTACCTTACAAATATTGGCAAGTGCGAGGTACAGGTATGCAGGCTCTGCGAGGTAGGGCTAGAGACAGCAGAGCATGTGCTGTGCGTATGCGATGGACTTGCAGTATCATGTCTTTGTGTATTTGAGAGGCCCTTTCTTCAGCCAGAAGAGGTGGCGAATGCAGAACTTGCGGATATCCTCTGGATAGTGCCATGGGGCCTGGGGGTGGTGCTCATGATCTGAGGTGGTGGTCATGATCTGAGGATCATGGACGCCCTTACAATAGGCCCGTTTGTGGCCGCAGTGAGGGTATCACCTGCATCCACCGTTTCAAAGAAAAAAAAGACGTACCAAGGCAGTTCACACTCTGTAGCCAGTCTCCTCCCATAGCGTGTGCTTATCTGCTAATAAAGTCTCGCATGTTTTGTCGGGGATTCTTTCATTTGCCTCTGATGAAGATGACAGTTCCTGTATTGTTCCGAATCGGCTCCCTGTAGTAACTGCAGAACGGGATTTCTCTGTCTTCTGGGCATTTTACAGGGTAATGACGGCCAGAGGTGAATGAGTGACGTTGAACTTGGCGGACTACTGATTCTCGCCGCTTCTGATTATTCCAAGCAGTGGTCCATCATCGTGAGGTGGAAGGGTTTTCAGCGCTGTACAATATGCGCCCTGGGGTCGCTCGTCTCTTGGCCATAACTCTTTAAGGTCCTAGCCAACAACTCAAGTTTCATTTTGATACAATTTGAAGGCCCAGGGGGAAAACGATGAATGTCAAGAAATATTAATTTTGAGAAAAATGGAAAACAAAGTTTCCTGTCCCGAATTTCGTTTGTGCGCAATCCTAACGGAGTTTTTCCAGCATTATTTTTCTCCAACAGGTATCAACAATCGATCAATGTAATTTTTTGGACGGATTCCAGTGGCAAATATGTCCATTAAGAGACAAAACTGGAAAAAACGTGTATTTTTCCATACAAAATTAATAGAAAAGTTGACAAAACACAGGCACTCACCATCAAGTAGGTGGTCTATGAATCTTCAGTGTTTTCTTCTGTGGCAGACGTTCTTGGCAAGTTCTCGTAAAAGGTTTTTGCGTGTGTGTTAATCAAAAATTGCTTCAGATGTTGCAAATCGTTGAACTTGGGTGGGGGATTGGCACTGACCCATTGCAAAGATTTTAAAGAGTTTCCCTTGGTGGAGCTGATTTGTCTTTGTTTTTACCTCTTTTTGCGGGGGTCCATAGGATGGCAGAGCTCATATATGGACCAAAAAGGTTGTTGCGGTAGAAGACTTTGGTGGGGTGCCCTGCCTCAAACTTCAAGCAACGTACTGGCCTTGTCGGAAAAAGGCATTTTGGTTGATAAATTGGCTTCAAGAAAGCGGACCAACCCTTGAAAAGATCCTGTTAGCAATCAACCACAGCAAAGGGTGACGGTTTTTCTCTGCAATGCCTTATCACATCACTCCATTCATCAGGCAATTCAACGTAAGAATCTTGGTTGACGAAGCTCATAATTTTGTCACATTCCAGATATGAGTGGCCTTTGACAGGAAAGAATACTTCAACACTATCAAATCGATTCTTCTCGACCACTAAATGGTGGAGGTATCGGATGACGGTATAATTCTGGTTCTGCCCCGCACACGAATCGCAAAACAATACCAAATGGCGTACCGTCGTAGGCAAAAAATCGGCTAGAAAACTGTCGAGCATAGAACATACATCGTCGCTCCCCTTGTACGCCTTGTACATTCATCGTTATTCCCGCTGCGCTCGGACACTCATCATTTTTCCCCCATATAACTAATCTTTCTATGCGATTTTCGGTTGATTCTCATTGTTTTTCCCCCTTAAGGTTTGGCAGGCTATTAGTACTCCTCCAAAGCTAACCGATAGCGCTGAAATCTCCAAATGGCCGAAAAATTGACATTCATCGTTTTTCCCCCTGATCATTTGCAATGCCTCGACAATTAGTTGCGGATTTAATTTAATTTAGTAATTGCGGGTCGTAACGCACGTTTTATTCGGTACTTGAAACGTTTCTATGCAGCGAATTGTAAAGTTCTCAATTTAATACCAACCTTCGCTTTTCAGGTAATTAACAGGTCACCACGATGACCGGGAAGCATGGCTGCTCAGTCACGCTCCGCCGGATGAACCCGAATCAGCCGTGGGGCATCCGGATCGTAGGAGGCTGCGATTTAGACAAAAACATTGTCATCACTCGAGTGAGTACACGATATGATTGACAACCTTACCACGCTTTACCCCATTCTGTAATAATCCGTCAAAACGCCTGCATTTTGCTCTCGACATCGTCAGTTGATCTCGCCCAGATATAAATAATCCTGCCCCAGTAAAAATATTATTATTAGACAGCCCTAGAAGAAAAGACTACGCCCTCTTCCTCTTCCTTCCTACCACCCGTGGATATCAGTTTTCAATGGGAACGTCGTTTAGGGGAACTCATCTGGATTTGGAGGACAGTTTGGACCACAACAAATCGTTTTTGCCTTTCCTCTTTTTTCCTCCCCTATCCGTTTTGGTTCTCATCCAACTCTTTCGATCGTCAGCTCAAATCACGTTAGCGTCTTTCATTTTTTAAAAGTATAAAAAGGATTTCCAAAGTCCGTTTGTTGCACTTGTAGACATCAATAGAGTGAAATGAGAGGGTCGAAAAAATGGCGAGGTGTGAAAAAATTCTGTTATTGAACCAACGCCAAGCTGCTACATTGACATTTCTAAATAACCTCAGAATAATTCTTCCTTACCAGAAAATTTTCACAAATTCGTTGCTATTACTGCTGAGCACTGACCAATGGCTCACTACAAAAATAAAAACCAAATTTGTGCAAGTTCTGCAATTCATGGCCCTAAACTGATATCGTTTCATACCTTGACTCGCAGCTCATTGTACGGGCTACCTGGTTACCGTCTTACTGGACATGTTGCGTCTTAATTACTGTAATAAACGATGTTTAATTTCATGGTTGACTTTTCTATTCGCAACTTCAGTAGCGTTTGTAAACGTAATCGTATCTCTAGATGTACTTGTAATTCTAGTTTCAAGGGTACAGCAGCATAAAACGACGATGTATTAGAAACTTGACAGTTCTATGGTTTTTACTTTCCTTGGCTCTACGAAGTAGAAAGGAAAGTTACGTAATCGGCTGAAAAAAAAAATTGAGTTTTCTTCAGATCTTTACGTTTCAGACCCTCCTGAGTCCGAAAAACACTATTTGGGAAAATGGTCTGTGTGTATGTGTGTCTGTGAACGATTTTTGGAGAAAACCACCGTACCAAATCAGCTCAAACTTGATATCTCGCCCGCACGTTACCATGGGACGCCAAAATAAGGGTATGAGCAAAATCCATCGAAAGTTAACTATAGTTATCATAGTGATCAAAACACCAAATATTTTTTTTCTCAAAAACGGCTCTAACGATTTTGATTAAATTTTTTATATTGGTAGCTCTTGATAAGATAGTTATACTATAAAATTCCCATTTGCGGGAAATGACGAAAGCAGCACAATAAATTATCAAAATTTTCGACGAAATCGATTTTAGCGCGGTTTTTAGAGAGAAAGCAACCGTACCAAATCAGCTGAAACTCGATGTCTAGCCTACAGGTTACCATGGGACGCCAAAATAAGGGTTTGAACAAAATCCACCGAAAGTTAACTATAGTTATCATAGTGATACAGTGATCAAAACACCAAATATTTTTTTTCTCAAAAACGGCTCTAACGATTTTAATTACATTTTTTATATTGATAGCTCTCAATAAGACAATCATACCATAAAATTCCCATCCGTGGGAAAATGACGAGAGCAGCACAATAAATTATCAAACTTTTCGACGAAAAGCGTTTTTCGTGAAGTTTTTTCCTTATAAACTCCGCTGGAATGTTAGTAGAATGTTTAAAAAAATGGTATTTGTAGTCCAATCCAATACCTAAAGGGTTAGCGTTTGAAAACGCTCATGAGATACATGGGGCTCACTCCAGAAATTCCTGAATTTCAAATACTGCCGTTTCGCTTACTCCCAGTTCTATACGTTTTTACCCAATAACTCTGCAAAAGTAATTATTACCCTTCTTCAAAAAATTGTTGTTTACAGCCTCATTAATTATCTGTGTACCAGTTGCTCAATAATGGTCCTGCAATGAGTACGAGCAGCACAATAAATTCCAGAACTGTAGGCGCTTCCGCTTCCTGCTGCTGTGTCCTGTTGTTTGACCAAGTTCAAAGGAACTGAGTGATAAATGAATTGATAAATAGAATTAGCCATGTACAAAGTGAATTGTTGTAGAGCTAAGGAAAGTTGTGTGTCTGTTTTTGTCTTCGGAAAGAATTCCCTATAGTGAAGCCCATGGTGTGTGAAGAAGCCCGTGGAGTGACAGCATTCAGTGGAATTTAAGGGAAGGCATTTTCTTAAATGCTCCATGAATGAGAACATTATACGTAATTGGTACTCATTCACATCATTTGCTGTTGTGTTTGTTCTGCTATCCATTATCCGTAATGTGAATCTTTTTCTTTTTCTTTATGTCATTCCAAGGTTGCTATATTATCAGGAGCAATGTGCGCAACTTACAGAGGAAACTAGATATTCGTTCCCCGAGTGACTATATCACTCATGCTTGTTGGGGGGGGGGGGGTTAGTTAGCCACTATGGCGCACAGTAATCGATGATAAGATGCAACCCGAGCTTTTCAACCGGCTTTTTGCACAGTGTTCACTCAGTAACTTCAGAAGGGTAAACCTGTTCACTGGTCGCTCAAGTGAGATAAGTAGGGGCACCGCAATAAATGCTGGCACATTAATCCTTGTCAGTTTCTCGCTATAGAACAGTCTCACGAAAAACTTATAATATTTCGTAGGGGCTGGTTTATAACTCCCTGACTGGTCTGAAGACCTAGGCAATGCAGAACACCTTAACACTGTGTTGAGTGACAGATCATAGAAGAATAGAAGGGAAAGATGGTCAACAAACTGGCGAAACGCGGATCTGCGCTTATCCCGGCGTCAGAGTTCACAGAGCCTGCCATCGAAAAGATAACAATCGACGACGAGAGGAAGAATAGATCAAACAGAAGATATTCCCACAAAATTAGAGAAACAACAACAACAACATTATGTTTCCTCCTTCCGGGAGACTGTCCCTCTCACTTGTTTATTTTGAAAGCCGCGATTGCAAATATCCTGGTTATCCCTAACCTCTGCGTGACATCATTTGCTCGTTCAATTGACGTTTGTTTTGAGGTTTCTGCAGAGTAGAGCGTGGCTTCATTTTCGCAACTTTCAGGGGGCTGAGACCTAATAGAAACTAAACGAGAATAGCATTCAATCGCCTGGATGGGCGTGATTCGATTGTTCTCCGTCTTCTCCGTGTCGTGCCTCTTCTGGAATCGCTCATGGGAGCCAGTAGAGGCCACTGTGCTCCCTATTAGGCAGGAATGGGAGTACTCGATCTTCGATTCCCCTCCCTTTGTGGGGACCGCCAATAGCCACTTGAATAAGGAGGTTGGCATGTAAGAAAAGAAGAGCAAGGCTGTCTATTGGTGGGATGTACTAGTAAAGGCAGTCAAAGTGGTTTATTAAACTCTCCAAGGAGCAAAGAAGAGATAACCTCAGTCTGGATGGAATGTAGCCTGTCCAGTGAGGTACCACCTGGCCAACATTGGTAAGTTAGAGGTGCAGAGTTGCATAGTCCGTGTAGTTGTGGAGGGGCTGGCTGCAGTGTGCCTTAGAGCGCTAGGGATGAGGTTCCAAGGCTGTCTTGAGTTTGGCGCGAGAACGCGCAAGACGCATTTGGAGGTAGCATCAGGGAACACCAGCTTTGTAGTGGCTGGGGGTGGAACTGGGGACACAACTTGCTAGTTTTAATCAGCCCCCGAGTCACGTTCTTGGAAAACCTATGCACTTTCTGATGTTAGCTCGCTGTGGCCACTTTCTGATTCCGTGTGGCCTAATTACCGATACTTACGGAATATCCTAGTGAAGTAAACGTGTCTAGAGACTATCAGGGCTAGAGCAAAGTTTAGTGCGACTTCTCCTTTATTTTTACGCTAGTTGCGTTGCGTGTTATGTTCGTGTACAACGAAGTATGTTTTGATTTGTCGAATAAATCGAAGAAAATTACCCTGTGTACGTCAATGTGTGCTCCACAATCTTTCAATTCCCTTCAATTTAACCAAAATCAATTGTCTGTTTGAAAGGTTCTTCCGGGAACTCCAGCAGAGGGATATGTGAAGCCCGGAGACGAAATTTTGCAGATCGGCGACTACGACGCTCGCGATATCAGGCATCAAGACGCTCAGAACTTGTTCAAAAATTCAGGCAACTCCATAAAAATCGTCGTGCAGAGGTAAAAGTTTCGTACGCTTAACAAGCTGTCAAATGTTGTTCGTGAACGCAAAGCCTACTGATGTTAACGGTGGGCGCTCCTAGAAAAGAATAGAAGGAGGGGGTGAAATATTAGAAAATGTTTACACGACGTCACTTAAAGCTACGATATATTTCGAAAATTAACTGTTAACGCAACTCCTTCGCGTCATCAATATCGAGAAGTTAGGAGTTCCTTTTTCGACTTAGAGACGAAGTAGACTGCGTCGAGTGTCGAAACAGATGTAGGTTAACATCGAACAGAAATAGATCTTATCACATATCAGAACTCGAGTGAGCAGTCTCTAAACGCTTGAGCCACCGCTCTACCACCCATTTGAGTGTTGTAGATACAAAACGTTTATGTTCCTCTGACAAAATTGGAGCGTTCGATAAAAATGTAAAATGGCGTGCAGCGATATTCAAGGTCAAATCGTATACAGAGCTGGGAATGGGGAAACACCAAAACTGAAACTAGAGCGAGCTATAATTTATTCTATATTTATTGCACCGACTTCTTTTATACAATCCAGAGTACGAACAAAAAACGACTAGGTAAAGGGCAAGAGAGAAACCGGCTTAAAGGTACTAGGTACGAGTACTAGACAATTACCGTGTAAAGTCACTTGAATCATTTGATGTCAACAACATCAACCAATTGGTCTTCACCAAAACGGCTCTATTACAATCAACTTTTTGTACGGACGGTGCACGCTATTGTACACTGCCATAAAATTGTTATTTATGCACAAATTTGACGAAAACCGATTTGATCACAGTTGTTGGGTAGTTATTCGTTCTGAACAATACACCTACGTTTTAGGCCCGGAAAATGTTTTTATATGGGCGAGACAGTGTCAAAATGTGCAAGAGAATAATAAACCGTCACAATATCTTGTTTACAGTCGAAGAAATTATCTATACGAAGAAGAATTTCAATAAATAGACTGTTCAGTGATTTCTGGAAGGGTTTTGGTAGCAATTTGTGTATTAAATGATAAGGCGTCACTATTCGATTCAACAATAAAGTTCGGACGATTGTGTACTTCCACTAAATTTGAGTTGCAATCTTATATTCCACGGTTAGGTCGTCACCGGTATCAAGAACGCCACAGAGAGTCTTGTATACCCAAAAGTGAAAGGTTGATCTCGTACAGCCGAGTGTAGCTACGGGTTCGCTAATAATCGTAATAAACTTGCTTTAAAGCTATTGGGTCAGATCGGTCAGTAGGCAAATAACTAAAGTTGACGTACCTGTTAAGTGAGTCCGTCTCGTTATTGTACGATCGACCCTCTTACCGCATGAACCAGCAGCAGGACTCCCGGCCGGGATCGTCGTCTCCTCCTCTCCTTTTGGTGAGTGCATTTTCGTAATAATTTGCCACAGACCACTAACCAATTTCAACTCCGATTCCCTCTTCGCCGCTTTCCGACATTTTACTGCCACCCAGACGCGATCCCAAGATGGTTCGTACATGGTGAGACTACCGTTTGATACCACAAAAAACAGGCAGAGAGGCGATGGTTCAATGTAGAACATAGACTCCGTAAGAACAAAGCTCTGCGTCACCATGAGTTCATGTCCACCTACTTGAGCTTAGGACATATGGAACTCCGAGCAGGGCCAGGAATTTATGTTATTCCTCATTTTTCTGTATGCACTTCCCCTGCGCGAGTGGTCTTTGATGCATCTTGTCGGGATTCTCTCTTAATGAGCGCCTGTTGGTAGGGCCACTGTTGCAAAAGGATATTACTGAGGTTTAGGTCATTACCTATTCCCGTCTTAAGCCAATTGCCATTACCGACGACAAAGACATAAAGACGATGAGATGATGTACCGCCGAATATGGTTGCACCCGCATGATTGTGAATACCAGACCATCGTATGGCGAAAGGCGGAAGATGAGACCTTGCAATACTATACATTGAAAACGGTAACATATGGAGTGACAACTGCTCTTTATCTTGCTCAAAGAGTCCTCCGCCAACTAGTACAAGAGGAAAGGCATCGTTTTCCGTTGGCTTCTCAAGTACTCATGGAGTCAACCTTCATGGATGATGTTTGTTACTATGTTGACAATCCCTCTTCCGCTTGTACACCCAAATCGGAACTGGTCAACTTGATGAAAAGTGCCGGGTTCGAATTGCAAAATATCTGGTGCGTAGCAACACACTACTTTCCGCCACCCCTTTAAGTTCGAACACCACCTACACATGCGGGCGCTATATCTTCGTTCAACGCATTTTTACAGGAACATTTATACGGAACAAAATGTAGGGACTAGTTAGCTGAGAGCACTCCGAAAGTTTTATCGAAATCGTTGGAGCCGTTTTTGAGAAAATACGAATACCGATAAATTAATATTCGACAAATCTCCTTTTCTGAGTTAACGTGGCTTATATCTCCGTGCAACATATATATACAGAAATAGTTATGGAGAACAAAATGTTGGTATGGGTGACTAAAAGACACTTCATTAGGATTTATCACATCTGGTGAAAAAATTACCCTGGAACTTTCGGAAATGTTCGAAAAAACGTTATTTTCGACACATTTTCATTTTTATCTCTGCTCAATGGACTTTCAGAGGAACATTTATTGAGAACAATATGTAGGTATTAACTATTCGAAAATATCCTGAGAGTTTGATGATAATCGTTGAAGTCATTTTGCCAAAAAGCTTAAAAAACCTATTTTTGCTTCATAGGTCATTATCTCCGTTCACCGTATTTTCATGGAGATATGTATAGAGAAGAAAAGTTAGGTACTGATTAGGAGAAGATAATTTGAAAGTTTAATCAAAATCGTTAGAGCCGTTTTCGAGAAAAATGCGAAAAACCCTAGTTTTTGGTACATTTTCGTCCCCCACCCCCCCTTCCCATCGGCCGAAATCGTCCATAACCTTATTTTGGTGTCTACAAAAAATAACGAACAAAACAAAAAAAGAACCAGCTCAATCGGATCAGCCGTTCTCCCGCAAATCGAACTACAGACACACACACACACACACATACACACACACATACACACACACACACATACACACGGACCACGCGACGAAATTAGGTTTTTTAGACTCAGTAGGGTCTGAAACGTAAAGATCTGAAGAAAACTCAAATTTTTTTTTTGGGCCGATTACTATACTTTCCTTCCCTTCGGGTAGCGGAAAGTAAAATGGGCGTCAAATGATCCTTCCGTCCTGGCGGAACGAGGCTCGTTCGTTGCAAGTTTTAGGCATCCGGTGGGATCCAAGCACGGATACGTTTGGTTATAAAATCACCCTTAAAGAGGTCGCTTTCACCAAAAGAGCGATACTCGCTCAAGTAGCCACCATATTTGATCCCTTGGGTTGGGTTGCACCGGTAGTTTTTTGGGCAAAATCGTTTCTTCAGGAGCTGTGGGTTAATCATTTGACGGGGATACCCCTTTAGACGCCTCCTCCTCACTAGGTGGGTGGAATATTCATCTCAACTAGCGAGACGGTCAGACATTCAGTTATCTCGTCAATGTGCAATGGCGATGATGTAAACACATCATCGTCTGGCCGCTAAGCGCTCGCCCACAGTATCTCACCAGCCAGAGGAGACGGACTCACCTAACAGGTGCGTTAACTTTAGTAAATATTCATTCTTACTACGCAGTAACTCGTTTATTGATGCAGGGAACACAACGCTGTGTTGGTAGGTTAAGGTAGGATTAGAACTCTTTCACTTTAAATTATAAGCTACAGACACCTCCAAAATATTTCAGGCGCACAATTTAAATGATTGTGTGTTGTAAAATGCGTTGATACAATTAAAGAACGTCCTGGGTTCCTAAACTATCCCTTGCGCAGCACAGACTGTGGAATGAGGAGGTAGAAACCCCGGGTTTAAGTATTTCCAGGGTGGTTGATAGTGTGTGTCTCGGTTGCCGCATGGGACTGACCTTGAGCGGCATCTGTGTAATTCATCATGGGCGACCGGATAGACAGCTACGGCTCTTGCCCCCGCATCATCCTGTGGTAGGTCAGCAAGTAGACCTATCTCAATGTGTCTGATGACAAGCTCTCAAGCAACTTGTGCTTACTTTCTACCCAATAAACAGTACCATTTTTCAAGAACGGAGGTGATGGCAGAGCAGAACAATACGAATCAGAAAACCCATCAATTTACAGAGACGGGCTGTTCTAGGTTGGCGTTGTGTTGTCTGTAAACAACAAAGCGAAATCGACAATTTCGGTTAATAACGACCTAAGGCCGGTGAGTCTGTCTCCTCTGGCTGGTGAGATACGGTGGGCGAGCGCTTAACGGCCAGACGATGATGTCTTTACATCGAAAGCGCTCGCCCACGGTATCTAACCAGCCAGAGGAGACGGCCTACCTAATAGGTACGTTAACGTTAGAAACTTGCTTTATTGCCATTAATCGTGCTGATAACTTACAGGTATAGATAAGTAGCTAGTACTATTAAATTCGCACTTCAGATAACTCGGCAATCCTTTTAACTTTCTCGATTTTTCTATTTATGTGAAGAACAAAAAGCATGAATTTACTACTTATAGAAAAGGCGCTTTAATGATACTGCTATTCATAACTCGTCAAATCACTCACGATTTCACAAACATGCTGCTTTGTAATTGACATTTTATGTCTTTACTTTGCTACATAAACTCGAAAATGTAACGCGGGAAATGTAACGTGGGATATGTAACGGAGAAGCGTCACGAAATATATTGTGTGGGGTCAGGTGCATAAACTGGAAAAGTGTAACGCTTGGTAACATCACATGTTTTAATAACCTCAGTGACCAAGCGATGATGTCAATTGCAATTGACACGGCCATTATATCGAAACCATCAACGAGCACAATCAAACGTAGTTATTGCATAAAAACAAAAATAAAAGACATAAAATGTTCCTAGTGGCTGCGTACTAGTACGAAAGCTGTACCCACTGTTTGTGTTTTTGTGAGCATCACCAAACTTGAATCGTATAGGTAGTTAGCTATACTACCACTTCGATTTTCGCTCGAGCGCTGGTTTCACATGAACGAGGGGGGGGGGAGAGTTAGTAGCGGTTATGATTACTATAGTTAATCCAGAACTGGATCCCATCATACTTCAAGTAAAGATCGCACTGATAGTTGTGATGCGTCCGTGTCCAAACACAAATTTCAATCGAGCACGTATGAAGAAGAAAAAACTAGCGGCGCGCAATAGTTATAATGAAGAGCTAACGTAGCTAACGTAGAGGAGTTGAAGTTGAAATGAAAAATGGGCGGATTTTCGAAAAAATGTTCAACATTTTATCATCTAGAGGTTCTGCTTTTGCAAGTAGCCCGAACGAATCCCGTCATTCCTTCCAGTTTTATCTGACAGATACGCGATACATTGAGTTACTCCTTTTTTGCCCCAAGGGTTGTATGTTGGATGTGCTTGAAAAATGTGAAACAGTTAAAAGTAACGGCTCAGATGAGGCGATTCCCTGAAGTGTTCCTTCGTTCATGGTCATTTTGAAATGACTTGGTTCGAATATTTGTAGCAACCCCCCCCCCCCTACCCGTCCTCGTGTTGCTAGTGATAGCGAGATCGACCTCACTTAGTATATAAAGTGTTCTTTTTCTGTGACCTATTCGGTGCGTTCTTGTTATTGATGATGACTTAACCGTCGAAAACGATATAACATAACTCAAATTTAGTGGAAATAGATGTTGTATTTCTGATTCTTGTAAATAGACCGAAAGACTCGATGAATTATAGCACCATATAACTTGATATATATTCACCAATAGATCTCTGACAAAACATAAACTGTGAGGGAAGGCATCTTATATCCAATGCTATCTGCAGGTGAATATATTTAGCAAGTTGAGTATCAACAATTTGTGTTTGTCTGTCTAGTAATAATTATAATGTTAATAATATTTCTAGATTACACAACAATATACAATCGTCCTAGCTTCATGTTATTATTGAAATGGGTTTCCACAACTTCGTCGTGAGTGATTTAGTTCGTTTGTATCGGGTAAAAAGCTAAAAACTCGTTCGTTCATAAGTTTGATCATTTTTATTCGGATAAATTTTAATGTTAAAGCAATTGGGTTAGATCCGCCAGTAGGCAAATTACTAAAGTTAACGTACCTGTTAGGTGAGTCTGTCTCCTCTGGCTGGTGAGATACTGTGGGCGAGCGCTTTCGATGTAAAGGCATCATCGTCTGGCCAATGAGTCAGTACTGGAGTCAGTCAGTGGGTTTCCCCAGAGGTGCATGACCTCTTTCCTCCCCCCCCTTCCGCGACGCTCCACCTTCCCGTTTACCTTTCTCTTCGTATATAAAGACCACGACTGACTGACTCTAGTACTGACATAACGGCCGGACGATGATGTCTTTACATCGAAAGCGCTCGCCCACAGTATCTCACCAGCCATAGGTGACGGACTCGCCTAACAGGTACGTTCACTATTAATTTTTCTGGAATGAAACTATTACGGTGACGCGCAAAAAATGAGTGAAAACTATTACATCAATAACGAGCAAATTAGGACATCTATCCCCATGAGGGGACGAACCAATTCTAACTTTCACGCAGTGTCTCCTGGAAAACGCTCACTTACGACTGAGTAGGCTAACAGGGGTTGGAACAAGCCTCAAGCCAAGGTGTATAATGTTCAGCCATTGGGAGGTCCATGGAACAGCGGTAGATATAGATGTTAATGCCATTCGGTCTCCCAATGGCATTAACATCTATACAAATGGATCGAAAACTCCGTAGGGAACAGGCTTCGGGGTGTGGATAAGTGGCTCTGGAGGGACATATTGCCCTAGGCCCCACTCCGACGGTTTTTCAAGTAGAGATTTATGCTATTATTGCCGGGGCAATCTTAATGCATGACAAAGGCTGTCATCAACATATTGACCGATAGTCAAGCGTCGTGCAAGGCACAACGTCAAAACTGGTGCGAGAGTGCAGGATGCGGCTTAACTCCTTAGCAAGCGTGAATAGAGTTAATGTGTATTGGATTCCTGGACGCAAGGGGATCATTGGAAATGAGAGGGCGGGCCACCTGGCCAGACATGGTTCGTCTACGGTACCTATTTGGCTACCGCCCTGTTGTGGGATTTCTCTGTCCCTAGTCAAGAGAACTGTGGGAGAACACGCCAAAAGACTGCATCAGACGGTCTGGAATGCTGCAGGAGTAAGACACTCCAAACGAATTATAGCAATCAATCAAGTGGGATAAAACACAACCTTCTGGGTATGGAGAGTTAAGGCATATTGTTGGGATCATACTGGGCACTGCAGAATGAACAAACACATGTATGTTATGGGGAAAGTCGACACACCTCGATGCAAGTGGTGTGGCATGGATGAGGAGACTCCCTACAATGTCATGGCCCAGTACCGGAGACTTGAGAAGGAGCGACTTTGGAGCACCACTTCTCCCTGGATGGATACCAACGAAAGCACTTTCAGGAACTACTTTGCTTTCCTCAGGAGGCTAGGCATCGACCTGTAAGACATTAGGACTGGCACAATAGGTCATCTGGCCGCAGTGCACATCCTACCACTGGGACAGTCAGAAGACTATAGATATCCCCATGATCATATTCCATTTTCGTTAGATTGAGCCCCAAAACCATACAATGGCATGAAATGTGAGCTACTTTGGTTCAGCCGTTTCATTTCATTCGCGTATCCGTCACGAATAATCTTTTTTCGTTGACTACCGTTTGGCACTACGATTCAATTTTAATGTTGACAGCGGTTATAAATTATTTATTCATTTCGTACAGGGCGGATGGAGGCGTTACGTCAAACCGCAGCAGGGAACAAAGCTTGGATCCCCTCGGGCTTCCACGAGCCCTTGGTGCCCTCCCAGAGTACCAAACTAGCACAATCGGCCCAACGTGCGGTCCCAATCCCGCAATCGTCTCGCACTCCAAAGGTTCCTCAGTTTGTTCGAATTTGGACGAAGACGGTGCCGGAATAGACCAACAGGTAAGATCTCTCAATCAGGTTTTGTTTTGATATAAATACCATACGTTAAATGAAATAAACTCGCGCGCTATTATGAATTTATTGTTTATATTTATTCACGACACTCCGCATTCTGGAAGTAATGTAAGTAGTCCGAAATCTGGCAAGAAGAAAAATACGTTTCCACGCATTCCAAAATATATAACAAAATACGGCTTGAAACCTGTTGAAGTTGAGTGGGCAGTACAGTTTTCACTCTTATTATCACACGGATACTTGATTTATTCGTATATAAGTCTGTAGTAAAGTTACTGACCTTATTGTTCGTCCATTGTTAGTTTGCGACTGTAAGATACGCTTTCGTATAAACATTAGTGATTCATCCAGAGTTCTCACATTTTCATCGACTCTTCCACATTTTTGTTTCATCGTGCACCATTGTGCAGAGTTGAGGTTGTTGAAATTAGCCCTAGGAGGATAGTAGGAACTGCGTTGTCAATAGAAACGGGTTTCTGAGTCATTATACAATAATTGGTTTTGCATTTCCACAAGGTCCGTCATTCAAGATCCACCTCTGGGATGCGCCGCTGGCCCCATTACCACGACGCGCTCCCCTCCTCCGCTTCATCTTCCGTCTTCAACTTTCGATCTAGATGTTGTTCCATTGTCACGGAAGGTTCCAATCGTACCCGTAACATAAACAAAAAACTATTTTGGTCGCTGGGGTCACTGATGTGATTTGATTGTATTCCTGAAGGGATTGCATGATGATTGACTGCTGTACAATAAAGACGCAACTATATTTGTACATAATGTAAGCTATTGCGTGGATTCTTGAGTCAATCACAATAGAAAAAACCATGCAAATTATTACACAACGGTTTATTATTCTCATGAACAACTTGAGCTAATCTCACACCTCCGATACCCATCCTATTCGATTCAGCATCGAAAAACACCAGTAAACCATACGAAACATGACCTGACTACGACGAACGACGAGAAGTAAATATTCCAGGCGCTTTTAGGCAATTGACACATGACGAGTCGTGCTGGCGTGTGGTTCAATGAAATGAGAGGGAGGACAAGTATATAAACGGTTACTTTCACTGTATTGGCTCGCGAGTTATTTCATTTAGTAGAATTTAGCTCACTATAAGTACTGGGATTTCATTAATTTTGAGTTAGATGCAGCCGTAAACCTCTGAGAATGGTTTCATTCGATCCATCCTCTATAAATAGCTAGAAAACGATACCGAACTAGGCGTATTTGCGGTAAAACTGCCAAAATTGCGTTTTAGTTAATTTTCTTAACCATTATTTGCCCATAGCAAACATGGGCTTCGTCCAATTGGATTGCCAAGCGGTTGGGCACAACTAGATACCAAACGAAATTTTTTAGACCACGTCAGGCAAAAAGCCGCGCCAAATCAGTCCACAAGAGCCCTTTCCTCGGTTCTACGTTCTAGTCGGGTTCGTTGAAGTGCGTCCTGATATTTTAATTAGAATACTTCAACAAAAAGGGAATAGACTCGTGAGACCTTAGGGCCACTACTGATATTACCTCCAAACAGCTCGTATCAGGATTGAGCAAGGCCAAACAGATGATATTGAGATAAGACGAGGCGTGTGTAGGGGTGTATTCTCTCTCCTCTACTGTTCATAAACGGGATCCCTGTTATTAATATAAGGCATGCTGACGATACCGTTCTCCTCAGTCAAAATCACTCCTGGTTTTTTGACCTTGGAATTTCCGTACCCGCTCGAACAGGACTTCTAATGGCGAAGTCATTATTTTCGCAAACACCTTCGTCCTCAGCCCTTCTGTTACCTATGGAAATTCCCCCTTTTGAGTTAATCCCAATTGACGACGTGTTTCCCCTTCGTATGGACACCCCCATCTTTTTCTCACTCCTTATTTTCAAATTCCTCTCCACAAGAGACCATAATTCCAAAATTCATAAGATGCCAGTACATTCTCGCCGAGACAAGACGAGAGCAAGCAGGTGAGGGCAAGAGTGTACACGGTATGCTCGTCATGTCTCGCCTGCGCTGTGTCTGGGAGCGGTTTATGTCACGAGTCAGAGGGCCCAAGCCCCCCCCCCCCTCCCACCCCGGCCAGCCGACGCAGCTCCTCAATGAATGTGTACTTTGTAACATTGCTGTACAATCTTGTGGGTCCCTTTGTACCAATACATTCAGCCACGAACTATCGCGGAAGCCACTCGCCTCCCTGTGCCCGGCTACAGCTCGCTCTCTCGTCTCTCGTTCCGATGGTTTCCCGCCAGTACGCTTATTTCCGAGTCGTCCTTCTGTGTCGCCCTTTGGTACACAAACGGTACTTATTGGCCAGCTAAGAAATAATCGTTACAGACGTTTTCAACAAAGGTGCGACAACACTCTCGTCTCTTATTTGAAACGATTCAACCGACTTCGCCGTTCTTCCCCAAAGCGGATACGGCTGTAACTTGAACCTGGCCACCACGCCTATTTTATAGAGGCTGGTGAAGGATAGGAATGGTGAAGGAGATGAAGTATCTGGGGATGGTGTGGGGTTCAGGGTTGAAAATTGGGAAGCATGTGGACTATATAGTAGGGAAGGCAAGGGACAAGTTTTATGGTGAGGTAAGAATGGCAAGGGAAGGATGGGGAGTGGGTAAGGAGGCCCTGCGCACAATATACAGGGGTATGTATGTGGCAGTGATCGCGTACGCGTGGGATAAGTTGAATGCCTGCACAAGGAGTCTGGCGAGTGGGCAAAGGAAAGAAAAGCTCCGTGGGCTGGGGTTGGTGGCAATTCCGGCACTGGGGCCTGCTACCCATTCAGGTCCATAGGCTGCTCAATTATCAGTCAATTGAATGGGTACCACGGGAGCTATTGCTTGTGGTGGCGTGCAGCCCCTTATGGCGTAACGCTGCCGGCTGTGAAGCCGTAGGTTTGACTTCGCGGGGGCAGCGGTTTCGCTGGAAATTCCTCTCGAGAACTGGTTAGGTGCTGGCAGGAGAGGGGTTAAGGGCACCAAGCCTTGACACAAGAGACCCTGACGCCTGGTGACGTATTTTCCTCAACCTCGCTCGGTGGAGGTATCGTCCGTTTATATTTCGCAGCTTGAAAAATGATAAATTGAGATGAGAACCCACTGAGCCACAGACCCTTGATGCGGTCGTCAAATAGCAGTTCAATTTCATTTCTTATAAGTGGCATTGGAGAATGTTGTGCCAAAAGTTGCCCTCAACTAGTTCATGATTCAGGCTAGTGAAGACTTCCTCTTCTCACATTAGTGTTAAAAAAAAAACGGATTTTTCAAAGTGTCGAAAAGAATAAGGACATATAAATTGAACTGTTCGGAAGTTTGGTTTCTGTTTTGTTGACTCCTCATAACCTTGAATGAAATAGTGAAAATCTAACAGTTCCTTTGCTATAGAATGCTTCGTTCACGACGTTTACTTCGCTATCGTCTACTCGTCGGCGTTCCACGAGGGCGTTGAAAACCCTCATCAAAGTCCAATGAGTCGTTTGGCCCCGTTTGGGTAACCGTCTCTAAAAACACATCTTGTGCCTTTTAAACAACTGAGTATCGGCGAGCTGGCTGTTTAGGCGCAAAGGGGTGACTATTCACGCCTAAGAAGAAAACCAGCCTCCGCTCAAACGAGTTTACCAAAGAATACGTTGACTGAACTAGATCTTTATCTGGGGAATTCTGGAGAAATCTTACACTCCGCTTTTAACAAAACTGGAGCACATTTCGTACAGTTAAGTTCCCTATAGCGTTGAAAGATTTCAAATAACGTGAAATGCAATTTACAACCTGCACGGAATTTCCTATATCTAGGTCGCATAAATTGCAATAAAATAAACCTCAGACAACTTGAAAACTTGACTTGATCCGTCAATCTCCGAACCCTTCATCCACTCCCTTTCTTCATGGAATAAGAGAAATAACCGCCCTTAAACACAGGGAGAAGCAGATGTGGCAACCTACTCGCCTCAATTCGGGCAAACGAGCATACAATTGCCTTTACCTTCGAGTCAGAGAGAATACAGATTTGTGGAAGCAGGATTCGTGTGGAACCCGACTCTCTTCTCATGGTGCCCTCTTCTTCCGAAAGTGGCTCAATATGGTTGTTGGTTACTGAAAGCAACGCCTTGCTGTGGGTGGACAGATAACGTGTGACTTGTGATCGCAGTCGAGCGGTGATTAAACAGCTGAGGAGGTAGCTGTGCATATGGACGACGGAGTGATGATATTCTATTCCCTAGTCTGTCCACAGCACTCTAACTCTAATATCAGCTACTCAACCTTTCCATTGGGCAACTGAAATGTAGCGTCGAGGTGGTGTTCTAGAGATTTCGCTGAGTGTAACAGGTTTTTCTGATATTTTAATGAACCCTGTTAGGTAAATGGCCTGTTCGAGCTGCGTAAGATGTACGAGCAATGCGGAAGGAGTTCTAAGAACGACTTACAGCCTCTTTCTTTCCAACATAACTGGGTCTCCCTGCAGCCCCATACTAATAATTACGACGCATTTGTTCCTGATTCGTTCTCTTCAGGTACAGTACTACTCTGAGTCATGAGCAGTCCCTCATCTGTCCTTCTTGCTCATCCTCATTAACATCAATGTAATTCTCAATCAAGCACAGGTTTAAGATGTCAGACACTACATGTCTCTCTTCTCATGGTGCCCTCTTCTTCCGAAGGCTGGCGATCATCATGACAATCCTAACTATCTGTACGGCTGACCTAAACAGTCCCACCGATGAGCAGCCAAACCATTCCCTCAGGTTACGTAGCCAGGAGATTCTTCTCCTTCCTACACTTCGTTTACCTTCTATTTTGCCTTGCATTATCACGCGAAACATCTCATACCTCTCTCGTCTCATGACGTGACTCAGGTACTTCAACTTACGGACTTTACTCTTGCTACAGAACCTCACTGTTGGTGACTCAGTTCATGTACGACATTCTTAGGGCTCTTCTGTGTCCTTTCTAACAATGCTTTATTCAATGTGACCGCGTCTGTACCATATAGAAGGATAGGAAATATATAGCGCCCCAGCATACGGACTTAGAGATCACCACCATCTATGCTGCAAAAGATTCTCTTCAGTTTTACAAAAGCATTTCTAGCGATCTCAATTCGTGCTTTTACTTCTGTAGTCGAATCATTGTTGCTGGTTACCGATGTTCCCAGATACTTAAAAACTCTTTCAACAATGACATCAGAAACTACTAATTGAGCGTTCAAACTGGCTCGCTTTGTAAAAACAAGAAACCTTGTATTTAAATTCATTGTCGAGCCGCATTCCGAGCGCACATGTCAAATCTTCTTCATTGCAGATCACCTGCAACGCGCTCTCTGTTGGGCGCAAGAGAGTCAGTTGTCTTACAATTCTCCCAACGGACACTTGTTTCACCTCTCATCTAATTCGGATTTCTCCTTCCTTCCCCGCACAACCAGTTTTACGCCTTCAGAGCCCTCCTTGTTTGCGCTTATACACTCAAATCGTATCCCGTTCAAGTCACCTCTTCTTTATACATCTAAGTCTTCAAATCTTGTGATATACCAACTCTTCAATTACAAGTTCACGCTCAACTAAAACCCGTCTCCGAGATTCATTCAAGTCTGCCTTGATCGAAACAGAGGTGTTTTAAGTAGGGGAGAGGTGGTATACTTGATCCCTGTTTTGGTTTTCTTTTAGTAATTCGAAATATTTTAATAAATCTGATTTTTTTAAATTACACATGTATCCCCGTTCCATACTACCGATTATGTACCAATACAGATCTTCCTATTTATTGAACAAAAACGTCAAAAAGGGTTTTTTAAAAGTCCGACACAAGGATCAACTAACCCTCCCTATGGGTCCCAGAGAATCAACCATCCCACCCGCCAAAGTTTCAGTCGTAGGCCTACCTAAATATGAAAATTAAATTAACTGAGGCATACAATTAATAAGTTGTAATTAACTATTCGAAAGGTAGAGTAGGTACAAAACGAAAAGAACACAAAAAATTGAAAACACAGACATAAATGACATAAATGAAAATTATTCGAGCAGTGGCACGGAATAAATCTCACGTGTTTTTGAGAATTTCGTCGGCTCCGGTAAGTGTCCCAAAATGCCACCCCATACATAAAATATTTCGTGTTCCCTTGCCGGCCACTTCCAAAGCCGTCCACTTTTTTCCATTGCTTTTATTGTAGCCCCGTTTGCATGTATTTTTGTAATTTTTCCTGTGTATGACAAACCATAGTAAATTGCAGCTACGAATTCCCCTACTTCTTTTCTGATGGGCTCAAAAGCCCATATGAACAAGATACGCTCCCAGTTCATCCTCGTCACGTTTGGAGAAAATTAGTCGATTGGTGAAACCAGGTTGAACATAAGAGTCCCGACGGCATAGCCTTTTAGGTGTAATGACATTAATTTTAAATTCTCTTGAGACGGTTTTGTACCCAGCTCCATCTTTAACTGCCTGGACCGCATTTTTCAAGGCCTCCGGATCGTACGGTACCCGTTTCATAGCCCCTTGCTTCGATACATACTTCCGCGGCATGTAAAAGAACGGAAGAAATACTTCGTATTGTAGGTGAAAACAAACAAAAGAATTATAAGTGGGATACTTGATTCCGGGATAAACTCACACATAAATTACCAAGTATTTTTGCAACAAGCTATTGTTTCTGTATGATGTTTACACTTTGTACTAGCCATCATGGCGGCGTCCCAATGTAGCCAACAGAACAACTTTAAACACGTTTTGGCGGTAGTTTTAGATGGGGGATCGTGTATCTTCGGGGATCAAGTATACCACCTCTCCCCTACCTTCTTGAAGGTGTGCGTCTTGCTTGGCAATCGAGCGGACGACTAGGCGAGGCGTTGAAGAACCAGGCACCCCTTTGCTCATGTGACTATTACCCGTGATAGGATTTACAGAACGGGATCTCTTGTTCTTCCCTCATCTTGGTAAAGTACGTCGTTTCTTCGGAGGTCGTGATATATTTTGACCATAGTAATTTTGCCTCAATGGTCCTCAATTTTCACGACGCCACGGTGTGGTTGTGTCCCTTCCTTCTGAGCAGGACTTTAAAATAAATTTGTTTCTGAACAAAAAAACACGTAGTTTAGGAGTAGCGAGGCACTACGCCAATTGCACCGGCCGTAATAGAACATTTTTAGAGCGTCTGAACTTAAGAAATTCCTCATTTCACACATTGGTGATTATAGTGACATGCTTATCCCAGTGGAGACACTGATGTATATCTATTCCGTGATAGCGAACAGTAAGAAGAACCTTGAATTTTCAGATATGAGCAAAGGTTAACATTATTATTAACATCTAAGTTGACGTACGTATTTTCTTACCTTAAGCGGAGATGGAATGTTCATACGCTGCTCATTCCGCTTCGCTCGATTTCCTCACTCTCTTTGACCGTTGGCCGTTTATTGATGGAAGTTGACAAGAAGATGCGTTTTGTATCTGGTTGTTGTAGTCTCCACATAAGAGAACGCGGTTGAGGCAGTTCATAAGAAGGCAGACATCATTCGCGACTAATGTTAGACCGCCAGAGTGCAAATATATCACCCTGAAATTCTCATCTCCAAAGACAAGTTGATCGAAAGAGATAATGTAGTTTCGAGCGGGAGGGCTTGCGAAGCTCTCGAGTGCCCGTTAGTGAGGTACGGACCTGCATCGTTTCTAAGAGCCTGTCAAGTGATTGATCACCCTCTGACTATTATAGAGTGCATAAATATCGTGAAAAAGGCATCGATCAGTCGAAATTTCCAAAGGCCGTTACTCCCCCCCCCCCTCACCCCGTTCACCCCATCTCGCGGATATCATTAAAGCGCGAAATTCGAAACGCGGACGTCATTTTTAAGCCGTGCCAAGTTTCGAGCGCCGGTTGCGAGAGATTAGTTTTAAAATATCCCTCGACAAATAACTGACTCGCAATGATCTTTGGATTGTCGACAGACTGACACTTCGCTACCGTCGGGAAATTGCGGGCTGGGAGAGTTAATATGTTAAAATATGGGGGTTAATGACGTTTACGAGTGAATATCGTGTTTGCAAGACCCTATATTCTCATGTTTATTCACGAGACGTTAACCAAGGTTCCTAATAGAGCTCTAACCTGAACGTTAATTCGTTTGCTTCGTACGTTACTGAAGGTGTCGGTGGTATTATTGTCACCTCACTCATTGTTTTGAGTTTGGCACGACCTGTTCTAACAGAAAAGTGTGCACACGTAACAGTGGAGAGTGCGATGTACGTAATCGCTACCCAAAAGTGCTGCTGCATGATCGTAAGGATTCATCTACGTACTTCTTAGTTGGCTGGGACTAATTACAATTATCAAGGTCAAGTCGATTTTCATTTACGTCTGCATAACGGATATCTCCACGCGCTAGATCCACCTGCAGGTCTGGGGATTCCATCTGTGTGCCGCTATTAGGGGCTAGAAGCGACTGCTTGTGCTACGCTACACACCATGTGGCTGGTGTTGAGTTTATGGGGAGCTGGTAGTTGGAGGGGGGGGGGATGACAACACCACCTTATTTCGTGGAAGCTCTGGAAGTGCTGGACGACAGAAGGGGACTCATGCTGTGTTCTACTCCATGGTTTGGGTGAACTGCAGTTCACCGGAGCATTCTGCTTTCAGCCTGGTGCAGACTTTTAGTTACAATTGCATGGCGTCACTACCGCCTTCAAGGAGGCCCACTGTGGAAACCGGTTTCAACAGAAACTGCGTGGTGGAGATAGGTCTTCCAGTCTTTGAGAGCAGCACTCATCCACGATCAAGTCCGAAAGCCGTTGTTTTTTTTAAAACAGATGGATGCTGGCGAAACCCTCACTGCAGCGACAAATGGGCCTATTGTAAGGGCGTCCAAAAGCCTCAGCTCCCCTGCTCCACCCCCAGACTCCACAGCATTGGGCTCACTTGGTGCGACACCACGTATACGCCCTCACCACCCACGCACAAAGTGGAGGATATCCGCAAGTTCTGCATTCACCACCACTTCTGGCTGAAGACAGGGCCTCCAAAACACACGATGCCACCAGTCCATTGCATATGCCCAACACTGTTGTCTCTAGCCCCAACTTACAGAACCTGCACACCTGTACCTCACACTTGCCAACATTAAACAATCCACATAATCCCTCTGGAGAGTCTGATGAAGAGTTTGACTGTCTATGGCCGGGCAACCCCTGCCAATGCGCCACCCTG
Organism: Pachypeltis micranthus; assembly: GCA_020466155.1. NCBI lineage: Eukaryota > Metazoa > Arthropoda > Insecta > Hemiptera > Miridae > Pachypeltis > Pachypeltis micranthus. Next base: position 7,926,361 of record CM035776.1, read on the forward strand.
CACCTATCCTCCCATTTGCCAACCTCTCTACATAAGTGGCTCCTTGTTGTACCAACAAAGAGCTCAGGGCCGAAAGGGATCTGCGCCAATCCCTCCTTTGCCAGCCCATCGGCCCATTCGTTCCCCTCTACTCCATGATGCCTTGGCACCCAACATAGTGTTACGCTGTTGTCCTTAGCCAGGGCCAGTCAGACACTCCCACACCTGCCGCGATATAAGACAATACGAGGCTAAGACCTTCAGAGTGGCCTGACTGTCCACCCCAAAGAAGATCTTCTGTTGCTTCAGTTCCCTCTGCAGCAGCACACAGACCATCACTGCAGACACCTCTGCCTGGAACACCGAGACAGCGACCCTCTGAAAGCCGTTAGCTAGTAGCTTGTGTTAACTAAAGGTGTTTCTTGAGCTTCTTCGGAGGTTAATGAAACCCTACATTAACAAATGCGTTTACTAATGCACGGTGATCATTCTACACTTTCACATTTCAGCAATTTCTTTGAGTTGTGGTGATCACCTGATTCATTCAACTCGCATATGTTGCCCCAATTCAATATTTATCTTCCTGCTCGCTTCTCCCACCAGTTCATCTGCTTTTTCTGGGCGGATGGTCGTCTGGAGGCCTCCTGCACTACTTCTATTATCATTAGCCTTGATTGCTTCCTCAAGGCAGCACTTCCCTTCACCCCTCATCCATAGCAGACAGCCTCCAGGGTTAGATTACTTCGACCTAATTCTAAGAAAAGTGGAATAATCAGCAAAAAACTGTTTTCATCTCGTTCCTACATTTCGAGACTCCTTGAGTCAGAAACCCCGAGTGGCCAGTGGGTGCATGTGTTTGATAAAATTCCAACGATTCGTCTGCTAATCGATAGCTATCTTTGTTCACCATAAGAATGTCTATAAAAACATTGAGACTCACATGTTGTCTCCAACTAGTCAATTCCTGTTTTATTCGACGTAAATGTATTTATGCGTTAAAGCGGCAAAGAAGCCGACATTTACCAAAAAAAAAGTGGTTTTTCAAAAATCTTATCAAGACACCTCCGGGATCTAAATTTCTCTCCACGCAGTTATTTCTCAAACCACCCGGTGAACGAGGATGTTAGCTAAAAAACATCAGAAAATACACGTTTCATTTTTTTGGAACGTTACTTTTAGTAATTGCTTGAATATACAGTGGATAGTAGAACTTCTGTTGGACGCACAAGAGGGGGAGTTTAAATAAAATAAAAGAGAACCCGGTGAGCGCGAGTGAGGACTGTATTGCACGTGAAATGAATGAGTTTGAGTATGTAAGGGCGACACAAGGGGGTCGTAATACGGGTGAACTGGTGCGGAAGGAGAGAGTGAGAGCTGTGACTGGGCGAGAGTTGATAGAGGAATGTGTAGTGAGTACTGGGAGACGAATATATCTGGGGAGAGCCGTGTGTGTGGGAGAAGGAGGTAAATCGAGGGAGGAAAGGGCATTTGGGAAAGTCCGAAAGGGGAAATCCGTTGTCGTCAGAAGTTAAACCGAACTTAATCCCTTTATTTGGAGGAGAAGCCGACTGAAAGGGCAGTTCTCGGACTTTCCCTTGGCATAACATGAAAAAGGATTTGAAACTGTTGGGCGAACGCACCTGGGAAAAGGCGTAAGCTCAAAAGCCACGCTAAATCCAGCCGAACAGTGGGGACGAGGGAAGTTGTGTGAGGCATTTCGCCAGATATTTTTATACTTTGTCCACTGGAATATTCTTGCCCGTGCGGAGGTAAGCATGGCATTCCTGGAATCAGCTACTCTCTTACAGTTTTCCGGTGCTTTTTCGTACGCTTTGACGTCCGTGGACCTTGCGGGTTTCGGTTTGCTGAGACAATCAGTGGCGCTAAGGTTGTTCAGTCTCATTAACTGCTTTGCTGTGATGAGGCATTTGGTGAGAAACATCTAACAGGTTGATACAACTAAACAATAAAATTTGTATGAGGTTATGGAAGATGCTTTTGTGGCAGATCCTTTAATTTCAAGAGGAATGCACTAGAAGACTGACGAACAATCGAATAGTATTTTACGAGCCATAATTTAACCTCGAGAGTTGACAACGTTCTTTGCACTGCTGCTGCGCGGCGTAAATTTTATTTTCCACTGAAATGCGAAGGAGTTCTCGCGGCTCGTACGTGACAGGTCAACACCCCAAACATCACATTAATAATCGTCGTAAGAGGCCTCAGAATAAAATGTTTAAAATTAACCGTTGCAAATCATGGAGTCGAGGGGCTATTTAGTGAGGGACCTTACTATTTTTAACATTGGGGATCCGGGTCAATAGGTCAATTGTGAATGCCGCAGTTACTGTGAGAAGACGTTATTGGAATTGGATTCTTTCGTACTTTCGATAGTTTCAAGTTTATACTACTGTTTGGTAGCGCTTCCTCGAAAGTTCTCTTGCAAATGCGTGATATAGTATGCGAATAATAACGTTCTTAAACTAATCATAAACCCATTTCTATCTATTCTTTGTGTTTTCCCCTGTGGCACATCACATCCGTTCAAATACATTCTCTCGACTGTGATTAATTCATGGAGCAACAACAGAAACATTTAACAATCTGTACACACCTTAGTACAAACTTAATAAACCGTCTCGTTACAATCGGGCGCTGTGAGGGGCATGTTTTGAGAGCCTACTAGCGGAAGAAGACGTAACCGACGAAGAGGGAATGAGATATTTGCAGGAAAGCTATGGAATGCAATTAGCTATAATTCTGTGTTGCGCAACCGATCACCTGATTACGACGCTACGGAAGTCTAAGTGATTCATTTTATTCACCAACATGAGAAGAGGAAATAAGTAGGAGGTAAAGCGGGAAGGTAGAGGATATTTGAGTGTTGTAGTGCTCTTCAGAGCTACTAAATGTCATACAGAGCCCAAATTATGAATATGGAGTATGAGGTATGAAACCCGAGTATGCCGATACATTTTATGGACACAAAGAAATGCTGTTGTTGCGAGTGCATTGTATCGACAGAAGCACTCCAGGTGATCACTGGTCAATTACCAGTTGACTTGGCCGTTGAGTGCATGGTTGACAAGTGGAGAGTAAAACGGGAGCTTTGGGCTGATCCGTGTGGATCTAACCGCAGATCGAAAACTTGCCGCCATCATGGGCGTTAGGGAAATGGCAAGCGAGATAGGAATCCTTGTCAAAGGGTCGTGACACGTACGAGTTCTTCCCCGAATCCGTGAATGTCTTACGAGAAAAGGGGTTGAGCCAGGCTGCTGGACCAGCCAGTTACGGGACATGGCGACTTCATTGCGCTGCTTCACTTCCCATCAAAGACTCTCCATCATGCACGTCTGGCAGAAGAAACCAAGTGCTGCTCCACTGTAGTTCCTACAACAGTGAGCGAAGGTTGTTGGGAGGGCTGCTACAAAGCAAGGGTATAACAATTTCGCAGAGTTCACGAAGAAGGTGATGGCTAAGAAACGTGGTCACAGTTGATCCATCCTTTTGAAACTAGCCACCCAAGTAAATAGTTAGATCCAGATTAAGAGCTCCTCTCAGATGGTACGGGATTCCTCAGGTGGTCACCTCCACAAGGTAACACACAGGCAACAGCTCTCTACCGGGAGACTGGCTAACAACCAGATACCTGCTGTACCTCTGCCGGTCCGAGTTCAGTGGACCCTACAGGGGCTGGCCTCTTGCATACTAGCGAAATCGGAACTTCCATAACTAATTTAACCCTCGCTGAGGGTATAGGAACCATCAAATAAGGAAACAGACTTGCCTCAACATTGGAGCTCTCGTTGTGGCTCACCTTGAGTTCCCCCATAGTGCTACAGAGCGCCATGACTGATATAACTCTCAGGGGTTCAAGAATAGTAATTTCATAAGGGCATCAAACCTGCAGATAAATTTCGAACGAGGTAGGAATCCTCACCAAAGGGACGTGGCATGTACGCGTTTTTTCCCAATGTCCGTCAATGTCTCAGGAGAACTGGGTTGAGCCAGACCACTGGACGAGCCAGTTCCTTACGAGGCATGGCGACTTAAATACAGTGCTTCCCGGCACTTCTTTTCTCTAATTCTCCATCCTGCACGTCTTGCGCCTCCAGTGCAGAGGAAACAAGAAACCACGTGCTGCGCCACTGTAGTTCCTCCGCGATTGATATAAACAAACTGTATGGGAGGAGAATAGCTATAGGAAAGGGGCTGAGTGGGCACAGAGAGACGACTGTGACTTGTGCGAGAGTTCGTAGCTGAATGAATTTTGGGTGGAGCTGTCTCATGTGGAGAGGAATCTGAAGTTGAGGAGAGGGGAAATAAAAAAAGGAAAAAGCCACTTCAGGGTAAATCTGCTGTCTTTAGAAATAACTGCAGGTGGAATTTCTGCAGGTACGAGGGGGTAAGAGGAGACAATGACTTGGTCATTAACCCATTCAATGCGGGACCTTCCTAGCACTCTACACTCCCCTACTGAAGACAAAAAAAAGGATTTTCGAGAGTGTACTTCTCTGGTGTATTGCGGCTCAGGTATGAGAGGTACGGAAAAACGGCGCATACTGGTGCACTAAGAAAATCATAATGAAGGCTATGCCATCCCACTACAGCCCCAAAAGTAGAAGATCCCCCCTTCGAATACGAAAACATACAGAGTGATGCGAGAGGGCCTTGGGGTAATATTACCTCAAACGTAGGCGGAGTGAAGTGTCATGAGGTAATATTACCTCATCCGCATTGAATGGGTTAAGGGACAGGGGGTCCCGTTAAGGCAGGTGTGAGCGCCTCCAAGGTCAAAAGACTCAGACTGATTTGACTTGCATCGAACAGCGTGCAATAAAAGGAATGTCTTCTTAGCAAAATTTATTCGAACCTAATAAACAACTATACCTAACTTTCATGAACACCTAAGTTGTTTCTTCCATCTCCTTATAGAAAATGAAAACAATTCCATGTTTTGTCATACTTGGAGTTTTTTCTAATCTCTTCACTATGTTCCTTTTTACTCAACCTTCCACGCTAGTCAACACCATTGCCTGCTGTGATATCCTATAGGCCTGATGATGCGTAACAAATTAAAGCTTTTCATTCATCCTGACTGGCTCTCAAGAACCCACACCAGACCTTCATTGTGCGTATACGGACGTAAACTTCCCAAGTTCAGTGAGTGCTGCATGTCTGTCTGTGGAACGTGGGGAAAGTGGCTCTATTTTATGATTCTCAGAGGACAAAGCGGAGTTAAGCTCGTAAATTCAGCTTCGATATAAATAAATTTGCTTTCAACAATAAACTTCTTATAGAACCGGTATTGGACAGTTAGTAGCAAATCATTATCGTTAGCCCCATTTTAGTTCGAAATGACGCGGTTGCTGAGGACTGTGAACCGTTTGACACTTACGTCTTACATTTACCATGAGATTTGGCTTCGTTCGAGAATCAGCTGATCGAAAAATTAGTCGTTCTATTAGAAGTTGTGCTATAAATAAATTAATTTGACAAAACTGTACATAGAAGCAACTTGTTTGGAATGCGACCAAAATCTAGTAATTTGTTTAGGTGGTCGGTTGCACCTCTTGATATAACAAGGTCAAAGACAGACTCAACAAAGCGTATTGATGACGGTCAGTTGGCACTACAACTACAGACGCAATGCAACCACAAAAAAGATTAGTTTTAGGCGCTGAATCATATCGTGGGCGATCGAAATGGCGATAGCTGATGTCGAACTCACAACTGGCACTTTGCTTGACACTAGCAACACACGCCATTTGTGGAAAACATCGAGTGTATGGGTGAATCTGATGACCTTATTGCGAGGCTAGCGAAGACAGATGGCGTTCTCCCTACGACTCTGTGAAGGCGCTACTTTAACACATTTTTAAGATTGTTCGAGGACGAGGTTGGACATTTGAGTGCGACTGGGGATGAACAACCCTTGCTGCATTAAACTCCAACGTGTACACTCATCGAAGAAAGATGTGCGTCGTGTTGAAACTTGCAAATTCATGAATTACCGCTTAGGAACCTCATCAACTTCGACAATATCGAAGTCGGCTCTGCAGTTGTCAAGTTCGTTGCGTTGTGAGCCAAAACACACAAAACGCTCGCAAGAAACACAGAAATATATTAAGAAGCACGTCTACGTGTACAACTTTCAAGATCGACGTTCATTTTATAAGAATGATCTGGATAACCGCAAAATGCCAACCTGTGTAGTTTATATTGTGAACCGTAAGCTTTCATTGGTGAACCTGAATTAGTCTTCAGGGTGCTGGTGATCTACCAATAGTCCCACAACCTTCAGCAAGATCGGCTGACGAGAAGACGGTTGCGACAACGCATGAGATACAAGAGTCGCGCCTCAAACCAAGACTGGTAGTGGAGGATTCGGGGGCTATTGGATGTTTCGTATTATTTCCTAATCCAGTGAGGATCATATCTCCCGCATTTTGTCATCAATGGTCGACGATTTACCAATGAAATCTCAAACGCCGATATGGTGTCAGGAAATATAGCCCTCCTTTGGGCAATTTTGTATAACAATAAGATAGTAGATCCACTCAATTCTAAATCTAATGAGTTCCTGAGAGTTATGGTGCTGATGCAGAGGCAGCACAGCGAGCTTGTTGAGTGCATTCATCGAATGTCTTCTGATACCCAACAGCTTTGCGACCGCCTAGATCGGTTGGATGCAACCAACCAATCCCAAATAGCGCTTTTGAAGCAGTCCTTGAATGACTTAGCTTGTGCTATGCGATCTTTGACCACGCGTCAGCCTCCCAATCCTTTCTTAGTATCTACACCTCCTCCACAATGCCACATCAGCACCTCCTTTAAGCTTCCGAGACAGGAAATGAGCACCTACGAGTAGCCCGGGAGGGTTTTTATAGCCCACATTGTGATTGCTCCACCCTCCCACCATCCACCTCTGGTAGATTCTCTTGCAAGTACCAAGCCACCCCGTCCCACTTGTGTCACCATTGTTTGGAGATCCGCTGACTCAGGAAAAAATTATAGCGATCCTGAGCTTCAATCCAATGGCCCTACTTTTGTCGGATTATGAGAACTTCGTCTTACCACATCACTACGATCGCCCGGTGCTCTCAATGGAAGTCAGGGGGTACATACTGCTGCCTCATATACAAACTTATCTCACAACCTTTTTCCTGTATATAGCCTTCTGACTGTTCCGCAAGTGGGATGTGCACCGTGGCCAGAGGACCTATTGTGCCAGTCCTAATGTCTTACAGGTCCTACAGGCCTAGCCTCCTGAGGAAAGCCAGGTAGTTCCTCAAAGAGTTTTCGTTGGTATCCATCCAGGAAGAAGTGGTCCCAAAGACCAATAGTCGCTCCCTCTCAAGTCTCCAGCCCTGGGCCAGGACATGGTAGGGAGTCTCCTCATCCGTGCCACACCACCTGCATCGAGGGGTGTCGACTATAGCCATAACATACATGTGTTAGTTCATTCTGCAGTGCCCGGTATGATACCAACAATCTGCCTTGAGTCCTTCCTCTCCATCCTCAAAAGGTTGTGTCTTATTTCACTTGATTGCTACAAAACGTTTGGAGTGTCTTACTCCTGCAGCATTCCAGACTGCCTGATGTAGTCTTCTGGCGTGTGCAGTCCTCTTGACTAGTGACAGAATCCCACAATGGGGCGGTGGCCCTATAGGCACCTTAGACGAACTGCGTCTGGCCAGATGGTCCGCCCTCTCATTTCGTATGATCCCCGAGCGTCCAGGAATCCAATACACATTAACTCTATTCGCACTTGCTAAGGAGTTAAGCTACATCCTGCACTCTCGCACCAGTTTTGAGGTCAATATGTTGATAGTTCTGTTGCTACAGCCTTTCTCATGCATTAAGACTGCCCAAGCGATAATAGCATAAATCTCTGCTTGAAAACCCGTTGGAGTGGGGCTTAGGGCAATGTGCGTCCCACTCCTTCCAGAGCCACTGATCCACACGCCAGAGCCTGCTCCCTCCGGAGTTTTCGATCCATCCGTATAGATGTTGATGACATTAGGAGGCCGAAACAGACGATTCTCGCGGTTTCATGGACCTCCCAGTGGCTAAACATTATAATTCCTTTCGAACTCGCGTCCGCGATCATGCTGAGCTCCTTATAAGTCTCCCAAGCCCTTGAATATAGCCAGGTGTCCACTAGTACCAAAGTTAACGTACCTGTTAGGTGAGTCCGTCTCCTCTGGCTTGTGAGTTACTGTGGGCAAGCGCTTTCGATGTAAAGACATCATCGTCTGGCCGTTTAGTCAGTACTGGAGTCAGTCAGTTGGTCGTGGTCTTTATATACAAAGAGAAAGGTGAAGGGAGTGATGGAGCGTTGGGGAAAGGGCGGGGAGTTTTAGTATTTGCCTACTGGCGGACACAACCCAATTTCTTTAATACCTAACACAGCCAGTCCGGCTAAGGTACTACTAACAAGACTGACCAACAAGACCTCTCCCCGCCCTTTCCCCAACGCTCCATCACTCCCTTCACCTTTCTCTTTGTATATAAAGACCACGACCAACTGACTGACTCCAGTACTGACTAAACGGCCAGACGATGATGTCTTTACATCGAAAGCGCTTGCCCACAGTAACTCACAAGCCAGAGGAGACAGACTCACCTAACAGGTACGTTAACTTTAGTATTTGCCTACTGGCGGACACAACCCAATTTCTTTAATATCCACTAGTACCTGTGGCACCTTAGCTATACCGAACTTGGTGAGTCTGTATGCTATCTTCATCGCCTCTGCTCTGTACTATATACTTACCTGGTATAGGGGCTACTGTGTTCATCTTTCCCTGTAACTCCACAAAAAATGAATTTACGTTTCATGTTTCATCCGTGCCTGGCGTAATTAAAGGTGAGCCTAATAGCATAAAGCTCAAATGTAACGCTCAACCTTTTGCTGAAGTAGCCCCAAGAAGAGTTCCAATACGTTTATTCCGAAAAATTACGAGCGTTACAATGTGGCATTGAATCGAAAGTTGAAAGAGCTACAGTGGTGTTCTCCAGTAGTACAAGTAGCAACGAAATATGGTGTGTGTATTTCACTGTGTCGAACAGTTATAAGGCGAAGGATGATTTTACCTTCTACAAAAAACATGGACCGATTAATTGGTCTGGTTGTGAAAATCGTTGAATTTGAGCCGTGAAGAAAAAAATATTTTAGGCATTTTAATGATCAATAATAACTAAGCGATGAAGTAACTTCTGACTTATTCTTTCGGTTCGCCCTTCAACTTTGGATAGATGAAAACGAACGAAGTGGGGGTATCGAAAATGGAACAAATGTTCGCAACAGTTTGCACAATACTATCGCCACTTTCTATTTTCGGAGTGACCGTAATTTTAGACGAAGGTTGCCGAATGTGGCTCCCTAGTAAATTATTCGTAAAAACCTTTCTCTTCGCGAGAAAAAAACATTGCGCGTTCACCGAAGTTTTTCGCGTTTTCCGAAAACCGTTGAATTCTTGCATTGTGACTCAGCGCTCTCAATTGCGTTGCCGAAGTTGCGCGCCTCAATTTCGGCGAAATCGCCAGAGCAACGATCGGTAGAATAAGAGCGATTTTATTCGAGGGCGATAATAAGAGACGAGTTTTCTGTTATGAAACAAAACGTTGATCAAATGGAATGCTCCGTTCATAAGAAACAGCAGATAGTTTAATCAAGGCATTGGTGAATTATACCTCCCATAATACCCATTGGGGAATAACCAACGCAGATGGTGTCCCTAGCAACACAATTTCATAAAACTGTGTGTCTGTAGATCGATTTGCTGGAGAACGGCTGGACCAATTGAGCTGGTTCTTTTTTGTTTTGGTCGTTGTTTTCGTTACGTTCGTTCCGGCACCAAAATAAGGTTTTGGGCGATTTCAGTCAATGGGAAAGGGGGGTAGGGGACGAAAACGTACCAAAACCTAGGGTGAAACGGCTCTAACGATTTTGATTAAACGTTCAAATTATCTTCTACTAATCAATACCTAACTTTTCTTCTTCATACATGTCTCCTTGAAAATACGGTGAACGGAGATATAGGCCTAAAAAGCAAAAACAGGTTTTTTACGCTTTTTGGCCAAACGGCTTCAACGATTTTCACCAAACTGACAGAATGTATTTGAATATTTAATACTTATATATATTGTTCTCAATAAATGTTCCTCTGACAGTCCATTGAACAAAAAAGAGAGCACATAAAAATCAAAATGCGTCGAAAATCATGTTTTTTCGAACATTTCCGTAAATTTTGGGGTAACCGCTTCACCAGATTTGATCAATCTTACACAGTGTCTTCAAGTAACCCATACCCACATTTCGTTCTCCGTAATTATTTCTGTATAGGTATGTTGAACGGAGGTATAAGCCAAGTTAACACTGAAAAGGAGATTTGTCGAATATTGATTTATCGGTTTTCCAATTTTCTGATAAATGGCTGTAACGATTTCGATCAAACTTACGGAGTATTCTCAACTAACTAGAACGTACATATTGTTGTGTATGAATGTTCCTGTAAAAATGCGTTGAACGAAGATATAGCGCCCGCATGTGTAGCTGGTGTTCGAACTTACGGTGGTGGCGGAAAGTTGGGTGGTGCTACGCAGACCAAATTCCGCCTTCGAGGTAATCTAAATAGCCCGTTTTCCCCCCAAAAATTCCTGTTGGGATTTAGTTGTATCAGCGTTCTCGGTAATCCGATCGAGCGAAACCTATGGTTGTTATGGGGAAAAAAATGGTTACAAAATGAGTCAAAAACGAAACTTTGGCGATTTTAATGCAATTACGTCAAGTTTGGTATCGTTTCCTTGACGTCAGTTCGACTCGTCACCTAGAAAACGTCAATTTTCGTAGTTCTGTACGCAGTCAGATCATGTTACATCATTCTATTACTTGAAGGAACTCGAGGGACAATAGCGAAACCTATCGTTTTTCATTCAATGCCTCCCGTCAGTTCGACTCGTCGTGTGCCAATTGTCTAGAAAATGTCAATTTTCGTCGCCTCGTTATGTTCAGGCTGTATTTCGCACAGTTTACTAGTATTTTGCGATGCTGATTCGAATTGGATGGATCACGGATGTGTGAGACTGCGTCACGCTGGATAACCAGGAAATTATCGGAAATATTATTCATCAGGTCTTGTATGGCATACGGCACGGCCCCAAGCATGCTGCGCTAGAAAATAATAAATCGTAGTGTAAGAATTTACAGCGTTTTTACATTTACTGCAACGAAGTTAATTGCGGGAAAATAGTGAAAAGGAAACAATTATTCATAATTTTCCTTAAAATGTGAAGAATATTGAACTAAATTGAAGACGTTACACATGTAGCTAGAATTGTTCTTATGATACGATTGATATTGAAAAAAAACCCGTCCACCTACAAGGGCAGATTAGTGCAAAACCTCACCGTTAATTTAGAAGACTTTGTCAGTGGTGTGCAGGAGCTAACCTGCATAATTCCTGAATATTTCAACCAAATCAGATGAAAATTGTGGCATTATGCGGCTTGGAACCAAATTTGTTCAGAGAGCTGTGAAGGAGACAGAAGAGAAAGTTTCAAACGCAATGTACCCTTTTTACTTTCCTTGGCTCTACGAAGTAGAAAGGAAAGTTATGTAATCTTCAGTTTTCTTCAGATCTTTACGTTTCAGATCCTTCTGAGTCCGAAAAACACTATTTGGGAAAATGGTCTGTGTGTGTGTCACTAAAGTGTGTCTGTGAACGATTTTTAGAGAAAACCACTGTATCAAATCAGCTCAAACTTCATATCTCGCTTGCTGGTCACAATGGGACGCCAAAATAAGGGTATGAACAAAAACCACCGAAAGTTAACTATAGTTATCATAGTGATCAAAACACCAAATATTTTTTTTCTCAAAAACAGCTCTAACGATTTTGATTAAATGTTTTATATTGATAGCTCTCAATAAAGCAACTCTTCCATAAAATTCCCATCCATGGGAAAATGACGAGAGCAGCACAATAAATTACCAAAACTTTCGACGTAATCGATTTTAGGGTGGTTTTTCGACCGAGCCAAATCACTTCAAATTTGATCTCCAGCCTACAGGTTACTATGGGACGCAAAAATGAGGGTATGAACAAAATCCACCAAAAGTTAACTATAGTTAGCATAGTGATTAAAACACCAAATTTTTTTCTCCAAAACAGCTCTAACGATTTTGATTAAATTTTTTGTATTGATATCTTTTGATAAGACAATTATACCATAAAATTCCCATTCGTAGGAAAACGACGAGAGCAGCACAATAAATTATCAAAATTTTCGACGAAAAGCGTTTTTAGCGTGGTTTTTTTCTTATTAACTCCGCTGGAATGTTGGTAGAATGTTACAGAAAATTAGAATTGTAGTCCAATTCAATACCTATAGGGTGAGTGTTTAGAACCGCTCATGAGATGCATGGGGCTCACTCCAGAAATTCCTGAATTTCAACTACCGCTGTTTCGCTTAATACCAGTTGTAACAGTAATTACTATCCTTCTTCAAAAAATTCGTGTTTACAGGCTCCTTAATTATCTGTGTACCAATTAATCAATAATCGGCCGGGAATGAGTGCGAGCAGCACAATAAATTCCAGAACATTAGGCGCTACCGCTTCCTGCTGCTGTGAAGTGTTGTTTGACCAATTTCAAAGGAACTGAGTGATAAATGAATTGATTAAATAGAATTAGCCATGTACAAAGTGAATTGACGTAGAGCTAAGGAAAGTTGTGTGTTGCAACGCACCAGATATTTCATTTCTCGCTCGAGCTAGAAAACTATTCTAATGCCGTTGGCAAGTTAAGTGATGTTTGGGTTCCATTTATGCAGGTACTTGCTCGTTATAAATGCAAAATTATTGTTCGAGTTATCGGTATGATGTGATCATGCTGCATATCGCTTTAAGAACATAGGATCCTAAAGACGCGAATACTGCTGGTACACTATTTTCGTACGCGTCGATCATCTGTCGCGAAAAGTCGTACAAATAAACCATATTTATTTTCATCGGTGGCAATGAACTGCTAGTTGCCACATAAACACCGCCTTGAAACCTTCCCCTCGAAGAGAGGATTTCTTTCGAAAAATTCGTTGGAAAAACAAGCATCAAAATATCGACGAAAAAAAAAACAAACAAAAAATGGTGGGGGATCGTGAGAAGCGGGCGTGGCGTCGTAGAGGGAGCGGTTTTTTGGTGGGGACTTCCGAAACTCTTGAGGATTCGTCAAGTAAAAGCGGGGATTCAGTTTAAGTGAGAAATCGGCTCTCAAAACACCGTCGCGGAATTCATCATGACCGCCCTATTCCAACCATTTCATCAGAGGAGATACGAAGGTTCCGACTCCGAGTCTACTCTCTTATGGGTGAGGATCACAGCACAAAGAGCTCTTCTCGGTGCTTTTACGGTTAACAGCCGCGATAGATCGACCTGGGGAAGGGGACTTAGATACGATCTGACCAACAACAACACATTTTGCCAACGAAAAATGCTTATTATTCGAGGTGTCAAAGTTACGCGCGATATACTAATTGTTGCGAAACTGAAGAGTTGGCACCGCTCAGCTCAATTTGAAGAAGCGTCTATTTCGGGGTTGGTGTAACTGGTGCAATACCTACAGTAGAAAACCCTTAAAAGAATACCCCATTGGGGGTTATAGCTATTGTACAGTTGGAAAGTTTTACAGGCGTGATTAATGCTTCTCAACACCGTGGACAGCCAGGATAAAGCTAATAATTGCTCAAATTGCTCTTTGTGGGCTTTAATTTGACGTAAAAACGAATTGCGAAACCGAAATTTCACGGACAGTTCCCCAATTATTCGGCGAATGAAAGTAAAATGAAAACTCCCGCCAGGTGACCGGACGTCACTACAACGCTAAATTTACTTTATGATGTGCGTGGAAGTTCGCCAAAGTACGAAACAACTCCACGCCCCTCTTCGCTTCTTCTCAATATCATTTTGTCTCCCGTCAACTTTCTTTTTTTTCCGTCGAAGATTAAAGAATCCGTTTAAACTCTTGGAAATTCTGGACATTTCTTTGGCACGGCGCTCGGTTCATCCGCAAAGAGCGGGCTTTGAGCGTAAACTTGTGGAAGGGAATGACGTAGGGAAAAACTCCCGACCTATCGCCGTCTGAAAATAACCCGCGTGGGAATTTATGTGAAAGTACACGCGGCTTCCGGTGGTTTCTCGAATGAAAAGGTTCAAATCGGTTGTGATCTACTAACTGTTACATTTGATTAACACTTCAGCCAAATCCACGGATGTCCAAGACCAAACGACAGACCTCTACGAATTAATATTCAACGTTTTTGTTAAATTGGAAATTTTGAGCGAAATCAAATGAAAACTGGATGCGTTGCTCGACGCTTCAACAAAAAATGCTATAACCAACTGGTCGTGACGATAATGCGTTACTTCAAACGGATTTTGTAGGCCCAGAGGGCGGATGGCAGACGGACATTGGAGATTTGGAATCCCATGTCTTGAAACGGAACGTGTAAAATTGTGAGGGGGAGTTGTAAATATCTGGTGCGTTGCAACACACAACTTCCCTTAGCTCTACGTCAATCCAGTCGTGTACATGGCTTTTTCCATTTACTCAATTCATTTATCACTCAGTTCATTTGAACTTGGTCAAACAACACTTTACGGCTGCAGGAAGCGGTAGCGCTTACAGTTCCGGAATTTATTGTGCTGCCCGTACTCATTGCAGGACCATTATTGAGCGATTGGTACACACAAAATGATTGAGGCTGTAAACACGAATTTTTTGAAGAAGGATAGTAATTACTTTTGCAGAGTTATTGGGTAATAACTGTTAGAGCTGACAGTAAGCGGAACGGTGGTAGTTGAAATTCAGGAATTTCTGGAGCGAGCCCCATGTATTCCATGAGCGTTTTTAAACACTACACCCTATAGATATTGGATTGGACTACAACACCAATTTTTTTTTAGCATTCTACTAATATTCCAGCGGAGTTTATAAGGAAAAACCGCGCTAAAAAACCTTTTCGTCTAAAATTTTGATTATTTATTGTGCTGCTCTCGTCATTGTCCCACAAATGGGAATTTTAAGGTATAATTGCCTTATTGAGAGCCAGCAATATGAAAAATATAATCAAAATCGTTAGAGCCGTTTTTGTGAAACAAAAATTTGGTGTTTTGCTCACTATGATAACTATAGTTAACTTTCGGTGGATTTTTCTCATACCCTTATTTTGGCGTCCCATGGTCACCTGCGGGCTAGCTATAAAATTTAAGTGGATTTAGTTTGGTTGTTTTCTCTAAAAATCGTTCACAGACACACACAGACCATTTTCCCAAATAGTGTTTTTCGGACTCAGAATCTGAAGGGTCTGAAACGTAAAGATCTGAAGAAAACTCAAAATTTTTTTTTCAGCCGATTACATAACTTTCCTTTCTACTTTGTAGAGCCAAGGAAAGTAAAAAACAGGACAGGAAGCAGTTGGTGCTGAATAGAACAGGACCTAATCGTGCTGTGCAAGAGAATAGTTTTTGTGTTGTTTCCGTAAACATCTTTGTCATTAGGTACGAACGCTCTCATAATGACGTGGATGTTCAGTCAGATACCCAACGCACTTTAATTAAGGTCGTCAATTTATCCGAATTCACTCACGAAGTGTCGGAGTGGACGACATAATCGCCTCCTTTGCTAATTGTTTTCTATAGTACCATAACTATCGTTGATCAATAATCGGCCCTGAAAATGCCTTCGCGGTGTATTAGAGTTGAGGGATGGCGACCTCACAGTTTGATAAGTCTAAAGCTGTCGGGCTGGCGGCAATGTTTGTGTTTGTGGACTGTTGCGTATTGCTATCTTTTTGATATCGCATCGGTTATTGTTAGACAACTACCATCCGTTCAGGCTTTGGGTTTTTGTTTGCCAAATTCAAAATAAAGCCTAAAAACGTACTTAATGTTTTTAGAACGCGGCTGCTTAGTGGTTTCTAGATTGTTATATATTGCCAGAAATTATGACAATTTCGAAGTTTAATTTGCTCAAATCGAGCTTTGAGATTACTTCATTTTTAAGTACTACAAAAGTACCTGGCGTTTTTTTCCTTTTCGCTACCCCAAAGGGAAAGGAAAGTATAGTAATCGTGTCAAAAAAATTTGGGTTTTCTCCAGATCTTGACGTTTTAAGGCCTACTGAGTCTAAAAACCTAATTTCGGCGCGTGGTCCGTGTGTGTGTGTGTGTCTGTAGTCCAATTTGCGGGAGAACTGCTGAACCGATTGAGCTGGTTCTTTTTTTGTTTTGTTCGCTATTTTTCGTAGACACCAAAACAAAGTTATGGGCGATTTCGGTCGATGGGAACGGGAAGGGAGACGAAAATGTACCAAAATTAGAGTTTTCCCCATTTTTCTCGAAAACAGCTTCAACAATTTTCACCAAACTCTCACGATGTTTTCAAATAGTTAATACCTACATATTGTTCTCGATAAATGTTCCTCTGACAGTCCATTGAACAGAGATAAAAACCAAAATGTGTCGAAAATAACGTTTTTTCGAACATTTCCGTAAATTCCAGGGTAACTGCTTCACCAGATGTGATCAATTTTACACAGCGACTTCTAGTCATCCACACCCACATTTCGTTCTCCGTAATTATTTCTGTGTAGGCAATCTACAGTTTCGTTGAACGAAAATATAAGCCAAGTTAACACAGCAAAGATTTGTCGAATATTAATTTATCGGTTTTCCTTTTTTCTGAAAAACAAGTGTAACGATTTCGATTAAACTTACGGAGTACTCTCAGCTAACTATTCCTTACATTTTGTTCCGTATAAATGTTCCTGTAGAAATGCGTTGAACGAAGATATAGCGCCTGCATATGTAGCTGGTGTTGGAACTTAAAGGGATGGCGGAAAGTTGTGTGTTGCTACGCACCGGTCGTTTTTACACGATTACAATACTTTCGTTTCCCTTTGGGTAGCGGATTACTTTAGAGTTACCGCGAGTGATCGTCGCAGCACCTCAACTGTAATGACCTCAACGAGTGGTCGTTTCTCTTCATCGGTTTCACTTAATGGTTTGGAATTTAATACCCTAACTGTTGTCGAATTTTCCGAATTTGTGCTGATTTTGGTACATTAGATCCGAATTTTGTAGGTTTTGGGGGATTTTAAAAGGTGACATTCTTATTTTACGTTCGTTCGAATCTTTTGACGCGAACGTTTTTTGTTGTCTCACGACGTATAACGTTGCTGTTCAGTCGGGGATATTGAACTGGGGAGTTCGAGAAGAAGAAGATACAACCGCGAATAAAGGTCGGGATTTCTCGATTAGTCGTTTTGAGTGAGTATTGTGACGACATTGAAGGGTTGTTATTTTGAATTCGAATTGTGCGGGCATTTTGAGGATTTTGCGTTTGTGTTTTTCCGACTGAAGACACTTGAGGCTGAGGGGAAGAGCGAGCTTGGAGTTTCACGTTGGAAAGTTTCATTGAGAAGCCCGTCTATTTATTCTCCCGACCGCACGTTTCAATTCTGTAATGGTAACCACTTGAAACTGAAGGAGCCATCTAAAATTATTGTCATTCGGTGACGGTTGGAGGTCGTTTCCTTCGGATGTTTACATTGGCTAAAGTTAGACGGCGGGGCCTCTCGGCCTATGGAACGGCTTACGGTGGCATCCTTGTTCTTCGGACTGATATTTTGGTTTAAGGGCGATTCACTTCTGATTTAACGTGGCCGGAATTTTAGAGGGAGTTTTAACATTTTGATGAAATCTTAAGGCCGCTTTACACGTAACGATAAATCGTTAAATCGTACGATTTATCGTAAAGATCGGATCGATCCAATTTATCGTTACGTCTAAATGGGAAATCGTAACGATTTATCGGAGTTGGAGTTGGGTTGGAAGGTTGGAGCCGGCCGGCATCAATTTCTGGGAATCGTAACGATTTGTTTGAACGTGTAAAGGTTGTTCCCACTTATCGGTCCAATCTCCGCCCAGTTTGCACTTGCCCTGCACCCCTACCCAGTTCTTGTTGCCCTCAGCTCTTGTTACTAAGTTTTTGTTGTAATATAAAATTTTTAAGTTATTATGGCTGAAAGTCTGCAGCCAAAATTGGTACATTGCAAACTATTAACTGAATTATTGAAAAACTTCCCTGGGCCTTTGGTGTATCTACTAGTGAACATGATTAAGCTTTTTTCAAGAACCGTAAATTTCAAACGTTCGTCTCTTGCCAAGGAACTGACCCCTCCCCGTTAAAATACAAACAGAACTTGTCTCAAACAATTTTTGCCTGTTGCAAAACTTGGCCTCCTGAACGTGGTTGGAGGTTTTGCAACATTTCTGGGTCGGGCCTTGCACCTATTTGAGTAGTACCATCGATAAATTTAGCGTTCGAAAATTTCAGTAGGGGTGTAGGCAGTGGATTTTTGGCTCAAAAAGTTGTGCAGAGCACAGCAGGCAAGAACTACTGATTCAGTGGTTTCCGAATTTAAATTAACTGCAGTGTAATCGTAGAGTAGCTGATAGTCTTTCGTGCGGAGATATAGATCTTCTCATAACAGTATCCGACTTTGATATAAGCGGAGAAACTAATGTTAATAATTCTACGTAGGTTTCCTCGTCCATTCGCAAATAATTCCGTAAGTTATTCTGTTCATTTGTCAGCTCCTTTAACAGATTTACATGAGAGAATTCTCTCTTCTTCAGCAGCCACTCACGACTCCACTTCGACCTTGCTTTTCGCGGGTTTTCACTTTTTTTCGCCAAACAACTCATCACCATCCACAATGCTGCTTCCTCCATGGCAAAAGCTTATTTGATGAGGTTGGTTGCGCCAAATCGTTTGACCGATCGTAGTGTGTAAACAGCCTTCCCACCTTCCAATTTATTGGACGATAAGTTTTAACAATTTATCGTTACGTGTAAAGCGGCCTTTATTGTGAAAACTTTCTTTGCTGTTTTGCGAAATACTTTGGCCTTTTTACTTTGCTTGGCTCTACGAAATCAGTTCAAACTTGATATCTAGCCCGCAGGTCATCACGGGACGCCAAAATAAGGGCGCGAGCAAAATCCGCTCAAAACTAACTACAGTTATCATAGAGATCGAAACACCAAACATTTTTTTTTTTCGCGAAAACGGTTCATTTCATTTTCTTATAATATTTTTTTGCATTTGTTGACAAAAATTATACACTTACACATTTGTGTAGTCTGTACACTCTTTATTTTATTAGAGTATGCATTACCCCACGCTACAATTCCGTAATTTAACTGAGATTGCACCAAAGCGTTGTAAACCATTAATTTTGTTTTATTGTTCATGATGTTTCTAATTTCAAAAAGGTAGGTATTAATTTTCTGATTCTTTTATTTACAATTTTGGCTTGGAGTTCCCATGAAATAGTTTGGTCCGTTTGAACTCCTAGGTATCTCATGCTATTAGTTTGATCGATCACTGAGCAATCACAATTTGAGTTACAATCAATTTTGTTATGACAAACCAATCCGTCAATTGTGGGAATACCTTTTTTTCTGAGGGAGAAGATCTTATTTAAATGTAACTTTCTCAAGTCCTTTTCTGCTTTCTTTACGACATCCACCCAGGAGTTACTGGTAATTATCAAGGCGGTATCATGAGCCTACGACACCAACTCTTCCCCAATTTGAACGTTTATGCCCTTCGCATAAATTAGGAACAAAAAGGGGCTGATAATTGTTCCCTGTGGAACACCACAGGTCGGGTGGCAGTAGTCAATTAAAATTTCTTCAACTCTAACCTGTTGTTTTCTGCCATCTAGATAACTCTGAATCCATTTGACAAAAGTGGCGTGAAATTTATGCTTACTCAATGTTTCTATTAGTATTTTGTGAGAAATCGTATCAAACGCCTTTGGAAAATCCTTGAAAACGACTAGCACTTTCAAACCTTTGTCCAAATTACTCACAATTTCTTCATACACATGAAGGATTGCATCCAAGGTACTTCTACCCTCTTGAAAACCGTACTGATTCCTCTGGATAAAGTTATGCTGAGCCAAGTATTTAGTCATGTAATTTTTTATTATTTTGGCAATGTTTGATAGGAGAGAAATAGGACGGTAATTACTAGGATTTGTCGTGTCTTCGGCTTTGAACAGCGGAATAATAATTGCCGTTTTAGAAATATTAGGGAAAATACCTTGCTCACAACTGAGATTTATTATGTGTTTCAGTGGCGCAATAATATTTATTTTAATAACTGTTACGTATTGACTTCTCTCCTGACGTCTACTCCCTCCATCTCTCTTTTACACTCGAGGTATCCTTTTGTTTTGGTCTCAACCTAACCTAACTGAAATATAAATAAAAGAACGTGTTCATGTGAAAAAGTGTAGCGTGCTGGACTGCAACCCAACCCATTTTCCCAATTCTAAAAATCCAACAATAACGATTTTGATAAAAAATTTTATGTAGATAGCTCCTGATGAGATCATAATACCTCAGAATTCCCTTTTATAAGAAAATGACGAGAGCAGCACAATAAACTACCAAACATTTAGAGCAAAATCGAGTTTAGCGTATAGTCCTTATAAACTCATCTCAATCGTTACTAGGTTCTTGAGAACAATTCACGTAGTACTCCATCCAAGTATCTATACGATGAGGTTTTAATACGCTCATAAAATATATAGGGTCTACTCCAGAAATTCCGAATCAGTCAATAACGGTCGGGGCCTTGGCACAGGGTGCACAATAAATTCCAGATCTGCACGCGCTAACGCTTTCACCGTGGAGTGATGTTTCAAATGAACTGAGTGAAAAATAAATTGAGTTATGCGGGGGAAGGCTATGGCGTTCTCAATAAGGACAGCCTTAGCGTTTAGTGAATCGATAAGAAGGTATTAATTCGGAACGATTGACAGGCTCAAGTTCTTCCTTTGCATACTAAGATGGCCATTTCCCAATGGCTGCAGGAGGGCCAATTCGTGTTGTAAGTTACATCCGAGATTTGACGTTTACAGGCACCTAGCAAAACCAAGTTTAGTTGTCCATTACGTCGGTAATAACTTCTTTCTGGTGATGATATTACCGCCGAAATCGATCAAACTTAGTGGTAAAGTATACTATTCACTAAAAGCCTGAAATGGACTCGCACAATTTTTCCTCGAGAGACTGACTTAGTTCGTGTATCCCTTTCAATGGCTCTCACACTCCCATCATTGTGTTACGGGGGTTACCATTCCTGTGCTGACTGACTCCTACTAAAGGCACTGGGCGATCGTGGTCTAGTGGTTAAGTTGGGAATTGTGGATCGGAGCTCCGCGCAATTTGCCGTAATTTTTGCCTGAGTCAGCAGCTATTTAAGAAGCTTCTCCAAACTACCTCAGAACAATCGGCGCCCTACATTGGGCGCCAATGTTACGGGGGAGATTAATATAGTAAGCAGTATCGCACTAGGTGAATCGGGAAGTAGTACAATCGAAGCCGAATGCAATTGGAACAGAGTTTTATTCTTAATTACATTCGGAGAAGTTTTACCACCACAGACAGGGAACTGAGTGGGAGTGAACTCGAGCGCGGGTGACACGGCAACGAGGGAACCGGCTCGGTTACAACTGACGGCAGCAAAGTCTCGAGCGAATCAGGGCATATGAGGTGCCCAGTCAGCATAAATGCCCCGGACGAGCCTCCGCTGAATCGAAGGGTTTGGTTCGTCCCGTTGCAATTGTGTGTTGCTGGGCCAATCTCTCTGAAGGCTGAGCAATCAATCGCTATTTTTTTTAGTGGAGCCATTTAAGAATCTACTCATTTCATTGCAGGTTGCACTGTGGATGGCCAGTTTGAAGTATTCAGTTTAGACTTAGTTTGGCAGGCCGAATTAGCTGGGTCTTTGACCTCCCAAATGTCCGTACTTGGCCTAACGTAAGGTCATCGTTTTCTGGAGCTACGACCCCCTTTGTTTACCTATGGAAAGTCCAACTCTTCAGTTATTTTCAAGTGACAACGGATTTCCCCCTTTCCTGGACTTTCCCAACTATTTGTGCCACCCCTCAATTGTAGATTCCTCTCCACAACAGACAGTGCCTCCTAAACTCATTCGACCTAGGAACCGGAAACTTCCCAGCTCTCCCAATTCATTCGCGCCCCCACTCAACCCCAGTCTCGCGCTACTCACGATTCTCTCTCTCCCTCCCTCCTATTACTGTCCCACAACCAGTTCACGTGTATTGAGAGTCCCCTTGTTCACATTTTATATACTCACACTCAAACTGATAACGCTATTCCGTCAAGTGTAATACATGCTCAAGTTTCAAGCACCTCCATTCAGGGTTTGCTGCTAGTTGTTAGCCATCCCGCGTTAATCAAGCGTTCGTTGAGAGATATGAAGAGCTGTGCTGGACCGACAAATTGTTAAATCATTTGAACGACGTTTAAGGTGACAAATCAACGAATCAATGATGTGTTGTAGGTAAGATTCGGGCTTCACACAATAATCAACACTTCCTTCCAATAACCAAAGTATCGTGTAATCGGTTCCGTTCCAAGAAATAGCCAAGCCCACAGGTACAGATAGAAAGAGGAGCGAAGTGGTGCCGCAGGAGTCCGGAAGAGGAATAGGCTGATTGTCTCGTTGCGCGCCGGGGACCCGATTTTCCTAACCTCCCGATCGCAGCAATGCGATCCCCCCTCTCCCTGTTCTTCAGCAGTTTTCTTCGTCTTCAGATATAATCGGAGCTACTCTGAGTGGCTCTGCTCGATAGAAGCGGCTCCGGTGTTCCAAGTCACCGCTTAATCCGATCGTGCCTGTAACAGATGTTTTCACCAACGAACGCCTCCACCTTAAATTTTTACTCTCGTTACGTGCGATTGTTTTTGACGAGTTTCGATGGAAATCGTGTCCAAAATGTCGTTAAGGGTTTGCTAAAAAAAACACCATTCCTCCTTTCGTAGAATCTCACATTAACGTTTATGGGAAATTATTCGTTACTAGAGAAGTACAATGTTGGAGAGCTATGGGGTTGAACAAAAATTACCGCAATCCCATCCCGAGTTCAGGATCTACACATAAGATTCCTCACCGTATGATTCTTCGTATTTACCCACTAGACTGCGGAGCACCCTATATAGGTATTATAATACATATTGACATGTCGTGGTACTTATCTTGACAAAATTGTATCTCATATTTACTTAGTTAGGATCCCGCCGAAGAAAATTAACATCGTTGCTTCTGACACGCATGACACAGCTTAAGAAAGAGGCAGTTCGTTGTTATGTAGTTGGTTTAGGAACTGCTGAAGGTATAAAGCCTTAGTTTTGGGCCTGGCAGCACTATTCGGAACCCATGGTTTCGAATCCATACTCCCAGATACGAGCTAGCGACGAAGAGCTGGCACTTTTAAGGGTGAGACGAAAATTATGCGAGAACGCCAACAACTTTGAGGGCTCTGATGTCCAACTAATTTCGGACGAACAAGGTCAACGTAGCCCATTGCTCTCTGAACAATTTAAGTAATCACAAATTATATTCAGATTTGACTATGCGTAATAATATCGTGATATGGCTAACCGCTCTGCTTCTCACACTCCAAAATCTTCTCCTTCGTCCTCCGTCAATAAAAACGCAATAAAAATTTTCCGTAGAATTTCAGCTACGGGAATTACAAGCAACTGCTTTGAAGTCGTGATTTTAGGAAATGCGCAGAAATTGTTTTTCAAACAAAATCGAGATATATCCCCGCATACGAGTGCACGTCACTGTTATGACTAGTTCTCACGTACCACCCCCAAAAACTGCCAAAAAATAATGTATGTCCGCTGTGAAACAGAAATACTCCAATACTTTAGCGATAGCAAGCCAATTCCGCTAAGACCATGAGCAGTCCCATGAAGAATATAATTTGTTATTTTGTCCCTCCTAGCAATCAAAACATTACCGTCTTTAATTTTAGATTAACTAGCTCCCTACGCAGGCAACGTTGTTGGGTTGCTGCAAGCCAACGAGTGGCACAAAATGAATGTTTCGAGAACTCGAAATGATTGATGGCAGCTGTTATGACCTCAGCTTATTATGGAGCTTACCCAATCATTTTGGAGAAGGTAAATTCATTAAAAGGAGAAACGTGGCGATAGGAGCCCGAAAAGTATAATATAATCTCTTATTGACATTGGTTTGTTCCGGTTAGGTCAGATTCATTGATAAAATAAGTGACTACTTCTGTTGTTGTTGCTTCTTGCATTCCATGTCCTGAATGGGTTTACCACAGCAGCAAATGCTACTATGATGTAAGCCCAGCCCTCGAAGGTTAAATTGCAGAAGGTTTCTGAGCATTGTTTGTGTTGTTATTTATGGGAGGGGGATGAAGTGATCTGTGCAATCGATATTGAGAATTGAAGAACGTTTGAATGCCATGATGAGGGTCTGTCTTGACATGGGGTTATTCGTTTATGTTCTTAGGTGGATTCTACGAAAATTCACTCTTCAGGAGGGTTGAGAATCTGGAATACTTGACCATTAACCTATCTTTGACGACTTTATTGAGATATCTTTTCAAACGTAATTGTTAAGCACAACCTCTAGGTTCAGACGCCCATTGTCGTCCCTCCTTGACGATGCTGCCGATAAAGTAAAACGTTGCTCTGTAAACTTCGTACAATTTTCTCCTCAAGAAACCCAACGCGTCGAACTCCCCGGCTTCTCAAGTGAAAACAATAAACAATACTAACTGATACCTTCGAAAGACCACTTTTTCAAAGAAGAGGAAGAAGAAAACGTATGATTTTAAAAAAGACGGCGACGATATTTGTAAAAGTCGCCGGATTTAACGACACCCTCGCGTGTAATCCTTCGCGGGGGTTCAGGAAGTTCGGATCTCACCCTCTGCTCCATCATCACTTTCTTTACTTCGACCCACTTTTCCTAACTCTTGGCTTCCTACCAAAACAGGAAAATGAATACGTCCGAACGTCAAAAAAAATGTTGGTTTGGAACTGTAGGAGTTTTAACTGGCAGTTTGAAGCGTACGAGGTTTTTTTGGTTGGGGAAAATGCGAGGAGGTTATTGACGGAGATATTAGTGAAAACTCGTCCTTCGTAGTTATTTATTTGTGAACCAACCCAATGTACTAAAAAAATAATCCTCAGTAAGTATTGATAGCACACAACAATAGCGACTGGCTAGTTTAGGAACACGGGCTGCTTAATGACCAACTCGATTTGGAAGAACGCGAAGGTAGGAGTACACTAATGTCATTAATGCGCTCAGGAATGATTGGAAGAAGTCGAAAGTTAGGACAAAAACTGGAACAGTGTGGAAGTCCATGAAAAGGCTGATTTCTGAGGGGCGAAGCGGGAATTGTTGGCGATAGGAGCGACAGGATGTGACAAGCTTGTGGAGTGTCGAGAGGTCGTCAAGCACCGAAGGGTCGCCAGGGACGCTGGACGCCCTTCACCATGACGCTAGTGCACGACGTCGGTTGAAGGGATGCCGAGTTTAAAAGCTGCGTGGGGGAAGAATTTGTGTTGGACGCCCTCCAATTTGCATTGCACCAGACATGTATGGATGTGCAATATCAGAACCTTGTAGACATTGCAAGTAACCTGGTGAATTCATGTGTTTTCCTGTTCACAAAACCCAGAGAGAGCACAGGTCGATTCACCGCGCTGTCGATGTGCCGGGAACAGGTCTGTTTCCTTATTTGATGACTGTTCTTCCTAAGCCCTCGCAGTTTCGCTAATGTGCAAGAGACTGGCCCCTGCAGCATTCACCGAACTCGGACCTGCGGAGTTACGGCAGGTATTTGGTCGTTAGCCAGTCTCCCCCGGTAGAGAGCTGTTGACTGTGTGTTACCTTGCAGAGGTGACTACCTGAGGAATCCTGTACCGTCTGGGACGAGTTCTTAATCTGGTCTCCTACCTGATCTAACTATTTACATGGGTGGCAAGTTTCAAAACTACAGATCAACTATGACCACGTTTCTCAGCAACCACCATTCATAGCCATGTCAGGAACAACTAAACTTCTCGTTACGCGGCACACCCAGGTTAACCACTTCCCGAGATCTCTGCAAATGTTCATTGCAAAGTGTGTAGTAGAAGAGGAGCGGCTGGACGTGGACGCAGCACGCTTAGAAGGGTTGATGAGAAGGTGATTCAGTAAAAACCACCACTCGAGCCGACCAATCGCATCCTTCAAAGCCACACAGTGAAGAGGAGCTTCAAGGTGGTAGATCTTCATCAAAGAGGAGTGCAAGCCATGTCTGAAGGCTTCTGTGACACTATTTATCAGAATGAGTAAAATATAGGGTATTAAAGCAATTGGGTTAGGTCCGCCAGTAGGCAAATTACTAAAGTTAACGTACCTGTTATGTGAGTCCATCTCCTCTGGCTGGTGAGTTACTGTGGGCAAGCGCTTTTGATGTAAAGACATCATCGTCTGGCCGTTAAGTCAGTACTGGAGTCAGTCAGTTGGTTGTGGTCTTCATATACGAAGAGAAAGATAAATGGAATGGTGGAGCATCTGGGAAGGAGGGGGGGGGAGAGGAAGGAGGTCATGTGTCTCTGGGGAAACCCACTAGAGGGTTTTTTTACACTATACAAAAAAGACTTAGAATCCACAATTGACAGACCATTCAAGACGTCCCATTCACCTCTAGTGGGTTTCCCCAGATGCTTCACCATCCCGTTTACCTTTCTCTTCGTATATAAAGACCACGACCAACAGACTGACTTAACGGCCAGACGATGATGTCTTTACATCGAAAGGGCTTGCCCACAGTAACTCACCAGCCAGAGGAGACAGACTCACCAAACAGGTACGTTAAATTTAGTAAAATATAGGGGTCTCAAGTCCTTGCCCTTTGGTATACCAGAAGCGGGAGATAATGAAGTAGATAAAGCACTCAACCCTCTATCAGGTACACAACTTGGCATTTACTCAAAAAAACGGCCCATGGACGTCCAAAGACCTCAGAAACGACAGCAGGCGAGGGTGGAACAATTTCTTGAAGGCCTTTCATCGGTGGCCCGTGGTCTGTTAGTAGACATACATGATGTATGGATATAATACATATTGTTAATACGTGAAACGTCGGACGAAAAGACGTATTTGTGACAAAACAAAGTTTCTAACCTAAAAAACCCTGCTTTTATGACGAATTGCCATCACCTAGGGCATCATGTGGCTCATATCCCTACCTCTGGTTGCACCTCTGCCTTGACCAGCCGATCGACGTGAAGAAGTGCTTACCACTTTACCACGCAACCCAAGAAAATAACAGATTTTACGTATTTACAGCCCACCACCAATCATTTTTTAGGAAAATACGAAAATCTCCAGTGCAAACTGTTCAGTTATGTAAGAGGTGCATGCTGCAGAAGTACTCAAATGTGAGTCACGGCAAATGTGAATTAAGTAGAAATAATTGTTTCCATTTCGGTGGTTTCCAGGGCTTTCCTGTCTTGGCGGAGGAGGTTTAGACAGTATTAATATTAATAATAAATAATAATTAGGGTTAATATTGGTAGCTTTTATACTTTTAAAAAGAAAAAATGTGTTAAGTAGCGAACCAACACACTGTATTCAATGTCACACGTACTTTAACATCTTTCTGAATGGGACGTGCCAGAGTGAGGCAATACGGCAATCCTGTGCTTGTACATGTACTTGTGACGTGTCCCATTCAATCACTTCATCATCGAAATCATCGCATGTTCATTGATTAATGTCCATTGTCTCTCGTATTCCATCGTTTGCGTCAATCGAGTTTACGTATTGTTTTCCTTTTGTCTGTCTCTCAGCCGTATAGAACGACACCTCTGGTTCTTCCCGGGGCCAAGGTGAAAAAGGACTTCGGGCCCACTGAGTCCTACCTACGACATCACCCGAACCCGATGTTCAGGCAGGCGCCACCGCACCCCCTCCTGCCTCACGAACTCGCGTTGAAACAAAGGGTACGTTAGCTATTCAATAAATGAGTAGGATACGAGTATCAACAATTCTCAAGACGCTATTCTAAATTCGTTTTTATTACTATAATCGGTTTCTCTGCTTCAAATCTTGCAAATGCTATTTTAGTCACTCCATAGTTACTAAGTCTGTTCAAATTTTCAGAAAACCGTAAGCAACATTCAGTTATCAACAATATTTATCTCCTTTTTCAATAAATTATGTATTATATTATTATATTACATACTCTTCTTTAGCTTTATTTTGTGGCGTCGGTTGACTAGATGTGGAACAACTGTTGAGCCCCTCTGAAGCTCAGGCATACGTATTATCAAAGCTACAACAATAAGAACGGCAGGGAACAACCCAAAGCTGAGATTTAAAAACACCGAATACAAATACATTTTAGTTCAATATAAAAACGAATCCGTGAAAAAAACAGGCGTACTCGCATGCCGTAGGGTTCGAGGACCTTTCGTGGTTGGAGAGGGTATCTAGTCCTGGCAGTCCTGGATGTGTTTAGTGATTTTTTACTACAGCAGTTCGTGTCTGGGCTCAATATACCTAATCAGACAAGAACTCATGAAACACCTCAGATGTCAAATAAATAAATAACTCTTTTCAAGGAGAAAATAAGGAAATGGAATTAGGAACGTAATGAGACCCACTGTGAATTTTTTAGTCGAATAAATAGAAATGAAATTAATGAAACGAACTCCTTTCAATATTTGATCAAAGTAGCCTCCTTTGCTAGGATCGTGATTTAAGACGATAGCCGGGCGAAGGGGTTAATAAACAGGGATTTGCTCACCTTTATCCAACAATATTCAAGCGAGAGAGGACAACGCTGAACTTAAAATCTCTGGTTGATAAGGGAGTGGCTGAATTAGTACGTTGCAGGGCGTGTGGAGAATCGAAATGAAAAATTGAGCTCGACGCCTCGCAGATAAGACCCCTCCCTGCCGAGAGCGCAAAGGAAGGAGAGCTGGTGGAATCAGAGGTTATATCCTTCACAACCTTTTTCGCATGTGGGGTGGCTTTCCATTGAAATTACAGCTCACACGAATCCAAGACCTTGGCTTCAGGCCCAGTGACACTGCCTGGGTAGCCAGAAGTTTGCTGCTTGAGCAGCCTAAGGACTTGAATGAGTGACAGGCCCCAGTGCAGGAATTGCCAAGAGGCGTTCTCCCTGCACTTATGCTTTATTCGCGCATAAATTCCAGAGTTTGTGCTTGCCCCCGTTGGCCACATGGGAAAAGGAGTCAGTTCGCATCTGTGATCCTTTATAGCCAGGTCGGTGTGTAGATTGGTAGGCGCTCGAACTGGCTTGCAACTCTACCTGGACGAGGGCTTGCATATGGACACAGTTTCCCTGGCCGACAGAATCTCGTTTGTGACGTGAAAAGCGAGACTTGGATGAAATTCC
This sequence comes from Pachypeltis micranthus, assembly GCA_020466155.1. NCBI lineage: Eukaryota > Metazoa > Arthropoda > Insecta > Hemiptera > Miridae > Pachypeltis > Pachypeltis micranthus. Next base: position 7,955,688 of record CM035776.1, read on the forward strand.
CTCGCCACTTCTCCAGCTGGCACGGGAGGTGTGGTTGTGTTGACCAGTAGAGGCTGGGCGGGCTTCCCTTCTCCTTTTTCTCTTCTCTTGGTACCAGTTGTGAAAGAAAGGTAGTGGAAGGTAGCTTTTGATATATCCACACATCTCGTCCTCCGCTACGTGTGCCTGAGACCCTGGGGAGCTGCGCAGACAGAGACTAGATCAATAATACACGCTGCATGTCAACTCCTTCAAAGTTCCTCGCTACGCCAGGAAGTTGTTAAATGTTGCGTTTGTTCAATACTTTCATCTGAAGTAGAAACCTTTACGTTAAAAGCCAATGAAATAAAGCAGCTGGAGGCTTTTGAAATGTGGCCGATCCTCATCCAACGCACGCAGAGAATCCCCTGGATCGCCAGACTCTCTGAAGGAGTATATTCAGCCGAGGGTTATATCAGTCATGGAAGTTGCAGTTTCACTAATATGCAAGAGGCTGGCCCCTGCAGCATCCACCGAACTCAGACCTGTGGAGGTACAGCAGGTATTTCGTCGTTAGCCAGTCTCCCGGTAGAGAGCTGTTGCCCGTGTGTGACCGTGTGGAGGTGACCACCTGAGGAATCCCGTACCATCTGCGACGAGTTCTTAATGTGGTTTCCTACCTGATCTAACTATTTACTTGAGTGGCAACTTTCAAAAGGACAGATCAACTATGACCACGTTTCTTAGCCATCACCTTCTTTGCGAAACTTGCAAAATGGTTATAGGCTTGCTTCGTAGCAGTCAATGCTGCTAAGTTCGTTTGCCCTCCCAACAACCGTCGCTCACTGTTGTAGAAACTACAGTGTAGCAGCACATGGTTTCTTGTTTCCTCCGCACTGGAGGCGCAAGACGTGCATAATGGAGAGACTTTCAGAAAAAAGAAGTGGAGCCGTGCATTGAAGTCACCGTGTCCCGTGAGGAACTGGCTCGTCCAGTGGTCTGGCTCAACTCATTTTCTTGAAAGACGTTCACGGATGTTGGGGAAGAACTCATACGGCAACGCGGGCTGTCGGTGGCAGTAAAGGGGGATCAGTCAACGTACTTCAGGCCGCCTATTACTGCATTACTGGAGACTATTATGGTGAGGAACGGAGGACGTTGGAGAGCTGGAAAAGAACGAGAGTTACGGTTGGCGGCCAACCGTCGAAAGAGGCACTACAAAATTATACGATATTTTTGTCACAAATTGTCAATCGATTTTGATTAATTTTGTATGTTCTACTATGAAGTATAGCGAAGAGTTTGTACTTAACGGTATCGGGATCGATAAACATAGCTCTTGTGTAGTGACGTCTTTATAATGAAAACATAGCTGAATCTAAAAGAATCAACAAATGGTTGGACACGCATGGTAACACGCATGCAGGTTATTACGTACCAGCTTTTGTCCCTAAACTTGGTGACTAGCGCTTTACGTACTAATCTCAACGGCAGCTAATAGGACACGTTACTTATTAATAAGTTCAAACGCAGTTGGAGAAAGTTTCAGTTTCCATTTTATTGACCGAAGAACCAAACGAGCGCAAAATAATTCAAAACATACTGCCACCTCCCGAAAGAGTCTCACGTTTTGTGGAATCTACAACTGATAAAATTATCCCTGGATTTCTAGATTGAGTGTGAGGCGTGAGAACCATCACAAGACCTATGGAATACGTAAAAAGTTTAAGATGTAGTGAAGCGAGTTTGTGATGTAGCTTCCGGGAGGTTGAGGTGAAATGCGGATTCCATAATTTAGATGCGCTCTTATCGAAGGAAACCAGAAAGAACTTGAGGTTGCAACTGGGGAGACATTGGGCTTGGAACTATTCACAGAGGCTGAATGGAAATATTTATGGCCTGTGGCCTGAGCGACAGACGAGGTCAGCCAGTAGCAGTCCTTGTTGTTAACTAACCTAATTGAGAAACAGAGACAAATGTCTAATGATGAGGATTGTAATGGTCTGCCATTTCCTCAGCTCACATTTGAGGAAATAGAGGTCGTGGTATAGAGCTTTTCTTTTAATTTAATTTTGGTTAAGGTAAACAAACTAACTAGGTGATGGAACATAACGGGCACCCATCCGAAATGATTTGTTGTTCCTTTAAATGCAAATAATTAATGACATTTCTAGCGGTTTTATTATTTAAACTCCTAAGTTTCACTTACATTGTAAGGTTCACAATATCATCATTTGATGTCGTCATTTGCCAGCATTGGGCATCCGTAACTCGTTTTTCATCGGTGGCATAACAAAATGTATGTGTCATTCACACCCAACTCATCTTCTGGATTTCCCTCGACGCTTCGCATTTATCGATTTAAACGTTTGACACGAATAACTTACGTTGCCTCAGGTTGCAGACACCGTCATCCAGAAAATCGAGGAGCAATGCGGACCCGCAAAGCAGGTTATTAGAAAAGACGAATTATTGCGATTTTTTAAATTTACGGGACGAAGTTGCATGAGGCGAAGTTAAAGCTTGTTTGGACAAAGTCTGGTCGCTGATTGTTATAAAAAAAAACAGCAACATAAAATAAGGCGAATCATTGCCTCACGCTAACAGCATCGAGCAAATGAACAGGTAAACAAATTAACACAATAACAACACAATTAAATCACGGTAAGCCATGAACAACAATTTGAGTGTATTTATAAAACACCGAATTTCTAATCGAAAACAGAGTCGCCTTTCAGTGCATCCTTCCGCCTTCTGTGAGTGCTATTGAGAGAGTGGCTGAACAAAATTAAAACGATCCGGACGGGTGCAGAAGAAATGGTGGAAGAAGAAGAGTTGACGGTGGAAGCTACGGATTGAACGAAACTCAGATTGGAAACAAAACGACAGAAAATGTGTGCTTAAAAGGTGCTTGGATCTTCTGGTGAAAGAAAAGAAGTAAAGGTGTTGCCGAGCCTAGGGGGCGTCCAAATGGGACCTTTCCAGTGAATGGGAAGACAGAGTTAAGGTGAGAGAAGGGAGAGTGATCATGTCGACTGTATAATAAATTGGGGTGCAAGGTGGGGTGAATGGGAGTGGCTGCAGGGTGGGAGTGGGGACTAGGAGGGAATCCAAAACCCCAAGGAGACGGAAAACTGGAATTTGCCGGGGCCCGAATCCTCCACCCAGCTGCTGGGGGTGGCTGGTTGGGGGAGCATCCTTGCGTACCAGGCACCTGGGGTCCTCCGAGAAAGAGGGGCAAGTCCAAGCACCTCCAAGATGGAAGCCCCCGAAGCTGAAAGTCGGAACGCAAGTTTGGGCGGGCTGGCGACCATTCTAGCCTTAAGGAATATTTTTCCCGAAATGTTACTGCGGGGGTCCACAGCCTGTGGCGAAAGCTCGTGCACCAAGGGTTAGGTTCACGTCAGGTGGATGCCTCTGCAGGATGTTAGGGCAAGAAGGAGTGATCCGCCGATCCCTAATTACCCAGCGATGGGGTCCTGCAAAGACTGCAGAGGTCTAGGGTTCGCTGGAAGTAGTCCTGTCCCAGTCCCCCATTTTTTTTGCCTGATGGGAAGGATGGGGTTAGGGCCGAGAGGCTGGCACTGTCTCTGCCCACCCCTATATCAGAACGTACCCCTATACTTATTGATTGATTATTCTCTGAAGGTATTATGCTGGTATGAGAGCACACTAACGAATTCTGTGTTCTTGAGCTGCGTTCTGATATTTACTTTTAACCGCATTTTCGTACGGAATAATATTGCCTACTCGACTTTACACGGGATGTCCACAGATAGCTGAACGATTATATCACAGTAGTTACCTTATAGGCACTTCTGTTATCAGTGATCAGTGATCACATAATGTGACGTCATGCTCCCTCCAGCTGTGCAACATTGAGTTGACCCCCCCTCCCATGGATTATGACGTCATGCCCCCACCATCACTGTAACTTTTGTGTGGATCAACCCCCACGTGTGACGCCATCCCCCAACATTGGAGGGGGGGGATGACGTCATGTCAGCTGGGTGGTGGGCTGACGTCACCGATTCCAGATGTGCCAAGAAGGGAACTACTTATCACGATTGTGCTACGTGTAAATAATTATATTTCCAATCTATCAGGGTCAATTGTAGTAGATCAAAGCGGATTGAGTGCTCCAGATATTTGAACAATATGTAGTTTGTGGAAATTTAAGCAACAGGTAACTTTGAAATAAATTATGGCTGGTGGTCGATCTTTTTTGTTTTATAAAAGGTGGATGCTGGAAATACCCTCACTGTGGCCACAAATGAGCCTATTGTAAGGGCGCCCATGAGCTGAGACTCATGGCCCACCTTCTTCACCACCAGTCACCAAGGCACTGGGCTCACTTAGTGCGACGTCACCTATATGCCCCACCACCCCCTCACAAAGCAGGGGACATCCGCAAGTTCTGTCCTCACCAAATCTTCCGGCTGAAGAAAGGGCCTCCTGAACACACGACCGGCACGATGCAGTGAGTCCATAGCATATGCACAACACATGCTTTGCCATCTCTAGCCAAACCTCGCAGACCCTGCATACCTGTACCTCACACTTGCCCATATTAGCAAGGTGATCTGCCGCATACCCTTCCTCCCCAATGGAAGCACCTCCTTGGCCCTCCCTCTGGAGAGTTACATGAAAAGTCCTGACTGTCTAATGCCGGGCATCCTCTACCAGTGGTCAGCCCTGCACCTACCCTCCCATTTGCCAACCTCCCTACGTAGTTGCCTCCTGGTTCTCCCCACAAAGGGCTCAGGATTGTGCGTATGCGTGACGCTCTAAACTTTTTTTCGTTTGAAATTGATTAAATTCAATCCCGGCCCAGGAAGAAGAAGCGAATGCACAATGTGAAGGTGTGTGACTGTTGGGCATAATGTTATGCAGAAAGGGGGAAGGATCGACAATAGGGCAATTTATATTTCTCCATTGTTGTTCAACATTGGGAATGACACTGCGTTAAAGTCACTCTCATAAGAAATACACGTTTGAACGGCAGGGTGTGAAGCTCGTCAGGTTGAGCGCAGAGGTCTTCGAAGAAGGATCAACTGATTGTCTCAGTGCTTCGGCACTTGAGCGTAGAAGGGTAAAACAAAAAATCCGACGGTTCCTACTTCTCTCATACGTCACCCGCCTCACCAGTGACAAAAATTAATCAATTTCTTCACAAGTGGTTGAAACGGAGCGCCCTCCAGCTCCCCATTCCCTCATCCACTCATTTCCAATAAGAACAAACGGTCGAAGTTCAGTTTATTTGGCTGTTTAAGGCGATTATTCACAATTTACCGTAAACAAAGTTGGCCAACGGGAAGAATGAAAAAGGCAAGCCGGTTTCTGTTTGTCATTAATAACAAACGCAAAAAGACGGATTGCGCTGTAAATGGCTATTTGAGCACGCGTAACGAAAATAATATATTATAACGCATGTTAATATCAATACCACTGGCGAGAGACTGGAGAACGTCGTCTCGTGAATTTACAATTCTCTCGACAGATCAAGTGCATGATGAAGTTTGATTTGAGGCATGATTTATCGTTTATTTTCATCGTTGTCTGGGACAAACTGAATGTTTACATTTTAGTCGACTGTTTTCTTTAAACAAAGTGATGATTTACTCTCGTCTTCACACAATCAATGAACAATTTTAGATATTTTGTACAAGCTTTGTGCTTTATGATGCACTGAGTCCGAACCCAATCGCCCAATTCCCCTTTCGATCTTCGACCTGACAATACTCTGAGCTCAGTCTCGCGTTCTGATACTGAATTCGTTTCTGCCCCTTCTTAGCCCATCAATCCTTTACACACAGGTCAGTTTCCTCAACACTGATAAGAGACTAAAGTTAACGTACGTGTTTGGTGAGTTAGTCTTCTCTGGTCGCGAGTGACCTCTTTCGATGTAAAGTCATCATCGTCTGGCAGTTAAGTTAGTACCTTCACATCGAAAGCGCTCGCCCACAGTATCTCACCAGCCAGAGAAGACGGACTCATCAACAGGTACGTTAATTTTAGTAATTTATCTAATGGGGGAACTAACCCAATTACTTTAACAACTCATAAGAGAGTTATAACAGTTGAAAGCCGCGGAGTTAATGGTTTCACTATCGTACAAGAACCCAGGAGTGAGCTCAGTATCCATCGACTCCAGTTGTGAAGCTGGTTGTCCTTTAGCCAGTCTCCCGGTAGAGAGGTGTTGCCCAGACCATGCAGAGATATGACCTTGGGGAATCTGTACCATCTGGGCGAACTTCTTACTTTGGGTGGCAAGTTTAAAAAGGAGCAATCAATTGAGGCCTTTTTTTTGCCCAAACCTTCGTCGCAAACTGGGCAAAGCAGTTATAAGCTTCCTTAGTAGCAGTCAAAGCTGGAAGGTTTGGGTGCTCTACCAGCAACCGTTGCTTACTGTTGTAGGAACTGCAGTGGAGCAGCGCGTGGTTTTTGGTTTCCATCGCACTGGAAGTGGGGAGTCTTTGAGAGAAAAGAAGAGGAGCCGCGCATTAAAGTCGCCATGTCATGTAAGGAGCTGACTCGTCTAGTGGTCTGAGTCACGCCCCATTCATGAGGATTCTCATTTTTCTTATGCCCATTCATCTAACTTGGTGGCAAGTTTTAGTTCATTAGAAAGGTCTATACAAGGTTTGGCCCACAGCTGAGGAAGCTCTCGTTTCACTCTCCACTTGACCACCGTGCACTCAATGGCCAAGTCATTGGGTCATTCAGTGGCTTCAGTGGATGCTGTTGTAACCAAGGGTTTGGAAATGTTTGGAGAGCCGCTGACTCAAGAAACAATTACAGCAATCCCAAGCTCCGATCCAATGCCCGACTTTCGTCGGAGTACGAATCTTCGTCTTTGACTACTAGACTACGATCACTGGAGATGTCTACAATGGGACTCAGGCGGTACATTTCCCCCCTCACTGTTAGCCAATGGTCCCGGAGCAGGCGACTTCAATGAAAGGATTTTTGAAGGAGTTAAGCCCAAGAGTTGGTGACAAGGTAAGGGCGCCTACTTTTCTTTCACACAGTAGTAGGCGCATCACCATTTCACCTCTCACTGAATGTTCACAGCACCAGCGAATCTTGGACCCGAGAATTCGTCTCATTATTTTCTCTCTTTAATTTTTTAAATTTTCCCTCTGGCCTTCTTCTTTTCTCAGAAAGGAGGAGCTGTAGTTCAGAACTTTTCTCAGACACCGTTGAGTTTGGAAGTATTCGAAATTACAGGGATCCCGAACTGTATGAATCTTCGAATATCCGTCCTCGACCACTAGACTACGATCACTGGAGGTGTCAGGCGGTACAACTGTCTTATTGGCCTTGTTAGTCCACAGGAAGTGGGCCAGTGCTTTCCTTTGGTTGATTGTGAGATTGCCACCCCCGACAATAGGGCAGTATCCAATCACGCCTAGATAAATGATCTTGTAGTTTATGTCACAAGAATACGCACTCCTACCTGAAACACCACCTCTCACCTCTTTCGACTCTCAAGTATTTGACTTTCAAAACCTTTTCCCAGTTTTCGGACACCAAACTATACGAGAATTGATTGAAAATGTTCAAAAACATTCGACACAACGACAAGTGCTACTTTATGTCAATGAGATGTGATTGTATCGGAATTTCTTTTCTCGTGAAAGCAATTTGCTGTGAGATTATCGGGAAGGGAGTGTTGTCGGATAATTCTGAGACTATTAATAGGAACCTCCGCAAATCCCTTGACTATAAATAACTTGTTGCTTAATTAAGGCTGCCCTCCGCGAATCCGCTGTCCCTTAATAAACCGCGAGCCGCAGGAAATTTCATAAATTTTCGGAGACGACGAGAGCCAAAATTTTTCATTTTATGAATCATCTCGTTAGGCGAAGTTTCTTCTTTTTTTTTGCCTGAGTCGTGTCCGAGCCCCCGGGGGAGCTGTCGGCTCAAATCAGCTTGGAATTGCGTCACATACTTTCTTGGCTCCTTCCATGGGACATAAAGTTGAGAAAGATGAAAAGCGTTCTGTTTATAGAACGGCGATAATTTTTTATTTATTTGGCTTCATTGACATTAAAATACTGCCGACTCATCGAAAATTTGAAGTGGAACGGACACCCTTAAAATTGCGATCTACTGGAATTCATTCCTAAATGAAGAACAAAATGTTCAATACTTTCCGAAGGACACCGATGATGGAGAGGAAGGACTTGATGAAGGTAGTCGCGGGGGCACTGTAAAATGAACCAAAGCATGTATGTTAAGGGCATGGTCGACACTTCTCGGTGCAAGTGGTGAGGTCTGTAAGACGCTGATGAACTACTGCACAACGTCAAAACTGGGAGAGCGCACGATGCGCCTGAACTCCTTAGCAAACGCAAATAGAGTTAACGCGTATTGGATTCCTGGGCGCAAGGGGATCGTTGGAAATGACAGGGCGGACGCAGTTGGCGTACTGTACCTATTGGGCCACCTCCCCACAGTGGGACTTCTCTGTCACTAGTTTGCCCGAAAATATGCCAGAAGAATGCATCGGACAGTCTGGAATGCTGCGGGAGTAAGGCACTCCAAATGCACGAAATAAGACAGAACTTTCTGAGGATGGAGAGGAAGGACCTAAGGCAGATCGTCAACGGTCACTGCAAAATGAACCAACGCATGTGTGAAGGGCATAGTCGACACTCCTCAGTGCAGGTGGTGTGGTACATATGAGGAAACTCACTATCACGTTCTGGCTCAGTCTCAGAGACTGGAAAGGGAGCGATGTTTGGTCTTTGGTACAACCTCTCCAAGGGTGGACACCAAAGAAGGCTCTCGCAGGAAATATCGCATTCCTTAGGAACTTGGCATCGACTATTGGGACTTTGGGACTTGCACAGTAGGACTTCAAGCTTTAGGTTCTTATCCCAAATACAGAACAGTCAGAGTTATACATATAGGGCCATCCTGAACTGTGGCGCTCACTGACTTACGATGAAAGGATACTTATCCAGCCAAACACTTTAGTTAGTGCATCACGAACTACGAGTATTTGGAGGTGCAAGTTCAAGCGTGTGTTGGGAGCTAAATTTATGCTATCATTCGACGTACAGAACGTGTAAATTAAAAAAACGACAAACGAATGTTACTGGAACACGCCAGTACAATACGAAGAGGTGACTAACTACCAAAGAACAAACAAAAGTGAGAAGACAACAGAATGATAGTTACTATGTTTATACTTTGAGGTGCGCCATCAGTGAACACGCACCTGGGTACTCATTTCGAGAAAGGTAACCATAATCAGTCACAGTTCATGAGGAGGCATTCATGCTGAAATACAAGTCTGTACGCCAATCTTGGGTGTTTCGAATGTCATTGCATGTACATAACTGGAAACCCTTTCATAGGGTTTCTGTAAGGCTTTCCTGGACGTGTCAGTAGGTATGAAACGGCATTCGGGAGAGCCTATGGATTCTGTATACTTTCAGTACAAGTTGACTCTGCTCAAACAGGGTAGCTGTTGGATGGACAACCACTTCACCACCTTGCTCCCAGTTTTACGCACGTTTTGAAACACCCATTTGCTACCTGAGATTGCAAGCAAGATGCTGAAAGAGATGAGAGAGCCCTCAGACTACAATTGCTGCTGGAAGTTCTTCTTCGTCAGCATTAAGAGAATGATTATAAACGTTACATTTTGACACTCTGTCCTTCCCCTTTTCAAATGTACGCAATTGGTACGTTCAGGCGTTAGGAAATAACAATTCCTTCAGTATATTCGTGTATTACAGGTCCATTCCAACAAGTAAGTGCAAAGCCTGCAGAATATAGATAGAGCGAAGTATACTGGAAAACGTAGAATAGTGAATCGTTTGCACAACGCTATCGTGGGTTTTCCTAACCTCCTCAATCACAGCTGCATGGCTCCCCCCTTTATTCTCCGTCTTCGTCTGTCTTGTTCCCCTTTTCCTGGGGAATGGTTCCGCTGTGTGGTCACCACGTTATCCAATCACGCCCGTAACATGTACTTTGCTGTAGCTTGAGTACCTTGCAGATCACTCAGTGCAGATTTGGGCGCATCTCAAGGATGCACGTGTTCTCCTCCAAACAGTGCAATTCTACTCGAATGACCTCATCAGTGAAATAGACCATATGGATGTTACTGTGCTGCTATTTGTATATGATAAATAATTTGTTTCTTTGTTGATATATACATTTTTTTGAATGATTTTTGAGGTGCAGTCATAAATAATCCTCATCTACACCAAATTTGTGGTGTACTTCAAACTATAATTGGTTCAATAGGTTTTTTCTTTAGCTACAATGGAGTGTCCAAAAATTAACGCAAGATTCGAATTTGCTCCTCTTGGGTAAGCGAGAGGGGGAACTTGAGTTGGAGTTTGAAAAATGAATGTATGAACGTGGTGAGCGTGAGGGAGGGCTGTATTTACACACTTGAGACAGGATAGAGATATGAATGTGAATGAGTAAGAATTAATGAGACACAAGGGGATCTCTGAATATGTTAACTGTTCGTTGGGGCAAGAGCAGAGAGTGAATGAATAGCGCAAGAGCTGGTTTAAGAATGAGCGTTGTTGGGTTAGGTCTGAGAAGAGCTGAGAATCGTAATCTAAGGAGAAGTCGGAAGTGGTGGAACGTCCAAAAAGGGAAATTTCGTTGTCGGCTTCGGAAATAAACCTTAAAGCCCTTTAAAGTTAACGTACCTGTTAGGTGAGTCCGTCTCCTCTGGCTTGTGAGTTACTGTGGGCAAGCGCTTTCGATGTAAAGACATCATCGTCTGGCCGTTTAGTCAGTACTGGAGTCAGTCAGTTGGTCGTGGTCTTTATATACAAAGAGAAAGGTGAAAGGAGTGATGGAGCGTTGGGGAAGGGGCGGGGAGAGGTCTTGTTGGTACTGACTAAACGGCCAGACGATGATGTCTTTACATCGAAAGCGCTTGCCCACAGTAACTCACAAGCCAGAGGAGACGGACTCACCTAACAGGTACGTTAACTTTAGTATTTGCCTACTGGCGGACACAACCCAATTTCTTTAATACCTAACACAGCCAGTCCGGCTAAGGTACTACTAACAAGACTGACCAACAAGACCTCTCCCCGCCCCTTCCCCAACGCTCCATCACTCCCTTCACCTTTCTCTTTGTATATAAAGACCACGACCAACTGACTGACTCCAGTACTGACTAAACGGCCAGACGATGATGTCTTTACATCGAAAGCGCTTGCCCACAGTAACTCACAAGCCAGAGGAGACGGACTCACCTAACAGGTACGTTAACTTTAGTATTTGCCTACTGGCGGACACAACCCAATTTCTTTAATACCTTAAAGCCCTTTGTCGGCGGGAGAAGCCGCCAAGGGAATGGGCAGTTTGGATTTTCCTGGGGCTGTCATTTCAAAGACTTCAGGTCAGGAACAACTGGTTTTGAATGCTCAAGGGGAAGGCCTGAGCCAAACATCACCTGTTCGGCAGGTTGAATTGACTGGGTATTCGACCTCCAAAATGTCTGCATTAGCCCTAATGGAAAGCTATTCTTTCCTTGAAAAACGTCGTCCTCAAATCCTTTTCTTACATATGGAAAGTCCACCTCTTCAGTTATTTAAAATTGACAACGGATTTTTCCATGTGCTGGACTTTCCCATCTATCTTTTCCACCCCTCCATTTGAGAACTCTCTTCTCAAAAGACAACTTCTTCCAAGCCACTCATCCTTCAGTTCTCGCGATACAGTCATGTCCCAGTTTTCCCAACAATTCACCTCTCAGCTTGCACCACACCAAACTCAACTCTATCTGTCTCTCTCTCTCTCTCTCTGCCCCTCTCTCTTCGCTTAGTATCTCACAACCAGTTTCACGTGTCTTGAGAGTCCCTTGTGCGCATTTATATACTCATACTCAACTGGATATCGCTATTCTGTCAAGTGTAATACAGTCTACACTCACACTCACCACGTTCATTTATTTTTCAGTTTCAAGCTCCCCATCCGTGCACCCAACACCGTCATTATTGCATTGTGTTGTTGGCAACCTTGAAAAGAGAACAATTTGCACGCCGAGAATTTAGGACTAGTGAAAATGGAGGGTTATGTGATACAACAATGTGTCTTCATCGTTGAACAATACTTTAAAAACATTGAAAGTTTGGCAGCCTCAATTAGACAATTTTATAAAATATGGTAAGAGCAGTGTTTTGACGTGCTGTACTGGGAACATAATAATTCAAAAAGTCGTGGAGATGCTATACACACCAGTCGTCCAAAAACAAGCTGTTTAAATGTGTGTGAGAGGTATGAATAGGAACATCAATTCGGTATCGTGGGCAAACCTCAATTCGGCCTCCATATTGCTCCATTGTCACTAACTCTTTACTCTCAGCTTTCGAACTGTTCTTTTTTTCAGGCTTGCCAACAGCTTAATGTAAAAATGGCGGGAAATTCAAATCTCTCGTTGATTTTGGGACACCCTATACTAAATCCCATTTAACCTTGAAGATGGTTCAGAAATACACCAACAATTTGGCACTGACAATAATTATTTATGACTGCGCCTCGAAAATATTTATATGTGTGCACTGTATCTACACGATCGTTCAAGTTGTGTCGTCGCAAGAGTCACTACTCTAATAGTTACTAACGTTTTTTTTCTTCTCTCTCTTCCTCCCGCAGATCAGCCACAAGCAATTCAACTCTCCATTAGGCCTGTACTCCGAACAAAACATCGTCGACACAATCAATCAACAAACTGGTCTGGCGACTCCGGTACCTCAACCAGCTCCGTAAGTGTTCAGTTGAAAATCGGTTTTTGCGATATGGAATCGTTGCAGGTGCACAAGAGCATCATGGCGACTGAGTGGTTTGGCAAATAATGTTTCAGAGAGCTTCATTAAATTTTTTGATTTGTGCGCAGTTGTGGCGTGCTTTACAAAAATTACTTATTCTGGAGCAATAACCTATTCTATCAGCTTGTCGCTGAATATTTTAGTGTTGAACAGCTCTAGGCATGACTTGCTCAATTAATTTCTAGTTTTGACAGGTCAAAAATTTTCTGTTTACAGTTTGCTCTCATAAACTTATCAGGAAAGCACTTATGATCCTATTTTAGAGGGACAAAGGGAATGCCGTCTGGTGAGCCCCCACTTCCCTCTGACTCCATAGGTTTAAAAAGTATTCTGGGATGGAGGTAACACCTCCCGGTGACCCCACAACCACCACAATGTCCGCAAGGCAAGAGCATTTTTCAGCTTTGTCTGGTCCTACCCTGAATAGGGATAGGAGTACTCCTTTGAAAACCTACCTTGCCTTGCAGAGGCAGCTACCAACGTTGCTCAAGACTGCAGGCTGGTCAACCCTGTGGTACCATGTTTGGGCAAGAATGTTTGCTGGTTCAGGGTCCTTGGATGGGACTTGCATCTTCTCACAGACCCTGGACTCTCGCAGATCTGTGAAGCTTGGACTTACTACCTTCTTCGAGGTTTTAAAGGGCCTCAGTAAGCCTCTGACTCAGGCTATACGGACTGCCCTGCACCGGGTTTCCCGTCCCTTGGTTCTCCATAGGCTAACGGATACTTCACGACTGTGTTATTATGGCTAAAAATGCACTGACGAGGGGAATCGTTTCAAAAAGAGAGGTTAACAGCCACTAATCATAGTTCAGAAGCCAGTGACCTGTTAGTTGAAGGTTGTTAACTACTTTGGCTAAAAAGTTCCCTACATATTCCCACGTTCTCAATGCTGCGGGAGTGAGGCACTTCAAACGCTTTATCTCGGAGCAAACATGTGAAATAAGACAGAACCTTCTGAGGATCAAGAGGAAGGACTTAAGGCAGATTGTTGGGATCATCACTGGACACTGCAGAATGAACAAAACATGTTATGGGTATAGTCGACAACTATCGATGTAGGTAGTGGGGCACGGATGAGGAGACTCCCTACCATGTCCTGGCCTTGAGAGGGAGCTTCTGGTCTTTGGTACTTGTCCTCGGGTGGTTATCAAAGAAGACTCGTGAAATTACCTGGCATTCCTTTGGAGGCTAGGCGTTGACCTGTGAGACATTAGGACTGGCATAATAGGTCGTTTGGCCGCGGTGCATATCATACCTGCGGGCCAGTCAGAATACTATATATACACCTGATGCGAATCCACCATACAAATTTCCAATGTCAACTAATAAGCCGATAAGTCGAGTTTTGGCATACTTATTGGTTAGTCCCCACTCTACAGAGAGTAGAGAAATGATTTTTCACCAAAGATCGAGGGAACTTAAAGAAAAAGTAGTAAGTAGTTTTCTAGTAATGAGTCAGCGTTTTCAGCTTCAGCTCCTGGTTTATTAAACGTACATTCATAAATTACCCTGGTTTCCGATGGTGCACGCGAACTGTTCGAATGAAATTCCTCTGTTCGCCGCAGTATGGCGTCCGAATCCGTACATGTTCACTGAGCGCGTTATGCATCTATCTCATCCGTCGATTGCACGCTTTCGATCTCGTTTTATTTCAAGAAAATGTGAATTTGAAGGAGCGAATGAAACACTTGAATGAGCACACTGATTCATTCAGGTCAGATTTCGCAGACGTTGGCCGAGCTGTACAATAATTTCGCGTAGTCTCTTCTTTTTTTTCTTTCTACCGCGTGGGCGTGTAACTTGAGACCGAGTTGAGTAGGTATTTTGAGCGCCAGAGTTAAAGACCTCTTCTCTCCTACACACGTTCGCCGAAACATTGAAAATCAACCGGCCCTTTCTTCTGCGGATTTGTGGTACGACGGCGTCGAAATTGTTTATCAACCCCGTTTGAAAGAACTAAAATTAACCTCATAAATTCAACGAGTGACAGGTTTTACTATTCGCTTTAATTCGGTCGTGAATCTTTTAAATTGTGTTCGAACGAAACAAGAAAATACCGAATTCGTCGATTTATTTAAAATGTGCATGTGAAAATATACCCCCTACCTCCCCCCTCACTACAATCACACCCAGAGAGTGTGCTATCGTGGATGTATACTTAAATATCCCATCATTTCTGGTGTGGCACCGTAGAGACAACTGTAACGCAGAAATTTGGGTTAAAATGCGTAAAATGATTTTAGGACTAAAATTGAATTTTAAACTGTTTTTCTGGGACGTAGGAAGAACCCAGACACACATTGCATCAGGTTCCCTCTCCCTCAAACCCAGAGGGGTGAGGCAATGGGTACTGGCGGCGGCTGGGACACTAAGCGGGCCCCTAACCGGCTCGCTGGGGAGTTAGGACATGGGCCCAATGTGTGCCACGGCGAAATGCCATTGGTCCTGTAGCTCTGGCGGAATCGTATGGCCCGCAGCTGCCTCCCTGGTATGAGTGAGTGAGTGCATCAGGTTGGCCCTCACGCCTCCCTGCGATGGCAGCTTTTCTTTGTTATTCTCTTCACCATCACGAGAATCTTGCAGTGTGCCGGCATTCGCACGTGTCTTCACTGCCGAACAGTTCGGGAGGTTCGGGAATGGTCTTTCCCAGCGAGATACCGACCGTGGATCATCAAACTTCAGCCTCTTCTGGCTGAGCACCGCCCTGGCAAATTCAGCAATGTAGCATGGAGCGGACGAATGCCTCTGGCCTGAGCTGACCAATTGTGTCTTCAGTGTGCGTCACCATGCTGCCCAACTCTGGCGAGCAAAATGGCATAGGAAGCATCATCCACCATTGCCGTGTAGTGTAGCCTTTTCAATTCGGTGTAAGTAAGCCCTAAAGGCTCCATGTCCTGTCAGGAACCGAGTGAGGTAGAAATCCCCCTCACTGTGGTGTCGTCCAAGCAATGGACTAAGCTCTGGAATCAGCCGCCTGGTCCACCACTCCTTCTGGGCTATGCCCCACTCACTTTGCCACCTCATAAAGGTCACAGCACTGCCTGAAGGTTGTTCTCTTCTGGTGCCTGTACTCTGGTTGCTCTCTTGATGGGTACAGCACCTTCTGCTCAGCTGCCAGAAGGTGGGTTGGCATGACACTTGCCACTGCCAGCACTACCTCTTGAGAAACTGTGTGGTACGAGCAAGCAATGTGGAGGGCGCACCTTTGCAATCCACTTCTTGTGGTAGGCAATGCTCAGCGTATCAGCCCACACCTCCGCCTCATATAAGAGGGTAAAGTGCACAACGTACATAAGCTCCCACCTTGTGCTTACTCACGGCCCCAGAAGGAATTTTATCAAAAGTAGTGGGGATGCGTGAGCCTGGGTAGTTGCTCAGCATCCATTGCAACCAGACCTGTGGAGATACGGCAAGTTGTCATTCAGCCAGGCTCCTGGTAAAGAGCCCATGCGTTACCACAGGAAGGTATGCCTCTGTGGAATCCGTACCATCAGGGAGGGGTTCTTAACCTGGCCAGAGATCAACTGTGGACCCATTTGTTTGCCATAACCTTCTTCGCAAGCTTGCTTGGTAACAATCAAAGCTGGAAGATTTGTATGCTCCTCCAAAAACCGTCGCTCGCTGCTATAGGTACCACGCTCCACTGTCGCTTATCGTTTCTTCCACACTGAAAGCAAAAAACGTGCTGGACGGAAAGTCTTTGACAGAAAAGAAGTGGAACCACTCATTGAAGTCGCCATAACCTGTAAGGAACTGGCTCGCCCAGTGGTCTGGCTCAATGTTCACGGATGTTGGGAAATAGCTAATACGAGTCTCGGCCCTTTGACGAGGATTCCCACATCGCTAGCCATTTCCCTACCGTCCATTCACGTAGCGCGATAAGTTATCGTTTAGTGGGGAGCTCAATAGAGAGTTTGGCCCAGAGCAGAGGAAGCTTTCACTTCACACTTGTAACTGGCCAATGATCACTTGGAGTGCTTCAGTGGATCTGATGTGATTCCCAGGAGCGCAGCTCTGTAGGATGGGGCCAGTACTTTCCCATGATTGAATGAAAGTTTGCTACTGCAAGCAGTTATGATCAGTTAGTGTAGGACACACATTGAGAATTAAAGTAGAAACAACAAATACGAACATCCATTGGCTAGCTTTAGTGTCCGTCCGTTGGGAAGAAACTACTCTCAACAATTGGGGCAAGGGTAGACGAGATGTGTTCATGGGGATTTCTGATTATATTCTGACGTCCCAGAACCCAACGTTAGGTATCCCGGTTTTATATTGGAGCGTCCTGGATAGGCTTCCACGTCGGAAGAAAACCTGCTCAAACATGCTCGCTCCTCTCAACGTGCGTGCGTGAGCGTGTTGAGCTTTTATTTCCCAGTTTAGATTCAGAACGTGTCTGTGAACACCCCAAGCACGCCAGCACAATTTTCTTACCAGATCCCAGTCAGCCAGACCAGAGCCTCCCTGTAAATCCGCGGGGACTATTTTTGTCCGAAGTCTTTTAGCGATTAATTTTTCTCGATTCCGACGGCATTTACTCTTCGATTATAGTCCGCCAAACTTTAAGCTGTCCATTACGACACGATGTTCTACCTCAACCGGTTGAAGTTTAGCTGGCAACAAGTCGACGAATAAAAATACCTAACCTCTTTGACCATGAAACATATAAATAGATGAGAACGGAGGCATTGGGGCAACGCATATTTCACCGAACTTATGGGATAACATAATAGCCGAAATATCAGAGAAGACCTATTTCTTTTCGTGTAGTTCAGGATGTTGCCAAGGTTGCCGTCATTCGAGAGGGAGAGAGAGAGAGAGAGAGAGAGAGAGAGAGAGAGAGAGAGAGAGAGAGAGAGAGTCTAACGTACAGTTCGATGTTATTTAAGTAGCAATGTCATAACAGTTGATTAGCAGCGGGCGTTAAGTGGAAAGCTTCTTTTGAGAATTCCGTTTTTGTGATACTTATCTCTCAACGCCCTGTACTGACTCGATAACTCCCCTGATTGGCTATAGTTGTCGTATTGTAACCGTCTTCTATTCAAAAAGATTTTGGTGAAAGAGTTGAATAGTTTGTCGGTTAGCTGAAAAGGGCGGTGATCGACATTTCTGTACAAAGCTAACTCTGTGGATCATAATGCTGCAGGACCAGCAAAAACCAATAATGAAATAAGAGATAATTAGGAACAAAATAAAATTCCCATTTGTGGGAAAGTAACGAGAGCAGCACAATAAATTGCTAAAATTTCCTTCTAAACTCCGTTGTTGTTAGATTGATTAACGATTTCGATTAAATTTCTCGTATAGACAGCTACAAATGACATATAACTCTTGGAAAGTGATTATTATCGTGGGTGTAATGTTATAGGATGGTTTTATCGGTTTGTCTCTCAATAAATAATGTCCTTCCTTTCCAACCAATATATTCGTCCGTTCCAAGTATCGTATAGCCCACAGGTACAGAGATAGAAAGAGGAGCGAAGTAGTGCCGTTGGAGTCCGGAAGAGGAATAGGCCGAGTGCCTCGTTGCGCGCCGCAGTCCCGATTTTCTTAACCTCCCGATCGCGGCAATGCGGTCCCTCCCCTCTCCCTGTTCATCAGCAGCTATCTTCCTCTTCAGATTTAATCGGAGCTGCTTCAGGTGGCTCTGCCCGATGAAAGAAGCTCCGGAGTTCCGAGTCACAGCTCATTCCAATCGTGCCCGTAACATCACTCCCCCTTGCGAGAAGATCATGTCCTCATGATCAGGTGGCAGTGGGGGTGGTTAGGCGTTTTCCCAAGATAGGTTCTCTTCTTCTCTTGAGCAGATAGTGAGGAGGCGCGACAGACGGTGGCGCAAGCAGGTGGGAAGGTACGCTTGTGATTGCTGGGCACGGAGTGGTTGGGTTGGGAGTGTGGTGGAGCGCGAAGCACTGGGTGCGAGCGGCGCAGGGCCTGGTTAGGCGTTCGGCGGAGGGCCTGGTTAGGCGGCAGTGGTGGGCCTGGTTAGGCGTTCGGCGGAGGGCCTGGTTAGGCGGCAGTGGTGGGCCTGGTTAGGCGTTTGGCGGAGGGCCTGGTTAGGCGTTCGGCGGAGGGCCTGGTTAGGCGGAAGCAGCTATCCTCCTCTTCAGATTTAATCGAAGCTGCTTCAGGTGGCTCTGCTCGATGAAAGAAGCTCCGGAGTTCCGAGTCACAGCTCATTCCAATCGTGCCCGTAACAGTAATCTCAATAATTCTCCGTCTAGGAATTGTTCAAACATAGGAGGGGAGGAAGGAGGTCACGCACATCTGGGGAAACCCACTAGAGGTGAAAGGAACGTCTTGAATAGTCTGTCAGTGGTCGATCCTACGTCTTTTTTTTTTTATAGGGTGGTCTGTAAATCCGTCAGTTGGTTGTTTTCGTTTGTGTAGTGTTTCGAGCGAGTATGAACTACAATACGACATTTTTAGAAAGCCTACTGCTACCGACACGACCATACACTATACGTCCAACCACCCACAACAACATAAACTAAGTGCATTCAGACACATGATACGGAGACTAAAAACTATCCCACTATAAATAAAAGACGATTCAAAAATACAAAAATACACAGACTTTGACAAGACAACGCTGCACATCTACGTTGACAGGATCAAAAATAAACGGGATAACTAACATCCTCCGAATGGAAGGCATACAAATCGCATTACGTACGGACGACACACTTAGAAACAAACTAACTGCAGAGACTGAAAAGACAGACCCCCTCGACCAAAGTGGGGTATATAAAATAACTTGTACTTGTAAAAACGTACACATGGGACAGACGGCGAAAAATACGGACCAGATATGCAGAACACATTAAATCTGTTAGTAGGAACAAAGACAATTGAACTTTGCCAACCACCTCAAGACAACTGGACATGGAACCACCAAAACACAGGACTCCACCATCTTACTAGATAAACAATACAAAGGACGAAAACTGAACATATTAGAAAACATGGATATTTATAAACAAAAACACTTCAATGGACAGATCAATGAACAACTCGAACACAAAATGCGACACCATATTCACACCACTCAAAACACTACACAAATGAAAACAATCAACTGACGGATTTACAGACCACCCTATAAAAAAAAGACTTGATATCGACCACTGACACCACCATTCCCCACCACCGTTCCTTTCACCTCTAGTGGGTTTCCCCAGAGGTGCATGACCTCCTTCCTCCTCTCCTCGCCCCTTCCCCGACGCTTCACCACCCCCTGATATACTTTCCGCTACCCAAAGGGAAAGGAAAGTATTGTAATCGTGCCCAAACAAAACTTGGGTTTTCTTCAGATCTTGACGTTTTGAGGCCTACTGTGTCTGTAGTTCGATTTGCGGAAGAACGGCCGAACCGATTTAGCCGGTTTTTTTTTGTTTTGTTCGTTATTTTTTGTATACACCAAAATAAGGTTATGGACGATTTCGACCGATGGAAAGGGAGGGGGTGGGGTGGGGGGGACAAAAAAGTGCCAAAAACTAGGGTTTACCGCATTTTTCTCAGAAACGGCTGTAACGATTTTGATTAAACTTTCAAATTATCTTCTACTAATCAATACCCAACTTTTCTTCTCTATACATATCTCCATGAAAATACGTTGAACGAAGATATAGGGCTATGAAGCAAAAATAGGGTTTTTTACGCTTTTTGGCAAACCGACTTCAACGATTTTCATCAAACTCTCAGGATGTTTCCGAATAGTTAATAACTACTTATTGTTCTCAATAAATGTTCCACTGAAAGTCCATTGAGCAGAGATAAAAATGAAAATGTGTTGAAAATAACGTTTTTTCGAACATTTCCGTAAATTCCAGGGTAACTTCTTCACCAGATGTGATAAATCCTAATGGAGTGTCTTCTAGCAATCTAAACCCACATTTCGTTCTCTATAATTATTTCTGTATATATATGTTGAACAGAGATATAAACCAAGTTGATTCAGAAAAAGAGATTAAGAGAATATTAATTTATCGGTTTTCCAATTTTTTGAAAAACGGGTGTAACGATTTCGATCAAACTTACGGATGAGTCTCAGCTAACTGGTCCCTACATTTTGTTCCCTATCAATGTTGCTGTAGAAATGCGTTGAATGAAGATATAGCGCCCGCATATGTGGCTGGTGTTCGAACTTACGGGGGAAAGTTGGGTGTTGCTGCGCACCAGATATTTAAAACTTCATAGCAGCCATGGGGATCGTCCTACAGGTATTTTGTTCAGAATGATCCGTAAACCAAAAGAAGGGGCAACAACAATCGCAAAGAGCAACTTTAGTCTGGCAATCAGTTGGAGACTCAATTTCTTGAGTTGGGGCAGTCGAGTTAGACACACACTGTTAATATTATATTTTTGATTTGGTTTGTTATATTTTTTAGACGCGAAAAAAGGTTATGGGCGACTTGATTTTTAGGAAAGGGGGGTGGGGGACCAGTATGTGCCGCGTTTTCGCCTTTTTCTCGGGAAGAGCTCTAACAATTTTGATTAAACTTTCAAATTATTTACTACTAGTTAGTACAAAACTTTTCTTTCTCATAAATATTTCCAGTTACGTATTTTTTAGTTGGTTTGCCAACAAAATGGGTAAAAAGCGATAAAGTAATCCAAATTTGATTTCGAAAATTACAAAAATGTCTTCAAAACTGAGTCTCCGGAGGGCTGGCCGGAATAGTCGAGTTCTGTGTAAGTTAGAGTCTAATCAATGCAAATGCGAATGGGTATTCCTTGGAAGATTCGGGATTTACTCTACCGAAACACCTCGAATGTTTCTCGACGTGTCGCGATAACCACAAATGAAACCTCGTGTTCGTAACCAGTCGATCGGCCAAACAATAAGTCGCTCAGTTCAGCCAATGATTTGGTCGTACGAAACATCAACATTGTTAACCGCCCGTCGCTCGAAGTTGTGCTATTCCTCAGAGCATTTCCGTGAATAAAATCCGACGATAAAATGAATAATATATTCATTATTTCGTCAATTAGCCGATACCGTTACACAATTCTTCGGCTGGGCAACGTCCCAAAACTACGATTTTCCGTCACACTTAGAACCCTCTCCTTCAAATTAACAGCCACCTTGTCTTTTTAACGGCCGTGGGCACAATTCGTCGGCTTCTCGGTCAAAAAAGAGCCCGTTGCCCACGGAGCCCGTAAGGGAAAAACGTACTGTTATTGCCCGACTATTCAAACATCATTTCTTCGGTTGGCCACAATAGAGAGTCGAGTTGGCAGTTGTCCAGCGCGAAACCACCTCGCAAAACCTTTATTCCTGCTCTGGCTCGTTTTTTTACGGAGTAACTATTGAATAAAAAAATGTGGAGTTTCATTCAGCGTTTCCTGTCCTTCCAGTTGGAGTTTTCACGTTCTTCAAACGAATGTCGTAAGAATGAGAGACCTACGTGGTTATAATTTGGCCAAAATAAATAATTTAAGTTGAGATTATCTTCGAACAGATTTGAAAATAAATCGAATCGGTTTTGGGTGCAATGAGCTTCTGAATCTCTGCGTGATACCATAATTAGCTCTCTGCCTCAGCTCACTTCACTCCTCCGCCTTTCTCCCACTCCATACGTTTGACAAGCTTATTCTCACGATATTACTGAGTGGCTGTCATCTTATCACAGCAGAGAATAGCGAGCTAGAGGCTAACTCTTCCGTTGTAGTACAATAAGTTAATTTTATTTGAAATAATGGTTCTCCTTCCTTAAAATTTTGCCACTCACCACTCTCTATTTATTCGCTTTTATATTCAAATGATTACGCGCTTTTATTTATGTGTTTTTGTTTCCTCTCTGATTTATTTTTCATGTGTTAACATAAACTTGTTTCGCATAACTAACGCTAACGCTTTGCTTTGAATTTTGAAGGCCTTCGCCGGTTTCGTTTCACCCTAACATCACTCTTAGGCAAGTACCCAAGAGCCCAGAGTCGGAAAACCTGCTCGAATGACAACGGATAAGTGGACATAACCGTGTGTTTTGTGCTCGAAGCATGCGAATCGGGCAGTGCAAACGTCCGTCGTCGAAAACAAAAAACGTGATTTGTCCAAGTGATTTTTAAAGAACGTGTGATGATTTGATGAATCTGTTGCGGTAAATCGACAAAAGCGCTGAAGTCGATTGTTTTGGACAGTTTATCGCCCATGCAGGCTGGCAAATGAATTTCTAGTTCATAAATTGTTCGCAGTCTAGCGGTGTGCAAAATCCGTGCTACCGCATTGTTGAGTCCGTATAATATTAACATTTCCAGGTAATTGGTTCAAGTTCGAATTCATTTTAACATATTTTCGTACGAAAGAGTCCCAGATTCAGTAAAAAATCAATTGAAACCAAGTTCTTAACGTTTCAGAGAAACGGTAATATAAAAAGTAATAATGTGAATAAAATACTGACAAAAATACTAAACAGAATACGCATTGATTTGTCAGTTGAGTAAAAACGGTATAAGACCCAGAGACTGTGTGACATAATAGAATGTTGCATGTTGATTCCAGGGCTGGAGAGGGTGTTATGGCCCTAATTTCTCTGGTGGATAAATAAACGTTTCAAACAATCAATCATTCAATGTCTCTCGCTCTCTCAACAACTCACTCTTTTTCTCTCATTCGCTGGTTGACCAAATTGCGAATTCTGTAAGAGAGAGACAAAGAGAAGATATAGAGAGAGAGTAGAGATAACGAGATAGGAGATAGAGAGATCTGAGAGAGGGAGACTGACTGACTGAAAACAATTATTTTACTATCAGGAGAAGAGAGGAGAGATAGAGAGAAGAAGAACCAGCTCTACACAAACACCTCTATCTCTGCAAGTTAGATTACATGACTGACAATCAAAAATAACCTTCACGCCATTCTCTATATTTACACTAAAACAAAAACATAACTCATCAACGTTCATGCCAAATAAATTGCATGCATTCCTACCAATTATACCACACACATAATGCAGGTGCACACACCATTCATACCAGGTGGGTGAATGAACCCCAGCCAGCCCCAAGCCCAACCCACCAACGGATCTCCCTCCAACCCAACCTTCAGAGCGTTATTCAGAAGGGGGTATTTTAGACGGCCCCTGAAAATCAATAGAAAGGCAAAAAATTATAATAACTCTAAAATCATAAAATAAATTAAGTAAACACATAAATAAATAAATGAAATAACTTAGCCCCAGCCTAATCCTATGCCGCCGTCTCGGGACTGGCTGAGGCCACATACTTACTCGCTGTCGTTCACACACACTATTCACCAAACTACTGCTGAATTTGAGAAGGGTGATTACTGGTATATTCCCCCCTTATCAGCAGTGACATTCCTAACCGAAACTATAGACAACACATTTTATAATTAAGATATTCTGTATGCACACAATTGTATTAATAAGAGTGAGCGCGAAGGACTTACATACATTTCTAGATAATTAAATACAGCAAGTATTCATTCACAAAACAAACTTTGTGCACGCTTCGCTATCTTGATCTGCATAAAATATTATTACGTTAATAATCTTCCAATAATCTTTCTCTAAGTTTTTCTTTAAACGTCTCCAATTTCTGCGGAAGACCAAACAGTTCAACGTTATCATTAAAGAGTTTAGCTCCCTGCACAACGAAGGATCTCGCAAGCATCGACGTCCTATTCTCAGAATTTTGCCCCTGCTGCGAGTATTCCGCTCCTTCAGAAACTGGAAGCCCTCATACGGTGGTCTGTGCGTCTTCAAAATCTTGAACAAAAAGACAGCCATCTGGAGTCGAGATGATACGCTTTGTGGCTTAAACAGCACTCCACGCGATGGAAGTTGTATGAGAACCCCTTAATACAAACACCATACTTCACAGACATTAGAAATAGTTAATTGAAGCGAGAGAACAAGGAGATGTTCACTACTCAGAATGGAAGAATGGAATGGCAGAAGGGAGGGAAGGCGAGTGAGAAAAGAGGGGGAAAGGGAGAGAGAAAAGAGGGGAAAAGGGAGAGAGAAGAGGTAGAAAAGATGAGAAAGAGGGTGACAGAAAGAAGAGAGAGGAGAGTGAAAGGGAGACAGAAAGGAGACCGAGGAGAAGGAAAGGGAGAGTGAAGAGAGGGATACAGAAAGAAGAGAGAGAAGAGGGAAAGGGGGAGAGAGAGAGGGGAGACAGAAAGAAGAGAGAGAAGAGGGAAAGGGAGAGGGAAGAGAGAAGAAAGAGAGGGAGACAGAAAGAAGAGATAGAAGAGAAGGGAGAGAGAAGAGTGGGAGACAGAAAGAAGAGATAGGAGAAGGAAAGGGAGAGGGAAGAGAGGGAGACAGAAAGAAGAGAGAGGAGAGGGAGAGGGAGAGAGAATAGAGGGATACAGAAAGAAGAGAGGGAAAGGGAGTGAGAAGAGAGGGAGACAGAAAGAAGAGAGGGAAAGTGAGAGAGAAGAGAGGGAGACAGAAAGAAGAGAGAGGAGAGGGAGAGAGAAGAGAGGGAGATGAGATGCAAAGGGAGAGAGGAGAGGGAAAAGAGAAGAAAGAGAGGGAGACAGAAAAGAGAGAAGAGAAGGGAGAGAGATGGTGAGAAAGTATATGGGCTGTCAGATCATATTTTGTTCATACTGCGACGAAACAGCAGCTTTGTGTCCTCGGTACCGCAATTCATAGGTAACTTGTCCCGCGTTGGGAAGCTGATAAATTCGTTATTCGTTACTTAGACGCCCGATGAGTAATGGGGTCTGACTCACACCTCTTCTAATACTGTGCAACGTCCCGTACGCAAATCAATTTCTTTGTTCGAGTGTTCGACATCTTCAGTTCGCAATAACTTGACATTGTCGCAGTCTCATTAAAACCGATTTTCATTTCATTAGCGTTTGAACATTTCATTTCATTACTTCCAAACCCCTTTTGACGTCTGGGCTGTCTCTTGAGTGTCGTTGCTGTCCTAACCGAGTATATCATTCAAGATCACTCCGAACAGATCGAGGTATTGCTTTAATTTTATTACGTTACTTATTATTTGCGTTAAGTTTGTGTATCTGTTAATATAAGAAGAACTTTGAAAGGTACAATTCTCGTTGGTTACCGTTATTACGAGAAATAAGTGAGTTTACATGTGCAGTATGTCATCAAAGAAATGGCTCTGCTCCAGCAAGCTGCGTTCCTCTAGATCACACGCCCGTTTGAAGTTCTTGAGTGGTTGAGAGGGAAGCATCACGTCTATACACGTTCTACCAAACTCGGAACATCTTACTTGGAAGGTCTCAAGTGTGGAGATCTATTTCCAGGTGCTTCGAGTCACAGCACAGGGATGTTTGGCGAGTAGGGAGTATGGGAGCGAGTATGGGTGCTATCCGCCAGCGCCAAGAGGGCAATGTGGCCTGGAAGACCTGTTTCTACATCATAACTCTGCGACAGTGGCTGGCTTAGGGGTCGTTTAAGCGCCCACATATATACGGCTGAGCTGTGGGGTCGAATTAGGTACAAAACAACTAACTTCAGTTGTTCACAGTTGAAGTGAGTGATTGCCGATTGCAGTTCCTGATTCCGTCTTCCTGAACTAGTTTGCGAAACTCTATTCTATGCGAGTACCTCCAGATGGCATGGCTGGTGGTAATGATATAATGACGGGACTCTGGTTAGCTTGTGAGAGATTATTGTGCAAGAGCCATTACACCAACAATGCTTCTTGCTTTGAATTACTGGACAAAAGAAACATTGAAAATTGTTGATCTGCTCGATGCAACGAACTGTACATTTCTAGTTGCTTTACACACATTTCTAGCCATTTTTGTACCTACTCGGGTTTTATTGTATTACTCGTCTACTGTGTTACGAAACTGTGCATTGAGAATAGACGGGTGTTGACCATGGCTCGTTCACGGCCAATTTCACTCATTTCAACGTGAACGCCTCGAAATCTGAGGGATTTTGGATCTGAGATTCGTCAGGAATCGGTTCCAAGAATTCCAAATTGCTAACTCCTTAGTGTGGCTCCAGGGCTCGAGGGCTCGACTATGCGGACTTTGGCTCGTTATGTAGACGCCTTTATGGCCATCAAGGTTCTCCGCGAGTCTTTTCGGCCAACTGGCTCTCATCTTCTTCCCAACTAGCTGCTGTTGCGCTGTGCATGAACGGTATTGACGAGCAGTAAGGAGGGCAGTATAGGCTAGAAGGCCGACATTTGAAGACTTCAGTGTAAGAACCCATTAACATCTAAAACTGGAACGGAAACAGGGAGTGTGTCATCCCGAACCCAAGGTGCAGCTAAAGTCGATTAAATGATCTGAGATCAGAAGAGAAGAAGAAGATAGCAGGGAGGCAGCTGCGGGCCATAGGACTGCAGAGCTGCAGGACCAATGGTAGGCGTGCTCTGGGCATATGCCCGTGGCGTTGGAGAGGGTACCTAGCTTCGTAGCCTACATCCCTCTCCTGCCAGCATCAAGCATCTCTCTGGGGGGGAATCCCAGCGAAACCACGGTCCCCACGAGGCCAATCCCATGGCTTCACGACCGACAATGCCACGCCCTAAAGGCTCCACGCAGCAGCACGTGGCCAGAAGCTCCCGTGGTACCCATTCTAGATGGCTGCACCTTAAGCAGCCTGAGAACCTGAAAGGGTGGCAGGCCCCGGTGCTGGAATTGCCAAGAGGCGTTCTACCGGCACCAACGCTTTATCTCCATGGGGGTTCAGGGGATTGGACTTGCCCCTGTACCTCCCATGGAGAAGGGCGTCAACCCGTCTTTTACGGCCTGAACTGCGATCCCCTTTCTGACAAGCCAAGGGCGGACTACTTGATATTCGGCCACCCTCGGCTGCGACCCACCCATCTCCCTCTAACCTAACACTACTAACCTACATACACACTAATACAATAAATACATTCAACCGTTAAATACATTCACACACTTTCCCGAAGGTCCAGGGGCGGACTACTCGATATTCATCCCCCCTGGATCCTTCGCTACACTACCTATTCCTACAAGACACTAACACACATACACGACACATACAATCACACACATTCACTCATATATACGTTCAGCCCTTAAATACATTCGCACCCGTGGT
Source organism: Pachypeltis micranthus (assembly GCA_020466155.1). Taxonomy (NCBI): domain Eukaryota; kingdom Metazoa; phylum Arthropoda; class Insecta; order Hemiptera; family Miridae; genus Pachypeltis; species Pachypeltis micranthus. Next base: position 7,983,502 of record CM035776.1, read on the forward strand.
CCAGGGATAGGCTACTTGATATTCGACCATCCCTAGCACCCCCCACTCAAGACCCCACACTACCACAGAACACACACACAAACGCATAACCTAAACACCTACACCTGAGGCCCTGTGCACCTTTCCTTGCAACCTAACCACTCCCTATCCTTTAGAACCCTTTCACCGAACCATTTCCACCATACAAAACATCCCAGCTGCAGGCCCAGTGGCATTTAGCAGTTGCCTCGTTGGGCCGATGTCCCAACTCCCCACCGAGCCCGTTAGAGGCCCGCTTCGTGTCCCAGCCGCCGCCGGTACCCATTGGCTCTTCCCTGGGTTTTAAGGAGGGGAGTGCCCGGTAGGAGATCGCACCAGAGTCCGTTGATGCTATCCCCGCCTCGCTCGGAAGGCCTCACGCCTCAATTTGCTTCCCCCCCCCCCCCTCCCAACCCCATCTGAGATCAGCTATTCAGCCACAACGTAACCACAGCAGGAAACGACTCTTCAACCGATGAACTGACACAATGAATGATGGCAGGACAGCACACATTTCACCGTTGACAGCATACTGCGTAAACCCGAATGCGAAACCTTGCAATGAGGGCGGCACCCTTTACGGCTCTGGCACCGTGCACTAGCATCTGTAAGCCTCGCATTTCACTGGAATAAGGAATTTGTTCATGAAATAAAGCACATAGTGACGTAAAGGAGCATTTGAGTAGCATTTGAGTGCACAATGGTTCAGAGCATCTCTTCATTACCAGAGAAGCGTTAGTTCTAGAATGTACCTCTTCAGATAACTCTCGAGTTTATAAAAAGAGAGACTTAAACGGGTGGCAGAGACTGATTTTGGAGGATTAAAACGCCTAATTGATTCGTTAAACCTACATAAATTATTCTGTTTTCGCGCATCTCGTGTGACGCGTATTAATAATTTTTTATTTAACATTTTCAGCTTTAAGAAGACGGTCGTCTACGATCCAGCCAAATCCGAAACATACAAAGCTCTTCAGGATCAATCTATCGGTGACGGTATAGCGCAAGAAGTGACCCCAGTTCCCAGCAAAGTATTCTCTCCCGTTAAGGTACATTTATGTGATTTAACATCCGTAGGACATTTTTCACAAATTACGTAGATCTGCTCCTCCCCCCCCCCCAATCCCTCGCACTTTTTCGCCCTGTCGAGCTCAAGTAAATTAGTTTCTGGAGATGATGAGATCATGAGAGAGAGAGAATGAATGAATGAATGCTTGTATTTATCGACCAGGGCGAATTAGGGCCATGTGGCCCTCTCTTCCATTCTCCCTGGCTACATCACACAGCTACATTTCCTCCTACATTCGTCGTAACTCATTATGTCATTTATGTGTAAATCTCATTCATACCCTACTCACTAACACACTCGTCAATACATAAACACATACTGGCACACACAAACACTGACTGCCCCGACTTCTCCGCAGTGGATTCCCTTATCTTAATACTTAACAAACACTTACCCAAAAAAAACAAAAAAAAACACAACAATTGAAAAAACTATTAACAATGTAGGAGTGCATGATGAATAAATAAATAATATCAGTATAAGGTCCCAACAACTAGAACACATCAACGACACAATCTAATAGCTCTCGATTAATATTTTTTTAAAACTTTTCGTTGAACACTTCTATCCTGCCACAATTTTGAAACAGCTCTGTATGCTCATTATGTATTTTTGTCCCTTGGACTACGAATGATCTTGCCAACATATTCGTCCGATGGGCAGAAATTCGAGGAACGCTGTTCTTGCTCCGAGTATTGCGCTGTGAGAGACACTCGAACGATTGGTGTAGATATTTCGGTCTACGATGTTTCAATACCTTGAAAACCAGACAGGCGATAAGTAGCTTCTTACGTTCTCTAATCTTCAGCCATCCTAACCGCGTATAATGGGGTGTAACGTGCTCGTCCAGGGGCAGTCGCAGAATTAGTCAGCCGTTCTGTAGTCGATCGAGCTCGCCACTCTTCAAATCGCAGATGGCCGCAGCTGTGTAGAGCATAGGGCATCACTAGGCTCTGAACGAGCTGAAGCCGCAATTGACTTGGGATGCTAAACGACGTAACTGGTATATTGCCCTGAATGCGCAACTGCAAGTGGCCGCAACTTCTTCGTCCCAGGACAATGCGCTTCCAACGAGGATGCCAAGGAGCTTTGCGGACCGGACATATTCCAAGGGCGAATTTTCCAACATCACTTTAGGCACCGCTGTCATGTCTACTTTATTTAGGATCTTAGGGTAGTCAATGATCTTTGCCTTAGGTCCCTATGATGGGGGGGGGGGGGGAGAGAGAGAGAGAGAGAGAGAGAGAGAGAGAGAGAGAGACATTGGTTTATGTATTGACCAGGGGAAGTTAGGGCCATACAGCCCTCTCCTGGAGCTTAAAAACAACAATTCCTCGTAGGGTTGACATTCGAACAATATATAAAAGCCACCTGACAACATAATAGTCTTAGTTGGTTTAATGTTTTTACTCACACACTCTCTCCGTGCAAAAGCTGGAGTGCTCCGTTGGTGGCACGGGAAAAACCCTCACTGCGGCCAGAACTGGGCCTATTATGTGGGCGAGCATGAGCATGAGGGGGCTTCTACTAGTTCCACCACCAGTTTCTGTAGATGTAGATAGATTTCTCTGATGAAGCGTTCCCAATACGTCCTCACCATTCTCGCACAAAATGCAAGACAACCTTGAGGTCCATCTCTGCAACCTCCTCTAGCCGCAGCTGATGAACCTCAAGCACTATGAGGCGCACTGGACCCAGCCCCTCACGAGTACACAGTACATGCTTCGCTGACTCCAGCTCCACCTTGCAGAATCTGCAGTTCTGTACCACTGACTGGATCTTGCCAGGTGGTACCTTAGTGGACAGCGACCTGTAAACAGGCCACATACCATTCGTATACTATCTCTCTTTGGCCTGCCACGTCACGCCAATAGGCAGCCCTGCACTTCTCCTCCCACTTTCCGACCTTCTTGATCAAGTGGCTCTTGGTGGTTCCTACGAAGGGCTCAGGTCCCACTAGTTTATTGGCCTCCTCGTTCCCTTCTTATTCCTGCATGACCTTCCACCCAACACAGTGTTATTGTGTTTTCCTTTGCCAAGGTCTTCAGGCCAGTCAAGCATTCCCCAACCAACGCTGACGTGATGGTTGGAATCCAGAGCGTTGAGTGCAGCCAGACTGTCCGGCATAGCGTATATTCTTTTCCGCTTCATGACCCTACGCAGGAGCTGCTGTACGCACACTGTCACAGCGAAGAGCTCTGCTTGGAAAACTGTCGCCAACGCACCCAGTGGTATCGCTGGCTGGATCCCCGGCCCATAGACCTGCTAGGCCACCCCTCACTGATCCGTCTGCCCCAGCCTCAAGGGACCACTCCCTTCCCACCTGGATCTTCCATCGATTAGCGAAGTTAAACATCGACTGTATTGAGTTCCTGACCTGCAGAGCGGTCAAGTGAAGCTGCGCCTTTCTACCCCGGCTGACAAGACTCAATTCGAGCATACGAGCCGCCTAGGCAGCTCTCTCCACATGTGTGTTTGGTTCCATCAGGACGTGGGGACGAGTTTTGTCCCATTTCACCAATAGTATCGCACAAGTCAGTTTCATTCATCAAGGGAATTTAAAACTGAGATGCGATCTCATGATTCTGTTCATCAGTCAGATCGTCAACTGTTGCGGTTGGATGTTCTGGGTTAAGTTTTCACCTACAGAGACGAAATCCCTACTTCCCTACTAATATTATAAATGCGAAAGTAACTCTGTCTGTTACGGCTTTCCCGCTTAAACCTCTCAACCGAGTTTTATGAAATTTGGCACAGACAACCTTTAGACCCTGAGAAAGGACATTGGCTACCTTTTATTGCGAAAAAAAGGGATCAAGAGGTTGAAATAGAGTTCAGTGGTTAAGATTTTGTATACAAAAAGTTTGGCTTCGTAGTTCCCATTTCGAATCCGTTCCGTTCGAATTTCCGGATTCCGTTTGTAGAAAAACTCTGCACATCCTAAGAGACCTACGTACCTAGTTTCATGGTTTTATCTTCAATAACGACGAACACCCGTACAAACTTTCAACCCCTAACGGCATGATTACATTAAATCAATAATTTTGTAATGCTGTCCGCAACTTGGAAGATATTAAAAACAACGTCCCGGTTTGGAATATAACACGAGGAATAGAGAGCGGCTGTGTGAAAGGGCAATATTAGCACCGACCAATGAAATCGTGGGACAGATCAGAATGATGTCACATGTGCAAGACGATGTTGTCGAATATTTGTCAGTAGATATTGTCATGGGCAGTGAACAGGTGACGTCTTATCCTACAGAGTTTCTCTGAGAACTCTTTAGAGAGTCATAAGCTGAGACTCAAAGTTGGGGTTCCAGTTTTGTTAATGAGAAATCTCGAAGCGCCGAGACTTTACAAAGGGACTCGATTGCAAATTACGCATCTAAAATGCAATATTATTACAGCAATTATAATGACAGGAATAGCTAAAGGTGAAGAAGTTTTGATTCCCCCGCATTCCCATGATCCCTACAGATTTACCTTTTCAGTTTAAACGAATCCAGTTTCCCCTCAAACCAGCCTTCGCAATTACCATTAACAAAGCGCAAGGGGAAACACTTAAAGTAGCAAGTGTCCATTTAGAGAAAAACTGTGCGTGGCCTGCTCGCAAGTGCCGAGTCCAAACAATCTCCACATTTTAACAAATAATAACAAAACAGCAAACGTTGTGTACAAAAATTAGGTAATTTTAAAATATTTGTGTACACAACGTGACGCTGGCCCCTGTAAATGTCTCTTGAACATAAGGGACCAATAAATTTTCCTAGGTACTTTCTGCCACTCAATGGAATGCATAGGTACCTTATACCTACTGTAAACAGATATTTTTTACTTTCCTTGCTCTACGAAGTAGAAAGGAAAGTTATGTAATCGGCTGAACAAAAAACTTTGAGTTTTCTTCAGATCTTTACGTTTCAGACCCCCCTGAGTCCGAAAAACACTATTTGGGAAAATGGTCTGTGTGTCTGTGAACGATTTTTAGAGAGAACCACCGTACCAAATCAGCTCAAACTTGATATCTAGCCCGGAAGTCACTATAGGACGCCAAAATGAGGGTATGAACAAAATCCACCGAAATTTAACTATAGTTATCATAGTGATCAAAACACTAAATATTTTTTTTCTCAAAAACGGCTCTAACGATTTTGATTAAATTTGTTATATTGGTAGCTCCAAATATGGCAACTATACCATAAAATTCCCATCTATGGGAAAATGACGAGAGCAGCACAATAAATTACCAAAATTTTCGACTAAATCGAGTTTAGCGCGGTTTTTAGAGAAAACAACCGTACTAATTCAGCTGAAACTTGATGTCTAGCCTACGAGTTACCATGGGACGCAATAGTGAGGGTATGGGCAAAATCCACCGAAAGTTAACTATAGTCATCATAGTGATCAAAACACCAAATTTTTTTTCTCAAAAATGGCTCTAACGATTTTAATTACATTTTTTACATTGATAGCTCTCAATGAGGCAATGATACTATAGAATTCTCATTCGTGGGAAAATGACGAGAGCAGCACAATAAATTATCAAAATTTTCGAGCAAAAGCGTTTTTCACGCAGTTTTTTCCTTATAAACTCCGCTGGAATTATTGTAGAATGTCAAAAAATTCGGTATTGTAGTCCAATCATATACCTAAAGGGTGGGTGTTTAAAAACGCTCATGAGATAGATGGGGCTCACTCCAGAAATTCCTGAGTTTCAACTACTGCCGTTTCGCTTACTACCAGTTCTAACAGTTATTTTCCAATAACTCTGCGAAAGGGATTACTATCCTTCTTTTGAAAAATCGTGTTTACAGCCTCATTAATTATCTGTGTACCAATTGCTCAATAATGGTCCTGCAATGAGTACGAGCAGCACAATAAATTCCGGAACTGTACGCGCTACCGCTTTCTGCTGTCATAAAGCGTTGTTTGACCAAGTTCAAAGGAACTGAGTGATAAATGAATTGATTAAATAGAATTAGCCATGTACAAAGTGAATTGACGTAGAGCTAAGGAAAGTTGTGTGTTGCAACGCACCAGATATTTTATTTTTAAAAATATACCTACTCTCTTTTAACCAAATGCTATACCCACATCTATACCGTTCTTTTAATATAATCCATAATATTCAAATTAAAAGTACGCAGACGAAGTCGCGGGTACCAGCTAGTAAGAATATAATTAAATACGAAGCTAATTCATCGGCTGCTATAATAAACTTGAACGAACAAACGAATATTATCAAGTCTCATTTTTTCACAAACCCTTGAAAGGTGTAGCGTTTCAAAGCTGTTGATTGAAGCGTAGAGTAAAGGTGTGTGCTGCATCAAACTCGATTTAAAATATCTGGTGCGTTGCAACACACAACTTTCCTTAGCTCTACAACAATTCACTTTGTATATGGCTAATTCTATTTAATCAATTCTTTTATCACTCAGTTAATTTGAACTTCCGGAATTTATTGTGCTGCTCGTACTCATTGCAGGACCATTATTGAGCAATCGTTACACAGATAATTAATGAGGCTGTAAACGCGATTTTTTTTTAAAAAAAGGATAGTAATCACTTTTGCAGAGTTATTGGGTAATAACTGTTAGAACTGGTAGTAAGCGAAACGGCAGTAGTTGAAATTCAGGAATTTCTGGAGTGAGCCCCATGTATCTCATGAGCGTTTTTAAACACTCACCCTTTAGGTATTGGATTGGACTACAATACCAATTTTTTTTAGCATTCTACAAGAATTCCAGCGGAGTTTATAAGGAAAAAAACTGCGCGAAAAACGCTTTTGGTCGAAAATTTTGATAATTTATTGTGCTGCTCTCGTCATTTTCCCACGAATGAGAATTTTATAGTATCATTGCCTGATTGAGATCTATCAATATAAAAAATTTAATCAAAATCGTTAGAGCCGTTTTTGAGAAAAAAATTTGGTGTTTTGATCATTATGATGACTATAGTTAACTTTCGGTGGATTTTGCCCACACCCTCATTATTGCGTCCCATGGTAACCTGTAGGCTAGGCATCAAGTTTCAGCTGATTTGGTACGGTTGTTTTCTCTAAAAACTGCGCTAAAATCGATTTCGTCGAAGGTTTTGGTAATTTATTGTGCTGCTCTCATCATTTTTCCACACATGGGAATTTTATGGTATAGTTGGCATATTGGGAGCTACCAATATAAAAAGTTTAATCAAAATCGCCGTTTTTGAGAAAAAAAAAATTGGTGTTTTCATCACTATGATAACTATAGTTAGCTTTCGGTGGATTTTGTTCAAACCCTTATTTTGGCGTCCCATGGTGACCTGCAGGCGAGATATCAAGTTTGAGCTGATTTGGTACGGTGGTTTTCTTTCAAAATCGTTCACAGACACACAGACCATTTTCCCAAATAGTGTTTTTCGGACTCAGGAGGGTCTGAAACGTAAAGATCTGAAGAAAACTCTTTTTTTTTTTCAGCCGATTACATAACTTTCCTTTCTACTTCGTAGAGCCAAGGAAAGTAAAAAGAGGCGTTTCATTTTTATTGAAGTTTTGCGCTAAATATCGGCAAAACTACTGAAATGACTAGGGCGACTTTTAATCCCCCCCCCAACACACGCAATTCAGCAATACGCTCTCTGTTCTACGGAAATATTTATGAGTAACTACTCGCAGGCAACGATATAGTGGAAGCACTCAAAAGTTTTGTCAAAATTGCTGTTTTTCAGAAACATCGAAACAATGATTTACAGCCTCATGAGTGAAGTGACTTGTGCGATATGATAGTCGACATGGGACAAAACTCGTTCCCAGATGTGGTACCGAAGGAGTGTGTTCAGAATGCGTTAGAATCTAATTAAATCGGTACCAAGACGTATTTGCTATTTGCTAAGGGCCTAATTTTACACGAATATCAATTTCTTTGCTTTGTTTTTACAGCAAGGACGAACCACGCCGCACCCTGTGCCCGCACCACACCCAGTAAGTTGGCTGGTTTTCTTTAATTAATTGAAAATGTTATCCCTCGAAAATTGAGTTCAGATTTTTCAGTAGCCCAGTTTCGATTTTCTGAAAATTAAGTAAATTTCGTTCCACTCGATCGAACGTTGAAACTGGTTTGATGTTAAGGTGGGTGGTTTGTGCCAAACAAACATATAGTGGCATAGTTCCTCGCATTATTGTTACGTTAATGTTTATAAACGAGCGGTGCGTAGCAACACCCCAGTAAGTTCAAACACCAGCTACAAATGCGGGCGCTATATCTTCGTTCAACGCCTTTCTACAGAAACATTTATGGAGAACAAAATGTAGGGACTAGTTAACTGAGAGTTCTTCGTAAGTTTGATCGAAATCGTTAGAGCCACTTTTGAGAAAATTGGAAAACCGATAAATTAATATTCGACAAATCTCCTTTCCAGAGTTAGCTCGGCTTATATCTCCGTTCAACATATATACAGAAATAATTATGGAGAACGAAATGCGGGTGTGAGTGACTGAAAGACATTCTGTACGATTGATCACATCAGGTGAAGCAGTAACCCCCGAATTGACGGAAATGTTCGGAAAAAAACGTTATTTTGGACACATTTTGATTTTTATCTCTGTTCAACGGGCTGTCAGAGGAACATTTATCGAGAACAATATATATGTGTTAACTATTTGACAACATCCTGTGAGTTTGGTCGAAATTGCTGAAGTCGTTTTCGAGAATAATGCGAAAAACTCTAGTTTTTGGTACATTTATGCCCCCCACCTCCCCTTTTCCATCAACCGAAATCGCCCATAACCTTATTTAGGTGACTACAAAAAATGAATCTGCACAATCGGTTCAGGGGCTCTTCCGCAAATCGAACTTCATACAAACACACACGTTTTTAGACTCAGTAGGCCTCAAAACGTAAAGATCTGAAGAAAAACCAACTGTTTTTTGACACGATTATTATTGTTTCCTTTCCCCCTTTGGGGTAGCGGAAAGTAAAAAGTGGATCAAACAACACCAATTGTAAATATTGTGATTGGAAAGGACACTTTTGACACAAAGGCTTGGCGGATGTCCCAAATGGCAAGCGGACGCAAAACCTCCACATCCAACACGTGCTTGCGGATCAAGCGTTACCAAAGTAGCCACTCCGTCAACCTCCATAAAAAATGAACACGTCGTAGCTACTACGAGTGACCAAAGGTGGGGTGATAACGGCGCACCTCGTCATGTTACATCAAACCCCAATTGGTTCACAGAGTACAAACACTTTCCAGAAAGTTCGAATGCCACAGTCAAAGCGGTAGGGAAAGAGGTTATTGAAGCTCTCGGAAGCGGAACGATTGAGGTCACCAAGTACAGTAATGGCAAGCTGAAGTCATTCACGTTGAACCTTGTGTGGTACGTTCCTACCACATCATAAAACAAAACAAAAATATCTGGTGCGTTGCAACACACAACTTTCCTTAGCTCTACAACAATTCACTTTGTACGTGGCTAATTCTATTTAATCAATTCATTTATCACTCAGTTCATTTGAACTTGGTCAAACAACGCTTTACGGCAGCAGGAAGCGCTAGCGCTTACAGTTCCAGATTTTATTGTGCTGCTCGTTCTCATTGCAGGACCATTATTGAGCAATTGGTACACAGAAAATTAATGAGGCTGTAAACACAATTTTTTTAAAGGAGGATAGTAATCACTTTTTCTGAGTTATTGAGTAAAAACGTTTAGAACTGGTAGTAAGCGAAACGGCGGTAGTTGAAACTCAGGAATTTCTGGAGTGAGCCCCATGTATCTCATGAGCGGTTTTAAACACTCACCCTTTAGGTATTGGATTGGACTAGAATACCGAATTTTTTTGGCATTCTACAAGAATTCCAGCGGAGTTTAAAAGGAAATATCTGGTGCGTTGCAACACACAACTTACCTTAGCTCTACGTCAATTCACTTTGTACATGGCTAATTCTATTTAATCAATTCATTTATCACTCAGTTCATTTGAACTTGGTCAAACAACGCTTTACGGCAGCAGAAAGCGGTAGCGCTTACAGTGCCGGAATTTATTGTGCTGCTCGGACTCATTGCAGGACCATTATTGAGCAATTGGTACACAGATAATTAATGAGGCTGTAAACACGATTTTTCAAAAAAAGGATAGTAATCACTTTTGCAGAGTTATTGGAAAATAACTGTTACAACTGGTAGTAACCGCAACGACAGTAGTTGAAATTCAGGAATTTCTGGAGTGAGCCCCATGTATCTCATGAGCGGTTTTAAACACTCACCCTTTAGGTATATGATAGGACTACAATACCGAATTTTTTTGACATTCTACAAGAATTCCAGCGGAGTTTATAAGGGAAAAACTGCGCGAAAAACGCTTTTGGTCGAAAATTTTGATAATTTATTGTGCTGCTCTCGTCATTTTCCCACGAATGAGAATTTTATAGTATCATTGCCTCATTGAGAGCTAACAATATAAAACATGTAATTAAAATCGTTAGAGCCGTTTTTGAGAAACAAAATTTGGTGTTTTGATCACTATGATGACTATAGTTAACTTTCGGTGGATTTTGCCCATACCCTCATTATAGCGTCCCATGGTAACTCGTAGGCTAGACATCAAGTTTCAGCTGATTTGGTACGGTTGTTTTATCTAAAAACTGCGCTAAAATCGATTTCGTCGAAAGTTTTGGTAATTTATTGTGTTGCTCTCGTCATTTTCCTATAGATGGGAATTTTATGGTATAATTGCCTTATTGAGAGCTATCAATGTAAAAAATTTAATCAAAATCGTTACAGCCGTTTTTGAGAAAAAAAATATTTGGTGTTTTGATCACTATGATAACTATAGTTAAATTTCGGTGGATTTTGTTCATACCCTTATTTTGGCGTTTCCTAGTGAGTTCCGGGCTAGATATCAAGTTTGAGCTGATTTGGTACGGTGGTTCTCTCTAAAAATCGTTCACACACACACACACACAGACCATTTTCCCAAATAGTGTTTTTCGGACTCAGGAGGGTCTGAAACGTAAAGATCTGAAGAGAACTCAAAATTTTTTTTTCAGCCGATTACATAACTTTCCTTGCTACTTCGTAGAGCAAGGAAAGTAAAAAACCTAGGCTTTTCGTCGAAAATTTTGATAATTTATTGTGCTGCTCTAGTCATTTTCCCACGAATGAGAATGTTATAGTATCATTGAATTATTGAGAGCTATCTATATAAAAAATGTAATTGAAATCGTTGGAGCCGTTTTTGAGAAAAAAAATTTGGTGTTTTGATCACTATGATGACTATAGTTAACTTTCGGTGGATTTTGTTCAAACCCTTATTTTGGCGTCCCATGGTAACCTGCGGGCGAGATATCAAGTTTGAACAGATTTGATACGGTGGTTTTCTTTCAAAATCGTTCACAGACACACACACAGACCATTTTCCCAAATAGTGTTTTTCGGACTCAGGGGGGACTGAAACGTAAAGATCTGAAGAAAACTCAGAATTTTGTTTTCAGCCGATTACATAACTTTCCTTTCTACTTCGTAGAGCCAAGGAATGTAAGAAGAATCTGCACAATCAATTCAGCCGTTCTCCCCCAAATCGAACTACAGACACACACACACGGACCCCGCGCTGAAATTAGGTTTTTTAGACTCAGTAGGCCTCATAACGTAAATATCTGAAGAAAACCCAACATTTTTGGCACGATTGAGGTGTTTTGATGAAAATTAAATTAACGTCACTCCAAACAGTGCCGAGCTAGTAGCATCCAGCATTTAGTGGGGGACGCCATGAAATGAATCGGTACTTTACCATTGAAGGTGAGCATGCATAGTTAAAAACATGAATGTGAGCAGCTGGGGAAGCATATGTTACAAGATACGCCCTTCAGCAACTCCTGTGAGTTCGTTATTATAACTAAGACTGTTGCAGTGTTTTCCGAATGGAATTCCCAAAAGAGTTGACTGTGACTGGACTGCATGTGTTGACTTATTCGAGAGCAACGCGCTCACGACAATAAGCTCATCGACCTATGACATGATCCTATACACACAATCGACCACAAGAAATTGGCAACCCAGTTCTGGGCGGTTCTTGGGGAAGATAAAGCGTGAGTGTTTCGTGGACGAGTTGTAGAAAGGCGAACGAGGGTGCAGTTGCCCAAAACGTCGTAATTGCCTAAACACAGGACTTGGCTTGAGCTTGGGCGTGAATGTTAGCTCGCACAATCTCACACTATCTAGACGATTAGTCTCCTTCGCCTACGTCAATTAAACGAATGGACAACTTAAGACTTTGTAGCAGGACAGTCGTTGGCTCCATCTAGTGGGAAAAACGAACTTCATAGCACTGCAGCTCTCAACGGTGGCAATTCGGCGGGTGAATGTGCTCAAGAGATATTCTGCCGTTATATGAAGTATAATTCACCAACAGCCTCTGAAGACTTTCAATCTGTCTGTAATCCCCCACGACTGGAGAACTGCAGTTCGGTCTTTTCTTTCTATTCCAACAGTCAATGCGCTTTCTCTCAAAGCTCCAATGAACAATCACAAGGTTTTCTGGTCAAAACCTGTTTGTTGGGTATACCCAGCTCTCCTCTGCCACCCCTCCGCCACACTTTTCATCCTTCATACCACTCAGTCCTGCAGTACGCTTAACTCTACACCTCCAAGTCTAATACGTACTCTACGGTTCTTGAAACAAGTGTCATCTGTGATTCGGAACTGATTCTAGTTACTTTCCTTGGCTCTACTAAGTAGAAAGGAAAGTTATGTAATCGGCTGAAAAAAAAATCTTGAGTTTTCTTCAGCTCTTTACGTTTTAGACACTCCTGAGTCCGAAAAACACTATTTGGAAAAAAAAGTTTGGAAAACGACCGTATCAAATCAGTATTTTTTTTCTCAAAAACGGCTCTAACGATTCTGATTAAATTTGTTATATTGATAGCTCTCAATATGGAAACTATACCATAAAATTCCCATTTATGGGAAAATGACGACAGCAGCACAATAAATTATCAAAATTTTCGACGTAATCGCTTTTAGAGTGGTTTTTAGAGAAAACGACCGAACCAAATCAGCTCAAACTTGATATCTAGCCCGCAGGTTACCATGAGACGCGAAAATAAGGGTATGAACAAAATCCACCGAAAGTTAACTATACTTATCATAGTGATGAAAACACCATATATATTTTTTCTCAAAACGCCTCTAACGATTCTGATTCACTTTGTTATATCGATAGCTCTCATTATGGCAACTATACCATAAAATTTCCATTTACGGGAAAATGACGAGAGCAGCACAATAAATTACCAAAATTTTCGATGTTTTCGATTATAGAGTGGTTTTTAGAGTAAACGACCGTACCAAATCATCTCAAACTTGATATCTAGCCTGCAAGTTTCCATGGGACATCAAAATAATGGCATGAGCATAATCCACCGAATGTTAACTATAGTTATTATACTAAAGTTAACGTACCTGTTAGGTGAGTCCGTCTCCTCTGGCTTGTGAGTTACTGTGGGCAAGCGCTTTCGATGTAAAGACATCATCGTCTGGCCGTTTAGTCAGTACTGGAGTCAGTCAGTTGGTCGTGGTCTTTATATACAAAGAGAAAGGTGAAGGGAGTGATGGAGCGTTGGGGAAGGGGCGGGGAGAGGTCTTGTTGGTCAGTCTTGTTAGTAGTACCTTAGCCGGACTGGCTGTGTTAGGTATTAAAGAAATTGGGTTGTGTCCGCCAGTAGGCAAATACTAAAGTTAACGTACCTACTGGCGGACACAACCCAATTTCTTTAATACCTAACACAGCCAGTCCGGCTAAGGTACTACTAACAAGACTGACCAACATGAACAAGACCTCTCCCCGCCCCTTCCCCAACGCTCCATCACTCCCTTCACCTTTCTCTTTGTATATAAAGACCACGACCAACTGACTGACTCCAGTACTGACTAAACGGCCAGACGATGATGTCTTTACATCGAAAGCGCTTGCCCACAGTAACTCACAAGCCAGAGGAGACGGACTCACCTAACAGGTACGTTAACTTTAGTATTTGCCTACTGGCGGACACAACCCAATTTCTTTAATACCTATAGTTATTATAGTGATCAAAACACCAAAATTTTTTTTCTCAAAAACGGCTCTAACGATTTTGATTAAATTTGTTATATTGATAGCTCTCAATGAAGCAATTATACCATAAAATGCCCATTCGTGGGAAAGTGACGAGAGCAGCACAATACATTCCGGAACTGTGAGCGCTACCACTTCCTGCAGCCGTAAAGTGTTGTTTGACCAAGTTCAAATGAATTGAGTGAGTAGAAAAAGCCATGTACACGACTGAATTGACGTAGAGCTAAGGAAAGTTGTGTGTTGTTTTTACTTATTTTGAGCGTCTCTCCCCCTCTATCTTGTGTGGAGCTAGAAGCGATGACGTTTGTGGGCCCCTGGACACAGATAGTAAGTTTAAAAACAAATTTTTACGATGCTGGCGGGAACTGTGAAAACCCCACTGTAGTCTGTTGGGTGGCGTCTGTGAGGAGTTCATGTCCTCTCGGTCCCACGCCCTCAATACGTCTGGTGCCTTGAATCCTGCAACATCATACACCCGTACTCCAGCCCCGTCTCGCAATTGCCACTCTGTACCTCTCTCTCTCTTACGAATCTTGGCCGGGCGGTAGCTTCCCGTGAACAGGCCACGAGCTATAACGTTGAATTAATTGAATTTAGCGGCCAGTTTATTCGACCAACAACATTTTCGATAAGTTCAACTCTCACTTGGACGTGCAGAGCGTCTATGTAAACGATGCCTTAACTTTTCCGCGTGTTTCAGCTCCAAGGACAATCCCAAGAAGAGATACAACAGAGCTACACCTTCAAGCGCCTCATGCACATGGTACAAACCGAAGAAGGCGTCTACTAATATGAGTCAGACAACGTAACCCCCCTAAATCCCTGAATTCATGTTTGTTAACTTTGATTGGGACAACCTTCAAATGAAATGAGAAAGCGACGGCCTCGCCCGTTTTTCGGTTTTCCCTCGAAAATGTTCTTGTTGGTTGAATTAATGTTCAATGTAATTTATTAACTAATTTATTCACTGTACGGAATAGAATTAAAAAATCGTTAATTAAGTAACGAGTCATGCCAACTCGTTTTATTTAAATTAATTAGTTACAATTAGTTATTTATTAAATGAGTGTAAATTCTAGTCAATAAGCTAAACTGTCAACTGGTCCTTCGTCTTCCTTCAAGTTCTCTAGCTCGAAGGAAGACCTCAACTCGACGCGTTTTGACGTCACAAAATTGGATCCTAGATTTTTGTAAACTAATCGATCATTGTAGTATTTGATTTCAGATGGGCGATCCGCGTTCCGGTAAGTTGTGTTTTTTAGTTTCTCTTTTATCACTTGATCACCACCGATGCGTATAATTTGGATTGTTTTGCTTAGCAGAAATGTTATAAAAAAATCATCTGTAATTTTAAAAAATGATCGAAATGGTTTTTGTTGTCATTTAAATACACATATTTTTCGTGATTTGTTTCATTTGGTTGAAATTTGTTTCCCTTGTCTTTGGCAATCTTTGTGAACGTTCGTGGCAATCAAAAGGTTATTTCTTCGTTCGATTTTTGAAGGCGAGACTGATGTTCGTTGTAGCTTCCAGAATCATATCTCCTCGCTCCGGAAATCCCCATAAAAATTTAATGGGCTCTCGATTTGAAATTTCCGAAGGACGTCGGGGATGGAAAATCCTCTCAGTTACTCCGGGAAAGGCGTTCTTTGGCCGGAAGTCAAGACCAGGATGATTTCCTTAAAATTATGTTCCTTCAGCGCTTACTAGTCAACGTTCGATCAATATGGGCACCTTCTGGTGATCCGCTTTATGGCTTTAATGGCAGAAAAAGTTCTTGAATTAGCTCCTGCACAAAACTTCCGATACCGCTAAGCACACGTCTTGAGCGTTTCGAATCACAAATCGCTCAATTGACTTCTTCCGTAGCATCTTCAACGCAACGGACAAACCGTTCTCGTTCAGTCATTAATTAAACGTTCAGTATTACATTAATACTATGTGTTGTGCCAAAACACAGAATTAATAATATTTTTTTACATTAGTACTATGGAACTTGTGCCAGGGTTGATGTCCAATGACACGCCCTGATGCTATTCTTCGTTTTGACCACAATACTATGTGTAGATTATGTTGATGTCGTAATTAAGTAACACAAACGATGACAATTATTGACTAAAAATGGCTTGGTAATGTAACTGTTACGAGGGGGGTTTGGAGACGTTTGGGGATCAGCTGACGTTCATCGTCGATCGTATCGTCCAGATTTTTGACGTACAAATTGACGCCTTGATAACGGTTAAGGCGCTCTTTCTTGAGCCTTTCGAAATTTCTCTTCAATACTTCAAATCGGATTTTCCGGGGATTCCCTCAACTCTCAACAATC
Organism: Pachypeltis micranthus; assembly: GCA_020466155.1. Taxonomy (NCBI): domain Eukaryota; kingdom Metazoa; phylum Arthropoda; class Insecta; order Hemiptera; family Miridae; genus Pachypeltis; species Pachypeltis micranthus. Next base: position 8,000,006 of record CM035776.1, read on the forward strand.
CGTTCATTAAAGTCGGACGCAGCAGGAGCAGCGGCTAACTGTAAGGGGAGAGATGTACCGCCTGACTCCCTTTAAAGGCACCAGGTGATCGTGGTCTAGTGGTTAAGACATTGGTTCATAATTCCCAACGAAAGTCGGGGATTGTGGATCGGAGCTCCGGCGCGATTGCTGTAATTTTTGCCTGAGTCAGCGGATCCCCAAACGTCTCCAAACCCCCCTCGTAACACAACAACCATTCACGAAACCCACACGTGAGATATGCGCAACAGACGACTATAGCTCTGTGGGCATGTAGGAGGCTGTGTAGCAAATCTTGGGGCATCACTCCAAAAATGATGGAGTGGGATAATAAGGATGAGGATAAGACCCCACGTCACGTATGCCTCCACTGTGTGGTGGAAGGCGACATGCCGGATGGCTGTACAGGGAAAACGCCAACAACTGCAGCGACAGGGGTGTCTTGCTATTACAGGGGCCATGTCTTCCTGCCCTACTGTTGCAATGGAAGTCCTTGTAACATCTCTTCTCTTCATATACACATTCAGAGGACTGCTTACCTGAGAGTGGTAAGGCTTTTGCAGTCAGGAAATACTTACACCAGGGCCAAGGCTACTAGGCAGTTCAAGCTAGAAGAGGCAAGCAGTCAGTAGCAAGGGAAGTCCTTGCTACTGACGTTATGCCAGCGTGGAAGAATTTTCGGTTGCCATTCAGTGTTGGCGTCCACTCACGGGAGCGATGGGAGAAGGAGACGTTCTGGACTGAGGTGGGCGCCCTGCAGTGATATACCGATGGTTCGGTTATGAAAGGCAGAGCAGGACTGAGCATTGTAGGGCCCAATTACAGTCTTGCTAAGCCGCTGGGAGAGTACGCCACGATATTCCGAGCTCGACAAAGGAAATAAACCCTTGGAAATTTTCCTGGATTTGAGGAAAGCTTTTGATTGTGTTTCTCACAAGAAGTTAATGGAAAGTATACACGCACTAATGGGGGATAGCATTGCTGTTTGGGTGCAGAGTTATTTACGTGGGCGATGTCAGAAAAAAATAAAATAAACGCAATTTTGAGTGAGGGATCTTCCTTCTGCTATGGAATTCCGCAGGGCACAGTTCTTGGACCCTTTTTACTTTCCTTGGCTCTACGAAGTAGAAAGGAAAGTTATGTAATCGGCTGAAAATTTTTTTTTGAGGTTTCTTCAGATCTTTACGTTTCAGACCCTCCTGAGTCCGAAAAACACTATTTGGGAAAATGGTCTGTGTGTCTGTGAACGATTTTGAGAGAAAACCACCGTATCAAATCTGTTCAAACTTGATATCTCGCCCGCAGGTTATCATGGGACGCCAAAATAAGGGTATGAACAAAATTCACTGAAATTCAACTATAGTTATCATAGTGATCAAAACACCAAATATTTTTTTTCTCAAAAACGGCTGTAACGATTTTGATTAAATTTTTTACATTAATAGCTCTCAATAAGGCAATTATACCATAAAATTCCCATTTGTGGGAAAATGATGAGAGCAGCACAATAAATTACCAAATCTTTCGACGAAATCGATTTTAGCGCAGTTTTTACAGAAAACCACTGTACCAAATCAGGTGAAACTTGATGTCTAGCCTACAGGTTACCATGGGACACTATAATGAGGGTATGGGCAAAATCCACCGAAAGTTAACTATAGTCATCATAGTGATCAAAACACCAAATTTTTTTTCTCAAAAACGGCTCCAACGATTTCAATTACATTTTTTATATTGTTAGCTCTCAATGAGGCAATGATACTATAAAATTCTCATTCGTGGGAAAATGACGAGAGCAGCACAATAAATTATCAAAATTTTCGACGAAACGTGTTTTTAGCGCAGTTTTTTCCTTATAAACTCCGCTGGAATTTTAGTAGAATGTTAAAGAAAATTGGTATTGTAGTCCAATTCAATACCCAGAGGGTGAGGTATTTAAAACCGCTCATGAGATACATGGTGCTCACTCCAGAAATTCCTGAATTTCAACTACCGCCGTTTCGCTTACTACCAGTTCTAACAGTTATTACCCAATAACTCTGCAAAAGTAATTTCTATCCTTCTTCAAAAAATTTGTGTTTACAGCCTCATTAATTATCTGTGTACCAATTGCTCAATAATGGTCCTGCAATGAGTCCGAGCAGCACAATAAATTCCGGCACTGTAAGCGCTACCGCTTTCTGCTGCCGTAATGCGTTGTTTGACCAAGTTCAAATTAACTGAGTGATAAATGAATTGATTAAATAGAATTAGCCATGTACAAAGTTTATTGTCGCAGAGCTAAGAAAAGTTGTGTGTTGCAACGCACCAGATATTTATTTATGTGTTTTATGAATGATCTGTTTGGCGTTCAACTTGACGGGGACATAATTACCTATGCTGATGATACAGCTGTTGTGGACTGGCGAAATAATTGGGATGCATCCTTGCAAGTAGCGTCTGCTTGCTTCCTTGTGGTCAAGGATTGGCTGGATGGAGTCGGCTTAAAGCTAAATTTTAGCAAATCCAATTTCGTTGCTCTTTCCTTGCGTAATACCTCTGACCTTGTTCTAGGAAATATCAAATGCCACATTGTGTCAGCCTGTAGTGCGAGTGATTGCAGTTGCCCTGGTATCAAGCAGGTTCGACAAGCTACGTATTCGGGGGTGGTTTTGGACCAATGTTTGTCCTGGAAGTACCATATTGACAATATATGCAACAAACTTTGTAAAGTCATACCCCTGTGCCTTGAAATCCGAAATTTTATGTCTATGGGCACACTTAAAATGTTTCATCATGCTCTAGTGCAACGTCGAAGACAAATGACTGATATTACTCTATCCAACGGTTCACAGTAATTTTGATAAGGAAGCACACCTGTGGGTTGTTCAGAATGTATGATAAACCAAAACGGGAATGAATTTCGTATCACCCGGTTAATTAGGAAAACGTCGGTAAAATAATTTTTAATCAAAGAATTACAATAATTTAAAGCTACAGGTACGAACACTTCTTCACGTTATCGTTCTTAAATATTCAAAGTCATTAGGATATTTCACGTTTAGACATCAAATAACATTCAGGGGAGGGACTGAGAGAGACATAGAGAAATAGAAGGGAAGGCTCCTTCGCTGGCGTCGCCAATCGTTGTCCGTGTGCCGCGTTCACGAGTATCCTGAAACAAATCACAACTTCCATATTTAACGAACGAAAATTGAATATAAGCAGAAAAACATTGTTATTATGACGGACGGCAGAGAAAACTGATAACGTTGCCAAGTATTTGACTGTCGCCTTTAAATCCAGTTACTGTGTACTCATTTCATCTTGAGATCAGACTTACTAACAGTTGCCTGTGATGTGGCCAAAATGGCACGACAATGCTTCACTCTGAACCAAAGCATGTATCAGGAGCATCGCACAACTTTCTTCATCCCAACGTACATTCAGTGGTTTTCAGAACTATACACCCGCATGACTACATACCTGGGATCTCAACCTGAGGTTTCCTTCAATAACCACACTGACCACTCCTGTCCGCGGGAGCTCTTCAATATTCAGCCGAGAAAGTTAATTTCGTGGCACTGCGCGTGAAAGAGTTGATCATCGGGACGTGGGGAGGACTCTACAATTAATTTTACATTCCGCTACCCGAAGGGAAGGAAAGTATAATGTAAGGTGGGTGCGGCGAGATAGTGGAAATTCATCTTATAAAAGACGAGTTGAGACGAAGTAGTCTATTTCCACGGGTAAACTAAAGACAATGATAACTTGTAGACGCGTTTCGGTTTTCTAGACCATCATCAGTACAACACTATCAGTAAACCGAAACGCGTCTACAAGTTATCATTGTCTTTAGTTTACCCGTGGAAATAGACTACTTCGTCTTAACTCGTCTTTTATAAGGAAAGTATAGTAATCGGCCCAAAAAAAAATTTTCTTCAGATCTTTACGTTTCAGACCCTACTGAGTCTAAAAACCCTAATTTCGGCGCGTGGTCCGTGTGTGTGTCTGTAGTTCGATTTGCGGGAGAACGGCTGATCCGATTGAGCTGGTTCTTTTGTTGTTTAGTTCCTTATTTTTTGTAGACACTAAAATAAGGTTATGGACGATTTCGGCCGATGGGAAGGGGGGTGGGGGACAAAAATGACCCAAAAACTAGGGGTTTTCGCATTTTTCTCGAAAACGACTCGAACGATTTTGATTAAACTTTCAAATTATCTTCTCCTAATCAATACCTAACTTTTCTTCTTCATACATATCTCCATGAAAATACGATGAACGGAGATATGGGCCCCTGAAGCAAAAATAGGTTTTTTACGCTTTTTGGCAAAACGGCTTCAGCGATTTTCACCAAACTCACAGGATGTTTTCAAATAGTTAATACCTACATATTAATCTCAATAAATGTTCGTGTGACGGTCCATTGAACAGAGATAAAAATCAAAATGTGTCAAAAATAACGTTTTTTCTAACATTTCCGTAAATTCCAGGGTAACTTTTTCACCAGATGTAATAAATCCTAACGGAGTGTCTTTTAGTTGCCCATACCAACATTTCGTTCTGTATAATTATTTCTGTATATATACGTTGAACGGAGATATAAGCCATGTTAACTCAGAAAAGGAGATTTGTCGAATATTAATTTATCGGTATTCCAATTTTCTCAAAAACGGCTCTAACGATTTCGATCAAACTTACGGAGTACTCTCAGTTAACTAGTCCCTACATTTTGTTCCTATAAATGTGTTGAACGAAGATATAGCGCCCGCCTATGTAGATGGTGTTCGAACTTGAAGGGGTGGCGGAAAGTTGTGTGTTGCTACGTACCAGATATTTTCGATTGGTATTCTCATTTTGGTCAATCAGCAGATGAGACAGGAAGTGTGTGTGTGTGTGTGTGTGTGTGTGTGTGTGATTGCGAGCCGTACGCCTATGTGGATGACTTGACTGTGCTGACATTTGCTGATTCAGTCCGCCAAATCGAAGAAAAAACCCACCACTGTCAACCAATGGTGCGAGCATGTCAAGATGCAGGTGGCTGAGGAAAAAACCCAGCTAATCCTCTTGAAAGGGAAAGTGAATAATCCACCCACAATACACTTTGGCGGCCACAGGCTTCTTCTTGAAAAGCACGTCAAGTATTTAGGAGTGAATATAGGTGAGAGGTGGGGTTTCAACCAACACCTCCAGTCCCTTAAAGGCACTACCATTGCAAGGTTTGCCTCACTGCGTGCCATTACTAAGGCCACTTGAGGTGTGTGTTACCACTACACTATCCTCATGTATAAGGCCATCTATCTAGGTGTGATTGGCTACTGCGCCGTTGTCTGGGGTAGCAAACTAACAGTCAATCAAAAGAGAGTATTGGCCCAATCCCCAATAGCTGCGTTCCTGTTGATCACCAACGATGATACGTATGAGTTCTTCCCCAACATCAGTGAACGTCTTTCAAGAAAATGGGTTGAGCCAGACCACTGGACGAGCCAGTTCGTCACGGAACATGGTGACTCCACTTCTTTTCCCTGAAAGACTCTCCATTATGCACGTCTTCTGCCTCCAGTGCAGAGGAAACAAGAAACCATGTGCTGCTCCACTGTAGTTTCTACAACAGTGAGCGACGGTTGTTGGGAGGGCAAACGAACTAAGCAGCATTGACTGCTACTAAGCAAGGCTATAGCCATTTTGCAAGTTTCACGAAGAAGGTGGTGGCTAAGAAACGTGGTCATAGTTGATCTGTCCTTTTGAAACTTGCCACTCAAGTAAATAGTTAGATCAGGTGGGAAACCAGATTAAGAACTCCTCCCAGATGGTACGGGATTCCTCAGGTGGTCACCTCCGCGCGGTCACACAGGGGCAGCAGCTCTCTACCGGGAGACTGGCTAACGACCAAATACCTGGCGTACCTCCACAGGTCTGAGTTCGGTGGATGCTGCAGAGCCCGGCCTCCTGCATAAGAGCGTAACCGCAACTTCCATGACTGATATAACCCTCGTCGAGGGTTTAGGTACAATCATCACATGAGGAAACAGACCTGAGAGAGAGATTAATTTGTTTATTTAATTAACCAGAGGCAGTTAGGGCCATAGGGCCCTCTCTACCACAGCCCCTCGCAACATTGACCAATTTCTACACTCCTGGCAGTTATGTACATACAATGATTGAAAATCCACATCAATGAAAAACAACGTAACGTAAACGTAAAAATGATGAAAAAGAAAAAAACTTCATGATACACCCTCATGTTGCGCATCTTTTAATTTTTTTATTTTGTAGTTGTTCACATCTCATACCTATCCGCTAGGCACTTGTGCTGTACTTCTGCATCAGCAAATTTGAGAATGTATTTTTAAATGGTCTCACGCTTTGAATTAGTTTGGAAGAATCAGGATTGTTGATGTAAATGCGGATCTATTGAAAATGGTTGTTCGGTGGAAGGGGATTAGTGTGAGGTGATGCTGGCTGGCAATCCTCCAGGAACGCCAACTTCTCAGCAAGTTACTCGTGGTGACCCAGGCTAAGCAGTTCAGCTGCTCTTCGATCTTCAGCCATCCAATCTCGAGGAAGTACGGGGCAACGTGCTCATCCCATTTGAGTCGATAGATGTACTACTGCATTCTGGGCCCTCTGGAGCGTGGTAATTTGCTCGCCAGTCGTGCCACTGAGGGCACATTGACTGTGTGCAAAGTTGTGCACAACCATGGACTGGACGAGCTGAAGCCTTGCCCTAAAAGGAAAGTCCGCGCGAACTGGCGGAGATGGTGCAAAGACCAATGGACTACAGACGCCTGGGAGGCCGTTCCATAATTGAGGTTATGGGCGACAAGTGCTCATGTCATCTCGAGTCTTACTTAAAATCTATAGCTGATCGTCGAAGCTGGATGATCAAAAAATGTTCCCTGTTGCCCGCCCACCAAGGGAGAGTGTGAGTCATTGTGAACTGAGTTCCTGAGTTATATATGTCATGTTCTGGCTGCAATCTCTCAGAGGTTGATCACCGAGAGAAGCCTAACGTAACCACACAACACAGCTTTCTGTGGTTTAACTCACCGTTTGGACCGACTTGACGATTCGCGAGACTTCTCCAGACAGATACACCTGTAGGTTGTGTGCGTGCAACATTTACCTGTTCTTTATAAAACACTGGAAACCGTGCAAGAGTGAAAACTATGCTATACTATATTACTATGCAAACCATTCGAGCAGAGCGCCCGATACCCCTACAGAGCCGAGTCACACTATCGGATGTGTGTGTTCGACGCAAAGCGCCGAATCGGTTCGTGTCTTTGACCTCGGACTTCCCCAGTCATTGTCTCCGTCTATTTCAATACCTGCCCCTCACCAGCGGGAATCCGTCCGCTGCGGTTGTTTATTTCTAACAGCCGTGGGTTTTTACCCTTTCTTTATTTCCTTCTCCTCAATTCCACATTTCTCTCCACGACTGAGCACTTCCAAATCATTCCGCTTCCAACTCTCGGCCTAGTAACTTCTCGCTCTCCCATACAGTTTTCTGCGCCAGTTCACTTGTTTGGATACTAGCCTTCTGTCGCCCTATTGTTCAAGAGCTTAGCTCAAATCTAACTCAACTCAATTCCGCACGTATAATACAGTCCTCACACTTGCCGAGTTTGATTGTTATTTCGATCCTCAAGCCAACAGTGTGTGAGAACTCAATTTTGAAAAGCACCGCTACTCTACAATCGTCCACGCCTTGCCGCATGTCATCAAAACTTTTGACAAGAGCAGTCTTATTACTGTGTGTGTGAGAGAGTTACGGCAGCTCGGGCTCTTATTCACTCAATGGGATTTCTAGATGCCTCGTTCCTAGGGTCGACCACTTTTTCTGCTGGTTTGAACTCCCTCGCCATATCTCTTTCCTAAAAGTCGTCTTCCGCAAACTATGCTCTAGAACTATGTTAAGGGGACGATTTCTCATAGTCGAGTCGGGGGTAGTCAACGAATGGTTCGGCCACTTCAGGAGGCAATCAATTCAACCTGCGAGTCTCTCCCTGCTCTTTCAATCTGTTCCCAAACGTTGGGGTCAAGTGGGCGATGTTTCTTTCGAGCTCTGTGTAACGGCCCAGGACGATGGACGCGCCAAAGTTATCAGGCTAGTTAGGTTTTTGTAAAAATATTACAGTTGGCTTTTAACTACTGCGATGTCGGTCCATTAACCACGTTTCAGAGTCAAAGAATGTGGATTATGGTGCTCCCCAATACAATTCGGGAATGTTAACGAGGACACAGGTCCGTTGGAAAGAATTTTAATGTGTGGAGACGTGGGAGAGTCAATTAGTCATCGCCTAATCCCCGAACGAGGTTGAACCATCAGGTGCGCCGCATCACACAACTTTCTTCAGCTCTCGATAAATTCACTGGTTTTCATAGCTTTTGCTACTAATTCAATTTATTATTCTCTCGTTTAAACTTGGTAAAACATCACCTTACATTTCCGCAATTTATTGTGCTGCTCATACTCACGCGCTGATTATTATTGAGTAATCGTTATGCAGAGAATTGACAAGACTGTAGGCACGATTGTTTTGAGAAGGACAGTAATCACTTTTCCAGAGTTATCGGGTAAAAACTTTTAGAAATGATAGTAAGTGGAACAGCGGTGTTGACAATTCAGGAATTTCTGGAGCAGTCCCTATATATCTTATGATCGTTATTAAAAACTCATAATGTAGTTCTTCAATAGGAGTACCACATAGATTTATTTGAACATTCTACTACTTTCTGAGCGGAGCTTATAACGAAAAACTACGCTAAAATCCATTTTTATCGAAATGTTTGGCAATTTATTGTGTTGCTCTCGTCATTTTCCCACGAATTGGAATTTTATGATATTGTTCTCTTATTAGGAGGAGTCTATACAAAAAATGTAATCAAAATTGTTACGGCTGATTTTGAGAAAAAAATATTTAGTGTCTTGATCGCTATGATGACTATAGTTATTTTGCAATGGATTTTGCTCGTACGCATATTTTGGCATCCAATTGTAGCCTGCAGGCTAGGTATCAAGTTTGAGCTGATTTGGTTTTTTCGCCGTTTAAGTTACTCATTGGGTCACCAAACACTCACCCTTTAGGTATTAGATTGGACTACAATACCAATTTTTTTTAACATTCTACAAAAATTACAGCGGAGTTTATAAGGAAAAAACTGCGCTAAAAACGCTTTTCGTCGAAAATTTTGATAATTTATTGTGCTGCTCCCGTCATTTTCCCACGAATGGGAATTTTATGGTATAATTGTCTTATTAAGAGCTATCAATATAACAAATTTAATCAAAATCGTTAGCTCCGTTTTTGAGAAAAAAAATATTTGGTGTTTTGATCACTGTGATAACTATAGTTAAATTTCGATGGATTTTGTTCATACCCTTATTTTGGCGTCCCATGGTAACCTGCGGGCGATATATGAAGTTTGGGCTGATTTGGTACGGTGGTTTTCTCTAAAAATCGTTCACAGACACACAGACCATTTTCCCAAATAGTGTTTTTCGGACTCAGGGGGGTCTGAAACGTAAAGATCTGAAGAAAACTCAAAATTTTTGTTTCTGCCGATCAAATAACTTTACTTTCTACTTTGTAGAGCCAAAGAAAGTAAAAACTGGACTAAAACTGATTTTCACTCGAATTGTTGATCGTTTATTGTACTGCTCTCGTCATTTTCACACGGATATCAATTCGAACCGTGCGCAATCTACATTCAAGCCGTTTAACGCAGTTTTTGAGAGAGCTTTGATAGCTGTGATAACTACAATTTGGTTTGGTAGCCTCTTTCTTGACGCTCCGTGTCGATCGGCCGCCTAAATGTCGAATCTGAGCAGATTTAGCTTTCGTACGACCAAGGACAGTAAAACGTTCGTTCGTGGAACGCAGGACACAATTTTAGCGACTGTTCATTAAGTTCTGTTCGCCTTTCGAAATGTTTCGAGGGCATCGTACAAGAATCTTGTTTCGTGGCGGGTTATTTCGTACCATAGTTGTAGCGTATAAATACGTGTTAAACGTTGTTGTCTTGAGTCGCTCTGAGTGTCGCCCGACGTAATGTCGACGTGACCGTGTCGATGAGGCTGCTGGACTCGGGGCCGCCAAACGACAAACAGCAGCAAATCCAAGAAAACGGCGGCAATTTTCTGAAAAATGAAACAAAAAAATCAAAATTTGGATAGTAGTTGTTGGATGCGAGAGAAGGCGAGGTGTGAAATTCAGTATGGGCCGAGAATAAGTCGAGGTATGAGGCGAGAGCGAGATAACTGTATTGTTACACGTTATTTACACTGGTTATTCACTGGAAAGTGATTTAGAGTAGCTACAATGTGAGATTTTCAGTACGGCATGACGTCATGCTACCAACCCCCCTCCCGGTGCTCCTAAGGTGTAGATGAGGGGAGGCACAGTTCATTGTGGCGCTCCCCTCCTTCCAGCGCAGCGCTTTCTTCTCCTTTCCAGGGAGCTCCTGTTTCGAGAGGCCAAGGTATTTAAGATACGGCAGCTCTTAGTCAAGTAGAGGCCACAACAGAAACAAGGCCCCAGGCATCGATGGCATCTCTAATCGGGTCCTAAAATCCGATGCGCCTCCAATACTTCCCTGAGGTTTGGAAGGAGGCCACAATTATCTGCATCCCTAAGGCAGGTAAACCCCTCAACAAACCCTCCAGCTACAGACCCATCAGCCTTCTCTGCACCCTGAGCAAGGTTGCTGAGGCCATCATTCTGACCCGCCTAAATGAATTCATCCATACCAACGAAGTGCTCCCAAACTTCCAACACGGCTTTAGAAGCCGCCACGGAACTTGCCACCAACTCCTCAGGGTGACTGAGTTCATTGCTGAAAATCGGAACAAACGCCGACACACATTCATGCTCCTCCTTGATGCCCAGCAAGCCTTTGACAGGGTCTGGCATGAGGGGTTGATTAACAAACTTATCCTACTACACTGCCCCCCATCCCTCATTAGCCTGATTCGTTCCTTCCTCTCTAACAGAACCTTCAGGGTTGGAAAAACGCTATCCACTGTCCACCACATCACAGCTGGCGTTCCCCAGGGCTCAAAACTCTCCCCCGCCCTCTTCAACATCTTCTGTCATGACATTCCTATCCACAGAAAAATCGTCACTGCACAATACGCAGACGACGTAGCCCTCCTCTACACCTAAAAACCAAGTTGCACTGTGCAACTGTCTTGAACAAGTTCATTCCCCCCCTGCTCAGTTGGTACCACAAATGGGGCCTCCGCCTCAATGAAGCCAAATCTGAGGCTGTGTTCTTCTCCCGGCGGAATATTCCTCCCCCCAACATACTAGTTTGCAGCCACTCAATCCCCTGGAGCACTAAGGCCAAATACCTCGGAGTGATCTTCGACAGAAAGCTCAACTGGCATAGCCAAGTTCGTGCCGTTCGTGGCAAGGTCAACGGAGCCTTTACGGCTCTTAAACCCTTCTTTAATAACAGAAAGGTCTCTAAACAAACAAAAATCCGTGCCTTCAATGCCATCATCAGAAGCATCAGCACCTACGCCATCCCTGTCTGGGGAACTGCCACAGCCCTCAAGCAACTTGAGGGCACCTACATGAAGGCCCTCAGAGGGGTCCTCGGTTCCCCCTGGTATATCAGCAATCGACAGCTCCGAAAGGAAGCCGGCCTCCCCTCCCTCAGCGAGGCTGCCTCGACTTACGCCCTCAACCTTCGCAGTTCGGTGGCTCGGCATCCCAACCCCTCCATCAGCAGCCTTTCACAGCACACCCCCACTGCCTCCGACATTGTTCGCAGGCCTTGTTCCCTCATCCCACGCTGACCCGTCCCTGCCTCCTAGTTGCGCAATCGCGCATGAGTCCCCCTGCATCTGCAGGCCGGCCTCCTATCCTTTCTGGTTTAGAACCTCCGGGTTGGCAACCACGGGGGAGGGGTTTTAGTCGGTAAAAATCCGACACTACCAATTTGGGTGTCTTTTGAAGATTTCCCCTCCCCGGAAGCGTCAGCAAAAAAAAAAAAAAAAAATAGTCAAGTAGTCCAGGAGCCAAGGGCTAAAAACGTTGACCCACTAGTTGAAAGTTGGTAACTACTTTTTCCAAACATTTCCAAACCCATTTCCAAATTTCGTAACAATTGGTGTCAGAAGTGGGATAGACTACTTAAAGAAAACTGTGATCGACAAGAAAAATTTCCTTCTCCAGACGTCTGAATGAGCGCCTATAAGCGGTGCGCTGAGAAATGAAAGGAGGCCCTTTATGCCCATTATGAGCTCGTTCATCAAATTCTTGCACTTTTAAAGTTCGGAAAATAAATACAAATTAACAGTCTCGCCGTTTCGACGAGACGTGAAGCTGAGACGCGCGTTTCTTTGATCTGTTTAGAAGCCGAGAATGATGACTAGAGCTGATGACGGATATTAACGCAGCAATGATGCAATGACGCAAAAAGCATACGCAAAGATTTTTTGGTTTGTTAAGACTACTAGTATGGAGGGGCAGCATACCGGTAGGTTAAATGCTTAAAAAACCTCGAAAATTAAATGTCGAAGAATGGTTATCTTGGTGCATTTTATACTAAAACCCTCATCCAAACAATCCCTCATTTTTCTTTAAAATGTCAAAATTTAAAATCACTAACACAAACGGTGAGTACAGCTTTCGTACAAGTACGCAACCACGAGGGACATTTTGTCTTTTTCTTTTAATATAATTTTGTTTATTTTAAATAAAGAAATATAAAACTACAACACAAAAAATATTTTTTTTTTGTAACAGACGTCACCATGCACTTAACCCAACACAAATTTAGTGACGCTTCTCCGTTACATATCGCGCGTTACATTTTCGAGTTTATGTAGCAAAGTAAAGACTTAAAATGTCAACAAAAAAAATCTTACCCTGGTGGGACTCGAACCCACAACCTCCGGTTTGGGAGACCGATGCCTAATGCATTACACCACAGGGACTGTGGTTGCAACTCGGGTTAAAACGTTGGGTTGTCCAATCGGCCTCAAAGGTTAATATTCGTGACGCTTGGCCGTTACACATTTCGAGTTTATTTAGCAAAGTAAAGACATAAAATGTCAAAAAGTGTGGTCTGGAAATGTGCTGACTGGCATGGTCAGGAGGCTCCAGGCGAAAAACTCCAGAAATATAACCACCAAAGCATGATAAATACTGGGGTCACCGACTCCAGAATTCGTCATAACGCCGTCTTTGAGAATAGGCTTTCGGTTCCTTCCTGTCACTTTTTTTGTCGCCTTAGTCGGCATATTGTACTTCATCCATGGACTGCGCGGCTCAGAAAATCCTCCGCGTCAACGACTACATGGAAAAATGAATGGAAAGAAACGCATTTTACTGTAGATACTAACTGAGAACCGCGATAGAACTCTGCGAACTCATATCGCTCACTGGATCAACACACGAGTGATCACGGTCAGCCGGTATAACGCATTTTTTATGGGAGAAAAGGGAATGAGCAGCAAGGTACCTAAGGAGAGCCGGAAGAGTATCATAAATTAGGTAAATGAGGTGTTGCGAACGTCCACTCAAGAGTGGAACAAGATGATTCTAGGAGTAACGACGCGCTGGAGGTGCTGGAATCTAGTCGGATGGGGATGTAAGGTCTCTCGACGGCCCAGCAGTTAGCATGGAAGACAAGGGAGAGTTGGTTACTACTTTTTCTGATAGCTCCCACAATGTTTGGTAAAACCTCAGTTCTTCGCTATTTTTGATGTATGAACTAAGAAACTGGCTGCTCATCAAAAAAGTCAAAATTTGACTTATTAGTTGATAGTTAGAATATTTACCACAGTTGAGGAATTGGCTTGTACCTTCTGAATTCACAACTCTGCTACCTCCCATGCTTGGCCATCAAGTTGCAGAGTCGATCTACATTCGTTCAAATTCGGATCACATTTTGACCTATTGAGTTGATGGCTGAAACTTATGTCATACAATTGGACTGTTGATAAAATGAAGAATTTTGAAACAAATGTTGACTTTGGAACTTTGTATGACGGGTTCGCTTCAAGTAGCTGAGTCGTAAAACCCAACTCTTTCACACTAATTTGATGACATTTTTGTCAAAAAATGACTTACGGAGTTGAAACTTGAAATTTATGTTATGAATAGGTTAATTGGAGTACTTTTTTTCTTTTTTGAAATGGTGGATGCAGCCACAAACGGGCTTATTGTAAGGGCGTCCATGATCCTGAGATCATGCGCCCACCTGCACCACCACCAGGCACCATGGCACTAGTCTTACTTGGTGTGACGTCACATATGCGCCACTAACCTGCACGGAACGGAGGACATCCGCAAGTTCTGCATTTGCCAACTCTTCTGGCTGAAACGACGGCGCGGTGCCGCGAGTCCATCGCATACGCACAACACATGCTCTGCCCTCTCTAGCCCCACCTCGCAGAACCTGTACATCTGTGCTTCGCACTTGCCAATATGTGCATGGTGGTATCTCAGCAGACAGTGACCTGTGCACAGGCCACATATGATCCTCATATCCTTTCTCCCCAGTGCAGCACCTCCTTGGCCCCCCCTCTGAAGAGACGGATGAAGAGTTTTGACCGTCTAAGGCCAGGCAGCCCTGCACCTATCCTCCCATTGGCCAACTTCTATACGTAAGTGACTCCTGGTAGTCCCAACGAAAGGCTGAGGGCCGATAGGGATCTGCGCTGATCCCTTCTTTGCCAACCCATCAGCCCGTTCATTTCCTTCTATACCCTGATGCCCTGGCACCCAACACAGTGTTACACTGTTGTCCTCGGCCAGGGCCTTCAGTCCAGTCAGACACTCCCACACCTGCCATGATGTAAGACAGTATGAGGCTAAGGCGTTGAGAGCGGCCTGACTGTCCTCCATGATGTAGATCCTCTGCCGCTTCAGTCCCCTCTGCAGCAGCCGCTGCACACAGATTGTCACTGCAGCCACCTCTGCCCGGAACACCGTGGAGTACTTTAAAAATTACCATGTCTGCTTTCCTCATTTCGAAGACTCTTTCGAGCAGACAAATTCCAAATTGGATATAATTTTGGCTAAAAAAATTGACTTATTACTTGATACTTGCATACAACATGAATGAGTTCCACGTCCATCAGCTTTACTGTAAAATGTTATCTGCCACCTCAAAAAGGGAGCGTGGGGAGGACTGCATTATACGTGCGGAATTGAGTTGAGTTTGATTTGAACTGAGATCTTGAACAATAGGGCGACACAAGGCTAGTACTCGGAACGTGTGAACTGGCGCGGGAAACTGCATGGGAGAGCGAGAAGTTACAAGGCCGAGAGTTGGAAGCGGAATGATTTGGAATTGCTCAGTCGTGGAGAGGAATGCGAAATTGAGGAGAAGGAAATGAAGAAAGGGGGAAAAACCCACGGCTGTTAGAAACAAACAACCGCAGTGGGGGGGATTCCCGTAGGTATTGCAATATACATAGACAATGACTGGGGAAGTCCGATTCAGCGCTTTGCGTTTAACTGACGTGAATCGCATCTACAGCTATTCAGTAAACTATTAAATAGTATCTGCTAACTTCAAAATGTTGTGTTCCTACAGCAGGCTCAACTTCTGGACTAAAATTACTAACCGTATATTTGAAATGTATTCTGTCTCGATGTCTCATAAAATATATGATGCGTCACGATATTCACGGTATTTTTGTTCCTGTCTTCAGAATAAATTTTTTTTAAACGGCCAAAATGTAGATAGACGCCTCTCTTTCTGGGAGGAGGAAGACTCTCGGCAATACGCGATTATTTTTAATTTTGTTACAAAAATTTTTGCTTTTTGTTGCTTGAATGTTCTAATGCTACCTAAGTACCAATCGAAAATGTGCTATTTATGTTAATTTCATTACTTATAGTAGTTTATTGCATATGTCCATAATTTGTGGGTTTTTCTTGCATAAATCAGGCCAAATCGGCAGACGGCGAGCAGCTACGCCTATTGATGATTCTTTGTTATTTTTTGTTTAATGTACGATTGGAAATATAAAAATCACCAACTATTCAGCAAGCTCTTTCGGAATAAATTTAGAAAAAAATTGTCAAAATGTAGATTACGTCTCAAATTCGCAGAAATGCATGCGCCAAAATGCATTTGAACCTCTCGAAAAACAAACGCCGCCTGATATTTTTGAATAGGAGGATAGAAAACCGTATTAATTTACCCCAACGAGCGACATATGTGAGTGGAGAACAGGCAGTAGATGACCGGATTGGCTGCAGAGTTGAGAGGAGCCAAGCTCTGGATGAACGTCGCAACTGCGATGTTCGTTTGCGTCCGAGGAACATAGCCGTAGACTTGGAGCAAGTCGAAAACGATGTAGGGGCTCCAACACAAGATGAATACTGCAAAATAACGAAGAAAAATGCGTTAAGTTGTATTCGGTTCGCTGTAATGAAACGCGATGCGGCGTTTTCAGAGCGTTCGTTGGGAAATTCTTGAAGGGGTTCTCCCACTTCTGCTGCTGCACTAAAGGCAGAGCAGGAGGTACAAGGCTGTACGGATTCAACAACTTTCCTCAGCCCAACTTACAAAACATAACATGACGTTCTGGGTACAAACTGATTGTGCTTCACTTTCTGGGTTGCTACTTGTACTCATAGCACGACCCTAATTGAGCATTCAACGCGTAGGGGTCAATTGGTGGAACTGTTAACGCGTTTTTCTATTTTGAACAGTCTGTATTATATGGAAAAAACTACAAAAAGAGTTAGTTTGAATTACAGAATTTCAAACGTTGCTCCATATTATTTTTATTAATTGTTAACTTTCGTTTTGGTTTATTATTCATTCTGAATAATAACTCTGTTTTCGGTCACGAAACATTTTTTACAACCCCCCCTCAAAATTTGATACTTTACGTTTCAAGACATGGAGATTCCAAATTTGCAATGTCCGTCCCCCGTCCGCCGTCCGGGCCGTTTTGTGCCTTTAACGTGGTTTAAAAAATTCGTTCTTTCGCCCAAAAATTCGATTTGGTATCTAGTTGTGCCCGCCATCTCGGCAATCCCCGGATCGGACGAAGCCCATGATTGTTATGGGCAAAAAACGGTTAAAAAAATTAACGAAACGCAGTACAACGCGGGAACTACAGCGGAAGTCAACGTTTTGGTCTCATCGAAATCGCTCGCCTACTCAACTGGCAACGCCACCCCCTCGCCTAACCTTTCGACTTGACTCGACTCGCAACGTTTACAGGCGCCAGTTTTTTTTTTTTTGCTTCCTCTAGGAAGCGCTCGTGTTTCCTATTTAACCTTTCCACTACGATTTGTCTCTTTATCCTCCGATTGCCTCGTTCTCCTCTTCACCTCCATGAATGATTGTTTCGCTCCGTCTCACTATTTCTGTTAGCAAAATATCTGTTATCTTCGATTGAACTTTTCATTATTCGTTTATTTTTGGTTTATTTATTTAATAGTTCGTTCGTTTCATTTTTTTTGGTTTTAATACGATTCAATTTTTTAGATTCTTTCGTTTCATTCTCAATTTGGTTTTTTCATAGATTTTTGGTTACATTTTGATATTAATATTTAGCGTGCATGTTTTCATATTGAAATTCAGTTTTTCTAGATACTTTCGTTTTTTTTTGTTTATTTTAATATTACGATTCAGTTCTTTTCGACCTTTTTTTGGGTTTCATTTTGATATTTTTCGATGTTGTATCGAACAGGATGGGTCTCGGAGCATTAATGCTAGGTCAAGCTGTTTATCCGAATAATACACCGTTGTGTAATAATTTGCAGGGTTTTCTGTTTTGAACAGTCAGTATTATGTGGAGAACACTACAAAAAGAGTTAACTTGAATTACAGAATTTCAGACGTTGCTTCCTATTATTCTTATTAATTATTAACTTTTAGTTAATACGGTCCTTCGTTGTCTCAGATCTCTATCAATTTTTAACACGCAGGGTTCATCAATAACAGTGGGATAGTTACGCAATTTAGTCTGTCGTGTAAATTAAACCAAACACGTCTGTTTCCGTATCCAAATGAGTGTTCCTTAACTAATATTAGTCGGAAGACAGAGGTTGCGGTGTCACTAGCATGCGAGAGCACGGGCGCTTGTTCATGTGCCGCAGTTTGTCATTTAGCCAGTCTCGCAGTCGAGAGCTGTTGCCGGTGTGTTACTACCCCGGGGAATACGCACCATCTGGGAGGAGTTCTTAATCTAGCTATCTACTTAGGTGGAAAGTTTCAAAGAGAGAGCCACGGCCTTTTGTCACAACCTTCTTCTTAAATTGGGCGAAGAATATAGGCTTCCTTAGTGGCAGACAATGCTGCTGTTTCAAGAACCGTCGCACACTGTTGTTGGAACTGTTACGGGGGAAATGACAAATAAGCGACATCGCACTAAGGGATTCGGGGAATGCAGTACAATATCAACCGATCAGTAATTCGAACAAGGAGTTTTATTACCGTAATTACTTTCGGAGATGTTCTACCATCACAAACAGGGAACGCGGGCGACAGGGCGACGAGGGAATCGCTCAGTTTCGACTGATGGCAGCGAAGTTTCGAGCGAATTGGGGTATTTGAGGTGCCCAGTCAGCGCAAATGCCACGGACCAGCCTCCGCCGAATGGAAGGGTTTGGTTCGTCCCAGTACAGAACTACTGTGGAGCTGCACGCGGTTTTTCGTTTTTATTTTTCGTGCTGGAGGCTGAAGACGTGCAAGTTGGAGAGTCTTGGGGAGAAATGAGGTGGAGCCGTACGTTGAAGCCGCCATGTTCCGTAAGGCATTTTTTTATATTTTTTCTTTACAAGGGCAGAAAAATCCTTTATGGTTTCCTGCAAGGACCGACAGGATAATACGGAGTAGGACTAGGGAGGGATAACCCAGACCCTACCGTCTAAAAAACCGCCCTTTCTTCTAGAACGACTGACCCGGAACTACTTTCTGTATTACTTCGGGTCAGTCGTGTTGTCATGGCTCTACAGCTTTGTCATTTCTAGGGTCCTTCCCATTCTCGGTTCATCTCTTTCTTTTTGAGTATGTTCTGCACGTAGTCTGTTGCAGCTTGCCAATTTTCTCTGCTTTTCATCATAACATTGACAATTGTCTCTGCGGACAGTCCTCCAAGCTTGTCGGCCAGCCGTCTCCTCTCTTCGTCCCAGAGGGGGCACACGAAAAAGGTGTGGTGAGCATCTTCATCTTCCATCCGGCAGTAAAGACATATGGAGTCTGCTGACTTTCCCACTTTTTTAAGGTAGGCCCGGAAATACCCATGCCCGGTGAGAAACTGGGTCAGGTAGTAACCTACCTCTCCGGTGAGAAACTGGGTCAGGTAGTAACCTACCTCTCCGTGCCTCCTTGTCGTCCATGTTTCAACGCTCCGTACGAGACGGGCGGTCCACCGTCCCCGACTCTCCGCATCCCAACTGCGCTGCCACTGTCTGAGAGTGGCCTCTCCGTCCTCCTTCTTGACGATCGTCAACGGTGTCTCTTCCCCCTTTCTTCGATAGACCCGTTGCCGCTCTTGTGCCAGCATGTCAATTGGGACAACCCCCGCAATCAGCTGGGCTGCCGGTGTCGATACTGTGTGGTATGCACTGCAGATCCTGAGAGCCCCTCTTCTCTGCACTCCTTCGATTCTGGCTCTATGTTTTTGGCATCGAAATGAGGTTGCCCATATTTCCGCACCATACAGCATTGTGGCCTCTGCTACTCTCATCAGCAGTTTACGCTTCCTAGGGGATGGGCCACCTATGTTAGACATAAGCCGGCTCAGTCTCCCCACAACGACTGCCGCCTTGTCTGCAACTGTTCGTGTATGGGTCCAGAAATTCAATTTCTGCGATGTCGCTTATTTCTACTCCTAGGTAGCGTATTGCATTGGATGCCATAATGTTGTGTCCATCCACAAGCATTTGCACATTTCTATCAACTCGTTTTCGTGTCAGCAGTATGATTTCTGTCTTCTGGGATGCCCGAGAGAGAGAGCGGGACTCCAGCCATTCCTTCACACGTCGCATCGTCTGGTTCAGTTTGAACTGTAGATGTTCTGTGGTTCGGGCTTTCATTATAGCGACGATGTCATCCGCATATCCCACAAGGAAAACGTCGTCAGGCATGAGGTGACATTCTTTATTCTTCTCCCGTCCACTGTATCGTACACCAACCGTCGGTTCGTCAGGTAGTCCTGCAAACACGATAAAGGTAGCCCGGTACGTTGAAACCCCTCAATGCCTCCAGGATGTCGCTCCACCTAGCTGAATTAAACGCATTTTTTACGTCCAGTGTGACAGCCATACAGATGTTCCTGGTCCGATGATTGCCGGTTTGGGTGGTTCCATAAGGAACTGGCTCGTCCAGTGGTGGACTTATTCAACCCACTCCTTCCTAAGGCGTTACAAATGTTGAAAAAAAAACTGACGCACGTCACGTCTCATTGACAAGGATTCCCATCTTACTTGCCGTTTGTGTAATGCCCATTTAACTTGCTGGGCATGTTTTCATTCAGGGGAGAGGTCAGTAGGAGAGAGAGGGGAGCGCTGGACCCTGTCCTCCCCCTGCAGACCCTGACAGGCACCTAGGTAGGCATGGTGACTGAGTTCTGTACAGAGTTTGCCCTGGAGGGGGGAAGTTGTCCATCATGCCTATGTGTAGCTTTTAGTGATTCCTTCAGTGAACACTATCTTGCGGGCCTTGGTGAGTGGAGCTCTTTGGGATTGGGCCAAGGCTTTCCTTTGGTTGACAGTGAGTTTGCTATCCCAGACAACAGGGCAGTAACCAATCACGCTCAAGTATATGGCTGTGTACTTGATTATTGTATTAAGGATGCGGCAAATCTCATATTGACTCCCAAGTACTTGCCTTGCTTCTCAGAAGAAGCCTGTGGCCGCGAAAACGTATTGATGGTTGGCTATTTCCCTTTCCTCTTACAGCAGCTTGACGTGCTCCAACAATTGGGTGACGGTTCGTAGCTCTTGATGAGTTTTTACCTCGATTTAGAGGATCGACAGAACAGTTCAGTCAGGCCGTCCACATGGCATATCAGCTAGTCTCTATGAGGCTCCTGAGAAGGCGTTTTAAAGCGCTTGCCCAAGAACTGAGCCCTGTGGAGACCCTTGATGTATCGTTCTGTAGACACGATTACGTCAGCATTCGATTTGGTTAAGAGGCTTATGATCTTTAACCTCATTGTGAAACGCTGGCCCCTGTATGATGTTAAACCCTCCTGTGATTTCAATGAGAACTGTTATGACGTCGTATGGGGAAGGGGGGTGGGGGGAGGTACCTCCAGGGAAACATTGCGGTTTTCAAAAATGACATCCTGCGTGGGATCTCCTTGAGTACACCCGTACTGTACACACAAACACAGGAGTGGCCCGAAATTAGGATAATGCTGATGTTTTTGAGCGTGATGCTTCCTCCTAAATAGAAATTCAAGGACGTTTTGGGGTGAAAAGTTCTTGAATTATAGAACGAACAATTTAATAATCACTATCCGACGCCTTCAGGGTTTCAACCATTTTTAAATGCCGATTTTCGGAGGGTGGTGGATGTTGTTGAGGGTCACTTGGGCTCAGCTTGCTTCCTATTCAATATATATATTATTCGAGCCCACAGATAAGGAAATCCTTAGGTCCGCTCCCCTCCCACACTTCCTCCGTCTTATTTTCTTTCCACTCGTTCCAATGTCGTGGTTCTGGACAAAGAATGAGCGCGAACGGACGTTTATCGAAATCGGATTGTATTATTCGGATTCGCCTGTTTTCCCCGTTAGGAACGAGGACGTCGCCCATATATTTCGAGGGGCTGGCACGTGGTAATCATTAGGGATAGCTGATACAAACGGGAAGGGGCCGCTAAGGAGCCCGAACGATAAATTCCCTCAACGCTCTCATTTCCTCTTTTATTGGTCGAATGTTTACATTTGAAGAGAGGAAGGGTTTTTTTTTTTTTGCTCGACGTGAAAAGGCCATCAACTTGTCAGAACGAAAACGATTGCGGCGAATACGACCGGGAGAATTGAATTTCTGAAACCCGGTGACGAATGTCGAGTGTGAGGTGGAATTAATGGGATTTGTCTTTCGTTCAGGTGTAACAGCATGCATCTGCGGTAAGCTAATGCCGAACGTAGGTCCTTGGAAGGATCCTGGTAGGAGTTCTTAATATGGCGAAGGGAGTTTCAAAGAAACAGATCAACTGCGGACACTTTTTTTTGTAATAACCTTCCCCGCGAACTGGATGAAACGGTTATATGTTCGCTTAGTAGCAATCAAAGCTAGTAGGTTTGGCTGCTGTTTCAACAGCCGCCTCTCACTGTTATAGGACATACTATGGAAAAGCACGTGGTTTCTGAAGGAAGCCTCAAGACGTGCAGGATGGAGTGTCTTCGTGACAAAAGAAATAGAGCGTTGAAGTCGCCAATCCTGTAAGGAACTATCCCGTCCAGAGGTTTGGTTCGACCCAGTTTTCCCTATGACGTTACAGATGTTGAGAAAAAATCGTCCCAAGAGGATGCCCATCTTGCTTGCCGTTTGATTTGACCAGGGTAGACTCGAAGGAGCCACAGAGACGGGTGCTACTGTAACACGGACTTGTAATTGAAGAGTTGGGAAATCACAACAAGATTAGAAAACTTGTTCAAAGAAGAAGTGACTAGAACAGGATGTAAGTTTGAGCATACAAGGGCGAACAAGGGGGGAGGACTGGGAGACAAATGTTTGTTGAAAGAATTGGTTGACGACTCACTTCCACGAGAGCTGATAGATGACTGAGTTTGTTAAATTGAGGGGTGGGAAAGGATATTTTTGAAAGTTCAGAAAAAGGGGAAATCCGTTGTCGCTTAGAAATAACTGAAGAGGAAGAAGCAGACTTTCTGCAGCTATGAAACAAAGAGGCTTGAGGTCAGAAAGGTGGACAGGGAAGGCTTGAGACAATGATTCCCGTTAGGGCAAGTTCCGAAGTCAAAATTCCCATCTAATGCCCATTTATCTTGAGCGGCAAGCTTTCGTTCAAGAGAGAGAACTATACAAAGTTCGCATGAAGCCGAGGAAGCTCTCTGTTTACTCTACAGTTGTCCATCATGCCGTGTCAACGGGCCAGTGATCCCCTGCAATGCTTCAACACACCCTGTCTGAAGGGTCTTGGTGATGAGCTCTCTATTAGCATAAACTCACAAATACTTTCGCAATTCGCTTGCAAATTCGAGTAGTAATTCAAGTTACTTACCAAAAACAATTACGAAGGTCATTTTTACTGTCTTGATCTTCGCACGAGGAATGATACCGCGAGAACTCGCTCTTCTTATGTCTGCCTCATCGTGATGTTTGTCCCCATCTGAATCACAGTAGTTACATTACATTTACCAAATGTTTCCTTCAATAAAAGTAGTGCTGAGCTATCAAAGGCAGAGATATAGGAAATGTCGGAAGCTGCAACATGCTTTGCCTGCACTGTTATTCCTACATGGGGAGTGTCTGACTCGACTGAAGGTCCTGGCTGAGGTCAACAGTGTAACACTGTGTTGGGTGTAGAGGGAAACGAACGGGCTGATGGTTTGGCAAAGAAGGGATCGGCGCAAATTCCTATCGGCCCTGAGCCTTTCGTTGGGACTACCAGGAGCCACCTACGTAGAGAGGTTGGTAAATGGGAGGACAGGTGCAGGGCTGCCCAGCCTTAGACAGTCAAAACTCTTCATCCCTCTCTCCAGAGGAAGGGCCAAGGAGGTGCTTGCACTGGGGAGGAAGGATAAGAGGATCGTATGTGGCCTGTTCTCAGGTCACTGTCTGCTGTGCGTATGCGATGGATTTGCGGCATCGCACTGTTGTGTGTTTGGGAGGCTCTTTCTTCAGCTAGAAGAGGTGGCAAATGCAGAACTTGCGGATATCCTCCGCTTTGTGCGGGGGTGATGGGGGCACATAGGTGACCTCACACCAAGTGAGACCAGTGCTGTGGTGCCTGGGGGTGGTGCAGTGGGGCCATGCTTCCACACCCACACAAGAATCCTGCAGGGTGCCGCCATTTCCATACAACTTCCCCAGCAGTTTGAGAGGTTTAGGAGTGGTCGTTCCTTCATGTCTTCATTCTTCATCTCTCCAAGGTACTAGCCCCTGATCAGCTGAGCGCTGCCCGGCAAATTGAGCACTGGACCTCCAGTTTCAACGGAGCAGACGGATTCTTCTGGTGGGAGACGCTTGACATCGTTTTCCTTCCTGCCCAGTTATCCTCAGTCAAGGTTCGTTCACTTTCTGGCTAATTGCCTCCTGCAACTCCCATATTCATCCTTGGCCACCAGTTAGCAAGCCTTTGGCATGAGAAGACGACGTGGACAGCATTATCCACCATTGCCTTGCAGTGGAGGCAGTTTGTGCTTACAGTCTGATGCCTCAATTGGCCAAGTGCTGAAAACAGCTGCTTGGTTCACTCATCTTCCCACCTTCCAAGAGCCACACTCTCCATGGTTTCTTCTGCCGGTTCTTGCCCCCTGATGAAAAAGCCCTTTTCTCTCGGCTGCCAGAATGTGGGCAGGGATCACATCCACTGCCACCGACGCCCCCATCCTGAGAAATCGTGCCGTGCCATATGAGGAAGCAATGCAGAGGCTGTATCTCTTCTGCGCTGCCGCCATCCGCTTTCCGTGGTCCACAATGCTCAAGCAAAGCCCACACTTCCGTCACATATAAGAGGATGGAGTGCTGCAGACGGGCAGAATAGGGTAATGAGTACTCCTCAGGGAGGGTTCTCAATATTATACACATAGTTCTCTTACTGTTCTGAAGCTGGGGTGAGCACCGCAGCCTAATGACCTAGTGTGCCAGTCCTAATGTCTCACAGGTCTACACCTAGCTTCCTAAGAAATGCCAGGCATTTCTTTCAAGAGTATTCTTTGATGTCCACCCTAGGAAAAGTTGTACCAAACCGTACTACTAATTACTTATGTTTACCCAGCATTCTTTTTGCGAACAACGCAGTGTACATGCACTCGTACATGTATTCCACAAGTTGTTATTCACTGTTGTACGAGCAACTGTGACAAATGGTGCGGTTCAGCCAATGATTCATCTTTAATTGTGACGTTACGAGTTTTTGGTTTGTTCGAGTGTGCTGACTGACTCCTATCAAAGGACCGGGTGATCTTGGTCTAGTGGATAAGACATTCGTTCATAATACTCGACGTAAAGTTGAGGATTGTGGATCGGAGCTCCGGCGCGATTGCCGTAATTTTTACCTTAGTCAGCAGCTCTTCAAATGCATCTCCAAACTTCCTTTCGTAACACGAGCACTACTGTAACGAGGGGTTTGGAAATGTTTGGGGAGCCACTGACTCAGGCAAAAATTACAGCGATCCCGAGCTCCTATCCTATGCCCAACTTTTGTCGGATTATGAATATTCGTCTATAACCACGAGACTACGATCACTGGAGGTCCCTACAATGGGAGTGAGGCGGTACGCTACACTCATGAATAAAAGGGGGGTATTATGTTTACGGGGCAATAGGGGTTTCTTCTCGTCGCCTCATAATCAAATTCCATGAGGGGGTTTTACTTACGAAAGATGGGAAATGAAAAGAGAAAAGAAAGTCTGATGAGAACTTTTTTGTGTTTTTCTCTGTCTTATTTTCCCATCCTTCTGCTCAATGTGTTTATGGTTTACATAGACAAAACCTTCCCCCCCCTCCCTTCCACAATCACCCCGTCAGACTGATTGACTCTCAAGGCCAACTACCAACGGCATAACACAACAATTAAACCACTTCTACGGTTATCTTCGAAATCCAAGAAATTTTGTGTGTGCCCAAAAACAACTGAGCTTGCATTAAAATAATTACAGTGAATATTTTACGTTTTACTTTCCTCAGCCCAATGAAGTAATCGGTTGATAACAAACATTTTGGTTTTTTCCAAACATCCTTTCACCTCTAGTGGGTTTCCCCAGAGGTGCATGACCTCCTTCCTCCCCCCCCCGACGCCACACCATCCCGGTAACCTCTCTCATTCTTTTTGAGGACCACGACCAACTAACTGACTTAATGGCCAGACGGTGAAGTCTTTACATCGAAAGCGCTCGCCCACAGTATCTCACCAGCCGCAGGAGACGGACTCACCTAACAGGTACGTTAACTTTACTTTTTTCCACACCTTTGCGTGTAACTATTTTGAGAAAACGATGTTTTTTGTACCAGTGATGTACGAAACATGTATAGTTGGCCTATTTAGCATTGCGATTAACAATTTGTCGTTTTCCTTCTATTTCGCTGAATTGGGGTTGCTCTCACAGTCCCTGATGGAAACACAAAATTAATTATTCAGCACACTTTTCTGTCTGTTATCTCTGGCCTCTGGCTATTTATTTAAACGTTCTCACTGCTGAAGTCATTACAATGTAGAAGACGTGCAAAGTGCTACTCCGCTTCATGCAAAGCCTTTTAATGGAATAGTGTGGTGCAACGACGCCTCGCTGGTGCCTTGGAGCAGACTGCATTCCATAATAATCATTATATTATCGAGTTACCGATTAAGAATTTCATACTCTTGAGTGGAGTTGTCTGTTGAGAATCTCGAGTCAGGTGTACGCTCTTGGTCCAAATCGTGTAGACAATGACGGCGTAACAGGCCGATATGACGACAGCAGGTACGACGAAGAGCGTCAACGCTACGAGGGTCATGTAAATTTGCCATTTGAGAGGAGAGCCGAGCTCTATCCAGCATTGAAAACTACCTGCAATCAGCGATTTTCACAATTATACATGTCACAATGATGTCACTACAGGTTAAGTAATAAATACTGAACTAATCTGAAGCAGTTCTTAACGTGCTGCACCCAAAGCAGTCAATCTTCCACTAAAAAGCTTGGTTGTGTCGTTGCTTACGGTTTTTTCAAAAGGATCAATCAATTTTTTTCTCATACTTTGATACTTGTTGTGCTCGCACCTCTGGAGGGCAAATAGGAGTCTGTTGTGGTTGCTCAATGGGGCGTTAAGGAGCCCTAGTGGTCAGGGGTAGCTGATCACCTCAAATTTCAACTAAGACAACTCTGAGGTAATTTCTTCTCACATCTTATGTAGGTCTGTCTTAGATACGCCCACCTGTCGAACAGCCTGCCTGTGAGGTGGCAGCCATACACTTGGCCCGTATACTGCAGCTCTGTCTTGAGAGCTGAGTGCATGCAGACTTTTATTGAGCCGCAGGGGCCTGTCCAAGATCACTCATCACTCTGTGTCACATTCATTGGAGGTTTCTTTACCAGCGCAATGACGATCCACTGCAGTTATTGTGTTGAGAGCTGAGTGCACGCAGAGTTAGCGAGGCCTTTACTGAGCTGCAGGGACCTGTCCAAGATCACTCATCACTCTGTGTCACATTCATTGGAGGTTTCTTTACCAGCGCAATGACGATCCACTGCAGATATTGTGTTGCTCTGGAGCGTCTTGATGCGGGAACTGCCCAATGAACCTACACGAATAGATCAAGTTTGGTAGCACAGCAACAAAGACCATGTACTCTACATTGGATTTGCCAATGGCTGCATTGCTTTCTCAATAAGCTTTCTAAGATCCTCCAGCCAAACGTGGCATTTTGGTCACTTGAGATTTTAGGTTTAGTGAAGGAAATTTTTTGTGTATTTGTGTACTGAGGTAAGTTTGGAGATGTTTGAAGAGCTGCGGACTCAGGCAAAAATTAACAGCAATCGCATGGAGCTCCGATCCACAATTGCCGACTTTCGTTGGGAATTATGAACCATTGTCTTAACCAATAGACCACGATCGCCTGGTTGCCTTTAATAGGAGTCAGTCAGTACATCTCCCCCCTCGTCTTTAGCCGCTGTTCCTGGAGCGGACTCTATTAATGAACGAATTGATGAGAGTTGAGCAACTCCCCGGAAAATCCGATCTTTGATTCGAGGAACGAGGGGGCCTCAAGGAAAGTCTTTTCTTTCATATTGTTGTAGGCGCGTCGCCCAATTTTCCCTTAGCCCCGGAACTTTCACGGTGTCAGCGAATCTCGGACCTGACAATTCGTCTCATTTTCTCTCTTATTCGTTTATTATTCATTCTGAATAATAACCCTATGTTTTCGGTCATGAAAACTTTTTTACAACCCCCCCTCAAAATTTGATACTTTACGTTTCAAGACTTGGAGATTCCAAATTTGCAATGTCCGTCGGCCATCTGCCGTCCCCCGTCCGGGCCGTTTAGTGCCTGTAACGTGGTCTAAAAAACTCGTTCTTTCGCCCAAAAATCCGATTTGGTATCTACTTGTGCCTGCCATCTTGACAATCCGATCGGACGAAGCCCGTGGTTGTAATGGGCAAAAAACGGTTAAAAAAATTAACGAAACGCAGTAGAACGCGGGAGCTATAGCGTTTCGTCGTTTGAACTCCCTCCCTCCCCGTCCGTCTCATTAAAAAAGCAACCACGCTCAAGGCGAGCGAGCGCGCCTCCCGCTCGCTTGCCTCCCAACTCCCTTTTCGCCTCGGAACGGGTGGGTTCGCTTCGAGCGCCCCCGTTCCAACTTCCCCGACGGGGCAAAATCATCAGACGTTTTGTTTCCGTAGTTCCATTGTAGCCAGGACATGTTTCGTATGGTTTACTAGTATTCGATGCTGAGTCGAATGGGATGGAGGAGCACTAATACTAGGTCAAGCTGTTCAAGAGAATAATAAACCATTGTGTAATTATTTGCAGGGTTTTTTAATTGTTCTCTCTGGGTCTCTTCTTTTTCTTGGAATGAAGAAGTTCGACCACTACTTGGGCGCCAATTGTACTGGTGGTTTGGTGAAGAATAGGTAAACTCGGCAGAACTTCGTTTATTCTCCTATGGCTTGATCACGCTTTAGTTCCTCTGAAATCTAGGGATATGCCCAGAAGTAAGGTTACAACATGGTCACAAAATGGAACATAAATGAAAGTTTCGAGATTTGAACCGCCACGGTTTTTCATGCCTTCCCGTCCTTACATTTTACCTTCGTCGTCTTGACATCTACAGGCAAATCGCTGCTTCCTTCAATAACGCCCATTCTCCATCTAGGTTTAGGGAGTAGGCGGGTGAGTGACGAAAACCCACCTGAGAGACTTAGTCACGAACAAGGTCCCCAATTCGGTTCATTGCAAATTATGGAAGAAGGAAAGGATGCGCTAAGTTGTGATCAAACTTGCACTAGCCAGGTCCTTTCACGCACCGTCGATCATTGTCATTATTAGCGCTAAGGCGGTTTCGGTCTTATCATACCTGATTCCCCATTGTACTAAGGATACTTACTGTTACTGCTTAGATTGAAAACATATGTTCTAGTGGGGCTATCTGTAACTCTCAACTATTGGCAGTCAATGGTACTGAGGTAAGTTTGGAGATGAGAGCTGCTGACTCAGGCAATCGCGTGGATATCCGATCCACAATTGCAGGCATTCCTTGGGACCATTGTCTTAACCAATAGACCACGATCGCCTGGTGCCTTTAATAGAAGTCAGTCAGTATGGATGAAAACGGTTTAGACTTAATTTCTATCTTTTGTGTCCTGGTACTGTTTAGGACGGTATCTTAACTTAGGGTAGGGTAATTCTGCTCATTAGCAATATGGGGGACTTTAAACTCCTCATTCTTCAGCTGCCTACGTTCCCAGAACTGAACGTATTGCAGTTGGAAGATTCCCTTGGCCGTCCATTTTTTGACGGACGTCTGCCAATGGCTGCAGGTCCCATGGCCCCCTTTTGGTTTATTATTCATTCTGAATAATAACCCTATGTTTTTGGTCACGAAAAATTTTTCACAACACCCCCTCAAAATTTGATACTTTACGTTTCAAGACATGGAGATTCCAAACTTGCAATGTCCGTCCACTGTCCCCCGTCCGCCATCTGGGCCGTTTTGTGCCTTTAACGTGGTCCAAAAAATTCGTTCTTTCGCACAAAAATCCAATTTGGTATCTAGTTGTGCCCGCCATCTCGGCAATCCAATCGGACGAAGCCCATGATTGTTATGGGCAAAAAACGGTTAAAAAAATGAACAAAATGCAGAATAATGCGGGAACTACAGCGGAAGTCAACGTTTCGTCGTTTGTACTCCCTCCCTACTGCCCGTCTCAATGAAACCGCTCGCCTGCTGGACTGGCAACGCCGCCCCCGCTCACCTCCCCTTTCGACTCGACTCGCAACGGGTTCGCCCAATTTCCCCGACCTGACTGGGCAAAATCATCAGACGTTCATGGGCGGGCACTGGTTTTTTTTGCTTCCTCTAGGAAGCGCTCGTGTTTCGTAAATAACCTTTGGCACTACGATTTGTCTCTTTATCGTCCGATTGCCTTGTTCTCGTCTTCACCTCCATGAATGACTGTTTCGCTCCGTCTCAACTATTTCTGTTAACAAAATATCTGTTATCTTCAATTGAACTGTTCATTATTCGCTTATTTTTTTCATTCTGAATAATAACACTATGTTGTAGGTAAGAAAACATTTTCTACAACCCTCCCTTAAAATTTGATACTTTACGTTTCAAGACATGGGGATTCCAAATCTGCAATGTCCGTCCGCCGTCCGGGCCGTTTTGTGCCTTTTTACATGCTCTAAAAAATCCGTTCTTTCGCACAAAAAAAAATTGGTATCTAGTTGTACCCCTCATCTCGACAATCCGATCGGACGAAGCTCGTGGTTATTATGGGCAAAAAGTGGTTAAAAAATATAACAAAACGCAGTTTAATTGCAAATACGCCGTGTTTGGTATCGTTTTCAAGGTATTTCTACATCCTGGCTCGAATGGAATGAGTATCAGACGTGTACAACTGCGTATAGTGAAATTACAGTCATTATAGTGAGCCGAAGTCCACTAACTGAAAGAACTCGCAGGAACTACAGCGGAAGTCAACGTTTCGTCGTTTGTACTCCCTCCCTCCCGTCTCATAAAAAGTTCCATTGTAGTCAGGTCATGTTTCGAATGGTTTACTAGTATTTTTCGATGCTGAATCGAATGGGATGGGTCTCGGAGCAGTAATACTAGGTCAAGCTGTTCATGAGAATAATAAACCGTTGTGTAATGATTTGCAGAGTTTTTATTTTTTATTAGCCGCCTTAGAACCTCTGCAGGCATAGCAATATTGTTCAAGTGTAATAATAAGTTCTGATCCATGTTAACTATGCAGACTGCCGTTTAGGCGCAATGGAAAGCTAATAGCCTTTACTACAAAGTAATGTAAGTGTTGTTTGCATGGATTTTTGACACCAGCCCCACGGTGTCATGAATCAATCTGAAAAACTTTCATCGCTGCTCTCAGCATCGAACCTGAATCTTCTAAGTTACAGTCGAGTATCATAAGCATTACACCAGCAGTGAAGCTTCTAGGACAGCTTTCCCTTGTGCCCCTGTATCTTCAATGTCCAAGTGATGACCAGCTCAATGCTTGTTTGCCTGTCACAAATCCACTATCAATAATAAAACCCACCTTAACGCATTATAATAAAAAAACTCTTGAAACTAATTACAGTTGAGGGAACACACATTGTCATGGTTATTTCTATCATCGACCCTATCCTTGACTCGTTGGAATGAATTCGAATAAACTTAACACTAAACATGATAGTTGTTACAATTAACATGCTTATGCTCACCTTCGATAAGTCTTTCTTCGTATAAGTACAGAATTGGCGAGGAAAATATTGCACTTAATGTCCAGGCGAAGCCAACGAGAAGACGAGCGCGTCTCCCTGAAAAAATAAATCTGGGAAAACGTAAAGGTGACGTTACTTTTTCTATCATGCCGCCTCACCCAGTCTTCTGTCATGTCTCCCTCTAGTCCCTAACTAACTGTGGTTTACGTGAGCTAAGCCCCCTGAGCCGAGTGCTCCATTTCGAACGAGCTCCGAGCTGCGGAAGCCGAATGGATGGCGATTTGATTTCGTCGAAACCTGACTAAAGGCAATTTAACGTTGTCTTTTCGGCTTTAGTTGTTTTCTACGTTTTGGAACTTCGCATAATCAATAGTAACGTGCAAATCTTCAGACGTATCACGACAAATTATTGCTAGTTAACTATGAGCTCGTAGCCCTAAAAGTAAATACTAAAAAACGTGAAAATAGCGCGTTATTGGTAAATATTATGAATTATCGCGCAGAAATAAGTTAAAATGTTTTCAATAAACGTCCCGTTTTTATTCAAGCACATGCTCACAATGTTGAAGTTGCTTTTGACATACTGGAAGGTACTTACAGCTGCCCGAAAAGTTCATCGGTCGCGTTATGGCGTCGAGCCGGTCGAGGCTCAGAGCCACGAGCACATACGTTGAGGAGTACGTGACAACAGCCTTAAAAACAACAACGAAAAACGGAATTGAGTGGTTTTGTGAGATATGAGCGACAAATCAAGGTAAGGACACAATATACGTAAGGCTATCGGTGGATTTAACATATTTATGTGTGAAACTATCGTCCAATTTATTCTCTGAGCACATTACCTAAAATGTTGGAAAAGATTATGGTGAAACAGATTGCATCTTTGCTGCAACCCCATCTATCGTTGCACCAACACGGGTTTATGTCTGGCAGGTCTTGTGCAACAAATCTGTTGACATTTCAACATACCGTCGTGGAAGCGTTTGTTGATGGTGTCCAGGTAGACAGTATTTATACGGACTTTGCTAACGCCTTCGACAGGGTCTCCCATGCGATTCTCCTTGAAAAGCTGTAGGCTTTTGGTTTTTTTGGGTCGTTACTTGCATGGCTGAGGAGTTATTTGCTGGGTCGTCGTCTGGTTGTCAGGCTGAGGGACGTGGTCTCTGGTTCGTTCATTGCCTCATCAGGTGTGCCCCAGGGATCACATTTGGGCCCTTTACTATTTCTCATCTTCATTGATGACGTGAGTAAACTGTTTGAGGGGACTGTGAAACATCTGTTATTCGCTGATGATTTGAAGATTTTTTTGAGAGTGGCCTCAATGAGTGATTGTTTGGTTCTTCAGAATGCTCTTACAGCTTTGCACGGATGGTGTGTGAAGAATGAGCTTGGACTGAATATTGATGAGTGGTCAGTGGTCACTTTCCGTCGAGGTGTATCCAGCGTACAGCATGACTCCTCGATAGCTGCTCCAGCGTAAAACCCTGGTGCGGGATCTCGGAGTTTTGATCGGTTCAGAGTTTACGTTTTCGGACCATATTGGTGAAATATGCTCGGGAGCACTGAGAAAACTGGGCTTTCTCGAAAGAAATACGAGGGATTTCAAGGATCAAAACGCCCTTAAGCTGCTATTCACCTCCCTTGTCCGTACACCTGTCGAGTTTTCCTCCCCTGTGTGGTCGCCGTGGTATACCAGTGCCAAGAATACCTTGGAGCGTGTTCAGCGCCACTTCCTGCGCTATGTGTCCTACAAGAGAGGCGATAGGCGGGAGACCTTTTCCTACGCAGTGGCGCTCAGGAGGGAAGGCATGCCCTCTTTGGAGAATCGGTGACGTGAGACGGACATGCTTCTCCTGCGTGGGTTGACAGCGGGTCGACTGGATTGTCCGTATCTGCTTTCCAAGTTGAACTTCTACGCCCCTCCATACGCTACCAGACTCCATCAGCCTTTTTATAATTACACCTCTTCGACCAACTATCTCCGCAATAATCCCATGGTGCGCTTCCAGGATGACTTCAATAGGTTGTCACACGGTGTTTCAGAGAACCTACCGTTGTTGTCGAAAGACTCTTTTAGGTCCAAAATTCGACGGTTATTGTGATTTTCATTAGTTGGCTCGGGATTGCTGCTGATCGTTTTGTGCTATTTATTGTGGTTTATATTGTCCTACTTTTATTAATCTTTGTTTCTCACTGTTAAATTGCCCGTATGTGTTATAAATAAATATTTGTATTTGTATCTATACGTGTGGGATTGCTGCTTACTCGACAATCCGGCGACATTATCTCCACGAGAGCCGTCTGTTATCAGTGCGAATTACGTACGGGAACTTATTAACGACGCTAACGAAGAGAAAAACCCCCGGGTTAAGGGCTTTAAATGTTGTTTTCTCGTGATTTACAGGTGAGTGAACATTGTGAATCGATAAATTATATTAGATTCGTTGGTATAATAATTGTTTCGTTTTGTTATCAATAAATCTCTTGATTTACGGAGAAAACACGTTCTCGAGTCGGTTATGCGCAGAATAACGAACTCACCTGCAAAAAACGAACGATTTTACAAGCCGCTCCTCCGGCCTTCCATTCAACCGTGATCCTCCAAATTATGTCGGTGAGGACACTTATCAGACCGACCGACAGATCTGCAAATAAAATTCGCGTTTTAATTTGATTCAAGAAGCTTTTCAATCAGCTTCAACGTTTAAGCGTTATGCGATATGACTGACGAGTAAACGAATAATTTACTTAAATGACGATACCTGCGAATGCGAGGTGCATAATGAAAAAGTTCATGCGGGATTTGCTGCTCTTGCTGAGAAGAAGCGCGACGAGGACGGCGGAATTGCCGAGGACGATGGCAGCAAAGAGGAACCATAATAGCGTGAATTGTTCGGTCTGAAACAACAAACGAATGAATAAAGTGAAAGTCTGTTGTTTTGGTAGAGTAGAAAGATGTAATCACCATCACCGAACATCAATGATCAGCTAATTATTGTCAAAAGTAAGGGAGCAACTGAAACGCAGTGAAACTGGGGAAAGCATGCGGATCCACGGAATCTTGGTAAATTCACCCGCATTTTCTATATTAGGCAAGTGCCGGGTGGCAAGAAGATATTATTCCCTTGGACAGCCCGTTCTGCAATATGGCATTATTGAGTGGGGCGGGGCAATAACAATTCTGCAAGTGGGGATGTCTGAGGGAGTTCTGACTGGACAGCCCCTACCTCCCCCAGACCTCACAGATTAAAAACGCGGGAAGGGATGGGATGACTACCCTCCAGCGACTCCACGAACACCATGATGTCCACAGAGAAAGCGCATTTTCCAGCATCGTCAGGTTGTCAGGTGCCCTGGGTAGGAGTTGGCGCTCTGTTCTACCTACCTTTCCCTGCGGACGCAGATACCTGATGTGGCCCTAACCCATAATGCACTGGCTCAAGGCCACGGGCTGTGCATTCCTGTGGTACCATGTTTGGGTCAAAATATGGGATGGGTATCGGAGGTGTGAGATTACGTCAAACTGCAATAATAAACCGCTGTGTGCTTTGTGTTGTATTAGTTTATCTCACGTGTTTAGTTTGTTATTAAGTCTATTATTATTATCATACTCTGCAATATGGCGCCGCTGGCATCAACGGTTCCGGAACTATCTGCGCACTATGCAGGTCACCGAGGAAGAGAAGTTACGCATTCTGATCAACTTCGTCTCCACAGAAATCTTGGAGTACGTGAGTCAATCACAAACATTCAACGACGCAATTCAGATTCTTAAAGATACATTCGAGAAACCACCGAACGAGATAGTTGCGAGACATTTACTTTCTATTCGAGGTCAACAACCAAATGAATCTGTTGATCGATACATGGAATCTCTCAAATTAATGAGCAGGGAGTGCCAATTCAGAGCGGTTACGGCCGAGATGTACCGGGATGAGTGCGATCGCGATTCGTTCATTCGTGGATTACTCAACCAATCCATCCGTCAAAGATTGCTTGAGAATAGGATCTTAACGTTGGATGAAGCACACTCACAGGCGAGCTCCCTAGAACTAGCAGGAATTCATGCTCAAAGATACAACGAACCTAGCCTTACAGTAAATGCTGTCTTGACTCCAACTGAAGTACTGGATGAATCTCAGGCTGTAGCTTCTGATGAATCACTTCGTGTAAATGCGTTAAGATCTCAGCCATTATGCTATTTCTGTGGAAAATCGAAACATCTCCGCTCGTCATGTCCAGCTTTGAAAGACAAATGCCACAACTGTGACAAAGTCGGGCACTGGAAGAGTGTATGTCGTTCACCAAACACTGTCAATTCATCAGGAAGTAGTAAGACTTACATGGCAGCTACAGTCACACTTCCCATATGTTCTTCCGGAGTATCCAAAGTCAAAACCAGTGTCCTGATAGATGGACACAAGATCTGTGGTATGATCGATTCAGGAAGTGACATCAGCATCATAAATGAGAGAATAGCCAAAAAATTAAGTTTGAAAATTCGTCCAACTTTTGGAAAGGTGGGATTAGCGTCTAAAAGTCACCCTGCAGACATCCTAGGGACATGTAAGGCCGATATCACGATGCTTGGACACTCCTATCCAAAAGCCGAATTTTCTGTCATGCCTGACCTCTGTTTTGAACTGATTGTTGGCCGGAATTTTCGGCAACAGCATTCTACTGTCTTATTCGATTTCGGTGGCCCGAAGGCTCCGTTACAAGTGTGCGTTGCAGTCGATGAAGTAGCACCAGCACAGCTTTTCTCAAACCTCACAAGTGATTGTAGACCTATTGCAGTTAAACCCCGTGCATATGAAAAGAAGATGCTCAATTCATAGAGATCGAAATTCAGAAATTAATTGATGACAACATTATCGAGGATAGCATCTCTCCTTGGAGAGCCCAGATCTTGGTCGCTGGTGGAGGGAATCATATACGCAGAATGTGCATTGACTATTCACGCACGATCAACCGTTTTACTCAGCTTGATGCCTACTCACTTCCGAAAATTAGTGATATCGTGAACAAGGTTGCAGGTTATTCCGTATTCAGTACAATAGACCTTCGAAGTGCGTATCACCAAGTACCCATTTCCGAGGAGGACCGGCCATACACAGCTTTTGAAGCTTGTGGAAAACTTTTCCAATTTACTCGTATCTCTTTCGGAGTTACGAATGGAGTGGCTGGGTTCCAGAGGGTCATCGATGGGATTATCAGGGAAGAAGGGTTGAAGGATACATTTGCTTACCTGGACGACTTGACGATCTGTAGTAGGAATGAGAAGGAACATGATCGAAACCTAGAACGATTCATGAACGCAGCTTCGAAATACAACCTCACTATAAATAACGAGAAAAGTTCATTTTCAATTCGAGCCATAAGCATTCTTGGGCACGCTATCCACAACCACACAATACGTCCTGATCCCAATCGGCTCAAGCCTTTACTCGAGTATCCCCCACCAATTGACCTGGCATCACTGAAAAGAGCACTTGGGATGTTTTCCCGATACTCGAAATTCATCCCAAAGTTTTCTGAACAAATCAAGCCCCTCGTAAGCAGCTCATTTCCACTCTCGGAGGAATCATTGAAGACTTTTGAAAATTTCAAAACATCTGTAGCAGACTCTTCCCTCTCTCACATCGACATAGAGAATGATGTTCCTTTCTGTGTAGAAACTGACGCTTCTGACACTTCCATTGCAGCCACGCTCACTCAGTCCGACAGGCCTGTTGCATTCTTCGCTAGGACTCTCTCCAACTCGATTGAGAAGGAAGCTTACGCTATCGTTGAAGCCATTCGTTATTGGAGACATTTCTTACTAGGACGACATTTTACTCTTGTTACCGATCAACGTTCGGTTTCATTCATGTTCGACTTGAAACACTCTGGGAAAATCAAGAATGAGAAGATCGTACGCTGGCGCATGGAACTGTCGTGTTACTCATATGACATAATATACCGACCTGGAACTCGGAACTGTGCAGCTGACGCCCTCTCAAGAGTATGCCACATTTCGAGCGATCTCTCACACCTTTCTAATCTCCACTGTTCCACACTCAAAATAAGTGTACTGAATGTATATTCATTTATAGAATTAGTCCTCCGGTGGGCCTGTATCTTCGTTCTCGAACGTGAATATTAATAAATATCGTTTACTGAAGACCTGCTTTTAATTCAGGAGATTGGGCGTCTGTCCCCTCTGGCGACTTCGCTAAAAATAGTCAAACAAAAACAGTTCCAATATTCCGATGAGATTTAACTGCCAATAATAAATGCCGCTGGCAGAGAATCGGCTCCATGTCCTCAAAACAACAAATCTTAACGGTTCGCCAATATTTTACCGTTTTTACGAACGGCTGATTCCTGTCTGCGATATTATTAGCGTTTTTGTGGCAATTTGAATCTATAAAATGGGCACGTTTATGGCAAGTTGAGGCGGCGCGAACGGCAATAATTTCCTTCTGTTTGAAATAGCCTAACAAACAAGCAGTTTTGGAAAACAAGACGCAAGGCTCGTTGAGTTGAGGCATCCAGTCGTAACCCGGTCCGAGCTCGGGAGGTCCGACAACCGTCGTCCCTTTAACGAGCCGAGTCGTAATATCGATCTTTCCTCTCCTCATTCAAACCAATAAGCTGTAAAATGGGACCGACGAGGTCGTTTCTCTTCGGAAAACTACGACAGAGAGCAACTTCCTTCCAACTTTGTGACGCGGAGAAGCCGATGACGACAGTTACAGTTGGAATTAAAGGGTTTTCGCTCGAAGGAGTTTTTGAGTTGAGTGGCCTCAGCCCTTCAGAACCACGTCACCCTCGGAGGGCGACACACACACGACACCGGGCGTCCTCTCCAACTATCTTCCTTTAACACGACCGCGAGATGACAGTTATTTTCTCCAGTTGGAATATTTTGCCAAGAACCCGCAAATTGCGTCCGAAGTTTTGTGACAACTTGGCGAAGTAGGCGAATGCGTTCCAGAGCCGTGATAACGCACGCCTGACGTCACTCGTGAATTAGTTGTTTAATAAGCTAATTGAACTGAAATGTGTGAAAAACAGGAGGACATTTCTTGAAGGCGTGCCACGATTAGGAAATCTCCATAGAAGCACGGATGTATTGAAATAATTTCATTGAGATTTATGTGATGGCGATCCTTGACCAGCTCCAATCAGTTCTAAGTCGCTCGTACTGGTTCTGATCGTCAGAACGTGGGTGTGCGTGCGTGAACTTTTCCCATACACGGCGCATTTACACATGAGAATCGCCTAAATCACCAAATCACCTTCCCAATAAGGCTCCAAGTTCTGACAAAACAGAATCTAATTAGCTGAACATCTCCCGAGGAGTTTTTAACCTTCTTAAGAACTACCTGCTGAGCCTGAGCACATTCCCGCGGCGTGGAAGTCAGTGCGTGTCACCGCCCTTATAAAGGAAGACGGGTGGCTGAGCTCAGTTTCCTTTCAAGTACTTGCTCTACACCTTTCTCCCACGTTGCAAAAGAAGGGAATGATTGCAATCGCCGTTAATGCTGTTCAACTTTAGGGTCGACCGATATAACACTCTCGTTTTGATAAGGAAACACAAAGGTCATATGGCTGCTGTAAGGTGCACGTGGTAAAAAACAGACGTATGAGCTGTACGGAATCAACGCAGGGAAGAAATAAGAAACATAGCAAAGCCATTACATCGCGTTTGAGTTTGAGGGGCACTCAAATATTGAGGCATCTTTTTGGTATTTATTATTATTTTTGGCTACACGTCTGGCACGAGCCGAATTAGATGGAATCTTGAGCTCGGGTCTTCCCTAGGTGCGTTAATGTCAGCAGTACCCTTACGTGCGCGCTAAAGAATTTCTACCGTTGGGTCCTCAGTATCCTAACAAATCCCAGTTCTGTGGTACATAAGGATAGTTGGGGCT
Source organism: Pachypeltis micranthus (assembly GCA_020466155.1). NCBI lineage: Eukaryota > Metazoa > Arthropoda > Insecta > Hemiptera > Miridae > Pachypeltis > Pachypeltis micranthus. The sequence continues at coordinate 8,039,475 of CM035776.1, forward strand.
TCTTTACTTCTACCTTCCACGGACTAAGCAAGAGCCAGAAGGACGGACACATCATCACCCACCATCACGGTCAGAAATTCAGTTTCCGTTCCCTTTTTTTTTCTCCAGAAGAACTATCGTTTTGTTTACTTTCTTTTCGTTAACTACGTTCATAACCGGAGTTATTTATTTATTACCATGCTAACTCAGTGAACAAGTGAACACATTCAGATTCAACTATTTCTGACCAGAAGCCTTTTTCATGTAAGCCGCAGTTCTGGTCAGCCCAAACACTTTCCGCAGGTTCAGGAGCTGTATTTCCCCCACGCCGTCAATCTTGATCCCTGCGAGACACTGGCCCAGGATTAGCAAGCTCCATTCTTCTGGCTGAGCGCGAGCTCCATTCCCTGGAAACTTGAGCAGCTCGGGACCAGTCAGATGACAAGTAGTTTCGCTGCGCGCTCAAAAGCAGCAGATTAACCTCATTTCCCGCTAAAAATGCTACAGAAGATCCTGCGTGTTCTGAGTTGGTGAAGGTTGCCCTGGAGGTTGCGAACCATCATCAGGCACAGGAACTAGTGGATATAATGCTATTGCCTAAATAGCCTTCACTAGCCTCCCTCAGGGCCTCACTAGCCTTCACTAGCCTTCCCCAGGGCCTCACTAGCATTCACTAACCTCCCCCAGGGCCACATTGGCCTTCACTAGCCTTCATTAGCATCCCCTAGGGCCTCACTAGCCTTCACTAGCCTCCCCTAGGGCCTCATGGCCTTCCCTAGGGCCTCACTAGCCTCCACTAGCCTCCACGAGAACTCACTAGCCTCCAGGAGACCTCACCAGCGTCCCCAGGGCCTCTTTAGCTTTCACTAGCCTTCCCCAAAACCATATTTGCCTTCACTAGCCTTCCCCAGGGCCTCACTAGCCTCCCCTAGGGCCTCATGGCCTTCCCTAGGGCCTCACTAGCCTCCACTAGCCTCCACGAGAACTCACTAGCCTCCACGAGACCTCACCAGCGTCCCCAGGGCCTCTTTAGCTTTCACTAGCCTCCACGGGACCTCACTAGCTTCCCCTAGGGCCTCATGGCCTTCCCTAAGGCCTCACTAGCCTCCACTAGCCTCCACGAGAACTCACTAGCCTCCACGAGACCTCACCAGCGTCCCCAGGGCCTCTTTAGCTTTCACTAGCCTTCCCCAAAACCATATTTGCCTTCACTAGCCTTCCCCAGGGCCTCACTAGCCTCCCCTAGGGCCTCATGGCCTTCCCTAGGGCCTCTTTAGCTTTCACTAGCCTCCATGGGACCTCACCAGCCTCCCCAGGGCCTCTTTAGCTTTCACTAGCCTTCTCCAGGACCGCATTTGCCTTCACTAACCTCCCCAGGGCCTTATTTGCCTTCACTAGCTTTCCTCAGAGTCTCACTAACCTTCATTAGCCTCCTCCAACGCCACATTGGCCTTCACTAGCCTTTATTAGCCTCCTCTAGGGCCTCATGGCCTTTCCCATGGCCTCACTAGCCTCCACGGGACCTCACTAGCCTCCACTAGCCTCCACGAGACCTCACTAGCCTCCACAAGACCTCACCAGCGTCCCCAGGGCCTCTTTAGCTTTCACTAGCCTTCCCCAAAACCATATTTGCCTTCACTAGCCTTCCCCTAAGGCCTCATGGCCTTCCCTAGGGCCTCACTATCCTTCACTAGCCTCCCCTAGGGCCTCATGGCCTTCCCTAAGGCCTCACTAGCCTCCACGAGACCTCACTAGCCTCCACGAGACCTCACTAGCGTCCCCAGGGCCTCTTTAGCTTTCACTAGCCTTCCCCAAGACCGTATTTGCCTTCACTAGCCTTCCCCAGGGCCTCACTAGCCTCCCTTAGGGCCTCATGGCCTTCCCTAGGGCCTCACTAGCCTTCACTAGCCTCCATGGGACCTCACCAGCCTCCCCAGGGCCTCTTTAGCTTTCACTAGCCTTCTCCAGGACCGCATTTGCCTTCACTAACCTCCCCAGGGCCTTATTTGCCTTCACTAGCTTTCCTCAGAGTCTCACTAACCTTCATTAGCCTCGCCCAAGGCCTCACTAGCCTTCATTAGCCTCCACTAGGGCCTCACTAGCCTTCATTAGCCTCCATGGGTCCTCAGTAGCCTCCCCTAGACCCTCACTAGCCTTCACTAGCCTCCATGGGACCTCACTAGCCTCCCCAGGGCCTCTTTAGCTTTCACTAGCCTCCCCTAGACCCTCACTAGCCTTCATTAGCCTCCACTAGGGCCTCACTAGCCTTCACTAGCCCTCCCCAGGGCCTCACTAACGTTCACTAACATCCCCAGGGCCGTATTTGCCTTCACTAGCACTTTGCCTTCACTCTGACTTCCTCAGAGTCTCACTAGCCTTCATTAGCCTCCCCCAAGGCCTCACTAGCCTTCATTAGCCTCCCTGGGGCCTCAGTAGCCCCCCCCTGGGGCTTCATGGCCTTCCCCATGGCCTCACTAGCCTTCATTAGCCTCCCCCAACGCCACATTGGCCTTCACTAGCCTTTATTAGCCTCCCCTAGGGCCTCATGGCCTTCCCCATGGCCTCACTAGCCTCCACGGGACCTCACTAGCCTCCACTAGCCTCCACGAGAACTCACTAGCCTCCACGAGACCTCACCAGCGTCCCCAGGGCCTCTTTAGCTTTCACTAGCCTTCCCCAAAACCATATTTGCCTTCACTAGCCTTCCCCAGGGCCTCACTAGCCTCCCCTAGGGCCTCATGGCCTTCCCTAGGGCCTCACTAGCCTTCACTAGCCTCCACGGGACCTCACTAGCCTCCCCTAGGGCCTCATGGCCTTCCCTAAGGCCTCACTAGCCTCCACGAGACCTCACTAGCCTCCACGAGACCTCACTAGCGTCCCCAGGGCCTCTTTAGCTTTCACTAGCCTTCCCCAAGACCGTATTTGCCTTCACTAGCCTTCCCCAGGGCCTCACTAGCCTCCCTTAGGGCCTCATGGCCTTCCCTAGGGCCTCACTAGCCTTCACTAGCCTCCATGGGACCTCACCAGCCTCCCAGGGCCTCTTTAGCTTTCACTAGCCTCCATGGGACCTCACCAGCCTCCCCAGGGCCTCTTCAGCTTTCACTAGCCTTCTCCAGGACCGCATTTGCCTTCACTAACCTCCCCAGGGCCTTATTTGCCTTCACTAGCTTTCCTCAGAGTCTCACTAACCTTCATTAGCCTCGCCCAAGGCCTCACTAGCCTTCATTAGCCTCCACTAGGGCCTCACTAGCCTTCATTAGCCTCCATGGGTCCTCAGTAGCCTCCCCTAGACCCTCACTAGCCTTACTCACTAGCCTCCATGGGACCTCACTAGCCTCCCCAGGGCCTCTTTAGCTTTCACTAGCCTCCCTAGACCCTCACTAGCCTCCCCTAGGGCCTCATGGCCTTCCCCATGGCCTCACTAGCCTCCACCAGCCTCCACGAGAACTCACTAGCCTCCACGAGACCTCACCAGCGTCCCCAGGGCCTCTTTAGCTTTCACTAGCCTTCCCCAAAACCATATTTGCCTTCACTAGCCTTCCCCAGGGCCTCACTAGCCTCCCCTAGGGCCTCATGGCCTTCCCTAGGGCCTCTTTAGCTTTCACTAGCCTCCATGGGACCTCACCAGCCTCCCCAGGGCCTCTTTAGCTTTCACTAGCCTTCTCCAGGACCGCATTTGCCTTCACTAACCTCCCCAGGGCCTTATTTGCCTTCACTAGCTTTCCTCAGAGTCTCACTAACCTTCATTAGCCTCGCCCAAGGCCTCACTAGCCTTCATTAGCCTCCACTAGGGCCTCACTAGCCTTCATTAGCCTCCCTGGGGCCTCACTAGCCTTCATTAGCCTCCCCGAAGGCCTCACTAGCCTTCATTAGCCTCCCTGGGGCCTCAGTAGCCCCCCCTGGGGCTTCATGGCCTTCCCCATGGCCTCACTAGCCTTCATTAGCCTCCTCCAACGCCACATTGGCCTTCACTAGCCTTTATTAGCCTCCCCTAGGGCCTCATGGCCTTCCCCATGGCCTCACTAGCCTCCACGGGACCTCACTAGCCTCCACTAGCCTCCACGAGACCTCACTAGCCTCCACGAGACCTCACCAGCGTCCCCAGGGCCTCTTTAGCTTTCACTAGCCTTCCCCAAGACCGTATTTGCCTTCACTAGCCTTCCCCAGGGCCTCACTAGCCTCCCTTAGGGCCTCATGGCCTTCCCTAGGGCCTCACTAGCCTTCACTAGCCTCCATGGGACCTCACCAGCCTCCCCAGGGCCTCTTTAGCTTTCACTAGCCTTCTCCAGGACCGCATTTGCCTTCACTAACCTCCCCAGGGCCTTATTTGCCTTCACTAGCTTTCCTCAGAGTCTCACTAACCTTCATTAGCCTCGCCCAAGGCCTCACTAGCCTTCATTAGCCTCCACTAGGGCCTCACTAGCCTTCATTAGCCTCCATGGGTCCTCAGTAGCCTCCCCTAGACCCTCACTAGCCTTCACTAGCCTCCATGGGACCTCACTAGCCTCCCCAGGGCCTCTTTAGCTTTCACTAGCCTCCCCTAGACCCTCACTAGCCTTCATTAGCCTCCACTAGGGCCTCACTAGCCTTCACTAGCCCTCCCCAGGGCCTCACTAACGTTCACTAACATCCCCAGGGCCGTATTTGCCTTCACTAGCACTTTGCCTTCACTCTGACTTCCTCAGAGTCTCACTAGCCTTCATTAGCCTCCCCCAAGGCCTCACTAGCCTTCATTAGCCTCCCTGGGGCCTCAGTAGCCCCCCCCTGGGGCTTCATGGCCTTCCCCATGGCCTCACTAGCCTTCATTAGCCTCCCCCAACGCCACATTGGCCTTCACTAGCCTTTATTAGCCTCCCCTAGGGCCTCATGGCCTTCCCCATGGCCTCACTAGCCTCCACGGGACCTCACTAGCCTCCACTAGCCTCCACGAGAACTCACTAGCCTCCACGAGACCTCACCAGCGTCCCCAGGGCCTCTTTAGCTTTCACTAGCCTTCCCCAAAACCATATTTGCCTTCACTAGCCTTCCCCAGGGCCTCACTAGCCTCCCCTAGGGCCTCATGGCCTTCCCTAGGGCCTCACTAGCCTTCACTAGCCTCCACGGGACCTCACTAGCCTCCCCTAGGGCCTCATGGCCTTCCCTAAGGCCTCACTAGCCTCCACGAGACCTCACTAGCCTCCACGAGACCTCACTAGCGTCCCCAGGGCCTCTTTAGCTTTCACTAGCCTTCCCCAAGACCGTATTTGCCTTACTAGCCTTCCCCAGGGCCTCACTAGCCTCCCCTAGGGCCACATGGCCTTCCCTAGGGCCTCACTAGCCTTCACTAGCCTCCATGGGACCTCACCAGCCTCCCCAGGGCCTCTTTAGCTTTCACTAGCCTTCTCCAGGACCGCATTTGCCTTCACTAACCTCCCCAGGGCCTTATTTGCCTTCACTAGCTTTCCTCAGAGTCTCACTAACCTTCATTAGCCTCGCCCAAGGCCTCACTAGCCTTCATTAGCCTCCACTAGGGCCTCACTAGCCTTCATTAGCCTCCCCCAAGGCCTCACTAGCCTTCATTAGCCTCCATGGGTCCTCAGTAGCCCCCCCCTGGGGCTTCATGGCCTTCCCCATGGCCTCACTAGCCTTCATTAGCCTCCCCCAAGGCCACATTGGCCTTCACTAGCCTTTATTAGCCCCCCATAGGGCCTCATGGCCTTCCCCATGGCCTCACTAGCCTCCACGGGACCTCACTAGCCTCCCCAGGGCCTCTTTAGCTTTCACTAGCCTTCCCCAGGACCGTATTTGCCTTCACTAGCCTTCCCCAGGGCCTCACTAGCCTTCACTAACCTCCCCCAGGGCCGTAATTGCCTTCACTAGCTTTCCTCAGGGTCTCAATAGCCTCCATTAGCCTCCCCCAAGGCCTCACTAGCCTTCATTAGCCTCCCCCAAGGCCTCACTAGCCTTCATTAGCCTCCCCTAGGGCCTCACTAGCCTTCATTAGCCTCCCCTAGGGCCTCACTAGCCTTCATTAACCTGCATGGGTCCTCAGTAGCCTCCCCCAGGGCCTCATGGCCTTCCCCAGGGCCTCACTAGCCTTCATTAGCCTCTCCCAAGGCGTCACAAGCTTTCATTAGCCTCCCCTAGGGCCTCATGGCCTTCCCCATGGCCTCACTAGCCTCCACGGGACCTCACTAGCCTCCCCAGGGCCTCTTTAGCTTTCACTAGCCATCCCCAGGACCGTATTTGCTTCACTAGCCTTCCCCAGGGCCTCATGGCGTTCTCCAGGGCCTCACCAGCCTTCACTAACTTCCCCCAGGGCCGTATTGGCCTTCACTAGCTTTCCTCAAGGCCTCACTAGCCTTCATTAGCCTCCGCTAGGGCCTCACTGCCTTCATTAGCCTCCCCTAGGGCCTCACTAGCCTTCATTAGCCTCCACAGCACCTCACTAGCCTCCCTCACTTTTTCCTGGGTAACCTACAGGGTCACCTGCCTAGTTGGGAATCTGAGATAATCATTGACAACTCCTCAGAGGGCGCTCATGTTCAGAGGGTTTACGCAGCAGCAAGTTCATTGTGAAATTTCTTGTATTTCCGACAGTTTTGCATGCAATGACCTTAAAAACTGAAAAACGAGATAGTAATCCAACCTCGTGTCGTACGCGTCGGACAACGTTTTCCGTGCGTTTTCAATATCTTCGACACACGGAGGTACAAAACTTGGATTTACAGATGAACCACAGTACATTCCGCCAAACAACTAACAAAGCTCGTGACGGTGGTTTCTAAGGGTACGACTAGCTCATTCGGCCGGGAACATACTAATTTGAAATCCAACGGTCCTCGTGAGCTCCTACGCGTTGGTCAATTCAAATTGATTCGGCGATCCAAAACCGGCGAATCCACAAGCTGGCGCCGCGCACCGGAGTATTTACCGGAAGATCCTTCGTTTCTAATTGATTATCGATTTTGTCGGAGCTCTCCGGTGGTCTTCGTAAGCGCTTCGTAATGGATTCCCTTACGGACAAACAAGTAAGGGCCGCTATCTCGTAAATTTCGCTCTCTAACACCGTTCCGTAATTGAATTAGCGCTCAATTGAACTGGCAAGTAATTTACAATTGAACAATCTAGCGATGCAATAAACCCGTTGGTGAGTAAATCTTGGCATTGTGCAGGGCTATCCTTATTGATTTAGTAGGTTCCTTCGCTTCTTATATCGTCATACTCCATCGATGCAAGTGGTAAAATATATGTCATAATTCTACATTTTTAGTAACGCTGTAGTCGGCACCAATTTGTGTAAAACTACGTTAAATCGTTCTGTTGTTCGTTTAGACTAGGTTCATAAATCGTAGCGATAGCCAACATACTGGATTCAGTGTTGTGCTTAGCTAGAACTGCTTGAACATCGAAAAGCTTCAGACGAAGACTGTGATGATGTTTCTTAATTGCCTAGCAACGAGTTCTTCTCAAGTCCTACATCTGATGCTGATTGGCAATGCCAGAACTAGGGTGTGGGAAGAGAAATAGCGGAGAGTAGCCATTCCTCTGCACAGAGCGGTGGTCACGCCATTGGAATAAGTTATATCGAGCCATTCCGTAGATGTATTGTGTGTGTGGAAGACTTTTCTAACTCTATGACACGCGTTGATGATTGCAGCCTGACTCAGGAAAAAATTACAGCGATCCCGAACTCCGATCCAATGCCCGACTTTCCTCGGAATATGAATCTTCGTCTATGACCACTAGACTATGATCACTGGAGGTGCCCACAATGGGAGTCGGGCGGTCAGGCTTCTTTGGGGGCTTGCCTTAGTCCTGGTGAAAGCATTACCTTACCGCGTCCCGGTATGCGGTCATCTCAATGTATATGTAGAGAAATGAGATGTTCAAAAGGACTTTTATTGCCGCAGTGGGGCAAGCATTAGTTCATCCTTATTCAGTTCCTCACATCGCGCGCATAATTCCCTAACATTGACGCCTAGTGCTTGCATCTGGCCATCCCAATTCTGGCGCTTCCTACTTGAGTAATACTCAACTTGAACACTGTCCCATCCCACCTTTCCAAACCCACAAATAAAAATGTTCCATTAACATTTACTAAAATAAAATCTATAATAAGGACCTTAGTGTGAGTTAAACTGACTGCACTGCATGTAATGATTTTCGAAATCTTCATAAAACATAGTTTGTTCGGCACAGGCTGAATTGGATGGGTTTTTGACCTCAGAACGTCTTAACTTTAAAAAAGCCTTACGAAAAGTCATTGTTTCCACAAACACGTCCTAAACCCCTTTTGCTACTTATGAAAATTCCATTTCCTAAATTATTTCCAAGTGACAACGGATTTCCATTTTGGAAGTGGAGAGGGTGCCCATTCTACCCTATGCCCGCTCTAGGGATGGAAGGATTGGGACAGGGAAGGAAAGAAGGATGTGAGGATGCTCCGCGATAGAACAATCACCAGTTAAGGTACGACCTGAGAAACACGCGCGAGGTGATATCGTGAAGAACGTGTGCTGACACACCCAGCCGACGCATCTTCTCACCACTTTTCTTTCATCACACACCACGCCAGGACACAGTCAACGCTGCAACCCTGATGTTACCTGCCTCCACTCCACGAGCTACCGTCCTGTCATATTTGCAGTTCTTGGCTCGCCAAGTCAGCGGAAGATCCCGGCTGGCAGATCCTATCTGGACATCCAGGATCACTGCAGACTGGACGGGACCAACAGCGACGATGTCAGGCTTCAGTCCTTCTCCAGAGAAAACCCGGTAGTGCCGCTCTCTCTCCATTTCCCAGCCATCAGATGAAAATGCACCAGCAACCTGCAGGCAGACTGCGTCATGACGCTTGACACGGCCCCCATGAGTACGCGGACACACCTGCATGATTCAGCGGCTCAAACAGGTTACCGCAAGAATGACAGCGATCATTCCCAACATTACGATCCCAGCCGTAGGCAGTAGGCAGTGACGCCACACAAACGGCGTGAAACTGCCGGTAATCCTTCCCGTGAATGCCCTTCAAAGCCCACTCCCCCCCCCCCCCCGCAGAAGAGGAAGGGGAGTCAGGACGCTGCCTGAGTTCCTGTCTGTCAACCGAACCAAGCAGGGCTTACTGGGCTTCGGGGCAGATGGAGTCGCCATGTCACACCACCGCCACTGCTCCTGGACGAATCCTAGACCTGCCACAGCGACATCCCAGCCAGCTTACAGCGCAAGAACGTAATAGACAGAGAAAGAACACCAAGTCCTCCAGATCGAACCGGCACACACAGACCGTTTTCCCCGAATAGCGTTTTTCAGGCTCAGTAGGGTGTGAAAGGTCTGAACAGAACTCAACCTTTTTACTTTCCTTGGCTCTACGAAGTGAAGGGTGTCCCAACATTAACGCAAGATTTGAATTTGCCGCCATTTATGCAGTACAGTGTTGCCAACCCTAAAAACAAAATAAATCGACAGTTGACAGTTTAGGGTTAGTAAAAATGGAGCGTTACGCAATAGAACAACGTGTCTTCATTGTTGAGCAATATGTCAAAAATAATGAATGCTTGGCGGCCGTAGTTCGAAAATTTCATACAAAATATGGTCGAGGACGAAGCACATTTTCACCTTGATGGCTTCGTTAATCGCCACAATTGCCGCTTTTGGGGTTCTGAAAACCCACATGTGATTGTCGAAAAACAAATGCATCCACAACGTGTCACAGTTTGGTGTGCATTTTGGGCTGGAGGCATAATTGGACCACTTTTTTGAAAATGAGGCTGATCAAACAGTGACTGTTACTTCTGTTCGATATCGCGACATGATAACACGGTTCTTCTTGCCGAAATTGGATGATATTGATGTGGCCAATATGTGGTTTCAACAAGACGGTCCCTCATGCCATACAGTCCGTGAAACACTTCAATTATTGCATGAAACATTTCCAGGTCGTGTACTCTCTCGTTTCGGTGATCAGAATTGGCCCCCTAGATCGTGTGATTTAACACCATTAGATTTCTTTTTATGGGGTTATCTAAAATCACAGGTCTACGTCAACAAGCTCACAACTACGCGTGCATTAAAGGAGGAGATTCAACGTTGCATCAACGAAATTCAGCCACATTTATGCAGAACGGTCATGGAAAATTTCGACAAACGAGTGCGTATGTGTATGTGTTACGGGGGGGGAAGGACTGACGGGGAGATGCTTTTTGGAGAGCTGCTGACTCAGGCTAAAATTACGGCAATCGCGCCGGAGATTCGATCCACAATCCTCAACTTACGTCGAGAATTATGAATCGACCGTCTTACCGCAAGACCACGATGAACCGCTTGCCTTTGATAGGAGTCAGTCAGCACATATGCAAAGCCGCGGAGGCCATTTGCCGGATGTGTTATTCCATAAATAACCCTATCCTATGTACTTCATGAATCAATAAAAAAAATTACAATCAAAAGAACTGTGTTTTCTATTTAATTCAAATCTTGCGTTAATTTTGGGACACCCTTTAGAAAGGAAAGTTATGTAATCGGCTGAAAAAAAAATTTTGAGTTTTCTTCAGATCTTTACGTTTCAGACCCCCCTGAGTTCAAAAAACACTATTTGGGAAAATGGTCTGTGTGTCTGTGAACGTTTTTTAGAGAGAACCACCGTAGCAAATCAGCTCAAACTTGATGTCTGGCCCGCAGGTTACCATTGGACGCCAAAATAAGGGTTTGAACAAAATCTACCGAAAGTTAACTATAGTTATCATAGTGATCAAAACACCAAATTTTTTAAAGTTAACGTACCTGTTAGTGAGTCCGTCTCCTCTGGCTTGTGAGTTACTGTGGGCAAGCGCTTTCGATGTAAAGACATCATCGTCTGGCCGTTTAGTCAGTACTGGAGTCAGTCAGTTGGTCGTGGTCTTTATATACAAAGAGAAAAGTGAAAGGAGTGATGGAGCGTTGGGGAAGGGGCGGGGAGAGGTCTTGTTGGTCAGTCTTGTTAGTAGTACCTTAGCCGGACTGGCTGTGTTAGGTATTAAAGAAATTGGGTTGTGTCCGCCAGTAGGCAAATACTAAAGTTAACGTACCTGTTAGTGAGTCCGTCTCCTCTGGCTTGTGAGTTACTGTGGGCAAGCGCTTTCGATGTAAAGACATCATCGTCTGGCCGTTTAGTCAGTACTGGAGTCAGTCAGTTGGTCGTGGTCTTTATATACAAAGAGAAAAGTGAAAGGAGTGATGGAGCGTTGGGGAAGGGGCGGGGAGAGGTCTTGTTGGTCAGTCTTGTTAGTAGTACCTTAGCCGGACTGGCTGTGTTAGGTATTAAAGAAATTGGGTTGTGTCCGCCAGTAGGCAAATACTAAAGTTAACGTACCTGTTAGTGAGTCCGTCTCCTCTGGCTTGTGAGTTACTGTGGGCAAGCGCTTTCGATGTAAAGACATCATCGTCTGGCCGTTTAGTCAGTACTGGAGTCAGTCAGTTGGTCGTGGTCTTTATATACAAAGAGAAAAGTGAAAGGAGTGATGGAGCGTTGGGGAAGGGGCGGGGAGAGGTCTTGTTGGTCAGTCTTGTTAGTAGTACCTTAGCCGGACTGGCTGTGTTAGGTATTAAAGAAATTGGGTTGTGTCCGCCAGTAGGCAAATACTAAAGTTAACGTACCTGTTAGTGAGTCCGTCTCCTCTGGCTTGTGAGTTACTGTGGGCAAGCGCTTTCGATGTAAAGACATCATCGTCTGGCCGTTTAGTCAGTACTGGAGTCAGTCAGTTGGTCGTATTTGCCTACTGGCGGACACAACCCAATTTCTTTAATACCTAACACAGCCAGTCCGGCTAAGGTACTACTAACAAGACTGACCAACAAGACCTCTCCCCGCCCCTTCCCCAACGCTCCATCACTCCTTTCACTTTTCTCTTTGTATATAAAGACCACGACCAACTGACTGACTCCAGTACTGACTAAACGGCCAGACGATGATGTCTTTACATCGAAAGCGCTTGCCCACAGTAACTCACAAGCCAGAGGAGACGGACTCACTAACAGGTACGTTAACTTTAGTATTTGCCTACTGGCGGACACAACCCAATTTCTTTAATACCAAATTTTTTTTTTCTCAAAAATGGCTCTAACGATTTTGATTACATTTTTTATATTGATAGGTCTCAATAAGGCAATCATACCATAAAATACCAATTTGTGGGAAAATGACGAGAGCGGCACAATAAATTATCAAAATTTTCGACGAAAAGATTTTTTAGCGCAGTTTTTTCCTTATAAACTCCGCTGGAATTCTTGTAGAATGTTAAAAAACAATGGTATTGTAGTCCAATCCAATACCTTAACGGTGAGTGTTTAAAAACGCTCATGAGATACATGGGGCTCACTCTAGAAATTCCTGAATTTCAACTACTGCCGTTTCGCTTACTACCAGTTCAAACAGTTATTACCCAATAGCTCTGCAAAAGTAATCCCCCTTCTTCAAAAAATTTGTGTTTACAGCCTCATTAATTATCTGTGTACCAATTGCTCAATAAAGGTCCTGGAATGAGTACGAGCAGCACAATAAATTCCAGAACTGTTGGCGCTACCGTTTCCTGCTGCTGTGACGTGTTGTTTGACCAAGTTCAAAGGAACTGAGTGATAAATGAATCGATTAAATAGAATTAGCCATGTACAAAGTGAATTGACGAAGAGCTAACGAAAGTTGTGTGTTGCAACGCACCAAATATTTGTTCAGCCGATCGCATAACATTCCTTTTTACTTCGTACAGCCAAGGGAAGTAAACCCTTATAACAGCATTTAGGTTATTTAATAGCTACCACCTTCTGAAGCGCAGATTGGTTTCTCTTTAGTATTATATTATCTTCTTGAGTTTTGCCCCGAGTAAATGACTCTCCCTCCACATCTTCCCGCATGGGACTGTTAAGTTTGCAGCAGAGACCGTAATAAATACCTCGAGACCGTGAGGTCGGCTCCGACTAGAAATTCCTTGTGCAATCCTGAACAATTTAGAAATCAAGGGGATCTGAAGATCGTCCATGTATTGAGTGGTGGAATACCCTTCATTCCCGCCGAGCAATAACTGGAGCATTATCGACCGCAACTACCACGAGAATTCGCTACGAGCGTCGATTTTAAGGTTAGGCAAGTTGCCCATCTCGAATGTGTTGCGTTGATGGTATTCTCGACGCGCGACTCTCGGCTTATCTGATTCCACTCGACGAGCCAAGACCTGATAAACCGAACTATTCCAATATGCCGAGCTTCAAACGAGTGACAAGTTGTAGAGCAGATTGACGAGGGAAGACGCTAAAAAAAAAAAGAAGAAATCTCAATCGCGAAATTCTTGTCATGTTGAGAGCAGATGTGACACTTAAATCATCCGCTTATATAAAACGTGGACGGCGTGCGTCATTGTGTTAGTGAATCACAACCCGACAACTTCTCAGATCTCGAAGAGCATTCTTTGCAAATTTCTCAGGTAATACCTGTCTGAGCCATCGGCCTTTCCCTACTATTATTGCTTTCATTAGAATGTCGTAATGCGGACTTCGCTGCGAACGTCTTTCACTAATTTGTGCTCTGACAATTAGCTTCCTTTTTCAACTGATATTTGCTAAAAATCTAATCGAATTCCAATAAACTGTTCTCCTGTAGAATACAGGCGCACAGATAACTTCAGCGGTGTGTTAATCGCCAAATAAGGTCTTACTTTTTGCTATTCTATATTATGTCAGACAGCTCATGCTCTGGCTTCTTGTACTATTTCGTTACGGTTGGTTTGGGACTGCCCGAGCCGTCTGAAAGCCCTGGCTGAGGGAAACACTTCAACACTGCGGATGAATGAGAAGCTACTCTTAAGGCCCTGGCTTCCTATTCCATCTCGTCGGGTCTGATTTGGGAATACCCCAGTCAGGTGATCCTCCCGTTTTTAAGTACTGGTAGTCGCACACCATCAGGTACCTTTTAGACGTCACTCTTTCTATCATCATCAGCAAGATAATGAGTCGTAATGAATTTTAATTTGTTTGCGCGTGGGGTTGAGCGGCCGATGTCAGAAATTTAGTTTATCTCAAATTCAAGAGACTGTTTGCCGCAAAACGCCGAATCAGTATGGGTTTTTTGACCTCGGAGTTCCCATAGTTGCCCTAACGGGACTCCCTGACCATTGACGGCAAAGTCATTGTTTTTCTTGACACCTTCGTCCTCAAACCCTCTTTTTTACCAATGGAAATTCCACCTCTTCCACTGTTTCCAATTGACGACGGATTTCCCCTTCATGTGGACATTCTGAAATATCATTTCCTCCTCTCTTTTCACATTCCTCTCCGCAACAGACAGCTCCTCCCAAACTCATTGACCTAAGAAGTCTCGAGGAAGTCGTTCGTCTCTAGTTCTCCCTACACAGTCATCTAACAGCTTTTGCGATACAGTCCCAATTCTCCCAACGAACACTTGTTTCACCTCTCATCGACATCTAATCTCCTTCCTTCCCCATACAATCGATTTCACGCCTTCAGAGCCTACAGCCATCTGTTCAAGTCCCCTCTTCTTTGTACATCCATGTCTTCAAATTCCATGATATACCGACTCTTCAAATTAGAAGTTCGTGCTCAACTAAAACCCGTCTCCCAGATTCATTCAAGTCTATCCTGGTTGTCCAACCACAATTTAAATGACCCCGCTTTTTGCTATGTCAAATGCCTCCTTCTTGAATCCTTGAAAAAAATATCTGGTGCGTCGCAACACACAACTTTCCTTAGCTCTACAACAATTTACTTTGTACATGGCTAATTCTATTTAATCAATTCATTTATCATTCAGTTAATTTGAACTTGGTCAAACAACACTTCACAGAACAGTTAACTTTCGGTGGATTTTGCCCATACCCTTATTTTTGCGTCCCATGGTAACCTGTAGGCTAGACACCAAGTTTCAGCTGGTTTGGTACGGTTGTTTTCTCTAAAAACCGCGCTAAAATCGATTTCGTCCAAAGTTTTGGTAATTTATTGTGCTGCTCTCGTCATTTTCCCACAAATGGGAATTTTATGCTATAATTGCCTTATCAATATAGTATCAATATAAAAAAATTTAATCAAAATCGTTAGAGCCGTTTTTGAGAAAAATAATATTTGGTGTTTTGATCACTATGATATCTATAATTAACTTTCGGTGGATTTTGTTCAAACCCTTATTTTGGCGTCCCATGGTGACTTGCGGGCGACATATCAAGTTTGAGCTGATTTTGTACGGTGGTTTTCTTTAAAAATCGTTCACAGACACACGCACACACAGACTATTTTCCCGAATAGTGTTTTTCGGACTCAGGAGGGTCTGAAACGTAAAGATCTGAAGAGAACTCAAATTTTTTTTTTCAGCCGATTACATAACTTTCCTTTCTACTTCGTAGAGCCAAGGAAAGTAAAAAGATTATCATGGGTGAAGCAGTTGATGGAACCGACCAAAATCGTAAACGATTTAGTATATTAAGTACCAAATTGGCCCAGAAACCTTCCCCTGAGGCACACTCATATTTAGCTTTTCAGGATGGCTCAGTACGCCATTCTACTTCCCTCGTTGGGAGCGCTATCCACTATAGTGCTTCGATATGGACCATTTGTCTAGCATTAGACACTCCAGGGGGCGATCAAGAGGGCTCCTCAGTCTGGGTGTTTAGGCCATCACGTGAGTTTTTTGACGTGTTGTGTGTTTTCGGCAACTGAACCGAACCCTGGTCTTCAACAACATCAAAAACATGACTCACGCCTTATCGCCCAGAACTTCAAGACTCCTGATCTTTAGGCTAGTCTTATCTGTTCTTCTCCTCTCCAATTGATCAAACCTTTTATTTTCTACCACTTCACCCCCCGTTCTGTTTGAAACGTTGCACTGTACAGCTACTGACTTTTTTATCGTTCAACACGCTCTTTTCCTCCACGAGGAAGTTCACATTGTGTTTGTAAAGTGCGGCAAAGGCAATTTGTTCTCTCAAGGAGTTCTGCACACACTCCTGAATGCCACCACCATTCTTCGACTGATTCAACACCTCTTCATCTTCTCCACACACAGTTCAAGTTTAATTTTCCAATTTATTTTTTTTTTTTTTAGCAGGCCATTAATGTCAACCTAATTACACCATCGGTCAACTTCTTTCTTATCTGTCTCAAGTTAATATTTCCACCTGCTTTTATATCGAGGGAGTAATTTGGATCGCTCTTTGAACTCCACACTAGGGAGAGAAGTATACGAATGATATTTGGATGTCCACAGGACACCTGACCAAGACTGGTCATGTACTGTGTTCGCAATGCGCCTCAAAGTGCTTGGGGTCCCTCAGCAGCGAGGGGCGCGAGGCTGTCCGAGCCAGGCGGGGGTAGGACCAGCGGACTCTGGTTCGATCCCCGACCAGGCACCCCCCTCCTCCAAACCCAGGGGGGGTGGGACAATGGGTACCAGCAATAGGCTGGGGAGACGTGCCCAACAGGCTCGTGAAAGGGGAGTTGGGACATGGGCCCTCAGTGGCCACGGCATACTGCCATTGATCCCGCAGCTTCGGCTGCCTCCCTGTTATCATCATCATCCCTCAGCAGCGACCAGATTTGGTAGCAGGGATGGACTTCAAGGTCGTCTAACGTTTTGTGCGAGAACGATGAGGACGTATTGGGACGTCGCATCAAAAGACACCAGCTCCATGAAAACTACAGGTGGAACAGAGAGGACTTGAGGCTGCTCATTGACGTCACCTAATAGGGCGTACGAATGGGGAAGATTAAATTGAGAAACGAATGAACGTAGTGAGGACTGTATTACACGTGACAGAATAGTGATATGAACAACAAGGGGGCTCTAAATTCGTGAACTGGTTGTGTGGGGAACTAAAGCAGAGAGAGAGAGAGAGAGAGAGAGAGAGGGAGAGAGAGAGAGAGAGAGAGAGAGAGAGAGAGAGAGAGAGAGAGAGAGAGAGAGATGTGAGCAGTGTGTGAGTGCTTTCCTCCTTCCTGAGTCCTTTTACAAAAGGATTGAGGACGAACGCGTTTGGGGAAACAATGACTTTCTAGGAGCGTGAGTGAGGATTGTATTACATTTGACAGAGTAGCGATATTAGTTTGAGTGTGAGTCTATAAACGCGAACAAGGGGACTCTCAATTCACAGAACACTAAGTGGAGGGAGAGGGACAGAGAGAGAGAGAGAGAGAGAGAGAGAGAGAGAGAGAGAGAGAGAGAGAGAGAGAGAGAGAGAGAGAGAGAGAGAGAGAGAGAGAGAGAGAGAGAGAGAGAGAGAGAGAGAGAGAGAGAGAGAGAGAGAGAGAGAGAGAGAGAGAGAGAGAGAGAGAGAAAGAGTAGAGCGGTGAGTAGCATGAGAAATGATAGATGAGTGCATCGCAAGAACTGAAAGACAAGTGAGTTTTGGAAGAACTGTGGGTTGTGGAGTGGAAATAAATTGAGGGGTGAGGGCATATTTTGGAAAGTCCAGAGAAGGGGATAACCAGCCGCTTCGGAACAACTGAGAGGCAGGCTTCCCGCACCTGCAGACAAAGAGCATTAGGGTTAGAAATAGGTGGACTCGATGTTTGGGGAACGCCTGAAACAAGTGGCTAGTGCAGACATTACAAGGTCAAGATCCAGACTGCCTGCGCCAAACATTCTCCCCCCCCCCCCCCGGCTATGGCAGCAGAATAAACCTTGAAGTGAGGGTGCGGTAGTTTACGTGGGCACAGGGGCTAGCACAAAAGAACAGAGCAGTAGGGCTAAGACGTGCTAGAGCTGAGCCACATTGCTAGCCTGCTGAAGGGCTAGAGAACAGGGGGATGACACTAGGGTCGGTTCTGAGAAACGAATGATGGGTGTTGGGTTGAGCGCCGCAATTGAGTTTAGGGACTAAGGCGAGGGTGAATGAGTGATCACAAGGGAAAGCACAGGGGATGGTGCAAATAGAATAAAAGGACAGTGAGACAGCAAGCTAGAATAAAAGGGCAATGAGAAAGATCAAGCTATGGTCGAAGAGGAGTAGTTTTTAAAATGCTGAAGTGAAATTTCACATGGAGAGGTACAGAAGGGAAATCCCACGGCAGGCGGGCGGGTGCAATTGGGCAAGCACACTGGGGTGGTGCAACAGGGGTCAAGCATCCCAACTAATTCAACCTGCGCCGAACAAGGCCCATAAAAAACTTTTTGCTCCGACGGTTAGCTTCATTTTCTACTATTCGCTAAAAATTTATTGGAGTTCCAATAAGCCGTTCTGCTGTTCTCCGGTAAATTACAGGTGCAAACGCGCGTACATAACATCAGCGGTGTTAGTCCTCTGATAAGATAAAATGAGAGATTCCGACAACAGAAGAAACTTGACTCTTTGGTCTCGTAAATATTTGTTCGATTGATGGAAGCTGTAAGGGATCCTGAACTAACTTCTACAGATTGATCAAAAGGCCCTCGTCAATTAACACAACGATTAAAACGTTGAATGTTAATGCAACCACTGCCCTAATCGATCGACAAACTCAACGTTGACTATTTTCCAACTTTTTGTTGTGAGCGACTGCAAATATTTGAGATTTTCCTCGATTCGATTCCTCCATTAGCCAACATTTTCTGGGTTTGACCGAGAATATCTGTGTGTGTGTGGGTGCGTCTGAGATGTTTTTGTTGACCCGGGGGGAGCGGATATTTCTCTGCAGGGAGAGCGGAAGGGCTGGAGCACGCGGAGGGTAAAAGGCCGTAAGAGTCGCGTTCATTTGAAAGATGGTGAGAAATTCCGTGTTCTCTCCATTAGCGGAGATTGGGCGGAAAGGGTTAATGCTCTTGGAACGAAAGGGCTCGCATTCCGGATCATATACTCCGAACTAACGGCGAAATGGCGTTTAAAGGACGGGGCCAAGGTACCAAATTGGATTTCGCTCTTAAAGATACTTCACGAGGAATTCATGTTGTGCGTTGTGAACACGGTGTCCGATCAAGAATTCGATTTTGACTTTCGGCAACTCAAAGGGTAAGGAAAGTATTGTAATCCAGTAAAATAAAAAGCTGGGGTTTTCTTTAGTCCGTGTGGCAAGCCAAGGAGCGCAAATACAACAGGACGGATCTCTGTATGGTAAGCTCGTGGAGTGGAGGTAGGTAACATCAGTGTTGCAGCATTGACCATATCCTGGCATGGTGCGTGCTGAGAAAAGTGCTGAGGAGATGCGTCGGCTGGGTGTGTCAGCAGGCGTTCTCCGCCGTATCACGACTCGCGTGTTGCTCGGGTCGTACCTTAACTGGTGATCGTCCTACGAGGCATATCCACAAAGTAAGTGTACTGAAGCTCCCGTAGGCCGTAGGGAATTTGTTTTGCTATGTTGGGCACACTATCGTGTAGCGTGACTCCTCTCCTCCGAAACAAGACCACAATGAGGTCAGTACGTTGAAAACTGTGGTCTCAGGAGCATTTCTCGTGAAAGATGTCGATCGACTCTGCCGCCAAGTGCGAAATCCGCGCGGTCATCCGGTACCTCAATGTAACGAGAAATCCCCGATTGAAATTTTTAATGAGGTAAAGGCAATTTATGGTGAAGGACACATGAATCGTACGAGTATGTACAAGTGGTGTAGGGAGTTTAAGAACGGTCGTACGAATGTGCATGACGAATTGAGGAGTGGGAGACGGTCGATTGTGACTGACAAACTTGTGGGAAAGATTGATAATGCGGTCCGTGACGATCGCAGATTGACTCTGGACGAAATTTCTACGAAGTTTCCTGAAATATCCAGATCTTTGCTGCACGAAACAATAACAGAAACCCTCGGATTTCATAAACTGTGTGCAAGATTGGTCCGAAAACAACTGACTGAACAACACAAGAATCGAGTGCAGACCTCTAGAGAGATTTTGGAACGGTATGAACTGGAGGGTGATGATTTCCTCAAGTGTATTGTTACTGGAGATGAGACTTGGGTTGCACACTATACTCCAGAAACCAAGAGACAGTCCGAACAGTGGCGTCACACCACTTCACCCTCAGCCAAAAAGTTCAAAACCACAATTTCTGGGAAAAAAATCATGGCATCAGTGTTTTGGGACCACAAAGGCATCATACTGATCGATTATTTGCCTCAGGGGGAGATCGTATCATGGAACATCCTATTATCCTTCTTCACTTCCCCGTCCCAATTCTTCTATCCCTATAGACGGTGCGGGGTAGTCTGGGCGCCCTCCCCATTTACTTACTTAATATTTATTTAGGTTTTCCGTTTTGGGTGCCATTGACCCATTTACTGTGAGCTTTGAAAAAAAAAAGTGTGTGCGCATAATCATGAATCATAAATAACAAGCTAGATGGGAATCCTTGTCAAAGGGACGCAGCATGTTTGAGTTTTTTGAGTTTTCTCCAACATCTTTGAACCTCTTGGGAGAAAGAGAGTTGAGCCAGACCACAAGCGAAGCCAGTTCCTTGCGAGACATGGCAACTTCAATGCGCAGCTCCACTTCTCTCCTTAACCTGCACGTCTTCTGCCTTCAATGGGGAGGTAACAAGAAACTCGAAGCGACAGTGCGACCAAACCTCCCTGCATTAACTGCCATTAAGTAAGCCTTTAACTGTTTCGCCCAGTTTGAGAAAAAGATGGTCACAGTAGATGTGTCCGAGCAAAATTTGCCACTAAAGTAAATAGTTAGATCAGGTGGGAAACCAGATTAAGAACACCTCCAAGTGGTGCGGGATTCCCCAGAGGTCATACCTCCGTGCAGTAGCACACTTGCAACTGGCCCAATAACCAAACCCGCTGCACCTTCACTGGTCTGAAGCTCGGCGAATGACGGGGCTCTTGCGTGATAGCGAAACTGCAACCTCCGTGACAGTCGATTGATACAACTCTCAGGTTCAGGAACAGAAAACAGACCTGTGCGCGTGTGTGTAGTTCGATTCACGGGAGAACGGCTAAACCGATTTGGCGCTTCTATTGTTTTGTTTTTGATTTTTTAACGACGCCCAAAATGAGGTTACGAACGATTTCCATCGATGAGTGACCAAATGTTGTGCCAAAAATTAGGTGTTTCCGCCGTATATTCTAGCAAATGGAACTCACTCATCTCTAAAAACAACTAGGAGCTGCGATATCAAACTGTTTACCCCGTTATCAATTGCCGTCCTTTTCGTTTTCATTATTATCGTTGTGGTTGTTGTTGCTACCTCCCTATTTACTTATTCCCGGTTTTGCGATCGTTCCCCGACCTCGTGTTTTCCGGGTGGTCCGCAGTATTTTTAATTCCTAATCCCAGTTCCTTTTCTTTCGGTTCCTTCCCCGGCACCCTTGTCACCGCGACATCTCAAGGACTGGTTCTCCAACGTTCACTATCTCAACATTTATTTTTAACCAGCATTTGTTTTGTGTTGTGCCTTGACCAGAGAGACTCTATATCGAGATAACTCATATTTTGACGCAGTTATATAACGCTTTTCATTATAAACGTTCATTCACGCCTCAACCCATCACCAAGAAGCTGTTATTTATTTCCAAAGGGTGCCACATCCTGAACGTACAAAGGTGTTCATGTTGTCTATCCTGAATCCACCAAATTGGGTGCTCATCCGGGCATTCTAGAAATCTAGTGAATCTATACGCTACATTAGGGTTTTTGCATTTTTTTCTCAAAATCGGCTCTCACGATTTTTAGTCAACTTCCAAATTACCTTCCACTAACCCAACTTTTCTCCTCCTTAAATACCTCTACAAAAATTTGATGAACGCAGATACAGAACAATGAAGGAAAAATAGGGTTTTTTCAGTTTTGGGTTAAACGGCTCTAACAATTTTCACCAAATTCACAGGATGTCTTTAAATATTCAATAAGTATGTATTGTTCTCAATAAAAGTTCCTCTGACGTACGTCGAATAGAGATAATAAGCAAAACGTTTCCAAAATAAGTTTTTTTAATTGGCGTAATTTCCGGGGTAACTACTTCCCAAGATTTGATTTATCTGGTACCCAATTATTTCTGTATCTGCCTGTTGAATGAAGATATGAGCGACGATAACACGGAAAATGAGATATGTGGGAGGATAATTTTTCGTTTTACCAATTTTCTGAAACCTCCGCTCTAACAGTTTCGATCAAACTTACGAGGTACTCAGAACTAACTAGTACCTACATTTTGTTCCCCATAAATGTTTTCGTAAAAGAGCGTTGAGTGAAGATTCAGTTCCACCACAGGTCTGTTTCCTTATTTGATGACGGTTCCTAAACCCTCGACGAGGGTTAAGTCATGGAAGTTGCGGTTTCGTTAATGTGCAAGAGGCCGGCCTCTGCAGCATCCACCAAGCAGGTATTTGGTCGTTAGCCAGTCTCCCGGTAGAGAGCTGTTGCCCGAGGCCTGAGGAATCCCGTACCGTCTGAGAGGAGTTCTTAATCTGGTTTCCTACCTAATCTAACTATTTACTTGGGCGGCAAGTTTCAAAAGGACAGATCAACTATGACCACGTTTCTTAGCCATCACCTTCTTCGAGAACTCTGCAAAATGGTTATAGGCTTGCTTTGTAGCAGTCAATGCTGCTAAGTTCGATTGCCCTCAAACAACCATCGCTCACTGTTGTAGAAACTACAGTGGAGCAGCACGTGGTTTCTTGTTTCCTCCGCACTCGCGGCGCAAGATGTGCATGACGGAGGGTCTTTGGGAGAAATGAAGTGGAGTCGCGCATTGAAGTCCCCATGTCCAGTGGCTCAACACATTTTCTTGAAAGACGTTCACGGATGTTGGGGAAGAACTCATACGTGTCACGTCCCTTTGACGAGGATTCCCATCTCGCTTGTCATTTCTCTAACGCCCATTCGTCGATGGCAGTGAGTTTTGTTCCGTGGTGAGATCCGCACAGTGTTCAGCCCTAAGCTTCTACTCTCTATTCGTCAACCATGCACTCAACGGCCAAATCAACTGGTAATAGGGGTTGTGGAAAGTTATGTGTTGCTAAGCACCAGATATTTTAAATTCGAGTACAAAATAGTTTTATCACGGTTTCGTGCTATGTGAGTCAACCCACGCTCTTGCTGAACCACGCCCCACTCAAACAATATTTACCGAAGCACTTGTGGCTGGATTTCGACTGAACTAGAGTCATTCGGCTTTATGATGCTGTTATGACATCGTACTAAGTGAGGAGGGGAGTACGCACGATTTCGCGATGGGAACAAGGCATTTTATTACCAAACTCGCAAGAGTGGGCTACTGGACGACGCCTTGATGAGACGAGAGCTCCGTTTCGACAACTCACACCGATTTTTCGAGTGAAACATTTGAGGTGCCAAGTCAACACAAATGCTCCAAACGAGCCTTCGCTAAACCGACGAGTTCGTTTCGCCCCGGTACATCGCTTTGCCCTTCATGAAGTGCTTGCTTACTCATGAACGCTATACTGCGATCAGAGCGCCACTGACACAACCCTTCAAACTCGTTGTACTCCCTTGAATGAGACGGGAACAATGTAGGCGCCGGACTTTCAGCTGAGTCTTGGCTGCTGGTAACAACCATCTTCAGATAACTTTGGACCTGGTTGCGCAAATGAGTAGATCCGGCCCAGAGAACTACACGAAAGGGAGAGTTGAAGATCGTAAATAAAAGAAATCGGTGAGCATGAGAAGGAATGTATTAGCGTGAGTGTGCGTAGCGTTTGTGTACAAAAGGCCAATGCAGAAGGGCGACTCGGAAATAAGCATGAACTGAGCGGGAAACTATCGGAACGAGAGAGGGACACGGGGCCAGGCATAGGGAGACGAGTGACTTTCCGCGATAGTTTGTGGCTGAATGTAAGAATTGTGGAAGGAGTCGCCTCTTGTGGAGAGGAATCTGAAATTGAGGAGAGGGGAAATAAAGAGAAGAAAATACCCCACTCCAGGGAAATCCGGTAGCCTTTAGAGATAACGAGGGGCAGGTATTGAAATAGAAGGAGACAATGACTGGGGAAGTCCGAGGTCAAAGGACTCGAACTGATTTGGCGCTTTGCGTCCGACAAACTTCTTACAACACTTACTTCAACAAATTAAAACACTGCAAATTATTACACAACGGTTTATTATTCGGATAATCAGCTTGACCTAGCATTAATGCTCCGAGACCCATCCTGTTCGATTCAGCATCGAAAAATGATCATAATGAAACCCAAAAAAAGGTCGAAAAGAACTGAATCGTAATATTAAAATAAACAAACAAAAAACGAAAGTATCTAGAAAAAACTGAATTTTAATATGAAAACATGCACGCTAAATACTAATATCAAAATGTAACCAAAAATCTATGAAAAAAAAAAACAGAATGAGAATGAAACGAAAGAATCTAAAAAAATTGAATCGTATCAAAACCAAAAAAAATGAAACGAACGAACTATTAATAAATAAACCAAAAATAAGCGAATAATGAAAAGTTCAATCGAAGATAACAGATATTTTGCTACCGTTGAGACGACTAGATACCAAATCGGATTTTTGGGCGAAAGAACGAATTTTTTAGACCACGTTAAAGGCACAAAACGGCCCGGACGGCGGACGGACATTGCAAATTTGGAATCTCCATGTCTTGAAACGTAAAGTATCAAATTTTGAGGGGGGGGTTGTAAAAAATTTTTCGTGACCTAAAACATAGGGTTATTATTCAGAATGAACAATAAACCAAAACGAACGAATAAATAAAATAAAAATACATCGTGGGACTCATGAAAAGGAACAAACTACGCTTCATGATGCCTGTAAAACCTACATGCTAACAAGCATTTGTGTGCATATACAACCTCACTAGTTCTTCTTCCGTAAATAGCTTCCACAAGGTCCTAAATATCTTCTCCATATTTAGAAAGTAAAAGATCTTTGACATTGGTTTTAAACGCTTCAACTGACAAAGTGGTGGAAGTTTTGATCTTCAGGGGATCGTGTATGTCTCCATTTCACACAGCTGCGACATCCAGGGTTCAGAGAACCTCGACGATTATCTCGGTAAGGGAATCCCCAGAGGACATCTCCAGAATCGGCAGTTGTGCGCGAAGACGCTGTGACTACCGCGCACTGGTCAGCGGCACTGTTAGAAACAACTTTGGCGTTCTGGATGATGTGACGGAGTATGACGCCAAGTCAACAAAACGGCTCTGGGCGAGCCTTCGCTAAACCGAAGAGTTCGGTTCGTCCCAGTACAGTACGCCTGAACAGAACGATTAGAACGACCACACCTCCAATCCGAAGCCTCAGGATCGAACTGATACAATCCATTTTTCAAAATTCAAATCGACGGAACGAAACTAGATAAGTTACCACCTGCTCGCACTGCCCCTCTTCGCCAAAACTGAATTCGATTCCGACAGTTCGCGTAATGGCACCGCTAATAAATTGGCACGAGCGTTGACGCGAGTTCTGGCACCGAAGGTGGACGATGAATGAGCCGGACGGTTTTCCCTCAACGCTGATCATTCGTCGAGAGAGAGAAACGAGTAAATTACGTCCGAGGGGATCGTTCAATCTGAAACTAGTTGCCCGAGGTTTTTTGGCAAACGGAAACGTCCACGTTTTGCGCGAAATTCCCCCCCATTTCCCGAATCAAAGGCTTTACAACTCCAGCTGCATCAATATCAACGAAACCGTTAGTTTAGTAAACAATTTTTGCGAAGAAGTCGGAATATTTATGATTTCGAGAGAACCAACACATCACTCTCCGCTCATTTGAGATAACAATCTTCTTTGTAGAAAAAGACATCAACTTTTACTTTGTTTGAGCGATAAAATAGTTTTACAACTTCGTTAAAATATTTACGGAACCTGAACTGAAGGTACAAGTTATTTCTCCGCGCTTGTTACCGAGAGTGCGCCATAAAGAGAGTTGTGCGAGTAATCTCATATTTTTAGCTCCACGTAAAACACATATTCAGTTGTTAGGATTATTGAAGCCCCTCAGTGCGTGGTGGCAGCAGGTTTCTTTCATCCTATAAACAAACCCCATAAATGGTTTCAAAAAAAAAATTAAATCTGCGAAAAGCCGTAAAACCAAATTGAATTACGTACTTCAAAAGAAGTTTCATGCGAACTCCCTGTGTATTAACGTCCTGGTTCAAGATTTTCATTTCAACTAAGCTCTACATCAATTCACTTTGTACATGGCTAATTCTATTTAATCAATTCATTTATCACACAGTTAATTTGAACTTGGTCAAACAACGCTTTACGGCAGCAGAAAGCGGTAGCGCTTACAGTTCCGGAATTAATTGTGCTGCTCGTACTCATTGCAGGACCATTATTGAGCAATTGGTACACAGATACTTAATGAGGCTGTAAACACGGCTTTTTAAAAAAAGGACAGTAATCACTTTTGCAGAGTTATTGGAAAATAACTGTTAGAACTGGTAGTAAGCGAAACGGCAGTAGTTGAAATTCAGGAATTTCTGGAGTGAGCCCCATGTATTTCATGAGCGTTTTTAAACACTCACCCTTTAGGTATTGGATTGGACTACAATACCAATTTTTTACAACATTCTACAAGAGTTCCAGCGGAGTTTATAAGGAAAAAACTGCGCGAAAAACGGTTTTGGTCGAAAATTTTGATAATTTACTGTGCTGCTCTCGTCATTTTCCCACGAATGAGAATTTTATAGTATCATTGCCTTATTGAGCGCTATCAATATAAAAAATGTAATTAAAATCGTTAGAGCCGTTTTTGACAAAAAAAATTTGGTGTTTTGATCACTATGATGACTATAGTTAACTTTCGGTGGATTTTGCCCATACCCTCATTATTGCGTCCCATGGTAACCTGTAGGCTAGACATCAAGTTTCAGCTGATTTGGTACGGTGGTTTTCTCTAAAAACTGCGCTGAAATCGATTTCGGCGAAAGTTTTGGTAATTTATTGTGCTGCTCTCGTCATTTTCCCACTAATGGGAATTTTATGCTATAATCGCCTTATTGAGAGCTATCAATACAAAAAATTTAATCAAAATCGTTAGAGCCGTTTTTGAGAAAAAAGATATTCGGTGTTTTGATCACTTTGATAACTATAATTAACTTTCGGTGGATTTTGTTCAAACCCTTATTTTGGCGTCCCATGGTGACTTGCGGGCGAGATATCAAGTTTGAGCTGATTTGGTACGGTGGTTTTCTCTAAAAATCGTTCACAGACACACACACACAGACCATTTTCCCAAATAGTGTTTTTCGGACTCAGGAGGGTCTGAAACGTAAAGATCTGAAGAGAACTCAAAATTTTTTTTTCAGCCGATTACATAACTTTTCTTTCTACTTTGTAGAGCCAAGGAAAGTAAAAAGGGCTTGTGCGACGCGTCACTCAACTTTCCTTAGCTTTACGTTCGGTCGTTTTCACGACTTTCGCTACTGATTCATTTTTGACGCATTTGGCAGGAAGTGATGGCGGTTACAGTTCCGAAATTTATTGTTCTGCTCGTACATAAGAAACGTCACTTTACACAACGACTTGAATATACCGTTTGTTCAGGGTAGAATTGGACTGAATTACAACTTCACGAATCTATGGAAAACCGTTCCAATGCCCTGGTGACCAGAATGATTTGATGTCTCAACGTGTACCGCCTTCGCGACATCTGAAGAGGCTTGAGCGGAAACATCTTCAGACCTTCTCAATCAATAATTATTATAACCCGTTTGCCCTCTGTTCGGCAGGCCGAATTAGTTGGGTCTTTAGCCTCCGGAATATCTGCACTCGCACTTAACGGCATTTGTTTACACCTTAGGCGGGATCTTGTTAGAAAAAGGTGAGGTGAACTATTTAGACATTGGACTTGTTTGTGCATCGCCTAATGCCGCCTCTTCGTGTTCGTATCTGCCGTCGTCGTTTCAGCAGTATCCTCATGTGAGCACTGTAAAATAATTAACATGTGGGCCCTCAGTATCCCATAACCCACATCTGTGGTTGTCAAGTCAGAGCTGCTCTTTCCTTTTACTAGACGAACCAAGAGCCAGAAGGACGATCCATTCAACAACGACCTGCCCATCAGAAATTCTGTTTCCGTTTCTTTGTTCTCCACAAGAACTATCCTTTGTTTCCTTTCTTTTTTCTAGTGTGGACTATTTAATTTATTTTCAATTAAATTCGGTTAATTTTGTACCAAGAGCACATCACAAATTCAACAATTTCGTTACATTATATTATACTTTATCAATAATAATTTCTTATTGTTAATCTCATACTCGGTGTTAGTGATTTATTTTCCAGGCTAACTCTGCGAACTAGCGAACCAACAGTACTCACTGGCCCTATGGAAAGTCATTGTTTCCCCAAACACCTTTCTATCTCAACCATTTTGTGTGTATCTGTGGAAGTCCCACTCCTCAGTTGTTTCCCATTGACAACGGATTTCCACCTTTCTTGGACTTTCCCAACTATGTTTTCCAACCCCTCAATTTTAGATTTCTATTTTCAACAGACAGCTCCTTCCAAGACAGTCATCCATAAGCGAAAGCACTCACACACTGCTCACATCTATCTCTCTCTCTCTCTCTCTCTGTCTCTCTGTCCCTCTCCCTCCACTTAGTGTTCTGTGAATTGAGAGTCCCCTTGTTCGCGTTTATAGACTCACACTCAAACTAATATCGCTACTCTGTCAAGTGTAATACAATCCTCACTCACGCTCCTGGAAAGTCATTGTTTCCCCAAACGCGTTCGTCCTCAATCCTTTTGTTTTGCTGAAAGCCCAGCTACTCAGTAATAAAGTTAAGGTACCTGTTAGGTGAGTCCATCTCCTCTGCCTGGTGAGGTACTGTCTGTGAGCGCTTTCGATGTGAAGACATCGTCTGGCCGTTGAATCAGTACTAGAGTCAGTTGGTCGTGGTCTTTATATACAAAGAGGAAGGTAACCGGAATGGTGGTGGGTCGGTGAAGAGTGGGGGAGAGGAAGGAGGTCATGCACCTCTGGGGAAACCCACTAAAGGTGAAGAGAAAGGAGCGTCTTGAATAGTCTGTCATTTGTCAGTGCATTTGTGGTTATAACTGTGGTTGTGGAGACAGGTACGTTAACATTAGTAATTTGCCTGCTGGTGTCAGCTCTCGCAATACAGCCGTCTCTCAGTTCTCCCAACGATTCACCTCTCAGCTCACACAACTCTAATTCTCTCTCTCGCTCTCTCTCTCTCTCTCTCTCTCTCTCTCTCTCTCGCTCAGGATTATTACTATATATTTTATTATTATTACTTATTATACTACCATTGTTGTTATTATCTTAGGATTGATTGTTGAAGCAGGAATATTGAGCTACCTCGAGATTCTCTCTGCGAACTAACTTTTATCTTTTTTGGCGTGGAACGTGGAAGCGTTTTTGCATACTATTTATGTTTTTAGGTTAGGTTGTGTATCGTAGGAGAAGGAGAGGAATATACTAGTACTCGCCCTTCTCAATGTTCGCTTGTTTTCTGTTTTCAGATCAGTATGCTTGGATGATTTTCGGCGTGCAAGTAATTTATGATCGTATGGCTAGAGTTTCTGTGTGTACTTGTGTATTCAGTGTTGGAATGAATGTAATGTGACTGTAATAATGAATGAATGAACCTAATGAGAGTTTTTCCACAGACAGAGTTTCCGAGTGAACACGTAAAACCAACCAAGACTATTATGTGGTTTGATGGCCTTCATATACTGCTTGAATGGTAACTCTACGTGGAATTGTTGTGTTTAACCTCCAGGGGAAATCGTAGAGAGGGCTGTATGGCCCTAATTTCCCCTGGTCAAGAAATAAACCAATCAACCAATCTCTCTCTCTCTCTCGTCGCGTTCACACTCATTTATACACATACAAAATATATTAATTGCATGTTGTTACTTACTTACTGTTCATTATTATTCTAGTTAAATTTAATGTGTACTTTACTGTTATTATCTGTGTTGTACATAGTTTCGAATAGGAATGTCACTGCTGAGAAGGGGAAGAATATACCAGTACTCACCCTTCTCAAATTCAGCAGTAGGTTGGTATGATAGTGTGTGTGAATGGCAGCGAGTAAGTGGGTCGCCTCAGCCAGTCCTGGGGAGGCGGGATAGGATTAGGCTGGGGCTAAGTTATTTCGCTTATTTATTTACGTGTTTACCTAATCAATTTATTATATGATTTCAGAGTTATTATGAGTTTTTTACCTTTCTATCGATTTTCAGGGCCGTCTCAGGACCTCCCTCGGGATAATGCTCTGAAGGTCGGGTCCGAGGGAGGTCCACTGGTGGGTTGGGCTTGGGGCTGGCTGGGGTTTTTTCACCCACCCCAACCAGCTGGTATGAAAGGTTTGTGTGTCTGCATTATGTGTGTGTGTGTGTGTGTGTGGTATAATTGGTTGGAATGCAAGTAATTTATTTGGCATGAACGTTGATGAATTATGTGTTTAGTTTAGTTTAAATGTAAAGAGTGGCGTGAAGGCTATTTTTTGATTGTCAGTTATATAAGACTCGCAGAGGTAGAGGTTTTTTGTAATTTTGTATTAGTTTTCAGGGGAAGTGGAAGAGAGGGCTGCATAGTCCTAACTTCCCCTGATGGTAAAATAAACATCTTCAATCAATCTTTCTCTCTCTCTCTCTCTCTTTCTTCGTTTCACACGTGAATGTAATACAGTCCTCACTCACGCTCACCACGTTCATTACTTCCTCAGTTTCAAGCTCCCCCATTCGTGCGCCCAACAGTATGTCCGGATATAGAAATAAACAGTAAAAAATCTTCCTTCACGAATTGGTCGAGGAACATGTAAAGTTAATTATTGTGCGGCTTAACCTTTTAGTTTTTTACTTTCCTTGGCTCTACAAAGTAGAAAGGAAAGTTATGTAATCGGCTGAAAAAAAATTTTGAGTTTTCTTCAGATCTTTACGTTTCAGACCCTCCTGAGTCCGAAAAACACTATTTGGGAAAATGGTCTGTGTGTATGTGTGTGTGTGTGTGTGTGTGTGTGTGTGTGTCTGAACGATTTTTAGAGAAAACCACCGTACCAAATCAGCTCAATCTTGATATCTCGCCCGCAGCTCATCATGGGACGCCAAAATAAGGGTATGAACCAAATTCACCGAAATTTAACTATAGTTATCATAGTGATCAAAACACCAAATATTTTTTTTCTCATAAACGGCACTAACGATTTTGATTAAATTTTGTATATTGATAGCTCCCAATATGGCTACTACACCATAAAATTCCCATTTATGGGAAAACGACAATAAATTGCCAAAACTTTCGACGTAATCGATTTTAGAGTGGTTTTTAGAGAAAACGACCGTACCAAATCCCCTCAAACTTGATATTTAGCCCGCAGGTTACTATGGGACGCTAAAATAAGGGTATGAGCAAAATCCACCGAAAGTTAACTATAGTCATTATAGTGATCAAAACACAAAAATGTTTTCTCAAAAACGGCTCTAACGATTTTGATTAAATTTTTTATATTGATAGCTACCAATATGGCAATCACACCATAAAATTTCCATTCGTGGGAAAATGAGGAGAGCAGCACAATAAATTATCAAAATTTTCGACGAAAAGCGTTTTTAGCGCAGTTTTTTCCTTATAAACTCCGCTGGGGTGTTAGTAGAAAGTTAAAGAAAATTGGTATTGTAGTCCAATCCAATACCTAACGGGTGAGTGTTTAAAAACGCTCATGAGGTACATGTGGCTCACTTCAGAAATTCCTGAATTTCAACTACCGCCGTTTCGCTTACTGCCAGTTCTAACAGTTATTACCCATTAACTCTGCGAAAGTGATTATTATCCCTCTTCAAAAAATTCGTGTACAGCCTCATTAATTTTCTGTGTACAATTGCTCAATAATGGTCCTATAATGGGTATGAGCAGCACAATAAATTCCGGAACTGTAAGCGCTACCGCTTCCTGCTGCTGTGACGTGTTGTTTGACCAAGTTCAAAGGAACTGAGTGATAAATGAATTGAGTAAGTAGAATTAGCCATGTACAAAGTGAATTGTTGTAGAGCTAAGGAAAGTTGTGTGTTGCAACGCACCAGATATTTTTTGTCGCTACAGGACATCACTTGGCAACCCCCGCCATGTGATAGGTTTGACCTATCACCGTATGGCGCCAACTGAATACGAAGTCATAAATCGATTCATAGCTTAATCCGCGAAATGCGTGTTATATTTCCATTTGTCTCTGGCATCAGACAAAATTCAGTTCCTATGAAGCCAAAGGCAGTCGCCGTGCCCACCGCTATTCGCGATGTGTTAAGAAATGCCCTCTCTGAAAGTGATATTCGGTAGTCAATAGCTTCGAAAACATTAGTGAAGATTAGTTAGTATGAAAACCTAAAATACACCGCGCTGGCGATGTTCACAAACGAAAAAAACCTTTTTGCCTCGGATCCACAATTTCTACACTAAGTGCCCGGCGAGATAAAGTTTTAAACGTTGTTATTTAGCCTGAAATTATACGCTCGTCGAAGGCAAATATCACGCGTTCGTGAATTCAAATGGAAGGAAAGGATTGAAGGGAAAATTGAGTTTGGCACACATTATGCTTCTTTTTACGTTCACGCGCGATCAAATATTGGGAACTCTGGCTGCCCTGGTCAAAACAAACTTCTGAGAGAGGAGCGGAAAGGATAACGAAAGGGACGAAAGCAAATGCCGTTTCCAATTTACATACTCGGAAAGACATTCGCGGCGAAGCAGCTCGAACGAGATGTGTATTACCAGAACCCTCAGGGACCCCGAATCTTTCCTGCCCCCTTTATACTCGCGGCAGTACTAAGCAAACACGTTCCACGCAAAAATGATTCCACTCCTCTTCGCAGAAGAATTTACGGAATGTTAAAGAGATTTGTTCGCTTTTAGAGCGCTTTGACAACTAATTAGCGTATCGTAGCGAGAGATCACAAGTGATAGGTTTAGCTTTAGCACAGTAAAATATCAGATCCAACGTACCTCATAACTTTCCTCAGCCCCACGTAGCGATTTAAATCTCCCAACTGCTCAACTACGTCATGTGATGATGATTCATTTTATTTAGACTCGTGAATAATCACCGGAAAGCGATAGAAATTAGGTGTAGAACGATATTGTTCATAACTTCGTACTTTTGTGAAGTCTATATAGCACAGTCAGCCTGCACTCCGTACAGTGGAAAGACGTACTTGGCGGGCACCTTTAGAGCACGTGAATACATACTAAGGAGAAGCTGAGCTGCACTCATCTACGGGCAGCCCAGGGGTGGCGAAAAAGGACGTCGGCCGGTGCTTGGAACGTACTATGGCCTGTCTGACAATGCGATTCTTGTGGGGTACGCGAATGATGAGGCGGCAGTAATTATTGGCCGCACTCTGGACTCACAGATAAAGCTGGAACGAGTAATGGGTTGGGTGAAGGAGTGGATGGGAGCTCATGGGCTATCCACCGCGCCCTACAGAAGACAGAGCTAGTCCTGACAATGACTCGAAAAATTGAGAGACTCTTCTCCACATTAGTGTGTGGAGTACAGAGCTCCAAACGAGGGAAGCAGTTCGATATTTGGGCGTAATGGTGGAAACCAAGTTGTCGGGAAGCAGCAGATAAAGTTGCCACTGGAACAACGGCTCTTTCCCATTTTGTGGCAAATACAAGAGGGTTGCTGACAAGCACAAGGCGGGTGCTTGTGAGTGTGTACACTCTATCCTCTTATATGGACGGAGTTGTGGGCTGATACTCTGAGCATTGCCTACCTTGGAAGTGGATGTCACGGTATCACAAAAGGCAATACTGGAGGTGGCGAGCGTTATCTCAGTCACCTTCTGGTAGCCGAGCAAAAGGAGCTGTATCCGTAAAGGGAGCAACCAGAGTACGGCCACCCGAAAAGGAGAAGAAGAAGAGCTGTGACGCTTGAGAGGTGGCAAAGCGTGTGGGATGCAGCCCAGAAAGGGTGGTGGGCCTGGCCACTCTTCCCAGCACATGGACTCCCGCTCAGGCTTGAATTTGTACCTCACCCAGTTCCTAACTGGACATTTAGGGCGTACGTGCACCGAATTAGAAACGCTCCAATCCTAAACTGCCTGCACTGAATGATAATTTCCATGCCATCTTATCGTCCCTAAGGCCAGTGGGTGTCCGATGGAAGGCATAGTCGCTCAGTTCATACCAGACGCATTCCATCGCTCCATGTTGCATTCCGAGGAAAACTGTAGGTGCATTACTCAATTCGCCAGAGCAGTGCACAGCGAAAAGAGGATGGCGCTTGCTAATCCATGGCCAGGGACATGATGAATGTGGGAGTTCGAGGAGTGAAATCAGACAGAGCGTGAACTTTACCTTGAGAGATTTAACGACTTAACGAAACGGGATACATACTTTGTGCTACTTGCTGTAGAATGTGTACGAATTTTCATTGGAATCTAATAAAGCGCAATAAGTACAATTGTACTGAGGTATGTCCACTTAAATAACTAAACATTTGGTTCCGCATTACACCAATCAAATCCTACACTTAGCACATGTGTTATGAAGGGGGGCTTGGAGATGTTTGGGGAGCTGCTGACTCAGGCTTAAGTTACAGCGATCGCGAGCTCCTCCGATCCATCGCCCACTAGACTACGATCGCGAGGTGCCTTTAATGGGAGTCAGTTGGTACACATAAATGGAGTAATTTGTTCATTAAAAAACTGTTCGTTTAGGATGAGAAGGTTATAGAACGTAATGCACAAACCTGATAGAAATAAAAGGAGTTTATTTCATCTGGAGCTTTTGAAGAATTCGGTCCAACATTTGAGTAGTTGTCCCGTATGACCCAGTCCATTATCCCCAGCTGTAATGAAAGAGAAAATATGATTTAGTACGTGGGGAGCTTCACAAGAAACCAATAGAAAAACACTTTACTCCCAAGCATGTGAATGAGTCAATATGCAAATAATTGAGTGTCAAATAAATTATAAAAATTAAATAAAAATAAAAATTATCCATGCCGGTCGATGAGTTTGATAGTTGCGCTTACTGCTAGGAATTCACGTCCTCTCAGGCTCGTGGCTAATCAGTACTACATCACTGCCAATGGAAGCTTAGGAGGATTTCACAATACGGAATTTATGTAGGTCTTAGGGGTTCAATAACGGAAGGCTTTTTATTTTAGACTCACCGTGTACCAGGACGAGCCAAACCCGTCGAAACTGAGCTGTTGTCTCATCAAGGCGTCGTGTCACCCACGCTCGCGTTCGCTCTTACCCACTTCCCTCTCTCTCTCTCTCTCTCTCTCTCTCTCTCTCTCTCTGCAGAGAGGCAGCTATGGGCCATACAACTCTGCTAGTCTGCAGGACCAATGACATTTCGCTATGGCACGCATTGGGCCCATGTCCTAACTCCTCAACGAGCCCGTTGGGGGGCCCACTTAGTGTCCCAGCCACCGCCAGTACCCATTACCTCACCCCCATGGGTTTGTGGAGGGGGGTGCCTGGTAAACGCCCCAACGCGCTTGGCCACCACGCCCCTACCCTCTTCCCTGTCGTGGTAAAACAGCTTTGACTGTAATTGCGAATAAAATTCCTCGCTCCGATTACTATTCGAGGGATATTGCACTCACTCATTTGAGCGTTGGCACGCATGACATCCACGGACACACCGAACTACATCATCGAACAACCCTAACCAGTAGCACTGCCTGTCTACTCGCCAGTGGGTTTTGGCTACTCCCAGATGACCAGATTGAGGGGCATCGTGGGATTCTGACAGGATTTTAGACCGCAAAGGCCTGGGGATGATTTCCGTAAATAGTAAAGATGGTTCCTGAGTCACAATAGGCCCACACGTGGCTGCAGTGACAAAGGGACTTGTCCCGCATGCCCTCGGGGGGGGGGGGGAGATGGTTCCTTCGTCTTCTAATTCTGGGTGCTGGTCTGGATTGGCCTGTAGCTTGTAGAATTTTTGTTCATACCGTGCATCCTTCACTGGATGAACATTGGTATCAGGGGTAGTGGGTTCAGAGTCCTTGGGTGCAATGGAAATTGCATTAAAGTTGACTTGAGGAGGTAGTCTTGACAATGCATCAGCTACACAGTTTAACATTCCCTTCCGATACTCCATTTTGAATTTGTAGGGCTGGAGTCGTTGGGTTCACCTAGCCAACCGACCTGCAGGGTTCTTCAATTCAATAAGCCATTTGAGACAGGAGAGGTTGGTAATGTGACCTCGTTTCCTTCCAAATACTGGCGGTGTTCCTCAATCCCACAGATAACTGCAAGACACTCTTTCTCCGTCACACTATAGTAACGTTCTGCAGACGGCAGGTAACGTGACTTGAAACTAATAAATCGCTCGTTAACATCTTGCAGTGCTGCACCTAGCCCATATTGGCTGTTTGCAAGATGAAAGGCAAATCAAAATTGGGTCTTGCTAGGATAGGAGCGGATGTAAGAACAGCCTCAAGTAGACTGTTCTGTGGACCACAACCAAGCTTTCCTTGTGCCCTATAGGAATGTCAAAGGGGCGACAATAGTTGAAAATCCAGGAATAAAGCGTTGGTACAAGCCTGACATACCGAAGAAACGACGAAGCTCCGTAAGGTTTTTTGGAGTTAAATGTGATGTGACGGCTTCGACATTTTATGGATCAACGCATATACCCTGCACGTTTACTAAGTTACCAACATATCGAACTTCTCTGCACCCGAATCTTCTGCAATCGCTTGGCGTAATCAAGAGGTTCTGGTTGTTCGCTGTGCTTACAACCCTCCACAACATTCTACGGATATCAGAACGCTAATTCGACCGATCATGATGGCATTTGTAAGGAATGTCTGAGCAGATTTACGCACACTCTCGCATTCTGCACTCATTCGTATGTGCCATCTGTGTTTCAGTATATCGTAGATAAAAGGTTTTTTGTTTCTTCAATTTGCTTTGATCTAGTTGATGTCGTTCAAATGACGGTTTCGTTGGCTAATAATAGAAGAAAGTCATTAGGATAAGAACAAAAAAGGGAGGTCCTAGTGGCGGTGGTGAGCACCGGTTTAGACTAATTGTGCGACAACTGCTCGTTTCATCGAGGGGTTTTCTCAAAATCTACACGGTTCATTTCACTAAAGTTCAATTGGGCTCAAACTCTACAAGTTTTAATTTTATACGATAATAATTAGTCATCAGCTCCCAAGGCTCGAGTAGTTACCGCTTCAGTGGAAACACGCAAATGTAATTTGGTAGCGATGTGATTTCCTTCTCGACGAATCGGTTGGAAAGAAAGGTGCCGTGACGTTGCTAGCATAACTGCAGACGATCGGCCTTAGGCCTTAAGGCACCTGTCACTTCCAGAAGGCATCTTCAAACGAATGAGGCTCTAATTAATCTCCGCCGTACATTAGAAGACCAAGTCGTCTCCTTTTTCCAAACTTGTTTCAGCCGATGGACAGGGCATTGCAACATGCTGCTACAACTGCTTTTTGTATTTAAGCGGCTTATTCTAATTCACAACACGCCTCCTCCACATTAAGTCTGAGGGCTTGCGGGCGGAGTATTCGAATGAATTTACAGATGTTTATAATGTATTATGCGTTGAAAGCCGTTTCATGTAAATCACTGTATTAAATTAAACTGACACTGTTTTATACACACGGTTGAGCGAAAATGTTGACAAACGATCCATAAGTCGCGACAAAAGTATATGATCGCTCTGGAAACCAGTCGATATGATATCTGCGCTCTCAGCTTCACGATACTGACTTACAGGGCCCATGTCTGTGACGTGAAAAGCGAGACTTACATAAAATTACTCCAGAGCCACATCTTGGATGCGACATTGTCTTGACCAGTGGAGGCTACATCGAGCAAGCTTCTCTACTCATATCTTCCTCCTGGTGTGTTACATTGAGGATTAATATATTCCCATATCCGGCCCTTCGCCAGCCACGAGGGACAACTGCCAGCAACTAGGGATAAGTATAGTCCTGGCTGTTGGAGGGAGTGCCTAGCCTTGCGGTCTTTACCACTCTCCTGCAATGTTTGGGAGCTCCCAGCGAACCACAGTCGCCACGAAACCAAACCCTTGGCGTCACTACTGGCGGCGCCCTGCCCAAGGTGCCGCACCAGCGGCCACCCCTGTGGTGTCCATTCTATTTGGCTGCGGCTTGAGCAGCCTACGGACCTGAATGGGAAGCAGGCCCTGGTGTCGGAATAGGCAAGAGGGATTTCGGGGGCAACAAGGGACAGTTACAATTCTGTATTTGTCCCTCAGACCCCGCAGTTTAAAAAAGAATTTTGAGATGGGAGAACCCACAGCGACTCCACAACCTCCACGATGTCCACATTTTCCAAGCATTTTTTCCAGGGCAAGCGCATTTTCAGGTCTTGCCCTGGGTAGGAGTTGGGTTGCTCCATTCTACCTGCCTTGCCCTGTGGCGGCAGCCACCTGACGTGGCCCTAACCCATAATGCACCGGCTCAAGGCCGCAGGCTGTGCATTCCTGTGGTACCACGTTTGGGTCAAACAACGCTAAAGGCCAGAATGGATTCTTTTGATGGCACTTACGGCTCCTCCTCCACCCAGGACCAGGCAGTTTGGACTTTCTGCACTTTCTGAGGTTTCGAAGGACCCTAGTAAGCTGTGGCAGAGGTCCCCCAAGCGTCCACCCATCTGCATTCCCGTCCCTTTGTTTTTTTTCTGTTGTTGTGTTCTTTGTCTTGGTCGGTCTTGGTCCCTCCTGCATTCCTTGTATTTTAGTAATCTCCCTACATAGGCTTGTAAGAGACAGGTTCAAACAGTTAATGAAGCAATGCTTTACCAAAGCGTATAATCGCAACTAACTGCTTCTTGGCGCTAGAGTGGGAGGCAAAATTGCCTGCTTCGTGATTATAGTCGGCAATGCGAGTCGACTCAGATAATACAGCTCCCTTTAACGATATCCGGATCTAAGAAAGTTCGCCACTTACGTTGAAACTTGTGCTTTATTCAATTGCTCGCTCAAGTTAACAAGACGCACATATGTAACCGGTATCTTTATCGCTAAGATCTCCATTAGTGGGGACTGGCTCGGAGTTCTTTGACACTCTTGACTAAAGTAGGGAATGTAGAGAGAGAAGAGGTCAATGCGGTATATTTAACTGGCCTTATTACGTAGGTAACAGCGTATCGTAACTCCGCGCACTCATAACTGAAGTGCTAACGTGAATATTGTCGCGTCGTTCGACGGAAAAACAGCATCATCGCTTCAACATTTTTGGTTTTACTTGTGCGTACAATTCAACCTTTACCCGTTCGTTCCCTGGTTGGTTCTACAAATACTTGTCTTCTTACTCCAATTTCCTTATGGTACTACTCTTCTGTCTATCAATCGTGCCCGTTGTGAGGATTCCAGAATTGAAGGAGTTATCTATTCACTTTCACCGCACAGCTACACGAGGAGCACAAAATCAACTCTTTAAAGACATTTTTGAGAAAGAAATACTTGAAAGTATTTAGTTTAATGACTATTTTTATTTCCACTCAAGCGCAATGACTGGGAGCTCCCACACATTGCAGGAGAGTGGTAAAGGCCGCAAGGCTAGGCACTCCCTCCAACAGCCAGGACTATACTTGTCCCTTGCTGCTGGTAGTTGTCGCGAGCGAAGGGCCGGATATGGGAATATATTAATCCTCAATGTAACACACCAGGAGGAAGATATGAGTAGAGAAGCTTGCTCGATGTAGCCTCCACTGGTCAAGACAATGTCGCATCCAAGATGTGGCTCTGGAGTAATTTTATGTAAGTCTCGCTTTTCACGTCACAGACATGGGCCCTGTAAGTCAGTATCGTGAAGCTGAGAGCGCAGATATCATATCGACTGGTTTCCAGAGCGATCATATACTTTTGTCGCGACTTATGGATCGTTTGTCAACATTTTCGCTCAACCGTGTGTATAAAACAGTGTCAGTTTAATTTAATACAGTGATTTACATGAAACGGCTTTCAACGCATAATACATTATAAACATCTGTAAATTCATTCGAATACTCCGCCCGCAAGCCCTCAGACTTAATGTGGAGGAGGCGTGTTGTGAATTAGAATAAGCCGCTTAAATACAAAAAGCAGTTGTAGCAGCATGTTGCAATGCCCTGTCCATCGGCTGAAACAAGTTTGGAAAAAGGAGACGACTTGGTCTTCTAATGTACGGCGGAGATTAATTAGAGCCTCATTCGTTTGAAGATGCCTTCTGGAAGTGACAGGTGCCTTAAGGCCTAAGGCCGATCGTCTGCAGTTATGCTAGCAACGTCACGGCACCTTTCTTTCCAACCGATTCGTCGAGAAGGAAATCACATCGCTACCAAATTACATTTGCGTGTTTCCACTGAAGCGGTAA
Source organism: Pachypeltis micranthus (assembly GCA_020466155.1). Classification (NCBI taxonomy): domain Eukaryota; kingdom Metazoa; phylum Arthropoda; class Insecta; order Hemiptera; family Miridae; genus Pachypeltis; species Pachypeltis micranthus. The sequence goes on from CM035776.1 coordinate 8,079,637, forward strand.
CTACTCGAGCCTTGGGAGCTGATGACTAATTATTATCGTATAAAATTAAAACTTGTAGAGTTTGAGCCCAATTGAACTTTAGTGAAATGAACCGTGTAGATTTTGAGAAAACCCCTCGATGAAACGAGCAGTTGTCGCACAATTAGTCTAAACCGGTGCTCACCACCGCCACTAGGACCTCCCTTTTTTGTTCTTATCCTAATGACTTTCTTCTATTATTAGCCAACGAAACCGTCATTTGAACGACATCAACTAGATCAAAGCAAATTGAAGAAACAAAAAACCTTTTATCTACGATATACTGAAACACAGATGGCACATACGAATGAGTGCAGAATGAGAGAGTATGCGTAAATCTGCTCAGACATTCCTTACAAATGCCATCATGATCGGTCGAATTAACTTTCTGATATCCGTAGAATGTTAGGGGGGGGGGGGTGAGACAGCGAATACTTTTATTGAAGTATTAAGCATTTATCTTCGCAATTTAATAAGTACAACATTATCATCACATTTTAAATACTTAGTTAGCGTACTTGCATAGTATGAAGAGAGCTTCAAGTAGAGTACGTTAATTTTCAATTTAAATTTTGTGAAGGATATAGCCTTTGTTTCTGTCGGCTCTCCTTCCTTTGCACCATCTGCCGCTTGGTGGTTGTATCTGAGGAGGGGTACGAGTTCGACTTTCCAAGGGGCGGATTGCTAGGCAGTCATTCTGATCTTTCACACACCCAACGACGTACTGATTGAGCCTCTCCCTTATTAGCCAGAGAGTTTCATTGCTTCGCTTGAATATTGTTGGATAAAGGTGAGCGAATCCCTGTTTATTTACCCCTTGTCCTGTTATTGTGTTTATTTACGATCCGAGCAATTAGGTTACCTTGATTGAATATTAGAAAGGAGTTTGATTCATTCATTTCATTTTTATCTTTTCGATTAAATTCAAAGTGGGTCTCGTTATGTTAAATTGCATTTCCTTATTTTCCCCCCAAGAAGAGCTATTTGTTTATTTGTGATCTGAGGTTAGTTTCAAGGGTTTGATTAATTATATTAGGCCCAGACACGAAACACGAAAGTAGAAACCCTCTAACACACTACAATTTACTTAATGACGCATTCTCGGTTTACAAATACAGTTTTTGTGCAGCTGTGGCCTTAACACAGTCAATTTTGTTAGCACTCCTCGTGCCCAAATGAGCTCTTTCAATTTTCCCTTCTAGGTATTTCTTATGAACATAAATTAACGTGAAATAGGTCACAACAGATGGTGTCGTTCAGCTGGTGGAGTTTAATGCAAGCAATTACAGTCCCCGATGGTCACATTCTCACTTGAAGCCCCGACGGCGCGAAGGTTTCGAACAGTTACGTACAACCGTCGTTTTAACGAGAATGCAATGAACGTCTGGCCCCTAGAAACGAAGGATTGATGAATTCCTCCGACTCTATATTCTTTCGAAAGGTGAACTCGTCGTAATGTCTGGTTAGTTTTGGTTAGCGCGAAGAGCCAGAGCATAATAAGCGAGTTGTCCGTATCTGGAATTCTAACAGCCAGTTTTCCGACAAGTAGCCAACGGTTAAAGTGGCCCATAAAACAGAACCGCTCCGTCAATTTTCTTCACCTTACCAATCGTCCGAGTTACAAAGCGGGAATTGGCGTGAGGTTTTCACACTTGTTGCATTTTCTATAGGGGGACGTCGAGTTGAAAGGCCTCCAGGGTTCGCCAACGCGTTTATGACTGCGGGAACTTGAAGAACCGGTAACGCTTTTGCCCCCTTTAGTTCTTTTCAAAGGTCCCCTTGACGCTAATAAATAGCTCAAGGGGCCTCAGCCCTGTCGTTCCCTCCGCCCTTTAATCCTCCAGTCAATCATCAACGCGCTTCCGGCTACCCGCCAATTTTATTTTCTTTCTGACAAATTTAAGTCTTGGCGTCGTTGAGACGTCAATATGTCAAAACGCACTGTCAAATATAAATCCACTTGCGTAACGATGCGCACTTTCTAATGATGCCGCAATTATGATTCAAGGCGATCGGCCTGTAACGGTGAAGTCACTCGTATCGAACGTCATTATACCAAAGTCAAAAGCAATTTACATTGAGCCACGGTACAGCTTTCCAATAAATTCGACCATACCAAAGAACGAAAAAGATCTACGTGAACCAATTCGTTTTGCCAGTAGTCTCTACCTTACACCCCGCGTGAAAATGGAGCGTTATGGAGGCCGAATTGAAGTTTGCCCCCGACACCGAATTGATGTCCCTATTCATAACTCTCACGCTCTGCTACAAAAGTGACATTTGAACGGCTTGTTTTTGGACTACCGGTGTGTCAGCGTCTCCACGACTTTTTCAAATATTATTTTCCCAGTAGACCAGTGTCAGCGTGATGAGGGTAGGCTTATTGGAACAAACGCGACCGCTATTGCCTTCCACTGTGCTCTACTTCTACTGTTTGAGTATGCTCTGGGCCTGCCGTTCAACATTGGCTATAACCCCGCACAGCTTACCAGCTTCAGAAAATAACGTGTGATGGGTGTAAGATATGGTAAATTTTGATTTGAACAACCGGATACAACTACAAAGGGCGACAGGGGTTTAAAGAGTTTATTCACAATATGGTTGGGGAAACAAAATGGAAAAATATCTGGTACGTGTATTAAGTCCAACTCAGAATCACGAGTTGGAGAACGCTGAGAGGGCGCGCAAAATCGTTCAAACCCGTTCCAGTGTCGTCCCTGTTGGATGCTGGTTCTTTTTTTATTTTGTTCCTTATTTTTTGTAGACACCAAAATAAGGTTATGGGCGATTACGCATACATATCTCCATGGAAATACGGTGAACGGAGATATAGACCTGTGAAGCAAAAATAGGTTTTTTACGCTTAATGGCAAAACGGCTTCAACGATTTTCACCAAACTCACAGGGTGTTTTCAAATAGTTAATACCTAGATTTTGTTCTCAATAAATGTTCCTCTGACAGTCCATTGAACAGAGATAAAAATCAATATGTGTCGAAAATAACGTTTTTTCGAATATTTCCGTAAATTCCAGAGTAACTTCTTCACCAGATGTGATAAATTCTAATGGAGTGTCTTTTAGTCACTCATGCCAACATTTCGTTCTCCATAACTCATTCTGTATATATATGTTGAACGGAGATATAAGCCAAGTTAACTCAGAAAAGGAGATTTGTAGAATATTAATTTATAAGTATTCCAATTTTGTCAAAAACGGCTCTAACGGTTTTGATCAAACTTACTGAGTAGTCTCAGCTAACTAGTCCCTACATTTTGTTCTGAATAAATGTTTCTGTGGAAATGCGTTGAACGAAGATATAGCTCCCGCATATGCAGCTGGGGTTCGAACTTAAGGGGGTGGCGGAAAGTTGTGTGTTGCTACGCACCGCTCGTTTTCCTCAGATCAGAGAAGCAATTCTGAAGACTAAAATGTAAGTACAAGCAAACACGTGGAACACACACCGCCGATTAGGTTTAAGTCACTTAGGCGCGTACTGCAGAAAAAAAGTAAATAATTTTTTTGTTCGCTTTGGCGTTAAAGTTCGTGATAATCGAAAGATTCGGACTGAAAACGGCAGAACGTTCGACGTGCTTCTTGGAAATAACGTCCCGGGGCGTTCTCCAAAACTCAAGGCGAATCCATCAAAGTTGCAAACAAATTTTGGCCGTTCGCAAACTCTAGAGTGAGTTATAAGTAGCCGAAATAAACCATCGGCCCAATTAAACCTCCAAGGACCCGGCGGCTCTTCCAGCGGTGCCAAGAAGGACGACACCTAAAAATGGAAGACTTGGTTTGGTAGCTCGATACCACGCTTTCAGGTTGGGTAATCGGAAGGCATAAAGTTCAAGAATATCTACCTAAGAGGGATCAAAGAGAATCCAAGTTTGTATTTCTCTTCAAACGTCGCACGTTTCGAGTTCACAAACCGTGAATCATCACGTCACGAAAACTGGGAAGAGGCTACGGAGAATCGACAATCTTTAGGCGGCTCCTGTCTTTCTCGACAACTTCACTTCAACTCGCGGCAGACCAGTTTCGACGAGTACGTATTCCGATTTACACGAACAGACATAATTAGCATTCACCCACAACGATTCTGTGTGCGATACGTATTACACAAACCCATTAAAGCCCTCTGAGATGTCAATTCACATTTAAGAGCTTATACCAATCCCCCTTAGCGATCGATTTCCCGACCACTGTTCGCAAGCAGCTCATAGAGTCCTTAGTTTTACCATCCATCGATTACGCGACCACAGCCTACCGAGCTATGAAATGTGAGAACATTGCAAAACTGCAGAAAGCGCAGAATGCGGCGATAAGGTTTGTTCTGAGATTGAAAAAAGATGACCGCCTAACACCCGGCTACAGCGAGTAAAGTTTAGAATGTTTAAACTTTTGAACTTTCGCAATCCTGCTTACTTTTTTGAGAATATTACTCAGATGTGTGGTGCGCACACTAGGGCCACGAGAAATGTTAATAAAATGATGCCACCTAAACATAGATCATTTTTGATTCAAGGTACCGACACTTTTAATGAATAAGAGCATATGTTTATTTTGCGAGAAAACACCGACACGCTTAGGAATAAATTTAAAAAAAAAAATTTAAAAAAAAAAGAAGGAAAATACATTTTTGTACAATATCAGCACACAAACTATTATCAGCTTCTGATTTATTTATATATTTGTTTTTTTTTAACGTGATAATTTTTTGTTCTACTGTCTGTTTAGTGTAAAAAGGGAGAATGTTATATGTTCAGCGTCTCCTGGGAGAATTAGGGCCTACATGCCCTCTCTTCCATTCTCCCAGGTAAGTTAATAAAACATTTGAATCAGTCAATCTCTCTCTCTCTCTCTCTTTCTCTCTCTCTCTCTCTCTCTCTCTCTCTCTCTCTCTCTCTCTCTCTCTCTCTCTCTCTCTCTCTCTCTGGCTGGCCATCGCTGTAATGGTTTTCAAAATATTGAAATTCAGGAAACCAGAATACCTGAGTAGGAGTTTTGTCTATATGAGAGATGTGCATTCAAAGATCACAAGGAACGTGGGAGATTTGTTGCAGATTCCGTTGCATAGAACCTGTTTATATAACCGATCGTTTGCCGTTCAAGGAGCACGTTTGTACAATAAATATAGGGAATTGTTTGATTTACGACTAAAAACAGAGGTATTCAGAGACAAGTTTCGGAAACACCTAAAATGATGTTGACGGAGAAGTGTTGTAAATGTTAAATGTACTTTGTTGTTAGCTTTCCTCAGTATTGCAATTGTCTAGTGATTGTATTTGTAGTTTTCCTAAGCATTAAGTTTTTGTATGTTTAGTGTGTAAAGGCGTTAGACTAAGAAGGGGAGGAATATTGAGTACTCACTCTTCTTACCATCTAAGATTATGACTGTGTTTCAGCGTACTGTATGAAAGGACAGGCGAGTGAATGGGTGGCCCCGACCAGTTCGGGGAGGCGGTGATAGGATTAGGCTGGGGCTCAGTGATTTTATTTTTTAATGTTGTTTCCGAATTGTTTTATTTTTTATTGATTTATATGTTACTATGAGTTGTTTTGCCTTTCTATTAATTTTTCGGGACCGTCTCAGGACCTCCACTGTCCAACGCTCTGCATGTCGAGTTCAGAGGAGGTCCGTAGGAGGGTGGGCTCGAGGCTGGCTGGGGCTTTTCACCCACCTCAACCAGCTGGTGTGAATGGTGTGTGACTGTGACTGTTAGTTATTTATTTGGAGCGAAAGCAATTTATTTTGCACGAATGCAATTTATCTGGTATGAATGTGTTAATGAATTAGCGGTTGTTTCCCACATTGTAAGCGAGTCTGTGAGAACACAACATATGTTTATAAAAAAATAATGTTTATATGAGCAAAAAGCTGAGGAAATGCAGTTATGTTTGTTTTCCAGGGAGAATCGAAGAGAGGGCCTAATGGCCCTAATTCTCCCTGGTTGTTAAATAAACCATTCATTCATTCATTCTCTCTCCTCTCCCCCACTCCTCGCTCGCTCTCTCTCTCTCTCTCTCTCTCTCTCTCTCTCTCTCTCTCTCTATCATTCACAACAATTATTACAGGTTCCTCTTCTTCATTGAACAAGCATTTTCAATAAATCTTCTACATTAGTGGAGTAAGGCTGCAGAACAAAAAACCCTGCAAATTATTACTCAACGGTTTGTTATTCTCATGAACGCCTGTAGACAATTGGCACGACGTTGCGAGTCGAGCCGGCGGGTGGTTTTGACGTGATGGGAGGGAGGGAAACGTTGACTTCCACTGTAATTCCCGCGAGTTCTTTCAATTAGTTGACTCTGGCTCACTATAATTACTGTAATTTCACTATACGCAGTTGTATACGTCTGATTCTCATTTCATCCGACCCAGGATATAAAAATACCTTGAAAACGATATAAAACACGGCGTATTTGCGAATTATACTGAGTTTTGTTAATTTTTTAACCAATTTTTTGTCCATAACAACCATGGGCTTCATCCGATCGGATAACCGAGATGGCGGGCACAACTAGATACCAAATGGGATTTTTATGCGAAAGAACGAACTTTTTTCAAGGCGCGCTCGACTCGCAACGCCCTTTGGCCTCGTAACGTCCTGCCAATTGCCGAGCGAGGGTTCGCCGGAAGGCCCCGTGCCAGTTTCTCCAACGGACTAGTTTCCGTAGTTCCATTGTAGTCAGGTCATGTTTCGTCTGGTTTACTAGTATTTTTCGATGCTGAATCAAATGGAATGGGTCTCGGAGCAGTAATACTAGGTCAAACTGTTCATGAGAATAATAAACCATTCTGTAATAATTTGCAGGATTTTGTTATGTTCATGACCTTGCTGAAGGGATATTATTTTATTTTTATGTTCAAGGAAAAACTTGTACAGTGTGTCAGGGGAAGTGGAAGAGAGGGCTGTAAGGCACTAACCTACTTTGATGGCAAAATAATAGTCTTCAATCAATCAATCTCTCTCTCTCTCTCTCTCTCTCTCTCTCCCGTCAGGGCAGTTCACATGTGTGGCCATCTGTCTCCATCCTCTCGCTGTTTCATCGTCAATTTAAACATAGCACTCACCTTTTAACGTAACGATAATCCGAGTTTTTTGTTTCGAAACGTTAACACCGATATCTCATTCAATGTGTACGTGAGCGAATCGGTTCGTTAACTTTTATTTATATAATCCATAAACCAAAAGATTATTCCACCGCTGGATGTTAAGTGGGGCGTCGAAGTTCGGTGTTGAATACGAGATTGAGTAAGAAGTAGGAGTTTTTTAGTCATATTTTTAACAGTTAGCCGCAAAACTAATACCAAACTAACGTTCTTTGTGACTCGGCTCTGAGTAGCTATTGTAATATTTCACCGAATAAAAACTTCCACTTCAGACTGGAAAGTCTGCGGCCGGATCACCGGCGACGGGTTTCACTCGAAAGAAACTTCTCAGTCTCGAGCGTCAAATATTTCCTCTCACTTTTCATTCGACGTCTTCCTCTCGAACGTCTTCAACTAAACCGAAGGCGCTTGGAGTCAACCCAAAAGTTATACCAACTCTAAAAAGCTGCATCAATACTCTTCTCTTCGGTATATAGTTCGGCCCTTTAAATGTAAGCCTCGAATGAGGGCGAAGTTCCATGTTTTTGCCAAGAGAAAACAGTGGGAATCTGATGATTAAGAGCCTCCCGATATGAGAGCGTTGAGCCTCGGAAGCCGGCAACATCTTGTTTTCCTCCTTCCTCTCAATTTTCTTCGTCTGCTGTGAATGCGATTAATTATTTTTAGGATTTCCTCGAAAGAAAAGAGTTGATCCATGAGGTACCAATGAGGAACTGGCTGCACAATCGAGGTTTTAATCCAGAACCTTCTAGCTTCTTTCTCGTCCTCTTCACTCTCTTGCAGCGTTCCGCCATTCCCATACATACAGCTGCACTGCTCAGCAGTTTTGGAAGGTTCGAAAGGCGCCTCTACGATGTGTCTTCATTACTTATCCAGCCAGCTCTATTTTCTTCAGGCTCAGCGCTGATTGGGCCTATCGAGCAATGGATCTCCTGATCTCTTAGCATTTAACACAGATGAATCCCTAAGGGAGAGCAAAATGTGCCCACCTTTGGCACAGAAAGATGGCATATCATTAACCATTGGCCAGCAGTGCAGGCAGTTTGGGGTTCCAGCTTTGCCAATTCAGTGTAAGTGCCCAGCCAGTAGGCTTCACGCCTCATGAGGGTAGGTCACCTTACCGTGACGCCGCTAGAGCAATGGAACAAGTGATGTAAACGGCTGGACTGTAGCCTGCTCGTCTCGACGCCTCAAAAGGTCCCCTAGGTCAAGGTAGGCTCTCCTCCTTTTCTTCTGATAGCACTATACATGCTGCCCTCTTAATAGATACAACTCTTCTTGCTTACTGTTGCCAGAAGGTGGATTGGGACAACACTTGCTATCATCAACACTTCCTCTGAAGGAGCAGCAGTAAGAGCCACTTTGTGTAAGGCATTTTCTCATACTGTGTTGGCCTAAACCTCCTCCCTGTATAAGACGATGAAGTGGACAATGCGTGCTGAGTGCACGCCTGTGAGCCTATTGTATTGTCATAGCTCTTGTTGCTATGGCAGCTTTACCTGCTGTTTGCCGAATGTGAAAACCAAACGACAACTTGATATCCACCATCACTCACCAGGACTGCTGCTGTATTCTTCAGGGCGAGGGATAGCGCATTACCTTCCCAGGTGTTGTCACCCCGGAGCCAATCGAAACCTCCTCAGTCCGTCGATGGATTCCTCTGAACTTTAGGGCTTACTGCGCCTTAGGGGTCAACATAATGGAAAGCCCGTCCCACTCTTTCCAGTCGGCAATGAAGTTCCTGCAAAAATGGTTCCTCACCTGGAGAGTTTCCAAAATACACATTGCTCCTTCTCTACCTGTACTTAAAGACCAACATTGTCATTCACTCTTCCTCTCCAGTACATTTGAACAGTTAGTTCACTGCTACCCAGCAACTTTGCCAATCCACACCGTGTCCAGAGATTCAGTGGAAGTGTCGCTCAAGTTTACTTTGCTCTTATCCACTTCTCGACTAACACTTTGACCGTAATACAATTCCATGTCTCTCTTGCGCTGAAGAGTAAGTTTTCCTGTGTAAAACGTCACTACTTACTCGATTCGTGCGTTTAACTCTTGAACTAAGCAGCAGGAGGGTTGAGGTGAATGTGTCACATACGTGAACTGCCCGTACAATGGTACTGAGGCCAACGTTGACAAAGCCCGGCCTATCAGAGCTCATCAGCACTACCTCTGAGTTGTAGAAGAGACCTGGGTCGTAATGGTGCAGTTTGAATTGCTACCATGTTGTTCGGCACTGGCCGAATTAGTTGGATTTTTGACCTCGGAACGTCCGCACTCGCCCAACTCACTTGCCCTAACAGAAAGTAATTGTTTCTGGAACGCTTTTCTGACCTCAACCATTTTGTTTGTACCTGTGGGAATGTCCAGTTCTTCAGTTAATTCCGAGTGACAACGAATTTCCCCCTTTTTCTGGACTTTCCAAAATATCCTTTTCCCACCCCACAATTTACGTTCCTCTCCACAACACACAGATCTTCCCTAACACAGTCATTTATCAGCTCTCGCAATCGACACTCATCTCTCAACCATCGTGCTAGCTCTCACAACCAGTTCACATATTCGTAGAACCAAGTGACCGTCCAATCAAAGCTCTATTGTGTTAAGCAAGTGTATCAATACAGCCCTACATCTCATTCATTCGTCTATTTCTCTCTTTTTTCGCGCACCCAACGCATGTGGAGCAGATCCGCCCTCGACTACACATACATATCAAACGTTATGGTAAAAAATGCAAGCAGTTAGCTAATGCCTGATCAGCTGAGGGAAAACGTGGCACTTTCGGGTTTTCTCTGTAGAAAAGGCGAAACCTTACATTCTCGTTTTGGATGGTCACTGGCATGCAGGGATCCTGGAGGGAAGACAATCACTGGAAGTCGAGATAATTAGCTTTCTCAGTATGCCAAAGTGTTAGGAGCTCGTAAAATAACATAACAACAAGACATTGAGAAAAAAAAGAAGTGATTTCATACGCTGCTTTAGACTGAAGCTAAGAAAAAACACAAGCGTGAAAAGGGCGATGAAAGGAGATGAACAGAGCTGGGAATTAACCGAGAGGAGTAAGGGAAGAGGAAGACCGCAGCATAAAGAACGGTGATATTGGTAATCAGAAGCACGGAAAGGGACTGGCAGACACGACATTGTCGTGGGTGCACTTAAGGGGGAACTTGAGGATCAAAATAAAAATGAAAATCGGTGAACGTGAGGAGGACTGTAATATACGTGCGGAATTGAGTTGAGTTAAAATTGAGCTGAGATGGTGTACAAATGAGCGATACACGGGCAGTACTCGGAACGCGTGAACTGGCGCGGGCAACTGTATGAGAGAGTGAGAAGTTACTGGGGCGCTAGTCGGAAGCGGAATGATTTTGGAAGAGCTCTGTCGTCGATAGAAAAATTAAATTGGGGAGAAAGAAATAAAGAAAGGGGGAAACCTGGGAAAGGGGGCTGTTAGAATCAACCAACCGCAGCTGAGGGATTCCCACAGGTGAGGAGCAGGTATTGAAATAGTTGCAGACAATGACTCGGGGGAGTCCGAGGTCAAAGACTCGAACCAATTTGGCGCTTTGCGTCGAACAGCCACAATGGTAGACAGGAAGAGAAGGAGGTAGGTAACCAGCGCCAAATGATTAAGCGAGAATGAAGAGATGCTGCGCGAGGGCGTTGGGAAGAACATGCACGTAAGAACGAGGCGAGAGTTCCAGGTCCAATGGATGGAAAATAACACATGAGAAGGCAGACGATTGAAGATCGCCCAAGGTTCATTCAAGTTGTACAGGGACATTGATCTTGAATCACAGTTGGATATAATAAGGCTCCCCTATTTATTGCACGACCACAGGGAAGTAGATATCATCAAGTTTGCAAGGTTTTGGTTAAATTCATTTAGTGCTTTCAACTCAGTACCTACACAAATTTAAGTAAAATGAGTACAACGAAGACGCAGGCTTGGAAGCACTGAATGAGGAAATGCGCGCAGCACACGATTTCTGCCAGTTACGGCAATACGCTGACTTTTTAATTTATTTATTAAATCTTGGAACCAGGTCTTCAGCGAGGGACTACTATTCTTAAGATTTGATGACGTTGGATATTATTAGGGCGTTTTGAAATTCAGCGTGAGAGGTCGGTTCGAGCGTCGCACACGAAATGTTTTCAGGCTGAGCCTGTTAGCGAGTTTCGTGGGCCTAGATGTAGGTTTCTTTTTTACCACCGCTGATTCGAACCACATGGCCCTCGTCGACTTCCTGTCATTCTCACCGAAATTTGGCTCCACCGAACAAGCCATTTCTTCTTCACCCTCTGCCCGCCGCGGCTTTTTATACCTTGCCCACCTGTCAGCCTCGTACGCTTTGCCGTTAATGACTAATTTTTGACAGTGTACCGCTAAAGCGTTGGGAACATTAGTTGGACGCCAATTTTTTCGTCGGCTGTCAAAGTTGTCGTCTCGTTCGCGATGTCGCAATGAACCAATTACTGGCGTGACAACGCTTTCCGATGATTCTGAAACGTTTTGGGTGGTCTCAGCTAGAAACGGTTTCTTCTCGACCTATTTTGGAGAAAATTGAGGGGCTGTTGTTTACGCTACTGTCGTAGGAGAGCTCCGTCATCACAATTTGATGAAATAACCCACTTTCTCGTGGATTAAATGCCATAATGAGCCTTCGTATCAATAATAGGTACTAAAATAAGTGCTGATGGCAATACAATACAAACTTGCCGCACAACGCGTTCCTCAACACCTAAGTCGCAGTTGTTCCCCAGCTACTTTCCTCCTCTTCCAGTCGCAATTGTGCTAGACGTAGGCCTCAATAATCTCTCTTCGTTAACTTTTTCTGGTTGAGCTTTGGGATAATCCTATCCTGTCCTCCAGAAAATCCTATCCTGTGGGCGAACATGAGCCCACTCATGCCCACCTAGTTCCACCCCCAGCTCCCGTGCTCTGCGTAGGCAGCTACTTGTCGGGGGCCAGTACTGCTCATGTAGAGTTGAGGATTCAGCTCCGAAGCCTCCACCCACTACTAGGGGGCCCATCTGCCGCACAACCGGTTTTCCGTCCCCTTACCCCCTCAGACAGTTACCGTTCTGCATTCGGGGATGTCTGTGGGAGTGCTGACCTGGTGGCCCCCACCTTCTTCAGACCTTGCAGTTTAGAAACGAAAGAAGTAGATGGGATTTCTACTCTCCGGCGACCCCCCAACCACCAAGATGTCTGCAGAACAAGCGCATTTCATTTTCCAGTATTATCAGGGGTTGCCCTGGGAAAGTTTTTGAATTGCTCCGTTCTACCTACCTTGTCCTGCAGAGCAGCCACCTGTTGTGGTCTTGACCCATAATGCACCGGCACAAGGCCGCGGGCTGTGCATTCCTGTGGTAAGATTTTGGGACTAACAACCCTTAAGGCCTGAATGATCGCAGGCCCATAAATGGTCTTTTGATGGCGCTTACGTCTTTTCCTCATCCCAGGGTAGCACAGTTTGGCTTGGAAGAACCCCAGTAAGTTGCGAAGAAGGGCCCCTAGGTCTCCACCCACTACTAGGGGGCCCATCTGCCACACAACGGGTTTTCCGTCCCCTTACCCCCTCACACAGTTACTGTTCTGCATTAGGGGATGTCTGTGGGAGTGCCGACCTGGTGGTCCCTATCTCCCTCAGACCCTGCAGTTTAGAAACGAAAGAAGGGGATGGGATTTCTACTCTCCAGCGACCCCCCGACCATTTTGATGTCCACAGAGCAAGCGCATTTTCCAGCATTTTCAGGACGTGGCCTTAATCCATAATGAAGTGCCCATGGTACCATTTTGGGTCAAACAGTCTTTAAGGCCTGAATGGTCGCTGGCCCGCACCTTCTTCTGATGGCGCTTACGGCTTTTCCTCATCCCAGGGTAGGACAGTTTGGGCTTGCTGAACTCCCTTGGGTTAGGAAGGAACCCAGTAAGCTGTGATAGATAGCCCCGAAGCCTCCACCCACTACTAGGGGGCTCATCTGCCGCGCAACCGGTTTTCCGTCCCGTTACTCCCTCAGAGAGTTACTGTTCTGCATTCGGGGATGTCTGTGGGAGTGCCGAACTGGTGGCCCCAACCTCCCTTAGACCCCGCAGTTTAGAATCGAAAGAAGGGGATGGGATTTCTACTCTCCAGCGACCCACGGCCACCACGATGTCCGCAAAGCAAGCGCATTTTCAGCATTATCAGGCCTAGCCCTGGGTAGGAGTTGGAACGCTCCGTCCTACCTAGTTTGCCCTGCGGAGGCAGCCACCTGACGTGGCCATAACCCATAATGCAGCACCGGCGCAATGCCCATGGTACCATTTTGGGTCAAACAGCCTTTAAGGCCTGAATGGTCGCAGGCCCACACCTTGTTTCGATGGCGCTTACGGCCTTTTTCTCATCCCAGGGTAGGACAGTTAGGAAGGACCCCAGTAAGCTGCGACAGAAGGCCCCATAGCCTCCACTCACTACTAGGGTGCCTATCTACCCCTCAGACAGGTTGCCACTCGCAAATGTCTTGAGTACTGCTCATGTAGAGTTGAGGATTCAGCACAATTGGTACAACTTGGACGCGTACAGCCCCAACATATTGATAGAAGAAGCCCAGTGTCACTGCAAAGATGGTAATCATGCGACAAAGTTGTGACACGATTCAAGTCCCTCTCTCTTCCTTCTTACGCCTATCGTTGACAAAGTTCGTTCTGTGCACCCTGGCAGCACCCATCTGATGTCCCGAGGTGATTTCCAGTAATCACCGATCATCTTAAGACATCGAATATTATTTGCAGTTCGTTAAACAATAATACCTCGTGTGCTGCTGTTCACAACTATTTACCCATAAATGTCGTGTAACCACTCAGAAAAACACAAACCGTGCTTACCAAACCCCAACAACTTATTCCATCGAGTAGCAAAAGCTTAAGTTCAACTCGATAAAGTGGCATGAACTTGGAAGAAGAAAATCCTCTGATAGTGTCGAGTAACTTGCTTCAGGAAAGTTGAACTAGTTTAGGGGCTTGAAGTCTCGGCCTCCCTCATGTTCATTCAATGAGTTTAGCGGCGATCCGAAGCTGGTTTTAGGGTCTCCTTCCAAGAGTTCTGAAAGTCGTTTAATTCCTTAAATTCAATCGAGATAGCGAGTAAGCGGTTGTAAATGATGACCGAAAAGCAGTTCGTTTTGTTAGCATTTTTTCTTTAGTACATACATGGAGTCATTTCTATAGAATTGACTGTGCCCTACAATTTTCGAAAAAGCGAAAGTCATTTCTTTACGCATGTAAGTGACGAATGCATTAAGCTCTCATTCGAAAATCCAATTAGCGGTTGACAGTTTGTGTTAGTAGAACACGACAGAGCAGAGAAGGCACTTCACATCTTATCTGAAATCTAGACATCTAGAATAACAATGCCTTTGACGTAGTCCACGTAATGAAGCTCTAGAATCGGATCTCTTCCATCTCCTAGTGACCGCACAATAACACTGGACTGTTGCATACTGTTGCGACTAATATAACCCCCTTTGAGAGGTGGGAAGGGGGAGTTCCCGCTTTCGAAGCTGGGGCCCTGGTATATACTACACTGATGGCTCGGTGCAGGGTGGTCTTGCAGGGGCTAGCATCTTTGGGCGGAGAATCAGACCAGCGATCCCATTGGGGTCGCTGGCCACGGTGTTCCAGGCAGAGGTGGCTGCGGTGACGGTCTGTGAGCAGCAGGGACTGAAGCGGCTGGAATCTTCATCAAGGTGGATAGTCAGGACACTCTCAAGGCCTTAGCCTCATACTGTCTTACATCGTGGCAGGTGTGGGAGTGTCTGATTGAACTGAAGGCCCTGGCCGAGGACAACAGTGTAACACTGTGTTGGGTGCCAGGCCATCAGGGTATAGAGTGGAACGAACGGGCTGATATGTTGGCTAAGAAGGAATCAGCGCAGATCCCTATTGGCCCTGAGCCCTTTGTTGGGACTACCAAGCGCCACCTACGTAGAGAGGTTGGCAAATGGAAGGATAGGCGCAGGGATACCCATTGGCAGGGGCTGCCCAGCCTTAGACAGTCAAAACTCTTCATCCTCTCTCCAAAGGGAGGGCCAAGGAGGTGCTTGCACTGGGGAGAAAGGATATGAGGATCATATGTGGCCTGTTCACAGGTCACTGTCCGCTGAGGTACCAACTTGCAAATATTGGCAAGTGCGAGGTACAGGTATGCAGGTTCGGCGAGGTAGCGCTAGAGACGGCAGAGCACATGCTGTGTGTACACGATGGACTTGCAGCATCGCGCTATTGTGTGTTTGGGAGGCCCTTTCTTCAGCCAGAAGAGGTGGCGAGTGCAGAACTTGCGGATATCCTCCGGTTTGTGCGGGGGTGGTGGGGTTGCATAGGTGACCTCACACCAAGTGAGACCAGTGCCGTGGGGCCTGTGGGTGGTGCAGGGGGGGCCATGATCTGAGGATCATGGACGCCCTTACAATATACCCGTTTGTTGCTGCAGTGAGGGTATCACCTGCAACCGCCGTTTCAAAAAAAAAAAAAAAAACCAATGTCTTCGACGTAGTCCACGTAATGAAGCTCTAGAATCGGATCTCTTCCATCTCTCAGTGACCCTACGACCGTGGACTGTTGCTTACTGTTGCAACTAATATAAAACCCTTCGAGGGTTCAGTAATAGTCATTTGATACGGAAATAAACCGGTCGAAAACTGCGGATTGTTGAATATCAAGTGGTTCGCCCCTCGAACGTCAGGTATGCACGTACTGGCTGAGTGTATTTATAGTGTGAATTTGTTAGAATGGGTCGTACGGGTTGTTGTGCTGTATCAAAAGTTGATTAGTCAAGTAAGGTGGGCCAGTAATTATGATGATTGCTTGGAACGTACCATCAGGCAGAGTTCACGCTTCAGTCTTCTTACTCCTACGATTGTGCATTTACCGAACTTAAATTACGATTAATTATCCGAACGTATAACCCATCGCTTCTCCGGGGATATCGTTCATTTGAAATGTAAATACTTCTCTGATGAAAAGCTCCTCACGCGATCTGAGCCGCTCGAAAGGTAGCACGACCTAAAGGGATTTTTCCACCGGCTCGTTGATAAGACAGATCGTGACTTCTAGAATAGCCGGCTCTCGGGTTTCCTACTGTCAACAGTCAGACGTTCGATCTTGATATCTGATTGGCGTTGCTTCTACTTTCGACTTAATTGCATATTTACTTCACATGAAGAGTTTCGATCCGACGCGGAGATACGAAGCTTTTTATTCGCCCTCCGCTAGGGACTTCCTTTTAAACGCGCTCCTCAGTCAACAGTCGGAAACTACTGACCGTATTTCGAGCTGAAATCCATACCGCGTTTTATTTCAGCGTGGAGATAGAATTAGGTTTGGCCTCGACGATTCGGGCTTTTCTTCGTTATTAATTTCTCAATCAAATCATCAATCCCGCGAAACCGCCACAAAGGATTTGGCCTTTGAACGACCAATTTTCAATATTTGAGGAAGTTAGAATGGAAAATGGCCGATGGTTGCGTTTTATCTCCCGCTATGGTTACAGCACAGGAGCTATCCCTCGCGCCAGTGGCTTGAAAGGGCCAGACTTGTCTACTGGACCAATAGGGCCGCTTCCCCACTGTGGGACATGCCAGGGGAATTAGGCAGTCTTGGAAGCTGCGGGAGTGAGCCACTTTAGACGCCTTACCTCAGGACCAACGCACGAGGTAAGACGTAGCCTTCTGCGAAGAAGGACATGAGGCAGATAGTGGGAATCATCACGGAAGGCTGCAAAATGAACCACCGCGTGCATGCTATGAGCATAGTCAGCACCTCTCGGTGTAAGTGGTGTGGCAAAGATGAGGAAACTCTCGATAGTGTCCTGGCCCAGTGCCTGAAGGAGAGCGATTTGTGGTCTTCGGAACGATTTCTCCAAGGATGGACATCAAAGAAGACTCTTGCAGGAAATACCTGGTATTCCTTAAGCAGCTAGGCTTGGGCCTGTGAGATACCAAGACTGGTACGATAGAACTGCGGTGCTCATCCCAAATAAGGGACAGTCAGATTTATAAAATCTAAAGAAAGTTCAACTTTTTTAACATTATCGCGACACTTTCTAATTATTTTGGCGGAGAAAAGTAAAAAATCTCACTCCTTTCTTCGCCATCAATGCCAATGCGACATTTGGAGGGCTTAACACACTTGTAAACACGCTCAATGACCTCCGTAGAAGGGCGATGGACCTTGATTTGTGATTCAAAGCAAGGAACTTGATGCGAACTGTATCTCATCGACGTAGGCGGAGCGGACAGGCGGAATATCTTGCTGTGGCATTCCCGAGAACTGAGTAATTTCATGCCCTAAAAACCTCAGTTTTGACCAGAGTAGGCTCGATAGAACCACGTAGACGGGTTTTACTGTAGCACGAAACATGTAATTTGAAAAGTTGGGAAATCGCAACAAGAATTGAGTTTGAGTGTACAAACGCAAACAAGGGGGCTCTGACTGTGTGAAACTGGTTTATACGGGGAAGGAGAGAGGAGCCTGAGTTAGTTGTCAGAGAGAAGTGAAAAGAGTGTCTGTTGCGAGAACTGGAAGACGAATCACTTTCGCTGAAGCTGATTGTGGGGCACACGAGAGAGGGAGTTGCAGAACGAAATAAAAAGAAACTCGGTGAGCGTTAGGAGGACTGTATTATACGTGCAATAAATGAAACTGAGTTCGTGTTCAAAAGGGCCACACAAGGAGACTACTCAGAATACGTGTGAACTGGCGCGGGAAACTGTATCGGAAGGAAAGTGCGAGCTGTAACTGTGACGAGAGGAATGACAGTGTGGCCACTGGGAGACGAGTGTCTCTGGCAAGAGTGGTGTGTCTTGGAGAAGGAGGTAGGTAAATCGAGGAAAGGGAAGTTGTCTTTGGAAGTTAACCCGAACTTATCCCTTTGTCGGGGGAGAAGCCGACGACTAAAGGGGGAGTTCTCGGACTTCCCTCGCGGCATCACATGAAAAGGGCCGAAACTGTTGGGTCGGGCATACACCAGGTAATGGAATCAGCCTTTCAGTATGCGCTGAACACTTATAGGTGACTCAGTAACACATAACGCAAATTAAAGTAGTTCTGAGTGCGGGGTTCAGGGAGGAGGCCATGGCTTTCGAAGGGGTTGAAAATTCACCAGATTGGTTAGTTAACTCAGGAGGATTTTCAAAAAGGGGCGTCTGCACTTAGGTTTATTACTCATTCTGAATAATAACCCTATGTTTTCGATCAGGAAAAATTGTATACAACCCCCCTCAAAATTTGATACCTTACGTTTCAAGACATGGGGATTCCAAATCTGCAATGACCGTCCGCTGTCCGCTGTCCCGGCAATCCGATCAGACGAAGCCCATGGTAATTATGGACAAAAAATGGTTAAAAAAAATTAACAAAACGCAGTATGATTCGCAAACGCCGTGTTTCCTCCACATCATGCCAGTAGTCAGTGAGTCAATGTCCGTCATTCCGTTGTAATCAGGTCATGTGTCATATGGTTTACTAGTATTTTTCGATGCTGAATCGAATGGGATGGGTGCACTAAAACTAGGTCAAGCTGTTCATGAGAACAATAAACCGTTGTGTAATCATTTGCAGAGTTTTTATTTGTGCTTTTAGCACGGAGAATGGTCTTAGACCAGTGAAGGATGGCAGGAAGGGTTTTGGAAACCTGGAATTATGAAGGCTCGTTAGTTAGTGGCTCTATCATGATTTCCTGTATTCAAATTTGAAACCTATTGTTGTGGACTGACAAGCAGGAACGGTAATCCCAGAGATGGGGAATTTTCGAGGGGTCTGGACCAACTAATTGGGGAATTCCATGCGCGTAGAGCCGGATAACTCTCAGGTACAGGGAAAGTTGAACTAGAGGTTTGGGGAAGGCCGGAAACAAATGCGGACGTTTCGAGGTCAAAACCCCAGCTAATTCGGCCTGCGCCAAACAAACTCCCTTCCATACAGCCATCGGTTGTATCGTCAATTATTTTTTATTCGCTCTTCCGGTGCGATGGCATTCATACCATCAGAAGCATTTCCTACCACGAGAGAGCATAACGTGAGAAATGTTGGGTACATAATGAATCGTTCGAGTCTTCTCTTCGCCCACTGACGCGAGAACTGTGTGTCTGACACGTACACAGGGGAGTCAACGCTGAGTCCTTCAACTCACGTCACAACAGACGAGTTATGTGAGTTCTGCCAAGAATGCTATGAAGCCCGAACTACCTCAACCTGATAAATCGTACTGTGCTCTCTTAAGCGTCAAAAAAAGAAGAAATTTAGAGGAAGTTTGAAATTCAAACGGTGGCAGTTGACTAAAACAGCCGTTCCTTCTGATTTTATTTATAACTGAGGGGGAGAAACAGTAACTGCGAGGTGGATAAACTTTTGTACATCTGGCTCCCCTTTACAAAAAAAAGAAGAATTCCCCTCGAAGAATATGCTAATAAAAATACGACGGCTTTTTCTCATCTACTTCCACTTGATTTTACAATTTACGGCAGAATAAGTTGTTTTAAACTTCACTCAAATCCGCAACTTGAAGAACAATGACCTCAACAACTAGAGTTATGTCACTTAGAGAAAGTAGAGCGCAGGTTTTAAAGGAGTTCGAAAGAGTTATTCACTCAAAAGTTGTTCTTAGTTGTATTTATAACTATACGCTCTTACCGCTTCGGCGCTCCTTTAAGCTCTTTAGTTATGAAATATGAACTGAGAAACAAGGGGCGTTATTTTCTTGCGCAGCTTGACGCACTAATACACATCCGAGACCCATCCCATTCGATTCATCATCGAAAAATACTAGCAAACGATACGATAGTAAAAAGGAACAACGAAAATCGACATTTTCAGAGCGGCGCTAGGCAATTCGCACGACATGACGAGTCGAGCTGACAGGTGGTAGGAGTGAGATGGGAGGCAGTGTGGGAAACGATAACTGTTCCTTCATGTAGTAGAATTGGCTCAGTATGTTTCCTCTAATGGGTGCCCTAGGCAGGCGGAATTAAATGCCCCATGAATGCGTTGGGGATGCTCAGGCTACTTCGTTAGTACCTGTGGTGGCAAGTGCCAGTTGGCATGTGTTGGCAACACATTTGCCCCTTCGCCAATCTGCAATGCTGGGCCGCCAGGCATCCACGTCATAAGGTGGCTGCGTTTGTTCACCCATGCCTGGGCGAAGTTCGTGAGGCGTGAGTATGAAGAAGGCAGCTTGCTAGTATCCTTGGTAGGAGACACGCTGATGCATAAAGAAGGCAATCAAACGTGACTTGAGCCGCGCCTTCTACCTCTACGTCACATAGGCAGTTGTTGACTTTCCTTCGTTTGAAGAACATCAGGTGGGCGTTGAAAGCCCCACACCCCGGTAGCAATTGGATTGAAGGGAACTTTGGTTGCCACTGGTTTTGGATGGTGGAGTTCAGAGCGTGAAGGTAGCGAGCAGTGGCTCCTGCATTATACTCAGCTTGCCATCGATTCTTGATCCACTCGCCAGTCTCAGCCGGCCATCAGCGGTCTCCTACCACGCTCGGTCCTTCCATGTTGCTGTAGCTCAGACCTGGATGCTCGAGTGTAGATTAGCTTAAATCCGGCCAGAAGGACCAAATGTTAGGCACAAATGGATAGAGCTAATTGACGAAAGATGACTGTGTATAGAGTGGTGATCGCGGAAATATTTACAAAGTACTTATAATCGGAATTCGTGTTACACAGAGAATATATTAATGTTAGTCTGCACTTCACGTTGTAGAACACTGCCGAACTTAGTCTGCTAACGAGGTTATGAGTCAGACCACAATTACACGAGGTTTGGGCGTTGGGAGATTTTTACAGGGGAGTGGATATGAGAGGAACGGAGAAGCGCGCTATCGAGTTAAACTGTAGGGGACCTGAAAGGAAAGGAAAAGGGGTTTTAGAACACGACGGACAGGGGATGAGCTGTCTCTTGCGGAGAGGTACCTGCAATTGAGGAGAGGACAAATAAAGAAGAAAAAAACTCCAGTTCAGGGAAATCCGCAGATGTGGAATTTCCTCGGGTCGAGGATTTGAGAGGGAACGATAAACTTGTCATCAAGTGTCCGGGAGTTCCATTAAGACAGACAAGGGGAAGTCAGAGGTCAAGGGACCCGTACTGATTTGACTTGCGTCGAACAGTCATGATATCAACAAAAGATACCTAACAAACCATACCAACCTTGCAATTGTAATAAAATTTCCAACATTTCATTTCTGTCTACTTTTTAAACCATTTTGTGCCCACAACAACCATGGGTTGCGTCCGATGGGACACAAGTAGATGAAATAAATGAAATGTTTGTGCGAACGAACGGTATTGTTTAGACCACGTGGAAAGCAAAATATGGTCTGGACGGCGGACGGACGTTGCTGATTTGGAATCCAAATGCCTTGCAACGTGAAGCGAGCCTTGCTTAGTAAAACTTCCGGTTCCTTTTTTCTAATTCAATTAATATCATCATAGAAGAATATATTATTATAATATCTAAAATTTGCCACCTCTTGTTTTCCTCTGTTTTCTCCCTGTTCGAAGCGGACTGAATTTATAGTGGCGTGTCGATGGTTCAGGTGGTTTACGGGGAGTGTAAGAAGGTTCGAGGGAAGGAATGAAGGTTCTTCCTTTTTCCGAAGGTGGCGATTCGTTGACAGAAGGGTAGGGGAAATTGGGACAGGGACTACTTCCAGGGAACCCTCGACCACTGCGATATCTGCAGGGGCCCATTGCTGGACCCCGGCAGAGGCATCCACCTTTCGAGGACCTTTCCCATGGTGCACTGGCTTGCACCCCGGGCTCTGCAAACCCCAGTACCATTTTGGGAAAAATATCCCTTTCGACTAGAATGGTCACTAGCCAACCTGGACTTGCGGCCAGACTTACAGCTTCAGGGACCTCCGTCTTGGAGGGGTTTGAACTTGCAACTCCTTGCCGGAGGACCCCAGGTCCCTGGTACCCAAAAACCCACCCCCAACTAGCTGCGCCCAGCAGCTGGAAGAGGGGAATGGGCCCCGCAAATGCCAGTTTTCCGTCCCCTGGGGGGGGGGGGGTTGGATTCCCTCCTAGACCCCATTCCCACCCCTCTCCCATTCTCCCCACCTAACACACATCTAAATCACTTCCATCCATTCTCTCTCATACTCTAACCTAAGCACCATTCACCCAATAAATTAAATACAAGTTATATTTTGTTAAAAGACGAGGGGCTTTTTAAAAAGAATTTTATTCTTTTACAAGAACTTAGGATCAATTTACAACAGAGGGGATACTGGGAGGACCGACACGTACAGTATGGCAGCGAGACTAGAACACACCGAGCTGCGCGAAGGTGGGGTGCTTTATAGGTTTCCCTTAGCCGACGCAGCGGCTTTACATCTTAGTCAGCTATATTATTGTAAACAGCACAGTTTAGTACGATATAACTCCTCCCCCCCTAGTACAAAACAAATTGAAGTACATTGTGGCGTAAAATTGACAATAGTAAGATGACAAAGAATTTTGACCCCATGATAATAATATAATAATAATAACAACAATAGTAAGATGAACTAATTCCTTAAACAACAATAGTAAGATGAACTGATTCTTTAAACAACAATAGTAAGATGAATTAATTCCTTAAACAAATCATAGAACAGGATTCTCATTTGTTCAAGAATGGCTTGTTGTGATTCTCAACTTCTTCTTATGAAGGTAATATCGGAACAGTACAAAGATAAAGGAACTGATTAATAATAAATATAAGACCATCGTCCAGAAGCTCGGCAAGATTAAATCCAAAAGTTGGAATTTAGTTATTTCACGTTGTATTCTAGTGTTAAAGGGTTGCGGTAAAATAATGTCTTTCAAATCTACTTGTTTGCCTTCTGGAGCGGTAATTTGTGATTTGGATTTTATTTCGGTTACGAGTAATGGTTTTCCAGTGATACTTTTGTGAGTTGCAAACAGTGTTCTGTTTCTGTATTTTAAATTACCTTTAACAGGTTTAGCCAAATATATGCCTCGTAATGTTTTAATTTCTATGCCGGTCTCCTGAACGATTGTTACAGAGTCCCCTTCTGGGAAGACTAAAAGATATTGCCCAATTTCTGGTATTAGTTTTACTAGACTTCCTTCCCAATATTAACTTTTACATAATCGCAACTATTTACATTGCCCGACTGGATAAAGTTCTTTTCGCATTCGAAATTCGTTTCGGTTATTAAATCAGCTGGGCATGTGAACACTTTTCCAGGATTACATTTTTCTTGGAGGCCTAATACTTCAGTGGAAGATTTTAGAAGATATTTTATTCCCGGGATGATACTGTAATATTCTTCTTCTATTTTAGAGGTGATTGGGATTAAACATTGAAGTTCGTAGTTCGTCGGAGTGACGAGGGGTATATCAAGAAATAAACAATTTCTGACTTACTAACAAAGCATTGAACTTTAATATAGTTCTGAATATCGAACAAATTTTCATTTTCAAAGTTTAATAGTCTAGGCCCATAATAGCTCGACAAACGCTTTAGTTCCTCATAAAGTTGTTCTGTACTCAGAATACTAGGGTGCAATTTTCCCACTTCGCAAAACGTTAATGAGTTTTCTATGTCTTGGAGGATCGTTAGGACAAGGCTTAACAATATTTGATAATGTTCCAATAAGTTATTCGTGTCCCTAGCGTGCGTAGATTCCCCTGTGTGGGATTGTTTAAGATCCGTTAATTCCTTTTCTAGTTGGCGGTTGTTAGAGTTAATTGTTTCTACTGTTTTATTGAAATTAGCTATTATGGCTTCATTCACTGAATACTGGGCATCAATCTGGGACTGAAGGTCCACTTGGTTTCTGGTTAAGTGTTGCAAGATCTCATCATATTTCTTTTTCGTCCTCGGCGTCTAGATTACCGGTAACGAACTTTATTATGGATCCTAGACCATCTATTAGACCTCGCTTGGTTCTCGTGTCTTTGGTGATTATTAGATTCTGCGCCTTCTGGTCTATCAATTTGCAATGTAGTTTAATGAAGTGGTGAGCATCACCATTCTCTTCCCGTGGACGGGTCATTAAGCACTGATTCTAACGCGGAGTAATAGTTAAATTTAATTGAGTTAACCTGTTCAAATAGTTCATTAAGCGAATAGTAGTGAGAGGTCGTGGTATCCCTCGATTATTTTTGCAGGGCCCAATGCCGCCGAAATTATTCCTGGATTTGAGGTTATTTCTCGGATGTCTGCTCCGTTGGTGCAAACGAGTACTATGAACAGGAACAACAACATTTTCCTGGAACAATAATTAATTCAAGTACCCTGTAAAATCTCCAAACACATTTCTCTTCCCTAAATTCTCTAATTTCCTCGGACTCAAAGTCTATCAGTCCTGCAGTTGTAAAGGATTTCGCGTACTTGCAAACAAAAACACCGCAATCGTCTGAGTTACATTGTTGCGGGACGTGTCGCGGTTGTATTTTACTCCAGGTACCGGAAGTCTCGTTGTTCTTTGTTTTGTACTCTTCCGTCAAGTATTTTTCTATTACATCCAGAATTTCGGTTCCGTCCTGGTTTAGGGAGTCTAAATACAATATTCGGTTTTCTTTCATCAATATTATTACGAGTCTCCAATGGGAAGATTTGAAGACGGGGATTAATACTAGTTCTTTTCGAAGATGTTGGTTTTTCTTGAATAATTTTTCACTCTCTCGTACCCACCGGCTACAAGGAGACGTACAAGAATGTACTAAATGCGAAAGTTTCTGGTAGTTTCAGCGTCTTTCTCTGATGTTCCACAATCATAGACAGATAGAAATTTATTACGTTGTCATTCAACCAATTATTAGCTTTAATGGT
Organism: Pachypeltis micranthus; assembly: GCA_020466155.1. Lineage (NCBI taxonomy): Eukaryota > Metazoa > Arthropoda > Insecta > Hemiptera > Miridae > Pachypeltis > Pachypeltis micranthus. Next base: position 8,104,601 of record CM035776.1, read on the forward strand.
AATTAAGTCTTCTCTCGTTAGTTTTAGTTTGAACTTCTCGATCAAGACTTCTTCTTTACTCAGACTTTCGTTCCATGCCGTTTCAACGTTGGGTTTAACATACTTCCTAGGTCTTTTGATATTGGACAAATGTATTTTCTCTTGAGTGTTGTGGTGCCGAGGCTCAATTTCTGCCGTTTTCAAGGCTTCATTGACTGTTTTCAGGTCTTCCTTGATGTATCTGGCTTTCGTTTTTTCTTTTATTTGTTTATTTTGACAAAGACTTCTTTGGGGAGTTCAGGGAGTTCTTCTCGGTTTAAATTCAATTTCTCTATCGTTTTTTCTTTGTTTGTCTTGGTTTTATTGTGTACGGTTTCATACATTACTTTAACTTTGTCCAGTGTTGATTTAAGTAATTGTTCAATACGGCCTCTTCCGTGTCGACTTTGATTACCGGATCACTTTCTATGTGTCCATTGAGAATTTCAAAGGGGGTGAGTTTAGTGGCGGAATGGATACTGTTATTGTAGCCTAAAACTGCGTAGCTCATCTTGTCTCGAATGTTGTCTTTCTTGAATTCATCCCGATTGTTTAATAAGCGACAATGTTCTATTAAGGTGGAGTGTAAGCGTTCAATGACTCCATTTGACTCGGGATGTTGTGAGCTTATGAAATGAATCTTAATTTTGTACAGGTTTAACAAGTCCTTCACAAGTGAGCTTTTAAATTCGGCACCATTGTCCGCAATTATTACCTTTGGAGTTCCGTGATGACAAAAGAATTGGATCAACTTTTTCACGACTTCCAAGCTGTTAGACGAGCTAACAGAGTATGCTTGTGCATATCTTGAGAAGGCGTCAATGATTGTGAGAAACTTCGAGCCCTCAATAGTCAATTTGTCTATGTGCAAAATTTCAAGAGGTTTAGCCGGGGTAGGTGTGATGTTATATTTTGGCCTTAATGGGCATCGTTCGTATTGCATGTTTGGCAAAGCTCGCAATTGTTGATGTATTGTTGGATGGATTTCTTTAAGTTAGGCCAAAAATATTTACGTTTGAGTTTTCGTACGTTTCCTCGATCCCCGGTGATTTGTCTCTCCTTGGTGATACCGATGGATTAATTCATATCTCTCCGATTCTTCAATCACGTCAGTTAATAGTTTCGGGCACCTTATTAAGTTTATTTGTAGGTGTTTGAAATTCTTGAATACTATCCTACAGAATTCCTCGTAAAATCCGGAACGAAATGTATCAAATGCCTCGTTTAGGGGCCACATATGATTTCACAAAATTTATTATTTCCTCTTCCATATTGTTTTCGTTTATTTCTGCCCGTTATTCTGATTTTGGTTTCGAAAAATTTTCGATTTTTGGTTTACTGGGCGTTCCGTTTACCTTACTCAGAATTATCTGATTCTTTCCGTGATTCAACGGACTTTCGGAGGTCGGGATTGTAGCACCTTCGTTCCCTAATGCATTTGAGTGTATTGTAATGTTTGAGCTATTGGAGTTAGTTGGGACCGTGCTATCTCCTAAAAACGCGATCATTGATTGATTGTCCGTATTTGCGTCAATATCGGTTCCCAGCACCATTTTGATTTCTTCCGGGTCTTGGATAAAGTTTTCCGTTTTAATTTCCTTCAAATCTTTGGTTGTTTCATTATTATTTAGTTCTACTCTGGACAACGCATCTGCGTTCATATTTTTCTTTCCTTTCTTGTAACAAATTTCGAAATTAAACGCTGCTAAATTTTCCCTCCACCTAAAAAGTTTGGAACTAGGATTTTTAATCGAGTCCAACCATTGAAGTGGTTTATGGTCAGTGAATATTTGGAATTTTCTTCCGAACAAATACGGCTTGAAGTATTCTCTAGCCCAATGGATAGCTAAGCACTCTTTTTCGATGGTTGAATACCGTTTCTCGGTTTCGTTCAACGTGCGGCTAGCAAAGGCTATTGGCAAATCGCCCCCGTTCCTATTTTGGCTCAAAACAGCTCCCAAGGCTACGTTACTAGCATCCGTGGTTAAATTAAAGGCTTGTCACATTCAGGGTATTGAAGTATGGGGTCGTTAATCAAAAGGTTTTACAGGTTTCAAATGCTTCAACAAAATCTGGATCGTTTATGTTAATCTTTACGTTTTTCTTCAATCTAGAGGTTAGAGGTTTAGACAGGTGGACAGGTTATTGATGAATTTACGGTAATATCCCAGGAGGCCTAAGAAGCTCTTGATTTCGGTCGCAGTTTTGGGGATTGGGTAATTTTATGGCCTCAACCTTCTTCGGATCAGGCTTGACTCCTCAGGTGTTACTAAATGCCTAAGTAGTGTACCTCCTTACACAAGAAATTCGTCTTGTCGGTTTGGACCTTCAGGTTTGCTTTCCTCAATCTTTCGAAAACTCTCCTAAGGCTTTGGATGTGTTCTTGCAAACTGGTGGAGTAAACGAGTATGTCATCTAAGAAGACAGTGCATAATTCGTTTTGTATGCCTCGTAGGACGTTATCCATCATTCTCTGGAATGTTGGTGGGGCATTTTTGAGGCCAAAAGGCATTCGCAAGAATTCCCAGTGCCCACTTTCAGTGGAGAAAGCCGTTTTTCGATGCTGTCCGGGTGCATCACGATTTGGTGAAAACCCGACTTTAGATCGATAGTGGAAGTATTGGCAACGACCGAATTTATCTAACAAGGAGGAAATGTCTGGTAGAGGATACTTATCGTCTACCGTTTTGGCATTTAGTCCGCGGAAATCGATAACCAACCTAAACTTTTGTTTGCCCGAGTTGTCAGGTTTCTTTCCTACGACCCACACAGGACTATTCAGGGTGAAAAACTGGGACGAATGATTTTTGTCTTTCCATCTCCTCTATTTGCCTTTTACTTCCTGTCGGTAAACCTCCGGATACCTGTAATTCCTAGAGTAAACGGGTACCTCGTCCGTTGTTCGTATGAAATGTTTTACCCCATTAGTGAATGACAAATTTTCCTCACCGGTTTGGAATATATCTTTAAATTCGTACATTAATTTAGTTATAGCTTCCTTTTCCATTTGGTTCATGTGACTCATTTCGATCTTACTTGGGTCGAATTTAATTTTCTCGCAATCGTAATAGTTATAATTACTTTCATAAGTTCTTTCTTCCAGGGCTCTACTTGAATCGTGTTGAGGTTTATAATTTCTTTTTCAAGGCCCGTGTTAATTATTCCCACGTATGCGTAGTTATTTTCAATTTTCACAATACTTTCAGGGGTTTCGATTTGGTTCTGTTTTTTCTATTGGACTGTCCCTTCTCGGTTTTTATTATTCTTTACTGGTAATTTTGCCCTAGTGAACATTCTTGGTTCTAATTCGACACTTGTTTCAGTTTTAGTTATTACCTTTTTCTCGTTATTAGCTTTACAGCTTTTGTTTTCAATCATTATTTTCCTCTGTTCAATTTTTTTAATTCTGTGGCCATATTCCCTGGCTCATTAATAATTTTACTACATCCGTTCCCACTAATTATTTTTTCTTTTCAATTTGTTTTGATCCTGTGGCCATATTCCTGGCAAATTTGATTTTTCCTCAATTTTATTGTGACTGCCCTCTAGGTAGTACAAAGGCAAAGTGGTGTGGGGTAAACGGAAAAGATTATTCTCCAGATCGATTGTTGCCTTCAAATATTTTAGATGGTCCATTCCAATCAACATGTCAAATTGGTCGTGAAATTTGAAGATTTTGAAAGGCAGCACCAAGTTCGGAATTTCAAAGAGCTTCCAACACAGTATTTTTGTGGAATACCGTTCACAGGATATTCCATGTGCCGTACGTATTTCAAATGGGTCTTCCTGATATTTTCGGAAAATCTTTCGTTGGCTACTTCAGGGTTCACGAAGGAACCCATCGAACCACAATCTATAAACAGTTTCAGGCCTGATGTCGGAGAAATTAAGTAAGGGGAGGCTATTCGTTTTCTGATTCAAGTGCATCAGACTAAATTGTAAGGCATCTTCCTTGCTTTCGCCGTCTCCTAAAAAAGGTTGCTCCGGCTCGGATTCGTTTGAGTACGACTTTAGTTTACTATCCGTTTCAACGTAGTTATAATTGGGTCTCGTTGTTTGCCATGACATGTGCGAATCATTACGTGGCTGCTTAAAATTCGACTGTCCACTAGGTGGTTGCGGGGTTCTTTGAGCCTGATATTGAGGCTGAAAGTTTCCTACCGCGGAATGGAATTCTCGCATTATTTCCTGGGCGACGGAAATAATTAGAGCGTCCGTAGTCGTAATTAGGATTTCTGGGATTTGGTTGCCACGACGATTTTCCCGTATAAGGAGTCTTTACACTGCTCATTTGCTTGGACATTTCCGATATTTGGAAATCGTTTGTCATCATTGAGAGCGCCTGTCCCAATGAATCCGGTTGTCGATTCCTCAGAAAACTACCCATTGGGTCCTTTAAATGGAGGAGTAAAACCCTTAAGGCTAACTTCCATAGTGTCTAATGAGTGTAGTGGATTCGCCTTCGTCGTGATTTTGCAAATAGGCAGTTATGTTATTTAATTTTTTTTGAATGTTTTCAAAGAACTTGAATGAAGTTTCCCCATCTTTCTGCTTTAACTGAGTCAGTTCTATGTTAAGGGTGAGAGCGTCTTTTTATTCGTGTATGTCTCTAGTAACGCCTGTTTTACATTCCCGAAAGACTCTAAATTTTTTGATAGGATTAAATCGGCGGCGGGTCCCTGTATTTTGGATATGACTGCAGCCAGTAGCATTTCGTTTTGGAACCCATCTGGGTCCTGTTCGTCGAAATATCTGTCGAACAAGCGTTCGCAGACGTGTAAAAACCTCTGTAGCAGCTCGGGCTCGCCCTTGAATACCGGGATTAGATCGAGGTATTCTCTGGGGACTCTAGTGATCATCTGCTCCCTCGTATTGTTGAGGTGTAAGGATTGCATCCTACTTTGCAGAGACTCGATTATCGCTTGCTGGCTTTGCACTTGCTGCAACAGGATTTCCTGAGAAACTTGTGCTTGGGATTGGGCCATGATTGGTTCGTCAGTTTCAATTATGGGACCTAAGGATCGGAGTTTGTAATGAACGTATTTTTTAATTGATTTAGGAATTTTGGCGTTAATGTGTCCCTAGTTTCTCAATTATAATATTGAAAAATGTTATTATTTAGAATTTACTTCGTAGTGTGCAGGTTATTATTTAGAGCGGAGAATTCAACAAACGTTGGCGTGAGTTTATCAGAAAGGAAGTTGACTCACAGTTTCCTCATGTAGTCGGCTTCTGCAGGAGTGCTGACTTGTGAGAAGATTAGCGACGGAGATTTCCTGACGTCGAAGGGCTTTGCTGGATGAGCAAAACTTGAGGATGCGTAGTAGTAAGTTGAGGTCGACGTCGAAGGTCGGCGATGAAATGAGTTGTCCCTTTAACTCTGGATGAAAGCGAGCTGACCAATTAGCTCGGAAATTTTTCTTCAACCTGTGTGAACAAAAAGTGGAAAATAATTATTGAAAGGCGATGTTATGCCACCGTCGAAGAACCGTCTTTCAGATTTCTTAATTTTTGACGGGGTGTCTTGTCTGCGCTGGTTTCGGTCGGTCTGTCAACGTTGTCTTCCCTTCTTCGTAGGTTCCCGAATTCAGGCTCCGATCTTGGATATGCGGTCGAAGATGAAAGCACTGCTTGGTTCGATATGCGCTCGAAAATTCGGGTCCGGAACGACTGCGCCAGTTATATTTTGTTAAAAGACGAGGGGCTTTTTAAAAAGAATTTTATTCTTTTACAAGAACTTAGGATCAATTTACAACAGAGGGGAGACTGGGAGGACCGACACGTACAGTATGGCAGCGAGACTAGAACACACCGAGCTGCGCGAAGGTGGGGTGCTTTATAGGTTTCCCTTAGCCGACGCAGCGGCTTTACATCTTAGTCAGCTATATTATTGTAAACAGCACAGTTTAGTACGATATAACTTACATACTCCATCCTTACATTCCCCATTCATACCTGCCGACTGAGGAGGGTGAAACCCCTAGCTGGCCTTGAGCCCACCCACTCATAAGTGGACACCTGGGACCTGCTCCTCAGGGTGATCTTAATGCCCGGGGGTCTGGACGGTCCCTAAAAATTAACAGACTGACAATAAAACTAATACATAATTACAAACCAAATAACTAATACTGAATGGCAACCAAAGAAACAAATTAAACCGGGTGCCCTAAGCTACCCCGAGGGGAATTTACCGCCCCCTGAGGCCAGCCAGGACGCCACCCACCCATGAACGACACCCACACACACACTCTACCACCCACTCCCGCCATCCCATGTGGCTGGGTCAGGCATTTATGATCCGATATAGGGGTGTGGGGAGGAAGTACTGGCCTCATCGGTCCTGACGTTCCTCCTCCCCATCGGGCAAAAAGGGTAGGGGAAATTGGGACAGGGACTACTTCCAGGGAACCCTCGACCACTGCGATATCTGCAGGGGCCCATTGCTGGACCCCGGCAAAGGCATCCGCCTTTCGCGGACCCACCCATGTTGCACCGGCTTGCGCCTCGAGCTGTGCACCCCCGCAGTACCATATTGGGAAAAATATCCCTTAAGGCTAGAATGATTGCTAGCCTGCCTGGACTTGTGTCCAGACTTACAGCTTCGGGGACGTCCGTCTTGGAGGGGTTTGGATTTGCCCCTCGTTGCCGAAGGACCCCAGGTCCCTGGTACGCAAGGACCCACCCCCTATCAGCCACGCCCAGCAGCTGGAAGAGGGGAATGGGCCCCGCAAATGCCAGTTTTCCGTCCCCTGGGGGGGGGGGGGGGGTTGGATTCCCTATTCCCTTGGGCTAGGCCACTCCCACCCTTCTCCCATTCACCCCACCTAGCACCCATATAAATTACATCCATCCATGGCTGGGTAAGGCAGGAGAGGAAGATAGGATCGGACACTGATCGAAACAACACCGCCCCACAACAATTCAATCTCGAACACTCCCCATTTTTAAATATCGCCACAAGAAGGCGATAAAGTATAACTTTGTGACGTCGTTGTGAACATGGCTGATAGCGATCTTCGCAAGCAGCAAATTTTTTTAGGGGGGGGGGGGTTATAAAACAATGTTCCTGTCCAAAAACACAAGTGAATAGAAAACCATGGGTGTTGGAGTTGATGTTATCAAGAGTTAGGTTAACTTTATTTAATGCAGACCCCGAGGAGCGTGCCCAACCACGATGGGTTTGTTAGGATAAGCAATTGACGAGATGTGGGGGCAAAAAAGTGCGAGTATGGGGGACGTGTGTACTGCACATAGAACTATACGCTGACTCCTACGACAGGAGCATTGCAAAGACACTTTGAATTGATTGGTAACGACCGCATTTCCGTATAAATAAGGAAATTAGTCGATATGTAAGTCTGAAGTAAGACAGTTGGGCCTCAAACTGTAAAGTCATCCAGACTCTTACGCCCTGACGCGGCACATGGCCGAGCCTTGTCATTGCATCTTAGTTCGCCCCATTGTTCTTTAGCAAGTTACATTTTCAACCTACTCGCCCGCTTCCTCCAATAATTAACCAATTTATCTTCCATCTTCTCTCTTTCGCATCAACAGGTGTCAAGATAAACTCGATTGTTCGATTCGAAAGCGGCAACCCAGAGCGACGCTGAGGTTTGATCCTAATGAAAAGGACACCTCTCCGCTAAGAAACTTTTTCCTCTCCCTTCATCAGACCACTAACCGACCCAACCAGCTCGAGGAAATAAAAGAAAAGAAGAGACAGTTCTTCTCAGCGCGGTAGTCATTAATTCATTTGAAGGACTTGACACTTGGCCGAGAATAAATTAAAGGGTTTCGCGGGTTTTTGAATCTTTGATGAGCGGGTATAGTCTAATGCCTTAATGGCGGGTTATAAACGCGTTATGAATAAAGATGGAAGTTGTCGGAAAATTGACGGACGAAGGTGACGTCAAATGTAGCTTCTGAAAAGGAATCGGTTTCATTTGATATTCCAATCTCTACAGAGTAATCATAAAGATGAATAATTGTTTGTCGTGGAACTTCTGAACAAAGACGGAGAGATGAAGTGGACGAATTGACGTCACTCCATCAACTATAATTCGAGGATCTTCGTGGAAGAGTACTACTATCTTCGTTGAACCAGTGGGCGAGCTCCTTCAACGGAATTCGTTGCCAAGAACAGGGGGATGACATACTTCACGTCATCAGTGGGAAGTGGGACCTCTAATACGCATGGACACACATTAACCCAGAAGAGTGAAATTGACATTCCGTATCTCGTTTCTTCTCTTTCTGGATTCATGGAGGATGATGCACAGCTAGTCATTGCACGTTCTGAGGTTCATGCGGTGTCTTCCTCACGCAGCTGCTAAGCTGGTTTTAGACGATCTGTGGAAATGTTTCTTTTTGTTTTACGGACATTAATAAAGACGTTTGTACAATTTTCGAGGTCTTTATGACTCATTATTTGCAATTATTTTCCGTTCCTCATTCACTTTTACTTTCGTTGGCTCTAAAAAGTAGAAAGGAAAGTTATGTAATAGGCTGACAAAACATTGTTAAGCTTTCTTCAGATCTTTACGTTTTAAGGCCTACTCGCCTTGACAAACATTATTTGGGTAAGTAGTTTATGTGTGTCTGTGAACGCGATTAAGAAACCCTCTCAAACTCGATATCTAGCTCGCAAGTCTCCATGGTACGCTAAAATAAGGGTATCCGCAAAATAGGCTCAAAACTATAGTTATCACAGTGATCAAAATACCAATTTTTTTCTCAAAAACGGCAGCACCAATTTTGATTAAATTTTGCACATGAACAGCTCCTAATGAGACGGCAATACCATAAAATTCCCATCCGTGGAAAAATGACAAAGTAGCACAATAAATTACCAAATATTTCGACGAAAATCGATTTCAGCGCAGTTTTTTCCGTGTACTGGTTGTTGGGCGCACAACAGGGGGAGTTTAAGAACGTGAGTGGAGGACTGTATTATACGTGCAATGAATATCGATTTGAGTATATAAGGGCGATGCAAGGGGACGACTCGGAATATGTGTGAACTGGCGAGGGTAACTGTATCGGGAGGAGAGAGTGAGAGCTGTGTCTGGCTCGAAAGTAGATCCCGAAAGGAATGCGTGTGAGCACTGGGAGAAGAGTATATCTGGGCAGAGCTGAGTGTGAATCCGTCTCCTCTGGCCAGATGATGATGTCTTTACATCGAATGCGCTCGCCCACAGTACCTCACCAGCCAGAGGAGACAGACTCACCTAACAGGTACGTTAACTTTAGTAATTTGGCTGACCTAACCCAATTGCTCTATGAGCTGTGTGTGTGTTGGAGAAGGAGGTAAATCGAGGGAGGGAAGGACATTCTGGAAAGTACAAAAAGGGAAATCCCTTGTCGTCGGAAATAACTGAGGACCTGGGCTTTCCACAGCTACAAACAAAAGGGTTGAGGACGATGGTGTTTGGGGAAATAATAGCTTTCCGTTAGGGCCAGCTTTAGGAGAGCAGCTAGCCTGCCGCAAAGGAGGAGTGCCATTCCCCCATATTAAGGCAGCCCCAAACAGTGGGGATGAGGGCGTGGAGATGTCGCGCAGTAGGGCAAGCATCCCACCGTGCCTGCCACAAATATAGTTAGCCAAAGTTTACTAATGGAAAGGGTTTGCTGGACAAGTAGGGAAAGTGATCGTTTCTTCCCTGCAGTGGCATACTGCCTCCCACCTCGCTTCAACCAGCCGTCAGCCTGACTCCTCACATCATGCCAGTAGCCTGTGGATCAATGTCCGTCGTTCCGTTGTAATCAGGTCACGTTTCGTATGGTTTACTGGTATTTTTCGATGGTGAACCGAACGGAATGGATCTTAGGGGTCTGAGACTGCGTCCAACTGTGCAGAAGAGTAATAAATCGTTGTATAATAATTAACAGCGTTTTTTTAAAACCGAAAATCAACTTGTCAGTACTTGTGAGTACTTTATGGCAGTTTGAGGTTGGCCCTGAGGGAATGAGCGCAAGGTTGAGGGGAGAATGTCAGTAAATATCGATATTTCTCTTCCTCACAACGAGACATCAGGTCATCTTCTTCACCTTCCTGTTACTTAAAGATAGTAAAATGAGTGATGCTGACCATTCAGTTTGGCACTTTTCCTACTAAATGCCCAATATATTCGTTCTGAACGTACAAATTGAAAGTAAATTGAGTTTTGTACGGATCAAATTCATCGAAACTACTCTACAAAGTGCTTCCAATATGTTGATGAAACACAACTCTCGTGAGTGGCTGTTAGGAACTCTAAACCGGATAGGCTACCTGGAAACTGGATTGCGTCGCTCACCCGACGTCCGAGCTATCTGTCAAACGACATTCCCCGTAATTTACATAAAACATTTGCCTCTTCTCTCCTCAGAGGCGAATAAAATTTCGAAGGAGAAAAAAAAAACAAATATTAGGAAGAGAAGAATAGCGTCAGCTGACAACGGCCCACTCGCGTTTATTCTTCGCCATCGATTTCGATCGCTTTTATGATTTCCGCGGGCCATCAGATTACAATTTGACTCTTCGTTGGTGTTGAGTTGGATGTTAAAGCCGTTGTGATGAATTATATCGGCTATTGGTTCGGACTGAACGTTTTCGAACTAGGGCTACTAATATATTTCTTTCAATCTGGTCGTTCAGAGCTGTTCAAGCGGGATTTCATTCTATGACTGGAAGGAACAGAATTCCGATGTTTAGGATGGACAGGTTGAAGACACCTGTTTCCATCTGGATTTGAAAAGGCCAGTTCAATTTAGAGTAAGTACAACCTATTGGTCGTATCATAAACTTAGAAAAAATTGCCAGTGAAACGAACGCAGGCGCCAACCAGACCTAAAAACTCCAATCCGCGTCTAACAACAAACAATCAGGTGCGCCGCATCACACAACTTCCTTTAGCTCTAATAGCAATTTTTTAAGCATAGCTGGTTTTCCTCGCGTCTGTGGGGCTATTGATGGCAGTCTAATCAAGCTCGACGCACCAACGAGGCATGAGGCAATGGGAACCACTCATTGAACTGCATGTTCGTTTGCGGAGCGTCAGGTCAGTTTTTTTTCGTGAATGCGAACTGGCCCGGAAGTGTGCACGACAATCGAGTGCTGAGGAACAGTCGAATACCAGCCATCATGGACGATGGAACGTTTGGCAATTTCGTATTGTTTGGGGACTCCGGCTTGATGCCACCTCTACGAAATGATCCTCGGAATCAATCAGAGATTTTATACAACAGATACCATACAAAACTCGGCGTATCATCGAGTGTGCACTTGGTATCTTAAAAGAAAAATTCCCATGCCTCAATAAACTGAAGTGAACCCAGTACTTGCAGGGGAGATTGTCTTCTTTGCTTCACCTTTTCGAGAACGCACAGCGCACAGTTATAATCGCCGCTTGTCCTCTCTTTTGCCCCTCTTCAATAGGTAAGTATAGCGAAAAATTTAGGGGCGCGATAAATATGCGGAAGTTGAGTAGAATGGTGAGTTCACATTTGTTTGACCAGCTGACTTGTAGATTGTCATCAGCTGGCCTAGTAGTTTTCATAAGTTATTGGTGAAATTATTCTTGTAATATCAGTTGGAGGCATCTCATTGTGAAACAGAGATTACAAGTACTCATAATACTACCACTTGTAAACTTGTAAATTTCACTTATATTACAAGCTTATTGTGAAACAGGCCCCAGGCGGTACATGTGTCTCGGTGTATACGTTTGATCAGAAATCATTTTTGTTTTAAACAAAAAGAAAGCGCGAAGCAGCTCACGAATCAATTGAATTGCTACGATAAGACCTACATTATACAGTCGTTAACCAGAACATCCTATTTTTGAAAAACGAAAGCAAAAAAAGTATAAACGGCAAAGGAAACGAGTAAAACCTCAATCAGTACGTAAATAGACGGATTATGTAGAACAATCTGAGAAAGCTACTTCTCCCTTAGGGATGCAGTAGACAAGTCATCAAAAACTAACTCAAACCCCATCCAAAGATTAAGCCTTATGTAAAGCGTGAGTAAAAACTCAGAAATGCGCAAGGGAAGGCGCTTAACTGTTGAACGAAGGAATGCTAAACTGCTGAAGTTGTGAAGCTTAGCTGTGGAAGAATCAAATCACGAAACGTACACAGGGCATGAACACTTACTGATGACCAGGTGTGACAAAGTGGTGAGTGGTTATCCAACCAAAATTTGCACACCATGTTTAATACCAAGAAATTATTGAAATAACGTTATAAATAAACCGTTGTGTAGTTATTTGCAGGGTTTTTTGGAGGGGAATCGTGTTCATCGTTCTGGTTTATAAGGAACACATTGCACAAAAGAGCGCTATTGCAGCTTTCCAGGAAGTGAAGAAGTGCATTAGAGATGCACTCTATAGAAAGGAATATGTTAATATGGTGCGTGGTGGCCAGCCATTTTAAAGAGTTGGACAAACATGGGATGCCCTTCTTTCATTCAGTGTTGGCCAAATCTCATTTAGCACTCAGGCACAAGACAGGTTGCTAAAAATGAGGATTCGGGAATTTCATAGGTTGCCCCAAATTATCTTATGACCGTTATTATTATTACCGTCATTAGCTTTCATTGGGTAAGTAGCTTATTCAATTACCACTCTAGGTTGAGAACGCTAGTATCGTATCATCTGGGTTTACAAGGAAATCACAGGACTAAACTCGGTTTTCATCAAAATATTTAGTTTTGTGTGCTCCTCTCGTCATTGTCCAAGCTTTTCATTATGGACTAGTTGTTTGGTACTGTCCACAAACAAAATTTAATTATTATGGTTTTTAGCCGCGTTCATGCCCTTATTAGAGCCTCCTCCGCTGATCTGCGAGTTGATTGGTTCAGTCGTTCTGTCGTTCTCTTCAGTACATAGCCACAACACACACGCACAGATCATACTCAGCATACTTCAAAACTTAATGATCTGATGAAAACTTACAAAACTCCCGCGTTACATTTTCGAGTTTACGTAGCAAAGTAAAGACATGACATGTCAAAAAAATAATCGTAACCCTGCTGGGACTCGAACCCATAATCCTCGGGTTAGAAGATCGATGCCTTATCCATTAGGCCACAGGAGCTGTGGCTTGCAACTCGGGTTAAATATTTCGTGACGCTTCTCCGTTACATATCCCACGTTACATTTTCGAGTTTTAACAGCAAAGTAAATACATAAAATGTCAATATAAATAGAAAATAAAAGTAACCGCTCGAGAAAAAGTCTGAAGCGAAAGTAAAAATAAGTTGGTTCGTTTACTTTCCTTGGCTCTACGAAGTAGAAAGGAAAGTTATGTAATCGGCTGAAAAAAAAAATTTTGAGTTTTCTTCAGATCTTTACGTTTCAGACCCTCCTGAGTCCGAAAAACACTATTTGGGAAAATGGTCTGTGTGTATGTGTGTGTGTCTATAAGGGTATGAGCAAAATACACCAAAAGTTAACTATAGTTATCATAGTGATCAAAACACCAAATTTTTTTCTCAAAAACCGCTCTAACGATTTTGATTAAATTTTTTATATGGATAGCTCTTTATAAGATAATTATACCATAAATTTCCCATTTGTGGGAAAATGACGAGAGCAGCACAATAAATTATCAAAATTTTCGACCAAAAGCGTTTTTGCCGTGGTTTTTTCCTTTTAAACTCCGCTGGAATGTTAGTATAATGTTAAAGAAAATTGGCACTGTAGTCCAATCCAATACCTATAGGGTAAGTATTTAAAAACGCTCATGAGATACATGGGGCTCACTCCAGAAATTCCTGAATTTCAACTACCGCCGTTTCGCTTACTACCAGTTCTAAACTTTTTACCCAATAACTCTGCAAAAGTAATTACTATCCTTCTCAAAAAAATTTGTGTTTACAGCCTCATTAATTATCTATGTACCAATTGCTCAATAATGGTGTTGCAATGAGTACGAACAGCACAATAAAATCTGGAACTGTAAGCGCTACCGCTTCCTGCTGCCGTAAAGCGTTGTTTGACCAAGTTCAAATTAACTGAGTGATAAATGAATTGATTAAATAGAATTAACCATGTACAAAGTGCATTGACGTAGAGCTAAGGAAAGTTGTGTGTTGCAACGCACCAGATATTTTCAATAAGCCTCCGGCTGTGTATTGGTCTAGGTATGGCGCTTTTAGACGTTTCCTAAGTATGTCGTACAGGTATGACGCTGGTGGACGTCGATTTACAGCGGCTGGCGGGATACTGCGACCCGAAGAGAATAAATGCACGTTAATGATGAATTTCACTGCAAAGTGAGGAAATAGCAATGAATACCTAGTATAAGCCGTTTTGACGACGTGGTGATACGCAGAGTGGAATTGGAATGGAAGAAAATGGCGCATGTAGCTGGTGGTGGCTGGTGTGCTGACGTCACTCACATCAAAACGAAATAAAATATAACACTTCTCATAACACCAGGTATATGATCTTATAACCGCTCCAAGCTGTTCACACAATTTCGAAGATTCCCCAAGTTACCACATACAGAACATGGAAAAACAATTTCCCACTAGTTTCTATACGAAATCCGATAAAGGACTCGAAAGAAGCATAACTTAATGAAATAATTTGGCTTAGCTCCAATTATTAGTTTCATTAGCCAACATTAAAGTGGTTCTGTTGCAGGGAACAATGCCAGGAATGAATTGAAATTCATGCGGTACCATTTGGGATCTGACCCTCTCGACTTCTTATTAGAATCAGTTGCTTTGTTTCCTGGAAGGAACGCCGAAGGAATGGTTACTAACCAATTCATGAACTGCATCGGCTGCTATACCGCACAAGTTACTGAGGGCTATTGAATCGTTTCTCAGAGAATGAAACCGACGTAATAAATTATCATCTCAACAAACCCGCTCGACGGAAAATTATTCAGGCAGATCATGCTCTCCCGAATAGGAACAACCTGAAGCGCACTTTCTTTATGTACTCACTCGAACTCATGTCTGCCGCTCTTAGGGAACGGAATGTTTACCTTGTTTACCAAACAATAAAAGAGTTAGTTTCGTTCCATATTTCGTGTGAGTAGTTTCATAAATCACAACAATCCGCTTTTCTTCGTTTACCCTAAACTACACGCTCGCCCTTTTTGCACCCCACAGGGATACCAAAATGTTTCCTGGACGATGCCACCCTTCTGAGAACGTCAGCATAAGCCACCTTTACACGGTTCCATCGGCAATTAGGGCGCTTTGAAGAAAGAAGGCATTTCTGGGGGCCAAGAGATGAATTTAAAGATAGAATTAACAGACGTGACAGGATCTGCTGCTAGTTGTCACAAGGATTAACTCGTGCGAGTTGAGAACCAACCTGGAACCATTTAGCACACTGCAGGTTGGGCCTCATGCTTCTCCGTAGTGGCAGTTTTTCTTCCTTGTCTTCTTCACCCTTGGGAGAATCTTGCCGCCATTCCCATGATGCTCAGCAGTTTGGGAGAGTCAGGAGTCGTCTTTTCCTTCTTCATTCCAGCGGGATACTGACACTGGATCAGTAAGGCCCATCCTCTTCTGGCGAGCACTGCGTGAACGAATTCAATGACGCATCTCCAGTTTTCCCCGGAATTCAGCATGGAGCAAACGAATGCTTCTGGTGTGAGCCGGCCGACCGCCAGCTTGCCCACTTTTGGCATGAGAAGCATCATCTACCATTGCCCTGAAGTGCAGGCCATGGGGGCTTGCAGCCTTACTAGTTTGGTCCCGCTACGCCCTAAATGCTCTGTGTCCAGTTAGAAACTGGGTGAGGTAGAAATTTGCACCGCCTGAGCTATGAACCAAGTGCTCCCTGACCTACTGCTCCTTGTCAGCAGCGTGCCACCTCCCAGGGCACACAGCCCTCCTTCTTCCTGGTGACCGTACTTCGGTTGCTACCAAAGTTAGGCTTGCACTGATCATTCATGGTGGCTATTCGTGATTGTTGTTCAGCGCTGGCTGAAAGTAAAATTTTGCGGCTTTCCCAGGGGCATTCAGTCCAACTATTTCCGACCTGGGGCCTTTGTGATGTTAGCCACTGGAAAGACCAAACTGCCTGTTCAGTCGGCTTCTTCTCCAGACAAAGGGGTCAAGTTCAGTTAAATTTCTGAAGCTAACAACAGAGTCTCCCTTGTTGGATTTTCCAAAATGTATACTTCCCACCACTCAGTTGAATTCCTCTCCAACACACAGATCTTCCCAAATCACATCCAATAACCATCTCTCTACTTACTCGCTCTCCACCCTCGTTCCCAACACAACCAGTTCACGTATTCAGAGACCCCCTTGTTCACGCTTAAATACTCACTCATATCGCTATATCGCTAGTATAACTTCCCAAATCCAATACAAAGTGCATTTAACAGGTGTGTTTCCTTATTTGATGACTGTACCTGAACCCTCGACGAGGGTTATATCAGTCATGGAAGTGACAGTTTCGCTAATATGCAAGACGCCGGCCCCTGCAGTATCCACCGAACTCAGACCTGTGGTGTTCTGTGATGCCAGCTCAAGGTTGGGGGTTCCCAGTGTGTCGTGTATGTGGAAGAAGTGTAAGTTGTGTCCCTTTTAGTCCGGCTCATACGAACACGCAGGGAGTACGGCAGTAGAATTCTGGACCCCTAACTGCAGGGTGAGCACAGTGTGGTGGCAGAGTACACTGTGATGCCCAGCCACAGCTAAGCCTCATTGGATGTAATCATATCATAGAGGTAAGGTTGTCATTCTGGCTGGGCCCACCCGGCTGTCCCTTTTAGTCGGCTCATACGACACGCAGGGAATAAGTCAGCGGTATTCTGGACCCCCGACTGCAGGGTGAAATGTGCATTTAACACTCACCTCTCTCCACCCTTGTTCCCAACACAACCAGTTCACGTATTCAGAGACCCCCTTTGTGCTTAAATACTCACTCATATCGCTATTCTACCAGTGCACTCACTCATGCTCACCACGTTCATTCATTTCTTGTACTCCAACTCAAGCAACTCTGTCGTGCTCCGTCAACAAATCCAATTCAACTTATTAAGCCATTTGATGACTGTAGGGAAGCCATGCACTTCAGCGTTTCTTTTTAACGCCTCGTTTCAAGCAGTATCGACGAATTAACAGACTTCATTGACGAGTGTTACTTCTCAAATCCAATCTAAAGTGCATTTAACACTCATCTCTCTACTCACTCTCCGCCCTTGTTCCCAACACAACCAGTTCACGTATTCAGAGACCCCCTTCGGCTTAAATACTCACTCATATTGCTATTCTGCCAGTGCCCTCACTCATGCTCACCATGTTCATTCATTTCTTGTACTCCAACTCAAGCAACTCTGTCATGCTCCATCAACAAATGCAATTCAACTTATTGAGCCATTTGATGACTGCAGGGAAGCCATGCACTTCAGCGTTTCTTTTTAACGCCTCGTTTCAAGCAGTGTCGACGAATTAACGGATTTCATTGACGAGTGTTACAAAACACCGAAACTGACTAATTCGTCATTTACATTCGACACGTTTTATTACGTTTATCTGTTCCTGTTTTGATTTCAGAGCATCTAAAAAGAACTCGCGAAAGTGGGTCGTTCAAGAGGCTACTTTTTTTATGGTAGAATAAAGAGGAGCCGCCGGCGATAGGTTTCGCATCAAGACCCTGTAGATCTTCTCTAATGTCAAACCGTTGGAACGTTCGCATTCCGTCAAGGGGCCGGAGAAAAAACGACGAATAGCTCAAAACCGCTTCAGTCAATTTTCTAGTCGGCGACCGGGACCGGACGAAGAAAAACATAACAGGTGTCTAGGTTTCAGAAGTTTTAACGTTCTCGGTCGGTTTCACCTAAATAAAAAAAAGTTGAGGTGTTTAGTCGTCTGTCGGCCTAACGTTGACGAAGAAATGATCTCTTCATTTGAACCAGAAGAGCTATAAAACTCGGAAAGAGCTGGTCATCTATCGACGTATATTTTGGAGTTGACTGACGATTGGGTTTAGCTTAACACCAAAGACGTCGGTATTTTTCGCTATTACTAATTGATCTCACATTGAATTCCACTTGCACGGAGTGCTATTTCGCTCGTAGCTTCAATGGCAGTGCGTGCGTCAATCGTGTCGATCAGAGGGCGCATTTTAGAGGAGAACTGTCTGTCATAAATTAAACCTACGTGGTCTGATCCAAAAGTTCCAGAACTTTCTCAAAAACGCTTTATTAAATTATCTTTAAAATTATTCAAATGTATCCCCTTCAAATTACTCCCCTTGGCTACGCAAACACTTCTCCCAGCGGTGTTTCCATTGGTCCGGACACCGGGAAAACCTATCTCCTAGGATGCTGTATAGCTGCTCCTGCGTTTTTTGTTTGATCTCCTCTATCGTCTGAAATCGCTGTCCTTTCATAGGGGATTTGAGTTTGGGGAACGACCAGAAGTCACAGGAAGCCAGATGAGGAGAGTTTGGGAGCTGGGGAAGGGTTTTCAAGGAGTTTTAACGAAATAAGGAGGGCGTTGTGACAGGGCGCGTTGTCTTGGCGGAAAAACCACTCTCCTGTCGCCCACAATTCCGCCCTCTTCTGCGGAATCTTTTGGCGCAAATTGCGCAGGGTTTGAAGGTAACGAAAACGATTAATTGTTTCACATCGTAGGAGGAATTTGTGGTAAACAACGCTGTTTGCATCAAAGAAAACAGTGAGCATGACCTTTGACACTAGATCTCATCTGGTGAGCTTTTTTGGGTCGTGGAGGGGTTTTCGACTTCTGCTGAGATGATTGAATCTTGGTTTTCACATCACCTCCATTTCCGAAGCGTTTCCAAAGTTTCCGTTAATGATTTGTCCAATTTCACACAAACGCGTCGCTCTTCCTTCGCATCCGTCACAACAAACTCGAAAAGCGCGGAACGCAACAAAAGAGGTTCACAAAAACAACTTTAAAAGTGGACTGGGGGAGGTTAGGCAATAAAACAAAGAGGAGGTTATTTGGGAAGGTTCCCGCTAAAACTTGAGCGCCAAAGCAACCCTCTCTGTTAACGCGAGGGCGCGCAATTAAAAAAAACCTGGAACTTTTTGATCAGACGTCGTATGTTTGTCACCTGGGCCGCACACGTGAAAAAAGCGTATATAACGGTGGGGATGTGGGCAGCTCAGAGAATGGTGGGGAAGACATGGTGACTGGGGCCTGGGAAGATCCGGTGGCTGTACACAGCGGATGTTAGGCCTGCAGTCGCCTGTGGAGCTAGGACTAGGGTGGAAAATAAAACAGTGCAGTTGCAGTTGTTGAGTACAGGGTGTATGATAACATGCCCTATGGCAGCACTGGAGGTCTTGTTAGATTTAGCTCCACTCCACATACATGTTAGAAAGATGGCGTTCCTCCAGGCTGTGCGTATGTTATAGTTGGGTCTGATCATCTGGGGGAGGAGGAGTTCCTGCCACTTGATCCTTGACAAGGTGAAGGTGGAGGGGCCCCGAACAGCATGTGGTAGACTCAACGCCCACGAGGTTCAACTTCATGTTACCCTGTCGGATACTCATTCATGAGCGATCCAGGTGGGAAGGGGGAGTTCCCGCATTTGAAGCTGTGACCCTGGTATACTACACTGATGGCTCGGTGCAGGATGGCCTTGCAGGGGCAGGCATCTAGGGCCGAGAATCAGAGCGGCGAACCCATTGGGGTCGCTGGCTATGGTGTTCCAGGCCGAGGTGGCTGCGGTGATGGTCTATGTGCAGCGGCTGGAGGAGCTACATCATGGTGGACAGTCAGGCCACTCTCAAGGCCTTAGCTTCATACTGTCTAACATCGTGGCAGGTGTGGGAGTGTCTGATTGGAATGAAGCTCCAGGCTGAGGACAACAGTGTAACACTGTGTTGGGTGCCAGGGTATACAAGGAAACGAACGGGTTGATAGATTGGCAATGAAGGGATCGGCGCAAATCCCTATCAACGCTGAGCCCTTTGTTGGGACTACCAGGAGTCACCTACATAGAGAGGTTGGCAGGGGCTGCCCAGCCTTAGACAGTAAAAACTCTTCATCCGCTCCTCCAGAGGGAGGGCCAAGGAGGTGCTTGCACTGGGGAGGAAGAATATGAGGATCATATGTGGCCTGTACACAGGTCACTGTTTGCTGAGGTACCACCTTGCAAATATTGGCAAGTGCGAAGTACAGGTATGCAGGTTCTGTGAGGTAGGGCTAGAGACGGCTGAGCACATGCTATGCATATGCGGTGAACTCGTCCAGGAGAGGTGGCGAATGCAGAGCTTGCAGATATCCTCCACTTTGTGTGGGGGTGGGGGGGCGCGTAGATGATGTCACACCAAGTGAGACTAGTGCTGTCGTGCCTGGGGGTTGTGCAGGGGGCCATGATCTGAGAATCATGGACGTCCTTACAATAGGCCCGTTTGTGGCTGCAGTAATCGCAGGGTATCGCCTGCATCCACTATTAAAAACTCAGTGACTATCTGATGATGTCAATTGCAATTGACGCGGCCATGATATTGAAACCATCAACGAGCACAATCAAGCGTAGTTATCATTGCATAAAAAAAATCGTGAACTACCTAAAAACACAAACGGTGGGTACAGCTTTCGTACAAGTACGCAACCACTAGGAACATTTTATCTTTTATTTTATTTTTTTATTTCATTTTTTTTATGCAATGATAACTACGTTTGATTGTGCTCGTTGATTGTTTCGATATAATGGCCGCGTCACTTGCAATTGACGTCATCACTTAGGTTATTAAAACGTGTGATGTTACCAAGCGTTAGATTTTGTAACAGACGTTACCATGCACTTAATCCAACACAAATTTCGTGACACTTCTCCGTTACATATCCTGCGTAACATCTCCCGCGTTACATTTTCGAGTTTATGTAGCAAAGTAAAGACATAAAATGTCCAAAAAATAATCGTAACCCTGGTGGGACTCGAACCCACAACCTCCAGTTTAGGGACCGATGCCTTCTCCATTAGGCCACAGGGGATCTGCTTGCAACTCGGGTTGAAACATTTCGTGACGCTTCTCCGTAACGCCTCCGGCGGTGTTACATTTTCGAGTTTATGTTGCAAAGTAAAGACATAAAATGTCAACATAAAAAATCCATTTTAAGAATTGAGAAGCTAACGATGTAGCGTCCATAGTGACACCGCTTCATTCTGCTTCCTTGTTTCTTGAGCTCTGTGATAGGTGGAAAATTTGATCAAAACCAGTACCTTTTAGCTGAACCTTTCAAGTCCATATCAGTATGCGGGTTGCCCCTCGTTCCAAGTAAACGTAATCACAATATTAAACAAATTAATGAAAAAAGCGCTCGTTGCCCCGTTAAGCTATTCGCATGTTAAGTAGCTCAGCAGTACCTCGCTAAGACGTTGAGCCGAGGAAACTAATAACGGCATTCCCTCATTTCCCCGATCCCAAGTTATCGCCGTCACTTGAGGAATCACTCGAGTTGCTTCAGTTTCGATGGAAGACGGAGATATCGAATTGAATTGCCGAGCCCTCATTTCCACCAGAGTTTTGAATATTCGAGGCTGGGTCTGAGGAGTATTGAAGGATCAAACCCGCGTTATTTGCCGTTCCCTTCCTCCGGTTGAGGAAAGTTTTAAATTAAAGCGAACCGTCGAGTGTCGCCAAAATGTGGGAAGGAAGCTCCCCCCCCCCCCCCCGAAAGGAGAGGAAATAAAATAAAGGGCCCTGCGGTTTTGTGACCTCTCGTCGGATGAAGAGGATGAGGGTTCAAGGGCAAGATCTCAGTTACGTAGAGCGGAGAGGAGCCCTACAAGATTGAGCGGAGCGTTATTCCGGAAAACTCGCTCAGCCCTTTCGTTCAAACCACTTAGGTTTGGGATTGAGGTTGAAACATGAGAAGTTGAAGTAAGGCGAAGTTGTAGGGACGCTTATCCCTTTTTTTATCCGACCATACTCTTTCTACGAACTATTAACGTCTGGTCCGTTTTATGATTGCAGAGATTGGATACCCCGTATAAATGAAAACCATCGGTTTCGACTGACCGGATTACATTGTCTGGGACGGCTATACAACGAGGGAACGAGTTCCACAGAAGCCGTCGACTTTTGGGCGGAGTATGTAATGCTGGTACAATTGGACGAATCATTCTTCGATTTGAAAAGAAAAGTTCCTTTTAGTGGCAGGAGCACTGCATGTTCGACCAGCAACCTTGTCTCCTCTGTCCGCATTTTCCCACTCTTTTCCAATTTTCTTCAGTCTCATGCTACATCCCTTTCGCTTCTTTCAGCAACTCCCCTTCTTTTGTATGAACGTTGTCTTAAGCATTCTGGCATACCTCGTGTCACTTGAGAGATCCGCTGAACGTAGAAATCGGCTGCCAGGTTGCCTTAACATGGATCAACTCGTTGACCAGTTCAATGGAGATTGAATACCCCGTATAAATGAAAACCATCGGCTTCGACGGACTGGAAATTAATCGTTGAAGCCGGGAACTTCACGATGACAGAAAGCGGTAGAACGTACAGTTCCAGAATTTATTTTGCTGTTTGTACTCACCCACTGACCATTATTGAGCATGTGATACACAAAGAATTAATGACGCTGTGAACACGATTTTTCAAGAAGGATAGTCGTCACTTCTTCAGAGTTATCAAGTAAAAACCTTTGGAAATGGAAGTAAGAGAAGCGGCAGTGGTTGGAATTCCGGAATTTCTGGAGTAGCCCCACCATCTGCCTTTGTTTTCGGATTGTAATAACATTTTAGCGGAGTTTATAAGGAAAAAACCGCGCTGAAATCGATTTTCGTCGAAATGTTTGATAATGTATTGTGCTGCTCTCGTCATTTTCTCACGGATGAGCATTTTATAATATTATTGTGTCTGTTAGGTGCAAGAATGGGGAGCTGAGGATCGCAACGAAACTGAAACTCGGTGAGCGTGAGGAGGACTGTATTTTACGTGTGTACGGAATTGAGTTGAATTAAAATTGAGGTACAAATGGGCGACACAAGGGCAGAACTCGGAACGCGGAACTGGCGTGGGCAACCGATAGGGAGAGTGAGAAGTTACTGTGGTGGAAGTTGGATGCAGAATGAATTGGAGATGCTCTGTCGTCGATAGGAAAACGAAATTGGGAGAAAGAAATAAGGAAAGGGAAAAACCTAGAAAACGGGGCTGGGGGGCCCGCCACTGAGGGATTCCCGCAGGGGCAGGTATTAAAAATGGTTGGAGACTGGAGACAATTAGGCGGTCGGAGACAATGACGCGGGGAAGTCCGAGTTCATCGACTCTGACAACTTCGACGCTTTGCGTCGAACTGTGTCATCTAGAGCCGTCTATACAAAAAGGTTAATCAAAATCGTTTGAGCCGTTTTTGGGAAACAAAATATTTGGTGTTTTGATCACTATACTATTGTTAGTTTTGAGCGGATTTACTCATACTCTTATTGTGGCGTCCCATAGTAACCTGTGATCTAGATATCAAGTTTGAGCTGATTTGATTCAGCCGTTTTGTCTAAAAATGGAGAGAGGTAGAAGAGCCGAGTAGAACACTAAGGATAGCGCCTGGGCGCTGTACAAATGGAAATCTTCGTCTGATGCTATTTGCCTGTCCTGGAAGGAAATCTGGAATCTTTAAATCAGTCGAAATTGACAACCTATTCTTTGCACAGTTGCCAGGTGCAGTGTACAATACCACCAGGTGGGGATACAAGAAATTAGGCGTACAGGCTGAGCGCGTTGGGGCGTGAGGCTGCCCGAGCCAGGCAGCGATAGAACCAGCAGACTCTGGTTCGATCTCCGACCAGGCACCCCCCTCCACCAAACCCCGGGTGGGTGAGGCAATGGGTGCCAGCGATGGCTGTGGGACTGCGGGGGCGCCCCAACAGGCTCTTGTAGGGGGGTTGGGACATGGGCTCTCTGTGGCTGCGGCTGCCTACCTGTATTATCGCTCTCCCCTGATCGTCGCAGCTCATAACAACACATAACTATATGTAGGGACTAGTTAGTTGAGAGTACGCTGTAAGTTTGATCGAAATCGTTTACTACCATTTTTCAGAAAATGAGAAAAAACGATAAATTAATATTCGAACAACCTCCTTTTCCGAACAATCACGTCTTATACCCCAGTTCGCCAGATAGATAAAGAAATAATAGCGTAGAACGAAATGTGGGTATAGGTTGCTAGAAGACACTCTGTTAGATTGATAAACCAACTAATGCAGTTATTCTGGAAATTACGCAAAAAAATTAATTTCTGGAAATACGAAAATAAATAATTTTAAAAATTGACAATCAAAACCGAATTATTTATCACATCCAAATATATATCAATTTATAGGATAAATCTCATCCATCTCTTCCCATTTATTACTAAACCTTGACTTGTGATTATTACATTTATAAAAATATTTCAAACAGAGGTGTATCAACTTGATGTAAGTTTTTTTGTTTTTTTTTTAATTATGCCACGGCGCGGTTACGGCAGAAGTGCCATGCGCTCTCGAGCAGCCCAGTAGAGTGCAGCGGTTTTTTCCCACTTGCACTCAGTCATTGTCAGTGATTGGCGACCATCTTCCAGTGCAGTGCACGTATTGAGATGGATGGACGTCATCTCTTCGTCGGAGTTGCAGAGGGGGCACAGTGGGTCATTTGCCAGCCCAATGCGGTGGAGATGTTTCCTCAGGTAATCGTGTCCAGTAGCAGCGCGAAAACATGCCACTGACACCCCCCCCCCCCCTGGAAGCGCTTGTTGGGGCTCTCTGTTTCGGGTCATTATGGATGCTCCACTGTCTGCCCTCAGAGGCTCGTCTTAAAGTTTCTTTGATGTAAGTAATATTTATCGTTGAATTCCCAAGTAAATAACGACTTTTAGGAAATAGCATGTGTCTCCTAGTTAAAAGGTAAATGAGGGACTTTATAGTTTGAGCTTAGGCCGTTTTTTTAATTGTTCTAACCTCCCGCGGGGAGAAGCTGATTTGAAGTCCCGTATTATTTACGGCAGCTTTCGGCTGTAGTGAACGTTAATGGCCTCCCGAGTTATTTACCGACCAAGTTTCTGGTATTTTATGAAAATGGGTGGAACTTGTTAATTGGGGAGATTCGTGTCGGCGCGCTAGGGTGAAGAGAGCTGGGCATGTTAGCTCCGTTGTAATTGTGATCGATTTAAACTGTTTTTGACGATAATTACAGAAGAACGTACAACAGAATATTTGGCTTTCATAATTTGCAATTCTTTTCCGTTTCTCGTTAATTTAAACTTTCCTTGGCTCTACGAGCTAAAAAGGAAAGTTATATAATCGATTGCATTTTGTAAAATTCTCTTCAGTTATTTACATTCCAGATTTGAGTCCAAAAAACACTATTTGAGCAAATACGGCTGAACCAAATTAACACTAAGCTGATATTTAGCCGGCATGTGAGGATGAGACGCAAGGGTATGAGAAAAATCCGCTCAAAACTAACTATAGTTATCATAGTGATCACCAAATTTTTTTTGATTAACCTTTTTGTATAGACAGCTATAGATGACACAATAATATTATAAAATGCTCATCCGTGAGAAAATGACGAGAGCAGCACAATACATTATCAAACATTTCCACGAAAATCGATTTCAGCGCAGTTTTTTCCTTATAAACTCCGCTAAAATGTTATTACAATCCTTAAAAAAGTCAGGTGGTTGGGGAATGGAGTACCTTCAGGATGAGCGTTTGGTAAGGCTCATAAGATATACAGGGGCTACTCCAGAAATTCCGGAATTCCAACCACCACCGCTTCTCTTAGTTCCATGTCTGAAGGTTTTTACATGATAACTCAGAAGAAGTGACGAATAAGGCACTTCTGGGCTGAGTGACGTCAGCCTCCCACCCACAACTGATATGACGTACCCCCCCCCCCCCAAGCAATCATCATGACGTCATGCTCCCACCATTGCCACAACTTCTGAGTGGATCTACGTCAACCCCCTCGTGTGACGTCATGCCCCCACCATTGCCACAACTTCTGAGTGGATCTACGTCAACCCCCTCATGTGACGTCATGCCCTCACCATTGCCACAACTTCTGAGTGGATCTACGTCATCCCCCTCGTGCGACGTCATGCCCTCACCATTGCCACAACTTCTGAGTGGATCTACGTCAACCCCCTCATGTGACGTCATCCCCTCACCATTGCCACAACTTCTGAGTGGATCTACGTCATCCCCCTCGTGCGACGTCATGCCCCCACCATTGCCACAACTTCTGAGTGGATCTACGTCAACCCCCTCATGTGACGTCATGCCCTCACTATTGCCACAACTTCTGAGTGGATCTACGTCATCCCCCTCGTGCGACGTCATGCCCCTGCCATTGCCACAACTTCTGAGTGGATCTACGTCATCCCCCTCGTGCGACGTCATGCCCCCACCATTGCCACAACTTCTGAGTGGATCTACGTCATCCCCCTCGTGCGACGTCATGCCCCTGCCATTGCCACAACTTCTGAGTGGATCTACGTCAACCCCCTCATGTGACGTCATGCCCTCACCATTGCCACAACTTCTGAGTGGATCTACGTCATCCCCCTCGTGCGACGTCATGCCCCTGCCATTGCCACAACTTCTGAGTGGATCTACGTCAACCCCCTCGTGCGACGTCATGCCCCCACCATTGCCACAACTTCTGAGTGGATCTACGTCATCCCCCTCGTGCGACGTCATGCCCCATCAATTATTGCGCTAACATCTAAGTCCCCTCCTTCCGATTCTTCGCCCAGCAGAACACGTGTTCACGCTAAATAAATCACTAGCATGCGCGGAGACCCCAAAATGAATTGCTACAAAATAACGTATGTCGACTGAGGAATTATTGCGCAAAACATTGTGACCCTACACTGACGCTTAACGATATGCAAATTACGAGTATGTTACCCCACTAAAAAGGTTGCTTCGATTTATCGTTATTAATGCGAAATAAAGTTTCTCACATCGAAAACGGGTATGTTGTTATCAGTAAATATTACCGTAGAAATGCGTTCAAAAAAGATGCACACAGCACAGTCGTAGACTTGGAAAGTTGTGTGTGGCTGCGCACCAGCTATGCATTTAGAGCGTCAAGTTCTACCCCGTTCAGATAAACAGAGCGATCGATTGGATCGTAGGGCGATGTAACTCGTCAAATGTGTTAGTTGTGTGATGCGTCGCGCCAGATATTTTTTCTAACAACGGCCAAGTTTATCGCTAGCAACTGGATTGATCGAATCGAATGTGGCGTGAATTCTGAAAAATATAAAATATCGAAAATAAATGGGCGTCACGACTTGGAGCTGTTTTCCCTCGTGAACGAGCGAGATAGGCAAGAACAAAAAGAGAGAGGAACTGAAAGAGAAGGGAGAGAGATTGTGTGGTTGATACAAATCCATTAAAAGCAACAAACCGATTCCGCGCTCTGACAAACGCTGCTGACCTCATTAATTTGGATTGATCAAAGGCCCACATTTGACACTTTTCGTGGCTTTCGGCTTTTCGGCGTCTCGAATTCTTCCCTCTCCGTCCCGAGACTCACCAAAATCGAGTCGCCACTTCTCTCCTGATCTTCTTCCACGACAGCTTAACTTATTTGATGAGAGTGGAACACAAAATTGATATCTACTTGGCTGAAAACGGGTTTATTTGTAGCCTTGTTCCCCGGATTCTTCGTTTCAAGTTATCTGATTGCCGGGCTCGTCGTTCCGTTCCTGAAATGTTTAATATTGCGAATATCATCACGCGTTGAATACGAAATTGAGTTCTGGGGCCCTTTCTGTTTTAAGGTTAAGTAAGTTGTGCCGTGAGGCGAAGGACTCTTCACTCTTAATAATGTTATCTGAAACGAAGGTGAAGAAATGCCGCTCCGAAAACGAGAAATATTCGAAAAGAATTTCGTCGACACATTTTTTAAAAGAATTTGTCACGGCCGACGAATTCACGTAGTGCTTTCATCAAACTTCCTGAAGTGATCAGTACTCTACTACTTACTTACTAAAGAACTGGTAATGAAAATGTACAGCAATTCAGACACAACTTCCCCAACCTTCATGAACTTGGTGATATTTATTATTTTATAACTCTGACTGTTCCTTATTTGGGATCAGCACTGAGGACTAAAGTTCTATTGAGTCCGTTCTAATGTCTTACAGGTCTATGCCTAGCTTCCTGCAACAGTCTTCTTTCATGTCCACCCTTGGAGAAGCTGTACCGAAGACCAAAAATCGTCCAGGACATGATGGGGAGTTTCCCCGTCCGTACCACACCACCTGAACCGAGAGGTGTCGACTATACTCATACGTGTGTTCGTTGATTTTGCCTGTGACTGTCTGTCTTAAGTCCTTTCTCTCGATCATCAGAAGATTATGTCTTATCTCGTGTGTTGGCCCTGCCTGAGATGAGTTTAGAACGTCTCACTCCGGCGCCATATCAGACAGTCACATGCGTTCTTTTGTGATATTCTTTCACTGTTCTCACGACTAGTGACGGAGGTGTCTCACAGTGAGGAAGTGCCCCGGTTTCGACCTGGACAGACTTGAATGAATCTCGTCGACGGGTTTTAGTTCAGCACGAACTTGTAATTTGAAGAGTTCGTATGCCACAAGATTTGAAGACTTAAATGCGCAGGAAGTATGAGTATATAAGCGCGAACAAGGGGGACTCCAAAGGCGTGAAACTGGTTGTACGGGGAAGGAAGGAGAAATCCGAATTAGATGTCGATCAGAGGTGAAACAAGTTTCCGTGGGAGAATTGAGAGACGAACATACCGCAAGAGGTGTCAGATGACTTTGTTGGGAGAACTGGAGATGACCACCTTTCCGCAAGACTTCGTAGCATAATGAGTTTGGGAGGAGCTGTCTGTTATGGAGAGGAATGTGAAAAGAGAGGAGGAAATGACATTTTGGAATGTCCAGACGAAGGGGAAATCCGTCATCAATAGGAAAAACGGAGGAGGTGGAATTTCCATAGGTAACAAAAAGGGGTTGAGGATGTAGGTCTTTGGGGAAACAATGACTTTGCCATTAAGGGCCAAGGAGTCTCGTTAGGGCAGGTGCGGTAATTCCGAGGTCAAAAAACCCCTACTGATTCGGCGTTTTACGCTGAACAGGCCCTAAAGGTACATTAGACGAATCGAGTCTGACCAGATGGTTCACCCTCTCATTTCCAGTGCATGGGGCAGGGCAAGGGCAGCCAACCCATACAGTAGCCGTACAGATCTGCACAGAAGAGATCCTAACAAAAGGGCTCAAGGGTAAACGGATCTATGTATTCTCAGACAGTCAGGCTGCCTTAAAGGCCATTGCAGCCTACACCTTCAGATCCAGGCTGAAATGTCAAGCGCTCAAACGACTCGGTGCCCATAATACGCTTTCCCTTATTCCATAGAGGGCACAAGGCAGTGAAAAGGCAGGTTGCTTGGCAAAAAGAGGCACGGAACCCCTACCCATCGGGCCGGAGCTCTACATATGTACGACGAACAGTCACCTGGCTCCACAGGGGGCTGGATGGGAGACGCAGGAAGTTGCACGTCCACATTGGCATCGCCAGCCATGACTAAGACAGCTGAAAAGGCTCACTGTGCCTTCTTGTTCAAGAGCGTAGGCAACGCTGATACTCTCCAGACAGAACCCAAGAGTCCTTACTAGCTTCCTCATATCGACAAGATGGGTATTCCAGAGGTAGTTGAGTGCCAAATGTGTGGTGAGGAGGACGAAAGGGCAGACTGCCCTGCTTTGGCAGCCAAGCGCTTCGACTCTTGTCCTCAAGGTTTCATCGAACCCCAAACGATAGCTTCCTATAAGTGGTTGGTACGCACGAATTTTTTTATTAAGTAACGGACACCGTTACACCAGGCCCATATGTTGCCGCAGTCATCCAGCGTTTCATCAGCGATTTGCAGTGGTCACGGAAACCAGAAACGTGGCGTATGTGACGTATTATGGGGCATGCCTAAACCCGTGAAAGAATTGCAGACTCTAGATGCGCCGATGCCCACGTGAGGAATACTCCAAAAGTTGTTCTGCCCCCTAAAGTCTCAGTTCTCTCTATACTGCTATCGCACAAATAGATAATATATCGACGAAACCCCCGAACCTCACTGGAGTGAGCAGAAGTTTATCTTATGTTTTGAACAACTCGGTTTTGGTGCCCTCCTCGTCAACATCCGCTCATGTCTGACGTGATAGAACCAGCTCAGCAAAAGTTGAGACATCCTCGATGGAAGTTTTTGCCAAATATCACCCCTAAAGGTGATATTGCCAGAAAGCGAGAGACTAAAGCCGTTGGTAGGCGTTATATTTCCAGTAGAGCCTCAACCGAAGGCTTTAAAGAGAAGACTAAGACCCCCCCCCCTCTCCGCCCTCTTCTCATTCACATCAAAACTAGTATGACTTCATGGATAGTTAGTCAGATTCCCTACAGAACAGCGACACTTGGTCATTTTCCTTCGGATCTATGTTTTGTTTTTCAGATTCTGAAATTCTCGCAAGTCCTTCTTTTTTTATTTTTATTTCTTTCGTTTGTGCGCGCAATTAAACCCAACGGCAGAGACAATTTCCACAGTAAGTTCTTGGCCGAGAGCCAAATTTTGGAGTGAGCTCGAACGGTCGACTCATTTTTCATACACTTTCCTTTTCTTTTCTGCGAAAGAGGTGAGCTGGAAGCGGTCAAGAAAGCGAGGAATGCGGAAGAAAGTGGCGAAACGCCGGTGGAGGGTGGAAAATGCTTTACGACTGTTGTTATGACCCATTGTTCAGATTTTCCCCGAAGAAAATATCTCAGAAATCTACGAGTTCATTTCCACGGTTTTTTCTCTCGGTTATCAAAACGGAGTTGTGGTGCGGGGGGGGGGGATATCGATTACTGTACGAAAATTGATGGGCGATGAATAGAGTCCCTGACGAGAGTTTCCAGTTGACATTCACCCCCTTCGTTTTGTAGAGAAAAATAGCTGATTTGATGGTCATTTTGGCACATTACGGGATGAGAAAGTGCAGCGATTACCTCACAGGCTAAAGATATTAAAGTTACTTGACTTGAAGTTACTTGGTCGTAGGAAAAATTGAGTTTTCTTTCAAATAATATTCAACAAGTCTCGTACCATTCTCTCTAATTTCGTTAAATTAATTGCAAACATTATATGACAGAATTCCTGGCTCAACATAATTTCATTCACAAATATCTGGTGCGTAGCAACACCTAAATTTCCACCACCCCCGTAAGTTCGAACACCAGCTAAATATGCGGCCGCCATATTATCGTTCAACGCATTTCTACCGAAACATTTATTGAGAACAAAATTTAGGGACTAGTTAAATGAGACTTCTTCGTAAGTTTGATCGAAATCGTTATGCTGCCTTCTCACCTGAGACCTCTTACCGCCTTACAGCTAATCAGTATCTCTTTATCGCGAAATTACCTCCATTTTGACGTTTTCCACGCGTCTTTTTCGTGTATGCGAGCATTGTGCAGACGCGACCATTATTTTCTTGCAGTGCGATACGTAGACTGGGTTAGCGCCGGAATCATCGCATCCCTCCTGGACCGGAGCAACCAACCGAGGGCGCCAACTCAGGTACCACCATCTGTATTCATACCGCACTCCAATTCAACACCACCCCCCTTTCATCACTTCCCTTCCTCCTTGCAAATCCAAACATAAGCCATTCCCAATTTTCCATTCGAAGCTATTAGTTTGTACTTATTTCTCATCTTAGTACAGGATGAATTTAAAAATAAAACAGAAGAGGACCTAAGCAATCTAAATTTCAATTTCAGCAAATTAAATCGTGGAAAAACGTTGCTTTCCCCTGCAGACAAAAATGTATTCCTACAATCAACAAATTAGTATGCCACAATAAAAAGAAGTGTATTGTGGCTGGGTGGTCGAGAATAGTATTTGAAGGACAAGTGCACGCGTAATTTGATATTGGATAAGATTTAATAAACGTGAACGGAAAGATCATAGCAACACAAATGAACTGAGACACGTGTGGCGTGGGAGAAAGGCGTAACTACGTTACCATCGGGTGGGTAACGGCTTCATAATAAAGTGTATCTCAAACGTGAAATAACTAGCTCAAATATATCAAACTATCTTATGGGAACTTCGAGATGAAAATGTTAACAAACACTCGGCAAATTATTTATTCGTTATTTTCTTGCAGAGGTGTAATCTCACACCTCAGAGACCCATCACATTCGACTCAGCATCGAAAAATACCAGTGAACCATACGAAACATGACCTGACTACGAAGAAACGACGAAAATTACATATTCCAGCGAGCATATTTGTCTCTCTCCTATTTTTCTCGTGTACTGAAACGGATTACCCTTCCCCAGTTCCTCCCCCTCCCTTCTCATTTTCGTATAATGTATCTGTGCTTCTCTATTTTCTCTTATACAATTCCAAAATCCCATTTTTCACTACTTCGAAGGCTACTGGGACAAAATATCACTCCTAATTATGTTAGTTATTGATGTGGCTGCCGTGCTTTCATTTCTTTCCTCGTATATCCGTGTTAATATAACGAATCTTTTAACACGTTACTGTACGTATAACCCCTGGGATTGGAAATATTACAAAACGAAGAAATGCCCCCAGGCGCACATAGGCTAAGCGTGACGAGTGGGACCTGAGTGACTTCAATTGATTAAATGATCAATTTCGCTGTATTGTCGAGTTCTTTCAATTATTGAGCTTTGGCTCACTATAAGTACTGTTATTGCACTGTTTTCGGTCTAGACGCAGTCGTACGCTTATGAGACTCGTTCCATTGAATGTTCGCGATGTTTTTTTAATGCTCTTATAACGTATGGCACACCTGGGTTGATGACGTCAGACCCCCCTCCTCCCACCCCACCAGCTGATGTGTGATCATCTCGCGCCGATTGTGGGGGCATGACGTCAGGGGGATTCATAGTGGTGGGGGACGTGTCGTCACATGGGGGGGGGATCCTCTCAGAAGTTACCCTGTTGCAGATGGGGGGGGTTCGTCAGTTCGTCAGGTCAGCTGTAGTTGATAGGAGGGGGGGTTGACGTCACATCAGCTGTGCCCTGGGGGGTCTTACGTCAGATCAGCTGTGCTGGTGAGGGGGGGGGGAGGGGCGTGACGTCAGATCATCTGGCATGAGGGGAGGGGGGGGGACGTCATCAACCCAGGTGTGCCATAAAGGTAACTACTCTTCTCTCATTCTGAATTTTTCACCACATGCATTCACGGTGAATCCACTTCTCCTATAACCATTTCGGAATAACCCCATTCCCACTCAGAGAAGTTCCTAACAAGAATCGCCATCTTCTCCCACGACACGCCACTGTATCATTTTTTCCTCAATTTGCGAACTTTAAATTGCCTTTTATTTTTTCATTTACATTTTGAAAAGAGCCCTAATTTCATTTTATGTTCATACATCCTTTTTTAACGACCGACAACCAAAGCTGAATCTTTATTTCTCTTTTCCTTTACCCTTGTTTGCCATAGTAGTTGGTCACAATTACAGCGCCCCACCTACGTGCAAACAACGTTCTCTTTCATTTCAGTCTGTACTCTCTTGGTATCGAAGAAACAGCATATCGAAGAAAAGAATTTTAATTCCTTTGGATGCTGATTACCAAGTGAAGGGAAGAGATGAGAAAGCTGGTGGATCTTACCTGCTGACCTGCTGGTGTTTTTAAAAATGGTACAAGTTATTACGCAACGGTTTATTATTCTCTTGCACAGCCTGACGTAGTCTCACACTTTCAAGACCCAAACCATTCAATTCAGCTTCAAAAAATACCAGTAAACGATTTGAAAGACGTCCTGACAAGAATGGAACGACGAAAACTATATGTTCCAGGTGCCTTGAGGCAATTAGCGCAACATGTTTTGTTGTGATGGTAGAGAGGGAGTACAAATGATAAAATGACTACTTTCGCGACTCCCCTAAAGTGTCTTTCCCATCTTTTTCCTCTTCTCCTCTTTCAGATTCCTCTCCTCAACAGATAGCTCCTTCCAAATTCATTCACCTACAAACTCTCGCAAAAGCCACTCGTCTCCTTGGTCTCACTCAGACACATTCCTCTATCTATTCTCCCCCATACAGTTCACTATCTCCTTCCGATACAGTTACCCACGCCAGTTCGAGCATATTAATAATCGTCCCCTTGTGTCACCCTTTTGTACACAACTCTACTCACTTCATTGCACATAATACAGTCCTCCTCACGCTCACCAAGTTTCTTTTACTTCGATCTTCAGCTCTCGCCCTCTGGTGCGCCCAACAAGAAGTGTAAATGTAAGTACAATTACTTTCGCTGTATCGTTCCCGAGTGTTTTTAATTAGTATTGTGGCGACCCATCATCACATGTACATATCTATAATTGAAATACAAGAGCTAGCCCTCCCCAGATGGATGTAGGAAGGGATGGCGACCCTTCACAGGTGAGAGGGGGAGAGGGACCCTTATATAAACGGCCCTTCAAGTCCTCTTTGAGTCAGTCTGGCGAGGGTAAACCTCAAGTCGACACCTTTTACTCTTCTCACCCTTGAAAGAAATCGTAGACTTTTTAGAATTAGACTTTTTACACCCTCCTTTTCACTTTCCTTACACTCGTAGTACGTGAGCTAGCCAACGTGGTTAGGGACCGTCAAAGACGACCCTCCAAAACAAACGACTCAAAAACAGAAAATACACAGACTTTAACAAGACGCTGCACATTCACGTACACAGGACCACAAATATACGGAATAACTAATATCCTCCGAAAGGAAGGTATACAAATTGCATTACGTACGGACAACACACTTAGAACCAAACTAACTGCAAAGACTGAAAATACAGACCCACTCGACCAAAGTGGGGTGTATAAAATAACTTGTACTTGTAAAAACGCATACATAGGACAGACAGGACGAAAAATACGGACCAGATACTCAGAACACATTAAATCTCTTAGTAGGAACAAAGACGATTCAAACTTTGCCAACCACCTCAAAACAACTGGACATGAACCCACCAAAATACAGGACTGTACCACCTTACTACACAAACAATACAAAGGACGAAAACTGAACATATTAGAGAACATGGAAATCTATAAACACAAAACTTCAATTTACAAATCATTAGTGAAAAAATCAACACAAAATGCGACACCATATTTACACCATTAAAGACACTACACAAACGAAAACAACCAGCTGACTGAATTACAGACCACCCTATACAAAAAAGACTTAAATTCCACAATTGACAGACCATCCAACACGTTCCATTTATCTCTAGGGGGTTTCCCCCTGAGCTACATGACCTCCTCTCCCCGCCCCTTCCCCGACGCTCCATCACCCCTTTCACCTTTCTCTTTGTATATAAAGACCACGACCAACTGACTGACTCCAGTACTGACTTAACGGCCAGACGATGATGTCTTTACATCGAAAGCGCTTGCCCACAGTAACTCACAAGCCAGAGGAGACGGACTCACCTAACAGGTACGTTAACTTTAGTAATTTGCCTACTGGCGGATATAACCCAATTTCTTTAATGCCGTCAAAGAGTTTCCAGCCTCAGAAACTAGTACGTGGGCTAACTGAAAAGTTAGGTGCCGTCTGGTTTCTTCCGAACAACCTCTTCTTCAAAGATTTAGTAACAAACACAAGTTCCTTACAAGTATGATTTCACTTTTCCCGTCTAGACGCAGTCTCCGTACACCTCTGAGACTCGTTCCATTCGGTCAAGCATTGAAAAATACCAACATAACGATACCAGACAAGACGTAATTGCGATAAAACTGCCAGAATTGCGTATTTGTAAATTTCGTTAACCATTGTTAGGTCGCAGATACCAGGCGCAGCCCCTGATGACTTCTGAATGATTTTCATCGCCCATCATCAACGTTCAGTTGCTATAAGTTTGGTTTTAACTACGCCGTCATGATGGTCACAAGAAGCCAATTTTAGGCGGTAATTGTGCAGCATCTTTGGGGTAGAGAATCTCTAAAATGGGGATATCAAGCTGCTACTGCCGCTCCAGACTTTAAAAATCTTTAAAGAAAGTCGACTTGCATCAGATGGTTCAATGTCAGCGCCATTAACAACACTTATGGTTTTGTAATACGTAAATCGTGCGGACAACGAGTGCTCTGCAGTAAAAGCAATCTGCCAAAATATTTGTTTCCACATTACATCGTACCAACGGTAGCCTTAAAGCTAACAAAGTTGGCTGCCAAACGAATTTCGCCGCTTAGAGATCAGCCAAACTCCCGGGCACCCCGCTGTCAAGCTCCGCTGGGGCCAGCTACTGGAATCCCGTTCCTTTGTAGACGTCTCAGGAGCATCGGTCCGCACCTACTTCCAACTCTTAGCAAATAATATGCTAATGTTATCTCACGGTTCAAGTTGAGGATTAGAAAGACGAAGTCGGGAGAGACCAATTTATAGGTGATGGCTTCTGAGGAAGAAGAAGCTGAAAAAGCAATTTGTTACTGGTTTTTATTATTTGGAGTTCAATTTCTCGAAACCTCAGACGTCGTTTGAGAATCGAATTTCGGAACTTATTCGACCGAATACTGAATTACGGAACTTACGAAACGGTATTCAACTCGAATTCCTGCGCTTCAACGACCAAAATGCGATACAGAAAAGCTGAAACTTCCTACTTGCTCGTCGGCTCAACCAAAATACATGGGACGATAAAGACAGAAAGAAATAAAATGAGCTGGTGGAGAAGGAGGGGAGGAAATGACATTTATTTGTATCACTGGTCAAATGTGTTCGTGGTCGCCAACTCCTAAACCTAATCAGAATGCATGTACCAATTTTCAATAAACTAGGTTTAGCGACTCACGAGTAGGTTCGTTCATTGTATTACGTAATTGTTGAAATTACACAATCCAGTGACTCACAATATCGTCTATAGTGTGGTGCTTTCTGAATCTGCAATCGCTGACATACAAAGCTGGAGCGAACAAACGAAGAAGGAACCAGCTCAATTGACTCCGCAGCTTTCTCACTCGTTTTTCTTTTGGCTATAGACGCACCCACACACGCTCACTGTAAATGGAACGATGGCGCCCAAAGAGGAGAAACCAAATAATAACTAAGGAAATGGGGAGGGCGGTCAGACTACCCTACGCCAGGTTTAGGGATAGAAATGGAGGAAGGAAAGAAGGATAAGAGGATGTTCCACCATAGAACGAAAGACAATCAGGTGGTGATACCTCGGAGAACGCCTGCTGACGCATCCAGCAGACGCATCTCCTCAGTAAATTTCATGCACCACACACCGCACCAGGACACAGTCAAAGCTACAACCCTTATGTTACCTGCTTCCACTCCACGAGCTTCTGACACTGCCATACAAAGATCCGTCTTGTACTATTTGCGCCTCTTGAGTTGCCAAGTTAGCGCAAGATCCAGGCTGCTAGATACTACCTGGACATCCAGGATCGGCGACAGTGTCAGGCCTCAGTCCTTCTAGATGGACAACCCACTAGCGCTGCTCTCTCTCCACTTTCTGGCTGTTAGATGTCAATACACCAGCAACCTGCTTGGAGACTCCCATGAGTACGCCGACACACATGCGGTACGTGATTCAGCGACTCAGAGAGGTTAACATAGTCACGACAGCAAGCATCCACAACGTTACGATACTGTCCTGGTAGTACACACACACACCGCACGCATAAACTAGGATGTTTTCGATGCAGTAGGCTTGGAAATATATATATCCAGAGAATACGGGATTTTCGCTCAGTTGGCAAGTTTCTGCTAGTTGCCTTACCATATAAGTGGAAAGCAAGGGAAGTAATTTATTGTATAATTCGCTAATGTTAGATAACATTTTTACTTTCCTTGGCTCTACGAAGTAGAAAGGAAAGTTATGTAATCGGCTGAAATAAAAATTTTGAGTTTTCTTCAGATCTTTACGTTTCAGACCCTCCTGAGTCCGAAAAACACTATTTGGGAAAATGGTCTGTGTGTGTGTGTCTGTGAACGATTTTTAGAAAAAACCACCGTACCAAATCAGCTCAAACTTCATATCCCGCCCGCAGGTTATCATGGGACGCCAAAATAAGGGTATGAACAAAATTCACCGAAATTTAACTATAGTTATCATAATGATCAAAACACCAAATATTTTTTTTCTCAAAAACGGCTATAACGATTTTGATTAAATTTGTTATATTGATAGCTCTTAATATGTCAACTGTACCATAAAATTCCCATATACGGGAAAATGACGAGAGCAGCACAATAAATTACCAAAACTTTCGACGAAATCGATTTTAGCGCGGTTTTTACAGAAAACAACCGTACCAAATCAGCTGAAACTTGATGTCTAGCCTACAGGTTACCATGGGACGCAATAATGAGGGTATGGGCCAAATCCATCGAAAGTTAACTATAGTCGTCATAGTGATCAAAACACCAAATTTTTTTTCTCAAAAACGGCTATAACGATTTTGATTAAATTTGTTGTATTGGTTGCTCATAATAGGATAATTATACCATAAAATTCTCATTCGTGGGAAAATGACGAGAGCAGCACAATAAATTATCAAACTTTTCGACGAAAACCGTTTTTGCCGCGGTTTTTCCTTTTAAACTCCGCTGGAATGTTACTAGAATGTTAAAAAAAAGTCATGTTGTAGTCCAATCCAATACCTATAGGGTGAGTGTTAAAAAACGCTCATGAGATACATGGGGGTCACTCCAGAAATTCCTCATTTTCAACTACTGCCGTTTCGCTTACTACCAGTTTTAAACGTTTTTACCCAAAAACTCTGCAAAAGTGAATACTATCCTCCTTCAAAAAATCCGTGTTTACAGCCTCATTAATTATCTGTATACCAATTGCTCAATAATGGTCCTGCAATGAGTACGAGCAGCACAATAAATTCGAGAACTGTAAGTGCTACCGCTTTCTGCTGCTGTGAAGTGTTGTTTGACCGAGTTCAAATGAACTGCTTGGTAAATGAATTGATTAAATAGAATTAGCCATGTACAAAGTGATTTGTCGTAGAGCTAAGGAAAGTTGTGTGTTGCAACGCACCAGATATTTTTCTAGTAACTCTGGCTGTGCCATATTTGGGATGAGTTCCGTAGGCTGAAGTCCTATTGTGTCTCACAGCTCCATGCCCAGCGTGCTAAGGAATTCCTGGTCCTGCAAGAGTCTTCTTTGATGTCCTCCCTTGAAGAAGCTGTACCAAAGACCAAAATTCGTTCCCTCACATGTTTCAGGCACTGGGCCAGGATGTGGTAGAAAGTTTCCTCGAAAGTTTCCACTTGCACTGAGGGGTGTCGACTACGCCCATAACACGTTTTTGTTGGTTTGGCAGGCTTCCATGATGATCCCCATTATCCGTGTTAAGTCTTTCCTCCCCAACATCAGAAGGCTGACTTAGCGTTTGAAGTGGCTCACTCCCGGAGCATTTCAGACTGTCTACACTACAAAATTTAACTTCAGAGTCCACTAACGAGTTGAGCCGCATCCAGTTTTGACATTGTGCAGTCAAGACGCTTAGAAGACGGTTGAATATCAGTCGCGAGCAAGGATAGCGTAAATCTCTGCTTGAATACCAGTTGGCATGGGGCCTAGAGCGATGTGCGTCCCCCTCCTACCAGAGCCAC
This sequence comes from Pachypeltis micranthus, assembly GCA_020466155.1. Lineage (NCBI taxonomy): Eukaryota > Metazoa > Arthropoda > Insecta > Hemiptera > Miridae > Pachypeltis > Pachypeltis micranthus. The sequence continues at coordinate 8,144,159 of CM035776.1, forward strand.
TCACCCATACTCCTTAACCACCAGTACCATTAGGAGGCCGAAATTGGCAGTTTTTACTGTTCTATTTGCATGCTGGTACGTGGGCATCAGTACCGAGTCCAGCAGGCATCAGTGACCTTGCCGAGCTCCCATAATACCCACAATATGGACGAAGGCAAAAGTGGTCTTCATACCAAAACTGGGTGGCTCTTAGACTCAGCCCATCAGTCTCATGTCCTTCCAGCTAAAAGCTATGGAGAAGATAGTAGATCTCAACGTAAGGAAAAACTATCTTGCTCGTACACCCCTCCACGGCTCCCAGCAATCCTATCAGAAAGGGAAATCTATCGAGACTGCTACGAATGAACTGCTAACTCAGCTGGAGATCGCATTGGAGACGGGGGAAAGAACTTTGTACTGCTTGTTAGATATTGGTGGGGCATTCGACCTCGCGTTATAAGCCTCGATCGTGGATGCTGCACAGATGAAGGGAATAAACGCCCACCTGATCGCATGTGCTAGGAAGTGCTAGGAAGCAGAATGGTCTACTCGGAGCTAGGAGGAAAGACTCTCACGTTCAGACCAGTGAGGGGGTGTCCCCGGGAGTGTGTACTCTCCCCTTTGCTTCGGATGCTCGTTGCAGATACCCTCAAGGAGTTGTTGAAGGAGGAGGGCTGCAGAGCAATAGCATACAGGGATGACTTCAGTGTTATATGTGTGACCAGCCTGGTTCCATTCACCAGAAAATGCAATTTCATAATCAAACTCCTGCTTGCGGTGAAGGTGCTTGGTGACGAGCTCCTTACCCTTTCTCCAATAAGCCACTAATTGAACCCAGGTCGTCCCACCATCACGATCCATGTTTCATACCAGTCTGCAGTCCAGTGGACATGGTTAGCAGTTTGCCAATTTCCCGCTACGTACCAAAGTAAAATCATTAACCACGAACGACGGGGAAGCTTGGAAATTAGGTTAGAAAAGTTAAGCCCAAGAAACGTAACGGTACAGCTCTAGTTCTTCCCAACCCCAGCTTTATTCCGTGGTGTCACCCAACGACGTGAACCAGACAATTTCTGTGATGCTTGAACAGTAACACGATAATCTCCTGTGTACTGTAACGGGATGAACCAAACCCTTCGATCCAGCGGAGGCTCGTCCGGGGAATTTATGCTGACTGGGCACCTCAAATGCCCCGATTCGCTCAAGACTTCGCTGCCGTCAGTACACAGCGCCAGTTCCCTCGTCACCGTGTCGTCCGCGCTCGCGTTCCCTCCCACTCAGTTCCCTGTCTATGGTGGTAAAACTTCCCCGAATGTAATTGAGAATAAAACTCTGTTCCAATACCATTCGGCTTGATATCGTACTAACTTCCCAACTCTCTTGGTGCGATATCGTTTCCTATAACAATCCCCCCCCCCCCTGTAACAGTACCAAAGTAGAACCACGGTCCGTCGCAAAAGGCATCGTCGGTTTTAGAATAAAATGTCCCCTAAAGTCGGAAGAACAATCTGGTTAGTGTGATCTCTTGATTTCTTCGTACGTTTTGGAGAGTTTCAGATAACACATCAGTTGAACCTCCTCAAAAAGGCGCTTCAAGAAACCCCCCAGATGTCGTCACGTAGGCGTGATTTATGGTTATTCTCCAGGATGTGGCTCGGGAAGCCGTGGAATAGAAAAAAAGCTGTTATTCGCTCGCTGTCCGAGCCACAGTTTACTCTCTTGGGGGTATAACCCACGCGGTAAATTCAAGTACGAACACTTTAGAATGTGATCCTAAAATTGACGCCGCGAAGATTGTAGTTAATGACGTATTCTTCAGTTGGTTGAATGAAGGAGAACATTTCAGTCGAGCATAAATGTTGATTGAAAGCGAGTGTTGTCAGAGAGTGTGGAAAGTTTTGGAAAGGATCCTTCTCTCGTGGGCAGATGGAATTACACTCGATGCGCAAGCGGCTTACTTCAAAAAAGGCGAGTCGGCTTTTTGCCGTACGAGAATTATTGATTCAACAGGAACGAAGAAACGGTTGGCACGATCTTCCGCAAATATCCGAGGAATGGCAAAAGCTAATAATTCGCTACAGCGCGTAGTGGCTCGAAAAATATTAATGAAGGTGTGTTAGGAGTAGGTAGGATGATACATTACGAAGATTACTTGGTAACGAAATGTTATTAAGTGTGATGAGAAGTAAAAATAAGAATTGTAATCGTACGATCCAACCAGTCCCAGAGAAAGTAGGAAGGAATGCCATTGATAGATGGAGGATGGCGCATACGGTACAGTCTTGTCTCAAGAAGTAAAAACGTCTGAAGAAATCACCGCTATAGCGTGCACGGACGCCTGCTAATTGGTTCAAATTGTGCACTATGAAAGATGTTTTTTTAATAAAAACTAAATATTCGAAATCCTTGTTTTAAAGACGGTTCAATACCAGGGTATCTAAGCATGTAGCGTCCACCGAGTAACCCTCAGCAACCAGAGGATGACGGATAAAACTGCCAAAAGCATGAAAGGGAAGAGCTGCTGAGTGCATCCAGAGAAATATTTACGCTCAATAAAGTAAAATGGGCAATAAGCTCGTTTAAACCCTTCAACACTCCGGGGGTAGGTGGGGTTGCCCCTGTGATGTTTGAGCATGGCTGGGGGACCCTGGCGTCACTGTTAGTGAAGGTGTTCAGGGCAAGTTACGTCTTGAAATACATACCCACAATGTGGAGGATGGCAAAGGTGGTCTTCATACCAAAGCAGGGTGACTCCTCGTCCCAAGCAAAGGCCTAACAGCCCCGTCAGTCTCACGTCCTTCCTGCTAAAAGCTCGGGAGAAGATGCTCTAAATGAACTGGTGACTCAGCTGGAGAACACATTGAACACTGGAGAAAGCGCTTCGGGCTGCTTTCTAGATATTGGTGGGGCATTCGACAATGCGTCAAATGCCTTGATCGTAGATGCCGCCGGGAGGAAGGGAATAAACGCCCACCCGATCGCATGGACCAAGGAAGTGCTAGGAATTCAGCTCAGCGAGCAAGTCAAGTATCTGGTTGTGATTCTAGATCGAAAACTAGTCTAGAACGAGCACATCAGATACGTGGCATAGAGCTGCCTTAGGAGTGAATGGCAGCAGCCTAGCCAAAGTACAAAGGCTGGGGTGCCTACTTATAGAGGGGGTGATGAAGACTACACCCACCATCACCATGGAGAAACAGTCGACCTTCTCCCCCTAGACATTTATGTCAAGGCAGAGGCGATGAAGGTAGCTTACAGACTCGCCAAGCTTGGTATAGCTAAGGTGCCACAGGCGACTAATGAACACCTGGCTATATTCAAGGACCTGGTGACCTTCAAGGAGCTCAGCATGATCACAGACGCAATTGTGCCCATGTATGAGCTCGAGAGGAAATATAATGTTCAGCCATTACAAGGTCCATGTAACAGTGAGAGCCGCCAGTTTCGGCCTCCCAATGGCATCAACATCTTCACAGATGAATCAGTAACTTCGGAGGGAACAGCATCTGGGGTGTCGCTCTGGAAGGAGTGGGACGTATATTGCCCATGGCCCTACTCCATCGGTTTTTCAAGCAGAGATTTATGCTATTACCGCCGGGGCAATCCAAATGCATGAGAAAGTCTATAGCAACAGAACTATCAATATATTGACCGATAGTCAATGCAAGGCGCTAATGAACTACTGCACTACGTGAAAACTGGTGCGAGAGTGCAGGATGCGGCTTAACTCCCTAGCAAGTGCGAACAGAGTTAATGTGTATTGGATTCCAGAACAGAGGGGGATCATTGGAAATGAGAGGGCGGACCATCTGGCCAAACGTGGTTCGTCTACAGTACCTATTGGGCCACCGCCCCATTGTGGGATTTCTCTGTCACTAGTTAAAAGGACTGTGAGAGAACACGCCAGAAGACTGCATCAGACAATCTGGAACGCTGCAGGAGTAACACTCCAAACGCTTTATCTCGGAGCAATCAAGTGAGATAAGACACACCCTTCTGAGGATGGAGAGGAAGGATTTGAGGCAGATTGTTGGGATCATAACTGGGCACTGCAGAATGAACAAACAACATGTATGTTATGGGTATAGTCGACACCCCTCGATGCAGGTGGTGTGCCACGAATGAGAAGACTCACTACCATGTCCTGGCCCAGTGCCAGAGACTTGAGAGGGAGCGACTTTTGATCTTTGGCACCACTTCTCCCAGGATGGATACCAACGAGTACTCCTTCAGGAACTACCTGGCTTTCCTTAGAAAGCTAGGCATCGACCTGTAAGACATTAGGACTCGTACTATAGGCCATCTGGCTGAAGTACACATCCCACCACTGGGATTACAGTCAGAAGATTATATAAGGAAGTGCTAGGAACCAGAGTGGTCTACTTGGAGCTGGGAGGAGAGACTCCCACGTTCAGACGTCAGACCTGTGAGGGGGTGGCCCCGGGGGCGTGTACTCTCCCCTTCGCTCTTGTTGCTTGTTGCAGTTTCTGTCCTGGGGTTGTTGGAGGAGGAGGACTGCATAGCAATAGCATACAGAGATGACTCGGTAGTAATTAGTAGATTCAGTTCACTATGCACATTTTAGAGACATGTTGTAGCGAGCAGGGGTTATATGTCAATCCAACCAAAACCAGCCTGCTCCCATTCACCAGGAAACGCAATTTCAAAATCAAACTCCTGCACGGGGGGAAGGTGCTGACTTTCCGGCAGGAAGTGAAATACTTAGGAGTCTTCCTACACAATTGTGGCGGCAGTGTGGGTGTTCCCAGGGCCTTCAGAAGGGGGAAGTGGTTCAAAGTTACCACAGCATTGAGAGTAACATTGAGCCACTACCAATTCTTGTCAGTGAACCGCAAAATTTCGGATACTTCGTTGATATTTAAGCAAAATGCTGTACATCAGTCGAGTGTAGATTGAATTTGACACACTGTGATAAGAAACCAGTAGTGTGGTTTCTTATAGTTCGACAATTGAAGGATAATCTCGGCTAGATTTCTGAGCCCAGAAACATGTAGAACCAAATAAGCGGGAAAACACACTGTCAGCTCGAGTCAAAAAGCTTGGAAAGTTCTATAGATCTTGAGCACAGTGAAATTATAAGTAAATCGGCTAAAGCCGAGCCCAAAACCAATCCATTAGACCACGATCGCCCGGTGCCTTTAAAGGGAGTCAGGCGGTATACTTCACTCCAAGTTGACATTCACCCAATTGTGTCATCATATACAACGACAACCACTGTTTCCAGAATTGTGACGCCCGGAACTTCAGAAAACATCTCAAAAGGACCGTAAAACTGCAGACGACCGGACGCGTTCGACGATTTCCCAACTTCCTCTTTATCTTGTCATTTGAATACCAAAAAGTTCGATTCCGCTCAATTAAAAAGAACCAGTCGGCGGGAATTGAAACCCAAAAAGGACCAGAAGTTCCAGCGACAACCACTTCTTGTTTCGCGCAGGAAATGAGAAATGATCAAAGCGTTTGAATGAGAGAGACGGTTTATGTTTCCGAATGGGAAATACACTGTACGAGCTCACACAGATCCGCAAAATGGATACGAGTCAACGGTGGAGACAGGAGAGTTCTCTTCCAGTTCGGTATTTCGTAATTCTTCAGAACTGGAAGAAGTTGAGTGAGGAGTAAACTGTTATAGCGCAGAATAGATCAGAATGTAATATGCACAAGAAGGTACCACAAACAGGGATAAGTTCCGTCTTTTTTTTCATGGTGGTCTTACGAGGGCGGTTTGAAAATATTTTGGGAGCCGCTGACTAAGGCAAAAATTACAGCGATCACGAGCTCCGATCCAATGCCCAACTTTTGTCGGATTATGAATCTTCATCTGTGTCCACTAGACTACGATATCTAGGGTGCCTACAATGGAAGTCAGGCGGTACAGTACTTTCTCTGCATATGAGATAAACTGGATGGCGTCACGGCAGTTGGAAGAAAATGAAGAATACTTGCCCTCAGTTGACTAAGCAAGATGAGAAAATATTTTTAAATTGTGCCTTTTCAGTCATTAAACTCGATTAAACTTACGTATATTAAATATTGAGGTAAAAAAGGAAAGATAACTGTCGTGGCGCCTTTGTTCATCTCAATTAGGCAAAGGCTTGACGATTCGTGCCTCCCTTCACGCCTTCTCTATCCTTGCCGCCGCCTGATTCTCAGTCTTGCTTCGGATCGCAGAGAGAGATCAAGCGTCCCATCGACTCGTGTTTTAATACTTACTTGTTTAGGCTCACAAATCGAGTGATTGCCTCCTATCCTCATCATTCGCCTCTTCCGTCCTTCCTTTATACCGGCCGGTACCTTTCTGCTCCCTTTTTTTATTCCCTTAAAATTCGACACCTCCGCAGCACAAAGGTAATATCTTTAAATTACGTTGATTAGCATTTACAGTCCACAATAACCTAAGTTTGGCGTTTTTCTTGTGTGCATATTCCTCACAAACTGGGGAAGGTTATCTGGGAAATTGGCTGCACCTAACGATTGGCGACAGAACATAAAAATTCAATCATCAGGGCCTTCAGGCCTGGAACTTTCCATTAGCCGAATAGACACAGCTTAGATATTACAAAGAAGCACGAGAGTTACTGAAGTGTTGTGTACACATAGAATACAATTTTTAATAATAAAGTAACTAGCACATTCTAGACCCGAAGTATCTTGAAGAGAAGAATGATTAATTAATATAGTGGCAAGCAGGAATAGGAGTTGAAGCAAATATGCGTGAGGTAGAAATAGCATGCGGAAAAATACGGTGTATGTTCGTTAGAGGCGCGTTTCTCCGCTCCCATAGTTTTGTATTGAGGCACCATCAACATCACGCTACTGTGGCTGTTGGGTGCACGAGAGGGGGAGCTGAGGATCGCAATAAAACTGAAACTCGGTGAGCGTGAGGAGGACTGTATTATACGTGCGTACGGAATTGAGTTGAATTAAAATTGAGGTGAGATGGAGTACAAATGGGTGACACAAGGGCAGTAGTTGGAACGCGTGAACTGGCGCGGGTAACTGTATGAGTGAATGAGAAGTTACTGGGGTGGTAGTTGGAAGCAGAATGATTTTGGAAGAGCTCTGTCGTCGCTAGGAAAATGAAATTGGGAGAAAGAAATAAAGAAAGGGGAAAACCTGGAAAAGGGGGCTGGAGGACCCACAGCTGAGGGATTCCCGCAGGTGAGGGGCAGGTATTGAAATAGTTGGAGACAATTAGGCAGTCGGAGACAATGATGCGGGGAAGTCCGAGGTCAAAGACTCTAACCACTTCGACGCTTTGCGTTGAACAGTGGCTATACGCTAAGGCCAGGCAAGAAGGGCTGCCCTTGGGCAAGATGAGTGGGGGCCTAGAATTGAGTGGAGGGATGCGGGCGATGCCAAGGTGAGGTAGATTTCCACTTGGAGCATTTAGGGCTTATATGATGCTTTCCACGCATCTCTCCTGGCTGCGCACAGTGGAAGACACAGTTGATCAGCCCACACAAGAGGCATTCGCCCGCTCCACGCTGCATTCAGACAAAAACTGGAGGTGCGTAGTTCAACTTGCCAGGGCAGTGCTCAGCCAGAAGAGTGTGCGGAGCTTGCTGATCAAGAGCCAGCATCCTGCGGGGATCCAGATTGAAGAACCTCCCAAACTGCTCGGCAGTGGGGATGTATAATAATGACGGCACGCTGCAAGATTCTCGTGAGGGAGAAGAGAACAAGAAAGAACAGCAGCCATCGCAGAGCGGCGAGAGGGCTAACCTGTTCTGGGTTAGTTCTCAATACGCAGGAATGAATTCGTGAGGCCACTGAAAGGGGACCCTCCCTCCTACAACACCCCAAAAGGCCAGGCTTTAGCCGAAAGGTTGTCAGTGTTAAAACACGAAGGGAAAATCCGATCTACCACACGCACGAGCATAAAGCGAGTCAACACATTTCCTTCTCCTTCTGCGTCCAATACTCAGGCGCATCACTGAAAATCGAACCCACCAGATTAACCTTGAAACAGGAAATCTTAGCAGATCGAAAGATGCCTATTCCTGCGTAACTTAATTTATTAAATACAACCAATTTCACAAAACCAACTTAGCAAAGTTAGTACTACTATTAGCATCCTCCACACAGGCAGAATATTCTCAACACATTGTAACTCATATTAAAGTATGAACGCTAAACAACTGCAACCCTTTACATTAAGGTTTACCACTCAAAAACTACTACGTGCAAAATGTACAACGTCAACTCCGCCTTTTAAAACAAAAATCACATTCGCATTTTTCAACTACTCGTAATTAATCAAACCATGCAAAAAAAAAGTAAAATCCTACCTCATCGTGCGAAGAATTTTCAGCACCAGCCGAGCTCATCACACTGATAAATTATCATGCTTTCAAGGAAAATGCCTTCGCTCTTTTTTCTTCGACCCCCGTACTAAAAATTTACAAAAAATGTGTTAATTAGTCGCTGCGGAAAGAAAAAAATTAAATTACAAAAGCGTGGTGGCATAAATATCGAACATCATGCTCATTTGTACAGAAATTAAAATAACCGATGTCTAGTTAATGCGCTGTACCCCAAAATAAAAAGCAAAAAGTTAGGGAGTAGTTTCTATTTGATATCTCAATAAGCGGAAGCGTCTATAGATACAGCAGCGTAAACTAAGCGTAGTATGAAAAGCGGATAACTGTATAATGGCATCCCGAAGCTCTCAATTTGAGCTACATTCACCCAATACCTGTTATTTACAAATCGTAAACGTCATTGTACACAACGATCATCTTGTCAGTGAAATGTGACTAGTACGTATGTGTTTTGTCATCAAAATGTGTGCTGGAAAGTCTCGATTCGAACTTTAAGCTAAAGACATACGCTTTGTAATACTGAGGGTCGGACCAATTTACCCGGCGTTTTCAATTTGAACGAGGTAAGACAGGATGCACTCAGCTCTAACCGGTATTTTCTCACGGAGTAGCCCATGAGAGGGGAGCGCCTGAGAACTCTGCGATACTGGCAGGAGGAATGAGCCGTGGAAGATGGACGAGGCGGCTCATCGAGGAGGTACGGCCATGGCTGGAGCGTCGACAAGCTGGATATGCTCCCCGGGGCTGAGCTCGCCATTAAGCACGGGACCAAGATAACGGGCAGCTGGCATTAACGTAGGAATTCGTTGCATAGCGACTATCTCAGTCTTTGGCAGAGTGGAGCTGAGGCCCACCTCGTTCATTAGTCTGTACTGACTGACTCCTATTACGGCATCAGGTGATCGTGGTGTAGTGGATAAGACATCAGTTCATAATCCCTGACGTACGACATCGAGAATTATGAACCGATGTCTTATCCACTAGACCACGATCACCTGGTGCCTTTAATAGGAGTCAGTCAGTACAAGTCCGTTGACCTGATGCATCAACCGATCCATTACAATCTGCTCCATCTCGTGGGTTCTGGCAGTGACAATGGCAGCAACATCATTGAGGTAACAGACGAGGAACCGATAACAGCATATCATAAGAGGCATTCCACAAGTCTGGGCTGAGTATCGACCCCTGCGCAGCCCCTGACAACGCCTCATATGTAGCTTTTACCACTTAGGGAAGGTACGAGAAGTTAGGTACTAAGCAATACAGAATGGGGTCAAGCAGAGTGCTACTGGAGGGATGAGAGACTGCGTCTCACAGGCTGTCGAAGAGATAGGTCCTGACACAGCAATTGCCATAATGCCCTGCAGTTCAGACCAGACAGCAGGTGCTCCGAACGAAAGAACGGGAAGGTAGCAGCCAAAGAAGGAGTTGGGGGGGGGGGATGTGAAAGCCCCCCCTAGTACGAAAATATGTACACTGCACCAATGAAGTGGGTAACCCTCCTAAGCCTTCCAAGCAGAGGGTGTAGGGTAAACGCATGGAGATTGAGCAGAAATGCCAGTAGGATCACTAGTCAAGTGTGACATGAAAAGTAACAAACAGGCCAGTGATGTACTGGGAGGTGTCACTTTGATTTTGCCTGGAAATCGAGAAGCCGGTCTGAAGAGGTAACATACTTGAGCTCTGCAGACAGTGAGCAGCTCCACTGAGGGTACTTTTTTTTTTGGGCAGAGGTGGGGTTGTATTTCTGGGAGCTTCCATCTCTTCTCACACTGGCCCTCTTCTTCAACTCATAGAAGCCCAGGGTGCAGGTTCTTCTTCGCATCTTCTCTCTTTGGAGGGCTCATGATTCACCATAGCAAAGACGTGACTGTACTGCGGCTACCTGGTACATCCAGGTAGAAAAGCAGCTCCTTCTTGCACAACCCCACTTACACGCTTGCAACACAAAATATTCTACTAGTTTTGCAACAGGTCCACCATCTCTGACGCTGTGATGCTAGGGCGGGTATGATTTCCAAAGTGGGAGCTCTGGGTCGGGCCTCATCCACAAAACTTGGCACAGCGCACTGACGCTTCGCTCCTCCTTGACACTGCTGGACCAGCCCTAACCTCAAAACCGTGTCACCCCTATCAGCAGCCTCACGCCGATCGACTGCCCTACGAAGCACCCTGCTGCGACATAACCCTTAACGTACGCTTGCGTTACCATTAAGTAACAAAAGGCCAGACACCAATCATCATTCTCATCAGCAACTCTCTTCTACCAATCGGTCACTCCAGATCCCTTGCAGTGTGCTTTTGCGCACGTTCACTATACTCAGAACCCTTACTTCGGACTTTGTGAGGATCTGAGAGCTGCTCATCAGTTCAAAGCTTTCATTATTGGTCACGATCCTGTGGCTACCTGGTATTTCCAGGAAGAAAAACCTCCCAACTCCAAGAACAAGCAGCTCTTCTTCTTCCACTACTACTAGTTTTGCAGCAGGCTTTTACGCTGTGATGCAAGGACGGGTCGGGTCTCATCCACATTACTTGATACAGTGCACTGACACTTCGTTCTTCCCCGACACTCTGGTGGATCACCCTAAGGCCGTTTTCCTAACCTCAAAACCGTGTCCCCTTTTTCAGCAGCCTCACGCTAATCGACTGCCCTACGAAGCACGCTGCTGCAACAAAACCGCCATCGACCCTTAATGAACGCTTGCTTTACCATTAAGTAACAAAAGGCCAGACACCAATCCCCATTCTACTACTAGTACCAATCGGTCGCTCCGGTTCCCTTGCAGCGTGCTTTTGCGCACGTTCACTATACTCAGAACCCTTCCTTCGGACTTCGTGAGGATCTGAGAGCTGCTCATCAGTCCAAAGCTTTCATTATCGGTCACGATTCTGAAACGCATTCCGCGTACTGCTGCGACATGCGCGTTGCGCCGAATGAGCTTGGAACGGACAGGGCTCGACAAAATGATTGACTCACGTTGTGGGCAGATAATTTCCAAGGGAAGTGCCGTGAATGATGGTTTTGTCACGAATGTCGAGACCTTTTCTCTCCCTCGCGCCCTTTCTCTCCTAAACACGTCGCTATTACCCTCCCTCTAAAATTGGAAAGGAATTCGGTATATTTTCAGAAAGAATGACTCTCAAAAATAGAAATCCGACTCGAGCTTGCGATCGTCTCATCTTGAGGTGAAAAAAAAAGCCTCATATGCGGCTCCAGTTGGCCGGCGAGTTTCTATGCGGTAAAAATAACGTTATCGGCTATCAAAAAAGGTGTTGTGACGGGGGTATAGTGAGTTCCTCTTTCTCAAAGTGTGTTGATGGCTTTAAGGTCGAATAGAAGTGTAGCTACTTTACCGACTACGGCAATTTGTCAAAATGAAAAGGCGACTTGAAGAGTCAAGTTCATTGGAGCGTAGACTTTCCTTACCTCTTGCCGACTCCTTCCATCCGAACTATAAACGATCATTCACTGTCCAATTTTGTAACATATTTACCGCGCGGCTGTCTGTGACGCCTCTCTTTCTCTATAAACTCCTCCTACTTCATTCCGTCTCCTAAACCTCGTTATTTATCGCTCTCCCGCCTTCTTCTTCAATTTCTGCTCGATTGTTTCGCGTCCTCTTTTCCTCCCCTTTCATTTCTATTTGAACGGCAAATATAACGAACTGCCCCACAAATTCCCACTTAAATTTTTTTTTTCTTCCTTCGGATCGCGACAATATTTTTTCATTGGGAACGTCACGAAGAGGCATCTCGAACTCGCTCAAGTGTTGGCAGATGGTTGGAGGGAACGTCTATTTTAGAGGAGCGGACAGTGAAGTGAGCAGGGAGGCATACGTGAATGTGAGAACCCGAAGCTACGGTGTTTTCTGGGGGGGGGGGGGGGTCGGATCATGCAGTGACAAGGAGTGGACCGAGGTTCAGCTCCAGGGCAGCCACGCTGCTTCGGGCTTGGAGCTAGTACCGCAAGAAAGTAAGAGTATGAAGGCAACATTAGCAGTCATGGAATGGGCCAGATAACGAACTTATTGTTCGCATGTTATTGAAACATGATTCATTTCATCGCGGTCATTGGAGACGTCTATCTATACTTTCTACTTTTCTATGTGTCACGTGACCTATGCGCTCCACAGACGCCAGTCTTCTGCCAACCATCTCAGGCCCATCTCTCCGGACCCTACACTCTTCACAGATGCTACTGCTGCCTGACTCAGGCCCTTGGCAAACACCAGCTGCTCGAGCCTAATGCCTCAAGTTCCTAAATCCTCCAACCACCCACTCGCCCGATCGCTTTGTGCCACGTAATCACCACCAGTCTTCTTACCGTCAACTCACCACAGAGACAAAGAGGATGTCCCTTGTGAAGACAGACAGCCCTGAAGCCTTGCGATCGTGAGGACCTCTGAGTTAAGTTCGGGCGTCCCCCAAGCCCCAAGAGAGCATTTGTGGTCACCTTTCATTCGATTCACATCACCTTTATGAGAGAGAGAAGGAGAGATAGAGAGAGAACGAGAGAGAGAAAGAGAGAGAGAGATGCCAGAGAGGCAGCCGCAGCCGAAGCTGTGGAACCAATGACACTTATCGTGGCCATACGATGGGCCCATTTACCAACTCCCCTACACATTGTGATGTGTTTTCTACTATAGTAGTTAGTATCTAGGCTCAATGCACTTTGTCAGACTCATGTAACTCACCGCGGATATCAAATAAATAAATAACTCATCTTGAGGAGAAAATAAGGAAATGATATTAAGAACGTAATAAGACCACTTTGAATGTAATCAAATAAATAGAAATGTAGTAAATGAATCGAACTTATCTCAATATTTAATCAACGTAACCTAATTTGCTTAGATCGTGATTAAAGACAATTTTGGGACGAGGGGTTAATGAACTGGGATTTGCTCAACTTTATCCAACGATATTCAAGCGTGGGAGGAAAAGACTGAACTTAAAATCTCTGGCTGATAAAGGAGAGGCTCGATCAGTACATGGCAGGGTGTGTGAAGAATCAGAATGAATAATGGAGCTCAACGCCTCGCGAATAAGCCGCTCACCCGAATGAGGTGAAGAAGAGGTTATACGCTTCACAACTAACTCGTTGAAAGACCCTGCCAGTGCCCCCGGTTGTATCGCCGGTGCCCATTAGCTCCCTCCCACCATGGGTTTAGAGGAAGGGGGATACCTGGTCAGGGATCAAGGCAGAGTCTGCTGGCTCGAGCAGTCTCAACGCACGCACTCCCGAACAGGCACCTTTACGACCAGTCTGTAGCTAAACACAGTTCTTATGGCCAGGATGAATTACCGAGATGATTCTTCCGGAGATCAATTGAGAGTTCATCACTGCGCTACAAGTATCTAATCTCTTCCAGTGCTCACCTTCAAACACGTCTTACCTCTACACTCCTGCTGGTCAGGATCAGATATGTTTTAAAACAGTGGATTGGTACCTACAACGTGTCCCCCATTTAATACAATCGGTTTATACCATTTAATGATGAAACTCTAATACTGGCAAGTACACATTGCGCATACCCATCATCAACCTTAAGGCGCCTTGAGAACGATTGTGTTCTGAAACGCCTCTAACTAGAAAAAATAACGTTCTTCACGAAAGTAACAATGAAGTCGCTCTTGTTGAAAATGAATGAAAAAACACCAATCCCTCTCGACGAAATCCCCACCCAAAAAAAAAAAATAAACAAAGAGATCATTCTAAGAAGTCGGCTCGTCTGGCGCTCATTCGTCAGTGTGACAAATCACTTGGCCCTTTGTCACGGCAGATTCGGACAAAATAAATGTTGAAAATCTCGAAAAGTTCTACGAAGATCAAGCACAATTACCGCTGGTTTTCATCTTCTAAAAGAATAGGAAGCAGCCTTTCGTCTCGAAGGGGGGGGGGGGGACTGACCGTTCTTTCGTAGCCGGGCTGCCGGATGGTTGCCAACGTTAATTGTCGGAATTTCTCTCAGATTCCAAAGCAATACTAACCGAGCCAGGATTAACAAGTTTAATGATCACTTCCCGGTAATAGTTCTGGATTTAATTACATAATGAAGTATTTGAAAGTCGTCGGTCTTCTCAAATAATTATGCGCAGTTACAATTGAGTGTGACACAAATTACCATAAAGAATGCATTTCTTCATCGCCTGAACTGCCTCCCCCTTTGGCGTTGCGCTTCTCCGCTTTTTTCATTCTCATGACGTCTTTGCTCACCTTCTCTCTTTAAACATGCAAAAAAGGAGGGGGCAGTTTAGGTGATGGAAGGAGGCAACAGGCATTGAGCAATGAGCTAAGCACCTGAGGTGAGGCGCAAGGCTCCCCATCAACCAAGTAAATAAATAAATAAAGCTATCTTGGGCGAACGAAATAAGGAAATGGAGGTCGGAGATGCTGAGCTTGAATTGGCAAACATGGACACGGGATAGAGCTTATCACTGCTCTCTCTGTAACCCTGTTCGAGGAGGAGAGGACAATGGCAAAGGATGAGGTTGTTGGGGATTGGTCGGTGGTTAGGAATGAGGGGGGGGTTTTGGGTGGTGGAAGCGTTTTGGGGAGGGGATGTTGAAGCGTAGGGAGGGTGTTGGGTTGGGGCAGATGATGCGCACGGTCCTGTGTTTGTGTATGTGCCAGTGTTTTGTGCGTAATAAATTGGGGGGTTAGCTTAGGTTAGGATATGTGGGGTAGCGGTGGCTCCAGGATTGGACGAATATCAAGTAGTCCCCTCCTGGACTGTCAGGAATGAATGTATTTATTGTCTGAGTGTATTTATAGTGTGGATGTGATAAGGACTAGTGTTAGGATAGAGTAGGTATAATGTGTACGACCGAGGGCGGCCGAATATCGAGTAGATTGAGTGGAAGGAAAGTGGGTCAGGCAGAGTGAGAAGGAAAAGAAGATTGCGGCCTAACACCTTTCTCAGTGGGGAGGACGGAGGCAAGTCCAGTCCCCAAAATCCCCACAGAGATAAAGCGTGGGTGCTAGTAGAACGCCTCTTGGCAATTCTGGCACCAGGGCCTGCTGTCAATTCAGGCCCTAAGGCTGCTTAAGTCGTGGTCAAATTAAATGGGTTCCGTCAGGGCTTCTGCCCATGTCCGGCAGCGTGGAGCCTCCTAGGGAGGGCATCGCTGGTCGTGAAACCAAGGATTTGGCTTCGCGGGGGCCAGGTTTTGCTGAGAGTTTCCCCAGAGTTTTATGCGGAGTGTGGCAGTGGAGATGTAGAGGACGCAGGGCTAGGTACTCTCCCCAACCGCCAATTTAAACACTCGATTACGCTCATGTGTCGAATGAAACCACGCAGCATTTCATTGCGTGACGCCCAATACTCGGCAATTTTGCTTGGGATAAGACGGAGGTGCACGTACAGTCTCTCGACGGCCCAGCGGTTTGCGTGGAAGACAAAAGCCCCGGCTTTGACAAAGAGCTGCCTTGGCCTCCCCGAACAGGAGCTCGCTTGGGAACCATCTTGGTTCGGAGAGCATCGTTTTCAGTATTCCTTTTTGCAAGAAGGTCGGGAATGGGTGTAGAGATGGCACATATGCTTTTCCCAAATGAGCGCCAAGGTACTTGTACCATCGCACTACTTCGAGTCACAGCCACCTGGATCATTGCGCGACACGATTGCCCCCCCCCCCCCAATGGCAAACACACATAACCCCGTTGCTGATCGCAAAAGAGCAACGACTGCAAAGTCATCATTTAACTCTAGCCCCAGTGAAGTGAACATTTAGTGAAATAGCAGACCCAAAAACACTCAGCGGGAATGAGCAGATCTCGTAGTAACCAAATCGACTTGGTTCGTCCACACGGGTACTCTATGTGACCCGTATTTTCTTTTACGTCGAATTTTGTGCTCCAAATGGCCCCTCAAGTCGACTTGCAGCGAGTGACTCGAATTTTCAGCTTTACGACGAGGTTCTCGTTATCAGTCAACGCGTCATTTTTCGAACTCACCAGACATCGTCGTATCACTGTAACTTGGTCGCGTCTCGAGACCCCCCCCCCGCCCCCGCGCGACCTAATTGACGTCAAATTTCCGAGAACTGCTACCGAAGGAAGAACGATAAAGTTCGGTCGCGTTTCCTGCGGAAGGAGCAAATGGGTCAGGTCAACATTCCGAGAGTCCGAGGGAAGGAAATAGTAAATGTATCTATCGAGTTGATAAGCTGAGAAATTCTGAGAATAGAACCGTGGAACTGTTTCCAGAAGGACAAATATTGTTCTCTTCGAAAGAATGAAATCATCGTCCTCCGATAAGAATGTTTTAGAGCGGGAAATCCAAGTTGGGTCGTTCATAAATTGATAATTATACTTTTCTAGCCTTAAATCGCGCGCGAAATAATTCGAAGAAAATCGCGAAAGATACTTTTGCAGTTACAATAACCTTTTCGTAAAGATTATTTAAGAAACATGCGATTAATATCCTTAGAACTTACGGCTAATTAGTAATATTCATCCTCTAAGATGTCGTTGCTCGCCTTTGGCAGTATTCACCGGTTTTCTTTTACTTTCATTTCAATTGTTTCCCGCGGTCATGAGGTCATGAGCACCCGAAGGAAATAAACTTCTTAACAAAAATTCGGTTTCTTTACCAACATGTTTATGTTCAAAGTATTTTTGTTTACTTAATTACGTTGAAGAGAACTTTAGTTTAGGGTCATTATTCATTCTGAAAGATACACTTGTGTTCGGTCAGGACAATTTTTTTACAACTGGCTGTGTCCAGTATTAAGGTAATTGAGTTAGTTCCGCCAGTAGGTAAATTACCAGTTCACGTACCTGTTTGGTGAGTCCCTCTTTTGACTGGTGAGATACTTTGGGCGAGAGCTTTCAATGGAAAGATGATTGAAAGACTAAAGTTAACGTACCTGTTAGGTGAGTCCGTCTCCTCTGGCTTGTGTAATTTGCCTGTTGTTAGTAATTTGCCTACTGGCGGATATAACCCAATTTCTTTAATACATGATTGAAAGAGTCTGACTTAACGGCCAGATGATGATGTCTTTACATCGACAGCGCTCGCACACAGTATCTCACCAGGCAGAGGAGACGGACTCACCAAACAGGTACGTGAACTTAGGTTTTTACAACCCCCACCCCTTCAAAATTTGATGCTTTACGTTTCAATACATTGGGATTCCAAATCTGCAATATCCGTTCGCTGTCCGGGACGTTTTGTGCCTTAACGTGATTCTCTAGCGCGAAAATCCCATTTAGTGTCAGGTAGCGCCTGCCTGCTCGGCTATCCGGTGGATGTTATGAGAAAAAAATGGTTTCAAAAATTAACAAAAACGCACTTTTGACAGTTTTAACGCAAATACTCGCCTATCGTTTTCTAGGTACTTATAGATGCTCGGTCGAATGGAAAAATTCTCAGCGGTGTGCGACTGCGTCTAGGCCAAAAATAGTGAAGTCAGGCCAAAGTCCACTGATTGAAAGAACTCCCTGGGACAATGACCACAGCGAAAGTAGTCGCTTTATCATTTGTACTCCCTCTCTACCGTCACAACAAAACATGGCACGCTAATTGCCTCCGGGCGCCTGGAATATTTAGTTTTTGTTGTTCCATTGTAGTCAGGCCATGTTTGGTATGGTTTACTGGTATTTTTCGATGCTGATTCGAATGGGATGAATCTCGGAGGTGTGAGACTCCGTCAAGCTGTGCAAGAGAATAATGAACCGTAGTGTAATAATTTCCAACGTTTTTTCTCTTTTCATTCATACCACCCATTCCTTTTTGGCGTATTATCCATTGTGAATAATAACACCATGTTTTCGGTCGGCAAAATTGTTTACAAATATGTCTTCGGACAGGACAATTTTTTTACAACTGGCTGTGTCAGGTATTAAGGTAATTGGGTAGGTCCCTCCAGTAGGTAAATTACTAGTTCACGTACTTGTTTGGTGAGTCTGTCTCCTCTGGCTGGGCGAGCGCTTTCAATGGAAAGATGATGTAAAGAGAATGATGATGTCTGCACATCGAAGTCGCTCGCCCACAGAATCTCACCAGGCAAAGGAAACGGACTCACCAAACAGCTACGTAAACTTTAGTTTTTTACCACTCCCACCGACTCAAAATTTGGTGCTTTACGTTTCAATATATTGGGATTCCAAATCTGCAATATCCGCCGTCCGGGCCGGTTTGTGCCTTTAATGTAGTCTAAAAAATCCCATTTAGTGTCTGGTAGGCTATCCGGTGGATGTTATGAGCAGAAAAAAAGGTTTAAAAAATTAACAAACACGCACTTTTGACAGTTTTAACGCAAATACTCGCGTATCGTTTTCTAGGTACTTATAGATGCTCGGTCGAATGGAAAAATTCTCAACGGTGTACGACTGCGGTCGAAAATAGTGAAATTACAGTAATAATTGTGAGCCAAAGTCTACTAATTTAAAGAACTCCTGGGACAATGACTACAGCGAAAGTAATCGTTTCATCATTTGTACTGCCACTCTATCGACACAACAAAACCAACCGTCATGTAATTGCCTGTAATTGCCTCCGGGCGCCTGGAATATTTAGTTTTTGTCGTTCAGTTGTAGTCAGGTCATGTTTGGTATGGTTTACTGGTATTTTTCGATGCAGAATCGAACGGGATAGGTCTCGTAATCGTCATACTAGGTCAAGCTGTTCAAGATAACAATAAACCGTTGTGTAATAGTGTGCCGCGTTTTTTCTTTTTATTCATACCACCCATTCCTTTTTTCGCTCAAAGGTAGTTTATGTTTGATGTAATCGGTTCATTTTATTCTTATGTTCATATTTTGAAAACTCTCCTCCAGCAATTTTATTATAACAATGGTTATAGTATACCTTTCGTCACATCTTCAATTTCCCATTCGTTTTAAAAGCCGAATATATGTTCTCAATATATGTGAAGGGTTGTGAAACACTAAGTGGAGGAACAGGGACAGAGAGGGAGAAAGAGAGAGAGAGAGAGAGAGAGAGAGAGAGAGAGAGAGAGAGAGAGAGAGAGAGAGAGAGAGAGAGAGAGACAGAGAGAGAGAGAGAGAGAGAGAGAGATTGCGGGAGGGAGAGAGAGAGAGATTGCGGGAGGGAGAGAGAGAGAGATTGCGTTGCGTTGAGTTGGGAGTAGCGCGAGACGAACTGGGGGGCGAAGAACTGGGAGACGACTATATCGCGAGAGCAGAAGAATGATTGACTTAGAAGGAGCTGTCTGTTGAGAGGAGGAATCTAAAATTGAGGGGTGAGAATAGGTAGATGAGGAAGTTCAGAACAGGGAGAAATTCGTAGTCAATTGGAAATAACTCAATAGGTGTACTTTACAAAAGTAACAACAGGGCTTGAAGACGAAGGTGTTTGAAACAATTACTTTCCATTAGGGCTAGTGCAGATATTTTGCAAGTCAAAGACCCAGCTAATTCGGCCTGTCGAACAGCCTGTCTCTGCGTTCAAACAGAGAGTTTTCTTCTCGTCAACATTGGTCCTCTTGGCTGCTATTTGGCAATGAGAAGTATTTATGTTTAGAAGCGTATCGTTTATTAATTACTTGATTTTAAATAGTTTTGATTACTACCCTCTCCTATACTATCACATATTTAATCTAGTGCAATATATTCTTTGGACATCACCCCCTAACACCGCTCAGGGTTTGCGCTGGGGTGTTTCCTGCAACTAAACTGCTTAACAAGACCAACAATAAGATGTAATATGTTTGTTTGTTTGTAAAGCTCACGCCCTTATTGTACAATGGGCGGAATACATTTATTAATTAGAGTTTAATAAAAGTAAGTCAGGTATAACTGAAACCTACAGTTCGTAGCGCTTTAAAACGCTACCATCGAACTGCCGAACTCCCGATTTAATTTTTTGCGCAATACTCAGGAATTTGAAGCCACCCAAATAGGCGCTAATCCAGCGTTGTTTAACAAGAAATGAAGGTTTGAATGCCTCAGGTCAGAACCGGCCGCTCCTTAGCTATTTCAACATTATTATCATAATTGAACTAGCTGTTTTGTTGGATCTACGCGACGAGGTGAATTGAAGAGCCGAGGGCGCATGCGTTCAAATACCGCCTCTGGGGGTTAACAAGGAAACTCTTGTAAAAAAATAAACACCAACGACCTTTAATATCAGTAATTTCGAAGAGTAAGTAAGTTGTTAAACAACCGCTGGAGCTGTCAGTTGGCCGAAGGTGAGCGATGTTGCAGTTGAACGTGCGTGTTCGGTTTTCACTTGGCCTATGAGGCAAAACTGCGGAGGAAGTTGATCAACATCTCAGCTACTGGAAGGACTCAGTATTTAAATCTTGCACAACGCACCAAATTAGGTTTAAAGGAAGGAAACCTTCCCAAATTTGCGAAGCCATTGACAATATTTATATTTTATTTCGTTCTAGTTACTTTCATTCGAAGGTTTAATGTGTGTGTTAGGGGGTGTTGTATTAAATGTGCATTGAATTGAGTAGAGTTTGTGTACAACACAGCGACACAGGAGGACGACTCGGGAATATGCGTGAACTGAAGGGAAACTGTATCGGAAGGAGAGAGCGAGCTGTAACTGGGCTGAGAATTGGTAGAGAAAAGTGTTTGAGTGGGCACAGGGAGACGAGTGTGACTTTTGCGAGAGTTCATAGCTGAATGAATTTTGGAAGGAGCTGCCTCTTGTGGAGTGGAATCTGAAATTGAGGAGAGAGAAAATAAATAAGGAAAAACCCCACTCCAAGGGAATCCGGTGCCATTAGAAATAACCGTGGTAGTGGAATTTCCGCAGGTACGAAGGGGTAAGAGGAGACAATGATTTTGACATTAAGGGACACGGAGTAAGCCCAGATAAGGCAGGTGCAGTCATTTGACCTCGGACTAATTTGACTTGCATCGAACAGTGTAAAGGGTCTCCACAACGTCATATCCAAGCGCCAGTACCACTCCAACCATCTAACTCCAACATGAAAGCCGCTGTTCCCTATATTTCACCATACATGCTTTCTCTAAGCTGGATCCATTTCTTTGTACTGTGAACTCTACCTAAGAATTCGTCGTTCCATTCGGGTCACAGTATTCCAAAAGTCTCTGGGAAGGACACTCAAATGAACAGGGTCGCCTTTTCATCGGTCTACTAATCTGTCAGCGCTATACCAGGAAGACTATGCAGCCTGAGGTCTACGAAGAGTTGGATAATCAGCAACTACCTATTTCACAAGTGCAGGTGTATTTTGACGTATTTTTTCTTTCTTAGGATGTTTATTAAACGTAGTTCTCATTATTTTTTCATGTGCGAGCTCAAGAATTAGATCTTTATTCTATAACATATTAAATTCAGAGTGCAAAATTTGTTTTTTTAATGATTACAACAACCCCTGTGCCACGGCATGTTTTATATCTAAATTGGATGGAAGTCTATTAATATACTTAGTTTAGTTGTAGATAGAATATTATAAGTGTACTGCAAGATGCTGTGCAGGAATAAGGAGAGCTGGAGGGCCATGGATGGATTTACCCGGACCTCGCTTGTTGGGTGCACGAAAAAAAGAGAGAAACAGATGGACGAATTGAACGAGATATAAGATACACTACTGTATTGATACACTTGTTTGCCATGACAGAGCGTCGACTACACGGTCACTTGGTTCTCTGAATACGTGAACTGGTGGCGAGAGTTGAGAGATGAGTGTTGGTTGCGAGACTTGATAGATCACTATCGATCACGAGAACTGTGAGACGACTATCGATCGCGGGAACTAGTAGACGACTGAGTGTTAGAAAGAGGTGTGTGTTGCGAAGAGTAACGTTAATCGAAGGGTGGGAAAAGGATATTTTGGAAAGTCCAGAAAAAAGGGGAAATCCGTCGTCACTTGTAAATAAATAATGAGTTGGACTTTTCCACAGCTACCAAACAAAAGGACTGGAAGGTGGACGATGACAATGAGACAATGAGTCGCGTTAGGGCAAGTGCGGACGTTCGAAGGTCAAAAACCCAACTAAGTCGACCTGCGCCGAACAATTTCGTGTTTCAGTACGTGAAAACGGTTTACTTCGGACTGAACCTAATAGGTGGAAAGTGCTTAAGTACTGCTATAGTGTGCGCTGTAGTCTACTAGGCTGAAATGACGAAAGTTGGAAATGTTTGTCACCTTAACAGCAACTATGTTGGTGATGCTGGAAACCTGACCTTCAGGTGAAAAGGCTTTCACCGAATATTATGTTTCCATTGCCTGACTGACATATTCGTCGCGGTTTTTTTAAGATGAAAGGAGCCAAAGTTGTAAAGAGACCTGCTGTGCCTTTGAGACTGCGATTTGTGTAAATTTTCAGAAGCAAATGCTAGAAAAAATTTGGTCTACGTACTGCATAACTTAAGTAGTAGCTATGCAGTAACGAATATCATGGAATACCCCAATCATTCAGAAATTAAAAAGCCTACGTTCAAAGTTATCGTTTTTTATGTGCAAATGGCTGCATTTTATCGCTTCAGACGCGGCACGGTCCTCCCCTCCCTCTCACAACACTATTTCGCAGCCTTCGCTACACTTACACGCTACTGCCCTCTATATCCGCTTATAAAAAAATTTACCCGTATCGACGGTTTTGTGCGTAAAGCGAATCTCCGCTACATTCCGTTTGGAAAGCATTGTTAAAAAAATATATCGAGAATCCGGTCTGCGGACGTTTCTCGCTTCTGTGATCCGAAATAGCCCGCCGGGAATTGGAACCAATTAGCATCTATTACGACAACCTCTCTGTCTGATAAACAGAGGCCTGTTGCGTTATTGGAAATTCTCCGAAACGAAACGGATTATAAATGTCAAACGGAGGGAACGGCATTTTCCCGGCGTTCGCCGTTTTAAATGCGGATATTCAAAACGCCAATTAAAGAATAAAAAAAGGCTTTTGTGACGTTCCGAACTGAAATTTATAACTGTCTTTGAGGGGAGAATGGGCGAGGTTTTGGACGAACGACATTGCCCGAGGAAAACTTCCCAAAATGCTGCGTGTGTATTTAACTAATGAAAACAAATATGGTTGCGTGGGCGCACCATAAAACGAAATGTTGAACAAACTAAATAAATCTTCTAAATATAAATAACACGAAGCTGATGACCAAGGACGGTCTAGCGGGATGTTGCGGTATACAAGAAGGTTGAAGTGGTAAAAAGCGGAATCGAAAAAAAAATTACATAACTTTCCTTTCTACTTCGTAGAGCAAGGAAAGTAAAAATGCTGTGCACAGTACCTTGCGTCGCTAATGCCCTTCAAAGCTACTCAACGAAACTTCATCAGCTCGGTCTCCTGGAGGTCTTAATAAAATCCTCTCAAGAACAAAAGGTTGAAGTCAGAAGCTAACAGCATGAGCAGGAGAAAATGAATACCTAAATTCTACAAATTTGTTGAACAAAAGACCTAAACCGCGTCAAAAGTTTACTCTCGATGACAACTTTCTTTAGCTCTACGTCAATTCACTTTCTATATGGCTTTGTCTACTTATTCAATTCATTTACCACTCAGTTCATTTGAACTTGGTCAAACAACATTTCATGGTAGCCAAAAGCGGTAGCGCTTACAGTTCCGGAATTTATTGTGCTGCCCGTACTCATTCCAGGACCATAATTGAGCAATTGGTACACAGATAATTAATGAGGCTGTAAACACAAATTTTTTGAAGAAGGATAGTAATTACTTTTGCAGAGTTATTGGGTAAAAACTTTTAGAACTGGTAACAAGCGAAACGGCAATAGTTGAAACTCAGGAATTTCTACAGTGAGCCCCATGCATCTCTTGAGCGTTTTTGAATACTCACCCTATAGGTGATTTATTGGACTACAATACCATTACTTTTAACATTCTACTAACATTCCAGCGATGTTTATAAGGAAAAAATCGCGCTAAATACGCTTTTCGTCGAAAATTTTGATAATTTATTGTGCTGCTCCCGTCATTTTCCCACAAATGGAAATTTTATGGTATAATTGCCATATTAGGAGCTATCAATGTAAAATATCTGGTGCGTTGCAACACACAACTTTCCTTAGCTCTACGTCAATTAACTTTGTACATGGCTAATTATATTTAATCAATCCATTTATCACTCAGTTAATTTGAACTTGGTCAAACAACGCTTTACGGCAGCAGGAAGCGGTAGTGGTTCCAGATTTTATTGTGCTGTTCGTACTCTTTGCAGGACCATTATTGAGCAATTGGTACACAGATAATTAATGAGCCTGTAAACACAAATTTTTTTGAGAAGGATAGTAATTACTTTTGCAGAGTTATTGGGTAAAACGTTTAGAACTGGTAGTAAGCGAAACGGCAAAAGTTGAAATTCAGGAATTTCTGGAGTGAGCCCCATGTATCTCACGAGCGTTTTTAAACACTCAATTTTTAGGTATTGAATTGGACTACACTATTAATTTATTTTAACATTCTACAAAAATTCCAGCGGAGTTTATAAGACAAAAACTGCGCTAAAAACGCTTTTCGTCGAAAATTTTGATAATTTATTGTGCTGCTCTCGTTATTTTCCCACAAATGGGAATTTTATGGTATAATTGTCTTATTGAGAGCTATCTATATAAAAAATTTAATCAAAATCGTTAGA
Organism: Pachypeltis micranthus; assembly: GCA_020466155.1. NCBI lineage: Eukaryota > Metazoa > Arthropoda > Insecta > Hemiptera > Miridae > Pachypeltis > Pachypeltis micranthus. The sequence continues at coordinate 8,169,039 of CM035776.1, forward strand.
GCCGTTTTTGAGAAAAAAATATTTGGTGTTTTGATCACTATGATAACTATAGTTAACTTTCGGTGGATTTTGTTCATACCCTTATTTTGGCGTCCCATAGTGACTTCCGGGCTAGATATCAAGTTTGAGCTGCTTTGGTACGGTGGTTTTCTCTAAAAATCGTTCACAGACACACATACACACACACAGACCATTTTCCCAATAGTGTTTTTCGGACTCAGGGGGGTCTGAAACGTAAAGATCTGAAGAGAACTCAAAATTTTTTTTTCAGTCGATTACATAACTTTCCTTTCTACTTCGTAGAGCAAGGAAAGTAAAAATGCTGCTTGAACACCAGGGTAGGGAGCACATTCGTGCGGAAAGGGATCCTAAGAACTCTAAATATCCACCTATCGCACACATAATCGCCGAGACTTCCATATATATTACCCTAGACCTAGAAGTTAGAACCAAATAGACAATCAAAATATTACAAATGGGCAGTCTTGTTGATAACGAAATTTTCATGGATCACCAGAGCAGCCTCAGGATACGCACAAAAAATGACTCGACGTATAACCCTCACTGTGGCATTCAACTATAGTGAGGAATCTACATAATAACGGAGTCCAAGCGGATTACCTTTTTGGTCATGCATTGATTATTGATCGCTTTGTTGTTTGCTTCATCATCTTTCTATCCTCTCCCGTTCCATTCCTCAACTACTCTCACTTCAACCCCTAGAAGGTTACGAAAATAAGTTTTTGTGGAGGCCCAACCTCACAACAGCTGACGACGTTGTCTGGTTGCAATGCATAATGTGGCTCTCAATTTGTCCTTCTTTTAATTGCATTTAACTTTTTCGTTAATAAAACTACTTCGTTCTCTCGCGTCCAAAGTTGTTCCCATGTATCTTCATAACCAAAGTGGCGACACCGACGTTATGATGTGCACAACTTGGAAGCGTGGTGCTCGAATGGTACGGGTTGAAGCTTTTCTACGTGCTCGCGCAACTTCATGATGAGTGCTGGCATATTGGAGGAGCCAGAAGTCTGATCAAAGAATTCTGCAGGCAAGCGGATAGTTCCGCCATAGAGGAGTTCAGTTGGAGTCCCTCCACAGCTTGGCATCACAGTAGAGCGCAATCCCAGCAGCACGAGTGGCAGGGCTGAAACCTAGACATCTGAGAGTTGTGCTTTCAGTGCTGATTTCATACGCCCGTGCCATCTCTCAATCGCGCCGCTGAATTGTACGCAGTAGTCTGCTGGCTGTTAGGCTTCTGAAAAGCTCACATTTGAACTGCCCGCCTCGTTCAGTGGAAATGCGGCGGGGAACCCCAAACCGGGACACCCACGTCGAAAGGAATGCTGAAGCGACAGTCTCAGCAGTAATGTCCTGAATCGGTGTTGCCTCAGGCCATCTAGAGAATTTGTCCACGAACGTGAGGAGGTATCGAAACCCCTGTTAAGTGGGCAATGGCCACCAACTCGATGTGGCGATCTTGTCTCGCTGACACGACTTGGCCCACTGGGATACGTCTCTCTTGAGGGATGCTGTGCAGGAATGAGGAGAGCTGGAGGACCATGGATGGATTTACCCAGACCTCGCTTGTTGGGTGCACGAAAAAAAGAGAGAAACAGATGGACGAAGTAAACGAGATATAAGACTGTATTGATATACTTGTTTACCACGACAGAGCGTCGACAACACGGTCACTTAGTTCTCTGAATACGTCTGGCACATTGGAGGAGCCAGAAGTCTGATAAAAGAATTCTGCAGGCAAGCGGATAGTTGCAAGCGGTTCAGTTGGAGTCCCTCCACAGCTTGGCATCACAGTAGAGCGCAATCCTAGCAGCACAGGGCTGAAACCTAGTCATCTGAGAGTTGTGCTTGTAGTGCTGATTTCAATCGCCCGTGCGATCTCTCGATCGCGCCGTTTGATGCTGGATTGTAGGCAGTAGTCTGCAGGTGATCTGTCCCAGCAGCGCTGTTAGGCTTCTGAAAAGCTCACATTCGAACTGCCTGCCTCGATCAGTGGAAATACGGCGGGGAACCCCAAACCACGTCGAAATGAATGCAGAAGCGACAGTCTCAGCAGTAATGTCCTGAATCGGTGTTGCCTCAGGCCATCTGGAGAATTTGTCCATGAACGTGAGGAGGTATCAGAACCCCTGTGAAGTGGGCAATGGCCACCAATCGCACTCGATGTGGCGATCTTGGCTCGCTCGCACGAAATACGTGTCTTGGCCCATTCAGATACCTCTCTCTTGAGGGATGGCCAGCAGAATCGTGACTGCATGAGCATGACAGATGCTGAAATCCCAAGGTGAGCCAGACCATGAAGAGAGTTGAAGATACTTTGGTGAAACTGCTCAGGAATGAAAAACTGCTCACCGATGGCGAGTGGGATAACCCAGAGGCTTTATTTTGGCTCTGTTTTCGAGCAAAAAGGTAGTACTCAATCGATTTCGCTAGGAAGGAGCATTCTTCGGTGCAGGCCGATTTAGTCGGGATTTGGGAAGTCATTGTTTCCCCAAAAACCGAGTTCTGTGGTAGCCCCCTTCCCCTTCACTACAGTGGCTCAATGGCAACCAGCCAGGGCATCCCAAGGGCCGTACGGATTCCCCTGGGCCCTCCCCGCGTGCTAGCCCATGAACAACGGCTATCCACCAGGATTCTGACTATGACAACCTGCCGTAACTCCAGAGGTCTGGGTTTGGTGGATGCTAAGCGAGTTCCTGGGCTGTTGGATGGTAACCTTAACGCAGCCTCCACGACTATCGACTGATACAGCCCTCTTCTGAGCTAAGCAATAGTCATCTTGATAAGTGGACGTTGACGTTGGTGGAAGCAGATAATGAACAATGACAACTAACCGGAAGTAAAGCAATACTGCAGACAATACTTCCATCCGCCATCGAGGCGTGAAATTCCTCAAGCCCCCCGTAAGCCATCAATATTCATTTCCTCTTTCTTCCGACGTCCTCAATATGATTATTCGTATTATGTTAGTACGTGGGTGTGCCATATGGTTTCGTAATTGTTCGATTTAATAATTAATTTGTCCGCTAACTGGAAGCGGTTCCCAGTGAAAACGAATTGCTAAAACGCCACGAAGTTATCACTTCCATGTTGAGACGGAGCCAGATTACGTTGTAAACACTGCAACAGGAAGGGGACTCCGAAAAACTTGAGATGGAAAATAATTCCCGGACTCGTGTGTCATGATTAACGACCTGCGTTGATAACCGTCCAACTGCCTCTAGAAACTTCGACTACGTCGTCTATTTACGACGCTAATCGGCGAAGGTTCCCTAGAAAAAGAAAACGAGGGTACCCCCGTTTCTCGGTAAAAATTCGTTTGAAAAAAACAACGCGAAATTGAATTAGGGAAACGGTAGCAGCACAATTTCAGCTCTTTCGGAATCGAGTTTGGTTGTAAACAACTCATAAGAAGTGTAAACATTCCACTTACATGACCTCAGTTTCTGGTCAACTTGCGTGCGGCCTTTACAAATTATGAATATTGCAACGCCTGATCAAACTTTAGCTTGGAACAATACTTATTTATTTATCCTCCACAGAGTAACTTTGCTTCCTCTTAGTGCGCAACTTCTAGTCTTCACTAGCCATCCTCCTTTGGGGGCTCAGTTTGAGCAGAGGTCGCGGCAGAATTCGTCATTGGATTTTCCCAGACACAGGATGCGATGGCCAATAACATTCTGATTCTTCCGATTCCTGGAGTCGCATCTCAATCGAGCCCTTTTTCGTGCCACTGCTAGTTTTCAGCGCTTTTCACCCACTTAAATATTGTTGGATAAAGACGAGCAAACCCCCGGTGTAAGTTATCTCTCGTCCCCCCATTGTCGTTAATTACGATCCGAACTATTAGGTTAATTTGATTTGATATTGAAGAAGGAGTGTTGTTTGTCGGATTAATTTAAATTGGGTTCAGACGCGAACTTCCACTCGCTCGTTGTGAAAGAGCAATTTTGAGTAGAAACACTCTAAACACATTACAAGTGCCAACGACAGCAAAATAAATTCCGGAACTGTAAGCCGCTGCCGTTAAGTGTTGTTTGACCAAGTTCAAATTAACTGAGTGTTAAATGACTTGAGTAAGTAGAATTAGCCATGTACCCCAGTGAATTGACGTAGAGTTTAAAAGAAAACTAAATACCAAGTTTGAGCTGATTTGTTATGGTCGTTTTCTCTAAAAACCGCGCTGAAATCGATTTCGTCGAAAATTTTGGTAATTTATTGTGCCGCTCTCGTCATTTTCCCATGAATGGGAATTTTATGGTATAGTTGTCATATTGAGAGCTATCAATATCAAAAATGTAATCAAAATCGTTCGAGCGGTTTTTGAGAAAAAAAACATTTGGTGTTTCGATCACTATGATAACTATAGTTAACTTTCAGGGGATTCTGTTCATACCCTTACTTTGGCGTCCCATGTTAATCTGCGGGCGAGACATCAAGTTTCAGCTGATTTGGTACGGTTGTTTTCTCTAAAAACCGCGCTAAAACCGATTTCGTCAAATGTTTTGATAATTTATTGTGCTGCTTTCGTCATTTTCCCACAAATGAGAATTCTACGGTATAGTTCCCATATTGGGAGCTACCAATGTAAAAAGTTTAATCAAAATCGTTAGAGCCGTTTTTGAGAAAAAAAATATTTGGGGTTTTGATCACTATGATAACTATAGTTAGCATTCGGTGGATTTTGTGTATACCCTCATTTTGGCGTCCCATGGTAATCTGCGGGCGAGATATCAAGTTTGAGCTGATTTGATACGGCGGTTTTCTCTAAAAATCGTTCACAGACACACAGACCATTTTCCCAAATAGTGTTTTTCGGACTCAGGAAGGTCTGAAACGTAAAGATCTGAAGAACAAATTTGAAGGAAAAGGAACTGCGGTTGCTAAGTCGTTGGTTTAGTCAATATCGTTTGAGATATGAGGCCGGTGAGAAATAAGATGAGTTTTGAACATGAACATGGAAAATTGGCCTCATCCGTCCAAATTGAGTCTCGTTTGTTCTTTCTGTTTGGAAGATGTTAATGGATACGTCACTTGGCTTTCATTTCAACGACCTGATGTCCAAGTTCGTCGACCAATTCATAATAAGCACGTTGGGGTCTATTTCGAGACTGTTACCAGGAGAGATTCTACGTCTTCGCGGAAATCGCGTGCAAACGGCATCCCGCTCCATTTACTATCTTAGTATTAGTTATCCTCCCATTTTAACGTCTTGTAGCTCTACGCCGTGGTAGGGTAAGTCATGCTATCGACTGGGAAATTCGACACGATATTTCTAAGCCCCTCAATACCAAGCAGTGCACTTTATGACAGTAGCTCAATATTTCAGTTAGACTTTTTTTCATTGCGTGATGATTTTCTCAAACGAATTCATTCAATGAGAAAAGGATATGACGAGAAAATAGACTTTTTTTTTTGACCCGAGGGCGTGTGGTGCAAGTCCCTTTGTCACTGCGGCCGCATATGGGCCTATTGTGACGGCCCTTTCTTAGTAGAAGGCGTCGTACATACCCACCCCCCTTAGGAAGCCGAGTATGTCCTTCACCGCAGAGTCCGCTACGGTTTGGGGTTCAGTGGTCCTCTGACCGAAGTATTCAAAGCGTTTTGCTGCCAAGGCAGGGCACTCACACAGGATATGCTCTGCTGTCTCGTCCTCCTCACCGCAGAGTCTGCATTCCACCGCCTCTGAGATGCCCATCTTGTTGAGGTGATATCTGAGTGGGCAGTGCCCAGTGAGGAAGCTTATCAGTGCTCTCAGATCTTGTCTAGAGAGTGTCAGCATCGCTGTCGCCCTTTGACAGGAAGGCGTGACAAGCCTTTTCGCCTGTCTTAGTCGTGGCTGGCGATGCCAATGGGCGCCACTTTCCTGTATCTCCCGTCAAGCAACCAGACGGTTCAGGTGACTTTTCGTCAGACCCACGTGTGGTTCAGGCCCGATGGGTAGGGATTCTGTACCCCTTTTCGCGAGGCGGTCAGCCTTTTCATTGCCCTCATGCCCCCTGTGAGCCGGTACCAAAATGAGGGAGAGCCTGTTATGGGCGCCGAGCTGCTTGAGCGCATGGAGGCATTCCCATGCCAGCTTAGACCTAAAACTATAGGCTGCGATGGCCTTTAAGGCGGCCTGGCTGTCTGAGAAAATGTAGATCCGCTTGCCCTTGAGCCCTTGGTTCAGGATCTCTTCTGCGATCTCTTGGGTTTTGCCCATCGTTCGCGGCTGCTTATTCAGTCAGCATGCTGACCTTATTCACAGCTGGCCGCAGACATACCCCTGGGGACAATGCCGTGGCCGTTCCACTATCCACAACCCGTGGTCGCGCCTGGTAGCATGGGCATGCTCCTGGGAAGATAACCCAGAACCAGAAGTGAAAATAGACTTACAGGGGGCAATAGTCGCGTCACCATAGGACTGAGTACTCTCCCGGTGTTATTTCCCAAATTAATTCAGTTCAATGTTTCTCTATAATTTTCTCATAATTCACTCTAACCTAATTGCCTGCTGTGATACCCTATAGCCCTGATGATGCTTAATAAATTAAGCGAAACGTCGGCCTAGAGAAAGTTTTTTTTCATTCTTCTTGACTGGCTCTCAAGAATTCACAACAGAGTCAAAAATAACGTCATGGCACGTTCAAAGAGAGATAACTTGGGAAGTTCTTCTTCCAAAGCAAAGCTTGTATATTTACTCACCCCCCTCACAATAATGTACCTAAACAGTCAGCTCTTAGCTCAAACAATCTTGATTACTATAAACCTTCACGTTTTCATTTTAAGTCAATTGGATTAGACAAGCGCCAATCGGACCAAGTCTACAACTATCGTTCAACATAATCTGTAAGCCTGTTTTATACTGCGGGCACTCCGTCAGCCTTCTTATCCTGAGCAAATACCCTGAGGAGTATTCAAGTCTCGCAACTCTTGCCACCCGAAGAAATTGATTCCCTCACTCTCCTGCCATCCGCAGGGGCTTGTCGTTTCCAATTTGCTTTGCTTTCTGAAAATAACTAATGTTCAAGCCGACTCCCTTTTTCCCTCTCCCCCATCGCTCAGCTTGTTTTCGCTTTCCTTCTTTGCATATTAGGCGTTGACATTCGCATAAATACGTATTCACACGAGGTATAATACCTTCGACGTACAGTTAGTTGCCCACGCTCCCCCGTAATTTGAATATTCGCTGTCGATTGAGCTGCAATAGATAAATCTGAACGGAAAACTTACAGGTTTGAAACTTCACCTGTGGGTTGGCAAAGTTCATTACACTTTACTGTGTGCGGGTTCGAGATGACGTAAAGGGAGTGACAACGTTGTTAATCGCGTGACAAGAGAGAACTATTCATCACATCCCGCATTTTCTTCGCCTTCGATGCAACGTGGAGGCTAAAAATATTGTGACATCTCGCGGATATTTGTGTTATTCTCCTCTCAGATCTGAACAGATTAGAAAAAGACGCCCTTCTACCCCTACGTTCTGGACTAGCAGCACTCTGCTGAGCTCTTTGCGAAAAAGTAGACCATAACTGGTTAAGGTGCTCTAGGACCCTAAGTATCTTCCCTCAGGTCTGTTTCCTTATTTGATGGCTGTTCATAAACCCTCGACGAGGGTTATATCAGTCATGGAGTTGTGATTTCGCTAATATGCAAGAGGCCGGCATCTGCAGCATCCACCGAACTCAGACCTGCGGAGGTACGGCAGGCATTTGGTTGTTAGCAGCTGTTGCCCGTGTGTTACCGCGCGGAGGTGACCCCCCGAGGAATCCCATACCATCTGGAAGGAGTTCTTAATCTGGTTTACCACCTGATGTAACTATTTACTTGGGTGGCAAGTTTCAGAAGGACAGATCAAGTACAACCACGTTTCTTAGCCATCACCTTCTTCGCGAACTCTGCAAAATGGTTAAAAGCTTGCTTTGTAGCAGTCAATGCTGCTAAGTTCGTTTGCCCTCCCAATAACCGTCGCTCACTGTTGTAGAAAGTACAATGGAGCAGCACGTGGTTTCTTGTTTCCTCCCCTTTGGAGGCCCAAGACGTGCATGACGGAGAGTCTTTGAGAGAAAAGAAGTGGAGCCGCACATTGAAGTCGCCATGTCCAGTGAGGAATTGGCTCGTCCAGTGGTCTGGCTCAACCCATTTTTTGAAAGATGTTCACGGATGTTGGAGAAGATGAAAAAGTAGACGGTATACATCACGCCAATCTCACGTTACCAGTGTGGTACAATCGTAGGTAAAGGACGTTATCGCTAATACACCGTGCAGGTTCCTAACGGAAGAGTCTTTCGAAAGGATTCCTGATGAGGGCCCAGGAGGAAACAGAGCATGAAAGGGGAGATGTTTCAGACATATCCAATAGTTATTATTCGTTTCTATGTTGGCTTTACTAGCTTATAAATACATTTTCAGTTTAATTTCAACACTTCAATAGAATACTGATTTGTATTTCATAATTCTAATCATAACACCACTCTTTGCCTGTACCCCTCATTGACGTTGTTCTGGGGTACTGTTTCACGCTTAATCAGGTTGACTTCGGTTGTTCGAAGTGCAAGAATGGCCCTACACACAAACACATAGCAGGGAGACAGCTGCGGGGCATAGGACTCTGCCAGAGCTGCAGGACCTGTGGCATTTCGCCGTGACCTTGTTGGGCCCATGTCCTAACTCCCCAACAAGCCCATTGCGGGGCCCGCTCAGCGTCCTAGCCGCCGCTGGAACCCATTGCCTCACCCCAATTTGGAGGAGGAGGTGCCTGGTCGGGGATCGAACCTGAGTCCGCTGGCTCTATCCCTGTCTGACTCAGAAGGCCTCACGCCCCAACGCGCTCAGCCACCGCTCCCCTACTTCAGGATAGAAGAAAAAAAGACTGGCCAAACCATTACCTAAAGTTAACGTACCTGTTAGGTGAGTCCGTCTCCTCTGGCTTGTGAGTTACTGTGGGCAAGCGCTTTCGATGTAAAGACATCATCGTCTGGCCGTTTAGTCAGTACTGGAGTCAGTCAGTTGGTCGTGGTCTTTATATACAAAGAGAAAGGTGAAGGGAGTGATGGAGCGTTGGGGAAGTGGCGGGGAGAGGTTCCAACGCTCCATCACTCCCTTCACCTTTCTCTTTGTATATAAAGACCACGACCAACTGACTGACTCCAGTACTGACTAAACGGCCAGACGATGATGTCTTTACATCGAAAGCGCTTGCCCACAGTAACTCACAAGCCAGAGGAGACGGACTCACCTAACAGGTACGTTAACTTTAGTATTTGCCTACTGGCGGACACAACCCAATTTCTTTAAAACCATTACCTTTTCGCCTTTGCTCGCGCCTGTGGAAGCCTCGTTGAGCGTATTCATTGACAAGCCCTCCGTTCGTGCTTACGCAACGTGCGAGATTATGCGCGCATTTTTGAATTGCCTCCTGTTCGACTTAACAACGCCTGACCGCCGTTCTCGTAAATTTTAAACCTCAAATTTGTGAGTCAGTTCACAAAAAGATGTTTGAGTGGGACGTTTTGTCATTGATTCCCTTCTGATCTCCGAGGATACAATCTTTCAAAAGCTCCCCGAAGGAAGTAGAGTTATCTATTCGACCTCAATTCGAATTCCTTCGATATGTCAGCTCGTGGGACGGTCTCTACAATTTTTCACGCCAGAAATTTGTTATCACCGCACTATCCTGAATGAGGCATGTGCAACAGCCCAGCAGGGTGGCAGAGGACGAAAGAAAGAACGAAAAAAAAGACGGCCATTACGACACCGTGATCTACGTAAATACGTTATTTCAACCATTCCGCCTTAAAGCTCGAGGAAGGGCGTCTCTTTGAGTTTGCCTGACCTCATGATCAATTCACATTAAGATTCTCCGCGAAGTAAAATAATATTCAAATCTTTTTCTGCGGTTGTGCTCTCGAGAGGTGAATGCTATAGAGGAAATTGAAGCCGACAAACACCAAGCAGCGGCATTAAGCGGCTAATGATCGCCGGCCCTCCGCTAAATTCTATTCCATTTTCTCCCGCAATATCCACTAACGACCTGAGATCTCAGTTAAATATAACGAAGAAGAAATAATTTTCCCCACTTTCGAGTCCCGTTCATGATTCCGAATTTCAGACTTTGCCAGTTTTCAATGGTCCGCGACCGTTAACGATTTATGATGCAAGCTCGTACTCCCACCAACGACTAAATTAGTACCCTAACTTCCCTTGGCTCTGCGAAGTAGAAAGGGAAGTTATCTAACCGGCTGAAAAAAATTATTTGAAAGATTGTACCCGAAAAACGCTATTTGGGGGAAATGCTCTGTGTGTGTGTGTGAACCCAATTGAGAGAAAACGGCTACAAAAAATCAGCTCAAACTTGATATGTCACCCGCAGGTTACCATGGGACGCCAAAGTAAGGGTATGAACAAAATCCACCGCAAGGTAACTATAGTTATCATAGCGATCTAAACATAAAATATTTTTTTTCTCAAAAACGGCTCTAACGATTTTGATTAAACTTCTTATATTGATAGCTCTCAATAAGGCAATTATAGCATAAAATTCCCATTTGTGGGAAAATGACGAGAGCAGCACAATAAATTACCAAAACTTTCAACAAAATCTATTTTAGCGCGGCTTTTAGAGAAGACAACCGTACCAAATCAGCTCAAACTTGATATCCGACCCGCAGGTTACTATGGAATGCCAAAATGAGGGTATGAAGAAAATCTGCCGAAAGTTAACTATAGTTATCGTAGTGATCAAAACACCAAAAATTTATTTTCTCAGAAACGGCTCTAACGATTTTGATTAAATTTCTTATATTGTTAGCTCTTAATTAGGCAATCATACCGTAAAATTCCCATTTGTGGGAAAATGGCGAGAGCAGCACAATAAATTACTAAAACTTTCGACTAAATCGATTTTAGCGCGGTTTTTAGAGAAATCAACCGTACCAAATCAGCTGAAACTTGATGCCTAGCCTACAGGTTACCATTGGACGCAAAAATTGAGGGTATGGGCAAAATCCACCGAAAGTTAACTATAGTTATCATAGTGATCAAAACACCAAATTTTTTTTCTCAAAAACGGCTCTAACGATTTTGATTAAATTTTTTATATTGATACCTCTCAACAAGGCAACTATACCATAAAATTCCCATTTTTGGGAAAATGACGAGAGCAGCACAATAAATTATCAAAATTTTCGACGAAAAGCGTATTTAGCGCGATTTTTTCCTTATAAACTCCGCTGGAACTGTAGTAGAATGTTCAAAAAAATTGGTATTGTAGTCCAATCTTATACCTAAAGGGTGAGTGTTTAAAAACGCTCATGAGATACTCGTACATGTCACTCCAGAAATTCCTGAATTTCAACTACTGCCGTTTCGCTTACTACCAGTTCTAAACGTTATAACCCAATAACTCTGCAAAAGTAATTACTATCCTTCTTCAAATAATTTATGTTTACAGCCTCATTAATTATCTGTGTACCGATTGCTCAATATTGGTCCTGCAATGAGTACGAGCAGCATAATAAAATCAGGAACTGTAAGCACTACCGCTTCCTGCTGCCGTAAAGCGTTGCTTGACCAAGTTCAAATTAACTGTGTGATAAACGAATTGATTAAATAGAATTAGCCATGTACAAAGTGAACTGTTGTAGAGCTAAGAAAAGTTGTGTGTTGCAACGCACCAGATATTTAATATTTTGAATAGCGTTGTAGCTATCTGAAGCAATTTTCTCTCCCTAATTTTTTGCCAAACAAGGCGTCGGTAATGTGGGGTTACATGCTCTTCGGGACGCAGTCGCAAAGCGAGTCGAAGTGCCGCATTTTGTGCTTTCTGCAGACGACTGATTTCGCAGCTCTTGAGATCACATAGCGCGGAGGTAGCGTAATCAAAGTGTGGCATTAGTAGGGTTTGCACTAGTTGTTTGCGCACGTGTGTGGGAAAATCCTTGGCGGATTCGCCGTAGTTGGCAGCTGCTGCGGAAGGCCTTATTGCAGATCGACGTGGTTTGAAGATCCCAAAATAAATTATTGTCAATTGAGATACCCACGATATTTGCAGACTCGACGTATTCAAGAGGGATATCGTTGTGGATGATGTTTGGGATTCCTAAATTCTTTGCTTTATTGAGCCTTTTTGGGATACCCCAATACCACCCCGTCGGGTTTTCGCAGGTTAATTTGCATACCATGCGATATGCACCACTCAGCGACTCGTGAGAGATCACTACTGAGTGTTCTGACGGCTCCATCAATATCGTCCGCGTCGCAAGTCCAGTAGAACTGGAGGTCATCCGCATAGGCAGTATATTCTGTCCCCTCTGGGAAAGTTTGTGGTAAAGTTGTTACATATCGTATGTAGCATTTTTTTTTTTTTTTTTTTAACGGTGGATGCAGGCAATACCCTCACTGCAGCCACAAACGGGCCTATTGTAAGGGCGTCCATGATCCTCAGATCATTGCCCCCCTGCACAACCCCCAGGCCCCACGGCACTGGTCTCACTTGGTGTGACGTCACCACCCCCGCACAAAGCGGAGGATATCCGCAAGTTCTGCATTTGCCACCTCTTCGGGCTGAAGAATGGGCCTCCCAAACACAGAACGGCGCGATGCAGTGAGTCCATCGCATACGCACGGCACATGCTCTGCCGGTATAAAGACCACCTTCACCTTCCTCCACATGTGTACCCAAGGACATTGCTCGCCCTGAAAAGCCTCACCAGTATCGGACCCAGAGCCTCCCTACCATGCTGCAACATGGCTGGGAAGACCCCATCCGCACCTGGCGCCTTGTAAGGTTTAAATGAACCAATTGCCCATTTAACCTTATTAAGTGTGAACATTTCTCTGGAGGCAGCGGGATCCTCGATCGCCCATGACAGGTACCTCCATCAGTGCTCAGCTGATGGTGATGGCTATCTCCCCGCTACAGGCTATGAGACCCTGGGAAGTGAGCTGCCAGTAGCTCCTCCAAGGTCTCCTTGCTGCCCCTTGTGTACGTTCCCCCTGCCTTTAGGAGAAAACCGATTTGCGGCCTCTCTTCTCTAGAGAGGATCTTCTGTACCTTGGACATGGTAGACAAGTCTTTCATGCCCCCGCAGAAGTCTCTCTAGGATAGTAGTATGTAGCATAGTGCAGATAAAACCGATCCTTGTGGTGTTCCTACTACTACGTCTTTCCAAGATGACAAGCAGCCATCATCTCCCTTGACAGCCAATTGTCGTTCTCGTAAATAAGAACTCGAACCACATTAGCGAACTTCCTGTGATCCCAACCGAAGACAGTACTGCACACGAAACGTCTCTCTGAATGAGATCAAATGCAGAGGAAAAATCTACCATAACGATTATAGTCATTTTTTTACGATCCATTGCTTCTACCACACAGTCCACAATGCTAATCAACGCAATTTCTGTGCTAAAACCTGAACGGTAGGCTGATTGTTTTGGATCGAGGAGGTTGTGCTTCTCGACGTAGTCACGTATTTGCCTGTATACGATCTTATCAAGAACTTTTCCAACTGCACACGGGAGGGAGATTGCTCGAAAGTCTGCTGCAGTATCTGGCTGTTTAACTTTAGGCAACGGTTTGATCATTGCTTTTTTCCAGATGGTTGGATACACTCCGAGGGTCAACGATTGAATAAAGATGTGAGTGAGCACTGGAATGATGGCACTGGCTAGCGAGTGTAGTACCTCAATAGATATGTTGTCCGCTCCCAGTGGTTTTGATTTAATACTGAACAAACATTCCTTCACGGCGTCCTCAGAAACCTCCAACATCCTGAGAGGTTTCTGGGTTGTCTTGAGGTATCGGTCAATAACACCAATGGCCAATGTTGAGAGAGAGAGAGAGAGAGAGAGAGAGAGAGAGAGAGAGAGAGAGAGAGAGAGAGAGAGATTGAAAGATTGAAATCTTTTATCTAACAATCAGGGATGATTAGGGCCATTAGGCCCTCTCTTCCATCATCCCTGAACAATTTCACAAATATTAATCAGTTGCGTACATTAACAAATTAAATTAAAATAATTTTCCTCTACATATAACTTTACAATACATATAAATTCTTCAATATTCCTCAATTAACATTTCTTTAAATTTTTCTTTGAAAGAGTCTACCTTTTTACTTAAGTCAAACATATGGATGAGATCATTATACAATTTGGATGCCTGTACCACAAAGGATCTTGAATATGTCGAGGAACGGTGCGCGGGAATTTTTAAAAGTTTGTTTTTTGATCGAGTGTCTCTTTGGTTGAAAAACTGAAATTTGTTATAGACGTACAGTGGTTTTTTAGTTTTTAAGATTTTAAATAGTGTTGCAGCTATCTGAAGCAATTTCCTCTCCTTAATTTTTAACCATCCAAGGCGTCGGTAGTATTTTGTGCTTTCTGCAGACGACTGATTTCGCAGCTCTTGAGATCACATAGCGCGGAGGTAGCGTAATCAAAGTGTGGCATTATTAGGGTTTGCACTAATTGTTTGCGCACGTATGTGGGAAAATCCATGGCAATTCGTCGAGAGAGAGAGAGAGAGAAAGAGAGAGAGAGAGAGAGAGAGAGAGAGAGAGAGAGAGAGAGAGAGAGAGAGAGAGAGAGAGTTGAGTTGTGAGCAGCGTGAGCTGAGAGACGAATCTTTGAGAGAACTGGGAGGCGACTGATGTTCGCGAGTGCTGAAGGTTCATGCGCTAGTGCAGATGCGTTAATCTGAAACCGGAGTTAACTGACCGATACGTCCCAGACAAGCATTTTATATTTGTAACAAGGTGAGCAACGTCAATTGAATACGATAACACGCACTGGTAACGTACAATTGTTCTGGTTCACTCGGTTGGACGAGATACGAGGCGTGACGCGCAAAATGAAATTCTCACTCGCTTTACCTGGCACCGAGATAGTTGAATACTAGGTACCGGGAAGTAGGATTGATGTAGGATGGATTGTCGGCTCAGTTTGAAAGTGTTGATGTCTACCATGCAAAGTTCCAATGAGGATGCATGAAAAAACGGCTGTGATGTATGCTGGTAGAAAAAAACGGCTACGGTGAGTGATAGAACAGGGAATGGCGTGAAAAAAAGCTGCGACTTTGAAGTAGAGTGGAGTAAGTGAGCTGATGCACTCTGTTCAGATGAGAATTGCTCTTCAACCTCAGATAATGAAATGAATGACTCAACTTGCGATAAAGCTGTAACAATTAGGAGTTGAGTGAAGGAAAGTTAATAAAAACATCCATGAAAGGATGTTCATTGGGGGATCTTGCAACTGCGCCGAAACCTAGCACAATTGCACTTCATAGCAACTGCGCCGGAGGTAGAGACAATAGCAAGTGCGCCTTCATACTTTACGGTTTCTATTTCCACTTTATACACTCAAAATTTTATTACGTTGATACAGTTTTTTGTCACTTTTTTTCATAATGTCTGGCCACTGTTTGGAGGAATGATCTTCCATCAATCTTTCCTTCTCGATATTCAATTATTAGTTGCTGAATCATTTTCTTCTGTTTTTTGAACGCCCCTGTGTCCGGCTTGGGCCCATTCGAGCCATTCATTATGAGGAAGGTGTCCGTTTGCATTCGTTTCAAGGCATTGAGAAACACGAAAATGTTAGGATGAGGATGGGAAAACTGGCCATTGAATTTCGAGTGGAACGATTCACAACTGTTTGTGGTTCTCTCCGAAGAAATTTCTGCTGCAGCCCATAACTCAGGAAGAAACTTAGCTTGAACACCAAGGTGGTTATCGATGATGTATTCCGCGTACTTTCCAACCCGTGTATAATCTGGCAACGACGTCATACAATGTTCCAAAAATGCAGCACCGACCTCACTTGGATCCAAGAACGGTATACCGAAAACGAGACGAAGCCAATTTCGAATATCCCCCTTTGCTCTGTATGCTTTGGTTAGCCCGAGTGCTTGGATTTTCCTCCACCAAGATTGTGACAAATGGAATCGACATCCCACAATTCGGGAATCTGTGAAAGCATTTCTCACTGCGACGTGAATTCCTTCTTCAAAATCAGCCACCACACAATCCGGCTGCAGCCTCAATTGCAGCTCCTGGCATTTTTGTTGAGCAAGATTTAGCAACTTAGTGTAGGTTTCAGCGCAAATACGAGTGGTATGTAGTGATTGTTTCTACAAACATGGATAGTGAACAACCGCTTACAACACCTCTACTTAACCGCGGCGAGTATCTGAACATAATCACTTTTACGAAATTTATACCCGTCGAGAACTAAAAGGGGATTTCCGCGCTGAGACTGAATGAATTCCAGAGACATTGCAACACGTAACAACTGAACCTATGACGCTACCGTGCCAATCACGAGGATATCGGGCCATCGCATTCACCGATAAGAAAAGAGCGGCGCAAATGCTAGAGTCCGTTTGGAGCGAGGAAAAATAAACAAGCGCAGTTGCTATACGACACCTCTTCCAGTCAACGCTGGTCGGCGCAGCTGCCATACGCCCGTTCATTGCTCTGCGTAAAGAACTCACTTGGAAGGAGCTATCTGTTGAGAAGAGGAATCTAGAATTGAGGAGTGGGAAAGATAGTTGGGAAAGTTAACGTACCTGTTAGGTGAGTCCGTCTCCTCTGGCTTGTGAGTTACTGTGGGCAAGCGCTTTCGATGTAAAGACATCATCGTCTGGCCGTTTAGTCAGTACTGGAGTCAGTCAGTTGGTCGTGGTCTTTATATACAAAGAGAAAGGTGAAGGGAGTGATGGAGCGTTGGGGAAGGGGCGGGGAGAGGTCTTGTTGGTCAGTCTTGTTAGTAGTACCTTAGCCGGACTGGCTGTGTTAGGTATTAAAGAAATTGGGTTGTGTCCGCCAGTAGGCAAATTCTAGACCTCTCCCCGCCCCTTCCCCAACGCTCCATCACTCCCTTCACCTTTCTCTTTGTATATAAAGACCACGACCAACTGACTGACTCCAGTACTGACTAAACGGCCAGACGATGATGTCTTTACATCGAAAGCGCTTGCCCACAGTAACTCACAAGCCAGAGGAGACGGACTCACCTAACAGGTACGTTAACTTTAGTATTTGCCTACTGGCGGACACAACCCAATTTCTTTAATAGTTGGGAAAGTCCAGGTCAGGGGGAAATCCGTAGTCAATTGGAAATAACTGAGGAGTGGGACTTCCACAGGCACAAACACAAGGGTTGAGATAAAGGGATGTTTGGGGAGTACGCTCAAGTGCGAGTACGGATATTCCCGAGGATTCTTTGGTCAGAAAGCTCAAAACCAAGTTTAAAGCAAGTTACTCCTTGCTTTTGATGTTGAGGAAGCAAGATCTAGCAAAGAGAGCTTTCAGGAAGCGTAATGGGCGTACGGATCATTCAATGACGCACCCTTTCTCGGCGACGCACACGCAGAGGAATTCTAAAAACAAGGATAATCTAAAATTAATCTTCCTGCTTCCAAACTGCCCCGGTACGAACTTTCATCTCGCACCGGTTAAATTAATTAAGCCCGCGCCGCTTCAAAAAATTTGTCGAAGAAAAACCCTAGGGAGAGATTCAGAGATCAATCAAACTGACCGCTAATTAGTTTCAAATTATCTTTAAGGCACGTAGGTGGGAAGCGTTTCAGGTGAGGTCAGCTCGAACCTTCGAAATTTGGTGCAAAGGAGCAAAAATCTCATTAAGGTGGGAAGATGATTTCTGCAAAAACATCTTTCTCACTCTTCCCTATTTCTTTTTTTTTCATCCCCTTCTCCTCTTTCCACTTTCGTTCCTAATGTGAACTCTCGATCAATATCTTGGAAGATATAAATGTTACACCTTAGTCAATTAAAAGGTTTCGCAACCTTCCTTCCCCCCCTCGTCATAAAATGTCCCACAACTTCCCTTCGTCTCGTTTTCCTGTCTATAATTGGGGCTGATTCGACTTGTTGATGACTGTTTTAATTATTCAAACCGCAACCGCCTCTCGTCCGCTATAAATTCTCATTTGCGCTGTCTGCATTTTTTGTAAAAAGGCGATCAATTGTCATCAGTCTCAAGTTTTCATTTAATTAATGCGCGTTTGAAATATCATCTTGTTTTTCGATTACACGTGTATTTTACAACTCGAAAGTTTAATTGGTTCGGCGTTGTAAATTAGGTTGAATAAAGCGAGAAGGTGAAACGAAAATGATGACTTAATGAAGCGAACTTTGTTTACACCCAAACTGTACCCCCTTAAATTGCCGTTGCCGCTTTCGGCTCGTATTATACCAAAAGAAACGTGCTTCATATTTATAAATAAGCCCTCGTATATCTCGCCCTCAAGAAAACGGTTGACTTCTGAAGCTAACGAACTCATTAAAAGGGTCACCACCGTGGAAGTTCAGCAAGAATATAATGATGTCACCTATAAATAAAATTGGGAGGGCCTCTTGTTGGAAAGTGGCAGCTGAGCTGTTTGATCTCAAATTTGTATTCCGTATCGAATTCTGTTTTTGACTTAAGCCCCGGAATCGCTTGATTTTCACAAAGAAACTCATTCTCGTTAATAAATTGCTTTTCGGGAAGACCATGAATTTTCTGAAACACGTTCGACTTACTTTGTCGCTTTACGTAATGGGATTATTTTAACGAATCGGCGCTAAATTTTTTTTTTTTGACGTAGTGTAACATAAATGTCAAACTGGGTTCTCGGTTAAGGGGAACATTGAAAGCATTAGCGGCAGCTGTTTGACACGAGAGACTCGGCCAATTGAAGAAAAAAACGTTCGGGCGGGTTCAGTGTACACGCTTTGAAGAAGGCGCTCGTTCTTTGTTCTTTGGACGCTTTTCAACGAGGCGATTGAGTCTTGAAGCATTCTTAAAGAGACAAATCCCCTGGATTGTCAAGGGCCGTTTTCACCAAAACAGCATTAAACGTGATCCAACTAATCAGGGCTAGTTAAGTAAATCAAGGCTAGCCATTTTCGTGCCCACCCCGCTAGTCGAGATCACTGTGGGGTTCGGTTAGCATAGACGTGATTACGCCATGTCGAGAAGGCAGTGGACTAATGAGGTTACAGTAAAGTAAGGAAATTGGGCATCTGTTTGACATCCCGTCCTGTCGTCAAGTGTCATGTAAACGTAAACGGCCGCGTAACCGTGTATCCCGTAGATGCCCAATGCTCTACAATCCAGATTTGACCAAATTATTGTTTCTTATAATTGTCGGAAGCCAAAGTGGCCCCCATTAACCTCTGCCGAAGCTGAAAATGGTGAGGAGCATTAAGTGCAGGACTGCAAGACTGCAGGAAAAAGCCTGCATTAAGTGCAGGAAAAGGACTGCAAGACTGCAGGAAAAAGCCAAATTAGTCCGGGAGAAGAAAATGAGAGCTGAACAATCAATAATAAAAACCGAAATTACGAGGTTACAAATTTTACAAACAAGGAACTTTAATGGGGAAGAGAGAATTATCGTGTTTAATAAAAGTTATTTAATACACACATTTGCGTCTGAAAATGTTATATTTAACATTTCCCCCCAATCTGTTTTTAAATCCGCCCAGGTAAGCCGTTTGCGTTTGGGTTTTCTGACGACGGTATGACGTATAGTTTTTTACTTTCCTTGGCTCTACTAAGTAGAAAGGAAAGTTATGTAATCGGCTGAAAAAAAAAATTTTGAGTTTTCTTCAGATCTTTAAATTTCAGACCCCCCTGACTCCGAAAAACACTATTTGGGAAAATGGTCTGTGTGTCTGTGAACGATTTTTAGAGTAAGCCACCGTACCAAATCAGCTTCACCATGATATCTCGCCCACAGGCCTCCATGGGACGCCGAAATAAGGGTTTGGACAAAATCCACGGAAATTTAACTATAGTTATCAAAGTGATCAATTTTTTTTCTCGAAAACGGCTCTAACGATTTTGATTAAATTTTTTATATTGATAGCTCTCAATGAGACAATTATCCCATAAAATTTCAATTTGTGGAAAAATGACGAGAGCAGCACAATAAATTATCAAAGTTTTCGAGGAAAAGCGTTTTTGCCGCGGTTTTTTCCTTATAAACTCCGCTGGAATGTTACTAGAATGTTTAAAAAGAAATTGGTGTTGTAGTCCAATCCAATACCTAAACTGTGAGTGTTTAAAAACGTTCATGAGATACATGGGGCTCACTTCAGAAATTCCTTAATTTCAACTACCGCCGTTTCGCTTACTACCAGTTCTAAAAGTTTTTACCCAATAACTCTGCAAAAGTAATTACTATCCTTCTTCAAAAAATTCTTGTTTACAGCCCCATTAATTCCCTGTGTACCAATTGCTCAATAATGGTCCTGGAATGAGTACGAGCAGCACAATAAATTCTTTTTTAAATTTCTTTTCTTGTTTGACCAAGTTCAAATTAACTGAGTGATAAATGAATTGATTAAATAGAATTAGCCATGTGCAAAGTGAATTGTTGTAGAGCTAAGGAAAGTTGTGTGTTGCAACGCACCAGATATTTCTATAACTGCTCAACACACATTTTACACGAACAACAACTTGTAACTGCAAGTATACTTTTGTTCGCAACAGAATTTAAATTTATAGTTGAAAACGTCGAAACGCTCTCATGTTCACTGACAACCTAACTTAATATTTTTTTATAATCGTAGTGGAAAAGCAACTGAAATATCTGCGCGCTTGTAAACAGGGGCATCTCTCAGTTAGAGTTCAAGCAACTAGCGAAGCTCTTGGTTAACAGAATGGGAATGTGAGGAGTACAACAGGAAATCGTACGGTTTCCACAGGATGGGGGACGGCTAACTAAGAGGACAGCGTCGAATAGAGAGATGATGTTCCCGAGCTGGAGCAAGAAGCGGAATACTGACTGACTTTCTTTATTGATCAGGCAAAAATTAGGACCTGTGGTCCACTCCTCCATTTCATCTGAATACATAGTTTGCACACTATGATCCACCGTCAAATAATATCAAACATAATGATCTCCACGAAAGAATGAAAACAGATAACAAAAGACTTTTACATAGACAACTGACATTGATGCTTCATGAAATCACTTTGTACTGAGGTAGGGGTTAGGAGACGTTTGAAGAGCTGCTGACTCAGACAATAATTAACGGCAATCGCGCGGAGCTCCGCTCCTCAATTCCCGACTTTCGACGGATTCCCGAATTTCGAATACCTGCTAAATATACGGGCGCCATATCTTCGTTCGATGCATTTCTACAGAAACATTTATGGAGAACTAAATTTACAGACTCGTTAGTTGAGAGTTCTTCGTAAGTTTGGTCGAAATTATTACAGCCATTTTTGAGAAAATTGGAATACCGATAAATTAATATTCGACAAATCTCCTTTTCTGAGTTAACTTGACTTATATCTCCGTTCAACATATATATACAGAAATAATTATGCAGAACGAAATGTTGGTATGGGTGACTAGAAGACACTCCATTAAGATTTATCACATCTGGTGAAGAAGTTACCCTGGAATTTACGGAAATGTTAAAAAAAAACGTTATTTTTGACACATTTTGATTTTCATCTCTGTTCAATGGACCGTCACAGGAACATTTATTGAGAACAATATGTAGGTATTAACTATTCAAAAACATCCTGTGAGTTTGGTGAAAATCGCTGGAGCCGTTTTGCCAAAAAGCGTAAAAAACCTATTTTTGCCTCATAGGCCTATATTTCCGTTCGCCGTATTTTCATGGAGAAGTTTTGTACTGCCTAGTAGAAGATAATTCAAAAGTTTAATCACAATCGTTATAGCCGTTTTCGTCCCCCGCCCCCCTTTCCAATCGACAGAAATCGCCCATAACTTTATTTTGGTGTCTATAAAAAATACCGAACAAAACAAAAACAAGAACCAGCTCAATCGGTTTTGCCGTTCTCCCGTAAATCGAACTACAGACACACACGCGGGTCATGCTCGGAAATTAGGGTTTTTGGACTCAAAAAGATCTGAAGAAAAATCAACTTTTTGTACACGATTACAATACATCATCCCAGTTCATTACTCTTTGGGTAGCGGAAAGTAATAATTGGTTATCGCTGCGTGGAAATTTTCTGCGCAGTGTGACATCAGAATGTACATTTTATTGCATCGTCTCAAGTATAACACCTTTCACACCTTTCCCTTGTTCCTAACTAAACGGTGTTTGGTGTTACCAGTTTTATCACGTCTTGCAGACACTTCAATATTTACAAATCGTGGTTTTAAGGTCATTTACAACTAAATTCATCTACCGAAAGTTGGTGGAAAGTTCTCTGTTCTCATTGTGTTTAGTTAATTTTTTTTTGAGAAAAATCCTGCAGCATCTCACGCTCACTTATATATAACTAATACTTCAGAACGTAGGCGTAAAGAAATGTAGAGGTGCAATAGCGAACAATAAGAAATGAATACTCACGATGATATGCTCGACGGAGTACTGCATCATTTGTTTCCTTTCTCACGTTATATTGTGCAATAGTTATCTTATCGTCGGTTTATTGCAGCTAGAGTTCATTTCTAACTATTCTCTTTGTCTTTTTTGGTAACTAGGCAGAAACCACATGATGGGAGACGTCACCGAATTGCTGTTAACGGATGCATTCGCAGTAACACGTTCGAACGGTGTGATATTTACAAAACTCACTTCGCCCTGCACTTTATCGCCTGTTCGTAACGTGAGACGTTGGGGGTTAAAGCGTCATTTCCAAAATTTAAGTTTAATCAAATACCGTGGCGGTTGTAAACAGGTGTTATATTTCGTTTATGAACAACTCGGCGGATAGAAGTCGCGAGTGAACCGTGCGCTGTGTCAATTCTTTAGTGCGCGCGCAGGATTGGGAAAGGTGAAGAATTTAAGGACTTGTATAGTATGGATGCTACTGAGCAAAGTTCGCACGGCCAATGGCATCCTAATTATCATTGTAGATGAGGGGGGGGGGAGGTAGAGAGAGAGAGATTGCCAAATTGACTTCTCTGGAATCAGAATACCAAATTTCACTTCCTCGACTGTTTGGTTTATTAATCATTCTGAATAATACTCCTACGTTTTGGTCAGGAAACTTTTGTTACAATCCCCCCCATCCTCTCACTTCCGTCAACGGACGCAAAACTCGTCAACCTGTTACGAGGCAATTCGCCGCCTTTTCACACTTTTGCTTTTTCTTAGCCCCGAGAAGTAGGAAGGAAAGTTATACTCTACAGATCTTTAATTTTCAAGGTTCTTGAGCCCGAAAAACACCACTTGAGAAATGGTTTGCGGGTTTTAACCACTGTTCAACGCAAAGCGTCGAAGTGGTCAGAGTCTTTGACCTCGGACTTCCCCGCGTCATTGTCTCCGACCGCCTAATTGTCTCCAACTATTCCAATACCTGGCCCTCACCTGTGGGAATCCCTCAGCTGCGGGGCCCCCCAGCCCCCTTTTCTAGGTTTTCCCCTTTCTTTATTTCTTTCTCCCAATTTCATTTCGTATTGACGACAGAGCTCTTCCAAAATCATTCCACTTCCAACTACCACCCCAGTAACTTCTCACTCTCTCACACGGTTGCCCGCGCCAGTTCATGCGTTCCGAGTACTGCCCTTGTGTCGCCCAGTTGTACTCCATCACATCTCAATTTTATCTCAACTCATGTTCGCACATACATTACAGTCCTTCTCACACTCACTGAATTTCATTTTTCGATCCTCAAGCTGCCCCTCTTGTACACCCAACCACCACGTTAACTCATGTCTAGTTCGCAGGTCATTACGTAACGCCAGTATCAGTGCGAGTAAAAACTGTCAATAATTATCGACTTTAGTACGTAGTGATCAAAACACGCAATGTCTTGACAAAAAAATAATCGAAGTCGTTAAAGCCGTTTCAGAGAAAAACAATTCGATGTGTCCAGTTTTGTGGGTATTTGCTCATTATTTATTCGGGTTGTGTCGGCCTGCAGGTTGGATATCAAATCTGACGTGATTTGGTTCTCCTGTTTAATGGCTAGGCTGGGGTTTGGTTGATAAATAAAAGGGAACTCAGTGAGTGTGGGTGAAGACTCTATTGCGCTTTAACAGAATAACGATATGAGGTTGAGTATTTAAGCGCAAACACAAGGGGGCTCTGAATGGGTGTGAACTGGAACGGAGGGAGAGAGTGAGTAGAGCCAAGACTGGCCTGAGAGTTGATAGAGGAATGTCTGTAGTAAGCACTGGGAGACGAGTGTCTGGGAAGAGCTGTGGATGTGGGAAAAGGAGGTAAATCGAGAGGAAGAAAGTCAAAAACACTGCAAATTATCACACAACAGTTCATTATTCTCATGAACAGCTTGACCTAGAATTACTGCTCTGAGACCCATCCCATTCGATTCAGTATCGAAAAATACTAATGAACCATACGAAACATGACCTGACTACAATGGAACTATGGAAACTAAATATTCCCCCGGCGCCAGGCGCCAGTAAAGGTCTGTAGGCATTTATGATCCGATGTAGGGGTGTGCGGAGAAAGTGGCCCTAACCTTCCTTCGCCCCATCGGGCAAAAAGAGTCGGGGAAATTGGAACAGGGACTTTCAACGAACCCTCGTCAATTGGCATGACATTGCGAGTCGAGGCAAGCGGGCGGGTGGTTTTGATGAGACGGGAGGGAGGGAGTACTAACGACGAAACGTTGACTTCCGCTGTAGTTCCTGCAAGCTCTTTCACTTAGTTGACTCTAATAATTACTGTAATTTCGCTATACACGGTTGTACACGTCCGATACTCATTCCATTCGACCCAAGATGTAAAAATGCCTTGAAAACGATACGAAACACGGCGTATTTGCGATTATATTGCGGTTTGTTAGTTTTTTAACCATTTTTTGTCCATAACAACCATCGGCTTCGTCCGATCGGATTGCCGAGATGGCGGGCACAACTAGATACCAAATGGGATTTTTGTCGAAAGAACGGATTTTTTAGACCACGTTAAAGGTACAAAACGGCCCAGACGGCGAACGGACATTGCAGATTTGGAATCCCCATATCTTGAAACGTAAAGCATAAAATTTTGAGGGGGGGGGAGGGGGAGGGGGTTGTAAAAAAACTTTTCCTGGCCAAAAACATAGGGTTATTATTCAGAATGAAAAGCCAAAAGGGAAATCTGTTGTCACATTGTAAGTTAAACTGATCTTAATCCCTTTGTCTGGAGGGGAAGCCAGCTGAATGGGCAGTTCTCAGACTTGGCTAACATGAAAAAGGGTCTGAAACAGTTGGGCCAAACGCACCTGGCAGAGACCCGAGCTCAAGATCCCAACTACTTCAGCCTGTGCCGAACACTTAACACTTATAAGAGTGCAAAGTCACGGAGGTTGTGGTTTGGCTTGCATGAGAGGTCCCAGGCACTCACTCAGCATCCACCGAACGCAGACCTGTGGGTCATTTAGTGAGTCACCCAATACTGAGCTGTAGCCCAAGCATTACAGGGCGGAGGTCTTAATTGCATTATTTACTTGGGTGTTAAGGTTCAACAGAAAATTTCAACCCTGACCACGTTTTTTGTCATAAAGCTCTTCGCGAACTGGGCGAAATGGTTGTAAGCTCGGTTAGAGCTGGAAGGTTTCACGGTTGTACGAACACCAGTCATCACGCGGTTTCAATTTGGTGGACCGACTGTGCTAAAATCAGCTCAGTCAGGTCGTCCGCATAAGCTTATGGTTCCCATGAGGCTCCTGAGAAGACGTTCCAAAGTGCTGGTCCGATGACCGAGCCCTGAAGGCAACCCTACCCTATCGTTCTCTGTACTGAGACACGTCTGCATTCGATTCATTTTTCGTGATTGTTTCGCCGTTTTGTCTCAGTCGTGTTCCATGACACACACACACACGAAGGTCATTTTCTTAAACGGTGTTTTTCAGGTCACAAGCTTTTGAAATGTAAAGACCGAAACTTTACTTTTGCTTCATTGGGCTAAGGGAAGTAAAAATGCAACGACGTAACGAAAATCTGCGAAAGCATTTTGATGACTCGATAATTCGTAACTGCTGTCTTAATAATACTAAAAGTGAGCATCTAGTTGATCCTTGAAGACATGTTTGTACCTCTTAGGTGGCGTAGCATGTCGGCCCTCATAAATTTTGGATATTAGGAAGCTACGACACTCCATGAATCATTCAAATCATTCACGGCCTCAGAAAGAAGAATCACGTTTTTTTTTTACAGAATCAGTCGATTACTCTACGTAAGTTTTTAAAACGCGCACACTACATTTAGCAGAGGGCTAAATCACCGACAGTCCAGGCAGTTTTTACAACTTTTCTAATGTCCCTTATTTCACCGAAGTTCGTTGGCTCAGTCGAGGAGGAGTTTTAGAAAGATTTTTTTTTGCATTACGCGACCCTATTCGAGCTTTCTTGTTGGACAAAGGCGACCCGATTGATTATGACAATGACTTGTGGGTTGATTGCACCTTTTTGGGTAGATTAGGAAATTTAGGAATTAACATTTGACCGATCTCAATGTAAAGTTACATGGTAAAAACCAGATTGTCACTAAAATGTGTTCATATATTCGAGCCTTTTAAAAAGAAGAAAATCAAGAGAAAATCAATCTTTGAATCATTTGCCACAGTGTACCAATGCCATTGTTCTTCAATTTGTGCAAAATCTGACCACGGAACTTCCACGAAATGAATAAAACGGAACTCTCGATTTTTGACAATCCATTCAATTTTGAAGCATCACAGGCATCAGTTCACTTGCGAATGGAGTTTATAGATCCTCAATCTGACAGTATGTTGAAACAAAACGAGCGGTGCGTAGCAACACACAACTTTCCGCCACCCCCGTTAGTTCGAACACCACCTACATATGCGGGCGCTATATCTTCGGGTGCTTCATCCAACGCATTTCTACAGGAACATTTATGGAGAACTAAATGTACGGAATAGTTAGTTGAGAGTGCTCCGTAAGTTTGATCGAAATCGTTAGAGCCGTTTTTGAGAAAATTGGAATACCGATAAATTAATATTCGACAAATCTCCTTTTCTGAGTTAACTTGGCTTATATCTCCGTTCAACATATATATACAGAAATAATTATGCAGAACGAAACGCTGGTATGAGTGACTAAAAGACACTCCATTAGAATCTATCACATCTGGTGAAAAAGTTACCCTGGAATTTACGGAAATGTTAGAAAAAACGTTATTTTCGACACATTTTGATTTTTATCTCTGTTCAATGGACCGTCACAGGAACATTTTATGAAAAGAATATGTAGGTATCAACTATTTGAAAACATCCTGTGAGTTTGGTGAAAATCGCTGAAGCCATTTTGCCAAAAAGCGTAAAAAACCTAATTTTGCTTCATAGACCTATATCTCCGTTCACCGTATTTTCATGGAGACATGTATGGAGAGGAAAAGTTTAGTATTGATTAGTACAAAATAATTTGAAAGTTTGATCAAAATTGTTAGAGCTAATTTTGAGAAAAATGCGAAAAACCCTAGTTTTGGGTACATTTTTGTCCCCCCCCCCCTTTGCGAAATCGCCCATAACCTCATTTTGGTGTCTACAAAAAATAACGAACAAAACAAAAAAAGAACCAGCTCAATCGGTTCAACCGTTCTTCAACAAATCGAACTAGAGACACACACACGGACCACGCGTCGAAATTAGGTTTTTTAGACTCAGTAGGCCTCAAAACGTTAAGATCTGAAGAAACCCCAACATTTTTGGCACGATTACAATACTTTCCTTTTCCTTTGGGGTAGCGGAAAGTATAAAGCACGCAGCACGCATTCTGTGGATTTTCGGTAGCACTTATTTATATAATCAGATGTTTTCCTTCGTGGAAATAAATAAAGAACCAACATTTCCAATCAATTCTTAAAATAATTGTAACGAATATGATACCAGCAATGAGCATGTAAAAATAAAAGAAGTCGGGCATCTGTTCCTCGAGCTCGAAATAATTACCCTCTTTTATAACTTTGATACGATTATTAACCACCACACTACTCTATTATTAAACAAATAAAATGCTATAATTCAGTATATTTTCAAATGCACGTTCTAAATTTAATATACTGCCCTCTGCAAAATTGAGTTCGACCCCCCTGATTTAAATCCTCTTCGAAACGTGCAGCAGTTTTCGTCAATACAGCCCAAATAAGATTGTCACCCGACTAAATGAGAAATTGAGGAAAATGTTCGGGTACGTTACGGTCAGTACTAAGTCGTATTTGATTTTTAAAAAACTACGGCCATTAGAGAAATGAACGAAGAATGCGAAATGATGATCAAAAGACGTTCTCTCGAGACCTCATTTGTGACGCGCCCCCAAACTCTCCAGGGATTCACGTGGAAGGTGGTTTTGGCGATACAGTGAAAGTGAATATGGTCGCCGATTTTCCCCCGTTTGTTAACCTTTTCGAACAATTACCACCTGCTGCACCACCAGCGCTCTCGCGTTACTCGAAGGAAGACTTATTTCGTAATTCAGCTAACGCTTTTTACTTTCCTTGCTCTACGAAGTAGAAAGGAAAGTTATGTAATCGGCTGAAAAAAAAATTTTGAGTTCTCTTCAGATCTTTACGTTTCAGACCCCCCTGAGTCCGAAAAACACTATTTGGGAAAATGGTCTGTGTGTCTGTGTGTGTGTGTGTGTGTGTGTCTGTGTGTGTGTCTGTGTGTATGTGTGTCTGTGAACGATTTTTAGAGAAAACCACCGTACCAAATCAGCTCAAACTTGATATCTCGCCCGCAGGTCACCATGAGACGCCAAAATAAGGGTTTGAACAAAATCCACCGAAAGTTAACTATAGTTATCATAGTGATCAAAACACCAAATATTTTTTCTCAAAAACGGCTCTAACGATTTCGATTAAATTTTTTATATTGGTAGCTCCCACTATGGCAACTATACCATAAAATTCCCATTCGTGGGAAAATGACGAGAGCAGCACAATAAATTACCAAAACTTTCGACGAAATCGATTTTAGCGCGGTTTTTAGAGAAAACAACCGTACCAAATCAGCTGAAACTTGATGTCTAGCCTACAGGTTACCAAGGGACGCAAAAATAAGGGTATGGGCAACATCCACCGAAAGTTAACTATAGTTATCATAGTGACCAAAACACCAAGTTTTTTTCTCAGTAACGGCTCTAACGATTTTGATTACATTTTTTATATTGATAGCTCTACGTACGGCAATTTTACCATAGAATTCCCATTCGTGGGAAAATGACGAGAGCAGCACAATAAACTATCAAAATTTTCGACGAAATCGTTTTTAGCGCAGTTTTTCCTTATAAACTCCGCTGGAATTCTTGTAGAATGTTAAAAAAATTCCGTATTGTAGTCCAATCATATACCTAGAGGGTGAGTGTTTAAAAACGCTCATGAGATACATGGGGCTCACTCCAGAAATTCCTGAATTTCAACTACCGCTGTTTCGCTTACTACCAGTTCTAACAGTTATTACCCAATAACTCTGCAAAAGTGATTACTATCCTTCTTCAAAAAATTCGTGTTTACAGGCTCATTAATTATCTGCGTACCAATTGCTCAATAATGGTCCTGCAATGAGTACGAGCAGCACAATAAATTCCGGAACTGTAAGCGTTACTGCTTCCTGCTGCCGTTAAGCGTTGTTTGACGAAGTTCAAATTAACTGAGTGATAAATGAATTGATTAGATAGAATTAGCCATGTACAAAGTGAATTGACGTAGAGCTAAGGAAAGTTGTGTGTTGCAACGCACCAGATATTTTACGTAGAAAATGGAAGAATAAATGTGAGGCTAAATATCGAATCAGAATTTGAATGAGCCAGCGGCCTAAATTTGATTTTGAAAGAAAAATAAGTTTCGAACATTTTGTCGTAGGAGCTTTATCCTGAAGTGTCTTTGAAGCAAACCGAGTGAGACCTTAAACCATTCAGGAGGAATCGTCATTTTCACGTTTTTTACTTTCCTTGGCTCTACAAAGTAGAAAGGAAAGTTATGTAATCGGCTGAAAATTTTTTTTTGAGTTTTCTTCAGATCTTTACGTTTCAGACCCTCCTGAGTCCGAAAAACACTATTTAGGAAAATGGTCTGTGTGTGTGTGTGTCGGTGAACAATTTTTAGAGAAAACCACCGTACCAAATCAGCTCAAACTTGATATCTGGCTCGCAGGTTACTATGGGACGCCAAAATAAGGGTTTGAACCAAATCCACCGAAAGTTAACTATAGTTATCATAGTGATCAAAACACCAAATTTTTTTTTTCTCAAAAACGGCTCTAACGATTTTGATTAAATTTTTTATATTGACAACTCTCGATAAGGCAACTATTCCATAAAATTCCCATTCGTGGGAAAATGGCGAGAGCAGCACAATAAATTACCAAAACTTTCGACGAATCCGATTTTAGCTCGGTTTTTAGAGAAAACAACCGTACCAAATCAGCTCAAACATGATGGATGTCTAGCCTACAGGTTACCATGGGACGCAAAAACAAGGGTATGGGTAAAATCCACCAGTAGTGATCTAAACACCAAATGTATGTATAATCTTTACATTTGATTTTGAAAACTTCATAAGTTTCGAACATTTTGTCGTAGAGCTTTATCCTGATGTGTCTTTGAAGCAAACCGAGTGAGACCTTAAACCATTCAAAAGGAATCGTGATTTTCACGTTTTTGTATAATCTTCACAATTTGTTAACCCTAAAATAGCCTATTTGTTGAGCTTTATGATTTTAATATGCGTGCTTAGAGCTTTTTAATATTTGTTGCAAATCCTTTTCCCTCAGTACTGTCCAAAAACATTGTTTTCGGCTTAGCGAGGAGTGGGAAGAAATGTAAACGCGCCACATTTTCTGATTTCCCTAGTGCAGATCGTGGTATTTTGTAAATGAGAAAAACCCGCCGGGAAATTACTAAGTGGTCCAAGAGAGGTTTTGAAAAACTGGGATGGTCATTTGAAGTATTTGTGAGCATTGGTAGACGTCTCCTAGAGGACAGTTCTGAGGAATCCACATTGTGCTCGTTGCAATCGTATGAATGTTTTAAGTCCGAAACTTGCAAGCGTCAAACCCACTAGGCGAAACGAGGCTGTTGTCTTGAGTATTTGTCAAGACTCTACTTCCGACACCCACTCGCGCTCTCCAAAGATCGTATTAGCGACTGACAATTAAAAATAAAATTTTTAAAAAAATCGTGCTCCCAAAAATTGAACACTTACGCTAAATCATCGGTGCCGGTTCATTCAAATGGCTCATCAATTTTGGTCAGTGCGAGGCTCCCGACGATATTTTGACGAATTGAGAGTCACAAAGAAGTCAACTAAAACTCGATTGATCCGTTTTAACGTTAAGGTCAGTTTGCCGGTTTAGTTGCGAGAGTTTTCCGATGATTCGGAGTCGGACGAGTCGGAAGTCAAGTTCACAGCACTGGGGCCCGCGCTCCACTGATTTTGAG
This sequence comes from Pachypeltis micranthus, assembly GCA_020466155.1. NCBI lineage: Eukaryota > Metazoa > Arthropoda > Insecta > Hemiptera > Miridae > Pachypeltis > Pachypeltis micranthus. The sequence continues at coordinate 8,200,388 of CM035776.1, forward strand.
ATTTTCCTCTCGCGACGAAGTCAGCGCTCAACCCCCTCCACCCCCCTGCCACTTCCTCGGTCCGACAATCACTTCCCCTCTTTTCCCCTCCATTCGCCTAGTACCTCTTCTCTCCTAGCAGCACCCCTTCCCCCCATTTCGCACCATACACCGCCGCTCCTCCGTTTAATACCAATTTCCATTCTCATGAAGGAATTTCTCTGTTTTCCCCTCCAGAGCCAGTCGTCGGCATTAGGTCGCCAGCGAGTTGGACGATCCTGAACGAAAAGCATTCATTCCCTCTCGAAGTCGGAACATCTGGCTTCGATTGCTGTACAACGACTTAATTAGCTGTCTTGTTACAACAACACCCTTCGAATCCAACGATTAGCTAAAGTACGTCGGTAATTAAAACTAAAACGAAACAGCATTTCGTTGTTGGTGAGCTCCAGTGGAGTTGATGTATTCGCTCTTGTGCGTGGTGTATTCCCCTACATTATTCCTCACTAACTGCTAAGGAATTACGTAAATAGTATTAGCGCACCATTCAACCCCATTGCATGTGACGTCTGTGAACTCGGCTGAAATCATCTAAAATGTATCATTAGGCCGACGAACTAATACGATACTTCAAAGGTGTGACCGTCACTATCTCGTGATCGAAACACCTATTACTTTCTGCTGCCCGAAGATTAAGGAAAGTATAGTGATCGTAATGAAAAAGATAAGTTTTCTTCAGATCTTTACGTTTTGTGGCCTACTGAGTCCTGGAAACCTAATTTCCGCTTCGTGAGTGTCTTGTTGTTGGATGCTGTCGTGGTAATTAGGTTCCCCACCTAAAACGGCCATAGTGCCATTCGCAGGACAAATACGACTGTAGTACGGTAGTTCAGCTCAGGGAGCAGGTTAAGCATCTGGATGTGTGGACAAGGTCAAAGAATGTGCAGGAGAACTTGGGGTTTAGAGCAATGGACAGCTGGTTCTACGAGGCCTGCGTTAGACCAATTATCTTGTTCGGGTCGATCGCATGGTGGCACAGAAGGGCCACCAGAGGGACCTGTAGCAGCCTAGCCTGAGTACAATGGGTGGAGTGCTACAAATAGCGGCAGTGATGAAAACCACGCTTACCAGAGCATATTGGTCGAGGCAAAAGCTATGGAGGTGGTTTTGTTTTTCTTTGAAACAGTGAATGCAGGTGATACCCTCACTGCAGCCACAAACGGGCCTATTGTAAGGGCGTCCATGATCCTCAGATCAGAGCCCCCCTGCACCACCCCCAGGCTCCATGGCACTGGTCTCACTTGGTGTGACGTCACCTATGCGCCACCACCCCCACACAAAGCAGAGGATATCTGCAAGTTCTGCATTTGCCAACTCTTCTGGCTGAAGAAAGGGCCTGCCAAACAAACAACATGCCGTGATTCCGTCGCATACGCACAGTACATGCTCTGCCGTCTCTAGCCCTACCTCGCAGAACCTGCAAACCTGTACTTCGCACTTGTACTTTGCAAGGTGATACCTCAGCAGAGAGTGACCTGTGAACAGGCCACATATCATCCTCATATCCTTCCTCCCCAGTGCAAGCACCTCCTTGGACCTCCTTCTGGAGAGCCGCATGAAGAGTTTTGACTGTCTAAGGCTGGGTAGCCCTGCACCTATCCTCCCATTGGCCAAACTCTCCACGTAGGTGGCTCCTGGTAGTCCCAACAAACGGCTCAGGGCCAATAGGGATCTGCGCCGATCCCTTCTTAGGATGGAGGTGGCTTACTGACTGACTAGGCTTGGAACAGCCAGGGTGCCATAGGCTAGTGATGAGTACTTGGCAACATGCAAGAACTTGAAAACCTTTACATGATCACCGACGTACAAGCTCGACAGGGGACACAAAGTGCAACCAGGAGGAAGTCTATGGAACTGCGAAAGTCGTCATTTTGGTATCCTAATGGTATCCACATCCACACAGGTGAATCTAAAATCCTGAAGGATACTGCTTTGGAGTGAGCATAAGTGGCTCTGGGAGGAGTGGCACGGACCTTGCCCTGGGGTCATCACCAACGGGCTTTCAAGCCAAGACTTTTGCTATCATCGCAGGGGTCATCGTAATGCATGAAAAAGGGTATAATAATAAAACTAACAACACTACTGATAGTCAAGCGTCTTGTAAGGCACTGACAACCACTGCACAACGTCAAAACTGGTTCAAGAGGCGGCTCAACGCATTAGCAGACTCTACAAGAGTTAACGCTCACTGGACTCCTAGGCATAACGAGATGGCGGACCGATGTGTTACATGCACATATGTATGTCGACATCCCTCGGTACAGATGAGAAAACTCCCTGTCATGTCCTGAACAAGCGCCGGAGACTTGAAAGGGAGCAATTTTTGGTGTTTGGTACAACTTCTCCAATTCTCCATTCCTTAGGGAGCCATCTGTGAGACATTAGTACTGGCACAGTAGGTCTTTAGGCCTCGGTGCTTATCCCAAATATGGGACAGTCAGGGCTATCTACGGAGCCTAGAATAATGTAAGCGGTGCAAGTTCCAACGTTATGCACACGTTTCGTCGATTTCTGAGATTATTTGTTTTTGCAACATCTCGACATCGTCGAAAGAAACGTCTGACACAATAAAAATGAGTTCCTTTCTCGTCCGCCACTTGTAAATGGGATTTCTATATACGGCAGTACGCGCGCCAAGCTGTGAAATCGTGCCGTACATTTTTTTTTAGTCAGCTTCTCGTGTTCTACGCGCTATAAAGGAAATGCAATTCAAAACGTATCGCGTAACACACGTCACTTGTTTTTTTCGGTTGGCACTGAAGAGCGACGAGACTTTTAAGATAACTTAGTAGAAAGATTGAGAATTTATTCGAAAGAAGAGAGGAATACAATTTTCCTCCTGAATGCGGTAATAAATTCATAACAATTGAAATAGGAGGCGTCGGGGCAACAGCCTCTGCGTAACTGTCAGACGCAGCCGAGACTCTCCAGTACGCACAGCTTATCTCGTGAATATGAACAATGAACGGAGGATTGTTTCGCGAGAAAAAGAGGTAATGGTGTCCTGGGACACTCGACTTTACTGCCCAAACCAACAACAGTCACCATCAGCAGTATCGTAAATAAACTCGCTCAGTACGAAAACAAACCCTCGTTCGCTACATTAAACGTTTATTAGAAGCGTTCGATTTTAGTCTGAGAGTGTTGAAACGAACAAAAATGTTGGAGAATGAGTGTAAATTAGTGAAAGCAGTCGCAACCCATAAACCCACAATAACATTTAACGTTTCAAATTTAATGAATTAGACTTCTAAACACACAAGGTTACAATAATCATATTCAGAAAATTACTGAAGTAGTACAATATAAGTAACTATAAGTATTACAATTATCTCCCTGGTATTGGAGCGGGCCTTTGTGGGGAGGGGGCGCTTTGCATGTCAGGGACTTCGTACAGATGAAGTTTAACTGCGAGTTTCCCTTCAGGGTACGAATTCATGAAAGACCCTAATGGGAAGGGGGTGGTCCCACTCTTGAGGTTAGGGAGCATGCACTGGCAACAGTTACCAAGCAGAGCTCTTTGCATGCTGTGTGTGCAGCTCCTTTCGTGCAGGGGTCTGAAACGGAAAAGAATATGTGTTACGCCGGACAGTCGGGTTGGGAATAAGTACAATTGGGTTGGTTGGGTCCCAGGTCAGACAGGGATAGAAGGGAATGAGGTGGCTGACAAACTGGTGAGAAAAGGATATGAGCTTCTCCTGGCGGAATTACCAAGAGCCACTTGATCAGGGAGGTTCGCAAATGAGAGAAGAAGTGCAAGGCTGACTACTGGGTGGATGTGTCAGGCCAAAGGCAGTCAAGGTTGTTTATCAAACTCTCCAGGGAGCGAACAAGAGGGATCCTCAGTCTAGAGAGAGAAATTATACAGTATGTAGCCTGTTAATGTACGAGCTGACCAAGATGGGTAAGTCAAAGGTACAGAGTTGCAGATTTGGCGAGGAGTAGAGGGGGCTGGCTGCGGTGCGCCTTAGAGTGCTTGGGGTCCCACAGCTGTGGCCGTGCCTTAGAGTGTTTGGGGGCCCTCAGCTGGGGCCGTGCTTTAGAGTGCTTGGGGTCCCTCAGCTGTGCCGCGCCTTAGAGTGCTTGGGGTCCATCAGCTGTGGCTGCACCTTAGTGTCCTTCACCACAGATTCCACTACGATTTGGGGTTAAATAGACCCCTGAGCAAAGCATTCAAACCTTTGACTGCTAAGCAAAGCACTCACAAGGAGGTGCTCTGCCGTCTTGTCCTCCTCACCTTAAAGTCTGCATTCCACCGCCTCTGAGATGCCCATCTTGTTGAGGTGACACCTGAGTGGGCTGTGTCCACTGAAGAAGCTAATCAGAACTCTCAGATCCTGTCTGGAGAGTGCCAGCATCGCCTTCGCCCTTAGACAGGATGGCGTAACAAGTTTTTTTGCTTGTCTTAATCGTGCCTGGCGATGCCAATGGACGCTGTGTTCCTGTATCTCCCATCGAGCCACCAGACGATTCAAGTTCCTTTTCGTCATACCTACGTAGGGTTCAGGCCCGATGGGTAGGGATTCCGTGCCCCTTTTCGCAAGGCAGTCAGCCTTTTCGTTGCCGGCAACCAGATAAGACAGAGCCTATTATGGGCACCGAGCTTATTCATTCAAACACTGCACTAAAAGGAAACAAATAAATGTTTATGTGTTCAGGTAAATAAATTACCAGAAAATAGAAGATCTGTAAAGCAAATAATCATTTGATATCAGAAATTCGACTATTTTAGATTTCCATTTGGCCCTCTGCGTTGAGTTGGCAGCGTCAACAATATGGAGCCCACGAAACTATCTGAAAGAAGCTAGTCCCTCGGGCCTAGAATGCCCTCGGGCATTTGACACTTCCTTTTGGCGCTCTGATACGCTTGGAGTGATTAACCGGTATTATTATATTCTCTATGTTAATTTGAATTACTGAAGCCCGTATAAAAATCTGGTCAATCGTGCAAAGTCCTAGTGACCTGAACAGTGGAGCAGAGTGCGTTCTGTACGGGACTCCAATCAGAACACGAATTTTCATAATTTCGGTCTTTGTTGCTGAGCCCCAACCGACAATCCCATGCTGCATAATTGACTGGCCTGGGGCCAAATAGACTAACCTCATCGTAGTGCCCTCAAAAAACCACTAAATATTTGATTGACTCTGCTTTTTCAATCGTAACATCTTTTATAGTTTGAGGAGATACAGGATGGCTCGTTAATATACTAAGTATCACGCAGGGGTTGGGTGGAGTAGCGTATAGGTTGAAAACTTCGTCTTCTCTACATTCAGTGTTAAACCACTGTCGTCCAGCCAATGGTTTCAGCCCCAATTCCACTCTGTCGTACGCTTCATTCTGTCCCAGTCTCCTGACCACCAGAGCCGTGACGTCGGCGTGACGTACAAATTCTCCATTCATTTCGAGACCTGTGATCGCATCAACGAATTGGTCCCAAGACAGTTCCTTGAGGAGTTCCAAACCTCAAGTCTCTGAAGGGCTCAAAGCCTGCCTGAACTTCATTGTAGGTAACTATTGATCCAGTGGCTTAACACTATTGGGAGAGTTATCGCGTCAAACGCTTTACCAAGATCTAAATACATTTATTTGCCAAAATCAAACAACTGCTCTTTATTTCACTCTCAGTTCATTAAAGTCGTGGCTTCCTCACCTTCAAACATTCTTCCCCCACGAACTACCCGCGCCTTTAATACGAGGTGGATTCTCGTGGACGTCGTTTATTCGCCACAGTACTGAACAAAATCACGCAAAAGCAAACGGTCGAGTCGCTGATATCACAAATATGAGTTGATTTGGAAACGGAAAACAGCGAACTAGGGAGCGAAATGAGCCGAAGAAGAATCAACCGTAAAAGGGCGTATTCTGGAAGCCATTAGTTTCCTAGTTGGCGGAGTGGGGATCTTATTTCGGGGCAGATAAAAGGAAAAATTGAGTGGTAGATGAGGAGTACGGGGGATAGCAGTGTAATTGCCAGTGGGGAGTCTAGAGAAAGCAAGTTGGGTTGCCGACATCGGGTTTCAGCAGTGAAAAATGCGGCTGAGCGGAAGAAAGAGCTCACGAGGTACCTATGGTCGGTCCCGGTGGATTTGTCTTCTGGGGCTGATAACATGTATCGAAACTCTTGAAAATTTTGTTCACTTGGCCTCTACCGTGATTATTACATTTGGCATTCGAAATCATGTTTTTCGGAACTTGTTTTCAGACTTAGCGAATTCACTCGGTCTTCTTTTCTCGGACTTTTCGTTCGGTCTTTGCTTTTAAATACACGTTTACTGTTCACTTTTCTACCACTGATTCTTCTTGTTTTTACTGGGTATGAGCACAGGTGTCACGAGTGAACAGCTAACGGTAGAACTGCAAGAAGTTCAGAAGCGCGTCAGTTCATGTCAGCGTCAGAAATGAAAGCCGAGATAAACAAGATCGATTGTCTTGAGGTAGCGAAATATTGGACAGCGTGGAAATTTCAAATGCACCCTCATAGACTCGAGGTAACTATTTCTGGCGATTGTTGAAAACCTGTTAACGAGCGTAGAGGAAATGAGCAAACCCAAGTGAGATTTGGTAAAGAGCTGAAAGCAAGGAAATTATGGGATAGTAAATGCAATAAGGTCATTGCAAGGATAGCGTTTCTCCAGGCTGTGCGTATGTTGGAGATGGGTCTGATCATGCGGGGGAGGAGGAGTTCCTGAGCGCCCATTCATGAGCGATCCAGGTGGGCAGGAGGCGTTCCCCCTTTTGGAGCTGGGGCCCTGGTATACTACACTGATGGCTTGGTGCAGGGTGGCCTTGCAGGGGCAGGCATCTTTGGACCGAGAATCAGAGCGGCGATCCCATTGGGGTCGCTGGCCACGGTGTTCCAGGCAGAGGTGGCTGCAGTGACAGTCTGTGTGCAGCGGCTGCTGCAGAGGGGACTGAAGCGGCAGCTGATTTACATCATAGTGGACACTCAGGCCACTCTCAAGGCCTTAGCCTCATACTGTCTTACATCGTGGCTGGTGTGGGAGTGTCTGACTGGACTGAAGGCCCTGACTGAGGACAATGGTGTAAGACTGTTTTGGATTCCAGGGCATCAGGGAATAGAGGGAAACGAACGGTACTACTCACCTCGAGTACTAATTTTCTTTCTTTTCAGACGCTTCTGTGGATGGGAAATCTTCAAAAAACACCCAAGTGGGTAGTGTCGGGTTTTTACCCACTAAAACCCCTCCCCCACGGTTGCCAACCCGGAGGTTCTAACCAGAAGGATGCCAGGCCAGCCTGCGGATGCAGGGGGATTCATGCGCAATTGCGAGGCTAGGAGGTAGGAACAGGTCAGCGCGGGATGAGGGAATAGGGCCTCGGAACGATGTCGGAGGCAGTGAGGGTGTACTGTGAGAGGCAGTCGATGGAGGCGTTGGGGTGCCGAGCCACTGAATTGCGAAGGCTGAGGTTGTTGGTCAAGGCGGCCTCACTGGAGGAGGGGAGGTCAGCTTCCTTTCGGAGCTGGCGGTTCCTGATATACCAGGGGGAGCCTAACACCCCTCTGAGGGCCTTCATGTAAATGCCCTAGAGCTGATTGAGAGCAGAGGCGGTTCCCCAGACAGGGATGCTAATGCTCCTGATGATGGCATTAAAGGCACGGATTTTGTTGGTCTGGAGTCCTTTTTGTTATTGAAGAATGGACTAAAGGCAGTGAAGGCTCCATAGATCTTGCCACTAACGGCCCGGACTTGGCTATGCCAGTTGAGCTTTCTGTCGAAGATAACCTTGAGGTATTTGGCCTTTGCGCTCCAGGGAATTTGGTGGCTACCTACTAGGATGTTGGGGGGTGGGGGGATATTCCGTCGCAGCCGGCGGAGCAGGGAGGAACCTTTGGCATTGGTGGCTCAGCAACCCCAGGACTTGTGTTTGGCATTGAAGTCGCCAGCAAACACAGTTGGGTGGGATGGGCTAAGGAGGGGAATGATTTCGTCTAGGTTATTGGTGTTAGGCGGAGAGTAACAGGACACGAAGCGGATTGGGGCGCTGTTTAAAAAGATAACGGCTTCTGGTGATACAGTCTTGTAGGCCTTGGTGATCCACAGGAGGGCAGCACTCTGAGATTGGGCCAATACTCTCTTTTGATTGACTGTTAGTTTGCTAGCCCAGACAACGGGGCAGCACGCCTAAATATATAGCCTTATACATGAGGATAGTGTCATGGTAACACAAACCCCAAGTAGCCTTTGTAATTGCACGCAGTGAGGCAAACCTTGCAATGGTAGTGTCTTTAAGGGACTGGAGGTGTTGGTTGAAGCCCCACCTCTCACCCATATTCACTCCTAAATACTTGACGTGCTTCTCAAGAAGGAACCAAAGCCTATTGAGTGTTGATTATCACTTTTCCTTTCAAGAGGATTGGCTGGGTTTTTTCCTCAACCACCTGCATCTTGACATGCTCGCACGATTGCCGTTTTTATAAGCTGTTTTTGAAACGTTCTCAAGAGAATGAAAGAAAAGTTCAGTTCCGTTTCTATTGTTGGTGTTCTTATTTCAACACTATTGTATACTCCAATTAATTAGTAATTAGAACAGTTTTCATCACGGTTTTTGATTAATCGATAATTTAGTTTAAACTGAATAAGATTTAGTGACGTGACTTCTGCGCTAAACACTCCCATTATAACTCTACAATGTACTTCATGATAACCAGAGACTAAATGGGACCGGTTACTCACAAATATTTGTAACTGGATTTGTATTCGCGATCCAGGATTAATTAAATCGACGGCTGCGCGCGTCCCAATGAGTCGAAGTCGGTTCTGGAAAGACTGGTTCCTCGGCTCTGGCTCAGGCGAGACAAACAGATGGCAAGTCGGATAGAGCATTCATCGATTTAAAATTTAGAAGCCAGTTAGATTAGGTAGTTGGGATGAATGAAACGTTTCCGACTGTCGCCTTAGGACGCTCGCCTCCTTTATTCCTCTCTGGCGGACGTGACGCGTGCAGCGGATATCGCCAGCTGGTTTCTAACGGCGTGTGAAACGTTAGCGGCTCCGTCCGATGGCAAGAAAGGGCCCTTTTGGTAGTCGGATCAGGCGAATAGAGCAGCGGTTGAAGCAAAACAAAAGGCCCCTCTGAGGATATTGAGACATTTTCCCTTACAAGGTTGCTCCCTCTCAAGTCCTGATATTGGCAGTTCGTATGATTGATGCAGGTCGGGCCTCGACTCAAACGCGTGCTCATGAAACACCTTCTACAAATAACAAAAGGAACTAAAGCTAACAAAATGGAGCGAGGACCTCTTTCATTTTCAATCCGACCAATAATTCAACCTTTCCCACCCAGCAAGCAACATCCAAAAGGGTTCATCGCAACATCAATCAACGCCCCATTAGGCAGTTTCAACGCCTTCATCAAATCCTTCATATCTTACGCGTCAAGACTAACGAGCCGACAAAATTCGGGGAAAGAAATCTCTTTTATTTTCGAGAAAAGAAAGCAATCGGTCGATTTTGATTCCCCCGACGCTCGTAAGGATTTTCACGTTTTTGTTTAGCCCCTCGCAAGAAAATGGGAAGAAATATTAGTCGTTAAGTACTGGAAATCATTTATCAAACGACGTCTTCTCCGACAGGGAAATTAATTGCCCCTCCTTCCGTGTTTTCAAGGAAAAAAGTAGCTCCGTTAAATGAAAATTCTGTCGTGAGCCAATTCATTCCAAGCAAACTGTCCACTCGATAATCTCACTTTTTACCTTCCAAGGACATGCATTCAAAATTCCAGTCGCGCAGCCGAATTTTCATGGAGCTGAGCTGTGCCGATCCTTTTCTTTGAACGTGGAACACGAAATTGCTTACACTTTTATTGGGACGATTCATCAGTTCAAAGAGCAAGCCACGAATAGTCATGTTATTTTAGTAGAAAACTTGAGCGGGAGGGGGTTTTCCACTCCATCGTGAAATTCTCGGCATATCCAAGTTTTGTTTGGCAAACTAATGAACAATACTAAAAAGTTAACGTACCTGTTAGGTGAGTCCGTCTCTTCTGGCTGGTGAGATACTGTGGGCGAGCGCTTTCGATTTAAAGACATCATCGTTTGGCCGTCATACTGACTTAACGTAAAGATCTGAAGAGAACTCAAACTTTTTTTTTCAGCCGATTACATAACTTTCCTTTCTACTTTGTAGAGCCAAGGAAAGTAAAAAGGGTAGTTTTCCTTCCAATCTTCACGTTTCTCAACCCTTTGTGTTTGTACCTGTTATTTGTGTTTCCTCAGTTATTTCCGCGTGACAATGAATTTCACCCTTTTCTGGAGCTCTTTCCCCTCAGTCAGTTATCTATCAGCTCTCGCGAACGACAGTCATCTCCCAGTTCTCCCAACTTAATCGTCTCTCAAGGCTCGCGATTCACCGTGCTACTCACAACTCAACTCTCTCTCTCTCTCATTCCCACACAATCAGTTTGCGTGTATTTAGAGTTCCCCTGTTTGCGTTGATATGCCCCCACTCAAACTGATATCGTTATTCTGTCAAGAGCAATACAGTCCTCACTCATGCTCACCACGTTCATTTATTTCTCAACTCCAGCCCCCCCCCCCATTCGTGTGCTCAACACTAATTATTCAGCTTGGCGCAGTCACACACCTCCGAGACTCGTGCCATTCGATTCAGTATCCAAAAATACTAGTAAACGATACGAAACACGACCTGACTACAACGAAACGACGAGAATTGTGTTTTTCTAGGTGACGCTAGGCAAGTGGTACGGCGTAACTAGTGAAACTAACAGGTGGTTACAGCGAGACGGGAAGCATGCCGCATTTTACCTTTAACGTGGCCTAGAAAACTCATTTGGGATCTTGGCAAACGATTGGACGAAGCCCGTGGTTGTTATGGGCAATAAATGGTTTTAAAAAATTAGCCGCAAACGAACTTTTCGCTTTTTTTGCTTTGCATACGTTTCCTGGTGTGCAGAGTCGAATAGGACGGGTCTCAGAGGTGTATGGGTGCTTTTAAATAGAAAACGAAGAAATTACAATAATTATAGTGAGCGATTGCTATTTTCCACCAGTCAGTCCCACTCTTAGGAGTTTGCTTACAGGAAGTGTCAACGCCGAAGCGTTTTGTTTATTTTACACGCTGAAATCTATTTTGTTTACGCAATAAGCCTCCGTCGACGTTGTGTAAGTGTTCGTATGTGCTTTGTGCGCGATAAGCCGCCGATCTGCAGCAACTTGGATCAACTTGGGTCCTGCTGAGACTCGCTGTCTCTCCCACCAGACACTTGTTGACGGCACCTAGTGACTCAGATTACCAGCCGTAGCCAGTATTGTTCTCTGCGCAGTCATCAGAATTCTTACCATTAGATCGAATGCGGGTCATCAGAATCCCGACGACATCTGTTTTCTGAACATTTACTGGGTCATCAGTATCCCATTGGTTTACTTCGTGCCAGTTTACATCGAATCGTACGACTGCATCAAACCGTTTTCATCTCTCGTCATCATCTTCGAGTCAGTTGGGACATAGCTACCAGCCATTCTGCCGACGCGTTCTCCCAAGTGCGTCAGGGGCGTCCAACACCTACAGCTGCGAGATTTCGTTCCCTTGATAACCATTACGGTCAGACACTTTAATTTTCTTTCTTTTCTTTAATTTTCGTTTATATCTTAGAAGGAGCTCTCTGTTTCACTTGTAATGATTCAAAGTAAAATTACAAATTAAAATCAATTCTTGTTGCCCTGGATCTTTGGTATTTTCCCTACATCGAAAACCACATCTCTGGTATATAACATGTTTTTTTGAGACTAGTTACTATTTCTGTTTGTTTGGTTTGCGAATTAGGGTTTATTAATCGCAGTAAACGATGATGGGAGCTCGTCAAAGGGGTGGGGAGGGGGAGGGTCTGCTTCTAGTAGCCCCATGAATGAACTCGTGCGTATTGAGAACCAATCTGGCAGCTCTTCTATCGTGTCCTGTTCACCCTTAAGAGAATCTCGCAGCGTGCCACCATTCCTATGCATCCTCCCATAGTACGCAGCAGTTTGGGAAGTTCAGGAGAGAAGAATCCGAATTCCTCAAGCGTGAGCCGGCAAACCGTGTCCTCCACTATGCGCCGCCAGCCGGCACACCTTTGGAATGGGAAGATGGTACGGAGCATCATCCAGTGTAGGCAGTTTGGGCTTGCAGTTACCAATTCAATAAATCCGTATCACTGTGGCATCACTGAGCCAAGGGCCAAGTGCTAGTGTAGTGGTGGTTTGGTGAAGAATAGGTAAACTCGGCAGAACTTCGTTTATTCTCCTATGGCTTGATCACGAATGCCTCACAAATCGGAAAATTTTCCCATGGGTTTTCCTTCCCCTCCCCAACTCATGACCTCCTTTTTTATTCCGTTCAACAACCTCGATCATTTTCCGTCCGCGTATCAGCCTTTCAGCCTTCCCTGATATGATTGTAGCCTCCTCCTGTGGTTACACTTCTTCTTCTTCGTCCTTGCTGTTGTTGATCAGCACACTAGACTCAACCGATAGGCACACAGACCCTCTGGGCTGTGTCCCACTCGTCTTCCCACCTTCTGGGGACTTTTCTCCTGAAAGCTGTACTCCGTTTGCCCCCTTGATGCGTAAAAAACAAGACGGCGAGAAAAAAGTTGACAGTGGTAATAACAAAATTGGGTGGCTTATAACAGTAACCTTCACATGTCGTGCCAGTAGAATGCCAGTTATTTTCGGTCCCAACAGCGACTTCCAAAATATCTTAAGATCCAGAACACTTCATGTGGGTGGCAGCGTGTAACGGTGTTCGCTCAATATTCTAATTCGGTCGAACGAGAGCCCGAATCACGGGAACATTTTAATTTTAAGGTCCTTGAAGAGCAGAACGTTGTCGTCAACGTGGGCGACAAATGACTGGATATCGACCGATCAAGGACAATCACTTCCTCAAAATCAACTTCGCTCCAACAACCCGACAACATCCAAGTGACCCCCGTAAAAAATAACCCATTTCCTTGCGACACTTCAGTTTTAGATCGGAGCAATTTCCGCGGGCCCTCGTTCAAAGAGTTCCAATGCTCTCGACGACTTGTAAAAAGCTCGTTCGACTGTCGGTTTACCGCTTGTTCGTTGTACGTTCTTATTAAAAACACTCCCCTTTCAACCTGTATCTTCCGGAGGATCCTCTCAAACCTCACGATCTATAAATATAGCTGGGAGCCCCGCAATTTCTGCAAGTGAAACGAACTATTGAAACGTTCTTCATTTCCGTTACTTTGATTTACAATGTGACACCCACTCAACCAGTCACAGTCAACAACATTGAACTGAATGCAGCACCGAGACAACCCAGTTTAAACACTCAGTTCCGCTCATCCCTAAGGACGGGGAAGAGACAGGTCAATGAACTGAGCACATCCTAACGAAGGGTTTTCCCGTTGACGTGAACCTTTCCAAGAAAATCAAACTATTCCGGGAATGAATTCAATAGAGAAGGTGCTACCTTGATAGCTTTTTTTTTACTTCACATGTTTCATCTATATACAGGTCTGTTTCCTTATTTGATGACTGTACGTAAACCCTCGACGAGGGTTACATCAGTCATGGAAGTTGTGGCTTCGCTAATATGCAAGAGGCCGGCCTCTGAAGCATCCACCGAACTCAAACCTGCGGAGGTACGGCAGGTATTTGATCGTAAGCTAGTCTCCCGGTAGAGAGCTGTTGCCCGTGTGTTACCATGCGGAGGTGACCACCTGAGGAATCCCGTACTGTCTGGGAGGAGTTCTTAATCTGGTTTCCTACCTGATCTAACTGTTTGCTTGGGTGGCAAGTTTCAAAAGGACAGATCGACTATGACCACGTTTCTTAGCCATCACCTTCTTCGAGAAATCTGCTTGCTTTGTAGCAGCAGTTCGTTTGCCCTCACAACAACCGTCGCTCACTGTTGTAGAAACTGCAGTGTAGCAGCCCGTGGATTCTTGTTTCCTACACACTGGAAGCGCAAGACGTACAGGACCGAGAGTCTTTGAGAGAAAAGAAGTAGAGCCCCGCATTGAAGTCACCATGTCCCGTGAGGAACTGGCCCGTTCAGTGGTCTGGCTCAACCCATTTTCTTGAAAGACGTTCACGGATGTTGGGGAAGCACTCATACGTGTTACGTCCTTTTGACGAGAATTCCCATATCGCTTGCCATTTCTCTAACGCCCATTCGTCGACGGCGGCAAGTTTCTATTCTGTGGTGAGATCCGCACAGAGTTCAGCCCGAAGCGGGGGAAGCTCCCGTTTCACTCTCCACTTTCCTTTGGTACACCCGTATTGCCTGCCTGTGAGGTTGTGGCCAAAGACTCCTTCGAGGAACTGCAACATCAAGATTTTCCTAATATTGCCTGCAGTGTACAATTGCTCGGCGCACGAATGGATGGAGAAATAGTTTGACGTGGCGAGGGTGTGTGAGAACACTTGACAGAACAGCGACATCCGTTGAGTATAAGAATATAAACGCGCACAAGGGACTCTCAATACGTGTGAACTGGTTGTGAGATACTAAAAGAGACCGGGAGAGAGAGAGAGAGATTTGTTTACTTATCCACCCGGGGGAGTTAGGGCCATGAGGCCCTCTCTACCATTTCCCCTGGAATCAGTATACAACATTATCTGTTGTTACACTGTCTCTGAGCCTTATAACTTCGTCACTCAAGTAACCAATTACTCTTCCCAAAATCATACAAATATATTAGTCATCCCAAAACAAAGAAAAGTTCTCTCTATTCATACCAACACAAATTACACTAACACATAGACACTCAACTGCTGCTATTGAGAAGAGCGAGAACTCGTATATTCGTCCTCCTCTCAGCAGCGGAGGTCTTGGAGGCCTAACCTAACCAAATATACACACAATCTCCATTCGTGCCAAAATAAATTACATTCATACAAATGCATTCACGCCCACAAACACATAACCGGTTCCGCTCTTATCATATTTCCGCTGACAGGTACACGAATTGATTAAACAAGTAATCAGGTTCGCGGAACTTCAGAACCTTAAAAGTCATGACTGCGCTAACCAATTTCTTCCTCTCGGTAATCCAACCCAGCCGCCTATAGGCTGGCGTTACATGCTCCTCCCAGCGATGTTTCATAATGAAACGCAACTCTCCATTCTGAGCCTTCTGCAACCTGTCAATTTCTCCGCTTCTCAAGTCGCAACATGCTGCGGTAACGTAATAAAAAAAAAAAAACGAGAGTCTGCACACGTTTTAGGCGTACCTGCGTCTGAACTGGTAGATGGACTTGAAAACAGACTTGCACACATGTGTAATGTGAGCATCCCAGGAAAGCGAGAGAGAGAGAAAGACAGTGGAGTTGGGAGCAGTGCAACTGAGAGACAAATCGTTGAGAGAACTGAAAGACAACTGTATCGCGAGAGCTGAGGGATGACTGACTTAGGAGAATCTGTCTGTTGAGAAAAGGAATCTAAAATTGAGGGGGTTGGAAAAGATAGTGGGGAAAGTCCAGGACAGGAGAAATCCGTTGTCAATTGGACATAAGTGCGGAGTGGGACTTCCACAGGTTCAAGTACCGTTAGATGCGAATGCGGATATTCCGAAGGTCAAAGACCCAGCTAATTTGGCCTGCCGAACAATAATGTTTGTCCTTCTCTCTGTTCTCTCCCTTGCTGCTTACCCATAATCTACATATCTATATAAAATATCCCTAAATCCCTATGTCCCTTGGTCATGCCGATTTCATTAATTGTTTGTTGTTGTGTTTGCTATTAACAGGATTAGGTTCTTATAAAGGAAACATGGAAAGTAAAAATTAAGAATGTTGCGCGGAACTTGATCTAACCTTAGCGAAGGGGAATTTCAACATTTTAATATAACCTTACGGTGTTTGACATAGAATTGACATGAAGCATTCGACTGCACCGTTTTGAGTTCCGAGGAAAACTGGGCATGCTTTTCATAATTTGTCAGAGCCGGAAGAGGATGGAGTTTGCTGACCGGGGTGTGGGTCAGGGATGAAGAATGAAGACATGGAAGAAAGGCCGCTTCTGAGCCTTCCAAACTACTGGGAAGTATGGGAGGATGTATGGAAATAGGGGCACGCTGCAAGATTCTCGTGAGGGCGTAGAAAACAAGGAAGAAGAGTTGCCATCGCGAGAGCAGACCCACACTCCTACGTCCAAAAAACACACCTCAGCACGATTTTTTTTTTTTTGATAACGTTAGCCGTCAAAATTTGTTTTTACCGAAATAGTCGGTAATTTATTGTCCTGCTCTCGTTGTTCTCTCACTGATAAGAACTTCCTGGTGTCGTTCAGAACCAAACAACAAAAAATGTATCAATACCCTCTTAGCCGTTTAAAAGACAAAAAAGTGGGATGTTTTGATCACTTTGACTTCAGTTTTGGTCAGATTTTGCTAATCACTTTGTTGTGGCGGTCCACTGAAGACCGATTTGTTCACTTCTAACTTTCGGACTATGGAAAGTATAAGGACAATATAGGGCTTGCAGGACCAAGTAGCTGAGCTGCTTATAGTTAGAACGAGAATTAGCTCCTAGTTGCATAAGATATTTCATATCAATAGCATCACAAAAGTAATCACCCCGTAATGCATTGCAATTTGGGCCTGTTTGCGATCAACGCAGAACCCCGACTTGGAAACTGGAGTAAAATCGTTAAAAAGTCACGCTGGTGTTTAGCAATTTACCTCTCGAACGTGCGCCAGTGGACGAGGGAATCCAACCAGCTCGTAAAAAATTGAACCGTACAGGGCGTACTTCAGCTGTAAAAGTAATGACGAATGGAGGTGCTCTGAGGACGAGAGGAGAAGAGTTGGGTTCCCTCGACGACTCGACGACCGTCCAGAACATCCAACTTGTCCCAAGCCACGGGGTCCCACGCGATCTTCGCGCAACTGTTGCCCTGAAACCTGTCGTTATTAAAATACAACTTCTTCGGAAGAGCATCCAACCGGTTATGAATACCGGGATCAAATTTATGCCCTTCCGAAGTCTTGTGGTTAATATTGGTCCACTTGCGCGTTAGACGGTTGTAAGTAGAGCTACTCGGTCATTACGAAACGCTCGGAATAAAACGGATGGCTCTTACAATTGTGCCATTTTCGGGCAGATCGTTTATTTGTTATCAAGAATGTTGAACGTGAATTGATTGCTGCGTATCGTGGAGCACCTTCTGCCCTGCAAGCACCTCACAACTGCTACACTCCACGTCGTCACTTCAGGTTTCACTACACCAACTAGTGTAGCTCTAGTCTTTAAAGCCGTATCATAATAATTCTTTAATTTCATAAAATAGCGTTGTAAGTACTCGAATGTGTCTGGGAATTCCACCTTTTTACATTATTGCAATAAGCACGTTCATATCCAATGAAAATTCCTTTATTAAACAAGAAGGTAACACAGAATCCTCCCAGTAGAGTCAACTGTACCACTGTGGGACATCGTCACTAGTCAAGTGGACTGTGAGATAATATGCCATCAGACTGTCTAGAATGCTGAGCGAGTGAGGCACTCCAATCTATCTCTCAGGAACACAAGGAGTAAGACGAATTTGATTATGTAGAGGAAGAGCTCGAAGCAGGTTGAGCGGATCAACAGGGATCACAGCAAAATTAACAAAAATATGCACCCCTCGCTGCAGGTAGTGTGGAACGTACGAGGAATCTTCCAATCACGTCCTGACCCAGTCCGTTAGGGGGTCCTCGTTAGGTCTTCGGTACTTATCCTAAACCAAGGGTGGACATTAAAGAAGACTTTCAGGAAACTAAAAATAGACCTGTGGCTCAGTAGGACTGTCACAATAGGACTTGAGGCGTTGAAGAACTTCTGCACAACGTCAAAACTGGTGAGCGAGTGCAAGCTGCGGTTCAACTCATTAGCAAATCCTAATAGAGTTAACGTTTACTGGGTTCTGGGCATAAAGAGAACACTGGAAATGGGAGAGCGGACCATCGAAAAGAACAAACTCATGCGTGTCATCTGTTGCACACAGATATGTATGTCGACATCCCTCGGTACAGGTGGTGTGACGCAGATGAGGAGGCTCCCTATCTGGTCTTGGCCCAGTGCCAGAGACTTGAAGGGGAGCGATTTTTGGTCTTTGGTAGAACTACTCCTAGGGTGGACATTAAAGAAGACTCTTGCAGGAAATATCCGGCATTCCTGAGGAAGCTACGCATGTTGTGGGACCTGTGAGTCACTAGGACTGCCACAATAGGTGCTCATCCCAATTAAAAGACAGAGTTATTAAAAGAAAAATAACCCCCTAGCCCCCAACATTGCTTCTCCATTTGAGCGTCTGCTGCCAAATAGTGCGCGTGTTAGTCCTTTAAGATCCCCAACAATCCTCGATGTTTAGCGAATCGGTATATTTTACGCGACTCGCAGTCTAAACCGGTTATGCGATCAAAGAACTCCGTTTTTTAATCAACCGTTTAAGTTGAAGATTATGCGGAGGTATGGAATTAAACGCGTTGCGATGATCCGCCGCACCATTTGGTACGACTTAGTTCAGAAGAAATTCTGAAGCAGCAAAACCCTTGGTCACGTCCCTCGTCGACCATTTGAAGCCGGTGTTTAGGGCTGTCAGCTCTCTAACGACGGCTTACTGATGGGAAACGCCGTACAAAGGTACACTTTGGCTATTCCTCCGCGTTATTCGCAATTTTGCCTCGTTAGAAGATTACGGGAGTGGATTCATTTCGCTCCGACGTCCATTACGTTACAAAAACCTCATTTACACGTCTTACGCGGGAAAACAGATCGTACTAAAAGGCCCGCCGTCACGAAGACGTTTCCAACGAAACACGTGTGGAATCAGTCAAGCGGCACCGCTCCGTAAGCTGTAAGGTACTTAATATTTATAGGAAGGTTAATCGCCGAGATTATTATCGAGAAACAAAAAGAACAGAGGTCACGGCGTCACCAGCTGCGGGCGATGAGAGGTCGCTAGCTTGTCTCACTCGACAGCAACTTCCCCTAAAGAATCATAATCAATAATAATAACTTTAAACCAGTGTGCGTAGGTGTTAAATGTAAACGCTCTCGAAAAGTGTGTTCATCTAATGAGGTACGCCAAGAGTTGGAAGTAAGCTTCAAATTTAAGAGACTTGCGGTTCATACCTCATCAAACACAAGGTAACTTTCTGCTTGATTTGCTTCAATTAGAACCAGTCTGCCACTATAAATAATAGATACGTTTTAGCTGCCACCGAAAACATAGGGTTATTATTCAGAATGAATAATAAACCAAAATTGCAATCCCAGTGCAAAACCCATTTCCCGGTGACTTGTCGACGTAAGCTTTGCACGTTGTTCTCGAGCGGTGGAAGCTTGGTTAGAGATTTGTACAATCTCCTGATGGTTCTATGTGCGTTCTGTCGGCCCAGTCCCTAAAAGTACAAGTGCAGCGTTTAAAATATTGAAGGCGCACGTTTGGCAGCGTGGCCACAGAAAAACTGCGTCGCAGCAAAGGACGAGGCTAGATAATGGCAAGCAGGTAACGCACTGTGGGGTCAGCATCCTGCCACGCCTACGACAGGTCAATGACCACTTTGTGTCCCACTGCAAGGTGATGAGTGGAGTCCTCCTTCAGGGCCACCAAAGCTCCTGGATACGCAGTCAATGATCCCTGCCAGATGTAGCACTGCATTACTGCGAGGTTAAACAGCATATTCAGCAGGGGGGTGGCTATGTGCACTTGTAGAGCATGGTGCGAAGTAGTGTGGTACGCTGCCAAGACATTCAGGAGAGTGTCTCACTGGATGGCACACACCACCTATCGGTTCAGTTGAGTCTGGGCGTAAATGGTAAAGGCCTACCGGACAGTCTCCTCCGATGCCCTGTGTGTCGTTGCCAGGGAGCCGCCCATGGACCTCGAAGTGAAGAGAAGGTGGGCGGGCGGGCTAAGAGCACAGGGACGTGTGATGTGGAATGGCAGAGAAGTCGAAGGTAGAAAGAGGAAGGCCCTCATCGACAAGTTAGTTGTCGATGAGTGGCAGGAAAGATGGAGCTCCAGCGAGAAAGGCAGATGGACGTACGCGTGGCTGCCACAGGTTCGGGATAGGATTGAGTCTCACTGGCAAGGTTTTGGATTTTACACCTCCCAGCTAGTGACCGGTCACGGAGACTTCCGTGAGAAGCTCCGTGGGTTTTCGCTGGTGGCTGACGGGCTGTGTGAGTGTGGTGGGCTTGACACAGCGGAGCACGTAGTGTTCCACTGTGTCAGCTATGAAAACGAAAGAGATAGGGCGAGGAACGAGCTAAGGAGAATAGGAAGCCAGTGGGACATGACAATGGTCAGGAATCAGGGAAGTTTTATTTGGTGGAAGTGGTTCGGAGAAAAGGTGTTAAAGGTTAGGGAAGAAACTAGATTAGGAAATGTGCGCAGGGCCTTAGGAGTAGGTGTTTAGAGTGTGTATTTGTGTTAGTGTCTGTGTTATGTGTTTTTGTGTGTATTTGAGTGGGCGGTGCCAGGGATGGTCGAATATCAAGTAGCCCATCCCTGGACCGTCGGTATGATTGTATTTAAGGGCTGAGTGTAAATATGAGTGAATGAGTGTGAGTGTACGTGTTGTGTATATGTGTGTTAGGATTCGTTAGAGTAGTATAGGTATTGTAGGGATGGATCCAGGGGGGATGAATATCGAGTAGTCCGCCCCTGGACCATCGGGAAATGTGTGCATGTACTTAAAGGGCTGAATGGATGTGTGAATGTGTTAGTTAGGTATAGGAGTAGAGTGAGTTGGGTGGGTCGCGGGCGAGGGCGGCCGAATATAGAGTAGTCCGCCCTCGTCACGTCGGAATGGGGATCGCAGTTCATGCCGTAAAAGGCGGCCTGACACCCTTCTCCATGGCTGGTACGGGGGCAAGTTCAATCCCCGTACACCCATGGAGATAAAGCGTAGGTGCCGGCAGAACGCCTTTTGGCAATTCCGGCACCGGGGCCCGCCACCCATTCAGGTCCTTAGGCTGCTTAAGGTGCAGCCAAATAGAATGGGTACCACAGGGGCTTCAGCTCGCGGCCTACAGCGTGGAGCCGTTAAAAGCGTAGCGCTGTCGGCCATGAAGCCATGGGATTGGCCTCGTGGGGACCGTGGTTTCGCTGGAAATCCCCCCTAGAGAAATGATACGTGCTAGCTGGAGAGGGGTAAAGGCTGTGAGGCTAGGCACCCTCTCCAACGCCACGGGTAATACCCCAGGCACAGCTTACCATGTCCACACACGCAATGGGGACATAGGCGAAGGCCTGGAAAATGTGGAGCAGCGGGTCAACCAGTGCTGGCTTGTGCACTACCCCCTGGGAGCAGTCTGCCATAACAGTCAGGTGTGCCGCTAGTCACTTGAACCTATTGAGGCAAACCTGTCTCGGAAAAAGCTCACCATGAGCTGGAAGAGGTCAGGTGGTAGCGAGAGGTCACGCAGGGAGCCACCATACTTTATCAAAGACCAAGGCTTCCTCACCACACTAAAGTGCGCCTATAACGAATTCCTGACCATGGTACTGGCCCAGAAGCCACAGGGTAGTCAATATCAGAGATAATTGTGGAAAGCAGGCCACACCACACGCAAATTCATCACGCTTTACACTCTACCCCTCTGCACAAGAGCCATTAGGAGAAGGATCCATCAACAACTATGCTCAGGCAGATCCTCCATTCAGGCAATGGTTCGAGCAGCGTCTTCAACTTCACCTACACTGAACGAAATTCGACGAGCAAGATCTCAGCTAAAACCAGGTACGGAGGAACAACCATCACTAATTCAGAGATTAAAAAAAGTCCCCCGACTTACCGCACCAAATGCCGCGATGAGCGTTCAAAGAACTGAAAGCCCCGTCAGTTCGTTGTTAATCAGGTACGGATTAACTTTTAAACGGATTTCCCGCTGGATTTCGAATAAATCGGTTAATTACTAGCTTGAAAATGCTGTTATAACGAACTAATCGTCGAAGGCGGGTTTCTCAATCCCCTCAACTTCCTTCGCTTCAACAAAAACCTCTTTGAACCCAACAAAAACGAATAATTCCGGTAATGTGTTTATACCCCGAGAACCTCCTCGCGTCTCAACTCTGAAAAAAGGTTCGTGTTTAGCGAACGAAGGGAAAGCCAATCCCCCCCCCCCCTCTCCAGGACGTGTTTTTATTGGATTTACATGGATGTTTAGGGTAATTGGATGAAGTACGGAAATTGGAAGAGGGTTCTGGATATAATCGCTTTTAGGTTGGTTAATTCAATTCAATTTGCTAATGGGGCGAGGGAGTGAAAACTGATGGCTTACGAGAAATGGGAATACGTTAATCGAGTTATAAGACGGCAAATTTTTGGAATTTCTATTCGTATTCGCTCTTCGTTAATATTTGATTTTAGCGTTAGTCTCCCAGGAGCGGTAGTTGTTGAGATCATTTAGTCATTTTACAACCACATCATTCGTTCATATTGTTCAAGAGATGGCCAGAAGTCATCACCGGAAACCGTAAGTTAGGTAACTGGGGTAAAGTTACGTACCTGTTAGGTGAGTCCGTCTCCTCTAGCTGGTGAGCTACTGGGGGCAAGCGCTTTCGATGTAAAGACATCATCGTCTGGCTGTTAAGTCAGGTTATTGGTTATGACCACCTCAAGACAACTGGACATGAGCCTACCAAAATACAGGACTGCACCATCTTACTACATATACAATACAAAGGACGAAAACTGAACATATTAGAAAAAACCCTACAAATTATTACCCGACGGTTTATTATTCTCATGAACAGCTTGTCCTAGTATTACTGCTCCGAGACCCATTCCATTCGATTCAGCATCGAAAAATACTAGTAAACCATACGACACATGACCTATAATGGAACTACGGAAACTAAATATTCCCCCCGCGCTAGGCGCCCGTACGCGCCTGTAGGCAACTGGCACGACATTGCGAGTCGAACAGGCAGGTGGTTTTGATGTGACTGGAGGGAGGGAGGGAGGGAGGGAGTACTATCGACGAACTGTTGACTTCCGCGAGTTCTTTCAATTAGTTGACATTGGCTCATTATAATTTCTGTAATTTCCCTATACGCAGTTGTACACGCCTGATACTCATTCCATTCAACCAAGGATGTAAAAATACCTTGAAAACGATACGAAACACGGCGTATTTGCGATTAGACTCCGTTTTTTAATTTTTTGAACATAACAACCATGGGCTTCGTCAGATTGGATTGCCAAGATGGTGGACACAACTAAAGGCACAGAACAGCCCGGATGGCGGACGGCGGACGGACATTGCAGATTTGGAATCCTCATGTCTTGAAACGTATCAAATCAGTCAAATATCAAATTTTGAGGGGGTCCGAATCTTTTCAGTTCTATCGACATATGTCGCTGATTCAGGGGGTTTTCGAGGAGTGTAAGGAAAGGAATGAAGGGCCTACCTTTCTCCTATGGCGGCGATTCGTTGGCAGGGCGGCCCCCCGCTTGATGTCTTCCTCTCCCAGCCGATTATGATGCCGAGCCACGTTGTAATGGTTTATGGGAGGCATATTTCCAGGCCGGTATACAGGGTAGGGTTTTCCGACAGACAAAAAAAGTCCTGAAAAAAGGAGAAAAAACAGGGCAACACGAAGTGATCGAGCAGCGTTTGGAACACGAATGAATAAAGTAGGCGGTTAGGCAGGAGAGGAGGACGGGATCAGACACTGATCGAAACAACACCGTCCCAGAACAAACCAGGCTCGAACATACCCCCCACGATCAAAGCAGGGGTCTTTGATACATATATAAGTTAACCAGAAGGGGGGGAAAACAATATTTAAATTTTAAAAAACAAAAAAACGAGTGCAACGTAACAACACTAAAAAATCAAACAACCGCCAGTGGTCGAAAAATTAACCGTAAATTCATCGTTGAGTAAGCAGGATTTTTCAGAACGGAATAGATACGAAAAAACAAGAACAATAAATTATCATCATTTTAAATACACAGTTGCCACTAAAGTAAACAGTTAGATCAGGTAGTAAACCAAATTAACAACTCCTCCCAGATGTAACGTGATTCCCCAGAAGTCCTCCAAGTGGTGAACACATGGGCAACAGTTCTTCACTGGCAAAGTGACCAAACCAGCCGTACCTCCAAACTGGGCGCTTCTATGATAGCGAAACCGCGAACTCCATAACAGTCGACTGATATAACTCTCTCCAAGGGTTCAGAAAGAGTCATTTTGATCAGCAAATAGAACTGTAAATACAGTTCCCGCTTTTTCTAACTTATTTCATTCTCCTTCTGTGGCGTCAAACGGTGATGTTAACATCAACTTTTATCTCTTGTAAACTAACAATGATGTACATCTAATACCTTGTTTGAACCACAGAGGAAGGGTTTTCATTAATTTGGCAACTCAAGTGGTAACGAAAAAAGGAAAAAGTTTATAATAAAAGATTTGTAACAAAAAAGGAAATGAAATTAAGAGCTCTTACTATACTAAGAATAAATTTAAGGTATAATTTGGGTATAAGAAATGTTCGACTAGAAAGAAAGTTGCGTCTGACCGTAGTTGCTGAGACGTTGGGAAGGCGGAGGAAAGCGATCCTGGCGAGCTAGCAGGTCAGATGAAGGTGTATCAGCGAATGGGGTGCTGCAGATGGAATGATGCAGATCGTTGATTCCCAAATTGCAATAGTGAATGGGATTGGGATGCTGATGACCGAGCTATTTCAAGAAGTTGGACAAAAAGTGAGAAGCACGCGTGCGGGTGAACGAAAAGGCGAACAACGTTGGTATAAAGGCGAGGGCAGTTGAGCGTTGGAACGACTTGAAGAAGAAGGGGTAGGCACGTTCAATCCAGACGCGTTTTGGTTATCGTTCAGAAGTCCACAGCACTTCTTACGTCTACATTATTATTAAATAGAAACAACTACCTCCGGCGTTAACATACCTCTATGAACATTTCTGTCTAATAGGTATTAAATTATTGATGTGGGTCCTCTGGAACTATTTATCTATCATTTTTGGTTTATTATTCATTCTGAATAATAACCCTATGTTTTCGGTCACGAAAAGTTTTTTACAACCCCCCCCCCCCCCTCAAAATTTGATACTTTACGTTCAAGACTTGGAGATTCCAAATTTGCAATGTCCGTCCGCCGTCCCCCGTCCGGGCCGTTTTGTGCCTTTAACATGGTCTAAAAAATTCGTTCTTAACCACAAAAATCCGATTTGGTATCCGATTAGATACTAATATCCGATTTGGTAACGGGAAGCAACTAACTAACTGAATTTCAACTACCGCCGTCTCGCTTAATACCAGCTCTAACAGTTATTACCCAATAACTCTGCAAAAGTGATTACTATCATTCTTCAAAAAATTCGTGTTTACTGCCTCACTAATTTTCTGTGTACCGATTGCTCAATAATGGTCGTGGAATGAGTACGAGCAACACAATAAATTCCGGAACTGTAAGCTCTACCGCTTCCTGCTGCTGTGAAGTGTTGTTTGACCAAGTTCAAATGAACTGAGTGGTAAATGAATTGATTAAGTAGACAAAGCCATATAGAAAGTGAATTGACGTGGAACTAAGGAAAGTTGTGTGTTGCAACGCACCAGATATTTTAAAAAATAGTTCAGTACGTGGACGTGCGCTCCTAATTACTTACTTCCACTATCCTCTTTTAAATGTCCTTTCCTTCAAATCTTCACGTTTTGAAGTCTTCTCAGTGCGAAAATACCATTTGAGAAAATGTTCCGAGTGTGTGAATACGTACAGCTTAAACCATCTTAATTTGGAATTCTGGCTGCAGACGCTATGCGTTAATGAGCCGTATCGATCCAAAAACCAACTACAACGAACGTACCACTTATTTGTGTTTGTTGATGATATGACCATCGAAATCAGCTGTATGTGACTCGTATTATACGAAGTAAAACCAAACGGGTTTCTGTAATTAGCAAGAGATTAACTTAGTCGAGTGGTTCGTTTATACGTATAAAGCGACTTCCCCACTGCGGGATATTTCCGTCATAGTCAAGAGGACTGTGAGAGTCCTATGTCTGCAATGTAGCACGAATGGGGCGCTCGTGACGCTTCATCTCCTGAGAAGATGAGACGTAGCCTTCTGACGATGGAGAGGAAGGACGTCAGGCAGATAGCGGGGATCCTCCGGTTCCACAGATGAGGAAACTCCCTGTCATGTCCTGAACTGGAGGAATTTTTGGTTTTTGGTACAACTACTCCAAGGGTGGACTCTTGCAGGAAATACCTGGCATTCCTTAGGATGCTAGGCATAGAGCTGTGAGACATTGGCATCGGCACAATAGGACTTCAAGCCGCGGGGCTCATCTCAAATATGGAACAGCCAAAAGAAAAAAATAAACTCCAGAACGTCAAAACTGGTGAGCGAATGCAAGATGCGGCTCAACTCTTTAGCAAATTAACGTTTACCGGGTTTCTCGGTATAAAGGGATCATTGGAATTGCGAGGGCTGTCGGGTTACCGGTGCCCACCGTAAGAAATCGGAAATGACGAGAATAAGTCCTCAAGCCCGAGTCAGAACGTTCCGCGCTTCAACAGCGGCTCGGGTTTTGTGAGACCGGGACATTACTTCAACGTCACCCGACTTCGGTCAGGAGCCGTAACACGCATTCGTGCCCGTGAATTAAATTTATCTCCCGCCGGACGAACATTCTCGACAGAACTGAAATTCCTTCGAATGATAGAAACCGAGTTCCATTCGCTCGAGAGTGAAGGGGCCCGGGCCGCAGGTTCCAGGTCCATCACTTGACGAGGAATGCTATATTTCAAACGTGGCGTTCGCCCGCGTCTCTTCCCACTTACAACATCATCAGTCACAAAGGCGTAATTTTTGGTTCGAGCTGTTTGTCATGAAACCCTCACTTTCGGAAAGTCAATCGGTCGAACGATTTTCTTTAATTAGACGAAGGGGACCGGATGGCTAATGAAAGGGAACCGTTTTATGATAAACCTGAAGCCCAATTACCGTCTTTTCCTGCGCCCTTGCGGCAATTTGCTCATAATATATGTCACTTCCCTCCGGCTAAAAAAATGGAAAAATTCCTTGAGATGGTGTTGCCCTGTCATCTTGTTGGATGGCTTTGGGACCGGTATTAAGAACTCATTACCGCTCAACTTTTTCTCGAAGCTGACACTTCCTGAGAACTCTTTGAAAAGCGGATTAATTATTAAGATTAGTTATTATTGCTCGCGGAGTCGTTTCAATCATCGAAAACGTGTTTACTCCGTATTTAAGTAGTTCGACGGTTTCAAGTGGAAGAGACCAGAATGATGTGGGGCCACTTTACTTTCGTCATCATCACAGGTCATTCCAATAACAAGGGACATCGATCTGCCCAAATAAACACCTCGTTACAGCTTTAAAGGACAACTTCCGTTGTGTGTACGTAGGGAAATCTATCCAAATGTATTCTTTGCAAGAAATTCGTGGGAAAATCAATTAAATCTGATAGGAGGGAGTGACAAAAACGAGCGGTGCGCAGCAACACACAACTTTCCGCAATCTCTTCAAGTTCAAACACCACCTACATATGCGGGCGCTATATCTTCGTTCAACGCATTATTACAGGAACATTTATCCAGAACAACCTGTAGGGACTAGTCAGTTGAGAGTACTCCGTAAGTTTGATCGAAATCGTTAAAGCCGTTTTTGAGAAAATTGGAATACCGATAAATTAATATTCGACAAATCTCCTTTTCTGAGTTAAGTTGGCTTATATCTCCGTTCTACATATGTATACGTAAATAATTATGAAGAACGAAATGTGGGTATGGGTGATTGAAAGACACTTCATTAAGATTTACCACATCTGGTGAAGAAGTTACCCTGGAATTTACGGAAATGTTCGAAAAAACGATATTTTCGACACATTTTGATTTTTATCTCTGTTCAATGGACGGTCAGAGGAACATTTATTGGAAACAATATGTAGGTATTAACTATTTGAAAACATCTTGTGAGTTTGGTGAACATCCCTGAAGTCGTTTTGCCTATTTTACCGTTCACCGTATTTTCATGGAAATACGTATGGAAAAGAAAAGTTAGGTATTGATTAGTAAAAGATAATTTGAAAGTTTAATCAAAATCGTTATAGCTGTTTATGAGAAAAATGCGAAAATCCCTAGTTTTGGCACATTTTTGTCCCATCCATCGACCATCCCCCCCCCCCCCCCCATGGAATGGGGCCAATCGGCCGAAATCGCCCATAACCTTCTTTTAGTGTCTACAAAAAATTACATCAAAACAAAAACCAACCAGCTCAATCGGATCAGCAGTTCTCCCGCAAATTGAATTACAGGCACACACACACGGACCACCCGCCGAAATAGCAACTATAATACATTCTTATATATGATAAAATGTCTCTAATCAATTATAATCTATTGAATAATGCACGCAATTGATTGAGGAAAGAACCCAGAAAAAGACTGTATTTTTATAACTTCGACGCAGGAACATGTGTCATATTAGGAAATAAGAAAGTATAATAGAGTTATCTCATTGACAGCCTGATTGTAACAAAACTGTGAAGTCCCCACATTCTAAAGTTAACGAACCTGTTAGGTGAGTCCCTCTCCTGTGGCTGGTGAGATACTGAGGGCGAGCGCTTTTGATGTAAAGACATCGGCGTCTGGCCGTTATGTCAGTACTGGAGTCAGTCAGTTGATCGTGGTCTTTATGTACGAAGAGATGTAAGCGGGTTGGTGGAGCGTCGTGAAGGGAGGGAGGAGGGAGGAAGGAGGTCATGCACCTCTGGGGAAACCCACTAGAGGTGAAAGGAACATCTTGAATAGTCCGTTTGTTGTTGAATCTAAGTCTTAATTGTATAGGGTTATCTATAAATCCGTCAGTTGGTTGTTTTTGTTTGTTTTTTTCGGTTGGATAACGAACTTCGTAACGATATTTTTAGAAAACCTATTGCTGACACGACCATCTATCAAACCACCCACAACAACATAAACTAAGGACATTCAGACACCATACCACGGAGACTAAAAACTATCCCACTATCCGAACAAAATTACAACAAAGAACTTGATACTATCTATACTATCGCACAAATTAACGGTTACTACAAAAAACAAATTGTTAAGACAATATGACTCCAAAAAAGACGATTCAAAAACACAAAAAACGCTGACTTTGACAAGGCGCTGCACATTTACATACACTGGACCAAAAATATGCGGAGTAACTAACATCCTTCGAAAGGAAATCGCAATACGTACGGATAGCACACTTAAAACCAAATTAACTGCAAAGACTGAAAAAAGACAGACCCCCTCGACCAAAGTGGGGTATATAAAATAAACGCACGCTGCACTTGTAAAAACGCATACATAGGATAGACAGGACGAAAAATACGGACCAGATATTCAGAGCACATTAAATCTCTTAGTAAGAACAAAGACGATTCAAACTTTGCCAACGACCTCAAGACAACTGGACATGAACCAAGCAAAATACAGGACTGCGCCATCTTACTACATAAACAATACAAAGGACGACAACTGAACATATTAAAAAACAAAGATATTTATAAACAAAAAACTTCAATGAACAGATCATAAACGAACAAATCAACACAAAATGCGACACCATATTCACACCACTCAAAACACTACACAAACGAAAACAACCAACTGACGGATTTACAGACCACCCTTTACAAAAAAGACTTAGAATCGACAACCAACAGACTATTCATGACGCTCCTTTCCCTTCACCTCTAGTGGGTTTCCCCAGAGGTGCATGACATTATCCCCCCTTCCATCACCCGACGCTCCACCTTCCTTACCTTTCTCTTTGTATATAAAGACCACGACCAACTGACTGAATCCAGTACTGGCCAGATGATGATGTCCTTACATAGAAAGTGCTGGCCCACAGTATCTCACCAGCCAGAAGACACACCTAATAGTAACTTTAGTAATTTGCCCCCTGGCTGTCCTAACCCAATTGCTCTAATACCTCACCTCATTCTCTCCCACTTGAATCAATACAACACACAATCTTTTAAATGAGTCGATGTGCACCTCTGTCGTTGCGGTCTTGCTTGGAATTCGGTAGCCGAATTATTTGAATGTAAGTCGAAAGCTGGATTGGCAGATGTTGGCAGCTCTGGCCCTGCAGAGACTTCTTGAGCGGTAATTCGAACAGCTGGACGATTTTTACGCTCGTCGCCAATTAATATGTCTCTAATTAACTACAATGTATTGAATGATGCACGCAATTGATTGAGGAAAGAACCCATTTGCCAACCTCTCTACATAGTTGGTAGCCCCAAAAAAGGGCTCAGGGCTGACAGGGATATGGGCCCTTCTTCGCCACTCCATCCCTCTATTTCCTGATGACCTGGAACCCCACACGGCGTTACGCTGTTGTCCTCCAGTCAGACACTCCCACACCTGCCACGAAACAAGACAATACGGGGGTGAGGCCTTGAGAGTGGCTGGACTGTCCACCCTAATGTAAATCTTCTGCCGCTTCAGTCTCCTCTGCAGCATCCACTGCACACAGACGGTCCCCAGACACCTCTGCCAGCGACCCCAATGGGATCATTGCTCTAATTCACAGCCCGAGGATCAGCGTAGTATACCAGGGCCCCGGCTTCAAATGTGGGAACTTCTCCTTCTCACTCATGATCGTACATGGATGAGTACAAATTTATTTGGCCAGAGCTGAGCCGAACAATGAAGTTTTGAGCAAAGTGCAAATTGAATTCAAAACTCAACTATACTTATCACGGCGAACATAACAAATATTTTTTCTCTCTCTCATTGATTGAACTTTTTAAGTGTGCATTCCCAAATGGCGAGACTGAACTATTAACCTTTCGTCTGTAGGATAGCAAAGAGTTGCAGTGTGTGACGTACTTGGGGAATGCGCAGCGAATGTCGTGTCCGGGCCCAAAAGAAACGAACAAACTAAATACACTCAATTATACTCACTTGATAGAAAAAAAAAATCTGGTGCGTTGTAACACACAACTTTCCTTACCTCTACAACAATTCACTTTGTACATGGCTAATTCTATTTAATCAATTCATTTATCACTCAGTTAATTTGAATCTTGGTCAAACAACGCTTTACGGCAGCAGCAAGCGGTAGCGCTTACAGTTCCAGATTTTATTGTGCTGCTCGTACTCATTTCAGGACCATTACTGAGCAATTGATACAAAGAGAATTAATGGGGCTGTAAACAAGAATTTTTTGAAGAAGGATAGTAATTACTTTTGCAGAGTTATTGGGTAAAAACTTTTAGAACTGGTAGTAAGCGAAACGGCAGTAGTTGAAATTCTTGAATTTCTGGAGTGACCCCCATGTATCTCATGAGCGTTTTTCAACACTCACCCTCTAGGTATTAGATTGGACTACTATACCAATTTTTTTTAACATTCTACAAAAATTCCAGCGGAGTTTATAAGGGAAAAACTGCGCTAAAAACGCTTTTCGTCGAAAATTTTGATAATTTATTGTGCTGCTCTCGTCATTTTCCCACAAATGGGAATTTCATGGTATAATTGTCTTATTGAGAGCTATCCATATAAAAATCGTTAGAGCCGATTTTGACAAAAAAAAGGTATTTTGATCACTATGATAACGATAGTTAAATTTCGGTGGATTTTGCCCATACCCTTATTTTGGCGTCTCATGGTAACCTGTAGGCTAGACATCATTTTACAGCTGATTTGGTACGGTGGGTTTCTCTAAAAACCGCGCTAAAATCGATTTCGTCGAAAGTTTTGGTAATTTATTGTGCTGCTCTCGTCATTTTCCCGTATATGGGAACTTCATGGTATAGTTGACATATTAGGAGCTATCAATATAACAAATTTAATCAAAATCGTTAGAGCCGTTTTTGAGAAAAAAAATATTTGGTGTTTTGATCACTATGATAACTATAGTTAAATTTCGGTGGATTTTGTTCATACCCTTATTTTGGCGTCCCATGGTAACCTGCGAGCCAGATATCAAGTTTGAGCTGATTTGGTACGGTGGTTTTCTCTAAAAATTGTTCATCGACACACACACACAGACCATTTTCCTAAATAGTGTTTTTCGGACTCAGGAGGGTCTGAAACGTAATGATCTGAAGAAAACTCAAAATTTTTTTTTCAGCCGATTACATAACTTTCCTTTCTACTTTGTATAGCCAAGGAAAGTAAAAAACGTGAAAATGACGATTCCTCCTGAATGGTTTAAGGTCTCACTCGGTTTGCTTCAAAGACACTTCAGGATAAAGCTCCTACGACAAAATGTTCGAAACTTATTTTTCTTTCAAAATCAAATTTAGGCCGCTGGCTCATTCAAATTCTGATTCGATATTTAGCCTCACATTTATTCTTTCATTTTCTACGTAAAAAAGCGTTAGCTGAATTACGAAATAAGTCTTCCTTCGAGTAACGCGAGAGCGCTGGTGGTGCAGCAGGTGGTAATTGTTGGCGAGATATGAAGTTTGAGGTGATTTGGTACGGTGGTTTTCTCTAAAAATCGTTCACAGACACACAGACCATTTTCCCAAATAGTGTTTTTCGGACTCAGGAGGGTCTGAAACGTAAAGATCTGAAGAAAACTCAAAATTTTTTTATCAGCCGATTACATAACTTTCCTTTCTACTTTGTAGAGCCAAGGAAAGTAAAAATGCCTCTCAGGAAAGTACTGGGAAATGAAATTATAAACCAAATAGGACCCACTTGAATTTAATCAGGAAAAACTCGAAATGAAGTCCTTTTGGAATAGACTTCGACGCAGGAGCATGCGTCATGTTAGAAAATAAGGAGTTATTATAGTGATCTCATGGACAGCTGATTCTAACTAAAATGTGAAGTCACCATGAGATTGTATTACTTGCTAAAGCCACGAAAAGCTCGTGGGGCTGAGGAATGTATAGCGACGCACCAGGTATTGTTAATAGCTTAGTAGTTCGGTTTTCAGTTCCATTCATTTTCAACCTAACGAATGGTAAACCTGACGTGATCAAGAACTTCTTCGGTTCTACCTTGTGGTTATACTGCCAAAGGTGTGCCTCAATTCATGAAACCAGATCACGATCCGACAAACTTGGTAGTTAATAGCCGGGACTTGTCTTCACAAATCGTTTATCTTCTAGCGGATGTCACCCGCTTCCTCGCTAATTACCAATTTGCGCAAAATGCTTCTCATTTCCGTTGCGGCGACGAGCCGGGCAGACGCGCCAGACAGACCCCACCTACCCCACTCAAAACATTTTCAGTCTACCCCCTGCTTTGGTTACAATAGTCCCCCGTTCGAACGTGTGAATCTTCGTGTGGGGAAATGTCGTAGAAAATCTTGCATACGAGAGGGCCGCCTTCGACAGACTCCCGTTCACGGAATTTCTGATTGTACCCCTTATTTTACATATAAGCCGAGTTAGAGCGGAGAAACAATTCCAAGGGGCGCCTCTTTCGAGAGACTCCTGTTCCTACGGAAGACTCGGAATAGAAATCTTTCTCTCTTCTCTCTGAAGCCAATAATCGCAACGAGGCGGAGTTCATTCAACATCTTCCAACGAATACCTTTGAAGCGTCCGCCGAGAAAACGGTCGTTGAATCATTCAAGTCCTCCAAAAAAAATCTAATCATTTTACTGCACCGTCGTGAAATTTTATGGTAATGAGAAGGTAGTAGAATAGAATCATGTAGAACGAACACGAAGCCCGCACTCATGCATCATTCAGAGACCCGATTCATCACATTTCAAATAACAACGTACTTTGTTCTGTACTCAACTTTCGTATGAAAATCGCAGAAAAAGTTCAGCATGAAGATCAGTAAGTGCCTCGTGCGCGTAAAGTTACACAATTTGATTGCAACAGCTCTCCTTTGCAGTTTTATGTTTTATTTATTTACCAGGGAAAGATTAGGTTAGAAGAGATCCCCCCCCCCCTCATCAATGGATAACTAGTACATTTTACATAATTTTCTACTTACAACTATTTATCCTTTCCATGGCTCTACATAATAAGAAGGAAAGATATCCAATGGACTGCAAAAAACTCTTAAATTCTCTTCAGCCCTTGACGTATTCGAAAAACACTATTTGGAAAAATGGTGTGTGTGTGTGTGTACAGTTCCGAAAAAAACGTTTAACCAAATAAGCTCAAATTTTATATCTAATCCGAAGGTTACCATGGGACGCCAAAATAAGGGTATGAACGAAATCCACTGAAAGTTAACCATAGTTATCATAGTGATCAAAACACCAAATATTTTTTTCTCAAAAATAGCTGTCACCATTTTGATTAAATTTTTTGTATTGATAGCTTCCAATATGGCAACTATTCCAAAAAATTCCCATCTATGGGAAAATGACAAGAGCAGCACAATAAATTACCAAAACTTTCGACGTAATCGATTTTAGAGTGATTTTTAGAGAAAACGACTGAACTAAATCACCTCAAATTTGATGTCTAGGCTACAGGTTACCATGGGACGCAAAAATAAGGGTTTGAACAAAATCCACCGAAAGTTAACTATAGTTATCATAGTGATCAAAACACCAAATATTTTTTTCTCAAAAATAGCTGTCACCATTTTGATTAAATTTTTTCTATTGATAGCTCCCAATATGGCAACTATTCCATAAAATTCCCATTCGTAGGAAAATAACGAGAGCAGCGCAATAAATTATCAAAATTGTCGACGAAAAGCATTTTTAGCGCGGGTTTTTCCTTGTAAACTCCGCTGGAATGTTAGCAGAATGTTCAAACAAATTGGTATTGTAGTCCAATCCAATAACTATAGGGTGAGTGTGAAAACGCTCATGAGATACATGGGGCTCACTTCAGAAATTTCTGAGTTTCAACTATCGCCGTTTCGCTTACTACCAGTTCTAAAAGTTTTTACTCAATAACTCTGCAAAAGTCCTATCCTTCTTCAAAAAATTCGTGTTTACAGCCTCATTAATTATCTGTGTACCAATTGCTCAATAATGGTCCTGGAATGAGTACGAGCAGCACAATAAAATCTGGAACTGTAAGCGCTACCGCTTCCTGCTGCCGTGAAGTGTTGTTTGACCAAATTCAAATGGATTGAGTGATAAATGAATTGAGTGAGTGGAAAAAGCCATGTACCCGAGTGAATTGACGTAGAGCTAAGGAAAGTTGTGCGTTGCAACGCACCAGATATTTTTTCTCATAAACGGCTCCAACGATTTTTATTAAAATTTTTTGTAGACAGTTCCAAACTCAACAATACCATGAAAATGACGAAAATAATAGTTCGAGAAAAAAGGTAAAACTATCGAGACGAGGAGCCTACAATGGCATAAGTATTTATAAGGCTATTGTGCAGTGTAACAGGTTAGCTATCGACTAAGGTGTGGTGGAAATCGTATAGCAGCTTCTAAGGATCTGAACCTGCTTTATCACCTGCTTCCAACGACGCATCGCGATTCCTCAAAGATATGGTTTACTATCTTAAACTGTCCTCTAGAAAGTGGCGACTATCGCAGAAAAGGCCGGCTAGACGCACACTGACCCTTAACTGGGCAAAGTAATTAAAAGTTTACTTCACTTACTTGTGGTATAAAAATCTCCTCGCCAAGTAAGGACGCGGAGCGTCACGTCAGGAATGCCGTCGAACTCAATTCTTTCCCCCCTTTTTTTTTTTTTATTCTCCAACTCCACTAAACAGGCTGTGTTACATCTAGATCCTCAACTGGACTGTTATTTATTTCGTGAAACTGGTCAGATGCCAAGTAAATCCAGAGACGAACGACTCTTTCTAAGATGCTGAAGTTCATAGTACTTTCAAGGTAATATATCAAACGCCGCGGGGAATTCTTTTGCCAACAATCTACGGATGCCGATGAAAAGGAAAAAAGAAGCGGTTTGAACAGCACAATCACCACATAGCCTGAATTTTAAAATCCGTCGGGTCGTTGTAAAAGGGAAAACTAATAAAGTTGGCCTAATTCAAACGCTGACAAGGCCTCATTACCTCGTATTATAGTCCACCTCCGCAAGTGTCTGTTGTAATGCACGTGAGCTCGTCGTGACTTTACGGTTCTAACCAGTCACTCCAAACCGAGAATTATCCTGATTAATCTATGCAGACGAAGGGTGGTTACTGACAACTCCTGAGCTGACGTCGTGACTAAAATAAGACCGGATCTGCACTGCTATTTCAACTCGCTCATTGCGACTCGTAAGGTTCATGAGTTGTTGTAAGATTGAACCGAACCACTACCTGACATCTTGAGGGGTTTGTTTGGAATTGCGAGGACGAGCAATTAAAACAGAATGCATTATCTTGCATTTATTGCGCGGGATACAACTTTTCTTCCTACCGACTCGACTTAAAAAAGTCAAAAACTAACAACCATAGTAAATTTCAAGCTTCGTTTACAGTAAGCAGGAGTTGGTCCAAGAAAGCTTAGCAACGCAATGTAAAGGAAGTATTGATTGGTCGATAAGGTTGAGTTTTCCTCACATCTTGACGTTTGGAGGTCTTTTCAGTCGAAATATATGTATCAAAGCTAGCGTGCGTCTATGTGTGTGTATGAGCAGGTGTGTCTACAGAGAAATAGCAAGTCTTCGGTAAAAGGACGTATGAGTTTTTCCCCAACATCTATGAACGTCTTAGGAGGTTAAACGAGCGGATTTCCTACAGGACATGGCGACTAACGCCCACTTTGCTGATTTTCTCCCGAAGTATCTCTATCATGCACATCTTGCTCCTCAAGTGCAAAGGAAACAAGAAACCGCGTGTTGCGCCACTTTAATTCCCACAACAGTGTGTTACGGTTGTTGAAAGAGCAAAATTATAACCGTTTCTCCCCGTTGACAACAAAACGTGGCCACAGTTGATCTGTCCCTTCGAAACTTGCCACCCACATACAAGATCTGATGGGAAACTGGATTAAGAACTCTTCCTGAATGGTTCGGATTCCTCAGTATCATGAGTGGTAGCACATGGGCAACAGCTCTCCGCCTGGAGACTTGCTAAATGACAAATTACAGTACCTTCACAGGTTTGGTGGTCTCAGTTTGAGATACCGTGGGGTGAAGATGTGCCATCCGATCTCACAAGGCCCGCAACAAGCATCATGACGCGGCCTGCAACCAGAGAAGAGACATTGCAGTACAACTGTGTTGTCGCCAGAAAGTGCTTGTCGACAGTGTAATAATTGGGGATGCCAAGGGAGAGGAGAGCTCGGGATCACTTTGCAAGCTACGAAGCATGAATATGACAGGGCGCGTATTCTATTGATGATGTCAGAACCCCGTAGAGTGGAGGCTGTTGAAATTAGGGTTGTGTCCTGTCGCAGGTGGGGCAAAAGATGAGTGCAGAGAAGAAGCGTCGGTTGGACGTACCGGCAAGCGTTCTCCGTAGCACCAACAACCACAAGTTGCTTAGTTGGTATCTCAATTGGCTTCCGCTCTACTCAGGAACTTCCTCTAGTCCTTGTATAGTTATTAAATTTAACGTACCAGTTTGGTTAACCCATCTTCTCGGGCTGATAGAATACTGTAGGCGAGCGCCTGATGTAACGGTCAAACGATGATGTCTTTACTTCGAAAGCCCTCGCCCGCAGTATTATACAGGCCAGGGAAGACGGATTAACCAAACAAACTTCGACCAAATCACAGTAACAGCTGACACACCCCCACGTTTTTCCCCCTAATAATATTGACAGCACATACTTCCCAAAGACGCGTTTAAAACATGCGCTTCGAGACGTGAGGCTTTCAAATATCTGCAACTCCCACCCCGAATAGTAATTGAGTCCAAATCGTTCAAAATATTTAGGGGGTCTCCACGAATAGCGTTCTAGCGACGTCACTTTCGGCCCTCAGTGCGCTGTGGATTGTGGCAGAATGCATTTCCAGACTCGGGTGACTGCAAAGTGACAACAGTCGATGAACAGTCCAGACTGAATGAGATAATTACGTAATTTGCCTTCAATATTGAAAGGTGGAACTGCTACATGGAAGCGTTGCTATATTTTTGGACTTGGGCCGTTATCTCGCTAGATGGAGGGATCTGCCCCTGTTACATGATTTCAAGTTGCTGATAGTCCAAATTGACACCATCAAAGCGACCATCTAAGCAGTGGCCAGTATTTGTGTGTATATTCCTGATTTAAATCAAGAAGGGGTGGTTTAAATAAATTCGTAAAGGGTTTAAGTAAATATGTAACTGCCATATATATACATATGTTGGCAGTGTTACAGGCACGATCGGATTAAGCTGTGACTTGGAACACCGGAGCCACTTCTATCGAGCAGAGCCGTTCAAATTAAATCTGAAGAGGAAGAAAACTGCTGAAGAACATGGAGAGGGGGGTATTGCCGCGATCTGCAGGTTAGGAAAATCAGGTCCGCCGGCACGCAATGAGACGATTGCCCTATTCCTCTTCCGGACGTCTACAACTTCACTTCGCTCCTCTGTCCTATCTCAATACCTGTGGGCTTGTGCGCGAATATACAATACTTGGTTAAGAAGGAAGAAGGTATTATTGAGAGACGCCCGAATATATCCTTTAACATTGGCGCCCAACGTGGGGTTTATTAATCCCCCAATGTTACAGGGGGGGGGGGATTAATATTAGGAAGCGATATCGCACTAAGAGAGTCGGGAGTTAGCACGATATCAAGCCGAATGCAATTGGAACAGAATTTTATTCTCAATTACATTCAAGGAAGTTTTACCACCACAAATGGGGAACTGGGTGGGAACGAACGCGAGCGTGGAGAACACAGGGACGTGAGAACCAGCTCAGTTACAACTGACGGCAGCGAAGTCTCGAGCGAATCGGGGCATTAGAGCTGCCCAGTCAGAATGCTATGGAGGAGCCTACACTGAATTGAAGGGACACACCAGTTCTCGTCTGATCACCTACGTTAACAACGTCGGGCGTGGATAATACTTGGATGGGTGACCGCCTGGAAGCACCGCGTGCCGTTAGTGCCTTTTTTTCTTGAACTATTCTTTGTTTGAACAACAAAACAAGTGTAAGTCTGAATTTATCATCCGGCCGTATTCTAGTAGCATATACCGTCATTTTGTTCCCGCAACTATTTCTGTAGCGGTCGATTGAACGGAAATAAAAACCAACATACATCAGGGACCTAGATTTTTTTTCCCGGATTGAATTCTGTTTTCTTGTTTAATAAAATAAAATATGTTTAAATAATATTAAAAATGCATTCGTTACAATTTACCTACCCTAACCAAATCATAATTTGCAGTAAACCTGTGAATAAAAAAATGTGTGACAGTCACACATGGTAGAAGTGAAACTTAAACGTGGAAAACCGAATCGCAACGGACAAGTGGAAAAACGAATCACAACGGACAGGTGGAAAAACGCATCGCAAAACAATTTTTACTCGATGTTTTACGGGCAGGTTTTCAAATTCGACAAGTACATTAACAATCTGCCTGTAAAACTTCGAGTAAAAATTTTTTTGCGATGCGTTTTTCCACTTTTCCGTTGTTTTTCCACTTGTCCGTTGCAATTCGGTTTTGCACGTTAAAGTTTCACTTCACCATGTGTGACTGTCACACATTTCTTTATTCATTCATCAGAGACGAATTTCCAGTCAGGTCGATGTATCCCGAAAGTCGCTGGGAAATATACATAATTCAATAACGTCTACCAGCGCCATTCGAGAGATGACGAGCTCATCCAGCAGGTCAACGCTCGGGTTTTTCTAATTCCTAAGCCAGTCCGTTAATTTTTTGAGGTAAAGGGACTTCCTGCTTGGGTTTTCCCACAACCCCCACGGATATACATTGAGCCTGCTCACCGCTCTAAGTCAGTTCGACTAACCCGACCCTACCAAATTCACTCTCGTGTAGCGCTCAGTGAAAAGTGTTCCGTCTCCGTTCCCCGGTGACTTTACTCCGAACTTTCTCCACCATGATCTCAAGTGTATTGACGTGATTGTCTTACCAATCTGTGCATTTCTGAACATTACAGTCCCGTATTCTTTCTTGCATCAAACAACCACCACATCTGGAAAGCTGCATCCTTCGATACTACCATTGCGATACTACCAGCGCTATAATTTATAATTTTATACTCGACCTCGATAATAAGATATTTTTTTTCAATTTTTCGTTTACTCATTAAAATTCAGTGCACAAAATACGTTTTTTCTAAATGAATGTCTCACCACGAACCACTTTGCCACAACACCCACGAATAACAACCTCGTTGATGACGTACTTGGAAGTTAAAGAGGGCACTGGGGCGGTTCTCAGTCAAGATTCCGTTCATTGAGAGCCCTACGCTTCTGACTCCTCCCTTCCATTATGTCGTCCATCAAAAGCTGTAACATTTCACTTCACATAAAGCGATACAAGGGTTTTTTTATTAATAGTATCGATACCAAACTGGAATCGGTCGCTAACGCCTTCGACAGCCCCAGGGGCTTCGCCTCCGCCCCCGCGCGCTCCTTCGATTCAAAGCCCATCGAACTTTTTTCTTTTTTTTTAAAAACATTTTTAGGTCTTCAATCGGAGTGTGGGGAAAGATCCTGCTTCGAGATACCCGTTCAGGCTTAATTCCAAATGATGGCCTGTCGCGCATCATTCCCAACTAACTATTTCTCAACTCAACCCGCGGCTCTTCCTTCAACGGCGTAAAGATTTGAAGCCTAGACAATTATTGTGAGAAAAGCCCCCCCCCTTTCTGACTTCACCTACGCACATGAGCGGTTTTTATGTCTTCATCACGATCTGAGTTTTTTTTTAGTTTAAAATTGGCGGATATTAGCGAATCATTAATCAACTGAGACTCGGTTTCGCCCAACGGTTACTTCTTGTAGTTAACAGCACTTGACGAGCACGAATCGGTATTAGCCAGTCTTGGTATGTTCGCAACGAAACGAGAACTGGACTTTTTAATTTGACGACCGATAATTGAGTTCGTAACTGCTGGGGAGTGCTTGACACTGAAAAGACGGACGAAAACGGAAAAAAGTGGACGAAGCATGTATTCTGCTGGCCGACTGTTTGACTCCTATTGCCAGGCCCTCCAAGATTGAGGTTTAAAAGTATGGTCTTCAGTAGGTGATTTCGTGTGTGTGGAGAGCATGACTGTTATACACACATTATCCACATTGTCACACCCAACGGCCGTGTGGGGAAATAGACTCTTCCCTCCGAAATATTCGCCCACGATTGTTGGTCACATGACCATTGACCATGATCGACAGATTCCCCCGTAGGAAGATATCCGAGTTGAAACAGACACAGATGCATTTTGTAACCGCTGGGTCGTTTTGGAACGTCCAAAAAAGTGACAACGGACAGGGCCCGTTTGAGTTCTCTCTTTTTTCTCCGTTGACATAGTTGTGTTGTTTCAGCCATTGTTTTAATGCTCCGTACCCAAAAGCCAATGGCCTAATAGAACAGTTCCATAGGAGGTTGAAATATTCCATTCGTTGTTGTGGAACTGAAAATAAGGTCGAACCTCTCTTTAATTTGGGCCGCAGCGCATCAGAATTGATGTATGGGAGCGCTCTCACGTTGCCAGGAGATTTACCAGCCCAACCCCTTGGTCCTACCAGCCCACAAACTTTTCTCGCACGACTACAAAACGTCATAGACCAACTGAGATCCCAATGTTGACACGGGCGGAGAGTTGTCTTCGTTAATCCAGAACTGGAGACGAGCTCACATGCCCTCTCTCACTCCTCCCTGTTAAGATCCTTCTCCCATGCTGCGAGATGGCGCCACAACTTTTTCTGTCAAGATTAAAGGAAAAGATACTTCAGTGTCCTTTGAGCGTTTGAAGCCCGCTTTCAAATATCAAGAACAGGAGTTCACAGTAGCCATCGCTTTTCAAAATTGCATTTCTGAAGACCACTCGGCTACTGTGAGAGAAGCCAGAGGTGACCCACCACCTCCTGATGATCCACCATCACACTGAGGTTTCTCAAAGAAAACCTCCTTGGTTATTACAACCCCGATCAAGTCGCTATAGACGTCAACTTTGACTTTCCGGTTCGTGGCATGATTCAACTTCTAATTTTGTATTATTCGTTGTATGTTTTTTTAAGTAAAATTCAGTCTTGAGTTCGCCTTCCAACAACTGTGCTTCTTTTTAATTGGATTAAAATAATAATTTATGTTTGAGACGTTAGATTGCATCAAATTAATTAGTCTCGCGATATTACCTTATCCGCATATTAATAATCCGTATCTCTACAGTAGCATTTGTAAATATTTTTGTTGTTGTTATTACATTTTACTTTTCGGTTCGTGTCTCTACGAATCTGCTCTCCTTAAAACATGGGTCGGCACGCTTCCACTACGAAGTTGTGTGTTGTTATTGTTGTGATGGATCGTCGTTATCCATCTTAGTTTATCCCACTTCAGACGGCAATTGTAGTAAAACTACTGGTTCTGTTTACAGTTGAAGTACAGTTTTGGCCACGCCTCGTAACCTTTCACGTTATAGTACGGTCTTTTCTATCTTCTCCACCCCGCCCCTTTGCCCCTCCACCACACTTTTTAACAAATCGTACTGTAGTACGACATTTTTACCCCCCCCCTGCCCCAGTTTCCAGAAATTGACCACCTCTCCTTCCAGTTGTTCCAATCACGTTATAGTACTACCTTTTTACCCCCTCTAATATGTACTACTATGAGCCCCCCCCCCAACTACTTACCTTTTCCGCCCTCCATCCAGGTTTCTCCCACGAGTCTCCTGGTGAGTGTGTTGTAGTAGGATTCCCCCCCCCCATCTGAAAATTTGATGACATCATATTTTAAAAAAGGTTCCTTCCCTGGGATCGAACGCAGCACCTCACGTTATATAGTTGAGCTCTATACCAACTGAGCTATAAATGAATCGTTCATCGTTCATTTATTAAAGTGTAGAAAAGTAATGTTTTCGGGTCCGATGGTTACATGTACATATCCTATTCCCCAAGAAGACCAAACTTCATGCTGGGAACAAAGGCGCGAACCCAAACCCGAACGCAAACGCAAACGTGAATGTAAACACGTCATGCTATTGCATCACATTTTGAAACCTCTGCTATTAAACATTTCTGAGATTACTACACAGTAGCCTGAGGCAGCTGGTATTACATCATGTTGATGAGTCATGCCCTTGAACGATCATGTGAACCCTCTAGCGTCCCACAAGGATGATGTCATGTCTGGATGAGGAGGTGGGGAGTAATCCTACTACAGCACGCTCATCAGGAAGCTCATGGGAGAGGGCTGGATGGAGAGGGAAAAGGTAAGCAATGTGAGGGGA
Organism: Pachypeltis micranthus; assembly: GCA_020466155.1. Classification (NCBI taxonomy): domain Eukaryota; kingdom Metazoa; phylum Arthropoda; class Insecta; order Hemiptera; family Miridae; genus Pachypeltis; species Pachypeltis micranthus. The sequence continues at coordinate 8,243,664 of CM035776.1, forward strand.
GGGGGTTTATAATAGTACATATTAGTATGAAGACAGAGGGTAAAAAGGTCGTATTATAACGTGATTGCGCGGGGCAAAATCCTTGTACTATAGTACGATTGGTTGAAAATTGTGGTGGAAGGGATAAAGGGGTGGGGTGGAGGGGATAGAAAAGGCCGTACTATAACGTGATTGGTTAGGGGGTGTGGCCAAAAACCTTTTACTATAATACGATTGGCCAGGGAGTGTGGTTTTCTTCCCCCCCCCCTTCCAATTGGGTCAAAACTCTCAAACCCCGTTTCAAACCCCATTTATCCCCTACTCATCATCTTTAACCACTAGACAACGATCGCTCGGTGCCTTTTAATAGGAGTGAGTCGGTACACAAACACTGGGGGAAGGCGGCTGAATGGGCAGTGGTATAAGTAATTTGTGGAAGAAAAAGAAACGGCAAAAGGCGTGGCAGAGCGGGAAGAGGGGCGAGGTACGAGAAAGCCGACCCGGGCCAAGAGATCAGGGGCTTCAATCCGACCTGACAGCAGACCATGAAGGAATGTAATATGTGCACACAGGCGACGGTTACGTGGAGACATCAAGCTGAAGCGAAGAGCGAGTACAACGTAGTCCAAATTCTCACGAGGAATGGAGAGCTTACATGCCAGGAAGCGGAAGAAAGCCCTGAAGGCGCGTTGAATTTGGTGATAAGGACTCCAGAACGATGCGTACTCGAGAGTTGGCTGCACGAGAGTCTTATAGAGTGTCACTAGGCCTGGTGCTTGGGAGAACTCTCTGGTATTGCGCTTCAGAAAGCCAAGTGTCCGCATTCAGCGGTACGCCACCTCAGCTATGTGGTCGGAGAAGGAAAGCTAGGAATCTAAATGCACGCCAAGGTCCACAATATCAGTCCTAAGGGGAATTGTTACACCGTTGATTGAGTAGGGGTAGATGACAGGAGAGTGGAAACGATGGAAAGAAATGACTGCACATTTAGATGGGTTCAAGGGTAGTCCATTAATGTCACACCTGTTGACGCCAACGGATATCGCCAGACCTGTTCAGCTGTTTGGCGACCCCAATTGAGGTCCTCAAGGTCTCGAATCCCCAACAACGTGCAACTCGCACGCACTCGTTGGCCACATCCCCACAGCCCAGCCTCATTGCTGGGATTCATTGCGCCGACAATCGGCAACGTGAGCTGTACCTCAACCGTTCTCTTTCTTTATAATTCACGGTCTCTGGATCCGAAGGCTTCTCAGATAGCCAAATTTACTAGACATTTTGGACAAGGTGCCATTCAATCCTGACTATCTCGGTATATCACTTTCCATGTGGGGCTCGATCCCTATTAAACACTTTGTTCGTATTCCTCCAGGAACACCCGAAAGCGAGGAGAAGACAAACAGGACCTCAGCTTCTTCGTCTCATACCAGAAGTCCTGGTCAGAATATTCAGTCTTTATTTTTTTTAGTTCCTGAATAATTTATTGTAACCCATATTCGACATTATCCTTTTTTTCTGTAAGTTTGTCTGTACAGAACTCTTAGCTACATTTTCTTTAGTGTCCGTGACACCACTACACGCAGTTTATTTTTTCTCCATTCATTTCTCACATTTTTCAGGTTCAGTTTTCTTTCTCTTTCCTTTTTTGTAAAAGGCGTCAGACTGAGCGTAGCCCAGATACAGGCTTCACAATTTACGCCACACACCATTGAGAGAGGGCATCCAGGTTCTGTTAGGGGAGGTGGCAGTCTGAGGAGTCATGGAAGGAGATGAAGAGCTTCAGATCGTAAAACTCTGTACGGTGCAGGGAGGAAATTACGCCATTAATCACCAGGTTGAAGAGAAGGGGGCCGAGATGCGACCCATGTAGACATTCCTCTCCTGATTCTAAATATGTTTCATATTCATGTTTTGGACCAATAATAACTTCATGGCAAACGGTCAAAGGTTATATTGGGGAGCTAACTTCAGCCCAGTAGCATTAAACGTTCACAAAGCTACTTGGATTAGGTCTGTAGATAGGTCGACGGGAGATTTCTATGAATTTGTCTTTCTTAAAACTAACGCTGTTTTACTTTCGAAAAAAGGCCTAAATATGTGTTGTGATGCATCGCTCAATTTACCCCCAGCCACACTTCAGTACACTGTGCACTCGGAGGCTGGTCTTCGCTCAAAAACATCTAAGTAACAAAATTAAGTAACTGCTTAGTGAAAAGTATGATTTGAGTTTAACCAAAACCGTTGTCAGAGCCTTTGTTGAGGGAATTCGAGAAAAATGTATCTAGCACGACACGTCAAATAACTTTCCTCAGCCCCCACCGCTCTTGTAAATTCTAAGACACCCTGCATCCTGGTCCAAGCCCCCCCCCCCCACCTGTCAATTCACAGCCCTTCAGGTTCTATGGCTGTAGACCCACCGACAGAACGCCGTTAGGCACAGTGAAGCCTATGTGTTGGATTCTTGTGGATTGTGGCTGATTATTTTGGAATTAGTAGACCTAACCTCGTCTGGCGGTGTAATATTAAAGCTCATTTTCAAGTATAAGAGAAAAGGTATTATTAATGAATGTTTTGACTTGAAGATTCTTACTCTTCTCAGAAAACGGGCCAACTGTTAACGCGACTTAGTTTCCTCTTCAAGATCCTTTCACTCTCGTTCTATCACTCCGTTCCCGTCTCTCTCACTCTCGAGAAAGCCCTGAACATCAAATCCGTCTCTGCCGGACAGCGGATTAACGTCGAGAAGATTTCTCGTTTCCCGTTGACTCGACTGAATCGCTCGAGAATTTCTATTTATTCAACTCGGAGCCGAACGGACCACTTGCCCTCCGGTGGCCTCGGGGCTTGAGGTGCTGACATCAAACGGATAATTCGTTTAAATTGAGAGTCATTCGTTTCACTGGAGGACCGGCAATTATGAAGAGGAGATCCAACTTTTTCCGGACACATTTGTGGTCTGTTGAAGCTCGATGCGATTGCGCTCGAACGCTGAACGTCTAGACGCAAGTTTAAGTGGCGAATCGATTGAAAAAACGCTCCTTATCTGTTCAGCATGAAGTCAACCCTGTGTCACTGCTGCTGTGCCACTTACCAGGTTTCATTAAATCCTTAAGTAACACCACACATCAGGTGCGACACATTTCACGCCTTTCTTCAGCGACTTCTACCGCTCCCCTATGAATTCCTCACGGCTCACGTGAAGGGTGCAAGGATGCAATAAGGTTGCAAGGAAATTGGCATACCGGGCGAGAAACAAAACTGTTACGACGGATTTGGAAATGTCCGGAGAGCCGCCGACTTCAGCAAAAATTACAGCCGTCCCGTTCCAATCCCCGAATATCCTCGGAATATGAATCTTCGTCTTCGACCACTAGACTACGACCACTGGGCTGCCTGCAATGGAAGTCAGGTGGTACAAAACATTATTGGTACAAAGCCTTGTGGATCCCAAGAAGGTCTTACTTCCACCACTTCACATTAAGTTGGGCTTAATGAAACAATTTGTTAAGGCATTGCCAAAATAAGGAGAGTGTTTTAGATATCTCTGTGGACAGTTTCCTGGTTTATCTGAGAGAAAGCTTACGGAAGGAATCTTTGTCGGACCAGACATTAGAAAACTAATGAGAGACCCCAACTTTGAGGACAAAATGGAAACAGAAGAAAAAGCAGCATGGGCATCTTTTAAATTGGTTATTACCGGTTTTCTTGGAAACAAAAAAGATCCAAACTATAAGACAAGCTGGACAACTTTAAGAAACTTGGTTGTAACATGAGCATTAAAGTTCATTTTCTCCAGTCACATCTCGACTATTTCCCTGCAAACCTTGGTGATGTAAGTGAAGAGCAGGGTGAAAGATTCCACCAAGACATCAAGGAAAGAAGATACCAAGGAAGATGGAACGTCAACATGATAGCGGACTACTGCTGGATGTTAAAAAGAGATGATCCTCAACGAGTTCACAGCAGGAAAAGCAACAAAAGAAGCTTCGGCAGCAAGAGAAAGCGTTACTATAATGACTTGTAAGCTTACAGAGAAGTAGAAGTGTACTGGAAACATAATTTAGAACCTGATTTATAAATAAAATAAAATTGTCGAATTTTTAAAAATGTGTAAAATTGCTTACATTTTGTAATTATACCCAAACAAATTCCTTTTTTGTAAGAAAACCTGACGTGATAGAAAAAAACGGAGTGCATTTTTGAAATCAGCGCTCAAAACTACATAAAAATCAGTTATCAAAACTAAAACAATTTTCAAAAATATTTTGTTTTGCAGACCTGTGTACTTAAAAACGTATAGTTTTGCCCCGATTGGTTAATATCACACGTTTTGACCCATTGTGTATCACATAAACTGAGCTAATAAAATTTTTACGTGGTGATATTCGTTTTTCTCGCCCCAAAATTAGTAATATTTCACTCATAAAGTAAAGGAAACATTCAAAAAATAATTTTATTGCGTACCAGTGTAATTATTCAAACAGTAAACCCCCTCCCCCCATACCAAAACTGGGTGTATAAGTCATTCATTTCATTCATTAGCATCAGCTTTCTCACCCTACCGGATACTTAATTGCCTCGTGCAGGGCGGTAACGTCAATTCTTGACAGACTATTTGGATTTGTACCGACTTTGGAGCCATTTTGCGATGTACAATGAGAAAAGCGCTCGACTAAATTAATTCGTAGATCAGCATAAAGTTTTGGGAGCATAACCGTCAGCACTGTACTGCCGTAAGGGAAACAGTCTAAGAGGGGGCCGACAAGATGTCGAAAGCTATACATGTGCTGGGGAACTGACTTGTCTGGCCGCTGAGATAGTCACGGACAGACAAAATTGTCATCTTGTCAAGCTGTAAAGGTTGGAACGCCAAAGGTTTCAGGATTGCCATCTTTGTGCTTTATATTTTACGTAAACTCTCCGTTCGAAGTATACATGACGGGTGATCTGCAGTTTTATGGGCGTACGACACCTCTCATAGTGCGGGCGTTAATAAAACTTGATTAACGTCGTCAAAATGCGAATGAACTCTCATTTTGATAAGCAAAAGGCCGGATAATTTACGTAATTGTGAGGGTACTTTGTGAGATTTGATAAATGAACCTTCCTCGCTGAAATGCCACCAGCTGGCGTTGAGTATTCTGCGGTCGGCATCAGTTTCATAGGCGCTCTGTGATTAGGGGTAATGTTTACGGAGAATTTCTTTCCATCTGAACCGAGGAAGGAGTTGACTGCCGCCTACTTACAGTCAGATTTTGCAAGGAGAAAAGGTTTTACTGCCACCTCTAATTTCGGAGGGGCCGCGCGGAGCTCTTCGCCTCGACGACGTCATTCAATCCTGAGCCAGCGCCTGAGCCTGGTAAGGTGCGCTATCTCGTCACTTTATACGCGTCATTTATCCTCCTTGGGGAATCGAAACTCTTCGCCTTTTTCCAAATCTGTGGGATCTCTAATTCCGTTCTCTTTCTCTTTTTGAATTGAGGGCAAATAAGGAATGCGAATTAAGTTTTTAAGGGATTTTGGGGCGGAGCTTCGGAATGGTTCGTACAACTGAGTGAGATGAATATTATGATAAAACCTCCAAAGGAACAAGACACATTCCCCGTGCCCATAGCTCTCGTCTTTTTTGACTATTCGAACGGACTATTTATTACTTGTCGTTGGTTCTTGCCAACCGTGAGGCTTAGCAGTTCCAGTGTCCAGACGTGGAGGGTTATTTTCATTCAGCCTCAGACCTGGAGCCTTCCCCTCGGCGGCCAATGTTCTGTTTACCTCTAGTACAGAAGAGGTGCTTCACACGCAGCAAGCGTCAAAGAGTTTTAATTGTGAGAAGTTCACTGGTAGGATGCCCAACGAGAAAAGAAAGGAGCCGCGCGTTGAAGTCTTCACGTTCTGTAACGCAGTGTTGTCGTCAGTTCTCTGAAGCCCCTCTGGACCCACTTGTTCCGCTTTCTCCTATGATGCGTTCCTATGACGTGGTTCCCTTCTTCCTAAACATTTATCTATCACTCTCCCATCAAATTCTGCCTATTTGCATTCAATGGAAGGGCCTTCTTGGAATGTGACCTGAGATCCATTTGGAGGGTCCGTTACTTGATAATATGATCCCACGTCAACGCGTATACACATTTGGACACTGACAGCCCCGTGGAAACGAGCGCGAAGAGCTCTCTCCTCTCAACAGATAAAACTAAGCCTCTCGTTCATGAAACGATTCGCGTGACCATTAACAAGAAATATTCCAATACAAAGCACGAAAGATGGGATTTCCTTCCTTAAACTTAAACTCCTGAACAACGCCCAAACGGACACCATGGACCGTTATTGTGCCTGATAACGAAATGTGGGCACGTCGCACTTAAGGCAGCTCCAACGACCAAGCCACACAAATTGCCCATCAGGAAAATGGTCGAAACTCCAGGTGCGTTTTGTGGACATATTGGCCGCATGTGAGACTATAAAATACGTCGTAAGACAAGATGAGGTCAACTGAGTCGTGCTGGGTTTCTTATTCAAGACCCAGCGCTGGACCTCACAATTGTTGTTTAGAACCTTGAGACTTGCTTGTCCTTCGGACGCACACTACGACCAGCTCACGTTATGTCCAAGACCCGGAACCTTATTATCTTTGTACCAAATTCAAGAAATTCCTTCGGAGAGAAACACTTTTCCGTTGATGTGGGGGTGAAGGAGACAGGTCTGTTTCCTTATAAAATGATCGGGGTTATATCACTCAACTGTCAAGAAAGTTGCGGTATCGCTATCATGGAAGAGGCTGGCCACTCGCTCAGGATCCACCGAACCCAGGCCTGCGGAGGTGCGGCAGGTATGGTCACTTCGCCCTGTGAAGAGATCCCGTACCCTCTGGGGGGGAGTTCTTAATCTGGTTTCCCACATGGGTGGCAGAGGTAAACGAGACAAATGGCTTCTGGAGGTGAAGCGGATGTCACGAGTACGTCACATGGCAACTGAAAATGTGGACATAGTGAAGACTGCACAAATAGTTGTACTTTACGATTAGCGCCAACTACTTCAATCTCACCTTCTGGACGCTACTCGGTAGCCGGAGCTGAACCGTCGCATGGGCAGCACTGAAAGCGATATCCCGAAACCCCAAATTTTCGAAACGTTTAGTGTTTCAGAACATAATTTAGATATTTAGGGTAAAAACCCCGTCACTTTAGGCTGAAAATTATGTGAAAGACCGGAACAAAATGAGAAAAAGAAAGTCAATCGCCTGAGGGGGGCAGATTCTAATCCGCACGTTGAAGGCTTTTTTACTTTGTTTACGGTCTTCGTGAGGGGCGGAAGTTAATTTATTAACCGCGAGAAACCTGTCATTTTCTCATTCGTTATAAAAGGGCAAGAAAGCGATAAATTACCGCTTGATTAACTAGTCACACCTTATTCGTTATTACGGCGGGACTCAAGAGTTCGATCGATCACAAGAAGGCGACCTGTGACGCCCTCAGGGAAACCAACTCCCCGAAAAGTTCCGCAAATTAGGACATCCCTCGGGAATCAACGGGTGCGCCTCGGAAAAAAAAAGTGTTCCGTATTTTATCGAGAATTTGGCGACTTTTATGGATGAGACCGGGTTTTCGAGTTAGGGGCGCAGGTTGGCTTTACGTGTCAAAAGGGCTTCGCACTTTGTCCCATTTGACTTGGGCTCGAACCAAACGGGAAGGTAAGTTTTGGCTCAGTAATTCGTAATTGATGTATTCTTTCAACATATTTCCTTCTGCCTCTTCCGTTTTCTTACTTTTCAGAAGTTACAGTTCAGAGATTTACCACCACAAACAGGAAACTGCGTAGGAGGGATCGCAGGAGCTGTGAATAACATCCAAAGTTGGTGCGACAAGGAAGGACTTCACGTAAATCCATCCAAAACCACCACGGCCTCGTTTACAGGAAGGAACCTGGAAATAGTTCCACTCACTACGCAAGGAGCGAGACTCCAGTTGACTGCAGAGGTCAAATAATTCGGCGTGATACTGTAAAAGCATCTAACACGTGAGATAAGCGCTGCACAAGGCAACCCCAGCTCTGTGGGATCATGGGGCGTCGTTTCAAAAATGATGGCTCTACGAGGGGATAATTAGACCTCACGTCTCAGGGGAAGCTTCAGAAACTGCAAGCGACAGGCTTTGCTACTGACAGGGGCCATGAGCACTTGCCCCCCTGCTGCAATAGCACCAGACGTAAAACTGCATAGCTGGCACAACAACTATCGATATTAAGGAAGCTTTTTACGCTCCAAATTTCTTCTTCTTTCATATGCCATGTCCGGACTCCCTGACGTTGGCGATCACTATGGCGAGGGCTTCTCTGTCCTGTGCTACCTGCATCAATTCTCCCACTGATCCTATTCCAGTCCAATCACGGATGTTACGTAGCCACGAGTGTTGCCTCCTCCCAGGTCCTCTGCGCCCCTCTATTTTTCCTTTAAATATAAGTTGGAGTAGCTGGTACTCCTGTGCCAAGTATACAGTTTGATCGAGTAGTATCCAAGGCTAACCTGCAGACATCTGGCCATCCTCCTAACATCAAGGAGCAGTTAATACGTGTGTCGGCCTGTCGTGCCTGCCACACGTCCATCATCCACTCCCTTGCTAAATAGTGGTGACCAGAAACATCACACACTGCGAAGAAGGGAAAACGCATCCACACTCTGGCGAAGCAACCTGGCAGAGCGGGCCTCACTGCTCTTGAGTTGAGTCAGGTGGAATGAGGAGAGAACAAATGAGGAACTCCCTTCCACATTCTCTCTTTTAGGGCTACTCTGGAAGAGACTAGAACGGGTTCAATGAATGGCCAAAAGATGATCACACACAAATCTGTACATTGCGTAGTGTATTGAAGTATGACAACCTACCTATTCTATGGCTAATCTCTCGTTTCCGTTCTGTCCTGATTATACGTAAAACGTACCAAACACGTGTACTGCGCTTTTTAGCGATTACGTCCTTCGAAAAAGAGGCAAAGTGAGTGAATGAATGAGTGTGTTACGACTTCCACAACCTTTCGTGCCACGTGAAAGCCTTAGAAGAGAGCCCATAACTGTACTCCTCGTCCAACAACTAACGTTCATTATTGTAGAAGATGCAGTGGTGCATTGAAGTTGCCACGCCCCATAAGAAACAGGCTTGTTCAACAGCCTGATATGACCAATTTTCTCCGTTTTCAAATAATGGGAGTTATTCGTACAAAGCGCACTCCTTTGACAACAGTTGACATCTGTCCTGCCATTTATACAGGGGCAAAGTAGCTTATCTACTTTCAACTTTACCACGATACCAAGTTGACTGGTAACTGCCCAGTGGCCCAGTGATTACTTATAAGCCTTGCAGGCACAGGGGCACACCTTACTGGGACAGGGCCAAGATAGGCAATTTTGCGACATTTAATCGTGTTTAGTATCTGTTTGTAGGTATTGGCTCTTCGAAGTGCTTCCGTATTGGTGACGCGATCCACCCAAGGTATGCAAAGCATTCTCCGATGCAACCACATCTCAAAAGCCTCGAGACGATTCATTGTACTAACTTTCAATGTCCAAGCTTCCAGTCCGTATAGGAGTACAGACCAGACATAACACCGTGTCATTCTTTGCCTTATTTTGAGGTTCAGATTGTCGTCACACGGAAGCTGTCTCATTCTACTGAATGCTGAACGTGCCATTTCTATTCGGCATTTTATTTCTACGTCAGGGCCTAAGCATTCTGTAATGATACTTCCTAGGTATTTAAATCTATTTACCCATTCAATTGGGGAACCTTTAAGTTCCAGTTTAAGATTATTGTGGTCTGTGCGGCTGAATACCATGAATTTGGTCTTGTTGGCATTGACTTTTAGGCCGTATCTCTCTCCCACTGCGTCGATTCCATTGAGTAGTTATTGTGTCCGACATTGTGTCCAACAATATAACTGTATCGTCAGCATACCTGATAGTTGTTATAGGCATGCCATTTACTTTCACCCCATAGTGTGAGAGATCGTCCAGTGCTTCTTTAAATACACAGTCGGAGTAAAGGTTGAACAACAGTGGGGAGGGAAAACAACCCTGACGGACCCCTCTTTGGATGTTGATATCTGCTGTTGTGATATTGCCTATTCTCACATTCGCCCTTTGTCCCCGGTACAAATTCCTTATTATCTGGATATCCCTGCCATCTAGCCTAACGTTTTGCAGCATTTCTATTAGCTTATCGTGTTGAATTCGATCGAATGCTTTCTCGTAATCCAGGAATACATCATACACGTCTTTGCGTTGGTCACGACATTTTTGTAAAAGCACATTGATACTAAACAGTGCTTCTCGTGTTCCAAATGCATTACGGAAGCCAAATTGTGATTGATCCAGGTTTTCTTCACATCTTCTTCTGATGTGTGCATGGATAATCCGTAGAAATGTTTTAAGCATGTGAGACATGAGGCTGATTAACCGGTAGTCATTACAATATTTCGGATGTTGTTTTTTGGGTAAGGTTATGAATGTCGATTTCAACCAGTCGTCTGGGATTTCTCCTGTATTATATATCATATTAAATAATTTCACCATGATGTCAATGTTTTCTTCATTTATTAATTTCAGTACTTCCATCGGTAGTCCGTCCGGTCCACTCGCTTTTCTGTTGCTAGCAACTGAAAGAGCATGAACTACCTCAGACTCCAATATTTCCGGTTCCATCTGTTCTTCCGTTGATAGAGGAACATCTGTTCTCACATCCGCAAACGTCTCTGCAATATAAGATTCCCATGTTTGTTTGATCTCTGATTCATCCAGTATCAATTTATTATCTTTGTTTGTTAAGGATATGGGTGACTTTTTCTTGTAGGTACCGGTCAACTCTTTAATCTTGCGATGCACATTGAAATCGTGGCTCCAAATTTACCTTAGATAAATCATGATGGTTCGAGATATGAAAGACATGGCGAATTAACAGCCAGGGAGAGTACTTAACGAAGCCTGTTACGCTCAGCACCTAATTATTTAGAGCCTCTTTCCTTTCCTGAATACATTTCCATCCATAGTGGCCATCTGCAGACTCATCCCGCTATTTTACATTTTTTTCCTTACAACTTGTTCAAAAACTCATCAATCCTTTTGCCTACACAAAAGAGCCCTTGAGTCGAATGGTTTCTTAATGGTTTCCTGCCGTTCCCCCTAGTGAGGTTTTTCCTTAACGCCGGGCAATGTTTCAAACGCCGAATAAAATCTCTTCCTTTTTTTTTTTTTTTTTTTTTTTTGTTCCCAACCATCGATTGGCGGCTACTTCTAAATCCATCATTGCCCTATTCGTTGCAACATTAGTCATTGTCTGTCTCGACGAGCGCCAGATTAGTTATCGCTCGCATCTTTTTGATTCGAGACCTTCGAAGCTACTTGTTTGAGAACTTCACCGACGAAACGGCTGGCTGTGAATGTCATTTTTGAACTAACCCTTGTCAAACATAATCCATCGATTTGAGTAGATGATTCAGCCGCGTCCCCGAGAGCATGAATTATGCATGTAGCAACAAGAAGATTGAGACCAAAATATAGGTGACAACTTTCAATTAATTAGTAAAGCATGTCGGCAATCAATTAACCGAGTATATCCACAAAATGAGTTCCGTATAGTTATAGAAAATATCAGGTGCGACACATTAGGTTTCTTTAGATCTAACACTAATTGCGCTACGTAAATTCGGCGATTTTCATGGCTTTGGCTTCTAATTCAATTTATTATTCACACAGTTCGTTTAAACTTTAAATTTAATAAAACGACACTTCACGGCGGCAGAAAGCGGTGCGTTGTGTATTGCAACGCACCAGATATTTGTTCAACGTATCTCTACCTGAACTTGCACGTTGAACAAAAAGTACGTCTCTGGAACTACTGGGCCGCGCTTCTACGTGGTAAAAAATTGGTAGACGATGTTCGTAACCGGAAACATTTGCTGAGTAGGTCAAAGTCAACTAACACAGCCTCATTTGGTAATAATGAATATAATGGTTCGTAGCAGTGAGCGATGCAGCCCTAGGAAAACCGTGTGTGAGGAAACTCAGTCAACCATAGAAGAAAGTGTGGAGCACCCTAAAGGAAGTCAGGTCCTCAATCATCAACTACCATGCACCAAAAGTGGTAGAATTGCTAAACCTGTAAATAGGTTCTCGTTCTCCGAATTCCATAAGTAGTCAAGCAAAATTGAAGGAAAGCGAAACTTGATTGGATTAATTGTCAGGAACTGAATAAAACGCTGCGACGCGGACTATGGTAGAAAGATGGGTTAATAGTAGCCATTTGGATATTTTATAAAAATCGTTAGCATCTCAAGTAAACACCGAAGTAAAAGGTTTTCCGGAAGCGAAGTGATTGGAGGGAAATGTGGTTGGAAACACCCGCGGGCTTTGAGTTGTTAACCAGTCTCGTTGCGGCCAGGAATTGTTCCCAAGAAACTCCTCAACAGCCTTTGGAGTAAAATCTCCAATTAACAACGCCGCTATTAGTCATCTTAATGGTCGCTTCATTAGACGAGCGACTCGCCTTCGATTATAAACACCTTTTAGTATGATGAGCGACCTTGGGTAGTACAAAACCAAATTTATTAAGGAATATCCCCGAACTGGTCTCAACAACGGGCGACACAATACTTTTACTCAACACCTTCTTGTTGGTGCTCGGTAACGCTAATGAACTTATAATTCGTACTTGATGGAGACATTTATCGGAGGATTTAGTGAGGATTTAAAGAGAAAAACTGCACGCAGGTTCTTAGGCGCGTGCGTGAGGTTTCAGGTTGAGGCAGCGTTAAATATATGGAAATCGGGGGGAGCAGCACGAGAAAGTTTTCAACAAAAGTCGATTCAGCCAGCTCTTTATATCAAATGTACGCCCATTACTTATTCTCGTCCCTCGTAATGTTAAACCTTGGCGGTTTGACGATGCTTAGGCCTCGGCGCTGGCCATTCAGAGCACGCAACGCTTCCCTCACCACTTCACCAACTGACGTCTCTCCACTCTCCCCACTCACCGCGGCTCTTCTCCCTGCGACCAATTGCGGATCAGATTTGACAGATAAGTATGTAAATAAAAAAGAAAGCCGTTGTTTTATAAAACATTTGAGCGGACCACCCGGTTGGAAGGAGCTGCTCCGTACGCCCTGCGAATAATGAAAAGGGAGAAACATTGTACAAATCTGGTGATATCTGGTTAACGCTGCGTTAGATTTGCTGCTCGGCCAAAACTAGACTCTCTAAAACCAGCATGGGAAATCGACGAAGACGCGAACGTCAACTCGTACTTGTTAAAACTTAACCTAAAACTATTTCGAATTGTTAACTAGCAAAACTGTGTAAATTCAAAGAGGGCTTCTATCGAAGATCCATAGGATCCGTGAGTGTAATTGCCATTGTGATGTATATGTTGGTCAGACTGTTTTGGCGGTATCTCGTGCGTTGTTCCCGATCCCATGTAATCTGTTCCGTTATAATAATTAACTCGGTTTATAATAAAGTTCTACAAAATACATTCAATAAAATAACCCTTCAAGTGGTTATGAGCCCAGTAACTTTAGTGAGTAACTGTGTGAGTTAACACGTTTCTTTCGGTTCGGTTGTGTCCGGTTGTGATAACGCATTCTCGTTGCGGGTGAAGCCAAATTTTGTCGGTAAATCGGTAGTTGTGTCGAATATTACGGTCACGAGACGAAAGAAATGGAAGCGGTCACGGTCGTTAAGCTGAAAGGAGATTCCAACTGGAATATGTTCAAGTTTCAGATAATGATTGCAGATGAAGCAAAGGGTTTTGCCCTTTATCTACAAGGTAAAATCGACCCTCCCGTTCTGGAAGAAGGTAAAGAAGCTGATTATAATAAATATCTTGAGCTGTTCAATCAACAAGATAGTACAGCCATAGACTTTCTAGTGTCTCGGTTGGAAGAAGAACCAATGGTTCATACACACCTGTACTACTGCTGAGGAAATGTGTTCTAGGCTACTTGCGGTCATATCTTACATACTGTTTCTTTAACTATAAATACCAAAATCAAGGTGTAGCTTGACACTGCAGCTTGAAGACTACGAAGTGGTCGCATACGCGGATGACCTTGCAGTTCTGGTAAGAGGCAAATTTGCCTCCACGGTGTCTGAAAGGATGCAAGTAGCTATGGATATCATCCAAAGATGGTGCGCCAAGGAAGGACTATTTATAAATCCGACCAAGACCACCACAGTTTCCTTCACTAGACGAAGAAACCTTGATATAGTACCACCCACAATGCAAGGAGCAAGGCTCCAGATAATGAAGGAGGTGAAATACCTCGGGGGATACTGGACAAGCAGCTCACATGGAACCCGCATGTGAGATATGCGCTGCACAAGGCAACTACAGCCCTCTGCGCGTGTAGGAGGCTGTGCAGCAAATCCTGGGGCATAACTCCAAAAATGATGGAGTGGCTCTTTAAGGGGGTAATAAGACGTATGCCTCCACAGCGTGGTGGAAGGCGACACGCCAGCTGGCAGTACAAGGAAAACTCCAACAACTGCAGCGGCAGGCGTGTCTTGCTATCACAGGGGCCATGGGTACATGCCCTTCTGCCGCAATGGAAGTCCTTCTGAACATCTCACCTCTACATATACACATCCAGAGGACTGCTTACCTGGGAGCGGCAAGGCTTTTGTAGACAGGTAACATTTCCACCAGTGTTAAGGCGAGCCTCCACAGAATAACCAGACAGTTTAAGATAGAAGAGGCAGCAGTCCTTGCTACTGACGTTATGCCAGAGCAGAAGAATTTTCGGCTGCCATTCAGCGTCAGCATCCACTCACAGGAACGGTGGGAAAAGGCGACATTCCGGACCGAGGTGAGCGCGCTGCAGTGGTATACCGATGGTTCAGTTAAGGAAGGCCGAGCAGGACTGGGCATTGTAGGGCCCAACTACAGTCTTGCAAAGCCACTGGGGGTGTACGCCACGATATTCCAAGTGGTACCATAGCCATAAAGATCTGGGCAGAAGAGATCCTGAACAAAGGGCTCAAGGGCAAGCGGATCTACATTTTCTCAGACAGCCAGGCCGCCTTAAAGGCCATCACAGCCTATAGTTTTAGGTCTAAGCTGGCATGGGAATGCCTCCATGCGCTCAAGCAGCTCGGCGCCTGTAACAGGCTCTCCCTCATTTGGGTGCCGGCTCACAGGGGGCATGAGGGCAATGAAAAGGCTGACCGCCTTGCGAAAAGGGGTACAGAATCCCTACACATCAGGCCTGAGCCACACGTGGGTCTGACGAAAAGTCACCTGAACCGTCTGGATGCTCGATGGGAGATACAGGAAAATGGCCTCGCCAGCCACGACTAAGACAGGCGAAAAGGCTTGTCACGCCTTCCTGTCAAAGGGCGAAGGCGATGCTGACACTCTCTAGACAAGATCTGAGAGTACTGATAAGCTTCCGCACCAGGTACTGCCCACTCAGATATCACCTCAACAAGATGGGCATCTCAGAGGCGGTGGAATGCAGACTCTGTGGCGAGGAGGATGAGACAGCAGAGCATATCCTACCTCCTGCTTTGGCAGCAAAACGCTTCGAATACTTCGGTCAGGGGACCACTGAACCCCAAACCGTAGCGGACTCTGCGGTGAAGGACATACTCGGCTTGCTAAGGGGGCGGGTACGTACGACGCCTTCTACTAAGAAAGGGCCAGCGTCACAATAGGCCCATATGCGGCCGCAGTGACAAAGTGAGCTACCTATATTTCGGGTTTGCTTGACATTGTTACCAAGCTCAAGCTGCAGGGAGAAATTATTTCAGACAAGCAGGTTATTACCAAGATACTGATGTCTCTACTGTCCAGTCTGGGGCATTCCGTATCATCTTGGGAGTCAGTTGAATCAACCAAGCAAACAATCAATGAACTCACTTAGCGGTTGATTATGGACGAGCAAAGGATGAAGGCTAGGGGCCAGGATAGAGAGAATGCTGTGGCTCTTTACTCTCATCAAGGCGACAACCAATTGTGACTACATCAGTAACAGAGGCAGAGTATGTATCGGCAGCCGAGTCTACAAAGAATCTACTCTACCTCAGAAGTCTCTTAAAAGAACTGACTGGAAAGAATGTGACTGTGGAGTTACATGTGGACAATCAAAGCGCAATTAATTAACAATGGTGTGATCAATCGACGGATCAAGCACATTGATGTCAGGTTTCATTTTATGAAAGAAAGAGTAGAGAATGGTGAAATTATCTTAAACTATTGCGATACAAATCACCAAATTGCTGACATATTCACTAAACCTTTAAATGGTCCTAAATTTGAAAAATTTCGTTCTTGTTTTATGAGATAATGATTTTTTGAAGATTCTGTCAAACTTAATAGTGCTGTTCCTTTAACATTAATTAAATTAGTATTGTGCTTGACTAATGATTTGTAAAATTACTATTGATATATTTACACAATGCCAATTAAGAGGTTGTATCGAAGATCCATAGGATCCGTGATTGTAATTGCCATTGTGATGTATATGTTGGTCAGCGCTTGCCCACAGCAACTCACCAGCCAGAGAAGACGGACTCACCTAACAGATACGTTAACTTTAATAGTAAACTTATACTTGTAATGCCCGAGGTCCTAGAAATGTTTCTTCTGATTGGATTCTGACCACCAAAGTTACAGGCGAGAGCTCCAATTTGTTCTTTCCTTGGCTCTTCGAAGTGAATTTCTTTCAGATATTTACATGTTAAGGCGAATTGCAGCCGCAAAACACTATTTGGGGGAATGGCTTGTGTGTGGACGCGATTGAGAGAAAACGGCGGAACAAAATCAGCGAAAACTTGATACTAAGTCCCCAGGATCGCCAAAATAAGGGTATGAACAAAATACGCCCAAAATTAACTATAGTTATCAAAACACTAAAACACTTTTTCACATACACCTCCAAATTACAGAACAATACCATAAAATTCTCATTTGTGGGAGAATGACGAGAGCAGCCCAATAAATTACCAAACGTTTCAACAAAAACTTATTTTACTGCCGTTTTGGTTTATTATTCATTCTGAATAATAACCCTATGTTTTCGGTCACGAAAAATATTTTACAACCCCCCCTCAAAATTTGATACTTTACGTTTCAAGACATGGGGATTCCAAATTTGCTATGTCCGTCTGCCGTCCCCTGTCCACCGTCCGGGCCGTTTTGTGCCTTTAACATGGTCTAAAAACCCCGTTCTTTCGCACAAAAATCCCATTTGGTATCTAGTTGTGCCCGCCATCTCGGCAATCCGATCGGACGAAGCCCATGGTTGTTATGGACAAAATATGGTTTAAAAATTAATGAAACGCAGTCTAATCGCAAATAAGCCATGTTTCGTATCGTTTTCAAGGTATTTTTACATCCTGGGTCGAATGAAATGAGTATCAAACGTGTACAACTGCGTATAGGGAAATCACAGTAATTATTAGAGTCAACTAATTGAACGAACTCGCGGGAGCTACAGCGGAAGTCAACGTTTCGTCGTTTGGACTTCATCCCTCCCGTCTCATCAAAACCACCCGCCCGCTCACCTTGCAACGTCGTGCCAATTGCCGAGGGTTTGCTGGAAGTCCCCGTCCCAATTTCCCCGGCCCTTTGCCCGACGGGGCAGAGGAAGGTTAGGGCCACTCCCTCCGCACACCCCTACATCAGATCATAAATGTCTACAGACGTTTACAGACGCCTGGCGCCGGGGGAATATTTAGTTTCCGTAGTTCCATTGTAGTCAGGTCATGTTCCGTATGGTTTACTAGTATTTTTCGATGCTGAATCGAATGGAATGGCTCTCGGAGCAGTAATACTAGGTCAAGCTGTTCATGAGAATAATAAACCGTTGTGTAATAATTTGCAGGGTTTTTCCTTGTGATATCCGCTCAAATGACGCTAAGATCATCATAAAAATTGACAAGTGCCTATAACATGAGTATTTGATAACGCTCATGAAATATATAGGAGCAGCTTCAGAAATCCCGGAATTTCAACCCTCTCTATTTCGCTCACTACCATTTCTCACAGTTTTTACCCGTTAATGCTGTAGCGATTATAATCATTCTCAAAAATTCAGGCGCGTTACAAAACTTTCCTCAGCTCTTCATAAATTCACTGGTTTGCATGGCTTGTTGATACTGACTCAGTTCATTTGAACTAGGTAGAGCACCCCTTCACGGTGACGCTTACAGCTCCAGAATTTACAGTATTACTCATACTCATGCCCCAACCGTTATTGAGTAATTGGTACACGGAAAACGACACGGTTCTTTTTGAGACGGATAACAATATCTTTTCTAGAGTTATCGGGGAAAAAACTTTTATAAATGGCAGTGGTTGAAATTCAGAAATTTCTGCAGTAACCCGTATATATCTTATGACCGTTATCAAAAACTCGTCGTATAGGTACTTGATTGGACTACAACCTGAATTTTTCCGAAGTTTCTAATAACATTTGAGCAGATTTTTATACAGCAAAAAACTGCGCTTAAATCCGTTTTCGTCGAAACGCTTGGTAATTTATTGTGCTGCTCTCGTCATTTTCTCGGAGATAAGAATTTTATGGTATTGTCGTGTTATTTTGAGCTGCCTGTACAAGAAATTTAATCAAAATCGTAATAGCCGTTTTTGAGAGAAAAAATATTTGATGTTTTGATCACTATGAGAACTATAGTAAGTTTTCTTTGGATTTGCTTCATAACCTTATTTTGACGTCCTATGGCGATCTGAGGGCTAAATATTGAGTTTGAGCTGATTTGGTTTAGCCGTTTTCTTACAATGACGTTCAGAGATACACATGTGCACACACACACACACACACACACGCATAAACCGTTTTTCGGGCTCAGTAAGGAATGAAACACAAAGGCCAGGAGGCCTGACTTTCTACCGCCGTGAAGTTATGTTTGACCAAGTTCAAATCAAATTGAATTAGTAGTGATGCCATGGAAACCATCGAACAGCTAAGGAAAGTTGTGTGATGCGTCGCACCTGTGGTTTTTCTATCATAAAAAGTGAACACTGCTTTCTCGTTCACGGGAGTGCTGTACTAGTGTCACTCCAGAAAAGCCAACGAGGAACAACAAAATTGCTTCCCCCCTCGAGCGAGTGCATTTGTGACTGCCGTCCATGTTTTTACCATTTCGCCCGAACACGGCCGTTCGAGGGATCCGCTAAAAGAAGACCGATGTCGGTCATCTCGCTCAGAGCGTACGAATGTGGAGATCGTAGTTGAGAATCGATCATTCGTGGGAAGCGGTAGTGGCTTACCGACTTTACGGAACGGAGCTCCGGTTGGCGGTTGGCAGAGTGGAGTTTTTTTTACTACCAGTCTCTCGAATTATTTTTCCTCGAGCCTGATTAAAATCCCCTTTTTCGAATGATTAATTGGCGAGATAACACCAACTCGAGAACGTTTTAGTTGAAAACGGAGAACTTCGCCTTTCGACAGAAAATTTATTGGAATTTGTAAAAAGCCGCGAAGAGGAGGTTTGTGGTTCAGATTAGCTCTTCTCACAGTTAGACTTTATACGGTGAGAGGAAAATCTTACTTGATTAATATTGAAGGAACTAGATAAGGCTTAGGATAAATAAAAAAGTTGCTTTTCGCTCTTGAGGCACCAACATTTTAAGTAGACCTGGAGCTAACTCAAAAGATAGAAGTCCTGAATCCCTTAAGTTATTGCCTCGCTGATAACCAAAGTTCAGTGGTAGAATGAAAATCCAGATCCCGATTGCAAGGCACAAGCGCTTGAAATGAAAACAGAATCTCCATGTGGTTTGGTATTTAGGTGTTTGCTTCTTTAACAACTAGCCATAAAATAAATCGCAGTTCATTTAAAATAGCGAGATCATGTGAGAAGGGGGCATACTGAGTTATGATTCTATTCTTGCTCATGCGCGGAAATTTGAAAATATCGCCGTAATAAGTGCAATAATAACCTGAACATCCTCGTACAACGATCCACTTCAGTAGCTGAGGAATCAATAGGAATTTCATTGTGCCGTGGAAAACGTTAATTCGTTAATTATTCGTGCGAAACGTGCATCATTTAAAATCGCAATTGCGGGGGGGGGGGAGAGAGAGAGAGAGAGAGAGAAGAGAGATTTAGGCCAGTTCCCACTTGCTCGCCACCACTATATATATTTCCTGATTTAAGAATAATGCCAATATGCAATAAGACGAAGACAGAATGTATACTAATAGGGTGCACGAAACTGTTGAAGAATTTGATAGATAAGACCATACCGCCCTTGATGCTGAGCGAAGTACGCTTGGAAATGGTCAATGAGACAACCAACTTGGGCGTAATCATGCAAAACACTCTGCGTTGGGAAAGCACGAAATTGCACGAAACTGTGCAATGCCAGTTTCAGAAGCTTGTATCAGTTGCGGAGGTTGGCTGAGGATTTGGGGGGACATGCTCAGGCTGCAAAAAGACCAGAATGCGGCAGTGCGCTTTGTTGCCAGGGTGCGGCCCACTGAGCATGTCAAATCAGCGTACGGATTGCTAGGATGGCTGAAGGTAGCAGAGAGGAAAAAGCTAGCACTGGCTGCGATGATGGTTAAAGTGCTGAAATACAAGAGTCCCGAGTACCTGTACAATAAATTTAAATTTATGTCGCAGGTGCATAATAGGGACGCTAGGAATGCCAAAACTTTGATGCAGCTTCCATCTCATCGTTCTACGGGCGAGGAAATAAATTGTTCAACGAAGATGTGGATCTATTTAACCTGAAGTTGACGCTGAGCACTTTCAAACGAAATATTAAAAAAAGTTTCTGGAAATGTATGGGGACACGGGATCACATCAATAATGTTACAAAGTGTGTGTAGTGAAGATCCAATTTGAGAAGGAGAGGAATATCCCAGCACGCGCCCTTCTTAAATGTGCATCTGTGTGTGTATAGCACGAATGAATGTAATTTATTACGGTATGAACGTCGTTCATTTTTCTTCGTGTCTAGCATTTGTAGGATGTGTATATACTCGTGGTTATGAGACAGAGTTTTTTTTGGTATAGTGGAACCATGTTGTAGAATTGAAGAATATCTACTGCTTGATTTTAAAATATCTATTGTTTAATTATGCCGATGGTGGATAAATAAAACCTCGCTCTCTCTCTCTCTCTCTCTCTCTCTCTCTCTCTCTCTCTCTCTCTCTCTCGCCTCATACCTCTCTTCTCTGATCGCTTGCAGAAGGTTAAGAGCCCTGATGGCAGCTTGTCAAAAGAGTCATCTACCAAAACTGGAGTCCTGCAGGGGTTGGTATTATCAGCTATATTGTTTGTTCTTACAATTGATTCTGCAACCTCAGTCTTCCACCAGTGCAGATTTATGGTCTATGCTGATGTCGTGCAGATATATATAAGTTCGCCGATTGACCGGGTTAAGGAAGCAATAGAGACATTGAACGCTGAGATTGCTGGCCTTCTATCGTGGTGTTCATCGCACAGCATGGTGATGAACTCTTCTAAGTGCAAGGCCATGGTGATGGGGTACTCAAGACTACTTTCACGGCTTAATGTTGTAGAGCTTCCATAGATAGAAGTGGGTGGTATGACGCTCAGATATGAGTCGTTGTTGAAGAACTTGGGTGTGTTAATTGAACCCTCACTCAGGTGGAACTCCCAGGTGTATGCAGTCTCTAGGCGGGTATATGGGGCTTTGTACCAGCTCCGTCGGCAAGCGGTGGACTTTCCTTTCAGGGCATGGCTTCAGCTTGTCCAGTCCCATGGTTATACACAACTTTGCATACAGTCTGTGTGTCCTCAGTCTTCAAGCTTCAATGGCTGAAGATTGAAGGGCAGCTGCAGTTGCACATTGGAACGATGCTGTTCAGGACTCTTAAGTCTGGGTCACCACAGTACCTTGCGAAGAAGTTTGCGTTCCTGGAGGATTGTCATCAGCATCACACTCGAAGCGTTTCATACAGATACCCCTCCACCGAACAACAATATTCAACAAATCATTCACAGCCACATCCATTCGCATCTATAACAACAATCCCGACTCCTTCAGACTAGAACAAAGCGTGTGAGCATTTAAAAATACATTTTCAAATTTACTGTTACAGAAGTACAGTGCGACTGCCTGGCGAACAGCTATGAGATGCGAAAGCCTAAGGACAAAAAAAAAGAAAAAGGTGTACAATGTGCTTGCACTGAGAAGTTTTTGAATTTTTCCTTTTCATCTTTTTGTACGTTTATGTTGCGTTTGTTTTTTATTAATATGAAGAGATCAGTTGATGTATATAACTACTGCCAGAAGTGTAAAAAAAGGTCAATGCTTCCAGGGACAGTGGAAGAGAGGGCCCTATGGCCCTAACTGCCCCTGGTTAATTTAAATAAACCAATTCAATCAATCTCTCTCTCTCTCTCTCTCTCTCTCTCTCTCTCTCTCTCTCTCTCTCTCTCTCTCTCTCTCTCTCTCTCTCTCTCTCTCTCTCTCTCTCTCTCTCTCTGTTGGGAACATGTTGAATAATAACCAAGGTAGTAGCACAAGGTAGTATACAATGAAATATTATGATCCGATTGATTATAACTTGATCTGGCATCAAAAGCGGGCACTGTGGAATCTTCATCTGGCACAATGATCCCTTCCAACAGTATTGTCAGGTGTCGACGAGTTTTTTGATGAGTTCAGAACAAAATTGGCTGACACCTACAGAGGAAACTGCGGCAACTTGATCTATCAAAATTATGAACCGACTCTGTGGAGGAAACGAAAACGTATTGGAGCTATCGAGGGAATGCTATGTAACGACCGCAAAATAGTATCCTTTTGTGATCAGTTAGAAAAGAGCAAGGGGCGATGTCCATAACGTAACAGGTTTTAGTTCGAAATGGTGCAACTATGATAAAGCTGTGTCGGCGGGGCAGTCCGGACTTGTGCCTTGATCAGTAGTTAGTCACCGGTTTTCTCTTATTTTCAACTACAAACCACAAATTCCAAAGTTAGCTTTTCTATGGATGGTTGATGCAAGGCGCACTAATGGGGGAGTTTGAAACTGAGCAATAAATTAAAGTGGTGAGCGAGAGTAAGGACTGTATTACATTTGACAGAATAGTGATATCAGGTTGAGTGTGAGTGTATAAATGCGAACAAGGGGACTCTAAATACACGTGAACTGGTGGCTTGGGAAACTAAGTAGAGAGAGAAAGAGAGAGACTGACTGACTTTCTTTATTGATCAGACAAAATTAGGACCTGTGGTCCTCTCTTCCATTTCATCTGAATACATAGATTACACACTACCTTGCAGAGTCAAATAATACAAAACATCATGGTTTTCACAAAAGAATAAAAACAGCTAACAACAGAAAACTTTAACATTGACAATTGACATTGGTACTTCTTGAAATAAAACATTTTAAACTCAATTATACCTCTCCATTAACTGCAATTTGTACAATTTTTTTAATTCATGCACGGAATGGGTGAATATTTCGGGATTTGCGTTATGCATTTTTGTGGCTTGTACTATGAATGCGTTACTGAGGGCTGATGTTTTACATTTCGGAATTTGAAGGTGGACTCTGACATTTCTAGTGGTTAACCCATGGACTTCTTCTCTCCGGATTATTTTACGGGCTAAATTTGATGGGGTACGGAGCTTTAACAGTTTCCATACCAGAACCGCATGATAGAGTTCGAATCGCTCCCTAACCTTTAACTACTTCAATCGCTTGAAATATGGCGTGACATGATCAGCTAATTGTAGGTTATAAATGAAGCGAATCGCGTCATATTGTGCTGTCGGGAACTTTCTCAATAATTCTTGGGTAATGTCGCTCAGTACATTACAAGCGTAATCAAATAAAGGTAAAAGCAACGCACGAACCAGTGATATTTTGACATTTCTAGGAAAGTCAAGACAGCGAGAGAGAGAGAGAGAGAGAGGGAGAGTTGAGTTGTGAGTAGTGCGAGACTAATCAGTTGAGAGGACTGGGAAGACCACTCGTTTGCGAGTTCTGATGGATGACTGACTTGGAAAGAACTGTCTGCTGAGAAGACAAAAGTAAAGGAGGGGTAGGGCTGGAAAAGGATAGTTTTTGGAAAGCCCAGAAAAAGGGAACAGGACCTTCTGTTAGGCCTAGTGGATCCCGTTAGGGCAAGTGCGAGTTCAAAAACCCAGCTAATTCGACCTGCCGAACAGTTGGTAAGAATGGCGAACCTCGTTTACTGCACCTACTGGGCCACTTTTCAACTGTGGGAGATCTCCGTCAAGACTGTGAGAGAATACACCATGAGAAGGCCTCAGACAGTCTGGAATGTAGCGGGAGTGAGGAACTCCAAACGGTTAATCTCAGAGCGAACACACGAGATAAGATGGTAGTCTTCTAATGATGGAGAGGAAGGACCTAAGGCAGCTAGAAGGCATCATCACAGGACCCTGTAAAACGAACAAACACACGTTATGGGCATAGTCAACACCCCTCGGTGCAGGTGGTGTGGTATGATTAAGGAAACTCGCTATCATGTCCTGGCCCAGCGCCAGAAACTTGAGGAGAACGATTTTTAATCTTTGGTACAACTACTTCAAGGGTGGACAACCAAGAGGACTCTTGCATGAAATACCAGGCATTCCTTAAATCACCCTGGCATGGACCTGTGAGGCATTAAGACTGGCACAATACAACTTTAGGCCAGGGTGCTTATCTTCCCCAATAAAGAACAATGGCAAATGAACGTTCCACGACAGACTGATATTTTGTGCTAGTTCTGTCGGATTTCAAGGTATCTAAAATAGTGTTGTAGCAAATGTATGATATAAACAGAAAATAAGACTTGAAAAACGTTGCCAGACTCGGCATTCGGTACCTTCCCTTCTTAGGCTACGGTAGGCTATTTCGACACAATATTTTTTTTTCTCAAAAACCGCTCTAACGATTTTGATTAAATTTTTTATATTGGTAGCTCCTGATATGTCAACTATACCATAAAACTCCCATTCATGGGAAAATGACGAGAGCAGCACAATAAATTACCAAAACTATCGACGAAATCGATTTTACCGCGGTTTTTAGAGAAAACCAACCGTACCAAATCAGTTGAAACTTGATGTCAAGCCAACAGGTTACCCTGGGACGCAAAAATAAGGGTATGGGCAAAATCCACCGAAAGTTAACTATAGTCATCATAGTGATCAAAACACCAATTTTTTTTTCTTAAAAACGACTTCAACGATTTTGATTAAATTTTTTATATTGATAGCTCTCAATGAGGCAACTATACCATAAAATTCCCATTCGTGGGAAAATGACGAGAGCAGCACAATAAATTATCAAAATTTTCGACGAAAAGCGTTTTTGCCGTAGTTTTTGTCTTATAAACTCCGTTGGAATTTTTGTAGAATGTTAAAATAAATTAGTAGTGTAGTCCAATCCAATACCTATAGGGTGTTTATTTTAAAACGCTCATGAGATGCAGGGGGGTCACTCCAGAAATTCCTGAATTTCAACTACCGCCGTTTCGCTTACTACCAGTTTTTACTTTCCGCTACCCGAAGGGAAGGAAGTATAGTAATCGGGTCAAAAAAAAAAAAATTGGGTTTTCTTCAGATCTTTACGTTTCACACCCTACTGAGTCTAAAAAACCTAATTTCGGCGCGTGGTCCGTGTGTGTGTGTGTGTGTGTAGTTCGATTTGCGGGAGAACGGCTTATCCGATTGCGCTGGTTCTTTTTTTGTTTTGTTTCTTATTTTTTGTAGACACCAAAATAAGGTTATGGACGATTTCGGCCGATGGGAAGTGTGGGGGGTCGAAAATGTACCAAAAACTAGGGTTTTTCGCATTTTTCTCGAAAACGGCTCTAACGATTTTGATTAAACTCTCAAATTATCTTCTACTAATCAATACCTAACTTTTCTTCTCCATACATATCTCCATGAAAATACGGTGAACGGAGATATAGGCCCCTGAAGCAAAAATAGGTTTTTTACGCTTTTTGGCAAAACGGCTTCAACGATTATCACCAAACTTTAGAGATGTTTCTGAATAGTTAATACCTACATATTGTTCTCAATAAATGTTCCTCTGACAGTCCATTGAACAGAGATAAAAATCAAAATGTGTCAAAAATAACGTTTTTTCGATCATTTCCGTAAATTCCAGGGTAACTTTTTCACCAGATGTGATAAATCCTAATGGAGTGTATTTTAGTCACCCATACCAACATTACGTTCTCTATAATTATTTCTGTATATATATGTTGAACGGAGATATAAGCCAAGTTAACTCAGAAAAGGAGATTTGTCGAATATTGATTTATCGGAATTCCAATTTTCTCAAAAACGGCTCTAACGATTTCGATCAAACTTTCGGAGTACTCTCAGCTAACTAGTCTCTACATTTTGTTCTCCATAAATGTTCCTGTAGAAATGCGTTGAGCGAAGATATAGCGCCCGCATATGTAGCTGGTGTTCGAAGTTAAAGGGGTGGCGGAAAGTTGTGTGTTGCTACGCACCAGATATTTTCAATTGTGTTGTGGCGCGGTGCGTCGTAAATCGAATAACGTTTTTACACTTCTGTTTTGTTGCGTTCGCTCAACTGGCAGGGTGACGCGTAGAGGTGAATCAAGTTGAAAAGGTTCTGAGGAGCTCCGCGGGGGTCAAATAATCCTTGAAGAAAGGAGGAAACCATTGCAAGGTTTACTTCAAACCTCGATTGCTCAGCCTACCGCGAATTATATTGAAGCCGTTGGGAGAAAGTAAGCCCATTTAGTTGCTTCCCTTCATTTTTTTATTCCCTCGAGACCGAGCCGCTTCTCTTCTGGGCGTTGACCAGTTTTCCCAGCAAGCAGTCCATAGCCTTGTGGCATGGGAAGAAGACTTGTCACCTCTCTTCGTTCTATTATACCGGTCAATAAGAGGCTCCTGGAGGACAATAAAAACCTCGAGTCTCTCACATGCCCGCCATTTCCCTCTTCTCAGGGTTATCCCTGTGGACTACTTAGAGCTGAGAGCCTTTTTCAATCTCTTTACTGAACATCTCTATTCCGACCCTGACGCTCCTCTCCTACTTTTTCTTCTGTTTCCTTTAGGCCGGTTCTCGATTCCTCAGTTCTGCAACGGCCCTTCAATGCCTACTCTATTCTTCCCATCACCCCTCTCTACCTCTTCTCCCCCCCCTCATCATCCATTTATTTTCACTCTTCCTCCACTAACCATAAACCGCGGAAATCACCTCGTTACAGGCAAACGTTGTAATGCCGCTTTCATCGCCAAGGGCGTCTTCGAGTTAAACGCCAGCCCTTTTAAAAGCAATTCACTTCGCAGTGACAGAGGTGACTGCAATTCTAAGTCCCTTGGCATTTGTCAGTAAACTTCTCTCTTATATAAAACCCAATAAATGTTTGTGTGTGCGCTCCCTAGACAGGATTGAGGGGCTGTTTGGCTGAGGCCCGGGGGATGTGACTCTGTCTTCATCGTTTCGTTCTATCGAGGTTAGAGTTTGTAACTCCACTGCATGGCAGCTAAACTCAGGTCTGCTAAGAAGACCTTCGAAGAGGGTATTCCAAAGTGCTGAGAACCCCCTCAAAATCGTTCTCCGGACGGAGACATGCCTGCCTTATCATAGCAGTTCTATCTGTCAGGTAACTTCTGAAGAGCAAGTATAGGTTACGTGGGATTCCCCTACCTTTAAGTCAAATTGTCAAACGCTCCTCTGATGTCAATCAGACCTGCTACGACGTACCTTATAGCTTTCCAGTTCCTGAATATAGTCGGGTTCCCATTACTAGCCTGTGGCACTTAGCTATTGCAACCCTGATCATATCTGTAAACCACTTTCATAGCCTTTGCCATGACAAATATTTCAAGAGGACTCGTAGGTGTCACTCCCTCTGTTAGAAGGCCTCTAGCCTTTGTACTTTAGCTAGGCCGCTTCTCTCAGTTGGCGCTC
This sequence comes from Pachypeltis micranthus, assembly GCA_020466155.1. Lineage (NCBI taxonomy): Eukaryota > Metazoa > Arthropoda > Insecta > Hemiptera > Miridae > Pachypeltis > Pachypeltis micranthus. The sequence goes on from CM035776.1 coordinate 8,271,543, forward strand.
CGTACCACCAGACTGGAATAAGGGTCCAGGTCCAAGCCAGGCTGCAAACAAATATAATGGGACACGGTCTCCAATTGGGAGAACGCCGAATGTGTCAAGTTCATTCGTGGAACCGCGTCGACTAATTCAGCTATTGTTAAATAACAAAGAAAAAATATGCGGATTCCGAAGAAGCTCCTCGTTAATTCCAGGATGTGGGAATTCCTTAGACAGAAACCCCCCTCGTAAATTGAGATTAGACCGAATACAGTCGCCCGGCAATAATTTTTAATCGATCCGAGATGAAAAGGGCAAGACTCGGTCGGGCTCCTCGGTCCTCATCAGGTCAGGGCTTAGAGCGTTTTCTCCTCCATCGATTTATCGCTCAAAGGACACAGAATACAACCCGAGAAAACTGAGAACGACGAACCAAACTTCTTTTTACCCCACCGTCTGGTCTGGAGCGTATTTCTTCAGAACGTAACATCAGAAATTTGTAACTCGTTCTGTCGTAGCTCTGGGGAGTCGGAAGTTCGACCTCCTTAAACGAACATTAATCTCATTGACTTATGGATTTTCGTCCCTCCGATGCAAATCTACACGTTCGGGTTGACATTATTCACGAAAAAGAGCGCCCAGTCTCTTGTTGCACCTTCTTCGATAAGCGTTCAGAAATAGTCTGGAGAATGACGGGGCTAAAGTCTGAACTAGACAGAAGACTTTACGTCCTGATCTCTTCCAAATTTATTGTCGCTCGTCTTCTTCTCCCTATCGTTTCGTCTACCTACGATTTTAATGGATTTGAATTTAAAATCAGCGTTTTATCGACAGTTCACCACCTGTGTACCTTCCTACTTCTTCTCTTCCGTTCCCAATCAATTATATCATGGGAGAGTCTTTGGAAAGGATGATAAATCGCTTTCTCGCTCTCTCACAGCCTTATTTATGGAGACTGGAGAGGCTTATTAGAATGATGTATAGTTCCAGAATATTGGGAGCATTTATCAAAGGTCATGTCCTTCTGCAACTGGTTCAACTATTATCATTATTATTTATTACGTTGAACCGAAGCTCGTTTGAGCGTGCTGAAATTGCACGCTCATCACCGAGCCGACTCTCCTTACTTGCAGAATCGACCACAAAACTGCCTCAGGCTCGCAATATATCACACCTCTTCTCCTAAAAACTTCGACTAATAGCTTTTGTCGCCTTCGCAAAAAGTGCATTCTGCCTCCCCCCTAAGGGCGAGAACGCGCAAGTCATTGCCAAAACGCGCGAAGTCATTAGGGAGTTCTGGCTTCTCTTATTACACGTCAGAATGTAAAACCCGGTATCATAGCGCACTTAGAGAGAAACCCTGCTGATGTTTTGACACCATTTGAGCCTGTTGTAGCCGGTTTCTGAGTTGTCCCGTAAGTTTAGCTCGTTTTGAAGGTGTGTGGAGCGTGCACACGTGGAGCGAGATGAGAACTTTGGGGCTGAGGACGGAAGGGGGAGTTAGCTCCCCTCGGAGGTAAAAACCACATCAAGAATTTTTACTTTCCTTGGCTCTACAAAGTAGCAAGGAAAGTTATGTGATGAAAAAATATCTGGTGAGTTGCAACACACAACTTTCCTTAGCTCAACGTCGATCCACTTTCTACATGGCTCTGTCTACTTAATCAATCAGTTCATTTGAACTTGGTCAAACAACGCTTTACAGCAGCATGGAGCGGTAGCGCTTACAGTTCTGGAAATTATTGTGCTGCTCGTACTCATTCCATGACCATTATTGAGCAATTAGTACACAGATAATTAATGAGGCTGTAAACAAGAATTTTTTGAAGGAGGATAGTAATCACTTTTTCTGAGTTATTGGGTAAAAACTTTTAGAACTGGTAGTAAGCGAAACGGCGGTCGTAGAAACTCAGGAATTTTTGGAGTGAGCCCCATGCATCTCATGTGTGATTTTTAAACACTCACCCTATAGGTATTGGATTGGACTACGATAGCGATTTTTGTTAACATTCTACCAACATTCCAGCGGGGTTTATAAGGAAAAAACCGCGCTAAAAACGCTTTTCGTCGAAAATTTTGATAATTTATTGTGCTGCTCTCGTCATTTTCCCACAAATGGGAATTTTATGGTATAATTGCCTCAATGAGAGCTATCAATATAAAAAATGTAATCAAAACCGTTAAAGCCATTCTTGAGAAAAAAAAATTGGAGTTTTGATCACTATGATAACTATAGTTAACTTTCGGTGGATTTTGTTCATACCCTCATTTTGGCGTCCCATAGTAACCTGCGGGCGAGATATGAAGTTTGAGCTGATTTGGTACAGTGGTTTTCTCTAAAAATCGTTCACAAAATCCACCGAAAGTTAACTATAGTTATCATAGTGATCAAAACACCAAATAATTTTTTCTCAACTGCTCTAACGATTTTGATTAAATTTATTATATTGATAACTTCCAATAAGGCAACTATTCCATAAAATTCCCATTCGTGGTAAAATGACGAGAGCAGCACAATAAATTATCAAAACTTACGACGAATTCGATTTTAGCGCGGTTTTTGGGGAAAACAACCGTACCAAATCAGCTGAAACTTAATGTCTAGCCTACAGGTTACCATGGGACGCCACAATAAGGGTGTTTCTACTAAAATCGGTTTTAGCGCGGAACTGTAAGCGCTACCGCTTCCTGCTGCCGTAAAGCGTTGTTTGACCAAGTTCAAATTAACTGAGTGATAAATGAATTGAGTAAGTAGATAAAAAGCCATGTACCCGAGTGAATTGGCGTAGAGCTAAATTTTGAGTGGCATCCCATGTACAATGCTTCCCCACTCAAGACCGTTTTTAACAACTGCACCAACGCAGTGTTAAATTGTTCTCCTTTCCAACGTCTTTAGACCAGTCAGCCATTCCCAAACCAGTCTCGACGAATATAGCGTTCCAGCCAGAGCCTGAAGCGCAGCCTGATAGTCTGACATAATCCACACACATGACATCTGACATGATCTCTTTCTGTTTTCTGCCCCTGCGCAGGAAGTGCTGTTCCCACACCATGTAGAGAACTGTGGGCAGCACACCTAGTGGTATAGCTGCCCGTATTTCTGGCCCATAAACTCCTGTGTCTTTTAGGCCACCACTAATCTGTCTGCATAGTATGGCCTATAGTTTACCAGCCTCAAGCATGACACCATTTCCTTCCCATCTAGATCTGTTGAACGCTGAAAGAAAGGTGTTGTAATTAACCCAGTATGCCACCATGTTCTTTGAGCACAAATTCGTTTAATCGAAATACGAAATGTTAATTGGAATCTTGAGAGGGAAAATAACGCAGGATTTATTAGTGAAAAAGCGAAAGATCTGCCTCACTGGCCCAGGCGACCGATCGCCAATAAGTTTTGTCTCACGAATAAATGTCCAATGTGTCTTTCATTCCGCTTCTATCCCAGAACCCATCCAAGAGCCTTCGCCCTCGGGCGCCAGTCAGACCCATCGCTCCTCGCACTATATCATCCTCGTGGCAAATTATTATCGGTTTTCTCTTGAACTCCGTGATGTCGGTTGCACCTAATAATTTACAAGAAATTCATCGCTCTTCGATAAGCCTATCAGATCTGCGGCTAAAAGACCGGGATTAGTTTCCATCATTGATTCACAACTGTTTTGATCGCGGAAGGGAAATCGATGGCCGTGGAAGAATCCTCTTCAATTAATAACATTCTACACAATTTTGATGTTTAACGTACCGGTTTTTCGAAGTTAATTTAATGTTTTCAGGCAGCATGTGGTTACGTGGTATCAACCACGTAAGCCACACAACAATGTATCATTTCCTGATTCTACGCGCTCAAATTTTACTCGATTCGGTAGCAAACTCTACTGAATGTCAATCAGAATCAGTTGCTGCATTCCGTGTGCGGTTTCGTACTCTTGTCGCGGAAACCTTTTACCGAAGGAGCTCCGCTGAAATTGTGAGATGCATCGCGTTCACGAGTTTTCTCCAAAACTCGCGGAAGTTGGCGAGAGGAAGCTTCAAAGGAGATTCAACTCTCGCATTAACAATAAGACAAATTGAAACGAAGCTCTTCTTCTTTTGGAGAATGGGAGCTCGTTACCGGAGCTGATCAGGAAATATTGTTACTTCGTTAGTCTCTGAAACGTGAGAGTGTGGAGACCGTCGCTTTGTGCTTCGATCCTCCAAAAGACTTGTTGAGAAGTGAACGTTTTTAGGTGGAGCCTTCAAAGCGTCCCATTTTTCTTCCCCAGCGAATACAAGGCGATGCCCTAATTGACGCCCTCTCGCCCTCTTTTCTCGCTATTCGCAAAAACGGAAGAACATCAAACAGGGAACTCCGAACTAGCTTATTGTCGTCGTGTTGGGCGAACTAAATTGAAAGCACAAAGGTTGTGATTTTGGTCAATTTCTTCGTGAAAATATCTAGTGCGGGTCTTATTTGCGTACACCACTTAGGAACTAGAATCGATTTTTGCCAAAGCTATAAAATGTAAAAATTCGTCAGGTTTATGAACCAACGTATTTCACCAGTAGAACAAGATCGGGAGGGTGCCTGACATCTCTAAATCAATGCAACGATTCATGAAAACTGTGTAACATCGCACATTATTCATTCAAAGACGGAAGTCCTAATTAGAGAGAATTTCGCATTCCGAAATATATTGAGATGCTCCTACTTATCTCAAAACCATCAGAGAATAACCAGCGTAATAGAATTTTAGGAGCGTCCACGCGATTTTTGTTCGTGTGTTAGCTTGGGTGAACATTTCAAGCTTATTATGAACGAATTGTAGGAGCAAAGAAGGCGACAGCAGCATTAGGTTACATAATTTTGCTGGAGGCTCTAAACGCGCTCTATAACTTCTATATAAGTTTCGACGTTAAAAGGACATTACTAAGAATTTTCTTGTCAACATACCTAGATTTAGTATTGTAGTGCGAACGATATGGGTATTTCAGGGAAAATACGTAAGTCAAAGTGCTGATATTTGCAAGCGTTCCGAAATGTTATCATAACCCATCACGAAGCAGATCTCTAGTAACTCTGAAGTATCTTAACCAGAAAAATGATGTAGTTTAAAATTAAACACACTTTTACAGAAAACAAACTCAGTACGACTTATCTTGAAATTTTCGAGTTCATTGAGGTCAGATAAGTTATTCACGAAGGCGTTAGTTGTGCGCGTTCAGTGCTTTTTCGTGTTGCTTCTCATCACTTAATGTCTTTCAATTAACATTTGTTCTGCGCTCCGAATACAGTTTTCGTGTTAATTTAGCTGCGTTTGTATGTTCATGTTGAATACATGAATATGAAGACTTGGGAATTATAGGAAAGGCACTGAGAGGACAGTTAGTGTAGGTGCGCATTCCGGAATTCGCTGTGTCGCAAGTATTCAAATTGATTGGTTTTGCTCACTGTGTCGGAAAGCGTAATTTCGGGGCATCGTTTTTATCCGTCCGACTGTACTCGTAGTTCGCTTTGCAGAAGAACAGCTGAACCAGTTAAGCAGGCTCCTCTTTCTACTGTTGGGAGCGCGAGAGGGGGAGTTTAAATAAAATAAAAGGCAACTCGGTGAATGTGGGAGAAGGTCTGTATTACGCATGAAATCAATAGTGGAGTTTGAGATATAATAAGGGCGACACAACGGGAATCGGAATATACGTGAACTGGTTGTACGGGAAACGAGGGGAGAGTGAGCTGTGATTGGCCCGAGAGTTGATACAGGCATGTCTCAAGCACTAGGAGACGAGTATACCTTGGCAGAGCTGTGTGTATTAGAGAAGGAGGTAAATCGAAGTAGGGCAGGACATTTTGGAAGGTACGTTGTTGTTGGAAGTTAAACCGAACTTAATCTTATTGTCTGGATAACCACGAGGCATAACACGAAAACCCTGCAAATTATTACACAACGGTTTATTATTCTCTTAGCTTGACCTAGTATTACTGCTCCGAGACCCATTCCATTCGATTCAGCATCGAAAAATACTGGTAAACCATACGAAACATGACCTGACTACAATGGAACTACGGAAACTAAATATTCCGTAAGCGCCTGCAGCTACTGGCACGACGTTGTGAGTCGAGCGGGCGGGTGGTACTAACGACGAAACATTCACTTCCGCTGTAGTTCCCGCGAGTTCTTTCAATTAGTAGACTTTGGCTCTCTATAATTACTGTAATTTCACTATAGGCAGTTGTACACGTCTGATACTCATTCCATTCGACCCACGATGTAAAAATACCTTGAAAACGATACGAAACACGGCGTATTTACGATTATACTGTGTTTTGTTAATTTTTTTAACCATTTTTGCTCCATAACAACCATGGGCTTCCTCCCATCGGATCCGATGGCCGAGATGGCGGGCAGAACTAGATACCAAATGGGATTTTTGTGCAAAAGAACGGATTTTTTAGACCACGTTAAACACACAAAACGGCGGACGGACATTGCAGATTTGGAATCCCCATGTCTTGAAACGTAAAGTATCAAATTCTGAGGGGGGGTTGTAAAAACTTTTTCCTGACCGAAAACAGGGTTATTATTCAAACTGAATAAACCAAAACTACCTCTAATCTAACCTGCTGAGATCCTCTTATTTTTGAACCTACAAGTTAAATTTGAAACTTGTCTTTTTCAGCCTGATTAGGGTGAGAAGGGGAATAGATTCAGCTGAGAGGCTTTGACGTTGATTTCTTGCTTCCTTAATATTTGATGTTCTGGGCGATTTTCAAAAAATATGATGCAACTGAGAAAACCTCATTGCGCACTCAAAGGGGGCTATTATGTGGGCGTACATTATCTGCCCTATGTCCTCCTAGTTCCATTCCTAGCTCCCACGGAGCTCGTGTTCTTTGATGCTACTTCCTCACCATTCTCTCTTTTGATCCCTGTCAATTTCACAACCACTTTTAGAGTGAGTGTTGCTATAGGTGAGGAATGTGAAGGACGAAACCTCTCAGGACAGATGAATACACCTTACAATCTTTGCATGAGTGTCCCCGTTCGGGAGGAACAACTAGCTCCACAATCCAGCTGCCCTGAAAGTGATCCGCAGCACAACTAACTAGACGAGGGAGAACACCTTTGCAACACTTGCACCCTCGGTTATAGAGACAAGACACTGATGAGCACCGCAGCCAGGTCCTCACCAGTACACAGGTACACGCTCCGCTGACACTAGCTTTCCCTTGCAGAATCTGCAGCCCTCTAGCGAACAGTGAGCTGTGAACGGGCCACATACCATCTGTATACTTTCTCTCTCCAGACTGAGGACCCCTCTTGATCGCTCTCGGGGAGTAAGAAACAAGCTTGATTGCCTTCAGCCTATAAAGACATATCCCGCCTACACTTCTCAGTTCTGTGCAGTGAGTGGTCAGTTGAGATAGCTCTGAGGCTACCTTCCGTTCTTTCCATCCTGGCGCCAGTGTATTTGGTACGGAGATAGGAGTTCAGTCCAAGGATGTCGATGTGTACTCTGCTCTCAATGTCTTTCTTCCTCTCTAGCGTATGAAAAACAACGGGCTTAGCTGTTAATTCATCAAATACATAGCACGCAACACAAATGATCTTCGAATAGGTTCTATCGCCGCAACATCAACGTCGTGACATGGTTCGATGGATCGATGAGAAAGTTCTCAAGCTCTGAGCTTTTACTGTCACTCCAAACCCGCCATCTCCTCCTTTTTTCTCAGCCCTAACCCTTCAGTGATTTCTGGAACAGATTAAATTTCCTCAATCTCGTTTCCACCATGTCTTTTTGTTGTTGAGCCCTCGACCATTCTCGTTCTCCTTCGTCTGGTTCGGCTCTCGCAACCGAATAATAACGACATCAAATAAACGACCAGCGTCGCAATTCGGGCCATCCATCTGAGAGCGTCGGAATTGAATTTTTGCTGTCGCAATATTCGGCCCCCGTTCAGCTTCAGCTTGTCGTAATTATCAAATTATCAGGCAATCAGGATTTCATTTAGCTGAAGTCGTCAGCCGAGTTGTACATCCGTATTTGCGCTATTTTTGATATCTGGAGCTGCTTGTACGTATTTTAACGGGTTTTCATGGAAAACGGAGCCGCTGCAATCGTTTAAAATGTTGGAGCCGAATTTCGGACGCATTGATCGGGGTCATTATTTACTTGTGAGGGGTCAATGTTTTTTTCTTTATAAATGCGTTTGACACACCATTCAATTCAGAATGAAGAGTAGCATCCAATAGGATATCTAAACAGGTGTAGAACGTTTTTAGTCATAGCCTATATCAATATCACGGCGAACAAAACAGCTTGCTAGATAAACAGTTCCCCGAGGTTGAGAAGTTGCACGAAAGCGTTTTACTTGGTATAGCTAAGGAAAGTAAAAACGCTGCAAATTATTACGCAATGGTTTATTATTCTGTTCCAGCTTGACGTAGTCTCACACCTCCGAGACCCATTCCATTCAATTCAGCATCGAAAAATACCAGTAAACCATATGAAACATGACCTGACTACAACGGAACGACGAAAACTAAATATTCCTGGCGCTTGTAGGCGTCTGTAGGCAATTGGCATGACGTTGTGAGTCGAGCTGGCGGGCAGGAGGAAGTACAAACGATGAATCAATTACTTTCGCTGTAGTTATTTTCCCGCGAGTTGTTTCAATTAGTTTCTCACTATAATTACTGTGATTTCACTATTTTCGTTCTAGTCCCAGTCGTACACCTCTGAGATCGATTAAACTCGTCGGAAACAGAACAACTACCATTATGTTAGTTTCTGTAACGAAGGCGATGTTATAGTGAATGATTAAGCGATCGTAATTCGACTTTTCTAGAAAACGGTTCAATCGATTTGACCGAATTTACTGGATATTTTCACCTGTTCTGTTCACATTATCGTTTCGGTGAAAATACGTTGAAAAAGGATGTGGCACCTCACCGAGTTCGCCGGGGCAGCGGAATGTTGTCTCGCGCAAGATGTTCAGTCGCATTGCACTAAATTTAACGGCGCATGACTAACTCTACATTGGCAAGTTGGTGATTACCTAGCGGATTTGTATCTATACAGACTTTACCTACCCGCCGTTCACGCTAGTCTTCGAGTTACAAACCTCGAAACTTCGAATTTTTTGCGTCGCGAACGTTTAAAAAAACAAGGATATTTCAGTGGCAAGATATGAAGAACGAACAATTAATCAAATCAGCTCACCTTACAACAATATGTTGGAATTCTTGAACATTTGCCACCGGCATTCACCATCTGAAAACGAAAATGTCGAAAGTTAACAGAAACTGACAAAATCATATAAAAATGAACTGCGTAGAAGCGGAGGAGAACTAACTTAATCGTCAAATCAAAATACTGCATGTTTCGTATAATTCAACTCCACTCCGCGACAAAAAACACATCCCGAAAGTAATAAGCATAGTTTCGCGCACAGTTTGAATTCTTCATTTTCGCGAAACAAAGAGACCAACACGACCTGAAGAGCTCCGAATAACTGAATCAAAAATGGCGACGAACAAATCACAAATAATCGTCTACAGGTACAATCGATTCTCGATCCTCAATCGATATTATTGCGACATAAACGTATTTTCCGCACACTTGTTTCAAGTTCCGTTCGTTTAAGAAATAATTCTGATGAAATTAAAGAGAACCGATAAAATAGCGATAGTATTTTTATGGCTAAGATTACGAAATTTGAATACGCGTTTAATATTTAAGTAAACCTGTCGCGTGCAACTGCGGTTTCTCAGTCGCCAGGTTCACGTGCGACAGTTTTGCGTTAGCTGTCCTTTCGTGCGGTTCATGCATGATTAATTTGCAATTTGTTTACATTTTAGGTTTGAAATTACAACAGCGATTTATCAATATCAATTTTTTATTGCGCATTCGATCGATTTAGTGAGTTCAATTGTGATTTGTTGATTTCGCATCGCCAGCGTTTGCAAGTGAATTCTGAGTTTTGGTTCCGTAATTGAGCCCCGGGGTTTTTTTTCGAAGCCTTTACTCTGCGATTTAATTATAAATATACGGAATCCTACAGGTTAAAGTGCAAAGGTTGTCGAAAGAGTTGTGTAGGTTGGTCCAGTTTGGGGTTCGGTTTTTCGATTTAACTCCAATCGACCGATACTGCTCTTTCTCTTCGTGCTTGTCAAAATCTCTGAATTGTATTCTTTCGAAATAATTCCGCTTTTCCTGTTGATGAGCGATGAATCCAACGCGAAACAGTTGATGGGCTCCGTTATTCTCTCACAAACGGAGTATAATGCGGATTTTGGAAATACCGCTCATGTGACAGTACACATCTAGGTAAGATCACCCTGCTATTCCAACCAATCACGGTTATGAAATAGTTACGAGGAACCGACGAAATCCCGACATTCATGCTACCAACTATGACGTTGACTGACACACCTGTTCGTTCGCCTTTCTTTGATGCATTTTACTTCTCGCTGCCCAAAAGGGAAGGGAAAGTATTGCATCGGGTTAAAAAGAAGTTTTCTTCGTATATTCACGTTTTGAGTCTCAATCCGGAAACCTTACTGCGACATATGGTCCGTGTGTGTGTTTTCCTTATATTTTATTTTCTGCCGGATGCCACTTGAGTGTTGATTTAAACAACAGTGATTCCAGATGATCCCCAGTCTGAGATCCCCTTCTTGAAGCATGTGCAGGAGCCGTCTTGGATGATGGCGAACATTTTAAAATACGACCGTCAAGAGCTGCGTCGTCGTATATGCGGCATATCGTCCCCGCTATCAGCTAGCTAATTCCCATCTCTGCCAAGTTGCATCCTGGTTCGCTCTAGACATAAATTTCAGGAGCCATTCACCAGATCAAGATTCTGTCCAACAACCCGAGGTATGTTCCGTCCCACATTTGATGTCTTCCTTTTCCACTAAGCTGTCAGTTTTAAAGGTGATCGATCTGTACCCTGGCTGTAGCTCTTTCAGGCCAGTAAGCCACGCAAGGACTCCAAGTATCGAGTGCGTTTGTTCCTAGTTGTTAGACGTGTCACAATCAAGACGGAACTAATTGATGGCAACGGGCCAGCTCGACTCGCCACGTCGTGCCAATTGCCTACACGCGCCTACGGGCGACTGGAATACTTATAGTTTTTATCATTCGGTTGTAGTCAGGTCATGTTTCGTATGGTTTACTGGTATTTTTCGATGTTGAATCGAAAGAGATGGTTTTAAGCGTTTTTCCAAATAGTGTTTTTCGGACTTAATAGGCTCTGAAACGAAAAGATGTGAAGAGAACTCAAAAAATAGTCTTGTGCCGATTACATAAATTTTCTTTCTACTTCGTCGAGCCAAGGAAAGTAAAAAGACGTAAAGTAAAGTAAGTAAAAAAGTAAAAAAACTATACCAGGATTACGTCTTATAATAGAAAGTAGCCTTGCTTTCTCATCCCTGATATGGGATGGGAGTGTTGCCATGAATAAAATCTCCATTCTGTGTTTTGGAGCGTATGGAGCTTCACCAAGCTAATTTTGCAGTAAATTAACAATCACTGGAAAGTAACTGAATTTTTGTTTCAAACACCCTGTTAATTATTGCTTACTAAATATATATCATAAGAGGAGATTCACATTCTCCAGTGGAAGTCAATAGGTTTCGTCCGGACTGAACTTTGGGTTGAACAGACCGCTCAGCCGGAAGCCGAATGGGTCGGCAAATGATTTGCGACTCAGGAAATCCTTCACTGGTAGTTGTAAAGAAGTAGGTAGACGTTGGTGGAGAACAGGAAGAAAGGTGGTGGTGGGTTTATGATAAAATCGTGCAGTACAACGTTCTGGAGTTCATTAATCTCTGTACCCTCCTCGTCGTCCCTATAAACTGCCGCCGGACCGGCTTTCCCAAGTTCGACCAACAACCACTTGAACGAGGTCTATGACTTTGAATAAACTCTTTCATTCAGCCCTGGTTTAATGGACGATCTCTTCTGTGACCCGAAAGGAACAAGTAGAGCAGCGAAGCTCCTTTTTGATGATTAATAAAGGGTCCAAGTAATTTACCGGTGCGTTCAAATAAACACCTGGAGGACCTTCCAACAACTGTAGTTATCACAGTGATCAAAACACTAAAATTATTTTCTTAAAAACGGCTTGAGTGAATTTGATTAAATTTGTTTCGTGGACAGCTCCAAATGACACAATAATACCATGAAATTCTCATTTGTGAGAAAATGACGAGATCAGCAACATTTGGACGAATGTCGATTTTAGCGCAGTTTTTTCCTTATAAACTCCGCTCAAATGCTAGTATACGCTTCATAAAAATTGAGGTGGTAGTTCAATCAAGTACCTATACGCTGAGTCTTTCATAACGCTCATAAGATTTTTTTTTTCCTTGAAACGGTGGATGCAGGCGATACCCTCACTGCAGCCACAAACGGGCCTATTGTAAGGGCTCATTCTCGGATCATGACCCTTCTGCACTACCCCCAGGCCTCACGGCACTGGTCTCACTTGGTGTGACGCCACCTATGCGCCCCCACCACCCTCGCACAAAGCGGAGAATATCCGCCAGTTCTGCATTCGCCACCTCTTTTGGCTGAAGAAAGGGCCTCCAAAACACACAACCGCGGTCGACAATGCGATGTCGCAAGCACATGCTCTGCCATCTCTAGCCTCACGTCTCAGAACCTGCATACCTGTACCTCGCACTTGCAAGGTGGTACCTCAGCGGACAGTGGCCTGTGAACAGGCCACATTTGATCCTAATATCCTTCCTCCCCAGTGCAAGCACCTCCTTGGCCCTCCCTTTGGAGAGCGGGATGAAGAGTTTTGACTGTCTAAGGCCGGGCAGCCCCTGCCAATGAGCAGCCCTGCACCTATCCTCCCAGTTGCCAACCTCTCTATGTAGGTGGCTCCTGGTAGTCCCAACAATGGGCTCAGGGCCATACTTTTCCTTCTGTATGTTAATGAATTGATGAACTTGAATTTGAGTAGTAGGGTTTTGGGGTTTGCTGACGGCACAGCAATTATTTGTTGCTCTAGGAATTATAATGAGTTAGTGAGGTTTGGGGGTCACGACTTGAATATTATCAGGACTTGGATGGACTATAACCATTTGTGTCTCAATATAGATAAAACGTCAATTGTTCGATTCTCAGGTAACTCACGAAGAGAATTGTTATTGGATGAGACGATTCAACTTCATTCTTATGGATGTGATGGTAATGGTACCTGTGGGTGCCCACCCATTCCATTTTCTCAGACTTGTAATTATCTTGGCGTGGTTTTCGATTCCAAATTGACTTTTGAGCTGCACATAAATACATTGGCTAAAAAGCTGCGTAAGCTGTTTTATGTCTTCAAGACTTTGGGAGGTTTCCTGAGCCCTAATTGTTTAAATATCTGGTGCGTTGCAACACACAACTTTCCTAAGCTCTACAACAATTCACTTTGTACATGGCTAATTCTATTTAATCAATTCATTTATCACTCAGTCCCTTTGAACTTGGACAAACAACGCTTTACGGCAGCGATTACAGTTAAAGAATTTATTGTGCTGCTCTTACTCATTGCAGGACCATTATTGAGCAAATGGTACACAAAAAATTAATGAGGCTGTAAAAACGGATTTTTTGAAGAGGATAGTAATTGTTGGGTGCACGAGAGGGGGAGGTGAGGATCGAAATAAATCTGAAACTCGGTGAGCGTGAGGAGGACTGTAATGAACGTGCGTGCGGAATTGAGTTGAATTAAATTGAACTGAGATAGAGTACAAACGGGCGACACAAGGGAAGTGCTCGGAACGCGTGAAAACTGGCGTGGGCAACCGATAGAGAGGGAGTGAGAATATACCGGGGCAATGGTTGGAAACGGACTCATTTTGGAAGGGCTGTCGTCAATAAGTGGTTGAAATTGGGTCAAAGAAAGGGGTAAAACTGGGGAAGGGGGCTGTTGGAACCAACCGACCGGAGCTGAGGGATTCCCAGGTATCAAAATAGTTGGAGACAATGGCACGGGGAAGTTTGAGGTCAAATACCTCCAACCACCTCGACGCTTTTGCGTCGAACATACTCCCCCGCGCTGCGGCAGCAGGATAACCCTTGAAGTGGGGTTACAGTGGTGTGTGGTAATGAACGTGGGTGAGGAGGCTAGCGCTCATGAGGGTAGAGCTGGAGGACGTGGCAAGGCTGGGCTACCTTATGAGCCAGAGCACAGGGAGATGAGTGATGAGTGTGAGACAATGATGTGGTGGTGAGTTGAGCAGGACAACAGAGACCGTATGAGGTCCAAAAATGAGGATGAATGAGTGATCACATGAGGAAGCATAGGAGGTGGTGCAAATAGGGGAATGCATGCTTGGGTAGTGCGGATAGGTGAAGGCACTCTTGGGTAGTGCGGGTAAGGGAAGGCACTCTTGGGTAGTGCAATAGGGCAAGCACTGTAGGGTAGTGCGGATAGGGGAAGGTACTGTAGGGTAGTGCAGATAGGGGAAGGCACTCTTTGGGTAGTGCAGATAAGGGAAGGCACTGTAGGGTAGTGCAGATAGGGGAAGGCACTCTTTGGGTAGTGCAGATAGGGCGAAGGCACTGTAGGGTAGTGCAGATAGGGGAAGGCACTCTTGGGTAGTGCGGATAGGTGAAGGCACTCTTAGGTGGTGCGGATAAGGGTGGTGCGGATAAGGGAAGGCACTCTTGGGTAGTGCAATAGGGCAAGCACTGTATGGTAGTGCAATAGGGCAAGCACTCTTGGGTGGTGCGGATAAGGGAAGGCACTCTTGGGTACTGCAATAGGGCAAGCACTGTAGGGTAGTGCAATAGGGCAAGCACTCTTGGGTGGTGCGGATAAGGGAAGGCACTCTTGGGTAGTGCAATAGGGCAAGCACTGTAGGGTAGTGCAATAGGGCAAGCACTCTTGGGTAGTGCAATAGGGCAAGCACTGTAGGGTAGTGCAATAGGGCAAGCACTCTTGGGTGGTGCGGATAAGGGAAGGCACTCTTGGGTAGTGCAGATAGGGAAAGGCACCCTTGGCTACTGCGGATAGGGGAAGGCAGTCTCGGGTGGTGCAATAGGGCAAGCACGCTTGGGCAGTGAGTAGGAGAAAGCATATGGAAGTGGGGCATGTGTGGTTAAGAATGGGTATGAGTTAGGGCATGAGATTAAGGGGCTGACTAGGGTGAATGCTCAATGATACGTGGGATGATTACAATGGGGTGAATGCTCAATGATACGTGGGATGATTACAATGGGGAGACTAAGGGGGTAGGAAATGCTGCTAGGATAGAGGGCAAAGAAGGCTTGTGCAATGAGGAAGACGGGAGGGTGAGGCAAGATGACAGGGTGCAAGAGAAACAAAATGTGAGGGTATAAGGCATTGTGAGGTTTGTGCTACTAAGGATGCGAGCTGAGTGAAATTGTACCGGAGAGAAACGACTAGGAAGAAGAAACGGAAAAGAGTGTTGGCAAACTACAGTTAGGGTTTGTAGAAATGGAATGTAAAGAAATAAATGGCGTTGGGACATAGGCAACTAGTGATCAGGGGGCGCGTAGTTATGGGAGTAAAAAAACAGGTAGGAAGATTAGACGAAAGAAGGTTTAAGAAAACTATGTGAATGTAGTAAGGTGGTCAAAGGGCCTTGGTGATGGCACTTGAATCTTGGGATGATCAGGCGTGGAACGTAGAAAGGGTAGAGGAAGCTACTGGTGTAGCGTTGAAGATACCCAATGGGTAGGGTGTGATGATGGGCTGCAGGAGTTAGGGTTATATAAAAATAGGATGTGACAGAGATGAAGTGGGCTGGGGTATAGGGTAGTGGAGAGTAGGGCTCAGTTAAATGGTGAAAGGAGGGAAACAGGTAGGGGTGGGGAAGAACTAAATTAAACAAATTGGGGTGCAACAAAGGGTTTGAGTTTAGGACAATGGGCATAGCGGTCTGGGTCAGAACCCCTAAATTTTGGTAAGTGGGCACGAGATTGTGAGAGCAAATGAGGGACTCGAAACCCCGCTATAATGCTTCTGTTGTGTGTGGAGGTGTGAATGCACAAGTAGGAAAATGGCTGTGGGTTGTGCGATTTGAATGAGTATATGAGAGAAGCTGAGGCGTGACATATAAAAACGCCATTGGTGGATAGGGTGCTAGTAATGAAGGCTGAATAGTGTTGCAGGACCAGAGAAACAGGTAGGAGGAAGAGACAAAGGGGGGTGGAGGCAAAATGTTTGATTGCAGAACATTGGGCTTGGTGACAAGGCTTGGGATGCGGGTTGTAGGCACAAGGAGCTGAAAGGAAGGGTTTGTAATGAGGGCCTTGTAGAAACGGTTTGAGCTTGGGCCGTGTGGAACTTTCAATGTGGATTAGTGACTGGGGAGAAAATGATTGCGGGTTGAATACATAAAGGCGGGATCCAAGAGGAGCTGAGGGCCGCCTCTGAAGAGGAGGAGCTGAAGGCTCGCGCCTATATTCTACTAAGGGAAGCCAGTTCACGCTATTCCGAGACTTACCTTGTGTTACAGTGTTCGGCGGCGATTTGAAGTTGGAAGAAGAAGACGTTGACGGTTGACCGGCGGCGATGCGGCCATTTCGAGTGTTGTGGGGCTTCACTTGGATCGAGGCGGTTGAAATTTCATAAAGACGGGGCCGTTGCGAGCAACTAATTGGCGCTTGAGTGGCGGGGCGATTCTGTGATGAGCCCAGCGAAGAGATCGAAGAGATCGTCAGGGGAGCGGTGAGCGAGGGCGGCGGTGGTGGTTTACTGCAGGGGGGTGAAGTTAGAGCGGGCGTCACAACGGATGGTAGTGGCGAGAGGCTGGTTGTGAGTTTTGAGGGACTAACTATAAGCTCGGCGTCATCTTTAGTGGATGTAGGCGAGAAAGTCCGAGAGTCTGAGGCCTTTGGAGGGTCAAGTAGCAGTGGCGAAGAATGAGCGCGGGTGGAAGAGACGAGTGGAGACGATGGTGGTTCGCACATCGAGGGAGGTATGGTTGACAAAAGATCAGGAGTCAACTTGACGGACAAGGCCCAATGCATGAGGCATAACTCCTGAAATTTACGCTGTTGGCCCTCTTCACCTAAGGTACCGATAATCTCCGCCTCCCGTATTTCACAGAGGACCTCATCAAGATGATCTTGCAGGACTCTTCTAACGGTGGGGAAGGAGACGGACCTAGCATCGTATTCCTTCAAAGAAGAACTAATAAATTCCATTTTGTTGGCGGCCTGCCAATAGAGTCTGTTGAAGTCCGAGAAATCCGCTTGTGGATCAGAAGGAGGCGACAGGGGCTCAGTTCTTTCCTGCGGGGGCAAAGTTGACACAGTCGAAGGAGGAGAAGAGGCACGAGTTGGAGCGGGCTGTTCATGTTGTCGAAACTCCATGGTAGTCTCTACAGTCTCCTCTATTGGTGACTGTGTAGAAGCAATATTGGTTTCTGATGGTTTTCGTTGGTTGAGGCGAGTAGTGGGCGTCGTGGCGTTAACCTTCGGTCCTGTATGCGCGAAGATTAACGATAATCCGGCCCGGAGGACCAAATGTTGGGTGCACGAGAGGGGGAGGTGAGGATCGAAATAAATCTGAAACTCGGTGAGCGTGAGGAGGACTGTAATGAACGTGCGTGCGGAATTGAGTTGAATTAAATTGAACTGAGATAGAGTACAAACGGGCGACACAAGGGAAGTGCTCGGAACGCGTGAAAACTGGCGTGGGCAACCGATAGAGAGGGAGTGAGAATATACCGGGGCAATGGTTGGAAACGGACTCATTTTGGAAGGGCTGTCGTCAATAAGTGGTTGAAATTGGGTCAAAGAAAGGGGTAAAACTGGGGAAGGGGGCTGTTGGAACCAACCGACCGGAGCTGAGGGATTCCCAGGTATCAAAATAGTTGGAGACAATGGCACGGGGAAGTTTGAGGTCAAATACCTCCAACCACCTCGACGCTTTTGCGTCGAACAGTAATCACTTTTGCAGAGTTATTGGGTAAAAATGTTTAGAACTGGTAGTAAGCGAAACGGCAGTAGTTGAAATTCAGGAATTTCTGGAGTGAGCCCCATGTATCTCATGAGCGTTTTTAAACACTCACCCTCTAGGTATATGATTGGACTACAATACCGAATTTTTTTGACATTCTACAAGAACTCCAGCGGAGTTTATAAGGAAAAAACTGCGCGAAAAACGCTTTTGGTCGAAAATTTTGATAATTCATTGTGCTGCTCTCGTCATTTTCCCATAGATGGGAATTTTATGGTATAATTATCATGTTAAGAGCTACTAGTATAAAAAATTTAATCAAAATCGTTAGAGCCGTTTTTGAGAAAAAAATTATTTGGTGTTTTGATCACTATGATAACTATAGTTAAATTTCGGTGGATTTTGTTCATACCCTTATTTTGGCGTCTCATGGTGACCTGCAGGCGAGATATGAAGTTTGAGGTGATTTGGTACGGTGGTTTTCTCTAAAAATCGTTCACAGACACACACACACAGGTCTGTTTCTTTATTTGGTGACTGTACCTAAACCCTCGACGAGGATTATATCAGTCATAGAAGTTGCGGTTTCGCTAATATGCAAGAGGCCGGCCCCTGCAGCATCCACCGAACTCAGACCTGTGGAGGTACGGCAGGTATTTGGTCTTAGCCAGTCTCACCGTAGAGAGCTGTTGCCCGTGTGTTACCGCGCGGAGGTTGACCACCTGAGGAATCCCGTACCATCTGGGAGTATTTCATAATCTGGTTTCCTACCTGATCTTACTTTTTACTTGGGTGGCAAGTTTCAAAAGGACAGATCAACTATAACCACGTTTCTTAGCCATCACCTTCTTTGCGAACTTTGCAAAATGGTCATAGGCTTCCTTTGTAGCAGTCAATGCTGCTAAGTTCGTTTGCCCTACCAACAACCGTCGCTCACTGTTGTAGAAACTACAGTGGAGCAGCACATGGTTTCTTGTTTCCTCCGCACTGGAGGCACAAGACGTGCATAATGGAGAGCCTTTCAGGGAAAAGAAGTGGAGCCGCGCATTGAAGTCACCATGTCCCGTGAGGAACTGACTCGTCCAGTGGTCTGGCTCAACCCATTTTCTAGAAAGACGTTCACGGATGTTGGGGAAGAACTCATACGTATCACGTCCTTTTGACGAGGATTCCCATCTCGCTTGCCATTTCTCTAGAGCCCATTCGTCGATGGCGGCAAGTTTCTGTTCTGTGGTGAGATCCGCACGGAGTTCAGCCCAAAGCGGGGGAAGCTCCCGTTTCACTCTCCACTTGTCAATCATGCACTCGACAGCCAAATCAACTGGTAACTGACCAGTGATCACCTGGAGTGCTTCCGTTGATACAGTCTTGTAGGCCTTGGTGATCCACAGGAGCGCAGCTCTCTGGGATTGGGCCAATACTCTCTTTTGATTGACTGTTAGTTTGCTACCCCAGACAACGGGCAGTAGCCAATCACACCTAAATAGATGGCCTTATACATGAGGATGGTGTCGTGGTAACACACACCCCAAGTGGCCTTGCTAATGGCACGCAGTGAGGCAAACCTTGCAATGGTAGTGCCTTTAAGGGACTGGAGGTGTTGGTTGAAACCCCACCTCTCACCTATATTCACTCCTAAATACTTGACGTGCTTTTCAAGAAGGAGCCTGTGGCCGCCAAAGCGTATTGTGGGTGGATTATTCACTTTCCCCTTCAAGAGGATTAGCTGGGTTTTTTCCTCAGCCACCTGCATCTTGACATGCTCGCACCATTGGTTGACAGTGCGGAGCACATGGTGAGTTTTTTCTTCAATTTGGCGGACTGACTCTGCAAAGATCAGCACAGTCAAGTCATCCACATAGGCGTACGGCTCGCAGTCAGTCTCCATGAGTTTCCTGAGTAGACCTTCGAAGAAGGCATTCCAGAGTGCTGGTCCTAGGACTGAGCCCTGTGGGCACCCCTTCTCAATCTTTCTCCGGACGGAGACATGCCTACTTTCGATCGTAGCAGTTCTGTCTGTCAGGTAACTTCTGACGAGTGAGTACAGGTTGCGGGGATTCCCTATCTTTAAGCTCATTAAGGAGCGCTGGCCACCAAAGGTTGTCAAACGCTCCTCTGATGTCAATCAGAACTGCTACGACGTACTTAGCCGGTGCCAGCAGGGAAACACGCCGAATCTCGACAATGACATCCTGCGTGGACCTTCCTTTGGTACACCCGTATTGCCTGCCTGTGAGGTTGCGGCCAAAGACTCCTTCGAGGGACTGCAACATCAAGATTTCTAGTGTTTTGCCTAATATGGAAAGAAGGCTGAGTGGTCTCCATGATCGCGGGTCTGACTGATTGCGGTCGCCTCTCTTTTGAAGAGTGACAACACGCGCAGACTTCCACTGAGTGGGGAACTGTCCGACCTGCAGACAGTCATTAAATAAATTAAGGAGACCGCTGGAGATTGTCCGCTCAGCCTTCCTTAGCATATTGCTTTCTATTTTGTCTGGCCCGGGGGATTTGTTGGGCTTTAAGGTCGCAAGGGCCCTGCCGAGGTCGCCTGTTGTCCACAATGGGATGTCGGGCTCGTTCGGAGGGTCCATGATCAGCTCCCTTGCTGTCCTCTGGGCTTCAGTGTCTCGAGCTACTTGGTCATCTGGGAACGCCTTCTCAAGGAGGGTTTCCAGTGAGCTGATGCTGCAGGCCCAGCCTGACTCATTTTGCATCGCAGCTAAGACTTGCTCTACGTTTGCTTTTCCTATGGAGGACTTGTAGTGTCTGCCCCAGGGGTTCTCAGAGCTCTCCGCTTCCACAAAATTTCGCCAGCCTTGCCGTTTGGCTCGTTTGATGGCGCGGTGGAAGGCCTTCTTCTCTTGGATGAAGGCAGTTCGGAGTGTTGCTCTGGCATCAGGGTCACGAGTGTTTTGGTACATCCTTCTGGCTCTATTTGCACTTTGCTTGAGGGGATTAAGTTCCTCAGTCCACCATGGGACTTTGATCGCCCTGTGCTTCTGTTGGCCAAGTACAGAGAGCCCAGCAGAGTGCAGTGCTGTGGTAAATGTGTCCACTTTGCTGTCCACCTCTTCAGGTGTGGATGCTTGCGCTATTAGGTCGGTGTCTGCGGCACGCAGTTCACCTTCCAGTACCCTACAGAATTGTGGCCAGTCAGCATTTTTTGTGCGGAATCGCTTTTCACACGCATGTCTTTGCAGAGGATGTTGTCATCCGTGATGGCAAAGTCAATAACCATGTGATCGCTCTGCGTTGCACCTGGTACGACTCGCCAACCTTGCAATTTGAGTAGCAGGGTGTGAGACACGGCTGTGACGTCTATACACGACCTTCCTCCTGGACCATCATAGGTCGCCTCAGTCATGGGGTCGTTGGCAACAACCAAGTTGTACCTGGTGAGCAGCTCTATATACGCCTCGCCCGCCCTGTCCAGGGTTGGGGATCCCCACAATGGTGATCTGGCGTTTGCATCAGCACAGACTACGCAGGGTCGTCCTGATAGGCCTGCTAGAGCCCGCTCGAGTGGTTCAAGGCTGTTGGCAACTGGTGCGCCAAATTGCCTGTAAATGATATTACAACCAGCTCAAAGCCACCGGCTCGTATGACCACAGCGGCCATGTGCTGGCTGTTCAGGTGGGTGAGTGCGAGCATGTCGGTGCAGGCTACTGCTGCCTTGGCTCCCGTTCTTGCTCCAGTCACCACTCGTGCCTGCGATCCCAGACCAAGGGTTTTGGATCCTATGTATGGTTCCTGTATGGCGAGGACACTGCAGCGTTTCTTGAGTGCATTTTGCAGCAACTCAGCCATAACTGGGCAACTCTTATTTGTGTTGTGCTGAAGGATTCGAACTGTTTTTGACCTATTCATAATCTACTCGTGACTCCTGGAGGGCAATCGCTCGCTGACGAATGGTACAGCGTGCGTCTCGTGTAGAGTGTGAGACCTGTTGGATTTTGCGTTCGACGCAATTGGCACACTTGAGAGGGGCATCACGCTTGCATTCCCTACTCAGATGTGGCAAGGCGCACCAGGCGCACACAACAGGTCTTGTACAGGCCACTGCCAGGTGGCCATAGCGCTGGCATTTGTAGCACTGAGTGGGGCTTGGTACTTTCGTATGGCGCACCGCTGCCAGGCTATTTGGAGGTGCCTTGCCCTCTAGTTTTTTGTATAGGCTGGGTGATACCTCAATCACCCAATCCTTCTGCCTTCCACGCTGTTTGGTGAAGAGGGGCCTGACATCCTGCGGCTGCAAGCCTAACGCAGGGTTGTGCTCAACAACTTGTTGGGCCAAGTCCTCTTTTGAAGATCAGTCCGCACGTCGCACAATAGCAGGCGTGGGAAACGACCCAGGGGCTGACGCTTGGAGCTTCAACTCCTTTTTGTTGAAATGTGGCTCGTGAGCGCCTTGGCCATTTCTGGCGTTTCCGTCACAATGACGGCGCCACCTCCTACTGCGGTGCGGATGTTCAGCACTCGGACGCTTAGAGCTTGGAGGTCCGTAGCAGGGACACCCCGCATCAGTGCTTCCATTGTATCACCGTTGGAGGGACCAGCCTCTCCTTCCTTACATGTATGCCTAACCACTACCTCGTTTTGTCGTGGGTTTTTATGGGGGAGTTTGGCAAGCGGTGGAGGCTTTTATTTTTGTTTTTATTTTTACTTTTGCCCTTGTTTTTGGGCAGAGGCGTAGGCGGGCGCTGCCCTCAGCCTGCTTAGTTGGGGCCTGTTTCCGCTTCCCCCTGCGCTTCCTGGCCCTGGCAGACTGCCATTCCGCCTCAGCTCCATGAGGGGGGGAGGAGGGCGCAGTAGCGGCTACTGCCGCATATGAGGGGCCTGGGGTACTACCCTGGCTCATTGAAGGTCCTTGAGTTTGGGGGGCTGGTGGCACTGGCTGCTGGGCAATTGCCCTACGCAGCTCTTCCTCACGACAGCCGCCACAGTTTCCGCAGGGGGAGTGGCAGGGGGCGATGTCGCTGGGGGCATTAGCTTTATAGCCAGCTTCGAAATTTCGAAGAGGCAACTAGTGATGAGGTCCCGCATAGGTCCTGTCGCGTTGACCCTCATCCGTGCCATCTGGCTGTGGATGATTTGGACATATGCGCAAATTTGCTCCATGTCCGACAGATTAGGGTCAACGGCGTGTCGTGTGCTTGTAGTGGCCGGGTTGCCCGGGCTACTAGGGGGAGAAGGGGGAGATGAACGCGGTTTGCCCGGTTCTTTCCGCCCTTGTTTGTTTGGACGACGAGTAGATTGCTCATCGTCCGAAGAGGGAGGGGTCGAGCTTGGCGAGCCCGAGGAAGAGGCGCAGGTGGCGTTTTTATTACCTGCTGAAGTTTTAGTTGACTTTGTCATGTTTTTTTACTTATTTGGGGGGGGGGGGTGATTAAAGAAGCGGACTGGTGTAGTGTATCCTTGTGAGTTCATTTGTTGTGTGTGTTCGTGGTATGAGCGAGAGGTGCTCGAGGCAGTGTCCTGGAAGCTCCCCCTCAGGCATATTGATTCTAGCCCCTTTCGCTGGTCCGTTGAGGGTCAAAGGGAGGCCCCCACATGCGCCGCAGCTGCCAGTCCGGCCACCCACCGGGACTAAGACGCATGAGGGATTTTTCGGCTGCTGCTCAGAGTCAGCCCTCAGCCACTGGTGATGTGGTGAGCGGGACACACGCTATCAGCCGCCCCAGGAACGCTCAAACCTGGTTTTTCCCCCTCCTCATTCCGAAGGCCGCACCTATATAGGGGATCGCTCAAAGGTGTTAGTGAGCTACCTCCAGGACTGTCTTTCGCTCATTATGAGTGTTTTAAGTCAATATGTTCTGCCACGCAAGCCGTTGCAGTGTATTTTGTATCTGGAATATGTTGTGTGTGTCAGTGTCGTGAGCTTTAAGCCCCTTTAAGGCCGGATTTAACGACCACGCAGAGGATACGGCAGGAGAATTCTGTCCCCTTCTCTGCGGGGGGTGTGTACTGCGATCCCAGCTAAAGGTAGGGGGTTCCCAGTGTGTCATGTATGTGAATGAAGTGTAAGTTGTGTCCCTTTTAGTTCGGCTTATACGAACACGCAGGGAGTACGGCAGTGGAATTCTGGACCCCCAACTGCAGGGTGAGCACAGTGTGGCGACAGAGTACACTGTGACGCCCAGCCACAGTTAAGCCTCGTTGGATGTAATCCTGCGGGGACCTCGTAGAGGTGAGGTTGTCTTTCAAGCTGGGCCCACCCGGCTTTCCCTTTTAGTCGGCTCATACGACACGCAGGGAATACGTCAGCGGTATTCTGGACCCCCGACTGCAGGGTGAAGACACACACACACACACCTACACACACACACACACACACACACACACACAGACACACAGACCATTTTCCCAAATAGTGTTTTTCGGACTCAGGAGGGTCTGAAACGTAAAGATCTGAAGAAAACTCAAAATTTTTTTTTCAGTCGATTACATAACTTTCCTTTCTACTTCGTAGAGCCAAGGAAAGTAAAAATGGTTTATTGTGGTCTGGTTTCTTCATTATTAAACTATGGTATAAGTGATTGGGGAGGTGCTACGAAAACCCGTTTAAGAGTACTTCAGACAGTTCAAAACACTGTTCTTAAAATTATTTTAGGGAGGCCCTCCAGATACCATACAAGCTGGTTATACAGAGATTTTAGAACACTGTGCATACCTGATTTATTTATTCTGAAGGCTTGTACTTTTGTATATAAAACGGGAATAGACGAAGAAAACATTTGTACGGGCGCATACGGAACGAGAACGGTAGGCAGGTCAAACATAAGACTGCCTAAGATAAATATTGCAATGTACAAGAGATGCGCTTATGTTGTTGCTCTGAAATTTTTTTATGAAAATAAAACTAGCTTAAGTGATTTTAATAATGTATTGGCATTAAAAAAACATATTTCAAACATATTATTGAACTCGTATAATCAGGATTTAACTTATTTGTGATTCCTTCAGAAAGTGATTGCTAGCTGGCTGAATAATTGATTTGTTTTAATGAGACTCCACGGAAGAACACAAGTTCATGTGGACTTAGCCTTCTGTGGGCACGTTGGAAGTGTATGTGTACTGAAGATATCAAGTGTCGTTTTCTTTAACAGAATGCTGTTAATTTTCTTTTATGTTGCTAATATACAACTAATAAATAAGGGCCAATAGGGATCTGCGCCGTCCCTTCTTAGCCAACCTATCAGCCCGTTGGTTTCCCTCTATACCCCGATGCCCTGGCACCCAACACAGTGTTACACTGTTGTCCTCGGCGAGGGCCTTCAGTCCAGTCAGACACTCCCACACACCTGCTGCGATGTAAGACAGTGTGAGGCTAAGGCCATGAGATTGGCCTGACTGTCCACCATGATGTAGATTCTCTGCCGCTTCAGTGCCCTCTGCAGCAGCCACTGCACGCAGACCGTCACCGCAGCCACCTCTGCCTGGAACACCGCGGCCAGCGACCCCAATGGAGCTGCTCCAGAATTTTAACTTCAATCGTTTTACCTACTACCTGACTGGTTTTATCCGATCATTCTGAAACGGTGAACGCGATCCTTCTAAAAAAAATCACGTAGTCTCTCAAACCCCCTGTGAACTGATTGCTCAATAATGATCGTGGCACAAGTAAAAGAGCAGCGCAATAAATTCCAGAACCATATGCGCCTCCCACTGTTACGTACTACGTTGTTATAAACAGAATTAAAAACAGTTTTGATTAGTTTACGAGAGTCAAGAAAATAGGTGAATGGACGTGGGGCCAAAGAACGTTGTGTGATGCGTCGCACCAGATATTTTAGAGTTTCATACGCGAATCCTTGTTGTTTCGGCTTTAATCTGTCTTACTATTTGAGTATTGTAGTATCTACTCCGCCAGAATATACGATTATTCTTATATTGAATAAAAGGACGAGTTTTACTCTTGCCAATTGGAAAAGACACCTCTTTTCCTCTTTTCATATCTGCATCACGACGCCGTCTGGAGTTGTTACAATTGAGAGGTGTGTTATAGTGGGGGGGAATCTGGTATAATTGAACTGGGGATCTTCCACTGATCTCGCACTTCCCCATGTGAGGCGACGTGAGTAAGTCACTAAATATACTGGCTGTGCAATATTTCGCATTAGCGTCGACATATTTAATACACGCAAGGCATTCAATATGTCCAGATTGACGCTTGGACAAGTTGCAGATGAGACAAAGGAATAACAGTACAGGGCAACAAAACTGAGTTAAGGAAGCAATTTCCTCTGAGTGTTACAATGTTAGATCGATTTCGACAGTTGGGTCATGAAGGTTCTAGTTGCATCGATTATTTTCTAATAACTCCGTTTTATAACTCGAAACTGGTTCCAATAAGCCATTGGATTATTCATGCAAGTCCTTACACAGCCCGTTGAAAATAATGAATGAAAGTGTTTGGTACGTACTTCTCGACGACACTACTTCGCATTTTGAAACATGAGACTTAGCAGCCGTAATATGTTTTAGGAGCGTAAGTTACACAGTTGTACCTGGTTGATGTACGAGAGCTACTCAGGAGCAACGAAGGAGAGCCGCGTACATCCACTTGACCGTCTAAACATATTTACGCCAGACCTCTCGCCTTCCTAATGGCTCCTTCTTCAGTCTCCTGCTATAAAATTATGGCTCTGACAACTTGAACGAGTTCGAGGGAGGTCGTAGAGGGCACTCTAGTCGTTGGAAACAGAAGCTCTGCTCTGGCAATGTCCTACCTGTCCTTGTCTCGCTCACTACCGGCCTCAATAACACCCCATTTCAACGCTAGTACATCCCTAGTTTTATGGACACGCTCTCCTCTTCCTCCGCTTCTGTACTTACGACAAGTTGAAAATGTACTCCCGAGAGATCGAATGAATTAACCCCGTTTTTCAAAGGAGTTGTGGTTTCAAGCCACGTCTTCGGAAATATCGTGAACAACATTTTGTGTGAATGTTCTGACAACGACAGGCTGAGGTCGTTGTTCAGCGAACATCGTTGGTTTTATCACATTTTCATGAAAAAATGAAGTTATTGCAATATAGGGTGAACTATCACGCCGAAATCCATTTCAAGTCATCCCCTAACTGATATTAGGTGTTAACATTTTGAAACGCAAAAATTCTAATAAGAATTTTACTACGCTCTATGTTGTGTTTTGTAGCTTCACTTCGAACTGTTGGTGAAATCACTAAAGTTAACGTACCCGTTAGGTGAGTCCGTCTCCTCTGGCTGGTGAGTTACTGTGGGCGAGCGCTTCCGATGCAAAGACATCATCGTCTGGCCATTAAGTCAGTACTGGAGTCAATCAGTTGGAGAAAGGTAGACGGCATGGTGGAGCGTCAGTGAGGGGAGGGGGGGAAGGATTCCATGTACCTCTGGGGAAACCCACTAGAGGTGAATGGAATGTCTTGAATGGTCTGTCAATTGTGGATTCTAAGTCTTTTATTTTAATAGGGTGTTCTGTAAATCCGTCAGTTGGTTGCTTTTGTTTGGGTAGTGTTTTGAGTGGTGTGAATACAGTATCGCACTTTGTGTTGATTGGTTCGTTAATTGAAGTTTTTTTGTTCATAAATTTCCATGTTTTCTAATATGTTCAGTTTTCGTCCTTTGTATTGTTTATGTAGTAAGATGGGCGCAGTCCTGTATTTTGGTAGGTTCACATCCAGTTGTCTTGAGGTGGTTGGCAAAGTTTGAGTCGTCTTTGTTCCTACTAAGAGATTTAATGTGTTCTGAATATCTGGTTCGTATTGTTCGTCCTGTCTGTCCTATGTATGCGTTTTTACTAGTACAAGTTATTTTATATACCCCACATTGTTCGAGTGGATCTGTCTTTTCAGTCTTTGCAGTCAGTTTGGTTCCAAGTGTGTTGTCCGTACGTAGTGCGATCTGTATGCCTTCCTTTCGGAGGATGTTAGTTATTCCGTATATTTTTACTTTCCTTGGCTCTACGAAGTAGAAAGGAAGGTTATGTAATCGGCTGGAAAAAAAATTTGAGTTTTCTTCAGATCTTTACGTTTCAGACCCTCCTGAGTCCGAAAAACACTATTTGGGAAAATGGTCTGTGTGTGTGAACGATTTTTAGAGAAAACCACCGTATCAAATCCGCTCAAACTTCATATCTCGCCCGCAGATTACCATGGGACGCCAAAATAAGGGTATGAACAAAATCCACCGATAGTTAACTATAGTTATCATAGTGATCAAAACACCAAATTTTTTTTTTCTCAAAAGCGGCTCTAACGATTTTGATTAAATTTTTTATGTTGGTAGCTCTTAATAAGATAATTATAGGATAGA
The DNA here is from genome assembly GCA_020466155.1 of Pachypeltis micranthus. Classification (NCBI taxonomy): domain Eukaryota; kingdom Metazoa; phylum Arthropoda; class Insecta; order Hemiptera; family Miridae; genus Pachypeltis; species Pachypeltis micranthus. The sequence continues at coordinate 8,299,726 of CM035776.1, forward strand.
ATTCCCATCTGTGGGAAAATGACGAGAGCAGCACAATAAATTATCAAAATTTTGCACGAAATCGATTTTAGCGCGGTTTTTAGAGAAAACAACCGTACTAAATCAGCTGAAACTTGATGTCTAGCCAACAGGTTACCATGGGACGCAAAAATAAGGGTATGGGCAAAATCCACCGAAACTTAACTATAGTTATCATAGTGATCAAAACACCAAATTTTTTTTCTCAATAACAGCTCTAACGATTTTGATTAAATTTTTTATATTGGTAGCTCTTAATAAGATAATTATACCATGGAATTCCTATTTGTGGGAAAATGACGAGAGCAGCACAATAAATTATCAAAATTTTCGACGAAAAGCGTTCTTGCCGCGGTTTTTTCCTTTTAAACTCCGCTGGAATTCTTGTAGAATGTAAAAAAAATTGGTATTGTAGTCCAATCCAATACCTAAAGGGTGAGTGTTTAAAACCGCTCATGAGGTACATGGGGCTCACTCCAGAAATTCCTGAGTTTCAACTACCGCCGTTCCGCTTTCTACCAGTTCTAAAGGTTTTTACCCAAAACTCAGAAAAAGTGATTACTATCCTCCTTCAAAAAATTTGTGTTTACAGCCTCATTAATTTTCTGTGTACCAGTTGCTCAATAATGGTGTTGCAATGAGTACGAGCATCACAATAAAATCTGGAACTGTAAGCGCTACAGCTTCCTGCTGCCGTAAAGCGTTGTTTGACTAAGTTCAAATTAACTGAGTGATAAATGAATTGATTAAATAGAATTAGCCATGTACAAAGTGAATTGTTGTAGAGCTAAGGAAAGTTGTGTGTTGCAACGCACCAGATATTTGGTCCTGTGTACGTAAATGTGCAGCGTCTTGTCACAGTCTGTGCATTTTGTGTGTTTAGCCGTATGTTTTGGAGTCATATTGTCTTAATAGTTTGTTTATTGTTTTTTTGGAGTAACCGTTATTTTCTGCGATAGTATTGATAGTATCAAGTTCTTTTTTGTAATTTGGTTCGGATAGTGGGATAGTTTTTAGTCTCCGTATCATGTGTCTAAATGTTACTTAGTTTATGTTGTTGTGGGTAGTTTGATGTAGTGTATAATCGTGTCGGTAGCAGTAGGTTTTCTAAAAATGTCGTATTAGTTCATCGTCCAAACGTGTGATTTTCAGGTCCAAGTAATTAAGAGTTTTATTTTGTTCTTCGTCCGTGTCATATTGGATATTATGGTGGATATTGTTTAAGTCCTTTAATATATCGTCAGTCAGTGTTATCATGGCTTAATATGCAGATGATATCATCTATATATCTGGCGTAATGTTTGATATCGTGTTTTGTCATTAAGGTCTGGATGTGAGTTTCTTCGTAATGCTGTAGAAATATTTCAGTTAATATAGATGAGGTAGGGTTTCCCATACCTAATCCATCTTTTGGTTTGTATATGCTATTGTTAAATGGGAAGAGCTGTTTAGTTCGAGTGTCAGTTTGGTGAGGTTGGTGACGTATCTATTAAATGTCGTGTCTATTCGTCTTAGTTTGGTTTGTAGTATGTCGAGGGTTTCTTTTATTGGTATGGAGGGAGTTATAGTCACGTCTTTTAATCTCGTATATCTGTTTGGTAATGTAATGGTACTTTTTAGAATTGTGTTAAAATATTTTGAGAGTTTGTTCGCGGGTGCAGATGTGAACTTTATGACTGGTCTGATGGGTGTGTCGTGTTTGTGAATTTTTGGCTGTCCTTTCAGTAGTGGGGGTTTTGGGAATTAGTAGTGGTTGGGGGGGAATTTGCCTACTGACAGTCATAACCCAGTTGTTGAAGAAATCGTTTGTCAATAATGGCAAAGATCGCCCCTGTTTGTTATAAAAAGTAAGAAAAAATAATAAATAACGGGTTGTTTGTAAGTCTCTCCATTGCTAGAAAAATATTCATGAAGAACACATACACATATTTACATACATAACTAGGGATTGACGCGTCGTTTCTAGCGAATACAGGTGTGATCATTATATTAAACAAAAGGGAAAATCCGTTTACCCGGCTAAAATGGCGTGCGCTGATGACTGTACACGTTGACGTTGATTTTGTAATTCCTTTCAACAGGATGCTCCTGCGAGCCGCTGACCCTTGAGCCTTCCGCGTCCTTAAGTGCCCGTGTACAGTATATATATATATATATATAGACTTATAATAACAGGGACAGGGGTAATAAAAGACCGTTGAGCTCTATAAAGATCATAGTAACATAACTAACCCTCTGGATCCGCCAGTTTTCACGAAATTATCTCAACATCGCTACATGTCACTCCACGTTGTGTTTTCGATCGGCACGTGATCTGTAAACCGAAGTAACTAGTTTTGGGTTCAGTCATTTCGTCCACATGAGCGACATACGCGGAAAACAGATTTGACCGGTTGCCAGGGAGATTAAAATCATTGTGTGCCTGAGCCAAAGGAAAGTTGTGGTCTCCTTTGCATCTGACGTTTTTTTATAAGATCGGGCTCACTTTGGCTGATTCATACGACGTATATTTTAACAAACCGGAGGAATTCATTAATATTCTTCATCGGCGAACCCTCAAGCGTGGAATAAATTGTCTGGCCGGGGAACATTTGGTAAAAACTGGTAAACATACTAGTTGAATACGTCATACTTAAATCAATCGTAACCGATCGGTAGAGCAATTATCTTTTCTAGAAAGAATGTAGACAAATCAATGACACGGAGCCCAAGGCAGCTACCGCGCGAAGGAACCTGGAAATCAAGATAATATCAATTTTCGACTCGTATATCATTACAGAATTTTTCTCCGAAAGTGTAACGATTAAATTGTTTAATTCGGAGTATAATTAATACAACACCGACATGCCCTGACAAGAAAATCACCATGTAGAAACGATTCTATGTGACACAGTACAAGTTAGCTTAGAAAGCGCCTTTTTTCAGAATCACGCCAGCGTCTTTAGGGGAAAGGGAGGGTGGTGAAAAAAAAAAAAAAAAAAAAATAAAAAACGAGAAACGACTAATAACAAAGAGGAGCTCTCTGAAGATAGCCCTTAGGGGACTCATCTGGTTTCGAAATCGGCGAGTGCCCAGAGCTCAACGTCACGAAGGTGTCTGCCGAGCTCGCATGTCGAAATTCAGCCAGTTTAAGGCCTGAGGACACATCACCTCCAGTAGAACTGAAATAACAATATTGAGAAGAAGAAGAACGCGGCGCAGGGTTTTCGAATTAACATACAGACTTCCACTCAACCTTATTCCATCATCCGCAACGCATAAGTGCAACGGTTCGTGATCCATCCGATCTTGATCAGCTGTCGACTCTATCGCATTCGGCCGTCGATTATCATTTATGCCCTCTGGCTGTGGAAGCCAAACCGATATATCTCAATAAAAAGCAAACAATGAACCGCGATCGAACTTTCGTTCTCCGCAGAGCAAAAACAAAACAAAAAATTAATCGTTACGCCTTAACGCGAAGAAAGTTGAGTGAGGCGGAGTACGCCGCCCGAAAAATTAAAGTATCGATTCAAACGAATTGGTCGAGAATATAATTCTCAGATAAGAGAGCTCTAGTATGTTGTTCTAAGTTGTTTTGGCAAAATTTTATAGAAAATAAAGCAATCGCAACCCTGAATATCAACCGCGTCGCATCACACAACTTTCCTTAGCTCCAGAGCTACATAAATTCACTGCTTTTCGTGGCTTTTGCTAGTAATTCACCTAATTATTCACTCATCTTAATTTTTCTGAAGAGTCTAGTAACATTGAGCGAAGTTAATAAGAAACGAGCGGTGCGTAGCAACACACAACTTTCCGTAATCCCTTCAAGTTCGAACACCACCTACATAGGCGGGCGCTATATCTTCGTTCAACGCATTTCTAAAGAAACATTTATGGAGAACTAAATGTAGCGACTAGTTTGCTGAAAGTACTCCGTAAGTTTGATCCAAATCGTTGAAGTGGTTTTTGAGAAAATTGGAATACCGATAAATTAATATTCGACAAATCTCCTTTTCTGAGTTAACTTGGCTTATATCTCCGTTCAACATATATATACAGAAATAATTGTAGAGAACGAAACGTGGGTAAAAAATAGCGGACAAAACAAAAAAAGAACCAACTCAATCGGATCAGCCGTTCCCTCGCAAATCGAACTACAGACACACACACGGACCACGCGCCGAAATTAGGTTTTTTAGGCTCAGTAGGCCTCAAAACGTGAAGATCTGAAGAAAACCCACTTTTTTTTTGACACGGTTACTATACTTTCATTTCCCTTTGGGGTAGCGGAAAGTAAATCTGCGTTAAAATCGTCGAAATGTTTGGTAATTTATTTTGCTGCTGTCGAAATTTGTCAAGGATGAGAATTTTACAGTATTGACGAAAGCTGAAAGCTGCTCTACACAGGGAATTTAATCAAAATCGTCAGAGCCGTTTTTGAGAAAAAAATATTTAGTGCTCTGATCACTATGATAACTATAATTAGTTTTTTGTGGATTTGGCTCATACCCTTATTATAGCGTATCGTGGTGACCCGTGGGCTAGATATCAAGTTTGAGGGGATTTGGTTTGAGCCGTTTTCTCTCAATCGTGTTCATTGACACAGGTCTGCTTCCTTTTCAACTCTTGGAGAGTGTTATATCAGTCGTCTGTCGTGAAGGTTGCTATTTCGCTATCATGCAAGAGTCCAGCCACTCGCTCAGCATCCACCAAACTCAAACCCACGGAGGTACGGCCAGTTTGGTAATTTCGCCAGTCTCCCGGTCGAGAACTGACCGCGTGGAGGTATGTGACCTCTGAGGAATCCCATCTTATTTAGTTGGATGGCAAGTTTCGAAGAGAGGTCAACTGTCACATTTCTTTGCCGTGACCTTCGCGAACTGAGCGAAACGGTTATAGGCTTGCCATGTAGCAATCAATGCAACTAGGTTTGTTTGCTCTTCCAACAACCGTCGCTCACTGTCGTAGAAACTGCAGTGGAGGAGCAGGTCGTTTCTTGTTTCCTCCTTTAGAGGCGCAAGACGTGCCCATACACAGGCACACTGTTCAAGTGTTCAAAAGTGTTAATCGAATTGAGTAGGCATTTAAATGTAAAGAACTGAAGAAACTCAAAAAAAAAAAATTTCAATCGATTACGTAACTTTCCTATCCACTTGGGCGCACGAGAAGGGGGAGCTTGAGGATTGAAATAACAATGAAACTCGGCGAGCGTGAGGAGGACTGTATTAAGTTGAGTAAGATTTGAACTGAACTGAGATATTGAACAATAAGGCGACACAAGGCTAGTACTCGGAACGCGTGAACTGGCGCAGGTCCGTGTGTATGTGTGTGTGTAGTTCGATTTGCGGGAGAACGGCTGATCCGATTGAGCTGGTTCTTTTTTTGTTTTGTTCGTTATTTTTTGTAGACACCAAAATAAGGTTATGGACTATTTCAGCAGATGGGGCGGGGGGACGACGAAAATGTACCAAAAACTAGGGTTTTTCGCATTTTTTTCGAAAACGGCTCTAACGATTTTGATTAAACGTTCAAATTATCTTTTCCTAATCAATACCTAACTTTTCTTCTCCATACTTATCTCCATGAAAATACGGTGAACGGAGATATGGGCCCCTGAAGCAAAAATAGGTTTTTTACGCTTTTTGGCAAAACTGCTTCAGCGATTTCCACCAAACTCACAGGATGTTTTGAAATAGTTAATACCTACATATTGTTTTTAATAAATGTTCCTGTGACGGTCCATTGAACAGAGATAAAAATCAAAATGTGTCGAAAATAACGTTTTTTCTAACATTTCCGTAAATTCCAGGGTAACTGCTTCACCAAATTTCATCAATCATTCAGAGTGTCTTTGAGTCACCCATACCCACGTTTCGTTCTCTACAATTATTTCTGTATATACATGTTGAACGGAGATATAAGGTAAGTTGACTCAGAAAAGGAGATTTGTCGAATATTAATTTATCGGTATTCCAATTTTCTCAAAAACGGCTCCAACGATTTCGATCAAACTTACGGAGTACTTTCAGCAAACTAGTCGCTACATTTAGTTCTCCATAAATGTTTCTTTAGAAATGCGTTGAACGAAGATATAGCGCCCGCCAATGTAGGTGGTGTTCGAACTTGAAGGGGTGGCGGAAAGTTGTGTGTTGCTACGCACCAGATATTTTGTATTCTACTCCAACCCCTACACAAGTTCCCTTAGAGGGGTTGTAGCATTTAGGTATAATTTATAAACAAGTGTAGTTGTATAATTTTTGTCAATAAATGCTGAAAAAAAGAAAAACAAGTCTTGTCGCAGGCGGTTTCCTGGAATACTGTGCGTCACCTTACTTTATAAGCCATTATTCGTAATATAAATTACATACTGAGAAAAAGGACTGAAGATATCGGTTATTGGGCTATCGATACACGCCTTAATAGTCCGCTAACTGTGAAGGGTTGTAAACAACTTGGACGACCGAAGGTGAAACCGCGAACTGAATAATATTAATAAATATTGATAAAATATAATATTTTTTGTAAGATCCGTCGACTAGAAACATCGCCCTTGCAACTGAGTAGCTATTAGGTAACTTTGTTAATGAAGTAATTACGACACAAGAACTACAACGGAAGCCGAATTGTCGCGTGAGAATTTCATATAAATTCCTAGCTCGGATTCGATTTCTCTTGGAGACATTCAATACGAGGCTTAAAATCCCAAGAGCAACTAATCAAATAGCAGTTAACTCTTACTTCTTAGAAATAATGTCGTATCTAAGTCGGCAATTAAAAAAAAAACTGATCGGACCGCAAACTGGTCGTAATTTAAAACTCGACGTTAGCGAACAGCTCGCGCAAGGATTTAATTATTCGCAAGAGGAATCCGCTATCTAAATCAAGAACGTCGAGTTAGTTGTATGCGCGAGTTAGTTGTAACCGAATGTAACAGGGTCCACGCGAATGTTCCTTCTTTTTTGGCGCTCGTGTTTTACAAGGTTTGTAGCGCGGTAATTGATCGTATTTAGAGCTGAGGGAAATACAGGCATCTCTTACCGACTCTAATGGCGAGAGGAGAGTTCGATACTTGTAAACACCTCGTTCTTTGGACATTTTACGAGGTCTGATCAAACAGTTCCAGGACTTTCTCGAAAACGCTTTATTAAATTATCTTTAAAATTATTCAAAATTATCCCCTTCAAAGTACTCCCCTTGGCTACGCAAACATCCAGCGGTGTTTCCATTGGTCCACACACCGGGAAAACTCGTCTCATGGGATGCTGTATAGCTGCTACTGCGTTTTTTGCTTGACCTCCTCTATCGTCTGAAATTGCTGTCCTTTCATTGAGTATTTTAGTTAGGGGAACAGCTTGAAGTCACAGGGAAGGGTTTCATGGAGTTTTTGACAGGGCGCGTTGTCTTGGTGGAAAAACCACTCGCCTGTCGCCCACAATTCCGGCCTCTTCTGCCGAATCTTTTGGCGCAAATTGCGCAGGGTTTGAAGGTAACGAAAACGATTGTTGTTTCTGTTGCTTGCTGGTCGTAATGCTCCTCTTACTCTTGAAGACCTCCTGCCCCGCCCCCCCCCCCCTTAGACCTGTAGAAAACTTCCCCTCGCGCCAGCACTTTATTATTTTTTACTTTCCTTGGCTCTACGAAGTAGAAAGGAAAGTTATGTAATCGGCTGAAAAAAAAATTTTGAGTTTTCTTCAGATCTTTACGTTTCAGACCCTCCTGAGTCCGAAAAACACTATTTGGCAAAATGGTCTGTGTGTGTGTCTGTCTGTGAACGATTTTTAGAGAAAACGACCGTACCAAATCCACTCAAACTTGATATCTAGCCTGTAGGTTACCATGAAACGCCAAAATAAGGGTTTGAACAAAGTCCACCGAAAGTTAACTATAGTTATCATAGTGATCAAAACACCAAATATTTTTTTTCTCAAAAACGGCTCTAACGATTTTGATTAAATCTTTTATATTGATAGCTCTTAATAAGGTAATTACAGCATGAAATTCCCATCTGTGGGAAAATGACGAGAGCAGCACAATAAATTATCAAAATTTTTGACGAAAAGCGTTTTTAGCGCGATAATATACATGGGGCTCACTCCAGAAATTCCTGAATTTCAACTACTGTCGTTGCGCTTACTACCAGTTCTAACAGTTATTTTCCAATAACTCTGCAAAAGTGATTACTATCCTTTTTTTTTAAAATCGCGTTTACAGCCTCATTAATTATCTGTGTACCAATTGCTCAATAATGGTCCTGCAATGAGTACGAGCAGCACAATACATTCCGGAACTGTAAGCGCTACCGCTTCCTGCTGCCGCAAAGCGTTGTTTGACGAAGTTCAAATTAACTGAGTGATAAATGAATTGATTAAGTAGAATTAGCCATGTACAAAGTGAATTGTTGTAGAGCTAAGGAAAGTTGTGTGTTGCAACGCACCAGATATTTTTCGTTATGATCTATTCGTTCGGGCAAAATTTGAAATGCCACTGAGCAGGGGGTTTGAAGAAGGCACCGCTGGTCTTCCAATCATGATCGGCGTAGTCACCGTTTCAGTTTCGGAGAGAATGTTGTCAAACTTTTTGTCTCAAGTGCGAAAACAATCTGGAGGGACGAATGAATGCGATATCGGACTCCTTCGAACGAAAAGAAACCTGCATAGGACTCTTTGCTGACAAGGAAAAGGCTTTCGATCGGGTCTGGCACACTGGATTACTGTACAAACTGAAAAATTCTTTTCCTGACACATAGTATCGCGTTCTACTGTCGTATTTAACGAACCGCACTTACACTGTGAGGTACCACGAGGCCATGTCCCGTTCGCGGCATATCCGTGCAGGTGTTCCCCAAGGAAGTGTGCTGGGTCCGCTATTTTATCTTTTCTAGGCGACATACCCCCCCCCCCCCCAGCAATGACCACTGCTCAGTTCGCGGACGACACAGCTTTTCTCTGCAGCTCACCAAGGGGGGAGAGAGCGGGTTTGGAAATGGAGGAGCTTGCTTTCGACCTGTACGAGTGGGCACTAAGATGGAAAATGAAACTAAACCCCCAAAAGTCCTGCACCGTGACAATCACTTATCTACGTTTATATGACGAGCCAAAACTGAGCATTATCGGCACAGTCATACCGCCCCAAACGCATGTCCGGTCCCTGGGAGTGGTGCTGGATAAACGCCTGACGTTCGACTCGCACGTTACATTTATCCTCAAAAGATGCCGTCATCGTCTCAAAACGCTCAAACCACTTCTAGAGATGCTATCCCCACTGTCACTTGATACAAAGCGGTTGATACACCTAATGCTCATTAGACCAATTCGGGAATACGGCAGCCAGGTGTGGGGGACAGCGTCAAACTCGCAGGTAAAACGAGTCCAAACTTTCCAAAACCGCGCATTAAGACTCATCACTAAAGCTCAGTGGTATATCAGGAATACCAATATCCACAACGACTTGGAACTCCCAACTGTCCACGAAGTCCTGCAGGCTTCTTACTCTCGTTTCCACCAACGACTCCATAACCATCCAAACCCCCTAGCAGCTGGCATACTTGATGCAGTTCCACCAGACCGCCTCGCAGACTGAAACGCAAACGACACACCTATCTTCTCCTCACGACAAACGGCAACTAATGCAAAAATCAATAATTTATCAATTAAATCTGCAATAACGTAAATAATCCATCATTTATGTAAACTAATTTATTATATTACTAAGTTATTAACTACCATATTTATAATGAGAGAAAGTCATTGGGCTTGAACTCCCAAACATGTGTCATGTTACTGTTATGTACCAATGTATTCCAAACTATAATGCAATTATGCAATAAAGTTGTAAAAAAAGAAAAAATATCTGGTGCGTTGCGACACACAACTTTCCATAGCTCTACGTCAATTCACTTTCTAACATTCCAGCGGAGTTAATAAGGAAAAAACCGCGCTAAAAACGCTTTTCGTCGAAAATTTTGATAATTTATTGTGCTGCTCTCGTCATTTTCCCACGGATGAAAATTTTATGGTATAGTGGCCTTATTGAGAGCTGTCGATATAAAAAATTTAATCAACATCGTTAGAGCCGTTTTTGAGAAAAAATTTGGTGTTTTGATCACTATGATAACTATAGTTAACTTTCAGTGGATTTTGCTGATATCCTTATTTTGGCGTCCCATGGTAACCTGTAGGCTAGACTTTCTCTAAAAACCGCGCTAAAATCGATTTCGTCGAACATTTTGATAATTTATTGTGCTGCTCTCGTCATTTTCCCATAGATGGGAATTCCATGGTATAATTGCCTTATTAAGAGCTATCAATATAAAAAATTTAATCAAAATCGTTAGAGCCGTTTTTGAGAAAAAAAATATTTGGTGTTTTGATCACTATGATAACTATAGTTAACTTTCGGTGGATTTTGTTCAAACCCTTATTTTGGCGTCCCATTGTGACCTGCGGGCGAGATATCAAGTTTGAGCTGATTTGGTACGGTGGTTTTCTCTAAAAATCGTTCACAGACACACATACACACACACAGACTGACAGACACACACACAGACCATTTTTCCATAGTGTTTTTCGGACTCAGGGGGGGTCTGAAACGTAAAGATCTGAAGAAAACTCAAAACTTTTTTTCAGCCGATTACATAACTTTCCTTTCTACTTTGTAGAGCCAAGGAAAGTAAAAAGAATGAATGCCCAAGAACGGGGAAAACGCGTATTTCCTCTTCCTCGCTAAATTAGCTGGAACTTCTTCCACAAACCTCTCCACGAGAATGTACTGCACTGTACAGTAAAATGGAACTAACATGGAAACAACAGCCTTCTTCGTCTTACACACTTGCACTCCCGCGGATGTGTAGATGGCCAAAAGCGTGTTCAACCAGGGACTTGGCCGGTTTTAACGTAGTTTATTATTTCTGATGGATGGATCGTGTATCGTAGGACTCAGACAAGAGAAACCCCGCATTTCGAAACATGGAGGAGTCCCCGGGTTTACCACTAGACGACACGATTGTTTAGTTTGTTCGATTTCGGTTCAAATTGGCAACAGCTCAAAGCTTGTCAAGCGTCTGATGCAATTCGTCTGTGTAAGGAACCTGGGCAGGCATTTGAAGAGGACGCTCCACATAGCTAGTCCCTGAGCTCTTTGAACGATGATGTGTCTATGCTCATTGGTACTTGAACAAATTCTCCACCTTTTTTTATCACGTAGCACAGCAACGGTCTTCCAATGGCTGTCAAAACGTCTCAATCGTCCATTAATATTCCGCCGGCATATTTTTCTTCGGCCTCTTGCACACGCACACGCTGTTCTTACCAATCGGTCCACTTCATTAACCACGACAGGTAGAAATAAGATAAAACTCCGATACATTTATTAAAATAAGCCGCATTGACATAGAAGTTGAACCGGACAACTCGATTAAACTTCTTTAATTGCGAAGTATGTCACAATTTAACTCAATACGCGTCGTTTATTTAGGTAACTGAGAAATCTGAATAACCGACAAGTATCGACCTGAATTGTGACGGGATTAGCATCGAAGACCATCCAACGTCAAGCTGATGCTCAACTTGGCATTAATGACGCTAATGAGAATTCAAAGAGACGCAAATCAACATTAGGAGCGACAGGAAGAAATGGAGCGTGCTAGATCGGCTCAGAGAACGACTTTTAAACCCCCTTGCAATTAGTCGACGGAGTCTGAACATAATTACGTCATATTAACCTGCTATCAAGTCCAGTAGCTCCCCTCAATTACTTACGACTTAACTTTTTTTAAAGTATTTTTCTTCCAGACGCCAGTCAAGATGACTAGTGATAATTTGCCTCCTTCCGACGTAGTTTCTGCATTTTAATGATTTATCGCGAAGACGTTTCAAATTTTACCAGTTAACGACTTGTTGTTCCTCTCCTGGTGTTGGATGACCTCGAATTTCTTCATGATTAATGACGATGAGTGCTAGAGGCCATTTTATGCCAATGTACTCGCAGAAATATTCAAAAAAGGAACGTTCATTTTCTATAATGAGACCCCCCACCGATCAACCTTCGGTTACTTTGTTCCTTCTTCAGACGATGATCGACGCAATTTAACTTAATAGCTGGCGTTTTAATAAATTAATTAATGGCGCCTTCCTGTAGCAAGTGACTATGAAAAGGAATCCCAGTCCGAGAACGTGACTTATCACATTTCCCACTGTATTTGTCCTGAAATATACATATCTGTAGTGTTAGTCGACAAAATGGGGCACGTTGTTGTAGACGCTAAAACGGCGACGTACAAAACCTCGATTTTCCCCTAAAAGTCGACAGATTTAATCTTTAAAAATTTAACAGTTTCGAAAAACATGTTTCTGTTGCTCTCTGCTTTCTATCTCCGTTTAACGGATATTGGCAACGACAATCATTTTTATTTAAATGGCACTGGCAGAGTGATTGCCGCTAGCGCGCTCTGGCGAATTCCTTCTTTTTACTTTCCTTGCTCTACGAAGTTGAAAGGAAAGTTATGTAATTGGCTGAAAAAAAAATTTTGAGTCTTCTTCAGATCTTTACGTTTCAGACCCTCCTGAGTCCGAAAAACACTATTTGGGAAAATGGTCTGTGTGTCTGTATACGATTTTTAGAGAAAACCACCGTACCAAATCAGATCAAACTTGATATCTCGCTCGCAGGTTACCATCGGACGCCAAAATAAGGGTATGAACAAAATCCACCGAAAGTTAACTATAGTTATCATACTGATCAAAACACCAAATATTTTTTTTCTCAGAAACGGCTGCAAGGATTTTGATTAAATTTTTTATATTGATAGCTCTCAATGGGGAAATTATAGCATGAAATTCTCATTTGTGGGAAAATGACAAGAGCAGCACAATAAATTACCAAAACTTTCGACGAAATCTATTTTAGCGCGGTTTTTAGGGAAAACCACCGTACCAAATCAGCTGAAACTTGATGTCTAGCCCGCAGGTTACCATGGGACGCAAAAATAAGGGTATGAGCAAAATCCACCGAAAGTTAACTATAGTCATCATAGTCATCAAAACACCAAATATGTTTTTTCTCAAAAACGGCTCTAACGATTTTGATTAAGTTTTTAATATTGATGGCTCCCAATATGGCAATCACACCATAAAATTCCCATTTGTGGGAAAATGACGAGAGCAGCACAATAAATTATCAAAATTTTCGACCAAAAGCGTTTTTAGCGCAGTTTTTTCCTTATAAAATCCGCTGGAATTCTTGTAGAATGTTAAAAAAAAGTCGTGTTGTAGTATACACACACATACACACGGACCACGCGCCGAAATTAGGTTTTTTAGACTCAGTAGGGTCTGAAACGTAAAGATCTGAATAAAACTCAAATTTTTTTTTCAGCCGATTACTATACTTTCCTTCCCTTCGGGTAGCGGAAAGTAAAAATTTGTGTTTACAGCCTCATTAAGTATCTGTGCACCAATTGCTCAATAATGGTCCTGCAATGAGTACGAGCAGCACAATAAATTCCATAACTGTAGGGGCTACAGCTTCCTGCTGCTGTGAAGTGTTGTTTGACCAAGTTCAAATTAACTGAGTGATAAATGAATTGATTAAATAGAATTAGCCATGGACAAAGTGAATTGACGTAGAGCTAAGGAAAGTTGTGTGTTGCAACGCACCAGATATTTTCTTTTCTTTTCAAACGTACCTGCTGTCGAAGTACGTTCCGAGATCGTTTTGCTTTCCTCTTTTCAAAAATTCTAACCATATTTTAGTTTTGGTGCTCTCATCTATAGTCTCCACATACGTCATTGTCGGTGGCGGAATTCGTTTGGCGATTGTTGGTTACGGACACGACTTCACCCTTGGCCCAGGGAACGAGGCAGCGAAGACGCCAGTTTTGGTGAGTCAATCCTATAACAGCCTTTACAATTGTTCAATTTTTCCCAGTTCTTCTCCCCAAACGACGTACAAAAAGTAATTAAAGGAGTGCGAAAGAAAAAGTCAACTGGGCTTCACCTGATTAATAAAAAAACTGCTCTTACACGTCCCTAGGAAGACTCTCGAATATTTGACGCAGATTTATAACACAATACTCAGATCTACCTACTTTCCCCAAAAGTGGAAAAATTGCGAAAATTGTAATGATACATAAAGCTGGGAAAAGAACAGACGATGTGAGTGGATATCGCCCTATTAGCCTATTGTCTACATTTTCCAAAATTTATCTGACTGATAGAACTGCTGCGATCGGACGCAGACGTGTGTCGGTACAGAGAACGATTGAGAAGGGCTGCCCACAGGGCTCGGTGCCTGCGATGGTCTGACTGTGATGATCTGTGGACAGTCAAACCATCAAATCTTCGCAAAAACCCTCCAAACTGTGTTAAAACGGTGCGAACATGACAAGCAGCAGGTGGCTGAAGAAAAAACCCAGTTAATCCTTTCAAAGGGAGAACTAAATTGCAACTCCAGTCCCTCAAAAGCACTAGCGTTGAAAGGTTGGCCTCACTATGAGAAATCAGTAAGGCCATTCGGGGAGTGTCATCATGTATAAGGCCATTTATCCAGGCATGATTGGTTACTGCTCCGTTGTCTGCAGTAGCATACTCACAGTAAATCAAAAGAGAGTATTTGGCACAATCCCAGAGAGCTGCCCTCCTGTGGACCACCAAGGCCTATAAGACAGTTGACTCGGTCCTTGAGTCCATGGTTGACAAGTGGAGAGTGAAACGGGAGCCCCACTCTAGGCTGAACTCCGTGAGGGTTTCTCCACTGAACCAAAACTTGCCGCCATCAATGACTGGGGATTATGCGCATAGTTCGAAATGTAATTGTTGAGGTGTCGCCTCGCGACTGTCACGCGTCGCAAAAAACCCTGTTTTTTGGTACATTTTTGCGCACCCACCTGTTTTCTCATCGATGAAAACTACTCGTTACTTATTTTCGCGTATACAAAAAACAACAAACTAAACAAAAAGAAAACCAGCTCAATCGGTCCAGCCGTTCTCTCGCAAAACGAACTACAGGCGCACGCGCGGACCACGCGCCGAAATTAGGTTTGCAGTAGGCCTCACAACGTAAAGATCTGAAAAAGACTCGACTTTTTTGTTTTCACACGATCACTATAGTTTCTTTACCCTTTGGGTAACAAGCGAAGTTCCAACGTTGGAAAATTCCTTGAAACGTTAACGTCAAGATAAATGTTCGAGGTTCTTATTAAGTAGTAGGCGTGCGGGGGGGGGGGGGGGTGTAGACTACTTCGAGAAAGTCAAATTACTATTTTCAGTGGTTGAAGTGAACCATTTAAACGGGACATAGAAACATTATTTGTAGGAACTTACTTCCCCAAGAAATTCGAAAGAAGCCTCAAGAAAATTTCTGATAAGTGGATATAACGCGGTGTGACAAGGAAAGAATGTAGCACGCTAAAGATGTAATTAGTTGGTGCTTACGTTATTTGACAATTTATTATTGCTCGCTCGGCAATCATAATAATGAAATTGTGCGTCAGAGGTTTTATTTTATAATCTTGCGAACTTTTATTGGAAAAGGGGCCTAAGTACACATTTCGTAGCATAACTTTTGCTACCTGCCGCAAGGTATGCCAATTCGGATTAAGAACGAGCACATTCCTCGCTCTACCGGTCATTTAATACGTTGATCACAAACGAACGCGTTAACGTTGAGCCGCGTTTCCAGTCTGTCTGCGCCTAGACAAGTTGAAAGCCAGGCTGCTTCCAGCTCGCGCGAATTCCTCGCGGGTTGCCAAATTAATTTATAGGACGGGCTTCCTGAGACGTCGACCGTGTTTAAATGGCTTTCCACGAGAAACAGGCGACATCCTAGAACTAACGTTCCTGGATGCCTTCCTTCTCCGCAGTCGGCAGCTCTCGACGATTTGTACCCTCTTCGCACCGGCCTCTCCCTTGTAAAGTGAGCGCCAAGTTTCCTTTTTGATACGACGGGACAACAACCCACTGGTCCTATTAGAACAAGAAATGGACTGTCGAGTCGTCGAAGAGAACTTTATTTGACAAATGGAGCCTTCAAGCTCTTCGACAAAGCTGATGCCTTAAATGTCAAGTAAAACACGGTTTACCTTTCAAATTCAACGATTGCGGGTTGCATTAATCATTATCTTGATAAGTGCGATGATTCACGATCTCACCACTTTCATTCCTATGTTCGCTTGAAAATAAGAACGTCCGACAACTTTGCCTCTTTGAATTGATATTGTTATATCTCGTTGAGCAGGAGCTACTCAGGCATAGCATAAAAGTTTAAATACCAAGTGCGCCGCATCACACGACTTTATTTTTCATTCGGTTCATTAGAACTTGGTAAAACACACCTTCACGGCGGCTGAAAGAGGTAGCAATAAAGTGCTGCTCGTACTCATCTCCTGACCGTTATTGAGCAATTGGTACCCAGATGATTAATGAGGCAGTAAACACGATTTCACTTTCCTCTACAAAGTAGAAAAGAAAGTTATGTAATCGGCCGAAAAAAATTTTGAATTTCCTTCAGATCCTTTACGTTTCAGACCCCCCTGAGTCCGAAAAACACTATTTGGGACAATGGTCTGTGTGTCTGTGAACGATTTTTAGAGAAAACCGCCGTACTAAATCCACTCAAACTTGATATCTAGCCCGCAGGTTACTATGGGACGCCAAAATAAGGGTATGAGCAAAATCCACCGAAAGTTAACTATAGTCATCATAGTAATCAAAACACAAAATTTTTTCGCGAAAACGGCTCTAACGATTTTGATTAAATTTTTAATATTGATAGCTCCCAATATGGCAATCACACCATAAAATTCCCATTTGTGGGAAAATGACGAGAGCAGCACAATAAATTATCAACATTTTCGACAAAAAGCGTTTTTAGCGCAGTTTTTTCCTTATAAACTCCGCTGGAATGTTAGTCGAAAGTTAAAGAAAATTGGTATTGTAGTCCAATCCAATACCTAAAGGGTGAGTGTTTAAAAACGCTCATGAGATACATGGGGCTCTCTTCAGAACTTCCTGAATTACAACTACCGCCGTTTCGCTTACTACCAGTTCTAAAAGTTTTTACCCAATAACTCTGCAAAAGTAATTACTATTCTTCTTAAAAAAATATGGGTTTACAGCCTCATTAATTATCTGTGTACCAATTGCTCAATAATGGTACGAGGAGCACAATAAATTTCGGAATTGTAAACGCTACCGCTTCCTCCTGCCATGAATTGGAAATGTATTGAATTGGACTACAATACCAATTTTTTCAACATTCTACTAACATTACAGCGGAGTTTATAAGGAAATTACTATACTTCCCTTCCCTTCGGGTAGCGGAAAGTAAAAACTGCGCTAAAAACGCTTTTCGTCGAAAATTATGATAATTTATTGTGCTGCTCTCGTCATTTTTCAACAAATGGGAATTTTATGGTATAATTGCCTTTTTGATAGCTATCAATATAAAAAATGTAATCAAAATCGTTAGAGCCGTTTTTGAGAAAAAAAAATTGGTGTTTTGATCACTATGATAACTATAGTTAACTTTCGGTGGCTTTTGTTCATACCCTTATTTTGGCGTCCCATAGTAACCTGCGGGCTAGATATCAAGTTTGAGCTGATTTGATACGGTTTTCTCTAAAAATCGTTCACACACAGACACACACAGACCATTTTCCCAAATGGTGTTTTTCGGACTCAGGAGGGTCTGAAACGTAAAGATCTGAAGAAAACTCAAAATTTTTTTTCAGCCGATTGCATAACTTTCCTTTCTACTTTGTAGAACCGAGGAAAGTAAAAACAGCGCTAAAATCTATTTTTGTCGAAATGTTTGGTAACTTATTGAGCTGCTCTCGGCATTTTTCCACGAGTGGGAATTTTATGGTATAGTCGTATCATTAGGAGTTACCCGTATAAAAAGTTCAATCAAAACAGAGCTGTTGTTAAGAAAAATAACTGGTGTTTTGATCACTATAATAACTATAGTTAGTTTTTAGCGGATTTTCTCATACCCTTATTTTGGCGTTCCATTATGACCTTGATGATATCAAGTTTGAGTTGATTTGATTCAGGCATTTTCTCTCAATCGTGTTCACAGACAATTTTCCCTAATAAGTGTTATTCGCGTAGGGTCTGAAACATAAAGAGCACTGTTTCGACCAGGATAGACTTGGATGAATCTCGGAGACGGGTTTTAGTTGAGCACGAATTTAGGAGAATAAAGTGAATGTTTCGCTAGACTATAGCTTTATTCGTCAAAATGCAACTGAAAGAATAAATGGGGAATCCAAGGGGAAAAAGTCTGTAGTAACGGATAAACAACATGACGCATCGGTGATAATAATTATGTCATTCTCTCCGCCTTTAAACAAAATCAGCCAGGTAAGCTGACGGCTTCCGAGTTCGGGTGCTTCTTCGGTGAGGTGCCTCGTCAACATCCCCATCTTGTTCTCTAGGCGTAGGAGAAGTTGGAGGTGAGAGTTGTGACAATGTTTGGGGGGGGGGGGCTATGCATTAAAGCCGCAACTTTATTAACAATAAAGTCGGTGTTGATGGTAACGGGTCTTCAGCTTGTGTGTCAGTACTTCCATCTTCAACACTGGGCTCCTTCTACTCCCAGTGGTGCTAGGTGTCTGGAAGAAACAGTGGTCTCCCCACCATTTGGGTACCGTATCTGAGCATAATCATGTCCTGCATCCAGCAGAGTAACATCCTGAACGAGAGGGTCGAATTTGGATCAGCGGTTGAAGTTCCTCAATAGAACTGGCCCAGGGTTCAATAGCCAAAACGGCGTAGACTTTCCATTCCTAGAGCGACGTAGGTGATCGAACATCCGTTCATGAGGGGTGCAGCTTATGAGTGTGCAGAGAATTGACCGAATAGCATGCAGTGCGTCCTGAAGGACCATTTCCCATTGGCAGATAGACATGCCATTTTCCTTAATTGCGAGTTCAATTGTTTTCCATAATGTACAATTTAGCCGCTCTATTTGTCCATTGCCTTGTGGGTTAAATGGCAGTCTGCCAGGAATGCTTTCAAGTCCTGTGAGATGAACGATGCCCCTTGGTCAGTAAGGACATACGCAGGCGCTCCAAACATGGAGAATAGCTGCTGGAGGCACTTCTTGACGGTATCAGAGCTGACATCTCAGCAAGCAAATGCGAATGGAAATCTTGAATACTCGTCTATTATATACCAACTTGAAGAGTTGGTATATCACGAGATTTGGAGAGTTAGATGTACAAGAAGGGGTGACTTAAACAGGATATGATTTGAGTATATAAGCGCGAACAAGGGGGGCTCTGAAGGCGTGAAACTGGTTGTACTGGGAAGGAAGAAGAAATCCGAATTAGATGTCGATGAGAGGTGACAAGTGTCCGTTGGGAGAATTGGAGACCACTGTATCGCGAAGATGTCTGATGACTGCGTTGGGAGAACTGGAGACGACCTTTGACGATACTTCATAGGAGAATGCATTTGGGAGGAGCTGTCTGTCGAGGAGAGGAATCTGAAAGTGAGTAGTAGGAACAGATAGTTGGAAAAGCCAGTTCAGGGGAAATCCGTTGCCGTTGGAAATAACCACGGAAGTGGACTTTTCGTAAGTAACAATGAGGGTCAGGGAGTCCCGTTAGGGCAGGTGTGGGAATTCCAAGATTAAAAAAACCCATACTGATTCAGCGTTTTGCGTCCAACAAGCACTCTTTTTCAGCCGATCATCCTTTCTACTTTGTAGAGCCAAGGAAAGAAAAAATTAGTCTCACTTCATAGGGCACCTCAGCCAATACGTGAGACCCTCATGAATCAGCGACAAATGCTAAAGAGGAACAGTTTTCAGTTTATTTGTCGGATATTCACACCATCCAAATGATCTATTCAAACGCCGCGACAAACACGCTATTCCATAAAATCAGAATAACAGCGAGAGAAGTCATAATTTGAACCGCGGCACTTTAAATAGTAGAATCCCAACTTGAGCGAATGGATGTGTAGGCCAGACCTCAGACAATATAGTTCGGTAGATTGCGAGGTCAAGAAGGGATTTACGCCGCTGGCCAGGGCAATAAAAGGAATAGCTTACTGAATAAATAAATGGAACCGAGAGCTTCGCTACAATTTCAAGGAAAAACTCCAAACTCCTCGTCTCGGCTCAGCTAATGCTACTGCACATTCGACTCGAGTAAATTGAGAAATTACTCCCCCAACTACGACCCTCATATTTAAATCCGGCTTCGGAGACCGCCGAAAACTACGCGTTCGCCGTATTTAATTTTCCAGCTCCTTAAAGGAAATTAAATGGCGCTCTTTTAGCTCAGGAAGCGATAGCAGAACCCAACTCAATGCCCATAAAGTTGGCCCGTGAGGACGTTAGGGCGGTCGTGAGAGAGCCCGCTCCCCTTTTAGCCCATTCCAAAAGATTTAGTGGTTTGTTGTGTGCGGCGAGAGAAAAATTCTTCGCTTATCTCTGTAATTCTTTGTCGACTCTTTCTCCTCGGAGTCCCTTTTCAAGGTTGAAGAAGAGGGGAAATGGACATTTTTAACGCGTCCAGATAAAAATTGAGTGTTGATACGCGTTATTTGAGTTATTAGTGGAAACATTGTTTTAACTCCGCGATTCTACTAGAATTTCTGACGCTTATTTCCATCGGATAAAAATGTCGGGATATTTATTATCTCTGTTTTCGTAGGACGTCAGACGAACGGCATTTCGAAATCATTTATTCCACAATATTTCATTCCCTCATTTACAAAACTTCCAGTCGTGCTGCTCCCCCTGATGAGCGAATTTGAGTCTGAAATATGCCGATCTCTGACGTGCACTGCCGAAAAAAAAGTTGGCAACGAATCGGAATAAAAACTTCTGCTACGTGGGCGTGGAACGTAGCTTCCTCGGCAAATGATCCGACAGACATGACAAGTGGAATGAGTTTAGGTCGAGGACAGTAAAACAGATCTTCTTTGTTTCACCCGAATTTTGAAATGATTAGGTTCATTCAATCTCTTTATTGGAGCCAGTTGCGTCAAATATTGTTAAAATTTAATTCGAGATGTAATGAGCTGTTATTAACACCAACACAGTGCACGGTTAACTCACCAGCTTCAGTAAAAGTCTCAGTCACGTCTTAGATGTTTATCACCTTGTAATTATTACTTCAAATAGGTCGGGTTGTCGTTTCATATTTATTGAGCTGCATCTCGAAATTGGCGCTCCTTTACTTACTCCTCACACATGTTTCAAGCTGAAGAAGGCCATTAGCCTCTTTGCAAAGTATATTCGTTAATTTCTAAACCATTCGCTTCAGCAGCCAAAAATAATGTGGTTTCCCCTAAGACCAACAATCTTTCTTCCCGACCTCAATCACCGGTCTCAATGGTCATTTTTAGTCATTGATCGTGTTCACAGAGCATACCTTCGTTTTTGTTTTATTTGCACCCAAGTCAAGATGATGTCAGTCCGTTGGTCGGGGCTTAGAATGGCGTCACGGAAACGAAAGGCGGCAACCTTAATTCCCAGCCCATTATTTTCATCCTCACGTCGAAGTAATGACGAAAAGGTCCAAACAGTAGTTGATTTTGAAGGAGGTTTCAAGGTCGTTTGACGGAGGATATGGTTCTGATTGGGAATTACGCTTATAACAAACAAAAAATGAGAGGAGCACGAAGGAGCAATAATGTTAGGGCAGGGGGAAGGAAATTCGTGGTCATTATTCCCCGCGAAGCGAAGTAGGTCGTTGTTACTGTTTCAATATTGAGCTTCAAGGCTTTTGATCTGAACGCAAGTTGGTGGCGGTGGTTTTGGTTTATTATTCGTTCTGAATAATAACCAAATATTTTACAACCTCCCCCTCAAAATTTGATACTTAACATTTCAAGACATCGGGATTGTCCGCCCGCCGTCCGGGCCGTTTTGCACCTAGTGCAAAAATCCGTTCTTTCGTACATCCCATTTGGTATCTAGTTGTGTCCGCGTCCTCGGCAGTCCGATCGGACAAAGCCCATGGTTGTTATGGACAAAAAATTGTTTAAAAAATTAACAAAAACGCAATTTTGGCAGTTTTATCACAAATACGCCGTGTTTCGTTTTTAAGGCATTTTTAAATCCTGGGTCTGAATATCAGACGTGCACAACTCCATATAGTGAAATTACAGTAATTATAGGGAGCCAAACTATACTCTCTCCCTTCCGTCTCATCGAATCACCCGCCCGCTACTTGCCACGTCGTGCCAATCGCCTACAGGCGTCTGGAATATTGTGTTTTCGTCGTTCAGTTGTATTCAGGTCATGTTCCATATGGTTTACGGGTATTTTTCGACGCTGAATCGAATGGGATGAGTCTCGTAGCTGTCATACTCCGTTTGGGTGTTGTAATAATTTGCAGGGATTTTTTTTCGAAGCGAACGCGATATGAGAGCGTTTGAGGGAATCTCATCGCGCTTTGAGGGATGACGCGAGTCTTGATCAATTTAAATATAACGCTGGAGTTTTATTTCTGTTCTCTGAACTGCTGAAATCTGGCGTTACTGAGTATGTAATGACGTATCACGAGCAGATTGAGTTCCACCGAGAGAGTGCCAAGTGGTCTACAACAACCTAACCCCATCAAATTGATGTAACTAGTTAAAAATTAATAATAATTGAGTCCCAGGGGTTGCCATTGAGTTATCGGTGGCTATTTCATTTGCTGAATAGACGACTCAATCAATAGATGATCAAAAATTCAAACCAATTCAAAAATGGTCTCCCATTTTTACTTTCCTTGGCTCTACGAAGTAGAAAGGAAAGTTACGTAATCGGCTGAAAAAAAATTTTGAGTTCTCTTCAGATCTTTACGTTTCAGACCCTTCTTAGTCCGAAAAACACTATTTGGGAAAATGATCAGTGTGTCTGTGAACGATTTTTAGAGAAAACCACCGTACCAAATCAGCTCAAACTTGATATCTCGCCCGCAGGTTACCATGGGACGCCAAAATAAGGGTATGAGCAAAATCCATCGAAAGCTAACTATAGTTATCATAGTGATCAAAACACCAAATATTTTTTTGCTCAAAAACGGCTTTAACGATTTTGATTAAATTTTTTATATTGATAGCTCTTAATAAGGAAATTATACCACAAAATTCCCATTTGTGGGAAAATGACGAGAGCAGCACAATAAATTATCAAAATTTTCGACCAAAAGCGTTTTTCGCGCAGTTTTTTCCTTATAAACTCCGCTGGAATTCTTGTAGAATGTTAAAAAAAAATTTGTATTGTAGTCCAGTCCAATACCTAAAGGGTGAGTGTTTAAAAAAGCTCATGAAATACAAGGGGGTTACTCCAGAAATTCCTGAATTTCAACTACTGCCGTTTCGCTTACTACCAGTCTCAAAGTGTTTACTCAATAACTCTGCAAAGGTGATTTCTATCCTTCTCCAAAAAATTTGTGTTTACAGCCTCATTAATTATCTGTGTACCAATTGCTCAATAATGGTCCTGCAATGAGTACGAGCAGCACAATAAATTCCGGAACTTGAAGCGCTACCGCTTGCTGCTGCCGTAATGCGTTGTTTGACCAAGTTCAAATTAACTGAGTGATAAATGAATTGATTAAATAGAATTAGCCATGTAAAAAGTGAATTGACGTAGAGCTAAGAAAAGTTGTGTGTTGCAACGCACCAGATATTTTTAATAAGCCTGGTTGATTTGCGGTCCATAACTCGATGGGTGGCTTTCTGCGCACGAAAGAGCGGTTGGTTTCTGAAGCAAATGCCCAGCCTACGATTCCGTATAGTAAAATCTATTGGCCAAGCGCAAAATAAAACGTTTAAAGTTTCTCAATTTGGAAAAAAGTATAAATTAACATCCTTAACCTCGTGGAAAGACGGGCTGGATGATTCTCCCATTTTGAAGTACTCTTCCAAGGATGGATCGTCACGAATTTTAATTTGATTGCGCGTGGGGTTGCACCCTGTCAAAAATTTATTTTAACTCAAATTCAAGATGAGACTTTTAGGGTCTACCACAATCTAAATGACATTTATCCCTCTTTCTGCTCTGTCAAATGCAGAACTCGAGACCTTCAAAAAAGTGCTGTATTATGGGCGAAGTAGTTGATACAAAGGTAAATCTGTGCCGATTAAATATAGTAGTGACAAATTGGCCGTGAAACGCTCGTTTTTAGCTTCTCAGAATGGCTTAGCACGCCATTCTATTTTTAATTTTGACCACTTTTCGAGGAATTTGCTATGACTAATAGTAGTACCTTCGTAGGGACCACCAGCCACTTGAATGAGGGTGTTGGTAAGGGGGAGGAAAAATGCTGGGCTACCTATTTGCAAGATGTGACTCACCGAAGGCAGTCAAGGTTACTTATTAGACTTTCCAAGGAGTGAACAAGAGAGTCAGTCTGGGAAAGTATACGAAAGTACGTGGTCTGTTCACAGGTCACAGGCCCGTTTCCTTACTTGATGACTGTTCCTAAACCCTTGACGAAGGTTATATCAGTCATGGAAGTTGCGGTTTCGCTAACGTGCAAGAGCCTGGCCTCTGCAGCATCCACCGAACTCAGACTAGCGGAGTCTCCCGGTAGAGAGCTGTTATTCTTGTGGGACCACCCGAAGGTGACCACCTGAGGATCTCGTACCGTCAGGGAGGAGTTCTTAATCTGGTTTCCACCTGATCTAACTATTTACTTGGATGGCAACTTTCAAAAGGACAGATCAAGTGTGGCCACATTTCTTAGCCATCACCTTTTCGCGAACTTTGAAAAATGGTTATAGGCTTGCTTTGTAGTAGTCAATGCTGCTAAGTTCGTTTGCCCTACCAACAATTGTCTCTTACTGTTGCAGAAGCTACAGTTGAGCAGCACGTGGTTTCTTGTTTCCTCCGCACTGGAGGCACAAGACGTCCATGAAGGAGAGTCTTTGAGAGGAAAGAAGTGGAGCCGTGCATTGAAGTCACTATGTCCCATGAGGAACTCGCTCGTCCAGTGGTCTGGCTCAACCCATTTTCTTGAAAGACGTTCACGGATGTTGGGCTTAACTCATACGTGTCACGACTCTTTCACGAGGATTCCCATCTCGCTTGCCATTTCTCTAACGCCCATTCGTCGACAGCAGCAAGTTTTCATTCTGTGGTAAGATCTGAACAGAGTTCAGAGGAGTGTTTCTGTTGATACAGTCTTATAGGCCTTGGTGATCCACAGGAGTGCAGCTCTCTAGGATTGGGCAAATGCTAGTTTGCTACCCCAGCAGCCAATCACACCTGGCCAAATTGGTAAGGTATAGAGTTACAGATCCTGTGAGGCGGAGAATGTTCCGGGTATTTGTGAGAGACTAGCTGAGGTACGCCTCACGAGTGCTTGCGGGGCTTGGCGAGCATGTCAAGATGCAGGTGGCTGAAGAAAAAACCCAGCTAATCCTCTTGAAAGGGAAAGTGAATAATCCACCCTCAATACACTTTGGCGGCCACAGGCTCCTTCTTGAAAAGCACGTCAAGTATTTAGGAGTGAATATAGGTGAGAGGTGGGGTTTCAACTAATACCTCCAGTCCCTTAAAGGCACTACCAGTGCAAGGTTTGCCTCACTGCGTGCCATTACTAAGGCCACTTGGGGTGTGTGTTACCACGACACTATCCTCATGTATAAGGCCATATATCTAGGTGTGATTGGCTACTGCCCCGTTGTCTGGGCTAGCAAACTCACAAACACAAGAGAGTATTGGCTAGATCCCAATGAGCTGTGCTCCTGTGAAACACAAGGCCTATAAGACTGTATCAACATAAGCACTCCACGTTATCACTGGTCAGTTACCAGTTGATTTGGCGGTTGAGTGCATGGTTGACAAGTGGAGAGTGAAATGGGAGCTTCCCTCGCTTTGGGCTGAACTCCGCGCGGATATCACCACAGAACAGAAACTTGCGGCCATCGACGAATGGGCGCTTCTTCCCCAACATCCATGAACGTCTTTCGAGAATATGGGTTGAGCCAGAGCACTGGACGAGCCAGTTCCTCACGGGACATGGTGACTTCAATGCGCGGCTCCACTTCATTTCCCTGAAAGACTCTCCCTCATGCACGTCTTGTGCCTCCAGTGCGAAGGAAACAAGAACCCACAAGCTGCTCCACTGTAGTTTCCATTGAGCGACGGTTGTTGGGAGGGCAAACGAACTTAGCAGCATTTACTGCTACAAAGCTGGCCTATAACCATTTTGCAGAGTCCCCGAAGAAGGTGATTGCTAAGAAACGTGGTCATAGTTGATCTGTCCTTTTGAAACTTGCCACTCAAGTAAATAGTTAGATCAGGTGGGAAACTAGATTAAGAACTCCTCCCCGACGCTACGGGATTCCTCATGTGGTCACCTCCGCGCGGTCACACACGGGCAATAGCTCTCGACCGGGAGACTGGCTAACGACCAAATACTTGCCGTACCTCCGCCTCTTGTATATTAGCGAAACTGCAACCTCCATGACTGATATAACCCTCGTCGAGGGTTTAGGAACAGTCATCAAATAAGAAAACAGACCTGCTTGTGGTTCCTCCGGATCAGATTGCCGGGATGGATCTCAAGGTTGTCTTGCGTTTAGTGCGAGAATGGTGAAGCCGCTTTGGGGAGCTCCATGGGAACTGGGGATAGAACTGAGAGGACATGAGGCAGATCGCGTACGCCCACGCGATTGATCCATTTCAGACCGCAGTGGGCTATCTCAGTTGCCATCAGTAAATAGGGAGAAAAAATATTAATAGCATTGACTAGCTGATGCTGTTTGTCAAATGAGAACAGCCTCTCCATGGACTCGTCAAACCGCTCTTCAGATATCAGGATTTTCACATCTGTTCCTTACAACTCAAGTTATGATGAGGCTTACTATCTATTATTGGAAGTTCTGAATCATCAGCAGCTCATCAGGAGGGCTGTCCCCCTGGCTGTATTTCTATGGAGCCTGACTCTATCTCTAATTATTGCTTTCTTATGACTTCCAGCCACCAGATTTGGCAGTTAGTGCCAATTTTTGTAGAAAATGAAGCAGTCGTTGTTGTATCAGTTATCGTGCCAATCTTCCTTACAAATCCTACTAATTATGTTAATTAGTACTGGATTGGAGTAATGTGTACGATATAAATTATAACATTTCAAAACTGCATAAAATCTCTAGCATGGCTAAAGATGAAGAGATTCTGGGTAAGGGCCCAACGGTGGGTGTAGTTTCAGATTGTTACAACCCTCCTGGCCACGTTCCAGCTAGGTTTTCACTAAAGCAGCGGCGTTGCCGTAGTGGGAAGCGATCACAGCCGACATTACATGGTACCAAATTAGTCGCATTACTTTATATTCACATTGCACATGTCCGTATCGCTTTTATAAGGTCCTCGTTCCTGATGAAAATGGCTTCATTACCTTCAGCACTGACAATCCAAGCGGAACTGTAACAAAAGTCGTCCGAATCTCATCCATAATGACAAATGTGGTTTTGAGAAGGTTTCCCTCGAAACAAAACTGAATTTGATCAAGTCAACTTGGTGGTAAAGTGCTGGCTCTTCAATTGCAGGCCTACGACACGCTCAACTATTTCTTTAGCTCTTCCTTTCGCTCATGATCGAACCTGCAGCGTGATATCGATTGAATCTACCGTGTCGAGCGGATTGTTGGGGATTGCCGTGTGAGACAGATCTACTTTGCACCTGTTGGAGTGACGCTGACAATTCTTCGAGTGAGCCGGTTCAGCTCCAACGAGGTGCGAATTGAAAGCAAAGCTAATCGACCCCAATCTGCCGCTTAATCGACGTCATCCGTCAATTTCATTAAACCGATCGACGACTGGTACAATGGAAAATTCATTAGCCGGGTTCATACCCTTCGTTAAATCAAAAGAGAGGGGGAATAAGAGCAGACGGACGTCATGTGCAGGTGACGAAGGTGCGACGGACGTAATAACCGACGTCTTAACATTTAGGAGGGAAGGCGGATCGAGAGGGGAAGGAAGGATTTTGTAAGCATCGCACCTCGCATTATGGATGTGAGAGGAAGCTGTTAGATGGACGATAGAACCTACTCAAAGGCCTCTTGATTGAGTATTCAGAACTGACTTCTCTGCCGTGGGTGACCGCGCGAGCCTATCCTGGCAATATATTGGCCGTCCTCGTTCATTTCATCTTAATTTATTCCTTGACTTTCTCGACTGTCTTGTGATCTTTGACAATCGATTGTCAACGAACGTAACTTGATGTTGGCTAAACTGAAGTCAACGAAGGCGATAAGAAATCCGGCCCATGCGTTGGCTCAACATCCATAACAATGGAATAGGTGGTTTTATAATAATTATGTAATATTTCACCCAAAAACAAGATATTATTCGATAGTAATAAATCTGGCAGTGTTGGCTCAGGTACTAGTGCTAGTTGCCAGAAGAACTTACAGACCCATTTTTGCTTTCGCTACGTAAAACGCAGGATGATTTTCGCAAAACTTCTCATAAACACCCTGGAAAAAAGGTAAACGTTCATTTTAAAATGCGAAGCGTTTGATTTCATTCATTTCAATGATTCGAAAGAAATAGGATACTCAGAGCATCATGAGGGTTCAATCTGAATCGTTAGAGATATTCGAAAAACGATTTTTTAATGTTTGTGAACCCTAATTTTTACTTTCCTTGTTGGTTTCTTATTCATTCTGAATAATAACCCTATGTTTTTACACCCCCCCCCCCTCAAAATTTGATACTTTACATTACAAGACATGGGGATTCCAAATCTGCAATGTCCGTCCCCCGCCCGCCGTCCGGGCCGTTTAGTGCCTTTAACGTGGTCTAAAAAATTCGTTCTTTCGCAAAAAAAATCCCGTTTGGTATCTAGTTGTGCCCGCCATCTCGGCAATCCGATCGGACGAAGCCCATGGTTGTTATGGACAAAAAATGGTTTAAAAAATTAACGAAACGAAGTATAATCGCAAATAAGCCGTGTTTCGTATCATTTTCAAGGTATTTTTACATCCTGGGTCGAAAGGAATGAGTATCAGACGTGTACAACTGCGTATAGGGAAATTAAAGTAATTATTAGAGTCAACTAATTGCAAAAACTCGTGGGAACTACAGCAGGAGTCAACGTTTCGTCGTTAGTACTCCCTCCCTCCCTCCCGTCACATTAAAACCACCCGCTCGCTCGCCTCGCAACGTCGTGTCAATTGCTGAGGGTTCGCTAGAAGTCCCTGTCCCAATTTCCCCGACTCTTTTTGCCCGGTGGGGCGGAGGAAGGATAGGGCCACTTCCTCCGCACACCCCTACATCGGATCATAAATGCCTACAGACGTCTACGGGCGCCTGGCGCCAGGGGAATATTTAGTTTCTGTAGTTCCATTGTAGTCAGGTCATGTTTTGTATGGTTCACTAGTATTTTTCGATGCTGAATCGAATAGAATGGGTCTCGGAGCACTAATACTAGGTCAAGCTGTTCATGAGAATAATAAACCATTGTGTAATAATTTGCAGGATTTTCTAATGTGTTTGATGTTTGACTTAGATACCCGCTCAGGGTATTGTTAGAAAAGACCAATAACACTGTGGAAGGTTTGACCAAAGACACTGGAGACAACTGGAGGATCGTTTCATTGACGTGAATAAATTCCTATGTTTGAATTCAACTCCAAGGCATGCTGCTGCAAGATACATCAACTATGGGTTTTCTCTGCTTCGGCGGCAGCTCTCGATATTCTAGCCAGCGCTGGGGTCAGCTCATGGTCTGCCCGGACAAAGATTTTTGAAGCCTTAGTGTGATTTGTATTGATGTATGGTTCCTCTGTATGGGCGCTTCGGTATGGCGCTGAGCTGGATCGGATGCTGGTTGGCTTCTATAAGCGGATTCTGCTACTGCCTCTCAGCTCCCCTAATGCAGTGGTGGGCACGGAAGTGGGTGTGCTTTCCCTCATTGTGAAAGATGTCTTGCACTGGTTGCTCAACGCCATAAGCATGCCACCTGACCACTTGCCAAGATTGTGCATGGATCGTCTTATTTCCCTGTCTAAACTGCCATCATGTAATCCCAGGCATAACTGGTTCAAACAGCTCAGGGATGCTGTGGGGGCTTTTGGAGCGAGCCTGCCCTCTGACATTAGTCTATCGCCGGTTGACTGTTACAGACTCATTGGTCTCCTGAACTCCCTGACTTTCATCTCCCGGAACATCGATCTGCAGATGCCCGTGGTCTCTCAGGCTTGCCCAGACTGTGGAACGTCCGCCTACCAGGAGTCCTCGCTTCAACCGCAACACTACCTCACTCGGGACTGGCCATTGTTTACTACGCGCCTTTTGGCCCAGCTGCACTTGCTTGGAAAACACAATTCGAGGATCCTGGTTTCAGGCCTCAAGGTGCAGTTCTCGTCGTCCTCTTGCCCCATATGCTACTGGAATATGGAAGACTCTGCACTTCACTTTGTCCTAAAGTGTCCTATGCTGTCCCCCCCCCACCGCCACCCCCCATATTGATGACAGATAAGCGTACTGTTGCCAACAGACTGTTCCTCTATCTGAGGGAGGCGAGCGAACTATGCTCGATGGTCATGAGCATCTAACGTGGGAAGAAGAAGGAGGACAAAAATGGAAGGAAAAAAGGAGGAAAGAAGGAAAAAATGAGAAAAGAATATAAGAAAGAAATGTGTCAAACAACATTTATTTTATTTTAATTTTATACATTATTATTATTTTATGCCGGCATACTGTATTAGCCGTTTATGTGATTGCTATGGATGTAATTATCTGTGTGGCAATAAAGAATTATCTATCTATCTTAGATACCCGCTCAAGGTATTGTTAGAAAAGACCAATAATACTGTGGTAGGTTGACCAAAGACAGTTAAGCTAATAGAAAATTGTGAAACGTTAAAACTGAAGGATCGTTTTATTGACATGAATAAATTCCTATGTTTGAATTCAACTCCAAGGCATGTTACTGAAAGATACATCAACTATGGGTTTTGACTTCCTTCGAACTTACTAACACAACAACTATTTTCGGCACCTGTCTGTTCAGTGATATCTTTTTCACTGTCAAGTTTCCTTACGGTTGTTCGATTTTGCAAACAAAAATATTCCAAATATAATAGTTAATGTAGTTAGTGACTAGTAATAATTTGTACTGTGCACTAATAAAAGTTCTGACCATTTTTGTCGAATCACACCAAGAAATGCTGAAGATGATATTGTGTGTGGCCATATGAACCTGGAGAATCCAGTGCCATCAATCTAACTTTACTCTCATTATCGACATCATTTCCGCCCAATATGGTTGTATAAAAATGTCCAGCGACTGCTGTTCAAGTGTCAAAGCAATGACCACCTGTTAGTCATTACCTTCCCAAGTCTGACACAGGTAAAGACTTCCCTCGAAGCATCGAGTCTGACACAGGTAAAGATTTCCCTTGAAGCATCGAGTCTGAAACAGGAATAGACTTCCCTTGAAGCATCGAGTCTGACACAGGTATAGACTTCCCTTGAAGCATCGAGTCTGACACAGGAATAGACTTCCCTTGAAGCATCGAGTCTGACACAGGTATAGACTTCCCTTGAAGCATCGAGTCTGACACAGGAATAGACTTCCCTTGAAGCATCGAGTCTGACACAGGTATAGACTTCCCTTGAAGCATCGAGTCTGACACAGGTAAAGACTTCCCTCGAAGCATCGGATCTGAAACAGGAATAGACTTCCCTTGAAGCATCGAGTCTGACAGTATATATCAACCGCTCATTCAACAAGTACTGATCAATACTATAACAAAATTCAATGTTTTTTCTTATCTCTCCATACCTATGGACATCTGATATGATTTGTTAGCTGAAACTGAACAGACATGCAGTTGTGGTTCAATCAGAAACAAGAATGGAGATTTCGTAAATTACTGAACTCAAAAGAGACTGCTAATTATCACCAACAGGTTTCCCTGTTATCATTCAAAGATGGAGTTGATACACATGAGGTAGTAAAATTTTTAGAGGTTAGACAATATCCCATTGGATGGAGCCAATCAGTCTCCTGCCTTTGATTGCAAGTTGCCGATTAGTCCGATGCTGCTGAATGAAAGTGACTGCCTGAATGTGCCATTTGAAGTTGGAATCGCTACACGAGGGTTGCTGTTTTTGGAAGTTGAACGATATCCCACTAGATAGGTCCAACCAACGCCCTGCACATGATTTTAAGTGGACGATAGCTCAAATTAATTAGTCCCTGTTACTTAGGCACTGCAATTAAAAAATAATTGGTTTTGGTATCCACACATGGTAAAATATTGTTTATTTCAGTAATATATGAGTACATGATTTATATCGCTATAAGTTTGCGTCCTCATATGCCCAGTTAGGCTTCTTTAGTAGCCCTGTTCTTGAAAGCCGCACTTTAATTTTATTCTAAATAGATCTTTTAGGGTTAATCAACCTATTTCTGGGGAATGCCTTCTAGATATCGATTTTTAAACTATATTTCAACTCACCAATAAATCCAAACGTCTTTTGACATTTCAAAACAATTTATGGACCTCTAAAAACTTCAATCAGCATCAACTACTTAAAATTGCTTACTTTGAGGGCCTTTCAAGACCCACTGGCTGAGGAAGTTCGAAAGATGTGTGTTACCCTCGCACAGGAATCGTCCACAACTAGCAACAAACTTGCTCTGTAATAGCCCAGGTTGAATCGGAGTTCTGC
This sequence comes from Pachypeltis micranthus, assembly GCA_020466155.1. NCBI lineage: Eukaryota > Metazoa > Arthropoda > Insecta > Hemiptera > Miridae > Pachypeltis > Pachypeltis micranthus. The sequence continues at coordinate 8,332,368 of CM035776.1, forward strand.
ACCACGACATCACACATGAGGTGTGTTCAAAAATTAGCCGGACTTTTAGTTTTTTTGAAAAAAAAATTGATTTATTTGTCTACATTAATGTTGTTGCCTTCAAAATAGTCCCCATTAGATACTGTCCACTTGTGCCAACCACCGAAACACTTCTGAAACTCGATTTTTGGGGTTAGCCTTTAGCTCCTCCAGCGATGCGCTTTTAATGTCATCTATGCTTGTAAAATGGCGGCTCTTTAAGGTTCTCTTTATTTTTGAAAATTCCGTAAAAGTCACACGGAGCCATGTCTGCCGAATATAGAGGCTGGGGCATCGTTGCAGTATTGTTTTCGGCCAAGAACCCACGAACAAGCGACTTTCATTCGACCCAAAACATTCGAAAAAAATTTCATGGCATGAGCCAATCGATATGCCAACATCATCAGCGACTTCTCTGATTGTGATTCGGCGATCATTCATAACAATTGCTTTCATTTTTTCCACATTTTCATCCGTTGTTGATGTGCTGGGGCGTCCATGGCATTCGTCATCTTCAACATCTTCACGGCCATCTTGGTAAAGCTTATACCACTCGTAAACTCATGTTTTACTCACAACAGGCTCACCATTTGTTAATATTTCACACGCTTTGTTACACTTTATTTCATTTTTACGCAAAATTTGATACAAATTCTTTGATCCATTTCTTTTATCAAACGAAAATCGCCCATGAAAACACATCTAACCTTAGCAGCTGCCACAGACAATGTAAGCAATGAATACAGTTGGAAATTTTATCATTATATTCAAGGGAATGCATACCATCTTAATTTTAAAAAACGTGACAATTGGACTCTCCAAGGACGCCAGGTGTAACAATTCCCGTTATTTTCTGAAAACACCTCGTTCATAAGATTATGATAATTCGGAACTTATCATTTATTGCTGCTAGTTACAACCGTTATCATTGACTACTGCCTGGAGCCTTTCACAATTCAAATTGATTCACTACTAACGATAGAACTTTAAAATCAAACTATTCATCCGTTTTCCGTTGAGGGAACCAAAATTGAGCTTGAAGATGAACGAGAAGAAGGCTTGAGATAACCAGTGGAAGGTTATACTTTATGTCGCTTATATTTTAGCGCGAAAAATAACGCGAACAGGTGTTCGCATCATCGATGAAGTGTGGGTGAGAACGGATTTGGATTTTTAGGATGTATTTAGAGTGATTTTATTTTCATATTGCTACGGCAATCGTCATTTGTGTCTGTACGACTCTAATTCTTTCTTGGTAAGATTCATCACTTTTTTCCTCAAGTTGTATATTTAATACTATCTTACTTTGTAAGAATAAACGAGCAATTAGTCGTTCACGACCAGCTTTTGAATAAATTACTTGTTAAATTAGCAGCGACGTCCTTTGTAGGGAAATGTAAAGACAACCACTTTCCGATCATTACACGTTGGCTTAAAAAGGCTATAAAATTGCGTTATGATTATTAATTCAGCCTTCGTGAAGTGCCAGTAACCATTTAGTGACGGAATACCACGCCATAACATTTTTACTTATATTTGCGTTCTGCCCGTCTCCTACTCCCACAGAAACACTTGATATAATAAAATTAGTATATGAGTAATGAAATGTCCAAGCAATGTGAGCTGTTAAAAAGCACTGGTTTGCAGTTGAATGGAATGAGAAACGTCACTCTTATCATAACTTCAGAGCTCTTATCATGAGATCTCTTGTGAACTCCTGCGTTCCATTGACCCTTGTATAATAGGGAAAACCTGGGGCCTGAAGCCATGCATGCTCAGACCAACAATCACTTGGTGGTGGAGAGCAACTAAAAACTGCACCCTGAACAGACGAACAACAATGATCGATTCTGGTGACAATACTGGGAGTGAGCAACAAGTAGCAATCAAGGGAATTCTCAGATTGAAAAAAACGGGGTATATGGAAACGACACGCAGAACCACACAACATGGAGGTAGCAAACTACCTAATGGATGATAGGAAAACAATATACAACCTTTAGACTAACTTTTACACTGAAATAGGCTCAAACGAGACATAAGAAAACAGAACATCTGAAGCAAATTTGACGTAATATGCAACACAGATGGGTCGAAGGGCACTTGGAAACAAAGGCATGGGAATATTCATCCCAGCACTGGAATAGAAGGAATCAGTACCATTAGAAACACAACAGTCTTCCAGAGTTAACTATTGGCAATAGACAGCTGTATCAACAAGCTGATAAAGGAACGCTCTTCGTTTCCAGCAACTTCTAACAGAAACAAATGCTGAAGAGTTCGGAGAACTTCCTTCAAGTCTGTCAAACGGAGGTTTGCCACGTGACTATGTCCGTCAGCTCCTATCCTAATGTTGAGCACAAGTCCCAGCAACCAGTCTTGCCATTTCATTGTCTCGGTTCCCACCAAAACATCATCTGGCTGAATAGTGAGTGGGATTCGCCTTCCCCTGTTAATCAATAAGGCCAGGTATTCGTTCTGGAATCTCTCCCGCAGCCCTTCTCGCAATCTCAGAAGATGCTTCGAACAGCAATTAAAATTAATTTCCACTATATCATCGAGGTCTGAAACGCCTGACATAGGGATGCCTTGCATGAAAAGAGCCGGGGTAAGGGGATGAGGCTCATGATCTGCCACATACAAGTACAATAAAGGCCATTTATGGTTGATTCAACGTCACAAAGAAGCCTAACCAACTCCTCATACGTAACAGTAGCCCGAACCAGGTTACGCCTTAATAATTGCTTCACCATGGCTACCATTCTCTCCCAAAAACCACCCCACCATGGAGCTGCAGGAGGAATGAAATTCCATTTTATGGCTCTTGTCCAGACGTCAATTACAATTGAATCCCAACAAATTGTGTACAATTATCGGTATAAATTATGGAAGGACGTCCTCGACGTGCAATGAAGCGCCGTAGAGCCTCAAAAAACCCTACTGTTGACAAAGAAGTAGTTGCTTCTAAATGAACGGCACGATACACTGCACAGGTGAAAAGAACCAACCAAAATCTTGCAACTTCATCAAAACTATCGCGATATAGAACTATATGAATTCGATGGGGGTATGGCAATGGTGTCTTAGTCAATACCCCTGTCTGTTCTGTGTTCATTTGTATGTAAGTTGAATGAATCAATAAAGCATATACATATCTAATTATACATTGGTACATATTTTTTAAGCTGGGTATAACCATCTGTTGCAGAATCGAACAAATTAGTTGGAAAGAATGAGTCTAAACTTGATATCTCCCAGAAAGTCACCTCGGACTACGCGCGCCATTCAACCACCTCCTCCGCAAACTCCGCCGCAATGGAAAAAACCCGAGGACATCATGAGAATGCATCGGCTGAGGGTCAAGAAAAACGCCCTCACAGCTCGCATGAACGGTGTAAATGTGTCGCCAACTACTAAAGCTAAAGAAGGTGTTACAGTTGAGACTCCCCCGAAGAGAAAAAATCCTTTCAAGTTAGTGATTCGAATATAATATTGCTGAGTGTGGTGATTTGTTGCGCTTGAGATGGCAATTTTGGATGATAAAGGCATGATTACGAGTGAAAAATTCGTGAGTGTGATTGGTGAGTGGATGCAATTTACAATTTTGCAACCACTGTACAAAGATTGTGCAATGAGCGGGGGTTTTATGTCAATCCAGACCAAACCAGCTTGGTTCCATTCACCAATTTTAGGTAAGGGCTGTGAGGCCTGACCTGGTTAGGCGAGCGGCCGAACAACTCTGCCCACTTAGGCGAGATCCATGGGCATCAGCATTAGCTCAGGCAGCATTTTGTCGGCGTTCGTTGAGAGTGGTAGGTCACAGAGAGATGGGTCTGAGATAAGTAGCAATAGTGAGGTTTGGCCTATAAAATTGGTACACCTTTCTAGAACCACCTGCTGCGTTTTTTAGGGATCATATTTTCTCTCTAAGCAACAGCGATGAGTGAGAGTGTTTGGCCAACACAATTAATAAAATTCTTGTAATGACAAAATTCCAGAATTGAGAACCCCGTGATAATGCTCCTACCGATTTGTAATTTATTTGATCTCGTTTTTATGTTGTGGCAACAGGAAAACTGATCTAAGTCAACCATCACCGAAAAAAGGGAAACCGGACGACAGGGCGGCGAAGGAAGCTGAAAACGACGAACTCCTTTTCCAACTTCTAGGAATCAACAGCTCCGAAGCTTCATTCTCTCAAGACCTGAGCTTTCTTGCCTTATCATCATCCGCTGCCCCTGAACCGCCCAGTGACGTGAGTGTGCGTAATTCAGTGTAGTTACGTCTAGCGTTACTTCCAATAACGGCTGTTTTACTTTGAACAGGAGGGCAGCGTACAAAAAGGGACGAGGGCGATTCCAGTGGACTGGACGATGAGAACCAAAATTAAGTTTTACTCTCGTAAACCGTTTCCGTGGAACCAAACACTGAAATTGTGCGAAGAAGCGTCTGGAATTACTGGGTAATTTTATTTATTACGATTCACATTTGAGTATTTTGTAGTATGTCACTGTGTTTGGTATTTCAACTTAACGCTGTAGGGTGGCTGACACATACTTGGAGGTATTAACTGTTCGGTGGCAGATATCTTTAGTAATATCCTGTTTGGCAAGAGATATCACATAAGATGCGGCGTTACTCATGAAATGTTGCACCATTTTCTCAAACACACCAACTTTTATGGTGATGTTGATGTGATATTGGTCTTCAGATGGCCATTATTATTTTCTGCCGTGGTGAGAACAAAGAGTGATCCTTAAATACTGTACTCGCGAATTCTACAACTTCTTCTTAAACCGTCAGATTGTCTTCTCAGTTACTGTAGTATTATTGAACATGATGTGACATAATATTGACGGCCTCAGGGCCAATAACCCAACTTTTGGAGGGAAGCAAGATTTGTCGCAAGCGGATGCCTTTCGTTTAAACTGTGCTGTTGATGCTCTTCCAATATCGATTCCTGCAACCGACTACATCAATGCTGCTCAACATTGTAGACTACGAGTTTCATTCTTGCGACGCCTTTCGCCATCAACGCCTCTACGCCATACGCCTCTCAGCCACCTTCTTCGTCTCGTCACGTTTTTTTATTTTTTTCCTTTGTGGTGTGATATTCTGGAACATTCATGCAACCGGGCTCTAAATTCCTGTTTACATCGTCGATTGACTTGACTTTGACTTGAGGACAGAGTCTACATGTAGGAGGACAAAATAGGCCACTTTTACTGGGTGTTGACGCCAATGGATATCGCCAGAGCTGTTCAACTGTTTGGCGACCCCAACTGAGCTCCTCAAGGTCTCGAATCCCCAACAACGTGCAACTCGCACGAACTCGTTGGCCACATCCCCACAGCCCAGCCTCATTGCGCCGACGATCGGCAACGTGAGCTTTTCCTCAACCGTTCTCTTTCTTTATAATTCACGGTCTCTGGATCCGAAGGCTTCCCAGGATAGCCAAAATTACTGGACATTCAACCCTGACACTCTCGGTATATCACTTCCCATGTGGGGCTCGATCCCTATTAAACACTTTGTTCGTATTCCTCCAGGAACACCCGAAAGCTAGAAGAAGACAAACAGGACTTCCCTCAGCTCCTTCGTCTCCTACCAGAAGTCCTGGTCAGAATATTCAGTCTTTATTTTCTTTAGTTCCTGAATAATTTATTTTACTCAATATTCGACATTTAACGAGAGCATTATTCCTTTTTTTTCTTTAAGTTTGTACAGAGCTATTAGCTACCTTTTCTTTAGCGTCCAGGATACCACTACGTATTTGCATCAATACAGTCCTCTTTTACCTTTAATTTTGCCGTTTATTTTTTCTCCATTAATTTCTCACATTTTCAGGTTCACTTTTCTTTCTCTTTCCTTTTTTTTTTTTAAAAAAAGGTGTCAGATTGAGCGTAGCCCAGATACGGGCTACACAATTTACGCCACACTGGGTGAGGTCATCCAGATCCCCAAGGAGCCAGTTCTTTGTCCTCTGCATTGGTTTACTTTACCAAAAACCTAGTGCCAATCCAATTGAGTGTGGAACGATACGTGAACGTTCAAAAGTGCTATTCAGTTCATCGCTATTGTGGCTTATATTTCTGCACACTACCAAGATGTGCGAACGCAGACACAACTCTCAGCACAGTCGACCCCCTACTAACCACAAGAGCGGCTCTCCGTAGAGTCGCTATGTGTCGCTATGCAAATAGTTACGTGGGCACAACTTGAGGCTTGGAAACCTCCCTCACTCCTTCCAACCATTGAAGATTGGTGTAAGCATTCGCAGTGCATCATAGCACATTTACATCTGGGGGGGGGGGGGGGGTCCTTCTCTTTCCAACGAGTCGGTAGGCTAGAAAGTAGCCTGACTTGTTACCCCTTAAGGCGTATATCTCTGTTCAACAGATAGGTGCAGAAATAGCTGTGGAGATCATAATATGGGTATATTGTGAGGATCTCTGCCGGAACACAATTAATTTAATTTAATTAACTTGATGTGACCAATTGCTCAAAAAATGTTATGGCTCTCACTCAGGCACACCACAGGTAGTTTGACGGCTTTGACATAAAAAGGAACGGAGGAATAGTATCTTGTTTTTATTATACTGAATACGGCTTTCTTTAAATAAGTAAATTAATAAGGAGACTTCTCACTCGTGATATAGGGCTTGACCAGAAAAAAAGGCTAATGAAAATAAATATGTGGCGGAACCCTACCTTGCGCTCAGGGTTTGAGGGAGACAGAAATTTAGTGCACACTGGTTATTATTTCGGAGGAGAATGTCCACTTCTTCTGAGGATTAAATTGGCACAACTCCACAAAGTTTAAAAACTTAGTTGTAATTTCTTCAGCTGTGGCAACCACAAGACGTAGCTCCTCCATCTAATGAAGCTCGGCAGTTCCCACTCTTCTCAGTCAGCTGGAGCTCAGTGGGGACGTCTCACCGCTTCCCACGCTTCTTTTGCCGCGTCGTGGGAAATGTGCCTCTACAATATATGTTGCTAAAAGATATTCTCCTTCATATTGTCGTATTTTTCTTCGTTTTGTTAACGTTCAGAGAACATTTTAGTTTCATCGGTGCCTGGTCGAAGTTTTCGAGTCGGACACATATCGTTCTTCATCCCCCAAAACTTCACAGCAGGTCGCATTATGCAGTTGACTTTAACTCCCCCTTCTAATTTTAGTTTAAATTGCTATTTTTACATTGTAATGGAGCTCGTTTAAAGTGTTGTTTGTTTCATTTTCTTTGTTTGTCATCAATTAGAAGATGGCGTTATGTTGTTACCAGTTTAACCCACAAAAATCTTTGTCTACCTCAAACATTCACTTTTTAAATTCTTTTTACTTTCCTTGGCTCTACAAAGTAGAAAGGAAAGTTATCTAATCGGCTGAAAGAAAAAAATTTAGAGTTCTCTTCAGATCATTACGTTTCAGACCCCCCCCCCCCCACCCTGGAGTCCGAAAAACACTATTTGGGAAAATGGTCTGTGAACGGTTTTTAGAGAAAACCGTATCAAAGCAGCTCAAACTTGATATCCCCCCCGCAGGTTACTATGGGACACCAAAATAAGGGTATGAACCAAATCCACCGAAAGCTGACTATAGTTATCATAGTGATCAAAACACCAAATATTTTTTCTCTCAAAAACGGTTCTAGCAATTTTGATTAAATTTTTTATATTGATAGCTCTCAATATGGAAACTATACCATAAAATCCTCATTTGTGGGAAAATGACGAGAGCAGCACAATAAATTACCAAAAGGTTCGACGAAATCGATTTTAGCGCGGTTTATAGAGAAAACGACCGTACCAAATCAGCTGAAACTTGATGTCTAGCCTGCAGGTTACCATGGGACGCAAAAATAAGGGTATGTGCAAAATCCACCGAAGTAACTATAGTTATCATAGTGATCAAAACACCATTTTTTTCTCAAAAACGGCTCTAACGATTTTGATTACATTTGTAATATTGTTAGCTCTCAATAAGGCAATTATACCATAAATTTCCCATTCGTGGGAAAATGACGTGAGCAGCACAATAAATTATCAAAATTTTCGACAAAAAGCGTGTATAGCGCGGGTTTTTCCTTATAAACTCCGCTGGAATGTTAGTAGAATGTTTAAAAAAGTTGGTATTGTAGTTTAATGCAATACCTATAGGGTGAGTTTTTAAAAACGCTCATGAGATACATGGGGCTCACTCCAGAAATTCCTGAATTTCAACTACCGCCGTTTCGCTTGATACCAGTTCTAAAAGTTTTTACCCAATAACTCTGCCAAAGTGATTACTATCCTTCTTCAAAAAATTCTTGTTTACAGCCTCATTAATTATCTGTGTACCAATTGCTCAATAATGGTCCTGGAATGTGTACGAGCAGCACAATAAATTCCGGAATTGCAAGTGCTACCGCTTTCTGCTGTTGCGAAATGTTGTTTGACCAAGTTCAAATGATCTGAGTGATAAATGAATTGAGTAAGTAGAAAAAGCCATGTAAAAAGTGAATTGACGTAGAGCTAAGGAAAGTTGTGCAACGCACCAGATATTTTAAAATCAGTTTCACCATGTTCGTACCAAACTAATTAGGAGGTTAAAACATATCAACTTTCTAACAACGTTTGTGATGTTACTACTCTTCGTGCTATTTCAGGTTTGTCAGATGCATCGAAACAAAAGAAGACGGCTGTGCAGGTCTTGATACCAGCCCGAACGCTACGTTCCACGAATGCTGTTTGTATTGGCAGCACCCTAACCTTCCATGGCTCGAGCTATTTCCTCGCGGAAAGCTCGGGAAAGCGGGAGACCTGGCAAAGGTTCCTCTGCTAACGGCTTATCCTCACGTACGAGACACCTTACATAGAGAATGGTCCGAGAGCTTCCGAGCTCTTTTACAGGTTCGTAACTTTTTTGTAACTGTTACTTATTTTTGTATGCCTGTTCCGTGTGTTAAGTTACAGAATTTCGTGAATATTTCAGCTTCTGCGGGCGAGGCTGTGCCCTTATTTCTACGTTATGGCCAACTCTTTCAATTGTGTTTTTCACGCGAGCGGAATAAATGGGAGTACGCAAACAACCGCCCTGGTGAACCCCACGACTAGCGGCTTTCGCAAATTGCTAGCAGCTGACGGTACGTTTTGTCAGCCATTCAATATTTTTTGGGAGTTTCCTTTGAAACATCCAACCTATTTTTGTAGAATTGTATGGTCTCTTGTACATATTTTGTAATTAATTTCACAATGGAAGAACACCGATCCTCGAATGAAGTGGTCGAAGTAACTTTGGTTAACATGTGTATTGTGTTGGGAGCAACTGAACCTTTCTCTATTCAGCTTTCTGCAAGTCTTGAACGAAACGTGACTCACGCGCTTTACCTTCTGGAAGAATCGCCCGAACTGCAAGGGCTCCTCTCTGAACCTCATCTCTCCTTTTTGCCCATCGCTACCATCTTCCGAATTACCCTTTTCCTAACAGTTCCGTCTGTAACAATGTATGATCGATCGTTACTGCTGCTTTTTAGCCCATGGGGATGATCTGACTGCTCTGCCCCGTCAAATTGAGGCGAAACCCACCATGCGCTTCGAACTGTCATCTGTTGGTGCGAGCTTGAGATAAAAGAAATGACCAGTAAGGAACTGGCACGTCCAGTGGTCTGGGTCAAGTCACCTTCTCCCAAGATGTTCACAGATGTTGAGAAAGAACTTGAGCGTGTCACATCCCTTTGACAAGGCGTCCAATCTCGTTTGCCATTTATCTCTAGAGTGGCTGCAGCGTCAGTTGGCTATTTAATTTTCCCATTACGAAGATTATTCAGCCACCTACAGCTTGACACCCCAACCCTCCGGGTGATTCGATGGGAAACACAGGAAAAACACGCTCAAAGGCATGGTAGCAGCAGCTCAGACAGGTGGGAAGGCTCATAGCCCCTTCCTATTCAAGGGCGAAGGCAGTGTCAAGTCGAACCCTCGCCAGATGGGAGCTATGAGCCCTTAGTACCTTCCTCACTGAGTACTGCCCCCTTACATACCACCTCAATGGGTTGGGCAGGCCAGACGCGGATTGTGCGCTTTACTGTTCAAAAACTTAACTAACTCGTGTTTGGTTCGCAGGAGTAAATTTTACAATGCCCTTAAATAAGAGTAAAAAAAGGATCTCAGAAGAAATTGGGGACGACGAAGATGATTTAGAAGAGTCCGAATTGCACTCAGATACGCCGGATTGGTTGGCCAGTTTGGACGTAAAGATGAATAACACTGAGGTATCAGTACGTTTTGGCCTTAGTGAATAATTACTAGTGAAGTACTTGGTTATTAATGATTAATTTTCGAAGATGTTCACGTTCAAATCTAACTCGAAAGAAGAAAGCAAAGACGAGTCAATCATCGTAGTCGAAGGAACTGAGGTTCACGCTCTCTTCAATTTTCTCATCAACTGCAAATCCATAATATCGACTTCTGGTCCACTCACTGGAGTTCCACCTACTCTTCTGTCTCCAGTTGCCTTCACTGGTGGAACGCTGCTCTCTTTGAAAGTGAGTCCCTTTACGATCGATAAATGCACAATTTAAATTAGTATCTCACATCGTTGTCAAATCAGAAATTCACGGGGGTCAGTGTGTGAGAAATGAGGAGTTAGAGGCGTCCTCGAAATGTGGCAGTACCTTGGGATCAAGTTTCTCGGTGCACGCCATGTACTCCGTACTGAATATCTTCGTAAAGTGGCCAAGGCTCCAGAGACAATATACTCAAATTTCTGTACTGCAGGTGGCACAGTAGTGTGACCTTCTGTTTTTCGGATGAGTTCTTGCGAAGGATTGTTCAAATACTGAGACAGGAGAACGCGACAGGTGTCTCAGTCTCTTCAGCTGTGAGTTGAGACTGAGACTGCAACCAAAACTGCGATTCATTTTGTATCGTAGTCTGTCGTGTTGTGTTGACTGTCTCTTATTTTGATAATGTAATGGAAAGACATATAGGAGACCTTTGGAGAAAGAAGACGACGATTTGCTCTTGTATTATCATTACAAATCAAAGAAAAGGTGGGCCTATTAGCTATTGTTTGATGACGGTATTTTCAAGACGTATTTTCGGTTCAGTAAAACACAGTTTAATTGTGTGTTAAATTTACTGGAAAAGACAGTTACAGTTCTGCATTCGGAGATGTCTGTGGGAGTTCCGACTGGGTGGCCCCTACCACCCACAGACCCCGCATATCGTGCGTTCCGTTTTGTCAATGCAAAGACATTTGTAAGAGTGCTGCGCATACGCCTGTGGCCTTGGAGAGGGTACCTAGCTTCATAGCCTCAACCCCTCTCCTGTCAGCACCAAACAGCTCTCTAGGGGAGGAAAACCACTGCCCCCACGAAGCCAAACCCATGGCTTCACAGCAGGCAGCATCACGCCCTATAAGAGCTCCACAAATGCCGGCTGCGAGCAGAAGCCCCTGTGGTACCCATTCTATTTGGCTGCAACTTAAGCAGCCTACGGACTTGAATGGGTGGCAGGCGCCAGTGCCGGAATTGCCAAAAGGCGTTCTACCCGCACCTACGTTTTATCTCCATGGGGAATCCGGGGATTGGGCTTGCCCCCGTACCTCTCATGAAGAAGGGTGTCAGTTCGTCTTTAATCCCGGCCTGAACTGCTACCCCCTATCTGACATGCCAAGGGCGGACTAGCCAATATTTGGCCACCCTTGACCACGACCCACCCCACTCAGTCAAACACACTCACACAATAAATACATTACACATTTTCCCGAAGGTCCAGGGGCGGACTACTCCATGGCGCTGCCCACACACTTACACAAAACGCGCTAACAGACAGACAAATGCACTATATACTTTCACCCGAGGCTATTCACACATTTCCCTTTAACCCTTAAAAGCTTTTCCCCAAAACAATTCCACCATCCGAAACTTCCCTGTTCCCTAACCATCATCATATCCCACTGACTTTCGATTCCTAATACATCACTCCTAGCCCTATCCCTCTCCTGCTGGTGATTTCTACAGTGGAGCACGTCTCACACAGCCCATCCATCGCCAACCCAAATCCAGGGAGCTTCTCTCTGAAGTCCCTGTGGCCGGTGACGAGCTGTGTGGTATACAACCCTAACCGCATCCATCCCGCCTCTATCCTTTTTCTTACCTGTGGCAACCATGTGTACGTCCATCTTCCTTTTTCACTATTATCCCACCTCTCCTGCCACTCATCGATTATTAACTTATCTTCTTACTGAAAAAGACAGTGTGTTGACAAAAAAAAGGGCTAACTCTACGAGTAAGGGAGTCGTGAGGAATACCCCTTTAGGAACCAACCTAAACTGGATATGTGACGGCTGAGCTTTTCAGGGGTTTTTAAAAAAAAACGCTGCAAATTATAGCGCTAAATGTAAACGCGACATAAGACACTACTTCGGTCTCGCGCCTGTTGTGGCGCAAACTGCTCCCTTAAGAGGTTGAGAACTTGCTGACAACCCCCACCCCGATACCTTCTTCGAACTAGCAGTAAACTGGGGGATGAACCAAAACCTGTAGATGAATTTATATAGCCACAATGACGAGCAGACGCTTACCAAATTTTGATCATTTGACCAGCAAACTAGGGTTGACGGATTTACAGACCACCCTATACAAAAAAGACTTAGATTCCACAATTGACAGATCATTCAAGACATTCCATTCACCTCTAGGGGGTTTCCCCCAGATGTACATGACCTCCGTCTTTCCCTCCCCCTTCCCCAACGCTCCATCATCCCGTTTACCTTTCTCTTCGTATATAAAGACCACGACCAACTGACTGACTCCAGCACCGACTTAACGGCCAGACGATGATGTCTTTACATCGAAAGCGCTCGCCTACAGTAACTCACCAGCCAGATGAGACGGACTCACCTAACAGGCACGTCAACTTTGCTTGACATAACCCAATTGCTTTAATAAACTAGAGTTCATTCACATTTTATAACAACGGAGACCCAACTGGCCGAAACATGTCACGATATATTTGACTGCTAAAAGTATTATGGAACAAGTGCGTGGAAATGTGATTGTCAATGCGGGAGGGGGTGGGGGGGGGGCTCTGTCCAACCTTGTCATGATCATCTGTGTGTTAACAGGTTCGCCAAAGCACAGTCTCCGTCGAAAATGAGAATTTCCATTCAATCGAGCTCAGAGGTCCCATTCTCCCTCAAGCCGTTCACAACTTGTGCAACTTGCTTCAAAGCACCATTGACGATTTCTCAGTCACTCTCGCTAACATCGATTCAACCAAAATCTTCACGCTCGCCGCATCTCACCTCCTGAATGAAAGTAGGCTCATTTGTTTAATTATTCTACTTTCAAATTTGTGTTGTTTTCACGTAAAATAACGTCTTATCGTGATTTACAGTTGGAGTTGAGAGCGCAGCGAGTCCAAATAAATTAGGAAAAGGAGGGACGGCATTCAGCGTCCAAAGCCTCGACGATTGCGGCCTCAAAGCGAAAACCTTAAATTCGTTCTGTTCTGAAAACGTGCTCCTCTTCGACAGCATAAAGTACAGCAACGATCTCTTCATTTGTTCCTAATTATTTATATAACTATGAACCGGGCATTTATCATGTCCATAATGACGGACTGTAAAACTGCGTACCTAATATATTTAAAAAATTGAGAAATGTCTTCTTTCTCCTTCAAGCAGTTGTTTGGTACAGGCGGCTGAACATAGTTACAACTCCTCGGTCAGAGAACGTTTCATTTTTATTGGAAGAAAGCAGAACGTATTAGAGCGGTTCATACGTAGTTGGAGTGATTGTTAAATGTGTGTCGCCACTGCACTACCACTGTTACTTTACACCCTTCGAATGGTGAGTTTCCAACTAGTCAATTACTCATTTGTGTCTTCACAGGCGCTCCAGCCGATCACAGGATTTACGATGGGGTGGGGAGATCAAAGTGTTCTATCCGTTTTCCTGGTGTCGGATCGTCACAATTTTCCCTTCATGAAGATCGTTTTGTCTGGGATGTAACAGCAAAAAGAGTGTTTTACCCTATCTCGACCTGTTCAAGATAGTTTAGTTTAATTTTTGTCCGATTTCGACCGTTTATTTACACGCTCGGCAGCCGCGCCTGATTGCCCCCATTTTAGTATCCTCTACAAGAAGCTACCTTAAGCAAAGGCTTCACGACTCTTATCTCGACAGTCTCAGTCTCCATATTGCAATCGCTCCGACCTTGCTGCTCGCTTCGGAATCTTCAAACCAGCCGAACATTCGCCACAAAATTCGGCTACTTTGTCAAAACCGCGTACCGAATGTCGCCTTCGTTTGGTCCACCGACTTCCGACTCTACATACCTCAGATCAGACCCTCGGCAGACAAAGTCGACTACTTCGACACCTGCTGTTGGAACGATCCACCAAATCTCCCGCTAACCAGCGATCACCATCCCAGCACTGACTCTTGGATTCAGCACTCGTTCGAACCTCGATTTTTACTAAAAACCACCGTATCAAAGCAGCTCAAACTTGATATCTAGCCCGCAGGTTACCATGGGACGCCAGAATAAGGATATGAACCAAATCCACCGAAAGTTAACTATAGTTATTACAGTGATCAAAACACCACATTTTCTTTCTCAAAAACGGCTCTAACGATTTTGATTAAATTTGTTTGTTTTTTGTAGTGTGTTCTAGCTATCCCACTTCTAACAACATTGTTACGAGGGGGGTTTAGGAGATGTTTGAAAAGCCGCTGATTCATGCAAAACTTACAGCGGTCGAGAGGAGCTCTGATCCGTTACTGCCCAACTTTTTCAGGTTTATGAACCAATGTCTTAACCACTAGACTACGATCGCGAGTGTGCCTTTAATAGGGAGTCAGTCAGTATATTGGAAGTTTTTGACCAATTCAAGAGGCAGTGTCACTCATTTGTTGCCTCCCCCCCCTTGTCGGCACAGGCGATAAAGTGATTAAATCAAAGCTGTTCTCAATGGGTTTTAGTGGGAAGATGGTGAGAATTCTACTCCTCGTTTACAGTCGTGCAAACTGTCACACCCAGTTCTGGAATCCTTATCAGCAGTTTAGTGGACCACCTATTCTGCCGTTTTCGTGACGAAACAATCTTGGATTGAGCTTTTCAAGCTCGATTGTGTCAGCAGTTCATATAACTGCGCATCCCAAGGGCCTATGAGTACCTAATCTCACCCTTCCCCACAAAGGGCAATTGGAATAACTAGTCAACGGTCGCCTCTCAATTAATGTTAGTAATGAACGTATAGGAAAGGTTCACACTTCCTCTATCCCCACCCCTTCAGCCAAGAGCCCACAACGTACATCGTACCAAACACCTGGCTGTTAGGGTCGCATTTCTGTTTTTGTACGTTGGGGTTTGGGCCAAGTCTCATTACACCTCAACACCTACCTACAGATAAATAAATGTACCTACACACTTAACAATTTTGACTCTTCTTCAAAATACTTAGAATTATCCGGCAGGTGTTCGAAATGACGCATTACACTTCAAAATAAAATGTATTAAGCATATTTTAAGAACATGGTTCAAATACACACGTGGGAATAGCTCATCGTTAAGGCCTAACGTCAACAAACCTTCCATTCAGGCAAATGCCACTCGAATGACTATAAAAATAACCCGATACAAGGTGCTCATCGGTGTAACGCCTAAATTTGCGATAGGAAGTTTTTCTTTCGCTTCGTTGCAGTTCGCGGTTGCCCAAAATTAACGTGCAAGTGGCGTCTTTTATTCGGCTTGCCTCAAACGAGCCAGTCGTTGAGTGAGCTCATCCTGTTCCTGCGAGGCCTGAGTTGAAGCGCCGATGCTGGCGGCGCTCGGTAACTCCATGTTGAGCTCCAAACTGGAAAGAAAACGTGTATTGTTTATATTTGCTCTGTATGTAATGTATGTGATTCAATTCTTTAAAATTTGATAAATCAGTACAAGCAGAAGGGTTCACGCTAACAATTGAGGCTGTTCGAAACGTGATAAACACGTAAAATCGAGTGCAATGAAAGTATGACATCACCCCGAACGTAAATAGATGGGCTGAATTAAAAAATTGCATTCATTTCGATGTTAAAACGGCGGTAGAGTGAGCTAGTCAGGGAACACAGTTCAAAAGTAGCAATTGTAATGCTCCGCCGTGGCCAAAACTGAGGGGTCGGAGGATTAATGAGAATAATAGAAAATTAGGAAAGGTGCGAAGGGATAAGTGATAGAGAAGGAAGAGAAGGTGCTGGGAGACTAGGAAGAAGAACGGTGAAGGCTACAAAAATATATTACAGAGTCTTTTTACACCTTAAGGCGGATCTTATTAGAAAAAAGTGAGGTGAAATATTCGGACGTTAGACTTGTTTGTGCATCGCCAACAGAAGCAGGTTGCATCGCCGTCCACCTCCCCAAGTCTAAACTCGCCGCCTCTGCTGTCGGGTCAGCAGTATCTCATAACCCAGATCTGTGGTTACCAATGCAGAGCTGCTTTACTTCTTACCACTACCAGGACGATCCACTCAACGACGACCACTCTACGCATCGCATCGTCACCCACCAACATCACGGTCAGAAATTGTTTCCGTTTCTTTGTTTCCCAGAAGAACTATCGTTTGTTTCCTCTCTTTTGTTTCTAACGCGGAATATTTCATTTATTTTTCAATTTAAATTCGATTAATTTAGTACCAACAAGACGCACCTTAATTTCAACAATTTTTTTTACATTATACTATATTTTTACTTTCCGCTAACCGAAGGGGAGGAAAGTATAGTAATCGTGTTTAAAAAAAATTTGGGTTTTCTTCAGATCTTAACGTTTTGATTTCAGTGCGTGGCCCATGTGTGTGCGTCTGTAGTTCGATTTGCGGGAGAACAACTGAAGCGATTGAGCTGGTTCTTTTTTGTTTTGTTCGTTATTTTTTGTAGACACCAAAATAAGGTTATTTCGGCCGATGGGAAGGGGGGGGGGACGAAAATGTACCAAAAACTAAGATTTTTCGCATTTTTCTCGAAAACGGCTCTAACGATTTCGATCAAACTTACGAAGTAGTCTCAACTAACTAGTCCCTACATTTTGTTTTCCATAAATGTTTCTGTAGAAATGCGTTGAACGAAGATATAGCACCCGCATATGTAGCTGGTGTTCGAACTTAAAGGGGTGGCGGAAAGTTGTGTGTTGCTACGCACCGCTCGTTTCAATCATAATTTTTCATTGTTAATTTCATTTTTTCGGAGTTAGTAATTAATTTCCCACGCTAACTCTGCGAACTAGCGAACCAACAGAGTCACTGAAGGGCAACCTGATTCATTGGGGGATAGAAATGGAGAGACCTCGGGTTATAGGTGGAAGGCTGGGCAGTCATCCTCAGGTTAGCAAGCACTCTCGTTTCAGCTTACTCCGTATTTTGGCCACTCTAACCAGTATCTAATATAACTATCACTCCTCGTGTCAGTGATATTGTCAACATCAAGCAGGAGAAACGACAGCGACGCCTTCTCTTTAGGGGAAGAATGTTGGACCAGTTCAGAAAATGCATTTCACCCTTCAAAAATTCATTATCCTCAAAGAAAGGGATTTTGTATAACCTACAACTTGAGATTTTTCAGTCAACTAAAAACAATCCATAAAATAGCGTACCCAGCTTCATCCGCCACTTGTTGCAGAAGATTGTCGACATCCGTTTGAGGTACCGAAGTGGTGACTGTAGACGACATCGTGTTTTCCATGTACGAGCTTTGCACGTCCAAATCTTCGAATTGATTCTCAAATTTGTCCATCAAACCCGAAATTTTTTCCAGATTCATGGATTTCATTGCGGCGTCCATCGCTTTAACGACTCCAGCCATCGACTGAGTGACCTGAAATAGGCTCGTAATATATTACAAGTACGATAATTAGAAGGGTGGTTCAAAAGATCAACAGAAATTCTAGAAATGGGATGTTTCAGTTCACATCCCATCCCCTATGCTCCTGAATCACCGCAGATGGATGGACGTTATTCCACTTTTTCGCCCTAATTCGGGAAAATAAAGAGGGGGAATTGGGGAAACACAGGTCCCTAGGCATCATCAGACAGGAATCTTGTAATCCATTAACAGGTTCGTTGCTCAATTTTTTGGTCAGGCGAATGAGCCATGCGAATAGCCCCTCTTCAGTAACTAAGCAGGACCACATGTGCCAGGCCATAGAGTGACAGTTCGGAGCACGTGGTGGGATTTCGGCTCGATTCAGGTCGCCCACTCAGGCGTATGGCCCCATGATACTGATGCTGGTTGGTGATGTCGCAATTAGCCAGACGGCTGGAGATTTTTGCTGATGAGGCTTGAAGAGGTTCAATGGTCCCTTTCAGTTTATTGGCTGCGCCGTGAAAATTAGTCCCATTGTATATCTCTCGGCAAAGCCCACGGCGTGTTATAAACCTGTCTAATGCGGCTAGAAAGCAATCAGCGGACAGGCTACCTGCCAGTTCAAGGTGAACCGCCTCGGTGGCCATACATACAAATAGGCAGATGTAAGATTTGATGGCAGGAGAGTTACGACGAAGGTCTCGTTTTATCATCAGAGGGCCAGCAACATCTACCCCAGTACGAGTGAACGGATAACATGGAGTAACGCCGTGATGGAGGAAGAACAGCCATTATCAGATGATAGTTTTTTAGTCGGTGTCGATATCATGACAGGCACAGTTGTTGTCGGAGTAATCCTCTTAGAGAGAGAATCCAAAAGGTTTGACAAATTAACGCCAGAGTAGCTTGAGGCCCAGCATGCAATAGTCTGCGAAGGTAAGAATCGCAAATGACATCTGATAAGAAGGAAGAAGGTATGGGTGTTTGGCTTCCCCCGATAACAATGAATGAGATAAGCGTCCGCCAACCCTAATCATACCATACAAGGGTCCACAGAAGAACTTCGAAGAAAGCATTCCAGAGCACTGAGCCCTGTGGGCACCCCTTCTTAATCGTTCTCTGGACTGAGACAGTTTGCATTTGATCGTAGCAGTTCTACTTGTCACGTAACCTCTGACAAGCATGTGTAGGTTACGAGGAATTCTCAGACCTTAAAGCTCATTGAGGAACGCCACCATGGGTTGTCAAACACTCCTCTAATGTCAAGAAGAACTGCTACAACATACTTCCACTTCAAAATGTGTTATGCCTTTGAACTCGTATACATTGTCAGTTATGGACAATTCTGTGGATAAACAAATGTCCTAAAAGGGACTCAGTCAGTCCTAAACTATTACAAACACTTAGCCGAATGATACCACAATTCGATAACATTGAACGCAACAATACAATACCTTCCTCGTTGTCAGAGCTGTTTGAACGCGACTGGCTACGGCATCAACTCGAGCGCTCATCCTCAGATAATTAACCGCTTGATTTTTCTGTCTGATGGCATTTTCAGCGTGGATTCGAGCCACTTCGACGTTACCTTTTTGAATCGCTTTCTTGGCTTTCAATTTTTCCGCTTTCTCTTCTTTTTCGCATTTTTTGGAGTTGCGTTCCAATTCTTTGACAGCGAATTTCAAGTTGAACAAATGGTCTGACAAAGTTGGGTCAAGGAAAGTGATATTTGAAAGAATCCCAAAAGTTTAATATAACATTCAATAAATGAATACGCTTGCTTCACTATTGCTAAACAAGTATTCAATGGTCATTATGAAGAATGTCAGCATAGACAGTTACTTATTAAACTATTCATGAAGACTTTAACGTAAAACTGGTAGAAGTGACCGAATGCTTTACGAGCT
Organism: Pachypeltis micranthus; assembly: GCA_020466155.1. Taxonomy (NCBI): domain Eukaryota; kingdom Metazoa; phylum Arthropoda; class Insecta; order Hemiptera; family Miridae; genus Pachypeltis; species Pachypeltis micranthus. Next base: position 8,352,116 of record CM035776.1, read on the forward strand.
GATGCCTACCACTTGGTTTGTGTGGTTTAATACGATTTACGAAAATTATAAATTTATCAGAATGAAATCATTTAAATAATTCACTTAGACACCAAAGTAGTTTAACCGGAAGGAGCACGTCCTGTGATCAGAAGTCCCAGAGAGCCCTCACCGTTGCTGAAAAATTAATTCATCCTAGGAGCTTGTGAGGTGATTTAGGAGGCTCAAAGCATTCTACTGACACTTCAGTACCTTGGAAATATGTGAGCACATTATTATATCCTAGCACAACTGTACGAAAGATAATTAATGTGACAAATCCAATCAGCGTACGTCACTCGGACAGAAGAGCCACGCTACAACCATGGATTGAACAGGCACAGGAGTGGACTCAACATAGCAGGCGTTGATAAAAGAATACGAGAGTATGTGAATGTTAACGGTTGTACTGCACTGCTTCCTCAACAGCATTAGTCATCCAGCTAATGCTCCATCATTAATGGAAAGTATTTGAGCAATCTTTCGGCAACCATACCCAACATTCATTTCTAAAACGAGCGATGACACCACCGCATTTTTAACTCAGAACATTCTGCCGACTGGAATTCTTTCAGCACGTCCCCAATCACACCTTGGATGAGACACCCTAATACGAGTACATCAAGGCACCAATAAAGGACGCGGGGCTACAAGTTTATGGCCAGCAAAGGTGACAAGGTCACGTACTAACTGCTCAGGAGATTTTGACAAGCGGAGCTAATCTTGAACAAACTCTTCAACTCGCCCTACCGGCCTTTTGTCTCTTGTACTATATAACCACCCCTAACGGTCAAAACAGTATAAGTTTGGTGGTTAGAGACTCGTACAGCTCTATTTCTCACTACTCACAGCAGAAGTTGGGTTTCTTCTGAAGAGGGCCTAAAGCTTCCACCCAAGTTACGGTGTACGTGTTAGTAGAAGAAACAAATATATCAACAAGTAAACTAATACGCTATTAAAGAATAATTTTGAGCCCTGAAGTTAGTAAACAACGATCCACCTACTAACTAGATGATGACACATCCAACATTTGAAGGAATACGTGATGACTAACGCAGAGATAAAGGATACTTTCCATGGCGGATGACATATTCACTTGCGATCAACAATCTATTAAGCAGCTTCGGATATTAAAGAAACGTAATACGTAATAAATTAACTAAAACAAGACGTTAGTTCTAAATAAAATCAAATTAAACCCGTCTAATACGCTGGGCGCAGTGCAGTGACAACGAGTGACGTCACAGATTACTAAGGATAGGTTACACTCATGAAGAAGGTATTCGATAAGCACCTGTGGAAGTAGCGAATATGTTTATTATACTTTAAAGTTCTTATCCGTCTTCAAAAACGTACACCTTTAACTCTTTTCAATAATTGAGCTATTTGGCAAAACATTTACAAAATATAGATTACGAATGACAACATGTTGTTAACCAGTTGGTGTATAAGGATGTATTTTGAAACTGTCATTGATTCAATAAAATCTAAGAAGTATCAATCAGCATTATTATTGTTGCAGCTGTTAACATTTGATTTTTGACATGCTCTTCTAACCAGTGGAGGTTTTTAGTTCTGTCCAATGTTGAGTTAATCAGTGCGGTAAAACCTGTGATGTTTGCTGGAGGAGCATTCGAACGAGTGGGTTCACTTCCACGAGCGTAGTATTCATTTCCTTTAGTCCTCGCGAATCGATTTGAGCATTGATTTCGACTAAGCTTATTCAAATCCGTAAAATGACAACGTGACGGTTCGTCAACTATCAGCCCCGGACGTAGCCCACGTCGCCGTTTACTTATTGGGTGTTTTAAAGTTACAAATCGCGCGCTGTTTAATAAAATGCCTTCGGATCAAGTTCCCCAAGTTACCGTGAAAACGGAAATAAATTCGTCCTACAAGCGTCTGCCGACGTTCAGAGCTCCTCGGGATTTGAAGTTGTCTCAATTTCGCGACATCCCTTCGAGCAACGCAGTCGGCGAAGGGCGACCCAAAAAAGTATTTGTTCCTAATTTGAACGTCCATCGTAAGAAAAACGAGTAAGTTTTATACAAATAATTCGTGTCACGTTTAAGATTGAGGTAGACAGCCAATTTCAGCATTTGCAAGGCTGGTTTTCTCGTGGTTTGCCTACTTAAAACCCCGCTTCATGTCCCCTTGCCATTTTGGAAGTTTTGTTTAAATCTATGCTGATAACTGTGTGTTGATTGATAATGCGAGTCTTATAAGAGATTGTGCCTCCAGTTGAGTAGCTCATTAGCGGTGGTGGTCCATCCACCATTAACAAATCTTGGTAATGTTGTGAAATTACGTCGTCTGAGATCTTCAAGGACTCACGTGAGGGCGTCCATTTCTGCAACATGGTATTTAATGTTGATTTGCCCCCTGTCCCTTCGTCATATCATATCAAGTCTTCCAATAAAGACTCACTACAAGGAGCTTGTGAGGTGTAACAGATAATAGAGTATGCATTCAAGCAAGTTTTCAATTTTTGTTGTCGTGAAATATAAATGAAAGTAATAATTGCGTCTTGCAGAGAGGACAACCGTCCCAAGGAAGCAGGAAGTGAAGACAATGCGAAACGGGAGCTTCGCGGGCGAGGTCGAGGTACCGACTTACGAGGGCGAGGCGTCGATGCCAGAGGACGAGGTCGTGGAAGAAAATCTCGAGAATTTATTCAGCAAACTGGAGTTTTCTCTCAGGGCTTGGCTCCTTCTCTGAAATCGTCTTCATGGGGCAGCAAGTCGTACGATAGCAGCTCTTCGGCTCCGCCTAAACCTCGGTTGAAACTAAATGTTAGTGCTGCGTTTTAATTTACTATCATTGGCATCTTGATCTTCTGCTGTACGTAAATTAATGGGCTAAACGAGCCATGCATATTTTGCGCCTACAGGTAGAATCAAGTTGCTTTGACATCTAACCTTACGCTGTATCAATAACTAGATTCTGTATAATTGAATCTACTGGTTTCTCTATTATTAATGTAACTTCTTACTGAAATCCACCTTCCTGTACAATAGACGACGAAGTTACCTGTAGGAAGTGCCTCTGTCGTTGCCAGCTGTTGCTTTTAAGGAATTGGGGAAGATATAAGCTCACCTTATAGTGACTCCTCTCCACTCTGGACTGCAATTCGTTCGATTAGTGTAGCGGTTCACTGCCCTCTCTGTCCGACTTCTTCTAAAGTACTTGTTTCGGCCAAAGTTAGGTCCAGGAGGTGCTGCCCATGTTGACCATGGAGGTAAAGAGCCCTTCGCGGCCCTTGGACGAATTATTACTTCTCGAGCTCCCGTGTGAACTGCTAACCGCTCCGCTTCCTTTTCTTTTTGTTTCCCGCTCCCTCAGAGTGAATTAACTCAAATTCGACTGAGTGAAGTCCTTCCTTTTTAATAAGTTTATTTTATTGCTATTGAGTGTCCCGCATACCATTTCCCATCGGGTGGCAAGTTATTATTGTACGATCGACCCTCTACCGCATGAACCAGCAGCAGGACTCCCGGCCAGGATCGTCGTCTCCTCCTCTCCGTTTGGTGAGTGCATTACAGTGCAGACCACTAACGAATTGCAACTCCGATTCCCTCTCCGCCGCTTTTCGTGTCCCGTTCCTGGAGTTGTCAGGTTCCAATTAATAGTATACACCCGCAAACCTCAAAAAAGCGCTCAGGGTTACCTCCCTCTCAATCGAGACAGGGAAACTTTGACGCGCGAACAGTACTCATCGATCTAAGAAGTAAGATTCATAATTTCTCTCCGCAGGTAAATAGCACAAAATCCTCTGCTCCTTAGGTTGATTCGTATAACGTCCTTAACGACCCCAACTGCCAGGTCTTAGAGCAAGCAATGTGTTGTGTTAATGCCATTCTGAGAGCTTAGTAATTCTTTTATGGTTCTCGTATTTCCCCTCAGTACTAGGTGTTTGCCGTGACTCTGAAGTGTAAAAAAATGGAGAGCTTTGGTCGTGGCGTATTGACTAAACTGCTTGCCATCTTTGTTGCAACTGGCTCAGGTTGGGGTTCATCGTTACACTGTGATGTACTTGGGGAACTCCTTTACATAATTACCCGCAGACAGGACACGAGCGAAAGTTGTGTCAGGGCCCCAAAAAATAAACAAGTTAAATATACTCGAATATACTCACTTGATGTAAAATAAACAAAATAATACCTCTTAGGAAAGTACTGGGAAATGAAATTATAAACCAACTAGAACCCACTTGAATTTAATCAGGAAAAAATTGAAATGAAATGAATTCCTTTTAGAATGAAACGAATAACCTATGCTCGGATTGTAGTGAATGACAGATAAAGGGACAATGGGGAATTTGATACCCCAAGCTCTGATCACTTACCTTAATTCACACAATAAAAGAAGGGACTTTAAATACTTATTAACTGGCTTAAAAATGGGAGAGATTCGTAAGCGATACCGGTAGCCATTCTGCCGAAAATGTGGCTCCTCCGCTCTTATAAACAGCGGCGAACTGCATGGGCAGCGGCAACAGGGTTCCTGCCAAAAACCACGACTCTCTCCCCTCCAGAAAAAAAATTTTTGGTGCAAAAAAAAAAATTGAAACCCCACAGCAGTTCAGTCCGCAGCGTATGGGGGAGACAAAAAAAAAAAGAAGGAAAATGAGAAAATAAAGAATAGAGGGAGCGGGAAGCCTGTTGGCAGTGGCCTGTGGTAGGCAGGGGATGGGTACATTCCGGAGAGGCTGTGGATGCCAAGGCAATAGCTCGCCTGCTGGATGCTAGAACCCCAGGAGGAGTAAAACTCCGGGACCTAGGTGCTTCGGGAGTCACTCCGGTTTTGTCACAGCGGGTGGATGTGCGTGCTAGTGGCTTATGGTAGAATTCAGCCCCTGAACCGACACCCAGGATAAGGGGAGGGGAGTAAACCGCCCACCAGTGATGGGGAAAAACCATGACAACAATGAGTTCCTAGCAACTGAACAAAGTGGAGACTTCTAAGTTCTGGTTTAGCAAACGCAGCACTTCCACCCTGCACTTTTTGGCTAATTCGATTCTGAAATTGATTCAGGAGGATCTGAAAGTGAGTAAAGAGGAAGAAGACGAAGTTCTGAAACAGCTTCTTCGAGACGATTTTATCGACGACCCCGACATTGAAGCCGACTTGGACAACGCGCCTATAGAACTGCCCTTACAAGATTGCTGTGAGTTTCTTTCATATCTTACAAGTTTTTTTTTTGTTTTTTTTTTACCCGAGGGCGGGTGGGACAAGTCCCTTTGTCACTGCGGCCGCATATGGGCCTATTGTGACGGCCCTTTCTTAGTAGAAGGCGTCGTACATACCCGCCCCCCTTAGGAAGCCGAGTATGTACTTCACCGCAGAGTCCACTACGGTTTGGGGTTCAGTGGTCCCCTGACCGAAGTATTCAAAGCGTTTTGCTGCCAAGGCAGGGCACTCACACAGGATATGCTCTGCTGTCTCGTCCTCCTCACCGCAGAGTCTGCATTCCACCGCCTCTGAGATGCCCATCTTGTTGAGGCGATATCTGAGTGGCAGTGCCCGGTGAGGAAGCTTATCAGTACTCTCAGATCTTGTCTAGAGAATGTCAGCATCGCCTTCGCCCTTTGACAGGAAGGCGTGACAAGCCTTTTCGCCTGTCTTAGTCGTGGTTGGCGATGCCAATGGGTGCCATTTTCCTGTATCTCCCATCGAGCAACCAGACGGTTCAGGTGACTTTTCGTCATACCTACGTGTGGTTCAGGCCTGATGGGTAGGGATTCTGTACCCCTTTTCGCAAGGCGGTCAGCCTTTTCATTGTCCTCATGCCCCCTGTGAGCCGGCACCCAAATGGGGGAGAGCCTGTTACGGGCGCCGAGCTGCTTGAGCGCATGGAGGCATTCCCATGCCAGCTTAGACCTAAAACTATAGGCTGCGATGGCCTTTAAGGCGGCCTGGCTGTCTGAGAAAATGTAGATCCGCTTGCCTTTGAGTCCTTTGTTCAGGATCTCTTCTGCGATCTCTTGGGTTTTGCCCATTGTTTGCGGCTGCTTATTCAGACAGCATGCTGTCCTTATTCACAGCTGACCGCAGACATGCCCCTGGGGACAATGCCGTGGCCGTTCCACTATCCACAACCCGTGGTCGCGCCTGGTAGCATGGGCATGCTCCTGGGAAGATAACCCAGAACCAGGATCTTACAAGTTACTTCACTCATCTCAGCACACAAGTTTATTGAAGTTATTTTTAGCCAAGTGACTCTACAGCTTTACTTAACATATTTTTACTTTCTACGGCCCGACGAAGTCAAACAATTGCGTGTTGCTGTAAATATTTCATCCAATGAATGATGATGAGTGGTGTGCTTATAGTGTTTCCCCTATAATCCAGCTTGATTACCGGCGAAAATCATGTTAGGGAAATCATTCTGCACCAAGTGAGTGTCTACTGAAGGCTATAAATTGTTTAAGAGCAAACCATTAAATTCTGAAGTGCTCTACTCTGTCCTTCATGATTGGGATCCACTGTGCCCATCTGTACCCTGCATCAATTTCTGCTACACATTACGGGAAAGTGGTCAATTGTAACTTTAAGGACGTTTAAACGATTATTGGGTTATAATTCAGAATCAATAATAACCATATGTATTCGGTCAGCAAAATTTTTTTACAAACCCCCTCTCCCTCCTCAAAATTTGATACTTTACGTTTCAAGACATCGGGATTCCAAATCTGCAATGTCCGTCTGCCGTCCGGGCTGTTTTGTGCCTTTAACGTGGTCTAAAATATCTGGTGCGTTGCAACACACAACTTTCCTTAGCTCTACGTCAATTCACTTTCAATATGGCTTTGTCTACTTACTCAATTCATTTACCACTCTGTTCATTTGAACTTGGTCAAACAACACGCATCAAGTGGCAGCGCTTACAGTTCCAGAATTTATTGTGCTGCTCGTACTCATTGCAGGACCATTATTGAGCAATTGGTATGCAGATAATTAATGAGGCTGTAAACACAAATCTTTTGAAGAAGGATAGTAATTACTTTTGCAGAGTTATTTGGTAAAAACGTTTAGAACTGGTAGTAAGCGAAATGGCAGTAGTTGAAATTCAGGAATTTCTGGAGTGACCCCCATGTATCTCATGAGCGTTTTTAAACACTCACCTTTTAGGTATTGGATTGGACTACAATACCAATTTTTTTTCCATTCTACTAACATTCCAGCGGAGTTTATAAGGCTCCTCGCTAAAAACGCTTTTCGTCGACTATTTTGATAATTTATTGTGCTGCTCTCGTCATTTTCCCACAAATGAGAATTTTATGGTATAGTTGCCATATTGGGAGCTATCAATATAAAAAATTTAATCAAAATCGCTAGAACCGTTTTTGAGAGAAAAAATCTTTGGTGTTTTGATCACTATGATAACTATAGTCAGCTTTCGGTGGATTTTGTTCATACCGTTATTTTGGCGTCCCATGGTAACATGCGGGCGAGATATCAAGTTTGAGCTGATTTGATACTGTAGTTTTCTCTAAAAATCGTTCACACACACACACAGACCATGTTTCCAAATAGTGTTTTTCGGACTCAGGAGGGTCTGAAACGTAAAGATCTGAAGAAAACTCAAAATTTTTTTTCAGCCGATACATAACTTTTCTTTCTACTTTGTAGAGCCAATGAAAGTAAAAAGAATGAATTTTGTTTTCTCTTCAATAGATATTTGTCGGGCTCCTTTTTGAGGTGGCCTGGAAAAGGGCCAACGAAGTTTCGCAAGCCTCAGCCGACTAGGTTGAGTCGTACCTCCTAAGACGGCGAGGTGTGAGGCTGAGAGCATTGTCTCTGCTGGCGCAGTGTAGCCTCTTGTATTGGAGATGTGGCTGCTTGAAGTTCGGAGAATCCCTGCTCAGACAGCCGTGGACAAGCCCTTATATATGTTTTCTCGGAGTGGGGGTCCTCTCTCATTGGCCACAGGCTATCCACTCCAGGAGTAGGCTGTGGCCCTCCTGCCGGGATGAGCCGCAAGGTGATCTTTCCTCTGTCGCCAGACTTTGCGGCGAGGCGCCTTTTGTAGGAAAAGAGTGGCCAGCCGCCACAATCCTATACTTCACTACCCCTTACTCTGCACTACTCAGCGTTAGATATCAAACAGGCGTCACAAAATGTAGATAATAGAAACCTGATAAGATAAGCGTGTGGATTGAACTTGTTGTTTCTGCCGTTCAACTTTCAATTATGTGCTTTAGGTAAATGGGAACACATCAAAGACGAGAAACCTTTCTGTTCACCACGCTACTCAGATGGTTGCGATGACAATGGCCCCATTATCAATGGAATTAAAGGTACAAAGTCTGTTACACATTGCGCTATTTAGTATTGACATGCTCAATTCAACTTCGAGCTTTTCTCAAACTATCTCGCCTTTGAGAAGTGAAAATCTCAGCTTACTTGTGACTAAATTATTAGTTTTCGCCTGTAGTTAGATATTTGGCAGTGAAGCAACTCGCCTGGCTGGGGGTCTATTTAACGATATAACTTTTTCAGTCAAACCTGACCCTGACCTACTGGAAATGGCCAATGGAACCACTGAAAACGTCGATCGTAAGCCCTTAGCCGTGCAAACTATGAGGCAGCTGTCGCTAACCCAATTGATTTCAACATCACAAGAGACGAATTTTATGTTCTTTCAGGTTGGTATTACTACATTGTTTGCTAAGGTGTGTGTATTGGCTTGTTATAAATTATTGAAAATTGCCGTGTTGTTTCATTTCATTCGTTGGAGTTTATTTATGTTTTTTGTAATGGTTTATTATTCATTCTGAATAATAACCCTATGTTTTCGGTTACGAAAAAGTGTTTTACAACCCCCCCCCCCTCAAAATTTGATACTTTACGTTTCAAGACATGGGGATTCCAAATCTGCAATGTCCGTCTGCCGTCCGGGCCGTTTTGTGCCTTTAACGTGGTCTAAAAAATCCGTTTTTTCGCACAAACATCCCATTTGGTATCTAGTTGTGCCCGCCATCTCGGCAATCCTATCGGACGAAGCCCATGGTTGTTATGGACAAAAAACGGTTAAACAAATTAAGAAAACGCAGTATAATCGCAAATACGCCGTGTTTCGTATCGTTTTCAAGGTATTTTTACATCCTGGGTCGAATGGCGACATGTACAACGGTGTAAAGGGAAATTACAGTAATTGTTAGAGTCTACTAATTGAAAGAACTCGCGGGAACTACAGCGGAAGTCTTTTTTTCGTCGTTGCTACTCCCTCCCTCCTGTCTCATCTAAACCACCCGCCCGCTCGCCTCGCAACGTTGTGCCAATTGCCGAGGGTTCGCTGGATGTGTTCCCCATCCCAATTTCCCCGACTCTTTTTGCCCGACGGGGCGGAGGAAGGTTAGGGACGAAGAGGCCGGCACTTCCTCCGCACACCCCTACATTGGATCATAAATGCCTACAGACGTTTACGGGCGCCTGGCGCCGGAGGAATATTTTGTTTTTGTAGTTCCATTGTAGACAGGTCATGTTTCGTATGGTTTACTAGTATTTTTCGATGCTGAATCGAATGGGATGGGCCTCGGAGCAGTAATACTAGGTCAAGCTGTTCATGAGAATAAAAAACCGTTGCGTAATAATTTGCAGGGTTTTTGAAATTCGGAGGTTCACTTATTTGTATTTTTAAAAATACGACATTTTTAGATACGTAATCATTCATACATACTTCTTATTTAGTTTAAAGTATTACTTTTCTTGTTTATTTTTTCAAATTTTCTTTATTGGGCGTTCTGAAAAGGGAGCTACTGGTAAATGTCGCTTGGGAGTGTTAATGTGTGTTGACTGACTATTAAAGGCGCTGGGCGATCGTGGTCTAGTGGTTAAGACAATGTTTCATATTCCCGACGAAAATAGAGCAATAATAGATCGAAGCTCCACGGGATTGCCGTGATTTTTGCCTGAGTCAGCAGCTCTTCAAACATCTCCAAATCCGCCCTTTGGAACAATTGGCGCCCAACGTTGGACGCCAATGTACTGCGGAGTATTGGGTTTAATAGGAGTCAGTCAGCCCAAATGAATAAAACTTGTCACACGTCTCGAGACTCTTGGCAGTGTTGGTTGTAAAGTTCCATCAACCGGACCAATTTGCCACAAAAGTAATGTCCTAGCCCTGAACCCAGGGTTCCAGCCATGGGGATTCAGAGATGAGTCTAAAAACCAAGACCAATCTGACGCGAAGGAAGAAGGCGGATCAAAGTGGTTGACAGCCCTTGGGTGGGACGTGGCTCACGACACAAAACATGCAGCAGACGATGGTTTGGCCGGCCTCATCCTCTTCTACCGAATAGCGGTTGCCGAAGATATTGCGCTAATTAATCTGGTATTGGACCTAATAGAACTAAATTATGTTTGTTTGTTGGTTTGAAATGTCTAAATCGTTTTTCAGATACCGCATCGTGTGCCAAAGCTGAAAATGAACGTGAATCCCTTACTAGCTGGTCAGAAACGGGCTGGAGATAGAGCAAATGATGAAGAAGTAAGTAATATGGTTATTATTATTGACAGGCCGTTTTGATGGCTTCCAATGGAAAAAGCCGTAATACATGTCAAATGTCTCCCTTACCCCCGCACACCCTTTGGTGGCATTCGCTGCATTAGGACATAAATACATGTCAGCGATCAAACTTGACATTCATACACCAGAGTACGTTCGCTTTGCGCTCTCAGTTGAATTAAATCAAACCTAACCAAATGTGAGTTCGTGCATATTCATGGCCTAAAAAACAAAAACGCTTGGCAAAGCACTAAGTGGAGGAGGTGGCAGTATCACACAGAAAGTCTGGACAATACAATTCACCCGTTTGTTTTTCACGGTAGTAGCAGACGTATTTTTACGGTTTAGTAGACTCAGCTGACTGATAGCTCCCATTTAGTTACCTAACGTAGTTAGCGACAACTCCTTACATCTTCCATTAATTCGACACTTCTGTACCTGAGGTTCCTGACCGGTTGGGAGGCGGTTGCACCTAGGCCTCTTCTGTTGAGGTTTGACTTCTGCATGGGCATCTTGGGGATCTTCTCCTCCTGAATTCATAAAGCTTGGCATTAAAGCTTCCGTGCACGGTGTACAGTTGGATGGAGTGGTATCCAGGGCTAATTTGCGCACTCCTGGCCCTCCTCCTCACGCTGGGAAATAGTTCGTATGCGTGACGCCCTGTCGTTTTTGTACTCATTACCCTTGCTACATGTGCATCCAGGTGTAAATCTTAAGGTGGGCAGTTTCTTCTTTCTTGATAATGACTTGCGCATCCCCATTGGTAAAGACCACAAGGTGGAAGCATCGCAGAACACTGTTCTGCCTTACTCATGCGCAGCAATATGACTAATACCCGAAGTATTTCTCGAACTGAGCACTCTTCGTCTTCATTCCTACGACCTTTGATTGCCCCCTCAGAATGGCTTCTGCTATACGAGCACAATAAGATTATGTGATGGGGAAGAAAGAATGATTCCAGGTCCCAACTGGTTTCGGTTTGTAGAATGAGGCGCAAGATCCTTTAAAAGCAGAAATATTCAAGCCCTAAATGATGGAGGAAGGGGATTTCGGTTGTCGAATTTCCAATTATCTCCAACCATTTGCAAAAAAAAACAAAAAATGATACGAAAATTTATTTGGAGGGTGAAACCTGGAAAATTGAGAAAAATAAACTGAAAATAAAATAACTTACTCTGGTACATGGGATGAAAGTTATATCAAAGAAATGAAACAGAAGAGTATCCTAGGAGCTCCTTACATTAGAATTTGAAAGCTTGGGAACGACGAACTGATTGGACTGTGTGGGGGTTACAGGAGGAAATGAAGATGAGAAAATAAAAGACAGATCTGACCGTAGGTACAGAGTGGAGATGATGGCGAAGTTCAGTGAAAAGGCTGAAGGAGGTTGGGTGGTGTCCGATATTCGAAGAACAAGGGGGTTCCGGCTGATAAGTCAACCAACTGAAAAGAACAGCTCGCATTATTCGCAGAAATAATTGGGAAGCCTCTGCACAGAGCTCGAAGTGTAACGCATTGTAACTTACAGTCGTTGATGTCAGAACTTTTCTCGGTCGGCGGTTAGGGATACTGATGACCCAGTTTTCGAGAAACGTGGCGTTCTGTAGGCTTTGGATCCGATATTCGCAGCGAATCTGGCAGAAACTGGCGATGGGAGAAGTCGAGTAAAGAGAGGTGGCTGGGGCACATTGGAGGTGGTGAAAGACTTGATGAGAAGAGTAAGAGGTCGACTTAGGATTGCGAGCGATATGCGCTGAGATCGTCAGATCACGATAGTTAAAAGAAAAAAAAAAAGAAGAAAATAAGAAACAGAAGAGAAGGAGGCTCACCTCGCCTCTTATAGGACTAAGTGACGTCTCTCAGAGTCGTCAACACTAAATAACAAGCGAAAAGGTTCACAAGGTTGTCGACGATCTGCCGGTATTGCTCTCATAACTCAATAATACGCTGCCTTTCTTCGTTATAAATAATTGTTTATTTCCAGGAATAACTCGAATGTTCCTTTGTGGTCAATTTCAGGAAATCGAATCGTCTGTACTAAGAAACCTTCCTCAAGGGCGTATAGGAACGTTACAAATCAGAAAGTCTGGAAGGGCGACTTTAGTCCTTGGAGATGTAAGACTTAACGTGGAGCCTGGCACACAGTCAGCTTTCAAGCAGGTATTACACTTTGAACGAGTTACCTTTAAATTATACGTACGAAGAAAAGGCTTTGAAATTTTTGCAAACTGTGGAAGAAGAAACTTTTCATACAGTACTTGTTGGAAATGTAAGTTCGTCCTGCCGAGTCGCCCGGGCCTGCCGGCCGGACCTTATCGCCTTCTTCCCCTCCACGGAGGCCACCTCATCTCGCTCAGACCCTAACCCTTCCTCTCACCTTCTACTACTTGCCATCGAGCAGTCGATCGAGACGGAGCCCTTAATTTTTATGTGTTAATTGCGATATATTTAAACCTTTTTCACTCCCTTTTGTAATTTGGAAGTGAAGCTTCCGCTAAGTTTTGGTTTAGGCGCGACGCTAGTGTTTCCCGGCCGGGGAAAAGCGTCTGCCGTGTGCAAGGAGGTGAGTTCCTTAATTTCCTTCTTTTTTTCTCCGTTCCTGTATTTATTCCTTTCCAGGTCGGCAAGGTCTCAGTATCGGCAGAGGCACAGCGTCCAAAGACTGGGGGTTATTCATTATTTCGGATCCGGGGTATTAGATAATACAGTCCACTTTTTCAAGAGAATTTAGGGTTGGCTATCCCGGTATGTTTTTAACAGTACTCATTCTCCACACTTCTCAATTACAGCTACTGGTTCCTGAAATTCGGAGGAAAGAGTTGTGGGGAAAATTTCATGAGGTTGTTCATTTTGAAGAATGGAAGGTAGGAGTTGCGTTACGCAGGATTTATTACTGAGAGGGAATTCATAAGGATATTCGGAACTAGTTTAGGTGGTTTGCTACTTGTCATGAACGTTTCCAAAGACAACATCGAGCTCCCATGAAAGTCGAACTAACTGGAACGCCTTTCGAAAGAGTTGGCATTGACATAGTTGGCCCATTATCAGCGACAAGAAATGACGATCGGTATATTTTGACGCTGCAGGACTATTTCACCAAATGGCCAGAGACCATCGCCATTCCAGATGCCACTGCAAAGACTGTGGCAAAAGCGTTGGTTGACCATGTGATCAGTAGATTTGGGGTTCCCTTGGAACTTCGTTCTGATCAAGGGCGAACATTTGAGGCTACTATTTTCCAGGAAGTTGCTAAGCGTTTAAGAATTCACAAGACCCGAGCAACATCTTTGCACCCTCAAAGTGATGATCTAGTAAGAGGTTCAATCGCACATTGTGGCAACTATTATCAAAACTGGTAGCCGAGGACCAAAAGGATTGGGACCAGCAGTTGCCAGTTGCTCTCCTAGCGGATCGCAGTGCATCACATTCTGATTAACACCTGCGTTTTTAGTAATGGAACGAGAGCGTCACTTGCCTGTTCACATGCTGTTTGGCGCACGTCCTGATGACGGGTCTCTATCTACATGCGTGCTAATCTTCAAGCACAACAGCAGTTACACCAAAAAGCAGAAGAGATGAGGAATTGCTACAATCCAGCCGCAATGGTGATGTCATACTACTTCACGAGGAGTAGTTACTGCCTTTTAGGTCAACATATTTATTTGTCTTTTTAGTTAATCAGTAAATGCATTGCTCACCATTAATCTGCTTCTAACTTTGTTTTAGAACTTGGTGTCTGTCAATCTCGAGAACAGCACAAAAAGTGGAAATATGATCGACGTGGGTAGGATAACTACTCGTATTCTAGTCACTCCGGATTGGAAATACTTACTTAATCGATCTAAATAGTTGTCGAACATTTTGGACAAAAGAATAAACTGATTTTTTTAGTTGTCATTCCTATTTTATTTTGTATACAGGTTTTATTAAACAAACCTTCAACCTTTAATCAATTTATCTAAGTAACCCTTTATGTGGCAGTTTGACATGAATTTCAAGTGAATCACCAGCACTCTCCCGATGAACCTACACTTCATCCTAAGGTCAGCTGAATGAGAACAGAAACATGGCGTTGAGCGGAAGGACAAAGGTAGGCTTGATCAAGATGCTCAGTGCTCATAGGGACTGCAACAGCACGGGCCGTCAATCCTTTTGACTTGAAAGAGTTTTCAGCAAGAGGTGTAAGGTAAGTTACTGCAGGGAAAGGCTCAAAGTAGCCAAGCGTTCATAGCGAAGTCACTTTTTACTTTCCTTGGCTCCACGAAGTAGAAAGGAAAGTTATGTAATCGGCTGAAAAAAAAAAATTTTGAGTTTTCTTCAGATCTTTACGTTTCAGACCCTCCTGAGTCCGAAAAACACTATTTGGGAAAATAGTCTGTGTGTGTGTCTGTGAACGATTTTTAGAGAAAACCACCGTACCAAATCAGCTCAAACTTCATATCTCGCCCGCAGGTTACCATGGGACGCCAAAATAAGGGTATGAACAAAATCCATCGAAATTTAACTGTAGTTATCATTGTGATCAAAATACCAATTTTTTTTGTCAAAAACGGCGCTAACGATTTTGATTAAATTTTTTATATAGATAGCTCTCAATAAGACAATTGTACCATGAAATTTCCGTTCGTGGGAAAATGACGAGAGCAGCACAATAAATTAATAAAATTTTCGACGAAAAGCGTTTTTAGCGACGTTTTTTCCTTATAAACTCCGCCGAAATTTTTGTAGAATGTTAAAAAAAATTGGTATTGTAGTCCAATCCAGTACCTAAAGGGTGAGTGTTTAAAAACATTCATGAGATACATGGGGGTCACTCCAGAAATTCAAGAATTTCAACTACTGCCGTTTCGCTTACTACCAGTTCTAAACGTTTTTACCCAATAACTCTGCAAAAGTAATTACTATCCTTCTTCAAAAAATTCTTGTTTACAGCCCCATTAATTATCTGTGTACCAATTGCTCAATAATGGTGTTGCAATGAGTACGAGCAGCACAATAAAATCTGGAACTGTAAGCACTACCGCTTGCTGCTGCCGTAAAGCGCTGTGTGATCAAGAGTCAAATTAACTAAGTGATGAATGAATTGATTAAATAGAATTAGCCATGTACAAAGTGAATTGACGTAGAGCTAAGGAAAGTTGTGTGTTGCAACGCACCAGATATTTGATCCTCCGATTTCGGCCTTCCTGTGATTGCGAAGTATAATTTGCCTGGCGTCAGATTATTAACCCGCCAATAGGGAACGTGCGCTGGAATTACGCCATTGTGAGACTTTTACTGTACTACAGATGAGCTGCAGTAATCCGGCATTATGTGAGGAACCGTGGTATTAGAACTCAGTCGACTAGCCGGTGGTGCGATGCTACCATCAGTAGAATTATGCTAGCACGCTGAATCCTGACAATTAGCAACGATTTTTGAGTCGAAAGGCTCAATTCAATGTGACATTACTAGGCAGCACGGTGTTCATGTTGTCGCCCTAGCCCTGTCGAGCAGCCACTCTCTTGTGCTTGAGTATACTCTGCGCTGCTTGTAACAGTGTTTCTCCTTCAAGGGAGTTCGAAGTCGAAGCTGAATCGTTTGTATACGATTTTCATACTGGGTGGTGTGTTTTACTCGATAGATAATAATTATTAAAGTACAACGATATATTGGAATGAAATGCAAATGGGAAGTGAAGAAGAGTTGGAATACCCATATTTTGTTTCTCACAACTATTCCATTTTAATTGTTGAAAGGAGCTATACACCAAAATACGTCGAAAAGTCTTCCTCAAATTTTTCGATCAAAAGTTGGGTTTTCACATTTTCTCCAACATGGCACCAACGACTTTGGGTGAACTAATGAACATGGACCGACCTCTTGATAACGCTACGACTCCATGTATCGATAGTTCGCTTGAACGCTACGACTGCAAGTATCGATATGCGTCACCGGCGCAGTTGGTGGGGGAGAGCCTATGAGCGATGTCTGGCATATCGATACCTGACCTCGGTCGTGATATATCGATATATTGCCTTACCAGAGGGAGCGGTCCATATTCTTTGCTTTTACCACGACTTTCGCCATCTCACTAGGTTCATTACAGTAAGGGGTTGAAATGCGCTGATCGCAAATTCCGTGATGAATATATTAGAGCGTCTTCGAATTTATAGAGGTTGAGGAAAGTTGTGCGAAGCTCCAGTAAATGTTGAGGTTCCACGAAAAATCCTGGAGTCGCTGACGGAACTAGAATTTTGAACTGGAACCGCTCATCCTGTGACATTTGTAACCGTGACAAAAATATTACGGAACGGTTCCTCTGCTGTCGACTCCTGCTCTCCCGGCCTGTTTCCGCGCTTATCACTAATTATCAAACTATCATAACAAGTCGTTGGCCGCTTTGTCTCGTAATGTAAATATTTTCTAGTTAACGTATACACGCGTTAATTTTTAAATCGCCTGAAGTTGTCGAACGTTCGCTCGAACATGTCAGAAGCCGTGCCCACTTCTTCCGATGACAACAAACAGGAAACATTTGCGGATGAGCCGAGTTCTCGGGGAATTCTAAGCGCGAATGAAAAAGACGTGACTTCTGCGACGGCTGAGCAACCATCTGAAACTGGGGAAAGTTCTGAATCTCGTCAAAATGAGTTGAGTCCGTCTCAAGTAGTTTATGAAGGCGGAAAGTGCTTCTATACAGGTTCGTTTTTACTTCAAATTTGTGCGAGGAACGGCTTTTCCTTGATACTAATAATTGCTCTTGTTGATACTCGTGGAAATCGGCGCTTATGTACCAAGTTAAACCTCATCGACAATCTTATTGAGTCCTCGGCACTCCGGTTTCCTTTTTGAGAGCACTAAGACCGACGTGTCGTTCACCAGGAACATTAATGTCATCTTTGACGGAACTTAATGCATTTTTGAGACTATTCTTATTTTCGAATCCTACTTTAAGCCCCCTAGTGGAAATAGACTTCCTTCGTGACAACTCTGTTTTGTTTTGTTTCTTGAAAATGAGTTTGTGTGAGTGCTGTTATTGTCCACTAAACTGAAATCCCTCTGTCTATGGGATACTAATTATATCATGTCTTAGTACGACATAAAGTCAGTCATTCCAAGATTATGTATCTCTCCTTGAACAGTGCAATGAAGAGTTCCACGTAAGTCATATGTTTTGATTCAGGAATCGATTACTCAATGTTGCACGGTCGTAATGAGATATACGCCGGCCGTTGGCATTTTATTAAGTATGTATTCTATTCATAAGCCGTTAGCATTACGAGTTTATGATTCGCATTAATTTTCGCGCAGATCCGGCCTCAGGAAACAAATTGGAGTGGAATGAAGCGTCTCAGCAATGGGTCCCAGTCGAAGATACAACTAAAAACTACGAAGTAGTTGATGGTTGCTACTACTATACAGATCAAACTGGTTAGTTCTTGCTCATAATCAGGTAAAAGTTCGTCGTATCGGGAACAGAGGAACAATCGAGCTTTTTGAAATACTTTCTGTTAAGATTTTACCAATAAGGTGAATTATTCACCCTTCTGAAGAACAGAAAATCTGTTTTTAGGTCTTGCTTGTCCACTAAAATTTTTAAATTCTTATTAGCTTGCTTGTTTTAGATACTTTATTTTTGTGAGGAGGGAGTGGGCCTTTTATCTCTTCAATATTTTTAATTTCTATGCTTTCAGAGCTTAGCCATGTAAATTAAAGTTGGCTCTAGGGAATCTTAGGCAATCTGCCCTCTCGAGGCTACAGCGTCAAATTTATTAGAAAAAATGGCTAATTCCCAAAACAATGGCCGCGCGTACATTAGCTGGGTTCTTCGGTTCACGATTCAGAACTTTGAAGAGCGTCACTGATACTCGTGCTAGTTACAACTTTCATCACTGGCAACTGTCTAGCACTGGTATTCTTCCAAATACGAATTAAATTGTTCGACTAACTGTTGAACTATATTTGAACACACTTTGTCAATTTTCAGTTGTAACCGAATTATCGTCCTTCAGTTGTCCAGTTGCAGCAACCTCATGCCTAACCATTTCTTTATATATTCGTTTGTTGAGTATCCATTTTGTTTCGCGCCTGTCCATCCGGCTTCTGCTTTAGTGGGGACTGCCCTCTTCGCGTTTATTTGTTTGTTATATTTCGACCAGCCATTAATACGACTTTGTTTCCTCGATTCAGAGAAAAGGCTTGCGAAGTGTTGTGGATTGGTGTACGAGTGTGTGTGTCTGGAATGTTGCATGGAGGAATGAATGACAGAGTTATTTGAAGCCATCTAAGCAGACGATCTCCCCCCAAAATTCGGATAGATAACTTGAGAGGTGAGTGATATTTCAATTTATTTTTGTGGTCGGCAATGTCCGTTCTGTTCCATTACGCGAGTGATATTTATTATTTTTGTGGCCGTCGATTTGTTTTGCATTAGGCGTGCACTTTTTGTTTACATCGAGTCAGTTTCGCGCGCGCGTTGTTTACGTTCACATTTATGAAAAAACTTTTCTCAACTCTTACTGCTACTGTTAGGCTCACCAGTTTCAGTGATGCTGGTAAAGCGTTCCGAATTGCGAACCTAAGTTCCACGCAAATGTACCCGCGGCCATTTACTGGGAATTCTTCTCTCTCTTCTGGGAATCACACACTACTTTCCGCCACCCCCGTAAGTTCAAACGCCACCTATATATGCGGGCGCTCCGTTCAACAGTTATATACAGAAATAATTATAGAGAACGAAATGTGGCTATGGGTGACTAAAAGACACTCCATTAGGATTTATCACATCTGGTGAAGAAGTTACCGTGGAATTTACGGAAATGTTCGAAAAAACGATATTTCGACACATTTTGATTTTTATCTCTGTTCAATGGACTGTAAGAGGAACATTTACTGAGAACAATATGTAGGTATTGACTATTTGAAAACATCTTGAAAGTTTGGTGATAATCGAAGTCATTTTGCCAAAAAGCGTAAAAAACCTATTTTTGCTTCATGGGCCAGTATCTCCGTTCACCGTATTTTCATGCAGATATGTATGGAGAAGAAAAGTTAGGTATTGATTAGTAGAAGATAAATCGAAAGTTTAATCAAAATCGTTAGAGCCGTTTTCCAGAAAAATGCGAAAAACACTGGTTTTTGGTACATTTTCGTCCCCCAACCCCCCTTCCAATCGGCCGAAATCGTCCATAACCTTATTTTGGTGTCTACAAAAAATAACAAACAAACAAAAAAAGAACCAGCTCAATCGGATCAGCCGTTCTCCCGCAAATCGAACTACAGACACAGGTCTGTTTCCTTATTTGATGACTGTACCTAAACCCTCGACGAGGGTTGTATCAGTCATATGAACTACAGACACACGCACATACACACACACGGACCACGCGCCGAAATTAGGTTTTTTAGACTCAGTGGGCCTCAAAACGTAAAGATCTGAAGAAAACCCAATTTGTTTTTTACCCGATTACTATACTTTCCTTCCCTTCGGGTAGCGGAAAGTAAAAATGTCCAAAAACAATCCATATAAAAAGAAAAACGTTCTAATTGTTCTTTAATTTCCCCAAAGGCGTTCGACACAAATGGAATGTCGATTCGAAGGAGTGGATCAAGGTGGCACGGGAAGAAGAAGAAGAAGAAGAAGAGGAAAGTGAAGAGGATGACGAAGATGGTGAACCTTCACTGAAGAAAAAGAAAACCATTGTGAGGCAAGACATGACCGACGGCATTTACGGTTTGGACGGTGACAAACGCACGTACACTGATCCCAAAGATGGGACTGTTTACATCTGGGATCATGAAAAAAATGCCTGGTTTCCCAAGGTGACCTCAGTTGCGATTATTGAATATTTTTACAGATTTGAAGTTTCTAATCTTCATGTTTTTTCCTCCAGAAAGAATATAATTTCTGTTGTCTTGATAAATTAGAATGTCAACGCATGTATACATAATGTGATTACATTTACTTGTGTTCTATGGGGAGCACAAACATGGTTATATTCATATGTGCCAAAGGTCATTGGCAGATTTTCAGCCTGTACAATATTAATACAAGATCACAGATTGGAACAGTACAAGGGCAGAGTAGTGAGTGACACTATTTTTCGAGCTAATGCACGACATGGATTCTTCTGTTGGTTAACTGTCTTGCTTGTTAAGAAGAATTCAGAAATGGAGCGGCTAAATCCCACAGCATCTCTAGATATTTTTTGAAGGCCCCATGTTGGAGAGCTACACACAAAACTGGGTGTTCATGTGCATGTGCTGGCTCTATCGAGGTCCGTTAGAAAAAGTACTGGTCGATTGACTCTATGTGTGGACTGTATAATACTCGTAGTGTGTTAATTTCGTAAACAATAGATCGTGTTGTACAGGTTGGACAGAGTGCAGTACTCACCATACAGCTCCAGACGTAGAGTTTCGCTGGCCAGGGAGAAGGGGAAGTGGTGATGGACTGCCACGTGCTTGGGACAAATTAGAGAAGCAAACACAATGAGTTCTGAAATTCACCACAAACAAATTACATCTGACAGTGAACAAAATGCCCTTTCTTTACAAAAATAATAAACGAAATTAATCACCAAAAAGGCAAATGCTTGAAAATCAAACGAGCGGGTAGACTTGGTGGGAGGCAACTAGCATGAGAGGCAGGAGAAAGCGGAATGAATAGGGCACTAAAGTTAACATACCTGTTAGGCGAGTCCGTCTCCTCTGGCTGGTGAGTTACTGTGGGCAAGCGCTTTCGATGTAAAGACATCATCGTCTGGCCATTAAGTCAGTACTGGAGTCAGTCAGTTGGTCGTGGTTTTTATATACAAAGAGAAAGGTGAAAGGGGTGATGGAGCGTCGGGGAAGGGGCGGGGAGAGGAGGTCATGTACCTCAGGGGGAAACCCCCTAGAGATTAATGGAACGTCTTGGATGATCTGTCAATTGTGGAATTTACGTCTTTTTTGTGTAGGGTGGTCTGTAAATCCGTCAGTTGGTTGTTTTCGTTTGTTTAATGTTTTGAGTGGTGTTTTGAATAGGCCGCTGCGAGAGCGCTGGTAGGCCCGGCGAAAACACGCTTGAGCTAGGTCTATCTGAGCTCAACAAGTCCTTCAACGGCCAATACACCCAAAGTTACTGCCATTGACAACCGCCATAGTAGTTTCCCAGAAACTGGCGGAGTATCTCACGTGTTGGTTGTTGCCCTTGCAACATGCGTGGGGTGACAAGCTGTGAGAGTTTTCAAGGCAGAGGCACTGTTGATTGGTGGACAGTTTAATCCCACACTGCACATTGTTAACAAGCCGCACGAGCTCTGCAAGCTGTCTGTGGACTTTAGGAGAGACTGTGTAGACTACTGAAAAATGAGTGGACCTCATGCACCTTGTCTAAGTCATCCAGTGTTGAGACGTCAGAAGGAATCCCTATGGACGGGGCTTTGAAGAAGGGTTGAGACGCATGGAAAGAGGAATATGATACCAAGTGGGGTACCACGTGAATAGTTGTAAAAAGAATTCACAGGTTTCTCAAGCAGTCAGGAGCTCAGATAAATTAAAAAGCGTTGCTGAAACGTTAAATGATGCTACTTGGGGCTTCTCTATGCCAGTAAAAGCCTGTGGATATTTTCCTCTTCAACAGCTCACTCGAGGCGTTCCATTGTTTCAACTAACATTCAATAAATGCATACTGTTAAGCGTGAAACGTGTGATATTCCCTCTTATTATTCAATTATTTTTATTACCAGGTCGATGACGATTTTTTAGCTCTGTATCAAATGAGTTATGGTTTCACTGAGACAGCCGAGTCTGAAGAAAACAAGGTCGCTCCTCAACCTACGCCAGAACCAGAGTTACCTTCTGAGCAGACGAGTTTGAAGAGGAAGGCTTCAGAACCAAGTGAGTAGCACATTTATCGGTATTAAAAACGCGAGTTTTTCTACCGTGGAAAGATCTGAGGGCTGACTTCTTCTACGCTGAAACTGCTTTCCAAATAATGACCAGGTTGAAGTTATTTTGTGGTGACTCACTGATCGCTATGGATTGTATGGTAATCATCATTGTTCTGCCCTTCCAGTTTTTTATGAAGTAGCACCAAATAAAAAAACTAGCTGCGCCCTTCGAGCTCACGTTGTTTTTTGGCGAAGCTCGACAAGGTTAAATCTTGCAGGTGATTGTAGGGATTCGATTCATCAGTAGCTGACGAGGAATGGCGAATTGTCTCTACCCTGTAGCACCTGAAAAATGAATTCTGTGAGTAGCAGGCAAGAATAGGTCACAAGTTGCCTAAATACATCCAGCCTTGTGTAAAGCTCTCGTACAAAATTAGGGTCTCAATCTTGATTCCCCAGCTATTTTGTTCGCTCTACTCTAATTGTGGTAGGCAGAGGAAGCAACAATAAAAAAATTTAGATAACCAGCAATAATTTAGGCGTGTACTGTGGAAGCATTTGGTGACGAACTCGAACATTAAAAGACAAATTAATAAATGAAATAGCACTTTCGGTAATGTAGAAGAAAGTCCACCTTTGTGGTGATCCCCAAGAAGCAGCACCCCAAAACTTGCAATGATTACCGGCTGCTAAGCCTAATGAGCCACATGCTGAAAACGATTTTGCGAGTTCTTCACGCTCGCATCCGCTCCAAGTGAGTTGACCTTGATGATGACGCGAGAAGCACTGTTTGCCTTCAGCGGCGTAATGCAGAAGTGTCATGATCAGCGTAGAGATGTCTTTGCCTGCTTCATTGACTATGAGAAGGCGTTTGACCGTGTCCTGCATTCAAAGCTTATTGAGGTTCTGAAGGAGTGTGGAGTAGATGGGAAGGATATTCGCATAATCCACAACCTGTACTGGAAGCAGGTGGCCGAGGTACGAGCAGGTGATATTGTGACGCCTGAGCTCAGCATCCAGAGAGGGGTTAGGCAAGGATGCCTGCTTTCACCTCTTCTTTTCAACCTTTACGCAGATCGTATATTTAAGGAAGCGGTTGAAGATCTTGATGTTGGGGTCAGAGTGAACGGGGAGCAAATCACCTCCATCAAATATGCTGATGATACCGTGCTGTTGGCTGAGAGCCTAGAGGATCTTCAGCTTCTCTTGAATAGACTCTCGAGTGCTGGCCAACAGGCGGGTCTGACAATCAATATTATGAAGACCAAATGGGTGGTTTTCAGTCGTTCCTCTCGTGATGATGCTGTGTTGACACTCAATGGCCGCAGAGTTGAACGAGTAAGGAGATTCAAGTACTTGGGCTGCCTCATCAACGAATCTATGGATACGGACATGGAGGTCAAATGTAGAATTGAGAAGGCTCGTTCCGTATTCTTGAAAATGAGAAATCTTTTCTGTGATAAGAACCTCAACTTCTCTCTCCGATGGAGAATGGTAAAATGTTATGTATGGTCTGTCTTGTTGTACGGAGCGGAGGCTTGGACCCTAAAGGCTGCCACCCTGAGCAGAATAGGAGCCTTTGAGATGTGGCAATTGCGTAGGATGTTTAGGATCCCTTGGACAGCCCACGTTTCAAACGAGGGAGTTCTCCAGCGGGCTCAGGTTCAGAGGAAGCTCCTGGCTACGGTGAAATGCGGTAAAATTGCATACTTGGGACACATATTGAGAGGAGAAAAGTATCGGCTACTTCAGTTGATTATGAAAGGGAAGATCGAGGGTCGGCGCGGTGCTGGAAGAAGACGGCTCTCCTGGCTGAATAACTTGAGGAAGTGGATGGGTATACAGCGTGTGGAGGGGCTTTTTCAGGACTGCAGAGGACCAAGACGCTCTCGCCGCAGTAATTGCCAACGTCCAGTAATAAGGCACATAAAGAAGAAATAATAGAAAATTAAAAGCCTTTTCTACTTGATGCGCTGGGATAGGACGTGCACTGGCGGTGATCTTCGGCGATCAGTATAGTTCCGCGTGCAGTAGAAGAGAAAAAGGGTCAGAGCAGGTAGCGCGGATATTCTGTCGGTGTTCCGGTCGGGAAGATACTGAAGAGCTACAGGTTTATCCCAATATGAATTGGACGTGTACCAAAAAAAAAAGGAGTAGAAGATAAGATCGCACGCAATAATACTTCGCCGATAACCGCAGCAGTGATGCAAAGGAGACAAGCACCGATTCATTTGGCGTAAACACCTTGTTAAGAACTGAGTTAGGTAGTAGTTTACCTCCCATATTTCCTCTAAACATGACTGATGAGTGTGAAAATGCTATTCTTTTTTCAATACCTTGACGTCAGAATTTATTCCTTCCACCTCTGGTGGGACGACAGTAATCAAATCGATAGGTAATTGAAAATATTCGGTGGGATCCCTCTTTAAGTAGAATGATCAACTCTGCAATAATGAAGGTTCCTGCTATAATAAAACTGAGAGAGAACGATTGTGTATTTCCTCTAAATTTGAGTCGCTATGTTAGATCGATTTCAATGGTTATGTCATCAGTAACAAGAACGAAGGAGCCCGGTGTCGGAGAAGGCTGAAGGCCACAAGAAGACAAATTAATAGCGAATGGTGGCCTCCTACGCGGACAGGCTCGTGCTGCGACTAGAGTCAATAAATAGTCGACGTTCGGTTCTCTGAGAACAATTAGCAAATTCTGAGTCATGTCATGCGCCTGGACATGATGGTTCGAGGGTTGGTTTTCACGAAGAAATTCCCCATAAATTTCCTTCTTGACGTAACTGGCTTCTCAACGCATTACAAGCTCTGCTATACGCTGCAGTTACCTGTGAAGCAACAGTGTTGGTTCTGTCTTGAAGAATATTAGGACGTTTCTTTCAAGATCATCAGGAGAACAATCTCAACAGAGTGGTTTCAGCGTGTCTGCAGCTTCGCACAGCTGCTCGTAGTCTCCTGTGAAGAAACATAAAGACATTATGCCCAGTGTTGAACTCCGATCACAGCTGGACGATAGTGGGCCGCAAGGTTGCCTGCTACAACTGCAGTTCACTGGTAGATCCAAAGACTCCATTTGAGAAATGGTTTGTGCATGCAGGTAGAGAAATGTCAGGTTCCTCTTGGGGAATATCAAGACGTTTCAGGAGTACAAATTCAACGTAGGGGTTCCAGCGTGTCCTCACTAGCTCTGCCAACTGCCTGTAAAGCAACTTAGCAGCATTATGCCCAGGGCTGAACACCCCTCCTTACACTCATCAAGCGTTTGTGCTCAAAATACCCCGCAGTATTGACTTAATGTGAAGATGGTATGAAATACCTTCATCATGGGCTGAACAGCGCACAACGCATACGCCAAAAGTGTAATATGTTAGGAACTGGCATCGTTGGCTGAGAACTGTTGATGATTTGACCATCGAACTCGATTCAACGTTGTAACTCAACATGGAAATAGACTATCGTTCTTTCTCCGTTTCATGATTGAAAGGGCTTTTCACGGGGAAATGGATTTATTTCGTGAAGGTTGCTGCTGTTGGAGGAGCGCACATTCACTGTAGGCTTCTGAAGTACTGGTGGCAGGAGCATCCACTGTAAAGCCGTAAGGTCTTCAACGAGGCCTTAACACATTAGAAAACAGTATGCTTGATTTTGATTAAATGTGAGGAATGTTACATTCTTTGCATTAAATATATTTTAAGTTGGCGTCTCAAACCATTCAACAATTTATCACTATATTTCAGCGTGGTTCGACGTTGATGAGAAGAATAACACTAAAGTATACGTTAGCAACCTCCCTCTGGATACAACTGAACAAGAATTTTTAGATCTCATGCAGAAATGTGGTCTCGTTATGAAAGACTTGGATACAGGAAAGATGAAAATCAAACTCTATACTGAACCTGGATCTGACGTTCTGAAAGGAGACGGCCTCTGCACGTACATCAAGGTAAGACGTTCAAGTAATTGATATTTTAGGTCCGCAGTGTAGCAGTTAAGTTAAACTAATCTTCCCACGGAGTTCCCAGTTGACGTTTTCTTCCAAGGGCCATTTTGTACTGTTCTGACTCCGCACGGATGATTTGGCTTCTGCCTCCTTAATGTTTCGCGCTTAAAATACCCCACAGGATCAGCTAAATGTGAAGATAGTATGAAATAGCTTCATCGGGCGCTGAATGGCGCACAACGCATACACCAAAAGTGTAATATGTTAGGAACTGGCATCTTTGGCTGAGAACTGTCTTAGAGGCATAACTTATTATCAGCACTACAAGATATTAACATGTACAGTGTGCTATCCTGGGTATTGTTTCATGTAGATTGAATGTAGAAGGCAATTGTACTGAGTGACTCCTATTAAAGGCACTTTCACGATCGTGGTCTAGTGGTTAAGACGATGGTTCATAATCCCGACGAAAGTCGGGCAATAGTGGATCAGAGCTCGCGATTGCTGCAATTTTTGCTCGAGTCAGCAGCTCTTCACACAACACCAAACCCCCCTCAGTACAAAAGGAGTCAGTCAGTACATCTCCCCCCTCGCCATTAGCTGCTGCTCCTGGAGTGGTTGAGTGAATCCCCCGAAAATCCGATCTTTGATTCGAGGAAAGTCCTTTTCTTTCACATTGCAGTAGGCCCGTTGCCCATTTCATTTCCCTTTGCGCTGGAACTTTCACTGCATCAGTCAGCTCGGACTCGAGAATTTATCTCATTATTTCTCTCTCAATTTTTGAAAATTCTTCTCTCTGGGCCTCTTCTTTTTCTTGGAATCAAGAAGCTCGACCACTAATTGGGCGCCAGTTGTTACGAGGAAAGTTTGGAGATGTTTGAAGAGCTGTTGACTCTGGCAAAAATTATGGCAATTGTGAGGAGCTCCAATCCATTATTGTCCGACTTTCGTCAGGTTTATGAACCATTTGTCTTAACCACTAGACCATGATCGCGAGGGTGCCTTTAATAGGGAGTCAGTCAGAACACAACCACAATCCCTGGGCTAAGGTGCTACAAAACGCTTAATTTGGTTTCAGCTTAGCTTTTTTTTTTTTTTTTTTTTTTTTTATTGGCGTCGTAATTATACATTCAGCCTACTGATATTAAATTAAATTCACTGATAAAAAAGAAAGTTCATTTACATAAAATCAAACAAAAACAAAATAATATTTCACACTTTATAGTTGATTTCTTGGAGAAAGCTGTAGAGTATTTGGTATATTGTCCAGTTCTCAGATGCCAGTAGGGAGTCCAGGTTGAAGGGGGCTTCGATTTGGGGTGGAATATTTTTCATCATATTCTCTCTTTCTACATGGTATTTTGTACATGTGAGAAAAATGTGTTCCATGGATCCCTCGCCGTCGTTACATGCGTCACATCTACTGCTCTCTATCATATTCAGTTTGAATAGATATGTTTTGCATAACGCATGACCTGTTCTCAATCGTATCATCGATTTCAGGAAATGGGAGGTTGCGGACGTGGGAGTTGACCTAAACCAACTTTGTTTAGATGGGTGAGGAAACATGGATGTGTAGCGAAGTCCTGCTGGGTATTCTGCATGATACTTTTTCCAATTTCGTCTGAGGTGTTGGACGAACGTTAAGTTTAAGTCTGAGGGGGGGAAACAGGGTGGTATAATCAACCTTTGTGGTATCATGGTGGCATCCTTTGCCTTCTTGTCTGCAACAGAATTCCCCCTGATTCCTTGGTGTCCGCGGATCCAAACTAAGTGGGTTGGTTTTCCTTGGTTGCGAAGTGTCGTTGCATTCTTTATTATGTCCGCTTCGAGGAAAGTGAGGCGAGAGGAAGGGGATACATTGTTCAGTTTTTTAATTATGCTTTGGGAGTCTGTCAGTAAAACCAACCTCCTACATGCTTCTCCCATTTCAATAGCATAACTCAGTGCCTGCACTAGAGCGACCGCTTCTGCTGAGTATACTGAGGCTCGATTCCAGAGACGGAAGCTTTTGGCGAAATGATTGGAGGCGTCATAGAACGCACATCCCACCCGGTTGTTTATTTTGGAGCCGTCGGTATAGATGATGGTAGTATCTGGCCATTTTTGTGATACATATGAATCAACCGAGTCCATGGAAGACACTCCTCGATTGTGGTAGGCTGTCTGGGGTAAATT
The DNA here is from genome assembly GCA_020466155.1 of Pachypeltis micranthus. NCBI lineage: Eukaryota > Metazoa > Arthropoda > Insecta > Hemiptera > Miridae > Pachypeltis > Pachypeltis micranthus. The sequence goes on from CM035776.1 coordinate 8,380,625, forward strand.
GGATACTCTGAAGATTTTTAATGTAGGTGAGTATGGAAGAGTGTAGCGTAAGGGTCGGTTTTGCTTTGAGATCCACGGTATCTCTCCTGACCAGTTCAAGAAACTCTCACAGAGAGGCGGGGACTCTCTCCTCATCCAGTATCGATCAGTCAGAGTAGAAATTGCCAGAGTCCTTATTTTTGTCATCATTGTTTCGTTTCTGGAGTTCATTGACATTAGGTAGCGGTTTGCTAAGAGCTCTCTCCTAAGTTCAAGGGGAGGTTCGCCTGCCTCGGCCAATAGTGCAGCGATAGGAGTGCTTTTTAGGGCTCCCGTTGCTGTTCTTAATGCCCTATATTGGACTCTATCGAGTTTGGCCAGGCTGGTCTTGGCTGCTGACGCGTAAAATATTGAACCATAGTCCATTATGCTTCTGACCGTAGCATAGTAGAACTGCATGGATATTGAGGGGTCGGCACCCCAGGCTGTGGATGAGAAGGACTTTAATACATTTGCATATGCTTCTGCCTTAGTAACCGTTTCATCTACGTGAGAGTTCCAATTCAGACGTCGAGTGAGATGGATTCCCAAAAATTTTACTATTGATGAACACGGAATTTCCAGTCCGCCGAGGACCATTCTTTCACCAACATGGATTCTCCTTCGGGTGAATAGGCATATAGTTGACTTCTGTGTAGAAATAGAGAGTCCTAGTCCATTGAAAAAACCAACAATAGAGAGAACAGCCTGTGACAGTTGTTCCCTACAGACTTCGGGATCAAAGTGGGTGCAGTAGAGACACACGTCATCCGCGTACTGCAAGATGTTAACGTCGTCGGGTAATACTTCCTCGATTCCAGAAACGTACACTGTATACAACAATGTACTGAGCACTGTTCCTTGTGGCAGTCCCTTCCATACCTTTCTAGGCCCGACTATAGCATCTTCCACCTTTACATAGATATTTCTTTCGTCAATCATTCCGGTCATTATGTCTGCAAAACGGCTCGGCATTCCGATTTCTTTTAGTTTTGAGTTCAGTATGGGCAGCAGAACATCATCATATGCTGATTTTATATCAAGGAAAAGAGCCAAAGTAGACCTGTTCTCCGTAAATCCGTTCTGGATATCCGTCACAAGTGCGTTTACTGCGTCTATTGTGGACTTTTCGGATCGGAATCCGTATTGTGAATCTGGGAGTTTGTGGTTGTGTTCTAACCACCACTGGAAACGAAACTTTATGAGACGTTCGTATGTCTTCATCAAAGAAGATGCCAACGAAACCGGTCTGAAAGAATCGACATGGTCGCATGGTTTACCTGGTTTTTGGATTGGTATGATCAGGTACTCAGACCAGGACTCCGGGATACTTCCTGTATACCAGAATCTGTTGTAGATACCCAGAAGGGCTCGTTTGAATTCCATGGGTAAGTGTAAAAGTACTTGGTAGACCATTCCGTCTTTTCCTGGAGCGGAGTCTTTTTTTGAAGGTATGGCTGCCAGCATCTCCTGGATGGTGAATGGAGTTCCAAATGTGCTCTTCGGATCAACTGCATTTGAGTCTGTGTTGGGTGGTTTTGAGCGAACCCAGTCTGGAGTCAATTTCTGGAGAAACTCTGTAATGAGATCTCCCTTTCTGACTTGCTTCGGTTTTTGGAGTTTTGCGTTCTTCAGAATTCTAATCTGACTCCAAATCTCTTTTAGTGGAGTGTTTCTGTTGATTTTAGTGCAATATTCGCGGAATGATTCCCTTTTTTGTTTCAGGATTGTACGTTTTGCGATAGCTGCTTTGCATTTTGCAAAAAGAAAGTTTTCGTATGTTGAGTTTATTTTATAGTTTCTGTATGCTTCCTTCCTGTTTTTCACTGCTTCTGCATATTTCTCATTCCACCATGGACTATTCCTTTTTTTATGTTGCGGTTTGCATATTGGAGCTGATTGGTTACAGGCGTCTTCTATCAGTGACATAAAAATGCCATAATCTAGTGATGGATTCGATAATAAGTTTATTTTGTGAACCAAGATGGAATCAAATTTCTCCCAATCCATTTTGTGGAGGTTCCACTTCCGTGAAGGGATTGATGGCAATATATTCTCCTCTATCGACATTTTCATCAGTGAGGGCCAATGGTTGGAGCCAAGTGGGTCGTCCAAAACTTCCCACGTGATACTTGTCGACAGGTTAGGTGAGGAAAATGTTATGTCAATCGCGGAATTTGAGTGTTGGGTGGCTGAAGGAACTAAGGTTGGAGCCCCGTCGTTCAAGTATAAAAGGTCTGATTCAGCAGCAGCTGTGAAGAGTGCTACCCCTTTGCGCTCTGTGTAAGATGAACCAACTAGTCTGTGATGGCAATTCCAATCGCCAGTAATCAAACAAGGTCGTGGTATCGTGCTGAATAGGGTTTCCCATTGATTTTGGGTAATATTGTTTCTGTGACTGTTGTAAATCGATACGATGTTGACTTTTAGATTCCTAGATAGAGTGAGGGTAGCACCCACTATGAAAAAATCAGTGATCCTGCTTGTTACATTGAGGGGTGTGTACTTGATTCCGTCCTTGACTAGAAGAGCGACGCCAGACTTCCCATCAGCTCTATCCTGCCTAAGTAGATTATAGCCTCTGAACGAATAGTGTCTACCTGGTTGAAACCACGTCTCAGATATTGCGGCCGCAGTCACTGGATTGGAGTCCAGGAACTGCTCCAGGCAAGGCTTATTGCTTACTAATGATCTGGCATTCCATTGTAGAAACTGTATTTGGTTATTGGTCATGATTGTATATGCTTATTATTGTTATACCTTGGTATTATGTTGTGGATTAAGTCGAAGTGTTTATTTAGAGCAGTTAGTGAAGACTACGGTGGCAGAGGGTTCTGAGCATTTTGGCTAGCTCCGAGATTGTAAAGAATAGTATTTGAAATTGTGTTAATCATTTCTTGGTGTTGAGTTAAAGGTTGGTTTGTATGAGAAAGAATTTGATTCAAGATTTCTTGAGAGATATGTTGGATTTGTTGAGAATCAACTTCTATGCCATACTCCTCCTCATGATTTGAAGTTGTAAGGGATGGGCGCCGGACTGGAGTCCTACCGATATTACAAGTGGTATCGTCTTGGGAGCGGGAAGTTTTGGTGGTCTGTGAGGGTTGAGATTGTTGAGAGTCTTGAAATGAGTTATCGATCGTTGAGCCGTACGTTTTTGTTTGGCGTTTCCTTTGAGTGTGACCATCAGGTCTCGCATAAGGAGCTGACCGTGGTTGTTTGCGGTATCGTTTGAGTGTGTTATTGGTAACTGAGGTAGGTAGATCAGGGTAGTCATCTTCCTCGGTTGGTCGTGAAAGGGTATGGAATCGGTTTGATGTTACAACTGTAGCATACGAGTCTGCCATTACAGAAAGTTTCTTCTTTTTCACTCTATCTTGATAGATGGGGCAACTGTCACTATTGGCTTTGTGATTTTCACTCTTGCAATTGATACAGGTGTTCAAATTTTCTTCCTTTTTTGGGCAAGAATCAGTTTGGTGGCTCTCTCCACAATGGAGACAGCGTGTACCACTTCTACATTGATAATGGACGTGTCCAACCCGATGACACAAATTACATCGTCGGACGGGAGGAATGTAAACATCGACACGGCAGCGATGTCCATATATCGAAATGTACTCTGGAAGACTTTGTGAATCGAATGATATAAAACATGTGGGTAGTTTTATTCGTGTTTTAGATCCATTTTCGTCGGTTATTATTTTTGTTAATCGACGGATTCGTTTCACTGGAATTGATGAAACAAGCACACTCAAAATTTCTTCGTCATCAAGAGTGGTGTCAACATTTCGGATAACTCCAGTTTTATAAATCAATGAATCTGGAATGTAGGCCAAAAAGTTTTTATTCGTGAACGCTGGATGGTTCAGTAGCTGATTTGCAGCGGAGGGTGTTGACACTTCTACTTTGAACCTATTGCCGCCAACGCAGATAACGTTCGTAATCGTATGCGGATCTATATTTGTTGATTTAAATAGCCATCGACCGAATGCCATAGGGTGTGTTTTACCGATGTTCGTTTCCTTTCCTTCAACGAAGATAAAAAATGGACCTTTATCATCTGAGCGAAATCGATTTGTTATGATCCTATCTTGGAACTCTTTGGTTGAAATAGATACATCTGTTTTCTCTTGTGAAAGAGTATTTTTCGGAGGGGGGGGCACCTGCCCCCCCTCCTACCGGCGCGCTCATTAATAAGTATTACTTTTTCCTACTCTCGGATGTATTATTTGTATACCCTTCGATGGAACACGTATAATCGGGATAATTGTAGTAAACGGAGAGGTACCTTGTTCGGTATCAAAGTTGATTTAAGTTTGCTTACTTGTCAGGGGCAGGTAATCTCGGAGATAACGCACAAGAGGTCTGCTCCCGGTGAAAGCTAGATCACGACTCCAGCTTAGCTTCCCCGATGGAGTAGTTTGTAACTTGGTTATGGAATTTTTAGGAGAAAAAATAATGAACCAGATCCAACTGGAAATATCACTTGTGCACAGAGGTTCGTTTCTAGCGAACAGGTAAAAGAGGAGTGAAACGGCTCTATCTGTTGCAGCATTGTTCATCGGTTATGTCCAAGGGCCCTCTGTCCTTGGCTCTGCCCCATGGCTGGTTGAGAAGTTTCCTCGTCTTCTATCCATCTACCTCTGTACACTAAGTACGCGTTTATGAAATTGATCATACTGTGTTGTGGGGGCACCAGTTCCACCTGATATGTGGCATCAGCATCACGACGCGGCAAAATTTCAAGATTTCCTCAATCAAACTTGGTGTGGCACTGATTCCTACTCTGCTTCTTCCTTAGAAATGGTTAGGTGTAAAACTTCACTCAGTATTGTGTGGTGTGTGTTGGGCGCACGGGAGGGCGAGAGTTAAAGATCGAAATAAAAGAAACTCAGTGAGTGTGAGGAGGACTGTATTATGTGTAATGAAGTGAGTAGAGTTTGTGTACAAAAGGGAAGGAGATAGGGAACTGTATGGGAGGAGAATAGATAGAGGAATGTGTGTGAGTGAGCACTGGGAGACGAGTGACTTTTGCGAGAGTTCGTAGGTGAATAAATTTGGGGAGAGGAATGTGAAAAGGAGGGGAGGAAACCATATTTCGGAATGTCCAGCCATGGAGGTGGAATTCCTGCAGGTACGAAGGTGTGTGGGGAAACAATAACTTTGCCGTTAAGGGCCAGGGTGTCCCATTAGCGCAGGTGTGGGAAATCTGAGGTCAACCCAGACGGATTTGGCTTGTGTGCGTACAAAATAGTGTTGAGAGGAAGAAAAATTCGTTGCAAATACGAAACGAAATGTCAACTTTCATATATACCCTTCTCCAAACTTTGTTTTAAAATGTATTTTGTAGGGATCTAATACCTTCTTTCGGTTTATTATTCGTTCTGGCCAATACGTTTCTAGACATGGGGATGCCAAGTCTGCAATGTCCGTTTGCTGCCGTATTTTGCCTTTGGGTCTAAATCCTGTGGTTGTTATGGCCAAGAAATGTTTTAAAAAATTAGTCAACGACATTTTGGCAGTTTTATTGCAATTACGTTGCGTTCAGTATCGTTTCCCTGGCGCTTTTTGATGCTGAGTCGAATAGGCGGATACCAGATGTGCATCCAGATAGACAACAGTGAAATCACAGCAATTAGTGAGGGATTTGAACAACAAATCTACTCCCCCTAGTACATTTGTCTTGAAATCGTACTGGAAGTCGAAAAGTTCGGTCGGGAATTCTACTACATGAAGGAACTCGTGGGACAATAAAACGAAAGTTATTGTCTCTCCCAAGCCTGTCTCGCTCCGTCCACCCGTCAGTTCGAATAGTCACATCGTGCTAATTGCCTAGCATGTCCTAGAAAATGTTAATTTTCGTCGTTCGGTTATAGCCAGGTCATGTTTCGTATCGTTTACTAGTATTTTTTCGATGCTGGATGGGCCTTTGAGGTATGGCATAATAATTAGCAGCATTTTAAATTATCTACTTTTTATTAAACTTCTGGTCTGGATCATATTAAACTAATACTTTGCCCCACGATCTCGCTCGAAGATGGTTTAGAAATGACACAATATCATTGGCGTTTCACTTTATTTATAACTCTAAAACATTTAGAAAATTACAAAAACCTATCGCAACAACTGAAAATCTTAAAGCATTCATAACTCACTAGCTCGTGAGTTTGTATAAAAGCTGTGTCAAAATGAAACTAGCTCTCCCGCCAACTTCTTGTGGTGCATTCTCAGGCGTTCAAATGACTAAATGAGAATACTGATCCTCGGACGTTGATTCGTCCCTTTCTTTGGCTGCTAATTGCCTTTTGTTTTTATTGCTGTTGTACAAATACTTGGAACATGAATAAATCAGGCGTTCTTCAGCTAAAACAATAACTAGCTCCTAATATTAACCAAGTTGATCATTCAATTCGATGCTTGAAAAGGACGAGTTAAGCCGATTTATGGCGAATAAGAGTTATTTTGCTATTTACAATTCCTCAAAGCGTGTCTTAGATGTTGTTGGATTCGGTGTTCTTAATCTTTGATTTGGGTGGGTAGCGTCGTCGTGCGTTCTTCCTAGTTAACTGTTTCACTGCTGTTTCGTTGTTTTGGTTGACGCGTATTTCTTCCAAACTGTGTTCGCATATGTATTTCTTCTTTTGAAAGCAGCTTCTGGAGTTCCACCTGAAACATGAATGTTGTTGTATTGGTTTGAATTATCGAATTCATTTTTTGATACCGCTTGATGTGCTATGTTCAAGCATAGGCTATGAGGGGCGATGAACAAGGTTGTGGCTGGTCGAGTTATTCATCTCCCTGATGGTTGTCAATTATAGGTGATAAACGCTTTCTTACTTTAGGTTTATTATTCGTTGTGAATAATACACTTAGGCTTTTCGCCAGGAACGTCTTTTACACCCCCCCCCCCTCCCTCCATCCAACATAATTCGACACGTCACGTTACATGGTTCGAGGATTTCAAATCTGCAGCATCCATCCGCTGGTGTACGCTGTCTAGACTATTTCCCTTTAACGTGGCCTAAAAAATTCCCTTCCTTCGCACGCAAATTCCATTTTGGATCTAGTTGTGCTCGCTTGCTCAGCCCCATCCAATCGGACAAGGCCCATGGCTGTTATCGGCAAAATACGGTTTTAAAAAATTTGCCGAAACCGAAATTTTGGCAGTTTTATTGCATTTACGTCGTGTTTGGTACCGTTCCTTAGGCGTTTTTCCGTGCTGAGTCGAATAGAATGTGTCTTGGAGATGCAGTACTGCGTGTAGATGGACAACAGTAAAGTCGTCGTTAATTTAGTGAGGAGAATTTCCAATTGTTGAAGGAACTAGCGGTACAATGTAGCAAAAGTCATCTTTTCTCTCAGGCCTGCGCTTATTTGGCTTATTAACCCCCGTTCATTTGACTCGTGTCGGGCCAATTCTCTAGTCAGGTATCGAGTAGGATGGACCTTGGAAGTACCCTGCATTGTCGTTTGCATGTGTGGCGGTCGGCCACCCTTCTTCAAAAGGCGCCTGATCGCGAAGTCTGTCTCATCCCGACAGAGGGCGCTAACCACACAGTTCTCCTGGAGGGGAAGCACGTGGCCAATGAGACAGGACTTCCCCTTCCGTCAAAGCATATATAACGGCCTGTCTGTCTGGGGAGCGTTACCACCACTATCAGCACACGAAGCAGAAGGAGCCATGACTCAATTGAGTCCCTCGCCGTGAGGAGCTACTGCTCAACTGAGCCCTTCGACCCACGATTCAACGCCTGAGGAACACGACTCAACCAAGTCCCTCGCCTCACGAGTCCTTCGTCTCGCACCTTGCCAACTGGCAGAGACAGAGCCTACAAAATTTCGTTGGCCCTTTTTAAGTCCACGCCATTTAAAAAGGAACCCTCAACAGCATGAGTTGCCGTTTTCTGGATTGTTGGTGTTCCCACCTCGCAATCTTAATTTTTTTCGATGTTGGATTGAATAGGGTACGCCCCAATAATGTAATAATTTGTTTTTACGCTTATCTTAGGCCTGACACCGTATTCAAAGTGGCCCACTTAGTTATCTTTACTTCGCATCCCTAAAGTACTACCAGCTATTCCAACTATTGCCACTGTGCCAGTCAAGGAACAACGACACTTGGCCATTATCGCTTCGCTAAGCTTCAAATTTCTATTGCTAAGTTTAATTCGCGTATGAGCTCATTCAGCGGATCAGAGCGTTGAGCTGAATTTCCTCGAACGTCACTCTCCGAATTTGAACCTGACATGTTCAAAAGTAAAGACAGGTTCGCTGGATCACTTTAATTCTTCCTTAGGCAGGAACTTTGAAATAGGGGGCTGTTAAACCATCTATACTATTATAAAGCGGAAGAGTTTGTTAGTTTAAACGCGCTACTCTCAGGAACTACTGGTTAGATTTGAAAAATTCTTTTATTGTCGGATAGTCCATTTATAGAGGAAGGCTTTAGGCTACATAACAATACGCTACGACCGATATGAGCGAAGCGTCAGTGAAAAATTTGCAAACACGGGAAGAACTTCATTTTTTAGAAGAAAACATGGGCAAAATGTTGAAGGATATCCCGGTGCTAAAAAAGATACAACTTTAGGCCCCGTCTATAATTACTTAAGAATGTTACGAGTCTACGAATATGAGAGCACATTTGGGGGGAAGGTAGTACAAATTTTCCTTCAAAGTTACTTTTAATAGAAGACGGAAAAGTACCTCATTTTCAAAATAAAATTGAAATTGATCGCGATGTAGGAGAAAGGTTGACTAGCGTTGAGGATTTACTATCATAAGCTTACCCCAATATCGTCGAAATAGAAAATAAAGATGGATGTGTCAAAGAGCAATATTGGCGACCTAATGGTGGTATAACTACCTGCACATCTATTGACAACGTAATGGAACAAGAAGATGCTGTCTATTACCCGCAGGAGTTTCTCAATTCTTTAAACTGTCGAGTGGCCTTCCACCATATTCCCTCAAGTTAAAAATAGGCCCTGCGATAATTTATGCACCAAATCTATGCAACGGGACCCGACTTCAAGTAAAATTCCTGCGCAATAACGTGATCGTTGCAACAGTTTTGACTGGTCGGGCAGTTGGTCAAACAGTGCTTATCAACAGTGCGCATTCCAATGATTCCAAATGATTTACCTTTTAATTTTAAAAGAATTCAATTTCCCATCAATTTATCTTTTGTCGTAACAATTAATAAATCCCAGGGGCAAACATTTGAACACGTAGGAATCGATCAGTATGTTCTAAGTGTGTGTTGCATGTGCTAAGTTTAATTCGCCTATGAGCTCATTCAACTGGTCAGAGGGTGAAGCTACTTTGCCCCATCTTAGAGCTGAATTTCCATGAATTAAACTGTTCGAGTTTGAACCTGGCATGTTTAAAAGTAAACATAGCTCTACACTAATTCACTTTCTATATGGCTTTGTCTACTTAATCAATTCATTTACCACTCAGTTCATTTGAACTTGGTCAAACAACACTTCACAGCAGCAGGAAGCGGTAGCGCTTACAGTTCCGAAATTTATTGTGCGGCTCGTACTCATTCCAAGACCATTATTGAGTAATTGGTACACAGATAATTAATGAGGCTGTAAACTCAAATTTTTGAAGAAGGATAGTAATTACTTTTGCAGAGTTATTGGGTAAAAACTTTTAGAACTGGTAGTAAGCGAAACGGCGGTAGTTGAAACTCAGGAATTTCTGAAGTGAGCCCCATGTATCTCATAAGCGTGTTTAAACACTCGCCCTATAGATATTAGAATGGACTACAATACCAATTTTTTTTTAACATTCTACTAGCATTTCAGCGGAGTTTATAAGGAAAAAACTGCGCTAAAAACGCTTTTCGTCGAAAATTTTGATAATTTATTGTTCTGCTCTCGTGATTTGTGCCACGAATGGGAATTTTATGGTATAATTGCCTTATCGAGAGTCTTATTGTACTTATCAATATACAAAATCGTTAAAGCCGTTTTTGAGAAAAAAAATTTGGTGTTTTGATGACTATGATAACTATAGTTAACTTTCGGTGGATTTTGTTCATACCGTTATTTTTGCGTCCTATGGTAACCTGTAGGCTAGACATCAAGTTTCTACTGATTTGGTACGTTTGTTTTCTCTAAAAACCGCGCTAAAACCGCTTCTCGTCGAAAGTTTTGGTAATTTATTGTGCTGCTCTCGTCATTTTCCCACGAATGGGAGTTTTTTGGTATAATTGCCTTATTGAGAGCTATCAATATAAAAAATTTAATCAAAATCGTTAGAGCCGTTTTTGAGAAAAAAAATTTGGTGTCTTGATCACTATGATAACTATAGTTAACTTTCGGTGGATTTTGTTCATACCGATATTTTGGCGTTCCATGGTAACCTGCTGGCGAGATATCAAGTTTGAGCTGATTTGATACGGGTTTCTCTAAAAATCGTTCACAGACACACAGACCCTTTTCCCAAATAGTGTTTTTCGGACTCAGGGGGGTCTGAAACGTAAAGATCTGAAGAAAACTAAAAAAAAAAAAAATGTTCGGCCGATTACTTAACTTTCCTTTCTACCTTGTAGTGCCAAGGAAAGTAAAAAGGTTCACTGGAACACTTTAATTCTTCTTTAGGCACGAACTTTGAAATAAGGGGCTGCGCGATAAATAAAATCACAGTAAATAAACTAACGGTAGAATACGTAAAATACCTGTATAACAAATAGTAGTCCATAACCACGCATTTCCATGCGTTGTCTCGCACCCTTTGCCTCGAGAATGCTCGGTAAGTGAACGGTTCGCCTTTATACGCCCATCTCCATACGTTGTTGTTGGCGTCGTAGGAACCAGCGATCCACCTTTCTTTTTTATCTGCAACGCGCGCAATATAAATCAATGTTAAGCGATACATTGGTACAAAGTTGAGAAAAGTAATTATTTTGTATTAAAATCTGCGCGTCATTAAATGTACGGGGTTGGATTCACACGTAGCTGCACATACCCCGGCTCTTGAACGACGTGAATTCGACATGATAATTTATAAAAGTCTTGCGATGAGTTAGGGGGTTCATAGAACGTTCCTATAGAGGCAATCTGTAACTATTTTGGGGAATAAGAAAGTATAAGGTCGAATCAGAAACAGATTCAAGAGCTCATCTTTTGGGGATCGAAATTCCACTCTCAGGCAGTGACGTGTCATTCGACGGCCACTCAATAAGGTTCACGATCCCCCTCCATAATCCAAGAGTCGTGTATATGTTCCAATTTAACAGTTTGGGTTATTTGTTTAAAAAAAAGTTCCCCCAGAAGTAAAGGACGAAGCCCACTCAGAGAAGATTAAAATATGTTCATAACTTGCTGAAATATCTTGACGCTATTGCTCGTCATTCTCGAAAACATTGAGTTCGTGATCGTGTGATGTATTTCGTTTCATCAATCTGTTGTTGCCGCGACTGGAAATTGGCTTTTCTCATGGGAACTGTCCACACCCAGTCCCCCGTGGCGCAGTAATTGAATCGCTTGCGCCAACAGCTTCTAGTCACATTTCCATTTAACTGATTCCCGTGGAGACTCAAAGGCTGCCGAATAATCGCAACGGGAAACGGTCGATCACCCTTTTTTTTCTCGGGCCATTTAACGTCTAACGAGCGGGTCTGGTTATTTTCCCTTTTTTAGTGTTCGCGAGTTGTAGTTGTCGTTGTTATCTACTTCGAACGTTCGAAAGTATTGGTCGTGTTCTACTTTCAACATCCGGACATTCACGTGTAGATTAAAACAAATATGAGCTAACTGGAAATTTCGAAGAATCTTAGTTGAAGTGGCAGATTTTGGTTTGTGCGAAATTTGAAAAAGTCAAATAACCACACCTTTCTACATTTTTTTAATACGAATTGTTTTCTTTCCTTGGTTCTACGTAGTAGAAAAGACAGTTATGTAATCAGCTGGATTCTCTTCAGATTTTACATTTTAAGGGCAACTGAGTCCAAAAAACACTGTATCAGAAAATGGCCTGTGTGTGTGAATGCGGTTAGTGAAAGCGCCTGCCCGTTATCACAGAACGTCAAAATTAGGGTATGAACAACATCCGCGTGAAACTATAGTGATCGGGTCACAACGTTTTTTTTCTTGAAAACGCCTTTAATGATTTTATTTTATTTTTACTTTCCTCTACCCGAAGGGAAGGAAAGTATAGTAATCGGGTAAAAAAAAAAAATGTGGGTTTTCTTCAGATCTTTACGTTTTGAGGCCTATTGAGTCTAAAAAAACCTAATTTCGGCGTGTGGTCCGTGTGTGTGTGTGTGTCTGTAGTTCGATTAGCGGGAGAACGGCTGATCCGATTGAGCTGGTTCTATTTTTGATTTGTTCGTTATTTTTTGTAGACACCAAAATAAGGTTATGGACGATTTCGGTCGATGGGAAGGGGGGGGGACGAAAATGTACCAAAAACTAGGGTTTTTCGCATTTTTCTGGAAAATGGCTCTAACGATTTTGATTAAACTTCCAAATTATTTCCTGCTGATCAATATCTAACTTTTCTTCTCTATACATATCTCGATGAAAATACGGTGAACGGAGATATTGGCCCATGAAGCATAAATAGGTTTTTTACGCTTTTTGGCAAAACGGCTTCAGCGGTTATCACCAAACTCACAGGATGTTTTCAAATAGTTAATACCTACATATTCTTCTCAATAAATGTTCCTCTGACAGTCCATTGAACAGAGATAAAAATCAAAGTGTATCGAAAATAACGTTTTTTCGAACATTTCCGTAAATTCCAGGGTAACTTCTTCACTAGATGTGATAAATTCTAATGGAGTGTCTTTTAGTCACCCATACCAACATTTCGTTCTCCATAATTATTTCTGTATATATATGTTGAACGTAGATATAACCCTAGTTAACTCAGAAAATGAGATTTTTCGAATGTTAATTTATCGGTATTCCAATTTTCTCAAAAACGGTTCCTACGATTTCGATCAAACTTACGGAGTACTCTCAGCTAGCTAGTCCCTACATTTTGTTCCTAATAAATGTTGCTGTCAAAATGCGTTGAACGATGATATAGCGCCCGCATATGAAGCTGGTGTTCGAACTTACGGGGGTGGCAGGAAGTTGTGTGTTGCTACGCACCAGATATTTATAAAGACATCTCCGAATCACAACAGCACCATAAAATTCTCATTCGCCGGGAAAAAAATACGACAGCAGCGCAATAAATTACTGAACATTTCAACGAAAATCGATTTTAGAGTAGATTTTTTGTTATAAAATCGTCTCAAATGATACTAGAATCTTGAGAAAAATTGATGAGGTAGTCCAATCAAGTACCTATACGATGATAATTTGATAACATATAGGAGTGGGACGCACATTGCCCTAGGCCGCACTCCAAGGGTTTTTCAAGTGCTATTATCGCCGGGTCAATCATAATGCAAGAGAAAGGCTATAGCAACAGAACTGTCAACATATTGACTGATAGTCTAGCGTCTTGCAAGGCGCTGATGAACAACTGCACAACGACAAAATTGATGCATCATAATGCAAGAGAAAGGCTATAGCAACAGAACTGTCAACATATTGACTGATAGTCTAGCGTCTTGCAAGGCGCTGATGAACAACTGCACAACGACAAAATTGATGCATCATAATGCAAGAGAAAGGCTGTAGCAACAGAACTGTCAACATATTGACTGATAGTCTAGCGTCTTGTAAGGCGCTGATGAACAACTGCACAACGACAAAATTGATGCGAGAGTGTAGGATGTGGCTCAACTCCTTAGCAAACGCGAATAGTTAAAGTGTATTGGATTCCTGGGGATAAGAGGGCGGAATGGCCCAATACGGCACCTATTGGGCCACCTCCCAATTGTGGTATTTCTCTGTCCCTAGTCAAGAGGACTGTGCCAGAAGAATGCATCAGACAGTCTGGAATGCTGTTGGAGAAGGGCACTCAACTTGTGAGATAAGAGGAACCTTCTGAGGATGGAGAGGAAGGAATTAAGGCAGATTGTCGGGCACTGCGGAATGAACAAATGGTGTGGTGGTGTGGCAATGTGGAGTGACACGGATGAGGAGACTCCCTACCATGTCCTGGCCGGAGACTTGAGAGAGAACGACTTCTGTCTTCTCACTTCTCCCAGGGTGGATATCAATGGAAACTCTTGCAGGGATTATCCTGGATTTCCTTAGGAGGCTAGGCATTGACCTGTAAGCGGACTGGCACAATAGGTCGTTTGGCCATGGTGCATAGCCCACTTGTGGGACAGTCAGAATGCTATTGATAACATAAGATGTATATGGGCTAGTCCAGAAATTGCGAAATTCCGTCCTCTACCGCTTCACTTACTACCACTTCCCAAACAATGATTATTATCATTCTTAAAAAATCGTCTGTTAAAGTCTAATTAATCATTTGCATCTATTGCTCAATAATGGTTTCTGCCACTATGAATTCCTGAACTGTAAGCGCTACCCTTTTATACCACGTGAAATTATGTTTGACCAAGTTCAAATGAACTGAGTGAAAAATAAATTGAATTAGTAGCAATATGAAACCAGTGAAAGGACGTAAGCTAAGGAAAGTTGTGTGATTCGTCGCGCCAGGCATTTTTGAAATAAAAACCCTTTTACCCTTTTTTTTTTTTGTTTTTGCTTTTAAAAAGCTTTTACCTTCTTAGACCTTTGCAATCAACCAGAAGGTGATCTTGTGCTTTTCTCACACTTTTGTATCAATTTAACTGAAAAGTCGAACTTGTAAGCTGATCTTGGCACTACGTGTAATAGTCCAGTAGTTATTACAACGTGTGTTCCGCCAGATGCTTAGTTGTCACGACTTCCAAATGTAATTCATTCCGCTTTTGTACGTAGGAGTTTTCGCCTATTATTTTTCTACAGCTTTCATTATTTCACTACACAATAGAAAGGAAAGTTAGGTTATCGGCTGAAATAAAATTGCAGAATTTTCTTCGGGTCTTTACGTTTCAAGGGCTACTGAGTCCGAAAAATATCATTTTGAAAAATGGTCTGAGCATCTATGAACGAAATTTAGAGGAAACGGCTCAAACTTTATGTGTAGCCTGTTCGACGCACAGTCAAAGTTTTTGGACCTCGTAGTTTCCACACCTGCCCTAACGGGACTCCCTGGCCCTTTATGGCGAAGTCATTATCCCCAAAGACTTTTGTACCTGCGGAAATTCCACCTCCGGCGATTATTTTCAATGGCCGATGTGTGGTTTTTTCGCATCTTTTCCTTCTCCTCCTTTTTCACATTCCTCTCCACAACAGACAGCTCCTCCCAAACTCATTCACCTATGAACTTTCGCGAAAGACTCGTCTCGTTGTGCTCACTCAGATTCATTCATCTATCAATTCTCAGCCCAGTTATAGCTCGCTCTCTTCTTCGGATACAGTTTCCCGCCAGTTCACGCACAGTCTTCCTCCTGTGTCGCCCTTTCGTACACAAACTCTACTCAATTGAATGCCTATTTAGTACATTCCTCCTCGCGCTCAGCGAGTTTCTTTTATTTCGATCTTCAACTCTTGCCCACTCTCGTGCCCTCAACATAGCCTGCAGGTCACTGTCGGGCGCCAAAAGTCGGCGTATGAGCGAAATTGGCGGAAAACTAACTATATTCCGTGATAATTCAATGTTTTCGGGAGATAAACAATACTTTCCTTGCTGTTCTTATTGAGAAAAATAAAAACGATAACAAACAAAAATATCTGGTAGGATGCGTCACACAACTTTCCTTAGCTCCGCGGACGTTCATTTTCAGCTACTCGTACTAAGGGATGTGGTGAGTAGAGAGTGGAGTGAGTTATATTATACTAAACGTGGAGGAAGAAGTTCGAGGAATTGTGAGGGGGGGGGGGGGATGAAATAGAATGAGAAAGCGTTTGTGAGGAGGCTCCAGTTACATCTTTCTTCCCTGTTTTGTAACGGGAGCCCGAATCCCCTCAAAACCTATAGGTACGTTATTCAAATGTTCGTGCTCTTTCTATTTCAGTAAGATGTATTGTTTTCGAGTACCGTAAACGAAAAACGGAAATGATATCAGTTGAGCTCTAGCCATTGTCATTTCGTTGTTAGCTGTACAGTGCGCGTGTGTGGGCTGGTAAATGGTGTATTTACTCATTTCGGGGGTCTAGTCTAGTTTGATAGTATTGTTCGCGTTTGGTTTTTTGGTTTAACCGTTAACCGTCGAGTAACCGTTGTTGATTCCATCAGGAACTCGGTTTTAATTGTTGATCATTTAGGGCACTCGTACAGTTCATTAGGAGTCCTTCAAATCTGATTTTGATTCAACGCAATACCTGGCCTGTGAAGGTTGAGGTATCGTCTCAATTTGCGGTCTTCTAGTTTCGTGTCCAAAACGGCTAATTTCCCCTTCAAGTCTTCACAGCGGAAAATTGCTTCCCTCCACGGAACCTTTTCATTGCTCAGATGGTAGCAGTTGTTGCCCACTCTGAAAAACTTGGGTGGGCATCTGTAGTACACCGTTGGATGTAGAATTTCTGCAACATGAAAACATTTTTGTGCGTAACTTGATTTTTAGAATTTCAAATTAGTTTGATCGTATTTATTTATTTGAAGAGGAATAAGTGCGAGGCTGGTTCTATAAATCTAGACTGGTGAAACAATAGACATAAAAATGGAAACCAGGAAAAGCATGAAGTCCGTTGGGGAGAAGGACGCTTTGAAGTTGATCGATATGACGGTAAGGCGAAGACCGGACAGAGCACCCTCAAGATGTAGCTGGACGAAAGCACTGCAGAGGACGACCACTGGAAGGATGTGCGTGAACCCTCGAGCATTCAGCCTGAGGAATCCCATCGCTTCCATAGCACTTGAGGATGTCTTGGAGACATAGTTGGTAAATGATGGATACACAGGCTGTGAATTGAGAAAGGTTGTCGTATAGGCACACCAAGAGCACCTGCCAACAAAGCTCTGCTGCAACATTGGAGAGGATTGGATACCTGGGCGTCTAGTTTGCCCCCTCAGGACATCCTACAGCCCACCTGGAATTCCTCAGGAAGAAGTGCTCTGCACTCGTGGAACATGTCTCTGGCCAGACCCATGTGGGGAGCCTCAGCCCACCCACTCATGAGGTACTACACTGTGGTGTTCCAGCCAATTGTACTCTACGCAGTAGCGATGTGGTGGCTGTCCCCCTTGCCGAGAGACCGACAGTGGGCAAGAACCCTGCAAAGGGACGTGCTTCTTGCCATCCTTACAGCCTACAGGACCGTGTCCCACCTGGCCCTACAGGTGCTAGCCAGAGCCCCACTGCTCGACTTCCTTCAGAACCCTGGAAGGAATGGCAAACTTCCTCATCAACTCCCAGCGCTGGACCATGCAAAAACATTGATGGCTAGCCAGTGGACAATCAATCGCTGGCAGGGGGAATATAACCGGGCCCGTCACTTGCACACTCTAGTGCCTGTCATCCAGGAGCGCCTACGACACGATAGCACCCAATGTTCCTGGAAATCCAGTTGTTGTTGGGTCATAGTGCATTCAACGCCAGGCTTCTCTTCTTAAAAAGACGCCAATTTGATGCCTGCCCCTGCAGTACTGGAGCTGTGGAAGATGCGGCCCACGTCATCTAAGACTGTAACTTGTACCAAAGCGTGCGTGAACGAGCACGCCTCCTGGAACGAATGCAGGCGGGCCAGCTCTTTGCCTTGAAGGCAGCCATACGTAGGTTCACCAAATTCCACCCCGCTTTGGACGCCGTCACCTGGAAACATGGACACCAGGAGCCCCAGGACAACAAACTGTGCTGACTGACTCCTATTAAAGGCACCGGGTGATCGTGGTCTAGTGGATAAGACAGTTGTTCATAATTCTCGACGTAAGTCGAGGATTGTGGATCAGAGCGCCGTGCGATTTACCGTAATTTTTGCCTGAGTCAGCAGCTCTTCAAAAAGCATATCCAAACCCCCCTCGTAACAAAACAGTAAATTGTTACCTTCTATGAGATGACACTTCCTTTCTTTCCGGAAAAAATGGTGAGAAGGGTGGACTGCCTCTCCCACCATGCTGCATACACTTAGCCTACAGGCTGTTTATCCAGGCCTGGCTCACAACTCCCATTAGGAGAGCAAATCGATTGGGTAAAGCTCTTTGTCAACGCTGCTGTAAGAGAGGGGGGGGGGTGGCGACTCGTGAGGCAATCCAACCAAAGTGATGCAGGGAGAAGAAAACAAATATGAAAAATAGAATAGGAGAGAAGCAGCCTACTTGGTTATTCTGGAGCGAGCGGGAGAGCCAAATTTCTGAATGACTCCAAAACCTTAAAACCTGAGATATTTTTGGTCAGCAGTGAGGAAACTGAAATGTTCCTCTTGTGCTCGAAATTAGGCCACTCAAGTCGTCTCACTATCAATTGAAGCATTGTCCACCTTAGCTAGCAGGCCCCAAAAAGACGCCGTTTCTGTTATGAGGCTGTCAACCTCAAGGAATCCTACTGCCACACACTGTGTTTTCAATGTGGAACCTTCTGACGGTCTCTCCGCTGAGCGTCGGCGAGTAAATCACTGAAAAACGAATTCTTGAAATGCCATACGCCCAGAGTTTGACGTTAATGTCCATTGAAGCTTAGCAAATATTTGCCATAACACGGTTAGCAACTCTGACTAGAGGACGCTTGCCTTCGAGTTCGGGTACTTGTCGGTTGATCGGCCTTCAAACGTCCCAGCTCCGTCGAGACCTGACGCGATAATTTCTCATTTCAGAAGGCTTCCTCGAGTATTTACAACCGCTTTCCTGCTTTCTCACCGAGGCGTTGCCTCACGCGCCTTTGAATCTCCGATAGTCGACAGTCGAAGGTTTTTGTCGAAGTGATCCAATCCGGCCTATACAAATAGCTAAGTGACTACGTGCGCCTCCTTCCTTCTCAGCCTCAAAGCCCGGCCCCTCACGATGCATAAACATTAAGATTAGCCAATCTTCTCTTACCCAGTGACCTCCATTCTCGTTGGGTCGTTCATTATGACTTCGGTCTCCGCTCAATTTTTGAGAGATTTCGTCTCTTTGCCTTCGGCGGTTATGGAAATTACCTAAAATTGAACGAGAACTTAGCAATTCAAATTCCCTTGTTATAAAGGGGGGTTTGTCGTTCGGCGATCGGATGCTGTTCACACATGATAATTGTCATTATGAGAATGGTGGGAGTTCGCATTCTTTGTAAGATCGGCTTCGTTCTTACCCTATAAATAATCCTCTCCTATTATAGAAGTTTCAACTAGAAATATCGACCTTGGTTGGGGGGAGGGGGGATAAATGCAGCACTTGAGCCTCGATTCGAAGATTCTTGGCGACAACTAAACTTCCCGCCGTATTTTCAAGCCCACTTTCGATTGTCTTGACTTCTACACAATTAGAAACGTTTCAAACGATTTGCTGAAATAGAATTGACCAGGAAATATTAGCTGTAAATTTCTAGAAACTAAACAAACATTTCTCATCCACATTGGGCGGATATATACTAATTTTCGTCACCAAAAAAGTTTAAAAATTCATTATTTTCGTGGATCACCTCGAAAGTGTCTGAATTTAGCCAATTCTTGTGATGTAAGCAGTCGAAGTAACGTCCAGTATGTTCTTGTAATAATCAGCGTGAAAATACGTTAAATGCCGCTAAAACCACGACGTTTCTCAATAGTTCAACAATCGGCGTTTTCTGTGGCTCTTGTCACTCTGTACGAACTCGGAACTCGGTCATTTCCTGTGTCTTTCTAAGTTGAAGAACGTCGTAGGGATGCCGTTCCGTTAAAAATTAAAATGTGGCTACTTCCCATCTTCTGATTTCGCTGACTGAACATACCAGCGGTAATTAGAAGAATTATTCTTGTACCGCTTTTGAACTCTACCTCATCTCAGGTTTATACTCAACTTCTGTCGACGCCCTTAAAGCCTTAATGGGGTAACGAGCCAGGCCAGTTTTGACCTACCGGCTCACTGGTGCAAGGGAGGGGGGGATAGGAGTTATTTAAACTCTCCCTGGTCTAGTGGACGCAGCGGTATAGCAGGTGTGGCGCCTTGTGGAGAAGAGTGGGACAGGGAGAGCTAATTGAAAGGGGTGGGGTAGGCCATGGTAGGCAGAGACCACGATTCGAGCCTGGGCAAAAATGGCGAATCTTCACCAGGCTGACCCACTGGAAAGAAGCACGGCTGTATTCTCAGTGGTAGGAATCGTTCTCTGGTTCGCGCGTCCTCATAGAGGGGGCATTCAAAAAGGATGTGCGGTGTATCCTCACAGATCTCATCGCCGCATGGGCAGAGGTTGAAGATGCGGCGCTTGAAGAAGATGAGGCGCTGGCGAAAGGCAGCATGCCCAAACAGAAGTTGGACTGCGGGGAAGGACGGGTGCCATCCCTTCATTCCCAGGCGATTTCGGATGGAGAGGAACGCCGTCGAACCTCCATCTCACCAAGCCTGCCAAGCGTCGAGGATGGTCTCGAGCGCGAGCATGTAGTGGCGCTCAGAGGGCTCTTCTCTCTGCAGCACTGGGACCAGCCACTCCATGGCAGCTTCACACGGGATGCCAGTAATATAGTCAGGAGGACGTCGCTGTTCATGGTGCAGGCCTGCTGCCGATCCTGTTCTGAAGGGGTGACCAACCAAACGGCTGTGGCTTATAGCGCGATTGGTAAGAAAACAGCCTGGTAGTTGTGACGTACTTGGGGAATTATTTTACTAATTACCCACGTACAGAACACGAGTGAAAGTCGTATCCGAGCCCAAAAGAAAAGAACAAATTAAAAACCCTGCAAATTATTACACAATGGTTTATTATTCTCATGAACAGCTTGACCTAGTATTAGTGCTCCCCCATCCCATTCGATTCAGTATCGAATACTAACTAGTAAACCATACATATTAGCCGGACGTTGTGAGTCCAAAGGGCGCTGAGAGTCGAACGAAACACGGCTTATTTGCGATTATACTGCGTTTCGTTAATTTTTTTAACCATTTTTTGCCCATAACAACCATGGGCTTCGTCCTATCGGATTGCCGAGATGGTGGACACAACTAGATACCAAATGGAATTTTTGTGCGAAAGAACGAATTTTTTAGACCACGTTAAAGGCACAAAACGGCCCGGACGGGGGTCGGCGGACGGGCATTGCAGATTTGGAATCCCCATGTCTTGAAACGTAAAGTATCAAATTTTGAGGGGGGGTTGTAAAAAAATTTTCGTGACCGAAAACATAGGGTTATTATGCAGAATGAATAATAAACCAATACACTCAATTATACTCACTTGATGTAAATAAACAAAATAATGCCTCCCAGGAAAGTACTGGGAAATGTAGCTATAAACCAAATAGGACCCACTTGAATTTAATCAGGAAAAAATAGAAATGAAATGAAATGAACTCCTTTTAGAATGAAACAAATAACTTATGCTCGGATTGTATTAAATGATAATAAAGGGACAATGGGGAAAATGAAACACCAAGTTCTGATCGCTTACCTTACTTCACACAATCTAAAGGGAATTTAAATATTTGATCTCTGGCTAAAAAAGGGGGATGATTCGTCAGCGATGTTGGTAGCTGTTATAACAAAAAATGTGGCTCCTCCGCTAATATAAACAGTGGCGAACTGCACGGGTGGCGGCAACAGTGTTGCCACCTTCGGCAGTCTTCCGCAAACCATTCCATAGTAAAGACAGTGGGCATGCAGGGAAGCCCCCCCTCCCCATGTGTGGCCGCACTTGGAGCATTGGCACCGAGAAGGGCCAGGTGCTTGGTGGGACTGCCTTTTGGTGAGAACACTGCCCAAATATTTGGCTTTGACACCAGGGGTTATGCATACTCTAGGGGCCAACTCGATCCTTGTGGGAAGGCAAGGAGAGATCTGTGTCCGCAACACCACAAGCTGAGTCTTCTCAAATGCCAGCTGGAGACGCTTGCGGCCACACCAGGTGGTAATGAGCCGAGTGACGCGCCTCAAGTGGAGCTTGGGTACCGCCAGGTGATCCGCCTCAACCATGACCACAGGGGTGTAGCCATTGGCCTGGAGCAGGTGGAGCCGGGGATCTAGAAGTGCTGCCTATAGCATTATTGACAGCACCGCGCCCTGAGGACAGCCTGCCGTGACCGCAAGGCGAGCTCGCTACGCCCTCGTCCCAGTTGAAGCAGTCCGGTCCTGGAAGAAGCTTACCAGTAGTTTGTAAAGATTGGGGGGCACGCGTTAAAGCCGAAATATCATTCTCCTGGTGTGAGTTTTCGTGTTTTTCTGTTCTTCAGTTTTCTATCCGCTGTGTTAACGTATTTCGTTCGAACTGAACCGCTCGATTTAAGAAGAGAATACTTATTTAAACAGAGAAAGGCGCGACAGAAAGGAACAAGCCACTCAGAAAGAAGACAAAGTATCATCTGTTTGCCGCATCTTTTGTGACAGAAAGACGACTTACCGTCAGCTGCACGGGGTTCAGATTCGGTCTGAAATACCTTCCCCGTCGGCCCCTGGATCGAACTCAGACCTACTCGCCGTTACAGTAATTTAAAAGCAAACCGATTTCCCGAAAGTCTTTTAAAATTTGGTCATTCGCTGTTCGTGGAAATCGGGAATGCTAAATAAAGAACTTTTGTTTCTACGCTATTTCAGACTCGAAAGGTATTTAAGTCACGAAGTCGTGACCGTTAGTTGTGGGGCTGTTCCTGGAGTGGAATTGTTCTTGTACTACAACTCTCCCTGAGGCGAGTGAGCGACATATCTAGCTATTGATGTATTTGTTGATCGTTACACGCTAGGAGTCTTCGTTCTCAGAATCCAACCAGTTTGAGTTGTCGAGCCTTCGTGAGTGTTTGCACATTTGACCTTGAGAAATTCTTTAGTGAAGCGACTACACGTCTCGAGCTATTAACTTCAAACTAAATGAACTCCCTTCAACTTATCAACATTGTTTCCCACGTTCGACCATAAAACTCGAGGAACGAGTATTTTTAGTTTCCTCAAAAGTGATCTATTGTTGGGTGTAACAACAGTGAGAAACGTCGTACGTTGAACTGCCTCAAGATCGAGATTGAGCGCATTATTTTCCACAAGCCTCAATGTAACGTCGAGGGATGGGCTTCAAAAGGCACTGCATCTAGCCTTGAGTTTTCCTTTCTACTTTCCCTAGCCTTGCACGATAGAAAGGTACTTTATATAGACGGCTACAACCAGATTGAGATGAAAGGAGGAATTCATAGTCTGACTTAATTAAAACTAAAACGTGACTTATGGCAAGAGGAAGAAAACATGTTTGTTTCTAGAACATATCTGGTGCGTTGCAACACACAACTTTCCTTAGCTCTACAACAATTCACTTGTGTACATAACTTTTTCTACTTACTCAATTCATTTACCACTCAGCTCCTTTGAACTTGGTCAAACAGCACTTCTCGGCGGCAGATAGCCAGTTCCGGGATTTATTGTGCTGCTCGTACTCATTCCCGAACCATTATTGAGGAATTGGCACACAAAGAATTAATGAGGCTGTAAACACGATTTTTTAAAAGAGGATAGTAATCACTTTTGCATAGTTATTGAGTAAACACTTGTAGAAATGGTAGTACGCGAAGCGGCGGTAGTTCAAATTCCGGAATTTCTAGAGTGACCCCCATGTAACTTATCAGCGTTTTTAAACCCTCGCCCTATAGGTATTGGATAGGACTACAACACACATTTTTTTAAAACATTCTAGTGACATTTCAGCGGAGTTTATAATTAAAATATCTGGTGCGTAGCAACACACAACTTTCCGCCACCCCTTCAAGTTCGACCACCACCTACATAGGCGGGCGCTATATCTTCGTTCAACGCATTTTTACAGGAACATTTATGGAGAACAAAATGTAGGGACTAGTTAGCTGAGAGAACTCCGAAAGTTTGATCGAAATCGTTAGAACCGTTTTTGAGAAAATTTTAAAACCAATAAATTAATATTCGAAAAATCTCCTTTTCTGAGTTAACTTGGCTTCTATCTCCGTTCAACATACATACACAGAAATAATTATGAAGAACGGAATGTTGGTATGGGTGACTAGAAGACACTCCATCAAGATTTATTACATCAGGTGAAGAAGTTACCCTGGAATTTACGGAAATGTTCGAAAAAACGTTACTTTAGACACATTTTGATTTTTATCTCTGTTCAATGGACTGTCAGAGGAACATTTATTGAGAATAATATGTAGGTATTAACTATTCGAAAACATCCTGTGAGTTTGGTGAAAATCGCTGAAGTCGTTTTGCCAAAAAGCGTAAAAAACCTATTTTTCCTTCATAGGCCTATATCTCCGTTCACCGTATTTTCATCGAGATATGTATAGAGAAGAAAAGTTAGGTATTGATTAGTAGAAGATAATTTGAAAGTTTAATCAAAATCGTTAGAGCCGTTTTCGAGAAAAATGCGAAAACCCCTAGTTTTTGGTACATTTACGTCCCCACCCCCTTCCCATCGGCCGAAATCGTCCATAACCTTATTTTGGTGTCTACAAAAAATAACGAACAAAACAAAAAAAGAACCAGCTCAATCGGATCAGCCGTTCTCCCGCAAATCGAACTACAGACACACACACATACACACACATACACACACACACACACACACATACACACACACACATACACACGGACCACGCGCCGAAATTAGGTTTTTTAGACTCAGTAGGCCTCAAAACGTAAAGATCTGAAGAAAACCCAAATTTTTACTTTCCGCTACCCGAAGGGAAGGAAAGTATAGTAATCGGCCCAAAAAAAAAAGTTGGGTTTTCTTCAGATCTTTACGTTTCAGACCCTACTGAGTCTAAAAAACCTAATTTCGGAGAGAGGTCCGTGTATGTCTGTGTGTATGTCTGTGTGTATGTCTGTGTGTATGTCTGTGTGTGTGTGTGTGTCTGTAGTTCGATTTGCGGAGAACGGCTGATCCGATTGAGCTGGTTCTTTTTGTTTTGTTCGTTATTTTTGTAGACACCTAAATAAGGTTATGGACGATTTCGGCCGATGAAGGAAGGGGGTGGGGGACGAAAATGTACCAAAAACTAGGGTTTTTCGCATTTTTCTCAAAAACGGCTCTAACGATTTGGATTAAACTTTCAAATTATCTCCTACCAATCAATATCTAACTTTTCTTCTCTATACATATCTCCATGAAAATACGGTGAACGGAGATATAGGCCTATGAAGCAAAAATAGGTTTTTTACGCTTTTTGGCAAAACGACTCAAGCGATTTTCACCAAACTCACAGGATGTTTTTAAATAGTTTATACCTACATATTGTTCTCAATAAATGTTCCTCTGACACTCCATTGAACAGAGATAAAAATGAAAATGTGTCGAAAATAACGTTTTTTCGAACACTTCCGTAAATTCCAGGGTAACTGCTTCACCAGATGTGATAAATCCCAATGGAGTGTCTTTTAGTCACCCATACCAACATTTCGTTCTCCATAATTATTTCTGTATATATATGTTGAACGGAGACATAAGCCAAGTTAACTCAGAAAAGGAGATTTGTCGAATATTAATTTATCGGTATTCCGATTTTCTCAAAAACGGCTCTAACGATTTCGATCAAACTTACGGAGTACTCTCAGCTAACTAGTCCCTACATTTTGTTTTCTATAAATGTTTCTGTAGAAATGCGTTGAACGAAGATATAGCGCCCGCCTGTGTAGCTGGTGTTCTAACTTAAAGGGGTGGCGGAAAGTTGTGTGTTGCTACGCACCAGATATTTTTTTGGGCCGATTACTATACTTTCCTTCCCTTCGGGTAGCGGAAAGTAAAAATCGCGTTAAAATCGATTTTCGTCGAAACTTTTAGTAATTTATGGTGCTGCTCTCGCCATTTTCCCACGAATGGGAATTTTATGGTATAGTTGCATTATGGAGAGCTATCAATGTAAAAAATTTAATCAAAATCGTTATTGCCGTTTTTGAGAAAAAAATTTGGTGTTTTGATAACTATGATAACTATAGTTAACATTCGGTGGATTTTGCCCATACCGTTGTTTTTGCGTCCCTTGGTAACCTGTATGCTAGACATCAAGTTTCAGCTGATTTGGTACGGTGGTTTTCTCTAAAAATCGTTCACAGACACACAGACCATTTTCCCAAATAGTGTTTTTCGTACTCAGGAGGGTCTGAAACGTAAAGATCTGAAGAAAACTCAAATTTTTTTTCAACCGATTACATAACTTTCCTTTCTACTTTGTAGAGCCAAGGAAAGTAAAAACGTCATACTCCAATATTAGGAATAATAAAAGTAACAAAATAAACCAATTACCACTGTTACTTGGGGAAATGTATACTACTGCTGAGCGTCTGAATATTCAACCCCTTAAGTTTTAAAAATGCGTGGACAGTACGTAGGATGGGGAAATGCCAATAAATTATGGACAACGGCTAACAATAAATAATTTACTTGTTGAAAACTGGAACACGGAACGGAATGTTTATTTGACGGTTGAACGGGATGGTTGCTGAAATTATAGCAGATCGTGCGGAAAAAATGGATCGAATTGACCTGGAATCCATACAGATGTCAGAATGTGGACCTTGTAAACGAAGGACTCCTGTGTGAAACAAGGGCTGCGGAGTTGAATTTCCACAACAAATCGTTTTGTTCGAACGTCGAAACTAGTAGTTGGAGTACACGCGAACAGCAGTGGCTACCAAAAACTCGAAAAAAGGAGAATTAGGGGAATGTATCAAACTGTTCCGCAATGGCAGTAAATCGTAACTGGTCCCAAGTTTATCCGTGATCAAGGGCAATCACAGACCCTTGATCGAAGCAGGTAGTTAGACGATAAGGATACGCGCTAAGTTCCTCGGGCAACACAGGGGAAGGGGGGTTTGTTGGTGAGTCTTTTCCTTTTGGCGAAGATGTGACCCCTGACTCAGCCAACTTCACTCGAACCTTAATATATTTCAACCACTGTTGGGAATGTACTGTCAGCCGAGTATCTATAATAGTTTTATTTCTAGTTTTCAAATCGATTGCTGTAGCGTCACTAAAACAGACACAGTAAAAGATCTGAATTACTTGTACAGTCTAAAGTTGAGCTCCTCCGCTAGAAATGAGCCCTGCAGGGCGTAATTAGGAGACCTCTACCAGGACTATTGCGCCTTTGGGCAAAGAAAGAAATGTATCGAAACCTTCCAGGATTTTGTGGCTCAAATTTGGCACGCTAAATTACAAAAATGGTTCAAAATACAAGCAATAAATAGATTTCGCTTTGAACACGTTTTGATGGCGGCATCAAACCGAAAGCTCAACAATTATGCACCTTTTAAGAGTTCTCCTTCCCCAAGCTTCCCCGTTGCGTGCATAAACTACTCCCAGATAACACATTCCCAAAAATAAAGTCTGAGGCTCTCTAGGAAACGCCATGAAATGTGATTTTTGCTCACTTTATTGTATTAAAAATTGCTGAAGAAGAGCGGAATGAGATGAGACTGTCGAGCGTTGAAAAATGATCATTGTCCTTCCAAGGTATGAAAGATCGTGAACCAGTGAGTGATGGGAGAACTCTGTTCACTCAACGAACGCTTATTTGTCTCGACGGACTTCAAATTTAGAATACCGAAGGAAAAGAGGTGAACCGCGCTTTGTGAAACATTTCTAGTTTGAAGTATCTCAGGCATGCAAATGACCGAATTCGTTAGCCAAAGGCCATTTCCAGGTCGAGGTAACTATTTTGGAAACAAGGAACGTCGAACTGACTAGGTTTCAGTAGATGAGCCCTAACGCAAAAAGGTTAAAAGAAGAAAGGACCCGGCCGCGCGGTGGTGTAATTTACATTCTGATTCGTTTTTTCTTATTTAAGAGTTCGCTCACGAATTGCCGACCTACATGAAGACATTCCTTTGTTTTCTAAGATGTTTCGTCGTGCCGCTGGGAACCTGAAGGTTCATGACACGCGATCGATACTAAAAATCGAAGCTCTTTTTCGGGCCAGAGGCCAAGTCTCGTGCTGAGTTCCTGACACTCGGCACGAGGGTCGTTCTCGTAGTCTTTCTGAGGACAGGAATCATGCTTCCAGAAAACCGAGGGTACTGGAGAGGGATTTTTTCGGATGTTCATAATCATTCAAAGTCGACGCTTCAAGAAGCTAAATACCTGTGCAGGTCGTCTCGATCTTTTATTTTCTCCTCTGCTGGTGCCTCCAGAGCAGTTATCGGTGCAAGGAAAATCCGTCGGGTGGATATTTCAGCAGGCGTAATCCAAAATACCGCTACTCTTTCGGTTCATCCCACAATGGGTTTTTGGTAACTTGTTCGTCCCAAGAGGCGGGGAGTCCATGCTTTGCTTTCCTAACTTAAATAAACGGGAGCGTATTGCAACGTGCCCAAAAAGGTATTGAAGTTATTAAAGCCTAACCTTCCTCAAGTCTCCTGATTTAAAAAATGCCAGATTTCATAGCTTGTTGTGCACGTAGTATCCGTGATGCGGGGTTAAGGGCTGTTGTTGATTGGGGGAGTGGAGGGAGCAGAGAGATCGAAATGTCCTGCAAACAAGGAACTTCAATTTTTGTCTCATAAAGATTCAAAAGTATGTTGATTAAACTGACAGCAGCCGAATACGAATATCTTAAGTTTTCTCCTCTACAAACAGAACGCTCCAATGAAACTTTGTGGGAGCAGAGGCCGAAGATTCAAAAATAGGGCGTTTAACTTTTGCCAAAGCGCATAAATAATTTGAATCGAACGTAGAGTTCTTAACTCGTCAATACTTGAAAATTGTTCTCCGTAAACATTTCTCTGACCTTCCATTCGACGGACGTATAAACCAACGCTCGTATTTCATCAATCGTGAAGCTTCTTGATGTGATGGCTTTAAAACCCCAACGCTCACGATCTTTACGATCCTGCGTTTGTTTCTCTCGGCAGCTCCGGCGTCAGAATTCGCTGCTTACGCAGAACTAAACGCTTAGTAAAACGAAGTATCGCGTCTTCTCTAGTTTGCCTAGTAAGTCTAATCTCCGGCGGATTGTGATGAATCGGAGTTTCGTGTCCGAAAACTTGAGCGTGTATCCAGTTCTAGGTAGAGGGGCAATCGCAGAGGCTTAACAGTTCGTTCTATTTATTGTCGGGATAAATGACAATAATCGTCTTCCGCATTCTAACACTAAAGGACGTGGACAATGTGAACCCGTGTTTTCATGCATTTATGTCAATATCTAATTTAGTTCAGTAGTACATTAGCTCCAGTCTGGGTGCCGGCGCATAGGGGGCATGAGGGCCACGAAAAGGCTGACTGCCTTGCAAAAAGGGGTACGGAATCCCTACCCATCGGGCCTAAACCCCGCATAAGAGTGACGAAAAGTCACCTGAATCGTCTGGTGGTTCGATGGGAGACGCAGGAAAGCAGTGCTCTTTGGCATCGCCAGCCACGACAAAGACAGGCTCGTCACGCCTTCTTGTCTACGGGCAAAGGCAATGCTGGCACTTTCCAGACAGGATCTGAGAGTCTGATTAGCTTCCTCACTGGACACTGCCCACTTAGGTATCGCCTCAGCAAGGCGGGCATCTCAGAGGCAGTGGAGTGCAGATTGTGCGGTGAGGAGGACGAGACGGCAGAGCATATTCTCTTTGACTGCCCTGCCTTGGCAGCCAAACGCTTTGAATACCTTGCTCAGGGGCTCATTGCACCCCACACCGTAGCGGAGTCTGCGGCAAATGACGTACTCGGCTTCCTATGGTGGGCGGGTATGTACATCGTCTTCTATTAAGAAAGGGATATCGTCACAATAGGCCCATGTGCGTCCGCAGTGGCAAAGGAACGTTGTCCCATATGCCCTTGGAAGAAAATTGCAGATTAATAAAAAAACCAAAATTTATCAATTAACGAAAAACAGTAAAGTGTACTGTTGGAAAATATTATCAGACTCCGAAAAACTACTGTACTGCCTGGCTGCTCCACTGGTCAAAGACGAATATTAAAAATCCGACTAAAGTCAGGCATTGGATCAAAGCTCAGGATTGCTGTAATTTTTGCCTTCGTCAGCAGCTAAACCCTTAAATCCCAGAAGTCACAAGTTCTGAACTCCAACACGCCCCTTCATTCCAAGAAAAAGAAGAGAGAAAAATGAGTTATTAAAGAGAGAAAATACTGAGAGGAATTCTCAGGTCCAAGAAGCAGCTGCTAACAGTGAGGGGAGAGATGTCCCGCCTGGCTCCCATTGTAGGCACCTCCAGTGATCATAGTCTAGTGGTTATAGACAAAGATTCATAATCCGACGAAAGTTGGGCATTGGACTCGAGATCGCTGTAGTTTCTGCCTGAGTCAGCAGCTCTCACATTTCCAAACCCCTCGTAACACTGCCGTCAGCACATATACAACATGCAAGTTCATCCATCTCCCCATTCAGCACAGTTATCAGTTACTATGGTTTCATTGTGTTCGTTGTACAACTCTTGTTTTGGTGTGAATACGTTGATATTAATTTAATTTCAACTATAACGGTACTGTGACAATCAAGCGATATTCAGTACCTGGTGAGAGAGTTGTGTGGATACTTCGCATCAGACGTTTACGTTTACATTTTCCTCGTCAGTCATTTAAAGATGCTTTGCGTGTATTTAGTTGTCGATATTTGAAGTATGCCCAGTATCATTCTGGGACGCACTGTTACGGCATTTGAATGGAAATGTGTATGTAGCTCCTGATCTAGTTACGATAAATGAAGACGACATTCCTACCCCATAACTCCTGTTGAGTACGATGTCATGGTCTTATGGGAGCGGAGGAGCGCGAGTATCAACTGACATCATCGATCGAAGAGCTATTTCTACGCTCAGACCGCTCAAAAGCTAATGAGGCGTTCTCTTATTTCGTCAACGCATCAGCGGCCTGCAATTTCTTCTTTTTTTTCATACCGAAGAGAAGGAATAAATAGACCTTGGACTGTCGTTCAATTAAACGCATCTACAGTTGACTTCGCTCGATCGCCGTTTTAAATCGAGCCCGCGATGCGCTAAAAACCGTTAATTCCTCGTAAGGGGCAAGTTCAGTTTGTTGATAGATGTATCTGCAACACCCACATTTTTCCCCCTTTTTTTGCTCGAGTTTACGTTTTTATTGGCTTCAAAGGCCGTGGTTTTGTGCTGAGGTTGAAAATTAGACTGTCAGCTCACTCAGCCGTGATCGTGAATTTTTATCCGGTCAGTGGAAATGCGTGTAAATTGACGGATGGGGATTGGGAATTTTTTCTCGTCATCACACCGGATTCCCTGAAGAGCGCGTGGATACGAAGAAAACTAATTAAGAAGTTATTCGAACCTTTTTCAATTGGGATGTATTTATATGTATGATGGTGGTAGGGCAAAGTGCGAATGACCAAAGAAATCAAGCAATTTTGAAACCTGCAACTAATAAATAGCGCCTGTTTTTCGCAAAACGCCAAATAAGTATGGGTTTTTTTGACCTCAACCCCTTTTTTGTTACCTATAGAAATTTCGCCTCTTCAGTTAATTCCATTTGACAGCTCCTCCCAAACTCATTCACCTACGAATTCTCGCGGAAGTCACTCGTCCTCTAGTGCTCACACAAACACATTTTCCTCCTGTCACAGCTCGCACTCTCCCGACTTAGTTTCCCTCGCCAGTTCACTCCTGTTTTGAGTCGTACTTGTGTCGCCCTTTTGTATTCACACTCAATTCGATACTCATTGCGCATATAATACAGTCCTGAAATAAAACGGATAAAAATATATATCGATCGTCTATTTTCACTAAATTTGAGTTACAGTATTAGATCGATTTCGACGGTCAAGTCATCATCAGTAACAAAAAAGCAACTGAAAGGGGAACAGCAGAGAGGTTCTGTTATACACAGAACGTTGAGTCGGGTTTTCCCAGTGGCAGGTACATCGTAGCGGGATAGCGGAAAAGGGAAAAATTAATAAGGGGTTATTGTACTAAGGTCAAACAAGGTCTCATAAAAATGAAGCCATCAATGGAGGAATGCTTTGAGGGATCACCTCATTTAAACACCTATCTTACCCGTTACTTTTGATGATTTCAAATTTCTCAAGTACTTACATCCAACGTTCGTCCCTTGGGGCAAAAATGGAGAAATTCAATGTATTGCCTATCTGTTAGATCAAAAGAGAAGGAGTGGCTGGATTCGGTTGGGTGATTTGCAAAAGCTGAACCACCTTTGTTATCCCTATAATCCTTTTCGTGCTCCCTAATTCTTTCCTTGAATTTCCGTCCTGTTTGTCCACAATACTCGAGCCCACAAAAACATTCCAATTTATACATTCCACTTTTATCCTGAATTTGTATTTTATCTTTAACCGAGCCTAATGAAGATTTAAGACTGCTTTGATTTTTGAACCCAACCTTACACCCTCTAGATGATAACATTTTGGATATTTTGTCGGAAACAATATGATAAACACTTAATCCAATTCCTACTTTCAACTACAACCTCTCTAACTAGCTTTGAAATCCCGGCTCTATTATTTTTCTTAAGGACCCCATTCCAGATAAAATTGATGAGCTCTTCATTATAACCATTACTCGCCGCTATATTCTTAATTACTGATTTTTCATTGAATAAATTTTCCTTATTCATTGGTATAGAGAATGCTCGATTTATCATACTATGGAAAGCGGCATGCTTGTGAACTCGTGGATGGTTTGATGAGTTTTGAATAGTGATATCGCTATACGTCTCTTTTCGGAAAATAGCAAATTCGTGCCGTTTGTTATTCACGGCGACAGAAAGATCGAGGAAGTTAAGAGATTTACCGCTTAAATCAAGAGTGAATTTAATATGTGCATCTAGTTGGTTTATGCTTTCGTAAAAAGAATTTAACTGTCTTTCTGTTCCTGTCCACAGTATGATAATATCATCTACGTATCTATACCAATACAAGAGGTTGCTAGGTTTGCAT
This sequence comes from Pachypeltis micranthus, assembly GCA_020466155.1. NCBI lineage: Eukaryota > Metazoa > Arthropoda > Insecta > Hemiptera > Miridae > Pachypeltis > Pachypeltis micranthus. The sequence goes on from CM035776.1 coordinate 8,413,534, forward strand.
ATGCTAAGAATCTGTTCCTCGATATGGTCCACATAAATGTCTGCGAGCAATGTTGACAAGGGAGAACCCATGGTGCTCTAGTTCGTAATATAGTCCTTTTTTACAGTCCAGTTTTATTCCGTTCTTCAACTCCCCCCTCTCGGGCGCCCAACAACACTTATACACCGTGAAGTTCGAATTCTGAGGGCCATTTTGTCGACCAGTTCGGTGCGAGATACCTTTTTTAAGGGGGCTTATTATCGGTAGCGATGGGTTTCGCCTTCGAGGATGACGTGATTATTCCTCCCCTGCCGGTCTTTGACCAGATACATGGCAGTTCAAGGTCGAAATTAATTTGATTTCCTCGTTATTTCACAAGTTTCAAAAATTCTAAATGAAACCCGGTGGCCGCTCTCGTCGCGTCTGCGTGACTAACGAATTTTCTTGTTGCGGCGTTGCCCAACTTTAATTTTTTTTGTGTTATTTGCTTTTCTCAGCGAGGGGAAACGGTTTGGTCGGGTCATAAACTCAACTGATGAAGTCAATCTCTGAGGAATGAGGAGTTGCCTCTCGACAACCGTCAAGGGCAAGAGAAGAAGTGATTTTAGAATATGTGGATGACTCGCGGTCAGCGTGTTGATTTTCAACTCCAAGCTCCACAGGCGATTCGTTTTGGTCGAGAGTCGGTCCGTTCTGTTCGTCGAACGCTCGTTCCCGTTTTTACGATCTCGACCTCCTACAACGACTTGGTGTTGGTTCCTATAGTTCAACCAAGTGGAAATATCTGGTGCGTAGCAACACGCAACTTTCCGCAACTCCCAGAAATTCGACGACCTGCTACATATACGAGCGCTATATATTCTTTCAACGCCTTTCTACAGGATCATTTATGGAGAACAAAATGTAGGTACTAGTTAGGTGAGAGCACTCTTGTGAGTTTGTTTGAAATCTTTATAGCCGTTTTTCAGAAAATTGGAAAACCGATAAATTAATATTCGACAAATCCGGTTTTCCGAGTTATCATGGCTTATATTTCCGTTCAACTCATAGATACAGAAATAATTACGGAAAACAAAATGTAGGTATGGGTTGTTAGAAGTCACTCCGTAAGATTGATCAAATCCAGTGACGTAATTACTCGGTAAATTACAAAAATGTTTTAAAAAACACTATTTTCGACACATTTTGATTTTTATCTCTTTTTTTATCTCTCTCGGCTTCGTGTGTCAGAGGAACATTTATTGAGAAGAATATATTGGTATGAACTATTTAAAAAGATTCTGTGAGTTTGGATAAAAACGAAGCCGTTTTGCCAAAAAGCGTAAAACACCTATTTCGACTTCTTAGGCCTATATCTCCGTTCACCGTATTTTCAAGGAGATATTTCTGAGGTATAAAAGTTATATATTGACTAGTAAAACGTAATTTCAAAGTTTATTCAAAATCGTTACTGCCTTTTTCGAGAAAAATACAAAAAATCCTAATCTTTGGTACATCCCCGCTCCCCCCACCATTTCCCATTAATTTAACCTTATTTTCGCTTCTTCAAAAAATAGCAAACAAGAATGAGCTCAATCGTTCCAGCCGTTCTCCCGCATATCGAACTGCGGATACCGCGCCGAAATTAGGTTTTTTTAGACTCAGTAGGCCTCAAAACGCTAAGATCTGAAGAAACCCAACTTTTTTTATTTTTGACACTCGATTACTATACTTTCCCCAACTCTTTGGGTTAGGGTCGTCTACCTCATTCATATGTGCTTCTGTCTGAATCCTTGGTTTTCACAATTAGTGGGTTCGACTGTTCAGTATTTATGTGTGCTCCGACGACTAACGAGAATAATAGACAATAAGGAAAGGTGCGAAGGAGATAAGTGCCCAATATTGTGTCCCGCAGGTTACCATAAGACGCCAAATAAGAATATGAGCGAAATCCACCGGAAGTTAACTATAGTTATCATAGTCATCAAAACACCAAATACTTTTTCTCAAAGATGGCTTAAACGATTTTAATTAAATTTTTTGTATTGATAGCACGTAATAAAGACATTATACTATAAAATTCCCATTTGTGGGAAAATGACGAGAGCAGCACAATAAATTACCAAAAGTTTCGACGAAAATCGATTTTAGCGCGATTTCTTTATTAAAAACTCCGCTGAAATGTCACTAGAATGTTTAAAAAAAATTGGTGTAGTAGTCCTATCCAATACCCATAGGGCGAGGGTTTAAAAACGCTGATAAGTTATATGGGGGCCACTCCAGAAATTCCGGAATTTGAACTACCGCCGCTTTGCGTACTACCAGTTCTACAAGTTTTTACCCAATAACTAAGCAAAAGTGATTACTATCCTCTTTAAAAAAAATCGTGTTTGCAGCCTCATTCATTCTCTGTGTACCAATTGTTCAATAATGTTCCGGCAATGAGTACGAGCAGCACAATAAATTCCGAACCTGAGAGCACTACCGGTTTCTGCTGTCGTGAAGTGTTGTTTGACCAAGTTCAAATGAATTGAGTTAGTAGAAAAAAGTGTGAATACAAGTAATTGACGTAGAACTAAGGAAAGTTGTGTGTTGCAACACACCAGATATTTTCCGAAGCCCACCCGAGTTTCCTACACCAATCCGTTCTGTCCGAGTTTTTCCTCTGTTCCCATTTTACCACATTTTTACTTTCGGCTACCCCGAAGGGAAAGGAAAGTATAGTAATCGTGTAATAAAAAAAATTTGGGTTTCCTTCAGATCTTTACGTTTTGAGGCCTACTGAGTCTAAAAAACCTAATTTCGGCGCGTGGTCCGTGTGTGTGTGTCTAGTTCGATTTGCGGGAGAACGGCTGATCCGATTGAGCTGGTTCTTTTTTTGTTTTGTTTGTTATTTTTTGTAGACGCCAAAATAAGGTTATGGACGATTTCGGCCGATGGGAAGGGGGGTGAGGGACGAAAATGTACCAAAAACTAGGGGTTTTCGCCTTTTTCTCGAAAACGGCTCTATCGATAGTTGATTAAACTTTTAAATTATCTTCTACTAATCAATACCTAACTTTTCTTCTCTATACATATCTCCATGAAAATACAGTGAACGGAGATATAGGCCTATGAAGCCAAAATAGGTTTTTTTACGCTTTTTGGCTAAACGGCTTCAGCAGTTTCCACCAAACTCTCAGGATGTGTTCGAATAGTTAATACCTACATATTGTTCTCAATAAATGTTCCTCTGACAGTCCATTGAACAGAGATAAAAATGAAAATGGGTCGAAAATAACGTTTTTTTTAACATTTCCGTAAATTCCAGGATAACTCCTTCACCAGATGTGATAAATCCTAATGGACTGTCTTTTAGTCACTCATACCCACATTTTGTTCTGTATAATTATTTCTGTGTATATATGTTGAACGGAGATATGCGCCTAGTTAACTCAGAAAATGAGATTTTTCGAATGTTAATTTATCGGTATTACGATTTTCTCAAAAACGGCTTTTACGATTTCGTTCAAACTTACGGAGTACTCAGCTAACTAGTACGTACATTTTGTTCCTCATAAATGTTTCTGTAAAAATGCGTTGAACGAAGATATAGCACCCGCATATGTAGCTAGTGTTCGAACTTAAAGGGATTGCGGATAGTTGTGTGTTGCTAAGCACCACTCGTTTCAGTCTTTTTCAAGCAACTACTTTTAATAAACGTAGTCATTAGTCGATAATTTACGTACTCCATTTGAATCCTAAGTAATTACATCAGCGATTTAATACCTGTAACTCCTGAAACTGTCAAAATTCGTTGAGCGGAGGCAAGAAATTGTTAGGATGACAGACTCTGTGTTGGTTGTGGTGTTCGAATGGGAGCACGCGGTAAATGTTTTGATTTTTTGTACCCGCGTTTTGTTAATGGACCGTGTGAACGAAGTTTGGCAGTGGGGAACCGAAAATGAGTATAATGAAAATGTGTTACGATTCGTTCACATTCATCACGGTCCCCGGGGCGAAGTTTTTAGTTTCTTTGTGATGAAGTAACGAAGATTAGTAATGAAGCGCTGGAAACCGTATTAAGGAGCGCGAGTTGGTCGATTTGATTATTCCTTTATATACAAGTTGAAATAGAGTTCGTGAGCCGGGAGATGGACGGGCATCGTACCTCTTGAAGCCCCTTGAGAAAATTGAATAGTTTCTTTCTTTGCTAGGCGATAATCCCGCCTAATATCCCCCTTTAAAACGCCATCTCGTTCCATCTTATGGCCCACCCAAACAACTCACTTCCTGACAAGCTCTGCGATTGCCGGCCCAATAAATTGTTTCTTCTTCGGGAAAGCGACCGCGTAACTCTATAAATATGCGATTAATTGGAGAGTTTATTGTGTTTTATCGGTCACAATCTCGATTCGTGGTATTTCAGAAGCCGTTCAGCTTCGCTTTTTTTTTGTTCGATGAGCGGCGAGTTGAGTTGGGCCAACCTCTGCCTGGGGGGTCCTCTGTTCTGCTCTGTCGGCTTCTTAGCTTTTTCCGCTTAACCAGTTTTCTCCTTAAATTGTGATTTTGCTGTATTGTCACCACCTTCCGCGATATGACTGGATATTTAAGCTTTGGCGAAATCCCTTTTTACTTTCCTTGGCTGTACAAAGTAGAAAGAAGTAGAATTTTCATCAGATCTTTACGTTTCAGACCCTACTGAGTCAGAAAAATGCCATTTGGAAAAATGGTCTGCGTGTGTGAACGATTTTTACAGAAAACGACCCGACCAAATCAGCTCAACGTTGATATCTTGCCCTCAGATTACCATAGGACGCCAAAATAAGAATATGAGTAAAATCCACGGAAAGTTAACTATAGTTATCATAGTGATCAAAACACCAAATATTTTTTCTCTCAAAAACGGCTGTAACTATTTTGATTAAATTTTCTATATTGATAGCTCGTAATAATTCAATTATGCCATAAAATTCCCATTCGTCGGAAAATGACAAGAGCAGCACAATAAATTACCAAAAGTTTCGACGAAAATCGATTTTAGCGCGATTTCTTTATTATAAACTCCGCTGAAATGTCACTAGAATGTTGAAACAAATTGGTGTAGTAGTCCAATCCAATACCTATATGGGGAGCGTTTAAAAACGCTCATTAGTTTTGAGGGGGTCACTCCAGAAATTCCTGAATTTCAATTACCGCCGTTTCGCGTACTGCCAGTTCTAAAAGTTTTTACCCAATAACTATGCAAATGTGACTACTATCATCTTTTAAAAAATCGTGTTTAGAGCCTCATTAATTCTCTGTATACCAATTGTCCAATAATGGTACGGGTATGAGTACGAGCAGCACAATAAATTCCCGAACTGGGTATCTGCCGCCGTGAAGTGTTGGTTGACCAAGTGAATTGTTGATGTAGAGCTAAGGAAAGTTGTGTGTTGCAACGCACAAGATATTTCTGATCCCTTTCATTTTTCTCCGAGCTGTTCTACCAAAAACGTTTGAAGGTACTTGAAAGATTGTTGCTGACTGATGACATCGTCAAAAGCTAAAAGCTCAACAGTAATTTTTTCCGCGTTTGCTCTCTCATTTCCCTCCCATTTTTCAATTTTGTGTTAATTCATAAAGTCGTATCTTTGAACGAATGGGGCATAGGGAAGAGGGAGGAATGGAAAATGAGAGAAAGTACCGCTATAGCGCAGCATGTAACACATGCACCTCTTCAGTGCTGTTCTTGAAACAGGACCACCGGCCACACTGATTTTTACCTTCCTGCATTCGAAGACCTCCCGACACGGTTTGAATATTCGTCTTCCCGTCTAGTGAGCACCATATCCCAGCTTTAGCGGCCTCTTGACGATCTCATCATTGTGGCCAATGACACCGTGTGAATAGGCGGAAAGCGACAGTAATATCTCTAGCGGTTACCCTCTGAAGCACACTCAATGCAAAAGAGTAGGTGAAGTTTGGTAAGTGATGTAATATGTCTGAAAAAATAAACTACTGTACTGTTGCTGCTTCTAGTAGCTGTTGTGTCTTGGGGCTATAGAATGAAGGGTTGTATAATGAAAGCACGTGGTTCTGTTCATCGCTCATGTCCAGGGCTCATCGCCTTTCAACTCGTTTAAGATGATCCCACATGAACGAGATTTACGAGAACAACTTCGATGGAAGGAGCGAGTGAACGGTGAGCGATTACGTCAGGCGATTAAATCGTGAGATGAAGTTTTTACTTCGATTCACAACGACCAAATAAGAAGAGAAAAAAAAAGAAATGAAAGCCGGCGGCCGACAAAAGAGGGCCTTACATTAGACTGCAGTTAGTGCTGAATAATGTTCGAAGAAATACGAAAGTGATGGGGTCTTCACTTTCATAACGATTACTCGAAATAGGATCTGGCATCTCTCGACTCGAGTCAATCACCCCATCGTCTGAACTCATACTGAGCTCATCTGCCGCATTATCTCGCTTTATTCGCTTCGAACGACAGCAAACTCGAAGGCCAATTCATCCTGTGTACTTTTCAACGACGTCAGAAGACGTAAAGAATTGAATTTATTGATTGGGCTCAGTCTTTTGTTTGGGTTATCTACTCGTAATACCGCATTATGTTGAGTGTTTGATGTACGATAACATCAGACAGGTTCAAGCCCCTTGCCGATAGCTCGTCGTCGTCCAATAATGCGAACTTCCTCAATGGCATCCTACGGCACGATCTAGTTTTGGCCTTATGACCCAAATATTGCGGTTATCATCTTCGCACACAATGTTGAGTCAATTTGCTAGCATAAGAACAGCTTTTCATCACCATTCAGTATAGTGAGAAGTTCCTCACTTACTATGTGCGACGTTGCGTCGGGGAGCAATTCAAATTGTAACGTCAACCTCGTGGGCAGTTATTCCATGGAATTTTACCAGCTCACTCAACTACCACTCACGATCTTTAACCGTTTGGATTGACAGTAACGTGCACTCTTTGGTAGGGCAGAGGGAATGTTATTAGCTCCCCCTTGCAGCGACTCGTCCTCCTTCAAAAAATACTAACCCTATCGAAAATCAAGACGTATGGTCGTATTCCTCGTCAACCCTTTGGTTTATTTACAGCTTGAAACTTCAAAAACTTCGCAATTATCCTTGACAGTAGTTCGGCGTGTGCATGTTGCCTACCCACACGCTGCCTATTAGTGAGACGCATGTTCACATTCACAATGCGAACTGTACTGAGCAGATGTGTGCTTCACAAAACGGTGCACTAGTGCTCATATCACTCATGAAGGCTGCCCCACTACCGCTTAAAAGGAGGGGGTTAGCTATACCTAGCAGGAAAGGGTACGAATCGAAACCCTGGTGGGCTTCCTTGTGAAAGCGACCGAATACATCTCTTTACAGTAACGTGCTAGGGTTAACATGAATATCAAAACCTTTTTTTTCTTGTCCGAGGGCATACGGGACTAAGTGCCGTCACTGAGGCCGCACATGGCACTATTGTGAGGATATCCCTTTCTTAATAAAGGCGTCGTACATACCCGCCCCCCGTTGGAAGCCGAGTATGTCCTTCGCCGTAGACTCCGCTACGATTTGGGGGTTCAATGAGCCCCTGAGAAAAGTGTTCTAAGCGTTTGGCTGCCAAGGCAGGGCAATGCTCTGCCGTCTCGTCCTCACTGCACAATCTGCACTCCACAGCCTCTGAGAGGCCCGTCTTGTTGAGGCGATTCCTGAGTGGGCAGTGTCCAGTGAGGAAGCTAATCAGAACTCTCAGATTCTGTCTGGAGAGTGTCAGCATTGCCTTTGCCCTTTGGCAAGAAGGCGTGACAAGCCTTTTCGCACGAGCACGGCTTTCCTGTATTTCCCATCGAGCCACTAGACGATTCAGGTGACTTTTCGTCACTCTTAAGTGGTGTTTAGGCCGGATGGGTAGGTACTCTGTACCCCTTTTCGCAAGGCAGTCAACCTTTTCGTCGCTCTCATGCCCCCTATGAGCTGGCAACTGGATAAGGGAAAGCCTATTATGGGCACCAAGTCGCTTGAGCGCTTGAAGACACTCCCATGCCAGCCTGGACCTAAAGCTGTAGGCTGCAAATAGCCTGGTTGTCCGAGAATATGTAGATCCACTTGCTCTTAAGTCCTTCGGTCAGAACCTCTTCTGCGCAGATCTTCATAGCTAAGATTTCCGCGCCCACTTCAGTCTTGAGTTCTCCTATCGTTCCCGTGAGTGGATGCTATCACTGAATGGCAACTGAAAGTTGTTCCGCTCTGGCATAACGTCTGTAGCAAGGACTGCTGCCATTTTTAGCTTGAACTGTCTAGTCGTCCCTTGGAGGCTTGCCTTGGCCCTGGTGGAAACAGTTCTTGTCCGCAAAAGCCTTGTGCTCCTAGGTATGCAGTCCTCTGAATGTGTATGTGAAGAGGTGAGCCGTTCAAGAGGACTTCCATTGCAGCAGCAGAGCAAGTACACATTGCCCCCGTAATAGCAAGACACGCCTGTCGCTGCAGTTGCTGGAGCTTCCCCTGAATTGCTAGCAGGCCTTGGTGGAGGCATATGTGACCCCTTGTAGACCCACTCCATCATTTTTAGAGTGATGCCCCATGATTTGCTGCGTGCCCACAGAGCTGTAGTTGCCTTGTGCAGCGCATATCTCACGTGTGAATCAAAACCATTAATATTATCCTAGTATTCCCACTACCGATGGTTAGTTGTGCCAATTATCATTAAAACTTCAATAAATTGCCAGTGGGATGAAAAAAAAAAGGAGCTGTGGAGCAGAAACTTTGTATTAGCGGGAGAATTGGCCAATCTTATAGTGCTTTAGTAAGAAACATGTATATGTGGAGGAGTTAATGCCACAGGCCACCTGGTCTAAAATTATTATTTTGGAAACAAACCTAGAGGGCTATCTGGAAGAGTCTGTTAAGTTGCGTTCGTGTTCGCCATCCTGAAAGCCATGAATGAGGCTTTTCTCGGTTGGTTCCTCAACTAAGACTCGTATTTGGTGGCTTTAGGTACCAAATGGCCAACTGCAACGAGACAAGTGTCCCTTGTGTCTAGACGAGCCTGTGGGAAATCCATGAAATGAATTTGTCGTGTTTCAAGCTTGAGGGATGTGATTATTAATTATATACTTCTTCGGTGTTGGTCCGGATTGAAGTTGCAGAAGACAGGCAGCCCGAAGAGAGCAGCCATAGCCCTATTTCCGTCGGAAATATTAAGTCGGTCAGTGGACGAGGGCTTGAACCAGTACGTAGTCACAACATGAAGGTGGCCTTTCATTCTGTAGTCGTCGCGTTCCCGGAGTTACGTTATCGTGGCCTTGTCAGCTGGTCAACTTCAGCTCTTCTTTCTCACTCTCTCTCTTTCTCTCTCCTCCAAGTGCCCCGGTCTTTTTGGAGATAAACATCGCCGAGTTGCTCTTCTCGAGAAGACTCGTCTTATCGCGAGTACGAATCGTCTCTCCAACTGGAGGAACTTCGATCGCCTTCGCTTCTACGGCTGAATGTAAATTCCGATATAATGAGGTCCTAAAGGCCCTCAACAAAGTGGCTCTTTGAATTTCCACTTTGGAAAACAGAAACTAGGCGTTCCCATCTCATCTAGGCCTACCTAAGACCAGCACGGACGTAACTTCCAAGGGACGCGGAGTTTGGGCAGCCTTCCGGAAGTAATCTGCTCGGAAATAAGTCGTTAACTTTAATGGAATCCGAATTGCAAAAGTGCTGGTAACCTCTTCCGTGGATGCCCTTTGAGTTCTCTATCTCTCTCTCTCTCCCTCTCCCTCTCTTTCTGGTTAGGTGTAAGAATGGTCGAGTACGACCAAATCTCGCCAGATGTATTAATAAAGCCGTCATTCATTCATTCATTCCCCTCCGTATAACGAGTGTAATTTATTATAAAAATGACGCCTCGCGTTTCGCCCGATATCGTTGCGAAGAAGTGAGCTCGAAAGTTCAAAATTCGGTCTTCTTATTCTCAAAAAAATATGCATCTTCTTATTTTGTACGAAAATACGTTTTCTATTTCTGGAAAAAGTAGAATAGCAGAGAGTAGTCTAAACAGCCATTGCTTGGTAGCGCGTTTTCTGAGAAAATGAAGCTATTGCCATGCCATGGCATCAGAGCACGAATTTTCGAAAAATGTAACGGCATCCCCTAAGGAATTGTAGCAGCCTCTATCGGTTTACTATTAATGAAAACCTTAGGTCATGCAGGGCTTTTGGAGGCAGCAGGTCCAAAACCTTATTCTTTCTCGACTCACCTTCATCTGTAGACTAGGAATGGGATATCGAAAGGAAATATCAATATCAATATCGAACGATATATCGAATAGAAAATATCGGAAAATATCGGTGCCTTTTTTTTCTTCTAAACATGCAGGAAAGCAAGTAGAAATGTAGGCATAGTTCACGAAACAGGTCAAATTCAAAAAAATATCTGAAACCTAAACCATAATGATCAATATTCTTAGGTAAGTACCTACTATAACAATATTAGAATAAGCGTTTCGATAAATTGAATAAACCAAAAAAAGAAGACCTGTTTTCTGAACATCACTACTGTTATCCGTCCATCATCTGTGTAACCACGTGAAATAGAAATGGGAAGAAGAAGAGCCGCCAAGAAGCTGTTACCGTTATCAGTTAATTTGTCTTGTCGAGTTGTGATTCGATTGTTGTCAGTTTGTGTTGTGTGGTTATTAAATCGGCGTGAGCGTGGGTCCACCAAAGTCCAGTTGGGGGTGCAACTTTACACGAGTCGATAAAAACTGCGAAGTGCAAAACGTGCGGGCGTGTGGTTAAAACGTCTGGAAATACAAGTAACCTCAAATCACGAGTGGAGAAACAACACCCTAAACTTGCTCAGTCGTCGCAGTATGTGCCCATCGTCGATTCAAATAATAATGATGACTCGTCCAATTTTTCCAAGAATTAGAGTTCCGTTAATTTAATTTCCTGGTTTTAGGTAGTAGGTGTTGGCAATTAATTATTAAAACTATTGAAAAAAAATTAAATAAAAAACCGATATAGGAAATTACGGTGTTGGAGACCCGTATGAAAGCGTTAGTAAGGATTTCCTTCATACAGGGTCTTTGACATTTTATGTCTTTACTTTGCTGCATAAACTCGATAAGTGTAACGACCAAAAGCGTCACGAAAATTAACCTTTGAGGCCGATTGGACAAGCCAACATTTTAACCCAAGTTGCAACCGCAGTCCCTGTGGCGTAATGCATAAGGCATCGATCTCCTAAACCGGAGGTTGTGGGTTCGAGTCCCACCAGGGTTACGATTTTTGTTTTGTTGACATTTTATGTCTTTACTTTGCTACATAAACTCGAAAATGTAACGATGTAATGTAATGAGAAGCGTCACTAAATTTGTGTTGGGTTAAGTGCGTGGTAACGTCTGTTACAAAAATGAAAACTATTTTTTGTGTTGTAATTTTAAATTCCGTTATTTAAAATAAACAAAATTATATTAAAAGAAAAAGATATAAAATGTCCCTCGTGGTTGCGTACTTGTACGAAAGCTGTACCACCGTTTGTGTTTAGTGATTTTTTAACGTTTCCTTCAACAATTTGAATCAAGTCAAGTCATGTGAGAATAATGGCGCAGCCCTTCAAAAATTAGTGAACAAATATAAATTGGTATTTGAGAAGGTGGGGGAAGTAAAAAACGTTGAATGTGATATCCAATTGAAACAGGACGCGACACCAGTTTTCAGAAAAGCCAGACCAGTGCCGCTAGCCATCCGTGGTAGGGTTGAGAACGAAATAAATCGCTTAGTAAATGAAGGAATTTGACACCTGTTGAAACATCGGATTGGGCCAGTTTCAATTATGATTTTTTAATAACCCGATAATATCACACGGAAAATATCGATATTCCGATATCCCATCCCTACTGTAGACCGAATGATGGATGCAAATCCCCACGAATGCTTATGGCGGACATCAGTAGCCTGTCTGGGTTCAGATTTTCGATTCAAATACTCTTCGCCAGCCCTTGGACCGGTCGCAATCGAGAATCTTCCGACGAAACCATGTCAATTTTCATTCTTGGCCGAGAATGTCAAGAAGGATTCAAGTATATTGCAATACTCAGATTATATTTATTTTGGCTCAAGGTTTCAGGAGCTTTTCGAATTATCCGCGTTACTGTGAAAGCAGCCGGCGTGACAAAAATAGTACGGTTTTGTTGGTTTTGAACTGCGGGAGTGGAAAAAAGCGACAAATCTCAGTGATCGCTTTCATTACTCGTGTCGGTGTTTATTTTGCTTTGTAACGGGGACCCCGGTTCCGGTAAAATAAACGAAAGGTCTTTTAAAACCCAGAAGCTGTTTATTCTTAACGAGCGAAAAACTTGTGCAAGTTCAAATGAAACAGAATTCAAATATTTAACCGGAGAGAAGCCGCCGGAATCGTCTTTGTGTGTCTCGAGTTTCCCAGAAGATACCGGCCCATAAATCCGATTGTCAACGACGGTGCGTTTACATTTGGTATCTCCCTGTAAATTTTGTTGACTCGCGATGTTGGGACCTGCTGCGGGCAAACTCGAAGTAATCTTTGCTCACGAGTGTTGTCGGTTGTGTGTTGTGACCTCGATATGACTCACACGTGGCAACTTGGCCCTTCGTGTTGTGGGTGTTCCCTGGGCCTCACTTCGTGACATTGGGTGTGTGGCACTTAATTTGGAACTACACCAAACGCTTCATTCATTTCTTGAAATAAATAAATGAGCACTCGAGCAAAAGTAGGCCACTTCAAGAATGTCGTTTATTGTTTCCACCAATCTGAGAGTGCGTGTCAAAGGAAAAGAAATGGTGTGCGTTGAAGTCGCCGTGTTGTGAGAGCAACTGGTTCGTCTGTTCGTTTGGCTCTGTCCATTTTCTTTGATATCGAGAAAAAACTCATACGAGCCTTGCCCCTTATTCCAGGATCTTACTTGCGATTTATCTTGCGTCGATTCGTCAGTTTACCATTATTGGAGAAGCAGGAGCGCACAAAAGGAGGGGTAGGTCTTTTCCACCTTCCACTGAAATGTACAGGTTACAGGCTACGGATCATTTGTAGTGTTTCGGAGGACACAGTCTTGCAGGGCTTGACGATCCACAGGAATGCAGCTCACTGAGCCAATGATGTCTTTTGATCGACTAAGAGCTTACTGCAGTACAGATGAGAATCAAGCCTCGCTTGACACATTCATCCACTTGTGATGAGGTCAGATGGAGAGGAGTGGCAATCAGAGTGGCTCTGGACTGTCTCTTTTATTTCTCTGTCGTTTAGAAGGAACGAGTTGAGTGTACTGTAGCCACTGAGGCGTGTAGAGTACTGTTGTAGAGGCAAGTAACTCTGATATGCTCCTGTGCTGCTTTTGCTCTTAAATGAAGAATGATAGAGTCGCGGTTTCTTATGGTCAAAACTGGACCTTAGTTCTACCGTTGTCGCTTATCGCCACCTCACATCGGGATCGCTTGGTCAGCTCCGTCTCGAGTCGTGAGCTTCTTCTAGTTTCGTCCGGCAGCCTGCGTTTAGTTCGCATGACGGACTTTCGTCCAGATTTCCGCACCACTACAGAGTCGAGAATTTCTTCTTTTCTCGTTGCTAATTTTTTTATTTACGCCACAAACCCCTCTCCAGCGGTTGATGCCATAAGCCAGCATTTTTCCCATCATCATCATGAAGTTCACATGTCCCACCGGCACTTACTGAAGATACGGTGAAGGGTCCCTCAAACTCAGGGTTGAGTTTGGCTGCCATTCTATCTGCAGCGGATGAGAGTGAGAATGTCTTTCTAAGTACTTGATCTCCAATTCTAAAGCGATCTGAGCAACACCGCAGATTGTAGCGCTAACTCTGACTGGTACTAGCCTTCACCCAGCTAATCCTCTTGAAAGGGAAAGTGAATAATCCACCCACAATACGCTTTGGCGGCCACAGGCTCCTTCTGGAAAAGCACGTCAAGTATTTAGGAGTGAATATAGGTGAGAGGTGGGGTTTCAACCAACACCTCCAGTCCCTTAAAGGCACTACCATTGCAAGGTTTGCCTCACTGCGTGCAATCACAAAGGCCACTTGAGGTGTGTGTTACCATGACACTATCCTCATGTATAAGGCCATATATCTAGGTGTGATTGGCTACTGCCCGTTGTCTGGGGTAGCAAACTAACAGTCAATCAAAAGAGAGTATTGGCCCAATCCCAGAGAGCTGCGCTCCTGTGGATCACCAAGGCCTACAAGACTGTATCAACAGAAGCACTCCAGGTGATCACTGGTCAGTTACCAGTTGATTTTGCCGTGGTTGACAAGTGTCGAGTGAAACGGGAGCTTCCCCCGCTTTGGACTGAACTCCGTGCGGATCTCACCACAGAACAGAAACTTGCCACCATCGATGAATCTAGAGAAATGGCAAGCGAGATGGGAATCCTCGTCAAAGGGACGTGATACGTATGAGTTCTTCCCCAACATCCGTGAACGTCTTTCAAGAAAATGTGTTGAGCCAGACCACTAGACGAGCCAGTTCCTTACCAGACATGGTGACTTCAATGCGCGGCTCTACTTCTTTTCTCTGAAAGACTCTCCATTATGCACGTCTTGTGCCTCCAGTGCGGAGGAAACAAGAAACCATGTGCTGCTCCACTGTAGTTTCTACAACAGTGATCGACGGTTGTTGGGAGGGCAAACGAACTTAGCAACATTAACTGCTACAAAGCAAGCCTATAACCATTTTTCAAAGTTCGCGAAGAAGGTGATGGCTAAGAAACGTGGTCATAGTTGATCTGTCCTTTTGAAACTTGCCACCCAAGTAAATAGTTAGATCAGGTAGGAAACCAGATTAAGAACTCCTCCCAGATGTTACGGGATTCCTCAGGTGGTCACCTCTGCGCGGTAACACACGGGCAACAGCTCTCTACGGTGAGACTGGCTAACGACGAAATACCTGCCGTACCTCCACAGGTCTGAGTTCGGTGGATGCTGCAGGGGCCGGCCTCTTGGATATTAGCGAAACCGCAACTTCCATGACTGATATAACCCTCGTCGAGGGTTTAGGTACAGTAATCAAATAAGGAAACAGACCTGGTACTAGCCTTCAGAAGATGCTGCTCGACCAGAGAGTCCATTCGAGGAGGTACGTGAAACTTTCTGCGATACGGAGTGGACTGGAGTCGAAAATTCAAAAATGCAGGCGAGTATTTAGTGGTACTGTGGGCTACACTGTTGAGAGCGAATTGCAATTCACTAATGTAGTTGTCCCACTTGGTATGTTTTTCTTGGTCCTAATATGTAACCATGAGTCGCCTTATGTTTCTGTTTGCCCTTTCAGTTGGGTTAGCTTGACAGTGATACAATGCGGTACGGTGCTGGATACCATTTGCTTCTGCCAGGGCTTGAACTGAAGAGCTCACAAAGTTTGAGGCGTTATCCGAAATGAGCATGAATGGGGTGCCGAAACGATTTAGGATGACTGCTCTAAATTTATTCAAAATAGTGGAATAGGTAGCGTTCCGTATGAGTACTAATTCCAACCACTTAGTAAAAATATCCTCGAAGACAAGGGGATACTTGTTTCCTGCAGAACTTGGAGGGAATGGACCCATAATGTCCGTCGACACTGTGTGCCAAGGAGTTAGATACTGTGGGAACATTGGGCCTCGAGGTGGCGAGTTGGATGGCTCCACACGCTGACAAAGATCACAACGTTATACATAACGGACAATATCTTGGTACATTCTTCGCCAATAATACTGACGTCCTATGCGCCAATGAGTTTTTGCAATCCCAAGATGACCTGCTTCACAGTAGCACACAACGTAAGGCAGTAATTCTACTGGCGCGATCTTATTTCATTAGGAGCTCAGTATAAAGTATTGGAGGGCTAAGAGTTTTCCGGTGAAGATTAGGCGATATTGTGCGTATCTCTACAAGAACTTGAGCTGCTGCGTGTCTCCACGGGGCTCTACGAGCTCAGTACCTGCTTGCACTTGCATGTTTAGGATGAGTTACGTTTTGGCATCTGCTGTAACAGTAGGGCGTCTCAGAGTGCCCATTTTCTCGTGGCTATAGCTTCACTCTCGGCTTAGTAAATATTTTGTATGGTAGTTTGGTCACCTGCTTCTTCTTTCTCAGCTATTAAACGTTGTCATTAGGTTCAATTTTCGTTCAACGTGGTGCTCTGAGGCATTTGGTGAAAATTGATCAGTGAAAGTAAATATCTCGGGCTACGCGTCACACTTGTACATTCAGCAATTTGTTCACTCCACCAAGTAGTCCTATTTGTGGTCCACTTGGCTTAACGTATAATTACTGTTAGGGCTTAATGCCCGGAAATTTATCGGGTTTCCTCTACTCTTCGTGTTTGTCGTTCAGTAATTATTGGGAAAATATTGAAAACACTTGGTCAACGAGGAATCTCTCGTATTTTTCCAATAATTGGCGTTCGAACCCCCGCTGTCTGGTTGAGCGCCTTCAGCTCATTGAAATGAACGTTGGCTGTAACAAATGTTAACCTGTCATTTAAAGCCTCGGATGAGTCCGTGCCAAGGCCCATAGTTCAAAGAATCCAGAATCAGATCGATAAGTTGTCGAAAACTGAATAAAATGTCAACCCCCCATTTTTCGGATGACCTTTGCCTGTTCCATTGCAGAACAGGCCGGGAGTACGGCTTTTACAATTTATTAATATACGCCCTATTTGACATTTAAAGTCAACGCCGCCAAAGGGTTTTGGCTTGTACGTTTCAAAAAGCGATAATTTCTGTGCTCAATGGGAGAACAAGTCTAATGAGGGTGATTGGAAACTTGATTTTACTTTCCGCTACCCAAAAAGAAAGGGAGGTATAGTAATCATGTAAAGAAAAATTTGGGTTTTCTTCAGATCTTTACGTTTTGATGCCTACTGAGTCTTAAATACCTAATTTCGGCGCGTGGCCCGTGTGTGTGTCTGTAGTTCGATTTGCTGGAGTACGGCTGATCCGATTGAGCTGGTTCTTTTTTTGTTTTGTTCGTTATTTTTTTGTAGACGCCAAAATAAGGTTATGGGCGATTTCGGTCGATGGGAAAGAGGGGGTGGGGGACAAAAATGTACCAAACACTAGGGTTTTTCTCTCCGATACCCTCGACAATTAGTTATAGCAAAGTCTCTAGGCGATGCTGTTCAAGGAAAACTTAAATAGAGCGTTTTAAATTAAAACGTCGTGAGTTGTCCAGGTCTCCAAATTAGAAACTATGTGAAAAGTACGATTATTTCGACTAAAATGAGCAGCTGTTCCCCTCTGTCTTGGTGGAGCTCCCATCTGATTACCAGTTGCTCGGGAACGTTTCAGGTTTTTCACAAAAGAATTTTAGGTCTTCTACAAATCAATGTCCACGTTTTCCTTTTCCTAACTCCTTCCTTCGCAATCTTAAGAAGTAATTGAGGAACTAAGTATTAAAAAATCCGTATTATTTGTTGAAATGTGGAGTAGTGCGGAAAAGTAGTCGTAAAAAAGCAAATTAAAACCGTCGCGAAATGAATGTCAAGAACTCTGGGTAAGAAAATGTGTGAAAATGGAGTGAACTCTATTGAAAGTTGACATTTAAACTGTCGAAAAAACATCAGGTGCGAGGTATCACGTCAAGTTCCTTGGCCCCGCGTGCATTAGTGACTCAAGAAACTAATCAAATCTGGCTTTCATTGTTTATAACAACTTTCTGCATGAAAACTGGTGGCGTTTAAAGTTCCGGAATTTATTATGCCAGAACTATTATTGAGCTGCAAGAGACTACGTGGTTTTGGTTTATTATTCATTCTGAATAATAACCCTATGTTTTCGGTCACGAAACATTTTTTACAACCCCCCCCCCCTCAAAATTTGATACTTCACGTTTCAAGACTTGGAGATTCCAAATTTGCAATGTCCGTCCGCCGTCCCCTGTCCAGGCCATTTTGTGCCTTTAACGTGGTCTAAAAAATTCGTTCTTTCGCACAAAAATCCCATTTGGTATCTAGTTGTGCCCGCCATCTCGGCAATCCGATCGGACGAAGCCCATGATTGTTATGGGCAAAAAACGGTTAAAAAAATTAACGAAACGCAGTACAATGCGGGAACTACAGCGGAAGTCAACGTTTCGTCGTTTGTACTCCCTCCCTCCCCGCCCCGTCTCATTAAAAAACCACCCGCGTTCGCTCGCCTCCCAACGACGCCGCCACTCAACTCCCCTTTCGACTCACAACGGGTTCGAGCCCCCGTTCCAATTTCTCCGACCCGACGGGGGAAAATCATCAGACGTTTTATTTCCGTAGTTCCATTGGTCATGTTTCGTATGGTTTACTAGTATTAGATGCTGAATCGAATGGGATGGGGGAGCAGTAATACTTGCTCAAGCTGTTCATGAAAATAATAAACCATTGTGTAATTATTTGCAGGGTTTTTACTTTCCGCTACCCCAAAGAAAAAGGAAAGTATAGTAATCGCGTAAAAAAAAAACGAAAAGAAAAAGGGTTTCTTCAGATCTTAACGTTTCGGCGGGTGGTCTGTGTGTGTGTCTGTAATTCGATTTGCGGGAGAACGGCCTATCCGATTGAGCTGGTTCTTTTTTAGTTTTGTTGGTTATTTTTTGTAGACACCTAAATAAGATTATGGACAATTTCGGTCGATGGGAGGGGTGGGGGGGGGCAAAATGTACCAAAAACGGGTTTTTCGTGTTTTCCTCGAAATCGGCTCTAACGATTTTGCTTAAACTTTCAAATTATCTTCTACTAATCAATACCTAAGTTTTCTTCTCTATACATATCTTCATGAAAATGCGGTGAACGGATATATAGGCCGATGAAGCAAAAATAGGTTTTTACGCTTTTTGGCAAAACGGCTCCAGCGATTTTCACCAAACTCACAGGATGTTTTCAAATAATTAGTACCTATGTATTGTTTTCAATAAATGTTCCTCTGGAAGTCCATTGAATAGAGATAAAAATCAAAATGTGTCGAAAATAACGTTTTTTCGAACATTTCCGTAAATGCCAGGGTAACTGCTCCACCAGATGTGATCAATCCTAACGGAGTGTCTTTTAGTCACTCATACCCACATTTTGTTCACTATAATTATTTCTGTATACATATGTGGAACGGAGATATAAGAGAAGTTAACTCAGGAAAGGATATTTGTCGAATATTAATTTATCGGTTTTCCAATGTTCTGAAAAACGGGTCTGTTGATTTCGATCAAACTTACGGAGTACACTCAGGTAACTAGTCCCTACATTTTGTATTCCATAAATGTTCCTGTAGAAATGCGTTGAAGGAAGATATAGCGCCCGCGTATGGAACTTACGGGGAGGCGGAAAGTTGGGTGGTGCTACGCACCGCTCGTTTTGAAATACGAACCCCGACAAGGATTCGACGGCAAAGAAATTCGTTTTCGTCCTAAATTCGTTTTTACGTCCCCCTTCCATTCAGCTCTTTAATTATCGAAGACTTATCAGACTAGTCCGTAGACTCCTATTAATATCTGTCTCATTATGTATCCCGAGCTTGACTCTCTGCTTCATCTTCGGACGATCAACGTCGAGGTTGTCGCGAAGGACATATTTTTTGGAGGTCAAGGAGAGGCGGGCGACTTGGAACGGCAATCGTTAACTTACAGGTGCAAAAATGGACAGTACGTCGCGTTCAACATTGGGAAATACAAGGAAAATATGTAAAAATATCGGTGATATTGTTAGTGGAGTGAATTGTAGAGTAATCGTGTAAAATTCGACTAAATCGAGTCAGTGGTGTAGAAATAGTTTGCACGACGTCACTTTAATGATTTCAAGCCGCCAGAGCCTCTTTCTGTTCAGCAGGAGGAGTGAAATTTGTAAAAACCTGAACGTTTTCAACATTATTGTTTGGGAGAATATTGCGAAACTTCGTGAAAGTTCCCTCTGGCAGTGACCATTATTGTCACCTTCCTCCAATCTCTCCCAATTATTTTCACCGCCGGTTGTAAACAATTAATATTAGGTGAAAGGTGGGACAGAAGTTTACGTGGGGCGTTGAGTAACAGAGGCCGAACCAGAAGGTGCTTTGCGAGATAAAAAGCAGTAGCATCTTGTTGCTCCAGGGAAGGAGAATCTACGTTATGAGTGGTGAATCTGGTTTCAAGCGTGTCAGCAAAAGCATTCGCCTTGTCAATAGGAAGCGATATTTAGTTCGAGCCTTGCTTCAATTGTGGGATACGTTTATAACTCCCCCCCCCCCCCATTGGAAAGTAAAGAGGACAGGCATCCCCAGGGACATTGTGTGCAGCAGCTCATGTTGCAGTCATTTTGGAAGCGCTTCAATTTCTGTCAGTGGCGGATCCGAATAATAAGAAATGAAAAATTCCGAGAGTATAATGATACAGAGCGTATCGAAGGACAAAGGCGCTATGTCCGTGTTATGCGACGAGCCGAGGGCGTGTTTTTGTGTTAACGATCTATTGTTCTCACGGAGCGTTTCGACGAAGAGGGAGGCAATTCCGCAATAATAGGCGAACTTTTCGTCAAACAATACAAATATAAATAAATTCTCACTGCTCGTTAAGCCGAAGGCTGTTGGATTGTATCGTGTTGTGATGTTAACGGGTAATTGCTGAGCTTGAGCGGTGCGCGTTTGGTGTCTACTTGTGCCCGCTACCTCGGCAATCCGATTGGACGAAACCCGTGGTTCGTTATGGGCAAAAATCGGTTATAGAAATAAACGAAAACGCAATTTTGGCAATTTTATTGCAAATACGCCGTTTAGTATCGTTTTCAAGGTATTTTTAGATCCTGGGACGAATGAAATGACAACGTACAACTGCGCATAGTGAAATTATAGTAATTATAGTGAGCCAAACTGTACTCCCTCCCTCCCGTCTCATCGAATCACCCGCCCGCTACTCGCCACGTCGTGCCAATTGCCAACAGGCGCCTGGAATATTTAGTTTTCGTCGTTCAGTCGTAGTCATGTCGTGTTCCATATGGTGTACTGGTATTTTTCGATGCTGAATCGAATGGAATGGGTCTAGGAGCAGTACTACTAGGTCAAGCTGTTCATCAGAATAATAAACCGTTGTGTAATAATTTGCAGGGTTTTTTGTTCGTGATTTTTTGTAGTAAGTTGAAAAAATAGGGTTATGGGCGATTTCGATCGATGGGAATGGGGCCTGGTAAACCTACAGATCGCCGTGGGAAGCAATAATAGGGGTTTTCAAATAGTTAATATCTACGTGTTGTTCTCAAAAGGTGTTTATCGAACTCAGCAACTCTTATGACATGAAGATCTGAAGATAACTGAAAAACGAAAAGATATATGGATTGTTTCTCAAAAAACGCGATTTTTGGCACGTTTTGGCCGTTATGTATGTTCAATGGGCTGTCAGAGGAAGATACCCTGTGGTTGACAGGGTACATTACGAGTGTGTGGACAACTAGGCAGGTGGGGGTCATGCGAGGTAGTAAAGTTAACGTACCTATTAGGTGAGTCCGTCTCCTGTGGCTGGGAGTTACTGTGGGCAAGCGCTTTCGATACAAAGACATCATCGTCTGGCCATTAAGTGGAGTTCTGGAGTTAGTCAGGTGGTCGTGGTCTTTATGTACGAAGAGAAAGCTAAAACGGGATGGTGAAGCAGCGGGGAAGTGCAGGGGGGGAGTAAGGAGGTCATACACCCCTGGGGAAACCCACTAGAAGCGAATGGAACGTCTTGAATAGTCTGTCAGTGGTCGATTCTAAGTCTTTTTTGAATTGGGTGGTCTGTAAATCCGTCAGTAGGTTGTTTTGGTTTGTGTAGTGTTTTGAGTGGTGTGAATATGGTGTCGCATTTTGTGTTGATTTGTTCGTTTATTAAAGGTTTTTGTTTATAAATGTCCATGATTTCTAATATGTTCAGTTTTCGCCCTTTGTATTGTTTATGTACGAGTAAGATGGCGCAGTCCTGTATTTTGGTAGGTTCGTGTCCAGTTGTCTTGAGATCGTTGTCAAAGTTTGAGTCGTATTTGTTCCTACTAAGAGATTTAATGCGTTTTGAATATCTGGTCCGTATTGTTCGTCCTGTCTGTCCTATGTATGCGTTTTTACTAATACAAGTTATTTTATGTACCCCACTTTGGTCGAGTGGGTCTGTCTTTTCAGTCTTTGCAGTTTTTTGTTTTTTATTCCCCTTGAAACGGTGGATGCATGCGATACCCTCACTGCAGCCACAAACGGGCCTATTGTAAGGGCGTCCATGATCCGCAGATCATGGCCTCCCTGCACCACCTCCAGGCCCCACGGCACTGGTTTCACTTAGTGTGACGTCACCTATGCACCCCCACCACCACACAAAGCGGAGGATATCCGCAAGTTCTGTCTTTGCCACCTCTTCGGGCTGAAGAAAGGGCCTCCCAAACACACTACGGCACGATGCTGCGAGTCCATCGCATACGCACAGCACATGCTCTGCCGTCTCTATCCCTACCTCGCAGAACCTGCATACCTGTACCTCACACTTGCCAATATTTGCAAGGTGGTACCTCAGCGGACAGTGGCCTGTGAACAGGCCACATATGATCCTCATACCCTTCCTCCCCAGTGCACCTCTTTGGACCCAATTTCGAAGCTTGGGCCCTGGTATACTACACTGGCTTGGTGCAGGGTGGCCTTGCAGGGGCAGGCACCTTTGGGCCGAGAATCATTGGAGTCGCTGGCCACGGTGTTCCAGGCAGAGGTGGCTGCAGTGACGGTCAGTGTGCAGTGGCTGCTGCACAGGGGACTGAAGCGGCAGAGAATCTACATCATGGTGGACACTCAGGCCACTCTCAAGGCCTCATACTGTCTCACATCACAGCAGGTGTGGGAGTGTCTGACTGGACTGAAGGCCCTGGCCGAGGACAACAGTGTAACACTGTGTTGGGTGTCAGGGCATCATGGTAGAGAGGAAACGAACGGGCTGATAGGTTGGCTAAAAAGGGATTGGCGCAGATCCCTATTGGCCCTGCGCCCTTTGTTGGGACTACCAGGAGCCACTTACGTAGTCTTTGCAGTTTATTTGGTTCTAAGTGTGTTTTCCGCACGTAGTGCGAGTTGTATGCCTTCCTTTCGGAGGATTTTAAGTTATTCCGTATATTTTTGGCCCGGTGTACGTGAATGTGCAGCGTCTTGTCAAAGTCTATGTGTATTGTGTTTTTGAATCGTCTGTTTTGGAGTCATATTGTCTTAATAATTTGTTTATTGCTTTATTTGGAGTAACCGTTATTTTCTGCGATAGTATTGATAGTATCTTTGTTGTCATTTTATTTGGATAGCAGGATAGTTTTTAGTCTCCGTATCATGTGTCTAAAAGCACTTAGTTTATGTTGTTGTGGGTCGTTTGATGTAAAGTGAATGGTCGTGTCGGTAGCAGTGGGTTTTCTAAAAATGTCGTATTAGTTCATCGTCCAAACGTGTGATTTTCAGGTCCAAGTAATTAGGAGTTTTATTTTGTTCTTTGTCCATGTCATGTTGGACGTTATGGTGGATATTGTGCAAGTCCTTATATATTTCTTCAGTGTTATCATGGTTTAATATGCAGATGACATCATCTACATATCTGGCGTAATGTTTGATATCGTGTTTTGTCATTAAGGTCTGGATGTGGGTTTCCCATACCTAATCCATCTTTTGGCTTGTATATGCTATTGTTAAATGGGAAGTTGTTTAGTTCGAGTGTCAGTTAGGTGAGGTTGGTGACGTTTTTAGTAGTTGTCGTGCCTGTCTTAGTTTGGTTTGTAGTATGTCGAGGGTTTCTTTCATTGGTATGGAGGGGTATACGTTTTTTATAACAAATGATACTAGTCTAGTTACATCTGTAGTCTCAGTTACGGGTTCATGTAGTTAGTAGTAGACAGAGTATGATTTCCATTAGTAATTATCCCAGTGATTGAGTGCCTGCGCTTTTTAAATAAAAAAACATGTTTAGCGATTTCGATTAAACTTTTTGTATGTATTCTAACTGGAATATACACACAAGCTGTGTCAGGAGTGTCCTGGATAGTCTCCTCTGCGGAAGGGAACTTCATGAGAGAGTCCAGACTTCCTAGAACGTAGCTGACAATGTGAGGTTGATCGGAGGCTGTGCCTCATTGAGTCGTTTACCCCTCAATTCTTCCTAATCTCCCGAACGTATTTCACATTTCCATCACTTCATTTTACTTTCATTCGTTTCACACTGGTTCTAATTCGTTGTTTTTTCTACACTAGTCATTATCATAGCCCGCACATGAAATATTCATCGGCCGAAGATCCTCACAGATTCACCTAAACCTCGCTTTCTCCTTGTTCGGCATTTGGTGAACGTGAGTTGCAAAAAAAAGAAGCAAACTTCTCGAGCATCGCGGTTCCATTAAAAGTCCGCAGCAAAAACTCGAGTCATCGGCTCAAAAAGACAGGCAGGACGAGTAAGTACGTCCTAAGGCCGGCAAAAAGAAGCGTACTCAACTCGTTCGCTCGTTTAAAGCGAGTTTTTAGCGTCGCCCCTGCGATCTTAGGTATCTCGTTCTATCGATTATTCCTCGAGACCCTTTCTAGGAGGCTTCGAGTCTTGCCGTAGCTTCCTTTCTGTGAAATTCCCCTGAAACGCCGGTGCCGGTCTCGAGTGGATGCTGCGGGAAAAGTTTGAGTTTGGGAAGCGTATTCGCCTCGAAGCTGCGGATGATCGAAGAGGTTCGATATCGAACGCACGAGTTTCTCGTTAATGTCTGCCCGAGGAAACCAATTTTCAAAACCCTCGTTTGCCCATTTTCAGGAGGAAACCACCTGTACGGTCAATCTGTTGAACGGCTGCTTATGCGATGGACGCAAAATAGGAATAGTCTTCGGGACCTGTACCGCCATCTGTTTTCTGATTTTACTTTGGAGTGGCACGTTTATTTCTTCTTGTGCACGGCAGTATTTCAACGCCCGTTAGAGAGGTTTATTTATCGTACAGAAGTGAGTTTATGTGGTCGGCATGCGGCGAGACTTTTATTGTGGGGCTACGTGCAGCATCTCATTGTCCAGACCACTGAGCTGCGACGACCATGAGAATCTTCACTTTTACGCCTAATTTCTTGTTTCCCCACCTGATGTAATTGTATACTGCGCTCGGCAAGTGTGAAAAGAATAGGCTGTCAATTTCCTCAGTTTTGAAGACTCTTGATTTTCTTCCAAGACGTTGGGATAAGCATCAGACGCTCTCCTTGGTGTTTTACTTGGTTCTTCTACCTCTCTCGATTTTCAGACAAAACGGCTGAATCAAATCAGCTCAAACGAGATATCTAGTCCTCAGGTTACCATGGGATGCCAAAATAAGAATATTAGCAAAATCCAACGAAAGCTAGCTATAGTTATCATAGTGATCAAAACAACATTTTTTTTTCTCAAAAACGGCTTTAACGATTTTGGTTAAATTTTTTATATTGATAGCTCCCGATAAGGCAACTGTACCATAAAATTCCCATTCGTGGAAAAATGACGAGAGCGGCACAATAAATTACCAAAATGTTCGACGAAAGTCGATTTTAGCGCGGGTTTTTCCTTATAAACTCCGCTGGAATGTTTTATTTATTTAGAAAATGCGGAACGAACCCAATTACAAGAAAAAAGTAAACAGGTAGTACCTAAGTGAATTATGATGAAATAAGGAACAACCAACGAAGACTAGAGCACCACACTAGACATGACACTCCTTCACCACAAACGCAGTGGGCAAAATGAGTTATTGAGGGGTACCCAAGCAGAGGTGACGGAACAGTTGAGTTGTGAACAGATGGGCGAAGAAAGAATGTCGACGAAGAGAGGAGGTTTGCTTGGCGAGTGGGCGGTGGTATAAGTGATTTGTGGAAGAAAATGAAACGGCAAAAGGTGTGACAAAGCGGGAAGAGAGGCGAGGTACGAGCCGACCCGGGCCAAGAGATCAGGGGCATCAATCCGACCTGACAGCAGACCATGAAGGAATGGAATATCTGCACACAGGCGACGGTTACGTGGAGACATGAAGCTGAAGCGACGAGCGAGTACATCGTAGTCCAAACTCTCACGAGGAATGGAGAGCTTATATGCCAAGCCCTGAAGACGCGTTCAATTTGCCCAATATGGGACTCGTAACAAGGACTCCAGACCACCGATGCGCACTCCAGAGTTGGCTGCACGAGAGTCTTATAAAGTGTCACGAGGGCTGGTGCTTGGGAGAACTCTCTGGTATTGCGCTTCAGAAACCCAATTGTCCATCATCTATGTAGTCGGAGAAGGAAAGCTGGGAATCTAAATGCACGCCAAGGTCCACAATATCATATAGGAACAATGGAAAGAAATTACTGCACATTTAGGTGGGTTCAGGGCTAGTCCATTAATATCACAACATTGAGAGAGGGCATCCAGGTTCTGTTGGAGGAGGTGGCAGTCTGAGGAGTCATGAAAGGAGATGAAGAGCTTCAGATCCTTAGCATATATCAAAAACTCTGTACGGTGCAGGGAGGAAATAACGCCATTAATCACCAGGTTGAAGAGAAGGGGGCCGAGATGCGAGCCCTGAGGAACTCCTGAAGTGGCAGGGAAAGGGTGAGACTCGACACCACTTACACGCACTCAGAGCTATCGGGCAGTGAGGTAGCTGGCAATCCATGCATGAAGTGGTCCAAAGACACCGAGAGATGTGAGCACATCAAGGATCATGTCGAATATATGAGGGTCAATCCAGAAATTCCGGAATTTCAGCTACCGCCGCTTCGCTTAAAAGTGTGTACCCAATAACTCTGCAAAGGTTATTACTATCCTCTTCAAAAAATCGCGTTTGCAGCCTCTTTTATTCTCTGTGTACCAATTGCTCAATAATGGCTCGGGAATGAATACGAGCAGCACAATAAATTCCAGAACTGGCTATCTGCCGCCGTGAAGTGATGTTTGATCAACTTCAAATGAATTTAGTAAGTAGGAAAAGCCATGTAAAAAGTGAATTGACGTAAAGCTAAGGAAAGTTGTGTTATCCTACGCACCAGATATTTTCTATTCTATATATCTCACTGCTTCTTGACAGGGCTTCTCATTTCGAGTTAACCGAAACAAAAGCAGTGACATGTTCCTCCCTATGGGGCTGACTTGGGTAGCACTTCGTGATATGTGATAACAATTTCGTTATTACTGTCCTTATTCTACCTTCTAATTTATTGAGCGCTGAGCTTTAGGGAACGAATTTCCGTAATTTGTAAATTTAAAAAAAAAAAGTTCGTTGAACTGAATGTGGTCCTTCCGTTTCACACTTTTGGTACTAAAACTTCGGAGAATAGCTTCCGATTTCTCTCAGTGAACTTTGAGCGCTTTCCCAATATCGTTTTGTTACCCTCGCGCTGCCATTTGCGCACACCTTCCCGCTTTCTACTCAGATTTCTCTATTGTCGCATCGAGCTACGACTTGAATTAGATGTTCCCGTAAGATACTCTTTTGTTCGAGCTAATTACCCCGAATTCCCGCAGTTCGGGACTCCTGGGGTGCTTTGGCAATCGGCTTTGTTGTATTTAGAACGCGTATCAAATTACTCGAAGCTTCCGCGTCGAGAGTTTAATTCCTTTTTGACAGTCCCCGTTTCACTTAGCGAGTGGCTGGTGCGTTTTAAGTGGCCGATCGAGCGATTTTCTAACTTGTCGGGACTCTCAGCTTTCAATTTTTGTTTGACGAGCAATTTCTGTGTGCGCTCTCTAGAACTCACATGATTTGCCGTTTCGTACGAATTTCTTGGTCGCAGTCACTACTGCCAATCACCCTGTCAACTCATCAGTAGAATTCTGCTTCTTATCCGACGTAATTAATTTTCGACAAAATAAATTTCAAATAACCTATTTATGAATAGTTTGTAATTGAATTAATCAATCTTAATTCATTTTAAGGTGCGACGCGTGTCTCGTCATTTGTGATTGCGACGGCGATCTATAATTAGGCTAATGACCGGGTATTTAGACTCCCCCCCCGTTCAAAGTCCGCGTGTTGAAATCATTTGAAATTAGCACCTCGGGGGAGAGGATTACAACATTCGCCTTCTCGTCTCGCGAGACAAATTTTGTGAAATGGAGAACCAAGTAGACTTTTTTTAATATTCGAATTTAGATCAGTGTCAGTTTGCATTCGATATCGTTCGCTAATTACGGTCATTCATTTATGACGGTAGTGCCGGTCAGCAAGGGGGGGGGGAGCAGTGGGACATTGAAACTGTTAACGCTCCGAATTAACTCGCTCGTTAATTCGCGCAAATCGTGCGTATTGAGCAATTAATCGGCACGTATTACACAACACGTTCGACTGAATTCTTCAATTACGACTGCATCGAAATATTAAAAGCAGCTATAGTTAACGTTCTTTCCTTCGGGAAGATTTCTTCTAAGTTGAAAATATCATTCCTCCGACGCTAATGTTGGGGTTGTTGTTGTTGATGATATTGAGGGTGTTGTTGTTGTTCTTCTTCTTCGACTTCCTAATCCCAATTGCACCGCAATCGCATCAAAATTAGGAGGAGGGGTTATAAAGTTAATAAGGTATATTTTAGCCAAACATTACATTTTAAGACTCAACAGTTTTTGGCGTACATTTTGACTCGTTTCCGCGGCCGTTTTCACGAATTTCGTCAATAATTTTACAGACTCTACCAACAAGGTTTCAAGTTCTCACCCGAAGCCTCCAAAAGTTCTAGTAAATAGCTCAACTCTCAACAAATTTTACTAAACTAACCATTTTAACATAATTCCTCGTTCCTAAATGAATATATTTATTTAAACACTTTCCCAATTTCGAATAATTTACATTATTGTGGGGGGGGGGGGGTGGAGATGAAAACAAAACGCATCCAGCAGCACGTAAGTTCCGTAAAGTTCAAATTACTCAGAGGAGGTCAGTGACGGTTAATCCTGCTGAACATGATATTATGCCATTCACGGTTCTCCCTTCACAACTCTGTTCATACCAACTTGTCGCAGTTGATAGACATGATCTTATAAATCTGCAAGAATATTATACTTATAGTAAAGTAATGTCAAAGCACAATTGAGAATTCACGAAATCGAACCGAAAGCAATTTATAAATCAAATAGTTTAATTTTTTTTTAAACACTCCCTTTAAAATATGTCTTACTACTGAGCATATTGGGGTTAGTTCTGTGAGCCCCCACAAAAAGACAGAGTTGTAGAATGCGCATTATCATTGGCGCGTTCAGTTCCAAATTTAGGTAACTGCATACTTAGCTGAGCCGCATAACTGCGGTTGGTTCACGACCCTTGTTTTCGTCTGAAACCCGCCCACAACCTTAAGATCATCCCTACAAAACATGGAGTAACCCTTTGTTTAGGAAGCATCAGGTATCGTGTTTTGGCACGTTCCTCTCTTACAACCGCACATTTTCACTGGACAAATGCCGAAAAACCGATTTCCGTAGAAAATTTTGATAATTTATTGCGCTGCTCTCATCATTTTCCCACGAATGGGAATTTGATTGAATAGTTGCCTTATTGAGAGTTATCAGTATAAAAAATTTAATCAATATCGTTAGAGCCGTAATAAATATTTGGTGTTTTGATCACTATGATAACTATAGTTAACTTTCGGTGGATTTTTCTCATACCCCTATTTTGGCGTCCCATGGTAACCTGTAGGCTAAACATCAAGTTTCAGCTGATTTGGTACGGTTGTTTTCTCTAAAAACCGCGCTAAAATCGAATTCGTCGAAAGTTTTGGTAATTTATTGTGCTGCTCTCGTCATTTTCTCACGATTGAGAATTGTATGGTATAGTTTCCATATTGGGAGCTACCAACGTAAAAAGTTTAATCAAAATCGATAGAGCCGTTTTTGAGAAAAAAAATATTTGGAGTTTTGATCACTATGATAACTATAGTTAGCTTTCGGTGGATTTTGTTCATACCCTTATTTTGGCGTCCCGTGATAACCTGCGGGTGAGATATCAAGTTTGAGCTGGTTTGGTACGGTGGTTTTTTGTTTTTTTTTAAATTGGTATTTTGATCACTATGATAACTATAGTTAACTTTCGGTGGATTCTTTTCATACCCTTATTCTGGCTTCCTGTAGTAACCTGCGGGCTAGATATCAAGTTTGAGAGGATTTGGTTCGGTCGTTTTCTCTAAAAACCACTCTAAAATCGATTACGTCGAAAATTTTGGTAATTTATTGTGCTGCTCTCGTCATTTTCCCACGAATGGGAATTTTATGGTGTAATTGCCTCATTGGGAGTTATCAATATAAAAAATTTAATCAAAATCGTTTCAGCCGTTTTTGAAAAAAAAAAAATTTGGTGTTTTGATCACTATGATAACTATAGTTAACTTTCAAAATAAAGCACCTCCAGAAGTGTGAAGTACTATAAATTGTAAGCAAATACCAAAATCCCGCTACTCAGTGAAACAACGTAACGTTCTACAACGAAACTGGTAGCGTTTAAGATTCAGGAATTTATTGAGCTGCTTCTACTTGTGTCACAGCCTCGCTACTAATGGGAGTTACAACTATGCGCAAATCCACTCACGAAGCTTTCAAGTTGAAAAACGGCACTCCCAAATTAAATTTATAGTGTCGAGCATTAACTTAATTACAACGTACACACGCGTGTTTTATTCGTTTTTTATGTGACTTTGAATCGTGTTTTTACTTGGCACTTTACGTTTTGGGGGCAACTGAGTCCGAAAAACACAATTTTTTGAAAATGGTCAGTGTGTGTGTGTATTGAACAATTTTTAGAATAAACGGCAGAACCAAACGGGCATAAACTTGATATCCAGCCCGCAGGTTACCGTGGGACGCCTGAATGAGGGTATGAGCAAAATCCGCTCAAAACTAACTATAATTATCATAGTATTTACAACATCAATTTTTTCCCCTCAAAAGCGGCTGTAACGTCAGCTCCAAATGACTGGACAATACGATAAATTCGTGAGAAAATTACGAGAGCTGGACAATAAATTACCGAAAATTTCAACGAGCGGTTTTAGCGCAATTCTTTTCCTTCTAAACTTCGCTCAAATGTTATTATGATCTTCAGAAAAATTGAGGCGGTAGTACAATCATGCACTTACGACGTGATAACGCTCATAAGATAGCCCAGAAGCGCCGTTTCACTTACTGCCATGTTCCGGAGTTCCTACCCTAAAATTCTGGTCAGTGATCTTTCTCCAAAGAATCCTGTTTACAGTCTCATTAATTCTCTGTGAGCCGATTGTTCAATAATTATCGTGGCACAAGAAGGAGCGCAATAATAAACTGTAAGCGGTACCTTTTTCTACCTCCGTGAGTTTATGGGCGATTAGGCTCAATTGGGCTGAGTGAAAAATGAATCGATTTAATATCAAAAGCCACGAAAACGGCTGTGTTTAAATAGAGCTTGAGAAAGTCGCGCCAAATATTCGCTTTTGGAATTCGCAATTTTTATCTCAACAAGAAAAATTGTCGCTCAGTTTGGGTTTCGTCGCGGTTTGTTGTACGTTAAGATTTAAAAGCGTCAAGTTCCAAATATCCATTTTGAGCGTATTTACCGCAAAACACGGCGGAGATGCTGAGTAGAAATAAAGGCGCGAGGAACATCTCTGTGCACGGTTCACATGTTGGAGCGAGACTGAGCTCTTCAGTTGCCGGGACCTGCTTGCTCCCTCGCCGCTAAATCCCGCTTCGCTTCACTAGACTAAATTGGAGTCAGCTCAGTCGTCCTATCAGTTTCCCGCTCGTTTCAACTTCAACCGCAATTTCTCCGGTTATTTCGATTTTCCGCTCGAATTACGTCGAAGGCTAACCGCGAGATGATAAGTTAAGCTAAGAGCGTCGATTTCTGTTGGAAAAACGGCTCAAATATCGTCGATCGAAAGGTTTTAGGTGCGACGCGGGGTGCACTGGTTGAAAAGTTGATTAGTCGGAGAGTTCTGTTAAAATGCTCGCTCTTTTCTACCTGCCAATAGATTCTGGTTCAAGTCGTATACAGGTTATTAAAGTAATTGGGTTAGTTCCGCCAGTAGGTGACTTACTTAAGTTAACTTGCCTGTTTGGTGAGTCCGTCTCAACAATAAATAACCCTCAAGTTAAACTTGGACGTATTGTCCAGGATAGGTTCAAACATGCGGATGACCTGGTGATTTTAGCGGACACCTCTGTGAGGCTTCAGGCAAACATTGACTTGCTGAAGAACTACTGCGA
The DNA here is from genome assembly GCA_020466155.1 of Pachypeltis micranthus. NCBI lineage: Eukaryota > Metazoa > Arthropoda > Insecta > Hemiptera > Miridae > Pachypeltis > Pachypeltis micranthus. The sequence continues at coordinate 8,445,607 of CM035776.1, forward strand.
TCGATGGGATCTTTCGGTGAACATGGGAAGTCCAAGATAATGATCTTTCAGAAGGGAGGAAGGCATAGGAGGACTGAAAAGTGGAATTATGGAGGCAGCAAAGTGGAAATTGTAAACCAATACACTTATTTAGGAGTTACTCTTACTCCAAGGCTCTCATTCAGCAAGCATTTAAAGCAAAAGGTTGCTTCTGCAACAACGACCATGAATTATGTGTGGGGAGGAGCTTTTTCCAATCCGGGTATTCCACTCTCTGTTGAGATGGAAATATTCAATGCCATAGTGAGGGCGATACTCTGCTATGCCATTCAGGTGTGGGGGTTTAAGGAGTATGCAGCTGTTGAGGGTGTCCAGATGCTGTTTGTCAGGAAACTTTTTTATCTCCCCCAGTGGACACAAAATTATATAGTCTACCTGGAAACTGAGCTGAATACACTGTCAGCATTCACATTGCGATTACAATTGCACTATCTGCTGAGGATAACAAAGATGGCGAACTCCCGTCTCCCTAGAATTGTAGCGTCTGAAATAATTAGAAAAGGATTGTTCTGGGCAAAGCAGTGGGCTGTGTTGGCATCAAGGTACGGGGTTTCTTGTAATTTGTCTTCGTTGGACTGGAAGACTGTGAAGATGGATGGAGAGAGAATCCTCAGTGAATATGTGAAGGAAAGAAGGGCGCAGTTTCGTCAGCGGGCGATGGACTCCGACGCATTCACGTTATACCGCGAGCTGAATCCTAACAGGAGGTGCGCGAGTCTAGTTTCCAGCTCCGAGGTGCCGCTCTCCACAGCCAGATGGGCGTTCAAGGTTCGTGCGGAGACGCTGGTATTGAACGCTAAGCCATATGCAGCTAACCTAAGGGATGAGTGCTCAATGTGTAATCTTCATGCACGAGAGGATGTCTTCCACTTTTTATGTGTATGCCCAATACTTGCCGAGTTTCGAGTCGTGGTGTTTGGAAGGCCGGCACTTTCGCGCGATGAGGCACTGGTGCTCCTTGATGGTCCTGATTGGTCGGGTCTTACCCGTTACTGTAGATTGGCGTGGCGTTATAGGCATAGTCTCATCAGGGAATTTAATTATGATTAATTTTGTAAAATATCTATTGTAAAATTTTCTTTCCCCCTTTAACAAATATTAGTCTTAAGATAATTTGAATCGGGCCCGATCCTCCGGCGGATGGTTTTAAAACCATGTCGTAAGGTTTATTTATTGTCATGAAAGGTAAAATTAATTTGTTTTTTGTAATAAACTATTTTCTTCTTCTTCTTCATTCACAACCACCACTGGATTTTGATGGTACAGTAGTCGTGGAACTGTGCAGAATGTGAGTAGGAGTATACAGACTGTTGGGCGCGCGAGAGGGCGAGAGTTGAAGATCTAAAATATAAGAAATCGGGGAGCGTGAGGAGGACTGTATTAAATGCAATAAAGTGAGTACAGTTTGTGTACAAAAGGGCGACACAGAAGGACGACTCGGAAATATGCGTGAACTGGTGGGAAACTGTACCGGAATGAGAGAGCGAGCTGCAACCGGGCACGTACCTGTTAGGTGAGTCCGTCTCCTCTAGCTGGTGAGATACTGTGGGCGAGCGCTTTCGATGTAAAGACATCATCGTCTGGCCATTAAGTCAGTACTTGTCGTGACTAATTCGGGGTATCTGACTGAACCAATTAAATCAGTCACTTACTTTAAGATCAGAAGTTATGAAGATTAGAAATACAAAATAAAAGGAAATGCCCACTTCTGATCTACGTCGCTGTGAGGCTGTCGACTTCTGATGTTCCGTTTGATTTCAATACCGAATGATAATATTAACGCACAATCGCAGAATGTTCAAAGAGGTGAAAAAACAAAAAACGGAGATTGATGATGAGATGTTCGATGGTTTTACGATGAGGATGATGATGATGATGATGATGATAATAGTAGTAGTAATTGTTGGAGGAGAACGACGCAGGGTTGTCTGTCTTGTTGATGATGAAGAAAAGAAAATGGCATAATGGTAAAAAGAAGAAACGAATGCAGTATGGGGTTGAAAATGAAAGTAAATGGAAACATACCTCCCCCCCAATGCGCAACCATAGGTATGCACGAGGCATTAGACATGAATGGAGCTTAGACGTAATGGTACCAGTTTTGCAGCTGGTCGTTTGAAGATGCTGCAAGCTGTCTTGAAGGTAACAACTCGGACAACACCATCACTACCTGGATGGACTGCCAATATTCTAGCCAGCGGCCAAACGGTTGGGGAAGCGTTGTCTTCCCGCAAAAGAACGAGGTCGCTCTACATCAGGATTCCTCTTATCCCACTTCTGTCATACTTGAAGAGTGCTGATGAACTCATACTTCCACCGGTCCCAGAATGAGCTGCCAGCGGTTCAGCCGGTTCTCAGGAACATTGGTAACTAAAGTTAACGTACCTGTTAGGTGAGTCCGTCTCCTCTGGCTTGTGAGTTACTGTGGGCAAGCGCTTTCGATGTAAAGACATCATCGTCTGGCCGTTTAGTCAGTACTATTTCTTTAATACCTAACACAGCCAGTCCGGCTAAGGTACTACTAACAAGACTGACCAACAAGACCTCTCCCCGCCCCTTCCCCAACGCTCCATCACTCCCTTCACCTTTCTCTTTGTATATAAAGACCACGACCAACTGACTGACTCCAGTACTGACTAAACGGCCAGACGATGATGTCTTTACATCGAAAGCGCTTGCCCACAGTAACTCACAAGCCAGAGGAGACGGACTCACCTAACAGGTACGTTAACTTTAGTATTTGCCTACTGGCGGACACAACCCAATTTCTTTAATACCTAACATTGGTAACATCCAGTTCAGGAAGGACAAAGATGTCCTGGTGTGAGTGCTTCTGCATCTTCAGGGTTACTTGAAATTGATGTGCCCACCACTGTTAGATATTTAAAGGCAATTTTATGCAACGTTGGAAACTGTATTTTGTAATCCTTCCAAATTTATTATGATATTATTATTACAAATAACGTGTTGTTCAGTTTAACACTTTGATTTATAAATATTATTGCTAACACGACCCAGCAAATTTTAAAATAAATTCTGAATCAAACTGAGTAGGTATCTAATTAATACAAAAATTAAAATAATATGCTTTTTGAAGCCAGAGACTGCGGGTCAATTCAGTCGGCCATTTGCATTTATATTTTTTATGGGTTGGTTGCACTGACCTCTATAATATTGGCGGCCTTTTCAACTAGTGATACCGCTTTTTGACGATACACCTTACCAATGCTAAATAATGTAATTGTTTAGTGTAAAAGACAAAAAAATAGTTATTAACTGTAGAGAGATAGGGGGGTAGGTTTGATTGCCTTTTGGATGCTTCAAAAAAAAACATCGATGTATACTCGATGTTTAAAACCTAACAATGCATCGGTTTGATTCGATGCATCGTTACTATACATCGAGTATTTTTAAAACATCGATATATCTCGTCCACTCCTAAGCTGATGCTCACATGTTTTCTTCCTTCGTTTTACAAATTACATTTCTCTGTAATTTATCTCTCGAAATTCTTTACACTTATAATTCGTAGAATATCACTTCAATCCACTGGGACTGCGTCAAGCCAACGTATTCCAGAGCCTTCAGAACTAACCATACTCCCCCCGGGTCTAATAGTGTTTGTCTTTGTTTTGTCTTCCTACAGAAATAAATGAGCACTAAAGTGTCGATTGGTCAGACTGCCAATCCCGTCAAAAAACCCATGTTTGAACCTATCCTGGACAATACGTCCAAGTTTAACTTGAGGGTTATTTATTGTTTCTGAACGAGTTACTCGACTCAAAACCCTCGAAGAGGGCGTGGTGAGGCCTGAACCTTCTAAACCTTACCAAATTCTTCGGCGAGCAGACCTTTTAATGGAGTTCGTCGGCTGCCATAGGCTCCAAGGTGGAGTTCGCGAGTGTAATTTACTTGCGCGTTCGAGTGTCAAAAGCGGGGTTCGTTGAGTTGTTTAGAATTATTATTACAGACGCTCCCGAGAGGCAACGAGGCTTTCAAGAACCTCTCGTCAACGTCAGTTTTTTTTTACTCTGAATTACTTCGTTTCCTCTGAAGTCGCTTCCTTCTGATGACTGACGTGATAGAAGTTCTTCAGCTCAAGAGTCGGAATTTATAGGCACAACTTCTCAACGGTGGTTTTCGAAAAGGCTGGTTGGTCAATTTCTTATCACGTCCGCCCGAATTTCTTTTATTAACGTCATTTTATCGTCGATAATTTTGTGACGATTTTACGTTTTGACGTCGTCTCGTTAAGGGTTTAATCGAAAGAAACCGAGAGAGCGAACTGGTTTATCGACGCGTTAATTTGAGTTTCCGTTCAGGCGGCTGTGGAGGAAACTAATGGAAAAGTAACTGCCTTTCAAATGGCGGATTTAAAATTTACAGTTTTGACCTCAACCTTGACCTGTGGGACTGCGAGGGCTAATTGAAGCGAGGAATTAGACGGGTTTTTTGTTATATGAGGTGCGTAGTCATCGTGAATTTACATATTTTGAACCTGTGGGGCAATTCGGCGAAGAGGACGAAACGTCTGCCTAGTTGTGCGAGTCATTTGGCTGCCCTGCGGGTTTAAAAGTTCTCAAAGGGAACATTAAATAGCCAACCGACAATACGCTACGGCGGCCGCGGGCTCCTTCTTGAGGAGCAAGCACTTGAGAGTGAATACAAGTGGGAGGTGGGGCTTCAGTTAACACCTCCAGTCCGTCAAAGCCACTACCACCGCAAGGTTTGCCTCACTGCTACCAATTACTAAGACCACATGTGTTACTGTGACACTATCCTTATCTACGCGTTGTCTGTGGGTAGCAAACTCACCGTCAATCAAAAGAGAGTATTGGCCCAATCACTGAGAGCTACGCTCCTGTGGACCACTAAGTTGTAGCCCTTGGTATCGTGAGAAGCCTTCCAGGCGATCAGTGGTTGACTTGGCCGTTGAGTGCGTGGTTGACCACAGTGCGTAGTGAACTCCGTTCGGATCTCTCCACTGAACTAAAACTTGCCGTCATCAGAGAAATGGCAAGCGAGATGGGAACCCTCGTCAAAAGGACGTGACTCGCATGAGTTTTTTCGCTAACATCTGTTAACGTCTTGGAGGGAAGTGGGTTGAGCCAAACCACTGGACGAGACAGTTCCTTATGGGACGTGGCGACTTTTCTTTTCTGTTAAAGACTCCATCTTCCACGTCTTGCGCCATACGAGGTGTGTTCAGAAAATAACGGGAATACTGTGTGTTCACGCGTCAAACATATCTCGCCTTCTTCGACAATCTACAGCAACCTTTGGCCAGCCAGCCTCCTCTCCCCCTCGGGCAACCTGAATCTTCTTTAGGTTCAGCCTCACTGATCACGACCAGTCTGCCGTTTGCAGTTGCCAGCGTCACTGCGCGAGCGCAGACGACATGAGAAAACCGGCTCATTTACAACTGACGGCAGCAAAGTCTCGAGCGAATTGGGGCATTTGAGGTGCCCAGTCAGTGTAAATGCCCCGGACGAGCCACCGCTGAATCGAAGGGTTTAATTCGTCCTGAACACTGCAGTTCAAGGCGTTGCTGTCCACCCAACAAAGGGCGACCTAATCATGTTTGTGATGGGAGTATTGAATTTAGAACTACAAATAAACAGTCACACCACAATGTCTCTGACGTACACGCAGCTGCGGCATCCATGGTTCAGAGAATTCTCTGAGTAAGGGGAGTCGGAGTTTCCCTCCTCCTCAGAGGACACCTGCCCTCAGGTGTGCCAGAAGGTGTCCTTTTGGGAACGAGTGCGGCGTCCTGGCTCATGGGGTGGGGCAGGGTGTGATGCCTGTGTTTACAGCATTTACACGTGCACGTTGAGTGGCAGCTCTTGAGCGTGTGTGAGGCTGCCAGACAATTCGTACACAGATTGTGCACTTCCACGTAGGTTCTTTGAGCCTCCTGGCTGGAGTTGAAGAAACGTGGGCACTTTTTTTACCCCATGATGTTTGCCGCAGGCAGGGCAGGGATGTGGCTCTGGCGATGGAGTTTTGTCTTCACCAGGCCATTTCGAAGGCGCGTGGTTTCCCCAGACTCGTTGTTTGAGAGGTCGTTCGGGGACAGACATGCGGGAAGATGTCGATGTTGATGCTTGATGGGGGATTGAGTGGTTGTGATGTGTACCATCTGTAGGTTTCCGCTGACTAGTAGGTTTATGCTGTGCTGCAATGCTAGATAAGCGTTGACCTTTCTATGTAGATGTGCGCGAGATGCTGGTAGATCAGAAGCCCCTTTACATCTGTCCTGCTTTCCTCGAAGCAACCGTCGTCGATTGAACACAAAGCTGTGTTCAACTGTTCATCAAGAATGGACAACGTTCGAACATAATCACGGGCGAGAGAGTAGGTCACAGCAGTAGGGCAGAAAAGTTGAAGGTGGGGGATCAAAAATTCCCATCGCATTAGAAAAACCTTCAAGTTTTTCGGCGTGGCTGGGATGTCGAACTAATGCAGGGGAAGTTCGATCACTAGTTGGGCGATAATTTTTCGTGGGGGATATAATTGGAACCGATATCGCGCTAAGAGAGTTGGGGAGTTAGTACGCTATCAACCGAATGCAATTGGAACAGAGTTTTATTCTCAATTACATTCGGGGGAGTTTTACCACCACAGAAAGGGAACTGGGTGGGAGCGGACGACACGGCGACGAGGGAACCGGCTCGGTTACAACTGACGGCAGCGAAGTCTCGAGCGAATCAGGGCATTTGAGGTGTCCAGTCAGTGTAAATACCCTGAGCGTACGCTGAATGGGCACCTCAAATGCCCCGGACGAGCCTCCGCTGAATCGAAGGGTTTGGTTCGCCCCGTTACACATGGCTTCTCCACCACGATAATGCACCTGCTCACACTTCGTTGCTTGTTCGTGAATTCTTGGCCAAAAACGATACTGTAACGATTCCCCAGCCCCCATATTTGCCAGACATGGCTCCGCGTAACTTTTTTCTATTTCCAAAAATAAATAGAACCTTAAAGGGCCCCCCAGTCGGCTATCCCAAAAATCGAGTTTCAGAAGTGTGTCGACGATTGGAAGAAGCGCTCGCTCAAGTGCATAATATCTAATGGGGTACGGTTTTGAAGGCGACAATATTAACGTAGACAAATGAATCAATATTTCTTTCAAAAAACTAACTCTGGCCGGCATTCTTGGTGTGTGCTTTAACCATTCATGGTTTCGAGTGTCAGATTGGTTCACCCTACGCGTTATCAATGCTCCTCGCAGTAAATAGTCACCTGCCCTTTTAGGTTTACGCGGTTAAAGAGCTGATTGCTAAGTCCAGTAGAGCACACGCGAACGTTGACCGAGGTTTCAGGGAACTAGGTGTGTCGGAGCTGTCAGACGCTGGTTGCCTCCTCGAAGCCATCAATTGCCAGCTTCTTCCTGCCTAGTTAATATATTTCCAACTTGATCTTCGCCGAGTCTAAAACTAGTTTAATATTGAAGCGTATGAACCTTGAAATGCTTCCTTCGGGCGTGTAAGTGTATCTTTGTGTGTCTTCCAGTCTTCTTCCTCCGCTAAATAACTTTACGGACCATTAACTTCAAATGTTTACTTCCCCCCTCGCACCCCTCCCATTCCGTTCACTGGTGCAATTTCCCCCAGCCCGACCTTAATCAGCTTCTCGTCCCAAGTGAACATTTTCAGTTCCCATCAAATAACAGTAATTATTCGGGTTTGATCAGTCGAGCCGGAGCGATACTTCAACCCTCAATTAAAAAACTTAATGTTGAAGTTGCAGCGCGACTTTTTTTTAAGGTCTTTTATCGATTTTGCCGATCGGGAGTGTTCCTCGCGGATGAAAGGAGTGGGAGCTAATAATTATCCGCCGAAAATGAGGCTGCTCTCGTGTCTGAACAAAAATAGGGAGTGGAGCCTTGGACAATGGATTGAATACGGAGTGTGTTTGTAGGTTTGTTAAGTACAAATTACGAGGTACACACGATATTGTTCCGCAGTCGCGCCAATAAGCCGACAGTTGAGTTTGTGTTCCCTCCCATTGAAGATTTTCTTATCGACTTCAATCATTTTTCAGTCCGCGGAAAAATTAACAAATACTTCTACAGTGATTGCACGCGAAAACAATGTTAGTTTTTAGTAGCCATTTCATTTTTACTTTTCAAACTTTCAGAAAATGGCCTGTGCCCTTGTAAAGGTGATGGAGAGGAAACGGCTGTGCCGAAACAGCACCAACGTGAAAATGAGACGATTCAGAACTGGTTTATGACAAAATCGATTGAAAGTTGGCGCAGTTGTGATCTTTCGATTATCCTGAAATGAAAAAGAAAGCATGGGGCAGTCAGGGAGGATTGTATTGATACGGCTAAGAGGATTCTGCAGGAAGGGGGATAAAGAACTGCCATCCCAGAGGGGAGTAAGGGCCGATGTTTGGCTCAGCTCAGTGTCCGTTTGGACCATGATAGATTTGAATGAATCTCGGACACGGGTTTGAAGACTTGGATGTACAAAGAAGAGGTGACGTACACAGGAAATGAGTTCAGTATAAAAGCGCGAACAAATAGGGCTCTGAAGGCGTGAAACTGGTTTTACTGGGAAGGGAAGAGAAGTCCGAATTAGATGGCGATGAGGGGTGAAAACTAGTGTCCGTTGGGAGAATTGGAGACGACTGGTGTTAGAAGACAAGTGTTGGGGAACGGAAGAGGATCCACTCCGGCGATACTTTGTAGCAGTATAATTTTGGGAGGAGGTATCTGTAGTGGAGAGGAATCTGAAAAAGGAGGAGAGGGAAAACAAGGAAATGAAAAAACCCACTTCAGGTAAATCAGGTAGTCGTGAGAAATAATCGCAACCGCGGCGGTGGAATTTCCACAGGTAAGAAAAGGGTTATTCAGAAGGAGACAATGACTGGGGAAGTCCGAGGTCCGACCTGACAGAAGATCTCAAGCTTAGAGCCTTCCCCAGTTTTCATATGTAGCCTGCCAATCTTGGAATCCTAGAGCTTCTTGTCGATCGACTTCTCTTTTTCACATTTCAAGCCCTGCTAACGCAAGGTTTGACCCGAGCTTACAACGTATTTTCCCTCTAATGGTTTCCCCAGTGCGTTTTTCCTCATCCCCTTTTCTCTTCTCACATCTCAGCTCCTACGGTTATAGTGGCTGTCAGTTCTGGTCCCTTCTAACACCAGTTCTCCTATTCGTAGACCTCCTGAATCTGCCTGTGAACATGATCTCGAGTGATTAACCTGGGTAATAGTACGTTCTCTCACTCTCGCCTCGTAATCGACTTATTTTTGGCCTGTACCAAGTTCCGTGTCTCCTTCTCTTGCACCCAACAGCCAACTTCCTGCAATGCACAGTTAAAAAACCATAGTAATCGACTCTAACATATTGAGCTTCTATAAAATATCAAACCTTTCCTGAGTGGAAGCGCGCTTAAAATCTTCAGGTGAGTCTAATAGACAGAAAGTTTTAATGAATCTATTCAAAGATGATTTGGTTTGGATAACCGAAGAAATTTTCAGCGACGGAATGAAATAGCAAGTGGCGTGGTGAGATGAGAGATAAGATAGTAAAGGGATCTGGATCGCCTGTACTACTGTATGGTGTTCTCAATCAGGGCTTCGTCCACGTTCATGTGAAATCAAGTCAACAAATAGTAGGACTTTGCCATGTTCGAGGTTTTTAAGATTTGATGTCAAGACTTTCACTTTTTTTTGAGCTGAGTTTGAAAGAATGGTCAGGATTTAATTAGTCCAATAGATCGATATGTCGTGGGATGTATCACACTTGATGTACTAGAGAGCGACGCAGATTACTAAAGTTAACGTACCTGTTTGGCGAGTCCGCCTTCTGTGACTGGTAATATACTGTGGGGGAGTGCTTTCGATGTAAAGCCATCATCGTCTGGCTGTTAAGTCAGTAAGTTGGTCGGGGTCTTTATGAACAAATCAACACAAAATGTCATACTATATTTACACCACTCAAGACACTACACAAACGAAAACAACCAACTGACGGATTACGGACCACCCTATACGAAAAAGACTTAAGACACACATAATTGCCCTTACATTCCTTTCCCTTCGCTTCCAACAGATTTCCCAGGAGGTGCATGACCTCCTTCCTCTCTCCCCCCCCACCTTCTTTGACGCAACGCCATCCCATTAAATCTCTCTCTTCCTATATAAGGACCACGACCAACTAATTACTTTCATACTTCTGCAGATTTTTGAACTCAGGGGTGCGTTTAATTGAACTTGCGTAGACTCTTACACCAAATGGTCTTATGACAACGCAACACGATGACGCGTAGTCTGTACTTTAAAAAGAAAAAGCAAGCTACGCTCTTTCCAATCTATTTCTCACAGGATTCTTTCAATTGTGATTATTTCTCACAGAATATCCCCAGCTCTATTTGTTTCGTATGCTGTGTGTGCTACAAAACATGCGTCCTGAATTCTTCTTGATCACACGGAAGCAAAACTCACTAGACCTTAGAGCTGTTCTCCGTGAGCCTCCATAAGTTGGGGAAAACCCCCAGATTTGAGCATTCCTGGGACAGTCGACGGCGGAGGTTCCTCTTGACGCATCAGCTGAGCCTGAGCAGCTACAGATAAACCCCTCACGTGTCACAGCTTCCAATGTGTTGGGTGTGGCTCATTCATACATCTGCCCACTCTTACCACACACTCACAAGGGTGCGCTACACTCCTCCAATCTGGCTTGGTACATTTGGGAATGCATTAGATAGTGTGATTGGATGAACCTTGAAAACTTATTGACACGAAGAGTACATTTTCTGACATCGAGGTCGACACAAATTCTTAACTAACTTTGGGTCTTCCTTCCTGGAATTTTTGTCTTGTAACCTCCTGCTGTACCTAGTACCAGATATACGTACATGTTATGCTTTTTGTTTTTTCAGGTCGAGTCTGTGCAACTAGCGCTGAATCTACTGGATGGCTGTGATTTCAAAGGGAATACAATTAAAGTCGAAAGAGCTAAATTCACAATGAAAGGGGGTTCTTACAATCCCTCGTTGAAGCCCAAAAAGAAAAAGAAGAAAGCACTCGAAAAAATGAAGAGAATTCAAGAGAAGTAAGTGTTATTTTTAGTTTTATTGCCGGTGGTCTCTCTGCGGTTCCAAATGCGTGGACGGTTCTAAAACATTTTTGTTAACAATATAATGAGTCATAACTCTCTCTCCTTCTTCTTCTCATGGTACCCCCTTCTTTAGAAGGTTGGCGTCTTGGTTCTGTTCGGCTGACCTAAATAGTTCCACTGGTGAGCAGCCTAATCACTCCCTCAGGATTCTTCTCCTTCCTACACTTCGCGTACCTTCTATTTTGCGCCTAGCATTATCACGCGAAACATCTCATACCCCCCTCCTCTCATTATGTGACCCAGGTACTTCAACTTGCGGATTTTAATTACTCCGCTTCTTTGGAGAATCGCTGCAGAACCTCCCTGTTGGTGACTCTGTCATGCACGATATTCTAAGGGCCCTTCTGTATCGTTTTTAATAATGCTTTATTGAATGTGGCCGCTTCTATACCACATAGAAGGATAGAAAATATATAGCGCCTCAGTGTACGGACTTTGAGATCCATGAGATACCTATGCTACAACAGAATCCCTTCATTTTGGTTTATTATTCATTCTGAATAATAACCCTATGTTTTCGGTCACGAAAAATTTTTTACAATCCCCCCTCAAAATTTGATACTTTACGTTGCAAGACTTGGAGATTCCAAATTTGCAATGTCCGTCTGCCGTCCGGGCCGTTTTGTGCCTTTAACGTGGTCTAAAAAATTCGTTCTTTCGCACAAAAATCCCATTTGGTATCTAGTTGTGCCCGCCATCTCGGCAATCCGATCGGACGAAGCCCATGGTTGTTATGGGCAAAAAAATGGTTATAAAAATTAACGAAACACAGTATAACGCGGGAACTACAGCGGAAGTCAACGTTTCGTCGTTAGTACTCCCTCCCTCCCTCCCGTCTCAATAAAAAACCACCCGCCCACTTGCCTTGCAACGCCACCCACTCGATTCGCAACCCGTCCCAATTTCCCCGACTCTTTTTGCCCGACGGGGGCCTGGCGCCGGGGGAATATTTAGTTTCCGTCGTTCCGTTGTAGTCAGGTCATGTTTCGTATGGTTTACTAGTATTCGATGCTAAATTGAATGGGATGGGGGAGCAGTAATACTAGGTCAAGCTGTTCATGAGAATAATAAACCATTATGTAATAATTTGCAGGGTTTTTACAAAAGCATTTCTAGCTATCTCAATGCGTGCTTTTACTTCTGTAGTCGAATCACTGCTGCTGCTGCCTACCCATGTTTCCAGATCCTTATACTGATACTTATGTTATAGGATGGTATTCGGGTTATCTCTCAATAATAATGCTTTCCTTTCCAACCAATATATTCGTCCGTTCCAAGTATCGTATAGCCCACAGGCACAGAGATAGAAAGAGGAGCGAAGTATGTAAGTTGGAGTCCGGAAGAGAAATAGGCCGAGTGCCTCGTTGCGCGCCGTGATCCCGATGTTCCTAACCTCCCGATCGCGGCAATGCGGTCCCCCCCTCTCCCTGTTCATCAGCAGCTATCTTCCTCTTCAGATTTAATCGGAGCTACTTCAAGTGGCTCTGCTCGATGAAAGAAGCTCCGGAGTTCCGAGTCACAGCTCATTCCGATCGTGCCCGTAACACTTATACTCTTTCAACAATGACAACCGAAACTACTAATTGTGCGTTCAAGTTAGCTCGCTTTGTAAAAACATTGGAGGAATGCAATGATTGGAATTCTTGTATTATTTGTTGCCTTGCGTTATCACGTGAAGCAGTTCATACCTCTCTCCTCTCATTATTTAGGGTTATAAATACTCCAATAAACGCTCCTTAGAAAAATCTCATGGTAAACAGTATCTCACCTTGCAGCTCTACGTTAATAAACAATATTGGTTGTACTAGTCGTACATTGCTACGTTATTACTAATCACAAATTTCATCGAAGTTCGTGTAGGCTCAAACCAAGATCAAAGTCGCACATTTCAGCTTTGATAACTATCTACAAGACGTTCGCTGAATTGAACGAACAATTTTCAGCATCTGTTTAGTCCAAGTAGGACACAGGCACACAGCGATTAGATTTATCCGTGGGGGCTTGAAAAACTCCCAAGTTTATGAGGTAGGGAAAAGTCGTGGGGTGTTTAGCACCCAATTTTATTGTCAAGGTCCTGCAGCCCATTCGGGTCTGTACTTGAGCAGCCAAATAGAATGGGTACCACTGGGGCTTCTGTCCGCGGCCGGAGACGTGGAGCTCTTATAGGGCGTGACGCTGCCAGCCATGAAGCCATGGGTTTGGCTTTGTGGGGGCAGTGGTTTCGCTGGAAATTCTCCTAGAGAATTGGTTAGGTGCTGGCAGGAGAGTAGTTGAGGCTACCAAGGTAGGAACCCTCTCTGAGGCTGCGGGCATGTGCCCAGCACTCCTACAAATGTCTCAGTTTTACTTTTTCGTCATAATCTAATGAGTTATGGATTGATCTTAAGGCAGTTGGCCGTGAGCCAAAGAAGCAAATTATGAATTTTGTTCTAAACGATGTTATGGGCAAAGAAACGAAACGAGACGGCGTCTACTTCTGGGAATGCCATACCTCGAAGTAAAGCAGCAGTGCAGGAGCCCCCGGCAGTTGTGTCGCGCAACTCTTGTACAGGCTATTCGAACAGAGCGGACTATCTATTATTCAATGAACGAGCCTTTTCTTACAGCTGGCCCGAGAACCGTTACAACTAAACGAAACATGTTATTGCACTGCTTTATTGCTTTATATTCGAACGACTGTCGACATTTTGGTTAACTCAAAAATGTTTTTCCTTTTCAGACTTCTCGACTGGCGGCCAGACAAAATACGAGGGGAGCGGGAAAAGCACGAGAGGGTAGTTATAGTGAAAAATCTATTTGAGCCTTCAACATTCGACAAGGACCCGAGTTTGATTCTCGAGTACCAACAGGATTTGAGAGAAGAGGGCGCTAAATGTGGTGACATCAGGAAAGTCATCGTTCACGACGTAAGTAGCTGTGAATCTGCTGTGTGGGTATTGACGAAATAAGGATTCCTGTCTTTTGAAATGAGCTCTTCCTCTTATGTCGAGGAGGTGCCATGAGGCCTGGTAAATACTTGCGATTTTTCTTATTGTCACTAATCAGGGTTGAGATTTCCTCTGTTCTCAACTCAACTTTTACTTCCCCTCGCTCAATAAATAGAGATTGTTAACGCCAGAAAGACTGGTAACAGTAGTTAGGACTTCTCTTTTTGTTGGTTTATTTTTTTTCTTCTCGTTTGTAATCTCCATTACAGCCTGTTCTGCCTTACAAATAGGAACGTCATGTCGCCGCCTCTCGACACTCCTCGACTCAGTGCCACAAAGACAGCGTATTCTCAGAGACAGATTTTGAGCTTCGAATCTCAAACTAGGCACGTAGTTAGGTCTGATACATTTGATAGACCTGGAGCCAGCTTGAAAAAAACGTCGTAAAAGGTGGACAATTTTCAAGCACATAAGGCGAAAGAGATCACTCTGCTGAACTCATAACTGCACGTCTGCCAGCTCACGGCCGGGTTTAGCAGTGGCGACCATTTTAAATTTTCAAAATTCGTGAAAATTGCAAGTACTTTTGGAGGGCTGAAAATTGTCTGAGAGATCCTACAAACCACGTGGATATAGAAAATTCACGTCTGCTACCCCTCACCCGGTGGAAAGTACTGGCAGAAGGGGCTAGAAAAAGGTTACTTTTTTGTACTAAAATGAAAACTGTTGTGGACTGATGAATTTTTGGTTGCTGAAACTACTAGACATGGAGAGAGGAACGGACCTAGTCTGCCGCAGCAGGCTTGGTGGAAAGTGCTGGCAGAGGATGGTTGAAAAAGGGTACGTCTTTTGTACTAAAATGAAAATGGTTTTGGATTTAAGAAATTTTGTTGAATGAAACCACTGGGGATATAGAGACGAACGAACCTAGTCTGCCATCTGATACTTGGTGGAAAGCATCCCTCCAGTATCCCTGGGAAACAACCTAATTCACCCTTACGTGTTTCAGAGGCATCACGAAGGGATCGCTCAAATATTTTTCAAAGAACCTGAAGCCGCAGACGCTTGTGTGCAACTCTTCAACGGACGTTGGTTTGGACACAGGAAGATCGAAGCCCACACGTGGGATGGAAAAACGAAGTACAAGTAAGTTGACGGCTTCAATCTTCTTCTCGTTGTTACCTATTAATTTCTGCGTGTGCGAATCTCTAATCATAAATCGAGCTCGCGATCGCTGTATTTTTTCCCTGAGTCAGCGGCTCTTCAAACATCTCCAAGCCCCCCTCTTAGCACATCTGCCTGTTGAGAGGATGTGCAGGGTGTTAAGGGATGACTCTGCCAGAGGACAATGGCGCAGGATATCCTGTAGTTTCAGCTGGAGAAGCTGAATGAGCTGAAGGATGAAGAAATGGAGGAAAGATTGGTAGTACGGGAGGATGGCGGCACTCTGCGAGATTCTCATGAAATGGACAAGAAAGAAGCTGCCTTCACACAGAGAGACGTGAGGGGCAACCTGATCTCAATTCTGACCTTCCCTCGTACGCCCCATTAAAAAGACTTCAAGTCCTTCAACGACTGCCACAAGCACAGCAATCACAAGCTCTACAAACTGTTTTACGTCACGCTATTATTGCACTAATCCTGCACCTCTCTTATTCACTAACTTACTCATTTATGTTATATTCACAGAATTTTTGAAACCGAGGAAGAAATTGAAGCCCGAATTAAAAAATGGGACTCGTACTTAGAAACTGAAGAAGATGGTGGTACCAAAAGTGTCGAAAAACGGGATAAAAAGGACGACGCTAAAGTTACTGCTGCGCAGGAAGGCAAGGAGGAAGTGAAAGTTAGTGAGGGAGCTGATTCTGATGGCACTCGAAGCAGCGCAGGCAGCGGCGATGAAAGTGAATAGCTGTACATTATCACAGCTTTTATTTTATTTTTTGATTACTTTGAAATAAACTAATAGTGTAAATAGTAGCTCAATAATTTCGAGTTTAACACCCTGAAACTTGTCAGATCTCATATGTATGTTTTCCTACAGTATTATGGCCCCCTTCAGGCTCTCACGAAGTAGCCTGTCAAAAGAATGTGAAGAGGTTCGTCGGCCCTTTCTGTCGTCCTCTCCTGTTCTTCACCTCTTTCCATCTCTATTTCCAATCACATTTTCATTCGATCTGCGTTTTGTTGTACGCTATATACGAGGCGTTCATAAAAGGCCGTTTGGTCAGAGTGTGGGGACCCCGTGCGAGAATTGCACATCTAACGGATTTTGATTAACTTCCTTCTGCGTTGTCCCCAGACACCGTGCTCCTTATTTTTTTATCTCGTGTTCGAGTCCTGTTCCCTGATTGGTTTTTATGTCGCGCGCATTTAAGAAATGTTGTTGAATATCGTTCTTTTCCCTAGTTCTCTCTAGTTATTATTCGTCGACAACCCCCTAACAACTAAAGCGGTGACCCTGACATAAGTCCACTCGTCACTTCGCAAGACGTTTCTGTAAGTCATCTTTTCGTTTTCATAACGAACGAAGGTGCTAGAAGTACACAACGAGGTAGCTCGCGTCAGCATAAAAATTCCGCCGCATTGGCGTCGCAATGTTTCAAGTGTGAAAAATGCAAGTCGACGCTCAGTTCGCCAACACCCCTGTCACTAATAAGCCGACGAAGATCAATTATGTATTGGCGAGCCTGGACTCGGATGTGGCCAAACTTATTTCAGATTTTTCTCTCTAAGCCGAGGACTTTAACACCCTACAATGATTTCATGGATCGTTTAGTGACATCAAGGTCAATAAACTTCTGACTGAACTCGATTTAGGCGACAGGAAGCCCTCTCAACTTCTCAGAGATGCGTTCGCTCGCGGGGGGGGGGGGGGTCAGGTACAGGATGATTTTTTGAGGACGATGTTCCTCCAGCGCCTTCCTGTTAACGCTCGTTCAATTTTCTGCCACCAGTTCTGAAGCCTTGGAATAGTTTGGCAGATACAATATTGGAATTTGCACCCCTCCAGTTTTCCAAGTCGATCTCAGAGCTTCACCTGCTTGTGCGGTTTCAAACCCTCCTCCCGACTAATTGTCTCGGATTGAAGCTCAAATGAAGCCCTTGTGAAATTCAACAGGCGCGAACGCTTTAAATCTCGTTCTAAGTTCAGGTCCTGACCATCTCAGTCACACGAGTCTATTCAACCTGCAATTTGCTCTTATCATAGGAAATGGGGAAACAAGGCCCTGAAATGTGTGATTCTCTGTTCATACAAAACTTCTAAAACTCCGGTAAACTTCTAGTTAAAATAAATTATAAAAAAACTTGTATAAAAAATAAAAATATTTTTCATCTTGTGTTCGAGTCCTGTTCCCTGATTGGGTTTTGTGTGGCGCGGGTTTAAAAAATGTTCAATACAGGTCTTTTCCCTAGTTATCTCTAGTTATTATTCTTCTACAACACTGGACTCTAATAACAAATAAAGGAGAAAAATATCTGGTGCGTTGCAACACACAACTTTCCTTAGCTCTACAACAATTCACTTGGGTACATGGCTAATTCTAGTTAATCGATTCATTTATCACTCAGTTAATTTGAACTTGGTCAAATAACGCTTTACGGCAGCAGGAAGCGGTGGCGCATACAGTTCCAGATTTTATTGTGCTGCTCGAACTCATTGCAGGACCATTATCGAGCCATTGGTACCTAGATAATTAATGAGGCTGTAAACACGAATTTCTTAAAGTGGATAGTAATCACTTTTGTGGAGTTATTGGGTAATAACTGTTAGAACTGGTAGTAAGCGAAACGGGCGTAGTTGAAATTCAGGAATTTCTGGAGTGAGCCCCATGTATCTCACGAGCGTTTTTAAACACCCACCCTTTAGGTATTGGATTGGACTACAATACCAATTTTTTTTAGCATTCTACTAACATTCCAGCGGACTTTATAAGGAAAAAACTGCGCTAAAAACGCTTTTGGTCGACAATTTTGATAATTTATTGTGCTGCTCTCGTCATTTTCCCACAAATGGGAATTTGATGATTACATTGCCTTATTGAGAGCTATCAATATAAAAAATTTAATCAAAATCGTTAGAGCCGTTTTTGAGAAAAAAAATATTTGGTGTTTCGATCACTATGATAACTATAGTTAAATTTCGGTGGATTTCGTTCATACCCTTATTTTGGCGTCCCATGGTAACCTGCGGGCGAGATATCAAGTTTGAGTTGTTTTCTCTAAAAATCGTTCACAGACACACAGACCATTTTCCCAAATAGTGTTTTTCGGACTCAGGAGGGTCTGAAACGTAAAGATCTGAAGAAAACTCAAAGTTTTTTGTTCAGCCGATTACATAACTTTCCTTTCTACTTCGTAGAGCAAAGGAAAGTAAAAAGTCAGCTCGTCGCATGTGTTGAAAGATTTGCCGATTGCACTGAACCAAGCGGGAGACCGACGAATAATAAACAAAAATTTATTAACTGTAGGGGCGAATCCCACGCGAAATAATATAAGGGTAAACTTAAATACATCAATTCGAACGGCTAAAGATAAAATAGAATTGAATTTGGGGAAAATAAATAATAGTTCACCTTTTGGCTTAAAATGAATCTAAAATAATGAGTGTCCTTGCATACCTGCCAGCCGAAACTAAGTACAAAGTACAAAGGGATGAGGAGGCTGCCGAATTGTGCCCAGCGCAGAGACCTGATTTCTTGGAAACCCTCACAACTGGCCACTTTCCCCCTTAGCCGTGCGTCGGTAGCGAGGATCAGGCTCAGCGAGCGTTCACACACCGAATTGCCGCTGCACGAAAGGCGCATTTTACTTTACAGTACCTACAGGTCTTGTTAAATCGCGGTAAAATGTTCTTGTGTTGAATTATCCCCCACGCCCCATTTCAGGGTCGAGGGAGTTTGTGTCAAGGAGCGTGAGATATCAACAAAAAGATACTTTTTCCCACTAACTTTTCATTTCAACATTCTACTTTCACGAAAATTGAAAGCAGCTTCAGGTTATTTGTACGATACAGCTACCGCTTTTGGGCAAACAAGACAACTGTTATATACAACAAAATTTATATGCTGAGCCAAAGCAGTTAATACCCACGAAAGAGGACTATACTGAATGTTTTCAAACTTGAAGTGGAATGAAACGGGATAACATGAATTGAGGTGGAATAAATGACACAAATATTGACAAGTCGCAGCAACGAACAGTGCGGATTTTCATGCTAATCTTCGCCTGCAGGTATCGCGTCTTCTATTCGTTTGATGAATTTGATTCTTAGCTCTGTACAACTGTCGCCTTTGAGGTGATCTCGAACGAACATCGAGGAGACGTCCATTTGAACCTGAAAGCATAAGTTCTGAGTAAATGTCAAAACTCACCAATTGTTTACCGAGCGACGACTATTTTGTTTGTTTCGTAGATGACAATTCTGATTTGTACGAAAATGTCGTTGAACGTCGACGTCAGGGCGAGGCGTGTTTAGAGTTGCTCACCAGGGACAACTTGGTTGTTGCCAACGACCCCATGACTGAGGCGACCAGGAGGAATGTTATGCATTGACGTCACAGCCGTGTCTCACACCCTGATACTCAAATTGCAGGGTTGGCAAGTCGTACCAGGTGCAACACATGGTTATTGACTTTGCCATTGCAGGTGACAACATCCTGTGCAAAGACACGTGTGAAAAGCATTCTGCACAAAAATGCTGACTGGCCACGATTCTGTAGGGTACTGAAGGTGAACTGCGTGCTGCAGACATCGACCTAATAGTGCAACCAGCCACACCTGAAGAGGTGAACAGCAAAGTGGACGTATTTACCACAGCACTACACTCTGCTGGGCTCTCTGTACTTGGCCAACAGAAGCACTGGGCGATCAAAGTCCCACGGTGGACTGAGGAACTTAATCCCTTGAAGCAAAGTATAAATAGAGCTAGAAGGATCTACCCTGATACCAGTGCAACACTCCGAACTGCCTTCATCCAGGAGAAGAAGGCCTTTCACCGTGCCATCAAATGAGCCAAACAGCAAGGCTGGCAAAATGTTGTGGAAGCGGAGAGCTCCGAGAACCCCTGGGGCAGACATTACAAGTGCTCCATAGGGAAAGCAAATGTAGAGCAGGTCTTAGCTGCGATGCAAAATGAGTCAGGATGGGCCTGCAGCATCGAAAGTTCAATAGTAACCCTCCTTGAGAAGGCATTCCCTGACGACCAAGTAGCTCGAGATACTGAAGCCCAGAGGGCAGGAAGGGAGCTGGTCATGGACCCTCTGAATGAGCCCATTGTGGACAACAGGCGACCTTGGCAGGGTCCTTGCAACCTCCTTAATTTATTTAATGACTGTCTACAGGTCGGACAGTTCCCCACTCAGTGGAAGTCTGTGTGTGTTGTCACTTTTCAAAAGGGAGGCGACTGCAATCAGGGATCATGGAGATCGCTCAGCCTTCTTTCCATATTAGGCAAAACATATTTCTAATGTTGCAATCCCTCGAAGGAGTCTTTGGCAGCAACCTCACCGGCAGGCAATACGGGTGTACCAAAGGAAGGAATTCTGATTTGTACGAAAATGTCGTTGAAGGGCAACGTCAGGGAGATGTGCACATATCAGCTTGGTGTTAACAGTTGTAGCACCATCTCAGAAGTACGATGAATATCGTTTGACAGCAGGAGAAGCCCGTTTGAGTCTCTGGTGTTCAGCCTGGCTGAATAAAGAGAAAGCTCAGAGCGGAGATCGGTTACTTTAATCAAGTTAAGCTTCTGGACACATTCTGTGAGAACTTCAAGCAGAGTTTTGGAATCTATCAGTAGCCAGGACATACCTTTGCCAGTGGCCCTCTCCCAGTCCGTCTTCTCAGCAATCCTCGCTCGTTTAAGGTGAGGTGCATCTACTATCGTTATCACATCCTAACCACAGACCACAACCCACCTTGTTGACCAAAAGAGAAGTTTATTTTCTCTAGTGTTGAAGTTAAGCTCACAAATACTTCCCATTGCTCGTGGGTGGCAAGTTTTAAACAGACAAATCAACTGTGACCACGTTTTTTTTTTTGTCATTATCTTCTTCACAAACTGGCAAGAATAAGCTTGCTTAGTATCAGTCAAAGCTGGTAGTTTTGGCTGCTCTTCCAACAAACATCACTCAATGTTGTAGTAACTACAATGACAATGGAGCAACACGTGGTTTCTTGTTTCCTTCGCAGTGGAGGTGCAAGACCAGCAGGATGCAGAATCCGCTTCCATGCAGTAGCACATTCTCAAACCAAAGGAGGAACTAGAAAATGAACTGCCTCACTTAACTGGTTTGTCATCTGCTGTCAAAAAATTCTACCTCGGTCGCCTACTGGAATTACACCCACTGGCAATGAAGGGATTTACTGCTCTTGAATATGGACTTCGTTATCTTCCACGCCTGCCTGAACAGAAATTGTGGAACGAAAGCCATTCTGGGTCTTTTGGTCTAGATGCAAGCAGGTGCTTTCAACAGCACAATGTTGGACACTAAGCACGTAATGAACAAGCCAGACAAGTGCTAACGCTTACTGGAAGGTACGACAAGAGCCTTCCAGACCTTGCGGTGAAATCCTGATGCCCTCACACTAGAGCATGCACATTTTCACACAAAACAAAATAACTGCGTCAACCTCCTGCAGCTTCCACGTACTAACATGAGCTTGGTGCTGATTCCAGATTCCTTTTCAACGTGCTACTTTTTCCTCGCTCCATTACAACTAAAGCTTCATACAATTACGCCTCACGCATCCCATAAAGAGTGATATGACCATGCATCTGCCTTCAAGTCAATGTGAGTCAAGGAGACAGCCAACCATCATATATATGTAATTAAGGCAGTACTAATGTTCGTATTTTGCAATGTAAACAAACATTTCTTACCATTTCCAAAGCTCCTCGAAGAACTCCAGTCAAAATATTGCAGTATTTCAAACCGATGCAGTGATCTGGAAGCTCCACCAATTCAGTTAGCGGATCAGACTCGAATTGAAGAGAGAATTCGTCTCCTGCCGAACTCCAGTTGGTTATATCCGGGGTTATACCGAGGTACAGTCTGAACGCTGTCTGAAACCACAACACGAATTGCGAACTAATTTTACATAATACGACGTCAACTACTATTAAACGCGGCGCAAAATATTATTGAAATGGCTTTTAATGGCCCCTCCCTGTAACAAACGCCGATGGTCGCGAGAGGACACTCTTTATCGCTGCCCCGAGCAGCCTCCTCTCTCGCTGAGACTCAGGTGAGTGAAGATGGCGTTTGTCCTTCCTCAAGCGGCTGAAGAAAATATTTTTTTTAAATATATATAATAAATCCCCGTTTCGACTCCGAGGTAAGTGCCACTCCTTCAAAAGAAGAAAAATTCAATATTGGGAGCCTAGTCAGGAAAATAAAAATGAATCTTTCCCCCTCAGCCACCCCCGCCTCACGAATTGTACCAGGAGGCACCTCCTCCAGGGATAGACGGCAACCTCGGACTTCCGTTGTACTCATCAGGTGGGATAGACGATTTTAAATAAATACTTTTTTTTTAATTTCGAAGAAGATTAACCACCTCTACGTCGTTGGAGTAGCCGGAGACCTTATTTTATTTTTTTTATTCGTCAGAGATTTTGTTTTGTATTTTTTAGAAGTAGAAATCCATTACTTTCGTTTTTTTTTAATTTTGTAAAGGGTGGCCACTCCGATCTATACTTAATCATTTAATTAATTTTGACCGAAATTAAATTCATTTCTTTTTGGGTGGAAATTTCCGACAAGGACGATTCTGTTTTTTTTACTTCTTTCTTTCTCCTCCACGAGTTGGTCGAGGAATTGCTAAATTTTAATTATTGTGCGGCAGAACATTTTTGCTTAGGTTTTGTCGTTACATCCCGTTGGAATGTTGCAGTCAGCAGGGCTTCACCCACGAACCCCCTAGGTTAGTATATTAAAGAGCCACAGGCAGAACTGCAGTCTCACCTGTTCCAAAATGCAGACCCTAGTTAACTGGAGGATTGAGTTTCCTTCATTCCCTATCCACAACAGAAGAAAAGAGCAAAATATGGAAAAGGAGGGGAGGGGACTGGGCTAATTCCCAAAACAATGGCCACGGGTACATTCACCCGGTTCGCGATTCGGAACATTGAAGAGCGTCACTGATACTGTGGTGAGTGGATGATATTGTCTCCAAAGGCTGGTTCCTTTATACGAGTATTTGGCAGTGACAACATCTGCCAGCCAACCTCACGAAGGATTTCTTCGAGGCGATCAAAGAAGCCTAACCCCCACAAAGTTCGGATATGTAAATTCAGAGGTGAGTGATATTTTTTTCATTTTTGTGGTCGTCAATGTATGTTTTGTTGCATTACGCTAGTGATATTTATAATTTTTGTGGTCTCCAATATCTGTTGCATTAGGCACGCACTTTTTGTTTTTTCGTTCACTTCGAATCAGTTTCGCACGCTCTCCATTGTTTACATCCTGTTTCTTTTGCGCGCGTTGTTTACATTCACTTTTACGACAAAACTTTGCTCAACTTTTACCACTACGGTTAGGCTCACCAGTAACAGTGACGCTAGTAAACCGTTCCGAATTGCGAACCGAAGTTCCATGCAAATGTACCCGTGACCATTGTTGGGAGATTACCAGGGACTGACATAAAACTACTGTTACATCACAATTAGTCAAACAGAGCGATTACCTGAATTTTATCAGCAGTGTCTTTGAAATCGTGGCATCGTCCCGAGCCAGTTTTTGCCAAGAAATCTTCAATTAGGCGAATTCCTATGTTGTACCCCATGCGCTCCAATTGTTTGTTAACGTCTTCCACATTATCGTAATCTCTCATCAACTGAGAGACCAGAGCCCCATAAGTTAACGTGAACAGCTCGGAATTCTGTCAAATTCACATAGATACGTTTTAGAAATCCTCATAAAGATTTACCGTGTAAGTTCACTGACATTCACGGAACTTACCACTTTTTTGGAATCTATTCGCGTGGCTGCTCGAGACATGGCTCAAATTATTAGCACTGCGGTTGTATTCGTCGCTGTCAATAATCCTGTAAAAAATAAAATTGAAATGAATCGAGGCCTATTATTATCATTATTATTATAAGCTGTGTGGGGAAGAAGTAAATCTCAATCTGAGGCAACTATCACTTTGCAGTTGTCACAGAAAAGGGAGCGATCGGCTCGTGTCCATTCTTGGTATCAATTCTCTATGAATGTCGTGGCCAATTATTGCGATGTGGCCCCATTGCTTTGGACGTCATCAACACGAGCTTTCATAACGCGGTTTCTTCTTTTCTCTCAAAGACATCCTGCACGTCAAGCGCCTCCAGTGAGCTGGAAACATGTACCCGACTCGAAATGTCCGTTGTTCGTGATGGTAACACTTCTCCGCGTTGTAATAGTGAACAGAACACTACATCCGGATATTATTGTTGTATGCTGCACGATAACGTTACAGTTCCCTGATGTCATAGTTTAAGTTTCCTTCCCACGGATATGACGTTTCTGCAGGCTACTAAAATAAACGAGGCAACACTTCGCCTAATCAGTGCTATGATGTCAAAAGGTTAACTGTTAATCGCCCAAAAACGAGCTGGTTCATTTTTTATCGAGTTTTACCTTGTGTTATCTCCAACATACATTCGCTATTAACTATAGAATGTATCATAGCAATAAGCACCTTTCACATAAATTTATTATCTTTCTTAACGGTTATCAGAAGATACTCACTAGTTGACAAGGATACGTCAGAGTTTCAAACAAAATAAATATGCCTTAAAGTGGGCTACACAGGCAAGTACAGAAAGCACCTCACAATGGAACTCAGCTCGAAAAGTATATCAAACAAGAATTCAAATTATTTTCTGACACACGAATTGAATTATGTTAGATATGAGAAAACAGCACAATGTAACCACAAAGTAACCTACCGACAGAAGTTCTTCAAAACTTCTTCCTTTTCTCTTACTACGCATTACTATCCGATGGTTGAAAGAACGGCTCAACAGGTCCGTTCGGAACGGAACAGTGTGCAGTACGTTCATGATTTTAGAACCGGTTCGGGGATTTTGTTAGCGCGCTTGAAATTACGGACTTTTCTATGAAGGCAGACTCAGCAAAGACGAACAATTTGGTGAAAATTATCGAGCAGTTCTTAAAAGCGTTTGGCTAAAGGTAGCCCTCAGCTAATCCTGTGCCACTTTTTTCAGTTCAGTGCGAAACGGGGCCGAAAATCTTTGCACCAACTAATCGATAGAGCTTCTTGCAAGAAATTGAATCTGAGAAGTTGAAC
Source organism: Pachypeltis micranthus (assembly GCA_020466155.1). Taxonomy (NCBI): domain Eukaryota; kingdom Metazoa; phylum Arthropoda; class Insecta; order Hemiptera; family Miridae; genus Pachypeltis; species Pachypeltis micranthus. The sequence goes on from CM035776.1 coordinate 8,471,002, forward strand.
AGTGGTTGTATCTAGCCTGCAATTTCAGTCCAAAGTGTCCCTGTAGTGCCACCCTCCTTGTTTGCTCTACAGATAACTATTTGTGGTGCAGCGTGCTCTGTCAATTCATGTTGCCTTTCTAACTCCTCTCAGTAGGTCCAGCCAGACCTGCTCTCATTGCCCAGGGAATCTCTACATCCAAAGTTGAAAGGTGAGTGCTACAGTTCCAGTTCTGCCTTTTGATATAGTAGTTGCCAAAATTGGGCACGTTTATGGGCGATTTATCAATGTTATTTGCGAGCCCGAATAAAGGTTGAATAATTCAAATCTTTGAATAACTCCCCCTGACCCGTTCATCAATTCATTTTGACAACGGACGAGCATTAGGTGTTTGTCATCAGTATTTGATAACCAAGATCGGAATTCCTATTTTCCACCCTGAATGGGACTACTGGGCATCTGGAAAGAGAAACCAGGTCATTCACGTGGCAAAACACACGGGTGAGAAGCCATTTGCACGTGTTGAATGTGACTATAGGTTAGCTCGTAAAACGCACTTAGACCAGCATATGAAAACACACACAGGAAAGAAGAGAACGAGATGACAGTCCTTGTGATCCCCTTTTCACCAAATAACATTGACCGACGGCTGCCTATTCAACGTTTGAACTGGAGAATTAATAAACTGGCCCATATAGTCCTCAATACGTACAACCAGCACTCTGGTGGATTCTGCCAAAGCCAATCAAAAACCTTTTTAAAAAAATCATTGGTAGCTGCCTCAGCTGTGCAGTTTAATACAAGCTCCCAAGTCACGAAACAAAGCCTCATTCTCGTCATTCCTCCTCACCAATGGAAATTTGAAGGTTTTAATGAAAATAAATGCTCCTAAAATCCTTTACAGATTAAGCTGGGGTTTGCAAAATGCCACCCGCTCCATGAGGCTGATAGGTGCGAGACATTGACTCACACTGAAGGAACCATTAGTGAGAAACTGATACAGTTGGGTAAGTGAACACGACCATTTTGTTGGTAACAAAAACACTTTAATCATATTAACAACGACATACTAAATTCAACTGGACGAATTCACAAATCAAAATCCCTTTTTCAAAACCCAATTCTTCACATGAAATACGAAGTCGCCTCTGATGAAAACATTACCGGTAAGTTCGTCGATGCGCATACCCAAGCTCCTCCCTGTTTCTTGCTTCACATATTCTCGCAGCTCTTTTTCTACGGCCCAGATGTCCCCTTTGACGCGCTTCAACGAAGTAATTCTTTGCATCCCCCTCTTGCGAATTGTCAGGTACACGGGAACCATGTGATTTTTGTTGCGAGGGATAAAAAACGGGTGAGGATTAGACTGAGCTGAAACAAACGTAATAATTCGCCTTTTTAAAAATCTGGTGCATGACGTGCAAGTTAGATTTAACAGTTTCAGACTTGAGCTCAACCAGACACAGTAGCAAACAAGCATTGGATTTGGATTTAGTTCAGTTATTTCTTATACACCACACACGGCGACCCACCATCACATGTACATAGGTCTATAATTGAAATACAAGAGCCGCTTCAAGCCCTTTCAGCCCATTATCACTGCACAATATGCAGACGACGTAGCCCTCCTCTACACCTCTAAAACCAAGCTGCACTGCGCCACAGTCATGAATAAGTTCCTACCGTCCCTGTCCAGCTGGTACCACAAATGGGGACTATGCCTCAACGAATCCAAATCACAAGCAGTCGTCCCCCCCCCCCCCAACATCCAAGTGAGAAGCCACCCAATCCCTTGGAAAAACCAGGCCACGTATCTCGGTGTCATCTTTGACAGGAAACTAAACTGGTACAGGCAAACCCTCGCCAATCGAGCCTTCACTGCCCTCTGGCCATTCTTCAACAACAGAAAGGTCTCACATCCGACGAAAATCCGTGTCTTCAGCGCCATCATCAGGAGCATCAGCCTCCTCTCTTCACCAACTCAAGGGCACTTACATGAAGTTCCTTCGAGGAGTCCTCTGCTCCTCCCGCTACATCAGAAACCAGCAGCTCCTGAAGGAAACAGGCCTCCTCCCGCTAAGCGAAGCCGTCGCAACCTACGCCCTCAACTTCCACAACTCAGAGGCGGGTCACCCAAACCCGTCTATCAGCTGCCTAACACAATATGCCCCCAACGCCTCGGACATCATCCGTAGGCCCTGCTCCCTCATTCCACGCTAACCCCGTCCCGCCCTCCTCGCATCGCACATGAGCATGAGTCCCCCTGCATCTGCAGGCTGGCCTCCCATCCTTCTCGTTTAGAACCTCCGGGTTGGCAACCGCGGGGGAGTGGTTTTAGTCGGTAAAAAAATCCGACACTACCCATTTGGGTGTCTTTTGAAGATTCCCCCTCCCCCTGGGTAAACCTCCAGTCAACATCTATTGCCTTTTACTCTTCTCACCCTTGAAAGAAATCGTAGTCGGGGTACGTTTAAACTTTTCACACCCTCCATCTCACTTACCTAATATCAGTACGTGGGCTAACTGAAAAGTTAGGTGCCGTCTGGTTTCTTCCAAACAACCTCTTCTTCAAAGATTTAGTAACGAACATAAGTTCCTTACACCACACAATGGTTTTTGGTTTATAACTCATTTTCGTTTTAAGGCATGGGGATTCCAAATCAACATTGTCCATCCACCATCCAGCAAAAACGTAAAAAACTAAAATAAATAAAGCTATGTTAGTAGGCGAAACGTTTTTATTTTTTCCGCATCCCACAATTTCGACTGTACCTATTTTTTGAAGAGATTTGCGCTACATCCATTAAATCTTCCTTTCGGCATGGGGTTTGGGTTGGTCGGCTTTCTTTGCACTCACAGGCACCAACAGAGTGGGAGAAAGTGGAGGATTGGCGTGAGGCAGGAAAGGGTTTGTGATTTATGAACATGACAGTTTCTGTAAGTTAGCTGAATTAGCATGCTCAATTTTAAAATAGGCGAATAGGTGGTTTTATAAACAACCAGTAGGCTTCATGTGGCACTCGCAGAAGGAAGAGGTTGACCAAACTGTTGCCTTGGCATTGAGTACTGTCTTGATGAAGGATTTCCCTGACGCACTTATTGTTAGACACTCCATCGCGTACACAAGTGTGCTATTCAAAACTGATTACCCCCGTGTTCGTTTCATGCACCATAATTTTCCTGGTTGTAGAATACTACACTGTTGTTAGCTTACTGCATCACACTCTCAGATGAGGTATTCAAGGAAGACCAGGGTCTTCATGATTAATTGCACAAACTAACAAAACAATACCCCATAATAGTCACCTTTTTTTTCGTTGTCTTTCAACATCTGCACATGGATTTCGTGTGTTCCCATTTGTGCCCATTTTCTTCACGCCAATACGTGGTAAAATCCCAGAATAGTGGATGCGGGTACATTTGCGTGGGACTTCGGTTCGCGATTCGGAACGTTTACTAGCGTCACTGATACTGGTGAACGTAACGGTAGCGGTAAGAGTTGAGCGAAGTTTTGTCGTAAAAGTGAATGTAAACAAAGCGCACGAAAGAAACAGAAAGAATGTAAACAATGGAAAGCGCAGACAACTGAGAACGTGGACAAACAGTGGGCGCCTAATGCAACAGACATTAATGACCACAACAATAATAAATATCACTCGCATAGTGCAACAGAACACACATTGACGACCCCACATATAATTAAAAATCACTCACCTTTATAATTGCGTGTCCGAACTTTAAGGGGGATACGCTGAGGATTTCTACGACAACACCATGACCCCCAATCATACACTGAGAACTCAGTTTACTCAGGCTGAACCACGAGCCCTTACGAATAGATCGCCTGGGGTTGTGGCTGCCCAATCTACATCTCCATTCAAACCCATCCATGGAACCAGCCTTTTCACATAATTTCATCCATCCACCACATTCAGGACACTCATACTTGCCAGAGATAAAACCGAAACTCATACACCAATCCACAACAGTCCTCGGGCCATTTTCTCTTAATTGATGAATCAATTTCGTATTGATTCGCCTATCCATGGCTGGTCGAAAAAGATGAAAAAATAAACGCGTAGAGGACAGTGGGGAAAGCTCTAAAGCAGGAGAAGCTGGGCAGGCGCGAAAAAAATTGTATACGTAATGCACACAATGTAGAGAAAGACGCATGCGGTGGCGGCAACTCGACAACTGAAGGACGATAGTTCGGAAACAACGGAAAAATCACAAAGTGTGTGATTCACGAAATTAGCTAAACAGTTGCCAGTGATAAAAATTGTAACTAGCACTAGTATCAGTGACGCTCTTCAATGTTCCGCATTGTGAACCGAAGAACCGGGCAAATGTACTTGCGTCCACTATTCTGGGATTAAACCCAATATTATCCTTGAGTGAAACTCTAACGCAACTTAATGGAGACACGAGCAAGGACCACAGAGTTAAAACCTAGGTGTAGTAATCATCAGCAGTCATTCGAAAGGAGTACACCTTAATAAATCACCTGTTGGAGGAGTCCATCCAGAAGTATAATTGTCTTTAGGCTGAGGAGTTGGAACGCATTTGGGAGGCAGAAGTCTTTCAACGTACTTCCACTCTTCGGGGCTGTGGCTGATCTCGAATTCAGGGGGTGCGGCCGTGGGAACAAACGGTTTGAGATATTTGTAACTCGTCACTGAACGGCAACCCTGAAAAATACAACCACTTTTTATAGCACAAATAATGGAAATACTATTTGGCGTAAATGGTGAACAACCTAAAAGGTGAACTCCACCAAACGGAAAACATCCCCTTGCATTAATTACACTACTGTACAGTTAACCGCAATGTAGAAAATACAACCATTTTATTATTGAGAGATGATCCGCACAGCACAACGCCTACCACGGGCGCAAACATGAGCATCTTAAGCCTCATAAATACCAGACCAAATCCCCCTTACATCGCGGTGAATTTGGTCATTATAAGTTGAATAACCCGGGGCAGATGACTGTTTCTGTATGTACCCTGCAGCATACCCTTATTGCTATCCCTTAGACATCGGCGAAATGTTAATCATAATGCACACGTATTGTTAAACACAAATTGCACTCAGTAATCACTAATAGCATCGGCCTTAAGCTGTCTTTACAATTATTTGCAACGCAAACCCGTAGGCAGTGTGTTTCATGCAAAAAAGCCTACCGTCGGCACTTCTTTGATGATCGTGCGGTTCGTATCCTTGACGAGGTGACCTACGAACTTATAACAAATTCCCCTCAGGGCCATTATAATTTAATACTTTTCAAAATAGTGGCAACTAATATCCTAAAAATCTAGTTTTGAAGACTACGGTGGGAAGGTTACGCCGCAGTTCAGTTTATTGCTTTGGCGTTGTTGTTGTTGTATCTCCGTATCTTTCCTTTCGGGGCTTATAGCTAATTTCAGTTCAGTACGTTCTGCCAGAGAACTAACATCTCCCCGCTATGTATAAATATGTTCGAGATAATCCTTGGTCTACTGTCCGCCGTATTGAAAGCGACTTCAACTCGAGTACTAGAAACCTTGCAATAATTGTAAATATTCCAGTCGTCACAAGGTTCATTTCACTGTCAATTTCCTCGTAATATTGGGCACAGTGGTTGTTCAGTAGGCTGTGAGACTTGTTGGAGATCACTATAAATTTTTGAAAAATGAAAAACGATCGGGTTTGCGCCTACATGTTCGTCCATAATTCGCCAGTTTTCAGTGCCAAATAATGTGCGCTAATGCTATGTAAAAACGTCATTCTATATGTTCTTTCGAATAAAATTCTTTCCATTTGCTGAGGAAATAATAGATTAAAGTAGTTAGCTCTGTTTACATGGGATAGAGAGATGCTGTGTAGTTTGACAAACTCTGCTCTGACAAAGTCTGCCCTAACAAGTGGATAGTGTTGTATATAGGTTCATCGTAGGTTTCCTTTCATTCCTTGCAAGTGATGCCAACTAACAAGTTGTGTCCATGTTTCACATAAAGGGTGAAACAAAGAATATGGACCGACCGCTTGATAACTCTACGACTGCATGTATCGATAGGTCGCTTGATAATGCTACGACTGCATGTATCGATATGCGTCTGTTAGTTATCTCATATTTATTACATATAACCATTCTTAATTTCATTGAATTAACTCCTTTTCATAGTCTTTGTACATTTAAAATAATTATATAACGGGGTATTACATAATGAACATTAAATAATTGGCATAATCGCACAGCTGTCGTTATTTCTACTTTCAAACACGGTGCCAGGAGCCTACGATGTCAGGCATATCGATAACCTGACCTCCATCGTGATAAATCGGTATATTGCCTTCTCAGGGGGATCGGTCCATATTCTTTGCTTTTACCCACACAAATATTCAATTGTATTCCTGTTGTTTCTGTGGGTGTAAGTAATGCATTGGATCTTTCCAAGTTAGTGCATACGTATTTTATTTCTGCTTCGTTATGTGCATGTCCATTAACCCAATACTTGTACGACAGCGTTGTAAACAATAAAGGAGGGTTATAATTTTACCACGCACTGTTTGAATTTTCATCCAAGCAGAAGCGCTAAACTAGGTTGTAAATCTGCACGAGTCGTTACCACTGACGTACGAACCGTAAAATTACTTGAAAGCTAATATTACTTGATAATATTAACTTTTTTAATGGGAATGCTCCAAATGTTAAGCTTATGAGCGATTATGTGTCATCAGTCAAAATTAGTTGAGGTTATCTTACGTTAACAACAGTTGGCAACTTGGGTTAACGCCATTCCACGACGACGGACGAAGGGCAGGATTTGTTGGCATTGGCTGGATATTAGGTTGACGTTGGAAGTTGAGTTTCTTCATTCTGTTCTATTTGAAAGTTACGACGAGCCGTCTGTCACGATTTGGAACTTGAGGACAACAAACCTTTTTCGTAAGTTTCAAGTTCTCTTTCAATGATATTTATCAGTTTCGCACCGTTAGAAGTCTTAAGACGACTTATTAAGTGGACTTCGACACAACTCTTAGCGTTATGCGATGAGTGTGCGTGATTCTTATTAACTCCCGCTGATTTTTCGTGTGTTTTGCGTCTTCAGGCAATGGATCAGATTACTATGCTCGTCGAGCCCAGCAAGCAATTTGCTAAAGACTCCCTTCGACTTGTCAAGAGATGCACAAAACCCGACAGAAAAGGTAATGAGAAATTTTATATGAGGGTTCAATCTAAATGCGCGTGTTATAACCAATCATCAGCCAAAGCGTTCGTTTGAACGGCTAACTTCATGAATTGCCCATTTTTGTTTTCATCTTGGATTATGGAGTAGATTACTGGGAAAAACGTGAAAGTAGCGATGTCAGAGACGCAGGTTACGCTACAGAACAATTCAGCACACTAGATGTGTTGAACATATTTTGGCTTTATAGAGACAGGGATGGCGACAAGTATCACACCACAGCTTATGGTATCTGTCATGATATAACAATTGTAGCGTTGATAGTTATGTGGTGACTTCATATAAAACCATGTATTTCGGCTCAGTTTTTGAACTGTTCAGGATAAAATCCCAACGCTGTAGCCATGACATGTTTTGAGATGCATCACGATAACAGGTAGCTGTAACAGTTGAGACCAAATTTGACCTGATAAAGTCAATGTAAACAGTGGCTGCATGAAAGTTGCTGGAAGGAAAGTCTAATAATTACGATAAATGGTTGATTAAAATTATTGGTAAAATCCCAGAACAGTGGCTGTGAGTAGAACTTTGGTTCGCTGTTCGGGAACGTTTACTAGCATCACTGATACTGATGAGCTTAACAGTAGCAGTAAGAGTTGAGTCAAGTTGTGTCGTAAAAGTGAATGTAAACAACGCGGGAGAAAGTGACGGGAGGAATATAAACAATAGAGTCCGCGCGAAACTGAGTCATTGTGAACAAACAGTGCATGCCTAATGCAACACACATCAACGACCACAAGAATAATAAAAAAAACCCTGCAAATTATTACACAATGGTTTATTATGATCATGAACAGCTTGACCTAGTATTACTGCTCCCCCATCCCATTCGATTCAGCATCGAATACTAGTAAACCATACGAAACATGTCCTGGCTACAATGGAACTATGGAAACTAAACGTCTGATGATTTTGCCCCGTCGTCGGGGAAATTGGAACGGGGGCACTCAAAGCGAACCCGTTCCGAGGCGAAAGGGAGTTGAGTGGTGGCGTCGTTGGGAGGCGAGGGAGCGCGGTTGCTTTTTTAATGAGATGGGCGGGGAGGGAGGGAATTCAAACTACGAACCGTTGACTTCCCGCGTTGTACTGCGTTTTGTTAATTTTTTTAACCGGTTTTTGCCCATTACAACCACGGGCTTTGTCCGATCGGATTGCCGAGATGGCGGGCACAACTAGATACCAAATCGGATTTTTGTGCGAAAGAACGAATTTTTTAGACCGCGTTAAAGGCACAAAACAGCCTGGACGGGGGACCAAGTCTTGAAACGTAAAGTATCAAATTTTGAGGGGGGGGGTTGTAAAAAAATGTTCGTTACCGAAAACATAGGGTTATTATTCAGAATGAATAATAAACCAAAAAAATATCACTCGCATTATGCAGCAGAACAGATATTGCTGCTCACTAAAATAACTTGAAATATCACTCACCTCTCTAGTCACATATCCAAATTGTGGGGGGGGGGGGGTGTCAGGATAGGCTGTTTTGATGGCTTCCAATAACTCCATCATTTGTTCATCCATGCACCACATTCAGGACACGCGTACTCATCAGAGATAAAACTGACACTCATACACCAAGCCTTTTTCTCTGAATCGATGATTCAAAGTCGTATTAATTTGCCCTGGTCGACTTATAACAAACAAATTAACGCGAAGGGGACAGTCCTCACTAAAGTAGGAGAAGCTGGATAGACGGGCGCGAAAACAAATGGTTACGCATGCGGTGGCAGCAACTTGACTGAAGGACGATATTTAGGTTATTGACGAAGTACGGGATTCATGCAATGATTCCATAGTTTAGCAGTTAGTCGAACAATTTAATTCGAAGTTTGAAGAATACTAGTGCTAGGAAGTTGCCAGTGATAAAAGTTGTAACTAGCACCAGTATCAGTGACACTAGTAAACGTTCTGAATCGCGAAGTTAAGAACCTCGTGGCCATTGTTTCGGGATTCAACCAAATTATTAACTGATTTAAACTACTTTGGACAACTTGGTTGACAGTACAGTAAATAGTGATCTCGGTTGTTGTGAAGCTAATAAAATAATGAGTATAAACAATTGAAAAGAATTCTCTTATCAGTGATGTTTCATCACGACTTGTACGAAGTACTTCAACTGAGAAACTTCGAGCTAGAGAATCTGAGAGGATGCAGTTCCCTAGCATTGCTTGGATTTTTCCTTGTCTGGTTAGTGCGATGCTTCAAGAGGGAGCTGGTGTGTGGGACATCTAATGTCCCAACGACCTCGTTTCTGTCAGGTTATCGCATCCAGTGCGAGGGCGATTCAATTGCACCATCTTGGACATGGATCTTAAACACTTGTGTCAACATTTTTTCTCTTTTGAAATCAACCGACAACAGCTTTGTTGATCAACAACGTTATAGCCAAAACCTGCAGCCACTCTACCACGTGTTTGCAAGATTGTCTTGATCTAGGGTTATAGTTATAGGTGGGACACATCAATACTGGTTTCCATAAGGGCAAAAATTCTGACCTATTCATCTCCTGCACGCTCTAGCACATTGGCTAATTATGTCAAGTTGAGGTAATCAAAAGATTGCACACGTCTTGAGAACATGTTTTGCCCCTCTTTAGCTCTTGAAGCGTGTTAATACGGGTTTCTTTTCCTACAGAATTTCAAAAAATCGCAGTCGCTACAGCCATCGGATTCTGCATTATGGGCTTCATTGGATTCTTCGTCAAACTCATACATATCCCCATCAACAATATTATTGTGTAAGTAAAGTAAATATAATTTATTAGTACGTCTCTTAGTGAACGTAGGTTTTGTATTGTATTGCTTGCTCTCTGACAATTCAAGGAAATTTGAAGAAATACGTTACTGACCTTTGCGACGCTCCGTCTATAGTGAGTGCTAGGCGCAGAAGGCGCTGCGACCAAAGGAAAAAGGTGTGGGAGTGGTTATTTGCAAATCTCAAAATGGGATAAAAACTATAATTTAGAATAAAAGAGGAGAAATAAAGTATATTTTTGCCACAAATAAAACGTTAGCTCGATAAGAAGGTTGGAGAAGGCCGGGCGAGCGATAAGCCTTGTGGTTTCGCGTGTGAGTCCCGTCACACCATCTTTACATTCACCAAAGAAGGAAAGGGGGGCATGAAATCAGGCCATGGCGCTGCCAATATGGTCGTTGCATTGGTAGACAGGGAAAGTACTTCTAAGAACGTTTTACTTTGGCATTGGGTTGCATTAATTACACACTTTTCGTCTTTTTTTTTCTCTGACAACTCATCCTGAACGTATCCAACCAGCCACGGCCAGGTGACTGGAGAGCAAGCTGACGCATATGGCGAAGCAATGTAATAGTGCTAAAGCGATGGAACTGGAGCGTGAATGTACAGCAGAGTGGGCCATTCAATGGAGACTTAAGTCTTGGGATGGTCAACCTCCTCAGGCCAGCTTTGTAGAGCTAAGGAATGTTGTGTGATGCGGTGCACATATTTTCCTTATAAACTCCGCTCAAACGTCACTATAATATTCGGAAAAACTCAAGTTTTAGTCCAATCACGTACCTACAGGATGAGTCTTTAATAACGCGCGTATGACATGAAAAAATTCAGTAAATTTCAACCCGTTTCACTTAATACCATTTCTATAAGCTTTTACGCGATAACTGGAAAAGTGTTTGTAATTCTTGTTGACACTCGAAGACTAATGTTAGGGAAGAATCCGGCCAGTCTATTATAAACCTTGTGACTTGTGGCAATTAGTTCTAGCCTGTTCCTCGCTATCCGCGTCAAAGCGATTCCCATTCTTCTGTCCCACGTGGTATCCCATACTTATTACAATAGAGCAACACCACTCCCTTTTGTTTCAAAATCCAACTCAACTCAGCTTCCAGAGCTCTGATGTGCTTTCTTTACCGACTGAGTTATCTCAAATTATAAGTCGCCGTTTGAGTACAAAGACCACTCATTCATTAATTCTCTGTACAATCCACAGTCTTCAGTTTATACGGTCAAGTTCTTCCTTTAATTTCTCCATAGCTTATTAATGAGCCGAAGCATTATTGAGTTTGTTGTGATGTGTAAGAGTTCTTTTAATTTATTTATTTGCGTATTGCCGTTAATATTTTCTACATTTTATTAGTACAGTCCATTGATTTTATTTGTGGCTATTTATTGGACGAACGTTTTGGTTCTCTGTGTCGGATCCTTCCTTAACATTGATCTTTGAGCGTTAACAATCCTTTCTAAATAAAAAACTCGTGTCTTCAGCCTCTGTTGGTGACAGGGGGGAGTTTAACAAGGGAATAAAAAGAAACTCAGTGAGCGTGAGGAGCACTGTGCAATGAATTGAGTTAGTCCGTGAACAAAGGGAGACACAAGGGAACTACTCGGAATACGCGTGAAACTGAGGACTGTAATGAACACGTAAAAACACTTGAAATCACGGGGAAATGTTCAGAACGAAGTCCAAGACGCGACATGTTTCACTGGGGGGATACACGAGGGTAACTAACATGAAGAGACTCGGGTTATTGGGGGCTAATGTAGCTCCCGGCGAACGAGAGGGCTTTTGAAACAAAAATGAAGACGGGTACACCCCCGCTGGATATTCTGCTCGACCTAGCAGTCCTGCAGTCCTTCAGCCTTGGCTACATACGGGAGAGTGCTAGCATATCTAATTCCGGCGCTTTGGCAGGAAGACTCGGATCGCTGTCGCCTCCTGTTAGGACTCAAAGGAATCTTGGATTTATGGCAGGCATGGTGGGGCACATGCCCACGGCTCGCCACCTGTGCACTATCCCATCGGTGCGGCGGCATTTACGCATGAACTGGTGGCACCCGTCCTTTGCCACCACTCAGCCCCTCGCTGGTCACGGCGTCAAAGTGCGCCTCCGGTTCTTTACACGGAGGGAGTTCGATGAGTGCCTGTGTGGGACTGGGACTGGAGAGGACGCTAATCACGTTCTGTTTGCCTGTCCCCTCTACCTGGACATACAAGAGCGGGCTCGGCTTCCCCTCTCCAATGCAGCTCCCTTGCTCCTCAGCAGCAACGTTGCAACGTTCACGCAGGCGTGGGCAATCCAGAGACGTGAGCTGGATGCGTGGTGGCGGCAGCCCCCATATATTGATCAGGAGAAGCTGTCAGATGGCCCCTCCCACTCTAACTAGAGCAGTCGTATGATTTCCCTCAAGGGAGTCATGTCACAAAGCTCGCTTGAGCGCACAATGTTCCAGTAAGCGACTGCTCACCTGGCATGTTTCACCCATTGGGCAAGAGTGTCCATATATACCTACATTCTGTGTAACAGGGAAGTCCCCCAGTCCAAAGGACTGCACGGGGCAAACCCTGGTTCATCGTCCGAAGTTTTCAGGGTTTCCCCCGAACAGCCTCATTAATTCTCTGCGTACGAATTGCTCACCAATGATTGTGGTATGATTATGAGCAGCACAATAAATTCTGGAACTGTAAGCGCCTTCTTCCACTCTGAAGCAGTGTTTTATCAAGTTTATATGAACTGAGTGAGTAATAAATCCAATCGGCAACAAAAGAAATGAAAAACAGTAATTCGTGTGATGCGACGCACCTGATATTTTCGTATTAGTGGACGAATGGGCAGCGAGTGTCTCGGGGAAATGGCGGCAGACGTCTGAGGAAAGTGGGAGCTGTGATTGGAAGAGCAAGAAGGAAAAGTGGAAGGGCCATGTCGCAAATGTGAAACAAACGAAATGAACAGAGCTGTACAATCAACGTTTACTGTTTTGCTGACATTTTTTGCATAAGCAAGCTCAAACAGTTGGGCGCTACACGAAAAAGGATGTACAGCAATAGACCATTAAACGTTTTTGCAACGTTCGAGCAATTATATGTAAACATTGAAGGTATTTAATCTTCTAAAAATTATTTAGCACTAAAGTTAACGCACCGTATGTGAGTCTGACTCCTCTGCCTGGTAAGATAGTGTGGGCGAGCGCTTTTGATGTAAAGACATCATCTGGCCGTTAGGTAAGTGCTTGTCAGTTAGTTGGTCGTGGTCTTCGTGTATAGAGACAGTCCATCAACCAACTAATGGGGATTTACAGATCCCCCTAAACAAAAAAGCTTTTTATGACACACATAATTGCCCTTACATTCCTTTCCATTCACTTCCAATGGATTTCCCAGGAGGTGCATGAACTCCTTCCTCTCCACCCCTTCCCTGACGCAACACCATCCTGTTAACCTCCCTTTTCCTGTATGAAGACCCACGACCAACTAACTGACTCTAGTACTGACTTACCGGCCAATGTTTTTACATCGAAAGCGCTCGCCCACAGTATCTCACCAGCCAGAGGAGACAGACTCACCTAACAGGCACGTTAACTTTAGTAATTTGCAATTTGCCTACTGGCGGTTTAACCCAATTGAATCATTTCATTTCTTTCTTGTTTTTTCGCAGGGGATCCTAAGAACCTGGGACGCACATCGGCGTGTAATGTACATTTTTTGACATTCTGTTCTCTTCCAATATCTGTTTGTTATTTATTTGAATACAGTTAATTTGTATTTCTTATCGTTTCGCTCAGTCTCACAATCACCTGAAAAGTTCGAACTAATCACATTGTAGAAATTGCCTACCGACGCCCAGAAAATGCCAATTTTTGTCGTTCCGTTGTTAACAGATCATGTTTCGTGTCGTTTACTAGTATTTTTAAGTGCTGAATCGAATGGGATGGGTCTTGGAAATGCTCTACAAACGCTTTCGTTGTTATGAGTGGCTGTTGATCGGATTGTTGATGAAGTCATGTTATTTTTTGACGTGATACTAGCGTTGTCCCCAAAATCAGGGGGGTACTTCAAAGAGTTACCTACATGTTGAGTTTAGATAGCCAGCGACAACCTCAGAAATTCCAGAATTGAAACTAACGCGTTGGAGTAACTTTTCTTACTTTCCTTGGCTTTACGAAGTGGAAAGTTGTGTAATCAGCTGAGAAAAAATTACGAGTTCTCTTCTGATCTGTATTGTTATGAGGGAGCTTTGGAGATGTTCAAGGAGCTACTGATTCAGCCAAAAATTACAGCGATCGCGAGCTCCTCCGATCCATTGCTCAACTTTTCGTCAGGATTATGAACGACCGTCTGTAACCACTATACCACGATCGCCCGGTGCCTTTAATGAGAGTCAGTCCGTACATTATGTTCCAGAGTCTACTGAATCCGAAAAACACATATTTGGGAAAGTGGATTGTTTCTGTGAACGATTTTTAGGGAAAACGGCTGAACCAAATCAGCTCAAACTTGATATCTAGCCCGCAGGTTACCATGGGACGCCAAAATAAGGGTATGAACAAAATCCACCGAAAGTCAACTATAGTTATCATAGTGATCGAAACAAATATTTTTCTTCTCAAAAACGGCACTAACGATTTTGATTGAATTTTTTATATTGATAACTGACTTTTTATATCGATAAATGACGAGAGCAGCACTATAAATTACCAAACTTCGACGAAAAGATTTTAGCGCAGTTTTGGTTTTTTTCTTTATGAACTGTTTAACTGTGACTAGAAGCTTCAAAAAAATTGGAGTGGTGGTCCAATTCAATACCAATAGGACGAGCGTTTAAAAATGCTCATAAGATATACGGGGGCTAGTCCATAAATTCCAGAATTTCAACCAAGGCCGTTTCGCTTGCTACCATTTTCGCCCGATAACTAGATAACTCCGGAAAAGTGATTATTATCCCTTTCAAAAGAAAGTTGTATTTACTGCTTCACTAGTTCTGTGTGCCAGTTGCTCAATAGTGCGTCAGTACGAGCAGCACAATAAATTCTGGAACAGCGCTACTGCTTTCTTCCGCCGTGAAGTCATGTTTTATCAAGTTCGAACGAACTGAGGGATAAAATGAATTGGTAGTAAAAGCCGTGAACATAAGTTGAGCGTAGAGCTAAGAAAAGTTGTGTGATGGAGCTGATTCGCCTCACCCATGGGGAAAACCGAAGGTGTGGTGCAGTGGGACCTTTCAACGTTGAATTCTCCTAAATTTGCATAAACGAAGTGGAAAGCTAGTGTGAGTAGTGGCTTAAGCTACATAAACCGCTGAATGTTAGTGGAACTGAATGGTTGCGTGATTTTCTTGGAACTCGTGCACCCTATACGCTTAATATATAAAATGCTTGTGTAGTATTCGTCCTTGACAGTTGGAAATTGTCAAGAAATGAACAGGAAATAGCTTGTTGCGCTGTGTGACGCCTAGTGATCCGAAATACAATGTGTACTCATCCAATATTGGGCTTGGGGGAGAGCAACAAAAACAAAATTTCTGTGGAATTGACTCTTTCCTGAGTTGCCAGGCTTACGACAAAAAACTACTACTTATTACATCCAGTGATACGCGTACTTCTAACGGATCACATAATGTCCAGGTCATGGCCCTTGGTCATAAATGAAGTCGGAGGTAGGTGTTTGACGATACTGTACAACACAATGCAGTGAGCGTGCGATTGGCCCCCATTCGTGTACATTATCAACACGATTTTTAAGAAATCGATTAACATGTCTGACAAAAAGTTGACAGTAATAGCTCAGATACAGTGACAAAACTCCGGGAGTGACACGTGAGCAACAGATCTCCATCCAGAGACTGGCTAAGTGACAACCTGCCATACGTCCATATGCCTCAGTTTGGAGGATGTTGAGCTAGAGGTCGGGCTGTCGCGTGATAACAAAATTGCAACCTCCGTGACTTTCGACTGACATAACTCATGAGTGTTAAGAAAGTCATTTTGCTAAAGAAACAGACCTGTAGCCGATCTCTATTAGTGAATATGACAGTTTTTGTACTCACCCTCTACATATTCACAATTACGAGTAAACACACAGTGATAAACATTGGAAATATGCGGGTGGGGGGTCAGTTATATGTGCATTTGCTCGAAAATCTTAGCTTTTTGGGGCTTTGGGAACTCCATGTCCAAGTACTGCTGCGTGGGTGCACGAAAGACGACCTTGGGTCGGAGTATGGGACCACCAGCTAGGGCTGAAAGCACAATAAGCTAACGTACTTTGTCGTTTGGGGTTTGTATGTTGTTTCCACAGTCACGCAAGTTTTAATAAATACTGAGTGGACAGCCTACCTATGGCAAGAGCATGTCAAATAGACCCAAATCTCACCCGCAGGGAGCATTTTTCCATCGAATGAACCAAACGCATAATAATGGGGGAAGTTTAGATCTTTAATCGTTACGTGGCTGTTTTGTGAGCGTTCAACATTCGTCATGTTTTTCTTCCGCGCCGCACGGCCCTGGACAGAAACCCGGCCTCGATTTGCCCGTGTCCATTTTGATAGGGCAATGTTTAGGTTGCGGGGGTCTAGTGGGCATCGGGCAAGACATTTTCTTTTCCGGAGGGCAAGTGCGGCAAAATGAAGCGCACGACGGCGGCGGATGAGGGCAACATTTGCTTTCGTCTTCTTTTTTGGGCTCGCAGGATTTCTTGCACGAACTTTTCTTTTTATCTTTTTTCTTGCAGTCGCTCCTTCCGGGAATTAGACTCAAATAACGTCGTTGGAACGGGGCAGAGTTCGTCGGGTTTGAAGTTTCATTTCCAATTAGGGCAGATAAGCGTCCGTGGCCAGTTTTTAAGAAATCGCACATTTTCCAAAGAGTTTTGCTTTGTTTCAACATCGTGATGCCCCTGAAAAATACTGGCAGATTATTCGTTCGCTTATGATTTAAAATGTGGATAGGATATGAAGATGCAATCTAAGAAAATGTCATTCGTGGTGTAGAGAGGAAAATGTTGTTTGATATGGCTGTTTGGCATACAAGTATCCACCTAAGCGTCTGTTCGACGCAAAACGCCGAATCGGTATAGGTTTTTTGACCTTGGAACTCCCACACCCGCCCTAATGGGACTTCCGTCAACAGAAAAGTCATTGTTCAAAGACCTTCGTCCTCAACCCCTTGTTGGAAATAATTTCCCTCTAATTCCAGCCCTTCCGTTATTTCCAATTGAGAACGTATTTCCCGCTTGGTCTGGATGTTCCGAAATATTTCCTCCCCTCTTTTTCACATTCCTCTCCACAACAGACAGCTTTTATTAAGGGTGAGCCATCAGCAATATCTACTATTTTCGGTTGAGTTCTTATGGGGTAATTTCCCTTGGTGGAATCTACAACATCGTCTTTGCTCGTACTGTTGTCAGTTGCTGAACTGTTGAAATACTGGGAGGAAATTTCTGCACCCATACCCGTCTCCCAACGAGGAGTACTGTCTTCGATATTTCCATGACACTGTTCTCAGGGATGGAGCAGGCCGATATTCAGTTCGCCTTACGTTTTGGCCTGAGCAGAAGCTGTTGTCTGAACACTTGTTTCACCTCTCATCGACATCTAATTCGGATTTCTCCTTCCTTCCTTGTACAACCAGTCAGCCTTCAGACCCCCCCTCTTGTTCGCGCTCATATACTCAAATCATATTTAAGTCACCTCTTCCTGTACATTTAAGTCCCCAAATCGCGTGATATACCAACTCTTCGCATTACAAGTTCGTGCTCAACTAAAACCCGTCTCTGAAATTCACTCTAGTCCATCCTGGTCGAAACAGTTTGGTCCTACGGGCTGTATAGACAAACAATATATTCGCGGCTGAAGCATTATGGGTTGTATATATTTCTGTTCGAAGCCGGGGTATACGGTGATTCGGTGTATACCTTTCGATCTCCCAAAGGTATACGGCGACTCGGTGTATACCTTTCGAACCCCCTCAAAGGTATACAGAGATTCAGCGTATATCTCTCGACATCAGGGGGTCTTTGTGAGCGCCTCAGCCGGCCTTACGGCGGAGATTGTCGGTAACTATCTTGTGGTGTGCCAACACCTTTCATGGTTTTCAGATGAGCGTCGATTGAGGCGCCTTAACTCAGTTTGGTCCATCCCACCAGTTCTGCCTACCAAAATTGGCCCACTTGGCACTCTGATCCAAGGCCCCCGGCTTCATTTTTCAAGTAAGCCAGGGTTCGATGGACTTCTCATCTACCACACAGCCGATCACCAACAAACCTCTTCAAACGATACGCCTTTGTCTACATTGAAAAGCTCAAAGGAAGTAAGTGACAACTTCAATCTCCTTTCAACTTTCAATGAAGTAACGAGAAGGTCATTCTCTTACTCCCCAAAACTATATAATCTACAACTCATTGCGGCGTGTCTGGATACATTTACAGCTTCCGCTCCAATTGAAGCACGCATATTGTGCTGCGACTTCGTCGAAGCAATAAATCAATTCTCAGGAATCGACACGACACGATCCGTTCCTAATTAGACGATATGTGTGTAATTGAATTTCATCTTTCACTGATGAATTCGCCGTCCATAACCCCGTTGCTCAGCCAACCTCCATTGGCTTCATCTGCAGTGTTCACACCTACTCCTTCTCTGGCTCCAACCTTCCCAAAGACCACTTAGGGAAGATTTAATCGTTCCCATCCATCGACGAAGACGCTGTGTCGCCACTGCAACGCTCCAACCTCACGACATCTTCGTTTCCACCATCTATGTGAAAGATCTCTCAGTGCATCTCAAATAGCAGGTTGGTTCTAATTTTCAAAATCATAACTGATTTGGCCACCTTGGCGGAGAGTTCAATGTTAGGTCTCCTTAGGAATGGAGTTTTACATGTATGTACTGAGGTAGTTTTGGAGATGCTTTTGAAGAGCTGCTGACTGAGGCAAAAATTACGGCAATCGCGCCAGAGCTCTGTGGATGACAATCCCCGATGTGGCAGCTGGCCACCCTCTACCTACAAAAGGCGCCTCACAGCAAAGTCATCCTGACAGAGGGCGCTAGCCGCGAGCCACAGATGACTCCTGGAGGGGATAACAGGTAGCCAATGAGACAGGGCTACACCCTCCAAGAGAACGTACATAAGGGCCTGCCTGCAAGAACTGTCATTCATTCTTTCATTCACCACTTCTTCTGACAACAACCAACCACCATCAGCAGAGCCAGGGGAGACGACGAGTTCCTCAGGCGTCGAAGCGTAAGTTGAAGGGCTTGGTTGAGCAGTAGCTCCTCACGGGGCGAGGGACTCGGTTGAGTCATCGCTTCTTATTCTTCAGACGCGAGTGGAGGGACTGAGAATGTACATAAGGGCCTGCCTGCAAGAACTTTCATTCATTTTTTCATTCACCACTTCTTCTGACAACAACCAACCACCATCAGCGGAGCCAGGGTAGACGACGAGTTCCTCCTCTCGGGTCTGAAGAAGAAGGAGCGACGACTCAACCGAGTCCCTCCTTTCGCGTCAGAAGGAGAAAGAGCGACGACTCAACCGAGTCCCTCGCCGTGAGGAGCTTCTGCTCAACCGAGCCCTTCCTACACCCTTGAAAAGGTGACCCCGACACCCGACTTACGTAGAGAATTACGAACCATTGTCTTAACCACTAGACCACGATCGCCCGGTGCCTTTAACAGGAGTCAGTCAGCACATGTAATACTGAAGAATTAACCCTGCACCATTTGCACTCCTTAACGACCACATTAGGATCTCGTTTCTCTGTCGGTTGTTTCAAACTCCTACTCCTGATGGATGTGGTTTCATCGCTATTGTCACTGATGAATTTTGAGTTGATTTTCAACAGTTTAGTGCAGTCCTGGAACCAAAGTTGTTCAGAAAGGCCTACAATGTATAGCGTGGGTGGTTATAAATACTTCCCCTTTTTCTCCGAGTGAAGACAATGCTTTCAATACCTTCGTCGCCTTTTTTAAACAAATTTTCATATTTTAGTGGTGTAAAATTGCCGAAAGACCGACGTTGGAATTGAGACTCTCGTCGAGATGAATTGTAATGACCAACATAACGCGGAAAGCTCTTTTGTCAAACCTTTGGTAAGTAGATGACAGTAGGGGCTTCATTCTGAGGCCAACAAACTGGCGAGAGACGGATCTGGACGAATCCTGGTGGAACCTGAGCCCTTTGCAGGCTCAGAACCACTTGAATAAGGAGGTTGGCAACTTCGAGAAGTGCAGGGCTGCCTACTATCCAAGGTTATTTATTGACTTTCCAGAGAACGATCAAGAGAGGTCGTGAGTCTGCTGGAGAGATAAAGTATACGGATGGTATGCGGCCTGTTCACCGGGGCAATGTCCACTAAGATACTGCCTGGCCAAGATTGGTGCAGATTTGGAGACTCTGCCAAGCAGGATGGTACTGTGCACTTGTGAGGGGTTGGGCTGCCGCACGCCTCAGCTGTGGCTGGATGAGATTGCGATGATGGATCTCAAGGCTGCCTTGCGTTTCGTGTGAGAGTGGTAGGAACTTTGCATCAAGGAACAGTAGCTCTGTAGGACCTGAAGCACAATAGCCGCAGTCGGTTGTCACTAGTATGATGTGAGTGGGGATGATCCACACTGTGTCGATCTGCAAACATTGGGCCTGTCTCTTGGTGTAATGGGAGTGATAGAGAAAGTGGGGGGGGGGGGTCATGCCCACGGGCTTCATCTTTTAGTAGCATTGACTGTTCATTCTGACGCGTAAATATCAATTTGTCAATTAACACTTTCAAATAACTACCTGAATTACGTTCCCAGCAGTTAGCAACTTCCGCGGACTCCTTTAGAGCAAGGTCCAGGGCATTTACCTAATTTAATTTTCCAAACCTTTTCCTTGTCCCGGCATTGTTCTGGTTGAGGGGGTCGGCTACTATTTTGATCTGTCGGCCTCAACTTTCTTTGCGAAGGGCCGCAGTCCGGCTCGCAACAATTATCGTCTCGTTTAATACACGACGATTCGTTCTCTTTTTCAGAGCAATTGCCTTTGTTGAACCCGTAAGCGAACATTTCGCAGAAACTGCACTTTTTCAAAGATCCGCAACGGGAAAAATGGTTGGCGGCGTTCAAAGCGATTGGGAGTTGACCGGACGAGTTAATGAGTCTGGGGACGATTTGGGTGGTTTGAGCCAATAGCTGAAAGACCCCTCGATTAGAAACGCCTGCCATTTTCCGATTTTTTTCCCCTGAAAAAGAAAAAGGTTGGTTCTAATTTCGATTGTCGGTTTTTTAATTATTTTCTTATGAATCGGAAGTTATTGAAAGCCTTGTGGTCACTGCAGGGTGCATCTGATGTTAACAGTTATTAGCGTGGCGTGTTTCGAAGGCCTTTCTGAACAATTTTGGTCTGTCAGTCAGTTCGTTTGAGCTCCACACGCCATTAGGTTCAATTTTCATAAGGCTGCTGAAGTTTTCACAGATTATTGCTCGCTTGTTACAAAGAATGTTCGTCTGAGGAGCAAATTTACAGTCATTCCGTCGTATAAACATTGTGAGGAATATAAAATATCTAGTGCGTACCTACACAACTTTTCAGAACCCCCGGAAGTTCGATAACGGGCGCTATGTCTTCGTTCGACGCATTTCTATCGAAATATTAATGCATTAAGCAAGGGATTAATTTTGACCAGAGCTGAATCGAACGGTGATCATTATTACGTAGGTAATTCATTTGGTTGTCTGAACGATTTTCGGGGCAACGTTCATATATCGTCACAGTTCTGGAATTAACACGAATTACAAGGAAAACAGCAATAGTATAAATACCGCAATTTCGCGGGACACCACGACTTTATGACAGTTTAATAATTTTATTGGACTGCTCGAGTCATTTTCTCACTACGACAACGTTGTACTGCCGTTACGTCGTTTAGGACTGTACTCGTCAAACAATCAATCGTCATTGCTGATTTGGAGAGAAAATGTGAGAAAGTGTGTGTGTGTGTGTCTGTAATTCGATTTGCGAGAGAACGGCTGATCCGATTGAGCTGGTTCTTTTTGTGTTTTGTTCGTTATTGTTTGTAGACACCAAAATAAGGTTATGGGCGATTTCGGCCGTTGGGAAGAGGGGGGTGGGGACGAAAATGTACCAAAAACTAGTGTTTTCCGCATTTTTCTCGAAAACGGCTCTAACGATTTTGAAGTAAACGTTCAAATTATCTTCTACTAATCAATACCTAATTTTTCTTCTAAATACATATTTCAATGAAATCACGGTGAACTGAGATATAGGCCTATGAAGCAAAAATAGGTTTTTTACGCTTTTTGGCAAAACGGCTCAACGATTTTCACAAACTCTCAGGATGTTTTCGAATAGTTGATACCTACACATTGCTCTGAATAAATCTTCCTCTGACCGTCCATTGAACAGAGATTAAAATCAAAATGTGTCGAAAATAACGTTTTTTCGAACAGTTCCCTTAATTCCAGGGCTATTCTGGTGACTACTTCACCAGATTTGATCAATATTAAAAAGTGTCTTTTAGTCACCCATACATCTCGTTCTCTGTATCTATTTCTGTATTTATGTGTTGAACGGAGATATAAATCAAAATGTGTCGAAAATAACGTTTTTTCTAACATTTCCGTAAATTCCAGGGTAACTGCTTCACCAGATGTGATAAATCCTTATGGAGCGTCTTTTAGTCACCCATACCCACATTTCGTTCTCCATAATTATTTCTGTATATATATGTTGAACGGAGATATAAGCCAAGTTAACTCAGAAAAGGAGATTTGTCGAATATCAATTTATCGGTATTCCAATTTTCTCAAAAACGGCTCTAACGATTTCGATCAAACTTTCGGAGTACTCTCAGCTAACTAGTCCCTACATTTTGTTCTCCATAAATGTTCCTGTAAAAATGCATTGAACGAAGATATAGCGCCCGCATATGTAGCTAGTGTTCGAACTTAAAGGGGTGGCGGAAAGTTGTGTGTTGCTACGCACCAGATATTTTAGTTGTGCTGATGGAAGGGTCTACGAAGCTGTACGGCTACCAGATAGAACACGAGACGAGACGCGAAAAGCTTGTGGACTGAAGGATATTGGAGGGCCTAGGACGCGGCCTTGCGTACGGCTAAGGGATCAGTAACAAATATGTAGTGAAGCAGCTACTCTGGAAATTACGAATATGTTTTAGAAAAAATTTTCTTGTTGTTGTTGTTGTTCGGTTCGATGGCTTGTCAGAGAAATGTTTATGGAGGGTTAAAGGAGGCTGGTCGATCAACCTTCACGATAGGTGTACAATAAATGCCGCTTTTTGTTAAAATATCTGGTGCGTTGCAACACACAACTTTCCTTAGCTCTACGTCAATTCACTTTGTACATGGCCAATTCGATTTAATCAATTCATTTACCACTCAGTTAATTTGAGCTTGGTCAAATAACGCTTTACGGCAGCAGGAAGCGGTAGCGCTTACCGTTCCGGAATTTATTGTGCTCATTCCAGAACCATTACTGAGCAATTATTGCACAGAGGATTAATGAGGCTGCGAACACGATTGTATTGAAGAGAATAGTAATCATTTTTGTAGAGTTATCGAGTAAAACCGCTAGAACTGGTAGTAAGCGAAACGGTAGTAGTTGAAACAGGAATTTCTGGACTGAGCCCTCTACGTATTGGATTGGACTACAATACCAATTTTTTAAAAATATTCTACTAAATTCCAGCCGAGTTTATAAGGAAAAAAACTGCGCTAAAAACGCTTTTCGTCGAAAATTTTGGTAATTTATTGTGCTGCTCTCGTCATTTTCCCACGAATGAGAATTTCATGGTATAGTTGCCATATTGAGAGCTATCAATATAAACAATTTAATCAAAATCGTTAGAGCCGTTTTTGAGAAAAAAAATTTGGTGTTTTGATCACTATGATAACTATAGTTAACTTTCGATGGATTTTGTTCATACCCTTATTTTGGCGTCCCATGGTGATCTGCGAGCGAGATATCAAGTTTAAGGGGATTTGATACGGTGGTTTTTTCTAAAAATCGTTCACAGACACACACACACAGACCATTTTCCCAAATATTGTTTTTCGGACTCAGGAGGGTCTGAAACGTAAAGATCTGAAAAGAACTCAAAAAAAATTTTTCAGCCGATTACATAACTTTCCTTCCTCGTTTGTAGAGCCAAGGAAAGTAAAAAGCGAGCCATTGATTGATTTAACGCGAAAATGCTTAGTTTTGGGAATATCCCCCCCCCCCCTCAACATGCACCCTCCTTTCCAATCGATGGCAAAACCAAACAAAAACATAACTTTCCTTTCTACTTTGTAGAGCCAAGGAAAGTAAAAAGAACCAGCTCAATCGGTTTAGCCATTCTCCCGCAAATTGACACAATCCGTCTCCGTGAGGTTTTAGAGCAAATGTACACTGAGCATTTGATCGAAGCATTTCTACTCGTATTTGTCGGGTAAATTGTGACAAGCAAGTGCGGGGGTATCGAGGAGTTCCCCAACCATTAGGCTTTTTGAGGAGCGCTGGCCTTCGTATCCTTTCTCTAATCGCCATCTTCAATCATTGCTCCAAGTCTAACTACAGAAATTCCCCGATAAAATGACACAATCTGTCCACACTAGGGAAGGGGTATAGTCAGTTTACTGCATGCTAATGGAGGAGGAAGAAATATTGAGTTGGTTGGCTTGGTCTGTGTACAAATGCCTACACCTATGAACAGTGTTCCTTACTTCATCTTCACTATTTACATCCAAAATGTAATACCTAATGCCAGTTCTCAAACTACCTTTAACCTTTGACTTCCCTATAATCCCTCATCTGCAGGCCAAGTCTCAACAACACCAACCCCTTACTTAGGGCAGTAAACTGCTAAAAGGCCAAACGAAGTTCAACTGTAATTTTCCTGGTGGTTTCCAACAATTCGTTCGAACGAAAGTTGTTTCAAAAAGTTACCGAACGAAAAACAAGCTTCTTGTTAGAGATTTTGTAACTCGCGCTTCAATTTTTTCAATAAACTGTAGTGGTGTGTCATGGAATGAGCACCGTGAGACTTTTGAGTCGACAGAAAAGATTTAAAACGTAATAAGTTAATATAAATTTAACTCACCCACTGGATTATTTTTTCGACTTGTGCTTGAACGCTTGTTTTAGAAATGTTTTAATCAAAAGATAACGTTAACTACCAAAGAGCAAACACATGTTTCTCCATCGCTTTAGGGGTTTCGTGGAACGATCTCGTGTGTCGAAAAAATGAAGCAATTTTTTTCTTTTAATAACGCGATTTATAATTGTAACTGAAAAACGATCGGTGTGTAGTAAACACACAACTTTCCGCCACCTTCGTAAGTTCGAACACCACCTACATAGGCGGGCGCTATATCTTCGTTCAACGCATTTTTACAGGAACATTTATGGAGAACAAAATGTAGGGACTAGTTAGCTGAGAGTACTCCGTAAGTTTGATCGAAATTGTTGGAGCCGTTTTTGAGAAAATTGGAATACCGATAAATTAATATTCGACAAATCTCCTTTTCTGAGTTAACTTAACTTATATCTCCGTTCAACATATATATACAGAAATAATTGTGGAGAACGAAATGTTGGTATGGGTGACTCAAACACACTCCATTAGGATTTATCACATCTGGTGAAGCAGTTACCCTGGAATTTACGGAAATGTTCGAAAAAACGTTATTTTCGACACATTTTGATTTTTATCTCTGTTCAATGGACTGTCAGCGGAACATTTATTGAGTACAATATGTAGGTGTTAACTATTTGAAAACATCTTGAGAGTTTGGTGATAATCGTTGAAGTCGTTTTGACAAAAAGCGTAAAAAACCTATTTTTGCTTCATAGGCCTGTATTTCCGTTCACCGTATTTTCATGGAGATATGTATAGAGAAGAAAAGTTAGGTATTGATTAGTAAAAGATAATTTGAAAGTTTAATCAAAATCGTTTGAGCCGTTTTCGAGAAAAATGCGAAAACCCCATCCCCGTTGCACCCCATTTTGGTGCATTTTAGTCCCCCACCCTCCTTTCCCATCGACCGAAATCGCCCATATCCTTATTTTGGTGTCTACAAAATATCTGGTGCGTTGCAACACACACCTTTCCTTAGCTCTAAGGAGGGACAAAAAGGTGAGCTTCCCTTTATAGCAAACCAAAAACTGATCTTGCTGCCTTTCCATAGGACATGGGCAGCTTGTAAATGATTTTGGAGGAATGAAGCTCTATAATAGTTTGCCTGTTCACCTTCGCTCGCTCTCATCCCCTGACTATTTTTAAGAAAAGATTAAAAGATTATTTTAAGTAAGGTAAACCCTCATAAAATATTATCATATGCATTTAGTTCTTCTGTCTTCATAATTCTTGTTGTTCTGTTCTTGAATAGGTTTCTTTTATAATTAACAATGATAAAAATAATTTCTTCATTTACTTTGGCTTTCTCTTGAAATTGCACCGCCAGTGAGGACTAGCATAAGTAATTTTATTGAATACTTTTTTTTCTGTGTATAGTAAATAAATAAATGCATTTTTTTAAATATCTGGTGCGTTGCAAAGCACAGCTTTCCTTAGCTCTACGTCAATCCACTCGTGTACATGGCTCTTTCCACTTACTCAATTCATTTACCACTCAGTTCATTTGAACTTGGTCAAACAACACTTAACGGTAGCAGAAAGCGCTTACAGTTCCGGAATTTATTGTGCTGCTCGTACTCATTGCAGGACCATTATTGAGCGATTGGTACACAGATAATTAATGAGGCTGTAAACACGATTTTTTAAAAAAAGGATAGTAATTACTTTTGCAATCAATTGTATTGTCCAATCCAATACCTAAAGGGTGAGTGTTTAAAACCGCTCATGAGATACATGGTGCTCACTCCAGAAATTCCTGAATTTCAACTACCACTGTTTCGCTTACTACCAGTTCTAAAAGTGTTTACCCAATAACTCTGCAAAAGTAATTACTATCCTTCTTCAAAAATTTGTTTTTACAGCCTCATTAATTATCTGTGTACCAATTGCTCAATAATGGTCCTGCAATGAGTACGAGCAGCACAATAAATTCCGGAACTGTAAGCGCTACCGCTTCCTGCTGCCGTAAAGCGTTGTTTGACCAAGTTCAAATTAACTGAGAATTGATTAAATTGAATTAGCCATGTACAAAGTGAGTTGTTGTAGAGCTAAGGAAAGTTGTGTGTTGCAACGCACCAGATATTTGTGCCTAGGCTCCTGAGGAGAGCCAGGTAGTTTCTAAAAGAGTTTTCGTTGGTATCCATCCTGGGAGAAGTGGCGCCAAAGACCAAAAGTTGCTCCCTCTCCAGCCTCTGGCACTGGGCCAGGACATGGTAGGAAGTCTCCTCGTCCATGCCACACCACCTACATCGAGGGCTGTCAGCTATACCCATAACATACATTTGCACTGCAGAGCCCAGTTATGATCCCAACAATCTGCCTGAAGTCCTTCCTCTCCATCCTCAGAAGGTTGTGTCTTATCTCACTTGATTGCTCTGAGACAAAGCGTTTGGAGTGTCTTACTCCTGCAGCGATCCAGATTGTCTGATGCAGTCTTCTGGCATGTTCTCTCACGGCCGTGACTAGATAGGTACTGTAGATGAACCGCATCTGGCCAGCTGGTCCGCCCTCTCATTTCCAATGATCCTCTTGTGTCTAGGAATCCAATACACATTAACTCTCTTCGCACATGCTAAGGAGTTAAGCCACATTCTGCTCTCTCACACCAGTTTTGACGTGCAGTAGTTCAGTAGCGCCTTTTTTTTTTTTTTTTTGAAACGGTGGATGCAGGCAATACCCTCACTGCAGCCACAATAGGCCCTATTGTAAGGGCGTCCATGATAATCGGATTATGGCCCCCCTGCACCACCCCCAGTCACCACGGCACTGGTCTCACTTGGTGTGACGTCACATATGCGTCCCCACCACCCGCAAGAAGAATATCCGCAAGTTCTGCATTCGCCACTTCTTCTGGCTGAAGAAAGGGCCTCTCAAACATAGAACGGCTCGATGCCGCGAGTCCATCGCATACGCACGGCACATGCTCTCCCGTCTCTAGCCCCACCTCGCAGAACCTGCACACCTGTACCTCGCACTTGCCAATATTTGCAAGGTGGTACCTCAGCGGACAGTGACCTTTGAACAGGCCACATATGATCCTCATATCCTTCCTCCCCAGTGCAAGTACCTCTGGAGAGCCGGATGAAGAGTTTTGACTGTCTAAGGCCGGGCAGCCCTGCACCTGTCCTACCATTTGTCAACCTCTCTACGTAGGTGGCTTCTGGTAGTCCCAACAAAGGGCTCAGGGCCAATAGGGATCTGCTCTGATCCCTTCTTAGCCACCCTATCAGCCCGTTCGTTTCGCTCTATACCCTGATGCCCTGGCACCCAACACAGTGTTACACTGTTGTCATCTGCCAGGGCCTTCAGTCCAGTCAGACACTCCCACACCTGCTGTGATGTGAGACAGTATGAGGCTAAGGCCTTGAGAGTGTCCTGACTGTCCTCCATGATGTAGATCCTCTGCCGCTTCAGTCCCCTCTGCAGCAGCCGCTGCACACAGACTGTCACTGCAGCCACCTCTGCCTGGAACACCGTGGCCAGTGACCCCAATGGGATCGCTGCTCTGATCCTCGGCCCAAAGATGCCTGCCCCTGCAAGGCCACCCTGCACCGAGCCATCAGTGTAGTATACCAGGGCCCCAGCTTCAAAAGCGGGAGCTCCCCCTACCCGCCTGGATCGCTCATGAATGAGTATCCGAAAGGGTAGCGCGAAGTTGAACCTCGCGGGCATTGAGTCTACCACATGCAGTTCAGGCCCCTCCACCTTCACCTTGTCAAGGATCAAGTGACAGGAACTCCTCCTCCCCCGCATGATCAGACCCAATTCCAACATATGCACAGCCTGGAAGAACGCCATCCTTTTAACATGTATGTGGAGGGGAGCTAATTCTAGCAAGACCTCCAGTGCAGCCGTAGGGCATGCTGTCATACAGCCTGTAATGGCCAGACATGCCCTACGTCATTAGCGCCTTGCGTGACGCTTGACTGTCAGTCGATACGTTGATAGTTCTGTTGCTACAACCTTTCTCATGCATTAACATTGCCCCGGCAATCTCTGCTTGAACAACTGTTGGAGTGGGGCCTAGGGCAATGTGCGTCCGACTCCCTCCAGAGCCACTTAATACTCCAGTAAACTGCGATCAATGCTATGCCACACTGCACAACCACTCTTACTGCCATAACTTGGTGTGGTGATTGAGAGTAAGTTTAGTAAAGCAACTTCAAAGTATAAATTTTGGTATATTTGGGATTAATTACAACAAAACGTGCTAAAACACAAAGTCAACGGTTTAGTAAGTTAAATAACAACATCGAGAGTAGGTAACGAAGCTTTGAGTTGGTCAATAGAACTCTGCCGAACCGAATTATCCGCGAGGGGGTTGTTCGTTAATATTATTTTTTTGATCGAAGGCAACCTTTTTAGGCAGGTTATAACATGTTGCGGGTCGTCCAGCTTATTATCGACGAGGGAGAGGGAAGTGAGATAAGGCAAAGGAGGGAAGTCGGCGAGCGACTCCAAATGATTACTGTCGAGGGCGAGCTTTCGACAATTGGCGAGCGTGCTCAGTTTGGACAAAGATCTTTGCAATCGATTTTGAGACAAATCAATTTCTTTAGCGTGAGCTAAATATTGAACGTGATACAGGGACGTTAACGAAAGGTTAGACAACGAAATAATTTCGTTCGAAGCGACAGTTTTTAAAGATTCTTCAATAAGGAACTTGCTCGTCATATCGGCGTAATAACAGTTTCTGTAAGGATCGGAGAGCATCAAACTCTTTAGTCGTTTAATAATTTCCGCTTTGTAGACGGTCGTGTCGATAGCTTTCATGAAAACGACAGAAGTCAATAAAGGCCATTTGCTGGCTGATTCCAATTGTAACAATTGATTGCAAGAATCCAGTTGACCTTCGAGGACGGCTTTAAATTTAGGGCTCACTTCCGGGTCGAATTGGGGTGCTACGGACGACAAAAAATTGTTTTTTTCCTTCAGAACGAATCGCTCAGTTCGGCCGTGGACAGTTATTTCGAGCGAATATTCGTTCGAAGGGAGCGAAATGTCGGCTTCCCACAAGCAACTTTCATTCGACGAGTCAAACGTCTTCCAAACGGTATTTACGTTCAAACGTACGTCGATATTTTTATCGTCGGGCGACGCGGGTCGGGAGAATCCGACGAAAATTTTGCCCAATTCTTCGCAAGCGAAGGTTACGACGGCTTCCAGTTTTGCCTCTTGTCGCCCCAAAAGCCATCTCAAGTAAAACCAAGCGCTCGAATCGTTCGGATCGGTAAATGCGGCGTTTTGCACTAAATCTAATTCTTCCAAGTGGGTTTCTTCTTTGATCGGCCTTAAACCAACGGGATCGCTGTGAACCAACGGCAATAATTTACTTCTGTAGTGCCAACTCGAATAATTGCTGAAGTCTTCTTCAATTTTTTGAAGAGTGTAACACAAATCTTCCTCCGGCGGAATTCCCAATTTGGACGAAACGTACCTCCGGTAGCTCCAACAATGAAAATTCCTAGAGTCCAATTTGAGGTATTTATTGCACAACGCCAACTCCAATTTCAAATCGATCTGAGGAAAATGATCCAAAATCCAACACCTGTGATGCCAAGCTCCGTAAGATTTGGGGTTTTTCTTCAAACAGGATTCCGTTATTCTCAATTCCGAATCGCCCGTTTTGGCCGGCTCGTCGATTAAATTATTTTGAATCATGTGCAACAATATTTCTTTCCTGATGTTCCAAAGCGTGTAAACGTCCGGGTTAACGAACAATACTTCGTCAACGCTCCGCATCGCTTCCCAGTCTCGGACATTCGCTTTTCGATTAGCCAAAACTTGCGCCATACCTTCTCGATAAATCTTCAATTTGGCTTCTTTCTGTTTTCTCTCTTTCTCTTTCAGAGCTGCAGACTTTTCAGTTTTCACCTGGCCGTGCATTTTCGTAACGTTATAATTACCTGAACAACGTAAATTTCTAGTTCGCGACGCGACCTGGAATAATTCCTATTCGCTGAACGGTCTCACAACTTGAAGCAACAAGCCCACAATCGCTTGAGGCCTTCAAAAGACCATAATTTACTTAATGAGATGAACGTTTGCAAAGTAAATTGACAAGACAAACACGCAACTCGGACTGTACGGGTGTCAGAGGCAGCTAGGGTGGTCCTGAGCGTATTGCAGCTCATATCCTTTTCTCTTACAAAGCATGCGTTATCGAGCTGCAATACTCGTATTAATGAATGGAAGGATCGACTTGGATACGTGCAAAATAACTTCGCATTTTAATTATCGACCTGTCATTTATAAAATATTTAGTTGTATAAATGTGGTGGATGTGTTAGCACTGTACTTGTGTGGATACTAATCAGCCGAGCCACAAGGGAGGGCCCTGGTCTATCGAAGGTTGTATTAGCAGTCTCACAAGGAGTTCCTCAGTATAATGAAGAGCTAATTACTCCTTTTGGAAGAAGACTTCATCGGCTTACTACTGAACAAGGTTGCATCATGTTGGGTTACAGAGTGGTAATACCACAGAAATTCCGTGTACTGCTTTTGAAGGAACTACATAGCACCCACATGGGAGCAAGCACTATGAAAGCTTTTGCACGCTCTTCTTTCTGGTGGCCGAAATTGGACTCAGATATCAAATAGGCAGCAGGATCGTGCTCGATCTGTTCAAAATTTCGTTCCAGTCCTCCCAGCGCTGCTCTTCAACATTGGCCCTTCCCTCGTAATCCATAGACACGTCTTTACATTGACTTCTTGGGCCCACTCGAGAATATCTATGCATTTGAAGTCATCGATGCAACATCAAAGTGGACAGAAGCTTTTATGGTTAGTAACTGCATAGCCAAAATCGCAATAGCCAAGCTATCAGAGCTTTTTTCTAGGTTTGGGCTTCCAAGAACAGTGACATCCGATGGCGCCAGGTCATTTACGGGTACAGAATTTTCATCTATTCTATAAAGATAGAGTCGAGTTCAATATTGCCCCCACCCTTTGCCGCCAGTACCAATGGAGCGGCAGAGAGTGATGTTAAGTCAGAAAAGCAATGTCTACAGAAAGCATTGTGATCTGTATGAAGCCCTCAATAAATTTTTATTCATCCACAGAAATACTCCTTATTCTGTTATTGGAGACACCCCAGCATACAGGCTGTTAAAGCGTAAACCGTACCCACTTTTCCAACTTTTCCGTCGTTTGCGTCCATCATATGAGGAACAGGCAGAAAGTCCAGTCTAAAACCTGGCAAAGTATAACACTGCATAGCTATAACCTGACCAGGAGAAAATTTCGGTCGCTGAGACCCGGCCAGCAAAACGTCAGTGAACTAAAGTTTGACCAGGTATAAATCTCGAATGCCTGACTAGGCATGACTCCATAGCTAAAACCTGACCAGGTACCACTTCATTGCTAAAACCTGATCGGGCATGACTCCATAGCTAAAACCTGACCAGGTACCACTTCATTGCTAAAACCTGACCGGGCATGACTCCATAGCTAAAACCTGACCAGGTACCACTTCATTGCTAAAACCTGACCGGGCATGACTCCATAGCTAAAACCTGACCAGGCATGACTCCATAGCTAAAACCTGACCAGGTACCACTTCATTGCTAAAACCTGACCGGGCATGACTCCATAGCTAAAACCTGACCAGGTACCACTTCATTGCTAAAAACTGACGAGGTATAACTTCATAGCTAAAACGTGAACATGACTAACGCCTGCACCAAGTTCTGAAAATGTTTGAGAAGATGAACCTCAAAAATAACTATAGTTATCATAGTGATCAAAACACCAAATTGTTTTTCTCAAAAACGGCTGTAATGATATTGATTAAATTTTTTAAGTGAACGGCTGCCAATGAGACGACAATACCATAAAATACCCATTTGCGTGGAAATGGCGAGAACAGCACAATTAATTATCAAACATTTCGACTAAAATCGATTTTAGCATAATTTTTTCTCTTTTAAACTCCGTTAAAATGTTACTAGGATCGTCGGAAAAATTCAGGAGTAAGTAACTTTACGATGTTTAAGTAACTATACGATGAGTTTTTAATAACGCTCATAAGATATAAGGGCTACTGGAGAAATTTAGGGATTTCAACGACCGCCGTTTTATTTGCCACATATTTTCAGACGTTTTTACCCAAAAACTCGGGAAAAGCTCTCATTATCTCTTTTAATCGAACATTGAGTTTATAGCCTCATTAATTATTAATTATCCGTGTACCAATTGCTAATAATGGTCAGGGCGTGAGAGTACGAGCAACACAAAAATTCCGGAACTGGGGCCTACCAATGTCAGCTCTATCAAATTTGCATAAGCGGAGTGGAAAGCTAGTGGCTACATAAACCGCTGAATGTTAAATGTTATTTTGGCTGAAGAAAATTTTGTTTGGTGGGGCTGTTTTCTTTTTACTACTGAATCATCCTCCTGAGGCCGCCCGAATTGCCTCGAGTAAATAGAAGTTCCGACAACGAGCCGCTGAATCGGAACAGGCAACTGACTCGAAGTTTCAGTTCGGGAGAAAATATGTGAACAGGAGATCATAAATAGCAAGGAGCTCGCAACTAGTTTTGTTCATTCAACATCCGATAAATCGCGAAGGAAATCCGCGGAAATTTCCGAGATCAGATTGTTCAAAGCTGAGCGCGACTCAACTTTCCGTCGCGCGTCTAGCGGCAAACGAGCAAACTACTTTAGTTCCCTCAACGGCCGGTAGGCCGCGCGGCCGAGGCCAAATCGAACGTTTCCCAACTAAACTTTCGCGCCTATAATCAGTTTTTGAGCTGTTACTGTCAACTTTGTGGAGCAATGTGTTTTTCGAATTCTTAAAAATTGTATTGATAACGTTGTACGTGAACGGGGGGCAATCACACGCTCTGTTCCCTCTTGCGCTCAGGCTCTCAGCTCTTCCACGTCAGTTATGTTGTACATTATCGTCAAACACCTTCTATTTCCGACTTTATCTATGACCGAAGTATTCTCGCATCGCAGGTAATTGTGCGATCTATTAGAAATACGGTAATCGCCTCTGCCACTCTCCTCAAACACTCATCTCAAATGTCAGAACAGATTGAGCCGATTCTTTCTTTTTGTTTTTGGTTCGTGATTTTTCGAAGACCCTCAAGTTGGGTAATTGGTGATTTCCATCTCTCCATCTCAGTCTCGTATAATACAGAGTAACAGCTACTACTTTCGACTTTATTTATGATCGAGGGATTTTGGCACGGCAGGATATCGTGCGATACGCTAATTCTACGGTTAATTACTTCCAGTTTCTTCAAAAACTCATATCAAATGTCAAAATGAGAACGACTGAACAGAGCTGTTTTTGTTGTTGTTCGTGATTGTCTGGGATGGGGACCAAAATGTATAAAAAAATATCTGGTGCGTAGCACACAACTTTCCGCCACCCCTTTAAGTTCGAACACTAGCTACACAGGCGGGCGCTATATCTTCGTTCAATGCATTTTTACAGGAACATTTATGGAGAACAAAATGTAGGGACTAGTTAGCTGAGAGTACTCCGTAAGTTTGATCGAAATCGTTAGAGCCGTTTTTGAGAAAATTGGAATACCGATAAATTAATATTCGACAAATCTCCTTTTCTGTGTTAACTTGGCTTATATCTCCGTTCAACATATATATACAGAAATAATTATACAGAACGAAATGTTGGTATGGGTGACTAAAAGACACTACATTAGAATTTATCACATCTGGTGAAAAAGTTACCCTGGAATTTACGGAAATGTTAGAAAAAACGTTGTTATCGACACATTTTGATGTTTATCTCTGTTCAATGGACTGTCACAGGAACATTTATTGAGAACAATATGTAGGTATTAACTATTCGAAAACATCCTGTGAGTTCGGTGAAAATCACTGAAGCCGTTTTGCCAAAAAGCGTAAAAAACCTATTTTTGCTTCCTGGGCCTATATCTTCGTTCACCGTATTTTCATGGAGATACGTATAGAGAAGAAAAGTTATGTAATTGGCTGAAAACATTTTGTTTAGTTCTCTTCAGATCTTTACGTTTCAGACCCTCCTGAGTCCGAAAAACACTATTTGGGAAAATGGTGGGTGAACGGTTTTTAGAGAAAACCATCGTACCAAATCAGCTCAAACTTTATATCTGGCCCGTAAGTTACCACGGGACGCCAAAATAAGGGTTTGAACAAAATCCACCGAAAGTTGACTATAGTCATCATAGTGATCAAAACACCAAATATTTTTTTTCTCAAAAACGGCTCTAACGATTTTGACTAAATTTCTTATATTGATAGCTCTCAATAAGGCAACAATACCATAAAATTCCCGTTCATGGGAAAATGACGAGAGCAGCACAATAAATTGCCAAAACTTTCGACGAAATCGATTTTAGAGTGGTTTTTAGAGAAAACCATCGTACCAAATTAGCTCAAACTTCATATCTCGCCCGCAGGTCACCATGGAACGCCAAAATAAGGGTTTGAACAAAATCAACCGAAAGTTAACTATAGTTATCATAGTGATCAAAACACCAAATATTTTTTTTCTCAAAAACGGCTCTAACGATTTTGATTAAATTGTTTATATTGATAGTTCTCAATAAGGCAATTATACCATAAAATTCCCATTTGTGGGAAAATGACGAGGGCAGCACAATAAATTACCAAAACTTTCGACGAATTCGATTTTAGCGCGGTTTTTAGAGAAAACAACCGTACCAAATCAGCTGAAACTTGATGCCTAGCCTACAGGTTACCATGGGACGCCAAAATAAGG
The DNA here is from genome assembly GCA_020466155.1 of Pachypeltis micranthus. Taxonomy (NCBI): domain Eukaryota; kingdom Metazoa; phylum Arthropoda; class Insecta; order Hemiptera; family Miridae; genus Pachypeltis; species Pachypeltis micranthus. The sequence goes on from CM035776.1 coordinate 8,506,821, forward strand.
GTATGGGAAAAATCCACCGAAAGTTAACTATAGTTATCATAGTGATCAAAACACCAAATATTTTTTTCCTCAAAAACGGCTCTAAAGATTTTGATTAAATTATTTATATTGAAAGCTCTCAATATGGCAATTATACCATAAAATTCCCATTTGTGGAAAAATGACGAGAGCAGCACAATAAATTATCAACATTTTCGACGAAAAGCGTTTTTAGCGCAGTTTTTTTCCTTATAAACTCCGCTGGAATGTTAGTAGAGTGTTTAAAAAAAATTGTTATTGTTGTCCAATCCACTAACTTACGGGTGAGTGTTTAAAAACGCTCATGAGACACATGGGGTTCACTCCAGAAATTCCTGAATTTCAACTATACTGCCCTTTCGCTTACTACCAGTTCTAAACGTTATAACCCAATAACTCTGCAAAAGTAATTACTATCCTTCTTCAAAAAAAAAAGTGTTTACAGCCTCACTAATTATTTGTGTACCAATTGCTCAATAATCTTCCTAGAATGAGTACGAGCAGCACAATTAATTCCGGAACTGTAAGCTCTACTGTTTTCAGCCGCCTTGAAGCGATGTTTTACCAAGTAGAAATGAACTGAGTCGTGAATACATTGAACGAAGTAAGTGAATTAACGTAGAGCTAAAGCGTAGGAAGAGGGAACAATTAATATCGGCGCAAATTTCACGTAATTTATTACAAAAACAGGTACTTTCGAAGTTACAATTTAACGGTCGTGATTTTAATTTGAAATGGCACACAATTTATAGCTCTTAAGAATCAAAAAAACATTTATGCGACTGATCCCGATTTTTTTTTTTGGTAAAATAAATTAAAAATCGCATTAAAAAAAAACGATAATGGTAACAGGGCGGGCGACCCGGCCAAATTATAAAAATAAGTGATTAATAAAAATAGATTAAATTCCAGTACTTAATACCATTTGGCATGTCTTTACGAATGAGCGAGTCAATTTCGCGCTAAACGCAATCAATCCGGTCACGATTGAAGCGTGGAATGTCTATTGAATGAGTGAAAAGATAAAAACTTTATACTGAGCGTGACAGAAGTAAATAATGACAAGGCCTCGATGAAGTTTCGAAACGTGGTCAAAAAAAAATTGGGGTGGATCGTTAGAACGAATTAATTTTCAAACCTAATTTTAAAGTGGTTGTATTGTTATCACAGAAATTGATGTCACCTTAAAAATTAGTACGACGTAATAAATATAAATACCTCATATAGTAGAAAATAATTTGATTAATATTGCACCATCAAAGCGAAAGAGTCTAAAGCACGATATAGTAGGCATTGGTTAAGTAGAGGATTTCTTCTTGAAAGTTCGTAACTTGAGGCACATCGGGTTCATTTGGTCAGTTATTGTGTTGAACTCAATATAATTTACCCTGTACTTGAGATTTGGTCGTGAATTGACGGTTATGAGAGGGGTGTGAGCAGATAACGCAGAACTAGGGTCATTAGGCGATCTTCCACGCGTATCACCTAAACTAAGGGAGGAATGGATCATGGATCTGGTTTTCAAGGAAATTCTTGAAACTAAGCCCCTCTCGAGGGCACAGCATGCCTACCTGAGGGGCAGGTTGGCTGAGACCGCTCTCATCGAGCTGGTCTCATTGGTTGTCGAGGCCCTTCAGACAAGGGAGGTGGCGTTGTGCCGCTTCATGGACGTGGGGGGTGCCTTTGATAACACCTCCTTCGGCTCCATGGAAGCAAGAGCTGCACAGGGGGGAATAGCACCTCAGGCCGATAAATGGACTATGTCCACGCTTAGGAGTAGGGAAATCACGGCCCAGCTAGGGGAAGACAGCATCACAGTGGTTCCCACACGAGGCTGCCCCCAAGGGGGTACTCTCTCCCCTCCTGTGGCTACTCGTGGCCGACGAGCTGCTGGAAACACTGCAGCTTGAAGGCTACGTAGTGGTCGCATACGCGGATGACCTTGTAGTTCTGGTAAGAGGCAAATTTGCCTCCAGGGTGTCTGAAAGGATGCAAGGAGCTATAGATATCATCCAAAGATGGTGCGTCAAGGAAGGACTTTTTATAAATCCGACCAAGACTACCACGGTTTCCTTCACTAGACGAAGAAACCTTGATATAGTACCACCCACAATGCAAGGAGCAAGGCTCCAGATGATGAAGGAGGTGAAATACCTCGGGGTGATACTGGACAAGCAGCTCACAAGGAACTCGCATGTGAGATATGCGCTGCACAAGGCAACTACAGCCCTTTGGGCGTGTAGGAGGCTGTGCAGCAAATCCTACGGCATAACTCCAAAAATGATGGAGTGGCTCTTTAAGGGGGTAATAAGACCCCACGTCACGTATGCCTCCACGGTGTGGTGGAAGGCGACACACCGGCTGGCAGTACAAGGAAAACTCCAACAACTGCAGCGGCAGGCGTGTCTTGCTATCACAGGGGCGATGGGTACATGCCCTACTGCTGCAATGGAAGTCCTTCTGAACATCTCACCTCTACATATACACATCCAGAGGACCGCTTACCTGGGAGCGGCAAGGCTTTTGCAGACAGGTAAAATTTCCTGGGCTAAGGCGAGCCTCCACGGAATAACCATACAGTTTGAGATAGAAGAGGCAGCAGTCCTTGCTACTGACGTCATGCCAGAGCAGAAGAATTTTCGGCTGCCATTCGGCGTCAGCGTCCACACACGGGAACGGTGGGAGGGGCGACATTCTGGACCGAGGTGGGTGCGCTGCAGTGGTACACCGATGGTTCAGTTAAGGAAGGCCGAGCAGGACTGGGCATTGTAGGGCCCAACTACAGTCTTGCAAAGCCGCTGGGGGAGTACGCCACGATATTTCAAGCGGAAATCCTAGCCATAAAGAACTGCGCAGAAGAGATCCTGAACAAAGGGCTCAAGGGCAAGCGGATCAACATTTTCTCAGACAGCCAGGCTGCCTTAAAGGTCATTGCAGCATGGGAATGCCTCCATGCGCTCAAGCAGCTCGGCGCCCGTAACAGGCTCTCCCTCATTTGGGTGCCGGCTCACAGGGGGCATGAGGGCAATGAGAAGGCTGACCGCCTTGCGAAAAGTGGTACAGAAACCCATCGGGCCTGAGCCACACGTGGGTCTGACAAAAAGTCACCCTAAACCGTCTGGTTGCTCGATGGGAGACACAGGAAAATGGCGCCCACTGGCATCGCCAGCCACGACTAAGACAGGCGAAAAGGCTTGTCACGCCTTCCTGTCAAAGGGCGAAGGCGATGCTGACACTCTCTAGACAAGATCTGAGAGTACTGATAAGCTTCCTCACCGGGCACTGCCCACTCAGATATCACCTCAACAAGATGGGAATCTCAGAGGCGGTGGAATGCAGACTCTGCGGCGAGGAGGACGAGACAGCAGAGCATATCCTATGTGAATCCCTGCCTTGGCAGCAAAACGCTTTGAATACTTCGGTCAGGGGACCACTGAACCCCACATCATACTCAGCTTCCTAAGGGGGGCGGGTATGTACGACGCCTTCTACTAAGAAAGGGCCAGCGTCACAATAGGCCCACATAAAAAGCGGCCGCAGTGACAAAGAGACTTGTCCCACACGCCCTCGGGTCAAAAAAAAAAAAAAAATCCCTCAAAGGGAACTTCGCTTCAAGAACGAAGACCGACACTAAAACGCGAATGGTCTCAGAAACGGCCAGAAAAAAATGTGCGGAACCGTACAGGACTGAGCTTAGCCACAATTAAGACAGCAGGGGGATGGTTTTCCGCTTTTATCTCCCAAAAAGCCTACGCATTGACGCCAATTTTCTTGGGAATTGTACTATTTCGCAATATTTTGAAGTACAAATAATTGAAAACACATTGAAGTACATCAAAACGTGATTTTGAAAGACACGAACTGTTATCTCTTTGGCCTAGACGTGCAATAACAATAACACATTTTGAACGCGTCTTTTCGTATTGGCACAGTATTTAGTAAGTAGATAACTGAGTTGGTAGTTCACAGCCAAAAGTCGAGTGCCCCTCAACATAATTGGTTAGTTCTTCGCGTACTTTAGAAGAATACGAAAAAAATGCCACTTATTGACGTTACACGTGCGATTCGTGCTTCAGTACCCAACGTACAACTAGTTAATAGAAAGGCACAAACGTTCCTAATGTCTTTCTGTAACTGAGGCGACCTGTCTTTGTGCTTAGTTATCTGTTTCACTTTGTATAAAGCTGATTGGCAACTATTAGCTAATATTAAGACTACGTGATGCAGCTCCCCGTCGAAAAACCCGACGTGTAGACGGAACTATTGTCCTTTTCGATGAAATGATGGTAAGTTGGAGGAGGAACTCCCGGCGAGTCCAAAAGCTCGGGATTGCTCTCGTAGTCGCTCGACGAATTCGTCACGGAGATGCTCGACGGTCGAGTGTAAGTACTGCTGGTTGGGCTGTCTTGGGAGCCCATGTAGGACGTTCCGGCGATGGGACTGTGGCCGCTGAGATTTGTGTACACTGCGGGTGAGTCGCTGCTTCTTCCGTGGAGGTTGTAGCCGTCGGTCGCGAGGTCGACGCATTTTGAAGTTGAAGGAGAGCAGTAGGAGAGCATCAGGCTGGGGTCGCTCACGCGCGTTTCTTTGTAAGAATAACTAGTTGATGCTCCGCTATTCCGACAAAACCTGAAACCCAAAGAAAAGAAGTTGAATGACAACTATCGTTCACGTAATATCAACCCGAGTTAAGTTGCATTGCTCTTCATTCGCTTAATATTTCGTAAAACAAAAAATCAGAGACAAAGGAATACTAGGCCTAGACCTTCTAACAAAGATGGACGCCTGCATTAATCTGGCTAATGCTACCCTGCGATTGCCTCACACGACAGTTCCTCTTTCTCGTAGATGGCAATGTGTGGACCGTAGCCAACAAGTTTCTATTGCACACAAGAATCCGGATTGGTTACTGCCATTACTTCAAAATCCAGATTTGATACCAGAAACAACTGAGTGGAAACAGCTTGCAAAAGTACTGCTTTCATTCAAGTCCACTGCTGCTTGCGATGGGATGCTTCTAGGTCGAACTCAGGTTGTTCAACACGTTATAAATACAGGCGACAGTCAACCTATCAAACAACCTCCTCGACGGATCCCGTTTTCACAAGAAGACCACGTTGATCGTCTCATCCAGGACATGATAGATCAAGATGTGATCGAGCCTTCAAAAAGTCCTTGGGCTTCACCAGTCGTACTTGTGCCTAAGAAGGACGGCACCACGCGTTTCTGTGTTGATTACAGGAAGCTGAATCTGGTAACCAGGAAGGACTCGTATGCATTACCCTGCGTTCAGGATCTTCTTGATCCTTTGAGAGGTTCAAAATGGTTCTGCGTCCTTGACCTAAAAAGCGGTTATTGGCAAATTTCAATGCATCCAAAAGACAGAGAAAAAACTGCTTTCTCAATATATCGAAAAGGCTTGTGGCAATTTAAAGTAATGCCTTTTGGATTGTGCAATGCACCAGCGACATTCCAAAGATTGATGGAACGTGTGATCCCTCCGCATTTGGCCCTCGTTTATTTAGACGATCTCATTGTTCACGGTAATGATTTTCAAGTTGTTCTCAATAAGCTTCAGAAGGTACTTCAATGTCTTCAAGACGCACATCTTCAGATCAACTTGAAAAAATGCTCGTTTTCCAGAAGGAAACTAAATATTTGGGACATAGTATATCAGCAGAAGGTGTTCGAACAGACCATGATAAAACGGAGGCTGTTCAAAAATGGCCTATCCCAAGAAGCAAAAAAGAACTACATAGTTTTCTTGGTTTTTGCTCTTACTACCGGCGCTATGTACAAAATTATGCTGATATTGCTAAACCTCTCTTTCGTCTTACAGAAGCTCGGACACCATTTGCGTGGACCAACGAGGAAACGGCTAGTTTCAACGAACTCAAAACAGCGCTCATTACAGCTCCAGTTCTGGCCTACCCAGATATGTCAAAAGATTTTGTCCTCGACTGTGACGCTAGCGGCTACGCTGTAGGCGCAGTTCTATCCCAAAATTATGGTGAAACGGAAATGGTAGTAGCTTTCTACAGCCACGCTTTAACGAAGGCAGAAAGAAATTTTTGTGCCACACGCCGTGAACTCCTGGCTGTGATCAAGGCCATCGGCCACTTCCACCAATATCTTTATGGGAGGCGGTTCCATCTTCGTACTGACCACTCTGCATTGACATGGCTTACGGCATTTAAAAAACCAGAAGGGCAACTTGCACGATGGTTAGAAACTCTGCAGTCGTACGATTTTATCATCAGCCACAGACGAGGACAGACGCATAAAAACGCTGATGGATTGTCTCGGAGGCCTTGTCATGATGATTGTGGGTACTGTATAAGAAGGGAAAGAAATGATTTACAGGTGGACCTGGTGCGAATTGCCAACTTTGATTTAGGAAAAGGCCAACAGCAGCAGGATCACATAATCCAAAGAGTTCCTCACGCGAAGAAGATCAACAATCGACCAGACCCTGCCAGCTTAGTGTCAAATCAATCACTACAACCTGTATACTTGTCAAGACTTCCCTCCATCCCATGGGAAGCTCTTTAGCAGCAAATCGTTCAGGTGTCCCTCTTTTCTCTCACTCAACGTTCTTACTTACGTAATAAGAAAAGGGGCAGATCTGGAATGGTCAACAATACACATAATTTGTCTACCATCTCTTCAAGAGACGTTTGATTAGCCTCGTCCGATGGACACTTCAACTCATAATGACGTGTCCCGCACGCCCACAGCTCCAATCGATACGCAGGTGGTGATGCTGTAGAGAACGCCTACTGCCACACGATGCAACTGCCTCCACTCTATTAGTACCAGACTCCACCGAACGAAGGTCTGTCCTTACAGTCGCTTACTAGCTTTCGAAGACTAGCTGAACATGCAGGATCACTGCAGCCAGGTTGTGACTCACAGGGACGATGTCAGGCCTCAGCCCTTATTCAGAGACAACTCTGTAGTCTCGGCCTCTCTCCATGACCCAGCCCTAAGATGACAATCATCCAGCAACCTGCTCGAGTGAACAGATGGGCTGCAATGGGAAAGGCATTCGATTGAAATGTGGGAATCCTCCAGCATTCCACATTGGGCTCATGGAAATTTTCGGCAAATGAAAGCATCACAATTTTGGACGGCTATTTAAGAAACTGACTAATGTGACTGTTCAGCGCTGGCCGAATTAGATGGATTCTGCTTGCCCCTAACGATAAGCCCTTGTTTGGCCCCTGAGCAGTGGCCCTCAACAACCCAATATTTCTGGCACCTGAAGCTATGAATAGGCTAGGCTAAAGCCCTTTGTAGCTGGAAAGCCCGTTTACTCCTCTTCAATTATTTCCAAGCGACACCGGATTTCCCCTTTCTGTACTTTCCAAAATATCCTCTTCCCCCTTCCCACCCCATAATTTATTTCCTCTCCAAAACACACAGATCTTCCAAGACGCACTCGTCTGTCAGCTCTCACGCTACTCACAACTCCACTCTCTCCCCCTCCTCCTAAATGGCAGTGGTTATATGTTCATGTGTTTGCGGGCGTGAATGCATTTGTTTGAATGTAATTGGCATAAATGGAGATTACTGGTTTGTTACTTTCCTTGGCTCTACAAAGAAGAAAGGAAAGTTATGTAATCGGCTGAAAAAAAAAGTTGAGTTTTCTTCAGATGTTTACGTTTCAGACCATACTGAGTCAGAAAAACGCTATTAGGGAAAATGGTCGGTGAACGATTTTTAGATGTAACGACCTACCAAATCAGCTCAAACTTGATATCTAGCCCGCAGGTTATCATAGGACGCCAAAATAAGGGCATGAGCAAAATCCACCGAAAGCTAACTATAGTCATCATAGTGATCAAAATACCAAATTTTTTTTTCTCAAAAACGGCTCTAACCATTTTGATATAATTTTTTATATTGATAGCTCTCAATATGGCAATTATACCATGAAATTCCCATTTGTGGGAGAATGACGAGAGCAGCACAATAATTTATCAAAATTGTCGACGAAGGGGGTTATTAGCGCGGTTTTTTCCTTATAAACTCCGCAGGATTGTTAATAGGATGTTAGAAAAAAGGTATTGTAGTCCAATCCAATACCTAAAGGGTGAGTATTTATAAACGCTCATGAGATACATGGGGGTCACTCCAGAAATTCCCGAATTTTAACTACTGCCGTTTCGGTTACTACTAGTTCTAAACGTTTTTATCCAATAACTCTGCGAAAGTAATTACTATCCTTCTTCAAAAAATTGTGTTTACAGCCTCATTAATTATCTGTGTAACAATTACTCAATAATAGTTCGGGAATGAGTACGAGCAGGACAATAAATTCCGGAACTCTAACCGCTGAACTGTAACCTGCTGCTGTGAAGTGTTGTTTGACCAAGTTCAAATGAACTGAGTGGTAAATGAATTGATTAAGTAGACAAAGCCATTTAGAAAGTGAATTGACGTTGAGTTAAGGAAAGTTGTGTGTTGCAACGCACCAGATATTCCAGGAGCTCGCCGGTTGAGGGCGATCCGTCCAGCGATCAGGAATCACACGGGTGGTATCAAATTTAGTAATTGTAGTATTACTAATGTGACCATATTTTTGTATATCCATAACGGGACACAGGTTGAAACTGAGTCGAAGCATTGGTAGAGTGGCGAGGGGTTGGTGTACGGAGTACCTCTAACACAGTTTTGAAAACTACGAGTAAACTAGTGAGTTTTGAGGGACTTGAAAGATAGTTTTCAAACTTTGTGCCCTTTCATATTTACTACTTACTTTTTTCCTGTACAAAAATATTGAATTTAATTAACAAGTAATAAAAGTAATATATATAGTAATAAAAATAACAAGTTGAGGTAATGTACATGCGCGTGGGAGGTAGGAAAAAGTCACCGCGATTGGGATATCTGTCAATAGCCTGAACGCTCACGTACAACGCCAGAAACGGCCAATGATAGTGTAAATTGAAATAGGGATTACAGGAAAATGATTACGTATATTATTCTGATACCTAGTTATTTGTATTTTAACTGAGTACAACCTATTGCATCTCGAAATGCCGACAGAATTCAGCGCAGTTAAGTATTTTAAACTAAAAAGTAATTGTAACATAACCAAATAATCCACCGACAAATACTCATGAAAACGGGACAAATAAGCGTCCCTAGAGGGTTGGTCGGGACAACCGGACATTTCTCTCAAAAATGGGACGTCTGGTCACCTTAAGTATTACCCATCCTCGTGATAATTGTTATTTCGAGTTAGAAATCATGGCTGAATACCTGGTTTCTTGCTGTCGGTGGTACATCGTTTCAAGGCTGGAAGAACAATAAACCTCGCAAGAGGAGACGACCTTTTGGTGGTGGTGGTAGGAAGATGAGGAAGAAGTGCTCATAGTTGACGTCGACGTTGATGGATAAGAATGACTATGGTCGGGAGTGGAAGAGCTCAGTCGAGCCTGATATTGGTGATCGTGGGGTTGAAATTGGTCCGGCGCTTCGATCATCATTTTAACGCAAGGGCGATGGATGTGAAGAAGGTCCACGAGGTCATTTTTTTGCCTTTCCAACGCCTGGATCTGGGACTTCAATTCGTAATTTTGAGATTCAAGTACTTCGGATTCCTGCGGAACAAAAATCGCACGTTCAATTACTTCACTCTGATCAACTTTCGCCTTCATCCTCACAGAGTGGCATTCGCCACACTTTCTTAACATCTTATTAGGAGCCCTAAGTACCCATATCTAAATGTCTTTTTGAAACGACGATGAGAGTAAGCACCCGTTAGGTCGATCAACGTGAAGCTTACCATTTAAACACAAACGGTGTGTACAGCTTTCGTACAAGTACGCAACCACGAGGGACATTTTATGTCTTTTTCTTTTAATATAATTTTGTTTATTTTAAATAAAGAAATATAAAATTACAACACAACAAATATTTTTCATTTTTGTAACAGACGTTACCATGCACTTAACCCAACACAAATTTAGTGACGCTTCTCCGTTACATATCCCGCGTTACATTTTCGAGTTTATGTACCAAAGTAAAGACATAAAATGTCCACAAAAAAAAATCGTAACCATGGTGGGACTTGAACCCACGACCCCTGGTTTAGGAGACCGATGCCTTATGCATTATGCCACAGGGACTACATTTGCAACTTAGGTTAAAATGTTGGCTCATCCAATCGGCCTCAAAGGTTAACTTTCGTGACGCTTTTGGCCGTTACCCTTGGCCGTTACACTTTTTGAGTTTAAGTAGCAAAGTAAAGACATAAAATGTCAAAAAAAAAAAAAAAATCGTAACCCTGGTGGGACTCGAACGCACAACCTCCAGTTTAGGAGACCGATGCCTTATGCATTACGCCACAGGGACTGTGTTTGCAACTCGGGTTAAAATGGTGGCTTGCCCAATCAGCCTCAAAGGTTAATTTTCGTGACGCTTTTGGCCGTTACACTTTTCGAGTTTATGTAGCAAAATAAAGACATAAAATGTCAAAAGCAGTACTTTAATGTCAAGTTTAAGTCTATACAGTTTAACGACGAAAATGAGCTATAGCGAAAACAGAAAAAATTTCAGACGTGGCATTGAAAAATTGTGATTGTCAATGCTGAAGCATTTCGTTTATTTCATCTTGTCAAATCTGTCTTATTTACGTAATAAGCCTCGATCGACGTTGTTGTGTGTGTTTTTGTGTGCTTAGTGCGCCGTGTGCAGTCCACCTCAACTTGGATCCTGCTGAGGCTCGCCGTCTCTCTCACCAGACACTTCCAACAGAAGGCACCTAGTGACTCGGATTATAGCCAGTATCGTTCTCTGCGCAGTCGTCAGCATCTCTCCAGACCACATCTCCGATTTTAATTGCAAAAACCCAAACTGCGGGCCATCAGCATCCCCTGTTTGGATTTTCGTGAGGATCGTGTACGAGTCATCAGCATCCCAAATCCAAGACTCAACTGGATCTTCGTCTACACCATTCTTCTAAGTTTCACTGTGAGTACGAGCACGAGTAAAGCCCCCCCCCCCCCCCCCATTCATCTGAAATGGATCCGCGGTCGAACCTTCAACTTGGAGCAAATTTTGGTGAAAATGATTTTATTTTGCAGCACCAAGTGGCGTATTTGGCAGCACCGTTCCATACCGCTTCTCGTCTTCCGGCTTTAGACCAAGTTTTGGCTTCGTCAGTTCACAAAGTCGCGACAAAAGCCCATCAAGAACCATTAACCGATGTAGCGACGTCAAGCTGAAGAAAAACACCCAGCTCATCCTTTTGAAGTGAAAATTTAAATAGTCAACCGTCAATGCGTTTTGGCGACCATAGACTCCTTCACGAGAAGCAATTCAGGTGATATAGGTGAGGTGTGACGTTTCAGCCAATGCTTCAATCCCTCCCACAAGCACCACTGCCAAATTTGCTTCATTACTAGCAATTAGCAAGGCCGCTTGGGGTGTGTGTTACCGTGAGACTGTGCCGCCAGAAAGAAAAATCAAGCGGTCAATAGTCTGAGGAGTGCTCGAGTTGATGCTGCAGCCAGTCGTGTCCAAACAGCGTATTTTACGTTCAACATTATCACATTATGGTATCGTTCAGCTAAGAGTTTGTAATAGTTTAGGACTGACTACGTCCCTTTTAGGCCCTTGTTTTTATCCACAGAGCTTGTCCAGAACTGACAATCTATACGAGTTCAGAGGCACTATCAGGAATCAGATCTAGGATTTTTTCAAAACTGGTTGCTTAGGAGGCGCTCGCTAAGCACGTCATAGCAGTTCTAATTGGCATCAAATGAGCGTTTGGCAACCCATTGGTGGCGTTCTTCAATGAGCTTAAAGGCCTGGAAGTTCCTCGTAATCGAATGCAGACACGTCTCAGTCCAGAGAACGATTGAAAAGGAGTGCCCTCAGGGCCCAGTCCGTGGACCAGCACTCTCGAATGCCTTCTTCGGAGGTCTTCGCTGCAGCCTCATAGAAACTGACTGCGAGCCATACGCCTATGTGGACGACCTGACTAAACCTTGCACAGTCGAACCACCCAATCGAGGCAAATATGTTCAAATACCGTTAGCGATCAACTAAAAAATCTTTTTCAAATAAACCATACAAGGCACAGATCTGTTATGAATTTTCAAACTAACGTATTAGCTGGACTGCTTGCCTATGTTTTTAAACCTAATACAATTTCTCTAACTTTTGGAAATTAAACAATCTCAACCTTCCTCTTATATCAAACTGAGATTAATTTAGCAACATCAAGCATTTGACGTTGATTATGCTCATAAAATCCCTGAATAAATGTTGAATAAAGAACTTGCTGAATATCCAAATCAGATGATACTTTCTCCCCTATATTATCATTAGGAGCAATTAATGAATGTTTTATATGCTGTAATGCTTGCTTATTATTTTTCTCATATTTTTGTAAATCATCAATGAGTTCTTTTATAGGTTGTTTAACATCTTGTAATCCCTCAAAACGCTTGAAGAATTACCTATTTTCCTTAGAGCGCTAACTAATTCTTTAGAAGGCACTACATTATATACTTGGCGCCCATAATTCAGTTTCTCTACCACTTGACATAATACAGGGTGAGCCATAACAAATGGTGCAGTTTCAAAGGGCGATTTAAAAAAAAAAAAGGTGCAACTTAGAAGATTACGGTTTGTTTTATTGAATTTGTTTTATTCATCACCCCATTTCGGTAGATTAAGTCCTGAAAATTACATCAGGAAGGTGGGCGCCCTCAGCAGCGACGCACTGACGTAGGCGATTCCTGAAATTTTCAGCCGCCCTCTGGCACATTTCGATGGGAATCGCGGCCATTTCTTCCCTGATTCGAATCTTGAGGTCTTCCAGAGTGTGAGGTCGATGTTTGAACACCTTTTACTTCAAGTAGCCCCACAGGAAAAAAATCACACGCACTCAAATCTGGCGATCTTCCCGGCCACCCCAAGTCACCCCTGAGAGAGACGAGGCGTGCGGGGAACATCTGCCGCAGTTTCACCATTGAGATTTGCGCTGTGTGGGCCGTAGCCTCATCTTGCTGAAACCAAACATCCCCCAGATCCTCTTCTTCAGCTAACTGGTTCAATTCGGGTTCAAAAAATCTTTCCAGCATGAAAAGATAACGCTGAGCATTGACGGCAACAGTCCTTCCATCCTCCCCGAAAAAATAAGGCCCAATCACCCCAAATTTTGAAATGGCACACCAGACAGTGACTTTCGGGGAGTGGAGAGGCCTCTCGTGAATTTGTCTTGGGTTGCGGTCACACCAATAGTGGAAATTTTGTTTATTAACCGCTCCAGAGAGATGGAAGTGGGCTTCGTCCGAACTGAAAAAAGTGGACGTTGGTGGGATACGGTTTATCATCTCTTGGCATCGATTCTAGCGGTTTTGGTAGTCTGGAGGTGACAATTCCTGAACAATCATAATCTTGTACGGATGGAATGACAAGCCCATGTGCAAAATCCTCCTTAGTGAGGTGTTAGAGATGCTCAGTGCTACTGCGTGCCTCCGAGCAGAGCGCCGAGGCGACTGTTCCACTGCTGCTCTCACTCGAGCCAAATTTTCAGGTGTTCTTGCGTTTCTTGGTCTTCCCGCACCTGCGGAACCAGTTTCTTCCAATGCTTGAACCCAACGGGCGATAACATTGCGGTGAGGGACGGGACCACGACGTGGGATGTTGTAACGCAGTCGGAAGGCCCGCTGGATGGCGATGAACGAACGGCCACTTTCAAAAAACGTGCGAATGACGAAACCTCGTTGCTCTCCGCTCCAAACCATTGTAACGACTGAAAACGGGACCACTGCCCGGGCACAATGAGACCCCTCCCAGGTTGTTAACCCCACTACAAGGCATGCAGCACCCCTTCGAAACTGCACCATTTGTTATGGCTCACCCTGTATAAGAGATAGTTTCCCTATTAAAGAAATCCAGCATCGGATTTTCTTTATTTGCCACTTGCCCACCAACTCTTTCGGAAAGACGCATTAAACTATTAAATGTCTGCCCTAGATCAATCCAAGCTATTCTGAGATTTTTCTGTGAATCTTTAATAACAAGCATATTACCAGCATTAACGCCATGATCTCCACTTAACGCTGATAGCGCAAGAGCATTAGCTATATCTTCTCTAATGTACTCCATTTACTTTGTGCTATTCTCATCACCAGAACCTTTATTGCTAAAAGTATAATCTTCTAAAGTTCCTTCAACATTTTGTAAGTAACGTGAGACAATTGCCATGTCTTTCTTTTTAGAGTCTAATACTAATTGTACCTCTGGAACTAATTCTGGAGCATCATTATTTGAGCATAAATAATTCTTTCATTTAAGCTATTGACTATACCTGATAATATAAAACTGCGTAGGTCTTAAGCAAGTTCTGCATTTTGACCTCCAAATTCTGGCAATGGTAAATTTACTGCATTACTATTTAAGATATTTTTAATTTTAGAGTAAGAGCTTGTACAGCAATGTAAAGCTCTATGACAGGCTTTATCTATTAAGTCATCAGTGTAAACCTTACCTAAAGCAATAATACAGCGAGCACAACGTTGCCAATCATTTACTCGTGTTTGTTGCAATAACTCTAATAACAAACTGCAATTATTGCCTATCTGCTAAATTTGTTGTTGATAATGTTCGCTATATTCTATAAAACCTGGGCATAGACGTTTATATTTTGCATAATGAGACGGATTAGTGATAAATATTCCTTTGCCGTGAACATTCCTTGAGACGTTAGAACCGCGTCTTCCTATTAAATCATTTTGTATAGAAAATATTTGAACAAGTTCTGGCGATAATTGTACTCCATCACAGGCTCCGAACTGTCGACCCATGGTGGGAGCATGTGAAGGTGCTCGTGGCTGAGGAAAAAAACCCAGTTAATCCTGTTAAAGGGCAAATTAAATACCTAACCGACAATAAGCTTTGTTGGCCACAAGCTCAATCTTGAGAAGCAAGTCAAGTACTTCAGACGTATGCGAGAAATGGTTTATTAGCCAACACCTCCAGTCTCTCAAAGGCATGAAGATTTGCTTCATTGCGAGAAATTAGCAAGGCCACTTGAAGTGTGTTACCGCGACACTATCGTCACGTACAAGGCATTTGAGACAATACCGGCCCAAAGAGAGTTGACCTGTGGATCACAAGACGGCATTGGCTGAAGCACTCTGCGGTTTTAAGTTTACCGGGAGGGTATATCAAAATTTGAAAGTTACTTTGGAGGTTGAATTGGACATTTTTACAACCTCGTTCTCTGCCTTCAAGAGGTTCCTTTCTTTTTACTTTCCTTGGCTCTACGAAGTAGAAAGGAAAGTTATGTAATCGGCTGAAATTTTTTTTTTGAGTTTTCTTCAGATCTTTACGTTTCAGACCCTCCTGAGTCCGAAAAACACTATTTGGGAAAATGGTCTGTGTGTCTGTGAACGATTTTTAGAGAAAACCACCGTACCAAATCAGCTCAAACTTGATATCTCGCCCGCAGGTTACCATGGGACGCCAAAATAAGGGTTTGAACCAAATCCATCGAAAGTTAACTATAGTTATCATAGTGATCAAAACACCAAATATTTTTTTTCTCAAAAACCGCTCTAACGGTTTTGATTAAATTTTTAATATTGGTAGCTCTTAACATGATAATTATACCATAAAATTCCCATTAGTGGGAAAATGACGGGAGCAGCACAATAAATTATCAAAATTTTCGACGAAATTGATTTTAGCGCGGTTTCTAGAGAAAACAACCGTACCAAATCAGTTGAAACTTGATGTCTAGCCTGCAAGTTACCATGGGACGCAAAAATAAGGGTATGGGCAAAATCCACCGAAAGTTAACAATAGTTATCATAGTGATCAAAACACCAAATATTTTTTTAATCAAAAACCGCTCTAACGATTTTGAATAAATTTTTTATATAGATAGCTCTTAATAAGATAATTATACCATAGAATTCCCATTTGTGGGAAAATGACGAGAGCAGCACAATAAATTATCAAAATTTTCGACCAAAAGCGTTTTTCGCGCAGTTTTTTCCTTATAAACTCCGCTGGAATTCTTGTAGAATGTTAAAAAAAATTGGTATTGTAGTCCAATCCAATACCTAAAGGGTGGGTGTTTAAAAACGCCCATGAGATACATGGGGCTCACTCCAGAAATTCCTGAATTTCAACTACCGCCGTTTCGCTTAGTACCAGTTCCAACAGTTATTACGCAATAACTCTGCAAAAGTGACTATCCTCCTTCAAAAAATCCGTGTTTACAGCCTCATTAATTATCTGTGTACCAATTGCTCAATAATGGTCCTGCAATGAGTACAAGCAGCACATTAAATTCCGGAACTGTAAGCGCTACCGCTTCCTGCTGCCGTAAAGCGTTGTTTGACCAAGTTCAAATTAACTGAGTGATAAATGAATTGATTAAATAGAGTTAGCCATGTACAAAGTGAATTGTTGTAGAGCTAAGGAAAGTTGTGTGTTGCAACGCACCAGATATTTTTCAGTTTCATCATTAACATTTATGATTATTTTTGGTTCTGAGAGCTCTTCGGAAGATGCGGAAGTTGAATTGCGGTTTTTCATTTTTACTTCGTTCTTTCACTATTTAATAAGTTATTTTTTTTATGTTTACATAGCTCATGTTTCATAAAATAAAAAAATGAAATGTTGCTTACGTGAACTAAATTTACAGTCCTCTCTCTCTTTTTCAGTCTGCATTTGGTGGCAGCAATTTTATTTCGTTCCCTTCGTCTCCGCCTTCTTTCTTCATCTTCTGGCGTCAGCTGTTAGTCAAGACAACGGGTCAGTTGATATTTAAAAAAAAATACATCACAGGCATGAAACGAAACAAGCCACGTCTTACCCCATCACCTGAGAAATCCTGCGAGTCTTGGCTCACTTCGTCGGAAATAGTTCTAGTTCTTATGTGCTCCGTCGTCACTGACGGTATGATTTCGACGCTGTTTTTCCTCTTCGATTGAATCGTCAATTTGAGCCCTTCTTTGATGAGCTGAGTTCGCGTGTGCTGAAGACTCGGAGGGGATCCCGCCTCGGTAACCATCTCCAAAGGCGGAGAATTGGCCAGGCGCGGGCCGGAAGCGTTTGCGCCGGCCCTTAAGGCAACTTTGAAAGGGTCTGTCATCGCCATGAGGGAATTGACGATTTCGGGAGTTCTGGGAGTAGCTCCGGTTCCTTCGCAACCGACGGGAACTCCCAGGAGCCCGGAGGTCACGTTGACGTTGTACATCTTTCACGAGAAAGAAGCTGAACGAGAGAGAGTCTGACAACTCTTTAGATGCTCATAATCAACTGGATCTGAAACACAATACAAAATAAATTGAAATTTCTTGAATAGGATAAGTTCAGTCGATACAATGTATACACACAACCACAGGAAAACGCGTTAAGGGTGTTAATTTTGGTAAAACACTAATCAATCGCGTAGGATTCAGTGGATGCTGAATGTCCGTGCTCTCACATACTAGCAACCTACATGATACTCACAAACAGTCGTTAGTGTTACAGCTCTCTTAATAAACCTGAGGAAAGACTCAGTTCATCCTCTCAAGGGGAAATAACGTGGCCAGTCGTCAATACGTTTCGGCGGCCACAGGTTTTCTCTTGAGAAGCGAGTTAAGTACTTAAAAGCGTGAATACAGGAAGCAGGCGTTTCAGCCAACAACTCCAGTACCGCAAAACACCCTACCCCCGCAATGTTTCACTAATCATGAACTATAAGCACGGCATTAATGACAATTCATGTTTACTTTCCTTGGCTCTACGAAGTGGCAAGGAAAGTTATGTAATCGGCTGAAACAATTTGTTGAGTTCTCCTCAGATCTCTACGTTTCAGTCCGAAAAACACAATTTGGGCAAGCGAGCAGCACAATAAATTGCCGAACACTTCGACGAAAATCAGCCCCCGTTTTTATCAACTCTGCTTAAAGTTACTAGAATCTCCAGAAAAACTTCAGGTGGTAGTTCAACCGACTAACTATACAAACGGGTCTTTAATAACGCTGAAAAGGTATATAGGAGCTACTTCGGAAATTCCGGAATTCCACACCCAACTGTTCTCACAGTTTTGACCCTATAATAAAAAAACATCGCGCAGACAGCCTTTTGAACGGCCTAGAATAAATGATGGTGAGTAGTTAGGTCATGGCACTTCTGGGATAGTGACGTCAGACCCCCCCTCCCCCCCTGATGAATGATGTGACGTCACCCCCTCTCCTCTGACCCATATGACATGACGTCAGACCCCCCCCTCTCCACAAACAGCTGACATGACGTAACCCCCACCCCTTCATCCATCTGCATCATCATCATCATGTGACCCCCCCACCCTCCAACAGCGTATTTTCTGAGAATATCCCCCCTCCCCTCCCACCGCTATCGAGTACCGCTGATTTGGACCCCCACCTCCCAGTCTACGGGTGACGTCATGCCCCCACAATTGGGCGCAACTTCTGAGAGAATCAACCCCCCAATGTGACGTGGGGGTCCAAATCACGTGTGCTGTGGGGGGAAGTTGTGGTAGGAGGTACTTAGGCGTTAGCTATTATATTTTTATAGTAGCTTTGCCTGAAAGTTGAAGATCGAAAATAAAGAAACTCGGTGAGCGTGAGGACTATATTAAATGCAATGAAGTGAGTACAGTTTGTGTACGAAAGGGCGATACAAGAGGACGACTTCTGAAATATGCGTGAACTGGCGGGAAACTCGGAAGGAGAGAGCGCGAGCTGTAACTGGGCTGAGAACTGATAGAAGAAAGTGTCCTAGTCGGCACAGGGAGACGAGTGTTACTTTCACGAGAGTTCATAGCTGAATGAATTTTGGGAGGAGCTGTCTCTAGTGGAGAGGAATCTGGAATTGAGGGGAGGGAAAAACCCACCTCAGGGAAACCCGCTGCAGTTAGAAACAACCATAGAGGGAATTTCTGCAGGTACGAAGGGGAAAGAGGAGACAATGACTGGGAAAGTTTGTGGTCAAAAGACTTAAGCTGATTTGACTTGCGTCGAACACTTGGGGTTATTTAAATGCAATGTTAGATTTAGATGCGCCATTTTTGAACTATGCTGCAAATAAGTATTCTTTTCGTTTGATGTTACGAAAATATACTTACTGGGCGATTAGAGCCGTCTACACAGCCTCTTTAGGGTTCACCATGGCGTGAGCCGCATGTCTCGACCCTGTGTACTCGCCAAACAACGCCATAACACAACGTGGAGACTTACAATTAAAGCTTGTTAAACTGTAGCCTAACATAAAATCTCTTCGTATAAATCCCATCAATTCAATTGAAAATTATTCTATTTTTTATTTTGATTTTTCTATTGTTTCGAAATTTTACTTGCTGTGTTTTGATAACATTTTATAATGATCCCTAACTAAAACTAACTGTTCGACGCAAAGCGCCGAATCGGTCCGTGTCTTTGACCTTGGACCTCCCCTGTCAGCCACCTATTTCAATACCTGCCCCTCGTACCTGCGGGAATCCCCCTGCTGCGGTAGTTTGTTTCCAACAGCCGTGGTTTTCCCCCCTTTCTTTATTTCCTTCTCCTCAATTTCACATCCCTCCCTACGACGGAGCACTTCCAAATCATTCTGTTTCCAACTCTCGGCCTAGTAACTTCTCACTCTCCTATACGGTTTACCGTGCCAGTTCATGCGCTCTGACTACTAGCCTTGTGTCGCCCTATTGTTCAAGATCTCAGCTCAAGTCTAACTCTACTCACATCCACTCGTATAATACAGTCCTCCTCACGCTCACTGAGTTTCATTTTTATTTCGATCCTCAAGCTCCCTCGCTCATGCGCCCAATACTAACCATTTATGTTTCTTAAGTAACAAATACATTTTTTTAAATTATGGGTGGGGGCAAAAAAAATTAGAAATGTTAAAAGTGGGACATGGGACGAAAAAGGTTGGGAAACACTGCTCTATACGCTTTCAGCGGACGCGTAAACACATTTCGTTTAGATTGAAAAAATCAAAAATCGACCCGAAAAACGTTCTTCAAAATCTTGGAAAACCCCACGAGTTTTTTCACGCTCAAATCAAACAATTCCCAAAGACCGGCCCCGCTCTCGAAAAGTTCATTCATGGACTCGTTGAGTCATGAGTGAAGAGGGAAGATAAGACGAGCGACGTCATGAATTGTGAGATTAGCAATTGACTCGAGTCAGACGATAACCACACTGGCCTACAGGCTTGGAGCATACGTCAAGATAAAGTTCAATTACGAAATGCTTCGAGGGGCTGGTATAAAGTCGACGATTGTGTCGGATCAACGTTCGACTGGAGAGCTGCAACTTGTCGCCTGTAACAGTGAACAATTAGGTATAATTGCAGGGCAATTATTGCACGCGGCCAACTACGAGTAGCGTTTCTTCGATTAGAAAGCAAGAAATAAATCAAGCAGATGGCACTGATGCTGTACGAGTTGGTTGCGTTAAACCAGTGATTTAATCTCTCGAATTCTTCAGTGAGTCAAACAAAGAAACAAGAATAATCCCAGTCCGTGCGGCATCAAATGTGTGTACACGAGAGATCCCTAAGAAATATCAACGAGCTCGGAATGCTTCAGGTAAAATAACACGGCCGTCGCGAAACGTTAACAAATCATAGCGGAAACTTAAGCAGACATTTTTCGAAGTCTTTTCTTTAGATATTCACATTTTGTGGACTATAGAAATTGAAAAAAGCTAATTTCGAAGCGTGGTCTGTGTGCTTGTGGGCTATACACCTGGGCGAGTGGCCTTCGTCGGACGTAATTGCTTCCAAAGCGAACCTAACGTGGTTTTCGGGAAGTTGATCGTCCGAAGGCTATTAAGTCTCAATAGAATGCGATCTGCTGTGTGTGCTATGTCTCCCATAAGGTCTGCCTCACTGCGTGCAATTAATAACGCCATCTGTCTATTTAGGCATGATTGGCTACTGCCCCGTTGTCTGGGGTAGCAAACTAACGGTCAATCAAAAGAGAGCATTGGCACAATCCCACAGAACTGCGCTCCTGTATATCAACCGGCGGTCACTGGTCAGTTATGGTTGACAAGTGGAGAATGAAACGGAAGCTTCCCCCGCGTTGAGCTGAACTCTGTGCGGATCTCATCGCAGAATGGAAACTTTCTGTCATCGACTGATGAGCGTTGGAGAAATGGCAAGCAAGATGGGAATCCTCGTCAAAGGGACGTGACACGTGTAAGTTCTTCTCTTATAGCCGTGAACGTCTTGAGGGAAGTTGTGTTGAGCCAGACCACTTGACGATCCAGTTCCTCACGGGACATGGCGACTTCAATGCGTGGCTCCATTTCTTTTCTCTGAAAGACTCTCCATCGCGCACGTCTTGCGTCTCCAATCCTCTAGTTCAGAGGAAACAAGGGGCTCCACTGCAGTTTCTACAACAATAAGCGACGGTTGTTGGTAGGGCAGACGAATTTAGCAGCATCTACTGCTACAAAGCAAGCCGATAACCGTTTCACTGAGTTCGCGAAGAGCTAAAGCTAAGAAACGTGGTCACAGTTAATGATGAAACCCTGGTGTGGGATTCCTCAGGTGGTCAGTAACACACGGGCAACAGCTCTCTACCGGGAGACTGGCTAACGACCAAATACCGCAGGTCCAAGTTCGGTGGCTATTTGCAGGTGCCAGCCTCTTGCATATTAGCGTCGAGGGTTTATGAACAGTTATTTAATGAAGTAACAGACCTGCTGTGTTTTCGATGTGTCATCTACGCTCTAGTTCGATCTGGAGAACTCAGGGTTCGTCTCCCTCAACCACCATTCCGTTTCTGCGCCGTGAGCGCCTGTTGGCTTTGCACGTCTCTGGTTGAGATGTCGCGCGCCCTGTGGCTAGTTTAGGAGTCACTAGTCAAGAGGACAGTCTTTAGGAGCGTACTCACCACGCTGGAGTTACAGCCAAATATATGTAGTATATATATAGTATGTCTGACGTGCTCTTTTCAGGTTAATTTACTATCTAGAATCACACCCTGATACTCAAGCTGCTCACTGAGCTGAACTTCCGTGCCCATTACTTCCCGTGGTCTCCGTCCCAACTTTTGCTTTGTGAATCTTGTGGGCTTGAGTTTCTTACATATCTATTTTGTGAAACAATTTTCGTTCCCTCCCAACGTGACGCTTTTTGGCAATTAGGTGAAGACTGCAGTACGTTATATACGAATTTGTTGAAAATGGCGGACAAATGAAGTTGTTTAACAATTGTGGAAAATTGAGTGAACATGTTAGAATAGAGGAAAATTGAGGGCTGATGGGCCCAATGGGGTTATAGGCTCATTGGCAAATGTCCGTTCAGGGAATTCGGAGGACATTTTTTGGAAATGGTCAAACGATACTCTTTCCAGGTTAGTTCACGATCCAGAATCACACACAGATACTTGACACCAGCTCAACTCTTTCGCTCATTACTTCCTTTGGTCTCAGTCGACCGACAGCCAGTTGTATTTGTCGTGTAAATGGCACTGTGACCGTTTTAGGCAGTCCCATTTCCTCACACCCCCAATTAGGTCAGTTAACGTATTTATTCGAGCAAATATAACAACAATACATCTCCATATTACATACAATGTCGCCTTAACCTATCTAAGCCTAATATATCGTAGCTAGTGCCCTAAGCCAGCATAGTTAAATGGTGGATACCTTCGGCGTCCACCCCTCACAGTTTGAGTTCACTTAAAACTACGCCGTACACCACACGATACGTATGTCCATTCTTACACACTACGTCTTACTGACTATTCCCTTCTCCATGGCTGGTGCAGGGGCAAGTCCAATCCCCGTACCCCCATGGAGATAAAGCCTAGGTGCTGGTAGAACGCCTCTTGACAATTCCGGCACCGGAGCCTGCCACCCATTCAGGTCCTTAGGCTGCTCAAGGTGCAGCCATATAGAATGGGTACCACGAGGGCTGAAGCCAGCGGCTGGCAGTGTGGAGCCTTTAAAGCGTTGCGCTGTCGGCCGTGAAACCTTATGATTGGCCTCGTGGGGACCGTGGTTTCGCTGGAAATCCCCCTAGATAGATGATTGGTGCTGGCTAGAGAGGGGTAAAGGCTGTGAGGCTAGGTACCCTCTCCAATGCCACGGGCAATGCTCAAAGCACAATTACCATTGACTATTCCACTGTACATTTATCACCATTGTTCGTTCCACCACCATCGTTTTCGCCCCACCCTAACCACTAGGCCACCGCGAGAAAGCCCCCCCCCCCCCCATAGCGCCCTCTGGGACCCCCATTCAAATACAAACTCAGGAAACCCAACAGCCCTCAGTTGCCTCGCCGCCTTAGCCGACCACACTCCCCTCCACGTGAGTACGACCGCAACAACAGTCTCCGCCTCTACCACGACTCCTGCTAAATCACCAACCGCCTCCAAGAGCCACGGTACCGCATACTTGCGTACTTTGACTGCGTGGCTCGGCCCAAGTGGATGAGAGGACCCCCCAAGGGTGATTGCTACATCGATGATGTAGGCCCTGCTATCCACTCTGATCACCATGTCCGGCTTGAGGCCACCCGCCCTAGCCAGGAAGAGGGGTTCCTCCCAACATGCCCAACCCCTCCTCCTCGCGTACTCCGCCGGCAGCTCCGCCACATGATTGTATCTTGCCATTCTGGCGTGTCTGGTCACCGGACAGTCTGGAGCGCGTGAGCTGCCCTTTCCGTCGAACTGCACCCCCGCCTCGGTCGCCCTTCGGTGCCCCCGTGTAGTCCGCATGCGAGAGGGCAATTCCCCCGCATGCACCTGGACCATGCTGATCCCCTGTCAGCCCTTAACGCCTGCCGCCCCCTTCCTGAACCACCTAGTTGACGCCCTGACCTTCCTGGAATCAACTCCTTCCCGTCAGTCGTCGGATGCATTCTCCGCTGGTTCGCTTTCTGCCATGGTCCGCCCTCTGCCTACCCTAAGATGCGGTTCTTGGCCATGGCCATCCTCCTCCTCCTCAGTTCGGCCACCAAGGCGCGGAGTTCCAGTACTCCGAGCCCCCCGTCACCCACCAGGCCATGGATGAACGCATTCGGGCTGTCAGGAGGTAGGCCGTCCTCTGAGTAAATGGCACTATGACCGTTCTAGCTGTGTCGATGGGCAGTCCCATTTCCCCACGCCCCCAATTAGGTCAGACAGCACACTTTGCACAGTGCCTCGAATGAGTATAGCCGGAAAGCAGAAATTATATTTATCGAACATCAAATATACTGGTGTTTTATTTATATTATTTACCATGGGAATTTAATCAAGGCCTTTTTGCTGTAACTCCAGCACGGTGAGAATTTTAGTAGTTCAATAAATGACATACACGTTGTTTATTTAATAAAGGTCGCGAGGTATCTGAATATGTTGTGGCGTTGCATGATGCGTTGCTCCAGACTTTTGCCCTTCCGTATTTTTTCGATTTATTCATCGTTCGGGCGAGTATATATAATCAGAACGGTTCTAACGCCGGATTTAATGGGAGGTGCGACGAAGGTTTTGTGTTGCGTCACTAAGTTGATAGGTCGCTTGTGGAGTTGTGTGAAATGCAAGTTGCACCGGGCCCTGATTGTGTGTGACGGGCCACTTGGGACCCATAGTCATCCTAGATCGCCCTGACCCGACGCGTCGCGACTCCCGTTGATAATCGTTAATTTCGCAAATGACGCATCTCGGGATCTTCAGATTATATCGTCAGTAAAGCGCGTACAACCAACTTTGAGGTCAATTCGGCGCATACGAAATTAACGCGCGTCTTTGACGAATGAGAGTTTCAACACTCGCACGGTCGTCCGAACATATTTTCGCTGTTTATGGGTTCAAGTTTGGTTAATATCGGCGGAAGGATCAATTGCTCGTTCGATTCAATTCAAATTCAAAAAACCGTCTCGACGACCCTCATCCGCGCGCATATCCAATTCGATTGGCAAATCCCTTACGTTGAAGTCTATTCGTGATCAAACAATTTCATGATAAATAAAGAAGGAAAAAAAAAGGCTGACCGCGAGTTGAAGATCGGCGTGAGATAAAAAGATTTATTTGGCTGAGGCTCCTTCGTTCGTCTGTTGGGGCCAAAGCGTCTCGTCCTCCGCAGCATCTCCCGAAACATCCAACCGCTGCCGCTTCTTCATCAAATGACCTACTTCGCAAACTTCGCACTTTTGAGCCCAGCAAACCGTCATCGACGCTAATGGGGGTTCCTTGGAAAACCTTTCCGAGATTTATTAAAATGGGGTTTTGATAAATTGGGAGCTCGGACGTTCGAGTTGGAACAAACTCGCGCTTTCACCAAATGAGAAACGCGGGACTCCCGACGTTAATGTCTAAAGAAGGGTTGCAATTTTTAGTGCGAAACAGGTCAAGGTGTCCGAAAGGAAACTTTCATTTCGCGAATCGTGTGTACTGTTGGACCGGGGGGTTTGATTAAATCAATTACTAATGAAATAACTTGGAGCAGCTCAAGAAATTTTTAAGATCATCATATCATACTGAGAATCGTTCCAAGATCGACTGGTTGCCCTCAACGATCCGAAATTCACTGAGTACCCCCTAGTAATTCGGTCGACTGTCAACGTAATGAAAAGCGTCGAGCTTACTGTCCTGGAGTTACGCAAAACGTCTAAGAGGCGATAATGTTACGCATTTCCAAAATTTAGTGGGCTGCTCCCAATCATTTTACGACATTGAACTCACGTTTTTTACTTTCCTTGGCTCTACAAAGTAGAAAGGAAAGTTATGTAATCGGCTGAAAAATTTTTTTTTGAGTTTTCTTCAGATCTTTACGTTTTAGACCCTCCTGAGTCCGAAAAACACAATTTGGGAAAATGATCTGTGTGTGTGAACGAATTTTATAGAGAACCACCGTAGCAAATCCATTAAAACTTGATATCCAGCCAACAGGGACGCCAAAATAAGGGTATGAGCAAAATCCACCGAAAGTTAACTATAGTTATCATAGTGATCAAAACACCAAATTTTTTTTTCTCAAAAACTGCTCGAACAATTTTGATTAAATGTTGTATATTGATAGCTCTAAATAAGGAAACTATTCCATAAAATTCTCATTTGTGGGAAAATGACGAGAGCAGCACAATAAATTACCAAAACTTTCGAAGAATTCGATTTTAGCGCGGTTTTTAGAGAAAACAACAGTACCAAATCAGCTGAAACTTGATGTCTAGCCTACAGGTTATTATGGGACGCAAAAATAAGGGTATGAGCCTTAAGGTGATTAAAAAATTCGTGTTTTCAGCCTCATTAATTTTCTGTGTGGACCAATTGCTCAATAATGGTTCCGGGATGAGTACCAGCAGCGTAATAAACTCCGGAACTGTAAGCGCTACCGCTTCCAGCTGCTGTGAAGTGTTGGTTGACCAAGTTCAAATGAAGTGAGCGATAAATGAATTGATTAAGTAGACAAAGCCATATACCTGAGTTAATTGACGTAGAGCTAAGGAAAGTTGTGTGTTGCAACGCACCAGATATTTTAGATAAGAAACCTTTTACCTACATATGTACACCAACTATCGGAGCCTAGATACCAACAAATTGATATGCCTTTCCCACCTCAGACACTGATCAATCTCAACTCCCAGATAACGCAAAGACGAGGTCTGGCTAATTTTCGTTGATTAATAAATTATTTTAGCGCTAGAAGGGCCCGTACACAGAGCGAGGACTCTTCAAAACCGCGACTAGGCTGGGATTGTAAGACAAATCAACACAACCTCAGATCCAAACACCCAGTTGGACGTCCATTCAGTTTAGGCAATAATGGGAAAACTCCAAGCTACAAGAAGAGGGAGCAGAGTACCTAGCCCTACGAACTGTGTGTCTTACCTCTGCGCCCCTGCCCTAGTAAAATTGAAACAAAATAAATGATTGAGAATCGCCGTTTCAGCCAATCAAAACCTGGCTCCGCCACGAGGTCCAGCCCGGACATACCCAGAGATATGACTAATGCCAGGAGGTCAGGGGGGCCTGCTGTTCCCAGGCACGCTGGAAGGCGTGTCACTGCTAAGGTGAAAGTGTGCTTGCAGTCACAGAGAAGACGAGAAATAGGGGTGACCGGAATTACTGGATGAGGATGGAAAAGAACAACAATAAATGGTAAGGCCACCGAAGTGCTGACGGGATGATATAGGTGCAACCGTCTCCCCACCGGTCTGGAACAGCAGGCTAATTTCCGGACACCCACATGCAATGTTTAGCACGTTGTGAAATAAATCTTGTCAACTGATCGGAATTTGTGGGAAAAAACTGTGAAAAATGTCTTGTGCGACGCATTCCGCTACGTTCCTCATTGTTCTACTCATCGAATCACTCCTCCGTAATTTATTGGGCTGCCCTTATTTATGGTGCGACTTATACTCAATAACCCACACGAGGCCATATGAAAACAGTAGTAATCTCACATTCCACGCTTTTATTTTTGTCAGCGACTTTCGGGCTGTTCAGCAGTTAACGAGAAGCTCTGAAAGACGTTCGTAAAACGCGTCTTGTCAACGAGCTGGAAGGTTCCAGCTCATTCTTGACGAGGACGTTTGCTCGCGAAAACGTGCGTCTCGAATTCCGCTCTTCGTGTCGACGGTTGAACGAGATTCTTCCCCTCCAGCGATCGGAAACACGTTCGCGAGAGGAAGACGAGATTCTGAATGGAGTTGCGCAAAGAATCGAGGAGGTTCCCGGAGATCCGCAGGTGCCCGGATCACGATTTTTTCCCCCCCAAAAGGCTTCGGAAGAGCAAACAATAACCAAATTGCACAAGGTCTGGAGAAGAAGACGACAGACAACGGACAACAGAGGAGCCGAAGCAACGGGGTCGTGCCATCCCACAGTGGAGCCCTCAAGGTTTCCTGCCTTCTCCCGTTAAAACTATTCTCATTTAAATCTCCGGCTATGGCCCAGGACCACAAAAAAAAAAAGACTCCGCGAGGCAACTTATTTGAAAATTCTTCAGACTCGCCCCAACCTTCTTTCACATTCAAACTGCTCAAGGAAGAATAAAGTCGTGCAAAGGCTATTAGCCTCTTTCGGCGCTCGCAAGATGAAATACATTTATCTGCTCTGCTCCGAATAGAAAGTGCAAGGTCATGTCTTTCTCATTAATAAGAGCTCACAACGAGGACGTAAAAATTATTTCTCGAGCGAAATGCCTCCCCCCTCCCCTCAGTTCCACCATTTCCTCCTCAACTCAACCCACTCATTTGAACCCCGACCCCCATTTCCGATGTCTCATCTCCTACTGTTCCCTTCTACAAAGCCACATCCGATAAAAATTGAATTCCTTCCAAGATTGCGAAACAGGATAATAAATATCTATTTTTACTGGGCTGCCAGATGAATAGTCGGACCTGAAAGCAGGAGAACTTCCGTAAAGGTTCTCGAGAGCCAACAAACATCCAGAACAATACAATTGGGGACCACTTCGGCTCAAATGTTATATTTAGATTATTTGATCCAAAACTAACTATAGTTATCAAAGCGATCGAAACACCACATTTTTTTCTGAAAACGGCTTTACCAATTTTAATTTGTTGTGTCGACAGATCCAAATACAACTGTTTGGTAGGCCGAATTAGTTGGGGGTTTGACCTCCCAAAATGTCCACATTTGCCCTAATGGAACTGACTGGTCCTAACGGCAAAGTCATTGTTTCCCCGAACACCTTCTGTCTCAAGCCCACTTTGTTTACCAATGGAAAGTCCGCCTCTTCAGTTATTTCCGAGTGACAAGGGATTTCCCCTTCTTCTTGGAGGGGATTTACTTTCTCTTCACAACAGACAGCTCCTCCCAAACTTATTCACCTATGAGTTCTCAGGAAAGTCAGTCATCCATCAGCGCTCGCGAACAACAGTCTTTTACTCTTAGTTCTCATTCGTCTCTCAAGTCTCATGCTACTCACCTTTCTCTCTCTCTCTCACTCGCCCTCTGAGGCATGACATGTTGGCAAGATCATTCGTACTCCGAGGGACAAAAATACATTATGAGCATACAGAGCTGTTTCAAAACTGTGGTAGGATAGAAGTGTTAAAAGAAAAGTTTAAAAAGTATTAATTGAGAGATATTAGATTGTATCGTTGTTGTGTTCTAGTTAGACCTTATACTAATATTATTTATTCAGTCATCACGCACTCCTACATTGTAAATAGTTTATCAATCGGTATATGTTTTTTTTGTAAGTGTTTGTTAACTATTCGGATTAAGATATCCACAGTGGAGAAGGGGAGGAATATCCAAGTACTCACCCTTCTGTAAAGTCGGGGAGTGTTTGTGTGTGTCAGTAAGTGTTATGTATGATGCAAGTGTCAGTAAGTGTTTAGGTATGAATGTAATTTATTTGGTGTGAATGAGATGTACATATAAATAACATAATGAGTTACGACGAATGTAGGAGGAAATGTAACTGTGTGATGTAGCCAGGGGAGGATGGAAGAGAGGGCCACATGGCCCTAATTCTCCCTGGTCGATAAATAAATAAATTGATTCTCTCTCTCTCTCTCTCTCTCTCTCTCTCTCGCTCTCTCTCTCTCTCTCTCTCTCTCTCTCTCTCACGCTCGCTCTCTCGCTCTCTCGCTCGCTCTCTCCCTCTCTCGCTCCCTCTCTCTCTCGCTCTCTCTCGCTCGCTCTCTTTCTCTCTCTCTCGCTCTCTCTCTCTCTCTCTCTCTCTCTCTCTCTCTCTCTCTCTCTCTCTCTCTCTCTCTCTCTCCCTCTCTCTCCACTTAGACCCAGTTTGCGCGTATTTAGAGTCCCCTTGTTCGCGTTTATATACTCAACCTTCTATCGCTATTCTGTCACTCACACTCACCACGTTGATTTATTTCTCAGTTCAAGCTCCCCCACTTGTGTGCCCAACAACAACCATAACGCAAAAATGTCATCGCAGGAAAAATAACGATGGCAGCACAATAAATTAAATATCTGGTGCGTTGCAACACACAACTTTCCTCAGCTCTACAACAATTCACTTTGTACATGGCTAATTCTATTTATTCAATTCATTTATCACTCAGTTAATTTGAACTTGGTCAAACAACACTTTACGGCAGCAGGAAGCGGTAGCGCTTACAGTTCCAGATTTTATTGTGCTGCTCGTACTCATTTCAGGACCATTATTGAGCAATTGGTACACAGATAATTAATGAGGCTGTAAACACGGATTTTTTGAAGGAGGATAGTCACTTTTGCAGAGTTATTGCGTAATAACTGTTGGAACTGGTACTAAGCGAAACGGCGGTAGTTGAAATTCAGGAATTTCTGGAGTGAGCCCCATGTATCTCATGGGCGTTTTTAAACACCCACCCTTTAGGTATTGGATTGGACTACAATACCAATTTGTTTTAACATTCTACAAAAATTCCAGCGGAGCTTATAAGGAAAAAACTGCGCTAAAAACGCTTTTCGTCGAAAATGTTGGTAATTTATTGTGCTGCTCTCGTAATTTTCCCACAAATGAGAATTTTATGGTATAGTTGCCATATTGGGAGCTATCAATATAAAAAATTTAATCAAAATCGTTTGGGTCATTTTTGAGAAAAAAAAAATTTGGTGTTTTGATCACTATGATAACTATAGTCAACTTTCGGTGGATTTTGTTCATACCTTTATTTTGGCGTTCCATGGAAACTTGCGAGCGAGATATCAAGTTTGAGTGGATTTGGTGCGATGGTTCTCTCTAAAAATCGTTCACAGACACACATACACACAGACCATTTTCCCAAATATTGTTTTTCGGACTCAGGAGGGTCTGAAACGTAAAGATCTGAAGAAAACTCAAAAATTTTTTTCCAGCCGATCACATAACTTTCCTTTCTACTTCGTAGAGCTAAGGAAAGTAAAAAAACCCTGCAAATTATTACACAACGGTTTATTATTCGGATAATCAGCTTGACCTAGCATTAATGCTCCGAGACCCATCCTGTTCGATTCAGCATCGAAAAATATCATAATGAAACCCAAAAAAAGGTCGAAAAGAACTGAATCGTAATATTAAAATAAACAAAAAAAAAAAAACGAAAGTTTCTAGAAAAACTGAATTTTAATATGAAAACATGCACGCTAAATACTATAATCAAAATTTAACCAAAAATCTATGAAAAAAAAACAAACAAATTGAGAATGAAACGAAAGAATCTAAAAAAATTGAATCGTATTAAAACCAAAACGTCGGGGAAATTGGAACGGGGGCGCTCGAAGCGAACCCGGGGGGAGTTGAGTGTTGGGAGGGAAGCGAGCTGGAGGCGCGCCGCTTGCTCGCCTCGAGTGCGGTTGCTTTTTTAATGAGACGAGCGGGGCGGCGGGAGGGAGTTCAAACGACGAAACGCTGTAGCTCCCGCGTTGTACTGCGTTTCGTTAATTTTTTTAACCGTTTTTTGCCCATTACAACCACGGGCTTCGTCCGGATTTTTGGGCGAAAGAACGAATTTTTTAGACCACGTTACAGGCACAAAACGGCCAGGACGGCGGACGGACATTGCAAATTTGGAATCTCCATGTCTTGAAACGTAAAGTATCAAATTTTGAGGGGGGGTTGTAAAAGCTGTTCTACGAAAACCAAAAATATTGAGCTTTTTCATAAATCCCGCTTTTAAGAAGCTGAGTAAGTCTTTCGCCTCTGACTTTGCTATGGCTTGGGGTTAAATTAACCCTTAGAGAAATTTTTGAAGCGCCTGGTTGCCAGGACAGGGCAC
The DNA here is from genome assembly GCA_020466155.1 of Pachypeltis micranthus. Lineage (NCBI taxonomy): Eukaryota > Metazoa > Arthropoda > Insecta > Hemiptera > Miridae > Pachypeltis > Pachypeltis micranthus. The sequence continues at coordinate 8,538,504 of CM035776.1, forward strand.
TCGCATAGGATGTGCCCGGTGAGAAAGCTAGTAAGGTCTGCTAGTTCCCGTCTGGTTAGTGTAAGGATTGCTATCGCCCTTGAACAGGAAACCACAATGAGCCTTGTTGGCTGTTTTAGTTCCCTGCATCTCTGTGATAAACTCGCAAACATAGGTCCGTTTTCTGGATGTTGTTAGTCTATGGACGCTACATCGCTAGTTTTTCAATTCTATTTTATTCAATTCATTGCATGTCAAAATTTAGTTCAATAATGCCTTAATTATCGAGGTCGGCTTTATTATTATTTATTGAACTAAATTCTGACATGCAATGAATTGAATAAAGTTGTTCGGCTACTTGGTTGAAGGTGGTTTTATACGACCGGATCCAGAGAGGCTGCCAATCCACCCCCAAAGGACATTTTCTCATAGACGAGCTGTTGGCATGTCGCACATTATGCTCAATTCATCAAAGTCTTTTCCGAGAAAATTTATCCCCTGGTGAAGTGTCGAAATTTTCCCCTGGATGGCGATGTTCTAAATGCTCTTCAGGAGCTGAAGGAACTCGTAGAAGCCTCAGCTATTCATCACATTGAGGATGATGAGGATTAAGGTGTCTTTTCGTTGCCCCTATTTGAGGCTCACGCTCAATGGATGGGGGATTCTGTGTCCCTTTTCGCAATGCCTTCCAGAGCTGGTATCCAAATAAGGGAAAGCCTATTATGGACAGGCGTTTGAATACCTGAGGACATTCCCATGTCAGCCTGGCTCTGAAGGTGCAGGCTGTGGTGGTATTTAAGGCAGCCTGACTGTCCAAGAATGTATATTCGCTTACCCTTGAGTCCTCTTGCCAAGATCTCTTCTGCGCCGATCTTTGTGGCTAGAATTTCTGCTTCATATATTGTGGGATCTCCCGGCTGCTTGGGAAGACTGAAGTTGGGCTCTACAACGCCCAGACCAGCACCCCACGACAGTGCGCCCTCCTCAGTCTGGAACAGCTCCCCTTTTCTACCATTCCCGGAAGTGAACGCAAACACAGAAAGTTCTTTCGCTTTGTCATAACGTCAGTAGCAAGGATTATCGCCTGTTCTAATCTGCCTGGAGGATACATTACTAGTTTGTAAAAGCCGTACTGCTACCAGTTGTGCGGCCCTCTGAGTGTATATGTGGAGAATGTGGTGTTCAAAAATACTTCTATTGCAGCAGAGGGGCAAGTTTTCATGGCCCCTGTGATAGCAAGGCACGCTTGTCTTTGCAGCTTCTGGAGCTTCCCCTGAACTGCCTGACCGCTTGTCGCCCTCCACCAGACAGGGTCTTTAAATCCCCTTGTAGAGTATTAACAATTACCTAAACGTAGGTTTTTCACTAAAGGTATAAGGCATAAGAAGCAGCAACCCAATAAACCTAGCAGTAACTAGTAAACTGAGCGAAACGTAATTGATTACCAGGTAGAACGTGAGCGGGACTGAGGAACCACATATTTTACTCAATTATGTGACTTCAAAACTTCAGCCGTTGGGTAGAACTGCAGACTATTGATTGGAATTTGAAAGAATTAACTGACAGGACATTTATGACACGCGATAAGACTCGAAGTGCTCAAAAATTTTATTACCCTGACTCATTCAAACTTGCGAAACCCGCTCATTCGAATATTCTGAATTTAACCACCCGAAGAACTGTCCGCATTTCAGATCGATACAAGTATTCGCGTCAATTTGAAGATTTTTCATTTCAAGTTGGAGGTTTTCCATTTCAAATTGGAAGATGACGGAAATGGTTCGTTTCACATCAACTAATAAACAAGTTAGCAGTTAGATGATCAAATGATTTCAGGAATTAGTATCTGCTGACAATCATTGATGAGCTTTACAGGTTCTTATTCGCTTATCCTTGTCCCAACACGAATTCTTCACTGAGATAGACCGTCTCGTAGACTTAATTCTCGGTTTTCGGAACTCGCATCTACATTCATACGGACAGAGGGAACTCGTTTGCATCCCAGGGACTACAGGATCTACTACATACTCGTGGGATAGCTACATCGATATTTTCACCATAGGCACAATACACAACAGGCCAATCGAGCGGGAGAATGGAACAATTTGGAGAACTGTTTCCCTTGCGGTCAAGCAGTATACTCAGGATGCATCAGATGGGGAATCAGTACCCCAGGATTCCCTTCATTGCATAAGAGCCCTGATGTTTGGCGCATACCGAATTAGCTGAGAATATCCGCAATCACACTTAACGGTACTCACTGGCCCCACTGAAAGTCATTGTTTCCCTTACACCTTTCTACGAGTATCTCAACCCTTTTGTTTGTGCCTGTGGACGTGCACCTCCTCAGTTATTTCCAAGTGACAACGGATTTCCCCCTTTCCAGACTTTCCCAACTATCTTTTCCCACCCCTCAATTTTAGATTCCTCTTCACAACAGACAGCTCCTCCCAACAGTCAGGTATGTTTCCTTATATGATGACTGTTCCTAAACCCTTGACGAGGGTTATACCAGTCATGGAAGTTGCGGTCTCGCTAATATGCAAGAGGCTGGCCCCTGCAGCATCCACCAAACTCAGACAACCGTCAGTCATCCATCAGTACACGTCCCAACAGTCAGTCATCCATCAGCACACACGAACAATAGTCATGTTCCCGGTTCTCCCAACACATTCATCTCGCAAGTCTAGCGCTACTCACTACTCTCTCTTTCTCTCTCTGTCCCTCTCCCTTCTCTTAGTGTTCCACTACCAGTTCACTTGTATTTAGAGTCGTCTTGTTATATACCCACACTCAGACTGATAACGTTATTCTGTCAAGTGTAATACAGTCTTCACTCACGCTCACCGCCTCCATTTATTTCTGAGTTTCAAGCTCCCCCATTCGTGCGCCCAACATCTGCTACGCATGGATGTTTAAACATAACTGCAGATCCACTAATGGCTACTCTCTACCTTCTTGGATGGTTCTGTCATCCAAAGCATCGATGAAGGAGCAAGTGCCTGCCAGCAAGTAGGAACCACTTGGAGAGGATATAAAACTCATGGATGCACCATATGCCATGGTGGCACCTACAAGCGTCTGCAGTTAGCCTGAGAGAAAATGCAACTCGAGTTACTGCGGTCAGAGCTCTCGCTGCCCTCCCACCAGTTGGAACTGGCCCCTGGAATACACGTGAACCCCACAACCTCGGCCAAGTACCTCGGCATCATCTATTCTCCTGGCAGCAGCCCCAACAAGCACCTAACTTTTCTTCATGCCAAATGCTCGATGTTCACAACCCAAGTCAGGTCCCTTTGCGGCCCTATATGGGGGGGCCTCCCCACATGCTCGCAGCCTCTACTACAAGGCAGTGTTCTTGCCCATCGTGAAATATGCCACAGTAGCCTGGTGGGTCGCCCCCACGGAGCATGATCAACACAAGGCCCGCACCATGCAAGGGTATCCTCCTGGCCATCCTGCCAGCTTACAGGACAACCTCCCATCTGGCTCTTTAGGTCCTTGCAGGAGCCGGGAGGCGACCGTTTCCCTGAAACACTTGGCACCTAGTGGCGATCTTCCTGACTTACCAACTGAAATTACTGACTGAAATACGAACCAAGAAGTTGGCCATGAAAATGCTGAACCTCCTACTCTTAGTCAATCAGAACTTTCCTCCACTTTCCTCCGGTAAATGTTGATGCTGCTGCACCAGCAAATTCTCCTCCAACCCAGCCTCCACGACGTCCAACTAGAGAGCACACGTTGTAGTTTCGCTAGAGCATGACGTGTTTTTATCGCGTCTTGATTATTATTCTGTAATTCTTGTTGATATCGTCAATTAAGATGAATAAAGCCTCAATTTAATTAAACAGGTTTAAAATGAAATATCTGTTCCCCTACTCACTCAACTCGGACACTGCTTTTTAAAAATCAAGTTGTGAGCAAGGTAAATCCTCAGTGAGTTACGAACAGACCGCGACCTGCGTGAGACGATAATCCAAATTGCCACGGGTGCCACATCGGACTGCGCAAATGACGTGATGAGAATGACGGTAGATCTGAGAGCCACTGCTCCAGAGCAAGACTTACGTTAAAAACGTTAGGTTTGTTCATTCATGTTCGTTAAATGTTACGTTTCACGCGTTAGTTTGTTGTTGCCGCTTTCTCAGAATTAAATCATGTATTTTCGTCATCGTCCAATATGAAATGGCAAATGTACAAATTGATGCGTAAAACCTATAATTTGACGTGAAAACGCAATATAATTATTACGTTCGTCTACAGCGTGCTTTACAATATACACACACTGTTATACGTTATTACGAATAGTACTACGCACAAAATAATCCCTGATTAAAGTTATTTTGAATTTGTAGCGGTACCCAATGGTCGTCAGGCGCGGCAATGTTTCTTTATCGTGAACTCTCGCCTTTCTCCTTCAACTCTCGTCAGGTCACTTGGTAATTTATGGGTCAACTTCGGTTACAATTGTCCAGCGGTAATCAGGCTTGACAGACGAGCGGGCGTCCTAATACGCACCGACGCCATCTGTCTCGACATTTTTGGCCTCCGTAATAGTGTCTGTCGAGAGATGGACATTCTTAATTGAAGGTACAAGAGGGCGAAGGGGATATGGATTGTTTTTGACATTCATTGTAATAGTCAATGTGGTGGGGAAGGAGAGTTCTCTCTTGAACCACACGACATACATTAAATTTATTTTTTAAAAAGATATGATTATCTCGTCGAGCAAAATAAAAATAATAATTCCAATGTGCGCAAAAGAAAAGGTTCCTTGTGGAATTACAACCAACTAAACACTGCCTTTTTACGTCTGAAGTTGAGGCGATGGCACTGGAAACAAGAAGACACAAGTATATACAGTTCTGGCGAGCTCGCGAACATTCCTAGTCGGATGATTCCCAAATATTCGAACTGGATAACCGACTTCCAGCGTGCACGTTCTGGATTACCAGGAAGAAATAGAAAAACGGTTCGGTTCGTGTGGTCAGACGATCTTCAGGACGAGGATTGACGAGCTTGAAGCGTGAAGGCACTGCACTGAATGTCCACTACGTAACGAAGCAGGAAAAAGGACAAGAATTGAAACAGAACTTACGACTAAGGACATTCAACGCAGTGGTGAGTGACCTTAGCCGAAAATCATAGGTTTTAGTTCACTTTTGGGGCTGGAGTTACTAACTCTAAAACAACTGAATCGGGCAACCATTTGAAAACTTCCCAGGAGCCAATGTGGACTAAATTTGAGTTCGTGCTGATGATTGTGGGGCAAAATAAGGCCGAACATTTTAAATTGTTATTCTTCCTCTATTTGACAGATTAAGCAACGTCCGCTAAGTTAAGGGGGCACTACAGCTTCCCTACTCGTCCACTTTGTAATGGTAACTAAATCGATCGAAGTCCTGCTGCTTAAAAGCTTTTGTAGCTAATAAGGTAAGTTGTGGAGAGAGTTTTCTTTCATCAGAAAGATATGAAGGGTGCAGCAATGTAAGAACGGAAGAAGTTTGAAGTCCCATCGGTTCACAACTCGGCTAGAACTCGGATCTTATGCTAGAAAGCCACAATTTATGCTGGAGACAAAAAAAAAAGTGTGAAGAGAAGTTCGAAAACCGGGAGTTAAAAAACTCTGACTGTTGAAAACCGGGGGGGGGGGGGAGCGGCTGAGCGACCTGGTAACTTGAAAAGTACTTCGACACCAATAACCCGATCTCGCCCACAACGCGAATATAAGTGTGCTAGGTCAATTACATTGTGAGAACTAGTGCCGGGCCATGTTGCTTTGGGACGCATCGTTACTGCCTTCTGATTCCACGTGAACAATAGGTAAAACTGTGCCCCTGCGTGAATCGTGGTCCTAATGGAAAAGGACGTACAGAAACGCTCAGTAATCTAGGCCTTGAGTCCCGAAGACACTGGTAATGCTTGGGACTGCCAGTAACTGCCTGTTTTTAGGCTGCCGGCTAGCTGTAGTGGACAGGCTCCTGAGGACGCCATGTCTTCAATGCGCGGCTTCACTTTTTTTGTCTCAAAGACTCTCCATTCTGCACGTCTTGCGCCTTCAGCGCGGAGGAAACAAGAACCTCGTCGTCTGGGGTATCAACCCAACAGTCAATCGAAAGAGAGTATTGGCTCAATCCTGTGAACCATAATAATAATATACTATAATACTGTCTCAGCAGAAGCACTCCAGGTAGGTGGTCAGTTACCGGTTGACTTGGTCATTGAGTGCATGGTTGGCGAATGGAGAGTGAAACGGGAGCTTCCCCCGCTTTTGGGTTGAACACTTTATGCGGGTTTCACTACAGAACCGAAACTTGCCACCATCGACGAATGGACATTAGAGAAAAGATAAGCGAGAACCTTCGTTATAGGGACATGAAAATGGGTTGAGCCAGACCACTGGACGAGCCAGCTCCTCACGGGTCATGGCAATTTCAATGAGCACGCTTCTTTTGTATCAAAGACTCTCCATTCTGCGCATCTTGCGCCTTCAGTGTGGAGGAAACAAGACACCGCGTGCTGCTTCACTGCAGTTCCTACAACAGTGAGCGAAGGTTGTTGGAAGACAAGCCAAACCTACCAACTTTGAGTCCTACTGAGCAATCTTATAACCGTTTTGGGCTAGCAACGGAAACCTGTTCCTATAACACTGTGGCGATTGATGAAAGAAAAAAACGAACCATTTTTAACCGCTCCGCATCCAGAATATAGTAGAGCCTGAAAAGTGGCGTGGAAAGAAGAAGTCGAAGAAAAACTGTAGCAGCCATCACAAACCACAATTCGAGATTGTTATTTCTTTCGCTCTACGAAGTGGAAAGGGAAATTGTGTAATTGCCAGAAAAAAGTTAGTTCTCTTCAGATCTTTACGTTTTAAGGCCTACTGAGTTCTCATGAGGGCTGTGTCAAGCATCATGACTCGGTCTGTAAGCAGGTTGCTGGTGCATTGTTTGGGCAGGGAAGGTGTGTGTCTGTGAGAGAGCAGCAGCAGTACCTGATGTCCGTTGATAAGGACTGAAATTGATCACCGTCCACTCTGCAGTGACCCTGAATGTTCAGGTAGTATCTGGCAGCCTGAATCTTGCTTTAACTTGGCTAGCTGAGACGCGCAAATATGACAGGAAGCGTTCGTTTGTCTCGTGAAGAGGGGGCAGGAAACATTACGATTGCAGCTTTGACCATGTCCTTGCACAGCTTTTGGTGCAAGGATAGTCCGAGGAGATACGTTGGCTGGGTGTGTCGGCACGGATGCTCCGAGCTATCACCATCGCACGTTGCTCAGGTTGAATCCGAACTGCTGGTCGTTCTACCGTGAACATCCTCTTATCCTTCCCCCTTCCAATCTCTCTATCTCTAAAGCTAGTGTAGGCTAGTCCGGACACCCTACCCGTCAAAAAAAAGAAGTGATAATAAGCGATTGGGAGAAAACGGCTTATCCACAAATCAGCTCGAGCTTGAGTTCTACCCTCCGAAATAAGAGGGGATTTTTTTTTTCTCAAAAACGGCTGCACCGATTGTGATTAAATTATTTTGTATGTACAACCCAAATAATACGACAATACCAAAAAATTCTCATTTGTCGGAATATGTCTAGAGCATCACAATAAATTAAAAACATTTCGACGAAAATCGATTTTTGCCCAGTTTTTCATTGACAACTCCGCTTAAATTTTGCTAGAATCTGAAAAATTGAAGCGTTACTCAAATAAGGTAAACGGATACGAAGAGCGTTTTGGAACTACTTCAGAAATTCCGGAAATCTAACTACCATTTCTCACAGTTTTATCCTTCTCTAAAAAAAAAAATCGTATTTACAATTTCATTAACTCTCCGCGTGCGCACTTATTGCGCAATAATAGTCGTGGCGCAAGTAAGAGGAGGCCAATAAATCTCGGAACTGTAAGCTTTACCATCTTGCACCACAGTAGTTATATTTTACGCAGTTCAAATGATCTGAGTGAAATACAACTTGAATTAGTTGCAAATGCCCCTTAAACCAGCGAATCCGACGTAGAGCTAAGAAAAGTTGTGCGATGCGTGGCGCCTGATATTTTCAATTTTGTGGTTAGTAACGAATCGAAATGGCAAAAAATAATGGTAACGAGCAGTGACAAAAAGTAGTTACCAATTTCTAACTACTAACTACAAGTTGTAACTACGTTTCGCCTATCACTGTTCTGCCAATTAAAAAAAAGCTGATAGGTGGCTAAACATGAGGGTGTTGAGGTTTTGACATTGCGAAAGATGCTTTACGCGTGCTGTCGAACAATAATTATGATTATTGACATCGACATAGTGCGTGGGAATCATAACTACCGACGAAAGCGCTATTAACGAACATATTTACATCACAATGTACTACCGTATTTGTGATAGTTGCGAGCGTGACTTCAAATGTTGACGAGTATGCTTCTAAAATTTCCCAACTGTCTGATTCGAGAGTTCTAGTTTGGCACGACATTCGACTGGTCGAGAAATAGCGAAGGAACGTGTCTCGGTGCACGAAGAAAAACGTTTTCCAATTAAGCTAGAAACCCTGAAAGATAAGTTGACAGCTAGTCGAGTTTTCAAATAAAATGGCAACGTCGTCTTATCGAAATTTAGATAAAAGTTGGCAAATGAGCCCCCCGTCGACAGTGGAAGTAGTCCAGCGGTCTACGGTCTCCGTCAGTTCATTTGCCCTCAAACTCGACTGAGCAAAACGGTTACCCTCCAAGCTCCTCCGCCTCATAAAATTGTGTATACGACTCCATAAGACGAGAGAGAGGTTCATTAGCGAGCTGATTTCTTATTAGTTGCGAGTTGAAGTTTGACATTGAGTTCCCCTAACCGCCTAGGCGGTTTTTGAGAAACACGAAATGATTACGCGACTGTTCATGTGCACCGACTGGTTCCGGTGATATTTAGCACAACAGCGGAATAGTTGAGTTTGGTTATTGCAAACTATAAAACTGAAGATGAACTTTTCAAACACGTTAGAACGTCTTGCTAGTTATTTCAGACTTCACTTTCGTGAGCAAAAGACATATTTTCGTGCCATTAGAAAACCTTGGGGTTTAGTGCTTACTTTATAATGCTAAAGGGGAGGTATTAAGTTCTTCCAAATCACATTACTTCGACATTGAGAAAATTAACGATTGTTTTGTACTCCAAATAGAATGATGTTGATTCACACTACATCTTCTTTCGATATAATGCATACGCTTAGCGCAAATTGTACGCAACAGTGTACCGCCTAACTCCCATTGTAGGCACCTCCAGCGGTCGTAGTCTAGTGCTCATAGACGAAGATTCATATCCTGACAAAAGTCGGGCAATGGGCATATCCCGTGGATCCCGCTTCAGACACCATTTGTAACGGGGGCTTGGAAAGGTTTGGAGAGCCGTTGACTCGGGCAAAGATTACAGCGATCCCGAGCTCTGATCTGATGCCCTTCCTGTGCTGTTGGTCGCTTTAATGAAGCATAAAGAATTGAGGGAAACGACGGCCTCGAGTTGTTGTTTTCATATAGGTAACACATGATTCCTTCGGCATTAGAACCAGTCTAAACCCAATCCTAATAGCTAGGAAGGTACGAGGCGGCCTTGTCATCACTGCCCGTTTACGCTCTCCTTAGCTCCACAGCTGACAAAAAACCAAGGGTTTAACCTCCGGCTATCAAAAATGGAAGATATTCAAATATTGTTGGCATAATCACTATTCAACCACTCAACTGACCAGTACTTCGCTATTGAACCACGAGCAAAATACTACTATCAAAAACATTTATTATCAGCAACAAAACTGTGAGGCACAAGACAACTTTGCAAATCAGCTTCTTGAGTATAAAGGTGAATGTATCAACACACCAACACACATCGAATCCTTCTATGAAACAAACATTCCAAAAGTTATGTCTCGTCGTCCAGACATAGTCACTGAATCAGTGTGGACCGTATTACACTGAATAGTGATATGAGTTTGAGCGTATAAGCAGGGCACAAGGGGGCTCTGAATGCGTGAACTGGTGGCGAGAGTCAGTAGAGCTGTGAGTGACATGAGAGTTGATACGATGAGTGTCGATCGCGAAAACTGAGAGGCGATTGTGTAGAAAGGAGGTAAATCGAGGGGGGAGGATATTTTGAAAAGTCCAACAAGGGGAAATCCAGTTGAATCGAACTTACTCCCTTTGTTTGGAGAAGAAGCCAACTGAGCTGGCAGGTCGGACTTTCCCGCCGCTAACAAGAAGGCCCAAGCTCGAGATTCCAACTACTTCGGTCTGCGCACACAACAGCCTCAACTGCTCATAGCTATTTTCTATCACTGTATCAGTAGCCATAGATGTCACCTCAATAATCACCACTGAATCACTAAATATATATCGCGATTCAAGGTTTGCAGCTCAAAGATTGGAAATCAAACTGACAACTGCCCAATCTGAAACATTCAAACCCCACCCCCGTAACATTTTATATACAAGTGCAACTCCCACGTTAATTTCATCCATATACCTGTTTTTAAGATGAAAGGACATAGTGCGACCTCGTTGCCATAAAACTATTCTATATAAAGTCTTTGCCACTCGCTAAAAATGTTCTTCATTCCTAAACAGTAGGATCTTTCTTCCGATCACGTTTTAAGGAACGAAAAACATCATACGACGAAACAGTCTGTGTGTGCGGCCTGCGAGCTAAATTGAAGCGGCTGCACTAAATCAGCTCAAATTCGACACATATCCAGCTGATTGCCACGTGAAGCCAATTTAAGGGACGAGCAAAATCGGTTTAAACCAATTATGGTTATCATGGTGACCAAAACCAACTTTTATCTCTCAAAAACGGCTAAAACGAGTTTGATCGAATTCTTGACATTTTATGTCTTTACTTTGCTACATAAACACGAAAAGTGTAACGGCCGAGCGTCACGAAAATTAACCTTTGAGGCCGATTGGACAAGCCAACATTTTAACCCTAGTTGCAACCGCAGTCCCTGTGGCGTAATGCATAAGGCATCAGTCTCCTTAACCGGAGGTTGTGGGTTCGAATCCCACCAGAGCTACGATTTTTTGTTGTTGACATTTTATGTCTCTACTTTGCTACATAAACTCGAAAATGTAACACGGGATATGTAACGGAGAAGCGTCACTAAATTTGTGTTGGGTCAAGTGCATGGCAACGTCTGTTACAAAAATGAAAAATATTTTTTGTGTTGTAATTTTATATTTCTTTATTTAAAATAAACAAAATTATATTAAAAGAAAAAGACATAAAATGTCCCTACTGGTCGCGTACTTGTACGAAAGCTGTACCCATCGTTTATGTTAGTGATTTTAAATTTTGACATTTTAAAGAAAAAGATATAAAATGTTTGGATGAGGGTTTCAGTATAAATTTCTCTTGGTAGCTTCTCATAGAATTTCTCCCGTCTTATCAGCGGTTTTAATTACTGCCCGACGATATAACTCGCCTAGTACACACTCAATATTTTATGTGTTTTTATATTTTTACTTAAAAGTATTTTATTAATCACGAACTGCTCGAGTAATCATATTTACGTAATTTTGGTTCATTTCCTGGCTAACGGAGTGTGGAACCAGTACATTTTAATAACTCACTGCTACGATGAACCTTACGTTGGGAATCGTTAAGCTTTAACATTAACATCTTACCAGCAAATATGGTTTCTTGTGGTTGCTTGGATGATAGTGCGGTGACTGATCTCAAACGAGTGGTTCTACCTCAAAAAGGAAAGGTTGATTGGGTATATAATTCAACTGTAGGTTAAACGTCCCATTTTTGTATTAACAGTTCCACACGACACAACAGTCGCCATGAAATTCTCATTTGAGGGAAAATGACGAGAGTAGAAATTGTAAACAGCTTCGAAGAATACTACCGTTCTTAGAAAAGTCGAACTGGTAGTCCAATAAACGACCTGTACGCTGAGAGTTTATTCGTATTTGTAATATAATCAGGATCACTGCCGTTTCACTCGCTACAACTTTTTACCCGACAATTTCAAAGCCGTTAATATAGAACTTTTCAGTCAATCTCGTGAATAAGTTGTCGACTGATTACTCCATAATGTTCGTGAGATAAGTAGGAGCAATTCAATACATTCTGAAACCTTAAACGCTATTAGTTTCGCACAACTTGAGTAACTGTCTACCAAGTTCGTGTAAACAGAATGAAAAACTGATTCGATTAGTCGAGGAAAGTTGGGTGATGCGTCGTTATCAGGATCAAATTCTCGCACGAATTTCCGCGTCGAAGGCTTCACGAAGGGCTGGTTTCACTCAAATTTGTAAATTAGGTCGTGAAACGCCTCAGGATATTGTTTGCGTTTAGAAATAGTGTTTGCGGCGACAACTGTCTTCGAATAAATTACCGACGCCGTTGTAGAAACAGGTGCGTTACATGTGTCGGCAGAGCTGATAACTTGGAACGGTTTCCTGGTCGCTAGACGGGACGAATTCGGTGCCTCGTTCGACGGTTTTGAATAATTCGTTGGTTCGCGGTAGTTCTGGTAACTTGAGTCGGGGAAATTGAGACGAAATGAGGGACAATACAACTCACTTTGGACATATTCCCGCCAAAGAACTAAAAAAATGGGGAATTCAGCGTCCACCCAAATAGAGATGGTCATCTGGAGCTCATAACAACTTTGGAACACGACTACCTCTTATTGAATGCAATACAATTCAAAGGCGGTAGCTTTAAAGGTGGATTTGGGCGAAGAGGGTAACGTTTGAAGAGTCAACAACTGAGAGCAGTTAAACTCATGCGGAAACCAGGAAAGCAGTTCGATATTTGGGCGTAAATGGTGGTAACCAAGTTGTCCTTTGGTCAATAGTCGTCATAAAGTTGCGTCAGTAACAATGGCTCTTTCCCGTTGGATGGCCACAAGCAAGCGTGGTGCTTATTAAGGTTGTGCACTCCATCCTCATGAATGTGGAGCGGAGGTGTGGGTTGCAAAGTATCATTGCCTATCACAGGAAGCAGATGGCAGCGGAAGTGTGTCTTCTGTATTGCTTGCTCGTACCGCACGGTTTCTCAAAAGGCAGTATTGGTGGTGGCAAGCGTTATCTCAATCCACCTTCTGGCCGCGAGGAAAGACGGCAACCTGAGTACAGTCACCAGAAGAAAAGAAGGGCTCTAACCATTGGGAGGTGGCAACGCGAGTGGAACACACACGGAAGGAGCAGTGGGCCAGACAGCTGATTCCAGCACTTGGTCCATGACTCAGGTCGCGCCACTGTGATGTGGATTTCTATCTCACCCAGTTTCTAACAGGACATGGAGCATTCAGAGCGTACCTGCATGGGAATCGTGAGGCAGCAAGCCAAAACTGCCTGCAATGCAGGACAAAGGTAGATGATGCTTCCCATACCATCCTTTCGTGAGCAGCCAGGGGCTCACCTCAGAGGCATTCACTTCATGTTGAATTCCGAGGAAAACTGTAGGAGAATAGCTCAATTCACCCAAGGTGTTTAGCTATAAGAGGATGGAGCTTACTGATCCCATTCACAATCCACTTCTGACTCCTGGAGGAAGTGCTATATTGCTAGCTGAAGAATGGTACAGTGTGCGTCCCGTGTACCATGTGAGACCTCTTGCAATTTGCACTCTACGCAATAGGCACACTTGATGGGAGCCTCGTGCCAGCCACACAAAACAGGTCTTGTGCAGGCTATTGCCAGGTGTAGTACTCTGTGGGGGCTTGGTACTTGTGGATAGTGCATCGCTGCCAAGCTATTTGGGTGCCTCGTCCCCTCAAGTTTTTTATGTAGGTTGGGTGACACCTTGACCACCCAGTCCTTCTGTCTGTTCCCCGGTTTTTGGTGAAATGGGGCCTGAAATCCTGCGGCTGCAAGCCTGTTGGGCCAGGTTCTCTTTTTTTAGGTCGGTCTCTACGTCGCACATTAGCGAGGTGGGGGCTGGTGAGTGCAACTCCATTTTGGTGGAAATGTTGCTCATGAGCCCCTTGGCGCCTACAGCAGTGCGGATGTCAACCACCCAGATGCGCTTTGAGGCCCTCAGCAGGGACACCTTGCATCAGCGCTTTAGTTGTATTAGGGTTGGAGGGACCAGCCTCTCCTACCTCACGTGCAGGCCTTACTACTACCAGGTTTTGTCGTGTGGTATTAGAGGGGAGTTTTTCAAGAGGAGCTGCCCTCTTATTCTTATTTCATTGTTGCAGTGCCTTGTGTTTGGGTGGAGGCACAGACGAGGCACTGCCCTCGGCCTGCACGCCCTGCTTTTTTCGGGTATGCCCCCCCCCCCTGCTCATCCTGACCCTGGCAGGCTGCCTTCTGGCCTCAGCTCCATAAGGGAAGGAGGAGGGCACAGTATCTCACAGGGATAAAGAATGAAGACATGGAGAAAAGACCGTTCCGGGCAAAATGGGAGGTTGCATGGGAATGGCGGCACGCTGCACGATTCTAGTGAGGGTGAAGGGAACTAGAACAAAGAGCTGAGGGCCAACCTGATGCTAAGCGCTAAACAGTTATGGGTTCGTTGTCATACGCAGGAGTAAATTCATGGGAAAACTAGTAGCAGGCTCTCCCTCCCACAGCCCACAAAAGTCCATTAGTCTACTTCTATCGCGTAGGTCACTCATAACCAATGGCTGCAGGAAGTAATGCAATTACTCCCCCAGTCAACCTGATAAACGTTATCTCCAGTGGACTCCAATAGCAAAGCATACCTCGCAGCGTCATAAATGCTGCTAAAAAGTACCGCCCGATCCCATTTTCATGTCAAGGACAAAATCTTAACTTATACTCCTCAATGAAAACGGGGACGTATACATTTTTTATAGCTCCTACCGCCCGATGCACGTGACGTGTGAAATAGACACTTCGGAGTCGAGCGGTTGTAAAAACACATTCAAGTAGCCAAGTCCTTGGACGTTCGGAATTCTCTCAAAGAACTCGGAACTGCGTTAGAATTGCAGACGTGCCTCATCATTCGTGAGACACAGAGCAGTTTTTTTTTAAATCATAAGCGTGGGCCCGTTGAGCAATATTTCCCGAGTATTCCGATATCTTGAGCGATACACGTCAATATTTTATATTAGACCAAAATCGAAATGAAGAGATCGAAACGCGCGATAGTAAAACGGGTGCACGTTCGCCATTATCTCCTTGGAAGCCAACATTTGCTCTTCGTCAAAAGAAACGAAAAGAGTTAGTTTCCGTCGGTACATTTTTCATACCGGGAAATGAAAGACCGCCGCCGCAATTCATGCAAATGCGGAGCAGTTTGATAACGTTACTCGCTACTTTTATTGTTTGGGGGGTCTGGAATGTGAATATCAAATGCTCCGCATCGCGTAACTTTCCTTAGCTCAGCGTAAATTCACTTCACGGCTTTTTCTACTACCTCAATTTATTTTTCACTCAGTTCATTTCAACTTCGCGGTGGTAAAAAGCTTCTTACAGTTCCAGAGTTTATTGTGGTGCTTCTAAGCGTGCCACGACAGCTATTGAGCAATCAGAACACAGAGAATTAATGAGGCTGTAAACACGCATTTTTTTGAAAAGGATAATAATCTTTGGTTTTAGTATCATTTGAGCGGAGTTGATAAGGAATTAACTGGGCTAAAAACGAAGACGCTCATCGTTGTCACTCGTACCCGAAACTGCTTAGACCGATCTGGTACTCCAGTGAGCTTTGGAGTTCAGTAACTAACTCTCGCATCAAGAAGATTCAAATAACAACTGAGTACTCCGAGTAATCACAGGCTGGTTTGTAAGATACGTCACCAGTGTTCCAGGCAAAATGTGTCTGCAGGGATTGCTGCAGAAGGGACTGAAGCGGCAGAAGATTTACATGGTGGTCAGTCAGGCCACTCTCAAAGCCTTAGCCTCGTATTCCGTTATGTTGCACCTGGTCTGGGATTATCTGACTGGGCTAAAGGCCCTGGCCGAGGACAACAGCGTAACACTGTTCGGTGCTGGGTCATCAGGGAATAGAAGGAAATGAGCCGATGGATTGGCGAAGAAGAGATCGGCGCAAATCCATTTCAGCCCTGAGCCCTTTGGTGGGACCACCAGGAGCCACGTACATAGAGAGGTTGGCAAATGGGAGGATAGGTGCAGGGCTGCCTATTGGCAGGGGGTGCCAGGCCTTAGACAGTCAAGATACATCTGGCAAGGAAGGATATGATACTCATATGTGGTCTGTTTACAGGTATGCAGGTTCTGCGAGGCGGGGCTAGAGACGGCAGAGCATGTGTTAGGCGTATGCAATAGACTCGCCCCATCACCCCGTCGTGTGTTTGGGAGGTCCATTCTACAGCCAGAAGAGCTGGTGAGGGCAGAACATTGCGGATGTCCTCCGCTTTGTGCAGAAGTGGTGGGAATGTGTAGTGGATGTCACAGTAAGGGAGCCCAGTGCCTTGAGGTTAGTGGCTGCAGTCAGGGTGTAACCTTTGAAAAAAAAGAAGAAAAAGTGTCACTGTTCGGGCATGCATGAGCAACTGGAAGAAGTAAATGAGGATGGACGTGGTGAGTGTGAGAGAGGGCTGTATTAACGCTTCGTATGATAAAATAGCGATATGAGTGCGAGAGTATTTTTGCTTTGTGGGTTCTCTGAATAAGTAAACTGGATGTGAAGAACAAGAGCAGAGAGCGGTGAAGCGAGTGTCTATAGCGAGAAATGAGAGGCGAGTGTCTGCGTTTGGATTGAGTCTGGGGAGAGCTGAGAGTAAGAATCTAAGGAGAGGAGGTAAACCAGTGGTGGAAAGAGGGAAAACACAAGGGATGGGAAGGCTCTTAACATCAGCGGATTAACCAACTGCCTTGGGGGTGAGAAAATAACCCCAGGCGTTGACCTCGACTACATAACGAACCTAAATATACCGTTTGTTTGAAGTAATTGGTTGTAACCAACGAATCTACGGCAAAACCATCCCAATGCCCTGGAATGCTTCAACCTTTATCATCTTCACGACATCTGAAGAATCATACGCGAAAACGCCCTTCAGACCTCAATCAATAATTATTCTAACCTGTTGCCCTCTTTGTACTCGTAAATGTCGACTACTATTTATCACTGTATATTTATTGTGTTTATGTTGCCCTAATACTTATGTTTGTTTATATCTATGTAATTATTCAATAATCAATGTGTGTTGTCCTTAGTATATGTAGTGCTCCATACTTTTTGAATAAGCTCATGTACATAATACACTCAGGACCGCTGTTGAGCTGCCCCTCCTACAAATTACAAGTTACTTAGGAATTTCCTACTACATTAGGCAATCATCGCCTCCGTAATGTAAACAATAAAGTTAAAACACCACTGCACGGCGGCAGAAAGCGGTAGCGTTTACAGTTTCGGAATTTATTCTGCTGCTCGTACTCATGCCCTGAGGATTATTGAGCAGCTGCTACACGGAGAGTTAATGAGGTAAAAAGTTTTATAAAGGGGGGATTAGTTATTACAATTCCGATATTTCTGAAGTAGCCCCTGCGTTATATACGATATTATTAAATGCTCATCGTACAGATACTTAAGTGGAGTACCACAGAGTTTTCTGAAGATTCTACTACTTTCTGAGAAAAAAAAAAAAAATGTTTGATGGTTTTATTGCGCTCCTCTCGTCATTTTTCCGTGAATGAGAATTTTACGGCGTTGTCGTCTCATTAGGAGCTGTCCATATAAAAACTTTAATCAAAATCATTACGACCGTTTTCGATTAAAAAACTATTTTATGTTTTGGCCATTATGACAAGTATGTTAGTTTTGGTCGGTTTTTTCTCGTATCCTTATTTCGTCATCCCATTGAGACTTGTCGACCAGATATTAATAATAGTTTAATAATAGTTATTAAGTTCTCGTGTTGATTGATTGGTCGATTGTTTTGGTAAATACACGAAACGCATGTAACTAAACTTTCCACAATTTCTTCCCCCATAAAACCTGCCTACTTTTCAGCGAGATTATGAAAATTCAATTGATTACTTTTCTGAAATGAACTATATTTTCAGGGAGATAATAGGTAATTAAACAACATATTCCTGGTTCCCGAATTTTATTTATTATTTTATTACAATTTTCTAAAATGTGGTAATATTACCTCGTCCGTAGGGGAGGATGAACAGGTTATACAAACCTGCAACGCTCCCTTTGTTATGAAGGTTCGTATAACCAGTTCATCTTCTCTTACGAGCGTGGTAATATTACCACTTGTTTGAGAATGCAAAATATCATGGCCAGCAAGTTATGGGTCAAGTTTGAGCTGATTTGGTTCCCGCAATCGCGTTCACAGACACACACAGACCTTTTTTACTTTCCTTGGCTCTACGAAGTAGAAAGGAAAGTTATGTAATCGGCTGAAAAAAAATTTTGAGTTTTCTTCAGATCTTTACGTTTCAGACCCTCCTGAGTCCGAAAAACACTATTTGGGAAAATGGTCTGTGTGTCTGTGAACGATTTTTAGAGAAAACCACCGTACCAAATCACCTCAAACTTAATATCTCGCCCGCAGGTTACCATGAGACGCAAAAATAAGGGTATGAACGAAATCCACCGAAATTTAACTATAGTTATCATAGTGATCAAAACACCAAATATTTTTTTTCTCAAAAACGGCTCCAACGATTTTGATTACATTTTTAATATTGGTAGCTCTTAACATGATAATTATACCATAAAATTCCCATTTGTGGGAAAATGACGAGAGCAGCACAATAAATTATCAAAATTTTCGACGAAATTGATTTTAGCGCGGTTTCAAGAGAAAACTACCGTACCAAATCCGTTAAAACTTGATTTCTAGCGTACAGGTGACCATAGGACGCAAAAATAAGGGTATGGGCAAAATCCACCGAAAGTTAACTATAGTTATCGTAGTGATCAAAACACCGAATATTTTTTTTTCTCAAAAACGGCTCGATCGATTTTGATTACATTTTTAATATTGGTAGCTCCTAATATGGCAACTATACCATAAAATTCCCATTTGTGGGAAAATGACGAGAGCAGCACAATAAATTATCAAAATTTTCGACGAAATTGATTTTAGCGCGGTTTCTAGAGAAAACTACCGTACCAAATCAGTTAAAACTTGATTTCTAGCGTACAGGTGACCATAGGACGCAAAAATAAGGGTATGGGCAAAATCCACCGAAAGTTAACTATAGTTATCGTAGTGATCAAAACACCGAATATTTTTTTTTCTCAAAAACGGCTCGATCGATTTTGATTAAATTTTTAATATAGATAGCTCTATAATAAGATAATTATACCATAAAATTCCCATTTGTGGGAAAATGACGAGAGCAGCACAATAAATTATCAAAATTTTCGCGAAAAGCGTTTTTGCCGTGGTTTTTTCCTTTTAAACTCCGCTGGAATGTTAGTAGAAAGTTATAGAAAATTAGTACTACTGTAGTCCAATCCAATACATATAGGGTGAGTATTTAAAAACGCTCATGAGATACATGGGGCTCACTCCAGAAATTAATGAATTTCAACTACCGCCGTTTTGCTTACTTCCAGTTCTAAGTTTTTACCCAATAACTCTGCCAAAGTGATTACTATCCTTCTTGAAAAAATTCGTGTTTACAGCCTCATTAATTTTCTGTGTACCAATTGCTCAATAATGGTCCTATAATGAGTATGAGCAGCACAATAAATTCCGGAACTGTAAGCGCTACCGCTTCCTGCTGCCGTAAAGCGTTGTTTGACCAAGTTCAAATTAACTGAGTGATAAATGAATTGATTAAGTAGAATTAGCCAGGTACAAAGTGAATTGTTGTTGAGCTAAGGAAAGTTGTGTGTTGCAACGCACCAGATATTTTAAAGCGTTTTTCGTACTTAGTTGGATCTGGAACGTTATGATCTGAAGAGAACTCACACTGTTTTTCTTCTTTTTTTTTTCAGCCGATTACATAACTTTCCTTTCTACTTCGTAGAGCCAAGGAAAGTAAGGAGTAACAGCTAACGGAATTATTTGGCAAAATATCATGAACGAAACACGAGGCCTTAAAATGTTTGGGTCGTATCAGTTTTCTGGTTCCTATTTCTAAAACGGTACGTTACGTTACAAGACGAACGTAAATAAAACGACCGAAAATTACTGCTTTCTCTCGAAGTTGTATATCTTCTCGCTCTTCGGCTCACCTCACGTTCGTAGTTGACGCTCCACGTTCCTCGTACCTCCACGAACTACGTGAGGAATCGAGTTCTTTTTCAAACTCCCTTCGACTGCAAAAGCGTGAACCCTGAGTCGTATTTTATTCATTGCTATCTAGTTTGATCTCATAGCGCGACGCAACACACAATTTTCCTCAACGATTTCCACTTGGCAACAAATTCAATACGTTCACTCGCTTGATGTGAGCCTCTTGGTAGTCAACGTTCAACAATGAAAAAGTGGTATGTCTGTTATTTATGGCCTTCATCCTATCAGCGCGTAGACCAGTGGTTCCCAACCTGGGGGCGATCGCCCCCCGGTGGGCGATTTGGGTTCTAAGGGGGGCGATAAATTTGTGGGGGGCGACAGGGGGGCGATCAGTATGAAAAGGCAGAAAAAATAAACTAACTCTTCTGTAGAGTAGAATCTTAAGTGTCGCAGAAACATGGTAGCGTTTTAAAAACAAATTCACTCGTTTTAAAGAAATTATGGGCAAAAAAAAAGTTAAGTGGTGTACTGCATGAAACCCTTCAACTAGTAATTAATGGCGTAAATGAGATAAAAGCCAGTGCCCTGCATGACCGCCTCTTCCGACAACTGTGCCACCGAAATGATGAGGAATTTGAGCGGTTGCTCCTTCACACGGCCGTGAGGTGGCTTTCAAAAGGAAACTGTTTGCGGCGATTTTTTGAATTGTTCGAAACAGTGACTGAATTTCTCGCTTCTTGTGACCCTGAATTGAGTCAAGCGTTGAGACTTCGCAAATTCGAGATTGCATATCTGACTGATATTTTCGAAAAACTCAATGAGGTCAACATGAAGCTGCAAGGAAATAAGATGAATCTTATCAAAGCAAAAGGCATTATCAGTTCGTTCATTGCCAAGTTTGCCAAGAAATCAAGATTTGAAGACATTGCCAATCTTAAAATTCCAGATTGGGTTTTTGATCCATTTTCGTTTGACGCGGTGGACACCCTTGAACATATTTTGCAGACAGAGTTTTTGGACCTGAAATATGACTGTGAGGCAAAGATGATTTTTAAGCAGCATGGTTACGAGTTAGCCTGGGTAAAACTCATGGAATCTTATCCAAAACTGTGGGAAATGGTTGAATCCCTCTCATTTCCATCCACATATTTAGTGGAAAAAGGATTCAGCTCTGTCGTCCAGCTCCTCACAAAACAAAGGAACAAATTGGATGTTTGCAGCAAAGGAGACCTGCACCTTCACCTGACCAACATACAGCCGGATATTCAGGCTTTGACTGCAGTCCACCAAGCACAAGGGAGCCATTAAAACGGTAAATTAATTAATTGAAATAATAATAATTGTATATAATAATAAATCATTTAACATAATAATTCAGTCTATTATTTTTACAACAACACGTTTCTTACATTTAAATAAGGGTATACCGTACTAAGAGAAGGGGGGCGACAGGGGTGAGTCGTCTTCCACTAAGGGGCGATACCTCATAAAAGGTTGAGAACCACTGGCGTAGACGGTTTATGGGACTGGTAACGACCCATTATTTTCGGGTGATTCTTATTAACAGGTCTGGAATAGAAGCGAAACTCGGTTCATTTGAACTTGGTCAAACAACACTTCACCGCAGCAGCAAGCGGTAGCGCTTACCATTTCCAGACCATTATTGAACAATTGGTAAACACAATTTTTTTTGAAGAGGATAATCACTTTTGCAGAGTTATTGGGTGAAAACTTTTAAAACCGGTAGTAAGCGAAACGGCGGTAGTTGAAATTCTGGAATTTCTGGAGTGACCCCCTTATATCTTATGAGCGTTTTTAAACGCTCACCCTATAGGTAGTGGATTGGACTAGTACACCAATTTTTTTAAACATTCTAGTGACATTTCAGCGGAGTTTATACGAAAAAAATCGCGCTAAAAAAGATTTTAGTCGAAACTTGGTAATTTATTGTGCTGCTCTCGTCAATTTCCTACGAATAGGAATTTAAGGGTATAATTGCTTTATTACGAGTTATCAACATGAAAAATTTAATCAAAATCATTCGAGCCGTTTTTGAGAAAAAAATATTTGGCGTTTTGATCACTATGATAAATACAGATGATATGATAAATAACTTTCGGTGGATTTTGCTCATACCCTTATTTTTGGCGTCCCGTGGTAACCTGCGGGCTAGATATCAAGTTTGAGCTGATTTGATACGGTCGTTTACTCTTAAAATCGTTCACACTGACCATTTTACCAAATAGTGTTTGTCGGACTCCTTTTTACTTCGTAGACTTTAAATTAACAAAATAGGGTGGGAAGGCGAGGAAGGAAATAAAGATAAGAGGATTTTGCACGATAGACGGACCACCACTTCAGATACGGACCTACCTACCTACCGCACATTCTTCTGGCGATCTACTTGTCAGCTCAATCCCCGAGTCGTTTCTCCGCATTCCAGTCGCGGGTTCGAACCCATCTCCGAACAATACTTTTTTTAATCGCTTCTTTAATTTCTGTTGCAATTAGAAGGGTTGTTATCGAATATATTTAATGATTGAGGTAGCTAACTACCCCCTTACATCTTAAAGCGTTTTTAAACGCTCACCCTATAGGTATTGGATCGTACTACTACACCAATTTTTTTTAAACATTCTAGTGACATTTCAGCGGAGTTTGTACGAAAAAAATCGCCCTAAAATAGATTTTCGTCGAAACTTTTGGTAATTTATTGTGCTGCTCTCGCCATTTTCCCACGAATAGGAATTTAAAGGTATAATTGTCTTATTAAGAGCTATCAATATAAAAAAGTTAATAAACAAACGACGTTAACTTGAATTTTGGGAGTTCAATGTTTGCTCCTGATTATCTAATGACGATTATTACCTTTCTATATTCTATTCTATTATTTTAAACAATTTTACTGTCATATGACAGGCGTTTAAAGTGAAAAGTTCCACGAAGTTATTTGCTACCGAAAACAATAATATTTGGTGCGACGCATCACGCAACGTTTCATTCCTCCGCGAAAATTCACTGGTTTTCATGGCTTATGCTAGAAATTTAATTTATGTTCGACTCAATTCACTTGAACTGCGCTGCGCGTTAATAGCGCTTCCAGTTCCGGAATATATTGAGCTGCTCGTGTTCGTGCCGCAACCATTGTTGAGTAATCGCAGTACTGAAAATTAATAATGGCGTAAACACGCATTTTATTTTAAAAAGGATAATAATCACTGTTTCAGAATTTTCGGGTAAACTTGCGGTATTTCTTGAGTAGCTCCTACATATCTTATGAGCGTTATTGAAAACTCGTCATTTTAACGGAGTTTATACGGCAAAAACTGGGCTAAAATCGATTTTCGTCGAAATGTTTGGTAATTTATTGGGCTACTCTCTCCCACAAATGGGAAATTTACGGCATTTTACTATTACTTGGAGCTGTCTATAATGAACAATTTAATTAAAAATCATTAAAGCCGTTTTCGAGAAAAAAAAGATGTACGGTTTCGATCAATATTACAGCTATAGTTAGTTTTGAGCGGATTTTGCTCACACCCTTATTTTGGAGTCACAAGGCGATCTCCAGGCAATTATGGTTCAGCCTCCCCGCCCAAAGACAGGCTCGTTGAGAACACACGTTCTATTTCTCAAATGACGTTCTTCGGAAAGCTACAAAATTAAATAAAAATTCACCCGATTATATAAGCTTTCTTTCTATTTCGTAGAGTTAGGGAAAATACACAATTAAAGCTTTCGTGGAACGACCAAATCATCATCTTCTTTCGTTGTCCGTCAGGAAATGATTAGATCTCGAGTGACAAAACAATTTCTCGCCCACATACGATGCAATTTTTTTTTTCAAGTGGTTTCCTTCAGAACGTTCCACGAATCCTCGAAGAATTGCAACACTTACAGCGATAAATAACAGAAAAATTAGTTGGTTTCGATAAAATCAGAAGAGTGTGTTAAAAGGCTCAACGAAAATGAAGTGCAGCACGACAGGACGTCTCTCAAGGGGTGGGCAGGTCCACAACGTTATCAGAGCAATGGAACGCGGCAGTGGAACATGGTATTGCACTGGGTTCCACTCCAACGGTCTTTTATGCAGAAATGTATTTTTGGAATAAGAATTGTGCGGCATCGTCGAGTTATTTTTAGCTGTCTACATTTAAAAAAGCAACCAAAAGAGGCGTTTTTTAGAAAAAAAATTTGGCGTTTTGATCACTACGATAAATATAGTTAGTTTTGGATGGATTTTGCTCGTACTCTTATTTCGGCGTCTCACTGTGACCCACGGGCTAGATATGAAGTTTGAGTTGATTTGGTTCCTTCGATTGAGTTCACAGACACACACAGACCATTTTCTCAGAAAAGGAAGAACTCAGTATTTTTTTTTTCCGTCGTTTACATAACTTTCCTTCCTACTTCGTAGAACCACGGAAAGTAAAAAACGCTGCAAATTGTTGCACAGTGATTTATTATTTTCTTGAACGTAGTCTCACACTTCCGAAACCCATCCCGTTCGATTCAGCATCGAAAAATATCAGTAAATACTCGTAATACGAAAGATGACCTGACTACAAAGGAACGACGAAACTTAACATTTTCAAGCTAATGCTACGCAATTGGCACGATGTGATGATTCGAACTGACGTGTGGTCGGAGCGAGACAGGCTTTCGTTTTATTGTCCTTCAAGCAGTAGAATTCTCGATCGAACTGTTCGACTTCCAGTATGATTTGTTCTATACTAGTGGGAGGGTTGTGCATTTGTTGTCCAAATCCCTCACTATTGACATTTGATGTATTTACTTTGCTACGTAAACTCGAAAATGTAACGCGGGATTTGTTACGGAGAAGCGGCACGAAATTTGTGTTGGGTTAGGTGCATGGTAACGTCTGTTACAAAATCTAACGCTTGGTAACATTACACGTTTTAATAACCTCAGTGACTAAGTGATGATGTCAATTGCAAATGACGCGGTCATTATATCGAAACCATCAACGAGCACAATCAAACGTAGTTATCATTGCATAAAAACAAAAATAAAAGACATAAAATGTTCCTAGTGGTTGCATACTTGTACGAGAGCTGTACCCAACGTTTGTGTAAAGGTTTCTTTCGCGCCCGCCAGCCTTATTTCACACCAAGAAAACCCAAATCTGAGACGAAGAACGGTTTCTACTTAATCAATTTTATGACCAAATCCAAAAGACTGAATACCCTAAATTGACATGAACTGGATTTTGTCTTTGAAAGTTATCTCTGTTCAATGGACCTCTCGAATGCAGCACCGTCTTGAGGGGTTTGAAGTTGAAAACACATATCAAAACCGACTTGCCGTCTTCGGAAAACACCCACCAGACCTACTTACCGTCACAGAGTTTTGAGGGTAAGTAACAAAAAAACGTCATGACGGTAAGTGACCAAAGCTGACGGTGATGGAGGTAAAAAGTCGCATTCAGTGTGAGTCTACAGGTGTGCACGCACACACGGACCACGCGCGGACATTTTTCAGACAAAGTTAAAGACCCAGGACGGCGGACGGACCGGACATTGCAGATTTAAAATTCCCACGTCTTGAAACGTAAAGTATCAAATTTTGATGGGGGGGGGGGGGGAGTTGTAAAAAATTTACCGTGATTTCACTGTCGTCCATCTAGACACAATCGTATACGCCTGGTACCGCCTATTCGACTCAGCATCAAAAAGCGCCACGATATCGAACACAACGTAATTGCAATAAAACTGCCAAAATGTCGTCGTTGACTAATTTTTTAAACCATTTCTTGCTCATAACAACCTCTGGTTTTGTCGTCTGCATTGACGAGCAGGCGGGCACAGCTAGGTACCGAACGAATTTTCTAGGCCGCGTTAAGGGCAAAACATGGTGCAGTATTGGGGGCACGGTGGCCAAGCGTGTTGGGGCCAGGCCTTTTGAGTCAGGCGGGGATAGAACCAGCGGACTCTGGTTCGATCCCCGACCAGGCACCCCCCTCCACCAAACCCAGGGGGGTGGGGCAAGGGTACCGGTGGCAGCTGGGACACTAAGCGGGCCCCCCAAGGACATGGCCCCAACGAGGCCACGGCAAAATGCCTTTCGTCCTGCAGCTGCCTCCCTGCTGTGTGTGTGTGCAGTATTGCAGATTTGGAATTCCCCAAGTCTAGAAACGTCAAGTGCCGAAAAAATGTTCCTGACTGAAAACATGGGTTTATTGGTCAGAATAAACAAATATTAAATCCCTACAAAACAAATTTTAAACAAATTTTGGAGAAGAGTATCAACGAAACTTGACAACTCGTTTTGTACTTACAATTCTGCATTTGGGGTGTGTGTGTGTGTGTGGGAGTTCCAACCGAGTGGCCTCTACCTCCCTCAGACCCCGCAGTTTAAAAACAAAGTAAGGGATGGGATGACTACCCACCAGTGACTCCACGACCTCCACGTTGTCCGCAGAGCAAGCGCATTTTCCAGCATTGTCAGGCCTTGCCCTGGGTAGGCAGCCATCTGTCATGGCCCTAACCCAAAATGCGCCGCAGCAAGGCTAAAAATTGGTTGAAAATTACATATTCCAGGCGCCTGTGGGAGAGTCGATCATACGGGTGGTTGAACTCAAATGTCTCGCGGGTTCTTTGGCTCACTGTAATTACTAAGGTTACACTATTTTTGGTCTAGACGCAGTCGTACATCTCTGAGAATTGTTCTATTCGACCCAGCATCTAAAAATATTTTGAAAACGATCCCAAACACGGCCTATTTGCGTTAAAACTACCGAAATTGCGTTGTTGTTAATTTTTAACCATTTGTGCCCATAACAACCATGGCTTTCGTCCGATCGTATTGCCGAGCTGTTAGTTGTAAACAGATTTCGATCATAATCATTCCACAAAATAACGTATTGCGCAATGGAACGTTGTGTAGTACAGTTTACTCGTAAATACATAAATTGGACGATTTTGTAGTGGAAACATTTACGTTGGAGTCGTTTTAAGTTGGCGGATCCTCGTTCTGAACGGGGAGAAGCGCAAAAGGATCATAATCGGCTCAGTTTTCAACGTCATCTTCCTACACACAAGCAAATATATTCGTCCGATCAGATCTACCACGCGTTGGCAGCGACCAGGTTTGTCGTTTCGTCTTATTAATTACCTCCAGAAACCTGAAGCTGACTTTTCCTTTTGAGCTGCGTCGCCCGATCAGGTCTTCGTTTATTGGGACAAATTTGGCAGATTCAGATTCATCACCGAAGTAAATTTCCGATCGAAATCTTTCAAAGTCGTTTGGACGTCTCTCGTCGAAGAGCCTCTGTGTTGTCTTTCACGAAGACGCCTGTGGCTAAATACGTTTCATTTTTCTCGTTCAACGCCAAGTAAGGAGTAGCCGAGCAATAAACCAAAAGTGCCGTCGTGGGAGGTCTTCGCGGGGCGCTAAAAACGAAGACAAGTTACTGCCGAGCAGATGTCTTCAGATGAACAAATTTTCGAGGATCGTCGCGAAAACCAGCCTCCGCAGTAACTGTGAGAGATACCCCATCATCCCCCCCCCCCCTTCTAACGCACTCTATCACACTCTTGAGAACTGCATTGGTTGATTTGGTCATGTATCAAGCGTTTAGTACAGGTGATATTGGACAAGGAACAGACTTTCTGATTTTCAGGCTTTAACTAGTTGTTGGAAACAGCACAGAGTTCAATTAAACAAGTCACCGACGAAGGTTATGCATCTTCGTAACACTAAAATACATGCTGTAACCCGTGGCCAGGTACATGCCTCGAGGGAATCACCCTAAAAAATTTTGGAAAATGTAGGGAATTTGGGTGTTACGGTCAGAACATATTAGCCGGGGATCTGCAGGATGCGAATATGTATCGAACAGTAACATATTTTCAGGCGTATACCAGTTTAGTTTCGTAGGATCCTCTCACACTCTCTTTTTCTTTCTCCTTCCCTATTAACATAATAATATTCTATGCAGATTGTATAGCGAAGCGTGCACCAAGTTCGTTACATAAATTAAAACCTGTACTATTGAATTGTCTAAAAATGTGTGTTGGGCGCACAAAGGGGGACCTTGAAACTGACTAATAAATGGACATGGTGAGCGAGAGGGAGCACTGTATTACATTTGACAGAATAGCGTTATCAGTTTGAGCGTG
The DNA here is from genome assembly GCA_020466155.1 of Pachypeltis micranthus. Taxonomy (NCBI): domain Eukaryota; kingdom Metazoa; phylum Arthropoda; class Insecta; order Hemiptera; family Miridae; genus Pachypeltis; species Pachypeltis micranthus. The sequence continues at coordinate 8,566,737 of CM035776.1, forward strand.
AGTATATAAACACGAACAAGGGACTCTCAGGACATGTGAACTGGTGGTGAGACACTAAGTGGAAGGAGAGAGAGTGTTGTTGTGAGTAGCGTGAGCTGAGAGACCTGGGAGCGTTGAGAGAACTGGGAGACGACTGTATCACGAGAGCAGTTAGATGACTGCGTATTGGGAGAAATGGGACCGACATTCGCGCAAACTCGTAGGTGAATGAGTTTGAGAGAAACTATCTGTTGTGGAGAGGAATGTAAAAAGAGGGGAGGAAAAAAGAATATTGGAAAGTCCAGGACGGGGGAAATTCGTTGTCAATCGGAAATAACTGAAGAAGTGGACTTTCCACAGGTAAACAAAAAGGGCTTGAGGGCGATGGTGTTTGGGGAAACAATGACTTTCCGTTAGGACATTTTGGTGGTCAAAGACCCAACTAATTCGGCCTGTTGAACAGCGTAAGTCATTTGCACTCACTCTTCTTGATACAGTTGTGTGTATATTAACAGTTTCTTAATTGCGTGTTGTTTTTTACTTATTACTTTTCAGTGTTGTTCAAGTTAAATTTATTGTGAACTGTGTGTTTATTGTTATAATATGAGTTGTTTATGGTATGGTTTGGTTAGGGATGTCACTGTTGAGAAGGAAAGGAATATACTCTATATAGCTACTCTCCCTTCTTAAATTGTGCAGTTAATTATAGGTTGGTTTGATAGTGAATGGCAGCGAGTAAATGGGCGGCCTCAGCCAGTTCTGAGGCGGCGGCATAGGCTGGGGCTCATTTATTTCATTTATTTAAGTTTTTCTTCAATCAGTTTATTTTATGATTTCAGTATTATTATTATTTTTACCTTTCTGTTGATTTTCAGGAGTTTCAGGACCTCCCTCGGGATGACTCTCTGAAGGTCTGGTCAGAGGGAGGTCCGTTGGTGGGTTGGGCTCAGGGCTGGCTAGGGTTCATTCCCCCACCCCAACCAGCTGGTATGAAAGGTATATGTATATATGTGTGGTATAATTCGCAGGAATGCATGTAATATATTTGGAATGAACGTTGTTGTGTTGGGTTATTAGCGATATAAATATAGAGAGTGACGCAAATTGAAGGTTATTTTTGATTTTTGTTGTACTACATAAGACTCGAATGTCATGTAAAGTCCAATTGTTGAGGTCTTTAGTGAATAGTAATTTTTCGGAGGAAGTGGTAGAGAGGGCTGCATAGCCCTAACTTCCCCTGATGGTAAAATACATTTTTCAGCCTCTCTCTCTCTCCACAGTACCTTTCATAACTGGTTAACCGGTGTCGGGCTTGGAGGAAGTCTTGAACAAATTTCCAGGCTTTGTTTGGCCAGTATTATGGGAATACTTTGGTTGAACCCATTGTCGATATGATCTCCAACGTCATGTACAGGGCTCCGAATAATGAATACCACCATCCTATTTGGTAAGAAAAACGGCGACGATTATATCGCCTGCTGTATGTTTTTGGGAGTTGTTTTCAATTGTTTTTTCCTAAGTTCACGAACAATATTCGGAAAATGGTCTGATGGTCTGGATCAATGGCTGCTGGGTGGGCTCCCTCTTACCATATCTCTCTCTCTCTCAGTTTATTTTGAGACGAAAGACCAACACTTTTAGGAATAAATCAAAGAACTTATCATTAGATGAATATGAAAAATAAATATAAAAAATCAAAAATAAATTAATAAGTAAAAATTAAAAAAAAAAAAATCAACAATTTCTAAGAAGCTTTCTCAAATATTTGGGTGTGTAGTGATTCTTTGAAATTGATCTTGGTGCATTTTATACTAAAACCCTCATCCAAACATTTTATGTCTTCTCTTTAAAATGTCAAAATTTAAAATCACTAACACAAACGGTGGGTACAGCTTTCATAAAAGTACGCAACCACGAGGGACATTTTATGTCTTTTTCTTTTAATATAATTTTGTTTATTTTAAATAAAGAAATATAAAATTACAACACAAAAAATATTTTTCATTATTGTAACAGAAGTTACCATGCACTTAACCCAACACAAATTTAGTGACGCTTCTCCGTTAAATATCCCGTGTTGGACATAAAATGTCAACAAAAAAAATCGAAACCCTGGTGGGACTCAAACCCACAACCTCCGGTTTGGGAGACCAATGCCTTATGCATTACGCCACAGGGACTGCGGTTGCAACTCGTGTTAAAACGTTGCCTCGTCCAATCGGCCTCAAAGGTTAATTTTCGTGACGCTCGGCCGTTACACTTTTCGGGTTTATGTAGCAAAGTAAAGACATAAAATGTCAATAAAAATCTGTACAAACGTCATCACACGAGTTATTGTCAGCATAAGCGTTCTGCTTTATTTATACTCCTACAATTGTCGTTTTTTGTTCTTCTTTTAACTTGAATTTGGGTTCTGTCTGTTTTGAGTAAAAAGGGGAATGTAAACGGTTCAGTGTCTCCTGGTCTCTGAAGGCCCTGATTCTCCCAGGTAAGTAAATAAAACATTTCAATCAATCAATCTCTCTCTCTCTCAAATTCGATCTACGTAGAACACCAGAATTCATTAACAAATGAAATGCGAAGAAAATAATAAAGTACTCATGGCCGATATTCCCCGAGGGGGCTAAACAAATTGATTTCTCTCTCACTCTCTCTCTTTACAATCAATTTCGGGAAATATATTTATCTTGTATAACGCATTTAGAGGGGTGTAGAGATCAATTTTGCAACACGAAACCTCGCCGGACCAACCGATAAAATCGTCCTTCACTCATTTTCTTCAACTTTCGCTCTCTACAATAAATAAAACCATTCATTTACTTTAAATACAACTGTATAAATATTTATGATGACATTTTTATTAATTTACACAAATATGAACGTTCATACAATCTTTGGACGACGTATTTGGAAAAACCGAAGGACAGCACCTACCGACAACGGAACAGGTAAAAAGCGTTGTTGGAAACACCGAGGCACCAGAAATACCCAAGCATTCACAAAATCATTTCCAGTAGAGGCGAAATGGAACGTAAAATATCTGGTGCGTTGCAACACACAACTCTACGTTAATTCACTATATGGCTTTGTCTACTTAGTCAATTCATTTGAACTTGGTCAAACAACACTTCACGGCAGCAGGAAGCGGTAGCGCTTACAGTTCCAGAATTGATTGTGCTGCTCTCGTCATTTTCCCAAGAATGAGAATTTTATGGTATAATTGCCTTATTTAGAGCTATCAATATAAAAAATTCGATCAAAATCGTTAGAGCCGTTTTTGAGAAAAAAAGTTGGTAAAATGTGGTGTAGCGACCAAAACACACACATCGAATGGTGTGAGGGGGGGGGGGACGAACACCTCCAGAACACAGAAGTAGGACAATTGCTGTGGCACGACCAGTCGCAAGCCCGATGAGCCAAAACAGCTCATTTCCTCCAACCCGAATTTCGTTATGTGGAAGCCCTGTGTAACACCCACCTGCCCAAAGTGCATTTGCTTTTGTCAGACTTCTCGTACAAACCTGCTCAGAGCAATTACCACTTCGACGAACAGCTGGTGACTTGTCAGAAAGCGACGAACAGCGATCGCCGTCAGTTTCGTCGACCCAAAACTCTTTATTCCGCGCAAAAGTCCATTAATGTGCGGCCTTAGCGATAAATTAATAGTTTTGGTGAGCTTCCAGGTTTCCCGTTGGGTGGTGCGATATTTTTAATCCTTATTTCACGATTCTGGGACAAGCAGCCAAACGGCTTACGGATTTCGTGTGTTTGATGTCACAGAACGCGCAAACTTCTAATGTCGTCGGTAATTCTCATTGTAATTGACATTATACTGGCTATACCTCCTAACGGCCTCATGAATGTGTGAGCGTCAGTCCGGTATTGTTAAAGGGCGTTTCATCAGATCATCCCTCACGCCTCTATACGATGGCAGTTCTTCCTCGTCCTCTTTACCCTCTAGAGAATCATGAAACGTACCACTATTCCTGTACTTCCGAGCGTTATGTGTATCTTCGCTTTTCATGCCCGTATAATGCTGGTCCTGGATCAGTAAGCCCCATCCTCTTCTGGCTCAGCACTGCCCCGGCACGTTGGGCAATTCACTTTGAATTGCTTCTCAAGAACTCTTGTCCCTTGGTCTTCTATAGTTTCAGGTTGCATCGATTAAAGGACACACATTGTGAAAAATTGGTCAACCAAACGACGTTAATTTGAGTTCTGAAACTCGTTTGCTCCTGGTTATCTAATGACCGTTATTAAAACTCCCATAGTGCACCATAGAACTGTCGACGCAAAAATGTTTATAAAAATCGTTACTGACGATTTTGGGTTAGGGATTTCGGTGCTACTTCTCACTCCCTTCTTGCCTAGGTCTTATGGCCAGTCTGGCATTCTCCAACCAGCCTCGACGAGATGGTACAGGACGGCAGGAGCCTAACTGCAGCCTGGCTGTCTGACATGATGTACATCTTTTTGCGTTTCAGACCCCTGGGCGCACGCCGTCGCTGCGAAGTTTGGAAAATTGTTGCCAGTGCACCTTGCGGTATCGCTGTCTGGCTCCCTGGCCAATAAACTACAGTAAGGGCCAGGTTTACCTCTCATTGACCCGTTTGCGTGATATACTGTTGGAATGTTATTACAGTTGTGTTGTTGTTAAAGCAGTTGATTGTTCGATCGTGAATGTGAAGATATAAAACCTTCGTTTGTAACCGAACATCTTTCTTACAATTGGTGTCAGAAGTGGGATTCCATGTTCCATGACCGCGTTCCACCACACTGTGAGCGGCGTGTTTTCCGTAGTGGTCGAGTAGTATCCTCCCTAGAGTGCTATAATAACCAGAAGGAAGGATATCAGGATCAAGGTAGAAACTTTGAATCCGCAGTTTTTACTTTCCACTACCCCGAAGAGAAAGGAAAGTATAGTAATCGTGTCAAAAACAAAAAAATTTTGTGTTTTCTTCAGATCTTCACGTTTTGAGGCCTACTGAGTCTAAAAAACCTAATTTCGGCGCGTGGTTCGTGAAATGTGTGTGTGTCTGTAGTTCGATGTGCGGGAGAACGGCTGATCCGATTGAGCTGGTTATTTTTTTTGTTCGTTATTTTTTGTAGACACCAAAATAAGGTTATTGGCGATTTTGGTCAATGGGAAGGGGGATGGGGGACGAAAATGTACCAAAAACTAGCGCTTTTCGCATTTTTCTCCAAAACGGCTTTAACGATTTTGATTAAACTTTCGAATGACCTTCTACAAATCAATACCTAACTTTTCTTCTCCATACATATCTCCATGAAAATACGGTGAACGGAGATGTAGGCCTATGAAGCAAAAATAGGTTTTTCACGCTTTTTGGCCAAATGGCTTCAGCGATTTTCACCAAACTCACAGGGTGTTTTCAAATAGTTAATACCTACATATTGTTCTCAATAAATGTTCCTCTGACAGTCCATTGAACAGAGATAAAAATCACAATGTGTCGAAAATAACGTTTTTTCGAACATTTCCGTAAATTCCAGGGTAACTTTTTCACCAGATGTGATAAATTCTAATGGAGTGTCTTTTAGTCACCCATACCAACATTTCGTTCTCCATAATTATTTATGTATATATATGTTGAACGGAGATATAAGCCAAGTTAACGTAGCGGAGATTTGTCGAATATTAATTTAACGGTATTCCTTCAATTTTCTCAAAAACGGCTAAGACGATTTCGATCAAACTTACGGAGTACTCTCAGCTAACTAGTCCCTACATTTTGTTCTCCATAAATGTTTCTGTAGGAAGACGTTGAACGAAGATATAGCGCCCGCCTATGCAGCTGGTGTTTGAACTTAAAGGGATTGCGGAAAGTTGTGTATGCTACGCACCGCTCGTTCAGGAAGTGATGAAGCTCCTGAACATCAGTAAAACTCGAACATCTCCTTCACGTCCGCTGAGTGATGGATTGGTTTGAGCGGTTCAACCGAACACTCGGAGAAATGCTCTAAAAGATTGTTGCCGATCACCAACGTGACTGAGATCGAAGGCTTTCCCTGACTCTACTTGCCTACCGTTCTTTAGTTCACAAGTCAAAAGGATTCTCTCCTGCAATGATAGTATCTAGTTGACCGGCCCCTGAAAGTAAAACTCGGACTCAGTTTGCAATAGATCGTAGACGGCTATTACAAGACAGGCATGATATTGCTCCCGAGACCGTGAGGAAGGTAGCAGCAGAAGCCAAACGACGGTACGACCAAAATGCGAAAGAAAGCCGATATCTACCAGATCAGGTATGGCTGCACAGTCTCCGTCGATACGTCGGACGCTCTCCTAAACTCCATATCCCGTGGATTGGTCCGTGCAAAAGGATGAAACGCATCTCCGACATAATTGTTCGACTTGTTACTCCTAAGCGTATTCGACCATACTTCCTTCCTGGCCCATCTGAAGAGGCGGGAAGGGCTCTTTAAAATAAAGAAGAGGGTGATGTTGGTATGTTACTACGTTAGATATTGCAGACTTTTATCAGGCGTTCGATGCTTGGTGACGAATTGTGTTGTCGTTAAGGGCAGTTAATTGTTCGATCGTAAACATGAAGATATACATTTACTTTCGTTTGTTTCTGAACATCTTTCTTACAATACCATGGCCCAGCCGAATGAATTCTTACCCAAAAGGAAATTTTTTCGTCCGCATTAAAGCGACTAGTTCAATATTTTAATTTTCCTTGACTCTACAAAGTAGAAAGGAAAGTTATGTAATCGGCAGAATTTTTTTTTTTAGTTTCTTCAGATCTTTACGTTTCAGGCCCTGCTGAGTCCGAAAAACACTATTTGGGAAAATGTTTAGAGAAAACCACCGTACCAAATCAGCTCAAACTTCATATCTCGCCCGCAGGTTACCATGGGACGCCGAAAAAAGGGTATGAATAAAATCCACTGAAATTTAACTATAGTTATCATAGTGATCAAAACAACAAATATTTTTTTTCTCAAAAACGGCTCTAACGTTTTTGTTTAAATTTTTTATATTGATAGCTCTCAATAAGGCAACAATCCCATAAAATTCCCATTTGTGGAAAAATGACGAGAGCAGCACAATAAATTACCAAAATTTTCGACGAAATCGAATTTAGCGCGGTTTTTAGATAAAACAACCGTACCAAATCAGCTGAAACTTGATATCTAGCCTGCAGCTTACCATGGGACGCCAAAATAAGGGTATGAACAAAATCCACCGAAAGCTAATCATAGTTATCATAGTGATCAAAATACCAAATCTTTTTTTTCTCAAATTTGGCTGCAACGATTTTGATTACATTTTTTATATTGATACCTCTCAATAAGGCAACTATACCATAAAATTCTCATTTGTGGGTAAATGACGAGAGCAGTACAATAAATTATCAACATTTTCGACCAAAAGCGTATAAACTCCGCTGGAATGTTAGTAGAATGTTTAAAAAAAATTGGTATGGTAGTCATATCCAATGTCTATAGGGTGAGTGTTTAAAAAGCTCATGAGATACATGGGGCTCACTACAGAAATTTCTGAGTTTCAACTACCGCCGTTTCGCTTGATACCAGTTCTAAAAGTTTTTACCCAATAACTCTGCAAAAGTAATTACTATCCTTCTTCAAAAAATTTGTGTTTACAGCCTCATTGATTATCTGCATACTAACTGCTCAATAATGGTCCTGGAATGAGTACGAGCAGCGCAATAAATTCCAGCATTGTAAGCGCTACCGCTTCCTGCTGCTGTGAAGTGTTGTTTGTCCAAGTTCAAAGGAACTGAGTGATAAATGCATTGAGTAAGTAGAATTAGCCATGTACAAAATGAATTGACGGAGAGCTAAGGAAAGTTGTGTGTTGCAACGCACCAGATATTTGATTTCGTAGTTGACTTTTTTGTAAACTACGCGTCTAATATTTATCGCGCAGTTGTGAGTTCCTATTCAGTTTGAAAACTATAGTTTCATAATGAGTCGCGAGGAAAGTAAAAACCAGATTTCGTTTTGGCCGCTCTACAGTCGCGTTGGAATGAATCGGAGGAAAAAATAATCAGAAGCGCTAAATGGTGGGAATTGAGCCAAACTCCTGTCGCGTCTCGTCCTCCGAAATAAAATACGCCTAACAAATTGGATTTTTTTTTCTCCACCCCATGTACAGCCTGTTGATTCGTGGACCTTCCCCACCTTATAAAAATGACAAAAAAGTAATAATAAATCGACAAGGTGGTCGAAAAGAACGCGAAACACGTGTAACTCCCCGTTCTCACTCAAATCCGTGTTTTTTTTCGTCAATTCCGACATTTTTTTTTTTAACGTTGTGATACGGCTGTGTAAAGGCGTAAAGCATTATCTCAGTCAAACCCCTCTGACTTTGAAGTGCTCTCGAACTCTCGGGGTTTAAATTTAGGTTTCGGCACAGGCGCGAAAATGAAATACTCCTAATGAATTTGAAAACGACGGGGGACGTTGGCCGTCGAAACGGGGCTTCCTCTTTTCATTCAATTAGCCGTTTAAATATGATTTTATTTGTAAGAAACGTCAGTTGGTCGGGAGCTGAGCCAAAAAACTGTCTCGTAACCGTCCCAACTGGATTTGGACGCTTTTGAGAGTCGATTTTTTGAAAGATAAAATTACTTGTCGTTGGCGTCTATTCATGAGAGGGCCCTGTTAATTTAATTCTAAATTTATATTTGAAACCGTCTGTCAGGTCCGAAACGTCAAAATGCGCCCGAGAGGACTGAAATGTACAAAATCCCCTGTTGTGAACTAATCTCTGTGTGTTGTATCGAAGATTTAGGTGATTGCGAAGTATTGCGAACGTGCAGAGAAAGATCATTATGACATGTGTCGATACAAAGGCTTCGGATTGCGTCACAAAAATGTGCCTTCGACTCTCCGATAGGCCTCAGATTGTCGTATTGTGCGGCGTCCATGAGCAGTCCTCTCGATTCCACACCCAGGTCCCATGCAGCTGGCCGTTCCTTGATGCGACGTCCCCACGACAATCTTGAGGTCCATCCCTGCTACAGCAAACGTACACCAAACACTTTGAGGTGCGCCGCAACCAGCCCCTCAAAAGACGCAGTACGCGCTCAGGTGACTCCAACTCATCCTCGCTGAATCTCCAGCCCTACCAGGTCTAGTAGAGGATAGCGTCCCGTGAACAGGCCACATAACTGAGAACCCCTCGTGATAGCTCTCTGGACAATCTTATTAAATAACCTTTACTACCTTCGAGCAAACGTTTTTTACTACCATCTTTCTTTTTTACCAACACGATTGGACTTGCCCACGGACTTTTGGATGGTTCGATTATGCCATTTCGTTCCATTTGTGCAACAAGCCTGTCAACCTCTCCCAGACGAATAGGTGGTATCCGTCGAGGGGCTTGCCGAATCGGATGACTTTCGCCAACATCTATTGCGTGAAAACATCCTTCAATTTTTCCCACATCGGATGCCTCCTTGGAGAAAATATCAGCAAATTCAATAACCAGTTGCTTCACCTCCTCCAGCTGTTCTGGCGATAGTTCCTGCCCTAATTCCAGGGTTTTGATGTAGTTCGGGAAACCTCCAATAGTCTCTGACGTATAATTAAAGAATTCCCTAGTTTCCGATTCATCCTCCAGAGCGGCGAAACCGTCACAAACTTCTTGCTCTTGTATCAAACAAGACTTTTCTTCACTTGCCCCTAATACTGTCAACCGCTTCCCATTTACTTGAATTTCGAAGTTTGCTGGGTCGATTATGCACCTATGAACAGTTAGAAAGTCTAATCCCAAGATGCATTGTTCCTGAATATTAGCCACCAAACTTGTATGTTTCCTGTTTCTCCCATCTCCAATGTCAAACTCTAGTTCACATACCCGAGATATGATGCTGTACGTCCAAAAAGTCGGCATTTCTTGGCATTTAACTTGGCTCCAGCAGTTCGTAATGTTTCAAAGACTTTTCTAAGCCAACACACGTGTTCTTTGAAGGTTCTGGTATCCACGAGGACATCATCCAAGTAGACCTTTACTCTTCCTTTCCGAATGGAGTCATGCAGCACTCTTCCCATTGCTCTCTGAAAAGTAGCAGGTGCATTTGTGAGACCAAACGGCATCACTCTGAACTGCCAGAGTCCCCAAGGGGTACAAAACGCAGTTTTCTCCTTATCCTGGTCGGCCATAGGAATCTGCCAGTACCCGCTCTGAAGGTCTAAAGTCGAAAACCAGGTACTTCCACTCAAACCACAAATTAGTTCATCCACCTTGGGCAATGGGTGAGAATCCTTTTTTGTGATGTCATTGAGTTGACGATAATCGATACAGAAACGGGTACTACCATCTTTCTTTTTTACCAACACGATTGGACTTGCCCACGGACTTTTGGATGGTTCGATTATGCCATTTCGTTCCATTTGTGCAACAAGCCTGTCAACCTCTCCCAGACGAATAGGTGGTATCCGTCGAGGGGCTTGCCGAATCGAATGACTTTCGCCAACATCTATTGCGTGAAAACATCCTTCAATTTTTCCCACATCGGATGCCTCCTTGGAGAAAATATCAGCAAATTCAATAACCAGTTGCTTCACCTCCTCCAGCTGTACTAACCACTATACTTCCCATCAGTTCGTGTTCTTTTTACTTTCCTTGGCTCTACAAAGTAGAAAGGAAAGTTATGTAATCGGCTGAAAAAAACAATTTTGAGTTCTCTTCAGATCTTTACGTTTCAGAACCCCCCCCCCCCCCCCCGAGTCCGAAATACACTATTTGGGAAAATGGTCTGTATGTCTGTGAACGATTTTTAGAGAGAACCACCGTACCAAATCCACTCAAACTTGATATCTAGCCTGCAGGTTACCATAGAACGCCAAAATAAGGGTATGAGCAAAATCCACCGAAAGTTAACTGTAGTTGTCATAGTGATCAAAATACCAAATATTTTTTTTTTCAAAAACGACTCAAACGATTTAGATTAAATTTTGTATATCGATAGCTCCCAATATGGCAACTATGCCATAAAATTCCCATTAGTGGGAAAATGACGAGAGCAGCACAATAAATTAACAAAACTTTCGACGAAATCGATTTTAGCGCGGTTTTTAGAGAAAGCAACCGTACCAAATCAGCTGAAACTTGATATCTAGCCTGCAGCTTACCACGGGACGCCAAAATAAGGGTATGAGTAAAATCCACCGAAAGCTAATCATAGTTATTATAGTGATCAAAATACCAAATTTTTTTTTCTCAAAAATGGCTACAACGATTTTGATTAAATTTTTTATATTGATACCTCTCAATAAGGCAACTATACCATAAAATTCTCATTCGTGGGAAAATGGCGAGAGCAGCACAATAAATTATCAAAATTTTCGCCGAAAAGCGTTTTTAGCGCGATTTATTTCTTATAAACTCCGATGGAATGTTAGTAGAATGTTTAAAAAAAATTGGTATTGTAGTCCAAACCAATAACTGTAGGGTGAGTGTTTAAAAAGCTCATGAGATACATGGGGCTCACTCCAGAAATTCCTGAATTTCAACTACCGCCGTTTCGGTTACTACCAGTTCTAAAAGTTTTTACCCAATAACTCTGCAAAAGTAATTACTATCCTTCTTCAAAAAATTTGTGTTTACAGCCTCATAGATTATCTGTGTACCAATCGCTCAATAATGGTCCTGGAATGAGTACGAGCAGTGCAATAAATTACGGCATTGTAAGCGCTACCGCTTCCTGCTGCTGTGAAGTGTTGTTTGTCCAAGTTCAAATGAACTGAGTGGTAAATGAATTGATTAAATAGAATTAGCCATGTACACAAGTGAATTGATGTAGAGCTAAGGAAAGTGTTGTGTTGCAACGCACCAGATATTTACACGACGCAACGACAGTGGTGCATTTTGTAAGGTAATAGGTTGTCCCCTAGATGATCCACGGAAATTCGTTCGTCAGGGGAACATTTTGTGTATTGAGTGTTAATTTAGAGTAACAAGTTGAGAAAACTTTCTATTTCCGTGTGGAGCCCGAACGAACAGATTGACAGACACATGTTCATTATGTACTAACCCGTTATATAATTATTTTAAATGTACAAAGACTATGAAAAGGAGTTAATTCAATGAAATTAAGAATGGGTATATGAAATAAATATGAGATAACTAGCGGATTGATATCGATACATGCAGTCGTAGCGTTATCAAGCGGTCGGTCCATATTCTTTGTTTCACCCGCGACGTTTCCTGACACAGAAGACTGAGGACAACAACATGAACCACCTCTAATGAGCTTAGCACACGCAGTAACCGCCTACTGGGCCAAATGTTGATATTGAAAACCGCTCGACGAACCTGTTGAGCTCTTCGTCTTCATTTGGTCGTGTAATGTACTGCGCATGAGCTTTTAGTACGAGGAGCTTACTACTAACCTGAAGATCTGTCACTGTGGTGGCGTGTACTGTGAGACCGACAAATAAGACCGACTCACTCGAGCGATACGTTGACTTTGACCACACATCCACAGTGTCTTCAATCACATTAACACCCCCACCCCTAATGACTCCATGCACGAGGTAGAATACTGTCTAATGAATAACCTCCTACCTCTGGCGAATATCTGTGAATGTGGTTGACAGGCCTAACACCCCAATTGAAATCCCAGTTAGGAACGTACAGTTTGGGAACCCACAATTCGCCACCTCGCTCAACGTACCTGAAGAGCTCGTCATCCTCAGTTGGCAGTGTACTAAGGCTTTTAGTACGAGGAGATCACGACTGATTTAAGAGCTGTATATTCCAGCAGCCGATGAAGACAGGCTTGCCTAAGTGATAAGTTGACGATACGACCACACTCCTACAGTGCCTTCAATCACTATAATCCCCCCCTTCACGCCGTGCGGTAAAAGCAAAGAATAGGGACCGCTCCCTCTGACAAGGCAATATATCGATACATCACGACCGAGGTCAGGTTATCGATACGCCCGACATCGTAGACTTGACTCGGCATGTTTGAAATTAGAAATAACAACAGCTGTACGATTATGCCAATTATTTTATGTTCATTATGTAATACCCCGTTATATAATTATTTTAAATGTACAAAGACTATGAAAAGGAGTTAATTCAATGAAATTAAGAATGGGTATATGAAATAAATATGAGATAACTAACGGACGCATACTGATACATGCAGTCGTAGCGTTATCAAGCGGTCGGTCCATATTCTTTGTTTCACCCTTCCTCCCCAACACAACACGCCGCACATCATGATCGAACATCTGTGAATGTGCCAAACAGGTTATGACCTAACAAGATCCTTCAAACTTCAAATCGTGTACCCAAAGTAGCAAAGTACCCTGTTAGGAATGTAGAGTTCGGGAACCCATCATTTGCCACCGCCCAAAACAATTCATACGACGAATCTGTTGAGCTAGTCGTGGCAGTTTACAGCGTACGAGGGCTTTTAGTACGAAGAGATCACTACTGACCTGAAGATCTGTCACTGTGGTGGCCGTGTACTGTGAGACCGTGGACATTGACCGTACGACCACGCATCCACAGTGTTTTCAATCACATGAATACCCCCCGATGACTTCGTGCACTGGTAGAATACTGCCTAATGAATAACCTCCTACCTCTGGCGAATATCTGTGAATGTGGTTGATAGGCCTAACACCTCGATTGATATCGTCCACAGGCGAAGTAGCAAAGTACCTAGAGTGTGAAAACTTCAAATTTGCCACCACCCAAAACAACTCATACGACGAATCTGTTGGGCTAATCGAGGCAGCGTACTGCGCACATGAGCTTATAGTACGAGAATATTACTACTAACCTGAAGATCTACTGAATAACCTCCTCACAACCCTACCACTGGCAAATATCTGTGAATGTGATTGACAGACCTAACACCCCGATTGAAATTCCAGTTAGGAATGTAGAGTGTGAAAACCGCTCGACGAACCTGTTGAGCGCTTCGTCCTTATTTGGTTATGTAATGTACTGCGTACATGAGCTTTTAGTACGAGGATATTACTACTAAACTGAAGATTTGTCACTGTGCTGGCGTGTACTGTGTGGGCGTACATGTCAAATAAGACAAGACCGACGCACTCAAGCGACACGTTGACTTTGACCGTACGACCATACATCCACTTCAATCACATTAACACCCCCCCCCCCCAGCACACCGTGCACTGGTAGAATACTGTCTAATGGATAATCTCCCCACCACCTCACCACGAGCGAATATCCGTGAATGTGGTTGACAGGCCAAAGATTGCTAGGGTGTCAATGTTACCCCTCAATTGAAATCGTCAACAGTGGCGGCCGTGGCGTGGAGGTTAGTGTATCAGCCTACCATGCCAAATACTCGGGATCAATTCCCGAGCGTAACACCTAATAATTTGCGGCCGTCACCTCGTGGAAGGCAATGGCAAACCACCACGAGGATGCTTGCATAGTAAGCCTCTCAAAAATAGTGCCGTTCGGAACCGGCGATAAACTGTAGGACCCATATACCTGTGTATAACAGTTAATGATATACAGCACAGGTATATGTGAGAGGTCGCCTACGCCCTCTATGGGCATGGCACTTCGAGAAGAAGAACAAAAGTAGCAAGTTCCCTGTTAGGAATGTAGAGTTTGGGAACCCATAAGTCGGCGCCTCACTCAGCGTACCTGCTGAGCTCGTCATCCTCAATTGGTAGTGTACTACGTACGAGGGGATCATTACTGACTTTAGATCAGAAGATTCCAGCAGCAGATGAAGACATTCTTGGCTAAGCGATACGTTGACATTGACGATGCGACCACACTCCTACAATGCCTCCAATCACTATAATCCCCCCCCCCCACCCTTCACTCCGCACATAATGAGCGGATATGTTTGCAAAGGTCGCTGAGTTCAAATATACCCAAAGTAGCGACGTATCCGGACAAAACACTAAGGACAATAACATGAACCACCTCTAATGAGCGTAGCACACGCGGTAACCGCCTACTGAGCCAAATGAAGAGTTCGAAAACTCAAAATTTGCCACCACCCAAAACAATTCATACGACGAATCTGTTGAGCTAATCGAGGCAGTGTACTGCGTACATGAGCTTTTAATACGAGGATATTACTACTAACCTGAAGATCTAATGAATACTACCTACTACCTACTTCTTGCACAAGAACCCAAACAAATCACTCTTGTTAAGGTGTGGAGGCCTCAGTTCGAAGGTTCCGATTAGTAATTTCACTTAGGGCCGTTTTCAACCAAACAGCACTGATCGTGATCAGATAGATAGGCTAGATGAGTAAATCAAGAACACAAAAATTCATGGGATTGTTTCTTTATGTAATGTGCGTTGTTAAACTTTCACCGTATAGGTAGATTATTGGACTAACACCCGAATTTTTCTGAAAATCATATCATGCGAGCGAGATTCATGATGAAAAAAAAAACTCCTGAAATCTATAATTTATTAAATAAATTAAATAAACACCTTTCGAAAGTATAATTAGAGATGATTTATCATCATCAACTGCTTGTAGATGACGTTATTATAATTTAATCAGATACATGTAGTTCTTAGCATCCACAGGCGACCACATGACGCACACAACTCAGCGGAAGTAGTTGCACCACCGAGAAAAATTACTATTTTCCGATCGATTGGCAAATATCTGTGAATGTGATTGACAGACCTAACACCCCGATTGAAATTCCAGTTAGGCATGTAGAGTTTGGGAACCCATAATTCGGCACATCACTCAACGTACTCGTTAACTTGTTACAAGTGTATTGTTACTCGGCATCCTCAGTTGGTAGCGTGTTGCGTACTAAGGCTGTTAGTACGAGATCAGTACTGACAGCCGATGAAGACAGGCTTACCTATGCGATAAGTTGACATTGACCATACTAGGTTCCTGAGTTGTTACAACTTCAAATATACCCAAAGTAGCGACGTATAAGGCTAAGCACAACAACACGAACCACCTCTAATGAGCTTAGCACACACAGTAACAGCCTACTGAGGCAAATCTAGAGTTTGAAAACCCAAAGTAAACTCATACGACGAATCTGTTGAAGTAATCGAGGCAGCGTACTGCGCACATGAGCTTTTAGTACGAGGATATTACTACTAACCTGAAGATTTGCCACTGTGCTGGCGTGTACTGTGAGGATGTACACGTCAAATAAGACCACACCGAGTGATAAGTTGACACTGACCATACGACCACACTCCTACAATGCCTTCAACTACTATAATCCCCCCCCCCCCCCTTCACACCGTACATCATGAGCTAATATCTTTGAACGTGCCCAACAGGTGCAAAGGTTGCTGAGTTCAAATATACCTAACGTAACGACGTATCCTGACAGAACACTAAGGACAACAACATGAACCACCTCTAATGAGCTTAGCACACACAGTAACCGCCTACTGAGGCAAATATAGTGTGAAAACTCAAAATTTGGCACCTCCCCTATCAAACCACTCGACGAACCTGTTGAGCTCGTCATCTTCATTTGGCAGTGTAATTTACTTCGTACGAGGGTTGTTAGTACAAGAAGATCAGTACTGACATGAAGATCTACTGAATAACCTCCTCACAACCCTACCACTGGAAAATATCTGCAAATGTGATTGACAGACCTAACACCCCAATTGAAATTCCAGTTAGGAATGTAGAGTTTGGGAACCCATAATTCGGCACATCACTCAACGTACTTGTTAACTTGTTACTCGTCATCTTCATTTGGTAGCGAGTTGCGTACTAAGGCTTTTAGTACGAGGAGATTAGTACTCACAGGCGATGAAAACAGCTTGCCTATGTGATACGTTGAGATTGATCATACGACCACACTCCTACAATGCCTTCAAACACTATAATCCCCCCTCCCCCCCTTCACTCCGCGCATCGAGAGCGAATATGTTTGAACGTGCCCAACAGGTGCAAAGGTGGCTGAGTTCGAATATACCCAAAGTAGCGACGTATCCTGACAGAACACTAAGGAAAACAACATGAACCACCTCTAATGAGCTTAGCACACACAGTAACAGCCTACTGAGGCAAATGTAGTGTGAAAACTGTACTGACATGAAGATGTACACGCCCACATTACACACTCAACACAACCTGTACGTTGACCACACTCTTCCCAGTGTGTTCAATACTTGGATCCCTAAAAACACAACACTTCCCCGTCAATGAGACCAAAAAACCACGCGAGTTGCCGGTTTTTGAGCCGACAACCTGCAAAATGCGCCAATTTCGTATTTTAAGTCAAACGAGCGGTTATCGGTGAGCTGTCAAAGTTGTTAAACAGCTGTTTAGTTAGCGGCGTGACGTCACAAACTGCTCGTCGGGACGTCACGCATTTTATCAATTTATTCGTACGAGAGGCGACTGTTGTTTTTTTGGTACGTAGACAAACCTTTTTTTTATTATTTGAGACGTCGTCGGAGCGGAAGCGGCGCACTGAACACGAAACCCGCACGGCACGACGGACAGACGAGCATACTTTTCGTCTGTCGTTGGATGGGGGGGGGGGGTTGTACGGAACTGCGGACGGCGGAAAGAAAAGTCGAACGGGAAGTCCAAAAAAAAAAAAAAAAACTGATCAAATTCCGAACTCGGCGCCGAAGCGAACGACGCGAGTGACAACTGAAAACTGAGCGGATGGGCCCCTCGACGAGGGCGAAGCCGGCGGCCCCTCCCCCGCTAACCCCTCCCACCCACCACCTCTCGTTTCCCCGATCTACCGAGATGCAAAACCCGCGCGTTCGGCCGCGCAGCGACGGCGCGCGCGGTGCGGCGAGTATTTTTAGCGTCTGATGTCACTTTGGCGGCCGCTCATTGGCTGTTAGTGACGTGTTCGCCGAGATCGGATTGGCCGTTCGGGGGCTGATGAAGGGGGGTGCGAGGGAGGGGGGGGGCTCTGGCGAACGGGGCGGACTCTTATCACGAAAGCCGAGCCCTTTTTCCTCCGCTGTGTCGCTGATAACCCGAAGATCCTCTTCAACTGAACCGTTACCCCCGTCAGGAATTCGGCTCCGGTGCCGATTATCCGAAAAACATCCGGCACGCGGCAACAACATCAACATCCCAAAACCTCCTCTATGATATCCAACTCGGTAAAAACCTGTTGCACTATTTTAACTATAATTACGTACGTGCCGATTGACTCCGGTACAGTTCTAACTGACCTCACCCAACCAAAATTAGTAAACACACGAATAAGTGAAGCGCTACTAGTGCGACGCATCAAACAACTTTCCTTGTCCCCGCGTTCATTAGTGACTTTCAACTAATCAAATTCTGTTTATAACAACGCTCTACGTGAAAACTCCTGGCATTATTCCAGAATTTATTGTGCTGCAGCTTCTCGTGTTCACGACTTATGTTGCGAAGTGTAGATTTGCTGTAGAAATAGGAGAAGACTGGGGAAATTTCGTTGATGAAGTTGTAATGTCACAGTACGAATTACTTCCCCTTGAATTACGTCGTAGTAAGTCAGTCCTGTTGTTATTTCCCGCGACCTAAAGGGAATGGAAAGTATTGTAATCGTTTCAAAAACGAGCGGTGCGTAGCAACACACAACTTTCCGCCACTCCTTTAAGTTCGAACACCAGCTACTTATGCGGGCACTATATCTTCGTTCAACGCATTTTTACAGGAACATTTATGGAGAACAAAATGTAGCGACTAGTTAGTTGAGAGTACTCCGTAAGTTTGATCGAAATCGTTGAAGCCGTTTTTGAGAAAATTGGAATACCGATAAATGAATATTCGACAAATCTCCTTTTCTAAGTTAACTTGGTTTATATCTCCGTCTATCTGCATTCTGGAACCTGGTGTTCAGTGGATTGATGCGAGCACTAGAGGAGGCAAGAATAGCTGCAGTGGCCTACGTAGATGACCTGGCAATAGTGGTGCGAGGCGGCAATAGGCAGGAAACCATGACAGCGGCGGAGCGTGCAGCAAAGTTGGTACAGGAGTGGTGCCAAAAAGCCAGGCTTACACTGGCCGAAGAAAAAACGGCAGTCATCCAGTTTAGAGGGAGGTGCGACCCACAGCACCCGGTGGCCTTTAGAATGGGGGATGCACAAATACGAATAAGCAAGGAGGTAAGGTACCTCGGCGTAATGCTTAGAAGGAGCTTCCTGGCAGCCTCGCAAATTGCGTACCTAAGTGGAAAGTTGTCCAATTTAATGGCAATGATGAGGAAGTTAGCGGAGCAGAATGGGGTGCATCCTTTAAAGTCAGGAAGCGATACTATAATACAGTGTTTCTGCCTGCTGTCTCGTACGGAGCCTCGAACTCGTGGAATAAGCCCTCGCAAAGTGTAAGGAGCAGCGCAAATAAGATCCAGCGGGCCATACTGATAGGAGTCACGGGAGCATACAGGACAGCCCCAACGTCAGCTCTCCAAGTAACAGCGGGATGCCCACCTCTTGACCTGTTTCTGGATGCGCAGGTGGCAAAAATAAAGATAACAAGACCGAACAGGGTAACGGTAGCCATCGAGCAGGAATTGGCAGGAAGAATGAGGGCAGTAGAAAGTGTCGAGGCGAAGGGCGAGAAGATCGAGGAATGGCTGATGGAAAACTGGCAAGCCCGCTGGGATACCGAAACGACGGGCAGGCACGCTCACGAGCTATTCCCTGAAGTAAGGAGGAGGACAGAGTGCCAAGATGTATGTCCGAGCCATGAATCGACCCAGCTCTACACAGGTCACGGATGCTTTAACGGAAAACTGCAGCTGTTCAGGAGGAGAACCTCGGCAAGGTGTCCGTGCGGCCACCATTGCGAAACTGCGGATCATATATTAAGGGAGTGCAGTCTGTTCATAGAGGAGAGGGTGTTGCTCACCGGAAGCGCCCAGTACGACGAGCCGCTAAATAGATTAGTTGAGCAACAGAAAGGCGGTTGCAAGATGGAGACATTTGCTGCAAAATTGCACAGAAGACGAGGCCCAGGTCCAGATATGTCTGTGGGTGGCCGAAGAGAGGATAGACCCCATCAGTGATTAATAGACTATTTATGTATATCTAGGATAGGAAATTCTGTGATATAGGTTAGAATTAGGTTAGCGGTGATGGAGGGAGGGGAGGAATATACAAATACTCGCCCTCTCCTCCTTCGCCAAGTAGGTATAAGTAGTGAACAGGGGGCGGAATATCCCAGTACTCCCCCCTGAGGTGTGAATGTAATTTATACGGAGTGCATGTAAATTATTATGAGTGAATGTGAATGTTAGTGTATACGTGTGCTTGTGTGTTTATGTCTGTGTGTGTGTATATGTATCAGCATAGATCTGGGCAAGAAGACTCGTCAAGACAGAGCAACAATGGGAAAACTCCATACTATGAGAAGAGGGAGTAGAGTACCTAGCCCGACGGACTGAGTGTGCCTACGTCTCCGCCCCTGCCCGGAAAGAAAGTAAAGACTTTCAGAAAACACTGAAGACTCCGTCTCAGCCATTAAAATCCTGGCGCCGCCACGAGGTCCAGCCCGGACATACCTAAAGGTATGACTGAAGCCAGGAGGGCAGGGGGGCCCGCTGTTCCCAGGCACGCCGAGAGGCGTGCTACTGATAAGACGAAAGCGCCCTTTCAGTCTTATGATGATGAAAAAATGGGGTGACCGGCAATGAAGCTAGATGAGGAAGGAAGAGCACACATGCAGTGAGGCCACCGAGGTGCTGATGGGTTGTTATGGGCCACAAAAGAGGCCCAGGTGCAACCGCCTCCCCACCGGTCAGGAACAGCGGCTTATATCTCCGTTCAACATATATATACAGAAATAATTATAGAGAACGAAATGTGGGTATGAGTGACTTCAAGACACTCTGTAAGATTGATCACATCTGGTGAAGAAGTTACCCTGGAATTTACGGAAATGTTCGAAAAAACGTTATTTTCGACACATTTTCATTTTTATTTCTGCTCAATAGACTTTCAGAGGAACATTTATTGAAAACAATATGTAGGTTTCAACTATTTGAAAATATCCTGAAAGTTTGGTGATAATCGTTGAAGCCATTTTACCAAAAAACGTAAAAAAACCTATTTTTGCTTCATACCTCCGTTCACTGTATTGGTTTATTATACATTCTGAATTCCCTATTTTTTTGGTCACGAAACATTTTTAACGACAATAGGGTTATGTCCGCCAGAAGGCAAATTATTAAAGTTTACGTATCTGTTAGGTGAGTCCGTCTCCTCTGGCTGGTGTGTTGCTGGTGGCAAGCGCTTTTCGATGTAAAGACATCATCGTCTGGCCGTTAAGTCAGTACTGGAGTCAGTCAGTTGGTCGTGGTCTTTATATATGAAAGGAAGGTAAAACGGGATGATGGAGGGGCGGGGAAGGGTCGGGGAGAGGAAGTCATGTACCTCGGGGAAAACCCCTAAGGTGAATGGAACATCTTGAATGATCTGTCAATTGTGGAATTTCCGTCTTTTTTGTGTGGGGTGGTCTGTAAATCCGTCAGTTGGTTGTTTTCGTTTGTGTAATGTTTTGAGTGGTGTGAATATGGTGTCGCATTTTGTGTTGATTTGTTCATTTATGATCTGTCCATTGAGGTTTTTTTGTTTGTAAATTTCCATGTTTTCTAATATGTTCAGTTTTCGTCCTTTGTATTGTTTGTGTACCAAACTGACATTCGGACAAAACTACTTCCAATTCAGCAACAGCATATACAAGCCAAAAGATGGATTAGGTATGGGAAACCCTACCTCGTCCATATTAACTGAAATATTTCTACAACATTACGAAGAAACTCACATCCAGACCTTAATGACAAAACACGATATTAAACACTACGCCAGATATGTAGATGATATCATCTGCATATTAAGCCGCGATAACACTGACGACATACTAAAGGACTTGAACAATATCCACCATAACATCCAATATGACATGGACAAAGAACAAAATAAAACCCTTAATTACTTGGACCTGAAAATCACACGGTTGGACAACGAACTACAATACGACATTTTCAGAAAACCCACTGCCACCGACACGACCATGCACTTTACATCAAACCACCCACAACAACATAAACTAAGTGCATTTAGACACATGATACGGAGACTAAAAACTATCCCACTACCCGCACAAAATTACAAAAAAGAACTTGATACTATCAATACCATCGCAGAAAATAACGGTTACTCCAAAAAAACAATAAACAAATTATTAAGACAATACGAATCCAAAACACACGACTCAAAAACACAGAATACATAGACTTTAACAAAACGCTGCACATTCACGTGCACAGGACCAAAAACATACGGAATAACTAATATCCTCCGAAAGGAAGGCATACAAATCGCATTACGTTGTCGTACGGACAACACACTTAGAACCAAACTAACTGCTAAGACTGAAAAGACAGACCCACTCGACCAAAGTGGGGTATATAAAATAACTTGTACTTGTACAAACGCATACATAGGACAGACAGGACGAAAAATACGGACCAGATACTCAGAACACATTAAATCTCTTAATAGGAACAAAGACGATTCAAACTTTGCTAACCATCTCAAAACAACTGGACATGAACCTACCAAAATACAGGACTGTACCACCTTACTACACAAACAATACAAAGGACGAAAACTGAACATATTAGAAAACATGGAAATTTACAAACAAAAATCCTCAATGGACAGATCATAAATGAACAAATCAACACAAAATGCGACACCATATTCACACCACTCAAAACATTACACAAACGAAAACAACCAACTGACGGATTTACAGATCACCCCACACAAAAAAGACGGAAATTCCACAATTGACAGATCATTCAAGATGTTCCATTCACCTTAGGGGTTTTCCCCGAGGTACATGACCTCCTCTCCCCGACCCTTCCCCGCCCCTCCATCATCCCGTTTTACCTTCCTTTCATATATAAAGACCACGACCAACTGACTGACTCCAGTACTGACTTAACGGCCAGACGATGATGTCTTTACATCGAAAAGCGCTTGCCACCAGCAACACACCAGCCAGAGGAGACGGACTCACCTAACAGATACGTAAACTTTAATAATATTTTTAACGACCCCCCTCAAAATTTGATACTTAATGTTTCAAGACATGGGGATTCCGAATTTGCAATGCCCATCCGCCGTCCACCATCCCCTGTCCGGACCGTTTTGTGCCTTTAATGTGGTCTAAAAAATTAGTTCTTTCGCACAAAAATCCCATTTGGTATCTAGTTGAGCCCACCATCTCGGCAATCCGGTCGGACAAAGCCCATGGTTGTTATGGACAGAAAATGGTTAACAAAATTAACGAGACGCAGTATAATCGCAAATACGCCGTGTTTCGTATCGTTTTCAAGGTATTTTTACATCCTGGGTCGAATGGAATGAGTATCAGACGTGTACAACTGCGTATAGGGAATTACAGTAATTATTAGAGTCAAACAATTGCAAGAACTCGCGGGAACTACAGCGGAAGTCAACGTTTCGTCGTTAGTACTCCCTCCCTCCCTCCAGTCTCATCAAAACCACCCGCCCGCTCGACTACCAACTTCGTGCCAATTGCCGAGGGTTCGCTGGAAATCCCCTTCCCAATTTCCTCGACTTTTTTTCACCGACGGGGGCGGAGGAAGGTTAGGGCCACTTCCTCCGCACACCCCTACATCGGATCATAAATGCCTACAGACGTTTATAGGGAATATTTAGTTTCCGTAGTTCCATTGTAGTCAGGTCATGTTTCGTATGGTTTACTAGTATTTTTCGATGCTGAATCGAATGGAATGGGTCTCGGAGCAGTGATACTAGGTCAAGCTGTTCATGCGAATAATAAACCGTTGTGTAATAATTTGCAGGGTTTTTCATGGAGATATGTATGGAGAAGAAATTTTAGGTTTTGATTAGTAGAAAATAATTTGAAAGTTTAATCAAAATCGTTAGGGCCGGTTTCAAGAAAAACCCTAGTTTTTTGTACATTTTCGTCTCCCTCCCCTTCCAATCAACCGAAATCGCCCATATGCTTATTTTTTGGTCTACAAAAAATGAAGAACAAAACAACAAATAGAACCAGCTCAATCGGATTAGAACTACAGAGACACACACGCGCCGAATTTAGGTTTTTTAGACTCAGTAGGCCTCAAAACGTAAAGATCTGAAGAAAACCCAATTTCTTTTTTACACGATTACTATACTTTCCTTTCCCTTGGGGTAGTGGAAAGTAAAAAAGGAAGAATTTTATTTTAACATAAGATCAAGAATATGTTTTGTTTATCCGTTTTTCATTTTTATTGTTTCTACCGAACAATTTGTGGCAGGATAGGGTTTGGTAGTGCCATCGATTCTCTAGACTCGCCCACTACTGACCAAAACCAGCCAGAGAGGAAACCTTCCTTTTAGTAGTTATCATCGTGTCTCTTACTGCTGTGCTTTGTTATACTTCGTTACGCCTACCGTTTGACTTCTTAACCACCACCAACTATACCAGCTACCGAATTTATTCATCAACATCTACTTCCATTCGAGAACATCAAACTCATCCGCAGAATTAGAAAAAACTCTGCAAAAGAAGTGCATCCGTTACTTCTCCAAAGGAACATTTCATTTTATTAATTTATATGTGTTTATACGAGTTCGTTTATTGTTTTTCTTTACTGTTCGATTGTATTTGTCCATTACAAAAGCCGTATTTAAAAAAAAAGTTTATTAACACTTTAGCGGCATATTAGAATTAGCCCCTGCTCATCAGGACATGGCATTCAATAGCCCACCTCTCACATATATTCACTCCTTGCAGTTGACTTGCTTCTCAAGAAGGATTCTATGGCCGGCCTCCTGAGAAACTGTGCGGTACGAGCTGCCAATGCCCACACCCCAGCCCAGTAGTTTGAGAGGTCGTCTTGATTCTACTACACCTTTGGTCTCTGTGGAGTGCCAATCCTAAACCATTAAGCTTCTTCATCCTCTTCTGGGAAAATTGAACGCACCTCCGGTTTTCTTTAGAATTCAATACGGCGAAAACAAGGCGAACAGCCAACAGGTTTCTCCACCACACGCTTCCAGCCTGCTCACATTTGCCACGAGAGGATATCATGGGAGGCAAGGACCTTCCAAGACCAAGGAGGGCCGTGGCGTAACTGCCGGGGTGTGAGGATGAGCCAGATGCGAGGATCCTGGGCTTTCTGGCGAAGCAAAACAGGAGACTCTGTACACGGTTCTGGACGGTGCTCTCTCGGGTCCACAAGGAATCAGCGGTGCTTCTGGGCCTGCTGATAGATGAGCAATCTGCTCAGGCTTTGGAGGCTGAGCCAGCAGTCGCCATAAAGCTGAGGCAAGGCAGCATCAGAGTGAGGAAGCAGGGCTCTGGAGAGGTGCCTACCTCGAGTGTCCCTTCCTTGATGCCCCTGGAGATGGTGGAAGGGGCAGAGGGAGCGCTGCCGCTGCGGGGGGTGTCGGGGAGTGGGGCTGCTGGCCGGGGGCTGTGGGTGGCAGCTACCTAGGGTCCCGCTGCGCAGTCCTGGAGAGGATGTCACAGGAGGCATCACCCATCGTTGCCCTGCAGCGCAGGTAGTTTGGGCTTCTTCTTCACACTAAATCGATGTACTTATTATAATAGTCAATTATACAGACACATTCGACATACTCCGCTGTTTTGTTTCCACTTGCGTCATACCCACATTCCTAAAGGGTGAGTCTTCAGCACAAATAAATGCTGCGCGGAACTGTAACAACGCGTTTTTTTAATTTTATAAGTCTCGTCGTGTTCAGATGAGTGAGAACAAATAAAAGGCGTGAAGGTAAATCGATCGACTGATTAGATTCCGAGAGCACGCATTTCATTCCGATTACTCCAACTGAGCCTTCACATACCAAAATATTTCTCGTTCGACTTTAACCTGCCATTTAACGACCCGCAAATGATATCGATGCGAACGAAGTTGTGATCACGCGAGACGTGATCTTGCTCTCTCGCGGTCGTGAAATGGAGGATCTCTGACGAGATGATGCATTTACGTTGTGAGATCGAAAGGCGATTACATCTCGGAGGATCCTGCACAAAACGTGATGTTACGAGAGTTGTAAAGGAAAAACCTGCTGCGTTACTGCGAGTCGACGGTGTTCCACGAGGGTTCCTCGGGGCACACAACGTCGTCGGAAGCGGCAGGTGTTCGAACCTTGACCTCGGAATTGAGTAAATAATGTCACTGGGGCAATTAGCAATCCTAATCATCGTCAACGCAGCAGCAATTAATGCTCACTTCTGAAATCTTGTACAACGAAGATGCCAGACATGAACCAATACAGGAGTATAACAAAGATAGTCCCAGTTAGAGAGAGAAAATGTCGGTGTTTATCTGTTTTTCATTTCGTTAATTTTTTGGTGTTTTGAGATACTTTTTGTGGCCCCATGAATTAACTCCTGCGTATTGAGAACCAACCAGGAACAGTTTAGCACAGTGCATCAGGTTATAAGGAGCCAGTACGAAGGATACGAATGCCGGATCGTACATGAAGGAGCGCTCTCAAACCTCATTAAGATCGAAACTGGGGTGAAGCAGGGGTGTGTACTGTCGCCAACTCTCTTTATCGTGGTCCTAGACAGCATAATGAGGGCGTCACTTGGAGGGACAAGACGTGGAATCCAGTGGGGATTGTGGGAAAGACTGGAAGACCTGGATTTTGCCGACGACCTCTGCCTCCTGGCTCAGAGGTTTGGCGATCTGCAGGACAAGCTGGATGCTTTGAGCCGAAGTGCAAGCCGTGTTAGCCTTAAAATCAACATAGAGAAGACCAAAGAAATGAGAGTGAATGAGCGGTGCCGGGACCATCTTGTCCTGCAGGGGGGCACTGTGGAGGGGATTGACTCCTTTGCCTACCTGGGAAGCGTGGTCACGAAGGGGGGCGGATCATCTGAGGATGCTAAGAGCCGTATAAAGATGGCAAATGGGGCTTTCGTTCAGCTCTATCCAGTTTGGAAGAGCAGGAGCCTATCCAGGAGCACGAAAATACGGCTCTTCAACACAAACGTGAAATCGGTCCTGCTGTATGGCAGTGAAACATGGAAAGTCACAGAGAGCATCACTCGTCCGCTGCAGACCTTCATGAACAGGTGCCTACGAAGAATCTTGGGTATTTCGTGGCCAGAGCACATCTCAAATGAAGAGCTATGGAGAGCCACTAACCAACTTCCCATCCGCTTGCAAATTAGGAGGCGGAAATGGAGATGGGTGGAACACACCCTACGCAAACCCGACGATTCTGTGGAGAAGGCGGCGCTACAGTGGAACCCCCAGGGAGAGAGGAGAAGAGGAAGACCCAGGGAGACATGGCACAGGTCTGCAGAGAGGGAGCTAGGCCAGGTCGGCAAAACATGGAAAGAAGCAAAGAGCATCCCCGCCAACAGGAACGAATGGATGACTCTTGTCGAAGCCCTATGCTCCAATAGGAGTTAATGGAAATAATAATAATAAAATAATCAGGTTGCCCTCACGCCTCTCTGCGATGGCAACTCTTTACTCTTGTTCTCTCCACCCTCACTAGAATCTTGCAGATCCATTCAACCCCGCAAGAATCTGGCCCCGGATCTGCAAGATCCATCCTCTTCTAGCTGAGCATTCCCCAGGCTTGAGCAAAGCACATCAACAAAATTTCCTGTGAAGTCAACATAGAACGGGCGGATCCCTCTGGTGTGAGGTGACTGACTGTGACCTCCACTGTGCTCCAGCCTGCACCATCCGCCATTGCAGTCTTGGGGTTTGCAGCCTTACTAATACAGAGCAGGTTCGCTCCAAAAGCTCCATGTCCAGTTAGGAGAGACCTCACAGTGGCGCCACCCAAGCTGTGGACTCATTCTGGGGTGTGTTCCTCACGGCTTGTCACCTCCCAGGGGTCACAGCCCTTCTTCTTCTCTCCAGGTGGCTGTACTCTGGTCGCCCTCTTGATGGGTACAGCTCCTTCTGCTCAGCTCCCAGAAGGTGGATTGGGATAACACTCAACAGCCAGTCTCCAGAGAAACTGTGCAGTACGACCAAGCAATACGGAGGGCGCACCTCGGCTGCAATCTGCTTCCTGTGGTAAGACATTTTCATCATATCAGCCTACACCTCCGCCCCATATAAGAGTATGCAATGCACAACCCTCATAAGCAGCCGCCTTGTGCTGCTAAGAGCCGTTGTTACTGAGGCAGCTTTATCTCCAACTGCTGGAACTGGCTGCCTGGTCCACCGCTCCTCCTGGGATGTGTTCCACGCATTTGGCCACCTCCCAATGGCTACAGTCCTTCTTTTCTTCTGGTAGCTGTACCTTCGTTTGCCCTGTTGATGGCTCTCAGCTGCCAGAAGGTGGCTTGGAAAAACACTTGCGACCACTAATTCTGCCTTTTCAGAACCCGTGCGGATGGGGAGCACACCTTTTCCGCACCACTGCCAACTGCTTCCTGTGGCAATGCTCTCTGTATTCATAAGGATGAAGTGTACATCGCTCATAAGCACCTGTCGCCCACAGCCCTCTTGAGTTGGCCATCAAACTGGAAAGAGCCATTGTTACTGTGACAGCTTCAACAGCTGCTTGCTGGATGTGGAAACCAAACGACAGCATGGAATCCACAATCACGACCAAATATCAAACTGCATCCCTTTTTTGTAGCTCGGTGGTCTTCACAAGGATAAGAAAGGAGTCTCCATTCTTCGCGTCGTCCTCTGGATTAGCTCTGTCTTCTGCAGGACGACAGAAGAGCTTCCGTCCACTCTCTCGCTCGTCATTCCGTCACTGTGTCTCGTACATGCCTCCCGCGCGGATTTCTACGCCCCAATCCTGGAGATATGCCCTCTGTACAGCTGAAACTTGTGATGAGCACGAGTACAGCCTCCAAACGTTCTTACGTGAAGCGGTTTTTCTTGTGGGACTGATTGACGCATCGAGGCGTCACTCTTGATTCTAGCTTGGATCTATCACGTAACATCAACACCTAAAACGTCTTCCCATCACCTCACTAACCCTATTCCTAGAGCCTACTCTACGGTTCGGCAGAACTTTGGAGTTCTGCAACGAAAACGAACAATAGAGCGCCAACAGCACAAAGTAGTCATCAAAATTATCACAACTACACTCTGATTTAGATCTCCTAGAGACAGAAGAACTCGTTATAATAAATTACCCGCGACCGCACTCCTCTATGACTCACCACCCTAGTACTATAATTCAAGAAATCATCCAACAACCAATCTACCATCATCTCCGGCGTATTAAAGGAAAACGACCAAAAGATGATCTCAACAATGTTATCTTATCTTCGTTCTAGTTCAAGGTAATTATTTGACTGCAACTGCGTTCACGTGCAATGCCTTACTATATCGTGTCGTATTCACAATTATAATGATCTATAAACGATAAAGTTACATACTTTTTAAAACAAAAAATCTCAGAAAACCCAAATTTATTTTTGGCGCGATTTCTGTACTAAAAGTCTAAAATACCTAATTTCGGCGCGTTTCGCGTGTATGTGTCTGTAGTTCGATTTGCGGGAGAACGGCTGATCCAATTCAGCTGGTTCTTTTTTTTGTTTTGTTCGTTATTTTTTGTAGACACCAAAATAAGGTTATGGGCGATTTCGTTCGATGGGAAGGGGGTGGGGGGACGAAAATGTACCAAAAACTAGTGTTTTTCGCACTTTTCTCAACAATTTTGATTAAACTTTCGAATTATCTTCTACTAATGAATACCTAACTTTTCTTCTCTATACATATCTCCATGAAAATACGGTGAACGGAGATATAGGCCTATGAAGCAAAAATAGGTTTTTAACGCTTTTTGGCATAACGGCTTCAACGATTATCACCAAACTTTCAAGATGTTTTCTAATTGTTAATACCTACATATTGTTCTCAATAAATGTTCCTCTGACAGTCCATTGAACAGAGATAAAAATCAAAATGTGTCTAAAATAACGTTTTTTCGAACATTTCCGTGACTTCCAGGGTAACTGCTCCACCAGATGTGATAAATCTTAATGGAGTGTCTTTAAGTCACCCATACGCACATTTCGTTCTCCATAATTTTTTCTGCATATATATGTTGAACGGAGATATAAGCCATGTTAACTCAGAAAAGGACATTTTTCGAATATTAATTTATCGGTATTCAAATTTTCTAAATAACGACTGTAACGATTTTGATCAAACTTACGGAATACTCTCAGCGAACTAATCCCTACATTTTGTTCTCCATAAATGTTTCTGTAGGAAGACGTTGAACGAAGATATAGCGCCCGCAAATGTAGCTGGTGTTCGAACGTACGGGGTTGGCGGAAAGTTGTGTGTTGCACCGCTCGTTCGTTTATAAAACTACTTCGTTATCTCGCGTCCAAAGCTTTCCTCCTGTATCTTCATAACCAAAAGCTGATTTGGTTCAGCGGTTCTCTCTCAACCACGTTCACATACAGACCATTTTCTCAAATCGTGTTTCTCGTACTCGGTAGGCTCTGAAACTTAGAGATTAGAAGAGAAGTAAAAATAAGAAGAAATATCTGGTGCGACAACTGATGCAACACACAACTTTCCTTAGCTCTACATCAACAATTTTTTTTACATAGCTTTTTCTATTTAATCAATTCATTTACCACTCAGTTAATTTGAACTTGGTCAAACAACATTTCACGGCCGCAGGAAGCGATAGCGCTAACTGTTCCGGAATTGATTGTGCTGCTCGTACTCATTCCAGGACCATTATTGAGCAATTGGTACACAGATAATTAATGAGACTGTAAACACGAATTTTTTGAAGCAGGATAGTAGTCACTTTTGCAGAGTTATTGGGTAAACACGTTCAGAACTGGTATTAAGCGAAACGGCGGTAGTTGAAACTCAGGAATTTCTGGAGTGAGCCCCATGTATCTCATGAACGTTTTTAAACACACACCCTCTAGGTATTTGATTGGACTACAATACCAATTTTTTTTAACATTCTACTAACATTCCAGCGGAGTTTATAAGAAATAAATCGCGCTAAAAACGCTTTTCGTCGAAAATTTTGATAATTTATTGTGCTGCTCTCGTCATTTTCCCACAAATGGGAATTTTATGGTATAATTATCTTATTAAAAGCTACTAATATTAAAAATTTAATCAAAATCGTTGGAGCCGTTTTTGAGAAAAAAAATATTTGGTGTTTTGATAACTATGATAACTATAGTTAACTTTCGGTGGATTTTGCCCATACCCTTATTTTTGCGTCCCATGGTAACCTTTCGGCTAGACATCAAGTTTCAGCTGATTTGGTACGGTTGTTTTCTCTAAAAACCGCGCTAAAAACGCTTTTCGTCGAAAATTTTGATAATTTATTGTGCTGCTCTCGTCATTTTACCACAAATGGGAATTTTATGGTATAATTATCTTATTAAGAGCTACTAATATTAAAAATTTAATCAAAATCGTTGGAGCCGTTTTTGAGAAAAAAAATATTTGGTGTTTTGATAACTATGATAACTATAGTTAACTTTCGGTGGATTTTGCCCATACCCTTATTTTTGCGTCCCATGGTAACCTGCGGGCGAGATGTGAAGTTTGAGTGGATTTGGTTCGGTGGTTCTCTCGAAAAATCGTTCACAGACACACATACACACACACAGACTCACAGATACACAGACCATTTTCCCGAATAGTGTTTTTCGGACTCAGGAGGGCCTAAAACGTAAAGATCTGAAGAAAACTCAAAATTTTTTTTTCAGCCGATTACCTAACTTTCCTTTTTATTTTCAATGGAAGAAAAGTAGCAAAAGTTCAGTTTAGTTTGTCGCGAACTGTACTGACAATCTAACGGCCGCCTAAGTGCCTCCTCTGTCCGCTCCCTCGTCCTCGACTCGTTAATGAACGGTATTAAGCAATTGAAGGTAAGCAATAAAACTTTTAGATTGAGACAGTGCATGAAGAGTCAGTGTCAACTGCAATACCTCCGCGCCTTGTCGCACAATTAGCCAATCGATTTAAATCTTCCGTAATTAGAAAATGCCGAGAGATTTTTGATTTACGATAGTTGAACAAATATTTAAATTAGACTTTTATTCTCTTTCGAATGATGAGACTTCGAATGTTGCGAATCGCAATTCTGAGGATAGTAAATCAACGCGCGCGCCCTTTGCCTATATCTACCCGGTAAATCTGAAGTAAGACTCGACGGTTCGACGCTTAACCTCCTCACATCCTTGAGGATACATTGCTCTTTGTTCTCATTGGAGTGTGAAAATAATTGGGCTCCACAAATCAATGCACTGTATTTATCATTGTTACAAGGCGATTACTCGCTCGTCACCAACTCGTTCATAACAAAACAAAGGCGTTCCTCATTAAAGAGCCTGAGGGGGTTATTTTCTGAATCGCCTACGACTGGCGTTTGGCGAGCGACAATGAGCTATTTCTAATTCCGCGAACGTCTGAGCCGAAGAGAAAGAAGATTGATAAGCCGAGGGTAAGAAATTTCAGAAAAATACGCGTTCGAGAGTTTGCGAATAAAAAGGCGATTCGTCTCGGGTGGGGAAAATGAGCGACGTCATTTAACTTGAATCACTCAGCCAACTTGAAGAGTTAATTGGTCGGATTCGACGTTGTAATTTATAATGAGGGGTTCGATCGCGTATCATCAGGTTGTCAACAATATTGTTAATGCAGCCAGGCAGCAGAGCGAAATGAAAAGTTGCCTGAAGGTCTTCTATGGACAGTGAGAACATGAAAGTCCGCACGCAGTCCTGATGAGCGAATTAACACATGTCAAAGATGGCAGATAAGCGTAGCGATCTAAACCTTTAAAATAAACTGTTATAATATCTACTTTTTCCCTCCTTAGCCCAGAAAAACGCTCTCTTAAGTCTGAAAAACGCCATTTGAGGAAATGGTCTGTGTGTTTTGTGAAAATCGTTGAGAGATCACGGCTGTACCAAAGCGACCCATATTTAGTTTTAGGTATTTAGCCTGCAGAACAACATATGACACCAATAAGATCTGTCGAACAGGTATTGACCCAACCCCAGAGAGCCCTAAAGAACATACACTCTACAGAAATCGGTTGAGTGTGTTTCAGGGGGATTAATATTGAAGCGGTATCGCACTAGGTGAGTTGGGAAGTAGTACGATAGAAGTCGAATGCAATTGGAACAGAGTTTTATTCTCAATTACATTCGGAGAAGTTTTACACCACAGACAGGGAACTGAGTGGGAGCGAGCGCGGGCGACACAGCGACGAGGGAACAGGCTCAGTTACAACTCATGGCAGCTTGAGCGAATCGGGGCATTTGAGGTGCCCAGTCAGCATAAATGCCCCGGTCGAGCCTCTGCTGAATCGACGGGTTTGGTTCGTCCCGTTATGATAGTAAAAAATAAGGAGCTGAGAGAACTTAAAAGAAGTTCAGAGTGTTAACTGATCAAAATTGAGAAGTTGACATTTAATGGTGATTATGGCTTAATTGCAGAGAGAACGTTGGGACATTTTCTCCAACTGCGTTGATCCCGTTTAGTCACGATTAACAATGCCTAACCACTTCCCACCGCGAAAACGGGTTTCACCAGATTGGGTTGGGCTCTAGCTCTGATCAAGCGTTCACCCCAAAAAATTGGGCGGTTAGGTCCGGTTAGCTTTCATCTTCCTTTGTCATATTCTGATATTTGTTCTCCATTACCGCGCTCCATCGAGTATTCTCTTCTAATATTGCGAATAATTTACGCGACACCTCCCCTTGGTCGAGGATAGGCTGCATGTGAGCTGGTGGCGCCCATACTTTGCGGTGCAGCTGCTATGGAGCATTCAATGAGCGGCTGTACTACTTCTGGCGCCGCAGCTTCGGCGACTGTCCCTGTGGGCCAGTCCACCCTTCTCCATGGCTGGTGGGGGGCAAGTTTAATCCCCGTACCCCAATGGAGGTAAAGTGTAGGTGCCGGTAGAACGCCTCTTGACAATGGGGCCCTGCCAGCCGTTCAGGTCCTTAGGCTGCTCAAGGTGCAGCCATATAGAATGGGTACCACGGGGGCTTCAGCCCGCGGCTGGCAGCGTGGAGCCTCTAGGGCGTGGCGCTGTCGGCTGTGAAGCCATGGGATTAGCCTCGTGGGGACCGTGGTTTTGCTTGAAATCCCCCCTAAAGAGATGATCAGTGCTGGCTGGAGAGGGGTAAGGGCTGTGAGGCTAGGCACCCTCTCCAATGCCGTGGGAAATGCCCACAGCACAATTACCATTGTCCCTGTGGGGAGGCCACGGAGAGCGCCACCCACGTGCTCTTTGCTTGTCGGCTGTGCCTGGATGTGCGGCAGCGTGCTCGACTCCCTCCAGTGGAAGGAGCCTCCCGGCTCCTCTCTACCAAAGCAGGAATCCGCTGGTTCCATGACTTCGCAGCATGCGTAAACCGCGCAAGGGCCTAGAGTCATTATGCCCAGGGGAGGAGGGGAGAGACACCACAGCTTCCCCCAACCCTCCCACAAATCCCTGTACATGTCTGTAGTCAGCTTACCCGGAGACTGTTGGACCAATTGACGTTCTGTGTTGTATATGCGTTGGTTTTTCGAAGCACAAAAATACGGCGGTGAGCAGTTCCAGCGATAGAAGTGATGGGAGAAGTGCAAATGCCAATAACCCTCCTCGGTGTGGGATGTCGATCGATGTGGAAAGTGAAACGATGCACTGTACTGTATAGCTCTCTGACCGTCCCAAAACTGCAACTCGCGATGTTATTTCCTGCAAGAATCCTAATTGATGCCCAGATTTGGAGAAATAGGGCTAACAGAAAGGGGTTACGATTCGGCTGTTGTTTCAGGTCTGTTTCCTCATATGATGACTGTTCCTAAACCCTCAACGAGGGTTATATCAGTCATGGAAGTTGCCGTTTCGCTAATGTGCAAGAGGCCGACCCCTGCAGCATCCACCGAACTTAGACCTGCGGAGCTACGCCAGGTATTTGGTCGTTAGAGAGCTGTTGCGGGTGTGTTACCGCACGGAGTCACCATCTGAGGAATCCTGTTCCATCTGGAGGAATTCTTGATCTGTTTTCCTACGTGATTTAACTATTTACTTGGGTGGCAAGTTTCCAAAGGACAGATCAACTATGACCACGTTTCTTAGCCATCACCTTCTTCACGAACTCTGCAAAATGGTTATAGGCTGGCTTTGTAGCAGTCGATGCTGCTAAGCTCGTTTGCCCTCGCAACAACCCTCGATCATTGTTGTAGAAACTACAGTGGGGGCAGCAGGTGATTTCTTGTTTCCTCCGCACTGGAGGCGCAAGACGTACGTGACGGAGAGCCTTTGAGGGAAAAGAAGTGCATTGAAGTCACCATGTCCCGTGAGGAACTGGCTCATCCAGTGTTCGGGCACAAGCCAGCTATACAAGGGACGAAAATGGAACGAACTAGAAAACATGGAAATCTATTAAAAATAACTTCAATGGACGCATCATAAATGAACAGAACGATACAAAATGCGGCACTATATTTACACCACTCAAGACATTACACAAACGAAAACAACCAATTAACGGATTTACAGACCACCCTGTACAAACAATCCTTAGAATCGAAAATCTAAAGAGCACTTAAGACATACGAAAACTGCCCCTACACTCCTTTCCCTTCACATCCAATGGATTTCCCAGGAGGTGTATGACCTTCTTCTCACTGACTCACCAAACAGGAACGTTAACTTTAGTAATAACAATAATAATAAACAAAGATGCTGTTTACAAGTGCGCAGTTATTTCGGTTGCTTTTCCACTGCGATGGTAATATAATGTCAGGTTATCGTCATCTCACTCGGAGCCTCAGAGGGATGTGAGAGCATTCCGACGACTTCAAGATGTATAAATTTAAATTCTGTTGCGAACAAAAGTATTACGATCGTAGAAAACAAGTTGTTGTTCGCGTAAAATGTGCGTTGAGTTTTAGAAAAAACTCTAGACGTCATGTCGCTGTGTTAGAAAACCCAAACTCAAATGGCTTACCTGGGTGTATTTAAGAGCAGATAGGTAAGAAACATTAAATAATGACACATTTATACATGCGTTAGCGTAATAAATAACTATAACTATAATAATAAATATCTGGTGCGTAGCAACACACAACTTTCCGCCACCCCTTTAAGTTCGAACACCAACAACATATGCGGGTGCTATATCTTCGTTCAACGCATTTCTACAGAAACATTTATTCAGAACTAAATGTAGGGACTCGTTAGTTGAAAGTACTCCGAAAGTTTGATCGAAATCGTTAGAGCCGTTTTTGAGAAAATTGGAATTCCGATAAATCAATATTCGACAAATCTCCTTTTCTGAGTTAACTTGGCTTATATCTCCGTTCAACATATATATACAGAAATAATTATAGAGAATGAAATGTTGGTATGGGTGACTAAAAGACACTCCATTAGAATTTATCACATCTGGTCAGAAGTTACCCTGGAATTTTCGGAAATGTTCGAAAAAACGTTATTTTCGACACATTTTCATTTTTATCTCTGTTCAATGGAGTGTCAGAGGAACATTTATTGAGAACAATATGTAGGTATAAACTATTTAAAAACATCCTGTGAGTTTGGTGAAAATCGCTTGAGTCGTTTTGCCAAAAAGCGTAAAAACTTTATTTTTGCTTCATAGTCCTATGTCTCCTTTCACCGTATTTTCATGGAGATATGTATAGAGAAGAAAAGTTAGATATTGATTGGTAGGAGATAATTTGAAAGTTTAATCAAAATCGTTAGAGCCTGTTTTTGAGAAAAATGCGAAAACCCTAGTTTTTGGTACATTTTCGTCCCCACCCCCTTCCCATCGGCCGAAATCGTCCATAACCTTATTTTGGTGTCTACAAAAAATAACGAACAAAACAAAAAAAGAACCAGCTCAATCGGATCAGCCGTTCTCCCGCAAATCGAACTACAGACACACACACACACAGACATACACACAGACATACACACAGACATACACACAGACATACACACGGACCTCTCTCCGAAATTAGGTTTTTTAGACTCAGTAGGGTCTGAAACGTAAAGATCTGAAGAAAACCCAACTTTTTTTTTTGGGCCGATTACTATACTTTCCTTCCCTTCGGGTAGCGGAAAGTAAAAAGGAACTGCGAGTGGCAGACAAAACTTCGTCCTCACACCCAGCCATTGCTCAATGTGTGTGACGACGAAGAGCTCAAGAGAACAGTTAAGTCCCAAATTATTGATACAAGTGCGCTATTGCCGAACGAATAAAGTTGATTTGTCTCCATATTGCGCATGTTTGAGTAACTTCAGTCCAGTACAGTGCACTTTTGTTAATTGCAGACGCCTGGGCCGTCATGAGTTGGTGTGTTCTGATGGGGGGTTTTGGAAGTGTTTGGGGATCCTTTGACTCTGGCAAAAATTACTGCGATCGCGAGGATCCCTGATCCATTATTGCGGTAATGGAGCCATCGTCTTTACCAATTTTTTTTTTAACCCGAGGGCGTGTGGGACAAGTCCCTTTGTCACTGCGGCCGCATATGGGCCTATTGTGACGCTGGCCCTTTCTTAGTAGAAGGCGTCGTGCTGTCTCGTCCTCCTCACCGCAGAGTCTGCATTCCACCGCCTCTGAGATGCGCATCTTGTTGAGGTGGTATCTGAGTGGGCAGCGCCCGGTGAGGAAGCTTATCAGTGCTCTCAGATCTTGTCTAGAGAGTGTCAGCATCGCCTTCGCCCTTTGACCGGAAGGCGTGACAAGCCTTTTCGCCTGTCTTAGTCGTGGCTGGCGATGCCAATGGGCGCCATTTTCCTGTATCTCCCATCGAGCAACCAGAGGGTTCAGGTGACTTCTCGTCAGACCCACGTGTGGTTCAGGCCCGATGGGTAGGGATTCTGTACCCCTTTTTGCGAGGCGGTCAGCCTTTTCATTGCCCTCATACCCCCTGTGAGCCAGCACCCAAATGAGGGAGAGCCTGTTACAGGCGCCGAGCTGCTTGAGCATATGGAGGCATTCTCATGCCAGCTTAGACCTAAAACTATAGGCTGTGATGGCCTTTAAGGCAGTCTGAGAAAATGTAGATCCACTTGCCCTTGAGCCCTTTGTTCAGGATCTCTTCTGCGATCTCTTGGGTTTTGCCCATTGCTGACCTTATTCACAGCTGGCCGGAGACATGCCCCTGGGGACAATGCCGTGGCCGTTCCACTATCCACAACCCGTGGTCGCGCCTGGTAGCAAGGGCATGCTCCTGGGAAGATAACCCAGAACGAGGGTCTGTACCATTGGCCACAGTGGCGAGGGTGCCTTTAATGGGAGTCAGTCAGTACAGGTGGACGCGGCATATCTGTGGGGAGGCAAAGTAAGCGTCAACAGTTTAAAGTGTACTATTAGTTGGTTTGAGATCATATTGCTATCCCGACTCTGTATATTTGTAATGTTACCTGCTGTGCAGAAGATCGACGAACTGTGACCAGTCAAAGTTGGCCCTTTTGAACCTTAGTTCTTCAATATCTAGTGAACACCTGTCCATAGTGCGACTCGCACACTCTTCATCGTTCAATCGTCCACCTTCAGTGCTGGGGTTCCTGTAGTTCTGTCCCACAACCCCGTCGAAATTATTTTTAACCGTTCCACCTGTCCCCGCAGCAGCGAAAGTTCGTCTTTTTCAAAACGAGCGAAACCCTCCGGTGTGTTATTATCCTCCTCGATTGTGTTCTTCTCCGAACCGATAAAAATCCTCCTTCGACGAAATAACCGACGAAGTTGCACAGTTTGGTTAACGGTTTAGGTTTGACGGTCGGTTGGCTAATCCTTAAATACCGGGACTGGCCAACATTTTAGGGCCAACCCCAATGTTTGATTGGCAGTTATGCGTCGGCGTTCTTCGGTCTTTAAAAGCTCGTTTTGAAACAAAGCTTTTTTTTTTATGAGCCGAGCGATTTCCTTCGTCCGCTCAAAATCGATGGTCCGCCGAATGAATAGTGCGACCTGTTAGATATTGGTTTAACAACTATTGTGAACGCTGGTTCTGAAATATGCCGTTCTCCCTGACGCGATCTGTGAGGTCAATGACACCTAAAATATACTGAAGCGAAATACGTAAAATGCGTTTGATTTTGAAGTAGAAATTGGAACAGAAGTAATATTTTATATATGTGAACCAGGTTCAGTTTTTACATCGTCGTCAGTGCGCACAAATTAAGACACAGTGCGGGTCATCCTTAAGCATCCGCGAATAAAGGACTCAAGGGCAAGCGGATCTACATATCCTCAGAAAGCCAGACCGCCTTAAAGGCTATTTCAGCCTATGGTTTTAGGTCTAAGCTGGCATGGGAATGCCTTCATGCTCTCAAACAGCTCGGCGCCCGTAACAGGCTCTCCCTCACCTGGGTACTGGCTCATAGGGGGCATCAGGGCAACGAAAAGGCGAAAAGGGGTACAGAATCCCTACCCATCGGGCCTGAAACATACGTGGGCATGACGAAGAGTCACCTGAACCGTCTGGTTGCTCGATGGGAGACACTGAAAAACAGCGCTCATTGGCATCGCCAGCCACGACTAAGACAAGCGAAAAGGCTCGTCACGCCTTCCGGTCAAAGGGCGAAGGCGATGCTGACACTCTCCAGAAGGGATCTGAGAGTTCTGACAAGCTTCCTCGCCGGGCACTGTCCATTCAGATATCACCTCAACAAAATGGGCATCTCAGAGGCGGTGGAATGGTGACTTTGCGGCGAAGAGGACGAGACAGCAGAGCACATCATATGTGAATGCCCTGCCTTGGCAGCGAAACGTTTCGAATTTTTTGGTCAGGGCAACGAAAAGGCTGACCGCCTTGCGAAAAGGGGTACAGAATCCCTACCCATCGAACCCCAAATATTGCGGAATCTGCGGTGAAGGAAAGGGTCAGTGTCACGATAGGCTCATATGTGGCGGCAGTGACAAAAGGACTTGTCCTGTACGCCCTTATTTGTCAGACTCCCGTCAGACCAGTATGACTATTATTATTGAACTCTAACTGCTCCTCTTGGGACAAGTCCTAATGTCTGACAGGTCCTTGCCAGGTATGTACTGCATAGATTCGATGTTTACCCTTGGATAAGTTGTACCGAAAATCACAAATCTTTGGAACTAAACATCCCTTCTCTCGCTCACAATATTATGTTTTCTGAGTCAATTTCTTTTATAGTACATGAAACTGTTCCCCAACATGAGAGACACTTCAAGGACGACATGTCTTACATCCAACCATTTGAGAGGACGGACAATCTCACTTCCCTTAGCCCTACGAAATAAAAGAAACTTTTTTTTTAGATCTTTCCGTTTCAGAAAAACACCATTTGTGTGAGCGAACTCTATTAAGGGAGAACGGCCGGACCGAATCGGCTCAAATGTCATATTTTCCCTGCAGATTACAAAGGGACGCTGAAATTAGGTTAAGACTAACTGCCGTTATCAAAAGGATTGAAACACAATTTTTTCCTAGAACGAGGACTGGCGATTATGCGGAAATTTATGGTGTGGGCAGTTTCAAAAAACAAATAGGCAAAATGAAAGGTCTTTTTGGGGGGAAAACTCCGAGCAGCACGATAAATTTCGACAATCGTGCAATATGACTGTCAGGGTTGCAGTACAACAAGCTGCTTATACGACGGAAGTTGAATAATGATCCTAAGATGACAAGGAGAGCCATAAATAACGGAATTCAAAGCTACCAACTCTTAAGCTCGATAATTTTAAATTAACTTTTAGAGACGTACGTTTTTGAGAAAAAACCTAACTAGCCACCGTGATCATCCAACCAGATTTCACTATTTTTAGCTCTACGTCAATTCACTTTGTACATGGCTAATTCTATTTAATCAATTCATTTACCACTCAGTTAATTTGAACTTGGTCAAACAACGCTTTACGGCAGCAGGAAGCGGTAGCACTCACAGTTCCGGTGTTTATTGTGCTGCTCCTACTCATTCCAGGACCATTATTGAGCAATTGGTACGCATATAATTAAGGAGGCTGTAAACACAAATCCTTTGAAGAAAGATAGTAATTACTTTCGCAGAGTTATTGGGTAAAAACTCATAGAACTGGAAGTAAGCGAAATGGCGGAAGTTGAAATTCTGGAATTTCTGGAGTGAGCCCTATGTACCTCATGAGCGTTTTTAAACACTGATCCTATAGGTATTGAATTGGACTACAATACCAATTTTTTTAAACATTCTACTAACATTCCAGCGAAGTTTATAAGGAAAAAACCGCGCTAAAAACGCTTTTCGTCGACTATTTTGATAATTTATTGTGCTGCTCTCGTCATTTTCCCACAAATGGGAATTTAATGGTATAGTTGCCATATTGGGAGCTACCAATATAAAAAATTTAATCAAAATCGTTACAGCCGCTTTTGAGAAAAAATGTTTGGTGTTTTGATCACTATGATAACTATAGTTAACTTTCAGTGGATTTTGCCCATACCCTTATTTTTGCGTCCCATGGTAACCTGTAGGCTACAAATCAAGTTTCAGCTGATTTGGTACGGTGGTTTTCTCTTAAAACTGCGCTAAAATCGATTTCGTCGAAGGTTTTGATAATTTATTGTGCTGCTCTCGTCATTTTCTCATGAATGGGAATTTTATGGTGTAGTTTCCATATTAGGAGCTACTAATATGAAAAATGTAATCAAAATCGTTAGAGCCGTTTTTGAGAAAAAAAAATATTTGGTGCTTTGATCACTATGATAACTATAGTTAAATTTCGGTGGATTTTGCTCATACCCTTACTTTGGCGTCCGATAGTAACTTGCGGGCTGGATATCAAGTTTGAGTGGATTTGGTACTGTGGTTCTCTCTACGAATCGTTCACACACACACACACACAGACCATTTTCCGAAATTGTGTTTTTCGGACTCAGGAGGGCCTGAAACGTAAAGATCTGATCTTTTTTTCAGCTGATTACATAACTTTCCTTCTTCGTTTGTAGAGCCAAGTAAAGTAAAAACCTAACTAGGTGTTTTGATCACCGTGATCACCCAACATGATTTCACTATTTTTTAGAATGTGATAGACTAACGAGCTTTGCATCCAGTTGGCAATAAGTCTTAACTTCGCGTAGTGCCCATGCACGAAGTGTTACAAATATTCGTAAATTAATTATTTATCGAGCCCGATCCTATCGAGTTATAAATGCAAGCGATTTTTTACACCTATTCGCGTCACGTCATTACCACACATTCCGTATTTGCGCGATCAAAAAAGAAAACGCGGCATCGTTTTCCACGTTCAACGACGAATTTCCAAGAGATGATCTCAACTAAACTGGTTTTCTTCTGAGATGCGAGTAAATTATTTTCCCCTCGAATAGGAAGCGCTGATTTTCATAATGTGGGTAGATAAGGGAATAACTATGAATTGTTTGAATCTTAAAACAGTTAATACGTTACGTTAGTTTACTGTTCCTGGTCAATAATCGATGGAGCTGTGTCTCGGTGTATTTCCTTCAAGCAGATAATATCTTGATAAATAAAGACATATTTATCATTGTTTACGAATAGAAAGAGAGAAGTATAAGCAGTTAAGGTCACTTAAAAAAGGTTTTCTGATTTTTCTGTCCACTAATAATAACACTGTTTCTTATTAACGCGTGGGAGTAACATATTGATTCTTCGTACCTATAACACTACTTCGCTGATAACCGAAAAAATAGCTTCAATATTACCAATTTAGTCTAAAAGTTATTGTGCCGAATTATAACATGTGCACGGACCGAAGATTGACGCATTTGATGTTTCATTTCAATGACTTTTTCTCGTTCTTAATGATGCCATTACGACACCTTTTGTACATATAAACGCACACTTGCACTTTTAAAATTACAATTTCGACGGACAGGGGTTGCTATTTTTTGTGGTAGGACAACCCCCCACCAGATGGAGCGAACTACC
Source organism: Pachypeltis micranthus (assembly GCA_020466155.1). Classification (NCBI taxonomy): domain Eukaryota; kingdom Metazoa; phylum Arthropoda; class Insecta; order Hemiptera; family Miridae; genus Pachypeltis; species Pachypeltis micranthus. The sequence continues at coordinate 8,609,560 of CM035776.1, forward strand.
GCCCTTTCACATGATTGTAAGTTGGAAATCGTCCCAATTGAAGCGGTTTAATAAATCCTACCGTCTAACTAGCCGGTGGTCACGTTTAAAGGTGGAATTGTCACACAAGAAGGTTGATGTTTTTCGGGGGTTGGATGAAATTCCACTAGATGGAGCCAACCAACTGGCACTAAGGGGTGCTCCTATTTGGGAGGGGGTGCTAGGGTGGTGGAGGGCGGCAGGGGGAGTCCATGACTCCAGCATTAGTCGTCTACCTCCCCATGCTTGGGCGGATCAGTGGAGAGGAGTGTGGATGCGCTCGTAGAGGGAGCAGGAGAACAGGAGGTGTTCCATGTCCTCGCCGCCCTTAAAAAATAAAAGGCGCCGGTTAAAGGTCCGGTGCCCTGAGAGCAGCTGGACCGCTGGAAAGGAGTGGTGCCATTGCCCCATACCAAGGTGGCCCCGAACAGAGGGGAAGAGGACGTGGAGATGTCGCGCAGTGGGGCCGGCATCCCACTGTGCCTGCCACAAGTCGAGGACCGCCTCGTACGCTAGCCCCAGGCGGCGCTCCATAGAGGTTTCCAGCTGCAGCGCAGGGACCAGCGACTCCAGGGGACCCTGGTAGTCATCAAACGCCACGCGCTGGATGGCCACTCGCAAGACAGCTAGGTCAAGGGCACAGTCTAGGGGGGTGGGGGCACCCGCAAGCATTTGCAAGGCCAGGATTGAAACCAGTCATCAAGTGGGCAAGTTAAAAACTGGAAGTGCCACACAAAAAGGTTCCTATTTTTCGAGGTTGGACGAAATTCCATTGGATGGAACCAACCAACTCCCTCTCACGTGGTTGTGATTTTGAAATAGTTTGAATTAAAGCTGTTGAATGAAATCAAACGTCTAACTAGTGGGTGGTCACACTCAATGGTGGAATTGCCACTCAAGAAGGTTGCTATTTTCAGAGGTTGGATGAAATTCCACTCGACGTAACCAACCGACCCCTTGTCACATGCTTGTAAGTCCGAATTGAAGCGGTTGAATAAAGGCTACCGTCTAACTAGTGGGTGGTCACAATTAAAAATGGAAGTGCCTCACAAAGAGGTTCGTCTTTCGGAGGTTGGATGGAATTCCACTGGATGTAACCAACCAACCCCCTGTCACATGATTGAACGTTAAAAGTAGTTCGGATTGAAGCGGTTGAGTAAAGCCTACCGTCTAACTAGTGGATGGTCACATTTATAAATTGAAGTGCCACACAAAGAGGTTCGTATTTCGGAGGTTGGATGAAATTCCACTGGATGGAACCAACCAAGCCCCTGTCACATGATTGTAAGTTAAAAGTTGACCGGATTGAAGCGGTCGAATAAATCCTACCGTCTAACTAGTGAATGGTCACATTTATAAATAGGAGTGCCACACAAGAGGGTTCCTATTTTCGGAGGATGGATGAAATTCCACTGGATGGAACCAACAAAGCCCCTGTCACATGATTGTAAGTTAAAAGTAGACCGGATTGAAGCGGTCGAATAAATCCTACCGTCTAACTAGTGAATGGTCACATTTATAAATAGGAGTGCCACACAAGAGGGTTCCTATTTTCGGAGGTTGGATGAAATACCGCTAGATGGAACCAACCAACCCCCTGTCACATGATTGTAAGTTAAAAGTAGACCGGATTGAAGCGGTCGAATAAATCCTACCGTCTAACTAGTGAATGGTCACATTTATAAATAGGAGTGCCGCACAAGAAGGTTCCTATTTTCGGAGGATGGATGAAATTCCACTGGATGGAACCAACCAAGCCCCTGTCACATGATTGTAAGTTAAAAGTAGACCGGATTGAAGCGGTCGAATAAATCCTACCGTCTAACTAGTGAATGGTCACATTTATAAATAGGAGTGCCACACAAGAGGGTTCCTATTTTCGGAGGTTGGATGAAATACCGCTAGATGGAACCAACCAACCCCCTGTCACATGATTGTAAGTTAAAAGTAGTTCGGATTGAAGTGGTTGAGTAAAGCCTACCGTCTAACTAGTGAATGGTCACATTTATAAATAGGAGTGCCACACAAGAGGGTTCCTATTTTCGGAGGTTGGATGAAATACCGCTAGATGGAACCAACCAACCCCCTGTCACATGATTGTAAGTTAAAAGTAGACCGGATTGAAGCGGTCGAATAAATCCTACCGTCTAACTAGTGAATGGTCACATTTATAAATAGGAGTGCCACACAAGAAGGTTCCCATTTTCGGAGGTTGGACGATATTCCAAGCGCTGGTATCAGGTGCTGCAATGATCGATGTCACGAATTTCACATCATGTTCACGGTATTTTTCTTTCAAAATGTCTTGTCAGGTAGAGATGCTTCGCAAACTGTTCAACAGCGTAGCACGCGACATTTTCTCTACTTATGCGATTTATAATACAATAACAACCAAAAACCTACGAGTTGGTATGTTGGTGGAACGGCAGCTGAGCAAGTGATGAACTTCTCATCTTCGTTTCTGTTCTCGTGAGCTGAGCTGTAGAAAAGAAGCTCATTCACTGAGTACACCCTTTGCGCATTCACTCGAAGATTGCTATTAACGAAGGTCTAATTGTCGAATCAATTGAGTGCAAATGGACATCATAACTTCAGGTTGTTACCGTGGCCTTCAGCGCGACTATCACCAAGACCTAGACACCGAGGCCACTGCTGAGGTCCATAATGTGCCAGAAAGTCTCGATGGGACAATATTTCCTCATCATCAAATGATTTACTTCCGGGCGGTTTGATTGTCTTTCTGGTTCGAGATGTACCCAAATTGCGAAGCTCTCAAGTTGTGCGGAGCCCCCCAAAAAACGGCATTAACGCTAAATTAGTATCTTCAACAATTATTTCAACTCATCCGTAATCTCGAATTTGTTAGGAGCCGAGACCAGCCCGTCGTATTTCTTTCTTTTACGTGCGTATCAAATCTGAGTCGATTAGAAGGCCGAAAAGGAAGGTAAAAAAAAACCCCGCACCGAAGTATTTGTTTGAAGAGCCTTCAATTATCTCTCGAGTTCTCGTTGGAGGCACCTTGTTTTGCTGCAGGTTGAGGTCGCCTCGGGGTTGCACATCCAACCACACTCTCATACAATCGTACTTCCAACACCTACCCGTTTTCTTCGTCACGCTACTCACCGCTAGAAGGAAATCCCCCTCTTCACGCGAGTCAGTTCGCAAATTATTTTCGTACTTGAAGTCTCGGCGGGCCGTTCAAAAAGGTGCCGCTTAAATCGCGGATTTTATTAGAAGTTGGAGATTTCAAAACCTGTTCCCCCTCCTACTGCGGATGTCATATTCTAATTAATAATTCCCGCTTTGTCGCGCGGTACCCAATTCTCGCGCTTATTTATGTTATTCCTGCCAAGTTATTGGGCGATTAGGCGCCCCGTTTCCCCTTGTCGAACGCCCGCGAGCCCCGTGTTGTAAAACACGCTGTTTTTTTTTTACAACGTTGAATTCCCAATCCGTCGTACTAATACATAATATTCTTCTCCGCGCCATTTTTTTCCTAGTCGCTTGTACTGAGTGAGAAAAAGAGACATTTATTAAATAACGTTCTAAATACTGGCGAGGAATGTCACAAATTGAGAAATTGGCGGATTATTGGGAGTTATGCAGTTGAAAAAACGAATCTGGTGCGCAACACACAACTTTCCGTGGCCTGGCGTGAATTCAGCGATTCTCTTGGCCCTAAAAACTAATCAAATCTGTTTATAACAACGTTCTACATGACAACCAGAGGCGCTTATAGTTCTGGAATTGATTGTGCTGCTTCTACTTGTGCCACGACCATTATTGACCAATCAGTTCACAGGTGATTCAAGAGCTTTCGCCGTTTTGTAATAATCGGGTAAAAACTGTGAGAAATGGTCGAAGTGGGGTTGAAATTCTGGAATTTCTGGAGTAGGATCACTATATCTTTTGAGCGTTAATGTACAGGTATTTGATTGAGCTGCCACGTCAATTTTTCAAGTTGAGCGGAGTTTATGAGGAAAAAATTCGATTTTCGTCGAAATCTTTGGTAATTTATTGCGCTGCTCTCGGCGTTTTCCCACAAACAAAACAACTCTTGAGAAAAAATTTGGTGTTTTGATCACTATGATAACTATATTTAGTTTTAGGCGGTTCATGCCCTCATTTTGGCGTCCCATGGTGAGCCGAGGGTTAGATATTAAGTTTATTTTTGTTACTGGGAATGTTACATTGCCTTTTCGTTTAACCACAGCAGGTCAAAGTGCGTGTCTGTATCGGGGAGCTAAGCTTTTTAGTACCCCCCCCCCCCCCCGCTGGTTAGCGACATTTCGCCATTACAAGGCAGCTATAAAAGAATTATTTTTAACTTTGTTCTCTACAATTTCCTCCGTAAAAATATATTTTCCATATTTTGTATGTAATTCCGTGGTGTACCTAATAGTATTGTAAAGTTTTCTCACACGGGGGAGTAGCATTCAAACCATGTATTTAGAGTGTCGAAATAAATGAATGAAAACGAGCGGTGCGTAGCAACACACAACTTTCCGCAATCCCTTTAAGTTCGAACACCACCTACATTTTTTTTTTTTTTTCCTTGAACGGTAGATGTAGGCGATACTCTCCCTGCAGCCACAAACGGGCCCATTGTAAGGGCGTCCATGTTCCTCAGATCATGGCCCCCACCCCCTGCACCACCTCCAGAACCCACGGCACTGGTCTGACCAAGTGGTGTGACGTCAGGCTCCCTCTTCCCCTTCCACCATTTTCAGGGGCACTCAAGGCAGGCACCTCTCCAGAGCCCTGCTTCCTCACTCTTATGCTGCCTTGCCTCAGCTTTATTACTGCTGGCTCAGCCTCCAAAGACTGGGCAGATTGTTCATCTATCAGCAGGCCCAGAAGTACCACTGATTTGTTGTCGACCCGAGGGAGCACTGTCCAGAACCGTGTGCAGAGTCTCCTGTTTTGCTTCGCCAGAAAGGCCAGGATCCTCGCATCCGGCTCATCCTCACACCCCGGCAGGTACGCCACGGCCCCTCTTGGTCTTGGAAGGTCCTTGCCCTCACAGACCTTCAGCCTGGCCCCATCCCAGGGCTGTGCAGTGGCTCCCTCAGCCATGCTGCCGTGCCCTCATCCTTGTAGGCCACTGCGTACCACCCCCTCCTACATATGGTACCAGTGAACCCTGGCTCCGGCCCCTCATCCTCGTCGAGAGCGAACACAGCCTCCACCATGCTCTTCTCCACGGCCTTTATCTGCCCCGCTGTGAGTAGCTCCGCCGGGTAGTCCTCATGGAACACCCCCAGCTTCACCCCCAACAAAGCTGAGCTATATGAGCCCTATGGCCGCTCTTAGGCACTCCCTGACGCCCGGAGCCCCCAGCCACAAGGGGTGGATTGGAAACGTGGAACCAACGCCCCCACGCTGCCCCTCACCCCCACTCACTCCCAAGGAGCGCCTCACCTCCTTTCTCTCCTCTGGAGTGTCTCTGGAGGAAGGCCGCTCTCTTTTTTACTTCCCCTAGAATAACGTCGTAGTACGCCAGTCCTGCAGTTATTTTCCGCGACCCTAAGGGAATCATGTCAAAAAAAAACGAGCGGTGCGTAGAAACACGCAACTTTCCGCCACCCCCGTAAGTTCGAACACCACCTACATATGCGGGCACTATATCTTCGTTCAACGCACTTTTACAGGAACATTTACGGAGAACAAAATGTAAGGACTAGTTAGCTGAGAGTACTCCGTAAGTTTGATCGAAATCGTTAGAGCCGTTTTTGAGGAAATTTGAATACCGATAAATTAATATTCGACAAATCTCCTTTTCTGATATAACTTGGCTTATATCTCCGTTCAACATATATATACAGAAATAATTATAGAGAACGAAATGTGGGTATGGGTGACTAAAAGACACTCTGTAAGATTGATCACATCTGGTGAAACAGTTACCCTGGAATTTACGGAAGTGTTCGAAAAAACGTTATTTTCGACACATTTTGATTTTTATCTCTGTTCAATAGACTGTCAGAGGAACATTTATTGAGAAGAATATGTAGGTATTAACTATTCAAAAACATCCTGTGAGTTTGGTGGAAATCGCTGAAGCCGTTTTGCCAAAAAGCGTAAAAAACCTATTTTTGCTTAGACTCAGCATAGACCCCAAAACGTAAAGATCCGAAGAAAACTCAATTTTTTTTTTAACACTATTGCTATACTTTCCTTTCCTCTTTGGAGTAGCGGAAAGTAAAAAAGGAAAAAAAACGGATGAAGTTCAGTCGTTTTCTTTCAGTCGCGTTCACACACACCAAATAGTATTTTTGGACTCAGTAGGTGTTAAAACGTAAAGATCTGAAGAGAACTCTTTTTTTAGCCAATAACGTATTTTTTCTTTCTACTTTGTAGAGCCAAGGAAAGTAAATATGAGTATATCGGCCAAATTTACTGAACGCATTCCAAATCTCACTTTATTTTTTAGATATAATTAATAAAGCGGTTAACTGTATTTGAATAAATGACAACCACTGACAACAAAAATGACTGCCCCGAAAATATTGCTAAAGGTAATTAGTGACCGAACTTCCGAGGAAGGTTATGTTTAGCGAATTAATTATAGTAATCTTGAGAAAATTTCGTTTTTCTGGCTCGGGACATCGGTAGCTTCCGTCCGTGGTAACCTCTGGATTAAGAAAGAGGAGGCAAAAATGTTGATGTTGACAAATATATCGAGCGATTAAGAGAAAACGCGAGAACGACGAAAAAAAAAACCGCTTTGAATTTAATCGGTCGCATCGTATAAAAATCCGTCTTGTTACGAAATAGATGCTCATCTGGGATTCGCTTAATGGGGGCCGCTCTCTCGTTGCAACTGCCGCGAACTGGAAACTTAAACTACGGTACTTGTGAACGCTCATCTCCGACGATCTCATTACTTCGGGAAAGGAAATGAAAAACGGTCGGAACCGAAGGACGCTCGGAGTTTTTAATTACGCTAGCTGAAGGCAAAAAAAAAAAAATCGATTTCGTGTGTGAAACGATTCTCCGACAATTAACGTTAATGCGACACCAGAGGAGGGGATTTGAAGAGGAGCCAGGAATTTGCCTAAAAACGTTTTTGGGGTTTCGTAACGAATTATTCGACAAATATCGTTTTCCGAGCTGTCATGGCTTATATCTCCGTTCAACGGGTAGATGTAGAAATAATGATTGAGAACAAAATGTGGGTATAGGTTGCTAAAAGACACTCCGTAAGATTGATCAAATCCAGTGTCGCAGTTACTCGGGAAATTACAAAATTGTTCAAAAAACCATAATTTCCGACACATTTTGATTTTTGGCTCGGTTCAATGAACTGACAGAAGAACATTTATTGAGAACAATATATAGGCATTAACTATTTTGAAACATTCTGTGAGTTTGGTGAAAATTGTTTGAGCCGTTTTGCCAAGTAACATTGTTCGACGCAAAGCGTCGAAGTGGTTGGAGTATTTGACCTCGGACTTCCCCGCGTCATTGTCTCCAACTATTTTAATACATGCCCCTCACCTGCGGGAATCCCTCAGCTCCGGTAGGTTGGTTCCAACAGCCCCCTTCCCCAGGTTTTCCCCTTTCTTTATTTCTTTCACCCAATTTCATTTTCTTATCGACGACAGAGCCCTTCCAAAATCATTCCACTTCCAACTATTGCCCCGGTATATTCTCGCTCTCTCAGAAGGTTGCCCGCGCCAGTTTCACGCGTTCCGAGTACTGCCTTTGTGTCGCCCATTTGTACTCCATCTCAGTTCAATTTAATTCAACTCAATTCCGCACGCACGTTCATTACAGTCCTCCTCACGATCACCGAGTTTCAGTTTTATTTCGATCCTCAGCTCCCCCCACAAACATCTTTTGGCTTCACCCTGAGCTACAATTTTTGTTGAGCCATAGTCTACTAATCGAAAAAACTACAGCGAAACTAATCGTTTCACGGTTTTTACTCCCTTCTTCCCGTCTCATCAATACCACCCGCCAGCACGACTCGTCATGTCGTGCCAATTGCCTACAGGCGAATGGAATATTTAGTTGTCGTCGTTCAGTTGTAGTCGGGTCGTGTTTCGTGTGGTTTACTGGTATTTTTCGATACTGAATCGAATAGGATGGGTATCGGAGCTGTCAGTCAATAATAAACCGTTGTGTAATAATTTGTAGCGTTTGAACTTTGCAAGTCCTTCTCTCATTGCGACGTCCTCGGTCGGTACAGTTGAGAACGATTAGAAGCATCTTTTCAAGAGAGTGGGTTTGTGATGGTTCACACGGCTTCTTCAATGACACCTGAAAAGACCGTTTGACCTTCGGCGGTTGCGAAAATTGAAGAGCTCCACTAAGTGAAGGCCGCGAAACGCGGGTGGGCCTGACAGACGGCCTGGAGATTTCCATTTATGAGCGGAGCTCTAACGGAAATTATTCGAGTCAAGTGAGAATCCGTCGTATGGAAATCGGCGTACTACGCGAAAAATGTTTTAGTAGACTTGAACAACCGAACAGCCCTGCGAAAAATGGAGGAAATTCCCCGGAGGTTGGGGGATCTCTTCGCTTTTGACTTCAGGTTCTTAGTGAGAAAGTGAGAGACTGAGTAGTTTCGGCATTTTTTACTCCTTCGCCTTTGGCCAATGTAGCGCAGGCCCAAGGTTTTGACACATGAGAAAGGCTGCACCTCCTGAATCTTACTTCATTTCGTCAAATGTCCATTGGGTATCGGACAAACGCTGAGGGCACGAGGCACGAGGGCATACTCCGTGACACTGGGACAAGAGTCGACCACTAAGGGCCGTTTTCACCAAAACAGCACTAAACGTGATCCAACTGATCAGGGCTAGATAAGTAAATCAAGGCTAGCCACTTTCATGCCCACGACTGTGGTATGCGGTTAGCATAGACGTGATTACACTGCGATTAAGCCATATCGAGAAGGCAGTGGACTAATGAGGTTACAGTAAAGTAAGGAAATTGGGCATCTGTTTGACATCCCGTTCCGTAAACAAGTGTCATCTAAACGTAAACGGCCGCGTAGCCGTGTACCCCGTAGATGCCCAATGCTCAACAATCCGGATTTGACCAAATTATTGTTTCTAATTATTGTCAGACAAGAAAGCGGCCGCATTAACCTCTGCCGAAGCTCTATGCTCTGGCGAGGAGCATAAAGTGAAAATACGCGTACTACAACTGCAAGAGCTGCAGGAAAAAGCCAAATTAGTCCGGGAGAATGATTTGTGCGTGTAGGAAAAATCGGAAGCGGTACAAGAAAATGAGAACTGAGCAAGAAATAAACCGAAATTATGAGGTTACAACTTTTACAAGCAAGAAACTTTGATGAGGAAGGGAGAATTGTCGTGTTTGATGAAAGTTGTTTAATACACTAATGTGTGTGTAAAAGCGTGCTATTATTTAATATTTCCTACTTATCTGCTACTAAATCCACCCAGGTGAGCCATTTGTGTTTGGGTTTTCTGACACGGCAATATGACGTCTAGTTACTTTCCTTGCTCTACGAAGTAGAAAGGAAAGTTATGTAATCGGCTGAAAAAAAAATTATGAGTTTTCTTCAGATCTTTACGTTTCAGACCCTCCTGAGTCCGAAAAACACTATTTGGGAAAATGGTCTGTGTGTCAGTCTGTGTGTGTGTATGTGTGTCTGTATACGGTTTTTAGAGAAAGCCACCGTACCAAATCAGTTCAAACTTGATATCTCGCCAGCAGGTTACCATGGGACGCCAAAATAAGGGTATGAACAAAATCCACTGAAAGTTAACTATAGTTATCATAGTGATCAAAACACCAACTATTTTTTTTCTCAAAAACGGCTGTAACGATTTTGATTAAATTGTTTATATTGACAGCTCTCAATAAGGCAATGATACCATAAAATTCCCATTCATGAGAAAATGACGAGAGCAGCACAATAAATTATCAAAACTTTTGACGAAATTGATTTTAGCGCGGTTTCTAGAGAAAACAACCGTATCAAATCAGTTGAAACTTGATGTCTAGCCTACAGGTTACCATGGGACGCAAAAATAAGGGTATGGGCAAAATCCACCTAAAGTTAACTATAGTTATCATAGTGATCAAAACACCAAATTTTTTTTCTCAAAAACCGCTCTTAACGATTTTGATTAAATTTTTTATATAGATAGCTCTTAATAAGATAATTATACCATAAAATTCCAATTAATGGAAAAATGACGAGAGCAGCACAATAAATGATCATAATTTTCGACGAAAAGCGTTTTTGCCGTGGTTTTTTCCTTTTAAACTCCGCTGGAATGTTAGTAGAATGTTAAAGAAAATTGGTACTGTAGTCCGATCCAATATCTATAGGGTGAGTATTTAAAAACGCTCATGAGGTAGATGGGGCTCACTCCAGAAATTCCTGAATCTCAACTACCGCCGTTTCGGTTACTACTAGTTCTAACAGTTATTACCCAATAACTCTGTAAAAGTGATTACTATCCTTCTTCAAAAAATCCGTGTTTACAGCCTCATTAATTTTCTGGGTACCATTTGCTCAATAATGGTCGTGGAATGAGTACGAGCAGCACAATAAATTCTTTAACTGTAATCGCTGCCGCTTCCTGCTGCCGTAAAGCGTTGGTTGACCAAGTTCAAATTAACTGAGTGATAAATGAATTGATTAAATAGAATTAGCCATTACAAAGTGATTTGACGTAGAGCTAAGGACAGTTGTGTGTTGCAACGCACCAGATATTTTTTTTCAGAAACTGCTCAGCACTTATTTTACGCAAACAACAACTTGTTTTCGACGATCGTAATACTTTTGTTCGCAACATAATTTAAATTCATACTTCTACAAGTCGTCAGACCCCGCTCATAGCCATTTGAGGCGCCGTGTGAGATGACGATAATTAGAAAATATTAGATTATCAATAAAAGAACATATTAAATTATCATCGTAGTGGAATAGCAACTGAAATAACTGCGCACTAGTAAACAGTATCTTAGTTTATTATCATTATTCCAAAATATACGTAAATTATTCGCAATAATAGAAGCGAATACTCGGCAGAGATGATAAACATGATAAAGAAAGATAAGAGCTAACTGGGCCAAACCGCCCAACTTTTTGGGGTTACGGTTTGATCAGGGCTAAAGCTTAACCCAGTCTGATGAAGACCGTTTTTGTGGCGGGAGCGGGTTAGGTGCTGTTAATCGACTCTAAACAAGATCAACGCAGTTGGTGAAAACGGTCCTAAAACTTTCCCCACCAGACCCACGGTCGAACTCGTATTTCTTTTCAATTCCGTGTTGGAACCCTCACATCACCGTCGTCATCCAGCCTGAGCTGAAGGGTGGACTTATTTTTCTAGTCAACGCTCAACACTTGGCAAGTTAATTCTGCAAAGTCGGTAAAATGTCGAGGTAGGAGGAACTTACTTCGCGGGATGAAATAATCCATAGCGTGTAAGCGGCAGTGTTCTAAACTCTTCAGAGAAAGCACCAATTCTAAAAAAAAATACCGTAAAGCACCGAAGGGTACCAGCAAAAAGTAACAGCAGAGTCATTAAAAAACAGAATAAACGATAAATTGTCTGTATTTCCACAGAAATAATGAGTACAGTTGTTAAATCGATTTCGACGGTTAGGTCAACATCAGTAACAAACATGAACTGAAGGTACCTCATAGAAAGGACATCTTATATAGTATCTTATATAGTCAGGTGAACGGAGATATTGAATCCTATTGGCTCAAAGAAGTGAATTAGCCAGGCTATTGTGAAAATGAACCTATTAATGGTGAAATATTTTGAGGGATTACCTCATTTAGAGACTTCCCACACCTATCACTTTAAACAATTGTTAAAAAAAAGTGTGGGAAGTCTCTAAATGAGGTAATACCGCAAAATATTTCACCATTAATAGGTTCATTTTTACAATAGCTTGGGTTTTCCCTCCACCATTATCTGAGTTAATTGACATATGTTTTTTCCCCCTGCCCCGCCCCCTTTCACTTCTTTGAGCCAATAGGATTCAATATCTCCGTTCGTCTGACCTAAGATAAGATAAGATGTCCTTTTTATGAGGTACCTTCGGTTCATGTTTGTTACTGATGATGACCTAACCGTCGAAATCGATTTAACAATTGTGCTCATTATTTCTGTGGAAATACAGACAATTTATTGTTTATTCTGTTTTTTAATGAAATGGGTTTCCACAATGTCGTCGCGAATGATTTAGTTCGTAACAGCAGAGCTTTTCAGTCTGAAGTCGAATCACTATGTTCACTAGCGCTTCCAACAAACTCACTCGACCGACTGGACTTTTTTTAAATTGGCCTTCACACACCTAAGCGGTCTGTGGACGCAACATCGACATCCAGTTTCCCTTCAGTAATTTTAAATCCGGCGAACTCACTAAATTCGTCCAAAGTTCCAGTTTGGTGGAAGCCAAAAACTGGCTCTAGGGCTATACTCCGAAGGTAGTTGCTGTCCCACTGCTGTTACACCGTGTATTAAGAAATTAAGTAATGGGGTATTGTGAATTTGAAATGGAAGAGATAGACAGATGGTTAGAAAAAGCAGAGTAGCAGGAATGTAAGACGCAGTTCAGCGGATATGCTGTGCAAAACGGTATACAGAAGCCAGGCAGCACATTACGTGAAGCACAGACAGTCCCAGACAGTGGTGAATGTAACCAGTGACACAGTTAGTATGAGAAGAGACTTATTTTTTGGAACGTAAGAGGGAGGGTCTGCTCCTTGCCCCACGAATGTACTCCTCCTGTGTGTCCAACCCATAACTGTTCAGAACGTTGCATCAAGTTGGCCCTCACGCTCTTCTTTCTTGTTTTCTTCAACCTTATTAGAATTTTGCAGCGTGCTGCCATGCTCATCCTCTTATACTGCCTACTAGTTTGAAGGGTTCGGGAGCGGTCTTTCTGGCTGAGCACTGCCCTGGCAAATTGAGCAAGGCACTTCTAGTTTTGCTCTGAATGCAGCGTAGCGAGAGCTGACCAACAGCCTTCCCTCGTGCGCCACTAGCCTGCTCGCACGAGAAGATGGCATGGGAAGAATAATCCACCATTGCCTTGCAGCCTTGCCGATTCTGCGCAAGTAAGCCTTAAATGCTTCATGTCCTGTTAGGACCCTAGTGCTGGAATCAGCCACCTGGTCCACCTCCCTTTCCAGGCTCTGTCCCACTCATTTTGCCACCTCCCAAGGGCCACAGCCCTTCTTCTTCTCTTCTTGTTTCTCTCTTCATGGATACGGCTCTTTCCTCTCGACCAAAACAGACCTTATTATAACACGGGTTTACTAGTACTGTGTCCCATGTGCCAGTCAAAGATGTGAGCCTTGACTGAAAAGAGAATTTCTTTTATTATCAGCTAAGTAACTGTTCAAACAGAGTTTTACTGGATAAACTGTTTAATGATGGCAACGTGGGGCCCTACGGGTCTTTTAATTTCTTTTCAACGGGTCAGGACGAAGAGCCGTCAAAGGAATTGCCTGTGAGCAGGTCAAGGGGCGTCTCTCAAGGGTGAAGGGAGCTTTCTGGTTATTTTGTGTCATTTTTTCACCTTATGAGCAGATTTACTGCGAAGAATGACACAAGGGGGCCATGTTCTGACCAATCGTTCCATTTCCTTGTTTTTCAGAGTAGTGCGTTCTGTTCTCGCATGAGTAAGAACTTTATTACGGGTTTGAGCCGAATAGCAGGTGTTTTGTCCCCATCAAGACGCGGGCAGTAAATAAATAACTCAACGTCAAAAGCAAAATAAATAGTCGAGGTTTCGAAATCGACATGGGTTTGCAAAAAGGAAAAGAGGAGATTAGCTGATGCTCCAAGAGGAAGTTCAGGTCGAGAGATCGTTTCATCATTGAATTGAAGATGAATGCGCGAACTGTTTGAAGTTGTGAGAGCGAGAAGGGGGGGAAAAAACGGAAAAAATTGTGAGGGGGGAAGGGGGGGTGTCTGAGAGATGTGAGGAACGAGCAAGGCCATACTCTGCCTGGAGCGCTGGAGCTTACCCCTTCCTTTCCCCCATACCATTTGAGCTCTCAGAATACGAGATCCCTGTATCCCTCCTCCGCAACAAGAGAAACGATTATTCGGTGTCCCTCTCAATTATACGGAGGATTAAAACGTCAATCCGGAGTAATAAATTCCTCTGATGAACCTCAACGCGGGGGCCGTCGGTTCTGCTTTCAACTTCTGCCCCCTAAAACTCGTAAATCAGTCGGCGAATTGTGGGGCATCATTTGAGAGGCATCTCACGGAAACCGCTCGCCCTGAGGCGACCAATCAGTCGGTTGGGTTGCCATTCTTTTACATTTTGAGTTTCTAATGGAGTGTAAAGGCCAGAGAATAGGTTCGCTGCCAACAGTCGCCTTCTCATTTCATTTGCGAGGAACGAAGCAATATTTCACGCTTAACCGCATTTTGCCGAGTCAGCTGAACCATTTGGTGGAAAGATCATTGAAAAATAAATTAAAATTAGAAGTAGAATTGAGGAAAACTCTTAGGGAAATTGAGTAAGAACATCTGGAAAATAGAGTAAAACTATTTGAAAAGTCGAAGATGTGGATGAAAGAAAGTAAAGAGGAAGATGATACAATATCGTGAAACGGACTAAAACTGTTGTTCCATGGAAAACAATTAGTATGGGAAAAAATAAGAACCCCTTTACTTGAGCAAAAAACTAAAATATCTGGTGCTTCCGCAACCAACGTAAATTCGACCACCTGCATTTCGATACCGGAGCTGTATCTTCGTTCAACGCATTTCTACAGGAACACTTATACAGAGCAAAATATAGGTACTAGTTAGTTGAGTGTACTTCGTAAGTTTGATCGAAATCATTAAAGCCATTTTCGAGAAAATCGGTAAATTAATGTTCGACTAATTTCTTTTTCCGAGCTCTCAAGGCTTACATCTCCGTTCAACAGATATATACAGAAATAATTACGAAGGACCAAATGTGGGTTTGGGTTGCTAGAAGACACTCTGTAAGATTGATCATATTTAGTGTCGCAGTTACTCGGGAAATTACAAAAATGTTTAAAAAAACATGATTTTCAGCACATTTTGATGTCAAAAACCCTGCAAATTATTACACAATGGTTTATTATTCTCACGAATAGCTTGACCTAGTATTACTGCTCCGAGACCCATTCCATTCGATTCAGCATCGAAAAATACTAGAAAACCATACGAAACATGACCTGACTACAATGGAACTACGGAAACTAAATATTTCCCCGGCGCCAGGCGCCCGTAAACGTCTGTAGGCATTTATGATCCGATGTGGCGGTGTGCAGAGGAAGTCATCAGCCCTAACCTTCTTCCGCCCCATCGGGCAAAAAGAGTCGGGGAAATTGGGACGGGGACTACAGCAAAGAACCCTCGGCAATTGACATGATGTTGCGAGTCGAACCACCATGTATGTAAAAATACCTGGAAAACGATACGAAACACGGCGTATTTGCGATTATACTGCGTTTTGTTAATTTTTTTAACCATTTTTTGTCCATAACAACCATGGGCTTCGTTCGATCGGATTGCCGAGCCAAGGCTCTGTTACAGCTGCCTTAGTCGTCAAGCGTTGGGTCTGCTCGCTATCAACCACGAGACCAATAGTTTATTAAACACAGTCACGCATATGTGTTGTCTTTTCCGGCATTGCAGAAATATCCATGCGCCGAAAAAACGAACAACCTTCAAATATTGAATAGGTAAACAAATTTTTTCTAATTTCATGAGGTAGATGGAACAGTTTATTATTCTCTTGCACAACACAGTTGGGACCTACCTTCAGCAATCCGGGAAATGACTACTCACACGTGTGACTATGTTAATACAACTCAGACTGTCCCAAAGTCCTATTGCCCCCGTCTTAATCTCCCACAGGTCCACGCCTCCTACGGAACGACAGGTATTTCCTGCAAGGTCTTCTTTGATGTCCACCCTTGGGGAAGTTGTACCAAACACTAAAAATCGCTCCCACTCAAGTCTCTGGCGCTGCACCAGAACGTGGTAGGGAGTTTCTTCATCTGTCACACCACCTGCACAAAGGGGATGGCAGAATGTAAAAAAAATCTAGTAAAAACGTATGGAATATTGTGTATGAAAGAGTTTCTGACATTATTAAGTTTATTTCTATTATTATGTGCAATGCGAAGTGACTACCCTTTTTTAATGAAATATCGTATTTGGTAATAACAGGAAACGCTAATTTTTATTTTGCAAGAATAAGGAACGTTAAATGTGGCGCCGTGTCCCTGAGGAGAGTTGGAAAATTGTGTCAAAACAGTTGGGACTTTCAAGACCTGAAGGTAGCTACGAGTACAAAATCCTATCAGCGCTGGGGTCTCTACTTTATTAGTTCAACTCCTAATTATGTCTCTCTTCCTGAGATAAGACAATCTTCATCAGACTTAAGCACGGCATTAAAGGATTGAAATAAAACCTAGAAAAAGGCCCCTTTAATTTAGTCCTTGAAAAGACCGAACGAATCTTAAAAACCTTTCAAAATGACTTTCTCAAACCTCCACTTAGTCGCGTTACAACCAGAATCTCGTTAGTATCTCTGGCAACCGCAACCAGCGGCGAAGTCGTCACGATTTAGGAAACGTCTGAGGACCGAACGAAGTTATAAATCGTTTGAGCCAGGGAAATCAAACGTCCGAGCTCGCGGGGTTTACCTAATTCTTAGGGCTTTCGTGCCGATGGTCGAGATGACGTGGGCGAGAGAAGTCAGAGGCTCATTACATCTTCAGCATAACACCTAATGTCTTCCCGCTGTGCGTTTAAATGTAAATTCATTCACGAACCTACTAATACAAAACCGCTGATCACTAGCTGCCTCTCGAGAACATGCTCAACAATCTAACGAAATGAAATTCGCGATAAAATGAGGTCGGCACTTCATTATCAGATAATGTAACCGAGTTGCAGGTTGTGCTGGATGTGGCGGAGGTTTCGTCATTCGTGAATTAACTTCTCGAATCTCACTGCGAGATTTCTGTCGGTTCAATGAATCAATTTAGTGGGTCGCTAGCCCACGTTGCGTGTTGGAAATTATGCTGAAGAAGCACAATACGTGCAACATTACTGCAAGGTGCATCGATTGTTGTGTCGTAAAAATACTTTCCGGTAGTATTCAGCTAAAAACATGCTCTGTTTCTTTGTTTCGTAACGGTCTGTGTCATATTTGGAATCAGCATTGCGGCCCTAAGTCCTATTGTGCCTGCCCTAATGTCTCACAGGGTCCAGGGCCTAACTTCCACGCTAGGTATATCCTAGAGTCTTATTTGAGGTCCAAACACCAAAAACCGCTCCCTTCCATGTCTCTGACACTGGGCTAGGGCGTGATGAGGAGTTTCCTGCACCGAGAGGTGTCGACTATGCCCATAACATACGTTTGTTTGTTCATTTGGTAGTGTTTTGTTATGATCCCACACCCGAAGAGTTGGACAGAAAAGGGGCGACAGAAGCACACGGCGATCAAAGCCCCATGGTGGACTGATGAACTTAATCCCCTCAAGCAGAGTGTGAATAGAGACAATGGTAGGTGTTCTCTGGGCATTGCCCGTGGGGTTGGAGAGGGTACCTAGCTTTGCAGCCTACACCCCTCTCCTGCCAGCACCGAGCATCTCTCTGTGGGGGATTTCCAGCGAAACCACAGTCCCCAAAAGGCCAATCCCATGGCTTCACGACCGACAGTGCTACGCCCTAGAGGCTCCACGCAGCCAGCTGCGGGCAGAAGCCCCCGTGGTACCCATTCTATATGGCTGCACCTTGAGCAGCTTAAGGACCTGAATGGGTGGCAGGCCCCGGTGCTGGAATTGTCAAGAGGCGTTTTACCGGCACCTACGCATTATCTCCATGGGGGGACCGGGGATTGGACTTGCCCCGCACCAGCCAAGGAGAAGGGTGTCAGGCCGTCTTTTACGGAGGAGATAGAAGGATGTACCAACACACTCGTGGCCCTGATGCCAAAGCCACACTCCGAACTGCCTTCATCCAAAAGAAGAAGGCCTTCCACCGCGCCATCAAACGAGCCAAATGGCAAGGCTGATAAAGTTTTGTGGAAGGGGAGGGCTCTGAGAACCCCTGGGGCAGACATTACAAGTCCTCCATGGGAAAAGCAAACGCAGAGCAGGTTTTGCTGCGATGCAAAATGAGTCAGGATGGGTCTGCACCATCGAAAGTTCGCTGGAAACCCACCCTCCTTGAGAACTGCTACAAAGCAAGCCTATAACCATTTTGCAGAGTTCGTGAAGAAAGTGATGGCTAAGAAACGTGGTCACAGTTGATTTGTTCTTTTGAAACTCGCCACTCAAGTAAATAGTTAGACCAGGTGGGAAATCAGATTAAGAACTCCTCCCAGATGGATACTGCAGGGGCCAGCCTCTTGCATATTAGCGAAACCGCAACTTTCATGACTGATATAACCCTCGTCGAGGGTTTAGGGTCATCAAATAAGAAAACATATCTGTTTCCTGATGATCCCCACCATCTGCCTCAAGTCCTTACATTCCATCATCAGAATGCTACGTGTCATCTCGTGTGTCGTCTTTTGTTTTTACTTTTTATAAATTTGATACCAGAGGGGCCCAACTTCGGCAATTCGCATCCATGATACTGGGACCTTAAGACAATATATTGTATCAAACGCAGCACCCCTTTTGTCTGGTCTATGACTGGTTGGCGTTCGTAAACGCTTCAAAAAATAAATACATGCTCTTCGGCAATTAAAGCGCCTTAACGCTCTTAACGTTTCCGCAGAAGTCGGTTTTGCAATACGAATACTTGAGTGTAGTACGACCTCAGGACCTTGATCCTGCTTCACTTCCCGCCATGGCGAACTATTACTTTTATGTACGCACTGTTATGCAGAGTATTTCGTATTATAACGGGCTTTCATTTGACCTGAAGAAATTGACCAGTTATTCCACATTTAAGAACACTTGAAGGAATACTTGTTATCCTTATACTGAATTAGCTAATGAAAGTAGTTATTTATAAAATTAGAAGCAACGTAATTTTTTCGTGTATCGTGTGCCCCTGGTTTTTGATGAATAAACATAATTCAATCTAAGTGGTCTGAATACTTCGTACTTCTCATAACTGCGGGCTATCAACACGTCTCTAATCGTGAGCTGTCAGCCCCACTGAGTAAATTAACCCAATCAGGTCATAAGGGGTTCGCTGCAACGCGACTCAGCTTATTATCGTCAGGCACGAACGAGGATTTCTACCGCGAAAACGGTACAGCGATTTGGATTATTCACCCGTCTTCCTTCCTCTTCCTCAAAGACGAGAAGCGGTCGAAGATCAAACGACTTCTTCTACATCCTCAGGCGTGAACAATAGTCAGGTAACACAATGGAATGACACAAGTAGTTGAAGGTGCTAGTTGAATGGGAAACCTTGCAGTAGGTGCGGAAAACATGGGCAAGTTTCAGTAGTGGCCGACTCATCCCGTCTTCTCGAGACCAGCCTAGTTCTTGCGCCATCGACGTGAGATTCCTCCACCACGCCTCAGTGTCAATGGAAAGAAGGCTAATTTCGACTAGATGAGTTGACGCGATGCATCGTTTTAATACTCAACTGAACTTCGATAAATTAAAACCCTCGTAGAATTCGTTAACAGCTGTTCGGTAGCTGTGCTTACAGCGGAATAAACGAATATAGACTGTCTAGGGATGGTTTAAGTAATCCGCACGTGTTAACTCAGTCTATACAATTTATTAGACGAAGAAAGCAACGAAACTTAAGGAATCCCGAGGAAACTGAATAGAATTAATCGAGCGAAGTGAAAATAAATTCCTTTACACAAAAACGCTGGAAACTGAAGAGGAGGAATGCATTAATCTGGCGACCAGCATCTCGTACATTCACAACCCACTCGTGCGTTGGAAAATGGGGATTGTCTTCGTGTGCATGTATGACCTGGGGTTGGGGGTGGACCACTGATGTCACCGAGTGGTACTGAACTGCATGCTGACTGATTTCGGACCTGAAAGCGTTCTACTGTGCTGTGTTGTGTCGCCAAGTCCCCTCTTCTACGACTAGGTACCTTAGTTCCCTAGTCTCTCGAGGACTCGGAGTCCAAGCTAGGGAGAAGGTGGTGTCCTGCGAGGAGTGAGTGGACCCATGAGGCGAGGTGTGAAGTGTCGTTGCAAGGGATGTAAACGTGACCGCAGATGATGCATAGGACTCGGGCCTTTCCAGTAATGACCTTGTACCGCCTGAAAAACGGTCACTCCGCCCCTTGTTTTCTCGTCCGCAAAAAGGGTTCAGGCGAGGTAATGGCGTATGGTAGTGGACTACAGATCCTTGAACCAGCAAATATTTTCAATACCCCTTGCCGTCAATCGAAAGTGCATTTATGTTCCTTCACAATGCCAAATTCTTCACGATATTGGATCTCAATGGAACTAATCACCAAATTCCTTTGGACGAAGCTAGTCAACGCCTGACACCATTTGGAACCTTCTGTTATTCCTCCTTGCCCATGGGAATTGCGGTAGGCGGTCAGGCCCTAAGTTGCCTAATGAAAGACGTACTTGGGGATTTCAAATATGAGTTCGGGTTT
Organism: Pachypeltis micranthus; assembly: GCA_020466155.1. Taxonomy (NCBI): domain Eukaryota; kingdom Metazoa; phylum Arthropoda; class Insecta; order Hemiptera; family Miridae; genus Pachypeltis; species Pachypeltis micranthus. Next base: position 8,630,125 of record CM035776.1, read on the forward strand.
TGTTTCGTGTGTGCACAACGTTGGAAAGTGGAGGTCCTGAGACGGTCCCTAAAAATTAACATAAAGGCAAAACAACTCACAGAAACATATCGAGATTTGCAGTACTTTCCACAGTCAGGTACACTTGATTAAATTGTGGCACTTCAACCCTTCCTATCTTAGTCAATATGTGCCCAACCTCGCTACTCCCGGGACAGCGGAACAAACAAGTCCAGCGGAAGGAAATCAAATATCACGCACCGTTGTTTGAAGAGAACGTAAATAATATTCAACCCCTCTTTATTTACCAACGGGCGAGAATGATAAACTTTAAACGCAATTGGTGATGTGTAACCGTTCCATCAAACCCTACAGCTTTTCCAATTATATTATAAAAAAATTATTTAATAAGCCTGATTTACGGGAGCCATTCGTTTTAGGAGGCTGTCGCGCCGTTGAATTATGTGGGATGTTATTTATTTTTACGATGTAAATTCAGAGTTTCAAGATTGTCGAACTAGCGTTCTTCTTGGGAAGACAGACGTCGTGACAAATGCGCCTCATTCGTTTTTGCCCAACTTCTCATTTCCCGGATTTTCAGTAAAATTCTGACGAAGTGCGGCTAATTTATTGTGAGTTGGAAGGACGTCCAAGTGGAGAACGGACAGAAGGGAAAAGGCGTCCTGACGGAGCGTCGGCCCTCAAGAGGCTTAATTTGCTCGAGTATTTCTTTCGCGGCTTTTATTTACTGTGTGATTATTGAACTTTGACAGTCTCGGTTCAAAACGCTAGATTGCTACTTTGCAACTAGTTCGTAATACTAATTGAAAATATATTTAACGTGTCATGTCACACATCCCAGCTCAGTATGTCTGTCTGGGAGAACGTGAACGAGAGAAAAGCGGAGAACCAGATCACCTCGAATTTGACATTTGACCTGCATATTAACTAGACACGCCACAATAAGGTTGTGAGCAAAACTCGATCCAGCGATAACCTATTATAATAATCAAAAGACCAAATACTGTTTTTTTATATGGGAGAGAGAGAGAAAGACTTTTTTATTTAACGAATGACCAGGGGGAGATAAGAACCATGGGGCCCTCGCTTCCATCACCCCTGGAACAGCTAACAAACAATCCTCTTCTGTATACACACACAGTAGTGATATACTAACACAAAATCCAATTAAAACGTAAGAATGAATCTTTTCCAAGAATATAACGTTATTAAAAGTACCGTGGTGCCGAGTAAAAACTTCACTCTACGCCTTCAATTACTTCTTAAAATGCTCTGGCTTCAATTTCAAGTTGAACAACGTCGCATATTGGTTGTAGAGGTATTAGGAAGGATCCTAAGAATGATGACGTGGATTTGCAAGAATGGTCAACGTCTCCAGGGCGTTCATAGTATCTCCAACGCACACTACAGACATGCACATGAAATTCCTGTACATATAGGCGGGTATCTTGAACTTGAGCACTTTGAAGAGCATGGTTGCCATTGCCGAATTCCTCCTCTCTGCGATCTTCAACCACCCCATTCGTGTGTAGTCCAGGGTTATGCGCTCGTCACTATGTATTCGAATAACGAACCTCAAAGCTGCATTCTGCGCTATTCGCAACCTGCACAATTCCATTCCCGTCACATCTGTAATGGTTTGCGGCGGGCTGCCGATGGTGGCAACACTGTTGCCGCCACCCGTGCAGTTCGACGCTGTTTATATTAGTTGAGGAGCCACATTTTCAACATCGCTTACGAATCTCCTCCTTTTTTTAAGCCAGTGATCAAGTATTTCAAGTCCCTTTATAACTTCTTCGTTGTTAACTTGTTCGTTTTTGGGGGCCTTACACGACTTTCACTCGTGTCCTGTACGTCCCCCTTATATCTTATGAGCGTTTTTAAATGCGCACGCTATAGGTATTGGATTGGACAACTACACCAATGTTTTTAAACATTCTAGTGACATTTCAGCGGAGTTTATAAGAAAAAAATTTATAAGAAAAATTGATTTTCGTCGAAAAGTTTGGTAATTTATTGTGCTGCTCTCGTAATTTTTCCCACAAATGGGAATTTCATTGTATATTTGTCTTACTACGAGCTATGAATATAAAAAATTTAATCAAAACTGTTAGAGCGGTTTTTGAGAAAGAAAAAATTTGGTGTTTTGATCACTCTAACTATAGTTAACTTTCAAGGGATTTTGCTCATATTCTTATTTTGGCGTCCTATGGTAACCTGAGTGCTAGATATCAAGTTTGAGCTGATTTTCGTTACGTTTGTTTTCTCTAAAAATCGTTCACAGACATACCATTTTCCCAAACAGTGTTGTTGTTACTGAGTCCGTAAGGTGAAAACTCAAAACTCAAAATTTTTTTACCAGCCGATTACATAACTTTCCTTTCTACTTTGTACAGGCAAGGAAAGTAAAAAGGTGTTTCTATTAAAATAAAGGATTCTCTTAAAGATTTATATTCAATGAAAGCTGGAGCTAACGACATTTAATGAAAATGAAAATGAATTTAACTTCGTACTGGCCCTTGATGAGACGATGAGTTATTGGAGGTTGGGGAACGGTGATCAATATAATCTGTTGTACTACATGAAGTGCCTATTAAATGAATCGCTTTATAAATGGGGACGATACTGAGCAAACTCGGCAGATTGTCGCTTGTAAATCCGCTCTGCGTAATCCAATCTTCAATGTTTAGTCCTATTTACGAAGCAACTCGAGAAACTTGAGCTTGTGGAAAGAACCCGACCGTTTCACTTCCCAACGATTACGAAATGAACGGCAAAATTACCGTTGGCAAAAGCTTCTTTTTTTTCCTCCCTTTAGCCCGAAGGCCCTGCATCATATCGTAATTCACCCTCTGGCTCTCAAAAGTAGGTATATATTAAATACTGGCCTAAGTAGAAACTCAGTTGTTATCGCATGTGTAGCCGGGAGAATGAAAGAGATACTTGGTTGTTTGGGGTGACCGAACCTGATGGGAGCGCCCCAACTTACGATTAGAAGAGAGCTCGTTTTGTCCAAAATCCGCAATTTTTTTCGAGGTTTCGATTCGGACTGCTCACGGCCTGTTGTTATCGCCTAATTGCAGACCCTACGAACTGGATTTCTCTGCCAGTTAACAGCTAAACCAGGTGGTATTTTTTTGCAACGTTGAGCTCTTCAATATCCTTGAAATTGCGTTAATTGCAAGTTATGCAAGTAGTATATTGATCGTCTACAAGTTTTTGGTTCCTCACTATTCAACATAGAGCAGTTTCGTGTTCGTCTCGGAAGTAAAAGCTTTGACCATATTCATTGCTCTAATAACTCATTTTTCACCCAGTTAACTCTGGAGTGTTGATCAAACTCAGCCGGCTTATTGTTCGAATTCATTGATACGCTCCTACTTATGCCACGATATTTATTGAGTAATTAATTGAATTTGAAATTATCAAGCAAAAACTGTGAGAAATATTAGTAAAGGAAACGGCAGCAGGACGGATTTTCTGGGGTTGCTCGTAATTATCTTATGATCGCCACTAACCATTCACCAAAAGCGGCACTTGATTCGATTACCACCCTGATTTTTTTGAAAACTCCAGTGTCATCTGAGGGGCAGGAGAAACTGCGCGTACGCACAGACACACTTTCCCGAAGGGTGTTATCGGACTTGGGAAGATCTTCAGAAAACACAATCAAGAAATAGTATCAAGAAATCCTAGTTAGAGAGGCTTTCTAGTTAACACAGTGCAAAGGGTGTGTACGAGCATGAATGAGTTGCAACGTTGCAGGAAAACGTTTGAACCAGTAAGCACTCCTTCTTCATTTGGTTCGTGGTTTCCTTGTAATGTGAAAATGGAGTTATTTTTCAGGTTGGAGGGTAGAGAGAGGAGGGAAACAGACATTTATTGAAATGGGGGGAGGGGGGTCGAATGAGACAAGAGAGAGACGTGTATAATTGCATCGTTAACGACACAGTTTAATTGCGTGAGATAGTAAACTATGAAAAAGTCAGAATTAATGCGTCTGTCACAGGGGGGTGAACTGATCCAGTATGATAGCTGAGAGCGAATGTAACTGTCCAATTGCTTGGGTTGATTGCCGCCAGGAAGTGGGAAGTACGGAGGAGAAGTGAGTTGTGGGAAGGGGGCGAGTAAAACCTCAACTGGAGAAATCGTAAGAGGGGAAATACGTTGTCAGCTCAGGTCAGAAAATTGAAGGATAATGATTGACAGGGGTAGTTTGGGAACAAAGGCTTCGGGTCAGAGGGAAGGCCAATTGGGTTTGAGGGAACTTTTGTACCAACTTGGTTTCAGCTGAGCCTAAAACCTCACCCTCCCCCCTATCACTCACAAACACTCTCTCTCCCCTTCTTACTGATTGCTCGTGTTCTGTGGTTATGTGTGGTGCTGTCTGAGGTTTTCAACGACTTCTTGGCCAGCTGGGACGAAAAGTGCATGTCTGGGCTGTTGGTATGCTTGAAGGGTTTTCGGTATGTATGTAATTAATATAGTATGACCGTAGATTTTGTGTGTACTTGTGTTTTTCAGTGTTGGTGTGAATGTAATAATTGATTAATGAGCTTACAGTTAAGTTTTTGTGCAGAGATATTTTCGAATAAAAAACGTAGTACTGAGATTCCTCAAAACTGATACACGAATACCTTGTTGTTGGTCGCCTTTATATATTGATAAGTTAACACTACAAGGAAGTTTCGTATTTAGATTTACAGGGTAAACTGTAGAGAAGGCCATATGGCCCTAATTTCCCTTGGTCGACAAATACACAAATCAATCGACCAATCTGTCTATATCTGCGCCACTTTGTCTCCCTCCAGACTGGACTGGGGTCATTCCAGAAATTCCGGAATTTCAACTACCGCCGTTTCGCTTGCTACCAGTTTTAAAGGTTTTTACCCAATAATTCTGCAAAGGGATTTCTATCCTCTTTAAATAAATCGTGTTTACAGCCTCGTTAATTATCTGTGTACCAATTTTTCAATAATGGTCCGGGAATGAGAACGAGCAGCACAAATCAATTTCGGAACCGTAAGCGCTTCCGCTTTCTGCTGCCGTGAAGAAGTGTTGTTTGACTAAGTTCAAATGAATTGATTAAGTAGAAAAAGCCATGTATAAAAGTGAATTGACGTAGAGCTAAGTTTTTTATTAACTCCACTGAAATGTCACAAGAATGTTAAATAAAAAATAAAAACCCTGCAAATTATTACACAATGGTTTATTATCTCATGAACAGCTTGACCAAGTATTACTGCTCCCCCATCCCATTCGATTCAGCATCGAATACTAGTAAACCATACGAAACATGACCTGACTACAATGAAACTACGGAAACAAAACGTCTGATGATTTTGCCTCGTCGGGTCGGGGAAATTGGAACGGGGGCGCTTCGAGCGAACCCGTTGTGAGTCGAAAGGGGAGTTGAGCGGCGGCGTCGTTGGGAGGCGAGCGAGCGCGGGTGGTTTTTGAATTATACGGGCAGGGAGGGAGGGAGTACAAACGACGAAACGTTGACTTCCGCTGTAGTTCCCGCGTTGTACTGCGTTTCGTTAATTTTTTTAACCATTTTTTGCCCATAACAATCATGGGCTTCGTCCGATCGGATTGCCGAGATGGCGGGCACAACTAGATACCAAATGGGATTTTTGTGCGAAAGAACGAATTTTTTAGACCACGTTAAAGGCACAAAACGGCCCAGACGGCGGACGGGGGACGGCGGACGGACATTGCAAATTTGGAATCTCCATGTCTTGAAACGTAAAGTACCAAATTTTGCGGGGGGGTTGTAAAACATTTTTCGTGACCGAAAACATAGGGTTATTATTCAGAATGAATAATAAACCAAAATTGTTATAATACAGGTAACTCGGAAAAACATCAATTTACGCCGGAAGAAAGTAGTAGCGCTTACAGTGTCGAAACTTATCGTGCTGCTCGTACTCATTTTGTGTATACTGGTTAGTTCAGTTCAACCCCTGCAGTGAGGAGGAGGAATATGTGAGTACTCGCTCTTATCAATAGCAGCTAAGCGTCTATGTGTCATGAGATATGAATATGAGATGTATCATTGTGGGAAGAGACATTTGTTACATGAGTGATATAAGCATTGCTTTGAGATTTGAATATGAGGCGTAACGAGTCTCTTTTTCTGTTTTAATCGTGGCTGGCATTTGGTCCGGAGCCGATTTAGGCGATTTTTCGTCGGTATGTTGCGACGGGGCTCTGAATCCTTGGTCGCTAAGCTCTCATCTTTTCGTAACCCTCATGGCCTCTATGAGCTAGTATCGACATAAAGGAGAGTCTATTATGAGTCTATTCCTAACCTCACACCTTCTTTTGATCCTTTTACAATCTATTTTTATTAAATGTCTCAGTTTTCTTTAACCAATTTGCCTGAATTTTCGACCGACTTTTGCTTTAATTTGTCTACTTTTTCCAAGTACGAGCTTGATGATTTTGATCAAACTTATTAGGGGCTTTCAGTTAACAAGCACTAACATATTGTTGTCCCTTTCTTGAACGAAGAGGTCGCTTGTAATGTAGCAGGTCATTGGCAGAACACGTTGCTCCGCACGTCATCCCACCTTTTAGTGTATTATTTTTCATTGTATCGTAATTCTCGTTATGAACTTCAAGGATTTGATGTCACGCGTGTTGCAATATTGTGCAACGCGCTGTCGTGCGGTTGATATTGGGAGCAAAGGCTACCTGCAATCCAGGGAAGATAAAATTCATTGGGAACTCTCGCAGGCTCTAAACCGGCGTAATCTCTAAATAATCCGCTAAATTATCGTAGTAAACACGAAACTTCAACCGCTCAAGGAGCTTCGGACCGCCTAATGAAACGAAATTTATCTTTATTATTTTCTCACGCGATGCACAGATCGTAAGTTTTCATACCTCCGGCAACGGAAAAGCAAAAGTTGTGTTAATCCATTCAGAAATAGCTGTTCCGGTCACGTACTAGCGAAACGTTACTACGCAGTGCATTTATTACATGCACTTACATTTCCAGTCATAAATATTTAAGAATAATTAAACCTTTTTTCTGACCTTATCGTATTTACTTATCGATGCAAATGTAATGGTTCCAGTCCGTAATCCCTTACTTTTAAACGTCGACTCCACGACGCCAAGGATGTGATTTACAACGAGGGCCATCGCGGTTCGCTTAGAGGGTTAGTTAATATTCTTCTTCTTAGCTTTAGATAAGTGTACTGTTGAGCGTTCCCTAATAACTATTGTCCTCAATAAATGTCAATTATAAATTAATCGAATGGCTCTTCTACGGGGGTGGACTTTTACTGCATAAACTGGGTAGTGTGGGGGGGTTTCAATAAAACCACCGAACTAAATGTAAAAATTCTGTAATAAAGTTAGACTTGAGAACGAAGGTGAGGGTCGTAAAACGCAAATCGAATCGAGTCTCTTGGTTTTAGTTTTCTATGACACAACGCGACGGTTTCAACGGGCAGTTCCCGCAATAGAAGATGCCAAACTAGAGAGTTTTTGGACAATTAGACAACCACTAACAATGCGCGTCACGCTAAGTTCGATTAGGCGAGTAGTTCGGAAGATTGAGTCCGTCGAACGACAAATTGCCTATTCATAAAAATTCTTTTTCAGGTTTCTTCAAACAACAACGCAACAGGCAAAATAATCAGCGACTACTTTTGAATTTAAGGTGAAAGAGAGTGTATTAGTGCAAAATTATGCCAGTACTACTCACACAATCCTAAAAAAAAAGCGAGAAACAAATAACCTAATCGCTGAATAAATCATTGATTTAAACAAATAATTTTTGCAAGAACGGGAACGTCATATGATGGCTAATTTTATACCCATTTACCAGAAAATTTGCATTGCACAGCTGAGACTTACACAATGGTTTATTATTCTCATGAACAGCTTGACCTAGTATTAGTGCTCCCCCATCCCATTTGATTCAGCATCGAATACTAGTAAACCATACGAAACATGTCCTGGCTACAATGGAACTACGGAAACAAAACGTCTAATGATTTTGCCCCGGCGGGTCGGGGAAATTAGAACGGGGGCGCTTCGAGCTTGGAGCGAACCCGTTGCAAGGCGAAAGGGGAGTTGAGCTTGAGCGGGCGGGTAGCGTTGTGAGGCGAGGACGAGGCGGGTTGTTTTTTATTGAGACGGGCGGGAGGGAGGGACTTCAAACGACGAAACGTTGACTTCCGCTGTAGTTCCCGCGTTGTACTGCGTTTCGTTAATTTTTTTAACCATTTTTTGCCCCATTACAACCACGGGCTTCGTCCGATCGGATTGCCAAGATGGCGGGCACAACTAGATACCAAATCGGATTTTTGTGCGAAAGAACGAATTTTTTAGACCACGTTAAAGGCACAAAACGGCCCGGACGGCGGACGGACATTGCAAATTTGGAATCTCCAAGTCTTGAAACGTAAAGTATCAAATTTAGAGGGGGGGTTGTAAAAAATGTGAATGAATAATAATCCAAAATGATAAAACTGCTACTTACAAAACTCAAACTTTCAAATAAATTACTAGGCAACTAAATTATTTAGTGTAAGGTTGGAAAATGCAACTTAAAGGGCGTATTCCTCAAATGGTACACACACACATCTCAACGTAAATGTTACTGCGTAATTACAGTCCTCTGAGAGCGCTTCGACTCAGTGTCGCCAGCTAGGCGAGAAAAATCCATTTCATTTTTTATTTTTAAATAATTTGTAGTTGCAATCAGCTGTTATTATCACTTTCAGTCGTCTGTTCTCTATCATTATGTTTGAGTCAGCTGTTTTGATGAGACGAGCAACCGAGAAGAAATACAAGTTTTTTTTAAACAAATTAATTCGTTATAGTTGAACATACGTTTTGGAAATATAAAAATAATGGCCGTGGAACGTGAATGAGGTAACTATCCAATGATACATCCTCAAATGTCCTGTTTGTAGTGATGGCATTAACGGGGTTTTTTCAAGTAAATCAGTGGGACGTTTCCTCTTGATCTGGGCTGTAGCGGATTCGCGGTTAATCCTAGTAGTAAGGAGTTGGAGCGTAAGGTCAATCTTTCGTCAGGTGATGAATTATTTCCGAATGTCGTCTTTGATTGGAAGAATGTTCAGGTCAGAGTGTAAAACGGAATTACGAACGAACCAAGAAGCACCAGTGATCACGCGGAGGTTTCTGTTTTTCGATATACTCACGAGAATTCTCCCTAGTACAGCCATACAGCTCGTAGAATGGTGAGATATACGCGTGGAGGTGGATGGGTAACTTAAAGGAGGGTTGAAGAAGTCTGAGCTGCTTCAGTCGGAACCGCTGGTTTTTCAGAAGATTTGAAATATGCGCGTCACATTTCAATTTCTTATCTAAATTGAGTTCAAAATACCTGACGAATTGAACTTCTGGGATGTGTACTCCGCGCGACGAAACAACATGACGAGTAATTTTGAGCTTGTAAGAGTTTTGAGCGTAAGATTGACGTTTTACCCTCCATTTATCACTCCAGTCATCTGCTGCATCAGAAAAACTTTGTAATTTTGCACCAATCGAGGTGTCGAGGCCTTTCACAAGGGCTGTGAAATTGGTTAGCGTGACATCAGGTGAATTTGGGTAATCGGGGGTGTAATACGCATGCAGGAAAGCACCCAACACACCTCCTTGTGGAATTACCGCGCTGTTTTGACGGTAGACAGCGCATTTTCGTATCTCACCGAAAGTATTCTCTTGCTGAGGTATGATTGTATTAGCCTGAAAAAATAAAAGTGACATGAGTTGTTGGATCGGAGTGAAATGGTATACTTACAGTTCACATTTAATTAAATACAATTTTGTGAGGATTAGGAGCGACGATTTTGCCCACAGTACCTCGTAATTAATATTGTCAGTAGCTTTCTCTCAGCATGCGGATTCTGAGGTTCGGAACCTTAGTAAATTCACCAAAACCAAAAACCATTTATTATTCCGTTGTACAGTCCGTGCTGCAATACGGCATCATTGTATAGGGAGGGGCACTGAGATCTCACTTCGATAAAATTTGCATGGTCCCGAAAGCCATCTTGAAAATTATGGGCCGTAAGCCACGCAGATATCCTCACATCTTCAGAGATAACCTTGCTTTCTCTCTCTAGCTCTTCGCGAGGAACCTCCGTTTTTCATAAGCACGCTAATCTGTTTGAGACTACCGCAAAATCAGCCCAAGGTCAGTACCCTACAAAATTTGCACTTCAGGGTCACATAGCCAATCCCTAACCTCAACTGGTTCTGACCACTAGAAGCCCTCTGTATATATTGCACATTCTCCACAATCATCTGGATAACGAGTTGAAGTCTCCGAGTCGCTACAATAGAAGCAAATATGAAAAAAAATTTTCTTGGGTTATAATGAAAGTGTATGATTTTTTTTTTAATGAACTTGAGAAGTGTATAGTCCCACTAAGTTTCGCACGTTTTTTTCCTGTTTTTTTTTCTCTACAGAAATTCGGCTATTAGTAAGATTGTCTCGTCCATTTGCTAATTACGCCCTTCCTGTTTTTATATTGAGTCCTTCGTGTGCATATTTATTTTTTTCTTTGGATTTTTTTCAGTATGTGTAACAACTAGTTTCCAACACCACAGGCCTAGTCTACAGTGGAGATCTATCATTCACTAACCTCTAAGAAATTTTTTTTTCCTTTTAATGCCTATTATTATGAATTATTTATAAATCTCCCTCTCTCTCCCCTCCCCCCTTCTCGAATCTCCCTCAAGAACGGTACTTTCGTACGTTCAAACATGTGATTCAGACTGGCATCACGACTGTGTTAGACTTTAATTATGTTGCCATTCGCCAAAAATTACTATTTGTCATGAATAATGTACTTAAGATCCTTCTATCTCACCCCACCCCCACCCCCACCCCCTCACCCACCGCCAATCATCCGTCACTGTTTAGTGTGGGAACGAGTAATAATTGGTTCTATGAGCGTCCGTGATGATGAAGGGCACACTGACCAACAGCCGAGCAAACTACGTTTTAACGAAGGGCTTTAGAAACTGGGCTGAAGTTAGCTACATATTTACAATCGAAACTTTGACCATTTGCCCTGAAGTCAGGGATGGGCGCAGCGATTGACACAAAATATATTTAGAATTAGGAGAGTAATATCTAACTGGGTCATTTTGATTTATTATTCATTCTGAATAATAACCCTATGTTTTCGGTAACAAAAAATTTTTTACAACCCCCCCTCAAAATTTGATACTTTACGTTTCAAGACATGGAGATTCCAAATTTGCAATGTCCGTTCGCCGTCCCCCGTCCCCCGTCCCCCGTCCGGGCCGTTTTGTGCCTTTAACGAGGTCTAAAATATTCGTTCTTTCGCCCAAAAATCCGATTTGGTATCTAGTTGTGCCCGCCATCTCGGCAATCCGATCGGACGAAGCCCGTGGTTGTAATGGGCAAAAAACGGTTAAAAAAATTAACGAAACGCAGTACAACGCGGGAGCTACAGCGTTTCGTCGTTTGAACTTCCTCCCTCCCGCCCATCTCATTAAAAAACTCGAGGCGAGCGAGCAGCGCGCCTCCCGCTCGCTTCCCTCCCAACACTCAACTCCCCCCGGGTTCGCTTCGAGCTCCCCCGTTCCAATTTCCCCGACGTTTTGGTTTTAATACGATTCAATTTTTTTAGATTCTTTCGTTTCATTCTCATTTTGTTTTTTTTTCATAGATTTTTGGTTAAATTTGTATATTAGTATTTAGCGTGCATGTTTTCATATTAAAATTCAGTTTTTTCTAGATACTTTCGTTTTTTGGTTTATTTTAATATTACGATTCAGTTCTTTTCGACCTTCTTTTGAGTTTCATTATGATATTTTTCGATGCTGAATCGAACAGGATTGGTCTCGAAGCATTAATGCTAGGTCAAGCTGATTATCCGAATAATAAACCGTTGTGTAATAATTTGCAGGGTTTTTTAGTTTGTCAAAAAATGGCCTAGTTCAAAATTGGCCATCTACGACTATGACCGTTTGCGCTAAAGTCATGGATGGCCTAAAACATGAATATGAAACACATTAAGAATCAGGACAGGAATATCAAGATGAGTGTTTTTCAGATTTTCGATATTTGGCCTAGTTCGAAAATGGCGACGTAATATAACTTATGACCGTTTGCCCTGAAGTCTTTGAATTACTACTCATTTCGAACGGTTTTAAACCGTGTAAGAAAAACAAGAATCACCACAAAATATCACGTAAAGAAAAACGTACCCTAATGTCTGCTAACAACGCGACAGTAAGAATGAAAAACGTTTAACCGATCAGTACATAGTAGCGGGAACATGACCAACCAAATTACGTATATCTGAAAGAGACCCGCCTAGATATTCCTGTCCTGATTCTAAATATGTTTCATATTTCTGTTTTGGAACATCCACGACTTCAGGGCCAACGGTGAAAGGTTATATTAGGTGGCCAATTTTGAACTAGGCCAAGTATCGAGAATCTGAAAAACATCCATGTAGACATTCCTCTGCTGATTCTAATATGTTTCATCATCATGTTTTGGCCCATCCATCACTTCATGGCAAATGGTCAAAGTCATAGGTTGTCAATTTGAACTAGCCCAAAATTTGAACAACTAAACAAAGACTCGGGTAGATATCGCTCTCCTGATTGTAAATATGTTTTGTGTCAATCGCTGCGACCATCCCTGACTTCAGGGCAAATGGTCAAAGTTTCGATTGTAAATATGTACCTAACTTCAGCCTAATCCTTAGAACTAGTAAGTTGAACAGCTCCATTTACCATTTAATTCGTCCCATAGATCATGATAAACTGAATGACCGCATAGTATACCATTCTTTTTTTTTTAACGTGATTTATTATTGCAACTGAATATTAAAATACAATCCATCTAGCAATATTACATATCTTTTCAAACACTCCTTGAGGACCCGTTTACAGTAAAACCAAGCCCCTTCGCATAACAGTTTATCGACAACACTGAGCTATACTTGTACTTCAACAGCACTAACTAAGTCCAGAGGGTTTTTCCGCTTGAGTCGCCGGAGTTCATCCTCGTTGTCCAAAACGTAGAGCATTTCCGGGTTTTCATGGTTGTGGAGACGTTGTTCATGCCTCCTTGAGTACCTTGCGATAATTTCGTGGACTGTTTCCATCCCCAAATCTCGATGAATATCATCGTTTCTCATGTACCAGGGCGCATGCACTATGCTTCTCAGTATTTTATTTTGGGAGGTTTGGATGTTGTTAATATTTGTTTTTTTGGCACAGCCCCATAACTGAATTCCATAGGTCCATATAGGGCGAAGGATCTGCTTATAAATAAGCAGTTTATTGTGGAGAGAGACGAGAATTCCTTCCCATCAACCAATACATCTTTCTGAATTTAATTCTAATTTCCTCTTTTTTCATTTCTATGTGTTTTTTTCCAGTTTAATTTGGAGTCGAGGGTCATACCTAAGTATTTGACTGCATCGGTATGGGGTATTTTATTTGAATTGATCTCAACATCCATGACAGGAATTTTTCGGTTAGTAAAGTTGATGTCAACTGATTTTGATTCATTTAACTTTATTCTCCACATCTTTGTACACTTAGAAATCTCAGTAATTGACGTCTGTAGATTACTAGTTGCGGCTTCGACTTCATCATCTACTGAGAGGATAGCCGTATCATCAGCAAAAGTGGCAACAGTTGTACCTTCTTGTTGAGGTAAGTCCCGGGTATACAGAGAGAGAGAGAGAGAGAGAAATATTTTATTCATAGCAAATGACACAAAGAAATATTTAATACATCATGTGTTGACCATGAATTAGCCGAAATAGGCTAGGCCTGTTCTTCGGCTAGAGTTGTACGAGTATACTTGATTTATGTTATTTGCCTAAGTAACTCATGTATTTAATTTTCTGTTGTACAGCAGTTCCACTCTCTTAACGCTAAACATAATATATAAGTATGGAGCCTGCTTGGAGGAACTCCTCGCGATGAAAAGAAAAAGAAAAAGATTTTTAACAATAAATTCGACTTCGCAGTTGATCAAGATCAGCTTGCCCTAAATTTATTAGCCAAGACGAAATCACATTTTTAAATTTGGTGCGGGTTAAGTGATGAGGAAATTTGATATACTGGGGGGATCTGTTATAAATATTCACCAAATTGTGCCAGGGTGAGCGAATTGTGGCGCTCAAGCGAACTCGAGGAGGAATGATCATTCCTGACTCACTAAAGCGAGTAAAATAAGACATCTCACCATCAATGGGTCTAAGAATCACATCAGGGTGTTTGTGGTAGTAAAGTATAATTGATTTTACATACAATTTGGATAGGGAGAATGATCGTGCAGCGTTATAAATATCTTTGGTAGGGAATCGACGAAGTTTTCTAGTCATTACCTTAAGTATACTCCTATGGATAATGTCAATAGGAGAAATTACACTTGGAGGTGGCGGATCCCCAGGCTACGATCCCGAAATGACAAAACAGACTGCACCAATGTTACATATATTAATCTGAGGTCATCTAGTCGCAATATCGTACGAAGATTATAAAATATGTATATAAACTTTTCAATTTATTATAAAGTATAGCCATGTGGTGCCTCCATGACAAATCCTGATCGATCTCCACCCCAAGGTATCGATGACTTTCCACTCTCTACGGTTGCGCAAGCACAACCCGAAGAATCGCGACAAGCATGGACTTTCAATGAGAATTTAGAAAGATCTTCTCCTGCACTTACATGGCCAATTGTAAGAAATTTTGTTTTTATTTACATTTAGGTCAAAATGCTTTGGATTAGCCAGTCATTGACTGTATTCATCACGGACTGGGCCTTCGAGTGCACAGATTCCCGGCGTCTGCGGTAATCAAAAGTGCAGCATCATCAGCGAATAAATAACAGATTGCCTCCTTGACCACGCTTGCTACAGGGTTAATGTACACCAAGAAGAGCAGAGGGCCCAACGTGCTACCCTGATGACTCCAAAATCGTTTTTGAGTGCCCGGCTCATGGCATCCCCCAACCGCGACCACTTGCAAGTGGTTCGAGAGGTAGCTAGCAAACCATTTCAGCTCCTGATCCTTTACACCAATACTCTCCAACCGCTTTTAAGAGCATAGGTCGCTCGATAGAGTCAAAGGCTTTGGCCATATCCAAACAAATTAAAATTCCTTTTTTCTTTTTTTCCTTTACTAAATGGAGTTCGCTCGACAACGAAAACAAGGCCTCATCCACCCCCTACCCCTCGCGGAAACCGAATTTGTGATGGCTCCAAAATTCCGTTTGACCTGGAAGGAAAGTAGACAGGTGCTCTTAACGAACTTCTCCAGAATCTTGGAGAAATACCCAACATGGCTATTTCGGCCGATAATTGTTCACGTCACCCTTTGACCCTCCCTATGCAGAGGAACTATTTTGGCAATCTTTAGTAGATCGGGAAATACTGACTGACTGATACTCAAATTGTAGATGTGTAGCAGCGGGAACGATGTGTAGCAAATAGTCTTTTTGACCAAAGCAGTCTGAACGCCATCCAACCCGGGTGCCGAGCCTCCTTCATGTTCCTCACTATAGCGTTCAAACCAGCCTCAGACATTGGGGAAGCTTGAATACCGAACTGCTGCGGTGCATAGATTCGGCAGCGACACCATGGTTAGAACGGCCGTATCTGGGGTTTTGTAAATATTGCTGGCCAGTGAGTTCCTACGTTCGAAAAGAAATCATTTAGTTGATTACAGGCAACGGTCGAAGCTTTCGTTTTTTGATATTTTACTTGATTTACTTATTTCGGTAATCAAGGGGCATTCGCTTTTCAATTTTTCCGGAGCCGTTTATGGCTTCATGAAGAACGCCCCAGGTAGCTTTTTTGGATTCCCAAGTGTTTCGAGTAATTTATTCCTAAAATACGATTCTTTGCCTCCCTAATCAACGAGATCACCGTATTTCTATAATTTTTGTACTGGTTGCGCAATGAGGTGTTAAAAGGTTGTTTGACAGTTTCCGCGAAAGAGCATCCCTCCTGCGAATGGAGACGACGATGCCATTGGTAATCCACGGAGTTAACTTTTCTTGGTGATCCGGAAGCGCTTTTCCACCTGTGCTTGCCTAGTATATGATTGAAATTTACTAATGAATAATTTGTAAGCTTCATTGACGTCACAGCAAGAAACCACATCCTCCCAATGACTCCACACTCAAGAGGGACTCCAGTCTTTCAAAAAGTAAAATAGTTTTATTCGTGCAGACCTGTTTCATGATTTCCAGTTTATCTGGGACCCCACGATCTAAATCCAATGTCAAAACGGTAATGAAATGATCAGTGACGCTTGACTGTATTACCCCGTGGAGATATTCTACGATTCCGAGTTTTGATAGCAATGTGATCAATACAAGAAGCCGAATTGAACTGAACTCTAGTTGGAACAGTGACCAGATGAGTATAGCCAAACGAGTTTAAACAACCATTGTATTTGTTAACGAGAGAACCACTGGAGGTTAAATCTATATTCAGGTCACCAATTAATATGGAGTGATTTATGCGTTGAGGAGGGCAATGACGCCGCAAGTTCGCCAATAAACAAGTTTTCGTTAAGGCTGGGAGAACGATAAACACAAAGCACCTCATAGCTCTCATGGTTAAGTGTGAGCTGAGTTTAAGTCCAGTAGCATGGGCGAAACTGATATTCGTGGAATTTGAATACAAATGTGATCTGGCGTACACTATTACCCCATCCATCTTATTTTTAAAGTGATCAGTATGAAAAACATCGTACCCTGGAAGCTGTTTTAGGTTCATTACAGCCGATTCCCAGACTTCCGTTAATACAAAGATATCGATATTTAAGCCACCACTGTACATCGCAGCTAGGAAGGAATCAAAATTTTTCTGATAACTATGAATATTGATATGGACTATGGAGAGTTTATTCTTAATTACCCCAATATGACGCACGTAACTTCCCACGTCGTCGAATGGTGAACATTTAACGTCAAAGACTTCATCATCCAGAGTTGATAGCAAATTTTATGATCCATGAGGATAGAGAATCCCAAGAAGGACGACACAAACCAGGGAGGGATGAAAGGGTCGTTACATCCCCTCCAGGTCCTCAAAGGACTTGATGGTTTTGACGCGGTCCCCTTCCGTCCTCCTGACATGAATAACGAAGTTCTTTACCCATACAAATCTGTATCCTTCGACCCTGGCTACAGCCTCCACTCGACGAAGAAGATCTGCACGGAACGACGTCAAGTTCTCGCTCAAATAGACTCGATCGCTTGCCCAATTCCTGCAGAGTGAATTTGCGGTCAGTGACTTGTTTTGTTTTTGCAGCTCGAACGACATCATCCCGGACGGTGGAAGAACTCAAGAAGGCCAGAATTTTCCGCGGATGGTCCTTACGCACCAGTCCAACTCTAAAGGCTCTATGAACCTCTCCAACGTCCACCGCGAGCACTTTGGAAGCCTCCCTCACGATCGCCGTACAATCCTCATTTTTCGTTTCGGGGATACCATGCAGCTCAATGTTCGAGGCCCTCGAGTCTTGCTCCAGGAAGTCCACCTTCAGCTGGAGTTCAGCTACTGACCTCTTCAGATCGCCATTCTCACGTTTGAGTTCCTCGACAGCCGTTTTCATGTCCGACATTTCCTTAGTGAAATTGTCGAACTGGGCGCTCATATACCCAATAGACGCCTTAAGCTCCCTCATGTCACCAACAAGCGGCACGAGTGCATCAAGTTTGCGATTCAATGCCGCTAAGCCCTCGTTTTCATTTCCAGTCGAAGGGGTGGATCCCAGAGATAAAGGACTGGCCCTAGGACACTCCCTTGCGGGACCCCTGCTTTAATTGGCTTCAAGCCAGAGTATTGGTCATCTTGCTTCACCCTGAAATGTCTATTTTCAAGGTAAGATTTTAGCAGTAAGTAGTACTGTTTTGGGAGATCTCGGTGCAGTTTGTACTCCAGTCCCTCATGCCAAACCTTGTCAAAGACCTGTGCCACATCTAAAAATATGCTGGCACAGATTTTCTAACCTTCAAGGGCCTTTTCAATTATATTAGTTATTCGATGGACTTGATCTATAGTTGAATGTTTTTGCCTGAATCCGAATTGATGGTTTGGGATCAAGTTTCTATCTTCAATTATGGGTTTGAGTCGTTTAAGAAGCAATTTTTCGAACAGTTTTGACATAACGGGGAAGAGGGATATTGGTCGATATCCCGTCTTCTCGTTTGGTGACTTCCCTGGTTTGGAGATCATGATGACTTCCGCAAATTTCCATTGGGAAGGTACGTATTTCAGTCTAAATGTAGCATTAATAATGTGAAGCAATTTTATCACTGCTTTATCGGGAAGCTCTTTCACAACACGACCTGAAATCAGGTCGTAGCCGGGCGTTTTTTTTAGCATTAATGTTGCTTTTTATTTCATCCTTAAGTTCTTTCAGTGTCACTGGGACTATTTTGAGTTCGTCAGTTTTTTCCGTCCGAGTTATATTTTCGTCTGGTATTTGATTTGGTAATGGTTGAAAAGTTTCGAAGAGATGTTCTGCAAAAAGATCAGCTTTCTCTTTATTGCTTCTGGCCCAAGTTCCATCCTCCTTTTTGATTGGAGGTAATGGGGCTTTGGGTCGTTTCATGTTTTTGGTAACCTTGTAGAGGGAGTACTCCGTATCTTTCTCCGCAGTCAGCTTACTTAAAAAGTGATCTACTGTTTCATTCTCCATAGTTCTAATTAGGTGTTTAAGTTTGTTAGCGTAATTATTAAGTATTGTTTTGTTTTCGGGAGTTCTATTATTTTTCCACTTTCTCCTTGCTTTTCGTTTCGCATTCAGTAAATTTCTCAATTCCATTGGATACAATTTTTGATTTTCACTATTATCGTTTTGAGTTACTGGCGTATTTTGCCAGGCTGCTTGTTGTATGTTATTAATAAAGAGGTCTAGTTCATCTTCTATCTGTTCTGGAGTTTTCATTGGTACTTTCAGATTTATTGTTGTTTCCAGTTGTTGACGAAAACAGGTCCATGAGACTGATGGTATACTATTCTACGTCTAAAAAGCGCCTTAGCTCCCTACACACATGAATCATTTTTCTCATCGAGGATATCACTTTCATCAGGTGTTTGTCACTTCTTAGGTTCCGATCGACTTCCACGCCTAGGTATCGAACAGAAGCGATTTGCTGCATGACTTCACGGCAGCACTGAAGGTTACCTATATAGGATGCCACTAAAAAAGTTAGGAAATTAGTTTTAAGAAAAATTATCTTCATTTCCATACCTTTAATACAACAAAGGATTTGGGTCATACATAATTCCGCTGTTATGATGACTTGTTCCCTGGAATTGCCTGTTATTATAAAGGGCTGTGTCGTCGGCAAAAGACATTGACTCTCCTGCAGGTTCCATGTTAAGAAATGTGTTCATGAATACTATAAAGTAATCACTGAGGGATTCCACAGTTGCACAATTCATGGGAATATTGAGTTGGTAAACATTGGTGAACGCAATTAACGTATGAGTATAGTGTGTACAATGTTACCACTTATTTATTGAATGTTGGGCGAGTTGATGACTGATGAATGTTTTTCCATTATATCGTTTAGGTTACATATTTCCAATCAGAACTAAGCAGGTCCTATATTTGCAGGTTAATAAAATGCTTCCTCTCTCCCTGGTGTAACTTTTAAGTGCCGACGGGAGTCCGGAATGTACGAATCATTATTACGTTACATCGTATTATTATATTCAGCCCCTTCTTTACCATTCGCTATTTTTTCCCCTCCGCTGTGAAATAATGTCGCCGCGCGGCGCTGTAATTACTTCCACTGTTGTAGCCATTTTCCGTAGGAAGATTGACAGTCGGGTTCAAGGCGATGACTCGTATTTCCATCTAGAAGGTTGGATGTTCTGGTCTTGCTACCGCGGATTAAAGCAGGTTTGCAAATCAAATTCTTCAAGGTCGAGATTTAAGTTCGACGGGAAATAAGTGAAGGGCACTGGGCAAGAATGACCTAAGTCCCGTCAGACGGAATTTGAGGAAAATCAAATTCAAAGTTTCCCAACTAAAAACAATACTTCAGACTCATAAAAAAAAACGCAAAAATCAGCATTTGATCAGAAATATGCTTATTAAAACTCGTATCAAGCAAAATAAGTTTTTGATAAGATTTTCCACAATCATTAAATGAAATATTTTCAAATTTTGAAAATATTCTCAGGAATATACGGACTGATGTCACTTTTCCCCGGCATTTGGCGTCAATCGGTGGATTATCAACGTATTCGTCCTTACTTTCTTCTGGTTGGTTGATGTATGTCAAACGTCGGTAGAAGTCCTTTGCTTCGGGTTTTACAAGGAATGATGTAAGCGCTTGTAAATCGTTCCACTTTGCTTTCTTGATAGGTATCTGACCTGTGTACAATTTGGTTAACATCCCCGCGCTGTTTGACGTCCTTCTTCTTGATGTGGTTTTTGTGGGCTTTTTCGCAAATAGCGGAGATTGTTGGTACATACCTGTAAATGCTGCATTGTGCAGAACCTTACTGGGATTTTCATTTCCGAATTTCAGTATTCTGACCGGCCGGGTAGGGAAGGGGCATTTGGCGGCAGCGTATAGTGAAGGAAGAAAGGCAGTCCAATTTTGAAATTCGAAATTTTGTCAGTCGATTACTTGGAATGGGTTCGGTTTTATACGACAGCTTTTGAATTCTTCCCTCCAGTCATCTGGCGTCTCTGTGTACGTTTTTTGATTAATAAGACTCATGTTCCGATCGCATTAAAGGTAGGAATGACCACGTATCGGAAATACAACTTTCACTGTTTCGAATCGTTTCTCTTGCACAACCATATAGTGTAAAAATCGTATAACAGTGAAGTTTTTGTTTTGCCCAGAACATCAGTCACAAAAAATTGCCAGCTCCCTAACCTCCATTGGCAAAATGTGGCAAAAGAAGTGGTGCATCATTGAACAAACGTCGTCAGCTCCTTTTCGAGCAATAGATTCGTCGTAAGTGTAGAATACGGCTCAATATATAAGGACTGAAGCCGTTTTTCCCATGGCGCGCTCGGACTCATGTCGTCCCTAGCAGGGCGGATGTTCTTACGCTTATTTCTATGGACTCAAGTCATTCTTGTCATTTTTCGATTCAGTCATATTATAGTACTTCCAAAATGCTACTCGATGGCACCTCAGACTCGTTTTGACGAAAGAGTGGACTGAAGTCGTTTTTCCCCAGTGCCCTTCAAGTACTAGAGGTTACAATTCCGAGAGACGGGGCGAAGTACGACGAATTAAATGGTAAATAGAGCTGTTTAACATACTAGTTCTAAGGACTGGGCTGAAGTTAGGTACATATTTACAATCGAAACTTTGACCATTTGCCCTGAAGTCAGGGATGGTCACAGCGATTGACACAAAACATATTTACAATCAGGAGAGTGATATCTACCTGAGTTTTTGTTTAGTTTTTCAAAATTTTCCCTAGTTCAAAATTGGCCACTTATGACTTTGACCGTTTGCCAATTAAAGCCAATTTTCTAAAAAGCGTAAAAACCCTTTTTTAATTTTCCGTTCAGGCCTATATCTCTGTATTTTCATGGAGATATTCAAGAAAAAAACAAAATTTGTACTAACCAGGAGAAGATAATTTGACAGTTTAATCGAAACGGTTAGATCCGGTTTTGAGAAGAATACGAAATATCTGGTGCGTTGCAACACACAACTTTCCTTAGCTCTACGTCAATTCACTTTGTACATGGCTAATTCTATTCAAGCAATTCATTTATCACTCAGTTCATTTGAACTTGGTCAAACAACACTTTACAGCAGCAGGAAGCGGTAGCGCTTACAGTTCCGGAATTTATTGTGCTGCTCGTACTCATTGCATGACCATTATTGAGCAATTGGTATACAGACAATTAATGGGGCTGTAAACACAAATTTTCGGAAGAAAGATAGTAATCACTTTTGCAGAGTTATTGGGTAATAACTGTTAGAACTGGTAGTAAGTGAAACGGCAGTAGTTGAAGTTCAGGAATATCTGGAGTGAGCCCCATGTATCTGATGAGCGTTTTTATACACTCACCCTATAGGTATTGGATTGGACTACAACACGACTTTTTTTAAAACATTCTAGTAACATTCCAACGGAGTTTAAAAGGAAAAAACCGCGCAAAAACGCTTTTCGTCGTAAATTTTGATAATTTATTGTGCTGCTCTCGTCATTTTCCCACGGATGGGAATTTTATGGTATAATTCCCTTATTGAGAGCTATCAATATAAAAAATGAAATCAAAATCGTTAGAGCCGTTATTGAGAAAAAAATTTGGTGTTTTGATACTATGATAACTATAGTTAATTTTCGGTGGATTTTACCCATGTCCTTATTTTTGCGTCCTATGGTAACCTGTAGGCTAGACATCAAGTTTCAGCTGATTTGGTACGGTAGTTTTCTCTAAAAACCGAGCTAAATTCGATTTCGTCGAAAGTTTCAATAATTTATTGTGCTGCTCTCGTCATTTTCCCATGAATGGGAATTTTACGGTATAGTTGCCTTATTAAGAGCTACCAATTTAAAAAATTTATTCAAAATCGTTAGAGCCATTTTTGAGAAAAAAATATTTGGTGTTTTGGTCACTATGATAACTATAGTTAAATTTCGGTGGATTTTGTTCAAACCCTTATTTTGGCGTCCCATGGTAACCTGCAGGTTAGATATCACGTTTGAGTGGATTTGATACGATCGTTTTCTCTAAAAATCGTTCACAGACACACATACACACACACAGACCATTTTCCCAAATAGTGTTTTTCGGACTCAGGAGGGTCTGAAACGTAATGATCTGAAGAGAACTCAAAATTTTTTTTTCAGCCGGTTACATAACTTTCCTTTCTACTTCGTAGAGCCAAGGAAAGTAAAAAACCATGGTTTCAGTAAATGGTCCCCCCCCCCCCAACGTTCCCATAGGGGGAAATCGCCTATAACCTCATATTCGCGTCTACAAAAAATAACAAAATAAATCGAAAAAAGGACGAGCTCAATCGGTCCTGCCGTTCTCCCGCAAATCGAAGTACTAACACAAACACACGGACCTAGCGCCGAAATTAGGTTTCTCGGACTCGGTAAAGATCTGAAGAAAACCCAACTTTTTTTGAAACGGTCACAGACTTTCCTTACTCTTTGGGTCGCCGAAAGTGAAAAGAATGACGATAATCGATAGAATCGTTCTCCTGAAAATCTGACCAGTAACAAGACACACACAGACCACTCGCCAAAATGATGTGTTTTCGAATCAGCTCAAATAATTTTGAAGAAAATTATTCTTTTCTATTCTTTCTTAGTCATCACGACAGATATACGCGTGGAACGATTTGGCCATGCACCTGCGCGAGGGTACGCGCTATAAAAAACAGATTCGTGAGTTCTAGCTACTTGCGAAGGTTACACGAAGGGATAGTTTCAATATTCTATTAGGCAACTGGTGATTCACACTTTTAATTGCTGTGAGAAACGACGTTTTTTTTTTTTTGTTTGGAAGAGTCGAGGCTGGAAACGAACAATAGGATGTTTAGCGGTAGGTGATTCCACTAAAATGCCGAGTTTCAGCTAAACAGACTCCGACCGTACGGGAAACACATTAACCTGCATCTCCTGCCTCGCCAATAGTTTCGTATCGGCACGTTTACGAAGAAATAAGATAATGAGCTCCAATATCCAGAGTCGTAATTTCCGAAGAGGAAAAAAAAACAAAAAAAACGCCTCCTCTCGTAACGTTTTCACGGCTCTCATTTTACTTCATCGTTGGCGGAATCGCACGAGGCGTCACTATTTTCTTCTCCGCTGTTATCTCCGCTCCCAACTACATTTGTCAGTTTGAGTGATGAGCCCCCGCTGAGCATTTAAGTGAGTCCGCTCCTGCCGCCGCAGTACAAACCTCTTCTCTATTCCACTTCTCGAACGAAAACGAAGGAAACCGATTTGAGCTACAGTCTCCAACGGACAAGCTGAATCTATCGAAGCTACTTATTGTAGTACTGGCTGTTATGAAGGAAATATGTGTACTTCGCGTTGGGCCGAGAGTGAATTATCTTCTACTAATGAGTACTTGAAGTTAGTTTTTTACAAATATCGCAGTGAAAATTCCGTGAACGGAGATACCACCCAAAATATTCCACGAATCGTGTTTTCTCTCTCGAAATTTCCGTAGTAAATACGGACAGAAATTTGACCAAACTGTCGGTATACCTCTTCCAGCAACCTACACCCACACTTTGTATCCCAGAACCATTTTTGAGACTATCCGTAGAACGAAGTCTTTAGTGTACAGCTTGGGAAGACGTTAACAGGCCTGCAGAGCTGTACACGGGGAGCACCTGACGTAATGTAAAATACGGGAATGTATCTGAAGCTACACCTGAAACTGCAGTTCGTACCCTAAATTGAGGCATACGAACCGAAAGGTTCTGTCGTTGCTTCTTATGTAACCTGAGCGAGGTTGACAATACGCTTCATTTTGGTGATTTGCCGAAAATTATCCCCCGAACTAACTTTTTGTGTTGATGGTGTAAGCAGTCGAGAGTTTTTTAAATTTGGTGCTACTGAGAAAATCTCCACTGCGGCCTCGAATTGTGTGGGCGTGCGTGAGTCACCTCATGTCCTCTCAGTTCCATTCAGAGCTCCCTTGGAGGTGGTGTTCCCTGATGCGACGTCTCCATCATTCTCACACAAAACGCAAGACAACCTTGAGGTTCATCCCTGCAACCTCCTCTGGCCGCAGCTGAGGATCCTGGAGCACTCTGAAATGCACTGCAGTCAGCCCCAGTACACAGTACATGCTCCGTTGACCCCTACTCCACCTCACAGGGTGTGCAACTCGATACTTCTGACATACCAATCTTGGCCAGGTGGTATGTGACACCTTAGTAGTACCTGTGAAAAGGCCACATGCCGTCTGTATCTCTCCAAACTGAAGATCTCTCCTGTTGGCTCTGTTGAGAGTTAAATAAATAACTTTGACTGCCTTTGGCGTGACACAGCCCTGGACTTCTCCTCCCACTTGCTCCTGATGATCCCTATGAAGGGCTCAGGCCCCACTGGGGTAATCACGGATTCTCTCCAGTTTGTCGGCCTCCTCGTTCCCTTCTATTCTTGTATGACCTGGCACCCAACACAGTGTTCCTTCAGGCCACTCAGGCATTCCCCAACCAGCCTCGGGCAGATGAAATAGGAAGCCAGGGCCTTAAGTCCAGCCAGATTATCTGACATAACGTATATCTTTTCCCGTTTCAGACCCCTTAACAGGAGGTGCTGGTCACACATCATCTCTGCCTGGAAAACTGTCACCAGCGCACCTAGTGGCTGCCCGAATCCATGGCTCATAACTTTCAGCACCTGCCAGGCCACCTCTCACTGAAACCTCAGGATTCTTCGCTCTCAATTCCCATCTGGATCTTTTATGAATTCGTACGCTGAAAGGAATTTCGAAGTTACACTTCATTCGTACCGAGTCCCTGACACGCAGAGCTGGCCCCACCACATGCACCCTGTCCAATACATCCACAGGACCATCCTCGGCTAGGGTCCTCACGTCTTGCCAACCATCTTCTGGATAGCTTACGTTATGGAAGCCTTTCGTATCGCTCCCTTCATGTGTGTGGCCCTCGTGTGCTTCCTGTCAAGGAAGATTCTCAAGTATTTCACCTCGTTTCGGATAGTCCTTCTCTCCAAGCCAGAGTTCCCGCATTATAAGATTGCGTTTCCTGGTGAATTGGGACCAGACGGTTTTGTCTTGATTGACATAAACCCCTTCCCTCATTGCAGTGTTCTCCACGCGCCAGTCACACTTTGGCTTTGCATATCTCTTCCTCCAAAAACTCCAGGAGGGTATCTAGAACAACCAACCAGAGCAAAGGGGAGAGTACGCCCCCCTGAGGACACCCCCTGCGGTCGAAAGTATTAGTTATGGTGGTTCTTATCTGTTCAGAACTGCAATTACCGTTATACGAGTTGTTTATCTGTCTGCATGAGTGTGGAGTTGTTGGCTGGCTGGCACCTTTTTCGTTGATAGTAGGGATATTGTTCTAAGCATATGTTGCTCCCTGTTGACTTTAGATGACTTTTGACAGATAATTAGGTTACTATCGTTTTTTTTTGTATTTTTAAAAAATCTAGACGTATGTGTATTGCACCCCACGGGGAAGTGTTTGGGTTTATACTTTAGATACTATCCTTGGCCCCCTTCTCCCTGGAACTGCTTTTCCAGCATTGGGTCAAGAGTAGACTGATTCTTCAGAGCTTATTCTTCTTGTACGTTTAATCAGCTATTCATCCAGGTGATATTCAAGTTGCCAACGATCCCAGTCTGAGACATTTATGGTAACGTGCTTTCATTATGCGTATTTCATCCTTTTCATACTTAATTCTGTAGACGTTGGAATTTAGGATTTGAAAGGGAATGCCGTGAAACTTATTTCAGTGCTCTGTAAATGTGTATATTAAAGTAAGCTAATTATGCAAACTTTGTCTTAGCGTAGATTCTCCCCAAGATCAGTTCGCATGATTTCCAGCGTTCTCCCGCCAACATCCTAATATGTGTATCGCGAGGGGGGAAACCCCATTAAACGGGGTGTAATTGCCTCCCGACGCCGTTGTAGGCGCCTGCACATTATTCGAATTACAAACAATTGGCATTGATGACAGGCGGAGACGGGAAACGAGAAAACAAGTGGAACAAATTAGAGTTGATGAATACGCCATGATCCGGGCGCTGCCATAGCTCTGCCCGTTGACTGAGCCGTTAGAAAAAGGAGTTTCGTACGAAGGGAAAAGAGGGAGACGATATCTGTGTGTGTTGGAACTAATTGTCTGTGTTACTAATTAAACAGCCGCTCACGTCGTTTAGACGTTGCATGTGACGGACGCACATGGCCGACTCTCGGACCGCATATGGCTCGGGAGAGAGGCCTTTTTCTGTTTCAGGGCTCGTAGATTTCGAGAGAGAGAGAGAGAGAGAGAGAGAGAGAGAGAGAGAGAGAGAGAGAGAGAGAGAGAGAGACACAAGAAATTTCTTTAATCAAAACCCAAGTTCGAAAAGAACATTCAACGGCCAACGCTCCTGCGCCTAATATTTATTTCTTGTTGTCAAACGCAGAAGTTCAATCGTGCGGAATCTTACTGTTCATTATACTCACTTGCCTTTTACTTCGTACTTGGTCGCCACTCATCTATTTTTCAAGAACAATGTAAAGGGATGGTTCCTGCTGTTTTCTCCTTTCTTTCTCTCTGCGTACCGCTCCTCTTTCGTCACCGAGACGGCTCTCATCAGACTCCTGGAAGAGATAAAAGAAGCAACTGATCGCAAACAAGTGACTGTTATGGTCGATTTTTCAGCAGCATTCGATTTGGTTCGAAAAGACATATTGTTGGCGATTCTTGAGTCAGTCGGTGTCGTAGACAGTGTTCTGGTTTGATTTGAGTCGTTAAAGGTAATAATGGTGAACTTTCGTCCTCGAGAACGGTACCTGTCGGCACACTACACGGCTCTGTTTTATCTGCCTTATGTTTTATTTCGTATGTAACCACATCACCCAAAGTTTTCGCAGAAGGAACAAGATACATTTAGCAGCGAAACACGCCGAATCTCGACAATGACATGTCTGCGGGTCTGACTCAGGTGGGGTTACCTCTGGGCGGTCACAAACGAGCAACAGCTCTCTACTGGGAGACTGGCAAACGACCACATACCAGCCGTACCTCCGCAGGTCCGAGTTCGGTGGATGCTGCAGGGGCTGGCACTCGCACATTTCCGAAACAGCAACTTCCATGACTGCCGAAACAGCCCTGCGTCTTGGTTGCAAAGAAAGGTGGACTGAGCTGGGGAGATATAGACTAATTTTTGTATCGTATGTGGTCTCATGCTGCCATCTCGGTTACTGGTTTTTGGTGTCATTCAGAGAGCATGTTGAAAGAGTTTGTGAGGAGTATTGCTAAAAATATTGGGATTCCGTAGAGCCTGCTGCCCCTAGTCTAGAACTAAAAGAATCAATTGCACATTGTTTGCTCTGGATGTTGCTGCAGCGTTTGATTGCCTCCAGGCCTTGGCCGATTTCCTTTACGGCGTGGAGGCTCCTCATAAACTTGTCGAATTTGTGAGTCGCCTGTACTCTTTTATGACTCTACGGGTAGGAGGTAGAAGGGGAGATGTCAGAGGTTGTGTCAACAGGGAGAGGACTTGGCTTCTCTGTCCCTACTTATCTTCAACCCTGCCACAATAAACTGTCTCAAAGAAGTATGGTTCATTCTCACCTCAATGGTGCATTATTTTTTGCAAATGATGTTATCCTCTTTCAGGATACGATGCAGGTTTTGGGCTGTCTTGGACAGGTCTTGGCACATGTGGGTTGTGGGTTAATCCCTAGAAATGTGTCTCCTTGATGGGGAGACGTGAGGCCGAGTTTCCCAGGGGCACCCTCCTCGGGTGGAAGTTGCGTGTACCTTGGTGACAGAGCCGTCCGCATTGCTGTGTGTGCCTGATCTAGATGTCTGGAGTGCTATTATGCGCTTGCGTTATAAGCGCCTGCTCGCTCCACAGGCACCTAACATAGCAACATGATCTGCCAGTTATTTATTATCATCCTAACCTTAATATATAATAAATATTTGATCAGGTATGGTTAATGGGAAAAGAAAAAGCCTTCGGTAAGTTACCAGAATATTTTATTACGTCTTCTTATGGGAAAGCACAACTCCTAGCTAAAATATCGTCATTTAGTATACTCATTCTACGAATTCCCTCCTGCCAGCGTTATCTAAATTATTCGAAAGTTTCCTTTAAAACATTAAAGGTCAATCTGAACGGAAAGGGGCCCAAATTAAACGACGTTAGTTCTATGGACACTTCCCAAAACTCAAAAAATATTTCTGATTATGACGCATAATCCAATATGTCAGTATATATCTCAGGCAGAATCCTAATAGTGCTCCAATGTTCAGTATCTTATTGTCGTAGAGCATTCAATTGTGCGAGTTGCCGCCGATTAAGTAATGAAAAGAGAAGAAAGGAAGAGATGGAATCCTTTCGGCCCACAGTGTTCTAAAATGGCCAAAGCCTCGAGGTGAAAACCTAATCACAGTGATTTCCAACGGAGTAACATCGCGGAATATTCAATGGCCTAAATTATTCTAGGAACAGCGGTTGCCCAAGTTTCCTTCTTAGCGCAATGTTGGCCTTCTGCGTGTAGGGAGCCGGCGAATGAATTCATCGACTTTTTGCCGCTAACGTTTCCGGCTCATCATGACCAAACGCGGCGCGAGTAAATTGTCGAACTTTCTGCGGGCTTTTGAAATAATTTCCTGTTAAACGTGACGCGAAGTGCAGAAATCCGAAGGGTAATAGTTGTAGTATGTCGGGGTGCATTCGAGGGTCACTCGAAGGCGGCGGGGCATCCAATGGGGTTTGCGAGAACGGCTCGAAGACCTCGACTTCACTCATGGCTTGCGTCTCCTCCCTGGACAAGCTAAATGCCACATGCACACACATAAACCTGCAAAAGCTCAAGGAGAAGCAGAAAACAAGCGACACCACGTGTCACTTTCTGAGGGAGCAACCCGTAGAACAGCCGAATCATTCAGCTTGTCACTATACGTATCTTTTCTATAAATTGAGAAATCATGTTTTTTGTTAATTAGTGAAATAGACAAATCTAGAAAATTCAACTTATCTCCACCCAATTCAAGGGTGAGTTGAATGAACGGATCTAGTTTATTAATTTTTTCATGAAAGGAATTTAATTGTCTTCCGGTCCCTGTCCATAAGATTATGACATCATCCACATATCTGTTTGATTTACATTTTCCAAAAATTAGTTTTTCAATATAATCCATATAAATGTCCGCCAGCAAAGGAGACAGTGGAGAACCCATCGCAGCCCCCGGCCGAGTGTAATATTTACCCTCAAACAAGAAATAATTCTGATCCATACAAACAGACATTAAACTACACAATTCATTCTTTTAAAAAATATCGAGATTCGAACTATGGATAATCCCATTAACCACATCTTTGCATGTAGCTACGTCGATATTGGTAAACAAGCTCACCGCATCAAATGAAGCAAGTTTGGCATTTGGAGGTGCTTGTATATCTTTAATTTTAGATACCAAATTTTGTGAATTTTGGCCTGACTATATAAGATGTCCTTTCTATGAGGTACCCTCAGTTCATGTTTGTTACTGAGGTCATCATCAGTCCGTCGAAATCGATTTAACAATTGTGCTCATTATTTCTGTGGAAATATAGACAATTTATCGTTTATTCTGTTTTTTTTTTCACCACTCGGTCATAAATCTCTGTACTGCGTAGAACAGGTGCTCAATACCCAAGCGAGTTATGATAAGCTCAGTTCACCAACCCTACAGTGATGGACAGGATGGGTCTCAGGGTGCCTCCAACTAGTTTTCTCTCATCAAATTACACCAGTACCAAATCAACTGAAATGTTCAAATTCTCTTATCTTTTTTACTTTCCTTGGCTCTACAAAGTAAAAAGGTAAGTTATGTAATCGGCCGAAAACAAAATTTTTTTTGAAGAGTTTTCTTCAGATCTTTACGTTTCAGACCCTCCTGAGTCCGAAAAACATTATTTGGGAAAATGGTCTGTGTGTATGTGTGTGTGTGAACGATTTTTTAGAGAAAACCACCGTACCAAATCAGCTCAAACTTCATATCTCGTCCGCAGGTTACCATGGGACGCCGAAATGGGGGTATGAACAAAATCCACCGAAATTTAACTATAGTTATCATAGTGATCAAATACCAAATATTTTTTTTCTAAAAACGATTTTGATTAAATTTTTATCAATCAACAATAAATTATCAAAACTTTCGACGAAATCGATTTTAGCGCGGTTTTTAGAGAAAACAACCGTACCAACTCAGCTGAAACTTGGTGTATAGCCTACAGGTTACCATGGGACGCAAAAATAAGGGCATGGGCAAAATCCACCCAAAGTTAACTGTAGTTATCATAGTGATCAAAACACCAAATTTTTATTCTCAAAAACGGCTCTAACGATTTTGATTAAAATTTTTATATTGATAGCTCTTTTTCTTTTTTTTTTTTTGATCTGAGGGCGTGTGGGACAAGTCCCTTTGTCACTGCGGCCGCATATGGGCCTATTGTTACGCTGGCCCTTTCTTAGTAGAAGGCGTCGTACATACCT
This sequence comes from Pachypeltis micranthus, assembly GCA_020466155.1. Taxonomy (NCBI): domain Eukaryota; kingdom Metazoa; phylum Arthropoda; class Insecta; order Hemiptera; family Miridae; genus Pachypeltis; species Pachypeltis micranthus. The sequence continues at coordinate 8,661,335 of CM035776.1, forward strand.
GCCCCCCTTAGGAAGCCGAGTATGTCCTTCACCGCAGAGACCGCAATATTTGGGTTTTAATGGTCCCCTGACCGAAAAATTCGAAACGTTTAGCTGCTAAGGCAGGGCATTCACATATGATGTGCTCTGCTGTCTCGTCCTCCTCGCCGCAGAATCTGCATTCCACCGCCTCTGAGATGCCCATCTTGTTGAAGTGATATCTGAGTGGGCAGTGCCCGGTGAGGAAGCTTATCAGTACTCTCAGATCTTGTCTAGAGAGTGTCAGCATCGCCTTCGCCCTTTGACAGGAAGGCGTGAAGAGCCTTTTCGCCTGTCTTAGTCGTGGCTGGCGATGCCAATGGGCGCCATTTTCCTGTATCTCCCATCGAGCAATCAGACGGTTCAGGTGACTTTTCGTCATGCCCACGTATGGTTCAGGCCCGATGGGTAGGGATTCTGTACCCCTTTTTGCGAGGCGGTCAGCCTTTTCATTGCCCTCATGCCCCCTGTGAGCCGGCACCCAAATGAGGGAGAGCCTGTTACAGGCGCCGAGCTGCTTGAGCGCATGGAGGCATTCCCATGCCAGCTTAGACCTAAAACTATAGGCTGAGATGGCCTTTAAGGCCTGGCTGTCATTTGTTCAGGATCTCTTCTGCGATCTCTTGGGTTTGGCCCATTGTTCAGCATGCTGACCTTATTCACAGCTGGCCGCAGACATGCTCCTGGGGACAATGCCGTGGCCGTTCCACTATCCACAACCCAAGGTCGCGCCTGGTAGCATGGGCATGCTCCTGGGAAGATAACCCAGAACCAGGATTGATAGCTCTTAATAAGGCAATTATACCATAAAATTCCCATTTGTGGAAAAATGACGAGAGCAGCACAATAAATTATCATAATTTTCGAAGAACAACGTTTTTAGCGCAGGTTTTTCCCTATAAACTCCGCTGGAATTTTTGTAGAATGTTAAAAATAATTGGTATTGTAGTCCAATCCAATACCTAAAGGATGAGTGTATAAAAAAGCTCATGAGATACATGGGGCTCACTCCAGAAATTCCTGAACTTCAACTACCCCCGTTTCGCTTGCTACCAGTTCTAACAGTTTTTACCCAATAACTCTGCAAAAGTGATTACTATCCTTCTTCAAAAAATTTGTGTTTACAGCCTCATCAATTATCTGTGTACCAATTGCTCAATAATGGTCCTGCAATGAGTACGAGCAGCACAATAAATTCCAGAACTGTAAGCGCTACCGCTTCCTGCTGCTGTAAAGTGTTGTTTGACCAAGTTCAAATGAACTGAGTGATAAATGAATTGCTTGAATAGAATTAGCCATGTACAAAGTGAATTGACGTAGAGCTAAGGAAAGTTGTGTGTTGCAACGCACCAGATATTTTGAACTTAACTTGAAGTTATAAGATACTTCCCAATAATTATTCAAAAAATTCTCTTTCTTCTCTTAAAATGAAAAGACTGATAAGCCCATTGCTCAAATTTGGTATGGCATTTCGAATGGCGAACAGTAGAAATAATTCGTTAAACAGTCAAACCAGAAACGCCTTCAACGGCTCGCCTTTCAAATTTGCAAACAGGTGAGAACGCTGTACCCCTGAGAAGACTGAAATCCGATTTGAAGACAACCTTCCCTCACGCCGCGGTGGTGCAATGAATAATGGCTACTGGCGAATACGAAGACAAGTCTCTTGAATGGACTCTTCACATCTCAGATTGCGGACCCATCTTGAAACACTGTGTGGAGCCCCGACCACGAGAGATTGCCGTGCCCCTCGCCGTTTACATAATTGACAACCTCCGTGAGTGTGATGGAAATCGCCTCGTACGAGGCGTCCGGGAATTCCCTGGGTATTGTTAGATCTACTATAAATGCGCGGAAATGTTATCAAACCAAAATTTTAAACGTGTTTTGTGTTGGCCGAGTAAGGTAGCGGATGACCTTCATAGATCGCATCTAACTGTACAGGAATTGAACGCTGGACCTTCCCCATTTGTTGCTTGGATGTGAAGAAAGTTGTGTGATAGCTCTCAGTGCACGTTTGTGCAATGATTTCCCACGGTGAAATGAGAAATTATCACTACTCTCACCTTACCGATAATGTCTTCTATAATAAGCAAGTTGCGGGGATTGCCGGTGATTTATTTAGCGGATGGAGAGGAACAGGTGCAGACGTAAATTCCAGTTGGCGTCGCACCGTCTGGTCCGTTGGCATCTCGTCCCTCATGTCTCGCTTCCGTCTTCCAGAGGAGGGGAAAGAAATGACGATTCGTGAGCAATTTGGTATAATTTATGCCAAAAACCCCCCCGTCGACTAACTGGTTTGTGTGGTTTCCTTTCCAAGTTTAATGGGGCGACCCCGCCTTCGCGCGAGGCGTGTCATCAGCCTAATTATCGTGCTTCGCGAGCTTTTGGAGCGCTTCGAAGGGCTCGGCGTCATTATTTGGTGCCTTTCAATCAGAGGCACCCGCGCCCACAAAAGGGAATACGCGGACTTGAATTCATCGCGTTTAACGCCCGAAGAAGCGCCAAAATTATTTGAGAAAACGCCTCGATTACGAGCGGCGAATCGCACGAATCCGTTCAAATCAATTCGCAATGGTTATCGGGTGATAGTTCACAATAAAAACTTCTGTTTCGGAATGAGGAGTGACGCATTACAAAATACGAGGGGAAGCTTCGCTTGTTCAACATAGTCCTAACATACGCGTATTTCTTTTAAACTTCGATACTAACATTATGTGTATAAAGATGAAGAGGTATTTTCTAGTATTCGGATTACATAATTTTCTAATTTCTAATTTTACAATTTTCCTACTCACCCAACCAAAGATATTTTTTTAACCGCCGACTTTTTCTCAGTTTCAATAAATTTTTCTACATTTTTTGGTTTATTATTCATTCTGAATAATAACCCTATGTTTTCGGTCACGAAAAATTCTTACAACCCCCCCCCCCTCAAAATTTGATACTTTACGTTTCAAGACATGGGGATTCCAAATCTGCAATGCCTATCCGCCGTCCACCATACCCTGTCCGGTGGAGTTTTGTGCCTTTAACGGGGTCTAAAAAATTCGTTCTTTCGCACAAAATTCCATTTGGTATCTAGTTGTGCCCGCCATCTCGGCAATCCGATCAGACGAAGCCCATGGTTGTTATGGGCAAAAAATGGTTAAACAAATTAACGAAACGCAGTATAACGCAGGAACTACAGCGGAAGTCAACGTTTCGTCGTTAGTACTCTCTCCCTCCCGTCATATCAGACTCAATCACCCGCCCACTCGACACGCAACGGATTCGCTGGAAGCCCCCGTCCCAATTTCTCCGACTCTTTTTGCCCAATGGGGCGCCAAGGCCACTTCCTCCGCACACCCCTCCATCGGATCATAAATGCCTACAGACGTTTACAGGCTCCTGGCACCGGGGGAATATTTAGTTTCCGTAGTTCCATTCTAGCCAGGTCATGTTTCGTATGGTTTACTAGTATTCGATGCTGAATTGAATGGGATGGGTCTCGGAGCAGTATTACTAGGTCAAGCCGTTCATCAGAATAATAAACCATTGTGTAATAATTTGCAGGGTTTTTACTTCTGTTCAGTTCGTCGACCGATCAATTTTTTTTTCGCTTTCTGCACAGTTTATCTTCAAGTCCCATTCCTCAGCAACATTCATACATTTTTCCCTAGATTTTTTGACTAATGCTGCTGAAATCTCAACCATTTTTTCCAAGTTTTTGTGAAATTGATTTTATCAGAATTGTCCATGAGTACTGTTTGTTTTTTCATCTGCTTCGCGTTTCATTTTGCTCGATTTCCCAGCCGTTATACTGGAGCGGTTGAGGCAATAGCTGTGACCACTGTTAATGGGACAGAAGATGTTTCTACGTAGAACGTCATGTTACGTTGTGCACGTTCACATGAACCGAGGGAAAAATTGACCGAATTAGCGACCAAAATGTACGAGGGGCTGAGAAGATTTGCCAGTTTCCGCTACTTTTTTCAGCCTAAGTCCTTCCCACAGGTTCCCGCGTTTTCAGATCAGGAATCGTGTAAGGTCATTGAACAGAAGTGCAACGTAGAGATCCATTTACTTTGTTGTAAGTTCGTAAACCAAAGAAGCTTCATTCCGCTAGTTTGTGCCTCACTGTAGCAGACTTGGATTGCTCCTCGCTAAATATATGTGAAGGGGCATTTAGTTTGTTGGGTTCACACAACATGGACAGGCTGATGGACCCGTTTAAAATTAACGATAATAAAATGACTCCTAATTGAGAGGATATAGGAGTCTTGAGTGTATTTTAGAGGTTTCGTCCTACTGTGCAGCAGTAGCTGTTTTGAGGCCACCGAAAAAAATCAAAATACGTTCAAAGGCCGTCGATTTTTTATTCGTAGCTCACGCCCACTCTTCAAAGAGCAAAATGCCATCAAACAAACCAGCCCTCGGCGCTCCAGCCAGGAACTATACGATGTGAGCATGACTAGTGTTCAGCTCGGCATCTCATTTGCCCTTCGTAAAAGGTCTCAGTGGTCGCGTGTGCAAAACCAACGCGAAGAACCCTGAATGCATTTGGCAGATAAACATCAAGAGTTTCGCCATCAATCTACGCGTAATCTCGCGTTTCCCATACGGTTCCATAATTTACCTGCGCCGCAAATGTCTATGATGGTTAATTGTGTTTGCGTTTTGTCGCCACTGCGTTCCTCTTTAAGAGATGCAGCACACACACAGACGACTTTCGGTGTTTATAGTTGTAGATGGTATCGCGTTCCTTCACTTCAACAAATAAATGAATTGAATAAATGGGTGAAACTCTGTGAGGAAGCGATTAATTCAGTTGTAAGTTATCGCGCCGCCCGACGCCCACCAGAATCAACGTGCTTTTTTTTCACAAGAAAACCACTCCCTCCAGCCGGTGGCAGTGAATCCTTGAACCGGTCACTTCTAATGCAGCTACTTAGAAAAGATAACCATCTTTCGAAGAGGTGACAAATATTTTCCTTTGCCTTCGAGAGAAAATCTATTCGAGGGCCCTCAATCTCGTTGCCACCGTCCGAACAATAGATTTATATGCTAATCCCGCGGCCGTTCGGTTGGCTTTTGTGGATCTGAAGACAATGTCCCGATATGAAAGGCGATTTCAGTGTTAGAATGCGAACCCGTAGGAAGCGGTAATTGATATTCGCGCGGCCTCACACCTTCTCGATAACTGTGGATATGCGAAAGTGAATCGATAGCATCCGGAGAGTTGAACATTTTTTTTTTTTCCGCCCCTCGATTTGGAAAGAATCAAGACTACCAGAAACTAGCTGCGTTTGGACCAGTTCTGTTTTGAGGCCTCTTAGGAAGTTGACCGCTTATGGCACAAAGGTCCTCTCTTATAACCTGTACTTCCTATTGGGGTACTCGACCAACCATCGGTTACTCAACCTATAACAGCGGGAGTTCCCCAGGGAAGCGTCTGGGGACCGTTCTTATACAACATGTTCTGCGACGACACACCCTTACCCGAAGCCGAAGATGAGTTCTCTGGATTGTATTTTTTTAAATGCATTTATTCAAGAAGATTACAGAAAAAGATACAAAAAGCAACACAAATACTACATAATGCGTTCCCCACTCGATAAGTAAAAAACTTGTGCTGAGGGGAAGAGTCGTATATAATTTCCTAGCTACAGATTAATAGGAACAAACTGCAAACCTATATAGTACAATATACTGCATTATATGATAGATAGTTCATAAAATCAGAAAACAAGTTAAAAAGAAGAATCATCCGAGCATTTCCACATGGACGTACTCTTTGATGCGCCCCTTAAACCTTGCTAGTTCATTTAGCATCTTTAATTCCTTTGGAAGACTGTTAAACAGCTTTATTCCATTGTTCGAGAAAAAAATTTTGACTTCTAGCGGTGAATCTACAAGGCAACTTCAGTGTAAGGTTACTAGATGACCTCGTCTGCCCATAATTTTTTTCAAAATCAGGTGGATATTGGTTTATTATTCATTCGGAATAATAACCCTATGTTTTCGGCCACGAAAAACTTTTTAGAACCTCCCCTAAAAATTTGATACTTTACGTTTCAAGACATGGGGATTCCAAATCTGCAATGTCCTTCCGCCGTCCGGGCCGTTTTGTGCCTTTAACGCGGTCTAAAAAATCCGTTTTTTCGCACAAAAATCCCATTTGGTATCTAGTTGTGCCCGCCATCTCGGCAATCCGATCGGACGAAGCCCATGGTTGTTATTGACAAAAAATGGTTTCAAAAATTAACGAAACGCAGCATAATCGCAAATAAGCCGTGTTTCGTATCGTTTTTAAGGTATTTTTACATCCTGGGTCGAAAGGAATGAGTATCAGACGTGTACAAAGGCGTATAGGGAAATTACAGTAATTATTTGAGTCAACTAATTGAAAGAACTCGCGGGAACTACAGCGGAAGTCAACGTTTCGTCGTTTGTCCTCCCTCCCGTCTCATCGAAACCACCCGCTCGCTCACCTCACAACGCCTGCTTGACTCGCAACGTCGTGTCAATTGCCGAGGGTTCGCTGGAAGTCCCCGTCCCAACTTTCTCGACTATTATTGCCCTACAGGGGCGGAGGAAGGTGAGGGCCACTTCCTCTGCACACCCGTGACATACTAATGACGTTTACAGGCGCCTGGCGCGGGGGGAATATTTAGTTTCCGTAGTTCCATTGTAGTCAGGTCATGTTTCGAATGGTTTACTAGTATTTTTCGATGCTGAATCGAATGGGATCGGTCTCGGACCAGTAATACTAGGTCAAGCTGTTCATGAGAATAATAAACCCTTGTGTAATAATTTGCAGGGTTTTAAATATATATATAAGTTACACGATACTTTTCCACTGAATTGCTATTTTCTAACTTAGATGCTGTATCATCAATCCTGGACTTATAAAAGCCTCCCACCTTCCAACAATCCTCAGTCTCCGTCTACACTTCTTGCTACACGTTACTCTGTTGGTTTAAATTGTGAATAAAACCGTTAACGCTAAGAGTGTTAGTCAACCTCCTTTACATCGTGTTGTCATCACACACACTTTACACAATCTGTAAATACTATTACCATACGGGGAAAAGGAGGTTGACCTACACTCTTAGCGTTTAAGCGTTTCCATTATGCCTTAGCTAAATTTTCTAATTCTGGAATGTAACCTATAAATGTGCTGTGTAATTTTGACTTCTATTAAGGAGGTATTTAGGTATTAAAGCAATTGGGTTATGCTTAGGGGTTAATCCTTTTTTTTTTTGTATTTTTTTACACTATTGAGCATTCGTTGTGTGTAAACATCTATTGTGTACCCCTTGTTTTATGTTTTATGTTGTAGTTTGCAGTAATCCGTTCTTGGCAATTTTGATCCCCAAAATTTCCTCTAGGGGGGGGGGGGAGATGTTACACGATACTTTTCCACTGAATTGCTATTTTCTGATTTGCTGTATCATCAATCCTGGACTTATAAAAGCCTCCCACCTTCCAACAATCTTCAGTCTCCGTCTATACTCCTTGCCTCACGTTACTTTGCCGATTTAAATTGTGAATAAAACAGTTTTAAAAAAGTGATTTAGTGAGTCGGAATTTATAATTTATATGGATACAGTTTTTTTTTTGTGAATGTGAAAGATGTGCAATACCTCGAATGTCTTAAAAACTGCAGAGGAGGGGAATTTCATTTTCTTCCGCAGTAAAATTTTGATAATTTTTTTCTGGGTATTATGCAAAGGCTCTAGGTAAGTTTGGTAGGCCGATCCCCGCACAAGAATACAATAGGATATTACGGATTGCGCTAGAGCATGATAAAACATGTTAAGTGTACCCATAGACATGAAATTTCGGAATATGCCGACGATCTACTCGTAGTCTACTCCTTCTCAAACTAGAACGGAGGAGAAGTCTCTCGACGCTTACAGCGCACCATCGAAAAACTAGGACATTGGAGTTGGAGAATTGGAAATGGAGAATGAAAATCAATGCCACCAAAACGTCAATCGTCACATTCACCTACGAATAGCGCTTTGTTGAACCAGAGGTATACTTCAAGGGATTAGTCATCCCAAAAGCATAGAGTGCCCCATGTCTAGGTGTGATGTTGGACAACACTTAAACTTTCTCCTCATGTTTACTAACTTCTGACGAAAATTCGAATCCGGTCTATCATCCTCAACTGTGTCAAATGACAATAAAATCCTAATTTACAAACTCTTAATAAGACCGATCTGGACACGCACTTACTGACTGGAGTACCTGCTCAAAGTCCCAATTTCAATGGTGACACGGAATCAAATTTTTGGACCAACACTCCACCGACTCACCATCTGGTGGCAGGAGGTCTCGCTCGTCCTAATATTTCAAAACTATATCCCTCCCAGCACATTCTCGACAGACTGTCTACCTTAGGTTATCTCAATGACTCACTAAGACCACTGTAAGTGCAAGTGCCAGAATACCATCGGATAGTGTTTACGCCCAAGAGCGGTTTTTATTTGTTTACTTTTTTTTTTGGTTGCTGGTGAGCCTTGAGCTTCACCTCAGGTGTTACATCACTATTGTTGTTGCCTCCCTCCGTCACTTAATCCTTGTCTACCGTTTTTCGTCGTCCATCTCCGCCATCACTCTGATTCTCGTTACCCACCACGTTGTCTCGGCACACCTTCTCTTTTTTACTTTACGCTACCCCAAAGGGAAAGGAAAGTATGGTAATCGTGTCAAAAAAATTTGGGTTTCTTCTGATCTTTACGTTTCAGACCCTCCTGAGTTCGAAAAACACTATTTGGGAAATTGTCTGTGTGTCTGTGAACAATTTTTAGAGAAAACGACCGTATCAAATCAGCTCAAACTTGATATCTAGTCCGCAGGTTACCATGGGACGCCAAAATAAGGGTGTGAACAAAAACCATCGAACGTTAACTATAGTTATCATAAAGATCAAAACACCAAATATTTTTTTTCTCAAAAAAGGCTCCAACGATTTTGATTAAATTTTTTATATTTATAGCTCTTATAAAGACAATCATGCCATAAAATTTCCATTTGTGGGAAAATGACGAGAGCAGCACAATAAATTATCAAAATTTTCGACGGAAAGCGTTTTTAGCGCGGTATTTTCCTTATAAACTCCGCTGGAATGTTAGTAGAATGTTGAAAAAAAATGGTATTGTAGTCCAATCCAATGCCTAAAGGGTGACTGTTTAAAAACGCTCATGAGATACATGGGGCTCACTCCAGAAATTCCTGAATTTCAACTACCGCCGTTTCGCTTACTACCAGTTCTCGAAGTTTTTACACAATAACTCTGCAAAATTAATTACTATCCTCTTCAAAAAATTTGTGTTTACAGGCTCATTAAGTATCTGTGTACCGATTGCTCAATAATGGTCCTGGAATGAGTACGAGCAGCACAATAAATTGCGGAACTGTAAGCGCTACCGGTTTCTGCTGCCGTAAAGTGTTGTTTGACCAAGTTCTTTTTAACACAATCAGTGGTCAGCAGTATCCACCGGAATTGCTTCTATCTTCGCTGTTGGTTCCTACGGCCGTCAGCATCCAAAGGAAACAAATTTTTGTCAATAATTCGGATTCCCCTACGAACAACTTACTGCAATACGGAGTTCCACGTCCAACCTATCAGAGACTTCTTTCAATAACTGTGAACTGCCTCCAAGAAGTTTTATTTTTCAGTCTTTTAGTTTATTTTAGTTATCTTGAAGAGAGCTTTTTGTTCTTTTGCTGTAATACTTCTTTTTTTATCCATAATTCATTTCTCAAAATATAGTTTATGTCAAGTTTACTTTATGCGTTGTTCTAAAGTTTGAAGCCCCCCTGTGGCAATTTACAAACAGATAGTAACCGACAGTTGTAAATATTAATGTGTAAAACTGATATACACACGTCAATATGGTATATTATATTTAATGGACTTATTTAAAAATATCTGGTGCGTTGCAACACACAACTTTCCTTAGCTCTACGTCAATTCACTTTGTACATGGCTAACTCTATTTAATCAATTCATTTATCACTCAGTTAATTTGAACTTGGTTAAACAACGCTTAACGACAGCAGAAAGCGGTAGCGCTTACAGTTCCGGAATTTATTGTGCTGCTCGTACTCATTGCAGGACCATTACTGAGCAATTGGTACACAGATAATTGATGAGGCTGTAAACACAAATTTTATGAAGAAGGACAGTAATTACTTTTGCAGAGTTATTGGGTAAAAACGTTTAGAACTGGTAGTAAGCGAAACGGCAGTAGTTGAAATTCAGGAATTTCTGGAGTGAGCCCCATGTATCTCATGAGCGTTTTTAAACACTCACCCTTTAGGTATTGGATTGGACTACAATACCGATTTTTTTTAGCATTCTACTAACATTCCAGCGGAGTTTATAAGGAAAAAACTGCGCTAAAAACGCTTTTGGTCGAAAATTTTGATAATTTATTGTGCTGCTCTCGTTGTTTTCCTACGAATGAGAATTTTATAGTATCATTGCCTCATTGAGAGCTATCAATATAAAAAATGTAATTAAAATCGTTAGAGCCGTTGTTGAGAAAAAAAATTTGGTGTTTTGATCACTATGATGACTATAGTTAACTTTCGATGGATTTTGCCCATACCCTCACTATTGCGTCCGATGGTAACTCGTAGGCTAGACATCAAGTTTCAGCTGATTTGGTACGGTTGTTTTCCCTAAAAACCGCGCTAAAATCGATTTCGTCGAAAGTTTTGGTAATTTATTGTGCTGCTCTCGTCTTATTCCCATAGATGGGAATTTTATGGTATAATTGTGATATTTGGAGCTACCAATATAAAAAATTTAATCAAAATCGTTAGAGCCATTTTTGAGAAAAAAAATATTTGGTGTTTTGATCACTATGATAACTATAGGTTAATTTCGATGGATTTTGTTCATACCCTTATTTTGGCGTCCCATAGTGACTTCCGGGCTACATATCAAGTTTGAGCTGATTTGGTACGGTGGTTCTCTCTAAAAATCGTTCACAGACACACAGACCATTTTCCCAAATAGTGTTTTTCGGACTCAGCGGGGTCTGAAACGTAAAGATCTGAAGAGAACTCAAAATTTTTCTTTCGGCCGATTACATAACTTTCCTTTCTACTTCGTAGAGCAAGGAAAGTAAAAAAGTCAAATTCACGTCTTACAGCCCACATCAGCCTATCCGTGATAGTCACTAAGGAAGAAAGTACAGTCGTGAACGTACTTTGAGTTTGTAAACGTACTATAACGAAATTCGAGTTCCTTCCTTCAGCAATCTGCGAGGCTAGTACAATTCTGTCAAGGGAATTTTTGCCTAGTAAGTCACAAAACTCGAAAAATAGCAGATAATGCGAATTGTGGCATACAACTGTTGTGAGGACAGAAGTGGACTAATTAAATAAATTTAGTGACGTGCTGTGGCAGTTGGGCCGGGAATGAGTCGGTGGCCCACGCGATATAGTGCAGTGGTTGTTAGTTCATAGAAGGAAGCGGTGAAAAGGAAGTGGGACGATAGGAGGCTCTTCAACGACCAACCCCTCGAGGGCATCTTGGCCTACTCTTGGCATTTGTCTTAAAAAAACGTTGATACCGGTAGGGAACAATTGATACTGGAAGGACCTCGCCTAAGTTGATTCATCGGGAAGGGCGTCTCTCGGAACCGATCGCGTTATTCGGATCGCGGGGTAACAACTGGGCATTTCGGGCGGTTGGAGCATTACGCGGCGAATCCTTTAACTTGGAAATCGACTGGGGAGAGAGCCGCGCCACCCAAGTTGGTTGGTGGCTGTACCGTGTCAAAAGCCATTAAATGATAGGAACTGCTGGAGCCAGCCTTCACCTCTGAGAGCGTGTCCGCGGGTCTGGTTCACGGTCGTCACAAATACCTCGAGCTCGTGTTTTTTTTTTCTTCTTCAGATTTACAAGGTTCAAACTGGTTCGAGCCTTTCAGTACAAGTGAGTCCGATGGCGATTGGAAATATTGCACTCCCGCTGAATGTTTTGTAACTAACGCCTCACGCCGCCTAACTTCAAACTTGAAAACTTTTCGATGAGGTGAACTGAAGATGAGTTGCTCACGAGAACTTGCCCTTCATTTCGATCTGATGGTTAAGAACATGAGTAACAATAAATCAATCACTCTAGGAATTGAGAAACAAACACATCAGCTTTCCTCTGTGTCACGATTTTCACCAATCTCGTGCCCCAATGACCCAAAGCTAAATCATTTGACTCAAGCGCACTGGAAGACTGAGAAACAGTACAGTGTGCCGTTACCTGATAACCTGCGTACTGGGTACGGTAAAGAGAAAAACTAAACTCATGAAGGAATGTAATAGTGATGGTTTGAACTACCGATGACGTTCAGCTCGCTGACGTACGTAGACGAATCCAACTTGTACTTTGTTATACCAGGGCCAGTGAGATTTTAACAAGAGCTACAAGGCGTACGAAAAAGATGAGATGTATCGTAAATCTAGCTCCAATGACATTCGTTCTCAGAAAAATTAGGAAGGCAGTTAAATAGGCTTAATAATGGTCATGAGAAAAAAAGAGAGCAACCTCGGAAATTCTTGAATTCAAATACTAACGTCCTATTTTGACCAACAGAACGCGATTGCTGAACCAAATTAGCTCAAACTTCATATCTAGCCCGTAAGTCACAATGGAACGGCAAAATAAGGTTATCAGGAAAGCCGCCAAGAATCAACTATAGTTATCGTAGTGAAACACTTTTTTTCTCAAAAACGGTTCTAACGATTTCGATTAATTTTTTTGTGTTGACAGCTCCAAATAACACGACAATACCATAAAATTTTCACGCGTGGGAAAACGACGAGAGCAGCACCAAAATGACCAAACAATTTGACGAAAACAAGCGCTGTTTTTACTTTCCGCTACCCGAAGGGAAGGAAAGTATAGTAATCGGCCCAAAAAAAAAAAGTGTGTTTTCTTCAGATCTTTACGTTTAGAGGCCTACTAAGTCTAAAAAACCTAATTTCGGCGCGTGGTCCGTGTGTGTGTGTGTGTGTGTGTCTGTAGTTCGATTTGCGGGAGAACGGCTGATCCGATTGAGCTGGTTCTTTTTTTTTGTTCGTTATTTTTTGTAGACACCAAAATAAGGTTATGGACGATTTCGGCCGGTGGGAAGGGGGGTGGGAGGTAAGTCTCCTCCACTTTCGTGAACATAGCACGGAAAAGAGTACGGTCGGCTTCCGGCCCCAGTGCAGTAGCACCTTGCTGATGAATTCGTTGGAGTTCTTCACCATGGGTCTTCAACATGCGTTTAATTCGTATGAAACCCCGATTAGCCACACCACTAATACTAGCACGGGGCTGGTCTTTACCCCTGGTTTCTCTTTTAGGCATTTCTACGTAAAGTTAAGATTAAGACAGTGAACAAAGAGTATGGTACAATCAACGAATAATACAAAGAGAATAAATGATAGGAAACCAATATACCAATCACGACGCGTAGAAATCACACAGGGGGGTTGCCAAAATCCGGATCGGACGGAACCAAATGTTTAATATTGGGGAATAAATAAAACGAAACTTCCAGAACTCGAGAATATAAAGTGGATTGTATTTATTTACAATGGGATTAACGTTGTGGCACCGACGTACTGGGAGGTCCAAAGTACATATAGTTCCAGATACCACGAATGTTCGTAATTTCGTGAACCGGTCGCGGATTCCGCCGACCGAACGCGAACTCAGATACGCGATTGACTCGAAACACGACGGTAAGTTACGAACTAAACGGTTGAGACGTTTCAAACAAAAGAAAAATGTTAGTGAGTAAAAAAAAGGAATATGGCCGCGCACAGCGCGAGCGGGTGATTCGTAATAAGTTCTGGCGTCGCCTCGTGATGTCGAGATCTCGAACATCCTAGATCCGCGGAAAAATGGGCGAATTCCACAGGCGGTAAATAGAAGTCGCGGTCAACAGTAAAAGAAAGGAAAACCACAACAAACTCCTCGAACCGCAAATTTCAAACAAATTTCGAACAGCTGCTGTAGACCAACCGAGTCTGGTCAGGTGGCTCGCCCTCTCCTTTCCAGCGATCCAAAAAACGTTAAGTTTGCTAAAAAGTTGAGCCACACTCAGTTTTGAAGTTGTGCAGTAATTCTTCATTATGTTGATAGTTTGCTGTAGCCTTTGTCATGACCCCGGAAATGATAGCATAAATCTCTGCTTGAAAAACAGTTGGAGTGGGACCCAGGGCAATGTACGTCCCACTCCTCCCTGAAACATTTATCCACTCCCCAGAGCCAATGACCCCCAGGGTTTCAGATCCTGTGCAAATATTGATACCATTAGGAGGCCTAAACCGACGACTTTCGCAGTTCCATAGGGCGTTCCTTCTGGTTGCACTTGGTATTTCCCATCGAGCTCGTAGTTGAGCGCCTTAAAGGTTTCCAGGTTCCTGAATATAGCCAGATCCCTATCACCCGCCTGTGCACTTGCCTCAGCTACTCCAAGACTGACAAGTCATAGCTTCTGCCTCGACAAATATATAGTCAACTGTCTTCCACGTGTTTATCTAACGAATTTAGGAACGACTAAGCTAGGAGTAAGACACTAAAATAAGGATCACCGTCAGTAAGTCGTAGGCGCAAGAATATTGTGTGATGCCTCGCCCCAGAAACGAATTCAAGTAACGGAGTTTGAAGTTAGAAGCAATAAAATCCCGAGAAACTTCATTTTGGTGAGGTTTATGAGGTCATGAATCGACTGAGTGAGTGAGTGCCGGTTCAGTCCTCGAAGCGGTGAACTGGTCTCAGGGGGGGTCAAGTGTCACGTCCAACAGGGGCCCTTCAAAAAATGCCTCCTTTTCATTCCGTCAGCTCGAAAGCGCATCGACGAAATGGGCCGTGGTTTATTTATTTTGTTTAGAAAGTGGCCAGAAAAACGGACCGGGGTCGATTAATTAACGCAGTAAAATCAGTTTTTTGATGGCGAAGGTCAGTTTCTTTTTTTTCGTTCGAAGGGAAAGATCGACGCCTCGTTGGAGAGGCAGCTCACGTACTTCCTTCCCTCGGTGCTTATGCAAGACAACGCTTTTAGTCAAACAAAATTTTTAAATATTTCTCTCCGATCAAACAGCCGACTCGAGACGAGCTCGAAAAACAAGGACGAGATAACCCAAATAAATTACCACCTTCGCGTTTTTGGCAAAAAGAAAAAAAAAATTTTTTTTCCCCGTAAAAAACGCGTCGTGAATCCACAAAATCAGTTGAAATTAGAGGGCGCGTAAATAATTTCTGGAACCCCGAAATTCCACAATCCGCGTCAGATTGGGCAACCGAAGAGAAGCCAATTTATTGACTTCGTCTATGGAACGTCTTCGAAAAACCTGAAATTCGAAAGTTTTACGGCCCTGGAACGAGGAAAACTGGTTCTCTCCCATTCACTTTTCAATGAGTGAGTTTCCCCATTTCACGCCTTTTGTGGTCCATAAAACGAATATATGTTCTCATTTAGTCGGCGTTATTGACCCTTTTACGCATCGACAATGAAACGGTGGACGGTCAGTGTTTATTTCATGGGCTGACGTCTAATTAATTCTCCTTTCTTCTTGCTCTTCGAGCCCGCTCATCATGCTAATTGACACATTTGATTTGTGTTTTGAAACCGCGAGTCGCAATGGCTGCAAAACAATCGAGCAAATCAAGAAAGTGCAAGCTGAAAACGCTGCAAATTATTACAAAACGGTTTATTATTCTTTTGCGCAGCTCACACACCTCTGAGACCCATCACATCCGAGTCAGCATCGAAAAATACCAGTAAACGATACGAAACATGACCTGACTACGACGAAAATGACGTATTCCAGGCGCCTGCAGGCAATTGGCAGTAGGCGACAAGTCGAGCTGGCAGGTGGTTGGAGTGAGACCTGTGGGAGAGCAAACGATGAAACGATTACTTTCGCTGTATTCTCCCACGAGTTCTTTCAATTATTAGACTTTGGCTCGCTATAATTACTGTGATTTCACTGCTATCTGTCTAGGCACAGTCGTACACCTCTGAAAATGATACCAAGCGCTGCGAAATTGCTGTAAAACTGCCAAAATTGCGTTATAGTTGATTTTTTAAACCATGGGCTTCGTCGGATCAGATTGCCAAGTACGCAGGTAGACAAACACAATCAGTACATTAGTTGTAAGGGTTTGTGAGACGACTACTTGAAGAACAGTTGCATTTCGTCATTCTTCTGCATATTAGTGCATCAAGTAAGCTTTACATCCTATGTTTCAGAGTACTTAGGCGCACTGGATCATGGTAGTGAGGTAACCTCAAAGCAGTCGAGGCAGCTCGTTAATGCACACTTCTCTCCAGCAGTAATCGTGTTGTTTGACATCTTCCTCTTGGGCCCTAGGGGACACGCAATACGTGGTTTAGCGGTTCAAGGCAGCCTATGCCAAAAGCAATCCTCAATTTTACGACTCCAGCTTCTTGTACATCTGATTTTGGTAATGCTGATCCCTCTAAAAGAGCGTTAATGTGCCTACTTGGCCTATGCCATTGCAGGATATCAGACAGTCCGTGATAGTACTGCCACAAGGTTTACTGGGACTTGGGGCACATGGTGTTGTCGTGTCACTCCGCTCTATTTCTGTTCAGCCCCAAGAAGCTGCAGCGAGTGTGGCATTTGAGATGGATGCCTAGAGAGTAAGAGAGTTATCTGATGACCGTGCCCTCACCATTCTGTACCCCTCCCCAGTCCAGCCTCACCTCGGGTACTCCTGCTTAGTGCATGGCTGCTGACCACAGGGTTATCGGGCCTTTTCACGGTATCTGGATTTCAGACCCCCCCCCCCCCCCCAGAGGTCAAGTCGACTACGACGTTTTCTCCACTCGCTTCTCCCTCCCTCCATCGGCCACCGACGAGTTATGACGGTGGCATGGTGTTCTGCCAGGGCGGATTGATACCTCTTCTCATCTGTCAGCTGTCGGCTCCACGGCGCCTCGTCTGGGATCGCGGTTGTGGAAACCTTTGGTCGTTCCTTTCTCACCTACCAATTACTGAAATGACCCAACTTTTTACTCTCCTCCTTCATCTGAGTTAAAGACTCTGAACACAAGGTCACCAAACGGTATCCTATCAAAAAGCTGTGTTTTGGAGGAGGGAGTACCCCAGGGTTCCGTATTGTCAGTTAGGCTATTCACCGTTTTTTCAGACCAGCTGCCTCGTCTCTTCACGCAGTGCGAGTGTATGGTGTACGCGGATGACCTACAGCTTTATACAAGCGTACCATTCAGAAGGAGTCAAGACAATAAATGAGGAGTTGGTACGCGTGGTATCATGGTGCGACAGTCAGGGAATGACGATAAATGTTGCCAAATCTAAAGCCATGATCCTGGGGACCACTAAGCTAGTGACACAGTGTGATGCGATGTGGATACCAGAAGTGTGCATTGATAGTGAACCACTAGAATACGTGACCAACATAAAAAACCTGGAGATAAATGTATCACGCACGCTGTCATGGTTGCCACAGGTCACGCTCTTATGCAAACGAGTACATGGTTCAATATACCAGCTTCGCAGGTTAGCAATAGATATGCCGTTAAGTGTAAGACGGAGGCTTGTCGAAAGCTTGGTACTGCATAACTTTGATTACGCCATACTAGCTTTCTGCGACATGAACAGCGAGCAGTGCGATAATATGCAGAAAGCACTGAACTCGGCGGGTACGTTTCGTTTATCGCCTCAAAACGGATCAGCATGTAACGCCATACTTTCTGAGGTTGGGCTGGTTGAAGGTGAGGGAAATAGTCGTGCTCGCCTCTGCGACCATGTTGTTTAGGATCCTTAAGTACAGAAACCCCAGATACCTCCGTGAAAGGTTTGTGATGCTGGGTGAAGGTCAGATCATGGTACGCGGGGCGAACTTATGCAGGTTTCAAAGCACAGGACCGTACTGTATAGTAGATCTTTTAGGATTCGATCAATTCATGTATATAAGACAGAGAACACAGAGATATATTTGATTTTAGTTTAAGTGTAAATAGTTTTAGGAATAGAATGAAAAAAAAACGTAAATAAAAATATCTGGTGCGTTGCAACACACAACTTTCCTTAGCTCTACGTCAATTCACTTTGTACATGGCTAATTCTATTTAAGCAATTCATTTACCACTCAGTTAATTTGAACTTGGTCAAACAACACGTCACAGCAGCAGGAAGCGGTAGCGCTTACAGTTCCGGAATTTATTGTGCTGCTCGTACTCATTCCACGACCTTCATTGAGCAATTGGTACACAGAAAATTAATGAGGCTGTAAACACGGACTTTTTGAAGGAGGATAGTAATCACTTTTGCGGAGTATTGGGTAAAAACGTTGAGAACTGGTAGTAAGCGAAACGGCAGTAGTTGAAATTCTTGAATTTGTGGAGTGACCCCCATGTATCTCATGAGCGTTTTTAAACACTCATCCTTTAGGTATAGGATTGGACTACAATACAAATTTTTTTTAACATTCTACAAAAATTCCAGCGGAGTTTATAAGGAAAAAACTGCGCTAAAAACGCTTTTCGTCGAAAATTTTGATAATTTATTGTGCTGCTCTCGTCATTTTCCCACGAATGAGAATTTTATAGTATCATTGCCTGATTGAGAGCTAATCATAATTTAATCAAAATCGTTAGAGCCATTTTTGAGAAAAAAAATTTGGTGTTTTGATCACTATGATAACCATAGTTAACTTTCGGTGGATTTTGTTGAAACCCTTATTTTGGCGTCCCATTGTGACCTGCGAGCGAGATATCAAGTTTGAGCTGATTTGGTACGGTGGTTTTCTCTAAAAATTGTTCACAGACACACAGACCCACGGACCATTTTCCCAAATAGTGTTTTTCGGACTCAGGAGGGTCTGAAACGTAAAGATCTGAAGAAAACTCAAAAATTTTTTTTCAGCCGATTACATAACTTTCCTTTCTACTTCGTAGAGCCAAGGAAAGTAAAAATACGAGGAAACCAAACAGTGAGTGGTATTTACGTAATTGTCAAGTGTAAGTGCGAAAAGTGTAGCGGACGTGGAAGTGCAACAGAAGATTTGTCAGAATGTTAGAAGATAATTTTTTAATTTATTCACGTTGTAATGACAACTAGAAACAGTGATTGTTATATAACTAATTCCTGGGAACAGGGAAGAGAGGGCCTTAAGCCCTATTGTTTCCCAGGTTGTTAAATAAATTCTTTAGTCAGTCAGTCATATTGCAAATTGGTTGTCAGATGACTTAGGTGTCGACCTCGTTTCCTCGCTAAATGCCCTCCGACGTCTTCTGCTCGACTCTAGCGCCCTTCTTCGGTGATGCATGTTTGGTGCGCTCTCCTCACTCGGCATTCTCATTTATTGCAATTCTGCTCCCTCGTTCTCCCTTTATGTTCTCGATTTTGTTCCATCGCCGTCTCCTTGTTTTTAAAACTTCTGTATTGTAGGCACGTTCCCGTCACTAATATTTAAATAGGTGATGTGACAGAGAAAGAGAGAGGCTATTTGTCTTTCATTAATCTATCTCGTTTTATTAATGCAAAATAAAATTAATTAATGCTCTGTCATCTGGTTGTCAGTTGATGGGACATCCTTCTAATCCGTGCTTATTTCATGTTTTCCTAGGCTGTTTCCAGTTTTCCAAGGAATCTGAGACACTGGATAAATACTAGGGTTTAGCAGGATAAGGATTGAAGTTTGTATGCGTCCATCAAGATGATTTGATGGACGTCGTTGAGACCGCTCATTAATACAAAACGAGTTCGAGACTTGATGGACCAGTTGCTCTCAATTTGGCTTCTTAACACAAATCACAAAACCCCCTAATGAGGCGAGTGATATATCGGCGTTGTATACACGAGCTGCAGGATATAACGATCATAGCGCTCAAGTGATTTGTGCGAGTTCCGATTGCGTTAGTTTGCCGGTAATATTGTGCCCCGGAGCTCAGTTCGAGGAGTCTTTACCTCCTGAGGAAGTGTCGCAACCTGATTCGTCTCTCGTGATGGTAATTAACCGTCTGTGGTTGGCAGCTATAGAGTGGGAACTAAACGAACGTGACTTACAGCGAAATGAATTCTGAGGAGCCACTCTTTTTTTTTCTCCTCCCAGCTTCGCTATCGCAAGTAACATCTGCGAAAGTTTTTCGCCGAGGCCTATACGTCGGCCCACGATCGTTGAAAGGGCGCTTCAATTCTAACTCACGAAACGTTACATGGTTCTGCAGTTACAGTTCTCAAGAGTTAATCCGAGCCTTCTCTAACATCAGCACAACGCAGTCGCTTCAATATTCATTAATATTAATCTAACTTTACGTATTTGCACGTTCACGAACGTTATTTCTACATTCCAATGAACCACAAGGTAGGCAGATTTATGGTTTAAAAACTGCGAGCATCTCGCCTGTATTTGAATTCACGAGTTAACGTAGTCTGATGAATAGAAAGGATTAGTTCGGTGTCTTCATAAATTTTTTTTACCAAATCGACGAACACACTGTTGAAAGTATTTCTCTGCCATCGCTCCCTTTCTCTCCCGGACATCACTTTGTCATCATCGACCAGCAGCTTCATTCTTATCAATGTGCTATGAAGGCCCTGGAGGTTCTTAGGAGGAACACTGAGCTGTTTTCAACCACAAAAGGCAGTCATACGCGAAGGTTATTCTATAAGGAGTTGTTTTGACCAGGGTAGACTTATAATAACCACAGCGATGGGTTTTACTGTAGCAGGAACTTGTAATTGGAGGAGTTGGGAGATCACAACAAGATTTGAGAACTTATTGTACACAGAAGAAGTTACTATAAGATATGAGATTCAAGTGCGAATAAGGGGGCTCTGAATGCGTGAGCTGGTTGTACCGGAAAGGAGAGAGGAGTGCGAATCAGTGGCCAGAGAGATGAGAGACGAGTGTCTATCGCAAAAACTGATAGACGAGAGTATCAGGGAAGCGCTGTGTGTTGAGGAAAGGAAATAATTTGAGGGGTGGGAACAGAATATTTTGGAAAGTCCAGAAAGGGGAAAATCTGTTGTCACTTGGAAATAACTGAAGAGGAAGCGGACTTTCCCTCAGCTATGAACAAAGTGCTTGAGAGGTGTCAAAAATAGTATAGGAAAGGATATAATTTGAGGGGTGGGAACTGGATATTTTTATAAGTCCAGAAAGGGGAAAACCGGTTGTCTCTTGGGATTAACTGAAGAGGAAGCAGCTACGAACAAATTGCTTGAGAGGTGTCAAAAATAAGTGGACTTCCCATAAGGGGTAAGTGTGGAAGTCTCCAACTAATTCGGCCTGCGCCAAACACATGACAACATAAGTTAGAGGCTAATGAATCAATTCTGGAAGTTTCTGTGGCAGAAACTTGTTATTGGAGGAGTTGGGAGATCACAACAAGATTTGAGAACTTATTGTATACAGAAGAAGTTACTAGAAGATATGAGATTCAAGTGCGAACAAGGGGGCTCTGAATGCATGAGCTGGTTGTACAGGAAAAGAGAGAGGACTGCGAATCAGTTCCCAGAGAGATGAGAGACGAGTGTCTATCGCAAAAACTGATAGACGAGAGTATCAGGGAAGAGCTGTGTGTTGAGGAAAGGAAATAATTTGAGAGGTGGGAACAGAATATTTTGGAAAGTCCAGAAAGGGGAAAATCGGTTGTCTCTTGGGATTAACTGAAGAGGAAGCAGCTACGAACAAAGTGCTTGAGAGGTGTCAAAAATAGGTGGACTTCCCCAAAGGGGTAAGTGTGGAAGTCTCCAACTAATTCGGCCTGCGCCAAACACATGACAACATAAGTTAGAGGCTAATGAATCAATTCTGGAAGTTTCAGTGGCAGAAACTTGTTATTGGAGGAGTTGGGAGATCACAACAAGATTTGAGAACTTATTGTATACAGAAGAAGTTACTAGAAGATATGAGATTCAAGTGCGAACAATGGGGCTCTGAATGCATGAGCTGGTTGTACAGGAAAAGAGAGAGGACTGCGAATCAGTTCCCAGAGAGATGAGAGACGAGTGTCTATCGCAAAAACTGATAGACGAGAGTATCAGGGAAGAGCTGTGTGTTGAGGAAAGGAAATAATTTGAGGGATGGGAACAGAATATTTTGGAAAGTCCAGAAAGGGGAAAACCGGTTGTCTCTTGGGATTAACTGAAGAGGAAGCAGCTACGAACAAAGTGCTTGAGAGGTGTCAAAAATAGGTGGACTTCCCCAAAGGGGTAAGTGTAGAAGTCTCCAACTAATTCGGCCTGCGCCAAACACATGACAACATAAGTTAGAGGCTAATGAATCAATTCTGGAAGTTTCTGTGGCAGAAACTTGTTATTGGAGGAGTTGGGAGATCACAACAAGTTTTGAGAACTGTGCCAAACTCATGACAACATAATTTGGATGCTAATATACCGATTGGACCATCATCGAATCATCACAGCCCTCACATAAGTGGATCGATACAGAAAGACACGCGTGGTTATTAGGTTTCAATTGCGCCGTATAGGTTATTCATAGGACTCATCCAGGAAGTCAATGCAAAATACATAAAAACCGGAAAGTAAGCGAAAGACAGACGACGTTCATTTGTAGCCACCTCAAGCGTTGAGAGCGACCAAACGCGCAGATGAAACAAGTCTGTTTGACTAATGAACGGCAGTAGGTGGGACATATTTCACTGTCAAGCTCCAGTCATTTACCAACCGCCCTTCATGCACCATTTGTCAGCTTTCAGCATTATTTCCCACAACTCATTTCACCGCTGCCCATCGGGGTCAACTGACGTTTTGTGGTCGAAAAATCTCCCACAATGGCGAAGGCGCATCCTCTCAGTCCTTGGGATTCGTTTCTCGGCCCCGAGCCGAAAGATCAACGGCATAATAATCGAGTCTCGGAATCATAAATTCAAATCCGATTGCCCTTTTCGACCTTCGGATTTTTATTCTTCTCTAATATTTAATTATTTACAAATTGCTCCTCAACTGAGTTCACGGGACGACCATTTTTTTTTTTTTAAAGGGTCGCATTTGCCACTTCCTTCGATTAATTACTTCCCATTGTTATTTCGCTAAGGGGACCGTCGGAGAGAGAGATTTAAAATCAAGTTCTTGACGTCTCGGATATTGTTTCAACCTTCGCGGGCTGATCTGAGATCAAAACTGTTGCGAACCGAATTAATAATCCACTTGAAATAGTCGGGATCATTTGCAAAACAAAAAGAACGGCGTTGTTTTGACACAAACCTGCGTAGGCCACGCTCTGAAGTGTGTCTAAATGCTTTTTCTAAAGCCTTGATAAGTTCAGCTGCTCCCACCTCTTCGAGCTCATTTGAGACTAAATTCTTCAAGCATCTGTGGTCTTTTGACAATAGCTTTTTCAGGCCCTATGAACACACACGTTAAAGTGTGAGCATTGGAATATAAAGTAAGTGAACAGAAAATGTTAAAATCAAGATTCAGCTAACTTCAGGTAGCGTGTTGGGAGTTTATACTTTCGTTGGTACAGCAAGGTAAAACGGAATGTTATTCATTTGGCACCATCTTCAAAGCATTTCGTTTCAAAATTCCCTGCGTCCAAGAGAAACCGTTTAAGAATAAAATGTTAACGGTTAATTCGCGAGAATAAATGCACTCGACGATGTCTCGAAACGAACTATAATTTTTCACAGACAAAATCATATGGCCAGAAATAGCACATGTTCCTGGTCAACCAATAACAAACTGAAGAGTCGTCACTTGTAAATTTCACCAGTAAAAAGTGTTGGCCTGGTGGGGAAACGCGGTGTATTTAGTAGTATCATACTATTAACGTTGAACTATTTCTGCAGGGTAGTAAGGTACATTTAAATTTTGTTCTTTACATTAGCTCTTCAAACCATCCGAAGAACAAACAGGTTTGTCAATACCTCGTGGAAAATCCACCTCTTCGAGCGCTCAAGTTTTTAAATTAACGATTTTGCATCTGCAATTGAGCTCCTATGCGGCATATCGATGCATTTAATGAAAATGTATTGAGATGGGTAACACTACATCTTTAGATATTCTCCCATTTTGGTACGTTGCGCGTTTTTTTTTCGCTCGTCGACAATTAGTTCAGCTGGGAACTTCATTTGAGAGAAGATCGCTGAATCCGTTTGTGGAAAGGAAGGAAGAGCCAACGAGCCATTCGCTCGGAGCCATAAAACTCCGCCAATAACCTTGACGGCTAATTGTAAAACACCATTCCTGGCTTTCGTTTGTTATTCAACGAGGGAGTCTTCAATTGAAAGGCCCGTAAAACGAACGGAGTAACAAAAGAATTGGGTTGCCGCTAGCCGAACGGAAGTTCGTCTCTAAGTTGTGTCAGTCGAATGCAGTTGGAGAGTGAAAAAAAATACGGCGTGTCTTAACGTAAAGCGGAGCGAATGTGACTGAATGTTGATAACTTTGTGTAATGAGTCGTAGGGATCTGCAGGAGGAAATGGAAGTACCGATAGATGTGGGAGCTGCGGGATCCAAGGTATTTGTCCCAAAGAGCCTAACCTAACATAGTTCTCCAGAAATTACTAACAGCTACTCTATAGTTTTAACAATTTTTTTAATTAAAAAAGGGCACCCAGATTTCCCAGAATCTCTCTCCACCGAAGGAAATCTGTAGCACTTGACGACTGGAAGTGGCAAAAAACATGGATCTTCGGGACTGAAAAGTGCAACATCAAAACAAAGCGTCACTTCTTTCTCAATGACCCTCCTATCCGCGGTATCATACCAGAAGACATTTGCACGTACGTTACACGAAGTGGATAAGGCCGGCATCAATGGGAGATAGGTCTTCTTTTGTTGACACGTGATGACCAAGAAACGTAGTCGCTCTTAAAGACTTTATGGCATTAATCAGCGTGAGTACAGACTTAAGAGACAGGAAGCTGTGATGCAATTGCACACAGGACGCTAACTCTTCCCTCACACCACGGTACATTGACTAAATTGTAAAATGGAGGTTCCCACCGCACTGCTGGGTTTTGAACCATGAAATTGTCATCGGATATTATTATCGCACATGAATCATGACTGTAGAGACCTGAGTTCTGAATGGAGGGGAAAACGGAACGGGCTGGTATGAAACTCTCTTTAGCGAGGGAAGAGCTGTGGAAAGATGACGTGTATCTAACATCTCCAGGTTTGACACGAAATTACTGAACGAAAATTCGAGCTTGAGGGTGTTAGTACTTATCCTATCACCCCTAAATTGTTACTGTGATGACTTAGGTGTTAATTATTCCACTACAGATTGAACAGTTGTGAAGGATATAGTGGTTCCTTTCATTCCCTATCTTTTGGGCATGGGTCAGGGAATGAATGCGAGGGGCCATGCTAGGAGACGATGTTCCACCGCTGTGACTATGCTGGGGTGACTCCTGAAGGGCCCAGGTCCCAGAGTTTCTGTTCTCCTGGGATACCAGCATTCAGCGGTCGTACAAGCCATGGGGTCCACAGTTCCATCGGAGTTTACCCATCCCCTACCACCTGAGGATACTGCCAGTAATGCCACTCCTTCATTTCAGCTTTTGTTTTGCCGTCTAAGTTGCTAGTGGTCCCCATGTGCCACAACCTAAGCCGCCGTGTGGCTGAAAAACAATTTTTCTTTGCAACAAAAGCATTCCTCGGGGGGAGATGAAGGATATAGCCTTTGGTTCTGCCGGCTCTTCTTCCTTTCCGCTGTTCGGCAGCTTGTTGGGCTGGCCTTCGAGAGGTGAACGAATGCGGCTTCCCAACAGGCGAAGTGCTATGCCTTATCAGCAAGAGATTTTAAGTTTAATGTTTTCCTCTCTCGCTTAACTATTGTAGGATAAAAGTGAGCAACTCCCGGTTACAATATTGTCTTTATTCAAGACCCGAGCAATTGGGTTAATTGATGGAATATTACAAAGGAGTTCGATTCATTTATTTATATTTATTCGATAAAATTCAAAGTGAGCCCCATTACGTTCTTAATTTAATTTCCTTATTTCCTCCTTCTTTGTACACAGTATTTTTTTCCCCCCGAGGGCATGTGGGACTTTGTCCCATTGTCACTGCAGCCACACGTGGGCTTATAGTGACACAGGCCCTTCCTTAGTAAAAGGCGTCGTACATACCCGCCCCCTTTATGAAGTCAAGTATGTCCTTCACCGCAGATTCCGCTATGATATGGTGCTCAATAATCCCCTGGGCAAAGTATTCAAAGCGTTTGACTGCTAAGGCAGGGCACTCACATAGGATATGCTCCGCCGTCTCGTCCTCCTCACCGCAGAGTCTGCATTCCACCGCCTCTGTGATCCCCATCTTGTTGAGGTGCTACCTGAGTGGGCAGTGTCCGGTGAGGAAGCTAATCAAGACCCTCAGATCCCTCTTGGAGTTTTGATTGTTTAAGTCGTGGCTGGCGATGCCAATGGGCGCTATTTTCCAGTATCTCCCATTGGACCAAACGGTTCTGGTGACTTTTAGTCATACCTACTGAGGTTCAGGCCCAATGGGTAGGGTTTCTGTGCCCTTCTTCGCAAGGTGGTCAGCCTTTTCATTGGCCTCATGCCCCCCCTGAGCCGGGACCCAGATGAGGGAAAGCCTATTGTACACAGTATACTGACCTGCAGTGGTAGAGAAAGGGATAAGGAAAATAAGCCAACCTTCGGCCATATACGTCAAACACTTTTCGACTTTTGAGTTACAAGTGACGCCCTCATCACTTTCAGATAGTTCGCTAAACACTACTGGGATTCCAAACCACATTTCGCGCCATTCCCAGACAGCCCCCCCCCCCCCCCCCGGCAGCTCAATCAACCTGTCAAAAGTGAACTCCATGAAAGTTATTTTGATGGCTGGCATGGGCCAGAATCTGTCCTTGATTTCTTGTTGTGCTGACTGACTCCTATTAAAGGCACCGGGTGATCGGGGTCTAGTGGTTAAGACATTGATTCATAATTCACGACGATAGTCGAGAATTGTGGATCGGAGCTCTGCGCGATTTGCCGTAATTTTTGCCTGAGTCAGCAGCTCTTCAAAAGCATCTCCAAACTACCTCAGTACATTTTTATTTAGCGGTCAACTCTTCGACTCGTGATACAGTTCTTGTCAACAATTCCCAGGATCAATGCTTCGTTCAGGGATAACCTTATCTTCAGCGGGTAGTGTAAATACTTTTCATAAGGCAACCTACTGACAGCGGGGCTGAACCGTCGGTCATATGGCAGCACAAACCACGGAGTTGTACGGGTCTGTTTCCTTATTAAAAGACTGTCCCTTAACCGTCGACCAGGGCTGTATCAGTCATGGAAGTTGCGATTTCGCTAATATTCATGAGGCAGGCCCCTGCAGCATCCACCGAACTCAGACCTTCAGAGGTACGGCAGGTATTTGGTCTTAGCCAGTCTCACCGTAGAGAGCTGTTGCCCGTGTGTTACCGCGCGGAGGTGACCACCTGAGGAATACCGTACCATCTGGGAGGAGTTCTTAATCTGGTTCCCTACCTGATCTTACTGTTTACTTGGGTGGCAAGTTTCAAAAGAACAGATCAACTATGACCACGTTTCTTAGCCACTGCCTTCTTTGCGAACTTTGCAAAATGGTTATAGGCTTCTTTTGTAGCAGTCAATGCTGCTAAGTTCGTTTGCCCACCCAAAAACCGTCGCTCACTGTTGTAGAAAGGGAGGGGATCGCAGCTAAGGCTGTAAAAGACGGCCTGACACCCTTCTCCATGGCTGGTGCAGGAGCAAGCCCAATCCCCGTACCCCCATGGAGATGAAGCCTAGGTGCCGGTAGAACGCCTCTGGGCAATTCTGGCACCGAGGCCTGCAACCCATTCAGGTCCTTAGGCTGCTCAAGGATTGGGTAGGTACCATTAGGGCTTCAGCCCGCGGCCAGCAGCGGGGAGCCTCTACGGGATGGCACTGTCGGCCGTGAATCCATGGGATTGACCTCGTGGGGACCGTGGTTTTGCTGGAAATCCCCCTAGAGAGATGATCGGTGCTGGCTGGAGAGGGGTAAAGGCTGTGAGGCTAGGCACCCTTTCCAACGCCACAGGCAATGCTCAAGGCACAATTACCATTGTTGTAGAAACTACAGTGGAGCAGCACGTGGTTTCTTGTTTTCTCCACACTGAAGGAACAAGACGTGCATAATGGAGAGTCTTTCAGAGAAAAGAAGTGGAGCTGCGTATTGAAGTCACCATGTCCCGTGAGGAACTGGCTCGTCCGATCGCAGCAATCCCCCAGTCGACAGCTGTTGTCTATGTTTAACTCTGCGGATGTATGACCCTTACCGTCTAGGAGGAGTTCTTATTCCGGTTGCCCACCTGACACATTGGGTGGCAAGTTTCAAAGGGGTCAACTGTGGCCGTGTTTCTTTGCCTTCACCTTCTTCGTGAACTCGTCAAAATGGTTACAGACTTGCTTTGAAGCAGTCTTTGAGAAGAAAGAAGTGGAGCCGCGCATCGAAGTGGCTATGTTCCATGAAGAACTGGCTCGTACAGTGGTTTGGCTCAACCCACATTCTCTCAAGACGTTCACGAATGTTGGGGAAGAAATCATACGCGTCACGTCCCTTTGACGAGGATTCCCAACGTTTTTAATGATGTAGGTGAGACCTCTGCACGTTAGTCGAATGAAAAGCCGTTTTTGAGCTCTGAAATGTGCCAAAAGAAAATATTTCTATTGTATTGTGAAGAGGAGATAACAAGATGAGAGCTTAAGGCGTACTTGATCAGCATTTTTTCTTAGTCTGTGTTTCTTTATTCTTTGAATTGAATTATTAACGATGTGCAGCAACACGTACTCATTTATACACGCTGAGGTCAATTATGGTTCTGGATTCTCGTTGGAAGAGTGCAAGAGCAGCGACTAGTTCGCAATAATTTGAGAGACAACAAACGAGAAAACGCTCAAGAGAACTCGGCGCATGAGAAGCGCCCACGCAGTTGGCAGCGGCTGATTGCAGTTGACAGAAACATATTGGCCAAACTAAATATGGTCTCAGCGAGACGTTGATGTGGGACTGAGAGCCATCGACAGAGGGATTTGGTTTCAGACGACGACGATCCTGCGATCCGTCACGATTTCCAGACGCCGCCGAACCAACAGGGACAAAAGAATTGGAAGAGCTTCCTTCTCCAGCTTTTTAACCTTTTCCCTCCTCGGCGGGAGCCTGTTTTTTTTTTCGAAGATGGTCGTTGATAGGGCGGCGGTTGATGTTAATGATGTCATTTGCAGACGTGTCATGATCCTAAGTGAGTCTTTAAAAGTCATTACGACGCCGATTAATCAATTCACACGTAGTTGCGACACGAGTCAGCAGTCAAGGAGCCGTGGGTTGTGTGATACACGAATCGTTTAGTCTTCTTAGACGTTTCAGAACCCTTTATGAACTCCGCATAACTCTGCATTAATAATTGTCGTACGTGGACAGCATTAGATAATTCTACATTTTCTATGAATTTCATTACACAACTCGAAGAACACTCTGAGATCTTCATCTCTACGAACTACGCCGTTCTTCTTTACATATTGAATAAAGGTTGATGGCTAATCGATCCTTAAAATTGACTTATTAAAGCGCAACAGGGTGATAGAATACAAGAAATTGGGGAGGTCTGTTTTAAAAAAAGAACTAAACGCCAAACAAAACTGGGTTAATGGTTTTCTTGGAGACACTCAAAGCCATCCACTTTGCATGGGTGGACGTTTTTAAAATTATTTTGGGATAAGATGATTAAACTGTATGTTCGAGCCACAAAAGTTGCTCCACAATTTCTTTGTTATTCCCAGATCTTCTTTCCCTTAACCGTATTGCCTTACCTATCATCCTATTCCTCCTATTCCTTGTTGAGTTGGAGTCGGAAGACAGATCCAGAGAGGGCTAAGGACTACCTTCGGGGAACCTCTGTTGCCTTTTTACTATTAAATTCACTTTGTAATGGTTTGCGGCGGACTGCCGGCGGTAGCAACACTGACCGCCACCCGTGCAGTTCGCCGCTGTTTATATTAGCGGTGGAGCCACGTTTTTACATTAGAACAGCTACCGACTTCGCAGACGAATCGCCCCTTTTCCCAAGCCAGTGAGTCAGTATTTAAACGTCCCTTTTATATTGTGTGAAGTAAGGTAAGCGACCAGAGCTTGGTGTTTCATTTTCCCCATTGTCCCTTTATTGTCATTAATACAATCCGAGCATAGGTTATTTATTTCATTCTAAAAGGAGTTCATTTCATTTCGAGTTTTTCCTGATTAAATTCAAGTGGGTCTTAATCGGTTTATAATTTCATTTCCCATTACCTTCTTGAGAGGCATTATTTTATTTATTTCATCAAGTGAGTATAATTCAGCGTATTTCATTTGTTCTTTTCTTTTGGGCCCAGACACGACTTTCACGCGCGTTCTGTAGACGGGTGAATTGTGAGACAATTCCCCAAGTCCGTTACAACTTGAAACCTCTTCCGGCCCATCCGACACTAATCATTCTTTTTTATTGCGATGTGAGGTCGTTCTTGTCTGTACCATTGCAAGGTTTGCCTCACTGGGTGCAATTACTAAGACCACTTGGGGTGTGTGTTGCCTCATGTACAAGGCAATCTATCTAGGCGTGATTGGCTACTGCCCGTTGTCTGGGGTAGCAAACTAACAGTCAATCAAAAGAGAGTATTGGCCCAATCCCAGAGGGCTGCGCTTCTGTGGATCACCTTGGCCTTTTAGACTGTCTCAACAGAAGCACTCCAGGTGATCAGTGGTCAGTTACCAGTAGATTTGGCCGTTGAGAGCATGGTTGACAAGTGAAGAGTGAAACGGGAGCTTCCCCCGCTTTGGATTGCCGCCATCGACGAATGGGCGTTAGAGAAATGGCAAGCGAGATGGGATTCCTCGTCAAAGGGACGTGACGCGTATGAGTTCTCCCTCAATATCCGTGAACGTCTTTCAAGAAAATGGGTTGAGCCAGACCACTGGACGAGCCAGTTCCTCACGGAACATGGTGACTTCAATGCGCGGCTCCACTTCTTTTCTCTCAAAGACTCTCCCTCGTGTACGTCTTGTGCCTCCAGTGTGGAGGAAACAAGAAACCACGTGCTGCTCCACTGTAGTTTCTACAACAATGGTGATTGTGCTTTGAGCATTGCCTGTGGCGTTGGAGAGTAGCCTCACAGCCTTTACCCCTCTTCAGCCAGCACCGATCATCTCTCTAGGGGGATTTCCAGCAAAACCATGGTTCCCACAAGGCCAATCCCATGGATTCACGGCCGACAGCGCCACGCCGTAGAGGCTCCACGCTGCCGGCCGCATTCTGAAGCCCCCATGGAACCCATTCAATATGGCTGCACCTTGAGCAGCCTAAGGACCTGAATGGGTGGGAGGCCCCAGTGCCAGAATTGCCAAGAGGCGTTCTACCGGCACCTACGCTTTATCTCCATGGGGGTACGGGCATTGGGCTGGCCCCCGCACCAGCCATGGAGAAGGGTGTCAGGCCGTCTTTTACAGCCTTAGCTGCGATCCCCTCCCTTTCTACAACAGTGAGCGACGGTTTTTGGGTGGGCAAACGAACTTAGCAGCATTGACTGCTACAAAAGAAGCCTATAACCATTTTGCAAAGTTCGCAAAGAAGGCAATGGCTAAGAAACGTGGTCATAGTTGATCTGTCCTTTGAAACTTGCCACCCAAGTACATAGTTAGATCAGGTAGGGAACCAGATTAAGAACTCCTCCCAGATGGTACGGGATTCCTCAGGTGGTCACCTCCGCGCGGTAACACACGGGCAACAGCTCTCTACGGTGAGACTGGCTAACGACCAAATACCTGCCGTACCTCCACAGGTCTGAGTTCGGTGGATGCTGCAGGGGCCGGCCCCTTGCATATTAGCGAAACCGCAGCTTCCATGACTGATATAACCCTCGTCGAGGGTTTAGGTACAGTCATCAAATAAGGAAACGGACCTGTAACTCTGACTGACTCTCATTTATTCACCGGTGTTTCTTATTGCTTACTAAACACCATCTATCTGCCTCGAAAACAGCTTATATTATCATCGTTTCTTTTTCTCGTTTGTGTGCGTGAACAACCGCACAGACGTGAGCATTTACTTTTCTTCGTTCGTCCTGCAGTGCATAACTGTTTTGCGCCAAAATCAACGCATCTCTCCTGGCCAGGAGCAACCGTCCGAGAGCGCTGAATCAGGTACGACTACTGTCTGTCTTAATACCGGAATCCAACTTAATACCTTTCCCTTTCTCCTTGCAAACTCAAACAAAGCATGCTAATGAAAACGTACATGACTCGTGTACACATTTTCAAAATTAAAAACGAAGACTTAAATCTTTAAAAACTAATTTCCGTTGAAGTACAATAATACTTTCTTTTTTTAAAAGCTCGACATTTTTAATTATAAACCTTTTTATCTTTTTACATATTTTTTCAGTTCAATTATTTTTTTGTTTCACGTATATTTAATTTAAAGGGTAGTAATTATTTACTGATGTAATTTTTACTTTTCTTGGCTCTGCAAAGTAGAAAGGAAAGTTATGTAAACGGTTGAAGGAAATATTTTGAGTTCTCTTCGGATCTTTACGTTTCAGACGCTACAGAGTCCGAAAAAGCGATTTGGAAAAATGGTCTGGGTGTATGTATAGCTGAACTGTCGCGTATCTGAACCGTCCTTGTCGCCAAGAAAAGTGGTGGTGGATCAGAAGGCTGCAGACCAATTTCAGTGCCGTTTGTGTTCTTCTTGCACTTCGCCTCCAGGTAGCTGGTGTCATTGGTAACGTCCAAAAATCGGCATTACGGCCAGTGGATGTTACTGTCGGGAATCTCACGATTCTGCCGTGCTGTGCCTGGAAGAAAATGAAGCAATTACATGTGATTGCCTTGAACGTTGTTCTCATGATTGACTCTTCGGTTATGTGAACTCTTTGTACTTCTGGGGTGTGCCAGCTTTGAAGGCTGGAGGGGAGACGTCTCGGGAGGTGGCAGTAGGCCTTGGCGTTCGGCAAGGGAACCTTCTGTCTCCTATGCTCTTCATTCTGGCGATTGATGCTACCTCAAGCTGCCTCAAGAACTAATGTTTGATCTCGGGGCCAGGTGTACGGGTGGGCGCCTCAGCCGTTCTCCTCACAAGTACCAAGCAGGGCTTGCGGAACACCCTAGACAAGTTTGTATGCCTGCTTGGCATGTGTGGATAAAAGATGAATCCTACGAAGTGTGGCTCGGTCTCCTTACTGCCGTCTAATCGAGGTTACAAGAATATTTCGTCAATGGCGACCCCTGGGTCCCGGCTGTAACCATTTTGATTACATTTTTTGTATATCCCGCTCAAAATGACACAATAATACCGCAATATTCTCATATTTACTAAAGTTAACGTACCTGTTAGGTGAGTCCGTCTCCTCTGGCTTGTGAGTTACTGTGGGCAAGCGCTTTCGATGTAAAGACATCATCGTCTGGCCGTTAAGTCCTTAAGGAGTACTGACTTAACGGCCAGACGATGATGTCTTTACATCGAAAGCGCTTGCCCACAGTAACTCACAAGCCAGAGGAGACGGACTCACCTAACAGGTACGTTAACTTTAGTAATTTGCCTACTGGCGGATATAACCCAATTTCTTTAATATTCTCATATTTAATTTCGTAATATGGGATGTTCGATTTCAATAATTCACAAAGTAATCAACAGGCGTTGAAACACTCTTGAAAATAAAATAGTGTATTTTTTAATATTTTGTATTAATACGAAGGCAAGGATAACATGGTCGGATTTTGATAGGCATTTTTGTCAACTTTTAAAATATTTGTGACAACAATAGTTGGAAAAATGATTTCGCATAGTTTTTTGTAGATATTAATACGTTTATAACATTGTACAACATTTTTTGTTACTACGTCAATACTTTACGTATGAAAGAGATGTTATGGCTAATTTGTACACCTTGGGTTGGTTTTAGTAAGAATTTCTGAAGATCTCTAAATTTGTCTCGTTATAAATATCGCTTATGTTACTCAGTGTGGTAATGTTCTTACCTGATGGCAAAAGAATTTTTGAAAGATACACAAATATTCCCTTTTTATATTATTTTATAGCATTTGCTTAGATTTCATTTCACTTTTTTAATCAGAAATGAACAAGCAGTCGCTTTCCGAGTAAAATGTCAGCGTTTCAAATAAAAATGTACAAAATCCAAGCCCCCCCCCCCCCCACCCGGGGGCTTCTTGCAAACTCGTCGTCCCGAAAGACGCTCTATCCGTTTTTCTCGTGTTCACACATTTCTGATGGTTAAGTTATACACATTTCGGTTAATACGCTCTTTAAAATTCGAGAGGAACGTGCGTAGGGGTTCAGTATTTACGCGAACGTGTTTATTCTGATCTCTTACGCAGAGTAAATGTGGGCGAGGCCGAATATGTCGGTAGGCCTCAAACGTCTATTTCTGCGAACTTTTTAAAATTGTAACTCGAATGTGATCAACCGCTCGTCGATAGTTGGAACTGTACGAAACATCTTGACTTAGCGTTAAAAATTAGAATGTTTGAAAAACGTCTTTCCGTTCTCTTCAAGCGTCTGAGCGATTGAATGAAAGCTACCGAATCAAATCAGTCAAGATCAGTCGAATTCATTATCCAACCTGCCGATTAACGTTTGAAACCGTCGTCGATTGTATTTTTTAAATCTATTTTTCTCTTTAAAATATTTAAATAGGAGGGAATGTGATGAAAACAGAGTAGTTCCTGTTCTTTCCTCCCATCGGCTGTCGGCTCACAGTTATCGTTTTGTATTAGGAAACAAAATACACGCCTCTGCGGTTGTTTGGGTTCGATTTATGGTTTGAGTGATTTAATTCGTGGACTGTACGAGAGAAGTAAGATTGACTCACCAAACTGTCGTCTGCGCTGGGCCCAGGGTGTAGTAGTATATCCGTAATGAACAATCGCCGCATGAATTCTCCCGCCCGCTATGACGTATGGGGAAACTATTGACGCCAGCACCGAAACTAAAATTTAGGTTAGGTTTTTTAGATGAGTAAGAGCAAAACGCACTTCGACGGCAGGTGCATTTGAATGGAACTTCGCGCTAGTGACAATCACTCTTCCAGTGCCATCTAAATAACAATAATTGTCATTGCCAACACTATATGTACAATTATACAGTGGCTTTGTTCGTCGGTGCCTGATTACTCTCGTACACCTCAACAGCAAAGTGGAAAAGTTGCGTAAAGTGAAATGGTAATAATTGGCGCCATTTTCGGAAATCATTTTGTCATTTAGATTGCTTATAGTTGCCTACTAAAAGGGCAACGTGGATAAGAAACTCTGGAAGATTGAAATGTGAGGGCTGAGAACTTTAGAACGATGGACGAACTTCTCTGAATTGTTACGAAGGGAAGGGATTTTAAGAACACCTGCGTGTTGTTATCTTCTGAATATCGTTCTTGGTAATGCTCTGCACTACTATCTCCGGTTGCTCTAAATAAAAGTCCGATCGTATATCACCCCTCACACCCATAGAAGGCGGTTTTCCCTGAACCGTCTAACATCTTCCATTCATGCCTTCCCAAGAAGCCAATAGTTACCCTCCCCGTCGATTCGGTACACTGGAAGGTATAATTCGCGAATATTTATACCCAACAGTCGGCGATACAAACTGTACTTCAACTGTACTTTGTTGTGTTCTTGCGTCGTGGACTAAGTCGTTTGAATAACTCCTCTCCGGCGCTTTTGTCTTCCACAGTCAAGGCGAGGGCTGCCTGCCACGTCTTCTCATTATCCTTAAGCCAAATTAGGAACGTTGTAAGCTGCGCGTAGTCCACGGAACAGACCTTAAACGAGGTATAAGCCACAAACGGACATGCTCATTGAAAGGTGCAACGGTTCGAGCCGATGAGAGAATCGATTCATTCTAGTGACCAGCTTACAACAGCTTTTTAACGGCTCCGTCCACGAGGTTCATCAATCAAGCGGACACTTTCCTCACCCGTGAAATAAGGTATTTGAGTTCCTATGGAAGCTGGTCTCACGAATACGTGCATTCACGACTGATGATGGAGGATCAAGTTGTTCCTTGAGGTGTTTCTTCGTTGTAATCTATCAAACTGTTAACGACAGCGTTGCCTTTTTGAAATAGCAACGTTAGCTGATTACCTCATTAAACTACGTCATTTTAGCACGAACTGTGAATTGTGTCGTACGTGATCCGTCAAATAGATGAGGGAAGCTTATACTTTGTACTAGAATTATGTCCGCACGATAAACATGTCTGAATGTCCTTCTGGTTCACACAAGTGAAAACATCGAAACATTTCCGGAATCCTGCACTGTTTCTATTTGACTCTTGGGTTAGTAGGAATGATAAAAACTGCCATCCTCTTGACGTGTAACAATAACCAGGAACCTCTCAGTGATAACCAGCTATGATGAGGTCTAGCAGAGTTTCTTGTTCCCCAGTTGGTTCCGCAGATGTTCGGGGGATGCTTCTCTCAACTACTATGTGGCTTCGTGTTTCACTATCACCTACCTTGTTCTGAATTAAACTTTTCGCAAAATGAATTCGACCTTAGCCAAATCTGTAGTAAAAAAAAAATTTCAACTTCAACAAAATGTATAATTCTGTAAAACCGTCAGTTGGTTGTTTTTGTTTGTGTAGTGTCTTCAGTGGTGTGAATATGGTGTCGCATTTTGTGTCGATTTGTTCGTTTATGATCTGTCCATTGAAGGTTTTTTTGTTTATATATTTCCATGTTTTCTAGTATGTTCATTTTTCGTCCTTTGTATTATTTATGTAGTAAGATGGTGCAGTCCTGTATTTTGATAGGTCCATGTCCAGTTGTGTTAAGGTGGTTGGCAAAGTTTGAATCGTCGAAATCTTAAAAAAAAAAACCTTTCTCTTGGTATATAAAAACCACGACCAACTGACTGACTCTAGTACTGACCCAACTGCCAGACTATGATGTCTTCACATCGAAAGCGCTCGCCCACAGTATCTCAGCAGCCAGAGGAGACAGACTCACCAAGCGGGTACGTTAACTTTAGCTATATTTAATTTGCGTCGCTGCTTTATTTTCAACCAACCTAGTTGTCTAAAAAATGGCGTGACGAGGTCACGAATGAAACGTATCGCTCCATTTAAGGCTCTTTGCAGTCGTCATTATTCATCTTTAGCATATCAATATATAAACAGGAACAACACTCGAAATAAGGCAGTGTGAGTGCCTGAACGAGTCATGAAGGGTAGGCGAACTTCTTCAACTGGTGCAGTGCTTTGAAGGAAGCGTTCCTTACGTGACTGATTTGTGCATCCCAGGACAAATTTTCGGTTATCATAACCCCCAAATCTTTTATTTTGTCCTGGTAGTCAAGCACCACACTGTCTACTTGAATTTGGCAAACCTCATCAAGATTAATTAATTTAATCACGCGCGAGCTCACCAAAATCATTAGCTTACACATAGTTGGGTTCATCTTAAGGTTAAGCTTTTCGAGAGAGAGAGAGGGGGGGGGGAGAAAATCAATGAATGAATGAATGAATGGTTTTATTTACCGACCAGGGAGAATTAGGGCCATGTGGCCCTCGCTTCCATTCTTCCTGGCTACATCACACTGTTACATTTCCTCCTACATTCGTCGTAACTCATTATGTTATTTATAAATACATTCCATTCACAACAAATAAATTACATTCATACACTAACACACTCGTCCATACATAAACACTTACTGACGCATACAAACACTCACTGCCCCGACTTTAGAGAAGGGTGAGTACTTGAATATTCCTCCCCTTCTCCGCAGTGGATATCCTAATCCTAATAGTTGACAAACACTTAACAAACAAAAAAACATGTAACGATTGACAACAAACAATTTACAATGTAGGATTGCGTGATGACTAAATAAATAATATTAGTATAAGGTCCAACTAGAACACAACAACGATGCAATCTAATAGCTCTCAATTAATATTTTTTAAACTTTTCTTTAAACACTTCTATCCTACCACAGAGAGAGAGAGAGAGAGAGAGAGAGAGAGAGACAGAGAGAGAGAGAGAGAGAGAGAGAAATTTTAGCGTTTTGGTTAAACAACCAGGCCATAAGGCCATATGTTCATAACCCCCAAATCTTTTATTTTGTCCTGGATAGTCAAGCACGACACCGTCTACTTGAATTTGGCAAACCTCGTCAAGATTAATTAATTTAATCACGCGTGAGCTCCCCAAAATCATAACCTTACACTTTGTTGGGTTCATCTTAAGGTTAAGCTTTTTAGGAGAGAGAGAGAGAGAGATAGGGGGGGAGGGAGAGAGAGAGAGAGATTTTAGCGTTTTATTTTAACAACCAGGCCATAAGGCGCTCTCTCACCCCGTCCCAGGAAAAATACAGTACACTTCGTAAATTAAACTTTGTGCGCCGCACCTTAAAAAATATAAACATAAATAAATCACTTGTGGAGTACTATCTTTGTCTATTTCTTCTGAGTGCCATTCCATTTTCTTCTACACATCACGTTCCTCTAAAAGTTTTTGATCGACTCAAGGAGGGGTCAAAGAAATCCGGATTCTCAGGCGTACAGCTCTGGCAACGAAGGACTTATTGAAGATTGAGGTTCGATGGCGGAGTATTTGAATTAGGCCATATCGTGTCTCATGACCGTGGATTATGTGGAGAAATGCGGGGATTTCAGCAATGTAGGAGGGTTTTTGAATTTCAAGTTCTTAAATAAGAGCAGAGCGACAGCGTATTTGAATTTCGTGCTCGTCCAACTCAATAATATTAAACTGGGTCGAAATGGTGCAAAAAGTTTTGAAAAGCCGCCATTTTTCTGCAATAGGTTAATTTAAGCATGCAAATTCACAAAATTCAAGTAATTTTTAATTGACGCATAGAAGTTTCCCTCCATATAAGGAAATGTTGTTCGAAACGTCGTAATGTATGGGACTAATTTGCAGCTTTGCGCTAAGTCAACATGCTACCTCACATTTTACAAGTGTTACGGCACTCGGTGTCGTCAACTAAAGGCAATGAGCAATCAGAAATCCTGATTCAAGGTTCGTCTTGATCCTGGCATCTAATTGGTGTCTTCTGAAGCGCCGCTTTTGCACTTCAACTCGGCACTAACGTTTACTTTAAGAGCATGTTGATTGCCACGTAGTTTCCATCTAAATCTATTTATACTGCCTGGAATCTTTCAAATTGGCCGGCCCTCACGTTCCGCGATGCGATGGAGTGGCAATCAAGGACGAATCGAATCATTTTGAAACGACGACGATCCTGGATCATCTTCTATTTGATGAATCTGAGGGTAAGGTTCTTGAACTGGATTAACTTTCTCGGAACGGGGCTCTAGACGACATCGCTCGTCTTTTATTAAGAAGTTGGTCGAAGGATTCAGCAACTTTCGTTGGAAAAAGTCGCTATTTGCGTGTTACCCGGCAAGTGACGCCTGCGAAATTCGTAGAACGCGATATCAACGCTAGTCGTGCGCGTTTCTTGTCGCAGCTCCACTTGTTTCTCGATAAGCACTCAGAACGGCGCCGTTCGAGAAAGGAAATGACTAGCGATAAAGAAGGAAAAGTTGCGCTTATTGTTTCCTAGTGATTAGAATGCTCCTCCTCCCCCTGTTCATCACCATCGCTTGCTTACATCAACATGGAGAATGAGGGTCTCTCTTTTTGTCATCTCGTCAATTGCAAAGTTTTGTTCGATTAACGCGTTTCATCAAATTACTAACCACAAAAGTTGCATGTTCTGAAGGCCTTCGAGTGGCGCTAACACGCCCTCTCCGCTCCGATAGAGGATCTGAAAGGTACCACTCAGGTCTGTTTCCTTATCAAATGATGGTTTCTGAACCCTCGAAGAGAGTTGTATCAGTGGACTGTCATGCATGTTGGGGTTTCGCTCTCTTACAAGAGACCGACCGCTTGCTCAGTGTCCACCATACCTGGGGATGTAGGGTCTTAGCCAGTCTCCCGATGGAGAGCTGTTGTCCATATTTAACACTGCGGGGGGATGACCATCTGTAAAGTTCTGTACCATCTGGGAGGAGTTCGTAATCTGGTTGCCCACCTGATATAACTATTTATTAGGGTGGCAACTTTCAAAGGGATCAACTGTGACCATGTTTCCTTTTCATCACTTTAATTGGGCGAAGCGGTTATAGACTTGCTTTGTAGCAGTCAATGCTGATAGGTTTGGCTGCTCTTCCAACACCCGTCGCTCACTAGAGGCGCAAGACGTGCAGGATGGAGAGTCTTGACATAAACGAAGTGCAGCCGCGCGTTGAAGTCGCAACGTTCTGTAAGGACCTCGTTCATCCAGTGGTCTAGCTCAACTGAGAAGTTCACGGATTTTTGGGGAAAACTCGTACGAGTCACGTCCCTTTGACGAGGATTCCCATCTCACTTGACATTTGTCTAATGCAATGACGGCCTGTTTTTGTTCAGTGGATAGGTCCGCACGGCGTTCAGCCCAGAGAGGGGAAAGCTCCCGTTACACTCTTCATTCGTCGACCATGCACTCCACGGCCAAGCCAACCAGTCACTGACCAGCGATCAACTGAAGTGTGCTACTGTCTTAAAGCCCTTGGTGATCCACAGGATGGATTGGGCCAATACTCCCTTTTGATTGACTGTTAGTTTGCTACCCCTGACAACGGGGCAGTAACCCATCACGGCTAGATAGATAGCCATATATAGTCATGGTAACACACCCCAAGTGGCCTCAGTAATTGCACGCAGTGAGGCAAAGTTTTCGATGGTATATTCACTCCTAGCCACTTGAACTGCTAGATAGTGGATGGCACCACTCACCTGTATCACGGAGCATGGTCAGGATGAATCCGTTGAACTCCCTCCGCTCTCCAGCATCTCATCTACGACCGTGGACGGCTCGAGATCCTCCACTACGTCCTGCAGGCTGAGGAATGTTGCGTGATCCGTCGCACCATATATTTAATGAGGTAATGCCGACGAAAAATCTTTCCACGGCGACATGCAGCTACGCCTTCAAAAGTCACATAGTACGTGATGGAAGAAGAAGAAGAAAAAAGTTTATTGACTAAATAAAACAAAGTAAAAGATTCCTTCTGCATTACAAAAATAAACAATACCGACATGGTTTTTCAAGCCGTCTGTCGGGGGCGTCAGCAGGTTATACTAGAAAAATACGAAAAGAAAAAAGAACCTACCGTGAAAACAAAATACAATAAAATAAAAGGAAATTAAACATTAAATTCATGTACCAACGCAGAGCGATATCTCCAGG
This sequence comes from Pachypeltis micranthus, assembly GCA_020466155.1. Taxonomy (NCBI): domain Eukaryota; kingdom Metazoa; phylum Arthropoda; class Insecta; order Hemiptera; family Miridae; genus Pachypeltis; species Pachypeltis micranthus. Next base: position 8,702,564 of record CM035776.1, read on the forward strand.
CTATCTTACTAAAAGCCACCAGGTGAGGCCAACCACCACCATCCAACAACGCCACAGCCTCATACCGTGAAAGGACAGGTTTATTAAAAACTTCAATCCTAAACTCTCCAAGTACTGGGCGAGTACAGAGGAAGTGGTGCAAGCCTTTTCTTTTGCACAGATCACACTCCTCGTTATGGTTCGTGTTATTCGGCTTTGCATTGAGATGTAGCAGTTCTCCCTTCAACTTGAAAATCCACCTCGCCGAGAAAATATCCATCACTGGCTCACTGACCAAGCTCGCAGCCTTGGAGCGGGTGTCAATAGTCCATAGCCCTCTGCCAGAACCACTGCTTTTAGTGCTCCCTAAACCTCTCAAGGATGTTAGCTGCATAAAGCCGGATATATTCAAAGAACCAGGAATCCAACCAATCTATGACACCCAATCCAGTGGCGAGGCGGCCAAGATGCCCAGCCCATGACACTCTGCTTCTCATCACTTCCATGGCAATTATTTAAGGAAGACGTGTGTCCGGGAGACAACCTTCCTCAAGTACTTTAGATGGGCTTTAAGAGTAAAAGATGATATGGTGTCCACCCCTGTCTCCAGATGTAAAATGTAATTCGGGGAAAACCTCGGCAACTGGAACAGCTTTCGAATATACATCAGCTGCACTCCCTCCGCCTGAAATCCCCAGCATGGTGAAGCATAGCCCAGGATAGGCCGGATCGTAGCGTTGAACACCTCCGATTTTGTCTACAGCAGGATTGGCAAATAATCTTCCCCAAACATTATTGAGGGCAAACTTGGCAGATTGGGCCTTCCGCTCTATGCGCTTGGTGAAGGAGAGACGGGGGATGAGTTCAACTCCCAAATACTGGTAGCTACTCACGATCTCAATTGATTCACCACCAAAGTTCGAGTGCTCAGTCGCCCTTCTTCTCCCACCATTCTGGAAAACCATTATCTTCGACTTTGCTAGATTAACCTAAAGTCCCCACTTACTCTCCAAAACATCAATATTCACCTGCAGCTCACCAGGGTCACCACCAAATCATCTGCGTACATCAACACTTTTATCACAAGTCCGCCAACCTGTATACCATGTTGCAACTCTTCTACCAAGTCGTTAAGAAAAACAGAGAATAAAGTGGGGGGAGAGAGGACAGCCCTGCTTCACTCCACTCTTAACATCAAAGAACTCTGTTCTACCAGCCTCGGTCCATACCGCAGCTGATACTTCCTCAGAACTGATACGAACTTACTGGAAACTCCCAGAGCAAGCAGCTTGTAGAACAAATATCCACGGTTAACTGTATCAAATGCAGACTTCAAGTCTACAAAAAATCCCTAGAATTAGTGCGCGATGGGTACTCAATAAAACCAGCAGTCGCATCTCAGGATTGTATCTTTCTGCCCAATAATTGGGTAGAGCTCGGCTCATGTTCGCTCAAACGTTCTGTTATTATATCGCTCTCGTCGAGTCTCATCGTCTAAAGGTCGCTCTATAATTTTTCGCTCTTCCGCCTTTTTTTACGACTCATAAAAAAAAAAAAAAAAAAAATGAAGATGGTTTCAATCAAATTATTTGATGAAGTTGCTTCTTTGTTCGTGTCTTGTCACGCGGTCGTTTTCCTCGTTTTTCACTCCCTTGCGCGCTCATCTCGGCGACTTGAAGTAATGGGAAGATCACGAACGTCGTCGGAATATGGAAGTCGCACATTCTTCAAAGATATTGGTGAAGGAGCCTTTGCCGAGCAAGGAAGCGAAATGAGAAGTCCAACGAGCAACAGAGTAATAGATGGCATTTGCACCTGTGGTCGTAAAGGCATTCGACTCTTTCAACGCGTTCATATTTTCTAATTTTCTTGTAGCGAGCGTAGAGTATACTTTTAATTGTTATGGTAAATGATTTATTACTTTGAAATTTCATTAACGGAACTCGGGTTTGGCGCATTTAGAAATGCCAATTTCACACAAATGCGTGTTTGCGAAAATACATAATAATGTTCTAAATATATTTCTATGTATTTGTGCCTAGCAGATATGGTGGGCACAGACACTAGCTTGAATAGTTTTCTAAGCTGAATACGAAAGGGAAAGAGAAGGAACGAAGAGCCCCCACAAAACAAGGCGTGACCTAACGGAAGTACACTCGGGCCAATTCTCTTCCTGTTGTATGTTTGCCCGTGTTGTCTGTTTGATAGAATGCTGTGGGCGAGCGCTTTCGATGTGAAGACATTGTTGAGAAATCTACAGTGCCTTATTATTCCCTTGCTCTTCAATAAATTATTTTTTCACTCTCGTTCTTTAACAACACTCAAGGTTTTATTTTTCTCTTAAAATAAGATTATCCCAGTTCTTAGACGTCATATCCTCGACATTTTTGGCACCCCTGGTGTAGACATGGAAGGGATTATCAGGAAGGGAGACATTTTTCGGCGGATAATCAGGGAAGCTATTGTAACAGTGGAAGAAGCGATTGCTAAAGGCGATGTTTCGGCCGTCCCTCGAAGTTTTGGATTCACGCAGAGCAGAGCGGACCGAATGTTTGCTCTTGATGAAGACATTTCGGCAAGAATTATTGAAGATACAACGGTGATGGCAAGGAGATGGAGGAAATGGCGCACGGCAGCGTGGTAGACGTAAGGGTTCAATACGATATGTACCTCCAAAGAACGACACCCCAAGTAAGTGATGCGATATTTAGTAATGTAGGACCATCGAAGAATATGAGGAATTTACCACTTCCTAAAATAGAGCTGTCTTTAGAAACATCTGGAATTGGTTGGTGTTGATAAATTTGCTTATTTTCGAGATGCGATGGTTCCAACTCCAGCAGATGATTTATTGAACAGTTACGAACTTTCAGAGCAAAGCTTCCACAAAGTAGTGCAACATTTGAAAGCAAGATTTGCTAGAGATGGTTTACTTATTGAAACTTACAATAGTAATGCAAAATCAAAGCAGACGAAGTAAAGGTATAAGACCTCTTTTTGACAAACTAGAAACACAGCTAAGGGCTTTAGAATCGCTAGGTCTACCGTCGAATAAGTTTGCTGCAATGTTGAAACCACTAGTAGAGCCCAGCACTTCCAGAAAAAATAATTTATTGAAGAACCCCGTTGAACTGTAGTTTTCTCAACAGACATTATCCCTAGTACTGAAGTCAGTCATTTTTTTGTTGGTTTTGGACGCTTCGGGGGAGGGGAAATCTTCAGATAGACACTCAAGTGGGTAGTGTCAGATTCCTCCCCCGCGGTTGCCAATCCGGAGGTTCTAAACCAGAAGGATGGGAGGCCGGCCTGAGGATGCAGGAGGACTCATACAAAATTGCTAGACTTGGAGGTTGGGACAGGGTTAGCATGGGATGAGAGAACAGGGCTTGCGGACGATGCCCGAGGCTCTGGGGGTGTACTGTGTGAGACAGCTGATTGACGGGTGCTGTCCAGTCTTAGGCTGCGCCCCAGATGGGGATGGCCTAAGTGCTGACGCTCCTTATGATGGAATTGAAGGCGCGGATTTACGATTGTTGGGAGACATGTTTATTGTTGAAGTCAGGCATTTTTTTTGTTTCGTACGTTTTGGGAAGGGGAAATCTTCAGAAAGACAGTAAGTGGGCAGTGTCGGATTCTTACCAACTACAACCCCTCCCCTGCAGTTGCCAATCCAGAGGTTCTACACCAGAAGGATGGGAGGCCGGCCTGAGGATGCAGGAGGATCTCATACACAATTTCTAGACTTGGAGGTTGGGACAGGGTTGGCATGGCTCTCATCCCAGCAGGGCGAGGGGACGATGTCCGAGGCTATGGGGGTGTACTGTGTGAGGCAGCTGATTGACGGGTTGGGGTGACCCGCCGCTGAGTTGTAGAGGTTGAGGGCGTAGGTAGTCGCTGCCTCAATGAGGGAGAGGAGGCCGGTTTCCTGGTGGAGTTGGAGATTCCTGAAGGAACCAGGGGGAACCGGGTACCCCTCAGAGAGCCTTCATGTAGGTGCTGTCCAGCCGGCTAAGAGCGAAGGCTGTGCCCCAGACGGGGATGGCGTAAGTGCTGATGCTCCTGATGACGTAATTGAAGGCGCGTATTTTCGTTTGTGTTATTGTTGAAGTCAGTCAGTTAGCCATGGTCTTCGTGAAGGAAGAGGGTTGTGGTTGGAAGATAACAGTGACTGATCATTCACTTCCTGGAATATCCGTTGGAAGTGAAAGGAGTGAAGTCTAGGGGCAGTTTTGTTTGGCTCTAACTAGCCAATTGATTTTGGATTCTGAATCTTTTATGAATGGGGTGGTTTGTAAATCGTTGATCACAGCACTTTACCAGCCAGAGAAGACAGGCCCACCAAAACAGGTACGTTAACTTTGATAATTTACTTACTAGCGGAAGTAACCCAATCACTTTAATGGATCAACGAGCTTTCCACTTTTGCCTAACATCCGCTGGCGTTTTTCTCCTTTTTGCTAACGATGCGGTGTGGGGGCAGCCGGACCAACGTAGAAGGAGATTCTCAACAGGAAGCAGAGGCTCCTGGAAAATACACTTGGTTGGCTGCTTAAGCACTTCCTTCCTGTAAACAGAGGAAAGACCGTTTGTTGGCACATGGATCGTAGCGAGTTGAGGATCAATTAATGCGATATTAGTGCAGCTGTGACTGTGCGTTACTTGGAGTAGTTTACGAATATAGATACTCCCTATGTTATTTACACACCCCCCCCCCTCAAAATTTGATACCCCAATAAAGACATTGGGATTACAAATCTGCAAGTCCGTCCCCTGTTCGCAGCAGACCGCCATCGTCGCTGTCCGTGCCGTTTTGTGCCTTTAACGTAGTCTCAAAAATCCGTTCTTTCGCACTAAACTCCCATTTCGTATCTACGTACGCCCGCCTGGTCGGCAATCCGATCGGGTGAAGCATCTCATGAGCGTTTTTAAACACTCACCCTTTAGGTATTGGATTGGACTACAATACTAATTTATTTTAGCATTCTACAAAAATTCCATCGGAGTTTATAAGAAAAAAACTGCGCTAAAAACGCTTTTCGTCGAAAATTTTGATAATTTATTGCGCTGCTCTCGTCATTTTCCCACAGATGGGAATTTTATGGTATAATTCTCTTATTCAGAGCTATCCATAAAAAAAATTTAATCAAAATCGTTAGAGCCGTTTTTGAGGAAAAAATTTGGTGTTTTGATCACTATGATAACTATACTTAACTTTCGGTAGATTTTGTCCATACCCTTATTTTGGCGTCCCATGGTAACCTGTAGGCTAGACATCATGTTTCAGCTGATTTGGTACGGTTGTTTTCTCTAAAAACCGCGCTAAAACCGATTTCGTCTAAAGTTTTGGTAATTCATTGAGCTGCTCTCGTCATTTTCCCAAAGATGGGAATTTCATGGTATAGTTGCCATATTTGGAGCTACCAATATAAAAAATTTAATCAAAATCGTTAGAGCCGTTTTTGAGAAAAAAACATTTGGTGTTTTGATCACTATGATAACTATAGTTAAATTTCGGTGGATTTTGCTCATACCCTTATTTTGGCGTCCCATAGTTACTTCCGGGCTAGATATCAAGTTTGAGCTGATTTAGTACGGTGGCTTTCTCTAAAAATCGTTCACAGACACACATACACACACACACACACACACAGACCATTTTCCCAAATAGTGTTTTTCGGACTCAGGGGGGTCTGAAACGTAAAGATCTGAAGAGAACTCAAAATTTTTTTTCAGCCGATTACATAACTTTCCTTTCTACTTTGTATAGCCAAGGAAAGTAAAAAAAATTACCTTGACCATTGTGCCCACCACGTCTCATCTATCTCGTATTCCCTTTCCGTCGCCCTTAGGGGTTTTTCTTGTCAGTTCCGTTCTGTGTACAAGACGCGGATATTTTCCTGGGTAATTGACTTGGATACTCGTGGCGTTGACTGTGCCTTGACTAGACAAGTTATGAGTATGTCACATTCGACGATGTAAATAATAATTCATGTAAGTAGCAAATTTCCTGTTTCTGGTACTTGCTAACCTTCTATTTGAATAACCTAAAGATGGCAAAAGCGCTCCTGTCCTTCACAGAATTACTACTCATGAGGTTATAAAACACATCGCTAGAAGAGGTGAACACTCCCTCCCCTCCCATCGCTCGTACGCAGAGTGCACATTCTGCGTACTGGATTCTGGTCAGAGCAGTGAAAGGGGATCACGAAGGGGTGTTCAATCCTGGCAACTGTGAACATTATACTCGTGGTTGAAACCAGCGCAAACGCCCCACTTATCACGTATTATCGGTCGAGCGGTAATTTGTCGTCGACTGCCCCTTTTAATTTGAAGAGGTGGTCGCTTTGTGCTACGCAGTCGACGAAAAACTACTAAACGAGAGCATCAGATGTCTCTCTTCAGTCGTCTCCTTATCTCATTCTCTCCGGAACTTGACCCAGTAGACGGTTTGAAGTAGCAGACTAAACAAACAACCGACGATCGCTGACCAGGCGATCTCAGAACGAACGGGGGGGAGTCTTCTAATCTTCATCTCGGGCCTTTTATGAGCCTCATTTCTAGCAGCGATATCATTTCATGACCCGGCAAAATCGTCGACTTGGAGCGCGAATAGGGCGGAACGGAAAACACGCTTCACGATTCAATTAGAACGTCAGGTTGAGACGCGATGGATCGATGTTGTTCGGATAGCTCAAAGTTGCTGTTGATCCAAACGCCTCTAATTATCGATTTTTGTGCATTTTTCTGTGGCTCTCTAGCTCACTTCTAACGAACGTTGTCAAGTGTAATGATAAATATTGAGGAAGAGAGAAAATGGAGAGAAACATGCAGAAAGAAGTACAAAATACTAAAACCGTCGACTTGCCAAAAAACGTCTCGGTAGTGTTGGCTTCAAGTTGGAGAGAGTGAGAAATACAGATTTCAATGAGACGAACGAGGGAGACGAAATGAGGTTTGTTTCCTTGTTAAATGACTGTTCCTAAACCCTCGACGAGGGTTATATCAGTCATGGAAGTTGCGGTTTCGCTAATATGCAAGAGGCCGGCCCCTGCAGCATCCACCGAACTCAGACCTTCAGAGGTACGGCAAGTATTTGGTCGTTAGCCAGTTTCCCGGTAGAGAGCTGTTGCCCGTGTGTTACCGACGAAGGTGACCTGAGGAATCTCGTACCATCTGGAAGTTCTCAATCTGATTTCCACCTGATCTAACTATTTACTTGGGCGGCAAGTTTCAATGGAACAGGTCAACTGTGACCACATTCAGCGAAACGATTATAGGCTTGCTTTATAGCAGTCAATGCTGCTAGGATCGTCTGCCCTTCGAACAATCTTCCCTCACTGTTGCAGAAACTACCGTGAAGCAGCACGTGGTTTGTTGTTTCCTACTCACTGCGCATGATTTGCATGATGGAGAGTGTTTGAGAGAAAAGTGGAGCAGCGCATTGATGTCGTTATGTCCCTAGAGGAACTGGCTCGCCCAGTGGTCTGGTTCTACCCACTTTCTCTCAAGACGTTCGCAGATGTTGGTGAAGGGTGAAGAACCTTTGACGACGATTCCCATCTCGCTTGCTATCTCTCTTGGCAAAAACCGTTACCGATGGGTTGTCAATCATAAAACCTTGCTAATTATTACACAATGGTTTATTATTCTCATGAACAGCTTGACCTAGTATTACTGCTCCGAGACCCATCCCATTCAATTCAGCATCGAATACTAGTAAAACAAACGAAACATGACCTGACAACAATGGAACTACGGAAACTAAATATTCCCCCGGCGCCAGGCGCCCGTAAACGTCTGTAAGCATTTATGATCCGATGGAGGGGTGTGCGGAGGAAGTGGCCTTGGCTTCCAGCGAACCCGTTGCGAGTCAAAAGGGCGTTGCGAGTCGAGTGGGTGGGTGATTGTGTTTGATATGATGGGAGGGAGGGAGTACTAACGACGAAACGTTGACTTCCGCTGTAGTTCCCGCGTTGTACTGCGTTTCGTTAATTTTTTTAACCTAGATGGCGGGCACAACAAGATACCAACTGGGATTTTTGTGCGAAAGAACGAATTTTTTACACCACGTTAAAGGCACAAAATGGCCCAGACGGCGGACAGGGGACGAGGGACGGCAGACGGCGGAGGAAGATTGCAAATTTGGAATCCCCATGTTTTGAAACGTAAAGTATCAAATTTTAGGGGGGTTGTAAAAAATTTTTCGTGACTGAAAACATAGAGTTATTATTCAGAATGAATAACACCACATTGAGTCATATGAGAGCTTTGAGGGGCCACCGTATGTGGCAAGACACAAACTAGCAGTCAGCGTGTTATCGTCACCTAATTCTCCAACAGTACCCCCACGGTGTTCCTGTTCTCAACGCACGCCCTCCCCTTTTTCCAGGGATTCAATCGTTATTCAGGATGGTCTCGCGGAGGAAATCACGCCCATTCCTTTTTATGAAATCCTTCAGCCTTCCATCATTTTGCTACTGAATTGTTCCACCTCATTCGTAGGACCCCCTTGTCATCCGTCGAGCGGGTGCCTTCTCCGAAACCGCTTTCGAACTCCACTGCCTCCGAAACTTGTAATAAAGACGAAACCGGCGTTTATTGAATGTTAATCAGTCGATAGACCACCGCGCGGGAGCATCTACGTTTTGTGGAATCGAACGGGAACAAATTATGAAGTAGTACGTCGAAACGCACTTGATATAGGCGTTGACAAAGCGAGAGAGTAACTAATCAAAAGCTTATCTTAATAAGGAAGGTGTTATGACAGCAGTACGATGAGATATTTCTGACGTTACACCCATCAACAGCGAAATACGTGGGAAGGGGAAGGTTCAACAAGTGTTTTGTTTGGCAGTGATTTGAGATGCCGTAAAATTTCAGTAGCAATTTATCATGACGTTGGTAATTAGAGATATGTGTCACGAGATTTTCATGTTGACAGCTGGAAATGTCTGGATGATTGAGGGGCCGAGGAATAAATATCGTTAATACTGTGCCTTCCCACTTTGATTTGTGGTGGAGAACTACATACTAACTTCGAGCAAAGGTTTTCGCCGTTCTTTAACAAGTGCAAATTGCGAGGGATATAACAACTTTAGTTTGTCCTCCCCCCCCTCCCCCCGACAAAATGTGTAAGGGGAAGGCCGTGCGTGACTGTATTGAGAATCTGGAGGTGGAACCTAAACGACGGTGGCTATTTATTGGCTATTGATAGATTGAGCACATTTATCACCAGTCATTCGCAGTTGAATGTGCTAGCACCAATGTTACGGGTTTAGGCGTCCATTTTACACGCTGAATGCACTTGTGTCTCTGCACAGTTAGGTATTTCGCCAGGGGCATATGATTCTGATTGGTCTACCTTTGAGCTCACTAACAGATTTGAGAAAGCGTTCTCCAGGGATTTTTCGCAGTTAACTAATTTGCATTCCATTATGCCAGTCCAAATAATCATCTTCTGATGAGCAAGGTTGTTGGGAGTCTCACACTTTTAGGTCGTTGAGAAGTCCTGGCCACAACAGGACTTCCCGCGATGTCAATTAAGAGTGAAATGAGTCATTTCTCCTCTTCCTCTTCCTTAGATATGCTGATGTCAACGATGACGTCCCCTGTGAATATTCCCTCAGTGCAGCCATCCTTCAGGTTCAGGCCAACATTCCCATTCAAACTCTGCAACATCGAGATTTCTAAAGTCTAGCAGATTGTGGACAGCACCTGATCGGTCACCTTGATCGTTGGTCAGACTTATTGTTATCGCCTCATAAACAGGTTGAGAGGTCCCCAAGAAAAGATCTGCTTAACATTCCCCAGTATATCAGGTTCTAATGTGTTCGGATGTATAGCCTCACAGAGTTCCTGTTGTGGAAACACCTCACTTCCATCCCTTCAGCGTCAGTAGCTATTGTATCTGCTGCGGTCGCGTCTTAGGGAATGCCCTCGAACTCTAGGAAACCTTAGACGCTCCAGGAATCAGTGTCTGATTACATTGCTTCAAGAACTTGCTTTTCAACCTTGTAATGGTTTGCGGCGGGCTGCCAATGGTGGCAACACTGTTACCACCACCTGTGCAGTTTGCCGCTGTTTATAAAAGCGGAGGAGCCACTTTTTTTTGCTGGTAGAACGGCTACCGGCATCGCTCACGAATTTATCCCAAGCCAGTGAATAAGTACTTAAAGTCCCTTTATATTGTGTGAAGTAAGCATTCGAGCATAGGTTATTTGTTTCATTCTAAAAGGAGTTCATTTCATTCCATTTCTATTTTTTCCTGATTAAATTCAAGTGGGTCCTATTTGGTTTATAATTTCGTTTCCCAGTACTTTCCCGAGAGGCTTTATTTACAGCAAGTGAGTATAATTGAGTGTATTCCTGGTTCTGGGTTATCTTCCCAGGAGCATGCCCATGCTACCAGGCGCGACCACGGGTTGTGGATAGTGGAACGGCCACGGCATTGTCCCCAGGGGCATGTCTGCGGCCAGCAGTGAATAAGGACAGCATGCTGACTGAATAAGCAGCCGCAAACAATGGGCCAAACCCAAGAGATCGCAGAAGAGATCCTGAACAAAGGACTCAAGGGCAAGCATATCTTCATTTTCTCAGACAGCCAGGCCGCCTTAAAGGCCATCGCAGCCTATAGTTTTAGGTCTAAGCTGGCATGGGAATGCCTCCATGCAGCTCGGCACCCTTAACAGGCTCTCCCTCATTTGGGTGCCGGCTCACAGGGGGCATGAGGACAATGAAAAGGCTGACCGCCTTGCAAAAAGGGGTACAGAATCCCTACCCATCGGGCCTGAACCACACGTAGGTATGACGAAAAGTCACCTGAACCGTCTGGTTGCTCGATGGGAGACACAGGAAAATCGCGCCCATTGGCATCGCCAGCCACAACTAAGACAGGCGAAAAGGCTTGTCACGCCTTCCTGTCAAAGGGCGAAGGCGATGCTGACACTCTCTAGACAAGATCTGAGAGCACTGATAACCTTCCTCACCGAGCACTGCCCACCCAGATATCACCTCAACAAGATGGGCATCTCAGAGGCGGTGGAATGCAGACTCTGTGGTGAGGAGGACGAGACAGCAGAGCATATCTTGTGTGAGTGCCCTGCCTTGGCAGCAAAACGCTTTGAATACTTCGGTCAGGGGACCACTGAACCCCAAATATTGCGGTCTCTGCAGTGAAGGACATACTCGGCTTCCTAAGGGGGGCGGGTATGTACGACGCCTTCTACTAAGAAAGGGCCGTCACAATAGGCCCATATGCGGCCGCAGTGACAAAGGGACTTGTTCCACACGCCCTCGGGTCAAAAAAAAAAATTGAGTGTATTTAATTTGTTCTTTTTTTTGGCCTTGGACTTCCACTCGTGTCCTGTATGCGGGTAATTCTGTAAAAGAATTCCCCAAGTACGTCACACCTGTTCTTGTCGATCATTACATCATCGACCACCTTGTTCACTCCTGTTCGTTGTTGCTCAGATTGTTCAACACTGCCCCATCATGAGTCGATCATCGTCTCCTGCACCCCCAAAACTCCTTAACGACACCCCCTTTTGTGACAAATGCAAATTTGCGATTTCCCCAACGCAACACGCCTCCCCGATTAGCAGTGCCGAGTGTTTCTCCCTCTTCTGCGTCACAAATTCTCCCATAAGCCGTGGTGCCACTAGCACGCACTTCCCCCGCTGTGACAATGCCGGGGTGACTCCCGAAGCACCCAGGCCCCGGTGTCTCTCTCCTCCTGGGGTGCTAGCGTCCGGCGGGCGTGCTATCGCCTTGGCATCCACAGTCTTCCCGGAGTGTACCCGTCCCCTGCCAACCCGAGGCCACCGCCAACAGGCTTTCTGCTCCCTCTATGCTTTATTTCTTAATAAATAATTCAAGGTAAGGTCTTAATAGGTAAATTCAAGTGGGTCCTAGTTGGTTTATAATTTCATTTCCCAGTACTTGCCTGAGAGGCATTATTTTGTTTATTTACATCAAGTGAGTCTAATTGAGTGTATTGAATTTGTTCTTTTTTTTGGCCCTGACACGACTTTCACTCGTGTCCTGTACGAGGGTAATTCTGCAAAACAATTCCCCAAGTACGTCACAACCTGCAATTGTTTTCCATCGATGACTTGCTCTGTTCAGAGCCCTCCACTTTTTCACACCATTACGATTCAGAATGTGTAAAAAAAGACTCCTCAAGTGTGAGGGCAGTTCATAACCGTGGTGGATCTTCTGGCAAAAATAATAAATTCGTTGTAAATTTATCTCACGAAATAACATCTTATCGATAGTATTTCAAAAGAAACCCTAGTAGACCTCCACTTTCTACGATAAAAAGGTTGCGTTGAATAATCTTTGTAGCAGTGAATATCGGTCGGTTAGGGGCTAACCAGCAGTTGGTAAGTAATCTTGGATCGGCTTAACCTGAATTAAGATCAGCTACGTGTCCAATTTAGGAGCGTGTTACTTGTCCCCGGGAGTAGAGGCGATTTTGGTTTATGTTGAGTCCATTCTCATAGAAAGGAACAGCGAGAAAAGGATGAGGCAATTCACTTGCAGAGCAACTTACAAATTATTCCAATAGGTTAATTTTAGACTATGATCCACATTTTGTAATTTCTTTACCGCGAAGCAACCAATTATCGGAGGTTGGGCTTTTAAGGGGCCCGCCCCCCTAAAACACCGGTCATTAGTTGTCCCGGTTTAGTTGGATCCTGAATCGTGAATAACCCCGTGATGCTGTCATCGTTGATTAGGATTCATTCATTCACAAGACTGCTGCAAGTGTGACGCTACGAAGATGAGGTGAGGGCAGGACCTCGTCAGGGCGCTTTCGGGATCTGACATCAACGGCAGCTCAGTGACGAAGAGATGGGCTGCGGCGGCGAGGTCCGGAGTGACGGGATTCCAGGGGAAAGACGTGGCGAGGCGGTAGAGCAGCTGTGGAGAGAAGCTAAAGTCGCGAGTGGGTGAACGTTACGTTTGTAGCCGTTCAATCCCAGTTGTTTTGTGACGTCTCCAACTAGTTGAGGCCCTCAGGATCTCATAAGTGACTCAAAGACCTGGTCTGGTTTGACTCATACGTTGACGTAGCACTTAATACCTCATCGACACTTACGATGGCACTGATCGAATAGCTAAAAATACTGCAAACGCCTCAGATGAGGTCACAATTCCCAGTCGCAAGTTCAAGGGTACGATCGCAACTACCACTCCCCAAACAGCATTTGAATAATTCCCTCTTAAGTCGCTTTCATTAATCATGATTCAGACCGGCCAACTCGCTCACATACTTGAGATTGAAAAAAATGCCAATCGATCATTTGAGTCGAACAAAGAATAATATTCACGCGGAAATTCGTTTTCAGTTGGTTCAAAACAGTTCTCAGCCCTCGAAGTTCATACAAAATGAAACTCCAACAATAAATATTCCCTTATGCGGATTAACATCTTTGTGGAGCATCCCGACGAAAATGATAATTTGAATAATTATTCAACGGATACGTGAACAACGTCAAGAGCGTCAATTTGGATTCATACGCAGAATACAAACTAGAATGGCACCGTTTCCTACGGAACTGCAACAATTTTATAAAAACGCGTTCACAGGCTCGTAGATTCCAGCAAGGCCTGTTTCCGTTCATGAACTCTGGAGAGAGTTATATCAGTCGAATGTCATGGAAGTTACATTTTCGCTTTCATGCAAGAGCTCAGCCACTCGCTCTGCATCCACAGAAACCAGACCTGTGAAGGTACAAGTTTGGTCACTTTGCCAGCTTCCCGGTGGAGAGCTTATCACACGGAGGTATCCCATACCATCAGGGAGGAGTATTTAATCTGTACAAACGTTAAAACGTAGATTGCCACTTTAGTTGAATGAACTGGCGATGAAGGCTATAGCAATAAAACTATCGACATAATGACTGATAGTCAGAACTACCCGGCAACGTCCGAACTGCTGTGAGATGTGACTCAAATCTTTAGCTAACTGCAATAGAATTAAAGTATATTGGATTCCTGGACATCAAGGCATCACAGGAAATGCGAGGATCACCCATTGAGACAGACTAGGTTGGTCGACAGTACCTATAGGGCCACTTTTCCACTATGGGACATCACTGCTTCTTCAAAGAATACGCCAGGAGAAGGCATCAGAAAGTCTGAAATGCAGCGGGGCTGAGACACTCCAAACGCTGTATCTCAGGCTAAACACACGAAATAAGACGTAGGCTTCTGATGTTTTTTTCATTTTCTTAGGACGTAGGAGGGAGGCTTTGCCGCAGCCTTTCTGATTCGGTGCAAGTAAACCCTAAAGGCTCCTTGTTGTTGAACTGAGTGAGGTAGAAATCCACCTCGCCGTGGCGTCGTTCGAGCCATGGATCAAGCCCTGGAATCAGCTGCGTGGTCCACTGCCCCTTCTGGGCTGTGTCCCACTCATCTTGCCACCTCCCAGGGTCACAGCCCTTATTCTCTTCTGGTGGCCAACCTTCGCTCAGCTCCCAGAAGGTGGGCTGGGATAACACTCGCCACCACCAGCCTGCCTCCTGAGAAACTGTGCAGTATGAGCAAGCAATGTGGAGGGCCCACCTCCCCAGCACCGCTGCCATCCACTTCCTGTAGGCAATGCTCAGCGTATCAACCTACACCTCCTCTCCACATAAAAGGATAGAGTTCACAACGTTCATAAGCACCCGCCTTCTAGTGTTGACCATCAAGCGGGAAAGAGCCGTTGTTACTGTATCCACTTTATCTGCTGCTTGCCTTGTGATGATGAAAAGGAAGGACTCGAGGTAGATAAAGGGGATGCTGCAAAAAGAACACTCATGCATGTGATGGACATAGTCGACACCCCTCGGTGCAGGAGGAGTAATGCAAATGAGAAAACTCCCTATAACATCCTGGCTTGGTGCCCGACACTTGTGGGGGAGTGATTTTTGGTCTTTGGTTCAACTACAACATCAAAGATGACTCTTGCAAAAAATACCTGGCGTTCCTTATGAAGCACAAACCTGTGAAATATTAGGACTGCCAACATTAAGCGGTGGTGCTTATTCAAAATATGGGACAGTCAGAGTTACATCAAAAAATCCCTTTCCGGCCTCACACGCTACCAACAAATTGAAAAAGAAATCGAACCCGGTACCAATTAAGACAAGATTGCCACTTTAGTTGGCCACTTCTAATTTGACAGGTTACGCAGTGGAAATTAAAAGCTTAAAATAATGCATGAACCAATGGCCTCTTCGAAACAATCTGCAAAATAAATATACTGGGAAAAAAAGTAAAATTATGAGACAACAAGATTATGTAGAAGAGTTTATTCAATGATAAAGAATCTACTTGTTCCAACTTTGGAAATGAATGAATTGGAATCTAATCGTTCATTTAGTTGTCGAGCTAATAAGAGTTTGATAGTGGTGGAGTTAACAATACAGTTTAATAGTTCAAGCCTGAGAGATAACCTTCAGGGAGTCTACATGTACATACGTCGGCACAGAATTCCTACTATTTGATTTAATATATCAATATTATTGAGAACTTCATGAATTGGATTAATCTCAGCTCAGAAGACAAACACATTAAGTGTCGTGTATGGACGCGAGAGAGTACCCCTGAGAATACCTACCTTCCTGTTATAATTATTGCGGATTTAAAAGGGTGGGGATTGAAGTCCTCAACCCATTCGTCGAGGCCCTCGGTAGAAAGAGGTACATTAAAAATCTGCCCGGTAAAGGAACACGGGATAGAGACGTTGAGCACTTGTTACCTTGCAGAAGAGACTGTAAGTTGAACACACGGAACCGTAATCGATGCAGCAATACAGAAATACGGCCCTCGAATGTCCTAAATACCGAACTGATCGGACATTTGACGCCGTTTATAGGTTGTCATGGTTTTTGGTGGGCTGCCGATGGTGGCAACCCTGTTGCTGCCACCCGTGCAGTCCGCTGCTGTTTATAAAAGCGGAGGAGCCACATTTTCGACAAATGAATGGCTACCGGCATCGCTCACGAATTCCTCCCACTTTTAAGCCAGTGAATGAGTATTTAAAGTCCCTTTTATATTGTGTGAATTAAGGTAAGCAATCAGAGCTTGGTGTATCATATTCCCCATTGCCCCTTTATTTGTCATCTATTACAATCCGTGCATAGGTTATTTGTTTCATTCTAAAAGGAATTCATTTCATTTCATTTTTATTTTTTCCTGATTAGATTCAAGTGGGTCCTAGTTGGTTTATAATTTCATTTCCTAGAACCTTAGTAGAGGCATTATTTTGTTTATTTTACATGAAGTGAGTATATTCGAGTATGTTTAACTTGTTATTTTTTGGGGCCCTGACTCGACTTTCACTCGAGTCGTGTCCGTGGGTAATTCTGTAAAAGGAATTCCAAGTACGTCACAAGGGGAAGGTTATGGCGCATGATTTCATAGGGTTAATTTTCCATTTTGTACACCACTGCCCAAGTATTTCTATTATGGATTGTAGGAGTCTCGCCACCGGCATAGGCTTTGGCCCCGAAACAGCATAAACTATGTCATCTGCATACATCCCAGAAAAATCGACGTAGGTCGTGGCAGCGGAATAAATACAAATATGGACCCAGAACTGAACCCTAGGGAACTCCTTCAAGTATTCGCCGGGTTGTGGATCTTTCATTTTTGACGTTAACTTCAAACGTTCACCACTCTTGATAACTTTGCGAGAGAGAGTACAAGTTGTTAGGAAGGTATGGTCTGATTTTGAACATGCACACACGTCGCTAATGATATGAGTTTTTTACATATAATTAGTGATGCGTTGTAGCTGAAGTGGGTAGGAGAGCCAAGTGCGGAACCCTAATTGCTGGTCAGGAATTAGATGGCTTGTGTAGATCAAATTAGGGAGGAGAAGGCGTTCAAGAATTTTAGCCAGGATGGAAAGGAGGCTGATTAGGAAGAAGGGCGTTAGCTCACCTTCAGGTTTATTTGGTTTCGGAATTATAGTAACTGTGGCATGCTTCCATTTCAGCTGATGGTAGGACAGAAGTTTACGTGGGGCGTTGAGTAACAGAGGCTGAACCAGCAGGTCAACACCGGGTGCTTAGCAAGACGAAGGTTTACTTATTATGTTGTGTATTAGGTTTGGAGAGACGAAGATAGCAGGTGAGGGAAAAAGCATCTTGTTGCTCCAGGGAAGGAGAATCCCCCTACTTAAAGTACTTACGTACACTTTCCTTATTCGACCAATATGAACTTACGTCATCGCTGTCTGTCTGGTCGCAATTCCGCTGTATTGAGCATCTGTACTGACTGACTCCCTTTAGAGGCTCTGGGCGATCGTGGTCTAGTGGTTAAGACATTGGTTCGGATTGAGGATCGGAGCTCCGCGCGATTTGCCGTAATTTTTGTGTGAGTCAGCAGCTCTTCAAAATATCTACAAACTACCTCAGAGCAACTGGCGCCCAACTAGTGGTCGAACTTCTTCATTCCAAGAAAAAAAAGAGGCCCAGAGAGAAAAAATTAAAAAAGATAGGCAAAGCTTCGATTGTGACGTCCGTCACTAGTCCAACCACCTTATGCTTATATACTTTTATACTCTCAGCTCCATATTTTATGTTTCACTGGAACTAATAACTTTTCACTTATTTTTAGTATTCGCTGTAACAGAATTTTTTCAATAAACCATTTTCCTGCAATCGATTTTTCAGTGGACTGGTAGTTTACTGTGACAGTCGGTATACCAAAAAGAGCAATATGAGAGATTTGTCAGCATCTGTGGAACGCTAACTACAATATTTAGGAAGATTGAAACAAACAGATGTACATTTTCAAATTACCTTGCCACTTTGGATCTTCGTTCATTAAATATCTCACCTTATCTAATACATCAGCACCATTCGGTACTTTGTCTTCTTCCGGGTTTTTAATTGCCTGAAAAGTGAAAGGGTAATGCAATTAAAAAGAATATCTGGTGCGTTGCTTTTATTCTACATACTCAATTCATTTATCACTCAGTTCATTTGAACTTGGCCAAACAACACTTTACGACAGCAGGAAGCGGTAGCGCTTACAGTTCCAGAATTTTAGAGCTGCTCGTTTTTAAACATTCTAGTAACATTTCAACGGAGTTTAAACGGAAAAAACCGCGCTAAAACAGATTTTCGTAAAAAATTTTGATAATTTATTGTGCTTTTCTCGTCATTTTCTCACGAGTGGATTTTTATGGAATAGTTGCTTTATTGGGAGTTATCAATATAAAAAATTTAATCAAAATCGTTAGAGCCGTTTTTGAGGAAAAAAATATTTGGTGTTTTGATCACTATGATAACTATAGTTAACTTTCGGCGGATTTTGTTCATACCCTTATTTTGACGTCCCATGGTAACCTGCAGGCGAGATATCAAGTTTGAGCTGATTTGATACGGTCGTTTTCTCTAAAAATCGTTCACAAACAGACACACACAGACCATTTTCCCACATGGTGTTTTTCGGACTCAGGAGGGTCTGAAACGTAAAGATCTGAAGAAAATTCAATTTTTTTTTCAGCCGATTAAAAATTAAGAGAGAAATAATGAGCTGAATGAATGAGCAGCTCTTCAAAAGCATCTCCAAAGTACCTAAGCACACATCATCAAAACGCAACCCTGAATAAGCCTATCATCCACACGCCTCCATTTGGTCGCCACTTGACCATCTACAATGACTTCTCACTAGAAACCCCTGCGGTCCTTTCACATCGCATCATGTCCACATTCACTACGCACAACCTCCACCACCCCAATCATCTGGTCCAAGAAGGCATCGCCAGACCATTGCATCATCGCCTAGGACGCCCCCACCATATTTTAAATATCGCAGGAAGGTAGACCAGCCAATAATCACTGTTATCACCTTGTACTGAGCTAAAACCGTAACCAACAGCTGAGCTATCACGCCATTAAGGTATATTTATAACTGTTACAAAAAAAAGTTTTACCGACGATATCGGAAGTTTTGCCAAGGGAGGAGCGATCCGGGTCTGACGAGCTGACTCGATCAATTCTTTCATACAAATACAGCCATAGTTTCCGTTGAATAGTTCCATACTTTCAAAACTCCATCATCATGGGTCCCAAAGAACAAGAAATTCCTGAGCACATAATTAGCCGTCATGCATAATTAATTTCTAAAATACTGGTCGCCAAGTCTTGGTAAAGTAACACCCCGGAATGTGGTAGACACGGTCGTGGGGACAGGCCCACTGGGCGCACGTTATTTTAGCCAGGTCAACTGGGCGAAGCAGATGGAAAGATAACGAAGATCTGCATGAAGAACCTGTACAAAGTTGTTTTGTACGTGATGGCTTTAATGTTCCAACTAAGAACCAAGCTGCAGGTAAATTACTTTACTTTACTTTATGGTGGGAGTATCAGTTTTCAAATTATATCTGTTTCGTCTATTTTATTCAAATAGTTGCCTTAGCGTAAGATTATGTGATATCTTAATGCGCATTTTAGGTTATATTTTTGAAAAAGGGGCATGTAGTTTACGTCGATTGTGAAACAACTGCCAAATGTATTGTTTGGAGGTGGGGGAAGGTGTCATTAACCCTGTCATGAGGAGATTTCCACTCTTTCTCCCACCTACTGTGCGCCCAGGTGACCATAAACCCTGGTCATGACCAAGCGAAGACTGCGCCACGTACCTGAATATCCGTTCGTTTACAAAATCGTATATATCGATACTATTTACGACAATAACCAACGAGTCCCATCCCTACCACAGAGACCCTCTGAGTCAAACCATACGAAGTACAACCGTCCTGAGCGTCTCCTTCGCTTTTACTAGTCGATTGGAAGCCGAGATCCCTCTAGCCGATTCGAAAACTGCTCCGTGATCGATGGTACAAAATTAATTCTTCTTGTCGTGGAATAATCGTGGAATTTGTTCGAACAACCGTCGACGGTTATTCACAACGAATGGAAATCGTTCCCGTGCGGAAGCGATGGCGATGGGGGAAAATAAACGCTCTCTGACAAGGCAAGAGAAACGGAAACCTTGAAACCTCCGGACGAAATTGTCAACTTGCAGCGCTTTGAAGCTCTCTCTCGGGGAAAACGTGTTTTATCGCGAGTGCAAGCCGCCGATTCGAGTGATAAACGACTGGAAAAATGGGAACCGAGTCTCGAACGGTTCACATTTTAAATTTTGAACTACAATTTAGAAACAAAACTAGGCGCTCAGTCCCTCTGACGAGTGGCTTTATTGGATCATTACATAACCAACGTCAGAACGTACAAAATGCACAAATAGCCGTCGATTGTCTGGAATATGATATCCTTAGAATAGTCTGTGCTATTGATAGGTGTTACAAAAATGCAGTATTAGATGAATTCAACCAATTGAGGTTAAAACTCACGATTTCGCGTTAATTGTTTGCTGCATCAAGCAGTCAATTTAATTAAAATCAGATTAAGCGAGCTTCAAAACTGACCTAGTATAATTGAAAGGAACAGAACGTAAACTGAAAGCTTCCTCCTCCTTATGAATAATTACCTAAAACGAATCCACTTTACGACGTGAGTACATTCTGGTCACATTCGTGGAACAGGTCGTAACGGCAAGACTTGTGGGATTTCATTGGGTAAGAAGCCATTCTTGAGCATGAGGGAACACCACAGAGACAAGGTGAGCCGCACCACTTCCGAAATCTTTCAGCACTGAAAATCTAATCCAATCCAAAAAAAAAAAACCTGTGCAAATTATTACACAACGGCTTATTATTCTCTTGCACAGCTTGACCTAGTCTCACCACACCAACGGGACCCATCATCATTCATATACAGGTAGGCAGCCGAAGCTGCGGGACCAATGGCAGTTGCATCGGCCTACATGATGGCTCGTTGGGGGGGGCCTGCACAGTCCTCGCTGGTATAGATTTCCTCACCCCCCCCCGGGTTTGATAGAGGGGGGGGGGCTGGTCGGGGATCGAACCAGAGTCCGCTGGCCTGGCTCAGACAGCCTCACGCCCCAACGCACTCGCGAGTTCTTTCGATTAGTAGACACATAAACACGTAATTACTGTGATTTCGATGTTTTAGTCGTCAAGTCGTAGTCATACACCACTGAGACTCGTTTCATTCGACCCAGCATCTAACAATACCTAGAAAACGGTACCGAACACGGAGTATTTGCGATAAAACTGCCGAAATTGCGTTTTTGTTCATTTTTCAACTATTTTTCACCCATAACGTAAAGTGTCAAATTTTGAGGAGGGGTTGTAAAAAAAGTTTTCTTTACTGAAAACAGGTTCACATTGAATAATAAACAAAAATACCTACCTACTTAGTTTTTAATGATTTAGATTAAATATTATTT
This sequence comes from Pachypeltis micranthus, assembly GCA_020466155.1. Taxonomy (NCBI): domain Eukaryota; kingdom Metazoa; phylum Arthropoda; class Insecta; order Hemiptera; family Miridae; genus Pachypeltis; species Pachypeltis micranthus. The sequence continues at coordinate 8,723,861 of CM035776.1, forward strand.
TTTGCTTCTATTTATTTGTACTATAATCGTCCGTAAAATATAGTGAAGTGATACTGTTCGTGTGGTCTTGAGATGATCAAGTAAGCCGCGACCAGAACTCTACCGCAGCTGCCATTCCTCGATATTCGTCTGCCCCCGCGACGCGATGTTTTCGGCTTACGAACATTTTTTCTACGAGCTTAAAATTTTCTCTTGACAGGTTGTTTCAACTACAAGTTATACATCCCTTTCCAGAGCCCTCATGCGAAGACGTTTCCGAAGAATTCAGTCGTCGAAGAACTTCCAGATCAGCGCATCCGATCACATCGAAAGGTGGGCCTTACAAATATTATTTTATACCGAAAGCGCATATGTTCCATTTATTTAATTTTTGTAAATATAGTTAGAAGCGAAGCAGATTTGGTAGCTTCTTATTACTTTCCGCCACCTGAAGAGAAAGGAAAGTATTTTATTTTTATCATCCTCTCATAGGGACCAATTGCTCCTAACAAATACTGAACACTCATGATCAGCCACACACTGAGATCGTGAAAACTCTGTCCAAAAAGTTAGCAGACAAATACGAAACGCATTCCACTTCGCAAATAGCTTGCAACTATTCCACACAGTTCGCTAGAACTAAAAACGACAACAAAGCAAACCTATAATGAGCGTGTGACACGACGGGGCGTACGTTTAAAAGTCGTATTTTGGCTGTTTAGGGAAATGAAAATAACGAAAGGTGTAACAACAGCGCAACTTTCAAACGAACCAGGCCTTACAGCTAGGAATACACACTATAAAAATACGAAACGTCTCACAAGTGCAAAACGATAGTTTTTTTTTTGCCCGCAGTTGTGACAATTTCACGTGGCGGATACCTCGAACAGCTGATAATCAGAGACAGGCAGTCTCTCGTCGATCTTCCAAACCAGTTGCTATTCTTCGCCAGATGGTTCAGTTGACTTTTCGTCAGACCCACGTGTGGTTCAGGCCCGATGGGTAGGGATTCTATACTCCTTTTCGCGAGGCGGTCAGCCTTTTCATTGCCCTCATGCCCCCTGTGAGCCGGCACCCAAATGAGGGAGAGCCTGTTACGGGAGCCGTGCTGCTTTAGCGCATGGAGGCATTCCCATTCCAGCGTAGACCTAAAACTATAGGCTGCGATGGCCTTTAAAGCGGCCTGGCTGTCTGAGAAACTGTAGATCCGCTTGCCCTTAAGCCCTTTTTTCAGGATCTCTTCTGCGCAGATCTTTATGGCTAGGATTTCCGCTTGAAATATCGTGGCGTACTCCCCCAGCGGCTTTGCAAGACTGTAGTTGGGCCCTACAATGCCCAGTCCTGCTCAGCCTTCCTTAACTGAACCATCGGTATACCACTGCAGCGCGCCCACCTCGGTCCAGAATGTCGCCCCTCCCACCATTCCCGTGTGTGGACGCTGACGCCGAATGGCAGCCGAAAATTCTTCTGCTCTGGCCTGACGTCAGTAGCAAGGACTGCTGCCTCTTCTATCTTAAACTGTCTGGTTATTCCGTGGAGGCTCGCCTTAACCCTGGTGGAAATGTTACCTGTCTGCAAAGCCTTACGGCTCCCAGGTAATCGGTCCCCTGAATGTGTATATGTAGAGGTGAGATGTTCAGAAGGACTCCCATTGCAGCAGTAGGGCATGTACCCATCGCCCCTGTGATAGCAAGACACGCCTGCCGCTGCAGTTGTTGGAGTTTTCCTTGTACTGCCAGCCGGCGTGTCGCCTTCCACCACACCGTGGAGGCATACGTGACGCGGGGTTTTATTACCCCCTTAAAGAGCCACTCCATCATTTTTGGAGTTATGCCCCTGGATTTGCTGCACAGCCTCCTACACGCCCAGACGGCTGTCGTTGCCTTGTGCAGCGCATATCTCACATGCGAATTCCATGTGAGCTGCTTGTCCGGTATCACCCCGAGGTATTTCACCTCCTTCATTATCTGGAGCCTTGCTTCTCGTTTTTCGCGTTTTGGGAAAGTGGCTGCAACAATTTTCACCAAACTCACAGGATGTCTTCAAATAATCAATACCTAAACGTTGTTTCCAATAAATGTTTGCGTCAAAATGTGTTGAACGGAGATACAGACGTGGCAGGTTGTCGAATTACGTGGATGGCGGAATGTTGTGTGTTGCTACGCATCAGATATTTTGAATTGAAGCAAAACAACATATTTTGGAAAGAGATTTGCGCACACAATTACTAACTAGATGCTTTCAAAAATTAGATTGCGCTAACAATTCAAACTAGAAATAAATGAAACGAGAGCGATAAATATGAAAAGAATAAATCAGCGGGTCAGATACTCACCCGCAGTTTCTCTTGACATTCGAAAGCTCCACATTAACTGAACTGAAATAAGCCGCAGAGCGTGAGAGTCACGAAAGCTTTTACGAATTGTACTCGGCGGCAGCTCGAAATGACTCGTAACTTATAAAAATTTCAAAGCTCGGTGGCGATATTCCAAACCTCCGGGGGCCCAGCAATTAGCTTCATGAAGATGGTCGGTCTAAAGTCGGCAAGAGAAGTTGTGCAGTAAAACTTCGAGCTCAAGGACTCGACGAGGTTTGTTAAAACTTCCAACGTCAAAGGAGGCAGAATAAAATATTGGCCGTAAGGGATTCCGTATTTCTACTAAGACCTTGGAAGCTTCGGTTCGGTTGAGAGTTGATGCACGTGAGGCATCGAGACTGCATTTGAGGAGAGCGTCTAATTTTAGAGAGCGAACGTCGATTTTCGCTGTTTTAGTCCGAAGTAAAGATCATTTCTCACATTACAGGGTGTGCGTGTGTGTGAAATGGTGGAGTTGATCGTGTACGCACTCACTTCATGTGCTGTTAAACACGCAACTTTTCTGACCGACGTATTGGGTACCCATTTTACACCAGAAGAGTTACAGAAAGCTATTAAAGAGATGAAGAACAATAAAGCAGCAGGCGTCGACGATTTAAGTACTGAACAGCAACAAAAACATGGCTACTTCATCTTATTAATGATTGTACGAAACTCAACAAATCCCAAAGTCATGGAGGAAAGCTCGAGTCGTGGCTCTGGAAGGAGCTGAATGACCCCAAAAACTACGGACTCTTCTCTGCCATCTATACAAATGTATGGAAAGAATGGTGTTTTTTTGGTTACCAACTTACTCAATACGGAGGTGAAATTCGCATCATGCCGCCTTCACATCCACCAACAACTTCATTCATTTCCCACACTTCAACCACTTCAAGCCAACCATACCACTCTGCCGAGAAACTACAGGAAGGAGGCCAAGGAGCTTTAAGACGTACTTAAGTCTATTTATATGTATGTCCTTTCGCGCACTACACTTGGAGGTAGCCATGTCCTTGTCAGTTGAAGGATTTCGGGATGCATTTGACCGATTTGTTGCAAGACGAGGGTTACCAGAGCAAATGCTGTCTGATGGCGGAACCAATTTTCACGGAGCCTCGAAATACATTGAGGAAATTATGCAGTGGCACAACAACCCTGAAATTCAGAACGCTACCAACCGCCAAACATCCCACCTTGGTATCAAGTGTGCTTTCAACCCGCCTGCCTCACCGCATTTTGGAGGAGGTTGGGAGGTCTCCGAAAGGTCAGTTAAGGGCTTGGTGCACAAGTCTTTCGGCAATCAACCGTTCACCCTCTCGGGGCTCTTCACCATCTTTACCAAGATTGAGGCAGTGCTTAACTCCAGGCCACTACAGCCAGCTTCCAATGATGTTGCAGACTTGGAACCGCTCACACCCGGCCACTTTCTCGTGGGTCAGGCTCTAAATGTGCTGCCAGAGGAAGACTTCAGTGGAGTTCCTCAGAACCGTCTCAATCGCGGGCAGCTCATCAGAGAGCGGATCCAGTACTTCTGGAATCGATGGAAGGAAGAATACATACGAGGCCTTCAGATTCGATCAAAATGGTCCAAGAAAACTCCAAACTTGAAAGTCGGTGATCTCGTGTTGATTAGTGATGAAGCTGTTTCCCCAGCAAGTTGGCCAATGGCCAGGATTTTGGAGGTGCACCCCGGTACTGATGGCGTGGTGTGGGTGGTGACTCTGAAGACTGCAAGAGGAATCTATCAACATCCTTCAGTAAAACTGGTCCCGCTGCATCTGGATCCTCCTGGGTCTGCTTCCCAACCACGATGCGAATTGGGGGAATATGTTTTTTTTGGTTACCAACTTACTCAATACGGAGGTGAAATTCGCATCATGGCGCCTTCACACCCACCAACACCTTCATTCATTCCCCACACTTCAACCACTTCAAGCCAACCTAATGGGTGGAATGGCGTAGGCCGCCGTGCATGGGAAGGAAAGGCGCAGCGCGTCTGTTGGACTACGTTCTGCTGCCAGGTTATACGCTCCGAACATTTACGTTATCAGATTAGCAGAATGAATTGATAGCAGTGATTACAGCCGGATGATCTCACTTCTGCCAACCTAACCAGCTTCCCCCGTCAAGACATCCCTCCTCAATGAAATTGAGAGAAGGTTCCCTTTTTTTTTGTCTTTTTATTATTTTTGTTGTTGCTTCTAGCGTACGTTACATTTTTCCTTACGAACGTTGCTTTCTCTCAGCCCGGAAAATAATACAGTGATACAGTTACTCTCTCTGACATTTTCATTGCTTCCTTTTTTTGAGTCGTGCGTGTGTGTGCGTTTTCCCTATCACGTTGCCACTAACCGAAAAAAGTGTCACAGCGGTCAACAGAGTCCTGCCGCTGTTTCCAGGTGCTGCCGCGGCATTGTCGACTTCACAGACGCCAGAGGTCGCTGTGTTGAATATAATTACCCGCGTAGGAGTGATCTTTGCACACTATAGAACTAGAGCTCATAAGGCAATAGCTGTTGCATTTGTTCCAACAAGCCTGCCCTCATCACGCCAACAAATGGTTTTCAACCGGATCTCAAATATCGTAGATAGAACCCTAATACTTGAACAGGCAGGCTTCAGGCCAGGAAGATTATGCTGCGGACAAATTCTACACTTAACCCAGCATATAGAAGACGGGTTTGAAAGGGGCCAAATAACTGGAGTAGCTTTTGTTGATTTGAGCGCTGCATACGACACCATCAATCGTAAAAAACTAATCCTTAAAACCTACCAAGTTACCAGGGATTATAAACTAACCAAATTTATTGAATCTATCCTACAGAATAGAAGATTTTATGTCACACTTCAAGAAAAAACCAGCCGGTGGCGAATTAAAAAAAACGGACTTGCACAAAGAAGTGTTTTAGCTCCCTTACTATATAATATTTACACTAACGACCAACCGCACAGCCCCACACGGTTCATTTGTGCAGACGACACAGCAGTAGCCGCCCAAGGAGAAACCTCTGAAGAGGTAGAAGAAACTCTCGGACTCTACCTTGAAACCCTTGGAAAATATTACGACCGAAACCACCTTAACCCGACAAAAACCCAAGTTCGTGCTTTTCATCTGAGGAACAAAGAAGCCTGGAGGAAACTTAAAATAACATGGAGACAGCAGGTGCTTGAGCACTGTAGTACGTCAAAATACCTTGGTGTTAAATTAGTATGACTGTTCATCATCTTGACGTATCAACTGCTTTCTTGAACGGGGAAATTGGTACTACAATTCATATGGAGGTGCCAAAACTTCTCGAAAAATATCTTTATGATATTATGATTGAAGAGAGTGAAAATGTTAGCTCGTACCAGAAAGCGAAAACGATGCTTGAAGACTTGAGAAGAAGAGGGACTCAAAAAGTGTCTTCTAAATAAGGCTATTTATGGCCTGAAGCAGTCTGGAAGACAATGGTTTACCAAACTTAATGCCAAGCTGTTAGAATTTGGTTACTCATCTTCTCAAGCTGACCATGAATTTTTGTTTCTGGAAAAGGAGCAGCAAAAGTCATCATTGCTGTCTATGTGGACGATCTGATTTTGTCATCGGCTTCTTCCACTGCAATTGAGGATATCAAAGGGTGCCTCATGAAGCAATTCAGCATGCAAGACCTGGGTACGCTGAAATACTGCTCAGGAGTGTAAGTAGACCAAAGAGGTGGATCTATTACTTTATCTCTGACAAAATACATTGAAGATCTGCTGTTGAATTATAAAATGCAGGATGCTAAGCCAGTCAATTCTCCAATGGAAGCAAGAATCAAACTGACAATTCCGGAACTATCTGAAGAACTTTGTGATGTACTCTAAAAGAGCCTTATAGGATCCTTGATGTATTTGTCGATTGCGACAAGGCCCGACATAGCTCATGCAATTAGCTATCTCAGTCAATTTAATTCTCGGTTCTCTAATGAACACTGGAAGGCTGCCAAAAGGGTATTAAGATACCTTAAGGGGACCAAGGACTTGGGAATCCACTATTCCAAGACAGGCGAACCCATTACAGGATTTACTGATGCCGATTGGGCATCTTGTACTATTGATAGAAGATCCTATACAGGATAAGTCTTCAAATATGCTGGTGCGTCAATAACCTGGGAGTCGCGTAAGCAAAAGACTGTTGCTTTAAGCACTGCCGAAGCGGAGTATATAGGTCTGACAGAATCCGCTGAGGAAGCTCTTCATTTGGAACAGTTGGCCTGTAACATGGGACTGGATGTTAGGAGTATTACTGTGTGCTGACTGACTCCTGTTAAAGGCAACCGGTTGATCGTGGTCTAGTGGAAAGACAGTCGATTCATAATCCTCGACGTAAGTTGAGGATTGTGGATCGAATCTCCGGCGCGATTGCCGTAATTTTTGCCTGAGTCAGCAGCTCTTCAAAAGCATCTCCAAACTACCTCAGAACAACTGTCTATAATGACAATCAAGCCGCTCATAAGCTAGCGACTAATCCTGTGATAAGTGCTCGCTCCAAACACAAATCAATAAAAGAGCACTTCATTAGGGATGTCATTCGAAGTGGAAGAGTCAACGTGGTCTACTGCCCTACTGAGGAGATGGATGCGGATGTTCCAACGAAGCCACTTCCAGGACCACGTTTCGTGAAGCTAAGGGACAAGATTGGACTGAGGAAACGCTCTTGCTCGGGAGAGGGAGTGTTGGATAGGATTTAAGCCCTCGCAAGACTTGATCCATTTGGTTATTCCCTTTTAATGTTCCTTATCACTTACCGCCTTCAAGGAAAATTGATTATTCTGATCATTATTATTCTCGTTAGATCATCTGAACCGTATGTACATTTTCTTTTCAATAAAAGGCACTATGTTGAAGACATTCGTTTATTTAGATCTAACACGAACACTCTCCTACAAAAGCTCACTGTCATGATACAAAGCTGAAAGTAACTGCTAGAAACAATATTAATTAACAGGAACAACTTGGGAAGCTCAACCTCACGTACTACGTACATCAGCGATGGCATTGTCTCTCTCTGCAGTAGAATACGCAGCACCAGTCTGGATTAAGTCAGCCCATACAAAACAAGTCGACATACCGGTTAATGAAATAGGGAGAATCATTACAGGATGCCTTAGACCAACACCTATCGAAAAAATTAACCCAATTGTAGGTATAGCTCCCTCACCTATTCGACGAACAGTTGCATCTGAAATAGAGCGGAAAAAACAATCCAGTGATCCTAGACATCCTCTGTTCAATCCAACAACAACGAACAAGACTTGAGTCCAGGAAAGGTTTTATTAAATCGACAGAACCTTTAAGCACGACTCCAGAACAAAGAAGGCTAAACTTGTGGCAAGATAAATTACAGACACCCAATACTGGAACTAAAAGAAGAACCAAGCGGTGGTTTTGAACTTCCCTTTACCACCTGGAAATCACTAAACCGACTTCGTACAAAAGTAACCAGGTGCAAAACTAATCTTAGGCTAGAGCAAGATTACGATCATATTCTACGATGTGACTTACTAACATCACCCTGCACAAATTAAGGGATTTTAGCATGTAATGACAAAGCGATCCAAGCGGCTGAATACTGGAAATACAAAGTTTAAACGATGGATCTGGACACGGAAAGAAGAAGAACTTTTCTGATCCCCTTGTGAATTCAATACGCTCGACAAATGCGATTATTATGCGATTTTATTGGAATAACGTCGCGTATTTTTCGTTACTGAGCCAAATAGGTCGTATCTCAGAGAAGTAGGACTGCGTCTAGATGGAAAGTAGCAAAACCGGCGTAAATATAGTGAAGTTGATGTTACTACATGAAAGAACTCGAGGGACGAGCGAAAATGATCGTTTCTCCTCGGCCTGCGCTCATGTCCCTCACTGCCTCCCGTCTCACTCCATCCATCTGCTAGTGACTAGTCACGTCTTGCCAAGGACGTTGCAGGAGACGAAGGACTGTTACGGAGCAACGGCATTCTCCCATTAGAGAGAAAAATTCGCTATCGTCTTGTCCTCCTTGCCGTCAACATTATCAACGGCACGAGGAGTGATAGATATGGTACCGAATTCGAAGGGGCGAGTTGCCCAATTGCGGAGTACGCCAAATCGAGAGTGCTTGCTCAGCAGAGGACGACTGCCGAGCCATCCACCGAAAACCTACGTGCTCTTTCCATTTCTCCCCCTCGAAGACGCAGGTTGTCCCTTTGTAATCGTTTCTATTCTCTGGACTTCTCTTTCCTAGTATCCTAGCACCTTTTTACTTTCCTTGCTCTACGAAGTAGAAAGGAAAGTTATGTAATCGGCTGAAAAAAAAATTTTGAGTTCTCTTCAGATCTTTACGTTTCAGACCCCCCTGAGTCCGAAAAACACTATTTGGGAAAATGGTCTGTGTGTCTGTGAACGATTTTTAGAGAGAACCACCGTACCAAATCAGCTCAAACATCATATCTAGCCCGGAAGTCACTATGGGACGCCAAAATAAGGGTATGAACAAAATCGACCGAAATTTAACTATAGTTATCATAGTGATCAAAACACCAAATATTTTTTTTCTCCAAAACGGCTCTAACGATTTTGATTAAATTTTTTATATTGGTAGCTCCAAATATGGCAACTATACCATAAAATTCCCATCTATGGGAAAATGACGAGAGCAGCACAATAAATTACCAAAACTTTCGACGTAATCGATTTTAGAGTGGTTTTTAGAGAAAACGACCGAACCAAATCAGCTGAAACGTCATGTCTAGCCTGCGAGTTACCATGGGACGCAAAAATAAGGGTATGAGCAAAATCCACCGAAAGTTGACTATAGTCATCATAGTGATCAAAACACAAAATTTTTTCCTAAAAACGGTTCAAACGATTTTGATTAAATTTTTTAAATTGATAGCTCTCAATAAGACAATTATACTATAAAATTCCCATTCATGGGAAAATGACGAGAGCAGCACAATAAATTATCAAAATTTTCGACGAAAAGCGTTTTTAGCACAGTTTTTTTCTTATAAACTCCGCTGCAATTCGTTTAGAGTGTGAAAATAAATCAGTATTGTAGTCCAATCCAATACCTAAAGATTGAGTGTTTAAAAACGCTCATGAGATACATGGGGCTCACTCCAGAAATTCCTGAATTTCAACTTTTGCCGTTTCGCTTACTACCAGTCCTAACAGTTATCACTCAATAACTCTGCAAAAGTAATAACTATCCTTCTTCAAAAAATTTTTGTTCACAGCCTCATCATTTATCTGTGTACCAGTTGCTCAATAATGGTCCTGAAATGAGTACGAGCAGCACAATAAAATCTGGAATTGTAAGCGCTACCGCTTTCTGCTGCCGTAAAGCGTTATTTGACCAAGTTCAAAATAACTGAGTGATAAATGAATTGAATAAATAGAATTAGCCATGTACAAAGTGAATTGACGTAGAGCTAAGGAAAGTTGTGTGTTGCAACGCACCAGATATTTACTAACACTATCTTCTTTGCGTCTCTCTTAATTTCGTACCCCTCTTATTTACCCTACGACCTCTCAGTTTCGACCACGTCGGATCATTACGTTGGTGGGAGCATTGCATTACAGTTGTCCTGTTGTAATGGTCACCTTGGAGGTGTGAGACTGTGTCAAGCTCAGAAAAATCAGACGCTCATGTCGTTGGGCGATGTCCGTTTGTCTCTGAATCGAATGGATCACGTCTCAGACGAGTAGGATCAGTTAAGGGGCTGTTCCAGTGTATTCGCTGAACTACATAGCGTCTCACGTTCCCCCAGTGGAACATCTACTCACCACCAGTTGAGTTTCCGCAATTTTCAATCGTGTCAATGGGCTCTGAATCACATTTTGGCCGCTTATGAACAAAACATCTCTGGGCACGCACACTGATGTGGAAATGGCGTTTGACAGGCGCGATGGGCTACTGGCAAAACTTAAACCAAACGTAACAGACACTTATTACAGGTTAATCCAATCTTTCCTTCATAAACGCCGTTTCCAAGGTTGGCATAAATGGGGCAGAATCTACATAGCATCCTGTCCTGACTGTCCCGCAGGACACCGTCCTAGGGCCACTAATTTTCATCTTCTACGTACATTACCTCCCTCTAGCAGGCCTTCTTTCTGATGATATGCTCCTGGCACTATTTGCTGATCACACAGCTGTGGTGGTGAAAAACAGCCTGCATCTGATGACATCACAGCATTGGCATCCAACTGGGAAATTCAAATAAATTCCTCCAAATTCGTCATTGTCCTCTTTACCTACGGCAAAACTTACCGACCGCCCTTCATCTACTTGTGCCGTACCGAACTGCCAACTGTGACATGAACTCTGACGGAAACAGTTTCGGGGTTTGGGCTACGAAAAACCCTTGAACCGTCCTAGCAACTGGGAACTAACCTGGTTAGACCTTCGTTTCTAACCATGAACGGTTTTTGAAGGAAGGTTAGGCCGGATTTCTATTTGTCCTGGCAGATGTTCTTGTCGCAATTTCGATCTTCTTCTGTTCCCTGCTCCCTTCCCGCGTGAAGGCGTTGTCCTGCATCGGTTCGAACGAAGAAGAATAAACTCGAACGTCACTTGAAGTCACGAAACAAACGTAGAATCAGGAGAGGAATATCTGGATGGCTTTTTTGGTTTATTATTCATTCTGAATAATAACCCGATGTTTTCAGTCACGAAAAATTTTACAACCCCCCCTCAAAATTTGATACTTTACGTTTCAAGACATGGAGATTCCAAATTTGCAATGCCCGTCCCCCGTCCGTTTTGTACCTTTAACGTTGTCCAAAAAATTCGTTCTTACGCACAAAAATCCAATTTGGTATCTAGTTGTGCCCGCCATCTCGGCAATTCGATCGGACGAAGCCCATGATTGTAATGGGCAAAAAATGGTTTCAAAAATTAACGAAACGCAGTATAACGCGGGAACTACGGCGGAAGTCAACGTTTCGTAGGTAGTATTCCCTCCCTCCCTTCCTCCCTCCCGTCATATCAAACTCAATCACCCACCCGCTCGAAACGGGTTCGCCCAATTTTTTTTTTTTTTGCTTCCTCTACGAAGCGCTCCTGTTTTGTATTTAACCTTTGGCATTACGATCTGTCTCTTTATCGTCCGATTGCCTCGTTCTCGTCTTCCCCTCCACGAATGACTGTTTCGCTCCTTCTCAACTATTTCCGTTAGCAAAATATCTGTTATCTTCGATTGAACTTTTCATTATTCGTTTATTTTTGGTTTATTTATTTAATAGTTCGTTCGTTTCATTTTTTTTGGTTTTAATACGATTAAATTTTTTTTAGATTCTTTCGTTGCATTCTCATTTTGGTTTTTTTTCGTAGATTTTTGGTTAGATTTTGACATTAATATTTAGCGTGCGTGTTTTCATATTAAAATTCAGTTTTTTCTAGATACTTTCGTTTTTTTTTTGTTTATTTTAATATTACGATTCAGTTCTTTTCGACCTTTCTTTGATTTTCATTATGATATTTTTCGATGCTGAATCGAAAAGGATGGGTCTCGGAGCATTAATGCTAGGCCAAGCTATTTATCCGAATAATAAACCGTTGTGTAATAATTTGCAGGGTTTTTTCAGTTTTGTTCCACCCATTACTTCAGGGAAAACGGTTAAAGCTTTTATTAAGTGGTCATTTTTGAACTGGGTCAGTTTTCAAAATCTGAAAAAGAGCCATCTAGACCTTCCTCTCCTGATTCTAAGTATGTTTCGTGTCAACCGCTGCGACCATCCAGGACGGCTGGGCAAACGGTCAAACTTTCGATTATGAATATGTAGCTAACTCCTGCCAAGTTGGAATTTAGAGGTGTTGAGATGAGGGCATGATGCTTCGCACCAAATATTTTCAGCCAACGTAATGGTTGGAAATCAAATTTCAGTCGTTTCAGGCGATTTGATTACTTTCGTGTCTATAGCTGGGGTGAACACGATGAACACGTTGCCGACAGTTGAGTTACAAATTTTCGAAATTGAAACGTCGCGCTGAAAACGTTCGGGATCGCGGTTGTCGAGTGGTACGTCCCTTTAAGAGCTCCAACCAGATTTCTGTGATTCACCGCCATCCCGGAGGGAGTTTCGTATCTGCAGTTGAATCCTCCTTTCCCTCGACAACTCGCCTTCTTTTAATTGTGCCTCCGCCTCATTGTTGAGCCGTGTAGGTAATTTCGAGCCTCATCCTGTAATCGAAGTAGCGGCGCTCTGTAATTTGTAGTCGGGCCATCACTTCACATCTTCACCAAAGCAGAGTTTTGAATATATTAAGCCCAATAAGAATTTGCCTCATTCCGCTCCGTTTCGTTCTTCTTCGCGAGTGCAGCGAAATGTTAACTGCCAACCCCGGTCGGGATTGGGTTGGATTCAATTAGCGGAGGATGCGTGTCAAGGCTCTAGCGAAGAAAAGTTGATCTAGTCGATGAGACGGAACATCAGACTCCTTCGACGTGTCGCAATCTATTAACTTAAGATGAACTCGACGTAACGGCCGAGGATAAAATATTTGCGGGCGGCGAAACCAGAACAAATCCCGAGGGTTTATGTGAACCTTGAAGAGAGCGCCTTTCACAGAGATTCCTTTAAACACCTTTCCCACCTCCCTACCCCGTACCGCATTACTCGATATTAGTGTGCACTGGAGGGCTTTATGATCGATTCACGACTCTACTGGTTTCCAGTTGTGATGATGCCGAAGTCGCTTGAGCGTTGACCGCAAAGTAGAGCGAAATAAGATTAAATTGGCCGGACTTTCACGCCGTTCGATTCTCTACAGGCTATCTGGCAAGGTATACTGTGAAAAGATTCAACATTGCACCCCTCTCCACCGACAGAAGGGCCTGATAGCAGCGGAATCAAGAAATATCGCTAGTGTTGTGCATCCACGACTTATAAATCTACGTGTTTACTTCCCATAGCTCTACGAAGTAAGAAAACGAAGCTAAAGAAAAGCATTCTCCCTCGAATCTCTGGAATGAATTCTCTATGTTCACGCTTATAGCTCAAATGCTCAAAAACGCCACTTTTATAATACATAAATGATTTTAGATGGATTCTTTAGTTTATTAATATGTATAATTTAACCGAACTTCAGATGAAGACGCGAACGCCGACGTTCATGTTTCACGGGTAATTCAATCAACTGCTAATGTGACTATTGAAACTCCCTGTGTTTCAAGCGTGAGGAAGCAAAACTGATAAATGAGCATAACTTGAATTTATTGACGTCCACAGATTGGTATACAGTATTATTTTTTCAACAACTTAGCGAAACCGACACGACTGCTTTTTGCATCGAAGACAGTGTAAAACTTTCCCATAAAAACGTCACCAAGTATCCATTGAGATGAGTCCATCCCTGAGAAACCAGCAAAGCAGACGTCAAAGAAGAAGAGTACTTTTTCCTGCAACCAAACGTGAGGTGTGGTGTAAGCGCATGGCTAGTACGCGTCGATAATTAAGAAGTTTTATGAATTAAATTAAAAGCACAAACAATGAGCGTGGCAAGAGGCTGAAATAGAGCAAGGATTCACTCTGCTGATCGACAAATCCTAATGTCATCACACCAATTCAGGTCATCGCCCCATTCGCCAATTTCCGCTTGACGCCTTCAAAACGAATGAACATTGTGAATTGATAGCTGCACACCTAATTCGAACTTCAAAGTTCATCTGGTAGAAATGTTCGCTCAGCATGTAACAGAAGGCTTTCCTTTGCCACCCAGTCACGCCCACGTGAATGTTTAACGGTAAAGTTCCTCCCGGTTAATTACAATTCTGAGATTGAGATCGTTCTTTAGCTATTTGAGCTAATCAACAACCTCATTATCCTGACAGCAGTTTTTGCAAAACCCCATTAATTTCACAGTTGAGCTTGACCAACTGAACATGCCAAACCTTTGCTTGAGCTCCACCAAGCTTGACTTCAGGGCACTTTGCCATTCTCACGTAGCTACCTTGCCAAAGCTAAATAACGAGCTATGTAGGTTAAAAAAGAAAGAAATTTGACAAAATCGATGAACGAATGTTTCATTTTACCGCCAAGGAGAGCCATTATGGCCTGTCTTCTGTACTCCTGGGTTACCACGTGTTCCCTTATTATCCGTAATGAATTAGTTGCTACAATAAATATCTATCTCTCTTATTTTTCTCTCTAGGCTCTTATGCATGACATTATACACTTTCGTACTAAATAGATCGCTTTCGTCTCTCCAATTTACTTTCACTCATACTGACCAGACCTTTCAACCTAAAGGTGAAAACTTGACAGCCATAAATTTCATTGTCTAATGAGCCTCCCTTCGACTCAATCTCCTGAACTTTGCCCACAGAGAGGTTCTCAGCACCTCCAAAATCAGAAAGAATCAGCAATTCGCCTCTCGGAAAGCCAAACTCGGCCCTTTCCTCAGAGCTTGCCCGCCAAACGGCACACAGCGCAAAAGAAGGAGAGCCGGCAGCAGCAAAGGCACTAGATTTATAGATGTCCTATTGAATATCTCATCCCTTGTTAATACACATTCACCTAGGAGCAGAAAGGCTTTTGGAGGCCACTCTTATTTCTACCAGGGCAAAGGCAAGCTTCCAAGGAACTATCACACAGTTCAAAGTAGTGAAGGCAGCAGTCCTTGATATACGTTATGCCAGTGTGGAAGAATTGCCAGCTGCCATTACATTTCCACTCACAGAAATAGGTCCATATCCAACTGAGGTGGGCACGCTGTTATGTCACGCTGATGGTTCTGTGATGGGGCGCAGGACTGGACTGGTTATCGTAGGACCCAATTTCAGCCTTGCCAAGCCATTGAAAGAGTACGCCATGATATATCAAGCAGAAATTCCAGCCATAAATATCTGCACACAAGAGCTCCTAAGAAAAGGTCTCGGATTTATACATTCTTGGGCAGCCAGGCTGCCATGAAGGCCATTTAGGCCCACCCTTTCAAATCCAGGCTTACATGGGAATGTCTTCAGGCGCTCAAACGCCTTGGTGCCCATAATAGTCCTATATTTGGATACCGGCTCATAGAAGCCACGAGGGCAATGAAAATGCAGACTGCCTTCCACAGAATCCCTACCCAATGGGCCTGAGCGTGACATAGGAGCGACGAAAAGTCGTATGTTCACTCGCCAAATCACTTCGCAATTTTCTCGTCTTTGTTTGTTATGTCTGCCCGGTTGTTGCCTTGCTGTGTTCCCTTTGGACGGGGCGCGCGCCCTCGGGAGAATCGGTTCTTCGTACCGTACCACCCCTCTTCTGTTACGCACCTGCCTTCGGCACCGATTTCACTTCACTTCTGCCTTCCGTCCCGACTCCCCGTGATTTGTTCAGTCTTTTCCCCTTATTTGCCTTTTTTGAAGCCTGTTATCTGAGAATTGATGCCAATCGCCTTTGCTCATCGGTAGACACTCATCGTCTTCGCAAGTGCCTCACAAAGACTTTCCACGGTCGAAATAAGTCACTTTTATTTTTACTTCTGTTCTTTTTGATTCTTCTTTTTGTAAATATTAAGTTTTTTGTACAACAGACAATCAAAGTGTTTTTTCTTATATTTAAATTCCCCTCTTGGTTGCCATAGGGAATTGGTTTAGTTTTCCCGTAGAAATTACCCCACTTATGCGCAAACATCATATAAATCGTCTAGTGACCCAATGGGAAACGCAGGAAAAACACGCCCATTGGCATGGCCAGCCACGACCAAAAGGGGTCATTGTGCCTTTCAGTTCAAGGCGCGAGGGCAATGCTTACATTCATCTGACGGCAACTGAGAGTCCTGAGTAGTTACCACCTCAATAAGATGGGTAGAACAGTGGCAGTTGAATGCAGATTGCGGTGAGGATGAAACGGCTGAGCACCAGCAGAAAACTTTTCCCTGGGGTTAATTGAATTAACCCGGCGAAACACATACTCAGCTCCGTATGAAGTGGTGGTAAGTACGACGTCTTTTATTTGGTAAGGAAATCGTCACTATAGGCCCAACGTGTGGCCGCAGTGACAAAGGCCTTCGTGCTCTTGGGCCCATAAAAACAGAAACAACACATGCACTCAGAAAACATGAAACAGATTGAGCAACAACTCAACTAAAACGCCGAGGCTGTGGCACATCCGAGGCCAACCCCCATGTCAGCTTTTGGAGCAAGTGTGTCTAAGGAAGGCTTTACTCCCACTGCTGCTTCGATGAAGCTTTGGGAATTACAGAATCCACAATGTCCACACCCAACCAAGGTAGCGCCACTGCTCGAGCCCGAATTTAAGCTGTTACCTTGATAGGAAGTATTTTTCAAAATTAACCCCTAACAAATACAACTCAAGCTGCTAAACTGATCTGAAACCAATACTTGGTGCCGGAAGGACGATATTTGTAAACGCTGACACGCTTACGTCCAGCGTGAGATCGCACACACGTCTTTATGAGGATCGTGAAGTGTTTCTTACCTTAACGACGTAGTCCTGTGGTTCTAAAACGAAATCTTCCCCTCCTATTTTGAAGACAACGTTTGGAAGAGACGAGATTTTATCGCAGTCAACCTGAAATAAACATTATTACTCAAATATAAAACCAGCGATTCAACTGATCGTGTCAAAGTAAATGAATGCCGTGTGGGGCTCCTATACTTCTTTCAAATCAACCCCCAGAGTACACGCTCCCACTACAAGCGAATGTCACGTTATTGTCATTTATCAATCTGTTATCATAACAAATTGTGTTGCACACAACAAAACGTTCAACAAGTAACGAAAGGAAAAGGATTGATTTAACGCTCATTTTAGAGTCAATCAAGACATCGCAATGAGAGGGTTTGGTTGTGTTTAGTGAGACATCCCTGAGTAGACTGCACCCTTCACATTCGCGATTCTGTGGTCATACGGAACGCTCAAAGTGGAAATTCCAGTAAAAGACCTTCGAGGCATCGCTGGTTGTTGCTCTGCATTCACCAGGAATACAGTAGGTACTGACGCCCAACTCTTAGCGGTAGCTTTGAAGCTCCATCACCAGCTGCAATTTCAAAGATCGATTCACAATGCCTGAACCAAAATGACATTTGAACGAAGGGTTATCGAGTCTTACAGTGCGGCTCACTCGAGCGTAAATTGAAGACCTGACACTGGCGTATGAACAGGTTCTCTACAAGAGCGTGCACGCGTAGGTAGAAGGTAGTGTGGTCACAACACACGCTTGACCAGTCCAAGGGCAGAACACTGTACCGATTCGATTTCCAAAAATTATCGACCAATCTTTCAAGACGATCACCAGCCCTTTTGAGGCTGACTGTAACACACAGACCAGCCACAGCATCACTGGAAACGTGGACGTTAGCTTTTTTTTTTCTTTGAAACTGTGGATGCAGGTGATACCCTCACTGCAGCCACAAACGGGCCTATTGTAAGGGCGTCCATGATCCTCAGATCATGGCCCCACGGCACTGGTCTCACTTGGTGTGACATCACCTACGCCCCCACCACCCTCGCACAAAGCGGAGGATATCCGCAAGTTCTGCATTCGCCACCTCTTCTGGCTGAAGAAAGGGTCTCCCAAACATCCAATGGCCCGATGCTGCGAGTCCATCGCATACGCACAGCACATGCTCTGCCGTCTCTAGCCCCACCTCGCAGAACCTGCATACCTGTACCTCGCACTTGCCTATATTTGCAAGGTGGTACCTCAGTGGACAGTGACCTGTGAACAGGCCACATATAATCCTCACATCCTTCCTCCCCAGTGCAAGCACCTCCTTGGCCCTCCCTCTGGAGAGACGGATGAAGAGTTTTGACTGCCTGAGGCTGGGCAGCCCTGCTCATATCCTCCCATTTGCCAACCTCTCTACGTAGGTGGCTCCTGCTAGTCCCAACAACTCAGCTCAGGGCCAATAGGGATCTGCGTCGATCCCTTCTTAGCCAATCTATCAGCCCGTTCGTTTCCCTCTCTACCCTGATGCCCTGGCACCCAACAAAGTGTTACACTGTTGTCCTCGCCCAGGGCCTTCAGTCCAGTCAGACACTACCACACCTGCTGTGATGTAAGACATTTACGATCCGATATATGGGGTGTGTGGAGGGAGTACCAGCCTCATCGGCTCTAACCTCCCTCCACCCCATCGGGCAAAAAGAAAAAGGGGAAGTTGGGAGAGGGACTACCTCCAGCGAACCCACGACCACTGCGATATCTGCTAGATCCCATAAATGGGTACTAGGGATCGACGGGTCACCCCGTCTCACCCTAGATGCCAGCAGAGCATCCACCTTGCGTGGACCTTCCCATGGTGCACCGGCTTGCGCCGCGGGCTGTGCACCCCCGCAGTACCATTTTGGGAAAAATATCCCTTAAGGCTAGAATGGTTCAGTGTCCACCATGATGTAGATTCACTGCCGCTTCAGTCCCCCCCTGCAGCAGCCACTAACCGTTACCGCAGCCACCTCTGCCAGGAACACCGTGGCCAGCGACCCCTGGACGTTAGCTTACTTACTCTTTGCTGAGCGGTTTAGATAGAGCAGATTAATGCTGTAAGAACATTTTTCTTCACATATCGTAACCAGTAATTTCTCGCGCTCATAGGATTATGTAGAGCCAGCATCGCACGAGTTATGTTCGTCAACTCCCAGGTAAAGTCATTTTACGAGCAGCGAGTTGAAGAAAATGTCTAAATCCCGGTATACCTTTATTTCCGAAAAGCTCGTCTTCCCTTTTACTGGTTTTAATTCTGGCAGCGCGTCGATGAGGGCAACTGTAGTTAATTAGTTAAATGCCTGGTTATTAGTCAAATTACGCGCAGTTTATTCGTGCGCCTTGGGAATCAGCGGTGTCAGTGCTATCTAGCTCCCTCGCTCAACAACAAGGGGTTACAGCTAAATCAGTGGAGAGCGTTGTGATCGTTGAACTGTGGAGAAGCGCGAAGTTAACCAAAATTCACGATTCACTTCAGGACCACGTACTTCATGAAATATCACTGCTGCACTTAAGTACGGAATCAAACATAGTTCCGAATTAACGCGACTCATCAACTAATTCAAGACAGAACCTGTGAGGCCTACTTCTCATTACTCTAAACTACCTTCCACATTGCGGACTTCCTTTGGCACAGTTCATCTTTTTGTCCCAAAATCAATAATTCTGAAACCATTTCATTTTATACTGAATTTATTGCGACAATCAGACGCCATTGGAAGATTCAGGTTGCTGCGCGCATCACACTTCAGTCTGTGCACATTCAGGGATTCGATGGCGCTCAAAGTTTTCCAAATTCTAATGAAATTCGTCATCACTGTCACGTTGAGACATGAATAAGTCGCTTACGATAGTTGAGATTTTCATTTAGTTCGTAGAGTGGAAATTCGCCTATTAAATACCGAGTGTCGTTCACTCGAATTTGAAAGTCATCGCCAGATTGCGATTCATAGTAGAGTATAGTGAATGGTTACGGTGAGAGAGTGACCAGCGGCAGTAGTCAATAAGTGTTACATGCAAAACACACTCACTTCTGCAAGGTCGGAAGAAGGGTCTAGTCCAATTGCCTTGATAATAGCCTGAACACTTGCTGAAGGTCCAATTATGAGCGAAGTTCCGGAATCTGCTATCGCTTTGCAATTAGTGCAACCGGTGACAGCTCCATAGACCGATATGCTGTAAAACGAAACGGTAGTAGTTTAGTCCACTAAGTGTTATAGAAATAATAATCTCAAAAGGGCGGCTATTTGACTATCGTCACAAATAGTCAAACCATTTGTCTGACTATTCGTTGTTCTTTACCTTTTTGAAAGTGCTCGTCGAATTTTATCAAAATTGTGGTTCATCAGACAACTTGAAAAACGCGATTTTAGTGCTACTGCGAGGTAAATCTCATTTTCGGACGCATTTCCTATCTTTATTCAATGGCTGTTTCTCCTCACTGCCCATCCCGCCCCACGCCCTCTCACCACACAATGACAGCTACCTGTAACTTTATTTTCGCGACTGGAAATAATAGCGGACGAAAACAATGGCGCAATCTGGCCAAAAAATACTACTGCAGTCTCACACAAAAGCGCTATTAATAAAGATTTTAACGATAATTTGGATTCAAAGTCAACCATTACAACCTCCCTTACTCTTATTGCCGTGAAAAAACGCTGCAAATTATTACACGACGGTTTATTATTATCTTGGATAGCTTGACGTAGTTTGACAGCTCCAAGATCCATCCCATTCGATTCAGCATCGAAAAATATCAGTAAACCACACGAAACATGACCTGACTACAACGGAACGACGAAAACTAAATGTGCCACTAGGCGCCTGTAGACAATTGGCATGATATAATGAGTCGAGCGGGCGGGTGGTTTTGATGAGCCTGGAAGGAGGGAGTACGAACAGCGAAACGATTACTTTTGCTATGGTTATTGTCCCGCAAGTTCTTTCAATTAGTAGACTTTGGCTCACAATAATAGCCGTAATGTCACTATACGCAGTTGTACTCGTCTGATACTCATTCCATTCGACCGAGGATCTATAAATACTTTGAAAATGTGGGAATTGTAAACTCGGCAAACGAAAGTATTAAAACGGAACTCTTTTATTTAACACCAAATCCGACATCCACCATTTTCGAACTGTCTCTCGCATAAGGGTAGACGATATACATCGATGTTTTAAAAATACTCGATGTATAGTAACGATGCATTGAATCAAACCGATGTATTCCCCCTTTTCGGACTTTCCAAAATATCCTTCCCTCCCCACGATTTACCTTCTTCTCCAACACACACAGCTCTTCCCAGATAAACTCGTCTCTCAGTGCTCACTATACATTCTCCTATCAACTCTAGGGGCAGTTTTAAATATCGAGTATAGCTCGATGCTTTTTTTTTTCAAAGTATCGAAAACGCAAACAATCAAACCTACCCCCCTATCTCTCTATGGTTAACAACTATTTGTTTGTCTTTTTTCAATAACATTATTTAGCACTCGCAAAGTGTTTCGTCAAAAAGTGGTATCACTAGTTGAAAAGACCGCCAATATTATAGAGGTCAGTGCAACCAACCCAAAAAATATAAATCCAAATGGCCGACTGAATTGACCCGCCCTCTCTCTCTTACTAACAGTTACTTGTAGTCTCTGGCTTCAAAAAGCATATTATTTTACTTTTTGTATTAATTAGATACCTACTCAGCTTGATTCATAATTCATTTTAAAATTTGCCATGTCGTATAAGCAATAATATTTATAAATCAAAGTGTTAAACTGAACCACACGTTATAATAATATTAATAAATTCGGAAGGATTACAAAATACAGTTTCCAACGTTGCATAAAATTGCTTTTAAATATATAACAATGGTGGGCACATCAGTGCCATCAGACACTGTTTTCGCGATCGGCGCAGGTAATACTCAACAAAGGAATACATTGAATGGTAAAAGATTGGGTAAAATTTATAGATAAAAGTATAGGTAAAAATTAATGGGATATATATTAAAAATAAGTGTAAAGGGAATAAAGTTAGTTTAATAGATGCTTGCTTTCTATTTCTAAGCCACATACATATTTAACTTATAAAAAAACCATCAATGTATAGAAAACATCGATGTATTTTTTGATACATCGATATTACATCGATGCAACAATCCAATGCATTCAATCGAATAAATTGATATTTTTTTTAAATGTCTATCAGTACTTTCGCAACCTTCAAGCTCCGCGGTGTCACCTCGGTATTCACTATCACCATGTCGACACACCATCAAGTAATGAAGTGTCCCCGTTCACGATCCTACAGAAAACCAAACACTGCGTATTGCGATTAAACTGCCAAAATGGCGTTTTGTTCATTTTTCAAACGGTTTTTGCCCGTAACAACCGTGGGCGTCGTCCGATCGGATTGCCGAACAGGCGGGCACAACTAGATACCAAATGAGATTTTTGAATGAAGAAATGAATTTTGAACGAACGGCCCAGACGGCGGACGGACATTGCAGATTTAGAATCTGGATGTCTTGAAACGTAAAGTATCAAATTTTGAGAAGGGTTGTAAAAACATTTAGCTGACCGAAAACATAGGGTTATTTTCATTCTGAACAGTTACACGCAAAGAGCAACCTCTTGTGTACTCACTCACTCACTCACTCATCAGGGAGGCAGCTGCGGGCTATACGACTCCGCTAGAGCTGCAGGACCAATGGCATTTCGCCGACTGTGGCACACATTGGGCCCATGTCCTATCTCCCCAGCGAGCCTGTTGGGGGCCCGCTTAGTGGCCCAGCCGCCGCCGGTACCCATTGCCTCACCCACCCTGGGTTTGGAGGAGGGGGGGTGCCTGGTCGGGGATCGAACCAGGGTCCGCTGATTCTGTTCCCGCCCGGCTCGGCAGGCCTCGCGCCCCATCGGGCTTGGCCACCGTGCTAAAATAATTTCGATTACCTTCACTGTTTTATGGGGCTGCAGAATGGTGCTAAATTTAGAAATGCTTTCAACGAAGAGTCTAAAGCTCTCACTAGATTTTTGTGGGCGCATTCTAGTTTTTATAGAAGTCAGTGAGTCTAGTACCTTTTTCTTTCAGGATTGAATTCCACCAGCGATTAGTAGAAAAAATACCATTTACTGACCTGTCAACTTTAAATTCCCAAAACTTAGCTTCTGTGAGTTTGGAGTAGACTATTGACTTTTCATCCACCATAGAAGTGTCGATTCCGCCAAAAACGATTTCTCCTCCCGGTTGGCCAGACGTGTCCCTGTTGGAGCATTAAAGTGCTAACGTCAAACGAACATTCGGTGCAAATGAAGCGCATATCACACCCCCAACGGGTTTTCCAACCGAAAATCAGGTTTCTTTTAACAGACACGGATAACGGGAGAGCACACAGGATGAACAGGGCAGCGGGTAGAACATGACTGAATGAAGGAAAAAGTGATGGCAGGAGAGGAGGATGAGAACCCACACTTACTCAAACACTGAAACATAAACAATCCAACTCAAACAAAAATACTGGCCCACCTACGCCGCTCTCACCTATTTAAATAGAACGAAAATATTGAAGAGTCCACCAAGTGTTGATTCACCATGTTGAAAAAAGGAGGCGCGCTTTTAGTTACAGCAATCGATTGAAAAGCGAGACCGAGAACACCGTCAAACTTTGAAAATAGAAAGGTGAATCCGGGTTCATCAACAGCTTCGATGAATGTTTGATCTTTTACCACAACTTCTCCAATCTGTAAAGACACAAAAAACAAAAAAATAAATTGCACGATTGATACCGGCGAAAGAGTGTATAAGTGCTCAGAAACTCTATGGCGCGAGGACTAAGCAACATGTGCGGCTATTTTGCATTCAATTCGATTGGCACGTAGTCTTGCACAGACCTTATACACTCGTCTGCCTTCATGTGCTCACACGTGGTTGTGGATGGGTTTGAGAGCTAGACTTATTATCAGGTGAGGTGGTGTATCTGTAATGTCTGTCTTCTCTGGCGGGTGAGATACTGAGGGTGAGCGCTTTCGATGTAAAGACATCATCGTCAGGCTATTAAGTGAGTACTAAAGTCAGTTAATTGGTCGTGGTCCATATAGCAAGAGAAAGGTTAACAGGATGGTGTGGCATCGGGGAAGGAGGTCATGCACCTCTGGGGAAACCCATTGGAAGTGAAGGGAGAAGAATGTAAGGTATGCCTTAAATAGTCTGTTGATTGTCGATTCTAAGTCTTTTTTGTTTGGTGTGGTCTGTAAATCCGCCAGTTGGTTGTTTTTGTTTGTGAAGTGTCTTGACGGGTGTGAATATGGTGCCGCATTTTGTGTTGATTTGTTCATTTATGATCTGTCCATTGAAGTTTTTTTGTTTGTAAATTTCCATGTTTTCTAATATGTTCAGTTTTCGTCCTTTGTATTGTTTATGTAGTAAGGTGATGCAGTTTTGGTAGGTTAATTTCCAGTTGTTTCGAAGTGGTTGTCAAAATTTGAGTCGCCTTTGTTCCTATTAAGAGATTTATTGTGTTTTGTCATTTCTTCCATGTACACTTTGGCTGCTAGTTGGATAATGCTGACCACTCCGATATAAAAAAGGTCAAGGTTCGTCTAGGAGGTTCTCCATTTCAGTCCTGGAACCAGGACTTGCCAACGATGAAACTTAAATCCCCTGCAACATCGAACAATTGGGGCCATCTATGGAGCGTGCTTGCCTAGATGCTGAATGAAACTGTCTCAGCCACCAGAGAGCTCTTCGAAGTACCTTTCAGTAGAGCCCCACTATCCGCAATGCTATATATAGTCTTCTGACTGTCCCACATGTGGGATACGCACTGCAGCCAGATGATCTATTGTGCCACAGTCTCATATCCACAATGCTAATCTGCACATCCAGCTAATACTCTTACTCTTTTGATTAACACTCCACCTTACAGCCACCTCTTATGCACAAGCAATGTCCAATGGTCAATTTTCTGAGCACTCTGGTCATATCTAGGGTGACAAGATCAAAACCCCGTTGTTCCAAATGGGTCGAGAGGCTCTGATACGCAAATATCCTAAAAACCAGGGTGAGACAAGTTTTCCATCTTGGGCACAATTGAAACCCGCAGTGACAGCAGAATGGAACTAGGTCTACGTCACTGGAACCACTTGTGGAACTTCAAAGGCAAAAATTGAAGGCAGACGTTGAAGTTGGAAGATAAGGCAGAGGAGGTGATGCAAAGCGTGGTCGCAGCAAGAACTGAAAGAACCTTGGGGAAATATTCGCTACAGTTTATTCGAGGAAGTGCCTTTATTATGCAAATAGAACCGCAGGAACAAACCATCCATTAAAAAAACAGCATTACTAAACAAAAAACAAGAAGCTTAACCGACATTCCTCAGGATTATGAACCATTGTCTTAACCACTAGACCACGATCGCTAGGATTACTATAATGGGAGTCAGGCGCGCAAGATCCCATCAAGCCAGATGCTACCTGATCATCCAAGACCACGAGACCAACGGTGACGATGTTAGGCCTCAGTCATCCTCCACTTCCCAGCCCTCTGATGACAACTCACAAGCAACCTGTTTGCAGACCGCGTCGTTACGTTGAGTTCGGTAGCACATCTGTACCACATCAGCTACTCAAACTGGTTACCGCAGTTACAACAGTAAGCATCCTCTCTCGTACACCCCACCACCGACATGAGGTTTTTCGGTTTCGGCCTTACTCTTTGATTATTTGTGCGCGTGTACTGACTGACTCCTACTAAAGGCACCCTCACGATCCTGGTCTAGTCGTCAAAACAATGGTTCATATTGCCGACGAACGTCGGTTTATCGGATTGCAGCTCCTCACGATTGCTCATCCATTACTAAACAAAACAAAAAAGAAGCTTATACTCACTTTAAGGCTGTCCGATGAAGTGAAACCTGACAACGAACCCGAGACGTAGGCCAAGCTGACGTCTTGCTTCTTATCAACATACGTAGATGACTTACTGTGATCATACCTGCGGTGAAACCCTAAAAACCGAATTGAATTACTGACAATTTGCGATGCAGTGTGTTACTGTAACTTGAGTGGCTTTAACCGAGTCTCCCTACAGACGTGCAAGTTCGTACCTCTCCCGGTTTCTAGCAGTATTTGATAGCAGGTGTTTTCAGAGTGGACTGACGTTCACACGCACCACATCACGTTATAAATAGGTGGAAAACCGAGTAAAAATACTTCTAAAATGTCATGGAAAAAACACTTCCTTAGCAAGCCTTTACAAGTGTTGTTGGCACCACTATATTAAGTCAAAACTCTTGAACGCTTAGTAAAAAGATGTTACAGTTTATTTATAGGCTTCGGCCCATTTCATCATCTTCAACTCACTTTTACCCAGATAACGATATAGTAATAATCTAATATTCAATTACGTCGCGTTCTGCAGTAAGATGCACGCGTGTTCCAATTAAAAACAAACCGGTTTTGCGAAAGAGTTCAGAAATGACGTAAAAGTTGTTGAAGCTCCAGAGAAATTGTTGAAAAACGAACTCTCGAAATTTGAGGGTTCCAGATATTCATTTCTTGAATATTCAGGGTAACTCGTAACGAAACGAGCGGTGCGTAGCAACACACAACTTTACGCCATTCCAGTTACATATGCGGGCGCTATATCTTCATTCAACGCATTTATACAGAAACATTTATCTAAACCAAAATGTAGAGACTAGTTTGTAGGACTAGACGAACTGAAACTTCGGGCCGGTTGACTGTTTCAATTCAGCGGGTCGTTGTCGGAACTTCCGATTTGAACTTACATTTCAGTTCGTGGGAAGATGATTGAACAGGAGATCATAAATAGCAAGGAGCTCGCAACTGGTTTAGTTCATTCAACATCCGATAAATCAGGAAGGAAATCCGTGGAAATTTCCGAGACCACATTGTTCAAATCCGAGCGCAACTCAACTTTCCGTCGAGCGTCTAGCGGCAAATGAACAAACTACTGTAGTTTACTTAACGACTGATAGATAGCGAGATTTAGCCGAGGCTAAATCGAACGTTTCCCAACTAAACTTTCGCGCGCGTAATCAGTTTCTGAGCTGTTACAGTCAACTTTTTTTACTTTCCTTGGCTCTACGAAGTAGAAAGGAAAGTTGTGTAATTGGCTGAAGAAAAAATATCTGGTGCGTAGCAACACACAACTTTCCGCCACCCCTTTAAGTTCGAACACCACCTACATAGGCGGGCGCTATATCTTCGTTCAACGCATTTTTACAGGAACATTTATGGGGAACAAAATGTACGTACTAGTTAGCTGAGAGTACTCCGAAAGTTTGATCGAAATCGTTAGAGCCGTTTTTGAGAAAATTGGAATACCGATAAATTAATATTCGACAAATCTCCTTTTCTGTGTTAACTTGGCTTATATCTCCGTTCAAGATATATATACAGAAATAATTATACGGAACGAAATGTTGGTATGGGTGACTAAAAGACACTACATTAGAATTTATCACATCTGGTGAAAACGTTACCCTGGAATTTACGGAAATGTTAGAAAAAACGTTATTTTCGACACATTTTGATTTTTATCTCTGTTCAATGGACCGTCACAGGAACATTTATTGAGAACAATATGTAGGTATTAACTATTTGAAAACATCCTGTGAGTTTGGTGAAAATCACTGAAGCCGTTTTGCCAAAAAGCGTAAAAAACCAATTTTTGCTTCAGGGGCCCATATCTCCGTTCACCGTATTTTCATGGAGATATGTATGGCGAAGAAAAGTTAGGTATTGATTAGGAGAAGATAATTTGAAAGTTTAATCAAAATCGTTAGAGCCGTTTTCGAGAAAAATGCGAAAACCCCTAGTTTTTGGTACATTTTCGTCCCCCTCCCCCCTTCCCATCGGCCGAAATCGTCCATAACCTTATTTTGGTGTCTACAAAAAATAACGAACAAAACAAAAAAAGAACCAGCTCAATCGGATCAGTCGTTCTCCCGCAAATCGAACTACAGATACACACACACACATACACACGGACCACGCGCCGAAATTAGGTTTTTTAGACTCAGTAGGGTCTGAAACGTAAAGATCTGAAGAAAACCCAAATTTTTTTTTGGGCCGATTACTATACTTTCCTTCCCTTCGGGTAGCGGAAAGTAAAAAGTTGTATACACATCTTTACGTTTCAGACCGAAAAACACTATTTGGGAAAATGGTCTGTGAACAATTTTGAGAGAAAACGACCGAACCAAATCTGCTCAAACATGATATCCAGCCCGCAGGTGACCATGACACGCCTAAATAAGGTTATGAAAATCCACCGAAAGTTAACTATAGTTATCATAGTGATCAAAACACCAAATATTTTTTTCTCAAAAACGGCTTTAACGATTTTGATTACATTTTTTATATTGGTAGCTCCCAATATGGCAACTATAACATAAAATTTCCATTTGTGGGAAAATGACGAGAGCAGCACAATAAATTATCAAAATTGTCGACGAAAAGCGTTTTTAGCGCGGTTTTTCCTTATAAACTCTGCTGGAATGTCACTAGAATGTTTTACAAAATTGGTATTGTAATCCAATCCAATACCTATAGGGTGAGTGCTTAAAAACGCTCATGAGATACATGGGGGTCACTCCAGAAATTCAAGAATTTCAACTACTGCCGTTTCGCTTACTACCAGTTCTAAAAGTTTTTACCCAATAACTCTGCAAAAGTAATTACTATCCTTCTTCAAAAAATTCGTGTTTACAGCCTCATTAATTATCTGTGTACCGATTGCTCAATATTGGTCCTGCAATGAGTACGAGCAGCACAATAAAATCTGGAACTGTAAGCGCTACCGCTTCCTGCTGCTGTGAAGCGTTGGTTGACCAAGTTCAAATTAACTGAGTGATAAATGAATCGATTAAACAGAATTAGCCATGTAAAAAGTGAATTGACGTAGAGCTAAGGAAAGTGGTGTGTTGCAACGTTTTTTGACACGATTACTATACTTTCCTTTCCCTTTGGGGAAGCGGAAAGTAATACCGTGTCTACAGGCTAGTCAATTCGCCATGTACCAATTGCTCAATAATGATCAGGGAATGAGTACGAGCGGCACAATCAATTCCGGAACTGTACGAGTACCGCTTTCAATGGTTGATAACTCCACGCTTTTGCCCCTTCTTCCCCAATTAAGTTAAGGAAGTGGGTCAATATGCAAACACACTGCAGTAATTATCTCTATAGAAGACCTCCCCCCCCCTCCCAATGTCAGTTTATACCATTAATCTGAGTTAAGTGATTACTAACAGCAGGGAATGTTGAACCAAGAGCATTTTCTCGAAGTGATCCATAAATCTGAGGATCCGGTGTCAAAAACCACTCGAAACTGCTGGCCGGGAGTTCCCAGTTCGATATCGCCGTAATAGTAGACCTGTAACCGCAAATAGATATTATTGTCGATGAATTGTGTTACTAATACGCTTTTAGTTTCGCTTATCTACTGGAGAACATGAACGTTGAGCACAAAGCCATTAAAACCAGGTAATATGTTTATTCTGCAATTGAAATGGGCTGATGTGTCAAGGGAGCCACTCAGTGCGAGCGAAAATATAAATAGGTGGTTATCTGCCCTGTGACTAATACTATACTATACTATACTAATACTACTGTACCAAATACTCAAACTTCTACATTGCTCTTTTGGTACGTTAGAGTGGTTTATAAGTGCATTTCGTATTTGTGTTTGGTATGAGTAAGGGGACCAGACGTTCCGTTTGAGAGAAATGCCCCCTTGTCCCGACCAAACCTCTCGGGACGCTTATTTATCCCGTTTTCACGAGTATTTGTAGTTATTCGGTTATGTTGCTATTACTTTTTAGGTTAAAATACTTCATAACTGCTTTACACTTTTAGGCTGAATTCTGTCTGCATTTCGAGGTGCAATAGGTTGTACTGAGTTCAAATACAAATCATTATGAATCACGTAATCCTTTTCTTGAATCCCTATTTCAATTTATACTATCATCGGCCATTTCTGCCGTTGCTCGTGAGCGTTCGGGCTATTTACCGATATCCCGATCGCCGTGACTTGGATGGAAAAACAATTCATACCTCTTGTGGTCCGTAACTACATCAAGAAAATTTACAAAACTGGAGATTTTAGCTACAGTGAGCTATTTGATGAAGTTACATCTAAGGGAATTTGTAACTCAAGAAAAACTACTGAAGTGGGCCGATGAAAGAACTCCTTTGGATCAGAAATGAGTGATATTTTACGCTTCACAAAACAAAATGTCTCAACCAAGAACTTGAAACTGATTGTTCGGTTTTTGACATTTTTATGTCTTTACTTTGCTACACAAACTCGGAAAGCGTTACGCAGGATATGTGAACGGAGAAGCGTCACGAAATATTTGTGTTGGATAAGCTTGGTAACGTCTGTTACAAAATGTAACGCTTGGTAACATCACACTTTTAATAACCTTAGTGACTAAGTGATGATGTCAATTGCAAATGACGCGGCCATTATATCGAAACCATCAACGAGCACAATCAAACGTAGTTATCATTGCATTTAAAAAAAACAAAAATAAAATACATAAAATGTCCCTAATGGTTGCGTACTTGTACGAAAGCTGTACCCACTGTTTGTGTTTTGGGGGTTTTACGTTAATTTCTGCGTTTCAGCAAACATTTTAATGATGAATCATTCTAATTTTGAAGAAAGTTTAAGTTGGCCTAGAACATTCTTCAAAACTATGAATGATATCATATAGGGTGTCCCAAAATTAACGCAAGATTTGAATTCGCCGCCATTTATGCAGTACAGTGTTGCCAACCCTAAAAACAAAATAAATCGACAGTTGACAGTTTAGGGTTAGTAAAAATGGATCGATACGCAATAGAACAACGTGTCGTCATTGTTGAGCAATATGTCAGAAATAATGAATGCTTGGCGGCCGTAGTTCGAAAATTTCATACAAAATATGGTCGACGACGAAGCACATTTTCACCTTGATGGCTTTGTTAATCGCCAAAATTGCCGCTTTTGGGGTTCTGAAAACCCACATGTGATTGTCGAAAAACAAATGCATCCACAACGTGTCACAGTTTGGTGTGCATTTTGGGCTGGAGGCATAATTGGACCACTTTATTGAAAATGAGGCTGGTCAAACAATGACTGTTACTTCTGCTCGATATCGCGACATGATAACACGGTTCTTTTTGCCGAAATTGGAGGATATTGATGTGGCCAATATGTGGTTTCAACAAGAGGGTGCCACATGCCATACAGTCCGCGAAACACTTCAATTATTGCATGAGACATTTCCAGGTCATGTACTCTCTCGTTTCAGTGATCATAATTGGCCCCCTAGATCGTGTGATTTAACACCATTAGATTTCTTTTTATGGGTTTATCTAAAATCACAGGTCTACATCAACAAGCCCACAACTACGCGTGCATTAAAGGAGGAGATTCAACGTTGCATCAACGAAATTCAGCCACATTTATGCAGAACGGTCATGGAAAATTTCGACAAACGAGTGCGTATGTGTATGCAAAGCCGCGGAGGCCATTTGCCCGATGCGTTATTCCATAAATAACCCTATCCTATGTACTTTATGAATCAATAAAAAAAATTACAATCAAAAGACTAAAAACTGTGTTTTCTATTTAATTAAAATCTTGCGTTAATTTTGGGACACCCTTTATAAACTTATAAAACAAGTTTTATTGAGTCCACACCGCACTCACCTTCGCACCTGTAACGTCGTTGACAAGATAGCGCCCACTCCTCTCGCCGGTCTTCTAGTTCGTTCTTCTCGCGTGCACCTTCAGTGCGAACCCGACGGCTCGTGGAATCGTGTCGTAATAAACGGCTTGTTAGTTTCGATTCGTTTTCAGGTGCGTCATTCCGAATTAAATCATTATCCAACCTCGCTTGTACTTCCTAATTTATGTTTCTCATTGTTAATAAACGTTTTCAGAACGCATCGTAACAGCCTTATTGAAGAACACACGCTTATAAATCGAAACTATTCGCCACTATGAAAGTAAGAGTGTGTATTTCTCTCGAACCGAGTCCTAGTGACAGCAAAACTTCATTGCATTTTCTCAAATGGATCCAACCAAAAGATGACGACATCGTGTACGAGTTTTCCCCTGAACACCAACAGCTCAATTCAAACCACAAGGGCCTGTCACAACTGTCAACGATAAAAAGTGTCCTTAAGGTGCTGAACAAACGTGGATCATACCGTATACTTTCGGTTACTCTTCCGGCGGAACTTGTCCCCATATATTTTGACAGTGAAGGCAACATCGTTTTTCAGGAACACTTCCTACAGGAGCAATCTTTGCAAACTTGGAGATCAGAGATAACCCCTCCTCCCCCAAAACAGCCCACCACAGCCACACCCGATGTCCAGAATGCACTGCTACTCGAGATTTTGCAGAAATTAGCAGAAAAAGCAGACGGTCCCCCACAAGTGGTGGCCCCAAAACGTTTAAATCTTGCCAAAGTAAAATCGGAGTTTGTGTTAGAGGATTTTGATGGAAAAAACTTTGAGGTAGGGAGGTGGCTGAAAATTTTTCTCCATGAATGCGATCGATGTCAAGTGACTGATTCGGAAGATAAAATTCTAATTTTACGTCTATTTATGGAAGGGACCGCTAAAAATTGGTATTCTTCTGTGTTCACTGAATTCGGATTGACCAAAAACTTTACAGAATGGGATTTCAAAATGAGGGAAGCATTCAAAGAACAAGGGTGGAAGAAAATCCGAGAGACGTATAACTTCAAGTACATTGGTGGTTCATATGTAGATTATGCATTAAAAAAACAAAATCTATTATTACAACAAGAGCATGCTATTGATAAAATGGTCCAAATCAACCTCATTGTTCTAGGGTTACCAATTTATATCCAAGATAAACTCGATCGCTCATTAACAGGTTCAATCGAAGACCTACTAGCGGAACTAAGGAAAATAGAGCCATCAACCCTCCCACATCATAAGAATCCTAAAAATAGTGAACAAAAAACGAAAAAAGGATTCACGCCCACCGCTGTAACCGATACGAAAAAGCCTTGCAGCATCTGCAATAAGCTGGGTTTCTCAGGTAGATTTCACCCAGAAACAGTGTGCAGAAATCGCATGACGGCTGACAACAAAGAAAAGTATTAAAACCATAAATAACATACAGATCCAAGAAACTTTAAATGAATCCATCACAGACCAAAAAAACTAACGTTGCTGCCACTAATTACAGTCGGGGTCATCATTAACAAAAAAAGATGTACTGGAATTTATGACCCAGGGGCAAATATAAGTTGCATTACACACAACTGTGTACAAAACTTGGAATTACCTATCCAAGATAACAAAATGACCTTTCGAACAATTGGTGGCAGGCACGGTTTCGTTGGGAGTGTAAAAATAAAATTGAAAATCATGAATGTAGAGGAAGAGGTGGAAATGTTTGTTGTACATGATGACAATTTCAAATACGATGTACTGTTGGGCTTGGACCTGATAGTCAAGTACTATTTGAACCTGGATTGTAAGTTAAATCTGTACCAGACACCACCGAACGTAGAAAATGGGGAAACAGAAATTACTAGCCATAAGAAACACACTCATGATACAGAAGAAATACTTGTAAATTATAATGAAGGTATAGATGTACAAACCTTTGAGGCAAAAATGGATCACCTCGACACTAAACAAAGGAGAGAAATCGAGAACCTGATATACCAATTCAAAGGTATATTCGCAAAGGACAAGTTCGATGTGGGGAGAGTAAGAGACCACGAAGCCCATATAAAGCTGGTTGAACACAAGTTTGTTTCAAAAAACCGTACCGATGTAGCATTCCAGATCAACACGAAATTGAAAACCAAATATCCCAGTTAATAAAAGCAGACTTGATTGAGGAGTCCACATCACCTTTCGCCTCACCTGTAACACTAGCATACAAAAGAGAAGAGAACAAGAAAAGTAGATTATGCATCGATTTCAGGGAGCTGAATCGTCTCGTAGTTCCTGAACCGCAACCATTCCCGCTGATCGAAGAACTAATTGCTAAAACACGTGGATGTCGTTGGTTCACAGCCCTCGACATAAATTCTGCATTTTGGTCCATACCTATACGAATCAAGGATCGCTATAAAACAGCTTTCGTCACTCAGGAAGGACACTGGCAATGGAAATGCCTCCCTTTTGGACTAAAGACATCCCCTTCAATTTTCCAACGAATTTTAAATAATATTTTGCAACGGAACAACTTGAAAGCTTTCTCTATATGCTACATGGACGACATTTTGATTTTTTCCCGAACATTTGAAGAACACATCCATCACTTATATAAACTATTAGAAGCAATTTCCAATGAAGGTTTCCGTTTAAAAATCACAAAGTGCACTTTTGCAAAGAACGAAGTAAAATACCTAGGACATGTTCTTTCTGAAAATACTGTCCGTCCCCTGTGGGGTGATAACCTAATAGCCATTAAAGACTTCCCGGTTCCAAAAACTAGAAAAAACGTACGCCAGTTCCTGGGAAAGGTTAATTTCTATCATAAGTACTTGGCAAATAGTTCAACCTTGTTAGAGCCACTCCACAACCTATTAAGGAAGAACATTGAATTCAGATGGACCGAACAGTGCCAAAGAAGCTTTCAAGAAGTAGAGTTATCTATGCTCACAGCCAATTTTGGCAATATTCGCCCCAGAATTAAAAATAATTATAGAAACGGATGCAAGTGGAGATGGAGTTGGAGCCGTACTTAAACAACTTCAAGAAGATGGAGAGATAAAGCCAGTAGCCTACTTCTCGAAAAAACTGAAAGATTATCAAAAAAAGAAGAAAGCCATTTTCTTAGAGTGTCTTGCGATGAAAGAGGCCGTAAAATTCTGGCAGCACTGGTTAATTGGCACTAAGTTCCACATAATAACCGACCATAAACCCCTGGAGAACCTACAAATCAAGTCGAGATCAGATGAGGAGTTGGGGGACATGCTACTGTTTCTGTCCCAATTTGATTTCCGGGTCTCATATCGTCCAGGGAAAAATAACACAGAAGCTGATGCCTTATCCAGGAATCCCGTTCTCGAAGAAGGTGAACATCATCAGGACCTAATAAAAACTGTGAATTTCTTAAGTCTATCGGACATTACTACAGATCAAGATAACAATTCTATAGAAATTGGAAAAATCAAAAAGACAGAAAGAGATGGTAATATAATTTACAAAATAAATGACAAAAATAAAAGGATTATAATTTCAAACAAACTAGCTGATATAATTATAGAGAAAATCCATAAACACTATGGACACATCGGATCAGGTCATGTAATAAACAAAATTCGACAATACTACTACACGAAAAACTTAGATGCAAGGGTGAAGAAATACTGCCAGAATTGTGAAATTTGTATAAAGAACAAAACCAGAAAAGCTAATACATACGGATGCCTGTCCCAACTCGGCCCGCTCGTGCTGTTTGAGATAGTGTCCCTGGACACGATAGGGGATTTGCGGAAACCGATCGTCAAAACGATATCTTCATCTACTAGTGGACCATTTTACACGATATGCATTCATTTCAACATCAAAAAACCAAACTGCAGACGAATTTGTGAAATTAATAAAAAAAGTTCATGAAAAACACAAAATTAAGACTCTTCTTACAGACCAGTACTCAGGAATAAATTCAGTAGAATTCAAGACCTATTTAAAGAGGGAACAAATCAACCTCATTTTCACTGCAGTTCATAATCCGGAATCAAACGGTCTAAATGAAAGACTAAACCAAACTTTGGTGAACAGGATTCGCTGTAAAATAAATGAGACCCATACGAGAGCATGGTCTCGGGTGGCAGACGAATGTGTGTACAGGAATACAACTCAACAGATCACTCAGTCACCACCTTTAGCCCCGAATACTTATTGTTCGGAAAAATAAATTCAATATTACCAAAATCCCTTGAACCAAAACGGAACCTTCAACGGGATCGAGAAACTGCTTTTGAGAACACTGTTAAGAATCACAATTACAATAAACAATTGATTGACAGAAAGCGAAAACACCACGACTTTAAGGAAGGAGATTTCGTGTATGTTGAACATTCTTCGAGGCCAAACAGAAACAAACTAGAAGAAGTAAGAATCGGACCATTGAGGATTATTAGGAAAATATCGAACTCAATTTTTGAGCTTGCCACTGGACATAGAAAAAAGGAGTCCAACATGTTTCATGTGTCGAAATTAGTCCCACTTCCGGAAGGAGGGGGGATATAAAACAAGTTTTATTGAGTCCACACCGCACTCACCTTCGCACCTGTAACGTCGTTGACAAGATAGCGCCCACTCCTCTCGCCGGTCTTCTAGTTCGTTCTTCTCGCGTGCACCTTCAGTGCGAACCCGACGGCTCGTGGAATCGTGTCGTAATAAACGGCTTGTTAGTTTCGATTCGTTTTCAGGTGCGTCATTCCGAATTAAATCATTATCCAACCTCGCTTGTACTTCCTAATTTATGTTTCTCATTGTTAATAAACGTTTTCAGAACGCATCGTAACAGCCTTATTGAAGAACACACGCTTATAAACTGAACTATGTTATATAAGAAAAGTACCTCCTTTGTGATTTTTGCAACGGAGATCAAAAACGAGGGACATTTTATGTATTTTATTTTTGTTTTTATGCAATGATAACTACGTTTGATTGTGCTCGTTGATGGTTTCGATATAATGGCCGCATCAATTGCAATTGACATCATCACTTAGTCACTGAGAGATCATGTAAGTGAAAGTTTTTCTCTCGCTACCAAGAACGAACACGCCAGTAGAAAGAGTGTTCACGTTGATCAACGTCATTTGGTAAGAGAACAAATCCCAACTGACAATGTCTACGCTAAAAGCAATGTTAACGGTCAAGTGCAACTTTAACGTGTCACGTGAAGCTTTCTTGGAAATGCTCCAACAAAAACGAGACATTTTGAGGAAGATTCATTGTCAGAAAAGTATGAGAAATAAACACATGACAATCTTGAACGTTTAAAAATCTGTGGCTGCAGATTATTGTGACTTGATTTGGCTAGCTTACTTTTGTAATCCTGTATTGTTTTAAACGTGCACATTTTCGTGCATGTTGTAAACATTTTTTTTTTCCTTGCGAACGGTGGATGCAGGTGTTACCCTCACTGCAGCCACAAGCGGGCCTGTTGTAAGGGCATCCATGATCCTCAGATGGCCCCCCTGCACCACCACCAGGCCCCACGGCACTGGTCTCACCCAATATTAGCAAAGGTGGTACCTCAGTGGACAGTGACCTGTGAACAGGCCACATATGATCCTCATATCCTCCCTCACCAGTGCAAGCACCTCCTTGGACCTCCCTCTGGAGAGACGGATGAAGAGTTTTGACTGCCTGAGGCCGGGCAGCTCCGGCCTTTGAGCCGCTCCAGTCCCCTCTTCAGCAGCCGCTGCACACACACTGTCATCGCAGCTACCTCTGCCAGGAACACCGTAGCCAGCGACCCCAATGGGATCGCCGCTCTGATCCTCGGCCCAAAGATGCCTGCCCCTGCAAGGCCACCCCGCACCGAGCCATCAGTGTAGTATACCAGGGCCCCAGCTTCAAAAGCGGGAACTTCCCTTTCCCACCTGGACGGCTCATCAATGAAGTTGAACCTTGTGGGCATTGAGTCGATCACATGCAGTTCGGGCGCCTCCACCTTTACCTTGTCAAGGATCAAGTGGCAGGAACTCCTCCTCCCCCGCATGATCAGACCCAACTTCAACATATGCACAGCCTGGAGGAACGCCATCCTTTTAACATGTATGTGGAGTGGAGCTAAATCTAGCAAGACCTCCAGTGCAGCCGTGGGGCATGTTGTCATACAGCCTGTAATGTCCAGACACGCCCTACGTTGCAGTTTATTTAGCTGCAACTGCACTGTTTTGTTTTCCACCCTAGTCCACCAGACCATGGCTCCATAGGTGACTACAGGCCTAACAACCGCAGTGTACAGCCACCGGATCATCATGTAAACATCTTAAATAACTTCAAACATTTTACCTGTAAAATCGTAATTCTGTTCGAAACCCCCTTTATTATCAGAAGTTTAATAAAAACATGCTCTAAACAATTCATGTAGAAAATTAAATAAAATATTTTTGTACAGGAAAAAATAGTAAATATTAAAGGGCGCAAAGTTTAAAAACTGTCTTCCTCAAAACTCACGATTTTACTCCTAGTTTACAAAATTGTGTTGGAGGGACTCCGCACACCAACCCCTCGCCACTCTACCGATGCTTCGACTCAGAATCAAGATGTGTCCCGTTTTGGATAAGCAAAAATCTGGTCACCTTAAGGCCGCTAACTCCTCGCTCCAACTTATCGTCCAATAAATTGGAAGGGGGGAAGGCTGTTTACACACTACGATCGGTCAAACGATTTAGCGCAACCAACCTCATCAAATAAGCTTTTGCCAAGGAGGAAGCAGCATTGTGGATGGTGATGAGTTGTTAGGCGAAAAAAAGTGAAAACCCGCGAAAAGCAAGGTGGAAGTGGAGTCGTGAGTGGCTGCAGAAGAAGAGATAATTCTCTCATGTAAATCAGTTGAAGGAGCTGACAAACGAACCGAATGACTTACGGAATTATTTGCGAATGGACGAGGAAACCTATGTAGGATATTTAACATTAGTTTCTCCGTTTATATCAAAGTCGGATACTGTTAAGAGAAGAGCTATATATAGATATATCTCCGCACGAAAGACTATCAGCTACTCTACGATTACACTGCTGTTAATTTAAATTTGGAAACCACTGAATCAGTAGTTCTTGCCTGCTGTGCTCTGCACAACTTTTTGAGCCAAAAATCCACTGCCTACACCCCTACTGAAATTTTTGATCGCAAAAATATTATCGATGGTACTACTCAAATAGGTGCAAGGCCTGATCCCGAAATGTTGCACAACCTCCAACCACGTTCAGAAGGCCAAGTTACCAGTTCTTGAAATAAGCTTAATCATGTTCACTAGTAGATACACTAAGCCCAAGGACCCAAAGGCCCAGGGACGTTTGTCAATAATTCAGTTAATAGTTTGCAATGTACCAATTTTGGCTGGAGACTATCGGTCATAATAACTTAAAAATTTTATATTACAACAAAAACTGAGTAACAAGAGCTGAGGGCAACAAGAACTGAGTAGGGGTGCAGGGCAAGTGCAAACTGGGCGGGATAAGTGGGAGCAACCTTTACACGTTCAAACCAGTCGTTACGATTCCCAAAAACTGATGCCGGCCGGCTCCAACCTTCCTACCCAACTCCAACTCCGATAAATCGTTACGATTTCCCATTTAGACGTAACGATAAATTGGATCGATCCGATCATTACGTGTAAAGCGGCCTTTAGGTACGAGTCCTGTTCGAACGCAGTTATTTGAAATTTGCGGTTCGTGGACTTGGTTGTTGTTGTTTTTTTGTTTTTTTTTCTACTGTTAACCGCGACTTCTATTTACCGCCGGCGGAATTCGCCCATTTTTCCGCGGATCTAGAATGTTCGGGGACGAGACGACGCCAGCACTTGTTAAGAGGACATTGCAGTGCGCGGCCATATTTCGCCTTTTTTTCTCACTACCGCATTATTATTGTTTGAAATGTCCGTTGTTTCATGATACGCCATCTCAACCGTTTAGTTCCTAATTTACTGTCGTGTTTCAATCGCGTATCGGAGTTCGCGTTCAGTCGGAGGAATCCGCGACCGGTTCACGAAATCCCGAACATTCGTGGTATCTGGAATTATATGTACAGTGGACATCAGTGCCACAACGTTTTGTTGGAAAGAGTAATCCCATTGTAAATAAATACAGTCTACTTTAAATTCTCGACTTCTGGAAGTTTGGTTTTATTTATTCCTCAATATTATACAAGTCTGTAGAGTCTTTGGCAGTTTTGTGCGTTGAATTTGGTCGACGACGTCGGTCGTCTGGTTTATGTGGTTCTGCTTATCTAGTATAACAATAACGTTTCCTTTCTGTTCGACGAAAGTCAAGTAAGTTCGAGTGTTTGACCTCGAACTTCCCTAGTCATTATTTCCTTCTGGTACCCCCTCGTACCTGCGGAAATTCCACTGCCGCGGCTACTGGATTTCCCTGAAGTGGGTTTTTTCCTTTCTTTATTTTCCCTCTCCTTAATTTCAGATTCCTCTCCACAAGAGACGTCTCCTTCCAAAATTCATTCATTCAGCTACTAACTATCGTGGAAGACTCGTCTCCCTGTGCCCAGTTACAGCCCACTCTCTTGTACCGATACAGTTTCCCGCCAGTTCACGCATATTCCCGAGTCGTCCTTCTGTGTCGCCCTTTTGTTCACTTAATTGCATTTAATACAGTCCTCCTCACGCTCACCGAGTTATTTTATTTCCGATCTACAATCTCACCATTTCGTGCGCCCAACAGTCGGCTTTTGTCAAAATTAAATTATTTTTGTTGAGTTTGGTCTTAATTTGTCTGGCTGTTTGTACGTCTTTGTGGTCCGTCCTATTCTTATCGTATTCGTTCGAGTCCTGTCGTATTATTTCCATAAAAACGATTTAGCGAGCAATTAAATTTATAAAGTAAATGCGCTTCTTACGTTTCCGGCGTTGGTCAACACCTCAGTAGATGATTTTAAGTTTGACACGCCGTATCTAAGTTTGACGTTTTCGGTGTGAGCCTTGTAGTTATTCAACACTTGGCTCTTGTACAAATACGTGGTCGAGGATTTTTTCAAAGGAACTCTGCAAAAATCGAGAATCAAAATTACAGTTCAAAATAATCGGCTCGAGTATTTAAGTTAAGCTTGGTTTAATCTTTAAGCGGTATTAATACATGATAGTTAGGTAACGTAAATTGAGATGTTCCTTTTAAATTGTGGACTTGCTTAAACTTTCTCAAATCCCACGAGACGCGACTAGGAAATTCAGTGCCCTTTTCGCTCTCCTTCAATTGATCCGTTAACCAAATGTAAATTTTTGTTAAACCCGTCACATTCTGTGTACTCTTCAAACAGGTGGACGTTAAATTGGAACTTTTTAAAAACGGATTTTCTCCTTCCCGAAAGTTAACTAACGCAGTCGGATCGGACACCGTCTCAAACCCAATTACAACTTGACCTTTTAACGTGTTCGTGGGGTCACAATCATGAGACGAGACACTTCGGTAAGAGAAAAAAGTTTTAATTAGAAGACGACAACAGCACGTACGTAATACCACATTTCCCCAGCGCGGAAGAAGGAAAAAAACCCCCGCACCTTGCATAACCAATGCATGGGTTACAGGTTGTACATCTTGATTACTTTGACATCGATTGCTACAACCTCAATCCCTCCCAAACTGTTTGAAATTTAACGCAAATTTCTCACCGTCATTGATGTATTCTCAAAGTATGCTTATTCGCTAACGACCGGCAATAGGAAGAACCTCGAATATCACGGGACGTCAAAAACCATCAACGTGGACAATGGCGGCCGAATTTGACTCTTTATTAGTAAAAGAAATGCTGACCCTTCACAAAATCGATGTCCATTTCATTGCCTCCCAGGCGCGAACGGTCCTGTTAAACGATTTCACTCGAATCTAGTCGAGCACCTGAGAATACTGAACAAACGCGAGGAATTTTCCTTCGATTCAGTTGGGACCTAAATCGACTACGCTTTGATAGTCACCCTCATCCTTTCACTTTGAAATTGTCTTCGGCCGACAACGACACACTTCTTGAAATAGATGTGGAACAGCGATTGTCGAAAGATTACGTACATCGCCACAAACACAAAATAGATAAATATACTGAAATTCACTCAACTTAGGCGGAGTGCATAGGCGCGGATTAGCTCATTATTTATTTTTGTTTCACTTTCTGAAAGCACGAATTAGGTTATACGTCTCATTACCATTTAATACTTAC
Source organism: Pachypeltis micranthus (assembly GCA_020466155.1). NCBI lineage: Eukaryota > Metazoa > Arthropoda > Insecta > Hemiptera > Miridae > Pachypeltis > Pachypeltis micranthus. The sequence continues at coordinate 8,765,565 of CM035776.1, forward strand.
ATCAGGCATATATTTACTGCGTTGCCTCACAAATTAGTATCAGTTTCAACGAGCGGTGAGTAGCAACACACAACTTTCCGCAATCCCTTTAAGTTCGAACACCACCTACATATGCGGACGCTATATCTTCGTTCAACGCATTTTTTACAGGAAAATTTATGGAGAACAGAATGTAGGGGCTAGTTAGCTGAGAGTACTCTGTAAGTTTGATCGAAATCGTCTGAGCCGTTTTTGAGAAAATCGGAATACCGATACATTAATATTTGACAAATCCCCTTTTCTGAGTTAACTTCGCTTATATCTCCGTTCAACAGATGGATACAGAGATAGTTGCGGAGAACAAAATGTGGGTTTAGAATGCTAGAAGACACTCCATAAGATTGATTACATCTGGTGGAACAGTTACCCGGAAATGTTCGAAAAAACGTTATTTTCGACACATTTTGATTTTTATCTGTGTTCAAAGGTCGGTCAGAGGAACATTTATTGAGAACAATATGTAGGTATTAAATATTTGAAAACATCCTGTGAGTTTGGTGAAAATTGCTGAAGCCGTTTTGGCAAAAAGCGTAAAAAAACCTATTTTTGCTTCATAGGCCTATATCTCCGTTCACCGTATTTTCATGGAGATTTGGTATGGAGAAGAAAAGTTAGGTATTGATTGATAAATGATAATTTGAAAGTTTCATCAAAATCGCTTGAGCCATTTTTGAGAAAAAGAGGAAAAACCCTAGTTGTTACATTTTCGTCCCCCCCCCCCTTCCCATCTACCGAAATCGCTCCTAACCTTATTTTGGTGTCTACAAAAAATAACAAACAAAACAAAAAAAGAGTCAGCTCAATCGGATCAGCCGTTCTCCCGGACATCGAACTACAGACACACACGGACCACGCGCCGAAATCAAGTTTTTTGGACTCAGTAGGCCTCAAAACGTAAAGATCTGCAGAAAACCCAAATTTTTTTTGAGACGATTACTGTACTTGCCTTTCCCTTTGGGGTAGTGGAAAGTAAAAAAAGGCGTTCATTCACACATCACTCAGTATTTTTTGCAGTATTTCCTGTACGTTATGGTGCAATTTTCGTCGATTTTGAATAGAAGTTCAACGATTTCAACCCGATTATCAACGATTTTGAAAGAATTTCACCGATAAGTTTTGTTTTCAAACGAATTCTGGCTGTTTTATCTGCACTTCAACGCAATTTTTAACGATTCGCTGAATCTTTCATTTATAGTCATAAAGACGCTTTTAATTATAACACAAAGGTGTGTTATTCCCTTCAAAAAGCAAGGTGCTAGCCTTGATGGCAGTCCCACGCCTCCAAGACCCATACCATTCGATTCAGCATCGAAAAATACGAATAGACGATACGAAAACTGACAGTTTGGCACGGCGTGACGGTTGGAATGAATTGGGAGGTAGTGAGGGAAATGAGCGCAGACTGGGGAAAAATGACAACGTTCGCTATACGGTTTTGCAAGTTTCTGCACGTAGCAGATTTAGTGATTTCGCTGTTTTCCATCTAGATGCCGTCCTACACCCCAGAGATCCATCCTGTTCGACTCAGCATCCCTAAGCGATATGAGACGCAGCAGATTTGTGTGAGGCAGAGTAGTGGTTTCTTTGGCATGTGCTTCACGACAGTGACAACTACTCTTCTCAGACTTACGAAAGGAAATCGTCAATCTCACGACGATCCTCACGTCAAACCACAGAAGAGCATAAAGAACTTTACAACAACCATTGATTTGTTCTATTTAAAACGTAAATTCCGTAATTTATCTTATTATTTTGTTTACGATTTGACGTTATACGGCGTGAAGGTATAATTTTTTAGACAATAAAAATTTAATTTAAAAAAAAGGGGGAGCGCATCGCATAACTTAACCCACGAAAATAAGCGATAAAAATACTCGTAGCTCTAGCAATCAATGCAATGTGTTTCACTCAGTTCACACGAGCCTGTTTATTACTTAACGTTCTTCAACGATAAACTGGCAGTATTTAACGTTCTCGTATGGGACTATCCATTAGCTTTGTTTTTCGGAGGATTCCAGTTAACTAGAAATAAAACCTGAGTTATAAAACAACACGAAAAATTAGGTGGTCAATTAAACGACATTAGTTCGAATTCCAGAGTTTTCAGGGTCTCTCTTAGTTATCTTCTCTGTTATCTATAGGTAGCACATGGGATTACCAGCGGGACTTTTGAGAGAAGGCGGATTTATAAGATAAAATCGATTTTTGCCAATATTTTTGATCCGTGCCTGGCGAGCATTCGCCTTTTTCCCCACAAACGAAAATTAAATAGTACCCTTTTGTCTACGGGTGCACACGACGAATCTTGAGAAAAAAAAATTGGTGTTTTGATCACTACCTAATGGGCAAGGAAAGTATTGAGATCGTATCAAACTGAAAAGTTGGATTTTCGCCGGGTCTGGGCGTTTTGCGGCCTACCAAATTCTAAAAAACATTTTTCATATTTTATGTCTTTACTTTGCTACATAAACTCGAAAATATAACGCCGGAGATGTAACGGAGAAGCGTCACAAAATTTTTTAACCCGAGATGCAAGCCACAGCCCCAGTGGCCTAATGGATAAGGCATCAGTCTCATACAGTTGCCCACACCAGTTCACGCGTTCTGAGTACTGCCCTTGTGTCGCCCATTTGTACCTCAATTTTAATTCAACTCAATCCCGCACGCACGTATAATACAGTCCTCCTCACGCTCACCTAGTTTCAGTTTTATTGCGATCCTCAGCTCCCCCTCTCGTGCACCCAACATGGCCATTATATCGAAACCATCAACAAGCACAATCAAATGTAGTTATCATTGCATAAAAATTAAAATAAAAGACATAACATGTTCCTAGTAGTTGCGTACTTGTACGAAAGCTGTACCCACCGTTTGTGTAAAGGTTTCTTTCGCGCCCTCCAGCCTCAACTTGTTTTAATTTAAAGAAAAAGACATAAAATGTCCCTCGTGGTTGCATACTTGTACGAAGTTTATATGTTTTCAAGAAATTTCTAAGAAGCTCAATTTCAGGAAATTTTGCGCTATCACAATACTTTTCATGTTGTACCGAACACTACAGTACGCTAAAATCGATGGTTAAAGTTTACACTGTGCTGGAGGCATGACCTAATATCGTTTTAACCAGGAGCACGTCTTCGTACATAGTTTCTGCAGCTCTGAAGCGTAAAATCGACGACTAATCAATTCACCGTTTTTATCTTGTAGCGTGCAGGTTGTTGTATCCTTTGGCGAAGATCCCTCTAGTTCGTAAAATTTTAACAACATCGCCAATTGTAAACTGTGACGCGTCAATTACCATCCGTTGACGGCAAACAGTATTTAGCAACTCACACTCATTTTGCTCATTGTTATGGTTTTTCTGTAGTCCGTGGTTCAATTTGCCAGAAAACGACTGAACTGATTGAGCTGATACTCTTATAGTTTTGTTTTTTTAAATTTATTTCTTAACGACCCGAAAATAAGGTTATGAACGTTTTCCGTCGATGGGATTTGAGGTGGGGGCTAAAATGTACGAAAAACTAGGGATTTTGCGAATTTACCTCGAACACGGTTTGAGGAGTTGAATTGAACTTTCAAATTATCTTCTTCAGTTTTCGTATATAAATATCTCCGTGAAAATTCGGTGAACGGAGATAAAGTGTTTGCCATTGAAGCCAAAATATGTCGTTTTTTTCACTTTTTGGAAAAACGACTTCAAGGATTTTCACAAAGCTCACAGGACGTCTTCAAATAGTTAATATCTATATATTGTTCTGTATAAGTGTTCCACGGGAAGTTCGTCGATCAGAAATAAAAAACCAAAATTTGTCGAAAATAACGTTTTTTTAAACATTTTCATAATTTCCGTAGTAACTTTTTCACTGGACTTGTTTGAGTTTTTTAACAATCTATATCCACGTTTTTGCTCTGCAATTATTTCTCATCTATCTAATGAATGGAAATATAAGCCGTGATTACTTTACCCTTTTTCTCAATTTTCTCCAAAACAGCTTCAATCAAACTTAAGGGGTGCTCTTAACTTACCAGGACTTACACTTTGCTCTGTATAAATGTTTCCACAGAAATGCGTCGAAAAGAGATACAGCGTCTGCCAGATATTTGGAACTTGGAGTTGTATGTGGTTAACCGAACAAATTGTCTGTTGACAATCTGTACGGGGGTGTTGTTTTCCTCACAGATGTCCGTAGAGAGCCAAAATATTCTCCCTCCTCCCACCCTCCTTCCAGTACCAAATATTTTCGTTTTTTGCTACCAAACAATGAAAAATGCGCTTTCTCTACGCTTACAATTACGTTCGAAAAGTCAACTTTTAACAATTTAAAGAACGAACAATTTGAAAATTGAACGCTGCACGAGTTTTATTTTCGAGAGTTGTGTCATTTCAGTGACTAACGGCTCTTATTGGGTGCCTAACCTCTTAAACGACGAAAATACACGGATAAGCTGAAAAGTCATTACCTCACAAGGCAATTCCCTCCGACGACAAGACCACACAAAATAATTACCAAGCGTAACCCCGACATTGTCACTTCTGAAACTGAAGAGAAAACGGAATTGTTCCATTTTTATAAAGAATCATCATCACCGATGATGAACACTTGAGATAAAAAGCAAGAGAACTATGACAGGTAATTGCTAACACTTAATCTTATCTAGCGTGGTGTGAAGTTCGTGAATAACGTTTTTCAGCTTGAAGGTTATTGTTTTTATTTTATTCTTTGCCTTTCAAAGACAGACAAAAAACGCTGCAAATTATTACACGACGGTTTATTAGTGGCATGCACAGCTTGACGTAGTTTCACACATCCGCGACTCACCCTATTCGATTCAGAATTGAAAAATACCAGTAAACGATACGAAACATGACCTGACTACGACGGAACGACGATAACTACATATTTCAGGCGTTTGTGGGCAATTAGACGAGTCGAGCTGGTGGGGCTGGCGGGTGGTTGGATTGTGACGGGAGGGAGTACAAATGATGAAACGACTACTTTTGCAGTATTGTGCCTCGAGTTTTTTCGTTTAGTAGACTTTGGCTGACTATAAGTACTGCGATTTCATTGTCTTCGGTCTAGGAGCAATTGTACACCTCTGAGACTCGTTTTATTCGAAATAGTATCGAAAAATAACTAGAATACGATTCCAAACAGACGTATAAATAGTCTACTGACTATCCCACAGGTGGTGCACCGCAGCCAGATGACCTATTGTGCCAGTCCTAATGTCTTACAGGTCAATGCCTAGTAGCCTCCTGAGGAAAGCCAGGTAGTTCCGGTCTATCTCACTTGATTGCTCTGAGACAAATCGTTTGGAGTGTCTTACTCCTGCAGCGTTCCAGACTGTGTCCCACATTCCTCTTTAGTAGTGACAGGGAAATCCCACAATGGGGATGAACTGTGTCTGGCCAGATGGTCGGCCCTCTCATTTCCAATGATCCCCTTGCGTTCTGAAATCCAATACACATTAACTCTATTTGCACTTGCTAAGGCGTTCGTAACAGACGTAATTGTAACAGCCAATTTTGTTTCTGTTAATTGTTTCACCATTTTCTTCACAAGAAGTTGAAAACTTAACACTGTCTTTTGAGCTTACTGCATAATACTATTGCGATAATCAAATATTCCTCAGTTAACAAGTATAACCTCTACAATTTAAAGCCGACTTCGTTGAATAACTCAAACAAAACAATGCAAAACTGACCAACTGAGGAGGGTTGCAATGACAACTTATGGCACAGCTGCGCATAAGACAGTGACCACACAGGTCTGTTTCATCCTATTCATAATTCACTCGTGACTCCTGGAGGACAATTGCTCGCTGACGAATGGTGCATCTCGTGTAGAGTGCGAGACCTGTTGTAATTTGCGTTCAACGCAATTGGCAACAGTTGAGGGGAGCCTCACGCTTGCACTCCTTGCTCAGATGTGGCTTGGAGCACCAGTCACACACCACAGTTCTCATGCAGGCTACTGCCAGGTGGCCATAACGCCAACATTTGTTGCACTTTCATCCCTAAGTCACTGTTCCACAGGACACACCTGACCCATAGGAGGCTAATATCAGGTCGGCTTTTTTAAAATCAAAATGACTACTCTCTAATCATCAGGTAAGAGTTACCCCTGTTTTGATTTATTCAGAGACTTTATATTTCTCTCACACCACCTACATTTTTCAAACATTTCTCTTTTTTTTGTGACTCCTACTCAAGTTGAAATTTTTACTTAACATAACTAGTGTTTTTATTGATATTATTAATAGTGAAATGACATCTTATCTTATTTTGAACAAAAATATCTTTAATTAGAGAATTTGTAACCTGTTTACTTCACAAATTGGTCAATGTTTATGAATACTTGTGTTTCTTTATGAAAAAGGGCTTGTGCCCGTGAAAGCCAAGTAAATAAATCAGTCCCATGTCACGGAGGTTGCAGTTTCCCTATTGTGCAAGAGCCCAGTGACTCGCTCACCATCCACCAAACCAAAACCTGTGGAGCTAGTAACTTATTTATCTAGTCTCCCAACGGAGCGCTGCACTGGAAGTTCTGGTTTCTAGCCTGATCTAACTATTTACTTGTGAAGTACGTTTCAAAGGGGCAGATCAACTATGACCGCACTTCTTTGTGATAACTTTCTTCGTAAATTGGGTGATACAGCTGTAAGCTTGCTTGGTACCAGTCAAATCTGGTAGTTTTGGTTGCTCTTATAACAATAGTTTCTCACTGCTCGTGTACAGTGACTACACGCGTTTGGTCTTGGGTGAGATTACATTTACCTACAGTGCAAATAATTGGGAGGGAGCATTGACACATTAAGTATTGCAGTTTTGTGAAAATAGGTTAAATTGCTCTCTGCACGCCCACCCCCACCCACCACGCAACACATGTGTTGAACATGAGCATACAACGGGATAGGAGAATAATGGAAACATACTGCTTGTTAATGGGTGGAGTATGGATGAATATTATCGTTTTATTTTTGTGATTTGTTATGTTGCATCGTTCAACAATAAGTGGTGCTCACAATCAAAGAGAAAAAGCGAGCTAGCAATGAGATTCAAATGACAGAACCTAAGAGATATGAAGATAAGAAAACTGAGAAAGTAACTAACACAAGAGGTAGTGAATTAACTGAAACGAAAGCAATAAAGTTACAATCATAAGTCACTAAATAAGTAGTGGGGGAAACCTTGACAACTCCACTGTAATTAGAGGAATAATAATAAGTATAGTAATAAGCAACCTTCTACAATTCTGTAAACCATCTGTGGCGGCTGGCCACTCTTCTGCAAAAGGCGCCTCGTCGCAAAGTCTGTCTCATCCCGAGAAAGGGCGCTAACCACACAGTACTCCTAGTGGGGATAGCACACGGCCAATGAGACAGGACATATAAAACAGCCTATCCTCATCTGTCTTGAGAAGTTATCTTCGACAGAAAGCTCAACTGGCATAGCCAAGTCCGTGCCGTTCGTGGCAAGGTCAATGGAGCCTTCACTGACCTTAGACCATTCTTTAATAACAAAAAGGTCTCCAGACCAACAAAAATCCGTGCCTTTAATGCCATCATCAGGAGCATCCTATGCCATCCCTGTCTGGGAAACTGCCCCTACTCTCAAGCAGCTCGAGGGCACTTACACGAACGCTCTCAGAGGGGTCCTCGGTTCCCCCTGGTATATCAGGAACCACCAGCTCCGAAAGGAAGCTGGCCTCCCCTCCCTCAGCAAGGCCGCCTCGACCTACACCCTCAACCTTTGCAATTCGATGGCTCGGCACCCGAACCCATCCATCAACTGTCTATCACATCGCCTCCGACATTGTTCCCAGGCCTTGTTCCCTCATCCCACTCTGACCTGTCCCTACCTCCCAGCCTCGCAATCGTGCATGAGTCCCACTGCACCTGCAGGCCGGCCTCCCATCCTTCTGGTTTAGAACCTCTGGGTTGGCAACCGCGAGGGAGAGGTTTTAGTCGGTAAAAATCCGACACTACCCACTTGGGTGTCTTTTGAAGATTTCTCCTCCCCGGAAGTGTCCGAAAAAAAAAAACTGTGTTGAGAGCTTTTCCCACCACAACTGGCACACAAAGGAGAAGGAGCCATGACTCAACTGAGTCCCTCACTGCGAGGAGCTACTGCTCAACCGAGCCCTTTGACCCACGCCTGAGGAACATGACTCCACAGAGTTCCTTGTCTCACAATGACTTTGCCTCGCGCCTTGCCAACTGGCAGAGACAGAGTCTACGAAATTTTGTCGGCCTTTTTTAAGGTCACACATTTAAAAAGAGACCCCCGACTCCATCCATTATTCAGGCTATTAATTTAACTGAAGTTAACGTACCTGTTAGGTGAGTCGGTCTCCTCTGGCTGGTGAGATACTGTGGGCAAGCGCTTTCATTGTAAAGACATCATTGTCTGGCCATTAGGTCAGTATTTAAGGAGTACTGACGATGATGTCTTTATTTCGAAAGTGTTCACCCACAGTATCTCCCCAGCAAGAGGAGACTCACTTAACAGGTACGTTAACTTTAGTAATTTGTCTGCTGGCGGATATGACCCAATTATATTAATTTAACAATCCACTAATTAGACAAACTATCCCCAGTTGAATTATTGATGAGGGGGTCATGATGCCACAGTTTGATAAATTCGTAGCAGACGTTTCTAGTTGCGCTCTGATGTTTTGTTGCTATTCCTTTGATGATTTGTTTATGTTTGTTGATATACCTTTAATACCGATGAGGTGTTGCAGCACTTCAAATGCACTGAACTTCAGTTGAGTTGAATCGCTGTATCGGGACCTTTAACACACTCACAATCTAGTTCATTCTTTTACCCACTATCCTACCATCTATGCTGCAAAATATTCATTTGAAATGTTATTGGTCAAGATGCTTTATGCATAAAGGCATCACAGTGCTAGTATTGGGTAAAAGAGCCACAATAAATGGCTTTAATAGTGAATAAATGGATTGTAACTAGATTCAAGGTATTAATTCATATATCACCTTGTTGGTAGCATCAAGGCACATACAAAAATATAGCCATGTAACACGTGAGGTCAACTCAATCTAATTCACACAATGACATTGTATGGTATAGGCACAGAATTACCTTAGTGATCCTTCAATTCCATCCAGGTTAACTTTAACAACACAAATGTTCAAATATTATTTAAAAAGGAACAGGGTGTATCAGTGTCCAACAGTAAGAGACCTCTTTACAACCAAGAGTGGAGACTTGATTCAACCCCAGTTCAAACGAATACCAATAAATCGATATAAATGTATGTGATTGTTAGGGGTGTACTAAGTGGTATGAGTTGTGAGACCCACCACCACGCCAAAGTACTATAAAGTGAGGTGGGTAGTCAGTGTAGGATGACCCTGGAAACCAGGACCTACCAAACAAATTAGATGTTAACAGCACAAGAGCCACAAAAGGGTGGTTAGCATTGGATGGCCAAGCAAATACACTTAAGGCGATCATCCACAAGCGTCAGAATAGGTAGGGCAGACCCTACTGATGTTGTTTTTCCACTCAAAATCATGAGGTCAGTTATCACAAGGCGTGGACTTCAAATCATCTCACTTATCCTGCAATTCCATCCAGGTTAACTTAAACAATACAATTCTTCAAAAATTCATAAAACAGGAACGGTGCTTCAACCTGAAGGGGAGATCTGATCTCAACTGAACTTCTCAAGGAGATCTGATTCATCCACACTTCATGCAGATGCTAATAAATCGATAATGGGGAATTGGTGATTGTAAGAGGGGGAGTAAGGGGTATGAGTCATGAAGCTTCGCACCACGCTCAAGTATTGCAATAATAGAATGAGCAGTCAGTTGCTTAGTCAATGTCAGGGATGATCCTGGAAACAAGACAAGCCTAACAAATTAGGTGTAGAATGTGCTAAATCAGTGTGGTCTGCATTGTCTACTACGCTGCACAAGTACAAATGGAGGCTTGAGCAATAAGTAAACTCAGGGCAATCCTCCACAAGCGTCAGGGGCAGAATCTCAGAGAGCATTTAGTAATAAACGTTGCTCTGGTCTAAGGTAGCTTTACAATATGCCCCCCTTTGGTTTATCACAAACTCTGAAGCACATTCTTTGTTTCCTTTTGGGAATAGGCAAAAACCGAAGACAAGCCAAAACAAGTCCAACAAAAATAGCTGTTCATAATGAACTAAACATTCAACATGCCCAACCTTGTCAGCATATGTGAGGATAAAAGCAAAGAATATGGACCGCTCCCTCTGGTAAGGCAATATATCGATATATCACGACCGAGGTCAGGTGATCGATATGCCAGATATCGCTCATAGACTCTCCCCCACCAACTGCGCCGGTGACGCATATCGATACTTGCAGTCGTAGCGTTCAAGCGAACTATCGATACATGCAGTCGTAGCGTTATCAAGCGGTCGGTCCATGTTCTTTAGTTCACCCTATGTGGTTGAGGGACATGAGTAAATACACAACGAAAACCTCATTCTGGAAAGCGTTCATCATAGAACGGTGGCCTTTCGAGATCTTTAACCTTTCGAAACGGACTTTGGCTGATATCCTACTTCTAACAAATCGCGATGTTCCGTTATCAGTTCAGTTATCGTTGACATTAGTTGCATTGATTTTTCCGTACTCCGGGGTTTCTTTCTTTTCTGTCAACCGATTTTTGTAACATGGCAGTTACAGCTATGAGTTTTCGTTGGTTAGATTTGTTAGAAAAAGAATTCGACAAAGCCTACGTAGATTTAGACATATTGATCGGTAAGTGCTTTTGTTTCCTACCGCTATCTGTCGAGTCGGGCTACTCGAGTTTGAATGTCGGAAGCAGAACAAAAACATTTTAAATCCCGAGTTCTGAATTTCATTTTGTCACTTCTCGTCTGTTGTCCGGCGCATTCGCCGTTGACTAAAATCGGGTTCTCTAATTTCTTTCGAGAGCGACGTACGGTTATATGGGAGAGATCAATATTTGCCGACAGTAGCGACGGGACCCTCCGTGTCCCTCAGTGTCGCTGTATTTTTAATTTATTGTGCCCAGAGACCATTTCGTAAACCGATAATTTGAGCTCGACTTGTGTACAACGAAAAATCTAAATCCATCCACTCAAATATCGAATTGCCCGAACTAATTTTGTTGGTTACCAAGTGCTTTAATGCACTAAATCAGAAAACTGGGGGAAGTGATATTTAAATAAGGTTGCCCGAGCCACCAAACGAAAAACGCAAGGGCTCACTTCCCTCTCGTGTTCAAATTGAACATACTCATGAGGATTAGCTGAAGGGTGGAAGGATGGATGGAAGTTATGTACCTAACCTCGAGTGTTGCCTCTGCCCTTAGGGTAGTGAGTGTAGGCATATTGATGAATCCATAGTAACCAAAGTTATCTCCAATAATGGGACAAAATTGTAGTGTTGAAAGCCTTTTTCGAGAAAAAAGGCCCAAGCATAAGGAACCACGTATATGTGTTATTGACTTCCAAAATGACGAATTGGGCAAACATTCTTTCATGTGGGATGGCATTATTTTTACTTTCCTTGGCTCTACGAAGTAGAAAGGAAAGTTATGTAATCGGCTGAAAAAAAAATTTTAAGTTTTCTTCAGATCTTTACATTTCATACCTCCCTGATTCCGAAAAACACGATTTGGGAAAATGGTCTGTGTGTCTGTGAGCGATTTTTAGAGAAAACCACCGTACCAAATCAGCTCAAACTTGATATCTCGCCCGCAGGTTACCATGGGACGCCAAAATAAGGGTTTGAACAAAATCCACCGAAATTTGACTATAGTTATCATAGTGATCAAAACACCAAATATTTTTTTCTCAAAAACGGCTATAACGATTTAGATTAAATTTTTTATATTGGTAGCTCTTGATAAGGCAATCATACCATAAAATTCCCATTAGTGGGAAAATGACGAGAGCAGCACAATAAATTATCAAAATTTTCGACGAAATCGATTTTAGCGCGGTTTTTAGAGAAAACAACCGTACCAAATCAGCTGAAACTTGATGTCTAGCCTACAGGTTACCATGGGACGCAAAAATAAGGGTATGGGCAAAATCCGACGAAAGTTAACTATGGTTATCATAGTGATCAAAACACCAAATTTTTTTTCTCAAAAACGGCTCTAACGATTTTGATTAAATTTTTTATATTGATAGCTCTTAATAAGATAATTATACCATAAAATTCCCATTTGGGGGAAAATGACGAGAGCAGCACAATAAATTATCAAAATTTTCGACCAAAAGCGTTTTTAGCGCAGTTTTTTTCCTTATAAACTCCGCTGGAATTCTTGTAGAATGTAAAAAAAAATTGGTATTGTAGTCCAATTCAATACATAAAGGGTGAGTGTTTAAAAACCCTCATGAGATACATGGTGGTCAGTCCAGAAATTCCTGAATTTCAACTACTGCCGTTTCGCTTACTGCCAGTTCTAATCATTTTTACCTAATAACTCTGCAAAAGTAATTACTATCCTTCTTCAAAATATTTATGTTTACAGCCTCATTAATTATCTGTGTACCGATTGCTTAATATTGGTCCTGCAATGAGTGCGAGTAGCACAATAAAATCTGGAATGTAAGCGCTACCGCTTCCTGCTGCCGTTGTTTGACAAGTTCAAATTAACTGAGTGATAAATGAATTGATTAAATAGAATTAGCCATGTACAAAGTGAATTGTTGTAGAGCTAAGGAAAGTTGTGTGTTGCAGCGCACCAGATATTTTGTCAAAGTGTTGAAAATCACATAAGCAAGGCTGTCATGTCAAAGCTTCATTCTTATCCTTTCATTTTCTACTACTATGAGTGCTCTATTCCTTCAAAACCAGTAGTGTAACAGAGCCATCATAATAGCTATTGCTTACTCTGTCAAAGTGCAGGCTTGATTAGCTGTAAGAGCTCTGAGGCTTATCTTTTTCCTAAATGAGGTGTGCAGCATGGTGAAGCTGAGTGGTAGACCTAAAGATCATCAGACAACAGGATATAATTGAAAGAGAGGGTTCGAATCTAAACTCGATTCATCATTAGTCGTTTGATATCTTGTAATATTGACGTTTCTTGTGAATCTAGTTGTCTTATTCATTTTTTGTCAATCTACACTCTTACAAGATCTCAAGGGATTCGAAATATTAGATATAATGAAATGCAAAGTAGAGTTGCTATTCTATATTAGTTATATTATTATTACAAATTTGAAAATAGATTTCCTTAACGAAATATATTGAACTAGAGGGTATGTGTTACTCTGTATGTCAGAGGGCCTGATTCGTTCAATAAGCTATTCACGGTCTTTGTTCCCTAAGAACGTTATTTTTTAAGAATAAAGACACACGCTTTTCGATACTAGTCCAAGGTGTAGACTGTCTTCAGTCTCGCATCTCTGTCTCAGTCACACTGGCGAACTGGCGACTAAACAAAATTAAATGACAAGGGACGCTTGCAGTCTCTGGTCTCTGATCTCAGGCGTGGTGTGAACCATCACCCTCTCAGCCTTTTTTCCTACTTTAGTTTCTGTTGCGCTTGTATGTAAGACTGTTGCTAGTTTACTGATAAATGACGATGATTTGCCTTACTTTGTTTGAAGGTGAACTAGACAGCGATGAGCCAGAAATGGTGTTTGCTGCTCGGCAGAAGATGTCCACTTTGAGCTCTTGCTTCGCGCAATTAACCCATAAAGCGCAGACTATTTTTCAGAACAGCGCCAAAGTCGAGGTGAGTTAATAGTTTTAAATAAAAATCAGTACCTACGATTTGAGATGTATGTTCTTACGATTTATCAAGTTTGAATACGGGGTCATTCGAGTAATATCTATTGTGAAGCCATTCTGACTAGAAACAATTTTGGTGTGATTGCTCACTCACGCATTCGTGGCAGAGAGTGAACTCTCACTGTTCAGCAATTCAAAAGTAAATATAACGCCTCCTTATACCCTCGCGGAGAATGCAAGGAGAGCTTTTTGCTGAGGTGGATCGAGGCAAAGAACGCACATCCACACTGAAGTTGGATCAGGCATCCGTACTCCTACATCATGTTTGCCACATTAATCGGGAAATCATGAGAAACTGGAGGCTGCTTCTAGTTTCCAGTTCATTGTCCCCTCATGATCCTTTGACTTGGGTAACAAAAACTGATCAACGACCGAAAAACCCCAAGCAACCCCTTCTACATTAAAGCAATTGGGTTATGTCCGCCAGTAGGCAAATTATTAAAGATAACGTATCTGTTAGGTGAGTCCGTCTTCTCCGTCAACTCACCAGCCAGAGAAGACGGACTCACCTAACAGATACGTTAACTTTAACCCTTCTACATTCTTGCTTCTTGGCTTGTTGCAACTTGACGGAGTGGGTAGAGGAACCTCTCCACATTCTCACTCCCCAGGTTGCTCCGTGACAGTATAGAGAGGTCTTAAGGGTTCCTAATTGGAATGAATCACTCATGGAGCAGTTCAACACGGATTCAGACAAACGAGAAATACAGTCACAATGTAGTTCATTGAAAACGAGTGACAGACGCACCATAGAGTAGCCTGGATAAGCTACTGTTGCAACAACACGGAAAACAGGAGCACAATAGCGATTTGATTGACGATTTCGAGTAATGAAGAGTGCAGTTACGTGCATAAGCTTCCTTACTAAGGTTATTATTCCTTCATTCTCTGGATGGAAATTGGGATATCTGTATTGAGCCCCTCCCTTTCATGCTGCCCCCACTTCACAGCGTCGACTCACTCCACATCAGCCCAAGAGAATCTTGAGCCTATTGCTCAAATAGGTTAAAATGACCCATTGCTCTGTGCGATTCTATTATCTTCTTCTCAGGGTTTTGTGTATATATATGCACCTTAATTAAAATTTGGCCAGTTGATTTCTTTGTACAACTTTTGTACTTAATGGGAGACTTAGGTTTTAGTTGATCATCAAAATATTTAAAAATAGGATTGTATTATTTACATCCATATACAAAATCTACTGAAGTAAAATCAAAGGAAAGTCGTACAAATAAAAAGGTAGTTTTGCCTTGCGTTGCATAAATAAATGGTCATGTAATTCATGTTTCTTCATATTCATCTTCGTACTCATCGTCTTCTTGCGATGAATGTTTTTCTTCCCAAGATGAAGGTTTTTCCAATTCGTCAAAATCGAATTCCTTGTTCTCAGCATCGTATTGCTGCAGCTCTTCAATGAAATCGGGGGGAACTGAGTCCATGTCGCGCAAGTCTTCTATCATTTCTGGCAAGTTGCTGTACGTCCTCGCTATATTTGCTTCTTTCAAGAATTCTTGAAGAGTTATTTGATCGCGGAGGAGTTTAATGTAATCGAGCATGATGTGAGTAACAAACTCGTCGGGTAGGTCTTTATCGGGGTCGAGCGCGTTGGATATTTTCATTGAGCTGTCTTTAGAATCCATACCTTCGTCCTCTTTGGTCGCGTTGGGGCGCCATTCTAAAATTTCTTTCAACTCTTCGTCTGTGGCGTTGAGCGAGTGTCCTAAAGCCAAAATTGTAGTTCTGTTGAGCCTACCGATTTCCGCGGTGGTTGGTTTCGTTGTCGTCTTTTTCAAATCCGCGTTGCTGCTTTGGTTTTCAGTCATTAGTTTGATAACGCCTGGATGGTGGACCTCGACTGCGTGAATCAGATTTACGTTCCGTTCGGGGGGATTTTTCGTTGTGGAATCGTTAGTTGTAATTATTTGCTCCGTTCGTTTGCTGTCTGTCATCTCCCGCTTCAAAACTGTCTCCAAGTCTCTTTTAATTTCCTGTGAGCAACAACGACATTACATAAAACGCCAAAAAGGATTCCTTAATCACAAAAATCTATTGATAGACAAATTTCGCGTTTCAAGGAATTTTGACTGTTTTCTAAAGTGCAAATTGTTTGAACTATTACGATACCGGTTTATTTTATCATCAGCTTCCAAATTCGTAACAAGAGAAGCGAAGGTATTAGTAGTAGAAAATGTGCTCTAGTGGTATGAAGTCAAGTGTCTCCATAGGTTTGGTATGTCAAGCTGTAGCGTTATTATGTGTTTAATGCAATCACTCCTTGAACTAGTGCAATGTACCTATCCTGGAGACTGACCTGGGCCTGTTTCGTAAACGACTCTCAAAATCAGTTTTGTTTATGGGTGTCAACCTGGCATTAAGAATGTATCAGATTAACTGTGAGCAAACAGTGGAGTGAAACGTGTCTATGTCTCGGGTTGTGTACTTACAATCAGCCATCTGATAAGTAGACCTATGGTGTGAGCGATGATAGCTGATTACGCAACTAATATCATGCACAGGTCTTCTTAAGATCAAATGAGTGTAGGAAAACATTATTGTTATGACTCTGAGTGGAACTGGTTAGTGCCATGAAGTGGGAGTAGAAAAATTCACGGATTTCTACATGGCTCTACAACGCAACAAGGTTTCTTTTACTGAGGGAAAAAAGGAATATTTTGTTGGTTTGTTTGCTGTGTGTATCAATCAGGAATGGAAATCCTCAGTTTGGGCTTTGAGTGAGGGATCAGGGTCCTACTTGATGGTTTTACAAGGGTGGCAATGCTTGTTGCTTAATTGTGGTCTCTTGGTCGTAGTCAGCCAGACACCATTTACAAAAAACACCCATCCTCAATTTACTTAATTTCCTGTCATAGCTATAAAATAGCAGAACCTCCTGAAGGACAAAACAATATACAAGTCTGCATATATCAGACTATCTCGCTGCAATTGAGATCATACAACAAACACTAGGCTGATGTGAGACTGCTACTGAACCTTATGCTTCCTGCCAAAAAGTGGCAAAGGTATCAAAAAGGTGAGCGCCATGGAGAGGACAGCGACAAGAAAATGCACAAAGTGCCCGCCGAAAGTGCTGCGAGGGCTGGCGAGTAGCAGCTTCATTCCTGACAGCAGAAATGGAAGTGACTTCTGCATCCACATCTATTGCCTCGCTGGTATTGCAAGACGAGAGGGCTGGTTGTTATGATAATGCTGATGCACTGGCTGTAAGAGGCTCTGTGACTCTGAAGTTAGCTGTTATGGGGGGAGGGGGGGGGATTAATATAGAAAGCGGTATCGCACTAGGTGAGTCGGGAAGTAGTACGATAGAAACCAAATGCAGGAGGTTTCATTCGTGAACTACATTTGGAGATGTTTTACCACCACAAACAGGGAACTGGGTGAGAGCGAATGCGAGCATTGGTGACGAGGGAACTGCTCGGTTACTACTGACAGCAGCGAAATCACGGGCGAATCGAAGCATTTGAGGTGCCCAGTCAGCACGAATGCCCTGGACGAGCCTCCGCTGAATGGAAGGGTTTGGTTCGCTCCGGTACATAGCGTTAAGCTTGTTCAGATTCTCCTTTAGGAGTAACTTCCAGTTTCTCATGCGTCCCCAATTCACGTGGCAACATACTCCGCCAGATTTCGCTTTCTTATTTTACTTTGGCGAACTGGCTCCATGAGGATGCTCTGGGATAGTGGATGCACGTTCTTTGCCTCGCCCCACTTTGGCGAAATCCTCCCCGAGGAGGGAGTGTTACATTCACTTTTCAATTGCTGAACTGTGAGGGTTCATGCTGTGCTACGAATTTTGTTTGAGTGAATGAGCGATTTTTGAGGGATGCTGTTTCTATTCAGAATAACCTTTTCTGGGTTATAATTCATTGGCTGTAAGAGGCTCTGTGACTACGTTCATTAGTCTGAAGGCTGCATCCACCTTGTTCAGATTCTCTTTTAGGATGACCATCAACCTGGAGCTGGAAGAGCCCCCTCAAATCAAGGGAAAGGTATTTCAGCCAGTCCAAAGCTCAGGATAATGACAAGCTTTGGTATTTTATTGTTTCATTTTTATTTCATCAAGATGGCCCATGATCGTCAAACTCAATGATGTAATTCTTAATTAAAGAATTCCGATGACAGTTGGAGTAGTGGACATGAAAGCTGGAGCAGTTATTTAACGAGATCTCATTGTGACTTCTTGGTCATTAAACTGGTATTAATAATGGGCTAGAAGTTTCTTAAACCGCTGAAGGAGAAGACTGGAACATTTGTGTTGCACAGCTTCAGCCAAGAAAACCAGCTGCACCGCCATCACAAGCGCTCTAACTTGCATTCAGAACAGTTTCCTTTGTCACAAGAATTCAGTTATTGCAGTCTTGTTTCATTCAAGCAATAGTTGAGTGAGGCTGCAGGCCTTGGCAAAGAATAATACAGGGGCCCGCAAGATGAGAGCATAAAGCGTAAGTGAGTAACTCCCTGTTATTATGCAGAATGTGAGGTTCTGAGGGTGTATTTATGGACCCTACTGCCATAGTCACAGCATGTATTAGGTTCACTCTAGCTCGTAACTGGTTGCAAGCCGAAGTACCTCCCAGTGGATGAGTACGTAGTGTCAGTCTACTTCATTGTGGATAGCCAAACTCCTGAGCACAAGAAATGGGCGGTAATAGCTTGAATACAGATTTCAAAAAAATAATAGTAAACTTTGTAAGGAAGTTGTCTCTGTTTTAGGTTTATGAGATGAACAATTGAGAAAAGAGGTTGACTCAATACAACTCAATAAGGGTAATTTAATGTTTTTACTTGCAGAGGTTAGCTATTAGGAATCACAAACCACAGGATCAGCTTCCATAGACACTCAGTCACCCAGGCCAAACTATTACAATCCTGGCCCAATGCTGTCAACTTGTCTGCAGTAACGGTTCCCATTGGGGTTAGAGGTGGCTGCGGTGACAGTCTGTGTGCAGGGGCTGCTGTAGAGGGAACTGAAGTGGGGGAGGATCTACATCACAGTCAGGCCACTCTCAAGGGCTTAGCCTCATACTGTCATACATCACGGCAGGTGTGGGAGTGTCTGATTGGACTGAAGGCCCTGGCCGAGGACAACAGTGTTACACTGTGTTGGGTGCCAGGGCGTCAGGGTGTAGAGGAAAATGAACGGGCTGATGGGTTGCAAAAGAAAGGATCAGCGCAGATCCCTGTCAGCCCTGAGCCTCCCTGAGTTGGGACTACCAGGAGCCACCTACGTAGAGAGGTTGGCAAAGGAGTGGATTGGTGCAGGGCTGCCTGGCCTTGGACAGTCAAAACTCTTCATCCGACTCTCCAAAGGGAGGGGCAAGGAGGTGCTCGCACTGGGGAGGAAGGATATGAGGATCATATGTGGCCTGTTCACAGGTCACTGTTCGCTGAGGTACCACCTTGCAAATATTGTTAAGTGTGAGGTACAGGTATGCAGGTTTTGCGAGGTGGGGCTAGAGATGGCAGAGCATGTATTGTGCGTATGCGAAGGACTCGCGGCATCGCACCGTCGTGTGTTTGGGAGGCCCTTCCTTCAGCCAGAAGAGGCGGTGAATGCAGAACTTGCAGGTGTCCTCCGGTTTGTGTGATAGGTGACGTCACACCAAGTGATACCTGCTCCGTGGTGCTGGGGGGCCATGATCTGAGGATCATGGACGCCCTTACGATTAGCCTGTTTGTGGCGACAGTGAGGGTATCGCCTGCATCCACCATTTCACAAAAAAAAAAAGGTTGTAGCGATTCCAAGTGAATAATCAATCCTTAGGTGAGAGTTATGAAAATGATATATACCTGAATGACGAGTAATGAAGAGTCTCCCTGTCCGAACAGCTCAGTCAAAGCATTGTGAAAATTCTTCCGATCTTGGTTTACTTCGTGCGACAAGTTGACCACCATTCTTTCCGCTCTCGCCGATTGAGAGCTGAGTGATTTCAACAGAGTGAGGAGGTCGTTTGTTTGTTTTTCTATTACGGTAGACCTGAAATCAAAAGTTGACTCGTTGCACAAAGTTGTGTTAATGTTTTACGGTTTTAGTGTTCGGTTGATAAGAGTTCTTTGCCTTGTATCACGGTCTTATAGATATTTAATATCATTTCCTGCCGGTAGATATTATTTCTCTGAATCAAGGGGCTAATATTCCACGCTGCTGCAGAATATTCACCGTACGCACTGACCATGCAGCGCTGCAGTGGTTGTGCCAGTTCAAGGATCCAGATGGCCAACTTGCTCAATGGTTACAGATACTTTCCTGTTACAATCTTGGCATTCAACATCGACCAGGGACCTCTCATTAGAATGCAGATGCTCTCTCCAGACGCCCGTGTGCACAGAGTGGTTGTTCTTACTGTATTCGACAAGAAAAGAAACTGGAAGAAGCTCAAGAACAT
The DNA here is from genome assembly GCA_020466155.1 of Pachypeltis micranthus. Lineage (NCBI taxonomy): Eukaryota > Metazoa > Arthropoda > Insecta > Hemiptera > Miridae > Pachypeltis > Pachypeltis micranthus. Next base: position 8,785,784 of record CM035776.1, read on the forward strand.
ACCCGACGGGTACGTTTGGAGACGATGAAGACCAATGAAGACGACTGGGGGCTTGCACAGAAGGAAGACACTGACTTAGGTGTTGTGCATGATTGGGTTTCTTCTGGGCAATGCAGACCTTCTAGGAGCGAAGTAACAGCACTCAGTTCAACGGTTAAATGTCTTCGGGCTATGTTTGGCAGTCTAAAAGTGGAAGGTGGAGTATTATTCAGGCTTTCGGAAGACCCGAACAGGACCCTAACAAGACGCCAGTTGATAGTACCAAGGTTGCGACGACGCAAAATATTAGAAACGGCACATATAACCTAGGGCACTTTGGAAGGCGAAGAACACTGAACTTTTACTGGCCTGGGATCCACCAAGATGTGGGCACTGTGGGAAGACACATCGTCGACGTCTGCCCCTCTCCAATCTTCTGTTACAGGAGTACCGTTTGAGCGCATTGGGATTGACTTTGTTAGACCACTACCTCAAACTGAGAGAAGGAACCGGTATGCGGTAGTTGTCGTCGACTACTTCACTAAATGGCCTGAGGTGTTCCCAGTTCCAGACATACGAGCAGAAACTGTTGCTCGTGGCTCAGTCGACACTGTATCTCGGTTTGGAGTTCCTAGAGAAGTGTTCCAGTAAGTGATGACTCTTCTACAGGTGCACAAAACAGTACAACTCCTTTGGGACCTCAAAGTGATGGGTTGGTAGAGCAGTTCAACCGAACTCCATGGGAGATGATGTCAAAAGTGGTTAATGAGCATCGAGTGATAGGGACTTTAGGCTGTCTTGCTTTCTTTTGGCCTATCGTAGTACAGAGCGTTCTACTACTGTCTTTTCGCCAGGTGAGCTCAATTTTGGCCGCCACCTCACATTACCTATCCACCTTCTCACAGGGTGCCACGCAGAGAGAGCAAAGACCAATTCCAGGAGCTCCAGGAACGACTCGAGAAGGTTCATGCGCTGCTCGGGAAAGGCTCTTAAAGGCAGCAATCGAAACCAAACGCTGCTATGACGCGTTCACTGAGGTCCCAAGGTATCAAGTCGGCGACTTAGTGTGATATTACTGGCCCAAACGCCGCGTCGGAGTGCCCCCAAAACTGCTGTCACCCTGGGTAGGATCACGCCTAATTTTCCGGATCCGTACCCCCCAGTGTTGCAAGAGGGTTATCCACGCAGATCATCTAGCGCTATTTCCCCCTCCAAAAGACTAAGAGGATGGCAATGTTGTGGAGTCTCCACAATAGACTTCAGTGCTTCAGTATTTTCGGTGTTAAGCACTCTCCAGTTGTTATGTAAAAAGTGTCCGATAGTTACGGACTCAGTGATTTATTGTCAAAAAATTAAAAACTTCGGTTCTCGTTTTGGTTGCGAACATACCAGGAGTGCCTTATTTTTTAACATTTGGGGTAACCTTTCTGTGCAGAAAGGGTATTATTGTGTACCATCCTCACAGCCCTTTATAGATTCAGTAAAGCTCGCTGTAAAAAGGGCTTATCTAGAATTTTCAGATAGTATTCCACAAGTAGCTATGACTACTGCCTTCCTTAAGAGAACCTGTACTTATGTACTTCTGCACGTTATTTATATTTGCACAACTCTAACCGGCTGGAAGATGACTGTTTACATTTGGCAGTGCGGTATTCTCTGTGTCTTCCCCCTGCAATTGTGTTTATATTACAGGGCTCTCAATGGGCAGTAGAGATAGGAAGCATATGAGGGATAATAATAAGCTCTGATGGTACAAGAAATCCCACTTACTTATTCTGTTGGGCGTCTTGCATGTTGTCCAGTATCGATAACATTTTTCGTTCTAATTGTTCCAGCCCTTGAGAGGCTCTGCTGTTTTCGAGGAATGTACTTTCTAGATTGGTTATTTTTCTACTGCTTCCGTCGAGCTTGTCGTACAGGTTGGCAAAACTGAGTCTCATGTAACTTTTCATGTCTTCCGTTCTAACGTCGAACACGGCTGAAAATAACGAGAAATTGTTAAGCGTTTTCTTCATAAGCTGCCAACAATCTGCCTTGGGCGTTCTCAATTCTCCGTTAAGTTGAGCCAGGGGAGCTCATTAAATGAAAGGGATTCGTCCCTTCAAGTCGAAGGAGTTCTCGTTTAATGGAAATTTACTGCTCCCCCCTGTTACTCTTTGTCTGTGTCGTCTCTCGATTTCCTCGGTGATATGCGGGTGGGTGACTTGCCTTCACAATCAGAGCTCCACTGTCTGGGAGAACTCTTTGATTTTCCTGGCCTGAATATACGTGTACTATATCACCTAATTAGTGGTCATTTCACGTCGACCTTCAGCGTAAGTATTGCTGTCGTACTCACCTCACGTCCGCAAATTTGAGTAGTGAGCGGAAGTCGTTCATTATATAATCACCCGTCAATGAGGCGAGGGTATTCCAAAAAGAAATATCCAACTAGTGCAACATTTAATAATTCTAATTAATCACAAAAATTACTTTACTTCCGACAAATGATGAGGACTTTATCGATTTACGATTGACGAACCAAACTGATGATGTACGAATTGAATCATTCGCTCAGGAATTGTGAACACTTATGGTTGTCAGAACGTTGTTTTCACAAAGTCTGTTCATCGTGTTCCAAATTGAATGTTTTCAAACCAAAATTACAATATTATTACGCCAAAATTAAAATTGACAGTTTCTAACTAGTTTTCATGTTTTGTGTAACAAAAAGTAATTCGAAACTGAAAAGGTATTTCCCTGCTGGAGTCCCAACCCCCTTTCAAAATATCTGGTGCGTTGCAACACACAACTTTCCTTAGATCCACGTCAATTCGTGGCTTTTTTTCTACTTAATTCATTTATCACTCAGTTAATTTGAACTTGGACAAACAACGCTCTACGGCAGCAGGAAGCGGTAGCGCTTACAGTTCCGGAATTTTAGTGCTGCTCGTTTTTAAACATTCTAGTAACATTTCAGCGGAGTTTAAAAGGAACAAACTGCGCTAAAACCGATTTTCGTTGAAAATGTTGATAATTTATTGTGCTGCTCTCGTCATTTTCCCACGAATGGGAATATTATGGTATAATTGCCTTATTGAGAGCTATCAACATAAAAAATTTAATCAATATCGTTCGAGCTGTTTTTGAGAAAAAAAAGTTTGGTGTTTTGATCACTATGATAACTATAGGTAACTTTCGGCGGATTTTGCTCATACCCTTATTTTGGCGTCTCATGATAACCTGCGGGCTAGATATCAAGTTTGAGGTGATTTAGTTCTGTCGGTTTCTCAAAAACCACTCTAAATACGATTACGTCGAAAAGTTTGGTAATTTATTGTGCTGCTCTCGTCGTTTGCCGACAAATGAGAATTTTATGGTATGATTGCCTTATCGAGAGCTATCAATATAAAAAATTTGATCAAAATCGTTAGAGCTGTTTTCGAGAAAAAAAAGTTTGGTGTTTTGATCACTATGATAACTATAGTTAACTTTTGGTGGATTTTGTTCATACCCTTATTTTGGCGGCCCATGGTAACCTGCGGGCGAGATATCAAGTTTGAGCTGATTTGATACGGTCGTTTACTCAACTGCTGTTGCACAATATTTTTCTCAGTCCTGGTCCACCAAACCAGGGCACTATAAGTGACCACAGGCCTAACGAATGCACACAGGACATCCACTGTACCATCCTTGGCCGCAGTCCCCATGCCTTGCCATTGCCGTTACTTAGTAATCGCTCTTAACGACAGGCAAAACTAATCTTATGTTACGTCAGTTTTTTTTTGGTTTGATATGTCGCACAGATTTTGGTGTGTGCTTCCGGTTTACATTTATTCGTGTAATTAAAACCCAATATTTTTTCTATTTTTAAAATGGCTTCGAATTTGCGCTATCTTAATGTCGAGCGTGCGTGAACATCTAAATACAGATAGTGTGGTAAATACTTCGTTTGAGGCCGTCACAGTCTTTGTGATGTCGTATCAACTGCCTCATTTTGTCCCTGAGCTCTTTTTGAGTCACGTTCGTTTCTATCATGTGATCTCTCATGGCATTTTCGATTGCATGGAGTCTTTTAGACGCTTCGCCGTAAGTATTTCCGAACTGAAAAAAAAAAGTAAAAAGCCATCAATTAAGAGGTGCTGTGCACGGCATACAAATAAGTTACGTAAGCGTCATTTTTCTGGTAATAAGTTCGAACTATACAAGGTTTTGAACGTAAAAAACCGTGATCTTTTGGAAAAGGTAGAACGGGATTTCCTCCTTCGCTACCAGGGCGGGCGCAGATAGGTTTACAGGTCTTTTGATAGGTCGTGGGAACAATGACTGAAGTTGTGGGCAGGTGAGGACCGTTTCCCTATTGCATAGATGTTTTAAAATCCTGGCCACGTCCTCCAGCAGCCTCGCACATCTTGAAGGTTGTGGATTGTTGACACTAAATCCCCCTCTCGCTCTTCAAGTAGGTTTGTCTCGCCTTTTTCAGTTTGTCTTCGCCGTTACTTTGAATTGGTTGAAGTGTTCACTGTGGGAGAGATCAGCAGTTCGTTAGATAGCACACAGGTGGATTTTTTAGAGGTTGACGAATTCCCACTCATCTTTCCCTGCGAGGGAGTCGCAACTGCCAGGCTAGACCTCTTTAATCTACGAGTAATCTATCACCTTGGGTCGTTACTGTTGGATCGTCTGATTTCCTCGGGGAGTACCTCAGGATCCTTTGGCCGAACTGGTCCTTTATTGGTTTGCGCGTTCTTACTTGACAAGTTGCTCGCGTTGATGAGTTGTGTTGCTGTGCGTTCAACTTCTCTAAGCTGATTAAGCTGTCAAAGCTACTCAGTACAACTGACTGAACTAATTCAATTGTGGCACTATCAGAAAATTATCACAACTAAACCAAGATTTAATTAAAATACGGGTCTCAACTTACTTTATTTACAAATGTTTGGACTTCGTTGTGGAATTCACTTTTGAGCGAGTTGACCATTGTGTGTTGCTCATTGATTTTGGGACTATCGTTTTGTGCCCAGGAGAGATCAGTTTGGTTCAACTGGTTATGAATTCCATCCAACCTGCTCGTTAACATTTCAACTTGTTCATTCTTCGCAACTTTACTTTCTATGTTCTAAACACAATAATTGTATTGTATCACAATTTCTTCGAATCAAATCTCAAAACAACAATATCTATTGATTGGCTCTGGAATATTTTAGACATTCACCATTAAATGCTGCAATTGAGTCTTAGTGGAGTTGTTAATAATTTGTTCCGTCAACATTGTCTTTTGTTTAACGTCCTCAATGGCGTTCGTTAGTTGGGCCGTTTTCGTACCCAGTTCATTTTTCAATGATGTCAACAGGTCATTTTGACTTCCCTGAAAATGCGAAGTGAACCAGATGGTGTATAAAAAGTAATTTTAAATCGTAGCAATGAGTTTTCATTGATAAAACTGCTTGTAGTTACCTGTATTTTGGATAAAAGCGGCTCTACGCTGCTTTCGATGGAGTTGATTTTGAGCAGCAGACGGTCTTGGGTTATCCCTAATTTTCTCACTATTTGTTCGGGCATCATCTCAATGTTCATTTCTGTAGAAGTAATGGCCTGAAACGAAGAGGGATGAGTTAGTTCAACGACGCTTATTGTCGCGATAGAGAAGACATTGGGGTTGACGCGTTGGGCAGCTGCTGTGTTGGCTCGTGGGTCGATCCAGTGATTTGCAGGGAATGAAGAGAAAGTTTGCTCAATTGCCGGTGGTAGTCCGGGTCTCACACAGGCGCTGCGTGGAGCGACCCTGTAATTGTGAGGAAAAGCTGAGCTATGATGGCTCGGTCTGTTGACTCCCGAGCACTCGCGCATTTTTCGCGGTACTGATGTTCAATGGGGCTCAACTACTACACAATTTAATGTTCGCGAATTCCGTCATGGAGACTCCCACGCAATACCGTAAATTTTGTCACAGTCCTGTCGACCCTTCAGACAATGCGGGGCAACATAATTCAGCATTGCCTCACTCTGGCTCACAATTTTGGGTAAAAGTGGTGCCAAAATTTAATATCAAACGTTAGGCCTGCGAATGAAATTACATCATACCGACCAATCAGCTCTCCAAAATGTTTGAGAGACTAGTCACGCCACACTTGCTGAATTTCATTGAACATCTTCCGGAAAGAACTCAACTTACATCAAACAAGAATTCCTCTACCAAAACTTACACCGCGCAGTTTTTACTTTCCTTGGCTCTACAAAGTAGAAAGGAAAGTTATGTAATCAGCTGAAAAAAAATTGAGTTTTCTTCAGAGTCCGAAAAACACTATCTGGGAAAGTGGTCTGTGTGTCTGTGAACGATTTTTACAAAAAACGACCGTATCAAATCAGCTCAAACTTGAAATCTAGCCCGCAGGTTACCATGGGACGCCAAAATAAGGGTATGAGAAAAATCCACCGAAAGTTATAGTTATCATAGTGATCAAAACACCAAATATTTTTTTTCCTCAAAAACGGTTCTAACGATTTTGATTAAGTTTCTTCTATTGATAGCTCCCAATATGGCAAATATACCATAAAATTCTCATTCGTGGGAAAATGACGAGAGCAGCACAATAAATTATCAAAATTTTCGATGAAAAGCGTTTTTACCGCGGTTGTTTCCTTATAAAGTCCGCTGGAATGTTAAAAAAAATTGGTATTGTAGTCCGATCGAATACCTAAAGGGTGAGTGTTTAAAAACGCACATGAGATACATGGGGCTCACTCCAGAAATTCCTGAGTTTCAACTACCGCCGTTTCGCCCACTACCAGTTCTAAAAGTTTTTACCCAATAACTCTACAAAAGTAATTACTACCCTCCTTCAAAAAATTTGTGTTTACAGCCTCATTAATTATCTGTGTACAAATTGCTCAATAATGATCCTGGAATGAGTACGAGCAGCACAATAAAATCTGGAACTGTAAGCGCTACCGCTTCCTGCTGCCGTAAAGTGTTGTTTGACCAAGTTCAAATGAAGTGAGCGATAAATGAATTGAGTAAGTAGAGAAAAAGCCATGTACCCGAGTGAATGGAACAAGTACTACAATAATTCTGTACACATGTAATTGCATAAAATAACAGATTTTGATGTATCAATGTTCAAAAAATTCGAACAATATTCCTTTTCACGATAGTACTACCCGCACAATTCGACGTCATTCCCGCGAATGGGAATTTTATGGCATTGTTACGTCATTTAGATTATGCCATTAATGTATATAGGAGCCACTTCAGAATCCCCCCCCCCCTTCTTTCTCACAATTTTTACGTTGATAATTCTGAAACTGTGAACGCGATGCTTCTCAAAAATAATCACTTAGACTACCTCTTGAATGGCCTAAAATTTGGTCGCTCAATAACGGTCGTGGCACAAGTAAGAGCAGCATGATAAATTCTAGAACTATTTGCGCTTCCTGTTGGCCTGTATAACGTTGTCAACAACAGAATCAAATTTGATTAGTGGTTAGAGTCAAGAAAATCGCGAAATGGACATGGCCCAGGCCAAGGAAAGTGGTGTGATGCGTCGCGCCAGATATTTTTCTCAAAAAACGGCCGTAACAGGACTATGTCATAAAAATCTCATCTGCTGGAAAATGACGAGAGCAGCACAATAAATTATCAAATATTTCGACGACAATCTATTTCAGCGCAGTTTTTCCTTATAAATTCCGCTAAAACGTTAGTGGAATCTTAAGAAAAGTTCAGGCGGTGGGCTAATTACCTATAAGATGAGTATTTAATAATGCACAAAAGATATGTCGTGGGTACTCCAGAAATTCCGGAATTTCAACCACAACCTGAAAAAAATCTCGCTTACAGCATCATCAATTCTTTGTCTACCAGTTGCTCAAAATGGTCAGGGCGTGAGTACGAGCAGCACAATAATTTCCGTGAACTTTAAGTGAATTGAGTGAACAATAAATTGAATTAGTAGCAAAAGCCATAAAAACAAGTGAATTTACGTAGAGCTAAGGAAAGTTGTGTGTTGCAACGCACCAGATATTTTAAAATTATTCTCTTTTTTCTTTTATGTATTCACCGCCCCCCTGGTTTACTGCAGCGCCACACACTTGCAATCACGGTTCTAAAGAGATCAGCATTCATATTAACAACAAACCATTCAAGTTCTACGTGTATCTTGAGTTCTGACTTGAAAGAAAATTCCTAACTCACGCTATACATTATTAGTTCGCCGGGGCGCCTCGTTACCTCCGGCAGAGCCGACTTTTTTGAAACGTGCCGAGTTTCGAAGTTTTGCATCGCGAACAAGAAACCGAAAATCGTCAGCAAATTTTGTCACGTCCACTATTTCTTACGTGGTCCGAAGCCGAACTTTATCAACTCGTGTGGTCACAGAAGAGAGTGCATTAAGTAGGACCACCTCGGTAGAGGAAGTGAATAGTCGTAAATATTTAAGTTTCTAGAAAGGTGTCACGCTACTCATATGAGCTTTATGCAGATTTTTTTTCCGGGATTATGGAGACTGCGAACGAAATAATAAAGCAGATTCAGAGGGATATTAAAATGCAACGTTGTCCCAGTTATCAAACGCTCCGAGGCCTAAAAATAGCCTATTGTTTGCTGGTTGAGAAGCCACACTGTCTTATGAGATACGACGTAGACCTTTTTTTCTGTCAGATCTCCTTAGATATTTCCGCCCCTTGTTTAGCCCTCTTTCATCGAGCTCACTTCCTTTCCAACCCTACGCGTTTATATTAACATCCGATATTTTGTTTCCTATTCGAGTCAACCAGTCAACGCCCTTGTTTAGGTGCGTCGATTTATTCGACCACCCCGGTTCTCTTGGCATGCTATTAGCCGCGCCTTTATTCCTTCGAATATTGATCACGGAAAGTGCAGATTAAGTTTTACGTACCTCGGGCTGTAGGTTTAGGGCAATCGAAGTTTTGCCTTTAGGCGATAAAAGGCGTTGTTTTGAGGGACTTTTGAATGTTTATTTTCAACGACTCAGTCCTGTTGTAACAGTATCGTCCAACGCGTAAGCTGCGTGTTTTACTAATCGCGGCGAGATGACGAGTTTATTGCTTTCGAGAACACAAAGGGCAAGCGTGTTATTGTAATCATTACAAAGATTTTTTTATGAGACCCTCGAGTTTTGAGGCCCACTTGGAACAATCTCATTTCGCCTCGTGCTCTGAAATCAACACAGAGAAAGGTCGCACCGATTGATCTCGTTTGGTTTTGAGCATAGTAATCAATGCATTAAACATTGCGTTTGTCCGGACAAAGACCCCTGTGAAAATACCGTGAACGGAAATATGGCCCTTTTAAGTTTCTGTAAACGTCTTGAACCATTTAGATCGAACAAAATGTGTGTATTCAATTAGTCAGTTAGCCTTTGTGTTGTTCTACGACAGTGCCACAAACGGTAATTTTAACTTATACAATTTTTCGCGGTAAATACCGAACTAAAATTGATTAACCTGACGGTTTTCTATACTCAAATTTTGTCCCCCGCTGTTTACTTTCCGCTACCCAAAGGGAAAGGAAAGTATTGTAATCGTGTCAAAAAAGTTGGGTTTTCTTCAGATCTTTACGTTTTGAGGCCTACTGAGTCTAAAAAACCTAATTTCAGCGCGTGGTCCGTGTGTGTGTGTGTCGTCTGTAGTTGCGGAAGAACGGCTGAACCGATTGAGCTGGTTTTTTTTTCGTTTTGTTCGTTATTTTGTGTAGACCCCAAAATAAGGTCATGGGCGATTTCGGTGAATGGGAAAGAGGGGCGGGGGACGAAAATGTAAAAAAAACAAGGGTTTTTCGCATTTTTCTTGAAAACAGCAGTAACGATTTTGATAAAACGTTCAAATTATCTTCTACTAAGCAATACCTAACTTTTCTTCTGCATACATATCTCCATGAAAATACGGTAAACGGAGATACAGGCCTATGAAGCAAAAATAGGTATTTTACGCTTTTTGGCAAAACGGCTACAGCGATTTTCACAATACTCACCGGATGTTTTCAAATAGTTAATACCTACATATTCTTTTCAATAAATGTTCCTGTGACGGTCCATTGAACAGAGATAAAAATCAAAATGTGTCAAAAATAACGTTTTTTCGAACATTTCCGTAAATTCCAGGGTAACTGCTTCACCAGATGTGATAAACAGCCACCCATACCTACATTTCGTTCCTAATAATTATTTCTGTATCCATCTGTTGAACGGAGATATAAGCCAAGTTAACTCAGAAAAGGAGATTTGTCGAATATTAATTTATTATTAATTAAGGGATGGCGGAAAGTTATGTGTTGCTACGTACTAGATATTTTATCCATCTAATCCATAATATGGAAAATGAGCTTCTCGAATGATTAATAAAAAAAAGCTAAAATAACATATTCTCAGAACGAGCTCTATCGATTTTCATCGGATTCTCGAGGTAACTGGTATTTACGTTTGATTCTCCACGAGCGTTGGTCGACGATTCTGCGCTAGCGCGTATAGTGTTACAGAATTTACAGGAGGTCGTGTAATGCAGCCAACCTGATAAATAAATTATCTGGTGCGACGTATCACGCAACTTCCCCTACTCTTAAGCACATTTAGTAATTTTTATCGCTCTAGCGTCTCACTCAATATGCTTTTCATTCAGCTTATATGAACCTGGTAAAACATCACTCGACGTCTCACCTTCTTGACGTTAAAGAATTTATTGTGAATCCCTTTCTCGTGTGGTTAACTGTGGTGAGGGACCAATGCGTGGATAATTTGTGGAAATTCTAACATGATTTTGTTTTTATAAGAACCGCGTTCACTCATCTGTAACTGTCGGGAAAACACTGGAACGAGACAAGTCCATGAAATGGCAGTGCTTTAACCTAAATTTAGTGGAATGTACTCAGTTTATTAAGCGACCATTGTGTAGACATTTCACTGGACTACGTATACGATTTTTGTGAGAACGTTAGTATGATTACAGACCGTAATCAAATGACCGTGTGACCGCTCAATCTACTTTCCTTTAAGTAAAGTTAAGTGACCGTCCGTAAAAAAAGTTAGTTATCTTCCGACCTTCACGTTTTAGGACCTACTGAGTTAGAAAAACGCAATTTGGGGAAGTGGTGTGTGTTTCTGTGAACGCAATTGAGCAAAAAAGCGTCAACCTAATTAGCTCAAACTTGATATTTAGACCGCTGGTTACTATGAAAAGCCAAAATAAGGGTATGAGCAAAATTCAAACAACACTAAACATTTTTTTTCTCAAAAGCAGATTTAACGATTTTGATTACATTTTTTGTACAAACAGTCCCAAATAACGCAAGAATACGGTGCTATTCCCGTCCGTAGGAACGTGACGATAGCAGCACAATAAATTACCAAACATATAGACGAAAATCGATTCTAGCGCAGTTTGAGGTTCATAAACTCCGCTCAAATGTTATTAGAGTCTTCAGAAAAATTGACCTGGTAGTCAAATCAATTACCTATACGATATATAGGAGCTACTCCAATAATTTCAGAATTCACCCCCAATTCTCACAATTTTTACCCCGAAAATTGTGGAACAAAAAAAAATCGTGTTTACAGTCTCTTAAATTATCTGCGTACTAATCGCTCAATAACGGTCCTGTCATGATTAGGAGCACCACAAAAGAATTCCAGGAGTGTAAGTGCCACTTTATGCCACTGTGATGAGATTTTGACTAAGTTCAAATGAACCGAGTCAAAAATAAGTTGAATTAGTAGCAAATACCATGAAAACCAGCGAATTAGTAACCTAAGGACATTTTTGTGGCGCGACTCACCTGATATTTTCATCAATCACGAGGAAAATCTCGAGTCAAGTACCGAATTTCTCGTGAAGAAATTTGTAGCAGGATAGAGTTGGAGTACTCAACCTCATTTCTAAAATCTGACGTACAATATTTAAGTACGCGGGATATCCAGGAAATATAATTAATTATTCCAAGTAGATTTCGCTAACCCCACGCTCGCGCACCGTTCTGTTGTGAAGTGTAGTCAGTGAAAGCGATTCCGACAACCTCTTCAGTGGCTAGTGGCTCCTCCTACGCTGAAAGGAGATTCGTGGGGACTTCAAGACCTGGAGGCCCTCAGATTGTCATCCTATCGCCAAATTGAAAGGGTGCTTGAGCGTGAAACATTTTTCCATGCGATGGTCGACAATACGTTGGAAAAGTGCCTTCGCACAGATGCGAATGGCGTCGAACCTGATGGTAATTTTATTCGGAAATCAAACAACTACAATTTGACTGAAGTACGTTTTCCTAGTTTGCACAACGTGTCCTTATGTGTTCACACGACGAATTCGGCACATTTCATAAAGCGGATTATGACATGGCATTTTTTTTCTTAACTCCGGCTTTGCTTTTTTTAAACAGTGTTCTGAGAATAACAGCTCAGCGTTGCTGCCCTCGCATACATGCCAAATAAGAAGAAACTAAATGCCCTAATCAGAAGAAACTTTTTCAGTGTAAAGTAATCGCTATTGTATTTTTTGCTTCAGGCGTATCATTACTACCACTCAATGATCACTACCATCAATGAATTGTGTAGTTTTCTAATCGAACAATGTTGGAGAGTCAGATCCCATACGAAGCCATCAACTGATGCTTCAATACAACTCTTTTTTATCTTTCGAGCTCGACGGAGGGAAATACCCAATAAAGCACGTATTTAGGCTCCGTCCAGCTCTTCGGGGGTTTCTCGACTTTGTCATCGCGTTTGATAATTTCAGCTGCTTGCTGTCCTTAAACCGGTTTTGAGAAGACAGGATCTGCGGCTTGAAAAGGAGGGGCGGGGAAAAAAAAAAGTTGCACGATGCGGAGACCCCTACGGTTTTTGCTACGTTTGTGATTGTTAGGTGTTTATCTGTTCATCCGGCGCTCCAAGCGACGACTCTTCCTTTTACGCTTTAGCAGCGTCGACTTGTTACTCTAAACATAAATTTCTCCTCTCTATTACATCTATTTTATCACTTGAGGCGAGTAGGCTATTCGTTTCTTCCACATAAATAGCTCCCTTCAGTTTAAACCATGTTCGCCTTCTCAGAGATAAACGCAACGTTTTCTCGATAGATAAATCCAAAGTCAGGGTTAAGTGGTGTCCAGAAAATTTCGGAACGTACTTGGGAACTGGTTGACCAAAATTGATCCTACGAACTAATCGACTTTTGTTTCAATTTATGTTGTGGAGACTCAACCTCACAACAGCTGAAGGTGACGTGGCTCTCAGTTTGTACTCCTTTTAATTTCGTTCTCGTTTTTCCTGTCTTTACTTATCGTTAATAAAACTACTTCGTTCTCTCGCGCCCAAAGCTTTCCTCCTTTATCTTCATAACCAAAGTGGTGACTCCGATGTGATCGAGGAATTCCTGAAACTCTAAAATTGTCCGCGAATAACCGCTTCTTTCGTTTCGAGAGTTTGACGGTATCGCACTTAGTTCTCCAGCAGATCATTTTACAACCATAGCAACGATGACCTCCCCAGGAGACTTCCAACTCGGCCGACGACAGCATCCAAAGGGATGTAGCGTGAGTTTCTATTAAAATTCTGCCTTTATGGCGTTGGAATGTTAAAATTTGGCACATGCAGGAGAACACACACATTTTTCAACCGGCCACGAGGGAGATAACGATGTGTAATTACATCCTTGCATCACTCGATGGCGACGTCGTCGAGCTGATATCGGATTTTCTGCTCAAGCTGTCGTCTACGACACCCTATATGTTCTCGATATTTCTAATTGAAGTTGGCCAGTATGAGGAAAACTTGTTTAAGCTCTAATAGTATACTTTCCTGTTCTGGTTTGTATTCCGTCTCCGTTCATACGATGGTTGAGGAAATAATAATCCTCTTGACAGTCTTCCTTTTGTTCTGTCACGATCAGGAACTAGTGATCGGTACATTATACAGGTTGACCAGTTATATTCATCCGACAAACGGCTTCAATCATATAAGCTTGAAAAATCAAGTTATTTCTTGGTCGTTTTGAAAAAATACAATTCAAAAACGAAATTTCTGTGCAGCATAGGCATTCCTATTAGTCCTTAGGTCAAAATACAGAATTATACATTGGTTCTATGATACGGAATCGCGACTCTATTCTGTACATCTGCTTCGTTCAGTTCAACCATTCTGGAGCTATCTACGTAGGAACTCTGTTATTAATGTTTGTTGACTCTCTGATATATTTGAGTGAGGTGAATGTTTGCAGAGAAGTTCATTTAGCCTGATAGTCCACAACCCAAAAACCACTTCTTTAATTACAGGGGAGGGGGGTGTTCGCAGTGTGAATCACTCTTACTGGACTTGAAGTTTTGATAACGCGACTTTAGTGTCTCCAGGACGTAGGGAGTGAGTTTTCCTTTTGGAGGGATTCAATCCACTTTCACAAGTGTTCGATTCTTCCTCAGGAACATCCTTTGTTTGTGTGTTTTGTTCGTGGGTATCTACATCTTCTAAAGCGAAATATGAAAGAGGATTTATGTCATATTTTCTTCTTGCTTGCTACGGGAAGAAGTGGAGGGTGTTACGCGTATGCCTTCACATCTCCCCAGCTACTGTTGGGCATGGAGGTTATTCCTGCCTGGAAGACTCGGTAACTAATAATCATCAGCTCCGTTCGTCCAGGGAGTTCGTGTTCTCTCAATTAAACCTTCGTTTTCAATTTCCACAACTCATTCCGTTTCGGCACTTCATCGTTGAAGGCGTCCACTCTTTTTCACGGGTAAGAATGAAAGAAGAGTCTGGGCGTGAGACGGTAGATATTGAGGAATGCGGTTGTGTCTCCTTTGTGCGTAGTGTGTAGTGTTTTTACAACCTGTCAATAACATTGCGTCGTGCTCTCTGTCGTAATTTACTTGGCGGTTAGTCCCCTGTCACTTGAATCATTCTTTTGCGGAATATTTCTCAACGGTTCGAACGGTGATTTGACCGTTCGTTTTCAGGCACAACTCGAAACGTTACTCGTTTCCTACATGACTAGAGAGAATAATGTTGGCGCTTAAGATCAAAGATCGCAGTTTTACATCCTTCAACCAGTAAGAATCCAGCGGTTGAATTCGCGTTCTGGAGCTTCTTTTTTTTGGGTACGTTTATTAAAGTCCGTTACAAATAAAGATTCCTCTTTGAACAAGAACGTGCACAATCGCGGCTACAAAAAAAAAAGAAAGTACATTGGCGAACCATAAGCTTTGAGTCTGGTGGGGTATTACAAATGAATCTAGAAATTCATTGCGAACACCAGAGCGCGCAACTAGAACACCAAAGAGAGCAACTAGATCCCAAAATCTAGGAAAAGGAGGAAATTATGCACCTTCCGAGGTAATACATAGTTTCGTTGCGTAAGAAAGGGGACGTTTGGAGGGGAGTTCTCTAGAACATGTGATTCTGTTGTTCTTCCAATCTCCAAAATTGGGAACGAGAGAAGGTACTCCAGACTGGAAGACAATAGAACCTGATGGAACGCACCGGCACCTCCTTATAGATCAGGATTTTGTTGGAATGGAATAGCTGATAGTTGACAGGCTCTGTTTCTTAGGCGTTGAAGGATATGAGTCACAAGCCTGCGAACGTGACGCGTCTGTCTAGGATAATTCCTTGGTAACGATGGAAAGTGTTATTCGGAATCTGGTGCTGGAGGTACAGGAGCGATGTTTCAGAGCGTCTTATTTTATATGTGTAGCTGTCAACTGCCCGGTTGTTAGGGTTAATTTTCAACCTCCATCTGTCACACCATTTGCCCAGTTCCTCAACCAGCAGCTGTAGTTGTGTTTCCTCTCCATCCTTGTGGCAGCATAAACTATGTCAGTAAGGAATGAAGTTCTGATGGGAGTGGCAGATCGCGGCAGTAAAATATCTACAGGTAAGGGACCCAGTTTGCTTCCTCGTGGCGCAGATGCATTCATCTTCCTGACCTATAGTATTCATGCTGTACTCCAACAACAAAGCTTCTCTTACTGGCCAATACAGGTTGTTTGGAAGGCGAGGACGAAGTTTATTCAGCAATCCCTCGTTCCACACCCTGTCGAACGCCTGCTCTGCATCAAAGTATGCAGTACGGCATATTTTCCCTTTGTGGAAGGCATCTTTGATATACTTTGTGAAGCGTTGGAGCTACAGAGAGCAGGGCAATGATTTTCAGTCCGAAGTGCGGGAGAATCAGTCGTTCCGGAATTTTATCCAAAAGCGACAGCCGACAGATTCGGCGATAGGAGGAGGTTGATCCATCTTACTTGAGTAGCATACAAGTGAAAGTGCGCGCAAGCGTTGTACAATTGGCTGAGTGAGCGAGTAGTTTTCTAGGGCCATTTTTCAAGAGAGGCTGAACTATTAGGTCGATTCCTGGCGTTTTTCGCGTTTGGTGACGATTTGCAGCTTCCTAAACCGTAAAATTCCGGCTGGTCTACGCGTGTGTTGTCAGCAATGCGAAAGAACGGCTGAACCGATCAAGCTTGCGAAACGTTACGTGATGTGCGTCGCGCCAGTTACTTAGTATTACATTGTAGCGTTCATTCACAGTTTTATGTGATAGTCTCGCGTCCTCTTGCGTGAGGTCATCAGCTCAACGCTGCAATTGTTAAACCCGTTGGCGTCTCACAATGAACTTCATCATTCGCTATGCCAATCGCTACCAGGCGTCCAGAAGTACAAAGAAAGTAGAAAATTCGTTAAGTCTTGGATATGACCCAACATCTCGTCCCGTGCCAGGCCTATCTTTCCTACTAGTCAAGATGAGACTATAAATAGGGTTATTTTTTGTGTTGTATATATTCTGAGTCTAATTCTACGATGATCGGTGATAATTCGTTCACCACGAGGATGCGTTCTTGGGATTTTTCAGTTACAGAAATAGCTTAGAGCTCTAGAGCATCTCACAGGAAACGTCGATCTTTTGGCTCACGCAAATGCACTAAACAAAGTATTTTATCATGTGAAAATAGTTCCTTTCGCGCCGGCTCTCCAGCGGGCAGATATTCCTGTATTTGCATAGCGATGTAAGTAACAACGTACTAATGTCCCCAATTGATGCCATAACCCACTAGCTAATTGCCGAAGTAAAAATCTTTAATTTCATGCTCTTGAGGGAGCAGACTATTTGACCATAATATTTTCTCGCTCTGCGCGTAAAATCATTCTATGAACTCGGTGCTTTGTGTATTGCCATTCCACCATAAAAATGAATGAATAAAACGAAAAGCTGTTGTTTAATGTCTACAACGGTTCGTCAAATGCCCCGTAGCAGATGCGTCTTCCAAGTCGACTCTAAAGTGTTTGTTTCTCTCATCCCAACCTGAACAAATATCGTCGCTCTCATCCGGATCTTTTTTCAGTCTTCCCCCTTTATCTTGTTTTTATCTTGCCAATCCAGGGAGCAATTGAAACGGTAAACGTTGAGTCAATTTGAGGACAGTTCTGGAAGGTGAAGGAGGGAGGGGGAAGTTGTCTGCGCCCCGAGAATCAACTCGCTTCTATTTTTGATAAATTGGTAACGTTGCTCAATTGGGTTTGTCAGTTGAAAACGGACCGAGGTCAGAGGGCTGGATCGTCCTAATGGCCGTTGTTACTTCTAAATTGTACAATTATGATTAGTGTGTGCATTGCAGGGGGTGGTTTGTGTTCTATAAATCGAAAAATGTTGATTCAAAATGATAGTCTTCTCTCACTGTGACAGAACAAGGTATTATCTATCTAAATGGTTGGCGTCATCTCCACTCCCTCATCCCCGCTGTCAGGGACCGCCTGGGAACGTGGGACAATGGCATCCCTCTTTTCCGGCGGTGCAGCTGCTGTCTGGGCACGGGGCCTTCAACCAGCGCCTATACTTCTTTAGGCGCCGCGCGTTTGACGCCTGCCCATCTGGGGAGGGCGTCAGTGAGGATGCGGAACACGTCCTCTTTTCCTGTTCCCTCTATGAGGATGTGCGGGTAAAGCGCGCATCCCTCCCTCTGGAAGTAGAGCAACGCTTCTCTCTACAGGGTCAGCAAGGCAAAGGTTCTCCAGATTTGCCCAAGCTTGGGCAGCTAGGAGGTGGTTGCTGGAAGCTTGGTCTCTCCCCCCTCCTGCAGTGGCCTCCCCTCTTCACTAAGAGTGACACGCCCACTCCCACTGTTTTCCCTTGATAGCGGGATTTGAACCTGCGGCGTGCTCATCAGTCCAGAGTTGGTTGTAACTTGTAACGGCCCCCTTACACCAACCTCACCTTAGGCCTGGCCCGTTTCCCCATTAGGTTTCTAACGTCGATTGGGAGCAGCTTACAACCTTGTGGTAGACTAGTTATTGGCTATATCTAAAGGAGAACTGTCTAACTATTGAATTGGTGCCGCATCAAATATTTAATAAGATGTCAACACTTGCGATCTCCTTAGTTAACAATTCTTTTAAACTGCTGGAAAAAGTCTCCTGTTGTTTAGAGGACATTTTAGTTAGTGGAATGGCTATTTAACGTATCTCGTTGTGTGTGACACTCTATTTGACAGACCTTGTTGTGTCTGTTGGGCGCACAAGAGGGCGAGAGTTGAAGATCGAAAATAAAAGAACTGGGTGAGCGTGAGGACTGTATTAAATGCGATGAGGTGAGTAGAGTTTTTGTACAAAAGGGCGACACAGGGGGATAACTCGAGCAGGAGAGAGCATGCTGTAACTGGGCATAGGGAGACGTGTGTGGCTTTCGCGAAAGTTCGTAGCTGAATGAATTTTGGGAAAAGGTGTTCCTTGTGGAGAGGAATCTGAAATTGACGAGAGGGAAAATAAAGAAAGGAAATATACACTTCAGGGAAATCCGGACCATGGCAGTGGGATTTCCACAGGTACGAGGGGGTAAAAGGAGACAAGGACTGGGTAAGTCCGAGGTCAAGGGTAAGTCCGAGGTCAAGGGTAAGTCCGAGGAGACTCGAACTGATTTGACTTGTGTCGAACGGTAACACTATTCTCATGAACAGAGCGACGCGAGTGACGCAACATCCATGAACGTCTTACCCCTCTCCTGAAAGTGTGTTGAGCCAGACCATTGGACGAGAGAGTTCCTTACACAACATGGCGACTTGAATGCGGTGCTTCACTTCGTTTCTATCAAAGACTCGTCATCACGCACGTCTTGTGCCTCCAGCGTGGAAAAACAAAGAAACCAAATGCTGCTCCACTGTAGCGATGGTTGTTGGAAGAGCAGCCAAACCTTCCAACCTTGTCTGCTGCTAAGCAAACTTTAACCGTTTCATCCAGGTTGCGAACAAGTTTATGATAACAGACCTGGCAGACCTTGTTGTGTGGGATACTTTTCATTCACTTGCAATCATCCAACCAGTAAGTTTTGCAACCTTGTTGCCTGTTTGCCCAATTGGCATTCACTACGGGCGAAGCCCCCCTTGAGGACATTAGTGGGTACATATCCCACTGTCAAATTAATAAAGGCCTAATAATATTGTCAACAACTGTGAGCTGCTGTCGATAATTGAGCGACCGTTTAAGTTGCTGGTTGATTTGTGTCAACAGTTTTCGTGGAGCATTCATGGACAAGCGCAAAGACGGACTAATTTTGCTAATTCGATCCGATGAAAATATGGAGAGAGAGAGGAGGGCTTGATATAGTGAACGTATTTATTATGTACATTAAACTACATTGGAGACGTTTACAGGTGGAACCTGATGACCGTCAGGTATTCACTCAGGATAGCAATAGTCGCACGTCTTCATAATTATTAAATGATTGAATATCATCGACTGGTTCATAAATGTCAAGCCACTCGGCAGTCTGTTGAATTCTTGTTTTTTTTTTTTTCATCATTACAAACCAGTTGCTCACAAACTTCTTCGGCGTTTACGATGTAGTTTCTTGAGTCGGTGCCAACTTCATTGGCTGCGCCCCATTTGCGTTTCTCGGCTCGTCGGTGTCAGTGCAGTTACTACCCGGTACCAGTACATTTGTAATCTACGAAGAGGACTAACAGGTCCGGTTTCTGGGGACATTGCCAAAGTCTTCGATGACAGCACTGAAACTTGATATAAACTTTTCTCCTTTGTGATATGGGGAAAGTTTTGACATTCGCGTCATTCTAAACGAAGTTACGATGTTTGAGTTGTTGTGGTTGTGTTGAAAATTCGCAATATGAACGATAGCTTTCTTCGAAGAGTGTTGAAATTCACTCTCATTAAACTGTAAACAATACCACGCTCTGTGCTCTCCTGACAAACGAATTTTCATGGGTAGTCCGGGCGTAAGCCTCAGACAGTACATAGACATTACGCCTTAAAATGCCTCGAACTGCCTAAAGGAGAATCGAGGACAATTGAGATGGGCCATCAAAATAGTCGCCATTTTTTGTTAGACCTGGATATTGATGCACCACGGATCTTACTCGTAGGATGTTCGCTGTTGAACCAAAAGTGCAATCTGTATTCCAGACCTCGAATAATGAGTGGTTGAGGTTCGGAATCAAACACTCGATTGCAAATATGACGTATGAAACGTAGAAAATATGTTTCTTTGGATTGAAGTATTGTAACAGGAAAAAAAATTAAGTTTTCAACGCATCTTCACGTTCTGTGGCCTCTTGTAGTTACAACGAGAAATATCTGGTGCGTAGCAACACACAACTTTCCGCCACCCCCGTAATTTCGAACACCAGCTACATATGCGGGTGCTATATCTTCGTTCAACGCATTTTTACAGGAACATTTATGGAGAACAAAATGTAGGGACTAGTTAACTGAGAGTACTCCGAATGTTTGATCGAAATCGTTAGAGCCGTTTTTGAGAAAATCGGAATACCGACAAATTAATATTCGACAAATCTCCTTTTCTGAGTTAACTTGGCTTATATCTCCGTTCAACATATATATATACAGAAATAATTATGGAGAACGAAATGTGGGTATGGGTAACTAAAAGACACTACATTAGGATTTATCACATCAGGTGAATAAGTTACCCTGAAATTTACGGAAATGTTCGGAAAAACGTTATTTTTGACACATTTTGATTTTTATCTCTGTTCAATGGACCGTCACAGGAACATTTATTGAAAAGAATATGTAGGTATTAACTATTTGAAAACATCCGGTGAGTTTGGTGAAAATCGCTGAAGCCGTTTTGCCAAAAAGCGTAAAAAACCTATTTTTGCTTCAGGGGCCCATATCTCCGTTCACCGTATTTTCATGGAGATATGTATGCAGAAGAAAAGTTAGGTATTGATTAGTAGAAGATAATGTGGAAGTTTAATCAAAATCATTAAAGCCGTTTTCGAGAAAAATGCGAAAAACCCTGGTTTTTGGTACATTTTCGTCCCCCCCCCCCTTTCCATCGGTCGAAATCGTCCATAACCTTATTTTGGAGTCTACAAAAAATAACGAACAAAACAAAAAAAGAACCAGCTCAATCGGATCAGCCGTTCTCCCGCAAATCGAACTACAGACACACACTCACACACATACACAAACACACACACACGGACCACGCGCCGAAATTAGGTTTTTTAGACTCAGTAGGCCTCAAAACGTAAAGATATGAAGAAAACCCAAATATTTTTTTGGCCCGATTACTATACTTTCCTTCCCTTCGGGTAGCGGAAAGTAAAAATTGAATTTCGGCGCGTGGCCTGTCGCATGACCTCCTGTAGTCGACTGTGGGATAACGGCCGTACCGATTGAGCCCCTTGTTTCTTCTAGTTGTTCGATGTTGTCAAAAGAAGCGAAAATACGGTTACCGGATATTAAAGGGTGGTACATTGTAACGGAGGACGTAGCAAAAAAGCTTTTCGTGCATTCCTGAAAAACAGCCCTTGGTGCCTTGTGCGAAGTGAAGACTCTGTAGGGGTTGTGGGTGAGAAAATACACGGTCAAGCGTCATCATGGTTTGAAAAAATGTTTGGTGTTATCAGCGCTCGATGTTCCTCAACCACTGGTACAGTAAACGATCTGATATCTGTATATGTATACCAGCGCTGGAACATTTATGGAAAACGAAATGTAGGTACTTAGTTGAGGATACCCCGTAAGTTTGGTCAAAATCTACTACCGCTCTAACGTAGTGAGAACAACGGAAGAACGATAATTTCATGTTCGCCCAATCTGATTTTCCGAGATATGGCGTATATATTCCTTCAACGGATAGATACAGAAGTAGTTATGAAGAAAAAAGTGGGTAATTGAGATACTGAGGTGATCAGTTATGAAAATTTCGATATCCAAAGTTATTATGGTAGTGTTACGGGGGAGATTATTATTAAAAGCGTTATCGCACTCGGTGAGTTGGGAAGTAGTACGATAAAAGCCGAATGCAATTGGAACAAGGAGTTTTATTCGTGAATTACGTTCGGAGATGTTTTAGCACCACTAACTGGGAACTGGGTGGGAGCGAATGCGAGAGCAGGCGACACGGCGACGAGGGCTCGGTTACAACTGACAGCAGAGAAGTCTCGAGCGTATCCGGGCATTTGAGGTGCCAAGTCAGCATAAATGCCCCGGACGAGCCTCTGCTGAATCAAAGGGTTTGGTTCGTCCCGTTACAGTAGTTTCGAAAAAAAACTCGAATTTTGATTCATTTCTGTCCAGTGGACTAGTAGATGGACGTTTATGGAGAACAATATTTAGGTATTAATTAATTAACGACGTCCTACGAGTTTGGTCAAAATCGTTAAAGCCTTTTTCCCGACAAGTGCAAAAAGTCTATGTCTGGCGCAGGCTGAATTAGTTAATATCTTGAGCTTGGAACTGCCTCTAACGAGAAGTGCGTGTTTTGGGCCGTCCAGCTTTTTCTGACCTGAAGCCTTTTGTCTGTAGCTGCCAGAAAGTCCGGACAGTTCAGTTTATTTCCGACAGATTTTTTCTTTTGGACTTTGCAAAGTATCCACTTCTCACCACTCGGTTTACCTCCTTTAAAACCCTGTGCACAGACCGAACCCAACAACTTTTGCTCATCTCTCAGCTCTCGCACTAGTCGCTCGCTCTCTGCTTTTGTTCCTCGCAACCAGTCCCCACTCATACCTACCACGTTCATTAATTTATTTATTTTACTCCAATTCAAGCTCCCCCCTTTGCTCTTTGCTGAATAGGCCTACATCTCAGTTCACCCAATTTTCTTAGAGCTATTTAAAAAAGAGAAAAGTTGGGTACTGATGGTAGAAAATCATTTGGGAGGCACTGATTCTGAAGAAAACTCAACGTTTTGTTCACAAGATCGCAATACTTTCCTTATCCCTTGTGGTTGGAGGTTCTGTTCAACGAATTATATGTAGCATGCCCCCACTCTATTGCCTACCCTATACTGCTACTACAGCTGATCCCTATACGTGCTTGTCCCTATTCTTCCTTAAACAAGTAAAAACACCTCAGCATCCAGTCTCATGTCTAGTTGAAATCAACTATAGTGGGGTAGTACATCTGCTACATACCCGTACATACCCAGGAGGCTCCGGGATTGATTGTGTCGCTACCTTTTTTGTTGAATGACCATTGCACAGGTAATTTACGACACTGGAAAGTATTGTATTAACATTTTGAAGATTTGGATGCAAATGTTCCATGAACGTGTACTAGAGCGAATTTGTGAAACTCAATTCTGTTGTTTCAACTTTTTCGCGGCGGTTCAATATAAACATGGAAGCATTAGTAATTCTTTTAACAACCAGCAGAGAATGATAAAACTCTTAAGTGGGCAGTTAGTCGCTGCGGTGGGTGTAACACAATAGAAGTTCCGTAAGATCCAAGTTTTTACCTCTTTATTTTTCGAATTTTATTTTCACGGGGGACCGTTTATGGTCCCTTGTTGGAAAGTTGAAGGATGCCCCAATCATTTTTCGTTTGGGTTGTAGTCGTGATTTCCATAATCATAGAAGTTTAGGGCCTTCTAATCTTCGCCGCTGTAACACTAACTAATAAAGTATTCGGAAGTAATTGTATGGCTTTGTTGAGGAAATGACTATCATTAGCGTGTTGTTCTATTCATTTTTTGTGGTGTCTCGTGGGGGCTATGGGCTAAATTCCTCGCTCCCCCTTCAATCTAGTTTTTTGAAGGCATATTTTTTTAAATGTTACTGTGCTGCATTTGCCTCTGGACTCATCAAGTTGCTGCACGATTTTGGAGAAGCTGTTAATGATTTGTTAACTCGTTCTAAATAAGATTGTTGTGCTCCAAGTTTCTATTTGCATCGTGCACTTGACGCGAAATGCCAAATTCACGTGCACATTCAGCGAACTGCAGGTTTATTTATATTATCGATAATGGGATAGACAGCTTCTCGGTGCCCTTGCCGTTATTTACACTGACTACGTCTAACTTTTGTTTACCAGCGATAAGGGTTTTTTTTTCTACTTTCGCATCAATGTTGAGATTAGATTCAATTTTCCGGTGGCCAAGTGCTCAACTAAACTCAGTCATTTTCGTGAAGATGATGATTGGTAATAAACGGAGTCTTTTTGACCTCTGCAAGGGGGCGTTGTGCGTGTGTGAACACAATCGACAGTGAAAATTAACCAAATCAGTTTCCATTTGACGTTTGGTGTGTAGAATGATGTGAGGTGCCTCAATAAGGTTTTACCGAAATCGAACGAAAACTAACTAGTTATAGTGTATGAAAGACCTAACTTCTTCAATGACTGATTAATTTTTATTGTACGGATAGTTCCTATCAAATGCGGAATGACATTTTAATCAGTGGGACAAGTACAAAGGCATCCCAATTAATTATCGAAATGTCGACAAAAGCTTTTGAATTTTGAAGTCTGGAGAAATTAAACAAACTCCTTATAAATCTGCTCTAATTAGATATTCAGTCACAAAAAGCATCATGGGGCGGCAAAATAAGGTTCCGAGGTAAATCGTTCCAAAACTATGTCAACATCCTGTGTGGAAAGTTCTAAACGATATTGTTAATCGAAAATTGTCTTCTGTGGGAAAACATTGTTCTATAAATCTAGCTCAGGCCGATTAGATTAGTCGTGAGAACGATAAAAATTCCTAAATGTACGTGGGAGTGGGCAAAGTTGTGAGATGCGTCGCATCCGATGTTAGACGAAGGCGGCGAATATTTTTCAAATGATTTTTGAAATGTGAATTGCCAAATATGTGCATTTCGTGACTTCAATGGTTTCAACTGGGCGGTCGCTACTACCACCTTGGACGTTTCGAAGGTACGCTTTCTCCAGGTGTTTCAATGAGCCAGTCTTGGGGGGGGGGGGAAGGACTTCCCTTTTTTTCGTTTTTTATTCCGTCCCGAGTCCATTAAGCGGTCTTATTGATCAGACTAGAAGAAGAAGGCCGTGGCGAAGAAGAAGAAACGCTCCACTTCGGGACCTTAGGTATAGAAATGCTTCGTTGATGAGTTAGTAACATCATGATTCTTAATTGAAGCAAACGGTACGTAATGGGTGTCCTCCAGATTCAGGACTCAGGTCAGGTAGTCTTTGGCTCTCTTTTATTCTCGATCACTCCAACAGTAATAACATTAACCCCCCCCCCCTCCCCTACATTCTGTCGTAATTTTGATTTGAAGGTTGGGATCATTTATTTATTTATTAAAAATCGTGTAATTAATATTTGGTACGAGCAGATAATAACTAAGAACAAGTAAATTCAACGACTTGCTATACATGAACGTATCTTCGTTCAACATACTTCCACGCAAACATTTATGGAGAACGAAATGTAGGTCCTAGTTAGTTGAGATTACTCCACGAGTTTGATCGAACTCGTTTGAGCCGTTTTTGAGAAAATTAAAAACCTATAAATTATTCGACAAATCTCGTCATCTTTCTGTTCAACGGATAGTTACAGAAATGGTCGCAAAGAACTAAATATGGTTTCAGATTGCTAAGAGACATTCCGTTAGATCGCTCAAATCCAGTGTAACTGTTACTCTGGAAATTATGATAATGTTCAAGAAAACATTGTTCTAGACACTTTTTGGCTTTTATCTCTGTGCGATGAGCTGTCCGAGGAACATTTATGTATAAAAATATATAGGTATTAATTATTTAGTGACATCCTGCGAGTTTGGTGGAAATCGTTGACGCCGTTTAGCCAAAAAGTGAAAACCCCCTATTTTTGCTTCATACGTCTCTCTCCGCTCCATTAATTTTCATTATAAAGAAAATTTGGGAGAAGAAGGCGAGAAATCCTAGTTTTTGGTACATTTTGGTCCCTCACCCCTCTTTTCAATCGATGGAAATAGCTTTTAGCCTAATTCTTACGTTATCAAAAAATAACAAACAATTCTAAAAAAGAACCAGCTCAATCGGCTCAGCCGGTTTCCCGCAAATTGAACTACAGACACTTTTTTCGCCCAAGCTCACCGTAAATGGGACGCTTGCCTTCAAAAAAGAGAAACTAAATAAACAAAATTTAGGAATAGAGGGGAGGGGGGTCGTCCAGATCATCCTACCCATATCCAGGGTGTGAAGGATTTGGACGAGGAAGGAAAGAATTGATAAGAGGATGTTCCACGATAGAACGACTACCAGTTTAGTTACGAAAGAGCAACACGTGGGTAGTGAACGCATATCCTCACTACTTTTCTTGCACCACAAACTGAGTCCAGGCACGGTCAATGCTGCAACCCTGATGTTACCTGCCTCCACTCCACGAGCTTCTGACACTGCCATACAAAGATCTGTCCCGTCAAACCACAGACTGGTCTGGACCAATGGCGACAATGGCAGGCCTCAACGTGGAAGTGTCACTCTCATTCCACTTCCCAGCCCTCAGAGGACAATGCACCAGCAACCTGCTTGCAGACATCATCAACACGCCGCTTGATGCGGTCCCTATGAGAATATTCAGCAACTCAAACTGGCTACTACACGAACGTCAGCGAGCATCTACAATGTTGCCATCCTGGACTCTTGTGTACCTCATCGTTGTAGGCAACGACGCCACACGAACGGCGTAAACATGCTGGTAAGCCCTTCCAGGGATGCCTTCTCAAGTCCAGTTCACCCACGCAGGAGAGTCACTGCCTGAGTTTCTGTCCATCAACTGAACCATACAGAGTAGCGGCACACCGCGAAGGATTACTGGGCTTACGGGCAGATGAAGTCGCCATGTTAGTAGGGGAGAAATGGGCGAGT
This sequence comes from Pachypeltis micranthus, assembly GCA_020466155.1. Taxonomy (NCBI): domain Eukaryota; kingdom Metazoa; phylum Arthropoda; class Insecta; order Hemiptera; family Miridae; genus Pachypeltis; species Pachypeltis micranthus. Next base: position 8,812,804 of record CM035776.1, read on the forward strand.
GAAACTGGAAATGAGAGGGTTCAATTTGGAGTGGGGGAAGAAAACGACGCCTCGTACTGTAGTATGAGGTTATTGGACACCCCCTGACTAATCGTGTTGTAGTACAACCTTTTGTATCCCCTCCACCCCACCCTGTTTCCCCTACAACCTTAATTATGAACCAATCGTACTGTAGTACGACATTTTTTACCCCCAGTTCCCGACACAAGTTTCCGGAAGTTGGCCACCTCTCTTTTTCACCCTCTCCCTTCATAATTTTGGTGTATTATCCCCCCACCTCTCTTTCTACGTACGCTTCCCCCTCCTTCCAGCCTCCTCCCAAGAGCCTTCTGACAAATGTTCTATAGTAGGATTATCCCTCCCTATTGCCACCCTCCAACTAAACATTCCAAGCATCTGAATGACGTCATTTTTAAAAAAATTCCCTTCCCTGGGATTGAACGCAGTACCTTGCGTACTATAGATGGACGCTCTATCCACTAGGCTACAAATGAATAGTTGAAGAATAATGTAAACTGGTGGTATTAGACGAAAAGGTGTGACATCATCTTGTGAAGACTTGTCACGTGATCGTTCAAGGGGGGTTAGTCATCAACATGATGTAATAGCAGCCTCTGGCTACTGCGTAGTGTTCGCAGAATAGCTGAAAGATTTCAAAATATGATGCAATAGCATGATATATCGCCTCAGAATGTGAAATTGTGTCATGTAGTTAGAAATATAAGTGCGCATGCGTTAGGACAACAATTTGAAATTCATTGTTTCAGTGATACATGGATACTATTCTGATTATTGAGTCCAACTGCGCAATTGACGAGTCGAAACACGTTTGGAGATAATTTGTGCATCAACGCCTACTATTAATTCCGAGAATGGAACGCCTGGGCCTATACAATCACGTGAACACGTCATGCTATTGCGTCATATTTTGATATCCTCAGCTATTCAGAGACTACTACACAGTTGCCTGGGCAATAGCCTGATGAGTCATGCCCTTGAATGAACACGTGACCACTCTAAGCGAAAAGTAATAAAAAGATAAGTCGGTAACGATAGTTTCGATTATATCACAATTATATTTAGGGGGGGGGGGCCCTACGTTTTGGAATATCTGTTAAAGTAAAACTGACAGTTGTCTGTGTGCACGTAGGAGCGTGTTCTACCATTTTCTCCTTAAATAATTTGTTCTCCGTGATTAAAAATGCTGCACTATAGTGGAGCCTTATAATATATGTGTTGACTGAAAGCCCCATCGTTTGAACGGATTATTTTCGTGGTTATCGAACCTGAATTGGGTAGTCCCGTAAATAAAGAATAAAGAAGTGGGAAATCCCACGATCGTCGAGATCAAAATTCGCACGTTTCATGCTTTTTTTATGGGACTATTTACGTTGATGTCTGAGATGTTTGGATCATGGAGCACCTCGCATTTAAGAGAATATTTTTGAGGCGCAAGTTGATCCACATGAGCGCCAGTGGATGTTGAATTGACTTCATACGTGGACGATACATTTGTTATTTTGTGATTTATGCAATGGAATAAAAGTGGCGTCGTTTCGTAATCGAATATCTTAGTGCCGTTAATGAGCGGGAGAAAGGAAACGACGTTGAGAACTCAGCGCGGTAGCTATTAGCGCGTCTTGCGAGGTTTGCATACTCACTTGAGAAATACCGTCCAGCTTCATCTGCATTACTGATTGGAGCCTCCCTCGAGATTCCAAAGCGTCTATTTGCGTATGCAACCGCGAAAGCCGCGACTCCATCGAGTCCAACCTGTTGTTAATCCGGTCGATGGATATTTCCAGTCGGTTAATTCCATACCTCACGCTGTCCACCAGTCGGAGCCGTTCTTCTATGCTGACGAGCGTTTGATGGAGGTCGTGCTGCAATAAAACAAAAATATTATTCCGGAAGATGACAAGTATTTATTTATTCGAAGGACTTGATGTACGAAAGAAGGAGAAAACCAATTTGAAATGCTACGAATATTCAAGAGGTAATCCTGTGGGGACTCAAGTTGCTGAATAACACCACAAATACTCGGAGCGTTATTTTCAATTGTCAATCTTTTGACGAAACCTCCGGCCGATGAGCCTAAGCATTCCTCAAAGTACAGGATGAGTAAAAGTCCACGAGAACGAGGACCCTTCCCAGCAAGTTCGTTTGGTTTGTAAGATTTTGTTGGTTTTTTAAGAATATCCCGCGAAAACCTACAACCAAAATTATGGAAGTTTGATTCATCAATCTGTTGACACGTTATATATTGTAAAACACGTCATAAATTTAACGATTCAAGAAGGTACCATTTTTGGATAAGTGAAGTCACATCAAGCGAGTTCATTGCGTTCAAGATGGAAATCCCACGTTCTGACCCTGACTGCTTCTCGCTCTTCAAGATGCTATGTCTCCCAGCGCTTTCATGGTCTGTTCTGGAGCCGGAGTGATGCTTTCGCCTCATTGCTCTGGTTGGCGTGCATCTTCCCAGCCTAAATTCCTGCCATTTGGGCCAGCTTGTTTCCCACTGTTATCCTGTTGCTCTCTTCCTTTCCCTACCTCGACCTGCTGTTTAAATCCTTACCTTCTCTGCTTTCTCAAGTACCACGCACTCTTTCTTCTGCACTCTCCTCACTGACCTCCCTCATGCTCCACTGGTCTGTACATCCCCTCCCTGGCACTCAACCTTTACTAACTCTTCGACGAAAGCCAAATCAGTCTGGGTTTTTTGATCTCGAAGTTCCCTCACCTGCCCCAATGGGACTCCCTGGCCCTTAATGGCAAAGTCATTGTTTCCCTGAAGACTTTCGTACCTGAGGGAATTCCACCTCTGCGGTTATCCAACGGCGAATTTCTGTGAAATGGTTTTCCCATCATTTCCCTTTTCTCTTTTTTTCAGATTTCTCTCCACAACATACAGCTCCTCCCAAATTCATTCACTCACGAATTCGCGCAAAGTCTCGTCTCACTGTGCCCACTCAGACATATTCCTCTACCAATTCTCAGCTCAGTTACAGCTCGATCCTTTGGATACAGATTCCCGCCAGTTCACACATATGTCTGAGTCGTTCCCTTGCGTAGCCGTTTTGTGCCAAACTTTACTCACCTCATTGCATTTAATACTGTCCTCTCACGCTCTTTGAGTTCCTTTAATTTTGATCTTCAACTCTCGCCCTCTCGTGTGCCCAACACTAACATTAACTAGTTTGAAATTAAAATACAATCTTTAATACAAGATTCGGCACATCCAGGGATAACCGCAGACTGGTCTGGACCAATGGCGACGATGCCAGGCATCAACTCGGAGTGGCCACTCTCTCTCCACTTCCCAGCCCTCAGAGGACAATGCACCAGCAACCTGCTTGCAGACTGGATCATCACCAAACTTTGAGCGTTGGCCTCTTTGAGTATATTCAGCAACTCAAACTGGCTACTACTGGAACGTCAGCGAGCATCTACAATGTTACCATCCTGGACTCTTGTGCACCTCATCGTTGTAGGCAACGACGCCACACCAACAGCGTAAACAAACCGGTAAGCCCTTCGAGGGATGCCTTCTCAAGTCCACTTCACGCAAGCAGAAGAGTCATTGTCTGAGTTTCCGTCCATGCTGAGTAGCCGCACACTGCGAAGGATTACTGGGCTTAGGGGCAGATGAAGTTGCCTTTTTTCAGATTTCTCTCCACAACGGACAGCTCCTCCCAAATTCATCACCCACGAATTCGCGCGAAAGTCTCGTCTCACTGTGCCCATTCAAACATATTCCTCTATCAATTCTCAGCCCAGTTACAGCTCGCTCTTTCCTTTGGATACAGGTTCCCGCCAGTTCTTGCATATGTCTGAGTCGTCCCCTTGTGTCGCCCTTTTTTACACAAAATCGACTCAATTCATTGCAAATTTAATACAGTCCTCTCACGCTCACCGAGTTTCTTTTATTTCGATCTTCAACTCTCGCCCTCTCGTGTGCCCAACACTAACATTATATGAACTTGCTTGCAATTAAAATACAATCTCGCAACAATACAAACCCTACTAACACTTGTGAAAAATAATAGCAATGCCCATCATTGTTGTGTTACCCAGGGTTGAATGAACTTCTTGATTGACGTGAGATTTCTGTAACCCCACAGGAAACGTATTCTCATTCTGTTATTCATATTGCTCTGTACCGTCTTCCAAGTTCAGGCTGCCCACGATTCTAGCGCTGTCGTCACCACGCCCTAGTTATTCTCCCAAAACAACCCATGTTGTGTTTGCAACCCTTTAGGGAATGAAGTTTAGGGCTCTTTCCTTTCGGTCGTCTATCAAAAACCAGTCCTCCAACTTTTTGCGCTTTGGCTGTATTGCCCGCCGGTCATCATAATCTGTTTCAAGTTTTTCTGAAGATGGAATGGAAATGTAGGGGTGTGGATTGGCCCAACTGCTTCAAGTACTTTATGATCGTTCTTTAGCCTTTCGACTGATGTTGAGGTAATTGTCTGAGGGACTTGATGAGTCATGGCAATCGCTTTTTGTCAGTTTCTGAACTAGTCAACGATCCAGCCAAGAATGAATGAAGGAAATTAACCTTATTTTCTTAAATAATACAATTGTTAGTTTTTTAACAGTGAATTCAAGAAAAATCAGTTCCCCCAATAGGCTATGCCCGCGATAGGGATAACGAGCTAAGACGTGAGCTATCAAAGACCATAGTAAATTACTTGAAATATACATAATCACCCTTAGAGACATAACGATAATGTTATTTTTGTCCTGAATAAGCCACTTAATTGCGGCTATTAGTTTTCCAAAGACCAACTCCTCAGTATTAAATTCATTTTGTTGGGATGCCTGGACAGATCCTCACAACGGTCCCGACTTGGTGCTCTCGTTTTATCGGAAGAAATGAGGCAAACACACGATGCGGCAACTTCAATCCCCAGTTGCTTCTTTTCTCTACTCATAGTATACTTCTGTGGGATCTGTGTGATCCCTCACCTATCCACATGTACGCAACCCACCCAACCCGTTTCACTTTACGTCACAATGTGATAACCCTAAAAATTTCGACAACCCGAGCTTCACGGGTTCCGTACCTGCTCCATATAGTTTACACAACTTACTCCCCCTCCCCCCTTTCAAATGAGAATCACGGTTCAGCACTCTAGAAATGCCTGCAAGCGTCTAGTGTTTAGCTGGTTAATCAAAGTGGGTTATCTCGACTATGACTCCCCGCGCGGAAATGTTTACCTGTGACACACAAAGCCTTTCGTCACCCAAAATTTCCCTTTCGTCTTTAAGATAGATTCAATGTAACCTGTGCATTGTCAGTATCAGGGGCAATTTATATTTATATTTGGCGTGCTGTTTTACATTTTACTTTACACTTTTATACATTACATGCAGCGGCAACTCATGCTCGTTCGCCTACGACGAACAATATTTATTCAAATTGGCCTCATAAGCATTGCCTATTGTAAAACTTTCCCTGAAGAATAAATTTCTCAGTTGGGTTAGGTCTGCCTGTAGGCAAATTACTAAAGTTAACGTACCTGTTAGGAGAGTCCGTCTCCTCTGGCTGGTGAGTTACTGGGCGTTACTGATCGGCCAGACGATGATGTCTTTACATCGAAAGCGCTTGCCCATAGTAACTCACCAGCCAGTGGAACTTTAGTAATAAATATTTCATTCTCTCTCTCTCTCTCTCTCTCTCTCTCTCTCTCTCTCTCTCTCTCTCTCTCTCTCTCTCTCACTTTCCTGACTGAAGGAATTTGACTGCAACCACCACAGGCGACAGTAGGTGCGAGTAGGGCGAGCAGGTAATTCCCCAGGTGTTGTGCCTTTGTGGGGCCACACATGGCAATAGTGTCTCTCCATGCAGAAGCTTGTACCAAACACGATGGAAACGATGAACCACGTCCATTACATTGGCGCCCAACGTGGGGAACGACAAAAAAGCAACAACAGAGGTTGTGTACAGTATAGATCTGTTGAAAGAACTGGTGGTAGGGTGTAAGAGGCTAGAGGGGGTAGCTGAAGGTTCCAAAAGCTATCAAACTTCCGGCATCTATGAGCATAAATGAATTGTCTTGGGTCGTAAAATGACAAAATTTGAAATGCACATTAGCAAAACAGAATTATTCATCATTACTTAATATAGTGTCTTATCTTTCATAAATGTGATCCATGCAAGTCGGGATCACTGGCACGATTTTCCTCCGGGCTCTATAAATGTAGATCGGAAGTTGACACTAACTCTCATAGTCCAGGAGCCGAAGGCTAACAACTTTGACTGAGTTGAAAGTTGGTTACTATTTTTGCTGATAGTTCCTTCAATGTTTGGTAAACCCCCGGTTCTCTGCTCTCTCTGAAGTACGGACTAAGAAAATGGCGGCTCATGAAAAAAGTCAAAATTTGACTTATTAGTTGATAGTTACAATATATACCTCAGTTGAGGAATTGGCTTGTACTTTCCGAATTCACAACTCTGCTACCTCCCATGCTTGGCTATTAAGTTGTAGAGTCAATCAAGTTACTGAGTCTAAAAACCCGACTCTGCCTCAATAGTTTCGTGGACTTCGACTTGCAGACAAAATATGACGAAATTTTGGTCCGAAATTGACTTAAGGAGTTGAAACTTGAAATTTATGTTACGAATAGGTGAAGTGGTGTACTTCAAAAATTAATTTGTCTGCTTTCCTCATTTTGAGGACTCTTTCGAGCAGACAAAATCAAAATTTGATGGCTTAAAAATCGACTTATTAGTTGATACTTGCAAACGACGCGAATGAGTTCCACATCCATCAGCTTTACTATAAAATGTTATCTACCACCTCAAAAACGTGGAATTTTCAAAGTAGAGTCGCTGAAATAGAATTATCCAGTATTTAAACAAAAAAACTGAATAGTTGACAGCTGAAAATGACGTGAATCGCATCTACAGCCACTCACTAAACTATTAAATAGTATCTGCTACCTTCAAAATGTTGTGTTCATACAGCAGACTCAACTTCTGGGCTAAAATTACTAATTATATATTTGAAATATATTCTGTCTCGATGGCTCATAAAAAGAATATTACATAATCGCCTCGGTATTCCTGTGTAAAACCCATTAGTACGCATATAATATGCATTATAACATTTTATTGCTGATTTTAACAAAACACGTTCATAAAATAACATACACACAACTTTCCGCAGTCCCATAAATTCGACGACCTGCTACATATACGGGCGCTATGTCTTCGTTTAACGCGGTTTTACGGGATAATTTATGTAGAACAAAATGTAGGTACTACTTAGTTGAGAGTACTTGGTAAGTTTGATTTTAATCGTTATAGCCGTTTTTGAAATAATTGGAAACCCGATAAATTATTATTCGAGAAATCTCGTTTTTTGGGCAATTACGGCTTATAGCTCGTAGATACAGATACAGCAACTTATACCCACACTTCGTCCTCCGTGATAATTTATCTGTACCTATCTGTTGAACAGAGATATAAGCCGTACAAGCCAATTCCTCAACTGCGGTAAAATATTGTAATTATCAACTAATAAGTCAAATTTTGACTTTTTTGATGAGCCGCCATTTTCTTAGTCCATACTTCAGAGAGAGCAGAGAACCGGGGTTTTACCAAACATTGAGGGAACTATCACAAAAAATAATTACCAACTTTCAACTCAACGGTCAACGTTTTTAGCCTTCGGCTCCTGGACCATTAACGTATCAAGTACTTAGGTTTGACTGTTAGCTGGTCTATCCCTTTTCTTTTGACACTTGAGGCTATTTTCTCTCTTGACCGTTCTGCCAAGAAGTGGTTCGTGTCTTGCACACCCAACACAACTAAGATAAGAACTTTGCTCGATCGTATAGAATGATGAATCGTGCGGGTTCGAAGATTCAAACATCTTTCCAAGTTATCATGGACAAACGGTTTGTCGACCGCCCACTTGGTGGCTTCTCGGAGGATGCTTTTGTCAAAATGACTTGCTCCGCAGCCTTTTACGGGAGTTTCAGCTGGGGATTAAACCTAGGACCCTCACTATAGTCGAATTATTATGTCTCGCCACTGAACCTAGTATTTTAGCACATGCCATTCTTCTTTCCTTTTTTCTGAACTTGGAATTCCGATTTAGACGGACAGTGAATCGATTGATTTCTATCTTCTTACGATGTGCGGTGGCTGCTGAGCGAGTGCCTTGACAAAGCCTGTTCCTAAGCATGAATCGTACTGATGTAGTGCGTGTAAGGTGTTTGGAATGTTGTACAATCAGTCGCATTATGAAACAGACCAGTTCAGCAGGATCTCGATTTGAAGACAAGACTCCAACTTAAGCGGATTTCCAAGTCCAAATCCGTATTCTACGTTATTCGTTACGAAAGCCCCCAAGTTTGGAGACATTTTACACCTTCGAAATAGGCCATTAGCATATTTTTGCGAGCCAGTCCTTGGGAGATATTTGCGCTTAGTCGGAGCGAACGTCTGGCTGACGCATGATTCGCTAAATCTCTCTCATTAATTTACAAAAATGTGTCAAAACTCCGAAATGTTCTCCACTGCTGCGAATTTTCGGTTTTTGGGGTTCTCCATAAATTGTAGTTTTACCTAGATGAGTTGTGGTTGTCGTTGGCATAAATTTCGAGACGCGTGATTTGTGCTGCGATTTTACCGTCGTATTAGCTAAAGGAACTTTTGACTTTTCACAAATCCCGTACATCTGCGAACAAGACGTAAATCAACTTAATCCTTCATTGAGCCGACAGTCGGCTTTTTCTCTCCCAAGTCCTGGCCCTGGTTTCCGCTGTGCTTCAAAACGCCTCTTGGTCCGGACGAGCAGAGTTTTATTTTGATCACAATCTCCCATTGTTTCCTCCTTTCTGCGTGATTCTCCACCGCCCTATTGTTAGCCTTTCCCTTTTTTCTGATAAATTTTTCGTTATGATCGACTTAGTGGCGCCTTCGTTTGACTGCTGTTCGTTCTTAGTCGCTGAAGTTGCGTTAAAAAGCCAAAATCATCGACCATCGGTGAACTAATCGATGAGAACCGCCGGTGTTTTATTTATCGGAATTTTCGGTTAATATCTCTATTGTGCTCCCTAACAACTTGATTCTCTGGTTTCCACTCACGCCATCGCGATTAGGTTGCTATCTTATAATTGCGTTTCGGTTAACGGTCTGTTTATTACTTTACTCACCTATAGTTTAGGAAGCAAGGCGTGCGTCAACTTACCTGAGGCCATTTGTCTTTGATGTTTTGCAGAGGGCTAATGTTGTAACACCGCAGTTGACTGACGCCATTGGCTAATAAGATGGTCAGCAGCTGTAGTAGCTTGTTCAAGTCCATTTCGGTGACATTTCTTTGGTCCCTCTTACATTGGCTCCCGTATATCGGAGGCTGCCTTCCCTCGCTGTTACATCAAGTCGTGCTCATCGTCACTGCAATTGCTCATCTGCAACAAACGAAATTTGTTAATTAGGTTCCGCGTTGAATGATTAATTGAATTAAATGAATTTAGCGTTAGAACACAAATCACCATCTTATAGGTGTCTTTCTATTTCGAATGAATTTCCCTCGTGAAACAAGACATGGACATTTTCGTCGAAAAGTGGTTGACGGCGCTATCTGAAGGAACTTGAGGCGAAGAATCAGGAAAAGTTTTAGTAAAATATGGGTTCAAAGAAGGGTAGTGCGTGGGAAAATCCTGATCACTGCGCGCGCTTGCGGGGAATGTGGTTCTTCTTGCGGTTTTTAAGTTCTTCGCTCCGGACAGAGTAGGGTACTGCGAATTCTGTGATTCACGTAAACCCTCCTGTGGTTAACATTAGTCTATACAGTCTGTTTCACCTTGATGTCCTCACGATTGTTCGTCTGAATTCATTTGGTCGTTTGGCATTTCGTTCGAAGGAACATAGACAGCAGTACTAATTTCAGTGACGCGAGCCAGAAAGAAGTCTTAAAGAAGAATGCCGCTACGAAAAAAAAAGAAAAACAGGTAGGATCTAAGGCGTCATGAAAATGCTGAGGGCAGAGAGTCATGCGCTGGGTCCAGGCTGCAGCTGCAAAAAGTTCCGCTGCTTTGAAGACCGTGTCCGAATTATTCGAGAATTTAATGCTCTAGGGTGATCTAAGGTGATTTTCACGTCCATATTTCCTTATCTACAATAAATCTAGACACTTTTCGAATTTTTTAAATTCCAAGGAAGGTTTTGTGTTTTTTGTTTTCTTTAATTTTTGTTTGGGAGTTGGAAAAATATTTTTCCCCTTCAAGGATGGGTTGACAGAAAGTTTGAGACTTTTTCCGGATTTTAAAGCCCCCAGATGCAACTTTATTCATATGCTAACTTTAATTTGCGATTTTGTCTAAATCACCTTTTTTGCAATGATGAGGTTATTCCCCTGTACCCTTCAATTTAATAACTAAGTTGTACGGCGGGGAGGGGGGGGGCTGCAATAAATTATCGTCACAACCCCTACATTACCGTACAAAAACTTATGAAAAAATGTTACTCCCGCGTTTGTCATTAACCTTACGTTTTAAGTTCCTAGATTTCATGCCTTAATTTAGTTCAGCCTGTGTTTTTATGCGGTCTATTTCTTTAAAATGTACAGTTTTCATGAAATATTATTGGCATTATTGTATTGTATGGTTGTGCGTTCGACAGGGTCGATACATCTGCCTGATTCAGTTTAGTTGAGCTCAATTAGCGGCTAGATTCCGTCGTTGAAGAGGTTAGTGCTGATAAGGATGTCTCATGTGACATTCTTATTTGGAGCGTCTTTCCCAAGATGCCGGGAGAACTCGCCATTTGTGGGAGAATCGGGCTGTTATGGGGCAGAACGGCGCATGTGAACGTGCGAAGGTCTGGAAGGGCGTTGCTTGGTGGTGTGATCGTTTCTAATGTGTATCTAGTGCATAACTGTGTACCGGTCCTGAGGGTTGGGGACGGTGGAAATAGTCTTCCGCACATTATGCTGCTATCCCTGGGCACTACAACTGAATTTGCTGATGGGCCGTTGTCACGCCAGTCAGCCCATAGGTACGATAGAATGGAGGGAGTGAGGTAATGCAGGCTAGCACAGGAGGCACGAGTCAATGAATTAGCTGCAACGTCGTGGAAATCAACAATGCAATTATATCAACACGGATATCTTCACCGACCTACTCTGCACTCCACGGGAAACCCTCGAATTGATGCTGAATTCAATTCCACCCCAGTTATGTTCACTATGGCGTATTTGACCGCGTCCTTTCTGGTCTGCTGTGATCATATCGGTCACGCAAAGTGTGGAAATATGGATGATCAGCGGTTAGGAACACTAACAACGCAGGGATCACTTGCCACTGGAGATCAAACCTCGACATTCCAGCGTGTGGTATTTACGTGGTACTCCATCACACGGCTGTAGTGTTCGCAGGTGGGATAGTGCATATTTGTAGCGTCTATCAATGTCAGTGAGGGCTGAATGATTGACGTCGTTTCAGCGGGTATGAGTTTATTACATTTTTATTAATTTAGTGTGAACTAAATGCACAAAAGCTTCTATACATTGGTTAGAGCTCGTGATCGAGCACATGGCGTCTTTTTGTACTGCCAACTGACTTGTGGGACCGAACCCCAATCTAATCTAACCGCTATTTGGTCAATTAGAGCTTTGGTCCATTCAGAAATTGATTGGGTAAACGTTCGTTCTCCCTTTCTCTCTCTCGGCGTCCTGAATACTCAGGGCTTTCTTAATCACCTACAGATTCGACTAGATTACTTCATTGAATATTTCCTAACGTCTACTTCCAGAAGAGCATCATTCGCCTCTAAACCTGCTCGGACGCGTAGATAAGCCAAATTATCTTGAGTTCAACGTCCATGGTTTATTTTGGGTCAGTGGGGTTCACCTTGGAATTTCAAGTAGCTTTGCCGAATTGTTAATTCCTCGAGAGCTGTCTATTTCTATTCATTCGATCATCGAACGAGTCGGAAAGTAGGAAAGAGTGAAGCGGTGGCTGTAATATGTCTTACAGGCTCTTAGCTTACGGCCTAAGGTAAGATCATTAGGTCAAGATGCTTCTTCATGTTCTCGTACTCTCCAGCTCTGCGTAAATAAAAATAAAAACCTCGCTTGAGGCCCTTCATGTCTCTAATCTGTGTCGGCGTCTCCACCTGCAGTTATCTGCATCAGAAATAAGTCTGTGAACTGAAACACTGAACTGCTAGATGGAAGGTTTCACTGGTTACGCGGATAGTACAGCCATTCCTCGCGTTAGTTTCATATTGTCCGTGACATAGTAGTGAAACTCCCCACCCCCACCCACGAAGACGATGTTCCATTGAATATAATGCCTTCCTCATCCCTGACTCGCGACAATGCATGTCTAGCGTTGCTGAAGGCAGAAATGAAATGAAATTTATTGACATATAAATATGATAGAAGAAAAAGAAAAAAAACGTTGAATTGCAGTCAATATTTTGGTGGCTGTTGGTATAGCCCGTGCTGCCACCAAAAGTCAATTATCTACCTCCATATTAAGTTCAAAATAATTAAATTTACACCTTATCACAACGCTAAACAAAAAAATTCAAAATACCTAACCTGTACACATATTGACTAATTAAAACACCCTCGATAAAGTCTGTCCGGCCAGTAGTAATGAGCCAAGTAAACACTAGTTTCTTATATCGAATTCTGCTGAAATTTTCTGGGAATCTCATCGTAGTTATTTTATTAACAAGATTCAAGATCGTGTTGAGGGGACTCCGGGTAAAAAGCACTATACGAGGACGCATATTCACCACATTGCCCCTAAACCAGAATCTTGTTTCATATTGACCGGTAAAATTCACTGGCGTAAATTTATGATTTTTGTGAAAGAACATTAATGCGACCTTCACATAGATTTGACGAAGAGAGAACACCTTAGCACATTGGAACAGTTGCTCTGTAGAGTATCGTTCCTCCCGAAGCTATCACTCCAAATTGATGTAGTGACTGAAAAAGGGCAGAGTACATGAGTTTTAACGTATCACTTGGAAAAATAGATCGTACTGAGTAAAATATCTAAGCAAATTTCCTCAACCTACGGTACAAATAATCTATATGCTCCTTCCACGATAATCTACTGTCAATCACTACACCGATATATTTATAAGACTCTACCCGTTCAACATTGGGACAGCCGCAAGCTGCATCATCGTCCACACAAGTGTGAATGACTAAATTATAGCGCTCAACCTCAGGATCGTGGGCATGGCCTATCGTTGTGTACTTTGTATTCAATGTGAGTACACTGGACCGAAATCACTTGTTTAATTGCTCGATAGCCTGAGGAACTAAATATTCCCCCGGCGCCTGGCGCCCGTAAACGTTGTAGGCATTTATGATTCGATGTAGGGGTGTGCGAAGGAAGTGCCCCCAACCTTCCTCTGCCCCGTCGGGTAAAAAGGGTCGGGGAAATTGGGATGGGGATTTCCAGCGAACCCTCGGCAATTGACACGACGTTGTGAGTCGAGTGGGCGAGTGGTTTTGATGAGACGGGAGGGAGTACTAACTACGAAACGTTGACTTCTGCTTTAGTTCCCGCGAGTTCTTTCAATTAGTTGACTCTAATAATTACTGTAATTTCCCTATACGGAGTTGTACACGTCTGATACTCATTCCATTCGACCCACGATGTAAATATACCTTGAAAACGATAATATTTGCGATTAAACATTTGTTGTTTTTAAACATTTGTTGTCCATAACAACCTTCCGATCCATCCATCGTCCGATCGGATTGCCGAGATGGCGGGCACAACTAGATACCTAATGGGATTTTTGTGTGAAAGGACGGATTTTTTAGACCACGTTAAAGGCACAAATCGGCCCGGACAGTGGACAGGGGATGGCGGATGGACATTGCCGATTTGGAATCCCCATGTCTTGAAACCTAAAGTATCAAATTTTGAGGGAGGGTTTTAAAATGTTTTCGTGACCGAAAACATAGGGTTCAGAATGAATAATAAACCAAAAATAGATCGGGACCAAGTGTATTACCCTGAACTACACCGTGATCGTTTTTCGAATATTCAATATAAATCCCATTAATGCAAACTGCATGTTGTGGGCTGCCTAGGTAACTGGTAAACCACATAATACTAATTTCAGATACTCCCATGGTTCGCATCCTTTTAAACAGAATGTTTCTATCTATACTGTCAAAGGCTTTGCATATATCTTGTGCATAGGAGAAAGGTGGCAAGGCAAAAGCTGTGAGTCAGTTTGATTGGGACAGTCGCGAGAGCGACTTTGGTGTTGTGTGCATGTGTCGGACAACTAACTGACAGAGGCAGGTATACAATGGCACGGGTATACCAGCATCACGTAGGGGTATAATGATGGAACGAGTTATGGGCGTTTTTGGAGTGCTACGCAGTGTAAATTTAGTGCGAGCCAAGGAGACTGCTGAGCCAGTACAAATTCACGTAAGCGGTGCTAATCGTGTACCTTGGTAATTCAGAACACTGTGGTATTAGTGACTACTGGATGTCCAACATCTTGTTTTCCCTGCGGGATTGCACTGTATCAGAGTATCACCACCAAAGCACCACCGTCTTACTTCAGTATCACAATAGATGCCAAGTCACAGTTTTAGTTGATGATGACAAAGACAAATGGTAGCAGTTCAGAAAGGTTCGTGTATATGTCATCCTGTGCCTGACTCTCATTGTAGGCACCCTCAGTGATCGTAGTCTAGTGGTCATAGATGAAGATTCATATTCCGACGAAAGCGGGGCATTAGCTCGAGATCGCTGTGATGTTTGCCTGTTTAACTGAGTCAGCGTCTCTCCAAACATTTCCGAATCTCTCATAACAAATGGCGTCAGAGTTTCCAACTCCAACACACTCCTTCATTGCAAGAAAAAGAAGAAGTTCAGGGAGAAAAATCAAAAATCAAAGTTCCAGGGAGGAGTAAAATAGCGACGCCTACTACAATGTTAAAGAAACGTAGGTACCCTTTCCTTGCCCGCTGTTCGAATCTTTGATCAGATTTTCCGGGACTCGCTCCAACTCTCAAAAATTCGGCTAACAGGGAGGGGGGGGGAGAGATGTACTGCCTTACGTCCCTTTGTAGACCACCTCTTATGGTCATAGATGAAGATTCATTATCCAACAAAAGTCGGGTATTGGCTCGGGATCGCTGTAATGTGTTCCTGAATCAGTTGCTCTTCAAACATTTGCAAACCGCTCCTAACACTGCTCTGATTCCAGCAGGCCATCGAAGACTACTTGGAAATATGAGACTGTCAAGCGCTGCTGTTTGAAAAGCACCTTTTGTTTGGGTTGGGAGTGAGTTGAGCGAGAGGAGTCACTTCATCCAAATTACTGGCTAGCATTGCTAGCTTTTCGGAGAGAGATGATTCTGCAGGTACTGTAAAGCGTCGTGGACGATGCAGAATCCTTGTTTTCATCAGCCACAGGGGACACCGTCCGACATTGCCTCCATTATGTTGTCGGACATGTTTGAAGGTCTGCACTTACCAGACTTTTTTGGATGTCGTAGATCTGTAAATTATATCCTATTTTTTCCCCAGAAACTTTTCCGTCAATGTCTATTAAACCGTCTATGTCAGTGACCAGTCGACTACGCCTAGTCGTGCAAAATAAATTGGCGATCAGATTGTTGAATCAATGGTTGAATTGAACTGGCAGATTGTGGTCGGTTAACAACATATAGTGACAGTAGTCAACCGCCCGACTTATACACCTCATTTTATACTGTTTGTTGTACTCCACGAATGTATTTCACGTATTATTTATTGCATTCATTTACATTCCCACGTCCACGGTTGTGAACCAGGGGAATTACAGCCTTTCTTTTGGTGTTAAAAGATGAAATTGACGAGAACGAAAGCGGACCGGAGAAAGTTCCTAGTGGATGAAATAATTACGCTAAAAGTAAATTGAATAGCGTTCATATTTGACCATAAGAGTATAATTGGAACGTCCAGCCTTAATTTGCAGACGGAAAATACTAAAGAGAATCGTAAAGCTCCGAAATGGGACAACGAAAGAATATCAAACAGCAAATTTCCGGCCAAATGTCAGTTTAGCGGTCGCCTACCAAACTAAGACATCGTATGTCTTCAAATCGAGAACAGGCTCAAGTATTCAAGTGATCATTGTAGCGTAATGAACTATTACAAACTACTCAAAAGGAATACCGTAACCCTCATGTGTCTCGGAACTAATAGAATGAACTTGCACTTCTATTCGTATTGAGCGTTCGCAAATACGCGAAATTTGCCCAATTATTGAAAACTTCACTGCACTTCAGAAACGATATTGTCAATAGTATCTCGTTATTAGTAGTATTCGTCCACAACCTATTCTGTATTGGGCAGGAAAATGCCTCTGTGGTTAAAACTAACCGTTTAAAAGTTGCACATCCATAATATTCCGTACATTTTTTACTTTCCGCTACCCGAAGGGAAGGAAAGTATAGTAATCGTGTCAAAAAAAAACTTGGGTTTTCTGCAGATCTTTACGTTTTGAGGCCTACTGAGTCTTAAAAACCTAATTTCGGCGCGAGGTCCGTGTGAGTGTGTGTGTCTGTAGTTCGATTTGCGGGAGAACGGCTTATCCGATTGACCTAGTTCTTTTTTTGTTTTGTTTGTTATATTTTGTAGACACCGAAATAAGGTTATGGGCGATTTCGGCCGAGGGTAAAGGGGGTGGGGGGCGAAAATGTACCAAAAACTAGGGGTTTTCGCATTTTTCTCGAAAACGGCTTTAACGATTTTGATTAAATTTTCAAATTATCTTCTTCTAGTGAGTACAAAACTTTTCTTTTCCATACATATCTCCATGAAAATACGGTGAACGGAGATATAGGCTTATGAAGCAAACATAGGTTTTTCACGCTTTTCGGCAAAACGGCTTCAACGATTTCAAGATGTTTTCGAATAGTTAATACCTACATATTGTTCTCGATAAATGTTCCTCTGACAGTCCATTGAACAGAAATAAAAATCAAAATGAGTCGAAAATAACGTTTTTTCGAACATTTCCGCAAATTTCAGGGTAACTTCTTCACCAGATGTGATAAATCCTAATGGAGTGTCTTCTAGACACCCGTACCCACATTTTGTTCTCCACAATTATTTCTGTATATATATGTTGAACGGAGATATAAGCCAAGTTAATTCAGTAAAGGAGATTTGTCGAATATTAATTTATCGGTATTCCAATTTTCTCAAAAACGGCTCAGAAGATATCGATCAAACTTACGGAGTACTCTCAGCTAACTAGTCCCTACATCTTGTCCCCCATAAATGTTTCTGTACTAATGCGTTGAACCCGCATATGTAGCTGGTGTTCGAACTTGAAGGGATTGTGGAAAGATGTGTGTTGCTACGCACCGCTCGTTTGATGAGCTCTTATTCGTTGGTTACGTGAACCCTGTTTGTACGAATAATCTAAAGGATATTACCAAGACCGTTTTAAACGACGGTTGGACGCGTTTGACCAAGCAGGGCTCTCGATGTTGCGTGGATTAGTTGATGAATTGACAACTGTGAGCCTTCGGCCTTGTAAGAGCTGTTCAGATATTAAACCCTCCCGTTTGAATTTTTGTAGTCGAGTAGGTGCCCTATCACAACTCGAGTATGATATCTCTTTCAAAGGTTTCACCGGTTTTCTTCGAGATTTCTTTGTGCGGGTCACGTTCCGTACACACGCTAAAGCTGCCCGCGCCAAGACCGACTTTTTTTCTTTTCTTTACCCTTTCCCCCGTCCTTCGTCTCCTTTTCGGATCCGAACCAACTCCGTATCGTCTTCACCTTTGAGGTCTCTCGCCTTAAATCATCCATTGACTCGCCGTAGATACTCGTTCCATTCAAAATAATAATAGAAAGGCGCGTTAGTGCGTTAGTAACGAGTTCCCCCGGCTGACTGGTTTTTCTGAATGGAATGAAAGGCAAGAACGTCAGACAGAACCTTCTCTTCGAATAAATAAAACGCCGGAGTTAAAGAGCCTTTTTCGATAAGTGAGTCACGGTATTCAATGATTTCTCGAGCAGACAGTTGTAAAGAAATGTAACATCGAAATGCATTAGCGGTGGTTGGTGGGATTGGAGTGGTATGTGGAAGGGTGCTTGTTATACCTTCACGATTTTCGGCGAGCCAAAATCAATAAATATTGGCAGCACGTGTACAATTTATTCTTCATTATCATATCTATGAGGGGCGTTTCTTTATCTTACGGAGGGACTTGAAGAACTTTTGCCCTTTGAAGAATGTCAATTTGCGTTCGGAAGAAATACGCTCGTGCAAGCATTTTTCAGGCGACGCATACGTTTTTGAGGTTTGCCGCAGACAACATGTTTCAGCAGTTTCTTTCTAGGTGAGTAGTTCTCACGTTGAGCTCAGCTTTTTTATAGCCATGGAGTCTGCAGGATAAGGAACTGAGGAGAATCAGTTCTGATACGAAACCGCTGGCCGTCGGTTATCCCTAGATTTCTCGTGTTGAACAGTTTGTCGTGGAGCGTGAATTAATCTTACGCCTGCATAAGACGAACTAGGGTGTAGGTTTCTTAATACGCACTGAAAATTTCACACGTTATTACAATAAATTATGCGGGAACTGGTACGTCAGAAACAAGTTTGTTATAAGAGACAATTTCGCACCTTTTATGGGGAAGGCAAAACGATTATTTAGGGGGGAAATGGGTGAACTCTCATTTCCTTCGACAGCCAATACTCGTCTATTACCCGGGCTCAGATAAAGGCCATTGACAGAAGCGACGGTGGTGTGCCTATTGTGCAATATTACTAACCAACCGAAAGGCCTTTGTTAACGTGAATGAGGGTAGCCCGATTGTTGACACGCCTCCTTCTCCTCCGCAACGAAGGCTTTTGAAAGCCATTGACTGCTTACGTTTGTATTCCCAATACCGCATCTGCTCTAATATTAAATTTCGAGTCAAACAAAGGTAGCTCGAACGCCGGCTACGAGTAGGAGGAATTTCCCGAGAAAGGACCGCAAAAACGGATGCGTTGAGAACTTCAGCCTGAATTCAACAGATTAGTCGGTAGGTTCCGTTTCCGTACGGTCCACGGAATTTTGGTATATTGATGCCAACAGGTTCTGAACTCTGAATGTGTTTTACAATACTACGATAGAAACTCTTCTTCTTCATAGCTCCGAAACTTCCCCTGGCCTGTATAATTCCAGAATGCGAGAGAAAACGATAAAAGGAAGAATGGTTATAACGATGTCTTCGCTTTCAAAAACAAGTAGGAATGACAAACAACGTACAACCTGCCAAGGCCTGATAAACCCACTCCATTCCAACCTGTTAAGGCCTGATAAACCCACTCCATTCCAACTTGTGATCAATTTAGGATCGCGATGGTGTTACAGAAGAATGATGAAAATGAGTAGAGTACCAGTAGTATTTGTAAAACGCTCGGAAAACTGAACTTGGGTATTGCACGAAGACGAAGATAGCTCAATCTGCCCGCTCCTACCAATGTTTTGTAGATACTGCAGAGACGGGAGGCAAAAACATTTGTCTTGGGGTTTCTGTTTGTAAAAATTGATCCCACTGGGGTGGGGGGGGGGACCTTTGTGGGGCATTGGCTGTTAATGCTTGAGAAACAGAGAGTGTCATCAAACAAACCACTAATGACAACTGTAGAAGTGTATAGGAGAAAAAATCTGGCTGGATCTGGATATACATTGGGAAATATCCTCCTCTATCTGTTGCTCTCACCGTATTAAATGGTACTAGGGCAGATCCAAACACAAGGCAAACAGAAATCCCAGAAGACACTTGTCGCGAGTGGTCGCGGAAGGCCACTGTGCCTGCGCAGAAGATGTCGCCCCCCTGAGCCTCAACGGGATGAATGAAGTAGAGAAAGGCGCCTCCTGACGCCTAGCTATTCCATCTGAGACATATACGGCAACAGAGGCTTTGTATTATGGGGACTGTTGATAAACTTAATAACCAGATATTGTGGCTTTAGTGTAATTCTATGGGATTACAAAGGTCGATTCCTGAGTGCTCTTCATGACGTTGAGGTTTGAGTTTTGGGGGGAGCTTAAGAACGAAATGATAGATGAAAGGGAACTCGGTGAGTGTGAGTGAGGACTGTGTTGAGCTTTAACAGAATAGCGATACGAGGTTGAGTATATAAGGCCAGACACAAGGGGGCTCCGAATCCGCGTGAACTGGTTGCGCTGGAAACTGGGACAGAGAGAGAGAGCAAGCGAGTCAGTGAGTGAGTGAGAGGGAGAGAGAGAGAGAGAGAGAGAGAGAGAGAGAGAGAGAGAGAGAGAGAGAGAGAGAGTGAGTGAGTGAGTAGAGCTGTGATTGGTCTGAGAGTTGATAGAGAAATGTCTATAGTAAGCACTGGGAGACGAGTGTATCTGAGAAGAGCTAAGTGTGTTGGAGAATGAGGTTAATTGAGGGGAGGGGAGGATATTAAAGCAATTGGGTTATCCATCTTTGCCAACCACCTCAAGACATCTGGACATGAACCTACCAAAATACAGGACTGCACCATCTTACTACATAAACAATACAAAGGACGAAAACTGAACATATTAGAAAACATCGAAATTTTTTTTTTTTTTAAACTTCAATGGACAGATCATAAATGAACAAATCAACACAAAATACGACACCATATTCACAACCACTCAAAACACTACACAAACGAAAACAACCAACTGACGGATTTACAGACCACCCTATACATAAAATACTTGGATTCCACAATTGACAGACCATTCAAGACGTTCCTTTCACCTTTAGTGGGTTTCCCCCAGGTGTACATGGCCTCCCCCCCCTCCCACCATCACTGTCGCTCCATCATCCCGTTTACCTTTCTCTTCCTATATATAAAGATCACGACCAACTAACTCCAGGACTGACTTAATGGCCAGACGATGATATCTTGACATTGAAAGCGCTTGCCCCTAATAACTCACCAGCCAGAGAAGACGGACTCACCTAACAGGTACGTTAACTTTAGAGGGGGGGATATTTTGGAAAGTCCATAAAGGGGAAAACCGTTGTCGCATCGGAAGTTAAACTGAACTTAATCCCTTTGTCAGGAGGAGCCGACTTCCCGTGGCAAACACGAAAAAAGGTGGAATAGTTGGGAAAGGCCCAAGCTGAAGATCCCAACTACTTTGGCCTATGCCAAACATCTTGTTTTACGTCAGTTCTCTACAATTTTGTCAGGGGCGCTGAAAGGAAATTAAATCCCTCTGCGACCAATCTCACAAACCACTGGGAAAGTCTTTGATCCCTCCCTTCCACGACTTTCCCACTTCTGACCTGAATGATAATTTGAATGACGGTCCAATTGTACAATATTTTCAATGGCGAGGGGGAAAAGGCCTGGTCTATCCACATTCTAGTTTGTTTACCCTCAAAAGAACGAATTTGATGGGATTTCACCTTCTCAAAATAAATAGTGTTCAGAGCCGGCAGCAAAGGCAGATGGATCGCATTTTTCGGCTCACACATATTTCAGTTATTCTCCACTGGAACACAACGCACACAAGAGTTATAGCGGGAATGAGAGAGCGGATAAGCTGGCAAAAGATGGATCAGCTGCACAATTCTATGAGCCCGAACCGTACACGCCAGTCACTACGACGACTGTCAAGAAGGGCGTCTACAAACACTTCTGGGACAGAGTCGGAGACGACATCGACAATAACAGAGGCCATGAGTTCTCAATGAACAAGTACGGGATGGGCTTTAGCACGGAATAAAACTCAATTAAGACGATAAATAACGCTACATTGGATCAATCCTACCATATGAACACAATGCTCCTGCGGGGAGACAGGAACAGTTGAATACTTCCTCCCCAGTATGGTTCAGGACTAAACTAGGAACCTACTAGATGGACAGGGACAATTTACGAATAAGGAATGAAGGAAAATCCTCAAATACGTGGATGGAACTGGAAGATCCCAGAACTTAGTCTAGGAGCCAAAGCCAGATCCCTGCATTTCTGGCTGGGTGCTGGTAAGTGGGCCCACCACGGCCACGACCTCGGTCATTGTTCCTTCATCTTCGGCTGATCCTCTGCAGTCTTCTTATTCTAAACCGATTCAGTGTCACTTCTCATTCCATCATGTTACGAGGACCACGAATCGTTGCAAAGCTGCAAACATCTAATCATAATATGATTCTTCTTGCCAATCCTCTACACAACGGTCACCAGGCCTATGCATGCACATTACTTTTCTGTTTGCCTATTGTTGATGTTCAATATTGTGCAGATTACTTCCTCACGTGGAAATAGGATATTTCAACCATTTGATTGCCCATTCAGTTGAATATTGAGTACGCACATGGTGATTTTTATGCCCCATGTCCAAGTTTTCTTCTTTGCGTTGGAACCGGTCCTGAATGGCACGTGTGCTGGAATGAAAGTTGCCGGCTGCAGAGCGTTGAACCTCATGCTCTTTTTTTGAAGGCGCCTCGATGAACTACGCATCGCTGATATGTGAATTGTGTATGCGTCGTCCCTCGTCCCTTTGTCAGAAGTCGTTTAGTGTCGACAGGAAGCATTCGAGATTTACTAACTCATCGCCACAATTAGAGCGTTATATTTGTCTTACCTCTAAATAGCTCGTCAAGAGTCATATATTTTAGCCGTAATAGGATGACTCATCATCCACTAATTTTTTTCCTCATATGCGCCTCTGAAATGAAATGAGCGCGTTTTCGTAGAGGAAGAAGCGTCCTAATTTATCAAACAATTCCGGTTTTTTTTCTGAACGTTGTCCCGCCCTTTTCTCCCTCATTCGAGTGTTCAGCTGTCAAGAGCTTCCAACGTCTTGTTCTCCCTCGGACAGAAATGTTATTATTTTTAAGTCTTTAATTACTTTTTTCCTTCGTATCGTCGGTTCAATTAACTCGTGTGACCTTTTCGCTCCTGAAAGGGCATCCATTTCCAACTTGCTTTAGGGCGTCGTGAGTGGTTCTCATCCTGTCAGAGACTTGAGGTTTCACGATTTCGCTGTAGCGGTGGGTGACATCTCCTGCCTTCTAACAGTTTATCGGGTTCCTTATTTCAAACCTCTACGAGCATTTTGCTCTTTGCTGCGTTTGATCTTTCTGTGCCCAATGTGACTGTTGGGCGAGAGTTGAAGAGCAAAAATAAAAGAAACTCAGCGAGCCTGAGGAGGACTGTATTGAATGCAGTGAGGTGAGTAGAGTTTGTGTACAAAAGGGCGATACAAGAGGACGACTCGGAATATGCGTGAAGTGGCGGGAAACTGTATCGGAAGGAGGTAGCTAACTGTATGGGCGGAGATTAGATATAGGAATGTTTGAGTGGGCAGAGGGAGACGAGTGTGAGGAATATGAAATTGAGAAGAGGAAAAATAAAGGAAGAAACTCACTTAAGGAAAATCCATGGCGGTGGAATTACCGCAGGTATGAGGGGGTATCTGAAGGATACAATGACTGGGGAAGTCCGAGGTCAAAAGACTCGAACTGATTTGACTTATGTCGAACATAACGACGAACGGCTGCAGTTTTGTGAGAAAGAAGTCTGAAGCAATACTTTTTGTACCGACTGCTTCCCATTAAAAGGCACTGGGCGATCGTAGTCTAGTGGTTAAAGACGATGGTTCAGAATCCCGACGAAAGTGGCACAATGGATCAGAGGAGCTCGCAATCGCTGTAGTTTTGACTGAGTCAGCGTCTCCCCAAACATCTCCAGACATTCTTTCGAGTTGAGTTAAAAAAAAATCATTTGATTATTGACTAAGACCATTACACTATTTGACGTCAATGGTGTCGGTATTGTGTTAGAGTTGAAGATCGAAAATAAAAGAAACTTGGTGAGCGTGAGGAAGATGGTATTAATGCTGGGAGGTGAGTAGAGTTTGTGTACAAAAAAGGCGACACGGGGTGACGACTCGTAAATATGCGTGAACTGGCGGGAAACTGTATCGGAAGGAGGTAGCTAACTGAGGGGGCACAGGAAGACGAGCGTGAGGAATATGAAATTGAGGAAAGGGAAAATAAAGAAAGAAAGAAACCCCGTTTGAGTCAGAAAATTTACCCCACACTTTCTTTCCTAGACCCTCCTTTCTGTTAACCCTTTTATTTCCTTGTTTATCGTTATCTGTTCACCTATTATTTATTCCATGTTGAGTTGGAGTCGGACACAGAGATGGCAAGGATGGCGACCTTGGGAGAGCCTCTGCTGCCTTCTCACCTGAGACTTCTTACCGCCTCTTTTTTACTACTTACTATTTTCAAACTTTCCGCGCGTTTTTTTCGTGTACTCGAGCACTGTGCAGACGTGAACATTATCTTCAACAGTGCGGGGCATAGACTGGGTTTGTGCTGGAATCATCGCATCCCTCCTGGCCAGGAGCAACCAGTCGAGAACGCCAACTCAGGTACCATCATCTCTATTCATACCGCACTCCAATTCAACACCACCCCCCTTTTTCCCTTCCCTTACTCCTTGCAAATCCGAAGACACCCACTCAAGGAAAATCCGGTAGCCGTTAGAAATAACTGCAACTG
Source organism: Pachypeltis micranthus (assembly GCA_020466155.1). Classification (NCBI taxonomy): domain Eukaryota; kingdom Metazoa; phylum Arthropoda; class Insecta; order Hemiptera; family Miridae; genus Pachypeltis; species Pachypeltis micranthus. Next base: position 8,837,329 of record CM035776.1, read on the forward strand.
CGGCGATGGAACTACCGTAGGTATGAGGGGGTATCTGAAGGATTCAATGACTGGGGAAGTCCGAGGTCAAAAGACTCGAACAGATTTCACTTGTGTCGAAAATATCGATGAACGGCTGCACTTTTGTGAAAAAGAAGTGTGAAGCAATACTTTTTGTACCGACTGGCTGGGATTAAAAGGCACTGGACGATCGTAGTCTAGTGATTGAAGACGATGATTCAGAATCCCGACGAAAGTTAGGCCATGGATCGGGGAGCTCGCGATTGCTGTAATTTTTGCCTGAGTCAGCGTCTTCCCAAACATATCCAAACCTCTCCTCAAAAACTTTTAACAATAAAAGAAATGAAAACGCTCTTCGACTTTTTGCTGAAGGAATAGGCGTTTTGCTTCTGGATTTAGACAAAATATCAATTGAAAGAAAGCAGCTGAGCTAAGGTAAGTGAGCTTGTACAGATTGAATGATTTTTGCACTGTACTATTATTTGAGTCTTCTGAGCTAGACCTTCTTGAAACCGTCAACAGCGAAAAGCGACCTCAATAATTAACTTTCATGACGTTACCAACTCATCTACTGCCGTCATTGGCTGCGTCCAGCTATAAATCCTGAAAACGCGACTCGGAATTGACTGCTTGACATTCTCTCGAGTTGAGTTTAAAAAAAATCATTTGATTATTGACCACGACCGTTACTTACATCGTGCAATTTATTTTATCGACCAAAATAGAATTTACACTGTTTGACGTCAATAGTGTCAGTATGTTCAACAAGAAGAACAAAACGACATCCATCCGTCGTCGTTTTCCGTTATATTCGTTTCTAAAAGTCGAGAATGTCCCGAACTGACTGCAATATATCATAAAGCGTTCCATTGCTTTCTTGAGGTAGTCAATTTGTGTATCGATGTCGAGAGAGAGGATTTCCTTACAGAAGCGAGAGTGTGGACGATATTTCTATGAAAAGTGGCATTTTATTTGCTTCCTAACCTCCGGAATTGAGAGCATGAACGTGTCGAGTTGAGTGACGTAATTTTGTGGATATGATGAGTTCAAATTGGTATCTTTCGATTCGACAAATTGACGAAGCTGGAATGGGGCGAAAAGAAACGTGGCGTACTTGATGTTTACAATTCAAACACGTTTTGGACAAAGTTGTACGTGCTGATTGCTGGTAAATGTGTGTCGTAACAAAAGTTGTTTATTTTACTCGGTGTCACAATATATATTTAATTATGTGTGGCTGCTGCACTGCTACTGTTATTTCACAGTACTGTTGTGGAGATGGAAGGTCAATCCCACTTTTGACTTCACCCAAAGCCGGCAAAACTGGGCGATTATTGTCTTTGTGGACCATGCAAGATTTGATACCGATTTAATGAGGTAGCTCGCACTGAACAATACCTGAGTAGTATTCGCAATAAATCAACAAGTAAATTGTCAGTCACTGCACCCGAAAATTCCTTCAGGTAATCGCTTCCTAATCCCAGCTCAACTGACTCGCAACTCCTAAGTTGTTGCTACCATCCGAGCAGGTGGGGGTTGGAGGACCATTTTTACAAAGGTACCACCTGTTCGAGCGCTTGTGAAGACTCGAAATGAGTAATTAACTTGTTGGGAAGTTACACTTCGACGGGTGCTTTATTTAATACAAGAAATCGTCAACATAACAAGTGGTTCAGTGTGTTAAAAGCGCAATCTCTATATTGGATCTCCTTTCGGGAACCCATGCTGCGTATCTTCTTCCCACAAGGGCTCCAGGAAATGATATCAAGCATTGGTATCCGCAGGTAGCAGTCATGAATAACAGGTTGTACATTGTTCTGTCTCAGCAGAATTGGTCCAGTTCCTGCATTGAATTTCCTCGCAGTTTCCCCCTGAGGCCCTTTGGACGTGTCAGAGAATGTGCGGGAGGACATGGGGCCTATAGCCCAGAATGGCCTGCTGGTTCTACAATAATCTCATATGGGTCGGTGGCATAGAGCTGCCATGGGGGTGAACACTTATAGCGGTGGTGGTGAAGACTACACCCACCATTACCATGGAGAGACTGTTCGACCTTCTTCCCCTGGATATTTATGTCAAGGCAGAGGCGATGAAGGTGGCTTACAGACTCACCAAGCTCGGTATAGCTAGGGTGCCACAAGTGACTAATGGACACCTGGCTATATTCATGGACCTGGATACCTTTAAAGAGCTCGGCATGATCGCGGACGCAATTGCGCATCACAGCCATTAGGAGGTCCATGGAACAGCGAGAGTCGCCAGTTTCGGCCTAACATCTTCACAGATGGATCGAAAACTCTGGAGGGAACAGGCTCCGGGGTGTGGATAAGTGGCTCTTGAAGGAGTGGGACGCACATTGCCCTAGGCCCCACTCCAAGGGTTGTTCAAGCAGAGATTTATGCTATTATCGCCGGGGCAATCCTAATGCATGAGAAAGGCTGTAGCAAGAGAACTATCAATACATTGACCGATAGTGAAGTGTCGTGCAAGGCGCTGATGAACTACTGCACTACGTCAAAACTGGTGCGACAGTGCAGGATGTGGCTTAAGCAAGTGCGAATAGAGGTAATGTGTATTGGATTCCAGGTCACAAGGGGATCATTGGAAATAAGAGGGCGGACCATCTGGCCAGACGCGGTTCGTCTATGGTACCTATTGGGCCACTGCCCCATTGTGGGATTTCTCTGTCACTAGTAAAAAGGACTGTGAGAGAACACGCCAGAAGACTGCATCAGACAAACGCTTTGTCTCAGAGCAATCAAGTGAGATAAAACACACCCTTCTGAGGATGGAGAGGAAGGATTTAAGGCAGATTGTTGGGATCATAACTGGGCACTGCAGAATGAACAAACACATGTATGTTATGGGTGTAGTCGACACCCCTCGATGCAGGTGGTGTGGCACGGATGAGAAGATTCCCTACCATGTCCTGGCCCAGTGCGGGAGACTTGAGAGGGAGCGACTTTTGGTCTTTGGCACCACTTCTCCCAGGATGGATACCAACGAGGTCTCTTTCAGCAACTACCTGGCTTTCCTCAGACATTAGGACTGGCACAATAGGCCATCTGGCTCCAGTGCACATCCCACCACTGGGACAGTCAGAAGACTATATATTGTGGAGTCAGAACTCGGCTCGGGAACGTGCAGGAAAGGTGAGGGAGTGGGAAGCGCCACTTCGAACGTCGCAAAAATGCAGGGGGCAGTCGCAGGCTAGACGCTGGAGAGTGGAGAGGCCGTCTCTGATCGCCCTCTCGACCCTCTCCACGCAGGAAACAGAACAAGCTGTTTATTTAATTGAATTCTGGGCATCCCGTTGGTTCCCACACGCAGGTGCGAAATCAAATAATTAAACCACCGTCATTAAATTTATTCAATCATTAATATTTCATATTAAATTTCATTTATTTTTTTTTGTTCGAAGAGGTTTATTTTTTTTTGTTCGAAGAGGTTTATTTTTTTCGTATGAGCCCTAGAGAGGAATAGGACGATAGGTCCCCACCCTTGAGAGCCCTTTTTCAACAGGTACTGATGGAATTAGAGACTTAAGGAAAATAGGACCCCACAATATATTCCTCGCAGTTTGCCGTAGCTGTGTCTCGTCGGCCTTCCATCGTAGGCGCCCAATGTGATCGTAGCCCAGTGGTTAAAAAAGATTCATGCTCCGAGGAAAGGTATAAAGCGTATGGGATCACAGCTGGAGGTAATTTTTGCACGAATCAGAGCATCTCCATTATTTCCACTAGTTCTTCAGACTACGTATCTTCGTTTTCAACCACTGGGGTGTCTACAATGAAAGCCAAGTGGTACAGCTGCATATTTGTCGCTTACATGAAAATGTTCACATAGACGAAAATGATACTGTAAACAAAAAGCCATTTGATTGCCTCACATTCGGCGAATTGCCCGACAATGTTTTAAGGAGTTATCGAGAAAATGAAGCGAAAAAAGTAAGAATTTCCGAAAAATGTTTACTCTAATTGCGTTTTATGGAATTCTCAAATGTAAGCCAAATTGATGATATAAAAGTAACCCAGGGAGAAAATTGGTTCAAAAGTAGTTCTTCTACTTCACCATACTAAGTTCGTTGACCAGCAAATGAATCAAACAATGGGAAGTACCGTTTTACAGTTTCGAATGGGACGTGCCCAAACAGTCCAGGAGATATCGTCAATTAGTATTGCACACAATTTTTCGAATGGCGGGATAAAGGTCGTTCCGTGTATTAAGATGCTTCGCTTATCTATCATGTGCTGAGGTTGATTCCGCGATGATTTATGAATGTTTACTAACGAGGGCGGGTAACTTATTATTTCTTATTGTTATCTTTGACGTAACTGGTGGACTGTGACAGTAGTGCATAGACGCACCCAAGAACAATAAGGCATTCCGAGTGAATCCTTCGGCGCCTCGTTGTCGATCGTTATGAATTGACTATAAATAATAATCACGCTCGTCGTCTCACAACTCGTTCGCTTATGCAATTGGCTATAATGCTTCGCCCACGTTAGGCGCGTATTAATTCATTCTTCAAACGACAGGCAGAGCACGATTCAATCTTGGCGACCTCTTCTCTTCATTCGGACATCACGAGTCGCGTCATTCTCAAGAGTCTATTTCCATTTGTCTAGAGCTCTTGCTCTTTTGATTTGAGACCGAGCGGTTGATATTTTTCATTTTTCGAATAGTCCGCTAGTTGCTGCACGTCGCGGAAATCGAACGTTCGGTCATGAGCCGCCAGTTTTGGGAGCACATTAGGGGTTCCATCGACAAGGTTCATGAATCTGACGTTTGCGGGCTAAGACTTGTTAACCAATCGCCAATTAAAAAATTCAACGACCCGCTCAATCTACGGGCGCTATATCTTCATTCAACGCATTTCTATAGGAACATTTGTGGTTCTAGTTCGTTGGGAGTACTCCGTAAGTTTCATCGAAATCGTTGCAGCAGTTTTCCAGAAAAATTCTAAAACCGATAAATTACTCGTAATATTAGAAAAATCGCCGTTTGCCTCGCGTACGACATCCCAGCCGGCTGCATGCAAAGCAAGCAGGTTTTTACGGTGTAAGAAAGGAATAGTGGTGGAGGGAGATGGAACCCCGAGTCCTCCAGATCGAACTGGAGCGTTTATGAACATGGGGTGCTATGTGGGATTCCTAGCTAAGCACGAACAGCAGAGCGCACCATTCTATCCAGACTTATCTGCCTTTGGACGGTCAAACCCACAAAAACTAGCCCGTAGGTCAGTTTTTAGAGCAAGTACTTCCGAAGGACGCTCAGCTTATGCTGTGGCTCCAGCGGAGTCTTGGCATTTTTCCAAAGATATTCACCGAGGTCCACGGGGCTTCGCCAATGTAGAACCCTGCATCCACGACAATCATGCTGTAACCTCGATAAGACGGCACGGAACAAACTGAGTCGCACTTCTCAGGATTCACCCTTATTCCACACATTCCTAGCTGCTCTACAAACTTGTCAAGGGCGATCTGTAAGCCCTGCTTGGTACTAGCGAGGAGGACCGCGTCATCCGTGAAGGCTAATGCGCCTACTTGGGGTGAAATCAAACCCTACTTCTTGAGACAGCTTCCCCAACGCAGTATCAATCAAAAGATTGAAAAGCATAGGAGATAGAGGGTCTCCCCGCCCAACGCCACGCCCTGCAGCCACGTCTCCAGACATCTCCCCTCCAACCTGCAAACCTGTCACACCCCCGCAGTACAGGAAGCTCACATAATCGAAAAGTTGATCAGGTGCCCCCATATCACGGAGACAATCGGTACCCGACTCGGGTATGTTAACGTCTTTCTATTAAGTAAGGGATAGTGTGATTTGTGGCCGCAGTAACAAACGGACTTTGTTCCGTATGCTCTGGGAACGAGAAATATTTTCACAATCTTCGTCACCACACTTAGCCATTTTTCTGGTAATTGCAGGTGCTTTTCGAACGCGACACGAGACACCATTTGTCTGGGGCGGAGACCGTCTTCGTGTTTCGGTTGCTCATGTGAACTGGCTACAATACAAAGTCCCATGACAAGTGATGCTAGAGCCGTCTCCTGTCTCGGTCGTGGTGCGCACCGGCCGCCTTTAATCTTCAGCGTTAATGGGGTGGGCTTCGTATCCACAGCGATATTAAAGATTACTGGCAGTTACGCGTCGTTCACTTGGTATAACTGCCTACTTTGATGAGATGCAGGTAATTGGTTGCTGGTGCCTTGCCTTCTAATTGCTGTGATGGGAAGAGTGTTGCAAGTGGGTTATCATCCATGGTGAACACCAATGTAAGAGGTTGGCTGTTGTGTGCCTTCTCCTACTTGCACCACCACTGTGTGCATATCCCCTACTGTGCATGTGCTTCCCTGGACTTCAGCTTTTGATAAATATTTCACTATACCTTGATCCTATTCACTTCATGCTAGTGCTGTCTCACCATCCTTTCATTCTCCTTGCACCACATCCTGTGCTTCCTCGTGTGATCACTCATTCATTCTCATCCTCGCTCCTAACCCCAGTTCTCCGTTGCCATGCCCAACTCACAACCCATCTTTTGTCTTCCAACGCCTTCCCTTGGTTCATCACTCTGGGCTCTAGCTTTTCCTAGCCCAGCTCTGCCATGTCCTCTGACTCACCCCTCAAGTGCGCTAGCCTCCTCACTCACCTGAATTACCACACAACACTGTAACCCCATTTCAAGGGTTATCCTGCTCCTGCACGATCTGTCCAGGTTTTTGACCACGGTTATTTCCGCTCCTGCCCAACTGGTCGCACCTGTGGCAACGTCATTGTTTCTCCTAAAGTCTTTGTACTTACGGAAATCTCACCTGCACGGATATTTCCAACGGTGGTTTTCCCACCCTTTCCCACTCCTCCTTTTTCAGATTCTTCTCCACAACTGATACCTTCTCCCAAAATCATTCTGCTATGAAGTATCGCCAAAGTCCCTCTCCTGTTCCACAACACCTGTCTTCTACCATCTTTCGCGATACAGTCGTCTCCAATTCTCCCAACGGACACTTGTTTCACCTCTCATTGACATCTAATTCGGATTCTCTTTCTTTCCCTGTACAATCAGTTTCACGCCTCCAGAGCCCTACTTGTTCGCGCTTATGTACTCAACTCACATCCTGTATAAATTACCTCTTCCTTGTACATTCAAGTCTTCAAATCTTTTGATATATCATCAATTACAAGTTCTTGCTCAACTAAAACCCGTCTCTGAGAATCATTCAAATCTATCGAGGTCCAAACAACCATTCTTCCAGATCTTGGTAGTTTTGGTGTATTAACAAGCGAACTCCGTGCGTCCAAGTTCTTCTTCTTTCAAACCACAACTGGTGGTCATTCTTTTGCATACATTATCCACCATTCTATCCCTCTTCCAATTTATAGGACTGTCCTCTGGTCGTTATTTGTAGTTTTTCTATTTTTAATATATATATATTCCAGCTTATTTTTGGGTTCCGCTCAATCTTTTAAGGCTAGGGGAAAAAGTTGTGTCTTTGATCAACAATCTTCGCTTCAATCAACTCAGCTTAGCCTTGGTCCACCTGTTGTGTTACTTGTTGTTCTTGTTAGCTCACTTGTAGCACTTTGACGGTATGAAAGTCGTGTGATGAGTGAGAGTAAGGGCACGATTCGTTCCCGTCAACCTTGAAAAGTCAGAAAAGTTGTCAGGGGGCGGGGAGGATTAGTGTATAAAACAGGGAGTTTCGTTCTCTTCTCGAACTCGCTACTTTCCTGCATATATTTAAAAAATTGGTTTTCGTATGTTTTATGTATTTTACCTCATAGATAAATGACTTGGATCAACCTTACCGACTTTCTGTTACCAATATGTACATCTTGTTCTCCGCCATCCCTTCCTTTTTCCTTCGAGACGAAAATTTATACCAGATCACATCGCGAATTGAATTCTTTGAATATAAAAAATACTTCTGTTTTGCATTTTCTTCAGGACCGCACCAATGGGTTGCGATTAAACGAACAAGGTATAGTTAACGAAGCAATAAACACAGTTCGTTTCTTTCCCCGTCAAATGCCTACGAATAAACGCGAGTGTGATGAAATTTGTGTTGTTCGTCACGCTTCATTCATTTCGTTTTGTTTGACGCGTCTTTCAGCCAGATTGTGTCTACCCATTTACAGCTCGTTACATAAACTTTCAATTATGGTTTTGCGTAAAAGTTGAAAAAATACAGAAACCGCATGATTCCTAGCCGGGACTTTAAGTGGTTGATTAGTTTAAACCTATTATTAAACCTATGTTAGGTAATTAATGGTAATTTAGGTCGGTGCAACGACTTTACCCGCCAATTATATTTCGCTTAGCGTTCTGGTCAACCTGATTTTTCGCTTCGCTATTTCCCATTAAAATTGATTTCGCACGTTTCGTTTGAAAGTTTCATTCCCTTCCTGGCGCGCAATTAGTTCGCCGATAGGCGTTTTATCTCGTCGAAAGCTTTCAGACGACGGATTTGAGTGGATGCAGTCTGAACTAGATTTCGAAGCTGTAGTCCGTCCATCATCCCGAGCGGCTCTGGCGCTAATTGTTCCGCAGCTCGTTTCCCAGATACCCGACAATAAATATTCTCCTCCCCTACTCTCGAAATGATAGTCGTTCTAGCCCCTTTTTACTGTGAATGGTCTCGTGCCGACCAGTTAGCGTCGTGACAGATGGACTCTGGTCGATGGACGACGACCACGCGGAAGAGATTGGTCGTATATATTTCCCAAAGGGAGCAGATGCAAACGCGAACAATGAAAGGGAGGCAGCGTGCAATTTATCGATTACGAGAGGCTTAAAGATTATCTTGTGTCCCTTTACGTTGAGGGAAAACAAGCAGCAGTTGGGCCGTTTACGGACTTAACTTTGGCCTCTAATCCACGTCCTTCGCGTCGACCTTTTTCTTGTAGTTTGCGAAATTGAAGGCTACTTTATTCCGGTCTTGGTCCCATGGAACTCATTAACCACATCTGGGCTGTGTCCGAGTTCATAAAATAAAAAATAACGCCAAACCCTTCCATTGGGATTTCAGTTTATTCGTGCGTTCATGTACATGTGAAATGTACATTACGGTGGCAAAGAGAGAGGTGCACTTAATCCTATTGAAACAAGGAAGAGTTTTATTGACGTCGGTTTGGAGAACAAAAAATGATTGTCCTACCGCAGCACCTTTTTTCTTCTTCCACACCCCATTCATGAAATGATGAAATTCTGATGATTATTTTAATTTGACGTTGCATCCTCAAATATAAGACTAATTGAACAATGTAGGAAATTTACTGAATTTTGCGTTTATATAAAAAACTTGTATGAAATGCGTGTTCGGCGCAGGCCGAATTAGCTGGGTTTTGATTTCTGAATGTCCTCGCTTGGCTCTAATGGGAAGTCATTGTTTTCCCGAGCTCCGGCCACTTTTGTTTGTACCTGTGAGCAGTCCCACCCCTCAGTTCCTCCCAGTCCTTAGTTTACATGTGACAATGGATTTCCCCCTTATCTGAACTTTCCAAAATATCCTTTTCCCACTCCTCGTTTTGGTGTATATAATCTGAAATGTCCGTCCACCGTCATTTTGTGCCTGTAACACACAAAATTTGGTATCTAGTTGTGCCCGGCATCTCGGCAATCCGATCGGACAAAACCCATGGTTGTTATGAACAAAAAATGGTTAAAGAAATTCACAAAACGCAGTATAATCGCAAATACGCTGTGTTTTGTATCGTTTTCAAGGTATTTTCACATCCTGGGTTGAATGGAATGAGTATCAGACGTGTACAACTGCGTATAGGGAAATTACAGTACTTATAGTGAGCCAATGTCAACAAATTGAAAGAACTCATGGGAACTACAGCGGAAGTAAACGTTTCGTTGTTAGTACACCATCCCTCCCTCCTATCACATCAAAACCACCCGCCTGCTCTACTCGTAATGTGCCAATTGCCAAGGGTTTGCTCGGTTCGAGGTTCCTCGTCCCAATTTCCCCGACTCTTTTTGCCCAACGGGGCGGAGGAAGGTGAGGGCCACTTCCTCCGCACACCCCTACATCGAATCATAAATGCCTACAGACGCTTACGGGTGCCTGGTGCTGGGAGAATATTTAGTTTCCGTAGTTATGTTTCGTATGGTTTACTAGTATTTTTCAATGCTGAATCGAATGGAATGGGTCTCGGAGCAGTAATATTAGGTCAAGCTGTTCATGAGAATAATAAATACCCGTTTTGTATTAATTTGCAGTGTTTTTCACCCTGAATTGAATGGGATGGGTCTCGAAGGTATGAGACTAGCTCAAGCTGTTCAACACAATAATAAACCATTATGTAATAATTTGCAGGGTTTTTAAGTTCCTCTCCACAACGAACAACTCATCCCAAAGACAGTCGTGCACTAGTTCTCACCATTGGACAATCGTCTCCCTGTCCTCCCAACACACAGTTCTCAATCAACTCTCGGGCCAGTCACAGCTCTACTCACTCTCTCTCTGCTCAGATTTCCCACTGAACCAGTTCACGCGCATTCAAAGCTCTCTTTTGTTCGCGCTTATATACTCAACCTCACATTGCTATTCTCTTAAAGCTCAATAGCCCTCACCGAATTCCCTTTATTTATCAACTCCGTTCTTAAGCCCCCCTCCCTCTCTCGTGTACCCAACAATGCGTTATGATGTGTTTGGGTTCCTCAAATTTTACGCTAGATACGTCATTTAGTGGAAGTTATTCGTGAGGATTTTTTTAAACGTCAGAGAATCGGTTAAAATATGTTGTGAATTCGGGATTTCGCTCCCCTTCTCCCCTCATGCATCGATAATTGGCTTCAGTGACTAAACAAGCTGGCCATAAATATCGCCCTATTACGTCCTTCAGATCGCGGCGTGGGTGCTGCCTCGTGACCGCATGCTGTCTCGACTTAGAAGAAAAGGAAAGAGGCAAAATTTACTCCCCGATTGACCTTTCCTTTTGCCGGGAGGAACAGTCTAAAATTAGAGGCATGGGTTTCACTGCCGCCTCCAAAAATAAATATCCCGGAAAGCTATTAAATAACGGGACATTAATTGAAGGGCTCCGGCTCCAATTCGTCGTTAAAGGGTATTGATTTCAGTGGGATTTAATTATTGCCTCAGCGGGGTAATTAAGTTAACGGGAGCGTGCGCGTGTTTTAATCGGCCTGTCGGCACATAATTTGCATTTTAACTGATGAGATTGATTAATCTCTGAAATGTAAACGGCGTTGAATAGGGCAGAGAGGGCCGCATGATTGAAATTACGAGGACCTTCGCTCCTCACGTTCGGTGTCACTTGAGAGCCATGAAATAAATAATCCCGTCGTAAATAACTCGCGCTTTACGTATTCATAGGCGCTTCACACTCTTCGATCACGATTTGTTAAGTATCACAATTATTCAACTAGCAGATATGCATAGAAATAAGATTCTCCGGTAGAAAGGAAAGTAGGACAGGAGAACATTTTAGTTTTCCTCAGATCCTTTCGTTTAAAACTCGTTTGGGTTCAGTAAACACCATTCAGAGTCAGAATACGTGTTTATTCTGCACGCCCTAGAATCTTATTACATCCAAATCGCAATAATAAGTTAAAAATAAAATAAAGCGCTCCCAAATTTTACACAACAGTAAAAATGTCAAAGTCGAGCACGTCAGTAGAAGATGAACGAAAATAGTTGTCTTTCTTCCTTTGCAATTTAAAAAGTTGAAAGCTCCCAGATTGGGGGGGGGGGGGCTTTTGATTTATAAACGTTGTGGGCTGTCTTAGGTGACTGTGCCGAGTGGGCTTTTGTGTCCTATTGCAGAACACCTTACGCTCCGTGGCAGCTCGAACGTCGGGCAATCGAAAAGCAGATGACCCCAAGTCTGTGCTGGTTGCCAGTGACATTTGCAGTTGCCGTCTTGTAGTACAAAAAATACTAGGTAGGATGCGTTTTGAACATGGCTTGTCACCTTATATGTCAAATAGAGGCTTGTTTTCATTGTAGCTTGTCTTTTGGGAAATTTTTTGAGTATGAAGCTTTTTCTGACTGCTCAGGCATTCACTCACTTGGCCATTGTATTATTATAACTGGTACTTTTCAAGGATATCTTCAGCACTAGAGAGTAGGCCACCATGTAGCAGTTTTAGCAAATCAGTATGTGCCTCTGTCGACGTCTGGGAATCTTGCTCTGGTAGGTATTTTATGAAGTGTGTGAGTTATTCTTCAACTGTTCTAAGGACGCATTTCTGTTCGTGGAAATGACATTAGTCTTCCTTAGAGTTGGTTCATGGAGCTCATTGAGACGGGCAGTTGTAGCGTAAATTCCCAAGAATTCAACTTGGTTTTTCGAGTACTGTTGTTCAAGCCGACGTTCTGCCGTGTCGACTGCCATCGGTGTAGATTGGTAGATTGTGTACGTGGGGTAAGGTAATTTTATTCCCAAATCCGCAACAACTTCTGCAAGGCGGGTCCACGCGTACGGTGATAAATCCCAATCAACTTCCAGGGTGGTTGGGCATGTTCTTCCTAGACTCCATGCACTGCTTCGTATATGTCCCTGATTTAAATCCGTAGGTTCTATACATGATGGTACAGTCGTATGACGAAGTGGTGAAAGCTGTCGTGGTTCTAAGCAGGGTACTCCGCTTCCCTTGGCGCAACCTTCTGTTATTACAAATCAGCATCGCCCCTTCATGCCAACTGAGGCAGCTTCAGAAAAGGAGTGGGAGCACTGCCCTTCATATTGTTACGGGGGGGATTAATATAGTAAGCTGTATCGCGCTAGGTGAGTCGGGAAGTAGTACGATAGAAGCCGAATGCTACTGGAACAGAGTTTTATTCTCAATTACATTCGGAGGAGTTTCACCACCACCGACAGGGAACTGAATGGGAGCGAACGCGAGCATGGGCGACACGGTGACAGGGGAACTGGCTCGGTTACAACTGACAGCAGCGAAGTCTCGAGCGAATTGGGGCATTTGAGGTGCCCAGTCAGCATAAATGCCCCGGACGAGCCTCCGCTGAATCGAAGGGTTTGGTTCGTCCCATTACACCACTCCGCCCTTGATGAAGAGCTGTCCTCAGGTACTCATGAGCACTGCTGTTCAGAGTGTTGCTGTCCACCGAACAAAGGGGGAACCTAGGCTTGAGCATAGCGAGCCAGAGATAATTTTGATTAAAGTTCTAAAAGGGTGCCCATGTGTATGGTGGGAGTATTGAATAAATGCAAACAAACAGTCACTCACAATGTCTCTGACGCAGCTGTGACATCCATGGTTCAGAGAATCGGTCCATCTCTTGGCGAAAGACGATTCTCTGAGTAAGGGGAGTCGGAGTTCCCCTCCTCCTCAGAGGACACCTGCCCTCAGGTGTTCCAGAAGGGATAGTTCAGAGCAAAGATGCTGCGTCTACAGTGCAGTGGTTAGTTGCACTTTTGGGAACAAGTCCTGGCGCCCTGGCTCATGGGGTGGGACAGGGTGTGATGCCTGTGTTGACAGAATTTACACGTGTACGTTGAGTGGCAGCTCTTGAGCGTGTGAGAGGCTGCCAGACAATTCGGACACGGATTATGCACTTCTACGTAGGTTCTTCGAGCCTCCTGGCTTGAGTTGAGGAACCGTGGACACTTTTTTTTTACCCCATGATGTTTGCCGCAGATAGGGCAGGGATGTGGCTCTGGCGATGGAGTTTTGTCTTCAACTGGCCTTTTCGAAGGCGCGTGGTTTCTCAGGACTCGTTGTTTGAGAGGTTGTTCGGCGACAGACAGAAGATGTCGATGTTGATGCTGAATGGGGGATTGAGTGGTAGTGAGGTGTACAGTCGGGGTAGGTTGCCGCTGCTGCGATGATGCTGCGAACATAATGACGGACGAGAGAGTAGGTCGCAACAAAAGGACAGAAAATTTGAAGGCAGAGGGTACGACACAGCGACGAGGGAACCGGCTCGGTTACAACTGACGGCAACGAAGTCTCGAGCGAATCAGGGCATTTGAGGTGCCCAGTCCACATAAATGCCTCGGACGAGCCTCTGCTGACCAATTTTCTTTGACAAAAATTTTGCTTGTATTTTTATTTCTCTTATTTGTGTCTCGACCTTCATCAAATAAGTCACATGTCAAAGAATTTTTTTTTGTAGAAAATTGGTTTTTATTTTTTGGAATCATAAGGAAAGCGCTCATGACTAGATTTTTGTCCTAACGACTTTACCAGGAGTTGACAGTCGAAATCTCTGACGTTTTATTCTGCTACTCTCCTTACCTTCCCGCTGATGAACATTTTTTGTTGCCGTTAAGTTGTTTGAAACTGCCGTCCCCCCAAAAACGCAACCAAAGTCTTCCAAACGGTTTATGAGAAAAACGTTGTAATTTGTATAAAGTTGTTATCGAGAACAAAGGTGTTTTAAAAATATTTATGATGATTCTATTTAGTTTGGAATCGATTTCGCTAGTTGCGTTATTTTAGCGTTTCATGTTGATCTGCGGACTGAATGCCGTATTTTAGTTGGTTTGGCTAAGATGTACGCTCTCAATACACGATGTGGATAGAGGTATAGACTTAAGTAGCTAAAAGCGGGGGTTTTCAAATATTTGGCGAAAACGGGGTTAACGACTCAAATCAAACTCTTAGAGTGTCTTGAACCAGTCTACACTAAATGCAGTTATTCGTTATTATTTCACCGTCCGTTGAACGGCTTCCAGAAGCCAAACGTACCCAAACGTTAATCTTGCAATATTTTTCGATTTCTCGTAGTAAAAACCTAAACCAGTTGATCAAATTACCATTTTCTCGAAAGATAATATCGGTCAAAACAGGAGAAAAGGCGTTCTTTGAATATAAATCTTCTTCGGACTTTTCTTTCAAGAGGGTTCTATAATTTTGGTGCACCCCACAGTTGAACGATGCATATGGAACATGAAGCTAGTTTAACGGCTAGTTGGCAATATAAAAAACGCGCGTTAAGGGAGTGTTCCATTTCATTGCAAGGTTCGTTGAAAAAATTACTCTGATTCGCTGCTCAGATAGTCGTTTCGTGAAGACTCCAACCACGAACTTTAATTATTCCTAAAAGTGATCCCGAAGCCACGTTTTATGTGCCGCGTGATTCAATTGGAATTGAAAACGGATTAAGAGAGGGAGAGTTGTGAAATGCGTAACGGATCCTTTGGAAATGTACGAGCGAGCTAAAGGCACAGGAGTAAAAATGGTAATCGTAGAACAGTTTGAAAATTGACGAATAATGAGTTTGTCAGTGAGTTGATGCTTTCGCCTGTTCACATATTCATAACATTGAAACAATGTCGTGCTTTTACCTGCACCGCATTGCTGTCGTGAGGGAACGAACTATCCTCCATCCCGACTTCGACGCGTTCAGTCTTTCAAAGCGACAGGAACTCGATTGACGTTTCAAAACTGGCAGACTGATTTCCTCAAACCGAAGGTGTAACATTTTAACTCATTTCAATCACAGTGTTGTAGAATCTGAAATCCGCTGTGTCTAGGCGTGTTGTTTCTTTGTCACCATTCTTTACGTACTGCCAATAAAATGAGGTTCGTGACAAGGCGTAGCGTAACATTATCGAACACATTAATCGTGAAACTGATCTCAATTCGAAAAAATCCTCACTTAAATTTGAGTTCTTTGATGCACACATTTTCTCGCCCTCAAGACCGATAATTTCTCTCGCCCTTCCAACATGATCTCATCGTAGGGCGACATCACTACAGCGTTGATTAGTGGAACGACGTGGAACTGACGTTGGAGAAGACAAAGAACCATCTAAACGTTCTAAAATTCATTTCACTTCGAGCGGAAGGGATCGTTGGAATTAGAGACGCTCCTTTCACTCCATCCGCCCCCCTTCCCCTTCACTACTCTGCTCCGTTACCACCTATATAAAATCATGATAGAGCGACACAGGACATATAGTGAGATGTGGTGTCTGTTCCAGTCGAAATAAAGAAGTTGATTGACGAGAGAAGGAGAGTTCGTACACATAGAATAGAGCAAAGTAGGCTTTATTGGTGTCAGAATTGTGTTAACGAAATTTGAGCTCAGAGGTGTAGAAACGGGGGTAAACATTAGGTATCCCAAGCATCAATTCAGTCTGTCTCATAAAATAGCGCGGATTGAGAAGAGGAGGGGTTGCAAGATTACAGGTTCGATTTTCGGAACAGAGTGTGAGGAAAGTAGCGAATGAGGGTTGAGTTAATATAGTTGGGTTGTAGGCAATTCGAGGAAGGGCACGAATTCACCGTCAAAGTTACAGCCCACGGCGCTCCCTTGGAAGGGAGTGAGGAAACTAACGTCCTCGCTGATTGAATGGTTAAATCTTCACTTCACTCATGCACTAACAGTCAAAGAGCCAACATTAGCTCCTACAGCGGGCTTTTTGAGGCACGTGGCAAATACATTATACTAATCCTGTGAAGGAATATGAAGCAGTTGCTCTGGCAACCAACTGTGCCGTCACCCCATGAGCAAGGTGCTGTAACCATCCAGTAAGTAGTTTTGTAAAGGAGCGTCTTGTGTTTCCTGAGTTAATTTGATATTATAGTGTTGGCGACTTTGAGGTGAGTCCCGGGAGCTGTCACTTTCAGCACTCGACCAGCTTCAGCCTACGCAAACGCTACCACCGTCCAAGCCGCCTTAACCCGACCAGCCTCCTTCTGTTCTTCTGCCTGTGCACCAAACCTCAATCAAGCTGCAACCTTTTTTCCGCGAAGACGTAGCTTTTTGCAGGTCGAAGCGCAGTTTAGGCTGTACTACATCTCCTGCGTAGGGGGACTGCTTGATTGCCAGGCAGCTAAGGAATTCGCGGACATCATTAGAACTCCGATGGGTGAAACCCCATACACCGCCCTCTTGCAGCGTGTCGACCCAACGGAGCAGCAACGAATCCAGCAGTTGCTGTCGGGAGAAGAACTGGGAATCGGACTCCATTGAAATTTCTTTGCCACCTTTGGTGTCTGATGCTGTGCTGGATCACCTCTAGTGTACACTCTGGACGCAGCACCTGCCACGCCACGCTCAAGCCATTCTTCTGCCATGTGGTCTATGCAGCAGTAACCATCGACCAGGTCGTTTCCATAGCCGGCAGCATTTTGGAAGTCTCACTTTTAAAAATGGTTGTTCGTAATGCCACTCCTTCATGCTTGGTGTCGCTTCTGTCACTTGGAATCCTCCACTTCAGCACAGCTGGATGACCTAGCACGTCAACTGACTTCGATGAAGTCGTCCCTCCAGTCGCTTTCTCGTCGACCTCGTTTCTACACCAAGACACCACCTCCAAGCACCAGCTCTGCTGCACCCAACGACTCCACGGTCTGGTTGGTATCACCAGACGTTCGGACAAGAAGCCAAGAAATGCAAGCTTTCTTGCACCTTGTCGACAAACGGCATCCGACACTAGCAGCAGTCAGTGGCCGCAACAACACAACCAGCCGCGTTTTCTAACAACATAACCTTCCCATGAGTAATGCAGTAAAGGACGAGCTCGTGATTTTCGAATCTGCCAACAATAAGCCCTCCCGGTGTTGAGTGCGTGTAGTTTTGTAGTTTTACCACCCCGTAACTGATAACGTGAAAGGAATATTCTGCAATTCTCGAAGTTTGTGAAAGAATATTGATGTAACGTCTTGGAGTATTTTCGTTTAACCTCTCGCTAAGTAATGCTACTAAATAATATCCTGTAAGCCTTAAATGATCTGTATGTGCGAGTTAGTCGTCATTCTGTTTATCCGCGCCAAGTAGTGCTATAAAGGTACGTCTTGAGATTCCTCTCAAGGATGCTCCTCTAGCTCTTTTACCTCGCCTTTTAAACATGGCGAGCAATTGGATGGCTCAAAGCCTTCTAACCGTTAACGGGAAGAAAAGTAAATACATGGTTTTTGAAAATGTAGTCTCCCTTTGCCCGGGTCAAGCCTAAAATCCTGTAACTAGGGAGGGTTTCGTCGTACAAATACTTGGGCGTCGCACTGGATACATTTCTGAGGTGGTCCAAGCTCGTCGAATACCACTGTGGAGGACTCAAGAAATTTATTCCAATATTGAAAACTGTTGTATGTCGGACTATGATGGAGCTAAACGCGTTGCACAGGCGCATCTTGAGGGTTATGCATGCTAAATCCCCACGATTTTCATCTCACCAACTAATCGACGGAGCGAAAAGTCTTTACCATTACATAGCTCTAAAAAAACGAACTTATATCAGGATTATCCAATATTGATTCGAAAAGCGGTACATAACATGGTACAAGTTGACTCGATTTCCAACTATTTTTATATCCATTCCTCCACGTCTAATCAATTTAACCTCATTCCACACTTATACTTGAGAGTGTGTTATATTAGGATTAATGTATATTTTTATTAACAGGTTAAACAAACATTACGCAAATGAAAAGTATTTAAAAATATTATTAGAAGGTCTGCTCTTGTCTGGAGACACGGGCTCTGCCTACTACTGGACAATAATTTTGCTGTTATATCTGCCATGTTAAATGTTAAATTATAAGTAGGGGGTTAATTTTAACGTTTTTAAAAAGTTCTTTATTGAGTTAATAAAAAATCAAAGTTCAACACGGTCAGCGTTACGTCAGAGGAGACGGGATGGAAGTGAAGCTGCTGCTTAATGTTGCTGGGGGTTTATATAAGTTTTGCTATCAAAGGGTTCATTTCTGCGACGAAGATGATGGGGCTGGCGAGATCAGCGAAGTCAGCAGGTTGATATCCTTAGTGTCGGAGGCGATGATTGAGACGTTCGAGGAGTCAAAGGCGTCCATTGTCCATAGTTTGTTTACCTGTATGAAATATATTTCACTGCTTTCTCTCATTCCTGGTCTTGAGGTTTGTTTCTTAAAGCCCCACTTATAATTAAAGCGAATGTTCATCAATTCCTGAATTGTCGTCTGGGGCTTCTTCGCTGTGCTGTAGATTAGTGGCATTTATCCACCCTTCAAGTGAATATTCTTCAGTGCAATATCCTGTATTTGTGAACCCTCCACGTGCTACAGAGTAGGCGAGTTTAACCACATCTGATGTAATAGCATGAAATGAAATACCTTCTGTTCGACGCAAGCTAATTGGTCGGTGTTTTTTGATCTTGGAGTCCCTCACCTGCCCTTAACGGGACTCCCTGGCCCTTGATGGCAAACTCATCGTTTCGCCGAAGACATTCGTACCTGAGGAAATTCCACCTTGGGGGTTATCCAACAGTGGATTTCCCTGAAGTGGTTTTCTCATCTTTTCCTTCTCCTTCTTTTTCAGATTCCTCTCCACAACAGACAGCTTCTCCCAAATTCATTCACCTACGAACTCTCGCGAAAGTCTCGTCTCCTCGTGCCTACTCAGACATTCATCAACTTCAGTCCAGTTACAGACAGACATCTCTCCTTCCGATACAGTTTCCCGCCAGTTCACGCATATTTCCGCCCTTTTGTACAAAAACTGTACTCACTGTGCACAAATACAGTCCTCACGCACACCGAGTTTCTTTTATTTTTATTTTCAACTCTCGCTTTCTCATGCGCTCAACACCTTCTAATGCCTGCCTGAATGGTTCGTGAGTAAAGTACAGACCTCACACTGCTCGTACCATGGAGTTGGTACAGTTGACCAACAGTCAGTAGTCTTCAGGAATCATCGTGCGTTCGCTTTGTGAACAGCATCAGCTCTCGCCATTCATTGATATAGTTTTGTCAGGGTCCGAGTCGCTCTAAAGCTTGATTGCGCCTCCTAAAGTCAATTATGAAGCCCTCACTCTAAAGGCATCAACTCATCAGCCATGACGCCTAGTAAATAAATATAACCCTGTAACACGTATTCACCCATATTCGTTCAGTTTGCCAAACCGCGATTCAGTAGCCCATAATCTTCGTTCTAAATTATATCTTCCTTTCATCTTGTATTCGAAATGTCGCGAAGGATAAAAAGAAAACCTAATTAGTCGAGTCTGGCGACGCCGATTGTGTTCTCGCGCGACTGAATCATTAATGAACTCGCCGTTGGCGCGAATTCAATTGTTCCCTCCCGTTTCAGTCTATTGTTATTGGTATCAGATGTTGATGATTGATTTTCATTGTTTTTTTGTCGATCAGAAACCTCGGGTAGTAGCGAGTTGTTCAGTTCTACTCAATCGATTTCAACGATCTACTGACCTTGAACTTGACAGAAGTAAATAAACTGACTAGACGGTGAGATACGATCGGACGAGTGAACCGAATTAGCTCAAATTCGATACTCGGTCAGCAGGTGAACGTTAAACGGGAAAATAAGCTGAACAAAAACGATTCACAAATGACTACAGTTCAATTGATCAAAACGCCAACCTATTGTTCTTCGACGAGTTTGAACAAAGTGTATGGACAGGTGCAGAAAACAACGGTTATACAGATGTCATGTGGGCCGCATCACACAACTTTTCTCAACTCCACGTAAATTCACTGGTTTTTATGGCTTTTGCTACTAATTTAATGTATTTTCCACATTCCCCAGTTGTGCTTTCCTGACAACTACTCAGTAATTCATGCACAGATAATTAATGAGGCTGTAAACACGATTTTTTTCGAGAAGGGTGATGATAACTTGTCCAGAGTTATCGGGTGATAACTTTTAGAAATGGGTGGTGAAACCGCAGTGGTTGAAATTCCAGAATTTCCAGAGTGCTTCCGCATGTCTTATGCGCGTTATTAAAGACTCATTGTACAGGTTCCTGATTGAACTACCACCTGATTTTTTCAGAGGATTCTAATAAAGTTTGAGTGGAGTTTGTAATGAAAAAAAATAACTCGGCTAAAATCTGTTTTTGTAGAAATGTTTCGTTATTTATTGTGCTGCTCTCGTAAATTTTTCACGGATAAAAACTGTAGGGTATTGTTATGTTAGTTTGAGTTGTATATACAAGAAATTTAATCAGAATAGTTTTACGCCGTTTTCGAGAAATAAAATATTTGGTGTTTTGATCACTATGGTAACTATACTTAGTTTTGGGCGGATTTTGTCATACCCGTATTTTGGCGTTCCATGGTGACCTGCGGGCTTGATATCACGTTTGAGCTGATTTGGTTCCTTGCAGTGAGTCCCCTCCCTCGACTATATTACACGTTGACAATTTAATACAAATAGAACAATGATATAAAATAAAAGATTTGCTCAGTATACAAAAAGTATCAAAAATATCTGGTGCGTTGCAACACACAACTTCCCTTAGCTCTATGTCAATTCACTTGCTGAATTCATTTATTCCATTTATTTTCACTTACTCAATTCATTTACCACTCAGTTCATTTCAACTTGTTCAAACAACACGGCAGCAGAACGCGGTAGCGCTTGCGGTTCCGGAATTTATTGTGCTGCTTGTACTCATTCCCGGACCATTATTGAACAATTGGTACACTGAGAATTAAACGATTTCTTTGAAGAGGATAGCAATCAATTTTGCTTTGTTATTGGGTAAAAACTTATGCTCTCCCTTAGATCTTATGAGCGTTTTCAAGCGCTCACATTATATGTATTGAATTGAACTCTAAACATTCTAGTGACATTCCAGCAGAGTTTGAAAGGAAAAAAACGCGCTAAAAAGATTTTCGTCGAAACGTTTGGTAATTTATTGTGCTGCTCTCGTCATTTTCCCACCAATGGGAATTTTATGGTATAGTTTCCATATTGGGAGCTATCAATATAAACAATTTAATCAAAATCGTTAGAGCCGTTATGAAGAAAAATAATATTTGGTGTTTCGATCACTATGATAACTATACTTAGTTTTGGGCGGATTTCGTCGTACCCGTGTTTTTGGCGTCCCATGGCGATCTGCGGGTTTGATATCACGTTTATGCTGATTTAGTTCTGCCATTTTATCTCAATCGTGCACATAGACGTACATACTCTCTCCAATAGGCGGAATAACGTTTTTCGGACGCAGTAGGGACTGAAACGCCGATCGAGTTCAGAAAATAACGGGAATGTTGTGTTTTTCGATTTTAATGGCATAGTGCGTCATGAATTCTTGCCACAAGGTCAAACGGTCAATAAGGAGTACTACCTACAAGTTCAACGCCGTCTGCGTGTAACAATCCGAGGAAAAAAACGCCCGAATTTATGGAAAAACAATTCATGGCTTTTGCTCCACGATAATGCACCTCCTCGCACTTCGTTGCTTGTTCGTGAATTCTTGGACAAAAGCAATACTGTAACGATGCCCCAGCCTCTATATACGCCAGACATTCCGTGTGACTTAAAAATAAAGAGAACCTTAAAGGGCCTTCGTTTTACAAGCATAGATGGCATTAAAAGCGCATCGCTGAAAGAGCTAAAGGCTTTCCCAAAAATCAGAAGTTTCAGAAGTGTATCGGCGATTGGAAGAAGTGCTGGGCACAAGTGCGTAATATCTAATGGGGACTGTTTTGAAGGCGACAACATTAATGTAGACAAATAAACAATATTTTTTTCAAAAAACTAAAATTCCGCTTATTTTTTCAACACACTTCACAACTAAGGAGAGTAAATAATTGTGTGCAGCTGTGTACCAAATATTTGAAATGTAGGTGAAAGAAAGGAGCGTTGATGGCAGTAATATTACTTTAGCGTCACGTGTAAACCAGAAAACGGATAAAGTTTTCACTTGAAAGTAGACGAAAGAGTGACAATTCACCTCGGGGACGAGTGGTCCGGTGACTGTTATGGTCACTCCACGATACAGCTGAGTAACTCGGAGCATAGTGCCGAACGCTACTCGAACAAGTCCGATCGTTGATCCTGGAAGACATAGGTTTTGTCGAGCGATTCGAAATTCAGTATGATTGAGCGGTAAGTCATCTTTTCTCTAGATTCTCTAGAAGAACGTTTAAAAGTAACTTTCTTCCTCATATGCAACACCGTTTGAGTCTCTCCAAGTCGTTTTATTTATTTCTACGAAAGAAAAAGTGAAGGGGAATTAGTTGTGTTGTGAGAGTAGTTGTAGTTGTGGATGTTGTCGGTAAGTGTGTAGAAATTGAAAGGGCTGCGAGCTGGAAATATCCAATTCCTAGAGTTCCCTTTGCTAATGGTGCAGTCGACGTTGGTCACTGCAATGAAAACTTGGCAAGAAATGTCTTGCATGTCTGTACTCAAGTATTTGTGAAACCCTATCGCACTGATGGATGAAACTATTCGCAAATATAAAGTCATTTCTGCCTTCTTGAGTCAGTTTATGGTCGACTCGCAGTTGACCGATGCGAAGATGGATCCTCGAAAAGAAGTATTAGAAGAGCCCTCCCACTAATTCTGAAGGCTGCTAGATTGGCCCGATGAATGTACAAGCGATAGCGAAAATCCGCAAATTCCCTCAATTTCTGTGTGTTCTTCTAAAAGTTTGGTAATACAATACTGTGCCTTTTCTGTTTGAATGACAGGCAAGGGAGGTCTTTTTTTGGATTAGAATAGAGCATATCGGACTTACACTTTTCGTAAGTTACGTTTTTACTTCCGAAACCCAACGAATACGTTCGAAGCACGTACCTGAATGCATGAGGCGAGTTCTTCTACCACCACCGGAAGACACTGGCGGACTTGTCAACTTGAGCAAATCTCGCGTTGTTACTGAAATATCTGAATGTCGATATATTTCAACCGAGGTGGGCACTAAGTTGTAACTAACTCTTGCAGAAAATTGCTTTCAAAATCGAATCATTAAATATTTCCGCGAAATTCGTACCGCTCTGCGTCCACCACTCCGAAGCCGATTTAATAAATTAAAAAAAAAAATTAACTCAACCGGCGAATGGAACTCGCAAGCAACATCCAGGTTTGAAGAGGATGGGATGTGTCCGACACTCCGCACACTGCAGCAACCGACAACTGACTGAGGGCCCGCGCTCTTTTCCTCTGGTGGGCCCCCGTTGGTTCTTTCGTCTTCTAAATGGGGGAAGAAGCGTCTTCCTTCTCCAGCCCGCGCCTCGTCCATCTTCCGCAATTTCGAGTCTCGCGATGCAATTTATTTAATTGTACGGCAATTCGAAAGCTGCATTTCTTTAAACAAACAAAAAAACTGGTTTATGAAATGCTTCCAGGTTTTATCAAAAAGTACCGCGAATTTTGCGTTATTTCTCTTTATAGTACCTATTTTCTGCCTTATTAATATTAGAACTTGACGTGAATATGTGATTACGCATCTTGTTTTTACATTCTGAGCCTTGTTTCATTTTGGTTGCAGGTAAGTGAGTCATCATCGAACGGTTGTTTCATGACGCATTTTATGCCTTCGGATTCAAGGTTTTTACTGAAGTCGCCTCTTCCTCTTCGGATAGTAAGTGGTTTCATTATTTTTTATTGACTATTCGCTGATTTGCGAGCCAGGTGGTCTCAGTCAGTTAAATCTAATATATACAACTGCGTCAGAAGCTTCTAATTGCGGTTCTTTGTAAAGTTGCAAGAAAATAAATAAGCGTGATGAGTGGCGAAGGGAAAAAGACCACCGTTAGTCACGGGTTAGACGGAGTACACAGCTGTAAAAGGTGAATCTTTCTATTATACCAGTTTTTCTCCTCTTCTCACCATTCACTTTCGTTTAACTCGTAAGTAGTTTTAAGACAGGCGTATGATAATTTATGTGCTTATATATGAACGAATAAGTAGCCCCTTAATCGTGTGGAGACCGCCACAAACTATGGAAGCAGTTCAATATTTGGGCGTGATGGTGGATACCAAGTAGTTTAGTTTTCGCATCTGGCAAGCAGCAGATGCAGCTGCCAGTGCAACGTGGCCCGTCTAATGGCCAACACTAGAGGACCGTGGGCAAGCATAAGGCGGGTGATTCATCCTCATATATGGGCAAGGTGTGGGGTGTGGACATTGAGCATCGCCTACAGCAGGTGCAGAGGTGTGCCCTTCTCTTTGGTTGTTCGTACCGCAGGTTTCTCAGAAGGCAGTCTTGTCGGTAGTGGGGGGGGGGGGAAGGAAGGCTATGCAAGTATTAGAGTCAGATAGTTGGGCGTCGGCTTTATATACGAAGAGAAAGGTCAGCGAAATGGGATGATGTTGCATTGTGGAATGAGGGGTGGGGAGGAAGAAGGAGGTCATCCACCTCCTGGGAAATCCGTTGGAATGAAGAGAAAGGAATGTGATGGCAGTTTTTGTATGTCCTAATTAATCTGTTGGTTGTCGATTCTAAGTCTTTTTTACTTTCCTTGGCTCTACGAAGTAGAAAGGAAAGTTATGTAATCGGCTGAAAAAAAATTTTGAGTTTTCTTCAGATCTTAACGTTTCAGACCCTCCTGAGTCCGAAAAACACTATTTGGGAAAATGGTCTGTGGGTCTGTGTGTGCGTGTATGTGTGTCAGTGAACGATTTTTAGAGAAAACCACCGTACCAAATCAGCTCAAACTTCATATCTCGCCCGCAGGTCACCATGGGACGCCAAAATAAGGGTATGAACAAAATCCATAGAAATTCAACTATAGTTATCATAGTGATCAAAACACCAAATATTTTTTTCTCAAAAAAGACTCTAACGATTTTGATTAAATTTTTTATATTGATAGCTCCTAATATGTCAACTATACCATAAAATTCCCATATACGGGAAAATGACGAAAGCAGCATAATAAATTACCAATACTTTCGACGAAATCGATTTTAGCGCGGTGTTTAGAGAAAACAACCGTACCAAATCAGCTGTAAAATGATGTCTAGCCCGCAGGTTACCATGGGTTGCCAAAATAAGGGTATGAGCAAAATCCACTGAAAGTTAACTATAGTTATCACAGTGATCAAAACCCCAAATTTTTTTCTCAAAAACGGCTCTAACGATTTTGATTAAATTTTTTATATTGATAGCTCTCAATAAGGCAATGATACCATAAAATTCCCATTCGTGGGAAAATGACGAGAGCAGCACAATAAATTATCAAAATTTTCGACCAAGAGCGTTTTTAGCGCAGTTTTTTCCTTATAAACTCCGCTGGAATTC
Source organism: Pachypeltis micranthus (assembly GCA_020466155.1). NCBI lineage: Eukaryota > Metazoa > Arthropoda > Insecta > Hemiptera > Miridae > Pachypeltis > Pachypeltis micranthus. The sequence continues at coordinate 8,863,249 of CM035776.1, forward strand.
ATATAGAATGTAAAAAAATTGGTATTGTAGTCCAATCCAATATCTAAAGGGTGAGTGTTGAAAACCCCTCATGAGATATATGGGTATCACTCCAGAAATTCCTGAATTTCAACTACTGCCGTTTCGCTTACTACCAGTTCTAAAAGTATTTACCCAACAACTCTGCAAAAGTAATTACTATCAGGTATTAAAGAAATTGGGTTGTGTCCGCCAGTAGGCAAATTACTAAAGTTAACGTACCTGTTAGGTGAGTCCGTCTCCTCTGGCTTGTGAGTTACTGTGGGCAAGCGCTTTCGATGTAAAGACATCATCATCTGACCGTTAAGTGAGTACTGACTGAGCCAGAGGAGCCGGACTCACCTAACAGGTACGTTAACTTTAGTAATTTGCCTACTGGCGGACATAACCCAATTTCTTTAATACCTTAACTATAGTTATCATAGTGATCAAAACACCAAATTTAGTACTGACTTAACGGCCAGACGATGATGTCTTTACATCGAAAGCGCTTGCCCACAGTAACTCACCAGCCAGAGGAGACGGACTCACCTAACAGGTACGTTAACTTTAGTAATTACTATCCTTCCTCAAAAAATTCGTGTTTACAGCCTCATTAATTTTCTGTGTACCAATTGCTCAATAAAGGTCCTGCAATGAGTATGAGCAGCACAATAAAATCTGGAACTGTAAGCCCTACCGCTTCCTGCTGCTGTGAAGCGTTGTTTGACCAAGTTCAAATTAACTGAATGATAAATGAATTGATTAAATAGAATTAGTCATGTACAAAGTGAATTGAAGTAGAGCTAAGGAAAGTTGTGTTTTGCAACGTACCAGATATTTATTTTATATTATCGTTCTAATTTTATTAAATGGCAACTTGTAATATAATGGGGGAGGGGAACACTGCAAGGAATTCGACAAATCTAATTGAATTCCATTCTGTGAGTAAAACCAGCCCAAGGGCTCCGCCGGTGGCTCGTATATTATGGACGGGCGTGCCATAAAAACGTACGATGTACAAGCGGAAGGTCTGTTATTTCTTGGCCGAACACGATATCATACGCGCATGTGTCATGTAAATAAGGAGGTAACGTCTGGGTGTTACTTTATCGTTTATTGCCGGTGATCGTGCTTTGGCAGATTATACGAAAATACTTTACGGAAAGTGAGCCAGCAGTATTTTAAGAGGCATCGCAACTGTACGCCAGTCGTCTGGAGCTGAAAGAGCTTCGGGCGGATGCCGTTAAAGGTTTTGCTTCGTTCTTTTGACTCGACTAATCGAAAGAGAAAGTAAATATTGTCAATAATAAAAAGTAAATATATGTCACATTTGTCCCCGGTTCGTTACGTCGTGCGTCTCGCATCAAGTATTTCTCAATACGAGCTCATTTAAATTCATGAATTCCCAGGGGAATACCCCATCGTTCGGTTTCCCCCGGTCTTACGTTTCGTAGAAACTCGCACACTCCAACTCGTCCCGTCTCCGGATGGGACCCGTTTTGATATGCAATTCGCGCGCGATCGCTGAGGGGCCCCTCGTTAAAATAGGCCTTTTTCTTAGAGGCTCACTCGGCGTAGACTCACGAAACAAAGCTCGTCCTGCCGATTGTCCGAAATACCTCGGGAGCTCACCCAAGAGTCGTCGGTTGTCTGGATCGGAGCTAAACGCCTCGTCGTGACTGTCTCTTTCAGACCGTGCTGCGGAGGAATGGGGGTCCGCCAACAGGTTCATTTAGCGAAGTGGGCTGTTTTATTGCCTCTCATTATCGAATGGCTTTCCCCAAGCCGCGCATTGTCTCGAGCCGCTATTATTCACTTGGTAGTTAGGAAATCGTAACTTGACAGTTTCTATATCGCATCGTGCAAGTGTCTATCACGACCAAACAATTTTTCAGGAAGCTCGATCAGGGCATAAATATAATTTGGCCCCATTAAGTTCTTGCGTCGATCAATATTTAAATATGTTAGGTAAATAAAGTACCATGCTCACAGATTTTGAGTCTCCCTACCGCGACCAAGCTACTGTATTTCACTTCGCAGAGTCCTTCAACTTTTGCTGAATGGTCCATTCGCTTTAAGCCCTCCACAACTCCTTCAGTAAGCCTGCTTTTGTGCCTGAAACTTCATAATTATTCGAGAGAAATCTTCTAGATTCCGCTAAAGTGGCGGCAGGAACTGACTTCCTTTCGAAGCTGTCATGTGTCAGGTTGCCTATAATAAGCCAACTGCCTTGCGGTCTAGTGGTTATGGTTCTGAACTACAAAGTGATAGATCCGGGTTCAAGCCTGGTTCTGACTGGGAAAGATTTTCAAAATCCCACTGGGGCAGAAGAGAGTCCATGTACGACCCATCACATCACCCTCCATAAGCTTTCAGAAGTATTTCAAAGGGCACCGTGAATGGAATATCCAAATTGACACAAAATTTCACGCCACTGCGCTGCTCATCCTTCGCATCCTTCACAACTAACTCGAATAACGCAGAACAGGACAAAAGTGGTTCACAAAAACAGCTATACAGTCCGACGGGGAAAGCTTAGAGCAGTAAAACAAATATCTGGTGCGTAGCAACACACAACGTTGCGCAACCCCTTTAAGTTCGAACACCAGCTACATTTGCGAGCGTTATATCGTCGTTCAACGCATTTCTACAGAAACACTTATGGAGAACAAAATGTAGGGACTAGTTAGCTGAGAATACTCCGTAAGTTTGATCGCAATCGTCTGAGCCGATTGTGAGAAAATGGAATACCGATAAATTAATATTCGACCAATCTCCTTTTCTAAGTTAACTTGGCTTATATCTCCGTTCAACACATATATACAGAAATAATTATAGAGAACAAAATGTTGGTATGGGTAACTAGAAGACACTCCATTAGGATTTATTCATCTGGTGAAGAAGTTACCCTGGAATTTACGGAAATGTTCGAAAAAACGTTATTTTCGACACATTTTCATTTGGCCACTGGATTGGCTAGGAATCTGGAAACTTTCATCCATACGTACATAGGTTTCATACTCGAACTTACAATTTCAGGAGCATCGTATGTGCTTTCCCGAGCACAGCATGTGGATATACGCGGAATGGCACTATGCCAGATTGATAAATTCTGTTCTGAATTTTTAAAAATTCGAAAACCATAAGAAAATACGTTTTGGTTTATTATTCATTCTGAATAATAACCCTATGTTTTCGGTCACGAAAAATTTTTTACAACCCCCCCCTCAAAATTTGATACTTTACGTTTCAAGACATGGAGATTCCAAATTTGCAATGTCCGTCCGCCGTCCGGGCCGTTTTGTGCCTTTATCGTGGTCTAAAAAATTTGTTCTTTCGCCCAAAAATCCGATTTGGTATCTAGTTGTGCCCGCCATCTCGGCAATCCGATCGGACAAAGCCCGTGGTTGTAATGGGCAAAAAACGGTTAAAAAAATTAACGAAACGCAGTACAACGCGGGAACTACAGCGTCCCTCACTCCCTCCCGTCTGAATAAAAAACAACCGGTGGCGCCCCGCCCCGGTCCTCGCCTCGCGGGCAGGCGGCTCCCCTTTCGCCTCCCAACGACGACGACGCGCCACTCGACTCCCCTTTCGCCTTTCGCTTCGAGCGCCCCCGTTCCAATTCCCCCGACGTTTTGGTTTTAATACGATTCCATTTTTTTAGATTCTTTCGTTTCATTCTCATTTTGGTTTTTTTCATAGGTTTTTGGTTAAATTTTGATATTAGTATTTAGCGTGCATGTTTTCATATTAAAATTCAGTTTTTTCTAGATACTTTCGTTTCTTTGTTTATTTTAATGTTACGATTCAGTTCTTTGCGACCTTTTTTTGGGTTTCATTATGATATTTTTCGATGCTGAATCGAACAGGATGGGTCTCGGAGCATTGATGCTACGTCAAGCTGATTATCCGAATAATAAACCGTTGTGTAATAATTTGCAGGGTTTTTTCATACAATGCGTGTTTTATCTCTGCACAGGTCACTTTTAGAGCGGTATATACGGACTGCCTTTTGAAAGACTCCTTTTCAGTTGTTTTGCAATCAAATTTTGAAAAAAGCTTGAAAGTTTGAGAAAAATTGTTTTTCTTTATAAGCTTGAGTGGTTTTTAACCGCATTTCAGAGAATGTTTTCAGGAAGGAAAGTTAGGCGTTAAAAGGTATGTGGTATTTTTATCATTCAATCCCTCCCCACTAGCCCTGATCAAAAACACTCATAGGGTGATTAACTGCTTCCTAGCCCTGGATTCTAGACAGGCGAAGAATGAGGAGTTTTCGACTGGCGTATGCAGCTCACATGAAGGAGTACCTGACACTGGGGCACATGAGCCTGGCCATGGATCCTCCCCGCTATCTCATCCCATATCATGCGGTTTACAAGATTGAGGATAGGCGGCGTAAGATGCGAGTCGTCTATGATGCTAGTTTCCCAACAGCGACTGGTAGCCTTAATGACCAACTGTTAACTGGACCCAAGCTGCAATCAGATATCGCCACCATACTTTTTAATTTTCGTCGCTATACTTAAATGTTTCGGTGTGACATTGTGAAAATGTTCCGGCAAATATGGTTGAACCGCACTGAAAGTTACCATCAACAGATAGTGTGGAGAGACACGCCTAATGAACCTATACGATTTTTGAGTTGAATACTGTGCCTTTTGGAATGTCCTCCTCTCCCTACTTGGCCCAGAGAGTGTTGCAACAACATGCCACCAATTTTAGGGATCAGTACCCAGAAGCTGCAGCCATCATCTCAACGAATTCGTACGTTGATGATCTAGTGGGTGGGAGTGATAGCTCCGAACATCTTAGACATCTAGGGGCCCAACTAGTGAACTTACTGGGTAATGCAGGATTTGAGTTGGGAAAGTGGAGCTTCAACTTCCTCCTCCTTCATTCCTGCAGCCGGAGAAATCGTATCTATGCCTATTTATTTGTATGTCCTCCCGTGTACTCCATCCGGAAGAGGCTACGTCTCTGTCTACAGAGGGATTCCTTGATGTCTTCGACAGGTTCATTGCAAGACGGGGGCTTCCCGCTGAGATGCTCTCTGATGGTGGAACTAACTTTCGAGGCGCAGATGGGTATCTCCAGGAGATACATGAGTTTTTCCGCCAGAGAGAGATACTCCCTGCCGACTGGTAGACAGCACTACTGCTGGCAGTTGATCCGAGAACGGGTACAGTTTTTTTGGCATCGGTGGTCTCAGGAATACCTTAACACCCTGCAACAGCATAACATGTGTGCCGTGAAGGCTCCCAACCTGAAGACTGGTGACTTCGTGTTGCTGAGGGACGACCAGACGCCACCGGCCCAATGGGCCTTGGGAAGAATCCAGGAAGTCCATCCAGGCCCTGACACTGTTGTGCAAGTGGTTACGGTGAAGATGGCTACAGGTTACATGAGACCAGCTGTGAAGATGGTGCCACTAACCTTTGAGGACCTGCACGCCGAGCCAACTATCCATGAGCCGCAAAAGGGGGGAGTGTGTGTTAACGCAAAAATGGAAGATGTATTTGATTGCTCCCCTCCTCGGCGTCGTCTGAAAACCCCCGCTCCTTAAGTTCACTGTTTCTCCGCGACTGCCCCCGCTTTTTTTAACACAACGCCTTCAGCCGCTCAATTATCGCTTCAAGCTGCCACCTTCATCGCTTTGTTTTCCCGGGTCATCAGCATCCCATAACGATATACTGGGTCATCAGCATCCCACCTGAAGTCTACTGCTACATGAGCATCATTTGCCGACTCCTCGCTGCAAGAATCGCCGACTTCACTTAACGGTCAGACGTTTATGTTCTAATTCTTCGAGGACACTAGCTCAAACATTGTCCACCTTCCTATTGTTCACTCTTTGTTATTTACTATAGTTTAATAGGAGCCCTAATTTACGCTTTTTCATTTTCTATATTATACGTTTGTCACTAGGTAATTGGTTTTATTATTGAAACCCCGCCTTCTGTGTTTACAAACATTTTGGTAGCAGAGCGTGGTTGTATGTAAACTTCACATCGTTAAACGTAATTTTCTATTTAATTTGTAAGTTTGTTTCGATTGTCTAATTTATCGCTGCGTTTTTGGCCGAACGGAAATTAGGTTGGCAACACTTCGATCTGTTAAACTTGCGCGCGGACACCGACCTCAAACCTTAGGACACGAATAACAAATCGCTTCGGCGTTTTGTTTACTTTCATCCTTTCTTTAAATTGAACTTGAATCCGTGCACCTCTCGAACTCCTCACCTTGTTTCGTCTAGTATACCTCTAATCCTTAATTTCCGAATCTTCATTTTTATTTGTTTTTTTTTTGTTTCGTTCTCTTTGCCCCCTCGTCTACAATGACGGAAAGCTTGTCTCGCACTATTGCAAAATTCAAGCGAATTCTTTTAACTGCTAAAGGGGAAATCGAAGCAATTCAGGAGATAGCTAGAAAGGCGAAAACAGATAGGACATTTTTCTTACAATTAAAGGGAATGTATCCCTGTCTCGAAAAATATTTCTCGAAATATGAAGATACATACATTAATCTTAGCGTTATTGGTGACGAAGAAAAGAGCGTATCTTTTCCTACTGAAAAGGAAAAATCCGAATATGAATCTGTCCGCTCGGTCTATTATAAAATAATCGCTATTTTCGCTACCCTTTCTGAATCTGACCAGGCATCACCATCATCACGTGTCGGTTCTGCTCTCCACGAAACAACAGTAGTTCATGAATCTGCAGGTTCACATTTACCAGAAATAAAGCTTATCCCATTTGACGGGGGGATATACTTAATTGGCCAAAATTCCGTGATACTTTTGTCTCCATATTACACGATGATAAAGTTAGTTCAACACGAAAAAATTCCATTACCTAATCACTTCTTTAAGCGGCCCAGCACGCTCTTTTAGTAACTACTCTTCAATTACAGACGCCAATTATCAATTGGCTTGGAACTCGTTGGTGGAGACTTACGATAAGCGGCGGCTACTTGTTACTGCGTACCTGAATCGGGTTCTTAACTTTACCCCAATCTCAAGGTAAACCTTCTCCAGACTTGTTGCAGTCATTCATAACCAATGTCTGTGACCATATCGCATCGTTTGAACTTTTGAATGTCGAAAACGAATCTAAATTCATTCTGTTCCACTTGACTTATCGTCTTTGGATCAATCTACAAGGAACAGTTTCAAAATGCTCATAAGGATGTAGAATTTCCTTCATACCAACAGTTGGTAAAATTTGTCAAAGATCGTTGTTTAACTATGCAGTTGTCGTCGGACGTTAATGTAGTGTTTGATCCTCACACTCCAAAACCAAAAAGAACTTCATTCAAACAAAAATATGCTGAAAAAAGGTACGACCTTCGAACTTCAGGTAAGTCAACTTTGGTAGCTCAAACTTCGAAATATCCTTCCAGCCAAAATAAGCCATTCAACGCTCGTCCACCATTTGAATGCTTCATTTGTCATGATTCTTCTCATGGATTATTGTCATGCAGGAAGTTCTACGACGCAGACGTTAACCAACGAATTATTTGGCTCACTAATTGGAAAGGTTGTCGCAATTGTCTTTCCATTAAACATCATATTAACGAGTGCAAATCCAAATGGACCTGCCGTTGGTGCAAAAACGTCACAATTCCCTGCTTTGTGACACCAACCTTGCAGCGTCTCATCAACTAGACCTTAACTTACAGCCGACCAATTCTGCGAATGATATTGGCTCGAAAGGTGACACTCACCCTTGTATCCCTAGCACATCTTCAGCTTTACCCGGTACTTACACTGCCATTGTGGACAGTGTTCCTCACACTCAACTTATCTTGGGTACTGTACTGGCTGAAATAGTTGATGCACGAGGAGTTTATCAACCAGTTCGCATGGTGATCGATTCGGCTAGTCATTACTCTTTCATGACTCACAAATGTGCAAATCGGTTAGGTTTGCCACACAAACAGTCTAACTTCACGATTTCTGGAATTGGTCAAAGTCGTGAGAGTTCGAAGGGTTATGTGGACTGCACTATAAAACCATCAAATAAATCTACACCCGTCATGAACATTAAGGCTCTGTTGCTTCGTACAATAACATCAAATTTGCCTACTGTTTCCCTACCTCAGCGCTTATGGACAAAGTACATCAAATATCCATTGGCTGATCCTTTATTTTACGAGAGCAAGCCAATTGACATTCTTTTGGGGGCAGATATTTTTGCTGATATCTGGCTTGGTAGTCCCATTGAAATTGACGGGTATTCACCAAGGCTTTTTCCCACAGTCTTTGGTCACGTTGTGATTGGTCAATTCACTACCCCGTCTTCACATCAGTCTCAAGGGATGTCTTTACTCACTACTATCCCATTATCAATTGATGACATCAACTCCAACCTACGTCGTTTTTGGGAATTGGAAGAACCCAAAGTTGTCAAGGCTAAGAACCCAGAAGACATCTTTTGTGAGGAACATTTCAAAACCACTCACTTCAGACTCGAAAATGGTCGCTATGGAGTGCGCCTACCATTTCGCTCTACTCCTCCAGAATTCACCGACATTGCCATTATTGCTCGTAGACGCTTTCGACATCAAGAAAATCGATTGTTAAAAAATAAAGATCTTCGTGATTCATATCACGAGTTTATGAGAGAATATGAGGCCCTAGGACATATGTCAATTTCTCGCCAATCATCAGCATACGTCATTCCTCATCATCACGTTACTAAATTGGACAGAGGGCAATTGAAATTGAGAGTTGTCTTTGACGCTTCTGCTCAATCACTGAATGGCTCGTTAAATGACTACCTTTATGTAGGGCCCAACTTCAGGCGGATATTAAAGATATTTTACTTAACTTCAGACTTCATAAAGTCGCATTGGTTGCTGACATTGTTAAGATGTTCCGTAACGTGCGTTCATCCAGATGACCGTAGGTTTCAGACAATCCTCTGGCGCACAAATCCCTATGAATCACTTCAGACTTACGAACTGAATACCCTCGTCTATGGCCTTGCCAGTAGCCCATTCCATGCAAATCGTGTCATTCAACAAATTGTCGAAGATCATGGATCATCATACCCAGCTGCCAGTAAAGTACTTAAATGAGACATCTACGTAGACGACTGTGTGACTGGATGCAACAATATTGAAGAGGCTACTGAACTTCTGAAGCAACTGGTAGGCCTGTTAGGGAAGGGTCAGTTTGAACTGGGTAAGTGGGCTAGTAACTACCCTCGACTTCTAGAATGCATCCCCAATACGTCTAATGAATCAATATCAATAGCTCCGAAGGATGACAGTTTTATAAAAATTTTAGGTCTTCGATGGAACCCTACAACTGACTGTTTTACGTACACTATCGACGTACCACAAGTAGAACCAACGAAACGCTCGATATTATCGGCTGTTTCTCGAATATACGATCCTTTAGGATTTATCTCGCCACTCGTGGTGTTGATGAAACAGCTGATACAGGAATTGTGGAAATTAGGTATCGATTGGGATGACAATGTCCCTTCTCTATTGGGTAGTAAATGGAATTCTATAATCGAACATTTACCTACTTACCTACTTACCTACATTTACCTGCACATTCCAAGATTCGTATGCTCGAATACAACCGCGATGTATCAAGTCATTGGATTTGCGGATGCTTCAGAAGTAGCATTTTGTGCTGTGATTGCATTGTCCAACATGAAAAGACCCAAGTATCGCTCATGATAGCAAAGACTAAGCTAGCACCTTTGAAGAAACTCACAGTACCCCGATTGGAGCTTTCTGGCTGCCTACTCCTATCTCGCATGTTCCAGTCAATAAATGGGTTTATTAATCTTTTGACACCAAATAAAATACTTCCTCCGCGCTTTTTCACAGATTCCACTATAGTACTCAGTTGGTTACGAACTCCAACGTTCAAGCTTAAAACATTTGTTTCCAACAGAGTCGAAGAAATTCTGCAAGCCACTCTGGGTGATCAGTGGTATCATGTTTCTTCATCGGATAACCCTGCAGACATAGGCTCAAGAGGATGTTATCCCCAGCAATTACTCAACAACCATCTGTGGTGGAATGGACCCCAGTGGTTAACGCAACCAATCAAAACCTGGTCAGTGTCAACACCTGAACTTGACTTTGATTTACCTGAACTGAAACTTGAAAGGCTCTCTCTCATTACAACCATTGACCCTCCTGCAATGATTAATGCGAAATTTCTCGTCGACATTATCTCCAAATTCTCAGTTCTTAATAAGCTACTTCGTGTTATAGCATATGTCCTGCGTTTCATCAATCTACTCAAAACAAAGAAAAGAGACTACAAGAATACGCCGTTTCGTCCACAAGATATGCAGTTTTCCCTGACTCTATGCATCAAGGCAGTGCAGTCATACTACTTATTTACTGAGAACCATAGTGATCAAGTATTTCAAAGATTCGCCAAACTCAACCCTTTCTTTGATTCATCAGGCATTCTCAGGGCGGGCGGTAGGTTGTACAATGCCAATGTACCGTACAACCACAAGCACCCAGCGTTGTTACCTCGTGAGAGCCATCTTTCTATTTTGATCACAGATCACTTCCACAGGATTTACTTACATCCTGGGCCTTCTTTATTGCAAGCTCTGATTCAGAGGGAGTTTTGGATACCCTCTCTCAGACGATTAACTCAGAAACGGGTGTTTGCATGCACCTACTGCTATCGACACAAGGCTAAAAGCTTCACACCAAAAATGGCAGATCTACCATCATACAGGGTTCAACAAGCCCGTGCCTTTCTCAAATCCGGAGTAGATTTTGCAGGCCCTTTCTTTGTGAAGGAATCTCATCGTCGCAAAGCACAAGCATCGAAAGCATATCTTTGCATATTTGTATGCATGACGACAAAGCCATTCACATAGAGGTTGTTTCTAATCTCACAGCGGACGCATTCCTCGCAGCATTAGACCGCTTTGTTTCGCTAGTGGGGACACCATCTGATTTGTACTCAGACTGTGGATCAAATTTTATTGCAGCAGCTAGGAAACTCAAAGAATTCTTTCAATGGTTTGTAGAAGAAAACACTCAATTGTTGATTTCTGAAAGGATGACCTTACGCCACATTAATTGGCACTTTAATCCACCACACGCTCCTCATTTTGGGGGAATTTGGGAAGCAGGAGTAAAGTCGGCCAAAGCAATACTTCTTCGTTCTACTGGAGAGACAGTTACCTTCGAAGAGCTTGCTACACTTGCTGCAAAAATAAGTGCAATCCTTAATTCTCGTCCCATAACACCACTTTCCAACGACCCGTCAGAATGGGATTACCTCTCACCTGGTCACTTCATTACCGGAGATATCCTGCTAGCCATTCCTGAACCATCTTTATTGGGTGTGAAATTGAACAGCCTAGATAGATGGCAATTGGTGAAGCGACTTTCGCAGCAGTTCTGGGTACGATGGCACAAGACGTACCTGAATACGCTTCAGCTGCGCCACAAGTGGATAAAAGACCAGCCAGGTATTAAGGTAGGAGACCTTGTTCTCATCAAGGAACATAACCAACCTGTTCTTCATTGGTCTCGTGGTCGTGTGACAGAGGTGCATCCAGGCGCAGATGGTAATGTTCGAGTTGCGACTGTTAGAACGAAAAGCTCAACATTTACTCGCCCAGTAGTAAAACTTGTTCCTTTACTTCATAATGATGAAGATAGAGAGATAGTGAAGCACGCTTCACAGACAGTTGTCTAGCGTGTAAACTTTATAATCTTATATCCTCCATTCATCTATTACGCTCTCATTTATTTCACCTCATCCTTGTTTATCCTTCCTATCTCAAAGTTCTGAAAATTTTGCAATTTTGGCGGGCGGTATGTTAACGCAAAAATGGAAGATGTATTTGATTGCTCCCCTCCTCGGCGTCGTCTGAAAACCCCCGCTCCTTAAGTTCACTGTTTCTCCGCGACTGCCCCCGCTTTTTTTAACACAACGCCTTCAGCCGCTCAATTATCGCTTCAAGCTGCCACCTTCATCGCTTTGTTTTCCCGGGTCATCAGCATCCCATAACGATATACTGGGTCATCAGCATCCCACCTGAAGTCTACTGCTACATGAGCATCATTTGCCGACTCCTCGCTGCAAGAATCGCCGACTTCACTTAACGGTCAGACGTTTATGTTCTAATTCTTCGAGGACACTAGCTCAAACATTGTCCACCTTCCTATTGTTCACTCTTTGTTATTTACTATAGTTTAATAGGAGCTCCTAATTTACGCTTTTTCTCATTTTCTATATTATACGTTTGTCACTAGGGGTAATTGGTTTTTTATTATTGAAAACCCCGCCTCTGTGTCTACAAACAGTGTGTTCGAACACAGTTATTTGAAATTTGCGGTTCGTGGAGTTTGTTGTTGTTTTTTTCTTTCTTTTACTGTTAACCGCGACTTCTATTTACCGCCTGCGGAATTCGCCCATTTTTCCGCGGATCTAGGATGTTCGGGACATCACGAGCCGACGCCAGCACTTATTAAGAACGCATTATTACAAATCACCCGCTCGCGCTGTGCGCGACCATATTCCGCCTTTTTTCTCACTAACATTTTTCTATTGTTTGAAACGTCTCAACCGTTTAGTTCGTAATTTACCGTCGTGTTTTGAGTCATTCGCGTATCGGAGTTCGCGTTCGGTCTGCGGAATCCGCGACCGGTTCACGAAATTACGAACATTCGTGGTATCTGGAACATCTGGTGGACATCCCAGTACGTCAGTGCCACAACATTTTGTTGGAAAGCGTAATCCCATTGTAAATAAATACAGTCCACTTTAAATTCTCGACTTCCGGAAGTTTAGTTTTATTTATTCCCCAATATTAAACAGTTAGGGATTGATAAGTAGAATGTATGTTACGTTACGAATAATCTGAGTAGTTGTAGTCCGTTTTGGGAATAACTTTCTCTCTTTCAACCTTCCCCCCACCCCACCACCCTTATGGAAAGCGATAGTTCATTCGGATCAATTGTCGTACGGCAAAGCTGACTTCACATGAACAGCGTACACTTTTTTTTGCTGTTGAGAAAACGTTAGGGTCAGATAAAAACTCAACCTTTTTTGGTGCCCTTTCGGTTTGAAAGCAGTAGTCGTGACTGCAGAACGGATCTCAGGATCCTGTTATTTTTGGTTTTCGACAGATACGTTCTGATGAGTTATCTGGGTACCTTTGCAAAGGGGCCTCGATTATCTCTCGCTGGGAGTAGATAAAATAATCACTAAGAACTCCGTTGTGTGCGCAATTATTTCTCAGTTTCTCAGAAGCGTCTTTGAATTGACTATCAATCAAATTTCTTAGGGGGAACCTCGCGTGTCTCAAATCGAGGGCGTTGGATTCCATTGTCTTTTTTATTTCGTTTCGACTCGCCGATTGATCACCTTACGGTCCGAATGTTGATGATGTCGGCATCCGAACTAACGTAACTGCTCCTCCGAAAAGGCTCATTGTTTGAATAGGCGTTTCTCTATTGACTAGTTTCACGTGCTGAGATGAGTCTCTGTCTAGGGATTGGTTCACTGTTTTACCGACGGCTGAAAGGGCGGCTAGAAGTAGAATTCGAAATTAGACCTAATTATCGTCGAGCTCTTGCGACGCATTCCGTGTTGTGTCACGGCGTTCCATTTGAACCTAACATGCAGATACCTTGGCCTCATTTCTTCTGTATATTTCCTATCAACTTTCGTATTAATTATACAGAAGAGAAAATAAATTTAAAACGCTTATCCCCCTTATTTGGAATTTTCAACCGCACATTGCGTTCCGAAGCTTCGTGACCTACTTCAATTGTAGCTCATCTATTGAAGAGAAACGTGTGAGTTTCAACCCACCTTACGACTTGTTTATGCCGCACTCATGCTCCACACACATTCAGCGGTGTCGCTCTAAAGACTAATTCAATCTAAGAAATAACTGAACGTTTTGCAAATATAAACTGATGCTCAACGTTCCAGAATTTTTTTTTTTTAATAACTGACTATCTCAAATTTGAGGTAAGCACCGCAGCCTAACGGCCAGTCCTAATGTCTCACGAGTTCACTAACTAAGGAACAACAGGTATTTCCTGCAAGAGTATTCTTTGGTTTTTCTTTCTTGGAGAAGTTGATCCAAGGACCGAAAAATCGCTCACTTTCCAGTATACTCGTAAGGGCTGACGTCATGTTCCAAGAATCTACAACTATTCACGTTTCTGGTATCTCATCCAACGTAGAGTTCGCTAATTTTTGGAAGTTGGTAAAACGATCGCTAGTTTTCAGAAAAATGACGTCAGCTTCCGGCATGTTCAACTGCCACTCCGGTTCTAAACGGTTTGAAGGCGTCACCTTTTGGTTAGAAATGAAGCTTATCGGGTGATGCATTTGTTGAATCACTCGATAAGATTCATTTGTTTGTCTCGTTCTGGTTGATTTATAATCGAAAACGATAGATCTCGGGAAATCCAAACGAAAGACGATGTTTCAAATTTTGAGCTCTTACCAAATCCCTCTTCTAAAATTGCCGGATTCGTGGTACTATTGTGCAGCCTCCGCGCACGTGCGGAATATTTGATGCGAGATATCGGGGCTCACAGACGCAGCTAAGTGTTTAGTGTGAGAGAACTTGAGGGCAAGCCGCAATGTAATTCGAGCGTATAATTTTGCAACAATCGACTCTCTAGCTGGACTGAGCGACGCAAAGATTCGCGGAAAGATCGACGACATTCTCGAACCATCATGAGCGGTGACAAAGTGAAGGAGGTGGTGCGCCGAAAAGGTGACCCGCGATTTTTTTGCTTGCCTCCGAATGTTTTTGAAAGCATCTGGAAAGTTGCCACGCGTGTTTGAACGTCGTTCCTCGAGACAGACCATAAATTTAACTCGAATCTGTAGAACAGTTGAGGGTCATCAGAAACAACTTCCTTCCAGTTGTTCTGCCTGTTAAATATCCGTGACGTGACGTCGTAGCGGAAAGTACACGGACGGGATTGAAATCGAGTGTTCTTGACCAGAGAACTGCACATGAAATAATTACTATTCAAATTATGTAGACGCGCGATTTATCTTGTTACCTCCTGAATGAGGCGTTATATCGTTTGAGGGTTCAGCGGGAAATACGAATTATGGTACAACCCTACTCATACTCTTCTCGCCTCCTGCGTGACGTCCGCACTCCCGAGCGCTAATCCGTAAAAGGGAACGATGTTTGATGATGGGGCTCGAACACGGTTGGATGTTAGGTAGAAAATGGGGATTTGACATAGTGAAGGGCCCTGGAGGCGGATACTGACATTATCTAGGATCCAACTTAGCGACTTCCTGGCCTTATTTTTTTACTAATGGCTTTGAAGGTGGTTCTCGAGAAAGGAAAGAGAGAATGGGAGGGAGCTTTGAGACAAAATACTATTTCGTAATGGTTTTGTTTTTTGACAACCGACTGTTATCTCTGGGTTCTTTGCCCTGTTGTGCCATTATAATCATCATGTTCTCTAACATCTTCGTTATCTGGATCTTAATGATAATCGCTGGTCATTGCCGTCTTTTAGTTTACTTGCTCCCCTTGTGGAGATCTTCCTTGATCTTGCGCTTTGTTGTTTTCAAGTCTTCCCGAACTCCTGACTGTCAAGTGGTGAATAACCAGTTCATTTTATAATTGATATTGGATTATATATTGATGTATTTGCGCTGATTTCTCTCTCTCTCTCTCTCCCTCTCTGAGGAGTGATGTATATCTGTTATTAAGTTATGATTTTAGCTGGTTAGTTCTACTACGTAGGCGGTTGAGTAGGAGAATTAAGTGAACTTTGCAAGTAAGACGGCGATCCAATATGACACCCAAATATTTGTAGAATTGCATGGTGGGGATGATATGTGCCTGGTAATGTAATGGTGGGTAATGTCTTCGTCTACTATAGGTGTATGTAAAAGCACATGCTTTTGATGGATTCACCATTGTCCAAATTCCGTCAGAATCGTCTGCAGCATGTCTGTTGTGGCCTCCATGTCCGGCGCCCGGACAGCGTAAAGTAAATCATCAGCGTATAGTGCTGAGAAATGAGGAGGGGAGGGTAGTGGTAGGTCGTAGCAGTATATAGAGTAAAGATATGGGGCCCATACGCTGCCCTGGGGGACTCCAGCTCGAATGATCCTCGTTCTTGATGACTCCCCTTGTAATGTTACGACAAATGTACGTTCAGACAAATAAGAGGCCAGGAGTGAGTAAAGATTGTTGGGCAAGTGTGGCTGAATTTTGTGTAGAAGACCCTCGTGCCAAGTGCAGTCGAACGCTTTTTCAACGTCGAAAAAAAAACAGAGCGACAAACCTCTTTTAGGTGATAGGTATTTTTGACGTATGTAGTGAAGCATTGCAGTTGAAGAGGACAGGAGTGTACCTTTATGAAACCAAACTACTCGTTTGGGATAAGATGAGACAGGAGTAGGGTTGGCAGTACCAGGCGCTCTAATAGTTTGGAGAGGATTGACAGTAAGCTGATTGGACGGTAGGATCATTATCTGGCTTATCTGGTTTAGGAATCATACACAGTGAGGCGTGTTTCCACTTTTTCGGGAAATTACGCAGCCGTGCGGTTGAGGTGAAAAAATTCATCGTAATCGTCTTGGTGCTTTAGGGAGTAGTGGTTGGACAATTAGATCAGTACCGGGAGTTTTCCGACCCAAGGATTGTTTGATGGCCTCTTTTACGTTTTTAGGTGAGAAATATGTGAGGTGTGAAGGAAACCCTCTTCCCCGCTCTGCCTCCTCCGACAGGGCATCCAATGACGTTTCCTGTGGCGAGAAATGCTGTTCGTATAGTTCGGCAAGTAGTGCAGGCACAAGAGAAACCTTTTTCTTCATGTTCCGAGATCAATTATCGAGCTTTAGAAGACAAAATACTGCAATGTCAAAGCACTTGTTCCATGGCCACTGCCAACGTGAGTGTCAGGGGCGAGTTGGTGTGCGGAGTTAGGGCGGTGTCCCAGAATACGTACGAAGGGCACATACATCGCGGTGTCTGTTGAGAGAACCTCGAGACTCGGAAACATATGAAGGTACTGAGGGTCTGACCAGCCTCCTGTGATTCTCCTTCCACTCCCTTCTGCCAAACACGTCGGTGCAAACCTCGGAGCATCTTGAGATATGCCGTGCCCCATATCCACTTCCCTGTTGATCGTAACAAAACAGTTAGCTGTTTTGTGGTTTTGGAGGGGCTGGGGGTGTGATATTTCTGGAGGGATGATTAAGTTGTATCTGGTACTGACTGAAAAAGCAAACAGGGAAGTTTCCTAAGCAACAACATGTCTCTTCTTCCTCTCACGAATGGCACAGCAAAATTGAAGTACAGGAGCGGCCAAAATGTTTATACAGTGAGTTTGGGGGGTGGGGTTGTGCATTACACGATTTACATCAACTTGTTCTAGAATCCGAATCCGCTCGTCGCGTCAAATCTCAAAATCTCAAAAATCAGGCCCGAAAACCGTTGGGCGAGACATTTTTGGACCGAAGTGTGCACTGCACAAAGTAATTCTACATTGAAAGCATTTCGAAACGTGAACTGCGTGTCACTCAATTCCGTTTCGATCTTCTTGCAAAATCATCTCCGCAGCGTGGGTCATCAAACTACAACTGCCGTGGAGCGTGGATCATCTTTCCGTCCTCAATCGTTTGATTAACAACGACGATTCTCAATATTTTGTGCCCAGCTCCGTTTGACCAATAAAATACATTGAAATTATACCTATTCAACCGGATCATTCACGAAGAAATCGTCGGCCTAAGTTGCAGCGGTTACCCGCATCGCATCCCACTTCGTTTTCCCGGGCCTCCAGCGCTCTAATGAGAAGCCAAAGGACGGCAGGAGCCTTCTAAATTTGGCCCCCCTGAAAACAGAGTTCGCCGGAACGCGTGAAGTAACGACCAGAACTGACAAATTGCTCACGAAACCACTTTCTCCACTGCTTTTCGACGTTAACCATAAGTTCCCCGGAACAGTTCTACCCCGCCTTCCGACTCGTGGAAGATGCGTTCAAACCAACCAGCGAAGGTTGATACGTAATTTACACTTCAAGAACTACTCTGAGGAAAGTTTAAATAAGCAGTAAGAAATAATAATTCCGGAAACGGAGAGTTATTTAAAGCCTCCGCTGGCTTTCTCAGTTGTAGTATTTAAAAACAGCAGCCGGTGTATTCTCGAGAGCTCAAAACCAGCATTGTATAGAATAGAATAAATGCGATATCGTCATAAGCTGCCTTCACATTTATGGAAAAGGAAAAACGACACCCAATTGTGCGCCTCAATGGCCCCAAGAACTGCTCAATTTCTCAGAACAATCTGCAACACGCTCTCAATTCCCTACTTCTTGAAATATATGTCACCACGAATAATTATATTATGGCCTGGTGCGGGTTGATACCAGGGCTGATTCGTTTGCTGGCCGATTCTTATGCTTTGTTCTGCGCGAGTCTGCCTTCATAAATAAAAAGTTAGGTAATAAAGGTCCTTTAGGATTAAATGAATTTTATGTGCAGGCGAGGAAACTTGTTGGGACCGCACCGTCACCCAATGGTGCGACGTCAACATGCAGGGGGCTGAGGAAAAAACCCAGCTAATCCTCTTGAAAGGGAAAGTGAATAATCAACCCTCAATACGCTTTGGCGGCCACAGGCTCCTTCTTGAAAAGCACATCAAGTATTTAGGAGTGAATGTAGGTGAGAGGTGGGGCTTCAATCAACACCTCAAGTCCTTTAAAGGCACTATCATTGCAAGGTTTGCCAGATAAATAAATCAGTCAGTCAGTCTCTCTCTCTTTGTTTCTCCCCCTTGGAAGACTCTCCAGTCAGCACGTCATAAAATCTTCAGCTGAAAGACCGTGGGAAATGCTGACGACTGTATCATGAAAGTGCAGATACTTATTGTCGATAAAATATTTCTCATTTGTGCGCCACGATGCCAAATCTTGGCCAAGTTGTGGTCCGTTACATCTTGGCTACTCTTTGTAGTTTGCCGTGTCCGAGCGATAAGAACTGGAGGAAAACGTTCCATGCATTTAAGAATGTGACCCTCGGAGCGTCGCTTGGAAGCTGCAGGCGCTCAGAATCTACTGCACAACCTCGTGAGGCCGTTTCGCATTCAGCAGTCAGGTGTGTGGTGCACAACAATGAAGATTTTCCTATTGAAGGCTGGAGCGAAGACTGGCTAACCTTAGTCATTCAGTTGATGAACCGACCAACCCGCGGCGGGCGTTATCTTCGGATTTACTACAAACGGAGTAAATGGTTCGACAGCCTTTTTTGTCGAAGAGCCTCGGAACGGCAATTATTATTGGAATCTGGTAGTTTGGCGTTGATTAACTGTAGTGAAGTCACTCACGAGGATTAAGGACATTTGCCCCAGTCTCCTGAATCAGTTGCGGGATAATTGTAGGGCTGTGGTTCTAACAGAAGGTAGAAAGCAAGAATATTGTTCAGAGACTCGCCTATTTCGTTCTGTGTGGAGTTTTCACACTCACCCATTCCCACCTCAACTCCACCGTTCTTTTTTTCGAGACGCGTCTTTTCACGAGCGAATCGCTCTCTTTTCGCATTAATCTATTTTATACCCTCACTTCCCTTTTCAAATTATTCGTATTACTCAATATCCGTTTTAGATTCAAACTCCTTGAGAGTCGGTGGTTCGAAGTATGAAAAAAATCCCGATATAAAATTCTCGTTATGACGAATGGAGTTAATCAGTTCGCCGAAGGCAAATAGGTTATCGCTCAGTGCGCCGTAAGAAACGCTACTCCCAATGCGAAATGCCCTTTTTATTTGTTTCCTCGTTATTTATGCGCCGTTGATGTTATTCGTCAATAATCGAATGAGTGATGTTCCTCTCTAGTCATTCTGATTAGTTGAACGAGAATTACCACGAACGGAGAATAGGAGAATTGTGCTGACCTCGATTGACGAGAGGGTGATCTCAATTTCTTATTGTTTACCGAGTTTTTTCCCCCGTTGTATTCGTACTTGCTTATTGGCTGTAAATCCACGTCGATACATGGTCCTGGAAATAAATTATACGATTCGATTTGGCTGTAGGCAAAAATTGTCTTGTTGTAATCCTGTTCTACTTCATGGCAGTTAGCGCCACATACCTGCTGCCATGTGGTTCTGTCTTTTAAGGTTTTACCGGTTACCTCACTGTAAACCTGGAAATCCTTCGAGAAATCAGTGAAATAAAAACACGCCTCTACTATCAGCGTTTTTAAGCGAATACGTTCAATTTAAATATCGCTGTAATACCTACCCAATTTTCTGAATATACCAACGCTAATATGATAAACCTATCTGTTATCATAAATCTCTATAGTCAGGATTCATCACGTCGTGTGTTCAGATTTCATAGTGTGTCACGTTTGGAACCGAATATTCCAGAAATAATGGGCTCAACGGTTAAATTCAATTCATTTCATCAATAACTGCAAATTAAACCAGCCACGGACGTACGAGTACTCTGTAATTCCACAAATAAAACATAACTGGTATGACGTTAGTTTTTACTTGTGGGGTCGTTCGTTAACTCCGGTGCGGGTGAATTCTTGAGTCAGTCAGGATAAAATGAAAAGCTTCTCTAGGCCGCTTAATTTATTGAAGCATCATCTGGGCTATAAACTACCACAGCAGATAATTAAGTTACAATAAATTATTAAATTAAAGAAATATAAAATTACAACAAATATTTTTCATTTTTGTAACAGACGTTACCATGCACTTAACCCAACACAAATTTAATGAAGCTTCTCCGTTACATATCCCGGGTTACATTTTCGAGTTTATGTAGCAAAGTAAAGACATAAAATGTCAACAACAACAAAAATCGTAACCCTGGTGGGACTCGAACCCACAACCTCCGGTTTAGGAGACCGATGCCTTATGCATTACGCCACAGGGACTGTGGTTGCAACTAGGGTTAAAACGTTGCCTTGTCCAATCGGCCTCAAAGGTTAATTTTCGTGACGCTTTTGGCCGTTACACTTTTCGAGTTTATGTAGCAAAGTAAAGACATAAAATGTCAATAAACTACCTAAAGAACATCATATATCAACAAAGGTGACACTAGATAAGTTCAAAAATAAACTAAAGGACTATCACTTCCAGTATTGATAATTTATACCATATGCTATTTATACTATAAATTACAATTAATTTATAAGCTATTTACGCTATAATTAGTTATTAATTTTGTTAATACAACAAATATATTGACCCGAAGGTACTCCGCAGCCCAGCGCGGGTATTACTCAAAGGGCTGCGTAGCATATTGATCATTTAATGTTATAAATTTGTAAAAAAGTATTATTCAATAAATGCATTTTTCTCAAAAAAAACAAAAACATAATGGATTTGGTAGAAGGCTAATGAATGCTGATTGCACCTGGGGCTGAGAAAAGTCGGCTTCTAAGAATGTGACTGATCAGAGAAAATTTCGGATTGGAGTAAGTCGAGTTGAGGTAATGAGGTCGATTAGGTTTATTTGTGGGCGAGGAATATCATCGTTCTTACTTTAGGGTGAGGATAGTTACCTGACTCGCACTTGGTATGTGGAAGAGGTCAAACTGTAAACCTTCGATGAGTTATCCAGTTAAAATCCCCAATGAAACCTAATATTCGACGATTTTTTCCGGATTCTGCATTTTATTACTCTAAAATGAAAACCGGTACACGTGCTCCTGTCAAAAATATTATGATGTGCTTACAGTAACTCAGATATGCCGAAGTTGTGTGATATGTCTGCCTTTGTTGTCACCAGATAGTTTTCATTATTTATCGTTAAACGTCAAGCACATGCAGTGAGTTCATGTGTATATTCCAAGTTGTCTGTCACTTTTCCTATGTATCGAATCGTACGTACCTTTAAATGTAAATTCCAAAGAGACGGGAGGCTCAAAAGCGTCACGAGTTTAACGAATGAGTCACACGCGGGAGAACTGTCCGCCGAGCCGAACGAGTTAAGAAGCGCGATACCTTTTTCTCCGGCAACCGTTAACTGCCCGCTGCAGTTTGATACGATACACTAACCACTTGAGGTCAGCTATTATTAGGTGGTGGGATTTTCGGACGGCTGATGGCCGAGAGTTGTGGGCGAAAGCCTCAAGAGATCTCCACACTTACTATTAGTAGACTATGCAAGGATAGGAGCTAGTAGACGATGAGACGGACACGGGGCAGCCTTCAGAGCCCACCCAGGCCGCCTGTCTCTCGTCTGATAACAACAACAACCAAAACAACGGAGCCTCTTTCCTCCGCACAGTGCTCTACAATTAACTGCAGTTGTGGCTACTGCGGCCTCACACATCACGTATAAAATGATTTCGAGGTCTTCCGCCCTAATTGAGCTTTTCGGTTTGTTGAGGTCAAGTTCACAGGTAATAAAGTGGACAAACAATCCTCTGAGTGCACTCGGTGAGTGATGAGAGTTTAAATTCATTAATTAGATAATTATTCATTAATTATCTTTTCGAAATTCGTACAAAATGTCAAAATAAGAGCCTTGAAAGCATATCAGTGTCTACTCATTAACTGCGTTGATGGCGATCATTCGCACAACCCACCGTAAGGACGCTTCGTCCCAATAATGCACACGTACGTGGCCCATCCTCATCGTAAAATCTCATTTAATGCTGGTGGATGGTGTTGCTGCTTCAACAGGCAGTGCTAAATAGTCAAAACCTAGCAGCGGTCAAGTGTAATAATTATATTTGTGCAATTCGATCGTTCACACACAATACTTGGGGTGGGGGACGAAGGATGATGGATTTGCAGCGGCTGCATGAATTTACTCCTGCGTGTTGAGAACCAACCTTCAGCACATTGCGTCAAGTTGGCGTCACGCCTCTGCGGTGTCAGCTCTTGTTTCTTTTTTTCTTCACTCTCACTAGAATCTTGCAGCGTACTGTCGTTCCCGTACATCCCCCCCCCCCCATACTGCCCAGAAGTTCGGCAAGTTCAGGAACGGTGTCTTTATTCTTCATTCCTCTTTTGGCTGCGCCCTGCTCGGGCAAATTGAGTAGAGCATTGCACGCATTACTCGCACATTTAGTTCGATTAATGTTCAAATATTTGTCCTACCAACAGAGAACGAGAGAACTGAGGAAGTCTCATGCGTTATTTCACTAGTGGAAGGTGATCACTCACTCACCACCCCTTAGAAAGACACTTCACCTCGTTAATGTCCAGTCTATTGACCTATAGACCACGTACACTTTTGTTTTGATCAAGGGGGAGCTCTATGTAGAAAAAGCTAAAATGATAGCAAAATCTGTTAATTCTGAAGCATAATGCTCGTGAATCAGCTCAAATCTGATCAAAAGGCAGTAGAAATGGGAGACGACTGAGGAACCTGTACTGACCTTTCAGATCGGCTCACTCTTATTCGTCAGCACGAATGAACAACTACGTGTGACCAAAAGTCCTGTTGGGTGCACGAGAGGGCGAGAGTTGAAGATCGAAATAAAAGAATCTCGGTAGAGTGAGGCGGACTGTATGTGCAATGAAGTGAGTAGAGTTTGTGTACAAAAGGGAAGGAGATAGCGAACTGTATGGGCGGAGAACAGATAGAGGAGTGTGTCTGAGTGAGCACAGGGAGACGAGTGACTTTTGCGAGAGTTTGTAGGTGCATGAGTTCGGGAAGAGTTGTCTGTTGTGGAGAGGAATCTGAAAAAGGAGGAGAGGGAAAAGATGAGAAAACCACTTCAGGGAAATCCGTTCAGAGAAATGGCTAGCGAGATGGGAATCCTCGTCAAACATGACACGTATGGGTTCTTTCCCAACATCCGTGAACGTCTTTCAAGAAAATGGGTTGAGCCAGACCACTGGACGAGCGATTTCCTCACGGGACATGGTGAACTCAGTGCGCCGCTCCACTTCTTTTCTCTCAAAGACTCTCCATCATGCACGTCTTGCGCCTCTAGTGTGGAGGAAACAAGAAACCACCTGCTGCTCCATTGTAGTTTCTACAACAGTGAGCGATGGTTGTTGAGAGGGCATACACGGTAACACACGGACAACAGCTCTCTACCGGGGGACTGGCTAACGACCAAATACCTGCCGTACCTCCACAGGTCTGAGTTCGGTGGATGCTGCAGGGGCTGGCCACTTGCATATTACTTCCATGACTGAGAGTTTGTCGAGGGTTTAGCAACAGCCATCAAATAAGGAGACAGACCTGAATATGTTGGTTGTATATGGTAAGGAATGGACGAAATTGACTGAAATGAGGTTTCGTGCTGATAATTATTAAGATTATGTATAGAGAATCTTTATTTGCTATTCTCTGCATTTCTTTTCTTCTGCCACGTAGGACATAAATGGCATAACGCCCCGTATTAGGGTTAGTTAGGCTAAGAGCGTCTGAGAGAAAACAAGACCTTCCAGATACCTCAATTTGAAGAAATATTTCGATCTGGTGCAAAACTGTCGTCATATAGCACACACTCAACTACGCGTTTTAGTCGTACCTTATGTATAGAGTTATCAGTTACTGAACAACTCTGATTGAAAAGATCGCACACGAACATTTTTGGAATAATTTCTTTTTCAAGTAATGACTTCTTTCCAGGCCGTTTCGAACGACCAACACGTGCTCTTTTCAGCGCATTCATTCACTGACTTAACTGGAGAGCTCTCAACGAGCAAAACAAATCTGCAGACCTTGGCTGGTTTCTGAGATATAACTTTGAAAAAACGCGTCAGATAACGAAGCCGTCCTTCGAGCTTTAGGAGGTTGGAATAAATATTCATAACTCACGATCTCTTTCAGAATCTACCAGCTGTGACTGACCGTTAAATCTTCGTCTCTATCTTTATCGGTCGGACGGAGCACTTTTGAATGGAAAATGGAAGTTGGTTCTGAACGTACGATGTACGAAAATAACGAATATTTTCATCTCGTCGGGTTGGAAAAGGCGTTAGGTTCGAACGGAAATTGAACACCTCTTGGCGTTGAACGTTTAGATGAAGATCTGTCTTCAGTGGGCTCGTTCCATCAAAGCGCAGTCGCTGAATGGACGGCGAATCGAATTTCGTAACTCATTCAAGAGGATCGAGGAACGTGGGGCGGGCACCAATTAAACGGGCTTCAACGTCAAATGTGATAACTAAACCTGGAATCATCATAAGCGGCTTTGGTTGTCGTGGGATGAGTAGGAGGAGTCGTCGGACAAGTAAATTCCAGCTTCAGGTGTTTCGGTTTGTTGTAATTCCCTGGAACTCTTGTCTGCAACATTGTCAGTTCTCCGTCAGCTCGTGATACTTTTTACGAGCGCCAAACTGAGCAATGAACCACGAATTATAAAGATGAGTTATGTGTCAGCCCAAGAGAAGCAAACAACCGAACGTTACACTATTAATGTTCGCTGAAATGTAAAACGAGAAGGAACATATGTGTTGTTTAGCTGTTATGATAACTATAGCCAACTTCTTATCGATACTGAACAAAACTGTCAATAACAAATTTAAGTTGATTATCAGACAGAATATTGCAAAACACTTTCTTAAATGCTATTTTTGGTGTATGCATATCTTCAGCGGCCTGTGGAGGCCATCGGGCACGTCTTATCTTTTTGTTTGGGCGCGCATGTTGCAATTTTGCTACACTCGATTTAGGTGGCCGTCTCGCAACAACTATAACACATCTCGTACAAAAAGTGAGAATGCAACGAGAAATCGTATCATCGAAGAACAAATCAAATTATATGACACTCGCAAATAGGGACGCAGAACTTGAGTTACGATCCGAAAGTAAGGCGAACGACAGCGTAGAGCCGAAGACAATGCTGTGAAGGTTCGCGGGAAAGGCGACGGCAAAGGGAACCGTTTTATGCTAGGGCTCCGGGCATCGGCCACCACCAGAGGCCGTAAAAGTCTCTCCATACTGCCGGTTTTGGATGTGGGAACGAGGCTCGAAGAAGACAGAAAAAAAATTGTGCAGGCTGCATAAAGTCGAAGAGCAAACGAGTTAGACTCGGACAAAAGCTCATTATCCGTCAGAAGGACTCGGACTCGTTCGCGGGGCTAGGCCAGCAACCTGTCGTAATTTGATCACTTTTCCCTCTCGAACAGTCTCAGTCAACTACTGCAGCACCGCTTTATTGACTGGCCATTTGACTGATGGGTTGGTGTTCTAGTGTTCTCAACGCTTCTCGTAAATGCAGGTTCCTCTGGGAGATGGATTAGGAGCATTACTAACACAATTTTTACAGCTACGACTTTCCTTGATTCTAAGAAGTAATTGAGGTCACTGCGTTCTTCACGTTTTAAGGCCTACTGAGCCCGATAAACGCTATTTGGGGAAAGCGGTCCGTGTGTGAACGCGATTGAGAGAAAAAATTGAACCACATCAGCTCAACGTTAATATCTAGCCTGAATGGTACCATGTCGCGCCAAAATAAGGGTATGAACAAAATCAACATTCACTATAGTTATCATAGTGACCAAAACACTACTTTTTTATCTCACGAACGGCTTGAACGAGTTAGATTAAATTATCTTTATGGACAGTTATACATAACCCAACAATACCATAAAATCCCCATCCGCTGGAAACTGACGAGAGCGGCATAATGAATTATGAAACGTTTCGACCGAAATCGAATTTAGCACAGTTTTTACTTTCCTTGGCTCTACAAAGTAGAAGGGAAAGTTATGTATCGGCTGAAATTTTTTTTTTGAGTTTTCTTCAGATCTTTACGTTTCAGACCCTCCTGAGTCCGAAAAACACTATTTGGGAAAATGGTCTGTGTGTCTGTGAACGATTTTTAAAGAAAACGACCGTACCAATTCAGCTTAAACTTGATATCTCGCCCGCAGGTTACCATGGGACGCCAAAATAGGGGTACGAACAAAATCCGCTGAAAGTTAACTATAGTTATCATAGTGATCAAAACACCAAATATTTTTTTTTCTCAAAAACGGCTCTAACGATTAAATTTTTTATGTTGATAGCTCCTAACATGGCAACGATACAATGAAATTCTCATTCGTGGTAAAATGACAAGAGGAGCACAATAAATTACCAAAATTTTCGACGTAATCGATTTTAGAGTGGTTTTTAGAGAAAACGACCGAACCAAATCAGCTCTAACTTGATGTCTAGCTCGCAGGTTACCATGAGACGCCAAAATAAGGGTATGAGCAAAATCCACCGAAAGTTAACTATAGTTATCATAGTGATCAAAACACCAATTTTTTCCTCAAAAACAGCTATAACGATTTGATTACATTTTTTATATTTATACTCCCATATATTATAATTCCCATTCGAGGGAAAATGACGAGAGCAGCACAATAAATTATCAAAATTTTCTGCAAGAATCGGTTTTAGCGCGGTTTTTTTTTCTTTTAAACCTGTGCGGTTGGTCGTTAGTGTAAATATTATATAGTAAGGGAGCTAAAACACTTCCTTGTGCAAGTCCGTTTTTTTCAATTCGCCACAGGCTGGTTTTGTCTTGAAGTGTGACATAAAATCTTCTGTTCTGTATGATAGGTTCAATAAATTTGGTTAGTTTATAGTCCCTGGTAACTTGGTAGGTTTTGAGGATTAGTTTTTTATGATTGATGGTGTCATATGCGGCGCTCAAGTCAACAAAAGCCATTCCAGTTATTTGGCCCTTTTCAAACCCGTCTTCTATACACTGAGTTAAGTGTAGAATTTGTCCGCAGCATGATCTTCCTGGTCTGAAGCCTGCCTGTTCAGGTGTTAGGGCTCTATCTACGATATCTGAGAAACGGGTGAAAACTATTCTTTCCTTACAATGAAATACATTGTGAAGTTAACGTTTTTCGTGTTCACCATCTTCCGTTCTAGTGTTAATAATGCCAACAATAGGTAGGGACATTTACGTTCGAACCATTGCACACCCATGAGCTTCGCGGGCCTCCGGCAGGAACGCGAATCCCCGTTGCGTGTTGACTATCTAATCCACTTCCAATGCTCCATCGATATTTTCTGCTACTGGCCTGGCCATTTATAATACGCTGCAAGTCTTGTGGAGCGTGCTTTCTTGGCTCTTCTGTCAGCTTCTGCAAGTCACTGCGCAGTGCCAGCCTAGTTCTGTATTGGCCTCAATATTCGGCAAGTGGTAGGTTTCGGTTTATTGTTCATTCTGAATAATAACCCTATGTTTTCGGTCACGAAAAATTTTTTACAACCCCCCTCAAAATTTGATACTTTACGTTTCAAGACATGGAGATTCCAAATTTGCAATGTCCGTCCACCGTCGGGGCCGTTCTGTGCCTTTAACGTGGTCCAAAAATTCGTTCTTTCGCACAAAAATCCAATTTGGTATCTAGTTGTGCCCGCCATCTCGGCAATCCGATCGAACGAAGCCCATGATTGTTATGGACAAAAAACGGTTAAAAAAATTAACGAAACGCAGTACAACGCGGGAACTACAGCGGAAGTCAACGTTTCGTCTGGACTGGCAACGCCACCTGCTCGCCTCCCCTTTCGATTGACTTCCTCTAGGAAGCGCTCGTGTTTCGTATATAACCTTTGGCACTACGATTTGTCTCCTTATCGTCCGATTGCCTTGTTCTCGTCTTCACGTCCACAAATGACTGTTTCGCTCCGTCTCAACTATTTCCGTTAGCAAAATATCTGTAACCTTCGATTGAACTTTTTATTATTCGCTTATTTTTCTAGATACTTTCGTTTTTTGTTTTGTTTTTTTTTTTTAATATTACGATTCAGTTCTTTTCGACCTTTTTTTGGGTTTCATTATGATATTTTTCGATACTGAATCGAACGGGATGGGTCTCGGAGCATTAATGCTAGGTCAAGCTATTTATCCGAATAATAAACCGTTGTGTAATAATTTGCAGGGTTTTTGTATCTGATACACGGAGGTAACGTGACTGTCAGTTGTATTTGTTCTTGCTACTCTACGGCTATACGTTGTCGTTTAACCGAGCGAACTGCCTCCACCTCTGTCAACACTTCAGGCCGTTTGGAGGATACTCTTGAGTGCCAGAAACTCCGTGAATCGGTTGCTCAATCACTTCCCTGTAAACCAGGAATGCACTGTGTTCTGTGTCGGTATTATATATGTATACTACTCTATATTACCCTCCGATGGAGGGACGTACGCTGGGGTTGCATAATCGGAGCGAACTGTAACCTTAATTTCTCTCCTTCTCAGTCTCTTAGCTTATGCCGCTAATAAATCCTAACAATTTCGAATCTCACTGATTCGTCTAACTTGCTCAATCATGCAACTCTAATTAATTCGCCCTCCGCGATTTTCCAAAAACGTTTTACGGCCGCTTCTTTCGGTCGACACAAAGGAAACCGACCAGAAAACCTCCGACAAGATCACAGAAATAGAAGCGATCGAATTAGTGCCAGCCAGCCTTTGTGATACGACCCGGCGGCATAAAATAAAAAAAACATCAATAGAATCCAGCGGGCGGGCATTAAAATGAGCGGCGAATTGATACGACTTTGAAACCAGTCAGCGGGTTTTCGGAAGACGAGATGATTTTGGTGATGAGCCAAAGGGAGAGAAGCGAATATTTAAAACGAAGTAGCAATTAAAAGGTGGACGGAGTGAAGAAAGCTGAAATTGCTTATTTGAGTGAATCGAACGGCGGTGTTTAGTGACCTGGCCAGATAGAGGTCTACGGCCTTGTGGAGTTTCAAGCGGTTGCTGATACGAGTTGTTCAAAGTTCCAAGAAGCTGCTGTATTCTTGAGGTTTTTCCATAGTTCTCGGTCTTCTGCGGTGAAGAGGCTCTCAACCAGCAGGTGTAAATAAGAGACCGAAAGAAGAGAAAAAAATGAAACAAGCACCAATATCTAAAAGGGCGGAGCCACATAGGTGGGCTGTAATGAAGAAAGGACGCTTTCTGGTGGTACAATGACCCTGAAGAGAGCTGCGTCTACGCTCAAAGTCTATGATTGTTCCCTCCACGCCATTCATAATTACTTTGAATGAGTCGTTACAGCGACGTTGAAGATCTGTCATTGACATTCAACCGTTTTCGACGGGATGATGTTTTCAAGGGTTACCTGCCTCCCAAAGAGAGGCGAACCCTTCGACCACAAATAACGCGTTGACTGAGCTCTACTCTGAGGGAGCTCGAAGAAACGTGACTCACACGAAATGAGGAAGGATCTGGAGAACTGCTGGATGTTGAAGCTTTTGTCCGGATTCCAGAGTTTCTCCTTCTCCTTTTGCAAGATTCGCACCCGCGCATTTATTACGGAGGGATAAAGACGTTTCAAATGGTTGGTTGATACGAGGAGCACGAACTCGACTTGAAGACGATTCTCAACACCTATTACACGAAGGTAAAAGAGGAAATACCTTTCTTGCCACCAATGCTCGTGTTGTTAATGTACTTCATTGCTTCAGCGGCTATTACAAGCTCATGATTTATAATGGCCACTGAATAGGTGACCACATCCCACGGAAGAATGTGAACCGCAATGTATATTATGTTTAAACTAACGAGCCCCGTTATTTAACCATTACGCGGGCTGAGCGTTTGTGAACATTAGAGTTTATTAGCGTGAGGCGGAAAGAAATTAACATTCAGGGGTTATCTCAGGTCAAAACAAATAATTCGCTGCACTTCTGGCTGAAAAGGGCGAGGAACAATGTGCCTTCGTCGTATCCTCTTGACGGCGTCATCACGGTACAAGTTGAAAATTAACGCGCTTCATTAGATATCTGACTTTTGGGAAACCAATACGCTCTGAAGAGCCCAAGAATGCTGCGACGGCAGGTTCTGGTTAATTATTTCCCTACTGTCCCAGCGTCTCATTCGTACGTTTCCACTTCTTGGGAAAACGCTGGTTCAGTTACTCCCTTCCCTTCCCTTTGGTTCATTTCTGAGTTGTAGCTTACTGTTACTTATTTCAGGGCGCTATGCAGTTTTTGCATTCTTGGCGGGTGGGGAAGTTTGAATGCTCCAGAATTTTAAGGTAAAGGCTAACACTTCTTACTGATTACCTGACACTCGTGAGTTGATCGGAATAACTGCTGACTTCTCACTGGATGATTTTATCCATTTTTCTCCCCTTTTCTCTAAAAAGGAACAAAGGAAAGCTCAAGTGGGGAACAAAATTTGTGCTTTCTTCAGGTCTTTAGTGGCGTATTACCATAATTTCGGCTCGTGGTTCGCGTGTGTGTGTTTGAAGTTTGATTTGTCGGACAATGGCTAGACTGGTGGTCCTGATTGAATGAATGAATTTATTTATTTATCGACCTGGGAGAATTACAGCCGTCAGGCCTTCTCTTCCGTTCTCCCTGGCTATAACATGCAGTTACACTTCCTCCTACATTCGTCGTAACTCATTACGTTATTTATATGTGTATCTTCGTGTTTTCTGTGTATTGAGGGGGAGAAAGATATAAAAACGACTGTGATGGGCGCAATAGGGAGAGAATGGGATGAGCTAGAGAGAGGAGGAACCGTATTTACACTGTCAATGAACGCTCACTAGGAAACTGAGATGAAACGGCACACTGATACGCACATAGAAGAGAAGTAACTTGAATGAGTTACTCTTTGAGTGATCCTTTAGGTAGAGGATTGGCAATACAAGGGTTAGGGAAGCAGCGACAGACATAGGGCGTTGAGCGACATAATCGGAATGAATACTGGAGAGGTTTAGCCAGGTCTGAAAGGGCCGCAGTTATTGAAGTAAGGAAGTCAGTAGGAAAAACATGGGAGGCCAGACGTTTTTTAACCTTCCGTGGAAACGTTAGCCTTGAGCCGAGGGTGCGCCCTTAAGGTTGTCCAAGATGATTTCTCCCGTAGAAGCTCTAAAGATTTTGATTGAACAACAAAATATTTAAATTATTCTCTACTAATCAGTACCAGACTTCGTAAACATAAAATCCTCTGTATAAATACCTCGGTGAAAATAAAGGAGCAAAATGGTCATGCTCATGAAACAAAAAGACTGGTGTATACTTCCATATGGCAACTCCATCTTTGAATATCGCCCACCCATGTCAGATATCGTCCAAAATTCATAAATAGCAACCCTTCCATGCGGCAATGACAGGATGGGTTGGCTCCGTCTAGCAAGATATGGCCCAACCTCCACAAATAGCAACCCTTTCATGTGGCAATGACAGGATGTGTCGGTTCCGTCTAGCAAGATATCACCCAACCTTCCTCAAATAGCAACCCTTCCATGTGGCAATGACTGGATGGGTTGGCTCCGTCTAGCAAGATATGGCCCAACCTCCACAAATAGCAACCCTTTCATGTGGCAATGACAGGATGTGTCGGTTCCGTCTAGCAAGATATCACCCGACCTTCCTCAAATAGCAACCCTTCCATGTGGCAATGACGGGATGGGTCGGTTTCGTCTAGCAAGATATTGCCCAACCTCCATAAATAGCAACCCGTCCATGCGGCAGTTCCAACTTTCAATGTTGTGTGTATGCTAAATTAACGATGTATCATCCAATAAACGAAATTTTGTGTCATTGATATATAGAATCAACAAATCATAAATATAAGCAAAAATAAAAAAGGCCCCATGAAGGTACCCTGTGGTTCTCCTTTTATAATGACAATTTCCCCACAAAGCCTGACCCATTCTTGTAATTTGAGGCTGATTCGATAGAAAAGACTGTTAAAGTGCAAGAGGTAAACTGCGTATTCCATAATTATGAACCCTTTTGCACAGAATGTCGTGGGTTTTCTTAATCGAAAGCTTTTTTTCTTTCGTACAAACGCTCATCAAGCTCCCAAGATATTGGATTATTCAAGTCATACTACATGTCGTTCATACGAACCTTCGAAACCCATACTGGTTATTATTAATAATGCCCCGAAGGTTTAAAAAAGTGAGTATTCTACTCTTGAGACATTTTTCAGAAATTTTAGATAGAGATAAAGTTGAGGAAATTGGCCGTTAATGAAATTAAATATCCGGTTAGCACGTGTATGTACCCAGATAGAGACATTGAGCTTTTTCGATTGTTGGGCGCTCGAAATGGGGATCTTAAAACTGCGAAGTAAATTAACGTGGTGCGCGTTCGTGAGGACCGTATTACACTTGAAAAAATAGCGATGAGAATGAGTATCTTAACGCGCACAAGGGACTCTCAATACATGTGAAATTGGTTGTGAGATACTAAGTTAAGGGAGAGGGACAGAGAGAAATAGATAAAGTTGAGTTGGTAGTAGCACGAGCTGAAACGAATCGTTGGAAGAACTGGGAGACAACTGTATCACGAGAGCTGAAGGATGACTGACTTGGGAGGAGCTGTCTGTTGAAAAGAGGAATCTACTATTGAGGGGCGGATAAAGATACATTGGAAAGTCCAGGACAGTGGAAATCCGTTGTCACTTGGAAATAACCGAGAAGCTGGGCTTTCAACGGGTACAAACAAAAGGGTTGAGGACAAAGGTGCTTGGGGGAGACAATGACTTTCCGCTGGTGCAGACATTTTGTGGGTGAACCGACCCAGCCAATTCAGTCTGCCGAACGCCGATCATTGAACGATATCGATCAAACTTACTGGTCAATACTCTCATTTGTTCTTAGCGGTTTACTCACGAAGAAATATAGCAAATCGTCCAATTTGTGGGGATCGCGGGAAGTTCGCTAAGAACCATTTTTTTCTCTCGTATCCCCGCAGCAATTCATATTCTCCTTGTCTTAGGTCATGCCTATTCTTGAATTCAAACTCCCTCGTTAATGTTTTCATTAGTTACGACTGGACGACAGCCTACAGATGTAAAAATAGCCAAGAAAACGCATAAAATCGCTGACTCAGTTGTCGACGTTACGTTTTTATTCCCCACTCCTCACAATATTTTTTTTTGTTGCGTATTTCCATTATGTGGAGGTCAAAATGATCGCTCATCATCGGGCGCTTTAACGAATGCAGCTGCGAGTTGGTTGTGCGTCGAGAGGTCCAGTTTTCTTGATGAGAAAGCACTATAAAAGCAGATACGCTGAGTTCAGAACGGTATTAATAGACGTGTTTACTTCATGGTTATGATTTATATTATTTTTGTACGTAATGTGCAACTTGATATTTTGTTGCATTTTGAAACTGATGCGGGTGCGCGACAGTCGCTGAATTTATTATCCCGGTGGATAATTGAAAGAACTCTGACAAGTTCTGACACTGAAAGTTGTATCGTCGAGGTGGCTATGTACGAAAGGGTAATTCAAGATTAAAGGCTCTGTCGAGCGGCGAGGGACAACTATTCGGTGGATTCAATTACTCGAGATTGTGAGACATTTCCTTGTTTTAAGGTGTGAATAAAACATTTCGTGCTCCTCAATGAATGAACAGGTCTCACCGTTTGGAGAAAATATCTGAGGAACTCGGTTTCGAGGTGCACAGTTTTCTGCAGGGAATGATTTGCTCAACCAGAATGACGAAGTCGACTGAAACGTTGTTCCAGGGTCAAATATTCGTGCACTAAAATTTCTCAAACAAACCTTAGATTTTAAGGTTTTGGGATGTGTGCATCAACTTCATCTCTTACGAGGTTCTCTGGACATTCCTCGACTCGAGCCCTGAACAAATTTGGTCTTCCTGTGTCGTTTTGCGTATTGCACTTCCAGAAATCTTAAGGAACTGCGTTTACATGCTTGTACAGAAGATGCAGGTTGCTAGCGCGAATGAGGGTTGTTTGTATACCGTTGGAGCGTGATTGCCGAGGTATGTACTGTAAGAGATGGAAGGGCAGATTTTACGACTTGGAGGCTCTGTGCTCGATGCAGTGAAGAGGTCGAGACAAGCACGTAGCGCGTCTCTCAAGAAACGTTTGCCGGAACTTATTTGGCGAGCTGTCTAATTGGTTTGATCGTTTACGTGCAAGAAAATTAAAAATAACTTTAAATTTAGCGAAGAGAAAAATGTAAGAGAAAGTAGACAATGATAGTAAGTGGCGGGTATTTTTTTTTTTAAATATTTATTTCCGTACAGATTTACATCAGCATAAATCATAAATCTGTCTTCCCAACAATATAAAAAGAAAAAAAACCAAGTATTTAACCTGCATTGCTTAATAGAAATATAATTTTCCGAATGGGCCTTGCCTGCGGCGAAGAATGAGTGACTATGTCGTCGATTACTTTTTCACGTGGTGTCATTGTGATGTAAGAATGTCTCCGACTAAAAACTGTTAGGACCTCAAATCGTCAACTCCGATTTTGCATGCAGCCGAACCAGACCACCACTTAACATCACTCCTTCCTGATACCTAATGGGGGAAACGGGCCTGGCCTAACGAGTGGCCTACTGGCTAGTTGGTGCAAGTGGGTGGGTGGGGAGGGGGGCGTTACAAGTTACGACCAACCCTGGACCAGTGAGCACGCCACTGCTTTGAATCTCGCCATCAAGGGAGAACAGCGGGAGTGGGTGTGTCGCTATTAGGGAAGAGGGGAAGCCATGGCAGGGGGGGAGACCAAGCTTCCAGCAGTCGCCTCCTAGCGCCCAAGGTTGGGCGAATCTGGAGAACCTTTGCCTTGCCAACCCCGTAGAGAGAAGCGTTGCTCTACTTCCAGCGGGGAGGGATGCACGTGTTTACCCGCATGTCCTCATAGAGGGAACAGGAAAAGAGGTCGTGTTCTGCGTCCTCACTGACGCCCTCCCCAAATGGGCAGGCGTCAAATGAGCGGCGCCTAAAGAAGTATAGGCGCCAGTTGAAGGCTTCGTGCCTAGACAGCAATTGAACCGCCGGAAAAGAAGGGTGCCATGTTCCCATTCCCAGGCAGTCCCTGACAGCCGTTGGGCCCGCATCTCACCTTGCCTGCCAAATGCCGAGGACAGCCTCAAATGCTAGTCCAAAACGGCGCCTGGGAGATACTTCAAGTCGGAGGGTGGGGACCAGCGACTCGAGATCGCCATGGTAGCTATCTAGTGCCGCACGCTTGATGCTAGCTCACAGGATAGCCAAGTCCAGGGCAAAATCTAAGGGGGGGGGGACTCCCACGAGCATCTCTAAGGCCAGATGGGACGTTGTCCTGTACGCCGGCAATATGGCTAGGAGGACGTCCCTCTGAAGTGTGCCAGCCCACCGCCGATCTTGTTCCGAGGGGGCGACCCACCAGACGGCCGCAGCATAAAGCGTGATGGGCAGGAAGACTGCAAAGAGATCTGACCTGGGCAGTGAGGTCGGAGCACTTAGCACGAAGATGGGCTAGGTCCTGAGAGGAGAAAGCAAGACCCAGGTACTTGGCTGTTGTGCTTGACTTTCCTGAAACCGCTACTCAATGTTCACTTTTCAGTTATCAGTCATCAGCAGTTCCAATTCAATTCCAGCACACTATTGTTCTCAAACCTGACCAACAATGCTGTTCCCAGCAGCAGCTGCTGCCCACTGGAAGGAACGAGGTTGTAACCTCTTCTATTGTTATTATCTTTTTTTTTTCTCCCGGGTGTGGCGTTTCTTTTTTGTTCGCCGAACTTAATTTAACCTTCTTGCTTGCGTCGTTTACGACGTCTTATACGCCGCTCATCTCTCGTTAGGAATCTCACCACCCATTCGGACGTGTTGGACAGCGACTCCCGTCCATCCATCAGAGAAGACACCGGAACGGGTTTGATCGATTTAGCGCTCTCTCTCGACGTTCGCCACTCGTGATTCCGAGTTGGATTTATATAAGTACCAAATCATTTATTTATTTTTGTGTTTCCCCAACCAGCAATCGTTAATAAACTCTTTAAACGCCCCTGTTACCCTTTTAGTTGTATCCGGTTATTCAAATCAAAATTCACCATTTCTCACACACATCACATATTAGTTTTTGAAGTTGGTTAGCTGTGCGGGGTTATAGGCAGTGTTAAACGGCAGGCCCAGAGCGTACTCAAACAAAAACCAGAGTAATTTAATATTTTTTTAGGATAAATTTTACTGGGAAAAAGTCTGTCGCAGTGTGTTCCATTAAGACGGATCTTATATCTGCTGGGAAGGAATTGAATGCAGTTATTGCTTTACTCGTTACATTTTAATAACTGGCAGACCGCATTTCTTTCATAAAGGTCTCTCAACCCAAGTACCTTAAGCTTCCTGAAGACGGGAGCTGAATGGGCTCTTCTCCGTGCTTTGCCTATAACGTGGTGTTTCTGTGCAAGTTCTATTCTGCTAACGACATAAGCATATGCGCTGTCCCACATGGATAAAGAGCCCCGTCGAGTGAGTACGTTCCAGTCTAGAGCTCTTGTTCCTTGTGATTTCGCCGTAATAGCACAACCACTGTGGGAGTGCAAGTTGTTACGTGTCGCCCCTCTTTTCATCGTTGACTACCTCGTAGCAAATTACTAAGTTGGGTTTTACAGGGTGTGGTTCGAGGAACAGGCCGCGAGAATTTCGTTCAGTTTCTCTTATCGAGATATTTGCTAGAATAATACCAACAGAAGGAGAAATCTGTGTATCTGTGTGAAGAAAGGTCCGTTTTGTTGCACAACGCGTGTCACAAGATTGCGCCCACGAGAGAGCTCTACTCAAACTATGTAGAGGAACAGGCTGTTGTTTAGCTTTTCCTTATTTTCGTTGACGTTTCTCAAAGAATCGTTTCGCACTTCGACACTTCGGAAACAATTTTATTTGTTGTTTCTATAGCTAGTGTGACGAAGAAGTTTGGAGATGCTTTTGAAGAGCTGCTGACTAAGGCAAAAATTACGGCAATCGCGCCGGGGATTCGATCCACAATCCTCAACTTACGTCGAGAATTATGAATCGACCGTCTTACCGCAAGACCACGATGAACCGCTTGCCTTTGATAGGAGTCAGTCAGCACACTAGGACTAGGACAATTTTCAGCGACCACCAATGGATCCCGTTAAGAATTGGACAAGGCTCACAGTGCCACTGAGTAAAGAGCAGGTGTGTTTCACTGGGGAACAATGTGAAACAAAATTTTTGTTGCTTTCGATTTTACAGCTGTTTCAGAGTTATTCAGGCATGTAAAATAGATATGAGACCCCAGGAGGGTGCTGCTAAGATTACAAAACGAGGTACGCTCTTCTATCGACAACATCGATAAGTGAATATCACCGTAGGAGAACAGCAGCAGGTTCATACTTGTGACGACAATCGTCTAGACCAGGGGTCTCCAAACTTCCCAGCCTTATGATTACTCCAGTAAGTTCCGAGGGCCAAAACCATATTATCATTGTTGCCGGTGGTAAAAAGTGAAATAGTCCACTGATGTAAACTTTGTAGCGCCAAGGAAAGTAAAAACTGTTTCGAAATCGATTTCATTCAAAATCTTTCAAATTCAAGATGTGAATTTGTCGTGCTATTTGGAGCTTTCGGTATTGTTAGTGGGATTTTTGAGATAAAACTACTTGACTCACTAAAAATGAAGGAGCAGCTGATTCGGAGTTAACGTTGAATTTCGAAGCCTACTGAATCCAAAGGACAGTTTATGTCTTTTTCTTTAAAATGTCAAAATTTAAAATCACTAACACAATCGGTGGGTACAGCTTTCGTACAAGTACGCCAACCACGAGGGACATTTTATGTCTTTTTCTTTTAATATAATTTTGTTTATTTTAAATAAAGAAATATAAAATTACAACACAAAAATATTTTTCATTTTTGTAACAGACGTTACCATGTACTTAACCCAACACATATTTAGTGACGCTTCTCCGTTACATATCCCGGGTTACATTTTCGAGTTTATGTAGCAAAGTGGTGACATAAAATGTAAAAAAAAAAATTCGTAACCCTGGTAGAACTTGAACCCACAACCTCCAGTTTAGGAGACCGATGCCTTATGCATTACACCACAGGGACTGCGGTTGCAACTGGGGTTAAAACGTTGCCTTGTCCAATCGGCCTCAAAGGTTAATTTTCATGACGCTTGGCCGTTACACTTTTCGAGTTTATGTAACAAAGTAAAGACATAAAATGTCAAAAAAAGTACGAAAAAGTACGCTACGTTTAAAAAAGGCTGCAAATCGGACTAAATTCCGCAAAATGGCAACGCAATGTATTAATTTTCCTATCATTATCTGTAATTTCTAGATAAGTCGTAGATTACGAGCCATGAGGAGTAAGGTAATAAAATGTTAGTTGGATTCATTCCAATAATTTGTGAGTTATTATCGATCGTGAATGTGAAGATATAAATTGAACTTCGTTTGTTTCTGAACATCTTTCATACAACATTATGCATGTCTTTACTCACTGCAATTCTTTGTTTCTTTATCCAACCTATCACAAAAACTATAATAATAAGCCTACAACAATGTTATGAGTAGTTAGCCCATGACCATATCAATGTAGATGTGATATTAATAATTATTCAACATAAAATTAGAATACTTCAGTAAACTATATTTAATTTGCTATAAAAAATATGTTCTCTAAAAAGAGTTTTCAAGTATGCTTACTCTCCGCGGGCCAGTTGTGGCCCTCGGGCCGTAGTTTGGAGACCCCTGGTCTTGACGGTAGTTGGGACACGCATGAACCTGCCGTTGGTCGCCAAAGGCGTCATTGTCTTCTTCCCATGCGAACAATTTCAGTTACACGTGGTGTTATTGCCCGTTGGTGGGAGCCTCTAATTTTCCGGACAGGTTCTTCGGGAAAATGAATAGATCGATGAATTTGGTGATTTGTTTCTTCCCGAATTCAACATTTTCGAGGTCCAAAAGACTGCGCCAGATAAATTTATTGAACGTGAGATTCGTTTTATAAAAATATTTCATTCGAATTCGCACAAGTACTTTACAATGGAAACACACGAACTGCGGAGATGGAGTGAAAGAAGTTATCAGGATCGTAGGGGGGAAACGACTGCCCCCGATGCAAGGGGGCGGCTTAGCGATGAAAAGTAGCCGAAGGGGGGGAAAATGCACGAAGTGCATTTTTATTTTGGTCTCACCTTTTCATGACAATATCTTCCTTCCTAATATAACATTTAACCTTGATATGGGATTGCAATTCCCAAAGGTATTCTCCATTGTAATGGTATGCGTTGGGCTGCCAATGGTGGCAACACTGTTGCCACGACCCGTGCAGTTCGGCGCTGTTTATATTAGCGGAGGAGCCACATTTTTCATCAGAACGGCTACCTACATTGCTTACGAATCGCTCCTATTTCTTAAGCAAGTTTCGTCTCCACCCGGATGGATGTCATGGCCAAGAATGAAATCAAAGAGATTGTAAGTTTCTGTCGTAGCTATCCCTTTAGGTGACTTGTCTTTGACAGGAATTTGCTTGATGAACACTATGTCACGTCCAATCGTGATTTCATGAGTTTCGTGGTCAAAAAGACGATGACCTTTTGAGATTTCCCTGTAGCCAACAAACAGATACTCTTTGGCTTTAGAGTCGAGTTTTGTACGCTTCTGTTTGGGCGCATGGCAAAATGCTTTGCTGCCAAATACCTTGTGATGCCCAAGACTCCAGAAAGAGTTATAAGAGAACATTTTTACCGTAATATTAACGTCCGCGTTTGAGAAAAACGTGTTATCCCTTCTACAATGGCAATTTCACTTAACAAAAAATGTGATTTAATAGCATTTGTTCAAATAAAATTACAATTTGTGAACAGTATATTCAGTTATATACAATTTTCCATCTTCATCAATTGGGAGAAGGAGGGTATTCTGTAGCTCGAAGACTTGATGTGCTATTCAAAAACCGAGGTGGTTTTGGATTCAGAGGGCAAAAGTGAGTCAAAAACAAGTATTATTGTTATTTGTAATCGAAGTCAACAAAAATTGATAATTATCAAAGTGATTGTTCCTGTTGGAGGAACACCTGGTTTCTTGTTTCCTCCGCACTGGAGGGGCAAGATGTGCAGAGTCCCCATGTCCAGTGAACTGGCTCGCCCATTGGTTCGGCCAAGAGTGAGACTTGCATGGCTTAAGGGGTTCTGGCCTGGGAGAAATGGGGTGCTACTGTGCTGATCAACAACAGCAAGGACGAAGAAGGAGAAGTGTAACCATAGGAGGAGGTTACAATCATACCAGGGAAGGCTGAAAGGAAAACCATTTTCTCCGCAGTTGATTAGCACAACACCCTCTGCTGAGCTCAAAGTACGCCCTCGTACTTTCCTGGGTGGACCTGTTTTGGGCTGGTTGCCTCCCCGAGGCTTGGCCACCATTGGTCTACTAGTGCAGGAGTAGGGAGCGTGAAGACGTGATGATGTCACAGGAGGTCAGGGGGCTGACAGATAGTCTTCAAGTACCATTGGAGGACCGTGTGTTGTTTGTGGTGACTAAGGTCAGCGGAGTTAGAGAATGGAAGGTAACAAAAAAGGAGGTCATGAGTTAAGGATGGGGAAGGAAAACCCATGGGGAAATTTGCCGATTTGTGAGGCATTCGCGATCAAGCCATAGGAGAATAAACGAAGTTCTGCCGAGTTTACCTCATCTTCGCCAAACCACCACTACGCTACTAGGCATAAAACTAAGCAAAACAATGTGTGTTCTGTTAGTGTGAAATCTAAAAAGGCCGTGGCACCCCGATGACAAAATTAACATTAATACCAGAAGACAACATCGAAATAATATCAGTTAAGCTGGTACAAAAATGAATTCCGTTTTATTGGCTCGTGCACGGCGACGATACTTTGAAGAATGCGGTTTTACCTTGACGCGCCGGAAGATTTAAAATTGATGTTCAACTTATTGTAAATTCCCATCAGTCGCGTTTGTCTTTTTGTCGCTCCTCGCGCGGTAGTAAAAGAAAATCGGAACTCTTCGGAGGCCTCCGATGCATAAATTGAATAAAATGGCCGTCGTATCTCTTTTTTTATGAGCCGGATGGTAACGGCGCATTGGAATTATGTCAGACGATGCCTTCTCCTTGATGGCCTCCCAGTTCGTTTCTCTCCCTTGCGGTATCGACGGTAACGAAAAGACCGGCGGATTTACGACGGGGGTTTAATATGTTAAGTTATCCTCGAGCTTTGATTGTTCTCCTTAAGTTGTCAAACTAACGATATCACATTTCACTTCTCGGAGGTGTGAGAAGAACTTTGAACTCGATAACTTCGGCTAATGTGAAGGTTAAGAACGCCAATAGCCAGCCATACACGAGCAGATATTTGCGGCAGATTTGGTCGCCCGATCTCATCTGACAGATATCGCTAACGATCTGGAGTGACCGATGAGATCGGTCGTTGGCCCTTAACACGAAAAACTTATCGGCCGATCTTTCATGCCCGAGATCTGTCAGCTGACCAGTGTCCGATGTCATCTGTTCGTTCGTGGGACGAAATCTGACAGATTCAGGTCTGTCACCGACGTTCGTCTGGCAGACTCGAGTTATCGGTCGAGTCGAAATATTTTCCAGATCGGTCACACATTTCGTAAGTTGATGCCAGGGTTAGTGACTGTTCGTAGTAAAATATCTGGTGCCTTGCAACACACAACTTTCCTTACCTCTACAACTCTTCACTTTGTACTTGTCTAATTCTATTTAATCAATTCATTTATCACTCAGTTAATTTAAACTTGGTCAAACTACGTTTTACGGCAGCATGAAGCGCGAGCGATTACAGTTAAAGAATTTATTGTGCTGCTCGTACTCATTCCAGGACCATTATTGAGCAAATGGTACCCAGAAAATTAATGAGGCTGTAAACACGGATTTTTGAAGGAGGATAGCAATCACTTTTGCAGATTTATTGGGTAATAATTGTTAGAACTGGTATTAAGCAAAACGGCGGTAGTTGAAATTCAGGATTTTCTAGAGTGAGCCCCATGTATCTCATGAGCGTTTTTAAATACTCACCCTATAGGTGTTGGATTGGACTACAGTACCAATTTTCTTTAACATTCTACTAACATTCCAGCGGAGTTTAAAGGAAAAAACCACGGTAA
Source organism: Pachypeltis micranthus (assembly GCA_020466155.1). Taxonomy (NCBI): domain Eukaryota; kingdom Metazoa; phylum Arthropoda; class Insecta; order Hemiptera; family Miridae; genus Pachypeltis; species Pachypeltis micranthus. Next base: position 8,906,022 of record CM035776.1, read on the forward strand.
AACGCTTTTGATAATTGATAATTTATTTTGCTGCTCTCGTCATTTTCCCACAAATGGGAATTTTATGGTATAATTATCTTATTAAGAGCTATCTATATAAAAAATTTAATCAAAATCGTTAGAGCGGTTTTTGAGAAAAAAAAGGTGTTTTGATCACCATGATAACTATAGTTAACTTTCGTGGATTTTGCCCATACCCTTATTTTTGCGTCCAATAGTAACCCGTAGGCCAGACATCACGTTTCAGCTGATTTGGTACGGTTGTTTTCTCTAAAAACCGCGCTAAAATCAATTTCGTCAGAAAACTTTGATTATTTATTGTGCTGCTCTCGTCATTTTCCCACAAATGGGAATTTTATGGTATAATTATCATGTTAAGAGCTACCAATATTGAAAACGTAATCAAAATCGTAAGAGTGGTTTTTGTGAAAAAATTTTGTGTTTTGATCACTATGATAACTATAGTTAACTTTCGGTGGATTTTGTTCATACCCTTTATTTTGGCGTCCCATGATGACCTGCAGACTGAGATATCAAGTTTGAGTTGATTTGGTACGGTGGTTTTCTCTAAAAATCGTATACAGTCACACATACACACAGACCATTTTCCCAAATAGTGTTTTTCGGACTCAGGAGGGCTCTGAAAACGTAAAGATCTGAAGAAACTCAAAATTCTTTTCAGCCGATTACATAACTTTACTTTCTACTTGTAGAGCCAAGGAAAGTAAAAAGCGTAAATTAGCGGCTTTTGCGGCGGGTATTTTTTTATTGCCCATAAAACGGCTAAGCCAAAAGAGACAAGTTTGGGAGAAGTCATGGGTTTCGGAAAGGAGAAAGTTCGGGCACATGAAGTTGTTGGCGCACCTTGGGGAGAACAACCCGCGGGATTTTGAACATTTTGCTAGCTCATCTCTGGCTGTAATTCAATTCATTTGGTTTTGTAAATAAAAAACTACAACTAAATTTGAAAATACTATTCCCCCAATTCTGGGTAAGTATGCCACTGGGGTAGGTGCCAACAAGTAATAACGTATTTACGAATTTATTAGGTTGTGGGAGATCGTTTTTGTAGTTACGAAAATTGTAGTTTCCTACGAATGTTTGCAGTTATGAGTTTTGAATTACTTATGTGAAAACAGGGGAAAACACTCGTGGACAACAGAACATCTTAACGTTAAGTGACTGCCCGATCCAATCGAACAGTTCTTTGAACCACAGACATCGCTTCCGAGTAGTCTGCAGGTTAAGGGGGACGCCCGACTACCATCGGCCAGATTTGAACTCTCGCAGATATCTCTGGTCGATTTTCACATCTTTCATCATTTTTTAACGCCCACTAACGCACAGATCTTTCCCACCGATATCGTTTAAAAACGCGATATCTGTCGCAGATATCTGCTCGTGTATGGCTGGCTATTAGGTGAACAACTCAAATAAATGGTCGGAAGTAGGTTGTTTTTGCTTGGAGCTAATTTCCAAATCATTATCGAACTCGACCTCAACCATGCCCAACCTGAGCTGTACATTCTCATCCCCAACCGCGTTTTTTTTCATTAATTTATTTGGTTCCTTTAAATACATGGTTATAAATTTGAATCCTACTCCCCCATGTGAGGAAACCTCGTGCTTGACGGAGGAGTTTAACTCCATTATACTATTAGGTAGACCACAGAAATACTTGCAAAATATGAAAAACAGTTAATATTAATATGGAACATGTATGGAATATTTGCCGAGGAAATTGTAGAGAAAAGATTACTAAGTTATAAATAATTTACTTTGAGTATATAAATTATTTACTAATCCTTGGCTCTACAAAGTAGAATGTAATCGGCTGGTCTGTGCGTCTGTGAACGATTTTTAGAGGAAACGACTGTATCAAATCCACTCAAACTTGATATCTAGCCTGCAGGTTATCATGGGACGCCAAAATAAGGGTTTGAACTAAATCCACCGAAAGTTAACTATAGGGCTCAAAACACCAAATATTTTTTTTCTCAAAAACGGCTCGAACGATTTTGATTAAATTTTTTATATTGATAGCTCCCAACATGGCTATTAAACCATGAAGTTCTCATTGGTGGTAAAATGGCGAGAGCAGCACAATAAATTACCAAAATTTTCGACGAAACCGATTTTAGAGTGGTTTTTAGAGAAAACGACCGAACCAAATCACCTCAAACTTGATATCTAGCCCGCAGGTTACCATGGAACGCCAAAATAAGGGTATGAGCAAAATCTACCGAAAGTTAACTATAGCTATCATAGTGATCAAAACACAAATTTTTTTTCTCAAAATAGCTGTAACGATTTTGATTAAATTTTTTATGTTGATAGCTCTCAATAAGGAAATTATACCATAAAATTCCCATTTGTGGGAAAATGACGAGAGCAGCACAATAAATTATCAAAATTTTCGACGAAAATCTTTTTAGCGCGGTTTTTTCTTACGAAGTCCGCTGGAATGTTACTAGAATGTTAAATCACATTGGTGTTGTAGTACAATCCAATAACTATAGGGTGAGTGAATAAAACGCACATAAGATATATAGGGCACACTCTAGAAATTCCTGAATTTCAACTACTGCCGTTTCGCTTTCTACCAGTTCTCAAAGTTTTTACCCAATAACTGTGCAATAGTTACTCTGTTCAAAAATTATTTTTACAGCCCCATTAATTATCTGTGTATCAATTGCTCAATAATGGTCCTGGGATGAGTACGAGCAGCGTAATAAATTCCGGAATCTAGCTGCCTTGAGATGGTATTAGGACGAATTTTCTCTAACCTATGTGGGGAGTTTATTTAGAAGCTTCACTTTCCGATACAGACGCGTACTTTGACCTGCGGCGGTTAAACGGAAAGACAATCTAACGTTCCCAGAGGTATGAGTATTTGAGTCACAACATTCATGTGCGCCTGCTGATAAACTCTTATGGGTTTCAATTAATGTAACTATTTCGGACATCTACTCAAAACTCTGGACCCCGAACATCCTGAACAGCTCAAAAGAGGGGAAACGTCTATGGTTTTTTCAGCAGGATTTTGGTCAAGCATTTTTGAGCAACAATGAGAGGTTGCGGAGTGGTGCCGTTCGCACCTCCCCATGCGGCTACGCCGTAGGACATAACCGAATGAATTAGAGCATAATAAATTTTTTTCAAGTTTTCAAGAGTTAGAAAGTCTCGAACTTCACAAGAGAGTCCTGTTATTCTTCTTAATCGTCGAGACATGATCCTTCCAAAATTACTCCCATGTATATGACTGAGCTAACCTGCCCAATTTCCGGACAGGAGCAAAAGTCGTCGAGACATCCCTCCTCCCGATGAAACCTCAAGGACAGGAACACCCACCATTTTGTTTTAGAAACATTCAGCTTGAAACTGTTTTTATTCAACCATTGAACGACCACCTTCAATGAACTCTCCCCTCTAAGCACTACTTCCTCCCACGTCCCACCTCGAAACAGCATGATAGTATCGTCTGCAAAACAAAACAGTTTTCCAGCAATGTCTAGAACCAGAAGGGGATATATGTACGCGAGAAACAGTGAGGGCCTCAAGACAGTCCTCTGAGGAACACCTGTAAGTGAACGAACAAGTGTCACTTCAACAACCTAGGATCTTTACTACTTGCTTCCTATTTGTCAAAAAGTGTTTATCAGACTGCAACGAGGGAGACTGTTGAAGGCTTTATGGAGGTCCATAAACACAGCCGTACCCTGAGCTGGAGGCGTTCTCTGCTGAAGTTCAAACTCGATAGGTGTAGGATCAGTATCCAATTCCTGAGCCATGAATGCTGGTTTCAATCGTCCTATCTCCTTGGAAACTTCTGTGTTGTGACGTTGAACGATGAAAGTTTTCCCAACCCTTTTGATGACTCTAAATGGCCCATCATAAGGACTGGTGGTTGTAAGGACTTTTTGACGCCATCGTTCCTCACAAGTACATGTGTGCACGTTGAAAGTTCTCGTGGATCAGAAACTTTTGGATGAGAGTGGTGATGAGGAGGTTGTGGTAGGTCTCCCATAATCTGTCGTAATTCATCAACAAAGATTTGCTGTGGTGTACTTGGTGTGTCTAAAGGTATATCTTCAATGAAGTCTCCAGCTATTTCCTCAACAACTCCAAGAATTGCATCCAGCGCACTCTTTCCCCGTCAAAACCTGAAGTGCCTGTCATTAAGGAAACCACTAGCTTCCAAGTATGTGGTTGGACACATCTTTGCAGCTTTTTCAATAATTTTGGCAATATTTGTCATATGGCATGTAGCTCGGTTTTACGTTTAGGTTTCAGATTTTTGTATCTTCTTGTTAAAATATAGCTCTGAGGGTTATTCCGCTAAACGTATTTGTAACGGTAATAGCTCTGACGAAGTCGCCACGAAATTCTAAGCACACCCTACGATTCGTACTTTGAGAACGACACCCTCAACATTTCTGGTTCTCAAGTTATCAAGGCGCAGCGACATCCTATAAATAGTGCGCGGTCGCAGCAGTCGAAGGAATGCAGGGCCGAATAACACAGATTTGAGTTGATCCTGAAAGACCTCCTCGTCGATTATTAAGTTACTTCGAATCATGCGGGCGCTTTCAACAACTTGAGGTGTCCCTTGTCGGAGGAAGATAATTGATGATCGATTGGGTTTTAGGTCTCCTGCTCACCCGGAGACCATTTTTATCCGTCTTCGGGACGTTAATTGAAAAAAAGTTCGGCTTCGGTTTTTACTTTACGAAATATTGGAGGCACTTTTCGAAACCGTTTCTGGTTTATGTCACTTCCGAGTCGTATTTGTCGGGTGTCGAGTTCGTTTTTATCGCCGAAGGAAAACAAAATAATGAAAAATACGGTTTGTTGTTATGCTCTACAGCTACCAATGGACACCTGGCTATATATGCAGGGACTTGGAGACTTATAAGGAGCTCAGCATGATCACGGACGCAATTGTGTATGAGTTCGAGGGGATCTACAATGTTCAGCCATTGGGAGATCCACGGAACAGCGAGAGTCGTCAGTTTCGGCCTCCTAAAGGCATCAACATCTGTACAGATGGATTGAAAACTCCGGAGGGAACAGGCTCCGGGGTGTGGATAAGTGGCTCTGGAAGGAGTGAGACATTGCCCTAGGCCCCACTCCAACGGTTGTTCAAGCAGAGATTTATGCTGTTAATGCCGAGGCAACAGAGAAAGGCTGTAGCAACAGAACTATCAACATATTGACCGATAGTCAAGCGCCGTGCAAGACTAATGAACTACTGCACTACGGCATAACTAGTGCGAGAGTTCAGGATGTGGCTTAACTCCCTAGCAAGTGCGAATAGAGTTAATGTATATTGGATTCCAGGACACAAGGGGATCATTGGAAATAAGAGGGCGGAACATCGGGCCAGACGGGGTTCGTCTACAGTACCTATTGGGCCATTGTGGGATTTCTCTGTCACTAGTCAAGAGGACTGTAGGAGAACACGCCAGAAGACTACATCAGACAATCTGGAACGCTGTAGGAGTAAGACACTCCAAACGCTCCGTCACAGAGCAATCAAGTGAGATAAGGCACAACCTTCTGAGGATGGAGAGGAAGGACTTAAGGCATATTGTTCTGATCATAACCGGGCACTGCAGAATGAACAATGGTATAGTTGTTATGGGTATAGTCGACACCTCTCGATGCAGGTGGTGTGGCACGGACGAGGAAACTCCCTACCATGTCCTGGCCCAGTGCCGGAGACTTGAGAGGGAGCAACTTTTGGTCTTTGGCACCACTTTTCCCAGGATGGATACCAACGATAACTCTTTCAGAAACTACCTGGCTCGCCTCAGGCACATTAGGACTGGCATAATAGGTCATCTGGCTGAGGTGCACTTCCCACCAGTAGGACAGTCAGAAGACTATATATATGCTAAAGTTAACGTACCTGTTAGGTGAGTCCGTCTCCTCTGGCTGGTGAGTTGCTGTGGGCAAGCGCTTTCAATGTAAAGACATCATCGTCTGGCCGTTAAGTCAGTACTGGAGTCAGTCAGTTGGTCGTGGTCTTTATATACGAAGAGAAAGGTAAACGAGATGGTGGAGCGTCGGGGAAGGGACGGGGAGAGGAGGTCATGTACCTCAGGGGGAAAAACCCCTAGAGGTGAATGGAAGGTCTTGAATGATCTGTCAATTGTGGAATTTCCGTCTTTTTTGTGTAGGGTGGTCTGTAAATCCGTCAGTTGGCTGTTTTCGTTTGTGCAGTGTTTTGAAGTGTGTGAATATGGCGTCGCATTTTGTGTTGATTTGTTCATTTATGATCGGTCCATTGAAGTTTTTTTGTTTATAAATTTACATGTTTTCTAATATGTTCAGTTTTCGTCCTTTGTATTGTTTTTGTAGTAAGGTGGTACCGTCCTGTATTTTGGTAGGTTCATGTCCAGTTGTTATTGAGATGGTTAGCAAAGTTTGAATCGTCTTTGTTCCTACCAAGAGATTTAATGTGTTCTGAGTATCTGGTCCGTATTTTTCGTCCTGTCTGTCCTATGTATGCGTTTGTACAAGTACAAGTTATTTTATATACCCCACTTTGGTCGAGTGGGTCTGTCTTTTCAGTCTTTGCAGTTAGTTTGGTTCTAAGTGTGTTGTCCGTACGTAGTGCGATTTGTATACCTTCCTTTCGGAGGATATTAGTTATTCCGTATATTTTTGGTCCTGTGTACGTGAATGTGCAGCGTCTTGTTAAAGTCTGTGTATTTTGTGTTTTTGAGTCGTGTGTTTTGGAGTCATATTGTCTTAATAATTTGTTTATTGTTTTTTTGGAGTAGCCGTTATTTTCTGAGATAGTATTCATAGTATCAAGTTCTTTTTTGTAATTTTGTGCTGGTAGTGGGATAGTTTTTAGTCTCCATATCATGTGTCTAAATGCACTTAGTTTATGCTGTGGGTGGTTTGAGGTAAAGTGTACACAGCAACTCACCAGCCAGAGGAGACGGACTCACCTAACAGGTACGTTAACTTTAGTAATTTGCCTACTGGCGGACATAGCCCAATTGTTTTAATACTATATATATATGCTCTCAGCTTGACGTACTCTTACGCCTTCGAGACCCGTTTCATTCGATTCAGCATCGAAAAATACCAGTAAACCACAATGCTGCATTTGATTTGAGAATCTCAATAATTCATGTAGTCGTGGTCGCGGGGGAAACATCTTTTGGTGTATTTTTAACTCGTATTTTCATGGCTTCGTTGTCAGCGGTCAGCAGCATAGCACTCACATCTTTTTTCATGGGTAACGGCATGAGCGTTTGTTAAGTAATAGTTGGTGCAGGTGGCAGTCATCTGCAGAACCCGTCATTGCGGAGCTTTGTAACTCTTGGCGACGCTTCTGGAGAGGAGCGACGCCACGAGCCTGCTTTAAATTCGTAATGAGAAGCTCTCACATCGTTTCTCCTATGTGCCACTCAGCGTATCACCGAATGAGGTAAGATGTCAATCTGATAGCCTAATTTGTGGCGGCTCTTGTGAAATTGAACGACCAGAACGAAAGATTCAGCAAAATAAGTCCGGCGGTTCTGTTATCTCTCGATTTTCGTTCTTCGAGGAAGTTGGTTTCACTTCCCTCGAGGTAGATATTCGCAAGCCTCCTCCAGTCCTTGTTGAATCCTTTCGGTCCGTTGTATCAACTCTCTGCTTCATACATTGATACGTCATAATGTGTTGCGCTCTAACAAATTTACGTCGTCCCTGGACCTTATTCGTAATTCACTCTGTTCCAGGCGGAGTTGGTGGATATGAGGAGCAGCCTCGTGGATCTCGAAACTCGCAACGACGAACTAACTGAAGATCTTCATCGGGCGATTCATCAAATACACAAAATGAAGTTGCAGAGGGTCGGCATCAAAGACGAAGGGCAAGTGATCACTGGCAACCTAAATAAAGCCTTGGTCGAAAGATCGCCTACTCATCAAGCACAGCAATCTGGTAAGTAAAGAAAGCAGAAATTTAAAGAATAGGTGAGTGATGTGTGCATGAGACAAGCTGTAAGAGGTTGGATACGAGTTGAAGCCTCCTTTTTGGTTCATTTAACATTACCTGCGAAGGAAGCGTTCAGAGTACAGACCACAAATAACGTCAGTGGAACGGGTAGACCGACTTGAAAGGGGGGGGGGGCTGGTAACACCATCGTATATACTTTGTGTAAGTTTTGAAGGGTTAGGTAAGTGTTAATTGTCGGGAAAGCTGCAGTAGTAATTTGGATAAATATTTATGTTCCCTGACAAATATTTCTTTGCATACTTATTGAATTTGTGGATATTATTGGAATCATGAGAGGGAGAGTTGAAGAACGAAATAAAAATAAACACGGTGAGCGTTGAAGGAGGACAGTATTATATGTCCAATGAGTATTGATTTGAGTGTGAGTATAAAAGGGCGGCAAAAGGGTGTGACTCGGAACACGCGTGAACTGGCACAAGAACTTTATCGGATGGAGAGTGTGAGCTGTGACTGGGCCGAGAGGTAATAGAGGAATGTGTCTGTGTGAGCACTGGGAGAGGATTGTACCTGGGAAGAGTGGTGTGCGTTGGAGAAGGAGGTAAATCGAGGGAGGGAATGACATTCTGGAAATACAAAAGGGAAAATCCGTTGCTGTTGGAAATAAATGAGGAGGTGGAATTTCCGCAGGTAACAAAGGGTGGTTGGGGAAACAATGACTTGGCCATTAGGGCAAGTGCGGGCATTTGGAGGTCAAAAACCCAGACTGATTCGGTTTGCGTCGAACAGGTATGTCTCCTCATACTTCCAGAAAGCTATTATGCCTTGATCGAAGAAGTGTAATCCGTAGAAAATTATTTTGTGGTTGATTATGTGTTACATCGTCTGATCTTCACCGAACACTGTTCCGACTGAATCATCAATTTGGATGAACCGTCACGTGAAGAACTGTCAGACCAACGAGTCAATTTTGGGCCATTCGATGGTTCGTTCACATGGGCCGAGTGAAAAAGGGTTAATGTAGTTGGCAGAACGAAATATAGTGACGTGAGCGGACTGAGTAAGCTGGTGTGCAGTGTAGCACTGGATGTTCTCTCGTGAATTTCGTGTTAACTGTCAAGCCATGGGTTTGGCCTCATGTGGACCGTGGTTCGTTGGGAGGTCCCCCTCAGAGGGTTGTCTGGTGCTGGCAGGAGAGGGGTGTAGGCTACGTAGATAGGTACCCTCTCCAACGCCACGGGCATACGCCCAAGGCACATCCACCAATGTCAAGTTTGTCAGCACCGCACTATCCGAACTGCCTTGGTCCAAGCGAAGAAGGGCTTCCACCTCGCCATCAAACCAGCCAGGCAGCTAGGCTGACGGAATTTTTTGTAAGTGGGGAGCTCTGAGGACTCTTGGAGGACTCAAGCGTTACAAGTCCTCCGTAGGAAAAGCGACCTGTCCGGCATTACAAGTCCTCCACAGGCAACAAGTATCTGTTCAGTAGAAAGCTCCCATTGTCAACCATGCACACAACGGCCAAGTCAACTGGTAACCGACTAGTGATCACTTGGAGTGCTTCTGTTGATACTGACTTGAAACAGGCAACAATTTGTAATTATATCAATTGTGCCCGTTTTCGAGCCGTTCGACCAAAACTTGAAAATGCGTGCGCTCTTCCCTTTTGTTGTGTGGGCTCAATCCGATATTAAACTACCGGCGTCTTGGATTTTGTTCCACGAGTTGTGATTCTCCGCTCGTTCGTCTGAAGATGTTGCAAAACAACTGCGTTAATAGTTTGGTCAATAAACTAATGTGTACCTTTTGAATGTGAAAGTTTCGTCTTGCTGCCCGTTTGCTTTTGAAGTTCTCTGTTTTCTATCGTGAACAGATGTTATTTGTTCACGTTTCTTTCGTCTGTTTATGACATGACGAGCATATTTGCGCACGGAGGGCGTTGGTGTGGGAAGACCGTCAGCTGCGTTGAAATTAATGGAGGTTTTGACAGGAAGCGTTCTCGATGTGAATTTAGACCTTCACACCACATCGACGTTGAAGTCGATTCATCGACTCTTTAGTAGGAAATTATTTACTAGACCTTTAGTTTTGTAAAATGTTACCACCCTAGACACAACGTAAACGCTGCTGAGTATCCAACGTGGCGCCTTGAAAATGAGTGGTACTGTAATTAATTTATTCGGATATCGACTCTCTTCGGTTAAGCTAACCTGTTCTTTTGTGTGCTACTGTTTTTGGCCACACTATTGATGTATAGGGGAACAGAGCAAAATTGGATCTTCGTCTAAATGTCTACTATTCGCTACCCAAAGAACAAGGAAAGTATTGAAGCGATAAAAAAAACAAAAATGTCTACGTTTTGAGGCTTCCTGAATACAAAAGACGCTGGGAATTTCTGACGACCCATTGTATTCGATCCAGCTTGTACGCAATTAGCACAACTGGACGAGCTGAATTGACGGGTTGATGGGGTGGGACGGGAAGCAGTGCAGGAAATGCCAAATTCAGAGGTGTACGACTGCGTTAGTGAGAAAACAGAGGAACAGCTAGCCAAGGTCTGCTGCTTGAAAGAGCTCACGGGACAATACAGTGAAAGTTATCGTTTCTTTCCAGGCTTGCTCTCTTTTACCGCGTCGCCTCCCGTCTAACTCCAATCACTTTGGCTAGCTATTTCTCTGTTTTCTCACTAGACGCAGTCGTACACCTCTGAAATTGGCATTTCCTGCACAGCTTCCCGTCCCACCCCATCAACCCGTCAATTCAGCTCGTCCAGTCGTGCCAGATGACTGGCATCACCTACAAAATGTCAATTTTCGTTGTCCCGTAGTAGTCAGGCCACGTTTCGTATGCTTTACTAGTATTTATCAACTGAGAGCTACAGAACAAATTGTGGGTACACGTTGCTACTAGTCACTATGTAAGATTGATCAAATCTAGTGAAGCCCTTACCCCGGAATTTACGGAAATGTTCGAAAAAACTTTGTTTTCGACACATTTTGATTTTTATCTCTTTTCGATTTGCTGTCATATAATAAAAAGGTTCGGTACTAACTAGTAAAAGATAATTTGTAAGTTTAATTGGGAAACGAACGGGCTGATAGGTTGGCTAAGAAGGGATCGGCGCAGATCCCTATTGGCCCTGAGCCAATTGTTGGGACTACCAGGAGCCACCTACGTATAGAGGTTGGCAAATGGGAGGATAGGTGCAGGGCTGCCTGACCTTACACAGAACTCTTCATCCGACTCTCCAGGGGGAGGGCCAAGGAGGTGCTTGCACTGGGGAGGAAGGATATGAGGATTATATGTGGCCTGTTCACAGGTCACTGTCCACTGAGGTACCACCTTGCCAGCGCCAGGTACAGGTATGCAGGTTCTGCGAGGTAGGGCTAGAGACGGCAGAGCATGTGCTGTGCGTATGCGATGGACTTGCAGCATCGCACCGTTGTGTGTTTGGGAGGCCCTTTCTTCAGCCACAAGAGGTGGAGAATGCAGAACTTGCGGATATCCTCCGCTTTGTGCGGGGGTGGTGGGGGCGCATAGGTGACGTCACACCAAGTGAGACCAGCCGTGGGGCTATGATCCGAGAATCATGGACGCCCTTACAATAGGCCCGTTTGTGGCTGCAGTGACGGTATCACCTGCATCCACCGTTTCATGTAAAAAAACAAAAAAAGTTTAATCGGACTCGTTATAGCCCTTATTTAGAAAAATGCGAAAAACCCTAGTTTTTGGTACATTTTCGTACCCCACTCCCCTTTCCCGTTCATGTAAATCGTAAATCCTTTGCGTCTACAAAAAAATTACGTACAAAACGAAAAAAGAACCTGCTCAATCGGTCCAGCCGTCCTCCCACACGCCGAAATGAGGTTTTTTGGATTCAGTAGGTCTCGAAACTTAAAGGATCTGAGGAAAACTCAACTTTTTAAATCTAAATTTAATATATTTCAGCGACATTTCTTTTTGTGGTTTCTCAAACGTCTGTTGATCTTATGAATGTCACCTTCAACACTACGAATGGCTTCTCTATTTTTAGAATGTGACGGTGGGGGGGGGGGGCTCATTAACTCGTTATCTCCCTCATATAGCGAGATTGATCTCCTTCAGTTTGACCTTTAAGCGTTTTTATTTTTTTTCTTTTAAGCGGCTCTCGCTCTTAAGGTGAGTTTATACAATCTGGCTTTTTCACTTTGAGGGGCGGTAGATATCGCTCTCAAGAGTAAACTCGCGAGCGTTTCATCCTTTTGATAGTTCTTGCCGAAAGTAGGAGAAGTTAGATCAGCTCGTTGAAAACGGGTTTGGATTCCATTCAGAGTACTCGAACTCCTTCCGAACCTTCGCCTTAGTCAACGACGGTAAATACTGCTATTACGAGAAAACTAGTTTCTCCTTAAACTTTTCAGTATCCTTCAGAACCGAACGTGAGAGATGCTACTGGCGAGGAAATAATTCCCAGTATTCTAACTTCATCTGCTCAGAATACCGGGGACATCTCGGAGAAAGAGAGAGATTGATTGATTGAAAGTTTTTATTTACCGATCAAGGATGATTAGAACCACTGGGCCCTCTCTTCCACCATCCCTGAATAATGTCACTATTATTGAAATAAGTTGCATTCATTTACTAATTAAATTAAAATAATTTTTTCTACATACAGTTCTTGAATATTCCTTGACATTCCTTTAAACTTTTCATTAAAGGTATCCACTTATATACTCTTGGTAAACATATCGACGTGAATGTTGCATAATTTGGATGCCTGCACCACAAATGCTCTTGAGTATGTCGTTGAAAAATGTTCAAAATTTCTCTTATTTCTAGCCACATGCTGGTCATGCGGTTATGTCGATGGGTTACGGGCGAGTCGGGACGCAATCTCGAAGCGAGTCGAAGAGTCAACTGATTTCGCAGCTCTTGAGATCACATAGTGCGGGGTAGCTGAATCAAAGTGCGGCGTGATTAGAGTTTGCACTATCTATGGCAATTCGCCTTAGTTGGTAGATGCTGCGGACAGCCTTATTGCAGATCCCACGATTAAGTATTTTCGATTGAGATTTCTGAGATACTTGCATTCTCGACGCATTCAAGCATTTTTGGGATGTCTAAATTCTTTGCCTTATTGATAGTTTTTGGATATGCCTTGGTTTGTGCAGGTTGATCTGTATACTATGCGATATGCACCACTCAGCAACTCGAGAGAGATCACTGAGTGTTCTGACTGCATCATGGCAGATAGAACTGTAGGTCATTCGCATAGGCACCGTATTCTGTCCCCTTTATGGAAAGTGGTTACACGTAGTATAGGACAAAACAGACCCTTGTGGTGTGTCTACTTCCACGTCTTTCCAAGCAGCCATCATTTCTCTTGACGATCCCAACTGAAGACGTTTCTCTGGATGAGATCAAATGCATAGGAAAATAGAATGGGAGATAGATAGAGGTTTCGTGAAGGAATCGAATCTTTGAAAACGTTCAAGAACTGAGCCTGAGCTGCGATGATCAGCCGTTATCAAGAACTTCACACAAACGAGCGTTTTATTGTTTTTCTGGTATTCCCATTTTTGAATTCCTTCCCGATAACTTTACCCAAGTTGTTTCCATCTCATTCACGTACACAGACTTTGCATCGGAAATCAATGTGTCTATCGAAGCACTAGGTCAATATTTCAGCCGCGACTCCGTCTTATCCAGATTTAATAGGAAGATACCGCAAGTCAAGACCTTTGTATGAGCATTTTTCCAAACCTCCGCTGTGCGAAGAAAAATTGAGGGATCCCCTGTTCAGCGTTAAGTCCAAATCAATAGGAGTAGGCGAGATATCAGTTGATTTACTTCGCCTACTTGCCGAAGCGATCCTGCCCGTGTTGACCTACATCTTTAATGTGTCGTTGCAAACTCGAGAATACCCACAGATATTGAAGAAGGCAGTTGTGAACCCACTGCCGACGCTTCACCTAGAGATTTCCGCGCCATCTCCCTGTTGTGCGCGAGGGAAAAGGTCTTAGATGAAAGAGTCCACAATGAGCTGCGAGATTACGTCGTTAGGGACAACATTTTGGATCCCAAGCAGTTTGCGTATCGCTCCTCCTTCGGCACCGAGACAGCTCTCATCAGACTCCTGGATGACATAAGAAGAGCAATGACCGCAGGCAACTGACCGTTATGACGATGTTCGATTTTTCAGCAGCATTCGATTTGTTTCGAAAAGACACATTGTTGGCCATCTTTGAGTCGGTTGGTGTTATTGAAGGTGTTCTGGCTTGGATTGAGTCGTATCTGACTGGAAAACTGGTGGTGGTTAAAGGGAATAATGGTGAACCATCATCGCGGAGAACGGTATCCGTCGGCACACCACAAGGCTGTTTTATTTTGTATGTGACCACATTACTCAAAGTTTTCGCAGAAGTAACAAGCCAAATTTCATAGCAAATGCCTCATTTGGACTACGCTGCGAGGACTGAGTCGGTTGCAGACGGCCCATAATGTACCACTCCGTTTCGCGTTGAGGTTAAAAGTAGACGATCACGTCACCGCTCACTATCGTCGGATTGACTGGTTAAATATTTGGTGCGTTGCAACACACAACTTTCCTTAGCTCTACGTCAATTCACTTTGTACATGGCTAATTCTAATTAATCGATTCATTTATCATTCAGTTCCTTTGAACTTGGTCAAACATCACTTCACAGCAGCAGGAAGCGGTAGCGCCTACAGTTCTGGAATTTATTCCGTTGCTCGTACTCATTGCAGGACCATTATTGAGCAACTGATACACAGATAATTAATGAGGCTGTAAACACAAATGTTTTGAGAAAGGATAGTAATTACTTTAGCAGAGTTATTGTATAAAAACGTTTAGGAGTGGTAGTAAGCGAAACGGCAGTAGTTGAAATTCAGGAATTTCTGGAGTGACCCCCAAGTATTTCATGAACATTTTTAAACACTCAACCTTTAGGTATTGGATTGGACTACAATACCAATTTTTTTAACATTCTACAAAAATTCCAGCGGAGTTTATAAGGAAAAAAGCGCTAAAAACGCTTTTCGTCGAAAGTTTTGGTAATTTATTGTGCTGCTCTCGTCATTTTCCCACAAATGGGAATTCTTTGGTATAATTGCCTTATTGAGAGCTATCAATATAAAAAGTTTAATCAAAATCGTTAGAGCCGTTTTTGAGAAAAAAAATATTTGGTGTTTTGATCACTATAATAACTATAGTTAACTTTCGGTGGATTTTGTTCATACCCTTATTTTGGCGTCCCATGGTAACCTGCGGGCGAGATATCAAGTTTGAGTGGATTTGGCACGGTAGTTCTCTCTAAAAATCGTTCACAGACACACACACACACAGACCATTTTCCCAAATAGTGTTTTTCGGACTCAGGGGAGTCTGAAACGTAAAGATCTGAAGAGAACTCAAAATTTTTTTTTCAGCCGATTACATAACTTTCCTTTCTACTTGTTTAAAATGCTGAAGAACAGCCAGCCGGCATATCTTCGCAGCAAATTTCAGTTCCTGGCGTCGAGAGACACGCGGAGCTATCCTGCAATGCTGTTACACTTTCCTGTGGATCGAACAGTTCCTAGTTGGTGTTGACGTCTTTGATAAGCAGGGCAGTGGTAATGCCGAGAGTTCTTAGATCGTGAACATTGTTCCAAAATGAGACTGGATGCCTAACTTTAGAAGAGGTGGTCATTGCTATTCGCATTTCCTCTTCTACTTTACACCACTTAGGTTTTCTCAGATGCTGCGTTACGTGACCATCAATTTAAGTTTCGGCATTCTGAGCACTCCGCAGTGGCATCATCTCATTTCCAATCAGATCACAGAATGCAGCCAGACCATATTCAAAATTGTGTATCGGTATGAGTGGGGCTTCAATTGCGATCTGCTGAATTGAATCTGAGGTGATCATGACGTGTTCGTCATAAGTAGCATCAACGGAACAAATTTTACTTAATTTCTAATTGAACAGTGATGTATTGAAAAGACACGAACGCAACTGATCATGACGTGTGCTTTAGCGGCCAGAGAGTAGTTTGTGTCACAGTACTGGGGGAATGTGCTGTAAGAGATTACATTTGATAACAGTTTTAGTTTCTTCAACCCCCAAGTCAGGAGCGGGGAAGACGATGGAATGCCAACGCCATTCTCCAGAGTTTCAGTTTTCGCACATTCCTTTTTCTCAAATCACAAAAACGCCAAACCCCGCGAATGAAGCTAAAGGCGCCGTTTCATAAACTATTCCGAATCAATTAAACTCTGAAACTTCCTTCACTCTCAATAAAGTCCCGATAAACTCCTCACCCACGTGAATCGAAACCCTCGACTTCCTTTTCAATGGGCCAAATTGAATGAAGTCCTCGTTATTATTAAATTATTCCAACGCGCACCTTTGCGAATTATAACCGAAATGTCCGAGAATCAGGGGTGCACGTTATATAATGACAATTTTGATCGGTTTAATGTGAAGGAAAAAGTGATGGAGTTTAGGGAGTGTAGTGTGTTTTGTACAAGAGAAACAAACGAAAATCAGATCAGAATTGGTAGTGAAGTGAATTTTTGATTTCTTTTTTCTGTGTAAAATGGTTTGTTTGTTGTTAGTGAGAGGTAGTTAAAGTAATAGTTTATTTTGCGTTACAAGAGAACTTTTAATATGTTTCAGGGAGAATGCAAGAGAGGGCCCTCATGGCCCTAACTCCTCCCTGATTGTTAAATAAAATCTCTATCAATCAATCCAGCTGTAAATTGACTTCAGACGGAAAGAAATTTCCCTCTATTTATTTTATTTCGGAATTTCAATCATTTAGAGATTCCGTTTTCTTCGATATATGTTGCGAACAATGATAGGGAAGTAGTCACTCCTTTATGCCTATTATGAAGTGGACTGTAATTTAATGACAATAAAACCATAGGCTAAGTGTCCCCCAAATATTGTGCTGGGTTTACTCTCAGAAGCCTCGATCCGAAAACCAATCACCCGGAGAACCACCCTCAATAATCCACAAACTAGGAAATAAATTATGGGACTCACCTACCAAACCTTCAGTGTTCCCCGGGGATAAAATAGCAGGTCTCAGTCTTGGAGGCGACGTAATTGCAATTGAAGTACGTGTTGAGAGTGGTGGAACGCTTCCAAAAAACTCCACAGCACAAATAAAAAATTAGATTTAGTCTTGAAAATGCATAATGCTGGCGAGCGGCAGACGACGAAATGGGAGGGAAAATTGGAAGTAAAAACTCTGCAAATTATTAAACAACGGTTTATTATTCTCCTGAACGGCTTGACCTAGTATTACCGCTCTGAAACCCATCCCATTCGATTCAGCATCGAAAAATACTAGTAAACCATACGAAACATGACCTGACTACAATGGAACTTTTTATGAGACGGGAGGGAGGGAGTACAAACGACGAAACGTTGACTTCCGCTGTAGTTCCTGCGACTTCTTTCAGTTAGTGGACTTTGGCTCACTATAATGACTGTAATTTCACTATACGTAGTTGTACACGTCTGATACTCCATTCCATTCGACCCAGGATGTAGAAATACCTTGAAAACGATACCAAACACGGCGTATTTGCAATTAAACTGCGTTTTGTTAAATTTTTTAACCAGTTTTTGCCCATAAAAACCACGAGTTTCGTCCGATCAGATTGCCGAGATGGGGGGTGCAACTAGATACCAAATGGTTTTTTTGTGCGAAAGAATGGATTTTTTAGGGCACGTAAAAAGGCACAAAACGTCCCGGACGGCGGACGGACATTGCAGATTTGGAACCCCCAGGTCTTGAAACGTAAAGTATCAAATTTTGAGGGGGGGTTGTAAAAAATTTTTCGTGACCGAAAACATAGGGTTATTATTCAGAATGAATAATAAACCAAAATGTGAGAGAGGGGACATGGGAAAGGGAAAGGGATTGTTTGTTAACACAGAGGACGACTCCCCGGGCAAAAGGCACCGAACCAATTCACCTCCGAGAACAAACCCAACAATATATTTTGATTGTTTTATGTATTTTCGCGGCCCTTGTCGAAGTGGTTCATTTCCTTTCATTTTCATAAACTTTAAGATTAGTATCATTCTTCATTATTGCTGCTCTGTCATTGGTCTTAGTGGTAGGTTCATCCCCTAACAAAATTCGTCACCAAATTAACTGTTGAACTTGCGGACTACCCTTTCAATTTTAGTTGTTAATTAACGATTTTGTGGGTTCAATGACGCACGTGTGTTATTTTGTACTAATTTAGCAGTCTGCTTTCACCAGTTTAGGGATCACTTGGTTGATGCCGCCTTCGAGTTCCCTTCTCTCCCGGTGTTTTGAGAACTTACGTGTTTTTTTTAAGGCCGTCATCTTGACGTTATGTGTTACTTTTTTCTCAAGTCAACCCTAACGTTTATCCTGATCCTGTGTTTATACCTTCCTGCTCATGCGAAACGTCAGCTTTCTCTTTGATCTCTCGGGTTATAAATAGCTACCTTCGGGATGAAGTTCTCGCGGAAGACAGCCTACTGTTATTCTCGACATTAACGCTTAGAAAACGGATTAAATATATAGAACTCAACTGCCACTCTGTGACTACCCACAATCCTCCCTAGGGCTCGTCAAAATAGTTGTGCTCTAGCGCGGCGAAAGCGCGCGATTTTCAGAGAAATTGGGTTTCTTTGGATAAAATCTAAAAAAGTTGTAACTCCTCGAGTTTCAGTTTGTGTAACAGAAATAAATTCAGGCCCGTCCTAAGAGAAACCCGTGCGCTGGTTAATACTTGTCACTTCAGGCAGTGTGTCTGTCTCAAATTCCAAGTAGGAGACCCGGGGTTAATTAGTCAACCTTTTTTGTCATCCCGCCCGTTTCTTCAGTTAACTTACTAGGTTCCAGGTATGGCGTATATTCACCTCTCCTGCATCGCACACATCTACAGTGAACATTTGAAAGTGCACGAAACGTTGTGTTGAGAGATTATTCGAAGAGATGGTTCGTTGAACTACTGTGGCTGACGTAGAGAAAGCCAAAGTAAACGCCTTGTTGAAATGCCTACTGTCAGAATCTCTAGTTACACGTGGGTGCAGTTTCTTCTTGAGACTCTCAGGAAGAGTTCGGTCGTGCGTCGATATTTCTCGGAAATCTCTCCTTTGAGGGATTTTCCAAATATTCTACAGGATGTGGAAGTTGAACGGCTTCTTAACAGGCGTGGCGAAGCATTCTCCAACGTTGGAAAGTGTATTGTCAGGGGTTCTTGGACCTATTCCTTTCCTTTGAAGTAGATGTTCGCTAAAACCCTAGAGCAATGTGTTAGCCCTTCCTTCAATCACGCCTTTTGGCCAGTACATTTATCAATCTACCCTTTTGCTCACTGATTCATCCTCGCTTTTGCCTGTAAACTCAAGTGCTCCGTGGTCGTTGTCCATTCACACCTTCCAGTTGTATGTTCAACACGTCATTTGACATCCAACCCAACTATCTACCCCAGTGCCGTTCGGGTGTGCTCAAACCCTCAGCGTGGGCATGCCCTAGCTCTCCTGCTCAGCCATTGTGTGTGCTAGCCCATCTGCACTGCCACCTGCCAAATGGATAACCACAGCTCAAGGCTTATTCTTCGGCGTCAGAGCAAGGGAGTGCTCTGCTGAGCTCAGGACAAATTACATCCTTTGGTTCTAATGGAAGAACCCGGGCTCATTGATCTCTCCTGAGCATTGAAGTTTAGCCAGCAACTCTGAATATCGTAGCCTCCTCCTGTCAATCAAACTTTTGATGTTGAAAGTCCTGACAACATATTTTTCCTTTTAGTTGGGCTTCTGTGAGTTTTCCTCATCTCACTTCCCCTGCTGTTACTTGCCACCCCTTCTCAGCTGTTACTTGCCCTTCTAACTCTCATCTCATTCTCAGCCACTCGACTCCCAGTTCTCGCCGAGTTACCCGCTCGTACTCCAATCTCATCTCTAACTCAGTTCACTCTTTCCAGAGACCCCTTGTGTGTCACATGAATTCGGCACTCCTTCACCCTCATATCTCTATGCTCTCTCGATTGTAATTACATTGATCTCTCTCTGCATTATCTATTTATGCCGACACAAATCTGCTGATGTGTAAACCCATTAACGTAAAAACTAGAAGATACTTCATTAGGATATATCACATCTGGTGAAAAAGTTACCCTGGAATTTACGGAAATGTTAGAAAAAACGTTATTTTCGACACATTTTGCTTTTTATCTCTGTTCAATGGACCGTCACAGGAACATTTATTGAGAAGAATATGTAGGTATCAACTATTTGAAAACATCCTGTGAGTTTGGTGAAAATCGCTGAAGCCGTTTTGCCAAAAAGCGTAAAAAACATATTTTTGCTTCAAGGGCCCATATCTCCGTTCACCGTATTTTCATGGAGATATGTATAGAGAAGAAAAGTTAGGTATTGATTAGGAGAAGATAATTTGAAAGTTTGATCAAAATCGTTAGAGCCGTTTTCGAGAAAAATGCGAAAAACCCTAGTTTTGGTACATTTTCGTCCCCACCCCCTTCCCACTGGCCGAAATCGTCCATAACCTTATTTTGGTGTCTACAAAAAATAACGAACAAAACAAAAAGAACCAGCTCAATCGGATCAGCCGTTCTCCCGCAAATCGAACTACAGACACACACACACACAGACATACACACAGACATACACACAGACATACACACGGACCTCTCTCCGAAATTAGGTTTTTTAGACTCAGAAGGGTCTGAAACGTAAAGATCTGAAGAAAACCCAACTTTTTTTTTTGGGCCGATTACTATACTTTCCTTCCCTTCGGGTAGCGGAAAGTAAAAATTAAGAACCATAAGTATGCCTTTTTTTGAGAATCAGAATCAGAGCGGCGATCCCATTGGGGTCGCTGGCTATGGTACCTACCACCTTGCAAATATTGGCAAGAGCGAGGTTCAGGTATGCAGGTTCTGCGAGGTAGGGCTAGAGACGGCAGAGCATGTGCTGTGCGTTTGCGATGGACTCACGGCATTGTTTGTTTGGGAGGCCCTTTCTTCAGCCACAAGAGGTGGCGAATGCAGAACTTGCGGATAGATATTCGATTGGACTACAATACCAATTTTTTTTTACATTCTATATGAATTCCAGCGGAGTTTATAAGGAAAAAACTGCGCGAAAAACGCTTTTGGTCGAAAAATTTGATGATTTATTGTGCTGCTGTGGTCATTTTCCCACGAATGAGAATTTTATATTATCATTGACTTATTGAGAGCTATCTATATAAAAAATGTAATTAAAATCGTTAGAGCCGTTTTTGAGAAAAAAAATGTGGTGATTTGATCACTATGATGACTATAGTTAACTTTCGGTGGATTTTGCCCATACCCTCATTATTGCGTCCCATGGTAACCTGTAGGCTAGACATCAAGTTTCAGCTGATTTGGTGCGGTGGTTTTCTCTAAAAACCGCGCTAAAATCGATTTCGTCGACAATTTTGGTAATTTATTGTGCTGCTCTCGTCATTTTCCCACGATTGGGAATTTTGTGGTATAATTGCCTTATTGAGAGCTATCAATATAATAAATTTAATCAAAATCGTTAGAGCCGTTTTTGAGAAAAACAATATTTGGTGTTTTTATCACTATGATAACTATAGTTAACTTTCGGTGGATTTTGTTCAAACCCTTATTTTGGCGTCGCATGGTGACCTACGGGCGAGATATGAAGTTTGAGCTGATTTGGTACGATGGTTTTCTCTAAAAATCGTTCACAGACACACATACACACACACAGACTGACACACACACAGACCATTTTCCCAAATAGTGTTTTTCGGACTCAGGGGGGTCTGAAACGTAAAGATCTGAAGAGAAAATTTTTTTTTCAGCCGATTACATAACTTTCCTTTCTACTTCGTAGAGCAAGGAAAGTAAAAAAGCCTTATCTTTTGTACAGTGTGTCAGTTATGTGTGATATCTACACAGCCTGTCGTGTCAAGACTTTAAATAGTTCCATTGGATACATAATGAATCTGAAGTATGATGATAGGATTCACGATAAATTTTAAAAAACAACAAAAATGTATAATAAAAATACAACAAAAATAAATGAACGAATTAATACAATAGCAACGATGTTCAAAATTACTTCCACTAAAAAAGCGACAATATTTGAAATTTTCTCAAATTCGTAATTTGGAAACCAGAAACAAGTTCTTAAATCACTGTTTACCACTATGACGTACCACTGCCTACAGATTATCGTTCATCGCACAAAGCATTTCATGTTGTAACGAACTCTTGTCAGGAATAAAACAACTAAAAACTACATTCAGGAAACGTGTAACAGAATCTGTTGCTATCTCTTGACTAAATTCCTCGAAAAAGTCATGACACGATATCTGGTGTAATAGAAATAGAATAATGAAAAGAAGTTGTTGTTGTTGTAGACAACTAGCTATGAAGTTATTAAAACTGTTGACGCATTTGTGTTTATCAATTGAATTTTGAAATTTCTGGTTTGGTGTAAGAATGGTTTAGTACGACCAAATCTCACCAGATATGTTTATGAAGCCATCATTCATTCTTTCACTCAACTCATTCGTCAGCGCTTCTTCGCCCCGTTCTAAACTGCACAGTTCCCTTTCTCATGCGCCCAACAGTAGGTATCCGACCATTGATAATGTGCGGGAACTCCGCCTCCTCCACTCCCATTCAATTGGTTAACGAGTCCGAAGTAATTAATAAATTTGAACGTTAATAAAAGGGGTTACTAGTTTATTTGCTCTCATAAACAATACCGTGTAAAGTAATAGGCCACGGGCGGGTGGGTTCATTTCCGTAACAAGCTCTCAAGAGGGATGTAATTGTTTGGAGAGGTGAAGAAGAAAATAAAAGAGGTATGAAATATTAGTTCAATCAGGCGGAGGATATCAGGTCGCAGGGGATCATATTCCCGCTCTTCTAATGGCTCGATTTTTTTTTCTTCACATCTTCTCTCTCCTGGTGGGAACTTCAAAGCTCTTGGAGCTACAACTCAATTTAAATGAACCTCACTCCTCGAAACACTCCGTTGCATTTTCGATTTCCCAAATTATGCCCCCTCCCCTCATCCACCCACTCCCCTCACCCAATATCCCCATAATTCAACTATTCCAAGTCATCCGACTCAACAAACGTCTGCCAAGATGAGTATCCGGCGCGTAGGCAATCGAAAATCGTTGAACGGCTCTGCCTCGAAACTGGGCTGGTTTCACTATGGGAACCTTACCAATCGGACACAGAAACGTTGGTTATTACAAACGACAACTTCTCATAAGAAAATGTCGGTTTTGCGTTAAGCCCAGGAAAGTACCAGATGTTTTGACGACAGGAAAATACCGATTAGTCGCTTGCTATTCTCAATTTCGTTTCGGCAGTTTTCGAAATTTCCCATATTTGTGAGCACACAGGAGACGGACGCGACTGTGATGTTCATACCATCAGTTAAAAGACACGAAGAAAATTGTGTCTTTACGTATTGAGGCCTCCTGAGTCTAAAAAACCTAATTTCGGCGCGTGGTCCGTGTGTGTGTCTGCAGTTCGATTTGCGGGAGAACGGCTGATCCGATTGAGCTGGTTCTTGGTCATTTTTTGTAGACACCAAAATATAGTTATGGGCTTTTCGGTCGACGGGAATGGGGGTTGGGGGACGAAAATGTACCGAAAACTAGGGTTTTTTACGCTTGTTGGCAAAACGGCTTCAACGATTTTCACCAAACTCCCAGAATGTTGTTGAATAGTTAATACCTTCATATTGTTCTCAATAAATGTTCCTCTGACAGTCCATCAAACAGAGATAAAAATCAAAATGTGTCGAAAATATTGTTTTATTGCTTTTAGCGTAGACATTTTCAGTTGGGATTTGTTCTCTTACCAAATGTCAACGTGAACACTCTTTCTACTGGCGTGTTCGTTCCTGGTAGCGAGAGAAAAAAACCGAACAATCAGTTTCAAGTTATTGATTGGGACATTTTGTTTTGTGAAGCGTAAAATATCACTCATTTCTGATCCAAAGGAGTTTTTTCATCGGCCCACTACCAGTTTTTCTTATGTTACAAATTCCCTTCGATGTCACTTCATCAAACAGCTCACTATATCTAAAATGTCCAGTTTTGTAAATTTGCATGAAATTAAATCTATCCCTTCCTTAATTCTTTCCCACTCGGGCACTGCCGCCAAAACTAACCATTGATATTTTTGACATCAAAATGATATGCCCACATATTTAAATAATCAGTACAGTTTCTATAGAAAGTGCGGATAGTATCTAAAATGTGCTCCTTGTCTACATCTTTTACTTGGTTGATGTAGTTACGGACCACTTGAGGTACCGTAAACTGGGGTTACTTTGGTACAAGTTTATCATGTTTCGGACTGTAACTTCCCCATTTTTGAGGATATTCGAACAATTCTTTGACTAAACGATAGCTACACATCTCAGCTATCAATTGCCTCCTGAAAGGGTTTGGTATTGATAATGGGGAGGTGTGGGGGGACAATTTTTTAAAATTAAACTTACGCCGTCATTCGTGGTTTCTTGGTGATTTTTATAAATGAATCCCGTTGACTAAGCGTCCTCACTTTAAAAAAACAGATTTTCGACCAAGAAAAGTTTGTTTTTGGTCGGAAGTCAGTTCAATTTTTTCTCCACATTCAGAGCTTAATTTTCCATTACAATTAGCGGTGGTTCATTGGAGGCTTCATTGGAGGAAGTGTGATAAAAATACTCAGTTCAAAATAAGGAACTTTATTTAATCTATTAGGTAAGCCTTCGAATTCAGATTTTAGTTAGTATAATGACAGGTTTCCGTTTACTGTATCACAAAGGTAAGTAAATCCAACGAAATAGAGTAAAATTTTGAAAATAAAAAACATTTTCTTAAACTGGAAAAGAAACTCAAATGAATTTGAACGAAGTAAGGTAACATCTTCAATCTGAAGTGGGTTGATGAACAATTGAAAATTTTTGAAATTAAAAACTTGAAAATGAAAAAGAGATCAGAGATCCTAGTTAACACAATTGTAAAGCAAACTAATCACAGTTTTATATCAACTGAGAAGTAGTTTTCTCGACTAGGGATGGGTTATGGCGCTGGATTGTTTTTCCATCCAAGTCACTCCGATCGGGATATCGGTAAATGACCCGAACGCTCACGAGCAACGCCGGAAAATGCCGATAATAGTGTGAATTGAAATAGGGATTACGTGTATTATTCTGATACGTGATTATTTGTATTTGAACTCAGTACAACCTATTGCACCTCGAAATGCTGACAGAATTCAGGCTAAAAGTGTACAGCAGTTATCAAATATAATAAACTAAAAAGTAATAGTAACATAACTGAATAATCCAACTACGGGACAAATAAGCGTCCCGAGAGGGTTGGTCGGGACAAGGGGACATTTCTCTCAGAAACGAGACGTCTGATCACCTTATTTATACTGCGCGAGTGAAATATTATGTTGGTCGCAGCTACTCGTATAAACCGGGGGCAAGGTTTATTTAATGTTACGTAAACGATCGAAAGTCGACTCGTTCAAACTTGAAGTTGTATGAAACCTTATTCTGTGAGTAATCGAGATCTCATAGTTGTACATGTTCTGTCGTCAGAAAAGCGATCGTGGAGCTATGAGTCATGGAGCAAGTTTCTGGAAAGTTTCGCTCCAATAGATGAGATTAATAGCGTTCTCTCCTTTTCATAGCATTTCCCCTCAGCAGCTGCCCCCTTTTTGCCTATTTTTCATTCGATTATGATTTGTTGAGGGGCTCGAGGGAGCGTGGAACGCGAGGACGTCGGTCGGCAGCTCATCCAAACGGTATGGTACCCAGAAGCACGAACGTTTGTGAAGAGGGGGGGACAAAGTGAGCGTTCCGCTGAGACGAGAATTATTTATAGCGTCTTATACACTTCACTTCAGAGGCTGGACAGGACAGTGTGAGTAATGCAGAGCGTTATGAAGGATGAAAGGGTAGGGTATGACTGTGGAAGAGGAGTGAGGGGCTAGAGGAGAAAGGCCTTCGTTCGGAGGCGACACACACAGCCACTGCCTGCCGCCCTCCAAAGGGAAATAAAAAGAGAATTTCTGAAGTGGCCATCCTTACGACGGAACAAGTGGTGGATTGGGCATCGAATGAGAATAACTTCAAGGGCGAGGTTTGATTCGGCATCGAGTAAACGGCCACTTAGGACTACTCTCGTACCGTCCTCCAGTTAATGGAGGTTCTGTCGATTGTCAACTGTCTTCAAGAAAGGCTTAGTCACTTAGGATGAGCAATTCTTCGACTGTAACTCGAATGAATCATAAAAACGCAACTTCCGTGTCGTCGTCGTCGCCGTAACCAACAAAACCGGTAGTCACTTCAAATATGCCCAGTAATTCAATAGGGCCGGGTGCTTCTCCAAGGAACTCGGCTCTGCAAATTTGGAGAGAAGTTGCTGACAACGCGTTTCTTGACAAATACCTTATTTTTGACAAGGCGGTAACATCACAGCTGGACAATTATCTCAGTTCGTCAGCAATCAAACCTGATTCCCCATTTATCTCGACTTCCAAACAATTTTCAATTGATTTGTACTTAATTTCCCCACAGTTTGTAATGGTTTTCGGCGGGCTGCCAATGGTGGCAACCCTGCGGCCGCCACCAGTGCAGTTCGCTGCTGTTTATAAAAGCGAAGGAGCCACATTTTCGGCAGAACGGCTATCGGCACTGCTCACGAATTTCTCCCATTTTGGTTTATTATTCATTCTGAATAATAACCCTATGTTTTCGGTCACGAAAAATTTTTTACGACCCCCCTCAAAATTTGATACTTGACGTTTCAAGACATGGAGATTCCAAATTTGCAATGTCCGTCCGCCGTCCGAGCCGTTTTGTGCCTTTAACGTGGTCTAAAAAATTCGTTCTTTCGTAACAAAAATCCGATTTGGTATCTAGTTGTGCCCGCCATCTCGGCAATCCGATCGGACAAAGCCCATGGTTGTAATGGGCAAAAAATGGTTAAAAAAATTAACGAAATGCAGTACAGCTCTGGAACTACAGCGGAAGTCAACGTTTCGTCGTTTTAAGGCCCTCCCTCCCGCCCGTCTCAATAAAAAACAACCCGCCTCGCAACGCTGCCCGCCCCGCTCAACTCCCCTTTCGCCTCGCAACGGATTCGCTCGAAGCGCCCCCGTTCCAATTTCCCCAAAGCAACGGGGCAAAATCATCAGACGTTTTGTTTCCGTAGTTCCATTGTAGCCAGGACATGTTTCGTATGGTTTACTAGTATTCGATGCTGAATCGAATGGGATGGGGGAGCACTAATACTAGAAGCTGAGATTTGGGTTTTCTTTAGATCTTTACGTTTTGAGGCCTACTGAGTCTAAAAAACCTAATTTCGGCGCGTGGTCCGTGTGTGTGTGTAGTTCGATTTTCGTACGAGAAAGTGACTTTAACGAGACAGAAGATGGAAAAAAGCAAGTTTGTCGCGCTTCGATCTCTGCTGAGCTGTGGCGGTTTGGAAAATTGTTGTAATGCGGCACTGTGCATGGTGTTGCCGAATGATTTCACGATAGTTCTACGTTTTTCTATGTCTTGTTCAATTTTCAAAATTGATTCGATTTGAGCCATGAAATTGCGTGCCTTCAATAAATGATTATGTCCTTTTCTTGAGTCAGTTATAAAAGTATTCAAAGCGTCGTGAATGGAAAGATACGGTCGATTGGATAACGTTTCCGTATATCGCCATTTTTTTGTATTCTTGGGCCTATCATTCCCGAGATCCTCCACTTTGTGTTAGAAGAAGTGTTCATGTGGGCGCTCTACGTTAATTATGAATTCGAATAGGATGAATATATTCGTCTGATCACCGAATAATCTCACTGTCTCATATACGATGTCCGATTATCAAACTCAGGCATTGGAAGTTAAATTGTTTCCGATTGAGCTTGTTCTTGACGTCGATTCCACTTTTTCCTGTTTTGACGACCTCTATTCAATTTCTTAGACCGGTTGCTCATTTAATTTAGTAGCTGTCAATTAACATTTGCCCTCTGCCCGAACTTAACTTTAAATTGTTCTTGTTCAACTCTGGCGTAATGATATGCGACCCCGCAGCTTTGGGAGTATGATTAATGATTCTTTTGTTCATCTTTAGCGAACCAATCGCGCGTTGATGAATGTTTTTTGAGAATCAGGTTAATGTTCCTGTTTACCGTTGAGCCTTGGCTTCTGTTGTCTATCGTCAGTGATTTTGTGCTAGTATTTCTGTACGTTTCGAATCGCCTCATCCAAAACGGTCTTCATAGAATAGAATATAATAGATTCCATTAGGCTCAAAACTGCTGTCTTGCGATTACACCTCGCCAATCGTGAAGCTCGTCACTTTTACCAGGATCTAGTACAGCGAGAGAGAGGAAGAAGCTTCAAATCCCACCAGTCTTCAAAATTAAAAAAAAAAATTGACGACAAGAAAAGCTTCTAGTTTTTGTTAGAGAATAACGAAAATCGTAGACAAATGAGAGCTTACTAAAGTTAACGTACCTGTTAGGTGAGTCCGTCTCCTCTGGCTGGTGAGATACTGTGGGGGACCGCTTTCGATGTAAAGTCATCATCGTCTGGTCATTAAGTCAGTTAGTTGGTCGTAGTCTTTTTATACGAAGAGAAAAACAAAATGCGACACTATATTCACACCACTCGAAACAATACACCAACGAAAACAATCAACTGACAGATTTATAAACCACCCTATATCGATAATCGACAATCAACAGACATACAAAAACTGCCCTTACATTCCTTTCTCTTCGCTTCCAATGGATTTCCCAGGAGGTCGAGGACCTCCTTCACCCCCCCCCCCCCGCTCACCAATGCAACACCATCTCGTTAACCTTTCCCTTCCTATATAAAGACCACGACCAACCTAACTGACTTAACAGCCAGACTTTACATCGAAAGGGCTCGCCCACAGCATCTCACCAGCCAGAGGACATGGACTCACCAAACAGGTACGTTTAACTTTAGTAATTTACCTACTGGCAGAACTAACCCAATTATCTTAATAAATGAGAGCTTCTTGAACATATTCGAGAATTCAAGAAAAGTTCTTGGTAAGCTAACTGGAGAATTGGGGAAAACTAGTGAAATTAGTAGTGTGGTCATTTTTAGGATACGAGTAAACTTTGTGTAGTTGTTGTTTAACTGAAGGAACCGGCAGTTAGTTAACCGTAATGGCCTCTGCGTAAAATGTGCTAAAAGGTAGGATTTCACCGGATGCACACTGATAGACTCGTCGTTTTATGATCTTCCATGTTACACGTTTCGACGTTTCCAGCGAGATTCGCCTTGAAAGGGCGCTCTCAGTTATATTTATAACTGTGGCAGACTCACGGTTTAGATAAGGACGCTAGCGTGGATAATCGTAAGAAATGGTTTTCCCCAACCGCTGAGTGAAGCGATCACGCTGTTCTGAGTTAACTCGACAAGGAATATAAATTCGCTTTTTCATCAACGAGTGAACGAAGTAACAATTTCTTACTACATTTCTGCCTGATACAATGGTATCGTTAGCTGTTACAGTGGCCAAGGCTGTCTTCCACGAAATTCATTGAACTACGAATAGGTCTTTGGGATCGAACGACATTAAAACCCCGCAAAGGTACGGATGTAGAAAATCTACAATTGGGATGTCAACCTCTTCAAATAGATTCATCAATTCTTCCACAATTTGTGGGATTATACGAATGAACTAACTTATGATAACTGTTGAGTGCCAGAAGAAAGCGAAGAACGAGAAGGGTAGTTGAGGAAAGCGTAGAGTTCGAAGAATAATCCAAAATCTTCCTGGCATCAATAAACTTGTCTTGGTTGAGTCGAGATTAGGACAGGATGATGACGGATTGCATAATTATATTATTAACGCGCGCGTTAAACTCTGTACTGTCATGCCAGTAAACGCGGAATATGGTTCGTTTAACCTGTTGATGGACGACGGTGAGGAATATGGATCCTTAAGAGTACAAATTGTCTTTGTTACACTTTATGCGAGCAATACGGACTTCCTCGTTGAAGTAAAGAGCGTCTTGCAGTGTCACAAATGGAACTGAACTTTCCAGGCAATTCGGAAGGTGAGTCAGGAAAAGGTTTGGTCAGTTGGAGGAGGAATAGTGCCGTGAAGTGTAGGAAGCTTGAAGATCTGGGCAATTCTTCGAGAAGATAAAGCGGGTGAGTCACGACGATGCAGTTGTCTAAAAACATACCGCTGTTTATAAATAGAAGGTTGCTCAATTGCCTAAACAAGGACTATATTGTTACACAGGTTAATTGTTGTGTTTGAGGGCAGCCTTAAGGAGCTGGCAAAGTGAGGGGTAAGGAGTCAGATTTGCGATGGCGGATTTGGGAAAGTAACTAGTCCGCTCTGGAAATATGGAAAGAAGGAAGTTGATTGACAGCAGTGGTTTGAAGTTTTCCTTAGCTCCAGAAGAAAGGAGAGTCTTGCAGTATCACAAATGGAACTGAACTTCTCAGGCAATTCGGAAGGTGGTAAGTCAGGAAAAGGTTTGGTCAGTTGGAGAAGGAATAGTACCGCGAAGTGCAAGAAGCTTGAAGATCTGGGCAATTCTTCGAGAAGATAAAGCGGGTGAGTCACGACGGTTCAGTTGTCTAAAAACATACCACTGTCTATAAATAGAAGGTTGCTCGATTGCTTAAACAAGGACTATATTGCTACACAGGTTGATTGTTGTGTTTGAGGGCAGCCTTAAGGAGCTGGCAAAGTGAGGGGTGAGAAGTCAGAGTAACGATGGCGGATTTGGGAAAGTAACTAGTCCGCCCTGGAAATATGGAAAGAAGGAAGTTGATTGACAGTGGTGGTTTGAAGTTTTCCTGAGCTCCAGAAAAAAGGCGTCACGTCAGAAAACTCGGCTTCAGGAAATCTATTTGGTTCGAAGATGGTAAACCTCAGCTTGAGCTGAGTCCAACAATAACTGTATATTCACTTCTCCAAACACGAATTTTTTTCCAACGCATTGTATCACGAAAATACAAATGACCAAGTAGCTAGGTCAAGTAACCTCCAAAAATGCACCGCCTCCATGTGGCAATTGTAGTTGCTGCTGAATG
Source organism: Pachypeltis micranthus (assembly GCA_020466155.1). NCBI lineage: Eukaryota > Metazoa > Arthropoda > Insecta > Hemiptera > Miridae > Pachypeltis > Pachypeltis micranthus. Next base: position 8,937,089 of record CM035776.1, read on the forward strand.
AATGTTTGTCCGGAACAGAAGTATGTTAGGGGCATAGTGGACACCCCTCAGTGAGAGGGATCGATTTCTGGTGTGTGTACTATTTCACCAAGGGTGGGCATCAAAGACGACTCTGGCAGGAGATACCTGGGATTCCTTAGGAGGCCAGGCATGGATCTGTGAGACATTGGGACTGGTTAGGCTGCAGGGATCAACCAACTTCCAAAAATGCAACGCTTTCAAGTAACAATTCCCCCTTTTTAAATTCCACCATGGCTGGCTCTAGCCTGCCATCGCTTCCGTGGCATTTCTTCAGGGTGGATGCCACTAGTCATCCGACTTGTCCACCCTCTTCTGACGGAGCACGGCTCGAACGAATCTGTCCACAGCCTCTCACGTCGTTTCGTTCACTAACTTTATCCCGCCATACGCCTCACATTTCGGCGGTTTATGGGAGGCCACTGTGAAAAGTGTCAAAGTTCATCTACAGCGAACGTGTAGGGACAACCGTCTCACTGATGAGGAGCTGGCAACATCACTTACCAAAGTTTCCTGTGTCCTCAATTCATGGCGTCTGTTTCCTCTTTCATCAAACCCAGAGGAAAATAAGGCCATTCTCGTGCCTACTGTCCTGGATGTGAAGGAGAGTCGAGTGTCCCGCTGGGAGCTTCTGAAGCGCCAGATAGAACAACTATAAACGATGGCGAGTAGAGTAACTGTCCTACCTACAACAACGCAATCGATGGCTCAAGTCTAGCTCGAACCTTCAGGAAGGAGACCTGGTTCTCCTGAAAGATGCTGGCGTGCCTCCACTACACTGGCCTACCGCCAAGGTCATCCAGGTACACCCAGGCCAGGCCAACCAATTCCGAGTTGTTAATGTTCGTTGTGGAGCGTCTACCCTCAAACGACCAACTGTCAGGCTGGTACCTCTTCTCCCTCTGGCAGTCCCAGCTTTCAGCGACCCCAACCACATTTCTTCAAATTTGGTGGGCGGTATGTTGGCGCCAATCGCGCGAACGCCTGAGGCGGAAGATGGAGATCCAACGCTCACATACCGGTCTATCGGCAATTGACGACGCGCGGCTACACATCAGTTTCTCAGAGGTTCTCCCCGGCTCATCGCTGCACCGCCTACGACTCCCAGTCTACTCCAGCGCTTTCGCCGCCCTGATACGCTCCGTTTCTATTGCAATTATTGATCCCCACGTGTTTTATTCATTTTCTTTTGCCGGTATCAGAACATTTTAATTTCAGTTTTCGTTTCTTTACAGTCCACTCCACTTCTGTTTATGTCCGAAGCGCATTGAGTTTCGACCGTCCTGATCAACGACCGTAATTCAAAGAGATAAACGTTCAAAATAAACTTGGAGTTTTACGACGTAGTGCTATTCGCCCATAAAGAACGCGTTCACTTCCCGGCTTCCTTTCCCTGCGTGAAATAGGAATGAAGAACGTTCCATAAGTTTGGTGGTTAAGAGATCACGCCTTCGGGCTGCGTAAATAAAACGTTGATGGAATGAGTGGTTTGTTAACAACTCTAATGTTTTTCACGGTTCTAGAAAGCGCTGCGGCAGCTGTCTAAATCCGTGCAGCTGGTGCTGTTTATTCAATACATAACCGTCGAAGAACGTTCATTACCCCGTAATTTTCTCCGGTTCAGCTTTGAAGGAAAACGAGCTTCTCAATATCAGATTGTCGTGTTGGATTATTCTATTCTAGCCCAAGTGCCCTTTATGGAAACGATAATGGTTATTCTGCCGTAAAAACCGCAATACAACATTATGGCTCAATGTGAATTACGTGACTATCCTCAAGAAGTGCCGAAAAAGTTCTTTTCCTCCAGTCTTCCAGATCTCGATTGTAGAATGAGGAGTTTTGGAGGATGGGGTCGATCTGATGTCGTGTTCACTGAGACATGAAAACACAAGGTGGCGTGCCTCGGCAGCTCAGTCAAAACAGGCGGTGGTTTCTAGAGGCTTTGTCAAACTCCATGGGTAGCCCCGCGTGTTACCTTTGAATGGACTTTATGAAATTTTTTTGTATTAATCGGTCTTGCTCGTGTAAATTGATAATCTTGAATTACTTGTTGACAGGGGTCAATGTGGACAACATCGTGAGACACTTGGAGAATTGGAAGAAGCGGTTAGAGATAGAAAATGAGTCCCTTCGAGCGACGATCGCCAGTCTTCAAGCGGAAGTGTGCGGCGCCCGGCTCTCCGCTCGATATTTGGATAAAGAATTAGCCGGAAGGTAACGATTCAAATTTCCTCTTTCTCCAAGTTCAGTTGTTTTTTTGAAATTTGAATTTTGCTCCCCTCGTCAGAGCGAGTGACGTGTCAATTTTATGCGCGCAGGATTCAGCAGCTCCAACTGGCCGGCAGGACGGACATGGTGGCAGCCGTCAAAGATCGACTCTGGGCTCAACTTGAAGCGGAAATTCTCGTTCAACGACAGAAAACTGTGGTAATGTTCAATTTGCTTTCAAACCATTGTGAACGATTACGTAACAATTTCCGTGCGAGGCGGTAATTCGAGGGTGATTCAGCTGTTAGGGAGATAATTGAAGGAGACGGACCCTCCAGGTGTCTCTCACCCTCCAAATCCGTTACGTCATCGTGGCTCGATAAAAAGCCACGCGTGTTTTCCTTCCAGTATAAATACAATTCTGAGCTATCGTCAAGAACTTAACGAAATATGTCGAGAAGAGCCCTCTTGTTCTAGTACTTGGCACTTCCACGCTGTTCAATCGCCCCGAGTGAAGAGTGTTTTGAAGTTACTTTCGTTGCTATCGTGTCAAATTGTCGCTCCTTTTTGGATACTTTTTTCCAAAGGCCGAGTTCAGGCACATGCTGGAGTAATGGTGGCTCTGTCTCTGCTCTACGTCGACTTTTGGCTCTTCAACACCTTAACAAAATGCCAAGATCTTCAGACGCTAATGAGTCCGAAAAACACTATTTGGGAAAATGGTCTTTGTGTGTTTGTGAACGGTTTTTAGAGAAAACGACCGTACCAAATCAGCTGAAACTGGATGTCCAGCCGACAGGTCACCATGGGATGCAAAAATAAGGGTATGAGCAAAATCCACCGAAAGTTAACTATAGTTATCATAGTGATCAAAACACCAAATTTTTTTCTCTTAAAAACGGCTCTAACGATTTTGATTAAATTTTTTACATCGATAGCTCTCAATAAGGCAATTATACCATAAAATTCCCATACGTGGGAAAATGACGAGAGAAGCACAATAAATTATCAAACTTTTTGACGAAAATCTTGTTAGCTCGTATTTTCCCTCTCAAACTCTGCTGGAATGTTACTAGAATGTTGAAACATATTGGTGTTGCAGTCCAATCGAATACCTATAGGGTGAGTGTTTAAAAACGCTCATAAGATACATGGGGCTCACTCCAGATATTCCAGTTTCGCTTACTACCAGTTCTCAAAGTTTTTACCCAATAACTCTGCAAAAGTAATTACTATCCTCTTCAAAAAATCATCTTTTACAGCCACATTAATTCTCAATGTACCAATTGCTCAATAATGGTCCTGGAATGAGTACGAGCAGCGTAATAAATTCCGGAACGGTAAGCGCTACCGCTTCCTGCTGCTGTAAAGTGTTGTTTGACCAAGTTCAAATGAACTGAGTGGTAAATGAATTGATTAATTTGCAAAAAAGCCATGTACCCGAGTGAATTGACGGAGAGCTAAGGATAGTTGTGTGTTGCAACGCACCAGATATTTTACCTGCTTTTTCCAGTCAGTTGTTTGACGAAAACGGAGATAGTACCCCACTTCAGCAGCTACTATGCAGTGGAGGGACTCATCTCGTGATAATAGTTTACTCAACTGAATCACCCCGTCACCTCCCCAGACTTGCGTACCGCCATTCCCCTGGCCAGTAGTGAAGGCCCTCTGCTGATGTGCTTTGACTTTGGTACTTCCTCGTAGTTTTCTCTCCTTCAATACGAAAACGTCATTTTCTGGCAGTTTTTACACGTAACCATCACAAGAGCGCAATAATATGATTTAATAATAACTGTATTCAGAACAGTAAACTTGTTCGAAACCCTTGTTCTTGTCTAACAAAACTAACTTGATCTCTGAACGTTGTTTCAACGATACAACAACGAAAATTAACTTATATCGAACCTTCCCTCAACGTCTCAACGATGTTTGGTGGTTTTAGAAGCATTATTTCTCGGTAGGATCAGAGGTCCAGTAGCGGATCAAGAGGGGGGGGAGGGAGGAACTTTAGATAAAAGGTTTTTTGATCGATTATCGCTTTTTTAATCCCCCCACCCCCATCTTATCACCAGCGCAGAAGTTGTACAGTCAGAATTAGAGTTTAGAGGATAAGTAGAACTAAATGGTGGAATGAACGAACTGTAAGTATTCTGCAGTAAATGCTTGAAGAAATAGCGGCTAACGTGTAAGGCGAAGTTGTACAATTTTTATACGGTTTCATATCAGCATTCACATAACCACGAAATATAAGAAATATAATTGCATCATTTCTTATTTTGCTCCATTGGCTTATTATTCATTCTGAATAATAACCCTATGTTTTCTGTCAGGAAAAATTTTTTACAACCCCCCCTCAAAATTTGATACTTTACCGTTCAAGACATGGAGATTCCAAATGTCCGTCGCCGTCCAAAAAATCCGTTCTTTCGCACAAAAATCCCATTTGGTATCTAGTTGTGCCCGCCATCTCGGCAATCCGGTCGGACAAAGCTCATGGTTGTTGGACAAGAATAGGTTAAAAAAATTAACAAAACGCAGTATAATCGCAAATACGCCGTGTTTCGTATCGTTTTCAATATATTTTTACAGTATCAGACGTGTACTTGCGGGAACTACAGCAGAAGTAAACGTTTCTTCTTTAGTACTCCCTCTCTCCCGTCTCATCAAAACCACCCGCCCGCTCGACTCGCAACGTTGTGCCAATTGCCAACAGGAGCTTATAGGCGCCTGGCGCCGGGGGAATATTTACTCGTAGTTTCCGTAGTTCCTTCGTAGTCAGGTCATGTTTCGTATGGTTTACTAGTATTCGATGCTGAATCGAATGGGATCGGTCTCAGAGCAGTAATACTAGGTCAAGCTGTTCATGAGAATAATAAACCGTTGCGTAATAATTTGCAGGGTTTTTTTCTTCGAATGAGCCAGGATGTTACTGCGAGTACGTACGAGTATAATTTTGTATGTAGTTTCACGCCCTTATGAGTTCAAATAACCGCATTCTTCGCGTGAGCTAAGTGAAGATGTGTGGTGCGGAGCAACATACGTCTTTCAGCAACTCCGCTGAGTCAACGATCGTGCTATACGAGCGCTGTATCTCGGTTCAACACATTTGTACGCAAACATTTATGCAGAATAATACGTCGGTGCTAGTTAGTTGAGAGTACCCCGTGAGTTTCATCGGTTTTGGGAAAAACGGTATTTTAATGGATATTCAACTAATCTCGTTTTCCGAGTTATCATGAGTTATGTATTCGTTCAACAGGCGGATACCGAAATAATTCCAAGGAACAAAGTGTGGGTGTAGGTTGCTAAAAGACGCTCCGTAAGATAAATCACATCCAGAAAACTTGTTACTCTGGAATTGTGAAAATGTTTGAAAAAACTACTTTCGACACATATTGATTGTTCGCCGTTTGGTCAATTGGCGAGCCGCTCAGACTTCGAATTTTTCCCCGTAGGGGCTCCTGACTTATATTTCAAGGTGCTAGCCGCCCTCAAGCCGACAAGGGGATTAGTTCTATTTGCAAGCCCAACTACGCATTTTTCCCTCTCTCCCCCAAAATATTCAGTTGGTTTTGCTCTTCCCTCTTTATCTGTATTCACTGGATTGTCAGAGAATCATTATTTGAGAAAAATATATAGGTATTAATTATTTTAAAACATACTGCGAGTTTGGTGAAAATCGTTGAAGCCGTTTTGCCATAAATCGTAAAAACTTCTCCGCTCACTGAATTTCCATGGAAATATTTATGAAGAACAAAAGTTGGGTACTAACCGTAGAAGATAATTTGAAGTTTAATCACAATCGTTATAGCAGTTTTTAAGAAAAGGGCGAAAAACCTTAGCTTTTGATACATTTTGGTCCACCACCCCATTTTCCAAAGGGTGGAAATCGCTCATAATTGTATTCTTGCGTCGTCACAAAATAACAAACAAAACTAAAATTACTATACTTTCCTTCCCTTCGGGTAGCGGAAAGTAAAAAGAATTAGCTCCATCGTTCCAGCCGTTCTCTGAAGATCTGAAGACACTTTTTTATTTTCCTTGCTCTGCGAAGTAGAAAGGAAAATTATGTAATCGGCTGAAAAAAAAATTTTGAGTTTTCTTCAGATCTTTACGTTTCAGACCCTCCTGAGTCCGAAAAACACTATTTGGGAAAATGGTCTGTGTGTGTGTGTGTCTGTGAACGATTTTTAGAGAAAACCACCGTACCAAATCAGCTCAAACTTCATATTTCGCCCGCAGGTTACCGTGGGACGCCAAAATAAGGGTATGAACGAAACCCACCGAAATTTAACTATAGTTATCATAGTGATCAAAACACCAAATATTGTTTTTCTCAAAAACGGCTCTAACGATTTTGATTAAATTTTTTATATTGGTAGCTCCCAATATGGCAACTATACCACGAAACTCCCATTTGTGGGAAAATGACGAGAGCAGCACAATGAATTACCAAACCTTTCGACGAAATCGACTTTAGCGCGGTTTTTAGAGAAAACAACCGTACCAAATCAGCTGAAACTTGATGTCTAGCCTATAAGTTACCATGGGACGCAAAAATAAGGGTATGGGCAAAATCCACCGAAAGTTAACTATAGTTATCATAGTGATATAGTGATCAAAACACCAAATTTTTTTTTCTCAAAAACAGCTCCAACGATTTTGATTAAATTTTTTGTATTGGTAGCTCTCACTAAGGCAATTACATCACGAAATTCCCATCTGTGGGAAAATGACGAGAGCAGCACAATAAATTATCGAAGTTGTCGACGAAAAGCGTTTTTAGCGCGGTTTTACCTTATAAACTCCGCTCAAATGTTACTAGAATGTTTAAAAAAAATTGGTATTGTAGTCCAATCCAATACCTATACGGTGAGTGTTGAAAAACGCTCATAAGATACATGGGGCTCACTCCAGAAATTCTTGAATTTCAACTACCGCCGTTTCGCTTCCTACCAGTTCTAGTGGTTTTACTCGATAACTCAGCAAAAATGATTACTATCCTCTTCAAAACAATCGTGTTTCCAGCCACATTAATCCTCTGTGCAACAATTGCTCCGTAATGGTTCTGGAATGAGTACGAGAAGCACAATAAATTCCGGAACTGTAAGCGCTACCGCTTTCTGCTGTCGTGAAGTGTTGTTTGACCGAGTTCAAATTAACTGAGTGGTAAATGAATTGATTAAATAGAATTAGCCATGTACCAAGTGAATTGTTGTAGAGCCAAGGAAAGTTGTGTGTTGCAACGCACCAGATATTTTTGACACGATCGCAATACTTTCCTTACCCCTTGAGTGACGGTAAAAATGATGAGGTAGCGATCGCTGGGAATGAGGACTCCTTAGAAATAACGCGCGGATCAGCGAAACATTAACTTTCTTGCCGCTGATGCTAATCTGGAGCTTCAGTGGCAGTTACTGGCCGCTGTTCAAGGAGGAAGGTATAGCCGATCCGCTCATGTGCCAATTCAGCGCGGAGGCCTCAGAAGAGAGGGATTTCCGAGTCATAATTCAACGGGGGTGTTGGCAATATTTTGCGGCAGTCTGACTGAAACAAAAATAGAATGTGACGTTCCAGTTGAGGTGATTCACGGTTAAGATACGTGGGCGGCTTTATGTGCGGTCTCGTCACGATGTGCATGAGAACGAGGTCTATTCCCGCCTTCCGTCTTCACGCGCTCCCGCGTTATTTTTCTTTCGACGTCCTTAATAAAACTACTATTTCTTGGAATTGTCGCCGCTTTGTAGCTTCTTTAAACATTTTATTATCTGCCGATGATACTAGAAATCAACTGGTTAATTGATATGGGCAATGAATTTTGCGTTGAAATGTTTTTCTACGAATGATCACGAGGTTAGAGCTTGAAAACTGAGTCTAACAACTATTGCCACGAAACTTGTGAACTTGTGTGTGTGTGCGCATCCGCCATCCCACCCCCTTCATATACCTGGGCAAATAATTTGCTTCCATGTTGTTACACCTCGGAAAGATTCTTTTGTTGATGTATCGATTTGTGCACCGGCTTCATTCAGTGCTCACGTTCAACTTACACAGGTGAGGTTGACAAGTAGCGATTTCCCGTAAGGTACCGAAAATGCGTTGTGCCCAAGACCCATTTCAAGAATCCGTCGTTAGTCTACGGGACGCGTGGCTAGCGTTGAGGAAGGATAGCAGCTGGCAATTCACGTACTAACTTGATGGCCAGGCGTACCACACTTGGAAATCAGCATCGAGCTTCGTTCAGGTCATTTGGACAGCCTGCAAGTCTCCTGAGGTCGCATACTGGCAAATTCCATTGCTCACAGAGAATCCTTTGCTGGATCCTCCTAAGGTTCTTCTTAGCCCTGCGAAGTTGGAAAGAAAGTTAGCTAATCGTCTGAAAGAAAAAAGGTGTTCAGATCCTGACGTTTTAACACATTCTGAGTCTGTAAAACACACTTTGAGAAAATGGCCTGTGTGTGCCCTATGTAATAGGGTGAAAACATTTATTTAACATTTCTGCTACCAGAAAAAAAGTTTGTTCGTGTTCAGGTACTTGTAAATTAATTAATAGAAAAAATGACGGAAATAAAATTGACTTACACAAATAAGTTTGGCTACATAAAATAATTATAATTGGAACATTGTGAACTTGAGGAACGTGAAATGAGAAACTAATTAATCTTTTTAAGAATTAAAATGTTCTGAACGGGAAAAAAACGTAACATAAATGGCTGGCCTGATCGAGATCCGAACGAGTGCTGCATCCAAAGTTTGTGCTGGGACGGTGAACGCTGGTTAGCGGGAGATTTGGTGGATCGTTCCAACAGCAGGTGTCGAAGTAGTCGATTCTGTCTGCATACGGTCTGATCTGAGGTATGCCGAGTCTGAAGTCGGTGGACCCAACGAAGGCGTAATTCGGTACGCCGTTGTGGCAAAGTAGCCGAATTTCGTGGTTGATTATTCGGCTGGTTTTAAGATTCTGAGCCGTAAGGTCGGAGCGATCGCAATATCGAGACTGAGCCCGTCGACGGCGGCGATGAGAGTCGTGAAGCCTTCGATTCAAGTCGCTTCTTGTACAGAATACTAAAAAGGGGGCAATCGGGCGAGGCTGCCGAGCATGTAAATAAACGGTCGAAATTGAACCAATAATTAAACAACTATCTTGAACACTTTGAGGTTAAATGTGAAAAACTCGATTTCGGAAAATGGCATGCGTGTCAGTGAACTTAATTGAGGCTCAAAATTGATACTTAGCCTGCACATTGTCATCCGTCACAAATATAATGGTGTTGGGTGCAAGAGACAAGAGAAAGAAATGAAGACATGACTAGGTTAATGCACGAGACTAACGAGATAGAGGACTGTATTGATGCACTGTTCGCTTGATTATCATTATAGAGTTCTGATAGAACGCTACTAAATACTACTGGCACTGAGCGTGGACTATCTGAGGTTAACAGTCGAATTTGGGAGATGTGAGTTGGAATTCATGAACATATTGGAAAATCCATTATCGACTTTGAAAGTTATCCTCAAAGTCAAAAAGGGCTGGGCATGAATGCCCCGGAAAACAAACGCTCTCGGGTTTTCCCATTAAGAGTAACGGCAACAAACTAATTCAGCCAGAGCTGAACCGAACGAAGGAAATCGGTTCAAAACTAACTCTAGTTATTATAGTGATTGAATTAGCAGTTTTTTTTACTTTCCTTGGCTCTACAAAGTAGGAAGGAAAGTTGTGTAATCGGCTGAAAAAAAAAATTTTGAGTTTTCTTCAGATCTTTACGTTTCAGACCCTCCTGAGTCCGAAAAACTCTACTGTCTGTGTGTATGTGTGTCTGTGAACGATTTTTGGAGAAAACCATCGTATCAAATCAGCTCAAACTTGATATCTCGCCCGCAGGTTACCATGGGACGCCAAAATAAGGGTATGAACAAAATCCACCGAAAGTTAACTATAGTTATCATAGTGATCGAAACACCAAATATTGTTTCTCTCAAAAACGGCTCTAACGATTTTGATTAAATGTTTTATATTGGTAGCTCCCAATATGCCAACTATACCATAAAATTCTCAATTGTGGGAAAATGACGAGAGCGGCACAATAAATTACCAAAACTTGGACGAATTGGATTTTAGCGCGGTTTTTAGAGAAAACAACCGTACCGTAACTGGCTCCGGGGCGTGGACAAGTGGCTTTGGACGTACATTGCCCTGGACAATTATGTTATTATCATTGGGCATGATGTATGAAAAATGATAAAGCTATCAACACAATGACTGATAGTCAATCGTCTTGGAAGTAGCTGAAGAACTACTGCACAACGTCAAAACTGGTTAGCGTGTGCACGATGTGGCCCAACTCTTAATCGAACTCCAATAGAGTTGACAGTTACTGGATTCCTGGGATCCACTGGGAATAAGAGAGCCTCTGGCCAGACTCGGTTGGTATACAGTACTTCAGGCCTCTCTTGGGCATCCCCGTCATTACTCGAGAGGACAGTGCAGTGAGAAGAATGCATCAGACGGTCTGGAACGCTGCGGGAGTGAGGCACTCCAAACGCGTCATCTCAGGACTAGGGGAAAGACTTAAAGCGGATGATGGGAGTCATCACGGGACACTGTAAAAAGAGCAGACACACGTTGGTTATGGTCATAGTTGACACCCCTCAGTGCAAGTGGTGTGGTATAGATGAGGACCCCTAGACTAGTACCAGAGACTTGAGAGGAAGCGAGTTTTGGTATTTAGTGCAACTACTCCGAGGGTGGACGTCAAAGAAGAGTTTTGCCAGAAATTCCTGGCTTCCTTAGAAAGCCTTGGTAAGGGTCAGTCAGAGTTATAATGAAAAGAATGCAGCAATTTAGCTCAAGCTCTAGATTTATCTATCTATGTCTGTCACTCAACCAGTTTCTTGTGTTTAATTTCTTTGAATTGTTGTCTAAACTTGAGGGAGATGGATCTGTGCAACATAAATCATTGTTTCCGCGAAACTAGTAGCAGTGGGTCTTAGGAATAACATAGGTAATTGTGTTAGGTGTTTCACCTTCTGTGAAACCGCTAGCTTTGCCTAAAAATAAGAGCTGGTTTGTCAAATGGGTTGTTCGCACTTTGTACGTTGAGACAAATGCCTTGCTGATCATTTGTTTTCAGCTGAACGCATCGTCAAGGTGTGATTTGGATGTCAACAGTCAATTGCCATTGTATTCTGTCAACCGGCTTTTGAGCGATCGTTTTCAATGTGGACGGAAATAGTTGATAGTTGCATCTGACGACAGGTTGGCGCAGAATAAAATTGTAGCGATCGACCTGTTATAGGGTTTTTGACAAAAAATAAAGGGAAGCTAATTGATATTTGGCAGGAGCGAGGGCTTCCAACGGAGTAAATTTGGGCATTTTGATTTCTGGAGCGAAGCCACGAAGAGTTCAGACGGCGGGCTCTTTGCCAATCACGTGGGCCCGTTCGACTGGGGAAAACAAAAGTTCATCAATTACGAAACAGAATGTCTGAGTAGTCGGTTCAGTTCGTCACTTGTCTCGTTCGGGCTCGAGGATTTTTCTTAATCTTCCAGACAAGCGAAACTGGCAAGAAGCTTGACAGGGGAAAAGAGGAAGAGGCGGAGGTTTGTCGTGTTCTGGGCTCGGTTGGGGAGCGAGAAGAGAAATGCGAGTAACGCCGTGATAAACGCGAGCTCGTGCTCCGTCGTTCCTTCTTTTTCGTGGGTCCGGTGACATATTTGTCGGGAAGTAGCTATAACTTCCTTCCTCGCTCCACGTGGCTACTGAAACGGATGTTTTTCCCAAATTGAAACCGTGAGTTTGTCATAAAGCAACCGAAGCTGTCGCTTTCGTGGTTCGGAGTGGCGGGGCAAAGCGCGCTGCTCTATTTATCTTCGATTGTCAAGTCATTGTCAGCCTGAAGGACTCGAGCACTTACCGAGATAATTACCACCGTTTCCCGAGAGTATTCATTCGCCATTTAACTTACTGACGCCCAGATCTGTCACTTAGTCCTGGTGAGCGAAATTGGATCATTGCGGAACCCCCTTAAGAACTTGAGTTGTCTCTTTCTTGCATTGTGGTCTGTCGAAAATAATTCTAGTACGTTGTAAAGGAAATCACACCGAAAATACTTGCCACTGGAATGATACCGTTTGCAGATTAGGCATCATTCACGACAAGTAGCTTGTCTTTAATCACTGCGACGATTTAGCCTTGGATTCTTGAAGCGGCGTACTCGAGAGCTCATCCAATCTCCCGCCTGCTTTACCGTACTCTCCTTCGGCCCGTGTCTGTGGTGTGAAGACAGTTCTACGACTGTCACGTCGACTACCAGACCCTATGTATCTATGTACTACCCTACGCTCCTGCTCCATCCTGGCCCTTTCCTTTCCCTTTTGGTTTATTATTCATTCTGAATAATAACCCTATGTTTTCGGTCGGGAAACATTTTTTACGACCCCCCCTCAAAATTTGATACTTCACGTTTCAAGACATGAGGATTCCAAATTTGCAATGTCCGTCCGCCATCCCCCGTCCAGGCCGTTTTGTGTCTTTAACGTGGTCTAAACAATCCGTTCTTTCTCTTTCGCACAAAAATCCCATTTGGTATCTAGTTGTGCCCGCCATCTCGGCAATCCGATCGAACGAAGCCCATGGTTGTTATGGACAAAAAATGGTTAAAAAAATTAACGAAACGCAGTATAATCGCAAATAAGCCGTGTTTCGTATCGTTTTCAAGGTATTTTTACATCCTGGGTCGAATGGAATGAGTATCAGACGTGTACAACTGCGTATAGGGAAATCGCAGTAATTATTAGAGTCAACTAATTGAACGAACTTGTGGAAATTACAGGGGAAGTCAACGTTTCGTCGTTTGTTCTCCCTCCCTCCCGTCTCATCAAAAACCACCCGCCCACTCGCCTCGCCTCGCCAATGGTTCGTTGGAAGTCCCCGTCCCAATTTCTCCGACTCTTTTTGCCCGACGGGGCGGAGGAAGGTTAGAGCCAATGAGGCCGGCACTTCCTCTGCACACCCCTACATCGGATCATAAATGCCTACAGACATTAAGGGTGCCTGGCGCCGGGGGAATATTTAGTTTCCGTTGTTCCATTGTAGTCAGGTCATGTTTCGTATGGTTTACTAGTATTTTTCGATGCTGAATCGAATGGAATGGGTTTCAGAGCAGTAATACTAGGTCAAGCTGTTCATGAGAATGATAAACCATTGTATATTAATTTGCAGGGTTTTTAAATCTGTTACTCCTCAAGCTCACCCTAGCCCTTTTGTTTTATCCATCCAGTATGGCGTTGTTTTGTTGGCCCTGCATGGGCGGTTTAAGTGTTGTCATGTCAGCCCAAGTGCCTTTTTTTGGGGGAATTTGGCGGTTTTTCGATTCATCGCGATCGCGCGCGTGTGCTCGTCAGGTCGAAGATATATATTCCAGCTTCTGTACACCAACTTACTTAATCTTGCATCTATATTCTAGGTCAACCGAATCTGAATAGACCGTGTGTACAAGCCGAGGTAACAATGTTTTGTTATTTGTGCCCGGTCAAACAACAACTAACTGACTGACTTCAGTACTGACATGACGGCCAGACGATGATGTCTTTACACCCCCACAGTATCTCACCAGCCAGAGGAGACTGACCCACCAAACGGGTACGTTAACTTTAATAGTATACCATACCTCGAAACTCAGGACATCGATCATTGTATCGATTGGTCGGCATCATTCGGTTCGAAACTTGTGCTGGGGGGGGATGTTGGCCTAAGTAGACTAATCGAACACACAATTTTTTGTGGGTTATGAGAGAGGATGCGTTGCTCTCAGGTTCGGGTGACGAAGTTGTGGCGTTTCATATCGAAACGACAACACCGAGTGACGTGTAAAGGGTTCTGTTCGCCCATACCCAAATTTACATTATTCACAACTCTATTCCAACGTTTCAAGCTCAGAACACGTTTTTCGAACTTTTCGAGTTCGTTAGTCTTTGAACTGTCGCAAATTAATGCGAACGCGGGGAGACCAAAGAGGGGGCACCAAGTCGCTCTCTCATCGTCTCGCGATTATAAATACAGAAACGAACCGCTGAATATTCCTAAACGCACGAAAGGGACGTGCGAGAAATCGCTAAGCTTTGCCTTCTTTTTCGGCCCAACGTCCGAATTACAATACGTTTTTTTTGTCGTCTTTAACCGAAAGTGCCGAAAATTCGGCGGGGCGAGTCTGGCTGGGTTTGAATAATCGCCGGAGAGCGGTAAAAAGGGAGAAATTGGAATTTTAGAGCGCGGTGGAAACTATTAGTCTCGTTTCAAGGACGCGCCTGACACTGACCTCATGTGCGTAGAAACTCAACAGAATTCGACTCTCGACTCGGTAATATTTAAAAAGTGGAGTGTACATCTCTCGTAGGGCACTCCAAAGTAGAACTCATTTTTTCCTTAGAATGTTGCTCTTTCTCATCGCCCACTTGGTCAAAGTCTAGTCGATTAGACTTTCAAATGTCAGTCGCTACAGGGCCAACTTCATTGGGTTCCGGTCAGCATCAGTCGAGGGAAGGTGGAACATATCTTTAGGCCACTCACATTCCCCCCAACTCAGTTACTACTAATGATTTGACCATGCCCTGCAATTTTCAGTGCATATTTTTCTGAAAATTTTGCAACAGTCAACTACGGTAACTCCGATATTGTTGTATCCATGAGAATAATTGACGTTTCTCTCTTTGATTGCCCCTCCCTCGTGTTCTCGCTTCACGCATAACTGAGCAAATGAAGGACGGCTGTTGCAGGACTATTATACAACTCACTAGAGGACAAAAATAGTATCGTACGTTAATTCGTTGGGTTAACCGAGTTCTTAGTTGGACAGTTTCGAAGCCATCTCCTTCTTAACTTCCCAATTAAGACGGGAACAACCACGTTGTCATCTCACTGTGACGTAGATTTGATTGCTACACACTTATCTAATTCCGATATCCTGCCCTTTGCGCTTTTTATCGCGGCTTCATTTGGCTTTATAGACGACTGAGAAAACAATGTTCCATGAAACGATCTTCCATCGAACCTTTTCACACCGCTTAAATGCACAGTCACGTTCTATACTCTACCATGACTGGGAGTTGTATTACTTTATAGTAGAAAGGAATGATTTCAAGTTGATGGAATTCTAATTCGTGATGGTGAAGAACATTTATTTTAAGCACAATGTCGGGCGCACGATTGGGGGAGCTTGGAACTGAGAAATAAATGAAAGTGGTGAGCGTGAGTGAGGACAGAATAGTGGATATCCGGTTGAGTATGAGTATATAAACGCGCACAAGGGACTCTCAATACGTGTGAAACTGGTTACTTTTCTTGGCTCTACGAAGTAGAAAGGAAAGTTATGTAATCGGCTGAAAAAAAAATGTTTGAGTTCTCTTTAGATCTTTACGTTTCAGACCCCCCTGAGTCCGAAAAACACTATTTGGGAAAATGGTCTGTGTGTCCGTGTGTCTGTGAACGATTTTTAGAGAAAACCACCGTACCAAAACCGCTCAAACTTGATATCTCGCCCGCAGGTTACCATGGGACGCCAAAATCCACCGAAATTTAACTATAGTTATCATAGTGATCAAAACACCAAATATTTTTTTTCTCAAAAACGGCTCTAACGATTTTGATTAAATGTTTTATATTGGTAGCTCTTAATAAGATAATCATACCATAGAATTCCCATTTGTGGGAAAATAACGAGAGCAGCACAATAAATTATCAAAATTTTCGACGAAATCGATTTTAGCGCGGTTTTTAAAGAAAACAATCGTATCACAGATATTTGTGAGATACTATGTGGAAGGGGAGGGACAGAGAGAGTTGAGTTGGGAATAGCAGGCGCTGAGAGACCAATAATTGGAAGAACTGAGAGACGATTGAATCGCGAGAGCTGAAGGACGATTGACTTGGAGGAGCTGTCTGTTGAATCGGGGGGTAGAAAAGATAGATGGGAAATTCCAGGACAGGGGGAAATCCGTAATCGCTTGGAAACAACTGAATAGGTGGACTCCATAGGTAACAAAAGGGCTCGAGGATGAAGGTGTCTGTTGGGGCTAGTGCGGACATTTTAGAAGTCAAAGACCCAGCCAATTCGGCCTGCCGAACACACAACATAACAATTATAAGCCATAAGGGGTACGAAGGATAGCTACATAGGTACTGAACTGTTTGATTGATAAAAGTGTTACTTCCCACCTCAAGCGGAAATATATAGAGGGGCCAGTCACCCCTAGAATATGGCACGAGACGCATCACACAACATTCCTCAACACCACGTACATTAGCTAGTTTCATATGCCCGGGATGTATAAGGAAAAAATTGCGGTTTTTGATTTTCTTCGATATCTTTGATAATTTATTGTGCTGCTCTCGTAATTTCTCTTTTTTTATAGTACTGTCTTCTCATTGAGGACTAAAGAGACATTCTAACAAATTTAATGAAAATCGTTTTAGAGAAGAAAAAAAGGTGATTAGCAGGACATTACGATGATGAGTAATGAAAGTTTTGGACAAATTTGGCGTCCCATGGTGTTCTGCAAGCTAAATGTGAAATTTGAATCGGTATGGTTCGGCCGTTTTCTCCCGGCTAATTTCAATAATCTCTGTTTGGTTTTGATTTATGTCTTGAGTGATTTATTCGTGGACTGTATTTTTGCAGTATGATTTTAAATGAGAATAAGTTTATTCCTAAATTGACACCTGTGGAGTAGTATTGACTCACCAAACTGGCGTCTCCGCTGCCTCGTTCCCTGGGCCTGTGTTTCCGTAACCCGTTGCCACTCACAATGAAGTATGTGGAGACTATAGATGAGAGCACCAAAACTAAAATCTGGTTGGGTTTTTCGAAAATATGAAATCAAAACGATCTCGGAACCCACTTCGACAGCAGGCACATTTGAAACCCTGCAGCAGGAAGCGGTAGCGCCTACAGTTCTGGAATTTATTGTGCCGCTTGTACTCATTCCAGGACCATTATTGAGCAATTGGTACACAGATAATTCATGGGGCTAATCACAAATTTTTTGAAGGAGGATAATAGCAATCACTTTTGCAGAGTTATTGGGTAAAACATTTTAGAACTGGTAGTAAGCGAAACGGCGGTAGTTGAAACTCAGGAATTTCTAGAGTGAGCCCCATGTATCTCATGAGCGTTTTAGGTATTGGATTGGACTAGAATACCAATTTTTTTTAAACATTCTACTAAAATTCCAGCGGAATTTATAAGGAAAATACCGCGCTAAAAACGCTTTCCGTCGGAAATTTTGATAATTTATTGTGCTGCTCTCTTCATTTTCCCACGAATGGGAATTTTA
Source organism: Pachypeltis micranthus (assembly GCA_020466155.1). Taxonomy (NCBI): domain Eukaryota; kingdom Metazoa; phylum Arthropoda; class Insecta; order Hemiptera; family Miridae; genus Pachypeltis; species Pachypeltis micranthus. The sequence continues at coordinate 8,954,646 of CM035776.1, forward strand.
TGGTTTAATTGCCTTATTTAGAGTTATCAATGTAATCAAAATCGTTACTGCCGTTTTTGAGAAACAAAATTTGGTGTTTCGATCACTATGATAACTATAGTTAACTTTCGGTGGGTTTTGCCCCTACCCTTATTTTTGCGTCCCATGGTAACCTGTAGGCTAGACATCAAGTTTCAGCTGATTAGCTACGGTTGTTTTCTCTTAAAACCGCGCTAAAATCGATTTCGTCGAAAGTTTTGGTAATTTATTGTGCTGCTCTCATCATCGTCCCACGAATAAGAGTTTTATAGTATAGTTGGCATATTGGGAGCTACCAATATAAAACATTTAATCAAAATCGTTAGAGCCGTTTTTGAGAAAAAAAAATGTTTGGTGTTTTGATCACCATGATAACTATAGTTAAATTTCGGTGGATTTTGTTCATACCCTTATTTTGGCGTCCCATGGTAACCTGAGGGCGAGATATGAAGTTTGAGCTGATTTGGTACGGTGGTTTTCTCTAAAAATCGTTCACAGACACACAAACACAAACACACAGACCATTTTCCCAAATAGTGTTTTTCGGACTCGGGAGGGTCTGAAACGTAAAGATCTAAAGGAAACTCAACAAAAAAAATTTTCAGCCGATTACACAACTTTCCTTTCTACTTCGTAGAGCCAAGGAAAGTAAGAAGAAGGAAAGAAGGAATTCGCCAGACGCGCTAGTGACAATCACTCTTCCAGTGACATTTAAATAACAATAATTATCGTTGCCAATGCAACATTTACAATTATTCAATCTTCTTTTTCTCGTGACTATCAACGCTAACACAATGGTACAACGGCAAAATCACCACCTGTCATGTCACTTTTAACAGTGAATTTTTACGAGAGTTGGTCCAGGGCGTTCACAGTAGCACTCGCTGTTGCTGTGGTTTACAATGAGCTCTTCGTAAGCGTTACTTGTACATAAATTTGTGTTCGTTTCTTACACACTGTATTTGCTCGCACTAGCTATGTAACTTTTCTCTCTGAACTGAATTGATTTTAATAATTTACAGGTGAGAGCTGTACGCCAGAGAGATGCCCGAACACCTAGTTCGGATTTACTAAACGCACCGAGGACTGTCGTTCTGAAGAGGGATAATAACAGTTTGGGACTCGGAATTTCGATCACGGTAAGCTCCGCTGTTTGCTCCCCTTTTGAACCTTCAATAACTAAGCTACTAATTATGTACGTCCAGACTTTATCTGCGCGAGAAGGAGTTGAAGAGCTATAACAAATGGGAAGCTAGTTCAACGTGCTGTTCTTTCTGGACGTGAACCCCGCTGCTCCTCTTATGTGTTACAGACACAAAGGACTTACCAGTGTCCTTTTGTACGATTTGCTTGAGCACTAATTCGATTGCGATAAACGCGGGTTTCTTGTGAGAGTGGTGTGGATAAAGTTGAATTATTGCCAGGACACAAGATTTCCAGATTTTTTGCAACCCCTACGAGCTTCTGACACTGATTCGAAGATCTGGCAATATAATTGAGCCCTAAGACTGCTGTAGTCAGGCCTGGTCAACAGTGACGATGTTAAACTCCTTTTTCTTAGAATTACTGTTGTGTACCCTGTTACTGATCATCTTTTTCATAACAAAGCTGTGTATTGGTGTATCTTAAGGCCCTACTTTTTAAAAGTTGATCCATATCTTGCTGAATAACTAATTACTTTGAAATTACTTCTTCTCTTTTCATAAATTATACCTCGACTTTCAGGGAGGAAGAGAACACGGCGTACCTATTTTAATTTCGGAGTTGGAACCTGGTGGTGGAACTGAACAGCTTTATGTGGGCGATGCAATTTTAGACGTGAATGGTCTGGATTTGACTCAGGTTCGTAATTATCTTATTCTTGTGACGTTTAAAATCATCGTATGAGTTGAAGAAGGGGGAACCACTAATGTGGATCGAGCGGAGAAGTGGGTAGAGTGTGGGTAGTGAGTGATGTCTTAATTGTTATCTTTCTTGTAAAGGGATGAGGCAGTTTGTCCAACAAGCCAGGGACTGCAGTCTACAGGAAGGGTCCCTCATGTGGTGTCCTTGAACCACTGGAAACCTCTCTCTCCAATCCAGCCTGCAATAGGGGACACATCATTGATGTGTTGGCTCCAAGACAAATGAAAAACAATGAGAAATGATGTCAAAAACTCACTGTGTGTTTCAAACAGCCTGAACGTGAGCAACTTGGCGTATGGATGTGTGTTACTAAGTATGAGCTGCCATAGGAGATAACGTTGCGTGATTGGCTACTGCCTCTTTGTCTGGGGTGGCAAACCCACAGTCAAGGCCTACAAGGCAGCATCCCCTGGTGCACTTCAAGTGGTCCAGTTTCCCGTTGTACGCGCCTTGATGTCGAGGTTCCAAACACGTACGTGATTTTTCTTGTTCAAGCTCGAGCCTCTCGTCGGTAGTCGCTCCTCGCTCTCCGTCCTTTTTACTTTCCGCTACCCGAAGGGAAGGAAAGTATAGTAATCGGCCCAAAAAAAAATTTGGGTTTTCTTCAGATCTTTACGTTTCAGACCCTACCGAGTCTAAAAAACCTAATTTCGGCGCGTGGTCCGAGTGTATGTGTGTGTGTGTGTGTCTGTAGTTCGATTTACGGGAGAACGGCTGATCCGATTGAGCTGGTTCTTTTTTTGTTTTGTTCGTTATTTTTTGTAGACACCAAAATAAGGTTAAGGACGATTTCGGCCGGTGGGAAGGGGGGTGGGGGGACGAAAATGTACCAAAAACTAGGGTTCGCATTTTTCTCGAAAACGGTTCTAACGATTTTGATTAAACTTTCAAATTATCTTCTACTAATCAATGCCTAACTTTTCTTCTCTATACATATCTCCATGAAAATACGGTGAACGGAGATATAGGCCCATGAAGCAAAAACAGGTTTTTTACGCTTTTTGGCAAAACGGCTTCGGCGATTTTCACCAAACTCACAGGATGTTTTCAAATAGTTAATACCTACATATTGTTCTGAATAAATGTTCCTCTGACAGTCCATTGAGCAGAGATAAAAATCAAAATGTGTCGAAAATAACGTTTTTTCGAACACTTCCGTAAATTCCAGGGTAACTGCTTCACCAGATGTGATAAATCCCAATGGAGTGTCTTTTAGTCTTCCATACCAACATTTCGTTCTCCATAATTATTTCTGTATATATATGTTGAACGGAGATATAAGCCAAGTTAACTCAGAAAAGGAGATTTGTCGAATATTAATTTATCGGTATTCCAATTTTCTCAAAAACGGCTCTAACGATTTCGATCAAACTTACGGAGTACTCTCAGCTAACTGGTCCCTACATTTTGTTTTCTATAAATGTTTCTGTAGAAATGCGTTGAACGAAGATATAGCGCCCGCCTGTGTAGCTGGTGTTCTAACTTAAAGGGGTGGCGGAAAGTTGTGTGTTGCTACGCACCAGATATTTTTTATTAGCTCGCCGTTCGCTTCTCGATCGCATTGAGCCCCCCCCCGCATTTGAGACTTTCTTAACCCAAAACGACCAGGTTGCCCGTCGTTTCTGTTCAAAGTTGCACGACGTTTTCAATTCTCATGTACGAATTATATCTACTATCATCGCTTCGTTATCAGCGCTCGCAAGTACTGGACCCAGGAAAGTGCCATCGTCATCAGTGAGTCATTCATGCGCATTTTGGATTGAACACGTACACAACCAATATAATCCACTCTTACCACAATCACAGTTCAGTTTCAGTTAGAAGAGATGGGAATCCTCGTCGAAGGGTCGTGACAGGTATTAGTTCTTCCCTAACATCCGTGAACGTCTTTCAAGAAAATAGGTTGAGCCAGACCACTGGAAGAGCCAGTTCCTTATGGGACCTAATGAGTTCAATGTTCGGCTCCACTTCTTTTCTCTCAAAGACCATCCATCGTCATGCGCCTCCAGTGTGGATGAAACAATAAATCACGTGCTGCTTCACTGTAGTTTCTACTACAGTGAGCGACGGTTGTTGGGAGGGCAAACAAACTTAGCAGCATCGACTGCTACGAAGCAAGCCTTTAACCATTTTGAAGAGTTCGCGAAGAAGGTGATGGCTAAGAAACGTGGTCATAATTGATCTGTCCTTTTGGAACTTGCCACCCAAGTAAATAGTTAGACAGTACGGGATTCCTCAGGTGGTCATCTCTGCGTGGGAAGACGGGCAACAGCTCTCTACTGACCAAATACTTGCCGTACCTCCACAGGTCTGAGTTCGGTAGATGCTACAGGGGCTGGTTACCTGCACATTAGCGAAACCCCAACTTCCATGACTGACATAACCATCGTCGAGTGTTTAGAAACAGTCATCAAATAAGGAAACAGACCTGTAGACTATTGATTGAAGCCAAAGATACATGAAAACTGCGGGAGTGAAAAAAATAATACATCACCTGGTAATATGTGTAAGTTTCTTGCGGCTTTATTTTTGGTAGCAGTTTGTTGTGTTACGAGTTATCACATGCTTCTCCACATCGAGAAACGCGACGGCTTTGATTGCTCGAAGAAACTGCTGTTCATAATTCCCCGTAACCTCCCTATTCCAAATCTACAAGTTGTTTTCTGTTTTTTGTGCCTTTGAGAAACTGACTTTGTGTAGCATTCGTCAAATTACTTCGAAATACACCATCATCGTTCATACCAGGACAAGGCTATTAAGAGGACAGAAGTTTTGAGAAATATTTCTTTGAAAACATGAGGAGAAACGGATCACAACTTCCCTCACATCCATGTATATTAACCTTCCGTCGGTCGCGCGCGCGGTGTTTACACCGCACACTGGACAAAATTATTTCCCCTTGATCTCTTTTCTGAGAAATCCCCTCGCCCCCCCCCCCACCCACTATATGCTTTGTTTATGATTCCACGCGCCCGCGTTCAGTTTGCATCGCTACATATTGGAAATCAGTTTCGTTTCGACATCGGTGAACAACTGGTACCTCATGGTGAGAACACCGCAGCGCGACAAGACCCAGCGGTGCGAACACAGCAGTGCGACATAGTTCAACAATGTAAGTAAATTACATCAAATTTTTTTATCTTGTTGAGTTTAGACCGTTTCTGTGCCTACCGTTATATTTTTATGGATCAATAAATACTCATAGTGTGCAGATCTTGATCTCATTTTTTAGCAGCGTTCACATCCTAACATATTTAGAGTTCGTGAAAAAATCTACGTAAACCTAATGGTGAACTTTTTCAGGTCACGCCCTACTCGTCGGTATTCCACTGATACAGAGATCGCTCGTGTTCTAAGAGAATTTGACGCGGAAGAATGGGAGAACCATGAAGATTCAAATGATCCAGATTACGAACCTCTGGAAATTGAAGAAGATGGTTACAATAGTGATTCAGAACAGTCATTGATTGGTGATGAAGTGGTTGTATTTTATAGGGACCATGACGTAGCTGGAATCAACGCTCAAAAGATTTTTTCCTTCAACAACCCCAATAAGGATTGTCGTAGAACTACATTTTTTTAAAAATGTGTCCTTGCAGCTGATCGAAAACCATCTTCGAACTCGAGCAACAATAAAATCACTGCCAAAAGTGCTATACACTTTTCTATAACGTTATCGTGAGAGTGATGCTGGGAGTCAATGCAACACAACACGCACAGGGATTTGCTACCTATGTGGTTCTCACAAAAATAACAAAACTGGAGTAAATTGTGATGCCTGTAAAAGAAAATTTTCATTTAATGTATGTCGGAACCACAGCCAAAAAATTGTTACATGCCAATCGTGTGCAGAGAGCCAAAACATGAGTTGCGACGAAGAAGACTGAATTTGAATTCTACATAATTTTTAAATTTGTGCATTATAATTAATTTTGCATTATGTTTATGTTTTCATAATTTTGTTAATAAAACTTTTGATAACAACGAGTACCTCCATTATCGTCTCCCAGACTGTCAAATTATCCGGTTTTGAGAAAAAAACTAAGCAAAAACGACTACCATGCGACCTACCATGTGTGTAGAACAGGTGCGACCGACGGAAGGTTAAGTGATTGCCTCACCCAGTACAACTGAGCCATTCTTTGGGGCCTTGTACTCTCTTGGAAGGAGTCAGATACTGAAAATCGTTTCCCACTCAGCTCTGGTGAAGCTTTCACAATAAATCGGTGATTCTCAAAAACAAGTCGCACAGTTCCAAAATTGTTTTTAGATAGAAGTCTTGACATAAAATAACTTTTTTCGTCATTCCCTACTGAAGGATTACTAAGAAAGAAAGAGAGCCTTCAGTGATGAGCGTTCTAGAATTCATCATTGTTATTGAATGACCGGCGTGAAAGTACTTTATTGATTGATTTTTTTCAGGGGAAATATTTCGAACCTTTGATACTTCACTCCTCGGCTCTGACCATTTTTCGATGATCATTTATTCGCTTATGTTTCCCATTATTTGTTTGGGTGTTGCAACAGGTGACTCACAACGAAGCTGTTAAGATTCTGAGCAATCAATTGGGCGAAGTGAAGCTGAAGGTGAAGTACGTGGGGCAAGATGAAACTGAAGACGACTCAGATATTTCTCAACTGAGGTGAAATTTGGTTTTAGTGCTTCAATTTATCGTATCGCTTGCTATTAAGTAATTTTATTGAATTGTCAGTAAAATAGTTCACTTATATTTACAGTGTGTAGCGATTATTTGATGAAAGTAGTAAAACTCGTTTTCAGTGATACCTTTTTTTCCGATTTAATTTCGTCGAATGGTCTCCAGTGAACGAGTTAATACCATTTGGAATTAGATTGGCCAAATTACTGTGCAGTGTAGTAGCTTCCTGTCATTTTCTCATTTGAACTGTTAGATTTGTACAGATTTTCATAATTATCTTTGACACTGACGAGTCTATGCTGGTTGTGTGTCCAGGGTAGCGCCAAGTAGGAGGGACTGCTGAACATGTTAGTGGAGACTTTCGTTGAAAAGTGGCACAGAAGGCGAGGCTCAGGCCCCAATATGGGTGGGAGTTAGGCAGACAGGTGTTGATTAGTTTAGTTAGTTTGAGTAAGAACTATAATTTAGGTTAGGTATAGTATTGGTATGGTGGGGGGGGGGATGAAAAGGGTACTCGCCCTCCTCCCATCGTTCAGTAATTTGTAAGTACTTAACGTGGGGAGGAATTTCCTAGTACTCTTCTTGTGGTGTGTATGTAAATAGTGTGTGTATGTTTAGGTGTATACCAGATGGTGTCATGGGGATGGACAAGAGGGGTCATTTTATCCAGATAACCCGCCAGGATCACAAAGTGATGCGAAAACTCCATAATATAGGAAGAAAGGGAAGAGTACCTAGCCTGAGGGACTGTGTACCAGACTCTCCGCCTCTGCCCAGGAACAACCAATAATAAATTATTAACCTTATGGGTACGACAAACTCCGTCGCAGCCATGAAACCCAGCCTGGAAATGCCAGAGGTATGACTGGTGACAGGAGGGCAGGGGGGCCTGCTGTTCCCGGGCGCGCTGAAAGGTCTAAGAGAAAGAAGATGACTGGGGTGACTGGGAAATCTGAATGAGGAAGGATGAGAATAGGCGAGCAAGGCTATTGAGGTGCTGATGGGTTGTTATAGCCATGTGTGAGGCCTAGGTGCAACCGCCACCCTTACCGGTCTGGAACGGCAGGTTGTGTTTACCACTCCACCTTTGAAGCACCTTGGCGTTGGTAGGGGGGAGTTCACGACTAACAGTGCCTTCTTTTGTACTCCTACATTGGTGCCCATTGATTTGCAAGCCTTTACTACTTCTCCAACCAGTAAAAGAGAGGCCAATATGATTGGTAGTTGAAGGGTATGCTTTATGCTTGGCCCCTTTCAATCTTGGACCTAATGTTCCTAACCTCCCGATGCGGCAGTGCGGTGCCCCCTCTCCCTGTTTTACAGCAGTTTTCTTCTTCAGATTTAATCAGAGGTCACAGCTTAATCCAATTGTGCCCGTAACAGAAGATATTTCTTGTCATATTTGCGCCTGTTGTTATAGCTAGATCCTGGCTGCCAGATGTTTTGGGGCATTCAGGATCACTGCTAACTGGTCGGGAGCAATGACAACAATGTCAGGCCTCAGTCCATTACCATACACAACCCATTAGTGCTGCTCTCTTCCCACTTTTAACACGATTATAATACTTTCTTCAGGGTTGCAAAATGGTATGGTTGCGAATAGTATAAAGGGAACGTTGGGTGCATGAGAGGAAGGAGTTTGAGGTGACGTATGGAATGTTAATGGGTGAATGTGGTGAGCGTGAGAGAAGATTGTATTAACACTGGTATAACGTAGCAAACAAGAGAGTCTGAGTGAAAATTCACGAGACACAAGGTGGTCTCCGAATTGGTGAACTGGGTCATGAGGGTGAGAGCAGAGTGCGAATGGGTAGCGAGAGAGCTGAGAGACTAATGTGCATTTTGGGTTGAATCTGGGAAGAGCTGTGAGTTCATAATGGGCTGAATTGAATGCATTGTTGAAAGGCCCGAGCTCGAGCTTTACAGTAATTCGGCCTGCGCCAAACAGGGAATAAAGGAAGTTTTAACCTATGTTCCATTTCACTATCAACCAACCACCGCAATTGCTCTCAGGTACTGCCAACGAAGTAGAATAACATGACAGTACTGGTTCTGTATTGTCTCTATCAAAGCAATCTTCTCACAAACTCTTGAATAATTATTATGACGGTATCACTAACACTAGTTGATCATGTGAATTGTAATGTGGTTTCGCACCGTGGTAACAATGTATGAATCACCAATGTTTCAGGTACGGTTTCTTCAACGATGGCGTTCACTCGAATTATGACAACGGCTATAACAAAGAAGTTACTCCTACAGCGCCTAGAACACCTGATTCGTCAGTGAGGTAAGCGCACCATATCGTAGGTTTGTTTCGTGGAATCGTTTTATGTGGGAATAAAGCTCAAAGGGTGAGGGTGAACTAGACTTCACTGTTTTATGGGAATTCTAACCTGTGTGAGAAGATATGGTACTATTTCTAGTAGAATGGGTATTTCAACATGCAGCTGATATGGATAATTGTTTCAAGAGCCAGTAACATGAACGAATACTTAACAAATGAAAACTTGGGCGTCTATCACAATTATAACCTTCTTGTACAAGTTGTATTAGGTCTGCATTTTTGAGCCTCACCACTATCAATGGGCCACTTTTATGCCCAGTGATTCACCGTTATTTTTTCTATAACTCTGACTGCCCCTTTTTCACAGTGGTACTATCATGTCAGTAGTCATAAGCCTGGCACTGGCATGCAAGTGACAAGCCTGGCCTTGTCACTAGCCAGTTCTCACAGGTCCATCTTAGCTTCCAGCTTTGCCAGGCATTTTCTGCAAGAGTCTTCTTTGAGGTGTTGCGCTAAAAATCGCCTTCTCCCTAGTTTCTGGCACTGGGACATTTGGAACACAGTGCCCGCACGGGGGGGGGGGGGGGTTGTCAATTATACTCATAACATTCATGTGTTTGTTTCTTTGGTGGTACCCGCTATTCTCGCTATCTGCCTAAAGCCTAATCTTCAAGCTTGTTTCGTGTGTTATATATAGTCTTCTACTGTCCCAGTTATGGGATGTGCACTGCGGCCAGATGACCTATTGTGCCAGCCCTATTGTCTTACAGGACAATGCCTAGCTTTCTGAGGAAAGCCAGGTAGTTCCTGAAAGAGTCCTCGTTGGTATCCGTCCTGGGAGAAGTGGTGCCAAAGACCAAAAGTCGCTCCCTTTCAAGTCAACGGCACTGGGCCAGGATGTGGTACGGAGTCTCCTCATCTGTGCCACACCACCTGCATCGAGGGGTGTCGGCTATACCTATAACATACGTGTGTTTGTTCATTCTGCAGTGCCTGGTTATGATCCCAACAATCTGCCTTATGCCTTAAGTCCATCCTCAGAAGGGTGTGTCTTATCTCACTTGATTGCTCAGAGACACAGTGTTTGGAGTGTCTTACTCCTGCAGCGTTCCAGATTGTCTGATGCAGTCTTCTGGTGTGTTGTCTCACAGTCCTTTTTCGCTGTCTGTGTTTCTTGTCCTGCCAGATGGTCCCCCCTCTCATTTCCAATGATCCCCTTGTTTCCTGGGATCCAATACACATTAACTCTATTCGCACTTGCTAGGGAATTAAGCCGCATCCTGCCTATTCTTGCTATCTGCATAAAGCCTAATCTTCAGGCTTGTTTCGTCTGTTGGTCGTGACACAAAGCGTTTGGAGTCTGATGCGTTCTCCTAGTGTTTGCTCTGCTCTCTCGACTACTGACAGAAATATCCCACAACAGCGAATTGGCCCTATACATACAGTGGATGAGCGGAGTTAGGCCAGATGGGTCCGCCCTCTTAGTTCCAGTGGTCCCTTCAAGGGAATCCAGTAGACATTGCCCCTTTTTGAATTTGTTAAAGAGTTATCCAGAGTGTTGAGCCAAATCCTGTACTCCCTAACCACTTTTGACGTTGTACAGTAGTTGTTCAGCCCCTTGCATCAGTCATTGTGTTTATAGTAGTTATGTTTCGTGTATGCCGGAGGGGCTTTTTAAAAAGCAAAACTTTTATTTACACAAAAATAAAGTGCTACAGACGTGACTTAAGACTGAGGTGAAAGAGGACTGACTCCCGATGGTTCGGGTACCACTACTTATAGCCTCTGAGTTGCAAACTCAGCTGGTTGCCTGAAGGGTCACATAGTCAGCATTATGTTGTGATATGGGTACAATATAACTCGTCCCTCCCGGAGAGTGAAATTATGGGTTACAAATTTTGAGGTGGTACATTACAATGAATTTACCATTCGTTCATAATCATAGTTTGTGTCGTTTTAGAGTAGAGTCGTACAGTAATATATAATGCAATATAATCATTTACGATATAATATGATATAAGATACAATGGGTACACAGTTATACAATATGTTACAGGTCGTGTTGTACAGCAATTTAGGTGAAAAGGAACGAATTACAATGATATTTAATTTGTTAACATTAATAAAGGTACAGCCTTTGCGAATGGGGTATAATTTTGTTATTGTTAGCTGGGCAATGGGGTTTGACGGTACTTAAGGTATCCTTTGAAGAAGTATATGAGTACGACTGAAAATATGATGTACAAGAGTACGGACCATAAGCTGGGGGTTATTAAGTTGTACACATCGATTTTCCGCAAAGGTTTGGTTTGTTCGATTTTTACTGAGGATAATTCTAGGTCTGTCAAAACAAATTTCGTTTCGGGGATGCGTTGAAAGTAAATTTCGGGTTGGAAGTTGTTCGTTAAGAGCGGTGTGCCTGTTGTACTTTTATGTGCTGCGAATAAGGTTTTGTTGTGGTATTGTAAATGTTTGTCTACAGGTTTCGCGAGGTATATTCCTCGCAGTGTGTATTGTTCGTGTCCAACGTTTGATGATAGGTTTAGAAAGTCTGTGTGGGGGAATACCAGAAGGTATTGGTTTATTTCGGGGAGAAAGGTGACCAGATTATTTGGAATATCGAGTTCCGTATACTTGCATTCCCGTGTTGATTCAGTTCTGAGGAACTCAACTTCGCAAGAAGAGGTTGTTTCAATAATAGACTGGCTAGGGCATAAGTAGTACGTGTGCCCGGAGGGGCACTCGTTTTTCAGGGGCAGTACGGTGTTCGCGGATTTGAGAAAGTAGCGAAGCGTAGGGAGAATGGTGATGTAGCCAGGTTCTGAGGCGGCTGGTACCGGTTGTAGGTGGTACAGTTCAAAGCTTTGTGCATTGACGATTGGGACATCGATAAAATAGACTATTTCATTTGTCCCAACGAAGCATTGGATCTTAATGTGATTTTGGATTTCGAACAGGTCTTTGCCTGAATGGTTCAAGAATCGGGATCCGTAAAATTCGGTTAATCGGTTTAATTCCCTTCTGAGTGAGTGGGCTCCGATGATGCTAGGGTGAAGTGTTCCCAGTTTGCAGAACGTAAGGGACGTTTCGATGTCTTGGACCACATCAAGGAGTATATTTAGAGTAACTTGGTAGTGTTCTAACAGGTCGTTGGCTGCTCGGATGTATGTCGCTTCGCCTGATTTTAGCTCTTGAATCGAGGCTAGTTCTTTCATCAGTTGTTGGTTGTTGTGGTTTATTGTTTGTATAGTCTTGTTCAGATTTTCTGCGAATGCTGCGTTAATGGAGTATTCGGAGTTAATCTGCGTTTGTAAGTCTTCCTGTCTGTTTTGTAAACGTTGTATGATTTTGGTGTAACGTTCGTCGTCCTTTGCGTCGAGGTTTCCTGTCACGAATTTTATTAGTGATCCTAGTCCGTCGATCAGTCCACGTTTGGTGCGTTTTGTTTTGTTAGGGTTGTCGACTCTGAAATTTTGTATTTTGTCGTTTAGTATTCCGAAAGTGTGGTTAATTGTGCTCGAGAGCATTTCCGTCTTGTTTACGTAATTTGCGTCGATTTGGATGAGTGTGTCGAGTACTTGGTTGTAATGGTCGGAAAGAGAGTGTATTTGGGTTGTTATCGGTTTGAGGTTGTAGAAGTTTGTGATGGTGTGATATCCTTCAAGGATTTTCGCAGGTTTCATCAGTATTGGAAGGAGTCCGGAGTTATGTGTAATGTTGGTGATGAAGGATCCTATCGACGTTTGCAGAAGGGTGTAAAAGAGAGTGAGTCTGGAACAAGTCATGTTGTTTTGGATTAGTACAATGAATTTCCAATGATTTCGGAACACATCTGTTCTCGGAGACGGGGTACGTCCAGGTGGGAGAACGTGGGTTTTTCGTTAAGGGCCAATGTGTTCGCGAATTGGCATATGAAAACGCCGCAATCATCGGAATTTTGTTGTTGTGGGAAGTCGGTAAGTTGTTGGCATTCCCAGGTGGTGAAGTCTAGAGGGGTTCCTGTTTTGTGTTCGTGTTCCTTTATGAGGTAGTGTTTGATTTGATTTAATATGTCTGTACCGTTTAAACCGAGAGAGTCCATGTACTCAATCCTTTTCTCTTTCATTCGGATCGCAATTAGCCTCCAATGGGACGACTTGAATATAGGAATGATTACTAGGTCTTTTTCGAAAAGGTTGGTCTTGCGCGTATAGTTTCTTACGCGTTCGTACCCTCCGGCTGACAATGACACATATAGGAAAGTGTTGAAACTAAATGTGATTGGGAGATTCTGGCTTTGACGGCTTCTCTGGTCGATTAGTTCCATATAGAAATTGACGATGTTATCGTCAAGCCAGTTGTTGGGCTTCAGAGTGACGAGGTCTTTTCTGGTAATTCGAGTCCGAATTTCGTGACCAAGATTTCCGATTGGTCCAAAGATTCGTCCCAGGCGTTGGCGACTGTTTCGGTGAATTTTTTGGGTCGCCGGATATTTGTAATGTAGATTTTCTCTTTTGTGTTGTGGTGTCAGGAATTATTCTAGCGATTTTTCTGTCGTAATCGACAGCTTTGACCGTTCCTTGTTGTATTTCGGTTTAGTTTTCGATTGTTTTTGTATGGTTCGGACAAAGATTTCTGGGGGTATTTTGGGAGGATCTTCTCTGTTTTGTTTCTTTCGTTAATAAGTTTTTCTTTGTCGGAGCTTAGTTTTTGTTTGTCAGTGCGTAAAGAATCTTCATTCTGTCTTTGTGGAGGGATAAGTAGTTGTTAGTTAGTATGTAGTCTATGTCCAATTCTAGGAGTGTGTCTTTGTTTGCGTGACCGAAAAGTAGTTCAAATGGTGTGAGTTTAGATGTCGAGTGAATGGAGTTGTTGTAGGCTAGTATGGCGTGTTTGACTTTGGATTTCGTGGATTCGTTTTTTAAATTCTGTTCTTTCCTTCAAGATCCTAATATGTTCCACTAAGGTCGAGTGGAACCTTTCGACCAAGCCGTTTGATTCGGGGTGTTGGGAAGCGGTGAAGTGTGCGTTGATCTTATGGAGGAGTAAGAATTCTCGTACTAACGAATTTTGAAATTCGGGGCCGGTGTCGGCGACTAGGTTGGTTGGGGGTCCGTGGTGGGAAAAGTAAGTTAGTAGGGCGTCAGATTTCGGTTGCGTTAGTAGATTTTAAAGGGTAAGCTTGTGCGTAGCGCGAAAAAGAGTCAATTATTGTTAAGAATTTCGAACCGTCCAAAGCGACCGAATCAATGTGGATGGTTTCCAATGGGCGTGAGGCTGTTGGTGTTATGTTATATTTCACTCTCAGCGGCTTGCGATCGTATTTGCATTTGGTGCAGATTTCGCAGTTATTGATGCAACGCTGGATAGTAGTCCTCATGTTGGGCCAATAGTGAGACCTTTTCAGGTGTTCGTATGTTTCTTCGATGCCTCTGTGGTTCGTGATCCCTTCATGGTATTTTTGAACTAATGTTTTTCTCTCTGTTTCGTCTAGGACGTCCGTAAGTAGCGTTGTGTATTTGGTAATGTGAATTTCGGAGAATGTGAAATGTTTTGCCATGGTATTGGCGAATTTTTCGTATACGTCATCTTTGAAGAAGATTCCGTACTTCACTCTAGGTATTACGTATTGTTTAATTAAGTTGATTACATCTTTTTCAAAGTCACTGAGCGAGATTTGGGCGGTTATTCTAGTTTATTTCCAAAGAGGTTTTCGACGGTAATCAGTTTATCTAATGGCATTTTTACTGTTTCTATTATTATTTGATGGCAGCAGTTGTTCACTGCTTCGTTTTTATTGGAATGGTGACTAAAGCGTGTCCTACAACGTTAGAGTGTATAGTATCCCCGGATTCTGTTCTGTGGTCTTGTGTCTCGTTTTCGTCGGGATTCGCTATTATTGATTCTGTGTCGTCGAATTCGTCAAGTGGCAAGTTAACAATTTTGTCTATTGTGTTGGGGGTGCAAGCGGCAAAGAAGTCGTTAATGGCTTCGTCAATGTTTTTCTTGTGGAGAGTCGTTCGTGTCTTCGTTGTTTTGTAATATCTCTGTTCGAGAGAGAGCGTCTGCGTTTGTATTTAAGGACCCTTTTTTTGTATATGATTTCAAAATCATAAGCGGCTAATTTCGTTCTCCATCTGAACAGTTTAGAGTTCAGTTCTTTGATGGAGTACAGCCACTGGAGAGGTTTATGATCGCAGAATATTTTTAAACCGTCTACCGAATAGATAGGGTCTAAAATATTCAACTCCCCAGACGACTGCGAGGAGTTCTCGCTCAATGGTGGATAGTCGTCTTTCGGAGTCGTTTAGCGTACGGCTGCTGTACGCTATCGGCAGATCCGCTCCATCTGTTATCTGACTAAGGACGGCTCCGATTGCTATTCCGCTAGCGTCGGTAGTCAGATGAAAGGTCTTATTAAAGTCTGGGTACTGTAATATGGGGTCGTTAGTTAGTAAGTGTTTGCATTTTTCGAAAGCGTCGACATATTCCGGGTCTTTGGGATTTATTTGGCTCCCCTTTTTGAGGGATTTGGTAAGGGGTTTGGTGATAGCGGCAAAGTCCTTTACGAATTTCCTGTAGTAGCCGAATAGGCCAAGGAAGGACTTAATCTCGGTTTTGGTTTTTGGTATCGGATATTCCATTATAGCTGCTATCTTATCCGGGTTGGGTTTGACACCTTTCGACGTTACAACGTGGCCAAGGTACGCGATTTCTCTGCGCAAGAATTCGGTCTTGTCAAGTTGAATTTTGAGATTAGCTTTCCGTAATCGTTTGAAGACCTCTTCCAATCTGATGAGGTGTTCGGACAGACTTGTACTAAAAATAATGATGTCGTCTAGGTAGACGCAACAATATTCATTAGATATTCCTCTCAGAATAGAGTCCATCATCCTCTGGAAGGTAGAAGGAGAGTTCTTCAGTCCGAACGGCATTCTGTTGAACTCCAGATGATAATTCGGAGTACTGAAAGCCATCTTCTCGATGCTGTCCGGGTGCATCTCAATTTGATGAAACCCGGATTTCAGATCTATTACGCTGAAGTATTGGCTTCGGCCAAGTCTGTCTAATAGATCCGAAATTTGTGGCAGAGGGTATTTGTCCTCGATTGTCTTTTCGTTTAGTTTCCGATAGTCAATGACTATGCGGAACTTCGGTTTGCCACTAGCATCGGCTTTTTTCGGGACTATCCAGATCGGGGCGTTCCAAGGGTTCCTCTCGCTATGTTTAACGACTCCTTGTTCGAGCATCTCCTCGATCTGGCGGTCAACTTCTCTACGATAAACTTCCGGAAATCTGTAATTTCTTGTGTATATCGGTCTGTCGTCTGTTGTTTTAATTTGGTGTTTAATATTGTTGGTGAATGACAGAGGTTCGTTCTCCCGGTGAAAAATGTCTGCGTATTGTGTAACTAGTTGTGTTATTTTGTCACGTTCTTCATCGTTAGTATGTTCAAGTCTGAGTTTAGTTAAGTCAAATTTAAAATCAAAGTTTTCGTCTACGTAGTTGTTTAGGTTTGTCGAGTCTCGTTCGTTAGTTAGATCGTCTATTGATTCTACTACTATAGGTTTGATTTGAGCAAACCTTTTATTTGTTTCG
Source organism: Pachypeltis micranthus (assembly GCA_020466155.1). Taxonomy (NCBI): domain Eukaryota; kingdom Metazoa; phylum Arthropoda; class Insecta; order Hemiptera; family Miridae; genus Pachypeltis; species Pachypeltis micranthus. Next base: position 8,971,092 of record CM035776.1, read on the forward strand.
GAGGGATTCAGGATGTGTACAAATGTTTCGTTGTCTTTGACGCGTATCAGACTCTCGGGTATTTCTAGGGTTCCGATTTTCGTGTATGGAAGGATGGCGTCTCCGTGTTCGATATTTTTGACCCTGATTCTTACTTGCTGGATTGATCTAGCTTCTATGTGATTCAGATTTGCGAATTTCGAATCTAGATAGTTTAATGGAATATTTACTTCGGGAGTTTTAAGTAAATTCTGATCCAGGTCGATGGAGGCCTTGATAATTTTCAAATTATCTAATCCGAGGAGTAGGTCGAATTTACCGTGGAATTTGAAGACGTTGAATTTTAGATTTAAGTTTCTGATTTTAAACATCTCGCCACAAGGTACTAAGGTAGTGAAATTACCGTTGGATGATCCGTGTGCCGTTTTCACAATAAATGGCTCCTGTTTAAATTTTCCGGGAAAGAAGGTTTCGGCTGTTTCTGGATTAATGTAACTTTTAGTGCTTCCGGTGTCTATTAAAATTTTGAGTTTGTGTTTGTGGAATACTATGTAGGGCAGTTCGCTTAAGGTTTTTCTCTCGATATTCATTAATTCGAATCAGGGGTTTGGGAGGCATTCGTCCGCTAAAAAGGGGTCGTCGTGATGTGAATTTACGTTTTCGTCCGGTTCTTGTATTTCATGGTCGGGTGAGTACGGGGTTTCGTCCGTCTCAAGATCCTCATGCTCTTGGTTCCATGTTAGGTGGAAATTTGGGTTAGCGGTGCGCCAGGACATGGGCACGGCGCTTTGAGCGCTAGCGGCTCTTTGAGGTGGACCATTGGGTCTTACTGTGGGTTGGAACGGTTTTTGATAGGACGTTGGTTTTGTGTTCATTGGTGGGCCTTTTGTTGGGGGGTTATAATTGTTCGTTTTGTAAGTCGGTGGTGGGTTTGGTGGTCTAAAGTTACTGTAGTTTTGGGGTTGGAAGTTCTGCTGAGGTCTGAAATGATTCATTGGTCTAGAGAAAGGTTGCGATTTCGGGTTAGTCTGTAGTTTGGGCTTATGATTTGTTAACGTCTGATAGTCATTAGTCAACCAGGACAGAGCGGTTCCGAGGTCGGGTGGTTGTCGTGTTCGTAGGTGGCTTCCTAGAGGTTCTTTAAGTTGTTGTAAGAAGCACCTCAGGGCGACCTTTTGTATTTTTCGATAATTGTGTTTGGGTGCTCAGTCTCGTGGTTCTGGACATAGGCTATCATGAGGTTGAGGAGTTTCTGAACCCTATCGTGGAACTTAAATGGGGTTTCTCCTTCCATTTGCCTAAGCCCTACTAATTCGATTAACAACGTGACGTCGTCTCTCCGGTCGGCATATGCGTTGAGGAGAGCGTCTTTTATCTGTTCGTACGTGGACAGACTGCTCGAAAAAATTTGGTTGCTAGCAGGTGGGAGTATTTTGGCTTTAATTGACATTATTAAAGTGTAGTTTTGGAAGCTTTCGGGGTCCGCGGGGTCGTAGAATCTGTCGTAAATCTTTTGCGTGGTTTGGAGGAATTCGTGGAGAGTTTCGGGTTCTCCAGAAAATGGGGGTATGATGTGGAGGTAATCGCGTCGGTTTTCTGTGTTCTCTTGGTGGCGATTGGAGGAATTGTTGTTGTTGCCAACTACTTGGTGCATTACTAGTTGTTGCACCATTTCTTGTAATTGTTGTATTTGATTTTGCTGGTGGTTCATTATTTGGATGTTTTCGTTGTGGGAGTGTTCGGCGGACGTGTTGGCTGTTTGTTCCATTATTGGTGTTTCGTGTACGACGGGGAGTGGGTTTTGTATTTCCCGAGACGGTCGTGCACGTATTGTTTGAGTGTTTTGGGAATTTTGGGGCTTTGTTTAAGACGGTTAGGAAAATTTGTTAAACCAGAATTTCGCGATTAGCTGTGGGGAAAAGGTGGTTAGCAGGTACAAAATTAATTATGAAATGTAAATTAAAAGACTTAGCAACTAGACTTAGTTGGTAAGAAGTGTCAAGAAGAAGTTGAGATGGATGTCCTTCTAGAAGTTCTGAGAAGTATCTACCGGTATGCGGACGGCGAGATAAAACTGCGAGCTTGCGAGGCGGACGGCGAAAGAGATAAAAGATTATCAGAGAGAAGAGCAGACGTTCGGTCTGCGATGTAAAAGTGTTGAGCCGGTGTTGTCCTGATATGCGGGCAGGATCCGGTTCGCAGAAAACAGATTCGAGAGCGACAGCGATGAAATTGAGAAGAATAAAGAAGCTGCCGGGATGCTCGAATTTGTGCGAAGAAAATTTCTTCTAAGATGAACTGATTTGTTCTTGAAACGTTTTTGGTAATGCAGACGGCGTTTACCAAAGTTTATTGTCCTCGAATGATGGACTGAAGAGATTTGCCACAGGTGGGGCAGATAAATGAAATTTGAATTCAAATTTCTAAATTTACTCACGAGGTAACGAATGGGCTCATTACGGGGTCGTGAGGAGTCGTATCAACGGAGTCAGTCTTGAAGTCTTGCGTGCTGCGTAGGTTTACACGATGTAGAGTCGAGTACGTTCGAGGGGTCTACAAGTCGTGCTCACTTGACTGCGCCAGTTATGTTTCGTGTATGCCGGAGGGGCTTTTTAAAAAGCAAAACTTTTATTTACACAAAAATAAAGTGCTACAGACGTGACTTAAGACTGAGGTGAAAGAGGACTGACTCCCGATGGTTCGGGTACCACTACTTATAGCCTCTGAGTTGCAAACTCAGCTGGTTGCCTGAAGGGTCACATAGTCAGCATTATGTTGTGATATGGGTACAATATAACTTAGTTTCATTGTTATATCCTTCTTTTCATACATCATGACGGCCCTAGTGATAATAACATAAATCTCTTGCTTGAAGAATTACGCCCCACTTCTCCCACAGCCACTTCGTTCACACCCCAAGTGCCATCTGCGTCCATGTTGATACCAGTAAGAGGCAGAAACTCGTGACTTTTGCTGTTCTATAAGCGTGTTCCTGGTTGCACTTTGTACTTCTTGTCGAAATCATTACTGGGCACTCACTATCATCTAAGTGATGAAGTAGAGCACAGTAATCCAAGATCCTGAATGTAGCCAGGTGCCCATTACTAGCTATACCAAGCCGTGTCAGTCTGTAAGCCATCACCTTAGCCTCTGCCTCTTCATAGTACTGGTATGTGTGGTGTTCATCAGCCCCGCTATTAGTAAGCACTCCAGCCTGTGGCTAGGCTGCTACAGTTCTTCATGATTGCAGCTCTGTGCCGTTACTGTCGACCCATATGAAATGATTGGTCTCACAACTGCCTCATAAAACCAGCAGGACATTCTAGCCTTCAAGCCTCATGTTCCCCGGCACATTCTTTGACACATCCACACGACCATGGTCGCCCTGTTGGTGTATAACGTTAATAGAGGTTCATTTGTACCTCACGTCGGAGTGTCGATGGCCCGAAGTAGTTTGAAGTGTGAAAAAATGTTGCTACATATACTTTTGTTCGAATGAGCTTAACAAGGACATTTATTCTACAAATAAACAGTAACCGAGAGTTGATTTCTGAAAAATTCAGAGGTTGTTGCCCACCTAAACAACTCAAAGTGCTTATAACGCCAATTTGAGGTTCTTTTGCAAGAAAAAACAATACTCCCCCAACCTCCTGTAGATCTCATCATATTTGGAGACACCAAGTACTCCCACAAACTACGTCCTGTCATTTCAACGCTCAGGAGACGTCGAAACTAAACGAAATAACCCAAGTTTTTCGGCAATTGCCGTATTTTCCGCCCGATAGCGGAGGAAAGTAATCGCGACGAGCCTTTGGGTAATAATTTCCAAAGCGTGAGAGCGGTTTTCCAAGTCTCAGAAAAGTGTTACGATATTTCTAGGGTTGTCTCTAAGAATAACATTGACCCGCAGAACCGAGGCGCCCCGTGGGTTGTCAAAAGGTCGTTAAAGTGTCAGAATCGCGGATGAAACGTCGAAGGAAAATCTCGCTCACGGAGAGTATTTCGGGGAAGTAAACTACCAAAAATGGAGTTGAGTATAATTCTATAAAGTAGAAAGGCAATGAAAAAGGAATGTTTACAGCGAGTTTTACTGCTGCTGACCAATCGAAAACAAGAAATGCGTTATGCTTTTGATTCTTCGTTTTACAAGGCACAAATAAAAATCTGAAACGTGAAGAATATTTTTAGGAAAGTCGAAAAGCCCGGAGTTTATGACGGAGAATGAAATGCTTCAACGTTCGGTATTCATAGTAGAGCTGAGGCTATCAGTGATACTCGTCGTTCATCTGAAACTACCAGTAGCAATTCGGACGCGTCTTTCCAACGAGAAGTTTGAATACGAACAAAATAAGACGCTAGAATTTTCATGGATAATCTCGCAATGACCCTCCTTAAAACATCCAGTGTGGCGCATCGCACAACTTTTCTTAGCTCATCAATTCACCGGTTTTCGGGGCTTCTGCTACTAATTCATTTCTCACTCTGGTAAAAGCAAAGAACATGGACCGCTCCCTCTGATAAGGCATTATATCGATATATCACGACCGAGGTCAGGTTATCGATATGCCCGACATGGCTCGTAGGCTCTTCTCGGCCAACTGCGCCAGTCACGCATCGTAGGCTCTGGCGCCATGTTTGAAATTAGAAATAACGACATTGCGTACTTACAGGTTCTAGGAAGTCCCTGACAAAGAACTGCCAGATGCTTCCTCTCCTCCACCGTTTACTTTGTTCACCTGTACCACATCCTTCAGAAATGCCCTCATTAGATCATCACAGTCACTTTTCGTCCTTCTCTAAACATATTCAAAGAGGTACGAATCAAAATGATCTGTGACCGATCTAGATGTGTGTGTGTGTGTGTGTCTGTGAACGATTTTTAGAGAGAACCACCGTACTAAATCCACTTAAAACTTGATATCTCGCCCACAAGTTACCATGGAACGCCAAAATAAGGGTTTGAACAAAATCCACCGAAAGTTAACTATAGTTATAGTGATCAAAACACCAAATATTTTTTTTCTCAAAAACGGCTCTAACGATTTTGATTAAATTTTTTATATTGATAGCTCCCAATATGGCAACTATACCATAAAATTCTCATTTGTGGGAAAATGACGAGAGCAGCACAAAAAATTACCAACACTTTCGACGAAATCGATTTTAGCGCGGTTTTTAGAGAAAACAACCGTACCAAATCAGCTGAAACTTGATGTCTAGCCTAAAAATTACCATGGGACGCAAAAATAAGGGTATGGGCAAAATCCACCGAAAGTTAACTATAGTTATCATAGTGATCAAAAAACCAAATTTTTTTTCTCAAAAACGGCTCTAATGATTTTGATTAAATTTTTTATATTGATAGCTCTCAATAAAGCAATCATACCATAAAATTCTCATTCTTGGGAAAATGACGAGAGGAGCACAATAAATTATCAAAATTTTCGACGAACCGCGTTTTTAGCGCAGTTTTTTCCTTATAAACTCCGCTGGAAATTTAGTGGAATGTTAAAAAAAATTAGTTTTGTAGTCCAATCCAATACCTAAAGGGTGAGTGTTTAAAATAGCTCATGAGATACATGGGGCTCACTCCAGAAATTCCTGAATTTCAACTACTGCCGTTTCGCTTACTACCAGTTCTAAAGGTTTTTACCCAATAACTCTGCAAAAGTAATTACTATCGTTCTTCAAAAAATTTGTGTTTACAGCCTCATTAATGATCTGTGTACCAATTTATCAATAATGGTCCTGAAATGAGTACGAGCAGCACAATAAAATCTGGAACTGTAAGTGCTACTGCATCCTTCTGCCGTAAAGCGTTGTTTGACCAAGTTCAAATTAACTGAATGATAAATGAATTGATTAAATAGAATTAGCCATGTACAAAGTGAATTGACGAAGAGCTAAGGAAAGTTGTGTGTTGCAACGCATCAGATATTTTTATTACAAACCCACTCAATACGGACCCCCCACCCACCAATCAACTCCATTCATTTCCCATACTTCAACCACTTCAAGCCAACCATGCTCCGAACATTTACCTTATCAGATTAGCAGAATGAATTGATAGCAGTGTTTTCAGCCGGACGACTCTCACTTCTGCCAACCTAACCAGCCTCCTCCGTCAAGACATCCCTCCTCAATGAGATTGAGAGAAGGTTCCCTGTTTGCATTTTTTGTTTTTGTTGCTTCCAGCGGACGATACATTAATTATTTATGAACATTGCTTTCTCTCACCCCGGGAAATAATACAGTGATACAGTGATTCTCTCTGTCCTTTTCATTGCTTCCTTTTTTTTGAGTTGTGCTCGTGTTTGCGTACTCCCTATCACGTTGCCACTAACCGAAGAAAGTGCCACAGCGATCAATAGAGTCCTGCCGCTGTTTCCAGGTGCTGCCGCTGCATTGTCGACTTCACAGACGCCAGGGGTCGCTGTGTCGAATATAATTGCCCGCGCCCACTAGTCCTGACAATAGTCTTGACTTTAATTGGCACTGGCGGCCGATAGTTCAAGTAGGAGCGAACTTTGCACACAGTAGAACTAGAGCACAGTGGAAGGCAATAGCTGTTGCGTTTGTTCCAATAAGCTTGCCCTCATCAGTAAGTCAAACATAGTAGTTCTCTGACTGTCCTAAAGCTGAATGAGCCTCGTGGCATAATGATCTATTATGTCAGTCCTAATGTCTCACAGGTCCAGGCCTAGCCTCCTAACGAATGCCAGGTATTTCCTGCCACTCTTCTTTGATGTCCACCCTGGGAGAAGTAATAGCAAATATAAAAAATCGCTCCCTCTCAAACACTGGGACAGAATGTGTGCCACACTAGTTACACTGAGGAGTGTCGGCTATGACCGTAAATGCAGTGCCCATTGATGATCCTCACCTTAGTTCCTTCCTCACCATCCTCAGAAGGCTCTGTCTTATCTCATGTGTTTGCTCTGAGATAAAGCATTCGGAGTGCCACCCTCTCACAGCATTCCAGACAGTCTGATGCATTCTTCTGGCCTATTATCACAAAGTCCTCTTTACTAGCGACAGAGAAGTCCTACACTTTTCAAAATGATCAAAATTCCAACATGCCCCACATGTGCACTTCACTTGCTTGCCTGTGCCAGAACACGAGCTCAACTCCCCAGAGCAAACGCGGCTGCATCGCTTTTGCACACAGGACTAGCTGTTCAACGGTTCACAACCTTTGGCCAAGCGTGGGCTACCAGACATCATCAACTAGAAGCCTCCCAGTGGGTCACAATGAGTCGGGCCCTTTCAAATCATGAGAAGGGCCTTATTTCAAACTTGAAATTGGATAGTTGAGCCAAAAAAAAAAGCGCGACAACATTTCAAAAGAATATCAGGTGGGCCATACTGCACAACTTTTCTTAGCTTTATGTCCGTTCACTCATGCTCATGACTTTTGATTTGAGCTATTTGATTTTTCCATCTTAGCTGTCTGTCTAATATTACTCCTAGGTATTTCATTGATGATGTTAGGGGGATACCGCATCCTATCATTACACGATAACCAGAGGTCTCAGTTCTTGTCTTGTTAAAAACTGTCACTGTCGTTTTTGTTGGATTTACCGCTAGGCCGTAGGGCACCATTCTATTACCAATTTCATCGCCTCACTTGCAAACTTGCACGCAGTATGTAGGTTTTGAGAATAACTCCATCCCAGTGGCGTAGCTACCTAGTTGCTAGGTGGAGCAGTGCCCCGGGGCCCTCAAATCCTTACCAGAAACCTCGATCAAACTGAACTTAGGGTTATTTCTGCAATTTTCAAAATAAATATGACAGGTTGCGACCCCACTTCAATCATGACAACTGAGTTGAAAGAAATTCAAGAGTACGCTGCAGCCAGCCTCACAAGTACATGCTCCACTGGCTTCAAACCTGCCTCATAGTCTGTAGCTCTGTACCTCTTAGACAGGTCGTAACATAGTAGACAGTGTCCCGTAAACAGGGTGCATACCGTTGGTATACTTTTTCTCTCTCTGGAAAGCAATGAATATTTTTGACTGTTTCAGCCAGGCACATTTGGCCAATAAGTAGCCCTGCACTTGGTTACCTCTTTCCCAAGTGGCTCTCTCCCATTCCCATGACCTGGCACATGTTAAAGTGTTCTTTGCCAGTGTGGTGGCTGGCCACCCTTCTTCAAAAGGCGCCTCATCGCGAAGTCTGTCTCATCCCGACAGAGGGTGCTGACCACACAAGTCTCCTGGAGGGGATAGCACGTGGCCAATGAGACAGGGCTCCCCCTTCCGATATAACGTATGAAAAGGGCCTTTCCTCGTATGTCTGGAGAGCGTCCTCACCACAATCAGAAAACGAAGGAGAAGGAGCCCCAACTCAACTGAGTCCCTCGCCTCACGTCAGTCCTTCATCTCGCAACTTGCCAACTGGCAGAGACAGAGCCTAGAAAATTCCGTTGGCACTTTTTAGGACCACACCATTTAAAAAGGACAGTATTTGTGACAGCCAGGATCACAAACCAGTAATTCAAAGTCCGTGTTTTACCCTTAGGTTCTCAGCCCCCTCTGGTTGGAAATGAACTGTAATGCCATCTTTAGGCTCTCAATCGGTACTTTACATCGTACTCACATGTACAGTACACAGCCAGCTGGGGAAAGTGAACCCATCCTACCTTGACAGTACTGTGAACCGATTGTTGGGGATGTAACCCAACTGCTTCAATACATGACAGTATCCACTTAATTGATGAAATGGACGTTTATAGCTCCCATTACGATGTATATTTGATCTTAGCTGAAGATATTTACGTAACTAGCCTCAAAATGGGTTTCACAGCCATATTTATTGTTACAGAGATATCTCCGAAGAGAGCAGTTACATGAGCAGTCCACGTACATCCGACCTTCAAGAAGATTCGAACGGCCAAAAGGTCAATCAACATTCGCGCGAATCCAACGCTGGGTCGCTGACTGAAAAAACTGAACTTCCCAGCCCAGTTCACATCGGAGTCACGACGCTTCAAAAAATATTTCGCACGTTCTCGACCCCCAATAACGGAAGCGGGCCTTGGAAGGACTCGGACACTTCGACAGACGTCGATTCCATCGCTACCAATTCGACGAGCAGCCACAACAACGCTTACACCCACCACCAGCCCCAACAACAGCCCCACCATCACCACCGTCACCATCAAAGTAAAACCGTCACGACGTTTTTCAACGACACTTACGTCTCGCACAAAATGGGTGGCAAAGCTAAAGACCGTCATAAGAGCGACAAACAAGTTTATTGCCCAGAGATAAATAACTACGTTGACGGCGTGGGAGATGCCAGTTTTGGAACCCCCGTGTAAACCGTCATTATCGCATAACTGTCAACTAGTTACTCCATTATTTAACGGCTTCTGCCTCACAAGCTGCCCCATAAATGCATATTTGTAAGCAGTTTGAGGATATAATTCTCGCCTGAAAGTTCGTTGAATTTCTCGCATTGCTGGTAAAGCTTGTTTAATTCTGAATCCAGTGGTAGCAGTTTCATGCATAGATAACGCAAAGTTTAATTTGGCGCTCTTATTTGGTTTTTCAGGAATCCAATGATCAAACCACCTAATTGCCAGGTCGCTTTCAATAATAATCGCGTAGTGTGTGCCTAAATTGTGCATAGTCAAAAGCATTTGCACTCTGTGGTGATTTAATTCAGCCCTCTGGTGTGTGTATTGCTACTTATCTTCCCCGTTAGGGCTGATTTTTCTGTTCTCACCTCGAGAACTTCAGATACAAAGTATGTGATTAACTCTACTCCGATTCAGACGATTAATTGTAAATTGTGGCCCTATGCCGATTAGCCACTTCTTGATGGATCGTACAAACACAGGGAGCTGGCAAGAACCCTGCAGCATGGCGTCCTCCCAGCGGTCCTACTGGCGTATTCTGATCAACCCATCATGGCTTACATGTACTGGCAGGTACTCCTCCAATCCTGCTTTTGGATATGGCAGTCTTGCGCTTGCGCATCAAGCAAGACTCGCTCACTAACTACGAAAGTGCACTGCACGCAGTCATTCCCTAGCTGTTCAACCACAACGCAATGGAGGGCGAGCTCAAGACGGCACAAGATTGGCGGGGTCATATCTGGCTGGCCCACATGGAACAGTGCGTCACCCGCTTGCCATCATTCCATCTGTCACGCCTAAACATCCCCACCGAGCTCCAGCAGCTTGGAAGAGTGGGAGCTGCTGAGCACGCCAAGCATTGGTAGAAGGAGGACGTCGTATGGTCGCCACAGCCGAAAGTACTGCGATTGAGTTTCAATTTTTTGTCGAATTGTGCCCATTTCAAGCCTCAGAAGAAGTGGAGGACTTCCGAGGGGCATTCTGCTCCGAAGTAATTAACACTAAGTTTCTGTCTAGCTCTAAACCTGAGCAAGCGCAAGGTAGCGTTCCGCATATATTATTTCCATTTGCCTTTTGTTTTGGTCAAGCCCTATTCAACGTAGATTTCTTTTTTATTCACGAATTAGAAGTCCCCTCATTAATTTATTTATTTTCAAAAGCAGTATTGAGTAAAATGAAAGAAGATTCTATTCCTCCGTTCTTTTTGATGTCGAAGCCGTCTACGACCTGTCTTGCGATGTTTAGTCCCGCCCGAGACAATTTTTTTTTTTTGAGCACTCAGTCACGTTAATTTAATTCAATTTCTTGTGTCCCGACTGAGATCGTCACAATGCATTGGTGGCATCCCACCTTCCCTGTCACTCAACTCCTTTCTGGCCAAAGAATCTTTCAATGTGAGGCCGAAATATTTCAAACGTCGCCCCTTCGACGATTGCCTGTGTGGCAGTCGTGCAGTGGAGGATATCTCGTCCTTTATAGTTGTCGCCTTTATGATGACATGTGCTCTCGTGCTCTATTCCCTGGGAGGGATGTGGCCGATTCCCTCCTGTTTACCAGGCCTGCTCTACAGTGCCTGACGTCTTTCACGCAGGCATGGGCGAATCGGCTCTGGCACTTGGAGGCGCGTCGGAGCCCCAGCGCGCGCAATAACCCTGCAACATGGCCCTGGCGCCCGTAGGTTGAGAAACCTTTGGAATGTGTAATAGCCAGGGCCTAAGCTTCTCACCTACAATGAGCCAGTAGGCCAGAATGGGCCTGGCTCATCACGCCCATTAGGTACTACTATGCCGATCTAATTGGCGAGTGCTTCAACTTTTTGAGTTATTACGTAATATAGAGAAATACGCCAAGGAGAATGCTATTTTCTTCGAACGGAAAAACTGGACTGAAAAAAATTCACCCTGACACAACCCCAACTTTCATGCCACATGAGACAGAACAGAACATGGTGAGTGTGTTGGCAAACACCCCAACTCATTAGTTCATACAGAGCGATTAAACACTTTCCAACCAAAAAGAATCTAAATAGGAAAAACCATTGGATCGGTCGTGCAAACACACCGAACGAGACCTCCAGTACTCAACTGTCATACTTAGGTTTGATCATTGGCTGCCAGCACTGAACAGTTATTTAGCGGTGCTGCTAAATTTAAAGCTACAAGTTTGTCAAATTTACACCACAACATGCAATTCTTATCATTTTCTTTCGTGAGAATTAGGGTGAAGGTGTAATAAAATTTACCAAAATGTTTCATATTATTTAAAAACATGTACTACTCATTATACTCTGAACCATATGTGATAAACAAAATGAAGAAAAATAAAAAATAAATTATCGACCGTTGTACAATATATCGTGTAAGTAAAATCGTGCATATTTTATATTCAGTCGTTCTTTTTTTGTGTAATAATTTTTCGTTCGTAAGTATTAATGCGTTTATAACCAGTTGATTTTGTCAGTCAATTCATTCCAGTCAATCGCTTGTAACATTATCAATTCATTCGCAAAAAAAAACTGTTAGAAACCAAATTTAGTTTTTAATGAGAAAGTGCTTTTAAAATGTTGTGTAACTGAAAGATCATTCCGACTTTCTTAGCCTTGAGATAGGGAGAACAGTCAGTTGTACGAGCGACATTTCGACCGTCGCGTTTCTTGTTGAATCTTGACGTTTTGGAGGTCGTCGTGCCCCGAAACACTTTTGGAACGTTGGTCTGTGTGTTGGGCGGACATTGCGGTTCGACTTGAATACGATTCTTCGTCGCGTAAGTTGTTCATGTTCCTTTCCACTTTTTTTGTCACCACGGAATGCTTTTATTAGGTTTCATCACAAGGAGATGTGTTGATAATGACGTTTCTAACACTGCCTCCCCCCCCCCCCCCCAAGGGGCGCGGTGGCAGAGCACATTGAGGCCCGAGGCTGTCCGAGACTGGCGGGGATAGAACCAGCGGACTCTGGTTCGATCCCCGACCAGGCAACCCCCTCCTCCAAACCCAGGGGGGTGAGGCAATGGGTACTGGCAAAAGGCTGGGGAAATGTGCGGGCCTCCCAACAGGCTCGTGAAAGGGGAGTTGGGACATGGGCCATCAGTGACCACCGCAAACTGCCATTGGTCGCTCAACTTCATTGGATGCGCCGCGGAAGGCTACCACCTTGTTTTCTTTTGGGTTGGAGTAACAAATATTCAGTATTTTCTGTAAGAGAAAGAACTGCGCCAGATTTCGTCACTGTCGCAGAGGCTAAGGAACGTCAAGGTCCTTCGGGTCAGATATTGTTAAGAATGACGTTAATCTGTAGTTAACCGTTCCATTTGGCTTTGGAACGAGCTGTTTGGACACTTTTTATAACCCGCATTCGCCTATAACGTACTACCAAATTCATATCAGACTTTATTTATAATTAATGCGTAACGTTGTTTTTCCTATTGTTTGTCGAGTTGCGGCGGATGTTGCATTCGGGTGTTCGAAATGTGGACCCAAAGCGCAACTGGAGACTCCTCACAAGTTTGTTTTGTAGTTCCTTTATGTAAGTCGATTTGTCGATGCGAGTAGTAGTAATGTAAGCGTTGTGTCAAAATATTCGTGTCAATCAATTTTTGTGCTATGAATTTTTTTCTTTTGTTGTGAGGTAACAAAACGGAATTGTTTGTATTTGAATGTTGGCTACTTTCTCTAATTTGAGTTGCGTACAATTTTATACCAACCTAAACTCGAACTTAACGACTACTTAATCGTTTGACATGGTCGAGATCACTGATTTCTTGACAGTTTTGTCCACCCAGGGAGATCAGGGTCCTCTCTTCCATCTTCTTGGGGCATACTAGGTCAACACAATAAAATAAATCGATCAACGTTAAATCATAACAGTCTTGATTAACTAAACTCTAATACTCTCGACTGGCAATAAGTACCCTGTACAAAATTATGATACTTGAGAAGTATATAAAATAATGTCGCATTTAATCTTCAATATCTGTTATACAAAGCTTCAAAAGTTGACGTCATGCGAAGTAGAGGTCGAACGTATCAATATTGCTGTTCTAGAATGGAAGGGAGGATAGTGCAGTGAATGACTTGCCAAACGTTATCGTTGAATGTGCTGGGATTTCTAATAGCCTGTTAGCTCGTCCACCATTCAATTTCAAACGATACTAAAATGCAACCTGTTGCAATTGCTACAATGTTTTTCTGAAGGAACTGGTTAAGTACTTTGTGTTTATTGACACCAGAGGAGCGTGTGATGAGTCAGCTCAAAGGTCGGGGCAAATAAAACTGTTAGGATCTCTGTTTGTGAACGATAGAGAAGGGGTGCCCAGAGTTATCAGTTCTCAAACCAGCACTTTTCAGGAGCCTTGTGGAAACTGATAGTGAGCTATACGCTTAAGTAGACAAAGTGACAAGATGATCTGTGCTCAGTCAATCTACTAAATTGAGGCAAATACCGCGTTCTCCTCTGAACCATCACTCAATGAATGCCAAGGTGCAAGTGGCTGTGGAAAAACACAGCTTTTATGAAGAAAACTAAATAGCCATCGTATTGGCGGCCTCTGGCTTCCTTTTGACAAGCAAATCAAGTACTGAAGAGTCACTTTGGTGAGACATAGCGTTTCAATTAATGCCTCTAGACTGTCTGCCTCCCTAGTAGTGGGTCGAGGCTTTGGGGCCCTCTGCTACAGCTTACTGGGGGGTTCTTCCAAACCCTGGGGAGGCCAGCAAATCGAAACAGTTCTACCCTGGGATGAGGAAAAGCCGTAAGTCCCATCAAAAGAAAGTGTGGGCCTGCGACCATTCTGGCCTTAAGGGTTGTTTGACTCGAAATGGTACCAAAGGAATGCACAGCTCGTGGCCTTCCGCCAGTGCATTATGGCTTAGGGCGACGACAGGCGGCTGCCTCCGCAGGGCAAGGCCTGACAATACTGGAAAATGTGCTTGCTCTGCGCACATTGTGGTGTCATTGGAGGGTAGAAATCCCATCCTCTTCTTCGTTTTTAAAGTTGGGGGGGGGGGGTCTGGGGGAGGTAGGGGCCACCATATCGGAACTCCCACAGTCATCCCCGAATGCAGAACAGTAACTGTCAAAGGCAGTACCGTTGCCAGGTTTGCCTCATTACGAGCAATTAGCTTGAGGTGTTTACGTGACAAAATGCTCATGTACACGGCCATTTACTTAGGCATGATTGTTTACTGTCCCTTTGTCTGGAGTAGCCAACTCACAGCTAACCAAAGGAGAGTATTGGGCCAATCCCAGAGAGCAGTGCTTTTGTGGATCAACAAGGCCTACCAGACGGTATCCACTGAAGGACTCCCAAGTAATCACTGGCGATGTGCTGACTGACTCCTGTTAAAGGCAACCGGTTGATCGTGGTCTAGTGGTCAAGACAGGCGATTCATAATCCTCGACGTAAGTTGAGGATTGTGGATCGAATCTCCGGTGCGATTGCCGTAATTTTTGCCTGAGTCAACAGCTCTTCAAAAGCATCTTCAAACCTCCTTCCTTTCGTAACAGCTATTACCCATTGACAGTGTCATTGAGTGCTTGTTGGAGTAGTGGAGCGTGAAAAAGGCGCTTCCCTCGTTCTGTATAAACCTCTCCACTAAATGAAAACTTGTTGCAAAAACGGCAAGCAAAATGGGAATCCTCGTCAAAGGCATGTGACTCATACGAGTGTTTTTAGGAGAAACTTAGTTGAGTCAGACTACTGCACGAGCCAGTTCCTTATGGGACATGGTGGCTTCAATGTGCGGCTCCTCTTCACTGCAGCACTGCAGAGTGAAGGAAACAAGAAACCACGTGTTGCCCTGCTGTAGTTCTAGTTTTACGATACATTGTGTGGTTCACATTTCTTGAGCCTAAATACGAGTTTCATGGAATTTACAATCCTCTGAGGCAACTCGATTTGTTGATTATTTTTATCACATTAGGTCTATGTCAGAGCACGTCTCCAGATATGTGAACTGGTATCAGGATGGAAGTGGAGAGCTACTGAATAGCGCGAGAGCTGAGCGTTTTTGGGTTGGGTCTGGGGAGAGCTGAAAGCTCAAATTGGCAGTCCTTCGTCGGCGTTGGAAATCATCCTCAAAAGCCTTTTGTTAGCAGGAGAGCCTAATTGAACTCCCCTCGGATAACGACAAAATCTGCGCCCGAGGCTTTCTCATAGCCAGTTGCAATAAACTAATTCGGCACCGCACCAAACAATGTGCTTGATTCATTTGTCTGATCTTTCACCATAGAGTGCCATCAGTTGGGTCCAGGCGTGGGGAAAATCGTCGCTCCTCACAAAATAGTGTTTTAAATTAAACGTAAAATAACACCTTTTCATTTCCGATCTCAAAACTCATTTTATTTTCTCGCGGCGTTGCTCATCGCGTCAAAACAGCTGATGACACAAAACAGATGTTATTAAGTATAAAAATTGACTGAACGTAAAAATTTTCTCGCCTAGTTGGCGACACCAGGCAGGGAACAGCTCTTGCCCTCCTTTCAGAACATTTGTTTATAATGGTTTTACCTTCGAAATCTAATCGAGTTACGTACAATTTACATACAACTCAAATTGGCGGAAATAGACAACTTTTTTCAATTCCATTTTTGATATTACAATTAGTTTGCCAATGATTTACTTTGTTATTGTGAGGTATTGCAGGCATTTGTTCAATTTCTAACATTGAAATTTCTTTTTTTTTTGTAAAATGTGTTTACGAGGCACAACTGCAAAACTCAACACTTCTGGGACGAAGTTAGATTGCTCCTCCACTTCGTATTTTGGTACAGCAGACAATTTTTCGTAAATTGAGGCGTTTACTTCACCTGCTAGCATTTTATTTTGAGAACGAGTTGCTTTGAAAGGCGAATAATAGCGTTCGAAAAGACGACCGACCAGCGGATTGAATGGCGCTAGCCTCTCTGTGGGGAGTTGCTTCGAATATTTGAGCATAATTATTGTCAAGAGCTGGCAGTTGACTGAGCGTGTGAGGACCTTGAAAGACGCCCACTGATTAGGTAATTAGTTAACATAATAACCTTTATTGTACCTTGAACAATTATAGCTCCTCATTGCATTTCAGTGTTGATAATGAAAACTGAATAATCGTCCATAACCGTAATTACTAGTAAAGCCTTGTTTCAAATACGGTAGGTAGGTAGGTTCCCTATTTGTAAGCTTTACGATGCGGACAACACCTAATTGGCCTGAGGGCTCACCCAGCAGAAGCAACTTTGCATAGCTTCCTCAAAGAAGGTGCCGTTTTGAAGTTTATGGAGGTTAATGTACGGGGGGGGATTTATATCGAAGCGATATCGCACTAAGAGAGTCGAGGATTTAGTACGATATCAAGCCGAATGCAATTGGAACAGAGTTTTATTCTCAATTACATTCGGAGTTTTACCACCACAGACAGGGAAACTGAGTGGGAGCGAACGCGTGCGCGGGCAACCCGGCGACGAGGGAACCGGCTCGGATTCAACTGACTCCTGCGAAGTCTCGAGCGAATCGGGGCATTTGAGGTGCCCAGTCAGCATAAATGCCCCGGACGAGCCTCCGCTGAATCGAAGGGTTTGGTTCGTCCCGTAACACATCAATAAAAAGATCTCACTGAGCCGAAAGGATAGGGATGGGAGTGTTCTTCCTCAACATTTCTGCAGAACACGCGTTTTAAGTATGAGATCAAGTTTCAGGGAAGAATGGTACAAGCCTCCTCAATTCCAAATTGTACTAGCTTATAGTTTGTATTGGGAACAAGTTCTAATTACGTACGGATCGGCAAGTTTTCATAAGGCCCCTCCATACTCCCGTGTAGTAGCCCGAGGAGCGATAATGTGGAAGGGTTCCTCAACCGTCCTTCCCTCGATCATGTGAGGCCAATGCATTGTGTTGGGCGAGGTTGAACGAGTAACACGCTCAAGTAAAACTTCCCAACAGGTGATGTGCGGACTGTATTCATTTAAAAAAAAAAACAAATAATACCGTGTGGGCCCACCAAAAGAATAAATTAAGGCGATCCTACAATAAACAAAAAATTAAGTCTTCTAATATAAATAAATCACTGCAGTCTGAAATTAACGGTGGAAAACGGTCTGGCGTGACGTCGTGGACGACAAGATGGATGAGGTGGTGAAAGGCGGGCGTGAAGAAAATAAAATAAAGGAATTAGCACAGTGCCTTGCGCCGCTGGTACCAATGTGCCAAAGGTTCTTAACGAAATCTTCTCAAGCGTGGCCTCGAGGAGGTATAATAACGCGGGGAAGAGCGAGGTGGTCAGCGAAACCGAGGATGGTACAAGCAGGAAAAAACGAATGACGAGAAAATGTTGAAAAGGACGAGATTCGGCAATGAGGTGACGTAATGCTGGTGACTACAAAACAGTCATGATGGTTCGGGCTTGGGTAGTGAATCATGTAGCGCTTGCCGGGCTGACTGAAATGAAAATTAGAGAGGAAATGATTCGAAGTCAACTTTGGTGAACACATTGGAATCGAGGAGCAACCTCCAGTTTGTCGTGCGTTCTCAATTGACCTGGAACACATGCTAGACTTCGGGGGAGTGTGAATGCGTGTATTTTACCTCGTCTGCTTTCTGAGAACACTGGGAGAGTCTGGAGGGCGCATTGGAACTTGGCAGTGCGAACCTCTACGTAAGGTAGCCGTAGATGTACCTCCATTGTTTGCAGTCAATCATCTGTGGGAGTGTGCCACCCCAACAACAGTCACGTCACATCATCTCGAGCTCAACAGTGTAAAAGTAACTTGGTCGCAACTCTTGATTCCCGTTTGGAGCATCTCAAAGTTTGAGGTAGTTTGTCAGCCAAACCTTTGGACTAGTGTCTGCTAAATCAATATACATCACCTCTGCTCTTTATGAAATGCCTGTTCTCAGGTGGTAGTGTGGGGAAATCTAGATTTCTGCTCTTACCTGCGCGTTTTAATACTTATCTTGGCAAATTTCACAATGCCTGCACAGCAATCAGAAAACGTAGACCATATAGATGTGATGGGAAAAATAATAATAAATAATTCATTAAAAGCAGGAACGAAAATGGTTATGTTTTTGAGTGGTTTGAAAGAGTTGCAGAGAAGCTGTAGCCAAAGTTCCTGCGGATAAATGGTTCACCCTGACCTGGAGAGTTTGAAAAGGTGCCCTTCGTGAACTGAGGGCTTCTCCGTAAAAAAAGAGCTGCAGATTGCCCTGCGAAGTTTCCTGGCTCAAACTTTGAAGAAACCGAAAAACGAGTGTTACGCCAACTACGCTGTTGGAGTAGGATCGAATATTGGAAAGATCGGTGGTTATTTATCGTGAACGTTAGTGAAGGGAATGCGAAATATTATATTGAAAATAACTGAAATTGAATAACAAGGAGAGAATAATCTAAAATTAATCTATCGAATAAAAGTAAAAGTATCTTGACTAGACATTCAACTTCTGACCTGCTGAGAGGCTGAGTGAAGATGATGAGAGATATGTTGTTGGAAATCGGGGCCAAAAATTCACGGACACGTCGAGCATGGGTCACGATTACTCCGAAATCCGAAACGATCAGTGGGATGCTTTGTCAAGGAAAAAAGGTTCAAGTTGGTCGAGGAGTGAGAACTGAAGACCGGAGCAGAATCGAAACAAATGGAAAAAGGGTAAAATGGAAACAAGGTAGGGGGGGGGGTGAACGAACAGTCCAGGTGTCGGGGCGTCAGGGTCAAAGTCGAACAACCCTCGAGATGATCGCTCAGTTGTCAACAAGTGTTCGACTTTGCCAAAAATTCGTGCGCCGAAATTCTTGTAAACAACGAGAATAGCAGTGCCCACCAAGAGCAAAACATAATGTAGGAGAATTATTAGACTGTTCCACAAGGGAAAGAAATCGCAATTAATTCAAATCAAGAGCAATCCCAGGCCCGATGATGGTGACTGCAGAGAGACAGCCAAAGCTGAGGGAACAACAGCAGTTGCAAGGGCCACATGTTGGGCTCATATCCCAGCTCCCGTGGAACTGACTCCTTGAGAAGCCTTCTCTGCTGCCCCTAACTGTATCGTTGGTACCCATTGCCTCACCCCCCTGGGTTAAGCAGAGGGAGGATGACTGATCGGGGATCCAGCCAAAGTTTGCTGGCCTTTTTCTAGTTTCGTAGCGAAAAAAAATCTGAAATGAACACAATATTTTTAATGAACCCTGATTCATACAACAGAAGACATGGAACGAAAAATTTTACTACGACGAAAACGAACTGAAAACGAGACCACATCTGATCGAATACGAGAACATATGTTTCAAGGACTCGAGAATAATAATGCCCGTGAGTAGAAAAAAAAACATCTCCGACACTTTCCCTTATTCGAGTAATCCAAAATTTTCGCGTAGAGCTCGAAGCCAGGGGTCTGGGCAAAGGCTTCGTACAGATGTCTGCAAGCTGGTCTTCAGTACTGATGCGTTTGACAGTCAACATGTTTTTCTTGACCCGATCTCGAACGAAAAAGTACTTGCGCTCAATGTGCTTGGTGCGGAAGTGGAACTCGGGGTTTTCGGTTAGCCTCCTTGCTGATTCATTGTCGATGAGTAGGACGGGAAGATCAGACAGACCAATCAGTTCCTTGAACAGCTGGGAGATCCATCCTTCGAGCCAAGTTAGCTGCAACTATTTCTACGCAGAACCTGCAACTAGCTCTTGACAACGACTTATCCAAGTGAGGGCTGCGTCAGCAAATTTGACAACCACTCCACTGGTTAAGCGCATAGCGTCTTGATATACTGCAAAGTCCGCATCGCTATAGCATTCGAGCATGTCCTTGAAACATATGTTCTCGTATTCAATCAGATGTGGTCTCGTTTTCAGTTCGTTTTTATCGTCGTAAAATTTTTCGTTCCATGTCTTCTATTGTATGAATCGGGGTTCATTAAAAATATTGTGTTCATCTCAGATTTTTTTTTTTTGCTACAAAACTAGAAAAATCTCTACATGGAAGTAAAGCGTGGTTTCGATCCACGGACCTCGGCCCCAGCTCACCCTGAGGTCAGAGAGATAAGAACATGTGATAATAGGATTAGTCAACACTGGGCAATGGAGGTTTGTTTTGGAATTTCTCAGCAAACATTTGTTCCCCGACATTGCAGGCTTCACTTAAAGCTCACATATTTGAACTTGGGTATTCGTGACGTTTTCTGAGTGCTCCCTCATAAACCGAACCTAATTAGTTAAAAGAGATTTGGAAGTTTAGATTACGGGTCCAAGTAGATCATAAAGGCAATGGGAGGTGAATATATTGCGAGTTAATTTGAGTGCGGTTTATTGCTGGCTCTTCCTGTAATTAGTGATAATCCTGTACAGTATAAAGTAGTTCAAAAAATCTAACCCGCCAAGTCGTTCGTTTCTCAAAGTATAAACTATATTTCCGATCCCTACGAGAAAGTTGGAAGATAAATTCAACAGAAAACTGAAGGGAAGGAGAGAACGAGGTTGTCCGGTTATGATTGATTGAAGGGGCAACGTCATACGATCCCTTCAACTGCGCTTCTGAGGACTTGACACCACCGCTGAGGTCTCACGTTGCCTCAACCACGTTTTCAATTTAGTCGACACAGTTCTGTTTAATTACATCAGCGCCCAGCAAATCGAATAATACGTAGGTCCTTAATTTTTGTTGTAACAGATTATTGCGTCTTTCGGGTACTCGTGTAGCTGAGATTAGTATGTGCCAGGATCATAGTGTCCTTATCGTAGTATATTATTAAACTGAGAGGTTCACCCCGAGCGCCTCATTACGAGAAATGAACACACACTTGGGGTGTGTGTTATCGTGGCAGTGGCCACTATTCTCGAGCGTAATTGGCTACTGCCCGGTTGCGTTATGTAGCAAACTCATCGTCAATCAAAAGATAGCACTGGCAAAATCCCAGGGAGTTGTGCCTCAGCGGATCACCGATGGACAAGACAGCGCCAAAGGACTTGGTCGTGGGCGAGTGTAGAGTGAAAAGAAAGCTTCCCCTTCTCTGGGCCAAACTCTGTACAGATCTTTCCACTTCATGTAAATGGCGTTAGATAAATGGCAAGCGAGATGGGAATTCTCGTCAAATGGTGACGCGTACGAGTTTCTTGCCACATCCAAGAAGTGACTTATTGGAAATGGCAACTTCAATGCGTGCCACTTCTTTTCTCTCAAAGGACTCTCCGTCATGCCCATCTTGCACCTTCTGTGCAGGGGGAACTAGAAACCGCTCCACTCCACTGTAGTTCCTACAATAGTGAGCGACGGTTCTTGTTAGCCAAATCTTCCAGCTTCGACTGCTACTAAGCAAGCTTTTAACTGTCTCGCCCAGTTTGTAAAGAAAGTGAGAACAAAAAGATGGGATCACAGTTAATCTCTTAGTAAATCGTAAGATCAGGTGGAAAACTAGATTAAAAACTTCAAATTCAAACCTCCATATGGTACCACGTAGGCCACATCTTTCGTCTGGGCTTAATGACAGCCTGCTGTACCTTTACTGGGTTTGGTCTAGTAAGTGCCTCAATGACTTCCGACGTATGTGACAGTCTTATGAGTGTTATCAGTCATTGTGATAAGGAAACAGACCTGTGTACGCGTGAGCCACCAACTTGTCAGCTCTATCGTTATGTACATTGGCTCATGTGCATGCCTTACTACACCTTCAAATCGACATACATTCAGAGACAGTAATCGAACAAATGCTGCAATCCCACAAAACTTGATCGTTTCCCCGTTGCCTGTGCTGCCGAATAATTATTTGTAATTTATCTTGGGCTTCCACCGCACAGATTCTGAAGCTCAAGCAGCTATCTATTCTACGACAGTATCCTTGAACACGAAATTCTAGTCACTGAGTTGGTTTTAGAGAGGAGTCTCTGTTAAAGTTGACAATATTTCGAATGTAATGTGACAATATCGACGATTTTTTGTGTGTAGTGATAATATTGTTGTTATTTTGTGTTAATACATTCCTTCTTTGATGAAATCCTCTTGACTCCATCGAGCCTTGACCTTTGATATTCCAACCGAACTTCAACAATCCAGACCTAAGTGATTCGGGGTGAAGAGGAAGAAAATTATGTTGTAACTATGATGCGTGGGTTAAAATAACAATTGAAACTATCACCATCTTCCTTGTTAGGCCAGCAGGTCGAACTGAACTTTCTTGAATTATTCGTCTGTAACTTGACCCTTTTCCCAGTATCTGCCCTTTTCTCTTATTGTGGCTGCATCAATGCAGCCACCCCTGCCTACTCTCTTCTATTGCTCTTGCTCGCCCCTTGATGCCTGTAAGCTGTCTTCTAAGGGCTCTCCTGCAGGCAGCAGGTTTTAATGCTGACAAATGATTACTTCTCTTGGCTAGTCAACATGTGCTACACTTTGGCATTTCACGATGTTCCGTCCAGTATTTAAATATGACTCCCTCTGCAGTGGCATCATCAGGTGAACTTGAGGCTGCCAGATTCAACAGTAACAGCACAATCTGGGACTTGCCAGACCATAAACCATTCTGCTGGTGGCTTCTCTTCTAACACCATTCCATTCTTTTCTGAAGGCTGCAGTTTCTGTATTGCGCTTGTGAGGTGCTGAAGGCCTCCCCTGGCAACTGGTTAGTTTCACTCAGTGTTGCTAATGAAAACAGGTAGCATAACTGAAATGTAGGTCCCTTGAACCTATATCAGGGTTTCTCACAAGTTCACGTCTTGTGAAAGCCCCTTTGCTCTATGTACTGTGAACCAGAAATGTTGCGCAAGCACTTCTGAACACTTGACTCCACTCTTGAAACTGTGCCCCAGAGTTGAAGAGTAAAGGTTAAGTTAGGTCTGTCAGTGTCTCTTTCTAGATGGAAAATATTGAAGAGTTGACTAAACAGGTAATCACCGTAGCATATGTTATGGAAGACACTGTCATTTAGGGAAACCAGCAAAGAGTATTGGCTTCTTCGCCAGAAAAGAAAGCAGTTATAACTATTCGAACTACCGTTTATTGTGTATTACTCCTAACACATTATTTTACTAGGCCAAAATATAAATTTCTCTGTTTCCCAATAATGTGGGTGAAAATTCCTTAGAATTCGTATACGGTTCCCAACTATTACTTACTGATTCAGCAAAAGGACTCAAGGCTAAGCGAATCAATATATTCTCGTATGTCCAGGGTGCCGTAAAGGACATCTCGGCCTACACTTTCAGGTCCAGACACTCAAACGACGGCAGGCTTTACCTTATTTGGGCATCAACTCATAGAAGGCACAGAACTGCTAACCCATTGGGTACAGGCCTTAAGTAGGAGCGAGGAAAAGTCATTTAAATCAACGGGCAGGCCTGATGGGCAGGAAAAACACACTGGCACGACTAAAACAAGCAAAAAGGCTCATTGAGCCTTGTCGGGGGTCCCTTTTTAAATGGCGTGGTCTTATAAAGGGCTGACGAAATGTTGTAAGCTCTGTCTCTGCCGGTTGGCAAGGGTGGGACGAAGGACTCTGTGAGGCGATGGACTCGGTTGAGTCGTGGCCCCTCCTTCAGACGCGCGACGAGGGATTCGGTTGAGTCTTGTTCCTCAAGCGTTGAAGCGTGAGTCGAAGGACTCGGTTGAGTCGTGGCTCCTTCTGCTTCATGTGCTGTTTGTGGTGGGAACGCTCTGTAGACAGACAAGGCCAGGCCATTTTATACGTTTTGTCGGTAGGGACCCTTCTCATTGGCCACAAGCTATCTCCTCCAGGAGAACTGTGTGGTTAGCGCCCTCGGTCGGAATGAGACAGACTTCGCGACGATGCGCCTCTTGAAGAAGGCACAACCCAGTAGCAGAGCACATTCTATTTGAGTGCCCTGTCTTAGCAGGCGCTTCAAAAGCTTTGACCATGGGTTCATTGAATCCCAAGCCGCACACAGCTTCAGGTTCTCAGGGGGCATGTGCGACGTCTTCCCTTACCTAAGGGACATCGCCACAATAGGCCCGACGCGAGGCCGTGTGCCCTCAGGTAAAAAAACCCTGCAAATTATTACACAATGGTTTATTATTCTCATGAACAGCTTGACCTAGTATTACTGCTCCCCCATCCCATTCGATTCAGCATCGAATATTAGTAAACCATATGAAACTTGTCCTGGCTACAATGGAACTATGGAAACAAAACGTCTGATGATTTTGCCCCGTCGGCGGGGAAATTTGAACGGGGGCGCTCGAAGCGAACCCGTTGCGAGGCGAAAGGGGAGTTGAGTGGTTGCGTCGTTGGGAGGCGAGCAAGCGCGGGTGGTTTTTTAATGAGACGGGCGGGCGGGGGGGGGGTCAAACGACGAAACGTTGACTTCCACTGTAGTTCCCGCGTTGTACTGCGTTTCGTTAATTTTTTTAACCGTTTTTTGCCCATTACGGGCTTTGTCCGATCGGATTGCCGAGATGGCGGGCACAACTAGATACCAAATTGGATTTTTGTGCGAAAGAACGAATTTTTTAGACCACGTTAAAGGCACAAAACGGCCCGGACGGCGGACGGACATTGCAAATTCGGAATCTCCAAGTCTTGAAACGTAAAGTATCAAATTTTGAGGGGGGGTTGTAAAAAATTTTTCGTGACCGAAAACATAGGGTTATTATTCAGACAACGTTCGAACTAAATTTCCTCAATTTCCTCGAATATTCACTGTGCTGTACTATCGTCGAACTGTTGGGCTGACGAGATCATTTCTGCGGCTTTTCAAGTTCAGGAGAATTTCTTAGTTTATTTTATTTTAACTTTTTATGCTGTTGGAAGTTTCCCGTTGACTTATATTTGAAATAATTACAATTACATGGTGTTTCACATTCGCGACTCATTTCTCCAAACTTGAAGTGATAATCAAATACCCAAGAGTCTCTTTCTTTCACGCGCCCTTGCCGTGCAGATTTTTCTCTCCTTCAACAGCCAAAACTTGAGCGCCTCGTCGTTCGCGCATCATTCAGTTCAGGCCTAGAGTGTGCTTTAGTTCGCGCCTCCAAAGTTTTCGTTCATCTGAGGACTTGGAGGAGTTGTGGGATCTGGAGCGTATTCAAGGACTGACGTGGTTGAGTTTCCTGCACCTTACTTGCCAAAACAGCCATCGAATCCTCCTTACATTTTGAGGCAAATGCTGAAGCCATAACGATTTTTGTTTAATATTGGGGCGAACATTTCTGAGGCCCTCGAACTGTGCGCTCTCCTCATTTGGGGCCCTGCTATTCCTTCGCCAAACAACAGAAAGGAGCAGCAAACAAACGTGGCCATGAAAACTTTGCCCATCTAATACCCATCAAGACACACCAAAACTGGCATCACCCCACCAACTTTCCTCCGCCTACTGAGCTGCTCATGCGATCAGTGCGTTTCTACATCTACTGCAGTACAACCACGTTTGATCCAACTCTTAATACGCGATCCATCAACTCCTCTTTCTACGTGTCGCTTCACTTTTGCTTCATCTCATATTTTCTCTCTATCGTCTCTGTTACTTCCAAACACCGGTAAGATCGTTCCAATTTTCTTCCACACATCACGTCGCCACATTCACCATATTTTCATCATCACCTCATCAAGGGCCCCAACGAAAATCAAATTCATTTATTCATTTCTTTTGCTCGAGCCTTCTTAGTATTTACATTTTCTCAGCAGAATTTCTTATTTTTGATATAAACCCCTTTAATTTCGAATTGTTTTCCTCATTGTTTTTTCTCACCAAGCTTTCCCTTCTTTCACCACCTGTTTCACATATAATTTCTCGGTATTTTACCGTGGTCCTCCAAGCCAGCCCTATGTGTTAAATGATACTGGGAATCACGAAATTCCCATCCAAGCACCTTAACAATTTTAGTAGGTTTGCGTTTGTCGGCAAGAGTCGTCTCTGTCAGTAACCTCCTGAGCTTCCTTTCTTCTGAATCGCAGAAGATCTCAATCAACCTGTCTTTGTGGCTTAATCAATTTGTCTGCAGTTGTCGGGTCAGCGACCAGATCGCCAACTTGGACGAGGACCTCTGCGTCGATAGCGCTTACAAGGAAATCATACTTATCATAGTCGTAGTATTTGACGTAGCCAGATTGCTATGTTTTTCTTCCAGAAGTGAATCACTCGTTTAGCCGAATCGGTTGAGTTCTGTCCAACTGCAAGGTTTCCGTCACATTTTTCTTGATTCATCATTTAGTATCGCGTCGAGTCGCTAATTAATAGTGGATTCTCTATAACGTCTAATGACGATCAATATTTGTGAACTGGGAACGACGAACAAGAAAAATGTTACACGACAAAACGGACTGAAAACTGAATCAACTGTTAGGTAACACCACACAATTATCAGCATAAACATTTGTATTCATCTTTCAAATGATTTCGCGGGAATTCACGTCACCTTCGATCTTTCTCAATTTCCCCACAGATTTCCACTGAACGCTTCAACCATATTTTCACGGTTTGGCAACTTTCACTCAGTTGATTTCTTTGCTGGTTTGATAGCTCGAGCCAGCATTAGCTGTAACATTGTTACGTCATCTCTCAAGTTCTCATTTCACTGGCTAGCGCGGCGACATGAATTTCAAACACGAGCGGGCAGAGAAGTCAGGCATTCAACAGGTTCAAACACGTTTTGTTTCTTGCCAGCTGTCAAACGAGATAATAATTTACTCAGCGCTTTACAGTTTCAACTCTTCGCTGCGAATATAATTTCCTAATAATAATCCTCGCGTGACGAGTTGTCGGTGGAAGAGTTGACTGGAAGACTCGCTCCCGCTACCTGGATCAACATGAAATGTAGCGTACAATATCTGTGTGCCAGTCACGTCCTCCTGAACTGTGAGTGCGTTGAATTCTCGGGTTACCGGCGGCACAGTGGGTAGACTACGATTGATTTCTGACGCTCCGTTCGGTCGTGAAAAGCGTTACTTTTCAAACCACATCGATCGATAAACTCGCAATGTCTTTCTGAACTCGCACCGAAAGAGCAATTTATTTATATGGACAAATTAGGCGATGAAAATTCAAAAAATAATCATGAACCGGCTGTTTGGTCCTCGTTACGCGACGGCAAGCTCGGCATCCAGCGACCTGTCCTCTCTTGCCCATCGTCTTCCCCCGCCACACCTATTTTTACTTTCCTCTACCCGAGAGGGAAAGGAAAGAACAGTAATCGTGTCAAAAAAAAGTTGAGTTTTCCTCAGATCTTTACGTTTTGAGGCCTACTGAGTCTAAAAAACCTAATTTCGGCGTGTGGTCCTTGTGTGTGTGTGTCTGTAGTTCGATTTGCGGGAGAACGGCTGATCCGATTGAGCTGGTTCTTTTTTACTATCCTTGCTCTACGGAATAGAGTTATGTAATCGGCTGAAAATTTTTTTTTTTGAGTTTTCTTCAGATCTTTACGTTTCAGACCCTCTTGAGTCCGAAAAACACTATTTGGGAAAATGGTCTTTGTGTATGTGTGTCTGTGAACGATTTTTAGAGAAACCCACCGTACCAAATCACCTCAAACTTCATATCTCGCCTAAAGGTCACCATGGGACACCAAAATAAGGGTATGAACAAAATCCACCGAAATTTAACTACAGTTATCATAGTGATCAAAAAACCAAATATTTTTTTTCTCAAAAAAGGCTCTAACGATTTTGATTAAATTTTTTATATTGATAGCTCCCAATATGGCAACTATACCATAAAATTCCCATTTGTGGGAAAATGACGAGAGCAGCACAATAAATTACCAAACCTTTCGACGAAATCGAACTCAGCGCGGTTTATAGATAAAACAACCGTACCAAATCAGCTGAAACTTGATGTCTAGCCTACAGGTTACCATGGGACGCCAAATTAAGGGTTTGGGCAAAATCCACAGAATGTTAACTATAGTTATCACAGTGATCAAAACACCAAATTTTGTTTCTCAAAAATGGCTCTAACGATTTTGATTAAATTATTTATATTGAGAGCTCTCAATAAAGCAATGATACCATAAAATTCCCATTTGTGGGAAAATGACGGGAGCAGCACAATAAATTATCAACATTTTCGACCAAAAGCGTTTTTAGCGCAGTTTTTTCCTTATAAAGTCCGCTAGAATGTTAGTAGAATGCTAAAAAAAATTGGTATTTGTAGTCCAATCCAATACCTAAAGGGTGGGTGTTTAAAAACGCTCATGAAATACATGGGGCTCACTCCAGAAATTCCTGAATTTCAACTACGCCCGTTTCGCTTACTACCAGTTCTAACAGTTATTACCCAATAACTCCACAAAAGTGATTACTATCCACATCAAAAAATTCGTGTTTACAGCCTCATTAATTATCTGTGTACCGATTGCTCAATATGGGTCCTGCAATGAGTACGACCAGCACAATAAAATCTGGAACTGTAAGCGCTACCGCTTCCTGCTGCCGTAAAGCGTTATTTGACCAAGTTCAAATTAACTCAGTGATACATGAATTGATTAAATCGAATTGGCCATGTACAAAGTGAATTGACGTAGAGCTAAGAGAAGTTGTGTGTTGCAACGCACCAGATATTTTGTTTTGTTTTTTATTTTTTGTAGACACCAAAATAACGTTATGAGCGATTTCGGCCGATGGGAAGCGGGGGTGGGGGACGAAAATGTACCAAAAACTAGGGTTTTCGCATTTTTCTCGAAAACGGCTCTAACGACTTTGATCAAACGTTCATATTATCTTCTACTAATTAATACCTAACTTTCCTTCTGCGTACACATCTCCGTGAAAATACGGTGAACGGAGATATAGGCCTATGAAGCAAAAATAGGTTTTTTACGCTTTTTGGCAAAACGGCTTGAGCGATTTTCACCAAACTCACAGGATGTTTTCAAATATTTAATACCTACATATCGTTTTCAATAAATGTTCCTCTGACCGTCATTGAACAGAGATATAAATCAAAATGTGTCGAAAATAACTTTTTTCGAACATTTCCGTAAATTCTGGGGTAATTGCGTCAACAAATTTCATCAGTCGTTCAGAGTGTCTTCTAGTCACCCATACCCACATTTCGTTCTCCGTAACTATTTGTGTATATATTTGTTGAACGGAGATATAAGCCATGTTAACTCAGAAAAGAAGATTTGTCGAATATTAATTTATCGGTATTCCAATTTTCTCAAAAATAGCTTTAACGATTTCGATCAAACTTACGAATGACTCTCAACTAAATTGTCCCTACATTTTGTTTTCCATGAATGTTGTTGTAGAAATGCGTTGAACGAAGATATAGCGCCCGTATATATAGCTGTTGTTTTAACTTAAAGGGATTGCGGAAAGTTGTGTTACTACGCACCGCTCGTTTTTCCGACGAGCCGGGCGAGTTCTTCCGCCCTGGACCTACGCTATTTCCTTCCTTTCTTAAACATATTGGTGCATTACGACATTACGGGCCCGCGGTGTCGTCTAGCTGGCCGGCTTTGAACGGATGTTCGTCGTGGAAAAGTAGGAGAATCCTGTCCGTCACATTATTTTCCTTTCCAGCCGAGCGTCTCGCTACACACACACACGTTACCGTCCACCTAGTTACCGATCCACACGACCAAACAAAGTGGTCTAATCCGTGCACTGATCTATCAGTTCATAAATTTAATTGAGGGAAAATTACCTACTTGTTATAGAATTCACCGAATTGTTACACCAATTTAATCTCTGCTTCGTTGATTCACATTTTTAATGTTTTCTCGCCCAGTTCTCTTTAATTCATTTAGCGTAATAGCAATAATATTATTTTTTTGTGCCTCTAATTAAGTGCTCAACAAAACAATACTCTGTCTCGCTACCATTTTTCTTGTTCACTCATTGTTCATTCATCCACATTATTACTTGCCTAGCCTTTGTTCGGGTTCCTGCCTATCTCGTGTTTGTTCTTGTCGCGATCAGCGTCAACTCGGCTGAATCAAAAAGTTGAGCTGGCGAGGTTCAAATCGCTCATGTGTTAGCTTGATCGCCAGTGGTTACGGGCGCAGTGTTGCTTTGTTGCCTCAGAAATTGGATGTGTTTTTGATACGGGCAGAACAAGTAATAGAAGCGTACCGTTGTTTTGAGGATATTCCCACAGAACTGGCCGAGATGGCAACCGTTTTGTAGGAATTTACAGTCGACATAGCAGGTAAAAGTACCGCTTTCGATGATCTTTACGTCGATATAATTGCAGCTCGAAATAAATACAGAGAAACCCCCGTGGCATCAGGTACGGTGCCTTCTCACATGTCAAATGGATCGGTGCCGCGCTCTTATTTACAACGGGGAGGTGACCCAATAGGCACCGTAGACGAACCGCGTCTGGCCAGATGGTCCGCCCACTCATTTCCAATGATCCCCTTATGCCCAGGAATCCAATGCACGTTAACTCTATTTGCGTTTGCTAAGGAGTTAAACCACATCCAGCACTCTCGCAGCCAAGACCTTAAAATTAGAGGCCTATTAGCCTGCTTTCTCTGTTGGCAAAAACATTTGAAAGGCTTCTTTTGCCAGAGCTCCTTATTCATCTAGAGCCATTGATTCCTTCGGAACAATTCGGCTTCCGAACCTTACACTCATGCCCTCAACAACTGCACGGGGTAGTTGATGAGATTCTATTTGCATATGAGAACAAAGAGGTTTGTCTGGGTCTTTTTCTTGACGTTGAAAAAGCCTTCGATCGGGTGTGGTACGAAGGGCTTCTTGCCAAAATTAAGAGTCATTTACCCGACACACTTTTATCGAATCCTGCAGTCTTATCTACTCAACCGAATATACTCCGTCAAGTACAAAAATGCTATATCCAAATCGCATGTCATTCGAGCAGGTGTCCCTCAAGGGAGCATTCTGGGGCCCTTCCTATACACTTTTTACGCTCATGACTTTCCAAGGTGCCAAAATGCCACAATTGCACTCTATGCTGATGATCAGGCTGTTCTGGTTCGACACTCTTCGGGGGAACAGGCTAGTCAGACGCTCCAAGAGTATATGAACACATTAACTGTATGGACCAAACGTTGGAGGATTCGGGTCAACACCCAGAAAACATGCATGGTCTGCTTTACATACAAGCGGTCTGTCGTGATGCCCACTCTTCACCTTTTTGGTCAACCAATAGAGTATGCTGACTCAGTAATGTATCTGGGTCTTAGGCTGGACAGCCGTTTGACCTGGAAACCCCACATCAGTGACATCGTGGCAAGAGTGCATGAGAGGATTCGTCAACTATATTTCCTGTTATCCTGTAAAGCTTTACCCATTCATGTGAAGTGCTTGCTCTACCTTATGGTACTAAGACCTATCTGGCTATACGGGAGTGAACTTTGGGGCTCAGCATGCAACACGCAAATTAAACGTATTGAGACAGTTCAAGCAAGAACACTGCGAATACTGACTGGCGCACCATGGTATGTGCGTAATGAAACTTTACGTTCAGACCTGTCAATTCACACAGTCAACATGTCTCTCTTCAAGCCCTACAACGCTCTAGCTGAACGTATTAACTCCCATCTAAATACTCTTGTTCGTAATATGCTCGACAGTCCAAGAGCTCATCGTTCTTCCAGACGATTAAAGCGCAAATCGCATTCTGATCTCATGGGCTCCTGATGTCACTTGGACTGCCACAAAATTGTGAACCGTAATACTCGTTCTGTTTAATATAGTTTTCTTTTCTTCATGTTTTGTTGAGCTCTTTTCACAGTCTATTACTGTTACTGCCGTGTGTTTTATATTTATTACTAGTCATCACTGTTAAAATAATAATTGTATTACGTTGCCAATGGGCAACTATAAAATACCTCAGGTGACACGTGAAAATTGTATATTGAAGTATGTATCACACTTGATAGTGATTTATCACAATAAAGTTCCATTTAACAAAAAAAAAGAAAGCACTCTCGCACCAGTTTTGACGTGCAGTAGTTCATCATCGCCATGCAAGACGCTCGACAGTTCTGTTGCTACAGCCTTTCTCTTGCATTATGATTCCCCCGGCGATGATAGCATGGATCTCTGCTTGAAAAACCGTTGGAATGGGGACCAGGGCAATGTGCATCCCACTCCCCACCAGAGCCACTTCCACACCCCAGAGCCTGTGCCCTCTTGAGTGTTCGATCCATCTGTATAGATGTTAATGCCATTAGGAGGCCGAAACTGACGACTCTAACTGTTCCATACACCTCCCACTGGTCGCACATTTTATGTCCTATCCTGAACCTAAATCATCACCGTAAACACCTTCTTGTGTCACGTAGAGCGTCGTTATAAACAGAATGCTAAACATGATTTGATTAGTTCCTTGAAAAAAGAGCATCGTTGAATACACATGAGGCCAAGGGAAGTTGTGTGATGGGTTGCACCATACATTTTTACAGAAAAAAAACGGAAAACAAAAATGGCGCAGTTGGTGGGATTTTTGAATGTTTTACGGATTTATGTGACGGTAGGAGGAGGAGGGGGGGTTGCCACTAAGTCGAGGTGAGGTGCTCGAAGAAGAAACAGGTTGATTAGGGGCGGGAGGCGGCATCTGGAGGCGGCGGCCGCGGGTCAGGAGTCGACCGCGGCGGCAGAGGCGGCAGTACCCGCCGGAAAGTGATGCGCTGCGGAGCTCAGAGGACGAGCCTCGAGCGCTCAATCCCCTTGAAATCACGTTAACATGTGAAAAAAAAAACGTTCACAACGTTCGCACAACAATTCGCAACCCTCGACTCATCGCCGTTTTTTTCCGAATTACACGTCGAAAAATGTGAACCACTTTTTTTCTCAAAAATGTGCGTCGTTTTGGCGGTAACTTGATTTTTGAGGGAAATTCTACGAAACGAAGAGGAAAACGTCCAAAGACATAAAAAAATGTACAAAACCGTACGTCAGGGAGAGGCGTCTCTTCAGTACAGAATTCTTCCTCAGGAAGACATCGGGGGTCGTCTGGCTCGAGCGAAAAGGCTCCGAAAAAGCCGTATTATTTGCGTCCTCGTCGCCAGTTTGGTCGTCGGCTGTCTCACAGTCACCGCCGCGGTCATCGTCCCGATTTTATTGACGACCAACATCGTCGCTCTTCCGGCCAAATTTCAAACGTTCGCCCTTTCGTCGAAAAACGGAAAGTATAATTTGCAGGGGGCCCAGTACATCGCCATTTTACCCGTCAAAGAGGCTCATTTCAAGGAGATCAAAATCTTTCAAGCGGAGCGTCACAACCAGACGGACAAGACGAGAGCCCTATTTTTCAAAGAGGACTGGTCGAGTCTGCCGACGTGGAAAGTAAGTAGCGAGTTTTATTATCGTAACGTTGTCCATCACTCACATATTTTATCTGTTTGACAGCTGCGTTGACTCAGAATGCACCGCATTTATTTCCTTTCTCAACCCTTATTAAACACACAGTTCATCCATTTTCTTGGGTAATAAAACGATTCAAACCTCGACGAAAAATAAATAATGACAACTCACGCAACATATTGTAAACAATAACACACCGGCTTACACGAAAAAAAAGACACAAATTAACGAAACGGCCAAACTGAATCTCGACCTCATGAATCCAGAATTGAAAACGACAACACAAAACGTAATTCAAGGTATGTGAGACTCCTTTTGAGCAAATACAAACGCAATATCAAACAACAAAAAATAACGAGGAAAATCATTGAAAACATCTGGTGCGTTGCAACACACAACTTTCCTTAGCTCTACGTCAATTCACTTATGTTCAAGGCTTTTTCCACTGACTCAATTCATTTATCGCTCAGTTCCTTTGAACTTGGTCAAACAACACGTCACAGCAGCAGGAAGCGGTAGCGCTTACAGTTCTGGAATTTATTGTGCTGCTCGGGCTCATTTCAGAACCATTATTGAGCAATTGGTACTCAGATAATTAATGAGACTGTAAACCCGAATTTTTTGAAGAAGGATATTAATCTTTTTGACAGCGTCCTTGGAATTTCTGGAGTGACACCCATGTACCTCATGAGCATTTTCAAACACTCACCCTTTAGGTATTAGATTGGACTACAATACCAATGTTTTTTAACATTCTACAAAAATTCCTGCGGAGTTTATAAGGCAAAAACTGCGCTAAAAACGCTTTTGGTCGAATGTTTTGGTAATTTATTGTGCTGCTCTCGTCATTTTCCTACAAATGGGAATTTTACGGTATAATTGCCATAATGGGAGTTTTCAATATAAAAAATTTAATCAAAATCGTTAGAGTCGTTTTTGAGAAAAAAACATTTTGTGTTTTGATCACCATGATAACTATAGTTAACTTTTGGTGGATTTTGTTCATACCCTCATTTTGGCGTCCCATGATGATCTGCGAGCGAGATATCAAGTTTCAGCTGATTTGGTACGGTGTTTTTCTCTAAAAATCGTTCACAGACACAGACCATTTTCCCAAATAGTGTTTATCCGTCTCAGGGGGGGGGGGGGTCTGAAACGTAAAGATCTGAAGAAAACTCATAATTTTTTTTTCAGCTGATGACATAACTTTCCTTTCTACTTTTTAGAGCCAAGGAAAGTAAAAATGGAAGTACATATCTGGATGTTCATGAGGATAGAAGACTTTATACGGCTGGGCATTCTAAGCTCAAACGAGGGGCGAGTATTCCCCACCATGACCACGTGAAAGAGCTCATTAGACGTGCAGCGGAAGGATTGACAGTAGAACAAGTCAAGACAGCTTCCCTAAACCGGGAATACGGTGTATTTGCTGCCAGTAGTAACGGGCTGGAGTACAAAATTGTAGTTGATACACCGATCTGCTAGAGCCCTCGAAGACTTCCTTGGGCAAGTTAGCAGATGCCTTGGTGGAAGAAATGGTTTTATCGAGGCCAGTAGCCCTTAGGCATCGCCAATTGTTCTGGTTCAGAAGAAAGATGGTTCAACAAGGTTATGTGTTGGTGCGAGGAGGGACGCATACCCACGCTCTTTCGTGCAGGTTCTGTTCTTCGGATAAATAAAACTGAAGAGTTCGAGTAGCTTTGTGAAAATTGATTCAACGATTCGGATCCAACTCACAGGGGATTGTAATTTGGCACGAATATACCACCTCCGAGTCCCTCAGGAAGCAAAACGAGTCAAACCACGTTTGGAAGTGAGCGATTTTTTGGACAAAGCCTCAACTATTCACAGAAAACTTTGAAGTTTTTTTATTTATCGCTCATCGTACTTTTAGTTAATCTGTTGAATGGTTCCCATTGACCTGCGACACCTGTACAAGCCAAAGGAAAGTCGAAGGTATTTGACTCCCCGCGCCAGGCCACAGAACCATCGAGCCAATTTTAATAAACTCAACTTAAATCCGCAAGGTGCGCTAAAACGCCAGCGATGAGGGGGGGAATGCGAATTAATTTTTGTTCGGCGATCGCCGAAATCATGTTTGCGATGAGCGTAAAAAACTGTTTGTTTCTCGATTGAAAGGAATTGATTAAACGCCCAGGGGTGGCTCTTCTTCCGCCGGGGCGCCGTAATTCATTTATGAGTTGCTTGTTGGAAGGGTCTCTTTACATTTTTTTTCCCCCGCCTAAAATCAATTCGAGCGGCGCGCGGCTGCTGAATATACGAATTTCTGGAAGACGGAAAAGAGGAAAGTCGAGCTTGATTTTTCTTCCTCGTTCTTCTAGGAAATTGAAATTGTTCGAAGGGAATAATTTAAAGTTCGACGTTCAATTCACTTCTTTCGCTTGTTTGGTTTGCGCATGATCTCCTTTGGACGGAATTAATCGCCTGGCATTTTTTTTCGTCATATAGCGTTGACTCTCTCTCGATTAGTCACTAAAGATTGAAAAAGTTTGATATCCTGTTGATGTTTCGCAATATAGATCAATGAGTGGATAGGATATTTTTACTCTTCTTGATAACACGAAGTACAAAGGAAAGTACATAATCGAACGAAAA
Source organism: Pachypeltis micranthus (assembly GCA_020466155.1). Lineage (NCBI taxonomy): Eukaryota > Metazoa > Arthropoda > Insecta > Hemiptera > Miridae > Pachypeltis > Pachypeltis micranthus. The sequence continues at coordinate 9,007,236 of CM035776.1, forward strand.
AAAGATTTTTATACCGCTTTTTTAAATTTGTATACAGACAGCTTCTGATAAGATGACAACGCCGTACAATTCCAATCTGAGGAAAAATGATGAGAGCAGCACAAATTAACATTTCGACAAAAATCGAGCTTAGAGTAACTTTTACTCCGCTCTAACGTTACTAGGCTCTTCAGAAAAATTCAGGTGGTAGTTCAATATCAAACTAAAACGACATGTTTTTAATAACGCTCATTAGATAAACAGGAGCTACTTCAGAAATTCTGGAATGTCAACCACCGCTATTTCACCTCCTACCATGTCTAAACTTTTTACCCAATAATACGGGAAAAGTGATGTTATCCTTCACTAAAACCTTCGATACCCATCCCATTCGATTCAGCATCGAAAAACACCAGTAAACTATACGAAACATGACCTGACTACAACGTAACGAAGATAATTAAATATTCCAGACGCCAGTAGGTGCCTGAAGGCAATTGGCAGGACATGACGAGTCGTGCTGGAGGGTGTACAAATGAAGAAACGACTACTTTCCCTGTATTGTCTCACGAGTTCTTTCAATTGAGTAGACTTTGGCTCACTATAATTACTGTGATTTCACTATTTTGATTCACTGGTTGATTTCATGCGCTAAGAACGGTTTTTTTAGTTCACGTTAAGGGCATTAAAATTATGTAATCGGATATGGCAGATGGACGTTGCCGATTTGAGAACTGTTTCATTCGACACAGCATCTAGAAGTACCTAGAAAATAATACCGAAAACGGCGTATTTGCGATAAAACTGCCAACATTGCGTTTTTGTAAATTGTTTAACCCCTTTTTTGCCCATAAACAACCATGACTTCGTCTGATTGGACTGCTAAACAGGCGGGCACATTTAAGTACCAAATAGGATTTTTGTGCCAGAGTACGGTTTTTTTGACCGCGTTAAAAGCATAAAACGGCTCTCGGTCGGCGGACGGAGATTGCAAATTTGGAATGCCTTGAAACGTAATGTATCAAATTTTTAGTGGGGGGGGGGGGGCTGTAGAAAATGTTTTTGACCGAAAACATAACGTTATTATTCAGAATGAATAATTAACCAAAATGGTGTTGCAGCATCAACAATCCATCGTCAACCAATCGCTCAATATTAGTCGGGGCATTAGTTCGAGCAGCACAATAAATTCTGGAACTGTGAACGCAACCGCCTTCTGTCGCGATGAACTGATGTTTCACCAAGTTCAAATGAATGTAATGAAAATGAACTGAATTAGAAGCAAAAATCATGAAAACCATTGAATTTACGTAGGGCTAAGGAAAGTTGTGTGATTTATATTTTATCACTGCATGGTGCAGCGTTCTCATATTTTACCGTTGTGGCCACCATTTTTGGTACCATGACGCACGTGTTTCAATTCGACAACTGTCCAGTATAGTGTTTGTTACTGCACATCGGGTTTTCATACAATTTGGCGTTGTACAAAATCGATTGTATCAAAAGTATCTGAGGTAGTGATACCACATGGGAGGGTTGAGAATAGTGCTTGTCTTACATCCACGATATGCGTGAATAATCAGATATATGTCAAGGACTGTGTTTCGACCATGGTAGACTTGAATGAATCTCGTAGACGGGTTTTAGTTTAGCACGAACTTGTAATTTGAAGAGTTGGTATATCATAAGATTTGAAGACTTACATGTACAAAAAAGCGGTGACTAAAACACGATATGATTTGAGCATACAAGCGCGAACAAGGGGGGCTCTGAAGGCGTGAAACTGGTTGTACGGGGAGGGAAGGAGAAATCCGAATTAGATATCGATGGGAGGTGAAACAAGTGTCTGTTGAGAGAATTGCGAGACGACTGTATCCCGAGAGCTATTAGATGATGTGTGTGTTGGGAGAACTAGAGACGACCAACTTTCGTGAGAACTCGTGACCGAATGAGTTTGGGAAGAACTGTCTGTTGGTGGGGGGGATGTAAGCAGAGGGGTGGGAAAAGGATATTGGAAAGTCCAGGAAAGGGGGAAATCTGTTGTCAACCATACATAACTGAAGAGGTGGACTTTCCACAGGTAAATAAAAAGGGCTTGAGGATGAAGGTGTTTGGGGAAACAATGACTTAGCCGTTAGGGCCCTGTTAGGGCAAGTGTGAACATTTTGGAGGTCAAAGACCCAGCTAATTCGACGGGGGCCGAACAGACGAACAGCTGAACGTTCCAGTCACACGCATTAAAATAAAACAACTACGAATCTCAAGTCCAAAAGTACTCGACCATTGAACAGCTTCTCGCTAGATCATTGGATGTTATCATGTTGACCGTACCATGAACGAAATAGTCAACAAACCTTTGGAAGCCCGTAAGTTTGAGAGATGAGCTGTCAAGGGAGTTGAATTACTTGACTACTAAATGTGCAAGTTCTCCAAACAGAACCCCAGGAGCTCTAATTTAGTATTAGTCTCGCGAATAAATGATTTATAAAATGCTATAATGAGGTTCCAGAAGAACTCAAGAATAATTATAGCTATCATGGGGCTGACAACTTGTTTTTTAACACGAGCCAAAACGGCTATGGTTACATAAGCTGTTATAAAATTCGTCCTTGGAAATTGACGAGAGCACCACTACAAATGATCGAACATTGCGGTAAAACTCGATTTTTTTAATAGTTATCCTTTTACGTATCTTTTATCACTTCAGCGTGTTGGGTAAACCCATGTTGGAAGTTCAATCAGCTCTGCACGATGGCTCTTTCACAAAAATTATGAACTATTTAGGAGTCATTTCAAAACTGCCTAACTGCTTATAGTTGTTCCCTTTGAATTGCCTGCTTTTACGTTATTTTCTAGCATCACTTCACAACGGTAATGGTTAGAGGTTTTCTTGGGAAATAAATCATCTTTGCGCTACTTACTCGAACAAAATTGTGAGATGACTAGAGGACACACAATATTAAAATAATTGGGGTAGTTCCGCCGGTAGTAGTCAACATGTTAGAAAACATGGAAATCTATAAACATAAAAACTTCGAAGGACAGATCATAAATGAACAAATCAACACAAAATGCGACACCATATTTACACCACTCAAAACACTGCACAAACGAAAACAACCAACTGGCGGATTTACAGAACACCCTATACAGGAGAGACTTAGAATCGACAATCAACAGACTATTTAGGACATACCTTACTTACATTCCTCTCCCTTCACCTCTAGCGGGTTTCCCCAGAGTTGTGTGACCTCCTTCTCCCCCCCCCCCCGTTCACGACGCTCCACTATCCCGTTTACCTTTGTCTTTGTATATAAAAACCAGGACCAACTGACTTTAGTACTGACCGGCTAGGTGATGATGTCTTTACATCGAAAGCACTCGCCCACAGCATCCCACCAGCCAGAGGAGACGGGCTCACCAAACCGGTACATTAACTTCAAAAAACGCCATACATTCCTACGTGTTAACACACAACCTTTTGGTTTATTATTCATGCTGAATAATAACCCTATGTTTTCGGTCACGAAAACATTTTTACAACTCCCCCTCACAATTTGATACTTTACGTTTCAGGACATGGGGATTCCAAATCTGCAATGTCCGTCCCCCGTCCCCCATCCGCCAGCCGCAATCCCCCGTCCCTGTCCGCTGTTTGGGCCGTTTTGTGCCTTTAACGTGGTCTAAAAAATCCGTTCTTTCGCCAAAAAAATTCCCATTTGGTATCTAGTTGGGCCCGCCATCTCGGCAATCCGTTCAGACAAAGTCCATGGTTGTTATGGACAAAAAATGGCTAAAAAAGTTAACGAAACGCAGTATAATCGAAAATAAGCCGTGTTTCGTATCACTTTCAAGGTATATTTACATCCTGGATCGAATGGAATGAGTATCAGACGTGTACAACTGCGTATCGGGAAATTACAGTAATTATTAGAGTCAACTAATTGCAAGAACTCGCGGGAACTACAGCGGAAGTCAACGTTTCGTCATTAGTACTCCCTCCCTCCCTCCTGTCTCATTAAAACCACCTGTCCGCTCGACTCCCAACGTAGTGTCAATTGCCGAGGGTTTGCTGGAAGTCCCCGTCCCAATTTCCCGACTCTTTTTGCCCGAAGGGATGGAGAAAGGTTAGGGCCACACAAACCCCTACATCGGATCATAAATGCTCACAGCCTGGCGCCGGCGGAATATTTAGTTTCCGTAGTTCCATTGTAGTCAGGTCATGTTTCGTATGGTTTACTAGTATTTTTCGATGCTGAATCGAATGGAATGGGTCTCGGAGCAGTAATACTAGGTCAAGCTGTTCATGAGAATAATAAACCATTGTGTAATAATTTGCAGGGTTTTTTCCCTTCTCCAAATTGGTTACAGTGCAGAATGATCTACAATATTACTGACAATCCCGGTTTCTCGTCAATCTTCACGTGAACCCTTACGAGTTCAATACTCCTGTTTTGTGGCCATTGGAATGTACGAGGTGATTACCGAATGCACCTAAAAAAGTCGCTGAGTGTGTGTATGAGGAAAAGGTAAGTAGTGAAATGCGTCGCACCTAATATTTGAAGATCGGCATTTTGCTGCTTCTTTATAAATCGTCGATAACCACGCCTCTATCGCGGCAGACATTCTGTTTCTCGCTGAAAGTATCTAGATACCTATTCCACATCTTACAAAAAGAAGCACGCATTTCTTTAGCAACTCTAGTTAAATAAATGGAACGGTCGACGGGCAACGTGAGAGGAAACGTGACGATACAGCGAAACCTCCCCCGAAACCGAGAGTTTCACGTTCCCTTTTTACCGCGGGCGGCAAAACAGATTTTCACCCCGAAACAGATTATTCAATAAAAATCTGAAACCGGGATTTCACTCAAAATTAGCGTTCGAACGTAAACTTGGGGAAATCCTAGTCTCAACGTAGAACGTCAGAGGCGGTCGTAATCGATTGCGGGCTGAGCAAAAGGGATCTTTCCCGTCGTTGATTCAGTTACCAGTCTCCTCTCGAACCACGAAAACCTAATTGGTTTCAATTACCAACTTATTGATGGGCACCGAACCCATTACAAGTGCTCTTTTTCGTCTTGTCCCGTTGTGTTGGATGAAAAGTTGGGGAATTGAACGAAATGTGTTTTGGCACAGTGCCGGTGCTCGTTACGTATCATGTTCCTTAACGTCGTTACTATCGAATTGTTATTTTTCTTCTGGTCGGAGGGAGAGAAAAATTGAGGAAGTTGGGAGAATAGAGTATCAAAGTCTTGGCTCTGTGAGAGAATAGTTGGTTGCTTTTGTTGCTAACATTCCCCTACCCACCTTTTTTTTCTGAACTCTGAGTCGAGTTTACCTGAAATCTCTTCGGAATATTAGCATTTCGACTGAACTAGAATTCTGTATCGATGTCCGCAGTTGTTTCTTACACTATTCTCCTGAGACTCTGTTCAGCGTATTGAGGTCAAACTGCTGTCGTATTACGTCGGAACGACGTGCATATGTTACAACTGCGGGAGTTGCTTTGCCCATACTACTATCACCCAGCTGCATTTCTCCACAAAGATAGAAGAACACGCTTCTGTCTTGATGTTCGCGAAAGATATGACGTACTGACTCTGAATCGAATGCTTATTGAACATATTATCAAACAAGATTCGTATTCTCTATCCAGCAGTGCGTTTACGTCACCCTAGATCCACTTCAGTTGTACCTCGACATACGAATGTTTTGAGATACGAGCCGACGAGCGAGCGATATTTTGCTCACTTGCGCACTACACCACTTCACATTGCTCCAGCATGTCGGCGCAAATCGGCACACCGATAGCGAGAGCTGTGTTACTTTCTCACCCATCGAGAGCCAAAACACCGAGGAGTGAAATGATCTACATTCGCAGCTGGTGGCGCAATGAAAAATTAGTTTTGAAGAGCCAAAGATGGAGAAGTTATCTGTACAAGAAAATTTAAAGGAGTTCTTGGGAACGTGGTAAAAAGTTGTAAGAGTTTGTGAATAAAAATCGTCCTCCCAAAAAGTAGGCGTGCATCGGAGTTGTTCAACGAAACTTGCCTAACTCATTTCCTCAATATTCTGAAGGAGAGGGAGAAACAAACCTCCTTGGACAGTTTTTTTTACCGATCTGCAGTGACGACAATTAAGCGCTTCCGTTAACACTTCACTTTTTATTTTATTATGTTTTTATATAATATCAATTTGTATCGGATATTTATTGTATACGCATTTTATAAATAAATAGTATATTTACTTCTTGTAAATAAATTTTTCTGGTGAAACCACCAGGCGGTGTTTTGAGAGTTAGAACGGATTAATGACATTTCAATGAATTTCAATGGGGGAAATTGCTTTGAGATATGACGTGCCAGTACGAGTTACCGAACGAATTAAACTCGTATGTCGAGGTACCACTGTACAGTGTTTGGCTATACGTCAATAGAAGAAAAAAGATCAAGGGTTCAATTCAGTGCGCAAACACCAGCAACACACCAGCCAGAGGAGACGGACTCACCTAACAGATACGTAAACTTTAAGAAATTATTAACAACTTGAAAGTGTCTGAAAGACGAAAAAAAAGAAACTTAAGTGTTTAAGAACATCTTAAAAGACGTAATGATCCTCATGCTAACTATAACCAATTTTAAGTCGATTTACCCAAGTTTTGTTCATTATTTATTCGCGAGACAAATTCTAAGTTTGAGCTGGCACTGAAACTAAATAAACAGATTACAACTAAATAAACAGATAGGAAATTAATTTGTGGCCACCATCCAGTTGTTATTATTGAAATTTTATGTCTTTACTTTTGTTTCGAGCACAAGCTCAAAATATCTGTATATTGACCTCAGAAATCCCCATCCTCATTCAAACCATTCTGCCACTATTTAGCTGTCCAACCCAAGTCAAATTTATTACCGTTAACACCCGACCTAACCAATATTCCGGCTTTAACTTCTATTACCTGTCAATCTCCTCTTGCCGAAAGTGTCCCCACAACAAAGGGGGGTACATTCCTCGGCTTTCCCAAACCACGGTCATTCCTCTCAACACCGTTATGAACCCCTTCAACCCCCTCTGTACGAACTCCTAAAATTTCCAACCCCTTCCTTATGATATCCTCCCCTCTTAAAATCACGTACCGAGAACTAACGAGAAAGACGAAAAACTTGTACGACTTCACTTCTGTTTTGGCCTTCGAGTTTTGTGCTTCCTTACGCTAACGTATCAACTGTTAACCGTATTTATCCCCGATTGTACATAACCGTCTCCCTGTAAATATTAATACCGTGCAACATCTTCAGTAATATTGTGTACTTAGTAATCCCAGTTTGAATAAAAGTGCGTGTAAAGAACATTTTCTTATTTCGAGTCACCCTGGTCTTAACAACTTTGCTACATAAACTCGAAAATGTAACGCCGGAGATGTAACGGAGAAGCATCACGAAGTGTTTTTACCCGATTGCAACCATAGCCCCTGTCACGTAATGGATAAGGCATCGGTCTCCTAATCCGGAGATTGTGGGTTACGATTATTTTTTTGTCATTTTATGTCTTTACTTCGCTACAGAAACTCGAAAATGTAACGCGGGAGAGGTTACGCGGGATATGTAATGGAGAAGCTTCACGAAATTTGTGTTGGCTTAAGTGCATGGTAATGTCTATTAGAAAATCTAACGCTTGGTAACATCACACGTTTTAATAACCTCAGTGACTAAGTGATGATGTCAATTGCAATTGACGCGGCCATTATATCGAAACCATCAACGAGCACAATCAAACGTAGTTATCATTCCATTTAAAAAAAAAACAAAAATAAAAGACATAAAATGTTCCTAGTGGTTGCGTACTTGTACGAAAGCTGTACCCACCGTTTGTGTTTCTTATCAATTTTGCTCAAAAATTAGAGTGGTGCTCCAGTATACTAAAAATATGATGAGCGTTCAATAACCAAGTTTTCTAAAAGGTTCACTCGTACAGTAGACACAGAAGATGTGAAAGAAGGTAAAGACACGACAGTAGTTTTTGCAGCTCTTGCAGTTCGAGTACGCACATTAGCACTTCATGCTCCTCACTAGTTTCATCTTCGGCAGTGATTAATGCGACCACTTTGGTTATAATAGATGTTTCCATTAAAAAAAATCATAAAGAGAGATATATTTGTTTAAAAAAAGAAGATTTTGCCATCTTTCGACACAGACACTAGATTTTATGTGACTTTTAAGGCACTGTTTAGAATGCTATTTTATACAAACTTGTAGCCTATTATTTCTCATTTGCTTGTTCCAAAAGACCAGAATCATGAGAGATTTTTGGAAGAAATTAAAGAGTTTAGTCCGTTCTGACAAAATAAACGAGTTGATTTATTCGTGGTAAAGTCGTAGATTGTGTATTAAGTGTAACGTGTATCTGCCGACTCTTTCCGAATATCCCTCGAACATTTTGTCTTGTAAGAACATATTACAACAATCGTACTTTATTCTGCAGGAAGCGTATGGAGAACCTATTCGTCTTCCAGTTGATTTTTCCGATTCCCCCCAGCGGACCTTCCAAATTTACTTGCAAAATTGCGTGACCATGTCCGTAACCTCGGTCCAGTTCCTTTCAAGCATCACCCCGCCAAATTGACCTGTTTCTTCACATGTTTTTGTACGACAAGAGACCTCAGCAACCTACTTACGATGGCCCTTATTGTGTATTGTCCCATGCGTCTTTTGTCATGCAGTCTTCCCCAGAGCTGCGAGAGTTCTGTGCCCCAGTCTATGTGCCTGCAAGACGATCTCCCTCTGAAAGCATTTGGGCAAAATTATCGTTTGTCCGTTAGCACTTTCATTTTGTCGCATCAGTAATCCATCGTTTAAATTCAACGTCGCCTACAGACGCCTCGCGGAGAACAGAATGTTTCTGTAGATATTCAAACTAGCTTTTGTGCTGGCTGAGTCTACAGATCTGGACTCAGCTTCTCATCCTTCTTCAATCCCTCAGGTCAACTTACCAGCTAAAGAACCGACAACTGCTATCATCATACTATCCCTCGGGGTGGCCGACAGGTCTGGCTTCCAGTTGTTCGACGCAAAGCGCCGAATCTGTCCAGGTTTTTGACCTCGGAATTTCCGCTCCTGCCCAACGGGTCTCACCTGTGGCAAGGTCATTGTTTCTCTAAAGGTCTTCGCATCCACGGAAAACCCCCCTCTGCGGATATTTCCAACAGGGGTTTTCCCACCTTTTCCCTCTCCACCTTTTTCAGATTCCTCTGCACAACTGGTACCTTCTCTCAAAATCATTCTGCTACGAAGAATCGCTGAAGTTGGTCCTCTCCTGTTCCCCAACACTTGTCTTCTACCATCTTTCGCGATGCGGTCGTCTTTAATTCTCCCAACAGACACTTGTTTCACTTCTCATCGACTTCTTATTCGGACTTCTCCTTCCTTCGCAGTACAACCAGTTTCACGCCTTCAGAGCCCCACTTGTTCGCGTTTATATACTCAACTCACATTGTGTTTAAGGCATCAATTACAAGTTCTTACTCAACTAAAACCCGTCTCCGAGAATCATTCAAATATATCTTGGTCCAAACACCAGTACAGTATCATTGACTCTTCGTGGGGATTAATGTGGCTACCATCCAGTTATTATTATTATTATTCACTTGTTCCATAAGACCAGAGTCGTGAAAGATTTTTGGAAGAAATTCAAGAGTTTAGAGTCCGTTTGACGTAAAATAACCAAGTTGGCTTATTCGTGGTAAAGTCGTAGATTTAAGTTACACTTACACAAATTAATAGAAAAATAACGAGAAATTTAAATTTGTCTTTGAAATAAAAAACTTATAATATGAACATTGTGAACTTGAATGAGAAACTACACTAATCTTCTTGAGAATTAAAATTGCATAGCGTTCCGAGATACGTAAAATAAAAGGGTGGCTTGACCGAGGTCAAAACCAGTGCTGCATCCAAGAATTTGTGCTGGGATGGCGGCAGCAGGTCTTGAAACAGTCGAATTGGTCAGCAGGCGATCGGATCCCGAGAAATGATCATGACATCAGCATGCCGAGTCGCGTTGAATGCCTTTCGATTCAAGACGCTTCTTGTAGAGGACACTAAACAGGAGGCAATCGGGCGTGGCTGTCGAGCACGTAACTAAGGCCGAAAATTAAACAAAAATTAAAAACTGAGGAACCTGTAACTATACTACAGCGCTCAAATTTTTGGGGTGGTGGGGTTGAACGTTTCGAGATAAAACGACTAGGCGGTTGTAGCAGGGAGTGCAACGTATCAATAAACATCCTGTTGAGTGGTTCGTCTTCCATTCACCGAGTGCCATTAAAGCTCTGTGTGTGTAGCCCGAGTAAAAGCGGCTGGTGGTGATTCATCCCCCCAAATCGTTACTGGGTTTCATCGGGCTCTTCTATAGCAAATCTATCAGCGGCTCCCAGAAAGTGTTTCGAGCAAGCCTCAAATGCATTGACCTCCGACAAACGAGGCTTTCTAATCTCTGCACCTGTGAGTCATCCGGCTCTAAGAGCATGGAGTTCCTCAATTAGTTTTCCCAGATCCCTCAAAATTGTGGGATTACTGCTTCTACTTGTCAGTCCACTACAACAGGTTTCCTTCCTAGGAAGCCTTCATAATTCGAGGATTCCCAGATCCTTCCTGTCACCCCCTCTCCTCCCACCAATGACCACAACCATTGTTACGGCCAAGAGATTGTCTAACATCTAAGGAGCGTCTGTTAATTTTGTTCGCTGTTCGTTTCCTTTCTTTCTTTATTTATTTTCTTTCCTGGTACCACGGAGCTTCACAATGATCGCCGGCGCATCAAAGAGCTTCTGACCAGACCCGACCTGACGAATTTACTGCACCTCCTCTCGAGGACGTTTGCCGGACATGTGCGCTTGAGAGCTACCAGCAAAAGGTTGATCGGAATCGCCCTTTTGGTTTATTATTCATTCTGAATAATAACCCTATGTTTTCGGTCACGAAAATTGTTTACCACCCCCTCTCAACATTTGATACTTTACGTTTCAAGACATGGGGATTCCAAATCTGCAATGTCCGTCTGCCGTCCCCCATCCATCGTCCACTGTTCACTGTCCCCCGTCCGCCATCCCCCGTCACCCATCTGGGCCGTTTTGTGCCTTTAACGTGGTCTAAAAAATTCGTTCTTTCGCACAAAAATCCCAATTGGTATGTAGTTGCGCCCGCCATCTCGGCAATCCGTTCGGAAGAAGCACATGGTTGTTATGAACAAAAAATGATCAAAAAAATTAACGAAACGCAGTATAATCGCAAATAAGCCGTGTTTCTATCATTTTCAAGGTATTTTTACATCCTGGGTCGAATGGAATGAGTATCAGACGTGTACAACTGCGTATAGGGTAATTACAGTAATTGTTAGAGTCTACTAATTGAAAGAACTCGCGGGAACTACAGCAGAAGTCAACGTTTCGTCGTTAGTACTCCCTCCCTCCCATCTCACAAAACCACCCGCCCGCTCGACTCTCAATGTCGTGTCCCCATCCGAATTTTCCAGACACTTTTTTCCCGACGGGGCGGAAGAAGGTTAAGGCCACTTCCTCCGCACACCCGTGACGTACTACAGACGTTTACGGGCGCCTGACGCCGGGAGAATATTTAGTTTCCGTAGTCCCATTGTAGCCAGGTCATGTTTCGTATGGTTTACTAGTATTTTTCGATGCTGAATCGAATGGAATAGGTCTCGGAGCAGTAATACTAGGTCAAGCTGTTCATGAGAATAATAAACCATTGTGTAATAATTTGCAGGGTTTTTCTGTTTCTTAACGCGACTGTGCTAATAGTGTTCCGAAGAAACATTTACGATAGGTACACCCTCCAAATTCAGCAAGTTGCTTACTGCAGTCACGCCACATTTGAGCCTTCGTTGTCATCATCCAGCAAGGTCAGAACTGCCCCATTTATACGTTCCGTGCCGAAGAAGAGTTTTAATTTCTTAATTTACGGACAGCAATTTTCCAATGTTAATTTTCAAATATTATTTCATCAGTATAGCCGCATTCATTTTATTTTAATTTTCATTTCCCAATATCACATGTTCAACACGAGGCCCTTGTTTATCGTGCTCGCCCAAATTATCGGTGTCGATTTCATCGCTCCTATTTGTGCCCGAACAACCATTCTCGTGCTAAATCTAACAATAAAAATGCAGAGTTTTTGAAAACCCTTCTTAGTTAACAAACCAATTCGATGAATTTCCAACCCCTTCCCAAGTAGTTGGAATCAGTGGTCCTCCCTCCCCTCACCCCCTACTCAAACTACTATAATTTGTTTTATTTGTTACTTAGGTGGCTTGTTTCTTCGTACCTGTACATGCTCGAGTCTTGTGAACTCCAAACTCTTCAAATTAGAAGTTCGTGCTACAGTAAAACCCGTGTCCGCGGTTCTTTCTAGTCTACATTGGTCAAAACAGGAAGGTTTTGTACGTAGCAGCTTCTAACTTCACGTTCCAATTGAGACAGAAGAGCGATGCTCGGTGTAACAACAATCCTTATTCGTGGAATCTGATGTTGGTGTTACTCTGGTTGTTGGTGTTACTAAACAATGCGTAGTACAGATAATCGTGATACCAGGCGGAACAGGGTGTAAGGGACAGCAAACTGATAAACTGAACAATAATATGATCAGTAATAATTTTATACTTCTTTGTACACTAGGAAGAGTGGGCCACTTGGCCTAATAATGCGCAGAGTTGTAAATAAATCATCTTCCCTCCCTCTACCACGTTGTGTTTCAGAGTCTACTGCTTTCTATCGCTCGTTGTTCGTCAAACAGAGATTAAGTAGGAGTTAGGTGGTGCGTGGAGTTCGTGGTTTCGACGAACCACACTCTTCAAGAGGTTTCGTTGGTGGTAGCGCGTGGAAAAAGTCGATAGACGTCTTGATCCTTCGGAAAAAGGTGGGAGCTTTACTAGCGCGCGTTACCGAAAGAAAACATCGTTGAGGTAGTCCAAAACATACAGCGTACAGGAAGGTGAGCAGCCGACGAGGAAAAAGGCGGGATTAGGGATTTGGTAGTCACTCGTGAAATAGCGCTTCGTCGCACGTTCTCTCTTCCTTCTTATTTCACTCGACACGGCTTTCTCAATTCCATTCCAAGTGCGTTCTTCCGGACAAATGTTGGCACTCGCTTTCCTGGCGCTAGTTCTAAACGAGGCCCTGAAATTTTATTGGAAGTTTCCCCCAACTTCCAGAGGGCAACAGGTGGACAGAAACAAGCGTCCACTCGCCTCGTGAAGACGTCACGTATTACCAGAAGTTGCCATTTGAGTTATGAATAGAATATTTGCCTGTCACACCACCTGAAAACTGTATATGTGTGAGTATGACATAGTTGACATTCATCAGACCCACTTGTATTGAGAGATCTTCATCGTCTAAGGTTCCAGAATCTGTCTTCCCTGCATGGTAGAATATGAGATGAAGAAGGATTTTTTTTTACTGGTATTTTTTTATCACTTTAATACCGTTCCACGTTCCATTCAGTTGCTCCTGCTTATGTCATTATTGACTAATCAGTAAATTGACAATTTACGAGACTGCCAACCGGCTTTTTTAAAAAGTCTGCTGTTTTGGGATTATCAAAGAAAGTGGAACGGCGATGGTTTGAACTTCGAGAATTTCTGTGGTCGCTTCTAGTTATCTTACCACCGTTATCAAACCTTCATCTGACAGGTAGTTCATTTAACTACTCTTCTGATTTTTTTGAGACTGCTAGTGTCATTTCAGCGAGATTTATTTTAAAAGACCTGCCGTACGCCCCCACAATCGATTTTCTTAATGTTTGATAATTAATTGTGCTACTATCTTCATTTTACCACAAATCAGAATTGTACAGTATTGCTCACTTGGCGCTGCTCTCACAAAATAGTTAATCTTAATAATTAGAGCTGCTTTTGAGAAAAAGAAGGAGTTTTGATCGCTAAGATAACTAGGATTTAAACCTTAGTTTGGCATTCCATGAAAGTTCAAATGCGAAGTATGAAATTTGAGCCGATTTGGTTGATCCTTTTTGTGTCAAACGCGTTCACAGATACACACAACGTTTTTCTTACCCATATACACACGGACCATGATAACCAAAAGGGTATTGTGGATGTAGAAGCCCTCGAATAGGTCTGAAGTATTTTATTATTATTGAACCCCCACGCCGACCCCCATTGTGCAAGCTATCATTTTTCACGGGTCCGTGAGAATGCTACCTTCTTCAGGAATGCCTGGTATTTCCCGCACGAGTCTTATTTGATGTTTACTCTTGTGGAAGTTTTACCGATGACTAAAAAATCGCTCTCTTTCAAGTCTCTGGCACTAGGCTAGGACACGGTAGGGAGTCTTCGGCTGTTCCACACCACCTTCCCACAACAAACATATGTTAGTTCAGTTTGAAGTGTACCATGGTGATTTCTAATAACTGCTGTCTTCATTACCTGAAGGCTTAGTCTTAAATAAAGATATATCGTTTGGAGTGCTTGTGATTCGCTTGGAATATTTTATCACAACCCTCTTGACTACTTGAGTTGTGACAGAGATGCCCCACAATGGGAATGTGTTTAGAATCACTACTCGGATTGACATGTTAGGTGATCGAATGCTGCACAGCACAAGCTCGAAAGGAACGGAGTGGGAAAAAAAATCTCGTATTCCTAAAGTAGACCTGTGGATGCTGCCACCCCTTCTATAGTAGCCATGCCAACTCTCTCAAACTCTGGGGAGATGGGAAAGGGACGTTAAGTAGCCACGACTTCAGTCATTATTCCCTCGTCCTTGGTAGGTGCCTTGCTATCGCCTTCTTTTGGGGGAGAGTAGATATTTGTGAAGGGTCAGGCCACACTGTTCCTTGTGCAATCAGTTCTGTGTATGGGGATGCACTAATGTGTGACACTCTGGACATTCAGTTGCTAAAGCGGGAAGAGCAGATTCGGTATTATCATTATTATTATTGAATTGTGACTGTCCCTTATTCGTGATGAGCTCTGTAACCTGAAGTTCTATTGTGTGGGTCTTAATATCTCACAGGTACATGCCAAGTGCTTCCTAAGGAATGCTTTGTATTTCCTGCAATAGTCTTCTTCGATGCCTAACCTTGGAGAAGTTGTACTAAAAATCCAAACTTGCTCTCTTTCAAGTCTCTGTGACTGGAACAGAACATGCTAGAGAACCCCCTCACCTGCACCTCACTACCTGCAACAAAACGTTGAATATACTTGTGTTTTGTTCATTTTGCTGTGCCCCATAATGATTCTCATTATCTGCCTCAAGTCCTTCATCTCAATCATCTGAAGGCTAAGCCTTGCCTCATTGTTGGTCCCGTGGATTGCCTCACACTCGCAGTGTTTCAGGCAGTCTGGCACATGAACTCACTGCCCTTTTGACTAGTGACGAAGATGCCCTAAGGGGAAGTGGGCCTACAGTGGACGCACCGAGTATGGCCAGATGGTCTCTTAGAGTTAGCTAAAGAGCTGAGCCGCGCCCTGCAGTCCGTCACCAGCTTTGGCGTTGTGCAATAGTTATCAGCGCCTTGCAAGATGCTTTCATTTCTTTCCGTCGATGTTTTTATTTCTAAGTCGTTTTTTCATAGACCATGGGGGCCTCAGCGATGATAGCGCAAATCTTTATTCGAAATACCATTGGAGTAGAACCCAGGGCAGTATACGTCCCACTCCTCCCACAGTGCCCTCTGTGCAGATGTTAATACCATTCGGAAGCCGAACCTGACAATTTTCGTTGTTGCATAAACTTCTCTCTGGTGGTACTTTGTATTTCCCATCTTCAGACCTGAAGTGAACTTAGCAAAGAAATTTTTTTTCAATCGATCATCTTCCCTTTCTACTTCGCAGGGGGGAAGGAAAGTAATAAATGAATGGCTTAAATAGATCTAACACTGGAACTATCACGATGATCAAATTTTGTTGTGCTATTAACCCCGTCTTGCTTACCGTTGCATTGGATGCCAAACTATTGTACAGTTCTTCCGGAATCATCTTGTTCTCCACAGTACCGGGACTCGTTGATGAAAGGAACATTTAAATTCACGTTCGGTTCTCACTGTTTAGACCCCATTAACGTAACTAACGAGAGCACGAATTGAATAAACGTCGAGTTCTGCAGCCGAAGGGAAATGGCCCTGAAATGAATATGCTTCGTCGTTAGGTAGGAAAGGTGTCAAAGAGCTTATGCGCGTTAATTACTCGTGGGACACCGACAATCAGCGATTTCCCCGTTCGAAGTTCCCATTAATCCGGTGACGCTTTTCTGCTGACTCGATCCTGATGGTTTGTTCAATCCAATTCGATTGTTCGGACGAACGGACGAGGGGAAATCAATTTTTCATCCTCCGGCGGCAAAAGGATAAATTTTCACTTATCAATTTTTCGACGGAGGCCTTTCATCATCGAATCGTCAGTAAACGTTCGGACTCCAATCACTCACCAGGTTCGGAGTAACGCGGCTTTGTCAACAAGATGTGAATCGTCGACCAGCCGCGAGGAAATGCGTATGAGTTTTGAGTTACGTGTGACATTCAGTTCTAATCATTGAAATTGAACCGTTTGGCATTCGAGTTTGAGAATTGAGTTGCTCTAATGGTCGCACAGTGCACGGATTAAGCTGAAGTGGCATCTTGACTATCACAATGTGAAAACAAGAACGAGCGAAATCAACCCGTCGAAACTCGGCGATTTCCCAGGAGATTAACGGCCTCCACGGCATTTTGGACGTTTGCCACTCAATTATGCACGTTTCTTCCACCCCTTCGCCCCACACCGGTCCCAAATTTTCAGTGGTCAAGAAAACGAGCAATGCGAAAATATAAACGACGATTTGTTCAGATTCAACTACAACTGCTGGCTTGGCCGAAGTGTGAAGTTGAGTAAGCTCTGAGGATAGGTGGTTAGGTGATCCTTGTTCGCACACGAGGGGAACCAAAGTGGAATGAGTTAATTTCAAGCGAACATGCAAGAATGCCACTTCGACATAGTACACCAGTAGAAACTTCTTTACAACGAGGAACTCCGTCGTGTACGCGAAAGTGACCAAAAGTGTGGTTTTCTTCTTCAACTTCTAACTGAGCAGTGTTTACGTTTACTCCTCCATTTCACCCCATGCTCCGCGCTGGGTCTTAGGAGTCTCTTCGGTCAAAACTGGACGGTACCGTGAAGAGACCACTCGGTCGCACTTTACGCGTACACCGTTTTCCATTTACCAGAATTTACTAGCGATAAACCATAGTTCTCGTACTTTAAGGTGCAATTCTCCAGGTACTGCGTAAAAAATACCCTGAAAATAACGCCAAATGACCCACATTCGAACATACCCTGACGACAACTGACGACTCAAAACACGCGTGTTGACCTCAAAGCAATCTAGTTTTTTTATAAAGAAAAGACATCGGGAATTGTTGTTTACTTACCGAAACACTCCTCATTCCCCCGTTGGCCCGTCGCCAACAGAGACCTAGTTCGGACGAAGAATTCATTGTCAATCCCAGGCCAAGTTTCGATCGGACGGTGGACGCGGGAGATTGAAGTAACGAATGATGGACGGTCGAGAAAAATTATCCCACCAAAACTACGTAAGTGCGAGCTCGACGTATATCCAGTAGTTTTCATGTCTTTAGCTACTAATCCAATCTATTTTTACTGGGTTCATTGACACGTGATAAAACTTCTCGTTTTACGTAGAAAGTGGTAGCGCTCAACGTTCTGCGTACACTGCCATAGTTATTGAGCAATCTGTGCACGAAGAATTCTTGGGACTCTCACTTTTTATAGAAGCAAGTTCCCTTCAGGGTACGATTTCATGAACAATCCGAATGAGAATGGGGTGGCCCCACTTTTGAGGTTGGAGCGATGGTATTTTATACAGACGGATAAGTAAGGGGTGGCCTAGTACGTGCAGGAGTTCATGGTCTGGCGTAAACAAAACAAAAAATATCTGGTGCGTTGCAACACACAACTTTCCTACACACACACGTGTGTAGGACTTTCTACGTCAATTCACTTTCTAACATTTCAGCTGAGTTTATAAGGAAAAAACCGTGCTAATATCGATTTCCACCGACAATTGTGGTAATTTATTGTGCTGCTCTCGTCATTTTCCCACGAATGAGACTTTTATAATTGCCATATTGAGAGCTTTCACCATAAAAAGTTTAATCAAAATCGTTAGAGCTATTTTTGAGAAAAACATTTGGTGTTTTGATCACTATGATAACTATAGTTAACTTTCGGTGGACTTTGCCCATACCCTTATTTTTGCTTCCCATAGCAACCTCTGGGCTAGACGTCAAGATTCAGCTGATTTGGTACGGTTGTTTTCTCTAAAAACCGCGCTAAATTAGATTTCGTCGAAAGGTTTGGTAATTTATTGTGCTGCTCTCGTCATTTTTCCACGAATGGAAATTATATGTTATACTAAAGTTAACGTACCTGTTAGGTGAGTCCGTCTCCTCTGGCTTGTGAGTTACCTAACAGGTACGTTAACTTTAGTATTTGCCTACTGGCGGACACAACCCAATTTCTTATATGTTATAGTTGCCTTATTGAAAGCTATCAATATAAAAAATTTAATCAAAATCGTTAGAGCCGTTTTTGAGAAACGGTGTTTTGATCACTATGATAACTATAGTTAAATTTCGATGGATTTTGTTCATACACTTATTTCGGCGTCCCATGGTAATCTGCGGGCGAGATATGAAGTTTGAGGTGATTTGGCACGGTGGTTTTCTCTAAAAATCGTTCACAGACACACATACACACAGACCGTTTTCCCAAATAGTGTTTTTCGGACCCAGGAGGGTCTGAAACGGAAAGATCTGAAGAAAACTCAAACTTTTTTTTTCAGCCGATTACGTAACTTTCCTTTCTACTTTGTAGAGCCAACGAAAGTAAAAACAGAAAAAGAAGAAGATTTAGTTATAGGGAACACGACACAAAAGGAAAAACCCTGCAAATTATTACACAATGGTTTATTATTCTCATGAACAGCTTGACCTAGTATTACTGCAATGAAACTATGGGAACTAAATATTCCCCCCTCGCCAGGCGCCCGTAAACGTCTGTAGGCATTTATGATCCGATGTAGGGGTGTGAGGAGGAAGTGACCTTGGTGCCCCGTCGGGCAAATAGAGTCGAAAGGGCATTGCGAGTCGAGCGGGCGGGTGATTGAGTTTGATATGATGGGAGGGAGGGAGGGAGGGAGTACTAACGACGAAACGTTGACTTCCGCTGTAGTTCCCGCGTTATACTGCGTTTTGTTAATTTTTTTAACCATTTTTTGCCCATAACAACCATGGGCTTTGTTCGATCGGATTGCCGAGAAGGTGGGCACAACTAGATACCAAATGGGATTTTTGTGCGAAAGGACGAATTTTTTAGACCACATTAAAGGCACTAAACGGCTCGGGTGGCGGATGGAGGACGGCAGACGGACATTGCAAATTTGGAAACCCCATGTCTTGAAACGTAAAGTATCAAATTTCGAGGGGGGGTTATAAAAAATTTTTCGTGACCGAAAACATAGGGTTATTATTCAGAATGAATAATAAACCAAAAGGGGAAACGAGATTGGTGTTGGAAACTGTAATGGGCGTTGGAGGAAAAGAGCCTGACATAAGTGAAAGCAGCGTGGAGTTGACAATTGTGATCTCTTGTGAAGCAGCCGCCGGCTGATGGCACTGGCACGCCGCATGGTGGTCCGTGATGGAAACTGAGTGCCCTGAGTAGGTGCGTTTCTTCGAGATACCGATGACGCCACAGAGGTACAGAGTTGCAGATACTGTGATGCGGAGCGGAAGTGGGCCGGGCATATGCTATGTACGTGTGAGTGAATGGCTGCGGTGCTACTCTGAATGCTTGGGGCCCTGCAGCTGCCTCCTGAGGAGGTTGCACGAATGTAACTCGAGGTCACCTAGCATTTTGCGCCAGAATGCTGGGGACGCATTGGGGACGTCCCATCAGGGAACTGGGTATGGAACTGGAAGGACATGAGTGGCCTCCCCAGTGCAGAGGGGGTTCCTCAGTTGCATCATGGTACCGTAGAGGGGGAGGGGGTTGTACCGTTGACACTTTTCCTCCCAAAAAATCAAGCTGACAGGTATGGACCTTGCTCAATAAATGTAGTGATGCAAATAGGTACCTTACGTACTGACAGCTTCTGCGCAGAACGACACTCACCAAAACTGGGGGAAATACGATTATATTGGTTGCTGGGGTAATACAAATCGCGCTGAACGCGCGTCGGGCTGAGGAAAGTTGTGCTCAGTGTCATACTGGACGTATATTAAATCCAATTTTTCCGGGAAGAGACATCCTTTAATCTGCAACTCGGAAATTTCTCGTGTCACTTCAACACGATGAGTAACGCAGAGCACAATTCCAGAAGCTAAAAGAAAGGAGGGTTGAGGAAAATTGACAATTACCATCAGAAAGTCCGGCCGCAAACATTTCCCCAATGTTAACATTTAAATAACGTCATGTTTGTCGTGCCATTTCACAAATTAAAACTCGGGCGGTGCTTTCTCTTTTATTAATTGAAGATGTACGTTTCCGCTGAATAAAGCGAAAGGCTATAATTTGATTCTTCCCCGAGAAACAGACCAAATTGAAAAATATGCAAAGTAATTTGGAGAACTCGCTATGAAAGAGGAAGGAAAATATGTTCTTCTCCTCGGTGTAGCTGAAAATTTAAATTTCAAATTTTACGGGTTCTTCCATGAAAAATACATTGCACTTCACGAGTTTGCCTTCGGCAATTTTCATAGCCTTCTATTTGCGGCTTCAGGGAAATTCGAGGGAGCCGCGTAGAGCGATCCGGGCTTATTAGCCAACGTTCACCAAAACCGTCTGCCCTGGAAGGAGTCGGGGATCTTCCAACTCGAGCGAAGGTTGAAATTGGGAAGTAAACCTCGTGTTATTTGTTGAATACGTAAGCGCGCGGGGGTTGAATTGATGTTATGGGAAGATCTAGTTTTGTGTTTTGACTTCAGCTACTCGAGGGGTTTCCACAATATTGAAACTTATAGTAGGAAAGGAGTCAATGTGCCGTTTTGAGTGAATATCTTCTATTACCAAAGGGTTAGACGGAAATAAAGATTTTGCGTACAACTCCACGGGGGGATGAACGATATATTTCTTTACAGAAATAGAAACAAAACAGAAGGAAAATAACTAAAAATAATAGAAATATGTATTAAAATAAAATAACATACTTCTCCTTCCAATCAAAATTTCAACCAAGAGATATTTAAGAAAATCTCTACCCTACTTCTGGCATGCCAAAAAAAAGAAGAAACGGAAGAAAATAAATGCAACTTGCGGCCAAGGATCTTCTTTCTTCGTTCGAACCTGAAGATCTCCAGAAGAACCCAATAAGGAATCGAAACCGAAAAACAGGAGAAAAACTTGAAAATGGGAGTCGGAACGGGTCAAATCTTTCTTTTTTTTGGAAAAAAGCCCTGCGCAGAACAGAACAAAACAAAACACACCCGGGGGAGAGGAGCAACTCCCTCCCCAACCTTTCATGAACCTCCCATCCGGTTATCACCTTGGAAGGCACTGTTCCAAGCCTCCACCCTGGGTCTGTTCCAGGCGCCCAACCGCACTTGAAAAGTAACTCGTTACAAGGGTCGACATGAACATTGGGAGTAGCGCTACCAAAAACCACACAATAATCGGGTAAATATCACCTTCAAATGGCCTATACAATAGTCCTTGGCGATACTTTTGCACGGACCGTTCCAGATTGATCAATCGGAAAGAGTGTCGAGAGAAAGGGTGTAGCGTAGGTGGTGGCATTGGCCTATTTGCCAAGGTGTAGAGCTCCGATGGTGGTGGCGATCCAACAGTCTTCTTAAACACACATGAGTCACACACGTGAGGAGAACTATACAAAGGGCTTACTCCGTGATGTGGGCTAATAATATTATTGTGACGTAGCATGTTGGTGACCCGGCTTAAAACGAATTGAAAAGTACAATGCCTTTTCTTTAATCATTTTTTGTTTTTTTTGCAAGGCATTGACTCAATAAAATTAAATAAATATAGAGAAAAGAAGGAGAGGAGGGGGAGGAGGATTGGTTGGGTTTCGGGATATAATTTCCAACAGTTGAGATACAAAGCTCTCGTTGACACCCCCAACGGACGCTCGCACAGTTCCCGCAGCCTTTCGTGCCATGGCGCTGTCAATGCTCCGACTCTGATCTTGAGATTTTCTATAGCTCTGCTGAGTACAATAGAGAGCCAGAATGTGCACGGAGGTGTATTCACCAAACGAAATAATTACGTACTCGCGAGAAAACCTCGAGTATAGCTGTAGGCAGGAAGAGAGAATAAGATATTCGCTAGATTTATTCAGAGGACGAAATGTATGAGGATAAGTATGAGGATTTTAGTAACGATGGTTAGTCTTCAGGTAAGAAATGCGAACAGAAGGTTGGAGGAGAACGAAGTGACTGACGTAGGAGTCGGAATGAATGTGGATGTTTTGACCAGAGTAGGCTTGAACGACTCACGAAGACGGGTTTTACTGTAGCATGAAACTTGGAATTGAAGAGTTGGGAAATCACAACGAGATTCGAACACTTCGAAGAAGAAGTGACTAGAACAGGATATGAGTTTGAGTATAGTACCGCGAACAGTGGGGCTCTGAAGGTGTGAAACTGGTTGTACAGGGAAGGAAGGAGGATTCTGAATTAGATGTCGAAGAGAGGTGAAACAAGTGTCTATTGGGAGAATAGCGAGACGACTGTGTCGCGAGAGCTGTTAGCTGCTTGTGTGATGGGAGAACTAGAGAAAACCGACTTTCGCGAGAATTTGTAGGTGAATGAGTTTGGGAAGAACTGTCTGTTGTTGAGGGGGGGGGGATGTAAAGCAAAGGGGTCTGAGAGCATCTGTCGCGGGAACTTGGAGACTACTGTAGTTTGGGAGAGCAATGAGATGACTGTGTATTGGGAGAACTGGGAGAAGACCCTGGATTGCGAGAACTCGTAGATGACTGAGTATTGTGAGAAGAGGGGTGGGGAAAGGATGTTTTGGAAAGTCCGGAAAAGGGGGAAATTTGTTGTCACTTGTCAACCGAGGAGCCGGACTTCCCACAAACACAAAAAAATGGGTTGGTGCTCGAGGAAACAATGACTTCCCATTAAGCAAGCGCTGACGTTTGGTGGTCAAAAAACCCAGCTAATTTGGCCTGCACCGAACAGTGGAGTGCTTGGGCACTTTTGCGTGCCCAGAGAGTGGAAAGACTTCCTGGGCAATCTAGAAACACTGTAGTGCGCTGCAGTAGAGTAATTATTTTCTCACAGCCCTCAGGTGACCAGCTCTCGCTATGCACGTCACGACACGAAGTGGTTCCATGAATTCGAGGGCACTTCTATGGACGCCTGTTGAAGCCACGACGCATTCAGAACTACTGCAGCTGGTCTCACGACAGTTGCACGAAATGTCATCACAACCAAATTCCTGTAGAGCAAGCAAGTCCTTAAAACACAAGAATCGTGAAATAGTTCCTAAATCGAACTGAAGCACTAGGAGCGTAGTGAGAGGCCTACCATCGATGTACATAATTTGGAATACACCTGTGGCAGAACTAAACTTCACGACCTTCACCTTGCCACCTCGATAGGACAGATTTCTCAGAGTCAACAACTTTAAAATTGACTCCACACTGCTCTACAAACCCGCCTTGCGCGGTGTGTTTAGGGCCTCCCAAAAGGTTATCTCAATTATCAATGTACAAAGGTTCAATATTTACTGGTAAATTCCATTGAGTGCTGTAGAATACCATAATTTGAATAACCCCAATGGAGTTTCGTGTCACCTCAGCAAAGGGTGAATTATTACGTAGGGCGGGGAGATTGAAATATTGAATGTAACACTGACATTCTCCGACTTCTCGGGCCTTGGCCAATGTTTTGAATCCTTCATCAACGTTTTGTAGTCGACAACTCCGATTGGAAGGAATTCAGAAGTCCGTTCAAAGGGTTGGCGAACGGTGGTAAGGAGGGGAAGGGGGATTGCTTATTCAGCCCCAATAAGCAATGGGCCTAAGTTTGCTGTTGAGCAAAAGGCTCCTAAGTAATCTTTAATAGGACTCGGTTCGGTCAAACGTTAATTATGAGTGCCCGGGATGGCCGAACGGGGTCAGCAGAACGTTGAAATCTACTTTCATTATTTTTGGATTATTCCAATTTATTTTTTCGGAGAAGACGTCGAGATGTCATGGGATTGAAAGAATAATAAAAGACTGGTGGTACCGTTATTGCGGAATTAGGAGAGTTTGGATGGAGGAGAGATTGTGGGAGAGAGAGTATGAGCGAGAGTGAGTGAGAGAACCCACAGAAAGAAAGAGAGATGCGCGAAAGAGAGAGAGAGAAACGGCCGAGCGAGGCAATTAAACTTAATTTCAAGAGCGCGTTTCAGCCGACTGAATGGTTAATGGATTCTAGAAAGGAGGTTTGCCACTTACATTTAATTTGAACGAGGCAAATGCGTTTCTGCTTCGTTTTATTTACGTCGCTACTGATTTGTGCGCACTTAATCGCGTACCAACCAGACTGGATATTATTACGGCATTCCTTTAACTGTACGATGATAGGAAAGAAACCGACAGTGTAATCAGCTTCAGCTGTTGATCACGACGGTGTGACCTTCTTTTGCATCGGCGAGAAATACAAGAGGGTACAGCACAAAACAGAATGGGGTGAGGAGAGATGGGTTGACGGTGGTTGAAGAACGAGGAGAATGTTCGTGTTAACACGAAAGACGAGGAGCCTGCAGTGGGAAAAGAAAAGTGACGACGCAGAAGTGCAGGATGCTGGTAACTCATCACTGTTTCGGTGGACGCTAAGTTGAAACGAAAAGTACCATTAGGAAGCGTTGGAAGAGGAGAGACGATGTTGAAGGAGAGTAGAGAGTCACGGACTTACCTCTTTGTGCTAGTGCCTAACTTAGGGTTTCGTTAAAAGAAAAAGATTAGAAATAGGTGTTCAATCACCACAGTAACTATAACTGTTTTCGAACTGGTCTTACTCATAAACTCTTTTTGGCTTCCCATGATGCACTGTCGTCGTGTTCGCAGACCACATACTGTCAGGCGCACTATAGGGGGAGTTTAAGAACAAAATGAAAAGAAACGTTTTGAGCGTAAGAGAGGACTGTATTGCACAAGGGGACGGCTCGGAATACGCATGAACTGGGGGAGGAAACTAAATCAGAGAGAGAATGAGCCAAACTGTGACTTGGCTGAGATTTGCTAGAGGAATGTGTATGAGCACTGGGGGACGAGTATATCTGGGAAGAGCTGTGTGTGTTGGAGAAGGAGGTAAATCGAGAGAGGGAAGGATATTCTCGAAAGTACGAAAGGGGAAATCCTGTCGTTGGACGTTAAACCGAACTTATCCCTTTGTCTGGTGGAGATGCATATCATATGTTTGGACGAGGATAGACGTGAATGAAACTCGGAGACGGGTATTTACTGAGCACAAACTTGTAATTGGTGAGCTGGTATATCACAAGATTTGAGAACTTCGCTGTACAAAGAAGAGGTGACTTACACGGGAGATGAGTTGAGTGCATAGGCGCGAACAAGTAGTGCTCTGAAGACGTGAAAAACTGGTTGTACTGGGAAGGAGAGAGAACGCCGAACTAGAAGTCGATGAGTGGTGAAAGAGGTATCCGTTGGGAGAAATGGATACGACTCACTTCGGCGACACTTCGTAGCAGAATGATTTTTTGGGAGAAGGTATCTGTTATGGAGAGGAATCTTTGAAGGGTGGAGAGGGGAAGGGTGGGAAAACCACCGTTGGAAACATCCGCCGATTTGGGATTTCCGTAGGTGCAAAGACCTTTGGAGGAACAATGACCTTGCCACAGGTGCCCATTGGGCAAGGAGCGGAAATTCCGAGGTCAAAAACCTGGAGGGATTCGGCGCTTGCATCGAACATCATAAAAAGGGCTAGAAACCTTTGGGTTGAACGCACCTGGGAAAAGACCCAAGCTCAAGAGTCCAACTACTTCATCATGTGCCGAACCCACACCATTTTCTCATATGAATTTACACAATTACTAGGTGGAATACGCATCACGAATGCTTAAAACCATTTTTCGTCTTGCTATGGTTACCCTTTCTACTTCGTGGGGCTTTGGAAAGTAAAACCCTTCTGAGAAAACCCAACTTCTTGTTTTCCTATCAACTGTGCATAATTCCAACGAAGACATTGCAATGCAACACGGTATGCACCAGAATTGCGTTCAGTTGTCAGTACCCTTTAATCTGTACTGTACCCAACACCATGATTGTGGAAGCTCTTGAAAAATGCGGGTAGTTTTAATTATTTGTAGAGTGATAATACCGATGAGAGTTCAGTTGCAGAAAATTATAGCTGATGCCAGCGATGTTGAAATGATAACAAATTAAATTACGACTAAAGCTGGCGTTGGTACATGATTGAAAGTGAATAAAACTCACGAAAGTAATCAATATTTGTAAGACGTACATCCCTGGCGGGGACTGACGTGCTAACATTGCTCTTCATCCCTTCATTTTCCCCTACGGAGAAACAGTAGGCAGAGCTTTGAGACGATTGAGGTTAAACCTTACAAGGAATTCTTTTGAAATCAGACAGATGCACAAATGGCTGAACGGGGATGAGAATTGACCCCACGCTCGTGTGGTTTTAACCAGGCAAAATGCGTCACCTGAGTTGGCATGTACCCGGTCTAGAGGCTTCCAACTTGAGTTTTGGTTAGTGTTTTGACCAGGGTAGATTTCAATGAATCTCGAAGACGGGTTTTAGTTGAGCAAGAACTTATAATTGATGAGTTGGTATATCACAAGGTTTGAAGACTTGGATGTACAAAGAAGAGGTGACTTAAACACGATGTGAGTTGAGTATATAAGCGCGAACAAGTAGGGCTCTGAAGGAGTGAAACTGGTGGTACTGGGAAGGAAGGAGAAGTCCGAATTAGAAGTCGTTGAGAGGTGAAGAAAGTTTCAGTTGGGAGAAGTGGAGACGGCTACCATCGTGAAAGATGGTAGAAGAGAAGTGTTGGGGAACAGGAGAGGACCACCTTCGGCAATACTTCGTAGCAGGATGATTTAGGGAGAAGGTATCAGTTGTGCAGAGGAATCTGAAAAAGAGGAGAGGGAAACGGTGGAAAAACCACCATTGGAAATATCCGCGGAGGTGGGATTTCTGTGGATGTGAAGACCTTTGAAGAAACAATGACCTTGCCACTGGTGAGACCCATTGGGCAGGAGCGGAAAACTCCGAGGTCAAAAACCTGGCCATATTCGGCGCTTTGCGTCGAACAGCTGGAAACCAGACCTGTCGGCCACTCCGAATGGTAGTATGATGGTATTAGTTGTCGGTTCAGTAGCTGGTAAGCTGACCTGAGGGATTGAAGAAGGATGAGAAGGTGATTAACTTGTAGTTTGAAGAGGGATATCACTTGATTTGAAGACTTGGATGTTCAAAGAACAGGTGACTAGAACAGGATGTGATTTGAGTATAAAAGCGCGAACGAGAGGGGTTCTGAAGGCGTGAAATTGGTTGTACTGGGAAAGAAGGAGAATCCGAATTAGATGCCAATGAGAGGTGAAACAAGTGTTTGTTGGGAGAATTGGGAGACGAGTGTATCGCGATAATTTGAAGTTGGATGAGTTCGTGAGGAGCTGTCTGTTAAGGAGAGTAATCTAAAATTGAGGGATGGGAAGATCCAGGATAGGGGAAATCACTTGGAAATAACTAAGAAAGTGGAATTTCCATAGGTAACAAAAGGGGTTGAGGACGAAGGTGTTTGAAAAAAAAGAAGACTTTCCATGGGGCCGGGGAGTACTATTAAGTGCAGACATTCTGAGGTCAAAAACCCATCTGATTCAGCTTGTGCCAAACACTTAGCACTCATTGTTGAAAAGAGATGGAAATGGAATTAATTTTTGCAAATGACGATGGCAGAGGGATATGGTTGTACGTAGATGTTTTCCTTCTAATTAGGTAGGCTCTTGACGTCATGAAGTCATGAAAGGCAGCAATAAGGTTGTGGAGGGCATGGGATAAGGGACCTGACTGTAATTATCCAACGCTTGAGATGTTCCATGCACACTTTTCAGAGAATAAAATACTCCTAATGCCTAATTGACGGTTGAACGTTATTTTCGACACATTTTCATTTTTATCTCCGCTCAATGGACTATCAGGGGAACACTTATTTAGAAATATCTGGTGCGTAGCAACACACAACTTTCCGCCACCCCCGTAAGTTCGAAGACCAGCTACGTACGCGGGTGATATTCAACGCATTTCTACAGAAACATTTAGGGAGAACAAAATGTAGGAACTAGTTTGTTGAGAGTACTCCGAAAGTTTGATCGAAATCGTTGTAGCCGTTTCTGAGAAAATTGGAATTCCGATAAATTAATATTCGCCAAATCTACTTTTCTGAGTTAACTTGGCTTATACCTCCGTTCAACATATATATACAGAAATGATTATGGAGAACGAAATGTTAGTATGGGTAAATATAAGACACTCCATTAGAATTTGTCACATCTGGTGAAGAAGTTACCCTGGAATTTACGGAAATGTTCGAAAAATTGTTATTTTCGACACATTTTCATTTTTATCTCAGTTCAATGGACCGTCACAGGAACATTTATTGAAAAGAATATGTAGGTATTAACTATATTTGAAAACATCCTGTGAGTTTGGTGAAAATCCGTGAAAGCCGTTTTGCCAAAAAGCGTTAAAAACCTATTTTTGCTACATGGGCCTATATCTCCGTTCACCGTATTTTTATGGAGATATGTATAGAGAAGAAAAGTTAGGTATTGATCAGTAGAAGATAAATTGAAAGTTCAATCAAAATCGTTACAGCCGTTTTCGAGAAAAATGCGAAACCCCCTAGTTTTTGGTACATTTTAGTCCCTCCCCCCCCTTTCCTTCGGCCGAAATCGTCCATAACCTTATTTTGGTGTCGACAAAAAATAACGAACAAAACAAAAAAGAACCAGCTCAATCGGATCAGCCGTTCTCCCGCAAATCGACCTACAGATACACACACATACATACACACACACACACACACGGACCAAAATTAGGTCCGCGCCGATATAAAGAAAACCCAATTTTTTTTTTGACCCGATTACTACACTTTCCTTCCCTTCGGGTAGCGGAAAGTAGAAATATATAAGTAATACATATTTAAAAACATCCTGTGAGTTTGGTGAAGATTTTTGAAGCCGTTCTGCCAAAAAGCATTTTAAAAAAAACCTATTTTTGCATCATAGGTCTATATCTCCGTTCACCGTATTTCCATGGAGATATGTATGGAGAAGAAAAGTTTTGTACTGACTAGTAAAAAATAAGGTGAAGGTTTAATCAAAATCGTGAAGCCGTTTTCGAGAAAAACGCGAAAAACCTTAGTTTGAAGTGCATTTTCGTCCCCCACCCCTCCTTTCCTACCGACCGAAATCGCCCATAACGAAAGAACAAAACCAAAAAGAACCAGCTCAATCGGTTCAGCCGTTCTCCCGCAAATAGAACTACAGTCACACACACACACACACACTCACGGGCCACGCGCCGAAATTAGGTTTTTTAGACTCAGTAGGCCTCAAAACGTAAAGATCTGAAGAAAACCCAATTTTTTTTTGTACACGATTACAGTGCTTTTCCCCCCTTTGGGTAGCGGAAATTAAAAATTAATTAAATCTCAGGTACCATGTAATAAATTTTATCTTATTGGGGTTCAGGAAGGCCACACGATCACATTAACGGATTGTTAAAAGGTACAGTGGGCGCCGTCGAAGACAACTGGTGGAAACAGTTGCGGACAACAAAGCTCACGCAGCGCTTCACAGAAATCCAGACCACGCCCTCCAAGCTCGCGCTTACGAATGAAACGAACCGTCCAAACGATCAATTCTTCTTCATATTTGCGGAAATCAACCTCCGTCAACATCATCCTCCGTCCTCATCAATCTTGGAACTTTTAATACCTCGATGTTTTAAGCCCCGCTTCGCAACTAGCGGGTTACTTTACATCTTCATCATATAGCTCGTACGAATCATCAATTTAGGGACAAACTTCGGGAGAGATATTGTTGAGAGCATCAATATTCATGAGTTGAATACGAAATGAGAAGGAGTAAACTTATTCCTTTCCTTCAGTACGTGACAGTTGGAAAGGCTGAAGGCTCAAATATGGAAGGGACGCGAAACAGAGTAAACAGCGTCCTTATGCCGAGCTCAGTGGGATTTCAACTCTTTTTATACCAACGAGCGTCTGTTTATTTGAATAGGGAACTTTATTTCTCGTAGAAGTATTTCACTAAACTGATAAAGCGTTGTTACTGAAGAGAACACTGTATTTTCATGTCGCAATGAAACTCAATATCAACGTAGTGGGGGGAGACACAATGCCTCGACTCGGGCGAGCAAAGTAGTCAAAGTACATCGATAAAATGAAAAATACAACTTCTTCGAAACGATCCTCAACTGGTGGGTGGCTCTTGATTCGAAGTAGCATAACAAAATAGGGAAAACCCGGAGCGACCGAAATAACTCGTACCGTTTGTTTCCATTCAAACGAAAATATTTGGTGCGTGACCTCGCACAATTTTCCCAAACTCTACGTGCTGTGATTTTGATCCAACTAATTCAATTTGTTTTTCATTCTGTTGACACGAACCTAACATAACCTTCTGCACAAAAACTGGCAAGGCTTCCTTCCTTCATTTACTTGGTTGCCCCACAACCTCTTGTGAGTTACCAAAGTACGTAGTTCATCGAACTCCCATGATTTGCGGCAAAGTTTCCTGTTTACCACTTAGAAATTATACAAAACGAGTTTTGTGCATGGGATAGTAATCACTTTCCTGAGTTATTGGGTAAGAACTGTTAGAACTGGTAGAAAGCGAAACGGCGGTAGTTGCAATTCCGGAATTTCTGGAGTAACCCCCCACATATCCTATGAGCGATTAAAAACCCTATAGGTATTGCATTGGACTATTACACCATTTTTACTTTCCTTGGCTCTACGAAGTAGAAAGGAAAGTTATGTATTAAAGAAATTGGGTTGTGTCCGCCAGTAGGCAAATACTGCGCTGAATTTGAAGAATTGATCGTTTGGACGGTTCGTTTCATTCGTAAGCGCGAGCTTGGAGGGCGTGGTCTGGATTTCTGTGAAGCGCTGCGTGAGCTTTGTTGTCCGCAACTGTTTCCACCAGTTGTCTTCGACGGCGCCCACTGTACCTTTTAACAATCCGTTAATGTGATCGTGTGGCCTTCCTGAACCCCAATAAGATAAAATTTATTACCAACAAGACCTCTCCCCGCCCCTTCCCCAACGCTCCATCACTCCTTTCACCTTTCTCTTTGTATATAAAGACCACGACCAACTGACGGACTCCAGTACTGACTAAACGGCCAGACGATGATGTCTTTACATCGAAAGCGCTTGCCCACAGTAACTCACAAGCCAGAGGAGACGGACTCACCTAACAGGTACGTTAACTTTAGAAAGTTATGTAATCGGCTGAAAAAAAAATTTTGAGTTTTCTTCAGATCTTTACGTTTCAGACCCCCCTGAGTCCGAAAAACACTATTTGGGAAAATGGTCTGTGTGTCTGTGAACGATTTTTAGAGAGAACCACCGTACCAAATTAACTCAAACTTGATATCTAGCCCGAAAGTCACTATGGGACGCCAAAATAAGGGTATGAGCAAAATCCACTGAAAGTTATCTATAGTTATCATAGTGATCAAAACACCAAAATTTTTTTCTCAAAAACGGCTCTAACGATTTTGATTACATTTTTTACATTTATAGCTCTAAATGAGGCAATGATACTATAACATTCTCATTCGTGGGAAAATGACGAGAGCAGCACAATTAATTATCAAAATGTTCGACCAAAAGCGTTTTTAGCGCAGTTTTTGCCTTATAAACTCCGCTGAAACTTTTGTAGAATGTTAAAGAAAATTGGTATTGTAATCCAATCCAATACCTAAAGGGTGAGTGTTTAAAACCGCTCATGAGATAGATCGGGCTCACTCCAGAAATTCCTGAATTTCAACTACTGCCTTTTCGCTTAGTACCAGTTCTAACAGTTATTACCCAATAACTCCACAAAAGTGATTACTATCCACTTCAAAAAATTTGTGTTTACAGCCTCATTAATTATCTGTGTACCAATTGCTCAATAATGGTCCTGTAATGAGTACGAGCAGCACAATAAATTCCGGAATTGTAATCGCTGCCGCTTCCTGCTGCCGTAAAGCGTTGTTTGACCAAGTTCAAATTAACTGAGTGATACATGAATTGATTAAATAGAATTAGCCATGTACAAAGTGAATTGTTGTAGAGCTAAGGAAAGTTGTGTGTTGCAACGCACCAGATATTCTTTAAACATTCTAGGGATATTTCAACGGAGTTGAAAGAAAAAAGTCGCGCTAAAATCGATTTTCGCCGAAACTTTTGGTAATTTATTGTGCTGCTTTCATAATTTTTCCACAAATGGGAATTTCATGGTATAATTTTTTTATGACGAGCTATCAATATACAAAATTTCGTCAAAATGGTTCTAGCCGATTTTGAGGAAAAAAACATTTGGTGTTTTGCTCACTATGATAACTATAGTTAACTTTCGGTGGATTTTGTTCATACCCTCATTTTGGCGTTGCTTGGTAACCTGCTAGCTACATATTTAGTTTGAGCTGATTTGGTATGGTCTTTTCCTCTAAAAATCGTTCACAGGAGTTCACACACAGGTCAGTTTCCTTGATTGATGAATGTTTCTAAACTCTCGACTAGTCATGAAAGTTGCGTCTTCGTTAATGTACAAGAAGGCTCCTGCAGCATCCATTGAACTCAGACCTGCGGAGGTACGGCAGGTATTTGGTCATTAACCTGTCTTCCGGTAGAGAGCTGTTGCCTGTGTGTTACCGCGTGAAGGTGACCACCCGAGGAATCCTGTACCATTGGGGAGGAGTTCTTAATCTGGTTTCCCACCTGATCTAGAAGAAGAAGAAGATAGCAGGGAGGCAGATGCGAGCCATAGGACTCTGCCAGAGCTGCAGGACCTGTGGCATTTCGCCTGGCCTCGTTGTGCCCATGTCCTAACTCGCCAACGAGCCCATTGGCCCAGCCGCCGTCGGTACCCATTGCCCCACCTCCCTGGGTTTGGAGGAAGGGGGTGCCCAGTCGGGGATCGAACCAGAGTCCGCTGGTTGTATCCCCACCTGGCTCGGATGGCATCATGTCCCAACGCGCTTGGCCACCGCTTGTTATCTCTCGCTATTTATTGAATTATTATCGCATTAAAATTTATTTTACAACTAACACGACTTTTGTAATAATTTTCCTGCACATTGAGATGAGTTTACGAGATAAAAGTCGTGGGTAAAAAGTACTTCATGATCTAACGTGGTGCTCTAATGATTTTCTCATGAACGGACGTTCAGTCCTTAATAACCGCCCATAACATACAAAATCAATTTTGTTGAAGTCGTTTCTAAAATGATTGGTTCTTTTGTTATGAGGGGTTCGGAGTTAAAGGAAAGCTGCTGGCTCAGGCAAAAATTACAGTGATCCCGAGCTTCGATTCAATACTCGACTTTCGTCGAATTATGAATCTTCGTCTATGACCACTAGACTACAATCACTGGAGATGCCTAAATAGGAATCAGGTGGTACACTTTGGCCATTTTGATAAGTGTAAATAGTCTTTAATCAATCTTGTTCATATTCCTTTTTTACGTTGATCGATTTTTCGCCTGATTTGGTCAACCTGCGCTCTCTTAATTACGTACACTGACGCACACCGTGTTCTCAAATGGTGTTGATCGATCACAGGAGGCATAAACGGATCACTGGAAATCACTTCTCGCTAGTTGAGTGTGAGAATGCATCAGATAGTTTGGAATGCCAACAGTGAGGCGCTCAGGGCAACCACACGAGATAAGTGGTAACCTCTGATGATGCAGAGGTAGGACTTGTGGGGGAGAGAGTGGAGGTCATCTTGGGACACTGCAAAATGAACGAACACATCTACTCTATGGGTATAGTCTACCCCCCCCCCCCGGTGCAGGTTGTGTCTTCAGATGAGGAAACTATCTCGTCCTGGCAGAGTGCAGGAGACTTGAGAGGGAGAGACTTTCGGTCTTAGTTACAACCACTCCCAGGGTGGACGTCAAAGAGGATTCTTGCAGAAAATGGACCTGTGAGACGTTAGGACTTTATGGAACAGTCAGTCGTGGTACTGGACCTCATAAGACTCTAAAAGGTAAAGGTCGGACGAAAGACAATGGAAGTAAAAATCTCTGCAAATTATTACACAACGGTTTATTATTCTCATGAACAGCTTGACCTAGTATAACTGCTCCGAGACCCATCCCATTCGATTCAGTATCGAAAAATACTAGTAAACCATACGAAGCATGACCTGTATATAATGGAACTTTTTATGAGACGGGAGGGAGGGAGTACAAACGACGAAACGGTGACTTCCGCTGTAGTTCCCACGAGTTCTTTCAGTTAGTGGACTTTGGCTCACTATAATGACTGCAATTTCACTATACGCAGTTGTACATGTCTGATACTCATTCCATTCGACCCAAGATGTAGAAATACCTTGAAAACGATACCAAACACGGCGTATTTGCAATTAAACTGCGTTTTGTTAAATTTTTTAACCACTTTTTGCCTATAAAAACCACGAGCTTCGTCCGATCGGATTGCCGAGATGGGGGGTACAACTAGATACCAAATGGTTTTTTTGTGCGAAAGAATGGATTTTTTAGAGCACGCAAAAAGGCACAAAACGTCCCGGGCGGCGGACGGACATTGCAGATTTGGAATCCCCATGTCTTGAAACGTAAAGTATCAAATTTTAAGGGAGGGTTGTAAAAAATGTTTTCTTACCTATTATTATTCAGAATGAAAAAAAATAATTAAAAGTTCAATTGAAGATAACAGATATTTTGCTAACGGAAATAGTTGAGACTGAGATGGAGCGAAACAGTCATTCGTGGAGGAGAAGACGAGAACAAGGCAATCGGACGATAAAGAGACAAATCGTAATGCCAAAGGTTAAATACGAAACACGAGCGCTTCCTAGAGGAAGCAAAAAAAAAAATTGGGCGAACCGGTGCGAGGCGAGGGGGCGGCGTTGCCAAGTGAGGAGGCGAGCGATTTCGTTGAGACGGGCGGGCGAACGACGTTTCAAACGACGAAACGTTGACTTCCGCTGTAGTTCCCGCGTTGTGTGCGTTTCTTTAATTTTTTTAACCGTTTTTTCCCATAACAATCATGGGCTTCCGATCGGATTGCCGAGATGGCGGGCACAACTAGATACCAAATTGGATTTTTGTGTGAAAGAACGAATTTTTTGGACCACGTTAAAGGCACAAAACCGCCCGGACGGCGGACGGGGGTCGGTGGATGGGGGACGGGGGACGGCGGACGGACGTTGCAAATTTGGAATCTCCATGTCTTGAAACGTAAAGTATCAAATTTTGAGGGGGGGTAGTAAAAAATTTTTCGTGACCGAAAATATAGGGTTATTATTCAGAATGAATAATAAAGCAAAATCGAAGATGATTAATCGACGCTCTCTTCGGAGACTACATTGGAAAATATACCCCATCATTTCGAACCAGTGATTCCCTCAACTACGGAAGAAATCCGATACTCATTGTATCGGTTTGGTTTGTGCTTTAATACGCTGGCAGGCCTTCCCTCGGTGTACCACTACAGGCGAAGTAAGAGCTGAAATGTGGAAGAACCTTAGCGTCCATTTGCTGCACGTCGTTATGAATGTTTTCAAAATATCTCTCCACTCTGATTTCAGATCTAATATTCCCCATAATTTGAACTAAAAAGGCACGTAGTTTTGCCTGGTCTCAAATAACGTTCCCTCAGTGAGCAGTAACTTGTTGGTGAATATCAAGTGAAACATCGCTTGAATGAATTCGAAAAAGTGTTTGACTTTGAATATAAATCTTCTACTCCCTCAGGTTATATTTGTTTGTACATCGCTCCGTCACAACTGGTTTGCTGCGCCAATAAAACTGAACGACTAAATCGACGAAGCGGGGAAATAGGAAGCGAGAATCGAGCAAGAAAAGGAAACTTCGCGATAGTTTCATATTTGAAGACATCAAAAGAGCTTTGCAGTTTGAAAGAAGAAAAAAAATTGAATGTACCGTTTTTTTTGGATCGGATCCAGGGGCCATCAATATCTCGTAGAGGTCAAGTTCCGTCTTGAAAACAAATTCAGACTACGTTTTATTCCCGTGGAAGGAACGAGGGAGCTGGTTCACTCTATTTCCAGGTGAACGTAAACACATCTGCGTTTACTTTTCAAAGTCGTGTAAAGAGAAGCCTGGGATCCATATTCACCCGAGTTTGCTTCTTGATAATGACTTTCAGAAGCATTTTGGTTACTGTGCGTGTGCTATTGGGTGAATATCGCAGTGGGTTGGTGCAAAAACAGATTGTTAAATTCGCGCATAAGTTGTTTAGTAACTGTCGACCAGTGTCGGTTTTTGAACCGTTGCCATCATTAATAGGAATTGTTCAATCATTCTGAGCATGAATTGAAACTTGTCTGGTCTAGGAGAAACCACCTGTTAAAACACGGATGAGGACACTGGTTTAAAATGTGTTCTATGCTTAGTCTGATTGGCCTGAGATCGTTGTTTTGACCAGGGTAGACTCGAATGAATTTCGCAGACGGGTTGTAGTTTTAGCACGACCTTGTAATTTGAAAACTTATACGTACGAAGAAGAGGTGACTAGAACGGGATATGATTTGAGTGTATAAGCGCTAACAAGGGGGGCTCTGAAGGCGTGAAACTGGTTGTACGAGGAAGGAAGGAAAAATCCGAATTAGATGTCGATGAGAGGCGAAACGAGTGCCTGTTGGAATAATTTGGAGACGACTATATTTATATGTCTTGGAATTAGTATACAGACGACCGACATTCCCGAGAATTCGTGGGTGAATGAGTTTGGAACGAGCTGTCAGTTGTGGAAAGGAATCTGAAATTGAGGAGTGGGAAAAGAAAGATGGGAAAGGGAAATCCGTTGTCACTTGTGGAAGTGGTGTTTCTGCAGGTTACAAAGGGAGGTCTAAGGCTTAAGGTGTTTGGGGAAATGATGGCTTTTCCGTTATGACCAAGTAGTGCCATTAGGGCAGGTGGGGGCATTCCGAGTTCAAAAACCCAGACTGATAACACATTTTATATAGCCTTCGTCTTCTCTTCGCCATTGTCTCAAGACCATCGAAGCTGCATTACCCCTCGTTTTGGTTTCATTTGTGCCCCAGTCGCACGATTGTCTTCATAATTTTGGTTTATTATTCATTCTGAATAATAACCCTATGTTTTCGGTCACGAAAAATTTTTTACAACCCCCCTCAAAATTTGATACTTTACGTTTCAAGACTTGGAGATTCCAAATTTGCAATGTCCGTGCCTCCGTCCACCATCCGGGCCGTTTTGTGCCTTTAACGTGGTCTAAAATATTCGTTCTTTCGCCCAAAAATCCGATTTGGTATCTAGTTGTGCCCGCCATCTCGGCAATCCGATTGGACGAAGCCCGTGGATGTAATGGGCAAAAAACGGTTAAAAAAATAAACGAAACGCAGTACAACGCGGAAACTACAGCAGAAGTCAACGTTTCATCGTTTGAACTCCCTCCCTCCCCGCCCGTCCCAATAAAAAACCACCCGCGCTCGCTCGCCTTCCAACGACGCCGCCACTCAACTCCCCTTTCGCCTCGCAACGGGTTCGCTTCGGGCGCCCCCGTTCCAATTTCCCCGACGACGGGGCAAAATCATCAGACGTTTTGTTTCAGTAGTGCCATTGTAGCCAGGACATGTTTCGTATGGTTTACTAGTATTCAATGCTGAATCGAATGGGATGGGGGAGCAGTAATACTAGGTCAAGCTGTTCATGAGAATAATAAACCATTGTGTAATAATTTGCAGGGTTTTTAGAGAAAACAATCGTATCAAATCAGATGAAACATGATGTCTCGCCTACAGGTTACCATTGGGTGCCAAAATGAGGGTATGAACAAAATCCACCGACAGTTAACTATAGTTATCATAGTGATCAAAACACCAAATATTTATTTTCTCAAAAACGGCTATAACCACTAATATTACGATTCAGTTCTTTTCGACCTTCTTTTGGGTTTCATTTTGATATTTTTCGATGCTGAATCGAAAAGGATGGATCTCGAAGCATTAATGCTAGGTCAAGCTGATTATCCGAATAATAAACCGTTGTGTAATAATTTGCAGGGTTTTTCATTTTCACGCAGGAGCAATTTTTATTTTATTTTCATTTTGCCTTGTTTAATAAAGTTTTTAATTTATCACGAAGGAAAATATTTTTCTGCTGAGATCCCCCCTTTGCGTTAATATATGATGTCTGAGTTCTGAACAAGTTTCCAATGTCTTCTTAGTCGGCTTTTCAATATTTCTGACATGGTCGATGCCCTCATGATTCGACAGCAGGTGTCCTCCAATCGGTGCGCTGATCCACTGCCAAGAGAGGGAACACGCGGGGGCACATTTTCTTGCTTATTGCTACCTGCCCATGTGCCATCGTAGTGTGGCCTCCTCAATCACTTTATTGTGTGGCTTCACCGTCAGCCCATATGAACACGCATCCTGTGAGCATTATCCCTTCACTGCCATCAGTTCCCCAGGGTTATGAAAAAAAGACTGAATTAAGTTGACTGCTATGCCCAACCGCGGAAGCAAGGTACCAATCCCTGGACACACCTTTTCTTTTGTTTTACTATCGTCCGTGTGGAAGGTGGTGTCTCGTGTTCTTCCTGGTACACAGCGCATCCACTCCTTCTGCGAGACACTGACATGTTCAGTGACCTACTATACTTGAAATACTAGTTCTGATGGATTTCAGGATGTCAATTTTTCGTGTCATGTCATTTACCAAGTCCAAAACACCTTTGTCGGCTTCCACCGTACACTTTCTCTCCGTCAAGTATTCTGTGGGTCGACTTCAACTACGAGAACCTTATACGCTAACACTGTAATCTGCAATGCGCGCGAAATTCGAGAGGTTCCATCGCCAAAATTCTTCGACAATAAATAATTCCACGGAGTTTTTGTTGCGCGACCCGAAACATTTTCGAGACGAAAAGACGGCGAGTTGACGTCGAACTTGGCGGTTTTCGGCAGTTAATTCAGCGGGAGCCGTGTTTGTTTCAAAAGGTTTCTGGTAGTTGAGTTATTGCCGGCATAATTAATTGCACCTATTGGAGCGGAAGGACGGAAGGGAGGAAATTCGTCCGTTCAACGTCATTGGTGAAGGTGATTAATGCGTTCAACCTAATTTCCATTCTGTTCCCTCCTCGCCCCGTCATCCCTTCAACCTATAAACCCTACTCTCCGTTTGAGAAAGGGTGAACTTTCGCAAATGCACGTTTACTGGCGAGCAGTTAACAATAACATTGGCTTTATACGCCATGTGAATACAATTCGATCGGAAATAAATAAATGCTGGCCGGACGGCTTTATCGAAATCGGGGGTTGACTATCTGAAATTTAAGTTTTGGTTGAGCTGAAGTTTATCGCCAGTGAGGATGGCAATCCTATGAGAATGCTGGTCTCAAGAAGCATAAAATTATATGAATTATACGGTATAATAAAAATACGTACTTAATACAATTATTAAGTTAATATTACAACTATGAAGGTATTTAATGATTAAACATTAATCTTTTTGTCTGGAAAAGGTGGGTGCTGGCGATATCCTCATTGCAGCCACAAGCGGGCTATTGTTAGGGCGTCCATGAGCCTCAGCTCATGGCCCCCCTACTCCACCCCCAGGACCCACGGCACTGGGTTCTCTTGGTGCGACGTCACCCATACGCCCCCACCACCCCGGCACGAAGCGGAGGACATCCGCAAGTTCTGCATTCGCTGAAGAAAGGGCCTCCCATACACATGACTCCAGCCCCACCTCGCAGAATCTTCATACCTGTACCTCACACTTGCCAATATTAGCAAGGTAGTTTCTCAGCGGACAGTGATCTGTAAACAGGCCGCATACACTCTTCATATTCTTCCTCCATAGTGCATGCACCTCCTTGCCTCTCCCTCTGGAGAGTCGGATGAAGAGTTTTGACTGTCTAAGGCTAGGCAACCCCTGCCAATGGGCAACCCTGCATCTATCCTTCCATTTGCCAACCTCTCTGCGTAGTCATCCAGGTAGTCCCAACAAAAGGCTCACGGCCGATAGGGATCTGCGCCAACCCCTTCTTTGCCAACCATCTGCCCATTTGTTTCCCTCTATTCACTGATACCACGGCACTCAACACAGTG
Organism: Pachypeltis micranthus; assembly: GCA_020466155.1. Taxonomy (NCBI): domain Eukaryota; kingdom Metazoa; phylum Arthropoda; class Insecta; order Hemiptera; family Miridae; genus Pachypeltis; species Pachypeltis micranthus. Next base: position 9,047,607 of record CM035776.1, read on the forward strand.
TTACGCTGTTGTCCTCAGCCTGGGCCTTCAGTCCAGTAAGACAGTCCCACACCTGCCGCGACGTTAGACAATACGAGGCTAAGGCCTTGAGAGTGGCCTGACTGTCCACCATAATCTAGCAGCTGCTGGACGCAGACCGTCACCGTAGACACCTCTGCCTGGAACACTGTGGCCAATGACCCCAATGAGATTGCTGCTCTAATTCTTGGCCCAAAGATACCTGCCCCCGCCAGGCCACCCTGCCCCGAGCCATCAGTGTAATATACCGGAGCCCTGGTTCTGGGTTATCTTGCCAGGAGCATGCCCATGCTACCAGGCGCGACCACGGGTTGTGGATAGTGGAACGGCCACAGCATTGTCCCCAGGGGCATGTCTGCGGCCAGCTGTGAATAAGGTCAGCATGCTGACTGAATAAGCAGCCGCGAACAATGGGCAAAACCCAAGAGATCGCGGAAGAGATCCTGAACAAAGGGCTGAAGGGCAAGCGGATCTTTATTTTCTCAGACAGCCAGACCGCCATAAAGGCCATCGCAGCCTATAGTTTTAGGTCTTAGCTGGCATGGGAATGCCTCCATGCGCTCAAGCAGCTCGGCGTCCGTGACAGGCTCTCCCTCATTTGGGTGCCGGCTCACAGGGGGCATGAGGGCAATGAAAAGGCTGACCACCTATAAAAAGGGGTACAGAATCCCTACCCATCGGGCCTGAACCACACGAGGGTCTGACGAAAAGTCACCTGAACCGTCTGGTTGCTCGATGAGAGATACAGGAAAATGGCGCCCATTGGCATCGCCAGTCATGACTAAGGCAGGCGAAAAGGCTTGTCACGCCTTCCTGTCAAAGGGCGAAGGCGATGCTGACACTCTAGACAAGATCTGAGAGTACTGATAAGCTTCCTCACCGGGCACTGCCCACTCAGATATCACCTCAACAAGATGGGCATCTCAGAGGCGGTGGAATGCAGACTCTGCGGTGAGGAGGACGAGACAGCAGAGCCTATCCTATGTGAATGCCCTGCCCTGGCAGCAAAAAGCTTTGAATACTTCGGTCAGGGGACTACTGAACCCCAAACTGTAGCAGACTCTGCGGTGAAGGACATACTCGGCTTCCTAAGGGGAGCGGGTATGTACGACGCCTTCTACTAAGAAAGGGCCAGCGTCACAATAGGCCTATATGCGGCCGCAGTGACAAAGGGACTTGTCCCACACGCCCTCGGGTCAAAAAAAAAAAAATATATATATATACTGGAGACTCAGCTTCAAACGCGGGAACTCCCACTCCCACTTCCCACCTGAATCACTCATGGATGAGTATCCAAAAGGGTAGCCTGAAGTTGAACCTCACGGGCATGAGTCTACCACACGCAGCGCAGGCGCATCATTAGTTTCGCCAAGGAATTCCCAAATCAGAGGTGGAGTTACCTCACAAAACCGCTTAAACACGGGAATATTGTTCCAGGAATTGGTCATTATAGACTGCAGTTGTATCTAATCAGAGCACCATCAATCTCAGATCGCACTTGTACCAGTCGTGTCTCAAACTACTCGGTTTTGACATCATTACTCTTACTCGTTTGGGTGGATTTCAATATCCCCTGCATTCCAGCTCATACGTCAAGTAAACAATAATCCTTGGTTTTAATCAGAAGCTTTTCCCATGTACCTTGGGTTGTGAGGTTGTAACTCTCTAGATACATTTTTGTTCCACGAGGTAACTACGTCTTCAAGCACCCACGATATCCGTCATACCAAGGATATTGTGGAAGCTTATGTCGGGCGCACACCATCGTGATTATAGGATGTGTTATAGGAGTGTGCCATCGCGAGAGTTGTCCACAGGCAAGAAGCAACCTTGGACGACCTTCAAGGTCTGCACAGAGCAAACAGCGGTGTGTACTAAGAACGGCTAATAGTGTCCGTGCATGTGAAGCTCTTTGTATTTTTAGCTTCTCGAAGGGATCTGTAAACTGCCTGTTGCACTCGGTGTTGGGGAATGGGATGACCACGATCCCCTCTCGAATCTCAAATCGAATCGACTGCGTAATTGGTGTAGTGGTCGTAAATACATAAAACGCATAGGGCTGGCACGAAAGGCTATAATAAAGTACAGTAATCCAGAACAGTAAAGTAAGTGGAGGACCGTTCGAAAATAAATCGCGAAAATAAAATAAACTCCTGACCAGTTCGTCGTAGTCGGATAGATTGAGTGGCGTAGAAAGTGAAGGGGGATTGTAGGCAGGCAACCGGCGTTGGGCTCAGAAGCAGACTGACAAAGGCCCCGTTGCATCGAAGTCACGTCGGATCGAGTCGGAGCACTGCTGCACATACGGTTTGGGTTATCCATCATAGCTCTTGCTTCCAGCCAGGATGGGATCTCAAACTTTCTTTGTTGGCTTGGGCGCAGCTATTCCGTCCCGTATTCGGCCGTTTAAGGGACATCCGTGACCTTATCTTCAGAAGAAGTTGGGTGGGTTGGGTCACAAAACTCCAAAAGATTTACATAATGCGCGCAGTAAGCGCCCGGTGCTCAATGCCAACTCCAAGCTCAGTGCCCACTCAGTCTAAACCGCAGGGAACTCCAAAAAGTCATCCTACCAACCAGCTTCGCTCTTCTGCACCTCCACCAGAGCCCCGCAGGTCGTTTATGAACGTCATGGAGGGTTTCGCTGGCATGCAAGAGCACGGGAACTCACACAGCATCCATCGTACCTGTGGAGGTACGGCTGGCTCTCTTTTAGCAAGCGATTGTTTGAGACGATGCTGTTAGCGAATTGACTGAATGTTGTTGATGGCCCCAAACCCAGTTAAGAATGGAACAATACTTTAAGAGCTGTAAGCAAAGCTCGTGAGGGTCTCTCAAAAAATCAGTATAATCGCGATATTTCGTTGAGATATTAGGAAAGCGGCGTGCAGTTGAGAAAAGAGCAGGAATTGTTGAAATTTAAGTGAAATATTGAAAGGTGTGTGAAAAGTCTCGTAGAAACCCACACTGCTGCTGAGAAACTGGGAACACCCTCAGGGCCCTCAGGAGAACACGAGATAAAAATTGATTGGTTGATAGAAAATAAGTTATTATTTGGATTTGTTGATGCTCAAGGACCTCCAAGTTGAGAAGTAAAATGTTTAACAAAACACGGTTAAATACGTACTGGAGCTCTACAGTTACCAGAAATGTTGTGGCATTTTAGAACGCATTTATCTTGAATCACGCGATCTAATATTGTGGGTACTATAATGTCCCCCTCCCCATCAATAATTGGCTGAAGCGAACACGCATCCAGTTAGAAGTAAATACCAGCATCCACTTCATTTCTACAAAAGGAAATAACTGAATGAACCATTCTTTTGTGTTACAGACGATCGGAGTGGAACGATTAGCGATAGCTGGTGGAATATTGGCTGTCATGCTGCTAGTCCTTGTGATTATCCTCAAAAGAAGATCAAGAAATACTTCCGAACAGGTACGTTCTCTCCTAACGTGGATTGTAACCAGTAGAGACTACTTCATTAACATCCCTCTTCGAAAAGGTTTGGAAAATGTTCACACCTCAGTTGACAATCTTAGGCATTTTGAAAAGTGATTGGTTAGAGTCCAGCATTGGCCAGTAAATTGGCGTGACTGTTCAACGAGGAAAGTGCGTTCGTTGAGGTTCTGAGTTGTTTCAAGATTGAAATTTGATCATTTTGTTTCATTCCGAACACGGAAGACATTTCCTTGAAGCTGGGTCATCGATACTTCAGTTCTGCGCATAAAAATATTATGTTACGGTGTGGAAGAAGTGAAGTAAACCAAGCAACTGTCTCCGAAGCACTGTTATTTTATTAATTTATAGAACAAATATATAGTTTTATCAGAAGATTGAAGTGTTTATTTTGTTTCTTTTCTGTTCGATTATATATATATTTTTTTCATTATACAAGCCGTATCTGTTTTAATTTCATGTTTATTAACACATTCTGTTGCGGCATATTAGAACTAGCCCCCTGTTCATCAGGACAAGGCTCTCAATGGCCCAACCAGGTACCTTCTACGGGAGTCAGGTGGTACATCAGAGATTGATCAAGGGGCTCAGTTGGCCAGCTTGTGAATCTGCCGTCAAGGGCAATTTCTGAGTGTATTAAAGCGATTGGGTTAATTCTGCCAGTTGGTAAATCACTAAAGTTAACGTACCTGTTTGGTCCGTCTTCTTTGGTTGGTGAGACACAGTGGGCGAGCGCTTTCGATGTAAGGGCAGTCGAATCGCCCATAGTCTCTCACGAGCCAGAAAACTTTAGTAATTTCTGAGTGTTTTACTTTCCTCAGTAGTACGTAGTAGGAAAGGATCCATGAAAATCTGCTCATAGTGAAACTTCTTGCCGGTTCAAAAGTGTGACATCTCCGTATTAGATCAGGTAATATTATTTTCCTACTTATTCAGAGGTGAATTTCTCAGTGCCCTCTCTCTGTGTAGGTAATGGTGCTGAAAGTTATGATAAGCTCAAGTCACGGGTCGTCTCCCTTGTATGCTTCTGTTCGATTACTAGTACTTCAATTCCTCCATGATTCGGGTTACACCAGAGTGGACGTGTTTACCGCTGAACTGGAGCTCGAAGACGTTGTTCTGCGTATCTTACTATCGGCGATTATGTAACACATGCCGAAATACAGATCCCTTGTACATCGTTGTACAGAGCTGGCCTCTGTAGAGAGATTGGCCGCGACAACCTCCTCGAAACACGCCAACCCCGACAACAATTACGGAGTTTCAATTAGGAGATTTGCAGATTACGAATCCAGAGCACACCAGTAGCAGAAACTACACACGTCCAGTTCCTCAATCCGCGTGACTTCTTTCGACGCTAGAACGACCTCTATATACCACAAGTACTGTAACGGGTTGGAGATTTCGACTCTCGCTACTACCACACACGCAACACTGATATGCAATGCAGAAATAACCAACTCCCTCCCGGGCACAAAATCCGAAACCTCTCCACATGGGAGACTAATCCTCGTTTTTACTTTCCGCTACCCCAAAGGGAAAGGAAAGTATAGCAATCATGTAAACAAAAAAATTGGGGTTTTCTTCAGATCTTTACGTTTTGAGGCCTACTGAGTCTAAAAAACCTCATTTCGGCGCGTGGTCCGTGTGTAGTTCGATTTGCGGGAGAACGGCTGATCCGATTGAGCTGGTTCTTTTTTGCATTGTTCGTTATTTTTTGTATACACAAAAATAAGGTTATGAACGATTTCGATCAATGGGAAGGGGGGGGGGACGAAAGGGGTTTTCCCATTTTCTCGAAAACGGCTATTACGATTATGATTAAACTTTCAAATTATCTTCTACTAATCAATACCTAACTTTTCTTCTCAATACATACATGAAATACGCTGAATGGAGATATAGGCCTATGAAGCAAAAATAGGTTTTTTACGCTTTTTGGCAAAACGACTTCAACAATTTTCACCAAACTCTCAGGATGTTTTTGAATAGTTAATACCTACATATTGCTCTCAATAAATGTTCCTCTGAAAATCCATTGAGCAGAGATAAAAATGAAAATGTGTCGAAAATAACGTTTTTTCGAACATTTCCGTAAATTCCAGGGTAACTTCGAAACCAGATGTGATAAATTCTAATGGAGTGTCTCTTACTTATTCATACCCACATTTCGTTCTCCATAATTGTTTCTGTATATATATGTTGAACGGAGATATAAGACAAGTTAACAAAGAAAAGGAGATTTGTCGAATATCAATTTATCGAAATTCCAATTTTCTCAGAAACGGCTCTGACGATTTCGATCAAACTTACGAAGTACTCTCAACTAACTAGTACCTACATTTTGTTCCCCATAAATGTTTCTGAAGAAATGCGTTGAACGAATATATAGCGCCCGCATATTTAGCAGGTGTTCGTTCGAACTTGGGGAGTGGCGGAATGTTGTGTGTTGGTACGCACCGCTCGTTTTTTTTTTTTTAACTTTTTCATTATATATAATATTAAAATACATCACGTAATATGTACAAATACTTCAGTTTCTTTTAAGAAAATTCTTGTGCTGGGAACTGGAACGTTTTAAAAGCCAAGTTAAAGAACAAAAACAAACTAACGCAATTTCTTATTAATTTTCACGTTACAATATCTTCATATTTGTGTGCGTACGCCTATTTAAAAAATATTATATTCTCTTTGGATACCTGACGTATCTTTTCATTGCTAAAAGATAGTGTTTTACTTTTATTATCTTTGTAGTTTAGTATTGTTCATTTCACTATAGTTATAAGTACTATCATATTTATCATTAATACCTGCTTCACCTAGTCTCACACCTCTGTGAACCGTCCCGTTCGACTCAGCAACGGAAAACACCAGTAAACCATACGAAGCATGACCTAATTAGTACGGAACGACGAAAATTACAAATTCCAGGCGCCAGTGGGTGCCTGCGGGGTATTGTCAGGACGTGACGGGTCGAGCTGACGAGAGAGAGGGCAAATGATGAAACGATTACTGCCGCTGTATTGTCCCTCGAGTTCTTTCAATTAGTAGGCTTTAGCGCAGTCACTATTACTGTAATTTCATCTACATTGTGACGTTCTATTTTCGTTAATTTTCTATTTACGTTAATACTCTGTTAAAAAAAAGGCTCTTAGGGGGTGGGAACCTATCGTTCTATTCTATCTCTAGGGCTCACACAAAAATAAAAGTAAACTTTCTCAAACAGGAAAAAATAAATTTAATACGAACTGTTAACGGTCGAATAAATTTAGTGACGGTGTTGTAATTATATGATTTCACACCTGCGTCTGGGATCTAATGGGACGCCCAGAATTCAATGAACTAGCCCGTTGTATTTTCTTGTGTGGAAAGGGTCGAGATGGCGATTCGCTATCCGCTTCAGAGACGACTTCTCCACTCTCCAGCGTCTAGCCTGCGACTACTTCCCGCGTTTTTGCGACGCTCGAGGTGGCGCTTTCCACTCCTCCGCCTGTTCTGCAAGTTCACGAGCCGAATTCTGACTCCACAATATGTAGTCGCACACCTCTGATACTCCAACATCTAAAAATACCTTGAGAACCATACCAAACTGCGTTAGAACTGACAAAAATTGCGGTTTCGTCAGTTTACTTTAACCATTTTTCGCCCATAACAACCATGGGCTTCGTTTGATCGGATTTTCGAGCAGGCGGGCACAACTAGCCACACCTCTTTTTGTGCAAAAGAGTGGATTTTTTTAGTTCACGTTGGACATGGCTGATTTCGAATTCCGATGCCTTGAAACGTGAAGAATCAAATTTTGTGGCACATGGGGAGGTGGTGGGGGGTTGTAAAAACATATTCCTGGCCGAAAACATAGTTATTATTCTGAAAGAATAATAATAATGAGGATTTGTATGTTATGTGGAGGGATTTCGGAATTTGTGCAGGAGAGGGAGTTGGTTATTTATGCATTGCGTATCAGTGTTGCGGGTGTAGTAGCAGCGGTGCGCCGTGTTTGACCGCTGAGACTAGAACTCATCTTCTAGTCTCACTGTGTTTGACACGTGGAAAAGAGAAGTTGCCGTGTCCCCAAACGGTAGCGAGATTCGAAATCCCTAACGTACGTATAATGGAAGAATGGAGGTTGTTATAGTGTTCACAGAGTTCACACGCTTTGATTAAGTACTTATGTGTAGTTTTGGCTATAGACGGGCTAGATTCAAGATCTGACTATCCCTTAATTGAACCTCCATTCTGCTACCATGTATATACTTATTGATACTTTAGTCACTGAATTTACAACACAGCATATACTGTAAGTCGGCAGAGTATCTCCGCCAAGTTCACGCCATTGACGAAGCCCTGAAACACACCAATGATAGAGCCTACGCGAGAGCACGTCATCTGGCGTGAGATAATGAGGAATTGGATGAGGTAAATTGACGGAGCATGTAGATGAACCGTCGAAACAACTCAAAAATTATACAACGAAGGGCGTGAAAAAGCATGATCAGTCGCCAGTAATATTTTCAGAATGTTATGAATTTTTAATAGAATGGTTTCTTAAGACACTGACAGAGATGCACTGGTGCACACTATGCTACCAACAAAGGGGACTCCGAAAGATTGAGTTGTATCTGGCGCGGAAACTAGATCGTTTGGTTAGGTTGGGCTTTCGTAAACTCCAGGGTAGTGCACTAACACACTGGACTTCGTGCATCTTATATCCCGAGCTAGGCAATGGGTTAGTATTTTAGAACACATTTTTTCGAGTTTCGGAGAGGGACATCGAGTGTTGCCAGAAGGATCAGCCACAACAACTGATGAAAGTGGGTGCTATTCGAATTTAGGGATTTTATTTTTGAGAAGGCATTGCCGAATGGCTTCCAATTGGTGTGGTTGTTCTTGTTTATTTGGTTATAGTGACTTGAACTCTGACTTTGGCAAAACATGTTGGTCGACGGTATAGTTAGTTCATTTTGGGAGTAAATTTCACTTTGATCGCCTTTCATCTACAGGACTTTAGGAGTCACAAAAGCTGTGAAGTAATCGTCAATTTGATTAATCTACTGACAAATGGAGAGAATGATCACCCCAAGCGTTGTCGATGTGAAAACCAGCTCCATTCAAGGCTCTTACGTTGATTTCAATGTCTCGGCTGATCTCAGCAACGAGCAAGTCTCACTTCAAGCGGACAACAACTTTTCTGTGATATCTCCCCCCCCCCACCCACCCACCAAACCAGGAACCCCATTCATCGTTCTTTTGTTCATATCAATGCTGACTGTTGGGTGCACGAGAGGGCGAGAGTTGAAGATCGAAAATAAAACAAACTCGGTGTCACAAAATTGTCGTCAGATCACGACATCAGTTGTTGAATTTGGCATGGTACTGAAAGATGGTTCAGTCATGAGAATAACAGCCAATGTGGTTCCCAACATCATGGGAATTTTCAAAAATAACATTGATTCGGAAGGTATGACGATACCAGAAAACCTAGAATTAGCAAATTTAGATAGCAATAAACCTATCCAAATTTAGATTGGGAATGATTATTACACTTCGTGCTAGGAGAGAAAACTTCCTTGATGCCTAATCTTTACCTAGTGAATACTAGATTTGTATGGGTTTTGATTCGGAAGAAAGAAATTGGCAAAAAACTCAAACAAACATACCATAAGTTTGTGTGCTGACTGACTCCTATCAAAGGCAAGCGGTTCATCGTGGTCTTGCGGTTAGACGGTCGATTCATAATTCTCGGATTGTGGATCGAATCCCCGGCGCGATTGCCGTAATTTTTGCCTTAGTCAGCAGCTCTTCAAAAGCATCTCCAAATTTCCTTCCCCCCGTAACAATGGCGCCCAACTAGTGGTCGAATTTCTTCTTTCCAAGAAAAAGAAGAGGCCCCGAGAGAAAAATTAAAAAATTAAGAGAGAAAAATAATGAGACGAGTTCTCGGGTCCGGGATTCGCTGACGCTGTGAAAGTTCCAGCGCGAAGGTGGAATGGGCGACGCGCCTACTACAATGCGAGGGAACGAAGACTTTCCTTGTAGCCTTTCTCGAATCAAAGATCGGATTTTCCGGGGATTCGCTCAACTCTCGTAAAATTCTTTCCCTAAAAAAGAGTTCGCTCCAGGAGTAGCGGTTATTAGACGAGGGGGGAGATGTGCTGACTGACTCCTATCAAAGGCAAGCGGTTCATCGTGGTCTTGCGGTTAGACGGTCGATTCATAATTCTCGGATTGTGGATCGAATCCCCGGCGCGATTGCCGTAATTTTTGCCTTAGTCAGCAGCTCTTCAAAAGCATCTCCAAATTTCCTTCCCCCCGTAACATTTGTTAACAATTTCGTGCTCAGTTCAACAAGAAGTTAACAACAATCTATTAGCTTGGGTAAAGCCCGACAAGGGAGCTTGTTATAATAACAAGAAAAATGATTGTTTGAAGTCTCTTGGGGAGTTAGACACAATAGGGGTTCGGGAAAACTCTTCTGAAAATACCGATGGCTTAACTGTACAGCCATGCAACAGTTCACACACTCACAAAATCTATGAAGGTAGAGTAATCAAAATTGTTCATGAGGAATACAATAAGGTTTTACAAGATCAATTAGCTAAAGAAGTAATTGAAAAAATCCCTTCAAATACGAAGATTCTGATGGAATTCACTACCTTCCACAGCACGCAGTGGTTACATAAATGCATAAATTAGTCGTCCTTCAGATATTGTAGAGTTGTGGCAAGCAAATTTGAACTGGAACAATTCTATAAGTGCTGGAAACAGACATCTCTGGCAAAATTCACAATTACTTTTAGAAGAGATACAACACGTAAAAATCCCGAGATATATACGTCCGACCAACAATATAGTGGAGCTTCACTGCTTTGCTGACGCATCTCAGAAAGCTTATCCTGCTGTCGTTTATGTCCGATATTAAGAAAATCAATTTAGATCAAAATTGATGCTTCGTAAGGCAAGGATTCGGAAAAAAATTCAATAGTTAAAGGAAGATCTCAAGTGAGGAAAACATCCAAATGCGGAACGCAGAAAAATCAGATCTGCGACACTTCTCCTTCCCAATCGTCACACCATCAGTCGATTTATCACTGGAGATTACACACCATTTCCCTCAGTCTTCTTGAACTTTCTGGCCCTGAAGTGTCGCCAACTAGGCGAGAAAATTTCACGTTCAGCCAATTATTATATTTAATACCATCTGTTTTGTGTCATCAGCTGTTTTGAGGCGATGAGGAGCGCCGCGAGAAAATAAAACGGAGTTGCGTTTTGAGATAGGAGATGAGAAGGTGTTCTTTATTTTACGTTTAATTTAAAACACTAATTTGTGAGGAATAGGAGAGACGCTTTTTCCCCACAAAAAAGAGGAGACAGTGCCTGGGGAAGTCTGAGGTCAAAAGACTCGAACTGATTTGAGTTGCGTCAAATACGGACAATGAACCATTCGCTGATTATTCGATTATTCAGTACGAGATCCTTGTATTCACGAACATGGAATATACTTCTCACAATAGTCACCAATCCCGCCAATACCATCAAAACTCAAACACATTCCTGGAAAAGACAACGTTCGGTGCAAGAAAAAAATAGAACGGGCGAAGAAATTAGTTGTGACGGCGTGGACTGTAGCGTGCCCAAAAACTGGTTAATGTGATACGACAAAAAGCGAGTCGATGATCACTCGCCACACTTAGCGATTTGTCTCTAAATAGCACGAACTGGAACTTGTAGGGCTGTATGAGTGGTGTAGATTGAACAGAATGAGCTGACTGACTTAGAATCTTAGGGATGAGACGGAGTGAGAGGGTTGACAGAGCTAGACCGAGCTTGGGAACCTCCTCAGGCTGTGCAGTAAACACAGCCCGACCGCCGATTTAGGGCTTGCCACAAATAGGTACCACGCTCTTTCAGTTATTAATGGTTTCTATTAAGGGCCTCGTTTATTAACTCGAGAGCCTATCGTTATCAACTTGCTCTTCCTTCACTTTGAAGCAGCAGACATTGGAGGAGAGATGACTTTTCCTTATTCCCCTCTGTCTCTTGCAAGAAACAGCCTAATTAGACTTCCTCTCGGATCTTTCCGATTTCCAAATTTTCGGTTTCGTCAATCCTTAATTTTAGTGTTAGCAACTCGTAACGAAATCTTTTACATAAGTCTCGCGCTACAGGGTTTTAATTCGTCCATAGGTAACAATTCGTTTTTGTTAGGTCGCTCTAAGCACCGGTGGGTCGATCGAAAGGTGAAGTTGGTGACGGTTAGAATGATATCTTGCCACCCAGTGTTGTCAGTGTGAACGCAACAATCTTGTGATAACACAAGCATGTATAATAAACAAGGAACCATTTACCGACGTGAATCAGTAAACCTCGTCGGATGTCGGAGGAGTGATGTTGTGCAATGCAAACGGAACGCGAGCGAGTCAATCAATTAACTGGTGGTTCGCATGGCTGCTCAGTACAACCAACACGTTCTCGTTAGGCGTTAACGTTAGAGCGATGAATTTACGCTTCATTTGACGCACGTTGTTAGACCACGTAGTCAAGATTACACCTAAAGTGTAATGTTCGCGACTGACGGAACATCCAAGGGCGCCTGACATTTCGCCTACTGAAGAGACGAATAACTACAACGTGTTTTGAAGAGTGGGGCGCAATGTTGAGTGTGGCTCGTGGTTTGCAGTTTGTTATTTCAACGTCTGATTCGCTGCGCTGGGATGGTGTGTTGTTAGAAACCCGGAGTCGAAGTTTAACTCTCACGGGTCGTGTCCTAAGTTTAGTACGCCTTTTGGAAGCTCAAAGTACAGAGTTAAAATGAAGCAAAAACGATGGAAGAGCTGTTAGTACCTAAATTTATAATAAATACAAGTACATCGGTCATTTAATATTATAAAATTAATAAAGGTTGTGGATTTGAAATATTTCTTCTTGGTAAATTATATTATATAATTATTTCTGGAGCCTTATGCCTGGACCAAACGATAACGTCCTACCTCTTGGAAAATGTGGGTTCCGGATGAAACGGCACGGCGGGACTATGGGAGCACTCAATGCTCATTCAAATCCGTCTGAAGTACTTCTTGGGGTATCCTCTCGACCGAGTTTCTGGAATTATTCATATACTTTTCCTTCGAATTCCTGTTCCGCGAAAAGGGCACACATTTATGTCCATAAGAAAACCTTCTCTTCACTTCATGGATATCCGCCCTAGTCACAATTTTCAAATACTCAAACTTACTTCTTTCGAGTAATGTGTTGTGTGTGGGCTGTTATGTTGTTGTTGGCAGATCCCGTGGAGAAACAGTGTTTCAGACTGCATCTGTGGCCATGAATGAATTGTTTTCATTTCTACAAAGTAAAAATAAATAAATTGAACTAACAAATAAATAAAATAAAAACACACCATGGGACTCATTAAAACAAAAACGGTGACCTACAGGCATGGAGAGTTCTGTAAATAGCTTTTACGAGGTCCTAAATATCTTCTACATATTTAGAAAGTAAATGATCTTTGTAATTGGTCTTACACGCTCTAACTGACATTACGGGTTCTCATTATACAATCGGATGCTGTTTGCTGTGAATGATTCATTAAAGATACTTGTTCTGTGAAGAGGGATTTGAAATTGTTGCCTGGCATTACGGGTACTACGAAAGTGGATGTCTCCGATTGTGACGACATTGTGAAGATTAGTTGGTGTGGAAAATTTTAGAATTTTAAATAACAATACTGCAGTCCCCAGTTTAATACGCTCAGCAATTTTCAACCGCTTAAACTTTGGATTATTATTCATTCTGAAATAATTTTTTAAAAACCTATGTTTTTGGTAACGAAAAACTTCTTACGACCCCGCCCCCCCTCAAAATTTTATACTTTACGTTTCAAGACTTGTAGATTCCAAATTTGCAATGTCCGTGCCTCCGTCCACCGTCCGGGCCGTTTTGTGCCTTTAACGTGACTAAAAAATTCGTTCTTTCGCACGAGAATCCCATTTGGTATCTAGTTGTGCCCGCCATCCCGGCAATCCGATCGGACGAAGCCCATGGTTGCTATAGGCAAAAATGGTTAAAAAAATTAACGAAACGCAGTATAACGCGGGAACTACGGCGGAAGTCAACGTTTTGTCGTTAGTACTCCCTCCCTCCCCGCCCGTCCCAATAAAAAACCACCCGCGCTCGCTCGCCTTCCAACGACGCCGCCACTCAACTCCCCTTTCGCCTCGCAACGGGTTCGCTACGAGCGCCCCCGTTCCAATTTCCCCGACGGCGGGGCAAAATCATCAGACGTTTTGTTTCAGTAGTGCCATTGTAGCCAGGACATGTTTCGTATGGTTTACTAGTATTCGATGCTGAATCGAATGGGATGGGGGAGCAGTAATACTAGGTCAAGCTGTTCATGAGAATAATAAACCATTGTGTAATAATTTGCAGGGTTTTTAAAGAAATCAAACTCAATCACCCGCCCCCTCGACTCGCAACGGGTTTGCTGGAAGCCCCCGCCCCAATTTCCCCGACTCTTGCCCGACGGGGCGCCAAGGCCGTCCTCCGCACACCCCTCCATCGGATCATAAATGCCCACAGACATTTACCGGCGCCTGGCGCTGGGGGAATATTTAGTTTCCATAGTTCCATTGTAGCCAGGTCATGTTTCGTATGGTTTACTAGTATTCGATGCTGAATTGAATGGGATGGGTCTCGGAGCAGTAATACTAGGTCAAGTTGTTCGTGAGAATAATAAACCATTGTGTAATAATTGGCGGGGTGTTTACATAGAAAGGTGAGACGTGTTGGTCAAGCTTCAACCGATATAAAAATCTGATGACAGGATTTTGTGCTTTTTGTAGTGACTGAATCTGTTCCTTGTTGAGTTCGCAATAGGCAGAGGTTGCGTAGTCAAAATTATGCATCACTAAGGCTAAGAGAGAAATAGGGAGAGAGGGGGGGGGAGAGAGACTTACAGACAGTCAGAGAGACTCCAACGATTAATCTGATTAAAACGTGACTCTGTTTCCTGGTACTGCATTTTGTAACAAAAAGATCCAAAACACGCAGGTCACCACGTTCAGCGAATAAGGTGACAGAAACGGGCAATGTATAGCCTCAATAATTCGATAATTAAACGAGCCACGCGCGGTTGTCTATTTCTAAGGAGTTTGAGTTAAGATTGTTCGATCGGTTTCGACGGTCAAGTCATCATCAGTGACAAGAACCCAACCTGAGGATGACTGCTTAAAACAATCTCAAAGTGTAACTCAAATTACTTTTTCCGTTTTATTATTGAAATGGATTTCCACAACTTCGTCGAGAGTGATTTAGTTCCTTATGTACAGCCTCTCGTGAGTTAACGGGAATTTTCTTATGCCGCTTTGTTCATATAAAAAGCGGAAGCAATAAACATGCCTAAAATTGTGGAATGCGTTGCGCATTGGGAGGAGCTCTGAGCATGGTCGAACGCTACAATCAATTCACTAATGAAAATGCAAATCACGGTTCGACTCTGGCGCTTATTCGTTGCATCGAATAAGAAACTCCTGATAAAAATTCTTCCGCAGTTTTCCCGTGGAACGACGATGTTCCCGTTCTGGCGTTCCCCTTTGGTTTCATGGGAACGCTATGCAAATTTAAGCGGCCTCGCAGGATTTGTAGGTGAGCGCTAAAACCTACCACTTCGGGCGAAAAATAAATCGCTTGTTTCCTCTCAAGTGGCGAAGGACGAGACGAAATCTGAACAAGGGACGTTTCCTGGCAGCCAAGGCCTAGCAGAGCTTCACCTCTCGCGAACATTTCTTGTCAATGTCACAGTTTTGAATTTCAACTTTTAGGGTAAAATAGTGGAGCGACGCTGGAAAAGCTTTCCGCTTCCAGCCTTTTTTTTTCAGCTGGCTGAGGGATTTCGTTCTTGACGTTGGGTTTAGGTCGCTTTTAGCTGTTCGAAACTCGGACTCGACCCATTTGATGGATGAAACATTCCAACTTTCTCGTTCTGCGAGTTTTGTTTTTTCCTCCCTCTTTAAACATCTTTCGGCCTGGTCGCCTAAATCACGTTTTACGCGGAGTTGCTGCAGTCGAACTGAAATACGTTGCGCGGGGATCTTTTTTTTCCATAAAGGGATGCCGAACTCTGAAAACAGTGCGATGCCCGGTCGCTAACCAGTTAACTTATACCTAGAGCGAAAACTTTTGGAAAATTCCACGCTAAAATACGTGCCGAAATATTTCCTTGCAATAACATTCTTCAGCATCCACGATATGAGGCATCTTGAACCATAAAAAGTTACTGAAGTTAACGCACTTGTTTGGTGAGTCCGTCTCCTCTGGCTGGTGAGATACTGTGGGCGAGCGCTTTCGATGTAAAGACATCATAGTCTGGCCATTAAGTCAGTACTGTCAGTACGAGTGTTTATCCACAAAGAGAAAGGTAAACGGGACAGTGGATCGTTGGGGTTCATGCAGCTCTGGGGAAACCCGCGAGAGGTGAAGGGAAAGGAATGTAAGGGCAGTTTTTGTATGTCCTAAATAGTCTGTTGATTGTCGATTCTAAGTATTTTTTGTATAGGGTGGTCTGTAAATCCGTCAGTTGGTTGTTTTCGTTGGTGTAGTGTTTTGTTGTGAGTGTATCTCACCAGCCAGAGAAGACGGACTTTCCAGACAGCTACGTTAACTTCGGAAATTTACTTACTGGCGGAACTAACCCAGTTACTTAAATACATAAAAGTTACAACCCTATTGTTGCGGACTGTCAACAGGCATGGGGAGGTTTTGGGGGTCTGGGAAAACTAATTGGGAAACGCCATGCGCTTAGACGGGATGCGCTTCCGACAGCTCTCAGGTACAAGGGTTAGAAGGTCTCCTTGTCGGATTTAAAAGGGAAACGGAGAGGTGCTGGAAAAACCGGAAAGTTTGCCGAGACTAGCTCAAAACACACGGAGTACCTTCAGATTTCTATTGAGCAACCTAAAGTACGCTTAATTTCAATAGTCTTTTAATTTTAATAGTCTCTTTCAACGAATTTTAAAAAGTCATACGCCCTACGGGCATCTATATTTTATTATCTGTAAGCGTTTGCTTGGAAGTCCTTCGATGGGAAGTACATTTATGAGTGGCCAATAATCGTATCTACGAAAGTTTTGTGATGCGCGCTACACATTTATTTTTCCAGTTGTGCAACGCGTTCCCTCAAAAGAAAGAGCGCTCCTGTAGCTCGCGCGTCCGTCGCACGATACAAAAACATTTCTCTGAGTAATCTGCGAGATGTTTGAAGATTCCGAGCAGTCGCCGGATTTTGACATCTTATTTTTCATAACAGCCGATACCAAGGAAATGGGATTGTGTAGGTGAAAAATGGGAGGAGTCTGAGCAGCTAAGAAGCAGTTCGTTCGGCCGACCTTCGTTCTGAAGAAATTATTTATGTGCCCTGAGTGAATTGAGGGAGCTAGAGAAATAGAGAGCGGGATAACTTTTACTTCCCTTGCAGGTTGTGTGATTCAACTTGCGAAACCCATTTGCAACTCCCCCCCGAAGGGGGAATATCGAGCGTTGCCTTTTACCACAGCTGAACACTTCCTTTCTTCCTTTTCCCATCGAATCAACTCATTTTTATAATGCTAAATGGTTCTTATTACAACCGTTTTATTCCTTCGGGGCTTACGCCCTCTTTTTTATTTGCTCGTTCCTTTCCGAAGCACTAAGTTTGCATTTGGCTCAGCGTAAAATGAGTACTCGTAATTTCTTTGTTCTATAAAAAATTTATTTCGCCTTGAAATTACTATACACGTACAGAAATATATACGAAAAATAAATGAGCGGTTACATCACACGAAGCATTTAGATAAAATACGATACAAATGATTAGACAACGGTTTATTATTCTTTTGCATGGCTCGACGCAGTCTCACACCTCTAAAAACCGTCCCATCCGAACGCAACAAAAAATACTATTAAATGATTAGAATCGTGGCCAGACTACAACGGAACGACGATTTCAGCCCTGTAGGGAGTTGGTACGACTGACTGGTGGTTGGAGTGAGACGAGAGGAAGTGCATACGATGAAACGATTACTTTCGCAGTACCGTCTTGTAAGTGCTTTCGATTAATAGAGTCGTGAGCTATGATTTCAGTGATTTCACTGTTTTTGGTCGAGACGCAGTGGTACACCCCTTAGATTCGACTCTGCATCGAAAAATACTTCGTCATGAATGGGATGAAATGGCCTAAATTGCGTTTATGTTAACTTTTTTTTAGGCATGTCTTGTCCATAACCTCTGATACCCCAACATCTGAAAATACCTTGAAAACGATACCAAACTGCGTTAGAACTGCCAAAATTGCGGTTTTGTTTATTTTTGAGCAGGTGAACACAACTAGATGCAAAATGGGATTTTTAGGCAAAAGAGCGGATTTTGGTTCATTATTCATTCTGAATAATAACCGTATGTTTTCGTTCACGAAAAATTTGTTACAACCCCCCATCAAAATTTGATACTTTACGTTTCAAGACATGGAGATTCCAAATTCTCAATGTCCGTCCGCCTTCCCCCGTCCCCCGTCCGTGCCGTTTTGTGCCTTTAACGTGGTCTAAAAAATTCGTTCTTTCGCACAAAAATCCCAATTGGTATGTAGTTGTGCCCGCCATCTCGGCAATCCGATCGGGCGAAGCCCATGGTTGTTGGAAAAATGGTTAAAAAAATTAACGAAATGCAGTATATCGCGGGAACTACAGCAGAAGTCAACGTTTCGTCGTTAGTAATCCCTCCCTCCCTCTCTCCCGTCATATCAAACTCAATCACCCGCCTGCTCGACTTGCAACCTCTTTCGACTCGCAATGGAGTCGCTGGAAGCCCCCGTCCCGACGGGGCGCCAAGGCCACTTCACTTCCTCCGCACACCCCTCCATCAGATCATAAATGCCTACAGACGTTTACGGGCGCCTGGCGCCGAGGGAATATTTAGTTTCCGTAGTTCCATTGTAGCCAGGTCATGTTTCGTATGGATTACTAGTATTCGATGCTGAATTGAATGGGATGGGTCTCAGAGCAGTAACACTAGGTCAAGCTGTTCATGAGAATAATAAAACATTGTGTAATAATTTGCAGTGTTTTTTAGTTCACGTTGGACATTTCTCATTTCGAATCCCAATGCCTTGAAACGCAAAGTGTCAAAATTGGCGGTCTTTTTTTACGACGTTAAAGGTAAAAGATGGCCCGGGCCGGGCGGAGGGCGGGCATTGCATATTCGGAATCCTGACATCTTGAAACGTGAAGTATCACATTTTGAATTGGAGGGGGGGCGTAACAAACATTTCCTGACCGAAAACGTAGGTGTGTTGTTCAGAATAAACAATGAACCTATAGTTCTATTATATAGAAAGTCGTGTTAGGAAGGTAGACACCAAGAAAGCATGATTCTATTCTGAAGCTGTTCGTTAAGCTTGTCATGGTTTTCGGCGAACAAAAAATGGTTTTTCTTTCTCCTGGGTCCCATTCTTCTTACTCTTGTTTGATTTTTAAATTTTTGTTTCCTTGATTTCCCCATCACTGGTGGGCGGTGGGTGGTTTACTCCCCTCCCCTTATCCTGGGTGTCGGTTCAGGGGCTGAATTTTCCCATGAGTCGTGGTGCCACTAGCACCTCTCTCCGCTGTAACAAGCACTCAGGCCCCGGAGTTTCTCTCCTCCTGGGGTTCTAGCGTCCACCTGGCGTGCTATCGCCTTGGCATCCAAAGCCACCCCGGAGTGTACCCATCCCCTGTCTACCTGAAGCCACCGCCAACAGGCTTCTCACTCCCCCTATTCTTTATTTCTTTTTTATTTTTCTTTGTTTCCACTTTTTCCTTTTTTTTACTCTCCCCCGTGCACTGCTGACTGAACTGCCGTGGGGTTTGAACAAATTTTTTTTTGCACCAAAAATTTTTTGTCTGGAGGAGGGGGAGTGTCATGGTTTTCGGCGGGCAGCCGATGGTGGCAACCCTGTTGCCGCCACCAGTGCAGTTCGCCGCTGTTTATAAAAGCGGAGGAGCCACATTTTTGGCAGAACGGCTACTGGCATCACTTACGAATTTCTCCCATTTTTAAGCCAGTGAATAAGTACTTAAAGTCCCTTTTATATTGTGTAAATTAAGGTAAGGGATCAGAGCTTGGCGTTTCAAATTCCCCATTGCCCCTTTATTTGTCATTTACTACAATCTGAGCATAGGTTATTCGTTTCATTCTAAAAGGAGTTCATTTCATTTCATTTCTTTTTTGTCCTGATTAAATTCATGTGGGTCCTAGTTGGTTTATAATTTCATTTCCCAGTACTTTCCTGAGAGGCATTATTTTATTTATATTACATCAAGTGAGTATATTCGAGTATATTTAACTTGTTCGTTTTTGGGGCCCTGACACGACTTTCACTCGTGTCCTGTCCGTGGGTTATTCTGTAAAGGAATTCCCCAAGTACGTCGCAAATTATATTCACGAAGATGTCTGAATGTCGAGTGGCGTCACATAATGTGGCACACCTCTTCAATCTTATTCGTATCATATCCACCTCCTCATGGACATCCAACTTACTGGATTCAGTAAAGTTCACTGCTCCTGAAGGAGGCCTTGGAATCTACGGTTCGTTTCTGAAACCTTTCCTCCTGTTTGTGAAGACAAGAAGAAGCCACCGATGTCTTTTGAATATACATAAGATCGCTGGACCCTCTGAAGCTCGTTGATTATTCGAACTTCAAGCTGGTCTTGGACACGGTCTCATTCCCTTTGGCGTCCGAACAGCGTCATCCCACTGGTGTTTCAGTAAAAATCTCATCTTAGTCTTAGTTCCATCGCCATTCCACAGTTGAATTGAACATCGATTGAGCGATGAGTTTGAGGAATCGTATGAAGTTGAAATTGTACGGAAACCTGAAAACTACTCAATTTGTGGCAGGTGAGAACAAACATAGCACACACACATTAACATGAGAAATCTTCGTGTCAAATCTTAAGAGCAAATTATTAATGTTTGGACCAGGATAGACGTGAATGAAACTCGGAGACGGATATTTACTGAGCACCAACTTGTAATTGGTGAGCTGGAATATCACAAGATTTGAAGACTTGGATTGTACAAAGAAGAGGTGACTTACACGGGAGATGAGTTGAGTATGGAATCGCGAACAAATAGGGCTCTGAAGACGTGAAAAACTGGTTGTACTCGGAAGGAGGAGAAAGCCGAACTAGAAGTCGATGGGGGGTGATAGAGGTATCCGTGGGGAGAATTGGAGACGGCCGTATCGCGAAAGGTGTTAGGAAACAAGTGTTGGGAGAAAACGCGAAAACTGGAGACGACTCACTTCGACGACACTTCGTAGCAGAATGATGTTTTGGGAGAAGGTATCTGTTGTGGAAGGGAATCTGAGAAGAGGTGAGGGGAAGGAGGGGAAGATCACCGTTGGAAATATCCGCCGATTTGGGATTTCCAAGGGTGAGGGGCAGGTATCGAAATAGTTGGAGACGATTAGGCGGTCGGAGATAATGACGTGGGGAAGTCCGAGATCAATGAACTGACAATTTCGACGCTTTGCGTCGAACAATTAAAAAAACGCCGTTTTAGTTGCCCTTCTGTACCCACTCGTGTCTACCTACTTGTAACCGGTCTGACTCATTGCAAAGCACTTGACTATTTGTACGTTCACTTTTCCCAGAGCCAATTATTCTCACCCCAGGACTAGTAGCCCCCCCCCCCCCCAATGGGTTTTAGATCCGTCTGTGTAGATGTCGATACCATTAGGACGCCGAAATCGACAGTTGCACGGGCTTTCTTCTGATTGCGCTTTGTATTTCCTGTCGAAGTAGCACCTGGGCAATATAATGTCAGTGATTATGACGAGCTCCGTATAGATTTTCGTGTTCTTGTATATAGTCAAGTGGAAATGGGCAACCTTATTAACCACAAAGGGTATGAAAGGAACGGCAGGGTGGACGAGCCAAATTGACTGGGAGTTTTTGCTTATCATTATACAATAATTGAATAGGATATTAAATGGAAATATCCAGGATGGTATTAGTGATGAAATAAACAACCGCGACGGGTTTCAATTTGCCAAAACTACAATGAACACAAATAGCTATAACCCACAGTGAACCAATTGGGCGCTAAACTTGAGTAAAGAACAACGATGAAGAAGAATTATAGGAACGCTATCTGGGCACTATACAGCGGGAAAGAACGCTCACAGAAACAATTTCAACATCAACGCCTGGTACCCATTCTGGAAATATGAAAGAGTGGAGAACTCTCATAGAGAGCATGATGGTTCGGCAATAGAATTGACAAATTATGCGAGCGAATGTTGCACAACACAAGGAGAGGTACGGCCAGGTATCAACTTTAAAGAAGTCAAGCTTACTACCACTAACGCTGGGGAGATGGGATATAGGCCTTGGGTGGCTATGATTTCAATCATTGTTCCCTCGGCCTTGGCTGGTGCCCTATTATCTTCTTCTTCGGGAAAACTGTCCTAGCTCTGTATTAATATCTAAATGGGGGGTTTTACAAGTTCATTGCGAGCGAGGTCCAACAAGAAGCAATGAGGGGTGTCCTCAGACTAAGGAAAAATGACGAGTGGACATAGGTCAACTGGAGAGGACATGGAACTATCGGGAAAGACCTGTATAATTCCATAAAAACGGCCAACTACCCGATAGACGATAGGAAAACAATATACAAACTTCAGACATACATTAATACGGAAATACGTCCCAAAGATATTTGGGAGAACAGAACACATGTAGAGGATGACTCAGACATAATATGTTACGCAGATGGATCGAAGGACCAAATACATGGCAACATGGGCTGGGGTATATACCTCCCTGCAATAGATTGGAAAGAATCCAGATCACTAGGTACCAATAGGTCTTCCAGAGTAAACTGTTAGCAATCAACTACTGTATCGACAAATTGATGACATTGAACATCAGCAATAAGACAATAACAATTTACACAGACAACCAATCGTCAATAAAAACGCTGGCCAATCCGATAGTTAGGAGCCTACTAGTTGATGACACGAATAACAGGGGAAAGAACTTGCACAGAGAGGAAATATCTTGACGGTGAAATGGGTTCCGGGACACAGGGATACAGTGGGAATGAAAGAGCGGACATACTGGCCAAAGAGGGGTCGACCGATCAGAAGGCCATAAATAATACCCTGTGGGGTAGAGTTAACAACGTCATAGACAATAACAGAGGTCTAGAATTCTCCAAGCGCACAGGGACCACGAGTTACAACAAAATAAAGACGGAATGGGCCCTAAAACTAAATAGAATACAATTAAGAAAATTAATAGGCATGTTAACTGGACACTATGCAGTCCGGAACACACTACACAGGTATAACCCAACAATTAGGGCTGAATGCTCCTGTGAGGAAATAGAAACGGTTGAGGATTTCATATGTGAATGCCCAATATGGTTTAGAACCAGAATAGAAAGATTTGGAGGACGAACTATAGATAGGGACGATATACGACACAACGAATGGATGAGCATCCTCAAATATGTGCAGGGAACTGGAAGATTCCGGTACCCGTTCTAGGAGCCAAAGCCGGATCCCTTATATAACTTGGGTGATGGGAAATGGGCCCATATGTGGCTACGACTCAGGTCGCTGTTCCCTTGGCTTTGGCTGATGCCCTGCAGTCGCACTCTCTCTCTCTCTTCTCGCGAGCGATTTAGTTCGTAGATGCCCCACAACATTTTTCTCAGGTCACCACCAAAAGCAGTTCTTAGATTCGACCAGTAATACTGATGCCCCTAGGCTCAACGTCCTGGAAACTAATTAGACCTCCAGAATCACTGTACACTGCCTGCGACCAACGTTGGAGATGTAAGGTTTCAATCCTTTTCCAGAAACATCCCAGCATTCAAAGTAATCTCTTCATTCCGAAGTCTTTGGAACACGAATCACCGACGATCTGCCTGAGCCCCATCCAGATAGATTGGTCGCGCTGTACCTAAACGCAGTAACACAAATCAAATTATTCACAATGGAGTGACGTCATCCGAACGCCATTGAAGTGGGACAATCTCTCCCGTGAATGCCCTCTGAAGCCGTGCCCACGTAAGAGCTCAAGAATCTAAAACGTCGATGAAACTTCATTTTTTATCTTCGATACTTCGCTTACTTCTCCCAACTCTTTCCACGTGTGAACATCATTCGTTCCAACACAACACACGAGTTGTCATAGTGTTAAAATTGAACGTACTGCATATAATGAGGTTAAGTGTCAAGCGCAAGAAACGCGAATATTCCATCTACACTCGTCCTTAACGTACCAACCTCGAGCATTCAAAGAGATGTAGATTTCAGTCGCCTCAAACAGAAATCACCATTCCTCAGTGATGCAAAAATATGAGCGAAGGGTTTCATTGATCACAAACAGAATCCCTCTCAGGTTGGACTGCTACGAAGATTTCTTTAGAGCCGAATAACGAAATCATTGAATCATTTGAAGATTTTTGGTGAAAAGGCTAGAACCTTTCTGGGGTTCACGTAACCGAAAATCAGCTTTGGTGCGAAGCTCAATTATACTGAGGTTAGTTCGCGTCGTAGCAGATTAACAACAGAGACTGACGTTAAGAGCGTTGCCGCGTACGAAGGTTGGAAATTTATATTTGAATACCAAGTGGGAGTTTGGATTTCAACGTCCCGTGATATCCTTCTAATTAACAGGTGCCGTTTCTTCATTTTCTCAGGCTTAGCGACGATGACGTAGCAATGAAGCTAGAAAACTAATTAAACCGAGTTGATTAAAGTGACTCATGCGAGGCCGTAGTCGGGATCAGCTTAGCTTAATTAATCGCTTTTCACGGGCAGGAAAAAAAATTAAAAATATGTACGTTCCCTATTTTACCACTATTTCCAAGGATTTTGGTGGGAAGGAGCAGAAAACGATAACCGATTAAAGCATGTACCTGAGGAAAGACATCTGCGATCCTTTTTCAAAGAAGATGCTCTTTTCGTACCTCCGACTGGGATGAGCACTGGGGCTTAAAGCCCTTTTGTGTTAGTCCATGCTTCCTAACGAAGCCAGGCATTTCCTGTAGGAATCTTCTTTGATGTTTACACTTGAAGAAGTTGAACTAAAGGGCTAGAACGCGATGGGGAGTTTCCTCATTTGCACCACACCGCCTGCCACGGTGGTGTCGAATTTGGTCTGTCTGAACCAGGATAGATTTGAATGATTCTCGGAGACGGGTTTTAGTTGAGCAAGAACTTGTAATTGATGAGTTGGTATATCACAAGATTTGAAGACTTGAATGTACAAAGGAGAGGTGACTTACACAGGATGTGAGTTGAGTGCATGAGCGCGAACAAGTAGGGCTCTGAAGGCGTGAAACTGGTTGTAGTCGGAAGGAAGGAGGAATCCGATTTAGATGCCGATGAGAGGTGAAACAAGTGCCCCTTGGGAGAATTGGAGACGACTGTATTGCGAGAGGTGTTAGAAGACAAGTGTTGGGGAACAGGAGAGGATCTACTTCGGCGATACTTCGTAGCAGAATGATTTTGGGAGGAGGTATCAGTTGTGGAGAGGAATCTGAAAAGGGAGGAGAGGGAAAGGGTGAGAGAACCACCGTTAAAAATATCCGCCAATTAGGGATTTCCATAGGTGCAAAGGAGGAACAATGACCTTGCCACAGGTGCGACCCATTGGGCAGGAGCGGAAAACCTGGACTGATTCTGCGCTTGGGTCGAACATGGCCATTATTCATTTTGCAATGTCCCATGATGATTCCCATTATCCACCTCAAGTCCTCACTCTCCATCATCAAAAGAGTACGTCTTATCTCGTGCGTTGGTCCTGAGATAACCCATTTGAACTGGCAGCATTCTCATGCATTCACTTGGCTTATTATTTTACGGCTCCCTCGACAACTGATGGAGATTCCCAACAGTGGACGAACTGCGTCGGGCCAGATGGTCCGCCTTATCAGTGGCAGTGATCTTTCCATGATCAGGAAACCTGTAAACGTTAAATTTATTACAGTTAGCTAAAAAGATGAGTCGCATCCTGCTTGCTCCCCAGTATTGAAGTTGTGCAGTTGTTCTCTAGCACTTTGCAAGACGCTTGTCTATCAGTCATTGTGTTGATAGTTTTATTGCTACACGGTTTTTCATGCATCGTGACGAAACGTACATCTCTGCTTGCGTGGGACCCAAGACAATGTACGTCCCTCTCCTCCCAGAGCCACTTATCCTCACCCCTGAGCCAATGCCCTCCTTGTTTTAGATCCATCTGTGTATTGTGATACCGTAGGTCGTCTTTTAATCCCCGAAATAACGCCAAATGTTTAAATACAGGGGATTAAGTGTTAACTCCGTTCCTAAGCAATTCATATGTATCTTTTAATTGTACACTTGATTGAGATTCAACATTTTTTCCATTACTTGTAGGGTTTTTTTTAACTGCATTTCTCAACTAATTTCAATTCTACGTATTTCATGTATAGGCCTACTTTTGTTGGTTGCCTCGCCAGAAATGTTCAACTCCATTTAGCGACCGGTTCCTAGGAAACTTTTCACCTCTCATTTGTCTGTTCTCAAGCTCCTTGAGGTTTGCCTGGTAACACGCTACATACATCTACAATAACACGCCCGCTTATTGTGAATGTGTCTATGTTTCTGCTCTGTCTAGCTCTTCCATCTGACTTGAATGTTTCTTTCGCGACCTCTACATGTTAAATGCGTCTAATTTGTTCACGTCTCTAGTTTTGACCAGGGTAGACTAGGAAGAACCACAAAGACGGGTTTTACTGTAGCGCGAACTTCGAATTTGAAGAGTTGGGAGATCACAACAAGATTCGAGCACGTTTAGGTACAAGGAAGAAGTGCCTAGAACAGGATATGAGTTTGAGTATAAAAGCGCGACCAAGGAGGATATGAAGGTGTCACATTGGTTGTACGGGGAAGGAAGGAGGAATCCGAATTAGATGTCGAAGAGAGGTGAAACGAGGGTTTGTCGCGAGAACTGGGGGACGAATGTCTACTGGGAGACGACTCACTTTCACGAGAGCAGGTAGATGACTGAGTTTGGAAAGAGCCGTCTGCTGTGGAGAGGAATGTAAATTCCGGGAAGAGAAAAGGATATTTTGGAAAGTCCAGAAGGGGAAAGCCGTTGTCACTCGGAAATAACTGAAGAGCTGGACTTTCCACAGGTAAAAACAAAAGGGCTTAAAAAAATGTCCAGGGAATTCATTAGTGAGTCCTGTAAGAACAAGTGTGGACGTTCCAAAGTCAAAAACCCCAACCAATTCTGCCTGCGCCGAACATTTCTGGTTAACGTACTGGTTTTGGACTAGAAGAAGGCAACTCCCCCACGTCACACACATACAACGCATACCCTGCCAAGTTCCACCAGTTGAAGAGATCACTTCACCAAAATACAGAAATGTGAAAAAAAGTAAATTAAATGTTTCCGTGTGGTTTATGAATGAAAATTATTGGGTACATCAAT
This sequence comes from Pachypeltis micranthus, assembly GCA_020466155.1. Classification (NCBI taxonomy): domain Eukaryota; kingdom Metazoa; phylum Arthropoda; class Insecta; order Hemiptera; family Miridae; genus Pachypeltis; species Pachypeltis micranthus. The sequence goes on from CM035776.1 coordinate 9,074,563, forward strand.
AATTCAAACTAATGTTTCTTTGACAATTTTGTTCTGCAGTACTTCACCTACAACTCCTGAACTGTGCCAGTGAACCTTTGCAAAAAAACCCGCTAACAGTCTCATGAATTACTTATATGTTGATCACTCCGAAGGTCATGACATAATTAGAGGCAACCCTGTAAAATCCAGAATTTTAAGCAAAGTTCTACAATTTCATATGCGCTGAATGAGACACAGAGTCACTGTGTCTAGAGTGATAAAAAGCACTGATTGCACGTTGGGCTAGGAAAGTAATTTGATTTGTCGCACTATATACATATATACAAGTTATGTTCGTGATTCCGTAGATAAAGTTTAAAAAAAAGACTTTAATTCCGTTAATATAAAATAAGCGAATTACAGCAACGATTTGAATAATACAGAACGGGGACTATGCAAAGAATGAACAATTACTGTAGGTTTCAGGGGGCTTTTATAAGCTATTGTCACGATAGTAGGTATGAGGAAGTGCAGCGTTTGCTGTACGTCGACAGTGGCGGCTTTGTTGTGAGCAAAGGCTGCGCATCTGAGATGATTCTGACGGGATGAGTCGAGATAGGTAAATGCGGCGTCAGCAGGTTCATATCTGTGGCGGCACTGCTCCAAAGGAAGGCTTGCGACAGGTTGCGCAATCGAAGGTATTGTCGAGGCCGGGGCCGATGAAGTTGTGATGATCACTTAAACTGATCCTTCTAAAATTGCCAGAACCACAGAGAAGAATACTACGTTTTTCAGTTTTTTTCGTTGAAGTCTGATACAAAATACTACAGAAAATGGGGCTTAAGGCTTTAGCATTTTCGGTTTAAAGTTTTAATTGGATGCCTTGAGCTAACCAAGTTAATGGGATTTATTCACATTCTAAGATCAAAAACCTCTGTGCTGCTACAGGAACTTAACTTCAAACTGGTACATCCAATTTATTGCTGCTTCTGTGAAATGACGGTACGTGAGGCCACCCTGCAAAGATGTAGACTCTGTGTTGGCACATGAAAGGGGGAGCTTGAGGAGGATTGTAATATACGTGCGGAAATGAGTTGAGATAAAATTGAGCTGAGATGGTGTACAAATGGGCGACACAAGGGCAGTTCTCGAAACCCGTGAACTGGCGTGGGCAACTGTATGGGAGAGCGAGAAGTTACTAGAGCTATAGTTGGGAGCGGAATGAATTCTGAAGAGCTCTGTCGTCGATGGGAAAATGAAATTGGGGAGAAAGAAATAAAGAAAGGGGAAAACCGGGGAAGGAGGCTGTTAGAACCAACCGACTGCAGCTGACGGATTCCCACTGGTGAGGGGCAGGTATTGAAATAGTCGCAGACAATGGCGAACCAATCCCACCGAACCAATTTGGCGCTCTGCGTTGAACACTCAGTTTCGGGACAGTAATTATCGACAATTTTGATATCATAAAAACAAATAAACAGTGAAACAAAATAAATCAATCTTCCTGGAATAGGTGTGTTGTCACTCAACACAGCACCCTTCGCTGTCAAACAGCCGCTTGGAGCCAATTATGCTCAACAGTGGACTTTACGTTGCTTTATTGATGCGTTCCTTCATTCTGTTTCAGGAGTCGGGATGGGACCTACAAGGTGCAGGACTGTTGTCTGAGGGCGAAGATGACTGAATCAAGACGATTAACGCTGGATTACCTTCTTGCCTGGCAAGCCTTGGATCCCCTCGAAAACGTGTTTAACTTATTATACAAACATATTATATCGAATAATTGTAAAATAAAGTGTTATTTTTATAGCGAAGCGCACGTCAGTGTTTTCTCCTGTACATTTTGGTCATCTTGATAGATCACTGAGGTGAGTGCAGCGATCACTCTTGGTGGTTAGAAAATGTCCTGGGTCATTCATGGTGATTATGTTCGGTTGACTTCGGATAGTTTTTTTTTAAAACCTTCGTTTCTTGTCACAAAGAAAAAAACCCTGCAAATTATTACACAATGGTTATTATTCTCATGAACAGCTTGACCTAGTATTACTGCTCCAAGACCCATCCCATTCGATTCAGCATCGAATACTAGTAAACCATACGAAACATGACCTGGCTAGAATGGAACTACGGAAACTAAATATTCCCCCGGCGCCAGGCGCCCGTAAACACCTGTAGGCATTTATGATCCGATGGAGGGGTGTGCGGAGGAAGTGGCCTTGGCGCCCCGTCAGGTCAAAAGAGTCGGGGAAATTGGGACGGTGGCTTCCAGCGAACCCTCGCTCGGCAATTGGGAGGACGTTGCGAGTCGAGCGGGCCTTGAAAACGATACGAAACTGGGCTCATTTGCGATTATACTGCGTTTCATTCATTTTTTTAACCGTTTTTTGACCATAACAACCATGGGCTTCGTCCGATCGGATTGCCGAGATGGCGGGCACAACTAGATCCCAAATGGGATTTTTGTGCGATAGAACGAATTTTTTAGATCACGTTAAAGGCACAAAACGGCCCTGGCGGCGGATGGTGGATGGGGGACGGCGGACGGCAGACGGACATTGCAGATTTGGAATCCCCATGTCTTGAAACGTAAAGTATCAAATTTTGAGTGTTTGTAAAAATTGTTTCCTGACCGAAAACATAGGGTTATTATTCAGAATGAATAATAAACCAACAATTTACCAGCGAAAGGTCTAACAGAACACGCAGAGCCGAACGTGGGAGATTCTGCTTATAAAATTAACCTGGCAGAGGTTAGTCATCCCAGGCGGGCTCAACATGCTCAGTGAACATGTTAACATTCATTTAAATACCGTCGTTAGATCCGCAACAAGGTGCTTTCAAAGCATTTTCTCTCGAAGTCTAATGTGTGTCCGTGTGTTTGACGTACTGTGTCAAATTTTCTTGGGAAAAGGCCGCTCAGTTCAGGAACGTCCCATGTACTGGCACATATTAAACAGCTCACCACAGCCTTCGAAAAAATCAATTCGCTTGGTGATGTTCATGTTTTCTCCTCTCTCCTATAACCTCAACAGAGCAGTACTGAAAGTCACTGCATCAGCGAAATTATGCACTACGTTCCAGCCTTTATCGCTCTGTCCCACATAAATCTAGTTCGCAATTTTTCAACTCGTTAAGCTCAATGCTTCACTTGCGGTTAAAAGCTCTCGTTTGCTATATCTACATTGAATTCAGTTGAATAACTGCTCTTGTGCCGAACGAGACAATCGGACAAACGTTCCCTCGTATCCATAAAATGACTACGTACACGTTAGAAAAGTGTGCCGGTTTGGCACGTGGACGAAATCTACCTCAACGAATTCGTCTTCTCTCACCTTTCAAGGGGAAGCGGGAAGCACACTCGTTTTTTCCCCCCTTCTCGAATTTCTCCTTTCAAGTTTCTGTACAACAAATCGTGAAGAGGTTCGGCAGAAGAGACGGGATAAATATCGGAGCTCTGGAGGAATTTACTCAGTCTGTTTGCGACTGCCAACTCTCTTCTTCCCCCCCCCCCCTCCAATTTTTCAAGATCTGCCTTTTCTTACACCGACTTTCCGTGTAACCTCATTTCACCTTGCTTGCATTTATAAGTCAACAGCTGGGTCTTATTTCGAGCGCGCTGCGATAGCTGTCCGCATGATCCTAATCACATCTTCATCCATCTTACTCTGAGCACCGAATCTCTGCTCCGTAGAAGTCAACGTAAGCCCCAAGTGGTAAATCGTTTTATTCTTTGAAAATGGGAAAAGGTAAAAGGGGACGCGGATTTCTTCAGCAACCAAAATGAAGTTGAGTAACAAGAAGGTAAATAAAATTGTGAAAGCGTGACAACAAAACTCTACAGTTAATCCCTCTCAAAGCTTATCCACAACTGAGCACCGAAATATGTGAACTTCAGCCAGGGCCCTTGGAATCATCAAGCGAAGCCATTTTCTCTATAGTATCTGGACGGACTGTGTGCACTTGATCATGTTTACTTTCCTTTGCACTACGAAACGGAAAGAAAGCATTCTGTTCAGGTACAAATCCCTTACGCCACGCAGAAGATATTTTATGTTCCTGAATATAACCCTCGGCGAGGTTATCCCGTTGGCCGTTGTTGCTGCCCTCTCTTTTTCCCTCTAATTTCATTCTGCGTTTGCCTTTCGTCTCAGTTAGATCGCACTCCCGCTTACCACGTATAAATCGCTAGCCGATGAGGTTTTGTTCATTCTTGATTTAGTTCTTTTTTTTTCTAATTAAAACAAAGATTTTCCGCCCTATACGACCAAACTGACACATCACTGGAACCGACTTCTCTCCGGAGGACGCCCTCTTCTTTACATCTTCGCGGACAACAGGTGAGCCGTCAGTAACAAGTTTCGCTTTCAACAATCTATTAGCGCCAGAATTAACACATTCTTTTGAAATGGTTCAGTACTGACAACATGAAACTTTCAAAAAAACTAAGTTTATAGCTTTTGCCTCAAGGTCAACACTAGTACCACGGATAGGGAAGATGACCTGTCATGCCGATCATGGTTGTAGAGGCTGTGACTGTCATCGACCAGGTTTCTCACGCGAAATATTTGGGTGTATTGATCGACGAATGCTTAAGATGAGAACATCATATAGGAAAATTAAGCAGAAAGCTCCGTTCATTAATCCCAATATGTGTAGAGGCAAAGGGGTACATGACGGAGAAGCTAAAAAAACTGTTCTATACTGCAATCATACAGCCGCTACTTATTTATGACATAGTTGCGTGGGGTCCGTCTTCCACTTCAAAGATAAGGCAATTATTTATAATGCAAAAGTTATTAATAAAAATACTAATGAAGAAACCAAGGAGATATTCAACAGAGTTTTTATGAGGTTCCCAGTGCTGAGTCTTTATGGCGTTGGCGGAAAAATGTACTGTAAGTTATGTATACAAGGTGTTCTTGATAAGTGAAATATCGAGGGTCCAGAACCACACAAGATCTGCGGATAGAATCGCACTGCTTAAACCCAGAATGAGAACAGCATTGGGAATGCGTTTGTATAACACCTGGGGCGTTGTTTTTTTCCACAATTTGCCGTGGAAAATATTGACAGTACAGCTATCATTGGCTAAATTCAAAATGGAGGTAAGAAAATACTTCTCTGAAAACATAAAAAACAGGTGGAGTACCTTTGAGTAGTGACTTCGATGTAATATTGATGCGCGATATACATTCTTCTGGACTTTGTTTGTGTTACACAATTTTTTTCTGTATTGAATGCGAACTTTTTTTTCAAGTTTGAATTTCACATATATAATGTGGACTAGGCTCCGACTCTTAGCACGAGTATGCTTACTCAAGAAGAGTCGTAGCATTTTGTAATACGAATGTGATTATATAATCTTAAAGAATAAATGCAAAAATAAAATCGGCCGCTTATGACGGAAAGGTCTGCTGTACAAAATGTGCCCTCTCTTATCTAATGACCTATACCTCCTATCAGAGACTTATTTACTGGGACGAACTTTATTAGGTTCGAGCACTTCACTAACAATCGGTCAATCGAACTATAGCTGTATAACTAGAGTTCTTCAGGGAAGTGTTTATGTGTCATTTACAACGTATTTTGCAACGACATACTCTTACCAGAAGCCGAGGAGGAGTCCTCTGGGTTGTACGACGACAACCGAGTCGATAAAGGGAGAGTGAAAATCAATGCCTCCAAAACTTCATCCGTCCCATCCACGTACAAACGGCGCGAAAGTTAGGACATGAGTCTAAACCATGAGGTGAGATGCACAAGCACTTGACCGGACTCCTATCACTTCGACGAGGGAATGTGAAAAGAACACAATTCATCCCAGGAAAAGCACCTCCTGGCTCCTCTTGGCTCCTGGCCTGGCTCGACCTTGGCGGAGTTCCTGAATGTTCTCACCAGCCTGCAGTGAGCATCCAGACAGTATCGGAACTCTTGGCATCGCAAGCGCTTCGCAAGATGAGTGACGAAAGAGTGGCTGGCTGAAGGATCTAATTAGGGGGTCACTCGGCTGGCGGAGTGGAAAAAGATAAATGAGATCGCTGAAAATGTCGAGATAGAGACTTTAAACCGGTGAACAGACATTCGTTGCGTTATTTCAGCTTCAATCGAATTTCTAGAGATAAATTTCACTGCACGGCTCAGTATATATTTTAGGACGTCGCCAATTTCTCTCGCTTGTCTCGTATTTTCTCTCTTCCATACTCCGAAACTATTGAGACATTTATGATTAAATTCACTCCCGCCAACGGCGAATCGCCTCAGGATGGCCTCCTATCAGCGCTGGACAAATTGTCGTTGCGTCCGTGGTAGTGACAACATCTAAGAACATTTTATGAGAAATCAGATTGCGGCGCATCATTGGATAGTCCAAGCCGAGGCATCTTGAACCTGTAAATTGCCTTCTTTTCTATCTAAGACTGCCCAGTTTGGTCGTTTAGAGTAGAGGAAACAAGCAATGGCGTTCTTCTGCAGCTCATGTCGTTACTCCTTTGTCCTAATGTGTAAAGAAGTTGTTGACTGACACCTTCTAAGCCATTGATCTCTGGACGCGTCGAGAAAGCAGAGATTAGTCATTTATTCGATGTAACGGGGTTCTTCGGGAGGCCAGGCCTTAGTGACCCGCACAACACACGCCTGCAACCTGAGTCCAGGCCAGCGACATGCACATGTTCTTGTCCCGTAGCTATGAAAAACACATGTCGTACTGGCCACTGTTTAACTTGGCTGATGAGAGAATGCCTTGCACCATCGATAGCGAGTTGTGTGACGACTGATGATAACTCCTCCGAACGTCTCAGGTTCACGACATTTACGTGAAGGAGGAGAGAGACATTCAATATGAAAAAAAGAACTGACACGTACGTCCGATCGCCCACAATTTTCCCCCAAAATTATTTCTCGTCTGACCGACCGTCCGCACTTCACAAACCTGTCAGCACTCAACATTCGGCTGTCTCCTGCTTCAACTGTCCGACACATCCTGAAGACAGATTCGGGTCGAGCAGCGTTTGATTTGTGACAAGCGATTAACAAGCGGTGATGACAAGTGTCTGTGAAACGGGTCATCCATCTTCATCACCCCACAGAGGCTATCCCTTCATTAATCGGTCGGTACCTGTTCTTTTAAATTTACGATTATTGTTCTAAAATGCCGTACAGTGCATTGTATCTTATAATCACGTTATTATAATAATACTTTTGAGCTTTTTGACGAGTTGTCCTGAGAAGATTAGCTATTGCATTGAACACTCGGTTTTTGATATGAGTGAGCCGAGAAGCTCAAAAGTGGTACAAGTATAGCTCTTATAATTCTATTGGTAATCCGTTGACTAAAAGAATCGGGTAACGGAAAATTGATTTTGAATATTTCAAGAATTTATAGAATCTTCAGTATGACCAACAATTTAATTGAAAAAGGAGGGGAGGGGGAAGAGTATATATCGAATTAGGTCCTTACGACAAGTCGAGAGCGTAAACCCTTCTCAAAGTACGAGGTGTGTAAATAAAGTAATGAGACTGTCCAAGTCGTTGTCGATCCGGAAACGCTGGAGATCGCATGGGCTCATGCCATACGCCTTTAGTATCGCTAGTTTTGGTGAAATGTTTTTTTTTTGTGCGTTCAAAAAGTGATTGACATCTATTAGCTTGAAAAAATTCGGCAAGCTTGTAGAGAAAGTATCTTGTCAAGGGCCAGGTTTCTCAGTTGTTTAAGGAATTTTCCGAAGGAAGAGAGTCGATTGAAGATGAAACACGAAGAAAAAGGCCTTCAAATGCAAACACCGATGAAAATGTCAAAAGACTCCGGGATCTAATGTGTTCAGATCGACGGTTGACAGTCGGAATGATAGCGGAAGAAATTAATTTGAGTCACGCCTCCGTTCATCAGAATTTAACCAATAAATTGGAGATCAGAAAAGCTTGCGCAAACATGGGCATTAAAAACCTTTTCAAAGAACCGAAAGGATCTCAATACGGGAATCCTAGTTTTCTAGATCATGCGACTGGTGATGGATGAGGGTTGAGTACGCCCAGAAACCCATCGCCAGAGCATGAAATTGCGCATTGCAATCTCTCCAAGGCCCAAAAAAGCACAAATAAACAAGTCAAAGATCAATGTCCACGAAAAGTTTGTGCCTTAAGGCGCCAACAGTTATTTCGTGTGCGACCAAACATCAAAAACAACTGGGTGTGACATATTAATCAGCGCAGGGCTAATTAGTTGGATTATTGAGCTCAGAACTTCCGCACTTGCCCCTAATGATCCTTTCCCCAAACTTGGACTCCACTTACTTCTGACCTGAAGCCCTTTATCCGAAGCCAGGGGAAAATCCAGTCTGCCCCTTCAGTCATTTCCTCTTCCCCCAACTCAGTTTACTTCCTCTCCAACACACACAGCTCTTCTCAATTTCACTCTCAGTTTTCACGATAGACACTCGTTTCATCCCTCTCCGGCTACTAATTCGCGCTTTTCTCTCCTTCCCCGTACAACCAGTATTCAAAGCCCCCTTGTTCGCCTTCAAATACTCACGCTCAAACTCATATCCTATTCTAGCTCTTCCGTCACACAGTCCCCACTAAAGCTCACTACGTTCATTTCTTTCTCATACTTCAGTTATGTTCAAGCTCCCCTCGTGGCATGTGCGTGTGTCACACTGCAATATCAATACACGAGGTTTTGACGGGTAAAAACATTTTTGTGGCTCGCCAGGCCCCTTATTCACCAGGCTTGAGTCTTTTTGACTTTTTCCCCTCCTCGAGGGTGAAAAACCATCTCAAGAGAGCTCATTTCGAGACACTTGCAAATATACAAACAGCTGTAATCGACCAGCTAAAGGCCATCCAGTATCTGAGTTCCAACAATGCTACGATGATTGAAAGGACCGCCTCCAGCGCTGTGTGGCTTCCTAAGGAAGCCATTTTGAAGGAGACAATATTGCATTGTTATTATATTAGAATAAAAAATTGAAAAACAAAATCAATCTCCTTACTTTATTTACCTCGTATCATGAGAGTTCGCGTCTCTTTCATTGAACTCACTCACAATTTATAAAAACCCTGCAAATAATTACACAACGGTTTATTATTCTCATGAACAGCTTGACCTAGTGTTACTGCTCCGAGACCCATTCCATTCGATTCAGCATCGCAAAATACTAGTAAACCATACGAAACATGACCTGACTACAATGGAACTACGGAAACTAAATATTCCCCCGGCGCCAGGCGCCTGTAAACGTCTGTAGGTATTTATGATTCGATGTTGGGGTGTACAGAGGAAGTGGCCCTAACCTTCCTCCGCTCTGTCGGGTAAAAATAGTCGGAGAAATTGGGACGGGGACTTCCAGCCAACCCTCGGCAATTGACACGACGTTGCGAGTCGATTGGGCAGGTGGTTTTAATGAAACGGGAGAGAGGGAGGGAGTACTAACGACGAAACGTTGACTTCTGCTGTAGTTCCCGCGAGTTCTTGCAATTAGTTGACTCTAATAATAACGGTAATTTTCCTATACCCAGTTGTACACGTCTGATACTCATTCCAGACGACCCAGGATGTGGAAATACTTTGAAAATTAATTGCGATTATGCTGCGTTTCGTTAATTTTTTAAACCATTTTTTGTCCATAACAACCATGGGCTTCGATCGGATTGCCGAGATGGTGGGAACAACTAGATACTAAATGGGATTTTCGTGCGAAAGAACGGATTTTTTAGACTACGTTAAAGGCACAGGACGGCCCGGACGGCGGATGGGGACAGGTGGCGGTGGACGGACATTGTAGATTTGGAATCCCCATGTCTTGAAACGTAAAGTATCAAATTTTGAGGCGGGGTTGTAAAAAACTTTTCGAGACCGAAAACATAGGGTTATTATTCAGAATGAATAATAAACCAAAACCACGATCAGGTCTATCTGTCAGTTTTCTTGTTTAGAATTCGATGCATCTCTTGCTGAGCTTACAATTCAGAATAACGTGAGCAACCTAAAGAATGCCATTTTGGTTTATTATTCATTCTGAATAGTAACCCAATGTTTTCGGTCACGAACAATTTTTTACAACCCCCCCTCAAAATTTGATAATTTACGTTTCAAGACTTGGAGATTCCAAATTTGCAATGTCCGTCCGCCGTCCCCTGTCCGCGGTCCGCCGTCTGCCGTCCTCCATCCCCTGTCTGCCGTCCAGGCCGTTTTGTGCCTTAAGCGTGGTCTAAAACATTCGTTCTTTCGCACAAAAATCCGATTTGGTATCTAGTTGTGCTCGCCATCTCAGCAATCCGATCGGACGAAGCCCGTGGTTGTTATGAGCAAAAAATGGTTAAATAAATTAACGAAACGCAGTACAACCCGGAAGTCAACGTTTCGTCGTTTGAAGTCCCTCCCTCTCTCCCGTCTCAATTAAAAACCACCCGCCTCGTCCTCGCATCCCAACACCCCCCCCCCCGCTCAACTCCCCTTTTGCCTCACAACGGGTTCGCTCGAAGCGCCCCCGTTCCAATTTCCCCGACTCGACGGGGCAAAATCATCAGACGTTTTGTTTCCGTAGTTCCATTGTAGCCAGGACATGTTTTGTTTGGTTTACTAGTATTCGATGCTGAATCGAATGGGATGTGGGAGCACTAATACTAGGTCAAGCTGTTCATGAGAATAATAAACCATTGTGTAATAATTTGCTGGGTTTTTTTAGGTTCGGACCAACTTTATCTGTTTTTATGTAAGGTGTGAAAACCCACGACTTTCGTACTTGTTCTCACTCCTCCGTCCTCACACTCCTTCCAAACATTAGGAATGACTCTCAACCTTATTCGAGCCCCTTTGATACATTAACATCAAAACGTAGATTGAAACAGCTCCGTCGATGTGCGGTTATCCAAAAAAATTGACTATGGTCTCACTTTTCAGTGCGTGCAAAGTTCCAAAAAGTCTAGCGCGAACAGTAGTTCATATGTATAGTGTACACATGTTGCTTCTGGGAAAATAAGCGAAAATTCTCTTGCTCTCTGAGAGCGATGCTCGTCTGAAGTTTTTTTTGTTGTGGAGGAAAAAGAGTTGGAAGTGAGTTTATTTGAACTTACTGGTCCGCCAAATTCGAACTAATTTGTTGCGAAACTATCTCCATTACGTCATTGTTGAGTTACGAAACTTGGAAATTATTGGAACGGGTTAGAATAAAGTTTGAAACTTACCGTACCTTCCGCTACAACGGCGCCTCCGAACGTTAACGATTTACAACACTTTGAACGGGTCCTCGTCAACTTTTACTGTTTCAGCGTCGAACGAGATGATCTGATGTGAAGTCAACTGGATGACGTTTTGTAGTCGGGCTTCGTTAATCAATTTCTAAGCAATCGCTGAGTCAGGGGGGGAGTCGTTTACAGCAAGTTGCTAGAATTCACGACTCACAGACGTTCTTCCGTTAGTTGACAGAATGTAAGAGATAATAATTTTAGCACCGAACGATCAGAGGAGCCCTCATTATACTTGAAAACTACTCCCATTTCCGTAGTTCCACGAGGTTTGTTTTTTTAGTTCATTATAAAGATTGGCAGAAGCTTTTCTGTTCTTTTTTTATGGAATCGCGGAACAACATTTTACATCAAAAACTACTATTACACAACGCTTTATTGTTCTCTTGCACAGGTTGACGGAATTTCACACTTCCCACACCCACTCCGTTTGATTCAGGATTGAAAAATACTGGTGAAAGTTACGAAACATGGCGTGACTACGACAGAACTGACATTTTCAACCGACGATAGACAATTAGAACGACCTGGCGAGTCGAACTGGCGGGTGATTGGAGCGTGGTAGAGAGGGGAATGAGCGCAGGCAGAGGATTTTGCTACATTGTCCCGCGAAATCCGCGAAATTCCCAAAATTGAGAGGCCTAGTTTTGCACGCACAACAAAGCGCACCGTCCATCGAGACCTCACGCAAACCGGCCCGTAGGTCGTGACTTCAGTGGAGCCGTGGCAACTTTCTGAAGATATCCCTCACAGTTCACGCGGCTCCTAGCCAACAGACACTAAGTAGGACTTGAAACGTAAAGATTTGAAGAGAAATCGATGTTTACATTTGATTAAATCTCTTCTATTATCATCTCCATTAATATTGTGCATAACTTACTTGAATAGCAATAATAAACAAGGATACTGTCTACATATGCGCAGTTATTGCAGTGGCTTTTTGACTGACGATTATTATCTTAAGGTTATCGTCATCTCACCCAGCGCTCCAGATGGATACGAGAGCGTTTAGGCAGTTGGGCACTACATCCCAAATTCCAGCACGATACAATGAAAAACGTAGAAAGTAGTTATAGTAGCTTTTCTTGAGTTCATCCTCGAGTGATTCTGAACAAATATGGCGGATTCTACGTCGACTATAGCTCCTAAGGAGTTTACATGCCAAGTTTCAAGTCTCATAGCAGTGACATTAAGGTTATAACTCCGTACTGTACCAGATCCCACCAGGCCCTCCTTCCGTCGCTAGGGCAGGAGAGTTCCACGTCGCATAGACTCCATCTCGCACTTCTTCGGCCACTGCACCTTCAGCGACTGCCCCTGTGGAGGGGCAGCGGAGATTCATCGCACATTCTCTTTGCCTGCCACTTTTACGCCGACGCCCGTCAACGCGCGTGTCTTCCTGCAGCGGAAGGGGTCTCGCGGCGCCTCTCGAGCAGGGTGGAGGTCCGCTGGTTCCGCCTCTTCGCTCAAGCGTGGGCAAACCTGGAAGGTCCTGGAGTCATGGTGCCCCAGCGAGTCTAGGACTAGCGAGACGACTCCCGCCTAGTCCCAGCCCTGCGCTGCGCCTCCACTGGCGGTCTATGACCACCTCAGCGTAGAGGCGTGCGCCCCTTGCGGTCCAATGACCCGGTAGGCCAACGCTGACCTGGTTCGTTTCCCCATTGGGTAGGTTATAACTCTACTTGGAGGCGAATATTAGCTACACATTTTCAAGGGGAGGAGGAGCTATACTCGGTTTGTGTGAGAAGTGAAAATTGTTGCGTCTATTGGCTAAATGACAGCCGGCCATACCTCCTCACCTCTTGGTTCTCATTGTAGTCGCATTACGAACCAGTGCATATGAAAATTGGAATGAAGAAAGCATATTAGGCATGAAAAGGAAATACGTTTTTGCCCAGTGCAGATTACTAGACATTGTTTTGCAAAAATTATGTTGAAAACTGCTGTGGACTGTAGCGGTAGCGCTTTCCTTCTAATACTGCTCAGCCAACGACTGTTGTTGAACGCCATCAAAACTCTCACTATTTGACGAATTCCCTGACTTTCGTTAGCCACTGATTGCCTGGGAGTAACGGATAAACCGGCCCTGAATCAGTATTTCCGTACACAGAATCGATTAAGCGCGTTTTTCCCACGTCATCTCTGTATTGAACGTTTTGCCGAGATTATTAGTAAAATATTCAAGCTTCTAAAGACCCCTTTAAAACCCGTTAGAAATCTTCGCTCCGCTACACAAAGGATAATCGAAAAGCCTTCCGGGGTTTTAGCAGCCAACTGGAGTTGACTCGACGAAACGATGATAAGCGAATTGTCGACATAATATCGGGCAGGAGAGTCAAAGTGTTCACCTCAGTTACGCTATTGCACTTGACGTAAATCCAATTTCGTTCTTCGGAGCGTTCCCCTCCTCTCTTTTGCATCTTCTGGGTTTTTGGACGTGGGAAAACCTCGGCGTCGAGTTAAGATACATTTGCGCGCGAACGTCTATTCTTTGAAAACGTACTTTCGAGATGTTTGAGAGTCGGAGATGTGACACGGTAGAGTGGCCTCCTCACGCTCACCGTCGTGTAGAGTTCTCAACTCGTAATGAAAGTAGAAGAATTACAGCTGTTACGTTTACTGTGGGCGTCATATTGTGACGAGTCATACTCTCTTCCGGCCAACTGCCTGGCCTTGTGTCTTTGAAAATAGCCGGCGGGACGAATCATACAACTTTCCTCAGCCCCACATGCATTTAGCTATTGATCTATTTTTGACTCACTTCGTACGAAATAGGTAAAAGTAAGAGCTCAAAGTTCTGCAATTGACTGTTGACGAGATTTTCGGAAGTTGCTGCGAAGTTTGCTTACCTGGAAGAATGTCGCCAGCATCACATCCGAAGGCACATACAAATTCCCTCCATCGAACAACCATTTTCAATAGATCCTTCATTGCCATCGCAATCCGCACTTACAACAACAACCCTGATTTCTTCAAACTAAATCGAAGCTTAAGAACGTTTAAAACTGCATTCTCAAATATGCTGATGCTGAAGATGTGAACAATGACACGAAAAGAAAAGAAATAAAGAAAACGATGTGCAACGTGAGCGTGAATTGAAAAGTTTTGGATTTATATTACTTTTAATATGATTTTATGTGTAAATAATTGCCGGAAGCGAGTAAATTGATCAATATTTTCAGGTGCAGTGAAAAATAGGGCCCTATGGTCCTAATTGTCCCTACTAAATAAAACAAGGTTCCGCAAGGCTCCGTCCTGTCGGCTCTCTGCTTCATCATATATATAAATAAAATAGTTAGGGTATTGGGAGCGCATAGTGAAATAAAGTATATGATGTATGCAGATGATCTACAAGTTTATGCGTCGGCCTACCCCACAAATCTTAACGCTTTAGTTGCCAAATTGAATACGGAGATTTCCAAATTGGTAAAGTGGTGCGAAAGGAAACCTTAAGATGAACCCAACAAAAGTGTAAGGCTATGATTTTGGGGAGCTCACGCATGATTCAATTAATTAATCTTGATGAGGTTTGTTGAATACAAGTAGACGGGGTCGTGCTTGACTACCAGGATAAAATAAAAGATCTGGGGGTTATGATAACCAAAAATTTGTCCTGGGATGCACAAATTAGTAACACACGAAACGCTTCCTTCAAAGCTTTGCACCAGTTGAAGAAATTCACCTACCATTTTCCTCAATACGTGAAAGTTAGGCTCGTTCAGGCACTGATACTGCCTTATTTCGAGTATTGTTCCTGTTTGTATACTGATATGCTAGAGAGGAATAATGATGACCTGCAAAGAGCATTAAATGCAGCGATACGTTTCATCTATGACCTAAGGTATGATGAACACGTCACGCTATTTTTTAAGCAGCTCGGATGGTTGAAAGTAAAGCAGCGACGCCTATTGAACATAGCCTAACTTAGTTATAAACTGCTGAAAACAACGATACCAAAGTACTTAGCATCAGAATTCCATATGCTAGGCAGTGCGTCTTCTCATACCAGTAGCACTAGCACACACATTGACACGTTAGAAATACCTCGACACCGAACTGAAAAAATGAGTAATTCATTTATTGTCACAGCCAGTAGGATCGTCAATGAGAACCAGGAGTTGTTCCGGGGACAGAAAAATGTGTTGTGCTTGAAAAAACTGTTCAAGGAAAAACTTGTTCTCCAGTCTAGATAATTGCTATCATATTTAATTGAAAGTATTTAGTATCGAAAATTTCAATTGTTTCTTTTGTTTTGATAACTTACTGTTTAAATAATGGATGAAAATTTGATAGATGACATTTACTTAAATTTTAAGATACTGAATTTTGTTTTTCATAAAGTTTTCTGTATGTTTGTAAGAGTGGGCCGCTTAGGCCCAAAAATGTACAGATAAATAAATAAATCAGTCAGTCAGTCTTTCTCCTTTCTCAGTTTCTAGAAAAACCTCAAATCTCGTCGAATCAGACTGGAGGTCTGAATAGACCGCGTCTAGGGGAAATAAGCCGACGGTTGAGGTTTTTCCAAGGTAGAAAGACGTTGACAAACTAAGATGAAAAATAACACATCACCAGTCCTGGAGCCTCATTTCTCATCGATCTTTTCACCCCTTTACTTCAACCCCTTCACCTGGTTTTTTCCCCCCTACTTATCTGGCTCCTTAGTGGATCCCGTCCGTGTCTCGAGGGCAAATTTCTCATCTCCTCCGCTCGGAGCTCTGAATAAAATTTAAATTATTCAGAAGCTCACTTGAACTCACAAGTTCAAGCCTTTTCTGCGGTTGTTTAGAGCTCCGACCTGATTTTACGACGGGACGGTGAGCTCTTGGACTTCGCCCACTCCTCTTTCATGTACTCCCTTGTATTCAAACTCGTTCGTTGAAAACTGATCAGTGCATTTAACTCATCTTCCTAAGGGTCAATGAGTGTAGAAAAAGCTCCAGTTGCGAAGCGGTGAGTCAATTTTCATGGAACTTCTTCGGAAATCATTCTAGAACATTGTATTTTACCTAATCAGGCAGTAGTCATCATTTCACTTCGTTCCGTCTAAAACTTGAAGGCGTATGCAATAACACGTTACGTTACGTTCAGCAACTCATCAAGGAAAAATCCCATTGCAAACGTCTCAAGAAAGTTGGTGTTCGAAGCGGACTATATTTCTATTGACATATGTCGCTGGTTCAGGTGGTTTTCAAGGTGTGTAAGGAGGTTTAAGGAAAGCAATGATGGGCTGCCAGAATGATCAAACTCAGGGAAATTTGCCATCTTATGGAGAAGAATCTGTTAAAGACAGGCACCAGACAAAGTCATCGCTACAACCTCAGAAGAAGATCTGCTGGCTTCAAGGTTGGGGATCTGGTCTTGCGAAGATCTTATCAACTGTCATCTGCCAAGCTAAGCCATAAATACGTGGATCCCCACAGGGTTGTGTACGTCAGTCTGGAACATGCCGCCTCCAAAACGACCAGGGTTTGGACGTAGGAATGTGGCACCCTTCGCAGCTGAAACCGTATAACACCACCCTTACCGCTGGGGAGGGGCGTGTAACGTGAAATTAAAGGATCAGGACGAATGCGCGGTTCGGTGGGCAGTGAATCGCTAGCGTCAGAGAGCGTCTTGGTGCTATCAGTCGTCCATGGTAGCCGTTCAAAACCCACCAAGCTATTTGCCGCGAAACCGGGCAATACGATCTTTTTCTTTTCTTCCGATTATTCTGCTTTTGTCCGTCGTCCGGCAACAAATCCTCCAGTTCCCTGCATCCCGAATTTATAAAATTTCGTTTGGTACCGAACACTACGACTCCGATGAGATGTTTATTTTATTGGCATGCCAAATAAGTAGGCCCAAAAGACATTATTTTTCTAAGCCGTTTGTTTGTTTTCATTTCATAATCAGTTGTTCACTTTCTCTTATATTCTTATTATTAGTGCCATTTCTTTTACTTGTCGAACAGAGTTATATTCTTTTTTTGTTTAATTAAATTAGATTCATTTATTTTATTAACCCGCATAATTTTTATTTGTTGGAATTTACCAAGGCTCATGGTTTCTCCCCGCGACGGTAATGAACTCGTATCTTGACGACCCAAGGTTCTACCTTTTTTCTATGGCGGCGATTCGTTGACAGGGGAGCCCCCAGCTCTATGTCTTCCTCTTCCAGCCGATTATGATGCCACGTTGTAATGGTTAATTGGAGGCAGATTTTCAAACCGGTACACAGGGTAGGGTTTTCCGACAGACGTAAAGAGTCCTAACAAGGGAAGGGGAGAATGAACAGGGGAACACGAGGTGATCGAGCAGCGTTTGGAACACGAATGAAATAAACAGGGGGTTAGGCAGGAGAGGAGGACAGGGTCAGACACTGATCGAAACAAACATCGTCTCACAACAAACCAGACTCGAACAATTGGTTTGCCACATTTTTGCTATAATATCCAAACGAATCCTGGGTTACAACGTTTTTGGATTCCGTTCTGTGTGAGGGAATGATCGCACCAACTCCTTCTGCTTTATTATTTATTTCTGAATAATGCATCTGCGGTTTTGGCCAGATAGATTTGTTTGTTTTAAAGTCCGTTATTTCGGGGCGGAAAAATGCCATTTGTAGACTATTTGGGCCGCCTGCTCGATTATCTGAGCGAACGAAACCCATGTTTGTTACGAGCATGAAATAGTTCAAACAATTAGCCGAAAACAAAGTGTTTCCAGTTTCATTGCATTTACGTCGCGTTTGGTATCGTTTCCTAGGATACTTTTTGATGCCAACTAGAATAGGAAATTCAAAGGTAGAGTTGCCACATGGAAGCCTTTTGGAGGTTGGACGATATCTCCCCAGATGGAGCCAACCCACCAACTATCACACGATTGCAGGAAGCCAGTAGTCCAAATTGAGGCTGGCGCATGAAAGCAACTGTCTAACATACAAAGATAGAGTGAGAATAACTGTCGACACTTTCCAGGACAAAAAGTGGTGAGTATTTGCGTTCACTGTTTGGATAAATGACAAGTTGCCATTTTCTTCTTGACGATCATCTAACCCGCTGAAATTGTGGTTCAGAGGTTTACCTTCAAAGGCACACATAACTGTAGGACTGAATCTAGTTGGACAACAGTGATGGATCGATAACTCAGTAGGACACAGGCTCTGGGGTGTGGATAAGTGGCTCTGGAAAGAGTGGGAGGCACATTGCTCTGGGTCCTAATGCCTCATTCTAACGGGTTTTCAAGCAGAAATCTATGCTATCATCGCCGGGGCAATCATAATGCAAAAGAAAGGCTGTAGCAACAGAACTGTCAAGCGTCTTGCAAGGCGCTCATGATCTACTGCACGTCAAAACTGGTGCGAGAGTGCTGAATGTGGCTTCACTCCTTAGCAAACGCGAATAGAGTTAATATGTATTGGATTCCTGGGCATAAGGGGAACATTGGAAATGAGAGGGCGGACCATCTGGCCAGACGCAGTTCGTCTACGATGCCAATTGGGCCACCTCCCCATTGTGGGATTTATCTGCCACTAGCCAAGAGCACTATGGGAGAATATACCATAAGAATGCGTCAGACATATGGAGTGTGGCGGGAGTTAGGCACTCCAAACGCTTTATCTCTGAGCATACAAGTGAAATAAGACAGAAACATCGAGGATGGAGAGGAAGGACCAAAGGCGGATTGTTGGGTTCATCACCAGGCACTGCAGAATGAACAAACATGTGTTTGTTATGGGCATAGTCGACAGCCCTCTGTGTAGGTGGTGTGGCACGGATGAAGAGACTCCCTACCATGTCCTGAACCAGTGCCAGAGACATGAGAGGGAGCGGTTTCTGGTCTTTGGAACCACTTCTCCCCTGGTGGATATTGTTTCGGGGGGGATTGATATTGAAAGCGATATCACACTAAGAGAGTCAGGGAGTTAGTACGATATCAAGCCAAATGCAATTGGAACAGAGTTTTATTCTCAATTACATTCGGGGGAGTTTTATCACCACAGACAGGGCTGAAATGAGCGTGGGCGACACGGTGACGAGGGAACTCGCTCGGTTACAACTGACGGCAGTGAAGTCACGAGCAAATCGGGGCATTTGAGGTGCCCAGTCAGCATAAATGCCTCGGACGAGCCTCCACTGAATTGAAGGGCTTGGTCTGTTCCGTTACAATATCAATAAAAACTCTTGCAGGAATCACTTGGCATTCCTTAGGAGGCTAGGCATTGACCTGTGAGACATTAGGACTAGTACCATAGGTCGTCTGGCCGTGGTGCGTATCCCACCTGTCGGACAGTCACGATACTATATGTATGTCAACCTCTCACGGTCTAATTGACCGCCCAACACGCTAAAGAAGCGTGTTAGAACAGTCTTCAAACCTTTCTGCTACATCGGAGAGCTCAGAAAAAATTCTCTGGCGGTAAGATAAGTGCCACAACGCGATCTAAAAAAAGTCAACAAGTACCAACCTCCTTTCGAAGTAATTGGATTCAAATACAATACAGTCAAGTTTTGAACACGTTCCCCTCCTCAGTACGTTCGCTTGTCCATTTGGTTCAAGGGTGAAAACCAACTAATCAACCTTTTGGAAAATATGAGGTGGCGAGACGCCAAGAAATTAATTGACGGTTGGAGGAAATAACGAAAATACCAACGAAGCCCTTGTCGGTATGGGCTTTTATCTCTCGATTAAATTCCGCTTTTCTTTCATTTGGCAATAGGGTCGTGGAGAGGGCGAAAGAGGAGCATCCGAAGAACGCCAATCACCTTAGATAGAGGCTGGTTCCTCCCTCCGCCAACATTCGACCATCCCAGTAACGAGGCGCCTTCAAGGGCTCGACCAAGAACTATAGGGATTCCTTCATTTTGGAAATGACGACCAGAGGGGTTTCTCGTCTCAGAACTCGGCGGCTCTTCTTTCAAAGAGAAAGTGGAGGAAAGCCACAGTTAGTTGATTGTTGGCGGCATATTGTACGGCACGTGTTACGAAAGGAAGGTGAATGGTAAGTGCCATTGACGCACTTAGTTAACCCCTGTTAACTACTGCGATCGACATTTTATTAATTAGAACCGTTTCATTGCATCATGACACCAAAAAATGTTGGATTTACTGTCCCTGCTAGGGTCAAATTAAGATGGATCAAATAGCGAGTCAATTAGATACAAGAAGGAAACTTCCTGTACAGATTAAAGGTCTGATGGGGAAAATATGAGCCTTAAAACCAACATTCGTGAAATGGATATATCAAACGATTGTGAGACCTAGAGCTGTGTTTGAAGCGCTGGTCTGGTGGCCAGGTGTCACTAAAAACAATGCTCTACAAGCAAGATAGGAACAAGCGTCTGACGGGATTGCTAGCGTGCCGACTGAAGTCTTTTCTGGAGGTGTACGATCTGCTGACAGAATTTCAATCAGGGTTTCGACGAGGCTATTCTACAACAGATTCAATTTTCGCTTTGACTGGCACTGTGAGCTTGAAACTGAGGCATCCCGGTGGTTAAGTCTACGGATTTTTGGTAGACTTGAAGTCTGCATTTGATACAGTTAACCGTGAATATTTGTTCTACAAGCTGCTTGCGCTGGGAGTTTCCAGTAAGCACGTATCAGTTCTGAGGAACCTTTATTCGGGAGTATCAGCTGTGGTGTGAACCGAGACTGGTAGAACAGAGTTGTTTGATGTTAAGAGTGGAGTGAAGCAGGGCTGTCCCCTCTCCCTCACTTTATTCTCTGTTTTGGTTTATTATTCAATCTGAATGTTTTCAGTCACGAAAATTTTTTTACAACCTCCCTCAAAATTTGATACTTTACGTTTCAAGACATGGGGATTCCAAATTTGCAATGTCCGTCCGCCATCCGCCATCTACCGTCTGTCGTCCAGGCCGTTTTGTGCCTTTAACGTGGTCTAAAAAATCCGTAAAAATTTAGTTTCTGTAGTTCTATTGTAGTAAACCATGTTTCGCATGGTTTACTAGTATTTTTCGATGCCGAATCGAAAGGAATGGGTATCGGAGCAGTAATACTAGGTCAAGCTGTTCATGAGAATGATAAACCGTTGTGTAATAATTTGCAGGGTTTTTATTTTGATACGATTACAATACTTTCCTTTTCCTTTGGGTTGCGGAAAGTAAAAGAGTTGTCCAATTTGTTGTTGTGTACTCCAAGCAGTGTGCAGGAAGCAACTTTCGCAGGTCCATTGAGGGTCAAAGGGACCCCCCCCCTCCCCACATGCACTGCAGCTGCCAGCAAGACGCATGAGGGATTTTCCGACTGCTGCTCTGAGTCAGCCCTCGGCCACTGGTGATGTGGTGAGCGGGACACGCTATCAGCCGCCCCAAGAACGCTCAAACTTGGGTTTTCCTCTTATTTAGGGGATCGCTTGTAGGTGTTAGTGAGCTACATCCAGGACTTAGGTTTTTTGGACTTAGTACGTCTCTAACTGTGAAGATCTGAAGTATGTAATGGTTTGCGGCGGTTGCGGTGCAGTTCGCCACTGTTTATATTAGCGGAAAAGCCACATTTTCGTCCACACCGCTACACAACTCTCTTGTCAACTGTATCTTTTCACTAAACACTTTCGGGAACTAAGCACATTTATTTGCTTCCACTTTGTCATTCCCGCGATCTCGCTTTAATCAAATACAACGCCATGCTGTGCCGACATGCAGTACGGTGAAGACCGGTGAACGGGGGAGTATTGGGGTGGCGGTAGTGAGGGAAGGTCGCCGCCCAGTCGAGAATCTCACCTTACCTTACGTTCTACAAACCCCCGATAAACATGTTTGACGTTAAATTAGACGACTGATTTTTCCTGTTATGTAAGAGAGCTAGAAGCAAATTAACGATTATTTGTTGTCAGAATGTCGTCGAGATGAAAAATACTGATGGAGGGTGCACAATATTCCATTTTTTTGGTGAGAATACATTGTGAGAGAAGCCCCAACTGTTCTCTTCTTCCGAGGGATAACTGGGAGTTTTGATTTTCCCGGAAAATATATACGTAGTGCGGCTTTTCCTGGGCGGAAGTCACAAATGGCGAGAGTATCACGGGAATATGAAATGTAAGGATCCACGACTGGTGAGAAAAGAGACCCTGGACAGTAGAATGTTGGGTGATGGCGAAAGCCGTCGCCGGGGGCTGAAAGGGTGAGAGGTAGGGGGGTAAAATAGGGAAAGGAAAAGTGTCATTTTGACGAGCCAATAACCTTCGTCGTTCTCTTCCTGTTTGCATTATGGATACTGACCTCATCTTAAGCTTCAGTTGACGGAACAAGCTCAACCCCGTCTTTCACCTCAACCTGCAAACTTAAACCTCATATTTTCTCCAATACCCCGGCTTTCTCTCATAATCCCGGGCTTTGTCTCCTCCCCGACGTCCCGTGTAATATCGCTAAAGAACAATTTTTGTATCGTAAACTCCCTTCACTAACCCAATCCTCTCACCTAGGTTGGCAACGAAGTTGCAGGAAATGTTCAAAATGGCGGCGGTTGTATGTGATGAAGTTCTCTTCTTTGACGTTGCGATGATATTATTGTGTGATTATTAATTATATCCATATCTACAACACCTTTTGTTCAAACCGTGTTTATTTATATATACATGTACTGACTGACTCCTATTAAAGGTCTTGGGCGATCGTGGTCTGGTGGTTAAGACATTCGTTCATAATTCTCGATGAAAGTCGGGGATTGTGGAGCTCAATGCGATTGCTGTTAATTTTTGCCTGAGTCAGCAGCTCTTCAAACGTCTCCAAACTACCTCAGTACGTACAGACCTAAAGAAGAAGATATCAGGGCCAGGCCGAGGGAACAATGACTGAAGTTATGGCCATCCAGGCCCATTTCCCATCTCCCCAGAGTTTGTGGGTGTCGGCTTGGCTTCGTAATAAGGGATACCAGAATCGGGTTATACTAGAAAAATGTGAAAAGAAAAAAGAACCTACCGTGAAAACAAAATACAATAAAATAAAAGGAAATACAAAATTAAATTCATGTACCAACGCAGAGCGATATCTCCAGGCTATCCTACTAAAAGCCACCAGTTGAGGCCATCCAACAAAGCCACAGCCTCATTCCGTGAAATGACCGGTTTATTAAAAACTTCAATCCTGAACTCTCCAAGTACTGGGTAAGTACAGAGAAAGTGGTGCAAGTCTTCCCTCTCATGCCTATTGCACAGAACACACTCCTCGTTATGGTTCGTGTTATTCGGCTTTGCATTGAGATGTAGCAGTTCGCCCTTCAACTTAAAAATCCACCTCGCCGAGAAAATATCCATCACTGGCTCACTGACCAAGCTCGCGGCCTTGAAACGGGTGTCAAGCTCCCTATATAGTGTAAACTTCTCAGAGTCTATAGCCCTCTGCCAGAACCACTGCTTTTTGTGCTCCCTAAACCTCTCAAGGATGTCAGCTGTATATTCACAGGACCAGGAATCCAACACACTTGAGTTGAGGGCAAACTTGGCAGATTGGGCCTTCCTCTCTACGGGCTTGGTGAAGGAAAGACCAGGGGTTGAGTTCAACTCCCAAATACTGGTAGCTACTCACGATCTCAATTGATTCACCACCAAAGTTCCAGTGCTCAGTCGCCCTTCTTCTCCCACCATTCTGGAAAACCATTATCTTCGACTTTGATAGATTAACCTGAAGTCTCCACTTACTGCAGTAACTCTGAAAAACATCAATATTCACCTGCAGCTCACCAGGGTCATCACCAAATCATCTGCGTACATCAGAACTTTTATCACAAGTCCACCAACCTCTATACCATGTTGCAGCTCTTCTACCAAGTCGTTAAGAAAGCCCTGCAAATGATTAGCAAACCATACAAACATGACCTGACTACAATAGAAGTACGGAAACTAAACATTCCCCCGGCACCAGGCGCCCGTAAACGTGTGTAGACATTTATGATCCAATGTAGGGGTGTGCGGAGGAAGTGCCGGCCTCATTGGACCTAACCTTCCTCCGTCTCGTTGGGCAAAAAGAGTCGGGGAAATGGGGACGGGGACTTCCAGCAAACCCTCGGCAATTGGTACAATGTTGGGAGTCGAGGGTGAGCTGCGTGGCGAGCCAGTGGGTGGTTTTGATGAGACGGGAGGGAGGGAGGGAGTACTAACGACGAAACGTTTACTTCCGCTGTAGTTCCCGCGAGTTCTTTCAATTAGTTGACTCTAATAATTACTGTAATTTCACTACACACAGTTGTATACGTCTGATACTCATTCCATTCGACCCAGGATGTAAAAACACTGCAAATTATTACACAACGGTTTATTATTCTCATGAACAGCTTGACCTAGTATTACTGCTCCGAGACTCATCCCATTCGATTCAGCATCGAAAAATACTAGTAAACCATACTAAACATGACCTGACTGCAATGGAACTACGGAAACTTAATATTCCCCCCTGGCATCAGGCGCTTGTAAACGTCTGTAGGCATTTATGATCCGATGTAGGGGTGTGCGGAGGAATTGGCCCTAACGGTCCTCCGCCCGGTCGAGCAAAAAGAGTCAGGGAAATTGGGACGGGGACTTCCAGCGTACCCTCGGCAATTGACATGACGTTGCCAGTCGAGCGGGTGTTGGGGATGGCGGACGGACATTGCAGATTTGGAATCCCCATGTCTCGAAACGTAAAGTATCAAATTTTGAGGGGGGGTTGTAAAAAATTTCTCGTGACCGAAAACATAAGGTTATTATTCAGAATGAATAATAAACCAAAATCAGAGTTTTCTTCAGATCATTACGTTTTGAGGCCTACTGCGTTTCATAAACCTAATTTCGGCGCATAGTCCGTGTGTGTGTGTGTGTCTGTAGTTCGATTTACGGGAGAAAGGCTGAACCGATTGAGCTGGTTCTTTTTTTATTTCGTTCGTTATTTTTTGCAGACTCCAAAATGAGGTTTTTGACGATTTCAGCCATCGAGAAGGGGGGTAGAGGACGAAAATGTACTAAAAACTAGGGTTTTTTGCATTTTTCCCGAAACCGGTTCCAATGATTTTCACCAAACTCACAGGATGTTTTTGAATAGTTATTACCTATATGTTGCTCTCGATAAATGTTCCTCTGACAGTTCATTGAGAAGAGGTAAAAATGAAAATGGGTCGAATATAACGTTTTTTCGAATATTTCCGTAAATTCTGGATTAACTGCTTCACCAACTGTGATCAATCTTATGGAGTGTCTTTTAGTCACCCATACCCACATTTTGTTCTCCGTAATTAGTTCTGTATAGGTACATTGAACGGAAATAAGAGTCAAGTTAACACGGAAAAGGAGATTTGTCGAATATTAAATGTCGGTTTTCCAATTTTCTTAAAATCAAACGATTTCGATCAAACTCACAGGATGTTTTTGAATAGTTAATACCTACATTTTGTTCTCAATAAGTGTTTAAGTAGACACAGTAGACATGCATTTCGAAGATATAGAGCCCGCATATCTATTTTTTCTTCAAATCTTTCTAGGATCATCTGAATCCTAAGAATGTCACTTTGGTCGGTATGAATTAGCGCGGGTGTCTGTAGCAATGTCACAACAGTATTGCACATACCGTGTGAAAGTCCTATGCGTAGTTTTAATCAGAGGTTAAATCCCGATGGCGGTCGCTACCTTCAGTCCCCTCGGCGGATCGTAAGAACTATCCACGGAAAGTCTACTGAGCTTAACTGAAGCCACAACCAAACCCCTTTGAATACTTTCAAGTGAGCACAAGTGTTCGCTCTCGGAATCTGAGCAATTGACTGTGTGGCGCATTGACTGTTCACAACAGAAAAACCGAGAAATAGAAATGAAACCGTTCGCGAAGCCGATGCTACATACATTAATGATATAGATAATCCAAAACTTCATCGCAAGCAAACTTCAACGTTTCTTTTTCGTTATTTACTTTTCATTAAAACGTACAACAGTAGCTTAACGTAAAACCGTGGAGTAATTATGGAATAAATATAAGAAAGGCTCTTTTTATTTCGCAGTCATGCAAATGACGTTGTTTCAGTGTTTTGTATTTCCCATTGCTTTTTTACGCAGTTGAGGTCTAACCGACGACATTTGCCGAGGAACTTAAGAAATTTTCTTTCTTCGTAAAATCTGTCTGCTTATATTCAGTGTTTCTCTCCATTTTCATAATTGTAAGATTTCTACTTAAGAATCTTGCTAACTTGTGTAGTGAACTCTGTTTCTGCTTTTATTTGTTTATTTTAGCGATTCCACGAAGAGAGGAAATATTTGATGGAGTTATTTCAACCGAGCTTTCAAGCCTCGCTACTTCTTGCAATACTGAAATCTCGCATTTAATTAAGATCCGGAGAGAATAAACTTTTCGATGGTGGAGAGGGGGGGGGGTGTTTCATACGGAAGGTTTTGTATTAAATATGAATCAAATCAAACGGAACAAATGCGAAGTAGAACGCATTTTTGAAATTAATTTGTTTTGGGAGAGGTTTTTGTAGCTACGCCTTTATGTATATACGCACTCCACATCCAGTTGAACGCGATGCGATCCATCCCTGTGTCAGTCGAATCAGTTCCGCACCCACGGTCAAACGGGTCAACCTCAACAATCTGATTTTCATCACTTATCATATCCGTTACATGATGAATGTTGCGGATCGAGCTGGTACCTTGAAGCTCAGGATAAGTGGACTGTAACGCGTGAAGGTTGGTGGAAGCAACGGTCGATAAGCAAAGTTAGAAATAATTTAATTTCGCAGTAAATAACACGTTAGGAACACGAAAACTCAACTCAAAATAACGAAAAAACGGGAGACAAAAATACGAGAACCGATAGCGCGGCGGGAGAATGATAATAACACATTAACAGCTGTTGATATCAACGAGAGGCGAAATAGAGTACGAAGAACGCAGCACAGTAATGATCGCAACGGCGAAGACATGATGACTGACGTCGTTCGCCAGGCAGGACCCCATATTGAGCACTCCTCTGATAGTCGTGTACACCGCCCACCCAAAAGAGTTACTTTTGTGCCCCAGCTAAAGTTTCAATGGAAGTAGTGGTAGTTAGGAGTCTGCTGAAGGTGCTGGCAGCAATTTGGCAAGCTCGGCAACAGGCTGTAGATACGTATGAGTAGATGTCCAGACCCGTGCAGATCGAGAAATGCCATCAGCTCCAGGAAGGAGCTCTTCCACCCGTGCAATTGGTCAATCAAGAGGGGGCAGTTTCTGGCTGAGGATGACCACTATATCACAAACGGAAACAGGTTCACGGTACCACGGTTCCATAAGGGACTGTAGGTACTGTGATTCCCAGACATGCCAAAATTCCTGGGTTGCACGTTGACCCAGTTGCCAGTGTGAGAGATGAGAAACCGGAACATCCATTAGGCTTGGTTGGGGAGAGCAGAGTAACGGTTCCCCAATGAGGAAGTGGCCTGGAGTCAGGTATGTCAATGACCCTTCAGGGTGCTGCGGAACAGAACACAGGGGACGGCTATTGAGGATGGCTTTAATTCTAGCCAAGGGTTGACATCTCCTCGAAGGTTTCGAGCGGTTGGCAGTTACGTGTTCGAGATGGCGTTTGGCTGACTTTATTGCTGCCTCCCGCAGGCCACCCATCCAAGGGGCTTCTGGCGGGTTGAAATGATACGCCACACCTCTAGATGACCACACATTAGCCATTGTCGTTTCAGGGTCACGCAGAAATTGGTGCACCTTTCGTTGTTCTCCTGTAGCTCTGACAAAGTTCAGGCCATTGTCACAGTAAATGGCAGTACAGATGCCTCGTCTCACCATAAAGCGCTCGAGAGCACCCTGGTAAGCTGTTGAAGACAAATCACTGCCGATTCAAGCTTTGTAGGGACGGGTGTTGCGGTGGGCACTCATCTTTATCAAGAGTGGGCATGCCATATGAATTGCCATGTTAGAGAATGGCCAGCTTGGGGTAATGCGCACCTGCGGAAGATCCGCCATTCGTGGATGCATGATTTTCAGCTTGCGGCGTCTACATGGGATACACTGATGTATGCAGTGACGAAGCAGAGAGCGCAGGACGGGTATCCAATGTGAATGCTGAATGGCCGTTTGAACTGCCTGTGGGCCATTTGTCATAAAAACAGAATAGTAATTTAGAGAGAGGAGCATCTTTATGCAACAGCAAAGGTGCTTACTGTGTGCTGGAAGCAGAGATTGACTCAAGCGGCCGCCCACCCTGAGCAGTCCCTCTACATCAACAAAAGGAGTCAAGGCCTCCAGGGTCCTGCCACAGGGATGTCCCTTATTTAAAGCCTCTAGTTCAGCGGAAAGTAATG
The DNA here is from genome assembly GCA_020466155.1 of Pachypeltis micranthus. Lineage (NCBI taxonomy): Eukaryota > Metazoa > Arthropoda > Insecta > Hemiptera > Miridae > Pachypeltis > Pachypeltis micranthus. The sequence continues at coordinate 9,103,014 of CM035776.1, forward strand.
CACCGGAGTTGTACGCAGATATAGTTACGTACAACCTCAACAATCTGATTTTCATCACTTATCCGTTTCATGATGGATGTTCATTCAGTCATGGCCCACGTACTTGGCACAAGCCGTATTATATGGGTTTTTGACCACGGAACGTCCACACTTAACGGTACTCACTGGCCCTACGAAAAGGCATTGTTTCCCCAAACACCTTCGTCCTCAAGCCCTTTTGTTACCTATGGAAAGTCCACTGCCTCAGTTATTTCCAAGTGACAATGGATTTCCTCTGTCCTGGACTTTCCCATTTATCTTTTCGCACCTCTCAATTTTAGATTTCTCTCCACAACAGACAGCTCCTCCCCACACACATACACACATAGCAGGGAGGCCGCTGCGGGCCATAGGACTCCGCTAGAGCTGCAGGACGAATGGCATTACGCCGTGGCCTCGTTGGGCCCATGTCCTAACGAGCCCAAAGGGGGGTTCCGCTTAGTGTCCCAGCCGCCTGGTCGGGGATCGAACCAGAGTCCGCTGGTTCTATCCCCGCCTTGCTCGGAAGGCCTCACGCTCCAACGCTTGAGAGTTGCTTCTCAATAGGTAAATCGTCATTGAATAATAGAGAATACTGAGGAGAGAAGTGAGGACGTTGTGTACGAAGTGCCAAGGCGACGTATTTTCGGACGATGGGTAGAAGGGCGAGGGCTGGGATTAGCTCTCGCACTTTATAAGGTCAGCTGTTTTTTTTACCTAACTATAAAGACTACGACGTAAGGCGTGTTTGCTTCATCTCTGAATTATTATGACTACGATGAGTGAGGAAAGCGGAATACTAACTAATCTTTTTGCTGAAGTCGCCTTGTTTCTTCCACTTTTGTACTATCGGGCTTTATTATAATAACAATACTGACGAACGTTAGTATACCCCCGGTTAAAACACAAACATTTGCCGATTACGTAAGTTTTTGTTACATTTCGTAAAGCCGAGGTACAATTCATGTACGTATGCCAACAAAATTGAAGGTGGGGAGATTGGAGACATGTTCAGAGGATAGGAAGCGAACAACTTTTTTCTTCGCTTTAATTCACGAAGCTTTCACTAGTTGAGTTGTGGATCGAAGGCGCAGAACTCAGGAGTTGACGAACTGTAATTACAAGACTCTTCGTACACCAGATTCACGGGTCTTAATCTCCTCTTGTTTACTCTCGACGTGTCGTCTCTCCTCTTCCCGTCAGTCTCTACCGTTTCTATCTCGACGCAGTTGTCGGGATGATGAACCAACCAAACGCTCTTGTAAAACATACAGCGGCTGAAACGGAGTGGTTCACGAACGGGATTGAAGTAAGAAACATCAAACACGAACAGATTGAGGACGAGGGTAAGAACGTGTGGGAAGAGCGACGTCTGCTGAGTCGACTCGAGAGAAAATAAGAAAACGCGAATGAGAATCACGCGCTTTTCTTGGAGTTGTTCGATGCGAGGTTTCATACTGGGAACTCGTTAGAAGCTGAACTTGTAGTAAACAAACAAATACGAGGCATATCCACACAGTAAGTGTGCTGAAGCTCCCGTAGGCCGTAGGGAATTTTTTTTGCTATGCTGGGCACACTGTCGCGTAGCGTGACTCCTCCCGTCCGAAACAAGACCGAAATGAGATCAGTTCGTTGAAAACTGTGGTCTTAGGAGCATTTCTCGTGAAAGATGTCGATCGACTCTGCCGCCAAGTGCGAAATCCACGCGGTCATCCGGTACCTCGTTGTTAAGGAGAAATACCCGATTGAAATGTTTAATAAGGTAAAGGCAATTTATGGTGAAGGACACATGAATCGTAGGAGTGTGTACAAGTGGTGTAGGGAGTTTAAGAACGGTCGTACGAATGTGAATGACGAATTGAGGAGTGGGAGACCGTCGATTGTGACTGACTTGTGGAAAAGATTGAGAATGCGGTCCGTGACGATCGCAAATTTCTACGAAGTTTCCTGAAATATCCAGATCTTTGCTGCACGAAACAATAACAGAAAATCTCGGATTTCATAAACTGTGTGCAAGATGGGTCCCAAAACAACTGACTGAACAACACAAGTTGAATCCAACGTCACGAAGGAACTGTTGGACTCTTTTGGATGGGATGTTTTAGACCACCCCCCTTATTTCCCCGACCTGGCGCCTTCGGACTATCATCTTTTCACTTCTCTAAAGACGCACATGGGTGGAAAAAAGGACGAAGGAGGTGGCGGCAGATTTCTACGAGGCAGGGATAAAAAAGTTGATATTAAAGAAATTGGGTTGTGTCCGCCAGTAGGCAAATACTAAAGTTAACGTACCTGTTAGGTGAGTCCGTCTCCTCTGGCTTGTGAGTTACTGTGGGCCCACAGTAACTCACAAGCCAGAGGAGACGGACTCACCTAACAGGTACGTTAACTTTAAAAAAGTTGATCCCCCGCCTAACTACCTGCATCGAGAGAAATGGCGACTACGTAGAAAAATAGCTTAAATGTATACCTACGTAAGCACGTGTTTTTTTGTTTTAATACATGTTTTTGATCCCTAAAAAAATCGAGTACACTTACTTTGTGGATATGCCTCGTATGCCCATTTTTGTTGTGACGTGAAATAATCCCGTGGCTTCTTCGGCTACATATCATCTCACCTTCGGCCTTAGGTTCTGCTTATCGCTGTTGACCGCTGACTCACCTCAGCTGCCACTGCGAGAGATTTGCAAAGGCTCGAATCATTCTGTTCCGCTGCCTTCAACTACTAACTGTCCCAAACCGTGTCTGCCGTAACTACCCTCTCTTCCCTCGTCTACTTGCTAAATTCCATTTTTCCCCCCTTTCGCCCAACTTCTTCCCGAGGAAACTACAAAGTCCCAGACTCCCGTTCCGTTTATGTTACGCTTCACTTTGAAGACCAGAACGAAGACCAGTTCTGTCATTCTCTCCACTTTCACTCTTCGTTTGAGAAGTCTTTATTTTATTTTATTTTTCCTCTCGTAATGAGCTCATAGGGTACACTTTAGTTTTCTTGATTGGGTTTTTTGTAGAGCTAGTTAGTGTAAATAATTTGTGTCATTCTTATCTTCAGCCGGAGATAATTAATATAATTTCTTTGTTGTTTGAAGCTTCCATTATTTTTCTAAATTTATTTCCGTGGGTTCATCCCCAATTTGGACATAACGACGTCCCTGGCACATTGTAGGTACGAAATTTACCATTGTACGTTCTTAAAAACGGTTGTTCAGCTCAGGCCTTTCCCAGGTGCATTCAGTTCAGAGAAGAAGAAGATATCTGGGAGGCAGCTGCGAGCCATAGGACTCCTTCAGAGCTGAAGGACCAGTGGAATTTTGCAATCCCATGTTCTAATTCCCCGCTGGGGCCTGCTCAGCCGCCGCTGGTACCTATTGCCTCACGAGTCTGCTGGTTCTATCCTTGCCTGGCTCGGAAGGCCTCACGCCCCAACGCGCTTGGCCACCGCCCCTGCATTCAGTCCAACTCTTTCTGACCTGGAGCCTTCGTGAAGGTAAGAAGATATCAGGGCACCGGCCAAGGCCGAGGGAACAATGAACGAAGTCGTGGCCATCCAGACCCATTTCCCATCTCCTCAGAGTTGGTGGGAATCGGCTTGGTTACATTAAAAGGGACCCAAGCTGTGTTTAACATTCTCTCCCCCAGTTTGTTCATTCTGGTCCCAAACCATAACGGGCATTTTCTAAGCAAGTGGTTTACTGTCTCTATTTACCCGAACGGGCACGCAGCGTCGATATTAGGATTGATTCTGTTTAGAATATTTTCCACCGCGTAGTGCCCCGATGATTCTTCGTTGTCGTACTCTACTCAATCTCAGTGCCCAATTGGTTCGTTGCACGTTGTAGCTAGTTATGCCTGTGGTTTTGGCATGTTGGTACCCCGCATGATTGTTCACTTCATCCCCAGCATTATTCCACATTTTTTCATTTATTATCTTTTTGAGTTGTTGCATTGTAATATGCAGATAGGATTCTGGCCCATTGATGTGTCCCAGGGTCCCTGCCTTAGGCAATCCGTCTGCTTTTGGTTTATTATTCATTCTGAATAATAACCCTACGTTTTCAGTAGGGAAAAATTTTTTACAACCACCACTCAAAATTTGATACTTAACGTTTCAAGACACGGGGATTCTAAATCTGCAATGTCCGTCCGCCGTCCCCCGTCCGCCGTCCCCCATCCGCCGTCCCCTGTCCGCCGTCTGGGCCGTTTTGTGCCTTTAACGTGGTCTAAAAAATCCGTTCTTACGCCCAAAAATCCCATTTGGTATCTAATTGTGCCCGCCATCTCGGCAATCAGATTGGACGAAGCCCATGGTTGTTATGGACAAAAAATGGTTAAAAAAATTAACAAAACGCAGTGTTTCGTAACGTTTTCCATGTATTTTTACATCCTGGGTCAAATGGAATGAGTATCGGACGTTACAACTGCGTAAAGTGAAATTACAGTAACTATAGTGAGCCAAAGTCTATCTAGTCGGTCTCGGAGCAGTAATACTACGTCAAGCTGTTCATGAGAATAATAAACCATTGTGTAATAATTTTCAATGTTTTTCATTTCCTGAACACCCTTTCTACTCGGCTGTCCACTTAAAGTAACTGTATGTGAAGGAGTTTCCCAGCTTGAGTTTCGTTTTCTCGATGAGGGAACTCTTGACTATGGGGTTGTTGGGTTCTTATGACAGATTGGTCGTCAGTATAAATTACTATACTAGAGTTCCTAATATTCCTTGATTGAAGCATGCTAATCCATAAGTTTAATATACTGAGGTAGTTTTGTACCTAATTGGAGTGATTATTCCCATTCTAGTGGGGGGATGTATGCTCCTATTTCCCCATCACCCGCCACATTTTCAAAGTCTTATGTGTAGCAGAAGATTTCCGAATCATCTAGAGGACATCCTATCTCATATTTGCCTAGGGTCTATTCTAGTTTTGAGGTTTCCCTGGAAGTCATATACCGTTTTCCTGTCATCCATCATATTTGTCTCTGGTATACTGTTGTTGATGCTTGACCAAATGGTTCCGTGTCCGTTATTACGTGAGTGACACCAGTCTCCATTCTTTCTTAGTCTCAGTGTCCCTCTCATAGTTTCTTGCGCGATTTCCCATTTCATTGGTAACACTCCTGTCAATGAGGCCATTATTATATTGGGCCCCAGAGCACCAGGAAAGTGTGAAATACGCATTCATCAGGCTTCTCCGGCAGACAAGCTGTTTAAGATTATATCTGGAGCCAACAACGGATTTCCTCTTTTTGGACCGATATATCCATTTCCCACCGTTCGGTTTACCTCCTTCCACCCGATTCCAACTCTCAGCTCTGCCCAAACCCAACCCAAAAACACACACTCGTCTTTCAGTTCCCTCTTATTCGAGCATATACACTCACCCAAACTTATCGCTGTTTTGTCTGCAACTGTCAATACAGTTCTCTCTCACGCTCACCACATTCATTGATTTATTTCCCATGCTCCTCTTCTTGAGGGCCCACTCCACGCCTACTATAAGCATCATCTTGACGGTTCTGGAGAATAGCAATAAACCACGGGTCTGGGACACAAGGCCAAACCACGTCCAATTTTCAAAATACGCTGGAAGGTTGAAGGAACTTGTTTGGTGTCACGTTACATAACTAAAAAAAAAAGTCAAACTGGATGAAAGTTGTTTGAACTTTCCAATGTGGGTGAATAAAATACCGCTCCTAACTCCTAACAAGATCAAACTGGATTAGCCGCTCGTTTGCGAAAATTCGGCATTTAAATATTGTAATTCGTAGGTTGACCTTCTTAACCCTGTGAATTATTGCTACCGTCTCTGTAACCATCCGAAGAGAGCTTCTATCACCTGCCTAGTGATCAAATCCAGACCTACTGCACTGCAGTTCAGAATCACTTCCAATTTAACATTAGGGAGTCTCTAGCATTCGGCGTTCCATCGAGAAAATGAGGGAGACTGACCGACCCCACGTTGAGAATTAGGCTGAAATATGCAGCGTGGACATCAAATAACACAGAACAATTTTTCCTCGATCGCACGATTTTGATTGGTCCTCGATTGTGGCGGAGGAACTGGGCATTCCCTGGCCTCCGAATACAACTGACAGAATCAACAACGGAACGTAATGACAAGATAACAGTGCGAGACTAATTACAACTGGTCGGTTTCAATTATTTGGGTTTGGGTCTAAAGGTCTTTGACCGTTCCAGCCCACAACATTCGAATGTTCTGTTATGCAGCGCTTGTTGAAAGGAACGGAAAATGTTATTAATGTCAAATTGGCTCAACTAGTACACAATATAGTACAGAAGCGCGTCCTTAAAGAAATCTAAAAATTCTTCTTTTGAACTCTTCTCTCTTAAAATGTAATAAAAGCAATTTATTCATCACTTTTCTTGGCATCTTTTAGTCCTCCGAATTCGAAAGAGGCCTTTCGGAAAAATTATCTACGCAGCACCAGTGCGGTGAGGTAGACATTTACCAGGCGTAGGGCGTGGTGGCGGAGATGCAACGGCTGGACGTATTTCTAGGCTTTCTCCGCGAGCGAAACGCGCGTTCGTACCCCGATTGCCCGAAGAACTGCGACGTCGTTCTACCAGTTCAAAATTTACGTGTGAGGCCCCACAGTACTATTACGGGTGACATAAATGCCGTAGTGACAGCAGTTCAGAGATTAATGCGTGTCAGTAATTTATTGTGAGAAATTTTACTGCCGATCTTTCGATCCGAGTTGTGCCAGCACGGGGGGTTCTCAACCCGTCCCCACCTCGTAGAGGAGGAAAAGCAACTCCTTGTCCTGACGGCTTCAGGAGCCCACCCTCCAGCACTTAGTGAACCAGACCAGCACGAGTCCTTCCCCATTCTGCCAGTGGGCCCCCCTCATCGGGGATCAGTGGGGCGTGTAGCAGCCCATGCTAACAGTTGCTAAACGGTTCCTAGGTTGCTCCAGACCCGCTAGCGGCCTTCTGGTATGCCTCGAGGACCTGACATTGCTTGAGGGGAGAGCCTCTTAGGGTGTCGGGTCTCCTACCGTTTCCCCCAGCGGTGCTTATATCCAAGCAAGTTCTGAAACCATTTTGGACGTCCGGGATACAGCTCTGGGGCTGTACGAAAAATATCAACATTAAGATCAGAATATCAACTTTTCAGAATAAAGTGCTAAAGAGTATAGTCAATACCCACTGGTACATTCATAACGACGACCTCCATCGAGACCTTAAAATGGAAACAGTGAGCGAAGTAATTAAGCAGCATGCAATCAACACACGAGCAGCAACTTCGTTGTGAGGTGACTGTTTATATGTAGTTCTCAATTCAATACTCCCACCATGCATGGGCACCCTTTTGGACCTTTAATCAACATTTTCTCTCGCTCGCTAGGCTCAAGATTAGGTTCCCCTTTGCTGGGAGGACAGCAACGCCCTGAACTGCAGTGTTCATGAGTGCCTGAGGACAGGGCAGAGTGGTGTAACGGGACGAACCGAACCCTTCGATTCAGTGGAGGCTCGTACGGGGCATTTACGCTGACTGGGCGTCTCAAATGCCTCGATTCGCTCGAGCTGCCGTCAGTTGTAACCGAGCCGGTTCCCTCGTCGCCGTGTCGCCCGCGCTCACGTTCGCTCCCACCCAGTTCCCTGTTTGTGGTGGTAAAACTCCCCCGAATGTAATTGAAAATAAAACTCTGTTCCAATTGCATTCGGCTTGATATCGTACTAAACCCTCGACTCTCTTAGTGCGATATCGCTTTCAATATTAATCCCCCCCATAACACGCACATAAACCCTGAAGCGCCTCACCTCCTAGAAAACAGCAACGTCATCTGGTGGCTTGATAGGACAAAACCCTTGGATCTCGTGATTGGCGATTCAGTGTAGTGAATGGTGCTAACCTTAGTATAGTCATCGGGCTATCAATTCTACAAACTGTTAATAAATGTAACGTATTAACTTGACGGGTTTATATTGTTCAGTGGTTATGTTATTGATATTATTCTTGTAATAAATATCGTCAAAAAAAGTAATTTATTGAGTTGTGAGTTTCCTGAATCCAAAATGCTTCCGTCGGAACTGTCATAAAACCATATCCTCAACACAAGCTGGCGATGCTAAATTGTCTCTTTCAGTTGGTTGCAAAAAAACGAAATGAACTATCACCCAACATAATTTTCATGAGCTCTGGAAATGATCGAAATCTAATTTGAAGTACTTTCCGTTGTTCATCTTCACCAGTCTCGGAATTGAGTCGGGAAAATTGAAATAAATATTTGTGTGCTAATTGTGAGGTCCCCGGCTCACTTTTTTCAAACATTATTGAACTTGAGGACGGATATGTATTTTACATGCACCCACCATCATGAGCTCGTTAGTCTATGAGAGAACGCCAAGATGTTTAAAACATTTGCGCTTCAATTTTGAATGCCAAGATGTTGTAATAGTTTTCTTTTTAACATCGCAAAGATCTTGAAGGACATTTCATTTACTACTTATGAAATACAGCATGTTTAGGATCCCGTGCGCAATTGACGCTTTTCACTGCTTATGAATTTCTTGATTCTTCTCGTCTTTAAGTTTGAAGAAGTTGAGCGACTCATTTAAGCCATCGCGAGTCTTATGACACGGTCCGTCTCACCCCATTTCCGTAGAAGGCGTTGCTGGAGGTTGAGAATAGCTTTTTGTTCATCTCTTCCATTTATCCGTTGCCTGTTATTTTATACCTCTGTCATGCGCTCGACCGCCGAGTCAGTTGATAGCTGCCGGGTGATCGCTCATAATCATTTCTTTGCCACAGTTGCCTTTCGCAACTAGCTAGTTGCTTACTGAACCTAAATATTTGTCTTACACGTGATTATGTAGTTAACAAATACATCCTCATTAGAAAAATTTTCACATCTGAAGTGAAGCAGCAGAATCCTAAGAATGCCAACACGTAATAGATGACTTGGTTTTCTCCGTGCAAACCTCGTTGAGAAATGTCGTTAATAATACTGAATCCGTTTTTTCACACCCAGTTCGACACTCGGTACATCCCCGCGGCAACTCTTGACTTAATGGACTTAAACCCAGTTTGTCACACGAAATTGACTTGGCCTCCCAGAAACTCAATAACGAACAATTTGAACTTCAACAACTGCGGATGGCGCGAAGGAGAACGGAAATTAGCGAAGCTGCCGATGTAGTGACGCGTCGAAAGTTGGGGGAGAAACACCTTCGGTAATCGAGTTGTTCTGTTCGACGAAGAACGTGAGTGTTCATAACACCGCGGCTAATCTCAAAACAATCTGAAAACAGGATCAGCGGCCTGCCTGCTTTCCAGTTAGAGAGGATGCGCAAATATTTCCGGAATTCGTCGGGTAGCCCCTATTTATCGACATTTATTGAACGGCCAACCGACAAGTAATTTGTGGGTGCCTGAAGGCGATTTTTACTTACCTTGGCTCTACAAAGTAGAAAAGAAAGTTATGTAATCGGCTGAAAGATAAATTTTGATTTTTCTTCAGATATTAACGATTTAGAACCTTCTGAGTCCGAAAAACACTATTTGGTAAAATGGTATGAGTGTGTGTCACTGAACGAGTTTTAGAGATAGCCATCGTATCAAATCAGCTCAAACTTGATATCTCGCCCTCGAGTTACCATCGGACGCCAAAATAAAGGCATGAACAAAATCCACCGAAAGTTAACTACAGCTATCATAGTAATCAAAACACCAAATATTTTTTTCTCAAAAACAGCTCAAACGATTTTGATTAAATATTTTATTTGGATAACTCCAAATAAGGCAACTATTCCATGAAATTCCCGTTCGTGGGAAAATGACGAGAGCAGCTCAATAAATTACCAAAACTTTCGACGAATCTGATTTTAGCGCGGTTTTTAGAGAAAACAACCGTACCAAATCAGCTGAAACTTGATGTTTAGCCTACAGATTACCATGGGACGCAAAAATAAGGGTATGGGCAAAATTCACTGAAAGTTGACTATAGTTATCATAGTGATCAAAACACCAAATATTTTTTTTCTCAAAAAAAGCTATGACGATTTTGATTAATTTTTTTACATTGATAGCTCTCAATAAGGCAATTAAACCCAAGAATTCCCATTTGTGGCAAAATGACGAGAGCAGCACAATAAATTATCAAAAATTCAGACGAAAAGCCTTTTTAGCGCGGTTTGATCCTTATGAACTCCGCTGGAATGTTAGTAGAACGTTAAAAAAAATTGGTATTGTAGTCCAATTCAATACCTATAGGGTGAGTGTTTAAAAACGCTCATGAAATACATGGGGCTCACTCCAGAAATTCCTGAGTTTCAACTACCGCGGTTTCGCGTACTATTAGTTCTAAAAGTTTTTACCCAATAACTCTGGAAAAGTAATTACTATCCTCCTTCAAAAAATGTGTGTTCACAGCCTTATGAATTATCTGTGTACCAATTGCTCAATAATTGTCCTGGGATGAGTACGAGCTGCACAATAAATTCTGGAACTGTACGTGGTACCGCTTCCTGCTGCTGTGAAGTGTTGTTTGACCAAGTTCAAATGAATTGATTAAGCGGACGAAGCCAAGTGAATTGACGTAGAGCCAAGGAAAGTTGTGTGTTGCAACGCACCAGATATTTTTGGGGAAATTTGCGTAGTTTACCAGAACCCCCCAGTATAGTCCAGTCATATCGATAGTAATTTGTAAGAAAAATGGAAGACGTATTTTTCAAAAATTCGCTCCCTTTTCGAAACGACTGCAATACGATAATTGTCTATGAACACATGCAGAAAACGGATTGAACCAGCTTGAATCATCAACATCACCATGTTCCGCACTCAACACAACCGTGTTTTCGAGTTACCTTAGTGCTTAGTCAACTCGGCATTTCGCCATCTGACATTTTACCCGGGCTATGGCGACAATCCGAGCTTCTGCCGGGCGACGTTTCAATGGAGAGTTCTTGTAATGTCGAGGGAATTGGAATCTCGCGGAGTATCGAGTTTCTTGAGAGCGACTATCCAAAGGTTCTCTCCGACGAGAAGATCCCCGAAATAATCCGTTTGTTCTCCACAAAGTTCGGAGCTAGTTGTTCCTTTCTTTGTTCCCGAGTCTACAGTTACACGGTTCGGGTGAGTGTTACTTTAATATTTATGCCCTTCGTTCCGTGAAAACCCACCCCCACGTGAAATGGTATGATGTAATAATGAGAGAAATCAAAGGGTTCGGAAATTTAGTTTGCTTTCGTCATATTCCCAGGATGGAAATTTTATATCACAGGAAATAGAGCGGCATGTTAGCTTTCGTCAGTCAACGAATCCCATCACTCTGTCACCCCCCTTCTTTCATTTTTTTTGGTGGAACACAAACTTTCGTTCTTAATTTCATTTTCTTATTTTCTCCCCAAGAGGCTCTATTTTGTTTATTTGAGACTTAACGTGAGTTTCAAGGTTTTTGTCTGATTTATGACATCGAGTCCAGACACGAACTTCCACTGGGGGAGTGGGAAATATCTAACACATCACGATGAAGAAAAAACTGGTAATGCACACTTGACGAATTTTATTGGGCGCTGCCTCTGCTCTTACGTTAACCTTACGACCTCTTGTTTGGTTGACAAGGTTTGTGATGTGCAATGTAGAGCAAACAGTGGGGAAACCCCGCAAATTATTATACAATGGTTTATTATTCTCATGAACAGCTTGACCTAGTATTACTTCTCCAACATCCCATTCGATTCAGGATCGAATACTAGTAAACCATACGAAACATGACCTGACTACAATGGAACTACGGAAACTAAATATTCCCCCGGCGCCAGGCACCTGTAAACGTCTGTAGGCATTTATGATCTGAGGGGTGTGGCCTTGGCAAAAAGAGTCGAGGAAATTGGCACGGTGTTGCGAGTCAAAAGGGTGTTGCGAGTCGAGCGGGCCTTGAAAACGATACGAAACACGGCTTATTTGCGATTATAATTCGTTTCGTTAATTTTTTAAACCATTTTTTCTCATAACAACCATGGGCTTCGTTCGATCGGATTGCGGAGATGGCGGGCACAACTAGATACCAAATGGGATTTTGTTGCAAAGAACGAATTTTTTAGACTACGTTAAAGGCACAAAACGGCCCGGACGGCGGATGGTGGACGGGGGACGGCGGACGGACATTGCAGATTTGGAATCTCCATGTCTTGAAACGTAAAGTATCAAATTTGGAGGGGGGGTTGTAAAAAATTGTTCGTGACTGAAAACATAGTTCGTGACCAAAAAACCGCTGCAAATGATTGCATAACGGTTTATTATTCTCGTGCACAGTTTGATTGGAACTATAATACTCAACTCAACGTCCACAAATATTAAAACGATAGCTCATATCGAAAATGATTATCGCCAATTACACGCTGACTTGGCCATTGAGCGCGTGACCTTCACACTGTATAGGTCTCCACACTGAATGGAAACTTGTTGCGCTATATGTATGGCTACCGACATGGGTATCCTCATCAAAAGAATGTGACATGTACGAGTTTTTTCCCAACACTCGAAACATCTTAGGAGCTAGTGGGTTGAGCCAGAGCACTGGACGAGCCAGTTCCTTGTGGTGGAAACAAGGAAACGTGTGCAACAGCGAGCGACGCTTGTTGGAAGAGCGGCCAACTTCAGCTTCAACTGATACTTAGCAAGTTTATAACGATGTCACCCACATAGGGAAGCGGGTGATGACAAAAAAAGGCGACAAAAGTTGATTTCTACCTCAAGTTGCAACTTGATACCCAAGTAAGTCGGGTGCACAAACAGGAGAGAGAAATATACTGACGAATTGAACGAGATATAGGACACAGTCACTTGGTTAGACGATAGTTCTCTGAATATAGGATTGCCTTGACATGCTTGTTTAACACGATAGAGCTTTGATTACACGGCCACTTGGTTCTCTTAATACGTGAGCTGGTGGCACGGTAGTAGGGCTGGGAGTAACACATAGTTGATAGATGATTGTCCATTTCTAGATCTGAGAGATAACTGTCTGTTGGGAGAACTGGAAGACGACTGTTGTTCGCGAGAAGCGATAGATGACTGTGTTCGGGAAGAGCAGTCTGTCGTGGAGGGGACTGTAAATTGAGGGGTGGGAAAAGGATATTTTGGAAATTCCAAAAAAGGGGAAATCCGTTGTTACTTGGAAATAACTGAAGAGCTGTACTTTTTCACAGCTACTAACAAAATGCTTTCAGGTTGAACTCGAGGTTTGGCGCAACCCCAGTACAATGAATCCCATTAGGGGCAGGTGGGGACGTTCCAAACTCAAAAACCCAACTAACTCGGCCTGCTCCGAACATAAGTAGTTAGATCAGTTGTGAAACCAGACTAAGAACGCCTTCCAAGAGCACTGGCTAAATGACAACCTGCGAAACCGCGATCATCTTTGAGAAAGAAACACGTTCCCCTCTGTTCAAAAGTTTCCCATTAAATTCAGCCGTTCGCTTCTATCCACACCAAATATTTACCGAATCGAATTGGATTTTTTTGGTTGCTTTATTATATCTAAAACTGGCCCAGAGCGTTGGAAACAATAGACGAAATTGTAGAAGTAGTCGACGAATAATTTGAAGTGTAATGCTAGCCACACGACGCTAATTCGTTGTCTACACTCGGAATGAGAGGATGTTTCTTCGAGTAAAATATCTGGTGCGTAGCAACACACAACTTTCCGCCACCCCTTTAAGTTCGAACACCACCTACATAGGCGGGCGCTATATCTTCGTTCAACGTCAACATTTTTACTGGAACATTTATGGAGTACAAAATGTAGGGACTAGTTAGCTGAGAGTACTCCGTAAGTTTGATTGAAATCGTTGGAGTCGTTTCTGAGAAAATTGGAATTCCGATAAATTAATATTCGACAAATCTCCTTTTATGAGTTAACTTGGCTTATATCTCCGTTCAACATATATATACAGAAATAATTATAGAGAACGAAATGTTGGTATGGGTGAAGATAAGACACTCCATTAGAAGTTATCACATTTGGTGAAGCAGTTACTCCAGTACTTACGGAAATGTTCGAAAAAACGTTATTTTCGACACATTTTAATTTTCATCTCTGCTCAATGGACTTTCAGAAGAACCTTTATTGAGAACAATCTGTAGGTATTAACTATTCAAAAACATCCTGTGAGTTTGGTGAAAATCGTTGAAGCCGTTTGGCCAAAAAGCGTAAAAAACCTATTTTTGCTTCATGGGCCTATATCTCCGTTCACCGTATTTTCATGGAGATATGTATGGAGAGGAAAAGTTAGGTATTGATCAGTAGAAGATAATTTGAAAGTTTATTCAAAATCGTTACAGCCGTTTTCGAGAAAAATGCGAAAAACCCTAGTTTTTGGTACATTTTCGTCCCCCCCCTCCCTTCCCATCGGCCGAAATCGTCCATAACTTTATTTTGGTGTATACAATAAATAACGATTAAAACAAAGAAAGAACCAGCTCAATCGGATCAGCCGTTCTCCCGCATATCGAACTACAGACACACACACACGGACCACGCGCCGAAATTAGGTTTTTTAGACTAAGTAGGCCTCAAAACGTAAAGATCTGAAGAAAACTCACTTTTTTTTTTGACCCGATTACTATACTTTCCTTCCCTTCGGGTAGCGGAAAGTAAAAATGGTCCTCATTATCTTCCGTGAAAACACAATTCGGGTGATTGCCTCGTACCAGACGTTAGTTCCGTCACGGCCTGCCCTAAGTAAAAGTCCAAGTTCTCACTCCCTCCTCGGTTTTGTAAAAGACGCCTTTCGTATAATCAAACCGCGAAGTTTGCTTTCCATGTTCTCTCCAACAAGGGAGAACGTCCTCGCAAAAACCGTTTTCAAAGGAGAAACGAGAACCTGATCCTCACCTCGACAATTGAAAACCGTTCACTAGTGCAGACTCGCTCAATACCTCCTCTCATTTCTATTCAAAGCTCGGAGTTGAATTTAAAAGGATAATCAATCTAATTTCGCGTCTTTCAAAATCGTCCCTTTCTCCGTTTCCTATCAGACTCGGGGAAATTCGTTTTTGAGTCACGAAGCTGTTCCTTATTCTTCCTCCCTCCTTTTTCTTTCTGCGGAAAGATCATTCCGCTCGGAGCGAAAAAATACGCCTTTACTCCCTTCTCAGTCACTCAACATCATACATTTTACATTCCTCGTAGACCATTATCTTTTGAACACGAAGAAAAGCGGAAATCGTGTTAAGAGAACAGAAGGAATGGTCGAGGGGGAGGGGAAGGAAGTTGACTGCTATGCGGCAGGTGTTTCGCGTAGAGGGAAAATCACGACGTGGAAAGTTTTAGATAAGACGCGAAACGGCCGGTGATAAACGTTTTGCACTTTGGCGTACCGCGTACGTTAACTGCTGTGCATAACTTGTCGGAACCGCTGTCACACGAAATGAACGGTGGGGTTCGAGTGTGACGTCACGAGATAACCGAGGAGAAAAGAAGTGGCGTAACTACAAGGTGAAGTTGGCGAACGTCAGACTACGGAGAACACAGCCGATTGTTAGGTTTAACATACTTATAAAGCCAGTGATCGCCAATCTCGATATGTGACTGAAGCATTTTGAACGTGTCAACTCAGAATGTTGATTTAACGTTGGACCTCAACTTTAATGCAAAATGTTAACTCGTGAAAATACGTAAATTAATCTTATAGTTGTATAATTGCCATACTATATTTTTTGTCAGTATTCGCCCTTTCGTACTGTGCATGTAATAAGGTGGTGCTGTTAAGTTATGTAGGCGTAATTAGAGGGAAAGTTAATAATAAAAGGGGAGGCAACATGAAAAACGCCTTCTCCCCACTCCCATCAAACTGCACATCCCTCCAGGAGAGAAGCTCAGTGCGGTCGTGTTTAGCTTTCGCTGGCTGCCTTCAGCAACTCCCACCGTTCCACCCCTGTATAACCTCTGCCCACACCTTGGGTTATCTCTTCATGTAACCCCGCAAATCTTTCTATTCTGTACAAAACTTCGACTGCTCTTCGGAAATCAAATAACGCTTTTACAAAACGTAATCATCGAACAAAGAACATAACTGTTATGAATATTGGTATTTTCACGTCCAGTTGTCTTGAGTTGGTTTCCAAATTTGTGACGTCTTTTTTATAATAAGAGATTTAATGAGTTTTGAATATTTTATCTGTATTTTTCTTTATGTTTGTCCTATTTATGCGTTTTTACCAGTATAAGCTATTTTGCATACACCACCTTAATCGACTGGTTCTGTTTTTATTTCCCTTGGATTTCAAAGTAGAAAGGAAACTTACCGAATCGGCTGAAAGACAAATTTTGAGTTTTCTTCAGATCTTTAAGTTTCAGACCCTACTGAGCCTATTTGGGAAAATGGTCTGTGTGTTTATGCGTGTCTCTGTACGATTTTTAGAGAAAACAACAATACCAAATCAGTTCAAACTTGATATCTGGCCCGCAGGTTACCATGAGACGCCAAAATAGGGGTGTGAGCAAAATCCACTGAAAGTTAACTATAGCGATCAAAACATCAAAGTTTTTAAAATCAAAAACGGCTCTAACGATTTTGATTACATTTTTTATTTTGGTAGCTCGTAATGAGAAAATTATACTATGGAATTCCCATTTGTGGGAAGATTACGAGAGCAGCACAATAAATTACGAAACGTTTGAACGAAAATCGATTTTAACGGGATTTTTTTCTTATATTCTTATTTATTATTATTATATTTATTATATTTTATAAACTCCGCTGAAATGTCACCAGAATGTTAAAAAAAATTGGAGTAGTAGTCAAATTAAATACCTCAATACTCAAAAAATACCGGAATTTCAACTACTCTCCAAAAAATATTACTACCCTTGTTCAACGCAAAGCGCCGAATATGTCCAGGTTTTTGACCTCTGAATTTCCGCTCCTGCCCAACGGGTCGCACCTGTGGGAAGGTCATTGTTTCTCCAAAGGTCTTCGCACCTACGGAAACCCCACCTCGTCGGTCATTTCCAATGGTGGTTTTCCCATCTTTTCCCTCTCCTACTTTTTCAGATTCCTCTCCACAACTGATACCTTCTCCCAAAATCATTCTGCTACGAAGTATCGCCAAAGTCGGTCTTCTCCTGTTCCTGAACACTTGTCTTCTACCATCTTTCGCGATACGGTCGTCTCCAATTCTCCCAATGGATACTTGTTTCACCTCTCATCGACTTCTAATACGAACTTCTCCTTCCTTCTCAGTAAAACTAGTTTCACGCGTTTAGGGTCTACTTGTTCGCGCTTATATACTAAACTCACATCTTGTGTGAGTCATCTCTTCTTTGTACATCCAATTCTTCAAATCTTGTGATATACCTACTCATCAATTACTAGTCCGCGCTCAACTAAAACCCGTCTTCGAGTGTCATTCAAATTTATCCTGGTCCAAACAACCCTCTTCAAGAAAATGGTGTGTGCAGCCTCATTAATCCTCTGTGTACCAATTGTTCAATAATGGTCCTGGAATCAGTACAAGAAGCACAATAAATTTAGGAACAGTAAGCGCTACCGCCTTCTGCTGCCGTAAAGTGTATGTTCGACGCAAAGCGTCAAAGTGGATAGATAGAGTCTTTGACTTCGGACTTCCCTGTGTCATTGTCTCCGACCGCCTAATGGTCTCCAACTATTTCAATACCTGCCCCTCACCTGGGGGTCCCCCAGCCCCCTTTCCTAGGTTTTCCCCTTTCTTTATTTCTTTCTCCCAATTTCATTTTCCTATCAACGACAGAGCTCTTACAAAATCATTCTGCTTCCAACTACCTCTCCAGTAACTTCTCACTCTCTCATACGGTTGCCTGCGCCAGCTCACGCATTCCGAGTACTGCCCTTGTGTCGCCAATTTGTATTCCATCTCACCTCAATTTTAATTCAACTCAATTCCGCAACGCACGTATAATACAGTCCTCCTCGCGCTCACCGAGTTTCAGTTTTGTTGCGATCCTCAGCTCCCCCTCTCCTGCACCCAACAGTGTAGTTTGACCAAGTTCAAATGAGCTAAGTGATAAATGAATAGAGTAAGTCGAAAAGCCATGTACACAAGTGAATTGATTTAGAGCAAAGGAAAGTTGTGTGTTGCAACGCACCAGATATTTCCAGTCTTTGTTGATAGTTTTGTTATCCGGGCGCAGTGCAATTATTCAGTGTATTTTAGGTCCTGTGTGTGGATGTGCAGCGTCTCGTCAATGTCTGTGCATTTTGTAATTTTGGAACATCTTGTTGAGAGTCGTCCGTCTCAATAGTTTGCTTACTGTTCGTTTGGTGTATACATTGTTCTGTTCAATGGATAAATAGTTTCAAGTTCTTTTGGTTTATTATTCATTGCGAACAACGCTATGTTTTCGACGAGGAAAATTGTTTTTGACTCCCCACCCCTCCCCCTCCCCCTCAAATTGCGATACTTCACGTTTCAAAGCATCAGGATTCCAAATCTGCAATGTTCGTCTGGGCCATTTTATGACCTTAACGTAGACTAAAAAATTTGTTATTTCACACGAAAATTCCTTTTGATATCTACTTGTGCCCGCCTGCTCGGAAATCCGACCGGATGAAGTCCATGCTTGTTATGGTTTAGAAAAATTAACAACGTTGGCAGTTTTAATGGTTAGAAAAATGAACAACGTTCGCAGTTTTAACGCAAATACGGAAGATTTGGTGTCGTTTTCGAAATATTCTAGGGCGCTGGGGCGAATAATTGGAACTACTGCATCAGCTTTTTTTTATTCAAACGTAATTACGTAACGAACTACGTAAAAAGTTAGTTATGTCTCGAACCAGTACAATTAACACTATATTTCGCGAGTGTTACTGGCTAATTCGGTACGGGTCGTCGTAAGTGGAATAATGTGTTTGCATACCGCCCACGATACTCTCTCCAGTTCGGAAACTTTGCAAGCACCCAAAAATTTGCATGACAATTCGCTTTATGAGACGTGATGGAGTTAGTTCGCTAAAGTTGTCAGACGTCTTCAACGTTCAACGCTTAGGGAAAATCCTCACCCACGCCGCCGTGGAAGCGGGAAAGGAAACAAATGATCTTTGCAGTTAGGAGTTTTAAAATTGCCACTGGATTATTTAACAAATATTGAAACACTTATCCCAGAGGGAGAATACTCTTATTTTCTACGGAGCACGTTTCGTGCACTAGTATATTTGATTGAGCTTCATGCCTGTTGTTGGGCACACGAGAGAGCGAGAGTTGGAGATCGAAAATAAAAGGACTCGGTGAGCGTGAGGACTGTATTAAACGCAATGAAGTGTTGTGAACAAAAGGCCGACGCAGAAGGACGACTCGGAAATATGCGTGAACCACTGGGAAACTATGGGGAAGAAAGAGCGGGCTGTAATTGGGCACTCGGAGACGGGTGACTTCCACGATAGTTCGTACCTGAATGAGCATTTTGGAAGGAGGTGTCTCTTGTGGAGAGGAGTTTGAAATTGAGGAGTGGGAAAAATATTGGAATTTCCATACGAAGGGGAAACCCAACCTCAATTGGAACCAACTCAAGAGGTGGGATTTCCACAGGTAACAAAAGGGCTGACGACGAAGGTGTTTGCAAAAATAATGACTTTGCCGTTGAGAGTCGTGTTAGAGCAGGTACTAAAAATTCCAAGGTCAAAAAACCTGGACTGATTCGGCGCTTTGCGTCAAACACCTGTCACCTCTTACTTGATTGTTGATTTGCCCTTCTTTTGCCATTGATTTTACTTTTATTCGTCTTCTGTCGATTCTTGTTACTGGTGATCACATACTGCTGGTATTTCGAATAAACGTGACCAAACCTACCTTCGTGATGATGAACGTGCCCTATGTCCTAAGGATAGAAAGGGGGCGGAAAACTGGATGCGAGGTGGATGGGTCCCTCAGGTAGTGGGTGGAGGCTTGTGGGCCTTCTGTCGCAGCTTACGGGGGTCTATCGAAACCCCAAAAGGCTCAGCAGTCCAAACTGTCCCACCCTGGGATGAAGAAAATGGGGGGGGATGATGGGGCGGGCCCGTGACCATTCTGGCTTTAAGGGTAGTTTGATCCAAAATGGTACCATGGGAATGCACAGCAAGCGGCCTTTCGCCGGGGCACTATGGCTTAGAGCCACGACAGGTGGCTGCCTTCGCAAGGCAAGGTAGGTAGAACGAAGCAATCTAGCTCCTACCCAGGGTAAGGCCTGACAATGCTGAAAAATGCGCTTGTTCTGCAGATATCGTGGTGGTCGTAGGGTCACTGGAGGGTACTAATCCCATCTCTTTCGTCGTCTTTAAACTACAGCGTCTGAGGGAGGTAGGGGCCACTCATTCGTAACTCCCACGTACATCCCCGAACGCCGAACTGTGACAGTCCTAAGGATTGCAGTACATCGGAATTATACTGCAGCGTATACTTCTTGTGCAGTATATTCATCCTCCTGCAGAACGGAACTCAAAATTCCGAAAATTATTACTCGCAACACAACATCGCACAACTTTTCTTGGTCTCATGTTCATTCAGTAAATCCCTTAAATCCAGAACCTAGTCAAATCTGTTCTTCAGTCGGTTTATGACAACGTTCCACGTGACAGCGGGAGGCACTTTTGGTTCTAAAATTTACTGTGCAGCTCCTTCTTGTGTGACTGTCTACGTGATTGTTATGAGATGGATCTGGTTCACCGGTTGGGAATAGACAGGTAAAACTGTGAGGAATGGTGGTGGGTGAAACAGTGGGGGTAGATAATTTGACATTTATGGAGTAGCTTCTATAAATCGTTTAAGTGTAATCAATTGCGCAGCATATAGGCACCTGACTGGGCTACCATGTCAATTTTTGTGAAGATCCTAGTAACATGTGTAACATTTGAGCGGGATTTATAAGGAAAAAACTGCGCTACGATCGAGTTTCTTCGAAATGATGGTAATTTATTGTGTGGTTCTCGTCATTTTTCCGCCAATCAAAATTTTATGGTATTATTGAGTCATTTAGAACTGTTCATACAAATAATTTAATCAAAATCGTTAAAGACATTTTTGAGAAAAAAGAAAATGGGAAGTTTCGATGGAACTCCATAAAAAACCATTGAAGCAAAATTTTTGTTAAACTAACCATCTTTTAAACGTTATTCACATTTTATCGTATAGGTGATGTATTGGACCACCATTTCTTTAAAATGACTAATTTTTCATTAAAACTTTAAACTAACATAAACGGTTTCATACAAGTACGCAACCACCATAATCTCGATGTACTGCAATCCTTAGGACAGTCAGTTTTGCGTTCGGGGGTGCCTGTGGGATATCTGACCGAGTGGCCCCTACCTCCTTCAGACGCTGCAGTTTAAAGACGAAGAAAGAGATGGGATTACTACCCTCCTACGACCACTACGATTTTCCAGCATTGTCAGGCCTTACCCTGGGCAGGAGCTGGATTGCTCCATTCTACCTACCTTGCCTTCTGAAGGCAGCCACCTGTCATGGTCCTAAGTCATAATGCACTGGCAAGGCCACATGCTGTTCATTCCCGTGGTACCATTTTGGATCAAACTACCCATAAGGCCAGAATGGTCACAGGCCCGCCCCATCATGGGGGGCATTTCTTCATGCCAGGGTGGGACAGTTTGGACTGCTGAACCTTTTGGGGTTTTCGAAAGACCCCCGTAAGCTGCGACAGAAGGCCCAAAAGCCTCCACCCACTACCTTAGGGACCCATCCGCCTCGCATCTGGTTTTCCGTTCCCTTTCTATTCTTAGGACATGGGGCACATTCATTATCGCGTGGGCAGGTTCGGTCACGTTTCTTCGAAATACCAACGGTATGTGATCACCAGTAACCAAAATCGCCAGAAGATGAAGAAAAGTAAATTCAATAGCTGAAGAAGGGCAAATCAACAATCAAGTAAGAAGTAACAGGTGTTTGCCGCAAAGCGCCGAACACACATCTCCAGCGTCACATTTTCGAGTTTATGTAGCAAAGTAAAGACATAAAATGTCAAAAATTAGTGTTCATTAATATGCTATAGTTCATTTTGAGCAGATTTTTCTCCTACCGTTATTTTGGCTTTCCATGCTAATCTGTTGCCTAAATATTATCATTGAGCTGATTGGTGAAGTCATTTCCCACGAATACGAACCGTTTCCCAAACAGTGATTTTTGGACACAGTAGACTTAGAAACAAAGATCGGGAAAGTGGTTACAATTTGTTTTTCGCTAATTACTTATCTTACTTTTCTGCCTTTTAGAGCCAAGGAAAGTAACAAGTGACACGAAAATATCTCTGGTGGATCATTCGCTTGCGTTAGTTAATCAGCAACGTCACGTAACAAAAAAATACATCTAACTGGTTGAATTTCGAAAATTGATAAAACTTCAAGTGCACACAAAAAATTGAGAGAGGAGCCGAAGATATGGCTTGCGTTAGGTTATTAATACAAAGTAAGTTTCTGCAGAATGTGAAAAAGACATGGCATGAGGATTCCTTCCAAGTCCTTCGTAATTAATTCGAAACCACGACGAGTCCCGTCAAGTTCAATGGGACGCAGAAGGTATTTTACAAAGGATTCCTCCTCGGAAATGAAGGGCGGGAAGATGGATCTCATTAGCGTCTCAGCTGAATAGATTTTGGTCATTTCTAGACACTAATGACGGTGACGATTCACGGAAGCTTCGATTCAACTTCGTCGCCCAATGCACTCAATTTTCACGAGCAACGGATTGACATTGAGGAATTAAGCCGGATTTGTTGAATGGAAGCTCATTAGTCCTAATGATTGATGATGATTACGAAGGGTGTTGCATGCAGAGTTCGACATTGCTCGAAGGACAAGAGAAAATTTTCCGTTGGTAAGTACTGCGGCTACTAAGGTAACTAATCCTGAAACTCTTCTGAAGGTGGGTGGTTTGCGCTAAGGTATTTGTTTGGGAATAACCTTAATGGAGCCGTGAAGAGAAAGTAGAAATGGAGACTCACAGTGTATTTCTATGAAATTACGGAAATGTATGTTGGTTGCCACGACTTCTGCTCTCTCAGCACCATTTTCATCAGTCGTAATTTGATTTGTAACTCGGTTCATCACCATCATTACTGTCCTGAAGCTAGCAACTTCCACTAAAGCAACACCAGTAGTAGTATTTAGGTACACCTGGGTAGATTGACGTCAGCCCACTCCCCTCACCCAAACGGTGACATGGCGTCATACACTTCTCCCCTCTCAACCATTGCCACTTCTTATCGGATCCCTCACCTCTCTCCACAACCCTTCAAGTGACGTCATACGCCCCTCTACCACTGGCTGTGTGGATTAGCCTACCCCCACCAGGCGACGTCATACCCATCAATTTCCCCACAGTATAAGTGTACATGCTACATGAATTCCAGCGTCAGGGAAGGAGCCTTATAACCCACACCGTGATTCACGTAATTTTGAAGACAATTTTCAATAAATGAAAGATTAGCGTGGAGAATCTTGCAGGTCTGTTTCCTTATTTGATGACTGTTTCTAAACCCTCGAAGAGGGTTATATCAGTCATGGAAGTTGCAGTTTCGCTAATATGCAAGAGGCCAGCCTCTGCAGCATCGACTGAACTCAGACGTGCGGAGGTACGGCAGGTATTTGGTCGTTACCCAGTCTCCCGGTAGAGAGCTGTTGCCCGTGTGTTACCGCGCAGAGGTGACCATCTGAGGAATCCCATACTGTCTGGGAGGAGTTCTTAATCTGGTTTCCCACCTGATCTAACTATTTACGTTGGCACTGTGCCACACTTCTTCACACTGCAACTGAAATTCCTTCTCTGATAGAATAGTCTCAATATTGTTCAGCATATTCCAGTTGGAAGTAAGACCCTCTGTGTGGAAACTTGTGAAACAAAAAGACGGAGTCTATTCAGCTCAACTTTGACATTCGACCTGCTGAAGAACATGAAAAACCAAAGAAGGGCTTGAGCAAAATTGGTATACATATTGCCATGGCTGTTCCCAAGCTCGGTTGAGCACCAGTGCCAAAAGACCTACTGTGCCAGTCCAAATATCTCACAGGTTCATGCCTAGCCTCCTAAGGAATACCAGGTATTTCCCACAAGAGTCTTTTTTGATGCCCACTCAAGTCTCTGGCACTCAGCCAGGATGTGTGTTCGGCGCAAGCCAAATCAGTCTTGGTTTTTTGACCTCGGAACACCCACACCTCCGACAGAGTCATCATTCCCCAAAGCCTCCTTCGTTACCTGCAGATATTCCACCTCCTCAGTTATTTCTAGGTGACGACGAATTTCTCTGAACTGGCTTCCCCATCTTTCTGTTCTCACTATTCAATTTGAGATTCCTCTTCACAACAGACAGGAAACAGGACTCCTCCCAAACTCATTCACCTATGTAGTCTCGCGAAAGTCAGTCGTCTCCAGTTCTCTCAACGGACACTTGTTTCACCTCTCCTCGACATCTAATTTTGATCTCTCGTTCTTTCCCCGTAGAACCAGTTTCATGCCTTCAGAGCCCCCCTTATTGGCGCTTAATTACTCAACTCATGTCCTGTTCATATCATACTCTTGTGATATCCCAACTTTTCCAATTACAAGAAGGTGCTGAACTAAAATCCGTCAGGTAAAACAGCGTGGTACGGAGTCTCCTCATCTGTGCTACACCAACTACATTTAGAGGTGTCTACTGTGCATATTACATCCATGTATATGTCGATTTTGCAGTGCCCAGTGATGAGCTTCGTAATCTGCCTTAGGCCTTCCTTCTCCATCTGCATGAGGCTCCGTTTTATTTCGTATGTTTGCTCTGAGATAAAGCGTTTGGAGTGCCTCACTCCCACAGCATTCCATGGTGTCGTGAGGAATTGTTCTGGCATATCAGCAATCCTCTTGACTAGTGACAGACTCCCACAATGGGGAGGGGCCCAATAGGTACAGTAGATGAACGGAGTCTGGCCCGATGGTCCGTCGTGATTTTCAATGATCCCCTTATGCCCAGGAATCCAATGCACGTTAGCTCTATTCGCGTTTGCTGAGGAGTTGAGCGACATCCTGCGTAAGTTCTGACGTTGTGCAATAGTTCATCAGCGCCTTACAAGACGTTTCACTATCAGTCGTTATGCCGTCATATGTTAATATGCACAGGAATCCAATAAACGTTAGCTCTATCAGGAATTTAGCTGCATCCTGCTTTTCCGCTCCAGCTTTGACGCTGTGCAGTAGTTTTTCAGCGACTTACACGGCGCTCGATTATAAAGCATAACCAAAATTAGGTATAAATAATTATAGTTATCAAAAAAGATTAACTTAACCTTCTACTCAACTCTTTAACCCTTCCCGCGAACCATTGGCTATGTCATTGTGGTGCGTTCTGTATGCTCCTCACTTGTCACTTTGCACATTAATACATAATAAATGGAGGTTGGTACTGAACACCAGAAGGTTCTAACATTTCAACTGTTTCGAACCCTTGAACAGTGTAATTAGGTGTATGACGGGTCGTAACAATTCAATAAAAGCAAAGAGTTTGTATACACCAACTAGTTTGTTGATTGTCACGTCGTTACACCCCGTGAGGTTGAAAGACTCGAATCTTTCATTACGTGACTCTAATTGACGTAATTGCTCCGCAGTTTTCTCTCAATCGCTGACGAAACATCGGCGCAATAATTGCGTCGAGTTCGAAACTAAATTGCTTCTCTTGCCGACGAAAAGCGCGAGCGGAGCAAATTGGGTTGCGGGAAGGCTGACAAGAAGTGATGAGTGCATAAAGGGATTTCGCCATAATGGGCTGGGAAACCTTCGTGCCGAACACACACGAGAAATTGTGGAGGTAATAGCGTTTACTTCGCTCACCAACACCAGGCAAAGCAAAGAACAAGAGTGTCTCACCAGAGCGGTATTCTAGAGTGAAACATTTTTCAACTGGCCGAGTGGAAGTCTTCATTTAACGCAATTCATGTTAGTATTTGTGAGGCGCTCAAAACTTAGCACTTCAGGACACTCATAAGATGGAATATACCGCGCATGGCTGATATTGACACGCTTTGGTTCTCCAGACCCTCGAAAAATTCGCTGATGAATCCTTCACAACATTATTGGTTTTCGCCTTGGTTGCTCGAATGTCACCGAACACTTCATGTTCCCGTGTGTGGGCTTTCTGGGGATGTTCTTCAATTTTTATTTATGCCCTAACCTCCTATTTCTACGGATCTTAGGAGGAAAGTGTTGAAATTTACAAGTGACGACCCTTCAGTTAGTTATTGGTTGACCAGGCACATGTGTTATATCTGGTCATATGATTTTGTCTGTGAAAAATTATAGTTCGTTTCGTGATATCGTCGAGTGCGTTTATTCTCGCGAATTAACAATTTGTTAATAATAATGTTAATTTGTTAACAACAAAAAAATATAATTTGTTTTCTTCAAAAGAAAGATGTTAAACACTCATGATCAGGCTGCGTAATGAATTTCCGTGGGATATGTTCGACTTGTAGTTCGACAACAGTCGAAGCATGGCTTTGCCCTAGCTGCTATGAAGTTGGTAATTTGATTGAAAAATAATATACAAAACGCTAATCTGTTCATGTTACCCCCTCAACTGCTTCACACACGTGTACGTATACCCAACTGGATAGAATTCTTGAAGCCCAATCATAGCTTTCCAAATCTCTATTGAGTTTCCACGGCAGTTCAAAGGTGTTGTCGTTGAAATAATGGACAAAAGTGTAGATGTTTGGTTCCACTAAACCGTGAGTTAGAGTTGAGTAAACGCAATAACAAACCACTTCGTGAAAAAGGGCGTTTTGTACTGAAGGGGCTGAAACATTTTATGGGAATCAGTTTACTTCCAGCGAATTCGTTAATTTCCTTCCTATTCATTTAGTCGAAGGAAAATCTGACAACAAGTCAATTATGAACGTATGAGCTTACTTCTACTATGGTCTCTACGAACTCCAAGAAACATTACTGCAAACAGTGTGTTCGAGGCTGGTTTGTTATGGGACTGGGTCGTTTCGATCAGTGTTTGATCCTGTCCTCCTCTCGTGCCTAACCCCCTCCTTTTTTCAGTCGTGTTCAAAACGCTGTTCGGTCACCTCGTGTTCCTCTGTTTTTCCTCCCCGTATTAGGGCTCTTTTCGTCTATCAGAAAATCCTTACTTTGTGTACCGGTTTGGAAATTTGCCTCCAACTAACCTTTATTTTGTGGCTCGGCATCATAATCGGCTGGACATCCTGCTGGGGGCCCCCCTATCGACGAATCGCCGCCATAGCAAAAAGGTAGGACCTTCATTCCTTTCCGTAAACCTCCTGATACTCCTCGAAAACCACCTGAACCAGTGACATACGTCATTAGAAATACAGTCCGCTTCGAACACAGTGATTTTTCTGAAGCTTACCGAGCCTTGTTGTGTGTAAGACCTACGTGGAACTTTTCCGTCTCCTGCCCGTTTAGGCGTCCTTCTACGTCACCTGCTGGTTCCTGTGAGGTGGGGTTGCAATCAGCAGAGCATGTACAATGCACGCGCGAGTGGCGGGCTGAATGCGCTTAGGGGTGTCTTTATGTCTTTGCTGCAGGGATGTTGATGCAGGGATGGTCTTCAAGGTTGTCTTGAGTTCGATGCGAAAATTGTGGGGACCCTGCAACTGGGAGTATTAGCTTCGTGGAGCCAGCCAGTGGAACTGAGAGAACATGTGGCTGCTCATGGACGCAGGCCAAATTAGTTGGGTATTTTGAGCTCGGAACTTTCGCTCTTGACCCTAACGGGAAGTCCTCGTTTCGGGTCTTCCCTGAGGATCAGATGTGCCTATTTTTGTCACCTGAAGCCCTTTGGTTGTAGCAGCGGGAAAGCCAGTTATTTCCAAGTGACAACTGGTTTTCCTCTTTCTGGACATTCAAAAATATCCCCTTCCCACCCCTCAATTTATTTCTTCTCGACGACACACAGCGCTCCCCAGATACTCATGCGTCTTCCAGTTCACGTGAAAAGCACTCGTTTCTCAGCTCTTCTACATCTAATTTGGATTCCTCTATCCTTCCCCGCGCAACCTGTTCACGCATTCAGAGCCCCCTTGTGAGCGCTTATATACTCAAATCATATCCTACTCACTTCAATTGTGTACCTACACGTGCCTTAGTCCTGTTGTGATATCCCAACTCTTCAAATTACAAGTTCGTGCTACGGTAAAACCCAACTTGTCTCGGTAGCAACCAATATAGGGAAAAACAATGTTTGGTTGATGTTAGTTATTATTATTCCCAATCACTCGATGAAAGTAACTATGTTCGTAGCCCTCATGTGTTTGGACGTCCCCACACTAACGTCATTTCGGGTAAACACGATTTCAGTCTGAGTGAAGTATGAAAGCTTGAATAAAAGCACACTTACACAAAGTTTTTATGAGATTATCAAGTAGCGCTGACGAGGGGTCAAAACATAAATGAGTAAACAACGGACTCAGTGTTTTCGCAGAGCCCCGGTTAACCTGAGCCGCAGCTTTGTTTATAATACCCATACGGTTGAAACAATTGGAAATGTTACCGTCGTTCGTTATTAAAGTTAAAAATTCTTCTTATTCATTTAAAATTGACTCGTTTCATGAGAAAAATAAAGCAGCGAGGAGATCCAGACGCAAATATCGAACGGGGGTGACCCGCCCAGAGCTGCGCTCCCACTAACCTACTTCCAGCCAACCTCCCAGTCAGGTTTACTTTTTAGCGTGACGTTAAAGGTTAGAGTGGTTTCATCACGCGTTTCGTGTAACGGCTGACATCCCAAACACCATAAACTTGTGAGTAGCACTCAATTTTATGTTTTGACTCTTCTCCGTTAAGAAACAGCGTTGTTTTCAACGCTCCGTAATGTTCAGACTTGATGAAGATCTGGAGCTCCAACTATAGTGTGATCAGAACGATCGAAACGATGATAATAGCAAACGTACTATATACCGGCTAACGGCCGTAGGTATTGGCACCCACAGCAGAAAACGAATTTGTCAGAAAATAAGGTTTATATTGATTGTGAGTCCAATTAGAGCGTTGGACGCAGTTGGGATGTGTTCAGTGCGTTGAATCAAACTCAGTTCAAGAACAGCCCTATTGAAGTTGACCAACAGTACAAGATGACTTGCAGAACGTGAACAGTGCACACCCACTGTCCTTAGTAACTTCTAAAATGACGTTGATTATGTCCCACAGGGGTTTATTGGCTGCGCATAGAATTTGTGGCGATTCGGTTCAACACTTTTTGCTCAACCGCGTTCACAGACGTACACACGCACACACACACACCCACATCACCTTCCCTCCAGCCCTCCTTCCCCCCCAACTAAAGATCTGGGGGAAACTCAAAAAATGTTTTAGTTCCTACCAAAACTGAGGGGTTTTCACAATTGCCTCGAAAACTGTTGTAATTATTTTCATTCAACTTCAAAATGTCTTCTGTCAGTCGATGTCTAGCCGTAAACATACTCGTATCTTTGAATAGGCGGTGAGAGCAGGTCAACCTGCGACCAAAAGTAGGGTTTTTTAATTTTTTTGAAAAAACGGCCAGAATGATTTTACCCGTACCTGAACGTCGTTATCTAGAAATATTCCTCTGACACTGTGCAGAACAGCAATATAATAAGAATAGTAACCAAATGCGTCAAAAATGTTTATTCGACGTTTTCTGATTTGCCAAAATAAACGCGAACATGAATTTCATCAACCAAGATAAATCGGAAAATACTGTTTTACTAACATTATTTATTTATTTTTTCGATTTCTGGTATCATACTTATGTAGATCGTGTGGTCCAAGACCTGATGCAGTTGGAGAGAGGTCGTTTCCCGTCATCACGAAAAACAATACGGGGAACTACCCATTAAGACTGTGACGCGGGGCATGAACAGAGGTGACATGTATTACAACGTCTGTGGCTGCAGGTAGAAGCCTCCGGTGGTACCGTTCGAGTTAGCTGGGGCTTGAACAGTCTAAGAACCTGAATGGGTGGCAGGGCCCAGTGCAGGAGTTGCCAAGAGGAGTTCTCCCTGCTCCTACACTTCGTTAATGCAAGGATTCAGAGGATTCCGCATAAGAGCAGCTGTCAGGTTGCGTAAGGTTGATTAAATAACTTTCTTTATTAAGAAAATGTGACTCCAAAAAAGACGGCTCAAAAACACAAAATACACAAACTTTGACAAGACGCTGCACATTTACGTACACAGGACCAAAAGTATAGGGAATAACTAACATCCTCCGGAAGGAAGGTAGACAAATCGCATTACGTACGGACAACACACTTAGAACCAAATTAACTACAAAGGCTGAAGAGACAGACCACTCGACCAAAAATACGGACCACATTTTCAGAACACATTAAGTCTCTTAGTTGGAACAAAGACGATTCAAACTTTGCCAACCACCTCAAGACAACTCGACATGAACCTGCTAAAATACAGGCCTGCACCATCTTACTACATGAACAATACAAAGGACACTGAAATATATTAGAAAACATGGCAATTTAACAAACAAATCACCATATTGACACCACTCAAAACACTGGACAAACGAAAACAACCAACTGACGGATTTACAGACCACCCTGTGCAAAAAGACTTAGAATTGACCACTGACAGACTATTCAAGACGTTCCTTTCACCTCTCGTGGGTTTCCCCAGAGGTGCATGACCTCCTTCCTTCCCCGACGCTCCACCATCCCGTTTACCTTCTCTTCTTACGTTTACGGCCAGACGATGATGTCTTTACATCGAAAGCGCCTGCCCACAGTAACTCACCAGCCAGAGGAGACGGACTTACCTAACAGGTATATTGACTTTAGTAACTAACTTTTTCTTTTAGGATAAATTCTTCTTGTGTTTTGTAACGTTAAGGAAAGTGGTTTCAGGCACGCCGCTTCCTGATATACATATTTCCATGAATCATGGAGAACGCCTCTTGGCATATCCTTTTCTCGTCAGTTTGTCGGCTTTCTCATTCTCCCATCGTATTGCGTTAACCGGAAACGGGAGTTAACTTCTCGATACGTCCCAGACAAGCATTTAATATTTCTAACAAGGTGAGCAACGTCAATTGAATATGATAACACGCAATGGTAATGTACTATTGTTCTTTACCGGTTCACTCGGGTGAGCGAGATGGAGGCGTGATGCGCAAAATGAAATTCTCGCCTTACCTGGCACCGATGTAGTCGAATTCTAGGTACTGGGAGGTAGCATTGGCTGAATGTCGGCTCAGTTTAAAGGTGTTGATGTCGTACGATGCGAAGTTCAAAACGAGCATCTATATATGTCCAACTTTATGGAAACGAGACTGTTCGACGCAAGCGCCTGATCTGACCAGGTTTTTGGCCTCGGAATTTCCGCTCCTGCCCAACGGGTCGCTCCTGTGGCAAGGTCTTTGCACCTATGGAAATCCCAAATCGGCGGTGGTTTTCTCTCCCTTCCCCTCTCCTCCCTTTTCAGATTCCTCTCCACAACTGATACCTTCTCCCAAAACGTTTCTGCTACGAAGTATCGCCAAAGTATCGCCTCTCTCATTCCCCAACACTTGTCTCCTAACACCTCTCGCGATACAGTCGTCTCCAATTCTCCCAACGGACACTTGTTTTCACCTCTCATCGACATCTAATTCTGACTACTTCCTTCCCAGTACAACCAGTTTCACGCCTTCAGAGCCCTACTTGTTCGCGCTTATGCACTCAACTCACATCCTGTGTATGTCACCTCTTCTCTGTACATCCAAGTCTTCAAATCTTGTGATACACCAACTCATCAATTACAAGTTCTTGCTGAACTAAAACCCCTCTTCGAGAATCATTCAATCTATCTTGGTTCAACCAGAGACAAGAGGACTACGAAGCGGCGAGCAAATGTAACAGGGAATGAATTAAATAAAGTTGTGTCTTCAAAGTAGAGTGGTGGAGGTGAGGTCCCCCTTCTTCTGGTAACCTGGCGCACTCTGCTCTTGTCTTCTCTCAGGCGAAACACCGCACTTCAACCTCAGATAATGAACAGAATGACTCAAATTGCGATAAAGTGGCCACGATTGGGAGTTGAATGAAGGAAAGTAAATAAAAAGATCCGATGAAAAGAAATAGCTCACTGCTCTGTGTATCCCTGTATGATCTAGCACCCAACACAGTGTTAGTGCGTTTACTTTTGTCGAGGTCTTCGGGCCAGTCTGCCATTCCCCAACCAGCACCAACGAGATGGTATAAGAAACCAGGGACTCATGTGCACGCTGCACGCACACTACCACTGCAAAGAGCGCTCTACCTGGAAAACTGTGGCCAGCGCACCCAGTGGAAGCTTGAAGCTATACTTCATCCACACTTAGTCCCAGAACAGGCCCCTCCATACTCATATGATTTCTCGTCGCTTGAGTTCCTAAGAAGTATCAATAATGAATATTTTCAATTCACTCTCCCAGGAATTAACAGAGTTGACTACGTACTGTGGAGTCAGAACTCGGCTCGGGAACGTACAGGAAAGGTGAGGGGAGTGGGAAGCGCCACTTCGAACGTCGCAAGGCTAGACGCTGGACAAGGGAAAGGCCGTTTCGGAAACAGATAACGAGTCGCCATCTCGACGCTCTCCACGAGGAAACAGAAAAGTTGATTTTTTTTTTTCATTGATCCCAGACGCAGGTGCGGAATCAAATTATTAAACCACCGTCATTAAATTTAGTCAATCGTTGACATTTTACATTAAATTGTATTTTTCTGGTTCTAAGAGGTTTATTTCTTTTCGTTTGAGCCCTGGAGAGGAATTAGGACGATAGGTCCCCACCCCTGAGAGCCCTTTTTCAACTGGTATTAAGCAGTTATAGACTTAAGGAAAAGAGGACCTCACAGTACGTAACCCAAGTAATTAGAATTTTGCGAATGGAGTGAACACCCATCAATTGCATCTCTGCTCTAGAAACTCCAGTAACGACTTATTAACTTGAACAAATAAACCCTTTATCCTTTGATCTTCGATGCGCTTAATACGTGATAATCTCCAGAAATCAAAGGGATATTTAATTTCGTCAATTTCAAAGTCGCTCGAAAATTCACGAATTGAATAGAAGCTTCGATCCGAGGGATTTGTCGGAACAATAGAAAAGAAAGTAGACGGAAAGTAATGAAATAATAGAAGGTCAGCTTAAATTACCTTTTGGGAAACTCGTCGGATTGAGAAGCCCCGATATAATGGAATAATCGAAATAGGAGCCACTTTGTAATTGAATGAAATGGCAGTGTTAATTCTATCGCCGCGATAAATCCTCTTACGAATATTAATCGCATTTCGTTGGAAATCCTCTTTCATTTGAAATTATAGAGCCGCTTTTTTTTTATTCCGTTATAATATTCAATATCGCTTGTTAATAAAACCCAATCGAATAATTCCACTGTCCAAAATATTCGCCGAATTTGTTTTATTCGGTAGTGGTATTATTATGACCGTTGAAGAGTTCGGTATTTTGTCCCGAGCTTAGCGTGTGTATGGACGTTTTTAGGTTGTTTTCATAACACGATCGATGTACAAACGTTGTTTCATAAAAGTTTGAATATCGTTCGTAAAACTACTTAACAGCGCTGCCGGACAAAAGTTGTCTTGTCTTCTTCCCGTATAAGTTGACTTGTATTTCATTTTACTAAGGCTGACAAAATAGGACAAAAAGCTATACCTTCGGCTAACCAAAAAAAAAAAAAAAATCAGGTGAGCCGCATCACACAACGTTTTTTAGCTCTACATAAATTCGTTGGTTTTCATCGTGTTTGTTACTAATTCAATTCATTTCTCAATCAGTACGTTCGAACTTAGTAAAGCGCCGCTTCACGGTGGCAAAAAGCGGCGTTTTATTGATTCAATGTACAACTGGTTGTGAACGAACGTGCATCGACAATACTCGGAGCTACGCGTTACACAACTTTTCTCAGCCACACGATTTTCTTTACAGCTCCCCGTAACTTTCCGGTCAATCCAAACCGGCTCGAATTTGATGTTTAGCCTGAAGATTAACTTTGTATGCTGAACAACGCAACATAATATTAGAGATTAAGGTGAACGTATCGCACTGCTATAAAATAGTGCAGTTGGAGAATCATTATGGAGCTGTTTTAGTTTCTGTTGGACTGAGTCGGGGTGAGTAAAAAAGATGCACCAATTAACCGAGTCAACACACAACTTTCCTTAACTCTACGTCAATTCACTATTTACGAGGCTATTTCTGCTTACTCAATTCATTTATCACTCAGTTCATTAGAACTTGGTCAAACCACACTTCACAGCCGCAGGAAGCGGTAGCGCTTACAGTTCCGGAATTTATCACGCTGCTCGTACTCATTCGAGAACCATTATTGAGCACAGAGAATTGATGGGGCTGTAAACACAAATTTTTTGAAGAGGTTAGTAATCACCTTTGCAGAGTTATTGGGTAAAATCTTTGAGAACTGGTAGTAAGCGGCGGCAGTTGTGATTCAGGAATTTCTGGAGTGAGCCACATGTATCTTATGAGCATTTTCAAACGCTCACCCTATAGGTATTGGGTTGGGCTACAATACCAATTTGTTTGAGCATTCTAGTAACATTTCAGCGGAGTTTATAAGGAAAAAACTGCGCTAAAAACGCTTTTCGTCGAAAATTTTGATAATTTATTGTGCTGCTCTCGTCAGTTTCCCAGGAATGGGAATTTTATGGTATTATTGCCTTATTGAGAGCTATCAACATAAAAAATTTAATCAAAATCGTTAGAGCCATTTTTGAGAAAAAAATATTTGTTGTTTTGATCACTATGATGAACTATAGTTAAATTTCAGTGGATTTTGTTCATACCCTTATTTTGGCGTCCCATGGTAACTTGCGGTTGAGATATCAAGTTTGAGCTGATTTGGTACGGTGGTTCTCTCTAAAAATCGTTCACAGACACACAGACCATTTCCCAAATAGTGTTTTTCGGACTCAGGGGAGTCTAAAACGCAAAAACAGATCTTTGAAAACTCAAAATTTTTTTTTCAGCCGATTACATAACTTTCCTGAAGAGGAAAGAAAAACAATGACCTACATACTTTGAAAAGGAGCAAAAAAAAATTAATTGCTAGATGGGAAACTACAAAATAAAGTCAACTTCTACACTATGGAAATAACTGACCATTTTGATCTGTAGTACACGTGATCACAACCCTCGTGGTGGTTCGAGGAGGATGAGAACAGCCTTCGAAGATAGAGCGATGGTAGACAATGGAGAACACAACTTCAAGTTACATGTTGGCGACTGCGATGTAGAAAATCTGGAGACAGTTTTTGAACAGGGGTGGAATTCTGACGATACTATGTCCCAATTTATATCGGAAATAAAAAAAAAATGCTTGGACTTGAGTTATTGCGGTCCAGTTCAGCAGATCGAGCACTGGTAAAGCCGAGAGACCGGTTGCCCTAAGAGCCGCCCCTCCTCTGGTGGCAGGGGTGTTGTTAGAGACGCAATCGCCTCCAGTCCGTCAATGGTTGGTTCTGGTGCCCTTTTCTGAAGTGATGAGCTTGATGAGTCACTGTTGATCACCGATGAAATAAATAATAAAACAAAAAAAACAAAAGACCTCAGCGTTATCGCGTTTGTGGAACGAGCTCCTTGTGAGTTGCCAGGACAGTCTCAGATATCATTTTTCATCTTCGCCTTATCCCTTCTAATTACAATTGCAATAACGCAAGGTACGGAGAAAGCAAGGACTGTTTTGACCAGGATAGACATGAAAGAATTACGAAGACGGGTTTTAGTTGAGCACGAACTTGTGATTGAAGAGTTGGTATGTCACTAGATTACAAGTACAAAGAAGAGGTGACTTGAACAGATATATGATTTGAGCGTATACGCGCGAACAAGGGGAGCTCTGAAGGCGTGAAACTGGTTGTACGGAGAAATTCGATCAGATGTTGATGAAAGGTGAAACAAGTGTCTGTTGGGAGAACTGGAGCTTGGCTTTTTTCGCGAGATTTCATAGGAGAATGAGTTTGGGAGGAGCTGCCTGTTGTGGAGAGGAATGTGAAAAGGAGGGGCGAAGCGAGAACTCCGTCATCAAATGGAAAAGACGGAATGGGTGGAATTTGAGGATAATGTCTGAGGATGAACAATGACTTTGCCATTAAGGGGAGGGAGTCTGAATAGGGCAACCGCGGGAATTCTGTGGTCAAAAACCCCATACTGATTTGGTGTTTTGCGTGGAACAAGGACAATAACAAGCACAGCCCTACTGCTATCAGTCATAGTTTGGTGTGGAACTGTCTTCGCAGACTCCGCTTAGCTAAAAAGTAACCCAATTCAGTGGTTGGCGAAACGCAGATGTTGTGGGCAGTAGTGTGCAGATGCTCAGCTTCAAAAAGCTTAATAACCAGAGGATGGACTAGTGTCAAAAGTAGGCATTACCAATGGTCAAACTTCTTTTAGATGGAGAGGACTGGATGGCCATGCTGAAAGCAAGCATCTGATGACATCTACCAGGTTCTTGCTGACGAGCTACTGCAGATCAGCCTCCATGAGATGGAGGGTAGGGGGGCAGTAGACAGTCACTCAGGTTTCAACTCTTCGCTGGCTGTGTGAGGAGACTGACCTGTCAAGAGCATTTACTCATACATCTGCTCCCCTCCTTCTAAAATGATGCCCGAGGGGCTTTCCATTGTCACTAAGGGGCCAGGCCTTTCTGACCAGACGTTCGGTGTCGTGGGAAGCACAATCCAATGAGCTGGCACTCCTTAGGGCCTCCTTCCCCAGTTCTGAGGCGCGTGTTAAAATGTAGGATGCCGTGCGATGTGTAATAAAGTGAAATGGGGAAGTTACAATTTGAATGCACGTCAAACTGAGTGAAACAACCCACCCACGCCAATAAAGTAGGGAATATTGACCTGCAATCAATCGACGTTGTTAACGACACATCAACCAAGTCGCTCAACGGGCTTTTGATGATGTCGATAACCAGCTTATCCCTTTGAAACTGCTTCGATCAGGTCTTCCGAGGAATTTGCAGTCTCGAGAAGGAAGATTTGTTTGAAGTCCAATTTGCTTACATTGAAGCGTATCACCCGTGAAGTCAGCGTCAATCAGCATATTCTAAAAGCCCTTACCAACTTCAACCTTCCTCTAGTCGCTACCTCGCTGCACTTTTGTCCTCATCTTCCTTCTCGGCTGTCGGTGACGTTGGCGGAACCCCGCAGACGACAATCAACCTGACGACGTCGTTTCGCTCCTCTCTCAAGAGACACTCGACAACCCTCTTTGAGAGGAGAGGGATTCCTCCATATTTTATGCAAAGTATCGTCTTTTACTGGCCGGTAATGCACAACTTTTTCTCCCTTGTCTCGTGATTAAACGGAAAATCGTGTAGAGAGGAGCTCGTGCATCGCAACCCAACAAGAGTTTTAACTACTGACACCGCGATATGAATTTCAAACGCTCGCGATGCCCTGCGCAGAAATCCTTCCTTCGAAGCAGAGCGTTCCGATGATTAGAATCCTCCTTCCCCTTTTTAGGGATGCCACAGTCGTTCCTAGTGGGTTGAAAATTCCCTACTATTTCGTCTACTTTTCAAAGTTTCTACAGGAGCACTAAAATCTCTAACCGAACACTGACTCCAATAAAATTGAAATTTTGTCCAAGATCAATGTCGAGAGGATGAAAACTCATGCAAACTTCTAACAATTTTGACTCCGTATCCCAATCGTTGTGTGAGAGCTACTTCCCATCAAAATAGCATTCTTGAACCCTTCAACAGCTTGTACGCAATTTCCCATTTCCAAAATAATCCTGTTGAAGCAAGATTTATGAAGTTAACACTTTACTACTGTTCTTAATTTTTTCCTTTCAGTTTTCCTCTAAATCTCAACTACCTTCATCCGATAGCCTAACTTTTTATGTGATTTCCATAAGC
Source organism: Pachypeltis micranthus (assembly GCA_020466155.1). NCBI lineage: Eukaryota > Metazoa > Arthropoda > Insecta > Hemiptera > Miridae > Pachypeltis > Pachypeltis micranthus. The sequence goes on from CM035776.1 coordinate 9,140,883, forward strand.
TTTCCTTAATGCCGCACACTCGCATCAATTCCAGCTTCATCTTCTATTCTACTTAATTTTACCACTTTTTTGGTAAATTTCCTGTAACGAATTTCTTAACGTTAACGGAACTGAAACCGGCCGTACAGCTCACGTTTCGAGATATTAGTTATTTCGGGTTGGGGCTTCGTGTTAACCCATTCAATACGGAGAGCGCCCCAGGGCGCTCTCCAATGTTATACCTGGTGACGGCAAGCGCCTCGAGGCGCTCTTCCGCCCCTTACCCAATGACGGCGAGCGCCCCGAGACGCTCGGTTTTCTTTAGTTTCAAACGTGCTTCAGACCGTTCCAGTCACTTGTGGAAGCCCGTTATTTACTGGCAGTCACCCCTAACAACATTCTGAACATTCTGCAGTTTACCGTTTCTGAATCTGACGTTTCCTTTAGAAACTGCATAGTTCCCAAATTAGGGTAAGTAAAACTCCATTATCTTTACATTTGGACGTATAATTTAAACTTATTACTTAATAATAAGCTAATATATACCTATTGGTTTTAGCAGATGGTTCGTAATAACCCTAGGAGGAAAAAAAGGGCGAGTGAGGAGCCACAATTTCAACTTCATGTCCCCGTTTGCATATTTTTTTTTAACGTGGTCTAAAAATTCGTTCTTTAAAATTCCGATTTGGTATCACCCAAAGTTGGTGAGCCAATGGGCAAAGAAAAAGAGATGACTGACGAGGAACTTCTTCGTATCCTGCCCGCCCATCAGCTTGTCCTGGATACACCGCCGCCCTGCTTTATGTGTCGCCCAAATTGTTTTGTAAATTTCACAAAAATATGACCGTTGATGGAAACCTTTGGCACTAATTGCTTAATGTTTGTTCTCGTCTTCACCTCCACGAATGACTCTTACCTATGTAAAATATCTGTTATCTTCGAATTGAACTTTTCATTATTGTTATTTTTTGTATTTATAATATCGTTTCATTTTTTTGTAATATTACGATTCAGTTCTTTTCGGCCTTTTTTTTTATTATGATAAAAGTTGAAGAACAGGATGTTCTCTCTTAATGCTATCAAGCTGATTATCCGAATAATAAACGTGTAATAATTTGGCTTTTTAGCAGATGGTTCGTACTCGAAAGTACGTTAACTTCATGGTTTGCATATTTTTACGTTTCACTAAATAATTCCGATGATATACACCCAAAGTTGGTGAGCCAATCGAGATGACTGACGAGCGCCTGAGGCTTGTCCTGATACACCTGCTTTATGTGTCGAAAATTGTTTTGTAAATTTCACACCGTTGATGGAAATTAAGTTAATGTTTAAGACTATTTACTACCTATGTAAAAATTTACGAACGATTTCTATGTTATTCATACTATACTACACCTTATTCAATACAACTTACCTTCTGAAAGTACATAGATAATGTTTGAAACTATTCGTTTTCAAGCCTCGAGGCCAGTCATAAGATAGCCTACCTACACAGTTATACGTTGCAGGCGCCAGGCGAACATAGAATTTTGAAACTATTTTCAAGCACATGAACTAAGTCATATACGTTAACGCAGTATACTGCATAGAGATCTCAATATGGCCGCCGTATTGAATGGGTTAAGTTGATTATGTCTGTTCGACGCAAGCGCCGAATCTGTCCAGCTTTTTGATCTCGGAATTTCCGCTCCTGCCCAACGGGTGGTCATTGTTCCTCTAAAGGTCTTTGCACCTATGGAAATCCCCAATCGGTGGATATTTCCAACGGTGGTTTTCCCACCCATTCCCTCTCCTCCCTTTTCACATTCCTCTCCACAACTGATACCTTCTCCCAAAATGATTCTGCTACGAAGTATCGTCGAAGTCGGTTCTATCCTGTTCTCCTTCAACACTTCTAACCCCTCTCGTGAAACAGTTGTCTCCAACGGACACTAGTTTTCATCTCTCATCGACATCTAATCGGGGACTTCTCCTTCCTTCCCAGTACAACCAGTTTCACGCTTTCAGAGCTCTACTTGTTCGCGCTTATGCATTCAACTCACATTTATTTATTCATAACATAGACAGGAAACGCCCAATTTAACAGTGAAAAAAAAAAGTTGGCGGTGTGAGGAGTTCTAATTTCACTCATTGCCCACGAAATTTCGTATAACGATTATTTATATATTCAAATTCAGTGGTTATCTATAGAAAAGTAATAATAAAATTTGGGTAAACGCAAAACGAATGCATTGAAGTTTTCATTAGGCGCCCACCAGCCTTAACTCCTGTAATGTTATTATTAACAGTGAAAAAAAAAAGTTGGCGGTGTGAGGAGTTCTAATTTCACTCATTGCCCACGAAATTTCGTATAACGATTATTTATATATTCAAATTCAGTGGTTAATTAGTTTATAACAATGAGGTCCGTGTAAAACCCTCATCCAAACATTTTATGTCTTTTTCTTTAAAATTTCAAAATTTACAATCACTAACACAAACGGTGGGTACAGGTTTCGTACAAGTATGCAACCACGAGGGACGTTTTCTTTTAATATAATTTTGTTTATTTTAAATAAAGAAATATAAAATTACAACACAAAAAATATTTTTCATTTTTGTAACAGACGTTACCATGCACTTAACCCAACACAAATTTAGTGACGCTTCTCCGTTCCATATCCCGCGTTACATTTTCGAGTTTATGTAGCAGAGTGAAGACATAAAATGTAAAAAAAAAAAATCGTAACCCTGGTGGGACTCGAACCCACAACCTCCGGTGTAGGAGACCTATGCCTTATGCATTACACCACAGGGACTGCGGTTACAACTCGTGTTAAAACATTGGCTTGTCTAATCGGCCTCAAAGGTTAATTTTCGTGACGCTTGGCCATTACACTTGGCCGTTACACTTTTCGAGTTTATGTAGCAAAGTAAAGACATAAAATGTGAATAGGACAATATAAATCACAATAAATAGGCACGATTCAATCGGCAGCAATCCTGAGCCAATAGCCGTCGAATTTTGGACCTAAAAGAGTCTTTCGACAACAACAGTAGGTCCACCGAATCATCGTGTGACAACCTATTGAAGTCCTCCTGAAAGCGCACCATGGGGTTATTGCGGAGATAGTTGGTCGAAAAGGTGTAAACATAAAAAGGCTGATGGAGTCTGGTAGCGAATAGAGGGGCGTAGAAGTTCAACTTGGAAAGCAGATACGGACAATCGAGTCGTCCGGCTGCCAACCCATGCAGGAGAAGCATGTCCGCCTCACATCGCCGATTCTCCATAGAGGACATGCCTTCCCTCCTGAGCGCCACTGCGTAGGGAAATTCCTCCCAACTATCGCCTCTCCTATAGGACACATAGCGCAGGAAGTGGCGCTGAACACGCTTCAAGGTATTCTTGGCGTTGGTATACCACGGTGACCATGCAGTAGAGGAAAACTCGAGAGGTGTACGGACAAGGGAGGTGAATAACAGCTTAAGGGCGTTTGGTTCCTTGAAATCCCACGTATTTCTTTTGAGAAAGCCCAGTTTTCTCATTGCTCTTGAGCATATTTCACCGATATGGGCCGAAAACGTAAAACCTCGCATCGATCAAAACTCCGAGATCCCGATCCAGGGTTTCACGCTGGCGCAACGCCCCTCGTAGCGAGTAGTCATGCTATAGGCTGGATACTCCTCGACTGAAAGCGACCACTGAGCACTTATCAATATTCAGGCTAAGCTCATCCTTCAAACACCAACAATGCAAGGCTGTAAGAGCATTCTGAAGAACCAAACATCCTGTGTAATTCACCTTTTCATTGTACATCCAAGTCTTCAAATCTTGTGATACACCAACTCATCAATTACAAGTTCCAGCTGAACTAAAACCCGCCTCCGACAATCATTCAAATCTACCCTGGTGCATACAATGTCACTTCACAATCTAACGATCCGCAAATACGAGCACCGAAGGCTTCCGAATGCCTCAAACTGGAGATACGTTCCAACTCGGCTGCTATAGTCTCATAACCTTCAGCACCTTGGCTGTGGCTAGACGTATATCCTCCTACAGGTTAGCTAATCCGTTCAGCTTCCCAACAAGCAGTTGTGAGGCTGGTTTTGAGAACTTCGGCTTCGCACCCTTTTTTTTTGAAATGGTGGATGCAGGCAATACCCTCACTGCAGCCACAAACGGACCTATTGTAAGGGCGTCTGTTCGACGCAAAGCGTCGAAATTGTCAGTTCATTGATCTCGGACTTCCCCACGTCATTATCTCCGACCGCCTAATCGTCTCCAACTATTTCGATACCTGCCCTCACCCTTGGAAATCCCAAATCGGCGGATATTTCCAACGGTGGTCTTCCCTCCTTCCCTCACCCTTCTCAGATTCCCTTCCACAACAGATACCTTCTCCCCAAAACATCATTCTGCCACGAAGTGTCGTCGAAGTGAGTCGTCTCCAGTTTTCGCGTTTTCCCAACACTTGTTTCCTAACACCTTTCGCGATACGGCCGTCTCCAATTCTCCCAACGGATACCTCCTTCACCTCTCTCATCGACTTCTAGTTCGGCTTTCTACCTCCTTCCGAGTACAACCAGTTTTTCACGTCTTCAGAGCCCTATTTGTTCGCGATTCCATACTCAACTCATCTCCTGTGTAAGTCACCTCTTCTTTGTACAATCCAAGTCTTCAAATCTTGTGATATTCCAGCTCACCAATTACAAGTTTGTGCTCAGTAAATATCCGTCTCCGAGTTTCATTCACGTCTATCCTGGTCCAAACATTTGGTCCTCCGGGGCCGGATAGACAAATAACATTTTCGCGGCTGTAGCATTCCGGGTCCAGCGCGAAAGTGTATATTCTCCTGTTCGAAACTGTAATAAGATGGACTTCTCACCTACATGGGGTAACAACTTCCATCTCCCCCTCAGACCGTATCTTGAATGACGCAACGCTAATCTCTTACTCCGAAAACTGGTTAATCTACAACTCTCTGTAGCTAGCCTGATACATCTGCAGCTTCCGCTCCATATGACCTCCTCAATCTGTGGTTCTCCTTCATCAGAGCATCCAGGCAATTCCCTGAGGTAGAGAATTACATATCAGGAATCAAAGATAAAGTACTCAGCACCAAATGGCACAACACAATCCGCTCCCTATTAGACGATACAGAGGCCATGATTGATTTTTCATCTGCTTCCGATGATGGGTTCGCCTCCATCGGCAGTCTTCACACCTACTCCTTCTTCTACTTCTTCCTCGTCGCCAACCTTCCAAAAGACTATCGACACCGTGACGATTTCATCGTTACCATCCGTTAAAGAAGACGCCGAGACGTCACCTCATCACCCCTTCACCTACGCCAAACGCTCCAACCTGAAGACATCTCCGCTTCCACCAGCCATTGGGATACCCGCTCCTTCTTCGCCCCCATTCAAGAACCCGCAACCCTCGCTGTCGCCCTCCGGTTCCGGTACAATGTCTTCACCTTCACCGGATAAGAAAGCCTCCGAGTCTCTTTGTCACAGCACCGTATTGCCTCCCCACTCAATCACCAATACGCTGTTCACAACGACCTAATCCATGCGAACTTCCAATAGTCACCATCAGAAACGAAGCCCCACCTCACTCAAGATGCACACTGCGCCCGTCAACCGCTTTCTTCCACTCCCGCCATCTTCAAATCGCTGCCGACGAATGTTACACAAGGTAAGGCTCTGAAGCGTGTGAACTGGTTCCCCAATGTAGAATATAGGAAGGAGCCTTCAGCTCTTCCTGTTCAGAGGCAGCCCTCAGCCCTTTGTGCCTACAATCCACACATTCCAAGTGTTGTCACCAAGCCCAACGTTCTGAACTCAATCAATTTGCCTATACCCTCCTATGTCTCTTCCTCCTACCTGTTCCTGTGCTCCTGCAACTCCACTTAGCCCTCATCATTAGCACCCTATCCCCCAACGCCCTTCATATCTATCACGCCTCAGCTCCTCTCATATTCTCATTCGAATCACACGACCCACAACCATTTTCCTACAAGTGCATTCACACCTCCACACAGAACAGAAGCACTGTATTGGTGTTTCAAGGCCCTCAACATAGACATTTGCTCTCAGAATCTCGTGCCCACACACCAAAATTTAAGAGCTGTCACCAGGACCCCTTTGCCCACCCCCCTAAATTCACGCAGTTTACCCATACATCCTTTTGTCTCATCCTTCCGCCTATTTTTCTGCTCCTACGACTCAACTCAGCCCTCATCTCAAGTATCCCATGTCCCAACGCCCTTTTTGGTCTTCACACCCTACTTTTCTAAATCCTAGTCGTCACATCCTACTTTCTAAATCCTAGTCTTCACATCTTACTATGTTAAACCCTAACTGTTGTACCCTACCACAACCCACATCATCTTGCCCTAACATTCGGTTTCTTCAATGCTACACCAGCACAGCTTTCCTCTATCTCTTCTACCTTCCACTCCTGATCCTCCCTAAATTCGAGTGTGATTACCAAGGTCCCTCAGACCACCTTACCACATTCACATTGTTTGCCCACACCCTTTTCCTCGTCCCTTCTTCCTAACTGTTTCTCACATTGCAATTTCACTCAGCTCGCATCCTTAATAGCACAAGCCTCAATGTCTTATGCCCCACATCCAGTCTCCTTCAATGTTCTGTCCTACCAACATTCCTTATCCTCTCGACCTCCCACTTGTACTCGTAATCATCCCTCGTATCATTGAGCATTCACTCAGGACAGCACTAGGTCTCACCTCTTAATCCCATGCCTTAAATCAAACCTTACCCACTGCACATGCCCTTTTGCACCACTCCCATACGCTTTTTCCTTCTCACTGCCCCCTGTATGCTAGCCCCTTTTAGCACGACCTCAGTAAGCTCCTTCAACTTTCACCACCTCACTGTAATTGCTCCCCCTACCGCCCCTTTCAACATGCCTCTCCTTCTTGCAGCACCCCAGCGTGCCTTCCTCACTAATTGCACCACCCCAATGTGCATTCTCCTACTTGCACCACCCCAATGTGCGTTCTCCTACTTGCACCACCCCAATGTGCGTTCTCTTACTTGCACCACCCCAATGTGCGTTCTCCTACTTGCACCACCCCAATGTGCGTTCTCCTATGTGCACCAAATGAGTGAAATTTCTCCTACTTACACCACCCCAATGTGTATCCTCCTAATTGCACCACCTCAGTGTGTATTCTCCTACATGCACCCCATCTCAGTGTGCATTCTCCTACATGCACCCACTCTCAGTGTGCATTCTCCTACATGCACTCCACATCAGTGTGCATTCTCCTACTTGCACCACCCCAATGTGTATTCTCCTCAGTGTGCATTCTCCTACATGCACCCCACCTCAGTGTGCATTCTCCTACTTGCACCGCCCAGCATGTTGGCTGTTTGCACTCCACCTTGTGAAAATCCTCTATATTCCCCATCTGTGCATGTGCTTTCCTGAACCTCAGTTTTTGATAAATACTTCCATTTCACCCTACCTTGATGCTGTTCACTTCATGCTAGTGCTTTCTCAATATCCTTTCATTCTCCTTGCACCACATCCTGTGCTTCTCGTGTGATCACGCATTCATCCTCATCCTCGCATCTAAGCTCCAGTTCTCCGTTGCCATGCTCTACTCACCACCCATATTTTTGAACCGACAACACTTACCACCTCCTCTGACTCACCCCTCAAGTGAGCAAGCCTCCTCACCTACGTTCATTACCACAACCACTGTAACCCCACTTCGAGGGTTATCCTGCTGTCGCAGCGCGGGAGTATGTTCGACGCAAAGCGTCGAAATTGTCAGTTCATTGATCTCGGACTTCCCACGTCATTATCTCCGACCGCCTAATCGTCTCCAACTATTTCGATACCTGCCCCTCACCCTTGGAAATCCCAAATCGGCGGATATTTCCAACGGTGGTCTTCCTCCTTCCCCTCACCTCTTCTCAGATTCCCCTTCCACAACAGATACCTCTCCCAAAACATCATTCTGCCACGAAGTGTCGTCGAAGTGAGTCGTCTCCAGTTTTCGCGTTTTCTCCCAACACTTGTTTCTAACACCTTTTCGCGATACGGCCGTCTCCAATTCTCCCAACGGATACCTCCTTCACCTCTCATCGACTTCTAGTTCGGCTTTCTACCTCCTTCCGAGTACAACCAGTTTTTCACGTCTTCAGAGCCCTATTTGTTCGCGATTCCATACTCAACTCATCTCCCGTGTAAGTCACCTCTTCTTTGTACAATCCAAGTCTTCAAATCTTGTGATATTCCAGCTCACCAATTACAAGTTTGTGCTCAGTAAATATCCGTCTCCGAGTTTCATTCACGTCTATCCTGGTCCAAACAGCGTCCATGATCCTCAGATCATGGCCCACCTGCACCACCTCCAGGCCCCACGGCACTGGTCTCACTTGGTGTGACGTCACCTATGTGCCCCCACCACCCCCGCACAAAGCGGAGGATATCCGCAAGTTCTGCATTTGCCACCTCTTCGGGCTGAAGAAAGGGCCTCCCAAACACAGAACGGTGCGATGCCGCGAGTCCATCGCATACGCACAGCACGTGCTATGCCGTCTCTAGCCCTAACTCGCAGAACCTGCTTACCTGTGCCTCGCACTTGCCAATATTTGCAAGGTGGTACCTCAGCGGACAGTGTCCTGTGAACAGGCCACATATGATCATCATATCCCACCTCCTTGGACCTCTCTCTGGAGAGCCGGATGAAGAGTTTTGACTGTCTAAGGCCGGGCAGCCCCTGCCAATGAGCAGCTCTGCGTTTGTCCTCCCATTTGCTAACCTCTCTACGTAGGTGGCTTCTGGTAGTCCCAACAAACGGCCCATCTGCGCCCATTTATTCTTTGCTAGCCCATTGTTCGTTTCCATCTATTCCCTGATTCCCCCTGCGTCCAACACGCTGTTATAACATGCCTGGAAATTGCTGTACGGTGGTGTTGCTTCTTGTTCAGGAAAACTGGAGCTCAGGGCCAATAGGGGTCTGCTCTGATCCCTTCTTAGCCAACTTATCAGCCCGTTCGTTTCCCTCTATACCCTGATGCCCTGGCACCCAACACAGTGTTACACTGTTGTCCTCTGCCAGGGCCTTCAGTCCAGTCAGACACTCCCACACCTGCTGCTCCGCACCCTACCGCCTGCTCCTTCTTCTTAGGTTCTTTGAACCTCACAAGCTACGAATGCGTTAAAACACCGGGTACAACCGAAGGTGAACAGAAACTGGGTTCCAGAACTAAGATAATTTCGTTGTGTAATTAATCTCATTACATAATCAGTTTAATTCGTCCCTTCTCACATTTTGAAGAGGACACAACTCCTCCTTTCTCTACTCGCAACGTGGAGCAAGTTCAATTTTACCCTCAAGCACGAGTTAGTAGTTCCTCCGTACAGAGTAGATGACCATCAACCCCGCGTTTTCCTCCGCAAACTCGTACGTGGTTGAGATGTGAATGCGAAAGCTCAATTTTGAGAAAGGCAAAACCAGTCGACCGCGGTGCCATGAGACGATTCCTCTTCTCTACTTTTAGTAATTATACGGAAGGGGGAGCAAAACAAGGGCGATGGAGTCGGGAGAATTAGAGTCAGAGTTGGCTTTAGGGATTTACGCTGTTCGTGTCCATTACGTTTAATCCTCCGTATCTCGTGACCCAAGACATTTTCCGAAGGAACGTTATCACTTCGTCTTCTCTAAGCTCCGTGTCATCGGCCAGCGCTCTCGTTTCGAAAACGGACTTCTGCCTCACCTTTTAGGAAAGCTGGCCGCATATTACTGAAAGGTTCGTCCAACGGACAACGTAAGGATGAAGGGTGTTAGGTGGTTGTTACAGTAACAGTAAAAAGTTCCTGATCTCACGGTACGCACATTGTGATTGTAAGATGTTGGAATATTTACTTGTGAGTGTTGTAAAGACGATGATCATGATTTCATTACAACCTCACGCTTGCTGCGCCTAGAAAATGGAAAAGAACCTTAGAAATGCTCGATGCCACCGCGTGTGTTTCTAGCATTTCTGATTCTGACTGGTTAACACGAATAGAGTACCTATTTATATAATCCCAATCCGCAGCCCTAATTACTCATCGTAAACGGACAATTCACTATTTCCATCGGCCATTGCTCGCACAATGGTAGCCAGTTATAAATTCAAGTGTAGCCATTGTGTTACAATCAGGGTACTAGCCCAAATTATTGGCCGGCACCGAAACCCAGCTCGGACTTGAAAAGGGCTTACTGTGCGTCTTTGGAGTCTGGTTCTTGGAGGCCCCCTTCCTGGTTTCCTCCTGCTACCCCGAGCCAGAGCAGCAAAATTCCAAATCCAAAGGCTGGGCCAATAATTGTTCTGTGTTTAAGCTCACGCTGAAAGGCTGATTCCTTTACCTGGTGCATCCACCCAACCCAACGGTCTTCTGACAAAGGGATTAAGTTTGGGTTAACTTCAAACGACAACGGATTTCCGGTTTTGTACTTTCCCTTGATTTACCTCCGCTCTCCCTTTGGTCGTGTCAGAGAACGTGCGAGAGGACATGGGGCCTAAAGCCCAGAATGGCCTGCTGGTTCCACGAAGCCGTAGTGAGACCAATAATCTCTTATGGGTCGATCGTGTGGTGGCATAGAGCTGCCATTGGAGTGAATGGCAGCAGCCTAGCCAAAGTACAAAGGTTGGGGTGCCTACTTATAGTGGGGGTGATGAAGACTACACCCACCGTCACCATGGAGAAACTGTGTCAAGGCAGAGGCGATAAAGGTGGCTTACAGACTCACTAAGCTCGGAATAGCTAAGGTGCCACAGGCAACCTGTCACCTGACACCTGACACCTGGCTATATTTAGGGACTTGGAGACCTTCAAGGAGCTCAGCATGATCACAGACGCAATTGTGCCCACGTATGAGCTCGAGAGGAAATATAGTGTTCAGCTATTGGGAGGTCCATGGAACAGCGAGAGCCGCCAGTTTCGGCCTCCCAATGGAGTCAACATCTTCACAGATGAATCGAAAACCCCGGAGGGGACAGGATCCGGTGTGTGGATAAGTGGCTCTGGAAGGAGTGGGACTTATATTGCCCTAGGCTCCACCCATCAGTTATTCAAGCAGAGATTTACGCTATTATTGCTGGGGCAATCCTATTTCATGAGAAAGGCTATAGCAACAGAACTATCAATATATTGACCGATAGTCAAGCGTCGTGCAAGAAGCCAATGAACTACTGCACTACGTCAAAACTGGTGCGAGAGTGCAGTATGTGGCTTAACTCCTTAGCAAGTACGAATAGAGTTAATGTGTATTGGATTCCAATCAAGTGAGACAAGACACACCCTTCTGATGATGGAGAGGAAGGACTTAAGGCAGGTTGTTGGGATCATAACTGGCCACTGCAGAATGAACAAACACATGTATGTTATGGGTATAGTCGACACCCCTCGATGCAGGTGGTGCGGCACGGATGAGGAGACTCCCCATCATGTCCTGGCCCAGTGCTGGAGACTTGAGAGGGAGTGACACTTGGTCTTTGGCACCTCTTCTCCCAGGATGGATACCAACTAGGACTCTTTCAGGAACTACCTGGCTTTCCTCGGGAGGCTAGGCATTGACCTGTAAGACATTAGGACTGGCACAATAGGCCATCTGACCACGGTGCACATCCCATTATATATATACCTCCGTTCTTCCCAGAGACCCTCATTTTCCAGTGGTCACACCATCATTCCGCTATCAACTCTCGTCCCAGTAACTGCTAACATTTTCCTTCCCATACAGTTTCCCGCGCCAGTTCACGCGTATTCCTAGAGACTTCCCTTGTGTCGCCCTTTTCTACACGAACTCAGCTCCATTTATTGCACATACAATACAGTCCTCTGCAACTCTCCCTCTCATGCGCCCAACAGCGAGTACATCGGCGGTTATAAAGTCGGAGCAAAAAGCGCATTATGATGCAACATGGCGTGTTACGAACTGAGGAAAAGGTGAGTGATTCGAATCTCCGAGATCGGTTTTATCTTTGCGATCGCTGGCGATAAGGTGCCTTCTTACTAAGTTTCTCCTCGTTGAATTCCACTAAGTTACCTCTATAGATGAAAATATTTGGTCACATCTGGTGGCGATCTTAGACGTACTCTCTGGGTGTCCGTCAAACCTGACAAACATATTTTTCCTCGCAAAACGCACGTTTTTTTCAAATAGCGATCGTTAACTTTTCACTGTACATGAAGGCGGCAACTCGTTGGCGACAGGCATTGGCAATTCTGGAACTCATAATCAATACAGGCGACGAACAGGGGACTTTTACTAATACGCAACCATTTTTTTATACTCTGATCGTTACCTTTCATTGATTCCCGTTGAAGGCGATGAGAAATGAACTCGATAAATCCGATGGTTTCATTTTGCCGAAAAGTGGAGCGGCGCTCTGTGTATTAACGCATTAAGGCAGATTGAACTGGCGCACGGATGAATAGGAACCGACCGCCAGCCGACGGTCTCGACGCCCATATTTCATGGTTAACCGGGACACCGGCGTTTGAAATGGCGCAAGAACCGTTAATTTCGAAGGGAAGGGCTACAAATTGGAGGCGTGAGAGATCGATCCAGGAGCAACCTACAGGTCGGGCTTACCCTCCATTTCCGGAAACCGCAATCAACTGCAAGTGTCCGACGTTGCGATTAAATCCGGTGTCGCTCTCGACCGAACCTCTAGAAGCCCCTTTGTAGCTGGGAAGATACAATTCACGCCTCAAGGCGGTATCGCTTTGTTGAGAGCTAATCTTCTTAGGGCTGTTCGCTCTATTTTGAGGGTCGTAAAGGGTGAGTGGGACCTGAATGATGTGTTAACGCTCTTTCGACACAAAGACCTAATTATTTGCAAGTAATTTCCCTTCCCCCAAAGTTTGAAGTCTGATCGCCTACATTTTGTCACACAGTCCCAAATGAACTAAGGAATTTGTGTCAAAGGTAATTTTATTTGTTGAAACGTTTTATTTGACTTTTAGACCGTTCGAATTGTAAAACGCTTTCGGGGTGGTAGATGCTCTGTCAAAAGCTGTTGGGGGAGCTGGCTGCGTGAAAAGTGACCCCTTCCTCTCCGATCCCTTGGCACCTATTATAGGGACGTCTATCTGTACTTTCTACTTTTCTACACGCTCCATGGATGGCAGTCTACTGCCATTCATCTCAGGTCCATCACTCTCCACAGATTCTACTGCTGCCTGGTTTAGGCCCAACGCCAAACACCAGCTGCTCGAGAGCCTAATTCCTCAACGTCTTGAATCCTACGACCACCCGTTCGCCCGATCGCTTTGGGTCACGTAACCACCACCAGTCTTCTCACCGTCAACTCTCCACAGAGACAAAGAGGATCTCCCTTGAGAAGACGGACAGCCCTTCATGAAGCTTTGTGACCGTGAGGACCTCCAAGTTAAGTTCGGGCGTCCCCCAAGCCACAAGAGAGCATTTCTACTCGTCTGCTCAATCGATTCACATCACCTCTACGGGAGGGAGAGAGAGAGAGAGAGAGAGAGAGAGAGAGAGAGAGAGTGCGCGGAGAGAGAAAGTGAGTGAGTGCGGGACACACATCCCCCTAACACGTACTTGCTCATCAGAAGTTACCTGACAGAACAACTGCTACGATCGAATAAAGGTATGTTTCTGTCCACAGAACGATTGAAAAGAGCTGCCCACACGACCTTCTTCGAAAGGTCTTCTCAGGAGGCTCATGCAGACTGACTGCGGGCTGTACGTCCATATGAATAATCTGACTGCGCTGATTTGTACACAGTCGATCCGTCAAATCAAGTCATTCAATGTCAGGGTGCAAGTGGCCGGGACTAGCCAACCGGCGATACGCTTTGGCGGCCACAGGCTCCTCTATCATTCGTAGGCAAGTAACGAGAGAGGCACAATAAATGACTAATTTAACGCACTTTTTACCTTATCAATCGTGCTCATACGTTAGGAACATTCTCGCAAAAATGAGGTTTGCACAAACTACTTGCACGATGAGAGTTCAGTAACGCTCACAATAATACCGTCCGACCTACGTTTGTGATGGGGCAAGAAATGGTTTAAAAAGTGCGCCAAAAACGAGGTTTTGATAGTTTTATTGCAATTACTTTGTGTTCGATATCGTTTCCTTGGTGTTTTTTTGTTTTTTGATTGAAACTACCAAGACGGGTGTCAAAGGTGTGGGACTGCGTCTGGATGGAAGTATACTAAAGTTAACGTATCTGTTAGGTGAGTCTGTCTTCTCTGGCTGGTGAGGTAGTGTGGGCGAGCGCTTCTGATGTAAAGACATCATCGTCTGGCCGTTTAGTCAGAAGTCTTTATATACGAAGAGACAGGTAAACGGTCAAAACGGGGTATATAAAATAACTTGTATTTGTAAAAACGAATCCATAGGACAGACAGGACTGAAAATACGGACTTTCGTCCTCAAGTCAACTGGACACGAACCTATCAAAGTACAGGACTGCACCAACTTACTACATAAACAATACAAAGGACGAAAAGTGAACATATTAGAAAACATAGAAATCTATAAACAACAAAACTTCGATGGACAGATCATAAATGAACAAATCAACGCAAAATGCGACACGATAAATTTACACCGCACAAACGAAAACAACCAACTGACTGGTTTACCGACCACACTATACAGAAAAGGTTGCAATCGACAATAAACAGACTATTTAAGGCATACCTTCCTGGTTCTGGGTTATCTTCCCAGGAGCATGCCCATGCTACCAGGCGCGACCACAGGTTGTGGATAGTGGAACGGCCACGGCATTGTCCCCAGGGGCATGTCTGCAGCCAGCTGTGAATATGGTCAGCATGCTGACTGAATAAGCAGCCGCGAACAATGCGCAAAACCCAAGAGATCGCAGAAGAGATCCTGAACAAAGGGCTCAAGGGCAAGCGGACAGCCTAGCCGCCTTAAAGGTCATCGCAGCCTATAGTTTTAGGTCTAAGCTGGCATGGGAACGCCTCCATGCGCTCAAGCAGCTCGGCGCCCGTAACAGGCTCTCCCTCATTTGGGTGCCGGCTCACAGGGGGCATGAGGGCAATGAAAAGGCTGACCGCCTCGCGAAAAGGGGTACAGAATCCCTACCCATGGGGCCTGAACCACACGTGGGTCTGACGAAAAGTCACCTAAACCGTCTGGTTGCTCGATGGGAGATACAGAAAATGCTGCCCATAGGCATCGCCAGCAACGACTAAGACCGACGAAAAGGCTTGTCACACCTTCCTGTCAAAGGGCGAAGGCGATGCTGACACTCTCTAGACAAGATCTGAGAGTACTGAGCTTCCTCACCGGCCACTGCCCACTCAAATATCACCTCAACAAGATGGGCGACTCAGAGGCGGTGGAATGCAGACTCTGCGGTGAGGAGGACGAGACAGCAGAGCATATCCTATGTGAATGCCCTGCCTTGGCAGCAAAACGCTTTGAATACTTTGGTCAGGGGACCACTGAACCCCAAACCGTAGCGGACTCTGCAGTGAAGGACATACTCGGCTTCCTAAGGGGGGTGGGTATGTACGACGTCTTCTACTAAGAAAGGGGCAGCATCAGAATAGGCCCATATGCGGCCGCAGTGACAAAGGGACTCGTCCCACACGCCCTCGGGCCAAAAAAAAAAAAAGATACCTTACTGATATTCTTCTCCTTTCACCTCTAGCAGTTTCCCCAGGGGTGCATGTACTCCCCCCTCCCCCCCTGCACGACATTCCACCATCCCGTTTACTTTTCTCTTCGTATATAAAAACCACGACCAACTGACTGACTCTTACAGGAGCAAAGAGTACTTGCCCTACTGCTGCAATGGAAGTCCTTTTGAACATCTCACCTCTCTATATACACATGCAGAGGACTGCTTTATGGGAGCAGTAAGACTTTTGCAGACAGGTAATATCTCTATCAGGGTCAAGGTGAGCCTCCTCGGAATAACTAGACAGTTTAAGCTAGAAGAGGCAGAGCGGAAGAACTTTCGGTTGCCATTTGGTGTTAGCGTTCACTCATGGGAACAATGACGTTCCGGACTGAGGTGGGCACCCTGCAGTGGTATACTGATGGTTCAGTAATAGAAGGCAGATCTGGACTGGGCATTGTAGGGCCCAATTACAGTCTTGCTAAGCTGCTGGGAGAGTGCGCCACGATATTTCAAGCGAAAAACCTTGCTATAAAGATCTGCGCGGAAGAGATCCTGAATAAAGGACTCAAGGGCAAGCGGATCTACATATTTTCAGACAGCCAGGCCGCCTTAAAGACAATATATATAAGATAAGACAACAATATAATAAGACAAGCGAAAAAGCTCGTCACGCCTTCGTGTCAAAGGGTAGGCGATGCTGACACTCTCTAGGCGCGATCTGATACTGACAAGCTTCCTCACCGAGCACTGCCCACTCAGACTTTGCGGTCAACAATGATGAGACGGCGGAGCACATTCTATGTGTTTGCCTTGGCAGTAAAACGCTTTGAATACTTCGCTTTGGGGACTATGAACCCCAAATCATAGCGGTGAAGGACATACTCGGCTTCCTGAGGGGGACAAGTATGTACGACGCCTTCTACTAAGAAAGGGTCAGTGTCACAATAGGCCCATATGTCGCCGCAGTGACAAAGGGAATTGTCCCGCACGACCTCGAAAAAATAACAAAAAAACTGACTGCCTCTAGTTCTGACTTAACGGCCAGACGATGATGTCTTTACATCGAAAGTGCTCGCCCGCAGTGGTATCTCACCAGCCAGAGAAGACGGACTCACCGAACTTTAGTAATTTACCTACTGGCAGAACCGACCCAATTACTTTAATACAGTAAATATAGTGAAATCTGTGGAGTGCATGAGTACAAGGAAAGTCAAAATGTGCAGCTCGAAAGAAATCGTCGTAAGTACGCAGTCCTCGACGGCCCAACCAGCGCATTTTCGGTTGATGCTCTCAGAGTCTGTGCAATAATATTATAAATGAGATGGCAATTTTTAGTGCAAACAAATTCTTTATGTTCGAAATTCAGTTTGAAGAAGATTCTTGGTGTGAGTGTTGTTACAAATACACCGTTTCGTCCGTAAT
The DNA here is from genome assembly GCA_020466155.1 of Pachypeltis micranthus. Lineage (NCBI taxonomy): Eukaryota > Metazoa > Arthropoda > Insecta > Hemiptera > Miridae > Pachypeltis > Pachypeltis micranthus. Next base: position 9,157,933 of record CM035776.1, read on the forward strand.
TTCTGGCATTGTTAACAATATTGTGTCATCGATACACACGCGCTCAAACGTTAATAAGTAGCGTTTCAGACATTTCTCTCATACGCGCTGCCGTCGTACATATGAGAGGGAAATATCTCCGTGCGACTCCAACTTGAAGGTTTTTCGCAAAATGAAGGTGACGGGGACGAGTGCGTGGCCCGTCGAATGAAGCGCGTTATGGAGAAACTTGTTGAAGCGGAAGGGATGGCATCGCAAGAATTCCGTTTAATAGAGCTGTACATTGAGAAGACCCTTCTCAGTGGTATCGCATTATGCAACGCTTCAACGTTCTCTAAGACAATAGATTCCATCGTCCATTGATACCCCGCCCTGGAGCCATCCGTCTACTCCATCTCTCCGATTGCTGACAACAACACACCAGCAACAGTTCAGCGTTACATCAATTGAATATCTAGCTTCACCGCAACAAACCAACTTCATTATACGCAATATACACACAATTACGGAAATTGATGGGGATAAGGTTGAAATTTATTGGGATTGTTTTAAGGATTCCTGAGCGCAGAAAGAATTTTTCAGAAAAGTATTATTTCAGTCTGACTTTGAGGAAGGAGAAGAAAGACTACAAAAAGGTATTGAAGTGATTGGGTTAGTACCTCGAGCAGGGAATGTTAATGCCACGTATTGTTGGTTGGCGATTTACATTTCCATTTCATTTGTAGCTGAATGTGCTACACGACTGAGCGACAGTTTGGAGCTCAATGTGGGTTTCTGCTTCGATTCTGTGGGTTTCTGCACGGTTCCGTTGAGCCTCCCGAGAAAACCTTCGAAGAATACGTTGCGGAGTCCTGGTCCGAAACCGACCCCAGTGGACACCCCTTCTCAACCCTTCTCAGGATGGAGACATGCTTGCGCTCGATCGTTGCAGTTTTCCTGTCAGGTAACAACTGACGAGCAAATATAGGTTACGGGGGATTTTCCTGTCTCTGAGGTCATTGAAGTGCGCGGGGCGCCAAAGGTCGTCAAATGCTCCTCTGACGTCAATCAGAACTGCTACGACGTACTTAGCCGGTGCCATGGGGGAAACATTGCGGATTTCCACATTGGCGCCCTGCGTGGACTTTACTTCAGCACACCCATATTGCCAAAGACAAGAGAGTGCAACATCAAGATCTGTATGGTATCTGGCAACGGGTTTCAAGACTGCAACATCACGACCAGGGCACTTCCACAAGAGCTGCCTAGTCGTCTGTTAAATGGTCTAGCGTGACTAGGATAATTTGAGATGCACAACACACGCCACTTAGTGGAGTTCCTGCAAGAAGTGTTTCCAATTCAACTGCCTTACAGTGCGGAGTTAACGATCGCCCTGATAATGACAATATTCTTCCTGCGGCACTGCAGCTAAACGTCTTCCGAAACTTGTGGCAAGAAAATAGATCGGTAGAAGACTGTTGGAGGTAAACTTGCCTCGGGTTTAATTCTCTTTCATTTCCGTTCGTTGCAAATTTCAACTTCAAGGCTGAGCTTCACGGTCAACATCGAGACAAAGAAGGCTTTGAAAAGGGGAAGAGACAATGCAAGGGAGCTCGGTAAAGTAGGTACCTACCTCATAAAGCATACGCCATATGATGGGCCTCCTCCCTTTTTTTCCCCCTCTTCACAAAGATGGGCTCCTGAGGAATTATCGAGATGAAAAGCGGAGCCCGCACAATGAACATCGCTTCATTCCTGTCAGCAGGCTTAGTAATGCAGGGAATTGAGTATGAACTGCTTGAAAGCGAACATTAATTTTCTCTGCTTCTCCTCTAGGGGAGTAACCTACTTTGTCGAAATGAGGCCGTGAAACAGTCGGATCTGCGACGAAAGAGATAAATTATATTGCAGAGCTCTCCACATTTTAAACATGCACAGGGACAGATTACTTGTTTATGCAGCACCCTGATTTTTTGAGATCACTAGTGTTCGGGGATCGTTGTGAACAGGATTTAGAATGAACAAACTGCCCTCTCCCCTCTCCCCCGTCCTCCACCTATATACTAATGGCAACCGAAAGAACACCCACTGTGACTTCTGTTGGGTTTATTGTGTGGCATACGCGAGATGCGTCACGTCCTATCACTTCCCATTGAGCTGGTGTCCTCTCATGCGACGTTCACAATACGTCCCCACCATTCTCCCACAAAACGTAAGGAAGCCATCCCCTGCTGAGGCCCCCAAGCACTCTGACGCGCACGTCAACACGTGTGTTGACCCATGTTGACTCTGTTGATCCCTGCTCTGCTTCGCTGAACCTGCAACTGAACATGCCACATACTAATATGCATATTTTCTCTCTGCAGACTGAGGACCTCTGGCCAGGCACGTCCCGCCTAAAGGCAGCTCTGTACTTATCCTCCCACCTGCCAACCTCCTAACAGGCCCACCATTTTGTCGGCTCCTCATCCCCTTCTATTCCTCCATAACCTGGCACTCGACAGCGTTAAAGGGCTCTTCTTCTCAAAGGCCTTCACCAATCCAATCAGGCTTCACACACGGGCCCAAACGAGATAGTATAAGAACCCAGGGTTTTAAAGTGTGTCTCACATAATGTATAACTTATTCCGATCCAGTCCCCTGCACGTGAGGATCTGTCTCCACACTATCACTGTTTATAGTTCTGTCTGGAAAACCGTTGCCAGTGAACCTATGGTATCACAGCTTGGATTGCTGGCCAGTAAACTCTTGCAGCTTCTAGACCACCTCTCGCCGATCCATTTATACAACATACCATGGCCCCAGTCTCATACACCAACTGGATCATTCACGAATCAACATCTTGCAAGGGCAGTTTGAAGTTGTACTTCATCCATACTGAGTCCCTGACATGTAAATCATGCCCCTCACCACCTGCCAAATGTCGAATGGTGGGGAGCCTTTCCACCTCACTTGGCGGGCCCAGTTGCAACTAGGCAGCTATCTCCACAAGAATTTGGAGAGCTGCTAGACCCAGGACGACCTCTCAGGTCTGTATGTACCTTGTCACCGCTATGCACAGTCATCATCAGACTAAGGCACCATAGGTGACTACAGGCCTAACCACCGCCCTTACTACCATGGGACCTTCCTCCGCCGCATTTCCTGTGTCTTCCGGACAGTTCCTCCCACGTGTGCTCCTTGTGAGCCTCCTCTCTAGGAAGAATCTCAACTACCTCACCTCCTGTCAGATCGTCACCACCACTCTGCACCATCGGTCGTGAAATAGGCCGATACCCCCAAAACGTCTTTAGCCTTCCTGGCCCTTACAGTATTACTGCCACCAAGTCCCCAGAACAAAATTCCTAAACTTTTATGACGTGTAAAACCAAAACAGTCTCCCTAGGGCGGCCTTGTGAATTTCAATCACAATTCTTTGGCATTTTTGATAATTTATAATGCGTTTTGCGGTTTTATGTTATTTGTAGCTGTCTAAATAGAAATTTAATCAAAATTTGAACAGTGGTTCGGAGGGTCAAGGAAAGTACGAAGAAAAACTTACTTTTACTGGCTCATTAGGCACCTTCACATTTGGTACGTCGGGTTTCGTGTAATAAGGTGTTAGTGAAATTGAACGCTCAAATGGATCCTTATCAAATGACTGTTCTTGAACATCTACTGTCATGGAAATTGTGGTTTTGATATCATGCAAGAGGCCGGCCATCCACCGGACCTTCGGAGTTTCTGCAGGTATTTAGTAGTGTCATTTGTATATCGCTAGGCGTTGAAGCTATTGTTGGTGAGATGAATCCTTAGGCAATACCTAGCTAAGAGACATACACGATGTCTCAAGGTTGGATGAAAAGCAGCATTCCTCTTCTGATACTCGTATTTGGTAATGGATATTTCAGCTCATGCCAAAGGAAGTGAAAATAAACAGAAGTAAGTTCACACAAGCTCACCAGGGAGCGGACGGACATACACAACACACTTTGTCCAGTACAATACAACAAACACATTCGACTTGGGAGCTATTTACAATCCACGCATATCCTCGAAAGTTGACTCCGACTGACCAAACATGTTTTGGAAGCGGTTTATACCTCACGTCTCTCCGTAACATTCACAAATTGAATGAAAGTTGGAAGCGGGAGGAATAAGGATGTCGCGGGAAACTCTCGAGGAAATTGCTTTCGCTATCTGAATCGTTTCAACGTGCTTTACTTTCTCCCCTGGAACCCTGTTACGGCTCGGCAGAAGGCGGATTGTTATCTTTGGCCAATTCTTGTCGTATGACGTTTTCATTTACGTCGAACGTCACAGATGATTGACTTCTTAGTCAATTGAATCCCTAACGGAGGCCACTCAATTTTGAGGATGAGACGGAAATTGGTTTTGCAAGTTTTCCTCCCTCCAGTCAAAACGTAATTGATGCCCGTCGTACTTCTGAATTAAAATAGTGGTATTTGAAAAAGATTTCGGTTTTCATGTTTATTTTCAAACCGAAGGGTGAAAAAAGTAAAGTTGAAGCTTGAGCTGCGAGTCAGGTACTTCACGTTTAAAAGTCTCCAGAATCGGCAGACCTAATTGGAGTGTGCGGTGTAAGCGTGTTGTTTACTATTATTGGATTTTGGCGGCTTGAAGTCCTATTGTGCTGGTCCAAATGTCTCACTGGAGCACAGCTAGTTTTCTTGAAGAAGTCTTATCCTTGAAGTTGTACCAAAGGACAAAAAACGCTCTTAGTCAAGTGTTAGGCACTGGGCCAGGACATGGTAGAGGTCTTCTCCTATATACCACATCCCGAGGTGTATCACTTATACTCTTCCTCTCCTCTGCTGACTTCCTTCTCGTACCTGCCTTTTCAGAAGGGTGGATTTCATCTTGTGTGTGGTTCCTGAAATAAAGCATTTGGAATGCCTTACTCTCACACATTTCCAAACAATTTGACGCTACTTCCTGGCATATTCTCTCACCGTCTCTTTGACCAGTGGTTCAGGTGCTCCACAACAGGGCAGTGAGCCCAGACGTTGGCAAACGGAGCCCGCATTCTGATTTCCGGCGTTCCTCCACTTGAAAAGACTCCGTTAAAGTTATTAGAGCTGTCTGAAGAGTTGAGCCGCATTCTGCACTATCTCACTAGCTTTATGGTTCCGTGATAGTCTCTTACTGGACGCCTGGTTCAATATCAGTTCATCGTTTTATACTTATATCCTTTTGTGAGCATTATGACGGCCCCGGTGATTATAGCATTCGCTTGAAGCCCCCTTGAATGTGGATCAGAGGGCTATGTATGTACCTTGCCGTCTTGAGCTTGTAGCTTACTGGGCTTTAGCTCCATCCGTGTATATTTTAATACCGCATCAGGACGAAATGGAAGTCTTTCAATACTAAAGTTAACGTACCTGTTAGGTGAGTCCGTCTCATCTGGCTGGTGAGATACTGTGGGCGAGCGCTTTCGATGTAAACACATCATCGGCTGTTAAGTCAGTGCTGGAGTCAGGTAGTTGGTCATGGTCTTTATACACGAAGAGAAAGGTAAACGGGATGATGGAGCGTCGGGTGAGGGGCGGAGGGAGGAGGTCATGCACCTCTGGGGAAAACCCCCTAGAGGTGAATGGAAATTCATAAACAAAATAACTTCAATGGACAGATCGTAAATGAACAAATCAACACAAAATGCGACACCATATTCACACCACTCAAAAAACTACACAAACGAAAACAACCAACTGACAGATTTACAAACCACCCCATACAAAAAAGACTTAGAATCCACAATTGACAGACCATTCAACGTGTTCCATTCACCTCTACTGGGTTTCCCCAGAGGTACATGACCTCATCCCCCCACCCCTTTACCAACGCTCCATCATCCCGTTTACCTTTCTCTACGTATATAAAGACCATGACCAACTAACTGACTCCAGCCAGACGATGATGTGTTTACATTGAAAGCGCTTGCCCACAGTACCTCACCAGCCAGGGGAGACGGACTCGCCTAACAGTACGTTAACTTTAGTAATTTGCCAACTGGCGGACATAACCCAATTGCTGTAATGTCTTTCATTGTTCCATAAGCCCCCCTTCTGGTTGGGTTTCACAACGAACTCGTGCGAGGGCGTAGTAACGTCATTAATCATGAGCTCCGTAATAATCTCCAAGTTCCCGAGTATCTTCAGGCGTTCATAACGAGCTTGTGCTGTGTTATCTATTCCAAGTCTGGTTAATCTACATGCGACGTTCTTTAACTCTGCTTTTTTGCTCTTCTACATTATTTTTCAAGATGGAAGAGAAGATCATGAGCAGTTTTCACCACTGAAAGAGGAATTAAGGACCAAAATGTACCAAAAACCAGGCGTTTGGGAAGTTCTCCGAATTTTGACGTCTTGCACAGTACACCTTTGGTCTCCCCCATCCAAAATAAGCTGTTTTCCATTGGCTAGCTGTACCTGTTATCAACTTTTTGATCGTCTCTTTTCGCATACGCTCAGAACGCCCCCGAAGAGCTAGCGAGTGTCCAAAAACCTATTAGGTAGGTGCTGTCGATTCATGGGTCATACGTTTTCAAATCAGCTTTTAGCACCCATTTGGCCACTCTTGGGCACGTCAGTAGTAAGCGTGGTTGTATGTTTGCTCACTCTTTCTTACAGACCTCAAGGGCACACTTTTACCTCCACCAAGCAAGTGCTAGAAAGCGTGGAGCTAGCCTTACTCACACGTTCCTGAAGAGGCTCTGTCCTTCAATGCCCGTGTCTACTTCTTGCACCATCTTACGTATTTGCGCTCAGAGCGCCCCTTGGCCCACACCCAAGCAAGTGCTAGAAAGCGTGGTGCTAGTATTACTCACTCGTCCCTAAAGAGGCTCCGTCCGCAACTGCCCGTGTCTACTTCTTGCACCATCCTCCTTTCTTATTTTCGCTCAGAGCGCCCCTTGGCCCACATCCAAGCAAGTACTAGGAAGCGTGGTGCTAGCCTTACTGACACGTCCCTAAAGAGGCTCTGTCCTTCAATGCCCGTGTCTACTTCTTGCATCATTCTTCTTATTTGCGCTCAGAGCGCCCCTTGGCCCACACCCAAGCAAGTGCTAGAAAGCGTGGTGCTAGTATTACTCACTCGTCCCTAAAGAGGCTCCGTCCGCAACTGCCCGTGTCTACTTCTTGCACCATCCTCCTTTCTTATTTTCGCTCAGAGCGCCCCTTGGCCCACATCCAAGCAAGTACTAGGAAGCGTGGTGCTAGCCTTACTGAAACGTCCCTAAAGAGGCTCTGTCCTTCAATGCCCGTGTCTACTTCTTGCATCATTCTTCTTATTTGCGCTCAGAGCGCCCCTTGGCCCACATCCAAGCAAGTACTAGGAAGCGTGGTGCTAGCCTTACATACACGTCCCTGAAGAGGCTCTGTCATTCACTGCCCGTGTCTACTTCTTGCACCATTCTTCTTATTTGCGCTCAGAGCGCCCCTTGGCCCACATCCAAGCAAGTACTAGGAAGCGTGGTGCTAACCTTACTTAGCACTCACTATCACTCCCTCTTTCCAAGTAGCACTCAGTATCTCCCTGTGTCAGTTCTAGGCAAGCGCTAAAACGTATTCTATCGCGCATTGTTAGCCCATTGTGTAACTTAACGTACTCGGGCACCCTTTGATCACTCCTAAGCCGTCATTAATTACCATAATCCTCGTAAACCTCATTATAAGAGTTCGTTTGTTGTAAGAGTTAACAGACTCAAGCTTCTATCTCACTGGTATCCATCAAAAGCGATAATACTCAGAGTGATAATTTGAGAGCGCATCATTGCCCAGGTTCAATTAACCTTGAAAATAAGTAATTTGAAACTCCTTCCATCGTTATTAATTGCCACCAATTACTACTCCACCACTTACAGGATATTCTTGATGGTCTTTTTATCATTATTCTTAGTAACTTTCAAGAGCGTTAATCCTCAATTTGCGTCAGTAATGGAACGCCGCAGTCAGCGTTTCACGGGATGAGTTCGATTACCACTCAATTATATATTCGCTGGTTTATGAGTTAAGAGCACCTAACACTCCTGCTATCAATCACTCTTTCTTCCTTCGTTTGAGAGATGAATATTAAGTGGTTATCTCAGGTTCAGCCTCATTTTATTCAAGAAAAGCCACGACCAGGGTTCAGTTGGTTAGAAATCAACCCCAACATTTCCGGTTTGTTTTGCTTTTGAGCGGTCACTGCGACTAACACAACCTGAGAGGAGATAGTTATCACTTTTGATAGTTGGGACACAGTTACTGCATCCACATTTTTTCAATAATCATTACCGCTGTCCTGTCGGGTCTACGTGTTCTGTCTGGTACTTGTTAGTTGGGCAATATCGTCCAAACACCCATACAAACGAGATCCAAAGTCTCGGGTTGATTCATAAATCTGAAACGTTTGAACTCGGAGGAAACAGTTTTTTGGATTCTCAAAATGAACTCAGCACGTTCGGTAGCTTCGCTAAATTCGAAAGCATCGGCTCTTCCGACAAAAACGCCGCAGTATTCGCTGTAGTTGACTCGGAGTTGTTAAAACCCTTCTTGCTAAGCTTGACGTTAGACTGATTGGGGGAATGTACTCCGTGAGTGCTTTAGGGACGAGGTCCTTCGTTCCATCGCTCTGTTGAAATAATTACGACTACCTCCTGCCTCCGAATTAAAAAATCCTCTTTACTCCCCTGGAACCGTGGAAAGTAAGGAATGGCATGTAACTGGGGAATTTCTTCAAATTCGTACATCTTAGAATGCCCTTAATCCCAAAACACGATAGGTAAAGTAGGGTCTCTTTCTCTCTGTGTATGTCTCCCCTCGTTCTCTTTCTACCCAAAGACGTAGCAAAGACTGTTACATCATTTAATATAGATTTAGAAAATTTAAGGCGATGCTGTGCGTTACATGGAATGAAAGTTAATTAAAAGAAAACTCGGGTTCACGAAGGTTCTCACTGAAATTGATAGCACCGCACTACCTAGACTTCAATACGACGGAGTGCCCTTAGACCTCGTCTGTGCGGCGAAGTTTGAGCATTGCCATGCTGAATACCCCTTCCACGGAAAAGCAAGGCATAAATATGTGCGATTCCGTTTATAAAACAATTTACCAGCCGAGGAGAGTAGCCATGGATTTTTTCCCTACACATTAGGCTGTAGCTGGTGCTACCTTGAATTTTTCCAACTTTGGAATAGGCTGCTGTTGTTTTAACCCTAGACCCCACACCTATTATTTTAGTTATTTTTATTTTTGTAGTGTTATTTCGACCAACTAAGTCTGCTCTTTCCCTCTATGGGATTAAAGAAAAGGAACAAAACAAAACAAAAATTGATGTAAACACTTGAAAGCTACACGATACGTTCGAAACTTTTTTATTTCCTTGCATTATTTGAAAAAACTAAATTCTATATGCTTCTCAAAAAACCAAGACAATAATATTTCAAAAGTCACATACTTTCTGAATCAAAATCAAAAGACGGGTCGTCAAAATCGTGAAAAATGTGAGAGCTCGAGAATTTTCACTATTCGCTACATTCATAGCATTTCGCTGAACGATGTTCATCGCACATTGGTCTTTTACATCCTTGACACCATATTTTGTCTTCTTCCCTCTTACAAAAAGCACATCGCTGTTTCTTATCAAGCATCATTTTTTATTATTATTCATTCTGAATAATAACCCTATGTTTTCGGTCACGAAAAATTTTTTACAACCCCCCCTCAAAATTTGATACTTTACGTTTCAAGACGTGGAGATTCCAAATTTGCAATGTCGGTCCGCCGTCCCAGCCGTTTTGTGCCTTTAATGTGGTCTAAAAAATGCGTTCTTTCGCACAAAAATCCCATTTGGTATCTAGTTGTGCCGGCCATCTCAGGAATCCGGTCAGACGATGGGCATGATTGTTATGGGCAAAAAAACGGTTAAAAAAAGTTAACGAAACGCAGTACAACGCGGGAACTACAGCGGAAGTCAACGTTTCGTCGTTTGTACTCCCTCCCTCCCCGCCCGTCTCATTAAAAAACCACCCGCGCTCGCTCGCCTCCCAATGAGGCCGCCGCTCAACTCCCCTTTCGACTCACAACGGGTTCGCTCGAAGCGCCCCCGTTCCAATTTCCCCGACCCGACGGGGCAAAATCATCAGACGTTTTGTTTCCATAGTTCCATTGTAGTCAGGTCATGTTTCGTATGGTTTACTAGTATTCGATGCTGAATCGAATGGGATGGGGGAGCAGTAATACTTGGTCAAGCTGTTCATGAGATAATAAACCATTGTGTAATAATTTGCAGGGTTTTTTTTTAATTGGAAGTTGAAGCAATGTCAGGGGTTCCTCCCAAAATCTGCCGAATCGTAAGTTTAAGAGACGTTGGTACGGTTGGTCTTTTTCCCAACCATGGTTTGATCAATGTAAAGCCCATTTCGTATAGAAATTTTTTTCGAGGAACCTTGTTGTCCCGGTTGGTCATTCCATGAAGAACTGCGGCATTGACTCGTGCCTGATCAAACACTCCAAAGAAAAAACGCATTGGCCATCGCCGAGTCTTCCTAGACGTGGTGCGTGTGTGGCACAACTGATGAAATGAATCAGTCCCGCCCTTGGTTTGTATGTCATAATGATCTCAGGTTTGCCAGTATCACGATTTATGGCGGTTTACGACGTCTTCCTCCTCGTCTGAACTTGCATAACCGCCAAAATCTTCCTATTCTAGCTCTAGTAACTCACGATGGATGTTTTCTGGGTTGGTAAACAAAGGTTTTGGCCATGCTATTGACAAAAAACAAAAACAAACCTACAAAAAATGGGTGAGAAACACGACTCTGAATCCCGACGAAAGCACAAAAGATCACACGTTAACTACAACACGGGGTCCTTTGGACCGCAGAGCCACTTTATACGCACACTGTTCGATTTCTAGATGGCAACTGGATTATCTGATAGTGGAATCGTGAAGGAGAGGGTAAGAGGTGTATTTAGGAGGTGGAGAGGGGTAGCTGTGATTCACAGAAAAGTGGCATGGCGAAAAGAAGTTTGACGTTGTGGTCCAAAGGACCGCTGATGTCATTCTAGGGTTAAGCGGAGAACTGGACAAATTGCTATTCGTTTTGTTATGAGGCTAAAACTTGTGACGAGTCGCATGATTCGACAGAGGCGTTGGTGGGGGAGGGGGGGGGCTGCAACCATTGAGAAGGGGCAGAGCCTAGGGGCTATGCGAGCGGCTGGGTTTTTATTGTCTCCATCGATACCGTCAACGTCCTGAACCTTTCCGTTCCGCATTCGCAAATGGGTTTCGTGCACCAAGGGCCGTAAGTCAGTTCACCCCGGTTTTAATTTCATTCCGCCAGTTCATTTGTCCGAGGATTCCTTTTATTTTCCCTTCATATTAATATAATTAAGATTTATTTAATACCAAGTGTTTTCCTTCCAAAACCTCCTGTCGTCACGCGAGATACGCACTTCCACTTAGCTAACAAACTAGACGATCATGTGACTCCTGCCATGTGAGTGCTGAAAAACAGAAAACTAAAGAAAGTTCAAATCGCATATACAGTCTTTGAACTGCTCAAATTTCAGAAACCTAATTGTCCAAAGTTAACGTACCTGTTAGATGAGTCCGTCTCCTCTGGCTGGTGAGATACTGTGGGCGAGCGCTTTCGATGTAAAGACATCATCGTCTGGTCGTTAAGGCAGTTCTACAGTCCGTCACTTGGTCGTGGTCTTCATATACGACGAGAAAGGTAAATGGGATAGTGGTGCGAGTTACTTTTCTGCTTGACATCCATGAACGCAATAGAAGGAATAAAGCAAATATGCTGAAAATACCTGCACATCGAACGGTGGTGTTTGAAAGATCTTCTTTCACAGGGGAACATAACACTGGGAGGACTTTAAACCGGAGCAAACCACCAACACGAAGAAATTTATTAGCGAATACTGAGGATGTTTATGAAAGAGTTACAAGCGGGGTTTTTCGTTTACTGTCTTTTTCGACATTTGACACGTTCATTCCATTTAGTTTGAGTTACACGTTTCTATCTCTTCGTCCGGTTGAAATCCCAAGCTAAACATTTCTTGCACCTGGCCCTCTTAACGAGGCCCTTTTTGTTGAGGGACCGAGCGACAATGCCAACGCGACCGGACAACTTTCTTCAAGCTCATCAAACCCCATCACAACAGCAACACCCGTCTCAACAAGTTCAAACCAAGCGTCACCCCATTATCTTCATCACTCATTTCGCCCGATCTCATCTCACCTTTTTACTTTTCTTGACTCTACAAAGTAGAAAGGAAAGTTATGTAATCCGCTGAAAGAAACATTTTGAGTTTTCTACGGATCTTTACGTTTCAGACCCTACTGAGCCCGAAAAACGCTATTTTCGTGTGTGTACTTTTGTGTTTCCGAACGATTCTTAGAGAAAACGACCCTACCAAATCACCTCAAACTTGATATCTAGCCCGCAAGTCACCATAGAAACGCCAAACTAAGGGTATAAGCCAAATGCACAAGTTAAGTGATCAAAACACCAAATGTTTTTTTCTCAAAAATTGCTGTAACGATTTTGATTAAATTCTTTATATTAATAGCTCGTAACATGACATAAATCATACCATAAAATTCCCATTTGTGGGGGAAATGACGAGAACAGCACAATAAATTACCAGAAGTTTCGACGAAAACCGATTTTAGCGCGATTTTTTACTTTTTTTTTCTTATATAATCCGCTGAAATGTCACTAGAATGTAAAAATGTCAAAATATCTGGTGCGTTGCAACACACAACTTTCCTCAGCTCTACGTCATTCACTCAGGTACATGGCTTTTTTCTACTTACTCAATTCATATGAATTTGGTCAAACAACGCTTTACGGCAGCAGGAAGCGGTAGCGCTTACAGTTGCGGAATTTTAGGGCTGCTCGTGCACATTACCGAACGCGTACGAGCAGCACAATAAATTCCGGAACTGTAAGTGCTACCGCTTCCTGCAGCCGTAAAGCGTTGTTTGACCAAGCTCAAATGTACTGAGTAATGAATGAATGGAGTAAGTAGAAAAAAAGCCATGCACAAATGAATTGACGTAGAGCTGAGGAAAGTTGTGTGTTGCTACGCACCAGATACATATATATTTTTAAACATTCTAGTAACATTTCAGCGGAGTTTGTAAGGAAAAAACCGCGCTAAAAACCGATTTCCAACGAAAATTTAGGATAGTTTTGACAATTTACTGTGCTGCTCTCGTCATTTCCCACGAATGGGAATTTTATGGTATAATTGTCTTGTTAGAGCTATCAATATAAACAATTTAATCTAAATCGTTATAGCTGTTTTTGAGAAACAAAATTTGGTGTTTTGATCACTATGATAACTATAGTTAACTTTCGGTTGATTTGGCTAATACCCTTATTCTGGCGTCCCATGATAATCTGCGGGTTAGATATCAAGTTTGAGGTGATTTGGTTCGGTCGTTTTCTCTAAAATCGATTACGTTGAAAATTATGGTTATTTATTGTGCTGCTCTCGTCATTTTCCCAGGAATGGGAATTTTATAGTAGAATTGCCTCATCAGGAGCTATCAACATAGAAAATTTAATCTAAATCGTTGCAGCCGTTTTTGAGAAAAAAAATTTGGTGTTTTGACCACTATGATAACTATAGTTAACTTTCGGTGGATTTTGTTCATACCATCATTTTTGCGTCCCATGATAACCTGCAAGCGAGATATCGTGTTTGAGCTGATTTGATACGATGGTTTTCTCTAAAAATCGTTCACAGACACACAGACCATTTTCTCAAATAGTGTTTTTCGGACTCAGGAGGGTCTGAAACGTAAAGATCTGAAGAAAACTAAAAAAAATTTTTTTCAGCCGATTATATAACTTTTAAAACGTATAACATTTAAAAACGCTCATGAGATATATGAGGGTCACTTTTCAACGTTTTAACCCAATAACTCTGCAAAAGTGATTACTATGTTACAGCTTAATTAATCCTCTGTGTACCAATTGCTCAATAATGGTCCTAGAATGAGTACGAGCAGCACAATAAATTCCGAAACTGAAACCGCTTTCTGCTGCCGTGAAGTGTTGTTTGACCAAGTTCAAATGAATTGAGTAAGTAGAAAAAGCCACGTACAAAGTGAATTGACGTAGAGCTAAGGAAAGTTGTGTGTTGCAACGCATCTTTGCTCATGTGCAATGCGTCTCTGCCACTTCCGACGTCCAGCCGTATTTGGTAAGAGAACTATCATTTCTCCGCCTTCTTGAAGGGCCCCACCGAGAACTCTTTATTTTCCTTCTAGAGCTTTAATGTACTTTCGTTCAGTTTAATTTCATTTAATTCAATTTCTTAATATAGAAGCCACACTTTATTTCCAAATTGCTTGCCTTTCCTTATTTTACTTGCTCTTAACATTCATTTATTTGTCTTACCTTATTTACTTATTCATATGCTAATTCGGGCAGGTGCCTTGGTCCTACAGCTAGCCCTATATATTTCAGGCGTTGAACAGAAGCTCAACTCTTCAGTTTCCTCGTTCAGTCACACACTTTGTTATCATAGAAAAGTATGAGCTTACCTTCAAACGTTTTGTTCAACTTGACGGTACGAGGGTATTACTTCTGTAAATATGTATCCAGGGAGGGTTAGAGACTAGTGGACCTCTCTTCCACCCTACCCAATCGCTTAATCAATGTCTCTCTCTCTCTCTCTCTCTCTCTCTCTCTCTCTCTCTCTCTCTCTCTCTCTCTCTCCCTTGTTCAGGACATTGATCCTACCTTACTTCATGTATGGTGCTGCAGTCGCCTGCGATCTGGACTCTGTATGTCGGCTCAAAATGCAGAGAGCGTTAAATACCTGTATTAGGTACATTTTAAATCTTAAATACGACGACAGGGTGTACGACAAATATCGACATCTCCAAATCCTGAAAGTTGATGAGCTTATCCAGTACATGGTTCTAATCACGATGTTTAGAATAACCTCATCAAGAAGGCCCAGGTACCTCGCTGACAGATATCAGATGTTTTCCCAAATTCACACCCTTGAAACCCGGAATAAGGATATATGTTACCGGTTGCCGCCGTGCCGCACTACAGCCTATCGCCAGTCATTCCTTATGCAGAGCACTTCATATTACAACGGACTTTCACCTGACCTCAAGAAATTGACCAATTATCCTTCTTTCAAGAAACATCTGAAGGAATACTTATTATCTTTTTATACTGAATGAAAAATGAAGGACGTAATTACCTATGTGGAATGCAGTAAAGAAGACATTTATTTACTTTTATTTATCTTTTTTTTTATTTATTAGTAGTAGTAGTTTTTTTCTTAAACACAAAGCTGGAGAATTTTGTAACACGAAATTGATTGCCATGTAATGTCGCCTTGTGCCAATCTGAGCTCGTAACTTGTTGACTGAAAAGTTCTGGTTAGGTGGAAGAATGGCCATGTATGGCCAAAACTCGCCAGATTCAATAATAAAGACGTTATCAATCAATCAATCTCT
Source organism: Pachypeltis micranthus (assembly GCA_020466155.1). NCBI lineage: Eukaryota > Metazoa > Arthropoda > Insecta > Hemiptera > Miridae > Pachypeltis > Pachypeltis micranthus. Next base: position 9,173,374 of record CM035776.1, read on the forward strand.
CTCAGGACTCTAATTTTGAGCTCACATATGATCACATCTATTCAAATAGTCCGATTAACTTCAGGACTGGGTTTATCTCGGAAACAGCTTTAATACGGCTGACGGACGATGTCCGACGGTGATGAACGATCGCAAACTAACACCACAACGTTCGGCAGATTTTGTTCGTGCGTCACGATTTATTACTAGCCGTTCGGTACTACGTTAGGTTTTAAAACAACTTGTCGTTGGGATCTCATGTTGCTTCGGTAATGTGAGAGCGGATCTTGGATCGGAATCATATTGGTGTGAAGCGGTCGTTGGAGTGCCGAAACACAAAATTTTGCCTCCCCTGTGTTTTGCGTTATTTATCAACAAAATCTCTTCCCATCTACAGCACGTTAGAATGTTATCGATGAATGTACTTCACGCAGATGTATACACACGGATGTAAGAACGCACTTGCAGATTTTAGACTTATGAAATAATTCACAGTCTAAGAATAAGCGAAGTGCACAATCGTATTGTTAGGGAATCCTAGGCTAACGAAACAAACGGAGTTATATCATATATTGTATCTTCCCCTTCAGCGAACATTGATAATTCAATGCTAAATTTTGTGGATACGTCGGAGGATTTAGGGCTAACTTTTCAGTGTCCTGGAAGCTAGATCATTATCAAGGGGTTATACACGTTTTATTATTTTGCAGCTCTCCGACGCGTTAGGCTCCCCATCTTCCACTCTCTTCGGAATGATCTGAATCGTTCTAAGTTGAGTTCCTACGAATCTTCACGTCAACCTTCGTACGTCCAAAATACCCCCCATCCAAGTAATTATGAGACAACGCCTCCTGCAGATCGGATTAGTTGGCAGAGCGATGAAATTCGCCAAGGGAGGAACCGTTGAAGAATGTTGCGTGATGCGACGCACCTGACATTTTTTCCAGTCTCCTTAAGCCTGAAGAATTGATCTAAACAGAGAAGTAGATATATCTTCTTCAGAGTTGAGGAAGGTTCGCCTTCATTAGTCTCAACTTAACACCAGCGGAGTTCTAAGCTTTGCTCCTTTTTTTCAAAGCTATTCATTTTGCTTAAGTTCCGTCGTTGTTGATTACGCTAATGGAATGTTTTTTTGTTTTGTTTTTTATTTCGCTCTAAGAACAATGGTGATTAATTTTTAAAGGCTTTAGCCTCCTGATGAACCTTTTTATTCGTCTTCTTAATATCAAGAGATGGAAGCGGGCTAACGAAGAAAGTAGGGTATTTAAAAGGGGACCATCGAGTCTGCCCATTCGAAATGAAGCAATCGTTATCACTGGGAGCGAGGTGTGGAATTATCTTTCTCTGATTGAATTCACCAGAATCTCTTCACGTCATAAAGCCTTTGGGAGGACTTTCATAACCAAAATTCAGGGAGCGTTTAGTTGTTCTTGAAAAGTTTGGCTTTCTTTTCAGGAAAAATGAATTTCCTCTCACGTTAACGATAAAGCACTGCTTCCTTACACCACTTTTGACGTTTACTTGGTTCACTCTTATTTTCGTGGACTTAACATTGTGTAGAATAAACCGAGAGAGTAATAGCGAGAAGTCAGAACAGCTGAGATCTGTTACCGACATTTCTGCTCATCACTTTTCTTTACCAAACACCTCACCTACTGCAATCACTGCTGGAATTACCATTGTTAAAAATCAGAAACGGGCATGTAATTACGATCTCACTTTGCGGATGAGCTAATTAAAAACCGAACAACCGTGGTATTGTTTTTGCTGTCAGTGGTAGGGCTCTATCAACTAACTATTGTGTGTTGTCAGAGGACTCGGAGTGTTAATGTTTGAAAGATTCCTAAAGTTAACGTACCTGTTAGGTGAGTCCGTCTCCTCTGGCTCTCCGGTTTTAACGCAGATGTTTACTCATAAATTCAGTTGAAATGGTACCAGCATTCTCATAAATATTGGGGTGGAAGTCCAATAAAGTCTCCATACGATGGACGTTTAGTAGGTGTTCGACGCAAGCGCCGAATCCCTCCAGGCATTTGACCTCGGAATTTCCGCTCCTTGCCTAACGGGCTCCTGTGGCGAGGTTATTGTTCCTCTGAAGGTCTTTGCGCCCATGGAAATCCCAAATCGGCGGATATTTCCAACGGTGGTTTCCCCACCCTTCCCCTCTCCGCCCTTCTCAGATCCTTCTCCACAACAGATACCTTCTCCCAAATATTCATTCTGCTACGGAGTGTCGCCGAAGTGAGTCGTCCCCAGCTCTCCCAACACTTGTTTCCTAACACCTTTCGCGATACGGCCGTCTCCAATTCTCCCGACGAATACCTCTTTCACCTCTCATCGACTTCTAGTTTGGCTTTCTCCCTCCTTCCGAGTACAACCAGTTTTCACGTCTTCAGAGCCCTATTTGTTCACGATTCCATACTCAACTCATCTCCCGTGTAAGTCACCTCTTCTTTGTACAATCCAAGTCTTCAAACCTTGTGATATTCCAGCTCACCAATTACAAGTTTGTGCTCAGTAAATATCCGTCTCCGAGTTTCATTCACGTCTATCCTGGTCCAAACAGTAGGGCTCACCAGATAATTAGGAGCTACTCCAGTAATTCCGGAATTCCAACCCTCTCCATTTTACTGTCATTTTTTGAAAGTTCTACACAGTTATTTCAGAACACAAACGCGATATTTCTAAAAAAAAATCGAGTCCACTGTCCCCTGTGTATTGCTTGCTCAATAACGGTCGTGGCAAAAGTACGAACAGTACACTAAATTCCGGGACTTCAAGCGCCACCAGTTTTTATACCAGTTGCTATAAACTTAATGAAAAAAAAAAACACATGAGGCTAAGGAAAAACCAAACACTACACGAACGAAAACAACCAACTGATGGAATTACAGACAACTCAATACAAAAAAGACTTGGAATCGACAACCGACAGACTATTTAAGACGTGCAGTACTTACATTCCTTCCCCTTCACCTCTTGTGGGGCTCCCTAGAGGTGCATGGCCTCCTTCCATTCCCCGCCCCTTACCCAACGCTCCGCCATCCCGTCTACCTTCCTCTTCGTATTTAAATACCACGACCATCCGTCTTGACTGCCAGACGGTGATGTGTTTACATCAAAAGCGCTCGCCCACAGTAACTCACCAGCTTGAGGAGATGAACTCACCTAACAGGTACGTTAACTGTAGTAATTTGCCTACTGGCAGACATTACCCAAATGCTTTAATTTGAAAGATTCGTTTTTCTTCCCTACGTTGTTTGGGAACAGCGGTGGTTTTAGTTCCAGAACTTTTGGGTTAGCTTCTAACTATCTTACAACTATAGATAAATTCTCAGCCTATGGGTTTATTGTACTACCTCCCCTATTTTTTTGAGAACGCTAGTATCGTATCGGCTGAATTTATAAGGAATGAAGTGTTGCAAAATCGATTATCTTCGAAGTTTTCGATAAATCAATGTGCTTCTGCCGTCAGTTTCGATCAAAGGAAATTCTCCCGTAGTGTTGTGTTATTTGAAGCTAACCTTCGGACGAAATATCACATTCGAGTTGACAGTCTGCATGGAACTGTGCCTCCAGAGCGAAGAAAACAAGAACACACGTGCTGCTCCCAAACAGTGAGCGACGGTTGTTAGAAGAGCAGCTAAAGCTTCCAATTAAGCAAGCTGGTTCGACCAGGATAGACTTGAATAAATCTCGAAGATGGGTTTTAATTGAGCACGAACATGTAATTTGAAGAGTTGCTATGTCACAAAATTTGGAGACTTAGACGTACAAGAAGAGGTGACTTGAGGAGGATACGATCTGAGTATATTAGCGCCAACGAGGGGGGCTCTGAAGGCGTGAAACTGGTTGAACGGGGAAGGAAGGAGAGATCCGAATTGCGACGTGAAACCAGTATCTGTTGGGATAATTGAAGACGACTGTACCGTGAAACGTGTTAGATGACTGTGTTGAGAGAACTTGAGACGACTGACTTTCGCAAGTCTTTGTAGAAGAATAATTTTGGGATGAGCTGTCTGTTGTGGAGAGGAATGTGAAAAGAAAGGGGAGGAAATTATCTTTTGGAATGCCCTGACGAAGGGGAAGTCCGTCGTCAATCGGAAATAACTGAAGAAGAGGAATTTTCACAGGTAACAAAAAGGGGTTGAGGATGAAGGCCGTTGGGGTAACAATGACTTTGCCATTAAGGGCCAGGGAGTCCTGCCTGGACAGGTGCAGGGATTCCAAGGTCAAAAAACTCGTACTGATTCGGCGTTTTGCGCTCAACACTAAGGTTAAACAAAATCAAGCCTTTCGTATACACCTTGGTACAGGGATGGAGATTGCCCCCTGTGTTCGACCTGCATGAAGCAATATTCAGGGTAGCGCGCCATAAGCGATTGCCGAGAGCTCTGAAGTGTGATATCTCGTCACGCCTGTATCAAGTTACGCCTCCGAGAGAGCTCTCAGCGTCGTAGAAGCATTACGCTCCATCTTGGTGTAAAGGTTGTACACGTAATCGAACTCACAACTGGTGAGCAGTTCAACGTGAGATGAAGGTATCTCATACTCTCTTCACTTTTAGCCGACCTTACGGGATATTTTGGACACTCAACGTTTGACGGTGTGGAAACTAAACCATCCGTGCGGAGTCAGAACAATAGTCTCAAAAATGTATAAAAATTGCGAACAGCTTACAACAAGCAAAGCTGATACGCGGAAACTTATTTACTAACATAAAACCCTAATTAGAAGTTTTTATCGTCTAACACAAAACGGATCGTTTCATCAACTTCTTTAAAGTTTTGAATAATTCCGTCGTTTTCCCTTAGCTCCCACCCGAAATCTTGCTTCGCCATTCCAGACCAGAGCGAAGCAAAGCTTAATTTAAATATGCCTGAGGGATTGTATACACAGACGGTTATTTTGAATAACTAGCGTCCTCCTCAACGGATTTGGGGATTAAGCTCGACATTATAACGCCCAGGGCTGAAGGGAAGATGAAATCTTAATCATCTCGAAAGTGAGCACGTCTCTGAAAACCGATTAACGTTGTGATGGTGAATAATTTGAAGAGCTCCTGGGCTCAATTAGAGCCTCCTTCGTTTCTCAGGATGCGATCAACACGCTTCCATTTCTAATTCACTTCCTGTTTTCTCAATCCAATGTGAGTTTCATGAGGCAATTGAGGGCCTCATGGCCTGTTCGAAGGAATTTCAAAGTTGGCAATAAGTAGAAGTAAGTAATCGATAAACTTCGAAGAAAGCCGGTTAGTATTGATACAGTATACAGTTGGTACAGGATCGCACTAGTTGAATAGGGAGAAAAGGTCAGAAAAACAGGTATGTTTCCTCATCTAAATGGCTGTTACTTAATACTCATAAGAGAGTTATGTTAGGTATTAAAGCAATAGGGTTATGTCCACCAGAAGGCAAATTATTAAAGTTTACGTATCTGTTAGGTGAGTCCGTCTCCTCTGGCTGGTGAGTTGCTGGTGGCAAGCGCTTTCGATGTAAAGACATCATCGTCTGGCCGTTAAGTCAGTTCAGTTAAGAGTACTGACTCTTAACAACCAGAGGACTCTGGACTGAACACACCAGCCAGAGGAGACGGACTCACCTAACAGATACGTAAACTTTAAGAGTTATGTTAGTCCAGAGTCGCGCGGATTGCAATTTTGCTAATCATGCGGTAGCACGGGCACTGTGGTGGTACTGCATGTTGTCAGTTAGCTTCTCTCGGTAGATAGCTGTTGCTCATGTATTAACACGCGGAGTTATGACCCTCGAGAATCCCTACCATCTGGGAAGAGTTTTAAATCTGGTTCACGCCAGAACTAACTATTAACTTGGTGGGCGTGTTTCAAACTGGGAGATCAACTGGAGAGAACTGCTTTTTTTGTCATAGGCTTCTCTACAAACTGAGAAAAACGGTTATAATTATGTGATGGGCGCTAAACGCCGAATCATTATGAATTTTTCTACTTCAGAATTCCCGCACCTGCCCTAACAGGACTCACTTGCCCTTAACGGTAAAGTCATCGTTTCCCCAAAGACCTTCGTCTTCAGCCCCTCTTTTTTTGTCTATGGAAATCTGGTAACTCACGAGCCAGAGGAGACGGACTCACCTAACAGGTACGTTAACTTTAGAAATCCCACCTGTTCAGTTATTTCCAATTGACGGCGGATTTCCCTTTCGTGTGGACATTCCGAAATATTATTTCCTCCTCGTTTTTCACATTCCTCTCCTCAACAGACAGCTTCTCCCAAACTCATTCTTTGATGAAGTTTCACGGAAGTCGGTCGTCTCCCAATTCTCCCAACGAACACTTGTTTCACCTCTCAGTTCGGATTTCTCCTTCCCTCCCCGTGCAGCCAGTTTCACGCCTTCAGAGCCCCCCTTGTTGGCGCAAATATACTCAAATCATAGCCTTTTCAAGTCACCTCTTCTTTGTTCATTTTACTATTCAAATCTTGTGGCATACCAACTCTTGAAATTACAAGTTCGTGCTATCCTGGTCGAAACACTTGGCTTCCTGATGAAGTAGTAGAGTTTGCGACTTGATTCAGAGACAAAAATCACGAGTCACAATTTAACTGGAAATAGTGAACATGTAAAGTGGCGTTTTTATAGGTCATGTCAAGCCACTCCAGTCCAAGGGTTTAGCGGGGATTCCCAGGCCCCTTGCTTCGCTCGTGGCTTCAGGGGTGAGAAAGCGTGCTCTAATTTTTCCTCGACCTTTGTACACTAGGTATGTGTTTATTATTAAATTGATTATAACGCGTTATGAGGTCATCGCAGTGACCATTCACTTTCTTCCAAGTTTTTTAAATGTAACAACTTCGTCTTTTTTTTACAAAATCGCTTGTAAAAACACTTTCGCATGGAGAAAAATAAGAAAATGTCCCCGCCACACGGTTAATTGTGCTCGTATAAATACACAAACACGCACACAACAGTCCAAACACGCTGCCCATTTGACTTGGCGAATTCATGGAAATCCAGTTTATACAAAAAATTAAAAGTTAAAATAAAAGGTGGCAAAGTAGTGCTCCTACTCCCACAGAGAATCATAAGCCACTTTCAGTGTATGCAGTAACACGTAATCGATAAATTAGATGCTCATGTACACATCACATATGTAAGGGATGATATGTACACGGTCGACAGTTCAAAATAAATAAAAAACTTTACTGAAACAATTCACCGAACTCAAAACAAACGACAATGTGCTACAACCCGAAAACCGACACGTGGCTCCACAAATCCTACCGCGCCAATGGTCGCGCTACATACAGCTGGGGTACTACCCAACTCTACTGGAGGCTGCTCTTACTCGGACGACTCCATTGACGTTGAGGTCATTCTCCGTAGTTCCCATCCTTGCTTCACATCTTTCACATATCTACTTGTCAGGTAAGTGAAACTAATAGTGTAACGGGACGAACCAAACCCTTCGATTCAGCGGAGGCTCGTGCGGGGCGTATATGCTGACTGGGCACCTCAAATGCCCCGATTCGCTCGAGACTTCGCTCCTGTCAGTTGTAACTGAGCCGGTTCCCTCGTCGCCGTGTCGTCCGCTCTCACTCAGTTCCCTGTCTGTGGTGGTAAAACATGTCCAACAGTAATTCACGAATATAAAACTCTTCGTTTGAATTGCATTCGGCTTCTATCGTACTACTTCCCGACTCACTTAGTGCGATACCACTTACTGTATTAATCCCCCCCGTAACAGAATAATATAAAGATACAATAAAGAATGAACGAGTTTGCTAAGTTTGCTTCTCTGAAAAGTGTATAAAAGGATGACATCGTATTTTATTATACTGTCGATGATATGAATACAAAAAACCCTGCAAATTATTACACAATGGGTCATTATTCTCATGAACAGCTTGACCTAGTATTAGTGCTCCCCCATCCCATTCGATTCAGCATCGAATACTAGTAAACCATACGAAACATGTCCTGGCTACAATGGAACTACAGAAACAAAACGTCTGATGATTTCGCCCCGTCGTCAGGGAAATTGGAACGGGGGCGCTCGAAGCGAACCCATTCCAAGGCGAAAGGGGAGTTGAGTGGCGGCGTCATTTGGAGGCGAGCGAGCGCGGTTGCTTTTTTAATGCGACGGGCGGGGAGGGACGCTGTAGTTCCCGCGTTGTACTGCGTTTCGTTAATTTTTTTAACCGTTTTTTTGCCCATTACAACCACGGGCTTCGTCCGATCGGATTGCCAAGATGGCGGGCACAACTAGATACCAAATCGGATTTTTGTGCGAAAGAACGAATTTTTTAGACCACGTTAAAGGCACAAAACGGCCCGGACGGCGGACGGGGGAGGGGAGACGACGGACGGACATTGCAAATTTGGAATCGCCATGTCTTGAAACGTAAAGTATCAAATTTTAAGGGGGGTTGTAAAAAATATTTCGTGACCGAAAACATTGGGTTATTATTCAGAATGAATAATAAACCAAAACGGTTCACAAATATTAATTTCCTGTAAAGATAGACCACTTCTTTTCCAATTTCCTAATTATGAAAAGCCTTGGGAAAGACACAAATAATTATAAATAATCCTCCTTCTGGCACATAACAAAAAACGTAAACCAAACGATATCGAATTGTTACGCGGGGTTTAGAAATGTTCGGAGAGCCGCTGACTCAGGCAAAAATTACAGCGATCACGAGCTCCTCCGATCCATTTCCCAACTTTCGTCAGATTATGAATCTTCATCTATACCCACTAGACTACGGCCACTGGAGTACCTGTAATGGGAGTCAGGCAGTACAGAATGAAGGATCGAGGATGTCGCAGTACAAATGACGGGTATATATTTTTCGAAAAACCACACTTTGTAACACGATTGTGACTTCATTTACTACGAAAGTGCGCTTAAAATACGGCCAGAGTTGACTTTGGGTGAACCTGTTGAACCGATTGGGCACGCCGTTTGTGTTTCTCACGTTCCAAGGGCGTGAAAATGAGGTTTCGAACCATTTTCAGAAGTTAAGGAACGGCAAAACGCACCCAAACTTGAAAATATTATTTTGTGTGTTGTGAGTTTTATTAACTCTGCAGGAGTTCAAACGGATTCTACGCTGACAAATGGTCAGGTGACTCTCTTCGTGGGATTTAATAATTGTGGCGGATGCAACAGACATTTTTTTAAGAGTAATTACCGTACATGACAAGGTAAAAAAAAGGAGACAGCGGACTGACAAATAGTCTCTTGAAAACTGGCGCGAATGAATCAACTGCTGCTCCAACGGATTATTCAAATGAAGTGTCAGCAAAATGAAAATTGAGAAGACGATTTCATGTCTTCCGTGGGAAAGGAACAAAAAGAACACCGAAGCGTTCTTTTAGGCTGTCGGCCAACTAACATCGTTGACTCATTTAATTATGTGTACAAATGAGGACATGACAAAGACATACTTCGCTCGAAACGCCCACACTCTCCAGTTAAAGTCATTCTGTAGCGCAGAATATCTAATTAGTCCGAAATGACGAAGTTTTCGAATGAACCGAAAAGTCGCTCAAAACGGCAGTCTCCGGGAGCTTCCATAACTGCCGCCCAACTAATGTATTTCATAAGAAAAGAGGATCGCTATTTTTATTTCCGCCCACCAGGCTGAAAGTCAGGAGATCAAGGAGTTGAAAATGATAAAGAAATTCCGAGTCATTTATTTTGATGAGGGCGGAGGATTCACACTTCGTTTCACTCGCAGGAAGATTAGAACACCGAGCTGCTCGAAGAGACGGAGAAAAGAGAAGAAAGAGGGAGCCTGCGAAAGAATAAGAGGGACAAACTGCTCTAAATTATGCTCTCCGCTTTTAGAAATCTAAATCGTTGCGAAGTTGGAATGATTGGAAAATAAATAGCGCATTCCCGTGATCAATCAAATTCTAAAACAAAAAAGTATTAACAAGCTCTTCGTGAGACGGAGAGAAATGGAAAAAACTATCAACACAGAAGGAGAAGTCATCAATCTTACAGCGAAAATAAAATGTCGCCGCAGTCCAGTTCGAAAACAACTATTTAATCAGAAATGAACTTAACCGGAAACCGGGCTGTCTTCACGACCACCAAAATAAGGTCGTGCCAATTGTGTGTGAGTAAGAATCAAAACAAGCCTTTTAATAGTGACCACACGCGCATCAATTCAGGGAACTTGCGCTACAACCGGAACCAGAGAGAGCGAAACCGCCGACATTGAATGGGAGAGCACGTTACCACATTTATCCCTAATTATAGGGTAAAAAAACGTCCGAAGTGTGCAGCAAGTGTTTCCTTCCAATACGTGACGTCCATTCGACGCCCCAGCTCACTTGTAACAACTACAGAGATTGTGGTTTCTGAAAAACGCGAGAATACGTCGTTGAATTTTGTACGAATTGCGTATATTTAAACTTATGGGGTCACTATCGAGCACAGCATGACGTATAAGCAGCAAAAAAAGATATGTACACACGTGCACGATTAGGAATAATGTCGAACTAATAAATTGATAATGTTCGTCCCTCAACCTTGCAGTACCCTTGGTCGGAGTTTGGCTGATAAGGTTATAGTAACTTCTAGCTTAATTACCTTGTTAGATAACCTTCACAGAGTTTGTAACATTTTTCGTTGCGACATAACCTTTAGGCATTTTTGCGCCCAGCCCAGAAACTTCCAACCTTCCTGGTCTCTTCTGCTCTGACCTTACCACTCAGGTCAGGTCCTTGTGTGGACCGACATGGGGGGCGTCCCCACATGCCTGCCGCCTGTACTACACAGCAGTCTTCCGACCCATCACACTGTATGCTGTCGCTGTCTGGTGGCACGCTCGCTCAGAATGAGATTGGCAGCGGGCGTGCACTCTGTAGAGGGACGTACTCTTAGCAACGTTACCGGCCTACCGTACAACGTCCCATCTGGCCTTGCAGGTGCTCGCAGGAGGTCCCCCGACTTGGCCGTCCTGCAGGCTAGCATCCACCGCGCTGCATTGGATGACTACCAGGGTGACCTTGTCTCATTGATGCCAGCCCTCCGGCAGGAGCCCACCACCGAGCACCGCCTGGGGCTGGCATTGGAGGCGGTTCTCGATATATGGTAGGCATGATGGTATGCCGGCCCCACAGCACGTCATCTTGACACCCTCATTCCTGTAATCCGTGACTGCCTGGGAATGGGGGCATGGGACCCATCCTTCCCTGCTGTCCAGCTACTCTCTGGACACGGAGCCTTCAACCGGCGTCTATTCTTCTTTTGACGCCGCACGTTCGACATCTGCCCATGTGGGAGTGAGGTCAGTGGGAACGCAGAACATGTCCTTTTTTCCTGCCCCCTCTACGAAGACGCACGCGTCAGAACGCGCATCCCTCCCGCTGTTAGTGCTACCACGCTCCTTGCCACTGCATCGGCCAGGCGGAGATTCTCGTTATTCACCCAAGCGTGGGCGGCAAGGCGGAGACTGCTGGATTCATTGTCTCCCCCCAGTATTGCCCTCCCCACATCCCTTCCTCCCTGGGAGCGACACATTCAGTCCCGGTACACCCTTCTGTGCTGGGATTTGTAGCAGCGAAGTGCCCAACAGACCAGAGGGTAGAGAAAATAACCTCTAATCCCCCGCTTGCACCAACGAGCCGGTAGGCAACACTAAGCCTGGCTCGTTTGCCCGTCTGGTCTCTTCTTAGCATTCTGAGTCGATTCAATCCGTAAAATGACCCCCCCCCCTCGCCCACCCACCATAGTTAAGTGCTACGTGAGGAAAATGGCTTCCTCGTCCTTTTCACGAAGTAATCGACTTTTTTTCGAGCTGTTCGTGAAATACTTTATTAATCATTTTCGTCGAGGAAAACGCTACAGAAGTTGGTGAAAATAAATGCAACTGGACGGAGAATTTTCTTCCCGACCTCGAGTTTCAAACCAAATCTATCTCTCGAGAGTCGTAAAACACGAAGACGAGGGATGTGCATTGGAAGGATTGATTCGACCTTAGTAGTTTTCTTTTGTGTCGGCGCGTCCATTGAAGACACTAAGGAACCCGCCGTTCAACTTCTTCATCCACTTCATCACAACGTTGCTCGGTCTAGCTACGTCTCGTTAAGAAAAGGACACTATCCCGAATTACATTAAAGAACGGAGCTTTACGACCGTCGGGATCCAGCTTTCAAAACGTTTTCGTGCGCTCTGAGAACCGGGTTAATGTAAAACAGGTATAAATGTTAATGTAAAACACAATGTAAACGTCACGACGTTGGGTGGAAGAACGCGCGCTTTTAAATTATTAAATATAGCAATTGCGGAATGGCGATCCCTTTTCGTTTGTTCTTGAGGTGATTCATTAAATATTTAGGCTTTTAAATAATAATTAAACGAGGAGTACGGGCCAATTAGTTATTCCAATTAGATTTTCGTTGAAGGACCCGAGCGATTTGAATGGCAAGTAGCTCGGTGAATACATGCTACGCGAATTAAAAATGAATCACGGTTCACATACCTCACAAGCAAGCTACCCGCTAATTAGGGCTACATGTAGACTTTAAGCTGACTTGAAACATTCTTATAACTCAAGTACTGCAAAGAGCAAGACAGAGACATATTTTCTAATGAACCAAAATTCAGCTCTACCGTTGAAGAAAAAGGTTCTTTCACATAACAGTAATACGACCTATCTGGTTATATGAATGTTAATCATGGGTGGGGGCATCTGATTCTCAAATCACATGGGTTCAAACTATCCAAAATAGAGTGCTCAGAGTCCAACTTTCCAAAATCTCCTCTTCCCACCCCTAAATATACTTCCTCCCCACGACACACAGCTCTTCCCAGGTACTCATTCGTCTCCCAGTTCTTGGGATAGACACTCGTTTCAAATCTCTTGGCAACTAATTCGCTCTCCTTCTCATGCAACCAGTTCACGCAGTCAGAGCCCCCTTGTTCTTGCTTATATGCTCACACTCATATCCTATCCTTGCTCTTCTCTAAAAGTGTAATACGGTCCTAACTCAAGCTCACCCCGTTCACATCTTTCTCACACTCCAATTCAAGCTCCCAACAGTGATGGCATCTCGCCAAAGAGGTAAACAACAAGAACTGGCGGAAAAATAGCGTGAGCGTCTAATTGCTGCTGTGGGCTGCACCTGGTCTTCACAACAGAACAACTCGACTGAAGGAGTTTCCATTCTCCTCTGCTCCTCACATCTAAACGTGTATAGTGCTTCCGTACAGGCTGCCGCTCCCTCTGCGTGAGCACCCACTAAATGCTAACACCATCGTCCAAGAACCGAACCTGACGAACAACCGTTCACGCGTCACGTAGAATAATCTGCAATTGGGCAGTTAGAACTTGCCACGCATCCCCAAGATTGGCGTGCTGACAAGTAACTTAGTGAACACCAGCTTATCAAGTTGGTTGTAGCCGGTTTCATGCAAAGCTGAGTTTCACAGAAGGATTTTCTATGAAAAGTGCAGCAAAAAGCACCGATCCAGAAACGTTTTTAACAAAAACAAGAGAGCGTTGATTCTCGAGACGAGCCATAGTGCAATTCAGTGCTTTTTAGGGGTGAATAACTGTTTACGAGGCTGGTAGGAAGAAAACCCTCTTAAAGCTTCGTCGTGGAAAGCTTGCGATTCGAAATTGATTATTACTCCACAAAGACAGTATTAACAATCGTTATTATGGGGCCTACCTCAGTTATGTGGAATTAGAGGGCTTTGTGATGTTGCTTTGCATCCTCTACCCTTCGGCTGAAGCAATAAATGGCGCTTTATCAAGCGCCACGGTGAATAGGGAGATGAAAGCCCCCCAGCCGTAGTTCTCAAATTGTGGTCAACCATCTCGCTTTGAAGGGCCTCACGTTGAAGGGAGACCTTTCCAGGGAATAATTAATGTGATTTTATATTGCAGCTCTCCGTTGGACTCCTTTGTCTACCTCAGAGCCCCTGAACCGTGACCCTCTAAAACCCTTCGTTCGTTTGATTCAGGCGATGGTTAAAGTGAGACGGCAAACTAAACTCGTCAGACGAACTTCAAAAACCCTTGACCGATCACGCCCGCGAAAGTTAAATTTCAAGATGGTTGTTGGTTATCGAGGGGACGCAAAAAACACCGAACGCGTTGTGTATGAAGCTACAATTATTGAATCAAACTGAAGAGAGCATAAATGTACATACAGCGCTAGAGATGCTGAACTTGATAGTCCAGGAGCCGAGGGCCAAAAACGTTGACCGGTGAGTTGAAAGTTGGTTACTATTTTTTCTGATAGTTCCCTCAATGTTTGGTAAACCCCCGCAAGTCTGCTCTCTCTGAAGTATGGACTAAGAAAATGGCGTCTCATAAAAATAGTCAAAATTTCTCCAAATTTGACTTATTAGTTGATAGTTACAATATTTACCACAGTTGAGGAATTGGCTTGTACTTTCCCAATTCACTCCTCTGCTACCTCCTGTGCTTGGCCATTAAGTTGCAGAGTCAATCAAAATTCGTCGAATTTTGGTCAAAAAATTACCTACGGAGTTGAAACTCGAAATTTATGTTACGAGTAGGTGAAGCGGAGTACTGTAAAAATTACCTTGTCTGCTTTCTTCATTTTGAGGACTCTTTCGAGCAGACGACATCAAAATTTGATGAATTTGATGGCTCAAAAATTGACTTATTGGTTAATACTTGCAAACGACGTGAATGAGTTCCACATCCATCAGCTTTACTGTAAAATGTCATCTGCCACCTCAAAAACGACCCGTAAATACTACGACCTGCTACATATGCGGGCGCTATATCTTCGTATAACGCGGTTTTGCGGGACCATTTATGGAGAACAAAATGTAGGTACTACTTAGTTTAGGGTACTTGGTAAGTTTGATTTTAATCGTTATAGCCGTTTTTGATATAATTGGAAACCCAATAAATTATTATTCAAGAAACCTCATTTTTCGAGCTATTGCGGCTTATATCTCCGTTCAACAGATAGCTACGGACATTATCACGGGGAACAAAATATGGATATAGGTTGCCTAAAAACTTCATAAGGTTGATTAAATCCAGTGACTCAATTACTCCGGAAAGTACACAACTGTTCAAAAACCATTATTTTCGACGTATTTTCATTTTCATTTCTGTTCAATGAACTGTCAGATGAACAGATCCTTAACAATGTATACGTATTAACTATTTTAAAACATTCTGAGAGTTTGATGAAAATCGTTGGAACCTTTTCGCCAAAAAGCGTAAAAAACTATTTTTGCTCCTTAGGCTTGTATCTCCGTTCATCGTATTTTCATGATGAAGAAAAGTTTTGTCCTAACTAGTATATAGTACTTTGGAAGTTTAATCAAAATCGTTGGAGCCGTTTACAAGAAAAATGCGAAAAACCCTCGTTTTCGGTACATTATCCTTGTTCGACGCAAAGCGTCGAAGTTGTCAGAGTCTTTGACCTCGGACTTCCCCGCGTCATTGTCTCCAACTATTTCAATACCTGCCCCTCACCTGCGGGAATCCCTCAGCTGCAGGCCCCCCAGCCCCCTTTTCTAGGTTTTCTCCTTTCTTTATTTCTTTCTCCCAATTTCATTTTCCTATCGACGACAGAGCACTTCCAAAACCATTCTGCTTCCAACAACCACCCCAGTAACTTCTTACTCTCTCATACAGTTACCCACGCCAGTTCACACATTCCGAGTACTGCCCTTGTGCCGCACATTCGTACTCACCTCAATTTTAATTCAACTCAATTCTGCACCGACGTATAATATACTATATACGTCCTCAGTAAATAATGTACAGTCCTCCTTTCGCTCACCGAGTTTCAGTTTTATTGCGATCCTCAGCTCCCCCTCTCGTGCAACCAACAATCCTCCCCCGCTCCCCTTTCCCGAAATCGCACTTACCGGTCAATACAATTACGAATAATTACGGTTAATTTATTATGAAATCAACATGAGCAGTTTATTTGTTGCCGCAGAAATGTTGCCGTGTCAAAAAAAGTTCGGGTTTCTCCAGATCTCTACGTATACATTGTTAACGATATATGTTCATCTGACAGTTCATTGAACAGAAATAAAAATGAAAATATGGTAGTTATAGCAAGCGTAGTTATCATTGCATAAAAACAAAAATAAAATACATAAAATGTCCCTAGTGGTTGCGTACTTGTACGAAAGCTGTACCCACCGTTTGTTTTTCTTATGTTTTCCCTCATTCTGGGCAAAACGGCATTTGTAGTTTTGATAATTTTACTGTGCAAACCTCATAGCATAATTAAATCAGTTTGCATACTTTAGACGGAACATTTCAGAGCGCATTTTCAAGATCCGGCAACCCAGTTTAAAGTCGTTTGGTGCGACGCTTCACATATTTTATGAGCGTTCCAAGTGTAAGTGCTGTATTGGACACATTTTTTTTGGAGAATGCCAGTAATATTCAAGAAGTATTCACAAGGAGGAACTTAGTTAAAGCCGATTATTGTCAAAATGCTTGGTAATTTATTGTGCTGTTTTCGTCATTTTATCACAAATCAGAATTTCACAATATTGTTGTTTCGGGCGAAGCTGTCCGTAAAAAAAATTGAAATCAAAATCATGTGAACGTTTTCAAGAAAAAAATTTGGAAGTTGATCGCCATTATAACTAAAGATAATTTTGAGCATTTATTGTTCATACTTTGCGTTCCATAGAGGTATGAGGGCTAAATATCAAATTGAGTCGATTCGAGTTAGCCGTTTTCTCTCAATCGTGTTCAGACATTCGGACCATTTTCACGAAGAGTGTTTTTTTTTGGATTCTGAAGCCCTGAAAAAGCTTGAGATCCTTGAGCACTCAACAAAACATCTTCAGCCGATTACATAACTTTCCTTTTTACTACGTGGGGCCAAGGAACGTGCAAAATCGAAATTATTCTCTCGAATATTTGAATAACGTTCGTTATGGTAAAGCTGTAGACTTCGCCATGTTAACGAAGACAAATCAGAAATCTCGAAACCACGCCAAAACATAATAACCCAGTTTGTCATCATAACAATTGAGGCTCGACCCTTTAGCAATCGCTAAAAGAGTTAACCTCTATTGGATTTATGGCCATGATGGGATCACTAGAAATGAAGATGCGGAGTACGGGGATACGCTCGATTCGTCTTCTGTACGTACAGAGCAACTTCCGCACTGTGGGGCATCTCCTCCAGTACACTCATGAGGACTCGGAGAGAATACGGCAGCAGAATACACAAGACTATCTGAAAAGCTGCGGGCGAGAGGCACTCGAAACACAGTTAACCTCAGGATCAACAGATGATGTTCCATAGCACAAAATGAATTTTAAGCAACCTATACCCATATTTTGTTCTCTGTGATAATGTCTGTACCTATCTGTTGAACGGAGATATAAGCCGCAATAGCTCGAAAAATGAGGTTTCTCTAATAATAATTTATTGGGTTTCCAATTATATCAAAAACGGCTATAACGATTAAAATCAAACTTACCAAGTACCCTAAACTAAGTAGTACCTACATTTTGTTCTCCATAAATGTTCCCGCAAAACCGCACGCTCACTGCCGTCGACCGATATAACGCCTTCAACGCAACGCGCGACGCCGCTCCTGAGCCATTCCCATCCGAGCTCCGTGCGACGAAGCAACCCTTCAGTTTTCGAAAAACCCCTTTTTTTATTAATTACCTTTTTTCGACGTGAGTGACACCAAAGGTCCCTGTATCCTTCGTGTGCATCTCCCCATTCCACGAGAATTATCATCACCGCTGCTGAATCCCAGTGTTCCAGCTCTTTCAAGACTTCCTTGGACTTCTTGCCGGTCAGATTTTTCTGATTTTATAATTTGTCCCAGACGGCGTATTATCGTCACTTGTACCAGTATTTTACAAGTTCATTTGTGCCTAATACAAGAGCAGTTAAAACACATGTTGGACCTAGAAAGTTAGCGGTTACGCTCATTAACCCCTTTTCGCTTCGCCAACATCCTTATTCAGAGGAACTTCAAAACCATGAAGTGGCGATGAGATCCATAAATAAATTAGTTATATGTCAGCACGTGGAAGTTCCTCAACTTCTTCACTCAGTCTACTATTGACAGGAGGGAGGGGGGGGGCGCAAAAGCGTAAAAGCTGTATGTTCCTTATAGCCCTTTCTCAGCCAACAGTGCTGACGCGTCATATAACGGTCGTTGGAACAGAATCTGGATGCTTGGGCCACAAAATGCAGTCACATTTTCATTTAGTGCGAGTGCGTAGGCATTCACATTGCCCAAAACACCCATGTGTTCAGAAATATGTCCAGAATTCTAGATTATGCGACCACTCAATCGACTCGGGAAGCGTCTTTGGCTGGGAGATCCACTCTTAGGCCGGTTTCACACGGAGAGCCGTACGGCTCTCACTCGCGATGAGGAGCGTTTTCCGCTCTTGACTCCCAATCTTTCACACGGAGAGCCTTTTTGGCTCTCGATCGCCTTTTTACTTTCCGCTACCCGAAGGGAAGGACCCTCCTCAGACCCTACTGAGTCTAAAAAACCTAATTTCGGAGCGAGGTCCGTGTTTGTGTGTGTGTGTGTCTGTAGTTCGATTTGCGGGAGAACGGCTGATCCGATTGAACTGGTTCTTTTTTTGTTTTGTTCGTTATTTTTTGTAGACACCAAAATAAGGTTATGGACGATTTCGGCCGATGGGAAGGGGGGGGGGGGACGAAAATGTACCAAAAACTAGGGTTTTTCGCATTTTTCTCAAAAACGGCTCTAATGATTTTGATTAAAAAAATTATTTTCTACTGATCAATACCTAACTTTTCATCTCAATGAAAATACGGTGAACGGAGATATAGGCCCATGAAGAAAAAATAGGTTTTTTACGCTTTTTGGCAAAACGGCTTCAGCGATTTTCACCAAACCCACAGGATGTTTTCAAATAGTTAATACCTACATATTGTTCTCAATAAATGTTCCTGTGACGGTCCATTGAACAGAGATAAATATCAAAATGTGTCGAAAATAGCGTTTTTTCGAACATATTCGTAAATTCCAGGGTAACTGCTTCACCAGATGTGATAGATCCAAATGGAGTGTCTTCTAGTTACCCATACCAACATTTCGTTTTCCATAATTATTTCTGTATATATATGTTGAACGGAGATATAAGCCAAATTAACTCAGAAAAGGATTTTGTCGGATATTAATTTATCGGTATTCCAAATTTCTCAAAAACGGCTCTAACGATTTCGATCAAACTTACGGAGTACTCTCAGCCAACTAGTCCCTACATTTTGATTTCCATAAATGTTCCTGTAAAAATGCGTTGAACGAAGATATAGCACCCACATATGTAGGTAGTGTTCAAAATTAAAGGGATTGCGGAAAGTTGGTTGCTACGCACCAGATATTTTTGCCAGTCATCTGCACCGAGTTGAAGAACGATGGATCGCACACATGCTTTGGCCATTTACCTCCTTCATCGCCGTCGTGTTCAACGCCAAAAACGCAACAAAAAAAAGCACCAGACAGTATTGGGTCCATCCGATCAACCAATAGCGGGATGAAAACATGTACGAAAAACTTCAAAAAAAGTCTTCGAAAAAGATGACAAAAAGTTTTTCAACTTCTTCCGGATGTCAATCGAAACATTTGTTGAGCTCCTCAGCAAGGTGAAGAATGCCATTCAACTTGAAGATACCAACATGCGTAATTGCATTAAGCCTGAATTAAGGCTTGCAATAACATTGAAGTAAGTTGAGTTGCTTTGTTTTCAATTCACATATTTCCATGTAAAACTCCAAATATCTGCGTGAATGGTTGAAAATATGCACCTTAAAATCAATAAGTTAAGCAATAAACTGAGGAGCGGGAGCCGTTTTCGCTCGTCGTATGAACGCTCTCATTCCCCTCTTAGTATTTCATCGAAGAGCCCGAGACTCGCGGCTCTAAGTGCCGAGCCGTGAACACTCGCGTCTCGGGAGCCTTCACCGCTCTCGCTCTCCGTGTGAAACCTCCACTGCTCCTAGTGTATTTCAGTCTCACGCGCCGTCCTCCTCTTCTCGAGCGAGAGCCGTACGGCTCCCCGTGTGAAACCGGCCTTACAGTTTAGTCAGTTTTAGAGGGAACCGGGGACAGAACCGTGCGGACTGGTTGTGACGCAGGAATTGTTTGTTGGTCGTTGTAATAACCTGAAAACCACGCGGGTCGAAAAAAACAACGTTTTTGCCAAATCCGCTGTCAACGACTGATCAATCGCGAAGTGATCAATTACCGCTTTATCCCGGCGCACGGATATTCCTAAAAATTCGCGTTTTTTGTTTTTCAAATGAGCCCAAACTAACGCCGGAAGCTATCGTTTCTCTGAGACGCTCGGAACATAAATAAATGATGGATGACGTGATAGGATTACGAAATATTAATTGAAGCGGATGAAAGTCAGAAGAAAAACTCGGTCTGCTCCGAGTTAGCTTTGTGATCAATCAAGTTGACGGGAGTAAAAGCAACAATAAAACAACTATATGAAGCCCAGCATTTTTTAGTCGTGAAAACTGAAAGATTGATGTTACAACGCAAACTGATGGGATTTAGAAAGGTTGGCTCACTGTACAGACATAACGAATAAGTTTACTGTTTGGAGCTGCAGTCTGGGTCGATGTAGCGAGTAGTGCACAGAAATTCGTACCACACTTGCCATTTGAGTTAAGTCGTTCTAATCCACCACCTGATTAACTCAATTCCTTACTAGACATGGAATGCTTTGGGTTTACTTGCATTGGAGAGACAAGGCTTCAAGATCAAGGTGATCAGTGAGTGCTTAACACATTCAACGCTGGCCAGATTCTTGGGTCTGTCACCCTAGACGGCGTATTTAATTACTTGAAAGAAATCATTAATTACCTCAATTTTCATTGGGGAAGTATTTTGAAACATATAAGATGGAAAACCAGAAATTCCAGTAGTTTTTTTGTAATGTGACCAATAGGTCACGTCAGTCTAGGGTAATGGTTCAGTTATGCTAACCCACAACAACCCTCCAACGCTTCACACAAATGCCTATTTTTTATTCAAAATGTTGCTCTGGGATATCGTTAAAAAACTCAAACAGGAAATCTGTTACCCATCATAATAAAGGGGAAAAAAGAAACATCTAGAAACTACGACTAAGAACATTTTATATTTATTTTAAAAACAAGTTTCATAATATTTAGTTAGCTAAATTGATCTTTTATATCATTATAATTAATTTTAATACAAGTATCTTATGGTCATTTAGCAAACAATCAATCGTATTCTATTACATATCCTATTCAATTATCTTAAATCCTTTATCCTAATGGTAGTTCAAAAAGCAATCAACTATGCATAATCCTGGCGTCTCTTCACAGCCTAAACAACACGTTGTGACTGCCTTTTCAATTTTTTTTTGAACACTGCCGACAACCATATCGTTTTTTTCTGGTCCCAGAAGTCTCAGTAACAGTGGGAAAGTGTGCTTTATTTATAATACTCATGTTAGGATTACGGCTGTGGGATGGGAGGTAGGTAGATGAGGGATGAGGAACGTCACCACTCAAGGACTCTAACCTAATGGGGAAATGAGCCAGACCTCGGCAGGCCTGCCGGCTCATTGGCCGCAGTGTGGGCTAGACTCTAAGCTACGAGCAACTGTGGTTGCGCGCAGCGAAGTCGCAGCGTGTGTTGCACGTTGGGGGGCTGATGGCAGTCAGCCCCAGGACCTTAGTCTGATTGGTGGGGGCACCACGTCTCGAGGCCCTTTCGCCGGTTGGCCCACGCCTGCGCAAAGACGTGAAAGCGGCGAACTGCTGCCTTGTTGGGGAGGAGTCGGGCTGCCTCTCCCATCGGGGGAAGACGTGCGCGTTCTCGTGCGTCGCTGTATAGTGAGCAGGCGAAGAGGACATGGGCCGCATTCTCTGCGGCACCTCCACAGGGGCAGTCACTGAAATGGCGGCGCCCGAAGAAATGCAGCCGCTCGTTGAAAGCACCATGGCCCGAGAGCAGCTGCACGGCCGCAAAGGTTGGCCGCCACCAGGTCATCCGCGTTCGCACCTCGACTGAGGGGAGGAGGCTGTGGAGGTGCCGCGCCGTGGGACCATTGTCCCAGCGCGCCTGCCACTTAACCACCATTGCTTCGTGGGCGAGGCGCAGGTTCTGCTTGACGGACTCCTCTCCACTAAGGGAAGGGAGCAGGGCTTGGAGTGGCCCGCGGTACTCCTTGGTGGACTCTAACCCCTTCGACGCTTGGCGTCGAACAAGGGTTTTCGCCCAAAAAATAAGGTTTTTTCGAGATTTTCAGGACAGAAGTGAAGATCTCAATACCATAATTAATTTTAAACTTCACGGAGATAGTAACAATAAAATGAAATGAAACTTTCCGACAACAATCGTTCTTCAAGGAAAAAAATTGAGGGTGTCAGAAATGCGTCTGTCCAACTGGTCTGGAGAGGGCTACGTACAAACGGAAAAATTCCACAAGCAACTGAGACATTACTGAAGTCACTTTTACCTGCTACGGACCGTCGAGTGACTTGAGTCCTCCTCTACTAATTCGGGAAAACCCCGAGTCGTGTCTTGCCAGCGTGTGTCTCTGAGGACACGGCAGTCAGGATGAATGGGAAGGTACGTGACCTTTCGGTGACTGACTCGGCGGTGACTGAGTTAATGTCTTAATAACTTTGGATGCCGTTGAAGAGCGAGCGTTACTTCTGAAACGTGCGTAGCTTTATTTTTGTCGTTTTACATTACGGAATCAGAGCTTCGCGGGACGCGAACTTTGTTCAATGGTCTCGCCTTTAAACAGCGTCTCCGGAACTCCTCGCAAAATCAAATTTGGTTCGTGTGAAGTTTCTCTCATTAGCGCTTAATTCGTTGTCTCAACTAATCAGGGAGTGTCGTTTCAAATTAACTTGTGATCCGTTTTGCTAATGTTCCTTAATCTCACCCTTCTCCCTTTGAAGTTATCAAATTAGACTTTCCATCGCCGCAGACCACTCTTCGCCATCAACGTGTTCTTAGTTCGTTCACCCTGACGAAAAATCGATGTTTCCCCTCGTTTAAGAAATTAACGGCAGGTGCGGTTGCCTGTCATCGAGGAGCAGCACTCGGATTGAGAGTCAGGGAAGGGCCCCACTTCGTAGGACAAGCCGTTAAACAATATTTTTTGAAAGCTCATCATCTTGAACGAGAAGAATGGTGTTCCCATGATGTTCTGTGCAGGGCATCGTTGATATTGGACACAATTATACTGTGGTGTTCTTCTCAACATTACTGCTCATAAGCGAAAGTAGCTCACTAACACCTATGCGATCCCCTATATAGGCGCGGCTTTCAGAATGAAGAAGGGGAAAAACCGGGAGCGTTCCCGAGGTGGCTAGTAGTGTGTGTCCCGCTCACCACATCACCAGTGGACCAGCCGAAAGATACCTCATGCGGATCTCACCACAGAAAGGAAACTTGCTGTCGTTGACGAATGGGCGTTAGAGAAACGGCAAGCGAGGTGGGAATCCTCGTCAAAGGAGTTCTTCCCCGACACCCGTGAATGTCTTTCAAAAATATCTGGTGCGTTGCAACACACAATTTTCCTTAGCTCTACGTCAATTCACTTTGTGCATGGCTAATTATATTTAATCGATTCATTTATCACTCAGTTCCTTTGAACTTGGTCAAACAACACTTCCCAGCAGCAGAAAGCGGTAGCGCCTTCAGTTCTGGAATTTATTGTGCTGCTCGTACTGATTACAGGACCATTATTGAGCAATTGGTACACACATAATTAATGAGGCTGTAAACACGAATTTTTTGAAAAAGGATAATTATCACTTTTGCAAAGTTATTGGGTAAAAACCTTTAGAACTGGTAGTAAGCGAAACGGCGGTAGTTGAAATTCAGGAATTTCTGGAGTGAGCCCCATGTATCTCATGAGCGTTTTTAAACACTCACCCTTTAGGTATTGAATCGGACTACAATACCGAATTTTTTTTAATATTCTACAAAAATTCCAGCGGAGTTTATAAGGAAAAAACTGCGCTAAAAATGATTTTCGTCGAAAGTTTTGGTAATTTGAGAGAGAGAGAGAGAGAAAGAGAGAGAGAGAGAGAGAGAGAGAGAGAGAGAGAGAGAGAGAGAGAGAGAGAGAGAGAAAGGATTTATTCACTGAAGACCAAAATAAGTACATCAAACAGAGTAGGAAATAATATTGTTACCAGAAGACTGTTATAAGTAAAGTTAGTCTAATCACCTACTAAAAAACTAATGAATTCGCCGAAATAGGCTAGGCCTGTGCTTCGGCGTGAGTTGCTTATTACACTACTGTTGATAAAATTTCTATATTACGTCAGTGTGGTAATCTACTGATTCTCTCCTTACAAACTTTATGTTACAATAATAATGTAGGAACTTTATGTTACAATAATAATGTAGGAATTTGTGTGCTGCTCTCGTCATTTTCCCACGAATGGGAATTTTATGGTGTGATTGCCATATTGGGAGCTATCAATATAAAAAATGTCATCAAAATCGTTAGAGCCATTTTTGAGAAACAAAATTTGGTGTTTTGATCACTATGATAACTATAGTTAACTTTCGATGGAATTTGCCCATACCCTTATTTTGGCGTCCTATAGTAACCCGTAGGCTAAAAACTAAGTTTGAGGTGATTTGGTACGGTTATTTTCATCATTAACGCGCAGTTATCATTCTCTTCGGGTAGCGGTATCCCGCAAGTCCTGTACTCAACGTCTAACAGCGCCATACCTGGACCAATACACGTCTACCAGCACCATACCTGGACTAATATACATCCGAAGGCCTTTTGGACAAATTAGAAGCACGAACGTTAAACATCTATTGAAGAAAACTTGTGCCAAGTACCCACTTATTTTTACTTTCGCTTCAGACTTTTCACGAGCCGTAACTTTCATTTTCTATTTATGTTTTATGAGCTCAACGATAAATTTATTTCCATCGTTTCTTTGCATTAAACATTTTGCGCGCAAAATCTAGTTGGATAACCATTCACCACTTTGTCACAGCAGCTGTGTGTACTAAGTCGAACGACTTCTAGGAGATTATGGGAAACCGGGAACCTGTATCCGCCGTTATTCTTTGAACGTGACTCCTCGCTGATACAAATCACATATCACGAGAATCGAACGAACCACGAAAATCATTATATGCTTCAAAGACCATGTATTGCAAAGAAGTATAGCCACTACAAATCGAATTCCACCTCGCAACCGAGAACCACCTTATTTTTCATTTCCCCGTATGCTTCGTGGCGGTGATTGATGTTTCGCATGTTTCTGACACCATTTTCGTCGCAATTATGTTTTAACCCGCCAGCACTCACTGCGTGAGATTTTCTCTCGCACATCTGGATAAAACAGTGTTGCGTGAAATACGCGAAGGCTATAGGCATGAACTATTGTGTATTAAGGGAGGAGCATCCCTAGACAAAGGGCACAAGATCAGTCACCCCTGGGTGCCAGAATGCAACATTTGCTTTGGCGAAACTCGAGTTGTGAGGAAAACCCTCAAGTTTCGACTTTTTCCATGCATATGAAACTTTTTACTCGCATGCGAGTGCTGCCGTGCTAATTACGAGTATAAAACCGTGTCAATGCAGTTATTTCCGAAGTTTTCTCTTCCATTTGTTCGTCGTTCATATTGTGGAATGCAACACGAATGGGGTGGGCTGTTTTTGAAAGAACTTGTATCGGTCTCTCCTGCGAGTTAATAACTGTTTTCATCATTATTTCGTCACGCTTTGCTTTTCTCACGAATTTTCTAAGAAAAACTAAAGTCACATTAAAAGTAATCCCAAAATGTAGCCCGATCAGGTTTCGCAAGTTTCCCAAACACGATTCAACCGGTTTCACTTTATTTGCGAAAATGTCAAGACTGTGGGGGCTCGTCGTGCTCTACATCATGTATAACCTTATCAGCGGCAAACTGTTCACGGAAAGAGGTTTCGTGAAATACAGATTTCGTTACAATTAGCTTTATTCGGCTTATTGTACATGGTCCGACTGTAATTTCAAAGGAGCCCGACTCGTACGTGGGACGAGACTCTCTATTATCATAAAATGAAGAAACTGTTTCCGCTGAGACATTTCAAAACTAACTATAGTTATCATAATGATGAACACGCCTTTTTTTCCTCAAGGCTTATTTTGATTGAGTTTCTTGTACACACTGCTCAAAATAACACAAAATATCTGGTGCGTTGCAACACACAGTTGCTCTATGTCAATTCACTTTCTATATGGCTTTGTCTACTTATTCAATTCATTTACCACTCATTTCATCTGAACTTGGTCAAACAACACTTCACAGCAGGAGGAAGCGGCAGCACTTACAGTTCCGGAATTTATAGTGCTGCTCGTACTCATTCCAGGACCAGTATTGAGCAATTCGTACACAGATAACCAATGAGGCTGTAAACACGAATTTTTTGAAAAAGGATAGTAATTACTTTTGCACAGTTGGGTAAAAACGTTTAGAACTGGTAGTAAGCGAAACGGCGGTAGTTGAAATTCAGGAATTTCTGAAGTGAGCCCTATGTACCTCACGAGCGTTTTTAAACACTCACCCTATAGGTATTGGATTGGACTACGATACCCATTTTTTTCAACATTCTATTTACATTCCAGCGGAGTTTATAAGGAAAAAACCACGCTAAAAACGCATTTCGTCGAAAATTTTGATAATTTATTGTCCTGCTCTCGTCATTTTCCCACAGATGGGAATTTAATAGTATAATTGCCTTATGATAACTATAGTTAACTTTCGGTGGATTTTGCCCATACCCTTATTTTTGCGTCTAATGGTAACCTGCAGGCTAGACATCAAGTTTCAGCTGAGTTGGTTCGGTCGTTTTCCCTAAAAACCGCGCTAAAATTGATTTCGTCGAAAGTTTTGGTAATTTATTGTGCTGCTCTCGTCATTTTCCCGAAAATGGGAATTTTATGCTACAATTGCCTTATTGAGAGCTATCAATATAAGAAATGTAATCAAAATTGTTATAGCCGTTTTTGAGAAAAAAAATTGGTGTTTTGATCACTATGATAACTATAGTTAACTTTCGGTGAATTTGGTTCATACCCTCATTTTGGCGTCCCATGGTAACCTGCGGGCGAGAAATCAAGTTTGAGCTGATTTGATACAGTCGTCTTCTCTAAAAGTTGTTCACAGACACACAAACCATTTTCACAAATAGTGTTTTTCGGATTCAGTAGGATCTGAAACGTAAAGATCTGAAGAAAACTCGAAATTTTTTTTTCAGCCGATTACATAACTTTCCTTCCTACTTTGTAGAGCCAAGGAAAGTAATAACGTGAAAGCAGCACAATAAATTACAAATCATTTCGACGAACGATTTTAGCGCAGTTTTTTCCTTGCGAACTTCGCTTAAATGTTACGAGGATCTTCAGAAAAATTGACGTGGTAGTCCAACAATGTACCCTTACGATGAATTTTTAATAAGGACATATAGGTGTTACTGTAGAAATTCCGGAATTTCAACCGCTACCCATTTCTAAGAGTTTTTACCCGATAACTCCTTCCCAAACAAGTCATGTGTACACCATTGCTCAATAATGGTTGGATTAGGAGCACTCAATTAATCCCGGAACTGAAAGTTCTATCGCTTCGTGCCACAGTGAAGTCGGGTTTCATCCATTTCAAATGAGCTGAGGGAAAAATACATTGAATTAGTTGCAAAAGCCATGAAAAACAGCTGTAGAGCTAAGGAGGTTTGCGTGATGCA
This sequence comes from Pachypeltis micranthus, assembly GCA_020466155.1. Lineage (NCBI taxonomy): Eukaryota > Metazoa > Arthropoda > Insecta > Hemiptera > Miridae > Pachypeltis > Pachypeltis micranthus. The sequence goes on from CM035776.1 coordinate 9,201,075, forward strand.
GCGCACCCCGTATTTTTATACGTTGAATACGATTTGGTTACGCCAAAATTAAATAAATCGATGCAAAAAATAAAGTGGACTGTATATTTGGAAAAAAGAAAACTAAACTTACCACTCGAGCGCAGTGACAGGGTAAGCGTCGAACTACGGAAAAAAATTAAGGAACGAAGGGAAAGGAAAGAGAAAAGAATGAAAGGAGTTTTGCAGTTCTATACTGACGCAAGGGCGCCCACGAACTCAATTTCAAATTTAACAAATAGGAGATGTTGGACAGGGCCGAAACGGACACGACCGAGTTTTTCAAAGCTAGTACTTCCGGTGGCTCTGAAAGAGCAGGTTAGCCTCCACGAATACGCCGCCATTAACAATTGAGTGGGTGGCTGGAAAAACATAGCATGTCGTTTTTATCACAAACTCGGTTTTTGATGGTACAACGTTCTTTGTCGCTTGCCTGATCGAATCCACCTATGAAGTAGTTGGTTTTCAAACCGCTAAATAGCTTAAAGTGCGCTAGAAAGGTGGGAATGTCGCATGGGTTTGGTGGAAAAACGTTTCATGTCGTTCGCGCGTCTTCCTGGCAACACTGATACCCGTGGAAACACGTAATAGTTGGTGCAAAACTAAACAAACCTTTCCTACTAAAGTTAACGTACCTGTTAGGTGAGTCCGTCTCCTCTGGCTTTTGAGTTACTGTGGGCAAGCGCGTACCTAACAGGTACTTTAGTAATTTGCCTACTGGCGGATATAACCCAATTTCAAAACCTTTAATTTAATTTTAAAATTTTTTAAATTTAAATTAATTTTAAAATCTTTAAAACCTTTCCTAGTCTATGAAATGGATCAAACTGATTTCAAAGATATTGAAGCGCTTTCTCCACAAAAACCTAGAAAGAAAATTCAGATTACAAAATATGTCTGGACGAAGGTAACCGCCGAAGACCCAGTTTCACTGTATGGGAGAGAAACGCAACATATTGCGCCATTGGATCTCAGAGCCCGTATTTCCGACCAGGATTAATCCATGTGACGTTAAGGATCTTCCCAACCTCTACACAACACTTCTGCCCACATCAAAAGAGAAGAAGAAAGACCTTATGGATATGGCTCGGTATCTCACAGACCCTGACCATAAAGCTTTTTATGGAACTCTCCCATCTGTTTAGTGTTCTTTTTGTGCAAGCTCAGTGTAGCACTCATTTTTAATGTTTTGATCAGTAATTAGAGTCCTTTCCTTCACAGTTTTAAAGTCAATCACAAATTTTACTGTTTTTGGTTTATTATTCATTCTGAATAATAACCCTATGTTTTCGGTCACGTTTGCGTTTCAAGACATGGGGATTCCAAATCTGCAATGTCCGTCCGCCGTCCCCCGTCCCCTGTCCACCGTCCGCTGTCCGGGCCGTTTTGTGCCTTTAACATGGTCGCACAAAAATCCCATTTGGTATCTAGTTGTGCCCGCCATCTCGGCAATCCGATCGGACGAAGCCCTTGGTTGTTATGGGCAAAAAATGGTTGAACAAATTAACGAAACGCAGTATAATCGCAAATAAGCCGTGTTTCGTATCGTTTTCAAGACCCGCACGACTCAGAACGCCCTTTGGACTCGCAACACCCTGTTAATTGCCGAGTGAGGGTTCGCTGGAAGCCCCTGTCCCAATTTCCCCGACTCATTTTGCCAAGGCCACTTCTTCCGCACACCCCTCCATCGGATCATAAATGCCTACAGACGTTTACAGGTGCCTGGCGCCGGGGGAATATTTAGCTTCCGTAGTTCCATTGTTGTCAGGTCATGTTTCGTATGGTTTACTAGTATTCGATGCTGAATCGAATGGAATGGGACTCGGAGCAGTAATACTAGGTCAAGCTGTTTATGAAAATAATAAACCATTGTGTAATAATTTGCAGGGTTTTTAAAGTGTATTTCCCAAAGTTTGTTCATTTTCTGTCAGTAAAAAATCGTTTTAACCTCTTCAATTCTTATCCCCCCCCCATCAAATATCCCATATTTTTAATCTTGCTATTGTTGAATGAAAAAACATAACAATGAATAGGTAGGTTTTTTTGAAGCCAATCTTATGTTTTTGCAACTCTTCAGTTAGCCAGCTGCAGTTTTAATTGATTTTTGAACATAATTCACTCTCCGGTCACATTCCACTTCCGCTACATGCAACATTTTTCCAGCCACACATTCAATTGACGGGCAAAGGCCATCTTCCGGATGTCATTGAAGGGCAAGCCCGTGAGACGCTGATGTCGCGCGAACACGATTTGTTGATTCATTTCAGTAAAACCACCAGTCGTCACAAATATAAATCGAATTTAACGTTTTGCATCATCTCTCTCATCTTAGATCAGTCACACAATAAGGCCCCAGGGGAGTGTTTTAACTGGGGAAACTTGTTAGTTTCCAGTAGGAAATTAGTGCTTTGTTTGAAAAGTTGTAATTAGACGCGCACTACTAGCAATGTGATACCACGAGACTATGCCGCGAATGATAGCTAGAAATAAAATCCAGGCAAATTGTAAGTGCGATGTTCTCGAATCGTTGATCATAATACGATCTGGCAGTGGAAAAATAACGAGTACGAGCGAAAATAAAAGGGAACCCACATCATCTTTTTCAACCTCCAATTCCAAGCGTCAGCGTCTCTAGCAATATTGCCACATATTACTTCGATATGTTATTGATCAAGACGGGTAAAAAATGGTACAAAACAATCTCTTCCAGAAAGAAGGAAACAGCGAGAACGTCTCTCGAGATTACTGAAGAGAAAAGTAAAGTCGTTGGAAAACTACTCCGACAAACTCTTCCGGACTGACAGTGATTAATGGTTCCCAAGTAAAACCCCGGCTCGCAAAGAAAAGCAGATGTGGCTTCCCCAGATAATTCGTCACTGGCTTCCAGTGAAGGGCGAATTATCAAATTATAACGTCGCGAGGTGAGATAACTCAATTCGGGAAATGAGACATTGGTAACTCCGTTTGGAACTCACCCAGAAACTTATCGGGACCCCTTTATTTTACTGTCTATTGGTTTGGTATGAAGTTTTTCAACTGATTACCACGGAATTCTTTTACAGTGCTGTTAAAATTTGAAGGATTTATGGCAATGACCAACGTTATGTGTAACTAGGTTTGCGTTGAAAGGAAATACGAGAAAAAATAACTCACATTCCAGTTTTTTTTCTTGTTGTTTTGTTTCTTTCATTTGAACCTCTTACTGTTTACAAGAGAATAAACCCTCGCACTGGCGGTAACGCTCAAGAGCTCTAACGACGTGGGTTACTGAAGAGCTTACACTATCAATGGAGGTTATACTGACTCAAAGAGCTAAATCAGTATTTATCCAATATCTCTTCAAACTTCAAGTTTACCACAGTTCTTGAAAAACACCTAGCATACCCACCTTGTGCACAGGGATTGTATGCACCATGAAACCAAATCAAACACTCTACTCTTCACGCCCACGCGCTTCTAACTGGCAGTCAACACGCAGCCCATTCAGCATTGTACCATTTCGATTTAGCGAAGGTTTGCTCAGCCCGTTTGAGGTGATGATGAATACAGGCTAATGAAGCTGCGGGACCAATGGCAGTTGCCGTGGCTGACCCCACTGTGTTTGATGGAGGGAGGTGCCTGGTCGGGGGTTGAACTAGAGTCCGCTGGTTCTAGCCCTGCCTGGCTCAGGCAGCCACCACTGTATGCGCAAACGGTCAGATTCACTCGACACGCCAGTACCAGTAGTCGAAAGGGAGCTGTTGTCTCAATGAGTTGTCGCCCTTGCTCGGGTTCACTTCCACACAGTTCCCTATTTGTGGTGGTGAAACAGCCACAAGTTTCACCCGAGTGTAATTGCAAATGAAACTCCTTGTTCCGATTGCATTCGGTCGATACTGTGGACACACCCTGCCCTGCACACAGGATCACTTAATCAGATATTGTAACAGTACTCTCAAGTAACCTTTGGTCAGCCACCTGCCGTTCCTGCAACTCGACTCCTTCATTCAGCTCAGCTTCACTGCCTGTGTTCGAGTCAGAAAATTTACTCCGCAATGTCATTATTATTCCCTGTTCTTCTTTTCTTTAACCTTATTTATTGTTAGTTACTTAACCTGAATCCTGAATATATTCCTCGTTGAGTTGGATTCGGATGAATGGTCCCGAGTGGGCTATGGATAACCTGCCTGGGAGAGCCTCTGCTGCCTTCTCACTATTATCTCTACTTGGAACCTTTTCCTGCCTTGTGGCACCAACCATTTTTTATCACAACTATCCTTATTCATTGGTTTAGCTATTGCGTGGTCACCACCATCTACCTCACTCGAAATCAATGTACGTCTCACCGTCTTTTCGATTTGATTTAGGATTTATTTGATTATTTGGTTTTTTTTTAATTTCATTCTGAATAATAACCCTATGCTTTTGGTCAGGAAAATTTTTTACAACCCCCCTCAAAATTTGACACTTAACGTTTCGAGACATCGGGATTCCAACTCTGAAATGACCGTCCGCCGTCCGTGAACTAAAAAACCCGTTTTTTCACACAAATATTTCATTTAGTATCTAGCTGTGCGCCCCTGCTAAGCAATCTTCGGACAAAGCCCATAGTTGTTGCGGGAAAAAAATGGGTGAAAAAATTAAGTAGTAGTTTTAATGCAAATACGCCGTGTTTGGCATCATTTTCTAGATATTTTTAGATTATGGGACGAATGGAACAATTCATAGATCGAAAGCAGTGAAATTATAGTGATTAGCCATACGCCTATGTGGATGGCTTGACTGTGCTGATCTTTGCAGAGTCAAACAGCCAAATCGAAGAAAAACCCCGTCACCCAATGGTGCGAGCATGTCAAGATGCAGGTGGCTGAGGAAAAACCCCAGCTAATCCTCTTGAAAAGAAAAGTGAATAATCCACCCACAATACGCTTTGATGGCCACAGGCTCTTTCTTGAAAAGCACGTCAAGTATTTAGGAGTGAATATAGGAGAGAGGTGGGGTTTCAACCAACACCTCCAGTCCCTCAAAGGCACTACCATTGCGAGGTTTGCCTCACTGCGTGCAATTACAAAGGCCACTTGGGGTGTGTGTTACCATGACACTATCCTCATGTATAAGGCCATCCATCTAGGCGTGATTGGCCACTGCCCCGTTGTCTGGGGTAGCAAACTAACAGTCAATCAAAAGAGAGTATTGGCCCAATCCCAGAGAGCTGCACTCCTGTGGTTCACCAAGGCCTACAAGACTGATCAACAGAAGCACTCCAGGTGATCACTGGTCAGTTACCAGTAGATTTGGTCGTTGAGTGCATGGTTGTCAAGTGGAGAGTGAAACGGGAGCTTCCCCCGCTTTGGGCTGAACTCTGTGCAGATCTCACCACAGAACAGAAACTTGCCGCCATTGACGAATGGGCTCTGGAGAAATCGTAAGCGAGATGGGAATCTTCGTCAAAGGGACGTGATACGTATGAGTTCTTCCCCAACATCCGTGAACGTCTTTCAAGAAAATGGGTTGAGTCGGACCACTGGACGAGCCAGTTCCTCACGGGACATGGTGACTTCAATGCGTGGCTCCACTTCTTTTCTCTGAAAGACCCTCCCTCATGCACGTCTTGTTCCTCCAGTGCGGAACAAGTAGTTGCTGCTCCACTGTAGTTTCTACTACAGTGAGTGACGGTTGTTGGGAGGGGAAACGAACTTAGCAGCGTTGACTGCTACAAAGCAAGCTTATAACCATTTTGCAGAGTTCGCGAAGAAGGTGATGGCTAAGAAACGTGGTCATAGTTGATCTCTCCTTTTGAAACTTGCCACTCAAGTACATAGTTAGATCAGGAGAGAAACCAGATTAAGAACTCCTCCGCGACGGTACGGGATTCCTCAGGTGGTCACCTCCGCGCGGTCACACACAGGCAACAGCTCTCTACTGGGAGACTGGCTAACGACCAAATACCTGCCGTACCTCCACAGGTCTGAGTTCGGTGGATGCTGCAGGGGCCGGCCTCTTGCATATTAGCGAAACCGCAACTTCCATGACTGATATAACCCTCGTCGAGGGTTTGGTACAGTCATCAAATAAGGAAACAGACCTGAAATTACAGTAATTATAGTGAGTAATTATAAGTCTACTTATTTAAAGAACTCGTGGGACAATACAGCGAAAGTAATAGTTTCAGCGTCTCACTCAACCAACCGTCACGTCGTGCCAATTATTTACAGGCACCCACAGGCACTTGGGTTTTGTAATTTTCGTCGTTTTGTAGTAGGCATGTTTCGTATCGTTTACTGGTACTATTAGATACTGAGTCGAATGTGAGGGGTCTCGGAGGTGTGTGGTCTGCTGTGCAACAGAATAATAAACCGTTCAGTAATAATTTGCACCGTTTTTGTAAACGAGATGAACTTGGCGCAATTTTATTGGAGTACAGAGCGACCCAGGTAACCTCGTGCTATTTCAGCACTCACCTGTGAACATCGCATCAGTTTCTACACTTGGAGGATGTTTCTTGATATTTGTTCTTACTTTCGCTGTGTACGAGTATATCGATTCACTGTGCCTTTATTTCGGTTAATACAGCATTCTTCCTATTTTCAGACCTGTTTCAGAATTTCCTTCTAGGTTTCAAGTTCGAATCGGCAGCTCCATCGAGACTTTCGTCAAATTGTATTTTCACATTGTGCCTGACACAACCCTTGTGCAATCAGTCAAGCGTTTAAATCTGCATTGCCAAACCCCGTCTTTTTCTTATCTACACCGAGTATTTTTAAACTGCCCTAGTACGTAATCTGCAACACTCAGTTTTATAAATTCATTGAAACGTAGGGGAACCTTAAAAATCGGTTGTTTCAAGGCGTTAGAGACCGCGTAATGCACGCGTTGTGACCGAGCGTGAGAGTGTGGAACGACACAGAATTACTTAGGGATGTAATCAAGTCGAAACGATTTCAGTTATCGTCATAATCCTTGGTGGCATTCTCAGAGGTGGACGTGTACGTATTACGTTAACTGGGAAATCCGATAAAATGATGCACTTCCTTTCTACGTCGCCGATAACGTGAGCATGGCGGAGGAGGTACAATAGCTAAACGTCATTAGAGGATTGAAGCAGCTCCGCCAGACTGCACCTCTCGGATGATATCTCCAGTCGCCTCAATGTGCCATCAATTAGAAACGGTTACGACAAAAAAACGTAATTGAAAATGCAGTTGTTCAGCGGGCTGCAAGAACTCCATTACTCCCCCCCTCCACAATTTCTAATAACAACCCTCACTCCTTTTCTGTTCCAGGACCACAACCGACAAGTTAGATAATAACAAGTGAAATTGAACTTTTTTCCCCCCAGAGACCGAAAAGGCGGCGTGTGGAGAGCAAACGGCAGAAAACTTGATTGCCAGAGTTGGGTGAATTTAAAAAAATAAAAAAACCGTGTTCTCGACAAACATTTTTTCTCCGGCTTACTCATATCGAAAGGAAATGAAAAACCATCGCGCCACCTCTGTTACACGGTTTCATTCTCGTGATACTAATCTGGTGATGTCTGCGTAGTCATAATTGACGGGTTAATTAATAATTTCATTAACTAACGAAATATGATACATTTGAAGGGAACCCCAGAAGTTGAGCTGATTATTATTAGGTATTAAAGAAATTGGGTTGTGTCCGCCAGTAGGCAAATACTAAAGTTAACGTACCTGTTAGGTGAGTCCGTCTCCTCTGGCTTGTGAGTTACTGTGGGCAAGCGCTTTCGATGTAAAGACATCATCGTCTGGCCGTTTAGTCAGTACTGGAGTCAGTCAGTTGGTCGTGGTCTTTATATACAAAGAGAAAAGTGAAAGGAGTGATGGAGCGTTGGGGAAGGGGCGGGGAGAGGTCTTGTTGGTCAGTCTTGTTAGTAGTACCTTAGCCGGACTGGCTGTGTTAGGTATTAAAGAAATTGGGTTGTGTCCGCCAGTAGGCAAATACTAAAGTTAACGTACCTGTTAGGTGAGTCCGTCTCCTCTGGCTTGTGAGTTACTGTGGGCAAGCGCTTTCGATGTAAAGACATCATCGTCTGGCCGTTTAGTCAGTACTGGAGTCAGTCAGTTGGTCGTGGTCTTTATATACAAAGAGAAAAGTGAAAGGAGTGATGGAGCGTTGGGGAAGGGGGTCTCCTCACAAGCCAGAGGAGACGGACTCACCTAACAGGTACGTTATCTGATTATTATTGATCGCTCTAAAGCGACTTCAGGGCTTGTACAATCCACTCATGTAAGTAGTATAACTTGTGCTCATCTCAGCTCTAGCCCAATCATTTCAGTTCCCCCTGTTTTAACAGATAATGCTGAGCTCACAGTTTTTCCACAGCTTCAGCCACTAATCCAGGAATCCCAGAGTCCACTGTCAATCAACTATTTGCTATTTCGATCCCATATTCTCCATTTTTGGACTCCTCCAGGGTGGGGCCTCTCCCACTCACCTCTCCCACACTCCCATCTCACATCTCAGCCCTTTCTTGCCTCATCTCTTCTGGAGCCCAAATGCCTCACTATCACACTCGCCCTAATTCGATCATGAACTCTCGCCTAGTTACGCACGCTCGCTCTCAGCTCTCGTCCCCATCCCAGTTCACCTATCTAGAGATCCCTCGTGAGGCGTGATTCCTGTGCGCCCAGAAAACGCGGGGCTTAGATTTGCACTGAGGTTGCGCTGGGACGAACACGTGACACCGCATTACAAAATATTGCGATGGCTCAAGATACGAGAACGCAGGCGACTCCGGATGGCTGTGTTAGTGTTCAAGGTTTTGAAGACCGTCAGACCACCGTACTTCTATGAGGACTTCCAGTTTCTGAAGAAGCGGGATACTCGCAGCAGGAACAGAATTTTGAGAATACCCTGACATAGGACGTCGAGATCCTTCATTGTGCAGAGAGCGAAACTATTTAATGATAACGTTGACCTGTTTGATCTAACGCAAAAATTGGAGACGTTTAAGGATTAATTTAGAGAAAGATTATTGGAGGCTTATTAACATAATAACATTTCATGCAGAGTAGGATTGCGAAGCGTGCCCCAAGTTTGTTTTGGAAATAAATACCTACAGTATCTGGTTACCTAGAAATGTATGTAAGTCCTTCGCGTCCACTCTTATTAATACAATTGTGTGCATACAGAATATATTAATTGCATGTTGTTACTTAGTTACTGCCGCCCAGTGTTATTCAAGTTAAATTTAATGTGTACCGTATTGTTATAATCTGTGTTGTCTGTGTGTAGTTTCGGTTAGGAATGTCACTGCTGAGAAGGGGAGGAATATACCAGTACTCACCCTTCTCAAATTCAGTAGTAGGTCGGTATGGTAGTGTGTATGAATGACAGCAAATAGGTTGGTGGCCTCAGCCGGTCCCGAGGAGGCGGGATAGGATTAGGCTGGGGCTAAGGGGCTAAGGTATTTCGTTTATTTATTTACGTGTTTACTTAATCAATTCATTTTATGATTTCCTTTCTATTGAATTTCAGGGCCGTCTCAGGACCTACCTCGGGATAACGCTCTGAAGATCGGGTCGGAGGGAGGTCCTGGTGGGTTGGGCTAGGGGCTGGCTGGGGTTCTTTTACCCTCCCCAACCAGCTGGAAAAGGCGTGTGTCTGCATTATGTGTGTGTGGTATGATTGGTTGGAATGCATGTAATTTATTTGGCATGAACGTTGATGAGTGGTGTTTTTAGATTAGTTTGAAAGTAGAGAGTGGCGTGAAGGCTATTTGTTTATTGTCAGTCAGAGGTAAAGGTTTTTTTTGGTAATAAGTCTTCAGGGGAAGTGGAAGAGAGGGCTACATAGCCCTAACTTCCCCTGATGGTAAAATAAAGTTCTTCAATCATTCTCTCTCTCTCTCTCTCTCTCTCTCTCTCTCTCTCTCTCTCTCTCTCGCTGACAGATATTTAATGTTTTCCCAAATTCAGAATCTTGAAACCTGGAATAATGATTCAAGTTACCGGCTGCCACCATGCCAAACTACACCCTATCGCCAGTCATTTCTTATGCAGAGTATTTCCTATTATAACGGGCTTTCACCGGGCCTGAAGAAATTGACCAATTATCCTGCATTTAAGAAACATTTGAAGGAATACTTGTTATCCTTATACTGAATAAGCAAATCAAGAAAATAATTACTTATAATGTGCAGTAAAGAAGATATTTATTTACTTTTATTTATCATTATTTTTCATTATTATTAGTAGTATTAGTTTTTGTAACACAAAGCTTGAGATTAACAAAATTGATTATCACGTAAAGTCGTCTGATACCAATTTGTGCTCGTCACTCGTTGGAAATGTTCTAGTCACCGGTGGAAGAATTGCCATGTAGGGCCAAACCTGGCCAAATTTAATTATATAATCTCTCTTTCAGGCATCGCATTCGTCAACTCCCCTTCGCCTACACTAAACATCGGATCACCCTTCACCCAGCAATTGGTTAAAACAAAATAGAAGAACTAACATTAGATTCTGTCGATGACCCATAGTGCATTCAATTGGGTTTCACATAATTATTGCCTAGCAATTACTATTATCAATAAAAGAATTATTAACACGTTTTAACAATATAGTAATAAATAGCTCTTCTTCTATTAATCTTATAAAAGAAACTTTATTGATTAATTCAGTTATATTTTAGGATGCGTGATCTTATTTTTCTATTATAACTAAAAGCCTTATCGCATCCCTGTGAACGATGATGGTGTTACTAGGTGTGGTTTGGTTTTTGTGGGCTACACATTTTATTTTTCTGACAACCCTAATCTACAAAACTAAAGACCAAACCTGCCCCCCACGGATTGAACAACGTATTGGGCTAGTTGCTAGAGTGATAAAATGTGTTTTACCCAATCACAAAATGCTTTACTTTTGAACTGGTAACTCAATTAAGGTCGAAGTTTGAGTAGCATTGCCTCAAACAACCCCAGGGCCAGTTTATTTTATATAACCGAGTTCGGATGAACTAAATGATAACCAGATTGGGTCAGTTAGTGGTGCTGAATGTACGTGGGATGGATGAAGGTTGTTGCGTCTCATCAGATATTTTAGTTTAAGTTCTTTCCCATTTCTTCCTATTTTAAAGGTTTATAGTGTTTCTAAATAAAATACTCCTAATATTTAGTTCATAATGAGGGTGCATGTTCTTCTGGACCCCAAACTCTTCCACCCCCCACCACCCCGCTACGTGATTCTTCCGCCTTTGTCTCTGTTCTGTTTCTTAAACCTTATAGGCTTGAATTTGACTACCAAACCGATCAGGTTTCAAATTGAAACGTTTTTCTTACTGCGTCCGGGGTCGTACAAAGTTTTGTAGTATCACGTTTCTTCGTGTCTTTTCGTTTTGCTGAAAGTCCTTGAGATCGAAAGAATTGTGATTGCTTCGGTGGACTTCAAGTAACACAAACCGATGGCGTAGAGTTGAATCTGTGACAATTCCACGATTTAATTTGCTACGTCAGTTCTGTCATGAACTAGTATGAGTGTTTGAGTATGCCCTGGGCCTGCCGTTTGACATTGGCTATAACCCCGCACAGCCTACCAACTACAAAAACTAATATGTGATGGGTGTAATAAATGGTGAATTTCGATTTGAGCAACCGGTTAGAACTACAAAGGACGACAGGGGAGTACAAATAGTTTATTAACAATCAGCGGATGGGGAAACACAAAATGAAAAAAAAAAAAGATGTGTAAGTGACTTGTATCAATCCAACTCGGAATCACGAGTTGGGGAACGCTGAGAGAGCGCGCAAAATCGTTCAAACCCGTTCCGGTGTCTTCCCTGTTGGATGGTCGGGAATCGCTGTCCAACACGTCCGAACGAGAGGAGATGAGCGGCCTATAAGATGCCGTAAACGATGCAAAACAAAACGAGTAAGTCAGTTCGGTGACGAAAAAGAAACAGCACACACGAGGTCGCAAAATTAAAGTTGATGGTAGATGATGATGATGATAGAAGAAAAATATAATAATAATAGAAAACGGAAGAGGTTACAACCTCGTTCCCTCCAGTGGTGGGCGGTAGTTGCTGCTGGGAACAGCGCGGTTGGTCAAATTTAAGAACAATAGTGTGTTGGAATATCTGCTGTTCTGTTGGCATAACTGTTGATAACTGATAATGGAAAAGTAAACATTAAATAGCGGTATCGGGGAAGTGTGGTGTGGCGGATGTGAAACGGGAAGGAGTGCTGTTAATTGATGGTTGAAGGGTTTTGGCTGCACACAAAATCGGAGTTGGCAATTTGATTTCCTAATAATGAGATTCATTCGATTTTAATCCTTTTTCAATGTTTTGTTTCCATAATGTGAGTATTAGGTCGGTTTTCGTTGAATCGGAAGCTCGTTGAAATTTCCTCCACCCTCTTCCTGACACACTGTGATGTTTATCGAACAGTAAACGCTCAACACGTGGTGATGACCGAGGCTTCTCATAGGAACTCCACGGCGTCCTCCCGCGCCCGTCAGCCACCTGTTAAGTACGCTCTCCGACATTTCTGAGTTAGTAAGCGGTTAGAAAGGGCAAAGGTGATGATGTAGAATAGATTTTGTCCGGTAGATCCGCCTTAGTGAGCGGCAATATTATCAACAGTTAGCGACAGTCAATCGTTCTTTGTCACGATGGCCCAAAAGTTCGATGAAATTCTGACAAATTGTCGGGAAACCGCGTTAACATCTTAATTTGTCTGCATAATAAATAAGTCTGCCCGAGGAATTCCCGACCCCTCAATCGCGAACAGCAGATGGAAAACTTTTCATTCGTTCCCCAAGGGGTTTTGGCTTCGCAGATAAGCAACTTCATCCTCTTCATTCTCTCTTGAGAAATTTGTTAATGACTAAACCTAAAAGTTCTAACAACGGGCGGATGCCGGAAGACCATTCTATAAAATTCTTTAGTCACATAAATCTCGATCTTCGTTCTTAATTGGAACTCGGTCTTTTGCCGAGAACAATTCTCCGACGTAGAACTTGAGTCTCAGTAATACGAAAAAGATTCTCCTGGTCGATATCCAGTAAAAATTCCTCCGTCGCAAAACTTCGAAGACAATAGTTTTCTGGACTTTTTCCAAAGAACGGGCAGCTTCTGAGCTAAAATTAGGTCACACTTACAATCAGTTTAGTTACTTCCTCAAAATTGCCGGGATGTTGATGTTTATGGTCAGTTCGGCCGGACGACACGGCTGAGGAAAGCTGGGGAATCTGCCGCTCATCAGCTATCGAGTTGTAACACGCAGATCCGAGATGCCTCATTGAAAACCCGGTGCAGAATGACGTTCTTAGAGTTTCCCTACGCATGTCGACAAAGTCATTGCACACTATCGAAACATCTTTTTCCACCAAAATTCGTTTTACTACGTTCCCTAACGAACGATCGATTCACCGTGTGATATGCGCATGGTTATCATCGTTTCTCTCAACATTCCACGGAAGTTACGGAACACTTCAGGTTGTGAACTACCAAAAACGGATTACGGCGAATATTTCGAATTTAATCGCGAAAATGTCTTTCTCTAGGGCCGGGCAAAAAAATGTTGAGTCGGGAGATCCAGTTTAGATCGCTTTTCATGGCACTGCCGCATTGAAAGTTTGAACCGTTCTGGAAACGTCACGATTTTCATTGGATTGGGGACTACTAGTAACTGACAGATGCGAAACCGAAGTGGTTCGGAAAGTTTTGAAATGCAGAATGTCAGAGCTACGAGGATCGCACAACTTTTCTTCGACCTAACAACATGTTTTGCAAACGGGGCATGATCCCATCTTCCCATTTCACGAATAAAAATTATTAGAACGACATGAGCACATTCGTTCGGCCATTAATCCGCAAACTCGAGGACTAACCCACACACACTCACCCGTCGTCGAAGTTAGGAGTTTCTAATTCTCCATGTTTCAAAACGTAAAGTTACGACAAAACATAAGTTTTTTCTTCGACCAATCTACCCGTTCGACGCAAAAAATCGAATCATTATCGGTTTTCCTCCCCTCAGAATTCCCACACCTGCCCTAACGGAACTCCCACTCCCTGCCCCTTAATGGCAAGGTCATTGTTTCCCCAAAAACCTTCGTCCTTGACCACTTATTGTTACCAATGGAAATTCCATCTTCGACGGAATCCGCTTCGTAAGGGGTTCCGAAGTACCATTTCCTCCCCTCTTTTTCACATTCCTCTCCACGACAAAGCTCCTCCCAAACGCATTCTCCTACAAAGCCTCGCGAAAGTCGGTCCTCTTCCATTCTCTCAACACAATCATCTTCTAACACCTTTCGCGATACAGTCGTCTCCAATTCTCCCAACGGACACTTGTTTCACCTCAACAACTTCTAATTTGGATTTCTTCTTCCCCTGTACAACCAGTTTCACGCCTTCAGAGCCTCCCTTTTTCACCCTTATATACTCAAATCACATCCTTCCTCTTCTTTGTACATCCAAGTCTTCAAATCCTGTGATATACCAAGTCTATCCTGGTCGAAACGCTACCCTTTGGGCTGTTGAATGAAAAATGAAGGTTACGTGTTATACTGTCACACCAACCACCGAAGAAGACCGTGGTACCGTTTATTGTTTGAGCTACTTCGCTGGAATTGTCGAAAATCTAGGCGTTTATTGGACTCTACAGGAGAAACTGTGATTTTTGAGTTGGTGGCAATTTACGTCATTAGGAATTAGACTTAGAGGATGAAAGAGGGGGAAATGTTTGAAGAAAACAACAGGTGGTAGATGTTATTCCAATTTCCTCTTCAAAGTTGTTGGTCTAACTGATTGAAGTCGCGTTTCTCTACCGTCGCCTTTCTGTCCCTCTTTTGAACTTTTCTACTTTACTCGTCGAGTTTCACGTTGCTTTACTCGAACGGATATCGTTTCGTCTCTCCGGATCGTGAGCTCCTTCTGTCGTACTCACTCAAATCCTGTTGAATCTCCTGCCCTCTCAAATAATCAATTAACTGAATAAATATCTGGTGCGTAGCAACACCGAACTTCCACCACTCCTGTGAGTCCAAACAGCGGCTACTACAACGCATTTCTACATGAAAATTTATGGAGAACAAAATGTAGGGACTAAATAGTTAAGAGTTCTTCGTAAGTTTCATCAAAATCGTTAGAGCCATTTTTGAGAAACATGGAATACCGATAAATTAATATTCGACAAATCTACTTTTCTGAGTTAACTTGGCTTATATCTCCGTTCAACAGATATATATATACAGAAATAATTATGGAGAACTAAAAGGGGATCAAAAGACACTCTGAATGATTGATCAAATCTGGTGAAGCAGTTACCCCAGAATTTACGGAAATTTTCGAAAAAATGTTATTTGCGACACATTTTAATTTATATCTCTGTTTAATGGACTGCTAGAGGACTCATTGGGCTTAATATATAGTATATTAACTATTCAAAAACATCCAGTGAGTTAGGTGAAAATCGTTGTAGCCTTTTTCCAAAAAGCGTGAAAAACCCCATTTTTGCTTCATAGGCCTATATCTCCGTTCACCGTATTTTCAAGGAGATACGTATGATGAACAAACGTTTTGTACTGACTAGTAAAAGATAAGTTAAAAGTTTGATCAAAATAGTTGGAGCCGTTCTTGAGAAAAATGCGAAAACCCTTCATCGATCAAAATCGTCCATAACCTCATTTTGGTGTCTACAAAAAATAGCAAACAAAACAAAAAAAGAACCAGCTCAATCGGTTCTGCCGTTCTCCCACAAATCGAACTACAGACAAAAACATACGGACCACGCGCCAAAATTAGGTTTATTAGATTCAGTAGGCCTCAAAACGTAAAGATCTGAAGAAAACATTACAATACTATCCTTTTCCTTTGGGATAGCGAAAAGTAAAAATAAAATTAGGTATAGTACATGTACGTAACTTACCACGAAGTGGTAATAAAATATCATGTGCTACGTATCATAGACCTTTTCTCCGCTCCTCAGACATTCAGCACATTTTATCGTTCTACCAACTAAGGAGATGATGTTCTCCTTTAATGAGGAGAATATTGAGACCAAGGACAAATCATAAAACGCATAAGAGTGTTAGAGACGCCTCGGGATCAATGTATCACCCTAAACAGAGACTATGTTAACAAATAAAATCGAATTTTTCCTGTAAATGGTTGTTTTATTAGCACGCCAGGGACTTATTGAGTGAAGTGTTATCACAAAAGCGGGAGTTATAAGAAAAAACTGCGTTCTTTCACATTCGGTAAAAAATAACTTCTCGATTTACGCAGAAAGTTGTTGCACTTAAAGTTCCAAAATTGATTGAGGTGCTCCTACTCGTGCCACGACCATTATTGAGCAATTAGTCACAGGTGATTTATGAGGCTGTCAATGTCATTTATTTTGAGAAGGCTCGTGCTCATTGTTTTGAAATTATCGTTAAAAAAATGTTATCAAAGCCGTTTTGGGGGGAAAATATTGGTTGTTCTGACTCTTATAATAACTATTGTTTGTTTTGGGCTGGTTTTGCTCGTACAATACTTTCCTTTCCCTTTGGGTAGCGGGAAGTAACTGAA
Organism: Pachypeltis micranthus; assembly: GCA_020466155.1. Classification (NCBI taxonomy): domain Eukaryota; kingdom Metazoa; phylum Arthropoda; class Insecta; order Hemiptera; family Miridae; genus Pachypeltis; species Pachypeltis micranthus. The sequence continues at coordinate 9,217,608 of CM035776.1, forward strand.
GAAACTGAAAGTGAAGCGATCATCAAGATGCAACAATGGCCACCCTCGGTATGAGAATAGTTTCAGAGGGGGCTAGGGGCTTTGCCACATGGTACGTTTCTTGTACCAGCTTAAATAGCTTGTGACAAACGGTCAAGAGGCTGAATGATGGGGAATTTCATCTTGAAGCAACGACCACGTTCATGAATTAAAAATGTACTAAAATAACACGAAAACTTTCGGAAGAATTCCGTTGTCAAGGCCACAAAGCTGTTCCGGCGTCACTATCCATTCCGTTAAGTCACCACCAGGTCGTTAGCGACGCCAATGCAGTTCGTCCTGCAGCAAAGTAGGGTGGCAAATGTTTACTCGCTCTGGTAAACACGACGGCGCCTGCATCCAAGGACCCTCGTATTGGAACCCTTGGTTATGCAAGGTTTTGTGTGGTTTTTCAGTGTTCCTGGCTAATTCGTCCTCTTCGTCGGGAAAGAACTGAAAAGGGAAAACATATAATCTGTGCTGTGAAAGGAAAACTTAAATCAAATGAATGGAAGGAAATTTTCGGGGATCAACCCACGTGAATACAACTACTACGGGATAAAAATAATGTTATAATGAATAAATGAACTTCTGTCAGGGCTACAGCACAAGTAAATAAAAACAAAAAACTGAACTAAATGAATTCTTCCCAAGTCCTAACTGAGCTCATCACAAACGGATAAAAATTAAAATTTCCCGTCGTTCGTGACCTCAACTAATTCACTTCGATCCGATAAGAGGAACAGAAATGATAAATACCTTTTCAAAAGGCGAATGCAGGTAATAGTGTGAAATAGCCGAGAATATTGTGAGTTTAACAAACCGGTACGTTATTCGTAAACCTTCATAAAACGGGAAAAAAGTTTCGGATGGTGGATCAGTCGGAGCTGAGGATAAGTAGGAGGCGAAGTGTAGACTGCGGCAATGGGACAGAAAAAACCCAGCAAATTATTACACAATGGTTTATTATTCTCATGAACAGCTTGACCTAGTATTACTGCTCCGAGACCGATCCCATTCAATTCAGCATCGAATAATAGTAAACCATACGAAACGTGACCTGTAAACGTCTGTAGGCATTTATGATCCGATGGAGGGGTGTGTGGAGGAAGTGGCCTTGGCGCCCCGTCGGGCAAGAGTCGGGGAAATTGGGACGGGGGCTTCCAGGGAACCCGTTGCGAGTCGAGCGGACAGGTGATCGAGTTTGATATGACGGGAGGGAGTACTAACGACGAAACGTTGACTTCCGCTGTAGTTCCCGCGTTATACTGCGTTTCGTTAATTATTTTAACCATTTTTTGCCCATAACAACCATGGGCTTCGTCCGATCGGATTGCCGAGATGGCGGGCACAACTAGATACCAAATGGGATTTTTGCGCGAAAGGACGAATTTTTTAGACCACATTAAAGGCACAAAACGGCCGGTTGGCGGACGAGGGATGGCAGATGGCGGACGGGGGATGGTGGATGGGGGACGACGGATGGCAGATGGTGGACGGGGGACGGGGGACGGTGGATGGACATTGCAAATTTGGAATCTCCAAGTCTTGAAACGTAAAGTATCAAATTTTGAGGGGGGGTTGTAAAACATTTTTCGTGATCGAATACATAGGGTTATTATTCAGAATGAATGATAAACCAAAAGGGACATGAATGGACCAACTGCTCGAGGTGGCGCTTGGGTGTTCAAACGGAATCCTCAGATAACACTAATAGTACAACATCACTGAAACCGCGATTACATGTGGTTATTTATTTCGTTACATACCCCCTTGCAGCGGTTGAGGTGTATGGTAGGTTTTCAACTTGGAAGGATGCCAAGATCCAGCCCTTGGCTGTCCATACGATGGCACGTTCCTCCAGGACTGACTGAGGTGACTGTGTATAGTCCTTCATACCTTGGGTTGAGTTTTGAAGTGATGCAACCTGCCGCTGACGTTAAGGTGAAAGTTGAACGCAAAACTTGTTCACCAACGTTGAATAATAAACCTTGCTTACGGCGAAGGTTGTACCGCTGGTTCTACTTAAGGCTGGCTCTCAAGAGATTTTCTTCCACAAGGTGGTTCAACTCTTTCAGCTTCTTCATGCGATCTGCCCATTCTCCAACGTCGGTGTTTTGAACTCCAGATTGCGAGGCTCCTAATGGGAGAGACAAGAAATTCCTAATATGGGAACGAATGGGGACCAATTCTCTCCCTAAGTTCAAGAATGCTGGAGAATAGTTCGTACAACCATGAACAGGGCAAATTCTAGTTCACCTTGGTAGTTGTCCCATTTAGTGTGACGTTCTTTGACGAGATACGTTCGTATAAGTTGACATTTTTATTCGCTCTTTCCGTGGGGGTGGCTTGGCAGTGGTAGAGTGGAGTTGCCCGATGTCTAATACCGCATGATTAAGCCAAGGAACGGATGGCGGAAGTAACTAAGTTGGCGGCGTTATCAGTGATCATCACAGCGGGAGTTCCAAAACGGTTCAATTTTACTGATCTGAATCTCTTTAAAATAACAGTAAATATAGTAAAACATCAGTCGCCCGACTGAACTGAAACCGCGATTACATGTTGCTATTTATTTCGTTACAAATGACAGTACGTAAATCGCTTTTTGCCTCATGGTGCTTATTCGTTTTCTCCCATTTACCTTTTCCCACTACCTTAATTAATTGGTTGTGCGCATAATTGTTTTCATTAGATGTATTTGGTGACGAACTGCACACACGAATTAAGAGTTAGAAAACAGAAAGTATAGCGAGAGGAGGGCTAGAAGTGAAAAGTGACGCCCATAATTTTCTGCCAACTCACCTGAATTTTCATGTTTCGTGAGTGAAATATCATATTTTCAATAATTTCAACGCAAAATTCATTTGTGTTCTTTTTGTTTTTTTGTTTTTTTTTGCTTTAATGGAATAACTTAATACCATTACTTCCTTGTATTCTTCGTTGGCTTTCAATCAAATTTGAAGCAATTGGCTGTGGAACTGGTCGGAGCGATGTTAACCCTTGAGCGCCCTCGAGTTAGCGTGTCGGCCTCTGGGAGAAGTACTTGCTTCGCGCATGTTGGTGAGAGCCCGGTCCTGTTCAGATGAGAGGGCGGTAGAATTGCCGCGAGTGAACCTGACGTAAAGGGCTCTTAAGACCTCGTCATCAAAACCGTTGCTCTGTTTCATCCAATTGATCGCGGACAGTTTCCGTTCAGTTCGTTATTTTTATTTCCTCCGCGAGAACTGGACGGTAGTACATTATACCAGGTATATAAATATGAAACCGGATTTTCTTTAAAATGCCTCCACAATTGCTGTGATCTGCTTGTAGTGCTGAAGCTTATTGCATGTTGTTGTTGTTGAGTTCCAACGAGCTCCAATAAAAAAACCCGCCACTTTTGATTTTGATTTTAAAATTATCGCCGAAAATGGCTGGGTACGTGCCATCAAGTGAGGTTCAGCGCAAAAATCGTCTGTTCTGTTATTTGTTGCGCAAGACCGTCGAGGAAGCTCACCAAACGATGGAACCTCGCAACGTGCCGCGCACAATGTTTCGAGCGGTTCAAGAAGTTCAGAGCCGGTCAGAACGACGTGGCTAACCAACCGCGTGGAACGCCTTCAAAGAAGTACGAATACGAAGAGCTGCAAGCGCTGCTCATAGGAGACCCTTGCCAGACCCAGAAGATGCTTGCGGAGCATCTCAGCGTGACCCAACCGTGCCTCTCGCAACTTCTGAGCAATTAAGTTCAGGGAGTGGGTCCCACAAGGCCGAAGATTTGACCAGGTTCGCTATCAACAGCGAATGAGACCTCTGAACGCGCGCTTGCTTGAAAAACGCCAGGAATGGCACAATCGGCATGAGAGGTATATTTTGAGCCGATGCACACAGGACTAATGCGACAGAAGAAGAGCTCGCAGGATTCGGCTGGGAAATCCTACCTCACCCGCCCTTCCAGAACTTGCTCCATCAGACTATCACGATTTCGCATCAATGGGACACGCTTTGTGTGACCAACTTTTCACCAAAAAATGAAAATATTTCGAATAACATTGGCCTTATGTCTGTCGAGTGATGAACGATTTATTTTGTCAAAAATTAGTCTAGTCTCATATTTATACACCTGGTAATTATTACATTAGTGATTAGACTTCGGTTTTATACTTGGCTAGCGCGGTTAAAGATGAGAAGTCTATTATTCCGCCGGTTGCATTCCGAAATGGTGAACCGTCCGGTTTTTGTTTAATGGTTTGCAATTGGGCGATATTTCAAGGGAGGGTACCATGCGAAAGTGTGGCGCTAACTGCGAATGCCGCGTGATAGCGTAAAATTCGCCATATAAAAACCACACATGCTCGCGTGCACCTATGAACCATAGCCTGGCAGCGTTTCAAATACTCGTAATTTCTGGACTTCTTTCCATGCTGATGTGAACTCGTTCGACAAAATAGTCATTAAAATCTTGAAGTACACCTTGTATCCACTGTACCGAAGGATCCGATTTCCGTGCATGCTGAGTAATTTCTCTTCGGTGTGTCACCGTAATTCTATTTTTTTCTGTTTCGACTAATATTCCTACGATCTGATTTTTTTCCCCCTGAGGACGTGTGGGACAAGTCCCTTTGTCACTGCGGCCGTGTGTGGGCCTATTGTGACACTAACCCTTTCTTAGTAGAAGGCGTCGTACATACCAGTCCCCTTTAGAAAGCCGAGTACGTCCTTCACCGCAGAGTCCGCTACGGTTTGGGGTTCAGTGGTCCCCTGACCGAAATATTCGAAGCGTTTGGCTGCCAAGGCAGGGCATTCACGTAGGATATGCTCTGCCGTCTCGTCCTTCTCGCCGCACAGTCTGCACTCCACTGCCTCTGGGATGCCCCTCTTGTTGAGGTGATATCTGAGTGGGCAGTTCCTGGTGAAGAAGCTTGTCAGAACTCTCAGATCCTGCCTGGAGAGTGTCTTCGCGCTTTGACAGGAAGGCGTGACGAGCCTTTTCGCCAGCCCTAGTCGTGGCTAGCGATGCCAATGGGCGCCGTTTTCCTGTGTCTCCCACCGAGCGACCAGACGGTTCAGGTGACTTTTCGTCAGACCCACGTGTGGTTCAGGTCCGAAGGGCGGGGATTTGTACCCCTTTTCGCAAGGCGGTCAGCCTTTTCATTGCCCTCATGCCCCCTATGAGCCGGCACCCAGATGAGGGAGAGCCTGTTACGAGCGCCGAGCTGCTTGAGCGCATGGAGGCATTCCCTCGCCAGCTTAGACCTAAAACGATAGGTTGCGATGACCTTTAAGGCGCCTCAAGGCCTGGCTGTGTGAGAATATGCAGATCCGCTTGCCCTTGAGCCCTTTGTTCAGGATCTCTTCCGCGCAGATCTTTATTTTTATCATTTTTGGTTTCCATATAGGTCCCACGAGTAGCTAGGGAACTAAACGGTCGCCTCAGACTGAGCCCTGCATGCCTCAGGAAGGCTACTTAAAACTGGGGGTCGCCCGGTGCCCAGAGTCCGCATACTAGTGACCAAACTCCCTTTGGCCATGCATCCTTGGCGTATACTGTTCCACCGTGGATTGGGTTTTGCCCATTGTTCGCGGCTGCTTATTCAGTCAGCATGCTGACTTTATTCCCAGCTGGCCACAGACATGCCCCTAGGGACAGTGCTGTGGCCACTTCACTATCCACAACCCGTGGTCGCGCCTGGTACCATGGGCATGCTCCTGGGAAGATAACCCAGAACCAGGATACGATTTGATTCGAACAATTGAACAATTATTTTGAAATTTTTATGACGATTACCAAATTGCCGCACATGCTTTCCTTTCGATTTCGATGTAGTGTACTTGTTGCAAAAATTTTCCCATTTTGATCCCCCATTTCCTGAGGACGATTGCGACAGCAGTGACAGCTAAAGGGTAAACTCGAACCAACCTCTAGGTAATCTTGCTGGTACCTCACCTTCTCGGGGAGTCCATCAACGAGACCATCCTTCTGTTTCTACTCTCGACTCGCCTGCCTAGGCCAAGAAAACCAAGCCTAACCACCGCTCCGGCCTCCCTGGTCGCATGAGGACATGCTCAATCGCCATGTACCGCCCAAGGAACGGCGCTATCGAGACGAAGGACTGAGCATCAGCATTCTCCCTCTAGAGAGATTCACTATCGTTTCTCCTCCTGGCCGTTAACCATATCACCGGCACGAGGAGTGATAGTTAGATAGGGTATCGGCTTGAGAAGCGAATTCGTGGTGGCGAGTAGCCCAAATACGGAGTGCTTGCTCAGCAGAGGACGATCGACGAGCCTTCCACCTAAAACCCGAGCTCTCTCTCCATTTCCGTCCCCCGAGGAAGCAGGTTGCCCTTCAGTAACTCCAATTTTAATGATCTAGTTTCCACAGTTTTTTCTTTCCTAGTCTCCCAGCACCTTCTCTTCCTTCTCTATCATCACCTATCTCTTCGCATCTTTTGGTATTTTCCTATTTGATATTGTTAATCCTCCGACCCCTCAGTTTCGGCCACGTCGGAGCATTACAGTAGCATCCAGAAGCGCTCCTTCCACTCAGTAGCATTTCTTCTGAGGAATAGATTGCACGGGCTCATAACAACCATGCCAGCAAATTCCGAGATTACACGGTACCGTTCACCCGTTGTACAAAATTCTCCTACTCAGTACCACTGACGGGGGAAGGAGTCTTTTCACATTCGTTGCCCACTGGAAGACGGCGATTTTCGTTGTCCACGAAAACTCGCTTCTTGGTGTGTTCACTCAACAACGTTTTGGAAATCAGAATCGACAGCTCAACTTGTAAAATTTGCAAGAAATGAAGTTGTGGGCCTTTGTCATAGGTTCGTAAGAAGTGTCGTGTACGAACGTTAGAATTTGTTCTATATTGTTGTGAGTACTGAGCGGGGGCTCATGTAATCCCGGACGAGAAATTACCCACGACGAGGCATTTAACATTTTTGAGGACTAACAAAGGCAAACACGAAACCTGAGATATCTCATAAATGTTCAACGGTGCCCAAGACATCACGGATTTTCAACTCTTCATTTATATAAACAAAATCCACCTTTCTCGAAGCAACTCATGAAAATTTGCTATTTAACTCGCTACCTTTGTGGAAAAAACGGCAATTTTTACGAGTGGGTCACCGTGAAGTTCGAATGAATAGAGACGTCAGATAGTGCTGTGTTGGAAGCACATTAGCGAGTAATGATACTCCTTTGAACCAATTCAATTTTCTCTACCTACACCAATGAATGGGGAAGGTTTCATCTGGCAAGACGAAGTGGAAATATTGCCAAAGCTATAAGTCTTCTAACACCTTACGCCCAACGAAAGTTCATTCTGGTCAGAGCCTCCGACAAACAATATTTCTCGGTTCAAACGAATAAATCGTAGGTGGACGAGAGGACCAAGACGAGAAAGCTCAATAGAAATGGCTTTTTTTCCCTCACCCTCGATAAAGGAAGAGGTCAAATTTCACCCACTCCTCCGACCGGGGCTTTTATAGGTGACCCGGAGCGGTGATGTTATAAGGGGAACCCTCTCGCTAACCGTAACTCCCTCGTAAAAATCCAATATTCTTGAGAAAGAAGCCGTGCAATTATGTTCGACATGGAAACCTCACTCCGTGAAAGCGGATTGGAATTTTCCGTGTACTTACAAATTGAAGCATGCGATTTCCCTGTTGCGCGGGCGGTACATGATGTAAATATTTCATTGCGTTTATTCCGCGATATTTTCAGTCGATGTTGGAAATCGAGCAACGGTCGGATGGTGGCATAGTGTCGTAACTTCAGGAAACAAACGGAATAAAAGCTTTTTTTGTCTCCATAAGTCCAGGGGTATAATCCAAGTAACCTGTAATGTTCCCCCAAAAGCCCTGCTCAATAGACTTCGACCCATTGCTGAGACCATAACTCGTAGTTACTAGCCGGAATTTAGAGCTTTAAGATCCACAATCGATAGATCTTCACCCTTCCTCAGATTATATAAAAAAACCCTGCAAATTATTACAGAATGGTTTATTATTCTCATGCACAGCTCGACCTAGTATTACTGCTCGGAGACCCATTCCATTTGATTCAGCATCGAAAAATACCAGTGAACCATATGAAACATGACCTGACTACAATGGAACTACAGAAACTAAATACTCTCCTGGCGCCAGGCGCCCGTAAACGTCTGTAGGCATTTATGATCCGATGTAGGGGTGTGCGGAGGAAGTGGCCCTAACCTTCCTCCGCCCTGTCGGGCAAAAAGAGTCGGGGAAATTGGGACGGGGACTTCCAGCGAACCCTCGGCAATTGACACGACATTGCGAGGCGCGCGGGCGGGTGGTTTTGATGAGACGGGAGAGAGGGAGAGAGTACCAATGACGAAACGTTGACTTCCGCTGTAGTTCCCGCGAGTTCTTTCAATTAGTTGACTCCAATAATTACTGTAATTTCTCTATACGCAGTTGTACACGTCTGATACTCATTCCATTCGACTGAGGATGTAAAAATACCTTGAAAATGATACGAAACACGGATTATTTGCGATTATACTGCGTATACATTGTTAAATGCACAAAACAGCCTGGGCAGTGGATGGTGTCCAGGGGCGGGGGTCGGTGGACGGTGGACGGCGGATGGACATTGCAGATGTGGAATCCCCATGTCATGAAACGTAATGTATCAAATTTCAACTAGGAGTTGTGAAAAATTTTTCGTGATCGAAAACATAGGGTTATTATTCAGACTGAATAATCCCCAAAATTGTACCAAAAGTTACTTACAGTATTAATCGTCAGAAGTTGTATTGAACTTGGGTTATTTCATAAGTGGTACAATTAACCACACCATTGCTCTTGCCAGGTTAAAATCAGGCGAGCGGCATATTATCAGAAAAAGTCTGCCGCTAGGCTACTTTCCCTTGAAGAAAAAGCTGCAAATTGATACACAATTATTAAAGTTAACGTACCTGTTAGTGAGTACTCTGACTTAACGGCCAGACGATGATGTCTTTACATCGAAAGCGCTTGCCCACAGTAACTCACAAGCCAGAGGAGACGGACTCACTAACAGGTACGTTAACTTTAATAATTTGCCTACTGGCGGACATAACCCAATTTCTTTATTACCTGATACACAATTGATTATTATTCTCTCGAATAGCTGGACGTAATCACACACCTCTTAGGCCCATCTCATTCGATTCAGCATAAAAAAATACCAGTAAACGATATGAAACATGAGCTGATTGCAACGGAACGTCGAAGGCGGCATGAGTGAGACGATGAAACGATTCCCCACACTATTTTGTCCTGCAAGCTCTTCAAATTACTAAACTTTCGCATGCTATAATTACTGTAATTTCACTGTTTTCGATCTGTACGTAGTTGTACACCTCTGATACTCATTCCATTCGTCACAACGTCTAAAAATTTCCTTCAAAGCGTATCAGTGTTGCGGGTGAGGTAGCAGCGATGCCCCATGTTTAACCGGGCGACCGTAGCGAGAGAGAAAACCCCTAACGTATCATAGAACATGTGAAGGATTGGCCCTGCTCAGTAGACTTATTTATTTATAACATATACGGGAAGTACCCAATATAACAGTGAAAATAAAATAAAAATAAAAATAGGACAATGTAAATCACAATAAATTGGCACAATTCAATCGGCAGCAAACCTGAGCCAACAAACGGAGATCACAATAGCCGTCGAATTTTGAACCTAAAAGAGTCTTTCGAACACAACAGTAGGTCCACCGAATCATCGTGTGACAACCTGTTGAATTTCTCCTGAAAGCGCACCATGGGATTATTGCGGAGATAGTTGGTCGAAGAGGTATAAACATAAGAAGGCTGATGGAGTCTGGTAGCGTTTGGAGGGGCGTAGAAGTTCAACTTGGAATGCAGATACGGACAATCCAGTCGACCCGCTGTCAACCCATGCAGGAGAAGCATGTCCGCCTCACGTCGCGATATTTAATCGTTTTTTGCTGACTGAGATGGACGAGGCGAGTGTTGGAGCTTGGGAGTATCTGAAACTATCTGAGGAAATCCGGAGACATATTTAATAGTTAAATGAACCTCACCAGAATTCAGACGCCGATCCAGTTCACGTCTAAGCTGATAGAGATAGTCTCTCTCCTGCTGTTATCTGTCCTGCGAAATCCGATAAGGTGGAGGATTCGCTGATCGATTAGCGTTCAAAACCCAGTCATTCATAGCGACCATCAAGGAGCGAATCTTTTCACTCGCACGTCTACCAAAACAGTGTTCTGAAAATCTTCGCTCCCCGAGAGCTTAGCAAAAGCAGCCCTGAGAAAATCACTGTCCTCCTCAATGCGAACAGTCAGAGACACAGAGGTCGACTCCGGAATACCATAAAAAACATCATTTTTTTCACGCCTCTGGCGCTCCCTCAATTCGGATAGTACCCTCTCTAAACGAAAACTGCCCGCATCCGGGAGATTTTCAGTTGGCACGGAAGCAGAAGACTCAGCAACTCGTTCCAGACGTTCCACGCGTTCAACAAGATTAGTTCCCTTGAGCTCATTAAATTCCGCAAAAATACCATTCAATTGTTGTAAACCATCCGATCCGACTTGGACCCATTGCTGAGACTATAATTCGTAGATGAACAATCGACACGTTTTCACTCTTAGCAATGAAACGATTACTTTCGCTGTAATGAAGAGGAGCGAGGGGAACTGAGAGATCGAGAACCTGAGCCACAAATTCCCGTTAATGCTATTTAGCCGAAACGTGTCAAGGCCAGCAAATAATAATAATAGCGTAATATGTAACCCACGTCTCAGAACTGTGATAACATGCTGCAAACTGCCTCTTATGATACTGTTTCAGCTGCTTCAAAAAAGAAAAAGCTCTTAGGTCAGCTTGCGGTAACCACGAGCTCTTGGATTTTAATGTACCAAGAAGTCATTGGTCTCATGAAATGCTGTCGTCTATGGTAAGCTGGTGTTTTTTGATGAATGCTGGACGTAAGGACCAAGAACCAAGAAGTTTCTTACCCTAAGCGTGAAGAAAACCACATCTGCGATTGATTGGCGGAGTTGAAGGGAGCGCCGAAGTTAAGAAGAATGAGGCTAACGCATTAGCGCTCCAAGGAATAAAGACATTTCTCAAGACACGCCTACATCCACACCGTGATTCGTAGGTTACGAAAACAAATACAAATCCCTCGGTCCCGATTGCCATCGGTATCGATTGTTGCGAAAATTGTCTTCGAGAATACACCCGTGTCGATCACTATCACCCATTTACTGAAGAACGGCAGAGAAGAATCGCTAATTATACCTACTGTTGACGTACTAAGGCGTACAGTTGTCATCACTGTACCACACGAAGAATTGGTAACATTTAACACTAAGTTTAGCTAAGCTTGTATCAAAATAATCTTGTGAGTAATTAGTAGTCAAGTTCTAGAATAGTTATACTAGATGCTAAAGAGTTGTTAGGTTTGTAAGTTTTCTGAGCCCAGCCCTTCCCAATCGGACTTTCCAAGGTCGAACCCTGATGAACACAAGGATTGGTATTTCCAGTGGCGACAACAAACTTTACAGTTACATACCCAAACAGGAAATGACCCAGGCCAGTGTTAGCCCACCGGCTCATTGGACCGCAAGGGGTGCGCGCCTCTACGCTGAGGTGGTCATAGACTGCCAGCAGAGGCGCAGGGCGGCTAATGCGAGGGGCTGCGACTAGACGGGAGTCATCTCCCTAGACCTCGACTCGCTGGGCCACCATGACTCTAGGCCCTTCCGCAGGTTTGCCCACGCTTCAGCGAAGAAGCAGAACCGGCGGACCTCCACCCTGCTCGAGAGGAGCTACAAGACGCCTTCTGCTACGGGATGACGCGCACCCTGACAGGCGTCACCGTAGAGGTGGCAAGCGATGATGATGTGCGATGCACTCTCTGCGGCCCCTCAACAGGGGCAGTCGCTGAAGGTGCAGCGGCCGAAGAAGTGCAGCCGCTCGTTAAAGACTCCACGGCACATGGCACAGTTACATACCCATTCAGCTCTTACGATTCATACGTAGATAACTGCCAGATCAGTTTTAACTGATAACTATGTATTGAGAATGTCAGATATTATAACCACACGTTAGTTCAAATTAGTGTGTTGTGGCCTTTATGGCTTATTATTAATTCTTAATAATACGTGTATGTTTTAGGTCAACCCCCCGCAAAATTTGATACTTTACCTTTCAAGGCATCAGAACTCCAAGTTTTATCGCAAATACGCCGAGTTTAGTATCGTTTTCTAGTTAAATTTAGATGCTGGGTAGAATGGAACGAGTCTCCGAGGCGTACGACTACGACTAGACCAACTGAAGTGAAATGGCAATAGTTATAGTGAGCCAAAGTCTACTAATTGAAAGACCTTGTGGGACAGTACAGTAAAACGGTTTCCTCGTTTGCACTCCCTCTCGTCCCACTCTAACTACCCATCAGCTCGACTCGTTTCATTGTGCTAAAAGCCTACAGGCACGCGAGATACGTATGTTCGTCGTTCAGTTGCAATCAGGTCATGTTTAGTATCGTTCACTGGTATTTTTTGATGCCGGATTGAATGGGATGGGTCTAAGAGGTGTGAAATCAGGTCAAGCTGTACAAGAGAATAATAAACCATTGTGTAATAATTTGCAACGTTTTTACTATTATTATCTTCACTCCGACAATGTGTTCGCGTTGAGAGTACTTTTTACTGAACCCAGTTCATCTGTTCAGACCGTGAATCTAAGTTCAAGGGCCAACATGTCGTAGTTAGGGAGTAGCGTTTTTATCAGTACCTACGGTGGGGTTTTCTGTCTCTCCATTCCCTTATTTGACTATCACCCCTCGTTTCGCCACCTCCTTGCGATACGTCAGCCCCAGACCTCGTATAGTCACATTTTTTCCATTTCTCTACCACGTCGACTATTCAGAGGTTCATACTCTAGTCTCCTGGTGGTTACATTGAAACATTTCTTCACGATCAGAAATCATAGAGCTTTGTGACGTGTCGCACGTAATTTGTGTTTCTACAACACAATCGTAAAACTCGTTCCCATCTCTCACAAAAACGTGTTGATAACCTGAAGCTATTACGGCGTTTAACGCTTAAAAGATAAATCAGTATTTGCGAACATAATTCTTTCAATTTTTTCTACAAAGTTATTGACAGCCCTTTGTTAACTTGTAATTGAAACATTTTGATACCTTTTGTTGAATCCTTTGCGAGTGGATACTCCCAATAGAGATAGATATTTCCTCTTTTTAAAGGAGCTAGAGGCGGAGAACGCGTTCAACAAGAAAATAAAACCGATCCAGCGGGCGAAGCAGTAGCTGAATAGCTCAAAGCTTCATCGTTTTCACCCCATTTCGGTTTTCCTTTCCTCACTTCCATCATTCATTATTCCATCCCGCTCTTTTTCTTTGAAGTCTCTACCTAAAAGGCCTTCTTTTTTTTTCTTCGTTCAGGTCCTCGCTCCCACCCCTTTCCCCTTCACCCTTCTAAAATCTTCCCCCTTTCCGCTTGTTTGCCTTCGGGAAGATGAGTAAAAAGCCTGGATGTTGTGTGCTTATTGGCATTGACGGGAGACAGTGAAGGGCAAGTCATTTCCGTTCGCATAATTATCGTTCGGTTTTCATCTTCTCGTCATTTCCCGTTTCTTTCGTACTGATGGAATTGAATGGCCGCAAAGGGAGTGGAAGACCAGAAAGGCGGATGGCAACTTTGAAAAATCATTAGAAACACGAACCTCTAGATTTTTTTTTCGGTTTCCCCGCAATTCTTTTCATGATGACTTGAAAAAAAAGAGAGAACAGTGATTTTTCATCTGGAAATGCGTTGAACGAATCCTTGCTAATTCTCTCTTCACTATCAATCTCGAGCACAATGAGCCATGGAATTTTTCTAGCCACTCCAAACTCTAACTTGCCTTTAAACCTCCAAAATTACGAGAAATTATATTTTCCTCGCAAAATATGTTACGGCTATACCGGCAGCCGATTAAACCGTGATCAGTGCCACACATAGTGATGTAATGCGGCTGTTCTGAGGCAATAATAAAGCCACTTCCTTAATTAATGGTCACGTATCTCCACGAGGTGCGTCTAGAGATGGGCCTACTCCTGCTATATTGGTCGACTTCAACTTCCGTCTTCAACTACTGCTATCGTCAGTTCCCAGGAGCTGTTTCCGATGAGCTAGACCTCGTCCTGTTCTTTTGTCACTGCAGATGCTTGTAACAGTGCTGTGAGTGTGGCTTAGTCCGCCGTCCGTTAACTTAAAAATCCGTTCTTTCACACAAAAATCTCATTTGGTATCTAGCTGTGCGCCCCAGCTAAGCAAACTTTGGACAAAGCCCGTAGTTGTTGCGAGCAAAAAATGTCTGAAAAAATAAGGGTAAAATGCAGTTTTGGTAGTTTTAATGCGAATACGCCGTGTTTGGCTTCGTTTTCCAGATATTTTTAGATTATGGGACGAATGGAATAATTCATAGAGGTGTAAAACTGTGTACAGATCGAAAGCAGTGAAAGGTATTTTTACATCCTGGGTCGAGAATGAGTATCAGACGTGTACAACTGCGTATAGGGAAATTACAGTAATGATTAGAGTCAACTAATTGAAAGAACTCGCGGGAACTACAGCGAAAGTCAATGTTTCGTCGTTAGTACTCCCGCCCTCCCTCCCGTCTCATCAAAACCGCCTGCTCACTCGCCTCGCAACGTCCGCTTGACTCACAACATCGTGCCAATTGCCGAGGGTTCGCTGGAAGTCCCCGTCCCAATTTTCCCGACTCTTTTTGCCCGATGGGGCGGAGGAAGGTTAGAGACACTTTCTCCGCACACCCCTACATCGGATCATAAATGCCTACAGATGTTTAGGGGGGAATATTTAGTTTCTGTAGTTCCATTGTAGTCAGGTCAGGTATGGTTTACTAGTATTTTTCGATGCTGAATCGAGATTCGGTCTCGGAGCAGTAATACTAGGTCAAGCTGTTTATGAGAATAATAATAATTTGCAGGGTTTTTCAATCCGCTCTTTGGAGTAGAAAGAGAAGGTATGGTCGGCCAAAAAAGAAGTATCTCTTCAGTTCTTTACGTTTCAGAACCTACTGAGCCCAAAACACACTTTTTGAGATAATGTTGTGTGTGTGTGTCGGTCATTGGGCGAAAAAAGGTGAACCAGCTCAGCTCAAAGTTGATATCTAGCCCATAGGGTGTTATGGCATGTAGCAAAATAAGGGTGTGAGTAAGAGCCGCCTTAAAATAACTATAGTTGAGTTGGTGTAGTCAAAACACTCAATATTCTATGGTTCTAATGAGTTTGCATTATTTCCATAGACAGCTCCAAATAACGCAACCATAAAATAAAATTTGTTATGAAATGACGAGAGTACGAAAAATTACTCTTGTAAACCCCCCACAAATGTTACTGGAATCTTGGGTTGGTAGTCCAACCAAGAATCAATGCCCATGCGAGATGTTCCAGAATTTCAATCTCTGCCGTTTAACCTTCCACCATTTCTCATAGTTTGTTTTTGATTATTCCAAAACTGTGAGCGCGAAACTTTCCAAAAGAATCAAGTAGACATTTGTATGTGCCGGGCATACGCCCGTGGCTTTAGAGAGGGTACCTAGCCTCGCGGCCTAAACCCCTCTCCTGCCAGCACCAGGCAGGGGGATTTCCAACGGAACCACGGTCCCCTTGAGACAAAACCCTTGGCTTCACGACCGACAGCGTCACGCCCTAAAGGCTTCACGCTGCTGGCCGCCAGCAGAAGCTTCTGTGGTACCCATTCTACATGGCTACACCTTGAGCAGCCTACGGACCTGAAGGGGTGGCAGGCCCCAGTGCTGGAATTGCCAAAAGGCGTTCTACCAGCACCTACGCTTTATCTCCATGGGGTTTCCAGGGAATCACTTAGACAGTCTCTCCAATCTCTAGTAAACTAATTTCTCCATAACAATCGTGGCAAAGGTCGGAGCAGCACAATAAATTCCAGAACCATATACACCTCCCACTGTCATGTAGAAAACAGTTTTGATTATTTGTTCAGGAAATTGGTGAATGCGCTTGAGAGGCAAAAGAAAGTTGTGTGATAAGTCAAGGATATTTGAAACAGGCGTTTTCAACGTTGGAAATGCAATGTACGACATTCGTTTGGGGAGTCGTAAAACTGGGTTTGACTGTCACACCAGCAACCCTAATCAAATTCGAACGTCACTTTGTTCAGGTGGTCACAACAAACGCTTCGGATTTCTCGTCAAAGCAAGATTTTCCTTTGCCGGTTTATCCAGCCTCTCGTTCATTCGCGTTTTCTGTTGACGTATTGAATCAAACTATGGGTTACTCCCAGGTTCTTGGGTACCTCCAAACAGCCCAAGATTAACTTTGACGTGCATTAAAGGCTGCGAACGGGGTTCCGCATGATCGACCCTTCGGCTATGTGGAATATCCAGTGGCCAGAGTCTTATGTTAGTTGATGCTGAGTAGCGGTATTTGAGGGATACGTTTGTATTAGTGCCGGGCATACGCCCATGGCTTTGGAGAGGGTACGTAGCCTTGTGGCCTAAACCCCTCTCCAGCCTGCACCAGACAGCTCTCTGGGGGGAATCCCAGCGGATCACAGTCCCCACGAGGCCCAGTCCAAACCCTTCGCTTCACGACTGACAGCGCCACGCCCTAGAGGCTCCACACTGCTGGCCGCGAGCAGAAGCCCCCGTGGTACCCATTCTATATGGCTACACCTTGAGCAGCCTTCGGACCAGAATGGGTGGCAGGCCCCGGTGCCGGAATTTCCAAGAGGCTCGAACGATGTATCGATGGTTTATCGAAAAATCAAAAAACGAGTTCACCGAGGATTGGACTTGTCCCCGTACGTCCCATGAAGAAGGGTGCCAGGCCGTCTATTACGGCCTGAACTGCGATCCCCTTTCCGACGTGACAAGGGCGGACTACTTGATATTCGTCGGCCCTCGACCACAACCCACCCGGCTCATTCTAACCCAACAACACACTCACACCATAAATACATTCACACATTTTCCCGAAGGTCCAGGGGCGGACTGCCCGATATTCGTACCCCCTGGAACCTTCCCAACACTACCTATTCCTACCACCACACACAAACACTAACACACATATACATTCAGCCCTTAAATACATTCACACCAGCGGTCCAGGGAGCGGTCGTGGGCTACTTGATATTCGACCATCCCTGTCACTGCCCACATTCTAACACAAAACACGCAAACACACCGTACTCTTTCTTCCGAGGCCCTGCGCACGTTTCCCCACAACCTATCCTCTTCCCTATTCTTTAACACCTTTTCCTCAAACCATTTCCTCCATACAAAACTCCCCTGTTCCCTAACCATTGTCACATCCCACTGGCTTCCCATTCCTAATACCTCTTTCTTTGCTCCATCCCTTTCTTGCTGGTAGTTGACACAGTGGAACACGTGTCAACCACCATGAACGGCGCCACGTGGGACACGTGGTGTTACACTGTGTCCAGCTCACCACACTCACACAGCCCATCCATCACCAACCCAAGCCCAGGAAGCTTCTCTCTGAAGTCTCCGTGGCCGGCTGTGTGGTGTAGAATCCAAATCTCAACCAGCGGGCCTTTATCCTTTCCCTAACCTGTGGCAACCATGCGTACGTCCCTTTGCCTTTATCACTGTTGCCCCACCTTTCCTGCCACTCATGGACTGATAACTTGTCGATGAGGGCCTTCCTTTTCCTTCCTACCAATTTCCTATCATTCTACATCACTCGTTCCTGTGCTCTCAGCTGGAAGCCCGCCCACCTCCTCTTCTATTCCAAGTCCATGGGCAACGACGCACAGGGCATCGGAGGAGACTGTCCAGTAGGCCTTTACCATACCAATCAACATCTTCCTTTGCCCACCCGCCAGTCTCCTCCTCGGGTGGACATTCAGTATATCCCACCATGCTCCAGACGCGTACGCGGTGACTGCCACATATATCCTCCTTTATATAGCGAGCAGGGCCTCCCTTCCTACTCTCCATCCTTCCCTCGCCAATCTTGCAACCCCATGAAACTGATTGACGAACTGATGAACTGATTTCTGCATTTGAGGAATACAGTCCGATAGTAATAGAGCTCTTCTGTACTCTCATCGCCTCCCTAAAAGTTGCAAAAATCGTTTCGACAAACATTGTACCTTGAGCGCTGAAGGTACCTGGTGACATGGCTGTTTTTAGCCTCCGGTACCACTAATCTGACTAATAAAATGCCAGAGCCCGTACCAAACTATTGAAACTCTTCCGCGTGCGATATTTTTACAGAAGAGTTGCTTCATCACGATTTGTAGGCTGAAAGGGGCGAGACTTCACACACGATATATTTTGACAGCTTTTTTACGCACTTTATAGTGAAAGTGAGAGGTTTCGATGGCGCAAATGAAAGAGATCGCTCATCCCGAAATGCTCAGCTTGAGCCTCAATAGCCTGAACAACAAATATGACGGTGAGAGGGGGTGGAGGGGAAAGGTTTCAATATTGAACTCTGCGGGGGCGGTAGGAAAAGGCCTCCGTCTCGCTTTGGGGTATTGTTGGATAATTTATATGTAAATCTCTTCGAGCGATAACAGTTTTTTTGAGAGAGGGGGGTGGCAGGATACCTCAGGTGTGTGAAGCCGGAAACGACGATCGCCTAACCTCAGAAGTGGGCAACGTTGAGATGAACTGTTTCTATTTATTCCGAAGGATGTGACGTGGCTCGAGGGTCGGAGTCAGCGATAATATTGAGAGTGTGTGCAGAGTAGCTCATTGAGATCAGCTAGGCCGAAAGGCTGAGGATTTCTTCTCTCTTATTTTTTTTCTCTTCCTTGTGAGAAGAAAAGGAAGGAACAATCTGCCCAGTATCTCAGGCCTTAACTCTCCTTCCTTCGAATGCCCCTTATCTCCGTTTTCCTCTTTTACTCTCATTGTTGTTTGTGCGCTGGAAGTATCCACTATAGCAGAGGTTGAGCGAACCAAGACCATCGCAAACAAGAGGGCTCCGATGGGCTCGAGCTTTCACCATCACATTTCCTTCAAGTTAACTCTGCGGTTTTCTCGCTCTCGACGATTTTGTTAACAATCGAACCTTGGAAACTTCGTTGCAGTTCAAACTAGTGCCCTCATCGCAATCCTATTCTGCGAAATCTCTTCAAACGCAATAATATCAACTTATTCGGCACATTTAAGCCGAATACTAAAGCTTCAGTCGTCAGACCAGCCGTAGAGCGAATCTTTAATGGAACGTGGATTTGTGTGAGATTGGATGTTGGGCGGTACTCGAGAGGTTCACAGTTGTGCTGTTTCTGTGACACATAACCCATGTCTTTCGTTCTAACGAATAATAAACGAAATTTGAAGTTTGTTTCCTGTCACGAAATAATAATAAACACTGCAAAAATTGATAAATGTAATTTTTATTTTAAAACGATTGTATATTTGTACGTTGTGAATATGACGATAGTTAGATCATTGGCTCGTCTTAGGCAGGATGTCGTCAGTTTCAACCGAAGGAATACAACGGGAAGCCTCCAAGTAGAGCTTGCCAAAGAGGCACGTAGGTAATGTTGAGCCTGGTGTTCTGAAAATGAAAGACATAATGCAGAACGACGGCATTTATTTTTGTAAGGATAAATCACAACATTCTCACAATCCGAATTACTGTTCCCTTATAGTTGACTCCAAAATGCTGATGGGTTTCTTCAGATGTGGTGCCGATCCTCGAGCTACTAATGTCGCATTTGGCAATAACGAAACCACGCCATGTCATTCCAGAATCACAACAACATTCACCATGTGATCCGCCACGAAGTCCATCCTAAAATAAAATGCAGTCCCGTTCTATGCAAACTCTTTATAATGATAACCGTGTGCTCCCTGAAATCACTAAACTAGTATCGTTCGAAGTCCCCGCTCACAGTCACATTTTTTGCTCGAATAGGCGCTTTCCAAGTACATTGAGTCTTTTTCATGAGGTGTGCGACTGTGGGTCTTGTGTCTTGCCTGACTTTGGGAGTATTCGGTATTTAATCGCACACGCTGACCATAGTCTTATGACTGTCCCACTGGTAGGATGTGCACCGCGGCCCGATGACCTATTGTCCCAGTTCTAATGTCTTACAGGTCAACGCCTAGCCTTCTGAGGAAAGCCAGGTAGTTCCTGAAAGAGTCCTCGTTGGGGATCATATCCATCCTGGGAGAAGTGGTGCCAAAGACCAAAAGTCGCTCCTACTCAAGTCTCCGGCACTGGGGCAGGACATGGTAGGGAGTCTTCACATCCGTGCCATACCACCTGCATCGAGGGGTGTCGACTATACCTATAACATACGTGTGTTTGTTCATTCTGCAGTGCCCGGTTATGATCCCAACAATCTGCCTCAAGTCCTTCCTCTCCATCCTCAGAAGGGTGTGTCTTATCTCACTTGATTGCTCTGAGATAGAGCGTTTTTTGGAGTGCCTTATTCCCCCAGCATTCCAGAATGCCTGATGCAGTCTTCTGGCGTGTTCTCTCACAGTCCTTTTGGTTTAATATTCAATCTGAATAATAACCCTTTGTTTTCGGTCACGAAAAAATTTTTACAACTCCCCCTCAAAATTTGATACTTTACGTTTCAAGACTTGGAGATTCCAGATGTGCAATGTCCGTCCGCCGTCCGCTGTCCCCCATCCCCTGTCCGCCGTCTGCCGCCCGGGCCGTTTTGTGCCTTTAACGTGGTCTAAAAAAATCGTTCTTTCGCAGAAAAATCCCATTTGTTATCTAGTTGTGCCCGCCATCTCAGCAATCCGATCGGACGAAGCCCGTGGTTGTTATGGGCAAAAAACGGTTAAAAAAAATTAACGAAACGCAGTACAACGCGGGAACTACTCGTTTGTACTCCCTCCCTCCCTCCCATCACAATAAAAAACCATCCGCCTCGTCCTCGCATTGCCTCGCAACGCCCCCCCCCCCCTATTGGGCGCCAAGGCCACTTCCTCCGGCTACTGATGTTTAAGGGCGCCGGGGGAATATTTAGTTTTCGTATTTCCATTGTAGCCAGGTCATGTTTCGTATGGTTTACTAGTATTCGATGCTGAATTGAATGCATTGGGTCTCGGAGCAGTAATACTAGGTCAAGCTGTTCATGAGAATAATAAACCATTGTGTAATAATTTGTAGGGTCTTACTAGTAACAGAGAAATCCCACAGTGGGGCGGTGGCCCAATTGGTACCGTATATGAACCGCGTCTGGCCAGATGGTCCCCCCTCTCATTTTCACTGATCCCCTTGTGTTCTGGAATCCAATACACATTAACCCTATTTGCACTTGCTAGGAGGTTAAGCCACATCCTGCACTCTCGCACCAGTTTTAACTGCAGTAGTTCATTTGCGCCTTGCACGACGCCTGACTATCGGTCAATATGTTGATAGTTCTGTTGCTACAGGCTTTCTCATGCATCAGGATTGCCCCGGCGATAATAGCATGAATCTCTGCTTGAAAAACCGATGGAGTGGGGCCTAGGGCAATATAACTCCTTCCAGAACCACTTACCCACACCCCAGATCCTGTTCCCTCCGGAGTTTTCGAGGGACACACGCTGCCTTACTATCTACTAAGGATCTCTTACTAGCTTTCACTATTGCAGTTTGCACTATCAAAGAGATTCTCAGTTTTTATGAACGTTCTCCCCGTTGTTGTCTTGTTGCCCATGTGCTCAACAAAAAGACGTCCCAAATATTTCATATATTTTTGAAGATTCAGATGCCTACAAGTAGATGCGCAACATCCTTCAAAGCAGTTTCAGACTTCGGGTGGCAACTCAATATTGTCAAGTAAAGAGCTGCGGGGCCGTAAACAATAGCAAATATTAATTAAGTGAAAGTTTATAGAAAATAAAGCGATTGTAATCAGTGAATGTAATGATACAAAACTCCGATTGAGAGTGTTTTCATTTTTGGATTTAATAACTAGTAGTTTGCGAATAACGAAAAAAACTGGCAGCATTTTCGGCAAAGGACGAATTAGTTGGGGTTTTTGACCTCAAAACGTGCTCACTTGCCCTGATGGAACTCACTGGCCCTAATTGAAAGTCATTGTTCTGCCGAACGCCTTTCTGATCTCGTGCCCTTTTGTTTACCTCTTCAGTTATTCCCGAGTTTCCCCTTCTTCTGGACTTTCCAAAATATCCTTTTCCCTTCCCTCAATTTACACTCTCCACAACAGAGCTCCCTTCGAACTCAGTCATTTAACAGCTCTCGTGAAAGTCACTCGTCTCCCAGTTCGCACGACACACACTCGTTTCACCTATCTTTGAAATGTCATTCGGATTCCTCCTTCCTTCCTCGTAAAACCAGTTGCACGCCTTCAGAGCCCCCTTGTTCGCGCTTGTATACTCGAACTCGTATCCTGTTCTAGTCACTTCTTCTTGGTACATGTAATTCGTCAAATCTTGGTGCGATCTCCTAACTCTTCAATTACAAGTTTCGTGCAGTAAAACCCCTCTTCGTAATTATTTTAAGTCCACCCTGATCATAACACAACACGGATTATTACGAATCCGATTGGCACGTGTTGAGACTGTTTTGTTTGTCAAAAGCTGAGGGTGAATTTGAACCATAGCGTTCTCTCACTGACAGTCGCTACTTACGACTGTTCCACGACTGGCTCATACTACCGTTCTTTTGAAGTCGAAATGAATCACACGCGGTATTGCCATATCTTCCGCTTAGCGCTTCCTCGGCTACCCTCAACAAGCCAACAACACGCACATTTCGGCTGGTTTGATTTATCAATTGATAGTGCAAGGCGAACGAGATGTTCTACAGCAGTGTACGAACGTCCTGTTTGATCTCTGACAAGTACTTACGTCACCTCTGTGACGAGGTGATTGATACCCATTTGAGTATATTTGGCGGCAAAACAACTCATAACAGCCTGCAATTACATCTGCTTACATTTGGGGTGACGTGTTTTCGTTGTAATTCGCGCGATTATTAATTTCACTAAATTAATCAGTCATTTCACGTTTTCTGTTATTAACTCGACTTTATTTTACCTCAACTGTTATCGTGAACCACAAACAATGCTTTTGTTCCAAAGCTGAAAACTGTTATTTAGTTACGAATAGGGGGTTGAATTTGCGGGTGAGCGAACTGAATAAAGTGACTAGGACTGTGTACAATCGCTTTCTTCGTTTAATTAACGAGCTGCTTTCAACGGCCCTAAAATCAATACGACGTTCGAGGCACTTACTTGACTCGTTACAGGCTCAACTTGGAGTGATAAGTAGCAAGCAACAATCATCAAGATGAAAAATAAAAGCTTATGACCCCTTTCAAAAGCCATGATTAATGTTAGCCCGAGACTCGAAATGATTTGTTACCTTCACGACTCAGCACAGATTTATATACTCATTTCGCCGTCTAAGATAGTAGGTCGAGGTCTTCGTCTGTGGGTTCAGTGGCACAGTATTTGCATGTCAATAGTGCTTTCCACGCCTCTCGTCCCCCGGACAAACAAATAGATCTGGAATCATTGTCTCGTCGATACGGACGACGTTTAGCTAATTGTGAAATGTCAGGCTTCAAAAGTAAAATTGACCTTAGTTTAGTTCGAATGACCCACTTCGAGGCTGATGCAAACATTAACAATTATTTCCGATAACTCCCCTTCTTTCTCGTGTTATCTGACTGAATTCAGTTAAAATTGATGAAATGTGTAAGTTCGGAGTGTTTGAAAAACAAGCTCAATTAAGATACAAAGCCAAGTAGATGCAAGGCGGGTCCTGATGTAAATTGGACATTAAAAAATTTTCGATTTAGTAAAAACAGATATGTAATCGTTGGTAAACCACCAAAACTTGACTTTTAGTCCGAATTAGTTCTAACAGAACCTAACCTTCTCCAGATTTTGGTGAAAAACATCTATTCATTTTAAATTAAAATTTAAAATATTTAAACATTTTAAAATTCTCTTTGCGAGTTGGAATGAATTGCATTAAGCAAATCTTAGAGGATGCCAGTTTTTCCAGATTACTTACTAACAAATTTATGGTGGTCGAGCTTTTTTAAAACAATTTTGAATACAACTCATACTTGCCTAAAGGTGTACGGGGATTTAATGCTCTTCTGGATTGCTTGAGGTCCCATCTTCTTCTTGGACCCTCTAGATTGAGTAGCTTAAATAAATATCTGGTGCGTTGCATCACACAACTTTCCTTAGACTTGATCAATTTATCACTCAGTTCGTTTGAACTTGGTCAAACATTTCACGGCAGTGGAAAGCGGTAGCGCTTACAGTACCGGAATTTATTGTGCTGCTCGTACTCATTCCAGGACCATTATTGAGCAATTGGTACACAGATAATTAACGAGGCTGTAAACCCGAATTTTTTGGAGAAGGATGGTAATTACTTTGGCAGAGTTATTGGGTAAAAACTTTTAGTACTAATAGTAAGCGAAACGGCGGTAGTTGAAACTCAGGAATTTCTAGAGTGAGCCCCATGTATCTCATGAGCGTTTTAAACACTCACCCTATAGGTAGGTATTGGATTGGACTACACTACCAATTTTTTTTGAACATTCTACTAACATTCCAGCGGAGTTTATAAGGACAACCCCGCGCTAAAAACGCTTTTCTTCGAAAGTTTTGATAATTTATTGTGCTGCTCTCGTCATTTCCCCATAGATGGGAATTTTATGGTATAGTTGCCATATTGGGAGCTATCAATATAAAAAATTTAATCAAAATCGTTAGAGCCGTTTTTGAGAAAAACAATATTTGGTGTTTTGATCACTATGATAACTATAGTTAACTTTCAGTGGATTTTGCTCATACCCTTATTTTGGCGTGTGATGATAACCTGCGGGTTAGATATCAAGTTTGAGTGGATTTGGTACGATGGTTCTCTCTAAAAATCGTTCACAGACACACAGATCTTTTTCCCAAATAGTGTTTTTACTTTCCTTGGCTCTACGAAGTAGAAAGGAAAGTTATGTAATCGGCTGAAAAGAAAATTTTGAGTTTTCTTCAGATCTTTACGTTTCAGACCCTCCTGAGTCCGAAAAACACTATTTGGGAAAATGGTCTGTGGGTCTGTGTGTGTGTATGTGAAAGATTTTTAGAGAAAACCACCGTACCAAATCAGCTCAAACTTCATATCTCGCCCGCAGGTTATCATGGGACGCCAAAATGAGGGTATGAACAAAATCAATCGAAAGTTAACTATAGTTATCATAGTGATCAAAACACCAAATATTTTTTTCTCAAAAACGGCTCTAACGATTTTGATTACATTTTTTATATTGATAGCTCTCAATAAAGCAATTATGCCATAGAATTCCCATTCGTGGGAAGATGACGAGAGCAGCACAATAAATTACCAAAACTTTCTACGAAATCTATTTTAGCGCGGTTTTTAGAGAAAACAACCGTACCAAATCAGCTGAAACTTGATGTCTAGCCTACAGGTTACCATGGGACGCAAAAATAAGGGTATGGGCAAAATCCACCGAAAGTTAACTATAGTTATCATAGTGATCAAAACACCAAATTTTTTTTCTCAAAAACGGCTCTAACGATTTTGATTACATTTTTAATATTGGTAGCTCTTAATATGATAATTATACCGTAAAATTCCCATTTGTGGGAAAATGACGAGAGCAGCACAATAAATTATCAAACTTTTCGACGAAAAGCGTTTTTAGCGCGGTTTTTTTCTTTTAAACTCCGCTGGAATTCTTGTAGAATGTTAAAAAACATTGGTATTGTGGTATTGTTCCAATCCAATATATAAAGTGTGAGTATTTAAAAACGCTCATGAGATACATTGGGCTCACTCCAGAAATTCCTGAATTTCAACTACCGCCGTTTCGCTCAATACCAGTTCTACAGTTATTACCCAATAACTCTGCAAAAGTGATTACTATCCTCCTTCAAAAAATCCGTGTTTACAGCCTCATTAATTTTCTGGGTACCGTTTGCTCAATAATGGTCCTAGAATGAGTACGAGCAGCACAATAAATTCTTTAACTGTAATCGCTGCGGCTTCCTGCGGCCGTAAAGCGTTGTTTGACCAAGTTCAAATTAACTGAGTGATACATGAATTGATTAAATAGAATTAGCCATGTACAAAGTGAATTGTTGTAGAGCTAAGGAAAGTTGTGTGTTGCAACGCACCAGATATTTACCCAATAGCTCTGGAAACGTGGCTATCTTCCAAAAAATCGTGTCTACGATATCATAAATAAAACCAGTTGCTCAATAATAGTCACAGACTGAGTACGAGTCATTGTACTACTTTCAGGCACCATGAAGTACTCTTGTACCAAGTTCTAACGAACTGAGTGTAAAATCAATTGAATTAGTAGCTGAAACCACGAAAACCACTGAATTTATGTAAAGCTAAAGGAAGTGGGATGGGATGCGGCACGTTGAAATAAAAGCGAGTGTACACGAGCATACGATGGGAAGAGGAAGGGTTGTATGATGCGTCTAACCAGATGTAATTCTGTCGTTTGTTTAATTTTCCGCCGAGCTGCACGGAGAAGAATGAAATTTAAAAAAAATCTAACCCTGGCAAGTGAGCTCATCTCTACGCTCTTTTATGAAAGCTCGGGCGCTCATGGAGCCTCCGCCGGCTATTACACAAAACTTGATATCGATTATCACTCGCTGGCTAGTACTTCTGCACCGCCCTTGAAAATATATTCATCATCTTTTGAGCTGGCGCACATTCAGGCGTCGAAACCAACCCTGACGGAAAGTGCTGAGCAAACAGCAATTACAAAACCAAATAGGATGGAGCGAGTTGGTGAAGGAGGGTCGCCTAGTGGTCTAGAATTTTAATTCCCGCTGGTAAAAAAAGGAGGATTACTCAAGCCAACTTAAATAGCGAAATCCTCTCAATCCATTCTATTCACGTCTCCCTCTCGTTGCCTCCTCAGATATACAGCTATAGGAGGATAAGAACAAGCTTTCAACCTTCCCATTTTATTTCCACTATCGCAAACTCCCTCCCGTGACCCTTTAAAAAGAATTAACTACGAAAATTCCTTCCGCCGCGGACCTCCCGTCATATCCTGCTAATCCCGTAATGCCTTAATGAAAACAACCCCGCTTCCCTGAGCTTTTTCCATATTATTTCCCGAGCGGATGATGAACTTTTCCGCCTGTCTTCTCCATCTAGATCGGGAAGCTTCTGGTTAATTAAATAAATCAGGCTGAGCCCTCGTTTTTTTAGCGGCTTCTTTGAGTTGCACTTTGAATCCTCACTTTTACGGTGTTGTCATCCTCCGAAATTCTTACGAGGGTGGGTAACTGAAATCAATGCGAGGGAATCCGCCGATCGACTCTGTGCTACTCTTTTTCGGCTCTGTAATCAGGAAGTACATTCTGTAGGCTTACTCGTAGAAGTAGTTTTAAAAATGGCTCAAGAAATCCCTCTTTTCAAGAGTGTTTGGCGCAAAACGCCGAATCAGTAGGGGGTTTTCCCTTAACGGCAAACTTTTTGTTACCTCTTCAGTTAATTCCAATTGGCGACTGATTTCCCCTTCGTATGGACATTCCGAAATATCATTTCCACCTCTCTTTCCACATTCCTCTCCACAACAGACAGCTCCTCCCAAAGTCATTCACCTACGAATTCACGCGAAAGTTGGTCGTCTCCAGTTCTCCCAACTATATTGACAGCTAATTGGGATTCTCCTTCCTTCCCCGTACAACCAGTTTTACGCCTTTAGAGTTTAAGTGAGAGAAATTATTAGAACAGCACGAGCCCATTCGTTCGGCCAGTAATCTGCAAACTCAATGATTAACCCACACACACTCACCACTCGTCGAAGTTAGGAGTTTCTAATTCTCCAGGTTTCAAAACGTAAAGTTACGACGAAAACCCAAGTTTTTTCTTCGACCAATCTACCTGTTTGACGCAAAAATTCGAATCATTATCGGTTTTTTTTCACCTCAGAATTCCCACATCTGCCCTAACGGGACTCTCACTCCCTGCCGCTTAATGGCAAGGTTATAGTTTCCCCAAAACCATCGTCCTTGACCACTTATTGTTACCTACCGAAATCCTACCTTCGTGGGTATTCCAACAGCGACGGAATTCCCCCTTCGTCTGGAATTCCGAAGTATCATTTCCTGCCCTCCTTTTCACATTCCTCTCCACGACAGTTGTCCTACCTAACACATTTTCCTAAAAAGTCACGCGAAAGTCGGTCCTCTCCCATTCTCCCAACGCAATCAACTTCTAACACCTTTCGCAAAACAGTCGTCTCCAATTTTTCCAACTGACACTTGTTTCACCTCTCATCGACTTCTAATTTGGATTTCTTCTTCCCCTGTACAACCAGTTTCACGCCTCCAGAGCCCCCTTGTTCGCGCTTGCTCACTCAAATCATATCCTGTTTAAGTCACTTCTTTTTCGTACATCCAAGTCTTCAAATCTTGTGATATACCAACTCTGCAATTACAAGTTCGTGCTCAATTCATTCAAGTCTATCCTGGTTGAAACAAAGAGTAACATCCATTAGACACCGCGCATTTATAGCAGCAGTTCAAAACGCAAAATGGGTACTTTTCAACCAAATGTGCAAGGTTTGCCAGAATAAGTAATTTTATTTGCTCACACAATCGAGGTCAAGTTCGATGGTTCTATAAGTTGAACACTAGATTCTATTCTATACCTTATCCGCTCCGCTTCATTTCTCAAACCCACTTCTTTACTGCTTCCATAAGTCCCTCCCGTGAGAAAAACGCTTCTTTTTTTCGAATTCGTTCAATTTGGTGGTGAAATTTGGGCGTAACATGCGGGGAGCCGCTCTGCCACATTCAAATAACCTGAAACACACGATCAGTACGCATGGCGTCCAGCACTGTCGTGAAGGATGGCCGAACATGAGTGAGCGTTTTCTTTTCAGTGTCATCAATCCTCATCTTTTCGAGACTCGCAATATGAACCAATAATATACCGATATGATTGATGGTTGTTCCGTTGGCCTTCAGAATCTTTCTCGGCCTTGGTTGTTCCTATCCAACTTCTAAGATGTACGGGTTGTCGGACCACTCCGGCGACCTTTTACGACTTTCCAAGAAACTTTATTCCAAGGTAGAGTTATTTATAAATAGAACTACTTAGAAGGCAAACAAACCCCTCTCCTTTAAAATGAATTAAGTAGCAAAACACAGACCCACGTTGTGGAGTGTGAGATCTTGCTTGAAGTGAGTCGAAAATATCAGGTGCGACGCACCGCACAATTTTCTTAGCTCTACATAAACTCGCTGGTTTTCATGTTGGGAATTTTATGGGAACTATGATAACAAAAATAGTAAAACATGCGACGTTCTCATTGTAAACCTCACGAGCCGAACCACGACGCGCGTAATTAGCGCTAATTTGAAAGTACGACGCGTTGATCGCGTTAAGGTTTGATGACCAACAAATAAAAAGCATATTGAGGAGTAAAGTAAAAGTAACGCCAAAGGAAAGAGGGAAATGTCAAAACTTTGCGCTGCTTTGATTGCGTTTTCTGTCAGGTTCGACAATGCTGGAACGTATCCCATGTCGATATGTGGTATACAGTGATAGAAAAATATTTCCTCTCATTATTACAATAACTTTTTATAGTCTTATAAATTTCTAGTAACGAGTTAACTCCCGAGTGCTGGATGCCTCATGTGGAAACGAGCTCAAATGTCTTATGCGATATAAATTACCGATGGTGGTTAGTCGCACAGCTCCCCTACTTGGAAGTAGCGCAGAACACACATTAATTTCGTTTATCTGCGCATTTTTGTCAGCTGAAGAAAAAATGTGATCAGCTCCACCTACGTCAACATCAAAGTTAGGAGAAAGGAAGTGATGGCTATTTGCCGAGCTTTTGGGTCCCTGACCACTAGTTATATTTTCAGATTTGACGGATTCCTTTACGGAAAAGAAGTTTCGGTTTATATTTAAAATTTTTAATCGAGATTTGCCTAGGCTCTCCGTCGCACCTGTTCCAATCCGGAATCACGCAGTTCGCTATTCTGAGAGCGTCTCGAACATTTGTAGGTCCGAAATTACAATCTGTCAAAACTTGCTAGTTTGCGCTTTCGAGACTGTTCAACAAAATGAAATACAGCGTGTGAACTGTTTCAAATTAAACCGATAGAGGGTTTTTTTCACAATCGCCGACAAATATTAAAGTGAGGTTAAGCAACGTGGAATAGGTTTCAAATTGAATAAATAAATGTAAGAGAAGAGCAGATTCCCTAATGAGGAAACTAATGCGTCACCACTGACCGCCACAACCACTTCGTCAACGTTCTGAGGTATTTGCTCCAAATATATCGATCCCATTCACGCATTCTGCTTAGAAATACATCACACGACACACAAAGTTAACGGAAAAATAAATAACAAAACAGAAAACAGTCTAACGTCTATTGAACTTAATCAAATAAATAGAAATGAAACACGTGAATCGAACTCCTTTCAATATTCAATGTAACCTAATTTGCTTGGTGATTAAAGGCAATATTGGGACAAGGGGTTAATAAACAGGGACTTCCTCACCTTTATCCGACAATGTTCCAGCGAGGGAGGAAAATACTGAACTTGAAATCTCTGGCTGATTAGTATGTTAAAGGGCGTGTGAAGAATCAGATGGAAGTAAGGGAAACGGCGGTAGTTGAAATTCGGGAATTTCTTGAGTGACCACCATATATCTTATGAACGTTTTTGAACGCTCAGCCTTTGGGTATTGCATTGGACTACTACACCAATTTTATAACATTCTAGTAACATTTCAGCGGAGTGTGTAAAGAAAACCCACGCTAAACCCTTTTTTTGTCAAAAATTTTGATAATTTATTGTGCTACAAAATTTGCACATAAGGGAATTTTAAGGTATGGTTTTCTTATCACGGGCTATCAATATAAAAAATTTAATCAAAATTGTTGCAGCCGTTTTTCAGAAAAAAAAATTTGGTGTTTTGATAACTATAGTTAACTTTCAGTGGATTTTGCTCGTACCCTTATCATGACATTCTAAGGTAATCTGCGGGCTAGATATCAAGTTTGAGGTGATTTGACACGGTCGTTTCCTCTAAATATGTTTCACAGACACTCAGATCATTTCTCAAATAGTGTTTTTGTACTCAGGAGGGTCTGAAACGTAAAGATCTGAAGAAAACTCAAACTTTTTTTTAGTCGGTTACATAACTTTCCTTTCTACTTTGTAGAGCCAAGGAAAGTAAAAACCATGCAAATTATTACACAATGGTTTATTATTCTCATGAACAGCTTGACCTAGTATTTGTGCTCCGAGACCCATCTTATTCAATTCAGCATCAAACACTAGTAAACCATATGAAACATGACCTGGCTACAATGGAACTACGGAAACTAAATATTCCCCCGGCGCCAGGCGCCCGTAAACGTCTGTAGGCAAAAAGAGTCGGGGAAATTGGGACGGGGGTTTCCAGGTAACCCGTTGCGAGTCGAAGGGCGTTGCAAGTCGAGCGGGTGGGTGATTGAGTTCGATATGACGGGAGGGAGGGAGGGAGTACTAACGACGAAACGTTGACTTCCGCTGTAGTTCCCGCGTTATTCTGCGTTTCGTTAATTTTTTAACCATTTTTTGCCCATAACAACCATGGGCTTCGTCCGATTGGATTGCCGAGATGGCGGGCACAACCAGATACCAAATGGGATTTTTGTGCGAAGGGACGAATTTTTTAGACCACGTTAAAGGCACAAAACGGCCTTTAACGGACATTGCAAATTTGGAATCTCCATTTCTTGAAATGTAAAGTATCAAATTTTGAGGGGGGTTGTAAAAAATTTTTCGCGTCCGAAAACATAGGGTTATTTTTCAGAATGAATAATAAACCAAAATGGAGCTCAATGCCTCGCGTATAACCGCTCGCCACTCCACGAGCTTTCCCACCGACGACAGAAAGGGCTACTAAGAAAGGAGAGCTGGTGTAAACAGAGACACACTCCTTCACAACTTAGAGTATTTTGTAATCGTTGGATTTGTCGATAACTGCTCTAGTAAATCAGCTGCTTTTCTTCCTAAAAGTTTTCACGATGTGAAATATTGATGTTTGTAAATAAAAAATAAGTGGTCTACTAATCCAATCGGACTTTCACTGAGTTCCTGCGTTTGCACGTGAAGTGAAAGCTCCAAAGTTCATTGAAATGCTGCTACTTTAACTGCGACCATTATTAGAAAAATAAAGCTCAAATGTCGACAGGATTTGTTTTCGTTGGATCCCCAATAATGTTCCCCAATTATCGGGTAAACACTGTGAGAAATGATAGCAGTGGTGTGAATTCTGATCATTCTGTGTCGCCTACAGTTGGCACATGAGTGCGCTATGAAACAAAAAGAACGGAGTTGGTGGGGCGTCCCTGAGGGGACGCGGAGGCCAAGCGCGTTGGGGGACCAGTGGACCAGTAGACCAGTGAAACTCTGGTTCGATCCCTGACCAGGCACGCCGTCCTTCAAACCGTGGGGTGGGGGGTGAGGCAATGGGTACCTGGGGCGGCTAGGACACTAAGCACGCCCCCAACGGGCTCATTAGGGAGTTAGGACATGGGCCACAGCGAAATGCCACTGGTCCTGCAGCTCTGGCGGAGTCCTATTGCCCGCAGCTGCCTCCCTGTATCTCTGTGTGTGGAGCGTCCCTGTTTCCTGTCCCTCTGCCTTTCCCGTCTCCTTGTCCCCTGTTTTCTCCTACAGTCGCTTTTGGTCAGCTTGGCCGTGTTGTTCGCTAATCATTTTCTACGTCTTTTCGGGAGCAGTCGCCTTCGTCCTTCAGGATGGCCGTTTTGGGGTGGAGCTCCCCCAGCCCCATCAATGGGCCCTTTCCTAGTTCCTGTGGTGTCCACCAGGATGCCTCACTGTGTCGTCTTCTTGAGAAATCACAGCCTCGTTTTGGATGCGACACAACCAACGCCTCCTTAACACCTTTAATCATAACTCACATTTTCGTGATGAGTAATCACGAGAAGGGAGTGGAAGTACATGAATCAAGAATTTTGAACAATACAGAAATTGGGGAGTGTTTCTGGGTGCGTACAAACGTCTGATTCCGTGGAGACAGGCCCTTTGCTCTCGTCCTTTTTCTTTTGAGTCTGTGTCAAGGTCTGAGATAATTTACCGCCTTCATTTCTGCGTTTTTGGGTTACTTGCACGTTGTATACGTGGGAGTTTAAAATCCCGTGTTCTCTACGTGCCATCAAACAATATGTACATTTTGTCAACCATTTGGAAGATGAAGCTTTCAACAAATAATAGTGAGATTGCCGTCAAAACCGATAACGGCGAACGTTGGAAGCTAACACAATTCCAGTTCGCCACCAAGTGTGAATTAGGGAACTCGCATCTCTTGTTGAGACAAAGAAGAAACTTGTAGGGAACGCTACGAACTCGCCTGTTCGGGGAACCCTCACACGGGTTTGCGGTTGACTTGAACCGAAAATCCCACTTTTGTTTCCACGTTACCGGCCATTACAGGCGTTGAAACGCTCTTGACAATGTTGAACTTACAATTAGTTTCTCGAGGAGAAATATCAACTTCGCTAATTGCCCTCACATTTAGTTTCCTCGGAGCAACTCGCTTAACACAGTCACGTTTCAACCTAATTGCTCCATTACAGCGTGTTTTCAAATAGAAGGACCGCGTGGGTGTTTTTACAAAGCCTTTGCTTTCATAACGAGTCAAAGTGAATTCGTCCAACAATCCATCTATTAGGGAAACCTAAAAGCAACCTTCAGTGTGCGATAATGGAACTAAAGGTGAGCAGTGAAAGCTCGGCCTCTGATTGATTGGTAAACTCTTATATGCGTCTTTTTTCATTCCCCTTAGTGTATATCTGACAGCCCTTTGCCCAAATCAGGCTTTGTCAATGATTCGGCTTTTTATAATAAAAACGTTAAACGCTGGGCTTTTTTAAAGCTGACCCCTTTCAACGTCAAAATTATTGGCAAAGCAATGCAAGAATTGAGAAAGTCTTGCGGGGCTGGGTAGCCATTGCCCATACTCGGGCTTTTAGCGAAGAGCACACAGCTACTGGAGTATGGGAGGAGCTCTGACAGGTTTGTTGACATGAAGTACCCACTCACCCTCAGAACCTGCGCCGCAGCAACTGTTCCCTCTTCTGAAGCGTACCTGTTCAGCCCCATCGAGGTCAATATCCACATTTCTTAGGACAGAATGCATCGCGTGATAGTGGATGGGTTGGCTACATCTAGCAAGAGATATATCCGCTCACAACAGTCCATTCAGAATAAATGTATACTGCGTTATGGAAGGGAGGGGATTAATCTTGTGGCGGTATCGCACTAAGAGAGTCGGGGAGTTAGTACGACATCAAGCCGATTGTAATTGGAACAGAGTTTTATTCTCAATTACATTCGAGGAAGTTTTACCACCACAGACGAGGAACTGAGTGGGAGCGAGCGCTAGCTTGGACGACATGGCGACGAAGGAACCGCTCGGTTACAACGGACGGCAGCGAAGTCTCGAGCGAATCAAGGCATTTGAGATGCCCAGTCAACATAAATGCACCAGACGAGCCTGCGCTGAATCGAAGGGTTAGGTTCGTGCCATTACACCCCTCCGCCCTTGATGAAGTCCTCAGGTACTCACGAGCACTGCAGTTTCTTGCCATGTACTGCAATCAGGCGTTGTTGTCCACCCAACAAAGGGGAACCTAATCTTGGGATGTGTGGATCGTACATCTTCGTCCCACGCAGCTGCGACATCCATGGTTCAGAAAATCGGTCCATCTCTTGGCGAAAGACGATTCTCTGAGTAAGGGAAGTCGGAGTTTCCCTCCTCCTCCGAGGACACGTGCCCTCAGGCGTTCCAGAAGGGGTCCAGTCCACAGCGAAGATGCTGCGTCTACCGTGCAGTGGTTAGTTGCACTTTTGGGAACAAGTGCGGCGTCCTGGCTCATGGGGTGGGGCAGGGTGTGATGCCTGTGTTGACAGCATTCAGGCGTGTACATTGAGTGGCAGCTCTTGAGCGTGTGTGAGGCTGCCAGACAATTTGTACACAGATTGTGCACTTCCACGTCAGTTCTTCGAGCCTCCTGGCTGGAGTTGAGGAAACGTGGGCACTTTTTTACCCCATGATGTTTGCTGCAGGTAGGCCAGGGATGTGGCTCTGGCGATGGAGTTTTGTCTTCAACAGACCATTATGAAGACGCATGGTTTCCCCGGGCTTGTAGTTTGGGGACAGACACGCTGGAAGATGTTGATGCATAATGGGATTCATTGTGAGGTGTAGAGTCTGTAGGTTTCCCCTGACTAGTTGGTTTATGCTGCTGCGATGCTAGGTAAGACAAGCGTGAGATGCTGGTAGATCAGAAGCTCCTTTACATCTGTCCTGCTTTCCTCGAAGCAGCCTTCGTCGATTGAAGAAAAAGCTGTGTTCAATTGTTCGTCAAGAATGGACAACGTTCAAACATAATGACGGGCGAGAGAGAAGGTCACAGCAGTAGGGCTGAAAAGTTGAAGGTAAGGGATCAAAAATTCCCATTGCATTAGAGGAACCTTCAAGTTTTTCTGCGTGGCCCGCATCTTGAACTAATGTAGGGGAAGTTCGACCACTGGTTGGGCGCTAAAAGTAACGCGGGGGATTAATATTGAAGCGATATCGCACTAAGAGAGTTGGGAAGTTTTATTCTCAATTACATTCGAGGAAGTTTTACCACCACAAACAGGGAACTGGGTGGGAGCGACCGCGGGCGACACAGCGACGAGGGAACAGGCTCAGTAACAACTGACGGCAGCGAAGTCTCAAGCGAATCGGGGCATTTAAGGTGCCCAGTCAGCATAAATGCCCCGGACGAGCCTCCGCTGAATCGAAGGGTTTGGTTCGTCCCATTACACGTAGTTCCCATCATATAACAACTGCATACGCAAGTCCTTACGCCAATCAGGACTCAAGGAACAATGTTTTGGGGCACACACAACCTTTCAAAAACATCCTAAAAAATGCTATTAACGCTCTATGGTATTCCCCATCAAGAGCACAAAATTAATGCAGGATTACAGGTTCTTCTTCCCAATCTAAAATTGATTTTCTTGCAAATTCCCCAAATTGCACAGAGAAACATTGACCAGGTTCTGTTGGAATATCATCAAATGTGAAGAACAGCCGAGAAAACACTAAACTCGAAATCATCACCGTCACTTTTTATAATCATCAGATGCGCCGCTCATCTTTGGCGTCAAAAATTACTACAGTGGTCAAA
Source organism: Pachypeltis micranthus (assembly GCA_020466155.1). NCBI lineage: Eukaryota > Metazoa > Arthropoda > Insecta > Hemiptera > Miridae > Pachypeltis > Pachypeltis micranthus. The sequence goes on from CM035776.1 coordinate 9,253,858, forward strand.
AGCGGAAATACCACTGACTTTCAAAACAGGGTGAACCGCAAGACGACCAATTTCTGGTAAGCCCAAAGTAGATAACTTCATAGTTATTTGTCCACATGTATATGAGTTGTACACATGGGGCAATAAACGGTCGATGGAAAAAAACGTCAAAGACCCCATCAAGCATTTATATTCTCTTTTACGCTCGTTTCGCTTTAAGAATCCAGTAGAATTACGCTAACTATACTATACCTTATGAATACAAACGAAAGTAAAGAGCTGTCCAGGCTGTTACATTATTCGAACCGCCGCCAGCAATTTCAAGTAAAAATCCCTATCGTTAAAAGCCGGGTATGGGAGGGGTGGGGGACCTTCTTCCACCTTTTTAGTCGGCTAAAATCCAATTTCCTCCAAGTTTTCGGGTGGTTGCGTTTACATAACAATGTACCAAAATTGAATCTCGCATGGAGTGGCACCGATATGAGAAAGAAATGTGCTGTTGACGGAGTGGAGTAATAAAGAGAGAAAGATAAAACGAATAAAAAGGGGGGAAAGAATAAAACGGAATAAAAGCCGGGAGATTAGAGTGAAGAGTGTCCTATTAGAAGGGAATCGTGAGGAATGGGGAGAGATGGCGGGAAAAGGGGTAAGGGAAAACTGCTCCTGCTGAGAAAAGCCGTCTGGAGATTGCGAGAGCGCTGCTAAGCACAATCTCAACTTGAAAAGAGCTTTAGGCTGTCGTCGCAAGTTTTGTAGCACGAAAATATGAATCTTTTTTTTCTTTTAGAGCGAAAAGGGGGAGAGAAAAAAAAAAGTTCAAAATAAATGAAGTGGCGGAAGCTGTAAGAAGATTAGCCCGTTCAAAAGGCTGCATCACTTAATTCATTTCTGTAAGCGTCTCCATTTAAAATCGTCCTTGGTGATAAATAGGTCCGGGAAGCAATTGAATGTTCGAAATGGAGTCTCCCGTTATGAAACTATGAACGACTTGTTGACTTGTGGACTGAGGTACGCCCGTGTAGCAATCATGCGGAACAACTACAGAAAGTCTGAAATCGAAAACCTATTAGCATTTTGATGTCTTATCATCTCAAAACACATTAAGATCTCATAAATTATCAACGTTTTAGTTACACAATGAAGATCGCGGTATAAATAGTAGCGTTCCAATAAATTCTGAAGAGTTACGCGCTACTCAGCCACCAAAACTCCCTCGAGACCAACTGATAATTATATCACCGTCGCGAAATTCGCAAATGAGCCCGTTGTGTGTCGTTAGAGCCCGGTGGGCACGACGTACGTCCTTACAAGTTAATCTCGGCCGTTGATTTAACGGCGTTGAGCGTCGTCACTAATACAAAGTCAATGCCCGAGTAGGCGACTGATGTATTCATGAATTGCACGGAGGACGGAACGGTAATCCTCGTTTAATGAGAATACGAAGGTAAGTTCCGCGGAGCTCTGCTGGCGTTCAGGAACGTCGATCACTCCGGAGCCCCGCCGATGTCTGCGAACTTAGTTGGGAAATTGTTAGATTACAATACTGAAAATGGTTTCGAGTGTATCGGTCAGACATCGGCGAATTGGAAAGCGGAGGCGGAAGAGAGAAGTGACTAATGGGGATGTTGGAGTCTTCTTCGAGTTTAAGTTGCGAAAGCCATCTGCCCCAAGTTTAGTTTTGGGTTAGTTCTTCGATTAAATCCACACCAGACTGAAACTAAGCTCCGCATGCTTGATTTATTCAAAGTTATCGCATTCCTCATATTGAACTTCAAACACCTGTAACCGTTCAGACGTTTCTCTTTTGGTTTATTGTTCATTCTGAATAATAACCCTACGGTTTTCGGTCGGTTTGTTTACAACCCCGCCGTCCGGACCGTTTTGTGACGTTCTTTCGAACAAAATCCCAGTTGGTATCTAGTTTGTTGGAATTGGAAAGCCAAGTCCAAAACTTATTAGTTCCCCAAGTCACATGTGTGAAGTTAGTTGTTTATGCGTTGTCAATTAAATCTTTCCCTCTTTGCTTGACCCTCGAACTTGCTATTATCTCTCGTATTTTTACTTTCCTTGGCTCTACGAAGTAGAAAGGAAAGTTACGTAATCGGTTGAAAAAAAAATTTTGAGTTCTCTTCAGATCTTTACGTTTCAGACCCCTTGAGTCCAAAAAACACTATTTGGGAAAATGGTCTGTGTGTGTGTGTGTGTCTGTGAACGATTTTTAGAGAAAACCACCGTACTAAATCAGCTCAAACTTGATATCTCGCCCGCAGGTTACCATGAGACGCCAAAATAAGGGTATGAACAAAATCCACTGAAATTTAACTATAGTTATCATAGTGATCAAAACACCAAATATTTTCTTTCTCAAAAACGACCATAACGATTTTGATTACATTTTTTATATTAATAGCTTTCAATAAGGAAATTATAGCATAAAATTCCCATTTGCGGGAAAATGACGAAAGCAGCACAATAAATTACCAAAACTTACGACGAAATCAATTTTAGCGCAGTTTTTAGAGGAAACCACCGTACCAAATCAGCTGAAACTTGATGTCTAGCCTACAGGTTACAATGGGACGCCAAAATAAGGGTATGGGAAAAATCCACCGAAAGTTACCTATAGTTATCATAGTGATCAAAACACCAAATATTTTTTTTCTCCAAAACGGCTATAACGATTTTGATTAAACTTTTTATACTGATAGCTCTCGATGAGGAATGTATCCCATGAAATTCCCATACCTGGGAAATTGACGAGAGCAGCACAATAAATTATCAAACTTTTCGACGAAAAGCGTTTTTGTCGCGGTTTTTCCTTTTAAACCCCGCTGGAATGTTACTAGAATGTTTAAAAAATAGTCGTGTTGTAGTCCAATCCAATACCTATAGTGTGAGTCTTTAAAAATGCTCATGATGCTGAAAATGCTGATGTATCTACATGGGGCTCACTCCAGAAATTCCTGAATTTCAACTACTGCCGTTTCGCTTAGTACCAGTTCTAACAGTTATTACCCAATAACTGGAGCTGGGCCCATAACTTGTTGTAAATATCTGGTACGTTGCAACACACAATTTTCCTTAGCTCTACGTCAATTCACTTTCTATTTGGCTAATTCGATTTAATCAATTCATTTATCACCCAGTTCCTTTAAACTTGGTCAAACGGCAGCAGGAAGCGGTAGCGCTTACTGTTCCCGAATTTATTGTTCTGGTCGTACTCATTGCAGGACCACTATTGAGCAATTGGTTCACAGATAATTAATGAGGCTGTAAACACGAATTTTTTAAAGAAGGATAGTGATCACTTTTGCAGAGTTATTGGGTAAACACTTATGGCACTGGTAGTAAGCGAAACGGCAGTAGTTGAAATTCAGGAATTTCTGGGGTGAGCCCCATGTATTTCATGTGCGTTTTTAAGCACTCACCCTTTAGGTATTGGATCGGACTACAATAGCAATTTTTTTAACATTCTACTAACATTCCACCGGAGTTTATAAGGAAAATACCGCGCTAAAAACGCTTTCCGTAGAAAATTTTGATAATTTATTGTGCTGCTCTCGTCATTTTCCTACAAATGGGAATTTTTTGGTTTAATTGTCTTATTGAGAGTTATTATTGTCGAGAGGGATCCAAAATTAAGGGGTGGTGGGAGAGATGGGAACATTTAGGACAGGGGAAAGCTTCTGAGTGATGCTGGCTGAGCTTCTTTTCAAGGGATTCTCATTGGAAAAATGCATAACTTCCTGCAGGAGTTATAAAAATGTGCAGGAGAAGGGGTACAGTAAATTGTTCAATTGGAGTATAAAATTGTCGTATCTCGTAATGAAACTAACAAAACTCGCTTCTTGTTTTGTGTGTCTGACAGGTAATTTAAAAGAAGTAAACGACTTAGTACGACTTTATTAAATAAACTTTCACCTGTTCGAAAGCAGATTTTTCCGTTTTTCTCCCTGTAAGGAAGGCCTAATATGCGCTAACATTTTTAGAAGTTTGGTGCCGGTAATTTTTAAGCTGCCTCGCTGATGACATAGTCGTTTGAACAGCCAGAGTTCCAGTAAATGTCTGGGAAGGTTAGCAGGAAATCCCTTTGATGTCTCTGTCGTCTGGTAGATTCACAACACGTTTTGACAATGGATGTCAGCTATTATCCAAGATCTGCGCGATATACGTTCAAAGAGTGGAAAGAGTTCCCGTCAATAACTCCGGAATGGGAGCAAAGCATATTGTTCTTCCCCGTTTCCTTTCAGTATCGCATTTCCGTTTTATATCGTATCCTCCGCTGTATCTCGAATTTTCTCTTCAACCAAATCATCTCCTTTCGTCTTGTTTTCCGGATCATTGACTGCCAGCAACGCGGTTGCAAAGAAACTGATCTCTTTTGTACTCGTATTTGAAGAGTAAAATCTTCAGTGCCTAGCGACGAAAGGAAAGCGCACTTTCCCAAATGAAATGATGGAACTAGGAAGATGGGAAGAGGTTTCTTTGCGCTTAGCGCCCTCCGGCCTCTTCGCAATATTACTCCAACTCGGTCTCTTAACTCCTTGAAATCCCGAGCAGTTTATTCACATGTGTTTCAATTCTTTTGATACTCTTACTATTCGAAGGAGATGTACAAAGGCGAATCGCTGGCACAAAAACCTCGTTTTTCTAATGATCCACTTTATTCTCCTTCGTCGGTTTCTTTTTCCGTTTTTGAGTTCGTTTGGTTTTGATCTTTTTCCTAACGCAACAACAAACCTGAAACTACGAGTGCAACTGAGTAGGGAATCAGTTTTTGAATGGAGCATTTAGTTAGGTCGAGACTGAAGGAGAAAGGTGCCCGAACCACGCGCCATGCTCTCCACGATTTTTTTCCCGTCAACTCTTACAATTTTTGTTATTCACAGCTCTGAACACTGACCGATACTATGAACTTATAATAATGGTATGAATTTGGTCCGAGCGAAAATTACGAGAGCACTACAATGGCGATAATACGAACATAAGATCGTATAATACTTCCGTTCCCATAAAATAGACGTCGACCAATATGCTGTGTACACAATGGGAGATATACGGTGGTGTTGAAATAATTAGAAGCAGCCGAAAATATTCAAAACTTCAACTGTTGTCTCCGCGGGTGATGACTTTTTGGCATTGCTTTTCCCAGAGTTCTGTGACGGTACACCAGTACCTCCGCGCGTGTTACACAGAAATGCGGTAGCGCTTCAATTTCCGGAATTTATTGAGTTGCTCTTCCTTATGTTACGACCATTATTGAGCAAACAGCGGACGTGGAGTTCACGATTTTTCAACACATTTTTTTTCGAGAAGGGGGTTTTCGGTTTTGGGACTGTACAATTTATGAGGTTGCTCCTAATTATCTTACGACCGTTGTTAAACTGTCGTCGTATAGATATTTTATTGGACCAATAACATATGCAAGAGTTTTACGTAGAAAAAAACTGCAACGCATTTTTTCCGAAATGTGGGATAATTTATTATGCTGCTCTCGTCATTTTCCCAAAGAACGCAGTTTTATGGTATTGTCGTGTTATTCAAAGCTGATCGTACAAAAAAATTATTAAAATTTGCCATAGCCACTTTAGAGAAAAAAATGTGGCGTTTCTGAAATACGTAATGAACTTAGAAACCATATTAACATACCAAAAGAACATCATTATAAATACATAAACATGAACCCAAAACCACCACTACTCAAAGGACGACCAAACCACATGCATACACCCGCATCACATCCGCACCAGCATACAAACTCTCAAAATATTTGACCACAATTCTAAAAAGTACCATTACAGTACGAAACAGATATACGATACGCAACACAGAAGAACTCACCACTAGATCAAAAGACGTGACTTAAGTCCAAATACTAGATTGGTATCATTTGATATAAGAAACTTTTACCCCTCCGTACCAATAAAAGAAACCCTCGACATACTACAAACCAACCTAAGACAAATAGACAACTACTAGGAACGTCACCAACCTCAACAAAATGACACTCAGAAAAAACTACTTTCAATTTAACAATAGCATACAAGCCAAAAGATGGATTAGGTATGGGAAACCCTACTTCCTCCATATTAACTGAAATAATTCTACAACATTACGAAGAAACTCACATCCAGACCTTAATGACAAAACACGATATCAAACACTACGCCAGATATGTAGATGATATCATCTGCATATTGATCCTTGATAACACAGACGGTATATTGAAGATATTAAACAGTATCCACCATAACATCCAATGTGATATGGACAAAGATAAAAATAAAACTCTTAATTACTTTCACCTTAAAATCACACGGTTGGACAACAAACTACAACACGACATTTTTACAAAACCTACTGCTACCGACACGACAATACACTTTACACCAAACCACCCACAACAACATAAACTAAGTGAATTTGGACACATGATACAGAGACTAAAAACGATCCCACTATCCCAACAAAATTACAAAAAAGAACTTGATACTATCAATACCATCGCAGAAAATAACGGTTACTCCAAAGAAACAATAAACAAATTATTAAGACAATATGAATCCAAAAAAGACGCTATTTACGTACACACGACCAAAAATGTACGGAATAACTAATATCCTCCGAAAGGAAGGTATACAAATCGCATTACGTACGGACAACACACTTAGAACCAAACTAACTGCTAAGACTGAAAAGACAGACTCACTCGACCAAAGTGGGGTGTATGCAATAACCTGTACTTGTAAAAACGCATACATAGGACAGACAGGACGAAAAATACGGACCAGATATTCAGAACACATTAAATCTCTTAGTAGGAGCAAAGACGACTCAAACTTTGCCAACGACCTCAAGACAACTGGACATGAACCTACCAAAATACAGGACTGTACCACCTTACTACACAAACAATACAAAGGACGAAAACTGAACATATGAGAAAACGTGGAAATTTATAAACAAAAAACTTCAATGGGCAGATCGTAAACAAACAAATCGACACAAAAGCGACACCATATTCACACGACTCAAAACACTACACAAACGAAAACAACCAACTGACGGATTTACAGACCATCCTATACAAAAAAGAACTTGGAATCCACAATTGACAGACCATTCACCTCTGATGGGTTTCCCCAGAGGCACGTGACCTCCTTCTCCCGCCCTTCCCAGACGCTCCACCATCCCGTTTACCTTTCTCTTCCTATATACAGATCACAACCAACTGACTGACTCCAGCTCTGACTTAACGGCCAGACGATGATGTCTTTACATCGAAAGCGCTTGCCCCCAGTATCTCACCAGCCAGAGGGGACGGACTCACCTAACAGGTACATTAACTTTAGTAATTTGCCTAATGGCGGACATAACCCAATTGCGATAAACATTGCTGAATCAACGTTAGATTGAAGAAAGTAGTTCTTTGTCATTGTGGCAGTTGGTACAAACCCCGAAAAAACTGCCCAGTCGTCGAAATTGGCAACACAAGCTCTCACTCAACAATTTCTGGCTCCATGTCCGGCAAAGTCACACAGATCCGCGTCAATGAACAATATAATTTACATCGTTTCTCTTTGAGCACCTCTACAACTCCTCAAACCTTTTAAACACGTATTTCCAACTCTTTTTCAATTTCTTTGTTTCGGGTTAGTTTAGTTCTTCAGCGACGACACTTCTTGACAAACTCATTCAACTTGCGCATTCAATTTATCCTACGGTTGGACCGATACAAAAAAAAAAAACCTGTTTGGTTAACCGACGGAAAGAAGTTGTTTGCACCCGACAGTCGTCCGCCTGTTACTGCTCTTTCAGAAGTTGAATCACCTTCTCGTTGTTATTGCTGCTCAACGCTCCTCTTCAAAGTCGTCCTCCTTTTCCCGTTAACCGAGTCAACAGCAGAAGTGTTTGAACAATAATTAGTTCGGGAAAGAGGGTGGGGGGAGGGTAAGGGACGTTGTGCCGAAACCAGGCGTTTCAACTATGCCCTCTCGCCATCTTCTTGAGACGCTTTATGCTCTCAGACTCACTCCTTCCACCATTAGCACGGCATTGTACTCAAGAGGACACATTATTCAGCGCTCTCGGAGAACTTCGGCGACTCCCTCAATAATTAAACGAGCTCCGTGACATCAAAAGAAGTCAAAAGAGGGACTGGAAAGAAGTCCTGTTTTTCACTTCACGCCGCTCAAGTCAGAAAATTTTACCGCATTCTCATCGAATCTTTATTTTTGGTAGTCTCTTGAGCAGCTTGGCGATTGTTGAATTGAAGGCGAAGGTCATACGCACCTTCTCATAGTTCCTTTCACGTGGAACTACCTCTAAGTAAAACATTTAAGGTACGCCAGTAAATTTTGAGAAAGGTTTTTGGAGTTTGAAACATATTGCGTTGAAAGTCGAGTGAAAATCTTCGGAATAACAAGTAACCAACACAAGAAGTTCGTCGAAACATGTTCAGAACTGCCACTGGTCATCTGCGATGCCACGGTGGATGAAAATTTATCATGGTCGCCAGATAATCAGTACCCGTAAAATTTTAATATTTGAGTTTCTCTTTTCACGGTATTCAAATTTATTCTACAAAATAATGAACGCAGTATAAGTCAAGTGCAAGTCGTTTATCGATCATTCAAATTGCTGGCGTGGAAGGAGACCGTTAAAACTAAACCGGACAGATTAGGAGAAACATAGTTATCTGGCCGAACGTTGTAATATTGTACACTTTATAGAGCCGTTGTGAGTCCCATTCCCCATAAAAGGGCAGAGTAGCAATGCGCAATGTATGAAAGTACATATTCAAATCGATAATTACAATCAATTGCGATTAATAAAAAATGTTCCGTTTTCGTTGCATTACGAAATGTTTTCTTTATTTCGTTTTTTGTGTGTGTAGCAACTGCGTAAGGCCATCACCAGCTCCATGCTCCATTTTTTGTGGCCCCACTCCTACCACCGTCATACCGCCGTGCTGTTCACCATTTTTTACTTTCCGCTACCCCGAAGGGAAAGGAAAGTATAGTAATCGTGTCAAAAAAAAAATTTGGGTTTTCTTCAGATATTTACGTTTTGAGGCCTACTGAGTCTAAAAAACCTAATTTCGGCGCGTGGTCCGTGTGTATGAGTGTGTGTCTGCAGTTCGATTTGCGGGAGAACGGCTGATGCGATTGAGCTGGTTCTTTTTTTGTTTTGTTCGTTATTTTTTGTAGACACCAAAATAAGGTTATGGACGATTTTGGCCGATGGGAAGGGGGTGGAGGACGAAAATGTAACAAAAACTAGGGTTTTTAGCATTTTTCTCAAAAACGGCTATAACGATTTTTATTAAACTTCCAAATTATCATTTACTAATCACTACCTAACTTTTCTTCTTTTCTTAATATCTCCATGAAAATACGGTGAACAGAGATAGGCCTATGAAGCAAAAATAGTGTTTTACGCTTTTTGGCTAAACAGCTTCAACGGTTATCACCAAACTTTCAACATGTTTCCGAATAGTTAATACTTATATAGTGTTCTCAATAAATGTTCCTCTGAAAGTTCATTGAACGGAGATAAAAAAGAAAATGGGTCAAAAATAACGTTTTTTCGAACATTTCCGAAAATTCCAGGATAACTGCTTCACCAGATGTGATAAATCTTATGGATTGTCTTTTAGCATTCTTAATCCACATTTTGTCCTCCGCAACTATCTCTGTATCCATCTGTTGAACGGAGATATAAGCCAAGTTAGCTCAGAAAAGGAGATTTGTCGAATATTAATTTATCGGTATTCCGATTTTCTCAAAAACTCGTTCAAACTTACGGAGTACTCTCAGCTAACCAGCCCCTACATTTTGTTTCCCATAAATGTTCCTGTAAAAATACGTTGAACGAAGATATAGCGCCCGCCTATGTAGGTGGTGTTCGAACTTACGGCAGTGGCGGAAAGTTGTGTGTTGCTACGCACCGCTCGTTTTACATGGCGACTGTTTACCATTTGGTAGTTGCATAAAATCTACCGGGGGGAACGAATTTAGCGTTCCAGTTGAGTCGCAGTATCCCGAAAGCCGCTGGGAATGATACGTAATGGCAGTAGCATACCTTGAAAGATGCTTCGTCTAGACGTCTAGAATTTCTCAGTACCAGTCTTTCAACGCCCGACCTGGACAACTATACAGCTGGATGCCTATTGTAAAGCAAGTGGGGCATAAACTCAAAGTGGCCGCTTAGCTGAGAGTGGAAAGCTTCATTACAAGTACTGTATGTCCGAACTTATAGTCCAAATTTTATAGCACGTGATTGCTTTTTATTTTAATTCATATTTTTATTCTAAGGCTTAACAAGTAGGGTAAAAGCACCAATTGTTGACACTATTAGAGAGAAAAATCGTTCGATTCTGCGCTCTACCCAAGTATTCAAGAAATTGAAACTTTTGGATAGTGATCATGAATCGTGAGTTCCTTCGGAACAATTTGCACTTATTAGACTTGATTAAATACGATTTTTTCAGCATAAAAAACAAGTTTTTCAAAAATGGAATTTTCCCCCTAATGTTGACAGTTCTGCCTTCGGAAATTCCTAATGTTGACATTTGCGGTTCCTAATGTTGACACCAGTCTAAATTTTTGAGAAAGTATTTAAATATGCTTTCCCTCTAGTTATTTCTCAAAGTAAATGAACAAACGAGATTAGGAACGCGTTAAAATATATTTAATGTTAGACTAGACAGTAGGAAATGGATTTTGAACAGCATAATCACAGAGGAACAGGAACAGAAGTAGGGATCACAAATTTTCTAGGGTTTCCCCCGTAATATTTAGGCTTGGGCAGTTTGTATTTCACATTACTGACTGCCAGAAGGCGATTCCCCTCGCTCGAAGGCCTGAAAACAGTCCTCAGTCTGTTGCAGGGATGAAGCGGAGTTACTTCAGCAGCATCTTCACTTTCAATTTTGACAACCAGACAAACACATTCGGTCTGATTTTTTTTGCGGGCAACACACTCACCACCATGTCCCCTTCATTTATTCGTCCTACTTCTTCCTGAGCACAACTTGTTTCTCCTACGGTCCCTCCAGGTAGTGATATTGGGCCATCTTCATTTGACAATTCCTTTTCCCGTCCTGATACTGCCTCATCTTCTTTCAGCGACTCCTTCACAGGCTCCACTTCGTTTGACAATTCCTTCTCCCTTCCTGATGCTGCCTCATCTTCTTTCAGCGACTTCTCCACTGGCTCCACTTCATTTGACAATCCCTGACCTGATATCGGCGCATCTTCTTTCAGTGATACCTCCACTGGCTCCGTATCATTTAACAATTCCTCTTCTGTATCTTTAGCTAAGGTATGCTGCTGGACAACATCCCAGTCTTCATCCATGTCACTGTAATTCTCAGAAAAACCTGGGCCTGTGTGACTGGAAAGCCAGCCTTTGCTGTTGTTTTTATCCAGTGGACCAAAATCTCCTCTTCATCTTTTGACAGCACCGACTGACGCCCTATTCTTCTTTCGTGAGGAGGTTTCCTCTCACCTTGTACAACAGAGTGATACGAGGAACTCCATGGCGCTTTGCAGCTGCATAAACCGTTGTGCCGAGCTTCACATCCTTTATAGCGTCTTCCATTTGCAGGACAGTGTACTTCCACATTCCGTTCTTGTCGGGAGGCATGGTAGTAGTCGATCTGTTAAAATGATAAGACACTGTATCAGAATCATACTGTTATTTTAAAATTCTGATAGGTAGGTAGGTACCTGATAGTGTTGCAAAGGTCATAGGTAGGGGTCTAACCACAAAAAGATCAAGTTACCTTACGTAAAAATGTAAAAAAAAAAAAATTATAATATGTCAACTTAAGGAACCAAAATATGTCAACATTAGGATCTCCATGTCAACTTAAGGTTCCAGTACGCTGATTTGAAAAATTCAATAGTCTCAATATTCTACGAAATTATTCAAACCCAAATATCACCTTGGCAACCTGATCAACATTTTCCCCACCTGTATCAACAACACAAATAACACCTGTGTCAACATTAGGACACACGCCCTTTCATGAAACCCAAATGATGACACCCCATCTTGACCATCTATTTCAACGAAATTCAGGGGTTTAATGCTTACAAATTCTTCCTTACACTATTATTAGAGCAGGCAATAGATATATAACTGGTTACTCATAATATTTGACTTGAAAAGTCTAATTTTGTTGACTTACCTCACTAACCTGCGGGATAGCGATGGCGTCGCTGGGTTGACTGATCCAGCTGTCACAGGCTTCAATATTAGCCAGACGTTCGATATGGGTAATTGTAACTAGTGAAGCCGGCCTACCTCAAATCTCACATCCTTATCAACAGAATGACGCCAATTCCGAGTACCTACAGTGTCCCAATACCTTAAGTTTACGTTTTGAAATTGAAGTGTCAGCATTAGGATAAGTGTCAACATTTGGTGCTTTTACCCTAGTGCCAGCTAAATGGTTCAAACGAGGCTACTTCAGAGGTGAATGAGACTATCATTCTGATTCATGCCGAGTCAAAATACTGTGAATATTCAAAGTACACTTACTAGTTCGAAGTTCTTTTAGTGTTAATGAAAGGTTTAAATTAAATCAAGCACACAGAGAAATAAGGAAATATCACTCTGTACTCGTAAGAAAAATCAGTTTTTTTTTAATATGACGCAATAATAAACGCAAGGAATGCGAGAATATCAATGCGGGACGAGGCGAAGCCGAGACACCATCGGGAACCGAACCACATGAACATCACCTACTAGAGTGCGTCACACATTCCACATGTGAGTCAAGTTGTACATACGATTTATATCACGCACCACAGCAATCAACAAACATTCAGGGTCGATTATTCGAACGAGCAAATAGTACTCCAATTCAAAAAAGCCGGTAGGCTCAAAGTACTAATCACTGACTTTTGTTTGAACCGGTAGCCCCTATGGTTTTCCAAATTCGGACTATGCCTCACTTTATTCCGACAATTAATTTTTTTAATTTTTCGTTTACTCATTAAATTCAGTGTGCCAAACTTGGTTCATTTATAAATATCTCAACTACGTTGCCACAATAATAATCTTTGACATTGTTGTCAAATTCCTGAAGAGTAAACGGGAGCATCCTAAGCATCATGTCGAACCATACATTTTCTGTGCGCTGATTATAGAAAACATGAACAAGGATTCACTCTAGTACTTTAAGCTCTACTACTTTCTATTACAATGTTATATATTGATGCTGATATATGATTGCTGTTATATTAGTAAAATGGTTCGAACTTTGTAAAAACAGATTAAATTAGCTAACGGGACGACAAAAATCACTGAATAGACGTGGAGCTGAAGGAAGGTGTGTTTAAGGGTGATCAGATAAATCCGATTTTGACTAAAAAGAGGTACTGGATCTAAGATATTATTTTAATCCCCGCAGTAACTTAGCAAATCGCTTTAAACTGTACGCGTTGATAAGAATGAGCGAATAGATCAATTTTCCAAAGAAATTCGATGTTGAATAACTTGATTTATTGACCAGGGGAAATTAGGGCTACACAGCCCTCTCAACCATTTCCCCAGGAACCCAAATACAAGCAATTCCTCGTAGCGTTAAACACTGACATATATATACAGGATACCATACAACGTAACTGTTTAGTTGGTATGTTTTCCACGAAACTCTGCGAAAGAACTTTCAATAATCCAATTAATCATTTACTACAGTCACACCAAAATTACATATTCCTCCCTTCTCATACTAAATAAATCACATGCTCTCCCCTCGTGCTAAAACGCACAATCATACAATGAGAAGGGCGAGTACTTGTATATCCTCCCCTTCCCTCACTATACACAACCCAACCTAAAAACACAAATCACGAACATAAACGCTTTCAAACTCTACAGCAAAAATGACGTTCTCAGAGAGAGACTCGCCTCAATGTTCAAACAATCAATCCTAAATAATGATGATAACTATGTATAAACAATTATAAACATGCAAAAAGTAATACACATAATATAATCCTCCATATTATGAACTTGAGGAGTCATTTAGAGAATATTGGACTCCCAGGAAAGAATCGTCGGGCCCCGGAACAAATTTAAGGGCGGGCTGTTATTGAAAAGGTGAATTTTATTTAGAGGCTCGTAATTAGTTGCGGAGAGTACCGCACGAAAGAAAACAGAACGTTCCGGGCCTGAGGAGCTGAAAGGGACAACATATATAAACATTAAGAGGGGCTTTAAGAGGTAGAAAATGTTAACGACAGTGCGGTGCGTTTAGTGGCTGACAAGACCACAACGGTCAGCCACAGCCTAGAAGCAGAACCCTCTTGAATCCCACGTTCTCGGCGTATCCCTTCCATCTCCTCCTAATGGAACTGTTAATGAGAGGATTAAATCGAGGATATATACTCCATTATTGGCTCAACTATGGTTAAGTGACACCAGTGAGCTCAACCACCTACTCAGCGCTCGAGAGACATCGCTCAACCGAGCGAATTGAAAGCTGCAAGGAAATGTTCACCCTAAATCCTTTCGCAAACCAAGCTGCACAATCTCAACGCTCAAATCGGACTCGTTCATCACGTTGAGAAATTTTCCAGACAACGAATTCGTCGATAGCTCTTCATTCGTTGGAGTTTCCTCAGGTTAGTTATTATAAGTGCTCTTCGCCATAAGAATGCATACATATACTGTTCAGCACAGGACGAATTAGATGAGTTTCTGGCCTCAGAACGTCCGCACTTTTTTTTTTTCCTCGAGGGCATGCGGAACATGGTCCTTTTGTCACTGCGGCCACACACGGGCCTATTGTGACACAGGCCCTTCCTTAGTAGAAGGCGTCGTACATACCCGTCTCCTTTATGAAGCCAAGTATGTCCTTCACCGCAGATTCCGCTATGATATGGGGCTCAATAATCCCCTGGGCAAAATATTCAAAGCGTTTGACTGCTAAGGCAGGGCATTCACATAGGATGCGTTCCGCCGTCTCGTCCTCCTCACCACAGAGTTTGCATTCCACCGCCTCTAAGATGCCCATCTTGTTGAGATGATACCTGAGTGGGCATTGTCCGGCGAGGAAGCTAATCAAGACCCTCAGATCTCTTCTGGAGAGTGTCAGCATCGCCTTTGCCATTAGACCAGAAGGCGTAACAAGCCTTTTCGATTGTCTAAGTCATGCCTGGCGATGCCAACGGGCGCTATTTTCCTGTATCTTCCATCGGGCCACCAAACGGTTCAGGTGACTTTTAGTCATACCTACGTGAGGTTCAGGACCAATGGGCAGGGTTTCCGTGCCCTTTCTGGCAAGATGGTCTGCCTATTCATTGCCCTCATGCCACCTGTGAGCCAGCATCCAGATGAGGGAAAGCCTATTGTGGGCGCCGAGCTGCTTGGGCGCATGAAGGCATTCCCATACCAGCCTGGACCTGAAGCTATAGGCTGCAATGGCCTTTAGTGCCGCCTGGCTGTCCGAGAATATGTAGATCCACTTGCCCTTGAGTCCTTTAGACACCATCTCTTCCGCGCAGATCTTTATAGCTAGGATTTCAGCTTGGAATATTGTGGAATACTCTCCCAGCGGCTTAGCCAGACTGTAGTTGGGCCCAACAATACCCAGTCCTGCTCTGCGTCTCATCACTGAACCATCGGTGTACCACTGCAGGGCGCCCACCTCAGTCGGGAACGTCTCCTGCTCCCATCATTCCTGCGAGTGGATACTGACCCTAAACAGCAGCTGAAAGTTCTTCACGTCCGCACTTAACGATACTCTCTGTGCGCACTAGCCCTTTTGTTACCCGTGGAAAGTCCATCTAGTCAGTTATTTCCAAGTGACATCGGATTTCCCCTGTCCTGGACTTTCCATCTATATTATCCCACCCCTCAATTTTAGAATCATCTCCACAACAGACAGCTCCAAACTCATTCACTTATGAATTCTCACGAAAGTCGGTCGTCTCCAGTTCTCCCAACACACAGGCAAATAACAGCTCTCACGATACAGTCATCTACCAACCGCCACAAGTTTTACCTCTTATCGACATTTAATTCGAATGTCTCCTTCTTTCCCCACACAACCAGTTTCACGCCTTCAGAGCCCCCCTTGTTCGGGCTTATATATTCAAATCATATCTTGTTCTAATCACCTATCCTTTGTACATCTAAGTATTCAAATCTTGTGATGAGGGAGCGGAAAGTAAAGACACTCGACGCAATCTTTTCAGGCAGCTACACCACTTATGGTATCCACTCATAGTATCCATACAGAAGTTATATATTTTATTTCTTTTCGATGTGAGTGACGTCAAGACACCAGCCATCACCCGCTCTCCAAACGCCATTTTTTATTCCCATTCCCAATTCTACCTAGCTGCGAACCGCCACGTGCACGTTAAAACTTATATTATTTATTCATTGCCAAATTTTCACTTTGCAGTGAAAATTTCATCATTCACGCGCAGTTATCACTCTCTTCGGGTCGCAGTATCCCGCAAGTCCTGTACTCAACGTCTACCAGCGTCATACCTGGACGACATACTCAGGAAACATCCACCAGCACCATACCTGGACTAACATACAGCCGAAGGACAATTGGGCAAAGAAGAACCACGAACATTAAACTTCGCTCGAAGAAAAGTGCCAAGTACCAGATCAATTTTCCTTTCGCTGTAGACTTTTCCCGAGCAGTAACTTTATTTTCTATTTATGTTTATGAGCTCAACGATAAATTTCTTTCCATCATTTCTTTATATCAAACATTTTGTGTGCAAAATCTGGTTGGATAAGCATTCACCACTTTGTCACAACACAATCGATTGCTCAGCAACAATGTAAACTTTGTTCCTACGTTCCAGCAGATTTCCGTAGTTCTTTCGTTATCAGGACATTTTCCGTAGGAGAAACTTCTCGGATATTTGGCTGAGTATGTCAGCGGAGCGGCGTTACGAAACATTTTTCTCGCGGGTGTGTTTCCGTCTAGAATAATCGCCCTCTCTAACCGAGTTAACGATTTCACGCTTTCCTGAATATCAGCGAGAGGCTCGGGTTTCCTCTGTTCAGATAATCGTGTGGTTGGATCTTCGTGTAGCGATAACCTATTTGTGAATCGCGAGAGGCTGCCAACACCTTCGCCCGGGAATATCCAAGTGTGAGCGATTTGAAGAGATTGATAGTTATTTGGAAACAAAATCCATAACTGCTACTATTCAATACCTTATCTTCTGTTTTTATTTTATTTTTTTGTATTCGTCTTATTTCAAGGTACTGAGAGAGTTCTCCAGTGTTCTGTGCAGCCTTCGGAGACGTTCATTATTTTCCTTACTACGATTGTGTCCATTCAAATGCCGTCCAAATGCATCATTCGATTAAGAACACCTGCCGTCCAACCAGAAACCTCCAACCGATCAATTTTGAGCATTACTATTAGCAACTTTCATTTCAAACTGTTTAATTCTTCAACGTTGTACTTTGTGAAGAGCGTCCACGCCATTTGAAACGTTTCCCGTTTAAATCTTACTGCCTCCTCAATATCTGAATCACGTTGTATCCTCCAACCCACAAGAGCTCATATGAGCCTTGTTCTTTAAATGCTCCCCTCATCTTCTATTCCCAATCCGTGAAGAGTACCAATTTTTGGCAATCCCCTCCATAAATAAACGTTAAACTAGAACCTTATTTATTGAATCAGTAACTTGGCATCGCTCGCATTCGCGATCCATCGTTCCATCTCACAATTTCTAATATCAAAATTCTCTAAAACAAAATCTGATTTTACTTTCGTAAGATTTAGACGTCGAGGATCATCGGTTTTGGGGGTCAGCTTTTGTAAAACATCCAATATTGCTGCATTCGTAGCGTCTGATGTTGATGGAGGCGAACGGAACGCATCACATTTCCAAGTTTGGTAGTCTTTCGTAGGAAATATTCCTCGAAAACGGCGTTTTCATCCCCGTCAATTTCAGCCGGTAAAGTCACCGAAATTATCCGATATGAGCCGCGTTAGCATAATGACTTCTGGACATTCCTTACTGTGGGTACTAGAAGTGTTTTAGTTGCTGCTATTGAAACGGAAATTCGCATATTACCGTATCATCCTTTTGTGATTGGATCCATGTCAGACAGTGAACTAATGCCTTGGGTTCTTTGGATTTTGCTCTACTGTTTTGCAAAATCTTACTTTTTTAGGTTCAACAGCGAGTCCAGGTTCTTCCATTGTGGAGAATTGATTCGATTTATAAACGTGCGAACCAAAGAAGGCAACTGCGATGCGTTCTGAAAACGTTTTATTAATTAACATCATGATAGTAACATAAATGAGGTACATTTGCCGTGATGTTTGATAGAATACCTGAAAACGAATCGAAACAAACAAGCCTTCTTCCAGCGAAGTAGTCTCTTCTACGACAAATTCATGAAATGGGCGTAACGAGCGAACAAATGAATTCTTGGAGTGGAAATTAAGTGATGACGCGTATCCTTGGTGACGAAGTATGCGTCTTTTATAAAACTGGAGTTTTACACTCATTAAAGTACGACATAACCCCCTCCATTATAACTTTAGAAACGAAACTGAGTAATTTAACACGGAACCCTCAGGTGTTGGGTGTATCAGTCACTTTTACCTTCACTAATGTTCAGTTGTGCTGCTCTTGAACTGTCCTTCGTATAGATTCAAAAACGTCAACGTTACTGAAGACGTCCGTATAACAATATTGTAGTTAAAAATCCGAAATGACGGGTTTTACAAGAGTACGTTTTCCATGGTAAAGTAAACCTCAGGCGAGGGAGCGAGTGAAGAATTAATGAATTAATTAATTAAAGTCAGGGACAGAACGGAAGGGAGGGGCTTTCGACATAATTTCCCCGCCAGAACTGACATTAAAGAGCATCCTGGAAGAGATAGCCGCGTGTGTCTTCGATACTCGTTACTCCTTTTTTGTTGAACGGCTATACTTCGTCTGTATGACTATCGTGAATATCCGAAAAGTTGAAAGATAAAAACCTAACAAATCACTGGGGTTCGCAGATCGAGAGTGACATCTCATTAAAACCGCCCTCACAATGAATTGTGAGTATTTGCACGAGAAATCCCGTCTCAATACAGTGAGGCTCTTAAAATACTTTTCTTCGAGAAGATTGAAGTTTCGAAGTCTTTAACACATAAATAAGTATGTAAATAATCATTCATGACTTTTCGAGACGTCTTTCCCGTCGTCTTTCGACTCCCGAACTTTTTAGATGGGAAAAGCATTTGACGAGGTAAAACATGCTGCCAACTCCTATAACGCCGGCTCGTTTTACGCGTTGGAACCCCCCATTTTCATAATGCGATACGGCCAGTAAAAGTTGGCGTGAAAACCTGAATTTCCAAGGTCAATCTCTTTTTCCCATTTGTCTCCCGCGTAAGAAAACTTTTCCTAATAAAACTTGACACCCAGTGAGTTCGGTGCGGTTTTCGTCACCTTCTATCGCTCTAAAAGCAGTTTTAGATTTCAATTACCATTTTTGAGAATTGGACGCGAAAGTGGGGACATACATACCTCTTTACTTGGCAGTGTCGTGGGGACCGTCCAATTCCCCTGCAACCCGCTTAATGTTGTTATTAAGGCGTGTATCTCAATCGACCCTACGGAAGAAAACCAGAAAACGTGTGTTTGTGCCAATAGCTCTTAGTATAAACATCTTATCGCCGACAAAGACCCACTTCCAGCTCCAACTGCTTTCGCCGATGATTCAACTTCTTCAGCTCCACGGTCCGCCTTTCATTACGTAGAGTCCCCAGTATACCGACGTAGTGTTAGGCCGTATTATAGAAAAAATGGGTCGTCAGCAACCCAAATACAATAATTTATCCACGTAGCAACTTACCGCTCACGACGTAAGAAATTACTACTACCAGTTCGTTATGAATGAAAAAGGAACTAAAACTTCTATTAAATCCAAAAAATACCAATAAACTATAGGAAACATGACTATTACACCCGAACAACGAGCATTGACATTATCCAGGGGGTGCCGAATCGATCTGACGGGTAGTAGAGCTAAAACGGGAGGCAGTCCGGTAAACGAGCGCCGGCCTGGTAAAAACGATAATTTTCGCTGTATTGTCCCGCCAGCTCCTTCAAGTAGTCGAATTTGCCTCACTATATTTACTGAAATTTTACTGTTTTCCACCTAAAATCAGTCCTACACCACGAAGGCCTTATTGACTCACCACCGAGAAACACCTTTAAAAACCCCGTATGTCACCCGTTCCAAAACTCGTACAGCGCCTGAACCAGATCTCCTGGTTCAACCCCTACTTAACCCATTCAATACGGCGGCCATATTGAGATCCCTATGCAGTATACTGCTTAGTTTTTCATAAACGGCCGTCACTGACGGCACAACTTTTTCTACGTATATGGCTTAGTTAATTTTTGTATGGGCTTGAAAAAATAGTTTCAAAATTCTAATGTGTATAATTAGTGTATACATGACGCCTAGCGCCTGCAGTCATAGCTAATGTGTAGGTAGGCAATCACGCAAAACACAAACAGCTATGACTGCAAGCGCCCCGAGGCGCTCGTCATTTTATACACGAATTGGGCCATTGGAACTTCGAAACAATTATTTCAAGCTTAAAATAATACACTAATCCACAAGGTACTTTCAGAAGGTAAGTTGTTTTGAATAAGGTGTAATTATAAAGAGAGGAAAACAATTTTTTTTTCAATAAAATTACAAGTATTTATTACAAAAAAGTATTTATACAGTAAATAACATAGAAATCGTTCGTAAATTTTTACATAGGTAGTAAACATTAAGCAATTAATTTCCATCAATGGTCATATTTTTGTGGAAATTTACAAAACAATTTTCGATACATAAAGCAGGTGTATCAGGACAAACTGGACAGGATATGAAGAAGTTCCTCATCAGTCATCACTTTTCTTTGCATTGGCTCACCAACTTTAGGTTGTTTGGTGCTGAAAAAATCATTATTACAATGATTATCATCATCGTAATTTTAATGTTAGTGAAACGTAAAAAATACGCAAACCTTGAAGTTGAGGAGTTGTGGCTCCTCACTCGCCCTCTTTTTTCCTCCTCGAGTACGAAGCATCTGCTTAAAAATAGGTATATATTAGCTTATTATTAAGTAATAAGTTTAAATTATACGTCCAAATGTAAAGATAATGGAGTTTTACTTACCCTAATTTGGGAACTATGCAGTTTCTAAAGGAAACGTCAGATTCAGAAACGGCAAACTGCAGAATGTTCAGAATGTTGTTAGGAGTGACTGCCAGTAAATAACGGGCTTCCACAAGTGACTGGAACGGTCTGAAGCTCATTTGAAACTAAAGAAAACCGAGCGTCTCGGGGCGCTCGCCGTCATTGGGTAAGGGGCGGAAGAGCGCCTCGAGGCGCTTGCCGTCACCAGGTATAACATTGGAGAGCGCCCCAGGGCGCTCTCCGTATTGAATGGGTTAAATATGCTGCACACCGTGTTATCACTCGTTTGACGCATATTTATAACGCATGCATGAGGCCGGGTTAGTACTTCCCGGATCAATGGAAACGAGCAAATAAAATTATGATCCTGAAACCTGGGAAAGCAGAGAACGAAGTCACTTCATACATACTGTTATGGGTTGGGGGGGATTAATATTGAAAGCGATATCGCACTAAGAGAGTTAGGGAGTTAGTACGATATCAAGCTGAATGCAATTGGAACAGAGTTTTATTTCAATTACATTCGAGGAAGTTTTACCACCGCAAACAGGGAACTGGGTGGGAGCAAACACCAGCGTGGACGACACGGTGACGAGGGAACCGGCTCGGTTACAACTGATGGCAGCAAAGTCTTGAGCGAATCGGGGCATTTGAGGTGCCCAGTCAGCATAAATGCCCTGGACGAGCCTCCGCTGAATGAAGGGGTTTGGTTCGTCCCGGTATATCACTCTGCCTTTGATGAAGTGCCTGTCCTCAGGCACTCATCAACACTGCAGGGCGTTGCTGTCCACCCAACAGAGGGGAACCTAACCTTGAGCATAGCGAGCGAGGGAGAACTTGGAGTAAAGTTCCAAAAGGGTGCCCATGTTTGTGGTGGGATTAATGAATTTAGAACTACAAATAAACAGTCACCTCACAATGTCCATGACGTACACATCTTCTGGGGATCGTACGTCGTCGTCCCATACCGCTGTGACATCCATGGTTCAGAGAATAGGTCCATCTCTTGGTCTTGGCGAAAGACGATTCTCTGAGTAAGGGGAGTCGGAGTTTCCCTCCTCCTTAGAGGACAACTGCCCTGTCTCGCAGAACCTGCATACCTGTACCTCGCACTTGCCAATATTTGCAAGGTAGTACCTCAGCAGACCGTGACCTGTGAACAGGCCACACATGATCCTCACACCCCTCCTCCCCAGTGCAAGCACCTCCTTGGACGTATCTCTGGAGAGCTGGATGAAGAGTTTTGACTGTCTAAGGCCGGGCAGCCCCTGCCAATGAGCAGCCCTGCACCTGTCCTCCCATTTGCCAACCTCTCTACGTGTAGTCCCAACAAAGGGCTCAGGGCCGACCCATCAGCTCGTTCGTTTCCCTCTATACCCTGATGCCCTTGCAACCAAACTCAGTGTTAAGCTGTTGTCCTCTGCCAGGGCCTTCAGTCTAGTCAGACACTCCCACACCTGCCGTGATGTAAGTCGTGAGATACATAGGAACTACTCCAGGAATCTTGGAATATCAACCACCGCGGAATTTCAATTAACCACCTCCCCCCCCATTTCCGAAAATTCTGAAAATGTGATTATTATCCTTCTCAATAAAATCACGTGTACGCCCTCATTAATTCTCTTTGTACGAATTGCGCAATAATTGTCAGAGCGTGAGTACGAGCGGCATAATAAATTCCAGGACTGTAAGCACTACCGCTTTCTGCCGCCTTGAAGCGATGTTTTACCAAGTAAAAATGAATTGAGAGAAAATGAATTGAATAAGTAGCCAAATCCATGCAAATCAACGAATCTAAGTGGACTAAAGGAAGTTGTGTGAGGTGCACCTAATATTTGTGCATATTATTATTCAAAATAAATTTTTGTCTAAATTCTCGATTGTAAAACCTCTGGAAAGTGTAGCACCTGTCGCTAATATTTGTATTAATTCGCGGAAGATTTATTTATTTACTATGCAAAATTGGAAGCTTTCAGCTAATTCTTCCCCCACCCTTCCCACCACACACAATAATTTGATTGAAACACTCACATTCACAGCTGTCATAACCTGGTTTTACTTAGCTCTCTTATAATTTGTGTATTCTCGCCCAGCGGCAACTTTATCGTCGACTCCTTTGCCTATTTAGACGTCAAGCTTGAGATTTGGCAATTTAACCGACCAGAAAGTCAACAAAATAGCCTACTTCGACGTAACATCGTTCACGCCCCTTCATTCGTACGAAATTAAACTATATATAAAGGCTTGTGCCCGGACTCACCTGCGACGACCAGGCTTCATCGCATTCGCGCCACCTAAACCCATTCGCTCTATTCCTCACTCCCCGATTGAAACGTGCTCGGCGCATTTAGCCGTCCACCAGCATCCCTGCGTCAAACCAACTTATGCAGTGTGTTCAATTCATCGTTTCCAAAAATAAAGGAGAAAAAAATATATACATTGAACCCACGAAGTGGACCGTTCATTCAATCGTCTTCACACACACACACACACAGGCAGACTGTATTCTCGAATGATATTTTTAAACGTAAAAATTATAAGGAAGTAAAAAATATTTTTGTCAGCAGATGGATCAACTTCTCTTCTTATTTCATACGAGGAAGAGAGGCCAAAGTGTGACAAAATGCTTCAAAAGATAATGACGAGGCTAAAATGATGAAAATTACTTTGTATGTTGAGGAGCACAAAAAAAAAACTTGACGTTCCGATGAAAAGCTGTCACGAGGGAAGGTTCTGATGGGGATATAAATTCTCGGAGGATTAGAGTAGAGCCGGCGACGTGAACCAGTTTTTTGTCAAGTGTACGACCGCCACTTAGCCATTGGAGGATGTTTTGAAGGGAACTGGCGAAGGGAGTAGGGGAGGGTCTTCAGCTCAGCCACCTCTGAATAGAGAGCGAAGGAGGAAGGTAGGGATTGCTCTCTTGTTTGTGCGCCCCTACCACATAACAACCAACCTTTTATAAATAATAGACGAAGTCTCTTCCCTCGGCCTGCCCTCGCTCCGGCCATACATTCAGTTTACATCCCCCAGGCTTATATTCTTCCTTAGAAATGCGGCGGGGGATCGACCGTTGAGCGACGAGGGAAAAACACATCTCCCTTTATTCATCGGCGTCATCGGCCGCGACACTGAAACCATAATGGCGCCCTCGGGAAAATTATGAGAACGGCCGAAACCGAACGAAGCCCTCAAAATCCTTAACGGGTTATTGGTAATAACCTCAACCGCCAGTCTTCAATAATTCAACTCTCGCGAAATTGCTGGGCTTAGCGTTTGTGGGGCAAAGAGGTTAAGCGGTCCCGCCGACCTTCTTTTTCCGGAAGTCAGGAAATATTAGGGTTGTTGTGGACGAAAATTCTCGATGACTCGGCCTTTTTAAGGAATCCAGACAAATGGTCATAATTCGTGGGATTTGCCAGCTAGTAGCCTAAAAGCCTCAGTTTCGTGTTAACTTTTCGACACGATGTTTCGGTGCCTTGTGAGACGAACAACTCCGGTTTAATAAGTCCTCGTCCCTCAAGCACTTATCACTGAAATAAGTTGGCGTATCGGCAGTTTTTGTCAATAACTCTTTTCATAAATACTGCAAGCGATGAACGACATAACTCCCTTCACATCTTCGTACATTTAAATTTCTTAGGTGCGTGAATGAAGAGCAGTTTATGGAGAACAAACAACGTTTAAATAGAGAAAACTAATCACTTAGTCAAATCTAAATAATATGTAACGTTTATGATCTTGATTGATGTTCAATAAACGACGTGACACTGTCCCTGGAAGCAACTGACTCGCACAGCATCGGTTTTTGCATTTTAGTGGACATCGGGATTGCAAGCGATACGACAGCTCAACATTTAGACATTTAAATATGTACCAAATGTTGCGTCGCGTACACAAACGAATAACGAGGCTCATGTTTAGTCTTTTGTACAGTCTGATGGCATGACACTCTTCATGTTCCGATTGTTTCTACATTTCTCAGCACGCCCCAGCTCGATGCAAACCGTCAATCATCCACAATAGAGTTTTTTTTTCGGAACAAATAAAAATCTCAAAACGAATGATAATTTATAAAAATTCGTTATTCTCACTCCTGTGGTTCACTGATTTACTTTTTTATATATTAAACTCTATTTGAGACACAAATGATAATCAACGAGTTACTTGTTTTTCTCATTCAACACCAGCTATACCCAGTAAAGGTAGGGTAAGTTGATTAGCGAATTCTTCACTAGTTCTCAGACTATTGAATATGTATGCAGTGACGTGATTGCGTTCTAATGAAAGGAGCTTTTGTGATGAAAGGAGTCGCCTCGGGACGAAGTTAGAAACGGATTTTAATTGACACGGAGGTTAGACCTGGAAGTTCCATTTCAAAGGTCCCTCATCTTCACCTTTTGCAGCCTCAATGCACCGCTGTCCCAATAGTTGGGCTTCCAGGCGCTGAATTTCGGCCACTGATCTCCACATTATCATTCCGCGCGGTTAGCAAATGACGTTACCTGTTGCCAATAACGAAATGATTACTTGTCTCTCTGTCGTTAACGAGAAGCACTTTGCCGGTTGAGTGCGTATTGAAAGGGGAGTATCTGAGTGTAGATTGAAACGATTGTTCGTCTGATAGAACATGCAACCAGGTGATAATGACGAGCATAGGGTCCGCTTTCCCATCGTTCCTGGAAGCATGTGTCAAAGAAAACTCGAATCAATGTACGAGAATTTCGAGACAAAACGAACACAACCACGTTTGACCAACTTTTTTATGAGATCAATAATTCAAATTTAAAAAAACCCTGAAAATTATTACACAACGGTTTATTATTCGGATAATCAGCTTGACCTAGCATTAATGCTCCGAGACCCATCCTGTTCGATTCAGCATCGAAAAATATCATAATTAAACCCAAAAAAAGGTCGAAAAGAACTGAATCGTAATATTAAAATAAACAAAAAAACGAAAGTATCGAGAAAAAACTGAATTTTAATATGAAAACATGCACGCTAAATACTAATATCAAAATTTAACCAAAAATCTATGAAAAAAAAACAAAATGATAATGAAACGAAAGAATCTAAAAAAATTGAATCGTATTAAAACCAAAACGTCGGGGAAATTGGAACGGGGGCGCTCGAAGCGAACCCGGGGGGAGTTGAGTGTTAGAGGGAGGCTGCTCGCTCGCCTCGAGATTTTTAATGAGACGTTTGGGGCGGGGGGAGTTCAAACGACGAAACGCTGTAGCTCCCGCGTTGTACTGCGTTTCGTTAATTTTTTTAACCGTTTTTTGCCCATTACAACCACAGGCTTCGTCCGATCGGATTGCCGAGATGGCGGGCACAACTAGATACCAAATCGGATTTTTGGGCGAAAGAACGAATTTTTTAGACCACGTTAAAGGCACAAAACGACCCGGACGGGGGACGGGGGACGGACATTGCAAATTTGGAATCTCCATGTCTTGAAACGTAAAGTATCAAATTTTGAGGGGGGGTTGTAAAAAATTTTTTCGTGACCGAAAACATAGGGTTATTATTCAGAATGAATAATAAACCAAAAGAGAATAAAATACGAGTAATTACTGTTTCGACCAGAGTGGACTTGAATGAATTACGTAGACGGGTTTTACTGTAGCGCGAAACTTGTATTGGACTAGTTGAGACATCACAACAAGATTTGAACAGTTACATGTTCAAAGAAGAAGTGACAGGAACCAGATAAGAGTTTTAGTATACAGGCGCGAACAAGGGAGCTCTGAAGGCGTGAAACTAGTTGTCCCTGCGGAAGGGAGGCTAGTAAATTGTGTATAGGGAGAATTGGGAGGCAACCGATCTTCGCAAGTACTGGTAGATGAATGAGTTTGGGAGGAGCTGTCTGTTACGGAGAGGAACGTAAATTGGGTGGGAGGGAAAAATGTATTTTGGAAAGTCCAGACGAAGGGGAAATCTGTTGACAATCAGAAAATATCTGGTGCGTAGCAACACACAACTTTCCGCCACCCCTTTAAGTTCGAACACCAGCTGTATATGCGGGTGCTATATCTTCGTTCAACGCATTTTTACAGAAACATTTATGGAGAACAAAATGTAGGAACTAGTTAGCTAAGAGTACTCCGAAAGTTTGATCAGAATCTTTTCAGCCGTTTTTGAGAAAATTGGAAAACCAATAAATTAATATTCGAAAAATCTCCTTTTCTGAGTTAACTTGGCTTATATCTCCGTTCAACATATGAATACAGAAATAATTACGGAGAACGAAATGTTGGTATGGGTGACTAAAAGACACCCCATTAAGATTTATCACATCTGGTGAGAAAGTTACCCTGGAATTTACGGAAATGTTCGAAAAAACGTAATTTTCGACACATTTTGATTTTTATCTCTGTTCAATGGACCGTCACAGAAACATTTATCGAGAACAATATGTAGTTATTAACTATTTAAAAACATCCTGTGAGTTTGGTGAAAATCGCAGAACCAGCTCAATCGGATCAGCCGTTCTCCCGCAAATCGAACTACAGAACACACACACACACACACACACATACACACGAACCACGTGCCTAAATTAGGTTTTTTAGACTCAGTAGGGTCTGAAACGTAAAGATCTGAAGAAAACCCAAATTTTTTTTGTGCCGATTACTATACTTTCGTCCCCTTCGGGTAGCTGAAAGTAAAAATTGAGCAGGTGGACATTCCATAGATAAACAAAAGGGCTTGTGGACAGAAGGTGTTCAGGGAAACAATGACTTTGTGGTTAGGGCAAGTGCGGACGTTTCGAGGTCAAAAACCCCAACTAATTTGGCCTGGGCCGAACAATTACAGTCAATTACTCGAAGTGTGCCAGAGCAATTTAGCAAAGTCTAATTCTCAAAGGCACTACTAGCTTCTTTCAACGCAATTACCATGTTGTGGGCGCCAAATTTTTCAACGCGCTGCCAACTCAACTGAAAGAGGCAGTTTATGGGGTCAATAGGAACACACAAATTGAACATTTTTGAGATCTAATGAAGTTAGTCTTCGGTAAACATTTATTTGTGTCCATTTTGCGTGATCTTATACTATGAATTAGTGTGAGAACTGTTTTCTTTTTTTCTTAAAGCTGGATGCTGGAGTGGACTACTGCCACAAATGGGCTTATTTTAAGGGCGTGCATGAGCACCAGCTCATGGCCCCCTACTCCACCCTCAGACACTAAGTCACTTGGCTCCCTCAGTGCAACGGCCCCCACACATCCCCACCACCCCCGGCCAAAGTGGAGGACATCCGCAAGTTCTGCACCCACCACCTCTTCTGGCTGTAGTACTGTAGAAAGGACGTCCCGAACACACGGCGCTATGCCGAGAGTCTACCGCATATACACAACACGCTCTGCCGTCTCCGGCCCTGTCTCACAGAACCTTCACACCTTTACCTCACACTTACTGATATCTGCAAGTTGGTAACTCAGCAGACAGTGACCTGTAAACAGGCCACATATGATCCTCATATCCTTCGTCCTGAAACTGAGCACCTCCTTGTACCTCCCTCTGAAGAGTCGGATAGAAAGGTTTGACTGTCTATGGCCGGGCGCCCCGGGGAGAACTGTTAAATTGTATGCTGCATATATAACACTAAGATACAACTACTCATTATTTTACACAAGTTATAAGCGACTCCTCTTTCTGTGTGAGGAGAGAGGAGTAATTTCCGAAGATGATGATTGTTAGCTTGCACATACTGCTGTTAATTATTCATTAACTGGTTTGCCGAGTCTCTTATATTCCTCGTAGCCTCTCTAGATAGTACGCAAGCCCTCGACGTAATCTTGAACTTCTCTGGGTTGAAAATAGTGAAAACGTTTGATTTATTGCGGTTTAACAAGTCCACTGAGCGTTGAGTCACAGATATGTTTATGTAAAACAACACGCAGACTAGAAGTAAGAAGGTGGTAAGTTCGTCAAAATAGTTTCGAAGGGTTTGCAGAAGAGCTGTACGCATCTCCTCCTCTCGCCAACACTGAGTTTCTTTCGTATGCGTCACAAGTAACAATTTCTTTGGAGGCCGAAATCAAAAGTTTTTTTTTCGCCATTTTTAAAACATTGAGATTTGACAAAACGACGCGTTTTTCCATTCCGTCAGTTCCATTCGTTTCGGGTTTTGATTAGCACTTTTTCGTTCCCTCACGCACGAAAACACCCTTCGGCGCTTTGTTGACTGCTGCTGGAAGAGTTGAAAACCCGTCAGCGAAACCTTTGTTATTAGTCGAAACGAATTGCGTTCGACGTTGTGTGTAAATTGAAAAGCGTGTGCCGTGGTCTGATTATTCCATCTCCCACTCGACGTCAATTCGGGAGAGAGGGAGACGCGTTGAAAGAGTGATGGGATCCGGAGAAGCTCTGTTTTGGCGGTTCTGTAGGTATATGTATTCGCGATTCGCGACCGCTGCGCCACTTCAACCCCCGCGGGTTGTAAAGAGGCGATGGAACTGGTCTGAAGTGTGAGGTGTCTCTTCATCATAACTAACACTATCCTGTAACACGATACTTCCATTCGCTTTCTATGACAAACAGCGTCGTTATTTCGGGAACGAATCCTAAGGGTGGAATGATCAGGTAAGAAGGTAAGTCAACAAAGCTTTAAAATTGAGAGCACTAGGAATGGTGGTTTCCAGGGTTTCTCCTCCTAAGGACGCCAATCATTTGCGAATTAGTCGTTGATCAGCACACTCTCTGGTTTTGTTCATCACTAACCAGCAGCAAGGATTTATTTATGGCCGGTCTACATCTTCTAATCTCCTGGTCTACAAGGTTTTCGTCATGGATGATACGGAGGAGTTCAGGTCGAAATCATAGCGACGGATTTTGCAAAGCCCTTCGATAAGCTGTTCCGTCGCTCGTAACAACCTCTGCTTCCTTCACTGGGAATTCATGGATTCGTGTTGCTTTGTGAATTCCGACTTGTGAGGGAACTAATGTTCTTCCTGATGATAAGCAGCGATGTAAGCTACTTGTTGGCTAGTTCCCTGATTGCTGCTTCCAAATGACTTGAATTTGTTTTGTCGCTCGAGTTCATCGTCAGAATGTGTGGCGAACTACGCATTCCTAAACACAGCCAAATGTTGTGCGGTGAGGTTCCACCGCCTGTCGTAGCCAATCTGTGCATAACTGTGCCCTTTACGGAGCCTTTTGAGATCTGGCGAGTTAGTCGATCTTCGTTTATGACTATGCTTGCTCTTGGGTTCGTGAAAATAAATACGAGAGATGTGTGTAATACTGACGCCATCGTAGTAATCTACTACGCCCCAGTCCAACCAACGTCGAGTATTGTTCCATGATCTGGTCTCCAACGTATGGTAGTAGGGGGGAAATGACTGGAAGTGCCGGTTCTGGCACAATTGGAGTGGGGGAAGAAAACCACGCCTCGTAGTATAGTACAAGGTTTTTGGCCACACCCCTCGACCAATCACGCTGTAGTACGTCATTTGTTATCCCCTCCATCCCACCCCTTTACCCCCTCCACCATAATTATTAACCAATCGTACTATCGTACGACCTTTTTACCCCCAACTGACTGAATTTCCGGAAGTTGTCAACCGCTCCACCCATCTTACCCACCCACCAACCAATTACATTATAGTACGTCATTTTTACCCCCCCCCCCCAGCCGTCACCCACGACCCTCCTATACTGTAGTAGGAATACTCCCTCCCCCTTTCGGCAGATAAATCCAAGCGTCTGGATGAGGTCACTTATTTAAAAAATTCCTTTCTCTGGGATCAAACGCAGTACCTTTCATATTATAGTTTGACGTTCTATCCAATAGGCTACCAATGAATTGTTGAAGAATAGTGTAAACTTATGGTATAAGAAGACAGACGTAACATCACCCTAGTGGGACGATAGTGTTCACATGATCGTTCAAGGGCATAACTCATCAACATAAGGTAATGGCAGCTGCCTCAGGCTACTGCGTAGTATTCTCGGAAATGTTTAATAGCCAAGAGGTTTCAAAATATGCTATAGCATGACGTGTTCACGTGATTGTATAGCCCCAGGCGTTCTATTCTCAGAATTTAATATTGACGCACAAATAATCTCAAAACGTGTTTCGACTCGTCTATTGTGCAGTTGGATCGTAATTTATTGCTCTAGAAGTTTTGTCTCGTAGTCAGAAATATAAGGGCGCATGTGTGAGGACCACGGTATAAGCAGCGTACGCCAGCACAGGAGAACAGTCATACAATGGCAGCATTCGTCGATAGATCCAACTCTGCTTCTGGCAAATACAATAAAACGTTAAAGTTGGAGCGATTGAAAGATAATACCTACTATCCGGTTAGAAAGCTCAAAATTGTTCATACTCAGTACGGAGATAGTATTGTTGTCCCGCTACAAGATCGAGGAAAGCGATTCGAAACGCTACGTTAAAGTTTTCGATCCGAGTCAACCTATTTCAGACAACTTGGAACTCTTGCGTGGACAACGTATTGGAACTACTTACGATCCTAAAATAATCGAGGTAAGTAAAAGAAAAGAAACAAGCTTTAGATAATTCTCGCCTCGTATCGAGTACACGGCTTAGGTACAATAGCTTAGGACGACGTGGACAGCTATTCTCTCCGTTATTATGCGGCTTTGCTACTCTCGAGAAAGGAAGGTGCTTGATGTTTGATTGTCCTGTCGCCCAAGCTCGTCAACAGTGTGATTCACAGTCGCCAAGCTAAGTAACTAGCCACCACGCAAACGCTGCAATGATCTCTCAGCCTAATTTTTTTAATTTCAATCAGCCGGGCTCCAATATGAATCGAGCTTCCGTAGCAATGATTACTGATCGGCTTGAAGCCAATTTTTGCCGTTCCTACCTTTAGAATGGCAATGTGAGCTCATTCGAGTGACATTTGGAAACGGGGCTTTCACGAAATTATGCATCGGCATGCTGGAGTGGTCACTGTACTGTATAGCTGAATAGACTTCAGGCTGGTGGTCTTCATATTACGGGCTTGGTTGGATTCTGTGGTGCAGTCGTTCCAGCTGTTAAGGAACCAAGAGCGAAGACGCTGGTGACGCAGAAAGGAAGGGGGGGGGGACCTCGTGTCTGGGACTGCGTTGCGTGAGTCCTGTTCTATTCCAGTTAACATCCAGTGACGATCCACGGACGAAGTAAATACTTGAAAATACGGAATTGTGGATTACATATACGTTACCCAAGGAAGTGGGCGTTTTATTGCTTACGCGTGGATCTAATTCATTGCTGTAATGTTGTTGGTAATTCACCTTGTCAGGAAGCCCATCGCCACAGCCATCCTTTTGATTGTACTCTCGACTCACGTAACTGGCCCAGGCAAACGCTGTTGCTCCTGTCTACCTGGTCGCATGAGGACATGCTTAATCTACCCCAGGAAGCCGTGTTTCGACCAAGAGGAAGCACTGTCCCCCTAGAGAGAACAGGTTATGACTGCTAGACCCCGTAGTGTCGAGTGAATCGGGGCATTTGAGGTGCACAGCCAGCACAAATGCCACGAGCAAACCCTCGCTGAAGAGTTCGGTTCGTCCCAGTACACATTTGTGAAGGTGACGTTTGAAATGAGGCTTTTCGCTTTTTTTCTCTCAATGTTCAACTTCTGAAGCGCCTGATGTTGCTGCTACTGTGTGTCATGACTACGAGTTGACAGTTGAAGTATTTTCGATATTCTGAAGTTCAAATTTCCACACTTCAAACCAGTTCCGTTGCTTCGCATCAAATTTTTATTCAAAATAACTTTTCTGTGGCGAATTCTACCATTCAGACCGATAACTTTGACTGATAACGTTTCATGGTTTTGTTATAAAAAATTGTGATTCATTAAGTGAAGAAACATGACTACCCGCCATACTTGGCTGGCGTACGTATTTCTCACATCCTCCGGTTTGGAATAATTTAGCCGTCATTGCTCGACTCCGGCGGTTCTCATTAAAGACCTGTTATTGTAAAGGGAATTCGGCCAGAAATTCAAGACTAGTTGAGGCGGATATTCCTGAATTGGATGCGACCTGCAATTCCCTTATCTAAATGAAGTCTTATTTGGGGAAACATCTCCCCAAGGGGAAGTCGAACAGTTCATCCGTTCGCGTTTGTACGTAATAACGGTTCCTTTCGGGAGAGCAGTCATGGTTGGAATCGCTCTATTATTTACAAACTAAACACAACTGTGACCTGGTTGGTTGCGGTGTTGTATAATTATTATTCAAAACCCCCAGTTGTCAGTCATCATCGAGTATATTTCGAATAATAAACCACCGTGCCGCGTACCTGTCACCTGAGCAATCAGAATAGGAGTCACACAGTGCAGTTACCTGCACCGGAATCGAGTCTCAAATATTTGTTCTGTATCTCAAATACGACTGTTGTTATTAAAACGAACGTGATTTCACATGTTTGAGTGATGACAGACACTGCATTGCGTTACGGGGGCTTAATGTGGTAAGCGATATCGCACAAGGTGAGTGGGGAAGTAGTACGATAGAAGCCGAGTGCAATTGGAAAAGACTTTTATTCTCAATTACATACGGAGAAGTTTTACCACCACAAACAGGGAACTGAGTGGGAGCAAACGCGAGCGTGGGCGACACAGCGACGAGGGAACCGGCTCAGTTACAACTGATGGCAGCGAAGTCTCGAGCGAATCGGGGCATTTGAGGTGCCCAGTCAGCATAAATGCGCTGGACGAGCCTCCCCTGAATTGAAGGGTTTGGTTCGTCCCGTTACAATTGCGATGCACAACGGATTAACAAAGGAATAATGACCTCAAGGTGCAAACCTCAAAAGTGAGAACGTTTTTTAGTAGTTCGATTTATTAGAAAACGTGTGGCTGTAAACAGAGGCACGTAATTTTCATAGTTTTTATTGTATTGGGACGAAGGAGGTGTGAGACTACATCAAGCTGTGAAAGATAATCGTAAACCGTTGAGTAACAATTTGCAGCGATTTTTAAACCATAACAACCATGGGATTCCTCTGATCGGATTGTCGAGCAGACGGGCACACCTAGATGCCAAAACGGGCCTTGTTGGCAAAGAACGGATTTTGTTGACCACGTCAAATGCAGTGTTTGGACCAGGATAGACGTGAATGAAACTCGGAGACGGATATTTACTGAGCACAAACTTGTAATTGGTGAGCTGGAATATCACAAGGTTTGAAGACTTGGATTGTACAAAGAAGAGGTGACTTACACGGGAGATGAGTTGAGTATGGAATCGCGAACAAATAGTGCTCTGAAGACGTGAAAACTGGTTGTACTCGGAAGGAGGGAGAAAGCCGAACTAGAAGTCGATGAGAGGTGAAAGAGGTATCCGTTGGGAGAATTGGAGACGGCCGTTTCGCGAAAGGTGTTAGGAAACAAGTGTTGGGAGAGCTGGGGACGACTCCCTTCGGCGACAGTTCGTAGCAGAATGAATATTTGGGAGAAGGTATCTGTTGTGGAGAAGGATCTGAGAAAGGCGGAGAGGGGAAGGATGGGAAAACCACCGTTGGAAATATCCGCCGATTTGGGATTTCCATGGGCGCAAAGACCTTTAGAGGAACAACGACCTCGCCACAGGAGCCCGTTAGGCAAGGAGCGGAAATTCCGAGGTCAAATGCGTGGAGGGATTCGGCTTGCGTCGAACATGCAGATTAACACCCGAACGGCCCCTTATATTATAGCACCCTTGAAACGTAAACTGTCAAGATTGTAGGCGGGGCGGTAAAATAATTTTCCTGCCCAGAAACCGGGTTTATTATTCAGAGTGGATGTTTGGACCAGGATAGGTTGAATGATTCTCAGAGACGGGTTTTAGTTGAGCAAGAACTTGTAATTGAGTTGGTGTATCACAAGATTTGAAGACTTGGATGTACAAAGAAGAGGTGACTTTCACAGAATGTGAGTTGAGTGCATAGTCGCGATCAAGTAGGGCTCTGAAGGCGTGAAATTGGTTGTACTGGGAAGAAAGAGAAGTCCAAATTAGATGTCGATGAGAGGTGAAAGAGGTGTCTGTTGGAAGAATCGGAGACAACTGTATCGTGAGAAGGGTTGGAAGACAATTTTTGGGGAACAGGAGAGGACCTACTTTGGCGATACTTCGTAGCAGAATCATTTTGGGAGAAGGTATCAGTTGTGGAGAGGAATCTGAAAAGGGAAGAGAAGGAAAACCACCGTTGGAAATATCCGCCGATTTGGGATTTCCATAGGTGAAAAGACCTGTGAAGGAACAATGACCTTTCCACAGTTGCGACCCGTTGGGCTGGACCTTGAAATTCCGAGGCCAAAAACCTGGAGGGATTCGGCCCTTGCGTCGAACAGTGAATAATAAATCAAAACTGAACAAGTGTAGATTGATGGCTGACGCAAAGATCATCATGCTACGCAAAAGAAGGAGATGGAGAGTGTATTTACATTCGGGACTTGCCAATACTGTGCAAGAGTAGTTTTTTGAGGAATTCATACAAAAAAACGCGGATGTTGCCCATATACTCCAAGCGCTTTCCAAAACGTGAAACGGAGCAAGGAGGAGACAACCCTGAAAGAAAAGTTACGATGATGAGAAAACAACTTCGACGTCCTCGCGGCTCCTTCCCAGGGCCCTGAGGCGTCTGGCAGCATCTTTCCTCGTTACTTTGGAAAAATCGCGAGCTGAACTTACGTCAACAACTCAGCGAATTAATGAGACGAAAAGCCTAAAGGAAACTAATTTCCGGGAAATTTGAATAGAAGGAAAATAAAATAAAAATACAGTAAGATTGGAGGTGCAAGTGAAGGAGGATGAACCGTGAAAGAAACGAAGAGGGCATGTGTTGCGGGTGCCCAATTTTGTTCCTTTCGACGACGAGGAAGCGCCTAAAAAAATAAAACAAGTACAAACCTACAAACAACACATCGTACATGTTGAACTGTAAATCGACTTTAATAATGAGCGATGAGGTATGTGGTTCGTGGCAAATAAACGAATATGAAACCCTGCAAATTATTACACAATGGTTTATTATTCTCATGAACAGCTTGACCTAGTATTACTGCACCGAGACCCATTCCATTCGATTCAGCATCGAATACTAGTAAACCATACGAAACATGGAACTACAATGGAACTACGGAAATTAAAAATGTTCCCCCGGCGCCAGGCGCCTGTAAACGTCTGATCCTCATCGATGGAGGGGTGGGACGAGGGCTTCCAGTGAACCCTCACACGGCAATTGGCAGGACATTGCGAGTCCAAAGGGCGCTGCGAGTCGAGTGGGCCTTGAAAACAATACAAAACACGGCTTATTAGCGATTATACTGCGTTTCGTTAATTTTTTTAACCATTTTTTGCCCATAACAACCATGGGCTTCGTTCGATCGGATTGCCGAGATGGCGGGCACAACTAGATACCAAATGGGATTTTTTTGCGGAAGAACGCATTTTTTAGACCACTAACGCTCTAACTAACCAATTCAATTTACTCGTCGTCCTTGTTATTTGTCGTCCACTTCGTGGAATTAAAATGTTATTATCATGTCTCAATTAACTTCTCCTAAATTCGCTCTGGTTCCTTAGTTGTGCATGCAGATCGCCTTTTTACCAGCATCGTATTTTGCCTACTTGCTTGCTAGCATACGTTCGAAGTTGTTCAATTGATTTGACCAAATAAGCCATATTTGAAATGAATTCTTTCACGTTGAAGCCCAATAAACTCACGTTTTACTACCGTATTTGTCAAAGGTCAATTCAGTTGAGCAAAACTTCTAACTTGCTCGATTAGAACTTTTGAGTTGATTTATAATTTAATTTTTGCACGTTTATGATTTTCAGTAGGAATATCAAACGATCTTAAACCTGTCAATTTCCAAAAGGCTTTCGAAACCTTAATTTTCTTTTTCTTTCTTTTTTGTAACAAACATTTGATATTTCTGCTTAATGAAGTTGATGCATGAATTCGGTTTTTTGTTTGTTGCGAGACGAATAGTTATTTTTGTTCGTCGCTCTTAGCGGAATGATGATAATGCATGGCATGTTATTTATTTTTATGTACGAATAAAAAAAAAAGAACTAGGCACACATTTTTTCGTTTTATTTTCCATCAAACCATCGGTATAAACTACTCGATACTCCGTTTAAAAAAAATTGAACTAATCGAAGAAAGTTGTTACAAGAATTTTGTTTTAGAAAGCTGAAAAAAAATTCCAATCAGTTGAGCCGGGTATTTGTTGCTTTTTATTAGAATTATGTTGATTTGTTTGAATTTTTCGACACGAATTGATTTTCGTTGTAGCGCTCTATTCAGAATGAATAATAAACCAAAAATTGAAGGAAATTGGAGAAGGAAAAAATAATAACTGAAAAACGGTTGGAAGCGTACCTGTTGCCGGCGTTATGGAAGGCCTTCTCTCGGTCTGGCCACTAGGAAGCTGCGAAGTCGCGGCAATCGTTCAAGGGAATCACACAACTTTGGGGGTTTTTATAGCGGGTATATGAACTCGATGACGGTTGGCACGGAAGAGCCGAGAAGAACAAAAATCAATTAAATCGTCTTGTCAACGCTAGGTGAAGATGCGGAGTCAGTGCTGCCAACTTACTTCCATCTCCAATAGTCGAACTGAATAACACAAATCTTTTCTTTCCACATTAATGCTGTTCCGGACTGGTGGAGAGACGGTTGCACCTAGGCCTCTTTTGTGGCATATAACAACCCATCAGCACTTCAATGACCTTACCATTTGCTTGCTTGCTACTTGTCCTTCCTCATTCAGTCACTCCAGCCCCCTTTTGTTAATCATTGACTGCAAGAACGCTTTCGTGTTAGCAGTGACACGCCTTCTGGCATGCCTGGGAACAGCAGGCCTCTCCGTCATACCTCTTGGTATGTCCAGGCTGGACCTCGTGGCGGAGCCAGGTTTTTATTGACTGAGACGGCGATTCTCAATCATTTATTTATTTTTGTTTCAATTTTACTACGGCAGGGGCAGAGGTAAGGCACACAGTTCGTCGAGCTATGTACTCTGCTCCCTCTACCTGGAGTTTTCCCATTTTTGCCTGAACTATTCGGACGTCCGACCATGTGGTCTGCTCCTCTTACATGGAGGTTTGCCTACGCGATCTGGTTCGAACGGGTTTTGCCCATCTGGTGCTCGGTGTCCTGGACCCTCCCTGAAAATAAATATACAACCAAGCGAATAAAATGCACACTACATGTAACACATAACATAAAACATTCACTTGATTACTTACACTCATTCCTAATAAAATACATTCATACCGGGAGAGGGAGAGTACTAAGATATTCCTCCCCCCTCCACAGCACCTCTAACCTAAGTTAACCTATATCACAGTTATGTCCTAATCCTATACACATAAATCCACACACGTCTAACTATCCCTTCCCAGACACAGGCCAGAACCCCGCCTTCTGTGCCATTTCTTTGCGAACCTCTCTATCTTGCGTCCGCCATTTCGCTGATCCACTAGCCTATGTAATGGCCTCGTATAGAGAGCTGAACCTGTTAGCTCTATTCGTTCATTTGTACATAGGCTACTGTTGGCGTGATGAGGGCAGGCTTGTTGGAACAAATGCAACAGCTATTGCATCCACTGAGCTCTAGTTCTGCAAAGGCAAAAAAAGGGAACCTTCTCTCAAACTCATTGAGGAGGGATGTCTTGACGATGGAGGCTGGTTAGGTTGGCAGAAGTGAGAGTTGTCCGGCTGATAACACTGCTACCAATTAATTCTGCTAATCTGATAGCGTAAATATTCGGAGCGCGTTGGCTTGAAGTGGTTGAAGTATATGAAATGGGTGAAGATGGTTGGTAGGTGTGAAGGCGCCATAATGCGAATTTCAACTCCGTATTGAGTAAGTTTGTAATAGAAATATCTGGTGCGTAGCAACACACAACTTTCCGCCACCCCCGTTATTTCGAACGCCAGCTACATATGCGGGTGCTATATCTTCGTTCAACGCATTTTTACAGAAACATTTATGAAGAACAAAATGTAGGAACTAGTCAGCTGAGAGTACTCCGAAAGTTTGATCGAAATCGTTAGAGCCGTTTTTGAGAAAATTGGAAAACCAATAAATTAATATTCGGAAAATCTCCTTTTCCGAGTTAACTTGGCTTATATCTCCGTTCAACCTATGAATACAGAAATAATTACGGAGAACGAAATGTTGGTATGGGTGACTCAAAGAAATTCCATTAGAATTTATCACATCTCGTAAAGCAGTTACCCTGAAATTTACGGAAATGTTCGAAAAAACGTTATTTTCGATACATTTTGATTTTTATCTCTGCTCAATGGACTTTTAGAGGAACATTTATTGAGAACAATACGTAGGTATTAGCTATTTGAGAAGATCCTGAGAGGTTGGGGAAAATCGTTGGTGTCGTTTTGCCGAACAGCGTAAAAAACCTATTTTTGCTTCATGGGTCTATATCTCCGTTCACCGTATTTTCATGGAGATATGTATGGAGAAGAAAAGTTAGGTATTGATTGGTAGAAGGTAATTTGAAAGTTTAATCAATATCGTTTGAGCCGTTTTCGAGAAAAATGCGAAAAACCCTAGTTTTTGGTACATTTTCGTCCTCCACTCCCCCGTCCCATCGGTCGAAATCGTAGCTTCGGGTAGCGGAAAGTAAAAAACAGCTACAGTCCCTCAGTATGTGGTCAGCAGTTTCCCTTTGGTTTCCACATGGACATCTTGGCGAACTCCTTCTCTTGAATTCCCAGTTTTGCAATGAAACTTCCGTGCGCACTGATCGAGAGGTATCCCGGGCTGATCTCTTCACACTTGGCCCTCCTCCTCACCTCAGGGAATAGTGCATGTGTGTGGCGGCCTGTTGTCTCCACCTCCCATCGTGTTTGCCACTCGCCCATTAGCCACTCCCTTCTTGCTTCATGCTTGGCCTCGCAAGAACCACCAATCCACCAATGCCATGCGTCTGGCTAGCTCTCTTACGAAAGAAACAGACATCCTGTTGTTCGGCTGTGTAGTTATTGCATGCGCCACATATTCATCCAGATACAAATCCAACGGTAGGCAGTTGGCGATCACCTGCAATGCTGCTGTCAACGCTGTGCGGTCTGCCCTTGTGACTGCTACGAGGATGGCCCTCTGGATGCTAATGGTCTTGGCCCTGATATTTTTTGAGGGGCTAAGCCAACAGTTGGAGGCACCGTATGTGACTGCTGGCAGGAACACCGTGTCGTAATATTGCCTCCTGCCACTTGTGCCGCGGCCAGAAAGCTCTTCCTCGGAATGATACCGAGGTACTTTACCTCCTTTCTTATCTTGACCGGCGCATCCCCCATGGTGAAGGCGATACAATACAATAATGCAGTTAACCAGTACATTTGTGAGTTCGCTGTATTTTTCGATAAATTGGGTATATAAAGTAAATATGCAGTTCGCTCTGTATATTCTAACGTTGTTGCAATCCGAATTGGAAACAGGAGTGTCTCCTCACCCGGGGGGAATGATAGTTGCTGGAATTCTAACTCCTCGTTCAGAGCTCGGGGAGGATAACGAGGGATCAAGGGGCTCATAAACGCAAACTACAAGTGTTTACGTTTCGGCGGGGCTTTAAATGGTCACCGCTTTGGCGTTGGCAGAGGAGTTGCCCCTATAAGTCGGGGTTTATTCGCTCCGCTGAATTTCGAACCTCGTATACCGTCGACGATTCTCTAGTCCAGTTCAACACAGAGGTTCATTAACCATGTAGTTAATCGTCCCGCGGAGACACGATTTTGTCGCCCGCTCATTTAGTAATGACCTGACGGTCGTCACAACTCAGATCGCTGAGGTCGACACGCGTCGAACCCGTGGTTACGTTAAGTTCCCAAGTTTAACAGAACTGAACCGTGGATAGTTGATTGGAATCGCACACACGCTAACCAGAATCTACCTTGTCCACAGTGCGTGACAAATTAATCAAGGTTTGAGGGATTTGATTAGAATCAACGTGTGAAGTGTGAAAATGGAACGGCTGTTTTCTCGATGAACCCTATTTGCCTCTCAACTTCTTCTACTATCTACTCGTAGCGAATGATGCTGCGGCACCACAGTCCATTTTAACTCACCATTAGGCGTATATTGAGCCAAAAAATAAGTAAGAACGAAGCGCCAAAAGTTATGTACGACGATTTTCAAAACGTTTTTGGTCATTTTTCATTTGGGATTCCCGTTCGTTTCCCGTTTTTATCAATTCAAATGCTAATGGGTTCGTGGGATTTTGGAGCATCGATATTTGCTGTGAGCGCGAACGAGATAATGCCCCATCCAAACAGTGTTTTTAGAAAGCTGTGGGGTCTCAATCCTCGTGAGTCTTAGGGCGCAACTTGACGTGCAGACGATACGATCGAAATGAAGGAAAGTCAACGCAGTGTGTCATTGTTCAAATCCAATGTTTTCCAGTAGGCGCAAGCTAAGTGCGTCTTATCAGATCTTATTGACATTGTGGAAGAGTTTGACAACTTTTGGTGATCAGCGTTCCTCAATGAGCTTAAAGGTCGGACAATTCCTCGTAACCTGACCTTGCTCGTCAGTGAGTACCAGACAAATATAACTGCCACGATCGGATGCAGACACGTCTTAAGCTGGCCACTGACGATCGTTCCAAGTGGAGAGGCGCGGCGCGAAGTCAGGCGATATTGGAATGACGGAAAGAAGAGTCGAAAGTGGTGTTCATTCACGATCGCTCCACTCCACTCCAATCCACCAGTGCCGTTCTGTCTTTTGAAGAGGAAGTGGTGTATCAAAATTGCCTATTACCTGTATTATCATTTGATTTATTAATGATAGTTTGAAAAGCGTCTTGCCGCAAGATGAACGAAGAAGAATCTCTTCTTTTGGCCACAGTTGTATGCTTGTACGCCAAACAAAGAAGACCCAAACGGAAGTGGGTGGAACAATGGCTTCTCAACAGAAGACAGCACACACACACATAAATTTACTTCAAGAGCTGCGGTTAGAACCATTTGACTGGAGAAATTACTTGCGAATGAATGAAGAGGCCTACTTTCAATTATTCCATTTGGTTACACCAATGATTAAAAAAGAAGACACCGTCATGAGACTGTGCATTACTCTCCATGAGAGGCTCGCTGCTACATAACGATTTCTGGCAACTGGGATGCATTTTGAAGAGCTGAAATCTGGGTCACTCGCTATCCACAAGCAGCTATGTTCCTTGTATAAATCAATTACAGAAATTACGTAATCCTTATTGGAAACACTCATTTCGCGGCGAAAAAACGTATATTGGGGGAAGAACTGACAGATTAAACACAGGGCAAAAGGCGATAAGGGAGTTGTTCGATTTTGAATCACAGAAACGGTTTCCCCACTCACGTTCGTTCCATCTGTCCGTATTGCCGGGTCGCGTTTCCCCATTCACGAGCAGTTGAAGTGATGATGTTTTGGCGCGGCGCGATGGATTTTTGACTGGTTGGAATTCCATCAGGTCCCGTCACTCCACTCCATACCCAACGAGTTTTGCCATTCACGTCGTTCGATTAGCGCGCTACCTCGCCATTTGGCTTGTTGTAACGTCAGTGGCTAGCTTTAGTCCCGAGAACGATACAAAAAGGGTGCCCACAGGGATCGGTCTATGAAGTACCTCACTGGAACGCATTCTTCGAAGAGGTTTTGTCAGAAGCCTCTCCGCGAGCCACACGCCTGTGTGAACGACCCACACTTGGTGATCCATGCACAGTCGATCCGGTTAGGGCTGGTTAGTGCTAGTCCGGCACTGGCTTCTTCTCGATAAGCAAGTCACGCACTTAGGAGCCAATATAAGTGAAACGTGGAGTTTCAGCAAACACCTCCGGTCCCTGAATGGCATTGCCCTCGCAAGGTTTGCTGCATTACGAAGAATTAGCCAGACCACTTGCTTACAATACATACAAGATGACAAAAAAGTCCGGGAACTCATCCGCCGAACCTAGACCTGAGGAGGTACGGCGGTTGTCATTTAGCCAGTCTGCCGGTAGAGAGCTGATGCTCGTGTGTTACCATGCAGAGGTATGCCACTGAGGAATCCCTTAACATCAGGGAGGGGATCTTAATCTGGTCCACCCGATCTAACTATTTACTTGGATGGCGAGTTTTAAAAGGAGTGATCAACTATGACCACGATTTTTGGCGTTACCTCCTTCGCAAACTGGACGAAATGGTTATAGGCTTCCTTCATAGCAGTCAAAGAATCTATAGGTGAGCAGGATAAAGAGCATTGTAAAGAAAAGAAATGGGCGCCATATTCCATAGTTTACTAGCCCTAACCACTTGTAAGACGTACACGGATGTTGAGGAAAATCACCACTTTCTTGTGAGACGTTCACGGATGTTGAGGAAAACTCATAGGTGCCACGTCCCTTTGACGAGGATTCCCATCTCGCTTGCCATTTATCCAATGCCCATTCATCTAGCGTGGCAAGCGGTGGAGAGTTTGGTCCAGGGCGAGGGAAATTCCCTTAGCGCTTTCCTTTTGTCCGCTATGCACCCTATCAGTAACTGGCCAGTGATCACTTGGTGGGCTTCAGCTGAGGTCT
Organism: Pachypeltis micranthus; assembly: GCA_020466155.1. Taxonomy (NCBI): domain Eukaryota; kingdom Metazoa; phylum Arthropoda; class Insecta; order Hemiptera; family Miridae; genus Pachypeltis; species Pachypeltis micranthus. Next base: position 9,297,559 of record CM035776.1, read on the forward strand.
CCTAGGCCTTGGTGATCCACAGGAGCGCAGTTCTCTGGGATTGGTCCAGTTTGCTACACCTGGCAATGATACAGTAGCCAATCACGCCTAAGTGTTCAGCACTAGCCGAATTAGATAGTTTTTTGACCTCAGAACGTTCACACTTAACAGGACTCGCTGCCCCTATGGAAAGTCATTGTTTCCGCAAACACCTTCGTCCTTAAGCGCTTTTGTTACCTATGTAAAGCCCACCTTCTCAGTTATTTCCAAGTAACAATGGATTTTCCCTGCCCTGGACTTTCCTATCTATCTTTTCCCGCCCCTCCATTTTAGATTACAACAGACAGCTCGTCCAAATTCTCGCGAAAGTTGGTTGTCTCCAGTTCTCCCAATACACAGTCCTCTCGCGCTAAACTAAAACCTGTCTTCAAAATTCATTCAAGTCGACCCTGGTCAAAACACCTAAGTAAATCGCCTTCCTGGTGGGCCTGGCCAATTGTTCTTAATGATACAAGCCTTTGCAAGGGTAATGCTTTTCGGGGACCGGAGGTGTTGGCTGAAACGCCACATCTCACTAATATTGGAAGTACGTGACTTGCTTATTGAGAAGCCTGTGCCTCCACTTTGATGTCAGCAAAAACGAATCTTACTGTTTTCAATTCCACCAACTCTTCCCCTACTATGGAAAGTATAATTATAATATGAAATACCAATATAATTATCATTTCCGCTTTATGTCAGGGTTCGCTGTGTAACCTGTATTGCTGCTGTTATGTATCTTGCACCCTATACCAACATATATTTTTCTTTTCGTGTTTATCAATTAAATTAATGGCGTACCTTCCTACAGGGTTTTCCAGAATCAATATAATTTGTTAGAAATTCGCGTAACGAAAACCTTCCTTTCCCGTTCCTCAGCATTAGGAAGTAATATCTCCGAGTTGTGCGAGCCAAATGTTGGAGTGATGGCGAGGTTTTATGAAAGAACAGGAATAACAATGCGATGCCCATGTCAAACTCAAGGGAACAGCGACCGCATGCCCCCTACGTGTCCACGTCTTACACGCTAAATCTTATAAATATCTGTCGCCTCTCTTTTCTGTTGTACTTTTGGGCGCCTTCCAAGATCTTTTGGTTCAACTCCCACCAGTTCGACGGCTCAGTCTTGAACGACCTCCTGTCGCTATCATATTTTCGGTTCACTCGAGTGATTTGTGCGTGCGTTCGACCTTGAGAGCTTCACGAGTGGTCTTCAGCGAACTGCGGCACAAGTGAGAAGCTTATTTTTCATTGCTCGCACTTTATTTTCCTGCATTGTGGAGTTTGAGCCGGAATGAATGGTGCTGCCGGCTGAATTATTTTGTACGCCCGCTAGTAGCGTTTATTGTATGTGAACATGATAAAGGTGACGACCTTAAGCTCGATTCTAGCACATCTCACTGATATCACGACAAATACCTAAAAAACTACTGGAGTCATTCTAAAAATATCTGGTTTCAACTGAACCCATGAAGCATCAGTTGAAAAGCGTCAGGTGAAATGTACCACTTTCCTCGCCACCACGCGAATAGGGCCACTTTTCTCTTCCCGACCATTTATCTTTATCTATCCTCTGGGAAGTCTGAATTAGACTAGTCACGCGCAAAAAATAGCTTTTCACTCGGGTCAGATGAAGGTCTCGTAATCCTCCGACCCCGCAATAACATCAATGTCCCGAAATTATTTTTTTGAAGAGAAGGGGCTTCATGAAAACTCAAAATGTGTTGGGCCAATCTGATCGTGCTCTCGTAGTGCTCCCACTAAATCGGAAAAATGGCGGTCACCGAACCGGTACCTTTAAATCCCTCGGGAGTTTCTAGGTTGCCTCACGTTATTTCGTATCCTTCGACGTGCGGGAAGTATGTCCAACGGACGACCTAGTTTTTGCTAAAACTCTGTTGCCAATGGAGTGGATTTTATGCGAAAAATATGTAGTGCGGTGCATCACACACCTTTCTCCGGCCTCTCGCGCGTTCAGACATTTTTATCGCCCTAGTCAACTAATTTAAACTCTTTTTCACTCACTCGTGAACGTGGCTCAACGTCAATTCGCGCGTCGTTTGATAACTGGTAGTGCATAGAGTTCCGAAAATGTCCCCCATTTACTTCAAGGCATTTGACGAGCAACCGTTGCGTAAATTATTTATCAGACTGACATTTTTTTGTGGAAAACTCCTGTTTATGGTTCGATGGCTCTGAACTTGAAGTGTTGACGGTACATTCAACTTACGGAATTTCGAGGTGCATTCCTAATTATTTAATAGCCAACATAACATCATCAAACAAGGTTGATTATCGGACTACAAACTTGCGTGCGACCACTAGTGTCATACAAGCGCGATTAATGATCGATATGTTGTGTTCTTCCCATAATTTCGAACTAATGAACATTTCAAATTGAAATCGTGTACAACTGTCCACAAATTAAGTTTTAAAAATATCTGGTGCGTTGCAACGCACAACTTTCCTTAGCTCTACGTCAATTCACTTTTTACATGGCTTATTCTATTTAATCAATTCATTTACCACTGAGTTCATTTGAACTTGATCAAACACCATTTCACAGCAGCAGGAAGCGGTGGCGCTTACAGTTCCGGAATTTATTGTGCTGCTCGTACTCATTCCCGGACCATTATTGAGCAATTGGTACACAGATAATTGATGAGGCTGTAAACACGAATTATTTGAAGAAGGATAGTAATTACTTTAGCAGAGTTATTGGGTAAAAACGTTTAGAACTGGTAGTAAGCGGAACGGCGGTAGTTGAAATTCAGGAATTTCTGGAGTGACCCTTATGTATCTCATGAGCGTTTTTAAACACTCACCCTTTAGGTATTGGATTGGACTACAATACCAATTTTTTAACATTCTACTAACATTCCAGCGGAGTTTATGAGGAAAAAACCGCGCTAAAAACGCTTTTCGTCGAAAATTTTGATAATTTATTGTGCTGCTCTCGTCATTTTCCTACGAATGGGAATTTTATGGTATAGTTGCCTTATCAAAAGATATCAGTATAAAAAATTTAATCAAAATCGTTTGAGCCGTTTTGGATTAAAAAATTTGGTGTTTAAATCACTAAGCTAACTATAGTTAACTTTCGATGGATTTTGTTCATACCCTTATTTTGGCGTCTCATGGTAACCTGTAGGCTAGACATCATTTTACAGCTGATTTGGTACAGTTGTTTTCTCTAAAAACCGCGCTAAAATCGATTTCGTCGAAAGTTTTGGTAATTTATTGTGCTGCTCTCGTCATTTTTCTACGAATGGAAAATTTATGGTATAATTGCCTTATCGACAGCTATCGATATAAAAAATTTAATCAAAATCGTTAAAGCCGTTTCTGAGAAAAAAAATATTTGGTGTTTGCATCACTATGATAACTATAGTTAACTTTTGATGGATTTTGCTCATACCCTCATTTTAGCGTCCCATGATGACCAGCGGGCGAGATTTGAAGTTTGAGCTGATTTGATACGATGGTTTTCTCTAAAAATCGTTCACAGACACACTTTAGTGACACACACATTTTCCCAAATAGTGTTTTTCGGACTCAGGGGGGTCTAAAACGTAAAGATCTGAAGAGAACTCAAAAATTTTTTTTTCAGCCGATTACATAACTTTCCTTTCTACTTCGTAGAGCCAAGGAAAGTAAAAATCGTTATAGCAATTTTTGTGAAAAATGATATTTGGTATTTAATATATAACCTTGGTGTAGGTTCAAAATACGTACATGATTTTTCTTGTCCCGCTCTCCCCCCTTCTTTATTAGCTCGCCGTTCGCTTCTCAATCTCTTTGAGTTCCTTTCCTTTCTTTACGCGTCTTAACATAATTTATCTTTCGTAACCCGAAATGACCAGGTTTTCCTGCGTTTCTATTCAAAATTGTATCAATTTTCAATTCCCGTGTACGATCCAAGTTGTCTGTGCCATCATCAACTATCGTCGCCTCGTCATCTTCACTCGTAAGTACTGGGCCCAGGGAAACGCCATCGTTTTCGGTGAGTCTGTCATTAATGCACATTTTGGATCGAACACGCACACAACCGATACAGTCCACTCTTACATCATCACAGAATCAGCGCATCAGTTTTGCTAAATGAGAATTCGTTTATTTGTACCGAACACTTAGAAAATGATAGTCTTGCACAGTTTTTAACTCTCCTTGATAGAAAGGAAAGTTATACTATCAGCTGAAGAAAATACCTTGTATTTTCTCATGTGCGTTCACAACGCACAGGCCATTTTCTCAGCATTTTTTCGGACACAACACCCCTTAAAACGTGAACAGTAAAAGATAACTCTAAATTCATTTTTCGGCCGGTTACATAACTTTGCTGTTTACTTCGTCAAGCTTTAGACTGTAAAAATTTTTCCGAAGCGGCTGCCGGAACCCCTTGGGCCGCCCCAGATACGCATTCCCATTTCATTCACCTCCTTATCCCGCGAATCCGCTGTAATTGCGCGCATGAAATCTCCCGCGGGTCTTCCAAAGGTTAGGAAAAGCCGTCCGTTCTCGTTAAAGAAGAAAACTTCGGTGGATTTTGTTCATACCCTTATTTTGGAGTCCCATGGTAACCTGCGGGCGAGATATCAAGTTTGAGCTGATTGGATGCGGTAGTTTTCTGTAAACTGACTATTGTAGCAGTCAGCTTTTGCTGCTTGGTAATGATGTTGATGAGCTTGGAAGGTCAGCAGTCACTGCACTTGACATGGATATTCCACCATGTCAATTTTGTTGCTCAAACGGTGGAGTGTCGTAGCGTTTCACGTTGAAGCTGGCGAGCGCGAAAGAAACCTTTACACTAGGAACATTTTATGTCTCTTATTTTTGTTTTTATGCAATGATAAGTACGTTTGATTGTGCTCGTTGATGGTTACGATATAATGGCCGCGTCAATCGCAATTGACAACATCACTTAGTCACTGAGGTTATTAAAAGTGTGATGTTACCAAGCGTTAGATTTTGTAACAGACGTTACCATGCACTTAAAGGCCTGTTTTCCTAGCGACAGGTTTTTTGCGCAGCAGGAACCGATTTTACCTGAAAAACGTCGGCAGGAGCGCGAAATGTATTACGCGGCGTAAAAGCGTTTTCCTAGCGCCGTGTTAAGTTGACGTTGAATTGTGTTGAAGGTAGCATGTGTTTGTGTGTGTGTAAAAACATTTACCTACTGCTGAAATGGAGAACATGATGAGAAAGAGAAATATAATGGCTGCATTGATAATGAAAGAAATAATAGATGGTGACGAAGAAGAAGAGTTCATATTAACAAAGTATGCCAAAGTAAGGAAAAGTGTGAATGATGTATTCTCAAACCGCAGAAATGAAGGAATGTTCAGCAGTTTAATCAAGAATCATCTTCTTGACGATGAAGAGAAATTCCAAAGATACTTTAGACTGACCAGAGAAAGGTTTTTCTTCATTTTGAACGAAATAATTGTGTTTTTGAATGAAAACGTACCTTCTTTCTTCAATGCTATCCCTATTTCATTCCACAATATGTCTTTCTTCGTCGTGTTTTTGAACTCAGGATGTTTAAGGTCATATAATATAGCTTCCTTTTGGACGAAATCAACTAAAAATTCGTCCTCGTCGGCCGAAAACCTCACTGATGGCACTTTGCCGCTTTGGAACATCTTGAAAACCTGTGAAATCGAAAATTTGAGCAACACAAACACCGGAATCCAAGGCAATCGCGCCAGCGTACTGCGCAGTTGACTCCTCCTCGAGCAGTCGGGCCAGTCGCGTCAACGCAACACGCTCTGCGCTGACGTGATGCGCTCTCTAGGAAAACACCCTAACTAAATTCAAGGGAATCAGTGGTCGACGTTAAACGCCCGGCGTATCACGTTGTCAACGGCGCAAAAAACCTGTCGCTAGGAAAACAGGCCTTAACCCAACACAATATATTTCGTGACACTTCTCCGTTACATATCCCGCGTTACATTTTCAAGTTTATGTAGCAAAGTAAAGACATAAAATATCAAAAACTTAGAGTTCTCTTCAGATCTCTACAATCCAGAGCTTGCTGAGTAAGGAAATCACTATTTGGGAAAATGGTCTGAGTTTGTGCATGAGTATCTGTGAATGCCATTGAGCAAAAACAGCTGAGCTAAATCAGCTCGAAGTTGATATCTTGCCAGTAAGGCACTATGGGACGTCAAAATGTCGGTATGAGAAAAACCAGCTCAAAACTATCATAGTGATCAAAATTCAAAATATTTTTTTTCTCAAAAACGGCCATAACGATTTTGATCAAATTTTTTGTATGGTCAGCTCTAAAAGACTCAATGATACCGTATTATCGTGGTTAGTGGGAAAATTACATGAGCAGCACAATAAACTATCGAAACATTTCGACGAAAATAGATTTTACAGCAGTTTTCTTCTTATACACTCCGCTCAAATGTTGATGGAATCGTCAGACAAAGTGATGTTGTAGTCCAATCAAATACCTATACGTTGAGTGTTTGGTAGCGCTCAAAAGATATACAAGAGCTACACCAGAAATTTCGTAGTTCTAACCCCCACCGCTTCGCTACCCTTTCTCAGTTTTTACCCGATTACTCTGGACCAATGAACGTTCAATGGACGTTCTTCTCAAATAAATTACAGCCTATTGGATCATCCAGCATTTGATTGCTCAATAGTGGTCGCGAGACGAATAGGAGCAGCACAATAAATTACAGAACCGTACGCTCCCCCTGCTGTCATGTGGAACGTTGTTATAAACCGATCGAAAAACGATTTGAGTAGTTTCTAGAGTCAAAAGAATCGTTGAATGCACGTGAGGCCAAAGAATGTGTGTGTGATAGGTCGCACCAGATATTTTCTCTTAAACATACGATGGCGTCTCGTGAGGATCTGCAGGGTGAATATCGTATTTAATCGAATTTCGTGTTTTCTCACGATCGGGTTGCTAGGCGCATACACACACAAACTAGTTTATCAAGTGATATTTTTTTTAGGTATTAAAGCGATTGGGTTAAGTGCGCCAGTAGGAAAATTACTATAGTTAACGTTCCTGTCACGTGAGTCCGTCTCCTCTGTCTGGTGAGTTACTGTGGGCGAGCGCTTTCGATGTAAAGTCATCATCCTCTGGCTGTTAAGACAGTACTAAAGTAAGTTAGTTGGTCGTAGTCTTTATATACGAAGAGAAAGGTAAATGGGATCGTTGAGCGTTTGTAAAGGGAGGGGGAGGGGAGTAAGCAGGTCATGCACCTCTGGGGAAACTCACTAGAGGTGAAAGGAACGCCTGTCAATTGTGGATTCTAAGTTCTTTTTTGTACAGGATGGTCTGTAAATCCGTCAGTTGGTTGGTTTCGTTTGTGTAGTGTTTTGAGGTGTGTAAATATGGTGTCGCATTTTGTGTTGATTTGTTCGTTTATGAAGTCCATTGAAGTTTTTTTGTGTATAAATTTCCATGTTTTCTTATATGTTCAGTTTTCGTTCCTTGTATTGTTTGCGTAGTAAGATGGTGCAGACCTATATTTTGGTAGGTTCATGACCAGTTGTCTTGAGGTGGTTGGCAAAGTTCGAATCGTCTTTGTTCCTACTAAGAGATTTAATGTGTTCTGAATATCTCGTCCGTATTTTTCGTCTTATGTACGCGTTTTTACGAGTACAGGTTATTTTATATACCCCACTTTGATCGAGTGGGTCTATCTTTTCAGCCTTTGCAGTTTGTTGGGTTCTAAGTGTGTGGTCCGTACGTAATGCGATCTGAATGCCTTCCTTTCGGAGGATGTTAGTTATTCCGTACATTTTTGATCCTGTGTATTTACATGTGCAGCGTCTTGTCAAAGTCTGTGTATTTTGTGTTTTCGAGTCGTCATTTTTGGAGTCATATTGTCGTAATATTTTTTTTTAGTCATTGAAACGGCTGATCTGAAGAAACTTCTTTTTAAAAATCCTCGGTGTAGCGGAAAGTAAAAATTAGATGGTGAACCTTGCCATTCATTATTGTCTGCCACGAACCGTTCTCCTGATCTAACAGACTCCCTGAAAGCGGTTCAATAGGGTGACTTATAGATAATAAAAGTTCTCGTTAATATTTGCATAGCTTTAATTTGTAATTCCTTTGCAGTTCGCTTTCACGTAGTTTTAAAAGTGAGATTCGAAATTACGTTTAATACTCTTATTAGAAGCAGGTTACAATCCCCAATAAGAAACAAGAGATTTGAGTTGGCGTATCGTGTTCAGATGTCAGTCTTTCTTGAACACCAAACTCAGATCCTGATAATTTTTGTAACTGAAAGTGTCTACCAAAGATCATCGTGATAAACTGCCCCTTCTTTCGCGCTTCTGATTCCTCCGAGACCGATTTTCGCCATTTGGTTGTCTTTGGCGAGGTCCTGTCGTCGACGATAGGCCAAATCCTGATTGTAGTAGTAGCCGTTGGCGTCGTGAGCACCGTCTGTCATTTCGTGCGCGCTTCCGTCGCGCGACACGCTTCGCTCTGCCGAGTTGTGCCCCAGCTTGTTGGTAAAAACGTCTTCGTCGTGACCAGCGCCCATTGCGTTCCACGCTTTTCCGTGGTGAGCGTTGTGTTGAGTCTTACCGAAATCCTCATGAGCGACTTCGTGGTCTTCATCGATGTACTTGGTGTTTTTACCTGAGACAAATCAACGGGGGGACAAAATATTAATCATGGCGCAACGCGCGATTACAATTATTTCTCTCTCCATGTTGAAAGTGCAGTGTACTATCATTAAACAATTACTACCACCATTTTGGCCATCATCAAATTTTCAAGAAAAAACAGTTACAACCCCAGTCAAAATTTCGATTTTAAAGAAATTCGCCACAAGCACCTGAGTAGAAAAATAATCTGAGCTGAAGAAAGCTGAGAAGCGAATTGACTGATTCATGTAAAAGACTAACGTATTTCGGTTCAACACATTTACACTCCTGTACTTCTGGAAGAAAAAGTGCAGTTATTACCACGAAGTACTCTGCGAGGTCGACATAAATATAGAAAATAAAAAAGGAAGGAGAATGACCAAAACAATGTGCCTCGGAGAATCTCATCTTTTTGGTATTTTGACTCAAGACTCCGTTCAACGGTTAATGAGTCAGTTCAACCGATACGTCGGTGCAGGATCCCCAGAAGACACACATTCAAGTAGATGGAATAGTTAAACATACCCTGCGTGTTTTGGTTCAATCTAAAATATTACTGCTAATTACGCAAAATAAAAATAAAAACCACATTTTTGCGTATTTAGCTTAAATCTCCACTCGCCGTCTTTTCACATTGATGTTTATTTTTAAACAAATGTAGGTACTGAGTTGAGAATTTTATCTACTGTGTAATTAGTGAGCCGTGGTGGATATTGGTTGACGCACTAAACGAAACATAAATGAGCTCAATCGGTTAAGCCAACACAACAGACACTCACCACTCCAAGAAGAATTTCCTGACACAAAAGCCTCAAAAACTTACCCTACGATAATGCAACTTTTTGTCTGGTTCTTCTTCTCTTTGGCTCTTGTAAGCAAAAAAGAACTAGATGCCGCTGAATAATGTGAATAACACGTTTTATCATGTTCTAGAAGGAAAAACTACGTATAAATGGCACCCAACTGACTGCGTTCATGAATGAAATTAATTTCCTCCCTCATCACATTCGAAGATAGCGTAGGATTGTGTGAGATGAGCTAGTGACTTAGTGACGCGATTCTCGTCAGGTGGGATCTACTTTACCCATGATATATGAGAGTTGTAAGCTTCAGATACTGTGCGTGATATGTCTAGTGGTTTTGTACTACGATAGTTCCTGTGCGGGCTCAATATACTTAATCAGACTCACTAAACTCACCTCAGATAGCAAATGATAAAATTAATAAATATCTTCTTGGAGAGAAAATAAGGTAATGAAACTTATAACGCAATAAGACCCACTTTGAATTTAATCGAATAAATAGGAATGGAATAAATGTATCGAACTCCTTCCAATATTTAGTCAAAGTAATCAAATTTGCTCGGGTCGTTATGAAAGGCAACATCGAGGCAAGGGGGTTAATAAACAGGGGTTTGCTCACCTATCCAACAATATCCTGGCGTGGGAGGAAAACACTGAACCAAGAACGCCTGGCTGATAAGGAAGAGGCTCGATTGATACGTCGCAGGCCATGCGAAGAATCAGAAAAAGTATGAGGAGCCCAAAGCCTCACGAATTAATCATCACCCTTCCTGCATTATACCGCTTTGGGAGCCGACGGGAATAGGGGCTATATCCTTCACACATGTTACGTACATGCAACACATATTGTTGATCCAGGACCTTCTTTTCTCTCAAAGACTCTCCATTATGCACATCTTGCGCCTCCAGTATGGGGGAAACAAGAAAACACGTGTTGCTCCACTGTAGTTTCTACAGCGGTGAGCGACGGTTGTTGGGTGGGCAAACGAACTTAGCAGCATTGACTGCTACAAAGCAAGCCTATAACCATTTTGCAGAGTTCGCAAAGAAGGTGATGGCTAAGAAACGTGGTCATGGCGTGGTCCTTTTGAAACTTGCCACCCAAGTAAATAGTTAGATCAGGTGAAGCTGTCCTCCCAGATGGTACGGGATTCTTCAGGTGGTCACCACCGCGCGGTCACACACGGGCAACAGCTCTCTACCAGGAGACTGGTTAACGACCAAATATCTGCCGTACCTCCACAGATCTGAGTTCGGTGGACGCTGCAGAAGCCGGCCTGGCCCCAAAAACCTGCACGTTAAGTATTGTGACGTGACGGGAACAAAGAGTTGAGGATGCTCGTGGGAATTGAAGCAATTGATTTTAAGACCTTCAATTTGCAGAAAAAGGGTTCATTTTTGTTGACTAAAATGTGCAGTCAGAGTTGACCGAAGTTATTGTGGGAGCGAGGTATCAAAAATAATGTGAAGACCGTCGTCAGAGAGTGGTAGAGAGTTATGCACCAGTTTGAAAATTTGGTAGAAAGGAAGGCTAGATGCCGAAGGCCACAAGGAAAGCTGCAGATTATAATACAATGAATATTATTGTACCAGAATGAACCAAACCGTTCGATTTAGCAGGGGCTCGTCCAGGGTATTTATGCTGACTGGGCACCTCAAATTCCCCGATTTCGCTCGAGACTTCGCTGCCATCAGTTGTAACCGAGCCAGTTCCCTCGTCACCTTGTCGTCTGCGCTCGCGTTCGCTCCCACCCAGTTCCCTGTTTGCGGTGGTAAAACTTCCTCGAATGTAATTGAGAATAAAACTCTGTTCCAATTGCATTCGGCTTGATATCGTACCAACTCCTCAACTCTCTTAGTGGGATACCGCTTCAATATTAATCCTCCCCGTTACATAATTCTCAGAATGCTCTAATGAGGAAACTCGGCAGAAATAAGTCATTGAAATCTCAACCTCGGAATCGAACCAACTTTGATTTAACACGAATTAAAGAAACACGTTGAATCCACGGAAATATTTTAGTTTGTCAATTGTGGTTGTTCCAGCCCAACTTACGAATGAGACGTTAGGAAAGTAGGACGAAGAGCTTTCGAATGGCGCTCTAATACAACGATTAATTTCTACTTCGACGTAAGAAGCCGTTACATTCTGAAAAAGAAGCGTCTAATATAACGACCAGGACACAATAACGCGATATCACGCGTTTAACCTGATACGACGGGGGATGATATAAACAAGGCCATCAATCTTATCTGGACATAATGTATTCATCGGGTTTACACGGAAGAGCGGGTTCCTCCATTCACTCAGTCTCTCGAACTTCCTCGTCTATTCCAGACGCGATTCGGGGCTATCAACATCTTACATTCAAACACCGAACACCAAGTTTTAGTCGTTTTTAATAAAAGTTTGATTGTCAACTTGTGAAGAACGCTTTGGTGTTAAATTGTTTATGAAGTGAGTGTATTTTAATTGATTAAAAGAATATAAATAATTGCTGATTAAGCAGGGCATTAGACAACACCAAAGTAATTTCTCCTACGCTATTCCGCATTTCGCTCTCACGAGCTCTGTTCGTGGAGTGACTACACAAAATTAAAGTTATTGCGTGAAGTTTTTCAATCCTTTTTAGAATCATGCAAATAAAAAGAAAGAATAACTTAAGATTTCGATTTAGAAAGCCCTTAAAATTTTAATTTCGTTTTTTATATTAAATTGCGTTAATTGAAAGAATCAATTGATTGATTCCTTCACGTTTAGCGTGAATTATTCCGAAGTCCTGCCACGTTCGTAATTGCGCGGTTCTCGGAGTGAATTTTCCCCGTCTTCCGCCAGATGGTAGTCAATTCTCCGTGCAATTGTTCTTTTATTTGGGGTTTTTTGCCAGCTCTAATAAAGAAGCAAAATTATCGGTATATTGATATTGTATTAAGGGAGAAGATACCAAGCTACTCTATTCATCGAAATTCGGTATGAATTTAACGCCCTGTCAGTCGCTGCTGCCTGTAGGCGGCGGGAAAAAGATAACCCAGACCACGTTCCGTTTTCTTTTGTCTTCCGACATTACTGGCCGGATTGTCGTGTCCTATCGTTCTACCGTGCCCTTATATTTCGCCATCGTCGAAATAAATTTGTTTAAAGTAGTGTTTGGCTGCGGATACGTCCGTCGAGACGAATTGTTGGCGAGAATTCGCCGAAATAAAATCCTCACTTCGAATTCGCCTCTCGGAGGCGCTCGGCCTCGTCCGTTCTGTTCAAATGGAGTCAACTGGAGGCATTGTATATGCACCAAGGGTCCTCACGGTGGAAGTCTACTACGAGAGACCTACCCTTCACGCATCGTTTGGGTCGGAGCCAAAAGACTTCGAAGTTCCAGTTGTCTGGTGATTACCAGTGGAAGGCGTCCACCTACCTCGTCGACTCCCTTCCTGTCTCACTTCCTCGGACATTCATTCATACCAAAATTCCAGAGAAGTTCCATCTTGCTAATTTGTTTAGAATTATAATCCACGGCCGTTGGAAACAAGAAATATTTACTTTACCCTATTTTACCGATTTAGATATATCTGTAAGAAAACCCTGAGCCGATATGTCCCAATTTCGCAGTTGAAATTTTATTTTAATTATTTTCTGAATAAAGCATTATAATTTTCGAATCAGTTTTAGTTATTTTCTTTACCACTTTACCAATATAGCCGGCCATTATAAATTTCTTGGGTTCATCCCCACTTTCAATTTACCGTTTGTACCGTCACACGTTATAATATTTATTCACATATTCGAAACATCCGGCGTCGAACCGAAAAATAATACTGTAGGTCATCGGCCAAAGCCGAGGGAACAGCGACCAGGCCCCATTTCCCATTATTCCAGAAATATAGGGGTTGGGTTCCCGAATTTCGAGGATTTAAGGATTACCGTTCATTCTTAATCTGATGTACTGGCCCCCTCCGCACCACCTCTCTATTTTTTTGACCACTCTAAGAGCGAGACATGTCCTGGACTGTACGAACATCCCCACGCGTGTTAAATTTGGAGGGAGGTTGTGAACAAATTGTCCCGACCGAAAACATTGGAGGTATTATTCATAATGAGTAAAACACCCAAAATGAGTGATTTATGACATCACCAAAATGGCGATGAGTTTATTCCTTCGCAATTCCCTTTCTGACTGTACGTCAGCAAATTTAATGTGAGACCATGACAAAAGGCGGGAGAAGATTTCGATGTGAGGGAACTTGATAGAAAAATATCTGGTGCGTTGCAACACACAACTCTCCTTAGCTCTACGTCAATTGACTCGTGTACATGGCTTTTTTTTCACTTGCTCAATTCATTTATCAATCAGTTAATTTGAACTGGGTCAAACAACGCTTTACGGCAGCAGGAAGCGGTAGAGCTTACAGTTCCGGAATTTATCGTGCTGCTCTCGTCGTTTTCCCACGAATGGGAATTTTATGGTATAATTGCCTCGTTGAGAGATATCTATATAAAATATCTAATCAAAATCGTTAGAGCTGTTTTTGATATAAAAAAAATTGGTGTTTTGATCACTATGGTAACTATAATCAACTTTCGATGGATTATGCTCATACCCCATTTTGGCATTTCATGGTAACCTGCGGGCTAGATATCAAGTTTGAAGTGATTTGGTTCGGTCGTTTTCTATAAAAACCGCTCTAAAATCGTTTTTGTCGAAAATTTTGTTAATTTGTTGTGCTGCTCTCGTCATTTTTCCATAGATGGGAATTTTATGGTATAATTGTCTTTCTACGAGCTCTCAATACGAAAAATTAAATTAAAATCATTGGAGCCGTTTCAGTGAAAAAAAAAATTTGGTGTTTTGATCACTATGATAACTATAGTTGACTCTCGGTGAATTTTGTTCATACCCTTATTTTGGCGTTTCATGGTAACCTAGGGGCTAGATATCAATTTGGAGGTGATTTGGTACGGTGGTTTTCTCTAAAAGTCGTTCACAGACACACATACACACACAGACCATTTTCCCAAAAAGTGTTTTTCGGACTCTGCTCAGGGGGGTCTGAAACGTGAAGATCTGAAGAGAACTCAAAAAAAAATTTTCAGCCGATTACGTAACTCTCCTTTCTACTTTGTAGAGCCAAGGAAAGTAAAAAGGACGTAGGGAAGGACCTGGATTTCGGTACTTCCAAGTCTCAGATGCGTCGAGGTGAGAGAAAACGCCGACATTTCCGCTAAAAAACTAGACGTTAGTTTTTTTAAGCAGGCGCCCACTATTTTACGTCGGTAGACACCGAAATTATCACGTGATAATGGTCACCATTGTGATCAAAATTGTTCTGCAATGCAAAAGATTTAACGTTTACCAATGAAGAAGAACGGGTTCATATTGGAGGATTCATATTGTCTCCTCGCGGGAGCATTCTGTTTCACCCTATAACTACCGGCATAGTGACCGGTTAGCGTACCTGTTATTCGTCTTAGTTGAATTTTATTCTGAGTTAAAGCCCATTCCGTATTTTCTTTGTCACCCTTGCGTTCTGTGATCTTAGATAACTCAAAGCCAATATTATGTTAATGTCGTTTCTGCCACTGTCCCAGAAGTATTTTTAAACGTGCTTCTGGACAGTCGTCATAGCGACTGTTATATATGGTTCTGGCTCGTAAAATTGTGCGGCCAATCTTTTCTCAGCTTGTTCACTCTGGCGAACTGAATTTTTCTGCATTAGATGCTAAACTAGAACGCAACTGAACACGTCCCAGAGAACATCTTATACGCGCTAAAGTGAAAAGGAGATCTAGCTGTCACCAGTGACAGGAGCAAATGGAGGGCGAGGAGGGGGGCGCAATAAGGCGAACCAAGTTTTTAAACTAATGACACTTTGAACAGCCACCTCACTTAAATATTTACATGAACCGTTACTTTTAATTATTACACATTTTTCAAAGACATCCACCTTACGTCCCTTGGGGGCAAAATGGAGATATTCGCTGCCTATCTATCAGATTAAAATTGAAGGATTAGATTCGTTCAAGAGAATAGCAATAGCAGAACCACCCTAGCTATCCTTATAATCCCTAACCAGCCCTGTTTCCCCACAATCATTGGGATCACTAGGAGCGGTTAAAGATAGAGCACTATATATAATCTTCTGACTGTCCCAGTGGTGGGATGTGCACCGCGGCCAGATGGCCTATTGTGCCAGTCCTAAAGTCTTACAGGTCAATGCCTGACTTTCTGAGGAAAGCAAGGTAGTTCCTGAAGGAGTCCTCGTTGGTATCCATCCTGGGAGAAGTGGTGCCAAAGACCAAAAGTCGCTCCCTCTCAAGTCTCCAGCACTGGGTCAGGACATGGTAGGGAGTCTCTTCATCCATGCCACACCACCTACATCGAGGGGTGTCGACTATACCCATAACATACATGTGTTTGTTCATTCTGCAGTGCCCGGTTATGATCCCAACAATCTTCCTTAAGTCCTTCCTCTCCATCCTCAGAAGGGTGTGTCTTGTCTCACTTGATTGCTCTGAGACAAAGCGTTTGGAGTGTCTTACTCCTGCAGCGTTCCTAATTGTCTGATGCAGTCTTCTGGCATGTTCTCTCACAGTCTTTTTAACTAGTGACAGAGAAATCCCACAATGGGGCGGTGGCCCAATAGGTACCGTAGACGAACCGCGTCTGGCCAGAAGGTCCGCCCTCTCATTTTCAATGATCTCCTTGTGCCCTGGAATCGAATACACATTAACTCTATACGCACTCGCTAAGGAGTTAAGCCACATCCTGTACTCTCGCACTAGTTTTGACGTAGTGCAGTGGTTCATTAGCGCCTTGCACGACGCTTGACTATCGGTCAATATATTGATAGTTCTGTTGCTATAGCCTTTCTCATGCATTTGGATTGCCCCGGCAATAATAGCATAAATCTCTGCTTGAAAAACTGATGGAGTGGAGCCTAGGGCAATATAAGAAATTAGAACAGTTTTTCCATGGTGATGGTGGGTGTAGTCTTCATCACCCCCGCTATAAGTAGGCACCCCAGCCTTTGTACTTTGGCTAGACTGCTGCCATTCACTCCAATGGCAGCTCTATGCCACCACACGATCGATCCATATGAGATTATTGGTCTCACTACGGCTTCGTAGAACCAGTAGGCCATTCTGGCTTTAGGCCTCATGTCCTCCCGCACATTCTCTGACACCTCCAAAGGGCCGTTGTCGCCTTCTCGGTCGCGTATAGAGAGAGCACTAACTCGGTATACAAGTCGCGAGTCTGAGTTACTGGTTGTTGTGGGTTAGAGTATTCGATATAACATTGTAACTCAAGTTTAGTCAAAACAGACAATCGTCCTTACTGCGTTTTATTATTGTCTGCATTAGTTTGAGGCAACACGAATGACGTTAGTTCTACTGTGTTATCATTATTATCGAGGTTTATTCAACTTAGATTGAAATAAATTAAAGTTAACTTGAAACTGTAGGGCAAAAATGACTTATTGAGGAGTGAAGAAACAAGTTTCTTACCAGATTCGTCTTTGTGGTAGCTCTTCTGGAATCCAGTTGTTTGATGTCCTTTCCTGCGTCCTTTGGAGCCCAAAGTGCCGTATCCTCCTTTGGCTCCATTGTCGTAAGCCATTTGGCCACCGGCCGCCGCTTGGTTTCCGTGAACGCGTCTTAGCCCCTGGTCGTCGTGAAAATAGTTGCGAGCCCCTTCCCCTTCTTTAGTTACGGAATGGCCTCCGGTTTTCGAGTCTGACTTCTGTCTGGCGACAGCGCCTACGTCTTTGATGATTTCTGCAGCGTGAGAACCGTGTTCGATTCTTTTCACGTCTCTGTCAATTCCGTCGTACAGTGTGCCGTCTCCGTGCCTCGTTGCGTAAACTACCGGTGGAGCGATTAACCTGCAATAAGTCAAGGGTAGTATGTAATTTTTTGGGTCAAAAAAATCGATTTTTCAAAAAGAATATTAGAATGTAGTTTATTATATAACGTATAAAATGCAATAAAAATTTTAAAAATCTATAAGTGGGTTAAAAAAATACCCAAACCGAGCGCGCACCGCTAATGCCGCCCCGCTCCGTAACCTGGATCATCAGCTTCCTCCTCAGCGAACTGATCATCCAGTCTCCGGGCTGCCACGCCATTTAGTGACGTATGCCCACGTTTCTGCCAGCTACCATCAAACGCTACAGTAAGGTTTTTCTCCCCTTCGTTTTCTCAACTGCAATTCCAAGAACGTCCTCGTACGATTCAAATCGTGTGGGAGGTTCTGGTAGGTTCATAACTGCCAGAAACTTGCGAGCTGCAGTTCTCCCTTTGCCTATCATCCTTATTCCATATACTGCTCTCAAATTCAAGGAGTACATTTTTAAAATTCTTCCAATCGAATTTTTTGCCTCAACCCTCTCACAATTTTTGTTCGTCACGGACGAGTACCTACACTCAAGACAACTAATCTCGATATTAGCAGCTGGAAGCTTCTTCTTCTAGAAAGAGTCCCAGTCACCTAAAACAAACTTTGGAAAAGTTCAGAAGCTTTGAAACGACGTCACGTCAAAGAAAAAACGCGTTTTCTGAACAATCACGTTTTTCAGCACTCAGGAACACTTTTCTCCCTTACTATTGAACTTATTTCATGGATTTTTTAAAAAAAATTTCATTGGTATATTATACACAAACTGTGCCAAGGATTTGTCGATTTTATTTTCGACATCTGGGGCATTGCGTGCAGTGCAGAAAATTTCAGTAAAAAATCTACATTTTCTTCAAAACTTCGCCTATTTTTTTCACAACGTCATGCTGGTATTTCTTAGGCATAGTCTTTACAGCATAATATTCTTGACCAAATAAAAAAAAGTAAAGCGATTGGTTGAGGAGCGCCTGAAAAATCGGTTTCTAAAGGTAACTACGTTATAAGGGATATTCATCAGGCCGAGAAAATTACATACTACTCTTAAATAATTCGCGTGAAGTATACGATGTAGAACTACCTTGGATGTAGAGGCTTATTATACTGAATATTCAATCCTGGTTTCTTAAGGTAATCCAACACACGCTATGTTCATTTTTCCAACTAATTTTCAGCCGGGCTCATTAATTCCCAAAGACAAGATAAAATGAAAATTTTATTCGACTTTCATATGCTGCGTGTGTCCAGCGATGCACTGGTTGGGATCGTGTGGAGTTCAATTCGTAAATTTCAATGGTTTACCGCTCAAGATGTCTTAGGCGTACCAAAGAACACTTCCAAATTTACTTAGAAGTGGTGATTGGCAACTGTCGAACGTAAAAAAGCGAAATGCTGATTTTTAGGTCATTTTGAAATTATGGGACGAAGGGAGGCTCGTTCAGGATAGAATATTAGTCATTTCCGTCAATTGAAATCATTTTGGAAAGTCCAGAAAAGAGGAAAACCCGTCATCAGATTAGGAAATAATTGAATGGGTAGACTGGACTTTCCGGCAGCTACAAACAAAGTGCTTGAGGTCAAAAAAAAGGAGGAATCGATGTTCGGGGAAGGCACTAAACAATGACTTCCCGTTAGGGGCAATTGCGGTAATTCCATCCATACCATTCAATTTCTCGGGGGAAGTGTTACTTTTTTCACCGCAACACACAGATAACATCACAGTAACGTCACGTTAATTCTTAAGTCAACCAAAGTGTCACGCTACAGCAACGTTTGGGAAGAAACTGAAGGGGGGGGGGGGTGCCGAATATTTGAAATTTTGAGCTCGGAACTTCTGCACTTGCCCCTAACGGGAAGTCATTGTTTAGGGCCTTCCCCGAACATCGATTCCTCCTTTTGTTGCACCTCAAGCACTTTGTTTGTAGCTGTGGGGAAATCCAGTCTGCCTGTTCAATTATTTCCTAATCTGATGACTAGTTTTCCCCTTTTCTGGACTTTCCAGAATATCATCTTCACCACTCCTCTCTCACGCTTTACTTCCTTTACAGCACAAGCAGCTCTTCTTACGACATTTGTCCCCCAGTTCTCACGATCAGCGCTCATCTCTCAGTTCTAACAATCGCCACTCGTCTCCCAGGTCTCGTGACCAACACTTACCTATCAACTCTCGTTCTACTCATAGCTCTACCGACTCTCGCCACCAGTTCATGTATTCAGAGAACCAATTGACTGTGGAATCAAAGCTCTATCGTATTAAACAAGTGTATCAAGATAGTAAAGACTTTTTCGTGCACCAAATACCAGGTAACACAGAAAGTTGCTTGAAGAAAAAAATTTGAAATGTATTGTCCGGTGAATTAAGACGGAGGTTGAAACGGAATTACTAATGCAGAAAGAAGCAGTTTGGAACATAGCGCGGACAGAATCATCTGTTCATCATTATGTGTTGTGTGTCAGAAGGGACTTACTTAACTTATGTATATCATTATGGAAAGTACGGTCGTGAGTTCTGTCGGAAAATTGGTCGCGTAAATCAAACGAACGCGTTTATCACGGTAAAACTGTACACGACTAGTGCGTACAAAGCAGAAACGGTGTAACGTTGTGTCTAATTCAACTGTAGAGGCACACAATACTATGTTAATACCCTATTAACTCTTCATTAGCCACTGCGCTACTCTGAAACGAAAAGAAACATCAGCAGCTCACAAAATTGGAAATTGTTGCTCCCCCTCACGAATTATAAAAATTCCGCAAACAAACTCCGCTCGGTTTTCGAGAAGCGTTTCGTGCGCAATAACTTCTATCGGGAATGCAAAATGCTCTCACTTACCCCGTGTAGACGGTCGGAACGTCGTATATAATTTTGGGTGCCATACCCCCGTAATAATAACTTTCAGCCTCGCTCCAAGAGACGCAAACACTGAAGAAGGAAATAAGCGCGAAAGCAAACATCGTGTTGGTAACCGGAGAAAAATTGATGTTGAGAACTCGGAGGATCGACTGACGATCAATCGGCCGAACGAAGCTTTTATACCTGGAATCAGGAAGAAGGTTTAGTTTCGCCACATTTTGCGGTCTGGTGCACAACTGAGGTCGCGGGTTTCATTGTCAATGAAGTTTTTACCGTTAATTTTCAAGTTGGGATAATAGCTTGTCAATCCACATTATTATTGCGCTGAATCAAGAAGTAACAGCCTCTTCGAGGTAGATATAGTACGTACACATTCAACGACAACCATCGTATCACATATATGTCATATGAATACAATCATCCACCAGCTTCAACTACGAACACTGCTTTCCGTGAAAAAGCATGAAATGCCCTTGTAGTAATCGAATTGGTGGGGACGGAGAGTTCTATTTTGAATAAAACACTTGAACCACTCGACCAACATGAAATTTATTGAAAAACGTAAACGACGTTTGAGTGAATAACATTTTTTGACATTTTATGTCTTTACTTTGCTACATAAACTCGAAAATGTAACGGCCAAGCGTCACAAAATTTAACCTTGAGGCCGAGTGGACAAGGCAACGTTTTTACCCGAGTTGCAACCTCAGCCCCTGTGGCGTAATGCATAAGGCATCGGTCTCATAAACCGGAGGTTGTGGGTTCGAGTCCCACCAGGGTTACGATTATTTTTTTGACATTTTATGTCTTTACTTTGCTACATAAACTCGAAAATGTAATGGAGAAGCGCCACTAAATTTGTGTTGGGTTAAGTGCATGGTAACGTCTATTACAAAATCTAACGCTTGGTCACATCACACGTTTTAATAACCTCAGTGACTAAGTGATGATGTAAATTGCAATTGACGTGGCCATTATATCGAAACCATCAACGAGCACAATCAAACGTATTTTATCTCCTTTATTGCATAAAAAATAAAGGAGATAAAATGTTCCTAGTGGTTGCGTACTTGTACGAAAGCTGTACCCACCGTTTGTGTAAATTTAAAAATAAATTTAAGCTCATGGATAAATGCCATTAGTGGCAAATTAACATGCACATCAAGCCGTACATCTCTTTCACTCAGTTCCTTTGAACATGGTCAAAGTGATAGAACGTTTACAGTTCTGGAATTTTTTGTATCCAAATACGAACTTCTATGCAACTATTACTCCAAGATAAGCTTGTGCTTGTCAGTAAACACAAAACTTTAGGGACGTTTAGAAGTAACTGGCTACCACAATCGGTATCACACGAGTTGCATGGCCCAACTACCGATGGGGTGTTAATAGGAAAAATAACTGACTGAAATTTTGTACAGAGAGTGATTCAAGAGTAAAGTTTATATGCATAATACGTGCATAAATGAGAGAAGTCTATTTTTGAATGCTGTTTCATATTTAAATATATTTCCGCCAGTATACTCTTTCAGGAGTGATTTGTTAGGCTCCCAAGATTTTAGCTTTTTTCAGCTGGCTCTTGTGCTTTACAAGCAGCTTTTTAAACTAACTTTTTTCTAACAAACTAAGCACTGCTTTCTACGTCTCACCTTGGGCGTCTTCTTCTGCTCAACCTCGATGATGAGTTGATGATGTCTAGGGGATGACACAGGACGCATAAAGATCGAATGATTGATCGAACTCGCGTTCGCGCGAACGTCCGACAAGCTTAGCATTCCCAAAATTCAAGCTTAGCATTCCCAAAATTTAAGAGTTGGATATTTGGAATCATCAACGAATTCCAACACGAATTTTCTAGGTCGCCAGGACGAAAAAATATCTGGTTGGACAACTGGTGGATTTTACTCATACCCTTATTTTTGCGTCCCATGATAACCTGTAAGCTAGAAATCAAGTTTCAGCTGATTTGGTACGATTATTCTCTCTAAAAACCGCGCTAAAATCGAATTCGTCGAAAGTTTTGGTAATTTATTGTGCTGCTCTCGTCATTTTCCCACGAATGAGAATTTCATGGTGTCGTTGCCATATTGAGAGCTACCAATATAGAAAATTTAATCAAAATTGTTACAGCCATTTTTGAGAAAAACAATATTTGGTATTTTCATCACTATGATAACTATAGTTATCTTTCAGTGGATTTTGCTCATACCCTTATTTTGGCGTTCCATGGTAACCTGTGGGCTAGATATCTAGTTTGAGTGGATTTGGTACGGTGGTTCTCTCTAAAAATCATTCAGAGACACAGACACACAGACCATTTTCCCAAATAGTGTTTTTGGACTCAGGGGGGTTTGAAACGTAAAGATCTGAAGAGAACTCAAAAAAAGGTTTTCAGCTGATAAAATAACTTTCCTTTCTACTTTGTAGAGCCAAGGAAAGTAAATACGGCTCGGGTGTTCGAACGATCTTCAAACGACCAGAGCTTCAGGAGTGAAGGCACTGCACTAAGTTTCCATTAGGTAACAGCAAATAAACATTACTATGAAGGAAACAAAAATTAACGACCAAGAGCAGTCAAAGCAACACCTGACTTTACTAGAAAAATGCCTTTTTAGGGCTAGCTTTACGAAGCGAAAACAGTCCTTCCATTCAATCGAAAATGAAAGAGACTCGTAGTGACATCGTTCTTTACCAATATCAAACAGTCTCCATATTTTTGGCGATACTGTGATGAACTTCAACGTTTAGTATGCAATTTATATCCGAACCTATCAACTCAGTCGGTAAACAAAAATAGCAACAGAAATGTCCAACCCGAAGGTTTTATATACTCAACCTTGATCCCGCAATAGTTACTTCCAACTATCCTTGCTTAACTTTTTCCATTCTGTGTGCGGTTTTTTTTTTACAACAAATTTAAGAAACGACATTTAGATTCCGATTACTCTTCTCTTTCTTACTTTTACGTATTAGGATTTGCTATCGTGTTTTAAAGGATTCGTTCTACATAGATATCAATGTTCTTTTCGGGTTAAGTACTTGGCAAAGAAAAGGTTTCCGCGCTACATCTGATTTTAGAAAACAGTTTATAATGGCGTCTCAGAAAGTCGTTTGTTGTTTAGGTTTCAAATTTGGATTGGACGAATAACTGCCGAGTAGCGATACTTCTGTCGTGAATGTAAGTTACTTGATAACAACTAGTCACATCATTCCTCTTTCAGACTTTATAACCACAAGGCTCAAATCGACATGCAAGAGCGTAGAGAGGTCCACTCTAAATGTAAGCACAGACGCCCACCCAATGGTTAAGGCAGCACTGTACAAGAATTCTTGGCATGAGGATGTGCCTCAGTGGCTATAAATTGACATATATTTCCGCCTTCAAACGGAGGTTGCGTAAATACAAGTTTTTTTTGTTTTATTTGAAGAGACCATTACATTTGTAATATTCATCTATGGAACAGATATTTTCCGCTCTTAAATTAATACTAGAATTAATCGACATACTCGGCACTGTATTACGTATCGTGTAGATTTTTATGCGGAATTGACAGATAACCAAGCTTAGCTAGGACACTCAGGATACGGCACAAGCGTGAGTTCAATACAAAACGCGGTTGACTCCTTGTTCACGGGATCAGCAGGTCGGTGACATGCCTTGGGCGAGTGAGTCGACCCCGTGATGGTGGTTGGGAGCGTGGTGGGCAAGAGCGTTGGGGCGTAAGTGCTTCTAAGCCAGGGAGGTGAGGCAATGGGTACCAGCGGCGGCTCGTTGGGGAGTTAGGACATGGGCCCAATGTGGCCATGGCAGAATGCCATTGGTCCTGCAGCTGTGGTGAGGTCCTTTGACCCGCAGCTGCCTCCCTGTTATCTTCTTATTCTTATTACTGTGGCCAAGAGCATTGGGGTGTGAAGCCTTCTGAGCCAGGAGGGGATAGACCCAGCGGACTGTGGTCAATGTGAGGCAATGGGTACCAGCGGCGGCTCGTTGGGGAGTTAGAACATGGGCCCAATGTGGCCACGGCGGAATGTCATTGGTCCTGCAGCTCTGGCGAGGTCCTTTGGCCCGCAGCTGCCTCCCTGTTATCTTTTTCTTCTTCTGGGGGTTGGAACCCTTCGTTGACTAGAGGGTCCTGATGGTCAAGGTTGCGGGAGACTAAGCTGGCGAGGTGTTTACACAGGAATATGAATGGTGCGTCAATATGTAGATCATTGTAAAGAGTCTCGTTGCGTACCAACAGTGGAACGTGAACCATTATTTTCTGCTAGGTGTTATTTTGCTGCTGTTCTACACAACGGAACTGTGATGGGGAACAAGTGCCCTAGATTTCTAGGACATATGTCCAGATAGAGCGGAGGAGGGTTTTATATATATAAGAAGTCTATTTTGGAGTGATGTAAATCTATTATTTAGTAACGATTTTAGCTGATCAGTTCTGCGACCTAGGCGGTTGAGCAAGAGAATTATGTGAACGAAGTTAGACGGCGATCCAATATGACACCCAGATATTTTTAGGTTTGCATAGTGGGGATGATATGAACCTGGTAATGTAGTGGTGGTTCATACGTTGGTCTACTACAGGTGTAGGTAACGGTACATGATTTGGCTGGAATAACGTTTGTCGGCCACTTATTCCACCATTGTCCGAATGTTGTCAGAATTGGCTGCAACATGTCTGTTGCTGCCTGCAGTCCAGTGCCTGGACAGCATAAAGTAAATCATCAGCGTATAGTGCTGATAAATGAAGAGGGTAGGGTAGTGGCAGGTCGTTGCAGTAAATGGAGTAAGGATATAGGCCTTCGCTGCCCAGGGGGAACCTCTGCTCGAATGATCCTCGTTGCTGATGATTCTCCTAATAATGTGTAAATACGAGTACAAGCCACAGCTAAAGATGCCTTTCGGAATCTATCAGTGACAGAAGGAATAATTCCACGTTCAACCGGAAATCAAACGAGGAATGCGAAAAGACGATATTGTTTTAAGTTTCTCTTTTCCCAATACTGCGTTAACCCTTAATGACTGCACAGGTGCTGCAATCATCTGCTGGAGTCATTGCGACTAAACAAGAGCACAAACTGACATTATGCGCTCATAGAACGGCTAATCTTCTCGACTTGAATACCCGTGGAGGAGAATGGCGTATCAAAACCTAAACGGTGAGCTCTCGACGTTCCGTTATGTGAAGGGACTAAAGCTTGTAATAATGGAACACAACTCACTAAGAAAATTGTGTAATGATAGTGAGACCTCGACAGAAAAATAATGACAACATAAGCGTTGAATAGAAGTGAGAAAAGTTGTATGAGGAGTTGAGAGAAACATTGTAGGAGACTGGAGACGTTTGTGTGAGTTGAAGTTGAAACTCCCTTCGTCCGGGGCGGAAACGGCTAGGACGAAGTTTGGGGTTGTTGGTTGGGCGACAGTTCTGCGCTGAGCAATCACACTCCATTCGGGTCGCTTCGTATTTGGGCTACTCTTGGCCTCCACCATGGAGAAAATGAAGAAGATTGCAGAAATTAGCCTTATGGGAACAACGACCGAAGTCTCGACTAAATGAAGCCCAGACCCTAACTGAGAACACCAGATAATTGAATCAGCTTCGGGGTTTGTACTTAGCCCTTTGCGAGACCTTCAGTTTATTGATTTTATTTTGACAGGCTTGAGCTCAACAATTCAACAAAAAAATTACGTAATTCGGTCATAATATGCCAATACCACGTTGACCAATAGTAATCCATCTCTGTTGATGGATACAATTTATCAGAATGTCGGCGCAACAAAAGAAAAAAAAAGAGTAAGACAAGTAATAGGCATCCACCAGCCGGATCCAGGAGAGTAAAATCAGTCGCGTTGCGTTGCCAATAGTCTGCATATTGTTCTGTAACCTCTCAACTTTCTTTTTCTATAAAATCGTGCAGTTTATTTAATGACCCTCACAGTAATTCTGTGTTTTACCTACGTTCGGAGAACATTCGGGCGGTGTTTTCGAATCAGACGCGTATTGTCCCTCGTCATCCAGAACTTCACACCAGGTCGGATCGTTCCTTTCTACTTTCCGGTTCTCCAAAAGGGAAAGGAAAGTATAGTACTCGTATAAAAAAAATTAGAAAAATTGGGTTTTCTTCAGATCGTCACGTTTTGAGGCCTACTGAGTAAAAAACCTAATTTCAACGCATGGTCCGCGTGTGTGTGTCTGTAGTACGATCCGATTGAGCTGGTTCTTTTTTCGATTTGTTCGTTATTTTTTAGACACCAAAATAAAGTCATGAGCGGTTTCGGTCGATGGGAAGGGGGAGTGGGGGACGAAAATGTACCAAAAACTAGGGTTTTTCGCATTTTTCTCAAAAACGGCTGTAACGATTTTGATTAAACTTTCAAATTAACTTTTACTGATCAATACCTAACTTTTCTTCCTCATACATATCTCCATGA
Source organism: Pachypeltis micranthus (assembly GCA_020466155.1). Taxonomy (NCBI): domain Eukaryota; kingdom Metazoa; phylum Arthropoda; class Insecta; order Hemiptera; family Miridae; genus Pachypeltis; species Pachypeltis micranthus. The sequence goes on from CM035776.1 coordinate 9,324,181, forward strand.
AAATACGGTGAACGGAGATGTAGGCATATGAAGCAAAAATAGGTTTTTTACGCTTTTTGGCAAAATGGCGTCCAGGATTTTCACCAAACTCACAGGATGTTGTCAAATAGTTAATACCTACATATTTTTCTCAATAAATGACAGTCAATTGAACGGAGATAAAAATCAAAATGTGTCGAAAATAACGTTTTTTCGAACATTTTCGTAAATTCTGGGGTAACTGTTCCTCAGATGTGATCAATCTTACCGAGTGTCTTTTAGTCACCCATACCCACATTTCGTTCTCCATAATTATTTCTGTATATATATGTTGAACGGAGATATAAACCAAGTTAGCTCAGAAAAGGAGATTAGCTCAACTAACTAGTCTCTACATTTTGTTTTCCATAAATGTTCCTGTAAAAATGCGTTGAACGAAAATATAACGCACGCACATGTAGCTGGTGTTCGAACTTAAAGGGATTGCAGAAAGTTGTGTGTTGCAACGCACCGCTCGTTTTTTTATTTTCTTCAAAGCATCGTGCAGTTGTCTTTTATTTTACGCTGTTTCTATGATTTTCGTCTCCCCTCTCTCATTATAAGTGTAACGGAGCTGCTTGAGGTTTTATTTTGATCAATTAGAAACAGTTTATGTTGTTATTATATTGTTCATTTTAATCATATATATTTAATCCCCCCCACAGGGGTTTTCTTTGACCTCGTACGTCCACTTTTTCGGTTTGTTTTAACCAGACTCGCGTATTCGCACGAACCGGTGAAAGAACCCCAAGGACGATCACAAGTTGATTTGTACTTCATATCCTACGTATTTCCTTTTTTCCCCTCCGTGCGAATGATTTGCAATAATAAACCATTTTTGGGGCTACGTAAACACGCTATGCACAGCTTTGCATTTAAAAGTCATCACCTCCGTGGTGGGGGGCCGTGGGGTTGGACCCCCTCGCGACTCCAGCCCCTATCAAACAGTTAAGATGTGCGTCTCCGCATTTTTACTGTGAAGCCGATGACAGTAGGAGGAAAGGGAACGGTAGTCAGGCTTCGCATCATCCAGTGCCAGTGTTGATGAGGTAGTATCACCATCGAGCTTTGAAACAAGCTTCAATTTCTCTCAGAAAAACCGTGGACGGAAGGTGATGTTGGACACTGAACCTTTGAACGTTCTACCGACTCGAATCCGATGGTGCCTTGTCAACCTATCCCTTATAGTGGCTGTGTCTGGAGGGCATGGATTCACAAGTATAGCCGTGCCCCTTTTCTTTTGGGCTGAGGAGGGGAAACTTCGTTCATCTGGAATAATCTGTTGCGTTGCAGCACCACATCCAAAATCCCTGCGCCATAATTAACGATACGTTCTACGCATAAGCAACATTAGCCATCGGTGGGACCGCCAGGTATGAACCTGATCATCCTTCACGTCGTTTATGAAATCATTTAGCATTTTTCGACGAACAGTTTGTCTTTGGTAAATATGCGTATTAAGATGGAGGAAAAGGTGTGAAAAATCACGTGTTGACTATTTATACCCAACGCGATCTCTCAGTATCATATACACTCCGTAGATTATTACTACGAGGACAACAGTGTGTCAGGACGACAGTATTGCCACCGAAATTCTCATAAACGATTGAGTGTTATCCAGTTGGAAGAACCAGTTAAATTACTCTCCCACAGTGTCGGAACTGCATTAGAAATTGTCTTCTTGTTGAGATCGTGGATTGTAATAAAATAGTGCCAAGTTTTGAACTGTTAGAGTTTTCTCCATAACCGCTCGAGGCCGTGTCAACTACCCAACTCCTTTCCTGAGCTCTGGGATAATTTCTGTCGCCATGAGCTGCGAAGAACTATTTCCCCCCGAGGGTCGGGACTTAGCATTAGATTAATTTCCTTTTCTTCTCCCAGACATTCCTGGAGTGGCCAGTAAATCAAATTATCGATCTTCCCGAGAATCGAATGACGAATTCATTATGCCATTCTATTTCCGTACTGAGCTCGGCGGTTAATGCACAGCTGAATACATATCACTGCAAAGCTTGATGGACGTTCTTCACTCAACGTGTTGCAGTACTTGAAAATTCGTCTGAATTATTTTCTTTACAGATTATAATTTTATTAATTTTTTCGTATTCTGTAAACAGCCCCAAACTTCCGACAGATGTTCAGCCAAGGCCATATTGTTTACTTCTTTCATTATTATATATGAAGACAACGTAATTTGGTTAGGACTTTGTGTCTTGACGTTTTTAATAAAAATTAAATATGTATAGTGTTGGTCGCACGAAAGTGAAGAACTTGAGGATCGAAATAAAAATGGTGAGCATGAGGAGGACTGTAATATACGTGCAGAATCGAGTTGAGTTGAAATTGAGCTGAGATGGTGTACAAATGGGCGATACAAGGGCAGTACTCGGAACGCGTGAACTGGCGTGGGCAACCGTATGAGAGAGCAAGAAGTTACTGGGGCTATAGTTGAGAGCAGAATGAATTTGGAAGTGCTCTGTCGTTGATAGGAAAATGAAATTGGGGAGAAAGAAATAAAGAAAGGGGAAAACCTGGGAAAGGGGGCTGTTAAAACCCACTGACCGCGGCTGAGGGGCAGGTATTGGAATAGTCGGAGACATTGACGCGGGGAAGTCTGAGGTCAAAGAATCGAACCAATTTGGCGCTTGGCGTCGAACATATAGTTTTCCCACAGTGAAATTATATGAGAGATATCCACAAAGTAAGTTCCGTTCGGTTATAGCAAAAAACCTGTACAGATATTGTTTTGACCAGGGTAGACTTGAAGGAATCACGGTTTACTGTAGCGCAAAACTTGTTATTGAAGAGTTAGGAAATCGCAACAAGGTTCGAAGTCAGTGACACATAACATAAATTATAGTTGTGATGTGGGGTCGTTCTTACGTTCTTGTGAATTCATGAGAACCAGTAGAACTGAATGAAAACAAAACTTACACTAGGCCGATCTTTTTTCTCTTTCTCCGATGTCTTTACTATGTTCCTGTTAACTCATAACCTCTGATTTTGTTCGTTTCTCCGAATGTTAGTATTTTAAGAAATTAGTAGCAATTTCCGGAGGTGTTATTTTCAAAATTAATTCAGTTCAATGTTTCTCTATAGTTTTCTTATAATTTAATGTAACCTAATGGTCTGCTGTGATACCCTATAGCCCTGATGATGGTTAATGAATTAAGCGAAACGTCGGCCTAGAGAAAGTTTGTTTTCATTCATCCTGACTGGCTCTCAAGAATTCACACCAGAATAACGGGTGGGCAGGGGAGGGAACCACCACTTCGGAAAGTGTAAGAAGTCGTCAAATTGGTCAGTTACCTGAAGAAGGTTTTCAAAAGGGTCGTCAAGAGACGCGTTTTAATTGGTAGGTTTCGCATGGAGGATGGTTGTGACCTTGGAGAGGTGACAAGAAGTATCAGGGAAATCTGGACTTACGAAGGCTCGTTAGTTAGGGGCGTTGTGATTGGCGGTATTAGAATAGGAAGCCTATTGTTGTAGACTGACAAGTAGGAACGGTTATATCAGAGATGGGGACATTTTGAAGGGCCTGGGAAAACTATTTGGGAAACTCCACGCGCTTAGAGCCGGACGACTCTCAGGTACAAGAGTTAGAAGGTCTTGTCGGATTCAAAAGGGGAACGGTGAGGTGCTGGAAAAACCGGAAATTCGGCCGAGGTCAACGTATTTTGAGACTTACCCAAAACAGATACTGAAATTTACATTTTGATGCAAGTTTTCGCCGTTTTTGTTTCGGAACGTGAACAAAAAGTCGTGGACCGAAAATCTTCTTCGGATAAACTGTTTCTAATTGATCAACATAAAACCTCAAGGAGATCCGTTACATATATATTGAGAGAGGGGAGATGAAAATTATAGAAACGGCGTAAAATAAAAGACAATAAAAAGAAAATAAAAAAACGAGCGGTGCGTAGTAACACACAACTTTCTGCAATCCCTTTAAAAGTTCGAACACCAGCTACATATGAGGGACTTATATCTTCGTTCAACGCATTTTTACAGGAACATTTATGAAGAACAAAATGTAGAGACTAGTTAGTTGAGAGTCATTCGTAAGTTTGATCGAAATCGACCGAGCCGTTTTTGAGACAATTGGAATACCGATAAATTAATATTCGACAAATCTTCTTTTCTGAGCTAACTTGGCTTATATCTCCGTTCAACAGATGGATACAGAAATAGTTACGGGGAACGAAATAAGGGTGCGGGTGACTAAAAGACACTCGGTAAGATTGATCACATCTGGTGGAGCAGTTACCCCAAAATTTAAGGAAATGTTCGAAAAAACGTTATTTTCGACCAATTTTGATTTTTATCTCTGTTCAACGGACGGTCAAAGGAACATTTATTGACACCACTATGTAGATATTAACTATTTGAAAACATTCTGTGAGTTTGGTGAAAATCGTTGAAGCCGTTTTGCCAAAAAGCGTAAAAACCCTATTTTTTCTTCATAGGCCTACACTTCCGATCACCGTATTTTCATGGAGATATGTATAGAGAAGAAAAGTTAGGTATTAATTAGTTAAAGATAATTTGAAAGTTAAATAAAAATCGTCATAGCCGTTGAAAAAGACGAAAAATCCTAGTTATTGGTACATTTTCGTCCCCCACCACCCTTCCTATCGACCGAAATCGCCCATAACCTTATTTTGGTGTCTACAAAAAGTATTGATATTTGGACTCGTGGTATGAAATGACTCTGCAAAACGCCTTTTTTCTTTCAAAAAACCGTGCACATGAGTTTTCGACGTTTCACGATTTGGTTAGGCTTAACTTTCGTTGGGAACAAAGTGTGCCCCATTCCATCGATCACTCATAGCAGTCCGTAAAACTCGCGGTGTTGCCGATAAATTCCACTTTTATTTACGTTCGTTCAGAATACGATTCTGAGATCTGATTTCATGAACAGCGGCAGCAGTATCTGAAAATGTACATTTCTTATGATTGCGTCAGAGTAACATGCGCAAATGCTCAGAACTGTGATGGCAGCGCCGCTGCGGGTAGAAATACAAATGGAACTTAGTGGATATACCTCGTATTTCATGGTCGAGCCGTTTGAAACTTTGAGGATATCATTTATCTTGAGAGAATCGCGTAGAATTCGTTTGATGAGTTAATCAGAAATACAGTAGAATCGCGTTAAGTGAACATCCTTTTTCGGGAGATTCGTTTCAACAAAAAATCCTTTGTTCGGCGCCGTTTGAATCAGAAAACGTAGTTAGCATTCGCGGTTATCTCATTGCTTCGGACGCCGCGTTTCCAGTGAACTCCGCACAATGGCTTTTCGTCCCGTTCCGACAGAATTGTTGTCGCCAAGTAGAGGGAGGAGCAACTAATCAAACGCTTCCACTTCAACTGCTCGCTTCAAATGGAACTTGAGCCAGTAGACCCATCGTAGCAGGAATCAAGTTCCCATATTGCGGAAAAGCCTCGTTTGACGCATATTAACCTGGACAGTTGATTTGATGTATGGTTTGATAACATAACTCTCTGATCTTCCAACGGATGGAACTCGCTTTGAAAGCTCCCGTTATCCAAATCGAAACCAACGCGCTTCTCCTTCAAAGCTGTTCGTGCTATCAAACGGAATCTACAAATTTGAGTAACGGAGTTGAGTTTAATTAACACGATCGATGTAACATAAAATCGATTCGCGGAAAATGGTGTAAGTTCACTTTATATATTTACGGAAAAATTTACTCATGAACGTTGCTGCAGTCAATTATCCATCCTTGGATCGTTGAAAGTGAGCCCATTCCTCTCTATTCATCACTGACAGGTGAATTTCAAAGCATCGCTGTCCTCGAAGTTCGCTGGAGTTTTTCCGCAGTCTGTAATGTAGTTAGTAAGACAATTTCGGTAGCTTTTCATAACCATCTGAGCGTCTAACGTCTGGTGTGGTTCAAGAACGCGACTTTCGTCCAATCTTATGTAAATTAGATGGCACGCTGTGTACACAGGCGTTCTTCGTTTAACGTGCGTGGTAAAAAATGTCCAGCTCATAAGACGTGCTCTCAAGAGTTGAATCATTGCAGTACACTTGGGAACGTTATTTTCCAATGGAGGTGATTCTCATTTTCTGCTGTTTTAATTTTTATGGAAAATTGTTCTTAGGAACAAATGTGCGTAGAAGAAGGTGAATGAGTATTAATGCGTTATAGGTATCTATAGTAGCTACAGAATGCCATCTATTCAGCTCGCAAACGTCGAACAGCACGACATAATCTGTACCGTACCTCTGCATTTGTTTATTGCACTCGTAGATGTAAAACCTGTGACGTACTTGGGGAATTCCTTTACAGAGTGAAATCCGTGTCAGGGCTCAAAAGAAGAACAACTTAAATATACTCAATTATACTCACTTGATGTAAAATAAACAAAATAATGTCTCTCAGAAAAGTACTGGGAAATGAAATTATAAACCAAATAAGACCCACTCGAATTTAATCAGGAAAAAATAGAAATGAACTCCTTTTAGAATGAAACAAATAATCTATGCGCGGATTGTAGTAAATGACAATAAAGGGACAATGGGTAAAATGAAACACTAAGCTCTGATTGCTTGCCTTACTTCACACAATATAAAGGGACTTTAAATACTTGATCACTGGCTTAAAGAATGGGGGAGATTCGTAAGTGATGTCAGTAGCCGTTATAAGAAGGCTCCGCTAATATAAACTGCAGTGAACTGCACGGGTGGCGGCAACAGTGTTGCCACCATCCGCAGCCCCCCGCAAACCATTACAAACCTAATGTTCTTCAAAAAGCCGGTGTAGTCGTTTAGCGTGGGACTTGGTCGTTTCTTCCGCTCCAGCCTTGCGCGGCTTGTATACTTCTCCGAATACGTAAACTGTTGGTGAGAGTCAGTAGAGCTGATAGAATTGATAGATGAGTGGCCTGAGACCTGAGAGATGATTGTCTGTTGGGAGAACTGTGAGACGTGTGTCCATCGTGAGAGCAGTAGATGACTGAGTTTGGGAAGAGCTGTGTGTTGTGGAGAGGAATGTAAATTGAGGAGTGGGAAAAGGATATTTTGGAAAATCCAGAAAATGGGAAATCTGTTGTCACTTGGAAATAACTAAAGAGCTGGATTTTCCCGCAGGTACAAACAAAAGGGCTTGTCAGAAAGGTGGACTTAGTGTCCAAGCTAACAATGGTTTTCCATTAGGGGCAACATCCCAACTAAATGGCCTGCGCCCAACATCCGCCTTTCTATAAAGCTCGCCACCCGTGCTGTTCGCCGCTGTTAATATTAGCGGAGGAGCCACCCTGTCGGCAGAACGGCTACCGACATCGCTTACTAATCTCTCCCATTTTTTAAGCCAGTGAACAAGTACCTATAGTCCCTTTATATTGTGTGAAGTAAGGTAAGCAATCAGAGCTTGGTGTTTCATTTTCCCCATTGTCCCTTATTGTCATTTACTACAATCCGAGCATAGGTTATTTGTTTCATTCTAAAAGGAGTTCATTTCATTTTTTTTTTTTCCTGATTAAATTCAAGTGGGTCCTAGTTAGTTTATAATTTCATTTCCCAGTACTTTCCTGAGAGACATTATTTTGTTTATTTTACATCAAGTGAGTATAATTGAGTATATTTAACTTGTTCGTTTTTTGGGCCCTGACACGACTTTCACTCGTGTCCTGTCCGCGGGTAATTCTGTAAAGGAATTCCCCAAGTACGTCACACAGTTTAAAAGAATATTACGGGTCATCTTCATCCTAAAGTTTGCATGGAGCTACCTTGGCCATATTAACCCTGATGTCGTAGTTATGATGAACCTTATTCTTCAAGACGCTCGTTCTGTTTGGCTTGAGTGATTGAATCGGTAACTAATCTCAAAATTAATCAAAATAATCTCTTGATCGGGAAGTAAAGCCGTTTTTCAAATTGTAAATAAACTCTTTTGATTCTTTATCCCCTCTCCCTGATCATCATGTTCTCACTGAGATGTTTGTAGAGAACCATACTTCGTTCCAGATGCATCTGAAGAGGCGGGAAGGGCTCTTTGAAAGAAAGAAGAGGTCCAAATATATCCACATCTAGTCGTTCAAGAGGCGCTCCCACCGTGTACGTCTTAAGCGGCGCTCCAGTTGTTTTCTGTCCTGACTTTTCCCGCTGACCACAGATCGTGCAAGCTTTACTGACATACACGGTGGGAGCACCTTTTGAACGACTAACTGCGGATTCGAAGTTTCTATAAATGTTATGTCAGTAAAAACAACGCTTCAAGTTGAGATCAAATCGTTTAAACCGTTTTTTGAGGAGCATGTGGGAACTTTCCTTTTACTCTCGACTATTCTATGACCAATATTCGTTTTCCATTGTATAGGCGGTTTATTGGACTGCCCTTCTGACTTTTTTTAAAAATAACACCATCATGTGAGCGGTACTTATGAAACCTGCGCTTAAATCATTTTCCGTTCATTTTATTCGACAACTTTGCCATCGCCACAGACCTTCCATCCTCTCTTTGTGTCTGAACCCAGTATCTCAGCAATCGATTCCCAGCTCTTTCTTTTAAGACGAGTTTCTGTGGGTGTAATATTGCAATATATGTGTGACAGCTCTCTGTGTAGTTTGAACACGTACAGTATTCCCTCTCGTCGTAACAACTCGTTTCTTCCCATTCCTTCGTGTAACTGTGCTTTTCTCCAGTTTTATAAGTTATCTGAGAGGATCTACACAACGCATGGTTACTCTTCGCATTCCTTATCTTACTATTATCAATACTCATTATCAGTTCACTGTTCATAATATGGTTATCGAGAAAGAGGAGTTTTCTAATAATCCAAAATTGATCTTTCATTTGGAGGTCTGTAGGGAATTAGCAGATACCTTGACGTTAGGAAAAGAGTATATTCTTATTAAATATTTTTACATTCGATAAAGACAACACTAAGTTCAGGCATTTGAGCAGTTCAGCGATTACCATTCGTTCAGCAAGTTTCGGTTTGTTTCTGGATTTTCAAGATGTTTTCGCCATTACCAGACATAGCCTGGGTACGCGACTTTTTCCGAAGCTTCCCTCACTCCTCCGTAACCATAATTTCCTACTTGATGGTCTTGCGCCAAGCCTTGTCCTCGTTTGTAGGCTAAGTCTCTGTTGTGATAGTATCCGTTTCCATCGTGACCGTCGACGGCCATTTTGTGAGCTCCTTCGTTCCTAGCGGCAGCGCCAGCAGCGGATTTATGAGCGAGACTATCCACAAAGGCGTCTTCGTCAAGGCCGCTGCCTCCGACTTTCCACCCTTTGTCGGTGTAGTCGTTGCCATGGGCTTTGCCAAAATCTTCGTGAGCGATGTCGTGGTCTTCGTCGACGAATTTCGTGTCTTTTCCTGAAAAGGAACAAATTAAGTGAAACCAACGGACGTTTTAATTATTCTAGAATGTCCTAGTTGAGCAAAACGAGGTTGAACAGTTCTGACTAACCTGATTCGACGTTGTGGTAGCTCTTATGAAATCCGGTAGTCTTGTGCCCTTTACGGTGTCCGTCCGATCCGAAACCACCGTAACCGTCTTTTTCGGAGTTACTGTACACGGTTTCTCCAGCAGCCGCGACGTTTCCTCCCGCTTTGTACCTGCTGCCTGCATCGTCTCTGTAGTACCCACGGGCGTCGTTCCCACCTTTGACCATTAAATGACCTCCAGACCTGGAATCCGAGTCTTGCCTGGCAACCGCTCCAACGTCTCTGATCACTTCGTTGGCGATGACGTCTTGGCCCAAGCGTTTGTAGCCTTGTTCAGTTCCTTCGTAACCTGTTCCATCGGCGAGCTGTTGCCTGTACACTACCGGCGTGTAGTAACTGGAAATTTTATGATTTTAGATGAGTAAGCGAACTGATTGATATGTGAGAATTGTGGACCATTTGACGAAGACTAAGGGTGAAAACGATCTATTGATTGATTGACTGGGGATTTTACATTCCGCCATCTGTTGTCATATGGGAGATCTTTTTCTGCGTGCGCGACCAACATGGAGGACGTTAAATAATACTGCATCTTGCGGCGCGTGTCATTACATGCCTAAACACTAACACGACCCAGCCCTAATTATGAAATACTCTGCAAGTTATAATGAGCACCCGTTGTCATCCTTCGTAAAGCGGTGCCTAATCCTACATGGTATTCACCAGAGCAGACAATCCTGGATGTACTTTTCTTCATCCAACGGATGCTCATCAGACAGAAAGTTACCCATTCCCTCCAACCCGGAATTGGGTTTGTTTGTAGCATGACAGAACCCCTTACAGAGGTGGACTGTGTGGCCATCGCCCATGTGACCTACCTCACTGTGCTGAATAGCAACAAAGAAAGTCCATCTAGGCACTGCAATCATCTGCTGGTTACAATAGCACCTGATAACGCAACTCGCGAACACAAGGTTTCCCTCTGGACCACCGTGATCCCCACGAGCCAATCTGCCTGACTTTGGCTAACACCTTGCAGAGCGTCAAAGTAAACAGGTGCATCTGGAGAACGAATATACCAGCAGAAAGCTGATGTCAGAGCTACACAACACTCAATACGTTTTGCGGACTCCTTCTTGAAATCATGCCCAGTACTTAGCAGCCGATATAGCATGACGTTTCAGCACCTTCAGCCCCCCAAAGGGATTACGAGCAATGAGCAAGGCCAATCCAGCTCTAATTCAGTCCAGTTGTGTAACTGGGGCCTCATTAATCAGACGTGCAACAAATGCGTTCAGTGGCCTTCCTTGAAATCATCTAGCAGTGGGTTAAGTTTCTGTTACACTTCCGACTAGTCCATCGGGCACTCAAACCAAAGATAACCTCAGTCCCAGGCCAGAGCAAGCAGTTTCTCACGTGTAAACCACAGGTTTGAAGCACAGGCTTCCATTCATCGAACAGTGGAGAAAGCTCTGAGAAACTACAGTCAATGTGTATTCTCGAAATTTCCCTGCTCGACTAAAATCGCAACGTAAACAGTTTTCATTATATTTCGTTGGACTTGGGCAACGCGGCCTCGGGTGCCTTAAATGTTTGTATAAATGTGTCTCGAACGATTGAAGAACATGAATGAGTCTTACCCAGGGTAGGCACCCGGAGCTGGCCCCATCACACCTCCGTGATGAAAATTGCCAATAATTGGAACTGCCGCGGCACTCGACAGAACCACCAAAGAGACGAAAATTGGCAACATTTTCTCGTTAGAAACTGAACTGAGTTGATTGAAAGCCGAACTGTTGACTTCAAACGAGGGTGCAAGGTTTATATATTCGCCGAGTCGAATGGTCATCGAAAAAGTGGGGAGAACGGCGGCTTTCTGGTATTATCGGGTTCGACGGTTCGTCGGTTTGTGGCTTTCTTTGTCTCCAATTGTCCTTAGAAGTTCTGGTTCATCGGTAACGGAATAAGAAAATATAATTCGGCCTTGATAACTTTTCCGGAGATGTTGAGCGATGCGATAATTAGTAAACAGGACCCGAACGTGCGAGAAGCGCGAGCACCAGCTACACCAAGGTTGCGAACAGCAAAAGAACTGGTGTGACACATCTACTTTCCTCAGGTCCACGCACACGCAACGATTTTCGCCGTTCTAAATATATCAGTTTACACGAGATAGTTAGAAACAACACATAAAGGATGTCTTGAATGGATTTAAATGAAAAAAACAACAACAGAAACAAAAACAAACTTACATTTTATTAGTTTGACACGATCAGAGTAGCTAAATTTCTACGAAAATCCTTAATCGTGACGCTACCTGTGTGTTGTGGCGAGGTGTCGTACAATGGCTGCTGGTCAACACCGCAGCAAACGATGCCGTGCAACGATCAACATCACTATTGTGCTGACTTTCGACTATTAGCTGGCGAATAATATCTTGTTTCAATTAATATAAGATGAAATTTCACGACATTTGGATTGTAGTCCAGGGCAAGGCCTGAAAATACTGGAAAATGCACTTGCTCTGCAAACATCGTGGTGGTCATGGAGTCGCTGGAGGGTAGTTCTAAGGGGGATGGAAATCCAGATGCTCGGCAGATGAGCCCTTAGTAGAAGTTGGAGGCTTGGGGGACGTCTGACGAGGCTTACTGGGGTCCTTCAGAACCTCAATGAGAGCAGAAATTGCCTTGTCCTGGAAGGAGGAAGCGCTGTAAGTGCCTTCGAAAGATGCGCGGACCAGCGACCATTCTGAGCCAAATATGGTACCATAGGAATGCACAGCCTTGCACTAGCCTTGCACAGGTAAAACGACACAATCCAACTCCTGCCCAGGACAAGGCCAGAAAAAACTCTTGCTCTGCAAACATCGTGGTGGTCATGCAGTCACTGGAGGGTAGTTCTCCCATTCCAAATTTCATTTTTAAACTGCAGGGTCTGAGAGAGGTAGGGGCAGCTCAGTCAGTACTCCCCCAGACATCCCCAAATGGTGAATCGTAACTGTACTTATCAGACTGCTGAAGGACCAGATATGCGTATACATTGAGAGGTTTTCTCCCATCCTATCTCCAGCACAGTACCGTCTAGCTTCCACTAACGACTGAGGAGCAAAGATTCGACAAGGAAGCTCACTCAACTTGGCTTCTACTGGTAAAGGCAACCTTACCTCCCCAAGACGCCTGCTGGAGGTGTGGCAAGAGTGATTTTATGTCAGCCTCGCTTTCCACGTCCCTGTCGGCCAGGAAACCTGTGTTCATAAGGAGGTTCTTGTCCAGGTAGCGGCAGGTCATTGAGGGAACGGCTGGAGGTGCCATCGTGAAGGCCTGCCCAATGGAATTACCTGTCTAAAGGGAGACGCAGTTCAGGTGTCCCATGAAACCTGACTACCTGTCTCATGTGGTGGATAAGGGCAAGCGCAGGCAGAACGCCTTTTGGCAACGCCTGCACTGGGGCCTCGCACCCATTCTGATCCTTGTGCTGCTCAAGCCGCAGCAGGCTCAAATGACACCACATGAGGCTTGTTCCTGTGGCTACAGACATGATAACACGAATCACAACTTTCGAGAAACAAAAACGAACGCCGTTGACGTATTCGACCTAGTCACTGATGCTCTTCTCAGAGACAGTGGCAGCAAAATTGGCATTACAATAAACCTGCGGACCTCAGCTGCAGCAGCCCCAACAATACCATTGCCGTCACCTTACAAGATCACAACGAAAAGTTATACCATATAAAGAACGACGTATGTCGAATTGGAAAATTTAAGTACGAACCAAAACCCAACTACTTGATTATGCCGGACGCACCAAAAATACCCCTTCATTAACATTTTTCCGAGCTGAGCAGCAGAGCACGATAAGGTGGTTTCTGGTGGGAGTCGTCAACCATACTTTCCGTACATTAAGTACTAGTTCATAAATACTTTCCATGAAATCACCATCAACTATGTACTACCGATTTTCACATCGAGTTTTCGTCAACGTGTATCGAAAACCTCAACTTTTTATTCTTAATTCCAAAAAAATTCAATATTCTTAATTGGAGGGCACTGGGGAAAAACGACTTCAGTCCACTTTTTCGTCAAAACGAGTCTGAGGTGCCATCGAATAGCATTTTGGAAGTACTATAATATGACTGAATCGAAAAATGACAAGAGTGACTTGAGTCCATAGAAATAAGCGTAAGAACATCCGCCCTGCTAGGGAAAAACGACATGAGTCCGAGTGCGCCATGGGAAAAACGGCTTCAGTCATTTTTTAACCTCTCTCGTTAGTGTGAACTACAGTGATCGGCGATTCCATCACCCAACGCGTTCTTATTTTCTTATCAATCTTGTGTTCTCTTGCTCTTGTTACTTTCCTTGGCTCTACGAAGTAGAAAGGAAAGTTATGTAATCGGCTGAAAAAAGAATTTTGAGTTTTCTTCAGATCTTTACGTGCCAGACCCTCCTGAGTCCGAAAAACACTATTTGGGAAAATGGTCTGTGTGTATGTCTGTGTGTGTGTCTAGGTGTCTGTGTGTGTGTCTGTGAACGATTTTTAGAGAAAACCACCGGACCAACTCAGCTCAAACTTCATATCTCGCCCGCAGGTCATCATGGAACGCCAAAATAGGGGTATGAACAAAATCCACTGAAAGTTAACTATAGTTATCATAGTGATCAAAACACCAAATTTTTTTTTCTCAAAAACGGTTATAACGATTTTGATCACATTTTTTATATTGATAGCTCTCAATAAGGCAATTACAACATAAAATTCCCATTCGCGGGAAAATGACGAGAGCAGCACAGTAAATTACCAAAACTTACGACGAAATCAATTTTAGCGCGGTTTTTAGAGAAAACCACCGTACCAAATCAGTTGAAACATGATGTCTAGCCTACAGGTTACCATAGGACGCAAAAATGAGGGTATGGGCCAAATCCACCGAAAGTTAACAATAGTTATCATAGTGATCAAAACACCAACTTTTTTTTTTCAAAAACGGCTCTAACGATTTTGATTACATTTTTTATATTGATAGCTCCCAATATGGCAATCACACCATAAAATTCCCATTCGTGGGAAAATGACGAGAGCAGCACAATAAATTCGACGAAAAGCGTTTTTAGCGCAATTTTTTCCTTATAAACTCCGCTGGAATGTTAGTAGAAAGTTAAAGAAAATTGGTATTGTAGTCCGATCCAATACCAGTGTGAGTGTTTAAAAACGCTCATGAGGTACATGGAGCTCACTTCAGAAATTCTTGAATGTCAACTACCGCCGTTTCGCTTACTACCAGTTCTAGCAGTAATTACACAATAACTCTGCCAAAGTGATTACTATCCTTCTTTAAAAGATTCGTGTTTACAGCCTCATTAATTTTATGTGTACCTATTGCTCAATAATGGTCCTGAAATGCGTATGAGCAGCACAATAAATTCCAGAACTCTAGGCGCTACCGCTTCCTGCTGCCGTAAAGCGTTGTTTGACAAAGTTCCAATTAACTGAGTGATAAATGAATTGATCAAATAGAATCAGCCATGTACAAAGTGAATTGTTGTAGAGCTAAGGAAAGTTGTGTGTTGCAACGCACCAGATATTGTTCATACGTATCGTACCTCAAGTATATTACTTTCTCTGGAAACCTAACAGTTTCTCAAACGTGTGTGATTGTGCAGTATTACAGTGTACAGTCACATCCTTTACACGGAATTACAGATCGACGAGTCAGGTATGTGAGAGATTCCCTTGTTCCTGATGGAAAATCGCCAACTGACAAACGCAGAAAACATGAAGTACGTCCACATAAACTGAGCGATGAGACCAAGGGAAAGGCGATTGACTTCATCGAAAGTCTGAAGGGCCGTAAATCTCCACTATACGCTGCAAAATGCCCCTTCCCTACCCGGCCTGTCAGAATACTGAAATTCGGAAATGAAAATCCCAGTAAAGAAAAAGTCTACAAAAACTACATCAAGAAAGAGGACGTCGAACAGCGCGGTGATGTTAACCAAATTGTACACAGGTCAGATACTTATCAAGAAAGCAAAGTGGGACGATTTAAAAGCGCTTACATCATTCCTTGTAAAACCAGAAGCTAAGGACTTCTACCGACGTTTGACATACATCAACCAACCAGAAGAACGTGAGGACGAATACGTTGATAATCCACCGATTGACGCCTAATGCCGGGGAAAAGTGACATCAGTCCGTAAAAAAATAAATAAATAAATAAATTTCATTTAATGATTGTGGAAAATCTTATCAAAAACTTATTTGGCTTGATACGAGTTTTAATTAACATATTTCTGATCAAATGCTGATTTTTGCGTATTTTTTTATGAGTCTGAAGTATTGTTTTTAGTTGGGAAACTTTGAATCTGATTTTCCTCAAATTCCGTGTGACGGAACTTAGGTCATTCTTCCCCAGTGCCCTTCAATTGTGACTGAGGAAAATTGTGAGACGCGGTGCATGTGATGTTTTGAATGGTGAGCTCAGTTACAAGCACGGTACCTCATTGTGAAGCGCACCTTGAATAAACTAAGCGTCGAGGTGTTTATTACAGAAAAATGGCTTATGAATATTATCAATCAACCATCGATGACTGGACGTCATGATTTGATGGCAGCAAATCTCATATTGCTGGACATTTTAGGGAAAATACAGTGTTAGCGTGATTCAATGTTGTTGAGCTTGTTATAAACAGAAGTGGATTAGTTTTCCCATCATGACGGGAGAGCGTCTTTGGACTGCCATGCCTGGTAACGAGATCAGTACACAAGTTAGGCAACACCGAAAGTTCGATGTTACTGTAGAAGATATCCGGTAGATGTAAGTTGGCTGCGACACGAGCTTTCAAGGAAGATAAGAGCGATGTAGACGCTACGGACACCATTTCGCTTTGGAGTAGGAGACCTAAGCCGCGAGCTGTTACGACGTTCTCGCTTCTCACACCTTCTTGAGCTTCTAACGCCAACTAAACAGTACCCCGAAATGCCATTAATTTTGACAATAACAACTGCGTTTTGCTGATGAACGAGCACAAACAGTTTCGAAGCGATTACGTTGATAGAAAGGGGCAGAATCTTGTATTTTGCGTTCGATTTTGATTGAAATTTCAGCGTTTATTCCTAACTTGTGTTCATAAATGTCTCCGTGAGGCGCCACGTTCCACACAACCTTCCTCAGCAGCAAGTACATTTGCGATTTTCGCGGCTTTTGCTACTAATCCAACAACTTTTTCAGTCAGTCCATCTGGTAAAATATAACTTGGCGCTTGCAGTAGAATGGGGTGGCGCATAAAAATGTTCCGTAATTTGTTGAGTGGCTTCTAATTGCGCTACGACCAGCATTGAGGAATCAGCGGATTGGGAATTTATGCGACTGTCGACGACAATTTTTATTTTCCGCTACTCAATAGGCAAGATTGCAATTGAGTTGTCTTCAGATCATAACGTTTAGAGGCATGCTGAATGAAAAAAAAAACCTCATTTTTGCACGTGGTTCGTGTGTGTGGGTGGGCGCATTAGTCTAATGAACGTCAGGTATCAAGGATCACTTGTAGAACGAAGAAAGTGGTAGAAGTAAATCAAAAAACGAGCCGTAACGTCGTTCGGACTTCAAACACTGTAAAGCTCACATAGTAAAACTACTAACTGACTGTGCATGTTTACTTTCCTAGCCTCTACAAAGTGGAAAGGAAAGTTATGTAATCGGCTGAAACTTTTTTTTTGAGTTCTCTTCAGATCTTTACGTTTCAGACCCTCCTGAGTGCGAAAAACACTATTGTTTAGAGAGAACCATCGTATCAAATCCACTCAAACTTGATATCTAGCCCGCAGGTTACCATGGGACGCCAAAGTAAGGGTGTGAGCAAAATCCACCGAAAGCTAACTACAGTGATCAAAACACCAAATATTTTTTTCTCAAAAATGGCTCTAACGATTTTGATTAAATTTTTTGCATTGATAGCTCCCAATATGGAAGCTATACCACGAAATTCCCATTTGTGGGAAAATGACGAGAGCAGCACAATAAATTATCAAAATTTTCTACGAATATCGGTTTTAGCGCGGTTTTCCCCTATAAACTCCACTGAAATGTTACTAGAATGTTACAAATTATTGGTATTGCAGTCCAATCCAATACCTAAAGGGTGAGTGTTTAAAAATGCTCATGAAATACATGGGGCTCACTCCTGAAATTCCTGAGTTTCAGCTACCGCCGTTCCGCTTACTACCAGTTCTAAAAGTTTTTACCCAATATCTCTGCAAAAGTAATTACTATCCTTCTTCAAAAAATTTGTGTTTAAAGCCTCATTAATTCTCTGTGTACCGATCCCGCAATAATGGTCTTGCAATGAGTACGAGCACCTCAATAAATTTCGGAACTCTAAGCGCTACCGCTTCCTGCTGTTGTGAAGTGTTGTTTGACCAAGTTCAAATGAGCTCAGTGGTAAATGAATTGATTAAGTAGACAAAGCCATATAGAAAGTGAATTGACGTAGAGCTAAGGAGTGTTGTGTGTTGCAACGCACCAGATATTTTTTAAATGTTTCTGTAGGAACAATATGAATGATGCAGTACCATCGTGCCAACGTGTGCTCGAAGATTTGTCTTCAGCAGCTGAAATTCGTTGTAGTTTGCTCCATAATTAATCCACTCAGGGGACAGAAATTGGTTTCTACCAATAGAATGTGGTGTTTCATGATGAAGGCTTAGTAAAAGAAATTTATTTATACAAGAATCCATACATTTTATAGTACATTACGGGAAAATCAACTTATCAAGTTGATAATTGAATTGCGAGTTCAAATCAGTTGTTTTTGAGTCGTTCATCTTATTACCATACGGTATCTGGGTATGCCGCGTGGGCCGAAGCCTGATGTGCTCCTGCGTAACCGTAATTTCCTGCGTTATTATCTCGAGACAAGGCTTGCCGTTGTTTGTGAGCCAAGTCTCGATTGTGATAGTAGCCCTTTCCGTCGTGACCGTCTAAAGACATTTTATGAGCTCCTTCGTTCCGAGATGCCGCTCCAGAAGCCGATTTATGGGATAGACCGTCGACGAAAACATCTTCGTCGTTGCTCTTGCCTCCGTTTTCCCAACCCTTGTCGCTGAATGTCGTACCGTGAGCTTTGTCAAAGCCTTCGTGCGCTATTGAGTGGTCTTCGTCCAAAAATTTCGTGTCTTTGCCTGAAAACCGAAAAAAAAGGTTTATGGTTGTGTCGAACGGATGAAATGTTGAAGGTGAACTATTTTATAGGGAGAAATTAACGACAATACAAAGAATCCTTCACCTGATTCGACATTATGGTAAGTCTTGTGAAATCCCGTCGTCTTGTGTCCCTTGCGATGCCCTTCGGACCCGAATCCGCCGTAACCGTCGTGGGCGACGTTTCCGTAGTTGGTTGATGTGCCTCCAGCAGCGTCTCTACCTGCCTTGAATCTCTTCCCCGCTTCGTCGCTGTAGTACCCACGGGCATCGTCATTCCCTTCGAAAACGACGTGACCGCGAGATCTCGAATCTGAACCTCGTCTTGAGACGGCGCCGGCGTCTCGGATCACTTCTTTGGCGACCTCGTCTTCACCTATGCGTCGGTAATCGAGTTCAGCCGATTGGTAACCTAAGCCATCGTCAAATACTTGTTTGTGTGCGACTGGTGGAGCGTAGTACCTGCAATAAGAGAGTCATTATACGAACTGTCATTCATTTCCGACGAGCGTAGGCTCAAATGTGGGAATCTTCACAGATGAAAGCCATCATAATCCACGAGAGTAAAATGAATTTTGAACAATACGCCATTTTTAGACGAGAGTGCGTAAGCTCACACTAACTGTGTTTACTGTGTTAATCAAGCACCAACTTTTTTCTCCCAAACGGTTCTACGTTGATTAAATTTTTGTGTGGTCAACAACAAGCAAACCTCCCTTCGTGGGGATATAACGAGACCAGTGCGGTAAATTATTAAATGATTTCGCAAAAATCAATTACGTTACTTTTTTTTTGGTACATAATGACTCCCGCACTTACGACACAAATGGACCTTCCCAGGGAAATTACGTTGACAGCCACATCAACTCAATGAATGTAGAAACTCAAAGTCTGCAACGCTAAGCAAACTAACCCGCGCCCAAAGAAACCACCAATTTTTACTTCCCTTGGCCCTACAAAGTAGAAAGGAAAGTTATGTAAACGGATGAAGAAAAAATTTAAGTTCTTTTCAGATCTTCAAGTTTCAGACCTTACTGAGTCCGAAAAACATTATTTGAGAAAATGGTCAGCGTGTCTGCGAACGATTTTTAGAAAAAGGAACCGTACCAACTCAGCTCAAACTTGATACCTAGCTCACAGATTACCATGGGACGCCAAAATGAGGGTATGAGCAAAATTCAACGAAAGTTAACTATGGTTATCATGGTGATCAAAACACTAAATATTTTTTTCTCAAAAACGGCTCTAACGATTTTGATGAAATTATTCATAATGATAGCTCGTGATAAGATAACTGTACCATAAAATTCCCATTTGTAGGAAAATTACGAGAGCAGCACAATAAATGATCAAAATGTTTGACAAAAATTTTGGCGTGGTTTTTTCCTTACAAACTCCATGTAGAATGTGGAAAAAATTGGTGTAGTAGTCCAATGCAATACCCATAGGCTGAGCGTTCAAAAACGTCCATAAGATATATGGTGGTCACTCAAGAAATTCCCGAATTTCAACTACCTCCGTTTCCCTTGCTTCCATCTGATTCTTCACACGCCCTTCGACATACTAATCAGCCAGAGATTTCAAGTTCAGTGTTTTCCTCCCTCGCTGAAACATTGTTGGATAAAGGTGAGGAAGTCCCTGTTTATTAACCCCTTGTCCCAATATTGTCTTTAATCACCAAGCAAATTTTAAATAACAATTATTACTGCGATCGAAACGAACTTATTTTTCTCAAATATGGCTTCCACGATTTTGTTAAGTTTTTTTGAACAGCTTCAAACAGCGGAACAGAAATTTGAAATTTCAATTCGTGGAAAAACGAAAAATTACCATTTCTTTTTCCGCTACCCAAAGGGAAAGGAAAGTATAGTAATCGTGGGAAGATGACGCGAGCAGCGCAATAAATTATCAAATGCTTCGACAAAATCGATGTTAGTGCGGTTTTTTTCCTTATAAACTCCGCTGAAATGTTACTAGAATGTTAAAACACATTAGTCCCATAAGATGCCGTTTCGCTTACTACCAGTTTTAAACGTTCTTACCCAATAACTCTGCAAAAGTGATTACTATCCTCTTTAAATCGTGTTTACAGCCCCATTAATTTTATGTGTTTTTTTCTCGCTGGAAGGCTCTGGGTTGATTTAATTTGAGTGTGTGGTCAATTACAAAGAAACTTTCTTCCGTAGGGATATAACGAGACCATAAATGATTAAGCTTTCCGCATAAATCAATTTCGGTACTGTTTTTTTTTTGTAATGGATTCCGACACATGTTACCCTTCTCAAAAAAAAATAAGTTGAAAGTCTCATTAAGCAGTAAGCAGGACATAGGTAGGAACAATCAAATAATAAATTCCGCAACGCTAAGCAATTCCATTTTTTATACAAGGTTCACAGTAATTGGTAGAGGGATAGAAACAGAACGTCCGAGAATTTGAACAAAGTTGTGGAATGCGTCTCCGTAGATTGTTGCATTATAACCACTTAATCTGCGGTTCAATATTATTTTGAATGTAAAAACGTTTGGTCTTAAGGGGTGAGAGAACGAGCATGGACGTATTCATTAAAACATTGACCATATAAAAGTTTCCAGCTTGTAATGGTTTTCGGCGGGCTGCAGATGGTGGCAACCCGGTTGCCGCCACCCGTGTAGTTCGCCGCTGTTATAAAAGCGAAGGAGCCACATTTTTGGCAGAACGGCTACCGGCATCGCTCACGAATTTATCCCATTTGTAAGCCAGTGAACAAGTACTTGAAGTCCCTTTATATTGTGTGAAGTAAGGTAAGCGATCAGAGCTTAGTGTTTCATTTTCCCCATTGTCCCTTTAGTCATTTACTACAATCCGAGCATAGGTTATTTGTTTCATTCTAAAAAGGAGTTAATTTCATTTCATTTTTATTTTTTACTGATTAAATTCAAGTGGGTCCTAGTTGGTTTACAATTTCATTTCCCAGTACTTTCCTGAGAGGCATTATTTTGTTTATTTTACATCAAGTGAGTATAATTGAGTATATTTAACTTGTTCGTTTTTTGGGCCCTGACACGACATTCACTCGTGTCCTGTACGCGGGTAATAATGTAAAAGAATTCCTCAAGTACGTCACAAGCTTCAAACTTTTTGTCTGTCATTTGTTTGTCCATCGTGAAATTTTGTCAGGTTTCGTGAGCACTTGATTAGATGAAGGTACTTAGGCCTCTCGAAAACTTAAATGTGTCGTGAAATAGATTTGGGAGTTATAATAAGATAAATTTACCCGACTTGCATCGCAGGACCTCGCGCCAAGCCCTCTCCGTTGTAAAAACGGTCGACTATCGGAAACGCAAAAGCGTCCGATAGCGAGATGAAAGAGATGAGAAGAAGCAACATTTTCCCGTCGAGATGTCACTTTGAGCGTCAGTAGATCTAAACGAGAACTGTTGACTTCAACCTCCAACAAATGGTTTATATATTTGTCGAACCGTCGAGTGAAGAGGAAAAGGGATGGCGGTTTCCCGGGATTATTTTGTCCGTTCGTTCGTCGGTTTTGCGGTTTCTTTTTGTCACCGATCGTCCTTTTCTGGATCACTGCTCGAAATTAGGATTTTTGTCGCTCGCTTATTAACCGATGAGAACATCAGATTGGACTGAATGTCAGTGTCAACCATGTCAGCGTGACGTACAGTCTCCCGAATGAACAAATTCTGTTGGCCGAGACATTCAAGTTGCTTGACGCTGACAACTGAAAAATGCGAAGAGTTCAACAAGTTGACGCCCTGTAGATGATTAGAGAAACGGTTTTCTTTAAACGGAGTTGAAGCTGTGGCATATTTGTAATGCATGTACAATAACTAACATTCGAAGCCACAGGGATCGAACTAGACACCTCTTTGCTCTTTGAGTGAGACGTGGGTCGAGGAGAAGAGTATTTTAAACTCAAACCTTTCTCGAGTCAGTCGTCTGGAAGTAAGAACGCCATCGTGTCTGACTCACAAACAACTGCAATTTCCTCAAAGTCTTCTGCTCTTCTGCTTGATAAAACTCAGTTACCTTTCTGGCGTGTACTCCGCTGCTGCCTCTGGAGAACTAAATTAAACCCAGAAAGTTCACTCTTCTGAGCAATATCTCCCACTCTGCGATTGAACAATGCGCACATACCTCACAAACGAGGTCTTAATTATCACAGTCTGCAGCTTGACTCTAAACTGACTGCCAACATCACTGACATACTACAGCGAGTAAGACATCGCTTCCAGAAATCAGAGCCGTTTCAGGAGCTCCATGGTATATACAGTACTCCCAGCTCCACAGAGAGACACAATTTGCCGAGATTAGTGACATCTTGTGTTTCACTTATTGGAGTCCACAACAGTCCGTTCAGCTTGCCAATATGTTCCTGCGTTGGGAATCCTCATTCGCTTGCTACTTTCACCAGTGAAGGCGTTCGAACGGGTGTCACGGGTGTCATCTGGGGCGGCAGGGAACGAGAGACTGCGCTCATCAGAAGTCGAAAGGAGCTGCATACGACGCGGAAATGGAGCTTGTGGAAGACGCCGATATAGAAATATACGCGACAAGTACAGTTGCACTATTCTCCTCTCGAAGAAATGTTAGGAGAAGCTCCAGCAACGATGTCTGAATAATGGTGATTGCGAATGCCCAGTTTTGACGTCGGAGCAGTAGCAGCAAGTTCGGATTTACCGGATGGGGAACATAACATGAGCACGTGCCCAAGGTGGCCTTAGGGGCTGAAAATTGTCTGAGGTTTGTTTTTAAATTGGAAACTTGAACCACGAGAAGTTGACATTGAAGAATCACCATTTGTGATTGAATTCATTTACTTAAAAGGTTTGCTGCGTCAAGAGAAGTTTGATGAGGCTTTGACATTGTTCAGACTGCGCTAGTTTTTAATTTAAAAGTCTCTAAATTTATACACGAATGTAAATATCGTCTTGCTAATATATCTGTGCACCCCTGCTTCAAACGGATCGGCAGAGAGATCATTCTCTACTCTCTCAAGGGTTGAAAACTATTTACGTTCAACTACGAGACAAACACAGCTAATATATCTTGCAGTTTTAGGTATTGAAAAAGATTTAACTACAGGCTGGCATGGGACCTAAAGCTGCAGGCTGCAATAGCCTTTAAGGTGGCCCGCCGAGAAATTGTAGATCCGCTTGCTCATGAGTTCTGTGGTCAGGATTTATTCTGCGCAGATCTTTATAGCTAGGTTTTCCGCTTGAAATATCATGGCGTACTCTCCCAGTGGCTTAGCAAGACTGTAGTAAGGCAGTACAATGCCCAGTCCAGCTCTCCCTCTTATTACCGAACCATCGGTATACCACTGTGCAGGGCGCCCACCTCAGGCGTACTCTCCCAGTGGCTTAGCAAGACTGTAGTAAGCCAGTACAATGCCCAGTCCAGCTCTCCCTCTTATTACCGAACCATCGGTATACCACTGTGCAGGGCGCCCACCTCAGGCGTACTCTCCCAGTGGCTTAGCAAGACTGTAGTAAGGCAGTACAATGCCCAGTCCAGCTCTCCCTCTTATTACCGAACCATTGGTATACCACTGTGCAGGGCGCCCACCTCAGGCGTACTCTCCCAGTGGCTTAGCAAGACTGTAGTAAGGCAGTACAATGCCCAGTCCAGCTCTCCCTCTTATTACCGAACCATTACCACTTTGCATTATACCACTGTGCAGGGCGCCCACCTCAGTCTGGAATGTCTCCTTCTCCCATCGTTCCCTTGAGTGAACGCTAATGTACTGAGGTAGTTTGGAGATGCTTTTGAAGAGCTGCTGACTCAAGCAAAAATTACGGCAATCGCGCCGGAGCTCCGATCCACAATCCTCAACTTTACATCGAGAATTATGAACAATGTCTTATCCACTAGACTACGATCACCTGGTGTCAGGAGTCAGTCAGCACACTAACACCGAATGGCAACCGAAAGTTCTTCCGCTCTGCCATGACGTCAGTAGCAAGGACTGCTGCGTTTTCTAGCTTGAACAGTCATACTTTGGAGGCTTGCTTTAGTCCTAGTGGATATATTTCCTGTCTGCAAAAGCCTTACTGCTCCCAGGTAAGCAGTCCTCTGAACGTGTATATGAAGAGGTGAGATGTTCAAAAAGACTTCGATTGTGACAGCCGGGCACACATTGCCCCGTGTAATAGCAAGACACGTCTGTCGCTGCGGTTGTTGGAGCTTCCCCTTAAATGCTAGCCAGCCTGTCGCCTTCCATCACACGGTAGAGGCATATGTGACGCGGGGTCTTATTATCCCCTTATAGAGTTATGCCCCATGATTTGCTGCACAACCTCCTACATGCGCATATCTCAAGTGCGAGTTCCATGTGAGCTGTTTATCCAGTATCACCCCGAGGTATTTCACCTCTGTCTTCACCTGGAGCCTCGCTCCTTGCATGGTGGGTGGTACTATTTCTAGGTTTCTTCGTTTGTTGAACGAAACCGTGGTGGTCTTGGCTGGATTAATAGAGAGCCCTTCCTTGTCACACCATAATTGGTCTTGCTTCAATTAGTTACATTATTAGCGGTAGCCCGTGGGCGGCAAAAATGTAAATCCGGGCCTGAGAATCAGTTAAAGAGATGTTACTGGAAACTAAAACCAACTTGACAGTTTAGATCAAAAAACAGAAGTCAAATCTGAGCGACACGCGTTATCTTTGAAAGGAAGGCCCAACATAAAAAGTACCAATGCCCACACTGCAAGCGTGAAGTAGAAAAATGGGCAGTTTTTTGTATTTTATATCATCCAACACCGAAGAAGAACGATTTCCAGACGCGCCCGCGTCACTACAAACGTCATATTAATCGAGTTGAAACAAAACTAACCGCCGTGGCTGTTACGCGAAATTAATTTTTTTAATTTAATTTAAATCCGCGAAATAAGCAAAATAAACCAGGCCCTTAGCGAGAACGGTTTTCTTTGAAGAAGGTTTTTTCGTTCTGCGAGTCGCTCCGCTGTAACGATTTACCGAGCCGTTATTAAGGATACCACTCGCATTTATGACTTAGCAAACGAACTTGAAAGCAAACTTGAACTTGAAAGAGATCGTTCAAAAGCAGGAAACTTTTAACCAACGCTAGATTAATGCTAGTTCCCTCGCTTTGCCATATGGAAAATATGTGATTACAGCTCTCGCCTCTTCGACAAAGGTTTTTCCTTTGAAGGCCTTGGTCCCACCTCTGGCGCTCAAACAGGACTTCAGGTGAAATTTGCCACTTCGGGCCTTTCTCAGCTCTCGCCTCTGTTCCATCCACTGTTCCCTCTTAATTGGAAACTATAGAGCTTCATTACGAAATGCAGCTGTTTCAGTCTAGGAATAAACGAGGGAGCGTAATTGCGTTTGGAGAGAAGATTCATTAGTTGGAAAGGGGCATTGTGACGAGAAGAAACGGCGTAGAACTTTGGTTGAGAACGGAACTGGGGTATTTTGTGAACGAGATTCTAAGAACCGAGCGGTGTACGCCGCAGTTCATTGTTAACGTAACTATACAAGACGCTGTGCTTCAATTTGAGGGTTTGATTTTGATAGATGGCGAGTCAATCTTATTGGATGGTGTTGACCTTCTCGCGGGATTGCAATCAAGCAGTGTACACCACAGCTAATTGTTAACGTAACTTTACAATATTGCGCAGTGCTTCATTTTGCGTTAGACCCAGAATGGCGAGTCAATCTTCGTAAATGGTGTTGACGGTCTTGCTAAGCACTGTGAACACATCGATCGGGCTTTGGGAGTTTTTGGATGAGGTTGAGACTCATGAAAATAGCTCAGTCTCCTCGACGCCATGCTATCGAGAATTCTGAGAGACTTTTGTTGCTACATACGTCCTAAATGTGGTGTCATCTTCAAGTTTAAATCTTGCTCCACAGGGGCGTTGTACCTTTTCAGCCAGAAGCCGCAGAACCTTGGAGATGATACAGGAAATACTCCAAACACCCACAGGAGCGATAGCAAACGCAATGCCTGCTTTCAACTCACCCCACCAGAAAGATAATTTTTTTTTTCCCCCGAGGGCATACGGGACAAGGTCCCTTTGTCACTGCGGCCACACATGGGCCTATTGTGACACTGGCCCTTTCTTAGTAGAAGGAGTCGTACATACCTGTCCCCTTAAGGAAGCCGAGTATGTCCTTCACCGCAGATTCCGCCACGATTTGGGTTCAATAGTCCCCTGAGCGAAATATTCGAAACGTTTGACTGCCGAAGCCGGGCATTCACATTGGTTCTCCTCAACGCGCGAGCGTAAAAAGTCTTTTAGCTTGCCTTAGTCGTGGCTGGCGATGCCAATGGGCGCTGTTCTCCCATCGAGCCACCAGACGATTCAGGTGACTCTTCGTCATACCTACGTAGGGTTCAGGCCCGATGGGTAGGGTTTCTGTGCCTCTTTTTGCGAGGCAGTAAGCCTTTCCGTTGCCCTCATGCACCCTGTGAGCCGGCACCCAGAAAAGGGAGAGCCTATTATGGGCATCGTACAGCTTGAGCTGTTGAAGACGTTCCCATGGACCTAAAGCTGTAGGCTCCAATCGCCTTTAAGGCGACTTGGGTGTCCGAGAATATGTAGATCCACTTGCCCTTGAGTCCTTTGGTCAGGATCTCTTCTTTGCAGACTTTATAGCTGGGTTTTCCACTTGAAATATCATGGCCCACTCTGCCAGTGGCTTAGCAAGACTGTAGTTGGGCTCTACAATGCCCAGTCCAGCTCTGCCTCTCATTACCGAACCATCGGTATACCACTGCAGGGCACCCACCTCAGTCCGGAAGTGGATTCGAACACCGAATGGCAACCGAAAGTTCTTCCACACTAGCAGGACTCCTCAGTAGCGAGGACTCCCGCCTCTTTTGGCCTACATAGTGTTCAGGCCCGATGGGGTAGGGTTTCTGTGCTCCTTTTCGCATGGTGGTCAGCCTTTTCGTTGCCCTCATAGCGCGGTGAGCCGGCACCCAGATGAGGGGAGGCCTATTGTGGCCACCGAGCTGCTTGATTCACATTCCCATGCCAGCCTGGACCTAAAGCTGTAGACTGCAATTGCCTTTAAGGCCTGGCTGTCCGAGAATATGTAGATCTGCTTGCCCTTGAGCCCTTTGGTCAGGAACTCTTCTGCGCAGGTCTTAATAGCTAAGTTTTCCGCTTGAAATATCATAGCGTACACTCCCAGTGGCGTAGCAAGACTGTAATTGGGCCCTACAATGCCCAGTCCAGCTTTGCCTCTCATTACCGAACCATCGGTATACCACTGTGCAGGGCACCCACCTCAGTCTGGAATAGTAGCAAGGACTGCTGCCTCTTGTAGCTTAAACTGGCTAATTGTTCTTTGGAGGCTTGGCTTAGTCCTGGTGGAGATATTTCTGCATGTCTGCAAAAGCCTCACCGTTCCCAGGTAAGCAGTCCTCTGAATATGTACATGGAGAGGTGAGCTGTTCAAAAGGACTTCCATTGCAGCAGTAGGGCAAGTATTCATTACCCCTGTAATAGCTAGGCATGCCTGTCGCTGCAGTTGTTGGATTTTCCCTTGAGCTGCTAGCCAGCATGTTGCCTTCCACCACATCATGGATACATAAGTGATTATCCCCTTATAGAGCCACTCCATCATTTTTGGAGTTATGCCCGATGATTTGCTGCACAACCTTTATCTGGAAGCTAATTGGATCGTTTCCAAGAGGTGTTCAATGGCAATAGCACACCTCGCTATCTGTGAAAACAGGGTAGTTGGCATTCCATCGCCCCGCCCTCATCAAACTATTACTTCCCAAACAGCTGCAGGAACTAGGATTTTGTTTGTACTGTATCTGTTTATACAATTAGATAGTACTTGTTTCCACGGGACCAGGAACCTTGGTGAAACATCTAAACGCTCTATGCCCCAAAGCAGTATTACAAAATGATTCGAGAAAACGAGAAACCACTGCCACCGACGTGATCTTGAGGGCAGCAACCAGCGCGCTCTAGTCCTTGTGGACGACACCATGTCATCGTCATGTCATTTGAGAAAAAAAAATGGTATTTTTTATTCGTTCTGAGCGTATCCTCAACGCTCAAACCCTTATTGTGGGAACTTTCGTGTGTTAGACATCAAGTTTGAGGTGATTTGGTTCAACAGTTTTTTCGTTCACTGACACACACGCAGACCGTTTTCCACAAAGAATATTTTTCGGAGTCAGTATATATCTGAAGAGAAGTCAAAATATTTTTTTAGCTGATAACACAACTTTCCTGTCGACTTCGTAAAGCCAATGAATGTAAGTAGAGTTCGAAAGTTTAATCAATCGATAACATCGAGGGCTTCCCCCACCCTCTTGTTTTCATCTGGAGAAAGTGTCAACGACCTTATTGTCGCTCCTTCAAACACTCACACATACCAAGCGCCGAAATGAGGTATTTTCGATTCGATACGTTTCAGAACGTAAATATCGGAGGAAAACTCAACTTTTACTTTTTACAGTGACAATACCCGATGACCCTTTGGTAAGCAGGAAGTGTAAACCGGCCAGGGGTCTTCCCCAATGGATACACCAGTCACTTCCAGAAACATTTTGCAAATAATAAGATTTGTTCACTTTTGAGCAGAAAACCGCTAGTAATTTGTTATTAGCGCTCGTAGTCCATAACGAAATGTTCCCGCTTGAAAAACTATATTTGGAAAATTGTGCCGGTGTCTCTCTGATGCTTTCCGTTCATGGATGTCAATAACATCAAAAGATCGATTTTTTAGGTATGGAATGGGAACCAAATCGGATTTCTTAGAGGTCACTAACGAGCTGCCAAACCAACATAACTGCCGTGCTCTTCTACTTTGTCTTCTTTGGAGCGAACAGGCTCCCGTCATGCGCATTCATAACTTCTGCACGTCCTAATTCAACCAATTTTCGTATTTCCCCGCGACTTGAAAACGTGCGAGAATATTTTTCCACAAGACACAAACGGGTGTATGACCGATAAGGTCCCCGGCGTCCAGTGTGCATCCTTCTGGTGATCTTCGTTCTGGTTACTGGAATTTCCATCTCGTCCGTGAATGGTTTCTTGAGCTCTTGAATCTTTGCGTAGCGTCCTTATTTCACCTCAACACACCTCCTGTACGACCTGAAGGATTAATGGGCCTCACAACAGCTGCTGGAGACAAAAAACCGTACTTCTGCTGCACCACAACGCCATTTATTTGTTTGCCACGATGACCAAGGAATTCACCCAAGACCCCCCTTTGTATTAAAGAAATTGGGTTATATCCGCCAGTAGGCAAATTACTAAAGTTAACGTACCTGTTAGGTGAGTCCGTCTCCTCTGGCTTGTGAGTTACTGTGGGCAAGCGCTAAAAAGACAAACTTAATAGGGAAATATACAAAATACACTTAGAATCGGCCAACATAATGACGAAAAACAATTTACACGACATATTTATAAATTTCCTAGACTACCTACGTACAAAGACGAATACAATCATGACTAACAAATACAAAAATATGGAAAGAAAACTCGACAAACTTAAGAAAAAACTAGACCCTATCTCGAAACCTGCTACAACATTTCATAGTAGAACGATAAACTTGACGGATGTAAAATTCACTGATAACGAATCCCAATTATTAGAAAGAGTACTCAAACATAACTTACCTTCAACTGCCTTACAAAAAGAAATTGAAACGAACATTTTGGACGCTGAGACAGCCATACAATATCTACCGATTGAAAACCAAGAACGCATACTCCACAAAATTGCAGACAAAATCGAACGAACTATCAAACAATACAAAAAGAACAGGACGGACCACAAAGACGTAAAAACAGCTATACAAATTAGGACCAAACTCAACAACAATAATTTAATTTTGACAAAAGCAGACAAAGGAAACGTTATTGTTATCCTAGATAAACAGAACTACATAAATAAGACGACTGACTTCATCAGCCAAACCCAATGCACGAAACTGAAAATAGACCCTACGGACTCGTATCAAACACAAATACGTGATGCACTTAGAAACCATACTAACATACCAAAAGAACAACATTATAAATACATAAACATTAACCCAAAACCACCACTACTCAACGGACAACCGAAAATTCATAAAAAGGATCAGACCAGTCATAAACTTCACATCTGCACCAGCATATAAACTCTCAAAATATTTGACCACAATGCTAAAAAGTACCATTACATTACCAAACAGATATATGATACGCAACACAGAAGAACTCACCACTAGATTAAAAGATGTGACTTAAGTCCAAATACTAGATTGGCATCATTTGATATAAAAAACGTATATCCCTCCATACCAATAAAAGAAACCATTGACATACTACAAACCAAACTAAGACAAATAGACACGACAACTACTAGAAACGTCACCAACCTCACCAAACTGACACTCGGACAAAACTACTTTCAATTTAAAAGCCAAAAGATGGATTAGGAATGGGAAACCCTACTTCGTCCATATTAACTGAAATATTTCTACAACATTACGAAGAAACTCACATCCAGACCTTTATGACAAAACACGATATCAAACACTACGCCAGATATGTAGATATCATCTGAATATTAAGCCGTGATAACACTGACGATATAATAAAGGACTTAAACAATATCCACCATAACATCCAATATGACATGGACAAAGAACAAAATAAAACCCTTATTTACTTGGACCTGAAAATCACACGGTTGGACAACAAACTACAACACGACATTTTCAGATAACCCACACCACCTTACATCAAACCACCCACAACAACATAAACTAAGTGCATTTAGACACATGATACGGAGACTAAAAACTATCCCACTATCCCAACAAAATTACAAAAAAGAACTTGATACTATCAATACCATCGCAGAAAATAACGGTTACTCCAAAAAAACAATAAACAAATTATTAAGACAATATGACTCCAAAACACACGACTCAAAAACACAAAATACACAGACTTCAACAAGACGCTGCACATTCACGTACACAGGACCAAAAATATACGGAATAACTAATATCCTCCGAAAGGACGGTATACAAATTGCATTACGTACGGACAACACACTTGGAACCAAACTAACTGCTAAGACTGAAAAGACAGACCCACTCGACCAAAGTGGGGTATATAAAATAACTTGTACTTGTACAAACGCATACATAGGACAGACAGGACGAAAAATACGGACCAGATATTCAGAACACATTAAATCTCTTAGTAGGAACAAAGACGATTCAAACTTTGCCAACCACCTCAAAACAACTGGACATGAACCTACCAAAATACAGGACTGCACCATCTTACTACACAAACAATACAAAGGACGAAAACTGAACATATTAGAAAACATGGAAATTTATAAACAAAAAAACTTCAATGGGCAGATCATAAATGAACAAATCAACACAAAATGCGACACCATATTCACACGACTCAAAACACTACACAAACGAAAACAACCAAATGACGGATTTACAGACCATCCTACATAAAAAATACGTAAATTCCACAATTGACAGACCATCCAACGCGTTCCATTTATCTCTAGGGGGTTTCCCCCTGAGGTACATGACCTCCTCTCCCCGACGCTTCATCACCCCTTTCACCTTTCTCGTTGTATTTAAAGACCACTAACTGACTGACTCCAGTACTGACTTAACGGCCAGACGATGATGTCTTTACATCGAAAGCGCTTGCCCCCAGTATCTCACCTGCCAGAGGAGACGGACTCACCTAACAGGTACGTTAACTTTACCAACCTTTGTGATGATCTCATCTTCTGCGAGGGTGAATAACTGTAGTTGCTTCCGGTTTAACTTGAAGGTGCACTTTACCATGTACCTTCTCTAGACTCCCATACTCAGAGACCCGCTCTCTGAAACTCGTATCAACTTCATTTATCGTTAACCCGCTTTATCAATCCTGATTGTATTAGTATGGCAAATCCCAGGAGTGGAACAGCTTTAGCATCTGTGTTACGAGGGCGGTACATCTGCAACTATAAATTTTATGTTCACACATTTTGCAGCTGACATGACAACTGAATGGTTCCCAATGCAGGAGCTCTTAACACCGGCTTATTGCCATCGTAATTCGTGTTCGCTTAGCCCATTGAAGATGAGCATGATTAACACAAATTGTGTATTAAGTTTGGCGAGAAGAAGATAGCAGTCGATGGAAAAATAATAGCACCCTGATGCTCCACGGAAAAGGAATCCACGTTATGAGGGAAGAATCTACTTAAAAGCATGTTTGCAAAAGCGTTGGCCTGTTCAGTACGAGCCTCGTTTCAGTTGTTGGATGCGTTTATAGCGTTTGGTAAGAACCCTAGTGGCCCTGACTGCAAGAGGCCTAGAAACCTTGGGTCAATGGTGTACAAAGTGGAGAATAAACATGAACGCCTCTAAATCTGTGACAGTGGACCACACCTATATAAGACAATCCACTCATTTACAATTAAAGTATCTCGCCTGTGATTTCCCAAATGCTCCAACACAATTCTTGGGAGCGGTATTAAATAGAGGCCTAACTTTCCACGAACACTGCTTTCATAGCGCAACTGTGTCAGTCTCGAACACAATTTTAATCTACAAGACGCTGATCCGTCCGATCTGGACGTACGCTCTCCCCACGAGGGGAACGTGCTCTAAATCACAATTTGAAAAAGTTTCCCAATAACAGAATGCGACCCTCCAACGGCGCATAATCAGAGCTCCGCTCTTCGTGAGCAACTAAATCATTTATCGAAATTTCGATATCGAATCCGTCCGACATCCGTCGCTATTCTCACAAAATTCAC
Organism: Pachypeltis micranthus; assembly: GCA_020466155.1. Classification (NCBI taxonomy): domain Eukaryota; kingdom Metazoa; phylum Arthropoda; class Insecta; order Hemiptera; family Miridae; genus Pachypeltis; species Pachypeltis micranthus. The sequence continues at coordinate 9,357,589 of CM035776.1, forward strand.
GAACGATTTCTTCTAGAGGATTCTGAATTTTCTCGTTAATGAAAGCTTTTTACCGCCAGACGTTCGCCACCTCAGACGACCCCGAGACGTTCACGACTTCGTGTCCCTTGCTAAGTGATATGTGTGCATTACCGTTTATTACGTCTACATCCATGAGTGCAAGCAAGAGGACAATAAACGATGAGTAAGAACTAATCACTCGCGATGAAGTTGTGGAAACCCATTTCATAAAATCAAACGGATAAAAAATATATAACGATTGTCTATTTCCACTAAATTGGGTCACAGTATTAGTTCGTTTTCGACGGTCAAGTCATCAACAGTAATAAAAACTTGCAGTTGCCTTTTGCGTTTTGATGATGACTTGAAACAATCACCCTTTAGGTATTGGATTGGACTACAATGCCAATTTTTTTTAACAGTCTACTAAAATTCCAGCGGAGTTAATACGGAAAAAACTGCGCTTTTCGTCGAAAGTTTTGGCAATTTATTGTGCTGCTTTCGTCATTTTCCCACGAATGGGAATTTTATGGTATAATTGCCTTATTAAGAGCTATCAATTTCAGAAATGTAACCAAAATCGTTACAGCCGTTTTTGAGAAAAAAAATGGTGTTTTGATCACTATGATAACTATAATTAACTTTCGGTGGATTTCGCCCATACCTTTATTTTTGCGTCCCATGGTAACCGGCGGGCTAGATATCAAGTTTCAGCTGATTTGGTACGATTGTTCTCCCTAAAAACCGCGCTAAAATCGAATTCGTCGAAAGTTTTGGTAATTTATTGTGCTGCTCTCGTCATTTTCCCACAAATGAGAATTTCATTGTGTAGTTGCCATATTGGGAGTTACCAATATAAAACATTTAATCAAAATCGTTGGAGTCATTTTTGAGAAAAAAATATTTGGTGTTTTGATCACTATGATAACTATAGTTAACTTTCAGTGTATTTTGCTCATACCCTTATTTTGGCGTCCTTTGATAATGTGCGGAATAGGTATCAAGTTTGAGCTGATTTGGTACGGTCATATTCTTCAAAAATTGTTCACAGTCACACGCACACAGGCCATTTTCCCAAACAGTGTTTTTCGGACTCAGTAGGGTCTGAAACGTATGGATCCGAAGAAAACTCTCCTTTCGGAGCCAAGGAAAGTAAAAAGGACACAGGTGGTCTTGTACAGATACCGGTTACGAGTACATTATTTTCTCTCTGGGTCGCTCATCTCTCAGAGCCTTTATTTCGTCGTAGAGGGCGTGTCCGAGTCGATTGAACGTCAATTTATACCTTGGATCGTGCAAACACAACCACTTAGTCCTTGCCATCTTCCTTGATTTCCAGACGTCAAAAACGTCTAGGAGGAAGTGAAGATCAGTTTGAAGGGTTTGAGTCGTTGAGGTGCACCTTGAATGGCAGCAGAAGGAGGTGGTTTCGTCGATTGCTATATCTATCTCAGGAATTCAGGATCGACATGGGCCACGGGGGTTGAAGCGCGTCAAGAAACGTGGATTTAAAAAGCGTATGCGAGCTAGTAAGTATTTTGGATGCTGATGAAACTGCGCAGTTCTCTGCACGTGAAAACTGCGACGTTTCTGCACATGTTCGTGAAAAAATGAAGGTGCACAAGCAAAAGTTTATTTCTTAGTTGAGCTCTTTTTGTGTCAATTTCTCACCTTTTCTATGGTTCAAACTTCGGTTTTGTTGTTAATTAACGGGATGCCGGGACGAATTCGAATACATTTCGAGAGTTAGGTTCGCATTTTAATTAATCGAATTCGTTTGTTGAAAACGCGTTACGCTACATCCGCTCAAACCGCGATGCCGAGAGTTGGCATCGTTTGTCGCAGCTCTAACTGGCTATTGTATTCGCTGTATTGACGAAAAGGAGAAACCCCGAATAAACCTCCGGGAAAGCTTCAAAAAAAAATTGAGAGAGGCGTTGTCAGTTTGAAAAGCGGAAGTATAAAAGCTCGACGAAGAACCGCGGTAATCCACCTGCCCTGTTTTCCTCGTCCGTCTGTATTCAGTGCGAACGCCGTCCTCACTCACCAATCAATCCACGTGTGTATTGAATACAAAACTGAACCTGAAGTCCTTTTTTCTCTGAGGGAGCCTTCCGTGAAATTTTTTTTGGCGAAGGAATTTATAGAACGAATTACAAACGCAGAAATAGTTACAGCGATACGAAATTTTATATTCGCTATTTTATTTAGTGAGGAAATAACGAAAACGTAGAGGAAAAACACGTTTTTAAGCCCATTTCGCTTTCTGCTGGAGGAGGGTTAGGAAAGTATAGTGATCGCGTCAAAAAAGAGCACTCATGGGGAGGATTACCGGCACTTTCACGCCGGCCAACTAGGGAATGCTCGCTGTCGTGCCTGTGGTAACCTGTTTGAGTCACTGAATCATGAGGTGCCGGTGTGTCCGCGTACTGATGGGGGCCGTGTCAGGCACCATGAAGCGGTCTGGAAGCGGGTTGCTGGTGCATTGTCATCTGAGGGCTGGGAAGTCGAGAGAGAGCGGCACTACCAGGTTGTCACTGGAGAAGGACTGAGGCCTGACATCGTCGCCGTCGGTCCCTACTGGACTGCAGTGATGCTGGATGTCCAGGTGGTATCTGTTGAAGTACACGTCTACACTAAATTATTCTTTTTCGAATCCTGACTGAAACACATGTTGATTCAAGCCTGCCAACATGTTGAATTTATTTTTATTAAAGAAAAACGAAATGCTCTTGATCTTCGTTTGTGACTGAAATGTTTGTTTCTCGTCTTTAATCATTTCTTTCAATAGGCTATGGGCCCAGCACGCTTCCACTGCATTATCCACTCGTAGCACAGGTCGGCCTTTCACGTGGTCCATATCTTTCAACACTCGTTTCAACCAGATAGCTTCCTTGGCACCTTCACTGGCTGCAACTATTTCAGCACCTGTGGTTGAAATCATGACCGAACATTGACGCTGGCTCAGCCATGGAATCGCAGCTTGTGACATCAGCGCAACAACGCCTGTTGATGAGCGGCGTGTCGCCTCCACGATCGGAATCACTCTATATCGCCAACAGTGTATTTCAAACCGAATCTCATCGTTCCCTTCAAGTAACGAAAAATGCGTTTTACTTGCACCCAATTCTTCCACGTTGGGTTTTCTAATGTCCTGGACACGACACTGACAGCAAACGCGATATCTGGGCAAGTACCTATCATCAAATACATAAGAGCACCTACAGCTTGCCGATAGGAAAAACAGGTTTCTGTCTCTTGTCTTTCTCTTTCTATTGTTGTGTTATCTGGTTTTGATTCGCATGTGAAAGACATGGACCACGTGGGAGGTCGACCTGTGCTACGAGTGGATAATGAATCGGCCACCAACCTCGCTCATAATCCACAGTTTCGCCGTCGAACCAAACACATTCACATTCGTCATGTTTTCGTCAGCGAGCGAGTGACAAATGGGGAACTGGATATTGAGAAGGTTTTACTCAGTGGACCAACTCGCTGATATATTCACAAAGCCTCTTGGTAGTGTTAGATTCCGCCTACTCCGAGAGAAGCTAGGGGTCGTAAATGTTGGGAAAAATTGATTATAAATTGGGGTTCACAAATTTCTAATTTGGGGGGTTTTACGCGTCTACACTAAATTATTCTTTATTGAATTCTGCCTGAAACACATGTTTATTTAAGCATGACAACATGTTGAATATAATTTTATTAAAGAAAAACGAAATACTCTTGAGCTCCGGTTTTGACTGAAATGTTTGCTTCTTGTCTTTAATAATTGTTTTCAATAGTATCTGGCAGCCGGGATCTTGCGCTAACTTGGCAAGCTAAGAAGCGCAAATACGACAGGACGGATATTCGTAAGGCGGTGTCGGAAGCTCGTTGAGGGGAGGCAGGTAACATCAGGGTTTGAACATTGACCGTGTCCTGGCGTGGTGTGTAGTGGAAGAAAATTTCTGAGGAGATGCGTCGGCCGGGTGTGTCTGCAGGCGTTCTCCGCAGTATCACCACCCTTGGGTTGGTCGGGTTGTACCAAGGTCGTTCTATCGAGGAACATCCTTTTATCCTTCTTTCCTACCCTGCCCCAATCCTTCTATCCCTAGAGCCCGTGTAGGGTAGTCTGGGTGCCCTCCCCATTTCCTTACTTATTTATTTAGTTTCTCCTTTTTTTTAGTGGCACCGTCCCATTAATGGTAAGCTTTGGAAAGAATAAATATGCCAGGATTCTCCAACAGAGTTTTTATTTAAATTGCTTCTTGGTAGCTTCAAACAGAGCCATTTGAGTATATTCGGCCTCAACGCTGCTGAAGGCTACAGTGTGCTGCTTTCTCGCTTGCATAGCTTATGGAAACTCAAAACAATATCACGAGTATGAGCGAGTGTCTATTAAACAATTTCCCCGATCTGCATCAGCAAATCCTCCAACCAATTGGCGGATTTTCTTAAAAACCAGTAGATCATCTTGTGTGGTCGTACTAAGGCCACTTGGGGTGTGTGTTACCATGGCACTATCCTCATGTATAAGGCCATATATCTAGGCGTGATTGGCTACTGCCCCATTGTCTGGGGTAGCAAACTTAGAGTCAATCAAAAGAGAGTATTGGCCCAATCCCAGGGAGCTGCGCTCCTGTGGATCACCAAGGCCTACAAGACTGTATCAACAAAAGCACTCCTGGTGATCACTGGTCAGTTACCAGTTGACTTGGCCGTTGAGTGCATGGTTGACAAGTGGAGAGCGGAACGGGAGCTTCCCCCACTTTGGGCTGAACTACGTGCAGATCTCACCACAGAACAGAACCTTGCCACCATCGATGAATGGGCTCTAGAGAAATGGCAAGCGAGATGGGAATCCTCGTCAAAGGGACGTGATACGTATGAGTTCTTCCCCAACATCCGTGAACGTCTTTCAAGAAAATGGGTTGAGCCAGACCACTGGACGAGCCAGTTCCTCACGGGGCATGGTGACTTCAATGCACGGTTCCACTTCTTTTCTCTGAAAGACTCTCCATTATGCACGTCTTGTGCCTCCAGTACGGAGGAAACAAGAAACCATGTGCTGCTCCACTGTAGTTTCTGTTGTTGGGAGGGCAAGCGAACTTAGCAGCATTGACTGCTTCAAAGCAAGCCTATAACCATTTTGCAAAGTTCGCGAAGAAGGTGATGGCTAAGAAACGTGGTCATAGTTGATCTGTCCTTTTGAAACTTGCCACCCAAGTAAATAGTTAGATCGGGTAGGAAACCGAGCTTAAGAGCTCCTCCCAGATGGTACGGGATTCCTCAGGTGGTCACCTCCGCGCGGTAACACACGGGCAACAGCTCTCTACGGTGAGACTGGCTAACGATCAAATACCTGCCGTACCTCCACAGGTCTGAGTTCAGTGGATGCTGCAGGGGCCGGCCTCTTGCATATTAGCGAAACCGCAACTTCCATGACTGATATAACCCTCGTCAAGGGTTTAGGTACAGTCATCAAATAAGGAAACAGACCTGCTGTTCGTTGTACGCTGTGTTAAACTGACTAAAGGGGTATAATATTTGGGCTTGTAGTTACTCTCAGATGCATGAATGAGCTAACCAGATGTCAGTAAGAAAATATTCTCATAACTTCCTCTTCAGCATGGGGTTTTGGAACCCTTTGGGTATTTGACTTTGAGAGATAATGGAGTATGGAGACCCATACTCACAACTGCTGAAGATGTTGTCTGGTTGTTATGCATGACGCGGCTCACAATTTGTCTTTTTCAATTCAGTTTCTTGTCTTATCCTTAAATAAAATCAACTCGTTCTCTCAAGTTCAAAGCTTTCCTTCTTTATCTTCATAACTAAAATGATGACCCCGACGGGATCTGAACACACAATCTTCTGATCTTGGGGCCAAGACATGTATTCCGTGCCAGGGAGCGCCACACAACCAATGCGATTGGTTCCTGCCCCCTGGCCGAGTCAAGATTCGCTCACGTCAACATTGACATCGTAGGACCGTTGCCCACTTCACAGGGGTTCCGATACCTCCTTACATTCGTGAACAGATTCTCCAGATGGCCCGAGGCAACAACGGTTCACAGCATCACTGCTGAGACCGTCGCTTCTGCATTCATTTCGACGTGGGTGTCCCAGTTTGGCGTTCCTCGCCGTATCGAGGTAGGCAGTGTGAATGTGAGCTTTTCAGAAGCCTAATAGCGCAGATGGGGATAGATTACTTGCGTATTACAATGCAGCATCAAACGGCGTGATCGAGAGATGGCACAGGAGTTTGAAATCAGCACTGAAAGCACAACTCTCAGATGACTGGGTTTCAGCCCTGCTGCTCGTGCTACTGTGATTGCACTCTACAGTGACGCCAGGCTGTGGAGTGACTCCAACTGATTTTCTCCGTGGCGAAACCATTAGCTTGCTTGCAAAATTCTTTGAACAGACTTCTGGCCCCTCGGATGTTCTAGTTACGCGAGCATGTAGAAAATCTTCAGTTTTTTCTAGCACCGCGCTTCCAAGGAGTTGTTTGTTCATCCAGCGTTGTGCACATCATCACATGTTTTTGAAGACACTCCTGTTCTGTCGTAAGTGGTTACGAAAATCAACGAATACTTCCAATTGGATTATTGTATTTAAAAGAACTAAACATTGAAAATTGGGTAAAATAAATCGTCTCTTGCTAAGGTGTGAAATTAAAATTAACTTAAACTAAATAGGCCTGACCAGTTCTGCGGTGGCGCGCGTTGCGGATGATGGAAGTCGGAGAGCTGCGGAGATCGAAATCGAAAACGAATTCGCGAAATGATAGTGGGAATGTACCCTAACTAACTCGTGCGGAAGTCGTAGAAAGGAGGTGCCGAAAGCTATTCCTTTCTGGTCAACAATGCGTCGCGAACTAACTTGATGACGAAGCGATCGGACTCCGGCGCGACGCGATCCTACGTCTCATCAGGGCCGGTAGTTGCAGGTGAGGGGGTCGACACGTCCTTGGACTCTTCATTGTTGCGCGCGCGATAACGGCCAAATGATTCTTCTGTGAAGTGAACATTCCGGTGTACTGAACATTACCGCCCACCAAATTTCCACTGGCAAATTTACTTGTTGTCCTCAAGATGGCCAGTGACTAAGGGTGCTAGAGGAACGAGTCGCACTGTTGGTCGGTTGTTGGTTGATCCAGAGGCTGTCTTGACTTCAGCTACTCGCACAACACCATCCGATCCTGGATAGACCTGTGTAACTCTTGCACGTGGCCAGTGTAGAGGCAAAGACTCGTCCTTTAGCAAGACCAGATCGCCAACTGCAATGTTGTCTCTGTGTTGTACCCACTTTGGTCTTTTTTGGAGGGTGGCGAGGTATTCTCGTTTCCATCGTGTCCAAAAGCATTGCACCATCTTGGATACAAGTTGCCATCGATTCACAAGATTATGGCGTGCTTCTGTAAAGGAGGGCTCAGGTAAAGCAACAAGCGGACCGCCCACCAAGAAATGGCCAGGGCTTAAGTAGTCCGTCTCATCAGGGCTTGTAGACAAAGGGCACAATGGTCGGGAGTTGAGGATAGCCTCTATTTTGCAAAATAAGGTACCAAGCTCTTCCAAAGTCAGTGGTGTTGCCCCTGCCATGCAATGGAGGTAGCCCTTTACTGACTTAATACCTGCCTCCCATATACCTCCCATATGAGGTGACTGAGGGGGGTTGAAGTGCCAGTCGATTCTTTGGGACTTAGTGAATGCTTCCAGCTTTATACGGAAGTCGTCTGTGCTCATCCAACTATACAGCTCTTTCAAGTATCGGGATGCGCCAAGAAAATTGCTTCCACAGTCAGAATAAATATCAGTTGGCAATCCTCTGCGTGGGATGAACCTCTCGAGCGTAGCTATGAAAGCATCACTGCTGAGTTTAGTGACCACCTCCAGGTGCAGTGCCTTCGTCGCCATACATATGAATAGGCATAGATAGGCTTTCCCACTAGTTGCATTCCTTCTGGAGGACTCCTTTAATGAGAATGGCCCTGCAAAGTCGACTCCAACTCGCAGAAATGCTTTGGCTATGTTCACACGGCAACCGGGGAGATTGCCCATGAAGGGGGTTAAAACCCTTCCCTTTGACTTATAGCAAGTCATACAACGAAAGCCTCTCTTACGAATAAGTCGCCTCAATGATGGGACCCAGAATTTTCGCTGGATGATAGCCTGTAGTACTGTGGGACCTGGATGAAGAAACGCTCGATGGTAGTGGTCCACAAGAAGAGTAGTGAAGTGAGCATCATATGGGAGCAAAATCGGGTGTTTGGCATATTCATCTAAATCGGCATGTTTAAGTCGTCCACCCACTCTAACCACACCTTCACAGTCCATGAATGGATGCAGATTGGCAAAGGTTTTAGCCACTGAATGAAAGGATGTTCCCCTAAACAGGTGCTGTCCTTGTACAGCACGGACACACAATGTCAACCCAACATCAACATCAATTCTCTTCAAGGGTCCTGTACGCATGGTGCAACAGCAACAAGGGGCATGATTAGTATTGTACATCCACCGCTTGATCCAGGATGCCACTCTGACAACAAACTCATACGAAGAAAACCGAAGCATCCATGTTACGAAAGGGTTGTCAACTGCACAAGTGGCTAAGCAGGGCTGTTGGCTTTTCATTTCTGGTAGATCAGATGGGATGAATGTAGAACTTGGCGGCCAACACATCACTGGTAGGCTAAGCCACCTGGGTCCCGACCACCAAAGAGTGTAGCGTATCAACTCGGAGGGAGGAATTCCTCGAGAGGCAGCATCGGCAGGATTGTCTTCAGAGGCGACATGATGCCATATTGCGGATGGAACCAAGTCATGAATGGCAGCTACTCGGTTGGCTACAAAGACATGTAGCTGATAGCTGGGGATCTTCAGCCAGCCCAACACGATTGTGGAGTCAGAATGAAAAATCGGAGGACCCTCAAGTTGTGGGAGTGTTAAAATAAATGTGGAGAGAGACTTGTAAAGTTGAGCCAATAGAAAGGCTGCAGACAACTCCAGTCTGGGCACGGTTAAGATTTTTGTGGGTGCCAATTTTGATTTTGCGGTAAGCAAATGGGGCATGTATCGGTTGGACTCTGTTTGGACCAGAAGGTATACTACGGCTGCATAACCTTTACTCGAGGCGTCAGAAAACCCGACTATCCTGCAGGGATACTGCTTAACAGTGCCAACAAAACGTGGAATTTGGACCTGATAAAGCTGAGGTAGTTGCTCGGTTACAGCCGTCCAAGATTCCTTCAACCTGTTCGGGATAGGATCGTCCCAATCTAGCTTTAATTTCCATAGCTCCTGTATGAAGCTTTTCATGAGGAGAACAGTGGGAGCCAAGAACCCTAAAGGGTCGTAGAGGCGTGCCACCACAGACAATACTCCCCTCTTGGTGTGAGCCGCAGTGGGAACATTTATGGGAACATTTATGGAAAACATAAATACATCCCTAATAGGATCCCATTGAAGTCCAAGAATTTTCACAGTAGTCGGTTCATCAGAAGAGATTGTGACAGGTTCATTGGTGCACGTGGCGTTAATAGCGTCTAAGAGATCTTTGGAATTACTTGCCCACTTGCTGAAAGAGAATTTACCATGCTGCAACAGCTGAATCAAATCTCTTTGAATTTTAACGGCTTCTTGAACACTTTCAGCACCAGTCAATATGTCGTCCACGTATATATCATTCCTGAGGACTTCAGAGGCTTCGGGGTAGCTAACGCCATGATCATGTATGAGTTGCCTCAGCACTCTCAGGGCTAGGAACGGGGCGCAAGATAAACCATACGTTACGGTGTTTAACTCATACGTCTGAATGTCAGAAGCATCATCATACCGCCAGAAAATATGCTGGAACTGCCGATCCCGTTCATCCAACTCAATGTTCCGATACATTTTTACTATGTCAGTAGTAAATACTATTTTGTGACGACGGAAATTGAGGAGAACACTCCTTATATCGTTTTGGAGTTTATCTCCTACCAGTAAAGCGTCGTTCAGTGAACCTCCGGCCACCTTCACGCTACCATCAAACACCACTCGTATTTTTGCATTGGTATTTTCAAATTTGGATACGATATGGTGGGGAATGATGAATTTTGACACAACCTGCGCTGGTCCCATATGACCAAGATTGTGGTATTCATGCATGAATTCATAATATTTTTTCTTTAACGCAGGGTTTCGATTAAGGTTCCTTTCAAGGTTGAGGAACCTTCTCTTAGAAATATACGAGGAGTCCCCTAATGATGGAGGTTCTGTAGTGAACGGTAGACGTACAACATATCGTCCGTCCTGGGAACGATGATGTGTTTGAAGAAAGTGATCCTCACACTTGACCACGTCAGGATTTTCGAATTTAGCTGGAGCTACTTCTTCCAATTCCCAAAATCGTTTCAATTGGGAATTTAGATCTGCTAAACCATTTATGGTAAACAGTGTGGTCGTATCGTGGGAAGGGTCACCTAACCTCCCTATTACTACGTGACCAAAAATTGATGACAGAAGACGAGGATACGAAGGAATGAATGTGGTGGAGGTTCCCTGTATCACCTCCATGAACAGGTCAGCACCTAAAAGGAAATCAATCGGTCCTGGCTCCCAGAACTTGGGATCTGCTAATGTGTAGCCTTCGTATTGAGAAGCTACATTCTTCGGCAATGCTGTGCTGGGAAGAAACGAGGTGATATTACTCACAACAATTGCCTCAGTTTCCAGAAGAGGGGAATGCATGCCTCTGGGTTTGATAGTGCAATGCACGCTACCTTTTGCACCTTCGAAAGGAGTTTGGCCAATTCCATTTACCTGCCTCCGCATTTTAGTAAACGTCAACCCAATCCTATTCAAGCATTTGCTGGTGATGAAGGAGTTTTGGCTGGCGGAATCAATCACTAATCTCAGGGTTTGATAGATCCCCCTGGAATCTTTAATTTCTGCTAAGGCGGTTCCCAGGACCACTTGCATTCCACGAGAAGAACAACTTAGTGCAGTGGATACTGGAGTTGCTGAAACGTTGGCTTCAGAAGTGTCCACATGCAGCAACGAATGATGTTTCTGTGGACAAAATCTGCAATGCCACTTGGAAGTACACCGTTCAACAGTGTGGTTATGACAGAGACAGTTGTTGCATCCTAGCCATCCCTTCAACATCTCAATTCGCCCAGTAGGTAAGGCGTTATTGAACCGTCTACAATTTAGCAGGTGGTGATTTTCATGCTTGCAAATCCAACATGGAGGGTGTCTAGGTGTCGATTCCATAGGTGGATTTCGGGTACCCCCATTCTTGAAACCCCTAGCTTTACTCTGGCTCACTAATGTTTGAGAGGGAGTTCTTGGCTTCGGAGGTCGATCCCTCCCTGAGTTGTGCTTGCTCTGCATGCTGGGAGCATCCATGGGGTTTACGCTACTAGCTAACTGCAGGGCTGTACAACGTTCTCGTACGAACGTTACCAAGCTCGCGTAAGTAGGAAACGTCTCGATTCGACTTCTAGTTTCGAACAGTTCCCGGGTCGTAGGGTCGAGGCACCTTATCGTAAGGTGAAAGAGAATAAATTCGGCCTCATTATTGACGTTGAGAAGTCGAAATGCAGAAACATTATCTGCAATGTTTGCTAGAAACGACTTCAACGAATCTACATTGGCTTTACCTTGTAGAGGTTTGAAGGCGAGCAATTGATCCAAATGTGCAGAGGCTAAGAGACGTTTATTATCATACGTATCGTGCAATGCCTTCCACGCTAATGGATAATTCTCCTCATTGAGGGGCAAATGACTTATGACACTCAATGCAGGACCCTTTAATGACGTGCGGATATAATGAAACTTATCCATTTGTGGAAGGAGCGGGTCGTTATGAATGAGTGAGGCAAATGTATCCCTAAATTTCGGCCAATGCAAGAGCTGTCCCTCAAAACACGGGAGCTGAATCTTTGGCAGGCTTCTGGCGTTTCTGGAGTCGTTAGCCCGGACGGACGAGTCAGAGGCCATTCCTACGGTGCATTGGCTCTTCTCTTTAGCCTTAATCGATTCTAGACATCCATTAGCTTTATAGTAGAGTCGATCGATAGAGTCACGGAGGTCCCTATCTGCCTTATTCGGAACAATTTCAGGTAGACCTTCCTCATCCTGCAAATCGTCGAAGTCCTGCCACAACTCATTGAATTTTTGAAATGTGTTCAATAAATGTTGAGTCATACCTTTGAACACAGAGACGGCGGATGGGTCAGCATCAGCAACCACTGCCCTGAGCCCCTGATCATGTATAGTCTGAATAGTTCTACCGTAATCCTTAATTTTGCGGCGGTAAGAGCTAATCCGTTTCTCCATTCTCGGCACGAAAACAGTCGGGGCAATGGAAACAACGAGATGACAGCGTGTCTTAGTTGAATGAACTACTTGGTACTCGCTAAAGTCGAATCAACTATCAAATCAAATTGGTGCCTGAAAGTTTACAGACTAGATATCACCCAACGAACAACAAAATAGAATAGGCAAAGCTCGTAATAATTGCAAATGAATTAGAACATTAACAGTGAAAGCGTTTGTATGGATCTCAATTTTACTTATCGAAAAAATTGTAGACAACTGGCCAACTATTTCAGAGCCTAGCAGGGTAATATAGATTGTAATAGCAATTGATCGCAACCACGTTCTGCTACCAAAGTGTTCTGTCGTAAGTGGTTACGAAAATCAACGAATACTTCCAATTGGATTATTGTATTTAAAAGAACTAAACATTGAAAATTGGGTAAAATAAATCGTCTCTTGCTAAGGTGTGAAATTAAAATTAACTTAAACTAAATAGGCCTGACCAGTTCTGCGGTGGCGCGCGTTGCGGATGATGGAAGTCGGAGAGCTGCGGAGATCGAAATCGAAAACGAATTCGCGAAATGATAGTGGGAATGTACCCTAACTAACTCGTGCGGAAGTCGTAGAAAGGAGGTGCCGAAAGCTATTCCTTTCTGGTCAACAATGCGTCGCGAACTAACTTGATGACGAAGCGATCGGACTCCGGCGCGACGCGATCCTACGTCTCATCAGGGCCGGTAGTTGCAGGTGAGGGGGTCGACACGTCCTTGGACTCTTCATTGTTGCGCGCGCGATAACGGCCAAATGATTCTTCTGTGAAGTGAACATTCCGGTGTACTGAACAACTCCAACCTACCTATGACGGCCCTTATCGAGTGCCGTCGCGATTTTCAAGGTTTTCAAGGTAGCAACGCCACGCGGGAAGCAATCGCTGTCAAAAGACCCTACAAGAACATACAACCGATGCCTCTCTACTACCCGATTCCTTGTCGCCTCCAGCTGACCCATCCAAACTGGCTCAACCAAAACCGCAAACAGTCAACCCACCAACAGTGACTTGTGCTGGGCGTCGAGTTCATTTCCCGGATCGGTGTCATTGACATTGACACTGTTGTCTGGTTGCTATACATGGCGTGGCTCACAATTTGTCCTCCTTTTAATTTCAGTCTCGTTCTTCCTGTATTTTCTTATCGTTGATAAAACTAACTCGTTCTCTCGCGTTCAAAGCCTCCTTTATTTTCATAACCAAAGAAGAAAGAATGTCATTAACGAATAGAGGAAAGAGAATAGGCCCAAACATAGAACCTTGTGGTACTTCACGTGATGGAGGTAATACGTTTGATTTCAAACCATAATGCGAGACGAATTGAGAACTAGTTAGAAAACATTTGATCTTGGGACTATTATCAAAACCTAAGTAATGATTGCATTTCATTGGAAGATCACGATTAATTGAGCCAAAGGCATCAGTGTTGCACAAATTCTTCTGTCAAAACCAGAGAGAAATCATCTATGATTTTTATTAAAAGTGTCGTACAACTATGTTATGGTTTTGCATTTTATTAAATTGGTGCTCACGTTCTAACAATCATTCTTGAATGTTCAGAGTGAATTGTGAATCTACAACTGAATTTCATTGCGTGGGATCGTTCTTTTTTTTGTGGCGCCCTCCTTTTTAATCAAGCATCACTAACTCAAGTGAGAAACAAGGGCGACTGACGGGTTGGGAGAGAAAATATAGCTTGAGAGTCTTCATTCAACTTGTGGATCTTCCGGCGGGCTCTTCGTGAAAAATGTCAAGAATGTCAAAAACGTACCTCTAAGGAACCCTTGGGTCTGATATTCCCTTTTATAACTACCAATTCGCTTCTCGCCATTGGCGTTTCCTCCTTTTTTTTTCACTCTCCGCCCTTCGTGGAATAGGAATGTCAGAATGCGAAAGACCTTCGTCTCGCTGTTCAGTTACAGTCGGAATAAAATTGTCAGAGTCGCGGGGCACAATTCAAACCAGAATAGTTGACTATCGACTGTGTACAATTTTATCGCGGCGACTCGTTTGCGAGGAACTCTCTCGTTGCCGGTCCAATTGATTCAGCGTGTCTATTTATATTTTATTCATTTCCACAGGCTTTTAGCTAATAAATTCATGAATGAATAAATTGCATGAATTCGTTACTGGGAGGACCCATGAGCTAAAGGAAAACTGAATTCATTCCATCAATTAAATTTAATTACTTGAAATATTCGTATTTTCACCCCCCCCCCCCGACTATAGCGGTAAGGTAAGGGGTTTTCATCGGATTTTCACGTTTTTAATCATTTGAATCATGGAGCCCGCCTAATTTTGAAGCATATTCTTGTTTATATATAACTCCAAGGGCGATTAGGTAGCGATCTGTTAACGATAATCATGGAGTGAAAAAATTCTTGAGCTCGGATCGCGTTCATCAATCGGCAATTGACTAATAGTTAGCTAGCGAGAGTTTTAACGCGGGGGAAAAGGGCTGCCACTACGCTCAAACGAGAATCCCTCGAACGAAGAGGCGACTTGGCGAGTTTTCCTCCAAAACAGTGTGTTGGAGAATTGGTACCATCATTGACATTTTCACGTGTGTACAGTCGATAATACCAGTGGTCTGTGCCATTCTAGCCCAGTGGTAAAACGCTCTTTGGGCTTTTGAGATTTTTTCTTCTCCGAATATCGTCTTTAAGAAAGTAGGGGCAAATGTACAGTGGTCTGGGAAACTAGTTTCACAATGAGGGAGCCAGGAGTTTTACTAACGCCACAAAAGTCGCCTACAGCTATTAGCATCGAACCTGCAAAGAGAAAACAAAAATGGTTATTCACGTGCTCCACTACCATATAATTCTGAAATGTATACGAATAATCGCATTGAATTGTAATGCCCATTTTCTTTATACAGCCTCATTAAAGTAGGATGAGAGCTACGTGATTGGCAACAAAGACAATTTGATTGGGTTTTCTTCAGATATTTACGTTTCAAACTTTCCCAAAGCCCCCATTTCAGAACATGGTGTGTGCGATTGTGGACACGATTGAGAGAGAATGACTGAACCCAGTCAACTCACGCTTGATATTCACGATCCCACACCCACATTAGACGGTGACACAAAATCATAGTTTTCAGTGTGGTCAAAACGCATAATTATCACCGCCATCGTTCACGTCAAATTCGTGTTGGGAATCCAATAAGGTACAAAATAGAATTTCAATCATAATCAGCAACAACCAAATTACGGCATTCAAACAGCTAATTCCAAAAGAATCAAAACAACTTCTCACAACATAATCGTCTTGGCATAGTCTCGTCAAACGTTACTCATTATCGGTTACTCAAACAATGACATAATGTAATTAGGGATAACTATAGATTCCTCGACGTTCTTATTTATCAGTTTATACGTACACATTGTGAATACCATTGCACTATGCTGCATTATTAGTGCATTGCGCTGAACGTACGAGGGGACTAGAGAACTTGTGATTAGTCGAACCCAGACATTTGGACTAATAGAATTGAAACGTTAACATTCGATGAAAGCTCTTAATTACTTTTCGAACTGGACGTAAGTTATATCATGCACATAAGTAACGTGGTAGGTCGATACAATATTAGGTCTGTACTTACCGAGACCGTAGAACTTGAGCGTTAAGAGGAGTTTCGTCATAGGCGTAATTGCGTGATTGCGATTGCTTGGCGATTCTATTCGCGTTCCAATTAGCGAAAGTACAAACTCCGTTGTTTCTTTCGACAACCGGAACCTAGAATGGAAATCTACGTCGTCAAGTGTGTCAAAATATTCAATTCTCGAACGGACCTGGTACGGCCTTCCTTCCCACTCAAGAAACGCGTATACCTCTTCGTCGTAGAAATCAGAGTCAGACAGATCGTAGTCGAAGTCCATTGTTAATGCAATGATTTAAAATTTAGGTGACGAAAACCCAATAGAAGAGAATAGTAATAAAATCGTGGAAGCGCAAACGAAAACAGGACGAGGCTAGCGAAACACAACCGAAAATGGCTGCCAACAAACTAACCGATAACGGCTAGTTATCCAATAACTAAAGAGCGAAGATACGAGTTAAAACATAACTAACAGCTAGCGCTAATGCGGTGTCAAAGTGAATTGATGAACGCGTCTTCGGGAGTTAACGAACGATTTGACTTAGTCAACCTTTAGTCAAGCTAGCAAATGACATTGATAAACCGGCCCAAACTGTCCCTTATTTGGGATAAGCTCGGTGGCCTTAAGTTCCATTGTGCCAACCCTAAAGTCTTACAGATTCACGCCTAGCTTCCAAAAAGTGCCAGATATTTTCTGCAAGCGTCTTTTGTGTTGGCCGTCCTTGGAGAAAATGTACCAAAGACCAAAAGTCGCTTCCATTTAGGTACTAGGTCTGGACGTGATAAGGAGTTTCCTTGTCTGTAACACACCACCTACACCAAGAAGTGTTGACTATGCTCTGGACATACACGTGTTGGTTCACTGTGCAGAGTCTCGCGATGATTCCCACCATTGGTGTTCATTTAAGTAACTGATACCAACATTTTTTTCTCCATAAATGTTTTCGGAGAAACGTGAGAAACGAACGCCCATACGCAGGACAGAACGTAGAATTGGCGGAAAGTTGTGAGTCACAACGCACCAGATAGTTACATTTCTGCTCGTTACATTATACACGTCTTAAATGAAAACCGCGAAGGGTATCTGATTAAATTAATAACATCCGCAACTCAAACTAACGTGCCATTATATTGTTCCAGGTGCAGACAACTGAAGAACTTTTGAGGGTTCGTAACGTTTCTTCATTTCTAACCATTTTACATTAATCAGCTCGAGGGTAGAAATTATTTGTTAATTTAAAGCATCCGAAATTCCGTTTGCTCGCTTTGGCAAAACGAACGACGGTATAATTTTCTTGAACTCGTTTAAGTTTCCAAACTGTTTAAGTTGCCATTTAACTGAGGCGCAGCCCCTCCCTCGCATTAATATTTGATGAGGCAAAAACCGCACAGTTCCCCCTGAGTTGATTTCCTTCTACCCGCGACTTACGAACAAGACAGAGTTTCGCTGCGATAATACATTTAATGCGCGATGATAGAGTCAATCCCTCCGGAAACGCATTAGCAAATTAGAAGTTGGTTATTTAAAAGGCCGAGGGCTACAATTTGGTGTCAATAGTTGTTTATGCTGTTCCTCCCTTTTTCAACGCTGTATTTCTCTCGATTTAATTCCATTTTCTTTTGGCCTCGTACCAAAAGAAGTCAACAG
Organism: Pachypeltis micranthus; assembly: GCA_020466155.1. Classification (NCBI taxonomy): domain Eukaryota; kingdom Metazoa; phylum Arthropoda; class Insecta; order Hemiptera; family Miridae; genus Pachypeltis; species Pachypeltis micranthus. The sequence goes on from CM035776.1 coordinate 9,375,177, forward strand.
CATTTAATATCCGCTTCAAATCGTGGATTTAATAATGAAATTATGTGTTTATGTTGGGCGGCTAGAGGCTAAAAACACCACGCAAAATATTGGATGCTACTGAATCGAAATTCCTCGCCCCCACGGCCATTCAAGGATTTTTATCACTCCACCAACCAATTCAATCTGTTTTTCACTCAGTTTCACGGGTTTTATTTGAGCACGAACTTGTAATTTGAAGAGTTGGTATATCACAAAATTTGAAGACTTAGATGTACGAGAAGAAGTGACTAGAACAAGATATGAGTTGAGTATATAAGCGCGAACGAGGAGGGTCCTTGTACGGGGGAGGAAGAAGAAATCCGAATTAATAGTCGATGAAAGGTGAAACAAGTGTCAGTTGGGAGAATTGGAGACCAATGTTTCGCAAAAGGAGTTAGAAGATGACTGTGTTGGGAGAACGACCGACTATCACCAGACTTCTTAAGAGAATGAGTTTGGGAGGAGCTTTCTGTTGTGGAGAAGAAAGTGAAAAGGAGGGAATGAAATAATATTTCGGAATCCCAGACGAAGCGGGAAATCCGCCCCCCGTTGGAGTAACCGTGGAGGTGGGATTTCCGTAGGTAACAATAAGCGTTCGAGGACGATGACGATTTTCATAAAGACTTCTGCACTCTCAATTTAGATATAGCAAAATTAGGTTTGTAAAATCTTGTGCTCGAATTGCAGACTGTATCGTGAAAGGTGTTAAATGACTGTTAGGAGAATTGGAGATGACCGACTTTCGCGAGAATTCCTCGTAGAATGAGTTTGGGAGGAACTGTCTGTTGTGGAGAGGAACCTGAAAGTGAAGAGTGGGAACAGAAAGTTGGAAAAGCCAGTTCGGGATTTCCATTGCTGTTGGAAATAACCGCGGTAGTGGAATTTCCATAGGTAACAATAAGTGGTTGAGGACAAAGGTCTTTGGGGAAACAATGACTTTGCCATGGAGGACCAAGGAGTCCCATTAGGGTAGGTGTGGGCATTCTGAGGTCAAAAAACTCGATACTGATTCAACGTTTGCGTTGAACAAATATACTCCACGACTAATGTTAACGTACCTGTTAAGTTAATCCATCTCTTCTGATGTCTCTCTGTGGGCGAGCGCTTTTGATGTAAAGACATCATTGTCTGGATGTTAAGTCAGTAGTAATCAGTTAATCGTGGTCTTTATGTACAAAGAGAAAGGTAAATGGGATGGTGGAGCGTCATTGATGGGGGAGGAAGGTGGTCATGCACCTCTGGGGAGACCCACTAGAGGTGGAGGGAAATCAACACAAAAGCGACCCCAAAACACCACTCAAAACACTACACAAACGAAAACAAAAAGACATAGAATTGACAACCAACAGACTATTTAAGACGTACTGTACTTACATTTCTTTACCTTCACCTCCAGTGGGTCTCCCAAAAAAATGATAAAATAATCATGCAGTGAAAAATTATTCACGTTCAGAACATAATTAGGAACACCTTCGGGAATTCCGAAATCCAAACCACTACCATTTCTCAGAGTTACCCAATATTTCCTGAACGGTGAATCCCATCGTTCTCGGAAAAATCATGCTCACAGTCTGATAAATCATCCATGTGCACCACCTAGCTCCGATTGTAGGCACATCCAGTGATCGTAGTGTTGTGGTCAGAGAAGATTCATAATCTGACGAAAGTCACGCGTCGGGTCGGGATAGCTATAATTGTGGCCTGAGTCAGCAACTCTCTAAACATTTCCGAACCCTAAAGGTAACGTACCTGTTAGGTGAGTCCGTCTCCTCTGGCAGGTGAAATACTGTGGGCGAGTGCTTTTGATGTAAAGACATCATCGTCCGGCTGTTGGTTGTATTCGTTTGTGTAGTGTTTTGAGTGGTGTAAATATGGTGTCGCACTTTGTGTTGATTTGTACATTTATAACGTGTCCATTGAGGTGTTTTTGTTTATAGATTTCCATGTTTTCTAATATGTTCAGTTTTCTTCCTTTGTTTTGTTTATGTAATAATACGGCCCAGTCCCGTATTTTGGTTGGTTCATGTCCAGTTGTCTTGAGGTCGTTGGCAATCGTCTTTGTCCCTACTAAGAGATTTAATGTCTTCTGAAAATCTGGTCCGCATTTTTCGTCTTGTCAGTCCAATGTATGCGTTTTGGTTTATTATTCATTCTGAATAATAACCCTATGTTTTCGGTCACGAAAATTTTTTTACAACCCCCCCTCAAAATTAGATACTTAACGTTTCAAGACGTGGGGATTCCAAATCTGTAATGTCCGTTTGCCATCCGTTGTCCCCCATCCGCCATCCTCTGTCCCCCGTCCACTGTCCGGGCCGTTTTGTGCCTTTAAGTGATCTAAAAAATTCGTTCTTTCGCACAAAAATCCCATTTGGTATCTAGTTGTGCCCGCCATCTTGACAATCCGATTGGACGAAGCCCATGGTTGTTATTAAAAAATTAACGAAACGCAGTAAAATCGCAAATAAGCCGTTTCGTATCATTTTCAATGTATTTTTACATCCTGGGTCGAATGGAATGTGTATCAGCCGTGCACAACTGCGTATAGGGAAATTACAGTAATTATTAGAGTCAACTAATTGAAAGAACTCGCGGGAACTACAAACGGAAATTAACGTTTCATCGTTAGTACTCCACCCTCCCTCCCGTCTCATTAAAACCACCCACCCGCTCGCCTCGCAACGCCCGCTCTACTCGCAATGTCGTGTCAATTGCCGAGGGTTCACTGGAAGTCCCCGTCCCAATTTCGCCGACTCATTTTGCCCGAAGGGGCGGAGGAAGGTTAGGGCCACTTCCTCCGCACACCCCTACACCGGATCATACAGACGTTTACGGGCGCCTGGCGCTGGGGGAATATGTAGTTTCCGTAGTTTCATTGTAGTCAGGTCATGTTTCATATGGTTTACTACTATTTTATGCTGAATCGAATGGAATGGGTCTCGGAGCAGTAATACTAGGTCAAGCTGTTCATGACAATAATAAACCACTGTGTAATAATTTGCAGGGTTTTTACAAGTACAAGTTATTTTATATACCCCACTTTGGCCGAGTGGGTCTGCCTTTTCTGTCTTTGCAGTTAGTTTGGGGTATAGTGTAATCACGTTAGACCTACTGGGGGAACTAACCCCGATTACTTTAATTTCCAAACCCCTCGTAACACATGTACTGACAACTGATGGCTGTATCCTTAGTAAGAGGAGATCAATAAATTTTGTTTCTCTAAACGCCACTTGTTTTCATGTAGAACGTTGTTATAAACAGCATGAAAAACAAATTTGATTAGTTGCTAGAACGAGAAGATCGCTCAATGCACGTGAGGGTCATGAAAGTTGTGAGATGCGTCACACCTGATGTTTCATATTTCACGTTCTGTATGGAATGTGTCTGTAAACGCCTTACAAAAGGCACTGATTTCAGAATTGTGGAGCATTCCATTTTCTGCCCAGAACTTTCATGAATTGAATGGAGAACGATCGCCAAACGTACTCGGGGTTCTGGCGACCGACCTTTGGTGACTATCGTAAGTAGGAAGTTCCTACCCCCCCCCCCCTCCGCTCGCCCACAATGTACCAACTGGGAGTAATAGTTGGTGTCGTGACCGATGAACTCTGTATCCCGAGTTAATTGACAAAGTTGACCCCTTGCTCGATGCAGCGGTCAGTTAATATGGGAACTCTGAGATGGATTAACCAATATTCGACAGGGCGCCTCGTAGGTAATAATCCTGCTAAGCTCCCTTTGCACGACCGCGCGATATGAGATGAATCTAGAGGCTTCTTCAACTAAGCAAATACATGCCACACCCCAATCGAATTGCCGAATTCCAACCGACGATTCTCTGCTTCAAACGCGTAGTTGAACTGTAACGGTATCCTTGTCACTTGTTGAATGTTCGTATTGATTATTGATTTACCCACAACTATTTTCTGGGATCAGCCTTCCATTAGGTTAAGCTGGTTCTGTATTGACTAGACGCGCTATTATTAGACGGTAACGCGTTACGCAAATGCTGTTTGAACTACTTAGAATACATTACATCATTGATAATTCACACCAATTATTGACGTTCGGATAATGACCTTTTCGCAGATCCGTCCATAAATGCGCAGAATGTTGACTTTTAATTCCCGTAGTACTATGGAACTTCAAATATTTCTATAATGCTGTACTTGTGTTGTTGGTACCAATCAGAATTCATTAGCGCCGGAGCTAAGGGACTAAGTACGCCTGAAGAAGATGCCAATGTCGAACTTGTATAGACAGGGCCATGATGCACCGAGGTGTGCAAAAAGAAATCATGTCCTCACTCCTAAGAAAACAAGTTTTCACCAACTCTAACCATAATATAACCATTACCACCAATCGCTAACCCAAAACAACCTCCCAGGATCAGCACGGCGATTAGGCGATGAAGGAACTGGATTCAAGTCTGGAAAGCATTAGCTGCTACATGGGGAAGAAGGAGAAGTACACTCAATCTTTACAGAGTGAATGGCCTTTCTTATGCCAAGAGAAACAAAACAAGCTTTCCAGTGAGGTAAAATCTCAAAACGAGAAAATGTAACAGTAAATTGATGCAAGAGAGGAGCGGAAAATAAGGAAGGTGAAGGAATTAGGCAAGTATGTTAGATGAGAGAGTAGTGGATTGTATTGGTTAACCTGGTATTCACAAGAGACATTAGTAGTCAGAATTGCAAAGATTGCATAGAAGTCTGTCTCCAAAGAGGGCGAACATGGGGAATGCTTTGAAAGGTGGGGAGGAGAGTGGAACTAGCGCCAGCGAGTTACCAAGGTGAAAAGCAAGAGAAGATATAAGGAGGAGGGGGGGTGTCTGGGAATTCGGAAGCCTAGATGTGACCCTTGTACTGCTCTTCTTGGCTGGTTTATCTCATCCTGTCGGGAACATTGACTTACAAGAAGCATGGCCATCTACCAGTTTTAGGCTCGCTCCAAATCGATTATTTTTACGAAGAAAATGTTTGAATGAAATTGATGTTCGTTACGCTAAATACATGCACAATTAGACATCTAGTGAGGGAACTGATCAAGAAGAAACTTCTCTAGGTGCGTTCAACCTCATAACCGCAGTTTGGTCATCCTTCCTCTTCATAAAAAACACAGTTTGACCACATTGGTCTTCTGGTTGACAGTTTTATTGCAATCACGTAGTGTCTAGTGACGTTTACCAGGGTATTTTCCAACGCTGATTAAAATAGGATGAGTCTCGTAGATGTAGGATGGCGAACAGTAAAAACACAGTAAATATAGTGGCGAATTCAACCTTTTGAAAGAACTCGTGAGACGACGTACCGAAAGAGATTGTTTTCCCCCAGCCTGCAATAATTTTCCGTACTGCCTCCCATCTCACTCTAAACACTCGTCACGTCGTGTCAATTGCCTACCAGGTAAAATGAAAGAACAGGGACCGCTTCCTCCGATAAGGCAATGTATCGATATATCACGACCGAGGTTAGGTTATCGATATGCTCGACATCGTAGGCTGAAATTAAGAATGGGTATAAATATGAGATAACTAACGGATTGGCGAAAACGTTCATTCAACAAAAGTTGGAACAATGTTATACTGTACTTACAGGTTCTAAGAAGCCCCTGACAAAGAACTGCGGGATGCTTCCTCTACTTCACTGTTCACTCGGTACCCCTGTACAACATCCTTAGAAAATGCCCTCGTTAGATCATCATCAAATAAATATGTTATTTCTTATACTCATTCTCAATTTCATTGAATTTAACTCCTTTGTACATTTAAAATAATTATATAACGGGTCATTACATAATGAACATTAAATAATTGGCATAATCGTACAGCTGTCGTTATTTCTAACTTCAAACATAGCGCCAGAGCCTACTATGTCGGGCATATCGATAACCCGACCTCAGTCGTGATATATCGATGTATTGCCTTGTCAGAGGAAGCGGTGACAGCGGTCCCCGTTCTTTGTTTCACCCGCCTACCATCCCTCAGCAAACGTCAATTTTTGAGGCACCATTCGGTCATGTTTTGTATAATTTATTTCAACATTTTTTGTTGTTGAATCGAATGGGACGGGGCTCAGAGGTGGGTGGTGGTGTCAAACCGTGCAATCATTCTCCACAAGGGAACAATAAACCGTTGCGTAATATTGCGCAATTTGTTCTTAGCACCAGCTTTTAGTTCATTATTCATTGTGAATAATAGCCCTACGTTTTCGCTCATGAAAATTGAAAATTTTACCACCCCCCCCCCTCCACCAACAAAATTTGATACTTTACGTTTCAAGACAACAGCGGGATTCCAAATCGGCATGTTCATTCACATTTAATGTCGTCTAAAAAAACCGTTCTTTCGTACAAATATCCCCATTTGGTATCTAGTTGTGCGTGCCTGCTCAGCAATCCAATCGGACGAAGCTCATGGTTGTTATGGCCAAAAAATGGTTAAGAAAATTAACGCTGATGCAATTTTGGCAGTTTTATTGCAAAAAAAAAAAATAAGCCGTGTTTGGTATCGTTTTCTAGGTATTATTAGATGCTGGGTCGAATGGGGCAATTTTCAGAGGTTTAGGGCTGCTTAGCCCTACATCCTCACGTGATTGAGCTTTCAAAGATCAATTAATTGATAGTAGTTCAGAGATCGATGTTTACAATCTTCACTAACGTTTCCATGAAAACCACGTTGAAGACACCTCTTCACACACTGTTCACAAGTATGGGAAGTTTTTGTGACACGAAGGACATATTTATGTTGTACCTTTCAGAGGTTAAGAGCCAGAACGGAGTTTATTCCTTGACGCACAGGCTGCGTTAGTTGTGCTCACTTGACGCACACTCGATAGAAGTTAGCATCAACGAAGTTTCAAATCTAGACTCACCGTATCTGCGCTCTCTGAAAACATCGCTGCTTTCAGGAAATCGTGCATTGTTGCACCCCTCCGTAACTCCTAACTTAACGGGAACGCCTCATGGTTAATTCACAGAAATTCCCACTCTACAGTTTGTACCGCCTTTGAAGAGGAGGAAGCTAAACTTGAAGCGAAACTTTTTGAAAGGAGGAAAAGCGTTTTAAAATATATCTTTTGTCGAGGGAGCGGACGCCCGAAGAAAATCTGAGGTACCGAGAGCCCCTTTGTTGTACTATGTAGATGATTTTGCTAATTTATGGAGATAACCTTCAGTTTAGAAAAGGGAGGTTGTACGGTAGAAGCCCCTTCACCGTCACTTGTTTCACGCCCCACTCTTTTCAGGAAACGCATATTTCGTAGATAATTTCGACTGTTAATCTAGTTAGTGTCAGGCGAGATGTAACGATCTTGTATTGGCCTCAATCGCCCAAACTTGTGGCTCACACTTCCCAAATTAAACGCTCATTCCATCCGTACTTATAAACTAAGCTCAGATGAAAGGATCATGCAAAAAAGAAAAAAAATCGACCTGAAGTTCAAGAAAACAGACTGCCATAACACAGCCATTGCAAAGGATTAGCTGCGGTTACTTCATACAACGAATTATAACTTGTTCTCAGTTAAGCTCTGAATGGATACCATCCCTTACTGTTGTCAAGACATGTCGTCATCAATATGCGTGTTTTCATAATCGCAGACCTTGTAATTGTGTCGATTTGCCGTTGTCTCATAAATGTAGATACCTAGGTGTTGTATTTATCGCAATCTGAAATTTTATATGCACATTGAATTCGTGGTTGTTTAATTTAGAGAGCTATTTCATGTTTTTAAAGAGACTTGACGCTTTTTGGGAGTGGATCAGTTGCGTTCTGCTCACTTTGATTTGGTTTTGGTTTATTATTCATTCTGAATAATAACCCTATGTTTACGGTCACAAAAAATTTTTTACAACCCCCCCTCAAAATTTGATACTTTACGTTTCAAGACATGGAGATTCCAAATTTGCAATGTCCGTCCGCCGTCCGCTATCCCCCATCAGCTGTCCGCCATCCGGGCCGTTTTGTGCCATTAACGTGATTTAAAAAATTCGTTCTTTCGCACAAAAATCTCATTTGGTATCTAGTTGTGCCCGCCATCTCGGCAATCCGATTGGAAGAAGCCCATGGTTGTTATGGGCAAAAAATGGTTAAAACAATTAAAGAAACGCAGTATAACGCGGGAACTACAGTGGAAGTCAACGTTTCGTCGTTAGTACTCCCTCACTCCCATCATATCAAACTCAATCACTCGCCCGCTCGACTCGCAATGCCCTTTTGACTCGCAACGGGTTTGCTGGAAGCCCCAGTCCCAATTTCGCCGACTCTTTTTGCCCAATGAGGCGCCAAGGCCACTTCCTCCATACACCCCTCCATCGGACCATAAATGCCTACAGACATTTACAGGCGCCTGGCGCCGGGGGAATATTTAGTTTCCATAATTCCATTGTAGCCAGGTCATGTTTTGTATGGTTTACTAGTATTCGATGCTGAATTGAATGGGATGGGTCTGAGAGCAGTAATACTAGGTCAAGCTGTTCATGAGAATAATAAACCGTTGTGTAATAATTTGCAGGTTTTTTCTTTGATAAAATATGGTGTTTTAGTGTCGAAAAGTTCCTGTATGTCGCTGCTGATGGATGCCAAAACATAATTATTCGAATCACCCTGAGGAGAATTTACGGATACCCAAGAGCTTTGCTTTACCGGAAGTTTAGGGTGCTTAATGTGAGGGTTCTTGCTGCAGTCTGGTTTTTTTTTATTCAAAACTGGTATTCGACCAGAGCACAGATGTCAAAAAGCGATCTGCTCTATCCTCTTATATTGTGTTACCCACGTTGAGCACTGAAAGAGCAAGGAAAATCGCTTAAAACAAGGCTAAACGTGTCTTTTGTGCTTGCAAAATTAACCCTTATGTTTTTGAGGATTCTAATCATTTTAAAAAATTATGTTCGCTAAGAAGAAAGAATTTATGTTCTAAAATTTCAAATTCAGGGACGTGTGGAGTTGTTTGTATTCAGTTTCGGAAGTAGGGATAGAAGGATTGGGACAGGGAAGGAAAGAATGATGAATGTTCCATTTCAGAACGATACAACCCGAGGTAGTGATATCTCGGAGAACGCCTGCTGAAACACCCAGTTGACGCATCCTCTTCATCACTTGCACCACACACCGTGCCTGGACACGGCCAATGCTCCAACCCTGATGTTACTTGACACAGACGGACCACGCGCCGAAATTAGGTTTTTTAGACTCAGTAGGCCTCAAAACGTGAAGATCTGAAGAAAACCAACTTCTTTTTACTTTCCGCTACCCAAAAGGAAAGGAAAGTACAGTAATCGTGACCCGAAAAAAGTTTGGATTTTCTTCAGATCTTTACGTTTTGAGGCCTACTGAGTCTAAAAAACCTAATTTCGGCGCGTGTCTGTAATTCGATTTGCGAGAGAACGGCCCAACCGATTGAGCAGATTCTTTTTTTGTTTTTTTTGTTATTTTTTGTAGTAGACACCAAAATAAGGTTATGGACGATTTCGGCCAATGGGAAGAGGGGTGGGGGACAAAAATGTACCAAAAACTAGGGTTTTTCGCATTTTTTCGAAAACGGCTGTAACGAGTTTGATTAAACATTCAAATTATTTTCCTCTAATCAATACCTAACTTTTCTTCCCTATACATATCACCATGAACGGAGATATAGGCCCATGAAGCAAAAATAGGGTTTTTTCGCTTTTTGGCAAAACAGCTTCAACGATTATCACCAAACCTTCAAGATGTTTTCGAATAGTTAATACCTACTTTTTTTTTTTTGACCCAACAGCGTGTGGGACAAGGCCCTTTGTCACTGCGGCCGCATATGGGCCTATTGTGACGCTGGCCCTTTCTTAGTAGAAGGCGTCGTACATACCCACCCCCCTTAGGAAGCCGAGTATGTCCTTCACCGCAGAGTCCGCTACGGTACGGTTTGGGGTTCAGTGGTACCCTGGCCGAAGCATTCAAAGCGTTTTGCTGCCAAGGCAGGGCATTCACATAGGATATGCTCTGCTGTCTTGTCCTCCTCACCGCAGAGTCTGCATTCCACTGCCTCAGAGATGCCCATCTTGTTGAGGTGATATCTGAGTGGGCAGTGCCCGGTGAGGAAGCTTATAAGTACTCTCAGATCTTATCTAGAGAGTGTCAGCATCGCCTTCGCCCTTTGACAGGAAGGCATGGCAAGCCTTTCGCCTGTCTTGGTCGTGGCTGGCGATGCCAATGGGCGCCATTTTCCTGTATCTCCCATCGAGCAACCAGACGGTTCAGGTGACTTTTAGTTAGACCCACGTGTGGTTCAGGCCCGATGGGTAGGGATTCTGTACCCCTTTTCGCGAGGCGGTCAGCCTTTTCATTGCCCTCACACCCCCAGTGAGCCAGCACCCAAATGAAGGAGAGCCTCTTACGGGCGCCGAGCTGCTTGAGCGCATGGAGGCATTCCCATGCCAGCTTAGACCTAAAACTATAGGCTGCGATGGCCTTTAAGGCGGCCTGGCTGTCTGAGAAAATGTAGATCCGCCTGCCCTTGAGTCCTTTGTTCAGGATCTCTTCTGCGATCTGTTGGGTTTTGCCCATTGTTCGCGGCTGCTTATTCAGTCAGCATGCTGACCTTATTCACAGCTGGCCGCAGACATGACCCTGGGGACAATGCCGTGGCCGTTCCACTATCCACAACCCGTGGTCACGCCTGGTAGCATGGGCATGCTCCTGGGAAGATAACCCAGAACCAGGATACCTACATATTATTCTCAATAAGTATTCCTCTGACCGTCCATTGAACAGAGATAAAAATGAAAATGGATCTAAAATAACGTTTTTTCGAACATTTCCGTAAATTCCAGGGTAACTGCTTCACCAGATGTGATAAATCTTACAGAGTGTCTTTTAGTCACTCATACCCATATTTCGTTCCCTATAATTATTTCTGTATATATAAGTTGAACGGAGATATAAGCCAAGTTAACTCAGAAAAGGAGATTTGTCGAATATTAATTTATCGGTATTCCAATTGTCTCAAAAACGGCTCCAACGATTTCGATCAAACTTACGGAGTACTCTCAACTAACTAGCCCGTACATTTTGTTCTCCATAAATGTTCCGGTAAAAATGCTTTGAACGAAGATATAGCGCCCGCATATGTAGCTGGTGTTCGAACTTAAAGGGATTGCGGAAAGTTGTGTGTTGCTGCGTACCTCTTGTTTTGACACGCCGATTACCTTTGGGTTGCGGAAGGTAAAATTGGGTTAGTGTGAAGGGATTACACACACTGATTAATCGGTAGAATGATAGAAAGTGTTAAATTCTGTAAAGTCCGGTGCCTAATTCCAGATGTTGTCAATTACAGACGTTGGCTCTAGACCGTATCTGGTAGTTATTACGTCACAATGGGAATGAAAATCGGGCGAATGGTGGAAGGCCGGTCAGAAACGCTGTCCCCAACTGATAACTGATGCTTTTGATGGGTCTGTGGCGTGGCCGAGGTAATCCGTGATAATTACGTTAAGATCGACGTGCGGTGTTTAGCGCGTACGATCCCAATTTTACTAACAGAAACAAAAACGAGCCCTCAATGAAATTTCGACTTCGGTGAGCAGAACGATTTAGAGTGTTTTTTTTTTCTGGATGTGAGAGAACCCGTTGTGAACTATGTTTTCAACTGAATTCTTGTTAGTCAGGCTGGCTTTCGCGGTAACAAAATAAATTGTCATGTGTACCTGTAACCTTTACGTAGTAACTGTTAATGCTTTTCTAAACTGCGATGTGAGCACCTAAAGCTGCCTACGCACAGACCGTATTACTTACTATCCTTACCTCTCGAGTCGGCAAACAAACATTATAAATAGGACGTGCAGATCAGAGCCCATCAGATTACCTCCAGCCCCCGACTCGTACAGTTGTTGTTGCTTTTGCCTCGTGACAATAAGTTCTCATTTAAAAAAGTCTTATTGGCTGTCTCTAAACTTAAATTGTACACTATTAATACGCCGACAACCAACGAGAGTCGCAAGAGCTCCAAGGCACCGTCTGGACAGCTGAAGACTGGGGGATGACTGGAAAAACTTGGGAGCTGAGCCGTGTTTACTTGCCACTTGTGTGTCAAGGCCGTTTGGCTCGTCACAAGGCTTCGGTCAGAGAGCGCTCTCGTCGTTTCGAGTTCACAGACGTTACGTTCACCAGTTTCTACTCTACTCCTGTAGTTAGTGCTCGCTCCTCGCAGCCGGTTCTCCATTCGGTGATTACAATAACACGTAAGTACGATCGTAAATTAATTTATTTCAGGCTCCGACTTCGTCGTTTAAATTGTCTTTTACTTCCCTCGGAGCGTTCGTTCCGAGTTTTAAATTATTTTTTTGAAACCTCGGAAATTTTGTAGCGGTATAGTTTTTGATGTCACTGTACGCGTTCTAAAAGGTAGGTTTTTGGTGGTGTGAAGGGGAAGGGAGAACCGGCAACTATTGCTCAACGCCACCGCCAGAGTTCTGAACGTCATTCAACAGGTTGTCGACCGGTTAACGCGTTCTTTTGAAACGTCATTCCAAAATTAACGCTCCTCTCGCTCGATTTATATTTCGTTTCTATCAATAATGAGATTTGACGGTAACTTAAGAATAAAAAGAGCTCTGCCGGGGAAAGAGGGACTGAATTGAAATTTTCTCACAATTTTCAACTTCTTCCAACGCTCTTAGAGAGAGAGAGAGGGGGGGGGGGACTAAGGAGTCAAAATGTCTCTCTCCTCAACACTTTTTAACAGCTCTAACATAATTGAAATTGTAGTTCTGGGTTTATACGTTTGCAGGTTTTGTGGAACGTCAAAATAATCATAGTGATCAAAGCACCAATTTGTTTTTCTCTGAAACGGCTATAACGATTTTGATTATTTTTTATATGAGCAGCTTCTGATGAAACGAGGATACCACTAAATTCCCATTAGTGGGAAAATGACGAGAGCAGCACAATGAATTACAGACAATTTCGACGAAAATCAATTTAAACGCTGTTTTTTCCTTGTAAACGTCACATGTTACTAGAATCATCGGACAAATGCGAGTGGTACTCCAACCAAGTACCTATACGATGAGGTTTTGATAGCGCTCACAAGGTATACGGGGGCTACCTCTCAAGAATATCTGGTGCGTAGCAACACACAACTTTCCGCCACTCCCGTAAGTTCCAACACCAGCTACATATGCGGGCGCTATATCTTCGTTCAACGCATTTCTACCGAAACATTTATGGAGAACTAAATGTACGGAATAGTTAGCTCAGAGTACTCCCTAAATTTGATCGAAATCGTTAGAGCCGTTTTTGAGAAAATTGGAATACCGATAAATTAATATTCGACAAATCTCCTTTTCTGAGTTAACTTGGCTTATATCTCCGTTCAACATATATATACAGAAATAATTATGGAGAACGAAATGTTGGTATGGTTGACTATAAGTCACTCCAGTAGGATTTATCACATCTGGTGAAGAAGTCACCCTGAAATTTACGGAAATGTTCGAAAAAACGTTATTTTCGACACATTTTGATTTTTATCTCTGTTCAATGGACTATCAGAGGAACATTTATTGAGAACAATATGTAGGTATTAACTATTTGAAAACATCTTGAAGGTTTGGTGATAACCGTTGAAGCCGTTTTGCCAAAAAGCGTAAAAAACCTATTTTTGCTTCATGGGCGTATATCTCCGTTCACCGTATTTTCATGGAGATATGTATGGAAAAGAAAAGTTAGGTATTGATTAGTAGAAGATAATGCGGAAGTTTAATCAAAATCGTTACTGCCGTTTTCGAGAAAAATGAGAAAAACCCTAGTTTTTGGTACATTTTCATCCCCCCCCCCTTCCCATCGGTCGAAATCGTCCATAACCTTATTTTGGTGTCTACAATAAATAACGAACAAAACAAAAAAAAGAATCAGTTCAATCGGATCAACCGTTCTCCCGCAAATCGAACTACAGACACACACACGGACCACGCGCCGAAATTAGGTTTTTTAGACTCAGTAGGCCTCAAAACGTAAAGATCCGAAGAAAACCCAATTTTTTTTGACCCGATTACTATACTTTCCTTCCCTTCGGGTAGCGGAAAGTAAAAATGCGAAAACCTCATGTTTTCGGTACATTTTCTCCCAAATGTACCCGCAAATCCCACCCCTCAAACTTGATATCTAGCCCGCAGGTTACCATGGGACGCCAAAATAAGGGTATGAACAAAATCCACCGAAAGTTAACTATAGTTATCATAGTGATCAAAACACGAAATTTTTTTTCTCAAAAACGGCTCGAATGATTTTGATTAAATTGTTTACACTGTTAGCTCCTAATATGGCAACTATACCATAAAATTCCTATCTATGGGGAAATGACGAGAGCAGCACAATAAATTGCCAAAATGTTCGAACTAATCGATTTTAGAGCGGTTTTTAGAGAAAACGACCGTACCAAATCGTAGAACCGTTGAATTGACGTAGAGCTAACGAAAGTTGTGTGTTGCAACGCACCAGATATTTTTTAAAAACATTCTAGTAACATTTCAGCGGAGTTTAAAAGGAAAAAACGGCGCTGTACCCGATTTTTTAAATGGTAGACGGGACTACGATTCCTCTACTATTATAAATAATATTCGCTGTAACCAGTATCGCTGCTTGTACATAAACCTTCCGCTGTATACCAGCATATATTTTTGTTTTTCGGCAAAGACGTCACACAGAAAGACCTCGTCAGCTAGCAAGTTACGTGTTTCTCAAATAATTTTTTTTTCTCGTAAATTTTTATCATTCTGTACGTATAAGAGCATAGGATAGGAAGTGCGAAAGTAAAAGGCAGATAAGAACGCGCATACTCGTAAAATGAGGCGATTTACACGTCGAGAGTCTGACGATGGTTTCAAGCTGGCGACTAAGAGCTGAGAGTGTAACTTCACCTGGAGAGGAGTATCACCCTTCGTTTTGTGGATTTATCCTGGTCTTTCAACTTTCCTTCGCTTTACGAAATAGGAAGAAAAATAACTCCTAGTTTCCTTCTCGTCATAAAACCCTCTGAATCCAATAAACACATTTAGGAGAAACTGTTGGTGTAGGAATTGAACTGGGTAGCAACTATTTAATACCTGTATTTACAAACAAATCCAACTAACACAACTTGAATAAACGACTTGAACTGGCAGTAACACGGACTATTACCTTTTTAAAGAAAAATACACACACTTTCGCTCATCACCATTACGACGAGAATAATTATTGTAACGCTGAGCAACATATGCGCTATAGCCGTGCATCTTCTCAATAATGTGAAGCCTACCAGCGGACGCTATTCTTCCCCTACTCCTACATAGGTGAACGCGATTCGGAGAAAACGACTGAACCGAATCGTCTCAAATCTAACCTGTAAATCAACGCGGTACTCCCAAATGAGGGATTTGGCAAAATCAATTGAAAACTTACTACAATCATCATAGTAATGAAAAAAAACCTTTTTTTTCGAAAATAGTTGTAACGAGTTTGAGAAAATTAGGCGTGAAAATGACGTAACGTTACTGGACATGTTCGACCGTAAAAAAAATTAGCAGACCAACAGAACGAATTATCAAAAACGTTTGAGCCAGTTTGCTTAATTGTTCGTTCTGAATAATACACCTACGTTTCGGCCATGAAGATTTTCTACAAAATTTGATGCCTTACGTTTCAAAGCATAGGGACTAAAAACGCCGCAAATCATTGCAAAGTGTTACCGTTCATTTGCACTGTCTGATTAGGGCCTGCGGTATTCAATCCGACGTCTAAATATAAAGAGCTAAAGAATATAGTTATATCACCAATCTGGGAAACAACAACGCATATGCAAACGACAATGTTTGAAGAGCATCTCAGACAAATCACGTTGGGTTCAGCAACAAAAAATACTGGTCAACGATACGAAACATGACCTGACTACAACGGAACAACGAAAATTGACATTTTCTAAGCGACATAAGACAATTGGAACAACGTGGTCGGAGTGTGACAGGTGGCAAAGCGGGGAATGAGCGCTGGCCGGGGGAAACGATAGTTCTTGCTATATTTACTGTGATTTAACTGTTCTAGACGCAGCCCTGCACCTCAGCGGTGTCAATTGCCGACTGTCGTCTGGAAAATGTCAATTTAAGTCGTTCAGTCGCCGTCAGGTCGTATTCCGTTACGTTGACGGGTATTTTTTGTTGCCGAACCCAATAGGACCGGCCTAGGGGGGGCTAATTATACATTTTCGTTTGCATATAAGTTGCCCGCCAAGCTGTTTGGCCCATACTTTGCCTTTAAAGTGATATGTCCCTCCCAAACTCTACTTGGTATCTAGTTGTGCAGCCTGCTTGGCCGAAATTCATGGCTGTTGGGGGCAAAAAATGGTTTATAAATCACACCACAACAACAATTTCGGTAGTTTTACGTCGTGTTTTGAATAGTTTCCTAGGTATTATTGATGCAGAGTGGAATAGATTGGATCTCAGAGGTGTGTGAGTGAGTCTTTACGGAAAATAGTGAAGTTACGGTAAATACAGTGGAGCGAAGTCTAGTAGTTGAAGGAACCCGCGGGAAAATGTGGCGAAAGTTATCTTTTCTCCCTGACCTGCGCTCATTTCATCTCACCTCCTTCCAACTATCTCCGATCCCCCCACCGATTGCCTAGCGTCACCTAGAAAACGTCAATTTCCGTTGTTCCGGCGCAATGGTCGTGTTTCGCATCACTAGTATTTTTCGATGCAGAATCCAATGAGATGGATCTTGGAAGTGTTCTGCAAACATAGTAGACAGAATGGTCATTTTCTGGGTTGCTGGCGTACCCATGTTAAATTCCTAATATTTTTCGACGTTGGATAGAATAGTATAAGCCCCAATCACGTAGTGCAAGAGGATAATAAACCGTTGTGTGATAATTTGCAACAACATTTACCGTATAAATCCCGCTCGTATGACCCTGAAGTTTAAAAATATCTGGTGCGTTGCAACACACAACATTCCTCAGCTCTACAACAATTCACTTTGTACATGGCTAATTCTATTTAATCAATTCATTTATCACTCAGTTGATTTGAACGAGGTCAAACAAAGCTTTACGGCAGCAGGAAGCGGTAGCGGTATTGTGCTGCTCGTACTGATTGCAGGACCATTATTGAGCAATTTGTACTCAGAGAATTAATGAGGCTGTAAACACACATTTTTTTAAGATAGCAATTATAGTAAGGGACAGTAATCACTTTTGCAGAGTTATTGGGTAAAAACGTTTAGAACTGGGAGTAAGCGAAACGGCGGTAGTTGAAATTCAGGAATTTCTGGAGTGAGCCCCATGTATCTCATGAGCGTTTTTAAACACTCACCCTTTAGGTATTGGATTGCACTACATTACCAATTTTTTTTAACATTCTACAAAAATTCCAGCGGAGTGTATAAGGAAAAAACTGCGCTAAAACTATTTATTGTGTGTGTTTATTCTATTTATTGTGCTGCTCTCGTCATTTTCCCACGGATGGGAGTTTTATGGTATAGTTGCCTTATTGAGTGCTATCAATATAAAAAATTTAATCAAAATCGTTAGAGCTGTTTTTGAGGAAAAAATTTGGTGTTTTGAACACTATGATAAATATAGTTAACGTTCGGTGGATTTTGCCCATACCCTTATTTTTGCGTCCCATGGTAACCTGTAGGCTAGATATCAAATTTCAGCTGATTTGGTACGGTTGTTTTCTCTAAAAACCGCGCTAAATTCGATCTAGATGCTAGTCCGATAAGGCTACGATAGGAATTTACTGATGGTCATAAGGTTGTCGGGAGCAATATCAGAAACCCTAGAATGCGAACAATCTTTGTTCACGCTGTTCTCCCTATGCTTCCAGAACTATCTCATGTACTCACTCAGTAAAGGTCATAATACTAGCAAAAGTAACCTGATAAACTCCGGAACGTCAGGCGCTTCCAGAATATATTTAGAATGGCAAGTTACGCCAAACTCTAATTAACTGAGTGAAGATCCCTTATATCTAGAACTATCATGTGACTCGTCTCTTCTCATAAAAATCAAGTTGGTATTCCAATGTGGTTTCTAGGTAACTATAGTGTTGTATGGGTTATCGGTGGGAAAGTCCAGCCTGTCCGTTCAATTATTTCTTAGGCTGACTACAGTTTTTCTCTTTCTGGACTTCCAAAAATATCTACTTCCCCCCACTCGATTTACCTCTTCGCCAGCTTTCAACACTTCCTAGACCCAACCCTAAATATTACTCGTTACGCTCCCTCTCTCTCTGGTTACTAACTCTCCTCTCTTCTTCCACGCATAACCAGTTCGCATATTCAGAGCCCCCTTGTTTCCGCTTGAATACGCACACTCTAACTCATAACGTTATTCTGTCAAAGTAGTCCTAATTCATTCATTTCTTAACTCAAGTTCCATCTCATGTGCGCCCAACAGGTATCATAGGGCAAACATGCGAGGAACCACGAGCGGGGTTATTATTGTGTGTGCAGTGTCTCCCTCCCCACCTCTGAAAGCTAAGAACTAAATAGAATAGAAGTGAATAGATTGTTGAAAATATTGTTCTGCGTGGCGTCGATAAATCAGTGCTGCAGACTTAGCTCGCTCTTTTCGTGATTTGTTGTTTTTAGGGTTATTCCAAAACATTTTTCTTTCGATTTATATACTTAATGATAGATTTTCGATTCAAGTGGAGAGAGAATAACGGTCTGCTATGCCAAATGCGACAGAAATGTTGAATGGAATGGAGAGGATGTGACACTGGCTGAAGTTTCGTGACTTATCTAGCGTAGTTCGTGACTACATTATTGTTTTTGACATCAACGTAAAAAACTCGATTACCGTTTCGCTTCCGAACTTCTCATCTTCGCCACATGGCCCCGCTAACTAAAAACTACGTGTTGGGCATATTGTTTCAAAGGAGGTTGACATAATTGGAGAACTTGACGGTCACGCCCGCGCTGTACTAGCTCTCAGAGGTTGGTGGCTCAGCGGGCCTTGGAAAATCGATAAAAATGAATGAGACGAAGTGAAAAAAATAAACTTCGCGGGAGGGACATCTTCCCAGTCATATCCCGTCGAGGAAATGGGGTTTTAAACCGATGAAACCAGGTTCCGTCGACACCTCGCACTATTTCCTCCCTTTCAACTCGACTGGAGTTTGATTTGAACGGAGAAACCGTTTCCTCTCGAAGGTAAATATTGCGTCTTTGGACGTCCACTTTATGAAAAAATCGTTATTCTGCGGATTCGACTCGTCGCTTCCAGTACGTGCCCCATCTAAAATGCGCCATAAAACGATGCGTGTTCGATCAAATTCGAAAGTACAAAATGTTTTATAATTGGTTTTTATTGTTTTCCTAACTCGATGTTTCATTATTTTAATTTTATATTGCGTTTAGTGTCTTTAAATTGGGGCTCTTGTTCCTCCGTAAGAGCTATTGAATTTTGCAATTTAATATCGTGAGCTGGGACAACCTTTTTAACTCCTCTGCTGTCAAGACGCTCATCAAGGTCGACGAGAAAGTATTCGTACGAGTGGTGACGCATGTTAGCTGTGGTAGGGCTGTATGAAATTGAAAAACTGACGTAATTAGCTCGTGACAAGAGATGTTCATCAAACTAATATGATAATGTTGCGGAATTCTCATCAAGGCTTAGGTTACAACGCTCCAATCGATCGCAGGACGTCGATTCGAGGGCTCATTTGCAAATGACCGAGCCCCGAATCTCCTCTAACCAAATTTGTCCCGAACGAAGTTACTGCTTACCCAATCACTCGCGATAAGGAATATCGACAACTTACACCAACGCAATTTCGTAAAAGTCGTACGAGCGTGATGTGTTCATGATTCCTCCGAGTAGCTGCACCTTTTCAACAACCTCTACAAGCAAGATGAGCAAACGAGGAGAATAAGTGTTGAGTAAAGTGTACCGTATTCTTGTCCGAAGCAGAAGATTGTATTTGGCACAAGAAAAGAGTGAACACTCTTTAGACATTGTAATAGAGCGATTACTGTATTTGGAATCTGGAACAAACCAGCTAACTCGGAGCGAGAAATGTTGAGCAAAGAACAGAGTGGATCGAGAATCGGACGTGACAACCCCAAACAAGGTAAGGGTCTTGAAGGGCAGAGAAAGAAGCGTGGAGGAACATGGTTTCTTGGCCTTCCAGCTTGTGCTCGTACGATTAGTCAACTGAGGGGTTAAGGTGCTGAGCACGGCCCTCTATGGCTACGTTACGCGGTTAAATTTTTCTGTTGATTCCAAGACGTCATATTTAACTTTGATTAGTAGTAATTTGGGTAGAAGTTCGTCGAGGAACAGAATCGGCTTGTTTTTTGTTTGTTTTTTTTTTGTTGAAATGGTGGATGGTGGGCGATACCCTCACTGCAGCCACAAGCGGGCCCCCACCACCCCCGCACAAAGCGGAGGATATCAGCAAGTTCTGCATTCGCCACCTCTTCGGGCTGAAGAAAGGGCCTCCCAAACACTCAACGGCGCTATGCTGCGAATCCATCGTATACGCACAGCACATGCTCTGCCGTCGCTGGCCCCACCTCACAGAACCTGCATACTTGTACCTCGCACTTGCCAATGTTTGCAAGGTGATACCTCAGCGGACAGTGACCTGTGAACAGGCCACATAGCCTTCCTCCTCAGTGCTAGCACATCCTTGGGCCTCCCTCTGGAGAGTCGAATGAAGATTTTTGACTGTCTAAGGCCAGGCAGACCCTGTCTGCATTTGCCAACCTCTCTTCGTAGACGACTCCTGGTAGTCCCAACAAAGGGCTCAGGGCCAAGCTGTGACGATCCCTTCTTAGCCACCCTATCAGCCCGTTCATTTTTCTCAATACCCTGATGCCCCGGCACCCAACACAGTGTTAAACTGTTGTCCTCGGCCAGGGCCTTCAGACCAGTCAGACACTCCCACACCTGCCACGATGTAAGACAGTATGAGGCTAAGACCTTGAGAGTGGCCTGACTGTCCACCATGATGTAGATCCTCTTCCGCTTCAGTTCCCTCTGCAGCAGCCACTGCACACAGACCATCACCACAGCCACCTCTGCCTGGAACACCGTGGCCAGCGACCCCCATGGGATCACCGCTCTAACTCTCAGCCTAAAGGAGCCTGCCAGGCCACTGTGCACAGAGCCATCAGTGTAGTATATCAGGGCTCCACCTTGAAAATTGGTAACTCTCCCTTTCCACCTGTATCGCTCATGAATGTATATTCGAAAGGGTAACACGAAGTTGAACCTCACGGGCATTGAGTCTACCACATGCAGTTCGGGCCCCTCCACCTTCACCTTGTCAAGGATCAAGTGGCAGGAACTCCTCCTCCCCCGTATGATCAGACCCAACTCCAACATACGCACAGCCTGGGAGATCGCCATCCTTTTAACATGTATGTGGAGTGGAGCTAAATCTAGCAAGACCTCCAGGGCTGGCAGAATCAGCTTAGATCAAGGAGTAAGACGTTTAAAAATTACATTTTGCTTAGTATTCCAGCTTGCCGGGGCAAGAAAGAAAGCAACAGGTGTGCAATCTCTGAGTTGTGCAGAGCTCAGTAAAAAGCCGCAGTCAGAAGCCAACTGCTGGGTGGAACATTGAATCTTGGACTCCCAGAACCAAAGGCCGATGTAACCATGGGCTCTCAGTAATTTTGTATTCCCTGATCCAACTCAAACTAAACCGAAAATTTATTTCTCAGGCAGCCGGGTGCTGTAAGTAGTGGTCGAGTAATACTCTGAATCCAAAAGTGCCCAAACAGAAGCAAGAAAAAGAAACTGCCAAACTTCTAAATGGAATGACAAACTGCGTACACTCTCGCTATTTCACCTGTGGAAACATTTGAGGAAAAATAAACGTAGCTACCAGTTCGCAGAGAGTGCGTACCCCGTTCGTTCGATCCAGATCGTTACACCCGTTTTTGAACAAGTATCTCGTGGTTGAATCTTTTCAACGGGTGGTTACAGAAATAGTTGGGTGTTTGGGAACACAATTTGAGCAGAGATTGGTAGAAGACACTAGATCAAATCCAGTTTACAATTATTCAGTTGTCCGTTAGCAAAACACTATTTTTGGTACCTTTTGGTTGTCATCGCCGTTCAATGGAACGTCAGAGAAACATTTAGGGAGAACATCAATTGACTACTAACGGACACCCAGTGAATTTTCATTGCTTTAGAGCAGTTTTTCCAATGAGTTAAGAATAACTTGTTTTGCTTCATGGGTTCATATCTCTCTCATATATTTCGCAAAGGTATTTACACAGAGACCACAGGTTAGTACGTGATAATCTGAAAGCTGACCTCCATTCCCTCTAAAGCGGTTCACTGTCGCTATGTTAAAAACTCTGTGGGCTTTCAAAGGGGGTATAGTAACCATGCCCGTGCTAACCTCAAAAGAATACGTAGCTAAGTCACACTGTTTCATTCTTCCACTCGCATCGAGCTTACGTATGTTGTTTATTCTTATAGTGTCATCCCGTATACACAAACGCGAGCGTTGTGTTTGATATCATATTCATTATACGTTTTTTTTCGTACGTTCCGAAGGGGCGCTCGATCTAATTCGAAGAATGATTGATCAAAATAAAAACCGAACAGTTGTAAAACACTAAAAACTAAACAAGGAGATGAGGATTGATTGGAAACAGGAAAAAGGTTATCCGGTTCGCTTTATTGTTCTGTACATAATGTATATCCAGGCAGTAGTTGAGGGGGTACACAGTATTTACTTCCCTCAACTCAGACTATAAGGGATGCACGAAAAAGAGAGAAAAATAGAAATACGAATTGAACGAGATATAGGACTGTATTGATGCACTTGTTCAACATGATAGATCATTAATTACACGGTCACTTATATATAGATCTTAAGGGTGGGAGTTAAGCGCGACTTGAGGGGGCTCTGAATATGTGAACTGGTTGCATAGGGACCTAGAATATATGCTCCACTGTAGTTTCTACAACAGTGAGCGACGGTTGTTGGGAGCACAAACGAACTTAGCAGCATTGACTGCTACAAACCAAGCCAATAACCATTGTGCAGAGTTTGGTGATGGCTAAGAAACGTGGTCATAGTTGATCTGTCCTTCTGAAACTTGCCACTCAAGTACACAGTTAGATCAGGTGGGAAACCAGATTATGAACTCCTCCCCGACAGTACGGGGTTCCTCAGGTGGTCACCTCCGCGCGGTAACACAGGGCAACAGCTCTCTACCGGGAGACTGGTCAACGACCAAATACCTGCCGTACCTCCGCAGGTCTGAGTTCGGTGGATGCTGCAAAGGCGGCCTCTTGCATATTAGCGAAACCGCAACTTCCATGACTGATATAACCCTCGTCGAGGGTTTAGGAACAGTCATCAAATAAGGAAACAGACCTGTCTATCAAGAGAACTGACAGACGAGTGAGTTTGAGAAGAACGGTGTGTTGTAAAGAAGAAATGAATTGAGGTGTGGAAAAAGGGGAAGCCGTTGTCGCTTGGAAATAACTGAGAAGCAGGTTGGACTTTCCCGCACCTACAAGTAAAGGGCTTGAGGGGTAGACTCTTATGTTCGTGGAAGGTCTGAAACAGGGGCGTCTCGTTAGGGGCAAGTGGGAAAGTTCCCCGCTCAAGATTCCAACTAATTCGGCCTGCGCCGAACAGGAGGTACTGAAATAATGTTTAAAAAACTTGCGCAATTTGAACTTTTTGAGTAAGAAAGTCCTAGCTAGAATGATTATTTATTGTTTGCATCCTAGGAAAGTGTGAAGGGTGAGGAGGGGAACCGTATTAACGATTTTGATTGAACTTCTTGTGATTTTCCATTCTTCATAAACATTTCCCGACAAACACTCCTAACGAAGATGTAATTCCTACGAGCGAAAATGGCTTTTGTTTTTGCTATGACGGCTCACCTGATTTGGATGAAATGCTCAAAGAGCGTGTTTCACAGCCGGTCTTTCATTTGTGGATGAACGGAGCTAAACCCTAAAATGTTTTCCTTTCGAAAAATGTTGTTTTTGGAGCGTTTTAAATTTTGAGTAGAAAATTCTCTTCTCATTTGGATTAAGCGACGGAATGTCTGCTATTAATCAGCACCTGCGCTACGCCTCCACAATTATCTCATTAAATACCCGTATGATTCGAAACACAAACAGAAACTCTCTATTTTTCACACGAGCGGCTTTAGATATTTTCGTAGAGCTCATTACCCGACAACCAATGTCTGTTTGTTCTAAACGTTTCTGTTGAGTACCGCCCATCGTCGAATTTACTAGGGCGTGAAGAAAGTTGTGTAATGTTCGTTATCCTTAAAAATAGGTCGCTGATTTGAGATTTGATTGATTCTCGACGAAAACTTAAATATGTAGAATGTTAATTTTTTGTGGGTGTGTCGTCGATTCAACACGCACAACCAAATATATAACCGATGATAAATTGAAGTTTAATTTTTTTTCTCTGAAATGTACGATGGACGTGCACGCTCCTGCAGGAACGACTAGCTTTTTTTAATCTGCGCTGATAAACGTCGGTCAACCTCGATTCCCCTTTGATCAATATTTCTGTCAAAGGGCGCTACTGTTCGTTACAGCGGCTGTCACTTCGGATGACATCATGTTATTCGTCTCTTAGTGTAGGGCAAAATGTAAGGGGAAAAAAATGCTATTTGTCTCTTGAGCGTTACATA
This sequence comes from Pachypeltis micranthus, assembly GCA_020466155.1. Taxonomy (NCBI): domain Eukaryota; kingdom Metazoa; phylum Arthropoda; class Insecta; order Hemiptera; family Miridae; genus Pachypeltis; species Pachypeltis micranthus. The sequence continues at coordinate 9,399,850 of CM035776.1, forward strand.
CTATCGCTCACAAAGGAATTTTCTTCTACCTTCACAAAAGCATCGTTCACGAATTAATGCGGGAGCCGTAGATCCGACCTCCGGCATTTGCATATGGAAATCCGTGTCCATTATTCGTGTACGGAGAATATTTCGCGGACTCGTGGGGGGCCCGCAGCTTTCGTTCAAAAGGATTTCAGTCGCAGACATTAACCCAATGAGTCTCCAGAGTTATTTTTCGCGGATCAAACGCCTCTCCGATCGTTTGGCGCGAAACTCGGCAAACAATGAACGTCCCCTTTGCGTTTGATGGTCGCGTTTATCTACCTTTTCGGGGTGGAAAGCGAAACAACATCAAAACGAGGCATCACACGGCATTCCTTATTCTATTTTTTTGTTTCTCTCGCCGCCGATTGGTGTAATGTTGGTCGCCGTTTGACAGTATTCTATTCAATCATTCAAATGCTTTATAAACCGCGTGCGAGGTGACAACTACGATTTGTGGACGCTGCTTTTGCGGTCCGCATCGAGCTCGTTACGTTCTTCCCGCCAGTTCTATCTTTTGTTGATTGTGAGTCACTCCTTTCTTATGAGTAGCCCATCCTCCTGGGTGGCTCTGAGATATTTATCATTCCCGCGCTCATCTATTACGTAAGGAGAGTTCTCAGCGGCGTTTATTTGATTGGCTGTTAATTGCGCCCTCGTTATCCCCTCATCCGTTTTTCTTGTCGTTACTGCAGCTGTTTTTATTCTTACAGATTTGGAGTAATTTATTTTTCTTCCATTTAGTAAATGTATGGACAATTGTATGTCAATATTTGGATAGTTTACCCACTATTGTTGTGGCAGTATTTGATTTTCCCACATTTTCGTAAAAAACGAAATTTTCTGTTACTCATAAAAGAACATACTCCGAACTCCATCTGTAAGCAGACAATGATTCATGCAATATCTCGCGTTCTCCTTCTTCTGTCGTACTGAAAAATTGGTGCGTGGCAACACACAACTTTCCGCAATCCTTTTAAGTTCGAACACCACCTACATACCCGGGCGCTATATCTTCGTTCAACGCATTTTTAGAGAGAACCATCGTACCGAATCCATTCAAACTTGATATGTCGCCCGCAAATGACCACGGAACGCCAAAATAGGGGTTTGAACAAAATCCATCGAAATTTAACTATAGTTATCATTGTGATCAAAACACCAAATATTTTTTTCTCGAAAATGGCTCTAACGATTTTGATTAAATTTTTTATATTGGTAAGTCTTAATATGATAATTATAGCATAAAATTCCCATTTGTGGGAAAATGACGAGAGCAGCACAATAAATTATCAAAATTTCCACGAAATTGATTTTAGCGCGGTTTCCCAGAGAAAACAACCGCACCAAATCAGCTGAAACTTGAGGTCTAGGCTACAGGTTACCATGGGACGCAAAAATAAGGGTATGGGCAAAATCCACCGAAAGTTAACTATAGTTATCGTAGTGATCAAAACACCAAATTTTTTTTCTCGTAAATGGCTCTAACGATTTTGATTAAATTTCTTATATAGATAGCTCTTAATAAGATAATTATACCATAAAATTCCCATTCGTGGGAAAATGACAAGAGCAGCACAATAAATTATCAAAATTTTCGACGAGAAGCGTTTTTAGCGCAGTTTTTTCCTTATAAACTCCGCTACAATTTTTGTAGAATGTTAAAAAAAAATTTGGATTGTAGTCCAATTCAATACCTAAAGGGTGAGTGTTTGAAAACGCTCATGAGATACATGGGGCTCACTCCAGAAATTCCTGAATTTCAACTACTGCCGTTTCGCTTACTACCAGTTCTAACAGTTATTACCCAATAACTCTGCAAAAGTAATTACTATCCTTCTTAAAAAAATGTGTGTCTACAGCCTCATTGATTATCTGTGTACCAATCGCTCAATAATGGTGTTGCAATGAGTACGAGCAGCACAATAAAATCTGGAACTGTAAGCGCTACCGCTTCGTGCTGCCGTAAAGCGTTGTGTGGCCAAGTTCAAATTAACTGAGTGATAAATGAATTGATTAAATAGAATTAGCTATGTACAAAGTGAATTTTTGTATAGCTAAGGAAAGTTGTGTGTTGCTACGCACCAGATTTTTTTTTTGATCGTGTCTCTTCAATCAAAAGACATTTTAGTGGTCGTTCATTAGCGTGGTCATTCTGTAAAAGAATGGAATATTATGATAAAGACGTGTGAGATATCTGCTTCAACAATGTGAATGCAAATGAAAATATGCGACAGATGGCCTTCACTGAGTTGGGGACTGCGGACACGACAACTCGAAGGCCGCTGTTGCCTGATCGTGTAAGAGTTCATTACAACTTCCTCCAGAAAAACGAAGCTTCAGGTGGCCCAAAACAGCCCCCGATTAACTGCGCCGGAGTATAATTCATACTTTTCAGCCCACGACGATTTTTGTTGCCCTAAATTTGGACTAAGTTTGCGTGAGACGTTCAGAAATGATGTTTGCACCGTTTGGCTGTCGAACCTTGAAGAAACAATGGCGCACGGGCTGTCTCCACGATGCTCGTTCGATTTTGTAGACATTTTTGAAGGTTATCCGGAGCAGGCCTTAGACAGTCCCCTATGACCTTCGTTGTAATCGAACTGATAGCAGCGTCTGAGCACAGTCAGACGTGAAATCCTTCAAATGCGCATCCTTTCCTCAACTTTCTCTAATTCCCTTGAAATTACGTCCTACGGGCATGAGTACAATGAACGAGAAAAGGTGGGAATGTCCAAAAAGTAAAACTTAAGATATATGAAGTGAAATAGTGGAAACTATAAAATAACAGTTAGGAAATATGTTGTCTACTTCCAAGGAGACTTTGTATTTGTAAACCGTTCAGTTGGTACTTCATCGCGTGCAAATATGAAAAGTTAGCGAAAATATCTGGTGCGTAGCAACACACAACTTTCCGCCACCCCTTTAAGTTCGAACACCACCTACATAGGCGGGCGCTATATCTTCGTTCAACGCATTTTTACCGGAACATTAGTGGAGAACAAAATGTACGTACTAGTTAGCTGAGAGTACTGCGAAAGTTTGATCGAAATCGTTTGAGCCTTTTTTGAGACAATTGGAATACCGATAAACTAATATTCGACAATTCTCCTTTTCTGAGTTAACTTGGCTTATATCTTCGTTCAACATATATATACAGAAATAATTATGGAGAACGAAATGTTGGTATGGTTGACTATAAGTCACTCCAGTAGGATTTATCACATCTGGTGAAGAAGTCACCCTGAAATTTACGGAAATGTTCGAAAAAACGTTATATTCGACACATTTCGATTTTTATCTCTGTTCAATGGGCTGTCAGAGGAACATTTATTGAAAACAATATGTTGGTATTAACTATTTAAAAACATCCTGTGAGTTTGGTGAAAATCGCTGAAGCCGTTTTGCCAAAAAGCGTAAAAAACCTATTTTTGCTTCATGGGCCTATATCTCCGTTCACCGTATTTTCATGGAGATATGTGTGGAGAAGAAAAGTTAGGTATTGATCAGTAGAAGATAATTTGAAAGTTTAATCAAAATCGTTAGAGCCGTTTTTGATAAAAATGCGAAAAACCCTAGTTTTTGGTACATTTTCGTCCCCCACCCCTTCCCATCGGTCGAAATCGTCCATAACCTTATTTTGGTGTCTACAAAAAATAACGAACAAAACAAAAAAAGAACCAGCTCAATCGGATCAGCCATTCCCCCGCAAATCGAACTACAGACACACACACACACACACACGGACCACGCGCCGAAATTAGGTTTTTTAGACTCAGTAGGCCTCAAAACGTAAAGATCTGAAGAAAACCCAAATTTTTTTTTTTGGGCCGATTACTATACTTTCCTTCCCGTCGGGTAGCGGAAAGTAAAAATCAGCTTTAAAAACCCAGCAAATTATTACACAACGGTTTATTATTCTCATGAACAGCTTGACCTAGTATTACTGCTTCGAGACCCATGCCATTCGATTTAGCATAGAAAAATACTATTAAACCATACGAAACATGACCTGACCACAATGGAACTACGGAAACTAAATATTCCCCCGGCGCCTGTAAATGTCTGTAGGCATTTATGATCCAATGTAGTGGTGTGGGGAGGAAGTCCGGCCTCATCAGCCCTAGCCTTCCTCCGCCCTGTCGGGAAAATTGGGACGGAGACTTCCAGCGAACTCTCGGCAGATAGCACGACGTTGTGAGGCGAGCGAGGGAGTGGTTTTGATGAGACGGGAGGAATGAATACAAACGACGAAACGTTGAATGCCGCTGTAGTTCCCGCGAGTTCTTTCAATTAGTAGACTCTAATAATTACTTTAATTTCCCTATACGCAGTTGTACCCGTCTGATACTTATTCCATACGACCCAGGATGTAAATATGCCTTGAAAACGATACGAAACACGGCTTATTTGCGAGTATACTGCGTTTTGTTAATTTTTGAACCATTTTTTGTCCATAACAACCATGGGCTTCGTTCGATCGGATTGCCGAGATGGCGGGCACAGCTAGATACCAAATGGGATTTTGTGTGAACAGATTTTTTTAGACCACGTTAAAGGCACAAAACGGCCCGGACGGGGGACGGTGGACAATGACGGCGGACACATTGCATATTTGGAATTCCCGAGTCTTGAAACGTAAACTATCAAATTTTGAGAGGGGTTGTAAAAAATTTTTCGTGGCCGAAAACAGGGGTATTATTCAGAATGAATAATAAACCAAAAAGAAGGGTGTCTGGTCAACAAGGTACGAAAAGGCCATAAAACTCTGTGTGATAAGAGAATGGACTAGCGGTCGTGAAACTTATTTGTTAATTAACTGAATAGTAACGGACATGGATATAATTGATTTTTTACTTTAATTACCAATTTTGTGTATTTCCAGTTTTACGCCTTCATCACAGGAGTGAACTACATCTACTGAGGGTTTATCTTTGTCTGTCCGAGAAGTGCGAGAGAGGGTGAGATGGGCGCCAAGTAATAGTTAATGAATGAGTTGAGCGAGAGAGAACTGTATTTATACGAAACCCACTGGTTAGTTGAACGTTCACTTAAGATCCTAAACAGAGCTAGAGAGTTCAGATTGAAGTAACTAGAGGACGGGGAGACTCTGGATATTGTTAAATTAGTGCTAACCTGCCTTAAGGAGATGGCCAAAATAAGTGGTAAGAAGTGAGATGATGGAAGGGGGTCACAGTAAAAGCCCACTAAGCATTAGAACCCCTTAGTGAGAAAACACGCTGCCGGCTCCTGAAATGTTAATCTTCAAGTTCGGCCAGGCTTGATGACGATTGACAAGCCCCTCGGGGATTCCTGGATTTGTATCAAGTCGGCTTGAGCCAAGCCGAACGGAAAGTATGCCTTAAATTTCCTTTCCTAGGAGTGATGCTCTCCCCACGCCACGTATCAACCTTATAAACTCCCCTTCATATTTTCTAAAGGTTATCTTCAAAATTTTCTAATGAGTTCTGCAAATGAAAACACGCTTTAAGCCCTCCATTCTCTTGTATTTTACTAATACTCTGATTGTTTTTCCATAAAATCGAATATTACTCCATCTCCTACCATGTTATTCCTCATCCCTCCTGTCTGTTGTATCCTTGGGGCAACCCAACTGTGGGAGTGGGTTACTTCCTTTCAAATTTCTTTTCCATGAAGTCGTCAAAACTTGCTTTAGGCCAACGAATCAGTTTAATGGGTGTTCGAACACAGTTATTTGAAATTTTCGGTTCGTGGAGTTTGTTGTTGTTTGTTCTTTCTCTTACGGTTAACCGCGACTTCTATTTACCGCCTGCGGAATTCGCCCATTTTCCTGCGGATCTAGGATGTTCGGGACCTCTACATTACGAGGCGACGCTAGCACTTATTAAGAACGCATTATTACAAATCACTCGCTCGTCCTGTGCGCGGCCATATTCCCCCCCCCCCACCCTTTTTTCCCGCTAACATTTTTCTGTTGTTTGAAACGTCTCAACCGTTTAGTTCGTAATTTACCGTCGTGTTTCGAGTCAATCGCGTATTGGATTTCGCGTTCGATCGGCGGAATCCGCGACCGGTTCACGAAATTACGAGCTCGATGTTTCATTTAGCGAAATTACGAACATTCGTGGTATCTGGAACTATATGTACCGTGGAGATCCCAGTACGTCAGTGCCACAACGGTTTGTTGGAAAGAGTAATTCCATTGTAAATAAATACAGTCCACTTTAACTTCTCGAGTTCCGAAAGTTTCGTTTTACTTTTCGTCAATATTAAACATTGGGTTTATTTCCACGCAATTTCGCTATTGAACCTTAGACTTGGAGATTCACGGGATGCTATACTTTACAGCTTTTTTTTTGTCTTCATTGGCGAAATCATAATAACAGAAAAATACTACATTTTTAGGAATATAAATTAATAAATAATATTATAAAACAAATTAATATAACTTTGCTCACCGAAAGAATGAGTTCAAATGAACTTGTGCTCTCCAGTGGAGTGAATGAACCCTAGTCAAAAAAGAAAACTCCATTATTCACAAGAATATAATCCGGTAGACAAGGGAAAAATACGCATACGAGCTAAAAAACAAATAAGAGTTGACTAAAAATTAATTGCACACTTTGATACCTTAAAGATAAATTCCAAAACACAGCAAAAAGAATTAATTTTATTTTGGGGGAAATAACCTTAAAGCCGACCAATGAGCATTTCTTCTACAGAACTCTGTGCGTGTTTTAGGCAATAAATTTCCAGGATGATGACAAAATGGACACATGCTCCAGATTGATACAACCGAGACAACAATTCTACTTCACCCAATCCGAAGGGTAAGAAAAGAAAGGAGTTGCGGTCGGCCTGTGCAGTGTTGTTCGCGCGATTATCGGTTTAACAGCCTGCGAAAATATATTTACTGAACGTGGGACGTAGACAAAAATCATCGTCTCAACGGTAGAGCGGCAAAGGTTTTCGCGATAACGAAAGGTTGTAACTGGCAAATCATGAATCTTTTATTGACATCTCATACTCGTTCAAAACTTGAAGAACTCATTGTCATTGTCCTGCACCTTTCTGACCTCAAGCCCTTTTGTTTGGTAACTGTGAGAAAGTCCAGCTCTTCAGTTATTTCCAAGTGATTTCCCCTTTTTGTGGACTTCCTAAAATATCCTTTTCCTGCCCCTCAATTTACGTTCCTCTTCACAACACACAGCTCTTCCAAGACTCATTCGTCTCTCAGCTCTCACGCTACTCACGTCTCCGTCTGTTTGTTTTACATACCCTTTGGAACGATGCTGTTCAGGACTCTAAGTCTGGGTCACAACAGTAGAGAAGTTTGCGTTCCTGGAGGATTGTCATCAGCATTACACTCAAATTCGTCTAATACATATACCCCTCCACCAAACAACCATATTCAACAGACCATTCACAGCCATATCCATAAGCATTTATAACAACAATCCCGACTCCTTCAGACTGGAACAAATACATTTTCAAATTTACTGTTGCAGAAGTACAGTACGAACGCCTAGCGAACAAGTATGAGATGTGAAAGCCGAAGGCTAAAAATAGAAAAAGATGTGCAGTGTGCTTGTATTGAGAAGTTTTTGATTGTTCTTTTTCATCGTTTTGTACGTTTATGTTACGTTTGTTTTTTTATTAATATGAAGCAATCATTTTATGTATATAACTACTGCCAGAAGTGTATAAAAAGGTCAATGCTTCGTGGGACTGTGGAAGAGAGGGTCACATGGCCCTAACTGCCCCTGGTTTATATAAATAAACAAATTCAATTCAATTCAATCTCTCTCTCTCTCTCTCTCTCACTCTCTCTCTATCACGCTCTCTCTCTATCACGCTCTCTCTCTCTCTCTCTCTCTCTCTCTCTCTCTCTCTCTCACCCTCTCTCTCTCTCTCTCTCTCTCTCTCTCTCTCTCTCTCTCTCTCTCTCTCTCTCTCTCTCTCTCTCTCTCTTTCTCTCCCTCTCTCTCTCTCTCTCTCTAAGACGGCTCTCCTGGACGCCTATACAGCGTGCGGAGGAGCTTTTCAGGACTGAAGAGGACCGGGACGCTCTCGCCGCAGTGATTGCCAACTTCCGATTAGATAAGACACATAAAGAAGAAGAAGAATTATATCCAGTTCACGTGTATGTAGAGTCCCCTTGTTCGCTTTTAAGTACTCCCACTCAAACGGATATCGCTATTCTGTCAAATGTAATGCGGTCCTCATTCATGTCCATTTATTTCTCAGATCAAGGTCCTCTATTCGTGCGTCTAACACATCGGACGTAGAAAAAACCATCATCTTAATGGTAGAACAGCAAGGCTTTTCACAATAAAGAAAGACTGTGATTGTCAAAACAAACATCATACTTTTATTGACCTCTCATACTCATTCAAAACTTCAAGAACTCATCGTCGGTAAAGCACAAAAATTATAATATCACATGACTAAGATAGTAGACTATTACATTTGAAGCAATCGAAGGCTATGATCGTCACATATTCTAAATATCATTGCTCTAGCATTTTTTGCACCTTCGAAAATCGTGGCAAACCCAACAAAAACTTGTACGTTTCTCTGAATCCGCACTTGCCCTAATAGGACCCATTGTCATTGTCCCGCACCTTTCTGACCTCAAGTTCTTTGGTTTGGTAACTGTGGGAAAGTCCAGCTCTTCAGGTATTAACAAGTGACAACGGATTTCCTCTTTTTCTGGACTTCCTAAAATATCCTTTTCCCGCCCCTCACTTCACGTTCCTCTCCACAACACACAGCTCTTCCAAGACTCATTCGTCTCTCAGCTCTCACGCTACTCACGTCTCAGTCTGTCTCTCCCTCTCTCTCTCTCTCTCTCTCTCTCTCTCTCTCTCTCTCTCTCTCTCTCTCTCTCTCTCTCTCTCTCTCTCTCTCTCTCGCTCTCTCTCTCTCTCTCTCTCTCTCTCTCTCCTCTCTCTCTCTTTCTCTCTCTTTCTCTCTCTCTCTCTCTCTCCCTTTCTTTCTCTCTCTCTCTCTCTCTCTCCATTTGCAAAAATGTATACAGAAGTCTGTATCAACTCATTAGAATGGCAATTGATTTTCCCTTCCAGTCTCGCCTGCAACTAGTTCAAGCCTTAGTGATGCACAATTTTGACTACGCAACTTCTGCTTTTTGCGACCTCAGTAAGGAACAGATCCACGCATTACAAAAAGCACAAAATGCTGTGATTAGATTTGTGTATCGGTTGAAGCTTGACCAACACGTCTCACCTTTTTATGTAAAATTGAAGTGGTTGAAAATTGCTGAGCGTATTAAACTGGGGACCGCAGTACTGTTATTTAAAATTCTAAAATTTTCCACACCAACTTATCTTAGAAACTTCTATGTCACAATGGGTGACATCCATTCACGTAGTACCCGTAATGCGAGGCAACATTTTCAAATCCCTCTTCACAGAACCAGTATCTTTAATAAATCATTTACAGCAAACAGCATCCGATTATATAATGAGAACCCCGAACTTTTCAACACCACTTTATCAGTTAAAGCATTTAAGACCAATTACAAAGACCATTTACTTACTAAATATGTAGAAGATTAGGTCACCGTTACTTTGTTCTTTTAATGAGTCCCATTGTTCGTTTTCAATTTATTTATTTATTTTGACTTTGTAGATGTAAATATTGTAAAATCTCAGTACTTTAAGAAGTTCATGCTCAAATATGTTAGTTTTATTTATTTATTTGTATTAATATGAGGATAAACCTGTAATAGCTCTTCCAGGGTCAAAGTAAGAGAGGGCTTTATAGCCCTATTTGTACCCTGGTGAATAAATAAACTAAAAATCAAATCAAAAAATCAACTCTCTCTCTCTCTCTCTCTCTCTCTCTGCATAGTTCCCCAAGCAACCAGTTCACGTGCATGTACAGTCCCCTTGTTCGCTTTTTAATATCACACTCAAACTCATATCGCTATTCTGTCAAGTGTAATACAGTCCGCACTCACGCTCCCCACGTTCATTTATTTCTCAGTTCAAGCTCTTCCAGTCGTGCGTCTAACACATCGCAACGTAGAAACAACCATCATCTCAATGGTAGAGCAGCAAGGCTTTTTGAGATAACATAAGTTGTCTCATATTCATTCAAAACTTGACGAATTCATCGTCAGTAAAGCACAAAAATCCTAGTTATCATGACTATTATTGGGTCTATTGAATCGAGGACTACGCTCGCTATGCATTATTCTAAGCAAGATTGCTTTAGCATAGTTTTGCATTTTCGAAGTAAAGTCTACAAAAATGCGCACTTTTCTTCTACTGACACTTGAAAAGATGAGGTTAACACCATCATTTGTCGTGGCGCCACGACCACTTTTCAAACGAATGGAAATAACTGCTTTCAGAGTTTTCCGTTTGACGAACTAAGACGAAGCGGAAGTTGAGCGCGAGCTGCACATCAAATCACGCCCACTCAAAGTGTCAACTAATGAACCATTCACGTGGTAAGCTCGAGCGACATTGCCTATAATTTATTCGCGGGATGACCAGGGTTTCTTCTCCCCAACCGTGCGTATCATCATTCGAATTCTCCCATTCCTTCATTTTAAACGACCGATTGCACCGTGGCGTGCACTGATTCTGTAACTTTCAAGAATATTTTCAGTAGCGGTGGAGAGATTATAACACGGTCCGGTCATGCGAGGGGCAGCCGAGAGTCAAATTGATCTCAAACGTGCTTTTGTAACTATTGGTATTATCTGGCTAAAGGCTATTCTCGGTTATCGGAAACAATTTACGGTCGATCTCATTACTGCTCCGATCTTTCGGGAGCCGCCAAGATTTATTTTAGCGATGCTTTAGGTTTTATCTTCTTTACCGAGCGTATGTTTTATCGCCTCTTATCAGGTCTTTGGTGTAAAAGTTGGGTCGTATTGATTTTCGTTTTATGCTCGGCCTTTCGAGCATTTTAGCCATACGCCAACTCTTCAGAATCAATTGCGAGTTGCAGCTCTGTCAAAGTTTCTTTCTGTATCAAGTACATTTTCTTCTAAAATCTAGAGTGCAGAGTTTCAGAAAATTCAAAAGATGTTCCGCCTCTGGAAGTTGTCCGACATTTTTGATTAATTTAATTTTCATGCGTTCGTGCACCAATCAACACGTATGCAATATTTTTGAGAATTTAGAAAATCCTGAACCTTTAAGAGCGTCTTTTAACGATTTCTCTCGTATTTCCGGACGTTAATGGCAGTCCCTTTCAAAAACAGGTTTCCGGAAACTTATTTGACCGTATCTTATATTTCCTACCGATATAGTTATTACAGAGTTTGATTGTTTGCTTCGTGTAAATTAGTAAGTGGTAACTACGAAATGGTTGGCGCTTCTGATTGGGCTTTGTATAGTAGTGCGTTGTGAGAAATGAAAGCTGAGGTCAGCTAGAAATATTCACAACGCTGTAGGGTGGCTAAAGAGAACTCAAACACAAGTATAATTTGCTCATTTGCTACCGTTGTTGAAAACATGTGAGAGCTGATAGACACTAATACACTTCTGATTAATGGTAAATATTCTTGTTTACTCGTTTAATGTGTGTTTTCCTGAAGTAGCTAAAAGTATGATTGGAATCTTCGCGATGTAGTCCTCTAAATTTTAAAGTGGTTAACTCAAGTGGTTTGTTATGTACGACTTAAGAGATTTGGACTGGTGCGTTGCCTTAGACATTGCCTCTCCCAACCCATCTTTTCTTAACTGAAAACGTCCCCTTCTTATGTCAAACAATCCCCCTGACACAAAAATGTTCCATTTTCAAGAGTTAGGTAAAAGTACCGGCGTAGGGTAGAGTGGGCGCCCTCCCCATTTCCTTAATAATTATTCACTTATTTGCTCGTTTTTAGGACCACCATATAACGAAATGGTACGTTTCGAGGAAGCTTCCTGAACAGATATTGTGGGAATTACTTTAGTTCTGTTTACTCATCAATCGAAGGATTCGTAAACCTTATTTGTTAGAACTTTATTAATCTCAGTCAATGGATTGAAGTCTCGGGAAATGGGTTTTTGGACCATGAACAGCACTAGCTGGAATAGCTCTTCCAGTACCAAGATACTCGTGTCTCGGGTCCTAGGAATCGTCTGTGTCTGCGCTGTTTTCAAATTCATTTCAGTCCAGCAGGCTCACGAATAGGAGAGCTTGAAACTAATAAATAAGTGGACGTGGTAGGCGTGTGTGAGGACTGTATTATACTTGACAGAATAGCGTTATCAGTTTGAATGTGAGTATATAGACCCGAACAAGGGACGCTAAATACACGTGAACTGGTTGTGAGGCACTAAGTAGGGAGAGAGAGGAGAGAGAGAGAGATTGATTGAAGCAGTTTATTTAACCAACCAGGGAGGATTAGGGCCATAAGGCCCTTTCTTACATCATCCCTGGCAAACAATATTGGTTACAAGTTAAATCTTGTGCGGGGTACAGAGAAAAAAAAACGTTAATAGATCACTTCTGGATTGTCCTTTTTCTACGACTCAGTGCTATTCTATTCTTTTCTACTCTTCATGTTCCTCTCAAAGCGCGTTTTTGCTAAGGTTTTTGAAGTTTGCTAAGGTGTCAAATAAGTCTGGGTTCTCATAGAAAATTCGTACAGCTGTGGCAGTGGAAGATTTATTGAGGATGGTGGTTCGATGGCGAGGGATTTGAATTAGGCCATGTCGTGTCACATGTTGGTGAATTGTGTGGAGAAATGCAAATTTTTCGACGATATAGGGGGGGTTCTGGAATTTTAAGCTCTTAAATAGGAGCAGCAGTGTATTTGATTTGTTGTTGGATCTTCAGCCAGCCTAAGCTTTCATAGTACGGTGTAACGTGTTCGTCCAACTTTAACCTGTAAACAAATCGTACTAAGGCATTTTGGGCTCTCTGGATAGCCACCAGTTGCTCGCCATTTAGGTCACACAACGCCGCCAAACCATAACTTAGGTTATGAGCGACGAGTACCTGTACTACCTCGAGTCTCTTGAGAATTGTGTAGCGAGTCGTCGAAGTTGGTACAAAGATCTAAACATTTTTGCCGTTGTCTTCGATGCTTGTGGCCACCAAGAGAGTGTGTGGGTCATAGTGATTCCAAGGTTTCTACGTTCGGTACTGTATGACAGGTTCTGGTTGCTTATATGGACAGAAGGGATCTCTCTAAGGTTGATCCCTGAGAGAAGTTCAGTGTACCCACACAGCATGGCTTTGCATTTCTGGGGGTAAAGTGACATCCCTTGATTACTACACCAGACTGTTAATGCTTCAAACTCGCGATTTAATACCTGCACCAGCTCGAGGACTTGTGAAACCTCTCCAGACAGATAAACATGTATCTGCTCTTCTTAAAAACCTTGGACACTGTATTTATTGCAAACATGAAGAGTAGCGCAGAGAGAACACAGCCTTGGGGTACTCCCGTCTGGATATCAAGACTAGTGGATAGTGTCCCATTTGGTCGTTTGACGCTCTGCACGCGCCTACAAAGGTACGACGCAAGTTTCAGATACCCCTACAGAGCTGAGGATTGCCACTAGCAGATCATGTCGGACTCTATCGAATGCCCGTGAGAAGTCAATCATGACAAGCACCGTTACTCTCCGATCATCCATGTCTTGCTGGATGTCATCAAAAACTTTGATGTGGGCAGTCTCAGTGCTCTGTGACCAGTACAGTATGCTGACTGCATTGGATCAATGACATTGTTCTCAGAAAGAAATCGGTTGTGTGCAGTGAAGACAATCTTGTCAAGATAGAGAGAGAGGTGAGAGAGAGAAAGAGAGAGAGAGAGAGAGAGAGAGAGAGAGAGAGAGAGAGAGAGAGAGAGAGAGAGAGAGAGAGAGAGAGAGAGAGAGAGAGAGAGAGAGAGAGAGAGAGAGAGAGAGAGAGAGAGAGAGAGAGAGAGAGAGAGAGAGAGAGTGAGAGAGAGAGAGTTGAGTTGTGAGTAGCACGAGCTGAGAGACGAACCATTGGGAGAACTGGGAGGTGACTGTCGAGAGTGAGTGCTGATGGATGACTGACTTGGAAGAAGCTGTCTGTTGAGAAGAAAAACGTAAAAGGAGGGATAGGAGAAGAATAGATAGTGGAAAGTCCAGGAAAGCGGGAAACCCGTTATCACTTGGAAATAACTCAGGAGTGGGACTTCCCACAGGTACGAACGAAGGGGGCGGTGCTCGGGGAAACCATGACTAAGGTCTAGTGCGGACGTTCAAAGGTCGAAAAAACCCCAGCTGATTCGGCCCGCCAAACCATGGCGTCGGTCTGTTATGTATTTCCCCTGCACTATATTACGTTTCAATTCCCACGTCTTCTCAAACATTCCCAGACGTGTATAGATCTGTTTTATAATTGTCTACGAAATATTGACACATGACACCGTCATGACCGTTTGTCTTGCAGTGACAGGTTTTTGAGAATCAACCGTGAGGTTCGGGGTTCACTCAAGAGTCACTCAACCCCTACCTGTGAGAATTCCCACGCACAAAACGTAATTGTAGTTTATATGGGTATTACACTAAGCAAAACGAGCATCCGCGGGATCCAGACCTTTAAAGCTATGCCGAATTTCGGATTTTCCTCAAGGTCTTCAAGCACAATGGGACTATGTGAGTTTATGAAAAAAGTGAAGGTTTTCTTGTAAGCAGAAGGGTTCTCTGGATAACATCCGTGGATGCACCGTAAGCCGTCCAAACCTGAGAGCCTAGAGAGAAAATGGATGAAGAGTCACTGCGTCCTATAAGGAACTGGCTCTTCCAATGTTCTGGATGGGGTACACTTTCAAATGTTGGAGTATTATTCGTACATGTCGGTTGGCCTACTGACTTACTTCGCTTTGGTTCCCTGGTGAGAGTCTGTACACAAAATGAGTTCCCTTTAATTACTTTCATACACGTCATGAATAGGAGGTAGATATGTGCCCAACCATTAGGCAGAAGTTTTTTTCATGGCTTGTTTATTAATTTTACGGCATAAAATAGGATTATTTCAATATTACTTCGTCCTGATTGAAATTGTTCGCTCGCTCGTTTATATTAGGTTTTCCTCTCATCTGACTGAATGTAGGGGTTGAAATATTGCCATTTAATTTGCCTACTGTCTCCGTCCTAAAACCTCCCCTTCGATTCTCCCTGATAAAACTTGTTTTCTTAATTGCCTTGGGAAAACTTGCCCCCCAGTCAATTTGTCATTCGGCTCAAGCGCCAGTTTCGTAATTTTAGAAAGTTGAATTCCCCCGAGGCCGCAAAGGTAATTTTTTTTCGGGCGTTAGCCGACGTCACCGCCCATCTAATTCTCTCTCTCTCTCTCTCACACACAGGCTTTGACGAGCTTAGCGTTTCAATCCAAACACCCCCCCATCGCCTTCACTACATGTTTCTCTGTTTGTAGCTCCCTTTTTCCCCCTCTTTCCTTTTGGAGTTTTTTTTTTCCAGCGGCACAAAAGGCTACATCACTTTCCACGAGTTGGTAAAAAAAAATCCAGCCGACAAAGTGTTTTCCTGCGCAGTTTGCACATTAGTCGAGTCCACAACTAAAACCACAGGGGCAACCCCATTTGCTGAGTTCATTTTGCCCTTCGTAGATGGCAGACGATTTAATTTATTTTACTAAAGTTAACGTACCTGTTAGGTGAGTCCGTCTCCTCTGGCTGGTGAGTTACTGTGGGCTTTTTAAATTTAATTTATTTTATTCTTCAAAATTGCTGCCGCATTTGGGTCGCTGATTTGTATTGCGAGCATTCAAGTGGTATTTGTCTATATCTGTGAGATAAATACGGTTTATTGTGTCGACCATGTTGTTTGTGCGTCAGAGGTTTAGGGCTTCTTTTTAATGGAAATAGTAACATTCATTTCCTGTAGCGCCCAAAAGCGTTATAAATTAGTTAAATTCATTCTTATTTGTGCTCACAAAAATTGTACAATGACAAATTAATTCATTCGCCTCTCTGCAGTGCACGTGCTCGCTCATTACTGCGAACATAATATCGCTTAATGTACAGCTGACCGGGATTAGTGGCGACAATGTCTTAATATGTTGTATGCAACTTCGTAGCTTTCATAGTCCTTAACGAGATCCTGGTTCTTCGAGCGCTAGGTATTTTGGTGGTGTTGATTCCGTTCAATGTTTCAATGCCATGTTGACCGTCGTGAAGACTCGAAGGGCTCTTATTGAATGTCAAGCTCAGGATTCCACGAGGTAAGTTGGATTTAATTCTGCTTCGAAGCAGAAGCTTTGATGCTGACATCATCTGTCTCTTCTGTGGACTCTCCGATGTTGATTTCTCTCTCCTTGAGCTGATTGGACTGCGTGTTCTTCAACGTGACGCCTGTGCCACAGTGTTCGTCGGCCCCTTCTGTCTTCAGACCCTTTGCAGAGTTTACCGATGCCCCAATCTCCCATTCGTCGATATAAATTCTCGATTAAATCCACTAGATCGGCTTTCGACGCCCTAATCCTCAGAGGGTCGAGAACTTCGCTTGGTTATACTGTATTGCCCTCATGTCGGGTCGTATTGTGTAGGGTATTTTGCGCGAATCTCTCAGCCCTGGAGGACTTCGGTCTTATTGCATCTATTACAATAGGAGTATGTAAGTATACTGGTTGGTATTCAACTGCATCTTACTTAGTCTTGCAAAGTTACGTAACCGATTGAGAACCCCTATTTTGACTTCTCTTACGGTTAAATTTCGAAGTCTCCCGTACACAATGCTACGTTCTTGTCCGTTAGCGACCCTAGCTTCAGCGGATACTCCTCAGTACTACATAAGCCGATAATTTCCCGTAAATAATCAAACTCTACTTAAATCAGTAGGGCTGTTTGATGACTCTCCCTCAAACTGTGTGTTGACAATCATTGAACTTTTGCAATACACAAATAGACCCCGTTTTCGTGCTTGATTGTTCCGAAAATATGAATGAAAATACTTTTCAGTGAACATTCGTTGAAAATCGAGTTGTTGCAAAGGGAACATCCAAAATAATGAGCTAGTCTTTTGATCCCGAGAATCTTGGGGTTAAAAGTTACATACCACTCCAATATCTTCTCGTAACTCCTCCCCTCTTAGATTAAACAAATTATTGAAATTAATTTGTTTCACAATTGTTATGAGGCTTCACAATGTTACATTTGTTGAGAAATACAGTGAGCATAGTATACGAAACCAATATACCAAATATAATGAACATAATTACAATCCATTTTGTTCCAACCGTTTGACTGTACACGTGAGTTATAGTAGGTTTGGATATGTCGAAAACATCCGACTGCGCCAATTATGTTTGCCCGAAGGGAAACTGCGTTTTTAAAAAAAACTTTAAAACTTTATTACGGAATTACTTGGTGTACAATGGGTACAATCGTTGAAGACGGCTAACACAAAAGTGAAGTATTTCAAGTGCTGTATGTCTAAGGACAACTCGTAGGGAGGTGGATACTGCTGAGCTAGTCTTTTAATCCCGAGAATCTTCGGGTGAAAAGTTACATACCACGCAAATATCTTCTCGTAACTTCCATGAACGTCTTAGGAGGAAGTACCAGACCACTGGGCGAGCCAGTTCAATCCGCGGCTCCACATTATTTCATTCAAAAGCTATCCTGTAGGTAAATCTTGCACCTCTGGTGCGGAAATCAGAAACCACATGTTGGAAGAGCAGCTACCTCTTCCAGCTTTGAGTGCTACTAAGCAAGCATATAACCGTTTTGCTCAGTTCTTTCTCAGTGAACGTGTTCATGGTTCATCTCTCCCCTTCGAAACTTGCTATCCCTCTAAATAAGGTGGGCAGCTAGAGAAAGAACTCCTCCCAGAGGAGATAAAGCACATGGATAAAGCTCCCCTCCAGAAAACTTGCTAAATGACAACCTGCCGTATTTATACAGGTCTGGGTTTGATGGATGTTGAGCGGTTGCCCGGGCGGATCAGCGACCTCCATGACTTTTGACGGATGAAACTCTCTTACGAGCGTTTATTTACGTCCATTTTGATAAGGAAACATAACGTTCTTTGTGTGTCGTTGAGTTCTTGTCTTGAGGTCACCTTGAGATGAAACAGACCCGTGTTGCTGACTATATGGCTTCCGTCCAATGTGGGGCAAAGCAGGCCGTTGGAAGAAAGGCTTTCACAAGTCGGTCGATGAATATTTCAAGTTAGCAGTCGAAATCAAATCCTCGTCCACTACTTACTCTAAACTGATTGAGAGTATAAAGGGGAACATCAATATATTAGGGGGTACATCCGTTCGTGATAAATAGTTGTAACCACCAGCGTACGAATTTTACCTATTATTACATTTTTCGGTATTTATCCCCTAACCGTACGAAAGGCCGCGCGCCGGACCTCCCTTATTCTTAAGACGTACGCACGCTTTTCGCGTTGACACTTGTGCCTCATTTATCTATTAGTTTATTCCAAGACTGACGGCACAACATGTATAGACTGCTTATGAACAAAATGATAACATTAGAGGAATTATCCTGCCCAATGGAGGAAAGCTTAGTTGCACGCTAACCAATCACAGAACTCTGGGGTTGTGCGAAATGGCTTATGTGCCGGAACACAGCACGCCACTATATTCGCTCTTATTTTGCAGAATTTATGTGAATAAATTCACGACAGGGGGAAGTCATTTTTGACGTAATGGTAAAATTACCCCCCTGCACAGCTTGATGATTTGATGATTATTATATTCCGTTTGATTGCGTGGCATTATACTGTGACGCAAAACATCTCAGAGAGAGCGGTTTCGTGAACGGTGACGGCAGGAGAACGGAGCTGCAATCGGGAGGTGGTTATCGCAAGCTGGAGCCGTGCACGTTGCGTTGTTTGTTTTTTTTTTCCTCTCGCGGAGTATTCCCGTTTTTGAGAGAGTCCCTCCCGAGAATTTTACGGGTGGTTCGGATCGCACATGCTCACACAGACTCTGTCTCTCTCTTTCTCCAGTTTCCCGAAACTTCGTCTCGCCAAATCCTGTCTCCAGCCGTGACTGACGAAGACGAATAGAAGTTGCCCTTAATTATTTTGTACAGTGGACGTAGAATTTAATTCTTTTGAGAAGTTGTTTTCTTTTATATATTTTGTTCGTTTTCTGTATATTTGTGACCCTTATCGGAGAGCTCATTTATTTCAATTAAAAGGTTAGTTTTATTTACGTTTCGATGATTGGTTTATTTTCTTTCGTTTTCTTTTAAGTTCACACAATCATAATTATGATTGTCGTGGGTTCATCCCCTAACACAATAATAAATATCCGTCACAATACATAATAAACTACTAGATAAAATCGTCTAGTTTCATTCCACTTGCCAGGATACATTATTTACGAGATGAGACACAAGTATTAACGCGAAAAGCAGGCGTGTGCGTCTGAAGGATATGGGTGGTCCGGCATGCGGCCTTGCGCAGGGCTCATTTTATTCCTAGTTTTAAAATGCCACTAGCTCTCATTTTTACTTTCCTTGGCTCTACAAAGTAGAAAGGAAAGTTATGTAATCGGCTGAAAAAAATTTCTTCAGATCTTCACGTTTCAGATCCTACTGAGTCCGAAAAACCCTATTTGGGAAAATGGTCTGTGAACGATTTTTAGAGAAAACGACCGTATCAAATCAGCTCGAACTTGATATCTAGCCGACAGATTACCATGGGACGCCAAAATAGGGGTATGAACAAAATCCACCGAAAGTTCACTATAGTTATCATAGTGATCAAAACACCAAATATTTTTTTCTCAAAAACGGCTATAACGATTTTGATTACATTTTTTATATTGGTAGCTCCTAATATGGCAACTTTACCATAAAATTCCCATTTATGAGAAAATAACGAGAGCAGCGCAATAAATTATCAAAATTTTCTACGGAAAGCGTTTTTGCGCGGTTTTTCCTTACAAACTCCGCTGAAATGTTATCAGAATGTTTAAAAAAATTGGTGTAGTATCCAATGCAATACCTATAGGGTGAGCGTTTAAAAACGCTCATAAGATACATGGGGCTCACTCCAGGAATTCCTGAATTTCAAATACCGCCGTTTGCTTACTACCAGTTCTAACAGTTTTTACCCAATAACTCTGCCAAAGTGATTACTATCCTTCTTCAAAAAATTCGTGTTTACATCGTCATTAATTATCTGTCTACGAATTGCTCAATAACGGCCCCGGAATGAGTACAAGCAGCACAATAAATTCCGGAACTGTACGCGCTACCGCTTTCTGCTGCTGTGAAGTGTTGTTTGACCAAGGTCAAATGAATTTATTAAGGAGAAAAAGCCGTGTACACAAGTGAATCGTCGTAGAGCTAAGGAAAATTGTGTGTTGCAACCCACCGGATATTTTATATACTACTTACCGCTCTTTTTTTGTTTTCGTTCTCCGTAATGTTTTTGTTAGCGAACTCCGAATTTATGTACCTCACGATGAAGGTACATCGACTCTGCCAGACCACCCTTCGTCACATTATCTCGTCGCTTAGTGAATTTTCCTTTTCCGCTGTGTTTTATTTTATCATCTTTTTGTCCCCCGCGTTTAAGAACGTAGCCGATTGATCGTCCCTGTCAAACCCTTGTTCACTTCCATTTTGAACTGTTGGCATTGTCGTAAAAATGTTATGTTTATACATGCATCCGATGAGAGCGAACCACAACTGGGATTTATTTCTGAATGCCATGGAACGCGTTTTCGTGCTGAACGTTTCAAACAAAGCTTTCACGATTTGATGCGATAGCAGTCGCTTCACGTTTACAAAAAATTGAGATGGTGATTTTCGTTTCTTGAAACATTTTTTCAACGTACAGTATTTTTTAAAGAAATTTTAAAACGTCGAAAGTGGATAAATTCGTTCAGCGCTTAGCCCTCAACAGGTTTTCAATTCTACGCCGTTCGAGAGTTTCTTGCCAAGCGGCTCAAAAATCTCATAGCGGAAACGTGTAGATCCTCGTGAGATTTTTTGCAGTTCGACACTCAGAGATTCAATACGCGAGAAGTGCTTTTAGTGGTAGTGAATAATAAATATCTCACCTCTGCATTCAAGTTCGGGTATATAAAAGCAGTTACTATCCGCTAATGGGCACTTTCCGATTAGACTTGGCAGTCGGAATATCGGAACAGGTTCCGCTTTTCGTCGAACGGAATTCTCAAGCGGAGTCAAATCCTTCAAAGGCTGAATGGAATATTCGGAGAACGCGTATGTAAACGTCGAGCACGTTCCACGCATCGGAAGGTTTTAGTCGACGTGCTCTACAACTTTTCAATTTCAGATGCTTCACGCAGCTAGAATTTCAAATTGCCGTAAATTATCCGTTTCGAGATGAAAAGAGTACCTTAACTCGGTTGGGGAAACACTGGGGCTGGATGTTCTTGGATAGCTTTTGCATTAGAAAGCTCTATCAGGTCGTGTTCGCCGACCAACTTTTTAGTTGAACTCGAGTCAAAGCAAATTGTTCGAAATCGAGGTTTTTACGACGCTTTGAGAGCTAAGTAAAAAATTATTCGGTAATCTTCGTAAGGAGGATCGGAACTAACTTCGATCATATTTCCATTGGCTCGCCTTCTTTGGTCGGTACTTCAGGAGGGAAGATCCAACTAACATTCGCCAGTTTGGAACGTGCCACAAATTGCGTTCGCTCTGGTTATTTAATAATCAGTCTTAGCGCTACTATTTTGTATACATAACGTAAAGTCGTACGATGTGTGATGCGTCGCACTAGATATTTATTGGCTTAGACCAAATCATTCCTCGCCAGTTCCATCCACAGCGTTGCTCAATATGCGCAGTCGCGGCAGGCGAAATGTGAAATGAGATCACGGAGAGCCACCGAACCCTGTCATTAGTAACGAATCCATAAACAAGCCGAGAAGAAGGTGAAGCTCGATTCGTGGAACGTCACGAGTTGTTGAGGTAGGCCTTCGACCAGCTAAGACCTTGGCCCACTCCTTGGCTCACAAGTGGGGGCTGACGATTTACCTGCGGGCGAAGAGGCGAAGAAACTCGCGGACACGAGGGTGCGTTCACCCGGGAATGAGTTGTTGAACTGCAACTGCAGCTAAACCAAGAATATTCGAAGACACCTAAAATGTGGTTTTAGTAGACCCAAAAAAGTTTGCTTCGTATGCGTAGAGGGAAGAACTTAATTTTTACAGATGCATCGTATTTTGCACAACACCCAATACATTCGGAGACCGGGAGAGTTGTCATCCCACTACACGACCGAATGTGTAACTTGTAAATGTCAAAGAGTCAAGTGGTACGGAGTGTTAATTGTGGTTTTCAAGCCCCTACCCGCTTAAATATGAGGTCGTTACGGTGCTCGACTTCATAATTAGCACCTGATTAAAATTGCCGTCTGATTGAATTGAGGATGTTAAAAAGGGCCTATGCGGCCTTTCAACAGATCAAAGGCGTCCTCTTTGAAGGGGAAATAAATCCTTCACCTCTCGACGCGTCAGTTGATGAAAATTTCACGTTCGCTTCCATAACGACGAGGAAAACCTTCAAAGATATTATAATAAGCTTTTCAAGGCGCGGCAATAATTGCTCTCGCGAGCACGATCCTCTCGCACGTCTCCAGCCATCACTTTCGTCTTTCAAGTGCTCCGTAGAGGCTTAGTGTCGAAAGGAACCAGCCCTAACAAGCGAATCCTCGGCAATTTCCGACCTCGCATTTCCAACACTTCCGTTGTGGGGATTGATGTGCGGCGGCCTGAACCTTTTGACGGGAGAAAACCCGTGTATTTCTGATAAACCAAGAGAATATTGAAGAGAGTGACAAGACAGACGTTAACGCGTCAATTACAGTGCGCCTTAAGGCAGTACATTTGCACTCCTTCGCTCTCCCGTGTCGTTAGATGTGTCGTGAATACTAATACGGTATTTACTGAACCCCTTAATTGACCTCTTAATTTTAGTGCCGACTTCTCATTCAGTTGATGAAATTCTAATCCATCTCCTAGAGCTCATATTTTCTCGCCTCCTAACTCCAATTGAATATTAATTGGTTCTCATGCACAACTCGCTATTGTTGTTGTGTGCTCATGTTAAAATCTCTCCACAATGTAATCCCCTCATGCTCAGTTTCTTTTTCCCGTTTCTTACTGTCAAATTCGGATTTTCTATTCTATGAGAACATCTGGCGTCATTATTTATTTCTGTTTTAGATTCCATCACTCATTATTTGTTAATCGTACGTTAGCGCCCACTTAGAGATTACGAAATAACGAAACAAACTCTTTCAGACTTATCCCGAAAAAACCCCGAATAAATATTATTTTAGAGAAGGCCGGGTAATTGAAATAATAGGGAAATCCACTGCAAATGAATGGAAGGAAAGTAAACGGCTTGTGACGCCCAACGTTTATCTCGGTTTGACTGCAATGAATAGATTGGATTAGACACAATTAACTTTCAATCTGGCACCGTCACTGAAACTTGCAATCTGCAATCAAAGGGCAGAAAACTGGTAAAACACGTACTGAAATAAGAATCCCCATTATGCCCTCAACCTACCAGTAATTTTGGTACATTTTTAAAGGATTAACGTACAGCGTAGAGGGGAACAACGTTGTCGAAGCATAATAATTGGATACTTGATCTAACTTCAAAAACTCAAGTGCTGTAAAATTGTTAACCATAATGGAATGAGGACAAACGGATCTAGACCATTTGAAACTGTCAAACTGCTTTAAAGAGTTGTATCCGTGGCCACAAAATCCTAGGCTTCAGTTTCGGTACTGATACCCAGAAGGAACACAAACGAGGAGCTGACGCGAAAAAGACTTTGGGTCACGAGCCAAATAAAAGGCCGACGAAGAAATAAACGTTGAGACGGGTTTATCTTAGAAATTAACCGCCAATCCAGCTCGCAGGATATTGCGGCCTCTGGGCGAGCTAATCCTCCACTCCTGTTCGTAGCAATAAAGATCTAAGCTGCCATTATTGGCAATTTGTTGTCATTCACGGTCGGCTGGCGGTAGTTATCGGATGAGTCGTCAATCGAACTTGAGGACGATTGAGCTCAACGGCTTTATTTCAACATTCCAATGACGCTTTTTCATTCTGAATCACAAATTGCTTCTGCAGTATCAAGAAAAACCGGTTTAATTACAGATTTAGAGACAGCGAGCGTTCTATTGCATTTCCAGGCAATTAAATACGGTGCCGCCAGCTTTTGAGGGCAAATTCCAATGTGAATTAATACGCTCTTCGGCTCGTTTGAGATCAATACATTGTTAACTAACGTTTGAAATGTTCGGGGTGACACAGTATTGGTCCGCAGTGGCTCCTGTACTCATCAAAATGAAAACCTGAGTACGGTCACTACAAGAAAACGAGAAGGGCGCCGTGATTCCACGCTGCGTGGATTTTCTACCTCACCCAGTTACTAACGGAACACGGAACATTTAGGGCGTACTTTCACCGAATTATTAAGGTAAAAGCTCATTGCACTGCAGGGCACGATGCCATCTTCACGTGCCAAAGGTGAGGATGGCTGGTGGTGTATTTCCCCTGAAGTAAGGAGGAGGCTGCCTGGTTCTGGGTTATCTTCCCAGGAGCATGCTACCAGGCGCGACCACGGGTTGTGGATAGTGGAACGGTCACAGCATTGTCCCCAGGGGCATGTCTGCGGCCAGCTGTGAATAAGGTCAGCATGCTGACTGAATAAGCAGCCGCGAACAATGGGCAAAACCCAACAGATCGCAGAAGAGATCCTGAACAAAGGACTCAAGGGCAAGCGGATCTACATTTTCTCAGACAGCCAGGCCGCCTTAAAGGCCATCGCAGCCTATAGTTTTAGGTCTAAGCTGGCATGGGAATGCCTCCATGTGCTCAAGCAGCTCGGCGCCCGTAACAGGCTCTCCCTCATTTGGGTGCCAGCTCACAGGGGGCATGAGGGCAATGAAAAGGCTGACCGCCTCGCGAAAAGGGGTACAGAATCCCTACCCATCGGGCCTGAACCACACGTGGGTCTGACAAAAAGTCACCTGAACCGTCTGGTTGCTCGATGGGAGATACAGGAAAATGGCGCCCATTGGCATCGCCAGCCACGACTAAGACAGGCGAAAAGGCTTGTCACGCCTTCCTGTCAAAGGACAAAGGCGATGCTGACACTCTCTAGACAAGATCTGAGAGTACTGATAAGCTTCCTCACCGGGCACTGCCCACTCAGATACCACCTCAGCGAAATGGGCATATCAGAGGCAGTGGAGTGCAGACTTTGTGGCGAGGAGGATGAGACAGGAGAGCATATCCTATGTGAATGCGCTGCCTTGGAGCAAACCGCTTTGAATACTTCGGTCAGGGGACCACTGAACCCCAAACTGTAGCGAACTCTGCGGTGAAGGACATACTCGGCTTCCTAAGGGGGGTGGGTATGTATGACGCCTTCTACTAAGAAAGGGCCAGCGTCACAATAGGCCCATATGCGGCCGCAGTGACAAAGGGACTTGTCCCACACGCCCTCGACATACTCGGCTTCCTAAGGGGGGTGGGTATGTACGACGCCTTCTACTAAGAAAGGGCCAGCGTCACAATAGGCCCATATGCGGCCGCAGTGACAAAGGGACTTGTCCCACACGCCCTCGGGTCAGAAAAAAAAAAGGAGGAGGCTAAGGTGTTTTTACTTTCCTTGGCTCTACAAAGTAGAAAAGAAAGTTATGTTCCGCTTCCTGCTGCCGTAAAGCGTTGTTTGACCAAGTTCAAATTATTTTTTATCGATACGACTGTCACGCTCTTCCCATTTTATTGTTTCGTCGTCACTTGGTTTCACGTAACTTGATTGATTACTCGCAGATTCTACCGATATATAAATGTTCTTCTGAAATAGAAGTGCAATCATTGAAATCAGATAGTTCGGGGTTTTACGGCGATTCGTGTGCCTCAACGGCCTTTCCCTTAATTTCACCGCTAACTCACCTGAGTTGCCCCCTCCCTCTCTCCTTTCTCACGTGATATCGTCAAGGGATAGGAATTATTTTTATAACGTTATACTGTCGGGAGAACATCGGGGAAAAAAGGCCCGGAGGTGATTTTGATAGAAGGGCACGAATGTTTGGATAACGTTAGCGCTACTAACGAATATTTATTCATTGGTCAAGGTGGAAATCGATGGCGCGCGAACTACGACCCCGAACACTTGTTGATTTTAGTTCTCCCTTCGCAACATTACAATCGCTGATTCCCTTCTGTTTGTCTTAACGTTTCCTGGCAATCCGAACGTTCGAACGGCCTGTTTACGTTGTACTAAAAAATAATTGCTCCTGATCGTGATTAACGGTAGAGAAACACGAAAGCTTTGTTAGTTAATCGTCTATAAGGTCGAAACCTTCTCATTTTTCCGTTCTATCGGAGCAGTCTCAGGACTTATCTATCATTCCAGCTAATTCGCGTGAACTGTTCACACTCGATTAGTTTGAAAAATGCATTCACACCCTGGCCAAGACGATTACCGAGCGATCATTCTACAAGGAATTGATTAAATGATCATCATAAGTTGTTTTGGTCGCTTGGTCGTGTTCTCTGTATTGGAATTATCTTATAAAAAAGGTAAAAAATGAAGGTAGTTTGAATTCCAGAATTCCCAGGGTGGCTTCTAATAATCTTACTAGTGCTATCAAACTCTCATCGTGTTGGTAGATACTCGGACTGCCATTTTCATTTTTCTGATTTTCCTGGTATTGTATTAGCGGTATTTATTACGAATATAAAAACCCTGCAAATTATTACACAACAGTTAATTATTCTCATGAACAGCTTGACCTAGTACTACTGCTCCGAGTTCCATTCGATTCAGCATCGAAAAATACTAGTAAACCATACGAAACATGACCTAACTACAATAGAACTACGGAAACTAAATATTCCCCTGGCGCCAGGCGCCCATAAACATCTGTAGGCATTTATGATCCGATGTAGGGGTGTGCGAAGGAAGTTGCCCTAACCTTCCCCAGCCCCGTCGGGCAAAAAGAGTTGGGGAAATTTGGACGGGGACTTCCAGCAAACCCTCGGCAATTGGCACGACGTTGTGAGTCGAGCGGGCGTTTTTGAGGCAAACAAAACGCGGTTTAGATGAGACGTGAGGGAGGGAGGGAGTACTAACGACGAACCGTTGACTTCCTCTGTAGTTCCCGCGAGTTCTTTCAATTGGTTGACTCTAATAATTACTGTAATTTCCCTAAACGCAGTTGTACACGTCTGATACTCATTCTATTCGACCCAGGATGTAAAAATACCTAAAACGATACGAAACACGGCTTATTTGCGATTATACTGCGTTTTGTTAATTTTTTTAACCATTTTTTGTATATAACAACCATGGGCTTTGTCCGATCGGATTGCCGAGATGGCGAGCACAACTAGATACCAAATGGGATTTTTGTGCGAAAGAACGAATTTTTTAGACCATGTTAAAGGCACAAAATGGCCCGGATGGGTGAGGGGGATGGCAGACGGGGGACAGTGGACAGCGGACGGTGGCAGGGGACGGGGGACGGCGGACGGGCATTGCAGATTTGGAATCTCCATGTCTTGAAACGGAAAGTATCAAATTTTGAGGGGGGTTGTAAAAAATTTTTCGTGACCGAAAACATAGGGTTATGATTCAGAATGAATAATAAACCAAAATTGCCCTGAAATCAATTTTTGAAATGTATAATTTCTCATTTTGGTATTTCATGGTACTGTCACGTCGTTTTGAGCTTTCTTCACAAAAAGTGTAATCAAGAATCGTTTCAGCCGTTTTTGAGCAAGAAAATATATAGCGTTTTGACACTATGAATAGTATAGTTAGTTTTGGCCGATTGTGCTAATGCCTTGGCTTTCCGTAGCAACTTGGAGGCTAAATATCAAAATTATCACACAAACTGCTTTCTCAAATGGCGTTATTCCGACTCCGTAATATTTGAAGCGTAAATATTTCAAGATAACCTTTTTAGGAGGGAAACCCTCATTGTAGAGGTAACCTTCGGTTACCCACCACCCTGCTGTTGTTGTCAGCGAGAGTAGTAGGTTTCCTCCCGAAATTTCATATATTTTAATAAATTCCAAAATTTAAAATATCTTCGGTCGAGAAGCCATTAAAAAGTTTTGTTTACTGGGATGTTACAGTGGAGATTAATATTGAGCGCGATATCGCACTAAAAGAGTCGGGGAGTTAGTACGATATCAACCGAATGCAATTGGAACACATTTTTATTCTCAATTACGTTCGGAGAAGTTTTACCACCACAGACAGGGAATTGAGTGGGAGCGAACACGAGCGCGGACGATACGGCGACGAGGGAACTGGCTTGGTTACAACTGACGGCAGCGAAGTCTCGAGCGAATCGGAACATTTGAGGTGCCCAGTCAGCTTAAATGCCCCGGACGACCCTCCTGCTGAATTGAAGAGTTTGGTTCGTCCCATTACAGGGATGAGACTGAACGCGAGCCGCTGGCGTGTAGTTCTGACACGCTAACCACTGGACCACTCCTTAACTTTACTGGCCTTAAAATATTATAATATAACCGCACAGCCTTCCCCCATAATATTGTATCGATTTCCTCCGCATAATCACGCATTAGCTATAGATCTTACTGTAAGCAACGTACACAAATTGAAACTGGTATTGAATAACCCACACAGATAGGATACATCTAACGATTTAATCGAACTACATTTCAAATCAATCTAAAACGGCGAACCAGAGCAGAAGTACTCACTTTCCTCACATTTCCAGAGAAAAAACTACTACAACAGCGTTACCTCTCCAGTGAGGGTTTCCGTCCTAATAGAGAGGTTGCATTCAGGTTATCCTCATGGTCAGGTTATCCCCACTAGCCTCTGCGCCAAAGTCGCCCTATTCCTTCTACTGACAACACATCTGCAAACGACAATGTTCGAAGAGCACCTCCGAGATCCGTCCCGTTCGATTCAGCTGTAAAAAATGCTAGTGAACATTGACATTACTCTGAAACAACGTACATTGACATTTTCTAGGCGACAGAAGGCAATTCTCGACGAGTTGCCCCCTGGGGATCATTCAACTACTAGTATTCACCTCACTATATTTACTGTAATTGCACTGCTGTCCACTTAAAAGCAGTCCTGCATCTCAGAGACCAGTCTTATTCGACTAAGCATCAAAAAATACCTAGGACACGATACCAAACACCACGTAACTGCTATAAACCAATATAAAACGCCTAAATCAGACACATTGTGTGTTTAATATTGAAAACGTTTACTGCTTTCCCAACCAAAAGCGCAAGGAAAGTATTTTAATCGCTCATGAAAGTATGTTTTTTAACTGACTGCGTTGTGTGGCATACAGATCGTCGTGAATTTCAGTTTCGGATCAATCAGCGTCAAGTAACTTGATCAAAAGAAAACTGATCGGGGATGTAACTAATAAGGTCGCAATTAAATCAAAAATTCAAGCTCGTTATAGTTATCCACAGTATTTCCAGGTTCTTCGAAACAACAGTTAAACTTCCTCAATTGTGAGATAAACTCGAATCACTACTTATCGTCTCGTCCACTTCAGCGTTGAGTACTCAAGATATGGACTCACGAGGGTAAATCGAATCTCATTGTCACCCCCCCCTCGCTCACTTCGCGTTTTTATCAGAACAGTCTGAGTAAACTATGGCGTAACTTATCGTTGCGCGTGACGCAACCATTTATCAAATTAAATGTTGTGCAAGAGCCGACGTACGGGTTGCTTGTCTCTTCTCATCCGACAAGAGACGACAAAAGGCGTCCTTTTGATGAGTACTTTTCGTGAGAAATAATGTAGTCCACGCGATTTTGAGAGGATTGTAAACGTACGAAGGTAGGGGAAATGTATACTGGGAACTGTATATAGAGTCATGAAGGGTCGAAATTGAAACTGAATCCATGCTCAGGGTAAAAGGATGGAGCAAAGAATCGTAAGGATATGACAAAATGTAAAAGAAGGATCTCTGCTGTGTTCGAAGCATGCTCCATGCAGAAGATAATGTGGCTAGTGGTCGACCACGCTCTGATATGCTCACGGTAGGACCCAGCGTAGTTTGGCCTCTAAGACGTCGGAAGTGATACCGCGGGACAGTTTAAGAGAAACCCTACTGGCAAGTTTCCCATCGATTGAACCAGTAGTAGGTGAACTGCGTGTTTACACGTTTATATTAACGACGTAGCGTAATCAATTGCAAGTCAGTAGAATAATCGTGTGCCGCTTAGATTATTAAAGGCATCAAAGGTTCCCGTGGAGAGTGCGCAACAATTCTTACGGACACAAGTACAAATAGAATTTAATAAGTCAGTGGACTGGGGGTCCTTGAATAATAAGAGTTCCTGGCACGCAACCAACAGGCGCTACGAACCACCACTCCCCACAGATATGGTTGAGAAAAACACTTTATGATCATCAACAAACTGAAGTAACCGGTCTTCTCCAAAAACCCATACCACGCCATTTATTTTTCTATCTTTCTATATGGTATAGAAGCGCCACATTCAATAAAGCATTATTAAAAAGGATAGAAGCCTTCGAGATGTGGCTGTGCATGAGGGCCCTTAAAATATCACCAACAAGGAGGTTCTGCGCCGATTCTTAAGAAAACGGAGTTAATCAGCGAGATTTAAATCCGCAAGTTGGAGTACCTGGGTCACATAATGAGAGATATGAAATGCAATTGGGTTGGTCGTGGTCTTTATAAACAAAGAGAAAGGTGAAAGGGGTGATGGAGCGTCGGGGAACTGAACATATTAGAAAACATGGAAATTTATAAACAAAAAACTTCAATGGACAGATCATAAATGAACAAATCAACACAAAATGCGACACCATATTCACACCACTCAAAACACTACACAAACGAAAACAACCAACTGACGGATTTATAGACCACCCTACACAAAAAAGACGTAAATTCCACAATTGACAGACCATCCAACACGTCCCATTTATCTCTAGGGGGTTTCCCCTTGAGATACATGACCTCCTCTCCCCGCCCGTTCCCCGACGCTCCATCACCCCTTTCACCTTTCTCTTTGTTTATAAAGACCACGACCAACTGACTAACTCCAGTACTGACTTAACGGCCAGACGATGATGTCTTTACATCGAAAGCGCTTGCCCACAGTAACTCACAAGCCAGAGGAGACGGACTCACCTAACAGGTACGTTAACTTTAGCAATTGGGTTATGTCCGCCAGTAGGTAAATTACTAAAGTTAACGTACCTGTTAGGTGAATCCGACTTCTCTGACTCCTGAGATACTGTGGGCAAACAATTTCAATGTAAAGACATCATCGTCTGGCCGTTAAGTCAGTACTGGAGTCAGTCAGTTGGTCGTGGTCTTTATGTACGAAGAGAAAGGTAAACGGGATGGAGGAGCATCAGTGAGTGGGGGGGAGGTCATGTACCTCTGGGGAAACCCACTAGAGGTGAATGAAACATCTTGTATGGTCTGTCAATTGTGGATGCTAATTCCTTTTTGTATGGGGTGGTGTGTAAATCCGTCAGTTGGTTGTTTTTGTTTGTGTAGTGTTTTGAGTGGTGTGAATATCGTGTCGCATTTTGTGTTGATTTCCCTTCAAAGAGATTTAATATGTTCTGAATATCTGGTACATATTTTTCGTCCTGTCTGTCCTATGTATGTGTTTTTACTAGTAAAGGTTATTGCATACACCCCACTTTGGTCGAGTAGGTATGTCTTTTCAATCTTTGTAGTTAGTTTGGTTCTAAGTGTGCTGTCCGTACGTAGTGCGATTTGTATGCCTTCCTTTTGGAGGATGTTAGTTATTCCGTATATTTTTGGTTCTGTGTACGTAAGTGTGCAGCGTCTTGTCAAACTCTGTGTATTTTGGATTTGTGTGTCGTCTGTTTTGGAGTCATATTGTCTTAATAATTGGTTTATTTTTTTTTTTTGAGTAACCTTTATTCTCTGCGATAGTATGCATGTGTCTAAATGCACTTAGTTTACTTTGTTGTGGGTGGTTTGATGTAAAGTGTATGGTCGTGTTGGTAGCAGTAGGTTTTCTAAAAATGTTGTATTGTAGTTCGTTGTCCAACTGTGTGAAAAATTATATATTAATTCTACGAAAAAGACTTAGAATCCACAATTTACAGACCATTCAAGATGTTCCATTCACCTCTAGTGGGTTTCCCCAGAGGTACATGACCTCCTTTCTCTCCCCCCCCCCCCGCCCATCAAGACATGAATTGCTCAGCCGGCAGGTGTCAGTGTGTGATACAGCTAAGAAGACTTTGGAAGGCATCACATATTTCCTCAGTTTCATACCATGATTACTACCAGGAAACCTACAGTACCCAACAAAACCAGAAAAGGTCTCTATGCCGGTTATCCATTTCCTTGGCAAGACCTAATCCTGGTGGAGAACACTCTCCGAGATTTTTATATTATTCAAATCTTAACTGATCTTAACACTGGTGACATCTCCCATACGGAAGAACCTAATGGGGCGGTGGTGGAGAGGGGCGTAGGAGGGATGGTGTACTCCTATTGCATTGTCATTCATCCTACATCCGTACATATTGCTCACCAGTTTGGGAGGTTCGGGAGCCAGGAGCGGTCATAACTCTTTGCCTTCGCTCTTCATTCTGCTCAGGCGAGACTCCCTGGTCCATCCACTCCCTTAGCAAATTAAACAGTGTACCTCCAGTTTCCTTCACATTTCAATGCGGTGGAAAGAGCGTCTCAGGCACACGCTGACCACTATGCGCCATCAGCCTCCTCAGACAATGCTGGGGAAGGTATTAACCATCATTTCCTCGTATTTGACTCGATGCGTGGTGCCTTTTGTTTTGTGACACTACATTAGGAAGGTTTGCAGGGTGTTGAAGCGTTTCTGCCTTCAGCCAATAGACGGGTCATATTAAACATAATGTATTTTCCTGACTAACAAGTTGTTTTGTCTCTCTCCCTCTCTCTCTCTCTCCCTCTCTCTCTCTCTCTCTCTCTCTCTCTCTCACACACACTCCCTCTCTCTCTCTCTCTCACTCCCTCTCTCTCCCTCTCACTCTCTCTCTCTCTCTCTCTCTCTCTCTCTCTCTCTCTCTCTATCTCTATCTCTATCTCTATCTCTATCTCTATCTCTATCTCTAGATTTTGTAAACGATTCACATCACCGGATTTCGACTTAATTGAATTTTACTTTCACAGGTACCGAGCACCTAAGACCACAGCTCACAGGTTCCTCTCCTTCCTTCAAGTAAGCAGTTTAACATGTTTTCTACGCTAGAGAGTTATAGAAATAGCCCAGTAAGTAAATTACCATAGCCCTATAGGTTGTGACAGAAAAAAACAGAGGAAAAGGGAAAATAATAAAAACAATTCTAGTGGGGATGAACCCATGAATTAAGGGGAAGGGAGAGCAAAAAAAATTAACACATTTACAACCAAAAAATATCTGGTGCGTTGCAACACACCACTTTCCTTAGCTCTACGTCAATTCTTTTTGTACATGGTTAATTCTATTTAATCAATTCATTTATCACTCAGTTAATTTGAACGTGGTCAAACAACGCTTTACGGCAGCAGGAAGCGGTAGCGCCTACACTTCCAAATTTATTGTGCTGCGCTTACTCATTGCAACACCATTATTGAGCAATTGGTACACAGATAATTAATGAGGCTGTAAACACAAATTTTTTGAAGGAGGATAGTAATCACTTTTGCAGAGTTATTGGGTAATAACTATAAGGACTGGTGGTAAGCGAAACGCAGGTAGTTTAAATTCAGGAATTTCTGGAGTGAGCCCCATGTATCTCATGAGCGTTTTTAAATACTTACCCTATAGGTATTGGATTGGACTACAGTACCAATTTTCTTTAACATTCTACTAACATTCCAGCGGAGTTTAAAAGGAAAAAACTACGGCAAAAACGCTTTTCGTCGAAAATTTTGATAATTTATTGTGCTGCTCTCGTCATTTTCCCTCAAATGGGAATTTTATGGTATAATTATCATGTTAAGAGCTACCTATATTAAAAATGTAATCAAAATCGTTAGCGCGGTTTTTGAGAAAAAAATATTTGTTGTTTTGATCACTATGATAACTATAGTTAACTTTCGGTCGATTTTGTTCATACCCTTATTTTGGCGTCCCTTGGTAACCTGCGAGCGAGATATCAAGTTTGAGCTGATTTGGTACGGTGGTTTTCTCTAAAAATCGTAAACAGACACACAAACACACACACAGACCATTTTCCCAAATAGTGATTTTCGGACTCAGGAGGGTCTGAAACGTAAAGATCTGAAGAAAACTCAAAATTTTTTTTCAGCCGATTACATAACTTTCCTTTCTACTTCGTAGAGCCAAGGAAAGTAAAAACGGGAGAGAAGAACACTGCCTAACCTTCCTTCAGAAACCGTGCATGGGTATTCATTTCTGACCAGGTTTGTTCTCAGCTGCTAGGACGGTTCAAGGGCTTTTCGTAGCCCAATCCCCAAAACTGCTTCCGTCAGATTTCATATCACAAGTTCGTATGTGAAGTAGGGGTTATTAACTATTCTTTCATGTTAGTGTCTCCAAGACAAAAAGCTTCTTTGAAATTGTTGCAGTATTGTTGTCATTTCAGTTTTAGTTGTGAGCGTTAAAGCAAAAGGGAGGATAGTCAACAATTGTTGTATATGAGGGCGTGCAAGCACTAAATATCACAAATGGATGATGCAAGATCGTGAGCTAATATGTTTGGCCCAAGCTGATTCACAGAGTGTATGGGTGCTCGTACAATATTTTCTCACCACCCCTTGACGCATTATGCCACCCCAAGAGGCGATTACTGTCAACTTTAACAAACAAGAACGATCCTCCCATGAAGGAGATGGCGTATGGCGTCCATCACACTCACGAGAAAGCACAACCCCACTCCTAAGTGGAGCCACCATTCACGTGGGAAACATGCCCACCAACCATAGAACCTACCTTTATTTTGGTTCTACAGCAGGCCTTCCGTATTCACGATGGAGTTCAACTGGACAGACACTCGAAGACTTTTCTCGTATTTATGTAAAGAGAATCACGCACTGTTCTTTTGTTTCTTCACTGCATTACGTCGATATCAAAATTAACCTTTTGCTTTCATCGAAAAAGGTCTGAAAAAATAACGTGTTCGCAAGTTCATTCGAGTGAGCAGTACCTCGTACCCTTTTTTCGGTCGTTCGTTCTCTACTGGTAGGAACAACGCGTTCTAGGACTCGCGTCATGGTCTCCCGCCACGCTTCAGTCACCGCGTAAATATGATGTGCAACATTTGACTCGATTGGTTCAGGGATGATCAGTGGGAATCAAGTAACATCAGCGTCGTGTAAACTTCCATTCGTGAATTAGTCCTATCTAAATCACAGCAAGCTGAGAGAAGTTGAAAACCAATAAATGGGGGTAAAAGCTTGTGCGTCAGATTAGGTCACTGCAGGTCAGTAGCGAGCAGTCTAAAGGCTTCATCTTGAAGCTTCTTCACCCTCCATCGAGGACACAGTGAGACCTGAACCATATTCGTCATGGTAAGCAGTGGCACTAAACAAACGGCGTGAACGTGCTGGTGTAATCTCATTCATGAATTCCCTTAGAACCCTACTCCGCACACGTTGAAGAAAAGAGAGAGTCGGGATACTACCTGAGTTCCCCTTCCACCGTGCACAGTAAAAACAAACTCATAGTTCTTACCTTGCTTTAAGGCAGACGGCAGACAGTATTGCCACGTCAGAGCAAGTCTCAGTTCATCCTCAACAAATCCACGATTGATCTTAGCGACACCCTGGCCGTAGAAGCAATCAATGCGAGTGAATGTATGCACAACGGACGCCATGTAGGAGACCTAGTTTTGCACGAATAGCACAAGAAATCATTCTATTGATTAGAAACTTCAGCGTTTATCACGAAGGGACTTGGTTTTTATCCCTAAAGAGAGCGTAATCTTGTAGTTCACGGTGGGTTCTAGTGGTTCACTATGGCAGACGATGAATTAAAAAAAAAAAAGAACTCCGCCCGTAAAAGAATCACTAGTGAAGTGAGCGAGCAGCTACTATTTCAATTCGTCTTCATCCTTTCACAACAGTTGTCTGTCCGCTCAGATGTTTTCGCAGTCATTAGAGCCAGCTTTTTTTGACCGGCGCCTAAACGCCGGCGAAGCTCAAACGCCCCTAAGCCCAACACATTCCCCCTCTAAATGCGGCCGTTCTCCCGAAAGCCATCAACAAATGGACCTGTTCGAAAGAAAACCGTCGTTTTTTGCTAGGAAATGACCTTTCAGGGATTAATATTGAAAACCCCGGCCGCGGCTTTGGAAATTGACCGAATGAGCGGTTCTTCCAACATTGTTCGCGTTCTGGTCACAAGATCAGTTAGTTTTTGTTCGTACACAAAACTGACTATTACAAGAGTTGGTCGATTTGCTACCCAACGGATGGAAAGTTACGCAGTAGCTGGAAAATTAGGTCACAGTATATAATCCATACAATGCATTTTTACTTTCCTTGGCTCTACGAAGTAGAATGGAAAGTTATGTAATCGGCTGAAAAAAAAAATGTTTCAAAGTTTTCTTCAGATCTTTACGAACAACACTATTTGGGAAAATGGTCTGCGTGTCTGTGAAAGATTTTTAGAGAATACGACCGTACCAAATCACCTCAAACTTGATATCTAGCCCACAGGTTACCATGGGACGTCAAAACAAGAGTGTGAGCAAAATCCACTGAAAGTTGACTATAGTTATCACAGTGATCAAAACACCAAATTTTTTTTTCTCAAAAACGGCTCTAACGGTTTTGATTAAATTTTGTATGTTGATAGCTCTCAGTGAGGCAATTATACCATAAAATTCCCATACGTAGAAAAATGACGAGAGCAGCGCAATAAATTATCAAACTTTTCGACGAAAATAGGTTTTAGCGCGGTTTTCCCCTATAAACTCCGCTGAAATGTTACCAGAATTTTAAATGAATTGGTATCGTATTTCAATGCAATAACTATAGGGTGAGCGTTTAAAAACGCTCATAAGATACATGGGGCTCACTCCAGAAATTCTTGAATTTCAACTACCGCTGTTAACGCTTACTACTACCAGTTCTAAAAGTTTTTACCCAATAACTCTGCAAAAGTAATTACTATCCTTCTTTAAAAAATTGCGTTTAAAGCTTCATTAATTCTATGTGTACCAATTGCTCAACAACCGGGAATGAGTACGAGCAGCACAATAAATTATGGAACTGTAAGCGCTCACATGAACTGAGTGATTAGATTATCGTAAAATAGTTAAGATCATAAGTTGAACGGCGATATGAGTTGAAACGACACATTACCCATTTTGCGCAAGGTATCGCACTCGGCCAACTGGCCGACAACGTGCAATTTCGTTTTCGTTGAGTGGGAATCTACATCTGCCGAAGAACGCCACAACGTCGTTTCGTGTTTCGCCTGTAAGTCTTACAATAACGGCTTAATTCACTGTAACTCAATTGATTAGAACTTTTGACATTCCACGGGAAGGAATGCCTGAAACAATTCGTAATATTCACGCATAGTTTCGAAGGAAATCCCTTTCTGCGAGATCCCTGAAGAACTAATTAACTGAGTCGGAGTAAATTTACCCAGACTTACTTCACCGCGTACGCAGTTCACATTGTCGTTTACCTGTCGATCGTCGTATTATTACATGGCCACCGTAGTGAACCCGTCAAACGAAAATTTAATTCGAAACGCTTTTTTAAAGGTAAAATGATTACTTTGGCAGAAGTTGTGACCGCCGCTGAGTCCCCTCCGCAGCGAGAACCTTCTGTTTTTGTGTGTAATTAAGTTTGGTTGTTTTCGACAGAGAAAACAATTTGATATCGCAATTACCGTCTGACTGTGTGAAAATCAAAGGAAAACTTTCTCCCTTTGAGCCCTCCATTTCGAGTTTTAAGAATTAAACCGCAGTACAGTGGGAAAGTTGGCTCCGAGTTGCGAGAGGGAGAGAAGTCCTTTTAGAATTCACCCGCTGAGCTGTTCGTGAAAGAGAAAACTCGGTCGGTCTTCGGCACGGTTTTACTAATTGAGCGACAAATATTATGAAATTAGGGGAAAACTGGGAGAAAGTTGAACATTCCGAGGTTCCCCCGGCTTCCTGGGCGATTTTAAAAGGGGAAAATCAGGGAATTACACTCAATGAAAT
Organism: Pachypeltis micranthus; assembly: GCA_020466155.1. Classification (NCBI taxonomy): domain Eukaryota; kingdom Metazoa; phylum Arthropoda; class Insecta; order Hemiptera; family Miridae; genus Pachypeltis; species Pachypeltis micranthus. The sequence goes on from CM035776.1 coordinate 9,437,971, forward strand.
CTTGAATTGACGAAGGTACCGGGTTTCCAATTGAATTTGTCCTCTGCCCGTTTCTGCAACGGTATTCCAATAATTGTTATGAAATGTTCTAAACTAGTTCTAATGAGAACGCATTTGGCCGTCTTCTCCGTTAATTGCAGCTGATTACGCGGAGGGAATTTCGCGAAGGATGACACGATTTGGGTCGAAAGTTGGACGAGGGCCATCAGACCGAACTCTCTGGTATTCACTCCGGGACAACTTGGGAAATATTGAAACGAAATGCCCTTCCTCTTGTCTAATATTCCGTTCATTCCTTCGTAATTACGAAACTGCGTGGAGTGCATCTGGTTTTGCAACCCGTTCGTTATTAAAACCGTCGCGCACGTTCCGTCGTATATATACGGGTTGCCGCTTTGCCAATATAGTGAGAACTTCCTAATTGGCTCAAGAGGGCGCGATGCGGCTTCGACGGATGGTTGTAAATATTGGACGGTAAAATATTGAAGACGAACTGAATAACTCCCAAGCCTAATCATTCTGTAGAAACTCGCCTGTACAGCAGCACCTTCTATTATATAATGTAATGTCAATGAGGACGATCCTTGGCAACTGATGGCGGTCGAGATCCACATCTTCAAGCTCCGTTTCCATAAAGTGTCCCACCACAATCCCAGTGTTCACTGCAAGTCAAATCAGTCCGAGTCTTTCGACCTCCCTAGTCATTGTTTCCTTTTATCCCCTCGTAGCTGCAGAAATTCCACCGCCGCGGATTCTCCTGAAGTGGGGTTTTCCTTTTTTATTTTCCCTCTCCTCAATTTCAGATTCCTCTCCACAAGAGACAGCTCCTTCCAAAATTCATTCAGCTACGAACTCTCGCGAAAGTCACACTGCTCTCTCTGCCCACTCAGACACTTTCCTATATCAATTTTCAGCCCAGTTACAGCTCGCTCTCTCCCAGTTTCCAGCCAGTTCACGCTTTTACGAGTCGTCCCCTTGTGTCGCTCTTTTGTACACAAACTCTACTCATCTCATTGCATTTAATACAGTCCTCCTCACGGAAGTTCCTATTCCAAGTCCTATACAACGAAAGTTTAACAATATTCGTTTCATTAATAAGAGCAACCCTATAACTTCCGAAATTCAACAACATTCATTTTATCTACTTTTTGTTAGCAATGAAAATGAACGTTTCCAACGTTGGTAGTTCCATAAATGTCATACTATGAAGGTCGCGAGCAACACAATAAATCACGGAACTTGACAGGTTAAGCTCTAACATTGTAGTATGAACTGAATGAAATTGGGTTTGTTGCAAGAGCCGTACAAATGGCCTAACGCACCTGGAGATGATGAAACTTGTGTGGTGCGTCACGCTAGTTCATAATTGTGTGCAGATTCCAAACCCTTCTGTGTGAGTCAAGTTCCACGATGTGCTACGAACAAGTAGAGAAAACTTTCATTACGTATTGTACGGCGAGGAATCCCAGGGACACACAGACACAGACCTATTTCCACAGACATGTAGTGTTGAAGAATCACAGGTTGTATCAACATAACGCAGGCAAATGTGTTTACCTTGACCCACATTTGGTTCCGCGTGCACTCAATTCTCTCCAACTCTTTTGTCGTTTGTTGCACTTTTGATTTGTCGCGAGCAGCAAACCTTTTTACGATCTGTCTGGAGTACAGTAGTTACAGTCAACAGCAGTTGCCTAACATCTTCAATAAAGGCGTCAATAAAAAGAGAATTACGGGAATTTTTAGGTGAAAAGGTCTGCCCGTAAAGAGCCAACAGTTAGTCTTTAAATAGATTGTTGATGCAGACGAAGAGTAAATAAAGATTTACTTCAACGTTTAGTTGTTTTGCCGGCTACTACATCATAACGATCGCTCGATCAACCGGTAAATTATCGTCTGAATATTTTCCGTCAGAAGCTGCAAACTAATTCTTCCCACGTTGGAGAAGAGTCTCAATAAAACCCTCGTTTTACGGCCCTTGGAATCATCACATTCGGACAGACGTGCAAGAAACTAGAGAGGTATCAAATTGAAATAGAGTGCGCTCGCCAGCTGTAAAGTGAGTAACAGCATCGACACAGAGCTCTTTTGCCGTCGTCGAAGGGGTTTTAATTCACGTTCCCTCCCTCGCGCTTCACAAACAAAAAGTGTGCAAGCATCGCACACTTTCAAGCGCTTTATCAATATCCGGAGCGTTTGCGGGCAAGCATGCAGTGGGCTAAAGGTCGAAAGAAAAGGCCGAGTGGTCTGGCATCTCTGTTGGTGTTAATACACGCTTTTGCTGAACCTTTTTCGCTTTGGGTTCTTCGTGTTAAGGCCTCCAGGGTTCTTCCGGGAGTGTATGGTTGCGATGAAATTTGTCTACGAACAAGTAAATATCGGCAGTATTGAAATAGCGCACGAGTGCGATTGTACAATGCACTCCATAAACAATTTGACGCTTAATTGTGATAAGTTCCTCTCGTGACAGTTTTGGAATACTTTGAAATACGTTAAATGTGAAATAAAAAACACAGAATATTATCGACTGAGAACTGCAAGTTTCTGAATTATGTGAAAGAATTCATTGATGCGTTTCTTTATTAGCTTGCACCTGCGCATGTCCGCTTTGCCGACCAATACGCATCGTGTTTTCTTTTTGAAATTGCAGTCACGCTAAATAATGTATTTATACTTATTAGCCCCAATTGCACCAGGAAGCTCGACTTTACCAAATTCATAGCTGACACACGTTCTTCGCCTCTGACTTTCATTTATTTGGGATGAGCACTACGTCCTGAAGTCCTCTTGTGCCAGTTTTAATGTCTCACAAGTCCATAGCTAGCTTCCTAAGGAATGCCAGGTATTTGCAAGAGTTACCTTTGATGTCCTCCCTCAGATAAGTTGTACGAAAGATCAAAAACCGCTCCTTTTCAAGTCTCTGGCACTGGGCCAGGGCATAACAAGGAGTTTCCTCGTATACACCGCACCCCCTGCACCGAGGGGTGTCGACAATGCCCGTAACAAACGCATTTTTGTTCATTCAGTGTTCTGCGATGATTTCTGCTACCTACCTCGATGCTACCTAAGTTCCTCTCTATCCCCAGAAGGCTATGTCTTAACTCTTGCGTTGATCCGGGGATTAACTGTTTGAAGTGCCTCACTCCACCTGCGTTCCGGACAGTTTGATGCATTCCCCTGGCATATTCTCTCACTTCCCTCCGGACTAGTGACGGAGATGGGGAAAAAAGTCACAGCCAGATGGTCCTCGCTCTCATTTCCTCTCACATCTGTATGCCCAGGAATCAAATAAACGTCATCTCTAGTTTGCCAAAGAGCTGAGCTCCACCCTGCACTCTCTCAACAGTTTTGACGATGGGCAGTAGGTGTTCAGCGCCTTGCAAGACGCTTGACTATCAGTCATAATATTGATGGTTCCGCTTGCGGTTGTTACGGTTGTAGCATAAATATCTGATTGGAAATCCAAGGCACTGTACGTCCCACTCCTCCCAGAGCCCTAACCTACACAACACAGCCACTACTCGCTAGGGTTTTAAACCCATCTGTGTAGATGTTGATACCATTAGGAATCCGAAATCGACAACTTCCGCTGTTCAATAGGCTTCCTTCTGTTTGCCCTTTGTATTTCGTGTTAGACGCATGTTCCCTAATCAGATATAAAAAGTTAAGAACAAGATGCGTCGCACCAACAAAATTTGAGCACGTGTTAGTTAACAGGGAATCAAGTACACCCTCTTCATCAAAGAGGGGACCAAAGACTGGGATCGGTTCAGTGGCTATGGAGTGGTTTTCATGTTTTTGAACGTTTCGGTAATCTAATTATAGAAAGGGGATATAAAAGCTGCTCCAGTTTTCCTGAACAAGAAGCAACACCACCGTACAGCAATTTCCAGGCATGTTATAACAGCGTGTTGGACGCAGGGGGAATCAGGGAATAGATGGAAACGAACAATGGGCTAGCAAAGAAGAAATGGGCGCAGATGGGCCGTTTGTTGGGACTACCAGAAACCACTTACGTTGAGAGGTTTGCAAATGGGAGGATAGATGCAGGGTTGTCCATTGGCAGGGGTTGCCCGGCCTTGGACAGTCAAAACTCTTCATCCGACTCTCCAGTTGGGGGGGGGGGGGACAAGGAGGTGCTTGAGCTGGGGAGAAAGGATATGAGGATCATATGTGGTCTCTTTACTGGTCAATGTCCACTGAGGCACTACCTGTGAGGTACAGGTATGCAGGTTCTGTGGGGTGGGGCTAGAGACAGCAGAGCATGTGTTGCGTGTATGCGACGGACTCGCGGCATCGCACCATCATGTGTTTTGGAGGCCCTTTCTTCAGCCGGAATAGGTGGAAAATGCAGAACTTGCGGCTATCCTCTGCTTCGTGCAGGGGTGGTGAGGGCGTATGGGTGACGTCGCACCAAGTGAGCCCAGTTTCGTGGGCCCCGAGGTTGGAGCAGATGGGCCATGAGCTGAGAAACATAGACGCCCTTATAATAGGCCCGTTTGTGGCTGCAGTGAGGGTATGGCCTGCATCCACCTTTAAAAAAAAAAAAGCATGTTCTAGAGTTCCTATAGCATTTAAATTGCTGTAAGATATTTAAATATCCCTACACAGGGATTAGTTGGAAGTGTTATCCGTATAGGTACTGACTAGGATTGGAAGGTGGTGTGACAATGGACCGAGAGGTCTGGCTCCGCTCTACGTCCAAGCAAGTACGAAGACGACGTTGTAAGTTAAGCGGAGGAAGGTGGGAGGCGATGAAAAGATGGCTACCAGTTGCCCTAGCAACCATTTTGGGTGATTCATTTAGAGGCTGTTGAATGGAGCAGAACTTTTGTAGAATCTCGACATAAATGTCCGCAGAAGCCTGCACAAGATAGAATGATCCGACCAATCAATGGCCGCCAGTACCCATTTTTTCGCTGCGTCCTCATCCTCTGCTTCACCTTCCAACTGCGCCAGTGAGCAGAGCCCTTGATCTGGTCCCATTCCATTGCCACTGCAGAGTACAACAGTGCCCGTAACAGTATTATGTTGCAGGTATTTCTTCGAGCAACGTAATGCAGTTTACCATTAAGGTAGCGTTGGCAGGTACTCTCTAGCAGTGAAAATTACTCTACTGAGTTGTCGCTCAGTAAAACAAAAACTGTTAATGAATAATGCTTCTTCTGTTTTTCGACCGTTTCAGCATTGTCTGGGATTTAACTTAAATTAAAAATTAAAATTTGAAAACCTCTAAATATTCTCTGCACTAAGTTTGTTTTGCTAAGAGTTAATATTTGAAGATGTTGAAACATTTTCCAATAACTTGGAGAGAAGTTTAATGGGCAGAACGCACGTCAAAGCCCGCTGTTCCAGCCTGATAACTACCGTTGCTGACTGTTACGAGTAAATCCCTCGGCGGTTGCTGTTCAAGCGTTTTTACAGCTAAGCCCTCGAAGAAATGTGCCGTAGCCCTTTTGGAAAGCGCCGAGAGAGAGAAGAGAATTCTCAATGGCCTTTCTGTCGCCTGAGTTCTCTATCTTCGGAAGAGCGAGGATTAGACTGACGATAAAATGCTATCTCCTGCTCTTTAGAACCGCACTTATCTAACGAGCCCGTATCGGAAGAGGGAGCGAAGGCGAAGGTCGTGAATCTAAACTTCTTGTTTACAAATTAAAAAGGGGAGCCGTTCTTCTTGTCAGGGGATTAGCGTGAGAACGGTTTCAGGACTGTCACGTTAGCCCGCTCGACGAAATAATCATTTCTTGATACTGGCAACACAATTCGAAGGAACTGCTAATGCTGTGCGTTGTGGAATGTAAATCCTAAAAAAATGTAATCTTATTTTGTATTTGAATGGGTACATGAAATATTAACCATCATCAGAACTCCACCATCGCAGAGAGACAGTTTATTAGTCTTCTTGCTGTTTTCCCCCTTATAACTTTCCCTCTTATTTATTGTCAAGTTTATATTTACTGGATACGAGCCTAAAGTTGCCAGTTACTTCATAAACTCACAAACATTATACGTTTATGTTTTGATTGTTGATGTGGTTTTTAAAGTTCAGTTAATAATGGCTATTGTCTGACGACGTTTCGAGATCATTAAATTTTTCAAATCATAGGAAAGCGAAACTTGGTAACTAAATGTTTACATGGAAACTCTTGTACAAGAAATGATGTAAAACGTTCAATTAACAGCAGATTGTTGGACATTAGCCATAGTAGAAGGGGTGGGGAGGGGGGTGTATCCGAGCCAGGGGGGGGATAGGACCAGCGGACTCTGGTTCGATCCCCGACAGGGCACCCCCCTCCTCCAAACACAGGGGGGTGAGGCAATGGGTACCTGCGGTGGCTGGGACACTAAGCCGGCCCCCCAACGGGCTCGCTGGGGAGTTAGGACATGGGCCCAATGTGTGCCACGGCGAAATGCCATTGATCCTGCAGCTCTAGGGGAGTCGTATGGCCCGCAGCTACCTCCCTGGTCTGAGTGAGTGAGTGAGGGGAGGCAGTGAAGATTGGTTCGTCAGACTTGAGAGCTGTTTACCAACTCCTGGAGATGACTCAGGTGAAGTCGTGGGAGCAGAAGGCGGACCACCGGATGAGCCAGTTTCTCACTGGAGTTGGTTACTTTAATCCACTTGTGTTGGAAGATTCTTCTCCTGTTCTCTGCCGAAATTCCAATAAATGACAGGTTTCTCCTTCTCAGTTTCTACAGTTAGCACCTTTTGATTTCTTCAACATACGAGGCTGTCTCAACTCAATTTTAGGAGCCAGGAACACATTCCACTCGTATTCAGGCTTTCCTCAGCACAACTGCTGAGCACCTCGAGCTATCGAGATTGTAAGACACCAAGTCTCGCCACTAAATATGAAATATTGTCACAATCAACATTCGTTAACAGTAGGATGTCCGTCTGTTTCCTCATCAGAATGCCTGTTACTCAACACTCATAACAGAGTCAAGGAGGTTGCAATTCCGCTAGCATAGTCCAGGCTCTCGCACAGCATCCACCGAACCCAGACCTGTGGAGGAACGGCAGGTTGTCATTTAGCTACTCTCCCCCATAGAAAATTGTTGCCTGTGCGCTACCACCTGGAGATGTACCCCATCTGGAATCCGAACAATCTGTGAGTTCTTATTCTGGTGCCCTCCTGATTTAATTATTTGCTTGGGTGGCCAGTTGGGAAGAGAGAGGTGAACTGTGGCCACGTTTTGGTTTATTATTCATTCTGAATAACAACCCTATGTTTTCGGTCACGAAAAATTTTTTACAACCCCCCCTCAAAATTTGATACTTTACGTTTCAAGACATGGAGATTCCAAATTTGGAATGTCCGTCCATCGTTCGCCATCCCCCGTCCACCGTCTGGGCCGTTTTTTGCCTTTAACGTGGTCTAAAAGATTCGTTATTTCCCACAAAACTCCCATTTGTTATGTAGTTGTGCCCGCCATCTCGGCAATCCGATCGGACGAAGCCCATGGTTGTTATGGGCAAAAAAAGGTTAAAAATTAACAAAACGCAGTATAACGCGGGAACTACAGTGGATGTCAACGTTTCGTCGTTAGTACTCCCTCCCTCCCGTCATATCGAACTCAATCAACCGCCCGCTTGACTCGCAACGCCCGCCCTTTCGACTCTTCCCGACGGGGCGCCAAGGCCACTTCCTCCGCACACCCCTCCATCGGATCATAAACGCCTACAGTCGTTTACGGGCGCCTGGCGCCGGGGGAACATTTAGTTTCCGCAGTTCCATTGTAGCCAGGTCATGTTTCGTATGGTTTACTAGTATTCGATGACCGACTTCCATCTGGCTTGCCAGCTATCTAATACTCATCCATCTAGAGCGGCAAGTTCTGGTTCAGTGGAGAGCGGTTCACTCAGAGAAGCTCCCTTTTCACTCTCTACTTATCCACTGTGCATTCAACGGCCAATTCAACAGGCCCATGTTTAGTGCTTCGATGGATACTGTTTTGTAGGCGTTGGTGATCCATAGGAGTGCTGCCCACTGAAATTAGACGAGTACTTTGATTGACTGTGAGCGTCTACATGCAGTGCGTTGAGCGTTCGGTGGCTCAGGCAGTCAAAAGTCCCAGTACTGCTTCCATAGAGCCTCAACGGAAAACGGATGCCACACATCGAAACTCCTCAGCCTCATGAACGTTCACTATTTTTATCGTTGTACCAACTGAACAAATCCGTATTTCACTATGTTTATAAGAAACCTGGAAAAACATGTCGCTGTTTACCGAAGCTGCTAGTAGTTGTGACGTTTTTCCTTACGTCACATTTATTGAGTGACAACTGAGTAGGTTTTTTGCACTCAAGAGCCATTGAAACGTAACGGTTTTGTACGAATAGAAACGCCAACAAAAAAATCAACTTGTTGCATAATTTTCCTTTTTACTCCGTTACGTAGCCGTAAAAAGCGATAACTGAACGCTGTCTCCTAATCGTTGTTACAAAGATGAAGATAAAAACTGTTGGTTCATTGGCAACAGAATTGAAACGTGGCAAACACCACCTTGACAACTGCTGTTGAATACTGCTGCACGTGGGGTCGTCATAAAGGCCGCACTCGGGGTACAACGCTCTCTCATTTTAAAGAGAAAGAGGTCGGCTAATGTAATCTACTCTCCGGGTCATGACGTAGGTGGCGATCCTCTCCACGTTACGCGTAGAACTTTGCGAAGCTTTATAGGTATAGGACAACCGAGCCTTTAGTTGGAAACGTGTGGTAGTAAAAATGGAATTTTCTAAATTTCTCTGAACATTTGTATCGATCATTTTGAAAAGAGGTCATCTCAAATATATTCACATAATGCTTTTATGATAGATTTGTGGTGTTTGAGCGTCGGCTCATCATTTCTTATGAAAACGGGTCAACTCTCGTAAAGGAAAGACTCGATATTTGAGACTGAACCTCGCATTTATTTTGAAAAAGATTTTGACACCTCTCGGAGATCCAGAAGAAAAAATTGCCGTCGATACAGAATTTATACTCCTGAAGAGTATGAAGGGCTGACTGAGACCTCATCGAATTTGAGTAAATTCATCGTAAAACATGTCATGAAAATGTGGCTGCGTTCAACACTTGGTGGCCTGCCCTCTTTTGGTCGAGCAGTCCCAAATAAAGAAGAGCCTTCTTTTCTCTGAACAAGTATGACGAACTTCAATCAACAAGTCAAAAAAAAAAAAGAGTCGTGATTGCTAAACCCTCCATGGACTCCATAAAAGAGGAAAGATTTCGCTCGCTTAAAAACCTCCAAAGTGACTCTACTTTTCATCCCAGAACCATCAAACAACCCTGCGTACACACAAAAATTCCTATAAATGTGAAGAAATTCGAGGATCTGAAGAAGTCGTACCAGCACACATTCCTGACCCACCCAAGGAATTTTGGGATGAGATGAACATTTGTGAATCTCTTTAATACCTGTGAAGCTCAAGTAACATTCTTGTCGTAGTTTTTTTCTTTTTCACTATTTTCTTTGCATTCGAGATTGTTGGACGCACGAGAGGGCGGGATTGAAGATCGAAAATAATAGAAACTCGGTTAGCGTGGGAGGAGTGTATTAAATGCAATGAAGTGAGTAGCGTTTGTGTACGAACGTGCAACACAGAAGGGCAACTCAGAAATATGCGCGAACTGGAGGGAAACTGTATCAGAATTAGGGAGCAAGCTGTAACCGAGCAACCGGATACGAGTGACTTTCGCGATTGTTGCTGAATGAAATTTTGGGAGGAGCTGTCTCTTGTGGAGAGGAATCTGAAATTGAGAAGAGGGAAAGTAAAGAAAGGAAAAAACCCACTAGGGAAATCCAGTAGCTGCAACCGCGGTAGTGGAGTTTCTGCAGGTACGAGGGGGTAAAAGGAGTCAGTGACTGCGGAAGTCCGAGGTAAAAAGACTCAAACTGATTTGACTTGCGTTGAACAGAGATCGTAATGCTCATTTAAGAATTTTAAAAGTTTGTAAATACATCTTTCTAATGAAAAAATTGTGTGTTGCTTTGCCAGGCATTATAAAAAGAAATGTTCATTGGCAAGGGGCTGCATGACCTTAGACAGTCAAAACTCTTCATCCGGCTCTTCAGAGAGAGGTCCTAGTAGGTGCTTGCACTGGGGAGGAAGGATATGAGGATCATATGTGGCCTGTTCACATGTCACTGTTCGCTGAGGTACCACCTAGCAAATATGGGCAAATGCGAGGTACAGGTATGCAGGTTCTGCGAGGTAGGGCTAGAGGTGGTAGAGCATGTGCTCTGCGTATGCGATGGACTCGCGGCATCGCGCCCTTGTGTGTTTGGGCGGCCCTTTCTTCAGCCCGAAGAGGTGGCAAATGCAGAACTTGCGGATATCCTCCGCTTTGTGCAGGGGTGGTGGGGGGCGCATAGGTACATAACACCAGTGAGACCAGTGCTGTGGGGCCTGGAGGTGGTGCAGGGGGGCCATGATCGGAGGATCATGGACGCCCTTACAATAGGCCCATTTGTTGCTGCAGTGAGGGTAGCGCCAGGAAAAAAAAGGCATGCAAAAAATACGTACATTTTCCTGGAGGAAATGGGTTAAAACTGTCAAAAGCACCACTTAATAAATTTATCCAAGAGAAAATTCACCGATAGAGAAAAAACCCTGCAAATTATTACACAATGGTTTATTATTCTCATGAACAGGTTGACCTAGTATTAGTGCTCCCCCATCCCATTCAATTCAGCATCGAATACTAGTAAACCTTACGAAACATGTCCTGGCTACAATGGAACTACGGAAACAAAAAGTCTGATGATTTTGCCCCGTCGTCGGGGAAATTGCAACGGAGGCGCCGCTTTGAGCAAACCTGTTGTGAGGCGAAAGGGGAGTTGAGCCACCCACCCTGCAGCGTTGCCGCCGTTTTTTATTGAGACGGGCGGGAGGGAGGGAGTTCAAACGACGAAACGTTGACTTCCGCTGTAGCTCCCGCGTTGTACTGCGTTTCGTTAATTTTTTTAACCGTTTTTTGCCCATTACAACCACGGGCTTCGTCCGATCGGATTGCCGAGATGGCGGGCACAACTAGATACCAAATCGGATTTTTGTGCGAAAGAACGAATTTTTTAGACCACGTTAAAGGCACAAAACGGTCTGGCCGGCGGACGGGGGATGGCGGATGGCTGACATTGCAAATTTGGAATCTCCAAGTCTTGAAACGTAAAGTATCAAATTTTGAGGGGGGGTTGTAAAAAATTTTTCGTGACCGAAAACATAGGGTTATTATTCAGAATGAATAATAAACCAAAATGGTCCTCAACCAATCAACGAATTATAAACGTAGCAATAAATTGTAAAATTTAGATAGTAGATGGACCCTTTTCAAAATGACCGATTCATTTGCAGGGAATCCTCATTTCTTTAGGGAGAAAATTCGTCGGGAGAAGTGTTTGTGGGTAAAGGAACTGTGGGAAGTTCGTTCATAAAGTGATGGTATAATTATTTCACTAATGTTTACTACAACTGAGAAAGCTATTTTAATGGAACGATTTCCGGGTCAAGAGTAATAATACGGCATCCTTCCTTGGATAGTCTTGATATATTTCCGCGTAAAGGTATGAATAGCTAACCTGTACAAGATAGAATGATCCGAACAATCGCGTTGGCCACTGACAACCATTTTCTAACACCAGCCCCCTACTCTGCTCCATCGTCAATCTTCAACTTAGCAGTTGGCTATCGACGTTCCCGAGTGTAGCTCCCAATCTCGATCCATCCTGTTTTCACCACAGGTTAAAACCGCGCTCTTAACATATATTCCCCTCTTGTATAAAGAAGAGCTCTTCGTGCGGGAGAAGGGGCTCCTTTTAGTCCTCTCGGATAATGTGGATGTGGCAACTCGCCCTGCAGCTGCACGGGTTAGCAAGAAGATGACACTGGCGGTTAGGTGACGCTGAGCGATTGGGTAATGGTGTTCGTTGAATTATAAAACAAGAGGCATTAGCTCAGGCAGCAGTAATTTGACGTTAGGGAAGAGCGTAGGCCAGGGAGCGATGAGTATGAGATAACCAGCAGGAAGGAAGTCATGTCGATGTAAAACGAGCGGAACGAAGGCGCCCCAAGGTACCCCCAAACTGATTTGTACATAAATGTGATAAATACGGTAGATGTGACAATATAAATTTGCTGTGATCTAAGACAAATGAAAGACAACTAGGAGTAGTTGAGATTATGTGAGAGTAGTGTAGGTAGTGCCCTGGGAAGACTGGACTTGAGTAAGTAGAGTAGGAAGTACAGATCGATGTCCTCACTGAATGCAACAAAAGGACAGATTTCTATAACACGCTAACCTTTCTGGCCGGTTCTACAACTACTGATGCCTTACACCAATTTCCTTACGGTTCTAGCTATGAAATCCAAGCCCTCTCGAAGTGCCGTACCCATAGAGGGCGTAGGCGACCTCTCACATATACCTGTGCTGTGTATCATTAACTGTTATACACAGGTATATGGGACCTACAGTTTATCGCCGGTTCCAAACGGCACTATTTTGAGAGGCTTACTAGGCAAGTATACTCGTGGTGGTTTGCCATTGCCTTCCACGAGGTGACGGCCGCAAATTGTTAGGTGTTACGCTCGGGAATCGAACCCGAGTATTTGGCATGGTAGGCTGATATACTAACCTCCACGCCACGGCCGCCACAACTCCACACAATCCAAGCCCTAAGTGGCGAATTTTCCACAGTACCTCCCTGGAGATTCATTTGCCATTACTCATCAACCCCGTATCGTAGAAATTTATCACATTTGAACCCCTCATGAACTGCCACAACTGTGAAATGGTGCAGAAACTGCCAACACAAGTTCGCCAACGTTCTTACAGCCCTGCGGCCGGCGATATTACTTTTCTTCCTGACGAATTCAGTCTGCCGATAACGTCTTTCATAATGTCGTTATCAACTACTCGTCTCGTGATTAGTTATCGGCTCAGTTTTTTGTCGAACTCTTTTTATTGCGGAGCTAGTATTACGCAGTTTCGATAAAATTCAATCGTTCGACGGGCACTCGCCGCGTTACTGAATGTGCCGGCAGTACTTTCCCAACCGTTGCATTCGGGACGACTCGCCCACAGCCCGCCAGAAATAAGCAGCAGGACTGGTTCGTGCCGGATTTTTAGTAAGCTCTATTCATTTATGTAATTATTCGGACGCGCGGAACGACTTCATTATTCAGTTTACGTTAATCAACGCTTTTCTCCTCGGTAAATAATCAGGTCAATCGCAATAGGTCGTTCAATTATGCAGTTGATAATTATTGTGAATTTAAAAGCCCGGTTTTGGCGGTAGTCTGGTCAATTTTTGTTTCTCCTCCGTCTCTCGCAATCAACGTCATCTAGCCGGCTTTAATAAAAATCGCTGTTTGTGTTGAGTGTAAGAGAAAGAGAGAGCAGGTATGAGACTAACGCGATGGAGAGAGATATCGTTACAACAGTAACTTGATTAGTAGGACAAAGTTCTGATGGAAATGTCACTTGATTAGCACGATACAGTTCTGATTTACCAGCCAATAGAGCAAGTTCACGCGACATGGCGGGTCTCTGGATATGTGAACTGATGTTGAGGCGAGAGCAAGCGGCTGCTGAACCCTTGGTTGAGAGCATGGTCTGGTAGGTGCCACTACGAATTCCTAAGCAGAGGTGGTAAAAGGTGAAGGTTTCGCAAGAGAGGTTGTGACGTGATATCTGACAAAATCAGTTTCGGGGTTGGGCTACGTAAAACCCTTGAACCATTGTAGCTGCAGGGAACAAAACTGTTGAGAAGAAAGGTTACTGAAGGAAGGTTAGGCCGGTTTTGGTCCTTCTCCCGTTTTTCCTGTTGGATTTGCCTGGCGCGTGTTCCCGTTAAAAATTTGGTTCTCCTTCAGTTCCCTGCTCCCTTCCCGCGTGAGTACGTTCCTGCAACGGTTCGAACGAAGCTCGAAGAAACTCGAACGTCTCTGCAAAGTCTGTGGCTGTGGTTTCGTTTTTTTTTCTTTTGGCATGCCTTAGGTAGGAGAGGACGTTTAATTTATCATTCCCTTTTTCTTTTTTTATTAGTAAATATTTTTCTTTTTATGCTGTGAAGGAAGCCCCATTTCTTTTTAATACTTAGTTCCCAAATAAATGTATCTCAGTTGTTTTTTTTTTGCTTTTCTTTCCCCTAAATACCTGGGTTCATCCCCACTAGGATTTATTTTATTGTTTGCCCCTTTTTCTTATTTATTTTTCGTTACAAGGTGAGCATTCAGGGAACTTGGAGAACGGTAAAACCCGTTGTCAACTTTGAAAATGATCCGCAAAGCCTTTTGTTAACTGGAGAGGCTAATTGAACTACCATCGGGTAAGAACAACCCAGCGCCTGGGGCAAGGGCAGCGAATTAGTTTTGCCAGAGCTGAGCTGCACAGTTTTGTTTCAGTGGTCTGTAAAATACTTCTATGGGTCCCTTCATCTCATTGTAAGGAAATATGACATTCTGTTCCAATATTGAACCTCTTAGCTCACTTCAGGAAGTTACCCAATGGGATTACGCATGTTCATTGTCATCACGCACAGGTGGTGGTACCTTGAGGTAATATTCAGCTTCACCAACTTTTTGATTAACGAAAATAGGGGTTTATATGGGGGTGATAGTTGGAAAAAACAGAGGCAAATTATAAAAAACAAGGTTAACAAGAAACAGTTGAGAAATGAGCAGAACAGTTGGGCAATCAGAATAACAAATGAAAACGAGCGGTGCGTAGCAACACATAACTTTCCACCACCCCTGTAAGTTCATACACCAGCTACATATGCGAGTGATATTTCTTCATTCGATGCATTTCTACAGAAACATTCATGGAGAACAAAATGTAGGGGCCAGTTAGCTGAAAGTACTCCGTAAGTGTGATCAAAATCGTTAGACCGGTTTTGCAGAAAATTGGAAAACCGATGAATTAATATTTGACAAATCTCCTTTTCTGAGTTAACTTGGCTATGGTTATACCTCCGTTCAACAGATATATTCAGAAATAACTATAGAGAACGAAATGTGAGTACGGGTAACTAAAAGACACTCTAAACGATTTATTAAATTTGATGAGCCAGTTACCTCGGAATTTACGGAAATGTTCGAGAAAACGTTATTCTCGACGCATTTTTAATTTTTATCTCTGCTCAATGGACTTTCAGAGGAACATTTATTGAGACCAATATGTAGGTATTAACTATTCAAAAACATCCTGAGAGTTTGCTGAAGCCGTTTTGCCAAAAAGCGTAAAAAACCTTTGCTTCATGGGCCTATATCTCCGTTCTCCGTATTTTCATGGGGATATGTATGCGGAAGAAAAGTTAGGTATTGATTAGTAGAAGATATTTTGAAAGTTTGATCAAAATCGTTGGAGCCTTCTTCGAGAAAAATGGGAAAATCCTGGTCTTTGGTACATTTTCGTCCCCCGTCCCCCTTCCCCATTAACCGAAATCGCCCATAACCTTATTTCAGTGTGTCCAAAACAAAACGATAAAAGAACCGGCTCAATCGGTTCAATCGTTCTCTCGCAAATCGAACACACACGGACGACGCGCCAAAATTAGGGTTTTTAGACTCAGTAGGCCTCAAAACGCAAAGATCTGAAGAAAACCCAAATTTTTCTTTGACACGATTACAATACTTTCATTTTTCCCTTTGGTTAGCGGAAAGTAAAAACGCGATATTTTAAGCACCTCGTTTGTTATAACTGTATCACGCCATTCGTTCCCACCACGCTAGTCGAGATCACTGTGGGATGGGGTTAGGATAACCGTGATTACGCTGTTATTAACCCGTATCGAGAAGGCAGTGGACTAATGAGGTTTCAGTAAAGGAAATTGGGCGTCTGTTCAATATCCCATCCCGTAAACGACTGTCATTTAAACGTAAACGGCCCCGTAACCGTGCATCCCATTGACGCCCAACCCTCAACAATCCATATTTGACCAAATTATTGTTTCTAATAATTGTGAGAAGCCAAAGTGGCCGCCAACGCGTACTCCAACTGCAAGAGCTGCAGGAAAAAAGCCTAATTAGTCCGGGAGAATGCTTTGGGTTATCAGGAAAAATCGGAAGAGGTACAAGAAAATGAGAACTGAGCAAGAAATGATAAAAAGCGGAGTTGTGAGGTTACAACTTATACAAGCAAGAAACTTTAACGAGGAAGGGAGAATTATAGTGTTTAATAAAAGTTGTTTAACACACTAACGTCTGTGTAAAAGTGTGTTATTATTTAACATCTTCTTTTATCTGCTTTTATATTCAGTAACCCATTTGCGTTTGAGTTTTCTAAAACGGCAATCTGACGTCTACAGTTTTTCTCAACACACACTGCACGAAAAGAACAGCTCAATCGGTTCAGCCGTTCTTCCGCAAATAGGCCACGGACACACGGACCACGCGCCGAAATTAGGTTTTTTAGACTCAGTAGGCTCCAAAACGTAAAGATCTGAAGAAAATCCAAATTTTTTCTTTGACACGATTACTATACATTCATTTCCCTTTGGGTAGGGGAAAGTAAAACACCACGTCTTCTAAGTTGATGACGTCACTGTGTTGATTCATTATTTTCATTTCTCAACTTGTCTGTTAATTTCTCAACTCGTTTCGAGTCAACGTGTTTTTTACTTTCCGCTACCCGAAGAGAAGGAAGAAAGTATAGTAATCGGCCCAAAAAAAATTTGGGTTTTCTTCAGATCTTCACGTTTCAGACCCTACTGAGTCTAAAAAACCTAATTTCGGCGCGTGGTCCGTGTGTATGTGTGTGTGTGTGTGTCTGTAGTTTGATTTGCGGGAGAACGGCTGATCCGATTGAGCTGGTTCTTTTTTTGTTTTGTTTGTTATTTTTTGTAGACACCAAAATAAGGTTATGGACGATTTCGGCCGATGGGAAGGGGGGTGGGGGACGAAAATGTACCAAAAACTAGGGTTTTTCGCATTTTTCTCGGAAACGGCTCTAACGATTTTAATTAAACTTTCAAATTATCTTCTACTAATTGATACCTAACTTTTCTTCTCCATACATATCTCTATGAAAATACGGTGAACGGAGATATAGGCCCATGAAGCAAAAATAGGTTTTTAACGCTTTTTGGCAAAACGGCTTCAGAGATTTTCACCAAACTCACACGATGTTTTCAACTAGTTAATACCTACATATTGTTCTCAATAAATGTTCCTGTGACGGTCCATTGAACTGAGATAAAAATCAAAATGTGTCGAAAATAACGTTTTTTTCGAACATTTCCGTAAATTCCAGGATAACTGCTTCACGAGATGTGATAAATCCTATGGAGTGTCTTTTAGTCACCCATACCAACATTTCGTTCTCTATAATTATTTCTGTATATATATCTTGAACAGAGATATAAGCCAAGTTAACTCAGAAAAGGAGATTTGTCGAATATTAATTTATCGGTATTCGAATTTTCTCAAAAACGGCTCTAACGATTTCGATCAAACTTTCGGAGTACTCTCCGTAGTAGTCCCTACATTTTGTTGTCTATAAATGTTCCTGTAAAAATGTTCTTTTTGGTGTATCATCTCACCTGTCATTTTCATATTATCCACAGCCTGATTTGCGTCTTAGTTGTTACTTTCTGTGTTTACTATGGATGATGGTTTATGAATAAACCGAAACGTTGGTGTAGCTGAATGTTTTACAGCTCCCATAAAATCATTGCCTGTTTCCATTGGGCAGTCGTGGCACCCAACCTCATGACGTACACGCAGGCGTACGTATTTTTTTAAATGGTCTTTTTTACGGTCAAAAGACGTTTTTATCCAATGGCGTTTTTCTCGCTTTAAAACGAAATGATCTGAAAGAAAGAAGAAGTTTGCTGATTTCTCGACTTTCTTTCAAACTTCCCGGAGCTGACGACCGTTGTAAATACGCGGATGGCGTTGAAAATAATGAACGTCGCTGTGATTCGATCGAACCTCCGTAACTGGAACGTAAGCGACAATAATTGACGCCCATACGAAATTACCTGAGACGAAGCCTTGATTGTGTGTACCCTCTCGAACGCCGGGCAATCAACGCGTCTAGACATTGTTTCCAGACGAATTAAGGACTCGGCAAATGGCCGCTAATGAAGAGGAGGGCGGATGCAGATCGATCCTCGAATGTGTGAGATTCAATTGGAGCCGGTTCGTATTCGCTCCGTTGGATTAAATCTCGCGAGAGTGTAAATTAACCAGAATCCCACTCCGAAGCTGTTGTAGTATTCCTAGCGGGTAATGATTGAGGTACAGAAGCGCAATCAGACTTCGTGGCAGACTATGGAAAGAGCGACAAAAAAAATTTTTTTCGAGAGGAACGAAGCTGACGGCAAATCAACTCGTTATCGAACCAGAAATGGTTTGAATGTTATGAGTGGTTATAGTAACGAGCTTCCTGGATGTAAATTGGATCCACGTTGCAGCGCCCCCGGCTATTTCGATTGAATTATTTGAAATCAATACTCCACTTGGCACAAAAACCCTTGGAAGAACGGGTGTGTTACGTAACTTTTTGTCACCCATAACAGGTCTTCAATTTTGACGTATGTGTAACAAAAAATGTCAGAAGGACCTGTTGTTGGAAATACAAAATACATGGGACGAAGCGTTGCCCAACATACCTTAGACCAACACAATATTGTCTTCAGTTCGTTAAAACTAGCCTAAGAGTTTATTAAATTTGGTCGTATTTACTCATCACATTAAAACAAGAGATGTCTTCAAGGTGTGACGGTACAAACGGTAAATTGAAAGTGGGGATGAACCCATGAAAATTGGTAAAGTGGTAAAGCAAATAACTAAAACTGATTCGAGAATTATAACGTTTTATTCAGAAAATAATTAAAATAAAATTTCAACTGCAAAATTGGGACATATTGACTCAGTGTTTTATCACAGATATATCTAGATCGGTAAAATAGGGTGAAGTAAATATTTCATGTTTCCAAAGGCCGTGAATTCTAATTGTAAACAAATTAGCAAGATGATACTTCTTTAGAATTTTGTATGAATGAATGTCGACGAGGTAGGTGGACGCCTTCCACTGGTAATCACCAGACAACCGGAATTCGAAGTCTTTTGGCTCCGACCCAAACGATGCGTGAAGGGTAGGTCTCTCGTAGTTGACTTCCACAGCGAGGACCCTTGGTGCATATACAACGCCTCCAGTTGAACGGACGAGGCCGAGCGCCTCCGAGAAGCGAATTCAGGGTGAGGATTTGCTTTCGGCGAATTCTCTCCAACAATCCGTCTCGACGGAAGTATCCGCAGCCAAACACTACTTTTTATTAAAAAAGTAATTCGACGATAGCGAAATATAAGGGCACAGTAGAACGATAGGACACGACGATACGGCAGGCAGTGTCGGAAGACAGAAGAAAACGGAACGAAGTGGTCTGGGTTATCTTTTTCCCGCCGCCTACAGGCAGCAGCGACTGACAAGGCGTGAAATTCATACCGAATTTCTATGAATTATTGAGGTAGCTTGGTACCTTCTCCCGAAATTCAATATCAATATACCGATAATTTTCTACTATGCTTCTTTATTAGAGCTGGCAGAAAACCCCCAAATAAAAGAACAATTGCGCAGAGAATTGACTACCATCTGGCGGAAGACGGGGAAAATTCGCACCGAGAACCGCGCAATTACGAACGTGGCGGGACTTCAGAATAATTCACGCTACAAATGTTGAAAGAATGTCCCATTTTTTGTGGTATTTTGGCTTAAATACGCGTTAAGCACATGACCGTTCCAGAACCCGGAAAGTTATACCAGTTAAAAGTCACAAAGGTTGTGGTTTCGCTATCATGCAAGAACCCGACACTGGCTCAGCATCCACCGAACCCAGAACTGTGGTACAGCAAGTCGACACCTCGCGGACCCTTGGGAATCCCCTACCATTTGGGAGGAATAATGGTGTTCTCTTGAGGTATTGTTCTTGCAACGAGGTTGTAATGTTATCCTCCGAATCAGTATGAGTTTTTTGACCTCAGAATTCCCGCACCTGCCTTAATGGGACTCCCTGGCCCATAATGGCCAAGTCATTGTTTCCCCAAAGACCTCAACTGCTTATTGTTACCTACGGAAATATCACCACCACAGTTATTTCCAACAGCAACGGATTTTCCACCACCACAGTTATTTCCAACAGCAACGGATTTCTCTTCAACTGACTTTTCCAACTTCCTGTTCCCACTCCTCACTTTTCTCTCCACGACAGACAGCTCCTCCCAAACTCATTGTCCGCGGGATTCTCGTGAATGTCGGTCATCTCCAATTCTCCTAACACAGTCATCCCAACAGACACTTGTTTCACTTCTCATCGACATCTAATTCGGATTTCTCCTTCCTTCCCCCTACAACCAGTTTCACCCTTTCAGAGCCCTCCTTGTTCGCGCTTACATACTTAAATCATATCCTGTTCAAGCCACCTCTTCTTGTACATCTAAGTGTCCAAATCTTGTGATACACCAACTTGTTAAATTACAAGTTTGTGCTCAACTAAAACCCGTCTTCAAGATTCATTTAAGTCTATGCTGGTCGAAACAGGTGTGTTGAGGGTTGTCTGGCGTTTGGGTTGTCCTGCCTGCCTCGAGGTTGTCTTAACCAGAAGTGGATGAATGAGGAGATTTCCCGAGCGTATGAGTCATAACTGAGCATTAAAGCAATTGGGTTATAACTGGGCCCTTGTGTTCTAGACAGGTCTGTTTCCTTATTTGATGACTGGACCTATATATATCAGTCATGGTAGTTGGGGTTTCGCTAATATTCAAGAGGCCGGCCCCTGCAGCATCCACCGAACTCAGATCTGTGGAGATACGGCAGGTATTTGGTCGTAAGCCAGTCTCCCGGTAGAGAGCTGTTGCCCATGTGTGACCGCACGGAGGTGACCACCAGAGGAATCCCGTACCATCTGGGAGGAGTTCATAATCTGGTTTCCCTCCTGATCTAACTGTAGACTCGAGTGGCAAGTTTCAAAAGGACAGATCAATTATGACCACGTTTCTTAGCCATCACCTTTTTCGCGAACTTTGCAAAATGGTTATAGGCTTGCTTTGTAGCAGTCAATGCTGCTCAGTTCGTTTCCCCTCCCAACAACCGTCGCTCACTGTTGTAGAAACCACAGTGGAGCAGCACATGGTTTCTTGTTTCCTCCATACTGGAGGCGCAAGGCGTGCATAATGGAGAGTCTTTCAGAGAAAAGAAGTGGAGCCGCGCATTGAAGTCACCACGTCCCCTGAGGAGCTGGCTCGTCCAGTGGTCTGGCTCAACCCATTTTCTTGAAAGACGTTCACGGATGTTGGGGAAGAACTCATACGTATCACGTCCCTTTGACGAGGGTTCCCATCTCGCTTGCCATTTCTCTAGCGCCCATTCGTCGATGGCGGCAAGTTTCTGTTCTGTGGTGAGATCCGCACGGAGTTCAGCCCAAAGCGGAGTTCAGCCCAAAGCGGGGGAAGCTCCCGTTTCACTCTCCACTTGTCAACCATGCACTCAACGGCCAAATCAACTGATAACTGACCAGTGATAACGTGGAGTGCTTCTGTTGATACAGTCTTGTAGGCCTTGGTGATCCACAGGAGCGCAGCTCTCTGGGATTGGGCCAATACTCTCTTTTGATTGATTGTTAGTTTGCTACCCCAGACAACGGGACAGTAGCCAATCACGCCTCGAGATATGGCCTTATACATGAGGACCGTGTCATGGTAACACACACCCCAAGTGGCCTTAGTAATGGCACGCAGTGAGGCAAACCTTGCAATGGTAGTGCCTTTCAGGGACTGGAAGTGTTGGTTGAAACCCCACCTCTCACCTATATTCACTCCTAAATACTTGACGTGCTTTTCAAGAAGGAGCCTGTGGCCGCCAAAGCGTATTGTGGGTGCATTATTCACTTTCCCTTGTGATCTAGACACACGCAAATCCGCATACAAGGGTAAAAGAGGCTTGTTTCCTTATCAAGTAACTGTCCATGTACCCTCGAAGAGGGTTATATCAGTCTGACAAGGGTAAGACACGCTGTTAGTTTGATCAATGACGGTTGTAGACTTACTTGTGTGCTATAATTTGGGAAACTCTCGAAAAAACACGGCTTCGGTACATGTTGCTTTGTATCTCTTTATTGACTAGATGTTCACGCGTGAGCTTCATCCGAATCGAAGAGAGCAATTGGAGCAAAAGATTGTACGAACCTAGTTTTTATGTATTTTCGTGTGTTATTCAGTAAAATTTGTGTGCAAAACCGCCAATACCAAATTTACCCCAAAACGTTTGGTGCTTCCTTGAACTGACGATGTGGCAAGGCGAATGTCAACGTTAAAACGCTAATCAAGTGTCCCTAATTCAGTTTTTATGTACTGCTTTGATATCGCAATTATATTTTTTCTCAACGAGTCGCCAACTGTGAATGTACATAGTTGAAATCTAGGCGTTTAGCGAAGGGTTTTTTTAAACTTGTTTGGCACGATTGGCGATAGCTTCGTTTTCTATGCAAATTCGATAAAAGGGTTCTGTGATACTACGTCGATTTATTTGGCTCGACGCACGCCCCCTTCCATCTTCCATCTACGCTCCCCGCTGGTACATTTATGTACACGGTTTGTATCATCTCGTTCAGTCATCGAGTCTCCACAGAGTATTTTATGTAGGACGAAGTGTCGAGCTAGTAATTCGATTAAAACCGCACAGCGTTACAAAAACAACGCGAAAGAAAGGTGTTCCGTTCGGTATACCTGGTACGACGCATCGCACTACGTTCCTCGCCAGGACATCCGGTCCATTCGTATTGCTCCCGTCACCGGTTCACTTTTCTCCTTCGGCCGCTTATCTTGTGCCTTCAACCCGTTCAACCTCTGAAGCTCCTCACGTCACGTGAAGCGCCTGACTGTGCCTCTCTTTTCTTTCAAACTTCTCATCGCTCCCGTCTTCTGAATTCGCGCCGCTACTTCCTCCCAACTTCGTTTTTCTTCCTCTTCTCAAGTTCTTCGCTGCTCTACACAGAGTAAGAACTGTTCGAAAAGCAGGTCGCGAAAACGTAGTTTCTTGTTTTCACTTGGCGATTCTTCCAAGTTTTGTAGGTGTCAGTCTCGGGAGAACTAGTCTTTTATTAATTTTCTTTTTTTTTATTGGTCGCCTGAGTAGTGAACGGATAATTAACGTTGACGTATTAGTTTAAGGTCCAACGAAGTTTCATTTGTGCTCTAAAAAATGTAATCAGTTGTATTCCTTCTCATTTGATGCTCCGCGATGGCTAATGTTGCGACTGATTTACCTATTCAACTCGTACGCACAATACACAATACGTCCTTGTGTACTAGCCATTCGTCGCAGAAGATGAGGGTCTACGCTGACACGTCGCTGCAGTGGCCAAACACATCTCATTGTGGACAACAGGCTACCTCGACAGGGCCCCTGGGGCATCAAAGCCAACAAATCTCCTGGGCTAGATAAGATATAAAGCAATAAGTTAATTATATTATTATATAATACGTGGAATTAGCGAGGGGTGTTTGTTTTTGGGTGTGTTTGAGCTGTGCTGCATCAAGGCATACAAGACAGTGTCCACTGAAGCACTTCAAGTGATCACTGGCCAGTGGATGATGGGCATCTGGGTGGGTTGAGCAAGACTATCGAATGAGACAACCCCTCACAGGACGTGGAGACTTCAATGCGCTTCTTTTCTCTTAATGGCTCTCGATCCTTCACTTCTTGCTCCTCCAGTTTGGACAAAGAAGCCACATTCTGCTCCACCGCAGATCCTACAACAGTGAGCGATGGTTGTTGAGAGAGCAGCTAAACTTTCCAGCTTTGACTGCTACTGAGCAAGCTTGTAACAGTTTCACCCAGTTCTTCGATGAAAGTTATGCGAACATATCTGGTGCGTAGCAACACACAACTATCCCCAACCCCCGTGAATACAGCAGTGCAATGAGCGCTGTACGATGTGCCGTGAATAGATTTGAAATTCCCGCCACCTTAGAATTAGCGGTTGCTTAGGGAGATGGAACATAGGTGTCATTGATCCACCTTCAAGCACCCAATTAGTTGCTGGTCTTCTTCTTCTTCTTCTTCTTCTTCTTCTTCTTCTTCTTCTTCTTCTTCTTCTTCTTCTTCTTCTTCTTCTTCTTCTTCTTCTTCTTCTTCTTCTTCTTCTTCTTCTTCTTCTTCTTCTTCTTCTTCTTCTTCTTCTTCTTCTTCTTCTTCTTCTTCTTCTTCTTCTTCTTCTTCTTCTTCTTCTTCTTCTTCTTCTTCTTCTTCTTCTTCTTCTTCTTCTTCTTCTTCTTCTTCTTCTTCTTCTTCTTCTCATTCTTCTTCTTCTTCTTCTTCTTCTTCTTCTTCTTCTTCTTCTTCTTCTTCTTCTTCTTCTTCTTCTTCTTCTTCTTCTTCTTCACGACCTGAACATCTGAATACAAATTTTTTTACACGATTCCAAAACTCTCCTTACCCTTTGTATAGCGAAATGTAAAACACGCTCCACAGTTGGTCTCTTCTGTTGGAACTTTCCACAGCGAAATGCCATTGGTCCTGCAGCTGCAGCGTCAAAAGTTAAATCAGGTGCAAAACCACATTAAGAACCTCCCAGGGTCACGTCTCCACGTGGTAACACATTGGCCACACAGGTGTAGAGGCCTAGGCACGACCATCACCCCCAACTTTGTTCTGCAGTAGGACCACAGGTCTGAGTTCTGAACGAGTGTTAAGGAAGCAGGTCCTGATTGACCTTTTGAACTCAGGCGTCTGAAACTCCTTCCTTTCGCCGTCATTTAGCTAATGTTCCACACGCCACATTTACACCCCTTCTTGTCAACGAGTCTGACATCGGAGGTCGTCGATCATCGTATTATATTAAATGCAGAAGGTGCCGGCGGGTTGACGAGTGACTCCACCATGATGACCATGGCCCAACGTGTGGCCCGAGGGGGACTTTCGAACAGTCTAGAATCATTTCATCAGTTCGTTCTCAGTCTACTTTATTTGAAAACGCTAGACAGGTGCTTTTTCCATTGTTCGCACCACTGGAAAAGGATAATGTCAGGTCGAGTTCTGAGGCTCGATCCATGAAAGTTCGCTCGTCAGTTGTTGTGTGTGTTTAGTAGGGGAGGGGGAGGGTTTTGCCGCCTTTTGAAAAATCTTTTAGCAGTATCTACCGATCACTAACCCAACAACGCCAACTAATGATTACTTGCCAACTGGATTTCTGTTTTTCTGTATAGCGCTCCATGAGCCTTTAGGTAGAAATTGCATTAGAAAAATACGGTTTGAAAAAAAAACCCTGGGTGAAGGTTAAGGGGGGATGCGAGACGGGAATTTCATTGACGGTCTCGACTTGTTCCGTTTCACGAACCGAGAAAAGGAAAAACTCAAAGGAAAATCATTCGCTCTTCTCTACGCCGCCCTCTTCCCATTTCCACAACTACGAACCCTGAACCAACTTCATTCTATTGTGTTGAAGAGCCCCAGCCCATCCTGACAGTGAAGAAGGCCGCCCTTTCATGCAACATTTAGAGATTCCTTCAGAAGAGAGATTGAAAAGAAAAAAACGAGACAGGGCGAACGTTTCACGCGGTCGAAACACGCCGCGTCATAAAAAAAACACCGCCTCTCATCCCTTGCAAATAGTCGACAAAAATGCCTTTTTTTCTCCCCCCCCCCCCCTCCCCGAGTAAAATATTCAAATTTTATCAACTTGGTGGAATTTATAGAATACCTCCTGACTGGAAAAGCCCTTCGCCGTTTTTTTTTTTTTTCTACGCCTTCGCCAGAATTTGTTTTCAGTGCAAATACGAAGAAGCACGAGGGGTGAATTGGTCCATTGAAACGCAGAGTTGGTGTCATCTCCGCGAAATATCTGTCGAATACAACACGAGTATTGCTTCTGATATCGTCTCTTTGAGCAGAACTTGTTGAAATATTCATCGTTCGACTTATTTCGACTATCAAATAAAATACGTGTGAACGTGCTCGGTAAGGAATACAAATTGAGAAAGGCTTGGCGTTCCTCTCAACGAATTTTCGCAAGTATATTTATGGAGTACACGATTTAGGTACTCATTAGTAAGCTCGAGCATTTAATCAAAAAGATTGAAAGTTCTTCTCGTTTTGGTTCCAAAAAAATATTTAGAATCAAGAAAAAGATCAAGCCTAATCGGTCCAACCGTTCTTCCGCTAATAACATTGGTCAACAATGAAATTGTTTCGGGCTTGAAAATATTCAACTCTTCTGTATTTTCACCTGCTGAGTTCAAATATCAACATAAAAACCACGTATTAGCTCTTATTGGTGTATTATTCATTTTGAATAATAACCCTATGTTTTCGGTCACGAAAAATTTTTACAACCCCCCCCCCCCCTCAAAATGTGATACTTTACGTTTCAAGATATGGGGATACCAAATCTGCAATGTCCGTGCACCGTTCCCGTCTGCCGTACCCCATCCGCCATCCCCCGTCCGCCGTCCGGGCCGTTTTGTGCCTTTAATGTGGTCTAAAAAATTAGTTCTTTGGAACAAAAATCCCATTTGGTATTTAGTTAGTAGCCCGCCATCTTGGCAATTCAATCGGACGAAGCCCAAGGTTGTTATGAACAACAAATGTTTAAAAAAATCAACGAAACGCAGTATAATCGTTGAATATTATCGTTTTCAAGGTATATTTACATCGTGGGTCGAATGGAATGAGTATCAGACGTGAACAACTCCGTATAGGGAAATTACAGTAATTATTAGAGTCAACTACTTGCAAGAACTCGCGGGAACTACAGCGAATGTCAATGTTTCGTCGTTAGTACTCCCTCCCTCCCTCCCGTCTCATTAAACCACCCGCCCGCTCGCCTCGCAACGTGTCAATTGCCGAGGGTTCGCTGGAAGTCCCCATCCCAATTTCCCCGACTCTTTTTGCCCGACGGGGCGGAGGAAGGTTAGGGCCACTTCTTCCATACACCCCTACATCGGATCATAAATGCCTGGCGCCGGGGGAATATTTAGTTTCCGTAGTTCCATTGTTGTCAGGTCATGTTTCGTATGGTTTACTAGTATTTTTCGATGCTGAATCGAATGGAATGGGTCTCGGAGCAGTAATACTAGGTCAAGCTGTTCATGAGAATGATAAACCATTGTGTAATAATTTGCAGGGTTTTTTGAGATACAGAGGCACGTCATTTTATATAGTGTATATTTACACTAATTGAGAAATTTTGTTTTCCGAAGTTGGCGCACCTGCCGAATGAAAAAACAAAGAGTTATGAAATTGAAGAAGAAAATGAAGATAGTAGAGAAGAAGAACTTAGTGAGCCTTGCACATCTCATGATCCTTGAGGAAACAGATGATAAACTGCACAGGCTGAGTCAAGCGGAATTGAGTGATCTCATTCGAGACCTTGATTTGTCAAAGGATAAGGCAGAACTCCCAGGGTCCAGCCTACTGCAATGGAACCTTCCACAACGTGATGTCAAGGTGCCACATTACAGACAGCGTCAGAAGGATCTGATTCCTTTTTTGTGAAGAAGAACAATCTTGTTGTTTGTTGCAATGTTAAAGGCTTGATGAAATGTTTGAATTTGAACCATGATCCTACTGAATGGAGGCTTTTCGTAGACTCATCTAAGGTTAGTTTGAAAGCTGTATTACTGCACAACGGTAACCGTCTTCCTTCTATTCCTGTTGGCCATGCAGTTCATATGAAAGAGACTTATGAAAACATGAAAGCCCTCCTCGAATCAATCAAACACGCTGAACACAAGTGGAAGATCTGTGGTGATCTAAAGGTTATCGCCAACTCTTTGGAATGCAACTAGGGTACACAAAAGACGGCTGCTTTTTACGTATGTGGGACAGTATGGATAGGAAGTCACACTACATTCAAGCAGACTGGCCTGCAAGAAATCTTAACCCCAACGAAAAAAATGTTGTTGCAAATCCTCTTGTTGATCCGAAAGACATTTCTCTTCCCCTACTACATATAAAACTTGGTTTGATGAAAAACTTTGTCAAAGGCATGAACAAAGAGGGAGAGGCATTCAGATATTTAAGAGAAAAATTTTCTATTAAAGTTTACGTATCTGTTAGGTGAGTCCGTCTCCTCTGGCTGGTGTGTTGCTGGTGGCAAGCGCTTTCGATGTAAAGACATCATCGTCTGGCCGTTAAGTCAGAGTACTGACTTAACGGCCAGACGATGATGTCTTTACATCGAAAGCGCTTGCCACCAGCAACACACCAGCCAGAGGAGACGGACTCACCTAACAGATACGTAAACTTTAATAATTTGCCTTCTGGCGGACATAACCCTATTGCTTTAAAAATTTTCTACATTAAGTGACGCAAAAATTAAGGAAGGAGTATTTGTTGGGCCACAAATTCGATTACTCGAAAAGGATCCTACGTTTTGACCAGGTTTTGGAGGGGAAAGAAAAGGAAGCTTGGGATTCTTTCAAAGCAGTTATTCGTGGTTTTTTGGGGAACAAAAGAGATGAAAACTATGTTCAGTTGGTGACCAAACATCTACAAAAATACCGTCAGCTTGGATGCAACGTGGCACTTGAAATCCATTTTCTTCACTCCCATCTAGACTTTTTCCCTCCTAGTTGCGGAGCTGTGAGTGATGAACACGGAGAACGATTCCATCAGGATATTTCTCAAATGGAGGAACGGTTTCAGGGTCGTTGGAAAGAAGCAATGCTTGCGGATTATTGGACTATGTGTGAGGATGCTCCAGAACTCAAAAGAGACAAGTCAAAAGACAACGAAGTCACGAAGCAACCACATAATGTTCTTGAAATCCAACCCCCCAATTTGAAACTTTTAGACGACTGTAAATGAAGTTTTTACTTTCCGCTACCCAAAGGGAAAGGAAAGTATAGTAATCGGGTCAAAAAAAAATTGGGTTTTCTTCAGATCTTTACGTTTTGAGGCCTACTGAGTCTAAAATACCTAATTTCGGCGCGTGGTCCGTGTGTGTGTGTGTCTGTAGTTCAATTTGCGGGAGAACGGCTCATCCGATTGATCTGGTTCTTTTTTTGTTTTGTTCATTATTTTTTGTAGACACCAAAATGAGGATATGGACGTTTTCGGCCGTTGTGAAGGGGGGGGGGGCGAAAATGTACCAAAAACTAGGGGTTTTCGCATTTTTCTCTAAAACGGCTATAACGATTTTGATTAAACTTTCAAATTATCTCCCACTGATCAATATCTAACTTTCCTTTTCCATACATATCTCCATGAAAATACGGTGAACGGAGATATACGCCCATGAAGCAAAAATAGGTTTTTTACGCTTTTTGGCAAAACGACTACAGCGATTTTCACCAAACTCTCAGGATGTTTTCAAATAGTTAATACCTACATATTGTTGTCAATAAGTGTTCCTCTGAAAGTCCATTGAACAGAGATACAAATCAAAATGTGTCGAAAATAACGTTTTTTTGAACATTTCCGTAAATTCCGGGGTAACTGGCTCATCAAATTTGATCACTCGTTCAGAGTGTCTTTCAGTCACCCATACCCACATTTCGTTCTCCATAATTATTTCTGTATATATATGTTGAACGGAGATATAAGCCAAGTTAACTCAGAAAACGAGATTTGTCGAATATTAATTTATCGGTATTCCAATTTTCTCAAAAACGGCTCTAACGATTTCGTTCAAACTTTCGGAGTACTCTCACCTAACGAGTTCCTACATTTTGTTCTCAATAAATGTTCCTGTAAAAATGCGTTGAACGAAGATATAGCGCCCGCATATGTAGGTGATGTTCGAACTTACGGGGGGTGGCCGACAGTTGTGTGTTGCTACGCACCAGATATTTTTCAATCTAAATGACCTTTCGCAATTGTTAGCTGATACTTGAAAACGTATAGTTTCGCCTCGGTTGGTTAATATCACATTTCTGATCCATTGTGTATCACATAAACTAGAGCTAATAAAATTTTTTTCATTGACATATTCGTTTTTCTCGCCCCAAAATTAATGATATTTCACTCATAAAGTAAAGCAAACATTCAAAAAAAAAAATTGTTTGTGTACCAGTGACTAACCACGCTCCGAAATAAGGATTTTTCGATTCGAAAACCTGATCGATCTTCTCATGTTTTGTTTAACGACCGCAATACTTTCCATACCCTTTGAATAATAAACACGCTGCCAATTACGAGCGAGTATTACACAACAGTTTATTATTCTCTTGGGCAGCTTCATCCACTCTCACACCTCCGAGGACCACCCCATTCGATTCAGCATCGAGAAATGGCAGTAAACCTTACAACTTCACCTGAATATACGAAAATGACACATTTCAGGCGCATGTAGGCGATTGGCACGACGTCTTGATTCGAGCTGACGAGTGGTTAGAGTGAGACGATGAAGTTACATTCGCCGTATTGTCCCTCGAGTTCTTCTAATTATTAGACTTTGGCTCATTATAATTATCGCAATTTTACCGTTTTCGGTATGGACGCATTCACAATTCTACACGGATTCGACCCAGCACCTAAAAATACCTTGAAAACAATTTTTAACACGGCGTATTTGCGTTAAAACCGCCAAAATTGCGTTTTTGTTAATTTCTATGACCATTTTTTGCATATAACAACCGTGCCGAGCAGGAGACCACAATTAGATAGCAAATGGGATTTTTTAGTCCACGTTAAGGGCATAAAACGGGGCGGACGGTGGACGGACATTGCTGATTTGGGTCGTACAAAGATTTTAATGGCCGAAAACGTGGCAATAACCCAACAGGAAGACTGATTTGTATTTTTGGATGTGAAGTTTATGAATCAAACGCATTCCATTGAACGCAGAATGGTCAGTTGATGAGCTACAGAGTAGAAATTGCTGTCTACCGGAGTTCATTAGAGGCCGGACCTAAATTTGCCTCTTTTAATTAAAGACCGGTAAATTTCGAACGTGACTCGACTCCAGTCGAGGAAGGATTGTATGTTATTACTAGCTTCCAATCAGTTGCGGCGCCCCATTAAGCCTCCCTTTACAAGACAGCGAGGGGCTCCAGGAACCATTCACGGCGTGTTGTGTGCGATCCATTCCGCTTCAGCCGAAAGGTGGGATTAGAGGCTACTATGGTCAGTTGAAGCGGGTCCTCAAGTGAGCAGCGAGGGCCACTCTAAAGAACGTTCGCATTCATAAAGCAAGATAGTGATCGCTTTAGGGAACGTGGCCTAACCCACATTCTGCCGAAAATCTTAAGTCGTGAGTGCTATCCGCAGAATTACTTACTATACAAAGTTTTACTCTTCCAATATTCCCTTTTTTCCGATAATATTTTATT
Organism: Pachypeltis micranthus; assembly: GCA_020466155.1. Classification (NCBI taxonomy): domain Eukaryota; kingdom Metazoa; phylum Arthropoda; class Insecta; order Hemiptera; family Miridae; genus Pachypeltis; species Pachypeltis micranthus. Next base: position 9,469,244 of record CM035776.1, read on the forward strand.
TTGTAAAATTGTTTTCAAAGATATAACGACGATGAACAGCAGGTTTGGTTTAACTCATGAGAGTTTACTGTTTTGCAAATCTCTTGCCCGATGTATCTTCGCGTATGTCCGTTTGTTTAGCTTGCTGTTGCCCTAAGAACGCATTTTGTTGTGAGAGGGATACCCAGAGATGTTTACTATTTCCAGGGACTTTCTCGCTTATTTGTTTCGCTCTTCTTCCCCGGTGGAATATAATTTGGTTTTACCTTCATTAACTTTGAAGTGGTTAGCAGAACAGTACTCCGTCTGAACATTCGCAGCGCACGTCTATTGCAAGCCAGAAGAACCAGATCTTCCAATATATGCCACGTGGTTAATGGCAACCCCAACTAATTGTCTACCTTTTATAAAGTCCAGCAAGTGGAATGAAAAGAAGCGGACTCAAATAGTCACCCCGCAAACCACCCGTGGCACCCACGCATTGCGAAGTTTCTCCATTCTCCCGTACCCTGACCTTCGCTTCACACTAGAAATCTATGAGTTTTTGTTTTCCCCTAGATCTTGCGGACAAGTCTGTCACTGCGGCCACATATGGGCCTATTGTGACACTGACCCTTTCTTAGTAGAAGGCGTCGTACATACCCGTCCCCTTAAGGAACGGAGGATTATGATGGGGGTTCAATGGTCCCCTGACCGAAAAATTCGAAACGTTTAGCTGCCAAGGCAGGGCATTCACATAGGATGTGCTCTGCCGTCTCGTCCTTCTCGCCGCAAAGTCTGCATTCCACCGCCTCAGAGCTGCCCATCTTGTTGAGGTGATATCTGAGTGGGTAGTGCTCGGTGAGGAAGCTTGTCAGAACTCTCTGATCCTGTCTGGAGAGCGTCAGCATCGCCTTTGTCCTTTGACAGGAAGGCGTGATGAGCCTTTTAGCTTGTCTTAATCGTGGCTGGTGATGCGCGCTGTTTTCCTGTGTCTCCCTTCGAGCAACCAGATGGTTCAGGTGACTCTTCGTCATGCCCACGTATGGTTCAGGCCCGATGGGTAGGGATTCTGTACCCCTTTTTGCAAGGCGGTCAGCCTTTTCGTTGCCCTCATGCCCCCTATGAGCCGGCACCCAGATGAGGAAGAGCCTGTTATTATCGGCGCCGAGCTGTTTGAGCGCATGACGGCATTCCCATGCCAGCTTAGACCTAAAACTATAGGCTGCAATAGCCTTTAATGCAGCCTGGCTGTCAGAGAATATATAGATCCGCTTGCCCTTGAGTATTTTATTCAGGATCTCTTCTGCGCAGATCCTTATGGCTAGGATTTCCCCTTGAAATACCGTGGCGTACTCTCCCAGCGGTTTAGCAGGACTATGATTGGCCCTACAATGCCCAGTCCAGCTCTGCCTTGCATAACTGAACCATCAGTATACCACTGCAGGGCGCCCACCTCGGTCCACAACGTTTCGTTTTCCCATTGTTCCCGTGATTGGACGCTAACACTGAATGGCAGCCGAAAGTTCTTCCGCTCAGGCGTAACGTCATTAGTAAGGACTGCTGCCTCTTCTAGCTTAAACTGTCTAGCTATTCCGTGGAGGCTCGCCTTGACCCTAGTGGAGATATTACCTGACTGCGAGAGCCTTACCGCTCCCAGGTAAGCAGTCCTATGGATGTGTATATAGAGAGGTGAGACGTTCTAAAGGACTTCCAGTGCAGCAGTAGGGCAAATCTATGAGTATATTTATGGCTTCAAGCTGAAACCCATCCTCGCCAGCTAGTCCCCCGGCAGGATGGGGTTTATCGTATCAAAAGCATTCTGAAAGCCCACAAAAGCAGCATAACCTTTCCTTCGCTGTTGTAAATGAATGTAAATCAGGTACATAAGGGTGAACATCCATCTGGACATTCTCTGCCGTAAAGAAATACTTACTGAGAGCGTATTCACTACTTATTTGAGGGTACCTTGCACAGTTCGAACAAAATGCCGTTCGAGAGAGAATCAGAAAATGGGTAGTTCGAGGCGTCCCTCAACGGCTGGTAATAGAAGTAGTTGTGAAAAATGAAGTTGGGATGACGAACGGCCCTGTCTTCGTTGAATGGACTCTCTGATGAACGTCTCTAATAAACGACATACATTTAGTGATAGAGCACACCCCGCGAGTTTGATTTGGAGTCGCGTTTGTACACTGCGTTAAAAAAAAATTTTTTTTTGGGTCGGGGTTTTCCTCTGCTTTCATAAAACTGTTATTTGAGATATATAGGGCCGGTTTATCAATGTCATTTGCTAGCTTGATTAAAGGTTGACTAAGTCAAATCTTTCGTTAACTCCCGAAGACGAGTTCTTCAATTCACTTTGACGCCTCGTTAGCGCTAGCTGTTAGTTATTTTTTAACTCGTCTCTTCATTCCTTAGTTATCGGATAACTAACCATTACATCTGTCAAATAATGTGTTTCGCTCGCTTATTTGAGTTTTAATTTTTTCAACATATTGATAGAATATGGTCAAATGTGCCATAATGTGGGTTATCACAGAGCAATAAGTTGTAACCTCAATGAGTGAAGATCCCCTCTTTCGAAAAGTCGCTTTGAACGAGGTCAATAAAAATAATGTGACTTCGAGCTTATTGATCTGCACTAAGCACATTCAGTTCACAGTCGCTGTGGAGGTGGCCTTGTAAAGGAAAACTAATATCCCGGTGGGGAAGGCTCATAACCGTTTATTACCTCAAGTTCCTTTTTCCGCCTCCTCCTAGGCTCTCCCCCCTTCCCTGACTGGTTGGATCTGTGGGCACTAGGGCGGGGGTTATTCCCCCCTGGCTTTTGATATATAGTTATACCAGACCCAGACCGTGTCGAGGTGTGAGGGGCTTTGGGTGGGCGGGAGGGAGAGGGGAGTACCCTCCAGAGAAGTGTGAGGATTTCCTCTGCCGATTCTCACGTTGGTAATTGCACAAGAGCAGCTCCTCCTCCTCTCCTTCGCTATTTCTCGTGAACTTTGCCCTGAAAGAGAAGATGGAAAGAACCATCTCCTTTGTTCTCTTCTAACAAGTGAATGGAGCTGTGGACGAAGCTCCTTCTTCATTCCACTCACTTCCTATTCCCTGTTCCTTTTAATGTTTCTTTTGTGGCTTTTCGTTCTTTTCTCCAAATGGCTGCCGGAAGCTGGTGAAATTAAAAGCTTTTGTTCGCTTTAACCGGCGACAAAGTAAGTCTCTTTATTAACTTTGAAGCAAAATAGTCAAAGAAATCAGCGCTACTTTTGCCGTATGCATCGGTTTTCACCCAAATGCAACTAACTACAAAATAGTTACTTGAATGAATTTTTGTGGATCTTGGAAGACTCGAGGATGATTTTGAGATTATTTAATTGATGTGGTGTCAGGAAATAACTCGCATCTGTCTTTCGTAAATAACCCGAAAGGAATTGAATGAAGATAAGGAGTAACAGCCATCCCACTTCTCATCTGGTGATATAAGGCAAGAAGTTTCGCTGTCTAGTGGAATCATTAGTCGTGTTTTGCATTGAATATTTATGCAAATTTCCATTTGTGCCTTTGAATAACCACTCATATCCTCCAGGCGAACGAATCTCTCAAGGACTGAAACCTTCCTTTTCCTTATAAAATACTGGCGATCTTGAAGGACTCAAAATCCATGTTGTGGAGCCTAGTCAAAGTTTCCAGCTCTTTCGGGTTCGAAATGATTGATCAAGTGTTATTCTGGATGCAAGTAAAAGCTATTCGCAGCCTTAGTTCAGTTTATATGGTATTACTCTACCAATGGCCTAATATTCAACACGTTAAAAGCAACTTGTTGCGCCTTTCACTGTCAAATCATCCTTTTGACTCCATCAAGATTTCTTTTGCAAATTTCACCTGACCACCCCCACCACTACATCACCTGTATCTTCATTCATATTTCTACTTTCTTAGCCTTTCGGTTTGAAGAAAGTATTGTGGTAGGATTCTCTTGCACAACATGGTTATCTAGCTTGAAGAAATTTCACTCCTTCGATGCCCATCCCATTTGATTCAGCATCGGAAAATACTATTAAACGATACGAAACATGACGACGCTAGGCAACTGGGAAAGCGTGACGAGTCGACCTGACGGGCGAGTGAGAAACGGGAGGAAGTGCTGTAAACGAGCGCATGCCAAGGAGAAACTATAACTTTTGCTACGTTGACCTGCGAGTTTCACCAAGTAGTAGAATTGTCCTTGCTATATTTACCGTGTTTTCATTGTTTCCCACCTAAACGTAGTCGTATACCTCTGAGTTCCGCCCTATTCGACTCAACATCAAAAAATACCTAGGCCACACTATCGATCACGACGTAATTTCAATAAAACTGCCAAAATTTCGTTTCGCCTAATTTTTTTAAATCATTTTTTGCCCGTCACAACCACGGGTTTCGTTGGATCGAATTGCCGAGCAGGTGGGCGCAATTAGGTCCCAAGTTTTTTAGACCTCGCTGAAGACACAATATGGCATGCTGCGAACATACAGAATTGACAAAATCTAAAAAGAAAACTGAAGCGCAACACGAGCCTTAGTGCTTTGGATGAGATGTAACCCCAGTGAAGGGATCCTACATGAGATGAGCTATCAAAGACAGAGCAATAAAAGCGTAGGCGGGGGAATAACAAACCACTAGGCGTGTCGGTGGTGTGGCGCTGACCCGATTACAGTGCTTGAGGAAGAAGTCAAGTAGAAAAGTGCAAAGAACTCAGTAGTACGCGTTGTAGGGTGGGAGGGGGGGGGTGAACGCGAAAGAAGATAGTCCTAGCAGCATGCTACGTGATTCGCATAAAAAAGTTGAAGATTATCCACAATTTAATAAATGCCTTTTTTTATTTTTTTTATTTATTTTAAAACTTTAATAAAAACTTTAAAAAAGGCGAGGGTAAGGGAGGTGGCGGAGGGGAAGGGATGCGGGTGAGGGGAAGAGAGTCTGGGAGGGGTGGGGAATGGGGACGGGAGGGGAGGGTGGAGTGGTGGGGAAGGGTGTGGGGTGAGGGGTGTATGTAGGGGGGGAGGTATGAGTGGTGAGGGGGGAAGTGGTTGAGGAGTGTGAGGCAAGCTACGCGGTTGCCTCGACGATGGGAGCAATGGTACCCACCCACAACCGCTTTCATCACCCCCCTTGTAGCCAATTGAAAAATTTGTGAGGCAAGCTACGTGGAGCTGCCAACAGGTCACTAGTACGTGAAAATAGGGGGATGAACACATGATGAAAACGCCAAATATTCTTTTTCTCAAAAACGGCTCTAACGATTTTGATTAAATTTTTTATATTGGTAGCTCCAAATATGGCAACTACACCATAAAATTCCCATTTATGGGAAAATGACGAGAGCAACACAATAAATTACCAAAACTTTAGACGAAATCGGTTTTAGCGCGGTTTTTAGAGAAAACAACCGTACCAAATCAACTGAAACTTGATGTCTAGCCTACAGGTTACCATGAGACGCCAAAATAAGAATATGGTCATCATAGTGATCAAAACACCAAATTTTTTTCTCAAAAACGGCTTTAACAATTTTGATTACATTTTTTATATTGATAGCTCTCAATCAGACAATGATACTATAACATTCTCATTCGTGGGAAAATGACGAGAGCGGCACAATAAATTATCAAAATTTTCGACCAAAAGCGTTTTTCGCGCGGTTTTTTCCTTATAAACTCTGCTGGAATTCTTGTAGAATGTTAAAAAAAATTGGTATTTGGTAAATTGGTGTAGTCCAATCCAATACCTAAAGGGTGATTGTTTTAAAACGCTCATGAGATACATGGGGCTCACTCCAGAAATTCCTGAATTTCAACTCCTGCCGTTGCGCTTACTACCAGTTCTAACAGTTATTTTCCAATTACTCTGCAAAAGTGATTACTATCCTTTTTTTTAAAAATCGTGTTTACAGCCACATTAGTTATCTGTGTACCAATTGCTCAATAATGGTCCTGCAATGAGTACGAGCAGCACAATAAATTACGGAACTGTAAGCGCTACCGCTTTCTGCTGCCATAAAGCGTTGTTTGACCAAGTTCAAATTAACTGAGTGATAAATGAATTGATTAAATAGAATAAGCCATGTACAAAGTGAATTGACGTAGAGCTAAGGAAAGTTGTGTGTTGCAACGCACCAGATATTTTTTAAAATATTAATATGAAAACTTTATTGTCTATATTAACATTACAGTTGAGCAAGAATGTTTTATAGTAACTTATAATTAAATTACGTGACACATGCTTTAGGTGCAGCATATTGACTAATAATAAGGTGGACTCATGTGCGTATATGAGATGAAGGAATGGCGCAAGGACGCTCCCCCGGGTGACTCCTGCCAGTCTTGGCTTGGAGGAGGATACGATATCCTTCTGAAACTCAAGACGTTTTGAACAAGTAGCACCCAATGCGATCAGAGAAGACTCAGACGACACCAAGAGAAGGACATGAACTTAATAATTAGTTAGCTTTCTCACACGATTTGTCGACAATCGACTCTGGTAAGCACCGACCTTGTGGGAAGGCTAACAGATTATCAATTGGATCAATTAAGGTTTAACAGTGATGTGCTTCTCAGACTCTTTGTAAACAGAAAATATGGGAGAGCAGTGCTGGCCACCAACATATCGAAGAGCTTCCGAGTGAACAAATAGTGTGCTTGAGATGATGCCCGAGACTCTAATTATTAAATGACGTAGAGGAGTTGTTCCAACAAGTGGGGAACAGGCAGGTGTCGGGGTGTGTGTGACACCAATGGCATGACTAACCAGCCCTAACCAAACCATAAAACAAGGGAGGCCTGCCGTCAGAATTGGAGCATAAGGCTTCGTGACAAAGAAAGGAACCCTGTGTTCTGACCTTCACTTGGGCCAAATCTGAAGGAGTGCAACGTCTCTTACGTCCTCTCGCTGCCTTGTGGTTTTGAGGTTGCTCGCTTTGTCGCACTTTACTCGCAAAATAGCTTAGGATTACTTCAAGCCACCACGGGGGTAGTTGACCGCAAGGACGTTGGAGGGAACGGAGAAGAATGTTTTTATTTGATTCTCCCTTCGGGCATCCTATCGACTGCTCTGATTTTCGGGGACTTATTCTCGTGGTATGTGCATCGTAAGTAGGCGCCATCCCGAAGAATTACGTACCAGCCATCGGATATTTTATGAGTAGCTCCACAAGGGTTTCTGGCAAGGCTTGTCGGCCTGATATTATAAATTCATTTTGAAAACGCTCTAAAAAGTCTTTCGAAATCCTGACTGCCTCGGGAAGACATTCACTCGTATTTATTACCATCCCATATCCGTGTGTTATACTATAAGGCATGTTTATTAACGGTAAGGGAAGCAGACGCTGCAGAGTGATTCCTGCCTTTAGATGGTCTCGAATTGCTCCAAGGCCAACCTTTAGGATTTAGGGTGCCTTCTTTAGGATTGTTCCCCCTTTCAAAGGAGATTGATGAACTGTCACTTTGAAGCTATTGATCTGTTCATTCGAGAAACAACGTTCAATTCCCCGGAAGCAGCGAATTATTAACCAGTGTACAGGAGAACTGATTTCCAAAGGAACAACTTCTGACGACAGTTAAGTCTGAACAAACTTCGTTTGTAATTGACAAGAAGAGAGATCTGAAGCGACAAACAAATTAAGTCTTCTGAAAGAGATAAGCGAAGTGAGCAAAGTCGTCCCTTCACTTCTCCGTCGAACCCTTTGAATTGATCATAAATTGCTTTTGAGGCCGAAGTAAAATTGTGCGCAAGCGCGAAAAGAGATTACTCTGCGTGAATTGTTGTTTCGGGCGGCGGAAGATGCTCTTGGAAGCGAGAAGGGAAGCAAATTAAAGGAGGGGCGATGGATGGTTGTGAAGCAGATGATGGATGGCTATCACTCTGTCTCCGCCAGCTGGAGCGAGCTCTCGTGGGGCTTTTGTTCCTTCAAAGGTTTATCGCTCAGGGTCTGCTGAGACGCCGTGTGTAGAGCCTGAAACGTGAACACAAGACAACTTTACATTTTGAAAACAGGGCTTTTTAATAAAATAAATATCTGGTGCGTTGCAACACACAACTTTCCTTAGCTCTACGTCAATTCACTTTTTACATGGCTAATTCTATTTAATCAATTCATTTATCACTCAGTTTCTTTGAACTTGGTCCAACAACACTTCACAGCAGCAGAAAGCGGTAGCGCCTACAGTTCTGGAATTTATTGTGCTGCTCGTACTCATTACAAGACGATTATTAAGCAATTGGTACACAGATGTATAATGAGCCTGTAAATAAAAATTTTTTGAAGAAGGATAGTAATCACTTTTGCAGAGTTATTGAGTAATAACTGTTAGAACTGGGAGTAAGCGAAACAGCGGTAGTTGAAATTCAGGAATTTATTGTGCTGCTCTCGTCATTTTCCCACAGATGGGAATTTCATAGTAAAATTATCTTATTAAGAACTACCAATATAAAAACTTTAATCAAAATCGTTACAGCCGTTTTGAAGAACAAAATTTGGTATTTTAATCACTATGATAACTATAGTTAACTTTCTGTGGATTTTGTTCATACCCTTATTTTTGCGTCCCATAGTAACCTGTAGGCTGGAGGTCACATTTGAGGTGATTTGGCTCGGTCGTTTTCTCTAAAAACCACTCTAAAATCGATTACGTCGAAAGTTTTGGTAATTTATTGTGCTGCTCTCGTCATTTTCCCATGAATGGGAATTTTATGGTATAGTTACCATATTGGGAGCTATCAATATAAAAAATTTAATCAAAATCGTTGGAGCCGTTTTTGAGAAAAAAATATTCGGTGTTTTGATCACTATGATAACTATAGTTAACTTTCGGTGGATTTTTCTCATACCCTCATTTTGGCGTCCCATTGTGACCAGCGAGCGAGATATGAAGTTTGAGCTGATTTGATGCGGTGGTTTTCTCTAAAAATCGTTCACAGACACACTTTAGTGACACACACAGACCATTTTCCCAAATAGTGTTTTTCGGACTCAGGACGGTCTGAAACGTAAAGATCTGAAGAAAACTCCAAATTTTTTTTTTTTAGCCGATTACACAACTTTCCTTTCTACTTCGTAGAACCAAGGAAAGTAAAAAGTCAATGAACTGGCTTTTGATACCTTCGAACGTTTCAAAGCTATGCAAAATAATTAGGGGCTTCTACAAATTGATTAACAGGCTTTCCGATAGCATCACAATTGTTCCTTTTTTCACGAACATACTATCCTCAACCACGATGTACTCATGTGATTATTGTATTAATCAAGAGCAAAAAGCGATAGATCTGTAACCCTTGAAATGTGAACAATATACAGATCACCTGTTGGCATGATGACGTCACCGGAAACTGAACTGCTCTATCAACTGTTTCTCCTCTCGACACTTTCCCGCCCATGCAATCGGTCAGGACATTTTTCGTAACTCTTCGATAAAAATTTTGAGTGCATCTTGATGGAAAACAGTGAAATTACAGTTAATATAAAGGAGCGCGTGGGACAATATAACGGGAGTTATCGTTTCTCCCCAGCTTGCGCTCATTTCCCTCACTCCCTCCTGTCGCACCCCTGTGTTCGACTCGTCACGTCGTGCCAATTGCTTAGCGTCGCCTAGAAAAAGTATGTTTCCGTTGTTCCATTGTAGTCGGGTCATGCTGAAATGGAATGGGCCTCGTCAACAGTTCTGTTGATAAAACGAGAGATTTGATTGTACGAGTAGGTTCTAGTCAATACTGATGTAAACACACAGTTCGGCACAGGCAGACATAGTTAGGTCTTGAGCACGGAATTTCCTAGCTTGCCCCAAAACGGGAAGCCGTTGTTCAAGGCTTTCCCCGAACGTTGAGTCCGCCTGGTTTTGTGACCTCAAGCCCTTTTGTTTGTACCTGTGGGAAATTCCAGCTCTTCAGTCATTTCCCATTTTCTGGACTTTCCAAAATATCCTTTTTCTACCCCTCAATTTACATTACTCTCCACAACACACAGCTTTTCCCAAAAACTGTCATCTATCAGCTTTCACGATCGACATTTGTCTCCCAGTTCTCAGGATCAGCTGTCATCTCTCAGGCCTTGCTCTCTCAAATCTATAAAAAAATAAGCTTAAATGAACAAATCAACACAAAATGTGCCACCATATTTACACCACTCAAAACACTACACAAACGAAAAGAACTAATTGACAGATTTACAGACCACGCTTTACAAAGAAGACTTAGAATCGACAATCAACGAACTATTTAAGACATACTTTACTTATATTCTTCTCCCTTCACCTCTAGCGGGTTTCCCCAGAGGTGCATGACCTCCTCCCCTCCCCCCTTCCATGATGCTCCGCTATCCCGTTTACCTTTCTCTTCACATATAAAGGCCACGACCAACTAACTGACTCTAGTACTGACTTAATGGCCAGACAATGATGTCTTCATATTAAAGTGCTCGCCCACAGTATCTCACTCGACAGAGGAGACGAACTCACCTAACAGATACGACAACTTTAGACGCACTCGACACTCACCTATCAACTCCCAGCCCTACCAACTCTTACCACCAGTTCACGTATTCAGAGAACTATCGTCTAACCAAGTGACAGTGTATCTGGGTGCCAGGGCATCAGGGTATAGAGGGGAAACCAACGGGCTGATGGGTTGGCTAAGAAGATTGGGGCAAATCCCTTTCGGCCCTGAGCTCTTTGTTGGGGCTACCTGGAGCCACCTACGTAGAGAGGTTGGCAAATGGGAGGATAGGTGCAGGGCTTCCCATTGGCAGGGGCTGCGTGGCCTTAGACAGTCAAAACTCTTCATCCGACTCTCCAGAGGGAGGGCCAAGGAGGTGCTTGCACTGGGGAGGAAGGATATGAGGATCGTATGTGGCCTGTTCACAGGTCACTGTCTGCTGAGGTACCATCTTGCAAATATTGGCAAGTGTGAGATACTGGTATGCAGGTTCTGCTAGGTAGGGCTAGAGACGGCAGAGCATGTGCTGTGTGTATGCGATGGACTCGCGGCATCGCGCCGTTGTGTGTTTGGGAGGCCCTTTCTTCAGTCCGAAGAAGTGGCGAATGCAGAACTTGCGGATATCCTCCGCTTTGTGCGGGGGTGGTGGGGGCGCATAGGTGACCTCACACCAAGTGAGACCAGTGCCGTGGGGCCTGGGGGTGGTGCAGGGGGGCCATGATCCTCGGATCATGGACGCCCTTACAATAGGCTGATTTGTGGCTGCAGTGAGAGCATCACATGCATCCACAGTCTTGAAAAAAAAAATGAAAAAAAAGTGACCGTGTAATCAAAGCTCTATCGTGTTGTATCAATACAGTTCTATATCTCGCTCAATTCGTGTGTATATTTCTCTTTATTTTTCGAGCACTCAACACACGCTTTTGTTACTAAACAATGTCCACTCCACGCTCGTTACATTATTTTTAGTTTACCATGAGTAAAACTACAATCGTGAGCCGACGCATTCGTAAATTTTCTAAATAGCCCATGGAAACGTGAATTGTTAACCCATTGAATATTCAGGACCTTACCCAGCCCCCAAGTGAAAAATTAAATGCGTTTGACTGGATGTCACAAAAGGGTTCTAAACTCAACTTTCAGTGAAGACCTTCCAGCAGCAATTAATGAAATAATGTTAACAAAGAAATGTCACTATGTCTGTACACGATCCAACTTTTAAGTGAGGCACAGTTCGTGAGGACAATTGTTTGGGGGGGGGGATAATAGGGTCCGAGCGAAGAGGCTACCGAGAACTGCTTTCGAACTTTAATCAACATATCATCATAAAAGTCATCTCTAACGAAAGCTCGGCTTCTCTCCAAAAGTTGTCGGGATGCGCGGGATTTCGCCCCGCACTTCAGAAACTTGTCTCGTTAGGAAGCGTGCAATTAACCTCGTACGAGCGTATGTGTGTCTCGCGTTATATTCCCTTTGTTCCTTTGAACCGTGAAAGTGATTTGAAATGGGCTCCCATTATTTCGCTCTTCTTTCAAAACGGGTTTTCACGTTCATCCGTAGTTTTCAGCAGTTTTTTCTGACTTTTAAATTGGTATATTACGCGCTCAATCGCCGCCTATGCGAGTCTCGCATAGTCGCATGTCTCAAAGGCCGATAGGTGTTAATGAGGACGTAAGTTGTTGATAATGCGTAAATGTATGTGGCTCAGAGTTTATACACTAAACTAATACGAGCTCTCATTTCACTGGGAGGACCGAAGGCTGGTTAACTATTTTGAGATGCCCAATTCACACATTTCCCTTTTCCTATAACTTTTAATTATTTCTAACTTCTTCCAACGCGTATAACGTTCCTCACTTTGGCACAAATGCAGTCTGAACAAACTGGACAGTTAACCCAATAAAAATTGATTCGTGATTGAAAATTCGAGTCAGACGCACACAACAAGTTGGGAATATCAATCTTCTTCGTCTTTTCTAACCCTTTGTTCTAATTTGAATTGTTCCACCTTAATAATAAATTAGGTGCCGAAAATGAGGGCTATAACAATTTTTGGCCTCCATAAATATGTTGAAATACTTCTACAAATATATAAAAGTATGCGCCAAAAAGTGTCGTTAACTTGTTGGTATATGTGTAATAATTTCAAAGTGCCTTCTCATTATTTGATCGCCGCGTTCTGGGCTTTGCCCAGAACCAATCTCACGAGAGAGGACACCTCGTTGTTCTTTGCCTAGACGCCGCTTGTATCTTAGTCTCTAGTCAGTCGCTTCTCATTACGCATAAGTTTCACTCTTCACGAATTTACTTGAAATTATAATTTCGCTTTTGTGATTTACCCTATTAGTCGCAATAAATTATATTGCCAGATTACTGGTTTATTACTCCTGCGCAAATTAGGTAGAGTGAGCCTGTACATACACGTCCAAAAATGATGAAACGTTCGTTTTTACATTTTTTTTTTCAAAAAAGGGAATATGATTTTTATAAAACGCGCAAGATTTTAGAAAGTAAATACGAGTAGCTACATTTCGTTCTCAACGTTATTTTTTGTGGAAATGCCGTCAACGGAGATACAGCGCTTTTATGTACAAATATAGCGTATCATTCAGTTGACGGAGGTCGTGGACGTTACGTGATACTTCGAAAAATGGAGAGAAAGTTTATTTGAGTAGATTATTGAATTTATTATTGTCCAGTGGATTTTGTACAGTCGCATTAATACCGTAAAAATGTGCAGAAGGGTAAACTCGACGAAAGTTTCTTCATTTCATAATGGTGTTTCATTTATACAGCTCGCATCTAATAAATTTCTCCCGTTGCCCACTCAGTCAAATTACTATAAGTGCACCGAAAATAGTTCAACAGGAATGCCTGATTTTGAACTGGAGGGCATCCGCAGTACTTTAGGGAATCTAATGAGGGCTGTTGGGCTTGTAAGACGCCTGGCTAGTTCATTTGTGATACTTATATATGGGCTAGAGCTAATAACAAGGTTGGTGCATGGTCACCATCAGCTTGTTATTTCACTTATAACAGTGAAGCAATCACAAGGTTTGATTCGGGGGTGTAGTTTGCCTGTCTAAATGAGAAATAAGAATGAGGAAATGCATGCTTTGTCTATTACTAAAACGGCACGCTGTGGAGGTAACGCAATGAAAAGGTAGACCGAATTTAGAGCTTCCCTTCTAAGAATAAACCTTACCCAATTATTTCAGGAAATATATTTAGCACGATTTTATTTGCCTCGAGTAGCGGGTATCTCTGGGGGCATATGAACGAAAATGCCACTTACTCGGTCTAGATGAAGGTTGAGCTGAGGCACTAGGCTCATCGGAGAAACCCTCCCCTCCGGAAATTAATCCCATGCAGCGCCGAGCCTGACGGTTCCTGCTCACTCTATTGTTCTCCAGTTAGTTAATATTGTATGGAAATGAGGGAAGAAAAAGGGCTCAACGGGAATTATTCAAAACGCTAGAAGCTTTAACTGAGATTGCTACCCGCCGCTGGTTGAACTTGCCTCGTCCAAGAGTTCACAAAAAAAACCTGATAGCGGGGAGGGAAAATACGAAAAGTGTGATGGATAACGGCGAGCCGATCTTTTCTCGGCCCACATCAAAAGCTCTGGAAAAAAAAGGAGTCTGCCTGCTCAAGTTTGTGGGCATCAATCAAATCCCAGCAGCCTTTTTCACTCTGAAGAGTCAAGATGAAAGGAACGGTTTTTCTGAACGCTCTCTTTATTATCCTTCGAGTATTGTACCTGCTGAAGATGATTTCGTGTACTTTGACATGACTCCTTCTATAACCGCCTTCAGCATTGACTTTTTCGACGACTGCTAAGTATATTGGGTTAGCTACTATCTTTATCGTATTACTACCACACTCTCAAATAGAGGTATACTACGAGTGCATGATATACCACGTCCGAATCAAAAAAATATCAGGAATTTCGCGTTTTTTCAACAAATATTTATTTATTCATTGATGAAAGTGAATCCGCTCGAATATAATGCAAGCTACATTTATGCTAACGTTTTCACTGATCCTCGACACATTGTACCAATGGGTGTTGTTTATTGCCAAAATCAAGGACGAGGATTTTAATTGCTTCTCCTTTGATAAAGCTTTCTTTCATTTGTTAATTTCGGTTTAAGAGGCAAAACCGTGAGTCAAGTTTTACAAACTAGCCTCGACGGATTTCTCTAAATTTAAAGATTTTTTTGCCTGTGTGTACAAACTAGCTCATGCAAATGGCGCACACAGTCAAGTCTCAAAGAGAGTAGAAAAATATTTGGTGCTTAGCACAACATTCCGCAACTCCCATACATGCTGCTATAATACATACAACATACACAACGGGAAACATTTATTTGTACTACTCCACACGGTTGATCAACAAACAAACCCGTTTATGAGAAAAACGGGAAAACGGCAATTGAATATTCAGTGACTCTAATTTTCCGAGCTATCGTGTCTTATATGTCCGTCCAGCAAATTGTGGAAAAGAAAATATGGGCACGAGATGCCAAAAGACACATCGTCAGGTCGTTCAAATTCAGTTTTGTGGTTACTCAGAAAATGTCGAAAACATTTTTAAATACGCGACTTCGAACATATTTTGGTTGTTACCTCAATTCAACGGACAGTCGGAAGAACATTTAGGGAGAATAATATTGACTAGTTGTCCACACCCTGTGAGTGGTGAAAATCGTTGCAGACGTTTCGCCAATTGATGTAGGAGCATCATTTAATAAGCCCCTCACAGATTTTCACAGATATTTATGGAGAAGTGATGTACTGATTGGTAGAATAAACGATTATGGAGCTGAGTCGTTTCAATAACACTAAATCCCAATTATATCTGTCGGGCTCTTAGAGGTTCATTTCTTTCACCAGCAGTATAATCTAGTAGAATCTTGAGCTTGGGCCTCTCCCAGGGGCGTGCAATCCAACTATTTCTAAACCTTGAAGTTGAAATGGAAAATCTTTAATTTGTTTAGGAAAACCTTGAATTTGACGCGGGAATACTATACAATCTCGAAATTAAAAATCATTAAATAAATCAAAGAAGCTCTTTGTGAAAGAAGCTTATTGTGTTTAAGAACAACGTCATGCCGTCGGTTCTTGATTAAATCCTTCATCATTATTGACTACATCCGACTTTCCACAATACACTTTCACTCAAGACGACGCTGCTGCTTGAAATATTCACAATTGAAGAGCAGGCGTTACCAGTTTTGCACTTCCTTTCAAGAAAAGCATAGCGAATCGTTCCTGGGGATAAATTGGTGGAGCATTCGCCTCGTCCATGTGCGTTGTTTGCGCATAAGAGGGGCAATTTCCACAAGAAAATTAAACCAATTTACCTACGACAACCAAGAGGGGAATGTAAATATAAGAAAAAACACTTTGATCGTTTGTCGTACAAAAAGCCTGATATTTACAAAAAGAACTGAAGTAAAAATAAAAGTGACTTATTTCGACCGCGGAAAGTCTTTGTGAGGCACTTGGGAAGATTATGAGTGTCTACCGATGAGCAGAGGCGATTGGCAGAAATTCTCCGATGACAGGAAGAATGAATGCTTCAAAAAGAGGCAAATAAGGGGAAAAAGGCTGAATAAATCACGTCGGGACGGAAGGCAGAAGTGAAGTGAGTGTGAAGTGAACTCAGTGCCGAAGGCAGGGTCGAAGAGGGGTGGTACGGTACGAAGAACCGATTCTCTCGAGGGCGCGCGCCCGGTCCAAAGGGAACACAGCAAGGCAATAACCGGGCAGACACAACTAAGACGAAATTGCGAAGTGATATGGCGCGTGAACATGCGTTTAACACGTTCAATGCGTACTTCTGTTATATGAACAGAACCAACCCACCCCACCAAGCGGATTGGTTTTTTTTTCATAAATCTGACCGAAATGGTTCCAATATTAGTAATTTATAGGTAATTATTCTTAATAGTCGAATTTGATTAAATTTTGCTCATTACGCTCCATGTACGTGATACGCTTGGTGATAGTGATCACAGATTTTCTGAGGAAGGGGTCTAATAGAAAAATCGTGTATTACAAGGTTCGTTCGGGAGTTACCCATAGAAATAGAAACAAGAAATGTTGGTATCAGCATTTTTATTCGGTTGGTTCCATAAATATCTACTGCATCAACTAAAATACACGTCATGGCTCATACCATAGGTATCTCTTACCTACCTTGTCGGAAGAAAATATGCACCAATTACTATATTTATGGTATCAGTCCAATAATATATGTCAATCACAATCAAATGTCAATGAAGGAACTATAAATAAATCGAATATATCAATCAGTTTCTCTATATCCTCGTCTGGGTATTTCTTCTCACGAAAGAGTAATCGGGTATTTCAGTAGATGTCTTTCCAAGCTGGAACGCAATTACTGTACAACAAGGAAGGAGTTGCTTAGTGTGGTAAAAGCAATTCGACACTTTGAAGATTATGGGCTTGCTAATGGATTCCCGTTGATCATCAGAACTGACCATGCTTCATTGAGATGGCTACTTGGGTTCAAATTCAAATAACGGTGCTGCGCCAGCATTATGGGGGTGAAGGACGAGAACATCTACATATGAGTAGACTTAGAACCATACTGCACAGGTCCTTCTTGACGTCGCTGGCGAGTTTGACGTGGCATCTCAAAAGTAAAAACAGTTCGTCGCACTAAAATTCTTTGTCACTTGCGATTGCGAAGATCGCACTTCTGACACCAAATGTTAGATTTATCGCAAGAAAGTCAATTAATACTGGACTATTAATAATAATGGAACACGAGCGTTGAACATTCAAACCAGAACTGAACTCTATTTATTGGTAACCAAGCAGACAACTCGACGCTGTTGTCCACGACACGTCACTTAACAATATCAATCAGCTTCTCTATATCCTCGTCTGAGTATTTCTTCTTTAGACAAGCGAGGGATTTTTGGTTCCGATTGTGCGTCATCAGACATCTAAAATACCAATACAAATAATACCGTGGGTAAAAAAATACTTGATAAAGATAACTAATCATAACCATCATACTGTACCAAAATACGGGACAAAATGGTAGGAAGAGAACAGAAATCAGGGGTGGTGCTCTACATATTGGTGCTAAAAACAACGTTTAGTAGTCACTGCCCGTTTATAATCGTGCATTATGAAGTAATTATTAATTTATTATTGATCTTACCATGAATGAGAGAAGAAACAGCCACACGAGAACTCTGGAACGCACAACAATCGAATGCAAAACTCCGATTTGGAGCGTCTGTGAAACAGAGTATTTTCTGAGTGAAATACATCTCCAAACTGCAGACGGCGCATTCTATCGGTTGTTCATAGTACCTGCTCAGGGCGGATAAAAAAAAACAAATACTTTGGCACGATCTATCGATTTCTAAGAAAAGTTTGAAATAGCAGCAAGTCATTACCCACCATGTGTGTGATACGCCTAGCTGACCCGACCGGATTCACACACCGTATGCGTGATACGCACTGAACGTGTTAACCCGTATTTGTCGTGGTAACTCTGACTCCTGAAGAAAACAAGTCGTGTTTATGTCGTCTTTCCAATAAATTTCAGTACTGCAACGTCATTGGCTTATTCTGATCAGCACTTTTCGAACGTTATTTCGGTGCTCGAATCAAAGTTCAATATTCAGTCGAATGCTACATTTTTCCAAGAGCAACATTAAGTATTGAGCCATCACGCAAATAGTACTGAAGAGACCTAACTCAAACGCTTCAGACCTCAGAGGCCATCAGTTTTGTTAAAATCTTCTGAAACGCGCCAATCGCTGTTGTCACCCCGAAGATGAGAAAACTCGCGACTTCTTCCAGTAAAAATCGTGAACTAAAATGACAAATTCAACGCAATTCCCGTTCGAAATGAAATTGGAAGGGCGACAGCTGGAAAAATGTCATCCATTTCCACTTGAGATTCTCGACGAGAAAAGCTACGAATTAGAAAAAAAAAATTACCTGAGCGTTCATCAGAAAAGGTCGTTTGAGAGGTTGTCATCCCACCTGCCAAGCTGAATATGCATGAGCCTACGGCTCGGAGAGCCGACAGCTTGGGAATATCGAGGTATCAGGAACATTTTGTACGAGTGGTTTATTTGACTGTGAAATGGAGTAGACCGTTTGAGATGAAATGACGTTTTAGTAAACCAGACATCAACACTTTGACCTTAAACCTTTGATAGTTTTTTTTATTCGGGGATTTATGAATAACCGGAGGTCAATCCTCATGCTGGTTTTTGTCGTTCCTCGCCTTCGACGACTGGAACCTAAAGAACGGCTTACTATTGTGAAAAAAAAAAAGGGTGACCTTTCGTGTCAGATCAAACGCTAACGTCCGCGCCAGGACTCGGCTGTTTGTTTCACGTCCGTGAAGTCATCACTTTCGTGTTTTGTGGGTGATACGATTGATGACGAGCAAGAACAACGACCACACGAAAATAACTTTCACTTGACACAAACACAATAAAAGGCCTTATTGCGAATTTCTACGCAGTCCCGATTCTGAAGATAAGAGAACAAAATGTAGGTACTAGTTAGTACTCGTAAAGAGTACAGTAAATCCTTAGAGCCGTTTTATCTCCGTTCAGTGGGCAATCGCAGAAAGAGTTGTGGGCATTGGTTGCTAAAAACGCTCTCAGATTGATCATTTTAATTTTTGTACTTATATTATTCTCATGAACACTGCTCCGAGACCGATCCCATTCGATGCATCATCGAATAATACTAGTAAACCATACGAAACATGATCTGACTACAATGGAACTACGGAAACTAAATATTCACCCGGCGCCAGGCGCCTGTAAACGTCTGTAGGCATTTATGATCCGATGTAGGGGTGTGTGGAGGAAGTTGCCCTAACCTTCCTCAGCCCCATCGGGGAAATTGGGACGGGGACTTCCAGCGAACCCTTGACAATTGACACGACCTTACGAGTCCAGCGGGCCTTGCGAGTCGAGCGGGTGGGTGGTTTTGATGAGACTGGTGGGAGGGAGTACCAACGACGAAACGTTGACTTCCGCTGGTTCCCCCGAGTTCTTTCAATTAGTTGACTATAATAATTACTGTAATTTCCCTATACGCAGTTGTACACGTCTGATACTCATTCCATTCGAGCCCAGGATGTAAAAGTACCTTGAAAACGATACGAAACACGGCGTATTTGCGATTATACTGCGTTTTGTTAATTTTTTTAACCATTGTTTGTCTATAACAACCATGGGCTTCGTCCGATCGGATTGCCGTGATGGCGGGCACAACTAAATACCAAATGGGATTTTTGTGCGAAAGATTGGATTTTTTCCCGGCACAAAACGGCCGGGACGGCAGATGATGGCCGGGGGACGGTGGACGGACATTGCAGATTTGGAATCCCCATGTCTTGAAACGTAAAGTATCAAATTTTGAGGGTGGGGTTGTAAAAATTTTTCGTGACCGAAAACATTGGGTTATTATTCAGAATGAATAATAAACCAAAACGTCATTTGTGTTCCTTCTGGTCGGTATTAACACTTAGTGGCGCGCATGTGGAGCACAGTTGACTGATAGAAGACATCCAGTGAGTCTGTTGTCAATCGTTTGAGTTTCCGCGATGGTATTTAAAAATACCAAAAGTTAGGTATAAATTAGCGAAAATTATTTAAAAGCTTAATCGTCGAAAGAGCCGTTCTTGGGGAGAAAAGAAAACTCGTTTATGGTACATTTTGGGCAAAAAAAAGAACCAGCTCAGTTGGTCCGACCATTCTCCTGCAAATTGAACTAAAGACATACACACATACTACACGTTGGAATTCAGGAGGCCTCAAAACGCTACATATTATTACGCAACGGTTTATTATTATGTTACACAGTATGGTCCTACTTCGAAAAATATTAAGGGTATAACGTGGCTGTATCAATAGTTCGAGAAAAGACAACTCACATGCAACGATAATATCAGAAGAGCACCTTCTTGACCCATCCCAAACGGTTCAACAAAGAAAAATATTGGTAAACGATACGAAACATAACCTGACTGCATCGAAACAACGAAAACTTACTAAAGTTAGGTGTGTTAGGTGAGTCCGTCTTCTCTGGCTGGTGAGTTACTGTAGGCGAGCGCTTTCGATGTAAAGACATCATCGTCTGGCCGTTAAGGTAAGCTAAGGCTAAACAAGACGGGATTGTATTTACTCAGAATGAACAGCTGTGGGTTTTGTCCGACCGGATTACCGAGTAGGTGGCCACAACTATATCCCAAATAAAATTTTTATGACAGAGGACGATTTTTTTAGAACACCTTTACTGACTGACTCCTATTAAAGGCACCGGGCGGTCGTGGTCTAGTGGTTAAGACATTGGTTCATAATTCTCGACGTAAGTCGGGGATTGTGGACTGGAGCTCCGCGCGATTTGCCGTGATTTGTGCCTGAGTCAGCAGCGCTTCAAAAGCATCTCCAAACTACCTTAGTACACACGTTAAGCGCAAAATATGACCTGCGCGGCAGTCGGCGGACGGACATCGCAGTTTTGGAATTATCCTGCCTTGAAACGTCAAGTGTTACGTTTTGAGGAATGGTTGTAAAAACGTTTCGTAGCATAAAGTGAAGTTCTATAGGCTCAGCCCGTCATAGTTGAACGATTGGAACGAGGCAGTCGTTTATTTGCGGCACCAGTCCTCTAATGTCTCTCCGCCAAATTCTGCGGTTTTACGTGTGAACTCTGATAGAGACGAAGTTGAATCCGCTCTTCTCGTCATTATTCCTCCGAGGTGTCTTTTCGAGTAAACCAAACCGCGTGTTAACGCAATATTTCAATCGTGAACCTTGTAATCTTGTAGTGTCCTTGCTTGCAACGCGATAAAAGAGTACGGTACGAGCTAACCCCCCCCCCCTCACCACCACCAATTTCCTCGACCCTACTTACCCTCAATGGCACGATATATACATTCCTGACACCTTTACAACTCGCCAATATCAATCAGAATTGTGGTTAATTTTTTTTGAAAAATTTTTGCGTTTCTATTTCAATTAATTATGTAATCATACTCTTCTGAGGCATGGCAAACAGTGCCATTCCGTCATGAATACGTACTCACCAATAATACGTAACGCGTATTTTATTTACTGTTGCGAATCGTGTGAATAATATAATTTGAGCAGAAGTGTGTTAACGTTGAACGAGCTGAAGTGTAATTTGAGGTGATCCGTTGACGAATATGACTATTTGGCTGCAGAAAGGCGCGTCTAGAGAAAGTCCATTGACTCAAAGTTTGGAACGCGGCGGGGGCACAATGCTGACGCCACTTTGGACGGCTCTCGACGACTTCATGAAAAACTGTTCATTTTTGGTTGATACTTAATTACGCTGCAAAGACCTATTCAGTTAGATAGAGGGAACCAGGAGAGTTTGGAAGAGTGATGTGTAGGGCGAGTTTGGTCAAAACGATAAAGAGAAATCAGGTTATAACTTAAGCCAACCGCCAGCGACGGAAGCTGAAGAGAGATTTAGTTTTGTTTGGAGTTTGGAGGGACGCTCTCGGCTCCCGCTCATGACTGGAAAGTTTCACGGGTTGGAAAGGTTAACACGCATAACTAAGAACGCAAATGCGATCCGTCTTCGATATGGCACGGAATAGGGTTCTAATGGTGTTGAAGGATGTATTTACGGTACCCCGTTTCTAAATGGGATCTCTTCGTCCTTTGTGGATGATACATTATGGTATTATGTTTTCTTGGGAATATCCGCTAACTGGCTTGGACAACACAATTTCTGAACGTTCTTGCCCCTCGAATACATTCCTACGCAGAAGCTGTTACTTAATAATAGACATCTTCACGAAATCAGTGCGATATCGTTGGATCAAACTGAAATTCAGTTCAGCCCATAATATAATTGGGGGGGGGGGGGGCTGGTTCGAGCAATGAACATAGTAATAATTATGAATTCATAATCATAATAATATAAATTGGATATAGTCATATATAATTGTTTAATACGTACAATAAATTCTTTATCGAGTATTAACCTGCACGTTATGACACTAATTAGCAGATCTACATGAGAAGAGGTGGGGGAAGGGAGTTTTCCAGGTATTTCGATTGAGCCACTCATCACTGACCAAAAATCGAACATAAAATGAGTCAAGCCAAACCATTGGACGAGCCAATTCCTTGATGGCTTCGATTCTCGGCTCCACTTCTTTCACTTCCACTCTTTCTCAAAGACGCTACAAATTGGTAGCAGAGCGTGGTTCAGATCCAGAGTGGCGCAGTGGAAGCATGCTGGGCCCATAACCCAAAGGTTCGTGGAGCGGAACCACGCTCTGCTACCAATTTGTGACGTACTTGGGGAATTCTTTTACAAATCACCCGCGTACAGAACACGAGTTAAAGTGTCCAGGCCCAAAAGAAATGAACAAATTAAATATACTCAATTATACTCACTTGATGAAAATTAAAAAAATAATGCCTCTCAGGAAAGTACTGGGAAATGAAATCATAAACCAAATAGGACCCACTTGAATTTAATCAGGACAATGGGGAAAATGAAACACCAAGCTC
This sequence comes from Pachypeltis micranthus, assembly GCA_020466155.1. Taxonomy (NCBI): domain Eukaryota; kingdom Metazoa; phylum Arthropoda; class Insecta; order Hemiptera; family Miridae; genus Pachypeltis; species Pachypeltis micranthus. The sequence continues at coordinate 9,492,238 of CM035776.1, forward strand.
TGATCGCTTACTTTACTTCACACAATATAAGGGGAATTTGAATACTCGATCACTGGATTAAATATCTGGTGCGTAGCAACACACAACTTTCCGCCACCCCCGATATTTCGAACACCACCTACGTAAGCGGGCGCTATATCTTCGTTCAACGCACTTTTACAGAAACATTTATGGAGAACAAAATGTACGTACAAGTTAGCTGAGAGTACTGCGAAAGTTTTATCGAAATCGTTAGAGCCGTTTTTCAGAAAATTGGAAAACCGATAAATTAATATTCGACAAATCTCCTTTTCTGTGTTAACTTGGCTTATATCTCCGTTCAACATATATATACAGAAATAATTATGGAAAACAAAATGTGGGTATGGGTGACTAAAAGACACTCCATTAGGGTTTATCACATCTGGTGAAGAAGTTACCCTGGAATTTACGGAAATGTTAGAAAAAACGTTATATTCGACACATTTTGATTTTTATCTCTGTTCAATGGGCTGTCAGAGGAACATTTATTGAAAACAATATGTTGGTATTAACTATTTAAAAACATCCTGTGAGTTTGGTGAAAATCGCTGGAGCCGTTTTGCCAAAAAGCGTAAAAAACCTATTTTTGCTTCATGGGCCTATATCTCCGTTCACCGTATTTTCATGGAGATATGTATGGAGAAGAAAAGTTAGGTATTGATCAGTAGAAGATAATTTGAAAGTTTAATCAAAATCGTTAGAGCCGTTTTTGATAAAAATGCGAAAAACCCTAGTTTTTGGTACATTTTCGTCCCCCGCCCCCCCTTCCAATCGGCCGAAATCGTCCATAACCTTATTTTGGTGTCTAAAAAAAAACACGAACAAAACAAGAAAAGAACCAGCTGAATCGGAGCAGCCGTTCTCCCGCAAATCGAACTACAGACACACACACACGGACCACGCGCCGAAATTAGGTTTTTTAGACTCAGTAGGCCTCAAAACGTAAAGATCTGAAGAAAACCTAATTTTATTTTGGCCGATTACTATACTTTCCTTCCCTTCGGGTAGCGGAAAGTAAAAAAGATTCGTCAGTGATGTCGGTAGGCGTTATCAGACTAAAATGTGGCTCCCCCGCTAATATAAACAGAGGCCAGTCCGCCGCAAACCATTACAAAGGAAAAAAGAAACCTCGTGCGGCTCCATTGTAGTTCCTACAACAGTGAGCAGCGGTTTCTTGAAATTGTCTGAATCGTATGTGTGACTGTTCCGCTTAATTCAGGGCTTGCAATAGCAAGGGCTCCATATCGCACAACAGGAAGTGGTTCAGCCACACAAACAGCTTTCTATTGTCACTGCAAGCGCCACTGTGCTAATGATGCAGCAGTGACAGTCTTCTCTTACGTATACTCTCTACCCTTCTAAAAGAAAAGAAGTCAGCCGCCCATGGATCTCCTTTGGGACGGACCCGTTAGGGAGCCTGCTCAAGACTTCTCCACGGTAACACAGATTCAAGAAAATGTTTCCGGTTCCGTGCCTCCACTGGCCTTGGGTTCTGCCGGTGCAGGGCCTCCCCCGAGCATGATAACCTTGTTAATGGAAGGTCATATTTCTGTCAGACGGGTTAGGAACGGCCAATATGAGATGAAAACCGATCAGTTCGATAATGAACTCGGGGAAAATTTAGTCACAGAAGCGACAAAAAGTTGAATCCCCGGATTTCACGGGTGCCCCTAATTATTTTATTACCATTTTGTACGTAGCTTACTATATCACCAACACGATTACTATGAGGATACACCGGCTCGCGGATATGAGCGGCGTTTATGGAGCAAACAACTGAACTAAAATTTTTCTCCATATTGTAAATAATTAAATAAATCGTAATAAATGTGGCCACTCTTTCTCATCGAACTCATTATGATCATTTTTGAGAAAGAAATCTTCCGTCTTTTACGTCGATAGAACTGTAATTAGTTTTGAGTCTATTTTGCTAATTTCTGCGTCCACATTCAGACTGTGGACAAGCTACTTTGATCAAGCCGCTCACAAACTCAATCGGAGCGACTATTTTCTGCAATAGTATTTTTCGGGCTTCAAAAACGTTAAAAGCTGAAGAAAACTGGTGGTTTACTATTGCAAGTTCCCTCCAAAAATATGTAGAGCGCGTTCATATCCATGATGACTGAAAAACGGAGTTGAGGCGAACACCGAAGGTTTTGCTAAGATACGCGTTCCGTGTCAACATATCTCCTGTCACGATGTTAGTACGAACTGGTTGATTTGAACATCTCACTGCGTACGTCGGCAGTCAACACGATAGAAACTACAGTGCAGAAATAATGGCCCGAAGATCGTCGAGTTTCAAGCAAGTAAATTTATGCACAGGGTTTTTGAGTAATCCCTCGCATCTAATCGCGTCAAGTGTAATTAGAACACTGTTCAAACTACATCTATAATCACTACAACAAATATCTGGTGCGTTGCAACACACAACTTTCCTTAGCTCTACGTCAATTCACTTTGTACATGGCTAATTCTATTTAATCAATTCATTTATCACTCAGTTAATTTGGACTTGGTCAAACAACACTTTACGGCAGCAGAAAGCGGTAGCGCTTACAGTTCCGGAATTTATTGTGCTGCTCGTACTCATTCCACGACCATTATTGAGCAATTGGTATACAGAAAATTAATGAGGCTGTAAACACAAATTTTTTGAAGGACGATAGTAATCACTTTTGCAGAGTTATTGGGTAATAACTGTTAGAACAGGTATTAAGCGAAACGGCGGTAGTTGAAATTCAGGAATTTCTGGAGTGAGCCCCATGTATCTCATGAGCGTTTCTAAAGACTCACCCTATATATATTGGATTGGACTACAACACGACTTTTTTTAACATTCTAGTAACATTCCAGCGGGGTTTAAAAGGAAAAAACCGCGGCAAAAACGCTTTTCGTCGAAAATTATGATAATTTATTGTGTTGCTCTCGTCATTTTCCCACGAATGAGAATTTTATAGTATCATTGACTTATTGAGAGCTATCTATATAAAAAATATAATTAAAACCGTTAGAGCCGTTTTTGAGAAAAAAATTTGGTGTTTTGATCACTATGATGACTATAGTTAACTTTCGGTGGATTTTGCCCATACCCTCATTATTGCGTCCCATGGTGACCTGCGGGCGAGATATGAAGTTTGAGCTGATTTGGTACGATGGTTTTCTCTAAAAATCGTTCACAGACACACACACACACAGACCATTTTCCCAAATAGTGTTTTTCGGACTCAGGAGGGTCTGAAACGTAAAGATCTGAAGAGAACTCAAAAATTTTTTTTCAGCCGATTACATAACTTTCCTTTCCACTTCCTAGAGCAAGAAAAGTAAAAAGGAAAGCTATATTGGCGGTTATTACTTTCCTCGACCCGTACGGTAAGGAAACTATTCCAATCGGCGAAAATAAACTTCAGTTTTCTCCTGAAATTTACTTGTTGGTGCCCACTAAATCGCAAAACCGAAATTTCGACGCGTATAGCGCGTAAGACAGTTGTCAACATTGTGGTAGAACAGCAAATTAAGCTTATCCCTTTTTGTGTTCGTCATTTCTGCGATTTGCCTAAATAGGATGATGAACAATACGTTCCGAAAACTAGGGCTTCCTGAAAAATGTTATGACGGTTTTGATTAAACGTACTAGCTCTTCTAACCTCTCTGGGAAAATCATGACCAAATATGACGAAACAATTATCGAAAAGAGTTTTTTTTTGCTGCATAAACGTCTCAAACTAATTCTTAACCAAAAGATATCGTATTGTACTTCATTAATGTCTCTCTGACGTCCCGACGAACAAAGGTATAAACCAAAATGTACCGAAAAATGTATTTTTATTTGAACTTTGCGCGGTAAATGTCCAACTTACTCAAACCAACTTAACCTTCAACAAATATGTGTCCATACTTCATTCCGAAAGGCAGATTAGGGCTGGTTAGGTAGTAGTAGTAAAAGTAATAGTAAAAAGAAGTAGTAATAAGTAGTGGTAGAAGTAAGAATTCTTCGAATATTGAACAACTTTGGCCCAACGCGTACCATATAATTGGCAGGCCGAATTAGCTGGGCCTTTGACCTTTAAAATGTTCAATTAGGGCGGTAGCCCTAATGGAAACTCATTCTTTCCCCCAAACACCTTTCTATCTCAACCCTTTTGTTTGTACTCGTGGAAGTCCCGCTCCTCAGTCCTTTCCAAGTGAGAACGCATTTCACCCTTCCTAGACTTTCCCGATTATCTTTTCCCACCTCTCAGTTTTAGATTCCTCCCCACAACACACAGCGCATCCCAACAGTCAGTCATTCATCAGCACTCGTGTACGACAGTCGTCTTCCCAGTTCTCTTAACTCATTTGTCTCTCAAGTTTCGTCATACTCACAACTCTCTCTCTCTCTCTCTCTCTCTCTCTCTCTCTCTCTCTCTCTCTCTCTCTCTCTCTCTCTCTCCCTCTCCCCCCCCTCTCTCTCTCTCTCTCTCTCTCTCTCTGTGTAAGGTGTAAGAATGGTCGAGTACGACCAAATCTCGCCAGATGTATTAATAAAGCCGTCATTCATTCATTCCCTCCCCCTCCATCTCCCTCTCTCTCTCTCTCTCTCTCTCTCTCTCTCTCTCTCTCTCTCTCTCTCTCTCTCTCTCCACTTAGTGTTCCATGTTCCATGTTCACGTGTATTCAGACTAACCTTGTTCGCGTTTATATACTCACGCTCAAACTGATAACACTATTCTGTCAAGTATAATACAGTCCTCACAAAAATATACAGCGTTTGTATATATATATAAGTTAAGTGTTCACACTTGTCGATTGAGTTTTTAAAAACACTTTTATTTACAACTTCACACAACAGACAGAAATACGGACTTGATGGAGCACGGGAAGAGACTGAGGATGCAGGCGCGCAGGCCAGCTTTTATATCCTCCGGATTGTTAGTCAGCAGGTTACATCGTTGACGCAGCATAATTCAGTTACGATCAGCTATTACATGATACATAACTTATATATATATAGTTTATTATCGAATTTGGGGTGTGAAGCACGTTGAATTTCAACAGTTGACGTTTAAAATAGCATCGGGCCACAGAAGTAGACTTAGGCCTAGAGAAAGCTTTTAGCTTGCGAGGTTCCCTACGTGATAACTTTAGACAGCTCTGATGGGAAAGTGATCGTCGCGTGTCAGAGGTTTCCAGCGGCTCTCGTATCAATGCTGACGTCAGATGGCAGAGACGGTAGAACGTGTATTGTGAGAGGTTTCCAGAGAGGTCGTAATGACGGTGCTGCTCCCACCTCAGTTCTCTAATGACTGGTAGTGAGACGGAAATAAGTTGCACGCTGAAACGACGAGATTTGATACGTTCTTTTATTTAACCAGGCTCTAAGGTCTTCTCATCCACCAATCCTGTACAAGTATACACGTCAAAATTTGTCGTAGCACAATACTAAAGAAATTGAGCACAATCTATGGCCTCATCACAATGCCTGCGTGATGTAATGTAGTTTCTTCATCCACCGATCAACATAAACAGATGCAAGATGCTTAGAGTTTCACATATTTCATTTATTTCTCGTTTTTGTTACAGCTGAGTGATAGCCGCAGTTGAGGGCGCAAAATGTTGGGAACCAACCGCTTGTCCTATTGCGTCCGCCACGAGATGAAGCGGCAGTTGATCAAATGGTCGATTGCCCGAGGGATGTCGTCTCAGGTCGAATACCGTCCCATCAGAAGCGTCCTCGTCGCCAATAGAGGTAAATAAATACTTTGCGATCTTGCCTGGTCAGGAACTTGTATAATCTAGGTATATCTGCGTCAGTTCACTAGAGTGTGTGATCTATAGCACAGCATTCTGACCAAGATTTTTGAATGGCTGATGCGCGTTTGTACGCGGCGTCGTGGCATGTTACACCTCATTCCCACGAACACAAGTTCTGCAGCATCACAAGGAGTTTATTGGTTGCAGAGAAAATGGGACCACATGCATGAGATACAGAGACCTAACAAAACTAACGCAAGTAATGAACTGGAAGAAATGAAATGTGATATGTAGTAACGGGAGTCGTTTCACTAGTTCCAAAGCAGTGCATTCTCGACACTTCTCTAAAGAAGACAGTCTTAGCTCTAGAAGAGAGATAGATAGATAGAGGGAGGTGCGAGAAAATATCTGGGGCGTAGCAACAAACAACTTTCCTTAGCTCTACGTCAATTCTTTTGCATTCGCTGCTTATTCTACCAATTTATTTATCACTCAGTTCATTTGCAACATCACTTCACGGCAGAAAACGGTTGCGTTTACAGATCCGAAATTCTATTGTGCTGCTCGTACTCGTACTCCGACCATCATTGAGCAATTGGTGCCCAGAGAATTAATGAGGCTGTAAACTCAATTTTTTTCAAACCACTTTTCTAGAGCTATCAGGTAAATACGTTTAGTAGTAAGTGAAACGGCAGAGGTCGAAATTCCTAAATTTCTGGAATAGCCCCTGTAGATTTCATGAGAGTAATCTCATAGCATAGTTACTTGGTTGTAGTACCACCTGAATTTTTCTGAAGACATTTGAGCGGAGATCACACGAAAAATATCTGGTGCGTTGCAACACACAACTTTCCCTTAGCTCTACAACAATTCACTTGGTCAAACAACGCTTTACGGCAGCAGCAAGCGGTTGCGCTTACAGTTCCGGAATTTATTGTGCTGCTCGTACTCATTGCAGGACCATTATTGAGCAATTGGTACACAGATAATTAATGAGGCTGTAAACACAAATTTTTTGGAGAAGGATAGTTATTACCTTTGCAGAGTTATTGGGTAAACACTTTTAGAACTGGTAGTAAGCGAAACGGCAGTAGTTGAAATTCTTGAATTTCTGGAGTGACCCTCATGTATCTCATGAGCGTTTATTAACACTCACCCTTTAGGGATTGGATCGGACTACAACACCAATTTTTTTCAACATTCTACAAAAATTCCAGCGGAGTTTATAAGGAAAAAACTGCGCTAATAACGCTTTACGTCGAAGATTTTGATAATTTATTGTGCTGCTCTCGTCATTTTCCCACGAATCGGAATTTTATGGTATAATTGCCTTATTCAGAGCTATAAATACAAAAAATTTAATCAAAATCGTTAGGGCTGTTTTTGAGAAAAAAATTTGGTGTTTTGATCACTATGATAACTATAGTTAACTTTCGGTGGATTTTTCCCATACCCTTATTTTTGCGTCCCATGGTAACCTGTAGACTAGACATCAAGTTCCAGCTGATTTAGTACGGTTGTTTTTTCTAAAAACTGCGCTAAATTCGATTTCGTCGAAAGTTTTGGTGATTTATTGTGCTGCTCTCGTCATTTTCCCACAAATGGGAATTTTATGGTATGATTGCCTTATTGAGAGCTATCAATATAAAAAATTTAATCAAAATTGTTGGAGCCATTTTTGAGAAAAAAAATATTTGGTGCTTTGATCACTATGATAACTATAGTTAATTTTCGGTGGATTTTGTTCATACTCTCATTTTCGCGTTTAATGATAACCTGCGGGCGAGATATGAAGTTTGAGCTGATTTGGTACGGTGGTTTTCTCTAAAAATCGTCCACAGATACACACACACAGACCATTTTCCCAAATAGTGTTTTTCGGACTCAGGAGGGTCTGAAACGTAAAGATCTGAAGAAAACTCAAAATTTTTTTTTCAGCCGATTACATAAGTTTCCTTTCTACTTTGTAGAGCCGAGGAAAGTAAAAACTACGCTGAAATCGATTTGCGTCGAGACGTTTGGTAATTTATTGTGCCGCCCTCGCCATTTTCCCACGCGAGGAAGTTTTGTGGTATTGTCATCTCATCAGGAACTCTCTAAGTTAAACATTTAATTAATGTCGTAAGAGCCGTTTTTGAGAAAAAAAATTTAGTGTTTTGATCAATAGATTCGGACGAGAGTACCTATCCCAACTTGTACACGTTGGAAAAAGAAAAGAAACACACGTTGATGTGAGGGACGTTGTTTTAATAGGTGATGACAGTAAGAAAATAATTAACTGGCCTCTGGGTAGGGTTGTTGAAGTGTACATCTAGAGTTGCAAGAATAAAAATCACGAAAGACGGAGCTGGCGAGACCCTTCCAACGCTTCTACAATCTGGAAGTAAATAATACTTTTCTTCAACCTACGACATCCAGGCAACATGAGCCAGAGGCCGAAGATGTAGCGATTTCCACAACTCATGAGCCCTTACCACTATGTACCAGGGGTGCAAAAGAGAAGAGGCGTAAGAAAGCAGTCAGAGAAAAAGGAAGAAACCCACGAGACTAGGAGTTTGAATGTACCTTCTTACCTAGTCGGTCCCCTTCACATTGAAGACGTTAAACTTGTGTGGGACTTTTTGAATGTTCTTTCCCCCAGGTCGCTTAGTATGTCGCAATCCGGTGACATTTCAACTCCTTCTAAATTACAGCTGATTACACCATATGTTCAAAATTGTCCTTTTTGCCGTTCTACAACTTCCGAACATAATTTTTAATTCAATTATTGTGTTGCGAATGTCGAACGTTTTAAAACCTATTAAACTAGGCGATATTTTTACGTGTATCAATTTTACGCATTTTACATCCCTAGTCGGGCATTTCTTTCATTTCCAACAATAACTATAGTTAGTTTTGGGCGGATTTGGCGCATATTTTGGCGTATCATGATGATCTGCGGGCTAGATATAGAGTTTGAGCTGATTTGATTCGGCCGTATTCTCTAGAAATTGTTCACTGACACAGAGACCATTTTCCAAAATAGTGTTTTACGGACTCAGTAGGGTCTGAAGCGTGAAGGAGGTTCGAAAAATGATGGAAACATGATACAGCTTAATGAATTATCAAAACTTTCATTGAAAATCGGATTTTTGTGCGATTTTCTTCCTATATGATACTAGCATTCTCTCTCAAACTCAATAGGGTCAGAAAAGTGAAGATCTGATGAGAACTCAATTTTTACTTTCCACTACCCGAAGGGAAGGAAAGTATAGTAATCGGGTCAAAAAAAAATTGGGTTTTCTTCAGATCTTTACGTTTTGAGGCCTACTGAGTCTAAAAAAACCTAATTTCGGCGCGTGGTCCGTGTGTGTAGTTCGATTTTCGGGAGAACGGCTGATCCTATTGAGCTGGTTATTTTTTCGTTTTGTTCGTTATTCTTTGTAGACACCAAAATGAGGTTATGGACGATTTCAGCCGATGGAAAGGGGGGTGGGGGACGAAAATGTACCAAAAACTAGGGTTTTTCGCATTTTTCTCGAATACAGCTCTAACGATTTTGATTGAACTTTCAAATTATCTTCACTAATCAACCCACCTTTTCTTCTCTATACATATATCAATGAAAATACGGTGGACGGAGATATAGGCCTATGGAGCAAAAATAGGTTTTTTACGCTTTTTGGCAAAGCGGCTTCAGCGATTTTCACCAAACTCACAGTATGTTTTCAAATAGTTAATACCTACATATTGTTCACAATAAATGTTTCTCTGACAGTCCATTGAACAGAGATAAAAATCAAAAATAGATAGAAGAAAGTAACGTTTTTTCGAACATTTCCCTAAAGTCCAGGATAACTGCTTCACCAGATGTGATAAATCCTAATGGAGTGTCTTTTATTTACCCATACCCACATTTCGTTCTCCATAATTATTTTTGTATATATATGTTGAGCGGAGATATAAGCCAAGTTAACACAGAAAAGGCGATTTATTGAATATTAATTTATCGGTATTCTAGTTTTCTAAAAAACGGCTCTATTGATTTCGATCAAACTTACGGAGTAGTCTCCCTACATTTTGTTCTCCATAAATGTTCCTGTAAAAATGCGTTGAACGAAGATATACCGCCCGCAAATGTAGGTGGTGTTCGAAATTACAGGGGTGGCGGAAACTTGTGTGTTGCTACGCACCAGATTTTTTTTTTTTTTTCAGCCTATTGCATAACTACTTGTCTTTTTCTTAGAGCCAAGGAAAGTAAAAACAAAAACGGAATGACAGACGAATGGATATTCGTCAACCCAGATGAGAGTGAATCTCAAATGATCTGTATTTGTTTCAGAGCAGAGGTAGTGTGAGCGTAATAAACACAAACGATAATGGCAGTGGTCACAGGAAGGATATTGTCTCTTAAATTAGTATAGATTGGGTCGTCTTCCATGTATCATCATGTACCTAATCGAGGGATGAGTGGGGAAGTATCGTAGTAGTCTGGCCTTTTCTGAGTAACTAAAAGTAACCATTAGGTGATGCGGATCATGGCAAAAATTGTTTCCTGCAACTGAAATGAATTATTTAGAAGCGATTAATGCAAACTTTGTCTCCGGGGTTACCTGGCGGGCTTTGAAGGCTGAAATAATAAACATATCAATCACTGCTCAAAACGTTGTATCTCGGATTCGTTTCATAATGTCATAAAACTAAGGAGTTTTTAAACGATTTGCAATCCAAATTTTTTGACGTCATTTCGACAGCTTCATTGTCTACTAGAACTCGCTAAAATTAGTTAAACGTTGGCCGTTTTACGTTTCTACTCGCATTTGAATGAACTTAACTTTTTTTTTTTTTTGTTTTCAGGCGAAATCGCTATTCGTGTCTTCAGAGCATGTACAGAGTTGGGAATCAAGTCTGTGGCCGTTTACTCCGAACAAGACAAAATGCAAATGTTCAGACAGAAAGCGGACGAAGCTTACCTGGTTGGCAAAGGTCTACCTCCCGTCCAGGCTTATCTCAATATCAACGAGATAATTCGAGTTGCCCTCGTGAGTAGAGTTCATTTATCGTTCCCTCTCCGATGAAAACCATTACTCTTAACGTTCTGTAATTGCACAGTGCTGTTCATCTTGTAATTACCCCAATTTTCTGGCTTGCAAACGTCCTCCCAGTGGAAAAAGACTAATTTGGAAATGAAGTTTGGTGGACAGAATGTTTGTTAAGCTGTGTTTACGAGAATTATTTACAGCAGAATATCTGTTCCGAAAGAACGGGAAACAAATCGGCGTTGACTGTAGGGGACAAATGTACACCTTGTGTCGTGAGTTACGTCGTCAGGACTAGCAGGAGGGTGCGGTTGAGTTTTAAAACAGAATGTTTCGCACTGAGTCGAGTACGGGCGTATCGGTTTATGGTTCTGCTCCGCCAGCTCGCAGTTCTCCAGAACATTAAGGCACTCCTAACGCTGGATCTCAGAGCAAAGACACGAGATAAGACGAAGCCTTCTGAGGATAACGAGGAAGGACCTTAGGCAACGGTGGAGATCATCACGGGACGCTGCAAAATGAACAAACGCATGTATGTTATGAGCATAAACGACACTCCTCGGTGTAGGTGGTGCGGCACAGATATCGAGACTCCCTACCACGTCTTGGCCCAATGCCGGAGACTTGAGAGGGAGAAATTTCTGGTCTTTGGTACTACTTCTCGTAGGACGGACATCAAGGACTTGCAGTAAATACCTGTCATCCTGTCATTCCTTAGGAGGCTTAGATCTGTGAGACATTAAGACTGGCGCAATAGATCCACGACCCTCATCCCAATTTTAGGACAATCTGGGAGATATGACGTATGTTCACTGATGTCAACAGCTAAGTACAACAAGCAACCTCCATTCCGCCGTGGAGGAGGTGGCCCTATAGGTACAGTAGACTGGGCAGATGGTCCGCCCTCTCATTCCCAATGATCCGTTTATGTCCATTGTTTGTTAGGGGCAATAGGCCTTTGAGAGGACAGTAAAAGTAAAATAAAAGAAGCCTCCTCACCTGCTTTACTCCTAACTATATTACATAAAATTTAATACATGGAAAATAAGTTCGCTTGCTAGTAAAATAAAATTGCAAGTAAAAATGAAAGAATAAATCGTCCGACCTTCTGAAGGAGAAATAGTGGAAGCCCATGGCTGTATATGGGGCCCACCTTTAGTTAGCGATAAGATGAGTAGATTTTGTAAGTTTTCTAACAGCTTTATTCTTCGGAATTTTCTTCGCTTGAGAGCTCCAGCAAGGAATGTATAGTTGGTGTTAGGCGCACGAAATGGGGAGCTTGAGGATCGAATTAACAATGGAACTCGGTGAGCGTGAGGAGGACTGTTGAGTTGAGATCGATTTGAACTGAACTGAAATCTTGAACAATAGGGCGACACAAGGCTAGTACTCGGAACGCGTTGACTGGCGCAGGAAACTGTATGGGAGAGCTGGAAGTTACTAGGCCGATAATTGGAAGCGGAATGATTTTGGAAGTGCTCAGTCGTGGAGAGGAATTTGAAATTGAAAAGGAAATAAAGAAATGGGGCTGTTAGAACCAACCAACAGCACCTGAGGGATTCCCGCAGAGGTGAGGGGCAGGTAAGAAATAGACGGACACAATGACTGGGGAAGTCCAAGATCAAGGACTCTAACCAATTTGACGCTTTGCGTCGAACAGTTGGTATTGTATAGGTTGTTATTGGAACAACCTGCCAAGAGATAATCTCAAGCTGGTAAAAAATGAAAAATGTTCAGGCCATGTCGCGTGGGTAGAGGAATATCGAGGAATGGCGATTGTGGTACACTTCTGGTCTCGGCTGACTTGTTCTTCGCCATATTTTACTTGTTACATTTTAATTAAAAAAAGAAATATATTTGAACAAAATAAATAAATATCACAAGTTTATATAGGCAGGGGCAGGAACTTTAAATGTGGAGCCCTTGTCCTACCATGAGTGCCTAAACACCCAGGAATCCACTACACGTTAACTGCGCATTACATTCTGCACTCCCGCGCCAGTTTTGACGTTGTGCAGTAATCAGCACCTTACACGACGCTTGGCTATCAGTCATTATGTTGATAGTTGTATTGCTATAGCCTTTTTTTACTTATTTATGTTAACTTTTTAGTGAACATAATTCATTATTGGCAAAATTTACTTATAGCAATAAATTAAAATGCTTTAAGCTCATAAGCAGTGCAAAAACGAATACCGTTAATAGGAAAATCATCTATGGACCTTTCAAATTTTCAGTGGTGAGGTATTTCGTTTACAGCTTTTTTCAATGAGACTCGTACCACACTCGTCATATTCTTCGGTATTGAATTAATTAACCCCAGAATGAAAATATTGTCGTCGAAAGAAAGTAGCAGTTCCTTCACGTATCATGCACATAATCTTAATTCAAGTTTGTGTTTTAATGTCACGGTTGATTAGAATAATTTCATTTTCTTTTTTGATAGAATAGACGATTTATTGAATAGTTGATCAACCGTGCTTATCCCACGTTTTCCGAAACTAGGAAATGAATGCGCCCTACCTGACTTAGTTTTGAGACTTTAGCCTTTTTTTGATCTATCGGCTGAAAATGATAAAGTTAAGCTGATTTAGTTAGGGCGTTCCTCATAGCTGTCATTTTCTCAAAAGGTGTTCTTCGCACTCAGAATCCTTTAAAACGTAGACACCTCAACAGAAGTAAAACGAGCGGTGCGTAGCAACACCCAACTTTCCGCAATCCCTGTAAGTTCGAGCACCACCTACATATGCAGGCGCTATATCTTCAACGTATTTTTACATTTTTACAGGAACATTTGTGGAGGACAGAATGTATGGACTGGTTAGTTGAGACTACTCCGTAAGTTTGATCGAAATCGTTAGAGCCGTTTTTGAGAAAATTGGAATCCCGATAAATTAATATTCGACAAATCTCCTTTTCTGAGTTAACTTGGCTTATATCTCCGTTCAACATATATATACAGAAATAATTATGCAAAACGAAATGTGGGTATGGGTGACTAGAAGACACTCCATTAGGATTTATCACATCTGGTGAAGCAGTTACCCCGGAATTTACGGAAATGTTCGAAAAAACGTTATTTTCGACACATTTTGATTTTTATCTCTGTTCAATAGACTGTCAGAAGAACATTTATTCGGAACAATATGTAGGTATTAACTATTTGAAAACATCTTGAAAGTTTGGTGATAATCATAGAAGCCGTTTTGCCAAAAAGCGTAAAAAACCTATTTTTGCTTCATAGGCCATCGTTCACCGTATTTTCATGGAGATATGTATACAGTAGAGAAGTTAGGTATTGATTAGTAGAAGATAATTTGAAAGTTTAATCAAAATCGTTAGTGCCGTTTTTGAGAAAAATGCGAAAAACCCTAGTTTTTGGTACATTTCATTTTGGTTTATTATTCAGAATGAATGTTTTCGGTCACGAAAAATTTTTTAAAACCCCCCCTCAAAATTTGATACTTCACGTTTCAAGACATCGGGATTCCAACTTTGCAATGTCCGTCCGGGCCGTTTTGTGCCTTTGACGTGGTCTAAAATATCCGTTCTTTCGCAAAAAAATCCCATTTAGTATCTAGTTGTGGCCGCCATCTCGGCAATCCGATCGGACGAAGCCCATGGTTGTTATGGACAAAAAATGGTTTAAAAAATTCACGACACGCAGTATAATCGCAAATAAGCTGTGTTTTGTATCGTTTCCAAGGTATTTTTACATCCTCGGTCGAATGGAATGAGTATCTTTCGTGTACAACTGCGTATAGGGAAATTACAGTAATTATTAGAGTCAACTAATTTAACTAACTCGTGGGAACTACAGCGGAAGCTTTTTTTACACGATTACTATATTTTTCTTTCCTTTTGGGGTAGGGGAAAGTAAAATAGTCAGCCGATTAAATACTTTTTAGGGCTGAAAAAAGTAAATAGGTCGCCCCCTCTCCCTTTTCAATCAACGTAGTCTTCATTTTTCGAAAATTATTACCCACGAGTCTTGCGGTTTTTTTGTTTTGGCAAGTTGTACAGTTTTGTATTATAAATAGTCCACGAGGTTGGAGGTTGATGAGACCGATTGAACGAGAAGCAATTTTGAAGAGGACAGTCAGCATTCTTGTACGACGGTACTTCCCTGGAGGGTTGCGATTTTTTGAAGTTGTACTGTTCTATAGCAGGTGGTGCTACCATCCCCTCCGCGTCCCATAAACACGCACCCCTTTGTTGAAAGGTGTTCAAGTCGAAAAACTTTTCTATGGCTCGTTGTTTGAATCGAGCAGCGAAGATTCGAAGATGCCGGTTGTAGCAGTTATATATCTGTGTTAGGGAGTTTGAAGGGGCACGTCGTTTTGACTTCTTCGAATTGAAAAATGACTTAAACACATTTTAAAAGTTATTTGGGGGTTATGAAGACAGCACTCCACGTGTTCGATCTCCTGTAATCAATTTCATCGTCACTAATGGGACAATATTCAAGCTTCATTTGACGCCGACCTTCACGACTTTCGAAAGACCGAATGACAACAGTGGAAATGTCGAAGAAACGTCGAAGAACCCCCTCCCACGCCTGCGACGTCTGAAGTAAATTGCGCTCCTGCCGACAAATCTTCGTTCAATCAAATGTCGATCACAAGCTTCTGAGAAGAGGAAGAACTGACTCAACAATTTTGAAGCGTAACAGAGTTTCCTTTCGAGCTTTTTCCCAACTCCTCACCTTCTTCACCCTTCAAAAGGGTCAATTTATTCAGATTCGAGCTTCGGAATTTCTTCTCCCCTCAGCCTTCTTTTATAAGGGTTCTTGAAAAGTTTGCGGAAACTCTTCGATGAATCAGAAGGGAGAGTCCAAACTTTTCCGCAATGAGAACTTGAGAAGGAAGAACCGACGATATATTTTCTGATGACGAAAGTTCGAGAAAATGTGACGCCGCTGTCCCGAGATTTTCTTTACAAAAAAAACTAGTTTTCCGTTCAGTAAGAAAAAAAAATGCAACTTCAAAGAATCGATTTATAGAAGGTCACAGAGTTACACAGGTACGCATCGTTACCTTCTTTGAGGAGACTCACGAGCATCTTAACGTCGCTGTAGGTTGGAAAATAGCTCTTTCGATTTTCTGAACTAATAAAGAAATAGAGAGATACAATGACACTAAACAGAGCATGCGTAGGCAGGAAAGTGTTCATATTGTCAACGGTCAATTTTTGTCCTCGAAACTTACCGAAGACCATCCCAAGAGAAATTGAAGGCAGGTCATTTCAGAGGCAGGTAAAATACTTGGCCCCCTCTTTCCTCCCTTTGAGTGCCAACGAGCAAGGTCAATAATCGGACAGTGCGTAAGTATCTCGATATTGGTTATGGTCTCAAACATAGTGGATCCCGATAGAGAATGCGTTCCCTCAAATTCCTCCTTTCTCAAGTTCACTTTATCCTTTCACATCAAGAGAATGTTGTACATTCCTAAATCGAGAAAGTCCAAAAAAAATCCGTAAACTCATCTGAAAACTATACCTCAGCTCCCTGCGATATGTTAAAAATACCAATCTTCGTTGAGACCTCGGTATCATCACAAGTCACGCCCGAGAACATCAGTTGATTACCTTTTCTACATCAAATATCATATTCCAGATAATGAAGACGCGCTAAGGCCCCTAAGACATTCAGACCTAGTTTCCAGCCGCTATCCAAAACCCCGTTCTCCTTTTGGTTTATTATTCATTCTGAATAATACCCTATGTTTTCGGTCTGGAAAATTGTTTACAACTCCCTCCCCTTCAAAATTTGATACTTTACGTTTCAAGACATGGGGATTCCAAATCTGCAATGTCCGTCCGCCATCCCCCGTCCCCTGTCTGCCGTTCCCCATCTGCCATCCCCCGTCCACTGTCCCCTGTCCCCCGTCCGGGGCGTTTTGTGCCTTTGACGTGGTCTAAAAAATCCATTCTTTCGCACGAAAATCCCATTTGGTATCTAGTTGTGCCCGCCATCTCGGCCATCTGATCGGACGAAGCCCATGGTTGTTATGTTCCAAAAAATGGTTCAAAAAATTAACAAAACGCAGTATAATCGCAAATACGCCGTGTTTCGTATCGTTTTCAAGGTACTTTTACATCCTGGGCTCGAATGGAATGAGTATCAGACGTGTACAACTGCGTATAGTGAAATTACAATAATTATAGTGAGCCAAAGGCAACTAATTGAAAAAACTTGCGGGAACTACAAGGAAAGTAAACGTTCCGTCGTTTGAACTCCGTCCCTCCGTTTCATCAAAACCACCCACCCGCTCGCCTCACAATGTCGTGCCATCACCTACAGGCGCTTACGGGCGCCTGGCGCCGGGAGGATATTTAGTTTCTGTAGTTCCATTGTAGTCAAGTCATGTTTCGTAAGGTTTACTAGTATTTTTCGATGCTGAATCGAATGAGATGGGTCTCGGAGCAGTAATACTAGGTCAAGCTGTTCGTGAGAATAATAAACCATTGCGTAATAATTTGCGGGGTTTTTTTATTACTTTGATCATATGAAGTAGGAACGAAAGTTATGTAATTGGCTGAAAAATAAATTTCACAATTTAACCTTGTATCACTGCTTTCCTGCTGCGCCCTTCCACAAAATCTGTTCGTGACCATGTTCTGTGTACTCATCAGTGATTGCTCGTACACCTACCAAGGCGTTTGACACGAACTAAATCATTCGCGACAAGTTGTGGAAACCGATTTCAATAATAAAACGGAGAAAGAACGATTGTCTATTTCCACTAAATTTGAGTTACGATGTTGTTGACGGTCAAACAGCAAAGTTAGGGAAGGATCTGGCCGGTCAATTATAGAACTAAGACTTGTTGCTGCAATTAGGTCTCGCCTGTTTCTCGCAATCCGCGTCAATGCGATTGCCATTCCTCTCCGAGCCTTCTGCAGTTTCGTAGCCACGAGGTATACTTGTTACGATTGAGCAACTCCACTCCCCTTTATTTCTAAATCCGTAAGTAGCCCTCAGCTCAAATAATTCCCAACATCTACCTACCGAATATACCTTCAACTTTCGTTAATTATTTTACAGAATTCAATTCAGCTTCCAGATTCCCGATTTCCTTTCTTTACCGACTGAGTTATCTCAAATTCTAAGTCTACGACCCACAGTCTTCACTTCATACGGTCGGATTCCTTTAATTTCTCCATAACCTACTAATGCACAGCAGCTTCATTTAGATTATTATAATATATGTATAAGAGCTCCTTTATATATTGGCATTAATTGCAAATTGTCTACATTTTATTAATACATTATACTGTTCATTGATTTTATTTGCCGCTATTTCAATTAGTATATCCGATCCGAACTCGATGTTAACGGTTAATTGTGACTCAAATGTGAGTGTGTTCTATAGTTGACCGGCATGATCCTTCCCTAACATTGCTCTTTGAGCGTCAACGCATCGTAACTCAAATTTAGTGGAAATAGACTATCGTAATTTCTCCGTTTTATTATTGGAAGCGTTTGACGGTGGCCCTAACGCTCTCATGATCTCTAAGCTGGCAGAATTTGCGCTATTTAACTTCTTATTAGACTGGGCGTGTCCACGAACTTCTCTCTGCGCGCTTTCAACTTGTGATGATACAGGCTGCAAGTCTTCCGCACCTCCTTAGAGGCCTCCCTCCATGTTACGTTTGAGATTCGTGCGATTTGAGGTTTTTTGGAAGGAAAAGGCCAAAATCTGGAGGCCAAGGGCTATGCAAGCTGGCTTAGGTCGGGTTTTCGCGCCTACTGTTAAAAGTGTCTTATTTCCTCACGATCATGTAGCTTTCTATTCTCGTACGGAAAGATTAACTTCAATTCACTCTGTGTTGGTGGTACATGATTGCGCAACTCTTGATTACGAAAGGAAACTGTTCGTCTTGAATGTGAGACTTATCCATTGACACCCATTGCAAACCCACGGAAGAAGGAAGGAACTGGGAATAAATACTGCACGACTGATTCTGTCCTGCTCTCGATCTCTCTACAGAAAATTCGTTCTGCAGCATGTAGTCAATATGGAAACAGCGCTCTTCAGTTCTATTGCTGTTTTATTCAGAGAAACTGATGGAAGTGCCCTCCCCCCCCCCCCGGTCATTTTTACAGTTTCGTTGCCTCAATGTTATGTATTTTTTCAAGCGTAATTTTCATTCATGCCAACGGAACAGTAAGGGTGTTGTGGACTGATAGTTCACGCTGAATGAGTCGAGTAGCTCACTTATATTAACAAATGTACACTTCTGGTATCGCTTCGTACCCGGAATATACAGACTAAACCTGACGTTAACGTTTCTGATGTTCTGTTGTCACTGAACTCATCTGCACGCAACGATTTTCAGGAAAACGACGTTGATGCGATCCATCCAGGCTACGGATTTCTTTCTGAGCGCAGCGACTTTGCTCAAGCGGTAATTGATGCAGGCATCAGATTCATCGGACCTTCCCCTCGCGTTGTGCAAGCGATGGGGGACAAGGTTGCAGCCAGAAAAGCGGCAATTGAGGCTGGAGTTCCAATCGTTCCAGGTGCCCGCAACTCATACGCCAATAAACAAATCTTTATCTAAGAGCTAAAATATTGTAGAGAATGATATGCATTTCCACGATGTTGTACAGGAACCCCTGGGCCGGTGACGACAACTGAAGAGGCCGAACAATTTTGTCTGAAGTATGGATTACCCGTGATATTCAAAGCGGCCTATGGAGGAGGAGGGAGAGGAATGAGAGTCGTTCGTAAGAAAGAGGTAAGTGGGTTTTTGTGACTTTTTGTGTAATAATTGGATGTGGGCCGATGTTTCCTCTCACGTTGTCTGTGTTCCTGTTAATTTTCCATGTCAATCCACTACATGTTCTTTCATCCTTATTAGCTCCTGGAAGTTGTTCCCGGGAACGCTGGAATCCCTCTCCTGGCTTTTTTGAAGTACCAACGACACCTGTGCTGATTTTGTTTCGAACGAACCCCACGAGTTTTACGGACAAATAATGCTTTAAAAAAACAGCCGACACGAAATTGTACTGACTGACTCATATTAAAGGCACTGGGCGATCGTGGTCTAGGGGATAAGACATTGTTCATAATTCTCGACGTAAGTCGGGATTGTGGATCGCAACTCCGGCGCGATTGCCGTAATTTTTGCCTGAGTCAGCAGCTCTTCAAAAAGCATCTCCAAACTACCTCAGTACAATTGGCGCCCAACCAGTGGTCGAACTTCTTCATTCCAAGAAAAAGAAGTGGCCCAGAGAGAAAAATAAAAAAATTAAGAGAGAAATAATGAGACGAATTCTCGGGTCCGGGATTCGCTGACGCTGTGAAAGTTCCAGCGCGAAGGGGCGACGCGTCTACTACAATGTGAAAGAAAAGACTTTCCTTGTAGCCCCCTCGTTTTTCGAATCAAAGATCGGATCTTCCAGGGATTCGCTTAACTCTCATGAATTCGTTCCTTAAAAAGAGTCCGCTCCAGGAGCAGCGCTAAAGACGAGGGGGGAGATGTACTGACTGACTCATATTAAAGGCAACGGGCGATCGTGGTCTAGTGGATTGTTCATAATTCTCGACGTAAGTCGGGGATTGTGGATCGGAGCTCTGGCGCGATTGCCGTAATTTTTGCCTGAGTCAACAGCTCTTCAAAAGCATCTCCAAACTACCCCAGTACAAAATTTAGCCAGTTTTATTGCATTTACGTCGTGTTTGGTACCGTTTCCCAGGTATTTTTCGATTCTGAGTCGAATGTATGACTGCATCTAGCTAGAGAGTTAAATCACAGTAAATATTTCTTAGAATCTCAGGATAATTTGGCGACATTTATCGTTTCTCCCCAGCCTGAGTTCATTTCCCGTGCTGGCTCCCATCTAATTCCAACCACCCATCACGTCGTGCCAATTGCCTAGCGTCGAATAAAATGTCAATTCTCGTTGTTCCGTCGTAGTCAGGTCATGTAGTATAGTTTACTAGTTTTTCGAAGCTGAATCGAATCAAAGGTGTGAAAAAGTGTCAAACTGTTTCCTTATCAAAATTACTGTTCCTGCATTATCGGACCCACAATAACATACGCATGTCCTGTCTGGCACACAGCGGCATCCACTAACGTACACAAGCTACAAGTAACACAGAACAAATGCCTCCGGATCGCCACAAACAGCACTTTCCGCACAATCACATCACGACTACACGAACTCCACAACATGGAACACATTTCAGATCACATCACACGCATCACACAATCATACACAGACAAACTTGCCTCAAACCCCAACTCACTAGTAAGAAACCTAAACACCCTTAGGAGACATCAATGGAGGAGCGCAAGGCGAGGGCGGCGGATCTGAGCCGCTCTTGTAAATAATTGTAAATATTGTCAAACTGTGTGAATGGTCGAATGTATTTAATGCGTGATTGTGTGTAAATATTTAGTTGTAAGCAAAACTAACTTAAGATTCTAGGTTTTCGCCATTAAAGTTTCCTAGTTTTAGTGTTATGTTAAATATCTAATAATTCAGGACTGTGACCCATTTACCCACTATGTTTACGCAAGAAAGGCAGTCATATGCCGATATTGTTAATTAGCTATAATATGTAATTTTATTATTATTATTATTATTATTATTAAATGCAAATTTTATGACAATAAGCTATTTGGATTTTGATTTGGCCATCGGTAGCTTAGTTGATACAATGCTCAACTATAGAATGTGAGGGGCTGCGTTCGATCCCAGAGAAGGAACTTTTTTTTGAAAAACGACGTCATCAAACTGTCAGCTGTACGAGGGGGGGGGGGAGAGAATTCTACTACAGCACACTCACCAGGAGGCTCGTGTGAGAAGGCAGGATTGAAGGGGGGAAAGGTAAGCCGTGTGGGGGGGGGGGGCTATAACAGTACATATTAGTATGAAGAGAGGGGGTAAAGAGGTCGTACTGTAACGTGATTGGAACAATTGGAAGGAGAGGTGGTCAATTTCTGGATATTAGGGCAGGGGGTGGGGGTAAGAAACAGTACGATTGGTTGAAAATTGTGGTAAAGGGATTGTGGAGGGGATAGAGAAGGGGTCGTACTATAACGCGATTGGTCGGGGGGTGTGGCCAAAAGCTCGTACCATAGTACGAGGCGTGGTTTTCTTCCCCCACTCCAATTGAGCCAGAACTATCAAAACCCGTTTCAACGCCCATTTATCCCCTACTCTTTTATTTTTTTATATTCAAGAGCAAACTGAGCATAATTCTATTTTAGCCCCTCAACAACTATCTCCCTCACCCCCACCCACCTGTTATCGAGTCTGAATAGTTAGTGAAAGGCTCCTACGAAAATCACCCAATAATAAATCATTCCAAAGTTAAATATCTGGTGCGTAGCAACACACAACTTTCCGCCACCCCTTTAAGTTCGAACACCACCGACATAGGCGGGCGCTATATCTTCGTTCAACGCATTTTTACAGGAACATTTATGGGAAACAAAATGTAGGGGCTGGTTAGCTGAGAGTACTCCGTAAGTTTGATCGAGTTTTTGAGAAAATCGGAATACCGATAAATTAATATTCGACAAATCTCCTTTTCTGAGTTAACTTGGCTTATATCTCCGTTCGACATATATATACAGAAATAATTATGGAGAACTAAACGTTGGTATGGGTGACTAGAAGACACTCCATTAAGATTTATCACATCTGGTGAAAAAGTTACCCTGGAATTTACGGAAATGTTGGAAAAAACGTTATTTTTGACACATTTTGATTTTTATCTCTGTTCAATGGACCGTCACAGGAACATTTATTGAAAACAATATGTAGGTATTAACTATTTAAAAACATCCTATGAGTTTGGTGAAAATCGCTGGAGCCGTTTTGCCAAAAAGCGTAAAAAACCTATTTTTGCTTCAGGGGCCCATATCTCCGTTCACCGTATTTTCATGGAGATATGTATGGAGAGGAGAAGTTAGGTATTGATTAGTAGAAGATAATTTGAAAGTTTAATCAAAATCGTTAGAGCCGTTTTCGAGAAAAATGCGATAAACCCTAGTTTTTGGTACATTTTCCCCCCCTTCCAATCGGCCGAAATCGTCCATAACCTTATTTTGGCGTCTACAAAAAATAACAAACAAAACAAAAAAAGAACCAGCTGAATCGGAGCGGCCGTTCTCCCGCAAATCGAACTACAGTCATACACACACACGGACCACGCGCCGAAATTAGGTTTTTTAGACTCAGTAGGGTCTGAAACGTAAAGATGAAGAAAACCCAACTTTTTTTTTGGGCCGATTACTATACTTTCCTTCCCTTCGGGTAGCGGAAAGTAAAAACTAAAGAAAACCTTGTTCCTGCGCTCAATACCTGTTAGGCTGATTCGAAATCTCAGAATTTATGTTACGTCGATCCGAACTTATTTTTATATTCCTTAGTCCTACGAAGTGTCGTCGAAAAAACATGTCGTTTTCCTCAGGTATTTACTTTTGAAGCGTTCCAATGGGCCGAGTGCTCGTGGAAGTGTAAAGATCGTGAGATAATCATGAGCAAATAAAATACAACGTTTTTAAAATCGGATTACTGTCGTTTCTTCGACGTACTTTTTTTCACCGCGTTTCCCCTCTAATTTTAGAACAATAGTCCCGAACGATCCGAAAAAAAAGTCCTGTTCTCAGTCTCATGAATTACCCGTGCTGTGGTTACTCAATACATTTTGGATACCGGAGGGATAAATTCCGTAACATTAGGCACCACCGGTTTCTATTCGTGACGAGGTTGTTCATATAAACAGAGTGAAAAACAGTTTGAATTATTCGGTGGGGCCATGATAATTTCTGAGCGCTCGTTAGACTGAGGAATGTAGCGTGAGGCGTCGCACCGAAGGTTTGTGTTGGTTGTTTGTGAAAATGGCTCCAATCGTGTTGATTATGCTTTCATATACCTTTCGTCAATCAATGCCAACATCATATTCTTTATTTCTGCCAAATTTCGGTGGGAAGGCTCTGGCCTATTAATGAAAGAAGAGATTGTTTTTAAATTTTTGGAAAGATTTATGTATACAGCAGATCGCCGAATTAACGGGGGTCGTGTAAAGTTGTGTGTTGCTAAGCATTAGATTTTATACTGTCGCAATACTTTCCTTGCCCCTCGAGTAGCGAAAAGTAATAATTTGAATGTTAAGTAAACACGTGAGAGCGTAAATCGTTTACGAACTAGATTTACGTTCTATTATAATTCCAAGTTGAGAATGTTTGCATTCCGGTGAAGTGCAGCGCCGCGAAATCTCCAAAACACAAACTCAGGAAGTAGTTCTATCGATTGATAGAATAAGGTCGTAAGTTCACAGCTCACCTTGAGGTGTATCAGGAGGGTCTATCACAGGAGCAGGGGCTAGCATGTAGCCATTGATTTCTGGAGGAGTTTCGCTTCAGACGAGCATCAACATGTGTGGAGCGTGTATACTTCCAAATAACTCTATTATACGTTCAATACGTAATAAATGAGAAGATCGGGAGAAAACTCGACTTTTTTGCACGATTACAACGCTCAATTTACCCTTTTGGTACGAGAAAGTAAAATATTGCGTTTCACGGTTTGTCAGAGGAAGGTAAAACAATCTGAGGATGTGAAACCGCGAGGGGGTTGTATTTTCCGCTGAGAAAGAGAAAGAGAGAGTGATAAATAGGTAAAGGGGGTATCTACCACCTTTCAACTGAGCGTGCTCGGTAGTGGACAACGAGCGACCGCACGTTTTGGTGGAAGGAACCCATCAAAACCATTTCCACAATGTAACGATTCTTAAACACCACCCCACCCCTAAATGGGACTTTTTGTTTTTCTCTGCTTTTGCTCCGTATTGTGCTAAGCTCTACGCCACAATGGTTGTTTTGACCAGGGAAGACTTGATAGACGGGTTTTATACGAACTTGTAATTTGATGGGTTGAGAGACCACAACAGACTAGAGCACGTAGAAGAAGTGACTAGAGAGATATCAGTGACAAGTGCGAACAAGGGGGCTCCGAATGCGTGAACTGGTTGTACAGTGAAGGAGAGAGGAGTTCGAATTAGTTGTTGGAGAGAGGTAAGAAGAGTGTCTGTCGCTAGAACTGTGAGACGAAAATCTGTTGGAACTGGGAAACGACTGACTCTCGCGAGAGCTGATAGACGACTGAGTGGCACATAGCACAAATTATCGTAGTTCTGAGTCGTGAACAGGGAAAGGGGCCGGCCACCACTCTGGAAGGTGTTGCAAATTCATCAGATTGATTAGTTAACTGAGGGTTTTCAAAAAGAGGCATCCGCATTTTTATTGGTGGATTTAGCATGGAAGATGGTTGTGGCAAGTGGAGCGGCGACAGGAAGGATTTTGAAAACCTGGAATCACGAAGGCTTGTTAGTTGGTGGCTCTATTACGATTTGCGGCTTTGAAATGTGAAACCTATAGTAGCAGACTGACAAGTGGGAGATGTAATCCAAGAGATGGGAGGTTTTGAAGTGTCTGAGAAGACTAATTGGATGCATCTCAGGTAGAAGGAGGGTTGAACTCGAGGTTTGGGGAAGGCTTGAAACAATTCGGACATTCCGAGGTCAAAATCCCAGCTAATTCGACCTGCGCCAAACAATGGTTACGATAAAATAATTACAACCATTAAACAAACCCAGAAAAAAAGGGAAAAATAAAATAATAGGAAGGCGAGAAGGAAGAGAGTAGATAGAAAATCAAGAGGGTGTG
This sequence comes from Pachypeltis micranthus, assembly GCA_020466155.1. Lineage (NCBI taxonomy): Eukaryota > Metazoa > Arthropoda > Insecta > Hemiptera > Miridae > Pachypeltis > Pachypeltis micranthus. The sequence continues at coordinate 9,517,698 of CM035776.1, forward strand.
TTACTGAACCACTTTTACTTACGACTGAACCACTGTGAGTTATGACGCGTGCTCATAGTTACTCCATCTTTCCCAGCCATCAGTTTCTGTTCCTCCACGACACCCATTGGTCAGCGACTTGGAGGCGCTCATGAAGAGTACCAAGCCCATTCACTGCATTCAAAAAGCTTGAGGGGTTTGTGTTACTTGAGCCATTCCTGCGAAAGTACACAAATATCCAGCAGGCCATCTCTTCTAGAATACTTGGACGAATACCTCTGGGTTAGTTGTCACCGCACTCTTGTCAGGGCCCTTCTGTCGTTATAGCAAAGAGCCACCTACTAAAAACTGCCTTGGGGGTTCTTCTGCGGAAGAGCCAGAAGGCAAACTAAACTAAAGGGTCTGGAATTTAAAATCCCCTCAATTCGAATCACTACAATGAGGAAGTCCGTCTTCTCTGGCTAGTGAGATACTGTGTACAAATGCTTACGATGTAAAGACATCATTAAGTCAGTACTAAAGGCAGTTAGTTGGTCGTGGTCTTTAAATTGGAAGAGAAAGGTGAACAAGATGGTGTCACAATGTGAAGGGGGAAGGTCAGAAGGTCATACACCTCCTGGGAAATCCGTAGGAAGTGAAGGGAAAGAATGTAAGGGCAGTACGTATGTCGATTCTAAGTCTTTTTTGTATAGTGTGGTCTATAAATTCGTCAGTTGGTTGTTTTCGTTTATGTGGTGTCTTGAGTGGTGTAAATATTACTTTAATACTCAACGAGGAACTCCTCCAGGTTTAAGGTTACAGGACCAACAATTCTTTTGTGGCGAGATTTGACCGACCTTACTTCCACCTCCCATACACCTACCAAGTACGGGGCATGCGACGTAGTGAGCTATTTCCGGTCGCTGAAAGCAGATTGGAACAACCCCCTTCTTCCTCACGTTTTGGGTCAATGGATGCGTATCCAAGGCAAAGACCCGGTGATTGGCAAAATAAGAGTACCCCGATTTGTGATGAAAACTCCACTCGGATCTGAGTGTTTGGCCGCATCGAGCCATGCTATTCGTTAAGGCAGGGCTGTTGTAGCCTACCTGAGACTTGAAATGGAGAATGGTAGGTAAAGAGACAGAAAATATTGACTGAATCGCATAATCATTTGCGAAGAGATGTTTTTCAACGAATTTTACATTTCCCGGCGAGCTTTCAGCAGTTTCCTCTTCTCAATTCAAATATTTGAACAAAATACCGTGTTTAATTCAATTTTCCAACGATCGTTCATCATTAAATGGAATTATGTGTCACGATTAACAACGTACTAAACTGAGGAATCATCCGCACATAAGAAGAGTGACGCTTTCAACTATTATCATTTCTTTTGACCCTTTCAAAGTTGGTTTGAGGTCAAATTGTTACAATCAGCGTTACTGTAAAATTGACAATATCGATCTGTTGGGGCGCAGGAAGTGAAAGAGGCGTTCGAGAGAGCGTCTTCAGAAGCTGCCGCCGCTTTTGGAAATGGAGCGATGTTCATCGAGAAGTTTGTCGAAAGGCCTAGGCACATTGAAGTTCAACTGCTAGGCGATCAAGCTGGAAACATTGTGCACCTCTTTGAAAGGGACTGTTCCGTACAAAGGAGGCATCAAAAGGTCGTTGAAATGGCCCCAGCACCGCATTTAGACGAAAAGGTAAGGTATTGATATAATTTTAATAGAAATTTGCTTAAATTGTGAAGTCTCCACTAGCACATGGTGCTGGTGATGGTCTTCTGAAAGTACCCAAGCGTTCATTGATTCATTGAAGCCCCTGCAGGAGCAACCTCTCCACACAACTCAACTCCTCCCGAAGATAGTGAATCGTTTGATCAGATGTGAACGGCTGACCAGGCCTCCCAATTAGTGTCCCTCTTGTTTAGTTTCACACGCTGGCCTGAGCTGTTTGCTTCAGGCTTTCTTTCTCTCACTCCTTCCACCACAATTTCTTTTTACTCCCAAACGCGCATTTGGCAATATTTGTGGCGGAGGCCGCTTTAGGGTTTGTACATAAAAAGCTAGTGACAACACCTTCTGTCTCAAAAGCCAGCAGGTTTTCTGAGTTCACCGGTTGACGTGTTCTCTTACCTCTGTGAGACGTTAAAGCGGGCTTATGTGAGAACCCTCAGGTACAATCGGATCTACTGCAATAAGATGTCACACTTTTGTGTTGTGAAGACCAGTTGAGTCCCGTTTGTGTGTTTCCAAGCTTATCTCGTGGTTTGCTAAATGAAAGCGTTTGGTATGGAAAAATAATTGCACTGCAGAACCTCATCTGTAGGACTTGGATCTGTCGTTGGTGCTGTAGATTTAACTGTTTTGGGGGGATACTGACCCCCTACATTGCGCTTTCATCAACCTTCTAGTGCGCTGAGTCCTTTTGCAGTTGCCATGATGACTGAGGGGGAGCTAAAAACCATCCTTTGTCTGCCCTGACAGCGCCTGTAAGAGGTGGCAAAAGCTCATCAAGCGCTGATGGTGTTACGCTCAGGCACATGCAGTGGCGCTAAAGGTTTGCCTATATAATCCACGATGACAACGACCAAGTCACTCCTTAGTTTTTTGCGGTCAAGGACCTCTATCTTGTAGTCCTACTGATTGGTAACTCCACGCTCCTGCCATCTTCGTAGAAGGTGATTCCAAGATGGATGATGCCATGAAGGGTCTGATGTTTTCAGCTAGAGGAAATCCCACATATTTCACCCCACTGGAAGTGTTTTTCACGATTCCCTTATGATTTGTAATTTTATCGCTATTTAACCGTCACAATCTAGTTTCCAGGGTATTTCCTAACGAGGTAAGATTAATAAAACTGTACGATGCTTCCCGCCACTTACAAAATGTTTCTAATGTTGTTGTTTGTAACATTTGACGAATGTTATTGGTTTCTTCAGGTTCGGCAAGCAATGCTGGATAATGCCGTGAAATTAGCCAAACACGTTGGCTACTCGAACGCGGGAACGGTCGAATTCTTGGTCGATCAGGAAGGCAACTTTTACTTCATCGAAGTAAACGCTCGACTTCAAGTAGAGCACACAGTCACAGAAGAAGTTACAGGGTAAGTTTTGCTTCGTAAGCCACAAAATCGTTAAACCGAGTGGAAATAAGTCAGTGCAACTGACCCACTGGCGCTTTGAATGAGTAGAAAATACTTAATATCTGCTTCAACAGTACTTTCGAGATAATTTCTACTTCCAAACTGTTCTGATCAAACGACAGCGTGAAATGTACCTAGTTTGTAGTTTCCATAATTCAATAAGAAGGAAATCGCTCCTGAAGGCTCTAGCAAGCTTTTGACAACTCTCCCCACGATGAAAAAATTTCAAAAACTTGGAACTAATTTGTTATTCCATTTTTTTTTTTTTTTTTGTTAAATGGAATTTCCAATGGTTGTCGATGGCATGTCTAAACTAGTCTTCTTAGTTAGTCTTTCTTAACTATTTCTTAAGCAGTCAGTCCACTGCCAACGATTTTTATTCTATTCTTTCACAATCATTCATCTGTTACTCCGTTTTGAACAAATTTCACTCAATTTGGTTTATTCCTCAAGTTCTACCATGTTAACACAATTTCATCAGTTTTTGTACAATTTTCTTTACGTTTGACTTCTCACATTTTATCTCAAAATTCCCGTTAATTATCTCTTAATTTCCCTTGAGATGTGCCCAATGTTCCTCCAATTGGTACGCATTTTCGAAGTTTGTTATTCGATATACTTCCAACTATTTCTGCTTAATTTCATTAATTTTTGACTGTTACAAAGTGCTATTACAAAGTAAATTACTAAGAGACAAAACGTTTTGTTAGCGACAGGCTTTTTGAGAATCAAGGCAAGTATTTGGGAGTCAATATATGTGGGAGGTGGCACTGCAGCCAACGCCTCTAGTCCCTCAAAGGCACTATCTTTTCCAAGTTCGCCTAATTACGAGCAATCAGCTAAGTAATTTGAAGTGTATGTTATCGTGACACGATCCTTGTTTGCAATGTCATTTACTGCCCCGTTGTCTAGCTGGTGGACTTCACAGTCAATCAAAGAAGACTACTCGCAGAATCCCAGACAGTTGTTCTCAAGTGGAACACCAAAGCCTTACAGAACGGCATTTACTGAAGCACTCTAAGCGGCCACTTGCCAGTTACCTGTTGACTTGGCCATTGGTTGCATAGTGTACGAGTGGAGAGTGAACAGGAAGCTTCCTTAGCTCTGAACTGAACTCTGTACAGATCTCAGTGCCGTGATAAATGATTGAGTGTATGAGTTTTTCCCAACATCCGTGAGGAGAACGTAAGTTGAACCCGATGAGTAGACGAGCCAGAGAGTAACGGGACATGGTGCCTTCAATCCCGGGCTCCGCTTCTCTCTCTAAGACTCTCCCCATCCTCCAGTGTTGAGGAAATGAGAAACCACGTACTGCTCCGCTGTAGTTCATTCAACAGTTAGATAGTTGAACCTTCCCGCTTTGACAGCTACTTGGCAAGCTTATAACCGTTTTATAAGAATGTCGCGACAAATTAATGTTGCCGAAGTTGATCAGCGCCTTTGAAACTTATCACCCACATAAATAGTTAAATCGGGTCGGAAACCAGATTAAGAACCGCTCTCAGATGCTAAGGATTCCCCAGGGTCTTACCTCCAACAAACGGACAAGAGCTCTTTACTGTGAGACTGACTAAATCACAACCTGCGGTACCTCCACAAGCTTTTTAGTAGATGCTGAGCGAGTGCCCGTTCTTTCGCATGATAGCATCAGCAACCTTCATGATTTTTGACTTGTATAACTCTGTTAAGGAAAAATAATTTTGACAAGAAAACAGACCTGTTGATCCCAACACATTTCTCATTCTTTCCTCATTTTTGAACGAGTTTTTTTCAATTTCCTCACAATTTTTTCTCAATTAAACTGTTTTTTTACTTTCCTTGGCACTACAAAGTAGAAATGAAAGTTACGTAATCAACTGAAAAATAATTTTGAGTTTTCTTCAGATCTTTACGTTTCAGACCCTCCTGAGTCCGAAAAACACTATTTGGGAAAATGGTCTGTGTGTCTGTGTGTGTGTGTGTGTTTCTGTGAACGATTTTTGGAAAGAACCACCGTACCAAATCCATTCCAACTTGATATCCAGCCCGCAGGTTACCGTGGAACGCCAAAATAAGGGTTTGAACAAAATCCACAGAAAGTTAATTATAGTTATCAAAGTGATCAAAACACCAAATTTTTTTTTCTCAAAAATGGCTCTAACGATTTTGATTAAATTGTTTATATTGATAGCTCCTAATATGGTAACTATACCATGAAGTTCTCATTAGTGGAAAATTGACGAGAGCAGCACAATAAATTACCAAAACTTTCGACGAATTAGATTTCAGCACGGTTTTTAGAGAAATAACCGTACCAAATCAGCTGAAATTTGATGTCTAGCCAACCGGTTACCATGGGACGCAAAAATAAGGATATGAGCAAAATCCACCGAAAGTTAATTATAGTTATCATAGTGATCAAAACACCAATTTTTTTTTTCACAAAAATGGCTCGAACGATTTTGATTAAATTTTTTATATTTATAGCTCCCAATAAGGCAATTATATCATAAAATTCCCATTTGTGAGAAAATGACGAGAGCAGGTCAATAAATTATGAAAACTGTTTACCCAATAACTCTGAGAAACACCGTGTTTACAGCCTCATTAATTATCCGTGTACCTATTGCTCAATAATGCTCCAGAAATGGGTATGCGCAGCACAATAAATTCCGGAACTGTAAGCGCTCAAATGAACTGAGTTATTAATGAATTGATTAAGTAGGAAAAGCCGTGTAGAAAGCGAATTGACGTAGAGCTAAGGAAAGTTGTGTGTTGCAACGCGCCAGACATTTTTCGCTCGATTTTCCAATAGTGATCACAAGAGGGATTTTCAATCATGCTTTTCAAATTCTTCCACAACTCCCTTCGCGTAGTTTACTTCACGTACTAACAAATATTACTCGATTCCATTGCGTGTTGTAAGGTATTTTTCCGGCTAGTTTCACTAGATTTCCGTATTGTATTTTTCTTAATTTACTTACATTTTATTTTTACTCTATTTTCAATAAGTTTTCCCTTCATGTCCATGTCAGTTTTGCAACAATATTTAGCCAGTTTCCCCAATAGAATTGGCTAATTTTTCTAACAACTTTTACTTCTCAACAATTTTCCCTCATTTTCCAGTTTCGTCAAGGTTGATGTTTTCAGAAGTTGGAAAATAAATGTATTTTGTTGCAGCATTGATTTGGTTCAGTCTCAAATCAAGATAGCCGAAGGCATGACTCTACCCGAATTGAACTTGTCTCAAGATTCCATCCTCAAGCACGGATTCGCCATTCAGTGCAGAGTTACAACCGAAGATCCAGCTAAGAGCTTCCAACCAGATACTGGAAGAATTGAGGTAATTTTGCTCTTCATTCGTTTCGTGCGCCAACGAGACTCTTTTTGAATTGGTCTTCTCGAAAACAATAAATAGTTACGTTAAGTGTTTGATTTTATTGAATTCCAGGTGTTCAGAACCGGCGAAGGAATGGGAATCCGTTTGGACAGCGCGGCGGCTTTTCCGGGCGCGGTTATTTCCCCTTATTACGATTCTCTGCTCGTGAAAGTGATTTCCCACGCCACGGATCTTCACTCTTCTTGCGCCAAATTGGCGAGATCTCTGAGAGAGTTCAGAGTTCGCGGCGTCAAGGTCAGTCTTCGATGTTTTTGCCTGAAATGTACTAAGTGAGGCTATTTGGTTATTTCTTAAAAAGTGCTTTAACGATTTTGATTGAACTTTCGAAGTATCTTCTATAATTAATACATAAGTTTCATTCTCAAATATCTCTGTAAAAATACGGTGAGATGAGATGTAATCCTAAGCAACAAACACAGTTTTTTTTCGGTCAACTGTCTGAAATATTGACATCAAACTCACGGAGTGTCTTTGGCCATTTTTAGTTCTTCGTAGACGTTCCTCCAACGGTCCGTTGAATGGCCAGAAAACGTGCTATTTCCCGCTGCCCTGAGAGTAAGGGATTTATATAAAGTCTACCAAAAGAAGTTGAGTTTTCTTCAACTTCTCACGTTTTGAGGCCAAAAAATAGGGAAACACGAGTTTCTGTATATCGGTATCATGACCCCATCGAGCTCGTAATTTCTTCTTTTTCGTATGCACTAAAAAAAAAGTTATGATCAATTTTTATAAGGGTGAGGGGTGGGGACAAGACATCAAAAACGAGGGTTATCTTGGATTAGGCTCCAACGATTTTTTATTCTTCTTTATTCGATATTTAACTATAGATTTGTTTCAATATCTTCGCAAAAATCCGTTGAGTTGTATTACAGACCTGAACAACTAACAGTTTCGTCTATTTGAAGAGAAGGCTCGTACGATTTACATAAAGCTCATTCAATGTCTCCAGATAGGCAATACATTATTTCTCATAAAAGTTGGCGGTAAGAACCAACTTTACCAAAAATCACGTTTTTTTAACTTTATCGAATTTTCCTGAGTATGTACACAACTAGTGTGGCTTCTAGCAGCGAAATACCCACGTTGTGCACTCCTAATCTATTTCTGTTACCACTCGTTACTCAGGGGTGTGAGCCAAAATACGTAGAAAATTTCTATTTATCTCAAAAATGGATCTGACTATTTTGATAAAAACTTACAGGATACTTCTTGCTAACTAGCGCCTACATTTTATTCTTCGTGAACGTTTAACAGAAATACGACTTCCTATAATCGAATTTACATGGGTTTGTGGGAAGGCTGTGTGATAGTTCGCACCAAATATGTTATGTTAACGTTTGTGAGTCTTCCACAGTAAACCTGTGTAGTTTTGTAACAACCTAAAACCATTGGGCGTTGAATTAGGAGATGTCAGCGGCGTATAGATCCCGTGGAATGATGTGGATCGGATGAGATTTGAATGGTTGAGGGGCAGTCTGAAAGCTCTTGAAAGCGTTTGACGTGCGTTGGTTGGATGATAAGAGAGCCAGCCGGCTCGATGAATGTGGACCAATTCACCCGATATGGAGCGATGACACGTACGAACAGAAGTTCCCTTGAAATCGCACTGATGGCCTTCTTTTCCGTGTAGTAAATGTTAGTCTATGAACAGAGTTAACAGTTGTCATGGTTTTTGGCAGGCTGCCGATGGTGGCAACAGGGTGGCCACCACCCGTGCAGTTCGCCGCTGTTTATAAAAGGGGAGAAGCCCCATTTTCGGCAGAATGGCTACTGGCATCGCTCACGAATCTCTCCCATTTTTAAGCCAGTGAATAAGTACTTAAAGTCCCTTTCATTTCCCAGTACTTTCCTGAGAGGCATTATTTTGTTTATTTTACATCAAGTGAGTATATTTAACCTGTTCGTTTTTGGGGCCATGGAAAGTGGCTCCTCCGCTTTTATAAACAGTGGCGAACTGCACGGGTGGCAGCAACAGGGTTGCCACCATCGGCAGCCCATCGAAAACCATGACACAGTTATCCTGATATTTTTATGCTTCTTTTTTCAGACAAACATTCCATTCCTCCTTAACGTGCTCGAGGACCAGAAATTCATCAGCGGAGCTGTCGACACTTACTTCATCGATGAAAACCCTCAGCTGTTCACTCTCCAAAGAACTCAAAACAGAGCCCAAAAATTGTTGAACTACCTCGGCAACGTGTTGGTGAATGGACCGTCGACGCCTTTAGCGACTCCTCTCAAGCCAGCCGATATCAAACCAGCGATCCCGCCGCTTCCAGCAGGTATATTTCTGTCAGGCGTAAGAACGAGACGGTGCTATGACGTGTGATTTGTTTGGAGCACTGTTCCAGCCACTCAGAGAATGGAATGGAGAAAACTTGAGTGTATGTGACTAAGAGGCCTCTAAACGAAAAGAGGAATTTAAACCAATTGAGATTGTGTGGGAAGCACGAGATAATCCTGATACGAGACAAGCATTTGTGCCAGTGGCAACCACTTAAGTACATACTTGCCATCTTAACTTCGTGGAATAGGCTAGGCTTTTAACCTTATTGAATCGACATTTGCGCTAAGAGTAATCTCAAACAAAATAAACTGTTGACTCTAAAGGGTCATTTTGAGCTGCGCTAACAGTAGCCGTTGAGCTCAAATTCATCACTACCCAAAAAGTAGGAAAAGAGTCATTTTCCTCATCCCTGAATGGTGACTGTATGTTGAATGGTATTCATCTTACCATTACCTCCTCTTCCAAAATCAAAGGCGCTGCCTTCATAATCAATGTATTATAGTAAAACCATTCACACAACTTGCCTCATTGTACCAGTTACTGAATTTCCCAATTCTGTTGGCTATCGAGACGCTTTTTGACAATGTGATACTGATAACATGAAATTAGAGCTGTACTTGTGTTCCCAAATCACACACACTTGCTTGACATGTTAGAAAATATGTTGTGAAATAATTCGTGAGATACGCGTCGTAAACTATTTTATGGAATAGTTCAAAAAACGGTGTCTTGCACAGGCAAACGTTTTGTGTTTGATATTGTGCACGTGGTATTTATTACTGAGGCGCGCAGTCAAGAAAAAAGCATTGTCTGGACCGTAGAGTTCGTGAGTGCAGTTCACGAGAAAACAGTTCACGATAATTGTTCATTACAACAGCTCACAGGTTGTCCTCCAGCCATGTGAGAGCAGTCAGTCTCTCATAGGAGTGCTGGGGAGATGAGGGAGATAGGTTCTCCTGTATGTTGAGACCTGCTGTCTTTACCCGGAAGGACGTGAGATTGATGGGAAAGTAGACCTTCGCCTGGGTCGAGGAGACCCCGGCTTTGGGATGAACGCCACCTTTGCCTTCTTCGGAATTATGGTTATGTACTAGCTATGTCCAGCTTGCTCTGAATAACTTCAACAGAGGCGCCATTCGTTCATCATTCATATTGCGAAATACATGCTTGCTCGAACGGGAAGGGCTGTTTTTGAAACCACTGGTACGCTCTCTTGCTTTTAGTTAGTACCCTTTTTCCGTCATGATTTCGTTACAGTTTACTTTTCTTTGAATTCTCTTTAAAAAACGAATGTTACGTTAGGTGTTCTATTTATGTATGTAAAGAATACGCCGTCACCCTATGTATTCTCCGCATGTCTTCGCGTCAGTGCGGGATTGCCGGCGAAATGATCTCCACTAGAGACGTCTGTTATCAGTGCGGATTGATTAGTGAAGTAATAACGAGCGGGAACTTATTAACGACGCTAACGAAGAGATTACCACGGGTTAAGGGCTTAAATGTTGTTTTATACAGAGGTTTTATTTCCCGAACGATGGAACAAGGGCGATAATTGCCTTTCTCTGTAAATCAAGAGATTTATTGACAACAAAACGTAACAATTAACATACCAACTGATCTAACATATCAATTCACAATGTTCACTCGCCTGTAAATCAAGAGGAAACAACATTGAAAGCCCTTAACCCAAGGTCTTTCTTTAATAAGTTCCCGAAGACATGCGAGGAATACATAGGGTGACGGCGTATTCTTTACATTTATTTTCGCAAATTTCTCTAATCCCCTCGTCTTGCACAACTCTTTTATTTTGTTTCATGCCATTTCAATTTTTGAATACAAAAAAATCGAGAAATTCGGTTAAAAACTATTAATTTTTGTAAGCCAAGTTGTAAAAGTGAGAAAAAAAAGAATGATGAATGAACAAACAGGGGCGTCCTTCTGTGCCTAGCGAGTACCTGGGGGGTTAAGACACGATTGAAGTAGTTCCATCGTTTTTAATCAGTACCTGGTACAGTGAGGAAATGTGTGTGATGCATCCGAGGCATACTTTCGTTTTTGTATAGGAAATTCGTTTTTCAAAAATTATGGTGAAGGATTTGCACTACCACGGTGACATGCACTACGCTTAGCTTTTCACAAATTTCGCTTGCTGGTGTTTTCGCACGGGTTGAGCGCCTCGGTTTCAGTGTTATCCGCATTACGCCGTTGTGACGGGGAATGTATAGAATTAGAGCCCTCGCTCCACCAACAATTTCGCTTCTTGGCTCTACTGTACGATTAAAAAAAAAAAAAAAAAAAAAAATTAACTCGAATGATTTGATGTAAAGTGTAAATAATCGTCTCAACCGTAGAGCGAAGAGTCTCGATCGAAATTTTAATCGATGAAACGTTTCTTCTCTACAGTCCTCAAATCCGGAAGTAAATCGAAAGATGGAAGAAACGAAGCACTTGGTAATTAATTAATTGTTGTGCACAGTAGAGAAACTCGATGTTCATGATGTTCACGTTGTGTTGCAGAAATAAGAATTTCCCCCTACAGACGATCAGGTAAAGCGGCGTCCTGAACAGTAGTTCAGTAGTTACTTAGCGCCCCCCCCCCTTCACAAACCACATGATCGCCCCCTTTCCCTTACCACCAGAGCTTGTATTTGTTTTTGTTTTTTTTTGCGCACCAAAGTAACTCAATTATTTACCTTTTTGTTCCGTTCAGTTTTTTGCGTTGGTTTTTTTGTTTTGTTTTTTCTTACCCGAGTTTGTTTTGTTTTTCTTTAACTGGTCGAATTTTTGAGCAGGCTTCTCCCAACTGGCTTATACCGAGGATGGGCAGTTAATAGGTGAGAAAAAGGACTTTTATAACGTATCTGTTGATTTGTTCTGTTTAATTTAAATTTTAACCCCCATATTTTACTTTTATGTTGTTTTTGAATCTACGGATAGCGATGTGTGGCGGAAATTTGTGCAGGTAAAGCGTGAAAAATTGACGCATGGTGTGTCAGCTCGTAAATTCAGATGAAACGTTCTCCGAAGAGTTTTTCTGGTGGTGGTTTGATCCGGAGGAATGTTCCCAGGGGGCTGCACGGGGCAGTCACGTGATAACTAAGAACTACTCTGAACAAGTTACAGTTTTGTTCGCTTCGTTCAACACATGGCTTGTCTGAACTGTTGTCTAAATGATGAACGATAGCGATATCGTGTTCTCAGTCAATAGTACTTTCCAAAATATCATCTCTCTATTGCGTCTTTTATCCGCACATAGCGGGGACTGCATGTCAACTTATAATGTTGTTCATTCAGTTCGTGATTGGCCTCTATTTCAGATCTCACCTGGCACTGTCAGGAAGAGCACTGTCTGACGCACAAAAAGGTTTGCTCTTAAGCGCCCCCCCCCCCACCCACTACCCATCTCTGACGGCAATCCTCTGAAGAACCTTCTAGCAAGTATCTTTACTTGGGCTTGCTGAAATGGAAGCTCGCCTTCCTGTGCCTCCTCCCTATCGTGAGTGTCTTCTGGTCAACTCCCTGGTGGTCAACTGTGCATTTCAGCTGTTAACCAGATCGTACCAAAAGTGGAGACCTGATTTGACTGATATAGATAAATAACCTATTTGAGTAAATGCTGGTAAAGGAATACAAATTTATGAACGCTGCTTTCTAATCAGCTCAGTCATGATATATCATTATTGGATCAAAGTGCTGGAATAGTGGCCCCCAAGGTCAAGACTAGGTCACCTACGACAGAGTTATCAGTGTCTGAGGACCAAGCTGACACATAATCGGTATGATAAGACAGGAGGAAAATCAGAAGAGACAACGTTATTTGCCAAAACGCATTAAGCGCATGAGGCCACTGGGTAAACTCAAGTGAAGGGCCAGGCAGTAAGTAGGCATAGAGAGAGCCACTCAAGTACGAGAACACATTCACAGACAGTACCTTGTCCAGCATCCACTATTTCTTCTCCAACTCTAAACAAGAACGATTGCTGCCAGACGCTGGTTCTATGGTATGATCTTAGTTCTTGAATGCCCGCATAGTTTTATTCTAAAATATGCGTAAATTATTGGCTCTCGTAACAATCAACATACTGCCTGTGCCTTCGCCTCTCTTTGGTGTTTTTGACTCTACCACCGATGTTGACACACTTTTCAACGCTCGGCGTGTTATATATTTGTGTGCATAGTGCTTTTCCATCTGTTCACGCGTCGTGCTCAATGCGGTGCGAGTTACTGACCTACGATGATGTCAGCTAATGCTATACTTCCACGTTTAGTTGTCCGTGCCCGTGATAATTTAGATCCCACTCCTCACCCCTTTTTGGAAAATGTTGCCACTTATCGGGTACGTACAGTTTTTTAAATTATTTTGACGAACATCTTTGGTTTGGTTTTTCAATGATTTTCCCTCCAGTTTTTGTTAATAAGAGTTTCGCTTATGGCTCGCATGCACCCGTTTGGTAACCTAATGCAATTTGTTTATAATGAGGGATGCTCCACTTTTTGTTTTCATTTTTAAATACTAATAGGTGACGGAAGAAGGAGTTTGACAAAATTTTGTATTTTAATTCACCCACTAGGAGTGCGTTCAGGGTATATGTATGAGTTCTCATGGTGGCAACGATCTACCTACAGTCAAATTGAGGCTCAAAGGTTGTCATGACCAGACCAATCAGCAAAGTATCAGCTAAGAAACTCCACCTGGTGACAATCAAGTTATTTTGTCTACGCAGTCCTGTCTTGAAAGTACAGTTTCCCCCTCCATCCACCTCTAAATACAAAGTGCAATGAGTTCCCACATTTGGTGAAGAGTGACGAGGGGCATCCTTGCGCCTTTCGAACGTTATTATCGCTTGCTTCAGCCCGATGGGCTTGTTTTAATTGGTCAAAAAGTTGAACGTTCGTCAGTTTTCAAAGTTTCCGTGGGGAGGGGGGGGGAGGGGTCGTTGCAGTCTCCTGAGTTGAAATAAATCTTACATAATGGTCATGCTGATGATGGTCAAACCTTCAAAATTGGAGTATCAGAACTCCAAAAGGAAATGGATTATTTTCTATCAATTCCATTTTGTTTCATGAACGCCACCTATTATAGTGTTTATTTGCCCTGAACTACGAGAAGATTCACATTACGTGGAATGTAAATATGTCAAACAAGCATTGTGGGTGATACTACAGCAAATGCAAAGGTGGCAGGTTGTTTGAGACGGTTTGACAAACAAAGATTGTGTTGAAGTTTGGAACAATGATAGCCCCTGAGGTGTTGCATGGTGGTTGCATGGAAGTTGAAGACATTTGAAGGATGAAGAAAATATCGAGGTTTACTGTAAAGGAAATGCAAATGATTAGCATGAATATTTTTGAAGCACGAGCGCAAGTTCCTTCATTCCCCTAATAACTCTGAGTAAAAAGACAAAAGCGTCTGCTCTAATTAGCATTACAAAGTACAAGACTGGCACAAACCAGGAGAAGAGCTGAGTTTGACTGGGACCAAACACTCCTGACAAGCAGCTACTGTTTCAAGTTGTCACAAGGGAAGTGCAGAAGTTCGACGCTGGCCGGGTTGGGGTGAAGCTCATTTCGTGGGCTGAGTCCAGTGCACAATTGAATTTCAAACACTCCTCTCGTACACACAAGTGATGATCAGACCCTTAGCTACTGTCTGTGGAACTAAATTGTATGTGTACATCATGCAGTCAGATCCTGACAAAATCCTACTTCCTCTTGATACATTTTAACTGGTGTGAGGGCTACAGCCAGTTGTGCAGCAGTCCAGTGCTAGACATGTAATTGCTGAAGTGTTGTCAATAACTTGGGACTCGACTTGGTGAAAGGATACGAGCCGTGTTGGGTGTGCTGCTACTCATGTTCTGTACATCCACAAATGACTTCAGGATGAACTGGAAGGTTGTATAATTTGCCATCATCCTGGTAACAATCACGTACCTCGTTTTCATCACCTTTTCGAGTTAATAACGAAGCAATTGACAAATATCTTACTCGATAACTTTTAAGATCACTTCTTCCTCAATTGAATCTTACCACTGCACTCGATAAACTGAGTTGGCAACAGTTCCTCATTTTCCCAGCTCTTGAGTTTTCCTCATTAGGACACCCTGGTTTTTGCACTTTCCAGCTTCCCACAACACTTATTTGGTTGCGCTGAGACACTTGTTGATTTTTTTGCACTTCATAAGCGTTGTACATAATGGTAGTTTTAGGAAGTACTTGGAACATATTTTACACTGGAAAAAACTAACCTCAACAGCACTGAAAACTGTTTAGGCAACAGCCACGTTTTTGGCCAGGAACATCAACCAAACTCGATTTATGCAGGTTTTTTAACCTGGATACATACTTTTCTGCTAACTATACACTTTTTAATTGTTTGAGAAAAGACTTAAATAAAATAAGACTAACAAAACTGAAGAAGGAAAAGCGATATGTACTGTTGTGAGACCTCCTTGTACATATTGATCTGATTTTTTTATTTCTGTCTCCCTTAGCGGTTTAGAAAATGTATAGTTCACAGCAAAACGATCTAAGAATAGTTGTAGTGTGAAGTTGTATTTATAGACGTCACCCATTCTTCTCTTGTGGATCTAGAACAGGGAGAAAAGTGGCTCGACAGGCAGGACAAAATGGTTCCATAAAAGGGCAAAACTTGTCGACTTAATGAGCCCCTCCACTTACTTGGCTGACATAAAAGGAGCTTCTCACACAAACACACACACACACACTAGGACACAAAATCTGAGGAATTATTCTGCGTAAATGTTGGCCACACTGACGACGCTTTTTTCTACAATAAAGGAACTGGAACTGACTAGAAAAATGCTCTATCCGATTCTGAGCGAGTTAACAAGGGGTGCTCAAGCTCATACTACAAATACCATTATTTTCACCTTTTTTAGTTTCCAACTACGTTTCACGGAATAGATTTGCCAAAATTTCGACGAAAATCATTTACAAATTGGGGTTGATGGGGTTGAAGTGTAAAACCCGTTAAAATTGCCCATTTGAAAAATTATTTTTCCAGCTTCGTCCGCTTTATGATTGTATGATTTACATCTGTTAAAATTTGAAAGGAATAATTTACGAATTGGAGACGTGCAAGGGCAAAAGCTCGAACCTGTTAAAAATTGACTGATTCGAAACATGCGAGAAGCGTGTGAGTACGTATAGTGACGTGTAATACATTAACATTGGGGACTGAAAAGTGAGAAAAGAAAATAGTGAAAAAAGCGTCAACACGATGGTAAGTAATATTGGGCTGGATGGCTGTAGCCTGACCTCGGTTCAGAAACAGTTGTCACATTCGCCGTTACAGCTGTATGATCGAAATATCACTCTTAATTACGTGAGAAGCTCATGTTGTTCCTTCCTCTCTTTAATGTCCTGGTTTAATGGATATATATATATGTACATGAAACAGCTGAGCATGTACGAAATACGCACTTAATGTGTGCGATTGAAGTACAAGAAGTAAAGAGAAAACTAGAATAGTTGACCAAAATAAAGCTGTTAACAATTTTTGGTTGTGGTGTCTCCATTTTTTGCCTCTAAGGAACGTTTGGTAGCTGATGGTGGTAGGGGGGGGGGATAATATTTAAGGTCTGAAGATATACATAAAACTATAATTTAAAACAGGGAAAAGTTTATACGTATAATGGGTGAGCTGAAAATTACATCGCCCGTTTTCACTTCACTCAAAACGATTCGTTGAGCACAAAGTGGGGGGGGGGGGGAGAGAAAAGAGAAACGAACATGTTATAGGATCGTTATCAGGCGTCTCTTAATAATCAACACTTCCTTTCCAACCAATAAATATATTAAGTACCGCCCAATTAATAGTCAAGCCCACAGGTATTGATAGAAAGAGGAGCGAAGTAGTGCCGCTGGATTCCGAAAGAGGAATAGGCCGAGTGCCTCGTTGCGCGCTGCGGACCCGATTTTCCTAACCTTCCGATCGCGGCAATGCGGTCCCCCCTCTCCCTGTTCATCAGCTGCTATCTTCGTCTTCAGGTTTAATCGGAGCTGCTTCGAGTGGCTCTGTCCGATAAAAGAATAGGTGTTCCGAGTCACAGCTCAATCTGACCTTGCCTGTAACATCACTCCCCCTTGCGAGAAGATCATGTCCTCGTGATCAGGTGGTAATGAGGGTGGTTAGGCGTTTTCCCAAAGTAGGTCCTCATCTTCTCTTCTTGAGCGGATAGCGAGGAGGCGTGACAGCGGTGGAGCAAGCAAGTGGGAAGGTACGCTTGTGGTTGCTCGGCTCGGAGCGATCAGGTTCTTGGTGACTGGAGTGTGGTGGAGCATGAGTCGCTGGGCTTAAGCGGCCGCGTAGGGCCTCGTTAGGCGTTCCTAGAATCCTAAGGACTTGGATCAGCATTTCGAGGTCAATGGATTTATGTATCTGAAGTTAAAAACCCTAGCCTGGATCTAGGCTTAGTATTAAGAGTTTATAGTGTTTGTGTTTCGTTCATTCTGCCATATAATCCTACAAACCTGCAAACTGTATATAGTGTCGTGTGTTCACGACAACAATCTATGTTATTGAGAGAGTTTCAACTGTTGATCGTTTTGAATGAACACCTCATAACTTTCAATTGGTTGTGAACATCTCAATGAAATGTTGAATGGTGAAAACCCACTGTAAAGCACGAGAAAGAACCAAAAGTACAGCCTGGAAATATGGGCTTCTTCGAGCACAGAGTAATTAGCTTAGGACACAGAATAAAAACGAGTAGAGTGCGAACTAAACCTGCACAAAACTGAACTTGGGAGGGTGTTACATGAGAACTAGCACTAATCGAAGAGAGTAGGGCTGATTGCAATCAGCAAGTGTGTATTTGGTCAAGAAATGATAAGATGAAAACTTGCTAGGAGCTATGTGACGTGGAAGAGGTGGGGGTACTCGCCAAATAGTTTCGACAGGTTGGGGGAGGGGAAGTGAGATAGAGAGGGCGAGAGAGAGAGAGAGAGAGAGAGAGAGAGAGAGAGAGTGATAAAGCACTTCCCTACTTCACAATTCAGACTTCTTCAATTGTTTCTTCTGTGAATACGTTTATGTTATCAGAATATTAATCACTCGTTCCTACTTTGATATTATCTCTTGTTATTTGTTTGAGCAGTGCCAGCACCTCCCAAAGGGCTCAAGCAAGTACTCGAGGCCTCTGGTCCAGAAGGTTTTGCCAAAGCTGTAAGACAAAGAAAAGAATTGCTCCTCATGGACACATCTTTCAGAGACGCTCACCAAAGTCTACTCGCTACTCGCATTCGAACTAAAGATCTCATCAACATTTCGCCATACGTCGCTCACACGTTCTCCAATCTATATTCTTTGGAGAATTGGGGAGGAGCCACTTTTGACGTCGCGCTTCGATTTCTTCACGAGTGCCCGTGGGAACGACTCGAAGATATGAGAAAGCTCATTCCCAACATCCCCTTTCAAATGCTCCTCCGAGGCGCCAATGCGGTTGGATACACGAATTATCCTGACAACGTCGTTTATAAGTAAGAATTATAACTTGAAAGTTGAATTAATGTTACGTTTTATTATAGTTTTCTGCCGAGGATTCCAATGATCAATGTGTAGGGCTAGAGCTTCTGTGCTTAGCGGTAGAATGAGTGCACACACACGCAGATTGCGCACTGAAGTTGGCCCCAAACCAAACTGATCAGAAGGTAACTCAACTTTTTACACTCCTTGGCTCTACGAAGTAGAAAGGAAAGTTATGTAATCGGCTGAAAAAAATTTTTTTTTGGAGTTTTCTTCAGATTTTTACGTTTCAGACCCTCCTGAGTCCGAAAAACACTATTTGGGAAAATGGTCTGTGTGTGTGTGTGTGTGTCTGTGAACGATTTTTAGAGAAAACCACCGTACCACATCAGCTCAAACTTTAGCAGGTGACCATGGGACGCCAAAATAAGGGTTTGAACAAAATCCACCGAGTTTACTATAGTTATCATAATGATCAAAACCCCAAATATTTTTTTTCTCAAAAACGGCTCCAAGGATTTTGATTAAATTTTTTATATTGATAGCTCTCAATATGGCAATTATACCATAAAATTCACATTTTTGGGAAAATGACGAGAGCAGCACAATAAATTATCAAAATTTTCGACGAAAAGCGTTTTTAGCGCGGTTTTTTCCTTATAAACTCCGCTGGAATTTTTGTAGAATGTTTAAAAAAATTGTTATTGTAGTCCAATCCAATATCTAAAGGGTGAGTGTTTAAAAACGCTCATGAGATACATGAGGGTCACTCCAGAAATTCAAGAATTTCAACTACTGCCGTTTCGCTTACTACCAGTTCTAAAAGTTTTTACCCAATAACTCTGCAAAAGTAATTACTATCCTTCTTCAAAAAATTCTTGTTTACAGCCCCATTATTTTATGCGCATACAGCAACTGAAACAGGAAATCAATCTCGTGGCGAATGTGGTAATGCTTTGAATGATAAGACGTGTGACGAGTTCTACCATCTACTCACAACCCAATGATCAGCTGTTTATTGACACTGCTGGCCCGTTGCCTTCGTCGAACGGCTACACCTTCGTTTTTATAGCTGTCGACGCGTTTAGTAGATTCGTGCACCTCCTATCCCTCCGCAAGGCAACTTTTGAGACTGCAATAAAATGCCTCAAAACCATTTTCTCGAACGTTGGGCTATGGCGCTCCGTCTGTTTGGATAACGATTCCATTTTCACTAGCAAAAAATTTTCAACTTTCCTAGTCTCGCAGAGAGGCAAATAAAAAACATGAAAACTGCCATTATCTCCTTTCATGCAAAGGATCAAATCAAGCGGTCAGCTAGCCTCTCCTTCATACAGTCAGCGTTGAACTCAGCTACAGTCTTGAGCACTCGGTTCAGCCCGGCACGATTATTTTTAGGTCGGGAGTTGCTAACTCCTTTGCACCTCCGATGGGATGGTGGTGAAACGCTCGGCACACAACCTGACACTCCAACCATGGAGATATGGAAATTAGCGTATTCCAATTTGCAGCACGCTCATCGCAGGATTCAGCGGTCTTACAACGCAGTCCACTAAGGTGTAGTATTTGGGGTAGGTGATCAAGTCCTAATAAAAACGTATATATTGTCGAGTAAAATCAAGAAAGTAGCCACCAGGCTATCCTGCAAATATTTTGAACCTTACCTAATTTCAAAAAAACTTTCGGCAGTAACGTACGAATTGGTAAAAGTTGGTGATTAGGATGACGTCAAATTCGCTCATGTCAGTCAACTGAAAAAAATTATGCCATCTAGGATTTGACGGACTCAGCTTTTGGGCGGAATGAATGTTTTTCACGCGGTACAAGGTCATCACTGGCGGTCACGATTACATCCCTTGCAACAACACTTCACGCCTCGCCTCATGGGTCCGCTCACTCCTCGCAGGACACCACCTTCTCCCCAGCTTGGACTCCAGGTCCCCGAGAGACTAGGGAACAAAGGTACCTAGTCGAAGAGGAGGAGGACTTGGTGACGACGTCTCCCCGACACGACACAGCACAGCAGAACGCTTACGGGTCCGAAAACAGTCAGCATGCAGTCAGCAGCACTCGGTGACATCATTGGTCCACCACCAACCCCAGGTCATACATGAACACGACGACCATCCCCATTTTCCAAGGAAAGGGGTGATGTGACGAGTCACGTGACACGAGAGAGGCGCTTGGGGGGGGGGGGCCACAGGCATTGAGAAGGGGCGAGCCCCCCTCTCTCAAAGGGGCTACGCGCGGCTGGGGTTTTTTCATTGTCTCCATCGTTACCACCAACGTCCTGAAACCTTCCGTTTCTGCTTTCGCAAATCGGTTCCATAAGTCAGTATTGCCCCTGTTTTAATTTCATTCCGCCACTTGTTCCGTTTATTTTTTGCCCTTTATATTAATATAATTTTGATTTATTATTTACCAAGTTTTTTTTCTCCAAAACCTCGTGTCGTCACGTGGGAGTAACGCGCTTCCACTTAGCCCTGCGTGACAGACGCCACCGTAGGGAACAATATTCTTCTACCTTTGAACTGATTTTATACAAATGTTCCGCTGTAACAAAATGCCACAATGCCAATAAAAATGTTGCTAGTACCCTGTCTCCATCAACATTTTCATTTGGTCAACAAATGCCCTTGTGATATTGTTCCGGGACTAACTAAACGACTGGGCCCCTTTAATGCTTCGATTCGCTCGAAAACTTCGCTGTTATCAGTCATAACCGAGCAGATCTCCCATTGAGGCGTCGCTCCCTGTTTGTGGTGGTCCAACTTTTCCGAAAGTAATTCGCGAATAAAATTTTTTGTTCTGAGTACTACACACAGTTCCTACTCACTCAGTGCGATATCTCTCTAAAACCCAACAATACTGTGGCGGCTGACCACCATTACCTACAAAAGGCGCCTCACAGGAAAGTCATCCCGACAGAGGGCGCTAGCCGCGAGCCACAGACGACTCCTGTAGGGTGGCCAACCAGAGAGGACGACTCCCTCCAAGAGTACGTACATAAGGACCTGCCTGCACGGACCATTCTTTCTTTCATTCTTTCACCGATCTCTTCTTCCGACAACAACCGACCACCATCAGCGGAACCAGCGGGGACGACGAGTCCGCCCTCTCGCGTCTGAAGAAGAAGGAGCGACGACTCAACCGAGTCCCTCGTCGTGAGGAGCCACCGCTCAACCGAGCCCTTCGACCTACGCAACGACGCCTGAGAAATCCGTTCTTCGCCTCACACTCTCTCAACCGGCAGACAGGACCTACAAACACAACAACAGTATTTCGTCGGCCTTTTTGAGGCCACACACGCCCTTGAAAAGGGGACCCCGACAAATACCATTAAATCAAGTTTAGTTGTTACGTTACCATTTGATTAAATCAACGTTTTGTGACGAGGTTTTAACGGCTGAGGCGGAGACGCTCGTTTGTATTAATCAAAGTTTCAGTTCTTCGCTTGGATCAAACGGCAACAATTTCGAAAGGAGGGGCGAGTCTTTTTGATGAAACCAGCCCTAAATATACTCATTACGTACAAAATGGCTTTTGACGCGGCGGTTCAGAAAGTAAACGAGCAATAAAATAAAAGCGTTCGCACCTGGTAGCGACAAATTATTATACAAAGAATGTAATTTAGCGGCTATTTAGAAGCGTTATGAAATCCTAAAATCGAGGGAACTCGAGTCGAAAGTAGGAGGAGTCAATAGGGCTGAGGCCAAACTTGGATTGAACTGTTTTTCCCTAATCAAAGAAGGAGGCTCAATAACCTAATTAACCCAGAAAAGTTCCGCCGACAACTCGGCCTAATCTGCTTCAGAGGTAACTTCCTTCGAGCCAACAAAAAACTACTACACTTTTGTTTTCGTCGGATAATACCCAATTTATCTCAGGAGAAAACTCGGGCTCTTCTTTTCTCGTCTCAACTCGAGGCACCTTCGCTATTAAATGACTCAAGTTATGGGTCGACACATTTTCCTATCAGATCTCTTAAACTATAGGAAGTTGGAGTAATTGCAAGTCGGCCCATTTACAGAATTCCCTCAACTGACCATTTATAGTGTTCTGCCAGCTTTAACAGAAGAAGAAATTAATCGGAGATCCAAAAATCTTAACATTTTGAAGAAGGAAGGAAGTATGAACAGTTGAAGGTTACATTCAGGACATTGAAAGATGTTGGGGTTGAAATCGTCCACCAGTATACACATGAGTGTGACTCTGATCTCAAAACTGTCCCTCACCGAGTACTTAACAGATAAATACTAACTTAATAAGTGGCTGACATTGGTACATCGACACTGAACTGGTGCTAAAGTACGACTTGCAACTTTGGAAGATCTAACCAAGTTAACTGAGCAGGTTGCACATGTTTACTGGAAAGTGGGGAGAAATTGCAGTGCTACCTATTGGCGAGGTGTGCCTGGCCAAATGCAGACAATGTTATTTATTAGTCTCTCCAAAGAGCGATCGAGAGAGATCCTCAGCCTGGAGAGGGAAACTATATGGATGGTACCTGTTCACAGAGCACTGTCCATTGAGGTTCCACCCGGCCAAGATAAGTAAGTCAGAGGTACAAAGTTGCAGGTTCTGCGAGGTGGAACTGGAGTCAGGGAGTATGCACTATGGGCTGGCTGCAGTATACCTCAGAAGACTTGGGGCTCCTTTGGCCAGATGAGGTTGCATGGATGAGCCTCGAGGCTGTCTTCCATTTTGTACGAGAATGTTGCAGAAATATTGTCGCGTCAGGGAACTTCAGCTCCATGGTAACTCAGGACAGAAACTGGCAAGATGTGAGGCAGCTCATGTATTCCCACACAATAGGCTCATTTGAGGGGACTGTGGAGGACCAGTATACAAAGAGAAAAAAGAACGATGCCGAAACCCTGGAGTCTGGAATATAATATTCTCTGTCCCAAATTAATCTCGACGGTGATCTGAGCTAAGGCACTGGCTATTGCACAAGCTTAATGTTACAGCTAGGTAGGTGGAGTAAATTAGCTGCATCAAGCTAATAAATCAGGAGTTATTGAAGAGAGCTTTCGATTGATGCCATAGTAAGGGCTCTCCTGACAAGGCTGATGTTCAGATTTGTTCTTCACAAACTCAGGGCATACAGGACAAAGTTCCTTTGGGACACATGGGCCCATTGTGACACTATCCCTTCCTTAGTAGACGTCATACATACCCATTCCCCTTAGGAAGCCGTATGTCCTTTGCCATACAGACTCTGCTATGATTTGAGGTTCGTTGAGCCATGAGAAAAGTATTCAAAGCGTCTGGCTGCCAAGGCAGGGCAGTCATATAGAATGAGCTCTGTTGTCTCGACCTCCTCACTGCACAATCTGCTCTCCCCCGCGTCTGAGATGCCCATCTTACTGAAGTGATACCTAAGTGGGCGGTGGGGAAGCTAGTCAGAACTTTCTGATCTTGTCTGGGAAGTGTCAGCATGGCCTTCGCCTTGAGACAAGAAGACGTAATGAGCCTTTTCGCCTGTCCTAGTTGAAGTTAGCAATGTCAATGGGCACCTGTGTCTCTCATCGGGCCACCAGACAATTCAGGTGACGTTTCCTCACTCCTATGTGAGGTTCAGGCCCGATGGGTAGGGATTTCATACCCTTATTTGCGAGGCAGTCAGCCTTTTCGTTGTCCTTAGGCCCCCTATGAGCCGACACCCAGATAAGGAGTCCCATGTCAGCCTGGGTCATGACAGAGTCAGCCTGGACCAGGACAGAGCCTGAACCCCCTGAGTCCTTTAGCCAGGATCTCTTCTCGTACTCTCCCAGCAGTTTAGCAAGACAGTAATTAGGCCCTACAATGCCCAGCCCTGCTTTGTCCCCATTACAGAACCACTACAGAGCGCCCATCTCAGTCTGGAATGACCCTCTCTCCCATCGTTCCTGTGAGTGGACGCTAACACTGAATGGCAGCTGAAAGTTCTTCGCTCTGGCATAACGTCAGTAGCGAGGACTGCTGCTTCTTCTAGCTTGAACTATCTAGTCACACCTTGGAGGCTAACTCAGGGCATTGCAGTATTGTACATATATTTATTTATTCATGTCCAAAATGACGTTACAACCCAAGATTCAGCTCAGAGTTGGATGCACGATTTTCATTCGAATGTTTTTCCAAAAATCAATTCTGTATTCACGTCATGATTGAATTACCGTTTTTCCGTTATTCACCAGATTCTGTCAACAAGCAGTTGACTCTGGCATGGACATTTTCCGCGTCTTCGATTCGCTCAATTATCTACCTAATCTGATACTTGGAATGAACGCTGCTGGCAAAGCGGGTGGCGTCGTTGAAGCGGCCATTTCATACACCGGAGACGTGTCAAACCCCAAGAAGAAGAAATACGATCTGAAGTATTACGTCAATCTCGCAAAAGAACTTGATAAAGCTGGAGCTCACGTACTTTGCATTAAGGTATAGTTAATATAAATTATATCGCTTTCTTACCTAGTCAGCTTACCGTCAACTTTTCCTTAAATGTTATGCTCATTGTATATTGAGTCCAAAACTTAAAGAACACGGAAGTCGTTCCACACTGATATTGTGCCTTTGGCATTGGAAGTCACGATATCACCTGTGGAACCTCACCAGAGCACTCAGCACGTTACGGCGATTTTTGTTTAAAAATCTTTTCTGTAAATATTTTTCAGAAGGTCAACTCTTGCAAAATGTTTGCATTCGACAGAATAATTCATGCGTTTTATACACATAGAATAGTTTATCCTCTTTTGGCTCTTACATCACTATATCCTTGGTTCTAGTATAATTGTGCCAATGAAAGATCACCTTCAAACATTTAAATTTATTAATGGACAAAAATGTAGCTTACACCAACTTGCTATTTCTGGAATAATTGATAAGGAGTGTGATATTCGACACGCTCTAAAAAGGTTGATGTGGCATGCGACTGCGTAGTCAACTGCCAGCTGGATAAATGAACTGGAGTAGGATCTTACTGACGTGTCTTATTACTCTCAGGGCTGGTTTATCAATTTTCAAGTTAAAACGTCGAATTCACAGCCGTTGGTCAATGATATTAATTGAGTGGAAATAGTGGGAGTACCACTGTGTATGACTGACACTTAGCACTAGCCGGTCGTAAAAGTGAATTGATGAGTTATTTGAAGATTTGGCTTATTCGACCTTGATTCAGGCTTGCAAATGAAATTGATAAACCAGCCTTCAATTTTAGATCCTATCGTTTTTAATGTTTACCTCATCAGACAGTTTGGAGTAGCTCAGCTCATTATTCTACACGGTGGCAGCATGGTTTCTAGGAGAAATAACATGAGGGACGAAAATGATGACAAATTCAGGGAGCCTCAACAGAATGAATCGACCATTACTGATCGTTTGTCGGTTGTCTTCAACTACCCACCCAGCTCGACTTCCAGTTTCCAGAAAAATTGGAGTAATTGTACCGAAAGAAGTAGAATGGCATCTGTCAGTGAGTAGAGTAATGTCAGTGACGAAAGAAACAACCATGAAGGGTACCAACATTCCAAAACTATGGGCATAACTAGTTATAACCTGCAACGAACCAATTGGGTACTGGGCCTTAAGTAAGGTAAGACTATGAAGAATCACTGGGATGCTATCTGGGCACTACACGATGGGTAAGACTCTCAACAGGATCAATCCCAACATCAATCGTGTGGAGAAATAGAAACAGTAGATCACTATCTTAGGAAATGCCCATTATGGTTTGGTACTAGACTCAATATATTGGGAGAGAGAATACTAAATAGCACTAGTTTGAGAGAAACCGAGTGGAAAAAGATCCTAGAATTTGTGGAGGGGACTGGTAGACTCCGAAACCCCTTTTAAAGAAGCCAAGCCAACTACCAATAACTCTAGGGAGATGGGAAATGGGCCTGAATGGCCACGACTTTGGTCATTGGCTGGTGCCCTGATATCTTCTCTTCTTCTTCTAGTATGGCATCTAAGATCGATAAAGAGCCCTGAGAAAAACAGGAGGCCTCTCTTTAATTTATTGTATGGGGGAGGACACTAATGACATTTTGACTCGTTCTCAGCTTTGGGAGAAAATCAGAAACTCCTATAGAGCAGTAAAGACTGCATTTGATGAGGTCTTTATTGAAAAGAGAAACATTATCTATCAACGCTCTGCATTAATTCCAGCAACAAAAATATCTGGTGCGTTGCAACACACAACTTTCCTTAGCTCTACAACGATTCACTTTTCACATGGCTAATTCTATTTAATCAATTCATTTATCACTCAGTTAATTTGAACTTGGTCAAACAACGCTTAACGGCAGCAGGAAGCGGTAGCGCTTACAGTTCCAGATTTTATTGTGCTGCTCGTACTCATTGCAGAACCATTATTGAGCAATTGGTACATAGATAATTAATGAGGCTGTAAACACAAATTTTTTGAAGAAGGATAGTAATTGCTTTTGCAGAGTTATTTGGTAAAAAGTTTTAGAACTGGTAGTAAGCAAAACGGAGGTAGTTGAAATTCAGGAATTTCTGGAGTAACCCCCATGTATCTCATGAGCGTTTTTAAACACTCACCCTTTAGGTATTAGATTGGACTACAATACCAATGTTTTTTAACATTCTACAAAAATTCCTGCGGAGTTTATAAGACAAAAAATGCGCTAAAAACGCTTTTCGTCGAAAATGTTGATAATTTATTGTGCTGGAATTTTACGGTATAATTGCGTTATTGAGACCTATCAATATAAAAAAGGTAATCAAAATCGTTAGAGCCGTTTTTGAGAAAAAAAAAATTGGTGTTTTGATCACTATGATAACTATGGTTAACTTTCGGTGAATCTTGCTCATACCCTTATTTTTGGGTCCCATGGTAACCTGCGGGCAAGACATCACGTTTCAGCTGATTTGGTGCGGTTGTTTCCTCTAAAAACCGCGTTAAAATGGATTTCGTCGAAAGTATTGGTAATTAATTGGGCTGCTCTCGTCATTTTCCCACAAATAAGAATTTTATGGTATAGTTGCCATATTGGGAGCTATCAATATAAAAAATTTAATCAAAATCGTTAAAGCCATTTTTGAAAAAAATATATTTGGTGTTTTGATCACTATGATAACTATCGTTAACTTTCGGTGGATTTTGTTCAAACCCTTATTTTGGCGTTCCACGGTAACCTGCGGGCGAGATATCAAGTTTGAGTGGATTTGGTACGATGGTTCTCTCTAAATATCTGGTGCGTAGCAACACACAACTTTCCGCCACCCCTTTAAGTTAGAACACCAGCTACATAGGCGGGCGCTATATCTTCGTTCAACGCATTTCTACAGAAACTTTTATGCAAAACAAAATGTAGGGACTAGTTAGCTGAGAGTACTCCGTAAGTTTGATCGAAATCGTTAGAGCCGTTTTTGAGAAAATTGGAATACCGATAAATTAATATTCGACAAATCTCCTTTTCTGAGTTAACTTGGCTTATATCTCCGTTCAACATATATATACAGAAATAATTATGGAGAACGAAATGTTGGTATGGAAGACTAAAAGACACTCCATTGGGATTTATCACATCTGGTGAAGCAGTTACCCTGGAATTTACGGAAGTGTTCGAAAAAACGTTATTTTCGACACATTTTGATTTTTATCTCTGCTCAATGGACTGTCAGAGGAACATTTATTGAGAACAATATGTAGGTATTAACTATTTGAAAACATCCTGTGAGTTTGGTGAAAATCGCCGAAGCCGTTTTGCCAAAAGCGTAAAAAACCTGTTTTTGCTTCATGGGCATATATCTCCGTTCACCGTATTTTCATGGAGATATGTATAGAGAAGAAAAGTTAGGCATTGATTAGTAGAAGATAATTTGAAAGTTTAATCAAAATCGTTAGAGCCGTTTTCGAGAAAAATGCGAAAAACCCTAGTTTTTGGTACACTTTCGTCCCCCCACCCCCCTTCCCACCGGCCGTAATCGTCCATAACCTTATTTTGGTGTCTACAAAAAATAACGAACAAAACAAAAAAAGAACCAGCTCAATCGGATCAGCCGTTCTCCCGCAAATCGAACTACAGACACACACACACACACATACACACACATACACACGGACCACGCGCCGAAATTAGGTTTTTTAGACTCAGTAGGGTCTGAAACGTAAAGATCTGAAGAAAACCCAAATTTTTCTTTTGGGCCGATTACTATACTTTCCTTCCCTTCGGGTAGCGGAAAGTAAAAATCGTTCACAGACACACAGATCATTTTCCCAAATAGTGTTTTTCGGACTCTGTCTGAAACGTAAAGATCTGACGAGAACTCAAAATTTTTTTTTCAGCCGATTACATAACTTTCCTTTCTACTTCGTAGAGCCAAGGAAAGTAAAAAAGGAACCGTTGAGCAGTCCCTTGCTGATATCAGCCTGTTGGCAGGAAGTGCGTTCTGGGACCCGAGAGACGAGCTGCATCTTTTGCTGAGGATTATGATTTCAAAGTGAGCCGTCCTTGCCAGGAAGCCAGTCACTCCAAACACTGAAAATGATTCTCTGCAAACACAAATACCCCGCTCTGACTCTGTTGGAATGCATTACCACCCCCTGGTTCTACTAGTAACAGCCCAGCAGCACTTTGGATGAAACGAAAGTTGCAGACGCAAGTCCCCCTGCTAATGAGACAGCTGATTCCAAAGCAACTCAACCGTACGAAATTTCATGAATGGAACAAACGTTATCGTGAAGGGCAAAGATAATGCTACAACCAATGTCATCGAGCAAAAGAACAAAACTCCTCTCAAGATTCTACAGTACCCATCCCAGACTGAACAGAAGAAGAGCATGTGCATAGAACCTAGATCGTATGCAGTTTCTATTAAATATGGTGGAGTTTACCGTCACAACAAAAATATGCTTCGACCAATAGGTACAGTGGAACGTTCAGGATCTAATTACGTCATCTGGGCGCTCCAAAAACTAAACTTAGGAAGAGGGGGTGGGAAATGAGGCATGCGTCTACTGGACGTAGTATTATTGTCCAAGTTGTTGCTACGCAAACAGTCAGCAGGTTAAACTTATCTATGTGTCTTATTATTGCTTACCTCAACATTCAAGCAGCTTAGCTCATTATTGTACAGTTAACAATTGTGATAGCTGTAACGAAGCACTCAACTTTCCCAGGGCACTGAGGAGCCCTTGATTTTTGAGAGTTTGATATTGACACAACGCTGATTGTGTTGAACGTTTAAATGAAATAATAATCTTGACGAGTAGGCAGAAAACACACGTTGTGGCTAAAGTAAAACTGATTCAGAGCATGCAAGTCAATTTGTAAACCCCCTGTACAAGTGTACATTAGACTCCCTTATCTAGCGAAAGAGTTGCAACACTCTCGTTTCCCTTTTTAATCGTATAAGATGAATTTTTGTCACGTCATTGATGTTGAGCGATTGCCTATTTCTAGGATATGGCAGGGCTTTTGAAGCCGCAAGCAGCCAAATTGCTGGTAACAGCTGTCAAAGACGCTGTTCCTGATATCCCATTGCACATTCATACTCACGACACTAGTGGAGCTGGAGTCGCATCTATGTTGGCCTGCGCTGAAGCTGGTGCTGACATCGTGGATACTGCTATCGACTCAATGTCTGGAATGACGTCACAGCCATCGATGGGTGCTCTTGTTGCCTCGTTGCAAGGGACTTCCCTCGATACTGGTAAGAAATTCTCATTATTCAGGAGTCTTGAAATGTTCTACGATGCGGAGATGAACCTTTCTGCATTAAAGGAGTCACAATCGCTTCTTTTCCCTTTTTTCGTGTCTTTAATTAACGCTTGAAGGAGTGGGAGTCGTGAATGGACGTGGGGTCAATGCACAATAGTTTGGTCAATAGTAAGGAACTGAAATCGCACTATGACTTCGAAAAAGCCTTTTGTGAGGGAGTTCACGAGCAACACTTCGTATCCTCTCTGTCGCACAGGATTCTACAAAGCTCTTGTTTGCTTTCACGTAATCTCCCAGCCATATTTTCTCTCTCCTCAGTTGCACCTATCAACCACCTTTCGTGCAAGGCTACGCTCCATGTGTGGTTGAAGCATGCAAACCTGTTACCTCAAGCTCGAAGGACTGGTGGCTTATTGTGCTCCTTTTTGTATCTTGTGTTCAGTCACAAGCAATGGCTTCCTTAACCCCAGCAGAAATGGCCCATTGAAACCTGGAGCTCTCCTCGTGCACACCACACATGCTGCCATCACAAACGTTGGGATCTCATTGGTCTTTGATGGCTCTGCCATCCACAACCCCCATATAACGATGTTGAAAGCTATTGAGTGTAGGTGGATAGAGTATGTATTGCCTAATTAACTGTGCCATGTAGCAGTGTGAAGTGCGTTGTAAATTAACGAACTGTGTGTGTCAGCAGTGTTTTGTGTTGCTTCGCCACCCATTTGTCACTTGGGTGGCCCCTCAACTAGAAATCATTCCACTCTGGAATTTATTTATTTCTCATTACAAGCGCCACCGTCAATTGCAGTGGCTAGCGCCATGTTTTATAAAAACCATCTCCTTTGTTGCTGCTCTTATTTCCGCATTTTCGAACAAAACCAGCTGAAAAAGAACAATTTGAACTGTAATGCATTTCCAATGGCTAAATCTCCTTTGTTTTTTTTTTTTTTAGGAATTGATCTGAAGAACGTATCTGAATATTCTGCCTATTGGGAACAAACGAGGACTCTCTACGCGCCGTTTGAATGTACTACGACCATGAAATCTGGCAACGCGGACGTATACATCAACGAAATCCCCGGTGGTCAATACACTAACCTTCAGTTCCAATCCTACTCCCTCGGTCTCGGTGAACAGTTTGAAGACGTGAAAAAAGCCTACAGGGAGGCTAATTTATTGCTTGGCGACATCATTAAGGTATTTGCGTTAGCAAGGTTCTATTAAGATGAACTAATTAAGTAATTTTCTCCAAGTTAGGCGCTTGTTCGTGGCTTCTGGTTCTCGTGGTTCGCTGTTTTGTTCAAAATCACGTTGCCCACAGAAGCGTGAGCAGTACCTTGGTCGACAGACAATTTGATGTTTTTTGTTTTCTTCTTGACCTTGACATCGCCTCTGCATGACTTCAGGATGAAGCCATAGCGCCTACTCACGAGCCCCATCTTAAGACGGATGCTTTGCAAAATTTACCTCACTCTGCTCTCTCTGCCCAGGGGTTGACGTGTGCAACGATAATGATGGTTCACTGCTCTGCAATACCTGGAAGATTCAGAGGCGCCCTTAGGTGCAGCCTTTAGGTCGATGGGGGTGACACTCCTGACCACCTTCACAGCTGGCTCCGAGACCATGTGATAACTGCTATCTCTCTGCTGTACTGCTGCTCCTGCAGAGTGTCAGTCCACACTCTAGATCCCTGCAGCAGCACCTCCCCCCCTCACCCCTGTCAATCCTCAGGTGACGACGTATTGGCGATTAAGTGGACCAGCCTGCCCACAGCAAGCCCATTTGTCGTAATGTCCTTGAATTGTGAACATTTATTGAGCACAATATATAATAGGTATTAACTATTTAAACGCAATCTGTGAGTCTGATGAAGCTCCTTGAAGCCGTGTAGCCAAAAAGCGTAAAAAACCTTTTTTTTATTTTGCTTCATAGGCCTATATCTCCAGTCGGCGTGTGGAGATATTTATGGGAAGGAAAAGTTTGGTATTAACTAGTAGAAGATAATTTGAAAGTGCAATCGAAATCGGTTGGGCCATTTTCGAGAAAAATGCGAAAAACTCTAGTTTTTCGTACATTTTTGCCCCCCCCCACCCTCTTCCCCATCGACGGAAATCGCCCATAACCTTATTTTTTGTCTAAAAAACAAAGGGTAAAAAGAACAATCTCAATCTGTTCAGCCGCTCTCCCACAAATCCAACTACAGACACACACACTGCGACCACATGCCGAAATTGGGATTTTCGGACTCAGTGGGCCTCAAACGTAAAGACCTGAAGAAAACCCACCAAACCAACCTTTTTTTTTTCTCAACTGAATGAAAACACAAAGAAAGCCGGGGGGGATACTGCTGACCACTACATATACGGTTTTGAAAACCCTGCAAATTATTACACAATGGTTTATTATTCTCATGAACAGCTTGACCAAGTATTACTGCTCCCCCATCCCATTCGATTCAGCATCGAATACTAGTAAACCATACGAAACATCTCCTGGCTACAATGGAACTACGGAAATAAAACGTCTGATGATTTGGCCCCGTCGGGCGCTTCGAGCGAACCCGTTGCGAGGCGAAAGGGGGAGTTGAGCCGCCCACCCTGCAGCGTTGCCGCCGTTTGTTATTGAGACGGGCGGGAGGGAGGGAGTTCAAACGACGAAAAGTTGACTTCTGCTGTAGCTCCCGCGTTGTACTGCGTTTCGTTAATTTTTTTAACAGTTTTTTTCCCATTACAACCACGGGCTTCGTCCGATCGGATTGCCGAGATGGCGGGCACAACTAGATACCAAATCGGATTTTTGTGCGAAAGAACGAATTTTTTAGACCACGTTAAAGGCACAAAACGGCCCGGACGGACATTGCAAATTTGGAATCTCCAAGTCTTGAAACGTAAAGTATCAAATTTTGAGGGGGGGTTGTAAAAATGTTTCGTGACCGAAAACACAGGGTTATTATTCAGAATGAATAATAAACCAAAAGTGAGGGAGGCTGAGATGCGACGTGATGGCAAAGAGCATGCTTAGAAGCGCCACAGTTAAGATAGTTCAGGCAATGGGGAGGCCCTACTATGTGGTGAACACACCTCAGGTGAGGTACAAGGCTCGCCAACAACCGAGTAAATAAACAAATAAAGCTCTATTGTGCGCAAATTTCGAATTAAGAGCATTGCATGTTCCCAATAGAGATGGGTTTAACGTAGGGCCTCTTACTGAAAGAGTTAAGCACCGAGTTTCCTCAGAGAGAAAAGGTCAAGTGTGCCCAATTGCACAACTTTCCTTAGCTCAATGTCCGTTCACTTGTGTTCATGGCTTTTTATACTAACGCAATGAGGAGGAAACTTGTACAAGCGATTACTGTACTTCTATCGGATCGCACAATGTTGTGCTCTATCGGAAGCCCTCGGTCATAAATAAAGTCGGAGGTAGAAGATGTTTGACGCTGAAGAGCTGAGATCGATTGCCTCCCATTCCTGTACAACGTTATCAATACAATTTTTAATAAATCTAAAAATAAGTTACCGCGTCTATTCACAAAAAGTTGAAGTTCAGATACTGATCTGAATTTGACTGAACGCGCTAGACTTATGAACAGTTTTACCGGGAGAAGTCCGATTCAGCCTCCGATCTCTTCGACTTTTAGTGAACTAAATTAGTTTCTACGTTCCCCGCTAGACGCGCAACAAAACATGAATGGGAGGCAATCACACACTCACTCGTTGCTAACGACCTCCGCTCTTCCACGTCAGTTGTTTCGTACAATATCGTCGAAACCTTCTACCTCCGTCTTTTATTTATGACCAAGGGATTCTGGCATGGCAGGACATTGTGCGGTCTGTTGGAAGTATGCTAATCGATTCTGTCAGTGTTGTCATTAGAATCTTAAAAAATCCGATGAAGTGCCTGTAAAAATGAGTCTTCAATAACGCTCATAATATAAATATATTGTGAAGAACCTAGTAACAAAGTTGGAAGCGTGACGACAAGAAATGTTTCCCTTGACAACAAAATTCCCATTGGTAATTCTGACTTGCTTTGATTTCGTTGAGTTATTGTTGGAGTTTGTTGTTGTTAAATATAACCCCTTTTGGACCAACCTTTTTGTAGTGCAATTTAACACTTGTGTCAAAAGGCAAGGAGCTACTCCAGAAATTCGAAATTAAACCACCGCCGTTTCACTTACCACATATTTCTGAAAGTTTTTACCCGATAACACTGGAAAAGTGATTTTTTTTTTTTTTTTAATCGTGTCTACAGGCTCATAAATTTGTTGTGTACCAATTGCTCAATAATGGTCAGGGAATGAGTACGAGGAGCACAATAAATGCCGTTACTGTAAGCGCTATCGCTTTCTGCCGACGCACCTGATATTTTTGCTCTTGATTAGGGAACACTAATTTTTTTTGCCTGTCTCGAGTCCGTAATTTTGTGATAACTGGTATACCTAAGTTTGCAATATACTGTAAGAATAACAAGAATTCAGTTTTGTTTAGCAAATGTATAACCAACGTTACGTGTCCAGAGCAACTAGTGTTTATTTATAAAAAGTTGTTGTTCAGCTAAAGGTAGATTATTCAGTACAGTCAGTGCTGAACCTCGGAGGGCACCCGCTAATTGTTGACCTTTCCGCACTTCATTCCAACCAAAGATCTGAGAAAGTGCTTCGAAATGGCCTCTATATTCTTCCCAAGCGATGTTCCCATCATACGGCATTAGTTAAGGTGCCGTAGTGAAAGTGTAAACGTTGGCATTTTTGGCTGCTTACAGACAGGGTCTCACCCAAATTAACAGAACCATGATGATGCTGCTGAAGCGCTTTTTCAGTTCGTAAGACCCTGTCAGAAGCTTGGTGGGACGTAGTAATTCCAACGAGGGCTTTGAGTTCCTGAATGGAGAGGTAAGCCGGTGCTGCAGGTCTACAAGTGTAGTTTCCAAAGCACTCATGCGTTCGGTTAAATTACCGAGTACCGATGATGCAGAACGTGACACAGGCAGTAATTCATTAGTTCTGCCTTCCAATGTTGATGTGGCCAATGAGTGTTGCCTGGTTGATATCGTCCGTGGGGGAGGCGTTGAAGCTCTCCCTCTCTTCGACGAGGCATTTACCACATAAGAAGAATTCAACAGTTCGTTTAACAAACGAATCCCGGGGGGGTCCCCAAATTTAAGATTAACAAGAATTCAGTTTTGTTTAGCAAATGTATGACCAACTTTTGTGTCTTAATTCAACAACATAACAACAACCTTTTACAAATTAACACTAGTTGCTCTGGACACGCCTTACGATACAGTCCAACAGCCTCATGCTTAGCTTTGTGCTTAAGAAAAATTTTACTCCTTACAGGTAACTCCTTCGTCCAAAGTGGTGGGAGACCTCGCTCAATTTATGGTGCAAAATAAGCTTACAGCCGAAGAAGTGAGCAAAAGGGCTGGAGAGCTTTCATTCCCCAAATCGGTAGTCGAATTTCTTCAAGGGGCCATTGGCGAACCTTATCAAGGCTATCCCGAACCTTTCAGATCTCAGGTAACTTGTATGTTGTTGTTTCTAGGTTGTAATTGTATTTACTGTTTGGGTGGGCGAAAGAACAGATGTTCGAATATATAGTGAGGCTCACTCTCAAACTATCAACACCTCGGGTCGCTCTTTCGGTAAAAGCAAAGAATATGGACCGCTCCCTCTGATAAGGCAATATATCGATATATCACGACCGAGGTCAGGTTATCGATATGCCCGACATCGTAGGCTTGACTCTCCATGTTTGAAATTAGAAATAACGACAGCTGTACGATTATGCCAATTATTTAATGTTCATTATGTAATACTCCGTTATATAATTATTTTAAATGTACAAAGACTATGAAAAGGAGTTAATTCAATGAAATTAAGAGTGGGTTTATGAAATAAATATGAGATAACTAACAGATTGATATTGATACATGCAGTCGTAGCGTTACCAAGCGGTCGGTCCATACTCTTTGTTTCACCCCGCTCTTTCTTCGAAAATAGCTATTCACTGAAGCAAAGATGAATAGGGAAGCTTAAGGTGGTACCGAAGCAGGAGACAGAGACGCAAGACCGAAGACAAGAAGACGGTCTCCACCCTGGACAAATTGTGTCTCGTGTTGTGCCTGAATTTACTAGAAAAATGGCTGTTTGGTGACGAAGATTGCGAAAATATTTATTGTCATCTCTAAATATGAGCTCGTAGACATAAACGGATCAAGTGACCGCCCCGAAACTAGTTCTTCGTACAGTTCTCCCATAACTACAGCATCGTCAGTGCACCAAACTCGAAACGAATTTATTGATGAATCGCCTCGACCAATGGAAATTATTAGAATTATTGGAAATAATTTTTTTTACGATGAGTTTGACCGGAATAATTGTACAAAAGTTGAAACGAACTAACTTAGAGCGCCAATGTTTCTTTCAACATTATTCTTAATTTCGTCAGCATTGTCTTTTTTAGTGAATTTAACACATAACCAAACTGTGTTTTATTGAGCCGAAAATGCGTCCTGAACGTATCATCATCGAACAATAAATAGATATTCTTCACTAAAAGCGAAAATGATCGTTATTGGCCTCTAGTCGAATATAATTCGCTAACAGGCAATGTTTTCTTTGATTCGTAATAATAATACAAGAGTGAATCGTCGTCTTCTTCTTCCCCCAACGGTAACTCTATTTGTCTTTCCATTACACTTTCAAAATTAGTGACAAAGTCAACACAACACGCAACTGACTCCATCGACTGACTACGATACGAAATGAATCACAGTTTTGGTTACAGTCTCGCCTCACAGTCGATGCCCAAGAGACTGAACCGCCGCCTTTATTTGGTCACAGACAAGGACCTGTTGGCCAGAGAATTTGTGTCTGTGATGAAACCATTGTCCAGGTAGCGACAGGCGGTGCAACCCACTGTGAAGCTCATTGGACACAATTCCCTGGCTAAAGGAGAGCGCAATTCAGGTCCCATGCAGCCTAACACCCTTTCTCATATGGTGGACGAGGGCAAGTTCGATTCTCTGAATTCATGTGTGAATAAAGCGTAAATGCAGGGAGAACGCCTTTTGGCAATTCCTGCACTGGGGCATGCCACCCAAGCCGCAGGTAATGGCTCCAAGGAAGGCTTCTGTCCAGGAACTGACCGGGAAGCCAACGGAGTTGAATTTGTGGTGGCTGCGGCCTCAATGGAAAGCTCCTCATGTTTTATTTGGCGTTGGTAGGAGAGAGAGGTAAGGAATATAGGGCAAGGAACTCTCTACAGCCGCTTCAGGTCTTGCACCATGCAACACACGCGTATTTTCGTGCTTGTAGTTCCGGTTGATTTTACTTACGTCAGCTATACGTCAATTTGGCATAAAAGTAGCGTTATTGGTTATAAAATTTAATTTTTGGCGTTTCTGTGAGTCAACAAAATATATTTAAGAACTTCGGTTCAAACAGAATTTGAAAAACCAAAAAAAAACGGCTAAATGTTTAACTAATTCGGGTTTTGGATAATCCGGATCGGCCCACTGAAAAAATCCACCTTTAGTGCCGAAACTTTGTCCACAAGTCCGCAGGTCGAGACCATAAAGTTCTCCACATAAATGATCAGACTTTTCGCTCTTCGCGTTTTGCGTGGATTCACCCGTTCTATGGATTAAATGTGAAACCTATGGAATCATCCAAGTGGCAACACATCACCGATTGTGAAATGGTACGAAGAGATCGTATTTATGAGGCGTGTTTCTGTTGACTTTTCGTGTTGAATTAAATACGTTGTTATTTCACTACATATAACGCAGTTCATACGCCGAACCGTATACTTGAGACACTCTTAAGTCCTTCTAGATTCTTCTTTCCAGTGAAGTGGGCAGTTTCCGCCTCCTAATGGTATCAACATCTGTACAAATGGATCGAAAACTCGCGGAGAGGCCAGGCTCTAGTGTGTGGAATAAGTAACTTTAGGAGGGGTGGGACGCAGGTAGCCCAGGGCCCCACTCAGAGAGAGATATTTATGCTATCAGTGCCGGGGCAATCGCAATACACGAGAAAGGTCATAGCAACAAAACTATCAACATAATGACCAATAATCAAGCGTCGTGTAAGGCGCTGACGAACTGCTGCATGTCAAAACTGTAGAGCGTGGCTTAACTCCTTAGCAAAGGTGAACTACTGTACCAAGTGTGGGGCTTCTCTGTCACTAGTCAAGAAGACTGTGGGAGAAAATGCCAGAAAAATGCGTCAGACGGTTTGCGGGAGTGAGGCACTCCAAATGCTTCACCTCATAGCAAACACTTGAGATAAGACAGAACCTTCTGAGGATGAAGAAGGAGGACCTAAGGCAGATTGTGGGGATCATCAGGGGGCACTGCAAACTGAACTATGTATTGTGGAGGTCGGGTTTTTTTTTCTCCAGAATTTTACAAATGAAAACTCCTTCTTCTCGGGGTAAAGGGATGGACAGCCAACCAGAGACAATCTCTTAGGAAAAGGGAGCCTGATACGTGAATGAGGGCCTCTCATGACAAAAATGGGTTCAATGGGGAAAAAATCAAAATTTATATGAAAATTATAAAATAAAAGTGTCTGCAGCTTACCTTGCTCTCGCTCAAAACAGAGCGAGATGATGATGCAAATGACGACGGCGGCAACAAGCTGAATCCCCGCAGGACCCAGCTTCTCCCTCCCTTGGTGGGACTGACGCTCAGTGGGGAGGCGGCTTCCCGCGCTTTTCGCCGCGTCCAAAATTGTACCTCCACAGTATGTTAGGGGCATAGTCGACATCCCGGTGTGGCACAGGCGAGGAGACTCACAACCACGTTCTGACCCAGAAGTGCTGGAGACTTGGGAGGGAGCGATTTCTGTTCTTTGGTACTACTGCTCCTAGAATGGACATCAAAGAAGACTCTTGCAGAAGCCTTTGCATTCATTAAGAGGCTGTGAGACATTTGGGCTGGCAGAATAGGTCTTAAGCTCACGGCGCTCATCCCACCTGAGGGACAATCAGAAAGCTATATATACTTTCCTATGCTCTATAAAGAAATACTTTTTTTTGTAAGTTCTCATTTAACCATCATTATATTCCGTCGGATATTTGTAATAAAATATTTTATAAAGGCTGTTTTACTCATCAAAATATTTCTTGAAATGCCCCCAGTGACTAGAGCTACTGTGGGTACTCAAAAACAAATTTTAGGAGATCGGGGGCCATAGAGATTTGAACACGTTTTGTGGTACATCAGGTTATTTTGAAATGTCTTTATTATTTTCGTTTGATTTCTTGTTATCCAAGGAATAGGGCTAACAGTACACGATGGGTAACGAAAGCGCTGAAGCTGTAGCGCGTCGCAACTAACATTACGGTTCATTTCGAATTTCAGGTGCTTAAAGACATGCCGCGCATTGAAGGACGACCCGGAGAATCTCTGCCGCCTCTGGATTTCGGCAAATTGAAAGATCAACTGAGAGAAAAGCACAACAACGTCAGCGAGAAGGACGTCCTCAGTTCGGCCTTGTATCCATCAGTTACGGACGATTTCTTGTATTTCCGAGACGAGTTTGGGCCTGTCGACAAATTGGAGACGAGAGTTTTCTTAACTGGGCCGAAAATCGGAGAGGAGTTTGAGGTGACGTTGATCTATAACATACTACCCGATTAATTCTCTGGAAGTTCGCGGTTTTAAATTAACTTTCAGCCCTAGCAGACGTTTGTCGAGTTTTCTTTCAAAGGGACTTATCTTCAATTGGAACTTTTTTCGGAAAATAAGAAAAACAGTTTAAGACACAAAGAGCAACATTTTCTGGGTTTCCAAATTTTCCAAATAGTTTGTACATAGAACAAGTAGCTGTATTAAAAAAATCAAGTTTTCATTTCTGTTTGTTAACTTGAAATGAATGAATAGGATCATCGAATAAAATATATAGAATAAGTAAATAGATGAAATAAATGGATGGAAGAACACAATACTATGCTTCGAAAGTAACAAAATCTAGAGGAGCTAAATGTGAAGTTCGTCGCAACTATGTTCTAGGCAGTCACATTCAACGATCTCATGAGGCTCTTCATGCCCCACAAAGTTTTGGTTGAGTATTGGTAGATACCATTGGAGGTCTAGCCACCGTTAACGCGCTGTTCAACCCTTTGAACACATTCTTGGCCAATGCCCAAAGCAAAAGAATTGTTGACACGCTAGGACCGCCTTCTTTTGCTTGGTTTTCTTTGTTATTATCCGCAAAAATTATCCAAGGCCCCCTTTCCTTGAATCGCCACCTTCAGCATCAATGGGCCGTCGAATCGGGTCATGTGCTGGGTGAGTAAAAGGTCTTGATTTTCCATTCCAGTCACAGATTAGAACGCACTACGACCAGCTGACACTCCACAACACCCGTTGGCGTTGTGTATTTTTACTTTCCGCTACCCGAAGGGTAGGAAAGTATAGTAATCGTGTCAAATAAAAATTGGGTTTTCTTCAGATCTTTGTTTTGAGGCCTGCTGAGTTTTAAAAACCTAATTTTGGCGGGTGGTCCTTGTGTATGTGTGTGTAGTTCCATTTGCGGGAGAACGGCTGATCCGATTGAGCTGGTTCTTTTTCTAACTTTGTTCGTCATTCTTTGTAGACATCAAAATAAGGTTAAGGACGATTTCGGCCGATGGGAAGGGGGTGGGGGGGGACGAAAATGTACCAAAAACTAGGGGTTTTCGCATTTTTCTCTAAAACGGCACTAAGGATTTTGATTAACCTCTCAAATTATCTTCTACTAATCATTACCTAACTTTTCTACTCCACACATATCTCCATGAAAGTACGGTGAACAGAGATATAGTATTGCCTATGAAGCAAAAATAGGTTTTTTACGCTTTTTGGCAAAATGGCTTCAACGATTTTCACCAAACTCTCAGGATGTTTTTAAATAGTTAATACCTACGTATTGTTCTCAACAAATGTTCCTCTGAAAGTCCATTGAGCACAGATAAAAATCAAAATGTGTCGAAAATAACGTTTTTTCGAACATTTCCGTGAATTCTGGAGTAACTGCTTCACCAAATGTAATAAATTCTAATGGAGTGTCTTATATCCACCCATACCAACATTTTGTTCTCCATAATTATTTCTGTATATATATGTTGAACGAAGATATAAGCCAAGTTAACACAGAAAAGGAGAATTGTCGAATATTAATTTATCGGCATTCCAATTTTCTCAAAAACGGCTCAAACGATTTCGATCAAACTTACGGAGTACTCTCAGCCAACTAGTCCCTACATTTTGTTCTCCATAAATGTTTCTGTAGAAATGCGTTGAACGAAGATATAGCACCCGCATATGTAGCTGGTGTTCGAACTTATGGGGGTGGCGGAAAGTTGTGTGTTGCCACGCACCGCTCGTTTCTTATAAACTCCATTCAAATGTTGCTAGAATCTTCAGAAAAGATGAGAGTTTGATAACACACATAAAATATATAGAAGCTACCCCAGATATTCCGAAATGTCAACCATGGCCGTTTCACCTACCACCATTTCTGACAGTTTTTACTCGATAATTCTGGAATAGTGATTATAATCGTTCTCGAAAAAAAATCGTGTTTACAGTCCCATTAATTAGCCGCGTGCTGATTGCCAAATAACGACTGTGGAACAAGTAGGAGCACCACAATCATTTCCTGAACTACAATAATTATTTTCTTCCGCCGTGTTTGACCAAGTTTGAATGAACTGAGTGAAAAATGGATCGAATTAGTGCAAAAGCCTTGAAAACCAGTGGTTTTACGCAGCGCTAAGGAAAGTTTTTTACTTTCCTCAGTCCTGTGTACTAGAAAGCAAAGTTGTGAAGTCGGCCGCAAAGAAAGAAAGAATAATGATCTGAAGAGAACTCAAAAAAAAAATTGTTCGGCTGATCACATAACTTTCCTTTCTACTTCGTAGAGCCAAATAAAGTAAAAACATCAAGTTGATCGTAAGACTCCAACCCAAATGGCAGAGGAGTACGCCAAAAGCGAACATTGTAGAACTATTTACGAATTTGACAAACTTTACTGTCGTCTCCAACTAAAGAAATCATTTTATTTTTAATTAGAAATTACATTTTTATTTAAAAGCTAAACGTTTGGTTTCGTTGCTCATCAGTTTTTCTCATTTGTAACAGGTCCAAATCGAAAAGGGCAAAACTCTTCACATCAAAACGTTGGCGCTGGCTGAAGATCTCACTCCATCCGGCGAAAGAGAAGTATTTTTTGAAATGAACGGTCAACTTCGGTCTGTGTTCATTAAAGACAAGGAAGCTGCTAAGGTGAGTGTATATAAGCGTACACGTTAAATAGCGATCTGAAACTCATACAGGAACTGAACGTTTAACGAAGGGAAAACGCGGGAAATATCACGGTCATTAAGGAATTATTTTTTTCAACAAAAAAAAATCTAGAAAATCAAAATTTTTTACTACAGTTTACAGTAAATAAGTCTACTTTCTTTAAAAAAAATTATATAAAAATATCAATGTTTTCAACAATAAATATAGCCATTTTTAAAAAGTATTATTATTTGAAATGTAAGATGCCGGGAAGAGATTTGGGTATTTCTATTCGCCTAAGTCCACGCTACGCCTTCCCTCTTAGCTAATGACAATTATTTGTATCCCCAAGCTTTGCTCATGTAGAAGCTTTTCGGAAACGTACACTTTCTCTAGAACTGTAGCGCACGAGAGGCGGTTAGAAATTCTCAGTGGAGTCTGAAAAGGGTCTTTTCTCTATTCAACATTTTTCATACAAACGTCTCCCAACGACTTACCGATGTTTCATAATATGCCGTTATAACCGTACTAACTATCAATTTGTCCTAAACAGGTCATGCACTTCCACCCGAAGGCTCAAAAAGGCGTGAAAGGCCACGTCGGAGCTCCCATGCCCGGCACTGTCATGGAAGTTCGCGTTAAACCTGGCGACAAAGTGGC
This sequence comes from Pachypeltis micranthus, assembly GCA_020466155.1. Lineage (NCBI taxonomy): Eukaryota > Metazoa > Arthropoda > Insecta > Hemiptera > Miridae > Pachypeltis > Pachypeltis micranthus. The sequence goes on from CM035776.1 coordinate 9,560,561, forward strand.
TCTCGGCGATCCGCTCATCGTTTTGTCCGCGATGAAAATGGAAATGGTGGTTCAAGCTCCGGTCGCTGGAACTGTGAAGAAACTCGAAGCCGCTGTAGGAATGAAACTTGCCGGAGACGACTTGCTCCTTGAAATCGAGTGAAGTTTTCACAACGACGCGTTTGAACTCGATTTTCAGAAGACAACTTTTACGGTTGTTAGTAGAAAAAGAAAATGCCACTCGGTGGCTTAAACATCCTACCCTCCTCTCTTCCATTTCCCCGTCGTCTCAGTACTTAATTGTTTACTCGTGCTAAGCTGTAACCTCAAGAGGAACGCCCTCATAAACATCACGAAAAGACCATTACACAGAAACTGTGAGCCTCATTGAAACTGATTTTCTGTTACCTTTTAACGGTTGTCGCTGATGTACATATTAGATAATATATTGTATTATACTGATTCCGCATTCCTTACAATTAAATTCGACTTGAATCACCTTCTTGGTGCTACTATCATTTAAGCATTCAGAACCGTCTCTTTGAAGCCGATCACGATCTAGTCGCTCGACAATGACAACGTTTCGTTATATTATCGCTAGTACTTGCGTGAAATTTATATTAACACGCTGTGAGGTCTCATTTGTCGTGATAAATGAACACGTAATGTTCTGTGATTCGCTCGTCGGGTTTTTGAATTGTTACATTTTTATTTTTCTCTCATTGTTAATTGCCCCCTACCCCCTCTGGTCAGAGCTGTATAGAAATATATTTTGTTGACTGAAATAAATCTTTTTATATAGTTTATTTTCAAAATGAGTTGTTGCTTAAAACCTGAACTTTTAACCTTTATTATTTGAGCTGTGATTATGATATTTTATAAAATACATGTACACAGCAGAAAATTGGAGAGAACTTGGAAAAGTGAAGAATCTCAAAACGGAGTCAGCAGATTTTACTTTTGATAAGTTTGTAGAAAAATAACAAGCAAAACTTTCTGCTAACTAACGTTTATAACGAGGAGCAACCATCGTCGTTTCACCATTTCTCACTTTTTACTTTCCTTGGCTCTACGAAGTAGAAAGGAAAGTTATGTAATCGGCTGAAAAAAAATTTAGAGTTTTCTTCAGATCTTTACGTTTCAGACCCTCCTGAGTCCGAAAAACACTATTTGGGAAAATGGTCTGTGTCTTTTAGAAAAAACTACCGTAACAAATCAGCTCAAACTTGATATCTCGTCCGCAGATCACCATGGGACGCCAAAATAAGGGTTTGAACAAAATCCACCGAAAGTTAACTATAGTTATCATAGTGATCAAAACACCAAATTTTTTTATTTTCCCACAAACGATTTTGATTAAACTCTTTATATTGATAGCTCTCAATAAGGCAATCATGGCATAAAATTCCTATTTGTGGGAAAATGACGAGAGGAGCACAATAAATTACCAAGATTTTCGACGAAAAGCGTTTTTAGCGCAGTTTTTTTTTCCTTATAAACTCCGCTGGAATTTTTGTTGAATGTTGAAAAAAATTGGTATTGTAGTCCAATCCAATACCTAAAGGGTGAGTGTTTAATAACGCTCATGAGATACATGGGGGTTACTCCAGAAATTCCTGAATATCAACTACTGTCATTTCGCTTACTACCAGTTCTAACAGTTATTACCCAATAACTCTGCAAAAGTGATTACTATCCTCCTTCAAAAAATTTGTGTTTCAGCCTCATTAATTATCTGTGTACCAATTGCTCAATAATGGTCCTGCAATGAGTACGAGCAGCACAATAAATTCCGGAACTGTAAGCGCTACCGCTTCCTGCTGTCGTAAAGCGTTGTTTGACGAAGTTCAAATGAACTGAGTGATAAATGAATTTTCGAGCTTTCGTGCTAGTCTATATCAAGCTGTTAAAGAAGGTTTACGAACTGTAATTCACTGTTACAACAAGGTTTATTGATTAAATGCACGTCTCACAATTAACAGCTCTGGACGTCAGTACATCACACAATTACGTACAGTTTTCATTTTATAATAGTCTTAACTGATGAGTAGTTTGTATCCATTGAACAGGGGCTGGCAACGTGAGGATGTTTACAAACATGTACAAAAAAATCGTCAAACGATTAAAAATAAATTAACAACACAACGTATCTCAAGTCGAAGAACACTGGACTTCTACATTTTAAAAATAAGTTCGCTAGCTTTTTTTTGTCAAAACGCAATTAAATAATAAATCCTTTTCATTTTTTCAAGCTCTCCAAAAGTTATTTCAAGGGCATCATTCGTGGAGCAGCCTCTCGCGGGAGTGGAATTGTTTTATTTAATGGCGAGCTGAGGGTCACCGAGGCTCTCTCTTTCACTCTTTGTGGCAACAAAAATACGTAGATGATCCTATTACAATTCTTAGTCCCGCATAAATTAACGCACAGTAAGCAGTTTACGAGTACAGTGAACAGTGAGCTGATCAGTCGTGATTGGTAGCAATGTTTTGGTCTTGTCTTCACAGTTGACCGTTTTCATTGGGCTATCATCAGCCAAACCAGTGATATGAAGCATGGAGTCACATGGCCACCGGGAGTAAGTTGCAGTACAAACCAGCACTCTGGGCCGTTTTTAACCCGTTAATGTGCTCACTATTGTGTACCACCTGACTCCCATTGTAGGCACCCCAGTGATCGTTTTCTAGTGACCTAAGACAAAGATTCATATTCAGAGGAAATTAGGAGCTTGGGATCGCTTTAATTGTAGTAACCGTACATTGTCACAGTTGTTTTCTAGTCGTTCAATGGCAGGCAGTTAGTCTCCATTGAGCATCATGTCGTATCAGTATTATGTCTCATTTCTTATAGTATAATGTCTCACTTAGTGAAATAAAAGTTAGTTCGTTAAGGTAGTGTTCGTTTGCAGTCACCTCTAGTCACAACAAGCTTGGCAACGAGGATGGGATTCTCGAGACAGCCCTTTCACCATATCTGACAACACCTTGTTCCGATTGGATAGAGTTGTAATCCCAAAAACACTCCAATCCTCAATTCTAAATGAACTTCATCCTGGTTCTGCGTTATCTTCCCAGGAGCATGCCCATGCTACCAGGCGCGACCACGGGTTGTGGATAGTGGAACGGCCACGGCATTGTCCCCAGGGGCATGTCTGCGGCCAGCTGTGAATAAGGAGAGCATGCTGACTGAATAAGCAGCCGCTAACAATGGGCAAAACCCAAGAGATCGCAGAAGAGATCCTGAACAAAGGACTCACGGGCAAGCGGATCTACATTTTCTCAGACAGCCAGGCCGCCTTAAAGGCCATCGCAGCCTATAGTTTTAGGTCTAAGCTGGCATGGGAATGCGTCCATGCGCTCAAGCAGCTCGGCGCCCGTAACAGGGTCTCCTTCATTTGGGTGCCGGCTCACAGGGGGCATGAGGACAGTGAAAAGGCTGACTGCCTTGCGAAAAGGGGTACAGAATCCCTACCCATCAGGCCTGAACCACACGTAGGTATGACGAAAAGTCACCTGAACCGTCTGGTTGCTCGATGGGAGATACAGGAAAATGGCGCCCATTGGCATCGCCAGCCACGACTAAGACAGGCGAAAAGGCTTGTCACGCCTTCCTGTCAAAGGGCGAAGGCGATGCTGACACTCTCTAGACAGGATCTGATAAGCTTCCTCACCGGGCACTGCCCACTCAGATATCACCTCAACAAGATGGGCATCTCAGAGGCGGTGGAATGCAGACTCTGCGGTGAGGAGGACGAGACAGCAGAGCATATCCTATGTGAATGCCCTGCCTTGGCAGCAAAACGCTTTGAGTACTTCGGTCAGGGGACCACTGAACCCCAAACCGTAGCGGACTCTGCGGTGAAGAACATACTCAGCTTCCTAAGGGGGGCAGGTATGTACGACGCCTTCTACTAAGGAAGGGCCGTCACAATAGGCCCATATGCGGCCGCAGTGACAAAGGGACTTGTCCCACACGCCCTCGGGTCAACAACAAAAAAACGTTCGATTTATTGTGACTAGTCAAGAACCCAGTTACAGTTTGTTGGTTGTTCAGGCTGCTTTTTGGGCATTCCAACTAACAACTCCCATTGGAATGTCACATCATTGTTAGGTTTGAGGACCAGAGAACTTGAATACAGCTGGCAGAAATCAGAGACCCCATCTCATTGACTCATGAGATCAAATGAATTTATTTTCTTCAGTGATCCCCACTAATGTGAACTAGGAGTCTGTCACCAAAAGTACCCAAAAGGTACAAGGGACCAAGTCCCTTGGTCCTGACAGCCACACATTAAGCCTATTGTGATGATGTCCGTTACCTAACAAAAGACGTCGAACGTTCAAGCTGAGTGTATCTTTCATCACAAATGGTTATGGTTTCAATGAAGCCCTCGGGAAATTTATTGAAGTGCCTAACTGCTAAGACAGGCCACTCACCTAGTATGTGTTCCACCGTTTCGCCCTCCTCGTCACACAATCTCCATTCAACTGCCTCTGATTTGCCTTTCTTGTTGAGGCAGTATCTAAGTGGGCCAGTGAAGAAGTAAGGACTCGTAGTTCCCGTCTGGTGAGTGTAAGCTTTGCCTTCACCCTTGAACAGGAGGGCGCAATGAGCCTCTCTGCCAATGGGCGTATTTTCCCTGTATCTCCCTACCTGCCGATTTAGGCGAATATTTGTCACTTCTATGTGAGACTCAAGCCCGATGGCCTTTTCGGAGCCCTCACAGGCCAAGCCTATTATGCGCATTGAGTCACTCAAGCTCCCAAAGTCCCGTTATTTACCAAGTAGCCATAAGAATTAGGATCCTATCAAAGCGTTCAACCGAAATAAAACATTCCAAGAAACTCCCACTGCTCCCAATGAGCCCTTCACACTCTTCGCTCAATGAAATACGATTCAATACTTTATAAATTCAATAATAAACGACTCATGAAAACACATAGGAACTTACGAAATAGTTAAGGTGTCACGATAAGAATGACTAACAGATATCACATTTAACACCACTTTAAACAGTTGATTATTAACTATTTTAACAACATACAAATTTACAACCTACACACAATAATCTTGTTCGGTTAACATCGATTATAATAAGCTTGGAAACACTGTCATTTATCATATATATATATTTTTTTTTATTAAAGAAAGTGCAGTATTGTGCCCTTTTCCATCTCACAACACAACACAGAGTGGCCTTCGTTGTGTTTTTTTCATTGGTACAGTATTGTCCTTAATTTGGTACGATTTGGTGATGTTGCAAATTACTGGAAGCAATAATCAACAAAACATGATATTGGGTATGTTACCTCGATTTGTACCCATTAAATTTATATATCACATCCATTAAAAACTATTCGTATATTTGGCTTTATGTCAATTCAGGATGGTCACATTAGTCGTTACTGTGAAGAGTTTTTAAAGGAAAGCAAGAAACAAACGGATTGAATCGATTTGTATCGTAATTATAAAAATTGAGTAGTAACCATATGAAGCTTTTGATAGCGGTTAGAAAGGAACAGGATCCAATGAATCCTCCAAACCCAGGGGGGTGAGGCAATGGGTGCTGGCAATAGGCTGGGGAGACAGGCCAACAGTCTCGTGAAAGGGGAGTTGGGACATGGGCCTCAGTGGCCACGGCAAACTGCCATTGGTCCCACAGCTTCATGGATGCCCTGTGGTCGGTGCGCCTGAAGACTGCCTCCCTGTAATCATCATCCAATGAAACAACTAATCCACAGATCATTGACACATCTGTCGATACTTCCCATGCCTCTATCTTCCCCAACTAGTCTGTCCCTTGAAAATTGAGTCATTGTGCAGCGAAACCAAGAGAAAGTGTATGTTGGGCAAGCTCTGCGATCTACAAATTATTTCTTTTTTTAAATACCCGTGCTAAGCTCAAGTTCCAACCGAACGATACGTAGGAAACTTTGGAGGAGGGTTTTTACATTCCATCTTCCCAAAGCTCTTCTTTTTGCGTAAGCCCAGGAGGATCTGTGGCCAACAACAGATCGCCGCCATTTGAGGTGGCCTCGCCATCACTTATGTAAGGAAGCTGGGCATTTAACCTTAACCTAAGGTACCTTGCCAGTTCAAACAATTTCCAAAACAGCCATTCCGATGTACACATACTTGAGCACTCATTTATACTATATGGAGCATACACAGCCGTGTAGCCTAACAATACTGAATACTAATCTCTCCTGGTCCTTTTCAAGATAAACTTGCAGAGTGAAGGGTGCAGGTGTACCCTTGACATTTCACTGAGGAAATCAGTGAACTTTTTAGTGCTTCCGCGAGTCTGAAGCCCATAAAAACTCCAAGAACCTTCTTGCCAGCCCCTTCTTCACCAAATTAACCAAAAATTGCATCATCTTAAAAATAGACTGGACTCACAATGCTGCTGTAATCACAATTCATCAACCACGGGAGCCTTCCCACCTAAATGTAATTTTAAAAATCAACGAAGAGATTGTGTCAACAGTGACAGTATGTCATAGTCACAGGCCCAGACAAAAGCTATGTATAGGTGTTGCAACGTTCACAGTAATTTTGGTTTGGTGAGGGTGGGTATTCACAAAAATGGTCTGACCCATGGAATCCTGAATGGTGATTCCAATTTGTGTTCACAGCAGCTCCTCAAGGGCACTCCCTCGCTGTACCTCCAGTTATACTGCGACACCGTGTGTGACCACATCAGGACCAATAGCCTGGCATCGTACAAAGGTCTGCTTGCCACCGAGATATTCCACGAAGACCCAATCAACCACAGAATTGCGCTGGCCAAACAGTGGCTTTTGGACTAGAGACAGGCGAGGTGTGACACAGGAACCACCACACGTGGGATCATGCCCTACGAGATTGGCTGAACATGAAGTGGTGACACCCCACATTTGCTACCACCCAACTGCTATCTGGGCTCGGAGCATTCCAATGCCTCCAATGCTTCAGGTGCATGTTCAATGACTACCCTTGAGGCAAGGGTGTATGTGGATATGAGCCCACCAGCCTGCCAGCTTGCCCACTTTATGCACCCGCTTCAAACCAGAAGAAGAACTTAGAACGGTGGGAGCTGAGCCAAAAGCTCGCTTAGGCGTTTCCAAGACCACTCCTTTCTAGACTAATTGTTTCATTGATATCAGCACCTTCAAGGCAAATTTGGTAACTGCAAAGGTTGGTAGGGGTGTCATGGAAGCCTGGCCTCACGTTCCGATCGCCTTACATAGCCAACCTGTCAGTGAGTGTTGTGGTGAGCCTGTAGCTCACCATAGAATTTAATTGAAGACAATCGATTCGATTCTACTTCTTGACCTACTACTCAATATTCTACATTAAACGACCCATCATGAAAAGATCTGTTGTAATGGCTCCTCCTAGTCCAGGAACCAACTGCACAATAAAAATCACGCAAAACTAACCATTTTGCTCCCAGTTCAAAGCAACAGCCCTATAATAAGAAATCATTGGCACGAGTAATGGCAATAATAATTCAACAGCCTAAAGTGGACAGACAACGCAATAACGACGACAACAACAACAACAACAGCATGTGCCACACAAATAATTATTCGAGTACTTTAATCATAATTTTCAACGACTCGTGAGGTGGGCTCGCGTTGAAAACTTGTTTGCCGTCGTCAGACAAAATATCGGTGTAGCGCTTCTCCAAAATCGGAGTGTGGCCAAGTTTCAGAAGAGTTTTTTGAGAGAAGAGGCCCGTGGTGTCAGTTTTGAAAATCTGGAATTTCACATATTTCTGAATTAAAAACTTATAAGTTAGATTAAGGTGTTGACGAATTTCGAAATTGGTACATGGATGGTAAGGGTGGACATTTCTTTGCATTCTTATCGCACAGTGTAATTAATACGATTGAAACAAAATTCGAAACTTCTTCGCAATTCACAATGGTTCGCTTTGATCCATGACATCTGCATGCCATAATCCCGTCTATTGCGCCTCAAATATGCATGGTGGCACCCAACAGCGCAAGTAACTCAACTTTTGTCAAGCCATGGTGCGTTCAACAATAGACTCTACTTCTTCAAGCGACGACCCTTCAACGTCTGCCCATGTGACGCAGCGCACGTGATTCACGACTGCCCATTATACCAGAACGCACGCACACGCAACCACATCCCAGGGCAGATGCAACCCAACTAGTGGCGAGCAAAGGAGCTGTAAGGTGATTCACTAGCTTCGCTCACGCCTGGGCACACAAACGGCACACTAGAAGCATGGGTACCAAGGCAAGCACCGAGTCCCATTGCGCCTATGCCAACCCCCCTCTAAAATATCTGGTACGTTGCAACACACAACTTTCCTTAGCTCTGCAACAATTCACTTTGTACATGGCTAATTCTATTTAATCAATTCATTTATCACTCAGTTAATTTGAACTTGGTCAAACAACGCTTTTCGGCAGCATGAAGCGGCAGCGAATACAGTTAAAGAATTTATTGTGCTGCTCGTACTCATTCCAGGACCATTATTGAGCAAATGGTACCCAGAAAATTAATGAGGCTAAAGACACGGATTTTTTGAAGGAGGATAGTAATCACTTTTGCAGAGTTATTGGGTAATAACTGTTAGAACTGGTATTAAGCGAAACGGCGGTAGTTAAAATTCAGGATTTTCTGGAGTGAGCCCCATGTATCTCATGAGGGCTTTTAAATACTCACCCTATAGGTATTGGATTGGACTACAGTACCAATTTTCTTTAACATTCTACTAACATTCCAGCGGAGTTTAAAAGGAAAAAACCACGGCAAAAACGCTTTTCGTCGAAAATTTTGATAATTTATTGTGCTGCTCCCGTCATTTTCCCACAAATGGAAATTTTATGGTATAGTTGCCATATTAGGAGCTACCAATATAAAAAATTTAATCAAAATCGTTGGAGCTGTTTTTGAGAAAAAAAATATTTGGTGTTTTGATCACTATGATAACTATAGTTAACTTTCGGTGGATTTTGTTCATACCCTTATTTTGGCGTCCCATGGTAACCTGCAGGCTAGATATCTAGTTTGAGTGGATTTGGTACGGTGGTTTTCTCTAAAAATTGTTCACAGACACACAGACCATTTTCCCAAATAGTGTTTTTCGGACTCAGGAGGGTCTGTAACGTAAAGATCTGAAGAAAACTCAAAAAACATTTTTCAGCCGATTACATAACTTTCCTTTCTACTTTGTAGAGTCAAGGAAAGTAAAAAAGAAAACCTACTGAGCACCTTAACTAACAAGCCAAGGACAATTCCCACAAATCAGCCAGAACTATTTTTTTTAAAAACTACCGTGCACTTTAGGTGAGCAAGCCAACCACCAAGCTTCCTTATCTTCTCGAGCAAATGGGCCTATAGGCAGTTAATGCGGCCTGGCCCATAACACCCATTGGGTTTGCTTTGATCAACGAACTCATACGTGTGGGGTGAGTTGAAAAGTCGACTTCATTGGACATGAGGAAATGTGAGCTCCTCTATCTCTCTCGCACACAACTCACTCTCTCTTACACTCTGATCTTCTCCATCTTCGATTACGCAACAGTGGCCATGCGTGATTTAAATGGTAAGCGCGTCAAGAGACTCCAGAAAGCTGAAAACGCTGCAGTTCGCTTCATTTATAGACTTCGTGTTGATGAACATGTGAAACCTGTTTATAGACGTATAGGCTGGCTCACCATTAAATAAAAAAAAAAGCTGGCAGTTGCTGTTACGGTTCTCAATGTATTGAAATGTAAGAAACCGAAATACTTGAGTAGGTGTTTTGTCTACATGCGAGATGTGCATTCAAAAACCACAAGGAATGTGGGAGATTTGGTAGATTCGGTTGCATAGAACGAGTTTATATCAGCAATCGCTTGCCGTTAACATAGGGAATTGTTCGATTTATGATTAAAAACAGACGTATTCAGAAACAACTTTCGAAAAGACCTACCTGCCCAGAGTGACGATGGTGGAGAGGAATTGTTAATGTCAAATGTACTTTACGTTTTTGTTCTCTTTTCTTAGCACTTGTAGTTTTCATAAGTAGTAAGTATTTCGATGTTTAGTCAGTAAAGGCCTTAGACTAAGAAGTGGAGGAATATATGGTACTCGCCCTTCTTATCATCTAAGATTATGAGTTTATGTGTCAAAGAGTACACTATGGAAGAACGGCTGGATGGATGTATGTCGAGTGGTAGGCCCCGGCCAATTCGGAGTGGCGGTGATAGGATTAGGCTGGAGCTCAGCGATTTTATTTTAGTTATTTCCGAATTGGTTTATTTTTTATTGATACGTTACTATGAGTCGTTTTGCCTTTCTGTAAATTTCTAGGGACCGTCTCAGGACCTCCTCTGTTCAACATGTCGAGTCCAGAGGTCAATACGAGGGTAGGCTCGAGACTGGCTGGTGTTTTTCCGCTCGCCTCAACCAGCTGGTATGAACAGTGCGTGACTGGGTGGAAACTTCGAGTGTTATTTATTTATTTGGAATGAAAGGGGTACGAATGTAACTGATTAGTAGTTATTTTGCACGTTGTAAGCGAGTTAGCGAGTACACTATGATTATGTTTCTATGAGAACATTATTGAAATTCATTTATGAGCCGAAAAAGCTAAGGAAATGCTGTGCTAACTACTTGTTTTCCAGGGAGAAAGGAAGAGAGGGCCCTATGGCCCTAATTCTCCCTGGTCTTTAAATAAATCTTTCATTCATTCTCTCTCTCGTTCTCTCTCTCTCTCTCTCTCTCTCTCTCTCTCTCTCTCTCTCTCTCTCTCTCTCTCTCTCTCTCTCTCTCTCTCTTTCTCTGAAGACCGAACATTTTAGAAATATTTTCAGAGACAAGTTATTAGCGGGATATGATTGGTGAATGTTCATTATTGTGTTTGTTTTTCGTATATTTATTGTGTATAGACACTTCTTCGCTTATTCTAAATAGATTTCTGTTTAAAACCAGATTGTTAACTAAAGTAAAGTGAACACTACCGAGGATTATATGATATTGATTGATTGTGACGTTGTTCGGTATATTTCAAAGGAATGTAATGGCAAATTTCTCGATCCCCAGTGTATAATGTGTTGATGTAAGATGATTTGTTCGTTGTGTTTGTGTATGTTAGTTAAGGTAGCTAGTGCGCTGCTGAGAGGAGGAGGAATATCCAAGTACTCGCTCCTCTCGAATAGCAGCAGTTGTGTGTTTATGTGTTGGTATGAGTGTAATTTACTTTCGCATGAATGAGGTTGGTTGTTGTATATATTAGTTTTAGTTTGTGTGGTGCTGAGAGGGGGAGGAATATACAAGTACTCACCCCTCTCAAATAGCAGTAGGTAAGTGTTTATGTGTCAGTAGGCGTGAATGTGTTGGTATGAGTGTAATTTATTTTGGCATGAATGGTGTTTTGGTATGATTGAGCTTTTTTGGGAAGAGAAATTTGTCGCTTTAGTGGAAAATTATATAAAACAGTGGGGCAATGTAATTTTGTAGCACAAGAGGATATTGTATATTGATTCCAGGGGGAATGGTAGAGAGGGCCTTATGGCCCTAAATTTACCTGGAGGATAAATAAAGATAATCTCTCTCTCTCTCTCTCTCTCTCTCTCTCTCTCTCTCTCTCTCTCTCTCTCTCTCTCTCTCTCTCCCTCTCTCTCTCTCTCTCTCTCTCTCTCTCTCTCTCTCTCTCTCTCTCTCTCTCTCTCTCGTAGTCAATTCGTTAGAGCGCAGAATGAATCGTCTATATTTTGATCTACAAGCCAGATAACAAGCAATCAGCTGTGTATAATAATAACAGTAGTGTCCCTAATAATAACAGTAGTGTCCCTGGTAACTAGCTCATTACATTTCTCATGCATATCATGCACATCATGTTCCCACCCCTGAATCATCCGCAGTTTATGATTATTAATACATATAGACATTATTATACATAATGTTGTAGACGTATGAGCTTGTGGTTAACATTGAGTGCGTGCTCAGTCGGAATCAGTACTCTTATATGAACAGTGTTTACTTGTTATATGTCAGAGTCTGCTAAGCGTTACTCTGGTGGGGGTGGAGGATGTAGGAGGGACAGTTTTCCTTCTCATGACCCCATTAATTACACCTGCGTGTTGAGAACCAACCTGGAACTATTTAGCACATTGTATCAGGTTGGCCTTCTGGCATCTCTTTTTTTTTGCTTTGTACCGCCGTACTGTCATAGACACCCAGGAGGTTGAGAGGTTCAGGCACAGTCTTTTCTACACATCCCTGGGTGATACTGGCCCCAGATCAGCGAGCTCCACCCTCTTCTGGCAGATTGAGACGCGCCTCGGAATTCAACATGGTGCAGACGAATGCTTCTAGGGTGAGCTGTGTGTCCTTCACAGTTGCTCCATTAGCCCACCTCTGGCATGACGAGCGTCATCCACCATTTTCAATGAGGAACTGGGTAAGGCAGAAATCAACCTCCCTACGGTGCACGAGAACCTTGAATTGGAATCAGCTGCCTTTCAATCTTATTAATATTCACTCGTATTACAGTACCAGGTTTGAAATGTACTAGGGGGACGGAGTATAATAGTACAGTACTCGCCCTCCTCAAATTGGATCCATTATATTTATAAATTGACGCTGGTACTTAAAGGTGAGGTACTTTGTGTGTATAATTACGATTGTCTTGGCTGCACGGAAGCTGAACCAAACAAGAAGTAGATCTGTAACTGACACTTAAAAACTCCCTGGATGATCCACCGTGTTATTAGAAAAACAAACCACTCAACCACAAGACCCAAAATACAGCATCAATTAGGTTTGTCGCTTATCGTAAAGAACAAAAGTAAAACCGTGCAAATAAACTACTAACCGTGAAACCTCGACGTTTCGCCAGCTCCTCGCTTTCTTGTGCCAATCTGATGGCCAAACCTTTCCCTCTAAATTGGCTATCGACGGAAAGTATTCGGCATTCGAACATCGAATCCACTTCGTACCGGTGAAAAAGGTCTAAAGATTGATTTATGGCGTACAAGTGGCTAAAAATGGTTTTGAATTTTTCGTCGGGGACGCTGTCGAGTTTTTCTATTGACTGCTCGATGTCTCCTTCTCTCAGTATTCCGTTCAAAGCGACAGCGGCCACCTGAAATGACGAGAAAATTATCCAATACACGCTATGTAAGAATATTATGACGGCGACTCACATGTCGCTTTGTCGTGACGCTTTGGCGTTACACAATAATACGTACTGTGAAGAAGCTGGTAACGAATTGGGTGTACTTACTCCCTACGTTTCCCTTAACAACAAAATTGAAAAGGTTTGCCTAAATTCCCCCTCTAAATCTCGTTGACAATGAACGAATGAACGATCAAGTTATAACGTTAACCGCTCAAATAAAGTGAAAGACGCATGTATTAGTTGCTAGAGAGGTAAAACGCGCAGTTCTTGGTGCTAAGTTGTGTAACGCTTTCCACCAGGTATTTGTTTTCGACAGCTTTATTTTCTTCGGCAATTTCTCTACAGCGACTTCGTCAACAGCGTCAAAAGAGGCGATTTTGAGTGAACGTCAATTGTGCCATTGCGGGGGCTGTCATAGTTACGCAGGCTTTTTCTCAAGCACTTTATTCCGAAGGTAAAAGTCTCGAAGGGAGAGAGAGATGGATGGAGACTCAATTTCGCGGTTGGTTTACACTGAAAAGGGCCATTCGGAGTCTGTCAGTTAAATGGGCCACTTCGAGGTCCCTCGCCTTTTACGTTTAATTCACTTTTTAGTGACCGAATAGTTTTATACTCCCTCCCCCTTTCCCACAGCACACTTTGCGTCAGAAGATGGTTAGAGCACAACGATAGTGTCGACCTTTTTCTTGAATGATTCGACAAAAATATACACGGGGGTTTTATCAGCATCCGACAATTTCTGGAAATGCTGCGTCAATTTGCTGCTACGGTTAGAAAAATTTTGTTGGACTATGTGGTTGGACCTAAATGTATAAAACTGAGGGTACATCTCACATTTTCTACTCGTCAATACTGGCTTTTTCCACTAGTTAGTACTTATATAATATTCTACTATACTAAAATATTAACATTATAATACTTATATAATATTCTAATTCATAATATTAGGCGTGAATAGAACCAAAAATCTGTACAGAAACGAGATTTTTTTCAAGGTTTTCGAATTTTTTTTAATAAACCCTAAACTTAATTTGATCGATTTGACGGAGTATTTTTTTTAGAGACTGTTGCTCGTGACTTCGTTTTGACAGAATGATTTTTCGTAACGATCCGTTGAACAGACATATGCCCCAAGATACACCGACAAATGCACAGTGTACTGAGGTAACTTTGGAGATGCTTCGAAAAGCTGCTGACTCGGGCAAAAATTATGGCAAATCGCGCGGAGCTCCGATCCACAATACCCGACTTACGTCGAGAATTATGAACCAATGTCTTAACCACTAGACCACGATCGCCCGGTTCTCTTCATTCAGCCGGATTAATTGTGACTTCGAGAAAGTAACTCCAATGTTTATTGAAAAAACAAGTATGAAGAGCAGACAAATTGAACTACAGTTGGCCATAATTGTCGAAACTTTTTTCGCATCAACCACAAAAATACCGATGACGAAATAGTCCCATCACGACGACGAACTCCAAAAAAGAGACGCCCCACACGTTGGGCGCCAATTGTACTGAGGTAACTTTGGAGATGCTTTGAAGAGCTGCTGACTCAGGCAAAAATTACAGCAAATCGCTCGAAGTTCCAATCCACAATACCCGACTTACGTCGAGAATTATGAACCAATGTCTTAACCACTAGAGCACGATCGCCCGGTGCCTTTGGTAGGAGTCAGTCAACACAACAGCACAACGCTGTTTTTTAATTTTCTCAAAAACAGCATCAACGGTTTTCGTGTGTTTTCTATAAGCAGATGGGTTCGTTTTAAAGCGTTAATTCTCCATGTGGTCCAAGTGGACTCCCAGCAGTCGACGGGCGACTTGATAGGGGTGACAAAAATTGTCGAAAAATATTAAGACTTCCGAGACCCATCCTATTCGCTTCAGCATCGAAAAATACTAGTAAACGATACGAAAAATGATCGCTACAACCATTTGAGTGAGGCAGGTGGTCGTGAGGGGGCATGAGTGACGTGGGGGCATGAGAGAAACGATAACTTTCACAGTATCGTCTCACGGGTTCCTTGTTTTGGGTTGATTGTGCTCATACGCTTATTTTTGCGTCCCGTGGTTTTGCAATTTCCGTCCGCCTGCTGGGCCATATTTTGCCTTTGAGGTGACCTACAAGTCCGTTCTTTCGCCCGAAAATTCCGTTTTAGATCTATTCGTGCCCTACCGCCCAGCGATCCGATTGGAGGAAATCCATCGTTGTTATGGGCAAAAGCGGTTTAAAAAATTAGAAAACGAAATTCTGGCAGTTTTATCGCAATTACGTCGTGTTTGGTATCGTTTCTTAGGTACTTTTTGAGGCTGAGTCGAATATGAAGGGTTTCAGCGATGTAAACCTGCGCCTAGATAGTCAACAGTGAAATTAAAGAAAATATAGCCAGGTGACGGAACTCGCGGAACAATGTAGCAAAAGTTATCTTTTTCCCCCTGGCCAGCGCCCATTTCTTCCCACTACCTCCCACCTCATTACAGTCCCTCCACCGATTGCCTCGAGTCGCCTCGAAAACGTCAATTTTCGTTGTTCCAGTGTCGTGTAGTTTACTAGTATTTTTGGTATATTTCGGGTATAAGCTCTACAAACATTGTCGTTTGCGTACGAGTGGTAGGTTTCAAAGTTGCTGATGTACCCATGTTGATATTCTTCTACTTTTGATTGAGCAGGACACGCCCCAATCGGCCTATGCAAGAGAATAATAAACCGTGTGTGTAATAATTTGCAGCGCACTTTTACTCGCTGAGAGTCGGCGTACGAGCAGGCTCTCTCGCGGCACGAAGAGAACTGTAGTAATCCCAACTGAGCCATGACGACCTGAGTGCTAGAAAACATTTTTAGAAATTATTTTACCGTACTACTTGACAGCAGGCCATTTTGAAAACTGCCAACTGAGAAAAAAGGCTGCGAGAATCCATCATTTACGTCGGCGTCTTCACAAACCGCCGACCAACGGAGAGATAGACTTCGTTGATTAGCGAGACAAGCGTTAAGTTAAGGTCATTACTCACTGCTGAAATATGGCTGAGAGTCCTTCGAGATAATTGGCTTCTTCTCGCTCGGTGAACGTCTCCATTCATTGGGTTCTGCTTATCATTTCTAGTAAATCCTCTTTGTATTCATCATCAGGGAAGAAGATATTTTTTGAGATCAATTTGGTGAGTCGAGTTGTCACGTCTGACGACACGTGGTACTGCATATAATTACGGTCGGAATAACGTCTCTAAAGTGAGGCATAGTCCGAAATTTTGGCAGCTGGTTCAATTAAAAGTCAATCCGAGTGATTAGTACATTGAGCCTATTGGCTCTTTTGCATTGGAGTACTGTTTGCTCGTTCGAATAATTGACCCTGAATGTTTGTTGATTGCTGTGGTGCGTGATATATTTCGTATAACTTGACTCCCGTGTGGAACACTGACCTCTTCAGCTTCGCCTCGTTCCAAAATAATTGCAAACCATTTATGAAAATATCTGGTGCGTTGCAACACACGACTTTCCTTAGCTCTACGTCAATTCACTTTGTACATGGCTAATTCTATTTAATCAATTCACTCAGTTCCTTTGAACTTGGTCAAACAACATGTCACAGCGGCAGGAAGCGGTAGGGCCTACAGTTCTGGAATTTATTGTGCTGCTCATACTCATTTCAGAACCATTATTGAGCAATTGGTACACAGATAATTAATGTGGCTGTAAACACAAATTTTTTGAAGAAGGATAGTAATCACTTTTGCAGAGTTATTGGGTAATAACTGTTAGAACTGGTAGTAAGCGAAACAGTGGTAGTTGAAATTCAGGAATTTCTGGAGTGAGCCCCATGTACCTCATGAGCGTTTTTAAACACTCACCCTATAGGTATTGGATTGTACTACGATACCAATCTTCTGTAACTTTCTACTAACATTCCATCGGAGTTTATAAGGAAAAAAAACTGCGCTAAAAACGCCTTTCGTCGAAAATGTTGGTAATTTATTGTGCTGCTCTCGCCATTTTCCCACAAATGGGAATTTCATGGGATAGTTGCCTTATTGAGAGTTATCAATATAAAAAATTTAATCAAAATCGTTAGAGCCGTTTTTGAGAAAAAAAATATTTGGGGTTTTGCTCACTATGATAACTATAACCAATTTTCGGTGGATTTTGCCCATACCCCTATTTTGGCGTCTCATGGTAACCTGCGGGCTAGATATCAAGTTTGAGCTGATTTGATACGGTCGTTTTCTCTTAAAGCAATCTAAAATCGATTACGTCGAAAATTTTGGTAATTTATTGTGCTGCTCTCGTCATTTTCCCATGGATGGGAATTGTATGGTATAGTTCGTAAGTTAGTAAAAATGGTAAGCCACCAAGCGTGGCATAAGTGCTTCCGATCAACTCATCGATTATGTGAGCTCTCTGCACTTCAGGTGTGTAAGGGCTTTGCAGGTTAGAGGGAGGATGTCTGGGAACGTGGCAAAAGGGCGTGGCATGTGAGAGAAACCCTCTGTCTCCTATAGTTTTCAATCTTGTGATGCTGCGTTGGGTAAGCTGCTTCAGGAAGTAGGGTTTGATCTCATTCTAGTGTGCGAGTGGATGCATTTTCCTTTGCAGATGATGCCGTCCCCTGTACAGGTAGGTACCAAACTTCGGTTGTAGGGTGCCCTAAACAGGTTTAGAATATAATTAGGCTTGGCACGTGCAAGTTAGGGGGGAATCCTGAGAAGTCTGGCTGGGCTTTTGATGCCGTCCTATCGCTCAGCTGGAAGCCAAATGAACTTCGGAAGGTTGACCACTTGATAGGATGGTCCACTCTACTGTGCATGCTTATGTAGTTCTCACACACGTGTGTACAGTACGCTCTAAAACGGCTCTAATGGTTTCGTACAATCATAGTGGATACTCTCCTCCAATTAGTACTAGCATTTAGTTATCCATAAATGTTTCCGTATATGAAATAACTCCGTATACACATTTATATAAGCTTGCTTCAAAGTAGCACGTCGAACACAACATTCAGGGCCGAGAGAGCGAGCTGAAGCAGATTGATCCCCGGAAATTACGTCGAAATCAAATTAAAATTGAGTCGGCTGAGGCTTCACCTTTGCGCATGCTCAAACTGTATTAGTCCGATTGAAATCAATGACATACGAGAGCATCTTGGTCCTAATGATTCATAACCTTTGAGAAGTTAGGAAGTTAAGCGCGCAGCAAGGAATCTGACTGCTCAGACTCAAAATCGAACTTTTGCGGGAAGTCGATGCTCGTGGAAAATTGTGAATTCGGGGATTAAAAATGTTTCAGCCGCCTTAAACGAAAACGAAGCTTTCAATAAATTTTCGTTCTTCGAAATAAAAAATATTGAAGACGATTCAAGTGGCCGTCGATTGGGGTTTCATCAGCCGCTTAGTTTCAATCACGATACTGTCCACGAGAAAGTAATGCTGGCGGCGTTCTATAACCAGCAGGTCTTTGAGCTGGTAACTTGCACATTATTTAAAATTTTGCAACACACGAATTACTCCGATGAAATTTTGACAATACGCCACTTGTTTTGATTTGAGGAAAAATAATTAATCACAAGGAAGGAAGATTGAGCTACATATGATGAATAGACCATAATTTGTAGGCAACTGTAACAGGTTGTATATAACTCAAATTGGGGAAATCGACAACTTTTTAATATATTATGTCCCGGGTATTTGATGCAAGACGAAGCAATCTGGGTTTTTGACCTCGGAATGCCCACACCTGCCCTAACGGCAAGGCCATTGTTTCCCCAAACCCCCCCCCCCCATGTTACCAGCGGAAATTCCACCTCCGGGGTTATTTTCAACGACAACGGAATTACTAAAGTTAACGTACCTGTTAGGTGAGTCCGTCTCCTCTGGCTTGTGAGTTACTGTGGGCAAGCGCTTTCGATGTAAAGACATCATCGTCTGGCCGTTAAGTCAGTACTGACCTACGGTTACAGAGTACGGCTACGGAGTACGTTAAGAGTACTGCCCACAGTAACTCACAAGCCAGAGGAGACGGACTCACCTAACAGGTACGTTAACTTTAGTAATTTGCCTACTGGCGGACATAACCCAATTTCTTTAATACCTGACAACGGGATTCCCTGAAGTGGTTTTCCCGTCTTTCTTTTCACTATCCTCTTTTTCAGGCTCCTCCCTAACTCATTCACCTATGAGTTCTCGCAAAAGTCACTCGTCCCCCGATGCTCACACGGACACATTTTCCTCCACCACCTCTCGGCCCAGTCACAGCTCGCGCTCTCCTTCCGATAAGAGTTTCCCGTGCCAGTTCACGCATGTTCCGAGTCGCGCCCTTGTGTCGCCCTTTTATACTCACACTCAATTCGATACTCATTGCACATATAATAGTCCTCCTCACCCTCACCGAGTTTCATTTTATTTCGTTCTTCAACTCCCCCTTTCATGGGCTCAACACTTGGAATGTGTTTAAACCGACTTGGCAGTTGAGTGCATGGTTGACAAGTGGAGAGTGAAACGGGAGCTTCCCCCACTTTTGGTTGAACTCTATGCAGATCTCACCACAGAACAGAAACTTGCTGCCATCGACGAATGGGCGTAAGAGAAATAGCAAGCGAGATGGGAATCCTCGTCAAAGGGACGTGACACGTATGAGTGTCAACCAACCAACATCCGGAAACGTCTTTCAAGAAAATGGGTTGAGCCAGACCACTGGACAAGCCAGTTCCTCACGGGACATGGTGACTTCAGTGCGCGGCTCCACTTCTATTCTCTCAGACTCTCCGTCCTGCACGTCTTGCACTTCCAGTACGGAGGAAACAAGAAACCACATGCTGCTACTCTGCACTTTCTACAACAGCGAGCGATGGTTGTTGGCAGGGCAAACGAACTTAGCAGCGTTGACAGCTACAAAGCAAGCCTATACCCATTTTGCAGATTTCTCGAAGAAGGTGATGCCTAAGAAACGTGGTCATAGTTGATCTGACCTTTTGAAACGTGCCATCCAAGTTAATAGTTGGATCAGGTGGGAAACCAGATTAAGAACTCCTCCCCGACGGTACGGGATTCCTCAGGTGGTCGCCTCCGGGCGGTAACACACAGGCAACAGCTCTCTACTGGGATACTGGCTAACGACCAAATACCGGCCGTACCTCCACAGGTCTGAGTTCAGTGGATGCTGCAGGTGCCGGCCTCATGCATATTAGCGAAACCACAACTTCCATGACTGATAAAACCCTCGTCGAGGGTTTAGGTACAGTCATCAAATAAAGAAACAAACCTGTGTTTAAACCGTTTTCACAGTGAAGAGGGGGATAAATCAGTGAGTCAAAACCCTCCTTGCAGTACACAACTTTGATGATCCCCAGACTCAACAGCAATAATTAGAAATTATTTTTAGGTTGATATCCTGTTGAACTGTGGGAGAAACACAATGTGCTGCCATCTTCGTTGTTGTTTTGAATTAATTGATTTATTGACTATACTTTTTATAATCAATACTGTTTAAATATTGCATTAAATATGTTGAATTGTATCAACTTTAATATGTTTCAAGCATAACGATAGAGGCTTTCATACCCCCATACTTCCTGTTGCATAAAAACGCAGAGCGGCTAATACTTTAGTCAATACAGAAACAGGCAATCCTTTACTTATCGTTAGAATCACAATTCTCAATCATTGGAGTGATCGTATGTACAACAGTTTCATTAAAAAATTGTCATAACATTTTATAAAACATTTCCAAAAAGAAAATTTCGAGATATTTTTAAAGAAGTTTTTTTAATAAGATTTTCAATTTTATAAAAAATATAAGAAATTCTCATGAAAGTTATTTCGAATCTCATTAGAAAACTGTACGTGGCGTAAGAATCGACTAGAGTAGACTCTTAAAATATCGTTAGAGGAATTAGAAATGAGTACGCAGACTTATCGAACACCAAACATGTAATGAATAAAAAATGTCCGTTTTGTTTTTAGGTAACAACGTAACAACCATAACAACTAGAGTTTCCTAACACTTCTCCCCTCTCTTCTTTGTAAGGAGCCAGTATATTCTTGATTCGAAAAACCACATCATTCAGAACAGCTACTATAATTATTATGGTCCTTCCCACGGTCGTTGAAGTTTGGGGTTCAATCCTTTTTTCCGACGTGGATTGTAGAGCCAAACTTTATCCCCTGGCTTGTAGTTTTCAAAACTCAATTTGAGATTGTAGCGATGCCTCGTCTCTTCTACTTTTTGATGTAACTGCTGTTGTGCTTGAAGATTAGCACTAATAAGGGTTTTTCGCAGTTGTTCCACGTATGTAGATAGAAGCACGTCGTCAGGACGTGCTCCAAACAGCTTGTGAACAGGCAAGTGAAGCTCTCGTCCCATTACTAATAAATGTCTAATTCTATTTAATCGATTCATTTATCACTCAGTTCCTTTGAACTTGGTCAAACAACACTTCACAGCAGCAGGAAGCGGTAGCGCCTACAGTTCTGGAATTTATTGTGCTGCTCGTACTCATTGCAGGACTATTATTGAGCAATTGGTACACACAAAATTAATGCGGCTGTAAACACGAATGTTTGAAGGAGGATAGTAATTACTTTTGCAGAGTTATTGGGTAATAACTGTTAGAACTGGTATTAAGCGAAACGGCGGCAGTTGAAATTCAGGAATTTTTGGAGTGAGCCCCATGTATCTCATGAGACTACAACACCAATTTCTTTAAACATTCTAGTAACATTCCAGCGGGGTTTAAAAGGAAAAACCCGCAGCAAAAACGCTTTTCTTCGAAAATTTTGATAATTTATTGTGCTGCCCTCGTCATTTTCCCACAAATGGGAGTTTTATGGTATAATTATCTTATTAAGAGCTATCTATGTAAAAATGTAATCAAAATCGTTAGAACCGTTTTTGAGAAAACAAATTTGGTGTTTTGATAACTATGATAACTATAGTTAAATTTCGGTGGATTTTGCCTATACCCTTATTTTTGCGTCCCATAGTAACCTGTAGGCTAGACATCAAGTTTGAGCTGATTTGGTACGGTTGTTTTATCTATAAACCGCGCTAAATTCGATTTCGCCGAAAGTTTTGGTAATTTATTGTGCTGCTCTCGTCACTTTCCCACAAATGTGAATTTTATGGTATGATTGCCATATTGAGAGCTACCGAAATAACAAATTTAATCAAAATCGTTAGAGCCGTTTTTGAGAAAAAAAAAAATTTGGTGTTTTGATCACTATGATAACTATATTTAAATTTCGGTGGATTTTGTTCATACCCTTATTTTGGCGTCCCATGATGACCTGCGGGCGAGATATGAAGTTTGAGCTGATTTGGTACGGTGGTTTTCTCTAAAAATCGTTCACAGACACACACACACAGACCATTTTCCCAAATAGTGTTTTTCAGTCGATTACATAACTTTCCTTTCTACTTCGTAGAGCAAGGAAAGTAAAAACGCACCTAGTGGAAGAATGTGATGCACTGCGATACGCTAGGAGAGCAATTGGCAACTGCTGGTCTCAATCCTTTTGGTCCTCAGCCACCATTTTTGATAATAGTTGCCACAATATGCGATTGAACTTTTCTACTAGGCCATCACTTTGAGGGTGCAATGGTGTTGCTCGGGTCTCGTGAATTCCTAAAAGCTTAGCAACTTCCTGGAAAACAGTAGCCTCAAACGTTCGCCCTTGATCAGTAAATTTGGGGTTCGCTTGGAACTTCATTCTGATCAAGGGCGAACATTTAAGGCTACTGTACAGATTGAGAGAAATACTGAAATAGATAGTCTCCCAGCACACAGGAACCATCAAATAGCCCCGGTTTAACCCTACTTTTAATTTCGCCTGATGTTGCAGGAATATTATTAGTATTAGAGTATTGAGGCTATTGAACGGAAGAAACATCTCTTAATATCATGCATTCTCTCAGTATAGAATAGTAAAAATTCGTCGAACATTTGTCCAAGACGATCCATTCGTTGATCAGCCAAACTATAGGAGTCCAAACGCCGAGTCAAATCTCCAACGACTGTGGGCCGCGTTCACCAAAACGCCGTTGATCGTGATCCAACTGATCAGGGCTAGATAATTAGATCAAGGCTAGCCATTTTCGCGCCCACCACGCTAGCCGAGATCACTGTGGTATGCGGTTAGCATACACGTGATTACGCTGCGATTAAGCCATATCGAGAAGGCAGTGGACTCATGAGGTTACAGTAAAGTAAAGAAATTGGACGTCTGTTCAACATCTTGTCCCGTAAACAAGTGTCTTGTAAACGTAAACGGCCGCGAAACCGTGTATCCCGTAGATGCCCAATGCTCAATAATCCGGATTTGACCAAATTATTGTATCTAATTATTGTCATACACCAAAGTGGCCGCATTAACCTCTGCCGAAGCTGAATTTTGTGAGGAGCTTAAAGTGAAAATACGCGTACTCCAACTGCGAGAGCTGCAGGAAAAAGCCAAATTATTCCGGGAAAATGCTTTGTGCGTGTAGGAAATATCGGAAGCGGTACAAGAAAATGAGAACTGAGCAAGAAATAATAAGAACCCAAATTATGAGGTTTTTTTTTTTTTTTTTTTTTTTTTTTCTTTGAAACGGTGGATGCAGGCAATACCCTCACTGCAGCCACAAACGGGCCTATTGTAAGGGCGTCCATGATACTCGGATCATGGCCCACCTGCACCACCCCCAGGCCCCACGGCACTGGTCTCACTTGGTGTGACGTCACCTATGCGCCCCCACCACCCCCGCACATAGCGGAGGATATCCGCAAGTTCTGCATTTGCCACCTCTTCGGGCTGAAGAAAGGGCCTCCCAAACACAGAACGGCGCGATGCCACGAGTCCATCGCATACGCACAGCACGTGCTCTGCCGTCTCTAGCCCTACCTCGCAGAACCTGCATACCTGTACCTCGCACTTGCCAATATTTGCAAGGTGGTACCTCAGCGGACAGTGACCTGTGAACAGGCCACATATGATCCTCATATCCTTCCTCCCCAGAGCAAGCACCTCCTTGGACCTCTCTCTGGAGAGCCGGATAAAGAGTTTTGACTGTCTAAGGCCGGGCAGCTCCTGCCAATGAGCAGCCCTGCACCTATCCTCCCATTTGCCAACCTCTCTACGTAGATGGCTCCTGGTAGTCCCAACAAAGGGCTCAGGGCCAATAGGGATCTGCTCTGATCCCTTCTTAGCCAACCTATCAGCCCGTTCGTTTCCCTCTATACCCTGATGCCCTGGCACCCAACACAGTGTTACACTGTTGTCCTCGGCCAGGGCCTTCAGTCTAGTCAGAAAAAGCCAAATTATTCCGGGAAAATGCTTTGTGCGTGTAGGAAATATCGGAAGCGGTACAAGAAAATGAGAACTGAGCAAGAAATAATAAAAACCCAAATTATGAGGTTACAACTTTTGCAAGCAAGGAACTTTAACAAAGAAGGGAGAATTGTCGTGTTTAATATACTAATGTTGGTGTAAAAACGTGGTATTATTTAATAATTCCTACTTATCTGCTACTAAATCCACCCAGGTTAGCCGTTTGGGTTTTCTAACACGGCAATATGACGACTGGTTTTTTCAGAAACTGCTCAGCACGTATTTTACGCAAACAACAACTTGTTTTCGACGATCGTAATACTTTTTTTCGCAACAGAATTTAAATGTATACTTCTAGAAGTCGTCGGACCCTGCTCATAGCCATTTGAGGCGCCGGGTGAGATGACGATAACCCAACATATTAGATTATC
The DNA here is from genome assembly GCA_020466155.1 of Pachypeltis micranthus. NCBI lineage: Eukaryota > Metazoa > Arthropoda > Insecta > Hemiptera > Miridae > Pachypeltis > Pachypeltis micranthus. The sequence goes on from CM035776.1 coordinate 9,585,393, forward strand.
ATCGTAGTGGAATAGTAACTGAAATAACTGCGCACTAGTAAACAGTATCTTTGTTTATTATCATTATTCCAAAATATACGTAAATTATTCACAATAATAGAAGCGAATGTTCGGCAGTTTGGCGGACAAATATCATAACATGATAAAGAAAGATAAAAGCTAACTGGGCTAAAGGCGAACAGCAAAATTTTTTGGGGTTAGCGCTTGATCAGGGCTAGAGCTTAACCCAGTCTGGTGAAGACCGTTTTTGTGGCGGTAGCGGGTTAGGTGCTGTTAATCGACTCTAAACGGGATCAACGCAGTTGGTGAATACGGCCCTCTGTTATTGTCTCAATTCTATCCTCACCTTGATCCTGTCTTCCATGGCTTTCGCGGCATTTAAACAAAACCGCACTTCTGACACCAAAATGTCAGAAAAATTAGAACTGAGTACGCAGACTTATCGAACACCAAACATGTAATGAATCAAAAATGTCCGTTTTCTTTTTAGGTAGCTACTTAACAACCATATCAACTAGAGCTTCCTAACAATATATTTAAGATTGGGTGGCAGCAACGTTAATATTTCTTAAGATTTTCTCAAGTTTAAGAAATATTTTGGGTTAAGGGAGATCAGTGAATACGAGTGTAAGAAAGATTTTAACTTCAGGAATTTTTAAAGAAATTTATTAACATAAGGGAGGCTCGTGAATGCGGAACCCTCCTTAAGTTAAGTGATGTTGTTAAAATGTCTCTGACACGGCCCCTAGTGAAGCTTCCTAATATTTAAACGGGAAATCGTATAAAAGTGATCCCACTTAAATTTGTAAATTACCACTTGCCTGACTGGTCGGAGAATGTATAGCCATGATGGACAGCTGATCTTTGAGAGTTTCGAAACTGTGTATTTCTAGTTCTTTGTGAGGCTCGCCTCTGGAACACAGTCCGACCGAATTATTTAGCGGCTCGTCTGGGAAAAAGTTGAATCTCAGATGTTCGATGACTCGCTCGTAATATTCTTCGGGTATCGGAGCGACTATATCGAATTCGTCCATCTCTGTAAAAATATCTCGATTCAATCAAAGTTTATAGTTAGACTTAGAGGAAACAAAATGTAAGTTTAGGTTGGGAAGCAATCGTTCGCTATTCTGTGAATGTACGGCAAATTGTTATTTAGCCATTTCTGTGACCACGCGGAGGTACGACCCCGGGGAATTTCGGAGGAAAACGTCCGAAACGAGCAATATAAATCTATATTTCAGAGTTGCGCTTTCCTGACTGCTTAAAATTCGCCGAACTACTTGATAAAATGAAGCTACGGCGTTGGAGGTTTTTTCGAGAAAACTAAACTATCGAGATCGTATCAAAATAACTGGTGCGACCCTTCACACAACTTCCCTCTGCTCCGCGTGCGTTAAGCGATTTTTATTGCTCTAACCCAATCGAATTCAGTTTATGCGAACCTGATGCTGATTTTATTGGAAACTCAAGAATCTCAAGTTCAAACAAATGAAAAAGGGATCCGGCTTTACAAATTTGAGGATTTTCCTCCATTCGTTATTTCGTATGTTTTCCCGATCTGCTGTAGCGGCGTCGACGTGAAACACGATTTGCCGTATCACTTAAGATGTTACAGCGAGAGCTTTCTGGAGTCGAAACCGAAAACTTCTTTGTTCATTGTCAGATCCACGATGCGTTAACTAACACAATTTATATGAAAAAAAGAGAAAGTTACAAAAATCGTGTTGTAAAGCCTCATTAATTCATTTATCATTCAGTTCATTTGAACTACAAATCAAACAACGCTTCACGGCAGCACGAAGAGGTAGCGCTTACAGTTCCAGAATTTATTTCGCTACTCGTACTCATTCCCGGACCGATATTGAACAATTAGTACACAGATAATTAATAAAGCCGTACACACGATTTGTTTGAAGAGAATAGTTATCACTTTTGCAGAGTTATCGGGTGAAAAATGTTAAAAGTTGGTAGTAAGCGAAACGGCAGTAGTTGAAATTCCGGAATTTCTGGAGTGACCCCCTTATATCTTATGAGCGTTTTTAAACCCTCACCCTATAGGTATGGAATTGGACTACTACACAAATTTGTTTTAACATTCTAGTGACATTTCAGCGGAGTTTATAAGGAAACAATCGCGCTAAAATCGATATTCGTCGAAACTTTTGGTAATTTATTGTGCTGCTCTCGTCATTTTCCCACGGATGGAAATTTTTTGGCGTGATTGCCTTATTGAGAGCTATCAATATAAAGAATTTAATCAAAATCGCATGAACCGTTTTGGAGAAACAAAAAATTTTGTGTTTTGATCACTATGATAACTATAGTTAGCTTTTGGTGGATTATGCTGCTAATAACCTTATTTTGGTGTCTACAAAAAAAAAACAAAAAAAAACAGCTCAATCGGATCAGCCGTTCTCCCACAAATCGTGATACAGACACACACACACACAGACCATTAAGGCCGAAATTAAGGTTTTTACTTTCCTTGGCTCTACGAAGTAGAAAGGAAAGTTATGTAATCGGCTGAAAAAAAAAAATTTGAGTTTTCTTCAGATCTTTACGTTTCAGGCCCTCCTGAGCCCGAAAAACACTATTTGGGAAAATGGTCTGTGTGTCTGTGAACGATTTTTAGAGGAAACCACCGTACCAAATCAGCTCAAACTTGATATCTCGCCCGCAGGCCTCCATGGCACGCCAAAATAAGGGTATGAGCAAAATCCACCGAAAGTTAAACATAGTTATCAACCAAATGTTTTTTCTCAAAAACAGCTCCAACGATTTTGATTAAATTTTTTATATTGAATTATATTATATACCATAAAATTCCCATTAGTGGGAAAATGACAAGAGCAGCACAATAAATTATAAAAATTTTCGACGAAAAGCGTTTTTAGCGCTATTTTTTTCTTATAACCTCCGCTGGAATGTTAGTAGAATGTTAAAAAAAATTGTTATTGTAGTCCAATCCAATACCTAAAAGGTGAGTGTTTAAAAACGCTCATGAGATACATGGGGCTCACTCCAGAAATTCCTGAATTTCAACTACTGAAACGGCAGTTACTACCATTTCTAAACGTTTTTACCCAATAGCTCTGCAAAATTAATTACTATCCTTCTTAAAAAAAATTCGTGTTTACAGCCTCATTAATTATATGTGTACCAATTGCTCAATAAAAGTCCTGGAATGACTACGAGCAGCACAATAAATTCCAGAACTGTAGGCGCTACCGTTTCCTGCTGCTGTGACGTGTTGTTTGACCAAGTTCAAAGGCCATGTACAAAGTGAATTGACGTAGTGCTAAGGAAAGTTGTGTGTTGCATCGCACCAGATATTTTAGACTCAGTAGGCCTCAAAACGCAAAGATCTGAAGAAAACCCAATTTTTTTTTAACACGATTGCTATACTTTCTTTTCCTTTTGGAGTAGCGGAAAGTAAAACACGCCTCTCGGGTGCGTTTTAGATACTCACGAGTCTTGCAAGAGGACGAGGGAGTGGAGGAGTGGGGGGGGGGGTTTCTATATTATGTTTGTCAGAAAGGTCTGTGCCTCAACCACACGGCAGAGATTTGTTTGTTGGCTGTGTTTTACAAACATCAGAACGATATTAAAGGACGGATTAAAGGGAGTTATTTCGTTAAAATGATGCGCGGAAGGGAGAAACATTACGACGGAAAGCGCCGTCAAACTAAGTCGAACTTGTTGCTTCGGACGCTCTCGACTTCAATTTCCGCTCTGCTCGAGCTTCCCCTTTCCAAACACTTCGTTACTTCGTGTGGTAGTGTTTTCTGTTCTCTCACTCGTTTTGTTTTACTTTCCTTGGCTCTACAAAGTAGAAAGGAAAGTTATGTAATCGGCAGAAAAAAAATTCTTTCTTCAGACGTTTCAGACCCTCTTGAGTCCAAAAAACACTATTTGGGTAAATGGTCTGTGTCTGTGAACGGTTTTTAGAGAAAACGACCATGTCAAACCAGCTCAAACTTGATATCTCGCCCGCAGATTACCATGGGACGCCAAAATAAGGGTATGAACAAAATCCACCGAAAGTTAACTATAGTTATCATAGTGTCAAAACACCAATTTTTTTTCTTTGAACGATTTTGATTGAATTTTTCATATCAATAGCTCTCAATAAGGCAATTATACCATAAAATTCCCATTCGTGGGAAAATGACGAGAGCAGCACAATAAATCATCAAAGTTTTATAAGAAAATCGGTTTTAGCGCGGTTTTTTTTTTCCTTTTAAACTCCGCTGAAATGTTAGAAAGTGAATTGACGTAGAGCTAAGGAAAGTTGTGTGTTGCAACGCACCAGATATTTTTCCTTAAGAACAACGTTTTTCGGCAATACTTTTAGTTGTCTCAGTCTCTCAACGGCCGTTTTCCGCATTTCCACACTCGGATTAAGAATTTGGTTTCTTCGTTGAGAAATACTTATTATTTGAATAGATACACCAACGACGTTTTTACTTTCCTTGGCTCTACAAAGTAGAAAGAACTGCGTCCGAAAAATACTATTTGGTCTGTGCGTCTGTGAACGATTTTTAGAGAAAATGACCGTATCAAATCAGCTCAAACTTGATATTTTGCCCGCAGATTACCATGAGACGCCAAATAAGGGTATGAACATAATCCACCGAAAGTTAACTATAGTTATCATAGTGATCAAAACACAAAATTTTTTTTTCTGTTTCACAGTCAAAATGTGTCAAAAATACCGTTTTTTCGAACATTTCCGTAAATTCCAGGGTAACTGCTCCACCAGATGTGATCAATCTTATGGAGTGTCTTCTAGCATTCTAAACCCACATTTTTTTTCTCCTCAACTATCTCTGTATCCATCTGTTGAAGTTAACTCAGAAAAGGAGATTTGTCGAATATTAATTTATCGGTATTCCAATTTTCTCAAAAGCGGCTCAGACGATTTCGATCAAATTTACGGAGTACTCTCAGCTAACTAGTCCCTACATTTTGTTCTCCGTAAATACTCCTGTATAAATGCGTTGAACGAAGATATAGCGCCCGCCTATGTAGCTGGTGTTCGAACGTGAAGGGATTGCGGAAAGTTGTGTGTTGCTACGCACCGCTCGTTAAAGGTAGCAATGAGCTTATCGGATAGGTAGTTTATTGCAGTACCCCCTTGATTGTTTTCCACATCGCATGATTGGAATTGGAGAGGAACTAGGCTAAAATCGAATTCCTTCAAAAATTGTATTGTGCTGCTCTAGCCGTTCTCCCACTCATGTATGGCACAGTAGCGTTGTACGGAGCTGTTCATACAGAAAATTTGACAAATCGTAATTGTCCTTTTTTGGAATAAAAAATTATGTTTCGATCACCGTGATAACTATAGTTGGTTTTAGGTTGATTTTAGTCATACCCGCCTTTTGACGTCCGGCGGTGACTTGCGGTCTAAAATATCTGCAACCCCCCGGAAATTCGACGACCTGCTACATGTACGACGCTATATCATCGTTCAACGCATTCCTACAGGAAAATTTACGAAGGACAAAATGTAGGTACTAGTTAGCTGAGAGTACTCCGTAAGTTTCATCGAAATCGTTATAGCCAAAAATAATTACGGAGAACAAAATGTGGGTAAGGGTAACTAGAAGACACTAACTATGTAAGATTTATCAAATCTGGTGAAGCAGTTACCCCGGAATTTACGAAAATGTTCTAAAAACATTAGTATCGACACGTTTTGATTTTTATCTCTGTTCAATGGACTGCCAGAAGAACATTTATCAAGAACAACATATAGGTATTAACTATTTGAAAACACCCTGTGACTTTGATAAAAATCGTTGATGCCATTTTGTCAAAAAGCGTAAAAACCCAATTTTTGCTTTTTAGTCTATATCTCTGTTCGCCGTATTTTCCAGGAGATATGCATGAAAGAGAAAAGTTAGGTATCTACTAATAGAAGATAATTTGAAAGTTTAATCAAAATCGTTAGTGCTGTTTTTGAGAATGATGTTTTGATATAAAAATTGTCACGATATGTATCACACGGCAAACTACTCCACGTGATGATTTATCGGACGATTGAATAGCCCGTTATTCAACGTGTCGAAGTTGTCTGTCAGATTTTGCTTTTCTCAGGAATATTATATTGTCGGCTGAAATAAATAATTGAGTTTTGAGAAAATTGGAATACCGATAAATTAATATTCGACAAATCTCCTTTTCTGAGTTAACTTGGCTTATATCTCCGTTCAACATATATATACAGAAATAATTATGCAGAAGCAAATGTGGGTATGGGTTACTAAAAGACACTCTGAACGATTGATCGAATTTGGTGAAGCAGTTATTACAGAATTTACGGAAATGATTGAAAAAACGTTATTTTCGTTGAAGTCAAAAAGCGTAAAAAACTTTACGGGAAGGAAAGTTAGGTATTGATTAGTAGAAGGTAATTTGAAAGTTTAGTCAAAATCGTTGGAGCCGTTTTCGAGAAAAAGGCGAAAAACCCTAGTTTTTGGTACATTTTCGTCCCCTACCCCCCTTCCCATCGGCCGAAATCGTCCATAACGTCATTTTGGTGTCTACAAAAAATAACAAACAAAATAAAAAAAGAACCAGCTCAATCGGATCAGCCGTTCTCCCGCAAATCGAGCTACAGACACACACACACACACACGGAACGCGCGCCGAAATTAGGTTATTTAGACTCAGTAGGCCTCAAAAACATGAAGATCTGAAGAAAACCCAATTTTTTCTGACACGATTACAATACTTTTCTTTCCCTTTGGGGTAGCGGAAAGTAAAAACACTCATATGATAATTAGGAACAACTGCAGAAATCCCGGAATCCCAACCACCGCCGTTTTACTACTGTTTCTCATATATTTTACCCGATAACTCTGAAACAGTGGATGCTATCCTTCTCAAAAAAAAATCGTGTTTACAAGCTCATTAATATTCTACGTTTAATCATTCAATAGTGGTCGTGGCATGAGTGAGTGCACCACAACAACTAAAAGTGCTTTAAGAACTTTAAGCGCTACCACTTTCCACGTAAAATGTGAAGTGATGTTGTATCAAGTTCTAACAAACTAAATGAAAATTTTATTGTATTAGTGGGCAAATAAACGACGAGTGCACAAGGGCAGTCGGATTATACGTCGCAATGAATATGTTTAGTGTTCCTGTAATTTTACCCCAAAAACGCGACGAGAGTCTAGTAAATGACTTATACGCTGATTGTTCAATAAAGGTCGTGGCAACACAATTCTGGCACGTCGTACACCATCAGTTGCCAAATATATTGTGAAAAAATTGTCGGTCCCGCTATAAAAGTTGCCCAATTTACGCGGAGCTGAGGAATATTGATATATTTTTGCAGCATTAATATATTTCCCTTGCCCTTTAGGTCGCTGAATGTAAAAAGCGCGTCGTGCAAAAATGTGGTACAGGGATTTATGTTGTTTTTAGGGAAGTTTCTGACAGGATTTAAATATTTAATTCCAGGATGTTGAGCGGCGTGTTGTCATCTGGGAGAGTGTTGGAGCGGGAAAGTGATGCATTTCGTAGGAGGCGTCTAGGGGTTGAAAGGAAAAGGAAAGGGGTGGAAGAGAGAGAGAAATACGTGATATTGGGGGCAGAGACAAGGGAAAGGAATGCACAGCTTACCTGACGCGAAATAAAGGGGTGGCGAAGCTGTGGAATTGTCGTTACTGTGGAGGCTGAATCAATCTGAGGAAGGTTTTGGGTCCGCGAGTTTCCTCACCTACCCCCCTTCGCCCCTTCGGAGCCCTCACAATGAAAAGCGGCAAGCGATGGAACGGTGTGGGGAAGGCTTGGGGGTGAACTTGAGTAGAGTGGAGTCTGGCGAGGAGTGGCGAGGAGATGGATAGAAAGGAGGGTGCAGTGGAGGGACTGTGGCGATGACGGTGGGGGGGAGAAGGGAAAAGCTAATGGCATCAAGTTTCCTAGGTAGAGGGGGGTTGTGGAGGTACGGTGCGAAGGAGAGAGTGGGGAAAGCTATCCTCTCCTCACCCCCTCATCATCGTCTCCACACCCCCCTCACCACACCCCTCTCATGACACTCGCTGAGCAGAGCGGAGTGAACCATTAGAAGGCGATGGTGGCGAGGCATAGCCTGCTGGGGCTCGGATGAAGAGGGAGGATGGAGTAGAAAAGCTCCCGTTGCTATGACGACTCGTACATCCCAAGCCTCTTCTGAACGTAGCTCGATACGCAATCGTCCCATTTCCCTGACCCCTTTTGTCCGTTAAAGGGAGGAAAACCCGGGGAGGATCGGATTTCAACGGTAACGCCATTTCAATCAAACGCTGAATATCGGAGTCAATTTACCATGGAGCGCCGTTTGAAGATGAACTGTCTGGAGTGAAGTGGAAAAGCGCGGGACCGAGGGCGAGGGTGCGACCTGACGCCACGCGAGGAAACTCAGATGATGAGGGGTGAACCAAGGCCACACGCCCTTCCCTCGAAGGGGCAGCGTGGCTTTCGAAAAACCGGGACGCATCGCTCAATTTTCCTCGGCCTCGCGTAAATGGGCAGTTTTTATTGCGATATGACTGTAGAAGACACATGTTTTTCAACGATAATACAGTTCAATGCGTCTTCATAAGTTCCTTATAGTTTATTGTTACTTAACTGTCCTGATGATGCTTAAATTAAGCGAAACGGCGGCCTAGAGAAAGCCTTTCATTCATCCTGACTGGCTCTCAAGAATCCACACCAGAGCAGTTTTTATCTCATCACCAACTAACCTCTTTTTCACTAACTGCCTACTCTCTCAGCCACGCGCAGTTGTTCATGCTTTGGTAACAGAATGACAACTCTGTTTTGGTTTGAACTTGTAGCCATCGAAGTAATCCATATGTTCAACCCGTAACCTAGGCATGGTTATGGAATGTTTATTATTATTTTATTTTTCATTAGCGTTTTTGATATTGGTAAATGTTTATGCGTTCTCAAATTAAATTTCCTTTCTCTCATCGAATTGTCTCGACTCAGTCTGATCTCACGAACACGTCAAATTGGTGACCCCGACGTGATCTTTTCGCGAAGATGAGTGACGAAGACCATGAAAAAGGCACAAGTGAAATGGGAAGGAAACGCATAGATGTTTCTCTCGGCGTTATACATAGCGTTGCCGACCGCCTACCAAAATTTTGGAGGCAAGACCCAGAAATGTGGTTGATGCAGGCCAATGCAATCTTTTCATCTGCGCGCATCACTTCTTCTAAACGAAGGTACGAAGATACCATAGCCAAATTAGATTATGAAATCCTGCGGCAAGTGGTCGACTTGGTTCGGAATCCATCCGAAACTCCCTATGAGGATCTGCAAAAACGTCTAGTCGAAACCTACGCAGAGTCAGAGGGCGAAAGAATCAAGCGCTTAATGGAGGATAAACAACTAGGGGACCTAAAACCTTCACAATTTCTTAGGGAAATGCGACTCCTCGCTATGAATTGTGTATCCAACGACCTTCTTAAGTCTCTGTGGCTTAGGGGTTTGCCGCGACGCATGCATGACATTTTAATTGCCATGGATCAAACTGATCTCGACAAATTGGCCAGCGTGGCCGACCGTCTGCACGAAACTTACGAACCGTCGCTGGTTCATGCAGTTGCTTCGACGTCGACTCAACAAACGGAAGAAAGCCTCCACGAGTTGGTACGTCGACTCGCAGTTGACGTCGCTGCGCTTCGCTCAGAGCGCCGTACTCGCAAACTTAGTTTTTGCCACCGCAAATTCAAAGCAAAGACTAGGAAGCGTGTGCAACCTTGTGAATCGGAGGAACGTCCTGCAACCAACGCAAATACGAATACGTCAAAGTAGAGGAGGCGACGGCCATGGCGGATGCCGTCGCTGACAACTCTAATCGCCGCCTATTTTGTCAGTGAGCGCGTGACGGGACAGCAATTTTTAATAGATACTGGTGCTGCTGTTTCTGTATACCCGATCCGCAAATGGCCTCACAAGAATGTTCAACCTTCTGCCTATTCTCTTTATGCAGCCAATACCACCAGAATTAATACTTATGGGGAAAGATTGAAGATATCAAACGCGGTGAGCCTGCGCCTTGAATTTTCATGAAGTAAACGATCCCGATGAGTTCGTACCATATGCCCTGGGAGGTGATAAGGGAAAAATCCTTTTACCCAGAATGTGTGGCTGGTGGCACCTTGCGATCAGTATAGGACGAGGAGGAGTATATTAATATGACCCTATGGCGTGGATTCCAGTTGCTGTTGGAGAGCCCAATCTGGAGAATCTGTAGCTGAGCAGCCTCAGAGCGAAATTCGGCATCCACCGTTTCCAAGACATTAAAGCCCGGGCGATGTTGAGCGTCAGTATTATGTTTGGCAGTGTTTGATAGGCGCATTTCTTGGAAGTGATGAAGCAAGCTTTTCAGATCCAAATCAACATCAGATGTATCATGAGAGGGGACTACTTGCCCGTTTCCCAGATCACTTTGACGCCTTAAGCAGATAGTGAAGGATGGCTCAAGAAACCTTTGGAGGGGGCATGGTTTGGAACTCTATGTCTGGGGCAAGGAAGGTGCTCGGGTATTTCTTTCACAGCGACCTGTCCACACCTACTGGCTACTTCAGTTGCCCCAGGTACCAATCGGTGCCCGGTCCCAACGATTTGTCAGTTCTGTATTGAGTCAACGTCTGGACTGACTTCCTCGAGAAGTATAGAATGCGTGTTTTAAGACGTCGGCTTGTTGTTGAGCCATCAATACTGGGTGTTGCAGGCACAAACCCTCGTACTCTGCTCTCGAATTATATAGCAGAAAAGAGGCGAGTGCTATCATGCCAACGGCCAAGATTATAAAAGCGAAAAGTAGAACACAAACAGCTACACTCTTCAGTAGCGTGATGGCATGGGTTGAGTGGAACTTGGAAACCTCTTCTTCTACCTAACGTGGTCTTTAGAAGTTACCAACACGACATAAGAGAGGGGTAGTCGTTCTCCTGTTCCTCCTGCGATGGAAGAACACGCAAGAGTAGTGGAAGAATACACAGTGGAAGGCACCCAATTAAGACTTTGCCTTGAGATAAAGTATTTCCCAGCTACAAGTGGTATCCAGTTTCGAAAAAAGAAGGTAAAGAAGTGTGCCCCAGATAAACAGAAGAGATCGTTTGGGAAATGTTCCTTATTCTAAAATAAACCAAAAAGGGAACTCCCCAAAGGGGTTACTTGGGGTTTTCCAGAAAGGGATGCCAACCAAAATAACGTGAGGATTGCACTAGGGGTGTTTACCTCATGAGCGTTTTGGTTCTTGGTTGAAATACCACCTCAAATTTTCGAAAGATTTAAGTGGTTTTTTGGGATGAGTTGATAAAGGAAACACACACTACGGTGTATTATTCTCTAGCACAGCTTGGCGCAGTCCCACACCTCTGAAACCCATCCCATTCCTGACTACAACCGAACCACCAAAATTACGTGTTCCACGCGCCTATGGGCAATTGGCATAATGTGACCAATCATGAACTGGTGGTTGAAGTGAGACGAGAGGTAGCGAGTAAACGATCAAACGATTACTTTCGCTGTTAGCTCCCGCGAGTCCTTGGCTCACTATAATTACTGTGATTTTACTATTTCCGGTTTAGACGCAGTCATACACCTCTGGAACTCCTTCCATTCGACACTGCATCTAAAAATGCCTAGAAGACGATACCAAACACGGCGTAATAACGATAAAACTGTCAAAATTGCATTTTTGTTACTTTTTTTTCAATTCTTTGCGCATAACAACCAGGGGCTTCGTCCGATCGGACTGCCCACCAAATACCAAAGATGATTTTTGTGCAAAAGAACACAAAATCGGCCTTAGGGCATGATACTGCCTGGATGGCAAACGGAAATTGCAGACTTGGAGTCACGATACCCTAGAACGTAAAGTAACAAATTTTGTTAAAAATTTTCCCCATTTTTTTTTGTTATTATTCAGAATGAATAATAAACTGTTACAGGGGGGATTAATATTGAAGTTATATTGCACTAAGAGAGTCGGGAAGTTGGTACGATATCAAGCCCAATGCAACTCGAACATTCGAATTACATTCCAGGATGTTTTACCACCACAGACAGGGAACTGAGTGGGAGCAAAGGCGAGCGCGGGCGACACAGCGACGAGGGAACCGGCTCAGTTACAACTGACGGCAGTGAAGTCTCGAGCGAATCGGAGCATTTGAGGTGCCCAGTCAGCATAAATGCCCCAGACGAGCCTCTGCTGAATCGAACGGTTTGGTTCGTCCCGTTACAATTGTGTGTTGCTGAGCCAATCTAATTCCAAATCAACAGTTCGGTTTTAGAGAGGTGTTATCCTGCTCTCTACAACTACAGCGACTCACTGGTTATATTTAGAACGCTTTTCACTCTAAGGAGGTATGTAAAACTACGTTTTTCGATACTGAACGAGCTTACGAGTGTGGCACGCAGATCTTAATAAAATAAAACCTCTTCTCCGTCAAAATCTCTTCACCACATTAAAGAACTATCTTCACAACAGAACCTTTTCCGCCTACATACAAAATGAATCCTCTACTTTTCGATCTACAGAAGCGTCTGTTCCACAAGGTAGAATTCTAGGTCCTTATCTTTATACTATATTCTCCCGCGATATTCCCCTTCCCCAGTCACCTGACTTCTCTGGTTTACGCTGTAAGCCGTAAAGACCCTGTAGAGGCTCCACAAGCCCTGTAAATATACATAGAAAAGTTGACTCAATGGTGTGCCAAATGGCGCTTGAAGATCAATACAACTAAATCTCTTCTTAGGAACAGTTATTTCTTCCCAAAATAGTTACAAGTATCTGGAAGTTACTTTAGACACCCACCTTACTTACCCACGTCATCACACCTGAAATGCCCCAGACGAGCCTCCGCTGAATCGAAGGTTTTGGTTCGTCCTGTTACAAAACCAAAACCCTGCAAATCATGACACAACGGTTTATTATTTTGTTGAACAGCTTGACGGACTCTGACAGCTCCGAGACCCATCCAATTCGACTCAGCATCGAAAAATACCAGTAAACCACACAGAACATGACCTGACTACAATGGAACGACGAAAACTAAATATTCCAGTCGCCCGCAATTGGCACGACGAGGCGAGTCGAGATTTTTGATGAGACGGGAGGAAGGGAGTACAAACCAACGAACGATTACTTTCGCTGTAGTTATTTTCCCGCGAGTTCTTTCAATTAGTAGACTTTGGCTCATTATAATTACTGTAATTACACTATAGGTACACGCTTGATACTCATTCTATTCAACCCAGGATCTAAAAATACCTCGAAAACGATACCGAACACGGGATATTTGCAATAAAACGGCCGAAATTGCGCTTCGTTAGTTTTCTTAACCATTATTGCCCATAACAACTATGGGCTTCGTCCGATCGGATTGCCGAGATTGCAGAGACCACGTTAAAGGCCCGGGCGGCGGAGGACGGACATTGCTGATTTAGATTTCTGATGTCTTGAATCGGTAAAGTATCAAATTATGTGCAGGGGTTGTAAAAAAGTGTTCCTGACTGAAAACATAAGGTTATTATTCTGAATAAACAACAAACCAAATTTGGCTAAAATCGATTTTCTCCGAAACGTTAAGTAATTTATAGCGCTGCTCTCTTCATCTTCATGGAAATTTGAGTTATTCGGTATTATTGTGTCTTTGGTAGCTGTCTATACGAACAAATTTAATGAAAGTAGTTATTTATCACAATGATAACAATAGTAAGCTTTGGGCGGAATTTTGCTCATACCCTTATTTTGGTGTCCCATGGTAAACTAGCATGGTATCTTATTGTAATGGCTTCCATGGTCCTCAGATCATCCCCCCCCCCTACATTGCCACCAGGCCCCACAGCACTGGTCTCACTTGGTGTGAGGTCATCTATGCGCCCCCACCACCACTCCACAAAGGGGAGGACATCCGCAAGTTCTGCATTTGCCACCTCTTCTGGCTGAAGAGGGGGCCTCCCAAACACATGACGGCGTGATGCCATGAGTCCACTGCATGCTCTGCCATCTCCACCCCCACCCCCCCACCCCCCGCAGAACCAGCATACCTGTACCTCGCACTTGCCAATATTTGAGGTGGTACAGGGAGTGTGGGAACTGGCCACATAAGATTCTCATATCCTTTCTCCCCAGTGCAAGCACCTCCTTGGCCCTCCCTTTGGAGAGCCGAACAAGGATCTGCGCTGATCGCTTCTTAGCCAACCCATCAGCCCGTTCGTTTCCCTCTATACCCTGATGCCCTGGCACCCAACACAGTGTTACACTGTTCTCCTCGGCCAGGGCCTTGAGTCCAGTCAGACACTCCCACTGCCGCAATGTAAGACAGTATGAGCTGATTAGGTTCAACCGTTTTCTTTCAATCGCGCTCACAGGCAGACACACAGACTGTTTTCCCAAATAGTGTTTTTCGGACTCGCTTCTTCTCAAAACGTGAAGATCCGAAGAGAAATAAAAATTGTTTTTTCAGCCGATTGCACAACATTTTTCTAGTTTGCGGTGCCAAGGAACATAAAAAGGCTGAGTATAGTAATACTGATTACTCCTTACTGGGAAAATACAATAACGCGTTTAGCGAAATTCCGTCACCTCGATTACGTAGCTTTCCTATCTACTTCGTAGAGCCACGGAAAGTAAAAACGTATTACTTCATGTTTTAGCGTTGGGAGTGTCCAGCGAAAGTGGAAAATTGAGTTCAGTCTTCATTTTCTGTGTTCAGGGTTTGAGTAGAGGGAAAAGCATAATTGGAGTTCCGAACCTCAAGAGAACAAGGCACAAGGCTTTCCTTCCCCCACTTACCCCTTACACCATTTCCATCATCTCTTTGCGGCCTTCGTCCTGCAACTAATTAGGTTTCCTCTTTGCTCCCGACCACCCTCACTCCGTCGCTCATATTTCTCCTTTTAGTTTCCCTCGCGACTCTCTCGAAAGGCAATTGATTCGCGGAGTCGGAGACTATCGAACAGTCGACCTTCCGGAAGATGATAATTTTATTCCAGTTTCGTCGAATAGCCAATTTGCCCTCATTTTCGATTCAGTATTTCCCATCGGCGGGCTTCCGTTTTCATGAATTTTTCACGTTTGACGGCGAGGGGGACGCAATTAGTCAAACGAAACCTCCGAAATAATAATAATTGAGGGACCTACTGGGGCATAAATAGGATTGTACTTTACACGCTCTAACCGCGTTCTACGGACTACCCAAAAGCGTTTTGGGGGGTGGGAGAGAGCAAAGGTACATATTACTTCAAAGTACGATGTAAATTTATGCCACTTTTGACAAAACTCAAAAAACGTTCAATGGCCGGAAATCGCATTTTTACATTTTTTATGTTTTTTAGCACAACGGGTGAGTTTTTTAAAATAGTTTTCTTCCGTTTTTCACGTTCCAAAAACACAATATTTGAGAAAATGGCCTGTGAAAACGATAGAGACCTGAACCAAACGCTCGTATTAAATACTTCGTCTCCTGACCGACACTGGACGCCGAAATAAGGTTGTGGGCAAAATCAGCCTTAAATTAATTATAGTTATCGAAATAATTGAAACGCCACTTAATTTCTCGAAGACGGTTGTGACGATTTGGGTTAAATATTTTGTGCGGACAGCTCAAAATAACGCGCAAGTACCGTGAAAAATGTCTTCCGTGAAAAGATGGCGAAAGCAGCTCAATGAATTATCGAAAATTCGGACAAAAATGTAGCTCAGCTTTTTCTTCGCGTAACATCAGGTGCGCCGGGCTGCACAACTTTCCTGAGCTCTACGCCCGTTCACTTGTGTTTATAGCTTTTTCTACTAACATAAATTGAGGAAAACTGGTGATTGCCGTACCTCTTACGGATCGCACAATGTCCTGCCATAAATAAAGTCAGAGGTCGAAGGTGTTTGACGGTATTGTACAACACAACTGACGTGGAAGAGCTGAGGTCGTTAGCAAACGAGGGAAGAGGGCGTGTGATCGCCACCTATTCACGTATAACGTTATCGATACAATTTTTGAGAAATCGACAAACAAGTTGCCCCGTCGATTCACAAAATATCTGGTGCGTTGCAACACACAACTTTCCTTAGCTGTACGTCAATTCACTCGTGTACATGGCTTTTTCCTCTTACTGAATTCATTTATCACTCAGTTCATTTGAACTTGGTCAAACAACGCATTACGGCTGCAGGAAGCGGTAGCGGTTACAGTTCCGGAATTTATTGTGCTGCGCGTTCGGGAATGAGTACGAGCAGCCCTGAAATTCCAGCGCTAAGCGCTACCGCTTACTGCTGCCGTAATGCGTTGTTTGACCAAGTTCAAATGAACTGAGTGATAAATGAATTCAGTAAGTAGAAACCAATTTTGATAATTTATTGTGCTGCTCTCGTCATTTTCCCACGAATGGGAATTTTTGGTATAATTGCCTTATTGGGAACTATCAATATAAAAAGTGTAATCAAAATCGTTAGAGCCTTTTTTGAGAAAAAAAATATTTAGTGTTTTGATCACTACGATGACTATAGTTAACTTTCGGTGGATTTTGCTCATACCCTTATTTTTGCGTCCCATGGTAACATCGGACTCAGGGGGGTCTGAAACGTAAAGATCTGAAGAAAACTCAACTTTTTTTTCAGCAGATTACATAACTTCCCTTTCTACTTTGTAGAGCCAAGGAAAGTAAAAAGGTGACAGTAGCAGCTCAGAAACTGATTTTTACGCGCTCGACTTTTGAAAAATAATGTCCAAGTTCGCCGTTAGGTGCGCAATGGGAAGTTGTGTTGCGCTCGGATTGAAATGATCTGAACTAAGAAATTTTCGAATCGCGCGTCGTATTGGACTTTGGGTGAATTAAAATAATTCCCACATTCGTCAGCAGTAGCAGCAGCACGGGAGCGTTCGACAACCTTCGGTGGCCAGCCCTCCACAATGAGATTAACGGTAGAATCCCCCACAACCTGTACTTGCTCGTCATTAGTTACCACCTGACAGACACAACTGCTACGATCGAATGCAGGCATGTTTATGTTCAGAGAAAGATTGAGAAGGGGTCCTTGGACCATCACTCTGAAATGGCTTCTTCCAAGGTCTCCTCAAGAGGCTCATGGAGACTGACTGTGAGCTATACGCTTATGTGGATGACTTGACTGGGCTGATCTTTGCAGAGTGCTCCACCCACCACGTGCTCCGCACTATGGTGCGAGCATGTCAAGATGCAGGTGGCTGAGGAAAAAACCCAGCTAATCCTCTTGAAAGGAAAAGTGAATAATCCACCCTCAATAAGCTTTGGCGGCCTAAGTATTTAGGAGTGAATATAAGTGAGAGGTGGGGCTTTAACCAACACCTCCAATCCCTTAAAGACAGTACCGTCGCAAGGTTTACCTCACTGCATGCAATTACTAAGGTACTACTTGGGGTGTGTGTTACTATGGCACTATCCTCCTGTATAAGGCGTGATTGGCTACTGCCATGTTGTCTGGGATAGCAAACTAACAGTCAATCAAAAGATAGGCCCAATCTCTGAGATCACAAAGGCCTTTAGGACTGTATCAACAGAAGCACTCCAGGTGATCTCTGGTCAGTTACCAGTTGACTTGGCCGTTGAGTGCATGGTTGACAAGTGGAGAGTGAAACAGGAGCTTCTCCCACTTTGGGCTGAACTCCGTGCGGATCTCACCACAGAACGAAAACTTGCTGCTATCAACGAATGGGCTGTAGAGAAATGGCAAGCGGGATAGGAATCCTTGTATGAGTTCTTTCCCAACATCTGATGAGCCAGTTCCTTACAGGACATGGTGACTTGAATGCTCCTCTTCTTTTCTCAAAGACTCTCCATTGCGCACGTCATGCGCCTCCAGTGCGAAGGAAACAAGAAAATACGTGCTGCTCCACTGTAGTTTCTACAACAGTGAGCGACGGTTGTTGGGAGGGCAAACGAACTTAGCAGCATTAGCTTAGCAAGCCTATAACCATTTTGAAGAGTTTGCAAAGAAGGTGATGGCTCAGAAACGTGGTCATAGTTGATCTGACCTTTTGAAACTTGCCACCCAAGTAAATAGTTAGATCAGGTGTGAAACCAGATCAAGAACTCGGGATTCCTTAGGTGGTCACCTCCGCACAGTCACACACAGGCAACAGCTCTATACAAGGAGATTGGCTAACGTCCAAATACTTGCCGTACACACAGGTCTGAGTTAGGTGGATGCTGTGGGGGCCAGCCTCCTGCACATTAGCGAAACCCCAACTTCCATCACTGATATAACCATCTTCGAGGGTTTAGGAAGAGTCATCAAATAAGGAAACAGACCTGCCATACCCTTTCTCCAAGCGTGTTGATTAACCTTACATAGCTCAGGGAAATATAAGAACTATTTTCTGTTTGAACTTCCTTGCTCTACTGCGTAATGCCTGATATATCTTCCTGTTTAGTATGTGCAATTATACATATACACGGATGTATATCCCAACACTGTTAAATCCCCTTTAAGGTATGGGTTCTCAAAATCAAAAGTTTCTTTTTAAATGTGCATCAACTGTTTTAATACGATTGTAATAGCTAAAGTTTCTACGAAAATTCAATAATGAGCTCAATCGATCGAGCCACTGTCCTGCGAAGCTGGCAACAGGTACCCATGCACAAAACAGGCATCAAATTAGGTTTTGTGATTCACGAGACAATAAAATATGAACTGATGAAAACACAAATTTTTCTTATTCTTTGGGTTTAAAAGAGTAGAATGATGCATTACGCTCCATATTCGCAGGAAGATATAATTCCATGGAATTAGGTGGAAGTCCATGATGGTGAATGTGGCATCAGCACACCACAGACATGGCCAGCAGAACTCCACCATACTCGATGCAGAGATCCAAACAGCTGTGGTATTGCTAGTGTTAGGAGCCATACTAGTTTGCTTCACAGTCAGTCTGTCTCTCAATTCTAACTTACACTCTCCTCTCATCACGCAGCAGCTCTAAATATTTCTCTGTCAAACCTGCGTCTGTTCACATTCCCTTCTGCAGTTCCACTCGGCCAGTATCCTCATTGGAATCACTGATGTGTCTGGGACAATAGTGCGTCGTAGCCAACATGGCTTACTAATGTACTTACTCCCTTCTTCCACAGCATGTAAGGGTCCAGCTCGTTCAAAGCCTCATAATGCCTCATTTGGACTACGCTGCTGCTGCATGGTGTGATTTGAAGAGCGAGGAACTGAGTCGGTTACAGAAGGCCCAAAATGCTGCACTCCGTTTCGCGTTGAGGCTAAAAATGGACGATCACGTCACCCCTCACTATCGTCGGATTGGCTGGTTGAAAATGAGCGAAAGGAAGAGACTGCACGTGGCCACAATGATGTTTAAAATATTGAAAAACAGCAAACCGGCATATCTTCGCTGCAAATTTGAGTTCCTAGCATCAAGAGACACACGGATCCGCAATAGAGTGCTTCGGACGCCTCAGCATCGAACCGAAATGTTTGCACGTTCTTTCGAAGTTCAGGGGTGCAAGCTATACAATGACAATGTTGAATGGTTTGATATAAAGGAAAAAGTGGTAGAATTTAGGGAGAAAATTAAAAATAAACTGTTGAGGCTATATTAAGGAGTTTTCGTACAAGAGAAACTTTGAAGTGAAATAGAATTTGATTTATTTGTTTCAGTTGAACTGTTTTTGTCTGTTTTAGTTATTTACTTAGCGATATCTAGTTAAAGCAATAGTTTATTTTATGTTATAATTGAACTTTTAATATGGTAAATATGTTTTCAGGGAGAGTGGAAGAGAGGGCCTCATGGCCCTAACTCATCCTTGATTGTTAAATAAAAATCTCAATCAATCAATCTTCCTGCAACTTCCCTGTACCATGAGATAGCGCGCACTGTTTACATTTAAGCCATGTGAGCTGGTATATCTTCATTCCAGTACATGTCGATTCAGTCTCTCGGTGCCTGAATTTTGAGTCATTTCTTAAGTGTGCTACTCATGCCTTTGTCGGCTCAGAACCACTTTAAGACACTTGATCACATATTATTCTCAGCCTTAATGCTAGTTGGGGTCACTCAGGCTCCTCTTCTACTTCTTACATCTTGGATTGTCCTTACAAGTAACCCATTCTCAGGTTTCTCCTCAGTATTTACCTTGCAGTTCGTCTCCGTTGACTTCAGAAACCTGTTCGATGGTTTCGTTCAGATGTTTTGCTTAGATCTCATTTCTGGCGGCGTCAAACCGCAAAATGTGGGGCTCATTAGACACTCTCACAGTTCCTTCCAACAAGCACGCTCTGAGTCATTCACCTCGACGCCGGAATAAGCCCATGCAAAAAAATCCATACCCTTTGAGGGCTACATCAGGTAGTTTCCCCCACCATTTTGACACCTTTGCCAGCACTGCATCTTCATAAGGGAATCAGTTCGACTCTTCAAGGGCCACTCTTCTTGCCAAGGATTGACACGGGAATGATATCAAAGGTTGTAATATCAATAGTCCACAGAGTTTCAAGTAAAAATACTGTAATAAACAGTAATTGAAAACAATACTTACATATCACATTCAACTTCATATTTTTGTATTTCAGCGCAGACACACAAGCACTGAATCATATGAATCCACAAGCACATGAACTGTACTACAAAAGTGTGTGAATCCGTATTGTTTGTTCACGTGAAACTTAATGTAGAAGTTAACTTATTCAAAAGGTGCACACTATTAGAGATAACTTAAGTTGATAAGTTATCACCTTAATATCATTGTGTCTAACAAAATATGTACAAAAGATAGTAATGACAAACAATGAAAGGGATGAAATGATTAATATTTAGTAGAGGAGGATTCTTTTCTCGACAGCTTTACGGCAAATAGGGCACTCAGACATGCGGTCACCACATAGTTGACAGGTGCCGTGGCCGCAAAGGAATATCATGTTCTTCAGTCGATCCAGACAAACGGGGCACATTGTCTGCTCTTTAATGTCTTGAAGCTGCTGTTGTAGCTTTTGGTAGTCAGCGCTGGTTGCATCCCGAGAACCGTTATTCATGAGGGGAGCGTTGCAAGCGTGTAGCATTACTGAATCTATGTTAGAGGGCCCCGCTGACGTAGAAGGGCCCGGAATAGCTATCGACGAGGAGGGAGGCAAACTACCTCCTACAGCCCCTTCTGCTTGTTGGTTGTCTTTCTTGGCGAGATAACCTCCGACCGCTCCTTGCAACTGGTGAACCATTTTGTCCTTGAACCTGCTCACCTTTTCGTCTTCTTCTTCGCTTGTTTCAGATGTTTCAGCATATCTGTTAGTCGCTTCTTCTTCTCGAGCTCCGCAGCAAGTGGAAAACGCGAGTTGTTTAATGATGGGGACTCTGCACTGCAAACACTTTTTAATCAACGGAGCGCAAAACTCGCAAGCCACCATGTGACCGCAAGGCTTGAACAACACGCTGGCTTTTTTAAACGAGCAAACCATGCATTCGTCAATTTTGGAATTAGAAAGCACAGGCTCTCGGCAAATTAGACATTTCTTGACGCGCGGGGCACAAGTTGAACAGCAAGCCACGTGACCGCAAGGTTGGAAAAGAGTTTCCCTTTTGTGGTCGGAGCAAACTAGACATTCTTCCAGGCACAAATCAACTGCACCTTCTCTCGGTTCCAACTGATCGGTTTCCTTGTCCTGATGTGCTTTGGTCAGAGCTTTGTACAAATTGGGATCGGGGCACAGATCTAATGGAGTTTGCCCCTTTTTGTTCTTTATGGTGAGATCTGCTCCACTTCCAGCTAAGAAGCATGCAATGGCGGCTGACGACTTGGCTTCGTGAAGCTCATCTTGACTCCCAAGGCCCATCAAAAGTTTGCCAATATCTTTGACTCCTTGAAGTTGTTTGATTTGGGATAATGTGTGATGCCTAAGAGCTTCGTGCATTGGGGTGTCCCCATCTTTGTCAGTAATATTTAAATTTGCCCCTTCTCGAACGAGCAACCGAACTATTTGGGCGTGTTGCCGCTCTACAGCTAAGTGAAGAGCAGTTTGGAAATTCAAATTTTGAATATCCATGTCAGCTTTGCCATGGTGAATTAGAAGTTTGGCTACGGAAACGTGGTTATTGAGTGCTGCCAAATGAAGAGCAGTGTAACCGTCATCTTTGGGTTCATCAACTACCCATCTTCGTGGCGACATCACCAACAACATCCACATAGCACTCGGGTTGCCTCGAAGCGCTGCGTGATGTAGAGCGTTGAATCCGTTATTATTAGTTACTTTGATGTCCGCATTGTGGTTGAGAAGTAAGGTCACCATGTCATCGTACTTCTTCGATATTGCGTCATGAAGAGGAGTGTCCCCCTCAGAATCTTGGAGATTGGGGTGACAACCTAATTTGAGCAGAGCCTTCACAACGCCAACATATCCTTTGTTCACGCCAATATGCAGGGGCGTCTGCCGCCTATTGTTACGGATGTTCAAATCAGCTCCAGCTTTAGCTAGTAGCTCAATAGCCACGGGTTCATTGCCAAATGCAGCATGATGAATCGCTCTGTCGCCATCTTTGTCCTCAATTTCCACATCCGCATTGTGACTTAACAACAACTTAACGACTTCTATGTGCCCGTGTTGACTGGCTGCCTGCAGCGCTGTGTGACCACCGAACAACCCGTTGACATCAGCCTCCTTCCTTAATAGAACTTCCTCACAAGTTTGAACGTCACCGCTCGCTGCAGACTTTACAAGCTCTAGATTTATGTCACCTGTGGAATGAGTTTCGAATATTTTCTTCAAAATAGCGCTCAAACGTTCACCCGATGGATAAGATATTTTGGTGACTGCTGATGGGTTGTATGTCCAGGATGTGCCACAAACCTCGATCTTCAAGTCGTTGTCGTTGTAGATTTGTTGAATGCGGCCTATGCCACCGAGAGTAGGCGACATTGCTGCTGCCCATTCACCGTGACCTTTTTGGAGGATTTTGATTCTTTCGATGTCACTGCATATTTGCACGATGTCTCCAACATTAAATTGAACGTTGTGCGAAGGTGACGCTGGAACTTTGGTAAGGACTGCAGGATTGAACGTCCACTTGTTTCCGCTTGGATATGAGACGACAATGTCGTGATCTTCATCGATGCTGACGATAGAACCAGTCGTACCTAAGCACTCGAACATGCCGTCTGTCCACCCACCATGCCCAACCTGAAGGGACTGCACAATCTCCAATTCGAGGTCCACTTTTACTTGGTCGCCGATTTGAAGTCCGTGCGGGCCATTCCGGCCAGACCCGTGCTGCCCTAGCACTGGAAGGTGGTCCCTGTACACAGCCTGTCCTTTGGCGTCATTCACCACCTTCAGATCAGCCATACCTTCAAAACCAACTCGGTACAAATTCTTAGAGCCATTATCCCAGACGACGTACGCTGCTGAGCGCGGAGATGCGGCCGACCAATCCTGCAGATCGTTCACTTTACCACGACGACCATTTCCACCGTCCTGGTCTTCCCATTGCCAGTCGACCCCCCGCACGACGCGAGCTCCCGGGAAAATACCTCGAACGGCCAACTTCTTGCTTTTCCTCCGAGTTTCCAAAGGAACCATTTCACTACCTGGCAAAGTGATTCGATAAAACCGGTGCCTCAACGTATGTTTATCATTGTGGTAACAAATCGAGCACAAATCAAAGTTAACGCAATCGGCGCATTTCCAACGTATCCCGAAAATTGGCTGTTGACGACAAGTGTCGCACATCGTTCCTTCGTGTTTGACCCCAGTCGGAGAGCTGTCCAAAATCCTCAAATCGTAATCGCCAGCGCAACGGTAGTTGGCCGCCGTTCCGTTGTCCCATACCACGACCACTTCTTCGGGAGACTCGAAATTTCTGACAGTTCCGACGTGCCCTTCGCCGCCGTCCTGTTTGCCCCATTTCCAGTCAGGTCCTCGGATGACCCGAGCTCCAACGCCTTCCATGACGCACCGCGTCGTCCGACTCGTAGCTCCGTTTTCCATTGTCTCTCCGTCACTCCGCCCGACGAACAAGGAGCTGATTCCAACCCGCAGTCACGCGAAAGTTCCACTGAGAAACATAAAATCGCGAGCCACAAAACTGTAATTCAGACACAAGGAAAATGTCGATAGAACGGAAATCACTAAAGCAAATGACAGCTGAGATCAGTTTTTATCACTTGACGCCCACAGAGTAGGAACTCGAGCCTCAGGTAACATGTCCGAACTCTTAGAGACATATTTAATCCTTATCCTTAACTTTAAATAACAACAAACTTCAATCATCACAACTATACTTCCCGCAGTCGAAATCAGTGAAGATATTGTACGTAATCTAGTAATTATGATTAACAGCTGATTTTTTGTACAATTATCTATTTTTGGTTGAAGTAAATATCATAAACTGAAATCTGCGTTCCAACGGTCTAAGAGAATGCTGTACATAGATCCTGGAATTTCAGCGCTATGCTTATTACGACACCGTTATTTTTGACATAAAAAAGTATGGAAACAAAGTAGAAAATGATAGTGGGATCTAAAATAAATTAGGGCTGGTTAGATCCACCAGTACATTACTAACCTACGTAGGTAAATTACTACCTACGTATCTGTTAGGTGAGTCCGTCTCCTCTGGCTGGTGAGATGCATTGGTGACATGAACCTACCAAAATACAGGACTGCACCACCTTACTACACAAACAATACAAAGGCCGAAAACTGAACATATTAGTAAACATGGAAATCTATAAACAAATATCTGGTACGTTGCAACACACAACTTTCCTTAGCTCTAACAATTCACTTTGTACATGGCTAATTCTACTTAATCAATTCATTTATCACTCAGTTAATTTGAACTTGGTCAAACAACACTTCACAGCAGCTGGAAGCGGTAGCGCTTACAGTTCCAGAATTTATTGAGCCACTAGTACACAGATAATTAATGAGGCTGACAACACAAATTTTTTGAAGAAGGATAGTCATTACTTTTGCAGAGTTATTGGGTAGTAACTGTTAGAACTGGTATTAAGCGAAACGGCAGTAGTTGAAATTCTGGAATTTCTGGAGTGAGCCCCATGTATCTCATGAGCGTTTTTAATCTCACTCTTTAGGTATTGGATTGGACTACAATACCAATTTTTTTTAACATTCTACAAAAATTCCAGCGGAGTTTATAAGGAAAAAACTGCGCTAAAAACGCTTTTCGTCGAAAATTTTGATAATTTATTGTGCTGCTCTCGTCATTTTCCCACAAATGGGAATTTCATGGTAGAATCGCCTTATTTAGAGCTATCAATATAAAAAATTTAATCAAAATCGTTTGAGCCGTTTTTGAGGAAAAAAATATTTGATGTTTTGATCACTATGATAACTATAGTTAAATTTCGGTGGATTTTGTTCACACCCTTATTTTGGCGTCCCATGGTAACCTGCGGGCGAGATATGAAGTTTGAGCTGATTTGGTACGGAGGTTTTCTCTAAAAATCGTTCACAGACACACACACACAGACCATTTTCTCAAATAGTGTTTTTCGGACTCAGGAGGGTCTGAAACGTAAAGATCTGAAGAGAACTCAAACTTTTTTTTTCAGCCGATTACATAACTTTCCTTCTACTTTGTAGAGCCGAGGAAAGTAAAAAACTTCAATGGACAGATCATAAATGAACAAATCAACACAAAATGCGACACGATATTTACACCGCTCAAAACACTAGACAAACGAAAACGACCAACAGACTATTTAAGACGCACTATACTTACATTCCTTTCTCTTCACCTCTAGTGGGTCTCCCCAGAGGTGCACGACCTCCTTCCTCCCAGACGATGATGTCTTCACATCGAAAGCACTCACCTGCAGTATCTCACTAGCCAGAGGAGACGAACTCACTAAACAGATATGTTAACTTTAGTATATTTACTGTGATTTCCATCTGGACACAGGCCCACACCTCTAAGACCTGTCTTGATAGTCTCAGCATCGATACCAAACTCAGATTATTTGCAATAAAACTACCAAAACTTCGGTTTTGGCTCACTTTTTTAACTATTTTTTGCCCCATCACAAACATAGGTTGGACGGCATTATTGTGAGCGTTACTAAACTCTCATCGTGTAAGTAGTTTGTGCAGTCCTAATTTTTGCGAGAATGTTCGTATCGTATGAGCATGATTGATAAAGGAAAAAAGCGCATTAAACTGATAATTTATTGTGCCTCTCTCGTTACTTGCCCATGAGTGATAGAAGAGCCTGTGGCTGCCAAAGCGTTGTGCCAGTTGTCAACTTAGTTTTCCCTTTAAGAGGACTAACTGGAATTTTTTCCTCAGCCACTTGCACCTTGACATGCCATTGAATGACAGTTTGGAGCACATGATGGGCTTCTCCGTCGATTTGACGGATCGACTGTGTACAGATCACCACAGATCATTGATATGGACGTACAGACCATAGTCTGTCTCCATGAGAACCTGAGAAGACCTTTCGAAGAAGGTCCTGTGGGCACCCCTTTTCGATCGTAGCAGTCCTATCTGTCTGGTGATTTCTGATGAGCAAGTACAGGTCAGGGGAATTTGAATACTACGTGTGTTGTCTCTCGCACTCACTTTCTCTCACTATCGTACATTAACTTTAGTGAAATAAATTACTTAAAAGCGCTGGGAAACCAACGCTAACTTTTTTGTGCTTGCAACTCTTGTGCAATTGTACTGCTGCCTTGGGCGATTGAAAAGATCACCAGCAAGTGGACATCTGATGACGAGGTAACAGTGTTGGGTGCTGAATTTCTGAGAACAGTTTAGTTACTGTCTCCGCAGGGAAGTAATTTGTCTCTACCAAAGCCTTTCACTGACACATTTACTGACCTCATTCGTTTAAACGTCTCACCATTTACAGACACTAACGGGTTTTGGGAGTACCACACACAGGCTTCTTTTTCACTAGATTGAATGCGTTTCCTTTACATTACATTGGGGTGGTCCTAGTTGTGGACGGTCAATTCTGCAGTGACGTCGTTTTTATCCACCTGATTAGACTTCGTTTTCCTCCCATGGCCAACTATTAATCCCAGGTTTACTCTACCTGGGGGCTGCTGAGACAGAAGCAGTGAACTTCTTCACTGCTGGAATGAATTTAAATTTTAGCCTAATTGCCCTTTTTTTGCCACTCTTGTCTAGTAGCCACAGGGTGCAGAGTATGATGACTATTTTTGCCAGTTTACGGCAACCACAGTCCCCACCAGCTATCTCGGAGGGTGATTGCCAACCCTACCCTACAATTAACCATATTTGGTGAAACAAGTTGTTTGGAATAATTATGGACCAAACCTTATTCACCAAAAAGCACAGAATAATTCGATTGTACCCCACAGTTTCCATGCTGAAGTATCAGTAAGCTCCTTGTCATGAATCTTCCTGCATACCTCTTAGATTCTAAGAGCTTAGTTTTAGGCTTGAGGTTCTCCACAACAATAAGTATGCATTGTACTGTTATAGGATATATTCGGGCTTCACACAATAATACTTCCTTCCTTCTTAACCACGTATCGTACATTCGCACAGAAATAGCCAAAGCCCACAGGACAGAGGAGCGAAGTGAAGTTGTAGACGTCCGGAAGAGGAATAGGCCAATTGCCTCATAGCGCGCCACGGACCCAATTTTCCTAACCTTCCGATCGCGGCAATGCGCCCCCCCCCCCTCTCACTGGTCTTCCTCTTCAGATTCAACCGGAGCTGGTTTGAACGGCTTTGCCCAATAGAAGCAGCTCCAGTGTCCCAGGTCACAGCTTAATCCGATCGTGCTCGTAGCATCACTCCCCCTTGCGAGAAGATCATGCCCTCAATCAGGTGGCAATGGGGGTGGTTAGGCGTTTTCCCAAGGGAGGTGCTCATCATCTCTTCTTGAGCTGGTAGCGAGGAGGTACGCTTGTGGTTGCTGGGCACGGAGCGATCGGGTTCTTGGTGACTGGAGTGTGGTGGAGCATGAGGTGCTGGCATTGAGCTGCGGCATTCGGTGTAGGGCCTGGTTAGGCAGCAGCGATCCGGCACCTGTGAAGGAGGCCCCAGAGTGATGCGCCGAGGAGTCAAAGCGAAGGTTGGCGTCCGTGGAAAAATGTAGGCCATGGAGCACTGAGCCTGGGTTGTGGGTTGGTTAGCAGGAGACTGGCATCCATGGGAAGGGTAGGTCATGGTGCTTTGTGCTGGAGAGGAGTAGAAGGAGGTGTGAAGGAGGTCGTAGTTGCCCAGAAGAGGAATAGGCTGATTGTCTCGTTGCGTGCCGTACACCCGAACCTCCCTTTCGCGGCAATGCAGTCCCCACTCTCCCTGTTCTTCAGCAGTTTTCTTCCTCTTCAGATTTAATCGGAGCTGCTTTGAACGGCTCTGGTGTTCTAGAGGTCACAGCTTAATCCGATCGTGCCCGTAACAGTACCAATTGTACAAGGGCAACCTTGTCTTTGCAGTGTGCACAACTGATCCTGGGTGTCAGAGGCAAAGTACAACCGCACACCCACCCTCAGGGTGTCCCCACAACCTTCATAGAATCATAGAGCCATGTGATATTATTGCTGTATGTAATAATATGTACAGGACAGGACCCTTGTCAAGGAGAGCACTCCAGAGTGAACCTTATCCAAGAGGTTCAGCCAACATTCTATAGGGCTTTCAAAAAAATGTTCATCCTTCTTGTGAATGATACCTCAGGTACCTTTGCCTCGGTTGAGAGATCTCTGAACCACATACAGCATGCTGCAGGCAATCTGATACAGCGTTGTCGTACTTACTTTTTATTACCACTAAATCCTGTGATTCCACGTACACATTTAGTGTATGTGCATGCACTGTGAAGTTGACATGCTTTATTTGCACCCTGACCGAATGTAATTTCCAAGATAAAATCTGACACACAATTTCCTTGACTTGGTGCTAGAACTCAACAGTTGCTGTTTTAACCCCTTTCAACATTTTTTGGCGGGATTCGTCATTTCCCATCCCCGTCCCTCTGCCCATTTTGAGCGGAATATTGTGTTAGTAGCGCACCCTAAACCCCTATCTTACAAATAGTACCAGTTATATCCGAAGCAATACAATAGGAAATACCTATATCTTGTTTGATCTCATTAGTAGTCGTAACCAGATTAGACACGGCCAACGTAAAGGTTTTAATAGCACCCTACCCCAAATTGATACAACAAGCAGCTCCGGTGACAGTAGTTTTATCATTTTTAAATTTTCCTCATTCATTGGGCTAGAAAGAGCTCTGTTTATAAACACGATATGAAGAGCCACATGTTTATGAATTCGGTTGTTGGACGAAATATATCGTGACATCACATGGGTTTTCTATAAATAGTAAAAACGAATGTATTTAGCACCACCAAGTGAAGCTCACTGATGATCTAATAAGCAACAATAGAAATGTACAAAACAATCAAGCTCATCAAGCTCATTAAACGTGAGTTTAAAAATTAACTTGAGCACGGAAATGCTTCTGAAATTTGTTTGCTTTCACTCCCAGCTGCATGTAGTACTTGTTTTGAACAGTCCTCATGTACTTCAAGTCCTTAGCTTTCCTGGAATCAAAGAAACAAAGTTTGAATAAAAAAAAGCTAGTCCGTAGCGACACACAACTTTTCACAAGCCAGAGGAGACGGACTCACCTAACAGGTACGTTAACTTTAGTATTTGCCTACTGGCGGACACAACCCAATTTCTTTAATACCTAACACAGCCAGTCCGGCTAAGGTACTACTAACAAGACTGACCAAAAAGACCTCTCCCCGCCCCTTCCCCAACGCTCCATCACTCCTTTCACTTTTCTCTTTGTATATAAAGACCACGACCAACTGACTGACTCCAGTACTGACTAAACGGCCAGACGATGATGTCTTTACATCGAAAGCGCTTGCCCACAGTAACTCACAAGCCAGAGGAGACGGACTCACCTAACAGGTACGTTAACTTTACTTTTCACAACCCCTGTAAATTAAACGACCTGCTGTACAGGTACTGTATCGTCGTTCAACACATTTCTACAGAAATATTTGTGGAGAACATAATGTAAATAATAGTAAGTTGAGAGTACTGCATAAGTTTGATCGAAATCGTTTGCGCCATTTTGAGAAAATTGGAAAAAATATAAATTAATGTTCGACAATTTCGTTTTCAGGGTTATCTTGACCCAAAATTGAAGCAAGATTTGCATCAAGTTGTTGGTAACTCTGAAAAAAAGAACAGTTTAAGAGCCGTGAGTTTAGCAGGGTGGAGTGGAGTGTTACTACATACAGATACATGTCTTCAGTATCGAACAATATTTTTAAAGCAGTTCGTAAACTTTAAAGAATCGAGGACGAATTGAGGTTTGTTCACAATGAATCGATGTTCCTGGGTTTTCACCAGCACTCTCACGCACTACTTCAATATTGGCATTAGGACGGCTAGTTTTTCGAGCGAATTCTTCAGTCTGCACGAATTTTTCAATTAATTTTGACAAATCAGTCGCAGTGGGCTGTCGTGGACGAATAAGGGGCTCAGATCGGTGATGCAGAAGACTGAGATGCTGGTAATCTCTAAGCCCCAGATCCAAGACATAAAGTAACTCTGCCCAACGATTAGCGATCGATATGAAGCCGAGCTAGTGAGCACTAATCCAGGAAGTGATGACATAGCAGCAGTGGGGAAGGGTTATCCCCAATTTTCACCTCAGGGCAAAGATGGTGAGATAGATTTTTACCAGACACAGTTTCTGATGGGACACTGCACCTTTTATACCTCAACAAAAAGGATTCCTCTTTCTAGTACTACTAGCCAGAGAGTGTGATTCTTATCCTGCTACAGGTGGGCTGAATTCCACCAGTGTCTCCAAGAAGCGATTGTTCCAGCCATTCACATTCTGGACCGCTCCGTCAAAAAAGTGAAGATGTGCCGAAAGGGACGTTGCATCCCACTCCCCTTGAAAGCTAAAGACTCCTCAGAGCTAGAAGCTATGGCTCCATCCGTAACCAAAACCACAAAGGTCGATTCAGCCTTAGAGATGATACAAAATTACTGCTCCACCCTTAGAATGAATTGCAATCATGGGAGTATTAACGTTAACACTTCCGTATGCTTCTAATATTCCTGTATTATTTCACGGCCGATTTAACGGGTCTAATGGCTGGCGAAGGGAAGATGTAAGTGCGAGCGAAAAATACTTATTGACCTTTGGCAGGAAACTGCGACTTATGCAAGGCTGATTCTTTTAGTCTTACTACGCGAATTGGACGTATCCTGGAAGGTGCACTTTTATTAAGATGGGAATTCAGATTAGCTTCTCGCAAGGACGCTCTCCCTGATCCACTGAGTGTTTTTTTTTTTTCACAGTAGACGAGATTAAAACCACATTTTGTAACATTTTCCAACTGCAGCCGCCTGACTTTGATCACTTTTTAAATATTGTTCAACAACGAAGACATGTTGTATCGTATAACGTTTCATTATCACTAACCCCAACCTCTTGTCTTTCAAACTGTTCTTTTCTATTTGCCATGGCAGCACTCAGTCAAAAAGCTTTCAGTAACATACCTGGAAGCAAACCCTCATAAGTGTAGGGGGAAGAAGAAGTACAGCCTGGCTAGACCATTGTCTGCCATCATGTGCCCACGCAGCATCCCTTCATCATTGCGTGTACAATTGCGGGAGAAAAGGGATGAAGGACGGCTTTAATGTAACTATATTTGAGATTCATCCGAAGCTGTTTAGTTACAAATCCCTTACGCCACACAGAAGATATTTTATGTTCCTCCGAGGACGTTATCCCGACCCGATCCCGTTGGCCGTTGTTGCTGCTCTCTTTTTCCCTCTAATTTTTCATTCTTCGTTGGCCTCTTGTCTCAGTTAGATCGCACTCCCGCTTACAACGTATAAGTTGCTATCCGAAGAGGTTTTGTTCATTTTTGATTTAGTTCTTGTTTTTTCAAATTAAAGCAAATATTTTCTGCCCTATACGACCAAACTGACAGCTCACTGGAACCGTCTTCACGCCAGAGAGGCCCCTCTCTTTCACATCTTCGCCAACAACAGGTGAGCTGTCAGTACAAGTTTCCCTTTCAACAATCTATTAGCGCAAGAAATAACGCTGACTTTCAACTTGATGCCACACCTGAAGAACTCGTACAGGGAGTATTTTGAAAGAAATTCGTCGAACAGACCTGTCTGATTCTAATGGATAGAAAGTCCATTCCAAACTAGTTCAATGATTTAGAACCACGTTCGGTTTTTCTGAGCCTTTTGTTCCTTTGAAGTAACCTCTCACACCTCCCACAAAGTCGACCACAGAGATTGGACCGACCATTGAGCCTTGACACTTCTTAAAAAATACGATACTTTACGAATCAAGTGTCCGTAAATAGATCAGACACAAGAGTCGAATTCGATAAATAAATAGATCAGACAAATTCGTCAAATGATTCGAGTTAGCAAACAGAAATCATAATTACTTGGCCACAGCTTGTTTGTCAGTTTCTTTCCACCCAATGGCGCGATAGGAAGCAATGATCTTCTCTATTTTATTCTTCTTGATTAAAGGTGCTGGATTTGAACCAAAATGCTGCCTGCAAAAAAAGAGAAGCGTTAATATTGAGCGAAGAAATATTTCTGGAAAAGGGGTGTGGCATGAGATGGGCTGTGGCCACAAGTTTCATAGTTTTGTGTATTACGTGGTGTGAATATGACGAAATTAGTAGATAAGGTAGAATGGAGGGGTGAGGGAGAAGATGATCAGGGGGTCAGATGATATTTAAAAATTCAGGGTGTTGTTGACTGACACATATGTACTCTAGACCCTCCACTCGTACTGTCTGTCACTTAAACGCACAACCCTCACCAAGTTTGCCTCAGTGACAGCCATTACTAAAGCCCAATGGGGTGCAAACTTGTGAAACACCATCCCCACGTTTACATTAATAAAACCTATTGGTTGAACAAAAAATTGAACTGTGTACAGACAAGGACTCAAACACTGTGAGCATCAAGTAAATTGGCACATTGGGAATAGTACTGGGGACCTGAATGGCCAGAACAATGGCCAAGGGTACATTCGCCCGGTTCTTCGGTTCGCGATTCGGAACGTTGAAGAGCGTCACTGATACTGATGCTAGTTACAACTTTCATCACTGGCAACTTCCTAGCCCTAGTATTATTCAAAATATGACTTAAATCGTTCGACTGACCGTTGAACTATGGAATCATTCCGCGAATCCCACCCTTCGGTAAATTTCCGTGTTAACCGAAATATTGTCCTTCAGTTGTCGAGTTGCCGCCACCGCATGCGCCTTCCTCCGCTTTTTGTTGGTTACGTATCCAATTTTTTTTCGCGCCCGTTCAGATTCTCCTGCTTTAGTGCTTTCCCCACTGCCCTCTTCGCGTTTATTTTTTGTGATATTATTCGGCTAGCCATGGATGGCCCATTTAATACCGATTTGATCCATCGATTGAGAGTGGAAGGCTTCTGGAGTGTTGTGGATTGGTGTATGCGTGTCGGTTTTATCTCAGAGAAGTATGAATGTCCTGAATGTGGTGCGTGGATGAAATTGTCTCCAAAGGCTGGTTCCTTGGATGGTTTCGAATGGAGGTGTAGACGGGATGGCCACAACTCCAAACGGTCAATTCGTAAGGGGTCGTGGTTCAGCCTGAGTAAGCTGAGTATGACTGACATCATGCTTCTCACCCTTAATTTGGTAATGAGATTACCGGCAGAGATGAGTGCGATAGATCGGAATGTTTCCAAGAACACCGTGACCGACTGGATGAGTTTCTGTCGGGAAGTATGCATGATTTCTGTTACGAGTGCTCAGTGCTGCATGATTGGGGGTCAGGGTGTCGTTGTGGAAATCGAAGAATCAAAGTTTGGAAAGCGAAAATTTAATCGGGGTAGAAGGGTCGAGGGGAAATGGGTGTTTGGTGGGATCGAACGAGGATCCAATTACTGCTTTTTCAGAGTTGTTGAAGACAGGGGGGAGGGATACACTGTTGGCAGTCATACAGGCTCATATCCGGCCCGGAACAATTATTGTTTCGGACTGTTAGAAGTCGTATGACTGTCTTCAATCGCAAGGGTTTCAACACTTGCGAGTGAATCACTCCATCCACTTCAAGGACCCTGAAAGTGGAGCTCACACAAACACCATTGAGGGTACGTGGGCGGCTATAAAGCGGAGATTGCCAACACGGGCATGTGAGGGGGAAGAGTTTTGATTCGTATTTATACGAATACATTTGGCGGCGACAACATCTGCCGGCCAACCTCACGAAGGCTTTCTTCGAGGCAATTAAAGAAGCCTATCCCCCTCAAAGTTCGGATACGTAAATTGAGAGGTGAGTGATATTTTTTGTTATTTTTGTGGTCATCAATGTTTGTTTTGTTGCATTACGCGAGTGATATTTATTATTCTTGTGGTCTTCAATGTATGTTGCATTAGGCGCGCACTTTTTGTTTTTTTGTCCACGTTGACTCACTTTCGCGCGTATTCTATTGTTTACATTCTTCCCGTTCCTTTCGCCCGCGTTGTTTACATCCACTTATACGACAAAACTTTGCTCAACTCTTACTGCTACTGTTACGCTCACCAGTATCAGTGACGCCAGTAAACCGTACCGAATCGCGAACCGTAGTTTCACGCGAATGTACCCGTGGCCATTGTATTGGGAATTTACCCTGTTTTGTCCTAACACAAGTCGACAACTCAGATACCATAAAACATGTGACGAAGTCACTATTACCACTTACTTGTAATACAACATCAGAGATCGGTGTCCCACAGTCGCACCAGAAGGAAGAGTCAATTGGTAGTCGCCACCTTCGATTGTCACATCTTGGATTTCTTCATCAATATCCATAGCCTCTTCATTGTCTGGGTAGCTGGTGGCGTAATTGTAAAAACGGTCGTATTCGGCTAACGCGGATCCTTCATGCAAAACTTTGCAGTGCCCTTTGTCTCTCATGTGCTTCTGCACGGACTCAAAACTAGCAAATTCTTTTCCATTAAAACTACACCACAAACACACGAAAATTCTACTCACTTTTTCCCCCAAGTACAACAACAAACCGCGGATATCTGTGACGTATTCGATGTCAGGAATGAAAAACGAATGTTCGGCCGACATGTGTTTCAAATTTTTCGTCAATGTCGCACTGTGGTGAGTGCAAAATAAGCAATCGTTGGACATAATGGGGTTGTCTGGGCTGATTTCTGTCAAATCCTCGTTCCACTCGTCAGAATCAACTTCCTCCACTTCGGAGTCTGTCTCAATATCCGACTCGTCAGCGCCGTTCTTTTCCAAATCCTTCTTAGGAACTCCCGGCTCCGATATGACATCCGAAGTAATAGGTTCTCCACCGGATTCTACAATCACCGCCAGACCTTCTTTGTGCCTCTTGGAATTTTCGTGGTTTTCGAATGCCTTTCGAGAGGCGAACGATTTTTTGCAGATTTTACAGTAAGTCGAAGTATCCTTGACGTCGTCGGCATCTTTTTGTCTTTGGTTTAATACTCTGAGTTGAAAATCTTCCGCAGTGACTGGGGCCAATGCTACGACTTTCCTCTTCAAATTATACCGGTGCCAGTCCGTTTTGTAATGTTGCCTTTGAATATCCGCGTCAGCGAAGGCGACTCGACAGCTTATGCAGGTAAACTGAGACATATTTACTTAAATTTGGTCCCGGATAATTGCGCCACGAAAGAACATACAAAATAAACACTTGCACAACTTGAGTACTTCAAAGCACGCCTGTGGAGTGATTGCGAGTCGATTCGATTAATGACGTCCTAACTGATAACAGTGTTCTATATCCCATTATCGATACATCGATGAAAGCCGCTTTCATATTTTCTGAATTACTTAATATTTATCTAAAATGACTGTCACTTCAGTTGAGCCCCAAAAACGGCCTGAAATCAAAATCTGGGTAAAAGCAAAGAATATGGACCGCTCCCTCTGGTAAGGCAATACATCGATATATCACGACCGAGGTGAAGTTATCGATATGCCAGACATCGCTCATAGGCTCTCCCCCACCAACTGCGCCGGTGACGCATATCGATACTTGCAGTCGTAGCGTTCAAGCGAACTATCGATACATGCAGTCGTAGCGTTATCAAGCCGACCGTCCATGTTCTTTAGTTCACCCAAAATCTGTAACATTTTGATTATTTTCATCAATTTAGGCTTTAGAACCATTATGTTCTTCACTTCTCCTCACCTGATGTGAGAGCATCCTTTGTAGGGGATGTTGAGGATATCGACACCATAAAACTAATGTGCCATACACTTATAACGACAACAAATCGTTTCATTTCTTAAAAAGAATGATCAAACCAGCCATCACTCAATAATCATTAGCAGAAGCTGTTTCTATAATAAACGTGTAAGCCAATTCCCATATGGTTCACACATGAAAGTTGTGTGCTTGGGCATAAGTTGCATGTTTTCTGGGAACACACCACCTTTTCTGTGAGCAGAAATTTGTGAAATTTTAGCTTCTCGTCCGCTTTGGAACCGAAGCTACAGGTAGTTTCAGCTAGGTAGGCTAAGTCACGAGGTACCAATGAGCACCGACCCTAAGACCAACTGAAGTCACAATTTGTAATTGCCTTTTCCGAACTTCCTGTCGCATTTTTTGAAGCAGCCATGCATTTTTACAAGCTGCATCTAATCTGAAGAGGAATACTGGATAACACACTGTTTGCTCTTCTAGATTCTGTCAACGCCACTCATGGTTCTTCACGATGATCTTCGGGCCATCTACCTTTTCTCTTCTACAAACCAAACTCTGTCAATCTTATGAATATTAGAACGGTGACAAGTTGATGTTCCGTTAGAATGCTATTATCATACCACCTCAAGTTCCTGTATGAGTGGTAATGAGAAAACTGTTCACGTACAAGTTATATGGTCCATTAGGCAGTGGAAGCCTAGTTGAGAAATTTGTAGTAACAGCTGCACCAAGCTCCAATTCAGCTTGATCGGCAAATGGCGCTGGTACTGCTCATAAAGTCTGTGTCAGGTTCAATTCGACATCACATCTATTTGGATGCCAGAACACGTCGAAGCAACAGTATCCAATAAATAGGACGTAATGTGGCCACATCCTCTTGAACTACCTTTTCATAGTCTTGGGAAATAAGCAAGAGATTTCTTCACTGCTCTGGGGGATGTAATGAAACCCCTAAAACCACGATAGCAGCATTAGTTCAAATCTTTGAGACCTGACTGACTGTTGGTCTTCTCTGCTATTCAACATTCCAACGTTAAAAGAAACAGCTGCTAGCTGAGTGAACAGGTAATCCATAAGAAAATATATCTGGTGTGAGTGGAAGACGAAACCTCTCATCCATGTGCATGAGATGACTTTCGTCTTAGTTATAGTTTTTCACAAAGTTCACTTAATGTTCTAGATAATAACTTGTAGTCCTTAACGTTCCAGAGTCCGTTGGGTTGCTCCTATTTTCATCCCACACCAACTTGAATACTGCTAGCAAGGGCTATTCAGGGGTTATCAGCCTGTATTCCTGGATTTGCATACATAGGCTGGTTGCTGTGTCCCTACCAAAATTCAGCTCTACTATGATGCCCCTTTGAACAGCTGCCATACAGGCTTTCCCTTATCATGAAGATGTCTGGAACTGTTACTCATTAACATCTCCATCAAGGCAGTTGGAACGCCGATTCAGTTGGTGCTGAATGCAACTGCAGATAAAGTCTCCTACTACATACTGACATGCTCTTTGTGCAACCATATGACACTGTTTGGACTGCCAACACAACTTTCGTAAATTGAGCTGGAAACGATCTGATTTTAGCAGCATTTTTGATACGTTCTATACTGGTTCAGGAATGTTTCTATCGCATGGCGCACTTGTTATGATGTCAATGTACCAAATCAACACATTGATGTGATAGTACCATCCATATCGATGGTTCTATCAATATAAGGGATGATAATGACACGTTGACGTGGGTTCTGCGTCGGTTATATCTGACTTCGGGTCTCGTTCACCAAAACGCCGTTGATCGTGATCCAACTGATCAGGGCTAGATAAGTAGATCAAGGGGTTAAGCTCTAGCCCTGATCAAGCGCCAACCCTAAAAAATTGTGCGGTTTGGCCCAGTTAGCTTTTATCTTTCTTTATCATGTTATGATATTTGTCCGCCATTACCTTCCACTGCCGAGTATTCGCTTCTATTATTGTGAATAATTTACGTATATTTTGGAATAATGATAATAAACAAAGATACTGTTTACTAGTGTGCATTTATTTCAGTTACTATTCCACTACGATGATAATCTATGTTGGGTTATCATCATCTCACCCGGCGCCTCAAATGGCTATGAGCAGGGTCCGACGACTTCTAGAAGTATGAATTTAAATTCTGTTGTGAACAAAAGTATTACGATCGTCGAAAACAAGTTGTTGTTTGCGTAAAATGTGTGCTGAGCAGTTTCTGAAAAAACCAGTCGTCATATTGCCGTGTTAGAAAACCCAAATCGCCTCCACCTGGGTGGATTTAGTAGCAGATAAGTAGGAAATATTAAATAATACCACGCTTTTACACAAACATGAGTATATTAAACACGACAACAATATTATATACTCAAACACGAGAATATGACGATATACTCAAACATGAGTATAATAAACAACTTTTATTAACAATTCTCCCTTCCTTGTTAAAGTTCCTTGCTTGCAAAAGTTGTAACCTGTTCGCACATTTAACGGGGTCAACGAGAGGGTCTGATAACTCGCATTTGGCGCACTGCATTGTGTGGAAACAAAAACGTGACGGAATAAAAACAGAGGTGAGTGGATCGAATGTTCTGCTACCAGTTGTAAGACTCACCAACGGGAATGTTGTGATGACTTCTCAACACTCCGCAGAAAAATACCGTCCACCGCACCGATTAATGATTTCTCAGCTAGACCAGTCGGACGAAAGCCGGAAACGATACTGCTCTGCCAACTCACGCTTCAATCCCGCCGTGAGAGTGCAAGGTGTTGCGTGCACTAAGTTGTTGCTGCAGTCGTTTGGGTTCATCCCCTAGAGTGGGCAATAGACGAGCGTGATAAGTCTCCCCATCCGTCTGTTTTTGAAGTGACTGTGCTTGTTGATGAGTCAATTCAAGGCTCTTGCAGATCGTAATTGCTTTCTCCAAGCTCAAATCTTCTTCCTGGAGCAACCTTTCTTTTATCTTATAATTATACCTATTTAAGCTGACAATCAAAACATATTTTATTAGGCTATCTTTCAGGTCTTGAAATTCGCAGGTCAGTATCACTTTCCCTTTCAACAGGATTAGCTGGGTTTTTTCCTCTGCCACCTGCATCTTGACATGCTCACACCATTGGGTGAGGGTGCGGAGCACGTGGTGAGTTCTTTCTTCGATTTGGCGGACTGACTCTGCAAAGATCAGCACAGTCAAGTCATCCATATAAGCGTATGGCTCGCAGTCAGTCTCTGTGAGTAGACCTTCGAAGAAGGCATTCCAGAGTGTTGGTCCAAGGACCGAGCCCTGTGTGCACCCCTTCTCAATCTTTCTCTGAACGGAGACATGTCTGTATTTGATCGTAGCAGTTCTGTCTATCAGGTAACTTCTGACGAGCGAGTACAGGTTGCGGGGGATTCCCCTACCTTTAAGCTCATTAAGGAGCACTGGCAACCAAAGGTTGTCAAACGCTCCTCTGATGTCAATCAGAACTGCTACGACGTACTTAGCCAGTGCCAGCAGGGAAACACGCCGAATTTCGACAATGACATCCTGCGTGGCCCTTCCTTTGGTACACCCCCCATATTGCCTGCCTGTGAGGTTGCGGCCAAAGACTCCTTCGAGGGACTGCAACATCAAGATTTCTAGTGTTTTGCCTAATATGGAAAGAAGGCTAAGTGGTCTCCATGATCGCGGTCGCCTCCCTTTTGAAGAGTGACAACATGCGCAGACTTCCACCGAGTGGGGGACTGTCCAGCCTGCAGACAGTCATTAAATAAGTTAAGGAGACCGCTGGAGATTGTCCGCTCAGCCTTCCTTAGCATATTGCCTTCTATTCTATCTGGCCCTGGGTTTCCAGTGAACTTTCGATGCTGCAGGCCCAGCCTGACTCATTTTGCATCGCAGCTAAGACCTGCTCTACGTTGGCTTTCCCAAAGGAGGACTTGTAATGTCTGCCCCAGGGGCTCTCAGAGCTCTCCGCTTCCACAAAATTTCGCCAGCCTTGCCGTTTGATGGCATGGTGGAAGGCCTTCTTATCTTGGATGAAGGCAGTTCAGAGTATGGCTCTGGCATCAGGCCTCTATTTACACTTTGCTTGAGGGAATTAAGTTCCTCAGTCCACCATGGGACTTAGATCCCCCTGTGCTTCTGTTGCCCAAGTACAGAGAGCCCAGCAGAGTGCAGTGCTGTGGTAAATATGTCCACTTTGCTGTCCACCTCTTCCGGTGTGGCTGCTTGCACTATTAGGTCGGTGTCTGCAGCACGCAGTTCACCTTCCAGCACCCTACAGAATTGTGGCCAGTCAGCAGTTTTGGTGCGGAATCGCTTTTCACGCGTGTCTTTGCAGAGGATGTTGTCATCTATTATGGCAAAGTCAATAACCATGTGATCGCTCTGCGTTGCACCTAGTATGACTCGCCAACCCTGCAATTTGAGTAGCAGGGTGTGAGACACGGCTGCGACGTCTATACACGATCTTCCTCCCGGACCAGCATGTATTGTTCCAAATGTTCTCCATCTTTGACCATTTAGGCTGGGTAGCTCCCATTGTTTTGATATCTAAACTATATCTAAAGGGAATTTGGGAACGATCTTTCTACTGGGACAATCCTTTACCAGTTGATATTGGGTCTTGGTGGGCGGCATTCAGTTAACAACTTGTGAAACTTCAGCTCGTTCAGTTACCCAGACTATTAGTGAAGTCCAGGCCATCCTAAATACAACTAAATAGGTTTTGTGACTCCTCTTCCCGTGGTTACGCAGCGAGTCTCCCCATCTACTACAGCATTTCATCCCCTCTTCCTGGCTAAGAAACCTCTGAAGCAATATCATACACGAATCATATGTTCTCCAATACAGTCCACTCCTAAATGTAGACCAATACTCAAACGGATTCTGATTAGGCCAGCACATGTACACCATGTAACCTTTTTACTTTGCATTTTGTAGCAGTATGCTCTAACACTGAAACAGAGATCCTACCCCTCACCAACCATGCAGGGGGGGGGGTATCCCACACAGCATGATGAGATTGAGGTTGTGGGTAGTGCAGGGTCGCACTACACAACATCATACAAATTTTCAGTATTCATTCAAAGATGATGGTCAGTTCGGAACAAAGATCTTCCGAGTGGCAACAGATCGATCCTTTGATAAGCCTTGTTTGGTCTAAGAGGACTCACAACGAGTGTTGCAGATTGAACTGATTCGCTGAACCTCAGGATGAGTGGACTGTAGCGAGTGAAGCTTAGTGGGAGCAATAGTCGATGGGCACTTTAATGAAGAGGTAAAGAACAGGAAAAAATTCACGAGAGCCAATAGCGCAGTGGGAGAATGGCAACATACAAAACCGCTGTTGATAAGAACGAGAAACAAAATAGAGTACTCAGCAAGGAGCACTGCAACAATCACAATGGCAATGAAATGGTTTGTTACGTCGACTGATAGGTGGCACCCCATATTGGTCACTCCTCTGATAGTCCCTTACAACAAGCCTGATGTTTTGATTAAAAAGGAACATTTATTGGAAATCACTCACAACATACATACAATTTCAAAGGTGAAAAGAGGAAGTACAACTATCGTGTTGTGCAGAAACCTAGAAAGCCACATCAATCCCATCAATGACACAGCCTGGGCCCCAGTCATTAATATTCACTTTCAGGTCTTCTGTCGATCCAGGCTTTGACATTAGGAATCGTCTCGACATTGTCTTTCAATTGCCTGAGGGCATCGTATTTATCAAAGATGTTGAATTCGAGCATCTTGTTCAAGTACTCAGAGACTCCAACGAAACAGAAGTCGCCCCAACTCAACTGAAATCACGAAAATTAATATTCAATGAACATCGTAATTTATAAACAGCTTATTTGATAATGAGTCACTACAGTAGTGTTGAGATGAGAAAACTTTTATGCAAGAGGCGAGCAGCGTTAATTTACCTGACCTTATCAATTAGAATGTAGAATGTGGTCTTCCTGTTGTTGTAGAAACCTCCAGTGGGGATGGCAGAAACGCTGAACCCCCCAGTCTCTACATTCTTAGAGTTCTTTCTCGGGTTCCCCCTACTCCCCTACTCCTGTCAGTTTGGGAAGCTTGTGGATATTTCTTCACCACTTCCCCTCGTCAGCAACAGAGTTTGTTGACTACTCCGTTCAGTCTTGTCAATATACCACACCCAACATTCCGTAATAGTAGCTATGATCAGGACGAAAATTAGTTACATAATCTTATAATAATTACATACAGAATACCCCTTACTGTAAAAATGTAATGTGGAGCACAAATTTCTCATTCAAGACATGAACAGAAAATTTTGGAAACTCCGTACACTTTGCAAATTAAAATACTATTCCATCGGCCCGAACACTTACTGTACCCTTGCATTACGATGCTCCATGTGTAA
Source organism: Pachypeltis micranthus (assembly GCA_020466155.1). NCBI lineage: Eukaryota > Metazoa > Arthropoda > Insecta > Hemiptera > Miridae > Pachypeltis > Pachypeltis micranthus. The sequence goes on from CM035776.1 coordinate 9,627,996, forward strand.
TATTCATTATTTAACTATTGTTCTCAGATGCCACGTACCTTTCCATTGGCCAAGTACCCTCCATTTTCTTTCACTAGCGCATTGAGTTTCTCCAAATAAAATGGAACGGTTTCTTTCAGAGCAATTTCTTTCTTCTTGGCTTGAGCAGCCTCATCCTTTTCGTAAAAGTACCCACCAAGAACTACAACACAACGGTTCATAATTCAGATTTTTCTGGGTGTTTAGTTTACGAGGATATATGTAAAATTAACGTACCTGTTAGGTGAGTCAGTCTCCTCTGGCTGGTGAGTTACTGTGAGCAAGTGCTTTCGATGTAAAGACATCATCATCTAGCCGTTACATTAGTGCTGGAGTCAGTCAGTTGGTCGTGGTCTTTATATAAGAAGAGAAAGGTAAACGGGATGATGGAGCGTCAGTAAAGGGGTGGGGGGATGAGGTCATGTACCTCTGGAGAAACCCACTAGAGGTGAATGGAACATCTTGAATGGTCTGTCAATTGTGGATTCTAAGTCTTTTTTGTATGGGGTGGTTTGTAAATCTGTCAGTTGGTTGTTTTCGTTTGTGTAGTTATTTGAGTGGTGTGAATATGATGTCGCATTTTGAGTTGATTTGTTCATTTACGAACTGTCCATTGAAGTTATTTCGTTTGTAAATTTCCATTCACCTCTAGGGGGTTTTCCCCAGAGGTACATGATAGTGTTTGATATCATGTTTTTGCCATTAAGGTCTGGATGCGAGTTTCTTCGTAATGCTGTAGAAATATTTCAGTTAATATGGACGAAGTAGGCTGGTCCGATGGGTGTATTGTTTTTATGAATTTATCCTCCGTATAAAAAAAACAAGATATCAAACACTACGCCAGATACGTAGATGACATTATCTGCATGTTAAGCCATGATAACACTGACGATATATTAAAGGACATGAACAACATCCAATATGACGTGGACAAAGAACAAAATAAAACCCTTAATTACTCAGACCTGAGAATCACACAGTTGGACAACGAACTACAACACGACATTTTTAGAAAACCTACTGCTACCGACACGACAAACCACCCACAACAACACAAACTAAGTGCATTTAGACACATGATACGGGGACTAAAAACTATCCCACTATCCGAACAAAATTACAAAATATCTGGTGCGTTGCAACACACAACTTTCTTTAGCTCTACGTCAATTCACTTGTGTACAATGCTTTTTCTTCTTACTCAATTCATTTGGACTTGGTCAAACAACACTTCACAGCAGCATGAAGCGGCAGCGCTTAAAGTTCCAGAATTTATTGTGCTTCTCGTACTCATTGCAGGACCATTATTGAGCAATTGGTACACAGATAATTAATGAGGCTGTAAACACGATTTTTTTAAAAAAAGGATAGTAATCACTTTTGCATAGTTATTGGAAAATAACTGTTAAAACTGGTAGTAAGCGCAACAGCAGTAGCTGAAAGTCAGGAATTTCTGGAGTGAGCCCCATGTATCTCATGAGCGTTTTTAAATACTCACCCTTTAGGTATTGAATTGGAATAGAATACCAATTTTTTTTTTAACATTCTACAAGAATTCCAGCGGAGTTTATAAGGAAAAAACTGCGCGAAAAACGCTTTTGGTCGAAAATTTTGATAATTTATTGTGCTGCTCTCGTCATTTTCCCACGAATGAGAATTTTATACTATCCTTGCGTGATTGAGAGCTATCAGTATAAAAAATGTAATTAATATCGTCAGTGCCGTTTTTGAGAAAAAAATTTGGTGTTTTGATCACTATGATGACTATAGTTAACTTTCGGTGGATTTTGCCCATACCCTCATTATTGCGTCCCATGGTAACCTGTAGGCTAGACATCAAGTTTCAGCTGATTTGGTACGGTGGTTTTCTCTAAAAACTGCGCTAAAATCGATTTCGTCGAAAGTTTTGGTAATTTATTGTGCTGCTCTCATCATTTTCCCATAAATAAGAATTTTATTGTATAATTGCCTTATTGAGAGCTATCAATATAAACAATTCAATCAAAATCGTTAGAGCCGTTTTTGAGAAAAAAAATATTTGGTGTTTTTATCACTATGATAACTATAGTTAAATTAAATGTCGGTGGATTTTGTTCATACCCTTATTTCGGCGTCCCATAGTGACTTCCGGGCTGGATATCAAGTTTGAGTTGATTTGATACGGTGGTTTCCTCTAAAAATCGTTCACAGACACACACACACAGACCATTTTCCCAAATAGTGTTTTTCGGACTCAGGGGGGTCTGAACGTAAAGATCTGAAGAGAACTCAAAATTTTTTTTTTTTCAGTCGATTACATAACTTTCCTTTCTACTTCGTAGAGCAAGGAAAGTAAAAAGCGAAATCAGAACCTCAATAAATATCATCACCAAACCAAATTATGAACTTATTTTATGAGAAAGTGTTTGATTGTTCAGGCAAGCAACTCAACAACAATTATATTCCCGGCAACTCACACAAATCTGCAATTAAGAAAGTGCGAGGGATGTTGATACTTTGGAGAAGGCATCTCAACTGATCAGGGAGTCTAGAATTGCCATAACATTATAAAACACCAAACAGATCCTAATTTTACGATTATTTCAACAAAAAATACCTACCATGACGGAAATCATGTATAGTGTCAACCGCCATGTCAATTTGCAAAGCTTCAGAGTCGTTACTCCCAGCCAAACCAGCCTGTTTCCCTAAATAACGCAGAATGGCCGTTGACTGGTGAACCAGTTTACCATCAATTTCCAAAATGGGAACAGTGCCAAATGGCATGGCTGTAAAATTAAAGTACGTTGCATGAAGGTAGAATTGACATGTCAATGATATAGTTACAAAACAGAGAAGCTTACTTGGTTTGATGGAGGGCCACTCCTCTGGTTGAAACATGACATCTTCAAACTCGTCGCCTTTATATGACAAAAGGAGACGAATAGACTCGGCTAAACCTTTGCCATAAAAGTAAGTCAACTTGTAAGTCGGCATTTCTGAAATAAATAAAAACGCGTGTTAGAAATTATCAATTAAAATAAAATGCAATGGGAAAGCCAGGTAGACACAGTCATCCAACCAACTGTATTCAAGCATTGTAAATGTGATTTGCCCCACTATTTCTGGTCATTTCTTTGGCACTCCAGTGCTAACAAGAGCTGAGAGACCAATGGATTGTGACAGTATACGAGTAGTGGATACAATCAATGGCTAATTCAAAAGTCCAACCAAAGAGATTGAAGTACACCCGAAGGACAAAATTCGTTAAGTGAAAAAAAAAAACCCTGCAAATTATTACACAACGGTTTATTATTCGGATAATCAGCTTGACGTAGCATTAATGCTCCGAGACCCATCCTGTTCTATTCAGCATCGAAAAGTATCATAATGAAACCCAAAAAAAGGTCGAAAAGAACTGAATTGTAATATTAAAATATACAAAAAAAAAACAATCTATCTATCCAAAAATCTATGAAAAAAACCAAAATGAGAATGAAACGAAAGAATCTAAAAAAATTGAATCGTATTAAATTAAAACCAAAACGTCGGGGGAATTGGAACGGGGGCGCTCGAAGCGAAAGGGGAGTTGAGTGGCGGCATCGTTGGGAGGCAAGTGAGGCGAGCGAGCACGGTTGCTTTTTTAATGAGACGGGCGAGAGGGAGGGAGTTCAAACGACAAAACGCTGTAGCTCCCACGTTGTACTGCGTTTCGTTAATTTTTTTAACCGTTTTTTGCCCATTACAACCACAGGCTTCGTCCGATCGGATTGCCGAGATGGCGGGCACAACTAGATACCAAATCGGATTTTTGGGCGAAAGAACGAATTTTTTAGACCACGTTAAAGGCACAAAATGGCCCGGACAGCGGATGGACATTGCAAATTTGGAATCTCCAAGTCTTGAAACGTAAAGTATCAAATTTTGAGGGGGGGTTGTAAAAAATTTTTCGCGACCGAAAACATAGGGTTATTATTCAGAATGAATAATAAACCTTAAGCAGTAAACTGTATTCAAATTAAGGAAGGGTACGAAAGGTAGAAATGTGAAGAGTTTAGAATTATACACGCAGTTCAACTGAAGTCGTCGGCAGGCACAGATGTGCGAGAGGGGAAGGTGACTTTCAAAAGTTAAGGAGAAATAGAATGAGGAACAATTGGATTAGCGGAAGGTTGTGGGGAGGGGGGGGGTGTGGGTCAGAGATGTTTGGAGAGCCGTTGACTGGCAAAAATTACAGTGACTGCGAGCTCCAATCCAATGCCCAACTTTTGTCGGATTATGAAGTCTTTGTCTATAACCATTAGACTATGATCACTGGGGTGCCTACAACGGGAGTCAGGGGGTTCATCTCCTCCCTCACCATTACCTGCTGCTCCTTGAGTGGACGACATCAATGGACTTGATTTTTGAGAGTTCAGCGAATCCTCGGAAAATCCGATCAAATATTCGAAGAACGAGGGAAGTGACAAGGAAAGGGCACTTACTTTTCATTCACATTGTATAGTAGGTGTGTCACTATTTTTCTCTTCACTGGAACTTTCACAGCGTCAGCGACCGTGCCATTCGTACCATTATTTCTCTCTTTTCTTTTTTAATTTTTCTCTCTAACCCTCTTCTTTTTCTTGGAATGAAGGAGGGTGTCGGGGACACCATTAGTTAGGGGGGGGGGGGGGTTGGAAATGTTTGGAGAGTCGCTGACTCTGGCAAAAATTACAGCGATCGCAAGCTCTGATCCAATGCCCAACTTTCCTTGGATTATGAATCTTCGTCTATAACCACTAGATTACGATTACCGGGGTACCTACAATGGGAGTCAGGCTGTACAGCAGCAACAACATCCCAGAGAGAAGCGTATCTCAGTTCTTGCAGCAAATTTTACCACTTCAATTAGTGTAAGAATGGCAATCTATTCATCTCTTCCTTTTTACTTTCCTTGGCTCTACGAAGTAGAGAAGAAAGTTATGTAATCAGCTGAAAAAAAATTTTTGAGTTTTCTTCAGATCTTTACGTTTCAGACCCTCCTGAGTCCGAAAAACACTATTTGGGAAAATGGTCTGTGTGTCTGTGAACGATTTTTAGAGAGAACGACCGTACCAAATCAGCTCAAACTTGATATCTCGCCCGCAGGTCATCATGGGACGCCAAAATAAGGGTATGAACAAAATTCACCGAAATTTAACTATAGTTATCATAGTGATCAAAACACACATTTTTTTTTTCTCAAAAACGGCTCTAACGATTTTGATTAAATTTTTTACATTGGTAGCTCTTAATAAGATAATTTTACTATAAAATTCCCATTCGTGGGAAAATGACGAGAGCAGCACAATAAATTATCAAAATTTTCGACGAAAAGCGTTTTTGCCGCGGTTTTTTCCTTATAAACTCCGCTGGAATGTTAGTAGAATGTTTTTAAAAAATTGGTATTGTAGTCCAATCCAATATCTATAGGGTGAGTGTTTAAAAGCGCTCATGAGATACATGGGGCTCACTCCAGAAATTCCTGAATTTCAACTACTGCCGTTTCGCTTACTACCAGTGCTAACAGAACTGAGTGATAAATGAATTGATTGAATAGAATTAGCCATGTACAAAGTGAATTGTTGTAGAGCTAAGGAAAGTTGTGTGTTGCAACGAACCAGATATTTTGTGTTGTATTCTATTACGTAATATTCGCTGATTATTTAAAATATAGACTGGCCTGCTGTTCTGCCTGCTATGGGTGTGCTGGTTGAGCAGAAAGGACTGCTCAAAGAGCCCAATCTTAGCGGTAACAGACTAATCAAGCAGATAACTTCCGGAAGATAATGGTGCTAAATTAAGTGACGAATACAGCACTCGATTCTATTATTTCGTCACTTGAGTTTCCAATAATGGAACGAGAACGCCAGATAATTTGAAATAACAAGTGGGCGTAGATAACAAATCCCACGTTACCATTACGCCAATACATGCAACAATGCCCGGGATAATTTACACAGCTGCTGTCAGAACCCAATTCACCAGTAGATAATGGGTGTTATCTAAGGTGGTCCACTTATAAGGCTAAGGAATGTAAAAAGGAACAGTACCGAGTTAGTAGGAAATATACTGTTTCTATTAGTTAAGCTACAATTTAAGATTTATTTGAATGATGAGACCATTATATCATATAAAGAGGTAATTTGCATCATTTACAAATAGTTTGATAAAATCCAGAGCGTCGCCAAAAATATAGCTGAAGCCCTTCAGCCCCTTATGGGTCCTGAACCAAGTTCAGTTACACCAATTTCGGTCAGGAAACAATTACTATATGTTATAATAAAGTATACAAGTTAACTAGTCGCTGATGATGATTTAACTTTAATTTAACACAGAGGACGATCATTTTTTAGTTTCCTCAGCTGAACGTAGTTGTAAGGAAAGTTATGTAATCGGCTGAGCAATTGTTGTTTAGCTCTCTTCAGATCTTTAAGTTTTAAAACCTACTAAGTTCGAAAAATACTAATTAGAAATATCTGGTGCGTAGCAACACAACTTTCCGCCACCCCCGTAATTTCAAACACCACCTACATAGGCGGGCGCTATATCTTCGTTCAACGCATTTTTACAGAAACATTTACGGAGAACAAAATGTACGTACTAGTTAGCTGTGAGTACTGCGAAAGTTTGATCGACATCGTTAGAGCCGTTTTTGACAAAATTGGAATACCGATGAATTAATATTCGACAAATCTCCTTTTCTGTGTTAACTTGGCTTATATCTCCGTTCAACATATATATACAGAAATAATTATAGAGAACGAAATGTTGGTATGGGTGACTAAAAGACACTCCATGAGGATTTATCACATCTGGTGAAGAAGTTACCCTGGAATTTACGAAAATGTTAGAAAAAACGTTATTTTCGACACATTTTGATTTTTATCTCTGTTCAATGGACCGCCACAGGAACATTTATTGAAAATAATATGTAGGTATTAACTATTTGAAAACATCCTGTGAGTTTGCTGAAAATCGCTGAAGCCGTTTTGCCAAAAAGCGTAAAAAACCTATTTTTGCTTCAGGGGCCCATATCTCCGTTCACCGTATTTTCATGGAGATATGTATGGAGAAGAAAAGTTAGGTATTGATTAGTAAAACATAATTCGAAAGTTTAATCAAAATCTTTAGAGCCGTTTTCGAGAAAAATGCGATAAACCCTAGTTTTTGGTACATTTTCGTCACCCAACCCCCTTCCCATCGGCCGAAATCGTCCATAACCTTATTATGGTGTCTACAAAAATTAACAAACAAAACAAAAAAAGAACCAGCTCAATCGAATCAGCCGTTCTCCCGCAAATCGAACTACAGACACACACACACGGACCACGCGCCGAAATGAGGTTTTTTAGACTAAGTAGGGTCTGAAACGTAAAGATCTGAAGAAAACCCAAGTTTTTTTTTGGGCCGATTACTATACTTTCCTTCCCTTCGGGTAGCGGAAAGTAAAAAGGGGCTGTCTCTGTGAAAGTGATTAAACGAAAATGGCTCAATCAAATCAGCTCAAACTTCATGTTTACCCCACAGGTTTCCATGGGCCGCCAAAACAAGGGTATGAGCAAAATCCGCTTAAAACTAACTATAGTTAGCATAGTGATCAAAACACCAAGTATTTTCTTTCTCAAAAATTTTGATTGACCTCTTTGTATAGACAGCTCCAAATGTTCCGAATATTTCATAAAATTCTCATCTGTGAGAAAATGATGCACAATGAATTACCAGTTTTGTCCTTATAAACTCAGCGCCAATGTTAGGAACTCAAATCGCCAACTCCGATTTCACACCCACCACACACCACACTTTCTCGATACCGCTATTTATTGTTTACGTTCCATTATCAGTTATGAACAGTTATGCCAACAGAGCAGCAGACATTCCAGCACGCTATTGTTCTTAAACCTGACCAACAGCGCTGTTCCCAGCAGCGATTACCGTCCACCACTGGAGGGAACGAGGTTGTAACCTCTTCCGTTTTTTATTATTATTATATTTTTTCTATCTATTGTTATATTCACCATCTACCATCCGTTTTCTGGCGACCTCGTGTGTGCTGTTTCGTTTTCGTCACCGAACTGACCTCTTAACCGTTTTGTTTGCATCGTTTACGGCATCTTATACGCCGCTAACCTCCTCTCAGTCGGATTCTCACCACCATTCGGACGTGTTGGACAGCGACTAACGACCACCCAACAGGGAAGACGCCAGAACCATTTCGCCATAATGGTTGGAGGCTCACGCTGTCGCCGCCACTACATTCACTACATGCATACTTGTCTGAGATGAAACCAACCCCCATACACCCAACCACAACATTTAACAGCCTTTTCCTCTTAATCAATGAAGCAAAGTTTGTTAGTTTGTGTTGGTTGAAAAGCACAATGTCGGGGTCCCGTTTTCAAGGGCGTGTGTGGCCTTAAAAAGGGCCGACGAAATATTGTTGTTGCGTGTGTAGGTACTGTCTGTCGGTTGAGAGAGTGTGAGGCGAAGAACGGGTTTCTCGGGCGTCGTTGCGTCGGTCGAAGGGCTCGGTTGAGCAGTAGCTCCTCACGGTGAGGGACTCGGTTGAGTCGTCGCTCCTTCTTCTTCAGACGCGAGAGGGCGGACTCGTCGTCCCCGCTGGCGCCGCTGATGGTGGTCAGTTGTTGTCAGAAGAAGAGATGGGTGATGGGAAGAAAGAATGAATGAATGCTGTTTGTCCGTGCAGGCAGGCCCTTATATACGTACTCTTGGACGGAGTCGTCCTCTCTGGTTGGCCGCCTGCTATCCCCTCCAGGAGTGGTTTGTGGCTCGCAGCTAGCGCCCTCTGTCGGGATGACTTTCCTGTGAGGCGCCTTCCGTTGGTAATGGTGGCCAGCCGCCACACACAATAATGCGAAGAGCGCTAAAGCAGGAGACGATGGACGTTTGGATGGCGAAAAAATCTATCGAGGCACGTACACTGTGGCAACTATCCGTCAACTGAATTGGTGGGATTCACACTGTGCAGTGTGATGCACTATTCAGTGTGGGAGTCTGATTCTTCAGTGTACGATTAGTCGAGCTATTTAATACGATTTTTGAAGAATACTAGCGCTTGACAGTTGCCAGCGTAACTAACTATAAACGTTGTAACTAGCAGCAGTATCAGTGATCAATCACGAATCGAAGTTCCATTAAAATGTACCCGCGGCCATTGTTCAGGGATTCAACCGCAACATCATCTGTGTAGCGCATCGGGAAAGCACATTATTGCAAGCAGCAACTGGTAGTACTCCATATGCTATGACCTTCTTCAGCCTCCTTGATTCAACACTACGCAGGGCAGCTTGCAGAAAGTGCAGCTCAGAATGGGCTCACTGTTACGTTGTCCTATAGTGTGTGTGTTATGGTTTTTTACAGAACCTAACATTGCTAGGCATTGTGACCGCTCGCCCATCTCTCAGAAGTTCCTGCTTTTTATTGCTGTATAACAATGTCTACCATGTGGTCATACAATTTTGAAAGATTTTTGACAGTTTGGGTACAAACGAAATATCCAAAACACGATTGAACGCTTAATTTAATCAACAGTTAAGTTGTCTCCTCAAAGATTTGGGAATGAGGCCATTGAGGCGATACCACACAAGTTCTGTCCGTTCTTCCAAAGCCTGAAGTAACCATTTTCTCCCCAGCCAGTTCCCCAGGAGTTTTTGACGATCCAGTATTCTTTGCCGTTTTCCTTGCCATAACCAACAGCGAGTACACCGTGGTTCAACCTATCAGCGCGACACTCAGATGCAGGTGGTGAGAAAATGCCTGAAAAATAAGGCACAAAGTAATTTCTGATGCTTGTAAGACGAGTAAATTATCCAACCCATTTGTAGCTCTTTACACTGATAGTCAGACATTAACTTCAATATTCATTTCCTCCCTCCCTTATTGATGGCAATGGAGAAACAGCTGAGTGAGATCAGAAAAGCAGAAGACTCCTGAGGCATTGAATGCTTCCCTATAATACCGAGTGTCCAGTGCATTTTTAGAACTAGGAAGATTACCAGTACGTATCAAGTTGTTATAATTGACGTAAGCGCAACAAGAGCAGTAGAACAAACAAATGTAAAGGATACAGAACTAAGCTAATGGAATGTTCTCTGACGCCATCACTGGTGAAGTGATTTCAGCAACGCAAACAATAAACAAAGCTACAACAAAATTCACTTGGCTGAAGAAATGCCTCAGTCGTTTGATTGTTGTAGGCAGTCATAGTGTGGACACTTCAATTTCTTTTACGATGACCACTCACTCTCCAGTGCGTGGAGTTGGCGCACAAATTGAGCTTCCTTCTGTCAACCCAATCCCCAAGTACCCAATGTTTCCTGAGCTTTGTTTCATTATTGTCCTGTGCATTCAGCCCTACTTTTGGATCAACCCTAAACTACTCATGCAACAGGCGAAAGAGAGACTTTTGATCGTCTGATCGTTCCAGCATGTGACTGTGTGCCCAATGGATGCCAAATGAACGTCGAACTTCTTAGACTCCTTGTAACTAACAAACTATTTCTAGTGTACAGTAGGACATCAAGAAGTTCCTATAGAGGCCAGGCTCGGCGTCTACTAGTTTCGTGTAACTCGATCTCAGGAGATGGCGATTGTGTGGACCTTTGATTTGACTTGATGCTTTAATTAGTTCCTAATAAACCTCAGTTTCACTCGACTAATCGAATAATAATTATGTTTACCTGCTCCTATCATAAAAAAACTGAAACAAACAAGAGGTTCTGATATTTCCAAGGGTAAACCATCACATGGCAGAAGATCAGGTCCCACTTTGGCTGACTATTTCAATTTCCAAGTAAAAAATACTGTCTGTAAAACTGAGTTTGCCAGTATAATGATACAAATCCTGGTTCTGGGTTATCTTCCCAGGAGCATGCCCACGCGACCACGGGTTGTGGATAGTGGAAAGGCCGCGGCATTGTCCCCAGGGGCATGTCTGCAGCCAGCTGTGAATAAGGTCAGCATGCTGACTGAATAAGCAGCCACGAACAATGGGCAAAACCCAAGAGATCGCAGAAGAGATCCTGAACAAAGGGCTCAAGGGCAAGCGGATCAACATTTTCTCAGACAGCCAGGCCGCCTTAAAGGCCATCTCAGCCTATAGTTTTAGGTCTAAGCTGGCATGGGAATGCCTCCATGCGCTCAAGCAGCTCGGCGCCTGTAACAGGCTCTCCCTCATTTGGGTGCCGACTCACAGGGGGCATGAGGGCAATGAAAAGGCTGACCGCCTCGCGAAAAGGGGTACAGAATCCCTACCCATCGGGCCTGAGCCACACGTGGGTCTGACGAAAAGTCACCTGAACCGTCTGGTTGCTCTATGGGAGATAAAGGAAAATGGCGTCCATTGGCATCGCCAGCCACGACTAAGACAGGCGAAAAGGCTTGTCACGCCTTCCTGTCAAAGGGCGAAGGCGATGCTGACACTCTCTAGACAAGATCTGAGAGTACTGATATGCTTCCTCACCGGGCACTGCCCACTCAGATATCACCTCAACAAGATGGGCATCTCAGAGGTGGTGGAATGCTGACTCTGCGGTTAGGAGGACGAGACAGCAGAGCATATCCTATGTGAATGCCCTGCCTCGGCAGCAAAACGCTTTGAATACTTCGGTCGGGGGACCACTGAACCCCAAACTGCGGAATCTGCGGTGAAGGACATACTCGGCTTCCTAAGGGGGGCGGGTATGTACGACGCCTTCTACTAAGAAAGGGCCAACGTCACAATAGGCCCATATGCGGCCGCAGTGACAAAGGGACTTGTCCCACCGAATTTAGAGGTGTTTTTGCCACTGAGCAGCTTGAACTCCTCAACGTTTTGAATAACAATAATATATGTTTGAACCAAGTGTCTCTAGGTGCTTGCTGCTGTCCTCCTTCGAATTTGCTCCCACCCACTTTACTGTTTGCAGTGATAAGTCCTCTTCAAATTGTAATCGCGAATGAATTAAACGAAAAAGCACAATTGCATTCAGAAGTTATCATTATCCCATACAGACTTGTCTCTTTCGTTCGTGGTTCTACAATTCAAACAACTCAACCAGCAAAACTTTTGTAGAGATGCAACATATTCATAATTTGAATTTTGAATAAATACCTGATTCGTAGAACTTCAACATTGGAGAGGTGGCATCAATTGCTACAGCTACCGGGCCAACATTGACGATAGCGTCTTGTAGATCAGCTTCACTTCCTTCATTAATGTCAGTGAATCCTTTTACTTTGGTTACTATTCTTTTGCCTCTCATGTTGCACGAGCCTTTCTGAAATTAATCGAAAAAAAGAAGGTTTGGTTACTTCAATGTTCGTTTATCAGTCAGTTAAAGTATTACGTGTGATAGGGTACTTTATACTCGTATCTACGTCTCGCGTGCTCACAGTTTGCTAACTGAACTGCAATACTGATACAGTCATCAAGCTTTCTTTTGATCGTCGCCTCATTTTATTTCTCTCACTCTCTCTCTCTCTTTATAATGCTGGCGATTCTCGGGTCGGTCGGGATAATTCAACTCATACTTGTCTGGGAGATTTTTAGCAGTAAAGGGAAACGGCGGTTAGCTGTCAGCATGGATGGCTCTGGACGTGGGAACCCCGGAGGGATCACTTTTGTCGGCTCTGTGTTTCATTCTCTACACGACATCGCTAGTTGGAACGTTCTCAGAGGGCCGTTCGCACATGGCATATGCGGACGACCTACAGTTTTACAGGTCCTGCAAAGTAAACGACATAAGGGAGACAGTGAGCCTATTATCGAGAGACCTAGCGAGTGTGGCGGGTTGGTGTAATAGGCATGGGATGAAGATTAATGCGGACAAAACTAAGACAATGATCATTGGCTATCCTAAGATCCTAAAAAAAGTAGACATGGCAGCGGTGCCTAAAGTGATGTTGAAAAATTCGCCCTTGGAATATGTCCGATCCACAAAGCTCCTTGTTATCCTCGTTGGAGACTCATTGTCCTGGAACGAAGAAGTTGCTGCCACTTGCAGTCCCGCATTCAGGGCAATATACCAGTTACGTCGCTTAGCATCAGATTTCCCAAGTCATGTGCGCCTTCAGCTCGTTCAGAGTCTTGTGATGCCCTATTTTGACTACGCAGCTGTGGCCATCTGCGATTTGAAGAGTGGCGAGCTTGATCGATTACAGAAGGCTGAAAATGCGGCTCTACGTTTTGTTTTGCGACTGCGCCTGGACGAGCACGTTACACCCCATTATAAGCGGTTAGGATGGCTGGAGATTAGAGAACGTAAAAAGCTACATATCGCCTGTCTGGCTTTCAAGATATTGAAACATCGTAGACCGCAATATCTTTACCAATCGTTCGAGTTTCTCTCACAGCGCGATACTCGGAGCAAGAACAGTGTTCTTCGGATTCCTGCACATTGGACAAACATGTTGGCAAGATCGTTCGTAGTCCAAGGAACAAAAATACATAATGAGCACGCAGAGCTGTTTCAAAAGTGTGGTAGGATAGAAGTGTTCAAAGAAAAGTTTAAAAAAATATTAATTGAGAGCTATTAGATTGTATCGTTGTTGTGCACTAGTTGGACCTTATACTAATATTATTTATTTAGTCATCACGCACTCCTACATTGTAAATAGTTTGTTGTCAATATTTATATGTTTTTTTTTGTTTTTTAAGTGTTTGTCAACTATTAGGATTAGGATATCCACTGCGGAGAAGGGGGGGAATATCCAAGTACTCACCCTTCTCTAAAGTCGGGGCAGTGAGTATTTGTATGTGTCAGTAAGTGTTTATGTATGGACGAGTGTGTTAGTGTATGAATGTAATTTATTTGGTGTGAATGGAATGTATTTATAAATAACATAATGAGTTACGACGAATGTAGGAGGAAATGTAACAGTGTGATGTAGCCAGGGAGAATGGAAGAGAGGGCCACATGGCCCTAATTCTCCCTGGTCGGTAAATAAAATCATTCATTCATTCTCTCTCCCCAACTCTTGTTTCCCTCGCCAACACCATAGTCTCCAGTACATCCCGTCTTCAATTATGCCGCTGTCTGGCTCACTGATCTTCAAAGACAAGATCAGAAACTGCAGAGAGCTCAGAATTCAACGGTATAGTTTGCCCTGAGAATATCAATCGACGAGCACATCGCACCTGATTATGACGTTGAAGGTTTTAAAGCTGTAAGAACTGCCTGCATTGCGGTTGAATTTGAATTTATAGCAAATTTCCTTAAAACAGAAACCATCGCGCTCCTATCAGTATAAAAAATGTAATAAAAATCGTTAGAGCCGTTTTTGAGAAAAAAAAAATTGATCACTATTGTTAACTTTCGGTGGATTTTGCCCATACCCTTATTTTTGCGTCCCACGGTAACCTGTAGGCTAGACATCAAGTTTCAGCTGATTTGGTACGGTGGTTTTCTCTAAAAACCGCGCTAAAATCGATTTCGTCGAAAGTTTTGGTAATTTATTGTGCTGCTCTCGTCATTTTCCCACAAATGGGAATTTTATGCTATAATTGTCTTATTGGGACCTATCAATATAAAAAATTTAATCAAAATCGTTTGAGCCGTTTTTGAGAAAAAAAAAATTTGGTGTATTGATCACTATGATAACTATAGTTAAATTTCGGTGAGTTTTGTTCATACCCTTATTTCGGCGTCCCATAGTGATTTCCGGGCTGGATATCAAGTTTGAGCTGATTTGATACGGTGGTTTTCTCTAAAAATCGTTCACACACACACACACACACAGACCCATTTTCCCAAATAGTGTTTTTCGGACTCAGGAGGGTCTGAAACGTAAAGATCTGAAGAACACTCAAAATTTTCTTTTCAGCCTGTTACATAACTTTCCTTTCTACTTTGTAGAGCCAAGGAAAGTAAAAATCGTGTAAAGAGAAAATATCCAGGGTAGATATTAGAGGAGCATTTTGAATCATTCTCTGCTAGGTTGAGCTAGCAACTTTCACCCCCCTTTCTGTCCAGATTTTTGCTCATCTGTGAAGCCTGTATAAGCAGAAATATATCAAGTAACTTATACATAAACTCGTGTATAAACTAGAAAACCGTATTTTCCAGTACTTTGGCCCCATGTGACTAATTTTTTTTATTGGATAAGTGTGTTTGTGTTTGTATGCGTGCACTCTTGCCACTTATAAATAATATACGACTTACAGCTTTAGTGTAGGGGTATGAAGATTCGTCGGTGATACCGTGATCCCTGACGTAAAGGAAACCAAGATCCATAACACCGCCGTTGCAAGCTCCGTTGCGCCATGAGCAGTCCAGCAAGTTTTGCTGACTAAGAGGAATGAGTTTTCCGGTTTTACGAGCCAGTTGTCCTTCGATTGCTCCAGTCTGTACATAAAGCAGAAGTTATAATTAACGCTGAGGTAAACGACCTACACGAATATTGATCAAGTACTTTTTGTGTGAGGGAAGATGACCACGGGCACTTTTTTCTGGTGAAACCAGGCAAATTGTTACCAGAATTGGTTACTAAAAAAATGTGTATAATTTTAAATCAATTATATTTCGAAAAAATAGTGGTGTGAAAGCACCCAACTTACTCTGTGGTTGTGTATCAAATATGCAGGTTCTGTGATAATGACGAGGGTTGGTTGAGGACTGCCCTCTAAGGTACCACATTTCCCATATTGGCATGTTTGAAGCACAGAGGTAGAGGTTACAAGGGACTGAGCTCGATTCAGTGGAGCATGTGCAAGTGAATGACGATTCGGAGCTTTTCTGTTTTGTGGGAAGAGTTTTGCAGCAGAAAGAAGTAGTGAGGCTCTGTATAGGAAGAATGGTTTATGATTTAGACTAATTGGGGATTCCAAAATATGTTCAACACTAGGGTGGGGTGGGGGGATGTATCGAAGCCATTATACGAAAAATGGCGTGTTTATGACTCAGATGTGCGAGTTTGCACAGCACAACTTAGATCAGAGGATGGTTGGCAGATGAGCTGTGTGGGATTATTATGTGAGCATGTACAAAAAACGGTTATTTTCCCAGTTTCAAGGAGATAGGTCTGTTTCTTTATCAGTAAGATTGTAACTTAATGCTCCATAGTGAGTTATATCAGTTCAAGATTATGGAGGTTGTGATTTTGCTATCGAACAAGAGCATGAGCGATTGCTCAGCATTTGCCGAACCTAGACCTGTGGAGGAATGTCAGGTTGTCACCTGGTGGAGAGCTGTCGCTCATGGGTCCCTGGGGAATCTGCACCATAATCTAATCTAATCCCCCTATTTACTTGGGTGGCAAGTTTCAAAGGGAGAGATCAACCAGTTTTTTTTTGTCATAACCTTCTGTGCAAAACGAATATAAGCTTGCTTAGCCAATGATGATAGGTTCGGTTGCTCTTCCAACAACAGTCGCTTACCATTGTAGGGTCTACAGAAGAGCAGCATGTGGTTTCTTGTTTCCTCCGCACTGGAGGTGCAAGAGGTGCAGGATGGAGATTCTTTGAGAGAAAAGCAGTGGAGCCGCGTGTCGGGGCCCTCTTTTCAAGGGCATGTGTGGCCTTAAAAAGGGCCGAAGAAAATTTGTTGTTGCGTGTGTAGGTCCTGTCTGTTGGTTGAGAGAGTGTGAGGCGAAGAACGGGTTTCTCGGGCGTCGTTGCAGTAGCTCCTCACAGCGAGGGACTCGGTTGAGTCGTTGCTCCTTCTCCTGCAGACGCGAGATGAGGGACTCGAATGAGTCGGAAGGCTCGGTTGAGCAGCGGGTGAGGGACGAGTTCCTCAGGCGTCGAAGCGTAGTTTGAAGGGCTCGGTTGAGCAGTAGCTCCTCGTGGCGAGGGTCTTGGTTGAGTCGTCGCTCCTTCTTCAGACGCGAGAGGGCGGACTCGTCATCCCCGCTGGCTCCGCTGATGGTGGTCGGTTGTTGTCGGAAGAAGAGGTGTGTGAAAGAATGAAAGGAAGAATGCTGTTTGTACGTGCAGGCTGGCCCTTATATACGTCCTCTTGGAGGGAGACGTCCTCTCTGGTTGGCCACCTGCTATCCCCTCCTGGAGTCGTCTGTGGCTCACGGCTAGCGCCCTCTGTTAGGATGACTCTCCTGTGAGGCACCTTTTGTAGGTAATGGTGGCCAGCCGCCACACCACGCACTGAGTCATCATGTCTTGCAAGGAACTGGCTTGTCCAGTGGTCTGACTCGACTCACTTTCTTCTAAGGCGTTCATGGATGTTACGAAAAAACTCATATGTGTCACCTCCCTTATGCAAGATGCTGCCTTGCTTGCTATTTATCCGATGCCCATTCATTGAAAAGGTCAATAAAGAGATCAGTCCAGAGAAGTGGAAGCTTCCTTTTCGCTCTGCACTTGTTCACCATGTACTCGACGGTAGAATGGTCAGTGATCACTTACAATGCTGAAGTGGGTGCTGGTTTTAGAGTTTTAAGGAAACAATCATGTTCTTTTGGTCAGGGTTTTGTGCTTAGTAGTCAGAAGAGAAGGAGTGCTGTGCTTTGATAGTCATCTTTGAAAAGTACGATGGATTAGCAGTAAAAATCGTAGATTCAACCCTTGGAACAGCTACGTCATCAGCTTAAGACCAAAAAAGAATCCACAAAGTTAGAAAAAATAAACATAAAAGAACTTTAGACTTACAGTACTGAATGTCCAGCAGCTTCCACAAGTACCCTGATTTCTTGGAGTGTTCACGAGGTTTTTCTGTCTGTTGTCCCAGGTTGGAGGAAGAGGTTTACCAGTCGGCGTGTAGACACCCCCGTTTTCAGCTGTCGCGTGGGCGTAAATAAGTTTGAACCCGTTGGCAACTATTTTAAGTTCATTCGGTATCTGAAAGTTGTATTTACCTTCAATTAAAACGTATTAATGTCATTAAATGAATTGGAAAAAAAGTTTGTCGCAATATTGGCAATAAAACCGCTCGCTTAAATCTATCAAAATGTCGGTTAGTTCGAAAAGGATTCCCAGGTGGTGCTCACTTGTATCCCCCTTCTCAATCTTGGTTCTAGTTTGAATGCACTTCTGCGTTTTAATGAAAGAGCTTAGGCATTCTCCCAACGATAATTTTGTTTCCGTGATTTTTTTCCTGGCCCTCAAAACTAAAGAGGCCCGTGAAAAGACGACGCTGCGCCACGAATTTTTGAGGGCTTCGAAGCTTGAGAAAAAGAGTTGGTATAAATGTATCAAGTTCGAGGAAAATCACTTTAAAGGGGGCAAAATACATGCATAAATAACTACTTTTTGGACCGACAGTTTAACCAGTTATGAATATGGCGGGACTACTCTTCAGTTTCAAGAAGGGGATATTTTTTTCCTCTCATTTTTTGGGTTGCGTCCTACATCACTTCCAGATTATTAACGGTGCTAGGGTAGGCACATGCATCCCCTCTAATGCACTAAATAATTGATACGCGTAAATAAGAATGGACTTTGTTTTTAAGGAATAAATTATGTATTTATATTAAAATGGAGAAAATGAAAATTAAGAAAGTTAACAGAACAAAAATAGCGCGTTAGCGATTCTGCAGCACTTTACCCTATTACATAATCCTAAATGTAACGTACGACCAATCTCTAAAACTAATCTTGACAATCTTCGAGTAAAACTTCAAAAACCTCGTAGGAATTGCCGTGTTTTTGTGAAATAATTTGACGTAAGGCTTCTACCAAGAAAATGTAGTTGTTGAGCTGAATGATATTTACCAAGTCGCCAAAACTGTTCATTTTAGCTTTGAACGAGGTGAGGCCACTTCTGAACTTCAAATTGTGGGCGAGAATTTGAACCTTGTTCTGCAAATAGATCTTCAATCGAAGCATTTCCTCAGCTACGCTCCTGTACGCCTTCTTGTGAAAGGCCTGAAAAATACAGTTGAATTAGTTGAAACACGCCATGAAGCAATTTTAAACGTCGAGTATATCGTTGTATAGCTAATTGAAATGTGCAGTTTTTGTGTCTGTGGTGCACTGCGATAGTCTTAACTGCTTCGCGCAAAATCAGACAGATGCGGTTAGTGCTAAATAGGAGATAATAACAACATGCGCCACTTTGTGGAAACTTAGCTCTTAGCCAGGCTTTTGTAGGCCTTTATAGTCGATGTAGTGAACTTAGCTTTAAAATAATCATTGTAATCAATTTAGCTTAAGTACACAACTAACAAATAATATGTTTTCATAATATTTTATATCAAACTATGGAAATAAGTTGGAAATAAACCACTGACATAAGGTCATCCACCTGGGTTTCCCCTGGGCCCAGGTCAACCCCCTGAGAACTCTAGGGGATTCCCCAGCGCATGAAGAAGGGGGTACCTCGACCTGTATAAATATCGGAAGGGCCTCTAGCCTCTTCTGGCAGTCCCATTCCGACCTCCTGTCAGTGACTACTCTCAAAAAACCTCTTTTCATTTTTAAACCTAAATAAGAAAACGACTCTTTGCTTATTGAGTGTAGCTGTTACTCTACCCTGTAGAATGTACTTGTCTCCTCAATAAACTGGTGTAGCTGTTACTTCGAGATTTCCTTTATATCAGCCTTACTAGTGAGGCTTGTGCAGTAATTAAGATTCAACTACCAAGATTGATATACACTTGAGCCCCCCCCCTCCCCCTCCCACCGATAGGTACAGTAATCCTACCTGTTATACATAATGTATTAAATCGAATTTTGCTTGAAAATGGTTGTTTTATATGTTAGGCCCAGGAATCTCATAATACAGAGTGGTACACATTCCTCTTAGTTGTGCGTGACGCAACGATACACTGGAGTTCAGATCTTCTCGACCTTTTGACCTCTCAATTCAATGAACATAACAAAATGACAGTTGAATTAGAGGCTCTTATCGCGGTGAAAGTTGTATAAGAAAAAAACCCTGCAAATTATTACACAACGGTTTATTATTCGCATGAACAGCTTGACCTAGTATTACTGCTCTGAGACTCATTACATTCTATTCAGCATCGAAAAATACTAGTAAACCGTACGAAACATGACCTGACTACAATGGAACTACGGAAACTAAATATTCCCCTGGCGCAAGGGGAACATAAACGTCTGTAGGTATTTATGATCCATGTAGTTGTGTGCGGAGGAAGTGGCCTTAACCTTCCTGCGCCCCGTCGGGCAAAAAGAGTTGGGGAAATTGGGACAGGGACTTCTAGCAAACCCTCGGCCACTGGCACGATGTGGCGAGTCGACAGGCGGGTGGTTTTGATGAGACGGGAGGGAGGGAGTACCAACGACAAGACGTTGACTTCCGCTGTAGTTCCCACGAGTTCTTTCAATTAGTTGACTCTAATAATTACTGTAATTTCCCTACACGCAGTTGTACACATCTGATACACATTCCATTCGACCCAGGATGTAAAAATGCCTTGAAACGATACGAAACACGGCGTATTTGCGATTATACTGCGTTTTGTCAATTTGTCAATAACCGTTTTTTGTCCATAACAACCATGGGCTTCGTTCGATCGGACTGCCTAGATGGCGGGCACAACTAGATACCAAATGGGATTTTTGTGCGAAAGTACGGATTTTTTAGACCACGTTAAAGGCACAAAACGCCCCCGACGGCGGACGGTGGTTGACAGTAAAACATTTTGTACAGGTGGAGTGGTGGTGAGGGGTAAACGTTAACTGGAATGTGCATGATTGAACGTTACAAAATCGGACCTAACTCCATAAGCGAATTAGTCGAAATGAATGACGGCCCACTCCAATACGTCGAGGCGTAGGTGCCGATGGTACAAAATTGAGGTGCACAAGTATTGCCGTTCCCACACCGTTAGTAGGCAAGTGGTGCAGTTTGCGATAACATTAGTACCAAGGCTCCTGTACTTCACAAGTTGTGTGAGGGGAGGGGGGAAAGGGAGACGTTGAGATTGTGCAGGTATCTCTGGCATCTCTGAAGTAATGTGAGAAAAGCTGCAATGGGATGGGTCAACTAACGTCGATTTGCTTCTGCTTTAGGGTTTAATAGTGGTACCTTGCTGACTTACACAACCAAAAAAAATAAAAAATAAATAAATGTAACCTCCTGTAATCCTTTTGTGTGTCCTGATGTGAGAGTGCGGAGCCACTTGCCCCGATTCGCTTGAGACTTCGCTGCTGTCAGTTGTAACCGAGCCAGTTCCCTCGTTGCCGTGTCGCCCGCGCTCGCAATCGCTCCTACTCAATTCCCTGTCTGTGGTGGTAAAACTCCCTCGAATGTGACTGCGAATAAAACTCTGTTCCAATTGCAAGCAGGGTTGATATCGTACTATTTCCCGACTCTCTTAGCGCGATATCGCTTTCAATATCCCCCCCCCCCCCCCGTAACAGCTATTTATCACTAGGTGACGCTAATTCCCCCTGTCATTAACATTGTCAGTAGACGAAATGGTTTAAGGATGTTGATTGAAGCTTACACGACGACAATTGTCTGGTTAACAAACAGATGGTTCGGCTTGTTTCTCACAAGCCGTGGGCACCAGGAAAATCAATAGCTTCTTTATTCAAATTCCAACATTGGAATGTTTCAATGACTTCCCTATTCTTATACAAGGTTTAGCCGCGCGAGACTGTAATTTGAAAGTGAGGAACTGATTCACTATCATCGCAAAAACAAATAGAAAAACAGTTACTGTAGTTAGGGTACATGAAACAGACGATGGAAGGGATAAATAAATATCAGCGATTGAAGGTGTTTCACACATCCTGAGTGTGATTACTGATACCTTTCAACGCTGGACGTTAAAACTAACGCGTATGAGCTTGTGGTTCTGCAGACCAATGCTGTGAGTAGCCTATACGAAAAGAGCTACGAATGTTTGTCAGTGAGTGGAGACGACAAGAGCAACATTTCGACGTACACGTGCACATCCTCGTCTGTGATGTAAAAAAACGCACTCGTTGATACGTTAAGAAAAAAACACACTTCTCAACCTGAAGTGCTTACATATTAAGTTAGATACAGTGGGTTAAATGTACTTACTTTGAAATTTTTCCATTCTTGAGATGCTTTATCCAGGATAGGTATGGCGAGTGAGCCTGCCAGCAGGCACATAAACACCAGGCAGACTTTCATGATTCCTGAGTCTACGAGAAACAAATCAACCCGATTACAATAATATAAACAGCGTGTAATTATGAATTGTACAAAGTTTAACCCCTCCACAAACATCTCTCTAGAATAATCCAGACTTATCGTAACTAACGAGTTTAGTAGCTTGCATTTGTTTCCCAGCAGCCTCCTACTTAGTTCAAGGCTCAGCGTGGCCCAACTCTGCCCGATTAAACTGTATGACCTTTGAGATGCCGTCTGTTACAACTGGCGAGGCTCAAATTACTAATGATATTTTACGATGTTCTGAACAATTGAAAGGGCTCCCCGCTTTGTCCAACAAGGATTGTTACCACAAGACCGACCAAACGTCTGGCTTGATACCAATTTTTTAATGCGAACAATAACATATCAGTCCATCTTCGTAACATTGCAATAAATGCGGAAACAACAACATTGTGGTTGAAAACCACATTTATAAAAAGTACTGCAACTTGAAAATTTCATACTTTTCTTCCCAACTTCATAACTATACGTGTATGTTTTATATGTACTGGCGTGAATCGCAGAAAGTGGAAAGACGTAGAAAGAAGACTGCAAATGTAAATGACCGAACACCGCATTATAAAATATTGAGCAATTACTCACAGTACGCTAATGTCTGGTGCGAAAAATAACACAACATCGCGCAAAAACGACTGATCTGTTATAAACGTAGGCGTTTTATCTTTGTACAACGTATTTTCACGAAAATGAGGTTAAAAGCTATTTCCATCAATGTAAAGGGACGGGGAAGGGAGGCAAAAGTGCCAAAAAACGAGGGGTTTTCGCGTTTCCCCTCAAAAACGGTCATTACTATTTCGATCGAATTTCCAAATTATCTTCTACTAGTTGATACCTAACTTTCTCCACAAATACACCTTTCGCTTTTCTTTCGGAAAATTCGGCGGACGGCCGTGGGCCAATGAAGCAAAAATAGGTCTTTTCACTTGGCACAAGGGCTTTACCGATTTTCACCAGTCACGTGATGTCTTCCACTAGCTTTATATATATGTATTGTTCGACGTGTCGATAATCGCGTTTTTACTTTTATTGGTTCTACGAAGTAGAAAGGAAATGTTGTCGTTTGGAACTTTTTTTACTTTCCTCGGCTCTACAAAGTAGAAAGGAAAGTTATGTAATCGGCTGAACAAAACATTTTGTGTTCTCTTCAGATCTTCACGTTTCAGATCCTCCTGAGTCCGAAAAACACTATTTGGGTGTGTGTGTATGTGTGTCTGTGAACGATTTTTAGAGAAAACAACCGTATCAAATCAGCTAAAACTTAATAGCTCGCCCGCAGATCATCATGGGACGCCAAAATAAGGGCATGAGCAAAATCCACCGAAATTTAACTATAGTTATCATAGTGATCAAAACACCGAATATTTTTTTTCTCAAAAATGGCTCAAACGATTTTGATTACATTTTTTATATTGATAGCTCCCAATATGAGTACTATACCATGAAATTCCCATTTGTGGGAAAATGACGAGAGCAGCACAATAAATTACCAAAACTTTCGACGAAATCGATTTTAGCGCGGTTTTTAGAGAAAACCACCGTACCAAATCAGCTTAAAATTGATGTCTAGCCTACAGGTTACCATGGGACGCAAAAATAAGGGTATGGGCTAAATCCATCGAAAGTTAACTACAGGTATCATAGTGATCAAGACACCAATTTTTTTTCTCAAAAACGGCTATAACGATTTTAATCACATTTTTTATATTGTAAGCTCTCAATAAGGCAATGATACCATAAAATTCCCATTCGGGGAAAAATGACGAGAGCAGTACAATAAATAACCAAGATTTTAGACGAAAAGCGTTTTTAGCGCGGTTTTTTCCTTATAAACTCTGCTGGAATGTTTGTAGAATGTTAAAAAAATTGGTATTGTAGTCCGATCCAATACCTATAGGGTAAGTGTTTAAAAACGCTCATGAGGTACATGGGGCTCACTCCAGAAATTCCTGAGTTTCAACTACCGCCGTTTCGCTTGCTACCAGTTATCAAAGTTTTTACCCAATAACTCTGCGAAAGTGATCAGCTATCCTTCTTTAAAAAAATCGTGTTTACTGTCGCATTAATTATCTGTGTACCAATTGCTCAATAATGGTCCTGAAATGAGTACGAGCAGCTCAATAAATTGTGGAACTGTAAGCGCTAACGCTTCCTGCTGCCGTAAAGTGTTGTTTGACCAAGTTCAAATGAAGTGAGCGATAAATGAATTGAGTAAGTAGAGAAAAAGCCATGTACCCGAGTGAATGCAACAAGTACTACAATAATTCTGTACATACGTAATTGCAAAAAATTACAGATTTTGATGTACTCGTATCAATGTTCAAAAAATTCGAACAATATTTAGTTTCACGATAATACTACCCGCACAATTCGACGTCATTCCCACGGATGGGAATTAACGGGTATAGGAGTCACTTCAAAATTACACCCCTTCTTTCTCACGATTTTCACCTTGATAATTCTGAAACTGTGAACACGATGCTTCTAAAAAAAAATCACTTAGGCTACCTCTTGAATGGCCAAGAATTCGGTCGCTCAATAACGGTCGTGGCACAAGTAAGAGCAGCATGATAAATTCCAGAACTATTCGCGCTTCCTGTTGTCGGGTATAACGTTGTTAAAAACAGAATCAAATTTGATTAGTGGTTAGAGTCAAGAAAATCGCGAAATGGACTTGAGGCCAAGGAAAGTGGTGTGATGCGTCGCACCAGATATTTTTCTCAAAAAACGGCCGTAACACGACAATGTCATAAAATTCTCATCTGCGGGAAAATGACGAGAGCAGCACAATAAATTACCAAATATTTCGACGACAATCTATTTCAGCGCAGTTTTTCCTTATAAATTCCGCTTAAAACGTTAGTGGAATCTTCAGAAAAGTTCGGGTGGTGGGCTAATTAAGTACCTATACGATGAGTATTTAATAACGCTCAAAAGATATGTCGGGGGTGCTCCAGAAATTCCGGAATTTCAACCATCGTGTTTACAGCATCACCAATTCTTTGTCTACCAATTGCTCAATAATGGTCAGGGCGTGAGTACGAGCGGCACAATAATTATCGAAACTGTAACCGATACTGCATTCTGCCACCGAATGGTGTTTTACTTAGTTCAAGTGTATTGAGTGAACAATAAATTGAATTAGTAGCAAAAGCTGTGGAAACAAGTGAATTTACGTAGAGCTAAGGAAAATTATGTGATGCGTCGCACCTGATGTTTGTTGTTGTTTGACTCTTACATCTTTGATGTGAGTTACGAATGAGTAGAGGAATATCTGTGTGTGAATTGTCGTACGACGTGTTCGTTGAAACAGTTCACGTTTCATCGGAAGTGTTAATAATACCCGAATCAAATTTGACAATTTAAAGGTAGGCGAATATTTGAAGATAACCGCTGTGTTTCATTCGTATCATTAATGCGTGAAAACAGACCGTACTGGTTACGTTTAAAATGGAAGATGATATTGTATTTTTAAACGCGGGAAAACGTCATTCGGTTGTGGTTGAAGGTAAGTGAATAAGATTTAATGAGAAAGAATAGCGACGCTTTTTTTTGCACTAATTAACAAACACTTTGTGAGTTATCCGTCAGTAACAATCGAGGGTTAAAAACTATCAAAAATACCTCGTTGGAATAATAGCAACATTCCTTGCCTCGCTGGTCATTCGAGGGAACGCAGTATAAACACGCAATACCTTCATTCAATTGACTTCTACACTAATAGTTATGAGAAACAAATCGTGTAGTCAGTTGAAAGTTCTCTGTTAATCATTGGAACTAATTTCAGGGAAATCTCAAGAAGCCTTATTTTTGGTACATTTCAATCCCTCACCCCCCCTCCCTCCCAAAAGTGGAAACTGCTAATGAGCTTCTATTTTATTCCGAAGAATACTGAACAGAAGAACTGAAAGAGCTCATTGGGGTGTTCATCTCCTGCCACACACACGCGTGGACATATTTGTTATGGCAGATGCATTGAAGGTTGCGGCGTATCCTTGGAACAACAGCTAAAATCCGACAAGCTAGTTATGTGCGAATGGCGGTACTTTCAGAAACGGCTCTCACGGTTTTGATTAAATTTTGAGAAACTAAAGAAATAAATGACGCAACAATACCATAGAGTTCTCATTCGTGGTAAAGTGACGAGAGCTGCCCAATAAATTACCTAACATTTCGACGAAAGCTTTTAGCGCAGTTTTCCCCCTAGTAACCCCGCTCAAACGTTACTGGAATCGCCAGAAAAATTGACGTGGTACTAATACGATTTGCGTTTGACAACGCCCAAAACATATATAACAAATTTCTACGCCCATCGTTCCACCCTCTACAATTTCTCGCAGTTTTTACCCAATTATTCCAAAACAGTGAACGCGATCCTTCTGAAAACAATCTCATAGACAGTATCTTAAATCACCTGAGAACTGGTCAATAATGGTCGTGGTGCCACTTGGAGTAGCACAATAAATTCTAGAACCGTGTTCTTGACAGATTCATGTTAAAGACAGAGTGAAAAACATTTGATTAATTTTTAGTCAAGAGAGTCGCTGAATGCACGCGAGTCCAAGGTACATTGTGTGACACTTCGATGTTTAAAAACGTTTTCAAACTTTCCAGAGTATCCGCACAACTAAAACTATTTCTGTACCTATTTCGTTGAAGGGCGTTATAAGCCTGATAGCTCGAAAAATGAGATTTGTCGTTTCTCCTTTTTTCTATAAAACGGCTCCAACGATTTAAATAATACGCGGTATATGTTTCCATACGAATGCGTTGAACGGAATTTTGGCAGTAGTAGAAACTTGTGTGTTATTACGCACCAGATATTTATTTGTGAATGATGAGCCTGTTCGACGCAAAGCGTCGAAGCGGTTAGTCTTTGACCTCTGACGTCCCGCGTCATTATCTCCGACCACCTAATTGTCTCCAACTATTTCAATACCTGTCCCTCGCCTACGGGAATCCCTCAGCTGCGAGTCCCCTAGCCCCGTTTCCTAGGTTTTCCCCTTCCTTTATTTCTTTCTCCCAATTTCATTTTCCTATCGACGATAGAGCTCTTCCAAAATCATTCTGCTTCCAACAACCAGCCCAGTAACTTCTTACTCTCTCATACGGTTGCCCACGCCAGTTCACGCGTTCCGAGTACTGCCCTTGTGCCGCCCATTTGTACTCACCTCAATTTTAATTCAACTCAATTCCGCACGCACGTATAATACAGTCCTCCTCACGCTCACCGAGTTTCAGTTTTATTGCGATCCTCAGCTCCCCCTCTCGTGCACCCAACAGACCCCTTACACTCTGGGTGTAGGAAGGTAATCGTTGGATTTTTATGCCAAATTTATTTTCCGTCGTTGTGGCTTAGAACGTGAATATTGAGTAATTATTAAAGAAGAAGGTTATAGTCTCCGCTTGCATTAAATAATGAAATTACCAAAAGAAAGAAAATAACAAATGCTTCAGTGCTGTTCCCCTGTTGGCGTGTGCAACAGAAACGATGAGTTTTCTTATCGCTGTCGCTAAACGTCAATATAATTTACATTTAGAGCGTACAGTAAACTGTAAAAACACCTCATTGATGAACTAATTAGTCTTTTGACATTTGAGAATAAAGAATAAAAGCAGTTTACCTGGTGAGAACTAGCAATGAATGGTACACAATTTTTCTCGCCTCGTTTATAAAAGGTAGGACGCTGCTTCAATGAATTTTTACGGCATCATTACGAACGAATGTAAACATACAATTAGCGAATTATTGATCGGGAACACTTGCAACAACGACGACTCACTTTGAAATTTGTTTAGAGTGTCTGTTGGAACAGTGTAATTAGAATTATTTAAAGGGTTTCAAATTTTTCACGTAGCACTGGATTTTAAGGTTTATATTCAACATTATTCCTTAAATGCGTAGTTCGCTGTACATGTGCATGGCTTCCGGGCAGTGGTTTCTCCACGCCTATGAGACAGGGTGGGTGCTTGTTGCGGCAACAGAAAAACTAGAATGAATCACTCGAAGAACTCGTCTGAGCTATGTTTGGGCTTGAACACATCCTCTCGGAGGACGAGGTAGCTTATAGAAAAATAAGGAATAGTGTGAAGAATGTCCTGCGAAACGCTCGCTTCAAACTCACTAAGACTCAGCTCCAGGGTGTGAAAGACCCAAGCGAGTTTTCGAAAAACATAAAGCAGCAAGGCATTGGGAAACAGAAAAGCTCATTGGAAGAAAGCAGGAGAACACAACAATTACTATTGCAAATTAGGAACCCAGCAGACCATTGGCGCCTCCTTAATAGCACACTGAAAATTTAGCGTCAAACAACATTCCTACGTCTCAGTTTCAGCCAGTCACCCTTGGTTTAGTGAAAAAATCAATCAAAGAGATATCATCGAACGCTTTGGAACCTGATGATATTTCTGGCATTTCAATAAAAATAATCTCAGATAAGGTAGTTGACATTCTGGCTCACATTTTCAATTTTTCGACGAGTATCCACATCAATGGAAGAGCGTATATGTTTAACCCATTAATAAAAAGACCCCGGCGCTAGAACACACCTCGCAACATTTTTTTATATAGTAGCGTTTGAGCAATTATCGAAGTATCTGGCTACCGAAATTAGAAAAAAAAGAGTACTCAGACTGCAGCCATTAAAGTGACGGACGACATAAAGAAAAGCGTGGGTGAAAGCAAACTGACAGTTTTTGTCAGCCTCGATCTCAGCCATACTTCCAACAGCCTGGATAATGAACTCCCGCTGGCCATTCTGAAACAAATTGGCTGTCAAAAAACTGCTTTCCTATGGTTCCGATCTTACCTGACTGGGCGCAAACGGTTTGTGAAAACAAGCTCCGGACAGGTTTCTTCCTGGGCGAAGCTAGAACAAAGAACAACTGTTTCGGCTATGATCTGCTTATGCATCAACAAACTTTCGGCTGCAATCTCAACATGCAGCAAAATTGTGTACACAGATGATCTAAACATTTATTTAACATGCAAATCGGAAGAGCTCATGGACGCGATCGAGATGGTCAATCGAGACTTGAAAAGCCTGTCGGAATGGTTCACTAAGTCCTAGTTCAAAACCCTAAAAAATGCTGCAGCGTGATAACAGGACATTTCAGATTGCGCGCAAACCTTCATCTGAGTCAACAAAATAGAATATGTTACTCAAACCAAATATTTAGGAATCTTGGTACAGAACGACCTATCGTGGACTTCACAGACGGATGTTACAGCAGGGAAAGTGCACTCATTGCTCTGTGCGTTCAGTTATCGGCTGATGTGTAAATCCATTAATATAAAACTATTATTGTTTAGAACCTTAATTATGCCTTATTTTGTGTACAGTGTGTCAGTTATATGTGATGTTAATACAACCTGTCGTGTCTAGATCCAAAAACCTCGAATAATTCCTTTAGATGTATTCTGAATCCGAAATATGATGATAAATTTAAAATATCTGGTGCGTTGCAACACACAACTTTCCTTAGCTCTACAACAATTCACTTTGTACATGGCTAATTCTATTTAATCAATTCATTTATCACTCAGTTAATTTGAACGTGGTCAAACAACGCTTTACGGCAGCAGGAAGCGGTAGCGCCTACAGTTCCAGATTTTATTGTGCTGCTCTTACTCATTGCAGGACCATTATTGAGCAATTGGTATACAGAAAATTAATGAGGCTGTAACCACAAATTTATATAGGTATTGGATTGGACTACAACATGGTTTTTTTTAAACATTCTAGTAATATTCCAGCGGGGTTTAAAGGAAAAAACCGCGGCAAAAACGCTTTTCGTCGAAAATTTTGATAATTTATTGTGCTGCTCTTGTCATTTTGGGGATTTTATGGTATAATTGCCTTATTGAGACCTATCAATATAAAAAATGTAATCAAAATCGTTAGAGCCGTTTTTGAGAAAAAATTTGGTGCTTTGATCACTATGATAACTATAGTTAACTTTCGGTGGATTTTGCCCATACCCTTATTTTTGCGTCCCATGGTAACCTGTAGGCTAGACATCAAGTTCCAGCTGATTTGGTACGGTTGTTTTCTCTAAAAACCGCGCTAAAATCGATTTCGTCGAAAGTTGTGCTGCTCTCGCCATTTTCCCACAAATGGGAATTTTATGGGATAGTTGATTTATTGAGAGTGATCAATATAAAAAATTTAATCAAAATCGTTAGAGCCGTTTTTGAGAGAAAAAATATTTGGTGTTTTGATCACTATGATAACTATAGTTAGCTTTCAGTGGATTTTGCTAATACCCTTATTTTAACGTCCATAGTAACCCGCGGGCGATATATGAAGTTTGAGCTGATTTGGTACGACGGTTTTCTCTAAAAATCGTCACACAGACCATTTCCCCAAATAGTGTTTTTCGGACTCGGGAGGGTCTAAAACGTAAAGATCTGAAGAAAATTCAGAATTTTTTTTTCAGCCGATTAGATAACTTTCCTTTCTACTCTGTGGAGCCAAGGAAAGTAAAAATAGAATAATGAAAAGAAGATATTATTGTTGTAGAAAACAAGCTAATAATAATATATATTTATATTTATTAGTTAAATGTTGAAATTTCTGGTTAGGTGTCATAATGGTGGAGGACGACCAAATCTCGCTAGATATATTAAAGCTGTCATTTATTTTCTCTCTCTCTCTCTCTCTCTCTCTCTCTCTCTCTCTCTCTCTCTCTCACTGCTATGCTGGCTGATGTGGTCTCTCTGGTGCTTGCTCATCTGTGTAATAGCTCCTTGGAATCACTGAAGTATCCATACCTTCGGAAGCAGGCTGTTATCACTCCAACAAGGAAAACCTCCAGTCCGCGGCGTGCAAGTGACTAAAGGCCAATAAACGTTCTCTGTGCTCCTGGTAAAGTATTTGACAGACTAGTTTTTCAGTATCTCAACAGCTTCCTGACAGCAAAACGAACATTGAACACCATGCAGTCAGCATACCGCACTGGTTTCAGCACGGAGACAGCACAGATCCGAGTTTTCGACGAAGTCAGGTTTGCGAGTCACGTTTTTAGTGATGATCAATTTCTCTCGGGCCTTTGATCGGGTGAGACGTGACGTGCTGCCGGAGATTATTTTTTTCAGTGGGAATATCGCGGCAGATGGTTCAGTGGTTCGCCTCATACCTCTCTGATCGCTCGCAGAAGGTCAAAAGCCCTGATGGCAGCTTGTCAAAAGAGTCAGCCACCAAAACTGGAGTCCCGCAGGGGTCGGTATTATAAGCTACATTGTTTGTTCTTGCAATTGATTCTGCAACCTCAGTCTTCCACCAGTGCAGATTTATGGTCTATGATGATGACATGCAGATATATGTAAGCTCGCCGATTGACCGGGTTAAGGATGCGATACAGACATTAAACGCCGAGATTGCTGGTGTTCATCGCACGACATGGTGATAAACTCTTCTAAGTGCAAGGCCATGGTGATTGGGTACTCAAGACTGCACGGCTTAATGTTATAGAGCTTCCACAGATCGAAGTGGGTGGTATGACGCTCAGATATGAGTCGTTGTTGAAGAACTTGGGCGTGTTAATGGAACCCTCACTCAGGTGGAACTTCCAGGTGTCTGCAGTCTCTAGGCGGCGGGCATGTGGGGCTTTGTACGAGCTCCGTCGGCTAGCAGTGAACTTTCCTTTCAGGGCAAGGCTTCAGCTTGTCCAGTCCATAGTTATGCACAACTTTGCACACAGTCTGTGCGCTCTCAGTGGCATGACTGGCGAGCAGATTAACATGCTCCAGAGGGCCAAGAATGCCGTAGTTCGTTTCATTTACCGACTGAAATGGGATGAGCATGTTATCCCATACTTCCTCAAGCTTCGATGGCTGAAGGTTGAGAGGCAGGTGCAATTGCACATTGGAACGATGCTGTTCAGGACTCTTAAGTCTGGGTCACCACAGTACCTTGCGGAGAAGTTAGCATTCCTGGAGGATTGTCACCAGCATCACACTCGAAGGCGTCTCATACAGATCCCCCTCCACCGAACAACCTTTTTCAACAGATGATTCACAGCCACTGCCATCCGTATCTATAACAACAATCCTGACTCTTTCAGACTAGAACGAAGCGTGAGAGCATTTAAAAATACATTTTCAAATTTACTGTTGCAGATATGCATTGCAAGTGCCTAGCGAACAGGAATGAGATGTGAAGGACAAAAAAAGAAAAAGAAGTGCAATGTGCTTGTATTGAGAAGTTTTTCAGTTTTTAATTCTCGTCGTTTTGTAAGTTTACGGTTCGTGTGTTTTTTAAATTAATATGAAGCAATCATTTTATGTACATAACTACTGCCAGAAGTGTATAAAAAGGTCAATGCTTCCAGGGATAATGGAAAAGAGGGCCCTATGGCACTAATTGCCCCCGGTTAATTAAATAAACGAATTCAATCTCTCTCTCTCTCTCTCTCTCTCTCTCTCTCTCTCTCTCTCTCTCTCTCTCCCCCCCCTCTTCTCTCTCTGAATGAGTAAAGTAAAAAGTAGAGTAGAGTATCTAGGTTATCTAGGTTTAGTATTAGGTTTAAAGTAATGTTATTTATAAGTTGTTATTATCCTTGCCCAATATTTCTGCTTTCCATCAATTTGATAAGTGCGGAACCAAGTCACTTAACGTGTCTTATGTCCAACATATGTAATATTCTATTTGTGTGACTATTTAGTAAAGTGCACGCAAAACTGTTTAATACGAACTGTTTAACTATGGGTTCTGTCAGACAACTCAATTAGCGGCGAGAATTAAAAAAAAAAAACGGCCGCGTTTGCGTATTTTATTGGCGTAAACCAAAGACCTAATTCCAGTTGCCTCAACATTTACCCGCTTCCCAGGTACGGAATAACAAATCCTCTCGACAGTCTGCAGAACAGAACGGTACGAGCACACATTGGGCTAATAAAGGCTATACAACGAAATGAACAAACAAGTAACGCGAAAATCGAGTTTTCGTTGCAAATGAAGGCTCCGTCGCTAACGCGTAGAAAAGAAAAGCGGAGTGGAAATGTTAGAGGAAAAAATATCGGTTCTCACAACTTACCTGAGCTCTGCATAAATTTACTGTGTTTCATGGTATTTGCTACTAATTCGATGTATTTCTGCCCAGTTTATTTGAACTAGGTAAAATAGTACTAACGGTGGTAGAATACAGTACCGCTTACAGTTCTGGAATTTATCGAGAAGCGTGTGCTCATGCCTTGACCATTATTGAACGATTCGCACACAGCGAATTAATGAAGGAATTCATTTGAGAAGGATAATAATCGCTGTTCTAGAATTATCGGGTAAAGCCCGTAAGAAACCTTAGTAAGTGAAGCGGCGGTGGTTGAAAGTCCTGAATTTTTGGAGTAGCTCCGACGTATCGTATAGTTGATCGTATACTTGATTGCACAACCTTTTCAATTTTTATGAAAACCCTAATAACATTTGAGCGGGGTTTATTAGGGGAAAATGCTGCAAATTATTACGCAACGGTTTATCATCCTCTTGAACAGCTTGACCTAGTCTCACACTTGTGAGAACTTCGTCTCACCGTCGAAAAATACTACTAAACCGTGCGAAGCATGACCTAATTACTACGGAACGTCGAAAATTACAAATTCCAGGCGCTTGCGTGGTGCGGAAATCCGAGATGCGATCGGTTGCACGAGATGCTACAGAGTGCTCAAATGGAGAACCAAAGGATCACGCCCAGGACCGTCCTGGGGAACATCTTGCTTCCACTGCCCATAACCACAACCTCAGTTTCTTAACGCTTAGGTAGATACCACACTCAAATTACTTGGGATGTACTGAGACACCAAAAAAGACACGTTTTTGACTTTCCTTAGCTTATTATTAATAATTATTAATTATTGCGATACCGAACATATTTGCGATAAAACTGCCGAACTGGCGTTTTGGTTAATACAGTGAAATTGCGGTAATTATAGTGAGTCAAAGTTTACTAATTAAAATAACTCCCGGATCAATACAGGAAAAGTAATCGTTTCAGAGTCTCACACCAATCACCCGTCAGCTCGACGCAATTGCCAACAGACGCCTGGAATTTGTAATTTTCGTCGTTCCGTAGTAGTCAGGAAGGGTTCATTGAAATAAGAGGTATCTATTGGGATCCAGGGGGCGTTATGCAGAAGACGTTTCCTGCAACAATCACAAATTGTTTATTTAATTTTCGTTCGACCTTTCCTCGTCCTCAACGCTTAGTGAAACCTACTTCTGAAGGGGAAAGACCGCAAGCCTCACAGAGATCATTCGTGGGAGTCGCTTTATCAATGTGAAATCACGGATGAGAATACGATCACAAGGAAAATTATCAGCGAGCAAAAATTAGGTAGAATTGTCAAGGCGACAAACTATCTCAAGAAGATATATCTTGGTGTTATGTTAGATCAGTGCCTGTGTTGCAAGAACCATTTTGCTACTCTGTGTCATGGATTGACAAGGCTAACAGGAGTACCGAGGTTCCATGAGGTCCGAGGTTTTCTTTCTATTGACAATCTGCGGAAGTTCTATTTTGTCTTGATACACTCGGCGTTATCCTACAGTATCAGCTGCCTGGGGAGATGCTTGTCTTGTTTGAAGAATTGCCAGAGGTGGGCTTCAAACTCTTGATCAACGAATAACTAAACTATACTATAATTTGAGAACGAATAATGTATAAGAAAAAAAAAGTAAAACAGCAAAAGAAAAAAAGTCTCTTCAAGATAATTAAAAATAAGTTTAAGGACTGAAATTAAACTTCTTCGCAGTTCACAATTTTTGAAAGAAACGTGTCTCTGACCGGTTTTAACCGAAACGTCGTACTGCTGGACGTTGTTGCCAAGTGAATCCGAATTCTTGGCAAAATTGGCTTCCTTTTGGATGCTGACGACCGTACGATACCAAAGTCGGAGATGGAAGAAATTTCCGTGGATACTGTTGACCAGTGATGCGTTAAAAAAGGAGAAGTTGAGCCGAGGCGACGTGATGGGTAACCAACGACGTAAACATGCGTAAAGGCGTAAAAATGCCGCCCGCCAAAATTTAACTAAATTTACGTACCTCACTGGAAGGGAAATAAACAAGGAAACGATAGAGTAAGGTTAAGAAGAGAATGACAAGACACAGGAGTTTCTACTCTTTTTCTCCTCTGACACCTTATGAGAAGGAAACAGTAAAGAATCCTCTGTAACATTGGTGCCATTGATCCATTTTTGGTACCTCTACTGCTCTTCCAGCGGAAACTCATTACCAGATTTTCCTTTTTCATCTTCTTCGGAAGAGATAGGGGGATTTTTTGCAACAAGGTCGAGTCAACGTTTTAACTGTTGCAACTCTGACTTTTCCATCGGCTCCTGGGTGGATTTGTATTATGTGTCCTCGAGGCTACTGGGGAATCGGCTGATTATCAATTTTCAGAAAAACGAGGTCTCCCACTTTGAGATCTGCTGATTCTTCTGTTCACGTATTTCTTTTTTTGGAGAATCAGTAAATATTCCTTGTGCCACCTGTTCCAAAACTGTTGAGACAGATTCGCTGCCACCGGTCTAACTGATTCATGGATACGTCTAAGAGAGAGGTTCCTGGAATGGAAAGAAGTGGTTCGTCAATGAGGAAGTGGCCAGGAGACAAATATTCACATTCTGTGGGATATTTTGATATTGGGCAAAGGGGCCTAAAATTAAGAACAACACAGATCTTGGCAACCAGTGTTGCCAACTCATCATAGGTTAGGGCAGTATCACCTACAGTGCGTTTCATGAGTGACTTGGCGGATTTCACTCCTGCCTCCCATATCCCAAAGTGAGGAGCATGAGGTGGATTAAAATGCATATTTATATGGTGAGTTGTAGCCGTAGTGTAGTTGTATGACTGTTGTGAGGGAGCAGCTTTGGATGCTAGTGATTATATGGCAGGTTGTACAACCTGCCGCCCGCCCTGAGAATACCCTCTGCGTCAAAGAATGGGTTCAATTTTACGAATTTCGTCATGATCTTCATTTGACTGTTCGTGGAAAAGTCATTATTGAAGAAAAAATGAGCCTGGACGAACTTAACACACAAAAGCTGAGCTTAACGAATTTCAGGAAGAGATAAAATTCCATGATGGCAACCAGCTTTTCTTTGTAAATTCGTCACAAAGCGCAGGTCGTGAGCAAGAGTTCTTAAACGGCGGTTATAGGAAGAAAACCTGGAGATGAACTTCGATTGAAGAGCTATAGACGAATCCTCCACAGATAAGAGAGCGATCTTTTCTCTTTTAATTTCAGAAATGTCGGGTTGAATTGAGGGATCCTGAAAATTCCAAGTGTGTCCAGACTGAGTAAGCCAGGCTGGCCCACTCCACTACAGTGAGTTGTGAAGAAGTCCATCTAGAAGGAATCTCTTGAGCCAATATCTGCTGGATAGTCGCCTGATGAGACGTGACTCCTGAAGTTGAAAGTAGAATCTGGGTTACTCGGTTGCATACAAACTTCTTCAACTTGAAGGTCGGAGTGCGTATCCAGGCAAGCGTCAGAGTTGAATCGGAGAAAAAACGAGAATCAAAGAGATTGGCTGACTGAAGTAGATCCAAAAACCTAGAGATAGAGTCATACAGTCGAGCTAGGAGAAGACAACCATACAAATCGAGCCGAGGAATGGTTAGTGTTTTTAACGGTGCCAACTTCGTTTTTACTGTTAGTAGACATGACTATTTCTTCCGGAGAGATAACACGCAGATAGAGCACTGCGCAATCAGCAAAGCCTACGATTTGATAGACTGACGATGAGCTTTGAGTATGTACACATCCATATTTAGATTTGAGATGGTAGGAAGCAGCTACCAAAATGTCTGAAGAATTGCCAGAGGTGGGCTTCAAACTCTTGATCAACGAATAACTAAACTAGACTATATTTTTGATAATGAATAATGTATAAGAAAAAAGAAGTAAAACAGCAAAAGAAAAAAGTCTCTTCAAGATGATTAAAAAAATATCTGGTGCGTTGCAACACACACAACTTTCCTTAGCTCTACGTCAATTCACTTTGTACATGGCTAATTCTATTTAATCAATTCATTTATCACTCAGTTAATTTGAACTTGGTCAAACAACGCTTTACGGCAGCAGGAAGCGGTAGCGCTTACAGTTCCAGATTTTATTGTGCTGCTCGTACTCATTGCAACACCAGTATTTAGCAATTGGTACACAGATAATTAATGAGGCTGTAAACACAAATTTTTTTGAGAAGGATAGTAATTACTTTTGCAGAGTTATTGGGTAAAAAGTTTAGAACTGGTAGTAAGCGAAACGGCAAAAGTTGAAATTCAGGAATTTCTGGAGTGAGCCCCATATATCTCATGAGCGTTTTTAAACACTCAATCTTTAGGTATTGGATTGGACTACAATACTAATTTATTTTAACATTCTACAAAAATTCCAGCGGAGTTTATAAGAAAAAACTGCACTAAAAACGCTTTTCGTCGAAAGTTGTGCTGCTCTCGTCATTTTCCCACGAATGGGAATTTTATGGGATAGTTGATTTATTGAGAACTATCAATATAACAAATTTAATCAAAATCGTTAGTGCCGTTTTTGAGAAAAAAAAAGTGGTGTTTTGATCACTATAATAACTATAGTTAGCTTTCGGTAGATTTTGTCCATACCCTTATTTTGGCGTCTCATGGTAACCTGTAGGCTGGACATCATGTTTCAGCTGATTTGGTACGGTTGTTTTCTCTAAAAACCGCGCTAAAACCGATTTCGTCGAAAGTTTTGGTAATTTATTGTGCTGCTCTCGTCATTTTCCCACAAATGAGAATTTTATTGGATAGTTGCCATATTGGGAGCTATCAATATAAAAAATTTAATCAAAATCGTTAGAGCCGTTTTTGAGAAAAAAAATTTGGTGTTTCGATCACTATGATAACTATAGTTAAATTTCAATGAATTTTGTTCATACCCTTATTTTGGCGTCCCATAATAACCTGCGGGCGAGATATGAAGTTTGAGCTGACTTGGTTCGGTTGTTTTCTCTAAAAATGGTTCACAGACACACAGACCATTTTCCCAAATAGTGTTTTTCGGACTCAGGGGGCCTGAAACGTAAAGATCTGAAGAGAACTCAAAATTTTTTTTTCAGCCGATTAAATAACTTTCCTTTCTACTTCGTAGAGCAAGGAAAGTAAAAAGGTTTAAGGACTGAAATTAAACTTCTTCGCAGTTCACAATTATTGAAAGAAACGTGTCTCTGACCAGTTTTAACCGAAACTTCGTACTGCTGGACGTTGTCGCCAAGTGAATCCGAATTCTTGGCAAAATTGGCTTCCTTTTGGATGCTGACGACCGTACGATACCAAAGTCGGAGATGGAAGAAATTTCCGTGGATACTGTTGACCAGTGATGCGTTAAAAAAGGAGAAGTTGAGCCGAGGCGACGTGATGGGTAACGAGAATGAGAATGATTTCGTTTTGAAAAGTTAGGAGCACTTCACCACAAGTTCTGTTATAATATTATGATACTGGTTCAGAAACAACATATAAGTTTTGTTAGAGAAAATGTCATAAAACGGATTTTGGCGAGGATTTCGTTACATCCGTTGACCAGGAGCAATTCGAACGTTTCTACATCATTTCTACACTAGAGGAGGCGATTTCAGGCCTCAACAAGGTTGACGATAGGATAACGAATTTTTTTAAATTTAGAATTCATTTGAAAACATTTTATTCCAATCAGCCCACAAGTGGGAAACTCGCTTTGGAGGCGATTCCGCACAAATTTTCGCCGTTTCTCAACAATTTCAGGTATCCACCTTCGCCCCATTTCGTTCCCCAAGAGTTCTTGATGAGCCAGTAATCTTTTCCGCCTTCTCTTCCGTAGCCAATGGCCAAAACGGCGTGGTCAATAGCTCTGTAGCTGCAGGTTTCGAATGAAGGTGCGAAAACTCCTGAAAAAAGGTTGGTCGTTATATATTTTTACATTTTCTTACGAGATATCGTTGAAAAGCTCTTTTTCGTGTTTATCCACTGAAAATCACAGGTTCTGACATGCACCTCTCGCGTGTGGTGTCAATGCAGCTACCTTGTCTATTTTCAGTGGTTCTTTTTCTCTTACGCCTTCGGTACAACCAACTTCACTTTTAACGTGTATCTTACTATTGTTTCCGACCATGTGCTTTATCACGAAGCTTGGAAGACAAATGAGCGTTCTGAGTTGACCAGGTTGCTCTCTGTACCACACATTCACAAGTAGCAAACGAGCAGTGCATAGCAACACACAACTTTCCGCAATCCCTTTAAGTTCAAACACCACCTACATATGCGGGCGCTACATCTTCGTTCAACGCATTTCTACAGGAACATTTATGGAGAACAAAATGTAGGGACTAGTTAGCTGACAGTACTCCGCAAGTTTGATCGAAATCGTTCCAGCCGTTTTTGAGAAAATTGGAATACCGATAAATTAATATTCGACAAATCTTTCTGAGTTAATTTGGCTTACATCTCCGTTCAACATATATATACAGATATAATTTTGCAGAACGAAATGTGGGTATGGGTGACTAAAAGACATTGTAAGATTGATCACAGCTGGTGAAGCAGTTACCCTGGAATTTTCGGAAATGTTCGAAAAAACGTTATTTTCGACACATTTTGATTTCTATCTCTGTTCAATGGACGGTCAGAGGAACATTTATCGAGAACAATATGTAGGTATTAACTATTTGAAAACATCTTGAAAGTGTTGTGATAATCGTTGAAGCCGTTTAGCCAAAAAGCGTAAAAAACCTATTTTTGCTTCATATGCCTATATCTCCGTTCACCGTACTTTTGGAGACACGTAGAGAAAAGAAAAGTTAGGTATTGATTAATAGAAAATAATTTGAAAGTTTGATCAGAATCGTCAAAGCCGTTTTTGAGAAAAATGCGAAAAACCCTAGTTTTTGGTACATTTTCGTCCTCCACCCCCTTCCCATCGGCCGAAATCGCCCATAACCTTATTTTGGTGTCTACAAAAAATAACGAACTAAACAAAGAAAGAACCAGCTCAATCGGCTCAGCCGTTCTCCCACAAATTCAACTACAGACACACACACACGGACCACGCGCCAAAATTAGGTTTTTTATACTCAGTAGGCCTCAAAACGTAAAGATCTGAATTGAAATTTTTTTTTTGACACGATTACTATACTTCCTTTCCCTTTGGGGTTGCGGAAAATAAAATAGCTGCGACTGGCGAGGAACTGGCAGAATTTCGCTCTTACGTGTCAATACTCCGCACGGAAAAGAACACGATGATTTGGGGTATCTGTCCTACCTGTTAAGTTTGTCGATCGGCCAGGCTATCGACATTACAGGGAGAACGTTTACAGTAACTCAACGTTTCTAGACTCAATTTTAAGCGAGGCATAGTTTAACATTTGCGAACGACCCTATAAAGTGAACAAATGGAGGAGGCCTGATGAATAAAAAATGGATAACTTTTACTTTCCTTGGCTCTACGAAGTTTTCTTCAGATCTTTACGTTTCAGACCCCCCTGAGCCCGAAAAACACTATTTGGGAAAATGGTCTGTGTTTGTGTGTCTGTGAACGATTTTTAGAGAAAACTACCGTACCAAATCAGCTGAAACTTGGTGTCTAGCTTACAGGTTACCATGGGACGCAAAAATAAGGGTATGGGCAAAATCCATCGAAAGTTAACTATAGTTATCATAGTGATCAAAACACCAAATTTTGTTTCTCAAAAATGGCTCTAACGATTTTGATTAAATTTTTTATATTGATAGCTGTAAATAAGGCAATTATACCATAAAATTCCCAAACGTCGAAAAGACGAAACTCCGCTGGAATGTTAGTAGAATGTTTAAAAAAATTGGTACTGTAGTCCAATCCAATACCTATAGGTGTTTAAAAACGCTCATGAGGTACATGGGGCTCACTCCAGAAATTCCTGAATTTCAACTTCCACTGTTTCGCTTACTACCAGTTCTAACAGTTATTACCCAATAACTCTGCAAAAGTGATTACTATCCTTCTTCAAAAAATTCGTGTTCACAGCCTCATTAATTTTCCAGTGTGCCAATTGCTCAATAATGGTCCTACAATGAGTACGAGCTGCACAATAAATTCCAGAACTGTAAACGCTACTGCTTCCAGCTGCTGTGAAGTGTTGTGAATGAATGAATTGATTAAATAGAATTAATCATGTACAAAGTGAATTGACGTAGAGCTAAGGAAAGTTGTGTGTTGCAACGCACCAGATATTTTGTTCAGAAAGAGGAATGATTTCACGACAAGATACTGAAACATAGACATACAGACAAATTTGGGAATTAGTCATACAATTCTGCTATCAACAACCAACGTCGAGTTTAGCATTTGACGCGCAGCTGTTAGAGCTCTTCGCTTTTACGCAAAATGGGCTTACGTTTCTTTACGAAATAGTGAAGCAATTGAAAACATGAAGCCAATCTCCGACCGTTGACCACCACTTGTAAGACAGGAGAGACTCTCCATGTTATGTATTCTGAAAAGTACCTCTTTTGTAGAAGGGAAACATGGGATTGCTCGAATCCATTCCCACTGCAACAGGCCCAACGAAGGCGAGAGCGTCTCTAAGAGCGTCTTCATCGTCTTCTTTTATGTTGACGTATCCCTTGATTTTTGCCACCGCTTTCGCTCGGTTGAACTTGCACTTGCCTTCCTGGAAGTCACGAACAATGTTATTATTTACGAGCATCATTATTTGTCACTCCTTGTTGAAATATTAGTAGCGTTCAATTAATACCTTAACAGTAATCATTTCGTCTCGATTTTCATTGACCACACTGTTGTATCCTGACTATGATAGGAGATAAGAGAAGAAGACTTTGCTGGTCCTTATCCTAATGGGAACTATGTACTTGTCTTAATTGATGAGTATAGTAAGTTCCCAATTGTGGAGGTGATCAATTCTGTGACAGCAGAGGTTGTTAACCCTTTGTTCAAGATATTTGCTATGTTTGGTATACCAATGCAAATGAAATCAGATGGAGGACCACCTTTCAATGGTGAGCATTTTAGAAAATTCTGTGAAAAGATTGGGGTATACCACAAAAAAATAACCCCGTTATGGCCAGAAGCCAATGGTCGTGTTGAGCATTTCATGGTATTACTAAGCAAAACGATTAGAACAATGATTTTGGAGAAGAAGAAATGGGAAATTCATTTGCCCGAATTTCTTATTCAATATCGGGCAACCCCTCACTCGTCAACGCGTGTTCCCCCTGCGCAAGCTCTCTTGCGAAGAAAATTCAGATCCTTTTTACCGCACATTCCTCAGATACTATTTGAGGAAGAAGTTGACGATGTGTTGAGGCAGAACGATGCGGCAAGCAAGGAAAAAATGATAAATTATGCTGATGCATGACGATCAACAAAACCTCAAAGTTTGCTGGTGGGAGACAAGGTGTTGATCCGGCAGCCTAAACTAGACAAATACTCATCCCCTTACGACCCCAGACGTCTTGATGTGGTGACAGTAAATGGAAGTCAAGTAACAGTGAAAAGGGATGATCAAACAATCACCAGAAATGCTTCAATGTTGAAGAAAATCCCTGTTGGTGAGGAAGAGTCCATTTCGGTTACTTCAAACAAGGATATTGATGGATATTATTCCGACATCCAGGACCGGGAGGAATTGGGAAGAGAGGGAACTCCAGTCAAGACAGCGAGCAGCGAGGACTTGCAGAGACCATCAAGGCAACGGAAAGTTCTATCCCGCTTTGACGATTTTGTTTTAATTTGATTAAGTGCTTGATTAAATTTCAAATTTTGTTCATTAGAAGGGATGTTGCATCCTGACTATGATAGGAGATAAGAGAAGAGGAAGATGATAAGGAGTAGATAAGAAAGGAGAGGATTATAAAAATAAATGTGATACGGTTATTAGTTGTCCGATGTTAATTATTCTCCGCAAGTATACAATACACACCACAAGTAATAAATGTAACTAATGGAGAGGAATACATTACGCGACGATGGTCAATTAAGGCCAATCCTGGCAGTTGTTTTTTAGCATTATAGTATTATGGGTGTATGAACCCATGCTAGGCAGGAAATCTCTCATAATGTGTCGCGCTTCAGAATACCTGAACTGCAGAAAGAGGGAATGAGGTAGCGGAGGCAAAGCAAGGAACCCTCCTCACTTTGACTTTGGCTCTACTCAAAGTAATTGAGGACTTCAAAGAGATTCACATTTGCTTGTATGACGGATGACAGTGACGGTTTTATCAGCGTAGGTGTAACTGACGGTAGGGCTCAATAAACCCGACTAGAGGGTGGAACCCGAAGATCCTTAACTTCAACCTTCGATATTCAGATTTCAATAAAAATCAGGCACCCAAACTGTTCGTCATCACACCGCTTTGAAAATTTTGTATTGATCTCCCTGCGTAGGCGTCAACAACCAACAAAATATCCGGGCTCAACTGTATTTAACTACACACAGCTACAACTAAATGGCGACCTTCTGAGTACTTCCAGACGCCAAGCCCTCACTGAATTTACTAGGTTCTTTAAATACGTCCTGAATGTTCTCTTCTTCCTCGCAATATGATTCGTGAGCGTTCTGGGAGTTTGAACATCGCACCAGCCTGGGACCAGTTTCACAATAAGTTTGTAATGTAAGTGAAATTTACAACTCTACAAGTGGTAGTATTATGAGTACTTGTAATTTCTGTTTCACAATGAGATGCCTCCAACTGGTATTACAAGAATAATCACCAGTAACTTATGAAAACTACTAGCCCAGCTAATGGCAATCAACAAGTCAGCTGGTCAAACAAATGTGAACTCACCATTCCCGTAGACAATTAGACAAGTAGATAATGAGTAAAAAGTTCTGAATAAAGTACAAAGTGATTTTTATATGAACCGCTTAGAAAAGGACCTTAATGACCAATGATCATCGGAGCATACTAATGATTTTCTCCTGCCTCATTCGGGCTGCTGCTGCAGGCTGGTTGTCGTCTTGAGGGTCGTTATTTGTGTCATCAAAATCAAGATCGTGAGGAACATGTTCAACTTCTTCCAGTCTCGCGATTTTGCACAACGTCGCGCAGCACTTGACAATCTCCCCAGCAAGTACTGGGTTCACTCTCGGTTTATTGAGACATGGGAATTGTTCATTTAAGATACCAAGTGCACACTCGATGATACGCCGAGTTTTTTTATGGTATCTGTTGTATAAATCATTCAACAAATGGATCATTTCGTAGAGGTGGCGTCAACCAAGTGCGAATATTATAGCCGGAGTCCCCAAGCAATACGAAATTGCCAAACGTTCCGTCGTCCATGATGACTGGCAATCGACTGTTCCTCAGGAAAAAACTGACCTGACGCTCCGCAAACAAACATGCAGTTCGATGAGTGGTTCCCATTGCGGTCAACGAATGCTGCCTCATGCCTCGTGGGTGCGTCGAGCTTGATTAGACTGCCATCAATAGCTCCACAGACGCGAGGAAAACCAGCTATGCTGAAATTGTTCACTTCTTCTTCCATGTTTTGTGGCCAAGTCACCATTTTGTTGAATAGCCGAACTGCAGCCACAACTTTCTTCACACAGCGAGAAACGGTTGCTTTGCTGACACCATGCAAGTCTGCCACGATGTGGAACTGGGCACCACTTCCCAGCCAGTGAAGTGCCACGCAC
This sequence comes from Pachypeltis micranthus, assembly GCA_020466155.1. Classification (NCBI taxonomy): domain Eukaryota; kingdom Metazoa; phylum Arthropoda; class Insecta; order Hemiptera; family Miridae; genus Pachypeltis; species Pachypeltis micranthus. Next base: position 9,672,723 of record CM035776.1, read on the forward strand.
ACCTGCTGGCGCACGGATAGAAAACCACTTTTTCCAGTGCGGTGCGCAATGAGTCGTCCGATTTGTTCAACTAAGAATGTGATTTTGTCTGAAGTCATACGGACTCTTTCATAGCACTCTAATGCACTCAAAAAACTAAAGTTCACTCTTGCACGGAACACTTTTCTTCGTCGTAGAGGACGACGCAAATGATTCCCTCTGCTACTTGAAGATCTTCGTCGGACTCAGAATCACCAAATAACAAATCTTTGAGCATTTTGTCCCTAGGACAATTGAATTCCAAAAATTCACTAATATTTCCGGCACTGGTAAAATGTTATTGTGAATCAGAATTTACAAGTTACCAGAACATTTTCCCGTAATAATAGTTACTAAATCATTGTGAAACGGGGCCCTGGAGTCAACTTATGAGTTCTTCGTATTGGACAGCTTTTTCATTCCTCATTGTTCGTAAACCAAGTGTTAGCCTTTCAACCTCTATGGACCCTCCTTACACGTTGGCCTTGCGGACTTTACAGGGAGCGACACAACTAACAATAGCACAGACGTGAAATGCGAGAGTTTGAGAGCCCCAGAAAAAAAAATGTACAGACTCGTGGTTTCTATTGGCACTGTACTGATGTTACCTTCTATCTACAACATGTCTAGTAGTAAGATGACAATGATGACTTACTTCACGTTGGTAGGGGAATGCGCTTTCCAAGGCGATTCCATTCTTCATGACATAATCAAAGGCTTTGTTCGGCTGACCTCCGTTGCATCCGTTGTTTTCTTTTGAACAGTCGATCAACTGCTGTTGGCTGAGACGCAAAAGTTTTCCTGTTTTACGAGCAAGTTGCCCTTCAATAGCGCCAGTCTAAGCAAAAAAATGAAAACATTTTAAAACGTTAAACACGAACAACTGCTTCTGAGTGTACTGAAGATAAGTTAACCCCATGCTTAGTTGGTGGCTTGTATAGTTCATTGCTTTAATGAAAGGCTGTATCAGACGTGTATGAGTTCGTGCTGATTTCACCTTTTCGTACGATTTGCTCAATTTTCGTAGAAAAACTAGGGATGCGACACTGCAGTTTTTATTTACCCGCCGAAAAAAGAAAGTAAAGAATCTCCGAGCTCAATAAATGGCGTGTGAGGGCCCTTGCGAGTTTCAAGTACAATGTGTTGAGAAAGGTTCTGTAGCCAGATTAATCTATTGTATTACATCCTACCAAATGGAAAGAGGGAGGTGGTTGCAATGCAGCAGTCTTGCAATCCTCCGAGACCGAACAATCTTCTTTTCAAAATGTGAAAAATACTGTAGGTTTAGTGCTAAACTTGGTGGAAGTAATGATTGGCAATCAACCGCTGGACTGCAATGTGAGTGCACGAAGGGCAAGCGCAAACACGATGCGACTGCTTCTCTAGTATGTATTGAGTAGGTTTGGCCACTCAGTAGAATGTGCTCAGTGTTGCTAACGCGTACTTCCATGCAGCCATTGCACATGGAGAGCTACGGAAGAAAGCTTTATCACCCTCACTTGGAGGCGTTTGAAACATAGTCGGAGTGCAAGGCTGGTTCTTTACTTTGGTCTTGTCAAAAGGACCTGGTGGGCTCAGGAAGTAGAAGTGGCTGACTCCGGGTGAGTAACTGATACAGTAAGCGCTGAAGCGATGTAATGAGTTGCTGCAATAGAGGAACACCCAGGGAACCAAGGCGTGGATTCGACACTGTACAGCGTTAAAGCAGCGAGAGGTACTGCGGAGCAGTGGAGCTTGAATGCGTATTCATGCCATTGTATCAGGGAAAACTCGTTGTCAATCCACCATTTTGCTGTAATAAGGTTGGTAGCTAAGAGATTCTCTAGGCCCTGCTGAAGGATCCTGGTTAATTTGACGCACGTTTTACTTTGATGTGGTCTAGTTGTGCCAATTTTGCTTAAATGTAGAGGAATGCTGGTTTTGCGTTAAACTGCTCGATACGTCCCAGACAATCATTTAATACTTTCAATTAAATACGTTAACACACACTAGTAGTACCCAATTGTGCCAAAGCGCAAAATGAAACTCTCGCCTTCCCTGGCACTGCGCCAGCTGAATTCTGCGTACCGGGAGGTATAGTCCAAAAAGCTATAGTCAAAAAATGACCTACAGAGTTGAAACTTGAAATTTATGTTACGAATAGGTGAAGTGGAGTACTTTAAAAATTACCTTGTCTGCTTTGGCCATCGAGACAGAATATACTTTAAATATATAATTAGTAATTTTAGCCCAGAAGTTGATTCTGCTGTATGAACACAACATTTTGAAGGTATCAGATACTATTTAATAGTTTACTGAGTGGCTGTAGATGCGATTCACGTCATTTTCAGCTGTCAACTATTCATTTTTTTGTTTTTTCTTAATACTGGATAATTCTATTTCAGCGTATCTGCTTTGAAAATGCCACGTTTTTGAGGTGGATGGTGACATTTCACAGTAAAGCTGATGGATGTGAAACTCATTCACGTCGTTTGCAAGAATCAACTAGTAAGTCAATTTTTGAGCCATCAAATTCATCAAATTTTGATGTCGTCTGCTCGGAAGAGTCCACAAAACGAGGAAAGCAGACAAGGTAATTTTTGAAGTACTCCGCTTCACCTACTCGTAACATAAATTTCAAGTTTCAACTCCGTAGGTCATTTTTGACCAAAATTTCGTCAAATTTTGATGCCGTCTGCTAGTCGAAGTGCACGAAACTATTGTGGCAGAGTCGGGGGTTTCGACTCAGTTACTTGATGCGAATCCACCATACAAATTTCCGATGTCAACTAATAAGTCAAACTTTGGTTCAAAATTCGACGAATTTTGATTGACTCTGCAACTTAATGGCCAAGCATGGGTAGTAGCAGAGTTGTGAATTTGGAAAGTACAAGCCAATTCCTCAACTGTGGTAAATATTGTAACTAACTATTAAGTCAAATTTTGACTTTTTTGATGAGCCGCCGTTTTCTTAGTCCATACTTCCGAGAGAGAAGAGAAGTGGGGTTTTACCAAACATTGAGGGAACTATCATAAAAAACCCTGCAAATTATTGCACAACGGTTTATTATTCTCATGAACAGCTTGACCTAGTATTACTGCTCCGAGACCCATTCCATTCGAATCAGCATCGAAAAATACTAGTAAACCATACGAAACGTGACCTGACTACAATGGAACTACGGAAACTAAATATTCCCCCGGTGCCAGGCGCCCGTATGCGTCTGTAGGCATTTATGATCCGATGTAGGGGCGTGCAGAGGAAGTGGCCCTAACCTTCCTCTGCCCCGTCAGGCAAAAAGAGTCGAAGAAATTGGGACGGGGACTTCCAGCAAACCCTCGGCAATTGGCACGAAGTTGCGAGGCGAGCAGGTAGGGGTGGTTTTGATGAGATGGGTGGGAGGGAGGGAGAACTAACGACGAAACGTTGACTTCAGCTGCAGTTCCCGCGAGTTCTTTCAATTAGTTGACTCTAATAATTACTGTAATTTCCCTATACGCAGTTGTACACGTCTGATACTCATTCTGTTCGACCCAGGATGTAAAAATACATTGAAAACGAAACACGGCTTATTTGCGATTATGCTGCGTTTTGTTAATTTTGTTTTCCGATCGGATTGCCGAGATAGCGAACCCAACTAGATACTAAATGGGATTTTTGTGCGAAAGAACGAATTTTTTAGACCACGGTAAAAGCACAAAACGGCCCAACGGCGGACAGGTGATGGGGGACGGCGGACGGACATTGCAGATTTGGAATCCCCATGTCTTGAAACGTAAAGTATCAAATTTTGAGGGGGGGTTGTCAAAAGTTTTCCGTGACCGAAAACATAGGGTTATTATTCAGAATGATGATGATGATGATGATGAATAAACTAAAATAATTACCAACTTTCAACTCAACAATCAACGTTTTTAGCCGTCGGCTCCTAGACTAGTAGGACTGGCTAGACGTTGGTCGGATTGGCGGCTCAGTTTAATGACGCTGATGTCGCACGACGTGAAGTTCCAATTGAGAATTGATGGGTCAAACGTGGCGCACAAAAGGGCGACAAGGGAATAGTAAAAATTCGGCTATGAAGCGGCGAGCGATAGAACAGGGAATATAAGAAGAAATGAGCTGCGTCTTCAAGGTAGAGTAGAAGAGGTGAGGTCCCCCTTCTAATGGTAGGCTGATGGCACTCTGCTCTCGTCTTCTCTGAGGTGAGACACTGAGATTACGAAAAGGATGCCTCAACTTGCGATAAAGGCGCAACGATTGGAAGTTGAATGAATGTAAATTAAAGGGAAATGTCCGATGAGAGGAAATAGTTCACTGCTCTGTGTAAACAAATGCATGTTTGCATGTAGTGAATGTATTTAATGCCAGTGCACTGCACTTAGGCTGGGGTTTCATCTGGTTTCATAGAATGAGTTAAGATGGTTAAAGTTGCACTAGTGTTAGTGGGAGTTCTATCCTGGAACCGTTTGGCAATCTATGATAGCCAGTGCGCTCCAATGAACAGAAACTCCGCTGAGTTCTTCAAATTGATTACTGATAACATCGAACTCTTAACCAGAGCAATAAGACTTGCTCTGATAATGAAACGGCATCTCTTTCTGATCATCCTGTAGGTTGGTAAACGAAGTTCAGCCCTTGGTTTGGCTCGGGAGACCTCCTTCTTTGGAATCCTCCTAAGGGCTCACCTAGAGGATAACCTCCAACCATATAACGCTGATCTGCTGGCAATCATTCAAAGGTATCGAGATCGAAACCCAGAACAGTGTTCCCAATTCTCAAGAAAAATGGTCTAGTAATGAAATTATTAAAATTTGTACACTTACAGCAGCAAATGCCCAACAGCCAGAACATTGTCCTTGGTACATCGGAACGTTAACTTGGCTTCTCCTTCTGCAGTCGACGGTGGGGGGTAAACGTTTTCCAGTTTTCTTGTAAATTTTAGGTCGATACGTTAGCTTAAATGCCCGGGTCTCATCTTGTGTTCCCGTATCGTCGCTGGTAGGTTCTTTGTTGAGGGTTGTGTTGAATCCAGTTGACATGTTTTTGAATTCGCTAGCGAGCTGTGAAATAGCGCGTTGAAAGAATATTAAGACGAAACGAAAGTACGCAGGATATCAACAAATATGTGTCCCTAATGTTTTCTTTCTGCTTAATTTTGGAATGGCAGTGCACTCTCGCTGTGCCCATGAGGGTTGGAAAATGAGTATCGGTAATACAGGGCTGGAATGCGTCCAATATGTGTGCTCTGAATGCTGTCTGGGCAATACCCAAAAAATGCGTGGAAGGGTTTTTGTCGAAAAATACGAGGCCCTTTTATTACAAAAGCTATTGATATTGTCAGCTTGGGCTACTCTAATTATCTCATGGAGTGGACTACTGCATAGTGGTATGATGGATGCTTTGACTGATGCTCATTCCTTAGGGCTACTGTTTTTGGATAAATACAGTGACAACATCGTTCCACCACTTCTGTTAATCGAGAAAACTGGAGGGAACTATCCGCTTTCAACGTTCCACCCCTGACGCGACAGCCCCTGATCTGCTAACGAAGGTCTAAGTCACCAATTCCTGAACTATACTATACTGTAAAACACTACACAAACGTAAACAACCAACTGACGGATTTACAGACCACCCTACACAAAAAAGACGTAAATTCCACAATTGACAGACCATCCAACACGTTCCATTTATCTCTAGGGGGTTTTCCCCCCTGAGGTACATGACCTCCTCTCCCCGCCCCTTCCCCGACGCTCAATCACCCCTTTCACCTTTCTCTTTGTATATAAAGACCACGACCAACTGACTGACTCCAGTACTGACTTAACGGCGATGATGTCTTAACATCGAAAGCGCTTGCCCACAGTAACTCATAAGCCAGAGGAGACGGACTCACCTAACAGGTACGTTAACTTTATTATACTCGAAGACTACTCAAGAACCCCGTGATGCCAAGAAGACGAAACTTCTGATGCCTCGTTTCTGATTTAGGTAGCCCGATGCTGACGAAGAAAAGCCAGTGCAAGGCTCTAACAAGATTTCCACTTCTTGTTCTCTCAGTAAAAAGAAACCCGCCTCTCGCGTTGAAGAACACACTGCAATTACAGATTAGAAACTGTACATTTCTTGGCTTCCCCAGATGCAGGGGTCTGAAACAGAAAATAATATATGTTATGTCGGAAAGTTAGGCTGGCTTCCTATACCATTAGACCACCATGTCACGGCTGGTTTGGGAATGCCTGACTGGCCTGAAAACCTTGGCAAAGGAAAACACGTTATCACTGTTGGGTGTCAGGTCATACAGGAATAAAAGGGAATGGGGAGGGCGACAAACTAGCAGGGAAGGGCCTGTGCTTCTCCTGGTGGGACGTGAGCGTTTCGTAGGGACCACCAAGGGCATGGAGGTTAGCGAGTGGGAGAAGAAGTGCAGGGATGCCTATTGGCGGGATGCACCTGGCTGAAGGCAGTCAAAGCTGTTTACCAGACTCTACAGGTAGGGAACAAGAGAGATCCTCAACCTGGAAAGAGATACTATACGAATGGCGTGCGGCTTGTTTACAGGCAACTGTCCACTAAGTACCCCTGTCCACGATTGGTCAGCCAGCAGGAACAGAGTTGCTGATTCTGCGAGGTGGAACTGGAGTCAGCAGAAAATGTACTGTGTATGTGCGAGAGGCTGCCTGCGGTGCTCTTCAACAGCTGCTGCTGGACGAGGTTGCAGGGGTGGACCTCAAGGCTGTCTTGTGTTTTGTGCGAGAATGATGGGGACATATTAGAGACGTTGCATCATTGAACACCAGCTCCACTCCACCCAGCTTAACTAGAAGGTGGTGAGATTGGAGTTGTGGCCGCAGTGTGGGTTTTCCCGGGGGGGAGGGGGACAGCATTACACCGCTCACAAAGAAGTATTCTACGTTTGTAATGGTTTGCGGCAGACTGCTGATGGTGGCAACACTGTTGCCGCCACCTGTGCAGTTCGCTGCTGTTTATATTAGCGGAGGAGCCACATTTTAGTCATATGATGGCTACCGACATAGCTGACGAATCTTCTCCTTTTCAAGTATTAAATTCCCTTTAGATTGTGTGAAGTAAGGTAAGCGATCAGAGCTTGGTGTTTCATTTTCCCCATTGTCCCTTTATTGTCATTTACTACAATCCGAGCATAGGTTATTTGTTTCATTTTAAAAGGAGTTCATTTCATTTCTATTCTTCCCTGATTAAATTCAAGTGGGTCCTATTTGGTTTATAATTTCATTTCCCAGTACTTTCCTGAGAGGCATTATTTTATTCATTTTCATCAAGTGAGTATAATTGGGTGTATTTAATTTGTTCGTTTCTTTTGGGCCTGGACACGACTTTCACTCGTGTTCTGTACGCGGGTAATTTGTAAAAGAATTCCCCAAGTACGTGAAAGTAGGATAACCAAAACTCGTCACTGAACCGCTGAAAAAGCGACAGGCACTCATGAACTGATGACGCATCAGAACCAAGCAGAGTGGCGCAGTGGAAGCGTACTGGGCCCAGAACCCAGAGGTCCGTGCATTGGAACCATATTCTGCTACCAAAAACCTATGTTCGGATTGTAGTAAATTACAATAAAGGAACAATGGGGAAAATGAAAGACCAAGCTCTGATCGCTTACTTCACACAATATACTTGATCACTGGCTTAAAAAAGGGGAAGATTCGTCAGCAATGTCGGTAGCCGTTATATGACTAAAATGTGGCTCCTCCGCTAATACAAACAGCGGTACACTGCAGTGTTGCCACCATCGGAAGTCCACTGCAAACCATTAGATAATCTGGCGTTGGAATTTGCCTATCTGTCATGCCACTGTTAGAGCCACATTGCTCTTATTCTTAGACAGCAGGTTGTAGGAACTAAACGATCTAGAAGAGCCATAGGTTTGTTTAGTGAGAACTTCAAGTGAGCTCCAGCTGCACCAACTCCCGTTTCAAAGTTGCTAAAGTTAATTTATTTACTGTTTCCGTCTTGGCTTGTAAAAGGCCCAGCAGACTTTAATTTCGCGTGGCTGCAAGAGTGGTTCCGCTTGAAAGTAATAACTTCGAAAATGCGTAGTGATTGGCCGTCTCCCCACCCACTTTTGAAAAGGTGTTTTACCGATTAACGTAAATGATGGGCATCGGTTCCGAATATAAACTGCAGTTTCCTCTGCCTCTGCCCAGAAAGAGCTCAGTAATCACGAATCGCCCAAAAAACAACTGATCGTCGTGAAGAGAGTCGAAGTGGAGACACGTGTTGTGAGAGCAGTTTGGGGAACAGGGCCGACTCATCCCCCATAGCAACGGCGAAGTTATTTGAAACTCCTTTTGGGATGTTCAGAGGAAATTCTTTAACCCTTCCGATTCTCAGTTCCGACGTCAAAACACAAAACATTCGTTAGTAACAGCAGTATGGGCCATCCCTCAGCCTCAGCCCTGGGTTAACGCCTAAACCATTCATGTCACAGTAATCAAGTCGAATAGGCAATATAAACATTCTTGGGTGTAGTAGACCTACAAATACCTCACCTGGTCGCCTTAATTTTTAAAATAGATAACGATCCACGAGAGGGTGAATATTTACCATTTAAATACACACGCCCTTCTTACGTTCACCTCTTGCAACTGCACATCATAGTAGTGGGTCCTAATAACCTCTATTTTACTATTCAAACACACCTATCGCACTTCTTTTGTCAACGTTTTGCGCATAAGCTAGCGCTACTTACCAAATCTCCGAACTTGTTCATTTCAACCTCGTAGAGCGACCTTCCCAGTTTGTATTTGATGTTGTGAGCTATAATGGCGATCTTGTTCTTCAAATAGATTTTCAATCTGAGCAATTCTTCAGAAACGCTTTTGTAGGCTTTTTTGTGGAATTCCTTCAAAGTGGAAAGGAATGCAAATAAAAAATTGATCATAACAAATGCGTAGGGTTATAACGAATAACTGTCAGACGAGTATTACATATTTTAAACCTTAAGTAGTGAAATGGTAGTAAGTAAAACGGAGTTGGTTCCAGTTCCGAAATTTCTGGAGTAGCTCCAATATATAATAAGCATAAATACTTGACTGGAATACCGCGTCAATTTTTCTGAAGGTCCTCGTTACATTTGAGCGGAGTGAGGGGGAAAAAACAATTTTCGTCAGTGTTTGGTGATAGAGTGTGCTGCTCTCGCCATTTTTCTGACAATGTAAATTTCATATTCATACACAAAACCTTTAGTGCGATTTTTGAGAAAAATATCTCGTGCGTAGCAACACACGCAACTTAACACTCAAACTTTCTTTAGCTCTACACCAATTCACTTGTATTCATCGCTTTGGTCATTAACTCAATTTATTTTCGCTCAATTCATTCGAAAAGTCACTTAATTGTAGCCGAAAGCTGAACGCTTACCGTTCCGGAATTTATTGCGCTACTCGTACTCATTACCTGACTGTTATTGAGCAATTGGTACACAGGGACTTGATGAGGTTGTAGGCACGATTTTTTTGAAAAGGATAATAATAACTTTTCCAGCGTTATAGGGTAAAAACGTTTAAAAATGCGTGGTCCTGTCATGCCAGAATCCAGTTGGGGGTAGAAGATGTTTGACGATAATGTAAAACTCAACTGACGTGGAAGAGTTGAGATTGTGAACGTGCGATTGCTTCCCGTTCATGTACAACGTTATCAATACAATTTTTAAGAAATCGAAAAAACTAGTTGTCCCCTTCATTCACAAAACCCTGCAAATTATTACACAATGGTTTATTATTCTCATGAACAGCTTGACCTAGTATTAGTGCTCCCCCATCCCATTCGATTCAGCATCGAATACTAGTAAACCATACGAAACACGTCCTGGCTACAATGGAACTACGGAAACAAAACGTCTGATGATTTTGCTCCGTCAACGGGGAAATTGGAACGGGGGCGCTCGAAGCGAACCCGTTCCGAGGCGAAAAGGGAGTTGAGTGGCAGCGTCGTTGGGAGACAAGCAAGCGGGAGGCACGCTCGCTCGCCTCGAGCGTGGTTGCTTTTTTAATGAGACGGGCGGGGAGGGAGGGAGTTCAAACAACGAAACGCTGTAGCTCCCGCGTTGTACTGCGTTTCATTAATTTTTTTAACCGTTTTTTGCCCATTACAACCACGGGCTTCGTCCGATCGGATTGCCGAGATGGCGGGCACAACTAGATACCAAATGGGATTTTTGTGCGAAAGAACGAATTTTTTAGACCACGTTAAAGGCACAAAACGGCCCAGACGGCTGACAGGGGACGGGGGTCGGTGGACGGGGGACGGGGGACGGCGGACGGACATTGCAAATTTGGAATCTCCAAGTCTTGAAACGTAAAGTATCAAATTTTGAGGGGAGGTTGTAAAAAATTTTTCGTGACCGAAAACATAGGGTTATTATTCAGAATGAATTGACAAGTTTTATCAGAAAACGCCCGATTTCGCTTGCCCGCGCGATCTATACGACATTACGTGAACTAAAGTAATTTCTTCATTCGCTGTCTGGCGCGCAACGGAAAGTTGAATCGCGCTCGAATTTGAACTATCTGAACTTGGAAATTTCCGATTCGGACATTCCTTCGCGATTTATCGGATGTTGTATGAACTACAGTAATTCCTAACTCCTCACTATTTATGTTCTCTTGTTCAAATATCTTGCCAAACTGACACTTCAGGCCAGTCGACTATCGTCGAAACTTCCATTCACTCGAGCCAACTCGCGCGCAGACTCGACTGAAGAAAAGTTCCGACAACTAGCCTGAAGTGTCAGTTTGGTAAGATATTTAAACAAGAGATCATAAACAATAAGTAGCTAACAACTACATCAATTGTAAATAAAAGAATTAGAAAGCTAATACCTACTTTTTTGAAATTAGAAACATGGTGAACAATAAAACAAAATTAATGGTTTACAACGCTTCGGTGCAATCTCAGTTATTGTAGCGTGGGGTAATGCATACTCTAAAAAAATAAACAGTGTACAGACCACACAAAAATCATTAATAAAAATTGTATTTAATAAACCTCAAAGGTCAAAACATTTATTTAAGAAAACTAAAATATTAACGTTTAAAAAACTGTTAGACAAATCTACAATAGCTATTATTTACAAACAATTGCTAGCAGGAAAAATTAAAAGAAGTAAAAGTACGAGGCATATCCACAAAGTAAGTGTACTGAAGCTCCCGTAGGCCGTAGGGAATTTTTTTCGCTATGTTGGGCACACTGTCGTGTAGCGTGACTCCTCCTCTCCGAAACAAGACCAAAATGAGGTCAGTACGTTGAAAACTGTGGTCTCAGGAGCATTTCTCGTAAGAGATGTCGATCGACTCTGCCGCCAAGTGCGAAATCCGCGCGGTCATCCGGTACCTCGTTGTTAAGGAGAAATCCCCGATTGAAGGTTTTAATGAGGTAAAGGCAATTTATGGTGAAGGACACATGAATCGTACGAGTGTGTACAAGTGGTGTAGGGAGTTCCAGGTACCGTTAGTTAGCTTGAAGAGGTTCAAATTAGAATTAAAAAGAAAAATTAGTTAATTTAAGTAAAAAATAAAAACTTAAGGACTTTTCTGATTAAGGTATGGAAACTTTGTTTACATTAAGGTTGCCATCTTATGTTTGGTTTTTTTTTTCTTGGTTTTCTCTAGGGTTTTTGTATGTTTTTTTTGTTTTTTTTTTGTATTCTACTCCAACCCCTACACAAGTTCTCTTATAGGGATTGTAGCATTTAGGTATAATTTATAAACGAGTCTAAGTGTATAATTTTTGCCAATAAATGCCTTTAAAGAAAAAAAAAATTCGCTCCGTACATTCGATAAATTGCGAGGGCTCGTCCGAATCGGAAATTTCCGAATTCAGGTAGTTCAAATCCGAGCGCGACACAACTTTCCGTCGCGATTCTAGCGGGGAACGTGAAAACTACTTTAGTTCATCAAACGTACAGATCGCGCGGTGTATGTAGCTGTTGTTCGAACTTACGGGGGTGGCGGGAAGTTGTGTGTTGCTACGCACCGCTCGTCAACTTTCTTGAAAACTGTCTTGATGACGTTGTACATGAATGGGAAGCAATCACACGCTCTCTTTCCTCGATCGCTAACCATCTCAGCTCTGTCGTCAACACCTTCTACCTCCGACTTTAGTTATGACCAAAGGATTTTGGCATGGCAAGACATTGTGCGATCCATCTAAAGTACGATAATCCCCTCTGCCAGTTTCCTCAAAAACTCATCTCAAATGTCGTTAGAACCTTATAAAATCTCGGGTATTAGTCGAATCATGTACCTATACTGTGCCTTGATAATGCTGTTATTATATATACGGAAGCTACTTCTGACAATTTAAACCACCGCCGTTTCATTTACCACCTATTTATTTCTACCCGACAACGTGTCTACAGGCTCATCAGTTTGCTGTGTACCAATTGCTCAATAATGAGTACGAGGAGCACAATAAATTCTGGAACTGTAGGCGTACCGCTTTCTACCGTCGTGATGTGATGTTTCATATGAACTGAGTGAAAATAAATTGAGTTAATAGCAAAAGCGACGAACACAAGTGAAGGGACATAGAGCTAAGGAAAGTTGTGAAGTGCAACGCACCAGATATGTTTTATAAACGCTGAACTATGAGTGCCTTACGTTTCATACCCTGTACGCGTTATATTAACGAAAAAGAATTCTTTTCACTTTGTGTATGAAAAGGTCTTACCTTGAAGGCTTTCCATTCTTTAGAAGCCAGCCCGAGCTTGAAACTTGGGAAAGCCATAGTGCCCACCACCAAGCACAAGAGGAGAAGTGGCACCTTCATCCTGATTTAGCCTGGTGAAAGAAAACAAAACTTTACAGAAACAGTCGATATGAATTGTGTATTAAGTGCATGATTACTGCTGAATTCAAACGCGTGGGTGTAGGATGAAGGAACCTACACGCTTATGTACGGCGGTTTGTCAAGTTTTTCGGTTCTTGTGTACGAGGCATATCCACAAAGTAAGTGTACTGAATCTCCCGTAGGCCGTAGGGAATTTTTTTTGCTATGTTGGGCACACCGTCGTTAAGATTGAGAATGCGGTCCGTGACGATCGCAGATTGACTCTGGACGAAATTTCTACGAAGTTTCCTGAAATATCCAGATCTTTGCCTGCACGAAACAATAACAGAAACCCTCGGATTTCATAAACTGTGTGCAAGATGGGTCCCAAAACAACTGACTGAACAACACAAGTTGAATCGAGTGCAGACCTCTAAAGAGATTTTGGAACGGTATGAACTGGAGGGTGATGATTTCCTCAAGTGTATTGTTACTGGTGATGAGACTTGGGTTGCACACTATACTCCAGAAACCAAGAGACAGTCCGAACAGTGGTGTCACACCACTTCACCCTCAGCCAAAAAGTTCAAAACCACAATTTCTGGGAAAAAAATCATGGCATCAGTGTTTTGGGGCCACAAAGGCAACATACTGATCGATTATTTGCCTCAGGGGGAGACCGTAAACGCGGCAAGGTATTGCGAGACCCTGAAAAAATTGAGAAGAGCCATTCAAAATCAAAGGAGGGGTCTTTTGACGAAGGGCGTTTGCTTGCTCCATGACAATGCCCGACCTCACACGGCCAACTTCGCCAACTTCACGAAGGAACTGTTGGACTCTTTTGGATGGGATGTTTTAGACCACCCCCCTTATTCCCCCGACCTGGCGCCTTCAGACTATGATCTTTTCACTTCTCTAAAGACGCCCATGGGTGGAAAAAAATTTTCAACCGACGAGGAGGTGAAGAGGGAGGTCGACAAGTGGACGAAGGAGGTGGCGGCAGATTTCTACGAGGCAGGCATAAAAAAATTGATCCCCCGCCTAACTACCTACATCGAGAGAAATGGCGACTACGTAGAAAAATAGCTTAAATGTATACCTACGTAAGCACGTATCTTTTTTTGTTTTAATAAATTTTTTTTGAGTACACTTACTTTGTGGATATGCCTCGTAATTCTCTTGTGTTTCTTTAGTGTAGTCTGCAGTTCCTTAGCGCTTCAGAAATGATTGAAATGAAGGTCTCATCACTGTCTGTTGTAGTCAAGGGGACGGAAAACTGGTTGCGCGGAGAGATGGGTCCCCTAGTAGTGGGTGGAGGCTTTGGGGCTCTCTGCCACAGCTTGCTGTCCTCCCCTGGGATGACGAAAAGCCGTAAGTGCCATCAAAAGAAGGGCCTGTGGCCATTCTGAAATTAGGGGTTGTTTGACACAAAATGGTACCACAGGAATGCACAGCCCGTGGCCTGGCGCCAGTACATTACGGGTTAGAGCCACGATAGGAGGCTGCCTCCACAGGGCAAGGTAGATAGAACGGGGCAATCCAACTCGTACCCAGGGCATAGCCTGACAATGCTGGAAATGCGCTTGCTCTGCGGATATCGTGGTAGTCGTGGGGTCGCTAGAGGGTAGAAATCCCATCCCCTTCTTCGTTTTTAAACTGCTGGGTCTGAGGGAGGTAGGGGCCAACAGGACGTAACTCCCACAGACATCCCCCAATGGAGAACAGTAACTGTCTGCAGTAGTTATTGTATAGTGTTTTTGTGTAAGCGACTGAATACGCATGAAGTAGTTTTTTAACTTATCTCGATGGCACTGGGAAAACCAGCAGTCACAATTTGGCCTATTGCGTGGGCGTACATGAGTCCCCTCATGTCTTCCAGTTTCACCCCCAGCTACACAGGAGCTGGTGTTCTAATATGCGACGTCAACAATACGTCTCCACTATTCTCGCACAAAATGTAAGACAGACCTCCAAGGCAGATGAAGAGCACCGCAGCCAGCCTCTCATACGTACACAATACATGTTCCACTGACACCAGCTCCACCTTCGCAGTATCTGCAATCATGTACCCATGACTTACTAATCTTGGCCAGGTGGTACCTAGTGGAAAGTGGCCTGTAAACAAGTCACATACCATCTTGTTCGCTCCCTGGAGAGACTGAGAAACAGCTTTGACGGCCAGGCACTTCTCTTCCCACTGATCAACCTCCTCGATGAAGTGGCCCCTACGAAGGGATCAGGTACCACAGAGAGAAGCGCATACTCCTTCCCTCGCCAGTTTGTCGGCCTCCTCGTTCCTTCAATCGCAGTGTTAACGTGTTTTCCTTGCCAAGGTCTTCAGGCTAACCAGGAATTCCCAAACGAGTCCCGACGTGATGGTATAGGAAGCCAGCGCCTCAAGTGCAGCCTGACTGTCTGACACCATGTATATTATTTTTCGTATCAGGCTTCTCTGCAGTAGGTGCTGCTTGCACACCGTCACAGCAAAGAGCTCTGCTTGGAAAAGTGTAGCCAGTGCACCCAGTGGTATCGCCGTCTGCATCCCTGGCAACAAACCCCTGCTCGACCGGGAAATGAAGTAGTTTGAGAGGGATAGAAAATCACATGGGGTCGCATAATGAGAGCACCGCTGGTCAAGTTAGACAAAGGACTACTGACACACTCTTGTTGATTGGAAACAATAAGTTTTTAAAGACTAGATATTTACTATCTACTGGCATCTCATGTTGCAGCTGTTTTCCCGTAGGAACTCTCGTCCCTTCTAGATATTGTTGAATATGTTGGCTATGGGATGAACACATTGGATTTCATGTCAAGCGTAGGAGTGCAGCCTAGTCACCCAAGACTAGGAACAGGATTTTGGTTTGTTGGACTTTATCAGGAGCAATATTACTTCCTGTGGGATGTCCTTTGTCCTAACGCCAGGTTTGGGGACTCAAAGAGCACTTTGGTGGTTTCAGAGAGAGAAGAATTGGTTCGAGCGAAGTTCCTATTTACAATTCTTTCAGAAGGCGGTTGAAAAACTAGTTCCAAGGATACTTCTAGAACGCTGGAATGACAAGCAAATAAGGCTGTTTTGTCCGTTGATCGTAGAGGAGGGAGGAAACACCTGCCTGGAGTGCACATGTTTTCGAACAGCGTGAACTCAGGCTCAGTTGGGATTTCGCACAGACTCAATTACGCACTGCAATAAATTATTTTCCATTGTTATGGAGACAAATGGTATGGAAATTACAGCCCGGCGCCACAACTTAAAGAGAGAACGGTCCGTGATTGTATTTCTGGTTGGCAATTTAAAACAATAATAGCAATTAGTTGAAGAATAATGTACGTATAAGTAATGAAGTATTGTTTAGTTACTGTGTGATGCACAGGGATCTGGAACTTCAAAACCTTAAACATGAATAAAATTAGGGACTGTCCTGGCACGGAAATATGAAGCGTTGAGTACGTACCCAGTTGCGATGAGGAAATGAAAAGTCGATCGCGAGACGCTACCTTTTAGTTCTTTTATTCTTCTTGAATTAGAGGAAGGTTTTCTCCCGCTGATTGTACGTTTTAATTAAGTGTGTAGACATTCCTAATGAGAGCCAATATTTGATACAAAGTGCGTGGCTCAACTACCTGTTAGCAAGTCAACATCTGGGTGCTAGAATTGGTTCGTCAGCGGCTTCCAAGGCCTAAGACCACGTGATTTGCAGGTGAAAAGCCGAGTAATTTAATTAGGTGTGTATGCTGGTAGGGGGGGGGGTGATACTAAGGCACTGCGTGCTTATCTCTCCTTCGATGTATTTTTAGCAGAGGGTTTACTTTCCTCACGCAAACTTCCCGGGCAAAGGTCTTTCAACACCGAAAAAACCTTAAATTCGTCGAACTATTTTGCTTTTGTCTCGACATTCAGAAGGTGATGCTGTACCCCCTGACTCCCATTGTGGGCACCTCCAGCGGTCGTAGTCTAGTGGTTATAGACGAAGATTCATATTCCGAGGAAATTAGGAGCTTGGGATCGCTTTAATTTTTGACAGTGTCAGTGGCCCTCCAAACGTCAGCATGATTTGAGGAGAAAATTGCACTGAGACGCCACTAGACGCCAAAGACGAACATTCATTCGGGATTGCTGTAATTTTTCCCTGACATTTCCAAACCCCTCGTAACAAACGGTGTCAGAGCGAAGAGTAAAGTGGTGTCACGTCTACTACAATGTAAAAGAAAAACCCTGCAAATTATTACACAACGGTTTATTATTCGGATAATCAGCTTGACCTAGCATTAATGCTCCGAGACCCATCCTGTTCGATTCTGCATCGAAAAATATCATAATGAAACCCAAAAAAAGGTCGAAAAGAACTGAATCTTAATATTAAAATAAACAAAAAAAACGAAAGTATCTAGAAAAAACTGAATTTTAATATGAAAACATGCACGCTAAATACTAATTACTAATACTAATTTAACCAAAAATCCATGAAAAAAAAACAAAATGAGAATGAAACGAAAGAATCTAAAAAAATTGAATCGTATTAAAATCAAAACGTCGGGGAAATTGGAACAAGGGCGCTCGAAACTAACCCGGGGGGAGTTGAGTGTTGGGAGGGAAGCGAGCGGGAGGTGCCCGGTTGCTTTTTTAATGAGACGGACGGGGCGGGAAGGAGTTCAAACGACGAAACGCTGTAGCTCCTGCGTTGTACTGCGTTTCGTTAATTTTTTTAACCGTTTTTTGCTTATTACAACCACGGGCTTCGTCCGATTGGATTGCCGAGATGGCGGGCACAACTAGATACCAAATCGGGTTTTTGGGCAAAAGAACGAATTTTTTAGACCACGTTAAAGGCACAAAACGGCCCGGACGGGGAACGGGGGACGGACATTGCAAATTTGGAATCTCCATGTCTTGAAACGTAAAGGGGGGTTGTAAAAAATGTTTCGTGACCGAAAACATAGGGTTATTATTCAGAATGAATAATAAACCAAAAGTAGGCACCCTTTCAAGACCAGATTCATATTCCTAAAAATTCGGAGCTTGGGATCGCTGTAATTTTTGCCAGTCAGCAGCTCTCCAAACATTCCCATACTCCTCGTAACATTTGAGCTAACATCTTTCCTCCGCCCTGAGCGTATTCAGCAACTGTTATCACTCTAGAACTAATCCAAACTTCCCTGCACTCAGAATGTACGAACTTAACATTTAAGTAGAAACTGATTGCTTTCAATTCTCCAGAATTTGCTGGGATTGCTCTTACTCATGTCACCACCTTCGTTCAGCAACGTCAAGGGACTGCCGGCGCGATTTCTCTGAGTAGGTTTGCGTTTACAATTCGGTAACTAGATGGGAAACTTTCTGTAAAAATTCATTTAAAACCCAACTTGGAATCCCGGAAGTTTGAAGGTGGCTCCCGATTATTACTAAACTTCCATCGTTCGGGAAGCACATCAGACTGCCAGAATCATCATTTTTCGAACGAGTCGATAAAACGAAGAACTCAGATTGGCTTCAAAGTAAGAATATGCCAAGTGTTTCTCAAGAACCTCATATACTACATCGTTGTCTTGTGTTTTGAAATCAGATTGCGTGGAGCATCTTCTTTAATGGGACTAACGTGCTTGTTTTGTGAACCCATGAAGCCCAATAAGTTCTAGATCCATTGTAGAAGCTTTTCCAGTTGTAGCGATGTACGCTCCAGTGTATCTCTCCAAATACACACTCCATCATCCCTACGCATCTCACGTTCGAATTATTGTGACAAGCCCTGAACCCAGTCACAGTTTGTTGGCTGTTCAGGCTGCTCTTTGGGCAACCACTTTTTAGGTCAGAGCTCCTTCAGAACGGCTAATGTCTTGAGGTGGCACAAACAACTTCCGCTGCAAAGTCACGTTGTTGATAGGTTTAACAGTGTGAGGACCAGAGAACTTTAATACAGATGGTCAAAATAATCTCCTTCAGATATCAGACGCCATCTCATTGACTCATGAGATAAAATGGATTTATTTTCTTCTGTGATCTCCCCTAATGTGAACTGGAAATCTATCACCAAAGCTGAATGATACAGCGCCCGCATATGAATTCACAGCGGGCTGAAAGAAGTTGCGTGATGCGTCGAACCGTGTTACACCGACCAATTATTTATTTGAATAAGTCGTTGGCTGTTACAAAAGTTCGTTGACTACAAAAGATAACTTGAGCACATTCGCGATTGACACTTTAAGTGAACAGAAAATAAGACTACTGGCTAAATTATAAAAAAATATTATACAAAGTACAAAAAAACTAAACTTTTGTTTGTACTAAAGTACAAACAAAAAACTTCGCAATTCCACTGCTACCGCACAAAATTAATACAAAAAAACGAAAGTACCTAGAAAAAACTGAATTTTAATATGAAAACATGCACGCTAAATACTAATATCAAAATTTAACCAAAAATCTATGAAAAAACCCAAAATGAGAATGAAACGAAAGAATCTAAAAAAATTGAATCGTATTAAAACCAAAACGTCCGGGAAATTGGAAGGGGGGCGCTCGAAGCGAAAGGTGAAAGGGGAGTTGAGGTGGCGGCGTTGTTGGGAGGGACGCGCTCGCTCGCCTCCAGCGCGGTTGCTTTTTTAATGAGACAGACGGGGCGGGAGGGAGTTCAAACGACGAAACGCTGTAGCTCCCACGTTGTACTGCGTTTCGTTAATTTTTTTAACCGTTTTTTGCCCATTACAACCACGGGCTTCGTCCGATCGGATTGCCGAGATGGCGGGCACAACTAGATACCAAACCGGATTTTTGGGCGAAAGAACGAATTTTTTAGACCACGTTAAAGGCACAAAACGACCCGGACGGCGGACGGGGGACGGACATTGCAAATTTGGAATCTCCATGTCTTGAAACGTAAAGTATCAAATTTTGAGGGGGGGTTGTAAAAAATTTTTCGTGACCGAAAACATAGGGTTATTATTCAGAATGAATAATAAACCAAAAGCAGACCGTTTCCAAAAAATCTGATATTAGCTGAGAAGACTAGCGGCTTTAAGGACAGACAGGCCATCGTCTCTGCCGGTCGTCTGCTTCTAGTTCGTCGGTACTCATCTGTCGGAGTTATCCGATGGTTGGTGCCAAGGGTAACACATAATTGGTAATTCTTCCACTCACCTAAACGTCATTGCGCAGGTGGCGCTGGGCGACGTTTTTTCTTGCTACGCATGAACCGTATTTTGTAAAGTTCGGAGCATCTTGGTCACAGGTTCGGTTGGTCCAGGGAACGTTGACATCTAGGATCTCTATTATAATAGTCCAAAAAGTACTTCAAAATCTTGAACAAGTTGAGACATTGTCCAGAGATGGAAAATAGGAGTCGGCAGAAAAATGTCATGAATCGGATTTTGAGGCGAAATTATTTCAAAAATTCGCCACTTTTCCAACAGGATTGCAACATTTCATTTCGTATTTCATTGCTGAAGGCTTTAATGCTATAACAGAGGAGTTCATTACATTCGTTGACCGGGACATCAGCTTTTGTACATTATTCCCTATATGTGGCGATGTTAACACGGTTAACGAGAGGAAAACGTATTTTTGACATTTGGAATCTATTAAAAACGTTTTATTCCAATCAGTCGACAAGTGGGAAACTCGCTTTGGAGACGATTCCGCACAAATTTTCGCCGTTTCTCAACAATTTCAGGTATCCACCCTCGCCCCATTTCGTTCCCCAAGAGTTCTTGATGAGCCAGTAATCTTTTCCTCCTTCTCTTCCGTAGCCGATGGCCAAAACGGCGTGGTCAATAGCTCTGTAGCTGCAGGTTTCGAATGTAGGTGCGAAAACCCCTGAAAAAAAAGTATTCGTTAGGGCATTTTATTTTAAACAATATACCGTTACAAGTGAACCATCGGAAGGTCTTTCCCGACTAGAAACCACATGCACGTCCAACTAATGGGATTATTTTTACATGGGACGGCACATTTATTAAGAGTGGGCCAACTCGGAGTGCATATTTCACAGTTTTTTGTTCAGAAAGGGTTCAAGCAAAACGGTTGCACGGTTAAATGTTGAAACATGGATTTTAACATACTGAAAAACAATTTTTTTACGTTCCGCGACCCAAAGGGTAAGGAAGTATAATAATCGTGTCAAAAAGAGCTTTCTTTGCGTTTTGGGGCATACTGAACCCAAAAAGCGTGTGTCCGTGTGTGTCTGTAGTTCGACTTGCGAGAGAACAGCTGGACCGATTGAGCTCGTTCTTTTTACTTTCCGCTACCCGAAGGGATGGAAAGTATAGTAATCGGGTCAAAAAAAAAAGTGGGTTTTCTTCAGATCTTTACGTTTTGGGGACTAATGAGTCTAAATAATGTGGCTGTAAACACGAATTTTTTCAAGAAGGATAGTAATCACTTTGGCAGAGTTATTGGGTAATAATTGCTAGAACTGTATTAAGCGAAATGGCGGTAGTTAAAATTCAGGAATTTCTGGAGTGACCCCCATGTATTTCATGAGCGTTTTTAAACGCTCACCCTATAGGTATTGGATTGGACTACAACACGACTTTTTTTTAACATTCTAGTAACATTCCAGCGGAGTTTAAAAGGAAAAAACCGCGGCAAAAACGCTTTTCGTCGAAAATTTTGATAATTTATTGTGCTGCTCTCGTCATTTTCCCACAAATGGCAATTTTATGGTATAATTATATTATTAAGAGCTTTCTATATAAAAAGTTTAATCAAAATCGTTAAAGCCGTTTTTGAGAAAAAAATTTGGTGTTTTAATCACTATGATAACTATAGTTAACTTTCGGTGGATTTTGCCCATACCCTTCTTTTTGCGTCCCATGGGAACCTGTAGGCTAGACATCAAGTTTCAGCTGATTTGGTACGGTAGTTTTCTCTAAAAACCGCGCTAAAATCGATTTCGTCGAAAATTTTGATAATTTATTGTGCTGCACTCGTCATTTTCCCACAAATGGGAGTTTTATGGTATAATTACCTCATTAAGAGCTACCAATATTAAAAATTTGATCGAAATCGTTAGAGCCGTTTTTGAAGAAAAAAATATAAGGTGTTTTGATCACTATGATAACTATAGTTATATATAAGTGTTCGAACTTAAAGGGGTGGCGGAAAGTTGTGTGTTGCTACGCACCAGATATTTTTAGTTTAGTTTGCTATTTTTTGTATACGCGAAAATAACGTTATGAGCGATTTCAATCGGTGGGAAAAGGGGGTGGGGGAGAAAAATGTACCAAAAACTACGGTTTTTACCAACTTTACCTGCATGTTGTTCCCCGAAAATATTTCTCAATCTATCCGTTGAGCGGAGATATAATCCATGTTAACTCAATAAAGGGGATTTATCGAATAAACATTCACATAATCTTCTACAAATTAGTACCTAACTTTTCTTCCTCACAAATATCTCCATGAAAATACGACAAACCGAGATTTAGGCCTAACAACGAAAAACAGCCTTTTTACGTTTTTTGGCAAAACGGCTTCAACGATTTTCACCCAACTCGTGGAATCTTTTTAAATAGTTAATGCATACATATTGTTCTCAATAAATGTTCCTTTGACAGCCCATTGAAGAGAGATAAAAATGAAAATGTGTCAAAAAAAAGTTTTTATTTGAACATATTCGCAATTAATTTCCGGAGTAACTGTTGCAGTAGAGTTGATCAATCTTACAGAGTGTCTTTTAGCAGCCTATAGTCTGCTAAAAAGTCTGCTGCTCGTACTCGTACGGGAATAAGTACGAGCAGTCCTAAAATTCCGGAACTGTATGCGCAACCACTTCCTGCTGCTGAGTGATAAATGAATTGAGTAAGTAGAAAAAAAGCCATGCACCCGAGTGAATTGACGTAGAGCTAAGGAAAGTTGTGTGTTGCAACGCAGCAGATTTAAAAAAAGAATATTTTTAAAACCGATTTTCGTAGAACACTTTGATAATTTATTGTGCTCCTCTCGTCATTTTCCCACGAATGGGAATTTTATGGTATAATTGCCTCATTTAGAGCTATCAACATAAAAAATTTAGTCAAAATCATTTGAGCTGTTTTTGAGAATAAATAATTGGTGTTTTGATCACTATGATAACTATAGTTAACTTTCGGTGGATTATGCTCATACCCTTAGTTTGGCTTCCCATAATAACCTGCGGGCTAGATATCAAGTTTGAGGTGATTTGGTTCGGTCGCTTCCCCTAAAAACCGCTCTAAAATCGATTACGTCGAAAATTTTGGTAATGTATTGTGCTGCTCTCGTCATCTTCCCATAAATGGGAATTTTATGGTATAATTGTCTTTTTATGAGCTATCAGTAGAAAAAATTTAATCAAAATCGTTAGAGCCGTGTTAGAGAGAAAAAATATTTGGTGTTTTGATCACTATGGTTAATTTTCGGTGGATTTTGGTCATTTCCCTTATTTTGGCGTTCCTGCGGGTTTGTTATGAAGTTTGAGCTGATTTTGTACTTTGGTTTTCTCTAAAAATCGATCACAGTCACACAGACACAAACCATGTATACGGTAGGTCGCGGGAAGTTGTGTTGCTATGCACCAGATATTTAGTAACGGCGTTTGGGGACTGTTGATGGAAGCTATAGTTATCCTACTCGATTTACTGGTGCTATTAACAACCAACAATATTGAAGGGACATTCTACGAAGAGTTATGTATTTTGAAAAGTACCTCTTTTGTAGAAAGGAAACATGGGGTTGCTCGAATCCATTCCGACTGCAACTGGTCCAACGAAGGCGAGAGCGTCTCTAAGAGCGTCTTCATCGTCTTCTTCTATGTTGACGTACCCTTTGATTTTTGCCACTATTTTAGCACGGCTGAACCTGCATTTAATTTCCTGGAAGGCACAAACAATGTTATTATTTATGGGCATCGTAATTCGTCACTACTTGTTGAAATAATTGCAGCGTTTAGTTAATAGATTGATAATAGCTATTTCGTCGCAACTCTCAGCTCTGTCCACTCTTCTCTGAGGGGTGCTTTGGCGTGCCATTTCTCAACCATACTAAAATTTTGATAAAGTTGGATACGATGGCCTAAACACATATTGACCGTGAAAACCGCCGCAATACGCCAAAATAGAGCTGATAGCTGTCTGTGCTGGTGTGGCCAGCCGCAATAAAGCGAGGCTTGGGAACAAACGAAGCCTCACATGTGCGCGTATTATAGCGAAGGAAACATCATTCAACGATAGCTATTCCGATCTGCCCCCATCGGCAAGTTTACGGTATATAAGGCCGATGACACTTGATGAACTCAGAGTGGAAATAAAGAACCTCAAAACAAATATCACGATCTCATCACAGCGAACATCACCGAACAACTCCCCGAAGAAGGGACGCGAATGCTGCTATATTTCATAAATGCAACTCTACGGCTGAAATATGTACCTCGCTGTTGGAAGGTGGCGGGAGTCATGATATTGAAACCAGGCAAAGAATCTAGTGACAAAACGGCATATAAACCACATCGTTGCTCCCGGTAATCTCCAAGCTTTTTGAAAGGTTACTCACAAAAAGACTGAAAACTATTATCCAAGAAAAGGAGCTCATCCTGAATCATCAGTTCGGGTTTAGAGACAAACATTCAACTACAGATCAAGTCCATCGTACCACTGATATAATTGAAAGCTTCTTGAAAAGAACCAAGTCTGTGGGAGCGTTCTGGATGTGTCCCAGGCATCTGATAAGTTCTGGCATGAAGGACTTCAATATAAACTTGAAAGAGATCTACCGGAAGAATTCTATATATTGTTGAAATCATATCTTAGAGTAAGGCATGAGGGGGCATACTCTAGCCTGAAGGTAATTAGGGGAGGAGTTCTTCAGGGAAGTGTACTTGGGCCACTGCTATACCTCCTGTATACGAGCGATGTGCCTCACCCACGCGATGAAAAAACACAACCATTGCGGCTTTCGTGGACGATGCAGCCCTTCTGGTGGTTGGTGAAACCGTTGATGGAGCAACTTCAAAATTGCTGCATACCGTGAAGTGCAGTGCCCAGTGATGATCCCCACAATCTGCCTCAGGTCCTTCCTCTCCATCTTCAGAAGGTTCTGTCTTACCCCATGTGTTTGCTCTGAGATGAAGCGTTTGGAGTGCCCTGCTCCCACAGCACTCCAGACTGTCTGTTGTATTCTTTTGGCATATTCTCCCACAGTCCTCTTCACTAGTGACAAAGAAGTCCCACAGAGATGGACACAGGAATCCAATACACGTTAACTCTATTCGCGTTCGCTAAGGAGTTAAACCGCATCCTACACTCCTGCACAAGTTTTGACGTTGTGCAGTAGTTCATCGGTGCCTTACAAGACGCTTGACTATCTATCTATGATAGTATGTTGACTTACTTTTTGGAAGTAGGGGAATGTGCTTTCCAAGACGAGTCCGTTTTTCATGACATAATCAAAGCCTTTGTTCGGCTGACCTCCATTGCATCCGTTGTTTTCTCTTGAACAGTCGATCAACTGCTGTTGGCTGAGACGCAAAAGTTTTCCTGTTTTACGAGCGATTTGTCCTTCAATAGCGCCAGTCTAAACAAATAAGACGTTTAAAGCTTAAAAATCAATGAAGTCTTGAACATATTAATCTTGTTTTTGGGAAGTTGGTGGCTTGTGCTGTTTACTGTGGCTTAATTCAAGTCAAATGAATTGCTGCGTAGGACAAAATTACATCGTGCTATCTTCACATTCTCGTATACCTGCTCAGAGAGACTGATGCGGAATGTAAAAGGAAAGTATTGTGATTCTCGAGTTACCCAATAGGTTTGGTGTGCCGCCAATGCGTAAATCATCAACCAGAGCGATAAGACTGCCGTTATGGAAAACATGCCTTATCCTGAACTTTCTGCTGCCCTGAAGACCCCATCTCCCCGCTATTTTCTTTGGAAGGGCTGAAGGACCATCGGAGAGCTTCAATGGAAAAGGGAAAAGGGAAACCTCCAGCCACATAACACGCTGATCTGCATGCAATCTTTCATTGGTCTAAATCCATAACCGTGTTCTAGATTCCCTAAAAAAATAATCTACTATAATTATTACGCAAATTAATACTTACAGCAGCAAATGCCCAACAGCCAGAACATTGTCCTTGGTACATTGGAACGTTAACTTGGCCTCTTCTTCTGCAGTCGACGGCGGCAGGTAAACGTTTTCCAGTTTTCTTGTAAATTTTAGGTTGATACGTGAACCTAAACGCCCTGGTCTCCCCCGTTAACGGCTCTGTCTCCCCCGTTAACGGCTCCGTCTCCCCGGTTAACGGCTCCGTCTCCCCGGTTAACGGCTCTGTCTCCCCCGTTAACGGCTCTGTCTCCCCGGTTAACGGCTCTGTCTCCCCTGATTCCGTATCGTTGCCGCTTATTATAGGTTCTGGTATGTTGAGGGTTGTGTTGAATCCAGTTGACATGTTCTTGAATTCGTTTGCGAGCTGTGGAATAGCGCATTGAAAAAAATAATAAGGCAACTGAGAAGAAACAAAAGTACGCCAAAGTGCAAGGCGTTAAACAAATATTGTCCCTAATGTTTTTCTCTAGCTTGATCGTGGTATGGCAAGTGCGCCTTGCGCTCATGGAGTGAGGCAATTGGTACCAGTGGTACTGAAGTGGAATGCTTCCTACAACTGTGTAACGCTTAGCGCTGAAATCTGACTGGTTTCTACTTGGATTACCTCGTAGAGGTTTGCGGTGGGCTACTACCGATTGTAGAAAATGATGAGTGTCCGCTTATGCCCATTCCTCAGAAAAACTGTTACATGTAAGTATGCTGACTGAATCTCTTTCCACCACTTTTCGTCCCGAAGAACTCTTATTTAATTAATCCTAATGTAGTTCTCAAATCCAAGATGGATCTCAATAAGTAACTATTCCACCGTCCACTGTTGGAACGTCATTCGCATCATCAGTAAAATCTGTATACTGGTGTACTGAGGTAGGGTTGGAGATGCTTTTGAAGAGCTGCTGACTCAGGCAATCGCGCCGAAGCTTGGATCCACAATCCTCGTCTTACGTCGAGAATTACGAACAACTGTCTTAACCACTAGACCACGATCAACCGGTGCCTTTAATAGGAGTCAGTCACTACACTGGCTACTCGACATTATCCAACTGTTTGCTAGAAAGAAACACTGCCGGCCTAGGTATTGCCTGCATGGCAGCGAAGAGCCTCTTCTGATATTCCAGAAAACGCACTCCACACTTCACACAGGGTTCGGCAGGTCAAATTGGCTAAGTGCTCGACCTCCAGAATGTCTGCACTAGTCCTAACAGAAAGTCATTGTTTCCCCAAACGCCTTCGTCCTCAACCCTTCTGTTTGTACCTGTGGAAAGCCCAAGTCCTCAGTTATTTCCAAGTGGCAACGGATTCCCCCTGTCCAGGATTTTCCCACCTATCTTTCCTACCCCTCAATTTCAGATTCCTCTTTTCATCAGACGTCTCCCAGTTCTCCCAATGATTCGTCTATCAGCTACTCCCAACTCAATTCTTTCTCTCTCTCTCTCTCTCTCTCTCTCTCTCTCTCTCACTCCCTCTCTCTCTGTCTCTCTCTCTCTCTCTCTCTCTCTCTCTCTCTCTCTCTCTCTCTCTCTCTCTCTCTCTCTCTCTCAGGACAAATTTGGAGAAATATTATTGGAAGCTTATTAACATAATAACACTTTTTGCAGAGTAAGATAGCAAAGCGTGCACAAATTTTGTTTTGGAAATTAATAGAGTATCTAGTTACCTAAAAATATATGTAAGTCCTTCGCGTCCACTCTTATTAATACAATAGTATGCATACAGAATATATTAATTGCATGTTGTTACTTAGTTATTGCTGTTCAGTATTATTCAAGTTAAATTTATTGTGTACCGTATTGTTATAATCTGTGTTGTCTGTATTTCAGTTAGGAATGTCACTGCTGGGAAGGGAAGGAATATATCAGTACCCACCCTTTTCAAATTCAGCAGTAATGATGATAGTGTGTATGAATGACATCGAGTAAGTGGGTGGCCTCAGCCAGTCCCGGGGAGGCGGAATAGGATTAGGCCGGGGCTAAGTTATTTCATTTATTTAGTTACATGTTTACTTAATCAATTTATTGTATGATTTCAGTGTTATTAGGAGTTTTTACCTTTCTATTGATTTTCAAGGCCGTCTCAGGACCTCCCTCAGGATAACGCTCTGAAGGTCGGGTCGGAGGAAGGTCCGTTGGTGGGTTGGGCTTGGGGCTGGCTGGGGTTCTTTCACCCACCCCAACCAATTGGTACGAAAGGTGTGTGTCTGTATTATGCGTGTGGTATAATTGGTTGGAATGCATGTAATTTATTTGGCATGGACGTTGATGAGTTGTGTTTTTAGTTTAGTTTAAATGTAAAGAGTGGCGTGAAGGTTATTTGTTTATTGTCTGTCATATAATATAAGAATCGCAGAGGTAGAGATTGTTTTTTTTGTAATAAGTCTTCAGGGGAAGTGGAAGAGAGGGCTGCATAGCTAGTAACTTTCCTTGATGGTAAAATAAAGTTCTTCAATCAATCAATCAATCAATCTCTCCCTCTCTCTCTCTGTCCCTCTTCCTCCACTTGGTATCTCACACACAA
Organism: Pachypeltis micranthus; assembly: GCA_020466155.1. Lineage (NCBI taxonomy): Eukaryota > Metazoa > Arthropoda > Insecta > Hemiptera > Miridae > Pachypeltis > Pachypeltis micranthus. The sequence goes on from CM035776.1 coordinate 9,701,093, forward strand.
CCAGTTTCACGTGTATTTAGAGTCCCTTTTGCTCATTTATACTCACGCTCACCACGTTCATTTATTTCTTAGTTCCAAGCTCCCCCATTTTCAACACAGGGAAAAAGAGATAATTAGGCAGGGTTCTTATGGAAGACCACCAAGCCGCCTACCAAACAATGGGTGAAGGGTCCTTCTGTAAAGTAACAACTGTTGGTTAATTACGCCAGAACACAACGCAGAAGCCTTCATTAGCAGCCGCTCTTCCGTTACCGTCTATTGGACCCAACCTTTTGTCAAACCGAACAAAATCCTACAGTTGTCGTTCCTTCCACTCCTCTTCAGCACTCCAAAATTTCCCATTCTACCATAAACAAAGCAACAGGTTTGGTCTTCAATAATTCTTCTGAGTGCCCTGTCCATGCAAGCAATTTCCCTACTCGCCCAACTTTATAATGTCCGTCATACTTTCTATCAAACTTGAAACATGCACAGACTATAATAATTTCTAAACCACAATAATAAAAGCGCTGACGAATACAGGCCTACAGCGTATTTCGCTATGTTCTCAGTATTCGAAAGATCGCTACTATCAACGACACAATTTCGATTCTGCCGCAGCCCTTAAAAACTTCACAAAGTAATGGGTTCTATCGTGCAAACGAGTGAGGCTTCAAGGAACCACTATTTTGCACATAAGCTAACGCTACTTACCAAATCTCCGAACTTGTTCATTTCAACTTCGTAGAGCGACCTTCCCAGTTTGTATTTGATGTTGTGAGCCAAAATGGCGATCTTGTTCTTCAAATAGATTTTCAATCTGAGCAATTCTTCAGAAATGCTTCTGTAGGCCTTTTTATGTAATTCCTTCAAAGTGAAAAAGAACATACATACGGAATTAAAAATCGCATGGTAAATCTTAAGACAAATACAGTACTAAACTATACTGAAATCTCTAGTCCTGTTCACTAAAAGCAATGCTGCAATCAAATGTTGGGTCATTGTCACAACACTGAGCAAAACTATGGGGTTCTACTGCGGTTCCCTCGTGCGTTGGGTCGTCAGAGCTAGTTCCATTTCTGAGCTTGCTTTATTTGAAATAAGTGGTGATATTAATGGCGGAAATTTTGAGTAAAAGATTTTTTAGCTAGTTGTACCGTTTTTTCAAAGTTCTCTCTCCTGGTTGCTTCAATATAGATAATGTAATAGTATACAGAAACTGGACAATAAATTAAATAAAAAGTCACATCCCCAACCAGAAATGCTTCTCAGATTTTACCAACATTGTTTCCCTAGATCGTTAGCGATTTTTCGTTCACAGCATTTTGTCGAAATTGCTGATGATTTATAGCGGTGCTCTAACAAGTTTTCCTTAATCGAAAATTGTATCACAGTTCAACGGTCGAAACGCTCTGAGCCAAAAATTTAATCGACTTTGTTTTTGAGGAAAAAGGAGTATTTAAGTTTTTAGTCAGAGTTGCGGATGGAAGGAGAAGAAAAATTCAGAAAAAATAGTTACCAGCAATTGTCATGGATTGGAGAGAAAGGGGCAACGACAAACAACGTTTTTCTCTAAAATGGCTCGAGTGATTTTGAATATACTCTCGAAATGTGTTCTACTTTTCGAGACCTAACTTTTATTAGTGCCTATGAAGCAAAATTGAGGCCATTTAAGTTTTTGACGATTTTCATGATACTCAAAGGGTACCTTCAACTACACTGTTTACCATAAACGTTTCACTGACAGTCTGGAAAATCGAGGTTACTTGAATGTTAACTGAATGCCTTTCAGCTATCGATGTCCCACATTTGGTCGCGATAACGGTTACCGTAACTATGCGTTCAACATTCACTGACCAAGAAACGTCAGAAAATGAAAATCGCCGAAAATTAAATCAAACTTCTATCAAACTGACGAGATCTCTCAAAGCTTTGAGCAGAAATGCGCTGAACTAAGAAACAGCCACCGTACATGGAAAGTTGTGACGTGCGACGCGCCAGATAATTTTTGGCCACGCGTAACTGTGCGTTATTTACATTTCATATCCTGTGTGCGTTATATTAACGAAAGACAATTCCTTCGACCGTGTGTATGAAAACGTCTTACCTTGAAGGCTTTCCATTCACTAGAAGCCAGCCCGAGTTTGAAACTAGGGAAAGCCATAGTCCCCACCACCAAGCACAAGAAGAGAAGTGGCACCTTCATCCTGTTTTAGTCTGAAATAAGAAAAAAAAGAACCATCGATAAGAAATGTGTATTAAGTGCGTGATAAGTGCGGAATTCAAACGCGAGGGTGTACCATGTAGGAACCTACCTATGTACGGCGGTTTATCAAGTTTCAATTATTTTTTTGACCAGGGTAGACTTGAATGAATCTTGGAGACGGGTTTTAGTTTTAGCACGAACTTGTAATTTAAAGAGTTGGGATGTCACAAGATTTGAAGACGATGAGGTAACAAGATCAGGATATCATTTGAGTTTATAGCGCGAACAAGGGGGGGGGGCTCTGAAGGTGTGAAAATGGTTGTATGAGGAAAGAAGGATAAATCCGAATTAGATGTCGACGAGAGGTGAAACAAGTGTCCGTTGGGAGACGAGAATTCGTAGGCAAATGAATTTGGGCATTCTGTTGTCAGGAAAGTCTGCGACAGGGGAAATCCATCGTCAATTGAAAATAGCCGGGTAGATGGACTTTCCGAAGGTAACAAAATGGCTTGAGGACGAAGGCGTTTGAGGAAACAATGACTTTTCGTAGGGTCAGTGAGTACCATTAAGTGTGGACGTTCTGAGGTCAAAAACCAATCTAATTTGGCTTCAATTATCTTCTGTTTCTTCTTTATAGCCAGAAGTTCCTTAGCGTTTCAGGAATGATTGAATGAAGGCCTCATCACTGCCCGATGTAATTATTACTAAATGTTTTGTGCAAGCGATTGAATACGTATGAAGTAGTTGGAGTCTTACACAATTTGGCAGCCTCGTTGGCAAGAAGAAGCTAAAAGCGACGGAAAGCACCTGAAGGTATGCAGTTTGGAATGAAAGTTGACGTTGCTTGGCGCCAAGCACATTGGATGTACATATTTGTACATTTGTAACCCTTCCCACTTCGTTGTTGTATCAAGCAACAAAATCCATGTTTCTGCCATCAACTGCAGGTAGTTTGAGTCGATGGAAGGTGCACTTAGGCGCGTATTTACAAATGAATCCAGGGAGAATTTCAAACTCGAAGCAAATGTCTCATGGGTGAACCTAATCTAGAAGTTGCTGATGAGGCCGTGGAACGAGAACGAGGACCACAGAGGTGGGCAAGCCTAGTGATGGGGTTCATTCCTGTGGGGCTCTCTTGTACAATGTAGGGATAACCCAAGATTGAAACCGTTGAGGATTGTTGAAGAGGGTGAGGAGAGAGCACCCCCCCTCCCTTTTTTTTGGGACGTAGGAGGGAGGGCGTTTTGAAAAGCAACCCAGAACCATTCAACATATTGCATCAGGTTTGCGCTCTCGCCGTTTTGGAATGGCAGCTCTTCTTTCTTATTCTCTTCACCCTCCCGAGAATCTTGCAGCATACCGCGCCATTCCCATACTGCCCAGCAGTTTGGGTGGTTGAGGTCTTTCCTTCGTGTCTTCATTCTTGATCCCAGCGAGATACTGACCCTGGATCAACAAACTCCAACCACTTCTGGCTGAGCACCATCCTGGCAAATTGAGCAGTGTATCTCCAGTCCTCTGAGTGTAGCATGGAGCAGATGAATGCCTCTGGGGTCGTCCATTGTGTGCCGCCAGCCTGCCAGAGATGATGGCATAGGAATCATCATTCACCGTTGCCATACAGTACAGGCAATTTGTGCTTGCAGCCATTCAGATTTGGTGCAAGTAAGCCCTAAAGGCTCCGTGTCCTGTTAGGAACTCAGTGAGGTAGAAACCCACCTCGCTGTGGCGGTGTCCCCTACTACGCTGTGCCCCAATAATCTTGCCACCTCCCAAGGGTCATGACCCTCCTTCTTCTCTTTTGGTGGCTGGACCCTGGTTGCCTTCTTGATGGTTACAGCTCCTTCTGCTCAGCCAGAAGGTGGATTGGGATAACACTGGCCACCACCAGCACTGCCTTCCGAGCAAGTAATGCGGAAGGCGCACCTGTCCCCTTTCTAAGGTAGGCAATGCTCAGTGTATCAGCCCACACATCCGCCCCATGCATCAGCCTTGTGCTTGCTTCCAGCCCTCTGGTGGTAACCATCAAGCGAGAAAAAGCCGTTGTTACTGTGACAGCTTTATCTGCTGCTCACTGGATGTGGAAACCAAACGACAACTTGTTATCTACCATAACCCCCAAATATCAGGAGGCAGTTCGCAGTGTTTGCAGTTCCACAGCCTCCACACGAATTAGGAGGAGAATGGTCGGAAAACTGGTTCCAAGGATACATCTAGAATGCCAGTTTTTAAAACCAAAAAGGTAGTAGTGGCAAAACTGTGGGGAGGAAAAGGTAGTAGTGGCAAAACTGTGGGGGTGAAAAGGTAGTGGCAAACTTGCCTGCGTGCACGTGTCTTCGAACGTTCACGTCAACTCAGGCTCAGTTGGAAACACACGTGGACCCTAATACGCAGAGAAAAAAATTACAGCTCATTGTTCCGCGAACAAATGACACGGAAATTAGAGTTTGGCGTTTGTAATTAGAGTCATTCCTGAAGTGAGGAGGAGAATTGGAGCCAACAACTGTGGTTCTGCTAGGAAATTCAAAACAACCAGTGGAAGAATAATCTAATGCTAATAATGGAGGCATCAAGCGTTTTCTGAGACCTTTAACAATGAACTAGTTGAAATATTGTCTTGGGATAAAAATATTACGAGCACGTACCCAGTGGCACCGAAGAAATGAGAAACAGATGGCGAGCCGCTACCTTTTAGCTCATTTATCCTTTCTCAACGAGAGGGAAGTTAATTAGATGTCAGAGTAATGTGTATAATTAAGTATGCAGATGTACCTAATGAGAGCCAATATTTGATATTACGGTTTAATCTAAGCGCTTGGCTCAACCGCATGTTGACAAGTCAACAACAGGACGTTGGAGATCGTTTCTCAGGGAATTCCAGTGCCACATGAGATGCAGGAGAAGAGCGGGGTATTTTAGTTAGGTTTGGGTGGGGCGGGGGCGATGTTGGGGAGATAAAATGACACTCTTAACACAAGGGCACTGCGTGTACACTCCGGCGATACGTTTTTCGAAGAGGTTATACTTTCGTCACTTTCGATGACACCAAGCCGCCTTGAAGTCGATGACCAAAAAACCTTGAATTTGTTCAGGCTTCACCAAACTATTTAGCTTTGTGTCAGGAGGAATATTCACTTCTTGTCGAAATCCAGAAGGTGGGAGCTGGAGAATCGCTGCCACTACACCACAACCGAACTTGTTAAGCGTTATACGGAATTTCCTTTGAAATAGACATAGTCGCAGTCTTCAAGATTAGCTCCGTGCATCTAGTAAAAACCGGCATTTTAGCTGGGCTACGTGTTCCATGTAATGAAGCATCTTGAAGAGAGAATGGAGTTGCGTAGCGTCTGGTTTTTAACTGTTGATTTTCTGGCGAAAGTAGCGGGCGCCAAACTCTCCGAAAGGATGCGCCTTAAAACATCCATTTGCGCCTTTGAAGACTACTCAATTTCCAAAGAGTAGCCTGAACTTCGCTATGCTCATCACTATCCAGCTCTCTTAGGGGCCTTGGTGGCCCGCAGACCCCTGATCTGTACTTGCGAGATGGTCGTGCAGATAGTTTGCGAACTTATTGATGGAAAGGTCAACAGATCAGAAACGGACTTCACGAGCGACCATTCCCTTAATACTTTACTCGACTCGTCTCTTTAGTCCAACAAGAAGACTGATAGGTATGATAACTTGGGCTGTTACCCAAGGTTTGCGATGGAAGAGCAAGATTTATTTTGCTCCGTGGAATGAACCTTTTTTTTTTGTTTTCCTTGCTGGTACTGGGAAAACCCCCACTGCAGCCACAACTGGGCCAATTGCGTGGGCCTGCATGAGCCCCCTAATGTCCTCCCAGTTCCACCCCTATCGACTTCTTCTCTGATGCGGCATCCCCGATACATCCATCCTGACAACCTCCTCTGGCCACAGCTGATGAACCTCAACCACTCTGAGGCGCAGTGCAGCCAGCCCTTCCCTGGAGAGTCCGATAAACAACCTAGACTGCCTTTGGCCAGGCACATCCCACCAATAGGCAGCCCTGCACTTCTCCTCCCACTTACCAACCTCCCTGATCAAATGGCTCTTGGTGGTCCCTACGTAAGGCACAAATACCACCGGGAGAAGCGCAGATCTTTTCCTCGTCAGTTTGTCGGCCTTTCCGTTCCCTTCTATTCCTGTATGACCTGGCACCCAACACAGCGTTGATGTGTTTTCCTCAGCCTATGAAACATAGTTACAACCTATCAGAATCTTATGCAACGGGATATTCAACATTTGAAGGCAACACTTGTAACGAGTTACTTTTCAAGTGCGGTTGGGCGCCTGGAACAGACCCAGGGTGGAGGCTAGGAACAGTGCCTTCCCAGGTGATAACCGGATGGGAGGTTTATGAGAGGTTGAGGAGGGTGTTGTTTCTCTCTCCCAGAGGCGTTTTGTTTTGGTTTCTTCTGCGTGTTCCGGTTCCTCGAGAAAAGGAGAGTTTTTTTTTACTCGTTCCGACTCCCGTTTTTCAAGTTGTATTCCCGTTTTTCGGTTCCAATTCCTTATTGGGTTCTTCTGGAGAGCTTCAGGTTCGAACGGAGAAAGAAGATCCCTGGCCGCAAGTCGCGTTTATTTTTTTCCATTTCTTCTTTGTTTTTTTGGCATGCCAGAAGTAGGGTAGAAAGACGTATTAATTCAATTCTTATTTTCTTAAATATCTTTTGGTTCAGATTTTGATAGAAAGGAGAAGTCTGTTATTTTATTTTAATACATCTATATTTCTATTATTTCCCTTCTGTTTTGTTTCTATTTCTGGAAAGAAATATGTCGTCGTTGTCGGCTTCATCCCCACGTGAAATTGTACACAAATCTTTAATTCCGTCACACACTTCAATTTCAATGATCTTATCCTCACTCAAATTGGGAACGCAATCTCATCACCATCACAATCCAACTCATTCAATAATAAAACCACCAACTTCATCCCTGTGTGGCTCTCCTTCGGAAAAAAGAAAGCAGAGAGTGCACTGAAGACAACAGACATTTGGAAGATAGCAGTCACCAACATTCAGCGACCTTACCAACAGATCGCCTAGCAACACAGCAATTTGACGTCGCAAAGCCACAAGGCCTTCAGATGATCACGTCTAGCTCATGACACAAACTCTCTGTAAAAGCTAAAAGTAGTCAAGGAATAAGGATTCCCAGTCAGCAATGTTCGTCCGTCGTCCAGGCCTTGTTTTGCCGTAACGTAGCCGGCCAAATCCCTTCTTCTGCACGAAAATTTCATTTAGGATCTAGAGTTGCCCACCTACTAGGCAATTTGATCGGACGAAACCCGCGGTGATGCAGTGTACTTTCTATTTCCTCTCAGTGGCATCGAAGTGATGTATAGTGTTCTGCTAGGAGTCACATTGAGACAAGATAATTTATTTCCCTTAGCAACGCTATAGTTGTTCCTTCTTGCGGCCTCCGTACTTACGCCGCAAGGCCTAGGACCCCTCGACAGATGTGTGCAGGAATGCTAGCGCATGTCATTGTAGTTTTCTACCTTCTGGTGGCGTGATTCGACTACTTTTATATTTCGTATTTGGGTTCCACTGTTTTCTGAGACGGCTTACGAGCTCATTCCGACACTTCGATTCACTCATGTGATTGACACGGAGCACATGTTTTGGCACAACGGTCTCCTCCGCAAATTCCAACCTCATGTTCCAAACAACTCGTACAAGCCTGAGTAGCTACCTAGAGCCGCAGTTTTGAAGAAAATATTCTAAACGAATCTTTAACTATTCGTCACATATGGGTCTCCGCGTCCTTGCACCTTACCTCGACATCTTACACTGTCACGACGAGCTCCTTCCTTCCGAATCAGCTTTTCCTGGTCTGTTTGCTGTCGATTTAGGGTACGTTGGCCGTTGAGTGCATGGTTGACAAGTGGAGAGTGAAATGGGAGCTTCCCCCACTTTGGGTGAACTCACGGGACATGGTGACTTCAATGCGCGGCTCCACTTCTTTTCTCTGAAAGACTCTCCATTATGCACGTCTTGTGCCTCCAGTGCGGAGGAAACAAGAAACCATGTGCTGCTTCACCGTAGTTTCTACAACAGCGAGCGACGGTTGTTGGTAGGGCAAACGAACTTAGCAGCATTGACTGCTACAAAGCAAGACTATAACCATTTTACAGAGTTCACGAAGAAGGTGATGGCTAAGAAGGCTGATCTGTCCTTTTGAAACTAAATAAAGTAAATAGTTAGATCAGGTGGGAAACCCGATTAAGAACTCCTCCCAGGCGGTACGGGATTCCTCAGGTGGTCACCTCTTCGTGGTAATACACGGGCAACTGGGTCTCTACCGGGAGACTGGCTAACTCCCAAATACCTGCCGTACCTCTGCAGGTCTGAGTTCCGCGGATGCTGCAGAGGCTGGCCTCTTGCATATTAGCGAAACCGCAACTTTCATGGCTGATATATCCCTTGTCGAGGGTTTGGGAACAGTCATCAAATAAGGAAACATACCTGTACGCCATATGCCATGAGACCTCTGCAATAGCGACTGCTCGGCTGCAAAACCACACCATCTAAGGCCACTGGTCCACAAAATCGAGGGATATACACACATAAGCGAAGTGTCACCAATGACTTGTACTATATGGACGCTACAATTCTTAACGCGCTCTCTGCCGATCGACCTTCGGCCTTTGGCCGTACAAGAACACTAAATAACTTATAAAATGATCGTAATGTCCCCCATCTGAACCTTCACTCCGATTCCGAAGGCCTCGAAACGCCCCTCTTCATAAAAATCAATAGAACGCTTGATGACATGAAATTTAAACCACAGGAATGGCAATGTTGCGGGGACTCAGTCGCCCTGTTAGACTCGTCAAAAGAGACCTCGCCACACTCGAGAAAATATCTACTTAAAACGAATGTAACGAAGAAACGAATGTTGCTGAACATACGACACCAGTAAACTCGAACATTGTGCATTTAATTTTTGGCAATGAGGTATATGGCACGATGTAAGTAATGGTCTTAGTCAATAAAATAGTTTGTATTCGAAAACAGCTGATGGTGATGTGATCCCCGAGACCATTCCAATAAACCTTACTTTCATCTGCAGTTGCGCAGTACCAAGTTCATCTCGTTCAGTTATAGAGGTCACCTTGAGGCACAATGTTGCTAATTAGGCGTTGGATAAATAAATTCTTTTATTCCCACGAAACTGTAATATTTTGCCAATTTCTCAACTGACCTGAGAGACGGTTTAAAGGGCAAATTCAGAAAGCTTTATTCTGGCAGCAAAATCTCTTTCTTCCTGGAGGGTATCTTCGCAAAAAAAGTTGCACGGCCCCAAAGTTGCACGGCCCCAAAGTTGTCCCCCTATGAGCTCAGCTGTGATGTTCAGAAACTTTCCAGTTGGCCATGTGTGGGATAACTTTCAAAGAAGAGCATGTTGGGTAATCCCTTGGCTATGTGCCCTACGGTCCGTGGGAGTGTCCGCTACGTGCTTTGGCAAGACAGCTTCTGCTAGGAGACTGTTTCCGGTGGGTTTCGAAAGAGTTCTTTGACGGATTTCTGTTCTGTCTCTCAACCGATCGACATGAACATCTGTATTCACCTTCTCCAAACGTTCTGAACAACGATGACAGACCCGGTATTGGTTGTCCTGCGTGTAAATCTAAAAGAGCTGAGTTTGAACGACACTCGGATGACTATGAACGCGAAAGAACAAATATTTAGGTAATTGTAGTTGACCACCACGGTTACAATAAAATAATTCACTACTTTCAGTGTTGCAAGATATCAGTGTTCAACATAAAAATCGTGGATGAGATGGAATAATTATAGTTCGTCGTTGTTGTTTGGCTCGTCAAGGGGTATTTATTTACCACCTTTCGTAAACAGGTGCTAAATAAATGACTTCGAGCCATGCGTTCGACTATTTGAACAAACGAAATGACCCGAAAAATACAAAGCATGTGTTTGGTGTAAACGGAGAGAACTGCAATTCTCATCGATCGGAGAATTTTGCGATACCGCCGATCACCGCCGATCATTTTGGGCCTTTCGACGTTGGAAAAGGTATCGCAATGTATGCATTCTCATAATGAAACACACTACCGACCTTGTAAACATGTTGTTGTATACTAGTTGAAAAAGCGGGCGAATTAATTGATTGTTTCTCCTGGTAGAGTGACGAACGTTGTTGAAAAATACTCGGCATATTTTCGAGGGGAAGTAAATTTAATTTTCGCTCGTAAGCAATTTTTTACCAGTCGTACCAATTGAATTCTTCATTAATTAATTTCCTAGAATAGCTCTAAATTGGCTCTCCACTATAACTAAATGTTTACTTATGCGGTAGGTATCAAAGATGAAGGACGACTGAGACCATATTTTATAACCGCTGCACGGGGTCTCACGCAGTGTACTCGTGTAATCGAAGCAAAAATGATATTCTCTTTGAGTGAAAATAAAAAGCAACTATTGTTCTGGTGCCAAGCACGACGAATGGACGGTTTGGGAATAAAATGGTTTATTGGTTTGCGTGTGTAACAGCTTGGGAACACGAACTCTTCCGCACACTCCTCTCGAACAGGCTTCGATTCCAGTATGATCACACACTCCACTCGCTGTTTTATTCATTCAAAACATGCGTATCGCCAGTTATTGAAATTATCGTGATCGTACGATTTGTGAACACCCCTTCTCAAATGAATGAAGCGCCACGGATATTACGTCACGAAGTTGTTGTTTTTTTTTCTTTTCCGAGGGCGTGCGGGACAAGTCCCTTTGTCACTGCGGCCTCGTATGGGCCTATTGTGACACTAACCCTTCCTTAGTAAAAGGCGTCGTACACACCCACCCCCTTCATGAAGCCACGTGTACTTCACCGCAGATACCGCTATGATATGGGGCTCAATAATCCCCTGGGCAAAATATCCAAAGCGTTTGACTGCTAAGGCAGGGCATTCACATAGGATGTGCCCCGCCGTCTCGTCCTCCTTACCACAGAGTCTGCATTACACCGCCTCTGAGATGCCCATCTTGTTGAGGTGATACCTGAGTGGGCAGTGTCCGGTGAGGAAGGTAATCAAGACCCTCAAATCCCTTCTGGAGAGTGTCAGCATCGCCTTTGCCCTTTGACCAGAAGGCGTAACAAGCCTTTTCGATTGTCTAAGTCGTGGCTGGCGATGCCAATGGGCGCTATTTTCTTGTGTCTCCCATTGGGCCACCAAACGGTTCAGGTGACTTTCAGTCATACCTACGTGATGTTCAGGCCCAATGGGTAGGGCTTCTGTGCCCTTCTTTGCAAGGTGTTCGGCCTTTTCATTGCTCTCATGCCCCCTGTGAGCCGGCACCCAGATGAGGGCAAGCCAATGTGGGCGCCGAGCTGTTTGAGCACATGAAGGCATTCCCATGCCAGCCTGGACCTGAAGCTATAGGCTGCAATGGCTTTTAATTAATGGCTGTCCGAGAATATGTAGATCCACTTGCCCTTGAGTCCTTTAGACAGGATCTCTTCCACACAGATCTTTATAGCTAGGATTTCAGCTTGGAATATCGTGGCGTACTCTCCCAGCGGCTTAGCCAGACTGTAGTTGGGCCCAACAATGCCCAGTCCAGCTCTGCCTCCCATGACTGAACCATCGGCGAACTACCGCAGGCTGCCCACCTCGGTCCGGAACGTCTCTTGCTCCCATCGTTCCCGTGAGTGGATACTTACCCTGAATGACAGCTGAAAGTTCTTTCACTCTGACATGACGTTGGTAGCAAGGACTGCTGCCTCTTCCAGTTTGAACTGTCTAGTTGTTCTTTGGTGGCTTGCCTTAACCCTGGTGGAGATGTTCCCTGTCTACAAGCAGTTGCTCCCAGGTAAGCAGTCCTCTGAATATGTATATGGAGAGGTGAGATGTCTAAAAGAACCTCCATTGTAGTAGTAGGGCACGTATTCATTGCCCCTGTAATAGCTAGGCATGCCTGTCGCTGCAGTCCCTGAAGTTTCCCTTGGGCTGCTAGCCGGCATGTTGCCTTCCACCACACTGTGGAGGCGTAGGTCTTATTATCCCCATATAGAGCCACTCCATCATTTTCGGAGTTATGCCCCACGATTTCCTGCACAGCCTTCTGGATGCCCACAGGGCTGCAGTTGCCTTGTGCAGCGCGTATCTCACATGTGACTTCCAAGTGAACTGCCTATCCAGTATCACCCCAAGGTATTTCACCTCCGTGCTTATATGGAGCCTTGCTCCTTGCATGGTGGGTGATACTATATTTAGGTTTCTTCGCTTGGTCAATGAAACCATGGTGGTCTTGGTTGGGTTTATGTACAGTCCCTCCTTGTCACACCACCTTTGGATGATATCTACAGCTCCTTGCATCCTTTCTGACACGGTGGAGGCAAATTTGCCTCTCACCAGAACTGCGAGATCATCCGCATATGCGACCACTTCGTAGCCTTCAAGCTGCAGTGTTGCCAGCAGCTCGTTGGCCATGACTAGCCACAGGTGGGGAGAAAGTACCCCCTCTTGAGGGCAGCCTCTTGTGGGAACCACTGTGACGCTGTCCATTTCACGACATGGGGTTATATACCCCTTTGCGCTGCTCTTGCCACTATGGAGCTGAAGGAGGTGTTATTGAAAGCACCCCCCACATCCATGAAGCACACACCCCCCTCTCCCCTCAGCACCCCTCTCTCGTCTGAAGAGCCTCATCGATCAGTGAGACCAGCTCCATAAGCGCTTTCTCAGCCGACCTGCCCCTCAGGTAGGCATGCTGTGCCTTCGAGAGGGGTTTGGCCTCAAGCGTGTCCTTGAAGACCAGATCTATGATCTTTTCCATTGCCTTCAGGAGAAACGAGGAGAGGCTTATGGGTCTCTGTGATTTCGCAGTCGAGGAGTCACTGTCTGCCTTAGGCAGAAATACAAGCCTAGTCCTTCTCCATGAGTAGGGCACATGGGCCAGCAAGAAGCTGGCTCTGAAAGTTCTCACCAGGAGGGGTAGGAGGGCCCCCGGGCCCTGCTGAAGCAAGGGCGGGATGACCCCGTCCCCCCGGGGGACTTGTAGGGTTTGAAGGTATTTATTGCCCATTTAACCCTTTCAGGGGAGAAGATGCGATTCGCATACCCTAGGAGCCTACACGGGTGCAGACATTCCCTGCCTGGCTCCCGGGGAGGGGCAAACGCCCCTTCCTCAACAAGGGTACACCCCGGCAAGTGGGTGTTAACCAACACCTCCAGAGTCTCCCTGGCATCTTCCGTGAAAGTTCCATCCGTCCTACTAATGAGGCCTAGTTCCTGAGGTTTGTCCATGGAGAGCAAGTTGTTGTTTAAATAGGTTAAAACGAGGGAGACAAAGACCAAAGATTGACAATCGTTTCCTACAATCCGCTCTTATTCAAGAATTGGGAAACTAGGTATTGACGCAACGCCGCACACGTTATTGCCGTTCTTCAGAATACGAACGTAACCTTTATCGCCCCAGTCGGCTCCCCACGAGTTCTTCACCAGCCAGTACTCCATTCCTCGCTCCATTCCGTATCCTACGACCAAAGCCGCTTGATTCAAATTTACGTAGCGACGAGCGAGTGGGCCAGGCGAGAAAACTCCTGAAAAAATGAGAGCGGTTTTAATTTTCGACGTGCGACACAGTTAAAAATCAACTACGAATTATATTGAGCGCCAATGGCATCACTGAAGGTTTTGTATGTCATGGAGAGCGTCCATGCCGCATTGCAATCACGCGCTCTGAGAATGCTAATGCCTCACGATCGGAGTCCGTAATTTTAAACTCATAAAACTTGTGTTGGCACATAATTCGGCGTTATTTAGAATATTTTGTTCTCATAGCGCGTGCGTAAACAGGCAACGCAGCTTCGTTACTTATTGTATTAACTATTGTCTGTCGATTTGAAATCTGAATGATTTTGCAGAGCCTCATTCAACATTCCCTGGTACAATTCAGCTTTGAGTTTGGTATCCAAATGGTACGAAGGGTCTCCTTCAAAGTTGCGGTTACAGGTTAACTACTCTAAAAGAGAACTTCATTCATCACGAACGAACTTACCAGATTTATAAAATGTGAACATTTTAAAACTCGTGTCAATGGCGACAGAAATGGGTCCAACGTTATAGACGGCATCTGCAAGATCCTCTTCGTTGTTAGGCCGAATGTTCACAATCGACTTGACTTGGGCTAATTGCTCAAAGGTACCGGGGGCAGGGCAGCTTCCTTTCTGTAAATTGGTTATTCGATTAGAGAAAACGTTTAACTTCACGGGTGTTGTCTGATAAAAGACGAGTAGGATTTGATGCATTGACTTTTACATTAGAGAAGGCGCAAGTGATTGATTAAGTTTTTGAGGAGCGTCGGGAATTAACACAGTTAATGGCGGAAGCAGTTGTTCCACGGCACCATATAGTTGAGAGTTTCGAGTCATGACCTGGGACTCTTCAATGGTGAATCCCACATCCATATTCAGCGTGCTGATGCTTAAATCATCCAAATGAGCGCTTGGCAAGCATGTAGGAGAGGATCATTAGAAAAAGGAGTCATGCTTTCAAGTTCAGCATTAGTTTAAATGCAGCATCATACCCTGTGGTGTTTCATTAAGTGTAAAATCACAACTTGCTGAACTGATGTCCTAATGACAAACCCCACAACTTCCGTTTTGAGCTCAGAAGTCATCCTATCTGACTAAAGAGAACCTTGTATATCAATGAGCTGATCAGGAGACCGTATAATGCAGATACCATAGGCCATGGGCTGAAAACACTTCTTTTTTTTCGTTTATCAGCGATGGGCGTCCGAATGCCACACAGAAACTTGGTACACTCCACTGAACACGAGGCACAATTCGAATTTGTGTTAGCTTGACAGTAATCTATTTCCGATACGCCGTAAAATGTTGAGAGCCACCTGTTTCGTCCAGGATAGACTTGAATGAATCTCGGAGATGGATTTTAGTATTGAGCACGAACTTGTAATTTAAAGAGTTGATATTTCACAACATTTGGAGACTTGGATGTACAAGAAGAGGTGACTTGAACAGGATATGATTTGAATATGTAAGCGCGAACAAGTAGGGCTCTGAAGGCGTGAAACTGGTTGTACTGGGAAGGAAAAAGAAATCCAAATTAGATGTTGATGAGAGATGAAACAAGTGTATGTTGGGAGAATTGGAGAGGACTTTCGTGAGATGAGTTTGGGAGGAGCTCTGTCGTGGAGAGGAATGTGAAAAGTAGGGGAAGAAATGATATTTCGGAATCCCAGACGAAGTGGGAATTCTGTCACCGTTGGGATACCCGTGGGATTTCCGAGAAGGTGAGTGGAGGACGAAGATTTTTCCAGGCCAAGGAGTCCCGTTAGGGCAGGTGTGGGGATTCTGAGCTGAAAAACCCCCGATAATGATACAACGTTTTGCGACGCCACCACTCTAACAGCTCCAAAGGCTTAACAAGCTCACCCTCGGACATGTTCCAGGCGCTGGGATTGAAACGTAGTGGGAATTATTTGTACTGACTGAAGGCTGACTCGTGCGATGGAGATACATGGATCCCAAAGGCTGAAGTGTGGTTATATGTGCCAAAGCGCAGAGCTGACATCGTCGCAATCCCGACCAGCCCAACGTGTTCCTGGATTTGGAGTCTAGAACTCATAAAATATGGGAATCATTAGAAGAAGGGCGGAGTTGAATAGTGCTACATGTGGAAAAACTTGTTGGGGCTGATTAGCCCTGTGCACCTATCAAAACCAGCACCCCCACTATATCAAAGCACACAGTTGCCCCCAATTCAGCTCTGCCATGTACAAATTGTTAGTGCATTGGAAAAGGAATAAAACGTGAAAACACAATGTGTATGAACTTACTTGGCCAACGTACGGGTATAAGAAATTAGTCGTGATTCCACCGTTTTCCTTGACAAATTCAAAAGCGTTGTTCATAGTGCCAGCACGTTGGTCGTCACAATCGATAAGATGTTGGGGGCTAAAACGCTTCAACACTCCTGTTTTGCGAGCGTATTGACCTTCGAGGGCTCCAGTCTGCAAACGACTGTCTCATCAACAGTTAATTGGAAAATACAGTTACAAAGTTGTTTAAAAACTAAGAGAAGCTCCTATTTGAATATTGTTTGAGGTGAGGCATAGCGGGATAAATTATTTGTGACGGCGCTTGACACAACTTCTCTCTGCATTCAGCAATATTTTGTACAGTGGAAGTGATGCATCAACACTTTCGAAATGGGGACTAGTAGTGCTTCATGTCCTAGACGTTACGTCATTTAGTACTCAAATCATAATTTCATTGAGCAATCAGAGTTTTCCTGGCTGGTGGGCTAGCATTTTCGGTGTACCGGCATCTTCCACGGTTGCAGAGTTCGCGAGAAAGGTGATGTCTAAGAAACGGGGTCATAGTTGATCTGTCTTTTTACTTTCCTTGGCTCTACGAAGTAGAAAGGAAAGTTATGTAATCGGCTGAAAACATTTTTTTGAGCTCTCTTCAGATCTTTACGTTTCAGACCCTCCTGAGTCCGTAAAACACTATTTGGGAAAATGGTCTGTGTGTGTGTGTGTGTGTCAGTCTGTGAACGATTTTTAGGGAAAACTACCGTATCAAATCAGCTCAAACTTGATATCTTGCTTGCAGGTTACCATGGGACGCCAAAATGAGGGTATGAACCCCTGAAACACCCCTGAAAAATCCACCGAAAGCTAACTATAGTTATCGTAGTGACAGAAACACCAAATACTTTTTTTCTCAAAAACGGCTCTAACGATTTTGATTAAATTTTTTATATTGATAGCTCCCAATGTGGCAACAATACCATAAAATTCCCATCTATGGGAAATGACGAGAGGAGCACAATAAATTACCAACATTTTCGACGTAATCGATTTTAGAGTCGTTTTTAGAGAAAACGACCGTACTAAATCAGCTCAAACTTGATGTCTAGCCTACAGGTTACCATGGGACGCAAAAGTAACGGTATGGGTAAAATCCACCGAATGTTAACTATAGTTATCATAGTGATTAAAACACCAAATTTTTTTTCTCAAAAACGGCTCTAACGATTTTGATTACATTTTTTTTATTGATAGCTCTCAATAAGGCAATTATACCATAGAATTCCCATTCGAAGAAAAATGACGAGAGCAGCACAATAAATTATCAAATTTTTCGACGAAAAGCGTTTTTTTCCTTATAAGCTCCGCTGGAATTTTTGTAGAATGTTAAAAAAACATTGGTATTGTAGTCCAATCCAATATATATAGGGTGAGTGTTTAAAAACGCTCATGAGATACGTGGGGCTCACTCCAGAAATTCCTGAATTTCAACTACCGCCGTCTCGCTTACTACCAGTTCTAACAGTTTTTACCCAATAACTCTGCAAGAGTAATTACTATCCTTCGTCAAAAAATTTGTGTTTACAGCCCCATTAATTATCCGTGTACCAGTTGCTCAATTATGGTCATGGAATGAGTACGAGCAGCACAATAAATTCCGGAACTGTAAGCGCTACCGCTTCCTGCGGCTGCGATGTGTTGTTTGACCAAGTTCTAATGAACTGAGTGGTAAATGCATTGATTAAGTAGACAAAGCCATATAGAAAGTGAATTGACGTAGAGCTAAGGAACGTTGTGTGTTGCAACGCACCAGATATTTGAAACTTGCCACCCAAGTAAATAGTTAGATCAGGTGGGATTAAGCACTCCTCCCTGACGGTACGGGATTCCTGACCTCTGCGGGGTAACACACAGCTTTCTACCGGGAGACCAGCCAACGACCAAATACCTGCCGTACCTCCGCAGGTCTGAGTTTGGTGGATGCTGCTGTACCGGGACGAACCAAACCCTTCGATTCAGCGGAGGCTCCGTGAGGCATTTACGCTGACTGGGGGATTTCAAATGCCCCAATTCGCTCGAGACTTCGTTGCCGTCAGTGTAACCGAGCCAGTTCCCTCGTCGCTGTGTCGTCCGCCCTCGGGTTCGCTCCCCCTCAGTTCCCTGTTTGTGGTGGTAAAACTTCCTCGAATGTAATTGAGGATAAAACTGTTCCAATTGCATTGGGCTTGATATCGTACTAACTTCCCAACTCTCATAGTGCGATATCGCTTCCAATATTAATCCCCCCCGTAACACTGCACAGGCTGGCTTCTTGCATATTAGCAAAACCGCAACTTCCATACCCCTCGATGATATACCCCTCGTCGAGGGTTTAGGAACAGTCATCAGATGAGAAAACAGACCTGTCCACAAGGGTGATAAGGTAGCACTCGCCCAGTGCGCTGCCAGCTGGAAAGACAGACTCACCCGACAGAGACGTTAACTTAAGCTACATGTCTTCTTAGTCAAAGAGAACCTGCATCCTATATTCTTGACTTTCGTGGGATGTCGCAGGTTACGTTTTACGTGAAAACTAACATTCAATATTTGAAACATCTCACTTTCCGATGCATTTTGGCTTACATTTCAAATCGACGGATGGTCCCAGAAGTAGTTACGAGGACAGAATGTAGATATAAGTTACTAACAGACAATCCATCAGGTTAAAAAATTTAAATTTGATTTTACTATGAAACAATTTTGTAGGCATCCGTTGGACTTTGAATAGAGAGAAAAATATGTAAACTTGATGACAGACAACACTCGTACTATATAAATATCAATAAAACAACAAAAGAACAGGAATAGTCGGTTCGTCCGTTCTCACTCAAATTTAATTACGGACGTATACACGCACTGACCACGCGCTGGAAGGTTTTTTATCTACTCAGCAGGCCTCAAAACGTAAAGACTCCAAGAAAAATCAACTTTTTGCACGAGTATAATAGTTTCCTTACTGTTGTTACGTAGGAAAGTGTTATGTTGAAATGTTTTAAAGGCTGCGTTTACAACTATTCTTAAAAGAATAAATGATGCATTTTCGCTGATCTGCTCGCAAATTTTTCTCTGCTACGTGCATCGTTTAAATGATGCAGAAACGTTCCACATGGAGACATCCAGTGTTGAGAGCACAAGAGATAAAATGAATAAATAAACGTTAAGAGGAAATATCGTACCGCGCTGAAAGCCCAACTGTTTTTGTATTTCCCTTCGTTCTGGGGCGAAGTCACACGATTCGTGGTCCTGTGGTCAACGCTTAACGGCCTCTGCTCTCCAGAATGTTCGTAGAAACCGGAACCATTCGAATTAGCGCTCAGAGCGTCGCCTGGAAGTTTCCGGGATTCGCGGCGCAGCTGAAGAATCGAAAGAGTCAACGTTAAGTCAATTTGAATGAAGAACATTTATGTTGAAATGAAATGCCTGGAAATTATATTGTCCTTCTAGAAGAAATCGTCACTCAAAATGTTATCAGTTACCACCCAGCTGTGAGGGCGTGCGCATCCGGGAAGTCGAAGAAATATTTAGAGAGATGCAGCACACTTCCTTCGCCTCCACGTGAGTTCGTACATTATATTTTACTGGTCAGGGCCGATCGCAAACTTCCTCTCTGGTTGTTTTCCGAAAAACCTCCACGAAAGTCTCCTAATGCCAAGGTGAGGCGGAACAGCCAACAAGGCACACGACCGTTCAAAAAAATAAATAAACAAAACCTTCAAAATATAATACTTGCACTAATGGGCTCAAAAAACGATGGCGATGACAAGCAGAAGGCACCACAATATAAGTGTACCTCCACTATATATTCATCTCATTTGTACATAAACGATTGGGAAAATAGATTTAATTTTGACGAATGCCTTTCTCACACACTAATGCCTCAATAACCACCACTATAGCCAACGTTGAGTCAAACAACGGTCGCAGACCACGCTAGATTAGAAATTGTAGTACGGACGACACGCTAACCAGTAACTTTGTCTAAACAATTGTCGGCGTTCATGTACAATATTTCACTCACGCTGTCTCGGCGCCGGGAATGCTTCGTTTTGTGATTAGTAATGGCATTTACTTCTTCCCGTGAAATATGTGAAAAAAGCCGACACAACCAAACATCTAACAATGATACTGGGGGAACCAAAGGAAAATGTGTGGCAATATCGGGAGACTGGCAGCTTCGCGATTGGTGAAAGCCAAAATGATTACCCCACCAGGAGGAATTTTATAAAGTTTCTCAGGGGTCTGTCCCCCTGGCACAATCAAGGCCATTGTTGGCTAACGGAACATGTTTCAATTGGGGCAAAGGGGCGAGGCCCGGGGTTGATGAGAATACTGCCAACGTACGTTTTTAGTTGATGAGAAGGAGTGTCCGACCACTTAAGAGATGTGGTTGCATCGGTGAACAATAATGCCCTCAATCTCCATTTCGGGTCGAACGCACTCGAAGGACTCGATCAAACTAAGAATAAAGCAGCATTTAACTCTTGCCTCAGAATCGTTTGCGTTTTCAATCGCCCCCGCGTTCGTTTTTGCAGGTTGCAAATGGATCTTTACTTCTGACTCGTTGGGGGAGGCACGTTAGATGCAAGCCACAATCCCATTACCCAAAATGGAACCATCACCTATCATCAGCCTATGGGCTGTCTGATGGAAAGAGTAGGGAGCCATAAAGTCGTTGAACTCTTACAAGCAGAGTCTGCAGCCGCACCAAAAACTCCTCTCACATTGCAGCTAGGTTTTTGGACAGAAGTGGGTCCAATGAACCACAACTCCGGCAGAAAACGTTCAACCCAGTACACAGTAGATTCTAACCATCCTAGGGGATCGAAAATGATGCCATCTGAGGAAGAATGGTGGCTACTAGCGGGTACACGAATCTTGTAAGCGAATGCATCTTCTTGAGGAAACGCAAAGCGTCGAAGTGGTTAGAGTCTTTGACCTCTGACTTCTCTGCTTCATTGTCTCCGACCCGCGTAATTGTCTCCAACCATTTCAATACCTGCCCCTCACCTGAAAAAATCCTTCAGCTGCGGTCGGCCCCTCTTTCCCAGGTTTTCCCCTTTCTTTATTTCTTTCTCCCCAATTTCATTTTCCTATTGACGAAATCTTTCTGTTTCCAACTATCGCCCCAGTAACTTCTCACTCTCTCATACGGTTGGCCCGCCTGTTCACACATTCCAAGTACTGCCCTTGTGTCGCCCATTTGTACTCCATCTCAGCTCAATTTTAAGTCAACTCAGTTCCGCACGTACGTATATTACAGTCCTTCTCACGCTCACCGAGTTTAAGTTCTATTTCGATCCTCAGCTCCCCCTCTCATGCACCCAACACCATTCAAGGCCCAAAATTGGATTTAAGTGACAAGGAGATGGGGGACATACGTCGCGATCAGGAGCTGATACTTGTTGGGATACTGGTGGAGTTGGTTGGCCTCACGCCACACGATATGTTGAACTTTACATCCTCCTCATTTTCGTCATAGTGGCAGCACTTGTGGACTGATGCTTGCATTGATGCAACCCTCTTCTACCTAGCTTCTACTCACTTTCGGCAGGTATCCGAAGGTTAGCCTAACATCGGCGAAGTTATGCAATAATAATTAGAACGATAATGGTCTGAACTAGAATGGGGAGGGGGGGGGGGATTCGCGTCGTAGAGAGCGTACAGAAAAGTACATTTGCTAAGAAACAATAACAATATGACAATTCATTTAGTGCCAAGAGGGAGAGCAAACCACTCTACAATGAAGCGGCGCAATAGGAAATTGCTGTTGAATCATAACGGCGAGTTTTAGGAGCGTCGATGCATGAAAACTGCAAGGTACTGAGCACATTTCGCTGGGCTGAGGCCCCAACGTCCCTAAGAGCTGAACAGTTGACACAAATATCGCCAGAACCCATCGTAAGTCAAGTACTAATCCCTGGCATCTTCTTCGCTACCCTTTGAAGGAGTTCCTCATACCTCATCGTCCTATCTGGTTTCTAACAGTAATCCGTTGGCATAAATCAACATGACATTATGATCGAATCCAATAGTTTTCTACAGGTTCAAGTTTGCGTGTTGGGATTCGAAGACGATGTAACCAATTCAACAGTCTCTGTTGTAACAAATTAACCAATAGGACGATGATTGGCATCTTTGCTGCCGAGAGGCTGTGTTAAATGTCAAAAACCTCACCAGTATTTCGATTATTCCTTACCGAGTCTGCAAATTTGTTCACTGCGACCTGATATGTGACGAGGCCGAGAGCGAATTTGAGGTTGTGTGCCAGAATTTCCATCTTGTTGCGCAGATACATTTTCATACGAAAAAGTTCTTCCGCAGGAGTCGCGTAGTTCTTCTTGTACTGTGCCTTTAAATATAAATTATTTTGTTAAGTTACATAAACATCATGTAATACGTTATTTTGTTTCGTAGTCAACATCAGAACTTGTGTGTTTCTTAGCGTCACATCCGCAAATGGCAATGCGTGAGCTGTGACGTGACTTACAATGTGGAAATGCGCTATAATAAGAAACAGTGGTTCGATGGAAGGTTAGAGTCTAGGATCAGTTGTCCAGATTGCATACGCAGGCTTGCTATGCTCACTGATCCAACATAGACATTGGAGATCCTTCAATTCTTACGTCAATAACACCGTTACATTTGGAAGGGTGACTATTGGCCATTAGTAATGCTAAGGGTGTGGCATAAAGATCGGACGTTTTTGAAATGGCCTAATGGGTCGACCAACGTGGGGAAGGGACCATTGTAATCGGGAGGTCTTAGCATTTTTTTACCAGTTGAAGTCATGGACCTGTTGACAGTAGATCACCGCGTTTTTGCTTACGACAGTTTCGTAGTTATCCATTGAGCAACAATTACAGGTCTGTTTCCTTATTTGATGACTGTACTCAAACCCTCGACGAGGGTTATATCAGTCATGGAAGTTGCGGTTTCGCTAATATGCAAGAGGCCGGCCTCTACAGCATACACAGAACTCAGACCTGTGGAGGTATGGCAGGTATTTGGTTGTTAGCCAGTCTCCCGGTAGAGAGCTGTTGCCCGTGTGTTACCGCGCGGAGGTGACCACCTGAGGAATCCCGTACCGTCGGGGAGGAGTTCATAATCTGGTTTCCCACCTGATCTAACTGTGTACTTGAGTGGCAAGTTTCAAAAGGACAGATCTACCATGACCACGTTTCTTAGCCATCACCTTCGCTTCGTTGTAGAAACTACAGTGGAGCAGCACATGGTTTCTTGTTTCCTCCGCACTGGAGGCACAAGACGTGCATAATGGAGAGTCTTTCAGAGAAAGGAAGTGGAGCCGCGCATTGAAGTCACCATTTCCCGTGAGGAACTGGCTCGTCCAGTGGTCTGGCTCAACCCATTTTCTTCCAAGACGTTCACGGAGGTTGGGGAAGAACTCATACGTATCACGTCCCTTTGACGAGGATTCCCATCTCACTTGCCATTTCTCCAGAGCCCATTCGTCGATGGCGGCAAGTTTCTGTTCTGTGGTGAGATCCGCATGGAGTTCAGCCCAAAGCGGGGGAAGCTCCCATTGCACTCTCCACTTGTCAACCATGCACTCAATGCCCAAGTCAACTGATAACTAACCAGTGATCAGTGTGATTCTGTTGATACAGTCTTGTAGGCCTTGGTGATCCACAGGAGCGCAGCTCTCTGGGATTGCGTCAATACTCTCTTTTGATTGACTGTTAGTTTGCTACCCCAGATAACAGGGCAGTAGCCAATCACGCCTCGATATATGACCTTATACATAAGGATAGTGCCATGGTAACACACACCCCAAGTAGTACCTTAGTAATGACACGCAGTGAGGCAAACCTTGCGATGGTAGTGCATTTAAGGGACTGGAGGTGTTGGTTGAAACCCCACCTCCCAAATACTTGACGTGCTTTTCAAGAAGGAGCCTGTGGCCGCCAAAGCGTATTGAGGGTGGATTATTCACTTTCCTTTCAAGAGGATTAGCTGGGTTTTTTTTCAGCCACCTGCATCTTGACATGCTCGCACCATTGGGTGACGGTTGTGCAATTACAATTACACCCAGGGGATTAATGAGGATCTAATTTTGTTCATGAGCGATGAGGCTCACTTCCACCTCAAAGGCATGGCGAATCAGCAGAATTGTCGTTATTGGGCTGATGAAAATCCCCGACAATTACACGAACAACCGCTGCATAGGCCAAAAGTTACTGTTTGGTGCGCCATATCCCAAACTTGCATCATCGACAATGGGATTGGTTGTACCGTAAACTCA
This sequence comes from Pachypeltis micranthus, assembly GCA_020466155.1. Taxonomy (NCBI): domain Eukaryota; kingdom Metazoa; phylum Arthropoda; class Insecta; order Hemiptera; family Miridae; genus Pachypeltis; species Pachypeltis micranthus. The sequence continues at coordinate 9,725,397 of CM035776.1, forward strand.
GAACGCTATGTCGAAATGATAACCGGCTTCTTTACACCTGAATTGAGACAAAAACGTATTGCAATCCGGAGTACGTGGTTCCAATAGGATGGGGCAACCGCTCACACAGCTAGGGCAACAATGAGCGTTATTCGTCCTCTTTTCCCTGGCCGCCTTATTTCCCGGTTCGGTGACGTTCATTGGCCTCCTCGGTCCCCAGATTTGTCCACATGTGACTTTTTTCTATGGGGACACCTCAAGCACGTGTTTACCAGCACAAGCCCCGAACATTGGAAGAATTGAAGGACGCTATTCGCGTGGAACGTTCAACAACGTTCCAGGAAAGACTCCAGCAGTGTATCGCGAACGAGGGATGCCACTTGACTGATGTGATTTTCCACGCATGAATTTCTAAAATGCTTTTAAATTGTGAATCTAAATATGTCCATAAAAATTTTTTTGCGTAAAAATTACCGAAGTTATGATTTTTTCTAAAACGTCCGACCTTTATGCCGCACTATGTGAAAAACTAATGTAGGTCGACTGTCAAGCCTGGAAACCTCCTCTGCGGCCTAAGTGTCAGTCGAAGTAAAACCTAACTAATTTTCTCCCCGGTATGCGTGCAAACAAGGGGCTCAAAGTAATACACGGGGAAGAACGCTCGTTTCCTGGCGTGGAGTGATGTATATCAGGGTCGGGAGCGTGGAGTGTCAAAGCTGCCAGGTCAAACCCGTGCGCAATATGGGCTTTGACTGCTCACAGCTTATCCTCTGTCATGGCGGTGTTATTGAGGTGTGAGATGCTAGTGGCAATGACTTGGTGAAGTGCTGACTACTTCTGTATCTTTTGATCTATCTGAAATTCTGGTGAATGAGGCAAGAAGGCAAATGTGCCAAAAAGAGATCTTCCTCTTTTGAGCACAAAAACACTCAATCTCTGCAAGTAATTTTGGAGTAAAGTAGGACACTACCTCGAACTTAATCGAGTTGGTTGACTGTACTCAGGCGGTACTGCCGAGCATCCACTTTGTTGATTTCAGAGGTTGGGCCTAGTCGGATCAAGTACGAGGCATATCCACAAAGTAAGTGTACTGAAGCTCCCGTAGGCCGTAGGGAATTTTTTTTGCTATGTTGGGCACACTGTCGTGTAGCGTGACTCCTCCCCTCCGAAACAAGACGAAAATGAGGTCAGTACATTGAAAACTGTGGTCTCAGGAGCATTTCTCGTGAAAGATGTCGATCGACTCTGCCGCTAAGTGCGAAATCCGCGCGGTCATCCGGTACCTCGTTGTTAAGGAGAAATCCCCGATTGAAGGTTTTAATGAGGTAAAGGCAATTTATGGTGAAGGACACATGAATCGTACGAGTGTGCACAAGTGGTGTAGGGAGTTTAAGAACGGTCGTACGAATGTGCATGACGAATTGAGGAGTGGGAGACCGTCGATTGTGACTGACAAACTTGTGGAAAAGATTGAGAATGCGGTCCGTGACGATCGCAGATTGACTCTGGACGAAATTTCTACGAAGTTTCCTGAAATATCCAGATCTTTGCTGCACGAAACAATAACAGAAACCCTCGGATTTCATAAACTGTGTGCAAGATGGGTCCCAAAACAACTGACTGAACAACACAAGTTGAATCGAGTGCAGACCTCTAAAGAGATTTTGGAACGGTATGAACTGGAGGGTGATGATTTCCTCAAGTGTATTGTTACTGGAGATGAGACTTGGGTTGCACACTATACTCCAGAAACCAAGAGACAGTCCGAACAGTGGCGTCACACCACTTCACCCTCAGCCAAAAAGTTCAAAACCACAATTTCTGGGAAAAAATCATGGCATCAGTGTTTTGGGACCACAAAGGCATCATACTGATCGATTATTTGCCTCAGGGGGAGACCATAAACGCGGCAAGGTATTGTGAGACCCTGAAAAAATTGAGAAGAGCCATTCAAAATCGAAGGAGGGGTCTTTTGACGAAGGGCGTTTGCTTGCTCCATGACAATGCCCGACCTCACACGGCCAACTTCACAAAGGAACTGTTGGACTCTTTTGGATGGGATGTTTTAGATCACCCCCCTTATTCCCCCGACCTGGCGCCTTCAGACTATCATCTTTTCACTTCTAGAAGACGCACATGGGTAGCTCGTAGCTCTAAAAAGATTTTTGAACAGAATACTGGACTTGTCTGAAGCACCTCTAGCGCAGGAAGTTCATATCTAAATAGGGGAGAAAGGGAGGACAGCTTCATGTAGCAGTGAACTTTACATTCCACCGTAATAAAATATGAAAACTTACCTTAAAATTAACCCATTCGGATAACCCGAGAGATGGAGCCAGGCATCCTACTAACAGGCATGTTACCACGAGTTGCAGTTTCATTGTAACTCCTGCTGAAAAAAAAGAAAATAAACGAGTAATGAGTGAGCTTCAACCAATAGTATTTTAAAACATTTCAACCCATTTCTAACAGTTTTATTTTAATGAACGGTATTTGTTTCGGGTCTGATCAACTGTGTCGATGGAGATGAGACAGGAATATGACTTGATACAACTCTCATGAAATCGAGAGGCTCCTGGAAAGGCTGAATACCATTAGAAAAGACATTGTAGATCATTTTTATTGAGGTTCACTTCAAGAACATGGGCAGTAAAATAGTTAACAGCGAAATTTTTCCCGACACCACTCGTAATCACTGTGCAACTCCGTTCTATTCTCGTATCATGATATTTTTACGAGTCTCACTTCTCCTGGAACAACCGAAAAGACCATGACCATTCTGACGAACATTGTGTAAATATATACGTACAGGGATCCCACGCAGGTTTCCTCAGGAGTTTTAATTTGGCTTTCTTCGCACATTCTGTGAAGCTGGCTAAACTCACTGACGTCGTCATCCGCGTCCGAACTTCATCAACCTCCTGGTTTAATCGTACTCGATATCAATTTGTCGTGAATTTTCCAGGTACAGCGTAAAGCGACATAGGACTTTTCCATCCAACAACCAGAATTATGGCCTGCTCCATCGCAGGATGACTAACAATGCGGGTTCCATATAGGTTACACGGATGCTATGGAAGTAGTCATTATAAGTCGCACACTGGAGTCAGCTGAGATCAAGTTGGAGCGAGTACTGCGACAGGTGAGTGAGTGGATGGGAGCTCAAGGGCTTTCCCTTGCCCTGCAGAAGACAGAGCTGGTATGAAAAACTCTCATCCCCATCTGTGTGGAAAAACTGAGCTTCAAATGATGGGAACAGCTCAATATCTTGGTTTCTACATCCAGCAAGCAGCAGATCAAGTTGACACAGCTGCGATTGCTTTTTGCCCAAAAGGGCCAAATGAGAGCATTCTCACATCCCATTCTCTTGTATATGGCGGAAATGCGGGTGACGAGCGTAGGATAACGGCGCTGCAGTGGTTATGCATCTCCTGGCACCCGAGAGTGAGAAGCCGTACCTATCAACGGGGCATTCTGAATAAGACTCATGAGGAGAAGAGGAAATCTGCGAGTCTCCGAAGTTGCCACGAAGGGGCAGTGGACCAGGCTGCTAATTCCCGCACTCGGTTCATGGATTAACCGACGCCACCCTGTTCCCTGTGGGACATTGGCCAACAAAATAGGAAAGTCGCGAGCCCACACCGTCAGCCTTCTGCAAGCTGACAGCGCCTGACGGAGCCAGGGGCAGTGGGCCAATTCACCCGACTCGCTCGTCCCCGCTATGTTAACCTTTGGAGAAAACTGGAGAATGAATGAACCGTGAGGCAGCAAGGGAAAATGTACTCAAATTCTCTGGAGCGCGAAGATAATGGGGAAGAAGAGCCGGAATTGGCGAGAGGCACGAGCGTCAACCTGGTGCAATGTGCCTCCCTCCTTACTACGTCCCTTACACTAATACCTAATACATTTTTCTTTGAAATCGTCACCGTTTAAAATGTTTAAGGTACTGTCTTCACGCAATTTCAGCAGGAAAATCGCAGAAAAATAAGAGAACTGAAACAGCCAATGTGGTTGTTATCAATCGTCTTTTACAAATGTGGTAGCGTGTTACTATGTTTGACTTTCGTCGGCAAATACCGTAGCAAAATATTTTACGTTGCTAAAAAATAACGAGAGCTCATTGGAGCTCTTATATCAAACTCGTTAACGACGTTTGTTAAGTTGTTAACGATTGTTTATTTTCCCGACTGTTTCAACTTTCAGTTGAATTCCTTTGCGTCATTCTTAAAACGATATGTTTTTTGGAGTTGTTGATATACGCAGGAATTTGGTATTTACGAGTATAAGACACTCCGCTCCATATCTAAGCAGAACATGAAATGAGAGTTATCGCCTGCGAGTTTATTGATGATTCTTTCTCCTACCACTCTCATTTTCAATGACATTGACGGTTAATTTCTCGGCGATTCATTTTAATCCTTCCGAACTCAAAACAGCATACGCTGTCCCAGCTTGGATCGTTTTATAAATTGTCGTGGGGATAAAACTGCACAATACCTCTGAGCACAAAACAACGCCCACGAAATTTGCATTTGAATCGTCATCCATCTGTTAAAATAAGCGCTAACCGCCAATGTCGCTCAGTCTATCACTTACACCAATTTCGTCACTATATTTCAACGTTTTTGCACTTCATTCTATCACTATTACATCTTACGGTTGTATGAAATATAACGATAATCCTTCTGACAGTTAACAGGGGTAACTTAGTCATTTTTCATCCCCTCGATAATACAATTTTTTCGTGTTCCCCACTCGGCTGTTTTGAACAGCTAAAGATGGCCTATGCACAGTTGCACCTTTTTTTACGTTATATTCGTCGTTTTACCTACGGATTTGAATCACCATATAATCAAGTTCATCGACAATTTATATTGGCTATTAGAAATTCGTCAATAAGTTGTCTTAATCGGGACTAAACGTTGTCAGTCCAAAATAAACGAAGGTCGGAATAAAATTTCTCCCACTCTTTAGTCGTAATTAAAGATTGAGAACGCGTCAACTCACGCCCATTTAGCCCTCTGAAAACTATAGGTGAGTCGAAGGTGGTTAACGTAAATCTCGAGTCATGGTAAGTAATAAATAATAAAAGTTCAATCGAAATCAGAAGTATTTGAACTTGAGTGTTCTCCAGAGTCTTTGTCGTATTTATTGCATATTTTCGTCCACACTATAGTACCTATTGAGTTAGGTTCAGTCAAATTAAAGGTTTTCTTTCTCTTACTCAAGTATTTGTGGGTGTATTAGTAAATACGTAAGTAGGGACACAGTTTGAAGTTCAAGATGGTTACGCATTTGAGAGCAAGCGAATGAAATGAATAAGATGATCGTTTATAATTATATCCTTACTTACGTGACAAGGAGACCTAATGTCATTCGTTAAGCTTTCATTTTATATTTAACTGCTGAATCCCCTCGTGATAACTATTAAACACGCTGTTATTGCGATTCTTTCAGCCTACAGAAAATGACAATCGGCAATTAGGTAAAAACGCCGACGCTAATTAGCCTCGTTTTTAGAAACGTCCCCCACTCTTCAAACCTACCCACCCCTGGCCACAAAACCCCGTCCATTTGCAGTAATAGCTTCGTACATTGATTGTTCCGCAATGAATAGAAGGCGAGGTTCCCGTTTATTACTCGTCGACGAAAAGGGATTAGTTTTAAATCGGCTGAGTGCAAACATTAAATGAATGGGCATGCAGTCAATATCAATCGAAACGTAGATCAATCCAACAAAGCCATTCAAAACCTGAAGAGCAGGTTGTACGAAATGAGCGCATACCGTTCAGTTCCTAAACATACTTCATGAGTGGTATTCCGCGTTCGAGGGTGTGCTACCTAGCTGATAACATTGCTTGAGTGTTTGGTTTTCGTTGAAATTGAGCACGGATAATCTTTCGAAGTATCTTCTTCAAATTGATACTTAATTCTACACGTTGTCTCTGCAAAACTACTATTAACGTCAATACTATGAGAAGCAAAATCATTTTTTTGTACTGTTCGGAAATACGGCTTTGACAGTATATATAATACTACCCAGGTGTCTTCAAATACCAAAATAATGTTCTTCACGAACGTCCTCTGACAATCCATCGAAAGAAGACAGCATCCGAAACGCGCCAAAAACGTGTTTTTTCGATGTTTTAGAATTTAATCGATCGATTCGTTGTCTTTCTCTAGCAACAGGTACATTCAGTATGTACCTCACGACAATCACCGTTACAACCCGCTGAACGCCAAGACACATCGGAAAGTAAGATTTGCGGAAGATCGTTTTTGTGTTTTTGTTTTTTTCGAAAATTCTCGTTACTATTTCTAAAAACACATCAGCTACGTTTTGCGCTGTATGCATGAACGAAAATGCTCGTACGTAAAGCAGATCATCGAATTTACGGGGGTTGTGGATTTTATTTTTGGGAGATCAACACGAAAATAATTAACCTCGTTGAAATTATCGCGAAATACAATCGGCCATTATGGATCTGTTTTAGAATCTTTTCTTTTTGATCTGTACTCACAATGTGTATCTTGCAACTGTTAAACGGAGATGTGAGCCAAGATACGACGGAAAGTGAGATCGGCCGAACAGTATTTTTCTTAAATTGTGTCGAAAACTGTCACTATCCAAGTTACGGGATATTCCCAGCCAACTTGTACATTGCGTGTTCCGCAGATATACCCCACTTCACCAGGTTTGTTGACATGGAGATCATTAGCTCATTGATATTAGGCGCAGTAACACTGTTATAGTTTTACTATGAATTCGCTGCGGTTAAAATTGAAGACGTATTTCTACGGATTACGGGTGTGGTGAGTAATTCCGGTGGCTGCGGATATAATCTGGGGGAAAAACGTTAATTGGACGTTACAAAACGTGAGCACTCTTAATTCAAAACAGCCGTACTACGGTGATCTCTTGACTGCTTTAAAAATCAACAATGGTGCTTCGTGTGCTTAAAAAATACCGCTGTTGACGCTCAAAGAGCATTGTTAGGGAAGGATCTGGCCAGGCAGCCGTAGAATCGAAACTTGTTGCTGCAACTAGATCTCGCTTATTTCTCGCAATCCGCGTCAATGCGATTGCCATTCATCTCCGAGCTTTCTACAGTCCCGCAGCCACGACGCTTCACGTTACTATACTGTTTGAGCAACTCCCCTTTCCATTATTTCCAGATCAATCAATCTATCAAATTCAACTCAGCTTCCAGAGACCCGATTTCTTTTCTTCACCAACGGAGTCACTTCAAATACAAGTTTACGATCCAATCTTCGCTACATACGGTCAGATCCTTCCTTTACTTTTATTACTAGTGCGCAGCAGCTTTATTTAGTTTATTAATATATATGAGTAAGAGCTCCTTTAATTTATTTATTTGAATCAACGTGTTAATTTCCGAGTCTATATTTTGTTTACTAAGTAATACAGTCCATTTATTTTATTCGTTACTATCTTTCTTTAACAATCCGAACATCCTTTTACTTAACGAATTTAAGGGAGATGGGTCACTGTGTATTGTGCTGACAAGAGAAGGCAGGTGTTCAATCACAGTTCACAATTTTGTCTCAGGTGCACACATCTGTGAAAGTGTAATTCGTCTGAATCTCGTTGAGAGAGGATCTTTTCAGCTCGACACTTCCCGGCGAAGTAGACATTTTACTTGAAGTTGAAGCAGGGTGGTCGTGATCACTGCACTTTATGGGTCTTTACGATGGCAGTGCATTTCCCTCGTCCTCATTACACTCACGAGAATCCTGCAGCGTCCCATGCATTCTCTAGTCCTTGCCCAGAAGTTTGGAAGGTTTAAGAGCCGTCTATTATCAGTAAGTTCCATCTTCTTCTGGCAGCAATGCACCTCCAGTTTTTTTCAAAAATCAAAATGGTGAGGATGAGTATCTTTGTCGTAAACTGGTCAACAATGTGCTCCGCCATGACTCCCCTTCCCTACTTTGACGCAAAGAAGATCGAAAGGTTAAGAATTACTGTAATTAATAAAGTCTACTGCGCAACGGCTGTCAGCAGCATTACAGTGCGTCACAGCTATCTGGCAGGCCAGATGGGATGCGGGCCCCACTTCAAGGCACCTCCATAGCATCCTCCCGGTGGTGACTGATCGCCTAGATAGGGGGTGGCGGCGACCAACATTACCAGAGGTGCAACTGCTCTCTGGACATGGCGCATTCAATGAGCGGCTCCATTTCTTTCAGCGGCGGCGGGACAGGTGAACATGAGAATGCAGCTCATGTCATCTTCTCGTGTTTCACCTACAAAGACCTACGAGAGAGGGCACAGTTTCTCACAGCTGACAACGCTCATCTCCTCCTCGGAAGCAGGGCTGTGGCCTGTCGTTTTCGTTGCTTTGCGCAAGCATGGGCTAACCGGCGACGTGCACTAGAGGCATGGTGCCACCCCCCCCCCCTCCACGGAAGTGGTTGAGTAAGCCACATCCTTGCGCCCCGGTGTGGAGCAGCTCGTCACAGAGTCAAGGCCCAGGGGCGGCAACCTGCGTGCAGAGCTATGTAAAGACATAGCTCGCATCCTCGGCCAATGTGCCTACAGGCCTGGTACTTTTCCCCATTTGGTTAAGAAAAGAGCAGGCTGTTTGAGCTTGTGGCGTCCTACAAGCTCCATATTCGGGAGGAACTGGGTTAGGTAAAAACCTCACTATGGCATCGCCCGCGCTACGAACCAAGTGCTTGGATCAGCTCCCACAGTCCAAATCGCCTTCTAGGATGTGCCCCACTTCTCTTCCCAACAACCGAGAGTAACTGTTGACTGTGAGATGACTAGCAATGGGGCAGTATCCAATCACGCATGAGCACTCCATAGCTTAAGCCTGACGAGTGTCGTGACATTAAGTGATTGAAGGCCCTAGGCCTGCCGTGTCTCAAAGGGCCACATGAGTGAACCTCTTACCAATAACTATTCACTGATACTTGACTGAAAGGAACTTGCGGCTGCCAAAACGAATTGATGACAGGCTATTTAGTTTGCCCTTACCAGATTTTCCCTCGGCCGCTTGCAACTTCATGTGTTTTGCCCTTAATGCTCCCCTTCACGCTGTCAAAGCAAAAAAGGATCCATTCCGATGACGCACACACACACAAACGCGCGCGCGGACGTACGACTTCCCGGTTCTTATTGATGAAGAGCTGTCGAATATAGTTTAGACTACCGGATCAAAAAACTAATTTTAAACTCAACAAACCCAAACGATTCGTAGGCGACTACGTTAATTAGGTTTTCTAATTATAACTAGAACCATCGAACCAACTCGAGCTCGTTTTTTTCTAAATAAAATGTCTACTCATTTTTGAACGTCAATGTTGGAGTCACGATAATTATATATATACAGTGGTAGTTACCATAAGATCTTTCTTTAGCTATAGAACTGCTCATGAGTTTAATTCGAACATTAATTAAACATTTTCATTGCACCTCCACGATTCTCTTTTGTTATTTTAACAACTTCAGACTGAAAGTCGGAGAGCGGTTTGTCATTTTTTGTTTGCAGGAAGCGAGAGACGCAATTTTTCTTTCTGTCGATCGATTAAATAATAAATAATGGCATTTCTTAGGACTTGAGCAGCGATTTTTTTAGATTAGCAGAATTGCCTCCTTACCTTAAACTCATTCTAAGTACGTCTTAACTGCTTCCTCATTTTTCTTTTTGTTATGAAATATTTTGTAGTACTGCTTGTTATCGCTTACAAGTCTGTTGCAATTCAATTTCAATTCGAAAGAATTATTCAAAATCAGAATTCTTTTATTCATTTCTGGGTTGATTCATGGGAGAGGACCCAGCCCTAAGTCCATGCCCTTAAGGGCGTGCCTTAACGTGGCTCCTCACCTGACTGTTTTTCCGGGGAAGTCCTTCAGGATTGCGAGAGCGTGAACAACTGCGGGTCATCTGCAGAGACGAACAGTTACTTACTCGTCGTCATGTGACGTCTCTTAATGCCCTGTTCGATGGTTGTTTTTGACTCTGAGTTCTCCAAAAATTCAAAACACGATAGCAAACTAAGTCTGTGCCTACGAGAAGAATCTGAAAGCAATGGACGGGGGGCCCTGAATTCACGAGGGCTCGTCATTCAAAGATGCGTGTGAATAACGACGATTCAATTTTCATTAGTAGTTTCCCTCTGTTATGAAGGGGGGGGGGGTTCGAGACGTTTGAGGATCCGCTGACTCAGGCAAAAATTATGGCAATCATCGCGCCGGAGCTCCGATCCACAATCCTCGACTTTACGCCAAGAAGTATCAACAATTGTCTTAACCACTAGACCACGATTGCCTGGTGCCTTTAAAGGGAGTCAGGCGGTACATCTCCCCCCTCACCGTTAGCCGCTGCTCCTTTCAATGAACGGATTTTTGAGAGTTGAGCGATTGCCCGGAAAATCCTATTAAACATTCGGGGAACGAGAGGGCGACGAAGAGAGGGCGCTTACTTTTTCATTCACAGTGTAGTAAGCGCGTCACCATTTTTCTCTCTGCTGGAACTTTGACAGTGTCAGCGAATCTCGAACCAGTTTCCCTTTTTTACTTGCCATATTTTTTATCTTTTGATGGAATATCTGAACGACGTAAATTGCGCCATTTCCACGGCTTTAGCAACTAATACGATGTATTTTTTATTCAGTTCAGTGCACGGTAAAAGGTAACTTCCGCTTTGTGTAGAATATGGTACCGCTTCAAGTTTTAAGTTCCAGAATTTATAGATTTGCTACTCATGCCACGACCATAATTGAGCATTCAATGTACAGGAGGTTCATTAGGCTGTCAACATGATTTTTCTAAAAAGGATGCTATAGAGTTTGCGGTGTTGGAATGATTTTGAGTGAAATGGCGACGATTGGAAGTCCAGAACTTCTTGGGTTGCTTCTAATTATTTTAAGCCCGTTATTAGCCTCTCATTATACAGGTAGCTTATTGAAATACTACCCTCACTTTTCTGGAAACAGTATAATCGTATGAGTGGCGTTTATTAAGACATGTAGTCGCATGACACAACTTTATTCAGTCCCACGGACACTGTGATTCTGATTATTTCTGTAACGAATATTTTTTGACGCAAAGCGCCGAATCTGTCCAGGTTTTTGACCTCGGAATTTCCGCTCCTGCCCAACGAGTCTCACCTGTGGCAGGGTCATTGTTTCTCAAAAGGTCTTCGCACCTACAGAAATCCCACTTCCGCAGATATTTCCAACCGTGGTTATCCCACCCTTTCCCTCTCCTCCTTTTACATATTCTTCCACAACTGATACTTTCACCCAACATCATTCTGCTACGAACTATCGCTTGTCTTCTTTCGCGATACAGTCGTCTCCAATTTTTTCCAACGGACACCTCTTTCACCTCTCATCGACTTCTAATGCGGACTTCTCCTTCCTTCCCAGTACAACCAGTTTCGCGCCTTCAAAGCCCTACTTGTTCGCGCTCACATCCTGTGTATGTCACCTCTTCTTAGTACATCCAAGCCTTCAAATCTTGTGATATACCAACTCATCAATTACAAGTAATTGTTTAATAAAACCCGTCTCCGGGAATCATTCAAATCCACCTTGGTCCAAACAAATACTATAGGTTTGTCATTCAGTGTATATGAACACGACAGAACTTAGTTCAACGTACTACTTAAAAACCGATGACACTTTGACACTTGAGGGCCGCAATTTATTGAGGCGCTGGTACTCGTGGCACGGCCGTTATTGAGCTGTCAGTGCAAGGGTGTTTCGTGAGACTGCCAGCATGATTTTGCTGAAACAAATTGAGATTACTGTTTCTTAACTACCTGGTAAAACAGAAATGGTTGGTCGTTTGGATGCCAGAATTTCAGAGATTGCTCTTAATTATCTCGTGGGGGTTAATTAACGAAAGTTGGGCAATGAGTCTCACCAGATATTTCGGACTAAGACGCCCTTGAGACGTTTAAACCTGCAGGAACGTCCGATATCTAATCAAGATTGTTTTACATAAAAATCGTTTTGACTTTATAATGGTTTGCAGCGGACTGCCAGAAGCGGCAACACTGACTGCCACCCGTGCAGTTTGTCGCTGTTTATATTAGCGGTGGAGCCACGTTTCTTCATCAGAAGGGCTACCAACTTTGCAGACGAATCGTCCCCTTTTCCTAAGCCAGTGAATCAGTTCTTAAACGTCCCTTTATATTGTGTGAAGTAAGGTAAGGGATCAGAGCTTGGTGTTTCATTTTCCCCACAGTCCCTTTACTGTTATTAATGCTCCAATTTGTAACGTACTTGGGGAATTGTCTCACAATTCATCCGTGTATAGAACACGCGTGAAAGTCGTGTCTGGGCCCAAAAGAAAAGAACAAATTAAATACACTCAATTATACTCACTTGATGAAATAAATAAAATAATGGCTCTCAAAAAAGTAATGGGAAATGAAATTATAAAGTGATTAAGACCCACTTGAGAAGAAGAAACGTGGCTCTACCGCTAATATAAACAGCGGCAAACTGCACGGGTGGCGGTCAGTGTTGCCACTTCCAGCAGTCCGCCGCAAACCATTAAAAAGTCAAAACGATTTTTATGTAAAACAATTTTGATTAGATATCGGACGTTCCTGCAGGTTTTCACGTCTCAAGGGCAGTCCGCCGCAAACCATTACAACTTTCATAAACGTCATCAATGCAATAATGGCCATGACATTAGTAGATGCCATATGGTAAACTCCGAAACCTTAAGCGCTATCAGATCGTTGATTAGTTGAATTGGTTGGTATGACAGATTAGTTCATAGAGCTATGTACCGCTGATCGTAAGTGGGGCTGAGAAAAGTTACGTGATATAGACGGTATCGAGATCCTGAAGCCAGTTTTCGATTTGTACTCGCATTCTAGCGGCAAACGTTTGAACTACTTTAGTTTACTGAACATCTGAAAGAGTGCAGTTCAACTAAAATGAGACATCCGACTTGCCCTTGACGAGCTGGTAACTACTTTAGTTCACTCAACATCCGATAGATCGCGTGGGAATGCCCGAATCGGACATTTCCAGGTACGGATTTTTTTCCATTGGAGCGGGAGAACGGTGGCAATTTCACCCGCATTCTAGTGGCGAACGTAAAAACTACTTTGGTTTATCTAACAGCCGTTAGACAGTAAGGGCATGTACAAATCGGCCAAGCTTTTCAGAAGTAGAATTCATAAAATCAGTTGCTGATTTGTTCTGTTAACTTTTTGTGAATCGACATCGCAACTCGTTTTTCAGTTTCTTAAAAATCGCGTTCGTAACGTTGTACATGCATCTGCGAGGCAATCACACACTCTCATCCTTTGTTTCCGCACGATATCAGCTTCTCAGCATCAATTGTGTCGTACGTTATCGTCAAACACCTTTTCCTCCAACTCTCATTATGTTCGGTCATTTGGCAATTGGGTGCATGGTGAAGGACAAGTGGAGGGTGTAAATGGAGCTTCCACTGCTCTGGGCCTGATTCTGTATAGACCTCCCATTTGCCAACCTCTCTACGTAGGTGGCTCCTGGTGGTCCCAACAAAGGGCTCAGGGCAGACAGGGATTTGCGCCGCTCCCTTCATCGCCATTTTTAAGATACAAAATATTGGGTTTTTGATGAATAGTTACTATACTACTAACTATAGTTAGTTTTTGGTGAATTTTGATCATACTCTTATTTTGGCTTCGCATGGGCGACCTGCAGGCAAAATGTCATGTTTGAGCTTAAGCCCTTTTCTCTCAATCGCATTCACAGACACACAGAAATTCCAAACTTTTGGACTCAGCTGGGTCTAAAACGTAAAGATCTGAAGAGAACTCAAAACATTTTTTTCCAGCCCATCACACTTTTTACTTCGTGGAGCCCAGTAAACACCGAAAGTAAGCGTGAATGAGGAAGTCCGCAAGAAGATTCAACTTTATCGCAAAAAACGAAAGAAGAAATCAAATAAATTCTCAGACGTTATACCAATTTCGGACTGAAACTGTAAATATCTGGTGCGTTGCAACACACAACTTTCCTTAGCTCTACAACAATTCACTTTTTACATGGCTAACTCCATTTAATCAATTCATTCAAATCAAATTCAAACAACGCTTTACGGCAGCAGGAAGCGGTAGTGCTTACAGTTCCGGAATTTATTGTGCTTCTCGTACTCATTTCAGGACCATTACTGAGAAATTGGTACACAGATAATTAATGAGCCTGTAAACACGAATTTTTTGAAGAAGGATAGTAATTACTTTTGCAGAGTTATTGGGTAATAACTGTTAGAACTGGTAGTAAGCGAAACGGCGGTAGCAGAAATTCAGTAATTTCTGGTGTGAGCCCCATGTATCTCATGAGCGTTTTTAAACACTCACCCTCTGGGTATTGAATTGGACTACAATACTAATTTTTTTAAACATTCTACTAACATTCCAGCGGAGTTTATAAGGAAAAAACCGCGCTAAAAACGCTTTTCGTCGAAAAATTTGATAATTTATTGTGCTGCTCTCGTCATTTTTCTTCGAATGGGAATTCTATGGTATAATTGCCTTATTGAGTGCTATCAATATAAAAAATGTAATCAAAATCGTTATAGCCGTTTTGGAGAAAAAAATTTGGTGTTTTAATCACTATGCTAACTATAGTTAACTTTCGGTGGATTTTGTTCATACCCTCATTTTTGCGTCCCATAGTAACCTGTAGGCTGGAGATCAAATTTGAGGTGATTTGGCTCGGTCGTTTTCTCTAAAAACCGCTCTAAAATCGATTTTGTCGAAAGTTTTGGTAATTTATTGTGCTGCTCTCGTCATTTTCCCATAGATGGGAATTTTATGGTATAATTGCCTTATTGGGAGCTATCAATATAAAAAATTTAATCATAATCGTTAGAGTCGTTTTTGAGAAAAAAAATATTTGGTGTTTTGATCACTATGATAACTATAGTTAAATTTCGGTGGATTTTGTTCAAACCCTTATTTTGGCGTCCCATGGTAACCTGCGGACGAGATATCAAGTTTGAGTTGATTTGGTATTGCGGTTTTCTCTAAAAATCGTTCACAGACACACAGAGATACACACAGACCATTTTCCCAAATAGTGTTTTTCGGACTCAGGAGGGTCTGAAACGTAAAGATCCGAAGAAAACTCAAAATTTTTTTTTTTCAGCCGATTACATAACTTTCCTTTCTACTTCGTAGAGCCAAGGAAAGTAAAAACAATTCTGGTCTGCACGTTAGCCGAGAAAAGGTTCTTTGAATTTCGAGGCAGATGCTCCTTTCGGATGTAGAAGCCTAATAAATATACTGCTCGGACGTTTAAAAATTAATATTGAGCGATATCTCTTTAACTTAACGTATTTTATGGCGCTCTTATGACATTCAAGTTCCTCCTGTTCAAATGTCACAGGTGATTGTTTGCGCACAACTCGTCAACGACTAACAACGTGATGTCATTCAAATTAATTCTTGTTGTAGTAGGTTTGTAATCATAACGCATCGAGGACGTCAATCGGCTTACTGTTGGTAACAATTAACATACTAGTGAAACCCTCTATGTGTACAGTTGTTTCCACGGTAACATCAAACAAGCTCGTCAATTGGACTGCTGCAGATGCAGGGAAAGGTGTTGCCGACTCGAAAACACTTCTGAATGTAAACTCCTTCGGAATTCACGTCAGGAGTAAATCGTCATTCTTTGTTTGTTTCGCTCATTTCTGGAATTTAACTTAAAGGCAAAACTTCAACAATACAATGTGTCATTACAGATTTTAGTTAGATAATTGAAACTTTTGTCAATGATAGAGAGAATAGAAGAGACATAACACATCAAAATTTGTTCTAGGGTAGCAAAACATCACTCACGTGCCACGTGTGACGTTGAAGATACTCGGCATGAATGCCGTAGAAGCTTCAACAGGATTTAATAGCAGAATGTAATAAAATAATGTACGAGACACCCGTTGACTAACGTTTATGAACCCAAATGCCTGCGTAGCCATGACCACTAGTTGAATGGGTGATAAGGATTGAATCCCAGACAAAGTTCAAGATGGCAGATGACTTTTAGTTTGTGAGCAAAAGAGGAAGGTAATCCAAGACGAAGCTTGCAGGATTCAGAGGCTATGCCACGCTACGAGATGGCAGCTGGTATCGGCTTTTAGTTTTGAAGTGGGCTCACGAGGTGACAACCACCGGGCAAGCATTACAACGTCTTCCACAGGCAAAGCGAACGTTGAGCAGCTATTAGCTGCGATGCAAAGTGATTTCGGCAGGGGCCCTCCTAGAAAAGGGGTTCCCTGACGACCACTTGAGGTGTGTATTATCGCGTTAGAGAAATGGCAAGCGAGATGGAAATCCTCGTTAACGTATGAGTTTTTCTCCAGCATCCGTGAGCGCCTTAGGAAAAAGTGTGCTAAGCCAGACCACTGGACAAGCCAGTTCCTTACAGGGCTGGTGACTTCAATGTGCGGCTTCACTTCTTTCCTATCAAAGACTCTCATCAAAAAAAGTTCAGGAACAGTCATTTCATAAGGAAACAGACCTGATCCATCCATGCTTACCAGAATGGCGATTGCATAGTTATTAAACTTGTTAAGGAGGAAGGGGGGTAGTGTGTGGCATCCGCCAGAACACTATTGCCGTTCTTGGAAGGAATGCGTGGCCAATCCATAGGAGAAAGGTGGAACGGATTACACAACTTTCCCAACCTCATGCACGTTTTAGCAACTAATCCAACCTATCATTCTACCTCAGTTCATACGACCACTTAACGTCTTACATATAAACTGGTGGGTCTTAAACTAATGCGACGACCTAATTAAAAACCAACGTAACTGATTAGTTATCAACAAGGTTTTTCATAGATTGGTTTCCACAGTTCCTATTTAAGAGGAAACGCTATGAAAAAAGTTATTTAAAAATATCTGGTGCGTTGCAACATACAACTTTCCTTAGCTCTACGTCAATTCAATTTGTACATGGCTGTTTCTACTTACTCAATTCATTTGAACATGGTCAAACATCACTTCACAGCGGCAGGAAATGGTAGCGCTTACAGTTCCGGAATTTTTTGTGCTGCTCGTACTCATTGCCGGAGCATTATTGAGCAATTGACACACAGAGAATTAATGAGGCTGTAAACACAATTTATTTGAAGAAGGATAGTAATTACTTTTGCAGAGTTATTGGGTAAAAACTTTTAGAACTGGTAGTAAGCGAAACGGCGGTAGTTGAAATTCCGGATTTTCTTGAGTGACCCCTATATATCTTATGAACGTTTTTAAACGCTCACCCGATGGGTATTTGCATTGGACTACTGCACCAATTTTTTTTAACATACTAGTAACATTTCCTAGAAAGGCCAAGGAAAGTGAAAAGACTTCAGTTCGAACTCTGGGATTTCTAAGGTTGTTCCTGGTAACTTTATGACCGTTATTAAACGTCTACCTTAAAGGTAGCTTATTGTTACGCTATTCGACCGCTGAGTATCGAATTCAGCCTTGTTGCTCGATTGAAAATTCGACATCTTTGGCCAAATACTTCCCCGTCAAGCTACCACATCTACCCCATTGCTTTACTACCCAAGGATAAGTTTAGCGGTCAGTCCGTTTCAATCTTCAACCACCACATTCACTCGCCTAACAATTTCCAATCTGGATACAGACTCTTAGTCACATATTTCTACCGTATGCTTCCACTGTCATTTCCTTGTCTATAGTTCTTGATACAATTAAACCTACCACACGAACTTGTCTGTCTTACCTAATTTGACCTTCTACCAATTTATGAAAGGCACTGGGATAACTAGGAGCTTATAAAGTTCCTCCTTCCTATTTCACGCCTGATCTCCAGATTTTTTCAAGAATAGTTGAGTCATGTGTGGAAAAACTATACTCCTATATAAGAAAAAACTGCACTAAAATACTTTTTTTTCGCTAATTTTATATCGTCATTGCGTTATTTGGGTTTGCCCGAGCACGAAATTCAAACAAAAATTGTTACAACCATTTTTGAGAAAAAATTGGTGTTTTGAACAGTGTGATAACTATAACCACTTTTAAGCACATTTTGGTTTGGAAATTTTCTTTCTATCGCGATCACACGGACCATTTTCTAAGAAATGTTCTTTTGTGGACTCAGATGCTCTTTAAACCTCATGACTTAAAAAAAAACACTCTCAATTTTTCGCTTTAACGAAGGGATTGGGAAGTAAAGTTACATAATTAGCTGAAAGATATGTGTTGGGCACGATTGGGTCCTGCAGTGAGAAGTAATGGAACGGGGCTCAGCTCATCGAGTTCTTCTAGCCATTAACGAACCAAGAGTGAAGACGCAGTCGATGAAGAAAGTGGGAAGGAACCTTACGACTGCAACTGTGGGGGTTATGTGTCCACGATGGTGTCGCCTGATCCATTTTGATTCTGACTCTGGAGACACTCCATGGAAGAGGGGTACTGACTGACTCCTATTAAAGCCACCGGGCGATCGTGGTCTAGTGGTTAAGACTAAGTGGTTAAGGTTAATTGTTGACGTAAGTCGGGGATTGTGTCCGCGCGATTTGCCGTAATTTTTGCCTCAGTCAGCAGCTCTTCAAAGCATCTCCAAAGTTACCTCAGTACAGAGGCACGAGAGGCTTACTATATAACACTTGAAGACAAACCTTGTGGAATTACATTTGCACTAAAAGAAGTGGCTTGCACTGCCTTAAGCATGGATTCAACCCATTAAACCGGCGCCTAATGTGGAGCGCCAATGTAATATTTGTGACATCGCACTAAGTAAGGAGGGATGTAAGTATGATAAATGCAATCAGCACAAATGTAATTCTTAATTACAGTCATAGAAGTTCTACCTCCACAAACAAGGAACTGGGCGACAGGATGACGCCTCGATGAGACAACAGCACTGTTTGGACTACGGACACACTAAGTTTTGAGTGAATCGGGGTGTTCGACGTACCTAGGCAGCACGAATATCCTGGATGAGCCTCAAGTATATGGATTTCTTTATGTTGAATGTCTCATGAACCATTTACGCACTTGTTACCCGATAATTGGTAGAGGTATAAGCAGAACTAACTCAATAATTACCGTAACCTTAACTGTGGCGACCCACCATCACACGCACATAGGTCTATAATTGAAATACAAGAGCTAGCCCTCACCAGTCGTAGGTAGGAAGGGATGGCGACCCTTCACTGGAGAGAGGGACCCTTATATAAACGGCCCTTCAAGCCCTCTCAGAGTCAGTCCGGCGAGGGTAAACCTCAAGTCAACTTCTATTGCCTTTTACTCTTCTCACCCTTGAAAGAAATCGTAGTCGAGATACGTTTAGACTTTTTACACCCTCGTTTTCACTTACCTAATATCAGTACATGGGCTAGCTGAAAAGCTAGGGGCAGTCTGATATTTTTCCATATACTCTTAGTACGTGAGCTAGCCAACGAGGTTAGGTGCCGTCTGGTTTCTTCCAAACAACCTCTTCTTCAAAGATTTAGTAACGAACACAAGTTCCGTACATTAACCTTTACCTGTTCGTATATATAACATTGAGCTTCGTTCTACCAAGTTCATTTAAAGTTAATGAAAAACAAATTTGATTAGTTTCTAGAGTGATAAGAATCACTGACTGTGGGACTGAGGAAAGTAGTGTGATGCATCACAAAAGATATTTTTTCAGCCAGTAACCTAACTTTTCTTCTTTTTCCGTACGGCTAAGGGAAGTGAGTATCGTGGAGTCACTTGATTCTAAAACTTAGCAGGTGTCGGTTGTGTGATGATAATGGTCCCTTGATCTATTGTTTGAGAGAAATAGCCACATGTTGGTTAGGTTAGATGTAGTCAAGTGTGCTTGTGATGAGTAAGTGACAGAACGTAATAGGATGGCATAGATAGCAGAATAATTATTATTGTACTCAAAGGAAATGTGGAAGTAGGAACCCCCTCCCTCAACACAGCCGTCCATTCTCCTTAGCTTTCGCCGCTCGTCTTCAACAATAGCCCTCGTTCCAGTATTAGTTCATCCCATGCCAGGGGTATCTAGAAGTATTACTCCGTATTCAACACTTCAAATCTGTTCTAATGGAAGTTATAAAAGTTATTGTAACGTGTTCACCGAAACTGAGAACATATGTAGTTACAGCTGACGTTTCGTTCATTTCACTAAGCTTCATGAGGACTTGAAAAATAGCATTAATTCTTCAGTATGATATCATGAAACTGATCACAGAAATGAGGGAAATGTGACAATTGAAAGGGAATAATTAGTTGAAGCTGAGGAGCAGATATAATATTGGAGAAGGTTAGTATGAGGGGGTTGTACAGTCTAGATTATGTGTGCGCCTCAGACTTGCCTGACTTAGAATGAAGATCACTCTTACCCGCTCCACAGGGAGCCAAACGATTGGTTTTGGAAAAATATACCAAGCCTTCAGTCTGTTCTAGATGTGCTCACATAGTTACTAACTCTCCAGGTTATTTTGAACTCTTGTGTATCGTACTTTCCTTCACAGCTCACGACTGAGTTGGAGACTCACTACTCATTTCGTTCCATTAGCTTATTCTTTAGTGTTTACATTTCACGCGAGTAGGAGCTCGAGATTTGTTCTATAGTTTGGTTGTAGTCTTTGAGAATGAAACTACTTCTTGTTTCTAGCAGCTCTCCACTTGATATGGTTTTATGTATTGCCCTGTAATGCTCCGACGTCGCCGAAACTGAGGGGTCGGAGGATTAACGAAAATAAGAAGGAAATACCAAAAGGTGCGAAAAGATAGGTGGTGATTGAGAAGGAAGAGAAGGTGTTGGGCGACTAGGAAAAAGAATAACTGTGGAGACTAGAAAAATTGTATTCGGGTTAGTGAAGGGCAACCTGCTTCCTCGGGGGACGGAAATGGAGAGAGAGCTCGGGTTTTCGGTGGAAGGCTCGGCGATCTTCCGCTGCTGAGCAAGCACTCTCGATTTGGCTAACTCCGTATTTGGGCTACTCGCCACCTCGAATTCGGTTCTCAAGCCGGTACTTTATCTAACTATCACCCCTCGTGCTGGTGATATGGTTTACGGCAAGGAGGAGAAACGATAGTGAAGTCCTCTAGGGGGAGAATGTTGATGCTCAGCCCTTCGTCTCGATAGCGCCGTTCCTTGGGCGGTACATGGCTCCCCAGGTTAAATTGAGCATGTCCTCATGCGACCAGGTAGGCAGGAGCGGTGGTTGGGCCTGGTTTGCTTGGCCCATGTAGGCAAGTCGACAGTAGAATCAGAAGAATGGTATCGGTGATGGACTCCCCGAGAAGATGAGGTACCAGCAAGGAGGTTGGTTCGAGTTTATCCTGTAGCTGTCACGGCTGTCGCAATCGTCCTCAGGAAATGGGGGATCAAAATGGGCAAAATTTTGCAACAAGTACATTACGCCGAAATCGAGAGGAAAGCAGGTGCAGAAATTTGGTACATCGTCATAAAATTTTCAAAATAACTGTTCGAATCTTAGGAATATTAGAAGAAACAGAAGAAAATAGAATTATGATGACACACTGAAGTATTTACAGAACATACACGGAAATCGGATCCTTAGGTACAGTAGGATATAAGGTGTTAAAGAAATTGGGTTGTGTCCGCCAGTAGGCAAATTACTAAAGTTAACGTACCTGTTAGGTGAGTCCGTCTCCTCTGGCAGTAACTCACCAGCCAGAGGAGACGGACTCACCTAACAGGTACGTTAATATAAGGTGTACTTCAAGGTTTTAATGACTATTTTGTTGCTGCACATCGCAACTCGTCTTATACACTACCGTTGTACCCAAGCGAAAGAAAGGAATAGGTTTCCCAGGAAGGCACAGAGTGAGAATACAACACAAAAGGGATGGAGTAGTTGGCATGCACGCGAACAGTAATCAACGAATCCCGTGCTCTCCCTCCCCCCTCGCGACGACTAAGTCGCCACCTGGTAACGAGGAGTTCTCTGGTACTGCACAAATCCGATTTTGTGACTTCTAGCTTACTTTCCGCTTATTAATTAAATGTTATCGGATGGTAACTTAGCGCTAGGGTTTTGTATAACGGGTTCTGTAGGGCTTTACGGCAAGGAGGAGAAACGATAGTGAAGCCTTCTCTCTAGGGGGAGAATGTTGATGCTCAGCTCTTCGTCTCGATAGCGCCGTTCCTTGGGCGGTACAGCTCCACTACGTTCTGCTCTTACTACAGTGCCGAAGTTCTCGTACTAGTTGGGGACTGCTTGCTGCTTCCTTTCATTAAGATCGGCATCTATTTTACAGCCGGTTATACGTGGACTGGTTCTTTGCATCTTCACCGACTAGTAGTAACGGCGTGATTCCCCCTACACCGATCCATCTCTTCCCTCTTAATGCTTCATCGTCGCGCCTTCATTTCGCCAAATACTCGACCCCCTTGCATCGCGGCATTGTTGGTTTGCGTGCGCCTTAAATCTACGGCGCTGTGGGTATATGGTGGCTCAGCTCTTGGCGCCGCCGCTTTCTTGCTAATTGAAACTGCTCGTTTCATATAAATCAAATCTCCCTTCAACTTCTTAGAGCCGCTGGAGTTTGGGGGATATCTGACGAATCTGTCTGTTAAAGGGCGTACCAAGTTGAAATTAAAACATCCAGTCGGTGAGCGCCTGCGAAGAACCAAACGTGCATTGCGTAAAACTGTTGAGTGTGGGCGGCCTTCAATACGTTTTCAGTTCTATCTGCCTTGCTTTACTTTATGTTTTCCAGATATAAGTGCGTCATCGCGGCTTTCACTCAACTCCAGGATCCAACAAAGGAATGACAATGGATTACTGTCGTGAGCCCCCCCCTCCACACCCACACCTTCTAAACCAAATCCTGACTTGCAACTCGGTCATATGAAAGAAAATTCTGTGCAAACCCTATCATTTCAATAGGTGAATTTATAAAAGCTAAAACCACTGCAGGCTGCATCTTGATAGCAGACTTACAAGACTGGGCTGAAGATAGCTACGTATTAACAATCGAAACTTTGACCACTTGCCCTGAAGTCATGGATGGTCCGAAACATATCTAGAATCAAGACCGGAATGTCTTTGGAGTTTTGTTGTGTAGACCATTAGATCTTTCTTTAGCTGTAGAACTGCTCATGGGTTTAATTCGAACACTAATTCAACATTTGCATTGCACCTCCACGATTCTCATTGGTTATTTTCGTAACTTCAGACTGAAAGTAGGAGAGCGCTTTGTCATTTTTTGTTTGCAGGAAGCGAGAGACACAATTTTTCTTTTTGTCGATCGATTACATAATAAATAATGGCATTTTTTAGGACTTGATAAGAGATTTTTTTAGATTAGCAGAATTGGAACTATTTACAGTAATTTTCCTGCGTTTTATATTGCGTGTTTGGCTCGGCTATAAGGAGCGCATTGGCAATCAATCTGAGAAAACCTCAATTTATTGTATTTTCTAAGAAAGGCATTCGTGATTTGTCCTCTTCGCCTGTTATAGACGTATTGTCTCATACCATTCAGCCTAATAAAGTTGTCAAGAATCTTGGTGTGCTATGGATGCCCTGTTAAACTGCATAAATCATGTCTCCCAAACAGTCGAGAAGGTTTATGGCTCGTTGTACAACTTGAAAAGAGTCCTTACCTTAAACTCATTCTAAGTACGTCTTAACTGATTCTTCATTTGTCTTTTTGTAGTGAAATATTTTGTAGTACTGCTTGTTATCGCTTACAAGTCCGTTTCAATTCAATAGCTACGTTTTATCACGACCACATTTCTCAATTATCCAATTCATTATCCAAATATTCCATGAAAGACTTAATCAAAATCAGAATTATTTTATTCATTTCTGGGTTGGTTCATGAGAGTGGACCCAGCCCTAAGTCCATGCCCTTAAGGGCGTGCCTTAACGTGGCTCCTCACATGACTGTTTTTCCGGGGAAGTCCTTCGAGATTCGAGATCTTGTGTCGAGCCTTCCACATTCCGTAGGGGAGTACTTTGGACCTGACTCCATGGATTATTACTTTCCGCTACCGCAAAGGGAAAGGAAAGTGCAGCAATCGTGTCTTAAAAAAATTTGGGTTTTCTTCAGATCTTCAGATTTTGAGGCCTACTGAGCCTAAAAACCCTAATTTCAACGATTTTGATTAAGCTTTAAAATTATCTTCTACTAATCAATACTTAACTTTTCTTCTCCATACATATCTCCATGAAAATCCGGTGAACGGAAATATAGGCCTATGAAGCAAAAATAGGTTTTTTACACTTTTTGGCAAAACGACTTCAGCGATTTTCACCAAACTCTCAGGATGTTTTCAAATAGTTAATACCTACGTGTTGTTCTCAATAAATGTTCCTCTGAAAGTCCATTGAGCAGAGATAAAAATTAAAATGTGCCGAAAATAACGTTTTTTCTAACATTTCCGTAAATTCTGTGGTAACTGTTTCACCAGATGTGATAAATTCTAATGGAGTGTCTTTTAGTCATCCATACCCACATTCCGTTCTCCATAATGTGTATTTCTGTATATATATGTGTTGAACGGAGATATAAGCCAAGTTAGCTCAGAAAAGGAGATTTATCGAATACTAATTTATCGGTATTCCAATTTTCTCAAAAAGGGTTAAGACGATTTCGATCAAACTCACGGAGTACTCTCAACTAACTAGTACGTACATTTTGTTCTCCATAAATGTTCCTGTAGAAATGCGGTGAACGAAGATGTAGCGCCCGCATATGTAGCTGGTGTTCGAACTTAAAAGGATTGCGGAAGGACTTTTAATTCATTTCTGGGTGGATTCATGGGAGGGGACCCAGCCCTAAGTCCATAAGGGCGTGCCTTAACGTGGCTCCTCACCTGACTGTTTTTCTGGGGAAGTCCTTCAGGATTGCCGGGCGAACCTCTGGAATTTCTATCCCCCCAATTGCTGATATTGCGTCGAGCCTTCCACATTCTGACTCCGTGCATTATTACTTTCCGCTATCCCAAAGGGAAAGGGAAGTATAGCAATCGTGTCAAAAAAATTTTGGGTTTTCTTCAGATCTTTACGTTTTGAGGCCTACTGAGCCTAAGAACCCTTATTTTGGCGCGTGGTCCATGTGTGTGTGTGTGTGTGTGTGTGGCTGATTGTTTTTTGCTTTGTTTATTATTTTTTGTAGACACCAAAATAAGGGTATGGATGATTTCGGCTGAGGGGAAGGGGAGAGGGGAAACGAAAGTGTACCAAAAACTAGGGTTTTTCGCCTTTTTATCAAAAACAGCTTCACCCATTTTGATTAAACTTCAAAATTATCTTCTACTAATTAATACCTAACTTTTCTTATCCATACATATCTCCATGAAAATACGGTGAACGGAGGGAGATATGGGCCCCTGAAGCCAAAATACGTTTTTTACGCTTTTTGGCAAAACGGCTTCAGCAATTTTCACCAAACTCTCAGGATGTTTTCAAATAGTTAATATCTACATATTGTTTTCAATAAATGTTCCTCTGACAGTCCATTGAACAGAGACAAAAATGAAAATGGGTCGAAAATAACGTTTTTTCGAATATTTCCGTAAATTCCAGGGTAACTACTCTACCAGATGTGATAAATCTTCTGGAGTGTTTTCTAGCAGTCTAAACCCACGTTTTGTTCTCCGCAACTATCTCTGTGTCCATCTGTTGAACGGACATATAAGCCAAGTTAACTCAGAAAAGGAGATTTGTCGAATATTAATTTATCGGTATTCCAATTTTCCCCAAAACGGCTCTAACGATTTCGATCAAACTTACGGAGTACTCTCAACTAACTAGTACGTACAATTTGTTATTTGTAAATGTTCCTGTAGAAATGCGTTGAACGAAGATATAGCGCCCGCATATGTAGCTGGTGTTCGAACTTATAGGGATTGCGGAAAGTTGTGTGTTGCTACGCACCGCTCGTCTACCTTCGTCGCCTATTTAACAACCAGTTGTTTTCGGTCTTTAGAAAGATAATTGTAAAATAAATGTTGATTCGTTCGGCCGTGAGCTTCTAGCAAATAAGCCTTTTCATTCAAGTCAGAATAGTTCGCGAGGCGTTTGTCGGACTGTGTGGGCCTTAAAACGGTAAGATCTGACGAGAGCACAAAATTGTTTTTCAGCCGATTAAATAACTTTCTTTTCCACTTCGTACAGCCGAGGAAAGTAAAAAGTTGAGTTCATTCACATAGTTTTCTCCGAATTTTCCGACATTTCGATTTGTTCCAAATAATACTCGGATTAAATGTTTTAGGTACCATTTTCAAATGTGAAATATCAACAGCGAAACGCTGTCTGATTTCCTGTAGACGTTTGCGAAAACAAATTTTGAGGTGTTGACTGTGCCAGTTGCCGTTCATCAACCTTCCTCCGGCGTTTACATTTGTTTCCAACTTCTCACGAGCCAGTCGCTATTATTTGTCGGTATTTACCGGAGCTCTGTGATCAATGAACATAAATATATTCCTAGTCTAGCTAACTGCGAAAACATTATTGATTCGACGGACGTACGCTGAAAAAAACTTTTTTAAGACTGCATCCCTTCATTGTGTCCTGTGTAAACACGTCTCGATTGCCGATTGTTCCGAAACCATTCAATCCCATAGGCGTTTTCCAACATTTATCGAAGCCTTCGGTCAACTCGAGAGAAATTCATCTTTCCCCCTGCTCTCTCGTTCAAATATTTCGCACTTTACCCGTTTTTACTTTCCTTGGCTCTACAAAGTAGGAAAGTTATGAAATTGGCTGAAATTTTTTTTGAGTTTTCTTCAGATCTTTACGTTTTGGACCCTCCTGAGCCCGAAAAACACTATTTGGGAAAATGGTCTGTGTCTGTGTATGTGTGTCTGTGAACAATTTTTAGAGAAAACCACCGTACTAAATCAGCTCAAACTTCATGTCTCGCCCGCAGGTTACCATGGGACGCCAAAATGAGGGTATGAGCAAAATCCACCGAACGTTAACTATAGTTATCATAGTGATCAACACACCAAATATTTTTTTCTCAAAAATCGCTCTAACGATTTTGATTACATTTTTTATATTGGTAGCTCTCAATATTGCAACTATAACATGAAATTCTCTATTGTGAGAAAATGACGTGAGCAGCACAATAAATTACCAAACCTTTCGACGAATTCGATTTTAGCGCCGTTTTTAGAAAAAACAACCGTACCAAATCAGCTGATACTTGATGACTGGCCTACAGATTACCCTGGAACGCAGAAATAAGGGTATGGGCAAAATCCACCGAAAGTTGACTATAGTTATCATAGTAATCAAAACACCCAATTTTTTTTCTCAAAAACGGCTCGAACGATTTTAATTAAATTTTTCATGTTGATAGCTTTCAATAAGGAAATTATGCCGAAAATTCCCATTTGTGGGAAAATGACGAGAGCAGCACAATAAATTATCAAAATTTTCGACGAAAAGCGTTTTTAGCGCAGTTTTTTCCTTATACACTCCGCTGGAATTTTGGTAGAATGTTAAAAAAAATTGGTATAGTAATCTAATCCAATATCTAAAGGGTGAGTGTTTAAAAACGCTCATGAGATACATGGGGCTCAGTCCAGAAATTCCTGAATTTCAGCTACTGCCGTTTCGCTTACTACCAGTTCTAAAAGTCTTTACCCAATAACACTGCAAAAGTAATTACTATCCTTCTTCAAAAAATTTGTGTTAACAGCGTCGTTAATTATCTGTGTACCAATTGCTCAATAATGGTTCTGAAATGAGTACGAGCAGCAATATAAAATCTAGAACTTTAAGCGCTACCGCTTCCTGCTGCCGTAAAGCGTTGTTTGACCAAGTTCAAATTAACCGAGTGATAAATGAATTGATTAAATAGAATTAGCCATGTAAAAAGTGAATTGTTGTATAGCTAAGGAAAGTTGTGTGTTGCAACGCACCAGATATTTGTTTGTTATTCTGTTCCTAAACTGACAGCTACTGACATGAAGTGAATTTATTATATTTTTAAACGCGGGGTATGATCTTGAACGAACCATTGGCAGGAAATGCAGAGTATTGACGAAGTGTCAGCTAGCAACATCCATCATAATAGTTCTTGATGCTTAGTACTTAGTGCAGATCATAAATACGTGGGTCAGAGAACCACGCGCGTTTAGCTTAATGACGTTTTTCGGGACGAAAGATGTTTGGTATGATTTTATACTGAACGTGCAGGCAAAGCAAACAAATCGAGAGAGAATGTAATAGGGAATCAGTAAATTTGAGAAATCCACTAAGCAAAGCAATCATTTTACAAATTTTGTTCGTAGGCAGTTCGAAAACGTTCCTTCTGGCACCTTTCAATACCAACATTCGCGTCGCGATTAGTTGGCTGAAGTGCTTTCAGTTAACGGTGACGATGAGTGAGTGAAGAGGGTGTATGACTTAAAATGGCAACGGATTTTGGTGCTATCAATTGCCAAGCGAAAAAAATACCTTACGACCTGAAATATTTTGCAACGAGATCGATTTGTCACGCTTGTCAAGTTGACGTTGTGAATGAGACCTTCACAAAACCTTATAATTCGTAATGTTGTTTAGAAGTCAATACAGGCCCCGCAAAAACTGTAAACACGAAACGAACGATGAATGCATTCCACCAACAATACAGAGAAGTGCGATCCAATTGCCATTTCACACAGACACGTCTGGTCAAACAAGTTCTCATTAGCCATTTACTTCATTGTTATTTACATATAAATCACTCTCAATTAATTTCGTTGTTGCGTGAGACAAAACACGGACAAGTCGGATTTTTATATAAATGGAAGTGCTTGCAGTTTTCAGTTCGTGGTTGCGGTCGTCAACTGTAAGTACCAGTTCATTTTCGCTCACCTCATACCATTTTAGTCATGCTATTTGGCTCACCATTGACTACCATAAATTTTGACGTGTAATTAAAAAATTTGTCGTTTCATTAAAAAATCTCGTTTTTTTGTGTCCGCCACTGAATTTTGCCTCGTCGAGGACTGCTGTGTTGAAATACTGACAATTTAATCATTCGAGTTCATTATTCGCCGCCATATTCTCTTACTAAAATTTAATACCATCGATATTTTTGGATGTGCATCGATTTTTTTTTATGGAGGCCCACCGCACGCACTGATAATAATACTTCTTGTTGATGTACTAGGGAGGTGACAGGTGACTGGTAGTAAGAAGCGAAGGGAACTACGGAAAGTTATTATTTTCGTGAACAGGAAGGGTGGGAGAAAATTGAACAGTGTTGAGGAGGGAAGGTTACAAAAATGAAATAAATAAATCGTATTTCGCAGTGAAATAAAAATAAATAAGCACCAAAATAACAAAATTAGTACAAATAGGAAATCGATAAATTAAAAAACAAATTTAGATTTTGGGATTGGAATAGGTGTGCCCTCAAGGATATGAGTATGAACATTCGAGTGGAAGTTTGGAGTGGGTGGTGGCATTTTTAGACTCTCAGATTGAAGCAGTCGTTAAATGGGCGGAGAGCCCACCTGTTGAGGAGTACAGCTCAAAGCCAACAAATTACTTTGGCAGAATCATTGATCTTACAATGGTAAGTGTGGTGTCTGGGCATATGCTCGTGGCGTTGGAGAGCTGGACCTAGCTTCGCAGCCTACACCTCTTTCCTGCCAGCACCAAACATCTTTCCGGGGGGAATCCCCAGCGAACCGCGGTACCCACAAGGCCAATCCCATGGCTTCACGACTGACAGCACCACGCCCTAAAGGCTCCACGCTGAAGCCCCCGTGGCCACAGCTGACCTTGAGAAGCCTAAGTACCTGAATGGGTGGCAGGCCCCGGTGCCGGAATTGCCAAGAGGCGCTCTACCGGCACCTGCGCTTTATCTCCATGGGGTTTCCTGGAACCCCCTCACTTGCCACCGTATGCCCCATGGAGAAGGGTGTCAGGCCGTCTTTTACGGCTTGAGCTGGGATCCCCTTTCTGACGGGACAAGGGCGGACTACTTGATATTCGGCCGCCCTCGACCACGACCCACCCCACTCACTCAATAAATACATTCAACCCTCAAATACATTCACACATTTTCCCGAAGGTCCAGGGGCGGACTGCTAGACATTCGTCACCCCTGGAACCTTCCGTACACTACCTATTCCTACTGCTACACACAAACACTAACACACTCATACAGCCTTCAAAAACATTCTTGCCAGTGGTCCAGGGATGGGCTACGAGATATTCGGCCATCCCTGGCACTGTCCATGCACGACCACACACTAATACAAAACACACAAACACACTAGACCCTTTCTCCCTAGGCCCTGCGCAAGTTTCCCCACAACCTATCCTCTTCCCTATTTCTTAACACCTTTTCCCCAAACCATTTCCACCATACAAAACTCCCCTGCTCCCTAACCATTGTCACATCCCACTGGCTTCCCATTCCTAATACCTCATTCCTTGCTTGCCCTTTCCTGCTGGTGTTCCACTGTGTCCAGCTCCCCATACTCACACAGCCCATACATCACCAACCCGGTGACGAGCTGTGTGGTGTGGAATCCAAATCTCATCCAGCGGGCCTCTATCCTTTCCCTAACCTGTAGCAGCCATGCGTACGTCCATATTTCTTTATCACTATTATCCCACCTTTCCTGCCATTCATCGACTAATAACTTGTCCATAATGGCCTTCTTTTTCCTTCGTACCACTTCCCTATCATTCTACATCACTCATACCTGTGCTCTCAGACGGAATCCTGCCCCCTACTCTTCACTTCCAAGTCCATGGGCGGCTCCCCAGCAACGACGCACAGGACATCGGAGAAGACTGTCCGGTAGGCCTTTACCATACTAACCAACATCTTCCTTTGGCTACTCACCAGTCTCTTCCTCGTGTGGGTATTCACTTTATCCCACCATGCTCCAGATGCGTACGCGATGACTGCCACATACTTTCCCCGATATATCATGCGCAAGGCCTCCCTTCCTACTCCCCATCCTTCCCTCGCCAATCTTCCCACCCCATGGATATCGTTACAGTTTAAAAATTACTTCTCCTGATCCTTTGACATTCCAGCTGAGTCAGTTTTTACTTTCCGCTGTCAATTATAGCGATCTTGTCAAAAAACAAAGTTGAGTTTTCTTCGGATGTTTACGTTTCGAGGCGTATGTGTCGGAAGCTCGTGGAGTGGTGGCAGGTGACATCAGGTTTGCAGTATTGACCTTGTCCTGGCGTGCTATGTGGTGCAAGAAAAGTGCTGAGGGGATGCGTTGGCTGGGTATGTCAGCAGGCGTTCTACGAGGTATCACCACTCGCGTGTCGTTTGGTTCGTATCTAAACTTGTGATCGTTCTATCTTGGAACACCCTCTTATCCCCCTTTCCTTCCCCGCCCCAATCCTTCTATTCTATGCTCTCAAAGTATTTTCTACTGGTTAGATCCTAACTTTTCTCCTCCACAAATATCTCCATGAAAAGTCGGTAAACGAAGCTCTCAACAGCAAAAATGGGATTTTTGTGTTTTTTTTTGGCAAAACGTTTCTCTGAGAGGCCGTTGAACAGAGATAAAAAGCAAAATGTGTCGGAAATAATGTTTTTTGAACATTTGCGTAATTCCCAGAGTAACTGCTTCTCTAGATTTGATCCATCTTACAGTGTCTTCCAGCAACCTCTATCCAAATTTTGCACTCCGTAATTATTTCTGCATGTTTCTGTGGAACGAAGAAATAAACGATTTGTCGAACATTAATTTACTGTTCTTCAATCAAACTTACGGAGTACTCTTAATTAACTAGTACCTACACATTGTTCCCCGTAAATGTTTCCGTGGAAATGCATTGAACGAACATACAGCGCTTATTTACCGTCTGGCGGGTCGCGGAAAGTTGTGTGCTGCTACCCTCCAGATATTTAGTTTCCTGAGTCTTATGAGATTGAAAGGGAAATTTGTAATCGGCTGGATAATTTTTTTTCAGACCTTCACGTTTCAAGGACATTTGTGCTCATAAAACAGCGTTACAGAGAACGTCTATGTGTGTCGAAGTTGATCAAACTTCTGTTCGTGCTTGATAGTAACGCCCTAAAGGCGTTCAGGACTGATTGGCGAGTCTTCTTGCTTTTCATCTAGGGTGGTTGACAAGTGTTTTCGGGAATTGGGGGGGGGGGGGGCTAACCGTTGGACTCCTGGTCGGGGCAGGCTTGAGTAGAAGAACGAAGTGTTGAAGCGCTTGGGGTTTTTCGGGAGGCGCACAGGATCCACATTGTGGAGTGATTTCTGTCTCGTAATGCAGCAGTTATTAATATTAGGGTCTTGCATCGAAAGCTTGGGTACAGATGGCATGTTCGTTTTTCCACTAGTATGGTCAAGACTTTCCGGTAGTAGGGGAAGTCGGCGGCGTTCGAAAGAATGGCCAGATCTAGCAGCCTCGTTGTGCCTTATTGAAGAGTGAGATTGTTCGACGCAAAGCGCCGAATCGTCCAGTCCTTTGACCTCGAGTCATTGTCTCCTTCCGAATAACCCTTATCTTACCTGTGGAAATTCCACCGCCACGGTTGCGGTTATTGCTAACGGCCACCGGATTTTCCTGGGCTGGATTTTTCCTTTCTTTGTTTTTCCTCTCCTCCTTTTTCAGATTACTCTCCCCTACAGATACCTCCTCCCAAAATCATTCTGCTACGAAGTTTCACTGAAGTCGGTCCTCTCCCATTTCCCAACATCATCTTCCAACACCTTTCGCGATACAGTCTCCTCCAATTATCCCAACGAACACCTCTTCCACCTCTCATCGACTTCTAATTTTGACTTCTCCTTCCTTCCCAGTACAACCGTTTTCACTCCTTCAGATCCCTACTTGTTCGCGCTTATATACTCAACTGTCATCCTCTTCTTTGGACACTTAAGTCTTCAAATCTTGTGATGTACCAACTCATTAGTTACAAGTTCGCGTTCAACTAAAACCCCGCTCCGAGTTGAGTCCAAAGGATGACATGGACTTCTGTTTCTCGTATTGCTCTTCCTGTGAAAAGTATTATTCGTCGTGCATAGTCACAGCTTTTGATGGAGTTACCAGGTCTCGTTCGACTGCCTCCAAGGTGTGGGATACATCGGTCGGGGGAGGGGGGGGGGTGAAGGCCTGAAGGTGGGATGCCGGTGGTGGACGTTGGCCGAGGCGTGATGTGTGCCAGGGAGACCCTCTGTTTCCTCTTTCATTCAATCTTGTGATTGACACCGCACAGTGGACGTCAAGAGGGGAGTTCCAAACGATGGAAAAGCCTAATCCACTTGACGTGTTCGGTACGGAACTAAGGAAAGTGAGGAGCGAAGCATTGTACAGCCTTTCCTACCCTAAATTCTACGTTAAATGCACTGACTGTTCCCACATTTCACTGAATGGAAACATTGAGCTGGCGTTTAGATGTCTGAAATCACATTCTGCGAAGCACCACTCAACTTAATCCCATTTTAAACGTTTTAGAAATGTTCCAGTGTATTATTTACCTGACTTAAACTCGTGTGAGACGTTCTTGTCAGTACTAGCTTGAGTCGGATACCAACGAGATCCCTATTAATTTGTATCTGCTATCCAGCTATAAAGCTTACTTAACATTTTTGTTGTATAAGAATAATTTTTCGCAGGTTCGTTCGCTATGAAAATCCTCGCCGTGTTTCTCTGTCTATTGGTGGGCTCTATGGCCTTACCGTCTCTCAACATTTTTTCTCAGGAGTGGAAGGACTTCAAGGTTTGTTAGACTCTGCCAATTAACTATTCGTTATCATTAGAGGAAATATTCTGGTTTTCACGATCTTTTATTCTTCTTTTTTCCCAAAAAGGCTTTCAACAGGAAGATCTACCGAAGTACTGCTGAAGAAATGCTTCGTGTGAAGATCTACTTGCAAAATAAGCTGACAATCGTTGCACATCACGCTAAATACAAGCTGGGACTAGTTGATTTTGATGTTGAAATGAACAATTTCGGTGACTTGGTGAGTTTTGACTTGGAATGGCCAATTTAAAAAAAAAAAATACAGGATCATTGTTGGGTGCGCGAAAAGGAGAGAGAGAAACACACAGACGAATTCAACGAGATATAGGGCCGTATTGATACATTCGTTTGCCACGATAGAGTTTTGTTTACACGGTCACTTGGTTCTCTGAATACAGGAACTGGTGGCGAGAGTCAGTAGAGCTGGGAGTATTACGATAGTTGATGGATGGGAACTGAGGGATGTGAGTCGATCGCGAGAACTGGGGTTTGGAAGGATCCCAGTAAGCTTGGGGAACCTCTGCTGCAGCTTACTGGGATCCTTCCAAACCCCAGGGAGGCCAGCAAGTCCAAACTGTCTCGCCCTGGGATGAGGAAAAGTCGTAAGTGCCATCAAAAGATCACTGGCCTGGCCCATTAAGGGTTGTTTGACTCAAATGCACAGCCCCCGGCCTTGCGCTGGTGCATTATGGGTTCGTGCCACGGCAGGTGGCTGGCTTCACAGGGCAAGGTAGGTAAAGTGGAGCACTCCAACTCCCATTCCTGACAATGCTGGGAAATGAGCTAGCTCTGTGGACACCGTGGTGGTCTTGGAGTCGCTGGAACGTAATCATCCCATCTCTTCCTTCGTTTTTAAACTGTGAGGTCTGAGAGAGGTGGAGGCCACTGGGTGGGAACTTCCTTGGACATCCCGAAATGCGGAATTGTAACTGTCGATTGCAAGAGCTGATGGATGATTGTGTTTACGATGAGCGGCGTGTTGTAGAGAGGAATGTCAATTGAGGGGTGGGATATTTTCGAAAGTCCAGAAAAGGGTAAATCCGTTGTCACTTGAACATAACTGAAGAGCTGGACTTTCCCACAAACAAAAGAGCTTGAGGTCAGAAAAGTGGACAATGACAATTAGGCAATGACTTCCCGTTAGTGGCAAATGCGGACGTT
Organism: Pachypeltis micranthus; assembly: GCA_020466155.1. Classification (NCBI taxonomy): domain Eukaryota; kingdom Metazoa; phylum Arthropoda; class Insecta; order Hemiptera; family Miridae; genus Pachypeltis; species Pachypeltis micranthus. The sequence goes on from CM035776.1 coordinate 9,760,201, forward strand.
CTAAGCACAAAATCCCAATCATGTTTTTGACGATTGGTGCCCACAAACACACCATTCAGTACCGTACGCTCATAATAGTCTACTGCCATCCTTCATGAGTAACGTATAAAGTAAATCATCACACGACTATTTTAATGTTTTCGTTTCAGCTCGCGCACGAATTCAAAAGCGTGTCAACCGGTCTCAATTTAACTGCGGCTCACCAAACCAGGTCTATCGACACCTACGTCAGGTCTAACAGGCGCCTCCCCGCTAGCTACGATGCTCGCCGGGACCGCCTCGTCGCAACACCATTGCAACAAGGAACTTGCGGAAGCTGTTGGACGTTCAGTACTGTAAGCAAATCTCATTCATTTCACGCGTTTCTCTTTCACATTATGAGAACCGCAGGCACACGCAATGAGCACACAATTATCTCGTCCCTTTCTAGTCGAGTTTCCCGTCAAGTTATGAAAAGTTAAGCCTAAAATTAAAAGATTAAGCCTGAAAATATTGAATGTCCGCTTATCGAGGCGGTACTAGAAATACTCACGAATGATACTACGGAACCACCTAGGTTTCTAGTCTGCTCAATTTCTGGAAATTTAAAATGTGATGGGCGATGCGAAAAACTTCAGTCAAGCGTTCACGTTGCTAATGACACGAATGGTATGCCCATCCAGACTATAATAAAAATACCTGACATTTCAACAGCATGTGATTAAAACTGAGGAAACTAGGTTAGCTGGAAAGAAGCCACAACAGGTAGGGAGCCTTCTAACCAACGTAGTTCTTGAAGCATTGAGACGAAAATTGGGAAAGAAAAAGAAAATGTTCATCTGATATAAGATTGTGTTTTGTTTTACTTCCTCCGATATTTTGTGAATATTATGTCTTCGTTTATGCGTGCACAATCGTCCGAAAACGAGTCTTCAGGGAGAAAAGTGTCGATAAATACTAAGCACTATATCAGAAAATAAATGTAAATCAGTCGTCGTTTAATCAAATTTACTTTAATTTTGTTTACAGACTGGTTCTCTCGAAGGACGGCTCGCCAAAAAGACCGGAAGGTTGATTCCCCTCAGTCAACAAAACTTACTGGATTGCTCCACCACGGGTGGTAATGCTGGGTGCGATGGAGGTTTGATGAACTCCGCTTTTAGCTACATTCAACGAGCTGGTGGACTTCAAGCTGCATCTACCTACCCCTACACTGGAAGGGTAAGTTAATACGTAATATTCCACTGATTAGGCAAAGCATTTTCTAGAGGTTGATGCTTCATATACGTTTTACTTGTTTTGTTTTTTTCATTTATTAATTTATTATTTTCATTTATCCATAGTAAATCGTGCTATGAACACATTAGTGAGTTGGGTATTATTCCGAAGCCCTCTTTGGGCTTCGAGCAGCACCAAGTTGAAACCAAATTGAAATCCATGTGAAATGTAACTTGCATCCTCTGTCATGTTTCCTCTGAGTATTTACGCAGTAGCTTCTGCCCGATTGACTCAATTAATTATGACTTTCCGCTGAACTCTTGAAACGTGTGCCGTTGGACAACTGTTGGTTGTCGAATTTAACGATTTTATTCGTGTGAATAGTGACTACATCACAGTTTATTCTAACGTTGGTTCTCATTTTGCAGCAAGGCTCGTGCAAATTCAATCCCAGGCTCGCTGTCGTCAAGGTAACTGGTTTCACGACAATCGCGCCAGGAAACGATCAAGATCTCAGGGACGCTTTGTACAATGTCGGACCCGTTTCCATCGCTATTGATGCCAGCTCTCCGTTGCTGACTTTCTTCAAAGGCGGTAAGTTTACAGACATCGTTATCATTTTTCAACATGTTGGAACAAATAAGTATACGCCAGTGCGTATCTTGGATACAGGGGAGGCGGTGGCAATATGATGTTAGTTCGGGAACCCAATAGAACCTTTGATTTTCTGTACCGTAGGAACAGTTCAGCAATCTCAAACACCGTCGAGCCAATTTAGGTAGGCCCTTCACTAAGACCCAAAAACTGTGTGATGAAATAATGGTTTTCAGTTTTGCGCCAATGTTATAGGATATACGGGCGTCTTGCATTAATACTTCCTTCCTTCTTAACCAATTATCGTATATTCGAAATAGCCAAGCCCACAGGTATCGAGATAGAAAGAGGAGCGAAGCTATTGTGTCAGACATTGTTCAGTTCACTATGGATACTGGGATCGTTTATTCGTTCCCTAGTGATCTGAGTTCAATCTCCAAGTTTCAGTGCTATTGTATTCTAGTCAGGATTATAAAACGTTTATCGAGTTTATCGTTGCGTGTTTTAATTATTACTCACGTTATTTGTCCACAACAAATTGGCGACGAGGTAAACCTTTTTCTTTCGTTTTCCACCGACGAAATCAATTGCTGTTCTACTCGCACGGGAATCCCAAGCGAACACGTTTTTGCATCACAACCATTTACGGTAATTATCAATTCTCTTCTCTGTTCATTAATCAACTATCATGGATGCAACTCAATTCAAAGCCTTTTTGGAACACTAGAACATTCTTATGACAAAATTATTCGAGTCACTCCAATCAACGAGAACTTCACCTTCGTCAACCAGCTCATCGTCAAACTCAAATACAAATACAGCTTTCGTACCGAATTTCGAAACATTTGACTCCTCCAAGGAATCATTCAAAACATACAAGCAACGATTCGAAAATTATCTCGAGATGAAATCAATATCTGGAGACCAGGTTTATTGCGCACGCTTATTGTTAAACTCGGTAGGGGCCAAATACTTTGACATGATGGCTGCATTGGGCTCTCCCAAGACTCCAACACAGCATACTTACCCGGAACTAATGGCTCTGCTCGGAGCCAATCTATCCCCTCCAAGAAACGAACTCGTTGCTCAACACAAATTCCTGTCAATTTACCAGCGGGACAATCAAACGATTGCAGAATTTGTGACTTCTCTTCGTCGATTTTATATCTCCCTGTGAGTGCAAGGCTTCGATCGCTGACATATTTCTCCGGGCCCAATTCGTTAGGGGTCTCAATTCCGCCGCAATTCGAGAAAACGCCCTCCAATCGAAAAAAACCGTTTTCACCGAAATAGTGACGGACGCCATTGCGTTGGAAACTTCCAAAATCGACTCATGAGTACTAGCTCCTAAACCAACCACACCCACTGATATCAACAAAATAACATCACGGACTAATAACACTAATCAAAGCAAAAAGAAACAACCAGGTTCACGTCATCGATCGCAATCAAGACGAAGGCCCAAAATTGATTATTCTGCTCTAGGCCTTGACGGAGTTTGTTTGAGATGTGGAAAAGGTAACCAGGTAAAGAAGAAGGTAACCATACACTGACAAATTCAAATTCAAATGTTCTGCTTGCAACCGCACTGGTCATGTGGCCAAGGTTTGCGTGACAACATTACTCGACCAGACATCAAATTCTCGCTCCACCCACCAGATTCAAGAACAAACTCAAGCTGCAACCACAATATAACTATCACACGTTAGTAAGATATCAAGACGAATGCAATTGGAACAGAAAGTTTTATTCTCGAATTACATTCCGAGAAGTTTTATGACAGGAGACTGAGTGGGAGCGAACGTGAGCGCGAGCGACGAGGGAACCGGCTCGGCTACAATTGACGGCAGCAAAGTCTCGAGCAAATCGGGGCATATGAGATGCCCAGTCAGCATAAATTCACCGAACGAGCCTCCACTGAATCGAAGGGTTTGGTTCGTCCCGTTAAACCACTCCGCTCTTGATGAAGTGCCTGTCCTCAGGTACTCATGAGCACTGCAGTTTCTGGCCATGTACTGCAATCAGGGCGTTGCTGACCACCCAACAAAGGGGAACCTAATCTTGAGCAAAGAGAGAGAATTTTGATTAAAGTTCCAAAAGGGTGCCATGTTCGTGGTGGGAGTATTGAATTTAGAACTACAAATAAACAGTCATCTCACAATGTCTCTGACGTACACATCTTCTGTGGATCGTACGTCTTCGTCCCACACAGGTGCGACATCCATGGTTCAGAGAATCGGTCCATCTCTTGGCGAAAGACGATTATCTGAGTAAGGGGAGTCGGAGTTTCTCTCTTCCTCAGAGGACACCTGCCCTCAGGTGTTCCAGAAATGGGTAGTGCAGAGCAAAGATGCTGCGTCTATCGTGCAGTGGTTAGTTGCGCTTTTGGGAACAAGTTCTGGGCGTCCTGGCTGGGGCAACTGAGTGGGGGCGAAAGCGAACGCGGGCGACACAGCGACGAGGGAACCGGCTCGGCTACAACTGATGGCAGTGAAATTAAAGCGGATCGTGGCATTTGAGGTGCCCAGTCAGCATAAATGCCCTAGACGAGCATCCGCTGAATCGAAGGGTTTGGTTCACCTGATACAGTTTCATGAACTGTCATTCCAGATCCATACAAGAAACAACCCAAAACATGGGATAGAAGGGGGTGCGAGGCCACAAACAACTTCTACTTCGTGCTCCCTAGTATCTTTTCATAATAATGTGGAGCTTCCTCGCTCAATCCCTAAAAATTTGGTAAACGTCTAGGAATAATGTGCCAAGCGAACCTTTCACGGAGGCTATAAACATAAGATTATTAAGATATGATAGAGAATGTGATTGTATTGCAGGTATCTTCTCCGTACCTCCTGCAGCCTGCAGTGCCTCCAAATTGTCTCACGGTGTTGTCGCTGTTGGCTACGGAACCGAAAGAGGCCGTAACTACTGGCTCGTAAAGAACTCATGGGGACCCCAGTGGGGAGAGAACGGATTCTTCAAAATCTTGAACAACGGAAGGAACCTTTGTGGAGTCACTTCAATGGCCAGTTTTCCAAATATTTAAATACTTGAATTAAACTTAGTTAAATTGTATTCAGAGTACCAAATTTTTAACCTAATTATACGTACATGGTTGTGAGGTGAGCGATGGGCCAGAAGAGCAAGATGTAAAATTCGGAAGTTTGATTAAGTTTCAGTGAATATTGAGGTTAAGGATTGTTTTTTTTGAAATGTGGATGCAGGCGATACCCTCACTGCAGCCACAAACGGGCTTATTGTAAGCGCGTTCATGATCCTCAGCTCATGGCTCCTTTGCACCTCCCCTAGGCCCTCGGCACTGGTCTCACTTTGTGTGACGTCACTTATACGCCCCCACCACTCCCACACAAAGCGGAGGACATGCGCAAGTTCTGCATTTGCCACCTCTTCCGGCTGAAGAAAGGGTTAAGGATTAATTTTAACGCAATTTTTCGTGAGCTTCGATTCATTCAATCATTTGATGGATGTTAGGGGTGGGAGTGGATCATTGGTTCCCTGAAATCTAGAGGTTGTGAAGTACCAGCAGGTCCACAGGTTACAGGGGGACGAATACGGTTGTCGACGAAGGTGCCAGGTGGTAAGATTCTAACGAGGGGAACATTCGGAGAAGATTTTATGCTGTGGGTGCTGAGCACTTAAAGCTATAGAAGTGCTGCAAGATTACGAAATTTCAGGGCGGCGTAGACACCTGGCAGTGGCCACCAAACCAGTGGAGAGCGCCTGGTGCACCATGCCACACGTAAAGATTGCAAGCGCGAGGCACCCCTGCGTTGAACTCACTCAGTTGAACTGCGGGCCTTGCGGCTACATCATTCGGCGAGCAATCGCCCGCCAAGTCATGAGTAGGCTATGAATAGGTTAAAAACGCAGGCATAAGTGGTGGCTAGAGCGTTGAGTTCCTTCAACTGGGCGACTTCCCTAAATATTTTCTCATTATTTCGGTTGATAACGCTGAACATTATATTAAAACTGTCAAGGAAGCTAAAACTAATCTCAGTTGATCTTTGACATCTTCTTCGTTTAATTTCAATTGGTTTATTATACTATCGTATTGTACTCGTAGTTTTCCGTTGTGAACGTTATGGCCGCTTCGAAACCATCAAGTAATTCTCTTTTTGATCGCTTTTGCGAGTCGAACACTTGTAATTCTTTGTACATTATATTTACAGCGGATTATTCTGATCTGGATTTGCGTACCTTTCGGAAATCGATAGTCTGGTTCCACGTACACTATAGTTTTTTGGAATAAATATGTTACGGGGGAGATTAATATTGAAGCGGTATCGTACTGTGTGAGTCGGGAAGTTTGTACGATATCAAGCCGAATGCAATTCGAATACAGAGTTTTATTCCCGAATTACATTCTGGGAAGTTTTACCACCACAGACAGGGAACTGAGTGGGAGCGAACTCGAGCACAGGCAACACGGCGACGAGGGAACCGGCTCAGTTACAACTGATGGCAGCGAAGTCTCGAGCGAATCGGGGTATTTGAGGTGGCCAGTCAGCATAAATTCCCCGGACGAGCCTTCGCTGAATCGAAGGGTTTGGTTCGTCCCGTTACGCCAATCCACCCTCAATGAAGTGCCTGTCCTCTGGTACTGATGAGCACTGCAGTTTCTTGCCATGTACTGCAATCAGGGCGTTGCTGTCCACCCAACAAAGGGGAACCTAATCTTGAGCAAAGAGAGAGAAATTTTTTGTGGTGGGAGTATTGAATTTAGAACTACAAATAAACAGTCATCTCACAATGCCTCTGACGTACACATCTTCTGTGGATCGTACGTCTTCGTCCCACACAGCTGCGACATCCATGGTTCAGAGAATCGGTCCATCTCTTGGCGAAAGCCGATTCTCTGAGTAAGGGGAGTCGGAGTTTCTCTCTTCCTCAGAGGACACCTGCCCTCAGGTGTTCCAGAAGGGGTAGTGCAGAGCGAAGATGCTGCGTCTATCGTGCAGTGGTTAGTTGCGCTTTTGGGAACAAGTGCAGCGTTCTGGCTCCTGGGGTGTAGCAGGGTGTGATGCCTGTGTTGACAGCATTCAGATGTGTACTTTGAGTGGCAGCTCTGAGCGTGTGTGAGGCTGCCAGACAATTCGTACTCAGATTGTGCACTTCCACGTAGGTTCTTCGAGCCTTCTGGCTGGAGCAGAGGAAACGTGGGAACTTTTTTTACCCCATGATGTTTGCCACAGATTGGGCAGCGATGTGGCTCTGGCGATGGAGTATTGTCTTCACCAGGCCTTTTTGAAGGTGCGTGGTTTCCCCAGACTCGTTGTTTGAGAGGTCGTTCGAGGACTGAATCGAAGGGTTTGGTTCGTCCTGTTACAAATACCTAAGTGACTATCCGCTTGAACAATGGGGAGAGTTCCTAGCAGTGAATTACCGTGTGATAGTAAATGTAGTAGTAATGATCCGGGCCTTAGCATTGACATTGACATTGTTCTTGTGGATGTAAATATGTGGCTTTCATACTTCATTAGTGTATGTGTATTAAATCGTTGGTGATGTTCTCTTCGTATTTGAAGAGATGAATCACAGTCTCTTTGTCGGTGCATTACTACTGTGGTGGGTATTGTGTTGTAAGCGACGAGTGCGAAATCTACCTTCGGTTTTGGGGAACCACAAGATAACTCTTGTTTACTCTTGTCTATTATTGATTAGACGGATATGTTCAAAGAGAGTTCAATGAAACCTTTCCACGGATATCTATTGCGTGAAATCCCCACTGTCAGCGACAGTTTGTTTCGGAATGCCGTGCGATGTGCAAATTATTTGATTCCACATTTTATGATTTTACATTTTATTTATTTGAAATTTCCCACAGTAGAAACACTGGCGCACGTTTACAAACCAATTGCTAAAATATTATTTTCCCTTTGACACGTAAAAACAACTCTGAAGAAAACTCGACATTTTTACTTTCCTTGGCTCTACGAAGTAGAAAGGGAAGTTATGTAATCGGCTGAAAAAAAAATTTTTGAGTTTTCTTCAGATCTTTACGTTTCAGACCCTCCTGAGTCCGAAAAACACTATTTGGGAAAATGGTCTGTGTGTCTGTGAACGATTTTTAGAGAAAACCAACGTGCGAAAACATCTCAAACTTGATATCTCGCCCACAGGTTACCATGGGACGCAATAATGAGGGTATGGGCAAAATCCACCGAAAGTTAACTATAGTTATCATAGTGATCAAAACACCAAATATTTTTTTCTCAAAAACGGCTCGAACGATTTTGATTAAATATTTTACATTGGTAGCTCTTAATAAGATAATCATAACATACAATTCCCATTTGTGGGAAAATGACGAGAGCAGCACAATAAATAATCAAAATTTTCGACGAAAAGCGTTTTTTTTCTTTTGAACCCTGCTGGAATGTTACTAGAATGTTAAAAAAAGTCGTGTTGTAGTCCAATCCAAAATCTATAGGGTGAGTGTTTAAAAACGCTCATGAGATACATGGGGCTCACTCCAGAAATTCCTGAATTTCCACTACCGCCGTTTCGCTTACTGCCAGTTCTAACAGTTATTGCCCAATAACTCTGCAAAAGTGATTACTATACTCCTTCAAAAAATTCGTGTACAGCCTCGTTAATTTTCCGTGTACCAATTGCTCAATAATGGTCCTATAATGAGTATGAGCAGTACAATAAATTCCGGAACTGTAAGCGCTACCGCTTTCTGCTGCTGTGACGTGTTGTTTGACCAAGTTCAAAGGAACTGAGTGATAAATGAATTGAGTAAGTAGACAAAGCCATGTACAAAGTGAATTGTTGTAGAGCTAAGGAAAGTTGTGTGCTGCAACGCACCAGATATTTTTCTCAGTTCCAGTTTTTACTCTTAGGGCTAAGGAAAGTGAAATCAGGTTACCGCCTATTCACTCTCCAATACGTTGAAAGAATGAGCAGAGCAGGCGTGCATGTGAACTTACGACGTCTGGACCTAGTAAGATTTTCAACGATCCTCAGTATTTACTTTTCTCTCGCCTACTTGACGAAAACTAGACAACAGCGTCGACTAATGAAACTCGTTACTATTTGACTGAGAGGCAATATTGGATCAGAGTATCAACCGACAGTACATATATTTTGCGTAATTAGCCTTTTGTCTCGAGCAGCCTTTCCCGAGACTCGGAGCTATTCTTCGGGTCACAATCGCGTCAGTAAATTTACTTTGACAATTTTAGAAAACGAGTTTTTTCAAATATTAACGGCAATTTGAATATTTCCGTTTCTGAGGGCTTCTGATTGACTTATTGCGTCTATCAACCTTCCTCGTCGTTTAACACCTTCAAATAATTCTTAATTAGTTAATTTTTATTATAATGTAGATAGCGGAAATTCGTTTGAGCGGTGGAACATTTTGTCGTGGGGAATTACCAGTCAGCCCCGACTAGCTGTTCGTTTTAAGCCAACATGTAAATTACTTCCATTGTAAATTTGACGGGGGGTCCGTTTGCTACGTGGTTTTCGCCATTTTCCAGAGTTCTTGAGATCTCTCAATTGTAAAATTGCCGTTCAAATTTATAATTTCATTTCGAATCTTGTTTAACACATCGTAAATGGATTTGGGAACTCAACAGATGATTTTTCGCGAAATAATTTTTATTAATTTAAGCGATCTAGAGCTCATGACATTAAATCTTGGACGTTTCAACTTCAATCGTTCACGTTTGTTTTGTTGATTCAAAGTTTGACCAAATCAATTATCACGCCTAGACAAACAAATTTCTGATCTGGTCTCGAGTACTCCAGTAATGAATACTTCAAAATTATTTCCGCACACACTCGCTCTGACAATTTCGCTCTGAAACTAATGAAGTTCCGGATACTGCGATAATTTCAGATAGAAGAGCAATGAGAATATGTAGGCAAAACCTTAATTTCGAAGAGTAGCCTTGAAACCTATAACAATTTAAATCCGTAATTTTTCGGCAATATTACCACCGACTACACTTGAGAAGAGACTAGAGATTATGCAACTAATAGATCACATTTACGGAGAAAACAATTTGGAACCCTTTGGTGGTTCATCGATGTGTCAGTCCTAATTTTTCGCGCTAACTTCCTTAGTTTTTGTAGCCTTAGTGGCCTTAACTTTTATGGGAAAAACAGACGAATCATTGCCAGCAGCAGCCAAGATGGCATGGGAAGCGTCATACACTACAGCCCTGGAGTACAGGCAGTTTGGGCTTGCAATTCGGCGGTTTGCTTATCAATTCGGTCCTGGTCACTGAATGCTCTATGGGAACTGGATAACTTAGATATCCCTCACACCCTGGCACTTCCCCAGCCCTGGGGAATCAGCTTCCCTATCCAGCGTCCCGTTTAGGCTGCTACTCACTCGTCGTGCCACCTCAAAAGGAACCACATATCACAGCCCTCCTTTTCTTCTGGTTGCCATACTCTTGTTGCCCCCTGGCTGCAGGAAGGGGAATTCGGATAACACCGGCTCACACCAACAGCAGGACCTGCGAAACTGTGAGGTACGAGCAAGCAATCCATCCACTTCCTGCGGTGGTACACAGTGGAGAACACGGTCGACCCCCTCACGCCAGATGCAGTCCCCCACACCACGTTGAATTCTGGCGGATTGCCCATTTTGCGCGGACAGGGCCCAGCCGAAAGAGAATGGAGCTTGCTCATATCTCGTGCCTTGCAGAGATGAAAAATGAAGGCATGGAGGAAAGAGAGCTACTGGACTTTCCAAACTGCTGAGCAGTCATGGTGTTTGGACCAGGATAGATTTGAATGATTCTTGGAGACGGGTTTTAGTTGCGCAAGAACTTGTAATTGATGAGTTGATGTATCACAAGATTTTAAGACTTGGATGTACAGAGAAGAGGTGACTTACACAGGAGGTGAGTTGAGTGCATAAGCGCGAACGCGTAGGGCTCTGAAGGCGTGAAACTGGTTTTACTGGGAAGGAAGGAGAAGTTCGAATGTCGATGAGAGGTGAAAAATAGTGTTCATTGGGAGAATTGGAGACTACTGTATCGCGAGAGGTGTTAGAAAACATGTGTGGGGGAACAGGAGAAAACCGACTTTGGCGATACTTTGTAGCAGAATGATTTTGGGAAAAGGTATCTGTAGTGGTAAGGAATCTGAAAAAGGAGGAGAGGAAAAGGACGGGAAAACCACCAGGAATATCCGCCGTTTGGGATTTCCATAGGTGCAAAGACCTTTGGAGGAACAATGACCTTGCCACAGGCGCCCGTTGGTCCAGAGGGGAAATTCCGAGGTCAAAAACTTGGACAGATTCGGCGCTTACGTCGAACACATGGGAAGGATTGGCTCACCCGCTGCAAGATTCTCGTGAGGGTCAAGAAGCGCTGCTATCATGGAAAGGACCAACCTAATACAGTGCGAACCACGGTTCTGGGTTAGTTCTCAACACGCAGGAGTAAATTCATGGCCCTTCCCAAAACCCTGCTTAACTAATTGATGTTACACCCCTATGCTCTAAATACAATATTTGGCTCCTGAACTCAAATACCCCGATAATCCGTAGCAGTTTCCAACCCTTTCCCGAGAAAACATTTCATCGTTACTCGAATACGATTCAGAAATTTTCATCACACAATCACTACAACAGGTACTCCGATTTCAGCTAAACCAATTCGGCTTTCCAGTGAAAAGCAAAACTCGTCGGCTCAAATCATTATTCTGCCTACCAAAAGTTCAGTGAGATACGGACCAAGGGAGCAGATTTTTTTTTTCGCTTGGATCACAGGTTTAGCGATTTTCAATGATCTCACAGGATCTCCTCATCTACTTCGTACTCATATATGGTTCTCTGGTGTGGATTCTTGAAAGTCAGCAACAATGAAACAAACAACGCCCCCAGGCCGACGTTTTCTCATAGCTTACATACATGAGTTGGCCATGTGTCATAGCCCTGAACATGCTCAATAAATCGAGCGGAACGACGACCTAGAAAATTTTGTTTTATTGTGACAGACTCAGGAATCCATACTGGAGTTAATTTCAACAACACCGCATCACAATTTACATTTATTTTCCACAAATTTTTCTCAAGCACTCCATTGAACAAAGATAAGAACCTACGCGTGTCAAAAATCTCCAGAGCAACTGCGCAACTGACTTGGATTTACCTATTGACCTATCAGTGACCTACACCCACATTTCTTTCTCCGCAACCATTTCTGTGCCTATCCGTTGAAGCAATGATAGCTTGGCAGAGGGAATGATCGTTTTTCCGCTCTAACGATAGAACATACGGGGTACTTTCAACTAACTCTTGTAACTTGTTCTCACATAAAAGTTTCCGTAGAAATGCGTGTACGGCAGGTCGGCGCTTAAATTCGGGGTTACGGGAAGTTTTCTGTTGCCGGACACGAGATATTCACGTTAAATAATCACAACCGTTTAGGCGGCTACAGATAAACGTGTTTTTCAACGTAGACACGCTTATGAACTTAACACAAATCCGAGAATTGGAACATGACGTTTCTTTTGTGCATTTAATTTTCGATTCATCTATCGACTACTGGAAACGGCATTATTTGCTAATGAAACGCTTCTTCGTGTGAATTGAGCGACAATATTTGATTGGTTCTGTTGACTAACGTGTCTAAATACGGGGCGCTCCACAATAACCTCAAAACTGAAACCTAAAAAGTTGGGAATATTGTCCAAAATGTACCTCGCCCTTTTGGTTTATTTTTCATTCTGAATAATAACCTTACGTTTTCGGTTAGAACAATTTTTTTTACAACCCTCTCTCAAAATTTGATACTTAACGTTTCAAGACTTCGGGATTTTCTATCTGCAATGTCCGTCCGCCGTCCACCATCCGGGCCTTTTAGTGCCTTTAATGTGTTCCAAAAAATTCGTTCTTTCGAACGAAAATCTCATTTGGTATCTAGTTCTGGCGATCGAACGGCAATCCGATCGGACGAAGCGCATGTTTGCTATGAGCAAAAACCCGTTAAAAAAACACTGGCCCTCACATAACCGCAAAATTTCCGCGTTCATTTCGTATATCGAGCTCTCAACCTAACTCGCTCCAAGGGGCCTGCGGTACAGTGGAAAACTAGACAAAGAAGAAAATATCTGGTGCGTTGCAACACACAACTTTCCTTAGCTCTACGTCAATTCACTTTGCACATGGCTAATTCTATTTAATCGATTCATTTATCACTCGGTTAATTTGAACTTGGTCAAACAACGCTTTACGGCAGCAGGAAGCGGTAGCGCTTACAGTTCCAGATTTTATTGTGCTGCTCGTACTCATTGCAGGACCATTATTGAGCGATTGGTACACAGATAATCAATGAGGCTAGAAACACAAATTTTTCGAAGAATGATAGTAATTACTTTTGCAGAGTTATAGGGTAAAAACGTTTAGAACTGGTAGTAAGCGAAACGGGCGTAGTTGAAATTCAGGAATTCCTGGAGTAAGCCCCATGTATCTCATGAGCATTTTTAAACACTCACCCTATAGATATTGGATTGGACTACAATACCATTTTTTTAAAACCATTCTACTAACATTCCAGCGGAGTTTATAAGGAAAAAACCGCGGCAAAAACGCTTTTCGTCGAAAATTTTGATAATTTATTGTGCTGCTCTCATCATTTTCCCACAAATGGGAATTTTATAGTATAATTATCTTATTAAGAGCTACCAATATAAAAAATTTAATCAAAATCGTCAGAGCCGTAGTTGAGAAAAAAAATTTGGTGTTTTGATCACTATGATAACTATAGTTAACTTTCGGGGGATTTTGCCCATACCCTTATTATTGCGTCCCATGGTAACCTGTAGGCTGGACATCAAGTTTCAGCTGATTTGGTACGGTTGATTTCTCTAAAAACCGCGCTAAAATCGATTTCGTCGAAAATTTTGGTAATTTATTGTGCTGCTCTCGTCATTTTCCCACAAATGGGAATTGTATGTTATGATTATCTTATTAAGAGCTACCAATATAAAAAATTTAATCAAAATCGTTAGAGCCGTTTTTGAGAAAAAAATATTTGGTGTTTTGATCACTATGATAACTATAGTTAACTTTCGGTGGATTTTGTTCATACCCTTATTTTGGCGTTCCATGGAGGCCTGCGGGCGAGATATCAAGTTTGAGCTGATTTGGTACGGTGGTTTTCTCTAAAAATCGTTCACAGACACACATACACACACAGACTGACTGACACACACACAGACCATTTTCCCAAATAGTGTTTTTCAAACTCAGGAGGGTCTGAAACGTAAAGATCTGAAGAGAACTCAAAATGTTTTTTTCGGCCGATTACATAACTTTCCTTTTCGTACTTCGTAGAGCCAAGGAAAGTAAAAATTTCTGGTCCCACAAATCTTATGAGCGTTACTAAGCGTTTTTCTGTGGGTTCTACTACATTCTAAACGGAGTTTACAAGAAAACGAGAGATCCACGTTAATTCACTGGTTTTTGCTTCTGATTCAATTTATTATTCATTTATTTCATTTAAACATGGTAAAACACTGCGATGGCAGAAAGTGGTATCGCTCAAGTTCTGGAATTCATGCCCCGACCATTAATGAGCAACTGGTACACAGATAATTGATGAGGATATAGAAACAATCAGTTTTTCAGAGTAACCGGGTACAGCCCTTTAGAAATCGTAGTATGTGAAACGACGGAGGTAGAAATTCTGGAATTTCTAGAGTAGCTCCTATATATCTTACGAGCCTCATCAAACTCCATTGGACTACCCCCCTCAAGTTTTCTGAAGTTTCTAGGGACATTTCTTGAGAAAAAACCGCGCTAAAGCAAATTTTCGTCGAAATGTTTCGTAATTTATTGCGCTGCTCTCGTCATTTTCCGAAAAATGTGCATTTAACGGTAATGTGTCTTTTCGACGCAAAGCGTCGAAGTTGTCAGGGTCTTCGACCTCGGGCTTCCCCGCGTCATTGTCTCCATCCGCCTAATTGTCTCCAACCGTTTCAATACCTGCCCCTCACCAGCGGGAATCCCTTAGCTGCGGGCCCCCAGCCCCCTTTTCTAGGTTTTCCCCTTTCTTTATTTCTTTCTCCCAATTTCATTTTCCTATCGACGACAGAGCTCTTTCAATATCATTCTGCTTCCAACTATCACCCCAGTCATTTCTCACTCTCTCACACGGTCGCCAGTTCACGCGTTCTGAGTACTGCCCTTGTGTCGCCCAGTTGTACTCCATCTCACCTCAATTTCAATTCTACTCAATTCCGTACGCACGTATAATACAGTCCTCCTCACGCTCACCGAGTTTCAGTTTGATTGCTATCCTCAGGTCCCCCATTCTTGCACCCACCAGTGTCATTTGGAGCTGTCTACACAGCAAATTAAATAAAATCGGTTGAGCGTTTTTTTTTTTTTTTTAGAAAGTACGCAACCACGAGAGACATTTTGTCTTTTATTTTTGTTTTTATGCAATGATAACTATGTTTGATTGTGCTCGTTGATGGTTTCGATATAACGCCCCGTCAATTGTAATTGACATCACTTGGTCACTGAGGTTATCAAAACGCGTGATGTTACCAAGCGTTACATTTTGTAACAGACGTTACCAAGCTTATCCCAAACAATATATTTCGTGACGATTCTCCGTTACATATCCCGCGTTACATTTTCGAGTTTATGTAGCAAAGTAAAGACATAAAATGTCAAAAATTAACAAAAACGCAATTTTGGCAGTTTTATCGCTAATACGACGTGTTTTGTATCGTTTTCAAGGTATTTTTGGACCCTAGGTGGAATGAAGTGAGACGCAGAATGAACTTGCAGGACAATAACTACAGCGAAACTAATCGTTTCGTCGTTTCTACTCCTTTCCTCCGCTCATCGAAATCACCCACCCGCTCAACCCGCCGTGCCAATTGCCTACGTGCGCTACGGGCTCCTGGAATATTCAGTTTTCGTCGTTCATGCAAGGTCATGTTTCGTATCGTTTACCGTTATTTTTCGATGCCGAGCTGTTCATGAGAATAATAAACCGTTTGTAATTATTTTGCCGAGTTTTTATTTGAAGTCCGCCAGAGTTCAAAAAATGCCGATTGAGGAGCAATCTTCGGAAAAATTCCTAAATTAAAGAATCGAGGGTGTTAATGTAAAGTACCGAAAATTGACTTCGGAAATTAGGGAAACGACCCTGGTAGAGAAACAACGTAAAAGCGTTATTGATAAAAAATTCACTGGTTTTCATGACTTTTGCTAATAATTCGATGTATTTTTCACCCAGTTTATTTAAACTAGGCTAAACATCACTTCACAGCAGCAAAAAGCGGTAACGGCATTTATTGTGTGACCATTATTGATCAATTCGTACACAGAGGACTGGTGACTGTGTGGACACAATTTTTTTGAAGAGAATAATAATCGATTTTCTAGAGTTATCGAGTAAAAACATTTAGAAATGGTAGTAAGTGAAACTGTAGTATTTGAAATTCCAGAATATTATTAAAAAAAGTATTGTATCGGTATTTAGTTGGAGTACCATCTGCATTTTTCTGAAGTTCCTAGTAACATTTGAGCGGAGTTTGAAAGGAAAAAAACTGCGCAAAAATCGATTTTCGTCGAAACGTTTGATAATTTATTGTGCTGCTCTTGCCACTTTCCTACGGATGGATGTTTTGTGGCATTGTCATATGAGTAGGAGCTGTCTGTATAACAAAGTTAATCCTAATCATCAGAGCCGGGTTTTGATCACCGTGATAACTGTAATTAGTGTTTTGCTCATACACTTACGCGTTCCATGGAGACTTGTGGGCTAGGTATCAAGTTTGATTATTTAAAGTAAACGTACCCGTTTAAGGAACCGTCTTCTCTGGCTGGTGAGATACTGTGGGCGAGCGCTTTCGATGTAAAGACTCCATCGTCTGGCCGTTAAAGCCCACAGTATCTCACCAGCCAGAGAAGGCGGACCACCAAACAGGTACGTTAACTTTAACAATTTGCCGACTGGTGGAATCAACCCAATCACTCTAATTTCTCAAGTTTGAACTGATTTGGTTTATCCGTTTTCCCTCAATCGCGTTCACAAACTCACACACGCGCGCATTATCCAGAATACTGTTTTTCGGACTCAGTAGGGTCCGAAACGTAAAGATCTCAAAAAAACTCAAAGCTTCGTAGAGCCAAGAAAAGTAAAAAGTATTAAAGTAAAAAGGGGCATTCAATGAAATAGAAATTAGTCGAGAACACGGATAAACATCATACTTTTGCCACGCCGGTTGTGTTTGAGTGAGCTAGACGTCCGAAAATGTATTTGACCGCACGAACGGTTTGAATACAATTGTTCACTGTTTGAGTTAAAGGAACACAACGAGGGTTGGGGATATTGGTTGAGTCACACGTGGGGTAGCAGTTTTCCCCATTTCAATAATTGTACTCGTACGTGTGATACGAGGGGGTTCAGAGATGTTTTTAAGATCCGCCGACTCAGGCAAAAATTACTGCGACCGCGAGGAGCTCCAATCCAATAAACCGACATTCGTCGTGATTATGAACCATTGTCTTAACCACTAGAGCAACAGCGAGCTCAATACTCTTATGAAGAACTGAGTCCTTAAAACAACAGCAATGAGTCACGGTGTTGAGTGAAATCCCACCGATAATGAATTGCTACTCACGAAGAACAAATTTTTTATTGACGTCGTTCTTTTCTCGCTATGATTCACACAAAAATTGGCAGAAAAATCACGTACTTACGTCGTGAATACCTAAATATCGAAAAACGTTTCATGAAGGTTACATTTTTCAGCCAGACCGACAGGAACTTCGCAAAAAAAATTTGTTTCGTAGTACTCTTTTCAACGGCACACTCACACAGCCACCACCTCCAGCAATCTGGCAAACTGATGGAATCACAAGAGGATGACAAAAAACGACGAATATCTTTGAAGCTGATGGACCTACATCGCCAAGCATAAATATTTTACTTTTACTACGAACTAAGAAGGAAAGTCAAGTAACTTGCTGTAAAAATATTATGTTTTCGTCAGAATTTAACTTTTTCAAGGCTCCTTAGTCCGAAAAACGCCTTTCGAGAAAACGGCCTGGCTGTAGATGTGTGTGTCTGTAACAAAATTGCGAAAAAGTGGCAACAAATAAATATTCAGTACTTGGACAGGCTGCAGGTCGACCTGAAACACCAACCACAAAACGAATCCAAAACAAACAACAGTCAACGTTAACGAAACACCTCTCGAACTTTTCGTCAAACTTTGTGTGTGAACTATTCCAAATTTTCCAACGTAATGCACATGAAGGAGAACGGCGCAATAAAAATTTAAAAAATTAAACATAGTAATGCTCAATTGAAGAGCTCTCACAATTACGAAATGACGAAAGTTTGAAAATGGTCGTAAGGTAAAAAGGGCTTGGGTTTCAAACTACTGTTTTCATTGGCCAATTTGTTCGTATCGTGTACCCAACTACTGCGGAACATTTTTTTTTTTTCCAAGAAATTGCTCAATCCCATAAAGAACCAGTCAATAAAGTCAATAAATTCGGAAGTTCGTCGTTATTGAACGTTGAGTTCTACCTTGTTTCTAAAAACAGTGGTAACTTCGTTAGATTAGTTCTAAGCTCGAAGAAATCGATGAATGTACGCAGGGCTGAGGTTAGTTACCTGATGCGTGGTACCAGACTTTGGTAAACCTTATGCTAGAAAAAGTGGCAGGCTTCTGTCTGTGTGTCTGTGAACAACTTTTAGAGAAAACCACCGTACCAAATCAGCTCAAACTTCATCTCTCGCCGACATGTTACCATGGGACGCCAAAATAAGAGTATGAACAAAATCCACCGAAATTTAACTATAGTTATCATAGTGATCAAAACACCAAATATTTTTTTTCTCAAAAACGGGTATAACGGTTTTGATTAAATTTTTTATATTGATAACTCGCAATAAGACAACAATTCCATCAAATCCCATTCGTGGTAAAATGACGAGAGCAGCACAATAAATTACCAAAACTTTCGACGAAATCGAATTTAGCGCGGTTTTTAGAGAAAACAATCGTACCAAATCAGTTGAAACTTGATGCCTAGCCTACAGGTTACCATGGGACGCAAAATAAGGGTATGGGCAAAATCCACCGAAAGTTAACCATAGTTATCATAGTGATCAAAACACGAAATTGTTTCTGAATGTTTACAGCCTCATTAATTATCTGTGTACCAATCGGTCAATAATGGTCCTGCAATGAGTACGAGCAGCACAATAAAATCTGGAACTGTAAGCGCTACCGCTTCCTGCTGCCGTAAAGCGTTGTTTGACCAAGTTCAAAGGAACTGAGTGATAAATGAATTGATTAAATAGAATTATCCATGTACAAAGTGAATTGTTGTAGAGCTAATGGTTAAAATAAGCCCCGCTCGTCAATGTTACAGCAAGCGATTCAGCAAACTTCGTCAGAGACAGTTCCTTCCACCTAACGCATATTTTGGATAACATCCTGTAAATTTGATAAAAATGCATCCTTTTTTTATTTTTATTTTGAACGGCCGTTGTAATCTAATTTCGTTCTTATTCTACTACTTTTATTATAATACGAAGAAACGGATCTAATTCGTCGCTTTTAATTCTTCTAAACAGGCAAAAGAACGTGATTTTGATTCAAGCTCTAACCCCTCAACTTCTTCAGATCGCTAGGCGTCTCGCGACTCAATGAAAACGCGCCAGTCTCTAGCCACTCACCATCCAGCGCAGAACTCAATCTTGTATTACTAGATTGGTCAAATATTTTTAAACAACCAGATTGTACGCTAATCAAGTTTATAGTTACGTGTGAGGCCTTCACACGCTGCGCTCCTATTCGTCAAATTGAATACCCTTTTCAACCCGCTTTTCCCCGAACTAGTTAACAAACGGAACAGACAATGTGCAATTAATATATTACTCGGATAAATGAAGTGGAAGGTCTAATGAGTTCATTATTTCTCTTCGCATAATTTGAGCCAATTAAACCCCTTTCAGTTGATGATTGTTTTTTACGTCTCAACGTATTTCGTTTTTATATAAATTAGGAAAGGTCGTGGGTTGTCAGTTCGTAGTTGTGGTCGATCACTGTAAGTATCAGTTGACTTTCTCTCGCCCAATAACACGCCAATTCGTTGTTTTACCCATGGGGCTCAATAACAAATTCTTCTGTAACTATAAGCGCAACTTTCTGTTTTATGTTGTAAGTTTCTTCAACTCAATTCTACGGGGGCGTTTATTCATTAACACAACGCAGCTACTAGCTAGCTAAAAGTATACCGTAAGGTAGATTCAAATCTTTAGTGCCTTTTTCGAGAACATTTGGAAACAAGGATAGACAGAGGAACATTCACAAGGAACGAAGTATAGGCATTGGCTGTTTGAAGATACTCTGTGCGTTTGACGTAAATCGCAAGTGCCCTTTTACGAACATTTATAACATAAATGAAAAACGCTTCTTTTGCTAATTTTCACTGGGGTGTTTGCTGAAAACAGAATTTGGAAGGTGACTTGAAAGTATAATCGAAATCATTCTCTGGCAAATCCGACTACTGAGACCACGCGCCGAAATTCAGAAGTTCTCGACACGTAATGATCTGAGGAAAACTCAACGTTTCACTTTCCTTAGCTTTGAAAAACTGTTGTGTGCGAGCATCTGTGAGCGCGATTGAGGGAAAACGGCTTAACGATGTCGGCTCAAATTTTAGATTCAGCCTGCCGAGTCACTGTGGGACGCGAAAATGAGGTTGTGAGCTAAATTGGCCCAAAACAAACTTTGGTTATCGTAGTTCGTCGTTCTTACCTCTAATTTTTAACAGCTTGTACCCGATTATTTCAACTCTGTGGGGACGATCCATCTCATGTCGACATCTGTAAGAGGCAGTTGGAGAGTGTGCCCAGCCCACTGGCCTTTAACTCTCTCCAGCCAACATGAAATAAAAACACGGGGAGCTTTCCATTGAAACCACAGCCACCACTAATCCAACGCCGTTGGCTTTGCAGACAGTAACGCTCTGTTTTACGACACCGTGACTGTGGCTGCAGACTGAAGTCTCCCGTGGTACCATTTCAATTAGTTGCGGCTTGGGCAGCTTAAGGACCTGGATGTGTCGCAGGTCAGTGCACGAGTTGCCAAAAGCCGTTCTTCCAGCACCTACGCTTTACTCACACGTGTATTCAGAGGATTTGACTTGCCCCTCATCCACCACATGAGGAAGGGGGTTAGGTTGCATGGGACCTGAACTGCGCTCCCCTATTTCCAAGACAGCTGCTTCCAATGGGAGGCCTTTACGGTGGGTGGCTCCTGCTGTTCCCTCGGAGACCTACCACTACCCGGACAAGGACTTCTTACATCTCATGTTGACAAGTGTAATGATGCGGTCTAAGACCAGAGGCTATTGGGGAGAGCACCTAGCCCCACAAGCTTTACCTCTCCTCCGCCACACTCTTTATAATGTTCGCAGCTCCCAGCGAACCGTGGCCGCCAAAAAACCAAACCCTTTGCTACGCCCTTTGCCCTCGCCCAAGGCACTGTGCCACCAGCAAGAGCCCCTACAACCCACAAAAAGTGGTACCCATTTTATTTGGCTGCGGCATGTGCAGCCTAAAAGCCTGAATGGGTGGTAGGCTCCGGCACTGGAATTGCCTAACGGCGTTCTGCCAGCAACTCTTCGCCTCATCCCTTACAGGATGTGGGGGATTGAACGTGTCTGCATCCTCCCAATGGAGAAAAGGGTCCGTCAGGCCGTGTCTCATGTTGAAGTTTGTATAAATGCTAGGCATACGCCCGAGGCTTTGGAGAGGGTACCTACCCTCGTGGCCCAAACCCCTCTCCTGCCAGCACCAGACAGCTCTCTGGGGGGATTTCCAGCAGACCCACGGTCCCCACGAGGCCAAACCCTTGGCTTCACGACCCACAGCATCACGGCCTAAAGGCTCCACGCTGCAGGAAGCGGGCAGAAGCCCCTGTGGTACCCATTCTATATGGCTGCACCTTCAGCAGCCCTACTGACCTGAATGGGTGGCAGGCCCCGGTGCCGTAATTGCCAAGAGGCGCTCTGCCGGCACCTACACGTTATCTCTTTGGGGGTACGGGGATTGGACTTGCCCCCGCACCAGCCATGGAGAAGGGTGTCAGGCCGGCGTGACGAGGGCGAACTACTCTATATTCGGCCACCCTCGTCCGCGACCCACCCAACTCCTCTAACCGAACACCTAACCTCTACACTCACACATCCATTCAACCCTTAAATACATTCATACACTTCCCGATGGTCCAGGGGCGGACTACTCGATACTACTGTCTCATGTTGACAATGGTAAGTCGTGCTTTGGGACATTGCCCGTGTCGTTGGAGAGGGTATCTAGCCTCACGGCCTTTACCCCTCTCCAGCCAGCACCTATCATTTCTCTAGGGGGGATTTCCGGCGAAACCACGGTCCCCACGAGGCCAATCTCATGGCTTCACGGCCGGCAGCGCCACGCTTTTAACGGCTCCACGCTGCCGGCCGCGGGCTGAAGTCCCCGTTGTACCCATTCTATTTGGCTGCACCTTGAGCAGCCTAAGGACCTGAATGGGTGGCAAGCCCCGGCTGTCTCATGTTGACAGTCTCATGAATCTCCTGTCAATTGATTGCTTAATAATGGCTAAGACACAGGTATGAGCAGTACGATAAATATCGAAACTTATAGCGCCATCAGTTTTCTCACCCTGGATTATCCATGGCATTGAATAAAGTAAACGTTTGCCCGTGAGATACTTGCTAACCTATCCAAAAGTTCCAAGCCGGGCACCAGCCACAAACGCTATGGAAATACATTGATGGAAATATGTGCTGAAATCTTCATGCAGAAGTTGTCTACAAAACTGATAATATCTGCTGTGTATAATCAAACAACTTTTCTATCTTAACCGATCGATTCGGAAGTTGGTACGTTGAATGTTCCGGAGGGTATAGGCCCAACGCAGTGTACTCATACCATCACCGGGATAAACTCGTACAAGACGTTTTTCGAAAGGTGAGGCTGATGCTACTTGTGACGCTTATTCTATAATCGGTTATTTAAATTTCCCGTCGTTGGTTTCTCATTGTTCACAGGTTCGTTCACTATGAAAGTCCTCGCTGTGTTTTTGTGTCTGTGCGTGGTGGGCTCTATGGCCTTACCGTCCATCAACATTTTTTCTAAGGAGTGGAAGGACTTCAAGGTTTGTTACACTCTCCCAATTAACTAGTTATCTTCCGAGGAAATATTCTTGTTTTCACGACCTTTTATTCTTCTTTTCCCCAAAAAAAGGCTTTGAACCAGAAGATCTACAAAAGTGCCGCTGAAGAAATCCTCCGTTTGAAGATCTACTTGCAAAACAAGCTCACCATCCTCGCACATAACGCAAAATACAAGTTGGGACTCGCTGATTTTAGTGTTGAGATGAACAACTTCGGTGATTTGGTGAGTTTCAGCTTCAGAGACTTACCCACCTTAATAAACTGTTCCTCTCATTACCAAATCACAACTTAGTTAATTTTAAATGACAAGGGAAAACTGCTATTCAAAGAACCAGTTCGGCCTCATTCATTGGGTTTTCTCGGGTTTCTGTTCATAACGTTTACATTTTGTTGCATCATTACCGCCGTTTCTAGAAGGTTGAGATAGTATGGAGAATCACATTCAACACCCAAGTTCATTAGTCCCTGAGAAATCCATACACTGATGAGTATGCTTAACTGACGTTAATATATTTATGAGAAAATGTCTCTTCATATGAGGATGTGTCATCGCTATTCACAAACACACCATCCAGCTCCGTACTCTCGTATTAGACGATTTAAAGTAAAACGTTACTTAATTTTTTTTTATGTTTCAGCTTGAGCACGAGTTCAAGAGTGTGTCAACCGGTCTCAATTTAACTGCGGCTCACCAAACCAGGGCAATCAGCACCTACGAAAGGTCTAACAGGCGCATCCCCGCTAACTACGATGCTCGCCGGGACCGCCTCGTAAACACCCCATTGCAACAAGGAACATGCGGAAGCTGCTGGACTTTCAGTACCGTAAGAGAATCTCATTGATTTCGCCCGTTTATCTTATTATAGGATCTCAATGATCGTGTAGGTTTTCCTTCAAGTTGTCGCGTCCTTTTGCAAATGTCAACATATTTTCTGACCAATGCAACGAGCAGGTCACACGAAACAAGAAAATTATTTCGTTCCTTTAAAGTCGAGTTCCCGATCAAATTGTGAAAAGTGAAGCTTGAAATTAAGTGATTCCCAAGATTATCGAGTTGATACGAATAATAAAAGGAAGGAATGTAACAAAAGATTCAGAAAGGACAGACAGCAAAGGAATCAATATTTGCCCAGGCCATTTGAAACGAATAACGTGACAGAAAATTTCAGTTTGAGATAAAAGTTTTTTCTTTTACTTCTTGCGGTATTACGGAAGTTTTCTAGTTTTGTCTGTGACCGCAAAACAATTGTTCTAAGTACTAGTCTGATTATCTGTAAGGTACTAGGTATATAAGAAGAGAATCGCTACCAGCTTTCCTTACACAGTTGCCGTTTAATCAAATTTACTTCAATTTTGTTTTCAGACTGGTGCTCTTGAAGGACAACTCGCCAAAAAAACCGGAAGGTTGATCCCTCTCAGTCAACAAAACTTGCTGGATTGCTCCACCACTGGTGGTAATACTGGGTGCAATGGCGGTTTGATGAACACCGCTTTCAACTACATTCAACGAGCTGGTGGACTTCAAGCTGCATCTACCTACCCCTACACTGGAAGGGTAAGTTAATACGTAATATTCCACTGGTTAGGCAATGCAAATGCAATGCTTCATATACGTTTTACTTGTTTTGTTTTTTTCATTTATCCATGGTAAATCGTGCTATGAACACATTAGTGAGTTGGGTATTATTCCAAAGCCCTCTTTGGGCTTCGAGCAGCACCAAGTTGAAACCAAATTGAAATCCATGTTAAATGTAACTTGCATTCTCTGTCATGTTTCCTCTGAGTATTTACGCAGTAGCTTCTGCCCGATTGACTCAATTAATTATGACTATCCGCTGAACTCTTGAAACGTGTGCCGTTGGACAACTGTTGGTTGTCGAATTTAACGATTTTACTCGTTTGAATAGTGACTACATCACAGTTTATTCTAACGTGACTCTCATTTTGCAGCAAGGCTCGTGCAGATTCAATCCCAGTCTCGCTGTCGTCAAAGTAACCGGATTCACGACCATCGTGCCAGGAAACGATCAAGATCTCAGGGACGCTTTGTACAATGTTGGACCCGTTTCCATCGCTATTGATGCCAGCTCTCCGTTGCTGACTTTCTTCAAAGGCGGTAAGCTTACTGACGTTATCATTTTTCAACGACTCTCAATGACAATATTTCGGTACGAATTTTGGATTGAAACAAGAACAACCATCCTGGGAACTGGTATTCTCATAGGATACCTCACACCTAACAACCTGATACTCACTGTCCCTTCTCCTAGTTTGTTTAAGGTATAAGTTGACTAAAATCAATTCGCATAATTCCTAAAAATATTTAAAAATTTGATTGTGAAAGATGTGCGTTTTGCGAAAATTTCATCTTCGTAGGTGTGCAGGAGACTCCTTAAGTAGAACCTGACTTTCACTTCTAGAAACATTATTATGATCCTAAGAATGATTTAGTTAACAAGCTGTCGATCAAGTCAACAGAACACGGAATAAATGGTTGGAGCTGAGTTTGTTTGGTAAACAATGAGAACGAATCTTTAATCCATTAAAGGTAGTGGCAAAGAAGACGAAGGAAATTTGAGAGGATCCTATTGGGGACGCATCAAGTGAAAAAAGAAGTCAGTAAAAACAAATACCGTCTTTGGACTTGTGATTTCAATCAGAAGAGATCCTTTAGACGGTGATGATCACATTAAGATCAAAGAACGAATAAAGAATTCCTAAGGTAGATCAACCGTATATACAACGAAGAGTGTCTCTAAGGAAAAAAAGCTAATCTAGTCTCAACGGGTGTTTGTTCTTCGCGAAAGACTGACTATGCTGACCTTCTCCTCCATAGCTCGCGTTACGTAAAATCAAGCTACAAAAGAAAATGTGATTGTATTGCAGGTATCTTCTCCGTACCTCCTGCAGCCTGCAGCGCCTCCAAATTGTCTCACGGCGTTGTCGCCGTCGGCTACGGAACCGAAAGAGGCCGTAACTACTGGCTCGTAAAGAACTCATGGGGACCACAATGGGGAGAAGGCGGATTCTTCAAAATCTTGAACAACGGAAGAAACCTTTGCGGAGTCACTTCAATGGCCAGTTTCCCAACTATATAAATATTTGAATAAACGAAATAGGTCAAACTCTGCCTAACTTAGTAATCCTTGTTCAATCCCTTTCCTAATTGTAAGTTGATGGGGGAGGGGTGAGGGTTGTCGAATGAGTAACAAGTTTTGAAGATTACGTACCTTCGCAGAAACAAAGTAGTAGGTAGCAGAAGAGCGCACAGCATCAGTCTTATATTGCTTCATAGGAGGATACACGCATTTCTGAAGTTAGCTCGGGCGGTGGGGTTTTCCAAGGAGCTTCAATCCTTCCACCAGTTTGAGAGAAGTCTGCAGAACCCATAACTCGCTTTGAAATACCACCTGATGAAGGACGATTGTGGGTGGAGTACCAGAATGTTCAGAGAGGTTGTGGTGGTAGATGACAAATGCTAGAGGTTCGCAAGGCCTCAAGACAAGATGCATCGACTTATTAGAAATTTTCAACATTCCAGGTACACGCACCTCCCCCCCCCCCTACGTAATACGTGCAGATTATTGCGTAGGATGATGTGCCGCAGACGTTAGACTTATAGCAGTGGACTGCCCATGGAAGTATGGGGTTTGAAAAAGGTAGCTGAAACGAATTGCAGTGTTGGCTTGAGTCTCCTGGCACTTCCATAAATCTCATCACCAAGAGGTCAGTGCCATTGAAAGCATTGTCAATTTTCTCGTCTCCTAACAGTACTTTGGAGTTGAAATCCAAATGCCAAATGTAATGTTGCAAAATACTCTCATTTCCCCTCTTTCTAGAATTTGGCGTTTTATTAAATGAGTTCTAAACGTGAGTGCTTCATTCTCAATTTGAAGCAGGGCTGACATCTCATCTTAATCACGTTTTGCTTCCCAGCATTGACGATATTAAGTGATTCGTATTATTTTCCTACAATTTTTAACTAAACTTCTCACTGAACTATCTTCACTTTACGCTACTCCAATAACTACAATTTTTAGTAATATTTTCTTTCTTATGTTATGGGGGGGGGGGCGGTTAATATTGAAAGCGATATCGCAATAAGATAGTTGGGAAGTTAGTACGATATCAAGCCGAATGCAATTGGAACAGAGTTTTATTCTCAATTACATTGGGGGAAGTTTTACCACCACAAACAGGGAACTGAGTGGGAGCAAACGCCAGCATGGGCGACACGGCGACGAGGGGACTGGCTTGGTTTCAACTGATGGCAGCGAAATATCAAGCGAATCGGGGCTTTTGAGGAGCCTAGTCAGCACAAATGCCCTGGACGAGCCTCCGCTGAGTGGGAGGGTTTGGTTCGTCCCATTACATCACTCCGCCCTTGAGGAAGTGCCTGTCCTCAGGCGAAAGACGATTCTCTCAGTAAGGGGAGTCGAAGTTTCCCTCCTCCTCAGAGGACACCTGCCCTCAGGTGTTTCAGAAGAGGTAGTGCCGAGCGCGGGAAGATGTCGATGTTGATGCAGGTTGGGGGATTGAGTCGTTGTGAGGTGTACAGTCAATGTCGGTTTTCGCTGCTGCGTTACTTGGTAAGACGTGCGTGAGATCGTGATTTACGAGGTAGAGAGTAGGTCGCGACAGAAGGACAGAAAGTTTCAAGTACCTTCAAGTTTTTCTGCGTGGTCGGCATCTTGAACTAATGTAGGGGAAGTTCGACCACTAGTTGGGCGCCAATGTTATGGGGGGGATTAATATACTAGCGATATCGCAGTACGAGAGTTGGGAAGTTAGTACAATATCAAGCCGAATGAAATTGGAACAGAGTTTTATTCTCAAATACATCGGGGGAAGTTTTACCACCACAAACATGGAACTGGGTGGAAGTGAACGCGAGCACAGGCGACACAGCAACGAGGGGACGCGGGTTGGCTTCAACTAATGGCAGCAAAGTATCAAGCAAATCGGGGCTTTTGAGGTGCCTAGTCAGCACAAATGCGCCAGACGAGCTTCCGCTGAATGAGAGGGTTTGGTTCGTCCCGGTACACTAGTTTAAAACTGGAGCATAAATAGTTCAAAAATCGAGTGAATACGTTTTACGTACTCGTAAATGATCAATTTAATGGATTTGGCACTTAAATCGTCAATATTGTCAGAAAATTGAGCAGTAGCCGTGAGAAGTTAAACCGTGGTACGGATAGTCACTTTGACAGCCACGTCGACGTAACATAGCACACAAGCAACGTCTTCAGTATTTACTAACCCTCCTGGCGTGCCAGCCTCCTTCATCCTCCACACAGCTGTTTGTTAGTGAGTTAGCTCCTCCTCAACCTCCAAAAGTATTCAGGGAGTTCTCAAAGAATGTCCACTTACTTCACCGAATTTAAGACGTTTTGAATGTCCAATGTGGCCACAAGATCCACGTCCTCAGCCGCCTACACTGCCTGCATTGGTCCTCAACGGGGCCAATTGTGGACCAACACTACTAAAACTCATACTATGGTATGCATCCAACGCTATGTGCAGGCGAGATTGAAAGCAGTCTTTCTCTTAAGAACAATAAGTACAATAATAGTTTGAGTATCACTCCACTTATTTAATTGGATTATGTTGTGAATTCTTCTTACGATGTGCCCAACCACGTCACAGTTCCAACCAATTTGCTCGGCGACTACATGAAAATCTGTGACAGGGGGAAGGGGATCGTTAGATCCACCTATCAATGTACGACGAACATCTCACTACTTTTGGTTGGTCGTTTCACTCATTCTAGGGATTAGTCTACAATCAACTTTTGAGCTGCTTGTCCCTAATCAACATCAATCATTTGGCTCAGGCGGTAGGAGAAGGGGATGGTTGGTAGCACCTCCGTGGTGTGAACTGCAGGACTTTCAAAACCTCCATCGTAGGTATCAATCAACATCCGAAACCTTACTGTCGGGTCTAACCTGTTGTATGTCCAACAGCCTTCGCCCGTTTGGCCCATCGACAAAATCAAAATCTTCACTGAGAGATGACTGGTTTTGGACGCCTCCTAAGGACGAACCGTCAACTTCAACAAATCACAACCTTCCGCCACATTTAGCCCTTTTAAACAAGCTATTGACTGGAGGTTAACCCTTAACTTGTTCAGTTTGCCAGACTCTTGTTTGGCGGCAGGATGATTGTGTAAATAACAACACGCTAGCGCTCGCCTCATTTAAATTCAATGTATAATCAAGCGGCACACCAGAGGAGCTAACTATCGCTATTACCATGACATTGTATGCTTGCCAATTCCGCTGTTACCTGTCAGCCCTGCTTAACACTTACCCCACCCCATTTGTTATATTGAATGTACGTCAATCTTCGTTCAACGTCTGGGTTTTTTTGCAGAAACAGTTAACTAACGAGCCAGACATCGTATAATGAGTATAGTAACCTCTTAATGACACTAAAGTGGATCTTCCACGCTGTTTGTCGCTGACACCAAAGTCAAACACATTCTAATTAGTCATTTACTCGTTCTTTCTGTAAACACGATCACTCTAAATTGCTCTCACTTGAAAGGAGTGTTTCATGCCTTTGGTGGTTTTAGTTATAATATAAATTAGGGGGAAGCGACGTGAGTATTTAGTTCGTTGTGATCGTTCGCTGTAAGTACTACTTCGTTTTGGCTTACCTTATAACACGGAAGGTGTTGACTCATAAATTGTAGCTATGGACTAAGCTTTCAAATAACACCTGTTGATTCTTTGAGCTACTTGAATATGGTGTACGTTTCGAGCCGAATTCCGAGACGATCTCTCAAAATTGACAAATCTAAAGTTTTGCGCTCCTAGAGCGTTTCAAAGTATTATCTTGACAGTTACGATCCTGTTTTGGGGACATCGGGGGGAATACACCACGGTACCCGCAGATCAAGGCCGTTTTCCAGCTTTTTCGTCTTGCCCCAGGGTAGGAATGGAATTTCTCCGTTCTGCCTGCTTTGAGGAGGCAGCCACCTATTGTGGCCCTAATCCACGGCTGTGGGCTGTGCGTGTTGTTTGACCATGTTTGGGTCAAACAACCCTTAAGCCCAGAATGGTCGCTAGCCCGCCACATCTTTCGACGGCACTAACGGCTTTTCCTCATTTCAGATGAAGACACCTTGGGCTGTCTCCCTTTTCTGAGGTTTGAACAGGTCCACATTTTCCTACCAGCGCCCTTAATCGCCCTAACCTGATAATCGTTTACCGCTTTAAAAATACCACGCAGAAAATGGTCTAACAGCGTTTTAAATGTATGGGAACTCATTATAGTTAGCGGCTTTTA
Organism: Pachypeltis micranthus; assembly: GCA_020466155.1. Lineage (NCBI taxonomy): Eukaryota > Metazoa > Arthropoda > Insecta > Hemiptera > Miridae > Pachypeltis > Pachypeltis micranthus. The sequence goes on from CM035776.1 coordinate 9,790,490, forward strand.
CTCTCTTCATTTCGAATTCTTGCTTTCTTCAGTGTGAAAGGAAACATTTGCATTTATTCCTTTTATGCCTGTTCCTGGATTGAATTTTGCGATTTTGTTCTTCGTTATGTACGTCATCAACGTGGTTTTCATTATCAGGCAAATAAAGGACATCATAAAACAAGAGTTGGGTGTATTAGTTAGCAGCGATAATAAAAATGGAATATGTTTTGGAATTACTAATGAAACAATTGGTACATGATTATAAAAATAATTAATGATCCTACACTATTCGGGGTTATCTTGGAGCAGGCAGCGTAGGAGGTCTGTTTCTTCATGGCACCATAACTATTTTGCCTATCTTCATAACTCCTTCCTGTGACCTCTTTTTGACAATTCATGGCTTTGCTTTGCTACATAAACTCGAAAATGTAACGCCGGAGTTGTTACGGAGAATTGTCACGAAATTTTTAACCCGAGTTGGAAGCTTCAGCCCCTGTGGCCTAATGGATAAGGCATCGATCTTCTAGACTGGGGATTGTGGGTTCGAGCCCCACAATCTCGAGTTAGTTATCATTGCATTTAAAAAAATAAATAAATAAAAGTTGTTTTTTTTTATGCAATGATAACTGCGTTTGATTGTGCTTGTTGATGGTTTCGATATAATGGCCGCGTCAATTGCAAATGACATCATCATTCTGAGGTTACTAAAACGTGTGATGTTACCAAGCGTTAGATTAAATTAAATTAAAATTTGACATAAAATGTCAAAATGTCAAAAACACAAAATAATCGTAACCCTGGTGGGGCTCGAACCCACAACCCCTGGTTGAGGAGACCGATGCCTTATCCATTAGGCCACAGGGGCTGAAGCTTCCAACTCGAGTTAAAAATTTCGTGACGCTTCTCCGTAACATCTCCGGCGTTACATTTTCGAGTTTATGTAGCAAAGTAAAGACATAAAATGCCATAAATAAAAGACATAAAATGTTCCCAGTGGTTGCGTACTTGTACGAAAGCTCTACCCACCGTTTGTGTAAAGGTGTCTAAAGGCATTGGAAGAAATTGAGGTTTAGATTTAACTTACACCTGAAGCCGCTCCAAAACAATGGGCCCACTTTCTAGCAATCATGGCTTATATTTTCGTTCAACAGATAGATATGGGAGTAACTACAGAGGACGGTATAGGTTGCTAGAAGACACTTCATAAGATTTTGTTTTCATCCATTTCAATCAAATCCTACTAGTAGGTAATAATTATTAAAAATAGACAAGTTGACATTTTAATCTGTAAATATTATTACGTAATCAGTTGATAAAAGAAATAGTTTGGACTCAGAAGACTTTGGAACGTTAAATGTGAAGAAAGCTCTAAATGGATTTAAACGAGTAATTAAGCCTGCAACAATCCCACGTGGGCACATCCAAAAATAACGTTCCATTACTTCGCAGATTAGCACATTTATCATATTTACCATAAACAAGAAACTACACTAAATTGTAAACCAAATCATGTTTACTCTCTTGCACAAGTTTTGGAGAGTTAGGTTCAAACTAATGCTATCTCCTGTGTCTCTTATTTCGCACTATTTTATTTAAACACGCTCCCTAACCATTGCTTCTTTTCTAATCACTCTCAGATTCGTTCACCATGAAAGTCCTTGCCGTGTTTTTGTGTCTGGCGGTGGGCTCTACTATGGCCTTTCCATTCTTCAATTCTCTCTCTAAAGAGTGGAACAAGTTCAAGGTTAGTGACGCTGGTCATTCAACTCTCACGCTGCTGTTCATTAGTCTTCGTCTTTCGTCAACATTTTTTTCAACCTGTTTTTCTTTTTTTTCAAAAAAGGCTTTGCACAAAAAGGTTTATTCAAATGTAGCCGAAGAAATGCTTCGTATGAAGATCTACTTGCAAAACAAGCTCGTCATATACGCTCATCACGCTAAATACAAGCTGGGACTATCCAAGTTTGATGTCAAAATGAACCAGTTCGGTGATTTGGTGAGTTTTGATTTGGTGTTCGAAGTGCTCTATGAATTAGAAACTTATTCTTCATTAAGCTGAAATAAGAATGAGCCAATGTCATTACGGGCGTGTATAAATAACCACTATTCGTTTAAATGACCGCGGCCGGTATACTGAGGTTGAGTATCCGAATAGGAGACACTCAAATCACCAGCAAATACTCAAGGCATTCCCTAGTTACTATCATGCCGATCGATGTCGACATGTTCCTTATTTGAAGCATCTCCGATGCACGGGAAATGGCTTTCCTCCTCTCACTACCTGATGGCAAGACGTAATCTGTTCCTATTACGTGACAAACGTATCACGCGTATCTATTACATGCTATTTTAGTTAGTGCGATAAGACTTATTGAAAGATCAAGGTTAAACTTGCTTGTGGTGTGACTGGTTCTCTGCTGCAGTATAACACCAGCGGTTCCGGTTCGATATGGAGAGCGCTGTTCTTTAGATGGAGTCTGAAATCAGTGAGATTGATAGGGTGTGGGTACCACTGACCAACTTAACATGACGAGAGGAATGTTGCAACCACATTGAGCGAAAACGATCCAACTACGCGATGAAGTAGCATTTAACTGTATGCGGAGAATGTTTCACTTTTCCATGAAAACTATAGGTTTTTCTTCTTTTTTAGTTTCCATAGCCATAAAGAGTTGGAAGGGTTTGTAATCGCATGAATGGGTTGAGTTTTCAACAAGTCTTTTCGTTTAAAAGGACTCTAAGTCTGGAAAACGTCGCAAAAATAATAGCCTGTGCTTAGAGAAAACGGCTGAACCAAATCTACTCCAAACTAACAATAGTTATCGAAATATCAGTTGTAAAATAACTCGGGACATCCCACGAAATTGCAATATTTAAACCTTTCTCATTTTCTTCGTGTTTTACATATTCGAGAACGTTTCAAAAAATCATCTTGACAGATACTTGAATTATCTACCCATCGGTTCCCCAATAAAGATCTTGAGATACGTAAGGGCAAATCGATCAATTTCGGAACCTTGAGCAATGTAAAACGTTCCACTATGTCCAACTAAACTCTCAAAAAACAGGTTGGATTAGCCCCATGAGCGATAAAAATCGTTGAATGCACGTTTGGCAGAAGAGTTTTGTGTGGTGAGTCGCACCAGATTTTTAAAAAAAATATAAATTAGAAAAAAACACAGCAAATCAAATTAATTAAGAGGACGACAGTAAAGAATTACGTTGCAACCCGGTCCTGATCCAATAAGCTGGGAGGGTGCTTTAATACACAATTTGAAAGATACGAAAATCAAGGTTGAAACCATGCACGTATGGGTTTAGAGGTGGTTGCTGCGAATGCCTGCAGGCTACAAGGCTAGTACTAGCGCGTCGAGTACGCAAGTCTGGAAAGAAATGCTTCTTGAGAAGCAGTTTTCCAACATCCATCATTGACCCAGCAGTCAGCTCTGAACCCGCTTTCTCCGAATGGGTCCCTGAGTGTAGGGGCATGTCTAGACCGCTTGGCAACTTAACAGGCATCGCTCGAGAACCACAAACGCGCACGCTGCAGGGTCTGAGTGGCTTCAGGTTGACTACGCCTTACAAAATAGCTTGTGACGCAACTAAGAGCATGTATCATTAGCTTCAGTAGTTGTCAAGTTTTTTATTATCGTAATGTTTTCACATCCTGTACTACTGATTAGTAAACGCATCACACCATCATTCTAACTATTAACGTTGTTTCAGCTCCAACACGAATTCAGAACCATGTCAACTGGTATCAATGCAACTCTACCTCGCAAAACCAGGGCTTTCAACATGTACATCAGATCGAACAAACGCATCCCCGCTAACTATGACGCACGCAAAGACAACCTCGTCGTAACCCCAATTCAACAGGGATTGTGTGGAGGCTGCTGGGCGTTCAGTACAGTAAGCAAATCTCGTTTGTTTCACATAATTCCTTTTGTTGACGTTAATTTTACTCGATGCTGCCTCATACCTTCAGAATGTAAACCTTTTCTTGATTAGTAAGAGGTTCCATGGAACTGGACGTGCAGATATAACTTGAAAATTGTCACAGTTGTCACCCTACCTTCAAAATATTCAACGAATTTCTGGGGCAGTAACATTTCCTCACTACGGCTTCATCACGTGCACAGTTAAATTGGGAAAACTCACACAACTGATTCACGAAACCCTTCGCTTTATGTTTCGTTAATTGTTACTACTGAACGAGTGCATATATCCCTAATGACCCAGCTCCCGTGAATGTCGAGGGTGTCTACAGTACAAAACCCTAGAAGGTTTAAGGTGACGTTGGCTCCAATACACATCCCTGGAAGGTCGAAGGTGAGGTAGACTCCGATACAAGTCGCTGGAAGGTTGTAGGTGACGTAGACTCCAATACAAATCCCTAGAAGGTCGAAAGTGTCGTAGACTCCAGTACAAATCCCTAGAAGGTCAAAGGTGAGGTAGACTCCAATACAAATCCCTAGAAGGTCGAAGGTGAGGTAGACTCCAATACAAATCCCTGGAAGGTTGAAGGTAACGTAGACTCCAATACAAATCCCTAGAAGGTCGAAAGTGTCGTAGACTCCAGTACAAATCCCTAGAAGGTCGAAAGTGGCGTAGACTCCAGTACAAATCCCTGGAAGGTCGAAAGTGGCGTAGACTCCAGTACAAATCCCTGGAAGGTTGAAGGTTACGATGGCTCCAGTACACATCCCTGGAAGTTCGAAGGTGAGGTAGACTCCAATACAAATCCCTAGAAGGTCGAAAGTGTCGTAGACTCCAGTACAAATCCCTAGAAGGTCGAAAGTGGCGTAGACTCCAGTACAAATCCCTGGAAGGTCGAAAGTGGCGTAGACTCCAGTACAAATCCCTGGAAGGTTGAAGGTTACGATGGCTCCAGTACACATCCCTGGAAGTTCGAAGGTGAGGTAGACTCCAATACAAATCCCTAGAAGGTCGAAGGTGACGTTGGCTCCAGTACAAACCCCTGGAAGGTCGAAGGTGAGGTAGACTCCAATACAAATCCCTGGAAGGTTGAAGGTAACGTAGACTCCAATACAAATCCCTAGAAGGTCGAAAGTGGCGTAGACTCCAATACAAAAGAAGCAAGAAAATGACCATAGACAGTTCAAAATAAAATGTACAAATATCATTGTGGACTTAAAGGCGAAAGAAAAATTAAAATTTATTCTTTTTCTTACTTCCTCGATTACCAGGTTCCACGTCCTCCATCACAAGAAACCTACAATTGGCCTAGAAAGTTTCCTTATCAAAAAAGCCATCAGTAAAAAAACGCTGCCAATTATTACACAACGGCTCTTGCTCAGCTTGACGTAATCTCACACCTTCGATACCCATTTCATTCGATTCAGCATCGAACAATACCAGTAAACCATACTAAACATGACCTGACTACAACGGAACGACGAAAACTAAATAACCCAGGAGCCCGTAGGCACCTGCAGGCAATTGTCACGACGCGACGAGTCAACCTGGCAGGTGGTTAAAGTGAGATGGAAGTGAGTGCAAATTATGAAATGACTACTTTTGCTGTATTGTCCAGCCAGTTCTTTCAATGAGTAGACTTTAGTTCACTATAACTACTGTTATTTCACCTTTCTCGGTCTAGACTCTGTCGTCCACCTCTGGGACTCTTTCCGTTCGGCTCAACGTCGAAAAATACCTAGAAAACTATTCCAAACACGACGCAGTTGCGATAAAACTGTCAACATTGAGTTTCTGTTAATTCTGTTAACCATTTATCGCCCACAACAACGATGAGCTTCGTCCAATCGGATTGCCGAACAAGCAGGCACAACTAGATACCAAATGTTGTGTGTTAAAGGCACCCAATGGTCAGGACGGTGGACGGACGTTGCAGATTTGTAATCCCGAGGCCTCGAGTTGTAAAGTACCAGAGGGGGGTGTAAAAAATTCTCCCCGGCCGAAAACAAAGGGAAGAATGAATAATAAACCAAAATAAAAACCCTAATAAGACATTTCCTACCCGCAATTATTATAATATTACTCAGTCGCTTCATTTTACGCCATTTTTGTTTTTAGACTGGTGCTATTGAAGGGCAGATAGCCAAAAAAACTGGAAAGTTGATTCCTCTCAGTCAACAGAACTTGTTGGATTGCTCTCTTCGTAATAATGGGTGCAAGGGCGGTATGATGTCCGTCGCTTTTGACTACATTCAACGAGCCGGTGGACTTCAAGCAAATTCTACCTACCCATACACTGGCGAAGTAAGTTATACATTGTATGGACTAGTTATGCGTGTAACGAACTGACAAGTAAAACATGAGCCGTTTGAGCGGGTTCTCTTTTTGTGTTTACAATTTTCATTATAATTCGTATTATACCGATTGGCACTGAGTATGGTCATATTCAAGAAGGGGTTTAAGTAGCACATTTACACACGATTGATTTCTGCGTGAGTTACTGCCTAAGCAGATCTCGCCCTGATTTTGTCCGTGTTCCTTCATGTCACGGAGAATATTTTTGAGAACTGGGCAGTTATTCATACCTATTTTATTAAACTGAAACATATTCGAACCGTGTCGCCACAGCTTATTCTAATCTAGCTCCTTCTTTTGCAGCCAGCGGACTGCAAATTCGACCCCAGTCAAGCCGTCGTCAAAGTAACTGGATACCGTGTAGTCAGAAGTAGAAATGATTACGAACTTAAAGACGCTTTGTACAACGTCGGTCCTGTGTCTATCGCTATCGATGGCAGTTCTTCAATGCTCGCCTTCTACAAAGGCGGTAAGCGTTTTGATATTATCACTCTGCAATTATTTGACAGCTAAGTAGAATTCAAGGCCGCTGTGTAAAGCTGTGAGACATTAGGGAGCCAATTATCGATTACGTTCTTGTGCGTAGTGTCTGATTTCGGAGGAGCGGTGAGACCAATGATGCTGCAGTGATCGAAGGCAGAAGGTATTTTTCCACCAATAGCGACGGATTTGAGCAACTTCCGTCATTAAACTCGAAACATGTCAAATGGAACGTTTTATCCTGCGAAAAACCCCTCAGGCTGTTATAAATATTACGTCACTAGTTTAAAATGAAGTAGAATCCCCTTTTGAACTGAGTACCTCAGGACGCATGGTGATATGTTGTAATTGCCAGCGGATTAGTTGGGTAGTTAGGTGAAAGTTAGGCGCCATGTAAGGATTTCACGTTCGAGTATCTGTGGGAGATGCCGTCAGCTCAAGTCTTGTGAGATTCTTTGAGAACCCAATGTCTGTATTCATGGGCAATTCTGTCGTTTTACGCGTGGCAAGGAATTTCTCATAGACCTATACATACCTCGGTCTCGAAGAGTGTTCCTTCACGGGCGAAACAAGGTGACCAATCATCCCTACTGTGCTTCTTGCGTAGTTTGGATGACGTAACTTGAGCACCGACTCTCACCCAGCTGGGAGAACTACAAAAGACTAGTTGCCAACCTTATCCCTCTTGGAATCCAGTGAATGAGACACACTATTACCGTCAACAAATACAATATTTCGACTAGGCATTCAACAATTACTAACAAATGAGCTTCATGCTTAGCTCCCCCAAGCTATGACACATTTACTTTTAAGAATACAAAAACTTTCCCTGTTATGAAAGTCAAAATATTTTAAAAAAACTCACTTATTTCGCAGGTATCTTCTCCGTTCCGCCTTCTGAATGCAATCCCTTCAAAGTGACTCATGGTGTACTGGCCGTTGGCTATGGAAACCAGGGAGGCCAAAGCTACTGGCTAGTGAAGAACTCGTGGGGACCCGAATGGGGAGAGGGCGGATTCGTTAAAATCTTGAACGACGGAAAGAACCTTTGCGGGGTCACTACAATGCCCAGCATCCCCACTGTTGAACTACTTTAATAAACAACATGGAAATAGCTATGCCAAGCATCATTCAACGTACGCGGTCAAGTGATTGAAAGGATAAGGTGGGTCAAAGTTCCTTTTTGTTTGTTCCTCAAACGTTCCTCAAAATGGAAATAGATTCCAATGCTTCTTGAGCAGAGAAGATGAATGAACGAGGGTTATGGTGATGATCTCTTTTTAGAATGAGGCCAAAAGTTCGTTAGTGGGCATTCTCATTTCAATTCTAGTGGCAACCACGGCACTGGAGATAAACAGGCTGATTGTCAGGATAGTACGTGCTGGGCTGGTTTGGCTGATTACTTAGAATTTGAATTGAGGAAAGAAAAAACACAGTAATTGTACGGATATAATGATTAAACCAACATATATTTAATTATTTGTAAACATCATTAGATAATTACGAGTGAATCAATGAAAAGAATAAACAGCATGAATTAATCGTACAAAACTATTTTATTTAATCCATCGCTTGACTACACGACGTTGTCCGACTAAAGAAACAGTTTTCTGCTCTGGTCAATTGCTTTGGCATCAACTGGTCCATATTTACACTACGCACGAGTGACGCTAGCTCCCTAAACTTTTTTCTTCTTTGAAATGGTGGATGCAGGTGATACCCTCATTGGAACCACAAACAGGCCTATTGTAAGGGCGTCCATGATCCTCAGATCAGGGCCCCCCTGCACCACCCCCAGGCCCCACGGCGCTGGTCTCACTTGGTGTGACGTAACCTATGCGCCCCCACCACCCCTGCACAAAGCAGAGGATGCAAGTTCTGCATTCGCCACCTCTTCTGGCTGAAGAAAGGGCCTCCCAAACACACAAAGAGTCCATCGCATACGCACAGCACATGCTCTGCCGTCTCTAGCCCTACCAATATTTGCAAGGTGGTACCTCAGAGGACAGTGACCTGTGAGCAGGCTACATATGATCCTCATATCCTCCCTCCCCAGTGCAAGCACCTCCTTGGACCTCCCTCTGGAGAGCCGGATGAAGAGTTTGACTGTCCAAGGCCAGGCAGCCCGGCATCTATCATCCTATTTACCAACCTCTCTACGTAGGTGGCTCCTGGTAGTCCCAACAAAGTGCTCAGGGCCAATAGGGATCTGCGCCGATCCCTTCTTTGCCAACCTATCAGCCCCTTCATTTTCCCCTATACCCTTCAGCCCTGGCACCCAACACAATGTTACACTGTTGTACTCGGCCAGGGCCTTCAGTCCGGTCAGACACTCCCACCCCTGCCGCGATGTAAGACAGTATGAGGCTAAGGCCTTGAGAGTGGCCTGACTGTCCACCATGATGTAGATTCTGCAGCTGAGCCATCAATGTAGTATAACAAGGCCCCAGCTTCGAAAGCGGGAACTCCCCCTTCCCACCAGGATCGCTCATGAATCAGAAAGGGTAACAAGAAGCTGAAGTTGAACCCCGCGGGCATTGAGTCTACCACATGCAGTTCGGGCAAGGACCAAGTGGCAGGAACTCCTCCTCCCCCGCATGATCAGACCCAACTCCAGCATACGCACAGCCTGGAGGAACGCCATCCTTTTAACATGTATGTGGAGTGGAGCTAAATCTAGCAAGACCTCCAGTGCAGCCGTTTATTTAGCTGCAACTGCACTGTTTTGTTTTCCACCCTAGTCCACCAGACCAGGGCTCCATAGGTGACTACAGGCCTAACAACCGCAGTGTACAACCACCGGATCATCCAAGGCCTCAGCCCCCATGTCTTCCCCACCATTCTCTGAGCTGCCCACATCACCACCAACGCCCCCTGTAAGGCTTTTTTCACGTGTGTGGCCCAAGTGAGCTTTCCATCAAGGAAAACTCCCAGGTACTTGATCTCATGCTGGATATTCACTGCCTTACCACCCATCCTGAATTCCTGCAGCGCAAGGCTGCGCCTTCTGGTGAATGGGACCAAACAGCCCTCCATCGGTACCATCTCTGTAGGGTATTCAGTGCATGCTTCATGCATTCACTGATTACACTCAGCTCTCTAAACTAGTGCTGTCGACGTCACCAGCTGTGGAGCTTGAGAGACGAATATCTGCGCGCAGAGAGACACGTTTCGTATTCTCCAACGATCAAGAAGCTTCGTTTTTTTCATTTCCAAGATGTTCAATGCGTGCAAGGATTTCCCTAGGCGTGGTCAATCGCTTCTAACAATTGATGACATCCTTTTGTGGCCGTGTGAACTTGCTGTCACAATTATTGCCCTGCGAACGTTCGAAATCGTTTTATTGAAAGTTTAAAACCTTAAAACCTCAACGGACGATTAAGAACCATCCAGCCCCTACTCTCCATGATGCTTGAAAATTTTTAAAGAAAGAAGTGCAAATGGTAGTAGCAATCCTATTTCAATGAGTACCCTGTTCGTACTCGTATCTGATGGTTCAGGGGACCAATTTCAAAGTATTTCCTGGAAAGAACTACGAGATCAATGTTAACTTTACACTTTGTGGAGGGTGGCCAGACATAGTGGAAGACAATTTTGACGCATACAAGCGTGAGAGAAGCCTTTTTCTTCCATTCGGAGCTCACTAGAAACACGAGACTATCCAGATTAAAACAAAAACAGAAAAAACGTAATACAAATGACGATGTTTAACAAACTCGAATTCTAAATAGCGTCAATGGGTCTCAATCCAACACAATTGAGAATCAGTTCCCAACAACCATTCTTACAGGCGCTCCCCTTATTTACATACGGGTGCTCCTGGAATCTGTGAAGTATGTCTACATCAATGAAAAGTGACACCTCAGTAAAAATGATCGAGTAGTTGAACGAATCTGATATTTTTCTTTCTAGTAAAATTTTGCTTATAAAAACAATTTTCAATATTGGCGTTATTGGTCAAATTCTGAGGCATTCAAATGCGTCGCTGTTACGTGAGCTCGGCTCGAAACAAGTACACCAGGTTCAATAAACGTTCCCGCGCTATAAATCTAGAATGTAAAGATAACCTGCTCATTCCTCCAAGGCACCAAGCAACGTGTTTCATCTCGTTTGAATGCTCAATGCGATCAATCTCATTCAAGTAATTTTCCACTCATGCTACTCGTGGGAAATCGACGGGAGAGCAATTGAGCTAAGGAGAGCGAATAAAAATGCATGAAAAATCGAGCTGTGAGCCGACCAACCAATGTAAACACCAAAATACCATAGTTCCCAGTGAGTCATACTTTTCAATTTCAGTTATTCGAAAAAAAAGAAGTATTTTCAAATTTTTTATTTGCCAAAAGTACATAGTTACAGAAATACTATATAAACTCGATACATGCTTCATGAATTGCAAATAATCGAATGAACTGCTTCATAAAAAAAATAGGAAAAAAACAAAATGAACAATACAGTCAATGCTTACGTCACAAAAAAGGGCACAACCCACAGCCTCCACGATACAAAACTGGAAACTTAATCCTCAATATGGGCCGAAAGCTCGTGTTAGAGGGTGTCAAATTGTACTGGATCCCACTCATCGTGCCACAGGTCAAATGATTAAACATCAGAAATGAAAAAAATGCAGTACAACCTCTTGACAAACCTTTAAATTGGAATACGGAACAAACACAGACCTGTAATGATAATAATTTTACTTTAGTTGCAGCTCTTTGAGAAAACGTGGTTTTAAACACAACGAGGTATTTTTGTTTTCAAAAACATTTACGAAAAGCCTATCTTTCATTTCCGTCGGCTAATTGAATTAGGCTATTGCTATTCCTAAACCTTGTCGGAATTAAGTGGAGTTAAGAAATGTCCTCGCTTCAACAATCCTTCAACAAAGCAAAGTCTTTCAATAAGCCAAAACAGAGCACCAAGGAAAAATGTACCCCTTTTAAAGATTTGAAATTCATTATTGGTCTTAGACGAGAAAACAAATACATAGTTTTACTTGAAATTAATACAACTCTAACTACAAATGTTGAGCAAAAGTTATGCCCGAATACAAGTTTTATTGCTGTTTAAAGCGATATACAGCTGTACCATTTTGCTTGCTGAATACAATTACTATTATGTACCACTATTAACCCATCTGCAGAAAGGCCAACTGAACTCATGTCAAAAGTTACGTTTTTTCCAATAGTTAAACTTAATATATTTACACTTATCAATCGAGCAACGTTGTTGAATCCGCAGAACTGCTGTAGGAATGATTCTATGAGTTTTCACAGAAGTACAAAATCATATCGTTCGCAAATAATACCAGAGATCGTTGAAATTCTAGATCGGCAAGATCAGCAATATAGATGAGGAAAAGGAGGGGGCCTAGGACTGCCCCCTGGGGCACGCCCTAAGGACCGAGAGTGAGCTTACCACTTCTCATATTATAATTCAACTGTGCATTTGGTTCCCCGCCTTTTAGACAGTTCCTGAACTATGCCAAGGTTTGGGGAGTGGTCCCAAGTATTTCAATTTGTTAACTTTTCAGTTTTTCCATCATCTCACCGTTCCCCTTTTGAATCCGAAAAGAGAGACCTTCTAACCCTTGTACCTGAGAGTCGTCTGGCTCTAAGCGCATGGAGTTCCCCAACTAGTTTTCCCAGGTGCCCTTAAAATTCTTCATATCTGGGATTAACGTTCCTACTTGTCAGTCCACAACAATAGGCTTCAAATTCTAATACCGCAAATCATAATAGAGCCTCTAACTAACGAGCCTTCATTAGTCCAGATTTCCCAGATACTTCCTGCCACCCCTCCACTGGTCACAACCATCCGGTAAAAGCAAAGAATAGGGACCGCTCCCTCTGATAAGGCAATATATCGATATATGACGACCGAGGTCAGGTTATCGATGCCCGACATCGTAGGCTCTGGCGCCATGTTTGAAATTAGAAATAACGACGGCTGTACGATTATCCCGATTATTTAATGTTCATTATGTAATACTCCGTTATATAATTATTTTAAATGTACAAAGACTATGAAAAGGAGTTAATTCAATGAAATTAAGAATGGTTATATGAAATAAATATGAGATAACTAACGGACGCATATCGATACATGCAGTCGTAGCGTTATCAAGCGGTCAGTCCATATTCTTTGTTTCACCTCAACCATCCCTTAAAACACGTCTCTCGACGCCCCTTTCGAAAACCTTCCTCAGTTAACTGCAACCAATCTGACGAATCTATGCCCCTTCCAAAGTGGTGGTTCTGTCCCCTGTCCGCACTCAGAACTACTGTAATTAATGTTCTGTGTCATTGACTTCACTTCTCCTCTGTACACGCAAGTGTTCGAACCGTGTTGCGATTTCCTAACTCTTCAATTACAGGTTTTGTGCTACAGTAAACGTTGATTCGTTCAAGTCCACCCTGGTCAAGACAAATGTACCAGGAGAAATACTGTCGAAAATCTAAAAATATGGCCAGAGGTTTCAGACCAGCAGGATCATGAGTCCTTGCACCATCTGTAATCAAGGACTTCCTAAAATAGTACTGGTGAACGCTAAGTTTATTATCAGCCTTTAGAAAGCTCAATAATCTTTTCTTTGCACATTTCTCAATTACCTTCAGAATGTTAAATTGATGAAATCAGACTCACTGTGACAGCTATACTCAATTTTGAGCGAATGATGCTCATCTTCTTATTTTGGCGTCCTGAGGGCTAAATGTCAAGTGCGAGCTGATTTGGTTCATCCGTTTTCTCTCCATCGCGTTCACATACACCCACAAAGTTTCCCGAATATTGTTTTTTGGTACTCAGTGGGCCTTAAAACGTAAAGATCTGAAGAGCCAAGAACTTCGTGGAGCCAAAGAAAGTAAATACGTGAGATGAATAGCAAACCACTCAATTGCTGAACGTTCAGTGCTATCAGTTGCATCATATAAAATTATGGTAAGTACTATAAGGATTATATGTAAAGCGTTAAAGACAGTGGATTATTCAAAAACGCAGATGGGTTTAAGGAAAGTTGTTTGATACGTCGCATGTCATATTCGCAGACTTCGTCCCATATAGTTGAAATATTCATCTTATTCAAATATACACAAAAGTCTCTGTACAAGACTAATACTGTTTTTATTCTACGATACTATTATTTACAACAGCTGAATCTAAAGTTCGAAAGCATGTCAACCGGTCTCAATGTTACAATGGCTCATCACAGATGAGCTCACAACATCTAAATCGTGGACAATATAATGAATATTTCCTTGCTAACTACCTCCCGTGTAAGAATAAAATTCTCATTATTTCAAAGCTGAATTCCTTTGAATGTTCACGTGTTGTCTGGGAACCTAGTGCATTTAATACATTCTGCACGCCTGTTGTAGGTATTCCAGAGAGCCCACAAGTACATCAATGATGTACACGCTGCCCAAGTTACACGCACATTTTTATTTATTTAGTGCAACACATTCAAAGCATTCATCTTTGTTCGGAGCGCAAAGCGCCAAATCAGTGCAGGTTTTTGAATTCGAAATTTCGGCACGTGCTCTACCGGGACTCAGCAATGGCAAGGTGATTGTTTCTCCAAAAACCTTCGTACCTGCGGTAATTCCACCTCGGTGGTTATTCCCAACAATGGATTTCCCTGAAGCGGGTTTTCGATCTTTCCCCTCTCCTCCTTTTTCAGATTCCTCTCCACAATATACACTTCCTCCCAAACTCATTCTCCTACGAAGTCTCGTGAAAGTTGGTCGTTCTCCCAACACAGTCATCTAACACCTTAATACAGTCGTCCCCCAATTCTCTCAACTGGCACTAGTTTCACCTCTCATCGACATCTAATTCGGATTTCTCCGTCCTTCCCTGTACAACCAGTGTCACGCCATCAGAGCACTACTTGTTTTCGCTTATATACTGTTAACTGTTCAAGTCACCTCTTCTTTGTACATGCAAGTCTTCAAATCATGTGGTATACCAACTCTTCAAATTACAAGTTCGTGCTCAACTAAACCCGTCTCCGAGATTCATTCATATCTATCCTGGTCTAAACAATCTTCTAGGTACATGTTATCATGTATGGTTAAGGTCGGATCAACGCCCAGCAAGTTATTTAGAGGTGATTTTGCGTTATCAAATATTCAAAAGTGTCAACATGTCTCAATTTAGGGTCGATTTCACCAACATTGTAAACTGTGGTTATTCTTGGTTAACCCTCAATAACCGCTGCTGTTCTCACAAATGGCTTTCACCATCTTTGGTAACCACTGTTGAGCCATGGTAAAATCTTAACCACCCAATTTTTGCAGTTATCACAATCCAAGCGAAGTTTACCGTACATCATGCAGACGTTTTGTTTATGTCACAATATCAAAGCGATTTTTTTTTATGCTGTAGATTACTACTTTACTCTTTTGTATATAACGCTGGTTGCTGTTTGGTTGGTATCAAAGTCTCCACTGCAAGTATAAGCTGTTCATAACTAGTTGACTAGCAACGTGTGGAAGTAATTCGATATCCGATCCTCCATGAAGACCATTTTTTTTATAACGATTTCACATTCTTGATCCTCAAGTTACATGCACATTTTTCAAAATTTCGTGGAACACATTCAAAGCATTCAAATTCTTTAGATATACTCAGAAATTACCCCATACAATTGATATTTATCATTATTTAGAGTCAAGGTAATGAATATGTATTGAAAAGACTTCCAGGAGTTTCCGTTAGATCGAACATTCAAAACAGTGTCAACCGGACTCAATTTAAATATGGCTCATTAAACCTGCCTGTCTAATAAAAGTTTCCTCGCATACTATTCGTGTGTAAGGCAAGAGACCTGGAGATTTAGCCTGATGAAGAAGCGTGTCAACCAGTCTCAACTGAAGATACAACTACGTATAATTTGCTATTTCTAACGACTGTAAGGATAAACTCCTCTTATCTCCAACGCAACAAGTAACATGCGGAAGTAATTGAATATTCAGTCCTATAAGGGCCGTGTTCATCAAAACGCCGCTGATCATGATCCAACTGATCAGGGCTAGATAAATAAATCAAGACTCGCCATTTTCGTGCCTACCACACTAGCCGAGATCACCATGGGATGCGGTTAGCATAGACGTGATTACGCTGCGATTAAGCCATATCGACGAGGCAGTGGACTAATGATGTTACAGTAAAGTAAGGAAATTGGGCATCTGTGTGACATCCCGTTACGTAAACAAGTGTCATGTAAACATAAACGGCCGCCTGATTATCCATAAATAATATTCAAAAGTGTGTCAACCGGTCTCAACGGTACAATGGCTCATCACACATGAGCTCACAACACCTAAATCGTGGACAATATAATGAACGTTTCCTCGCTAACTACCTCCAGTGTAAGGATAAATCCTCAAAACTGATTATCCATAAATAATATTCAAATGTGTGTCAACCGGTCTCAACGGTACAATGGCTCATCACACATGAGCTGACAACACCTAAATCGTGGACAATATAATGAACGTTTCCTCGCTAACTACCTCCAGTGTAAGGATAAAACCCTCAAAACTGATTATCCATAAATAATATTCAAAAGTGTGTCAACCGGTCTCAACGGTACAATGGCTCATCACACATGAGCTCACAACACCTAAATCGTGGACAATATAATGAACGTTTCCTCGCTAACTACCTCCAGTGTAAGGATAAAACCCTCAAAATTGAGTATCCATAAATAATATTCAAAAGTGTGTCAACCGGTCTCAACGGTACAATGGCTCATCACACATGAGCTGACAACACCTAAATCGTGGACAATATAATGAACGTTTCCTCGCTAACTACCTCCAGTGTAAGGATAAAACCCTCAAAACTGATTATCCATAAATAATATTCAAAAGTGTGTCAACCGGTCTCAACGGTACAATGGCTCATCACACATGAGCTCACAACACCTAAATCGTGGACAATATAATGAACGTTTCCTCGCTAACTACCTCCAGTGTAAGGATAAAACCCTCAAAATTGAGTATCCATAAATAATATTCAAAAGTGTGTCAACCGGTCTCAACGGTACAATGGCTCATCATACATGAGTTCACAACACCTAAATCGTGGACAATATAATGAACGTTTCCTCGCTAACTACCTCCAGTGTAAGGATAAAACCCTCAAAATTGAGTATCCATAAATAATATTCAAAAGTGTGTCAACCGGTCTCAACGGTACAATGGCTCATCATACATGAGTTCACAACACCTAAATCGTGGACAATATAATGAACGTTTCCTCGCTAACTACCTCCAGTGTAAGGATAAAACCCTAAAAACTGATTATCCATAAATAATATTCAAAAGTGTGTTAACCGGTCTCAACGGTACAATGGCTCATCACACATGAGTCACAACACCTAAATCGTGGACAATATAATGAACGTTTCCTCGCTAACTACCTCCAGTGTAAGGATAAAACCCTGAAAACTGTTTATGCGTGAAAAAAATATTCAAAAGTGTGTCATCCGGTCTCAATTTAAGTTAGGGCTCATCTCATGTATGATTGTGCTGGGGGGGGGGGGTGCAGATTCTTACTTCCATGCAGTGCGCAATAATAAGATAACAAGGATTGGAACGCCCAAGTCTAGGTGCTAGTACCAAGGCAACTGATTACCAAAAATGGATACCAAGAACAAATTCAAGGACATCTCGAAAGTGGAGCCACCCAATGATGTCTCAGTTATTGACTCAATAGGTGCGCTGTAAAAAGAAGAAGAGACTGACGAGGGAGTTGGGGGTGGAACCTATACCCACACTCTCTCTCAGCCCCTTATCAGAGTTGTTTCTGGACAAGGTGTGAACCAGTATGACCCACCATAACAGGTGAAGAAGCCATTGAAGTGAATAAAATAACTGAGAGCCACTCCTACTCCAACTCAGAGAAGGGTACCAGAGGATTGTAGCTTGAATCCCCAATCATTGTCAAGGATATTCAGAGCTGCCTCATTGGTGCCCAGACTGCTGGCCTGCTGGTCGAGCACTGGAAGGTTCTAGGCAGGCAAAAGAGGGAGCTATATTTGATACCTCCATTCCTGAGTCGTACTTTTTGCTTGTGGATTCGTGGTTCCGGGTTTAATAGGGCAGAAGTGAGAACTCTGGCCAAAGGCCCACCAGGATTGCAGAGGTGTGGTGCAGGAGGTGCCAACGAACGTTTGTGAGTTGTCGGGGGAAGTTTCAGTCCCAGGTGGGTCAAGGTTCTAAGCCACAGTCTCCCTCCCCCCACTCACTCATGGAAGAAGGCCGAGGAAGGAGCTGTCGGGAACACCCCGAAGGAGGAGGACTTGAAGCATGATTAAGTTGCTTCAGATCAACTTGCACCACTACAGGGCTGCATCATGGACGCTGCAGCCATACGTTGCATGTCAAGATATAGGGATTGTACTTGTTCAATAAAGAAGAGGTTATTCACCTCAACTGGCATATTTCCTGTAAACTTTCCGTACGAAAGATAATTACGTCAGGTTCAACCTAGACATCCAGAAGGCTGAGGTCACCATTCAGAAGATTGTCATAGGGGCTTTTCTGGAGGTTGAAGGAGCCATTGACAATACCTTCGAATACAGCGAAGAGATTCAAACCTGGCCAGGAAGCTGATCACTGAGGGCACGGACAAAGGGTGGGGGGGGATGCTCTGAGGGAGGGTTTTTATCTCTGCTCCTATAAAGGTGGAGCTCTGCAGATGGTTGGCATGCGGCGCAGAGGGATGGAACTGTCCATCAACCCAGCTAAGACGGTCATAGTACCATTTGCTAGACAAAGACTACTGTCGGGACTGAAACCAGAGAAAGTAATGCTTAGTGAGCATGTTAAGTATCTAGGCGCGATTTTGGTTTGAAACTAACCTGAGAGAGCACCCTAGGTAATTTCCGTACATAACAAAAAGGTTTTTGGGGAAACAATCACTTTGTCGGTAAGGGACAGGGAGTCCCATTAGGGCAGGTGCGGGAATTCCGAGGTCAAAAAACTCATACTGATTTGGCGGTTTGCGCTGAACATGCGGTTTGGGTCGCTGGCCCCCGTGAGAGAGATTATAGCAGGTGTCTCGCAAGGCAGCGTCTTCGAACCTATCCCTTACACATTCTATGTGTTCGGCCTTCCCGACTCTTCCATTATCACTGTTGCACAATTTGCAGGCCATCAGGCGATATTGTCATCGGGATCTGATCAAGAATCACTGACTGAGCTGTAGAATTATGTCGGCCAACTCAGGAGAACACACCTCAAAAAAGCACACTTATGCAGTTCATCCATAAAAGAAGGACAATATCGCCTTCTCTCCAGCTGAATAGTACACCAATTCCCCATAAACCAATTGTTAAGCACCTCTGTCCCTCGGACCCTTACTTGAGATGCACATACCTATGACATTTTGCCAAGAACAAGGCACCGCTTCTGGCAATCATACTTTCTCTTGAATAGCGAGTCTCCAATGCCACTAACACTTGAACGCCTAATTTATACTACGCTACTGCGTCCAATACGGTGGCCTGGTGTGGAGCTAAGCTTCAAACCCACAGATTAAGAGAAGTCAGTCATTCCAGAACAGAGTGCTTAGAATCATCTCAGGCGCCCCGCGGTACGTCAGAAACTCCCTCATACACAGAAACCTTCAAATTCCTTTAGTCCGTGAAGTGCTATGTAACACGTATTGGTAACTACACACCACTGTGCGAGACCACCCGAAGCGACTCATTCCCTGCATTGTACACAAACCATCTCCTCCAAGATCCGCACTACGCCTTAAACGAAAAAGGCTACCAGGCTTGATAACGTATGAGTAATCCAAGCCCCAACCCTATTTGGCCAGCAAAAAAAATTAAAAATGTACATATAGTAACTGTCCCTATTTTGTATTTATATTATTCAATTGTATTGTATGATTGATCGCTAATTATTATTGTAATTATTAGTGGTGGGTTTCAGTGGATAGTATACAAGTGCAGTACTTTGTATTGCACCTATCTAAACCATAAGTTAAAGAAATTACAATAAGGTTGACTCCATTATAAATATTAAAAAAATTCGCATCCGCTTAGATTTAAACCTTTCAGCACCTGGTTCTGGGTTATCTTCCCAGGAGGATGCCCATGCTACCAGGCGCGACCACGGGTTGTGGATAGTCGAACGGCCACGGCATTGTCCCCAGGAGCATGTCTGCGGCCAGCTGTGAATATGGCCAGCATGCTGACTGAATTAGCAGCCGCAACCAAAGGGCAAAACCCAAGAGATCGCAGAAGAGAGCCTGAACAAAGGGCTCAAGGGCAAGCGGATCTACATTTTCTCAGACAGCCAGGCCGCCTTAAAGGCCATCACAGCCTATAGTTTTAGGTCTAAGCTGGCATGGGAATGCCTCCATGCGCTCAAGCAGCTCGGCGCCCGTAACAGGCTCTCCCTCATTTGGGTGCTGGCTCACAGGGGGCATGAGGGCAATGAAAAGGCTGACTGCCTCGCAAAAAGGGGTACAGAATCCCTACCCATCGGGCCTGAACCATACATGGGTATGACGAAGAGTCACCTGAACCGTCTGGTTGCTCGATGGGAGATACAGGAAAATGGCGCCCATTGGCATCGCCAGCCACGACTAAGACAGGCGAAAAGGCTTGTCACGCCTTCCTGTCAAAGGGCGAAGGCGATGCTGACACTCTCTAGACAAGATCTGAGAGTACTGATATGCTTCCTCACCGGGCACTGCCCACTCAGATATCACTTCAACAAGATGGGCATCTCAGAGGCGGTGGAATGCAGACTCTGCGGTGAGGAGGACGAGACAGCAGAGCATATCCTATGTGAATGCCCTGCCTTGGCAGCAAAACGCTTTGAATACTTCGGTCAGGGGACCACTGAACCCCAAACTGTAGCGGACTCTGCAGTGAAGGACATACTCGGCTTCCTAAGGGGGGCGGGTATGTACAACGCCTTCTACTAAGAAAGGGCCAGCGTCACGATAGGCCCATATGCCGCCGCAGTGACAAAGGGACTTGTCCCACACGCCCTCGGGTCAAAAAAAAAAAAAACCTTTCAGCAAGTGGCTGGGGTTCATTCGATAGGTTTCTAAAGGCCCCCAGGCGCTCTGAAGGACATCCACCTCACGCGGATCACGTTAACTCCGATACTTCTGTGTCATGAGTCATCACATTTCTCCCATTTAGCGCCCCCGTGAACTACACGAAGCAACACGCAGGAATATCACCCGATGGAAACGTTCATTTTACGATAAGTTAAACGCATCACACGACTAATTTAATCATTTTCGGTTATTCGATCTTCATCGTGAATTCAAAAGAGTGTCAACCGGTCTCAATTTACCTCTAGCTCACCAAATCACGACTATCGACGGCAACATTTAAACCTATGCACAGTCCAATACGTCAGGGTGCTTGTGGAAGCTGCTGGAGATTTATTACCACCACGGAAGCATGTTCTTTTAAAAATATCGGTTCGCGAAAAAGTGTGAAACACGTTTCAGAACAACAATCGCGTAAAATTCATTTACAGACTCAAAAGCGTGACAACCGGTCTCAATTCAAACGTGCCCCTGTTCACGAAAATAGAGCTTTCGACATATACGTCAGGTCTAGTGACATTTTCTTGCTAAGAACACATCCAAGTCAACAAGCAGGGTGGAGGAAATGTTAGGATGGAGAGAAGCACAATTAATTGTGGCTACTTTACATTGATTTAAAAGAGTGTCAACCGGTCTTGATCTAGCTGCAGTTTACCTGGTCGGAGCTTTCAACACTGCTCGAACCCCACAGGGCTATGGAAGTGTCCAATAAACAATCAGTCGTGGTTTCGTTAAAAATCAAATATTTAACTTAATTCTAAAATAGTAAAATATGCAGATTCCTTACACGCGAGGCTTTACATGTTGAGCTCCGTTTCATGATTATTACAAAACTGGCACTGGTTCAAAATAGTTCTAACGAAGGACAATATTTGGGAATGCAAAATAAAAGGAAAGTTCCACTACGCGGCTTTAAACACACATTTAGTCCACTGTCGTCTGGTATGATCCTCAGATCGGATACAAGAAATAGTTCGCGGACTCCAAGCAATCACAGGAGTTAAAGCGTAATGGAAACTGGCCGAGGGACTCTAGTGCAATGTAGAGGAATCTCTGTTAAACGCTAGGGCTCATGAAATGTTCGAATGAGACGAGCGGAGGAGGATAAACAGCGTGAGACGATCACTCGACGGCAGCCAGACCCCTAATAATGGCAACAGGTGATTAGCAAGTGTTTACCCGTAGTCACGTCACCATCCACAACAAAACCGTCGCTCCGCTATTTAAACGAAAGAGCCTTCTGGACAGATGCCGAGACTACTAGACATATCCCAGCTAACAACGAAACTACCCGAAAGCCTCGGCGTAACTCAGATACTTCAGGGTACCTTGCGGAAGCTACTGGACATGGTGCTTTAAATACCACTAGCGAAGTACGCTGATTTCAAAAACGTTCACGTATGTCAGTATTCTTATAAATTTTAATACTTAAAAAAATGTCAAACACGTTCCTGACTAATAACGCCCAAAACTAATTCGTGGAATCAGAAACGGTCTCCATTCAACTGCACCTCAGGTCACAAAAGTAGATCTATCGACATCTACGTCAGGTTTAATAGACATTTTCCTGCCAAAAACGCGCGTGTAGAAAACCTTGCCGTATCTCCAAGGTAATAAGCAACGTGCAAATGCGACCAGAAGGACGCTGTACACTAAATAATAAATTGAACGCTCTTGAGAATATAACGTGCGAACTGTTTCTTGAAATCTTGAAACAGCGTTCGACGGATTTCGGTGCCCAAATTATAGCTATAAAATCCCTTAAACCGTCTTCACTAGCGACCATAGTTGTCTGATGTGTGAAGTACTTGTCATTTTTCCACGTGTGTTATTGAAAACCACCATTCATGAGGAATTGGGCGATATCTTTCTTCATAAAAGAGTAAGTAAAACGCATCACATGGCAAGCGCAACTATTTGTTGGGGAATATTTAAGCGCACGCATTGAAAAGAGAGGTTTGCACGCAAAATATTTTTACAAAGAATATCTGAAGGCACGCAAAAGTGATTGTAGTTATCACAATTTTGTATGCACGCTATCTTTGGAGAAAGCAACGACATGTTTAGTCAAGTTGAAACGAAAAAATAAAAGGAAGCCCACTGATTTCTGAAAGCTTGAACGGTAGAAGAAAAATTAGCGCTAAACTCGTAATAAATCGCACGGAAATATGATTACTAAAGGTTGTTTTTAATATTGTTGCTGCTCATGTTAGGTGAGAAATGAGGCCTTACCTTTTCTCGTTTGACGAATTTCAAGGAGCGCACAACGGAATATGGGCGATCTCAATCAATAAGTCAGACGTGCACGACTTCTACAGCAGATAGAAACTTCATGAAAAACCGTTTGTGCAAGCTCTCATTAGGGATGCAAATCCGTTTGAAAGCAAGTGCACCTGCAGATGTCAAAACTATTCCATTAGGCCAAAGAAGAAAGAAAGGGCCCCCAATATTTGGCTTTTAATGGAGTAAAAATATTTCAGAAATTATCCTGTCATACTTATGAGGCGTTCGATAGAGAAGGATATTTTTACTCTTTCGCATAGTAGGTAAAGGTGTGAAGTACGAAACGTGAGCGACAAAGTATGGGAGCGTAGTTACCTCAATTAGCTCAGTCCCTATGCTTCTCAGCTAACACGCACTCAGTAGTTAAAACAGCTCTACTTTATATTTTTAACTTAATCAATGCTTAAAGTTCCACGAACTCTTTTTTTTCGACGCAGATTTACAAAAACTAACTTTACGATGCTATTTTTTCCTTCATGAGAACGAGGATGGTGCGCCGACTTCAAAGTTCATGAAGACTCAAGCAATGTCGCAGAACGCAGAAACTTCACAAATACATCATGCTTTTCGTCGCTCGTGAAGAAAGGTCTTATCATCGAAGCATTTCTGCATTCCAAGTCGAAAGAGGCCGATCGCCCATTAATTGCTCGAACCGTTCTTAACTTCATCTAAGAAGTAATTTGTGTACTTTATCGATTGAAGTAGGATGCCGCAGGTTTCTCAACATAGTAATTGCCAGTTTTTTTTTAAATTAGCAAATTTGCGTTTGACAGCTACCTCCCTCTGTCTACAGACGGACCCTGGCATGACGCTTGCAGCTCAACAGAACTCTTGAAATTTACTTCACAGAGCTGTGCAAAGGTTCTGTGGTTGAAGTAGCGTTTGTTGATATTTTTTTGTAGTTGAACTTCTTCGAATAAATTCGTGCTGCCAGTCGCAACCAATTCAAACTGCGGCAGTATCTCAAGCAGCCGTGTACTGTCGGCGAAAATCGGTTTATTTCGTTAGACAACGCTGAACGAAAAGTTCAGGTTAGTTGCCATGAGAGTTAAGTACCCGACTTGTGTGCGCCAAAGTTCAACTTCACGTGCCAGCGTTACGGACAATCCCGGTGTTCTAATATTTCTCGCGAACCACACACTCTTGCAGGCGGTGGTTTTCGAATTTTCGCTTTTCGTAGGTCTTGTAGCTGCGTCCGAGTCCTCGGTGAATGTTTCAAAAGTGTTTTGTTGAACTCGTGTTTCTTCTTCACGCGTTGTTCTGATTTCACCTTTCCTCGAAATATGACATTCTTTCCGTTTATAGGATTAACGTAAAACTCACCCATTCAACGAAGTAGTGTGTCGCTACATCCGAATATGACCGTTTGGTTTGGAGCTCAAACGCAGCAATTCGTCAATAGGGTTTTTGCGGTTCTTGTGGTTGGAAGCCTTTAAAAAAAAAGAAATTTGTAAAAATTACGTTTGGTGAACGACGAAAAAAAAAAGAAACAGCGAAAGGATTACCAGGATTCCCCCAGCGACACGAACCTTGAAGTATGTTCCTGAGACATGAAGAATCGACAGCACTATAACGACCATCGCCCAGGCAGTTAAGCGGGCCCATGAGTTTCATTGCCGAGCGAGCTTCTGAACCATAATAGAAGTGATTGGAGTGGTTTCATTTCGGCAGCAGTCTGGAGGACACTCCGTTGAGCCAGTCGATGAAGTTAAATAAGGACGCATCGTTTAATTATACCGGATGTTTTGTACGTGTTTATCTTTGTTAAATACTGTTACGTGATACAATTTGTTACTTTCAAGGATTTGGCCGTTCATCACCTAAGTATCAACAGTGTTACACTTGTGAAAGCATTTTTTGACGTTGGTGCATTGCTCTCAAAAAATAATGGAAGAAAAATAGAGACGTTTTATCTTAATTCATTGACGCTTGAAGACTCATAGCAGAAAAAAACGGTTGACGTCGTTTATCGGTACGGAGTTGCTTCGAAGAAGAATATCGATAACTAGTATAGTGTAGATGGTGACGATGGTTGAGGGAGACAGGAGGGGTTTTCCTCAAGGCATCCCAGAAGATCCTGAGCAGTTTGCAAGAGTAGGCGGGCTCATACCACGTTGTAGAGCTGCGCGACAGAGAGCATGTATCGGTCACGCCTACTGTAAGTTCAAATAATTTCGTTAATTAGCTACAAGTTTAGCTTATGATGTTTGCCTTTTGTTATTTACCGTAAGGCTTGGTCATGAAAAAGAATTAAACCCTCGAACGTCATTATTTACTGAACCCAACATAACTCTATATAGAGCAATGGTTAATCGGTAATTTGCAACTTATATTTAGAAAATACAATTAAAAATTAGGTAAACATGCGGATTAAGTGCTCTAACTGCACTGTGGAGCTGCAGTCCAGCAACAAGTAAGACTCACATACCGAGGCACGGTTGATACCCTGGTTCCCCCGCTCATGCAGCAGAGGTCTATTGAGTGCCAACGTGTGGCAGGCAGGGTGGAAATTGGGCACACGGCACACTCTTCATGGCTGGTTTGCTCGCCTACAACGTGCAAGTGCACACTTGGCTTCCTCGAATGGGAGAACTGGGTGCAGACTGGAGGCATGACGACCTCCTTTCACTGCGAACTAGCAGGTCATATTACCCTCGCATCCACTGAAGGAAAGAGAGACTGCAGGGCATCAGCCAAAACCGAGGGAACATCGACCTGAGTAGTGCCCACATATGGGCCTATATCCCATCCCCCAGTTATGTAAGGGATCCGGCTTTGGCTCCAAGAACGGGTACCAGAATCTTCCGGTTCCCTCCACAAATTTGAGTCCTCCAAGTCTTTCTAATCTGGTTCTAAACCATATTGGGCATTCACATATGAAATTTTCACCTGTTTCTATCTCCCCACAGGTGCATTCAGCCCTAATTGTTGGGTTATATCTGTGTAATGTGTTCCAGACTGCGTAGTGTCCAGTTAACATGCCTATTAATCTTCTTAATTGATTCCTATTTAGTTTTAGGGCTCATTCTGTTTTTTGTTTGTTGTACCTTGTGATCCCTGTACGCTTAGAGAATTCAAGGCCTCTGGTGTTGTCTATGCCATTACTAACTCTACCCCACAGGGTATTATTTATGGCCTTCTTGACTGTAGCCATAGGAACTGCCGGTCGACCCCTCTTTGGCCAGTATGTCCGCTCTTTCATTTCCGCTGTATCCCTTGTGTCTCGGAATCCATTTTACCGTCAAGATATTTCCTCTTTTCCTCTCTGTGCAAGTTCTTTTCCTTTGTTATTTGTGTCCTCAACTAGTAGGCTCCTAACTTTTGGATTGGCCAGCGTTTTTATTGACGGCTGGTTGTCTGTGTATATTGCTATTGTCTTATTGTTGATGTTCAGTGTCATCAATTTGTCAACGCAGTGAATTGCTAACAGTTCGCTCTAGAAGACCGTTGTATTGATACCTAGTGATCTGGATTCTTTCCAATCTATTACAGGGATGTATATACCCAAGCCTGTGTTGCCATGTATTTGGTCCTTCGACCCATCTGTGTAGATAGCTTCCCTTGCTCCGACCCAAACTCCGTATAGACTTCTCAACTGAACGAAAAATTGTGTTAGATGAATGGCAATCGAGTTGGAAGGTCTCGTCGAAGGTACGTGACAAGTATGAGTTTTTTTAACATCCAAGAACGCCTTAGGACAAAGTGGGTTGAACCAGACCACTGTACGAGCCAGTACTTTACGGGACATATTGACTTCAATGCGTGGTTCAACTTTTTTTCTCTCAAAGATACGGCCAATGAATAGGAAACAAGAAAGTCCTTCAACAGTCAGGGAAGGTTGTTGGAAGATCAGTTGTTCAGCGCAAAACGCTGCATCAGTATCAGTTTTTTGACCTCGGGATTCCCACACCTGCTTTAACGGGACTCCCTGACCCTTATTGGCAAAGCAATTGTTTCCCCAAAGACCTTCGTCCTTTTTGTTACCTATGGATATGCCACCCCTTCCGTTATTTCAATTGAGGACGGATTTCCCGCTTCGTCTGGACATTCCGAAATGTTTCGTCCCATCTGTTTCACATTCCCCTCCACAACAGACAGCTCCTCCCAAACTCATTCTTCTAAGAAGTCTCGCGAAAGTTGGTCGTTCTCCAAACACAGGCATCTAACACCTTTCGCGATCTGGTCGTCTCCAATTGTACCAACGGCCTCTCATCGACTTCTAATTCGGATTTCTCCTTCCTTCCCCGTACAACCAGTTTCACGCCTTCAGAACCCTCCTTGTTCGCGTTTATATACTCTTATCATATCCTGTTCACGTCAGTCAACTCTTTAAATTACAAGTTCGTGCTCAACATAACACCCGTCTCTGAAATTCATTCAAGTCCATCCTGGTCGAAACAGCAATCGACCCTTCCAACTTTAACTGCTGCTAATCAGCTTATAACCGTTCCGCCCTGTTTGTGAAAGGTTAGAAAAAGTGACCAAAACTGATCTGTCCTTTTGAGAATCAAGTGGGAAACTGGGTTAAGAATTCTCCTCAAATGATGCGGATTTCCCAGGGTTATACGCACTGGCAACATCTGTCAACTGTTGACCGTTGTTAGGAGATTGACTAAATAACGATCGACCCCACCTTCATGACTTTCGAGTGATGAGGGTTCAGGGGCGGTCGTTGTGATAAGA
Source organism: Pachypeltis micranthus (assembly GCA_020466155.1). Classification (NCBI taxonomy): domain Eukaryota; kingdom Metazoa; phylum Arthropoda; class Insecta; order Hemiptera; family Miridae; genus Pachypeltis; species Pachypeltis micranthus. The sequence continues at coordinate 9,818,303 of CM035776.1, forward strand.
AAACAGGCCGTTGTTGTTTGATGTGAACTACAAAGTGATCATCGTAGTGGTTCCTTCCGAAATAAAACGTGTACGAACCTGCAAAGTGGAACAGAATGAACGTCCATAGATCGACCAGTTCAAACATGAAAATCATCTTAGCTGTAGAAGAAGCGGAGAGAAAAAGATTTATATGGTAGTAAACAGTTTTTGTAAAATGATTAAAAGAAATTTTAGTACACGAAGAAAATCTGTAATTGAACATTTGTTTGTAAAAGAATAGTCATTTCAAATATCTGGTGCGTAGCAACACACAACATTCCGCCACCCCTTTAAGCGGTGCTATAGCTTCGTTCAACGCATTTTTACAGGAACATTTATGGAGAACAAAATGTAGGGACTAGTTAGCTGAGAGTACTCAGAAAGTTTGATCGAAATCATTAGAGCCGTTATTGACAAAATTGGAATTGCGATAAATTGATATTCGACAAATCTCCTTTTCTGAGTTAACTTGGCTTATATCTCCGTTCAACATATATATACAGAAATAATTATGGAAAACGAAATGAGGGTATGGGTGACTGAAAGACACTCCATTAGGATTTATCACATCTGGTGAAAAAGTTACCCTGGAATTTACGGAAATGTTAGAAAAAACGTTATCTTTGACACATTTTGATTTTTATCTCTGTTTAATGGACCGCCACAGGAACATTTATTGAGGACAATATGTAGGTATTAACTATTTGAAAACATCCTGTGAGTTTAGTGAAAATCGCTGATGCCGTTTTGCCAAAAAGCGTAAAAAACCTATTTTTGCTTCAGGGGCCCATATCTCCGTTCACCGTATTTTCATAGAGATATGTATACAGAAGAAAAGTTAGGTATTCATTGGTAAAAGATAATTTGAAAGTTTAATCAAAATCGTTAGACCCGTTTTCGAGAAAAATGCGAAACACCCTAGTTTTTGGTACATTTTCGTCCCCCACCCCCCTTCCCATCGGCCGAAATCGTCCATAACCTTATTTTGGTGTCTACGAAAAATAACGAACGAAACAAAAAAAGAACCAGCTCAATCGGATCAGCCGTTCTCCCGCAAATCGAACTACAGACACACACACACATACACACGGACCACGCGCCGAAATTAGGTTTTTTAGACTCATTAGACCTCAAAACGTAAAGATCTGAAGAAAACCCAAATTTTTTTTTTTTTGCCGATTACTATACTTTCCTTCCCTTCGGGTAGCGGAAAGTAAAAATTGAGTGTTCTAGTCTGAATTTTTGTGGATCAAGAAAATGTTAAGATATTTTTGTGAGTATTGAACATACATCAAAAACTAAGACGTTTTCAACTGCTGGAGAAGTGAAACGTTCACCAAAAATCATAGCAACTTGTACTTTGCTATTCAGGTGAGAGCAATTTCAAGAACGATCTCGAATTGTCCTTGAAGCGTCCGACTTATTTAGCTCATTTTGCGTGGTTCTTTGCTCCATCTGGAACTGGAGCAGACCACCAAAACTTTTCGTTCAACGCTGAAAGAAACATTTTTTAGTGAATGCCGAAAGATAGTTGTGCAAACGTAACAAGTGGTTTTTTGATTGTTTTTATTTCTACGTTCTTTTTTTGGCATTTGATTATGTTCGTTTGATATGTATTTCGTTATTAGTTCGCGTTACATGTTTATTTTGTTTCTTCTCTATTCTTCATACATTTAGTTATTTTAGGAAAAATATTAACAATATTTACCTTGAAATGTTTGATCAACACGATTTTACGAGGTTAATAATTTTGTAAATATGTATCCAGTGCGTAGCGGGGGGGGGGGGTGGAAGAGTGCGCCACTGGGCCCACGTCAGGGCAGTGTTAACAGTGAATTAAAATCATTTAAAAATTACGAAGGAAGAAAAATGTTTGGGAATTACCTGTATCGCAGAATTATTGAATTCTGTATTTTGAATCTGATTCCGGAAGAGAAACATTCATTTGAAAAGATGAGCCTAGACGGTATTGCCTCATTTGAAAACAGAATAGAAGCTCAACAAACAAGCGCTAATTTCAAAGTAGCCTTTCGAAAGTCATTGTCCTTACCCCCTCGTACCTGCGGAAATTCCACCTCTGCCGTTATTTCTAACGACAGCGAATTTCCCTGAAGAGGGGTTTCCCTTTCTTTATTTTCCCTCTCTTTAATTTCTGATTCCTCTCCACAAGAGACAGTTCATGCAGTCGGCCCCTTGTGTCGCCCTTTTGTACACAAACTCCACTCACCTCATTGAATTTAATACACTCCTCCTCACGCTCACTGAGTTTCTTTTATTTTTGATCTTCAACTCTCGCCCTCTCGTGCGCCCAACAGTAGCAAATTCGTACGCCGTCTCAAAAAACTTCGACCTCAACTTGCCTAACTGCTAGAAATGCAGACGATCTGAAAAGATTCCAGTTTGTGGCAATTTAGTGCAAAATGTGAGGCCTTACAGCCGGGTTATTGCGAATGAAATCATTTTCCGACGTTCAGTCTTTGGAAGCAGCACATTTGGGTACTCAGTTTGTACAAAGATTTTTGTGCACAGCACTATATAGTGAGATAACAAACAGTTGTATAAACAAATAACGTGAAATTTTACCTTAATTACTAGGATAAGTCCATCAACTACCTAGTATTGAAAAAAAAAAATCCGCGAGTACGTAACAACTGTACTGGTGAGTTTACTGTTCCTCTGAGCATAGCCCTTTTTGTTTTTGCAAGTTTAAAAATGAGGGGGTGAACGAGGCTTTATTCTGTTAAAGCCCTCTGAGAAGTCGGAGTGGTGCTTCCTTTTAAGGCGTCTCAGATGTCTGGGCAAAGGTCGTTCTATCGAAATGTTGCTTACGTACGGATTTGGATGGGTTGATGCTTTTCGGTAGGATGCGTGGCATGTGGCGAATAAGCAGTCTTTTACTGTTGGTACTTCAAGGTCCTTGTGAAGTTCCTCGTTCCTGATGTACCAGTCGGAGCCGGTGATCAAACGGAGAACGCGACTTTGGAGGACTTGCACTCGGTTTATTTGGGTGTTCGAGGCGGACGACCATAGACCCCCTCCGTAGCACCAGATGGGTTTGATTATGGAATTGTAGATGAGAAGCTTGTTTTTAATACTGAAATTTTTGTTAGTGAGGAGTGGTTTAAGATGGCTGATTCTATGGCGTATTTTGGCTGTTATTGCATTGATGTGATTTGTCCATGTGAGTCGTTTGTCCATAGTCAAACCCAAATACTTGACGTGCGTTTTTATCTCAAGAGTGGTTGAGTCCATTTCCACAGGCTGGCATGTAAAGTTGCGTTTGTAAGTATAAACAAATTGGGCTGAAATTGTAATATTGTCGTTGTAATTGGGCAAGTCGTGGATGTAGAAAATGTACAATAAAGGCCTCCTACCTTGAGGGACGGAGGAGAAAATTGGCAATCTGGCACTAACGGCACCCTCTACATATACCTTGTACGTCCGATCCGAAAGAAATGATTGGATCAATCGAAAATACGTGTCAGTGAGATGGGGCTTGAGTTTTGATAAGATACCAGCGTGCCACGTCTTATCAAAGGCTTTTTCAGCGTCGAGGCGATTTCTTTGTCCTCGTAGGTCTTCAAAATACGATCCAGAAAACGGTGGAGTTGACACGGACAAGAATGGGGTTGCCTAAAACCAAATTGGGTGTTTGGTAGTAGGTGCTCAATTTGGTTGAGAATGTGAGGGTAGATGAGCCTTTCTACAATTTCCAAAATTTTCTAAAATGCCCTACTGCTTACGATTCCTCCACAACAAAATCATGTTGACAGTGTCATACATGTTCTGTTCACTGATTGCTAAGTATTGGTCGTGGCGTAAGCAGGAGCAGGACAGGAAATGTCGGAACATCAAACCCCACCAGTTTTTATGTAGAATTTGATAAGTTGCCAGAGAGAAGAAAGTCGCTGAATGCACGTAGGTACCAGGAAAGTTGTGTGATGCGTCTCACCAAAATTTTCTTCATAGGAAACTTTAAGGTTTATTTTTTGGAAATGTCGGGGAAAGACTGCAAGAACGGTTAGTCAAAGTTATAAATTTCATGGGACGTTCCTAATATGTTTATAACCGACATTAAGCTACTCGTATCGAAAAGCTGTCCTAAAATCGGTTTTTGTCAACTTTTTTTTGTAATTTATTGCGCTTCTCTCGTCTCGTTAGGTTGTGAAATTGAAGAGCACTGTATGAGAGCTTGTTGTACCTCTAATATAGTCAGCAACGACATTCAATTAAACCTCACAATATCCAATCACCCTCAAACGTCCACAATTTAACGAACCGGTTACCTACGCCGCCATGTGAGACGTACGAAAAAACTACTGACAGTCTTTTCACCTGGAGGAATGTCAGTAAACAACGAATGCTTTGTAGTGAAGGCCTTCAAATAAAATTGTTATTCAGAACTGCCAAACAGAAAAAAGCCGAGACAGTTCAAGGAGGCAAATGATAAAGACAATAAATATTCGTGGCGGCAGCAAACGCCCGCAAATTAACTCTTTTCAATCTAATGAAGATAAACAAGACACATTTTTTATTTCACAGTTAACGCTTGTAATGGGTGGGAGCGCACTACGCATTTAGTGTAGTTAATGGAAGAGAAGTTATGTTTTTGATTCGAGCTCTTACAAAATGGTTCGACGTTCCGCTCATGTTCAAACGAGCTCAGGTTGTTAGCGACTATTCATTGACTGTTTGCGTGACGTTATTCGTTCATTGTGATCCGGGAACAGCCGTCAGAGAAGCTTCAGTCTTGGCAGAGACCCATCCATTTCATGAGTGCTTCAGAAGGCCGCACTAATACGTTCCCGTGTAAAAAGGAAGGGAGTTGTTAGCCACGCGTGATTCCAAGTCTGTGCCTGCTCCTTCCCACGGGTGCGCAACCTTCACTAGTTACCTATGTGCTGCTGAGAGTGCTTTTCCTAACCAATACTTTACTTGCGGTGATTTTTCTTCTACGCAGTCACGATCTGTGTTTTTGAAGACACCTCCTAATGGGCCCCATGACTTTACTCTTGCATAATTAAAACCAACCTGGAACCGTTTAGAACATTGCATCAGGCTGGCCCACACGCCTTCCTGGGATGGCAGCTCTTCTTTCTTGTTCTATTCACCCTAACGAGAATCACGCAGCGTCCCGCCATTCCCTTCTTACCTGTACTTTGTAGGTTCAGGAGCAGTCTTTCTTCTGTGCCTTCATTCTTCATTCCAGGGAGATACTCGCTCCTGGCTGAGCACTGCCCAGGCGAATTGAGCAATGCACCCAAAGTTTTCATCAAAATTCAACATGGCACGAACGAATGTCTCTGGTGTGAAGGGGTCGACTGTGTAGCCGCAAGCCTGCCCACGTTTGGCATGAGAAATAGCATGGGAACCATCATCCACCATTACCCTGCAGTGTAGGCAGTTTAGGCTTGTAGCCGTCTCACTATTGTGCAGCTATGCCCTATTGCTCCATGTTCAGTGAAGAGCTGGGTAAAGTAGATATCCACCTCACCGTGGCGATGCTTGAACTATGGACCAATTGCCAAAATCAGCTGCCTGATCCACCCCACTTATCCAACTCGTCTTGCTACTTCACGAGGGTCACAGCCCTCTTCTGGGCTCTCGTAAACCGTATCTCTTTCTACTGGATTGGGATTACACCCACTACCATCAGCACTCCTGAGAGCAAGTAATGCAAGGGGCGTACAAGCAGTCATGATTGAGAACCCATTTTCGTCAGCTCATTGTCACATGTGAACTTGGTCTACTAGCCTACTTCCCTAGTGCATAGCAGAACTAATGATTCTGCGATCCTCTACTCGACCAGGAAAATCCTGCCAACCCTGTGCCCCTTTCACGCACTTCCGCCAGAGTCTCACTTCCTTATGTCTCACGCTCAGCGCCTCGAGTTCACTGGCTAGGAGATCTTTGCCCGTGTTCCATTCATAAAAGACTTTGACCTACCGCTTCTTCTCTAACAAGTAGCCAAATGACCACCCCCACTTATTGGTGAGAGGGAAGCAATCTTTTTCTTTTTAAAGAGACAGATCGGCCTTTCGGGCAGCCGATCGAACGCCACGTTTCTTTCAAGTTCACTCTCTTCTCCATAGATCAGTTTGTTACTGCTGCCCTCGGAGAAGCTCTCAGAGGAATGGGGCACTGTCAGTGTTAGTATCGTGGGATAATCAGATCCCTAGTTGTTATTTGTTTTGGCTGCCGTGTTAGAATAATCCCAGGCGATTTTTGTTAATGACTAATGCTAAAAAAGTGATGAAGTTTCTCATTAAATAAAAACTCTCTGAGAACTCTTCTAAGTTGACTTGTTAATAATTGTACATTTGACGCCTATCCAGAATAAATAACAAAACGCAAGGAAGTATTACACAACGGATTATTACTCTTCCAGGTCGAAAAAAATAACTGAATGATGTTATTCAAGAAGAATGAAGAAATTCAACCTAAACGATATCACACAAGATTTGAGTTTCTAATATGTACTTTCAGCGAATCCACTGGTAACAACCTTGGTGCAGTTTTACACTTCTCAGACTTGAATCTTTCAATTCAGCGATAGACAAGATGCCACACAAGACCTGATGTTTCAATCAATATTCCCGATAATGTTCTGGTTGTCCAGTTAGATGCGGTCTCACACTACGAGATCCATGTCGTTCGATTCAGCATCGAAAAATACCTATGAACGATACGAAACGTGGCACTGCTACGGAACGACGCATGAAGTGACGAGTGGAACTGACTAGTTGTTGGAGTGAGACGCTAGGCAGCGCTGGAAGTAAGCGTAGGCCTCCCCCACTCAGTGGAAGTCTGCGCATGTCTTCACTCTTCTTCCTGCGGTCATGGAGACTGCTCAGCCTTCTTTCCATATTAGGCAAAACAGTAGAAAACTTGATGTTGCATCCCTCGAAGAAGTTTTTGGCCATAATCTCACAGGCACGCAATATGGGTGTAACAAAGAACACAGGATGTCAATGTCGAAATTCAAAACGCTTCCCTGCTGGCACTGGCTAATAACGTCGTACCAGCTCTTATAGACATCAGGGGAGCGTTTGACAACTTTCGATGGCCAGCCCTTCTCAATGAGCTTAAAGCCCCGTTGTCTAGGGGTTGCAAACTAACAGTCAATCAAAAGAGAGTATTGGCCCTATCCCAAAAAACTGTGCTCTTATAGATCAACAGGCTTCTGTGACCTTGAGTGCTTACTCTTGGTGATCACAAATCAATAACCAATTGGCTTGGCCATTGAGTACATAGTTGACTAGTGGAGAATGAAGCAGGGGCTTCCTCACACTGGGCTGAACTCCGTGCGGATCTGCAAAACGGAAACTTGCCACCATTGACGAATGAGCGTTGGAGAAATGGCAAGCGAGATGGGAATCCTCGTCAAAGGGATGTGACACGTACGAGTTTTTTCCCTAACATCCGTGAACACGTCTTGAGAGAGAGTGGAATGAGCCAGACATGGCAATTTCAAAGCGTGGCTCCACTTTTTTCATGGCATGTTTCGTGCCTCCAGTGTGGAGGTAACAAGAAACCACGTGCTGCTCCACTGTAAATTCTACAACAGTGAGCGATGGTTGTTGGGAGAGTAGACGAACTTAGCAGCATTACAGGCGGACTTGGCAGCAGTCAATGCTGCAAGCTTACACCCAATTTGCCGAGTTTGAGAACAAGGTTATGACAAAAAAAAAACGTGGCCACAGTTGATCGCTTCCTTTAAAACTTATCACTCAAGTAAATAAATCAGGTGGGAAACTAGAGTAAAAACTTCTCCCAGGTGGTATGGGTTTCCCAGAGTAACACCTCTGAAGACTGGCTAAATGACAACCTGCCATACCTCCGCAGTTCTCCTTTCGGGTGGGTGCTGAACGAGTCCCCATGCTCTCACATGCTAGCGAAACAGACTGATTATAACTCCGTTCTGAGTGTTAAAGAACAGTCATTCTCTTAAGGAAACAGACGGGCTCTGACTGCAGGGTGTTCCACGAGTCGTCTGACTCACAGTCACCTGTCAATAAACTAGTATCTACCAAAATCCCACTCTCGGCCAAACACAAAGATTAATATTTCCAGAACTGACGACGTGCATTCCCACGTCTTCTCAATCGTTCAGTGGATTTTCCTTTGATCCTCTCGTCTTATCTCCATTCTCACCCGCCACTTTTCCATCTCTTTGCTCGCCGGGCCGCCCTAGAACTCACATCAACGTCTCTCGTTCAACTATCAACTGTTATTCCGAACTCTCTCGTGACTCTGCACATGTCTAACTAACCAATGTTTTCCCACCGTAGTCCATTCTCATTCACCATTAATTTGTCCGTATTCAATTTCACCTCTTTCTCTCCCTCTCTTGCCCCCAACAATAAATCCAATCAACTAACTGATAATTTATCGTGTTTACTCGTCAAGAAATTGCAGATATAGATGGTATTTACTCCACGATGTAAAAAGGATTTTGATTAACTCATTTACTATCAACTGTCAAAAATTCGCATAATAAATTTGTTGACGCTGTCCCAAGTTTTCGTCTTCCTCTAAAAGCTATCCAAAGTAGAAACGAAAATGGAGTAATTATGTAAAACAGGTCGTCTCGGCTCGTCGTTCAAATATTGGCCCTCAATCAACTGCCATATGTTTCATTAGTCAACGCTATTATTCCGTTTTGATCGAGTAATGAAGGGCACGATAAATACTGGCGGCTATTGACAGTCATCTTTCAGTCGCAGACGTCAACGTAAGTTAACGTGTGTATCTTATCTACTCATACATTTGCTTTTTAGGAAAACCCACAGAAAGGCCGATCTTGTCCACACAAAAAAGTAGGCTTTTCCTCGGGCCTCTTCGTTTTGAGTCCTGTTGATTCCAATAAAAGCTAATTTCGCCCGGTGATGAGTGTGTGTCAGTTCAGTTCGTGGGAGAACGGCTGACCAATTGAACTGGTTCTACTTTAGTTTTGTGTGAGATTTTGTGACGAATGAAAAATAAGGTTGTGAGCGAATTACGTTTTTGAAATTGATAAATATCTCTGCGGAAAGTAGGTGAGCGGAGATATAGGCCATCGACCCAAAAATAGGTTTTTTTTCTCTTCTTGGTAAACAAGCTTCAAAAATTTTACCGAACTCACAGGATGTCTTCATCTACTCAATACCTACAAACTGGTCTCAATAAATGTTCCTCTCTCAGGCCTTTGAACAGAGATAACAACCAAAACGTGTCAAAAATCTTGTGTTTTCGGAACTTCCTCATGTACACTTCGGTATAACTGAATTTGATCAATCTCGCGAAGTATGTGTTAGCGATTCCTGACATATTCTTCCCCACAACTATTGCTGTATCCATTCGTTTAAAGTAGTTAAAAGCCACGACAGCGCTGATTCCCCTCATGTCCTCCCAGTTCCACTCCTATGGAGCCGGTGTTCTCTGATTCGGCGTCCCCAATACGTCCCTGCCATTTTCGCACAAAACGTCTTGAGGTTCATCCCTGCAACATCCTCCAGCCCCGCAGCTGAGGGACCCCAAGCGCTCTTAGGCGCGCCGCAGCCAGTTCCCAGCACACGCTTGTCTGACTCTAGCTTTACCTCACAGAATCTGCAATTACGTTCTTCTGACTTACCAATCTTCGCCAGGTGGCACCTTAGTGTACAGTGTCTTGCAAAACAGGCCACACACCATTCGTATACAATCTCCCTCCAAACTGAGGAACTCTCTCGTTTGCTCCCTAGAGAGACTGACAAACAACCTTGACTTCCTTTGGCCAGGTACATTCCACCAATAGGCCGCCCTGCACTTCTCCTCCCACTTACCAACCTCCTTGATCGAGTGGCTCTTGGTGGTCCCCACGAAGGTCCTTTCCTCGCCGGTTATTAGACTGCTCGTCTCTCGTGTATGACTTGGCACCCAACAGTGTTCACATGTTTTCCTTTGCCAGTCACCTTGAGACGCCGAAATACCGGTATGAGGCAAATTGGTTCGAAACACTAAATATTTTATTTTTCGAAAATGGCTACAACGATTTTGATTATATTGTTTGTATAAACAGCTCCAAATAACGCGTGAGTACCATGAAATTCCTATTCGTAGCAAAACGAAAAGAGCAGCACAATATACCAAACATTTCGACAGTAATCGATTTTAGCCCCGTATTTTCCTTATAATATTCGTTCATGTGGTACTAGAATCTTTAGAAAAATTGAGGCGGTAGTCGAATACAGTGTCAATACGACGAGCGATTAATAACCCTTATGTGATAAATAGAAGCTACACCAGTAATTCTGGAGTTATAAACCACGCCGTTTCATTTACCCGATTATTCCAAAATTGTGAACGCATTCCTTCACAAAAAAAAATATCTGGTGCGTAGCAACACACAACTTTCCGCCACCCCCGTAAGTTCGAAGACCAGCTACATACGCGGGTGCTATATCTTCATTCAACGCATTTCTACAGAAACATTTATGAAGAACAAAATGTAGGGACTAGTTAGCTGAGAGTACTCCGAAAGTTTGATCGAAATCGTTAGAGCCGTTTTTGAGAAAATTGGAATACCGATAAATTAATATTCGACAAATCTCCTTTTCTGAGTTAACTTGGCTTATATCTCCGTTCAACATATATATACAGAAATAATTATGGAGAACGAAATGTTGGTATGGGTGACTGAAAGACACTCCCGCAAATCGAACTACAGACACACACATACATACACACATACACACACACACGGACCACGCGCCGAAATTAGTTTTTTTAGACTCAGTAGGCCTCAAAACGTAAAGATCTGAAGAAAACCCAAATTTTTTTTTTTTGGGCCGATTACTATACTTTCCTTCCCTTCGGGTAGCGGAAAGTAAAAATCATGTGTCTTTCAAATCGCCCCTGCACTAATTGCTCAATAATAGTTATGCCACTCATTTTTGCGTCCTGTGGTAACCTGTAGGCTAGACATCATGTTTCAGCAGATTTGGTACCGCTGTTTTCTCTAAAAACCGCGCTAAAACCGATTTCGTCTAAAGTTTTGGTAATTTATTGTGCTGCTCTCGTCATTTTCCCATAGATGGGAATTTTATGGTATAGTTGCCATATTTGGAGCTATCAATATAAAAAATGTAATAAAAATCGTTAGAGCCGTTTTTGAGAAAAAAAATATTTGGTGTTTTGATCACTATGATAACTATAGTTAAATTTCGGTGGATTTTGTTCATACCCCTATTTTGGCGTCCCATGGTAACTTGCGGACGAGATATCAAGTTTGAGCTGATTTGGTACGGTGGTTTTCTCTAAAAATCGTTCACAGACACACATACACTGACTATTTTCCCAAATAGTGTTTTTCGGACTCGGGAGGGTCTAAAACGTAAAGATCTGAAGAAAACTCAAAATTTTTTTTTCAACCGATTACATAACTTTCCTTTCTACTTCGTAGAGCGAAGGAAAGTAAAAATTGATGACACTTTACTGTGTTTCTCTCCTAATCTTACCACAATGAAAATTTTACGGTAAAATTAAATCATTAACTACTGTTAATTTTGAAGAAAAAAATGGTTAAAATTGGTGTTTTTGATCACGATGATAACACACTGTTAATGCAATACTGTTTGAATTTTCAATGGCATACTCCAAATATAGGGCAAATGTCAATTGTGTGGTGTCCTACAGCTTGTTGCTTTGATATGCTTGCTACCAGTATCATATAAAGCGGTCCGCTGTGTTTTCATCTATTCCACATTTGCACATAAGATAGCGATCAATGCACATCTAGACTGCCACCATTTAAATAAAATGTATATCCGACCCCTTGATTTTGAGTGTGTGACTCTGCTGCTATCAAGGAAGAGATAAAACGAAAGTTCTGTTTGAGCCGATTTGATTCAGCCCCATCTCTCAACCGCGTTCACAGGCACACACAGACCGTCTTCTCAAATGGCGTTTTTCGGGCTCGTAAGCCCTTAAAACGTGAGGATGCGAAGAAAATTAAACAAAAAACGTTTAGTTGAATGCAATAACTTCCCTGCCTACTCCGTTGGGCGGAGAAAATGAACAGTCGTCAAAAATAAGTTTTTTGTGGTGTACAAAAAGTCTAAACATTGTCAGTTGTTTGTTTTCATAACTTTTTTATCTGTATTGCAAAGAAATTCAGTTCTGATTCAACCCTTAAACCTCATACCACTACACCCACACCTTCAACGAATGGAACGAATGACAAATTTTCGCCAAACTGGAGACTAACGGGTGTTTCGAAAGTGCAAATTTGATTATGCAGCACGTCGTTTGTGTCAACAGTAGCTTTTTCTAAATAGTGCCCCGCTCTCTCAGAGCTTTGCGTTCCAGATGTCTCTAACTGAATTTGTGCTATTTCCACTCTCCATCTGGTTTTTCATTAAGGATATCGAATCAACGCGCTGTAAATTAGCACTAGGAGTTTCTTTTCGTGTGAGGCCTTTTTTGACAGACTGAATGAGTCGAGTTTTCGTTTGAACAGTTTTGTGCCAACTATGCCCTCACAACTGCCCTTAACCGCCTTTAACGGGTGACTGTAAAATATTTTCTGTTTGTAGAAAATCACCTAATTTTTCACAATAGATTGACGAATGACGTGGAATCGTGAGTTAACTATAAACGTTTCCCACGTTTTAGTAATAAGCAGTAATTGCAACGTAAGAAATGTTCGTTTTTGTTGTGGCAAAGTGTAATACCTCGTTCGCCTTCGCAGGTTCTTCGACCATGAGAGTCCTCTTAGTGCTCATGTGCCTGCTGGTAGGCTCTATGGCCTTGCCATCCCTCACCACCGCTTCAGCTGAGTGGAAAAAATTCAAGGTAAGCTTCACTACCACGATCGTTTAAACGTTAATAAATAAAATAATCGAGATAAAAATAGGACTATAATTTGAATCACGCTTCATTTGCAGGCATTGAATAGAAAAGTCTACAAAAGTGCTGCCGAAGAGCTGATGCGTTTGAAATTGTACTTGGTGAACAAGGTTAAAGTTTTAGCTCACAACATCAAATACAGAATGAAGCAGGTTCCCTACAACGTGCAACTGAACAAGTTCGGAGACTTGGTAAGAGTTTAGCGTCATAATTATTAATAACTCTTCTTTATCTTGTACTGCCTGCGTTGAAGTATTGTGTGTATCGTATCGATATCGTGGCATTTGTTCAAAATATACCTTAGCGAGGTTGTTGCTTAAAAGTGGTCGTTGTTGTCCTCACTGGAGCACTCTTTGATGCGATGTATTGGATGCCTGGAATATAGGCAGCTTGTTGGGGGGGATTCATTCCCAAATAGCGTATAAATAATGAGCCTACCACTCCTTCTCCCAATTCAAAACGATATTCTGATGATTGCTGAGTAGGGCAGCTGGGTGAATGGGTACATGAACCACCACCTTAAGATACTGTCAGAGATGAGGTATTTGGAATCACTGTCCCATTACAAGTGATGGTACTGTAGCAAGAAAAACAATATTTTTGGATTACCACCGCGTCCAGAGGTTGTGGAGAATGGTATCCAGGTTGAGTTGCAGTGGAAGACAAAGGATTTCGAGGCATTTTGTGTGCCTGAATGAGTGGTCCCAGCCATATCACTATGCCGTGCCTCCCTGCTCCCACTGAGGAATCCTAGCTCTGCATAATGCATTAACTGGTTTCCCGAGCTGTTGGTAACTTCACTTGCCTCCATTCGCGGCACCATTCTCCCAGCCATCCATGACAACCAGTTTGGAGGAATCCCCGGAAGTACCAAGGATGCCATACGCTGCCTTCAAGAGGTGACACACGCCATGTCGTGGCCAGCAGTCCTGCGGTTGTTGCACTACATCCCGCTCCCCCCGAATGTATTTCGCCTCCTCTCAAGCTACCTGGAGGACGGTGTCGCATTGACCGGACATGGCATCCAATAAGCGACTCTCAATGTCACCTCTGGCTGTCCCCAGGGTGCAGAACTCTCCACCACCCTATGGGCAGTGCTGCTGGACCCCCTGCTTTGCCTCCTCCAGACCAGCGGCTACACGCCTGAGGCCTTCATGGACGATATCACGGTGGCGGTGGAGGCGGAGCACCCAGCCAACGGAGAAATACTTGGGTACAATCCTCTGGCCACACTTGGCCTAACTCAGAACTAAGTGCTCGGACCTCACAGCCCAGGTACGGTCCGTCGCAGGACTGACATGGGGCGCCTCAACTCACACTCAGTACATGTATTACTGGGCAGTGTTTCTTCCCGTAGGGCGGTACGCTGCATCCTCCATGGTGGGTGGCACCCATGTGTAGAGATCGGCAGCTAGCTCTCACCATGCAGCGCGATATCCTCCTGGTCGTGTTGCCGGCATACCCCACCACGTCACACCTTGCTCTCCAAGTACTCGCTGGCACGATATTGAATGGCTGCTCCAGTTTAGGGGAAAGCGCAGCAAACTGGGGTAATATGATTTGAGGGGACACATCCTCTTCCTTGAAGACTGCATTACTGCTGCGACAAAATGGTGCACTGAGCGGGGTCCTCTACAATTAACCTACGTTTTTTACTTTCCTTGGCTCTACGAAGTAGAAAGAAAAGTTATGTAATCGACTGAAAAAAAATTTTTGAGTTTCTTCAGATCTTTACGTTTCAGAACCTACTGCGTCCGAAAAACACTATTTGGGAAAATGGTCTGTGGGTCTGTGAACGGTTTTTAGAGAAAACCACCATACCAAATCAGCTCATACTTGATATCTCGCTCGCAGGTTACCATGGGACGCCAAAATGAGGGTTTAAACGAAATCAACCGAAAGTTAACTATAGTTATCATAGTGATCAAAACACCAAATATTTTTTTTCTCAAAAACGGCTCTAACGATATTGATTAAATTTTTTATATTGGTAGCTCCTAATAAGATAATTATACCATAAAATTCCCATTTGGGTGAAAATGACGAGAGCAGCACAATAAATTATCAAAATTTTCGACCAAAAGCGTTTTTAGCGCAGTTGTTTCCTTATAAACTCCGCTGGAATTCTTGTAGAATGTAAAAAAAAAATTTGGTATTGTAGTCCAATCCAATACCTAAAGGGTGAGTGTTTGAAAACCCTCATGAGATACATGGGGCTCACTCCAGAAATTCCTGTATTGCAACTACTGCCGTTTCGCTTACTACCAGTTCTAACAGTTATTACCCAATAACTCTGCAAAAGTGATTACTATACTCCTACAAAAAATTTGTATTTACAGCCTCATTAATTAACTGTATACCAATTGCTCAGTAATGGTTCTGCAATGAGTACGAGCAGCCCAATAAATTCTGGAACTGTAAGGGCAACCGCCTCCTGCTGCTGTGAAGTGGTGTTTGACCAAGTTCAAAGGAACTGAGTGATAAATGAATCGATTAAATAGAATTACCTATTTACAAAGCCAATTGACGGAGAGCTTAGGAAAGTTGTGTGTTGCAATGCACCAGATATTTTTCTCCGAAACGGCTATAACGATTTTGATTAAATTTTTTATATTGATATCTTTTGATAGGGCAATTATACCATAAAATTCCCATTCGTAGGGAAATGACGAGAGCAGCACAATAAATTATCAAAATTTTCGACGAAAAGCGTTTTTAGCGCGGTTTTTTACTTTCCTTGTTCCTTATAAACGTTGCAATGTCCTACGACACTTGCAGGTTGTCGTAGGCCCCTAGGGGTCGATATAGACCTGTAATGCTCCGACGTGGCTGAAACTGAGGGGTCGAAGGATTAACGATAATAAAAAGGAAAATACCAAAAGGTGCGAAGAGATAGGTGGTGATTGAGAAGGAAGAGAAAGTGCTGGGAGACTAGGAAAAAGAATAACTGTGGAGACGAGATAATTATATTTGGGGGACGGAAATGGAGAGAGAGCTCGGGTTTTCGGTGGAACGCTCGGCGATCGTCCTCTGCTGAGCAAGCACTCTCGATTCGGCTAATTCCGTATTTGGGCTACTCGCCACCTCGAATTCGGTTCTCAAGCCGGTACTTTATCTAACTATCACTCCTCGTGCCAGTGATATGGTTTACGGCAAGGAGGAGAAACGATAGTGAAGCCTTCTCTCTAGAGGGAGAATGCTGATGCCCAGTTCTTCGTCTCGATAGCGCCGTTCCTTGGGCGGTACAGACCAGTTTGGGAATCACTGATCTAAATGAACATTTGTCGGAATGTTCCAAGGATACATCCTTCCACATTGTCTCTGTTCTTCCCATTTCCAATAAAACGCTCAATGTGTGAGGCTATTCGTGCCAGGCTGAGATAGGACTGGATAGGGCATTCGCGTTTAATATTCCAACAGCTTCTCTATTTCTCAGACACTTTTAATGGTTTTCTTAGCGAGTTTCTCCCAATTAGTGGCAACAGGGGGGATAACGGGCCTATCTACGTTTTTTTCATAACTCTGACTGTCCCTTATCTGGGATTAGCATCATGGCCTAAAGTGTTATTGTGGCAGCCCTAATGTCTCGCTGACGTGTGGCTAGCTTTCTAAAAAACCCCAAGTATTTCTGGCAAGAGTCTTCTTTGATGTCCAACCTCGGAAAAGTTGTATCAAAGACCGACAAACTCTGGCAGAGGGATGTTTCCTCTCTTGCACCAATGGGTACCGACTGTGCCAAATACATACATGTGTTTGTTCATTCAGCAGTGTCCCGTGTTTATTCCCACTATCTGCCTCGAGTCCTTCCTCTCCATCATCAGAAGGATGTCTTATTCCTGCGTTGGCCCTGAGATAAGGCGTTTCGGAATGTCTCACTGCCGCAGCTGGCAGTCTGGTGCATTTTCTTGGGATATTCTCTCGAATAGTAACAGAGATGCCCCATAATGGGGAAGCCCTTACATGTACATTAGACAAATTTAGTCTGGCCATTTCCATAGATCCCTTTATGCCTGGAAATCCAGTAAACGTTAAATCTATTAGTCGGTTGAAAAGTTGAGCCGCATCCTATACTACCTCGCCAGTTTTGACATTGTGCAGAAGTTCTTCAGCGCCTTCCAGGACAGTTTTATTGCTAAATACTTTTTCACGACTTATGATGGCCCCAGCGATGATAGCTTGGAAACTGATGCTGCTAAACCCCGATTTGTTCGAAATAAAAGGTGCACACTTACGGGAACTCGGGTGGTTGTCGACTATCACATCACCCATTGGTTTCCAGAATATTGAGATCTTAGAACCATCCCAGAGCTACTCATCCACACCTCAGACCCAGTACCCTCCCGGGTTTTAAATCCACTTGTGTTGATGTCGGTACAACCAAGAATCCAGTGCAGCTGCTGTATTTTTCAACTGAAAATGTAACGCTGTTTTGTTCTTCTCAATCGTTTGGCTGGCATTTAATAACATTCTGCTGTTTTTTTTTTCATTTTTCAGCTCGACCACGAATTCAAGCAAGCGGCTGGTTTCAACGCTACATTGAGACAACGCACTCGTTCTTTCAACACTTACTCCTACTCCGGCAAACCTCTTCCAGCGGCTGTTGACCACAGACGCTTCAACCTTGTCAACACTCCAATGCAACAAGGAACATGCGGAAGCTGCTGGACTTTCAGTACGGTAAGCTGTTCATTCACAGACGTGATAGATGTTTTTTCCTAACTTCGCCTTACAAAATAAGTTTAAAAAACTGTGCGTTTTCAAAAGTCGTCTTCAGAGCGCTAAGGAGGAGTGTGTTTATGCCATTTGGAACGACCTATTTGCATGTGGAGATATTCGGTACGCCATGGCTGACAGAATGACTTATCATCTGGCTGATAAGTTGCCACTGTGAGAGACGAGTTATCGGCGTAACCAACCAAGTTGGGTTCGGGTCTCTGCAATGATGGTGCACCAGTAAAGGTCTTTCATGACCTGCCCTGGTCCGATAGGCATGTCTAAATGACGGCTCTAGGATGTGAGCTTGGGATTGAGCGTGGTGCCCCTAAGGTGAGTTGGGGGGGGGGGGGTGATGAGGGACATGAGGAGACCATGTTCCCAGCTGGCTTTGCTTAGCAAATATGGCGAATCTACGCCTGGCCGATCTACTGGAGAGGAGCATGACTGCACTCCCAGCTGGGGGAATGAGCGCCCTTGCTCGCACGTCATCATAGAGTAGGCAGGCAAAAAGGACGCATGCTGCATCTTCGCTGACGTCTTCTTTGCATGGGCAGAGGTCGAAGGTGCGCCGTTAGAAGTAGAATAGGCGCCGGTTGAAGGCTTCATGCCCCGAGAGTAGCTGGACCGCTGGAAAAGTGGGATGCCATCCATCCGTTTCCAGGCAGTTCCGGACAGAGGGAATGAGAGAGTGGAAATGCCTCGCCGTTGGGCCCGCATCCCATCGTGCTTGCCATTGATCGAGGGTTGCTTCGTCTGCTCGGTTGAGGCAGCGCTCAGTGGAGGCCTCAAGTCCGGCACCTGTGACTCAAGGGCTCCGCGTCGGATGGCAGTCTGCAGCGCAGCGCGATCCAGGGCCATGTCTAAGGGGAGAGTGCCCACAAGCACCTGCAGAGCCAAATGGGACGTTGTCCGGTACCACCGATCGTCCTCAGGTAAACGGACCTATTTGAGCCTTCAGCAACATGAAACCGCTTGGCTTGGCTGCAACCATGGCACTCTCTTATCTCTACGATGACCTCTTGAAAAGTGAATGACGCTGCAAGTCTGATCCTTGGCACAAACATGCCTGCACTCACAAGGCACAGACTTTTAAACTAATGTCCTAAACCAGAAATGTCAGCCTCAACTTGATTCACTCTTGCACAAGATTCTGGGCGGTCTTCTTGAAGTCAGCCCTCAACTGCATGCTGCTCTTCCAGCCAAGCTAAAGCAGTACCCTCCACCCTGATGATTCCCAATTCCTGCTTATTCCGCATATAAAATACATCGAGAAATCTGAATTGATGCTAACTTCTGACACTTAGTAATTGCGTGATTTGTTTCAATGTTCTCTATTTTGTTTAATTGTTCCAGACTGGCGCTATTGAAGGACAACTGGCATACAAAACTGGAAAACTGATTCGTCTTAGTCAGCAACACTTGCTTGACTGCTCAAACGACAACGGCGGTTGCAGTGGAGGAAGACCTGACAAAGCTTTTGACTATGTCCGATGGTCTGGTGGTATCAGCACTGAAGCTTCATACCCCTACACTGGCGTTGTAAGTCACAGTTCTTTAAACATTAAAAATTATCCTTCAACTGCGTCTGCTACACAAACTACTTGGACATCCAAAGACTAACAATCATATGAACACGCACAGCAGCCTACCTCTCTCCTATGGCAGTTCTTCTTCTTTTTTCTCTCCACCCTTCGCGTTTCCTGGACTGTCCCGCAGTTTGGGCGATAGAGGGAGTAGACTTGACTTCGTGTCTT
The DNA here is from genome assembly GCA_020466155.1 of Pachypeltis micranthus. Taxonomy (NCBI): domain Eukaryota; kingdom Metazoa; phylum Arthropoda; class Insecta; order Hemiptera; family Miridae; genus Pachypeltis; species Pachypeltis micranthus. The sequence continues at coordinate 9,837,661 of CM035776.1, forward strand.
CACTTGTCATCCCAACGCGATGCAGGTCCTAGATCAGTAAGCTCCGCGTTCTTCCAGTTCAGCACTGCCTGGGCTAATTGAGCGACGCGCTTGCAGTTTTCTTCAGAATTACACATGGCAGGGACGAGGCTGTCGTGGGAGAGACAGTTTAATGGCTCTCTACCATAAGGTATCAGCCTGCTCAGCTTTGACAGATGATCGCACATTGTGGTTGTATAGGACTCGTGGCTTTGTCAATTTGATGCGCATACTTAATAAATGGTCGGCTAAACTGACTAAACTGGAATCGGCTGTCAGGTCCACTGCCCCTTCTGGGCTGCGTTAAACTTCTCTCACCACTTCCAAAGAGTCACAGTTCTCCTTTTCTGAAAATAAAATGTAGCTACCTGCTAGTTCCTAAGCAAAGTCCCTGATCTAACCAACTGAGAGAGATTCCAAATAAAGAAAAATCAGGAATCCATAAACTGCAACTGAAACTGTTCACATGTTTTTAGATCAGAGTGAAATGAACCAACAGAAGATTCATAATCAATTTAGCGAAATTCGAAAGCAGAGATATTGACGTTGACTACGGTCAAAACAGGCAGTAATGCATCGACGGAAAGGTTCCCTGCCAAAGAACGTGTTTTCCTCAAACCTTAACTCATGTCTCCAGTTGGCATTGGGAACAGTAGTACAGATAAGCCCACCAGAAATTTGGCAGCCAAGACCAGTACGTGCACAATTTGAAACGTTTTGGTAAAATGTAGGACAGCAATTCATACACCGGTTTTGCTCATTTTGCTTCCTCTCCACGTACGGCATTGTTCCCAGATCGTGATTATCTGTAGCATACTGGCAGTACTTTCTGGAAGTAACGAGTAACGTCTCTAATGAAAACGTTGCTTCCCAACACACAAGACAATTTCATTTGCAGTTATGGCTACAGTCGTCCCATTGAAAATGGAACATATCTTATCTAGGTATTTAATGCGTTTTTATTTCTCGTTTCACAGAAAAGTTTTTGCAAAGCCAAACCGGCGTACTACGCTGCTAAGCTTTCGGGATTCATGAATATCCAATCTGGAAATTCACGAGATCTGGCTGATGCTCTGGCTAACGTCGGCCCAGTCTCAGTTGCGATTGATTCTACGTCACCAATGCTCAAGTTCTACAGCTCTGGTGAGAGCGCTCAATTTTGACTTATTGATTCTCGTGCCCTCGTTCGCTTGAACTCTCATTAACCGAACTATTTTGTTTCTACAGGCGTTTTCGCACCTCCACCAAACCAATGCAGCTCTGTCAAATTGGACCACGCTGTCTTGGCTATTGGGTATGGAAATGAACGCGGACTAAACTATTGGCTCATCAAGAACTCCTGGGGTACTGATTGGGGTGAAGGTGGTTTCGTCAAGATTCACAACAACGGAAATAACTTGTGCGGTGTCGCTACCGTTGCTTCTTTCCCCATTCTGCAATTATAAACCAAATATGTAGCAATTGGAACTTAATTATTTGTAACCAACTTCGTGGATCTTTATTTATTTACCAGCCAGAGCCTGGATTTCTGACAACCTATTTGACGATTTGGAGGAAGAGAAGGACTGAGGAGTGGCACATTCTAAGCAACCCAGTGGAAAACCATGACACATAGATAGGTTATGAAGAGACACAGAAGCCAAGGAATCTGAGAATACCGGTTAAAAGAAAGGCTGCCTCATACCAACTAAATCACTCGCGACGAAGTTGTGAAAACTCATTGTACCGCCTGACTCCTTTAAGGGCACCTGGGCGATCGTGGTCTAGTGGTTAAGACAATGGTTCATAATTCCCGAAGAAAGTTGGCAATATGGATCAGAGCTCTGTGCAATTGCTGTTAATTTTTGCCTGAGTCAGTGGATCCCCAAACGTCTCCAAACCCCCCTCATAACATTATTGGGTGGTACATCATCATTGGGTTCCCTCAAGCTTCATTCTGTGCTAAAGTACACTGTTATTGGGTTCCCACCAGTAAAGCTCCTTGTGAATGAGACAGAGGCATATAACAACTGAACGGGGGACTGAAGGGATACCTGGGACTGAGTGTATTACAGGGGGAATCCCCTAATTCCTCTAGTTATGGTAATTGGCAAGACAGAACACAGTCTGCAACCTTTAGTTGACCTGCTCTCACCCTAGGAGTGTCTGCAACGGCTGTTTGAAGATCTTACTACTCGCAGTTCCACTTCTAATCTTGTGAAGTAACATAAAAGAAGGATCCTCAACTTCGGACTACTTGACACTCCAGACAGCAGACTAGTTACAGAACCTAATTCAACAATCTCTAGTTAGACTGGTGAAGGGGTATCAGCCCTTATCTAGTCACTTTATAGTGCATCAGGACAATAAAGCACCATGCGTTCGTTGTGGCCCTTGGTACAGCCCCCTTGAGTTCTAGGGCACGTGTCAGTTTTTTATTGTACGAACCCCCAACACTTTTGCAGAGACTGCCACTCTCAACGGGCTTTACGATTGGTATTAGTTACTACTATCAACCGCTCGGCTCGAGCCACTCACTAATGGTATGTAGAGAGGATTGTGTATCCTTCAACAGAATCTACAATGGTCAGTCCAGTGACATGCGACAACCTAAGGAATCCAATAACTGACCTGTGTGCTAAGTGTCAAAAGGGGTTTAACGACATTTTTGTACTGGGTAATTTGGCGAAGGTGTCAAGAGTGAGACCACTCATCCAACAACATGATTCATAATTGTAGGAGTTACAATGGAGCAGAACGTGGTTGCCCATTTCCTCTGGTCAGGAAGCACACATACAGATTGGACAGAGTTGTGAAAAAATATCTGGAGTGTTGCAACACACAACTTTCCTTAGATCTACGTTCGAGAATGAGTACGAGCAGCCCTGAAATTCCAGAACTGTAATCGCTACCGCTTCCTGCTGCCGTAAAGCGTTGTTTGACTAAGTTCAAATTAACTGAGTGATAAATGAATTGAGTAAGCAGAAAAAAAGCCATGTACCCGAGTGAATTGACGTAGAGCTAAGGAAAGTTATGTGTTTTTTTTTAACATTCTAGTAACATTTCAGCGGAGTTTAAAAGGGAAAAAACGCGCTAAAACCAATTTTTGTGGAAAACTTTGATAATTTATTGTGCTGCTCTCGTCATTGTCCCACGAAAGGGAATTTTATGGTACAATTGCGGGGGAGATATCAAGTTTGAATTGATTTGATACGGTCGTTTTCTCTAAAATTCGTTAACAGACCATTTTCCCTGTAGCAGTACGTTCAAGTCACCATACTGTGTTAAGAACTGGCTCATTCAATGGCCTGGCTTTACCCATTTTCTCCTAAGATGATCTTGGGCGTTGGTAAAATTGTGTCACTGCGATGACCCTTTGACAATGACAACCCATTCATCCCTAGCTAATAATTTTCCTTTAGAGCAGTCTTCTAAATTCAGCCCGTTAGGAGGAAGTTAGTTTTTGTCTCTCCACTTTGTCCCCATGCACTCAGTGGTCACGTCCACGAGTCTATGATTAAAAGTAGCTCTTTCGTGGACAACGTTTTGAAAGTCCTTTGTGGAGTGAAGTTCGCTGGGACGCACTAATTTCTTTTGGTTGGGCTGAATTATGCCACCCTGTCATTTCCAAATAAATACATGTTACAGGCATGATAGGATTAAGCAGTGACCAGGAACAAGGGGCCGTTCTGTAGAAGACAAAGTCGGCTGAAGTTGCGATAAAATCGGTCTATTTCTCCTCCGGACGCCTTCCGCACTGCTTTACCCTTCCGTTCACCTGTTTTCTACTGCCGAAACGGACCTTAAGACAGGATTTTATTGGAAGGAAGCATTATTGATTGAGTGACCCGAAATCTATCCTATAACATAGCCGTGAACAAAAGGGGGATGTATTGCGGTACAAGATTGCGGCAACAGAGTTTTATTCACAATTGTAGCGCAGAGACCATTTACCACCTCAAACACGAAACTGGGGGAGTACAGGCAACTCTGCGCTCCTAGAGATATTTTTTAGGTTCCAACTAACGACATCAACGTTACTCCGAACTTCAGGAATTTCAAGGTCCCAAGTCAGCAAAAAGGTCCTAGACAACTGTTCACTGAATCAGAAAGTTCGGTTTGTCACTGTAAAACACCACACATTCCAAGCTCCCTTGTCAATGGCTCTCGAGGAGGTATATCAGGTGAGGATTATGATTTAAGACATGTGTCAGTTAATGCTTGGCAGCCTGTTCTTGAACAGTCAGGAAGTAGTACACAAGTGTAGTTGCCTGTGTCAAGGTAAAACCAACCTCCAGTAGGCAGTGTGTGACAGGCCGAACAATAACACAGCTACTCAGCACAAAAAGAGCTAGCAAAAGACTCGGAAGGGCCATTGAATAATGGAACTTCTTAACATTTGATAGTAAGGGGTCTGAGTGAACTAGAGATTCGAAGAGAGAAATAAACTCTACCCACTCTTCAACCTTTTTCCCTGAAAAGGAAAGAAGCGATATGCGAGGAAGTTGGTTAGCTGAAGAGGTACTAGGGTCACTTGATTGAGAGGGAAAGCTTAAACCAGTAGGGACTTGCTTGACTAAATCTAAATAGTTACTTCGAGCACTATCAATCAACTCCAATGCGCTTACATAAGGCTGCGTGATATCAATTACAAGTTTCTTGTCAGAAACAGAAACATTATAACTTCGGATGCGAGAATTTAAATTGTCGCTCTTCTTCTATTGCAGCTAATCGATCGAATTAACTTCGAAACTTTTTAGCACTTTCTATAGTCAGCTCTTCAGATTTGTCATAAAGCCTTTCACTAATGCATTCAAGCCTACAAGCTAAAAGTTTGGAAGTTCCAGTCGTGGACATTATGACACGTAAATGTGTAAGTCAGCGAACACAAGAAAATACGAGTGGTGTAACCTCACGCAACACGCCTATGCACAGCACAAAAAGAAACGAAATTGTAACATCAAAAGTACGGGAACTAATATGCAAAATCTTACAAAAATTGGGAGATTACGTTGGGCGCCACTTCTAACACATAGCACAGAGACCTGGGGGCCACAGGAGGAGATTGCACAGTCATCACACCACCAATTGTGGTTGTTAGATAATAACGACATCCTTCACTTTGCGAGGACAGTTGACATTTCACCAGTAGAAATGCAGCAATTAGAGCATTTACCATTATAACGGGGGACGAATAACACAACAAAATATACTTCACAGATGCAGCTCTCCATAGAAATAAGGGACATCCCAAGTGACACACAAGTGGAGTACTTCAAAGCCATGACAAACAGAATATGCTGGGGAAATTCGCAACAGAAGGTTGGAGGGGAGAACAAACAAATGGTCCTGTCACTGCTGTACGACGCCACAACTGGTTAGCAGCACAGTTTGCCTGGCCATAAGACATATGCTGCGCTATTGCAAGAGCAGTTCCCATAAGGAGTTGATAAATTGACAGGTGCTACAGAGCAATTTGCCAAGAGAGAGAACAGTTTATGATTTGTTACGCCACTAGCACAAGCCACAAGGGTGGAAAGGAGGTCTTTGCGCATGTGCCAGCAAGATATATCTCCTTCCTTCCTCCCTGGAAAGGAGTAAGGTGAGAAAATACTAGGCTTTGTGCCTCCTTTCACAAATACTTGAGAGTGACATCCCCAAATTCAGCCAAATTTATGAAGCACATGGTGCAACAAGTGTGAAAGGCGAGGTCAACTATGATTGCAGTGATATCAGACACGAAGACGCTTCATTCCTTTTGTCACTTCCTCGGGCCTTCATCAATGCAATGTCCATTAGTCACATTTTAAGAATAGTTAAGAGGTTTTCTGCGACTCACTGAAGCTTTCAAAATAAATATGTTCATCGTAGAAGATTAATATATAGAGGAGGGGAGAGAGAAAGAAATACGACGTTACCTTCACTGCCATATGAGAAAAGTTGTCTGGCGCACTGCACCTTATAATTTATTTTAATTCTGGCTGCTTTGGATCTATTCCCTCCAGTTGCAGTAAGCCCTGCACACATCTGTGACAGTGGCATCGACGGAAAACGTTTTTAACATGCTCAACACAGAAGGCCAAATTTCAAAACAAAACTAATAGATATTTCAAAACGAAAAAAAAGATGTATTTTTCCTCGATGTTCTCAGGCGCCGTCGTTGTCAAAAAAGGAAGAATGTGAACATTAGTATGATGCAAGTGTATAACACTTAACGCATTTGTTCTTCTGTGTATAAACGTTCCGGCAACATAAATTTAAACGACACGTACGAAGTGACTAATGAGGTAAGTAAATAAAAAGTATACGAACAACAAGTTTACAAATGTACACAATTTTACACACATTCAATTGAGGGTGGCCGGTGCAAGTCTTTAGTTCACTGTGGCTCACGAAATGAAAACTCAAGAGTGCGACCGATTTTGGCAAAGACCGAAGGGCAAATAGAATCACGGTAACTTTGTTCGGAGTCAATTCTAAGAATAATCATCGGGATCACTTTCGTCGGCGTTCTTTTGCATTTGCAATTTAGTGGCTTCTTGCATCTCCAGCCACTGCTGCTGCTCTTCTCGCGCTTGTTGTTCTCTAGCCTGAAACAGTGATGAAGAAAATAACGTAGCATTTCCAAAAAAAGAAAGAGGAACGAGTACTATGGTGTGAAGAAAGAGACAATTCTTTGTTGAACTAGGAGAGTTCTTCAGCAACGTACTTGGGAGTGATCAGCGTCTGTGTTAGAGAAGTAGTAGCGAAGTCTGGCCAAACCCGTTCTTCAGGCAGCTCAGAACATTTTCGTGCTTGTAAAGTTTCCGTCTCACGATAGCGGTAACAATGCAGAATGAGATCTCATTGAGCACCTGATATTCTAGGCGACCTCGTCTCTACTGATAACCCCAGGGGGGGGAGTTCCTCTCTTGGCCGTCAGCCCCTCAGCCCTTTAGGGCCATTCAAACCAGAACAGCACTAATCGTGATCCATCAAATCAAGATGAGATAACTAAATCAGGGCTAACCTATTTCGTTTTATACTAACCCACATAGCTGTCAGATGTGATTGGACAAACCGTGATTTGAAGCCACATCAAAAAGACAGCGGACTAATGAGGCAGTAAATTAAGGTAATTAGGCGCCTGTTCAACATCCTGTTACGTAAACGAGTAAACGGCCTTGTACATCCCATTTATACCCAACCCTCAACAGATTTGGATAAATTATAATTTCTAACAATTATTAGAAGCCCAAGTGGCCTCATTAACTTTTTTCCCTCATTCGTGCATCTGGAACTTCCCCGCTCGAACTAGCACACAGATTGTCATTAAACGTACTTACAAACTAAACGAACAGACAATTTTAAACGAGAATCGCACTGTATGTCCAGGCGCTTCATCTTCATTCAGCAGTTATCTGCTCAAACATTCATAAAAATGGAGTACTCCGTAACTTCAATCAAAATCGTCAAGAGCCGTTTTTGTGAAAAATTGGAAAACGATAATTAACGTTAGACAAATCTCAATTCTAGAGTTAACATGACTTATCTCCGTTCAACAGATAGATGCAGAAATAATTGCGGAGAGCGAAATTTGGGTATAAGTTGCTAGAAGACACTTCAAAAGATCGATTAAAATCTCTCTGAAAATGATAAAAAGTTCAAATTTATTGAAAAAAATTTAAACGTATTAACTATTTGAAGACGTCCTGTGAGTTTGATGAAAATCGCTGGAGCCGTTTTGGAGAAAACAATGAAAAACCTTATTTCTTGGTACATCCCCCCCCCCCCATAGCAATCGAAGGACATCTTTCATAACCTTACCTTTACGCGTCGTCAAAAAAATATTCAGTCAATTTTATATTCGCGTTATTTTCTATCAATTCATTGCCAAAGTATCTAAACACGTACAAAAAACGTAATTGCACACATTTTGCTCGGGGTACCTTATCCATCACATTGAATTTATGTTCTCACTTCCCACGATTTCAAATCGCCTACAAAACCTAGGTCTCATTTCAGCGAGCCATCAAGTTTGATATATATCTTACACGTTCACCGGGACAGATTTTTCTTCTTTCTTTGCGTTACTATATTTCATTGCCCTTTAATCAGTTATCTGGTCATACAACAGCTTATCGCCTTTCAATCGTAAACAGCTTCTTGGTTATTCCATTTCCAGCTTCATTTAACCCTAGTTTCATTACTCGTTTATTAGAAGCATTAGTAGCGATATTAATTTAGCATTTCGCCGAAAGTTTATCAAATGCAATCGTGATTGTTTTGCTAAGGAACATAAAAATGTCAAACTTGCGTTTACAGCGTGGGGAATCCCAATATAAAATGGACTTTTGAGGAAGAGGCACCCAGCTGGAAAGGGTACACGAAGAGGCATCACGAAAATGCACGGGAGTTGAGCTCACGACGCTAATGAGACAGTTGGAACTGAGTGAGAGGGGGATTAACCATAAGTCTAAGGTATGTCATTGAAGTGGCACTCATAAAAGACCCTGGAAAGAAGGTTAGGAGCTGTGTGGTACTGCGACAAGAAAAAATATGGAGAACATAGTTGAAGGGACTAGTTAGCTGAGAGTACTCCGAAAGTTTGATCGAAATCGTTAGAGCCGTTTTTGAGAAAATTGGAATACCGATAAAATAATATTCGACAAATCTCCTTTTCTGAGTTAACTTGGCTTATATCTCCGTTCAACATATATATACAGAAATAATTATAGAGGACGAAATGTGGCTATGAGTGACTAGAAGACACTCCATTAGGATTTATCACATCTGGTGAAGCAGTTATCCCAGAATTTACGTATTGAAAGTTAGGTATTGATTAGTAGAAGATAATTTGAAAGTTCAATCGAAATCGTCAGAGCCGTTTTCGAGGAAAATACGAAAACACGCACACGAACCACGCGCCGAAATTAGGTTTTTTAGACTCCGTAGGCCTCAAAACGTAAAGATCTGAAGAAAACCCAACTTTTTTTTGACACGATTACTATACTTTCCTTTCCCTTTGGGGTAGCGGAAAGTAAAAACAGCTCAATGTGACGACAAACTAGTCCAACGAAATGTTTGTTGGCAGCGTTATTTTTGTCGTTAACATGGCAAACGCTTACCTTGGCAAACAATTCTTGCTGTTGTCGAAGAAGTTCCTCCTCAGGGATCCCTAGGTTTTCAAGACGCGTGCTCTGTCGCCTTCTTTTGGCGGCAACGGCTTTGCAATCCTTGAGCACAGCTTCTGCTTCAGCTTTGTAATCACTAAACCCCAAACTATCAAGGGCTGTAATGAATAATTTAGGTATAGGAAGCAAAGCGACTATGTGCTACTGAGTAAATCTATACTCCAATATGTTGTTATCAACTAACGTTAATTTAGTTCAGAATGGCACAATTGAGCAGCAGCCTCTCAATCAGTGGCTACTAAAACCTCGTTCGCAAGCCTCAGTATCCTACAACACAGGCATCTTGCGTCCCTACTTCGAATTTCTCCATCTACGAGGGACGTCCCAAAAGTAAGTTCCGATCATTTGTAAATCCGTGGGAAAATGCCGTAGGGAAAAAATTCCAACGGGGATACTTCGTGTTACATCTGGTGGCAACACTGAATTTTTCATATTTGCTATCACTTGTTGCAGCTTATCAGCACCAGTGTAAACATGGCTGCTACATTGAAAAACCCGTCAAATTGTGAAATCTGTTCGGTGATCCGTTTTTTAGTTTTTGAGAATGTTTCTGTGCCCGAAATTCACCGCAGACTCTCTTCAGCGTATGGAGAAGGGGTCATGAGCATTGAAATGGTCCATGAGTGGAAGAGAAGTTTCCTGGGAGGGCGGGAAAGTGTGCACGATGAACAGCGAAGTGGGCGCCCTTCCATTTCTCATGGAGAGGACGCAGTTTCGGCAGTTCGCAAGCTTTTGGAGGAAGATGCGCGCTTTACTCTAAGTGATATTGTCGAGAAAGTGCGCAACAAACATCAATTGACTTGTTCTTCAGTACACCGAATCATTAGGGAAGATCTCAAGTTCTCGAAAGTGTGTGCAAGGTGGTTCAGCAAAAATCAGCCAACATTGTACTCGCCTAGTGTTGGAAGGCCTAATCGACACGAGCCAGATGAACTTGTGTCAAACTTTTAACAGGCCACATACATAGTTTCTCTCTCCAGCCTGACTGTGTGTCACAATATCTTTTTCAGTTTCAGCAACACACACGCAATCACAGCAAAGAGTCTGGGGAAGAGGCTGAGTGGAAAACTATTGCCAGCTCACCAAGTGGTATTGCTGCCCAGATCCTTGGCTGTGAGTTTGTGACCTACCTATGCAGTTTGCATTCTGACATCTCAGTGTGTGTGTGTGTGGACCCGAGATAGACTCATCGTCACAGAATTTGCTCTGGAACACACCACACTCCAACTCAACTAAAAACATTGCTGCTAACCACACCAAATTACTAAACGTTTTTCTCAATTAGGATAACAAAGTAGTTCCTTGGGGCTTACATACCTTTCAAAACATGTTCAGCATTTATCGTTTTCTTTTTGCTTTGATTACAAATTTCGTTGGCTTCTGAAGCGATAAGATGAATAAATTCTGTGCAACAATTTAAAATGAGTTCACGCGATTCGTTGGCAACTCGAACGTTAGGTATGAGCTCTTTAATCATTTTATTTATTGAGGCCCGAGGCAGTGTAAGCTCATCCTCTTCAGTCGGAACTGGGTTGCTCGATGACATGTTGGGCAGTACTAAGACGAAATGCTGAAACACAAAATCAAAATAAATTATTGTAGGTACGACAAAATTCTCACAAAAGAGGTATAACCTAAGAGCAATTATCTTTTTGACGCCGAATCTGGTAGAGATGGATCTGTTTTGGCGATTAAAACACCATCAGCATCGCCAACAAACTCTGATGGTTCAATTGACAAAACTGGTATTACTTTGAGAGATTCTGGCCTCCACAGATCTGCTTACTGCCACGCCTCCAAGCTGGCACAATATACAAACAGCCCCTTCCATAAAGTCAGTGATTGACTCTTTTCCGGAAACTGAGTGGTGTAACGTGATCTCAATACACTTCCCCTTTCAACAGTCAAAATGAATTAGGTATATAGGCCTGTCAATGGGGACAGTTATCCTCTGATGCTTGACAACAGGTTTTTCCAAGGTTTTCACCGCGAGGGACGTGAATGCCCTCGTGCCGCTGATAGTTGTATCAACGCTGAAGCGTTTTGTTTATTTCATACTTTCAAATCTGTCTGATTTACGTAATAAGCCTCCGTCGACGTTGTGCGTGCTTTGTGCGCGATAAGCCGCCGGTTTGCAGTTCACCTCAACTTGGATCCTGCTGAGACTCGCTGTCTCTCCCACCAGACACTTCGAGTTGGAGGCACCTAATGACTCGGATTATAGCCAGTATTGTTCTCTGCGCAGTCATCAGAATCTCGCCAGACTGCATCTCCTATTTTATTTGTGAAACTCCGAACTGAGGGCCATCAACATCCCCTGTTAGGATTTTTGTGAGGATCGTATACGGGTCGTCAGCATCCCAAATCCACGACTCAAACTGGATCTCCTCTACTTCATTCTTCTATATTTAACTGTAAATCCGGGCACAAGCAAAACCCCCCATTCATCTGCCGATGGATCCGCAGTCGAGCCTTCAACTTGTAGCGATTTTTAGATAAAAAATGATTTTCTTTGCAGCTCCAAGTGGCGTATCTGGCAGCACCGTTCCGCACCGCTTTTTGTCTTCCACCTCAGACCAAGCTCCCCACGTCAAGTCGAAACGGACAGAAATTTAATTTACTTTAATCGTAGAAGGACCTTTAAATGACACAATACCATACAGCGTATTCCGTGAAAACTATAATTGATTTCAAGTATCTTAGAAGGAGCTCCTTGTTTCACCTTGTGATAATTCAAAAGTGAAAATACAAATTAAACCAACTCTTCTTGCCTTGGATGTTTGGTATTCAAACTACATCGAAAACCACATGTCTGGTGGGTAACAGATGGCTCTTGCAATCCTCCAGTCCAGAAAACAACAGTCTGAGCTATCAGGCCTCCAGGATCACGAGCAGACTGAAACTTGATGTTCCAAAATGCTCAGAGTATTAATAGTGGCAGCCAAGGCAGCATAGGCCTTCAGACATCACAACTACAGGAAAGGTACTAAATTGATACTACGAAGAATCAGGAGAGTTTTGTACCCCCTCACACAATCTCTCATGTTCCTCACAGAGCTTCTTCTTCTGTCGTAGAACACTCCTGCTGATAATGACGCGAATCTACACTCTCATTGAATATAAAAGGACAGTGTGGCAGATAATACAAAAGAGTATACCTTTCACATCCCTCAGGAGTCCGAAGATACTAATGCTAAAACCAAAAGTCAAGTTACGTAAAGTAATTTAGAGTACAATGCACATGAGGGAGGTGGAGGCTGGGTACGCTAGGGCATGGCCCTTCAGCGAACGTACAGATGATAGTGAACGGGAAGTGAGTTTAAATGAAGAATGCTCGCGAAACGAAACAGAAAATGAATTTAAATAAGACATCCGCTCAACTTGAAATGACAGAACGCTTCTTCGATCCTCCTCCCAAAACTATCTTGGAAAATCAATCACCGAATTCAAGGCATTCTGCTGGTCGAACAATGCTTGGTAAATTATTAGGATCCATACTTTGTCAGAGTGTATGTACGCTTCTAATTAAACTATAGTGCGCTCACTCTTTTGTTTACGTTTTGATATTTCTTATAAATCTTTCATCTATTAAATTAAACACGTTTCTAAGAGACGTCCTATATGTGAAATTTGAACCTTAATAATAGGCAATAGATCCGTGATAGAAAGCGTCATTACCGATAGCTCGCTCATGAACACTTCGACAGTACTTAGGGATACCAACGTGTATCATTGCCACAGGCCACACACACACGTATTGCCAATTTAAGACTGTTAAACCATATTATTAGACTCCCCTTCATCCGACACGTAGCGTTGACTGCCAATCAGCCCGTTGTTTTCTACTATAGCTTAAAGAGCTCCAAAATAACTAAAACAATAAAACTCGATTAGGTTTTGCGCTCCAGAATGTGACATATCTCGAAACATTGTTGAGGTTTTAATGACTATTGGCGAACCTAGCATCTATTTACCACTACTATTACTTGAAATTCTAGTTAGAGTGGTCTAAAAGTATCACAGGTCGCACTAATTGATAGAAACAAGTCAACGCACCCTTTCGTATTTCCAACACCATATTATGAAGCTGAAAATAAGGGGAGCAGCGTTTCTTCAATATGTAAATATTTTGCGAAAGTTTCAGCCTTGATCTGACATACAAATATCGAATATTAAGTCAAGTAAATTAAACTTACCTGACTTCAGCGCATTCCTACATTCAATCAACAAGCACCAGTCTGTGTGCTTCCAAGTTAAAACCTTCCGGGAACAACCGCTTGTGTAAATGAAACAAAACAAACAACAATTTCGAGAAAAGACTTATGTCCCCGTAAATAATCATCAGGTTGTAGAATACGCTGTATGAAGATAGTAGAACTGTTAAAATCACGCAAACCACAACAAACGCAGTGTTGCCATTCGAATGGAAGTTGTTCGATTTTGAGGATTCGAATCGATATTTCAATGGGTTGGAATCGATTGCATCTAAGTATCGATTCGAGCTCATTGGCCCTGCTTACTTTTTATCGGTTGGAAAAGCTTGTCATTTCACAGTAACATATTGAGGGTGAAACAAAGAATATGGACCGACCGCTTGATAACTCTACGACTGCATGTATCGATAGGTCGCTTGATAACGCTACGACTGCATATATCGATATCAATCCGTTAGTTATCTCATATTTATTTCATATACCCATTCTTAATTTCATTGAATTAACTCCTTTTCATAGTCTTTGTACATTTAAAATAATTATATAACGGGGTATTACATAATGAACATTAAATAATTGGCCTAATCGTACAGCTGTCTTTATTTCTAATTTCAAACATAGCGAGTCAAGCCTACAATGTCGGGCATATCGATAACCTGACCTCGGTCGTGATCAGAGGTAGCGGTCCATATTCTTTGCTTTTACCCATATTGAAAATGCATCTATCTAGTCCTTATGATTTAACCCTCACGAAAACGGTAATGGCAACACCTCGAGAATTTAAACTCCAGCTATTTGAGGAAACATTCTTATTGACATAACGTGTAGATGCTACTTCTCTCAATTCAGAACCATCTGGTTAATCGATAAAATAGGAAAAGTGTGTAAGGGCTTGACCTGTGAAGGCACGGATGAATGTATTATCACGGGCACATGTTTTTCACCTTCCAACGCTCATGAACCACCTGTGTCTACGTAAAAAGGACGTGGTTTACTTCGCCGCAAAATTCTGTTCAGTAGTAAACGTGTAGATGCACTAGCACAACCCGATGGAAAGTAATTATACAGGTAGACCAGGTTATAAGGATCACTTAAAAGGTAATGAGCATCGACGGTGTATGTGAACAGCAGCCTATTCCAGCTCGTTGAGAACATTGACATGTCAGGCTCAAATACGAAAGCCTTGGAGGGAACCTGTAACAAACGCCGATGGTTGCGAGAGGACGCTCCTTATCGCTGCCCCGAGCAGCCTCCTCTCTCGCCGCAACACAGGTGTGAGTGAAGGTGGCGGCAGCAGTCTTAGCCTTTGCCTCGTGCGGATCATTTGCCCTTCCTCACGCGGCTGAAGAAAACATTTTTTTAAATATATAATAAATCCCCATTTCGACTCCGAGCCTCCCGCAGTCGTCACGAATTATACCAGGAGGCACCTCGTCCAGGGATAGACGGCAACCTCGGACTTCCGTTCAACTCCTCAGGTGGGATAGTCGATTTTAAATAAATATTTTGAAGAAAAAATTTCGAAGATTTACCACCTCTACGTCGTTGGAGTCGCCGGAGGAGACCTTATTTTATTTTATTCGTCATAGATTTTGTCTTGTTTTTTTTTTAAAGTAGAAATCTATTACTTTTGTTTTATTTTAAATTTTGTAAAGGGTGGCCACTCCGATCTATATTTAATCATTTAATTAATTTTGACAGAGATTAAATTAATTTCTTTTTGGGTGGAAATTTCCGACAAGGACGATTCTTTTTCTTTAGTTCCTTCTTTGTGGCCCATCCCTCCTCCACGAGTTGGTCGAGGAATTTCTATATTTTAATTATTGTGCGACCGAACATTTTTGCTTAGGTTTTCTCGTATTTTATTGTTTAAGATTCAACAGTTTTCGACAAATAAAATACTTAAATAAGAAATTCTGTTTGCTTCGATAATGCAAACTGAATACATGGTAGTAAGCTCAACACAGAAAACGCGGTCATCCCTTAAAGAGATGTCCAACGAATCGAATCCCAACTATTGCACCGGCACTATTTCTGAGGAACTTGACTCAGACAAATTTCGACGTCCCTTTTTCCGTTTTTCTTTCTTGTTCCTGCAAATAAACAGAACTATTTCAATCACACAAGGTAAAGCTGGGCACGAAATTACATGATCGTATGAAAGCAGCGAGCCGCCAAGATACTTCGCGAGAGTGTGGGTGTGTTTTCGCCTCGTGTAACTTTGAAGAACGCACTCCACAAGGATGATCTAGGAGAGTGCGGATGCGCGTTCTTTGCTTGTCCTAATTTGGTGAATACCTACTTCGAGGATACTCTATGAAGATATGTCGAAGAGCCGCAGACTTGGGCAAAAATTACAGTAATCCCGAGCTCTGATCCTATACCCTGTCACGGAAGAACTCTGGCGGGCCGATTAGTTTCAGCAGTGGTCAAGAGATGTCGTGGGCTGTACCTTTTACGGCAGTTAGTTTTTCTCTAATCACCAATGTGGTTTTACTATCAGTATTCCCTCCCGAGTTTTCCCATTTCTTCCCAAAGAATCTTATTTAAGTTTGACAGTGAGTTTAGGTGTTTTTGGTCAAATAGTGCATCTGAAGTTTCGGCCTTTCGTGAGTCAACCAATCTTTCTTGTTTCCACGTACGGGCCCGAGCTAATTGAGAGGTCACTCGTTTTGAAGTAGGAAACAGTTAGGGATTATTTTTCATAAATAAAATCTCAGTCTTTCGAAATTATCATTTCTTTACTTCTTCCCTTAAAGCTCACTGAGCCCTTGCCCCCGCAAGGAGCCAGTGGCCTAGGTTATAAGGTAAATACCTTATAATCCTGAGGTTCCTCAAGATATGAATCTTCGTCTTTGACCTCTAAACAACTTTTACCCATTAATCACTGCACCTGGAGCAGACAACTTCGATTCATAGAGAGTTTGAGGGAATTCCCAGAAAATTCGATCAAAGATACAAAGGACACGTACCTATAAGAAAGCTTTATTGGGAATCAAAGAGGAGGGGCAAGAATGGAAGGGCGCCTACTTTTCATTCACAATATTGTAGAATGCGTCACTCGTCACTTCAATTTTTTTCTGATTACCACTTTTGGCAGTATAACTGTCTCCAGCCTTCTTTTCTTAGAATGAAGGTGAGCGTGTTGGAGTTTGGAACTTCTGACACCATTTGCTAAGAGGGGTTTTGATATGTTAGAGAGCTACTGACTCAGACAGAAGTGACAGTGACCCAGAGCTCTGCCCGTACATCCTCAAAATATGATTCTTTATCTACACTACGATCGCTGGGGTTAGGGAGTAAAGGTTAATCAAAGGGGTACTTAAAACGAGAGACCAGTTAATGGGTGTTCTACTGCACTGTGTAGATTAAACAGATAATAAATACCTTTTGCTATCAGACTTTGCAGATACAGGCTTGAATGGGTTTCCAGGTTGAACCAGTGTCATTTTAGCTTTCTTCGCATTGGCACTGCCATTGACGCGTTGTTTTCGTTTTCTCGTCTTTTTAATAGTTTCTGCCAAGCTGGAATCTGCAGAATGGGCTTCCTTCTTATTATCCAAAGTTGTTTGCTTGTTATTTATCAAACGGCCTATCCATACTCCTTCGTAGAAGTCACTGAAAAAGTTAAAAAATCAAAGTTCAACGCGCAATTAATGCCAAATATAACGTTTTACTGTGTTTGGTTTGGGGGGCTGATTAGAATTTCGTGCCTCGAACAGACTCTGGTGAACTTCGTAACTCGAAGTCCGTTCGAGATGTAACTGGAGGTAGAAGGGCTGGTTCACGACAGAGGGTTTCGCGCCTTTCCACTCCCTCCAGCCTTCACTCGCCTTCCACCTCTCACATTGTGGGCGACCCGTTATTTGGTTTTCCCCGAGTTTGCCTTCTTCCTCGCAATCAAACTCCTCCAGTTTGATAGTTATTTTCGCCCACATTTCCATATTTTTTGCGATTCGGATTCGCCATAGGAAAACCACCGTTTTGCCAACTTGGAGCTCC
This sequence comes from Pachypeltis micranthus, assembly GCA_020466155.1. NCBI lineage: Eukaryota > Metazoa > Arthropoda > Insecta > Hemiptera > Miridae > Pachypeltis > Pachypeltis micranthus. The sequence goes on from CM035776.1 coordinate 9,855,047, forward strand.
ATGGTCAATTCGGCATCTACGAAACCGAGGTAGTTTGACCACAGTACTTTGACTAATCTCCCAAACTACAGTGGATAAATATTACAATGAATAGGAATACTTCAACGAGTTTACTGTCGTATTTCCGTTTTTACTTTCCTTGGCTCTACAAAGTAGTGTAACGGGACAAACCAAACCCTTCGATTCAGCGGAGGCTCGTCCGGGGCATTTATGCTGACTGGGCACCTCAAATGCCCCGATTCGCTCGAGGCCTCCCTGCCATCAGTTGAAACTGAGCCGGTTCCCTCGTCGCCGTGTTGCCCGCACTCGCATTCGCTCCTACTCAGTTACCCTGTCTGTGGTGGTAAAACTTCCCCCAATGTAATTGAGAATAAAACTCTGTTCCAATTGCATTCGGCTTGATAGTGTACTAACTTCCCAACTCTCATAGTGCGATATCGCTTTCAATATTAATCCCCCCTGTAACAGTAGAAAGGAGAGCTATGTAACTGCCTGGGAAAAAAATTGAGTTTTCTTCAGATCTTTAAAATGGTCTGAGTGCTGCGAACAATTTATAGAGAAAACGACCGTACCAAATCAACTCAAATTTGATATCTAACCCGCAGATTACCATGGGACGCCAAAATAAGAGTACGAGGTGACTCCCATTAAAGGCACCGGGCGATCGTGGTCTAGTGGTTAAGACATTGGTTCATAATTCTCGACGTAAATCAGGGATTGTGGATCGAAGCTCCGGCGCGATTTGTCGTAATTTTTGCCTGAGTCAGCAGCTCTTCAAAAGCATCTCTAAACCCCCCTCGTAACAATTGGCGCCCAACTAGTGGTCGAACTTCTTCATTCCAAGAAAAAGAAGAGGCCCAGAGAGAAAAATTAAAATAAAAAATTAAGAGAGAAATAACGAGACGAATTCTCAAGTCCGGGATTCGCTGACACTGTGAAAGTTCCAGCGCGAAGGGAAATAAAATGGGCGACGCGCCTACTACAATGTGAAAGAAAAGACTCCAGGCTCCAGGAGCAGCAGCTAAAGACGAGGGGGGAGACGTACTGACTGACTCCCATTACAGGCACTGGGCGATCATGGTCTTGTGGTTAAGACATTGGTTCATAATTCTCGACGTAAGTCGAGGATTGTGGATAGGAGCTCCGGGCGCTATTGCCGTAATTTTTGCCTGAGTTAGCAGCGCTTCAAGAAACATCTCCAAAATACCTCAGTACACATAGGGCTCACTCCAGAAATTCCTGAATTTCAACTACCGTCGTTTCGCTTACTACCAGTTCTAACAGTTATTAACCAATAACTCTGCAAAGGTAATTACTATCCTTCTTCCAAAAAAATCGTGTTGACAGCCTCATTAATTCGCTGTGTGCCAATTGCTCAATAATGGTCCTGCAATGAGTACGAGCAGCACAATAAACTCCGGAACTTTAAGCGCTACCGCTTTCTGCTGCTGTAAAGTGTTGTTTGACTAAGTTCAAATTAACTGAGTGATAAATTAATTGAGTAAGTAGAAAAAGCCATGTAGAGCTAAGGAAAGTTGTGTTGCAACCCACCAGATATTTATCCATCAAGTCCCTTCTATCAAGCGCAGTGTAGCAGATTTGGATTGTAAAAGACAATAACTGTTTTACTACTGAATATTACCACTAAATATTATAAAACACATATAATGACAAGGGAAATGCCACAACTATTACTACAATCAAAAGGGAAATGCCATCTTATTAGCCAAAGGTGGGCAGGCCATGCACTTTGGTGAGAGGTATGGCAAGAGCAGAGTGAACGTTATCAATTCTCCCCTAGTCTAAAGGTTGGCTGCAAGATAGGACTTTTTTCAAACTGGATTTGTTTCAATTTCCTGCTTTGAATTTGCACCCCACACCGAATGAACTACATTTCCACTCTAAGCCACTCACCTAGAGAACGGCCAGCTTTAGAGAATAATAACATCTGTGGTGTGTTCTTGGCTATAATCAATGAAGGACTGTTATGCACTTTACCTAAATCCTTGTTTTAACTCAAAACGTTATATGGCATGTTCCATCAACCATAATGATAATGCGTAACAAATATAAGTTTTGCCTGATGATCGCATTGAGATATATGGGGGTTGGAATGGGAGGAGTGACCTATTATGGCCCTTTCAGACTCTCAACGAGTAGCCTGAGTAGGATGTGGAAAGGTTCCTCGGCCCTCCCCGTTGTTTATCATTTCGCCCAACTTCCGTACGCGCTGAAGTGCGAGAATGTGAAACAGGTTGCTCAGAGTTCCTCTTTTGTACTTTCCTTGCACCGGCTGACTTCGCTCAGTGGTTTTACTACGACTGTGTGGATGCGTGTGTTTTCCATCCTCGTCCAACTTTGATGAACGCGCTCCACAAGAATGCTCCGGGAGAGAGTAGATGCACATTCTTTGCTCGCTTCACTTTAGTAAATAGGTACCCCGCGGATACTCCACAGAGTCTGAAGGAGGCTTTAGGTACAAAAGATCTGAAAGAGGAATTGTGAACTGATGTGTCGCCACTTAGCAAGGGATCGATCAAGGTAGCGCTCCTTTCATTCAAGAGTCGCTTCAATGTATGTAGAGTTGACTTCAAACGTATTACAGGAAAGTCAACGGCTTAAACGCAATAGTTGTATGAACACACCAACCACTCTTTCCTTTTTTCAAAGTGTGTTTGCACGCTTCAAGCAAATTTCCTCAAAAAGGAAAATACATATCCTAACCAATAAGAGAAAGATCATGAGCATGTGAGCTAAGGACGAGAGGTTTCTGAAATAGAATTAGAAAATGACCACCAGTTGAGATACGATCCAACACTTGATACAAAACAAAAACAAATAATTGCATGAATTACATATTAGAGAAGTTGGCAGGAGGCAAGGTAAGTATGACAGGGCAGAGAACTCTGAAGAACGCTGAAGCTTCAATTTCTGGGATACAGCACTGACAATGTTCTGATACGATGCTGAAAAGCACCTGAGGAGAAATGGGGCTGAGAGTATCAGCAGGGTTGTCTACATTGCGTCACTATGGTTCGTATCTCAGCCAATGACCGTTCTCTTCTGAAACACCCTTTTACTATTTCGTCCTTCCTCGTCCCAATCACTCGCTCTACTTTCTTGACTGGTTTCTTTTAATTTTTCGATGACGCTCTTTGAAGAAATAACCACACCATATTTCAATAGAAACACTTAAGACACAATTCCCCTTACCATAATACAATGGGCAGAAACAGTTGACTAGTGATCTCGTCTACGGTTACATCAGGCTCTCGCGACGCCGGATGAAGATATCTCGGGCAGAAGCAGAGCATTCCACAAGCCGCCTTTCCAACGAAGAAACGTTCGTCAATAAAAACGGGCGAAAACTTCTTCACGATCCCTTTTTTCATATGAACCGACGTGTCAACTTCGCCGGATTCAAGTAAATGGACGACTCTCGAGGAGAAATCTTCGAAGAGAACGATCAAATTCAGAGCTTGCCCTTTGGAAAAAGTTTGAGCCTCGACTTTCAAGATGTTGCTAACTAACCCTTCGCGACGATCTTCCAAGACACATTTATTCTCAATTCCGGTGGCTTTGCCTGTCACCCGTTCTCCCATTCGGTGAGTTTGGAATTGCGCTGCTGCTTTGAAGAAACTTATCAGATTTGAAACAGCCCACTGAAAACAAAAAAGGACAATTTAATTGTATTTTCTAGGTGTACAGTGAGAACGTAAAGGAAGGCTGAGGAGAAAGGTTTCTCTTGCTATCTTTGACTGCCATGTACGCACATTTCAGCTCTTTGCCAACCCCCTCCCTCTCCTCTGACAGTCACCTATATGAATGAGCTCTCAAGGAGCCACTGACCCTCCCCAAATGACTAGACCTCTTCCCCAACACCCCTAATAAGACACAATTACCCCACAAACTTTACTGCTTGGGGTCTCATCACCAGCTCCAAACTACAACTTCATTGATGTTGTTCAAATCATATAAAAACCCAAATTACGTAAGTAATACTTTCACGGATTAAGCAATCACCTGTTTCAATGGCCACTTATTCTCCACAGAAGAAGGAAAAGTCAACTCAATCAAACTGCTGCTGTAGAGTATGTTGTTCACCGACATCCAAACGACATCGCCACAAGAAACAGGGCCATAATTACTCATTTCCTGTAATAAGAAGAATCATGATGAACTCAAGGTCACTTTAAGACCGTATTATGATAAAAGTCTTCGAATTGAAGAATCAAGAATTTTTATTTGCAGTGGCCTAAGAATAGACAATACAAACGTCGGGGAACGGGCAATAATTGAAAAAAAAAGAGAGAGAACCACTTTCGACAGAAGTTCAAAAAATCTGGGTTTTGGGGAATTTTGAGACCCCACCAATCGATGAAATGTTTGTTACACTATGAATAAGATCTACGTACGTAGCCATTCTTTCTCAACGAATTTACCCTTTGTTGCTCATACACAGGAAAACTCAATAAAACAGACAAAAGCTACAATACATGAGTTATCTTTTGGATTGTTGGTAATATTACGGTAGATAGTAAGTAAATGCTCACACTTTTGGCCACGAGGATCTTCCTATTGTACTTGGGTACAGGTAGAGACACGTAAAACCCGTCAGAGTCCACGCGGGAGACCAGCACAGGAATGAGAGCGTTCTTTTTGAGGGCTCTAAACCCACCTTTGAGGAGTTTTTCACCTCCTTCCTGAAAAAAGAATGCCGTGCGAATAACGTGTTACAAAATAGTGCGTAACGAGCATGAGCATATAATGAATTCACATTATGGGACAAAACGACGAGCGAACAGTCTGCGTTGTCTAATTTATAATTGCAGCTAGAATTATCTATACTTAACATAGGTCAGGTGTTAGGAAGAAACAGTGAAGCCACTGCTAGCAAAAGAACGCGTTAACAAAACAGAAGTTACAGAAGATATGTACAAAAACCTTAAAGGAGGACTACAGAAAAGTAGTGACAGCGTATCAGTCATATATGATCAGAAGCGTATCCCCAACACATTTTTGGTTACATTTATGCGTCGTTTTTCGCAGAAGTTCTCAATAAAATAAGCTCTGTTCATCACTACACAATTTTGATGAGATGTTTGGCCCTCAAAAATATAAGAACTACTTTTGCGTCAAATGTTAACCAGTCAGCGCACTTTCATATGATAGTTATTTAGGACAATGACACAACCCATGAAGATAACGACTACTGTGTGGTCTTCGGAGATTACTGATCAGTATTTTCGAGCCTTAAAGAACCAAACCTCCAGCATCACCAGTGCGATGAGGTCAGTAATTAAAATGTACACGATGGACTTTTGAAGTGCCTGTGACGCAAAACATCTCAGAGAGAGTGGTTTCGTGAAGGAACCAACTCTTTGTGAACGTTGACAGCGGAAGAACGGGGCTGCGATCGGGGAGTCGTGATCACAAGCGGTAGCCGTGCACATTTGGTTTTTTTTTTTTTTTTTCTTACGGAGTATTCCCGTTTTTGTGAGAGTCCCTCCCGAAACTTTTACGAGTGGTTTGCATCGAACTCGCACACACAGACTCTGTCTCTCTCTTTCTCCAGTTTCCCGAAACTTTGTCGTGTCGCCAAACCCTGTCTCCAGCTGTCAACTGACGAAGACGAATAGAAGTTGCCCTTTATTTATTTTGTTCCGGTGGACGTAGAATTTGATTCTTTTGGGAAGTTTGTTTTCTTTTATATATTTTGTTCGTTTTCTGTGTATTTGTGACTCTTATGGGAGAGCTAATTTATTTCAATTGAAAGGTTGGTTTTATTTACATTTTGATAATTAGTTTATTTCCTTTCCTTTTCATTAAGTTCAAAAATCATTATCTTTTATTCATTATTGCCGATCAGTCGTGGGTTCATCCCCGAACACAATCATAAATATCCCTCACAAGACGTACGGAGAGATCAACACAGCTTTTATTGCCGGATGTCACGATAATAAACGAGCGGTGCGTAGCAACACCCAACTTTCCACCACCCCTTTAAGTTCGAACACCACCTACTTATGCGGGCGCTATATCTTCGTTCAACGCATTTCTACAGAAACATTTATGGAGAACAAAATGTACGTACTAATTAGCTGAGAGTACTCCGTAAGTTTGATCGAAAACGTTAGAGCCGTTTTTGAGAAAATTGGAATACCGATAAATTAATATTCGACAAATCTTTTCTGAGTTAACTTGGCTTATATCTCCGTTCAACATATATATACAGAAATAATTATAGAGAACGAAATGTGGGTATGGGTAGCTAAAAGACAGTCTGTAAGATTGATCACATCTGGTGAAGCAGTTACCCTGGAATTCACGGAAATGTTCGAAAAAACGTTATTTTCGACACATTTTGATTTTTATCTCTGTTCAATGGGGTGTCAGAGGAACATTTATTGAGAACAATATGTAGGTATTAACTATTTGAAAACATCTTGAAAGTTTAGTAATAATCGTTGAAGCCCTTCCGCCAAAAAGCGTAAAAAACCTATTTTTGATTCACAGGCCTATATCTCCGTTCACCGCACTTTCATGGAGATATGTATAGAGAAGAAAAGTTAGGTATTGATTAGTACAAGATAATTTGAAAGTTTAATCAAAATCGTTAGAGCTGTTTTCGAGAAAAATGTGAAAAACCCCAGTTTTTGAGACATTGATGTCCCCCCCCCCTTTCCCATGGACCGAAATCGCCCATAACCTTATTTCGGTGTCTTCAAAAAATAACGAACAAAACAAAAAAAAGAACTAGCTCAATCGGATCAGCCGTTCTCCCGCAAATCGAACTACAGACACACACACACACGGACCACGCGCCGAAATTAGGGTTTTTAGACTCAGTAGGCCTCAAAACGTATAGATATGAAGAAAACCCAAAATTTTTTTTTTTTTATACGATTACTATACTTTCCTTTCCCTTTGGGGTAGCGGAAAGTAACAAAAGTGGGTCGAGAGAGGAGCAACAGGGAGCACATCACAGATACAATACGTCATCTGAAGTTCCGCGTAATGGGATAGAAATTGAGGAGCAGTGGTTTGAATGTCCCTGGAAAGTCCCAGGAGGAGACAGGCTGAAGGGGAAGGCCAGCAGAAAAGGACGTACTCAGTTCGGAACGGCTGACCACCACTGCAATTTCAGGACGCTACCACAAAAACCAGCTTGCTTTGTTTATTACCCTACTATCCGACCACGATCTGGGGTTAAGAGCGGTTCAGGTTAGTATTTCACGACTGTGCTCAAACCATTACGAGGCATTCTGCTTGGCGAGCTACTATTGGAGGGAGGGATGTATTGTTGACTGTGCTGGCCAACAATAGCAATTGCCGGAGTATCATGCCTGATACAAATAAACGAGGAGAACAACAAACAGTGTTGAACTGAAGAAAAGGACGCCAAAGTTGAGGATCTGTGAAAAACAGTACTTTCTTTTTGAGATTGTAATAGAGCCATGATGGGGGAATAAAGGAATTGTTGACCAGCATCCTGGCACTTATCTACCCACCCCACAGCAACTCATGACGCCTGGATAGACTCACACGTCGGGATATTTAAATTTCACTCGTTAAAAGTTGAAAATGTTCAGTTTCGCGTGAATAAACGGAAGCATACTATTTAAAAAATAATTGTAACATACTGCGAAAAATTCTCGGACAGATTCTCTGAGGGTGAACACTGGCTCATTTTGGTTGTTAAAACAGAACATATGAGCGTCGAGTGTGGCACCAGGCTCTAGAGCCTGTCGTTGTTTGCTCCACAAACTCGAATGGTCAGATAAGAGCTGGTTTGTGATGGTGGTATCTGGAACAGCAAAAGCAAGACAACGCTGATTTAGAAACACATCTCATTGGGGGATTTCAAACGTTACAATGACAACTGATTGTGTTGGTTCATTCCCTTGTATTTATAGAACCAATACAGGGTTTTGAAAATCTTAACGGAAACACAAGCATCTTGGCACACAACTACCGAGTCTGGATTGCCCGAGGGCAGGTGTTCCGAGGAGAAGGGAAGCTATGACTTCCCGCACTGAGAAAACCGTCTTTTTGGCCAAGGTAGTACGGTACTCAGAAGATGTGCAGGCCAGAGACAATATTGTGAATTGCATTTTTATTTTGAAATCAATTTTATATTGACTTCCACCACAAACATGGGCTCTTTAATAAAAATTCTCCTACTCTCTCTCTCACAAGGGAGAGGGACTTTTGGAAAATAGTCAAGTGCATGGGATTTGAAAAGCGGATCACGATTCCGGATGTGCTGCCTGTGCCGGTTGATGAGATGAACGATCATTTTGGTCGTAAAAGGGGGAAGTCATGCTTGCCAGGATTGATGGAAGAATACAGAACTATGGCCAAGGTTCGAACTAATCATTTTGAATCTATTGTAATTGACCAATCCACTGTGCAAGCGATCTGGGGATCTCCCCGATGTCCCAGGCGTCATTGTCCGTCATCAAGTAGTGATCGTGACAGGTATGATGATGATGATGATGGTTATACTCGATTTTGTTTTCGTTCTTAAGAAGTTAATTTGTGGAGGGATTTTGCTCGAGAGCAAATGAAAACCATGCAACAATTTTTGGCGTATGCGGAGAGAACCGAACGAAATGAGAGGACTGAGAGGCGGAAATCCCCCCCCCCTCCCGCCCGCTCCAGTCTCTCTACCTGTGTTCGACCCTGACGTGTCCTTAATAAACGCTCGCGCTTGGTGCTCTACCGTCGACGTTTTCATGAAAGAAAGGCTGCAGAAAGGTGGCAAACTGCTATTATCGTTGGGAAGAGCTCTGAAGGGTGCTGCCGCCCAGCGCTTTTTTTTCTGACTGTCCCAGTCGTGGGACGTGCACCGCGGCCAGATGGCCTATCGTGCCAGTCCTAAAGTCTTACAGGTCAATGCCTAACGTTCTGAGGAAAGCCAGGTAGTTCCTGAAGGAGTCCTCGTTAGTATCCATCCTGAGAGAAGTGGTGCCTAAAGTCGCTCCCTCTCAAGTCTCCGGCACTGGGCCAGGACATGGTAGAGAGTCTCCCCATCCGTGCCACCTACATCGAGGGGTGTCGACTATACCCATAACATACATGGGTTTGTTCATTCTCCAGTGCCCGGTTATGACCCCAACAATCTGCCTTAAGTCCTTCCTCTCCATCCTCAGAAGGGTGTTTCCTGTCTCACTTGATTGCTCTGAGACAAAGCGTTTGGAGTGTCTTACTCCTGCAGCGTTCCAGATTGTCTGATGCAGTCTTCTGGCATGTTCTCTCTCAGTCCTTTTAACTAGTGACAGAGAAATCCCACGATGGGGCGGTGGCCCAATAGGACGAACCGCGTCTGGCCATTTCCAATGATCCCCCTGTGTCCTGGAATCCAATACACATTAACTCTATTCGCACTTGCTAAGGAGTTAAGCCACATCCTGCACTCTCGCACTAGTTTTGACGTAGCGCAGTAGTTCATTAGCGCCCAGTGGTTACCTCAAATTCTACGTCCGGATTTGACCTGGGAAGAGTTTAAGTTTTCTTGGCGCAGTATGACAGGGATGAAACCCCTGCTTCCGTTATTTTTAACATCCTCGAAAGTCAACCCGAAGAAGGTGAAAGTTTTGTTTCGTACGCAAATCAAATCGTTTCCACCCTAACCTCAAAAATGCAAGATGCGAGTCCAAACGAGATTGCCTCAAATCTATGTTTGGCGCACTTGGCGAGATAAGTGAAGGAGATCACCCGAATCATCCTGACTTGGCTGCAACATCAGAAGCGAGATTCGAACCCACGCCCACAGAGTGGACTGTGACCTGAACCCAGTGCCTTAGACAGTTGGTTGGTTAGTGTTGCAGCCGAGTCAGGATGATTCGGGTGATCTCCTTCACTTACCTCGTCGTCCTCGAATTCCCGATGCATAACAAAGACACAATTGAAGAAACTAGTTTCAATGACAACTGAAGAATTAGATTTAGTAAATGGAAAAGTAGCACGTCAAGATGGCGAAGCTCCCTGTCCGGACTCTTGCCGTAAACTGCTCTGGCGTTGGAGAGGGTGTACCCTTCCCCCTCCATCCAACAGGGTGCGACGCAAGAAGATCACACTGATAATATTGACGTAGGTAGGGAGGCGAACTGCTACATATAGATATTAGGTATTGTTTTGTTAAAGACCGTGTTTTGAAAAAAAATGTTTGGTTATGTATGTTCCTAGTGCAAACAGTTGGCAGAGTTTCTAAGCCTGTCCGAATTTGTAATTTAACTTACCCCTTTAGAATGTAAGTTGAAATTTTTTTGAGTGGTCCATATTGAAATGTGGAGAATTTATTGTGATCGTTAATAATTTAGTTGAGTATTTGTTTGAGGGGGCGTGTTGGAGCCAAACAAATTCAAATTAAAGCACCAAGGGCGCAAGGTATGATGGGAATGGTTTAACCTTCCCTGTAGGTAACATTTATCTTTCATTATAGTTTATACATTTGTTACGAAGTAGTTTGGAGATGCTTTTGAAGAGCTGCTGACTCAGGCAAAAATTACGGCAATCGCGCCGGAGATTCAATCCACAATCCTCAACTTACGTCGAGGATTATGAATCGCCTGTCTAAACCACTAGACCACGATCAACCGGTTGCCTTCAATGGGAGTCAGTCAGCACACATTCTACCTCTCTTGCCTAGTCGTGTATTTTTTATTTTTTTCCCTTCCTAAATCAAGTCGTTTACATTCACCCGTTATCATACATACACCCCTCAGACACCCAGTAACACTGCTAAAGCTGTGAAACGCGCGAGATTAGTCGACTTTCACGGTTTCACCCTTAGTGCTAAGGAAAATAAATATAATGCGAGTTACTCACTAAATACTGTGCTCTTTTGCTCAGTGAGGCACGCTACTCCAGTTGAAGAAGAGGCTTTCACGATGAGTTTGTAAGGAAGCCCGATTGAAAATAACATTTGATCGAGGTATCGAACCAAACTTAAAACTGGAAAGCGATGGTTTTCTTCTTTTTTAACGACGTAACACTTGACCTTTTACAAACAGAAATAACAAGATTCGTGGGTGACGAGCAAAATAAAATATTATGTCAATACCACAGGGACTTATTTTCACTAAACATTCTGCGAAAACAGGCTTACTCGAAATGACTTAAAACTTACCAGCTCTCCGATCACATATTTGCAAGAGTCTTGTATTAAATTTTGCTGAAAGACTTTGCCTCGCAGCCCGTTGAAAAACTCCACTACTATATGATCTGACACGATAGAAACAACGCTGCCGTAATACGAGTCCCCTTTTTGCAATTTTTCGAAGTCTATCAAGGGCTCGCTGTTCACTAAAGTTGGGCGCAAAGTCACTATAATCGAGTTTTTCTCAGGATTAACCGTTAGGATCTGAAAATCAATGGATGATGTTAATGTTGTACAGGAACAGCATCAAATAACTGCAAGAGAAATTATAAATTGAAGGGGTGTAGTTTGGGAGTTCACGAGTAACATTTTGTCGAAACTATTGAGAATTTGTGTGGCTCATCAGTTGAATTACTCAAATCATCGTGTTAAGGTGGAGGTTCGAGCTGCAGCTGACACTGCTAGCGTCACTTGTCACTGGAGTTCGTATGTGGAGTTGCGTTTTTGTTACTGATCATTACTTAACCGTTGAAATCGACCATTGTAACTCAAATTTATAGGAAACGACGATCGCTCTTCGTTTTATCATTGAAACGTGTTTCTGCAACTTCTTCTTGAGTGATTTAGTACGTAGGAGTTCGTGCAGTCACCAGTTCATGCATGATTGGAGACTGAAGACGTTATTTTATTTATGAAATTACTGACATATTATTACTTAAGATTACTGCTTGATGCCTAACGTCCCACGCATGGTCAAACCTCGCCAGATGTGAAAATAAAAATGGTTTCTCTCTTCCTCTAGGTTTTTCTCTTCCAGACGATATCAATTTTGCCGTTTATTGTGAGCGAAGTGATTTTGAACACCGCCTCCTTCAGAGATTATTTGTGCGCCTTATTTTTAGTACACATCTCTCGCTCCCATTCAGTTTGAAAGGAGCCTGATGTCAACCCCAACACTTTGCGACTTGTGATCGACGCAGTTTTCAGTTTAGCAGAGCGGCATTGTATTCAAATTCAAAACCTGGCCACTGTGGAATTGTGTTGTTTCATTAGAACAGCGTAGCATGGTGGGCAGGGTGGGACTTCTTGTTCTCGCTACACCCAACTTGACAATCGCAGTGGACCTACGAGGAAAGTGATAGTGAGGGAGAACAAATACTGAGAGCCGAGAGAGCCCAACTCTGAGGCTCAAACTGGACTCCACGGACCCCCGCTCCCCTTTCCCATCGACCGAAATCACGCATAACCTCATTTTCGCGTCCGCACGAAATAACAAACAAAACAAAAAAACCCTGCAAATTATTACACAATGGTTTATTATTCTCATGAACAAGTTGACCTAGTATTACTTCTCTGAGACCCATCCCATTCAATTCAACATCGAATACTAGTTAACCATACGAACCATGACATGGCTAAAATGGAACTACGGAAACTAAATATTCCCCCGGCGCCAGGCGCCCGTAAACGTCTGTAGGCATTTATGATCCGATGGAGGGGTGTGCGGAGGAAGTGGCCCTCACCTTCCTCTGCCCCGTCGGGCAAAAAGAGTCGAGGAAATTGGGACAGGGGCTTCCAGCAAACCCGTTGGGAGTCGAGCGGGCGGGTGATTGCGTTTGATATTACAGGAGGGAGGGAGGGAGTACTAACAACGAAACGTTGACTGTAGTTGGCCTCGCTGTAGTTCCCACATTATACTGCGTTTCGTTAATTTTTTTAACCATTTTTTGCCCATAATCACCATGGGCTTCGTCCGATTGGATTGCCAAGATGGCAGGCACAACTAGATACCAAATGGGATTTTTGTGCGAAAGAACGACTTTTTTATACCACGTTAAAGGCACAAAACGGCCCAGACGGCGGACGGGCATTGCAAATTTGGAATCACCATGTCTTGAAACGTTAAGTATCAAATTTTGAGGGGGGGTTGTAAAAAATTTTTCGTGACCGAAAACAGAATGAATAATAAACCAAAAGAACCAGGTTAATCGGTTGAACCGTTCTGTAACGAATGACAGCCTAAGGAGCAAAAATAGTTTTTTACGCTTTTTTGTGAAATGGTTCCAACGATTTTCATCAAACTCACAGAATTTTTTTAAATAGTTAATACGTATACATTGTTAAGGATGAATGTTCATCTGACAGTTCATTGAGCAAAAATAAAAATGAAAATATTTCGAAAATAATGTTTTTTTTGAACAGTTGTGCGCTTTCCCGAGTAATTGAGTCACTGGATTTAATCAATCTTATGAAATCTTCTTAAGCAACCTATACCCACATTTTGTTCTCCGTGATAACTTCTGTACCTGCGTACATATCTAAGTAGTACCTACACTTTGTTCTCCATAAATGTTCCCGTAAAACCGCGTTAAACGAAGATATAGCGCCCGTATATGCAGCACGTCGTCGTATTTACGGGACTGCGGAAAGTTGTGTGTTACTACGCACCAATTATTTTATGAACGTGTTTTGTTAAAATCAGGAATAAATTGTTATAATGCATATTATATGCGTACTAATGGGTTTTACTTCCCATCCACTTAAGGCATACAGGAATACCGAGGCGATTATGTAATATTCTTTTTATGCGCCATCGAGACAGAATCTTCAAATATATAATTAGTAATTTTGGCCCAGAAGTTGAGTCTGCCGTATGAACACAACATTTGAAGGTAGCAGATACTATTTCACAGTTTACTGGGCGGCTGTAGATGCGATTCACGTCATTTTCAGCTGTCAACTATTCAGTTTTTTTTGTTTTTTTTTAATACTGGATAATTCTATTTTAGCGACTCTGCTTTGAAAATGCCACATTCTTGAGGCGCCACAAACATTTTAAAGTAAAGCTGATGGATGTGGAACTCATTCACGTCGTTTGCAAGTATCAACTAATAAGTCAATTTTTGAGCCATCAAATTTGGATTTTGTCTGCTCGAAAGAGTCTTCAAAATGAGGAAAGCAGACAAGGTACTTTTTAAAGTACTCCACTTCACCTATTCCTAACATAAATTTCAAGTTTCAACTCCGTAGGTCTTTTTTGACCAAAATTACGTCAAATTTTGATTTTGTTGTTTTTTTAGCCCTCAGCTCCTGGACTATTCCATTGTGCTGCCTTCAGTTCCCTAGCCAACTTTGATTGGTTTGATTCTTTCTGCCCCAGAAAGTGTCTCAGTTCGCAACCGAAAAGCATGTATGTTTATTATTAAAAAATGACTGCATTTGCCGATAAAGAGTGTGAATAACTTATCGATTGGATTGCACAGTACCCTCTGATATACGATGCACTCTAGTTGAATGTAATATGTTGATAAATAATCTGTTTGTTAGAGTTGCAATAATACGAGAGCAAATCATCGTCTTCTTCCTTCAATAGTAACTTTACTTGGCTTTCCATTGCAATGTAGCTTAATGACATAGTCAACACTATTGCACAACTGACTTCATCAGCAGACTACGACACCGAATGAATCATAGTTGTGGTAGCAGTCTCAGTCTCAACCTACAGTCTGTAAAGGATGACGGAAATACCCAGCAAGAATTTCATTTGTTGAGCGTTGTTGATTAAATTCATGAGGCGCAGAATCCACGTTTGAAGTCGGGCAGTTAAATTTTAGTGCCTGATGCGATTGTGAATGAAAATTGTAGTGAGCTCCCCCACAGGTTATTGTAACGCTCAGTAACAGAAGTTTTAAAATAATAATGTTCAGTTCTGGTTGTGTGCTCGGGACTTCAACTTTCTTTCCGCGAAACTTTATTTGAATATTACATAAGTTATGAGTTATTAAGACGTATTAACATTTCATGAAACCTTTTGAAGCGTTGTTCCACGGCAGATTCCAATATTAAGAAGAGCGTGGCAGAATTTGCGACGGCAGCAAAAAATGGAGTGCTCAATTGAGACCATTTGGCAAGGCGCAACAGATAATAAATAGTTCAAGTAAAAAAGATTTAATAATTATAGCCATTTTTTAGAAAATGGGTCTATGCTGCTAGAAAAGATCCAATCAGGCCAAAGACTCTACCAGGGTTATCTGATTCAGATATGCATTTAACGCGACAATGCCAAATGCATTTGAAACCATTGTTTTGGGGCGGCTTCAGGTGTAAGTTAAATCTAAACCTCGATTTCTTTCGATACGAACGAAAGAAACCTTTACACAAACGGTGGGTACAGCTTTCGTACAAGTACGCAACCACTGGGAACATTTTATGTCTTTTATTTTTGTTTTTTTTAGGCAATGATAACTACGTTTGATTGTGCTCGTTGATGGTTTCGATATAATGGCCGCGTCCATTGCAATTGACATCAACACTTAGTCACTGAGGTTATTAAAACGTGTGATGTTACCAAGCGTTAGATTAAATTAAATTAAAATTTGACAAAATGTCAAAAACACAAAATAATCGTAACCCTGGTGGAACTCGAACCCACAATCCCCGATTTAGGAGACCGATGCCTTATCCATTAGGTCACAGGGGCTGTTGCTTGCAACTCGGGTTAAAAATTTCGTGACGCTTCTCCGTAACATCTCCGGCGTTAAATTTCCGAGTTTATGTAGCAAAGTAAAGACATAAAATGTCAAAAGTTTATACGAAAATACGCAAATACGGATACTTACTCGTCCTTTATAACTTCCTTTCACTCGGAGCTTCTTTAGGGGGTTAGAGGAGACAGCGTCGGTGATCTGCGTGGCCGGAACAAACGCAGATTTGTTGTTAACAGTGACGATGGCACCGTGTTCTGACAACTTGACTACTTTTACATCCACAGCACTTCCAGTCATTTGCTTGAGTTGTTTACCGGTCAGAATTTTCCCAGAAAGCAGTTCACTACAAAATTAATCAATGTATTAGAAGCAGATGGGCTATAGTCGTTACTGTTGTTACTTTCATTGAGCCAAAACCTGAACTAAGGAATAATGAGGTTTTTCAACAATGTCCAGCTGTGTTGTAGAAAAGAACGGTATTTTTTGCCCCTAAGCATTGTACTGCCTTAAATTTAATAGGTAGCCAAATGGTAAACAACAAAACAAGTGCATTAACTGTTGTAAAATGAATAAAGCAGGAGGATGATAAGAGTCGCGTAATTTAAGTCTTAACGCCCTTGGAACACTATTGTGCATATGGCTACTGTGGTATGGTCCATCAACAGAATAAAGTACCAGACTAGCATACTAAAAAGGTTGAAATAGAGTGACTTCGAACTAGGCCGACTCTTGTAATGAAGCAGAGAGAAGGTGCTGCTCTTCTTCGAAGACGGAAAGGGTAACACACGGTCAGTGATGTCCATATGAGAGATGTCTGTTTGATATCGTTTTGTAGGTATCTGTCAATGTCTGGGTCTGTCTAGACTGAAAAAAGCGAAACCGTAGTAATTATAGCGAACCAATGTCTACTAATTGCAAGAACTCGCGGGACTGTACAGTGAAAGTAATCGTTTCATCACGCATTCCCTCCCGTTTCAGTCCAACCATCTGTACTGAGGTAGTTTGCAGATGCTTTTGAAGAGCTGCTGACTCAGGCAAAAATTAAGGCAAATCGCGCGGAGCTCCGATCCACAATCCTCGACTTAAGTCGAGAATTATGAACCAATGTCTTAACCACTAGACCACGATCGCCCGGTGCCTTTGAAGGGAGTCAGTCAGTACATCTCCCCCCCTCGTCTTCAGCCCCAGCTCCTGAAGCGGACTCTTTTAACGAATTTATGAGAATTGAGCGAATCCCCGGAAAATCCGATCTTTGATTTGAGAAACGAGGGGGCTACAAGGAAAGTCCCTCCCCACGTTGGGCGCCAATTGTACTATCGTATTGTATACTGGTTGTGACTATCGTCGAGAATTATGGATCGAAGCTCCACGCGATTTGCCTGAGTCAGCAGCTCTTCAAAAGCATCTCCAAACTACCTCAGTACACATCCGTCAACTACACTCGTCACGACATGCCAATCGCCTACAGGCGCCTAGAATATGTGATTTTCGCCTTTCCATTGTAGTCAGGTCATGTTGCGTATCGTTTACTGGTATTTTTCGTTGATGACTGATGTGACACTACATCAAGCTGTTCAAGAGAATAATGAACTGTTGTGCAATAAAGTACAGTGCGTTTTCTTAGTTAATTTCCGAATAACTTTCTCCGCCTTTTCTTCCTCTCATTCTACTGCCACACCTCAACATTTTCATTTTATTTGCGGTGTTTTCAACGTGGTTCTCCAAGCCATCCCTGTGTCAGGTATTACTGCGAAACATCCATATTCAATTTCCATGGCTCTTCTTTTCCATATCAACCGCAATTTTCTTCATTCCCCCCACTACATGAGTATCACCATAAAAAGTTAATCTAACTCACAACAAATGTTACCATTTGGAGATGACGTCGACGTCTGTAATTTTGTAATCTAAAACATTATTACACTCTTCTTACTTCTTAGTGGAACAAGTATACAGTTGATCGATGTGATGATGTCCAATAACAGCCACATTGAGGTGATTACCGATTGGAAAGAGTTCTTCCAAATTTTGGTCAGTCATGTCTCCTTCCATTTTTCTCCTCGAAATAGCCCCGTAGCAACATTTCCCATTTTTCTCGAATTTAACGCCGATTCCTCGATGGTCATGATGTACAATCTGAAAACGAATAATTGGAGTATGTGAAACACACAACTCGATAGAGATCTGATCTCAACTAGTTTAAACTTTTTTACACTTCTGCTTCTGAGTTTAGTCTAATGTAATTGTTTTTTCGCTTTCTAAGGGAGGGACAGACCAGAGTGACGAAAAATGGAGACTCGATTGGGGTGAATTGGGATGTAAGGGAACAGGCTGCTTTACATCAAAATACTTCACGACGACCAGTAGTTTTTTAATGCAGTATCTTGGATTGTAAGGTGGCCTTTAAAGTAATGAAGAGTGTTATAACACAAGATCCTGTATGAGCCGTCCGAGCTCTGAGGAGGAAACGCAGCAAGCGTTCAGTTAAAGAAACTGTAAACAGTCCAACTTGAGGTGGTGGATGGATCCCCTGAAATATCCACAATCAGTACACAAATAATTGGAACACTTATTTTTAGTTCGGACACAGAATAAAGCATTGAAACGGGGTGGGCAACTACTAGTAAAAAAGTGGCCATCTACTGATTTTTCATTTATGTCAAGTGGCCATCTACTAGATATGTCATTATTTGTAAAAAATTTTTTTTTTCTTCTTGAATTTTTGAAACTGTAGTAATCTGTTGATTGATCTTACAAAAGTCGAGTTTAACTTATCGCAAAACGCCTTCACCCAGTGCATAGACCGATTGACAATACAGACAGTGTTTAAAAACAGAAACTACTGCGTTAAATGGCCATCTACTAGCACTGCTACCTTACTTCCGAGTTATCCAACAATTCAATACAAATAATAAGCTAATGTTGATTAACAACTTGTCTCAATGTCAACGGACGAATTTGACGCTGTAATTTAAATATGTTTCAAATGTGGAAAAAAAAGTTTAAAAAAAAGCAAAATTCTCACCTCAGCGCCCATGAAGATTTCACCATTTTCGATCAACTCGTCGTGCTGAGCATCGAGTTTTACTTTGAGACTGAAAGCGATTGTCAAAGAAATGGGGTACTTGAATAGAACTGTTCCTTGAATTTCCGAACCCACTTCGAAATTATCGACGCCATGTTCAATCGTCGGGAGTTGCGTAGAAGCGACACAACCGATCACGTCAGTTCCCTTCACTTTAACGAGAAGAGATCCTCCCAAGTGCTGTCGAACCAAATTGACGCGTAAATATTAATGGTGCAATCTAACGAGCCTCATTAAATCATTAGAAAAGTCAATCAACCACCTACCCTCAGAACCGTGAGGTTAAAAGTCATTCCAGGGTGAATAAGTTTGGTGGAATAAACGTCCATCTGCGAAGGTGGGACAGTTAAATCGTTCTCATCAATACTCACCT
Organism: Pachypeltis micranthus; assembly: GCA_020466155.1. Classification (NCBI taxonomy): domain Eukaryota; kingdom Metazoa; phylum Arthropoda; class Insecta; order Hemiptera; family Miridae; genus Pachypeltis; species Pachypeltis micranthus. Next base: position 9,874,096 of record CM035776.1, read on the forward strand.
GAACGTTTTTGACCGCATCGCCGGAGACACGCACGATTTTGCACCAAAGGAGTTTGCCAACAGCTACAATGGAAAATCGACGCATTAATTGAGAAACAAATAAAATCTTCCAAGGAACAGTCATTCAACAACCATCGACACAATACAAATGAGCGTTTTTTATAATATCATTTGGGATAGTGAACTAGTAGTAGACCTTGCAGGGGAATTTCTTGTTATAGCAGCCGAGCTTAGTACAAGAATACGTTCGTGCTTAGTACTTTTACAAGAATGCATGGAAAGATGGCTGTAGAGTGGGGAAATATAGAATTTTGCTCTAATCACGAGCGCCTGAATATTTACCTCACGCAAAGTTCATAAAGGGTGCACAGCAAATAAAAAACGTGGAATGTTTAGATGTAATGAGAAGGAAAATAACAATAAGTAATATACTTAAAAGGAGAAAAGAAAACAGTGATGTTTATAAGGGGGATTAAACTCGACGAACGGATGCAGAGACGCTGTAGCTGAAATTCGAGGGGAAAAAATGGAATTTGAGTAGGCACACTTTGTGAACCGAGGACTCCTCCACGAACAAAGACCTGCGTATTTCAAGTTGAACAGCTTGCACTTCGAAACCAAACTACTAAAAAGCCAAGAAAAGCAGTGTCCACCAAGCGCAGGACTTGTGAGAAATGTCTTACACTCAAGGAAATCAAGGGTAGTCGTATACGCAGTTAATTTTAATAATTTCCAACATAGGACTAAGGCAGTTTGTTATCGAATCGCCAACGTGCATCCCCTGACATTACCAGCTTAACTTGAACCTAAAATATTTGAGTACTGGTTAATTTGAGTGAGACGGATCTCTCATGAAGATCTTAATGTGAATGCATTAAATGCACCCATTCAATTCAGCGTCGAAAAATATCGATAAACGATACGAAACATGACCTAAAACGGAACAACGAAAATTGACATTTTCTAGACTAAAGCAGGCAACTGACACGACATGACGAGACGAACTGACGGTAAGCAGAGGGAGAAATGAGCAAAACTCGGGGAGGAACGATAACTTTCACGAGTTGTCCCGCTAGTTCCTTAAAGTAGTAGAATTGTCTCAGTGTACTTACTGTAATTTCACTCTTTTTCACCTCGTCGCACCTCTGAGGTCCATTCTATTCAACTCAGCCACAAAAACTACCTACGAAACGGTACCTAACACAATGCAATTGCGATAAAGCTGCCAAAATTTATTTTTTGGTTAATCGGTTACCATTTTTTTAGGTCATAACAGCCATGGGGTTTCGTTCGATCAGATTGCCGAGTAAGCGGGCACAGCTAGATCACAAAGGGTGCTTTTGTGGGAACGAACAAAATTTTAAAGACAACGTTAAGGGCAAAATATGGACTGGACCTCGGGCGTACATTGCAGATCTGGAACCCCCATTACGTGAAAAGTAAAGTGACTAATTTTTTAGGGGTGGGGGGAGGAGGGGGGGGATAAAGTATGACCGAAGTATAGGCGTATCACTCAGAATGATGAATAAGCCGAAAGCCGCATTGTAAAAATTCTACTGGTGTTCCATCGTGGGACTCAATAATCCCCTTTCCTCTCGCTTCCCCTTTTGTGATCACACCGAAGATTTTATCAAATCAAAAATTAAATCACTTGCCAAAATTCGATTTCATTCCTTTTTCGTTCGTTGACTGACGACATTTCGAAAAGGGGAGGAACATATTTAGGCCACTGATCCCAGAAAACATGACATAACCGTGATCTTCCACACTTTTAACGGCGGCCAATAACACGCTGTCCACTAGAACCTGAAACACGGCGTACAAGGTTATTGGACCAGAGTGCATTTCAATTAATTCGTACAATGCAAAAGGATTACAATAAAATTAAATACAATAACGCTGGCACTCGACATTGAAGGGAATACAACTGTGAGGTGTGGCAGAAAATGACGATGTCAAAGAGTTGAGGCTATTAAGTGAAATTCATTCAATATTGTATTGGTCAATGAAACAGATGATTCACATTCATCTGTCTTAAGTCTCCCCACGATTTAATCTAAAGTTCTGGGTTTCATGTGTGAGCATTGACTCTAGATTTATTAAAAATAAAAAATAAATAGGTGCCAACACAGAAGCTAGTGGATGCTCTTAGTTTTGTACTAGAAGATCCACAGCTTCGTTTTAACGGTTTCACACGAACTTGTAACTTGTTGGTATATGAAACTGACCTTTCATCCAACTGGAGCTCATCCCTTGAAAAGATGTTTTAACGATGTTCTAGGGAGGTAGGGCTTTCCTTCTGTAGCATAACCAGAAAGTACATGGTCGGGGGGCCAGAAAGAGACAAAGGTAGAAAATAATTGGGGGGTTGAAGAACAAGGTTCTTTCGAACGTGGGGTGAGTTGCCGTTTCAAGCCGCTTGGTGTTGGCCAGGTGAGGCGTGTGCACTGAAAACACCTGGAGCCTGACCTCCACGCGACCCCTCAGACGATAGACGTTCCCGCCTGTCGCTCAACGGAAAACAGGGAGTCAGGTCAGCCCGAGCCTCTTTTATTATCGACAGGAAGGAAATTGAAGAAGCTGCTCTATCAGAAGGGCGATTGGTGGAAATCGCAAGCGAAAAATTTCTTGTGTCTTGGCCCCCTTTTGTTAAGGGCCCGATTGGTCGATTCTGAGCGACAATGCCAACCCAGACAACTCTCCTCAAGCTCATCAAACCCCATCACAACAGCAACTTCCCCCTTAACAAGTTTAAACGAAGCATTGCCCCACTACCTTCATCACCCCATTTCGCTCGATCTCATCTCATCTTTTTCCATTCATTCGCCATCGTGTGCACCTCCCACGTCCATCCGTTTTCAGTAAGCGAACTTTCATTGCTCCGCCTCCGATCTTCAAGGGCCCCAACGAGATCTCTTTATTTTTTATTCTTGAGCTCTAATTTATTTTCGTTAAGTGCGATTTCATTGATTCAATTCCTTATAATGGAAGCCATACTTTATTTCCGAATTACTTGTATTTCCTTGCTTTTAACTTTCATTTATTTTCTATCTCATTTACTTATGAGGGACGTCCCAAAAGTAAGTTCCGATCATTTGCGAATTCGTGGGAAAATGCCGTAGGGAAAAAATTCCAACGGGGATACTTCGTGTTACATCTGGTGGCAACACTGAATTTTTCTTATGTTGCTATCCCTTGTTGCGGCTTATCAGCACCAGTGTAAACATGGCTGCTACATTGAAAAACCTGTTGTGAAATTCGTTCGGTGATCCGTTTTTTAGTTTTTGAGAATGTTTCTGTGCCCGAAATTCACCGCAGACTCTCTTCAGCGTATGGGTCATGAAGGGTGAGAGATATGATGAGAAGGGGTCATGAGCATCGAAATGGTCCGTAAGTGGAAGAGAAGTTTCCTGGAAGGGCGGAAAAGTGTGCACGATGAACAGCGAAGTGGGCGCCCTTCCACTTCTCGTGGAGAGGACGCAGTTTCTGCAGTTCGCAAGCTTTTGGAGGAAGATGCGCGCTTTACTCTAAGTGATATTGTCGGGAAAGTGCACAACAAACATCAATTGACTCGTTCTCCAGTACACCGAATCATTAGAGAAGATCTCATGTTCTCGAAAGTGTGTGCAAGGTGGGTGCCTTGCCTCTTGACCAAAAATCACCCAACATTTGCTTGGAACATTTGATTGGGATGTTTTCCCCCACCCCCCATACTCTCCAGACCTTGCACCGAGTGACTTTTTCCTTTTCCCCCTCCTCAAAGTCCACCTGGGTGGAAGAAAGTTCCGTACGAACGCCGAACTCGAAGCTGCGGTCTCGGAATTCTTCAAACAAAATGACGCAGAATGGTACAAGGGGTTACGTAAACTGGCACCACCATACCAAAAATGCATCGATCGGAATGGCGACTACGTCGAAAAATAAAGTAGATCCGTACCTTTAAGAATAATTTTTTTTTTTCAAATTGGTTGAGTTTTCGATTTTTCCTAGCACTTCGGAACTTACTTTTGGGACGTCCTTCGTATTTCTTCATTAACTCATTCAGGCAGCTGCCTTGGTCCTCCAGCCCTATACACTTCAGGCGTTGAACCTAGAGGCTCAACCATTGACTTCTCTCACGCCTAATCAGCAATAATGCACGAACCTTTAGAGACAAGAACAAATAAATTCGGGAGGGTTGAGATGGAAACGAGTTAGCTGGTGTTCGCATAACGAGTGGAAGTTTTGTTAACAGTTATAATGTTATTCATGATGGCAATCCTCATAAATAACTACACGCATTTCACTACAAACATCGACTGATTTTACAGGACGATCGTTGAACTATAAGAACTCGCTTCAGGGTTCTTACGTACATCATAGACTGAAGGGGACCTTTTTATGAGTCTGGAGGTGGAAGTGTTCAAAAGGTGAATACCGGGGGGGGGGGGATGTCAGCTGTCAGCTTCTACATTCTCGCAGGACGTTATTGTGTTTAGTGTTCGTTTGCCATAACCACACGTCTTCTGCCCTACTTGGAAGAGACGCCGTCAGGCACCAGACATTAAGCCAAATTTAGAGGTATTTTGGGCAACCAACTGCCATGGGCTGTCTAGGTATTATTAATAACAATCTAATATCACGCCGTTTTTCTGCTTATTCCGTACAGATTTCGCGTTTCTGCTTGTCTAGGTTGTTGATTGTAGTAGTAATATCAAGTTACGTTGTTTTCTTATACCTCCTTTCAGTGGCTTCTACCTAGTCAAGTTTCTACGCCTTCTCAGCCTGGCAGAGATTGAATCCTAGGAGGTCCCATTATGGTAGAAGTGAAACCACAGAGGGCTAAAGCTTCTCACTAGACCTGAGATTGTTAAGCTACTAAGCGCTTGCTCTGAGCGTGCACTCGCCTTGCCTCCCTGTCTTCCAGTTTTGTTTGGGACCCACTAATTGACACTGTAACCACCAACACAGGTCCAATTCTTGGAGTTACACAGCACACCGTAACAGCAGGTCTGTTTCCTCATCAAAATCACCGTTTCTGAACCCTCGGAGAAACACTCAATGCACACAACGCCCCAATGACCAGTGGGTAAGTAACCCAAAACTGTCCACGAAGGTCTAAAATGCCTAATACGAAAATTTGAAGCACAAAACTATGTCATTCCCAGTTACAGAAAGCAATACTTTTGACACCCTCGAAACATAATTAAAAAAAAAAATGAAACGTGAATGACGATTAAGGATTAAGAAAGAACTTCCTCTGGGGCGAGCCATTGTGGTGAGGTGTGGGCGGTTGCGTGCTTGTTACGACTTTCGACAGTGTTTGAAGGGTCACCCTCTGGCTGAAGAGTTGAGAACGTTCACCCCAAAACGCCTTTGGACAGAATGCACTGACGCGTCAGCGTTTACCTTTTCAAAAGGCGTCCGCCGACAAAAGTTAACAGTCGCGCATTTTATATCGCTACCCGCAGATTCAAAATTGGGGGAACAGATTTCACTAAATTTGGAGAAGAGCCCGAGAGTACTAACATCATCAGAGCTCAGGTGGCTGTTGACGGCAGCTGGATCAGTAGAGCCGAAAACTTCAATCTTGTTATCCACCCGCGTGACTCTCTTGATTTTACACGCGACGATGTCTCCAACTTTCATTATTTTGTCCAGATTAAAATTTTTCTTTCGAGCCTGAAAAATACAATCACATTAAGATTCCTTGTCGACGCTCTCGAGATTGTGCTCGTAACTACTTGATGGAAGGAGTCACTTCAATGGTGCCATACAATATACAGATTCGATCAACTCGTTTCTACAGAAAAGTATATGAAGAACAAAGGGAAGATATCGGTCAATCGTTAATAATTTGAATGAAACACAAAAAACTAATTTTTGAAGTTTAGAGAATCTTAATTTCTGATTTTCCAGACGTAGTTTGGTTCACACCTTTGTTCTGATCGTTAGTGAAATAGTTGAAGAAGACACATACACACTTACATACACCACAAATATGTAATAGTCGATTACAAGTTAATGCAATAATGAAATAGTCGATTACAAGTTAATGCAACTAGTTGGAATACTTACAGGGGGTTTGCAGACTTCGGCGATCTCATTATTTAAAGGAGTAGAAATATCATTGAGAAGGATAGTACACAGCAACCTTTCAGGTAGAAATACTTTAATGCACTCTCTAAAAACTGAGCCAACACTACATAATACTACCATGTCGTTTAAGAGGCTCTGAAATCAAGAGGAAAGACTGTAAACGAAAATAGCAACAGCCAACAACGTTAGAACTAAGTGAAATCAAATCAAGCAGATGCCTCGTACAGCTTCCACGATAAAAATGCATCGTGACTGAAAACGTATGAGTTACGTTCCAGATATACACGTTTGTGGAAATGTGAAAACAACCGGACACAGTGAAATGTACACTTCACCCGCCTTTTCTACGTGGTAATATTTCAAGTGGTTCCGGCTCAAGTCTGAAGAGTGTGTGGATGTGTTGAATCCTCCTGGACACTTCCAGAAACTTGTTATGGCATAGACATCCTTATTGGCTCACCTTGTTCACGCAGTCCCCACCAACGCTCCATCTCATACGCATTTCTTAACTAGCCCTTAGAACTGGGTTTTATCGACTCGGGAGCAACTCTTGAACATGATTCCAAAAACCAATATGGGCTTGTCAAATCGAGGAATATGGGATGAAGCATACTGGCTAGTTATTTATCTTGCTGCACACATGGATATCAATGACCTAGCAATGGGCACAAACAAAGGTGAAAAGGGAAAGCCTCCTTAAGCACAAGCAAACAAACGAGGCGAAATAAGGGGTAGCTCCACAAACAGTAGAGTAGTTCGGGAAGCGTGCTGATGTGCTCAAGATGAACTAGCAACAGTAGGGAAGGCGTAAGTGAGAAGTGTAACAGCCAGGGCCACTAAGTTTTCAAACGAGCGAGCATTTAGTTAGGGCAGAACAAAAAAGTGGTGTGTGGAACTACTGTTCCTGTGAATGGGGAAAAGCAGTAGAGCACCTGAAGGATGTGGATTGTATGCAATAGAATGGGATTGCAGAACTATACACCACTTTTGGAGAGTGGCAAGAATGAAACCACATTCATGAAAAATAAGGAAGTCAACAAACAGGACCCACATGAGCTGATGCTGAATGTGGAGACAGTAGAATGAAGTGGTTATTATTTTGCTCCCGCTGCAATGAACGTCACTACTTACACCTAGATCAGCAACAATGAAAACCTAGTCCCTAAGACAGGGAAACCAGTGGCAAAGGAACGAACTGGCTATGAAAAATAATTTAGCCTGGCAATGTGTGTAGAAAGAACACGATGGGGGCAATACATCAGGGCACAGCCTGGACAACTGACACATTGGTATTGGCGCAGTTAGATGTGGCCTATTGAATTGAGGGGAGAGTTTTCTGCCTGTGTCATCGGAGGTTCCCATGCCTGAGCCTGCAGCAATGATTCACCCAGTCCTGGGCAAAAACTGCAAAGCAACGTGTGGCCAGGAGACTCCTCACTCAGCGGGAGGCAAGCTTGGGCATATGTGTCTTCATAGAGGGTAGCCAAAAGTGACGTAGGGAGTGAGTGTCCTCGAACGCTCCCACTACTCCACAGGTAGAAATAACATATGCGGCGGTAAAAAAGAGGAGGTGGGATTGAACACTTCATAGCTTGACAATAACCAAATCACTGGGATACTGAGAGGAAACCACCACCCCCTGCGTAATCGACTGTCCATTGAACACAGGACCGAGTGGAGGTAACATGCCATCACGCCAGCATCCCACTGCTCCTGCTACTGGCCCAAGACTCCTGGGCTAGAGTGTGTGCAGCTGCATGACAATATAGGACATTGAGCCTTTGTACTCACCCTTTTTATACATGTTTGCATAATTGCTAAATAAGTAAGCAAGTGGTTCATGGTGGGGGAGGTGCACAGAACCACTTCTAGGTAATTGGTGGTGCGCCAGAGTCACCTCCAACACGTAACTATTAACCTCAGGTCTAAATTAACCGTGAAACAAACTAATGTTTCTACATTTCCCCATCTCTTCCACTGCCATTGGTCCAATGGTTACCACAACACTCCCCCCCCGAAACCACCTATTCCTGTAGGGCTACTTATAAACAATTCACTAAAACATGGTTTACCTGGTAATTCAACGGTTTTATATCTTTCGAGATGCTCCTTTCAGAGTTCTCCTCAGGATTTTCCCATTTGTTGCTAAACCAATCATCATTATCCTGGCCCTTTTCTTCTGAATCTTCATTGCTGTGGAACTTTGCTCGCTTGAACTTGTTTCTTTCTCGCCTACCTAACTTCTTTTTAGGCTCTCCGTACTTGTTTTTCTTCTCAAACTGCAAACCCCAAAAATCCAACAGGTAATCACGTTATATCCGAAGAAATTTCAAAAGAATAATCTGGAAGCAATTGATTTTTTTCAAACATTGCAAATAACTGGGATAACTGCTTTCAACCCAACAAGTGCCTCACTTAGACGGAGAGAAGTCATGGGAGGTCGACTTTCACTTCTCGCAATATCTAACTTGTTATCACTACCTGCAGCGAAGAAAATCAGTGATACTGATTATAAGCTATTGTTATTATTATCACTGTAAATGAATGCAAAGCCTTACTGTATACACTCGTGTTCATAACTATAATTTTCTAGGGGCAATAAAGTTACATCATTTTAAAAAAATGAAAAAATACGGAAGACAGCCAAAACTTTGTTCTGGAAAACCAGTGTGCGAGCCGAAAGGAATTTATTCCCACCAATCTACGAAATGAAGCACCTGTTATCGACATAATTATTGGACTGGGGTGAACTAAAGAACATGGACCGAGATAACGCTACGACTGCATATATCGATAGGTCGCTTGGTACCGCTACAACTGCTAGTATTGATATGCGTCACAGGCGCAGTTGGCGGGGAAGAGATTCGGAGAAGCTCGGAGTCTGCAATGAACTCTGAGAAATAGTGAGAGCGACAACAAAATGAAAAAGAACAATAACCGTAGTTGAGGGGATTGTTTAACCCTTGACCCTTCCACCTTATTCCCTGTTCCCTCCCCCTTTCTGTATTCCTCAGTTCGTTAATGGTTCTCGTGCCGGCAGTTCGCGCCTCTCCTTCACATTTTACCTTAACCACCCTTCAAGTTTGTGCGTTTCTATTTTTTCTACGTTTGAATCGTGTGAAAGTCTTCTGTCCTGCTCTATATTTACTCTTCCCAACTTTATATTCATAAATCATGAGTTCTCAAAGACTTACAACTAACTTTTTCCATCATTTGAGTATGTCTAGTAGTATGTCTCTGATTGAATGGTGTATGGGTGAAGGTCTGATCGCCTCAGATTGTGTTTGCGAGTGTGGTGCAAGAATGAGGTGAGTCCCCAGGACTAGTGTGATTGAGGGGTTTGAATGGAGATGCCGTCTTAATGGCCATAATGTGAGGCGGTCAGTGCGGAAAGGGTCGTGGTTTGAAAGAAGTAAGTTATCAATGCTGCAGGTGTTTCAAGTAACTAGTTTATGGCTTTGTAAAGCACTCGCATCCTTGATTGCTTACCAGTGTGAAATCTCTGATCCTACCGCTACCGACTGGATGATGTTTTGTCGTGAAGTATGTATGGAAGTGTGTCGTGGTCAAGCGTGCATGAAGTTAGGTGGCGATGGAAAAGTTGTTGAGATTGACGAATCTAAATTTGGTAAGAGGAAGTTTAACAGGGGCAAATCGGTAGACGGACGCTGGGTGTTTGGTGGGGTGGAGCGTGGGTCCCGAAAGTGCTTTTTCCGTGTCTTTGAAAACCGAGGGAAGGAAGTCCTCCTTGCAATCATAAAGGAATTCATTCTTCCGGGCACGACAGTGATCTCAGATTGCTGGAAGGTCTATGATTGACTGGAGGACGAAGGTTTCCATCACCTACCTGTAGTATCTGGCAGTTCGTCTGAGACTTCCTAGAACCTGTAGGTACACAATGTCGTTATTTCTAATTTCAAACATGGCGCCAGAGCCTACGATGTCGGGCATATCGATAGCCTGACCTCGGTCGTGATATATCGATATATTGCCTTATCAGAGGGAGCGGTCCATATTCTTTGCTTTTACCTTTATTCCTACCAATCTACGAAATGAAGCACCTGTTATCGGCATAATTATTAGACTGTACAAAGCTATGTTCTTCGTGGCTCCTGGCCATCATGTCAGTACTCCATATACTATGCTTGTTCTGAGTAAATAATTTTACCCATCTCCGTTTCAGATGTCAAGCTTTCCCTAAATTTTTTTTCTTTAAAGCCTTTTTATTTCGATTTTGTCAAACATCATTACAATACCGTCCTTACACTCAAGTTGCATATTCACGACAATTATCAAATATTTCAATCAGTGGATACGGAAATATTGGTGTTTCTTATTGTTATCGAACAGTTATTTACATTCATTCTATAGCTAGTAAATAAAGCAGGAGACGGTTGGCAGAGGCTTTATACCTATAAAAAATTAACCGTCCCCAGCATGACAAATTTTGTGTGGCCCAAGAGGAGCACATTATTTTAACCAACTAACCACGAAGTGCCTCTTCTTAGTTTGCACATCTCTGGTTTGTCCTCCACGGGGGAAATACTCGTCGTCCTCAACGGCCGACATTTTTGCGGAAGCACCAAAAAAACCTATGTACTTCACTCTATAAAAGCCCGGTGCGAACTAATTTTTGTAATACACGAACATATAAACAACAACATGGGAGACAACAGCAAATATAATCGCACGGGCATGTGCTGAGCGACGCTAACGTCGAGCGAAGTGGTTAACCGTTGTTGTTGTTGCAATTCCTCGTGTCTTTTTCTGTGATTCTTCCGCATTTACATTCCCGAAGAAAACCAAATCATGTTTTCGATGGTTATCGATAATTAAGCTTACCGATCGTAAAAAATTACGAAGGCTAACAAAAATTATCACGGACACGGAAATTTTGGACCAAAGTCGGGATTCGGAATTTTCTGAATGATGTTTAATTACGATAATAATGTATCCGATATTTTTCGTTCCTTCCCTCTTATGTAGCTCATGAACAGCACTTTTTTAAAACCCTGCTCAGGGACCTTTTCGCGATAAAAGACATTTCACTAACCAATACCCACGTACAATTATTTGCATGCAAATCCTTTTTCAGTTTGCAACAAAATCGTTTGTTGGGTTAACATTACAGGAAGTATTGGGTTGCCCACTGTTATCTCACAACGTTCAGTGTACAGCCAGTCTGAGAATAATTCATTCCATTGTCACCTCGATTTTAATAGAAAAGTTCATGTTTACTTCTCTAGACTGATAGTAAATAGAGACAGCAGTTAAGTGAGATTTCAGGATTTTGTTGGCTGTTCCTAGAAGTGTTCTTAATTTAAATACGTTATAGAACTATAAATTTGATTCTTTCGACAAAGGTGAATTTGAAATATCTGGTCTGTTGCAACACACAACTTTCCTTAGCTCTACAACAATTCACTTTGCACGTGGCTAATTCTATTTAATCGATTCATTTATCACTCAGTTAATTTGAACTTGGTCAAGCAACGCTTTACAGCAGCAGGAAGCGGTAGCGCTTACAGTTCCAGATTATTGTGTTAACACGAGTTTTTTTAAATGAAGGATAGTAATCACTTTTGCAGAGTTATTGGGTAATGACTGTTAGAACTGGTAGTAAGCGAAACAGCGGTAGTTGAAATTCAGGAATTTCTAGAGTGAGCCCCATGTATCTCATGAGCGGTTTTAAACAACTCACCCTCTGGGTATTGAATTGGACTACGATACCGATTTTCTTCAACATTCTACCAACATCCCAGCGGAGTTTATAAGGAAAAAACCCTGCAAATTATTACACAACGGTTTATTATTCGGATAATCAGCTTGACCTAGCATTAATGCTCCGAGATCCATCCTGTTCGATTCAGCATCGAAAAATATCATAATGAAACCCAAAAAAGGTCGAAAAGAACTAAAATCGTAATATCGTAATATTAAAATAAACAAAAAAACGAAAGTATCTAGAAAAAACTGAATTTTAATATGAAAACATGCACACTAAATACTAATATCAAAATTTAACCAAAATTGATGAAAAAAACCAAAATGAGAATGAAACGAAAGAATCTAAAAATTGAATCGTATTAAAACCAAAACGTCGGGGAAATTGGAACGGGGGCACTCGAAGCGAAGCGCGTCGTCGTTGGGTGGCCAAAGGGGTCGTTGGGAGGGAGGCGAGAGCCGCCTCGAGAGCGGTTGGTTTTTTTTAAAGAGACGGGCGGGGCGGAGGGAATTGAAACGACGAAACGCTTGTAGCTCCGCGTTGTACTGCGTTTCGTTAATTTTTTAAACCGTTATTTGCCCATTACAACTACGGGCTTCGTCCGATCGGATTGCCGAGATGGCGGGCACAACTAGATACCAAGTCGGATTTTTGGGTGAAAGAACGAATTTTTAGACTACGTTAAAGGCACAAAACGGCCCGGACGGCGGACGGCGGACGGGGACGGGGACGGGGACGGGGACGGGGACGGGGACGGCGGACGGACATTGCAAATTTGGAATCTCCATGTCTTGAAACGTAAAGTATCAAATTTTGAGGGGGGGTTGTAAAAAATTTTTCGTGACCGAAAACATAGGGTTATTATTCAGAATGAATAATAAACCAAAACCGCGCTAAAAACGCTTTTCGTCGAAAATTTTGATAATTTATTGTGCTGCTCTCGTCATTTTCCCACAAATGGGAATTTTATAGTAAAATTATCTTATTAAGAGCTACCAATATAACAAATTTAAGCAAAATCGTTAGAGCCGTTTTTGAGAAAAAACATATTTGGTGTTTTGATTGCTATAGTTAACTTTCTGTGGATTTTGTCCAAACCCTTATTTTGGCGTCCCATGGAAGTCTGCGGGCGATATATCAAGTTTCAGCTGATTTGGTACGATGGTTTTCTCTAAAAATCGTTCACAGACACACACACACACACACAGAACATTTTCCCAAATAGTGTTTTTCGGACTCAGGAGGGCCTGAAACGTGAAGATCTGAAGAGGACTCAAAATGTTTTTTTCAGCCGATTACATAACTTTCCTTTCTACTTCGTAGAGCCAAGGGCAATAAAAATGAGTTCAGTTTCGTACATGACGTTTTATACTTACTCGATTCATTTATCGCTCAGTTCCTCTCAACTTGGCCAAACAACACGTCACAGCAGCAGGAAGCTGTAGCACCTAGTTATGGAATTTATTGTGCTGCTCGTACTCATTGCAGGACCATTATTGAGCAATTGGTATACAGAAAATTAATGAGGCTGTAAACAAAACTTTTTTTAAGGAGGATAGTAATCACTTTTGCAGAGTTGTTGGGTAAGAACTGTTAGAACTGGGAGTAAGCGAAACGCCGGTAGTTGAAATTCAGGAATTTCTGGAGTGAGCCCCATGTATCTCATGTGCGTTTTTAATCACTCACTCTATAGGTATTGGATTGGACTTTTTTTTAAACATTCCAGCAACATTCCAACGGAGTTTAAAAGGAAAAAAAACCGCGGCAAAAACGCTTTTCGTCGAAAATTTTGATAATTTATTGGGCTGCTCTTGTCATTTTCCCACAAATGGGAATTTTATGGTATAATTATCATAATAAGAGCTATCTATATAAAAAAATTATTCAAAATCGTTAGAGCCGTTTTTGAGAAAAAAAAATTCGGTGTTTTAATCACTATGATAACTATAGTTAAATTTCGATTGATTATGCTCATACCCTTATTTTGGCGTCCCATGGTAACCTGCGGGCGAGATATGAAGTTTGAGCTGATTTGGTACGGTGGTTTTCTCTAAAAATCGTTCACAGACACACACACACCACACACAGACCCACAGACCATTTTCCCAAATAGTGTTTTTCGGACTCAGGAGGGTCTGAAACGTAAAGATAAGAAGAAAACTCAAAAAAAATTTTTCAGCCGATTACATAACTTTCCTTTCTACTTTGTAGAGCCAAGGAAAGTAAAAAGACAGAAGATGAGTTCCTGAACCTCTTTCACCATATCCAGTGTGGTCCCCAACAAACAAACATGAATTCCCTTCTAGGTTAGCTCTCAATCCACAATGAAATCCCCCAAAGTGACTCCAGTCAAGTCATCAGGTAGCTTCGTCAAATGGCTGCCATACCATAGATTCCATAATGGGGGAAAAGTCAGAAGGAATTCACCCCATTTTCTGCCAAGTTTGTAGAGGACTAAGTGAGGATCGTTGTAATGTGACACATAGGTCACAATAGAGCATCATTCGAGAACACTTTTAGAGAAAATCCACTGAGATCACATTGAACTAGCCAGTTCCAAGCGGGTTACAATGACCACCATGAGCTCCTCGACTTCGTCCCTCTGAAAGACTTTATGAGGAGCATGCTGGAACTCTCAAACTGAAAGAAACAAGAAATCGTTTGATACTCCATAGCAGATTCTAGGATTGCGAGATGTTCGCGTGACCTGTCATCTCTAACCGCTTCCAAGGGCCTTTACTATCAGAAAAGAAAGTAATAGCTGAAAATGGTGGTCACTGTTAAACACCCTTTGTAGCTCTGAGCATAGAATAAGATCAGGCAGGAAACAAGCCGCCTGGGTCGTCTTAACCCAATGATCTGAACTTCACAGTACTGAGAACTTCCTTGTGGTCGTACAATATCCGCCATCTCCCACCACATTCAGCACCATACTAAATTTCGCTTCGATACCAGAGCTGGCCATAGCAATAACCACTTTGCTATAAAGGTGGTACTGACTGTTATGTCGAGCTAGGAGTTGTTTTTGTTTGATAATAATATAGACGTAAGAAGTGATGCAGACTTGTGAACAGTCATCAAAACTCATCCGGAACGAATGTGCCTACCCTTCTTCTTCTTCTTCAAGTCATTCCTAAGCTCAATGGCCTTCGGTTTCAAACCATCGTTGTCCACCAGTATGAGTGCTTTTCATTTTTTGGCCAAATTTTTAAAATAGCTGGGTTATCAGTAAAACCCCTATTATTGGGTAGTCAACATCCCAATCCCACTCGCTACTACGCTAGAACATTAACTTTGATTAATTTCGCTTAAATTTATTATTAATATAGTTAGGACGCTAGATGCTTGTAATCCGCTCGACCCCTGATGAGCTTATAAATTCAGATAGGGAATGACAAATCTCAAATAGTAACTGAAGTGTTTTTGTTACCCTCCAATCTCAGAATGGGCCTGTTTTAGGGCGCAAAGCTGGACGGAGGTAGCCTTCCCGCTAATCCTCAAGGTTTAGTTGTGGCTCATTAATTACACTGAGATTGTTTAATTGAGCACTCCAATCCGTGGCTTACTGTACTGAATGGAAAAACCCCCCTTGAACTACTGACGATAAGATTATTTCTGATTTATAAAGCCATCTCAACACTGACTGAGACATCACTGGTTCGTGAGGTGACCAACAAGGTAAGAATCATTGCAAATACTTGTAAACTAAACTTCGAAACTTCTTTCCATATTCGAGAGTCTCTGCGCCGCAAAGCTGCCTTAGGCAAAGCCTATGTTTGCTTGTTTATTTGCATGCAGACTAAGGCCATACACTTAGAGGTGGTATCAAGCTTAAGCACTGAAGCATTCCTCTATTTACATCAAAGCATGGTGTTCCATCCGACATCTATAGCGATTGTGGAACAAATTTTCAAGGGGCAGCAAATCATCTGAAACAGCTAGCTCATTGGTTCAATAATGCATCAACTAGGGAGGCTATTTTGCAACATTGTTCCCCCCAAAGTATCGAATGGCATTTTAATCCTTCAAGATCCCCACACTTTGGAGGTATATGGGAGGCGGGCATCAAATCTGTGGAAGGTCACTTACGACGGGTAATTGGGGAGACAGCATTATCCTTTGAAGAATTAGATACTTTCTTCAAGAAAACAGAGGCCATATTGAACTCTAGGCCACTGTGTCCCTTATCAGATAGCCCTGAAGAGACAAATTTTCTCTCTCCTGCTCATTTTCTCATTGGGGATAATTTGATGGCCTTAGCTGAGCCGTCCTTACTAGACATCCATGACAACCGACTATCCCGTTGGCAGTTAATTCAACAGAAGACACAACATCTGTGGCAACGCTGGAAGAAGGAATATTTATCAACGCTGCAACAGAAGGCTAAATTGGAGAACCAATAAATCCCCAAATGTACAAAAGGGCATGCTAGTACTTTTGAAAGACACCACTCCAGTAACTCAGTGGCCTTTTGCCAGAGTAATTGAAATCCATCCTGGTCAGGATGGAGTTGTACGCGTTGTAACTGTGCGTACTGCCAACTCTACCTTCTGTCGCTCTCTTGTTCAGCTAGTTCCTCTCCTTCCATTGTCCAGTCCCAACTACCAAACGACATAAAATTTATGTTTAAATTTTAGTGGGCGGAATGTTAACGCTCAAAGAGCATTGTTAGGGAAGGATCTGGCCAGGCAGCCGTAGAATCGAAACTTGTTGCTGCAACTAGGTCTCGCTTATTTCTCGCGATCCGCGTCAATGCGATTGCCATGCATCTCTGAGCTTTCTACAGTCCCGCAGCCACGAGGCTTCACGTTCCTATACTGTTTGAGCAACTCCCCTTTCCATTATTTCCAGATCAGTAAGTAGCCCTCAGCTCAAATAACTTTTCATCATCTACCTACTGAATATACCGTCAATTCTCGTTAATTATTTCTAGATCAATCAATTAAATTCAACTCAGCTTCCAGAGCCCCGATTTCTTTTCTTCACCGATGGAGTCACTTCAAATACAAGTTTTCGATACAAACGGTCAGATCCTTCCTTAACTTTTATTACTAGTGCGCAGCAGCTTTATTTAGTTTATTAATATATATGAGTAAGAGCTCCTCTAATTTATTTATTTGCATCAACGTGATAATTTCCGAGTCTATATTTTGTTTACTAAGTAATACAGTCCATTTATTTTATTCGTTACTATTTTTCTTTAACAATCCGAACACTGACTGAAACATCACTGGTTCGCGAGGTGACCAACGAGGTAAGACTCATTGCAGATACTTGTAAACTAAACTTCGAATCTCTAACTTTTCTATTTTCTCGATACTTGGAACTAATGGGAATTGAATATTAGAACATGTGGTTCGCATAACATGATAATTTATTCAACGATAGTGAATCCACCCATTGTAAGAATTTCCCGGTTCAGGAGATTTTTGGGTAATAACGGTGGTCCACTCAGAAGAATATGTTGTACAAAGGGAATTTTCCACTTGAGTGTACATCATATGTTTTTACTTCCCTCGCCTCAATAAAGTAGAAAGCCGAAATATGTAATTGGCTGAAAAAAACTGGAGTTCGCTTCAGATGTTTACGTTTTAACCCACTGAGTTTTATTCAGCCAGGCGTATCCAGCACATTTCGTTATAGCAACCTGGAGGTGGGTACCCGAATGAATAGCGCTGTCTGGGCATTTGACAACACGCATTGTCGTACAGTTGTAATCATAAAATGCAATATAGCGAGTGATTGCCAACTGAGATATATTTCTTTCTAAAACCTGAAATGTTCAAAGGTATTCAAATTGAAGGCAAAGTGCGACGGAAACGTTCAGTATTGATAACATAGTTTTACTATCAAGTAGGCTTCCATGTAGACAGGCATTTGATAGCTCTCGTTCTGCAACTTTTTTCCAAAATAAGCCTTGAATCTGACATAAACAGTTGTGGTAGAAAAAATTAATGACGAGACTGAATGACTTGTAATCCAAGAAGTTCTTTAATAAAGACCGACTAATAAAACTTTTCTTTCAGTTGCAACATGAAGGTATTTCTCGTTTTGGCTGCGATGGTGGCTATTGGGTTGGCCAAACCAGCTCATCATGATTCGAGCGACGAATGGGAAAACTACAAGGTGAAGTTCAGCAAGACGTACAAGACTAAAGAAGAAGAATCCTTCAGGAAAGGACTTTACTTCAAGACCAAGGAGATGATCAGCAGCCATAACAGTCGCTATGACGCAGGACTCGAAACCTACTACATGGGAATTAACCAGTTTTCTGATATGGTGAGTTACAACCATCTAAATTCACATGAATTCAAGAACCGCACCAATGTGACGCGATGCACTCACTAACGGCTTTAATTGTTTACTTAGTTGACCAGTGAAGTTGTTGCTATGCTCAACGGTTACAAGATGCCCAGTGAAAGGAAAATCGATAACTTGTACGAGTTTGACAACTTGACTCTGCCAAAAACTGTGGATTGGAGGAAGAAGGGAGCCGTCACCCCCATCAAGAACCAAGGTCAATGTGGATCATGCTGGGCTTTCAGTACTGTACGTACCAATTATTACATTTTCATTTTTTAGTGATGTAGCGCTGCTAATCAATCACGAAGGTATAATTTGTATTTTGTATCGGTTCCAGACTGGCTCGTTGGAAGGGCAACACAAGCTGAAGACTGGAAAACTCGTGTCACTCAGTGAACAGAACTTGGTCGACTGTTCAGGCGCCGAAGGTAATTATGGTTGTGAGGGCGGACTTATGGACAACGGATTCACATACATCAAGAAAAACAAGGGAATTGACACTGAGAAATCCTACCCCTACACTGCAACTGTGAGCACATTTATAAGTAATGCACAGGACGACATTTTCTAAGGTATACGTTTGCACTCATTTGACATACAAACCTTTCAGGATGGAAAGTGTGAATTCAAGAGGGCTGACGTTGGAGCCACTGACAACGGCTACGTCAACATTCCATCTGGAAATGAAAAAGCACTTCAGCACGCTGTAGCCAAAGTTGGCCCCATCTCTGTAGCTATTGACGCCAGCTTGGCCTCATTTACAAACTATGCCGGTGGTAAGTGCGCCCATACATTGCAGGTTATTCAGATTACATTAAGACTGGTGGTTCGTAAATTGCATAGATCTGGAGCATATAGTACATGGGGCATATATTGTTCTCCTGACAGTGATGATCACTTCTAGTGGGATTAAGACATTTGCGGTCTGCTTCGTTTTTGCCTTTCTTACCATACACAGCTGCATTAGGTACAGACATTATCGACAACAAGTCCCGCACCTACTTCAGGTTGAACCCACATTTTCCCGATTTTTGTCGCAAGTTGGTGTTGACTTGTAGATTATTACTGTTACAGATACATGTGTGAAGATTATTCGACCTAAAACTTCTATAATAACAAATTTTATTTGGAGGTCTATTTCGAAATTACTAACAACTCTTTTTACTTACAGGTGTGTACAATGCCCCTGACTGCAGCACAACTTCCCTCGACCATGGTGTTCTCGCCATCGGTTACGGAGTTCACAACGGCAAAGACTACTGGCTCGTCAAGAACTCCTGGGGCACTGATTGGGGTCTTAAAGGGTACATCATGATGAGCAGGAACAAACACAACCAGTGCGGTATTGCTACTGAAGCCAGTTACCCTGTTGTGAAAAAAGCGTAAACCAATTATTGTATAAGCTCAAGTTTTAATTTTATAATTAAAATTCGATTCCCGAACTGTTTGCAACTTCAATTTGTCCGTCACCCGTATTTCTTCATGTTAAACTCTAACTAATAAGGTAGCAAGCTTAGATGGGCCACACATGTGAGGAAAACCACACCAAGGGTTCCTAAAATGGAAGAGAAGACAGGGGAGCTGCAGCCAAAGATTCTCCTGTGTATATATCGTTGTGCTGATGGTCACCTACGGTGCCCTGGTCTAGTCGAGTAGATTGTGTTTGTAGGTGGACGAATAGAAGGGAATGAGAAAGCTGACAAACTGGCGAAAGACAGATTTGTGGTCTGAAAGGAATTCACCACATTTTCTGCCAAATTAGTAGAGGGATAAGTGAGGAGCATTGGAATGTAACACCCAGGTTGCTAAGCATCATTCGAGAACACCTCAAGAGAAAATCCACTGTTCATTGAACTAGCCTGTTCCAAGCGGGTTACAATGAACTCCATGAGCTTCTCGACGTCGTCCCTCTGAAAGACTTTATGAGGAGCATGCTGTGAACTCTCAAACTGAAAGAAACAAGAAATCGTTTGATACTCCATAGCAGATTCTAGGATTGCGAGATGTTCGTGTGACCTGTCATCTCTAACCGCTTCCAAGGGCCTTTACTATCAGAAAAGAAAGTAATAGCTGAAAATGGTGGTCACTGTTAAACACCCTTTGTAGCTCTGAGCATAGAATAAGATCAGGCAGGAAACAAGCCGCCTGGGTCGTCTCAACCCAATGATCTGAACTTCACAGTACTGAGAACTTCCTTGTGGTCGTACAATATCCGCCATCTCCCACCACATTCAGCACCATACTAAATTTCGCTTCGATACCAGAGCTGGCCATAGCAATAACCACTTTGCTATAAAGGTGGTACTGACTGTTAACGCCGAGCTAGGAGTTGTTTTTGCTTAATAATAATATAGGCGTTAGAAGTGCGGACTTGTGAACGGTCATCAAAACTCATCTGGAACGAACGTGCCTACCCTTCTTCTTCAAGTCATTCCTAAGCTCAATGGCCTTCGGTTTCAAACCATCGTTGTCCACCAGTATGAGTGCTTTTCATTTTTGGCCAACTTTTTAAAATAGCTAGGTTATCAGTAAAACCCATATTATTGGGTCGTCAACATCCCAATCCCATTAGCTACTGCAATTTGGGAATCAACGATCTGCACCACTGATAAGTCGCATCATCATCTTCTTGTGACCTGCTAGCTCGCCTGGATCGTTTTCCTCCGCCTTCCCAACGCCTCAGCAATTATGGTCAGACGGAAACTTTCTTTTTATTTGGACATTTCTTCTACTAGAACATTACCTTTGATTAATTTCGCTTAAATTTATTATTAAGATAGTTAGGAGCTCTTAATTTCATTTCCCTGTACATATAGTTTCTTTTTTATCTCTAATCTTTTACGACAAACTTTTCTTGTCACTCGTTTACCACGTGGGTAATTTATTGCCAAGTAAATGAAAAACAGCACAAAGCAGCAGTTTCTCTGTGACAGCAGAAACAGTTGATAACTCATAAATCAATCATCTTAGCTTTCTTAGTAAGAATACTTGAGTAATAATACTTAGTAAGAATTCCCGCGGGAGTGTTGAGGGTTGTCTTATCGAGGAGAAGAAGTGGACCTGTCTTTCATCAATTTCACTGAGATTTTTTAATCAAGAATGCTAATCTAATTAATTAACCAACTTGAAGAATCTCCTCGAGACACCGGTGATAAGATAATGAGCGCGATTTATAAAGCCATCTTGGAACTGTTACTAGCATCACTTGGTCTGCAAGGTGACGCAAAAGGTAAGAGCTCCAACTTCTCTTGAACTCATGCTTCAACTAACAGTTATTAAGCGTTCTCTGAACTTAGCAATAAATGAAAATTAAGGGAAACGTTTTACAATTTTGTGAGACGATTCGTGATTTCATGACATGGGAGATGATTCCTACCGTTCAAAATTATGGGAAACTTGTTTTAATGAAAATCGCTGACAGATTTGCGAAATGTTTAGCCAGCGCAACACTCCGCCCTCCTTCTTCCAAGTTAGTGCCCCCTTGTACAAGTGGAGAGACAATATTTGAGGGCATCAAATGTCTTTCATGAGTAATCGAGGTACAAATAAATTCATATAGCCCCTCACTTCCAGTCTCAAAGTTCAAACGAGCGGTGCGTAGCAACACACAACTTTCCGCCACTCCCGTAATTTCGAACACCAGCTACATATGCGGGTGCTATATCTTCGTTCAACGCATTTCTACAGAAACGTTTATGCAGAACAAAATGTAGGGACTAGTTAGCTGAGAGTACTCTGTAAGTTTGATCGAAATCTTTGGAGCCGTTTTTGAGGAAATTGGGATACCGATAAATTAATATTCGACAAATCTCCTTTTCTGTGTTAACTTGGCTTATATCTCCATTCAACATACATATACAGAAATAATTATGGAGAACGGAATGTGGGTATGGGTGATTAGAAGACACTCTGAACGATTGATCGAATTTGGTGGAGCAGTTACTCCAGAACTTACGGAAATGTTCGAAAAAACGTTATTTACGACACATTTTCATTTTTATCCCTGCTCAATGGACTTTAAGAGGAACATTTATTCAGAACAATATGTAGGTATTAACTATTCAAAAACATCCTGAGAGTTTGGTGAAAATTGCTGAAGCCGTTTTGCCAAAGAGCAAGAAGAAAAGTTGGGTATTGATTAGTAGAAGATAATTTGAAAGTTTAATTAAAATCGTTAGAGCCGTTGTTGACATAAATGCGAAAACCCCTAATTTTTGGTACATTTCCGTCCCCCCTTCCCATTGGCCGAAATCGTCCATAACCTTATTTTGGTGTCTACAAAAAATAACTAACAAAACAAAAAAAGAACCAGCTCAATCGGATCAGCCGCTCTCCCGTAAATCGAACTACAGACACACACGGACCACGCGCCGAAATTAGGTTATTTAGACTCAGCAGGCCTCAAAACTTGATGATCTGAAGAAAACCCAAATTTTTTTTGACACGATTACTAGACTTTTCTTTCCCATCGGGGTAGCGGAAAGTAAAAATTGTTTGGATTATTTCATCACTAAGTGCACCAGGTTTCCTAATATTTAACATTGCACCAACACCCAGCACTCCAAATCTGACAGTTCATCTTCCATCAAGGGGTAGAAAATGTGCCGTCAATTAGGGTATCGCCTATTTTTCAGACAACAGCTCTAACGATTTTGAAGAAACTTTCAAATTTAATTCCACGAATTAGTACCTAACGTTGTCGATGAATATATCTGAAAATTCAGTGAAGGTCTATGAAGCGTAAGCCAGTTTTTTGAAAAACAGCTCTTTCGATTTTCTTCTAGTCGGGTATTTTGGACTGGGCAATGTATTTTTCTCAATAAATGCTCCACTGGACATCCTGTCCAACAGAGATAACAACAAATGTGAGTCGAAAAGGTTTTCAACGTTCTCAAAATGTCTACTTCAAACTGAATTGACCGACCCTCGAGGGCAAACGAGTTTTATGCTCACAGGCATCCAGCTCACTTCGTGAGTTCTACTGTTGCTCTTATAAGGTGGATGAACGAGGTTCCCAAGAGTGCCAATAGTGTTTTGCGCACGACGCCAACCCTACATAGAATGTACAACGACTTTGGGCCATTTTAAAAGTCATCTTTGAGACAAATACCGTTTGGTTATACTTATAGCAAACCTGAACCATTTTATTAAGATTTTTTTTTTTTTTACAAGGGCGGAAAAATTCTTTATGGATTCCTGCAATGACTGACAGGATATGACGGAGTAGGACTAGGGAGGGATAACCCAGACCCTACCGTCTAAAAAACCGCCCTTTCTTCTAGAACGACTGACCCGGAACTACTTTCTGTATTACTTCGGGTCAATCGTGTTGTCATGGCTCTACAGCTTTATCATTTCTGGGGTCCTTCCCATTCTCGGTTCATCTCTTTCTTTTTGAGTATGCTGTGCACGTAGTCTGTTGCAGCTTGCCAATTTTCTCTGCTTTTCATCATAACATTGACAATTGTCTCTGCAGACAGTCCTCCAAGCTTGTCGGCCAGCCGTCTCCTCTCTTCGTCCCAATGGGGGCACACAAAAAAGGTGTGGTGAACATCTTCATCTTCCATCCAGCAGTAAAGACATATGGAGTCTGCTGACTTTCCCACTTTTTTAAGGTAGGCCCGGAAATACCCATGCCCGGTGAGAAACTGGGTCAGGTAGTAACCTACCTCTCCATGCCTCCTTGTCGTTCATGTTTCAACGCTCTGTACGAGGCTGGGGGTCCACCATCCCTGACTCTCCGCATCCCAACTGCGCTGCCACTGTCTGAGAGTGACCTCTCTTTACTCCTTCTTGACGATCGTCAACGGTGTCTCTTCCCCCTTTCTTCGATAGACCCATTGCCGTTCTTGTGCCAGCATGTCAATTGGGACAACCCCCCCAATCAGCTGGGCTGTCGGTATCAATACTGTGCGGTATGCACTGCAGATCCTGAGAGCCCCTCTTCTCTGCACGCCTTCGATTCTGGCTCTATGTTTTTGGCATCGAAGTGAGGTTGCCCATATTTCCGCACCATTCAGCATTATGGCCTCTGTTGCTCTCATCAGCAGTTTACGCTTCCCAGGGGATGGGCCACCTATGTTAGACATAAGCCGGCTCCGTCTCCCCACAACGACTGCCGCCTTGTCTGCAACTGTTCGTATGTGGGTCCAGAAATTCAATTTCCCGTCCAACATCACTCCTAGGTAGCGCATTGCATTGGATGCTATAATGTTGTGTTCATCCACAAGCATTTGCACATTTCTATCAACTCGTTTTCGTGTCAGCAGTATGATTTCTGTCTTCTGGGATGCCTCCAGGATGTCGCTCCACCTAGCTGAATTAAACGCATTTTTTATGTCCAGTGTGACAGCCATACAAATGTTCCTGCTCCAGATGTTGTGCAGTAGTAATCACTTCGTTCACTGCATCTATCCCTCTCTATTCCCTCATTTTATTAAGATGAGGGGAACAGAAGTGGTACTGATGTGCCAACCTTCATCAAACAGAAATCATTCTCTACCTCAGGGCTGGTCAACTGGTTTGTCCATATTTCGTGATATTACTTTTGAACAATCGTGAGCCGGGGGAGTTTTGCGATTGGTTGTAGTCGGTGTATCATAATTAACACTTTTGGCTCTGCATACTTTTTGCTATTTTTAACTGCACTATTGAGTATTAGTGAGGAACACTGATAAAGGACAGTAATCGACTTCAGCAATCAAATCCTCTCTGTAGAGAAACTATCAAGAAATACATTTGTATTTGTATATTGATTATATACACTTTTACTAACAAACGAAGTTCCATTTAGCCTAGGATTTGAAAGTTCCCGTTCTCCAACATTTTTCCAAATTTCCAAAATACGTTTTGAATCGGACGCCAACCTGAGAGGTTCCTTGATGATTGACAACTAAGAAAGATTTTCTTCCAGTTGCAATATGAAGGTACTTCTCGTCGTGGCTGCGCTGGTGGCTGTTGGGTTGGCCAAACCTGCTCATGATTCGAACGACGAATGGGAAAACTACAAGGTGAGGTTCAGCAAGACTTACAAGACTAAAGAAGAAGAATCCTTCAGGAAAGGACTTTACTTCAAGACCAAGGAGATGATCATGGACCATAACAACCGTTATGATGCTGGAATCGAAACCTACTTCATGGGAATTAACCAGTTTGCTGACATGGTGAGTTACAGCCTTCCAAAACCCCATGAGTTGAACAGCATGTGTGACAAATGTACTTATCAATGGCATTATTTGTTCATTTAGTTAACCAGTGAAGTCGTTGAGATGCTCAACGGTTACAAAATGGCCAGCGAAAAGAAAACCGGTGATTTGTACAAATTTAACAACTTGACTCTGCCAAAAACTGTGGATTGGAGGAAGAAGGGAGCCGTCACCGCCATCAAGAATCAAGGTCAATGCGGATCATGCTGGGCTTTCAGTACCGTACGTACCAATTATTACATTTTCATTTTTTAGTAATAGCGCCTGCTAATCAATCACGAAGGTATAATTTGTATTTTGTATCGGTTCCAGACTGGCTCGTTGGAAGGACAACACAAACTGAAGACTGGAAAACTCGTGTCGCTCAGTGAACAGAACTTGGTCGACTGTTCGGGCGCCGAAGGTAACTTAGGTTGTGACGGCGGACTTATGGACAACGGATTCACATACATCCAGCAAAACAACGGAATTGACACTGAACAATCCTACCCTTACCAAGGAGTTGTAAGTCCAGTGATCAAAATGCGTACAATACTGTTTGTCGCATTATGTACTTCCTTTAATGTTGAATGCTAACCTTTTAGCAAGGAAACTGCGCGTTTAAAAGGGCTGACGTTGGAGCCACTGACAGCGGCTACGTCAACATTCCATCTGGAAACGAAAAAGCTCTTCAAGAAGCTGTAGCCAAAGTTGGCCCCATCTCCGTAGCTATTGACGCCAGCTTGAGCTCATTCACGTACTATTCCGGAGGTAAGAGTGGCTTTTATTTTGTTATGGCATATATGTGAACAACAATCACATACACTATAAATATTGTACAGTATCCAATGTTACAGTCACTATTACATTTACGCTACAACATGCAAAATGTTCTTGTCAACACAATTCGATAAATTTGTTACCGTACCAAATTCAATAAATGAATTGGTTTTCGGCAATTATGCTTGGATAAATTATCCAGTGTACTACCCCCAACTAAATTCCTATAAGTGGGCTGTCGATACTGCTCCACCTACACAAGTCAATGCTCAGCAATATGAGCTAATGGCACACCTCCTCTCTTTCCCAATGGTTCTTTAAACACGTTAAATTTCTGTTCAATAATCTAATTTAGAGCGTGGGGGGGGGGGACGTTTCCAAGAAAATGTGGTGTATGATCATGTGCACCTTACACATGTACTAAACCACCAGTTCATTTAACTCGTGTTGAAGATCGTGTTTAGAGACTAAAGTACCATCAGTTTTTTTTGGGGGGCCTTCACTCTTCACAGCTACCACTGTGCCCCAAAATCTTGTACCTGAACTAATCATAGGGCCTTACTTAGATGGCTTTAGCTTTAACCCCGTCTGAACTAAATTATTTCTCTCAGTTCAGAAGCTCTTGCAATAATATCTGTGTGTATTTATCTCTTGTGGAAGGTCTTATGAACACTAAATTTATTTGAACCAATGAACATTGTAGTGAACTTAGCTTTAAGATAATCATTGTAATCAATTTAGCTCAAGTACACAACCAACAAATAATATGTTTTTATAATATTTTATATCAATCTATGGAAATACGTTGGAAATAAATCACTGACAGAAGGTCATCCACCTGGGTTTCCCCTGGGCCCAGGTCAACCCCCTGAGAACACTGGGGGATTCCCCAGCGCACGAAGAAGGGGGTACCTCGACCTGTATAAATATCGGAAGGGCCTCTAGCCACTTCAGGCAGTCCCATTCCGACCTCCTGTCAGTGTCTACTCTTAAAAATAACCTCTTTTCATTTGTAATCCTAAAAACATTGCAAATTTGGAATCTCCATGTCTTGATACGTAAAGTATCAAATTTTGAGGGGGGGTTGTAAAAAATTTGTCGTGACCGAAAACATAGGGTTATTATTCAGAATGAATAATAAACCAAAAAGAAAACGACTCTTTGCTTATTGAGTGTAGCTGTTACTCTACCCTGTAGAGTGTACTTGTCTCCTCAATAACCTGGTGTAGCTGTTACTTCCCTTCAGGAAGTGTACTTGCTTCCGGTAAAATTGTAGTGCATATGTTGATTCCCCTTCAGGGGTTCGTACTTGCTCCTACATTAAATTGGTGCAGCTGTTGGCTCTCTTCAAAGGCGGTACTTGCTCCCAATTCAGTATTCGGACGAGCTGTTGATCCTCCTTCAGAGGTTCGTTTACTTGCTACCGCACACAATCCAATTGGTGCAGCTGTTGGCCTTCTTCAAGGACCGTACTTGCTCCCAATTTTTGTATGGATGAGCTGTTGACCCTCCTTCAGACGATCGTACTTGCTCCCACGCGAGGTGTAGCTGTTCCACATAACGAGGGTACTTGCTCCCTCAAACTAGGGACACCTCCTGCAGGGGTAGACAAGGTGGAGTCACATTTTACAAAAACTAAATATGAAAGTCGGACATGCCAAATCCAACCAAAAAAAATTATCAACTTCAAAAAAGTCATAACAAACATTTGTGAAGCTAGAGAAGTACTCGCAATCAATACAGTTGAACTTTGCTGGTTGAATTCGAAGAATTTTGCTAACTAAAAAAGTAGTTGATATCACGTACTCGCAGTTATAAAATGTGGAAATGTTGCTCGTTCATGCAACCTCAATTATTGGTTCGCCTGAACCCTGTAATTGACAGCTGTCACTGTTTGACATTGAGAACATTTTATCAGGGCTCATTAGTGCCACCCAGCCACAAGAACTTATTAATAATTATTCAGTGGAGCCTCAAAACTATTTCAAACTTTTACTAACCACTCTTTTACCCACAAAGGTATACAATGCCCATGACTGCAGCGGCTTCCCTCGATTGTAGCGTCCTTTCTCATTGTTAAGGAGCTTACTAGTTTAAAAGTTGATCTGAATGTCTATTTCGTAATCATCAACTCTTTTCACTCGCAGGTGTGTACAATGCGCCTGACTGCAGTTCAACTTCCCTCGACCACGGTGTTCTTGCCATCGGTTACGGAGTCCACAACGGCAACGACTATTGGCTCGTCAAGAACTCCTGGGGCACTGATTGGGGTCTTGCAGGCTACATCATGATGAGCAGGAACAAGGACAACCAATGCGGTATTGCTACTGAAGCCAGTTACCCTGTTGTGAAAAAAGCATAAACCAATTATTGTACGAGCTCAAGTTTCAATTTTATTATTAAAAGTCGATTCCCGAACTGTTTGCAACTTCAATTTGTCCTTCACCCGTTTTTCTTCATATTAAAGCTGAAATCAAAGTTAAGATTGAATCCAGATTTTAATTTATTATTAAAAAGATATATCTAGAAACGTCAACAGTACTATTTTTCCTTTATTCCTCTGTATTCTCAAGTATTCACTAATAGAGGCAGCCCTAAATACTCACTACCATCAGCAGTGAAGACTCTATAGTGGCCCATCCCAAAATCACATAACTTCACAACATTCTGTGCACTCCAAAATTGTCTTGCATGGTCTTGGTGTGGTGGACGTAGAACAATCATCAGAAATATCTAATAATACTGCATCTATACGCTGATGATTAGCCACTCTCAGAGAAAATTACGACTATTTGAAAGAGCTGGGAGCTGCTACCACAAAAAATTCTAAAGAACATGGACCGACCGCTTGATAACGCTACGACTGCATGTATCGATAGTTCGCTTGAACGCTACGACTGCAAGTATCGATATGCGTCACCGGCGCAGTTGGTGGGGGAGAGCCTATGAGCGATGTCTGGCATATCGATAACCTGACCTCGGTCGTGATATATCGATATTGCCTTACCAGAGGGAGCGGTCCATATTCTTTGCTTTTACCGCGAAACCCATTGTCGGCCCATATAGTGTGTTCGCAGGGCATGAAAAGTCAACGATTTTAGTGTCCAGGGTTTTTCCAGGTTCCAGAGTTGGCGGCCAAACTTGAATGCTCAGGAAAAGCCTCTGAGCTCGGGACCTCCCATTCAGGCTAAGGTCACTGAACTAATTTGGCCAGAGCTGAGCCAAACAATTATTATGATAAATTTAATAACACTATAAACATTTTACGTTGATTCGGTTTAGGCCTTTTTTTCAATCGTGATCAGCGACACATTCAGCGGATCACGCAGGCCGTTTTCTTCGTTCTGCATAGCGTTAAGAAAAATCTCGTTTGATCCTAAGAACTGATGATTTGTTATAGGGTTCGTTTCGGTGGCCCAGTCTAAAAGGGGGCAAACAACAGTGAGCAGGTAAAGGTTGAGTGATTGCAAACAACAAAACAGGTAAAGTTCTGCGCGCTCTGATTAATCAACAGAGTGATTGTTGCGTGTGGATTCATTTTAACGTCCTGTTACGTTTATGTGTACTATATATACTTCCCAATAAGATTTTATGTCAAGTTAATAAGCCCTTAAGTTGTAAAGACTTTGAAATACGGATACGAAGTTTCGGAAAAGAGAATTTGTTGTCGTCGAATGTTTTCCAATTTTTCTTTTGAACGAGATGAAAACCTCTGACATTAGTTAAGTGCAGCGTTTGTTACCCACCAATCTTACAATACGGCGTTTTACTTCACAAAACCAAACAACGTTACAAGAACAATGAGTTTTATCCCCTACGTTAAATTGAGTTCTTATTAGCGTCACAGGGAATTTTATCAACGTCAATTGCAGATTAAACATGTTAATGAACGGCAAATCAGAAACTAAACTCGTCTCGAGATTGACGTACGTTTCAATAGGTTCGTAATATCTAAATCAGATTCTACCTCAAGAGTCGCATCAATCGTTATTGGCAGCTAAAGCAACATTACATAAATTTTCGAAGAATTCACCGCGTACTCTTTGTGTTTTCCCCCCTTATATTTACCATTTGGATTCGCGGGATCAAAAAATGTTTGCACTGAGTATCGCATCCATCTTCATTCTGTTGCTCGACATGTATCTCCACCTCTTGATCGACGTCTTTAGCTGCTGATGAGTGCAAGTGATGCAACGTCCCTGTAACGACCTACTCAAGTACATGAGTGGATGAAGCGTGTGCAGCTCTCAAACATCCTTTACAAAGTTCGAGGTATTGCGCGTTCGCGGAGTAGAGGGGGAAAAGTGACTGCTAGCTCAGCGAAGCCGAAATTAAGACCCAATAGTCGTGGGATGGAATGAGTTGGAAAGCAATCCATTGAGTTGTGGAAGGGTTTTGTGTGAGAAAAACAAATTTTTGAAAAAGAGCGAGGGGAGAACAAGGGAAGAGTATGTCGTCGCTCGACTAACTGGTTAAAACCACCTCACGCCAGTATTCATGTTTCTCCAGTGCAATTCCTGTTTATAACTTTGGTGCGGAGCTTAGCAGAACAATAATTTCTCAGCTTAAAGTTGAAATGGGAGGATAAGCACGAGTAGAAGCGACAACAAGCGGAACCCTGGACCCGAAAATCCCAACCTGGGTATGTGCAGAGTATAAAACCTACGTCGCGGAGGCTAAGTGTGATTATAAAGAAATAATAATACAAACTCGCTTTAAAATTAGATTGAGACGTTGTGTTGTACCAATTAGAGCTAAAATATGTTAGTCCTAGATATTAAATATCTATAGGGTACTGATTCAATGAGAGAAATTCACAAAAGATGCCACTTAAAACATCACGAGACAATATAAATATAGACTGAAGATTTCAGGATACTCAATTTAGAGTAATATAAAACAGCATTTCAGACTGTAGAGTTCGTCAGCGGCGTTCGCCTCATGAGAAAATATCTGGTGCGTTGCAACACACAACTTTCCTTAGCTCTACGTCAATTCACTTTCTACATGGCTAATTCTATTTATCAATTCTTTTATCACTCAGTTAGTTTGAACTTGGTTCAACTTGGTTCAGTTAATTTGAACTGGGTCGAACAACGCTTCACAGCAGCAGGAAGCGGTAGAGCTTACAGTTCCGGAATTTATTGTGCTGCTCATAGTCATTCCAGGACCATTATTGAGAAATAGGTACACAGAGAATTAATGGGGCTGTAAAAATCAATTTTTTGAAGAGGATAGTAATTACTTTTGCAGAGTTATTGGGTATACACTTTTAGAACTGGTAGTAAGCGAAATGGCGGTAGTTGAAATTCAGGAATTTCTGGAGTGAACCCTATGTTTCTCATGAGCGTTTTCCGACACTCACCCTATAGGAATTGAAATGGACTACAATATCAATTTTGTTAAACACTCTAGTAACATTCCAGCGGAGTTAATAAGGAAAAACCCGCGCTAAAAGCGCTTTTCGTCGACAAATTTGATAATTTATTGTGCTGCTCTCGTCATTTTCCCACGAATGGGAATTTTATGGTACAGTTGCCATATTGCGAGCTACCAATATAAAAAATTTAATCAAAATCGTTTGGGCCGTTTTTGAGAAAAATAATAGTTGGTGTTTTGATCACTATATCACTATGATAACTATAGTTAACTTTCGGTGGATTTTGCCCGTACCCTTATTTTTGCGTCCCATGGTAATCTGTAGGCTAGTCATCAATTTCAGCTGATTTGGTACGGTTGTTTTCTCTAAAAACCGCGCTAATGTCGATTTCGTCGAAAGTTTTAGTAATTTATTGTGCAGCTCTCGTCATTTTCCCACAAATGGGAATTTTATGGTACAGTACTTATATTAGGAGCTATCAATATAAAAACTTTAATCAAAATCGTTAGAGCCGTTTTGGAGAAAAAAAATATTTGGTGTTTTGATCACTATGATAACTATAGTTAAATGCCGGTGGATTTTGTTCATACCCTTATTTTGGTGTTCCATGGTTACCTGCGGGCTGGATATCAAGTTTGAGCTGATTTGGTACGGTGGTTTTTTCTAAAAATCGTTCACAGACACACACACACACAGACCATTTTCCCAAATAGTGTTTTTCAAACTCAGGAGGGTCTGAAACGTAAAGATCTGAAGAGAACTCAAAAACATTTTTTCAGCCGATTACATAACTTTCCTTTCTACTTCGTAGAGCCAAGGAAGGTAAAAAGGCTAGTAAATCAGTGAGTGAAGATGAAAATAGAAACAAATATCTGGTGCGTTGCAACACACAACTTTCCTTAGCTCTACGTCAGTTCACTTTGTACATGGCCTTTGAACTTGGTCAAACAACACGTCACAGCAGCAGGAAACGGTAGCGCCTACAGTTCTGGAATTTATTGTGCTGTTCGTACTCATTCCAGGAACATTAGTGAGCAATTGGTACACAGATAATTAATGAGGCTGTAAACACGAATTTTTTGAAGAAGGATAGTAATCACTTTTGCAGAGCTATTGGACAATAACTGTTGAAACTGGTAGTAAGCGAAACGACAGTAGTTGAAATTCAGGAATTTCTGGAGTGAGCCCCATGTGTCTCGTGAGCGTTTTTAAACACTCATCCTTTAGGTATTGGATTGGACTACAATAACAATTTTTTTTAATATTCTACTAACACTCCAGCGGAGTTTATAAGAAAAATATCTGGTGCGTAGCAGCACACAACTTTCGGCCACCCCTTCAAATTCCAACACCACCTACATATGCGGGCGCTATATCTTCGTTCAACGCATTTTCACAGGAACATTCATGGAGAACAAAATGTAGGGACTAGTCAGCTGAGAGTACTCCGAAAGTTTGATAGAAATCGTTAGAGCCGTTTTTGAGAAAATTGGAATACCGATAAATTAATATTCGACAAATCTCCTTTTCTGAGTTAACTTGGCTTATATATCCGTTCAACATATACATACAGAAATAATTATACAGAACGAAATGTTGGTATGGATGACTCAAAGACACTCCATTAGGATTTATCACATCTGGTGAAAAAGTTACCCTGGAATTTACGGAAATGTTCGAAAAAACGTTATTTTTGACACATTTTAATTTTTATCTCTATTCAATGGACCGCCACAGGAACATTTATTGAAAAGAGTATGTAGGTATTAACTATTTGAAAACATCCTGTGAGTTTGGTGGAAATCGCTGAAGCCGTTTTGCCAAAAAGCGTAAAAAACCTATATTTGCTGCAAGGGCCCACATCACCGTTCACCGTATTTTCATGGAGATATGTATGGAGAAGAAAAGTTAGGTATTGATTAGGAGAATGAGGGTTTGAACAAAATCCACCGAAATTTAACTATAGTTATCATGGTGATTAAAACACCGAATTTTTTTTCTCAAAAACGGCTCCAACGATTTTGATTAAATTTTTTATATTGCTAGCTCTTAATAAGGCAATTATAGGATAAAATTCCCATTAGTGGGAAAATGACGAGAGCAGCACAATAAATTACCAAAACTTTCGACGAAATCAAATTTAGCGCGGTTGTTAGAGAAAACAACCGTACCGAATCAGCTGAAACTTGATGTCTAGCCTACAGGTTACAATGGGACGCAAAAGTAAGAGTGTGGGCAAAATCCTTCGAAAGTTAACTATAGTTATCATAGTGATCAAAACACCAAATATTTTTTTTCTCAAAAACGGCTGTAACGATTATGATTAAATGTTTTATATTGATAGCTCCTAATATGTTTACTATACCATAAAATTCCCATATACGGGAAAATGACGAGAGCAGCACAATAAATTACCAAACTTTTCGAAATTACGAAAAGCGTTTTTAGCCTATTAACTCCGCTGGAATTTTGTAGAATTTTTTTTTTTTGTAGAATGTTGAAATAAATTATTATTGTAGTCCAATCTAATACCTAAAGATTGAGTGTTTAAAAACGCTCATGAGATACATGGGGCTCACATCAGAAATCCCTGAATTTCAACAACTGCCGTTTCGCTTACTACCAATTCTGAACTTTTTACCCAATAAATCTGCAAAAAATTTGTGTTTACAGCCTCATTAATTATCTGTGTACCAATTGCTCAATAATGGTGTTGCAATGAGTACGAACAGCACAATAAAATCTGGAACTGTAAGCGCTACCGCTTCTGGCTGCCGTAAAGCGTTGTTTGACCAAGTTCAAATTAACTGAGTGATAAATGAATTGATTAAATAGAATTAACCATGTACAAAGTGAATTGACGTAGAGCTAAGGAAATTTGTGTGTTGCAACGCACCAGATATTTTTTACACGGTTATTTAAAATACTTAGTTGGTAATAAGCGGTGAGGTAAGTAATCGCGCCACAGAATCACAGAATACACAAACCCTCCCCGACAACTGACCTTGACCTTTTTCTATCAAAATCCTATAAGAACCTATATTTTCGTATTAGCTGAGGTACGATTGACGAAAATTTCCACACTTTTTACTTTCCTTGGCTCAACGAAGTAGAAAGGAAAGTTATGTAATCGACTGAAAAAAATGTTAAGTTCTCTTCAGATCTTTACGTTTCAGACCCCCCTGAGTCCAAAAAACACTATGTGGGAAAATGGTCTGTGTGTGTGTGTCTGTGAACGATTTTTAGAGGAAACCACCGTACCAAATCAGCTGACACTTGATGTCTAGTCTACAGGTTACCATGGCACGCAAAAATAAGGGTGTGGGCAAAATCCACCGAAAGTCAACTATAGTTATCATAGTGATTAAAGCACCACATTTTTTTCTCAAAAACGGCTTCAACGATTTTGATTAAATTTTTTATATTGATAGCTCTCAATAAGACAATTATACCATAAAATTCTCATTTGTGGGAAAATGACGAGAGCAGCACAATAAATAACAAAATTTTCGACGAAAAGCGTTTTTATCGCAGTTTTTTCCTTTCCAGACTCCGCTAAAATGTTTTAAAAAAATTGGTATTGTCGCGGTTTTTTCCTTTTAAACTCCGCTGAAATGTTACTAGAATGTTAAAAAAAAGTCGTGTTAGAGTCCAATCCAATACCGATAGGGGGAGTGTTTAAAAACGCTCATGAGATACATGGGGCTCACTCCAGAAATTCCTGAATTTCAACTACCGCCGTTTCGCTTACTGCCAGTTCTAAAAGTTTTTACCCAATAACTCTGCAAAAGTAATTACTATCCTTCTTCAAAAAATTTGTGTTTACTGCCTCAATAATTATGTGTATACCAATTGCTCAATAATGGTCCTGCGATGAGCATGGGCAGCACAATAAATTCCAGAATTGTAGGCGATACCGCTTCCTGCTGCTGTGAAGTGTTGTTGAGGAAGTTCAAAGGAACTGAGTGATAAATGAATTGATTAAATAGAATTAGCCATGTACAAAGTGAATTGTTGTAGAGCTAAGGAAAGTTGTGTGTTGCAACGCACCAGATATTTTGTAAAGTCTTCCCAGTGTTCTAACGCTGCTTTTCATTGAGTGATCTTTGTGTGGGTAGTCTTCATTATAGCGCAGTAGCTAATATTTTCTATGCTGCATGCTCAGTTTTATCTCCATCAATGTCCATAATTCTGGTTCTTTCTTCTTGACATATTCTAGCCTTCGGCAAGCTAAACTGTCCCATGTCCTTAAATTTTCCTCTTTTATCTTCAAAGTGAATGGATATTGGGTCTGCCATTGTCTATATTACTTGCATTGAAGCTCTCATTGAACCCGTAACGCTGATCCCCCAGGGTAGTCTGGTACTGGTGAACCCTCATCAGATCAGAACACTGGTCATCTAGCCAGATCTCCTTCACATGGATCCTATTAACCACTCTGGTAATTTATGTTACCATTCAGGCACGTGCAGTATGTTACATGTTCCACATTACTCCTGGTAACTGTTGGCATATATGTCATCCCTCAACAAGAGGCGAAGGAGGGGGTCTGCTGCCACTCAGATTCACACCATGAATGCAGTGTCTGTCATCACTGAAGCATCAAGGCCAGTGGCACAATGGTTAACAGACCACTCCCCCCTAGTCTGATGAACCCACCTACCTATTAATTCTTTTACATCCAGACCGAAACATTTCCATCAATTGTATGGCAAGGAAGCCATAAGTAGCCCATTGAAATTACCTATCTGTTCTCACAAGATCGTGTGGACAGAATATTCCTACAATGATAAAGTGATGGTCTGAATTGGCGGATAGCCTGCAATCTCCGCTTACACATCTGGAAGTGCCCACTTTTCACTAGTGTGAGAGAACAGACTCAAGCAGAGGCCCAACTGTAGCCTGCACACAGGTGATTGTGTGGAGGCTCTCTCCCTGGATGCCTATTGCTCGATCCACAACTTTCTCTGTGATAGCTGTAAATGCCAACTGCTCTGATTTCTTTCCTGCCCCTTCACTCCTAAATCACCTCTGAGGCGAATACAATGCAGCTACTTCCCTGTCATCCGGCCAGGACTCAACCACAGTAGCATCTTGGCACAGTGGTGACGCTTCTTCATGACTAACAGTGCTTCGGAAGCAAGACAATTGTAAAATGTTGTATTCCTTCTTCGATATCTGCGTGAAATGGTTCCACTTCTGTGTCAATTGAATCAGATCCCTTTCTTTGGATATCACAGGTCTCCTGACTAATACAGATGAACATTCATAGGGTCAGTAACGAACCCTTGGGGGTGCTGGCAAACCCTCATTCGATCTGTAGCAGTTAAGCAGACTAATGTGACGCTGAGGACAACCCAACCTGTTAGGTAGAATTCAACGAAAGTGCATGAATTTAGATCAGTGTGTGACGCCAAATTGAATGGAAGGACACCTTCCATGGGCCAGAGGAGTCTTCCAGACACAGACAAAGACTTAAGATGTGTTATGATGAAACAATATTATTCAGACAACGAATCAAACGTGAAGAGCAAATATTTGTGGAATAAAGCTTTTCCTAACCTTGAGGTGAGGTGTGTATCAACATCCAATATTGTACTGCTGCTCGTCTGTAGCCATATAGCCTCGAATATTTTCCAAGTGTTACATACACCGTATTGTGCACACAGCTTCGCATTTCTTAGTGTAGTTTCGAGTTAACTGTCTTATCCACGTTACCTTCAAGAAAGCGCCTATTTCAATTTTTGATACGAAAAAGGAGCTTTTGGAGCTTCTGCTCCAATCTCCTGAATCTTTATCAATTATAATTTCTAAGCATTTACGAGTTTATGTTCTTGCCTTTTGCAGTAGTGGATCGTAGGGGCAAGCTTTTTGTAATTTTTGGTAAATTTCTTTAAGAACGCACAGACAGCGTACAGACGTTTTCCCCTTGATATTTGTCCGTACTTGAAATGAGGAGAGCTGATTTCAATTGAGCGTTTGCAATATCTGCTTGGCACTTCAGATGTGTGTTGTGTTTGTTCAATTCATCTTTAATATTTCGTTTTATCCCCTCGCAATAACTCTGACGGAATTTCAATATGTGCGTGCCATTTCTATCTAATCCAGGTAGCGACGTTTTTAAATTTGTTGCGTAAAAGCAGTGCATATATCATGAGAGGAGCACAAAGGGAACGTTGAGTACTCAATTTCATCATCATAACGCGCTCCTCGACCTTTATCGTGAATGCTCTGAAATGAAATTGCACTGGCTATCCACTCAATTCAATGTTGCCTGCTTCAGTTCATTATTTTGTATATTTCTTAATGTAAGCACGTTTTTCATAGCTGGCATGTTACAGCTCGTAGATGTTCCACATCCGTAGTAATCTCCGTGTTATCTCGAGTTGTAAATAAAATACGTAATTTTTTCGTTGTCGTATAATGATTTGAGTCGATTCGGTTTACGCATTTTCTCTCAATAGAGTTTACAGCTGCGTACTAACCGTGTTCCCAAATGGGGATTTTTCAGGCTCCTTCTCTTCCTACCTCTAGTCAGTACGAAGGACAATAACAAATTTAACCGATCAAACGAGTCCCATAGTCGAGTTCCATACTTTTTTGGGACGATCCTAATGACTTATGATCATTATTAAACTTTTGTCGAACTAGATTTGTCTGAGGGTTTCGTGCAAGCGGAATTTATGAGGAAAAAACTGTAATAAAATATGTTTTTATTGAAGGTTGTAATAATTGATTGTGCTACTCTTATTATCGCCCCAGGATCGAATATTCTATATTACCCTTGAGTTAACTGGAAATGTTTACTCAAGCTTAATGAAAGCCGTTAGAGCTGTGTTTGAACTTGTTCATAGGTAGTAAACATATACATAGGTACCTTATGTTATTCTACTTCTTTATAGTTCTTTAGTTAGGATTGTTCACTTGCTTGAATGTGAGACGCCAGGCATTTCATAAAAGAGCCACGTTAAAGCTACCACACCATAAACGTAACTTCCTATTTCCCTGTGGTGCATCGGCAAAATCCAATTAACAATGTTAGTCCCCCCCCCCCCCACTAAGTACTGATGGCAACCAAGACCATTCTCAACAGCGGTCTTCGATGGGTTGAATATGTGGTGTCAGCATGAGCAACCGCATTTCCTCTCAAATTCACTACCAGCTCCCATGGATTAGCTATTCAATACCAGCATCGTGTGAAACACAAAACAACCTAAAGGTCCTTGCCTCTCAAAATCTGGAGCTCTGTACCTCTGACTGACTAGTATTGCCCAGGGGGTTTCATAGTGGGCAGTGTCCTGTGAACGCTGTGGTCACATACCATCCACATTCTTTCTCTCTCCAGATTAGGACATCTCTTGATCGCTCCTTCCAGAGAATAATAAATGACATTGACTGTCTTCGCACGATTACATTCAACCAATAGGCAGCCGGGCACTTCTCTTCCCCCTTGCTAACTTCCTTAGGTAGTGGTGGTTCCTTAGGTTAGGTTCCCCTACAAAGGGGTCAGGTCTCACTGAAATCGAATTTTAATTATAATATTAAAACTTGAGCTTATACAATAATCGGTTTACGCTTTTTTCACAACAGGGTAACTGGCTTCAGTAGCAATACCGCACTGGTTGTGTTTGTTCCTGCTCATCATGATGTACCCTTTAAGACCCCAGTCAGTGCCCCAGGAGTTCTTGACAAGCCAGTAGTCTTTGCCGTTGTGAACTCCGTAACCGATGGCGAGAACACCGTGGTCGAGAGAAGTCGTGCTGCAGTTAGGCGCATTGTACACTCCTGTGAGTAAAAAGAGTTGTTAGTAATTTTGAAATAGACCTTCAAATCAATTTTTCTATTATAGGAGTTGTGGGTTGAATAACCTACACACATGTATCTGTAATATCAACCATCTACAAGTCAAAAGCCAACACCAACTTGTAGCAAATCGATAAACTTGAAAAATGTGGGTTTAACTGTTTTCAGAAAGCATTTGGCTGAAGTAGGCACAGGACTTGTCGATAACGTCTGTACCTAATGCAGCTGTGTGTGGTAAGAAAGACAAAGATGAAGCAGAAAGAAAATATCTTAATCCCACTAAAAGTGATCATCACTGTCAGGAGTAAAATATATGCCCCATGTGCTATATACTCCTAGCTATGCAATTTACGAACCACCAGTCTTAATGTAATCTGAATAACCTGCAATGTATGGGCGCACTTACCACCGACATAGTTTTAAAATGAGGCCAAGCTGGCGTCAATAGCTACAGAAATGGGGCCAACTTTGGCTACAGCGTGCTGAAGTGCTTTTTCATTTCCAGATGGAATGTTGACGTAGCCGTTGTCAGTGGCTCCAACGTCAGCCCTCTTGAACTCAC
Organism: Pachypeltis micranthus; assembly: GCA_020466155.1. Taxonomy (NCBI): domain Eukaryota; kingdom Metazoa; phylum Arthropoda; class Insecta; order Hemiptera; family Miridae; genus Pachypeltis; species Pachypeltis micranthus. The sequence continues at coordinate 9,913,911 of CM035776.1, forward strand.
AGTTTCCATCCTGAAAGGTTTGTATGTCAAATGAGTGCAAACGTATACCTTAGAAAATGTCGTCCTGTGCATTACTTATAAATGTGCTCACAGTTGCAGTGTAGGGGTAGGATTTCTCAGTGTCAATTCCCTTGTTTATCTTGATGTATGTGAATCCGTTGTCCATAAGTCCACCCTCACAACCATAATTACCTTCGGCGCGTGAGCAGTCGACCAAGTTCTGTTCACTGAGTGACACGAGTTTTCCAGTCTTCAGCTTGTGTTGTCCTTCCAACGAGCCAGTCTGGAACCGATACAAAGTTCAAATTATACCTTCGTGATTGATTAGCAGCGCTACATTACTAAAACATGAAAATGTAATAATTGATACGTACAGTACTGAAAGCCCAGCATGATTGGCAGTGACCTTGGTCCTTGATGGGGGTGACGGCTCCCATCTTCCTCCAATCCACGGTTTTTGGCAGAGTCAGGTTGTCAAACTCGTACAAGTTATCGATTTTCCTTTCACTGACCATCTTGTAACCGTTGAGCATAGCAACAACTTCACTGGTCAACTAAGTAAACAATTAAAGCCGTTAGTGAGTACATCGCGTCACATTGGTGCGGTTCTTGAATTCATGTGAATTTAGATTGCTGTAACTCACCATGTCAGAAAACTGGTTAATTCCCATGTAGTAGGTTTCGAGTCCTGCGTCATAGCGACTGTTATGGCTGCTGATCATCTCCTTGGTCTTGAAGTATAGTCCTTTCCTGAAAGATTCTTCTTCAGTCTTGTACGTCTTGCTGAACTTCACCTTGTAGTTTTCCCATTCGTCGCTCGAATCATGAGCAGGTTTGGCCAACCCAATAGCCACCAGCGCAGCCAAAACGAGATATACCTTCATGTTGCAACTGAAAGAAAAATTTCATTAGCCGGTCTTTATTAATGAACTTCTTGGCTTATAAGTCATTCAGTCTCGTCATTAATTTTTACTACCTGTAATATTAATGTTTATGAGGGAGAAAGAGAACTATCAAGCTCGGATTTACGACTGGGTTTTAATTAGCCATCAGGTGAGCGATCGAGGCACTGTTACTAATACCATGAAATGCAATAGATAGCGCCTAATGTTACATCTCTCCTTCTAGCTGAAAATTATTGTTTTCAAAATTTATAAAATCAATTTGTTCTAAAATCAAAGAAATGCTCCCTGGGCTACAAAATAAAAGCATATTTCATTCTAGCCTAGCCACAATAAAAGTTGTACGAGATGATTTCAAAAGTCTTCTCACGTTTGAAATTTATTACAGAAATATTGCAATTTAAATAGTAAATTTGATAGGTTTCCTCACGATGCGTCCTGAGCGCGTAATTATGGGTTCAGCCCCATCTTTCTTCAGAGGTGATACACATGGTGGTTTCTCTGGTGATGAGAGTTTTGTAGGAGAGCTCCTTTATGGCTGTGAAACTCTCTCTGGCTCAATTGGAGTAGGAAGTTTTTTCTTCGGTGACGCAGGGTGAAGATTGGAAGGCAAAGTCGATATAGGTTTTATTGATAAGTCCGAGACTAGACTTTTCCTCGGTCTTAGAAAAGTAGAATTCCGACGGTAATCTTTCCTATCCATACTGACAATGTACGACCTGGGTTCTGGTACTTTAGACGAGACGACCCCTGTCTTCCACTGATCTCCCCATCTCATGTACACGGGCTGATCGGGCTGATCGGGGCAATTTGTGGGTGAGCGTCGTAGGTCTGTTTTTGCTTATTTTTAAGAACCTCCATGCGTTGCCTTGTATTTTCATCTAGCAATTTCGGCTTGAGTTTTTCCGTTGTCGCTGGCGCTGTTGTTCGCAGAACTCTTCCCATCAGTAATTCACTCGGTGAATAATCCAATCCAGTAACTGGGGTGACTCGGTATTCGAGAAGTGCTTTTCTCAAGTCAGTTTTGGAGTGGGAACACTTTTTTATGAGTTTTTTTGCAATTCCCACGCCCTTCTCGGATAAACCATTAGACTTTGGGTATAGCGGACTTGATGTAACTAATTTAAATCCCCACTGTTTTGAAAAAGGAATGCCATGAGTGACAAAAACTGATTTTAGTTTGTCTACAATCTCTCGGGCTGATTTTGTTTTTAATTCTATGATTTCCAGCCATCGCGAAAAGTAATCCTCAATTACCAAAAAAGTGTAACCATTGTATTCCCCTATATCCATGCCAATGGTTTGAAATGGAAGCTGAGGAGTAGTTGTCTGGATTAATGGTTCCTTGGGTTGTTCGTTTTGAAAAGTTTGACATAAGTCACATAATCCGATATATTCAGTAACATTACAGGCCAATACATGATCGAGCGTATTCTTGCCACAGTTTTATTGATACCCAAATGAGCCTGTGAATGGATATGACTCATCATGTGCTGACGCAGCGAGTTGGGGATCAGAAGTCGGTCTTCATATAAAATTACTTCTCCCTTTCCGACAGAGAATTTCTAAGATCGTAATAAAGTTTCTGATCGGCGGGGAGTAACTTGCGATTAATTCCCATCCATCCCACATGAATAAAATTTAAAATTTTCTTCAAACAGTTGTCGTTTTTCGTATGTTCCTGCATCATGAGAATTTCCTCTCGAGGAATTGGTAAATATTCCTCCATAGAGTGAACAACTGGGTTCATATCCACTTCTTGGCCTGTCTCTTTCAAAAAGACCCGTGACAACATATCAGCCATGAACATTTGGCTTCCAGGCAAGTACTTTAACTTGAATTTGTACTTCAATGTAAATGCTGCATACGTTGAAGCCTGGCCGTGTTTTTACTTTCCTTGGCTCTACAAAGTAGAAAGGAAAGTTATGTAATCGGCTGAAGAAAAAGTTTTGAGTTTTCTTCAGATCTTTACGTTTCAGACCCTCCTGAGTCCGAAAAACACTATTTGGGAAACTGGTCTGTGTGTCTGTGAACGATTTTTAGAGAAAACAACCGTACCAAATCAGCTCAAACTTGATATCTCGCCCGCAGGTCATCATGGGACGCCAAAATAAGGGTATGAACAAGATTCACCGATATTTAACTATAGTTATCATAGTGATCAAAACACCAAATTTTTTTTCTCAAAAACGGCTCTAACGATTTTGATTAAATTTGTTATATTGATAGCTCCCAGTATGGCAATCACACCATAAAATTTCCATTTGTGGGAAAATGACAAGAGCAGCACAATAAATTGCCAAAATTTCCGACGAAAAGCTTTTTTCACGCAGTTTCGGTTTATTATTCATTCTGAATAATAACCCTAAATATTTCGTTCACGAAAAATTTTTTACAACCCCCCCTCAAAATTTGATACTTTACGTTTCAAGACTTGGAGATTCCAAATTTGCAATGTCCGTCCGCCGTCCCCCGTCCCGTTTTGTGCCTTTAACGTGGTCTAAAAAATTCGTTCTTTCGCACAAAAATCCGATTTGGTATCTAGTTGTGCCCGGACGAAGCCCATGGTTGTAATGGGCAAAAAACGGTTAAAAAAATTAACGAAACGCAGTACAATGCGGGAACACAACGGAAGTCGTTTGAACTCCCACCCCTCCCGCCCATCTCATCGAAATCGTTCGCTTGCTCAACTGGCAACACCGCCCCCTCGCCTCTCAACGCACGCCCGCCCGCTCTACGATTTGTCTCTTTATCGTTTGATTGCCTTGTTCTCGTCTTCACCTCCACGAATGACTGTTTCGCTCCGTCTCAACTATTTTTTTCATGGATTTTTGGTTAAATTTTGATATTAATGTTTAGCGTGCGTGTTTTCATGTTAAAATTCAGTTTTTTCGAGATGCTTTCGTTTTTTTTGTTTATTTTAATATTACGATTCAGTTCTTTTCGACCTTTTTTTGGGTTTCATTTTGATATTTTTCGATGCTGAATCGAACGGGATGGGTCTCGGAGCATTAATGCTAGGTCAAGCTGTTTATCCGAATAATAAACCGTTGTGTAATAATTTGCAGGGTTTTTCCTTTTGAACTCCGCTGGAATTCTTGTAGAATGTTAAAAAACATTGGTATTGTTCCAATCCGATACCTGCAGGGTGAGTGTTTAGAAACGCTCATGAGATACATGGGGGTTACTCCAGAAATTCCTGAATTTCAACTACCGCCGTTTCGCTTACTGCCAGTTCTAACAGTTATTACCCATTAACTCTGCAAAAGTGATTATTATCCCTCTTAACAAAATTCGTGTACAGCCTCATTAATTTTCTGTGTACCAGTTGCTCAATACTGGTCCTATAATGAGTATGAGCAGCACAATAAATTCCGGAACTGTAAGTGCTACCGCTTCCTGCTGCTGTGACGTGTTGTTTGACCAAGTACAAAGGAACTGAGTTATAAATGAATCGATTAAATAGAATTAGCCATTTACAAAGTGAATTGACGTAGAGCTAAGGAAAGTTGTGTGTTGCAACGCACCAGATATTGCGGACTCAGGGGGGTCTGAAACGTAAAGATCTGAAGAGGACTCAGAAAATTTTTTTCAGTCGATTCAGTAGATTGATCAATAAAGCCGTTATTCATTCATTCCGTCCCCTTCCCCACTTCCACCACTCCTCGTTGATGGAACCTGCCAACCTTCATTTCCTCACTTCAGGAAGATTCTCCCTCAAAGTTAACCACGCGCTGAAATAGTCAGACTTCCTTCGAGAGCTTGTGTTCGGTTTTATTCCAGTTTGAAATACGACATTGTTCAATTCTCATAATTTAACTACAAACTATCGCGGAGGACAATAAGCAATCAAAATGTGACGAAACGGTCGAAGGAAATACTTATTTGGGATTTGATGAACGACTTGAAGAGTTTTGTGGTCGATTAAGCGTGAATTTTATTGGGGCGTCCCGTGAAAGTCAAACAAATTCGGTTCACAGTTTTCTTAGTTGTGTTTACAGATATGAAGAGCATTTTACGTTGAACTAAGATAATTCCGAAATGTCAAGATAAGATGAAAGTCAAGGTCGAAGTTTTCCATTAACTATAACTATAACGTTGTTTAAATTATTCGATTGTTTTAACTGTCGATGACTCAAGCCTCCAACGCGTTAAATCCTGATGCTCGAAAATGTCTCACAAGCCACGTCTCACCATTAATAGTTCGTAACATTTTAACTCGGAAGACAAAGAAAAGGCGCCCGGAGGTGCCTGAGCTGTCATTTTTCTTTTGAATGTTTTCAGTTTTCGTTTCTCTTCTCAGTTAGTTGCTTCCAACGTCTTGAGGTATTTGAAAACCCTCGCAGGTCAAGGACTGGGATCATTTACCTTGCGGGGTTTAAAAACGTTTGAATCCGCAGTAAATAGGATCAGCGCTACCTGTTAACCAGAACTCCGTCCGTTTGGGACGCGGTGTCAAGGATCTCCAACTACGTGGGCTCGGTACTCTCTTTGCACAACGCGAATTTTCAGGGAAGTGGAATTTCTGGGGTCCTGTTTCGTTCAGTCGGTTCAAATCTGTTGTCTGGGTGACCCAGAATCCTCTTCTGATGCGCATTCCGGATTTTAAAAGTAGTTTAAAGAATAAACTCAATACTTCACCGTTTAAATATCAGGTGCGGCGCCTCACACGACTGACCTACATATAATCAGTCTAGCCACTAATTTAGCTATTTCACCACTCAGTTTAACGTAGAATTGTAAGTTGAAAGTGTCAGCGCTTAATGTGCAGGAATTTATTAAGTAGCCCCAGTTCGCAAACTTGACTGGGGAATCGCGTTGTTGTATTAATCATACTCCATAGCACTGGGACGTCGTCAGCTGCAACGTAACGTTAAATTCTGATCCAAACGGCACAGAAAAAACATGGGAGACTTAGCCTAGAACTATCACTGCTCTTGTCTTCCTCCTGTTACATTCACATCTGCATCCACGAATTTCAAGCCCACAATACCTGGTTTGTCGGGTGTCTTCTAGTTGTATGCTGGCAGTCCCACCTGGAATCGAATATACCACGTGGATATCCTCCTAAATTGGAATCGTCGCAGTTATATTACCATTGGGGTAATACGTCTAGTAAAGTTCTGAGCTTGAAACGAACAAACCTATGAGCTTATTTTTCTACAAGACGAAACTGAGCTTGGGGCCGAGAACGTTAAAAAAAACTGAGTAATGACTCGATTAATGCCGCGTACCTGGAGAAGCAAACATGTAGCTGTTAGTTAAATAACTAATAGTCCCTAGGTTTCTTTAGTTGTTTTCGTTGACCGTTTGAACACTTTATTTAATTTCATTAATTGAATTCCAGCAACCGTTTCATTTTTACTTTCCTTGGCTGTACAAGATAGAAAGGAAAGTAACGTGATCGGCTGGAAAAAAAAATTTAAAAAAGAAGAGTCCTATTCAGGTCTTCACGTTTCAGACCCTACTTAGCCTAAACAACGCTATATGGGGAGGTCTGTGTGCGTGTCTGTGAAGGCGAGAAAGCGGCTGAACCAAATCCGCTCAAATGTAATTACTATACCTAGCGCGCAGATTACCTATGGAACAAATTAAGTTGTGAACAAAATCCTCCCGAAACTATCATAGTATCAAAACAGTAAATATGCTTTTCTCCATAAACGATTGTATAGACAGCTCAAAATAACACGAGGGAAAATGACGAGAGCAGCACAATAAATTGTCAAACAATTCGACGAAAGTCGATTTTGGCGCAGTTTTTTCCCTCATAAACTCCGCTCAAATGCAATTACTATCTTCAGAAAAAATGCTGGCCGTAGTTCAATCAAGTACTTGTACGATGAGTCTTTAATAACGCTCATAAGGTATATAGAGACTACTCTAGAAATGATGGAATTCAAACCACTGCCGTTTTATGTAACTAGAGTTTTCCATAGTTTCGACTCAATAATTACAAAATTGTACACGCGAACCGTCCCAACAAAATCGCGTTGACAAACTCATGGATTACGTATAGACTGATTACTCGACAAAGGTCGAAACGTATGTGGGGGGCGAAGGTGGGCCGTTTAGGTGCAGTAACAGAGGTTTCCTTTTGAAATTTTGAAATAAAATACAAACAAACAAAAAAACATAGGATTATTATTCAGAATGAATAATAAACCAAAATCAGGTGTCATCGCACAACTTTCTTTAACTCTGCATAAATTCAGCGGTTTTCATGGCTTTGGCTACTGATTCTATTTATTTTTCACTCAGTTCATTCGAATTAGGTAAAACATCACTCACAGAAAGCGGTGGAACTTACAGTGCAGGAGTTTATTGGGCTCATCGAGCTCATTCGCTGCCTATTATTGAGCAATTCGCACACGGATAATTGATGAGGATGTTCACACGATTTTTACTTTCCTTGGCTCTACGAAGTAGAAAGGAAAGTTATGTAATCAGTGAAAATTTTTTTTGAGTTTTCTTCAGATCTTTACGTTTCAGACCCTCCTGAGTCCAAAAAACAGTATTTGGGAAAATGCTCTGTGTGTATGTGTGTCTGTATACGATTTTTAGAGAAAACCACCGTACCAAATCAGCTCAAACTTGATATCTCGCTCGCAGATTACCATGGGACGCCAAAATAAGGGTATGAACAATATCCACCGAAAGTTAACTATAGTTATCATAGTGATCAAAACAACAAATATTTTTTTTCTCAAAAACCGCTCTAACGATTTTGATTACATTTTTTTTATTGGTAGCTCTTAACATGAAAATCATACCATGAAATTCCCATTTGTGGGAAAATAACGAGAGCAGCACAATAAATTATCAAATTTTTCGACGAAATTGATTTTAGCGCGGTTTCCAGAGAAAACAACCATACCAAATCAGATGAAACTTGATGTCTAGCCTGCAGGTTACCATGGGACGCAATAATGAGGGTATGGGCAAAATCCACCGAAAGTTAACTATCGTTATCATAGTGATCAAAACACCAAATTTTTTTTCTCAAAAACCGCTCTAACGATTTTGATTAAATTTTTTATATAGATAGCTCTTAATAAGATAATTATACCATAAAATTCCCATTTGTGGGAAAATGACGAGAGCAGCACAAGTAACAATGTTAGTTACGTACCCTTATATACTGATGGCAACCAAGACCATTCTCAACAGCCGTCTTCGATGGGTTAAATATGTGGTGTCAGCATGAGCAACCACATGTCCTTGCAAATTCACTGCCAGCTTCCATGGAGTAGGTATTCAACACCAACATCGTGTTAAACTCAAAACAACCTAAAGGTCCTTGCCTCTCAAAATCTGGAGCTCTGTACCTCTGACTGACTAGTATTGCCCAAGGGGTTTCATAGTGGGCAGTGTCCTGTGAACGCTGTGGTCACATACCATCCACATTCTTTCTCTCTCCAGATTAGGACATCTCTTGATCGCTCCTTCCAGAGAATAATAAATGACATTGACTGTCTTTGCCCTGTTACATTCCACCAATAGGCAGCCGAGCACTTCTCTTCCCCCTTGCTAACTTCGTTAGGTAGTGGTGGTTCCTTAAAACTCATGGTAGTCCATACAAAGGGTTCAGGTCTCACTGATATCAGTACCAGTTTGTCAGCCTTCTCATTCCCTTCTATTCGTCCACCTAAAAACGGTATGTACTACTAGGGCACCATAGGTGACCATCAGCACAACGATATATACACAAGAGAATCTTTGGCTGCAGCTCCCATGTCATCCCAACTATCTTGGGAACTGCTGACACCTCGGGCGTACACCTTGGTGTGGTTTTCCTCACATGTGTGGCCCATGTGAGCTTCCAACCTTCTTAGTTACAGCTTAATATGAAGAAAAATGGGGGACGGACAAATTGAAGTTGCAAACAGTTCGGGAATCGACTTTTAATAATAAAATTAAAACTTGAGCTTATACAATAATCGGTTTACGCTTTTTTCACAACAGGGTAACTGGCTTCAGTAGCAATACCACACTGGTTGTGTTTGTTCCTGCTCATCATGATGTACCCATTAATACCCCAATCAGTGCCCCAGGAGTTCTTGACGAGCCAGTAGTCTCTGCCGTTGTGAACTCCGTAACCGATGGCGAGAACACCATGGTCGAGAGAAGTTGTGCTGCAGTCAGGCGCATTGTACACACCTGTGAGTAAAAAGAGTTGTTAGTAATTTCGAAATAGACCTTCAAATCAATTTTTCTATTATAGGAGTTGTGGGTTGAATAACCTACACACATGTATCTGTAATATCAACCATCTACAAGTCAAAAGCCAACACCAACTTGTGGCAAATCGAAAAACTTGAAAAATGTGGGTTTAACTGTTTTCAGAAAGCATTTGGCTGAAGTAGACACAGGACTTGTCGATAACGTCTGTACCTAATGCAGCTGTGTGTGGTAAGAAAGACAAAGATGAAGCAGAAAGAAAATATCTTAATCCCACTAGAAGTGATCATCACTGTCAGGAGAACAATATATGCCCCATGTGCTATATACTCCTAGCTATGCAATTTACGAACCACCAGTCTTAATGTAATCTGAATAACCTGTATTGTATGGGCGCACTTACCACCGGCATAGTTAGTGAATGAGGCCAAGCTGGCGTCAATAGCTACAGAAATGGGGCCAACTTTGGCTACAGCGTGCTGAAGTGCTTTTTCATTTCCAGATGGAATGTTGACGTAGCCATTGTCAGTGGCTCCAACGTCAGCCCTCTTGAATTCACAAGTTCCATCCTGAAAGGTTTGTATGTCAAATGAGTGCAAACGTATACCTTAGAAAATGTCGTCCTGTGCATTACTTATAAATGTGCTCACAGTTGCAGTGTAGGGGTAGGATTTCTCAGTGTCAATTCCCTTGTTTTTCTTGATGTATGTGAATCCGTTGTCCATAAGTCCGCCCTCACAACCATAATTACCTTCGGCGCCTGAACAGTCGACCAAGTTCTGTTCACTGAGTGACACGAGTTTTCCAGTCTTCAGCTTGTGTTGCCCTTCCAACGAGCCAGTCTGGAACCGATACAAAGTTCAAATTATACCTTCGTGATTGATTAGCAGCGCTACATTACTAAAACATGAAAATGTAATAATTGGTACGTACAGTACTGAAAGCCCAGCATGATCCGCATTGACCTTGGTTCTTGATGGGGGTGACGGCTCCCTTCTTCCTCCAATCGACAGTTTTTGGCAGAGTCAGGTTGTCAAACTCGTACAAGTTGTCGATTTTCCTTTCACTGGGCATCTTGTAACCGTTGAGCATAGCAACAACTTCACTGGTCAACTAAGTAAACAATTAAAGCCGTTAGTGAGTACATCGCGTCACATTGGTGCAGTTCTTGAATTCATATGAATTTAGATTGCTGTAACTTACCATGTCAGAAAACTGGTTAATTCCCATGTAGTAGGTTTCGACTCCTGCGTCATAGCGACTGTTATGGCTGTTGATCATCTCCTTGGTCTTGAAGTAAAGTCCTTTCCTGAAAGATTCTTCTTCTTTAGTCTTGTACGTCTTGCTGAACTTCACCTTGTAGTTTTCCCATTCGTCGCTCGAATCATGATGAGCAGGTTTGGCCAACCCAACAGCCACCAGCGCAGCCACGACGAGAAGTACCTTCATGTTGCAACTGGAAGAAAATTTTTATTAGTCGGTCTTTATTAAAGAACTTCTTGGCTTATAAGTCATTCAGTCTCGTCAATAATTTTTGCTACCACAACTGTTTATGTCAGATTCAAGGCTTATTTTGGAAAAACGTTGCAGAACGAGAGCTATCAAATGCCTGTCTACCTGGAAGCCTACTCGATAGCAAAACTGTGGAATCAATACTGAACGTTTCCATCGCTATTTGGCCTTAAGTTGAATACCTTCGAACATTTCAGGTTTTAGGAAGGAAATCTGAAAAGAAATGTTTCTCAGTTGGCAATCACTCGCTATATTGCATTTAATGATTACAGCTGTACGACAATGCGTGTTGTCAAATGGACAGACGGCGCTATTCATTCGGGTACCCACCTCCAGGTTGCTATAACGAAATGTGCTGGATACGCCTGGCTGAATAAAACTCAGTGGGTCTTAAAACGTAAACATCTGGAGAGAACTCCAGTTTTTGTCAGCCAATTACATATTTCGGCTTTCTACTCTATTGAGCCGGGGGGAGTAAGAACATATGATGCACACTCAAGTGGAAAATTCCCTTTCTACAACATATTCTTCTGAGTGGAGCACCGTTATTACCCGAAAATCTCCTGAACCGGGAAATTCTTCAAGATATTTTTACAATGAGTGGATTCACTGTGGTTGAATAAATTATCATGTTATGTTCTAATATTCAATTCCCATTAGTTCCAAGTATCGAGAAAATAGAAAAGTTAGAGATTCGAAGTTTAGTTTACAAGTATCTGCAATGATTCTTACCTTGTTGGTCACGAACCAGTGATGTCTCAGTCAGTGTCGAGATGGCTTTATAAATCAGAAATAATCTTATCGTCAGTAGTTCAAGAGGGGTGTTTCCATTCAGTACAGTAAGCCACGGATTGAAGTGCTAAATTAAACAATCTCAGTGTAATTAATGAGCCACAACTAAACCTTGAGGATTAGCGGGAAGGCTACCTCTGTCCAGCTTTTCGCCCTAAAACAGGCCCATTCTGAGATTGGAGGGTAACAAAAATACTTCAGTTAATATTTGAGATTTGCCGTTCCCTATCTGAATTTTTAAGCTCATCAGGGGTCGAGCGGATTACAAGCATCCAGCGTGTAGCACCCGTTTTGTGAGCACTCGTAGAACTTGTGTCACTCGATCAGTTTAGCTCACGCATCACATTGTGTTCATCCTTTCTCTGCCTTTTCCTTTCAAACCTTATACTTAGCTCGTCTCACCACAATTCCCTTCTCTGTTCGACTGTTGGAACATCGCATCTTCGAATTTGTGAGATACTAATTCATTGATACCATTAACACACCTTCCAACTTCTTTCCAGTCAACCCGGGGAATGACATTCAGTTGTAAGTTGCACGGTTTTAGTGCCACTCACTTCACTTACTCTTATTTCCTTTTCCAAAGATTTCAAGAGTTCCCAACTGCCCTTCCCGATTCCTTTACCAGAGCTCTCAATAGTTTCTCACCTAATAGACGAAATGAGTCAAGCACTTTTTGATGGCCTGTCAGGCTCATTGGTTAAGTGTGATGTCTTGCATCACCCGCATGTCACATCGCCTTTCTACAGGATAGATCATGATGACTGTTCCTAAACCCTCGACGAGGGGTATATCAGTCATGGAAGTTGCGGTTTCACTAATATGCAAGAGGCCGGTCTCCACCGAACTCAGACCTGCAGAGGTTTTGGTCGTTAGCCAGTCTCCCGGTAGAGAGCTGTTGCCACACTGTGACCAGCTGAGGAATCCCGTACTGTCTGGGAGGAGTTCTTAATCTGGTTTCCCACCTGATCTAACTATTTACTTGGGTGGCAAGTTTCAAAAGGACGGATCAACTATGACCACGTTTCTTAGCCATCACCTTCTTCACAAACTCTGCAAAATGCTTATAGGCTTGCTTTGTAGCAGTCAATGCTGCTAAGTTCGTTTGCCCTCCCAACAACTGTCGCTCTTTGTTGTAGAAACTACAGTGGAGCAGCATGTGGTTTCTTGTTTCCTCCGCACTGGAGGCACAAGACATACATGACTGAGAGTCTTTGAGAGAAAAGACCCCCCCCCCCCATTGATGTCACCATGTCCCGTGAGGAACTAGCTCATCCAGTTGTCTGGCTCAACCCATTTTCTTGAAAGACGTAGACATTCACGGATGTTGGAGAAGAACTCATACGTATCATGTCCCTTTGACGAGGATTCCCATCTCGCTCATCACCTTCCCACACAGATGCGGGGTCAGACAGATTTATTCATTGTGGGGGAGTGGGAGCTCGATTATGTGAGGCTCCCATGTTTCTAGGCCTCATCATCTCTTAGCCCATTCCTGGGCAAATACTGTGAAGCGGTGAATGGCTGCCCTTGTACTTAGGTAGTTTGGGGATGCTTTTGAAGAGCTGCTGACTCAGGCCAAAATTACGGCAAATCGCGCCGGAGATTCGATCCACAATCCTCAACTTACGTCGAGAATTATGAACAACTGTCTTAACCACTAGACCACGATCAACTGCTTGCCTTTAATAGGAGTCAGTCAGCACATCTCCCCCCTCGTCTTTTTACCACTGCTCCTGGAGCGGACTCTTTTTAAGGAAAGAATTTATGAGAGTTGAGCGAATCCCCGGAAAATCCGATCTTTGATTCGGGAAATGAGAGGGCTACAAGGAAAGTCTTTATTCTTTCGCATTGTAGTAGGCGCGTCGCCCATTTTATTTTCCTTCGCGCTGGAACTTTCACAGCATCAGCGAATCCCAGACCCGAGAACTCTTCTCACTATTTTCTCTCTTAATTTTTTTTTAATTTTTCTCTCTGGGCCTCTTCTTTTTCTTGGAATGAAGAAATTCGACCACTAGTTGGGCGCCAATGTTACGAAAGGAAGTTTGGAGATGCTTTTTGAAGAGCTGCTGACTCAGGCAAAAATTACGGCAATCGCGCCGGAGTTTCGATCCACAATCCTCAACTTAGGTCGAGAATTATGAATCGACTGTCTTATCCACTAGACCACAATCAACCGCTTGCCTTTAATAGGAGTCAGTCAGCACACCCTAGTGGCCTGAAGCAATCTTGCGGCATCTTCTGCTAGCAGGCTGGCTTGTGTTTAGTCAGGAAAATTTTTTTATAACTCTCCCCTCGCTCCACCAATTTGAAATTTTACGTTTCAAGGCATCGGGATCCGAAATCTGCAATGCCTCGTATTTTCCTTTTACGTGGTTTAAAAAATCCCGCCTGTAATCTAGTAGTGCCCACTTGCGCGGCAATATGATCAGACCAAACGCAAGGTGGTTGTAGGAAAAAAAAAAAAAAAACAAATGTCAGTTTTATCGCAATTACTTCGTGTTTAGTGTAGTTTTCTAGATATTTTTCGATGCCGGGTCAAATGGAACAAATCTCAGAGGTGCACGACTGTGTCTAGACTGCTAACAGTGAAATCACAGTAATTATTGCAAGCCCACGTCTACTAATTGAATGAACTCGCCGGACAATAGAGTGAAGGTGATGGTTTCATTGATTACACCGCCTCTCGTCTCAGTCCAACCCCACCCGTCAGCTCGACCCGTCACGTCGTGCCAATTGTCTACAGGCGCCTGGAATATATTAAAGTCAGGTCATGTTTCGTATCGTTTACTGGTATTTTTCGATGCTCAATCGAATGGGATGGGTATCGGAGGTGTGAGAGAATTATAAACCGTCGTGTGATAATTGGCAGCGGTTTTAGTTGTTATTTACTTTCTCTGGTCCCCGAAAACGGAAATTATTTATTGCGGTGCGTCATAATTTCCCTTCAGATGAAAATTTTAAATTGACGTCCACTCGTTAACAACCGTCGACAAAAAATTAATCGAAATCGAGAGAGCTTTTTTTTAGAGAGAAAAAAAAAAAGATGTTTTAGTATGATTATGGTAGTTAATTTTGGTGGTGCTCAGTCTCCACTCATCTACAATCTGTCCCCACGATAATCTGAGGTAGCGATTTCTGTGAATTTGAAAGGTGAGTACCCCTGTATCAGTAAGAAAATATGAAGATGGAAATTTTTTCCGCCGCTGAAATTAAAACCCTTCAGATTACAGTGTTGGGTACTAGAGATATTGCGTCTCATGTAATCGCCAAAAACATCTCGACAAGCACCACCTGGTGAGTTTGCATCACATCCACTGACGTTTTAAAAAATATCTATAGTTAACGTCACATTCCAGTTGGAATCGAAAGAGGATGTAAGCTCAGAATTGCGTGGACTCTCCACTCATTCATCGATCATTCAGTTTGAACGCTACTGTCAGACAAATCGGTGAAATTCAGTTGACCACAGCTTGAAGTTGTTATCGCACACATGTCATCCCTTGGTCCTTTTACTTACCAACATAAATTAATGGGCTTTCAGAAGTACTGGTAAGAAGAAACATAAAACTTTCCAGCGTACGTTCAATGGTATGCTACTTATATCGTCAAGTTTTTAAAGCCAAACAATTAAACAACTCACGTTTCTAGGATTACTAATTCTTGGTGACTCAACTCTTCAACGCCACTCAGTCTCTTCTAAAAATGGATCGAAACGATGATATTGTACGATTCCCGATCGACGCGTAATGATCCTGAACCTGATAACATCATCGACGACTTTCCCCAGCTTCGTTTAACATTAGCAGTCGCTCCTTTCATCTGCCCCCTTCACAGTAGTCCTGTGTCTTGAATGTCACCTTCTACCAACAGTGAATTACTTCAGCTTTTATGTGGAGCCGCCTTGCTGTTTCAGGGATCTTTGCCAGTTTCGTTATTAACTCGTGTACTCCGGCACATTTTGGTTTATTATTCATTCTGAATAATAACCCTATGTTTTCGGCCACGAAACATTTTTTACAATCCCCCCCTCAAAATTTGATACTTTACGTTTCAAGACATGGGGATTCTAAATTTGCAATGTGGGCATGCTGGAAGCTGTGCAGCAAATCCTGGGGCATAACTCCAAAAATGATGGAGTGGCTCTTTAAGGGGATAATAAGGCCCCGCATTACGTATGCCTCCACGGTGTGGTGGAAGGCAACATGCCGGCTAGCAGCTCAAGAGAAACTCCAGAAACTGCAGCGATAGGCATGCCTAGCTATTACAGGGGCAATGAATACGTGCCCTACTGCTGCAATGGAAGTCCTTTTGGACATCTCACCTCTCCATATACATATTCAGAGGACTGCTTACCTGGGAGCAGTAAGGCTTTTGCCGACAGGGAACATCTCCACCAGGGTTAAGGCAAGCCACCAAAGAACAACTAGACAGTTCAAACTGGAAGAGGCAGTAGTCCTCCTAGAAAGAACTTTCGGCTGCCATTCAGGGTAAGTATCCACTCACAGGAACGATGGGAGCAGGAGACGTTCCGGACCGAGGTGGGCGCCCTGCGGTGGTACACCGATGGTTTAGTCATGGGAGGCAGAGCTGGACTGGGCATTGTAGGGCCCAGCTACAGTCTGGCTAAGCCGCTGGGAGAGTACGCCACGATATTTCAAGTTGAAATCCTAGCTATAAAGATCTGCCCGGAAGAGATCCTGTCTAAGGGACTCAAGGGCAAGCGGATCTACATATTCTCGGACAGCCAGGCCGCATTAAAGGCCAGTGCAGCTTATAGCTTCAGGTCCAGGCTGGCATGGGAATGCCTTTATGCGCTCAAGCAGCTCGGCGCCCGTAACAGGCTTTCCCTCATCTGGGTGCCGGCTCACAAGGGGCATGAGGGCAATGAAAAGGCCGACCACCTTGCAAAGATGGGCACAGAAACCTTACCCATTGGGCCTGAACCTCACGTAGGTATGACCAAAAGTCACCTGAACCGTTTGGTGGCTCAATGGGAGACACAGGAAAATAGCGCCCATTGGCATCGCCGGCCACGACTTAGACAATCGAAAAGGCTTGTTACGCCTTCCTGTCAAAGGGCAAAGGCGATGCTGACACTCTCCAGGAGGGATCTGAGGGTCTTGATTAGCTTCCTCACCGGACACTGCCCACTCAGGTATCACCTCAACAAGATGGGCATCTCAGAGGCGGTGGAATCCAGACTCTGTGGTGAGGGGGACGAGACGGCGGAGCACATCCTATGTGAGTGCCCTGCTCTGGCAGCAAAACGCTTTGAATACTTTGCCCAGGGGATTATTGAGCCCCATATCATAGCGGAAGCTGCGGTGAAGGACATACTCGGCTTCATAAAGGGGGCGGGTATGTACGACGCCTTTTACTAAGGAAGGGCTAGTGTCACCATAATCTCACACGTGGCGGCAGTGACAAAGGGACTTGTCCCGCCGTCCCTTGGAAAAAAAAATGCAATGTCCGTCCGCCGTCCAGGCCGTTTTGTGCCTTTAACGTGGTCTAAAAAATCCGTTCTTTCGCACAAAAATCCCATTTGGTATCTAGTTGTGCCCGCCATCTCGGCAATCCGATCGGACGAAGCCCATGGTTGTTATGGGCAAAAAATGGTTAAAAAATTAACGAAACGCAGTACAACGCGGGAACTACAGTGGAAGTCAACGTTTTGTCGTTTGAACTCCCTACTGAGTCTAAAAAACCTAATTTCGGCGCGTGGTCCGTGTGTAGGTGTGTGTGTGTGTGTGTGTGTATACTTTTTGGCAAAACTAGTTCAACGATTTTCACCAAACTCTCAGGATGTTTTCGAATAGTTAATACCTACGTATTGTTATCAATAAATGTTCCTCTTGACAGTCCATTGAACAGAGATAAAAATAAAAATGTGTCGAAAATAACGTTTTTTCGAACATTTCCGTAAATTCCACGGTAACTTCTTCACCAGATGTGATAAATCCTAATGGGGTGTCTTTTAGTCACCCATACCCACATTTGGTTCTGTATAATTATTTCTGTATATATATATGCTGAACGGAGATATAAGCCAAGTTAACACAGAAAAGGAGATTTGTCGAATATTAATTTAGTGGTATTCCAATTTTCTCAAAAACGGCTTCAACGATTTCGATCAAACTTTCGGAGTACTCTCAGCTAACTAGTCCCTACATTTTGTTCCCCATAAATGTTCCTGTAAAAATGCGTTGAACGAAGATATAGCGCCCGCCTATGTAGGTGGTGTTCGAACTGAAAGGGGTGGCGGAAAGTTGTGTGTTGCTACGCACCAGATATTTATATCTGTTCAATGGAATGTCAGAGGAACATTTATTGAGACTAGTATCCGGTATCCGGACCACGCGCCGAAATTAGGTTTTTTTTGACTCAGTAGGTCTCAAAACGTAAAGATCTGAAGAAAACCCACATTTTTTTTACGCGATTACTATACTTTCCTTTCCCTTTGGGGTAGCAGAAAGTAAAAACAACCATAGGTGTTTTTACGCTTTTTGGCAAGACGGTTTAACGACTTTCGAAAAACGCACAGGATGTTTTCGAACTATTAATACCTATATATTATTATAATTAAATGTTCTTCTGACACCCCATTAGCCAGCCATACACGAGCAGATATTTGCGGCAGATTTGGTCGCCCGATCTCATCTGACAGATATCGCTAACGATCTGGAGTGACCGATGAGATCGGTCGTTGGCCCTTAACACGAAAAACTTATCGGCCGATCTTTCATGCCCGAGATCTGTCAGCTGACCAGTGTCCGATGTCATCTGTTCGTTCGTGGGACGAAATCTGACAGATTCAGGTCTGTCACCGACGTTCGTCTGGCAGACTCGAGTTATCGGTCGAGTCCGAAATATTTTCCAGATCGGTCACACATTTCGTAAGTTGATGCCATGGGGTTAGTGACTGTTCGTAGTAAAAATATCTGGTGCGTTGCAACACACAACTTTCCTTAGCTCTACAACAATTCACTTTGTACTTGGCTAATTCTATTTAATCAATTCATTTATCACTCAGTTAATTTGAACTTGGTCAAACAACGTTTTACGGCAGCATGAAGCGGCAGCGATTACAGTTAAAGAATTTATTGTGCTGCTCGTACTCATTCCAGGACCATTATTGAGCAAATGGTACCCAGAAAATTAATGAGGCTGTAAACACGGATTTTTGAAGGAGGATAGCAATCACTTTTGCAGATTTATTGGGTAATAATTGTTAGAACTGGTATTAAGCAAAACGGCGGTAGTTGAAATTCAGGATTTTCTAGAGTGAGCCCCATGTATCTCATGAGCGTTTTTAAATACTCACCCTATAGGTGTTGGATTGGACTACAGTACCAATTTTCTTTAACATTCTACTAACATTCCAGCGGAGTTTAAAAGGAAAAAACCACGGTAAAACGCTTTTGATAATTGATAATTTATTTTGCTGCTCTCGTCATTTTCCCACAAATGGGAATTTTATGGTATAATTATCTTATTAAGAGCTATCTATATAAAAAATTTAATCAAAATCGTTAGAGCGGTTTTTGAGAAAAAAAAGGTGTTTTGATCACCATGATAACTATAGTTAACTTTCGTGGATTTTGCCCATACCCTTATTTTTGCGTCCAATAGTAACCCGTAGGCCAGACATCACGTTTCAGCTGATTTGGTACGGTTGTTTTCTAAAAACCGCGCTAAAATCAATTTCGTCGAAAACTTTGATAATTTATTGTGCTGCTCTCGTCATTTTCCCACAAATGGGAATTTTATGGTATAATTATCATGTTAAGAGCTACCAATATTGAAAACGTAATCAAAATCGTAAGAGTGGTTTTTGTGAAAATATTTTTGTGTTTTGATCACTATGATAACTATAGTTAACTTTCGGTGGATTTTGTTCATACCCTTATTTTGGCGTCCCATGATGACCTGCGGGCGAGATATCAAGTTTGAGTTGATTTGGTACGGTGGTTTTCTCTAAAAATCGTATACAGTCACACATACACACAGACCATTTTCCCAAATAGTGTTTTCGGACTCAGGAGGGCTCTGAAACGTAAAGATCTGAAGAAAACTCAAAATTCTTTTTCAGCCGATTACATAACTTTACTTTCTACTTCGTAGAGCCAAGGAAAGTAAAAAGCGTAAATTAGCGGCTTTTGCGGCGGGTATTTTTTTATTGCCCATAAAACGGCTAAGCCAAAAAAAAGACAAGTTTGGGAGAAGTCATGGGTTTCGGAAAGGAGAAAGTTCGGGCACATGAAGTTGTTGGCGCACCTTGGGGAGAACAACCCGCGGGATTTTGAACATTTTGCTAGCTCATCTCCCCGGCTCCCGTAATTCAATTCATTTGGTTTTTGTAAATAAAAAACTACAACTAAATTTGAAAATACTATTCCCCCCCCCCCAATTCTGGGTAAGTATGCCACTGGGGGTAGGTGCCAACAAGTAATAACGTATTTACGAATTTATTAGGTTGTGGGGAGATCGTTTTTTGTAGTTACGAAAATTGTAGTTTCCTACGAATGTTTGCAGTTATGAGTTTTGAATTACTTATGTGAAAACAGGGGAAAACACTCGTGGACAACAGAACATCTTAACGTTAAGTGACTGCCCGATCCAATCGAACAGTTCTTTGAACCACAGACATCGCTTCCGAGTAGTCTGCAGGTTAAGGGGGACGCCCGACTACCATCGGCCAGATTTGAACTCTCGCAGATATCTCTGGTCGATTTTCACATCTTTCATCATTTTTTAACGCCCACTAACGCACAGATCTTTCCCACCGATATCGTTTAAAAACGCGATATCTGTCGCAGATATCTGCTCGTGTATGGCTGGCTATTGAAGAGAGCTAATAATGTGACGAAAATAATGTTTTTTTGTACGATTGTGTAATTTCCCGAGTAACAGCGACACTGAATTTCATTAATCTTACGCATCGTCTTCTAGCAATCTATACTCACATTTTGTTTCCCACAACTATTCCCGTGTTAATTTGTTGAACGGATATATAAACACAGTTAACGCGGAAAAGGAGATTTCTCGAATATTTTATATCGGTTTTCTAATTTTAACAATTTCGATCAAACTTACTGTATACTCTCATCCACCTGGTAATTAAATTTTGTTCTACATTAATGTTCCTGTAGAAATGCGTTGAACGAAAATACAGTGCCTGTGGTCGTCGATTTTTTTTTCAGATTCAGTGGGCCTCGAAACGTAAAGATCTGAAGATAACGATTTTTTTACACGATTACAATACTTTGAGTTCGAAAAGCGAAAAACTTGGATTCGGCGCGTGGTCCGTGTGTCTGCAGTTCGATTGACGGGAGAACGGCAGAAACAATTGAGCTGGTTTTTGGCTGTTGACTACGTCCAAACTTACAGCAATCCTGAGCTCTAATCTTATACCTGAGTTCCCTTGGAATAAGAATTTTCGTCTTTAACCACTAAACCACACTTATTAAGGGTGTCTGCAATAGCCGTTTATGATTAAAAAAAAAATGCGCAAAAAATCTTATTTCTTGTTACATTATGGCCCCTCATTCCCCTTTCACATCGATAAAAAATTTGTAACTTTATTTTCGTCTTCAAAAACTCACGAGCAAAACAGCAAAAGAAAAGCCGCTGCTCTCAACAGCAGGTGGCCGAATTTTTACTTTCCTTGGCACTACGAAGTAGAAAGGAAAGTTATGTAATCGGCTGAAAAAAAATTTTGAGTTTTCTTCAGATCTTTACGTTTCAGACCCTCCCGAGTCCGAAAAACACTATTTGGGAAAATGGTCTGTGTGTGTCTGTATACGATTTTTAGAGAAAACCACCGTACCAAATCAGCTCAAACTTGTTATCTCGCCCGCAGGTCATCATGGGACGCCAAAATGAGGGTATGAACAAAATTCACCGAAAGTTAACTATAGTTATCATAGTGATCAAAACAACAAATATTTTTTTTCTCAAAAACCGCTCTAACGATTTTGATTACATTTTTAATATTGGTAGCTCTTAACATGATAATTATACCATAAAATTTCCATTTGTGGGAAAATGACGAGAGCAGCACAATAACTTATCAAAATTTTCGACGAAATTGATTTTAGCGCGGTTTCTAGAGGAAACAACCGTACCAAATCAGTTGAAACTTGATGTCTAGCCTACAGGTTACCATGGGACGCAAAAATATGGGTATGAGCAAAATCCACCGAAAGTTAACTATAGTTATCATAGTGATCAAAACACCAAATTTTTTTTCTCAAAAACCGCTCTAACGATTTTGATTAAATTTTTTATATAGATAGCTCTTAATAAGATAATCATACCATAAAATTCCCATTTGTGGGAAAATGACGAGAGCACCACAATAAATTATCAAAATTTTCGACGAAAAGCGTTTTTGCCGTGGTTTTTTCCTTTTAAACTCCGCTGGAATGTTAGTAGAATGTTAAAGAAAATTGGTACTGTAGTGCAATCCAATACCTATAGGGTGAGTATTTAAAAACGCTCATGAGATACATGGGGCTCACTCCAGAAATTCCTGAATTTCAACTACCGCCGTTTCGCTTACTGCCAGTTCTAACAGTTATTACCCATTAACTCTGCAAAAGTGATTATTATCCCTCTTCAAAAAATTCGTGTACAGTCTCATTAATTTTCTGTGTACCAGTTGCTCAATAATGGTCCTATAATGAGTATGAGCAGCACAATAAATTCCGGAACTGTAAGCGCTACCGCTTTCTGCTGCTGTGAAATGTTGTTGACCAAGTTCAAAGGAACTGAGTGATAAATGAATTGATTAAATAGAATTAGCCATGTACAAAGTGAATTGTTGTAGAGCTAAGGAAAGTTGTGTGTTGCAACGCACCAGATATTTGAAGGTATTTTTACATCCTGGGTCGAATGGAATGAGTATCACACGTATACAACTGCGTATGGGGAAATCACAGTAATTATTAGAGTAAACTAATTTAAAGAACTCGCGAGAACTACAGCGGAAGTTAACGTTTTGTTGTCAGTACTCCCTCCCTCCCGCCTCATCAAAACCACCCACCTGCTCGACTCGCAACGTCGTGTCAATTGCCGAGGGTTCGCTGGAAGTCCCCGTCCCAATTTCCCCGACTCTTTTTGCCCGACAGGGCGGAGGAAGGTTATGGCCACTATGGCCACGCCCCTACATCGGATCATAAATGCCTACAGACGCTTACAGCCAGGGGAATATTTAGTTTCCGTAGTTCCATTGTAGTCAGGTCATGTTTCGTATGGTTTACAAGTATTTTTCGATGCTGAATCGAATGGAATGGGTCTCGGAGCAGTAATACTAGGTCAAGCTGTTCATGAGAATAATAAACCGTTGTGTAATAATTTGCTGGTTTTTTTTCTTTATTATTATTTTCTTTTATTCGCTCTTTGGTGGCTCATTATTTTTCTGGCCCACTTTTCTTTTCTTTGCATGGATGAATGCGTTTGAGTTTGGGACTTTCTGACTCCATTTGGTGACGAGGCGATTGCAAGCTGTTGACTAAGACAGAACTTACAGCAATCCTGAGCACTAATCTTATACCTGAGTTCCCTTGGAATAATAATTTTCGTCTTCAACCACTAGAACACACTCATTAAGGGTGTCTTCAATAGCAACCAGGCAATACAGCATCATAGCCGTTTACGCTAACAAAACGGTCAAAAAATCCCATTTCTTGGTACATTATCGGCCCTCATTACATTGGTACATTATCCCACCTCTCAATAGCAGGCCGACAATTTAAAAAAAAATTAAGTAGGCCTCAAAACGTAAAGATCTGAAAAAAACACAACTTTTTTTTGGCACGATTGCAATATTTCCCTCGCCTTTTGTGTAGCGCAAAGTAAAAATCACGTGCTCTCATAACTAAATGTGCAGCGATCGCTCAATAATGCTCGTGACGTGAGTGAGAACAATTCAATCAAACCTGAGCAAATTTCGTGCTACCACGTTTTACGTCAAACGTGTCGTGATGTTTGAACTTAATGAAGAGTAGATTGATTTAGTAACTAAAGTAACGAAAATCGCTGAATTTACGCGTGGCTGAGGAAACATGTGTAATGCGTCGCATCGCATGCTTTTCTCGTTTAATTAAAACTACATAAAAAGTCCATAAACGACACGCTATCAAAACCTCTTCGATTATCTCATTTGAGTTGTACATCCTTGACTGCATTCCGATGAGTTCAAATCATTGTTATAATAACATCCACAGCCGTTTACCAACAAGTACTTTCAATCACCCGGAGCGTAATCAACGAGGAACTAACGAGTTCTCCTCAGCTCTCACCGATCACCCGATTTTGATAATTTGGCTCTTTGAAGCGCGAGGAGTGCTGTCTAAATCAACGACAATTGAAAACGGAAAACACTTCAATTAATCTAAGAAGATTGAGGCTCTTTAACAGAGCAAAAAAGCAGGGTGAGTGGGACGCTTATAGGGGTTCCCTCACAGCGTACAATAAAGGCCTTGGACAGGCAAAAAGGAAAACCTAGAGAGACTTCTGCGGGGGCATGAAAGACTTGTCTACCATGTCCAAGGTTCAGAAGATCATCTCTAGAGAAGAGAGGCTGCAAATCGGTTTTCTCCTAAAGGCAGGGGGAACATACACAAGGGGCAGCAAGGAGACCTTGGAGGAGCTACTGGCAGCTCACTTCCCAGGGTCTCATAGCCTGCAGCGGGGAGATAGCCACCACCATCAGCTGAGCGCCGATGGAGGTACCTGTCATGGGTGATCGAGGAACCCCTGCTAGCCGCTGCCTCCAGAGAAATGTTCACACTTAATAAGGTTAAATGGGCAATTGGTTCATTTAAACCTTACAAGGCGCCAGGTGCGGATGGGATCTTCCCAGCTATGCTGCAGCATGGTAGGGAGGCTCTGGGTCCGATACTGGTGAGGCTTTTCAGGGCGAGCTATGTCCTTGTGTACATACCCACTATGTGGAGGAAGGTGAAGGTGGTCTTTATACCAAAGCCGGGTGGCTCCTTGGCCCTGGCTAAGGGCTACCACCCCATCAGTCTCATGTCCTTCGTATTGAAAACATTGGAGAAGATAGTGTGCCTATCAATAATGGAGTACTATCTTACTCAGAATCCCATTCAGAGTTCCCAGCATGCCTATCAGAGGGGGAGATCCACTGAGACTGTTCTGAAGGAACTGGCGACAGTGCTGTTGGATACTCTGAGATCCGAAGAGATTGCGCTGTGCTGCTTTCTGGATATTGGGGGGGCTTTCGACAATACGTCCTATGCCTCAATTACGGCTGTGGCTGGTAGGAAAGGAGTAGATCCTTACCTAATTTCTTGGACCAAAGAGGTGCTGAGTAGCAGGGTGGTCTTTTCGGAGTAGGGGGGGGGGGGGCGACACTAGGGGGTGCCCACAAGGGGGGGGGGGTGCACTCCCCTCTCGAGCTGCTGGAGGAGGAGGGCTACAAGGTAATAGGATACGCGGATGACCTGGTAATTATAGTCAGGGGTAAATTCGCGAGTGTAATCAGTGAACGCATGCAGCATGCACTGAATACCTTGCAGACATGGTGCAATGGGCAAGGACTGTTTGTCAATCCAGACAAAACCAGCCTGATCCCGTTCACCAGAAGGCGCAGCCTTGCGCTGCGGGAACTCAGGCTGGGTAGCAAGGTGTTGAAGATCCAGCATGAGATCAAGTACTTGGGGGTTTTTCTTTATGGAAAGCTCACTTGGGCCACACACGTGAAAAAAGCCTTACAGCGGGCGTCAGTGGTGATGTGGGCAGCTCAAAGAATGGTGGGGAAGACATGGGGGCTGAGGCCTGGGATGATCCGGTGGCTGTACACTGCGGTTGGTAGGCCTGTAGTCACCTATGGAGCCCTGGTCTGGTGGACTAGGGTGGAAAACAAAACAGTGCAGTTGCAGTTAAATAAACTGCAGCGTAGGGCGTGTCTGGCCATTACAGGCTGTATGACTGCATGCCCTACGGCTGCACTGGAGGTCTTGCTAGATTTAGCTCCACTCCACATACATGTTAAAAGGATGGCGTTCCTCCAGGCTGTGCGTATGTTGGAGTTGGGTCTGATCAAGTGGGGGAGAAGTAGTTCCTGCGGCTTGATCCTTGAAGGTGGAGGGGCCCAAACTGCATGTGCTAGACTCAATGCCCGCGAGGTTCAACTTCGTGTTACCCGTTCGGATACTCATTCATGAGGGTGAAGGTGGGAAGAGAGAGTTCCCGCTTTCGAAGCTGGAGCCCTGGTATACTACACTGATGGCTCGGTGCAGGGTGGCCTTGCACGGTCAGGCATCTTTGGGCCGAGGATCAGAGCGGGCCGCTGGCCACGGTGTTCCAGGCAGAGGTGGCTACGGTAACAGTCTGCGTGCAGCGGCTGCTGCAGAGGGGACTGAAGGGGCAGAGAATCTACATCATGCTGGAAAGTCAGGCCACTCTCAAGGCCTTAGCCTCATACTGCCTTACATCGCGGCAGGTGTGGGAGTGTCTGACTGGACTGAAGGCCCTGGCAGAGGACAACAGTGTAACACTGTGTTGGGTGCTAGGGCATCAGGGTATAGAGGGCAATGAACGGGCTGATAGCTTGGCTAAGAAGAGATCGGTGCAGATAACCATTGGCCCCGAGCCCTTTGTTGGGTCTACCAGGACAGCTACATAGAGAGGTTGGCAAGTTGGAGGATAGGTGAAGGTCCATTGGCAGGAGCTGCCTGGCCTTAGACAGTCAAAACTCCTCATCCGACCCTCCAGAGAGAGGTCCAAGGAGGTGCTTGCACTGGGGAGGAAGGATATGAGGATCATATGTAGCCTGTTCACAGGTCACTGTCCGCTGAGGTTCCACCTTGCAAATATTGGCAAGTGCGATATGCGATGGACTCGTGGCATCGCACTGTTGTGTGTTTGCGAGGCCCTTTCTTCAGCCAGAAGTGGTGGCAAATGCAGAATTTATGAATATCCTCTGCTTTGCACAGGTGTGGGGGGGGGCATAGGTGACCTCACACCAAGTGACACCATTGCCATGGGGCCTGGGGGTGGTGCAGCTGGGCCATGATCTGAGGATCATGGACGCGCTTACAATAGGCCCGCTTGAGGGTATCGCCTGCATACACCTTTTAATAACAAAAAAAAAAAAAAGGCTGAACATCAAATTTGAGATAAACAGCTTCTGAACTGGTCACTCAGACCTCAAGAGGAGTAAGGGGGATTGAGAAAGAGAGAGAACTGCGCGAAGAAAAAATAAATTGTATTGATTTGTCTGAGTCAATAACGTGAGAGGCTCCTGGAGCTTGTTGAACTCCTCACTTTGCTCTTCATCGCTTTTAAACAGCCATGGAAACTAAATATGGTGTAACTTGATTCAAATCATCGTAAACATACACAAAAAGACAATCGACCATTATAAAAAACACTCATTTTCAGTACATGACAGGATAAAGAGCTTCACTCGCGATGCCACACGTGTTATTCTTATTCCTCGCCATCATCATGTAGCCGTTGATGCCCCAACTCAAACCGAAGGAATTCTTGATCAGCCAATACTCGTGTTTTTTGTACACTCCATAGCCAACGACGAGAACTGCTTGGCTTCGATTTTTAGAGCTACAGGCTGGTTCGTCATAAATCCCTGAAGACACAAATAAAAATTGTACAATGTCGTAATGCTACAAAAAGCTTCATTTGGTGATCCAACGCGGCGTTTAACGCCCACATGGATCTCATCTGTGCCTGGAAATGAATGTAAAATTAACGCCAAGTATCGAGGGTTCCTCATGGGGAGGAGGCCCTAGACAAGCATGGTATACCAATTCGAAGTCACGTAATGAAGTGATCATTGTCGTGATTCAAGAGATGAAGAAATCAAATTAGAGCTCATTTTCAGAACAAAAGACGTTTCCACTAAAAGATGGAGTCCCTGGGTGTCTGGAACGATCTAGTATTTTTTTCTGCCTCGTAGAATAAACCCCAATGCATTCTGGAATAACATTATATTAAGTTAGATGAGGAAAAGTACGCTAACTTGTTTGAGTACACTGGCCACAAATTAACAGAAAGTTCTATGCGCCTACACATTTATTGTTTAGCGGCATTGCATCTCCCTGTAAAATTCTTTAATATTTTTTAGATATTCTAAAAAGTCGAGATACATGGGGGGTGGGGTGGGGGGTGCCTACTGCCGTATCTAGAGAGATGGGTGGGTCGGGGTCGAGGGTGGCCGAATATCGAGTAGTCCGCCCTCGTCACGCTGGAAAGGGGATCGCAGTTCAGGCTGTTAAAGACGGCCTGACACCGTTCTCCATGGCAGGTGCAGGGGCAAGTCCAATCCCCGCACCCCCCCATGGACATAAAGCATAGGTGCCAGTAGAACGCCTCTTGGGGATTCCAGCACCGGGGCCTACCACCCATTCAGGTCCTTAGGCTGCTTAATGTGCAACCATATAGAATTGGTACCACAGGGGCTTCAGCCCGCAGCAGACAGCGTGGAACCTTTGAGGCGTGGCGCTGTCGGTCGTGAGGCCATAGGATTGGCCTCCTGGGGACTGTGATTTCGCTGGAAATCCCCCCCCCCCCCAGAGAGATGCTTGGTGCTGGCAGGAGAGGGGTGCTGCAAAGCTAGGTACCCTATCCAACGCAACAGGCGCTGCCCAGAGCACACCTACCATTGCCATATCTACTCTCCCTGGAAACCCCATGGAGATAGCGTAGTTGCTCGCTGAACGCCTCCAGGAAATTCACGTACTGAGGTCTCCAACCATTCAGACCCAAATAAAATAGGTACCACGGCCCCCCCGATACCCCTGGCTGGTCGCATAGTGCCTTGCGCCCAAGGCGCCGCCAGTTGGGAAGCCGAAGGTTAGGTTTCGTGGGGGCCGTGGTTCGCTGGGAGTTCCCATACATTGTGTAGAATGCGGCTAGGGAGGGGTACGGGCTGCAGGGCTAGGCGCTCTCCCCAACAGCCAGGTTGTAAATCACTCAACTATACTTGCCATATCTATCCTTCGTGACACACCAAATATTTCAGGAAGACCACCAAAATTAAAGAAATTGGGTTGTGTCCGCCAGTAGGCAAATACTAAAGTTAACGTACCTGTTAGGTGAGTCCGTCTCCTCAGAGGAGACGGACTCACCTAACAGGTACGTTAACTTTACCACCAAAATTCCCCAGTAGAAAGATACTCCTTTCACTGTTTTGCTCTGTTCACAGGGGCAACGGCGGTGAAGTAATGTTTTGCACGCAACTTTAGCACTCGCCAGAAAGTGTGGGAACGATACGAATCTCAAGCTAGAGAGGTGGAGACTAAAGGTACCACAGTTGTGGTGAATATTCATGAGGATATCAAGGTTTTTGACCCACACACAGTAACTCAATATAAATCTCCCAGCTTCGTCTCCTGAGCCAACGCATGACAAACGAATGTAAGTTTTTTTCTTGGCTTTTGGAAGCATCTCTAACACTGATTATATCACATTATGTCTGCACTGGGGAGAACCACACTTTTCAGGGCATTTGTAGTGACTGGATCCTCTAACTTTCCAATTTTCTCGTAATTTTGGCATCAGCAGTATGAATCACCTCACTGAGCTATTGCATGTAAAACAATCGAATAATTTAAACAACGTTATAGTTATAGTTAATGGAAAACTTCGACCTTGACTTTCATCTTATCTTGACATTTCGGAATTATCTTAGTTCAACGTAAAACGCTCTTCATATCTGTAAACACAACTAAGAAAACTGTGAACCGAATTTGTTTGACTTTCACGGGACGCCCCAATAAAATTCACGCTTAATCGACCACAAAACTCTTCAAGCCGTTCATCAAATCCCAAATAAGTATTTCCTTCGACCGTTTCGTCACATTTTGATTGCTTATTGTCCTCCGCGATAGTTTGTAGTTAAATTATGAGAATTGAACAATGTCGTATTTCAAACTGGAATAAAACCGAACACAAGCTCTCGAAGGAAGTCTGACTATTTCAGCGCGTGGTTAACTTTGAGGGAGAATCTTCCTGAAGTGAGGAAATGAAGGTTAGCATGTTCCATCAACGAGGAGTGGTGGAAGTGGGGAAGGGGACGGAATGAATGAATAACGGCTTTATTGATCAATCTGGCGAGATTGCATCGTGCTTGGCCATTACACTCAACCGAAAACTATTAGAGTCAACAGATTAACACAAATGTCAATACAACAAAATACGTCAACTTTTCTACTTTCCTTGGCTCTACGTCAATTCACTTTGTAAATGGCTAATTCTATTTAATCGATTCATTTATAACTCAGTTCCTTTGTACTTGGTCAAACAACACGTCACAGCAGCAGGAAGCGGTAGCGCTTACAGTTCCGGAATTTATTGTGCTGCTCATACTCATTATAGGACCATTATTGAGCAACTGGTACACAGAAAATTAATGAGGCTGTACACGAATTTTTTGAAAAGGGATAATAATCACTTTTGCAGAGTTATTGGGTAAAAACTTTTATAACTGGCAGTAAGCGAAACGGCGGTAGTTGAAATTCAGGAATTTCTGGAGTGAACCCCATGTACCTCATGAGCGTTTTTAAACACTCACACTTTAGGTATTGGATTGGACAACAATACCAATTTTCTACAACTTTCTACTAACATTCCAGCGGAGTTTATAAGGAAAAAACTGCGCTAAAAACGCTATTCGTCGAAAATTTTGATTATTTATTGTGCTGCTCTCGTCATTTTCCCACGAACGGGAATGTTATGGTGTGATTGCCATATTGGGAGCTATCAGCATAAAAAATTTAATCAAAATCGTTAGAGCCGTTTTTGAGAAAAAAATTTTGTGTTTTGATCACTATGATGACTATAGTTAACTTTCGGTGGATTTTGATCATACCCTTATTATAGCGTCCCATAGTAACCTGCGGGCTAGATATCAAGTTTCAGCTGATTTGGTACGGTCGTTTTCTCTAAAAACCACTCTAAAATCGATTACGTCGAAAGTTTTGGCAATTTATTGTGCTGCTCTCATCATTTTCCCATGAATGGGAATTTTATGGTATAGTTGCCATATTGAGAGCTATCAATATAACAAATTTAATCAAAATCGTTAGAGCCGTTTTTGAGAAAAAAAAAATTGGTGTTTTGATCACTATGATAACTATAGTTAAATTTCGGTGAATTTTGTTCATACCCTTATTTTGGCGACCCATGATGACCTGCGGGCGAGATATGAAATTTGAGCTGATTTGGTACCGTCGTTTTCTCTAAAAATCGTTCACAAACACACAGACCATTTTCCCAAATAGTGTTTTTCGGACTCAGGAGGGTCTGAAACGTAAGGATCTAAAGAAAACTCAAAATTTTTTTTTCAGCCGGTTACATAACTTTCCTTTCTACTTTGTAAAGCCAAGGAAAGTAAAAACACGGCCAGGCTTCAACGTATGCAGCTATTTACATTGAAGTATAAATTCAAGTTAAAGTACTTGCCTGTTAGCCAAATGTTCATGGCTGATATGTTGTCACGGGCCTTTTTGAAAGAGACAGGCCAAGAAGTGGATGTGAACCCAGTTGTTCACTCTATAGAGGAATATTTACCAATTCCTCGAGAGGAAATTCTCATGATGCAGGAACATACGAAAAACGACAACTGTTTGAAGAAAATTTAAATTTTATTCATGTGGGATGGATGGGAATTAATCGCAAGTTACTCCCCGCCGATCAGAAACTTTATTACGATCTTAGAAATTCTCTGTCGGAAAGGGAGAAGTAATTTTATATGAAGACCGACTTCTGATCCCCAACTCGCTGCGTCAGCACATGATGAGTCATATCCATTCACAGGCTCATTTGGGTATCAATAAAACTGTGGCAAGAATACGCTCGATCATGTATTGGCCTAACATGGCAAGTAATGTCGCTGAATATATCGGATTATGTGACTTATGTCAAACTTTTCAAAACGAACAACCCAAGGAACCATTAATCCAAACAACTACTCCTCAGCTTCCATTTCAAACCATTGGCATGGATATAGGGGAATACAATGGTTACACTTTTTTGGTAATTGAGGATTACTTTTCGCGATGGCTGGAAATCATAGAATTAAAAACAAAATCAGCCCGAGAGATTGTAGACAAACTAAAATCAGTTTTTGTCACTCATGGCATTTGTATTCGATGTGACAACAATCCTTTCAAAAATAAGGAAATGAAGGCTTTTTCAAAACAGTGGGGATTTAAATTAGTTACATCAAGTCCGATATACCCAAAGTCTAATGGTTTATCCGAGAAGGGCATGGGAATAGCAAAAAAGCTCATAAAAAAGTGTTCCCACTCCAAAACTGACTTGAGAAAAGCACTTCTCGAATACCGAGTCACCCCAGTTACTGGATTGGATTATTCACCGAGTGAATTACTGATGGGAAGAGTTCTG
This sequence comes from Pachypeltis micranthus, assembly GCA_020466155.1. NCBI lineage: Eukaryota > Metazoa > Arthropoda > Insecta > Hemiptera > Miridae > Pachypeltis > Pachypeltis micranthus. The sequence goes on from CM035776.1 coordinate 9,945,695, forward strand.
CGAACAACAGCGCCAGCGACAACGGAAAAACTCAAGCCGAAATTGCTTGATGAAAATACAAGGCAACGCATGGAGGTTCTTAAAAATAAGCAAAAACAGACCTACGACGCTCACCCGCAAATTGCCCCAGAAATTGCACCTCATCAGCCCGTGTACATGACATGGGGAGATCAGTGGAAGAAAGGGGTCGTCTCGTCTGAAGTACCAGAACCCAGGTCGTACATTGTCAGTATGGATGGGAAAGATTACCGTCGGAATTCTACTTTTCTAAGACCGAGGAAAAGTGTAGTCTTCGCCCTGCGTCACCGAAGAAAATATCTGGTGCGTTGCAACACACAACTTTCCTTAGCTCTACAACAATTCACTTTGTAAATGGCTAATTCTATTTAATCAATTCATCATCACTCAGTTAATTTGAACTTGGTCAAACAACGCTTTACGACAGCAGAAAGCGGTAGCGCTTACAGTTCCGGAATTTATTATGCTGCTCGTACTCATTCCCGTACCATTATTGAGCAATTGGTACACAGATAATTAATGAGGCTGTAAACACGAATTTTTTGAAGAAGGATAGTAATTACTTTTGCAGAGTTATTGGGTAAACACCTTTAGAACTGGTAGTAAGCGAAATGACAGTAGATGAAATTCAGGAATTTCTGGAGTAACCCCCATGTATCTCATGAGCGTTTTTATATACTCACCCTATAGGTATTGGATTGGACTACAGTACCAATTTTCTTTAACATTCAACAAAAATTCCAGCGGAGTTTATAAGGAAAAAAAACTGCGCTAAAATCGATTTTGTCGAAAGTTTTGGTAATTTATTGTGCTGCTCACGTCATTTTCCCACGAATGGGAATTTTATGGTATAATTGCCATATTGAGAGCTATCAATATAAAAAATTTAATCAAAATCGTTAGAGCCGTTTTTGAGAAAAAAAATTTGGTGTTTTGATCACTATGATAACTATAGTTAACTTTCGGTGGATTTTGCCCATACCCTTATTTTTGCGTCCCATGGTAACCTGTTGGCTTGACATCAAGTTTCAACTGATTTGGTACGGTGGTTTTCTCTAAAAATCGTTCACAGACACACATACACACAGACCTTTTTCCCAAATACTGTTTTTCGGACTCAGGAGGGTCTGAAACGTAAAGATCTGATGAAAACTCAAATTTTTTTTTCAGCCAATTCATAACTTTCCTTTCTACTTCGTAGAGCAAGGAAAGTAAAAAACTTCCCACATCAATTGAGCCAGAGAGAGTTTCACAGCCAAAAAGGCGCTCTCCTACAAAACTCTCATCACCAGAGAAACCACCATCTGTATCACCTCTGAAAAAAGATGGGGCTGAACCCATAATTACGCGCTCAGGACGCATCGTGAGGAAACCTATCAAATTTAAAGAAATTGGGTTGTGTCCGCCAGTAGGCAAATACTAAAGTTAACGTACCTGTTAGGTGAGTCCGTCTCCTCTGGCTTGTGAGTTACTGTGGGCAATCGCTTTCGATGTAAAGACATCATCGTCTGGCCGTTTAGTCAGTACTCCTAGTACTAGGAGTACTGACTAAACGGCCAGACGATGATGTCTTTACATCGAAAGCGCTTGCCCACAGTAACTCACAAGCCAGAGGAGACGGACTCACCTAACAGGTACGTTAACTTTACTATCAAATTTACTATTTAAATTGCAATATTTCTGTAATAAAAACGTGAGAAGACTTTTGAAATCATCTCGTACAACTTTTATTGTGGCTAGGCTAGAATGAAATATGCTTTTATTTTGTAGCCCAGGGAGCATTTCTTTGATTTTAGAACAAATTGATTTTATAAATTTTGAAAACAATAATTTTCAGCTAGAAGGAGAGATGTAACATTAGGCGCTATCTATTGCATTTCGTGGTATTAGTAACAGTGCCTCGATCGCTCACCTGATGGCTAATTAAAAACCAGTCGTTAATCCGAGCTTGATAGTTCTCTTTCTCCCTCATAAACATTATTATTACAGGTAGTAAAAATTAATGACGAGACTGAATGCCTTATAAACCACGAAGTTCTTTAATAAAGACTGACTAATAAAAATTTTCCTTTCAGTTGCAACATGAAGGTATTTCTCGTTTTGGCTGCGCTGGTGGCTATTGGGTTGGCCAAACCTGCTCATCATGATTCGAGCGACGAATGGGGAAACTACAAGGTGAAGTTCAACAAGACGTACAAGACTAAAGAAGAAGAATCCTACAGGAAAGGAATTTACTTCAAGACCAAGGAGATGATCATCAGTCACAACAGTCGCTATGACGCAGGACTCGAAACCTACTTCATGGGAATTAACCAGTTTGCTGACATGGTGAGTCACAGCAATCTAAATTCACACAAATTCAAGAACTGCACCAATGTGACGCGATGTACTCACTAACGGCATTAATTGATTACTTAGTTGACCAGTGAAGTTGTTGCTATGCTCGACGGTTACAAGATGCCCAGTGCAAAGAAAGTCGATAACTTGACAACCTGACTCTGCCAAAACCGTGGATTGGAGGAAGAAGGGAGCCGTCACATCATGATGAGCAGGAACAAACACAACCAGTGCGGTATTGCTACTGAAGCCAGTTACCCAGTTGTGAAAAAAGCGTAAACCAATTATTGTATAAGCTCAAGTTTTAATATTATAATTAAAATTCGATTCCCGAACTGTTTGCAACTTCAATTTGTTCGTCACCCGTTTTTCTTCATGTTAATTTCTAACAATAACGTAGGAAGCTCAGATGCCCATGGCCCCACACATGTGAGGAAAACCACACCAAGGGTTCGTAAAATGGTTGTGAAGACAGGGGAGCTGCAGCCAAAGATTCTCCTGAGTATATATCGTTGTGCTGATGGTCACCTATGGTGCCCTGGTCTAGTCGACTAGATCGCGTTTTTAGGTGGACGAATAGGAGGGAATGAGAAAGCTAACAACTGGTGAAAGACAGATCTGTACTGATTTCAGTGAGACCTGAACCCTTTGTATGGAAACCTAACCTAAGGAACCACCACTACGCAAGGAAGTTAGCAAGGGGGTAGAGAAGTACTGGGCTGCCTATTGGTGGAGTGTAACAGGGCAAAGACAGTCAATGTCATTTATTATTCTCTGCAAGGAGCGATCAAGAGATGTCCCATTCTGGAGAGAGAACGTATACAGATGGTATGCGACCACAGCGTTCACAGGACACTGCCCACTATGAAACCCCCTGGGCAATACTAGTCAGTCAGAGGTACAGAGCTCCAGATTTTGAGAGGCAAGGACCTTTAGGTTGTTTTGAGTTTTACACGATGTTGGTATTGAATAGCTAATCCATGGGAGCTGGTAGTGAATTTGAGAGGAAATGTGTTTGCTCATGCTGACACCACATATTCAACCCATCGAAGACCGCTGTTGAGAATGGTCTTGGTTGCCATCATTATATAGTGGGGGGACTAACACTGTTAGTTGGATTTTGCCGATGCACCACAGGAAAATTGAAAGTAAGGTTTATGTTGTGGTAGCTTTAACGTGGCTCTTTTATGAAATGCCTGGCGTCTTACATTCAAGCAAGTGAACAATCCTAACTAAAAAACTATAAAGAAGTAGAATAACATAAGATACCTATGTATACGTTTACTAGCTATGACCAAGTTCAAACACAGCTCTAACGGCTTTCACTAAGCTTGAGTAAACATTTCCAGTTAACACAAGGGTAATATAGAATATTCGATCCCGGGAAGATAATAAGAGTAGCACAATCAATTATTACGAACTTCAAAAAAACATATTTTATTACAGTTTTTACCTCATAAATTCCACTTGCATGAAACTCTCAGATAAATCAAGTTCGACAAAAGTTTAATAATGATCATAAGTCAATTAGGATCGTCCCTAAAAAGTATGGGACTCGTTTGATCGGTTAACTTTTTTATTGCCCTTCGTATTGACGCGAGGTAGGAAGAAAAGTAGCCTAAAAAACCCCGATTTGGGAACACGGTTAGTATGCAGCTACAAACTCGATTGAGAGAATACGGCTAAACCGAATCGACTCAAAATTTATATTTAGCCTGCAAATCATTATACGACGCCGCAATAAGCGTTTGGGTAAAATCGGTACAAAAATAATTGTGGTTATTGTAGTGATTAAAACATCAAATAGTTCCTCAAACTAACGATTTTGAGTACATATTTTATTTACAGTTCGAAATAACACGAGATTACCACAAATTGCAATTCTCATTCGTGAGCAACACGATAAATTGCCCAAAAAAAATATTTTTCTATCACGATCTATTTTAGCGCCGTTTGTTCGAATAACAGGGAAAATATCTGGTGCGTCGTTGCAACACACAACTTTCCTTAGCTCTACGTCACATCACTTTCTATACGGCTTTGTCTACTTAATCAGTTCATTTGAACTTGGTCAAACAACACTTCACGGCAGCAGAAAGCGGTAGCGCTTACAGTTCCGGAATTTATTGTGCTGCTCGTATTCATTCTAGAACCATTACTGAGCAATTTTTACACAGATAATTAATGAGGCTGTAAGCATTAATTTTTACTTTCCTTGCCTCTACGAAGTAGAAAGGAAAGTTATGTAATCGGCTGAAAAAAAAATTTTGAGTTTTCTTCAGATCTTTACGTTTCAGACCCTCCTGAGTCCGAAAACACTATTTGGGAAAATGGTCTGTGGGTCTGTGTGTGTGTGTCTGTGAACGATTTTTAGAGAAAACCACCGTACGAAATCAGCTCAAACTTCATATCTCGCCCGCAGGTTACCATGGAACGCCAAAATAAGGGTATGAACAAAATCCATCGAAATTTAACTATAGTTATCATAATGATCAAAACACCAAATATTTTTTTTCTCAAAAACGGCTCTAACGATTTTGATTAAATTTTTTATATTGATAGCTCCTAATATGTCAACTATACCATAAAATTAACATTTACGGGAAAATGACGAGAGCAGCACAATAAATTACCAAAACTTTCCACGAAATCGATTTTAGTGCAGTTTTTAGAGAAAACAACCGTACCAAATCAGCTGTAAAATGATGTCTAGCCTACAGGTTACCATGAGACGCCAAAATAATGGTATGGGCAAAATCCGTACGAAATTTAACTATAATTATCATGGTGATCAAAATACCAAATTTTTTTCTCAAAAACGGCTCTAACGATTTTGATAAAATATTTTATATAGATAGCTCTCAATAAGACAATTATACCATGAAATTTCCATTCGTGGGAAAATGACGAGAGCAGCACAATAAATTATCAAAATTTTCGACGAAAAGCGTTTTTAGCGCAGTTTTTTTCTTATAAACTCCGCTGGAATCTTTGTAGAATGTTGAAAAAAGTTGGTATTGTAGACCATTATAATACCTAAAGGGTGAGTGTTTAAAAACGCTCAAGAGATACATAGAGGTCACTCCAGAAATTCCTGAATTTCAACTACTGCCGTTTCGCTTACTAACAGTTCTAAACGTTTTTACCCAATAACTCTGCAAAAGTAATTACTCTCCTTCTTCAAAAAATTCTTGTGATCCAAGTTGTATGTGCCATCATCTACTGTCGTCGCTTCGTCACCTGCACTCGTAAGTACTGGGCCCAGGAAAACGCCATCGTCATGGGTGAGTCAGTCTTTAATGCATATTTTGGATCGAACACGTAAACAACCAATACAGTCCACTCTTACCTCATCACACAATCAGCGCTTCAGTTAGACGTCTTCCTAACTGAGAATTCGTTTATTAGTACCGAACAGAAATTTGGTCCACTTTGGCCCGGATCTCAATAAATCCGTTTATTACCATTTTTCCTATTCCCAATCCGCCTTTATTTCCCTCAATTTTTCCATATTTGCCGTCAATTCAATTCTTCTTTACGGCTTTCGAAGACAATGGCAACTCCAGATGAGGCCAAGCGTTCAATTCGACAGTTGTGGCGAAAAAGGGAGATTGCATTCGCAGAACTTAATGCAACCTTCGATTTAATTGGCAACGTTGAACCGGGTAATACCGAGAATTTCCTAGCTCGATGTGAATCGCTGAGCTGTTTACGAGCCGAGTTTAGATCTCTCCAGTTGGAAATCGTCGAGTTAAATGAAGATGTGGTTCCGGCCGATTAACTTACGGTAGAAACTGTCTCCAAATCATTTGACGAAATGTATTTTAAGATAAAGGGGCTAGAAAAATCGCTTACTCGAATAATGGATGTAGCTCGAGCAACACACGCCGGTGAAACATCGAGCGCAAATAATTCTACCCTCTCTATAGACAACCGCAATTATTCATTGAAGCTACCTCGAATAATCATTCCTACGTGGAATGGCGACATGAATGCCTTTAATAATTTTTTCTCATTGTGCAATTCGATGGTACATGAAGCTGATTACTCTCTTACTGCTAAGCTGACTTATTTACGATCCTTTCTTACTGGTACACCTTTATCCATGATAGAACACCTTCCGATATCGGATGCAAACTACAATATAGCCTATAATACCATAAAAGATAAGTACGCTTCAGAACGGACTCTAGCTACTCATTATCTGAAGAAACTCTTTGAGTTTTCTCCTACGTCAGGTGACTCAGTAGAAGAGTTGCAATCCTTCTTAGCTGTTTTTAAATCGAATATGGAGGCCTTTACAAATCTCAAGTTAGAAGATCCTTACGATTTTATTATGTTTACTTGGGCGATGCGATGCCTACCCTCTAGGATACGTGTTATGTTCGATCAAGGCCGAATAAATGACTCTTCGTTACCTAAATTTGATCAATTGCTCCGGTTTGTTCAAAACCAATGCAAAATTAAGGAATTAACAGTGCAGCTTCAGTCACCTAAAATTTGTAGTACGCTCAAGGGTAGTTCTAATAATAAGAAGTCATTGTCTATTTTTTTTTCAAGTTCCCTGAGTCCCTTTGTTACTGCGGCCACGCATGGGCCTATTGTGACACGAGCCCTTTCTTAATAGAAGGCGTCGCACATACCCGCCCCCCTTAGGAAGCCGCAACGCAGATTCTGCTATGATTTGGGGTTCAATAGTCCCCTGAGCGAAGTATTCGAGACGTTTAACTACCAATGCAGGGCATTCACATAGGATGTACACTGCCATCTTGTCCTCCTCGCCGCAAAGTCTGCTCTGAGATGCCCACCTTGTTGAGGTGATATCTGAGTGGGCAGTACCCGGTGAGGAAGCTTGTCAGAACTCTCAGATCCTGCCTAGAGAGTGTCTCCATCGCCTTTGCCCTTTGACAGGAAGGCGTTACGAGCCTTTTCGCTTGTCTTAATCGCGGCTGATGATGCCAATGGGCGCTGTTTTCCTGTGTTTTCCATCGAGCAACCTGACAGTTCAGGTGACTCTTCATCGTACCTACGTAGGTTTCAGGCCCGATGGCTAGTGATTCTGTACCCCTTTTCGCAGGGCAGTCAGCCTTTTCGTTGCCCTCATGCCCCCTGGTAGCCGGCACCCAGATAAAAGAGAGCCTATTATGGGTGCTGAGCTGCTTGAGCGCATGAAGGCATTCCCATGCCAGCTTGGACCTAAAACTATAGGCTGCAATAGCCTTAAGGCAGCCTGGCTGTCCAAGAATATGTAGATCCACTGGCCCTTGAGTCCTTTGGTCAGGATCTCTCCCATGCAGATCTTTATAGCTTGGATTTCCGCTTGGAATATCATGGCGTACTCTCCCAGCGGCTTAGCGAGACTGTAATTGGGCCCTACAACGCCCAGCCCAGCTCTGCCTTTCATAACTGAACCATCGGTATACCCACCTCAGTCCAGACCGTCTCCTTCTCCCATCGTTCCCATGAGTGGACGCTTACACTGAATGGCAGCCGAAAGTTCTTCCACTCTTGCATAACGACATTAGCAAGGACTGTTGCTTCTTCTAGCTTGAACTGCCTAGTTATTCCTTGGAGGCTCGCCTTGACCCTGGTGGAGATATTTCCTGCAAAAGCCTTATCCCATTGTCTATGACCTTGAGGAACCTTAAGCATATGCTCCGGCTCAACCTCCAGATACTATTACGCGGAGAAATGATAACCAAACTGACCCTGTGCTGTGACAGTCAGTTCTCAATGCCTGGCAGGAATTCAGGAGGTTGATGGAATACGGAGGTGGGATGCCTGATGTAGCCAAAGTGATTGACTTCACAAATGCTTTTAACCCTGGTCATTTACGTATTCTACCCCTTTCATATCTAAACCAAAATAACCTGAACGTTCATGACTGATTTTGTTCTTCATCCCTCCGTGTTGTAACACATCAGCAATAGCTCTCTTGGGGGAGAGTGATAGAATGACAACCTGCCATAACAGATCTGAGATTGGTTGATGCTGAGTGAGTGCCCATGCTCTCACATGCCAGCAAAACTGCAACCTCCGTGAATTTCAACTGTTACAACTCTCTTAAGAGCGCTCAGGAAGCATCATTCTGATAAAAAAATAGACCTGACCAAGCGGAGTAGATACGGTTCGGTGTTGGACTCAAACGTTATGGGAACACAAGTAAATATGTTGCTGTTCGTTCAATTACCTCCAGTGTACGATGTGAACGATTCGTGAGAAGCGTCAATAGCAACTGAAACGGGACCGAGTTTAGCGACTGCGTGTTGGAGGGCAATTTCATCCCCGGGTGCAATTTTCACGTAGTCAGCTGCAGTCCCACCAACGTTCTTCTTCTTGAAGTGACACTTTCCTTTCTGTAATCATATTTTATAAGTTGTAATTTTGCCAATGCATTCAGTGTAAAGTTCTCAAGAATTCATATGGTCCCCAACCCAAACAAAAACGAAAAAGTGAAGTTTCCATCAGATCTTCGTTTTTTGAGGCTTACGAATTCCGAGGAAAACTAATTTTGGTGTATGATCTGTGTAGTGAGATTTACACCAGAACGGTTAGACAAAGAGACTGCTTTATTCTTTGTTTTGTTCATTGCTCCTTGGCACACACAAACTGGCACAAGCTGTTTTTATTCAGAATCCATAGAGATGAAAGGGCAAATTAATACCTATCTTTCGTTTTCAATAAACATCACAGTGAATGTACAATGAGTAGAGATAAGGTTTAAGAAGCAAAAAGAGGGATTTTTAACTTTTTTAGAAACTACTCGGAAGATTTCCGTTCAATTCAAAGGTTATATTCAGCTACTCGATAAGCCTCCCCCATAAACGTTTGTCTGACACTCTGTTGAACACAAATATAACCCAAAATATGAAAACAAAAAAAGAAGGTTTTTCGAACATTATGAAATTTTACAAAGAAAAATGCTTGACTGAATTTGATCAACCTGATGGAATGTTTTCGAACAACCCGTAATCACAGTCAAAGGGTATTTTCAACTGACGAGTTGTTACATTTTGTTCTCCATAAGACGTTCTGTCAAGTGCGTTGGACTTTGGTATAGCACCTGTGCATAGTGTATTATCAAATACAAGGGTTGTTTCTGCAAGCGTGCGAAAAACACAGATTCGAATTAATTGATGAATGAGACGTGCGAGACAGAGGACTGTATTGATACACTGGATTTGAACAGTCACTTGATTAGTATGATGAAGTTTTGAGTTGTGCAACAAATAGAACTATGAGTCAGATCTCTAGATGGTTGCACTGGTGTAGGCCGAGAATCCGATCGAAGGTTTGAGGAACGGGGAAGCGACAAGGAAAGGGTGCTTACTTTTCATTCAAATTGTAGTAAGCGCGTCACCATTTTTCTCTTCGCCAGCAAATCTCATTCGTCTCATTATTTCTCTCTTTAACTTTTGTAATTTTTCTCTCTGGCCCTCCCCTCTTTCTTGGAATGAAGGAGCGTGTTGATCAGAGCTTATGACACCATTTGTTACAGGGGAGGAGGGGGTGGAAATGTTTGGAGAGCCGTTGTCTCAGGCAAAAATTAAAGCGACCACGAGCTCCGATCGAATGCCCAACTTTCGTCGGATTATGATTCTTCGTCTGTAACCACTAGACTATGACCACTGGGAGTCAGGCAGTACACAGTCATAAACTACAACTTGAGGGCAAGTGAATCTCTGAGAAAATAAGAGCCGAAGAGAGTAAAGAACTTCTAGGGAGACCAGGACGCACATGAATACCAAGCGGACAAAATGTAGGGGCTGTGGAAAGCCCAAGGGAGTGAGTGGTGTAATGATGGTGGGCAGATAATTCAATCAACAATGAATAACCCTCCCAACAGTTACCTGAGTTTGTGCAAACCTTGTGGCCTATTTTGATAGCTAAGCCGTTCTGAAGGTTGGCATTTCTGATATGCCGACAGGGCATTTACTATAATCCTGAGCATCTCTGTATTCGCATTCTGTATTTGATAGTCCACGTCTCGTTAATGTGTTCTTTCCGTATACCACATGTTAAATTTGCATTGATAGAAGACTGTCCCTACATTTGGACACTTTATTCTTATCTACATAAAGTTAACATGTGTATGTGTTATTTTGAATGAGTTGCGTTAAATTTAAGACTTAACTCCTTAGACTACTCAGCGTAGTTAGAATGGGAGCTGCCTGAAGATGAAGTTCTTTTATCGATTCTTTCAACAAACCTTCGACAGCTACGGCCGACAGACCGACGAAATTTTGTAGGCTCTGTCTCTGCCAGTTGGCAAGCTGGGAGACGAAGGACCCTGTGAGGCGAGGAACTCAGTTGAGTCGTGTTCCTCAGGCGTTGAAGTGTGGGCCGAAGGGCTCGGTTGAGCAGTAGCTCCTCATGGCGCAGGACTTGGTTGAGTCGTGGCTCCTTCTCCCTCAGACGCGAGACGAGGGGCTCGATTGAGTTGAGTTCCTCAGGTGTTGAAGCGTGGGTCGAAGAGCTCGGTTGAGCAGTAGCTCCTCAGGGTGCGGGACTCAGTTGAGTCGTGGCTCCTTCTCCTTCATGTGCTGATTGTGGTGGGAACGCCCTCTAGGCAGACGAGGACAGGGCGTTTCATACGTTTTGTCGGAAGGGGAAGTCCTGTCTCATTGGCCACGTGCTATCCAGAAGAACTGTGTGGTTAGCGCTCTCTGTTGGGATGAGACAGACTTCGTGACGAGGCGCCTTGTGAAGAAGGGTGGCCAGGCGCCTTGTGAAGAAGGGTGGCCAGCCGCCACAACCTCCTCAACCCAGGGCCCCAGGCTGCTCTTACGTCTTTTATTTTCACTCTCTATGTTAGTCAAGTACCTATGGGGAAGCAACCTTTGTCCTGGCACTCAGGTCGCGTGCCAAAACATTCTGCTCAAGGTAAACAACTAACTAGAGTGAGATCAAAGTGCTATCACAGCCTAAGACGTGATAATGTAAGCAAAGGCTCAGTGTGGTAGGTTTTTCATTCGTATGTGTGTGTTCCCATGAGGTTGATACATGATTATGTGAATCATCAACCTCTTTCTACCGCAAGTGGTTTAGAAGTGTCTTGTAGTGGTACAAACCACAACGCCATCTGCAAGAGCGATCATCAAGCCCAGTTGTTAAATGTGCAGCTCTGAGCTCCATTAGTATCAAATACTTCACATCCTTCCCCCACATCATAACTCCTACAATTCAAACATCACAGGAGTTGAAATTCACACAAACCCAGGTACAGTGCTGCCCTCACACATCATTGAAGTGTTCATCTTTCAAATGAATACAACCTTACTCAGAAGCCACCATTGGCTAGTACGTCATTCTGCTTTTACTGGTATCATTACGATTATTATTAATGCTAATAAAAAGTGTATTTGGAGTTCTAACCCTAGCAATATAAGGATACGTTTCTGCGATGTCGATACCTCCATTGTCATGGATGTACTTAAAGGCATGTGCAATTGAGCCCCAGCTACATCCATTCTTTTTCTCCGGGGACAAACAATCCACTAAGTTTTGTTCACTAAGAGTAACGAGAGTTTTCGTTTTGATTTTGAGGTGACCTTCAAGAGCGCCCACCTGGAAAAGAAAAATGAAACAGTGAGCGACATAACAAACATTGCCTCATGATTTGAGCGCTAACCCGCAATGTACCTGGCAAGTGACCAAAGAAAACCAAATCTCAGGCAATTGGAAGTAGATCCGTTAATTTAATCACAGTAGGTAGTCGTTGGGTAAAACGCGTATCATAAGTAAATAGTAAAAAAGAACTATTTTGTACATTTCACCGCATAAAATAAAACACATAATACGAAATTGGTGTATATAATACATAACAGTTATCCCTAATTTATAATTCCTGCTCTTTTTTTGACAAGTCTATTTAGGGGAAACCAGAATTGAGAAATAAGGAAACCCTCACACAGAGGTTATGTAGTGACAGCCCTCGGGGGTCTTCCTACAATCATCAACGATTGACAGCTCAAATTATTGCACATCACTCCAAGAGCTTCCTTTTTTCTCAATTTCGGTTGCATCGCCTTTCTTTAGTACAGTTTTGTTCTTCACACACCCCACTCATACGAAATTGGTGTTAAAAAAAAAAACTAGGCTGGTCGTCTACTCTTTGGTAGTCCTATACGATGAACGATGAATGTTTTGAATGACTGAAGGGTAATTAGGAGCAATCAAATAAAATCTAGAATGCAAATTGTCGCTCCACTGACTACTTTTTGGTTTATTATTCATTCTGAATAATAACCCTATGTTTTCGGTCACGAAAAATCTTTTACAACCCCCCCTAAAAATTTGATACTTTACGTTCCAAGACATGGAGATTCCAAATTTGCAATGTCTGTCCGCCGTCCCCCGTCCGGGCCGTTTTGTGCCTTTAATGTGTTCTAAAAAATTCGTTCTTTCGCACAAAAATCGAGTTCGTTGAAGCTGATATTTTCATCGCACCCCCAGATGATGGGAATGACACCGAGGAAGACAGTGGAGACGAAGATGTTGGTGGCACTCACAATAATCTCTTTGGGAGGCAGCTGACTGCAACAGCCGAAGCAAGTATAAGACGGGTGGATGGTGTGAAAATTATTAGTAATGAGACTGACGAACGGACACCTACTTCTTCAAGTGATCCAACTTCAACAATACCTACTGTCTCCTCACAAAAAAGTACGTCTTTTTTTTAAATATTCCTTGTACTTTTCTCACTCCAGACTGGAAAAAAGAAGACATTATTCCTAACTTTGACGAATTTAGTTCTCTTGAAGTATATACTTGTGTGCCTGGACCAGTAGAATGTTTTGAAATGTTTTTTGACGAAGAGATCATGGAAAACTCGAAAAATATGTTCATGGTGCTTCTCAAAATGGTGATCACTCATTTGAAACAAGTTGTGAGGAGATAAAGTGTTTCATTGGTATCCTACTCCTATCAGGATATGTAGACTCTGAAACTTTCAACTCGTTTGTAAACAATGCTATGAGAAGGAACAGGTTTGAAGTAATAAAAAAATATGCACATTGTGCGGACAATACAAATTTGACGCCTGATGATAAATACGCAAAATTATCTCTCTCGATCTCACAACTCAACGATAGACTTCTGAAAAATGCTAGAATTCCCGAAAAACTATCAGTCGATGAAAGCATGGTACCATACGACGGCTTCCACCCCTCCAAACAGCTTTTGAAAGGAAAACCAATCAGGTTTGGGTACAAAATGTGGTCTATTTGTGACCCCCAGGGCTACCTCATTCAATTTCACCCCTTATAGTGGGAAAGATCCTCAAAGACCAAAGCATGTGTGACGAGGCGAGCATGTTGTTATAAAGCTACCAACAGCTCCTTACAAAATTTATGCTGATCGATTTTTTTCTACATGGGAGAAACGCGCCCCTTCATGCCCGGTGTTCCAAAAACAATGGTTTTTTGAAAATCAGTACATGAAAATGATCAAAAATACACGTCATCAGACTCAGTAGGGCTAAATGGAACTATTTAAGTGGGTTTTTTAAAATTTACAACTCAAAAAAAACGGGCAAAAATGGGTTAAACTACTGACGGCACAGATTTAAAATATTTGGTGCGTTGCAACACACAACTTTCCTTAGCTCGACGTCAATTCACTCGTGTACATGGGTAATTCTATTTAATCAATTCATTTATCACTGAGTTAATTTGAACTTGGCCAAACAACGCTTTACGGCAGCAGAAAGCGGTAGCGCTTACAGTTCCGGAATTTATTGTGCTGCTCAAACTCATTGCCGGACCATTATTGAGCAATTGGTACACAGATAATTAATGAGGCTGTAAACACAGATTTTCTGAAGAAGGATAGTAATTACTTTTGCAGAGTTATAGGGTAAACACTTTAAGAATTGTTAGTAAGCGAAACGGCAGTAGTTGAAACTCAGGAATTTTTGGAGTGTGCCCCATGTACCTCATGAGCGTTTTTAAACAATCACCCTTTAGGTTTTTAATTGGACTACAATACCAGTTTTCTTTAACTTTCTACTAACATTCCAGCGGAGTTTTTAAGGAAAAAACCGCGGCAAAAACGCTTTTCGTCGAAAATGTTGATAATTTATCGTGCTGCTCTCGTCATTTTTCCACAAATGGGAATTTTATGGTATAATTATCTTATTAAGAGCTATCTATATACAAAATTTAATCAAAATCTTTGGAGCCATTTTTGAGAAAAAAAATATTTGGTGTTTTGATCACTATGATAACTATAGTTAAATTTCGGTGGATTTTGTTCAAACCCTTATTTTGGCGTCCCATGGTAATTTGCGGGTGAGATATCAAGTTTGAGTGGATTTAGTACGATGGTTCTCTCTAAAAATCGTTCACAGACACACAGACCATTTTCCCAAATAGTGTTTTTCGGACTCAGGGGGGTCTAAAACGTAAAGATCTGAAGAGAACTCAAAATTTTTTTTTTCAGCCGATTACATAACTTTCCTTTCTACCTCGTAAAGCCAAGGAAAGTAAAAAAAGTTGACTGCTCAATAAATTACCTATATGCTGTCCTCCCAATAAAGGTCATGGCCCAATAAATTCTGGAGCTTCAAGTGCCACCGTATTTTCGTAATAGAAAGTGGAGTTTAACTCTTGCAGGCGCGTTAACTCAGTAAACAAAATTTTGGGTTAGTCGCAAGAGAGTGGGCTAAAAATGGCGGAGGTGACGTACAATGCGTCGAACCAAATAATTAGTAATAGAATTATAATTTGCTGAAGCAAAAAAACATAAGTTTATTTTTGGCTTGTAATTCTGAACTGGTGAATACAGCTGAACTTATGTGGTATTTTGTAAGTACTTTTACATTTTTCCTTCGTTCTCAATTATTACTTTGTTATCTTACCACGAACGAGTAGGTCTAAGTGTGGTATTTATATTTTCAGAAGTTTACATGCACCTTTAGTTAGGCCATTATGCGTAGAAGGGGGAGGGGGGCTCCATCCCGGATGTGTCAGGAATCTTGAATTGCTCTATCTTCAGTAATTGCAGCGATCATGCCATAAGAAATTGAGGGCAAAAGAGTAACGGCATGCGTTCCTCATTAATAATGACATTTCCAACTGGGACAAAGATCAACTTAAATAGAAGAGAGGAGCTCATAGTAGAATGTCTATGGAAAACACAATAGGGATAGAGTATACAAATTATATTCCAGTGCGTCACTGGGGACCAAAAGCCAAACAGTGCCAGCTCTGTCTGTGGCAAAAGCTCACTTAAACTACTTTTAGGGAATTCTAGTCTTTCTGCGCTGGATGTTTATAATAATTGCTATTATTATAATTTATACTCACAGCACTGAATGCCCAGCTTGCTCCACAAAACTGCTGGTCCTTCACTTCAGTCACTGCCCCTCTTTTCCGCCAGTCGACAGATTTGGGGAGCGTTTCATTCAATCCCTGGTATATTTCCGTTGCCTTACTAATTGTTCCACTTTTATAACGGTACATTTTTCGAACCATCTCTGCGTGTGTCTGAAGCAAAATAGTTGACGTCAACATCGGGAGTCATATTGTATCGTTAATTCGTCTGAATGTGAAGAGAGTGGCATTGTTTACCAAGTCAGAAAACTGGTTAATTCCAACGGAGAAAGATGCGAGGCCTCGTTTGAAATTATTGTTGTGTGCGAGTACAGTTTTTTTATTTCGAAAATAAATACTTCTTCTAAGCGAGTCTTCGTAGCTCGAATACTCCTTTCCAAATTTGATCTTGAACTGTTTCCACTCATCGTCTTGATTTTTTGAAGATGGCGCCGCCCATACGATTGCCAACAGGCACCCGATTACGATGGCTATTTGCATTTTGCACCTTGAAACACAAGAATATCAATTTTATGCGCAGTGTCCCTTCTCGCGCACGTCTCCCATTCATATTAACAATTCAAAATATATGGCACGCAACAACTCTCCTCAACCCCTATAAATCCGAGGACCTGCCGAATATATGGGCGCTGTATTTTCGTTCAAAGCATTTCTACGGAAAAATCGTTTTTGAGAAGATTTTGTTTTCCGAGATATGATGTTCTATATTTCTGTTATAGAAAATAATAAATAATTTCTGTTATACAGAAATAATTACAGAGAACGAAATATCGGTATATGTTGCTTAAAAAAAGCATTCCACGGACGCAGCTGCACCACATGATTCAGCGACTCATATGTTTACCACAGGCACGACAGCGAGCATACACAACATTATGATCGGAGCCTCTTGTACACCTTATCGCTGTTGATAGTGACCATGGATGCCCTGTGTTGCTGACTCCACCCATACAGAAGAGTAGGGGGAGTGGAGACACTGCCTGAGTTCCCATCTGTCAACATAAGCAGCATGGAGTCGCTGTGTCCCACCACCACGGCTGATCCTGAATCCACGACCAGCCACGGCCTGTGCGACATTCAAGTCAGACGTCTGTAAAGCAAGCAGGCGCTTATGGCTGAAAAACATAAGAGTAATAGAGTAAGATGGAACACCAAGGCCCCCAGATCAAACCGGAGCGTGAATGTACGCACATGGGGCTCAATGTAAGAGGCTTACTCTCTTCTATCAAGACTTTGCCGCCTTTGTTAGCCTCCCAAAAATCAGTTCGTAGGTCATCTTTGAGAGCGCATACGTACGAAGAAGGAGTAGCTTCAGTAGAGCCTTGGCAACTTTCCGACTTTCATCAACAAGTTTCATTTGGCTCTCAGCCGAGGATGTTAGACCAAGAGACTCAATCCCAAGGTACCACCACATCTTGAGTACACCTCTAGCCGAGACCCAGGGTTTCCCAATGATGCTCATCACGCTTGATAGAACAGCACTAAGGAGACCGAGCCAAAATGCACAGAGCCTCCCCCCCCCCCCTACCACTACCCAAGCACACATGCCTAGCTGCCTTACAAATTTGTCTAGGGTGATCTGCTTCAAGCCCTGTTTGCAAGGAGGACGACATCAACGGCAAAGGCTACACACTGGGAGTGGATTAAACCCTGCTTCCAGAGGCAGCCTACCCAGCACTACCAATAAATCACAGGATCGTAGAGTATAGTAGACATGTTCGAGAGATTCTACTGCCAACCTTTCGGTTCGAGTTCTGCCAGCCTGAGAGCTCTTAACCCGTCTCCACGTCATAGACGAGGGAATGCAACCCCTTGGCCGTAAACGGCTTCCGGAGCCCACCCTCCAGCACTTAGTGAACCAGACCAGCACGAGTCCTTCCTCATTCTGCCAGTGGGCCCCCCTTCTCGAGGGATCAGCGGGGCTCTAGCAGCCTGTGCTACCAGTTGCTAAGCGGTCTCCCTTGAGCGGTATGCCTCGGCGTTCTAACATTGCCTGACGGGAGGACCTCCCGGGGTGTTAGGCCGCCTACCGCTTTCCTCAGAGGTGCAGACTAGCTTCCACCTCTATTCACCTTAGAAGTGAGTGCAATGAGGCTAAGAGGTGTCGAAGGCAGGTGCAATACTGAGGGGGATACGGTACCCGAGGAGTAAAGGAGACAGAGGGGTCCCCGTCAAATACCACACCCCCCAACCCCCCCATACAGAGAGCTGACATAACCAATGAGTCGATGAGGAGCCCCTATACCATGGAGGCAATCAGCCAAGACCTGGTGCCTTACGGTCTCAAAAGCCTTGGCGATGTAATTACTTCTTTTTCTTCCAGCCCAGGAGCAGTGCTGTTCGCAGAATCGTGATATTCTCGACAGTACTGTCAAGTGGATGGAATGCCTTCAGGACGTCGTCAATGACAGCAGCCATCTGGAGACGAGATACCCTTTTTGGACGACCACATCCACACACACACATGGGCCCAGCGTGGAATTTGGGTATTTTGGATTAAGCCTCAAAACGTAAATATCTGGAGAAAACAAAACTGCAATACTTCTCCAACCCTTTAGGCAGTGGAAAGTGAAAATATTTGCAAGCGTCAAACACGCGTCTCCGTAAGGTTCCAACTCCACTTCCCATCTTAACAACTAGTTATCTACCCCACAACGTATCATGAGAGGAAGGGGTTATCAAACAATATAGCTCAGACTGAATTGAATGTTTTCGATCTTTTGGGACGTTTTTGAAATGCTTCACATTCCCCATAACAATTCTAGTCCCTCCGCCCTCTTTTTCAGTTAATGGACACTGTGACACCTTTTTTTCTCGCCTTCAAAATATAAAAAGAACAAGCTGGATCGGCTGTGGTTTTAAATGAGGGTTTTCGATTCAACAAACCGAAAAAATCAGTTTTTGGCCGATTACAATACATTTCTCACCATTTGCGGAAAGTAAAAATTCGAGTGAAATAAATAAGTGTTCCGGCACTACATAATAATCCAATTGGTAGCCGAGTTTACAGTTCCGATCGGGAACACAACACTTTTCGAAACAAAGAGGACAAGCAACTTACCTCAACCAGAATAACCCGCAGTAATGGAGTCGAGTTTCGTATAACGGCACTTCAGAGCCCAACCTGACGATTTCGGTCGAGTGTTTACTATCAAAATGAATCACATAAATGAACGAACGTGTTTCGAACTACGAGGAAGCTGCTTCTTTTTTTTGCAGTTTCGCGTTCCACTTCATCCATCAAAGTGTTTTATCTAACTTCGATGATCTCACTTGGGAATAAAACGAAGCAAATCAGATAATTCAGTCAGTTTCAAACGTTTTAGTGTTTTTGAACTAACGCTAATAGATACCGGAGAACTTCAACTGGTTTTGACGACTTGAAATGCGAGAGGCTTCGACGTTTGAAGATTTTAGGTAATATTTCCCTGGTTTGGCTCATCTTGCGAGCTGCCACTGTACAGACGAGTTTGTTAGCATTTGTTGTTAGGTCAACAGCGACAGTAGGTAAATGGTCAAAATAACTTACCGGTTGATCCTGCCAGGAGCGTACCGTGGGTGAGAGCTTTTAATGTAAACATCATCTTCAAGCCAGAAGATTTGTACAGAAAGAGAGTTTTTCGCCGTTTGATCTAAAACGGCTCTCACAATTTGGAGTAAACTAACTATGTCCTGTCAGAATTGCTTCATGAAATTCCTGGCACAAACCACGACAGCGTTGGGCGTTACGACAAGCTCTTCTCGCTGGCCAACTTCCCAAACACGGTTAGCACGTCCTTAACCCTCCCAACAAAGTACAAGTCCTTTAGTTGGAGGGAATTGAAAAAGTCCCGATGGGCTCACAGTTTGGAAAAAGGCGATAAAGACAACGAGGAGCGTTTTGATAATTCACATTGAGCTCATAGTTTCCATTGAGTAGTGCCATCAAAAAGTAATGCTCTTCAGTCTGGGCGAGGGGATTGAGTGGAGATTAAGACTTGATAAGTATAATAATGAACTGCTTGGTATGTGCTTCGTAAAAGCGAGTAGTTTGTCAATTTCTTGTTGTCAGAGAAAGGCGTTAAAATCAGAGACGTACCTGCCAAGTAACCTACACTACAACTCACACCCCCTGTGCCAATGTTCCACAAAACAAAAAAATAGCCTCAATACCTTCGATACTGCTGTATGTTGCTGTTAAAAAATGATTGAAGAGGATTCCCAAAATCAAAGTCACATGTTTCAACCATAGAAATGATTATCTTTTGTTATTCGCTAACAAAAAATATAAAATATCCATATAAACAATGTTAACTTATTCAATTCATAAACGACACTTATAAATAAATTAGGCACTTGTTCTCACAGAGACAATATAACTTCTCAGCAATTTCATCATCCTTACGATATCTCCTTAAAGCAGTCTCACAATATTAAATACAAATTAGGGTGCAGTGATGCACTGGAAGATAATGAAGTGACAATTGGCACTTTATCAAATGGCTCTGAGCCTAGAGCTCCTTCCAACTTGTGGCACATTCATATAAAAAAATATAATAGCAATCAGTGTTACACACTAATAACTAACTGCTGAGCAGGTATTCTTAACAGTAGTAAATGATATATTTAAAAAAAATTAGTAATAAGACCGGCATAATCATTACTTTCGTTCACTCATTCGTTAACAAGATCATTACAGGTTAATATCGATTCAGATCAACAGTTTGCTCATTCCAATCCATGACGTAGTGATGATGAACAGGCTACAAGTCTAGTCTCCACCACCTGGCCACTGGCCTCAACACTTGCTGAGAGTGGTGATGGTGGGTTATTATTTCCAGAGCCTGTCGGGCCGATTGCATAGCCCCATGACTTCGACAACATGATCCTATCGAAGATGACCAGTCGACCGATCTGGAGTTTAGGAGGTACCTGACAGGGTTGAGCTCTTTTTCTCTCCTCACTGGCATGTGAAGTTAATTTCTGGAAATGCGTAGGCAGCTCTTATTACTCTGTACAAGTGTTGAGTCAGTCATGTGTGTTGTCAGAACAGATCATCTTCCATGACAGTAGGCGTATTGTGGTTTTCTACATTATCGCTCAGTAACGTGCTTACATTCCTAAGCACTCACTTGAATAAACCTCCACCAAGGAAAGAAATACTATAACCCAATAAATGAGTCGTAGGTTTCAACGTGTAGTAGCGATATTGCCCTACAACTCAACAGACTTCCGGGTGATTTCAGTGATGGCAGTGAAAACGCATTACAAGATTATAAAGCCGCCCACAGTGAAACCGCATTAGCTGGCAAGGAATATTACGAATCAGTGATCATGTTTGTTACAAAAAACTGTGAAGCCTCAAACATCAGCTTAGAACGCGTTATAGCCTGACAAATATCAATGGCAGTTAGTTATTTCGTTGTTAACGAGAACGCACAATTTAGCACCATTCAGATAACTCCTGCAAAGTTGAGTGAGCAGCACAGATTTCTCACTCGTGTAACACGGGCGTACAAAATTAATTGTTGGATAACTTGGGAAATCTAATTACCATTACTTGCCATCAGCCTGACCGACAGGGTACACAGAATCCTACAAAGAGACCAAACCAAATATATTGAATACGAGCGGAAATACGAAAAAGGGGCTGAAACGAATTTTATTAAATATACAAGTTAGTTTCCTAGCAAATAAGTACGTAAATTTCGTTACACACAAACGTTCGTTAAACCCTTGCAACAAACCAATGTCAAAGAAAAGTGGGATTTGCAAACTCTCGTCATTAGCAGCGAAAACAAGAGACGCGCACTGCTGACTGGCTACATTCATCTGAGACAACCACAGCGTAGTAGTTAAGAGTGGAGCACCTTATTCGATTGATTTCAACGACCATAGAAACCAGCGGTTGCTCAATTTCGCCAATGCCAGCAGTCACGAACAGTTAACCAGTGAAAAACAAAACTATTCGAAAAAAAACAGGATTTTTCCTCTTAACGCAATAATATGCCGTTATTTCAGGATTCCCTAAATACGGTACACAGGCGAAGGGTAGTTCAGGAGCCAACACAATCGGGCAGCTGGCACAGGCTAAGGTAAGTACAACGCAGTGCCGGAAGATAGAGGACCTGAAAAGATTCTAGAAAGGTTAGACCGACAATACCTAAATATAACAGCACGACGGGTTCATTTAAATGAAAACCACCCTGATAAGTACAGAGTAAACAGAACAGGGTGATAATGACCTAAGATTAGAACGGGCTTTTGTAACAGTCTCGATTCACACTCATCTATTACAATCTAAAAACATTAGAGCATGCACTCATTCCATAATAAAAATTTCAAAGAATAATTTTAGTAAAATACTTATCAAGACTATACTAATTCTCACTACACATTAATGTAACGTTAAGTAGCCAGTTGCTCACGAAAATTACACCACGATGTAAACAACAACCCATTAAACTTCGGTGGGAGCCGTCATATGGCGTGTTAAACCCGTTATTACCAATTTCAGCGACATATGCATTTGACAATGAAGTAAATTAAGGAAATAATAACAAAGGAATTCAAACCTAAACTATTGCATTCTAAGCACCACACTCCCCTCACCCCATAATTTTGGTTCTGATAGTAATATTGAATTTAGATGCAGTGCCCCCTCCACAAGATGTGCACCCATCATACCCCCTTGGCGTAAGTCATTTCTGCGACACTGACAAGAGAAGTAAAAAAAATGTCGAAGTTTCAAGTGTGCAGTCTTTCTGATGAGCGAATTTCTCTGGATCATCGAGTAATACTCTAAATGGTACTGAAAAGCGAACGATTAGTGGCGCAAATTTTCAACTGATTTCAACTGAATGTGACGCTGCACACAGCGCAACCAGTTCCCTTGGTGGTTCGCATGTCGGGTGACTGGCGAGGGATGCGAAGAAACGCCTTATTTCGACCCTTTTCATCTTAATATTTATTTAAAGAAGCAGGATATGGAGAAGGAATGGGCAGAAGGGGGAGACTTCATAAAATAGACCGTACGAACATTTTCGACTGCTTCTACACACTCATCATGAGAATATTTTCAATCCTGTCATATATTTCCGATGCTGGGGAGTTACAAAACAGTTCACTAAATAACTTGATATTCCGGGCTAGAAGTAAGCTGGTATTTTGTGAGCCTCCAAATTTTCTCGATCGCACTTAGCATAGCCAGGCTTAAAAACATCTCCAAACCTTCACACGGTCTAGCCTGTTAGTGCCCATATCCTTTGGAGTGGACCGACAGATTGGAACAATGTTGGGTTATCCCCCCCCCCTTTTCTGGGAGATGGATAGCTTTCCTTGAGAGAGGTTGAAGGGGGGGGGGTGTGGTGGCGCCTACTCGTGCTCCCCGCCTCCACCTTTTTTTAAATTTAATTGTATTTATTTATTTATTTTTCCTCCTCTTGCGCCCACAACCCAAGCTGTTAAGCGAACCGTGGCGAAGGGTGGATGGCACATGGGTGATTGTGTCAAACACGGAGCCTCAAGGATACCAGGCGACCTCCTTGCTGTAAGTAGCCTTGTCACAGCATGCGGGGCTCTGCCGTGATTGACTCTTGATTACCCTAGCTACTTGTGGGAACATGAATGACGAAAAACAAAAAACATTAGATTTGAGCATTCAGGAGCTTACCCTAGCTGAGGAAGAGAGACTGCTATTGAGTCCATCCTCAGTGATGGATGAGGAGGTCATGGATTTGTGCTGTGACCTCCCAGCTGTAGAAGGAGGATCAACTGCGGCAGATGGAGACGCAAGATCACATTCTCTGAGCAGGGGGCTTCTGGGGGTCCCTGCTGCCGGTGTGGGCCTGGTGCCGGGGCGCTTCCTGATGGGGGGGTGCTGGTGCTGGGCCCCCGGGGGCTCCTGAGAACCAGGAGGACAAGGACTTGGAGCCACTGACCGAAGGGTCGGATGCGGGGCCATTGGGCACGCATTCGGGGCACAAGTGAGGGGCCATGTTAAGTTTACTGGCTCACAGAGGCGCAGGTTTAAAGCTCTCCTGTCAGAGGGTAAGAGAGTGGTTGATGCCAGGGCTCTTGCGATGAGAGGAGGGCAAACAAAAGAGGTGGAGGGTGGCCAAAAAAGAGAGCGGCCTTCCCCAGGAGATACTCCCGAGGAGAGGAAGAAGGCGAGGCGCTCTTTGGGAGTGAGAGGTGGTGACGGGCAGCGTGGGGATGTAGGTCACACATGGGCAACAGCTCTCTACCGGGAGACTGGCTAACGACCAAATACCTGCCCCGTACCTCCACAGGTCTGAGTTCGGTGGATGCTGCAGGGGCCAGCCTCTTGCATATTAGCGAAACTGCAACTTCCATGACTGATATAACCCTTGTTGAGGGTTTAGGTACAGTCATCAAATAAGGAAACAGACCTGTGACGTCACACCAAGTGAGACCAGTGCCGTGGGGCCTGGAGGTGGTGCAGGTGGGCCATGAGCCGAGGATCATGGAAGCCCTCACAATAGGCCCATTTGTGGCTGCAGTGCGGGTATTGCCTGCACCCACCGTTTCAAAAAAAAAACAAAAAAAAACTTGATATTCCGTTTTCAGTCAACTGTCTCGTGACTTCATCTCCGCTTTCATAATTTGAAAAGTACTGCAGTCTTTCTCGTTTTCTCGCAAAATTGGGAAGAACGCAAGAAGCTTTTATGACTGCTTTCAGGATCTCGGATGCAGTTAGCACCTCACAAATCAGCAAATTTCTCGCATGCCATCCTGAAAATTCATACAAACGTTTCATTTTCTACGACTTAATCGGTCGTTAAATATCCCTTTTGAAATTACCCAGTGCTCAGAACGGGTAGAGTCTCATTAGATACCACCTAGTAAGAACAATTTTTGCAAGATATGAGTGCAGTCAAAACCTTCTGATTCGTCTTCTCTTCTCCGCTACAGTTTCGTCATCACCCGTCTCTTCCGACATAGCACAACCGATATCCACGACGACAACTGAACAGGTTTCAGATGTTGACGAGCATCCACGTTTATGAAGTCTGTAACTAATCAGAAATCCGAGTTACCAACTGGTTTAGTTGATTTCCAGTAGCTTCGTGTGAATGGCGCCTAGGCCTTAGAACGCTCCTTTCAAAATTGTGTGAAAACCCAAATTATGTGTCATTTACGTAAAACGAGACAGTCGTAACATTTTCAGGAAGCTCGAAGCTATCATCAATACCCATGTCGTTTAATTCGATTTCGTTAAAAAAGTCGATACAGTTTTAAACATTTCAAGACCACAGTCGGACTATTTCTCATTTTCTAGGGAAGTCTAGGGAGTTGAAAAAAACTATTTCTTTTCCAATTTTGAACTACCCGCAGCTCACTCATATCAAAAGGTATTGCGTGTAATGAAAAATGTATATACTCAATCAATAAACGTAAAAATCTACGTTTACTTAGGCAATGCTGTGAGACGGATTCTACTTTTATCTCAAAATTCGCGCTCTGACTTTTTTGACACTGAAAATAATCTAAAAATTGACGTACTAGTTACTTTCGGGTTATTTGTCGGGGCTAAAACAATTATATCAATCATACAACGAATTTATTCCGCCAATGTCTGTGCATTGCTCCCGACGAATGTTTATTGAGCGACTAAATAAGTTGAAATGCACAAAAACCCGTATTTTTCTAAGTAATCAACGTTCTCACGGTAAATTAAAGAGTGTCTTCTAACAACGTACACGCACATTATGTATAATTATTTAACCATCAGTCGAGCGTAGATTGAAACCTAAACTTCTGAAAGTGGGATTTTCCAACGTCTAAAGGAAGTTTGGCTAACGTCCACAAATACTTACCCGAACGTTTTAACTTAAATTCGCAGGGTATGTTTAACTGAACAGCGCCTATATCAACCCATTTCTACACTTTGTTCGTTAATAACGTATCGAAGGAAGTTAAAGCACCTGTGCACACAGTCATCAAACTCGATTGTGAATGAGGATGCTTGCTCGCTGCGCCACTTTTTTCTTTTTTTTTTTAAAGTTGGTGTTAATGTTGAAGAGGACGGCTGGAGTTAGATCAGATCGTTAGAGCCCGCAATTGAAACGCGTCTAATTAAAGCGAGTGTCGACCGCAAAAAAACTAAAATAAAAGGAAGAATGAAAGGCGAGGTTCTTCAATGTAAACAGAGATCGATTGAGTTAATATCTACTTTTGACGAGATTGATGATTCTTTCCTCTTGCAATTTACCTGTTTAGCATTTTATACCTAGGTTCTATTATGAAGCTGATTAGTGTTTGTCGACAAACTTGTCAGCGGTATTTGCTTCGATCTATGCGTAATTTAAGAGCATCTGATTCCTTTTGGATTTAAAAATACCCCAAAATGAAATTGAAAATCGTAAATTAATCGTAAAAATGGTTCGGAGACGAAAACGATAATTATAATTATGTTGTGGAGGATTATCAGGGGTAGTGGGTGTCCTTGTCGAAACCCGGGTCAGTTTTGCTCTTAGAACCCTGACTTGGGCGTCTAAGCATGATGTCGAGTGCGGTGAAGGGTCCTGTGATTGTACGACGGTTATTACAGGATAAAAGGACTTGGAACTCTACCCTCGACTGCATCCTTGCTTAAAGGCAACCCAAATCCTTTTGTGAAATTGTTTTTCGAACTACTTACCTTCACGTTTCTGTCTCCCTTTCAACAATACCAAGATGGAATATGCCGAATGTTATTTTCCCCTTTCTCCCTTCCATTTCTCGGCGTCTCTATTCACACGACATATAATTATACCTGATACTTAATGATTTGTTTCGAATGGAATACATTAACACGAGATGCAGATTACGATTCGCCCATACAGAAACACGCACAACGGAGATTTAGGCTGGAGAGCCATAGTGAGACAGTCGTTTTGTGAGTTCTTTTTGTATGAACATATACCCCTAAATATAAACTTACATTTGGCACTGAGGTCATCATCAGAACAGTTCTTGCGTGTATAATGCGTTTCCAGTTAACAATGGCCCTCCCCTATAACACTTGTGATTACTTCTACCTTTTTGAAAGTAAGAGCAACTTGAGTTGCATAATTGTTGTTGAGTTATCATAATCTACCTCATTATTAGTCAAGTAAATCAGCTCAATTCACATTTACAGTTAAGATCGCGTTAGATGGCTTTGTTTTCAACGTAAAATACAACTGCGATTTTCAGGGAGGTCAAAGTAATTTTAAATCGCTTCCTACCGAAAATATTGGATCTGAGACCAGTTCATGAGAATTCCCCCACATTAGACTCACGAATAGGGAAAAGTTGAGAGTTTTAAACTTCCATTTCTTGGACCTCCGGCTTTCCGATTGTGGTGTAGTGTATACTACGCGACAGGGAGGAAACTATCGGGCACGCTAAGCCGCGAATTGCTTCTTTATTCGTGTAAACCAATAGGAAGGACGTTACGCACAAAGCGATAGAGAGCAGCGTGATGGTTCCAGACCTTCCGTCCCTCAGCTCCACAGTGTGTTTTACCATAAGGGGGGGTGAGCTCATCATACTGCAGTCGGTAAAATTTTTATGCCGAACGGTGACGTGAGTATTTGGAAACCACTCGCAAATAGATTTGATGCTGTCGGAAGAAAGAGGATTTCCACTCAAGTCGACGGTGAGGTTTTGATTTCTCGCTGGAAAATCGTCAAGAAGGTGAAGGTCGTTCATTGAAACGTCTCCGATTTGATTATTTTCGAAATCGATGAATCGCAAGCGATGAAGACATTGGAAATTGAAGTTGATGTGTTTTAAAAGGTTGTAGCCTGTAACAAAATGAGACAACTGTAGCCCTGCGCTCCGCTGGAATGCGTCGTAATAAACACAAGGCGATTTCCAATACATAATAATAAATATAGCCGCATTTCCTTCAATGAAGTTCTATGGAGGTTGATCCAGAAGTAATGTAGGGAATAGCAAGTACAACTGTTTCGTAAGTAGAACTAAGTGTGTAGCCCAGTTTTGCAAACCACAAGTTTTTATGACTTATGAGCAACAAGCAATTCTTATCTTTATACCAACTGGGCAGAACGCTCGGTTGCTCCTACGTAAATCACGTCTTGTGTTTTGTTACTATTGTTACGGGCACGATCAGATTGAGCTGTGACTCGGAACACCGGAGCTTCTTTTATCGGGCAGAGCTACTTGAAGCAGCTCCAATTAAATCTGAAGAGGAAGATAGCTGCTGATGAACAGGGAGAGGGGGGCATTGCCGTGATCGGAAGGTTAGGAAAATTGGGACCGTGGCGCGCCATGAGGCACTCGGCCTATTCCTCTTCCGGACTCCAGCGGCACCACTTCCTATAGGTAGCGGCACTATATAGGTAACTTATTGTGCTCCCATCTCGACTTTTTTTGCAAGTTCGAGTTTGGTGTACTGATACAGAAATTATTACAATTTTCCGTCATTCTCGGCAAATTTGTGAGTCAAAACTAGTTTCTAAAGAAAGTGTAGAAATTTGAAAAAATTTCATTGTAACCAGCTTAATTTTTAATACCTTCCCACTGTACCGCCTGACTCCCATAGGGAAAGCAAACGTAGAGCAGGTCTTAGCTGCAATGCAAAATGAGTCAGGCTGCGCCTGCAGCATCGAAAGTTCACTGGAAACCCTCCTTGAGAAGGCGTTCCCTGATGACCAAGTAGCCCGAGACACTGAAGCCCAGAGGGCAGCAAGGGAGCTGATAATGAACTCTACGAACGAGCCTGACATCCCATCGTGGACAACAGGCGACCTCGGCAGGGCCCCTGCGACCTTTAAGCCCAACAAATCTCCTGGGCCAGATAAAATAGAAAGCAATATGCAGAGGTAGGCTGAGCGGACAATCTCCAGTGCCCTCCTTAATTTATTTAATGACTCTGCAGGTCGGACAGTTCCCCACTCAGTGGAAGTCTGCGCGTGTTGTCACTCTTCAAAAGGGAGGCGACCGCAATCAGTCAGACCCGCGATCATGGAGACCACTCAGCCTTCTTTCCACATTAGGCAAAACACTAGAAATCTTGATGTTGCAGTCCCTCGAAGGAGTCTTTGGCCGCAACCTCACGGGTAGGCAATATGGGTGTACCAAAGGAAGGTCCACGCAGGATGTCATTGTCGAAATTCGGCGTGTTTCCCTGCTGGCCCTGGCTAACTACGTCGTAGCAGTTCTGATTGACATCAGAGGAGCGTTTGACAACTTTTCGTGGCCAGCGCTCCTTGATGAGCTTAAAGGTAGGGGAATCCCCCGCAACCTATACTCGCTCGTCAGAAGTTATCTGACAGACAGAACTGCTACGATCAAATGCAGACATGTCTCCGTTCAGAGAAAGATTGAGAAGGGGTGCCCACAGGGCTCGGTCCTTAGACCAGCACTCTGGAATGCCTTCTTCGAAGGCCTTCTCAGGAGGCTCATGTGGATGGGTTCAAAGGGTTATGTGGATGACTTAACTGTGCTGATCTTTGCAGAGTCAGTCCGCCAAATCGAAGAAAAAACCCACCACGTGCTCCGCGACGTCATACAATGGTCCGAGCATGTCAAGATGCAGGTGCCTGAGGAAAAAACCCAGCTAATCAAGTCAAAGGAACGTGATACGTATGAGTTCTTCCCCAACATCCGTGAACGTCTTTCAATAAAATGGGTTGAGCTAGACCACTGGACGAGCCAGCTCCTCACGGAACATGGTGACTTCAATGCCCGGCTCCACTTCTTTTCTCTGAAAGGCTCCCCATCAAGCACGCCTTGTGCCTCCAGTGCGGAGGAAACAAGAAACCACGTACAACAGTGAGCGACGGTTGTTGGCAGGGCAAACGAACTTAGTAGCATTGACCACTACAAAGCAAGCCTATAACCATTTTGCAGAGTTCGCGAAGAAGGTGATGGCTAAGAAATGTGGTCATAGTTGATCTGTCCTTTTGGAACTTGCCACCCAATTAAATAGTTAGATCAGGTGGGAAACCAGATTAAGAACTCCTCCCGACGGTACGGGATTCCTCAGGTGGTCACCTCCGCGCGGTAACACACGGGCAACAGCTCTCTACCGAGAGACTGGCTAACGACCAAATACCTGCCGTACCTCCGCAGGTCTGAGTTCGGGGGATGCTGCAGAAGCCGGCCTCTTGCATATTATCGAAACCGCAACTTCCATGACCGATATAAACCTCGTGGTTTGGGTACAGTCATCAACTAAGGAAACAGACCTGGTCAAAGACGAAGATTCATATCCTGATGAAATTCAGGCATTGGATCAGAGTGTGGGATCGCTGTAATTTTTGCCTGAGTCAGCGGCTCTCCAAACATTTCCAAACCAACAGTAACACTTACTATTTGATGCTGAACTAAAAGTAAATAAATAATTAATCATTTACCTAAATGAAGGTCCATTAGTTCGGGAAGATCGCAGAAAACGCCTGGCTCGCTGTGAAAGTCTGAAATTTCATTCTGTTCCAAATGAAGTTTTCGAAGTCTGACTAAGCTACTATTTCTGAATAAATCGCGGATGTCTGACGCGAAATCATCGTCTGGAGGTTGGTCATCAAACGCGTCGGTCAAATGTAGTTCTTCCAAGTTTTCGAAATTGGAAAAAATTCTGAAAAACGAAAGAACAAATGGAGCGAAAGCGTCCCCGAGCAAATGAAGAATACGTGACAATGATGTTGCTCTACTGTTCAACTATAACAGCCAGAACTAAGACCAAGACAGCGAATGAGGCAGCAATAAGAATGCCCATGCTGAGTGGGAGAGGGTGATACTTCACCACCACGAGTACCTGGCCATCTTTGCATAGTGTCTAGCACCAAATGGTGGCACCTACTGGCAGGCTTATCTCCAGCTATTCGTTCTTTATATGTTCTCTCAACTTACTATTCTCCGTTTTACACTTTTTCTGACGTTTATAAGCCAGAAACGCTTTGTGAGAGGTAGGCAGGTGGCATTTGCTCCAGAAATGTCACGATTTTTTTGAAATTGTACTGTTCCACGCTAAATGAATGTAATAACCCCACCTACCTAATAAAGTGGTACAGGCCACACTCCGTGGAAGAGCGGTCGTGATTAAAAAACAGAATAAACGATAAATTGTCTATATTTCCACAGAAATAATGAGCACAGTTGTTAAATCGATTTCGACGGTGAGGTCATCAGCAGTAACAAGTTCATGTTTGTTACTGCTGATGACCTAACCGTCGAAATCGATTTAACAACTGTGCTCATTATTTCTGTGGAGATATAGACAATTTATCGTTTATTCGGTTTTTTAATGAAATGGGTTTCCACAATGTCGTCGCGAATGATTTAGTTCATAGTGGTCGTGAGTTCAACTTTATAGCTTTCGTCCCGACAGCGACCAATTATTTTCTAAACTAGTGCCAACCTTTGTCCAAAAATGAAGTTGAGTTGATGCAACGTCCACACTAAAAATTACTACCCACAAAAGGTACTGTTCCAAGTTTTACAGTTCCTTTCTAGGAGGAGCTAATGCTCCTCACACTTGGGAGCAACAGTTCAAGCAGAAAGTAAATAACGTGTGATGTGTTTCAGACATTTAGATCATTTAGTCATATTCTAGATACCAAGAAGCCACGAGCCACAGAACGTGTTCACATCAGTCAATAACTCACCTCGGATGTTCGCGAGACGCAGCGAGATTAATTCGGTTGTGGTTCAGAATGAGTCGCTCAACATTTTTGACGTGATGGAACGTTTTTCCTTTGATAGATCTGATTTTATTATTGGACAAGTCAACCACCTTTAGTAGAGCGTTCATATTAATGTTCCCAAATACATTCCATGGAAGCACATCTAAGTCGTTCCCTACAAATATGAGCACCTGCAAAATATAAAAAACTGCTGAACCGGTATCTGAAAGCCAGCCACTGATTTTGATAGTTGACTCAATGAGTTAAGTACAGTATTATTATAAGTATAGCAGGAAAAACTGTTGAATGTTCATCAGAGGTCTAGTAAGTCAAAACCAAATAGCTGCATTCTCTATTTGTGCCCCTCAATTTTCTAGTAAACATAAGGCCATGTGGTATTCTTGTCAACGGGGCGTGGGGTGTAAAAGCACAACAAAAACTGCTGCAAATTATTACATAACGGATTATTATTCTCTTACGCAGCACTATTGTGACCTATCCTATTCAATTCAAGGGCGGAAAATACTTAAAATATATCACGACTGTATTAACAATTCGGTAAACGACGGCTCGTATACAAACGACAATATTTGCAGAGCACTTCCGAGACCCCTACCATTAAATTGAGCATCGAAAAATACTCTTAAACGATACGGAACAATGAAAGTTGAGTCAAACTGACAGGGGGGGGGGGTTGGAGTGAAACTGGAGGAAATGC
The DNA here is from genome assembly GCA_020466155.1 of Pachypeltis micranthus. Classification (NCBI taxonomy): domain Eukaryota; kingdom Metazoa; phylum Arthropoda; class Insecta; order Hemiptera; family Miridae; genus Pachypeltis; species Pachypeltis micranthus. The sequence continues at coordinate 9,977,719 of CM035776.1, forward strand.
AGGAAATGAGTGCAGATCAAGGGAGAAACAATTACTTGGCTACATTGTCCCGTGGGTTCCTTCGCGTAGCAGAACTCGCCTCACTATATTTACTGAGATTTAACTGTTTTCCATCTAGAAGCAGTCTGACTCCTATAAAACTCGTCCTATTCGACTCAGCATTGAAAAATACCTTGGAAACGATACCAAAATTGCAATAAAAATGAAGAAATTTCGTTTTTGGCTAATTTTTAAAACCATTTTTTGCTCATAACGACCATGGGTTTCGTCCTACTAGATTGCCGAGTAGGCGGGCACAACTATAAGAACGAAATTGAAGTGCTAAAGCATGGATTTTTCAGACAACGTTAAATGCAAAAAGATCCCGCTAAAAGCTAGCGCCGCTGTAGTATGAACCGTCGTACTACAACCACTATTTTCGCTCTAGACGCATTGTACACCTCCGAGAATTGTTCCGTTCGACTCAGGATCTAAAAATACCATGAAAACGATGCCAAACACGGCGTATTTGCAAGTAAACTGCTGTAAGTACTGCATAATCTTTTAACCATTTTTAGCCCATAACAACCATGGGCTTCGTTCGATCGTATTTAAGAGTAAGAGTAACGTATAATTCAAAATAAAAAATAAACAATCAAACAATCGCAATTCTTCTTCCTTTGAATAATATTGCCCAACGGTAGGCAGAGCCTGTACTGTTGGGCAAGAGTCGCTGAACGTTGATATGTAGGACTTACTTAAGTAATTTATAGTAGTTGTAATTTACAATTTATAGTAGTAGTATGTAGGGACTAGCATGATAACTTCTCCTGCGAATGACATGGTCGGTATGACAAAATAATGAAATTGATAAGGAATATTATTAATTAATTAACTGCCGAGATGGCGAGCACAACTAGATACCAAACGGAATTTTTGTACAGAAGAACGGATTTTTTAGACAACGTTAAAGGCACAAAACGGCCTGGACGGCGGATGGACATTGCAGATATAGAATCCCGATGTCTTGAAACGTAATTATCAACTTTTGAGGAGGGGGGTAGTAAAACATTTTACCTGACCGAAGACATAGGGTTATTATTCAGAATGAATAATAAACCAAAATGATTTTCTGTTTTCATTTGTTAAGCAAAACGGACTGGATGACGTACCACAAACAGAATCTGCAGATTTGGAATCCCCATGGGCGTAGTGTCAACATTTGGAGGTGGTTTTAAAAAACTTTTGTTAAATATGGTGAAAACAGGTGTACTATTCAGAATGAATAACAAACCAAAACGGGGTCTTTTCTTGATAATAAATCTTGGAACGATATTTAATAACCTTCGAGCGTACCTTCCACCAATTAGAAACTACATTTTGATTTCTACATACGTTTATGTGAAAATACTAAGGATAGAAATGGACCTCAAATTTTTTTCCTCGTTTGCAAATTGTTATTGTACAATGATATGGAACAAAACCTAACAGGTAATAATTTTTTTACTTTCCTTGGCTCTACAAAGTAGAAAGGAAAGTTATGTAATCGGCTGAAGGGGGGGGGGGGACGAAAATGTACCAAAAACTAGGGTTTTTCGCATTTTTCTCGAAAACAGCTCTAACGATTTTGATTAAACTTACAAATTATCTTCTACTAATCAATACCTAACTTTTCTTCTCTATACATATCTCCATGAAAATACGGTGAACGGAGATATAGGCCTATGAAGCAAAAATAGGTTTTTTACGCTTTTTGGCAAAACGACTCCAACGATTTTCACCAAACTCGCAGGATGTTTTTGAATAGTTAATACCTACATATTGTTTTCAATAATTGTTCTTCTAAAAGTTCATTGAACTGAGATAAAAATTAAAATATGTCGAAAATACGTTTTTTCGAACGTTTCCGTAAGTTCTGGAGTGCTTCACCAAATTCGATCAATCGTTCAGAGTGTCTTTTAGTCACCCATACCCACATTTCGTTCTCCATAATCATTTCTGTATATATATGTTGAGCGGAGATATAAGCCAAGTTAACTCAGAAAAGGAGATTTGTCGAATATTAATTTATCGGTATTCCAATTTTCTCAAAAACGGCTGTAACGATTTCGACCAAACTTACGGAGTACTCTCAGCTAACTAGTCCCTACATTTTGTTCTCCATAAATGTTCCTGTAAAAATGCGTTGAACGAAGATATAGCGCCCGCCTATGTAGGTGGTGTTCGAACTTAAAACGGTGGCGGAAAGTAGTGTGTTGCTACGCACCAGATATTTTTCTCAAAAACGGCTCTAACGATTTTGATTAAATGTTTTATATTGATAGCTCCCAATATGGCAATCACACCATAAAATTTCAATTCGTGGGAAAATGACGAGAGCAGCACAATAAATAATCAAAATTTTCGACGAAAAGCGTTTTTAGCGCAGTTTTTTCCTTATAAACTCCGCTGGGATGTTAGCAGAAAGTTAAAGAAAATTGGTATTGTAGTCCAATCCAATACCTAAAGTGTGAGTGTTTAAAAACGCTCATGAGGTACATGAGGCTCACTTCAGAAATTCCTGAATTTCAACTACCGCCGTTTCGCTTACTACCAGTTCTAACAGTTATTACCCGTTAACTCTGCAAAAGTGATTATTATCTCTCTTCAAAAAATTCGTGTACAGCCTCATTAATTCTCTGTGTACCAATTGCTCAATAATGGTCCTATAATGAGTATGAGCAGCACAATAAATTCCAGAACTGTAGGCGTTCCGCTTCCTGCTGCTGTGAAGTGTTGTTTGACCAAGTTCAAAGGAACTGAGTGATAAATTAATTGATTAAATAGAATTAGCCATGTACAAAGTGAATTGACGTTAGCGGCTACAGTGATTCTGATTCATTGGGCGATTTTAACTAACTAATAATTAAACACCAAAAACATTTTGACTAATAAATAACTTCTCTAGACTTATACAGGCTTCCCCAGCTTGAATGATCAGTCGCTGGAGCATCAACGCACTTATGAAACATTTAATGTTTCGATGCAGGGTGTTTCAGAAAATTATTATTCTTCATAACTTAGTTTCGCTTGTGTGGTTCGTTTGAAATATTTCTCATACGCGAATGAAGTTATGATTACATGAAGCATCAATCAAAAGCTGAGAGGCAGACCATGGTCCCGAACCAATTACAAAGCTTCATAGAACATGATAATACACAAACCTCAGTCTCTGCTGGCAGTGATTCAAGTATTGTAACGTTTTTGAAGTTTGTGTCAGTACAGTTCAACACAAACAACTCAGATCCGTAGTAGTCAGTTCTTCCGCACAGACAAGTTTCGAAGTACTTCTTGTTGCACGCACTCAACGACGATTTCGTCAAGACCAAATGGACGATGAAGACGTACACGCACAAGTACCAGCTCGCCATCTGAAATACAATTTCGACGTAAACGCGCGTGTAAAAAATGTGTGTGTTGGAGGCTCATTGTAAATCACTGACCTTTTGTTTCCCATTTATACGAAGAACCCTAATTTTGTTCTTACCGCCTCACCATTTTTTTCTGTCATTGTGAGCTTTCAATCGCTATTTGTTACTTTTTAGCTCCCTTCATCGATTCCAGAAACAGGCATAGAAGTGTCGCAGGTGATTCTGAATTAACGATCTCCCAATCCCATCTCATCGTGAATATCCAATTAACCAGTGTTTCAATACACTTCACTCTTCCCTAATTCTCTCCTGCATCGGACACTTGTATCTTAGTTGTTACAGTATTTCCGATTCATCAATGTCAATATTCATCATAGCCGTTTTGGAGATAAGTGTTTTGATCAACTATATTTAGTTTTGAGGAGATTTTGCTCATACCCTTATATTGACGTCGCATGGTGATCAGCAGGCCAGGTATTAAGTTAAATACTATTTGGTTCAGCGGTTTTCTCACAATAGTGTTCACAGTCATACCATTTCCCCAAATAGTGTTTTTTCAGCCGATTCGACTTGGTAGAGCCAAGGAAAGCAATAAAGTGGTTTATTAAACATGAAAAAAATACGAGGATGAATCAAATATAAACGAGACTTTTGGACCTGTGCGCACAATAGTGATGGAAGAACGTTCCGCTGTTATTAGCTGTTAGGTTGGTTTGTCAGGAGTGAGGGAAGCACGTGACTCATCATCATAGACTCGCTCAGTGCCCATCGTTACAATGTCCGAGCAGGATGTACCTCTCTCTATTGCGCAATGTATTGTTATCAAGTTTTTAGCTGCAGAAGGTGTAAAACCGGCCGAAATCTTGAGAAGATTGACTGCACAGTTCGGGGAAGAGACGCTGTCGCGAGCTAGAGTGTTTGCTTGGTATAAACAGTGTTGAAGTCCGTGAACGTATTGAAAATGAGAGCCATGACCGCAGACCCCGCACCAGCATTACAGCAGGCAACATCGACAGTGTTCGTCAACTTGTTGAAGGTGATAGGCGTCTAACAACTTCGGATATTGCAATTGAGGTTGGAATAAGTTATGGGAGCACTTACTCTATACTCTCAGAGGAGCTAGGGTATCGCAAGGTGTGTGCCAGGTGGGTTCCTCGCCTTCTCACAGTTGACCAGAAACTGAATCGTTTTCAAGTGTGTTAGCGTCTTCTTGCACGATTTCGGGAAGAAGGAGACCCATTTCTTTCTCACATTGTCACCTGTGATGAAACGTGGGTGCATCACTACACCCCTGAGTCGAAACAAGCGAGTATGGAGGAGGAAGAAAGGAGAAGCCGGACCAGTGAAAGCCAAGTCACGATTATCGGCTGGCAAGGTTTTGGCTACTGTTTTTTACCAGCGCGGGCTCGCTGCACCTTGATTTTTTGCATGAGCGCAGAACAATATACTACTGCCAAATTTTGACTGAGGTCAGACTTGCCATATCAGTCGCCGCAAAAGACGAGACCTTCCGATGAAAAAGTGATTCTTCTCCATGACAATGCTCGCCCCTGCTACAGCAGCCCTGACCGCATAAAAATTGAGCAACTGGGTTAGGAGACACTGGAACACCCTCCATACAGTCCAGACCTGTCTCCCCTGCGACTTCCATGCTTGGTCCTCAAGGAAGCTTTGGGAGGGAAAAAATTCCACAGCGATAATGAGGTTGAGGCGTATATGCGCAATTGGCTACAAACACGACCTGACTCTTTACGTGGGAAGGAATTAAAAAAATACCTATACGCTGGGAAAAATGTGTTTATAAATCAGGAGATTATGTCGAAAAATAAACTTTGATTGTTTGTGCGTTTAAAATCAAAATAAATATTTTTAAAAATAAGTCTTGTTTATATTTGATTCACCCTCGTACAATTCACACATGTTTACAATAAATAATACCGTCTACAGGTACATCAGGCAACCCTGGGTGAGTCTGGGAAGCGAGTAACACTTCTTCACATTTTGCAAAACCACCAGATCTGAGAAGCACAGCACACCACCGCTCATACAATAACATTAAGCAAGTACAACATACGTTGTTGTGAGAAGGCCCCCGGCCAACGAGATATTACATTACATATTACTTCAGGTGACTGGCGAAAGAAATAGTTAGAGAAAGTGCTAAGGGCCCTGACAGCCATTCCAGCAAAACTCCATCGACTTTTTGTGAGAAATAAAATCGTGGTCATTGATTTTGTGAGGCTGACCAGAGCCACAACTCATTAACTCAGTGCGCCTATGTTTGGTACAAATGCTAAAAGCTCTTCGCTACAAGCGCCTTCTCAACATGCCACAAACCCACTGGGTAGGCAATTGGGCTCATAGGGAGACTCAGACTTATGCACCATGAAAAAACAATTCAAACCTTCTAATTCACGAAGCCGACATTCGCGTATAATCTTCGTAGTAGAATGCTGGCGAACCTGGAGTAAAAGCAAAGAATATGGACCGCTCCCTCTGGTAAGGCTATATATCGATATATGACGACCGAGGTCCGGCTATCGATATGCCAGACATCGCTCATAGGCTCTCCCCCACCAACTGCGCCGGTGACGCATATCGATACTTGCAGTCATAGCGTTCAAGCGAACTATCGATACATGCAGTCGTAGCGTTATCAAGCGGTCGGTCCATGTTTTTTAGTTCACCCGCTAAGTCCTTAGTTGGAACAAGTGGAGCACATCAACATAAAATCAAGAGGCGCAGTGTTCATCTAACTTCTGCAAGAGCAATTGTCTAACCGAAATAATCTTAAAGCTACTTGTAAGCGTTGCATTACCTTATTAAAGAATGTTAAATGAAGCATCACAGTTGATTGTGCCCAGCACTTTTGTTTTCAAACCCGCACTGAAACGATTGCTGGTATAACAAGTAGAGGTTGGGGCACCGATGATGGATATAAATATTTATAATCAAACAGTACTTAAACTCGTAACGTCATAGCATTGAAAGAAGTGCAATATGTCACGCGACTAAAAACTATTAACAGTAAGAGCTCGTAACACGATTATCGTCTAAACTAACATTAAGACAGAAATAAGTAGCCGAACGAGTTGTGAAATATCGTGCTTTGAAATTTGTTACGAAAATAGTACACAAATGAAAGGTTAATAACCTCTCAAATTGCAAAACAAAACAACCCAACTATCGATGGAAGGTTACGATTTATTTCATAGCGGACAGGAGTCCACTCAGCGCACTCTACCTTGTGGTACCTAATTTAACCGAAGTGTTCCTGGACTTGCTTCCATAACGTTATTCGATTTGTCTCACATGTTTGAATGGTTAGGAAAACTGTCATTTCATTTGTGCTTTAATAAATTAAATTGCCATACCGGCGTTTATTGAGCAGTGGGCTACAAATCATAACGAAGAGTTAAATCCTGGTTAGGTAAGGTCATCCATTGTGTATTTGGATGACTCAGAAGCTGACGAATTTGTGAGCCTTAAGGGTGAGTTGAGGTGGTTAGCTGTCGAGACAATCATCCATAAGCTTAGCATTTGTTACCATCCATCGCATGTGTCATTTGAGGGTTACTTCTGTGTTAAATGTTATGTATCCTTGGGGGTATGTGAAATACAACGATCTCAAAAACGGTATTTTCTTTGAATGGCGCGTCTCAATCAAATCTCAAACAGGTGTTATCCTATTGTAAATGCAACTGTTTGATGTCCACGTGCCCTCTAGTCTTTGAGATTGGGTCCTCCACCCCATAAGCATTGTGGCATCTCAGATCTGTGAGGAAAACATATCTCAATCTTAATGATGAATCCTCTGTGTCTCGCCTGCCCTAAGAAACATAGGATAACTACAGCATCAAGCTTGGCGACATCTACACCCAAAATCCACTTGGGAAACAGCCACAATTGGCTAGCCCAAACAGCTATGTACCGTAGAGTATAGCTATACCTTTCGACTGCCATTGGGACAAACAACAGTGATAACTTCTGTCTGTCGTTCGTTCAGGTGATTACATTCACAGCCATTTTCACTTAGAAATGTGATAATTGTCCTAATTTATACCTGCAAAGAGGGATCAGATATACATACTGCCTTCCCAAAGGTAGGCACGAGGCTCATAGTCTGGCTCATATATAATGTCCTCTATCACATCTGTCACCTTGTCTGCTCTTCTCAGTGCCACAACTCGACTGTTTCAGGCAGAAAAGGTACAAAGTCCTTTCTATGGTCAACTGCTTTCCATTTCTGTTGTAATGAGAAATTTATCTTAGTATTGACACCAAACAATCTTAAAGCTTCCATGGTAGAGCTGGTGCACTTTCAGGTGTCAACAGTTGTTACGCACATAGTGTTGCAGAATGGAATGTCAGAACATTTGTGATGCCAGTTCGACCTGTCGGATGTGGCAGTCAATCCTGAAACTTTGTAGGTACGACGTGCAACAGGCAAAATTTATTTCTTTTCAGACAGACGAGCAACGTTGGGGTCACTGGCACCTTGCCCCTTTAAATTGAGATTATTCTGTTGATGCCTTGGCACTCTTAAATCTCATGCTGCCCATTTTAGGATGTCAGAGCCCTGGAGTCATTGACTTTTGCACCTTTGATCGGTCTCTCTCTGCCTGAAACAGTTGAGTTGATGCACTGTAAATCTTGGAATCTTGGAACGTAAGGTATGCCTTGGGGCGTTTTTAGATACAGAAATTGCGTTTGATAAGGTTTGGCATCCTGGATTGCTGGCAAAAGTAAAACCCTATCTTCCCGACACGTATTTCCGATTGCTGCAGACATATTTATCAGGGCGAACTTTCTCGGTGAGCTGCAGGGGTGCTGTCTCGAACTATGCAGGCGTAGGGTCATCCGTTCCTCAAGGTAGCATCTGGGGTCCTTTGCTGTACATACTGTACACTAGTGACTTCCCTTCTTCTGGACATTTGACCCTCGCACACTATGCTGACGATGTCGCTGCATTATGCAAGGCCAATGACTCCGCACAAGCCGAACGATACACGCAAATATTCATAGAACAAGTAGAAGATTGGTGCCGCAAATGGAGGGTTACTATGAACCCCAATAAGTCAGTCCCGGTTAACTTTACTCTCCGAACTAGACCAAGCCACAGTATTGTACTTTTCGGAAGTCGACCGATACCAACGAAAGATTCGGTACGTTATTTGGGACTTACCTTAGACAAAAAGCTTCTGTGGAAAGAGCACGTTGACACACTGGTCGGTAAATCGAGGAATAGAATCCGTCAACTTAAAAGCCTCCTACAAACGAACTCCGCTCTTAGCCTATCAACGAAACGCCTCATATACCTATCGTTAATTCGCACCATTTGGATGTATTCATGCGATATATGGGGTTCCGCGGCTGACACCCACATCAATCGCATCCAAACTCTCCAGAACAGAGTATTTAGAATGATCACGGGCGCACCATGGTTTGTCCGTAATTCAACCCTGCATTCGGACCTTGATATCCCGGAGGTACGCGTCACACTGCGCGAGGCATATGTAAGACTTGATTTCGCAATGAGAAACCACCCGAGCAATATGCTGGAGGACCTCGCCAATAATCCACCGCCTCCCCGAAATCAGCGACGTCTGAAAAGAAAGAGGCCGCAAGACTCCCTTTCCGAGGATTGAATTGTTATAAATTATTATTCCTCGTGTTTTGTTATATTAATTATACTGTCGAAATGTAGTAGGACAATCGATGGATTGATACCTACAATCATGTTTCCTGTTAATTAGGCATTTTCGCCTACTATATAAGATATGTATTGATCTAAATTATAATGTTACATATTAACAATAAAGTTTTTCAAAAAAAAAAAAAAAAGATGCACTGTGAAGCGCAGACAAGGTGGCGAATGTGATGGATGAGTGTGAGCAAGACTATAAGCCTCATGGCCACCTCTAGGAAGGGGTTTCGAGTATTTTATCTCTTGTTGCAGGTGAGATTTTGGGATAATTATTACATTTCTATGTGAACCAAACTCTGAACAAATGGAAGACAGAAGTTATCTTTTTTGTTTTTGTTAGACCCACTGGCGAGGAAAAGATACTCTGGTCATATACCATGTACTCTATTGCTATTTGGGCTAGCCAATTTTGGCTGTTTCACAAAATAATTTTGGGTGTAGATGAGGTCGTTGAGCTCTATGTTGTAGTTACGTTCTGTTACTTAGGGCAGGTGGGACACACTGAGTTTCTCATTAAGATGGGAAAGTGTGTTCCTAACAGATCTGAGAGATGATGGTGACGAGCAGTGCTTCATAACATTCCCCTTCGCGAATGCAAAATACTCATTTTGTGAGCTGGAGTGGAGGACTGGTGGTTTTATTGTTCATGTACAATAAACCACTCGACAACTCATTCTGGTTTCTTACTCAGTCTCCCCCAAACCCTAGAAGTCAGATAAGTAAGGTTTTAACTCCAAGAAAGGTGGCGTTGGGTCAAGGGGTCTCAGAATAATTTCTGTAAGGCGCGTACTGGCACTCACAGTATGAACTGACGTCTCCGTTCTAAGTCGTACAGCCGTCAAAAAGCATTCTGGCCGTTGCTGTTACTGTGAAGGCCGATTCAGCGTTCAATGTTGAGTCACTTGACTTGGGAGTTTCAGTCGATTTGTGCCTTCTTTTTACAATGGTACGGCCTTACAGGTCCGAGGAGAGATTTAAGAGGATATAGTAGGGGTTTGCGTTCAGAAGTGAAACGTTTGTCTTCACAACCTTCGTTATTGATTGAGTAAGCTGAAATAAGAAATATAAATTGATCATTATACAATAGAAATTGGAGAAGAAGTCTACCGCTATTTCCACTTGGGTTTTATATACATACCTTTTTCAATTTTTACACCACCAACAGTGAAAAATGAAATAGGTGTACTGAATCTCTGAATAAACTACTTTTTTTCCAATTGCCATTTTATAATAAAACAAATTTCCACTAGTATTATTATTATTATTTTTTTGACCCGAGGGCGTGTGGGACAAGTTCCTTTGTCACTGCGGCCGCATATGGGCCTATTGTGACGGCCCTTTCTTAGTAGAAGGCGTCGTACATAACCGCCCCCCTTAGGAAGCTGAGTATGCCATTCACCGCAGATTCCGCCATGATTTGGGGTTCAGTGGTCCCCTGACCGAAGTATTCAAAGCGTTTTGCTGCCAAGGCAGGGCACTCACACAGGATATGCTCTGCCGTCTCGTTCTCCTCACCGCAGAGTCTGCATTTCACCGCCTCTGAGATGCCCATCTTGTTGAGGTGATATCTGAGTGGGCAGTGCCCGGTGAGGAAGCCTTTTCGCCTGTCTTAGTTGAGGCTGGCGATGCCAATGGGCGCCATTTTCCTGTATCTCCCATCGAGCAACCAGACGGTTCAGGTGACTTTTCGTCATACCTACGTGTGGTTAAGGCCCGATGGGTAGGGATTCTGTACCCCTTTTCGAAGGCGGTCAGCCTTTTCATTGTCCTCATGCCCCCCGTGAGCCGGCACCCAAATGAGGGAGAGCCTGTTATGGGCGCCGAGCTGCTTGAGCACATGGAGGCATTCCCATGCCAGCTTAGACCTAAAACTATTGGCTGCGATGTCCTTTAAGGCGGCCTGGCTGTCTGAGAAAATGTAGATCCGCTTGCTCTTGAGTCCTTTGTTCAGGCTCTTCTGCGATCTCTTGGGTTTTGCCCATTGTTCGCGGCTGCTTATTCAGTCAGCATGCCCCTGCCTGTCCTTATTCACAGCTGGCCGCAGACATGCCCCTGGGGACAATGCCGTGGCCGTTCCACTATCCACAACCCGTGGTCGCGCCTGGTAGCATGGGCATGCTCCTGGGAAGATAACCCAGAGCCAGGAATTTCCACTATTCCGCACATGATCCACTGCTGACAGTCCATCACACAGGTACTCCCACGAAGACCATCCAAGGCACGCTCGTAGTTACGGAAGGGTTGGGAATTATTGGTGAGAAATGTGCCCTACTGACTCCATGTCTCGGCTGAAAATGAGGTTACTTGGGAACTTATCCAAGCAAAATCTCCAAACGGAAAACGATTAAACGTTCTTTCTGCTAACCAGGAGGTTTGTAGGCGCAAAACGAGATGACTACAGCGATATTGGAACTCCAAGAGCGTATTTAACTAGGTAATAGCTTTATATTGTACATCAATAATATTCCCCCCACACATTAAGCGTATATGGAATGGGGTTTCTTGAATAATTTAATAAATTAATTCTGCAACGATGCATTCAACCACAAACGAAGTATTTGTGTATAGTCTGTCGACGTTACGTGGGGAAATATGGAAACAAATGGGGCGATGAAATGGTGCGTTATTTAAACTAATTTGAGTTACATACGACATCAATTTGACTGTTAAGTCAGTAACAAATAATAGCCGATCTTCCAATCGTCGAAATAAATACAAACATCGTACGTAACTCAAAATGGTGGGGATATACAACATTTTTGTGGCTTGAAATGTTTTATTAAAATTTGTGATCCCGAGGAGAACCTGAGGTTTTTGGATATTTCTCATTTATTTCGCTGAGAAGTTTTGCACGACTCCTCAAAGTGGGAGAAGAATGCAGTAGCGACACAATAAGTTTATAAGACAATCAACAAAATAACCCAATAAATTCTGTAATGCTCACCAATGCCCGTTCCGCAGCTCGCTTGTTTCCATTTTGCAACCCAATTTAAGTTGAAGTGACGTACTTCGAAATATCGTTCTACCAAGAGCGTGAAAATTCTTGATTTTCTTCTCTATTAAGACCAAAAATCAATTTCGGGACACGAAAGTTTGAGGGGATCGACTCAAATTATTATGCGACCTTATTAGGACGATGGCAGAGGAAAATTTAGAGCCTGTTGGGATAAGGAAAGCTGTGTGACGCGTCACTCTCAAGTATTCGAGCTCCCAAAATCAATCTCCCCGTACGATTTCAATGTTAGTCGCCCAAATCGAAGCAATTAATTCAAAAACGAACGTCTGTTATTAAAAAAAACAAGAAGTCTCGTCAGTTTCTTTACGTTTCTTAAAATCTCCACCGTTTCCTTCTCTCAAAGAGGGGCTCCGCATTCCGCATACAACCACAATGCCGAGTCCTTGGAAAAATGAACAGATGGGGTTTTTGTATTTGCGAAGTTCTTCGATGATATGTCACACTGCGAATCCGGCAAAAGCGGTAAACAATCAGGTAAATAACGAGCTAACGTTGCCACTCGTTATTAATTAACTCATATTGTTTCCTGCATTTTTTCGCAGCTGAGGTTGACGTGGTTGAACAAATATTTGAGATTCAAAACTATATGTAAGTTGTTTTGGCTCAACCGCTGTTTCATTAGCAGCTCGAGTTGTCAGGTAAGGAAGAACTACATATATTGTTCGTAATTCACGTGAAATCGAAGGTATATCGTACAGGTTCATCCAATTTTCGGATCGGACGCTTTTAGACGTAATTTTCTTCATTTAACCTTATTTGTGTAAGTACCAAAATCACGAAAGATGTGCGTATTCCTAATTTTATTCTGCATACGTTTTAATCAATGACGATAGGGCGTTTTGGAGAGACCTTCTCTTCGCTGGTACCTTTCGTCTTTCCTTCGTGGTTTCATTCGACATTTTTTCCGCCCTCTTGATGGCACTGAGAAAACCCACACTGCGGCCACAACTGGGCCTATTGTGTGGGAGAACAACGGCTCTCTTATGTCTTCTCAGTTCCATGAGCTTTCCGCTCCTGTGGCGCTGGTGTTCTTTGATGTGGCGTTCCCAATACACCCCCAACATTCCCGAACAAAACGTTCGCTCCCTGGAGGATATGATAAACATCCTTGAACTGCCCTTGGCCAGGCCTCTTGGTGGTCCCTGCGAAGGGCTCAGGTTCCACCGGGAGAAGCCAGTTTGTCGGCCTCCTCATTCCCTTCTATTCCTGTGTGACCTGGCACCCAACACAGTGTTAATGTGTTTTCCTTTGCCAAGGTCTTCGGGCCAGTCAGTCATTTTCGAACCAGCGCTGACGTGATTATATAGAAAGCCAAGGCTTCAAGTGCACAGTACATGACGACATTAGACAATTTGGATGTTTTAAGAAGAAATGCTGTTGTATTTGTTCTTTTTTGTCCCCGTTGCCTTATTTATTCATCTGTGTCGCAGTCGATTCTTCTAACACGCGTGATTTCCACTATTTTCGTCATGTTCTGCGAGGCTGCACTTTTACTATCCATCTTACAGCCTAAATTGGCACCTATGATGTTCATCACGACGGGAATTCCTAAGTACGTGCTTGTGAGACACACTTAGCTTCCACAATTGTTTTCTCTTAATTTTTATGAGGCTCTGGATTGTCTGTGACAATGTGTTACGTAAATACACGTGTTTCTCCCAAGCCTCTCTGGCGCCTGCCTGTCTATGTATTGCAACACGCACACTTACTACTATTTTAATTATTTTTTGATGTGGTTGTGCGAATTAGTCTTTAAATGGTTTAATGGTTTTTCGTGGTTACAATCACCGTTATTACAAGTGTCTGCTCATGGGCGAATGTAAAATCTTTGCAATTCGGCTCAACTTGGACAGTTTTCGTTCGATTTTGAGTTGCTTGACCACGTAGAAGAGTCTTAACATTCGAAAACTACGGAGTGGGGTCAATTCATTGTTTTCTAGCTAATTACGTAACAACTAAGTATGTTAGAGCTCCGAATTACTTTGCTCACGTTCATCTGCGTTTGTCGGTTTTCTTTGGCGAAGTTCTACTTGTGATCACTTCTTTCGAGACTGGGCCAGCACCTTGCAGGCGAGGACAGGAACATCTGAATGAACATCAAATTAAAATATTGAGATGTAAAACTTGTGCATGTTGCCACTTAATTTAGAAATTTAAGACTTTTTTTCAATTTACTGGATCGATTCCAGAATAAAAACGTTTAGTAGCGTACTGAGATGCTCCTAAAACTTGGGTGGGGTATTGAAATAAAATGTCAGTTTATTCAATATAAGCGAGTTTGGTTGCTCCTCGTAAATATTAAATAAAAAAGAATTGAAATAAATGAGAAATTGACGCGTGAAAAGGAACCGCCCGTTAAAAGGTAAATATGTGCGAGACACCAGAGACTCAAACGAATGGCCTTGTTATTGTCAAAGCCTCCATTAATTAACCTTCACGCGCCTTATATGTACAACGAAGACAAATTACTGTTCGTTTTGTAACGCACTGTCTGAATAATGATTTTAATTTTAGTCAACTGAATAGTTTACTTTACTAACGACATTCTGTTCAAAGAAGAATATCAGGCGTAGTGAATATCTCATTTAACGAAAAGTCTATATGTAGTACAAAATTTTATCTGTGGCGGGTTGGCGTGTTAATTATACTTCTACCGAGCATCTTTGGAGAATATCGCCCCATGACGTTTGACTTGTGTTGTGTCTACACGATCCGCATGTTGGCCGAATTATTATTCACGATAATTTCGTAGCTGATTCTCTCCTTTGATTACTTTGATCTACCAGAAACTGCATGTTTAAGCTGTTTGTTTAACTAATTAGTTACAGTTCAAATGTATGTACAATTGTATTCGCACCAGGTAGAAATTGAAAGATTGCCTTACGGTTTAAAACGTTCTTAGGAACTTGCAGTTTGTATTAATGAAAGTTCAAAGATATCAAGGAAGCTGGTGAGGTGCGGCATTTCTGCAATTCCTTACTAATTCTTGTGTTGATCCACGGTGGCCTACAGGACAGTAACGCTATCAATAGGACACGTTATTTGATGTCGTCAACTTAGACTCAGCTGCCCCATTTTGTTCATTCAAGGCCAATTACGTAGTTATCTCAAGATTCGCCACTTTACCCAGTTCTGCGCTCATTAGCCAGGATGTCGACTCAGATCGTTTAGCTTTAGGGAATCACGTTCAACCTGAGATGGCGCAAGGAAACGATAACTTCCGAACTAAAAAGTTCCAATAAGTCGTAAATACTGATCAAGTTGTTTCGATTTCAGGCTAAGCCATGAAGCTGATAGTTATTTTCGTTGTGGCTATTGCCGTACTTGCGAGGGCAGATCAGCCCGCAGCAGACCCAGCCCTTGCACCAGTAGATGGCCCAACTCTCGAACCGGAGCCATTGCCAGTCACGGTCCCAATCACCGATGCCGAGTCTGCCGCCTGGACAGAATACGTTGCCAAATTCAACAAAGTCTACGCCAGCGACGAAGAAACTGAAATGAGGAAAGGAACTTTCGTCGACAACTACAGGCTCGTCCAACAGTACCAAGAGGCTTTCAAGAACAAGGAAACCACTTTCAACGTTGAAATCAACAAATTGTCCGACTTGGTAAGTTAAACGTAAAGTACAGTTTTTAGAGAATACAAGGGGCTTCGTTTAGGACGATGATGCCCCAAATTCTTCCCTAATAACCATTAGACTATTATTATTAACGAAATGAATGCAATTCGTTTCGGTACAATTTTTACACGGCAAAGGGCTTATTTTGTAGTTATTTATTCTTCTCGTTGGCAACTTCATTTCAATTTCTTAAGTTCCACAAACTCCCAGGCTGTTTTTAATCGAAAAGAGCGATGACTTTACATACTTGTGTGGTTTGATCCAGTGATTCTTCTCTAGGAGGCTTTCAGGTTCTACCACCAGTATTCAAAGTTATAAGTAGTGACGTTTAGTTGTGGTAACTTTCCACTCAAAAATTTTCCTCTAATATTTAACGTCACATTGCTAGAAATATTCTACTGATCACTACAACAATCACTTCATATACTTCTTCATATGTGGTGATAAGATATGCACTGTCAAGAACCTGTTTGGAAACCGCCTGGTAATTGTTTTACAAATAAAACTGTGGGTTAACTTTTCATTTAAGGAGGAGTGGGGGATGTATGCGAGGTACGGTAAAAAAAGGCAACTTCAGTTAGTTCTATGTTTGGGGGGGGGGGTATTATTTTATTTCCCCGAATTCGAGAGTTTAGAAACCAAGGTGGTTGCCTTAAATGTTGTTTCTTAGTCAGACTAACCGATTTTTGAGCTTGCAAGGGACGTGACATGTTTTCTCCCCTTACGCTTTAAAAACGCCTGAGCAAAAACAGGGGGCCGAGCCAGTTCCTCGCTGCAAACGATGAAATCAATTTGCAGCTACATTATTGAGTAGTTTCAGGTTGAAGGAAACAGAAAACCACAATTTTACTCAGTTCACTCAACATGGTAGAAAAGTGGCGGCAAAAAAAAAAAAAAATTCGAACGTCTCTTGCTGCATAAGCATAGAAGCAGTTGTGAGCTCAATATGACTTCTGGGTCGCTCCTCAGGAGTTCAACTATTTCTCCTTTCACAAGGGCAGAGAATAAATGAAGATCCACGTGATTGATTATTGGAGTCATAGCCTGGAGATTTCCAGATTGGTGGAGGGTATTATTATTATTGGGGGGATACTCTCCGATATCAACGATTTTTCAGTTTCTTCAAAACGGAGCTTATGACTGACTTCCAAGGTGCCAGAAACTGACCAATGTTTTCTAAAAACGCGGCGAACTAATAATGCAATTAAGCGGATTATCGAGCTCTTTCAAAAACTGATACAACTATTCGGATCAAACGCACAGAAGACCTTCAAATTATCAATGTCTGTTTGTTAATGTCTCACATAATTTGACGCAGGGCGATAAATACCAAAAACATGTTTTTTGGACCCGTTGACTCATTCAATAAAAATGCCAACTTAAATCCAAATGATGGTTTTTACCTACACTCCAATGGCCATCGACTGATATAAATGTTGTTTCGAATGAAGTATTTTGTAGATAACGAACATGGCAAATAATCGAATTCACGAGGGGGGAGAAAGTTGCTTGGTCCTTCGCACCTGACGTTTCATGTCTTGCTAAACCTGATTCCACGAGACGTACCGAGTTCTGAGGGCTTTACGTTACAAAAAAGTGTAGATTATTTTCTCCGTGACGAACAGAACATTTGTTAGTTTGTATGAACGCTGATGAGAATTCAGTACAACTGTCGTTTATTTTTCCACACTGCCAGGTTATTAATATATTCCGTTTCGCCCATATTTTCAGACCCCTGAGGAATATCAACTTAAATACAACGGTTTCTGGAGAGGCCCAGCCCTCGAAAACCCCTTGAGGTTCCAAAAGAACCGCGCTAGCTCTCCACCAACCATGGACTGGCGTACAGTTGAAGGAGTTGTCAGCCCCGTCAAAAGTCAAGGAGAATGTGCATCTTGCTGGGCTGTTGTTACCGTAAGTAAATCCACGCCGAGTCGCCAATCGTTTAAATCCTCCTATGCTTCAGAACTGTTCCAATTTCAAATCGACGATTTCAGGCTGACGTTATCCAAGCTCACTCTGCCATCAAGACTGGTCAATCTGTCCCACTCAGCGCTCAACAAATCTTGGACTGCTCTGATTTGACCGGAACTTACGGTTGCGACGGTGGCTGGATCGACAGCGCTTTCAAATACGTCAAGGCTATCGGTGGTCTCGAGAGCGAAGAGAAATATCCTTATGTTGGATTGTCGGTGAGTTCTTCGTATTATCCCTTGTGTTCAGGTGTTTCATCTTCACGAATTTTCACTTTGCTCAGTTGCCATTGCTTCAACAGTTTTGAAGAGAATGAACATTTGTTGATTCGGGGCTAGGCTTCCGAATGAGGGCAAATGAAGATCTATACAAAAGATTTACTATAAATGTGCGGGGTGTGACGTTAACGCAATGTATATGAATATATTCCGATATTCCATTTTTGAATAATAAGAATTAGGTGACGCTTGATGAAATCCATGGCACCTGCCTCTTCTCCGAGTGTAACGGTAGCGTAAGGAGCAGTGCAGACGATTTATACATTTTTAAAATGCAAATCTGTATATCATTTGAATAATAATTATTTCAATTGTAAATTCAGAACGCCGACTGCGCTTTCAACAAGAGCGACATCGCTACCGGCATCGTCCGTTTCGTCGAATTGGAAGCAGGCAAGGAACAGAGTCTCAAGGACGCTGTCGCTCAAGTTGGACCAATCGCCGTTGCTGTTGATGGCAGCAAATGGAGCTTCCAACATTATGCCGGAGGTAATAAAAAATATATTACTTTTTGACCCACACTTCAAAACGTCCAAATATCCTCGACGTTCAAAATCGACAAATTCGAATTAACGCTGACTTTTTGGGGTTTTTTTCTAGGTGTCTACTACGAACCCTTGTGCAGCAGTGAAATCCCAGATCGCTCCCTCCTCGTTGTCGGCTATGGAACTGAAGACGACCAGGACTACTGGCTCGCCAAGAACTCCCTCGGAGCCGACTGGGGCGACAATGGATACATCAAGATCGCCAGAAATAAGAAGAACCATTGCGGTATCACCAACGAAGCTACCTACCCAGTTATTGCATAAATACGGAATAAATGCTGCTAACTTTTAATATAACGCACGCACACGCCAGTACCCGGCTAATTTATTTAATATCCTCCGACCAACCCTTCGAACAAGCCTGTAGTGCTTTAAACTCACCGAAGATTCATTTTTCATTGGTTCGCATGATATTTTTAGAGCTTAATTATTCTTATCTTTAAATGGAGAGGAAAATCGTTAAAAGGACCACTTTATTACTTGCCGCTACCTGAAGGGAAGGAAAGTATAGTAATCGTGCCGAAAAAAAGGGTTTACTTCAGATCTTTACGTTTTGAGGCCTACTGAGTCTAAAAAACCTAATTTCGGCGCGTGGTCAGTGTGTCTGTAGTTCGATTTGCGGGAGAACGGCTGATCCGATTTTTTTTAGACACTAAAATAGGGTTATGGGCGATTTCCGCCGACGGGAAGGGGGGTAGGGGACGAACATGTACCAAAAACCAGTGTTTTTCGCATTTTTCTCGAAAACGGCTCTAACGATTTTGATTAAACTTTCAAATTATCTTCTACTAATCAATTCCTAACTTTTCTTCTCCGAACATATCTCCACGAATGTACGGTGAACGGAGATATAGGCCTATGAAGCAAAAACAGGCTTTTTACGCTTTTTGGCAAAATGACTTCGACGATTATCACCAAACTTTCAAGATGTATTTGATTAGTTAATACCTACATATTGTTCTCAATAAATGTTCATCTGACAGTCCATTGAACAGAGATAAAAATCAAAACGTGTCGAAAATAACGTTTTTTCGAACATTTCCGTAAATTCCAGGGTAACTTCTTCATCAGATGTGATAAATCTTAATGGAGCTGGTTCTTTTTTTGTTTTGTTCGTTATTTTTGGTAGACACCAATATAAGGTTATGGACGATTTCGGCCGATGGGAAGGGGGTGGGGGACGAAAATGTACCAAAAACTAGGGTTTTTCGCATTTTTCTCGAAAACGGCTCTAACGATTTTGATTAAACTTTCAAATTATCTATTCCTAATCAATGCCTAACTTTTCTTTTCCATACATATCTCCATGAAAATACGGTGAACGGAGATATGGGCCTCTGAAGCAAAAATAGGTTTTTTACGCTTTTTGGCCAAACGGCTACAGCGATTTTCACCAAACTCACAGGATGTCTTCAAATATTTAATACCTACATATTCTTCTCAGTAAATGTTCCTGTGACGGTCCATTGAACAGAGATAAAAATCAAAATGTGTCGAAAATAACATTTTTTCTAACATTTCCGTAAATTCCAGGGTAACTTTCTCACCAGATGTGATAAATCCTAATGGAGTGTCTTTAAGTCACCTATACCAACATTTCGTTCTCCATAATTATTTCTGTATATATATGTTGAACGGAGATATAAGCCAAGTTAACTCAGAAAAGGAGATTTGTCGAATATTAATTTATCGGAATTCCAATTTTCTCAAAAACGGCCCGAAACGATTTCGATCAAACTTACGGAGTACTTTCAGCTAACTAGTTCCTACATTTGAAGCTGGTGTTCGAACTTAAAGGGGTGGCGGACAGTTGAGTGTTGCTACGCACCAGATATTTTCGTGAGTGGATAAAACGGCCACATTATCTGCTACACCTTCTGAAACATTCCACGGTTGTAGTAGAAACCTAGAATTTTTGGTGCGAAATACCCAATTTTTTGTCATCGCTCGATGAGGCGCAACAAATACAAGTCCTGTATCATCGTTCTATCCATTTCTGGTTTTTGGGAAACAAGAAGTAGATACTAGTCGACTGAAAGCACCCTGTAGGACTATCAAAATCGTTTGAGTCATCGTTCATTTGCATAGTTTTATTGGCGGAGGCAAATTGTCGGGGAGGAACTTTTACCAGTAGAGAAATTTAATTAAAAAAATTAATATCTGTAAATAAATCAAGGGAGATGAAGCCAACAGAAGCTTCTTCACGAGCGCGATGAAATAAAATGATTAAAATTAAAAGAAAGATCAACAAACTGCTGAAAATGATTTAAACAAGCTGTTTGGCCGCTATGCGGCGTATAAGAGTGTGCACAGTTTTACTATTTTCAAAAGCAGGAAAACGTAAATCGTGAGAAGAGTGGGAGATAGTAAAAGCGCAATCGCGAAGAGCTGTGCTGAATGAAAAGAATTGGCCGTAAAATGGATTCCTGCCGTTTTAGTTCCTTCTATTTAAAGAAGACCGATGAAGGGATGAGGTCGACTGAGGACGGAGAGGCAGTACCGTTGGGAGGTTGATAACCCTTCAACTATAGTAAAATGGCAGAACACTACTTCTGGGTTCTCCTGATGACCCGGAGAGACGGAATGGTGAGCTAAAGGTGATTCATCGGCGAAAGCAGACAACACTTTGCCTGCCTTTGCGGGAGGTGAATAATTATTGTTGCACGCACAGAAAGGCGTTAAGATCTTAGCAATCAGTTTTTTTAATCCACAAGCACAAACTATAACGTCCTGAAGAATCTTGAATAATATTTCCATGTAACGCACGTCGAAAGAAATACTCACAGGTAACAAGCTGTGGATATTGGTTGCTAGAAGACACTCCGTCAGTAAGGGACTCACACTCGTATTTATTTTGAAAAACTAGAGAACGCTGCAAATTATTACACAACGGTTTATTATTCTCTGGCACAATATGATTAGGTCCTACCCTATCGAATCCAACGTCGAAAACTATTATGAATATAAGACGGGCATATCAGCAATCCGGAAAACGACTACTTATCGACTACGTTTGTAGAGCGCTTCCGAGGTCCATCTCGTTCAAGTTAGCGTAGAAAAATAGTAGTAAATGATGCGTAACATGACTGCTACACCGGAACAACGAAAATCGTCGTTTCTGAGGCGACGCTAGGCGATTGGCACAAAGCGACGAGGAGTGAGGCTGGTGATAAAGAGGGGAAATAAGCGCTGGCTTGAAAGAGGAGAAAACGTAATTTTCTATACTAATTCACTATATTTGCGGTACGAAACCTGTACCATCTGGAAGGAGGTAATCTGGTTTCTCGTCTGATCCAGCTACTTACTAGTGTGGTGGGAAACGGTTATAAGCTTGTCTAGTAACAGTCAAAGCTGGAAGGTTTGGTTGCTCTTCCAACAACTGTTGCTCACCGTAGTTTCTTGTTTCCTCCGTACTGGAGGTTCAAGACGCGCAGGTTGGAGAGTCTTTGTGAAAAAAGAAGCACATCCGCGTATTGAAGTCGCCATGTGTAGTACGGAACCGGCTTGCCCAATGGTCCGGCTGAGCCCCATTCTCCTAAAACGTTGAAGGAAGTCGATGAAAAGCTTGTACGCGTGAAACCCGTTGACGAGGGTTTCCATTTCGCTTACCGCTATTTTAAGCGCGGCAAGTTTTCCTTCGTTAGAGAGGTCTACGTAGAGTTCAGCTCAGAGTGGGGTTAGCTTCTTCTCTACTTTCCGCTTGTACAGTTGCCAGGACATTAGTAACTGAATAAACTAGAAAGAAGACTAAAC